>JASUAD010000010.1:18504380-28504380 GCA_037013555.1 Sextonia rubra
ATTACCTTGCATATTTGATTTGTGTCTTATTACCTCACATGTGTGGATCCCTATTTCCTCACATGTGTGGATCTCCATTACCTCATATATGTCAGTTGTGTCTTACCCCCTCACATGTGTGGATCTCCATTACCTCATATGTGTGACTTGTATCTATGTCCTCACATATGTGAGTCCTCATTATCTCTTATGTGTTAGTTGTATATGTGTCCTCACATATGTAGAATTGTTGATTTATGTCTGTATTTGGATCCTAGGCTCCCAACCCTTCATCCAGGTCGCCAAAAAAAAAAAAAAAAACTAAAAATAAATCGGGCACACCATGGACCTGCATTGATGGGCCTTAAACTTTCACATTTTACAGGCCCAATCATAATCCTCCACCTTCTAAATCTTAGACACTTATGCTCTTGCCACTCTAATGTCTCCATTTGGGTGTGAGGCTATCATCATTCATTCCCTCTAATTAACTGCTGACACCAACTAATGAGAAATTGTTGCTGGTCATTCTTTGATAAGAATTAAGTAGGGCAGGAGAGAAATTAGTGTCATCCAAACTACTCAAATACGATAGAAGCTCATTGGCAGTGCTATTTTCCACAGGTCAACCCAATGAGGTTAAACGTTAAGCTTCTCAACAAGTAAAGGGACATTCAAATTTCAGTCAAGAGGGAGTGTGTTGAATGACACATCACAAGCTTACACGGCTCCAAAAATGCTGACATAATTGATAGTTGGAATGTTGATTGGTGCTAGCACTAAGGATAGGGATTATGTGGATGAAAGTCTTTATAGAATTAGGCATTTTGAGGTTGGAATTGAATCTGATGAAATCTTGATTAGATCTTTTGAAGGTTTACAGCCATGCGAATAAGGCAACGTATCTATAATTAATTGATTTGTTAAATAGAGATATTTATTCTGTGAGTAAAACTTATTATAATGAACGAGCTCAAAAATTCGAACTAGCCTCATTCAAAATTTCTTAAATTAATTCCTAATATCTATAGGTATAACTGCAACATCATTTTGCAATTGCATGGTCCTTAATTTATGAAAGTGTATCATGCTATTGGTAACACTAAACAATATGTAACGTCTGGTTCCCCAATTAGGAATTTGATTTGCTAATTTTTCATTATTTATGCTAATTGATTGTTTTCAGTGTTAATTGGGTCTTTGGTAACCGGAATTAGTGGGACCCCCCATAGATTAGGTAGTTCATGGACTGACTTGTGATTTTAATTAAGTTAATCATACAACATTTCATGACATCATGTGCATTTATCATGAGCATCATGAATCGAGAGTGGACCCTATCCACGTAAGACAAGCTACCTATGTGGGACCCTCTTTATGATCCTTCATATAAATAAATCCAACTAGAGCACTTGCTAGTAAATATCCAAAATTTCCAAACAACCTTAGCTTTGTATAAAGGCATACATCCTATAGATACAACCTCTTATGCCCCTAGATACAAACCCTAGCCCCTGTCTACTCCATCTCTTACACCCTTTTCAAGTCAAGAGTGAGTGATTGAGAAACTCTTACTCCTCATTTAAGAGTACTTTCATCTTCTTTATTACCTTCACCTATCCATTTGGTGTTTAGATTGGTGGAAAAAGCTTTATTTCATCCTTGGCAAATCTCCCAAGGTGAGCAACCCAATCCTTTTTTATGTTTGAGCCATTAAATAGTGTAGCAATGGATTTTCCTAGGCTTAGCTTCATTTATTCATCATTTCATGGCATTCATATCATGTTTTCTTCTTCTTTTTATGACATTTCATTCATTAATAGGGTGTTGGGTGAGCTAAGAGATTTGGGATTTCTCCATTTTGGCTTGGGATTTAGGATTTGTAAGCAACTAAAGGTAAGTTTAAGCAAGTAGATAATGGCATGATGTGCTATGTTATTGATTCTATAACTGATCTCTATTCTAATGTATGCTTACAGCTCATCTTCTCCATATTTTTTTAATGGAAAATGTCTGTTGGTTTGAAAATGGATTTCTATGTTTTAAATGTGGATTTGAATGATAAGCAGAAATAGAATTAGAAATGACCTTAAAAGGTTGGATTTGGTGTAAGATATAATGGGTTTCATGCAGGTGAAGTTAATTTGGGAATAAACAAACGAGGCTCGGACCAAAACAGTGTGTAAAAGGCAAAAACCAGTACTAGGTACAATCAATCAATTTACCTCACTAGATTGGGTTTGATCAATTAGGCAGACCCTATTTTTTAAAAATTATTTATTTATTTATTTATTTTATTTTACCTTCAAAACACCTTTTTACTAGACTTATTTTCCAGACTAATGTAACTTGATTCAATGATGTCAAGTATACCTTAGGGCCCGTTTGTTAATTTAACTGGTAGAGTGAAGTGAGGTGAATAGTAATTTTAAAAAATAAAAAAAAAAGAGGGGTTAAATCAATCAAATGATTAGATTTTGTTTTTTAGTGAGAAGAGAATGTAACTTTTTGACTTTTTATGTTAAAAGTAGATATTTTTTGTTAGTTAATGGGATGGAAAAGTAACTTTTTGACTTTTTGTGTAAAACTGTAAAGAATTTTTTTGAAATATAGTATTTTGATTTGACTCTTTTGGGTTGTTGTGTGGTGAAATGAGAAATGACTTTAACTTGACAATGAGGGGAAATTAACAAACGGGCCCTTAGGGAACCTTGAACTTGATCATGGATTAAAGCATTACATTATATTGCTAAGTAGACCTTATAACTATATAGGACTTAACTTTTGGAATTCTTACACCTTACATGTGACCAATGAAATTAAATGAAGTAAACAAGGAACATGTTAGTTGCCATGCATTCCTTGTTAGATGTTCCGGTTGATTCTAATATCATACCCTCAGGTGTGGGTATAAGGATTCAGTGTTCGTATTTATATACAATGTGGCACCAAGAATTTCGATAATACCAACATTGGGCGTCTTATAGTCATACTGAAAGAGAAGGTTTAGGACACGGGTATCTTAGAATAGTTTGACTTATAAGTCTTCTTATTTCTCAATTAAATTGGAAACTTACGTATACTGTTGTACATTACCTTCTTTTATATTAACTGTTCATGTATGGTCAGTTATGTTCATTATGTTTAGTTATATTCAGTTATGCATAATATATTTAGTATGTCCTTTATCTTCATTATATTGTTCTTGTTTATTGTTATTTGTATTTGAAAAAATTATGCTTTAGTTACCTTCATATGACATGCAAGTAAGTTCTGACCAGTAAGAATGATATGCAAGATTGTACAATATGTTTCAACATGTTATTAATTCATGGAGTCGGTGTAACACTCCAACCCGAGTTGAGTCGGATTAGTGGGTAATTACGTGTGCTTTTATCGTTAAGAGTGTTTTGGCTTTTGTTTTTATTTGGTTTTGAGTCTTGGAGAGATTGTTTGGGTTGAGTTGACTTGGTCTAAGTAGTTCGAGCCCTTTTTCGTAATTTTGGCTTTTGATTGACCTTGTCAGTTTTGCGTCATTCTGACGTCATCGCGTGTATTTCGTTGAGTTTGTCGTTTTCCGTAATGGTCTTGGATCCGAATGATTACGTTTGCTTTCGTTGGACCGTCATTTGACTCAAACTGATATTAGTGTAAGCTGTTTGGACTTATTCGCAATTTGGACTCATTTTAAGTATAAATATCCCACCAACTCCAGTTTTCTCTCGATCGTCTCTGTCTCTCGGTTCAGCTCTCGTTCACTCTCTCTCGTTCAGCTCTTCTCTCTCTCCCTTCCTTCTTGTTTGTTGCTCGTGAGGGAAAGAGGAGCCGGTTGTGTGTGGTTTCCAGTGGACTGAGCCAAAGCAACGTGTGGATTTTCGTCTATGAGGCAAGTATAAGCCCAAGTTGTATGAACACCGATTGATATGGTTTTGATTGTTGTGTTTGTATGCTTCATTGTGTTTCTCAGTGTTAAATAGCCCCTTTCAGTCAGTTCTGCTGTTATTTTGCTGTTTTCGGTTGTTTTGTTCAGTTTCTGTATGTCTGTAGTGATTCCAGAAAACTGAGTCCGTGCAGTCACGGCTAAGCCGTGAAATGTGCTACGGCTAAGCCGTAAAATGGCTTACGGCTAAGCCGAGACCCAGCCGTAACCCTAACCGTAGAACAGTACAGACTGTTATCTGAAATTAACTGAGAGTTGGCAAATTGCCATTCTTCTACGGCCCAGCCTGATTTAAGCCGTACATCGTCTTACGGCTAAGCCGTGGACCAGGATACGGCTGAGCCGTAGAGCAAAATACGGTTACGCCGTAAATCCGGATGGACTTTTGGGGAGCCTCGGCTCAGCCGCAGTGCATGGTACGGCTAAGCCGTAAGATGCCACGGCTAAGCCGTAAGGTCACCTACGGCTACACCGTGAAACCCTGAGAATTGAATGAAAAGGATTAGGTTTAAGCAAAGGACCGTATAGGACTTTCACATTAGAACGTAGCGAACCTGAATATGCCCAATGGAATGTCTGAATGACATGAATGATCTCAAGGGCTGTGAATCATTCATGCGGTTATCCAGTTGTTTAGCACCTCCCCATGGGTGTTGGTTTAAGGGACTTCGGTGCACACTCGAGACACTACAACACTAGATAATGGTGCATCGGATAACTTAAAACTACATCAACATGCACGGTTAGAAACGCTGGATAATTAGTGTAGGATTTGTCACAACCCGAGCCCAGGGTTCGGGGGTTAGCAAAAGCCAAACCTAATGACACACGTACTCCCGTGCATGCACACGTAGACCGAGTCTAAATGCACACGCACAAGGGAACAAGCACACGTGCCAAGCAAGTATGCGGAAGCTGTAAATATCAGAAACATAAACAACTAATAGCACAAGAAGAGGATACAAGGAAAGGACTGACATAATTACATATGAACGTTTACAAAAGAACAAAAGGATAAATACAATAGTGACATGTCATGACATATACAAGTCTGAAAATCCTCAAAACATGACTCCAACATGATGCATGCCATGAACGCGCTCCCGTGGAGTGATCACATCCACTCCTCTAGGCCTGATGGGGCCCCGGGGGTCTCATCTGGAGCCTGGCCGACCGGCGAGGGTTCGGCAGGGGGATCTGGGCCTGCAACACCAAAAACAACTGTGAATACGAAGATTCAGCAAAGTATAAACCATAGCAAGTTAACACACGCTGTGTCTAATAGAATAAAGAACATCATGTTATTAAAGAAGGCATTTTCGTATACTAGGCTATCGTGCAAGAAAGAAATATGCTGCGTGAATCAAGGATAACATGCTGTGTACATGACTAGTGGCTACTACATTACCATATGCTCCCAAAAGAGGGATCTTGTAACATGCAAAGAACACCATTGTCCGGGCCAGGGTACAATGGGTCTCGGTTTCCTGGGGTCCGGTTCCCCAAGACAAAATCCATACTGCAGCAGGCCATATAAACTATACCGAATTCACCCCGTCGGGATCCTAAGGCTGAGGCTAAGTAGTGCCTGACCATACGGAGTCAATCATGAAAATCCTGAGTAGATCGTGACAACTTATCATACGTGCAGATCCGTGAATGAACATATCATACATACGTACTCAGGGTAAATAAACCAAAATGTGAAAGTAACGAAACATACATAATCATGTTAGAGAGTTGAGATCAATGATCGAATGCAATATGTTATGCATCAATTCATGTGAAATCGAATCATCTTGCTTTACAAACCAATTCTAATCTAGTTATCCGGTGTTTCTAACCGTGCATGATGATGTAGTTTTAAGTTATTCGGTGCACCGTTGTCTAGTGTTGCCTTGAATCGGGCGGTGCACGAAGTCCCTTAAACCAACACCCATGGGGAGGTGCTTAACATCCGGATAACGAACATGAATGATTCGCAGCCCTCGAGATCATTCACGCGGAGTATCACATTCCGTTGGGCAAGTCTAGGTGCTCTACATTCTATCATGAAGGTCATATAGGTCTTATCTTTACACCTAGCCTTATTCTTCATGTGTGGTTACGGCTTAGCCGTGTGTGTGCTACGGCTTAGCCGTGTGTGGTCTACGGCTTAGCCGTGGCTGGGCCGTAGAAGGTCTGTCAGTTGCTGACTCTCAGTTATTCCAGAAATTGCACCCTGTATTGTTCTACGGCTGGGCCACGGCTGAGCTACGGCTTAGCCGTAGGGCATTCCACGGCTTAGCCGTGCCCTAGCCGTAGAGGAAAACTGGGTTTTTCTCTTCTCTGGATTGTGAGCCGTAAGAAGCATACGGCTTAGCCGTACCTGTACGAGTTTAATTTCCTGAAACCTGTATAGAATGTCTGAAAACTCATCCAATTTACAATTATCAAAGGGGAGTAGACAAGTAGTGAATTAATGAGTAGCAAATGGGCTGTAAATACATATTTCCACATCACTGCATGTAAAAACTATCCAATTCAAATGCATATCAACATGGGTTCTCACAAGCTAGGTTTATACTTGCCTTAGATTGGAAATCAATTGCACACTGGTAGCCCTCAAGCCAAACACAACCTAACACCAAATCAAAGTACATGCATGCATGAGAGATGGAGAGAAATCCACAACACACAGACGCACCATGCAAAGAAGCAAGAAGGAGAAGAGATAGAGAAAGGAGATGAGAAGAATGGAAGACTTCCACTCACCTCAATTGCACATGCAAGACCCACAAGTTTGATCGATGGAGAGAAATCAAGTGAAGGAGAGAGAGATAGAAGCTCCACGTGCACAGGGAATTTGAGAGAAAACGAGAGAGAGAACATGAGTGTCGATGGTTGAGAGCTTATATAAGTCAAATGGGTTGTCCAAATTTACAATGAAAGCCAAGTGAAAAGTGTATTTTCAGTTTGAGTCAAACTCGGGTCCAATCGAATCACACGACCTCGGTTGCAAATGACGTAGTTACGAAAGTTAACGGGCTCAACGAAAGACACGTGTTGACATCAAGATGATGCAAAAATGACCATGTCTAAGAAAAGCTAAAATTACGAAAAAGGGCTTGGTCTACTTAATCCAGGTCAAACTCAACCCAACTACCTATCCATGACCCGTAACGAAAACAAAACACAAACAAAACACAATTAGCAACGAAAACAAGATTAACTAACCACTAAACGGGGTCAAGCTGGGTCGGAGTGTTACATCCTCCCCTACTTGAGAATCATTCCGTCCTCGGAATGCACACTAAATCACTCATACCTGAGAAAACAAATCGGGGTACTGACGTGCCATCTGCTCTTCTAACTCCCACGTAGCCTCATCGGGACTGTGATGCTCCCAAAGCACTTTGACCCATCGAATTGTCCTGGTGCGGAGTATCTGCTCTCGGGTTCCCACGATACGGAGCGGTCGCTCAACGTATACAGCACTCGGCTGAATCTGGACCTCGTCATAACGAATGACATGGGAGGGATCATGAACATATTTCCGAAGCATCGAAACGTGGAAAACGTTGTGCACTCCTGAAAACATCTCGGGAAGCTCTAATCGATAAGCCAAATCACCAATCCGACTCTTGATCTCGAACGGTCCGACATAGCGTGGAGCTAACTTGCCTTTCTGGCCGAAACGGATCGTTCCCTTCATCGGTGAGACCTTCAGAAAAACCCACTCGCCAACCTGAAACTCTAAGGGTCGTCTGCGGGTGTCTGCATAACTCTTCTGTCTTGACCGAGCAACTTTCAAATTCTCAATGGCTTTCTGTACCTTCTCCGTAGTCTCGGCAATGATCGTCGGTCCGTGAAAACTGCGGGTTCCAACTTCTTCCCAACAAACCGGACTTCTACACTTCTTCCCGTACAATGCTTCATATGGTGCCATCCCAATGCTCTCGTGGAAACTGTTGTTGTAGGCGAACTCGCACAACGATAGATGAAGATCCCATTCTTTCTCGTAGCTCAACACACTGGCTCGCAACATATCCTCCAAAGTCTGAATCGTCCGCTCTGATTGTCCATCCGTCTGTGGGTGGTATGCCGTGCTGAAACTCAACTTCGTACCCAAAGCCTCTTGGAAAGCTCTCCAGAAAGACGAAACAAAACGGCTGTCACGATCGGATACAATCGACACGGGGGTACCATGGAGCCTGACGATCTCATCCACGAACTTCCTAGCCATCTCTGAAAATGTCATACCCTTCCGGAAAGGAATGAAATGGGCTGACTTCGTCAAGCGATCTACAATCACCCAAATGGCGTTGTTCTTCCTGCTCGTCGGCGGTAACCCTGAAACGAAGTCCATGGTGATGTTTTCCCACTTCCACTGCGGTATGTGCAAAGGATGCAACGAGCCTGGCGGTCTCTGATGATCGGCCTTCACCTTCTGACATGTCAAACAGCGAGCAACAAACCCTGCTACTTCTCTCTTCATGTTGTTCCACCAGAAGCGATCCTTGAGATTCCGAAACATCTTCGTGCTGCCTGGATGCATCGCGTAGCGAGCGTAATGCGCTTCGTTCATCAGCTTCTCCTTGAACTCATCAACTGCTGGCACGCACAACCTACTCCGAAAGTAGAGTATACCATCCTCGAGTCTGAAATCGGGTCTGTCTCCAATGTGGTCTCGAATACGCTTCAAAGTTAGATCTTCAAACTGCCTGTCCTTAATCTGCTGAATCATCTCAGGCTGAAACACTAGCGTACTAGCCAACGTCACGCACTCATCCACTAGTTTAACCTCAACAGGGAGACCACGAAACTCTAAGAGGAAACTGCTCAATAGCTGCACTGACTCTGCTTTCCTGCTGAGCGCATCTGCCACCACATTCCCCTTGCCTGGCTGATATCTGATCGGGAAGTCATAATCCTTAATAAGCTCAAGCCATCTCCGCTGTCTCATGTTCAGCTCCTGCTGTGTGAATAAGTACTGTAAACTGTGGTGGTCAGAACGAACCTCAAACTGCACACCATATAGATAATGTCTCCACAGCTTCAACGCAAACACGATGGCTGCCAATTCTAAATCATGGGTGGCGTAATTCTTCTCATGATCTCGCAACTGTCTCGATCCATAGGCAATAACCTTCCCATGCTGCATCAACACACAACCCAGACCAACTCGCGAAGCATCTGAATAAACCACGAATCCTTCACAACCATCTGGCAAGGCTAACACTGGGACTGTAGTCAACTTCTCTTTCAAAATCCGAAAACTGGCTTCACACTCCTCAGTCCAATCAAATGGTACGTTCTTCCTGGTCAACTTCGTCAATGGAGAAGAGATCTTAGCAAAGTCCTGGACAAATCGACGGTAGTAACCTGCTAGACCAAGGAAACTGCGAACCTCTGTCACTGTCTTGGGGCTAGGCCAATTCACCACTGCCTCTACTTTAGATGGATCAACTGCCAATCCCTCTCGTGAAATGAGATGACCTAAAAATGCAACCTGCTCAAGCCAAAAATCACACTTCGACAATTTAGCAAACAATCGATGTTCTCTCAACAACGACAAGGCTTTTCTCAAGTGCTCCCTATGCTCCTCTGCTGACTTAGAATATATCAGTATATCATCAATAAACACAACTACGAATTGGTCCAAGAAAGGAGCAAAGATCTGATTCATCAGTGCCATAAAAGCTGCAGGTGCGTTGGTTAGTCCAAAAGGCATCACGAGGAATTCATAATGTCCATAACGAGTCCTGAAGGCAGTCTTGGGAATGTCATCTTCTTTGACCCTCAACTGGTGATAACCAGATCTCAAATCAATCTTCGAAAAATATGCTGCGCCCTGAAGTTGATCGAACAGCTCATCAATCCTGGGTAGGGGGTACTTGTTCTTGATCGTCACTTTGTTCAGCTGTCGATAGTCTATGCACATCCGAAAAGTACCATCCTTCTTTTTGACAAACAAGACTGGTGCTCCCCAAGGTGAAACGCTCGGGCGTATGAAACTCTTATCCAAAAGCTCCTGTAGTTGCTTCTTCAACTCTGACAACTCTGCTGGGGCCATGCGATACGGAGCCTTGCTGATTGGTGCCGTGCCGGGAACAAGCTCAATGGCGAACTCCACATCTCGAACCGGGGGTAAGCCTGGTACATCGTCCGGGAAGACATCGGGAAAATCACAGACCACCTGGAGCTCACCTAGCTGCTTCGACTCCTTCTTCGCTGAGACAAAGGCAATGAAGCCTTCACACCCTCGGCGGATCAAGCGATCTGCCTTACATGCCGAAATCACACGCCTGGGGCATCTCTGCTGACTGCCCTCGAAACGGAAGCCCTTGCCTAAATCGAAGAAAATCGTCCTGTTGTAACAGTTAACACAGGCACGATATCGAGCGAGCCAATCCATACCAAGTATCACGTCGAAGTCCAACATCGACAACAGGATCAAATCAACAGGTAACTGATGACCTGCAATCTGCACGTCGCAATGGGGGTAGTACATACTACACTCCACTCGCTTGCCAACTGGGGTGGATACAACCAACACATATGGCAACGGCTTAGACGGCTGAGGTAACCGCTCGGCAAAATGAGGTGCTACATAAGATCGTGTAGACCCCGAATCGAACAAAGCTAATGCCCCGACGCGCGAAATCAAAACAGTACCTTCAACCACCTGTGGATCCTCGGCACTCTCGTGGGTAGCAGCGTAAGCACGGGCTGTCTGGCGAGGCTGTCTCGAACCTGGACGAGCTGACTGTGGCTTGCTCGGGGCTGTAGGTGCACTGGGTCTGCTAGGAACTGCACCGTAAGTAGGACCAGATGGAGCTGCACCGGAGGCTCGATGTCGAGGACAATTAGCGATCATGTGCTCCCTCGAACCACAAATGAAACAAGCACCGGCCTTCCTCCAACAAGCTTCAGTCGTGTGGTTCCTACCACAATATCCACAAGTCACTCCCGTAGAACTAGAAGCACTCTGCTGGCCTTTGTTCTTCTTCTGTACTTGTCCTCGTGCACTGAAGGGCGGCTGTCTCTTAGGCTCAACGGCTCTAGCAGCTTGGTGGATGGCCTCGGCAGAATAGGCCCTGTCCACTGCATCGTCAAACGTAGCCGGACGCTGAAACGCAGTCACGTGGTGCATGTACCGGGGATGCAAACCTTCGACAAACCTGTTCACCTTCCTCTCTTCGGTGCTGATCATGTCCGGAGCAAAAAGCGACAACTGCATAAACTTGTTCACATACTCTGCTACTGTCATCTGCTGCTGACGGAGAGCTAAGAACTCAACCTCCTTGGCTCGAAACACATGAGCCGGGATGAACTTCCTCCTGAACTGTTGCTTGAACATCTCCCACACCGTAGCACTAGGAATATCTCTGTAGGAGTCTTTCACGCTCTTCCACCAAGTCTTTGCGACATCTCTGAACATAGAAGTTGCTAATCCGACTTTCTGCCGGTTCGTGCACACGACGGTCTCAAAGACATCCTCTGTCTGGTCTAACCACTGTTCTGCCTTCAGTGGCTCTTCTGTTCCATAGAACTCAATAGCTCCTCGCTTGCGAAATTTCCCATAGAGGGCATTCGGGTCACTCTCTCGAGGCTGCAAGATCACCTGCTGGTCTACATGCGACTGAACGGGGGCTTGGCTTTGTCGGTCTAACATGGTTGTCACTTGGGCTTGCAAGTTCTGCATGGATTGTGATTGTGCCTGAAGGGACTGGAATAGCATAAGGATGCGTTCATCTGTATTCGGTGTCTGCGGTGAAGGGGCAGATCCGCTCTCGTTATTTCCGGCGTTCTGCTGCGAACCAGAACCTGATGCCATCCTGTAAAATGGAAAGAGTCAGACACAAACACAACACAAGAGCGCCCAACAAACCCCAAAATCTAGAAAGAGCACAAAGGAATAATCGTATCCTCACCACGATCCTATACATGCCTACATGCTTATCATCTAGAACAAGGAATGAGCAAGGAATGCTCTGATACCATACAATACGTATGTCACAACCCGAGCCCAGGGTTCGGGGGTTAGCAAAAGCCAAACCTAATGACACACGTACTCCCGTGCATGCACACGTAGACCGAGTCTAAATGCACACGCACAAGGGAACAAGCACACGTGCCAAGCAAGTATGCGGAAGCTGTAAATATCAGAAACATAAACAACTAATAGCACAAGAAGAGGATACAAGGAAAGGACTGACATAATTACATATGAACGTTTACAAAAGAACAAAAGGATAAATACAATAGTGACATGTCATGACATATACAAGTCTGAAAATCCTCAAAACATGACTCCAACATGATGCATGCCATGAACGCGCTCCCGTGGAGTGATCACATCCACTCCTCTAGGCCTGATGGGGCCCCGGGGGTCTCATCTGGAGCCTGGCCGACCGGCGAGGGTTCGGCAGGGGGATCTGGGCCTGCAACACCAAAAACAACTGTGAATACGAAGATTCAGCAAAGTATAAACCATAGCAAGTTAACACACGCTGTGTCTAATAGAATAAAGAACATCATGTTATTAAAGAAGGCATTTTCGTATACTAGGCTATCGTGCAAGAAAGAAATATGCTGCGTGAATCAAGGATAACATGCTGTGTACATGACTAGTGGCTACTACATTACCATATGCTCCCAAAAGAGGGATCTTGTAACATGCAAAGAACACCATTGTCCGGGCCAGGGTACAATGGGTCTCGGTTTCCTGGGGTCCGGTTCCCCAAGACAAAATCCATACTGCAGCAGGCCATATAAACTATACCGAATTCACCCCGTCGGGATCCTAAGGCTGAGGCTAAGTAGTGCCTGACCATACGGAGTCAATCATGAAAATCCTGAGTAGATCGTGACAACTTATCATACGTGCAGATCCGTGAATGAACATATCATACATACGTACTCAGGGTAAATAAACCAAAATGTGAAAGTAACGAAACATACATAATCATGTTAGAGAGTTGAGATCAATGATCGAATGCAATATGTTATGCATCAATTCATGTGAAATCGAATCATCTTGCTTTACAAACCAATTCTAATCTAGTTATCCGGTGTTTCTAACCGTGCATGATGATGTAGTTTTAAGTTATTCGGTGCACCGTTGTCTAGTGTTGCCTTGAATCGGGCGGTGCACGAAGTCCCTTAAACCAACACCCATGGGGAGGTGCTTAACATCCGGATAACGAACATGAATGATTCGCAGCCCTCGAGATCATTCACGCGGAGTATCACATTCCGTTGGGCAAGTCTAGGTGCTCTACATTCTATCATGAAGGTCATATAGGTCTTATCTTTACACCTAGCCTTATTCTTCATGTGTGGTTACGGCTTAGCCGTGTGTGTGCTACGGCTTAGCCGTGTGTGGTCTACGGCTTAGCCGTGGCTGGGCCGTAGAAGGTCTGTCAGTTGCTGACTCTCAGTTATTCCAGAAATTGCACCCTGTATTGTTCTACGGCTGGGCCACGGCTGAGCTACGGCTTAGCCGTAGGGCATTCCACGGCTTAGCCGTGCCCTAGCCGTAGAGGAAAACTGGGTTTTTCTCTTCTCTGGATTGTGAGCCGTAAGAAGCATACGGCTTAGCCGTACCTGTACGAGTTTAATTTCCTGAAACCTGTATAGAATGTCTGAAAACTCATCCAATTTACAATTATCAAAGGGGAGTAGACAAGTAGTGAATTAATGAGTAGCAAATGGGCTGTAAATACATATTTCCACATCACTGCATGTAAAAACTATCCAATTCAAATGCATATCAACATGGGTTCTCACAAGCTAGGTTTATACTTGCCTTAGATTGGAAATCAATTGCACACTGGTAGCCCTCAAGCCAAACACAACCTAACACCAAATCAAAGTACATGCATGCATGAGAGATGGAGAGAAATCCACAACACACAGACGCACCATGCAAAGAAGCAAGAAGGAGAAGAGATAGAGAAAGGAGATGAGAAGAATGGAAGACTTCCACTCACCTCAATTGCACATGCAAGACCCACAAGTTTGATCGATGGAGAGAAATCAAGTGAAGGAGAGAGAGATAGAAGCTCCACGTGCACAGGGAATTTGAGAGAAAACGAGAGAGAGAACATGAGTGTCGATGGTTGAGAGCTTATATAAGTCAAATGGGTTGTCCAAATTTACAATGAAAGCCAAGTGAAAAGTGTATTTTCAGTTTGAGTCAAACTCGGGTCCAATCGAATCACACGACCTCGGTTGCAAATGACGTAGTTACGAAAGTTAACGGGCTCAACGAAAGACACGTGTTGACATCAAGATGATGCAAAAATGACCATGTCTAAGAAAAGCTAAAATTACGAAAAAGGGCTTGGTCTACTTAATCCAGGTCAAACTCAACCCAACTACCTATCCATGACCCGTAACGAAAACAAAACACAAACAAAACACAATTAGCAACGAAAACAAGATTAACTAACCACTAAACGGGGTCAAGCTGGGTCGGAGTGTTACAGGATTGGCTTGTAATTGATCCTTGATTCGTATAAGTACTTGATTTGTTTGATTTGTATAGCATACTGATTACGGTTATGCCCTCTTATGTGTTCTGCGCTGGACCTCTCGATTCTGTGGGAAATGCAGCAACCCCAGAGCGAAGCCCGGGCGGGACCATTCTATTATTGTGTATTGTGCTTTACCGTGGCTCCATTGGAGTATTTGCATCAGTGTTTATTGTTATTGGTACTTGAGTTTATCAGTGCCTCTTTTCTGGCTTATTTGCATTCAGCACCTTCAGTATCAGTATCCGCTTATTGTATTCAGTATTCAGTATCAGTATGTGCGATGCACTTCCTATTGTTTGTTCAGCATGATATGTGAGACCTGTATGTGGTTTTGTGATCTCCTATGTTTCTTGATGTTGTTATATGCCTTGATACGTACAGCTTCCGCGTACAGTTGTTTGCACGTGTGAATGATCCCTTGTGTGTGTATGCTTGGACGGGGTCCAGGTGTACATGCACGGGAGTACGTGTGTCATTGGTTAGACTTTCTCTGACCCCCGGTCCCTGGGCTCGGGTTGTGACATACGTATTGTATGGTATCAGAGCATTGTCTCTCAGAGCATTGTCTCTATCTTAGTTTGTAAGCATGTAGGCATATAGGACGTGGTGAGATTCCGTAGTCCAGTTTTGGACTGTTGTGTTTGGTCCCCTTGTCTTGTGAGTCTGTGTGAGTACCTAGTGTGATAGCAGATTGACTTTTGTGTTTCTGCAGGCTATGGCATCGGGATCTGGAACACACGACAACAACAATCAGGGAGATAATGAGAGTGGATCAGCCGCTCCACAGCCACTTGTGAATTTTGACGAGCGTTTCTTGACTATGCTGCAGGCGATCCATTCTTTGCAGGCACAGGTCGTTTCGTTAGTAGACCGACAGAGCCAAGTGCCAGTTCAGCGGCCTGTAGAGCAGCAAGTGGTTATCCAGCCTAAGGAGAGCGATCCAAATGCGCTGTACGATAAATTCAGGAAACGTGGAGCCACAGAATTCTAAGGCAATGAAGATGCATTGAAGGCTGATCAGTGGTTAGAGCATACCGGAGATCTCTTCTCGACCATTATCTGTGATGACCGGCAGAAGGTTATGCTTACGGCATCGATGTTCCGAGAGGTGGCAAAGACGTGGTGGAAGAGTGTTAGTGCAGCCTATCTGACTATGCCTAGTGAAGCAGTGTGGGAGACGTTCCAGAAACAGTTTAGAAGGAAGTTCATCCCTGCTCATGTCCGGCGCGTGAAGGAAGTTGAGTTTCTGGCCTTACAGCAGCAGCAGCTGACCGTCTCAGAGTATATTCACCGGTTTATCCAGTTGTCCCATTTTGCTGAGGACATGATCAATACTGAGGAGAAGAAGGTGAATCGTTTCATTTCTGGTCTGCATCCGAGATATGCGAATTTTGTGACTGCCTTCCAGAGACCAGCTACTTTTGATGATGCGGTCGACAGAGCACACGCTGCGGAAGCCAACCACCTAGCAGAGAGAGCTATGGACTTCAAGAGAAGTGCACCAGTGGGGTCCAAGGGACAGATTCAGAAGAAATGGAAAGGGAAGCAAGGAACTTCGAGTTTCTCCGGGAGCAGATGCGAGTTTTGTGGATTGGGACATCCGACGGAGAGGTGTTGGAAGAAGTCCGGAGCTTGTTTGAGTTGCGGATTTATGGAGCATAAGATAGCTCAGTGCCCGAAAGCCAGGACTTTCCAGTCGTCTCGATCTATGGGGTCATCCAAGTCTCTGAGTTCTGCAGCCTCGAATAGCCCCCAGCCGTCTCGCCAGAACCAGAAGCCACAGCGACAGACTGCTCGCGTGTACGCAGCCTCCCATGATCATGCAGAAGATGCGAAGGTGGTGGAAGGTAAAGTTCTCATTGCCCGAGCTGAAGCACATACACTATTTGATTCGGGATCTACGCGTTCGTATGTTGCACCTCGTTTTGCGGAACAGTTACCGCAGCCCCCTCAGCCGCTACCCTATTTGCTGGTGGTGTCCACTCCGGTGGGCAAGAGAGTGGAGTGTAGTGTATACTACCCTCAGTGCGACGTGGTGATTGAAGGTCGCCAGCTGCCAGTTGATTTGATCTTGTTGTCCATGTTGGATTTCGATGTGATCCTTGGAATGGACTGGCTAGCGCGGTATCGTGCCTGTGTTAACTGTTACAACAGGACGATTTACTTCGATTTTGAGAAGGGGTTTCGTTTCGAGGGCAATCAGGAGAGATGCCCGAGGCGTGTCATCTCCGCATGCAAGGCGGATCGTTTGATACGCAGAGGTTGTGCGGGTTTTCTTGCTTTCGTCTCGGAGAAGAAGGAGATGAAGCAGTTGGGAGAGATTTCGGTAGTACGTGAGTTCCCGGATGTATTTCCGGAGGAAGTACCCGAGTTACCCCCTGTTCGAGATGTAGAATTTGCGATTGATCTAGTGCCCGGTACAGCACCCATTAGTTTAGCTCCTTATTGTATGGCCCCTGCTGAGTTACTCGAATTGAAGACGCAATTGCAAGACCTTTTGGAGAAGGGTTTCGTACGGTCGAGTGTGTCACCGTGGGGAGCGCCAGTGCTGTTTGTGAAGAAGAAGGACGGTACCTTACGGATGTGTATCGATTACCGGCGATTGAACAAAGTGACGATCAAGAACAAATACCCATTGCCGCGTATTGACGAGTTGTTTGACCAACTTCAAGGTGCCGCTTACTTTTCCAAGATTGATCTAAGATCGGGGTATCATCAACTCCGGGTGAAGGAAGAAGATATTGCGAAGACTGCTTTCAGGACACGGTATGGACATTTTGAGTTCCTCGTGATGCCATTTGGATTAACCAATGCACCTGCTGCCTTCATGGCTTTGATGAATAGGATCTTTGCTCCTTTCCTGGATCGATTCGTGGTGGTCTTTATTGATGATATTTTGGTGTATTCAAAGACCCCAGAGGAGCATGAGGAACATCTACGTCGAGCCTTGCAGTTGTTGAAAGAGCATCGCTTATATGCCAAATTGTCGAAGTGTGATTTTTGGCTCGATCAGATAGCTTTTCTTGGTCATACCATTTCACGAGATGGTTTGGCAGTGGATCAGATAAAAGTTGAGGCAGTGATGAGTTGGCCTAGCCCAAAAACAGTGACGGAAATACGGAGTTTTCTTGGATTGGCTGGTTATTATCGTTGATTTATTCAAGATTTTGCCAAGATTTCTGCCCCCGTTGACTCGATTGACCAGGAAGAATGTTCCTTTTCTTTGGACGGACGAATGCGAACGCCATTTCTAGATGTTGAAGGAGAAGCTTACTTCGGCTCCAGTTTTGACGTTACCGGATGGGCATGAAGGATTTATGATCTACTTTGATGCTTCTCGAGTCGGTTTGGGATGTGTTTTGATGCAACATGGCAAAGTGATTGCCTATGGCTCGAGACAACTTCGGGAGCATGAGAAGAACTATGCCACGCATGATTTAGAGTTGGCAGCCGTCGTTTTTGCGTTGAAGATGTGGAGACATTATTTGTATGGCGTGACATTTGAAGTGCATTCAGACCATCAAAGTTTACAGTATCTCTTCACGCAGTCTGAGTTGAATATGAGGCAACGAAGGTGGCTTGAGTTGATCAAGGATTTTGACTTCCCCATTAAGTACCATCCAGGGAAAGGCAACGTTGTTGCAGATGCCTTGAGTAGGAAGTCGGAGATTCTTCAGGCCTTGGATAGCCTTTATTTTGTGAGGCATGCCCAGCCAGTGGAGTTGCGATCGGTGGAGAACTGTTTGACACTTGCCAGCACAGTGAGCTTTCAGCCTGACATCATTCAGCGTATTAAAGACCAGCAGTTTGAAGATGCGATGTTGAAGCGAATCCGGGATAGCATTGCAGATCGACCGGACTTCCGCTTGGAGCGTGATATCTGTATGTGGTATGTGATCTGATATGATTGATTGATTGAGGTGCATCATCTGATTTGATTGTGATTGGTATTGGCACTACTGAGCCTCAGCCTTAGGATACCCGACGGGGTTAACTTTGGTTTAGTTTATGTGTTTGCCTCTGCAGAGTGTTCTGTCCTCGGACTCCGGACCCCGGGAACTAGAGACCCATGCGTACCCTGGCCCGGTCGCTGGTGTTCTCATTCCGTCCGCTCTCGTAAGGGAGAAAATGGCCAATGTAGTAGCCACTTTGATTGTTATCTGTTTATGATTCTTACAGCATGCTTATTCGTTGCATATTTGCTTAGTATACGAACATGATTTCTATGGATCTTGCACTGTGACTATTACTCATAATTAGACACAATTTGTGTTATCTTCTTGTTGCTTATACTTTGCTAAGTCGTCGTACTTATTAGTTGTTTTTGTGTGTTGCAGGCTCAGATCCCTCTCCCGATCCTGCGTCGGTCGACCCGACTCCAGGAGAGGCTCGCGAGGTCCCCTCCGGCCTAGAGGAGTGGACTTGATCCATCCTCCAGAGTACGGTTTGCATCATTTTGTTCTCCCCATTCTTCGAGTCCGAGTCTATTGAGGGGATTTTTCTGTACTTGTACTGTGGGCTTCGATTGAGATCTGTATCTTGTGTTTTGATTTTTGTGAGCCCTCTTTTGTATCATATGTTCTTGTTATCAGTTCATGATCTTTTGTGTAATCCATTGTATCTTTTGGATGTGTTGCTATATGCCTTGATACGTACAGCTTCCGCGTACAGTTGTTTGCATGTGTGAATGATCCCTTGTGTGTGTATGCTTGGACGGGGTCCAGGTGTGCATGCACGGGAGTACGTGTGTCATTAGTTAGACTTTCTCTGACCCCCGGTCCCTGGGCTCGGGTTGTGACAGTCGGCACAACTGAGTTTGACTCTATGAGGTTTGACGGAGTTGAGTATGAGTTTGATATTATAAACCATTGCAGTTGAATCTTGATAGAAGTTTGTCGATGCTTCATAATTAGGCTCGTTACCTGATTCTCGTCTCATTTTACCGCTCCCCATGCTTGGCGGAACTAGTGATGTTGATAGCCAAAATTTTAAGTACATTTTCTGTTATATATGATTCTCATACACATTCTTTATTATATGCTAATATACCTAGATACGCTTTTTGACGTTTGTTTAAATTATCATATCCTAATTCTATTTGGTACACAGTGTGATTTATTAGTTGCTTGTTTAGTTGTCGTATTAAGGGTGTTACTCTTGGTGTTGTAGAAGTATATCCCGGCTTAGATTTGGTTATCACCACACATGTGGAGGATTCTGCGTAGGTTCCTTCAGGATTATCTGAGTGGGTACTTGATGATGTCTTTTATTAAACATATACGATAGAACGTCTCATGGTTATGGCATTTAGGAATCATGGAGATATGGATTACTCTATTCATCATCCCATCATGTTTTATTTGATAGATTTATGCTTTTTTTCATATTGGTGGACATATATTTTTGTTGGTCTTTGACTATCCCCTACTTATGCACTTTTATCTTATTCACTTATTTACATTAGTATGCATTTGGACATGTAGACTTTCATTATTATGGAATGGTTTAAATAGGTATTCATTGTGTTCTATACTATTACATGTAGTTTATGGGTGTGCTTAGCCTCTAAGCTTTTCGCATGTCATCTTAAATGTTTCATGCTTATGGATCTTCCTTGCATGTTAAAATATGAAAAATTCCCTTAAAGATTTGCATTTGCCTTAGTACGATATGGGGTACTAGTGCGATACGGGGTGCTACGGGATTATGTCATGCGCACACTGCGGTCTAGTCGGACTACCTAAATCTTGGGCCAGGGGCGTAATACAATACAAACGACTTGAACTCTAAAATAAACGGTTGATATGTATAGAGAAACAACCATCATGTGTTGTTGGTGACCATTATTTATTCGGAGTCCATTGTTGCATCCCGCACTCCTTTGAGTGTGTTAATATTGGCGGATAGGGAGCACTTCTAGAAGCATTTTGATATGTCGAATTCATTTTCATCATTTATGTAGAATTTGGACTTATTTAGGATGAAATGTATTCAAATTAATAAAATCATGCATCATGGTGTTCAAAATTAATTTAATTTCATAAAATTGCATATTTTAAGTGAAATTATTTTTTTTTGGGTTATCAAATTAATCTTTTGAATAACTTTCAATTTACACATGAAGTTACATTAATTTCTTTGCACTATTAAATTGTATACTAAATTCTGAGTCAAATTAATGATATATTTATGGGTCCTATGGAAAACATGATAGTTTTCTATATAAAATTATTCGTTCCAATTTAATTACATTCTTTTTGTAAAAAACTCAATAAAAGACCACATGAAGAGAAATTCAAGAGGACATTAAGAAGAACTTCAAAAGATGAGAAATTGAAGAAAGTGAAGAAATTCACCTAAGTGTGGTCCCCCTTGAGCAGATATCCAAGTTGGCACAGCCAAGGAGTGGGGCCCACAATTGCTGCACATTGCAAGCAATTTCCTCTCCTTGTTTTTAAGAAGTTTGAAATTCAATGAAGAAAAGAATTAGAGATTAAGCAAAGCAAAGAAAAAGAAATAAAGAAAGGAAAGAAGATAAAGGAAAAAACATGCATGGACATCACAAGGGAGCCCACAAGCCATGTTGCATGCCCCATGCGTAATGGTTCTGATTATGGGTCCAGCTTGGACTTAGAAGTTATTTTGTTGGTTCTAAACCCGGTTCCATGAAAGGACTTGAATCCTGTTCCAAAACAAAGTCTAGTTATAGGACCGGTATCTAGTTTTAAAATGGGTTCTAACTTCATTTTTCATTTTTTATTTTTTATTCATAACGTGAGAATTTCATTCAACTTATGATAGTGCAGCAAGTCTACTATCTTCAGGATTAAATGAAAAAATGTCCAACAATAGTTGATTTTGAGCTACAAATTTGCAACATTAAAGATCATGCGTAGGCTCCCAAGTCCACTGATTGGACCCTTTATGGGCTCAAAACTGGACCAGGTTATCAATCGAGACCTAAATTGAAATTTGACACTGGACCCATTTATGAATTGGGACCTAAAATAGGTTCCAAACACAATTTTTATGGGTCGCAACCTTTTGATAATTAGAGAATCAAACACCGATTTTTATGGGTCACAAAATACCACGTGCTTTGCACGAGTGAATAGAAGTCATAAAAATTGCAATAATTTAAACATAAACAATAAAAATTACCAATCTAATATCTAATGTAGATAAAAGTAATGAGCCAGTAATTAAAATGCTAAAATCAGAGACTTTTCAATAATCACCACCACTTATTTCCTATATTGTGAATCGATAATTCTTCATAAAAAACACAAAATAATACAAAATTAAATAAAAGATTTTGTAATTTAAGTATAAAATCAAAGAAAGTAAATGAGATCTCAATGCAAACATAAGCAGTGAGATGCGGGAAAAAGAAGACAAAAAGTTTTTCAGGGGAACAATATTAAAAGTTCTCTTTTAGGTTATGTCCAATTATAGTGAAAATCTTGTTTACTAATTCAATTAGGAGAATAAAAAAAGATTATAAACTACAATTTCCAAAAGGAGTGAAAAAAAGGGGACAAAAATGGAAAAAAAGTGCAAAAATGGGAAAAAAAAGCGCATACTTGAGAATAAAAAAAAGCCAAATAAGAAGAAAATAGAACAGTGTGACCTATTGATGCAAAATGAAGTTATAAAAAAAAGAGGTGATTTGAGTGACCATGTTTGAATTGGAATGAAGAGGTATTAGTGGAAACAAAACTGTTCTTATTAATGAGTCATTAGTGAGGCATTAGTTGGGCCACCAAAATTTTTCTTTTAATGGGGCCTTAGTAGGGCATTAGTAGCGCTAATATTAGTAGAAGGTAAAAAATTGTAGATAAATCAAAATCAAGTCTGAAATTAGTATGAAATTGACAATTGGATTCAACTGGCTTAATATATTATAACGGCATAACATGCAGACTATCTATCGATTAATTCTACATGCCCTTGAGTTAAAATTTACAATACTCTACGCACATGCCTTATTCTATTAGTCACAAGAACATTAAAGCTGGTCTATTCCACAGTGATGGATCAGAGTACAAGGGTCTCGGGTTGAATCTCCTACCTAACCCCAAAAAAAAAGTACAAAATTCCTCAGTGCCTCCAAAATATTATTCACATATTTCCCCTCCCCCAGTGTGTGTGTGTATATATATATATATATGTATATAATAGAACCCATAAAAGAAAAGTTTTCCAGGTCTGCCCCTGCTATTCCGTGGAGAGGATAGGCACACCTGTCCGGTGCCACACATTCAAGTAGTTCAGAGTGCAGAGACTCAAAAAAGTGCTCATTGGCAATGCAACTCTGATGATATGCATATGCATGAATATAACAAACAAATCACATACATATATTCATGAAAATGAGAAATCTTATTCTTAGATAAGTTCAATAGATTCCTACTAAACCAAAATAATATTACATGTATCTCAAGCGTATATTATATATGCTTGACATGTGTTGCGAATAACAATCGCATTAGAGGTTTAATCATTGGGTCTGCGGGCATTTGTGGTTAGAATGTGAGCAATACTTAGACAACATAATTTGCCATTCCAGGAGATCATTGACTGGAACCATGGGCACACAATCGAAAGTCCAAATCAATCAGGAAACTATGAGTCCAAACAGCCCCAATTAGCTCTTATGGCTACTACCACAAAGCCAATGTATTCAGCCTCCTAGGTCATGAATGTGACTATAAACTACTATTTCTTACTGATCATGAAATAATTCCTTCAGCTAACAAATAGAATATCTTCTAATAAGAATTTTTTACTGCTGGAGCATCCGAAAGTAGACGATTTGTATATGCCAAGTCCTAGGTGTTGTGGGCACACAAATTTGACAAAGAAAATAAAGAAGGAAATGAAGATTGTCCAAAAAGTGTGGAAAGAAGATTCTACGCAAAATGGTAAAATACATGGAAATGAAGAATCAAGGAAAATGGTTGCAATAATTCAAGGAGTCAAGGAAAAAGATGCAAGGCGGAAAAAGATGAAGACTTGTTCAAACTACGAAGAATATAGAGTTCAAGGGGCTAAGAATTAAGTAAAACTAGAAAAGGGTGTGGACAAAACTTTCCCACGCAAGTGAAAAGTTAGGTTTGGAAAGAACTTTTCTACACTTACAAATGGAGGTTTAGGCTTTGACAAGACTTCCAAGCCTACAAATCAAGTGTGGGCATGATTAACTCTTATCCCTCCTAAAAATGCATTAGTCAATTTCCAAAGGTCATATCTCCCCCAATATAGATAATCTTCGAGTCTGCATATATTTAATCAAAAATACCTTTTCAACAATATATAGAACGCAAAAATCCAATAGACAGATCAAAAGTTATGACATTTGAAGTTTCATCTGTCAAAGAAGGGTTTGGGCTTTTTTGCCTCCATTTTCACCATACTGTTCCTCCTTTCATTACTCATATATGCTTGAATTCTTTGTTCTTTGGGTTTCCTTTTTTGTTGTCCTTGGTTGCCTTGGAGACATAGAGTTGGTGTTTACCTTAGAACGTGTGCAACATTCTGATCCTATATATGTACTATTAATAATATAATTAATTTGCTTGATTGTATTTTGGTTAATTAAGTCTGTTAGATTTCAACTAGGACCGTGGTTACTCGATTTGATTGGATTTGGGCCAATGGGTAGAAGACCTAATCCTAAACCCAACCCATATCCACTTAACCATGCCCAACTTCTTAAGAAGATTCCCATAATATTCCTCCAAACCCTGTCCCACTAAAGAGAAAATTGCTCTTTTTTACACAAACAAAAATGCACGCACGTACGCTCACCCCTCCCTTTTCCTTCCTCTTCCTGGCATCTTTTAACTAAGAAATCCAACCATTAGATTCATGACGATCAAAGACCACCATCACAGTTTTCTTGCCTTCCTCATCTTTGATTACCTTCTTAAGCCTTATGCAATCAATCCAAATTCTAGGTGAATTTTATCCAATTTTATATGTAAGATTTTGATAGGAATGTCATAGACTTGTTTATTAGAGTATTCTTTCCTTTATTTTAGGGGTTATCTGATTTGGGGATTGTGTTTGGTGCGTTGCAAGGATCTCTGATTTAGGCATTACTGGCTAGGATTTCATCTCTTCATTACCCTAAAAATCAAGGCAAGTATATGAATGTAACTTGGGATGATGTGCATGTTTTCCTTTGATTCTATATTGTCCTTCATTTAGCAACCATTTTGCCCATTTACATGTTGATGATAAATTAGGATTTTATGGTTGGATATTTAGAATTGAGATATGCTAGATGGGTTTGCATTTGTTTGGGATGTGGTTTGGTTTTCTTGAAATTGCAAGCAAGATGGGTGTAGGAGAAGGAAGATTTGGGGTTTTTTGATGCTACACAGACCACCACAGTGTGCAAGCTGGAATATGGTCTGTTCAAACGAACAATGTGGGCATTTAAACAAATCGTACTTCAGTTACTTTTGTTTTTGGATTGAGCGCAGGCCCGTTCGAATGAACATGGAGCTGTTTGAACGCACTTGAACCCAGGTTAGGGGTTGGTTCAGGTCTGTGGGGGACATTTTTTGTGCAATGTATGGGCTATATGCTTTCCCTAATTGGACTTCTATAACTTGGAATTCATGGAGTGATTGTGAGAACGTATTTGACCTATAATTCAAGATGCATTGTGAGCTTTTATGTCATCATCATCATTATCATCAAAACCTTATTTCAACCATGTTGGGGTTAGCTATATGAATTCTGTTTCTCTATTTCATTGTATTTTTAGCTAAATCCTTAAATAAGTTAAATTTCTTCAAATCTAATTTAATGACCTCCATCAATGTTTTTTTCGGCCTACCCCTACCTCTTGATGGGCCAGCTACCTGGATAGCCAAACTTTTCCTCAACCGGTGCTATAACCGGCTTACGCTTAATATGCCCAAACCATCTTAAACTAGTTTCTCTAATTTTATCCTATATTGGTGTTACCCCTAAATGCTCTTGAAAGTGCTCATTTCTAAGATATTTCTTAGTTTTACTATACGTTCACCAAAACATCCTCATCTCCATCACATCTATCTTATGTATATGCGTTTTTTTAATTGGCCAACTTTCTGCTTTATATGTCATAGATGGTCTAACTATTAACCTGTAAAATTCGCCCTTCAATTTCGTTGGCATTCGTCTGTCACAAAACACTCCAGAAGTTAGTTTCCACTTCAGCCATCCAGCTTTTATCCTATACTCAACATTTTCGTTAATATCCCTATTCTTACTTATCATCGAGCTCAGATATTGAAAAAAATCTCTATGTTGTATTTCATGGGTTTCAATTTCAACAGTGGTTTCAATACTTTATATATGTCTACTAAAGTTGCAATTCAATATTCTGTCTTTGTACGACTTATTTTAAAGCCTCTACATTCTAATGCCCCTCTGCCATTTTTGAGTTTTGCATTTACATAATCTCTTGATTTATCCACCAGTATTATATCATTTGTAAACAACATACACCGTGTCACTTCTTCTTGAATAAATGCAGTTGACTCATCCATAATCAATGGAAAGAGCTAAAGGCTTAAGGCTAATCTTTGATGCATACCTATAGTTATGAGGAATCCACCTGTTTCTCTACATATGATTTTCACATTTATTACTGCTCCTTCATATAAATTGTCACAACCCGAGCCCAGGAGATCGGAGTTAGTAAAAACCTAAATAATGACATACGTACTCTCGTGCCTATGCCTTTAGACCCGGTCTAGGTGCACACGTACAAGGGAAGATTCACACGTGCCATACATATACGCGGAAACTGTAGGTATCATGTATAACAAAAACAATATACAAGAACTAAATAATATATACCACCAAGGATTGCATAAGGATAAGAGTTATTACAAAATGGATCAAAAGACAGATATACAATCATGAATGGATCTAACGTGGCAAACTCAAAATAAGGAAGACCTATATGCAAATGTATCCCTGCCGCTCTCCAATGCAGTGACTACATCCACTCCTCTAGTCCGGATGGGACATCGGGGGTCTCCCTTGGAGCCTGGTTGACCGAGGAAGGATCGGTCGGGGGTATCTGAGCCTGCAACACCAAAGACAACTAGTAAATACAACGATTCAGCAGAGCATAAGCAGTAATAAGTTAACACATGTTGTATCTAACATAATAATTGACAATAAGTAAATCATACCATTTCAATTTCGTGTTCTAAGCAATTGTGTATTCAAATGACATATGCTTTCAGAATCAATACTTACGTGACATGTACATACTAGTTGGCCATTACATTTGCTATATGCTCCCAAAAGAGGGATTTTATATACATACTGAGAACACCATCGACCGTGCTAGGGTACGGATGGGTCTCGGGTTCCTAGGGTCCGGAAGCCCTAAGACATATACTCACTGCAGCGAGGCCATATAAACTAAGCCAAATTCAATCCCGTCGGGTATCATAAGGCTGAGACTGAGTAGTGTCAGACCACATGGAATCAAACAAATATATGGACTTGAGTTAAACATGCATATCTTATCAAACGTACATAACTTATCATATCGTGCATATCTTATCTTATCGGACACATTTCATACATATCGACAAATCTCATACATAGCGACAATCATATGAATCGAATATGCATATCGAACAACTTATACGAATCGGAATCGGAGGACATAACCAGGATACTACAAATTGTATAAAGGAGTGGAGGTCAATGCCCGTTTATACAAAATGCCATGCAACGCAACGTTCAATCGAATCAAGATCATTTACAAACCAACCCTAATCTAGTTATTCAGTGTTTCTAACCGTGCATGATGATGTAGTTTTAAGTTATCTGATGCACCGTTGTCTAGTATTGCATTGTATCATAAATGTGCACCGAAGTCCCTTAAACCAACACCCATGGGGAGGTGCTTAACAACTGGATAACGTACATGAATGAGTCATAGCCCTCGAGATCATTCATGCAGTTTTTATCATAATCCGTTCGGCAGGTCAGGGTTACTTACATTCTACTTTAAAGGTCCTATAAGGTCTCTTCAATACCTAGTGTTCTTACTTTACATAGGTCTCACGGCTCATGCTATTGTTGTTCTACGGCTCAGCCATGGCAAGGCTACGGCTTAGCCGTAGAACACTTCACGGCTTAGCCGTGGCTGGACTGTAGAAGGTCTGAAAATTGCCAACTCTCAGTTATTTCAAAGCTGCACCATGTATTGATCTACGGCTGGGTCACGGCTGAGCTATAGTTTAGCCGTAGTACATTATAGGGTTTAGCCGTGGCCTGACCGTAGAAGAAAACTAGGTTTCGAGCTTTGAGCCGTAGGCAGTTTACGGTTTAGCCGTGACTGCACAGAAACGGTTTTCCTGAACCTGTACAGAAGAAATTGGAAATGGAAAGGGATAGTAAAACCTTATCAAATAGATGGAATTAAGCACAAAGTGTGCTATAACATAATTACCATGCAAGATTGTTCGAATTATTTAAAAATCAAACATATACTAACATGGGTTTATACAAATCATGCTTATACTTGCCTTAAATGAGTTCAAACACAAGAATAGCTGTCCTTAGGCTCAAATCCAATGTCCAAACCTACTCCTAATCACCGTGCATGAAAGAATGAGAGTGGCATGAGTGCAATTCCATAATTGACATGAAGAAAGAGAAGAGGAATAAGAAAACTAAGAACCCAACGCATACTTGAAGCTACACGAGAACGAATTCTAGAGTATAGAGGCACAAAATCCCTTCTCCTTGGCTTGATCAAGAAGGAAGAAGAAAAGAAACAGAAAGAAAGAATGAAGAGAGAAAACAGGACGTTGAGGAGAAAAAGAAGGTCGGTGGAGACTTTATATATTAGATAAGGATAAGCAAAATTGCAAGAAAGTCCAAACAGTTACACTATTTACAGTTCGAGTCATTTGATAGTCTAACTGGAACAAACGACATCTTTTGCGAACGACGTAGTTATAGAAGTTAACGGGCTCAACGAAAGACACGTGTTGACGCCAAGATGATGTGTAAATGATGATGTCTTATAAAATAAAAAATTACGAAAAAGGGCTTGGCCTACCTAACCCAGGTCAAACTCAACCCAACTACCTATCCATAACCCAGAACCAAACAAAAACAAAGGCGAAACATAATTAACTACTAATTCGTCATTAATTAGTCGCTAAATAGGGTTATGCTAGGTCGGAGTGTTACACATATCCTTAAAATTTTCAATGTAACCGCTAAAGACATTCTTTTCTTCAAAACCTATCAAATTAAATCCCTCGGTACCCTATCATAGGGTTTTTCTAAATCGATAAAGGCCATGTGTAAATTTTTCTTCTTTACTTGATATTATGGACTTTTCTTTTACTGATGGTACAATTCAAGTATGTTGAACAACATACCTGAACTCTAGTGATATAGGGATTCAAGGCATCTCTAATTGTGGCCCTTAAATGGGACTATGCACCTTGAAATTAAAGGAGATGTGTGGGCCCTACCTCGCTTGTGGTTCCAGTTAAGCTGTCGGGTGTGTGAATGAACGTCCATACCATTTAATTGGATTGTAAATATTCTTTGTCCTTTGGGTATGTATGCATGGTATCTCTTAGTATTGTACTTTGTGTAGTTACATACCATTTGGTATATGATTATGGGCTATGATGTGGTGTGACATTGCATGTATCGTGTAGTGAGGATTACTTGTATTATGTTCTATGACTTATGGTGAGGAGTAATCTTTCGTTATGTGAACATGTAAATACGTAACAGCCTACTAGTTTTATGACTTAGGATTCCTGTGTCCGAGCACCACTTGGTCTGGTCTATGTATTATTATTATATATGATTTGGGTCATTATGGATAATTGCATATCGATATACGGATGGTTGATCACCGATTTTGATGAATTGCTTGGCATCCAGTTTATGATTATGATTTGATTTTCCAGATGCTTTGAATAGGTATATGACCGCCAACATTAGAGCTAGGTTTTCCCAATTTATCTAGGGTTGACCACCGACAAAGGTCGCACTTGCTACCGTGTAACTTTGGTTTATTGCTCACCTGTGTAGTATGGATTTAGGATATATATTCTTTCTTATTATTCTAATTATCCTTGCTCTCTTATGATAACCTTGTTTATTTTCATCTTGATCTTGCATGTCTTTTGCAAATTATGTTTATTTACTTGCCATTGGCCTTAATATATCCGGTGTATAGGTACCGAGCCCTATTATACTATAGAGGTGGAGGAGGATCAAGCATTTCAAACGTTTGAACCAACTGATGGTCTCGAGTGGGGTGCATACGAAGGCTATGAAGCAATCTAGACCAGTGCCAGAGTGACTAATTCTATTGGACTTTTAATTTAAATAAAATTACTTTTGGTAGCCCAAACTTGTTAGGGGCATGATTCTTAATAATTTGTTCTTCTTTTATTTACTTTACAACTTGAACATAAAATTGATATCTTTGAGACATACATATTATAAAAAATGAAGTATGATACCAATTGTAACTAAATGCTTCTGCAAGAATTGTAGTTATGACTCATCACGGGCCTACGATCTTGTGTGAATCCACTATTGTGATATGTGTTGTTCTAAACACGATGAAAAATTTAAATTGGCCCGTTCATATTTTAGGGGACATGGCAACGTAACTCACATAAATATATATATATATATATAGTAATTCAATAGATTTCCCTCCTCCCTTGTGAGATCTCTCGCCTTTAGCCTTGAGATTCCTTAGGATAAGTTTGCTTTATCCACTAGGTTCATATCTTAGGTTGAGCAATATCACTAGGTTCTAAGAGTCATCCCCTCTTTAGTGTAGTCTAAGCACCTAGCTTGGCTGCATTTTGGGTGTATGTGCCTCACCCATTGGTGAACTCTACTTCAATGTAACAACCCTTTGAATGGCTCCAAGCTATGCAATTTCTCCTTTATGTAGTTTTTTCCACGTCTTGAAACCCCTTGGGACAAGTAAGCCTTCTCATTTATGCAGTCCTTGCCTTTATATTGAGATTGCTTTGGACAAGAGTGCTTCATCTTGTGTAGGGTCCTTCTCTTGAGACTCCTTTGCTGTTTGGATCTTCCCCGTGTCTAAAACAACCATAAGTTGGAGGTTTCTTTGAGGAATTGTGTATTGAGGATAAAAGATACTTTTAAATCCATTTGATCCAAAAAATTGTGTATCTTGATTGATCTCTTCAATTCGTACAAAGAGTATTGATGATTAGGTATATGAGGGTTTTTTAGAACCTCCTAAGATGAAGTGTTCAAGGTCCCAATCTAATTTATAGAGTGCAGTGCAATTAACAATGGTGAAAAAAAAATAGATGAACTCTGAATCAATCAACCACAAGAAGAAGACACCAGAATTTTTTAACGTGGAAAACTCGAACATGAGAAAAACCATAAGACCTATCACCTAGTCCAACAAAAACAAAGTACTACAATAATTTGAACAGTTACAAGATACTCGGAATCTCTTCCTAGTATGCCACAACCTAAGGATTATAGTGCTCTCACTTGCCAATGACCACGTTGTTCACCACTCCCATGCTTGAGTGTTCCACTCCCATGCTTGAATTAACACTTGAATCCACAAGGTGAATGAATCTTCCACATAAGTAGAAGCAACAATCTCTAAAAGTTTAGATCTTTAGCACAACTCTCTAATGGATGCTATAGAGAAGAAAGGGATCTCCAAAAGGTTTTTTGAATTTAGAACAAGGAAACTGGTGTATTAGGGTTTAGAGAAAAACCATTTAAATAACCCACAATTCATACCCTAAAGGAATAGTCCATATAAAACCAAAACAACCCACAATTCGTACCCTAAAGGAATAGTCCATGTAAAACCAAAACATGCAGTCTCATAAGAAACAAGAAATTGAATTTGTGTGGAAAATTTGAATTTTCTTCATCATCTACTCAAGTAAGCAACTCGTTTGCTGGAGTAGGCATAGCTTTTCCTTAGCAAATTTCGTCAAGTTCGCTCGAGCAGGTAAAGGCACTATCATGTTTCTTCAATTCTTCACTGTAGCTCATTTGGTGACATACTCTACAGTCCATTTTGAAAGAATTATAAAATTACAACTCAATGGACCCTGAGTTTTGTCCAACTCATGAATTAGTCAAGATTCAAATAATCCTAATAATCTCTTCCTTTGGTAATTTATGGACGAAACTCCCTAGACAATACAAATATTTTATCAAGTACAATAAAACCAAAAATTACATTGATAGTTTCAAAAAAAAAAAAATTGTACCTTTATACAATGCAATGCCTTGCCAATTTGTCTATCTCTTCCTATTTTTTTATAATTGACGAAATAATCTTCATTTAGCATCACTTGAGCAACTCCCCCTTAATGTATCTTCTCTTTTCAGCTTTTGTTGTGGGGGGGGGGGGGGGGGGGGGGGGGGGGTGCACTTGACCTTGTTCATCAAGGGTGTTTGAATGTAGGTACTCACAGTTACGAAGTATATGCTTTCGATGGAGTGTGTACCATATCACTATGCAGATTAGACTCTCTCACTCAGATTGCTCTTGTTTTGACTTTTGGTATAGACAATATCTTCTTGAAATGAGACAAAATGAAAGGAAATGGACTCACTCTTTTTACCCAAAAATGAGTTTTCCTTCTCTCGTCTTCCTTAATTTCTCCTAACTACCTACACATTAATTTAAAGAAAGCGAATAATATTGTAAAATATATAGGGTTAGAGTTCATAGGACAACGCCATATCTTAAATAATGTGCGTTCAAGTTTTTTGGGAAATGACTTTATACTATAAGAAGATGAATGAGAGGTTAAAAAAGAGGCATCCATGAGAAAAAAAAATATGTAAAAGGAAAATAAGGTCTTGGATCGATGGGTCTCTAATACCATATAAGAGAGTGAAAATAATACTTTTATTCACACATTATTTTTCAGCAAGATACTTGCTTTATTTAACAAAGCCTGTAGTTACAGTCAATAATTGGAGGCTATAAAGAAAGAAAAGATAATAATAATAATAATAATACCGGCTTAACTAGGGTTCAAACCTAGTTAGGGATCTTTCCTCACTCGAGGACTTGTTATCTCACCCGAGGTCTTTCTCCCTTACCGGAGGGCTCCCCAACTTTACTTAAGGTGCCTCCCCTCAACAAAGGGCTCCTTCACCAGAGGACTAGGGGTCCCAAACACCTAAGGCCGGGATACCAAAAAAATTAAAAAATAATAATAGCTAAGGATGAGTCAAGTATAAGAGGTCAGCTTTAATCCTTGACATATATAAAGGATTTGGATCCTCTATTACATTATCTAGCATGCCATTCTTTATAAATTGTCAAAACAAGACATGGGAGATGATCAATAGCCCTGTCTGTTAAAAGAGGGTTTAGATCTTGTTATATGAGAAAAAGACTAGATATAATGGATATTGTGTTATAAGGCCACAAAATGAACATTATAGGCCTTTTACTTTGACTATCTTTTACATGTGTTTAGACCCAACAGTTGGCATTAATCAATTTTCGCACATGGATAGGGTGAGCGACATAATTATCAATTTCGTTTTATTTAGTCCATGAATCTGAAACGAAATGTATGATGAACTTTTTGGTTTGACTTTCGATCAATCTCAACCATATTGGTCCATTCGGCCCAAATTTCGAATTTCTACTTGACAAATTTCCACCAAATTCCAGGATTTCACCCAAAATGTTTTTTGACATATTTTTTTAATTTTTTATTTACTTTTTCTACAAATATGTACTTTGTATTTCTTATTATTTTTCAAAATGTATTCTATAAAGCTTTCCTAGAATGGTTGAAATCCATAATTATTTTTTGTTTTTTATTTTACTACATATATAGATTATTTATTTATTTATTTATATATATATTTTTCATAAATGTAATTCTGTGAAGTTTTGCCAAAATTCCAAATCGGCTGAAATATCTCATTTTGGAGGTCAGATCAACATGGAGTTCAAAATGATATTAACATCTATAGTCAAGGAGCTCCTTGAACGCCACTTGTCTTCGTTTATAGAGGCTTGCCTAAAATAAACTTTTATGAAAGAAGTCTGGATCATATATATATGGAAATATTCATTAAGAACTAGTTATCACCGTCCTTCCATGAAAACTATTGGTGGGGCCCACCTAACACCCCTTCCAAACCATGAATAGATGGGGACCTTTCTTACTAGTCACTAATCCTAAGGTTTAGTAACCATCTGAATGAATTTGACTCTTGGATGGAGGTTTCAATTTTTTTTTAATATGAAGCCATTAAATTGCCATGCATGACAATCCATTTTCCTCATATATTATCTTACTTTCCTAAGTAAAACTCCAAATGTGATGACCTAAAATTTTATTTTCAATTAAAATTAATCTTGACCTTTGATTTGATTGGTGATAGACCTCACTTGCATTTTATTTTCTTTTGTGGATTGTTGCTATTTAAAATTTAGAAATTATTTGTATTATAGTAGTGGGGTCCATGTTGTGTTAGAATTTGAGATTCTAGGAGTTCTGGCTCAACCAAGAGATTCGATGGGTTAAGAATTTTTGAAGTACTTGTTTTCAATTCTACCTCTATTCGAATATTGGAGTCCTAGTAGAAATAAGTTTTCGTAGAACTCTTGAGTTGCCTTGTTTTATTCCAACTCTATATGGGAATAGTGTCCAATCCTGATTAATTCTATTTGGGTAATCTTGGATAGGAGTAGGACTAAAAATCTTTTAGACTCTTCTTTTGCTCTTTCTATATATAGAGCACCCATCTCCTCTAGTCTTTCATATGAATCTTGGTTTCCTTTGTGCCCTCTCTTTCCCAAGTTTTCTTCCTAAGGTATGCTCTTTTTCTCTTTTCTCTTGTTTCTTGCATGTCTACTATTTTTGGTTGTTCATGTTTTTACCCTATCATCTTCACCTGTGAACCACATGTTCCCCACCAACCCACCAGCCCATCAGCAATAGCCCCACAACCCAGACCCATGGATCCACTCTTGTTCGGCCTAGGGTTTCTGCACTTTGGTTAGGTTAAACCAGACCTGAACTCTAATGAATCTAAAAGAAAAACGTGAATAGGTTTCTTCCCTCCATCTTTTCTCTTCTTTTCGATATCGTTCTTTCTTCTTTCTCTCCTTCCTCTGTTTCTTTCCTTGTGCTCTCCTGCTTCTCTTCTTCCCTTTCTTTTATTTTCCTCTTTCTTCTTCTCCTTCTGCTGTTCTCTCCTACTTCTTCTCTACATATCTCTATCCTTTCTGGTTCTTTTCATCTTCTTTTCTCTTTCGTCACCTAGACCGAACCCAAGCAGTTCATACCTTCTTCCTTCTCTTTCTTTTTCTTGCCAAACAACCCAAACCAGGACTCATTCTCTTCATCGTCTTCTCCACTTCTTCTCGTTGTTATTCTCTTTCCTTCACCGCGTCAAGCTCATCTCTCTCCTTCTCTTCTGTTGTCGTCATCTTCTTCTTCGGCTTTTCTTCTCCTGCATCTTCTTTATTCTCTTGTTCCATCCTTTTCTCGTTTTCTTCATTCTTGTTCTTCTTCCTCATGCCATCACTGCAATCTTCCCTTTCCCGTTCAGCCTTCCTCTTTTCCTCTGTCAACTTCTTCTTCTTCCCTGGTTTCCTTCTTCTGTTTTCCTTTTTCCCTCTGTTTCCTCCGTTTCTTTCTCCTTCAATGTTCTCTGCAACCCATCTTCAGCTCCACTACCCAGCCGGTCAGTCCATCTCTTCTTTTTCGTTCATCTTCCTGTTTCATCATCATTTTTCTTTCTTTCTTTTCTTTGCGTTTCCATCTTCTCCGTCGTGTATCCTCATCTCCCCGGCACCTATTGGCCAGACCATCTCCTTCATCCCTCACCACCATGACCTACCCATCGCCAACCTTCACAGATCGAACTTGGATTCCCCATTGTCATTATCATCACAACCCCATCACCCCTGTCTTCACCATTGCCAAACACATATCAGAACCACACAACCAGCCACTTGATCATTCACACACTCAACCCAGCCATGAACATGTTGCGCAAGAAACAAGCCATCTTCTTTCTGTTCTGTTCTGTTTTCTTGTCTTTTCTTCATCTCCTCCTGCTTCCCCTCGTCTGAATTTCTTTCTCTTACTCTCTTTTTCGTTCTCTATCTCTTCTTCCTTCTCCTATCCTCTTCCTCGTTTCTTCTTTGTTTCTTTCCCTTTTTCATCGTTTTCTTTCTTCTTCTTGTGTTTCTTCTTTCCTTTTTATTTGTTAATTTGGTTATTTGCTCATTTACTTGAAACACCTCGAATTTCAATCACACTACCTTTTTGTCGTTTTCAAAATATTGCACTTATTTGATATACCTTCTATATATGAACCATGACTCTACTTTTGTTTTTCTTAGATTTTACCTATTTGCTAGGTTTTATGGTTCGTATTATTTATTTAGTTTTACTCACTCTTGTTTTTCTTCCACAGATTTCGAGGTTAATTTAGAAGTCAAAGAAATTTAGCTTGTTTTGCGAAATTAGAATTGACGGATGAGCTATGGAACTTCAGCCTTAGATTTAGAGGATTAATTTAGGATATGATTAGAGTTGATAAAATTGTTTATTTTAATTTTTGAGGATTTCTCTCACTTCGAATTTATTCATTGTGTTAGTAGATTGATTTTATTATGAAATATTGATCATGTCATTCCGTATGGATTAATTTATTAAAATTCAAAATTTATTTAATTTAATTGTTGTAGACCCGTCATGCCTCGTGGTTTGAAAGTCCTAAAAACCTCAGATTTTGGGGCGTGACACCAAACATGAATTATTTCAAAAGAATTTTTTTTAGCATTAACGTGTGGTCTACTTGACCGCATGCCCACGCATTGGTCTCACCTTTGGAGTCCAAAGCAATTAAAGACTCATTTTTTATTTGGTATTTGAAAATCCTATTGGACTTCGAAACTAATAGTTACTTCCTACTCAAGTTTACTAATAAGAGGGATAGTCCTAATTAACTTAAGAGTTCCATGATGAGAAGGGAACTATCACAGAGATTTATAAATATATGGGTCTATGGTAACTTGCCTCACTTCAAGAAATTACTATTTGACTATCGCATCACTTGCATGCATCAATGAGAAATAGAAGTGAGTTGTAAACTTAACACATGAATAGCTTGTTCTTCTCTATACGATCAACATATGATGGAGCCAGGTATGCGTGCACTACAAGAAAACAAATTATTTGCAATGAAATTTAATGACGAATCAATATTTCGTCGCTATTGATTTAGAATTAGTGACGAAATAGTATTTTGTCACCAAAGGGCATACTTTGAGTGTCAAACATCTATTTTCCTCTTTGATAACTATTGAAATTGTGATGACACTTTGATTTCGTCGCTAATTATAGAAAAATACATGACAATAGGCGATGGAAAAGTATTTTGTTGCTAATAGCATGCCTTCAGTGACAAAATTTGAGTTTTTGTCGCCAATAGTGGACCTTTGGCAACGACATTTGAATTTGTCCCTAATAATATACCTTTAGTGACAAAATTTCAATTTCGTCACTAATAATAAACCTTTGGTGACAAAATTTCAATTTCGTTGCTAATAGTATGCCTTTTAGTGACGAAATTTTGAATTTTTGTCACCAATTCTTAAAAATTCCAACAAAAAAAATGGCACTAGACGTTTGCATTTTTAGAATTGACAACGAAAATGTAAATTTCATTGTCAAAGATATACTATTAGTGATGAAATTGAAATTTCGTCGCTAATTCTGAAAATATAAAAAAAAAGGGCGCCATTATTCTTGCGAAAATGCTTAGGAAAATGTTTGGCAACAAAATTTTTTTCCGTCGCAAAAAAAAAAAAGAAAAATTTATAAAATGAAAGCCTTGGGAGAAAGGGGAGAGAGAATAGAGAGGGAGAGGGAGGAAGAGAAAAGGAGATGGAAGGAAGGGCTGGGCAGGGAGAGAGGGAGGTAGGGAGAGGGAAATGCTGGGGAGAGAGAGAGAGGTAACAAGAGGGAAGGAGAGAGAAAGAGGGAATAGAGATGTGGGGAGGGAGATATGGGAGGAGGGAGAGGAAAGGAGAGAGAGAGGTAGAGAGAGGGAAGGAGATAGCGAGAGAATAGAGATGGGGAGGGAGGGAGGGAGAGGAAAGGAGAGAGAAAGGTAGGGAGAGGGAAGGAGATAGAGAGAATAGAGATGGGGAGGGAGGGAGGGAGAGGAAAGGAGAGAGAAAGGTAGGGAGAGGGAAGGAGATAGAGAGAATAGAGATGGGGAAGGAGAGAGGGGAGGAAGGGAGGGGAAGGAGAAAAAGAGGTAGGGAGAGGTAAGGAGAGAGAGATAGAGAGAATAGAGATGGGAGGAAGAGAGGGGGAGGGAGGGAGGAAGAGAGGGGGGGAGATGGAGGGACAGGGGGAGGGAGGAAGAGAGAGAGGGAGATGGAGGGAGAGGGGAGAGAGAACTAAGAGGGGGAGGAAGAAAGAGAAATAGAGGGAGAGAGAGGGAAGTGAAGGGGAGAGAGAACAAAGAGGGGGATGGCAAAAGAGAGAATATTTTTTTTAAATTTCTTTTGGCTACAAAATTGTATTTTCATCTTTTTTAAATACCTATAGCGACGAAAAACATGCCTTTTGGCGACAAAATAATTTCGTCGCTAAAAGGCCTTTTAGTTATCTCTTGTGTGTTTTTTTACAACGAAATATAATATATAGTGACAAAATTCTAATATATTTGGTGACGAAATATGACGTTGCGGATTGCGATGTTATGGCGACGAAACTAGATTTCGTCGTCAAATGCATTTAGAGAGTGGACAACTGCGATGAAACGGGCAACAAAAGAATTTCGTCGCCATAAATAATTTGCGACAAAAAATATTTTTTAGCGACGAAAAATTTTATCGCCAAATCCCAGAATTGTTGTACTGGTAGTTTATATATTGTATTATTCAGATTTATTCTGTTAAAGTTGTATTAGACAAAATGGCTCATTCTGGGAACTTTGAACGGATTAGATTCGCACTCCAATGGCATGATTAAACGTAAATGGATCTCCAAAATTTTAGGGCATACCTGAATCCATCACTAAAAGGGACGGAACGACTGCCAAAATTGGGAATTACAACTCCCCCAATCTTCTCTTGATGCCAGCAACGTGATGGTAATGCCAAGCTTCGTTTTGTGTTAGTGTATATGAAGATGGGGGAGTTTCTTGGCTTTTATAGCCGTCCGACCATCAATGGATGACTGCAACATTTCCCTTTCATTATGAACCGTTGCCAATGAAAAATTCATGGATATTCAACGCAGGAAAACTAAAATTGGATTGAATAGTAGTAAAATGCAGTGAGGGAGGAGAGAGATGACCGTTATAGAAAATGGGCAGTGGTCATTTGGACCACCACCCTCAGCTACCAACAATCTCCCACTTGGTCCATATGACTACCATACATCTGCTTAGTTATATATATATATAGTAAATAGAAAATACTTTATTTTGCAAACGAATTTTAAAAACGACTCTAATTGATGCACATCATTTGAAAACACCGATCATCCATGAAAACTATAACGCTAAGGTCTTTAATCTGTGATTAAGTTAGTTTATTAATGCGAACTGTGGCGGTTACACATCTTAACGATATATTTCATTCCACAATTACAACACCAATATCCCTTCCTAATAAAAAACTTAAGTAAAATCTTTAATATGACTTCTTTAATAGGAATTGTAACGTCATAACACCTTTTATATTCTCACTTTATTATACAATTATCACATGTGAATATAAAACAAAGTAAGAATTGCAAAATCATTTCTTTAATTGATCAATGTATAGTGTCATACATCATTGATTCCTACAAGGCATATCATTCAAGCTCATACTCATTACATGGTCTTTAAAATCATTTGGCGGCAATGCCTTTGTCAATGGATCAGCAACCATGAGATTTGATGAAGCTCCAATAATTGACACCAAACGATCTCGCACTTTCTCCTTCAAGACAAGATACTTTACTTCCAGAAACTTTGATTTGCTGGAATACTTGTCATTTTGCGCAAAAAGTCGAGCAGCATTGTTATCACAGTAAATCTTTAACGGTTCATAAACATTGCCCATAATTGTAAGTCCCTTGATGAAGTTACGCATCCATAATGCGTGAGCCGTGGCTTTAAAGCACGCCACATACTCTGCATCAAATGTGGATGGAGTGACTAGCGATTACTTTGCACTCCTCCACGACACTGTCCCGCCAGCCAACAGAAAGATGTAACATGATGTTGACCTTCTAGTGTCGAGACAACCCGCAAAGTCAGAATCTGAATATCCAATGACCTCCAGTGAATTGGATCTCTGGTATGTGAGCATATATCTTCTAGTGTCATTGAGATAACGTATCACTTTCTCGACAATTACCCAGTGAGGCATGCCTGGATTACTTTGATATCTGCTCAACATCCTAACTGCAAAACTAATATCTGGCCTCGCGCATGTCTATAAGTACATTAGACTTCCTACTGCTGCCGCATAGGGATATTTATTCATTTCCAACTTTTCTATGTCAGTCATAGGGCATTGTTCTTTACTAAACCTATCTCCCTTAGACATTGGGGCATTTTGTTGTTTACTCATTTCCATTCGAAACGTTTGAGAATACTTTGCACATAGGCTTCTTGACACAACTCGAGTAATCCTCGAGATTGATCTCTGAATATCTCAATTCCTATTACAAAGGTTTCTTCACCTATATCTTTCATGTCAAAATTATTCTCAAGGTATACCTTAGTTTCTCGGATCATACTAAGGTCATTGCTGGCTAATAAAATGTCATCTACGTACAGGACTAAAATGATGAACTTGCTCCCACTGATCTTAAGGTAAATACAATGGTCAACTGGATTTTCGGTAAAACCAAAATATTTAATAATATAATTTAACTTTAAGTACCATTGTCTGGAAGTGTGTTTCAGCCTGTATATCGACTTCTTTAACTTACAGACTAACCTTCGATCATTACCTTGTTGAACAAATCCTTCAGGTTATTCTATGTACACTTCTTCATCAAGATTCCCATTTAAGAAAGCTGTTTTAACATCCATTTGATATAACTCTAAGTCATAATGAGCTACTAGGGCCATTACAATTCTGAATGAGTCTTTCTTTGATACCGGAGAGTAGGTTTCGTGATAATCAAGACCTTCTCTCTGAGTAAATCCTTTAGCCACTAGTCGGGCTTTAAATCGTTTAATTTTACCTTTAAAGTCATTTTTGGTCTTAAAGACCCATTTACAACCAGCGGTCTTGGACCTTTCAGGTAGTTTAACGAGATCCCAAACGTCATTTATAACCATGGATTCTAATTCTTCTTTCATAGCATCTAACCATTTATCAGAATTTTCACTGTGTACAGCTTCGTTAAAAGTTTTTGGATCTTCTTTAATTCCAATATCCGATTCTTCTAGATACACAACATAATCATCCGAAATAGCAGGCCTTCTCGTATGAGTCGACCTTCTCAATACTTCCGGATTGTCTTCAGGAATGGTTGGTTGTATTGGAGGAGTTGGTTGTGTATCTTGAGGAAGTGGATCAACAGGTCATTCTGGGAATGCCCCTATATCAAGTGGAATCATTAATCCATCTTGAGTAGAGTATTGAGGCTCATCTCTAATCTCCTTATATATAATATTCCTAGCCTCACTACTCCTACTGTTATCATGATTCTTCAAAAACTTAGTATTATGGGACTCGACTATTCTAGGTGAATGATTAGGACAGTAAAATCGATACCTCTTAGACCTCTCTGGATAGCCAATAAAATATCCGCTCACGGTTCTAGGATCTAACTTTTTTTCTTGTGGATTATACACTCGCACTTCATATAGACATCCCCAAACTCGAAAATGGTTTAAACTGGATTTTCTTCCAGTCCACGACTCGAAAGGAGTTTTAGGAACTGCTTTACTAGGAACCCTATTTAAAATATATATGGCCATCTTCAGTGCTTCACCCCACATAGACTTGGGTAACGAAGTATTGCTAACCATACTCCTAACCATATCTAAAAGAGTCCTATTCCTTCTTTCAATAACTCCATTTTGATGAGGAGTTCCAAGCATTGTGCATTGGGCAACAATACCTTCGGATTCTAGGAATCTTGCAAACGGACCAAGGTTACGGCCCGCTTCAGTGTACCTACTATAGTATTCACCACCATGATCCGATCTCACAATTTTTATCTTCTTATCTACTTGCTTTTCTACTTCTGCCTTGAATATTTTGAACATAGTCAAAGCATTAGACTTTTCTTTAATGAGATAGATATAACCAAAGCGTGAGTACTCATCTATACAGGTGATGAAATATTATTCTCTTGTAAGACAAGGTATATCTATTTTTCCACAAACATTCGTATGGATTAACTGCAGAAGTTTAGAACTTCGTGTCGCAGTTTTCTTAACTGTTTGTGTCTGTTTTCCTTTAATACAATCAACACAGACACCGAAATTAGTGAAATCAAGGGTTGGTAATAACCCGTCCTTCACCAATCTTAACATCCTCTCTTTCGAGATGTATCCTAACCTTTATGCCACAACTTAGGGGAGTTCTCTTTTATCAGTCCTCTTTTCATGTCGACCTTCGACTCACAAGAAACATGGTGTGTAGTTAGTGATTATCTGTATAAAGTATCTAACTGTAACTTGTACAAACCATCACACAATAAACCACTACCAATCATTATATTATTGTAAAACAGTTTTAAAGATACTCAATCAAAATTAAATACATATCCTTTCACATCTAATTTTGAAATAGAAATCAAATTTCGAGAAATCTCCGGAACATAGAAAGTCTTCGGCAGATCCAGAACAAATCCTGTATCTAACACCAGACTATACGTACCTACTGCCTCAACTATTGACTCATTCCGGTTCCCCATAACGATGGTTCGTTCCCCATCACTTGGCCTTCGGGTTAAAAGGCATCCCTGCATCCAACCAAAAATGTAAACTGTTGTACCAAAGTCTACCCACCATATATTGGATGAGACATTAATAATATTGGTTTCACATACAAAAGATAAATTTCTTTGCTTACCTCTTTTCTCAAACCAATTTTTCCTTTTGAGGCAGTCCTTCTTAAAATGTCCTTTCTTGCCACAAAAGTGACATTTTTCAGATCTTTTTTTTCCCTTTCTCTTCATCAGTTTCTGACCTTTCGGATCTATGTTGGGCGTGTTAACATTATTCTTGAAGTTTTTAGGACCCTTCTTGCCCTTTGCTTAGGAGAATAAGTTTACGTGAAGTTATCCCTTGGCCTTAAGCTTCTTCTCTTCTTGATCACATTTTGCGATCAACTCAATTATCGTCCACCGACTAGAGCTCTAAATGTATGTTACCTTAAACGGGCCAAATGCAGGAGGCAGGGAATCCAGAATGAATTGGATCAGATATCCATCTAAGATACTCATATCCACATCCTTCAATTTGGATGCCAGGTTGGACATGAGTAGGATATGTTCCCTAACTCCTTTTGTCCCATCGTACTGCATGTTAGTTAATTTGTTCATTAATGTGCACCTAATGCCTTGTCAGTCAATTCAAATTGTGACTTAATCTGTTCTAAGAGTTCCTTGGCATGTTTTCTTTGATCAAGTGATCCCCTAATACTCTTAGAAACGAAAGTCATTATAATCTTTTGTCATTTCTTGTCACATCTATGCCACTGATCATGTTTGGCCTTTTCAGTTTCAAAACTCTATTCGGTGAGGGCAGGTGGCATAGGCTCATCTAAGGCCATTTCTAAGTCAAGAAAAGTTATGGTTAACACTAGCATGTCTAACCATTCAGGATAGTTTGATCCATCTAATGAGGGAATAGTTCCTAAGCACAAGGGAAGAGTCATTGATCTGGAGAAGATGCTGTAAAAGGAAAGAAGAAATAAACTATTACTCTCACAATTCTACAATGCTTTGAATTTAAAGGGAATCTTACAATAGAAATAATATGTTTACATCATTACAAATAACCTTTGGGTCAAGTGTGATATGTTAATTTTATTATTCTCATTTATTTGATAAAACCATAATTAATTAAGTGAATAAGTGAGATCCCACCTTTGGGCATAAATCAACACGAATTCATAAAACAACTTTAATGTATTTTATCCCAATCTTCAAGTAATCGAAAGATAAACTCCTTTGGGTTAATTATCTATCTTTTAAGTGAAGTTGCAATTTAAGTGTCATTTATGGTATCTCTAATTCAATATTTGAGATATGAGTGTCATCATAACTGGGCCGCTTTGGTGATAACCTAATTAACTTATAATTTCAAATTGAAACCTATCACACTAATTTAATTATCAAACATTCATGCATGTAACAAATTATAATTCAAACAACATTAATCATATAAACAATAAGCGGAAAACATGAATTTAAATGAGTTAAACATGCATAAAACCTTATGATATCAACATTGAACCATTGGATCAGGAATTAAATTCATTAATATGGTAGATTTCATCATAAGGAACACAACAAAAGAAACAGATCGAAAATCCGATATCATATGTGTCCGCGATAATCAAAATAAGATTTCGATCGTTCATTTTTCCTTGATCTGGCCTTAATCTGATCATATTGAGATTATCCAATCCTATCAGAATGATTACTGCATTTAAATGCATCAAATAGACGGTTCTAATCAGAATGGATCAATTTCATAAGGACGCAATTATTCAAAAACATATAATGATAATAATTTATTCAAATCAGGCCAGGCCAGTGGGTCGGGTCAGACCCAGGTCATAAATTGGCCTATTCAATTTAGTCGGGCTTGACAGATTGGGCCAGGTCGGGTCCGACCTGTCGAATAAATGGAAGCAAAATTAGCTAGGTTTAATTCGGGTCAGGTCAAGTCCGGTCAGACCTGACCTGCAAACCGAACCTGTTTTGCTTGCTCACTTCGGGTCGGATCCAAATCAGGCTTGCAATACCCGGCTCAATCCGGTTCATTAATAGTGGGTCGGGTCGGGTCAGCGAGCAGGCTTACACTTGTTGACCCATCACAAAACCCAGACCCATATAACCCATTTCAGTTTGCCAGGCCATTGGCCTGACCCAAATCCGACCCGAGACTATTCATCATCTTCCTCAGAGAGACCGACGTCGCCTGACACACCGGCAGCGGTGCGGAAGGCTGCGGCGGACTGGCACGAAGTTGGCGACTGCAGCGGCAAGGACTGCAGGCCTATTCCCGTCGCCGGCCAATGACAATTTTTTTTTAAAATCTGTTCTACCGCTGCCGCCGGGCGTAGCTCTGTGCCGGCGTGTAAAGACTGAGGCCAAACGGCCGTCGCCTTATTTTTTTTTTTTTTTTTTGTTTCGCTGCTCTGTTTTCTGTTCTGAAATGAGAAAAACAGAGTTGCCATTTTTCTCTAATTCTAATCTGTTCAACGCATAAACTGTGGGCTCTAATACCAATTGTTAGACAAAATGACTCATTTTGGGAACTTTGAACGGATTAGATTCGCACTCCAATGGCATGATTAAACATAAATGGATCTCTAAAATTTCAGTGCATACTTGAATCCATCGCTAAAGGGGATGGAACGGTTACCAAAACTGGGAATTACAACTCCCTTGGTCTTTTCTTGATGCCAGTAACGTGATGGTAATGTCAAGCTTCATTTTGTGTCAGTGTGTATGAAGATGAAGGAGTTTTCCGGCTTTTATAGCCATCCGACCATCAATGAACGACTGCAACATTTTCCTTTCATTGTTGACCGTTGCCAATGAAAAATTCATGGATATTCAACATAGGAAAATTAAAATTGGATTGAATAGCAGTAAAATGCATTGAGGGATGAGAGAGACGACCGTTACAAAAAATGGGCGGTGGTCATTTGGACCACCACCCTCGGCTACCAACAAGTTGATCCTATGATTATGGTAAATCTAACAGTCTTTTCTTACTAAGAAGGAAAGGCAATTAAGAATAAAAAAGTTTTTGATTAGCTTTAACAAAAAAAATTATGTGGTGACGCATGAAGCCCATAAAAAAAAAAAATTGGTGAAATGCCACCCACTGACTCTTACATACTCTTGACGTGCTAAAACACAACAAAAACGAGATGAGGTTGGTGACGGCGACGGTTCGCTAATTCAAAAGCTTGAAAAAATAATTACTTGTTTATGTACCTAAACACCTTTCTCTATCCATATTGTTAGTGGATTAAGACCTTCTTATTAGTCTATTAAGTACAGAAGTCATGCGTCCAAGTTTGCATTTACTCAAGAGGCCACTCGAGTATAAAGGAGAAAAGATGAAGACCACTCTTCACAAGTGAAACATAGATTACAAAGAGATGACAATGTAAGCCATACATGTTTATGTATATCCCAAAGGGATCATCAAGTTGGAAGAAATAAGAAAAGAGAAAAGGAAGAACGACTCCCACTAATCTTAACAGTTTCGAATTATAAAATATTAAAAGGCCTTAGAGGAGGCGGTGGATGAGGTTATCCTCTCTCTCTCTCTCTCTCTCTCTCTCTCTCTTTTACACACACACATTCCCACACAATAAAAAATGAGGATGATTTTGTTATGCATTGCCAAGTCTTTTGCTTGCTAAGGGTTCTAACTGTATACATGTGAGGCCCATTGTTCATTTAATCAGACCATTGACCCGGTTGGCTGCTGTGATGGAGGACATTTAAAAAGTCTCTATATATATGACTAGTGATCCTGTACAAGCTATCTATTGGGGCCCACTTGCGATATCATAAATCATTGAATTGTGGGGATTGAAAAATCCAAGTTGGGCCAACTTAGATATCAAATTTAAAGTCAATCTAATATCTTTCACCCCGTTTATCGATGGACCACAAGCTAAGTGGGTTTATATAAAACAACAAAATTGACACTTGATCCAATGGTTCACTCCATTCAAATCTATCAAAGCTTGGTAAGATGGATGTAAATAGTGGTGTTGGTTTGGATGGTCCACTTGGATGGACTAGTAGATGGCCCCAAATAGATAAGTAGGACTATGCATCTAGACTTTACATATATACTATGCAGTCGGCCCAACGGTCTATTCTATTCATATGGGATCCAAAATTAGTGGACGTGCGCAATTTAGGGGGATCATGTGTGTGATCCATTTGCATGGCTCATAACAAGGCCCCACTATGCAAAATGATCAATTTTGGTCCAAAAGAACCGCAAGGTCCTTAGAGGACCAACCATCTCTCTCTCTCTCTCTCTCTCTCTCTCTCTCTCTCTCTCTCTCTCAGGATAAGGCCATTAGCTTAAGCTGTGGGCCCATATGGGGATGGGGATGGGGGGATTTAAAGGACTCGCTAGGGTCTTCCTCTTTACAAAAAATCAACCTCATTCTTGATCTCTATCATCTTCATCTGGGCTCCAAAAGTTTAATATTCAACATTCCATTTAGATGGGTGTTAGTCGATCCACTAGTCAAGTTACATCGAATGAGGCCAAAATTTGGTGGGCATGTACAATTCAAAGGGCCCCTGTGTGAGGTCCATCTTGACTGACCAATGGCGGGGTTCATATATGCGGGCAGATGGAAAAACCTCCGTTCGCTTGAGCTTGGGGGAGGAATCCCCTATATATATAAAGAGAGAGAGAGAGATATGGCATGATACGTTTGGAGTACACATCTAGAGTTGGGCCATATAGAAAAACTTGATGGTGAACATGAGATAGCCTAAGTGATATGGACATCTCATTCACCCTCTGTTCTAGGGTCGAAGGAGTACGGACGGCATCACACTCTAGTGGAGCACAAGAACATGAGCATATGAGGGCTGATCACAAACACGAATGATACTTAGCGTACTTGGGTGGGAGCACCCAGGGATGATCCTTGGGCTGATGGATTAGGCTAGTTTAGAATTGAATAGTTTCTCATGTTAGATTTACCATAATAACAGAATCAACTTTAATGGATCAAATCTGAATAAAACTATACATAAATTACATGCATACCTAGCTCCATAGTACATTGAGCGTGTGAAAAAGAACAAGCCCTACGCGTGGGGTTCACAAGTCACTTATACTTCTTTTTAATGCATGCAAGTGATGAGAGAGCGTATAGTAATCTCTTAAAGTAAATTTAGTTACCCTAAATCTATATATTTATAGATCTCTGTGATAGTTTCCTTCTTATCATGGAACTCATAATCTGAGTAAGATTATCCTTCTTATTAGTAATTTGAATAGGAAGCAATTGTTAGTCTCAAAATCTATTAGGGTTTTCAAATACCAAAAAGAAGAGGAGTTTTTAATTGTTTTAGACTACAGAGGTGGGACCCATGCATGGGCGTGCGGTCAAGAGGACCACACATCCAATGCTAACATCCCATTCATCCAATGTAACAAGAAAAAAGAAAAAAAATGATGGCTTTAATGGGAGAATTAAATACGAGCACCATTGTAAATGAGAAGTTTTTTCATTATATTTTTTATAATTTAAATCCTAATCGGCCCCTCTAAGTTATTCTGTTTAACCTTTTTTATTTTTTTTTTATTTTTTTTTTTGGGAGATACTGGCCAACACCTCCCTATTTCACCTTGGGCTTGAACTGCCTACTACTAGAGTAATTTCATGTCCGTTATCAAATTTGGTCCTATTCTGTGAATGTTTAAATCTAAGAATGAATAAAGAAAAACTTGTTATGAGGACATTTTGAGAGAGAAAATTTAAAAAGATAAAAGAGTGAGTGATTGTATAGTGCAGAAAGGGGGAGTACATTCTTGCCTAAGTTTTTCTTCATTCTCAGAATCATACGGAACTGGCTAACAACTTACAATGATCTTTAAACAAACTTAAGTGGATTATGTTCACGCATGATTTCTATTTAGTGGATGCATATGCAAGAGCAACTGACAAAATTGATTCTATCTTGTTTAGTCACCACCTTTTGCAAGCACATCATTTGACCCCTACAAACGTCACTTGATTAGATCTAATACTTTTTCGAGGATTTTATCGAAAAAATCCTTTTAGAGTTCCTTTGTATAAAAAAGGACTTTAAAGATATGATTTCACCATAGTAGTCTCAAGGGTCCTTTTTTTGTTTAAGTTTTTTAAATCTAAGTTGGGTGGAGATATCCTTGCTCACTCATGTACACAGGGATATTCCCACTAATTTTCTTCTTCTTCTTTCTTTCTCTTCCGCTCTGCTCATTCTTTCTTCTTACTCCTTCTTTCTCATTCCTCCTTTCTCTTCCTTATTTCCTAAACCACTACCTCTAAGGCAAAAACCCCATCTTAGAGTAGCCCATCCAAACCAATCTCCACCCTGCATTAGTTTTTTATGCCACAACCACAACCACCACCGCTCCTCCACCACCACCACCATTTCTCGGATTTGTCAAGGTCGGCATCCACATCATCCATACTGAAGGCATCCTCACCCTCTTTTTCAATGTCTCCTTTGCCTTGATTTGGTTGGAGAGAGGTTCAATACAAAATAGTTTTCTTGCCATGATTTGGGTCTAAAGAAGGATATGAAAGAATGGTATTTTTTTCCTTTGGAATGTTGGTTACAAAAAATGATTTTTTATGGAGATTTTAAAATGGAGTTTGGAAAGATATTTATTTTTCTTCTAAAGATAGGATAGAGCATGTGTTTATTGTGTTCTAGAGAAAGGAGAAAGGAGGAAGGAGGAAGAAGAAGAAGAAGATGAAGGGAAAAAAGAAAAAGAAAAAAAAAAAGTAAAGAAGGAAGAAGAAAAAAAATGAGTGGGCGGGGATATCTTTGCTCGTGTCTTTGGTTTTTAAGGATATCCCCACCCAACTCAGATTTGAAATTTTTAAATAAAAAGGACCCCTGGGACCATTACGGCGGAATCATGTCTTTAGGTTCTTTTAGGTATCGATGGACTGTAAGAGGATTTTTTTAGCAAAATCCTCTACTTTTTTTTAATAACAAGTCTATTTTAGTATTATATTGCTTTAATAGAGAAAATTTTAGAAAAGGTTAGATAGGAATACATGAGTTAATCCTAGATTAGAATAGGTTTAAATTATATTAGGCTAAGTGCCATTGCATGATTAGGTTTTCTATTATAATGTGATTAGGTTTTTCATTTTCAGTTAGATTATGTTTTGTAGCTCGAATCAATATCTTTGATTTACATATTTTATAAATAGCCAGTGGCTATTCTCAATAAAATCACTTAGATATTTGGCAACTCCTAAACTTCCACATTGGGTATAGGTACTGACTCAAATTTCACTATGATAAAAGTGTTATATAAAGTTGCTATGTACAAAATTTATAGTTATTTTTTTTTACATAGACGTGATTAATCAAACTGCCTATATCTATTCAAGTTGACTGAAATTCTGGCTAGTTCCTATCCCTTGCAGTGCTAGCTACAATAACCATGTTAGACCCAGCAAAGGTGGCCCTCACATACATCGAATGGTGGGTCACTATAGTTCTGATGGCGTGTTTGGGCAACCTTTTTAGCAAGAGTTATCATTATGATGATTCCTCTAATCAAAATGCTACGACTGTGCAAGCTCATTTGTGCAGTAAAATATTAAAATGCTCTTAAGAAGTGAAAAAGGAACATCTAAGCATGATTTGGTGTATTTTAGTTGGAGTTTCACTACAGTGGTACTTTCTAGAATTAGGTGATCAGATTCTGAACTTCATTGTGGCAGGACAAAATCATTTTCCAGTGCCAATCATGGGGTTGGTTCCTCCCCAACACTTGCCCAATAGGGGTGAGACTGGTGAGAAAAATAGTACAGTCGCATATTGGAGGGACTCCATTGGTCCTACCAACTTTAATCTAGTTTTGTAGATTATTTATTTATTAAAAATTTAAATAACTCAAAAGTCTTTACTCATCTGATATAAAGTTATGAAATTCACACCTGCTTTAGACCTTACGAATATTTAAAATGCACGCACAACTTGAAAGTCATGTCCATGTCAAGATACAAACAAATGAAAAAAAAAAAGGACTTTCAAACCATATTTTAAAAAATATATCTACACAAAATATATTTGAAAAAATACATATGTATGCACAATAATGTGGCATGTGTCCCAAAGCAACATTTTTTGTGGGCGAAGTGTGCAAAACAAAAACACTACTCTGCAACCATGAAAGGTCCAAAGTGCAAAGCTTTTCCATTGGTACACGATTACTTGGCTTCATGAAACAGCAAGAGCCGTTTGATCAAAAGACAAGCTCCATTGGACAACCAAACTAGATGGGTGAAGTAATTTCTATTGCGGAGTGGGCTCCAGGGAGGGAAAGCATTACTGCCTTCCACTGACACCTCCTCGAGTTTTTGTATTATAAATGATTAGTTAAGGAAATTTAATATGATATAAGAATCAACTAAGCGCAAGTTTGAATTTTAAGATGAATAATTTAATGTGAAAAAAATAAATGTTGCCAAAAGTGCACCGATTGGATTTCATATGAGAGGGAGTGTTGAAGAGTAAGCTTTATCCAAAAAAGGAGAGTATTGTCGCCCCTACTAACATCTTAAGGTTTTAACATGAAGGTTAGTTGAGAAAATTTACTAATTTTAACTGCCCATATCCATCCAAAACGGCTTACCCAAGTGTTAATAAGTGATAGTTTTCATGTGTTCACTTAGATCTCGAATCCTATAAATGCCATTTTGTCTGTGCATGCAAGCTCTCTATTGGATCCTACCTCTTGGTTAAGGTAAAAACAAAATAATAATAATAATAATAATAAATAAATAAATAAATAAAAATAAAAAAAATGCAAGCCACATATGACAAACTCCACAGAATGCCACAGAATGCGAATGGAGAGGAGAGAGAGAAAAAAGGTGCTATGACACGAAATTGTGAGCCGATGATGATGGATGATGGATTTGGTTTGTGGGGGGAGGCGAATGTGGGGTGTAGTCTGTTTGCGCGAGCCTGAAAGAAAGAAATGGGGGTAGTGGGGGTGTTTGTAGTCTGTTTGCTCAAGCCTGAAAGAAAGAAATGGGATATCATATGCTTTTAATTTTTAGGGGTTGAGTTGACGGGTCAGTCAATCAGGCGTGGGAGTGGTGCACTGGACACCCACGCGCGCCAGTTAACGGGGCCCTTGATGTTATGATATCCTGCGCCCTTGTCGCTTTACTTAATTTCTTTGCTCACCATCTTTTGTTTCGTTTTAGTGTTTTTTCGTTCTATTCTTTCTTTCCTTTTTTTTAATTTCTTCGTCGTCTTCTTCCTCATCGAGGCAGGATTACAACTTGCGTGGATTCTGATGTTAAATCCAGTCTCCTTCCGTACTAAACACACACGCATTCCACGGCCTCCTTGATTGCCTTGTTCCTCATCTTTTCCCCAGTAATCACTTTGACTGGGAGAAATGTAGGTAAAAAGGTTCAAGGGTGATGAGTGATGGGTGGGGCATTGGGCATTGGGGTTGGATTATGGTTAGAACATGGGTGGGGTGTTGGGGTTGAGTTCTGGTTAGGACTAACGGTATTGACTGGCCTGGCCTATATTTTTTTAAATGGTTAGGACTAAGGGTATTGACTGACCTAAATATTTTTAAATTCTATATATAATAGATCAAATACCTCTAAACTTGATGTATACCTTTTTTTTTCTCTTTACTTGTATTTGTAATAATCAATTCAATTTGAAAATTCATATGTACAAGAGATATTCTATAATTAGATAATAAAAAAATTGTACTACATAACTTTTAAGTGTAAACATTGACTTAAAAGATCAAATACGAGTTTCAAATTGTATTCCAATCATCATTTTTAAATTGCCAAATCCAAACCACTAGCAGTAATTACTTACTTGTAACTTTCAATTGTTTAAATTCAAATATATCCATTAAATGGTTTAGAATGCAAGAATGGCATTTTATCCTAGTGGTAAGGAGCAGTCGTTTTTGCTCAGATAAGACTTGATTTACTAAGCTTGAACTTATTCCGAAACGAGTTTGCTAATGTTAGATGAAAGAAATTTTTTTCAAAGAGACCCTTATATTAAAGATGATATTCCTAGGAGGTGATCAACAGGCTCAAATAGTCACTTTTAACATGACATTTGTCGCTGTCACTTCTGCAAAAAATAAAAATAATAAAAAATAATATTATCACTATCAAAGAATGAGCCAAATGCAACTTCCTTCTCTACGAATTGCTAAATCCAAACGCCATAATCACTACAGTTTTTTCCCTTTTTTTATTAGCTTTGCTACATGCTTATGTGCCAACACGGCAAGAAAACATGCTACCCAAACCCCTTTTATCAACAGACCAAAGTCATCCGTGGTTGGGGAGATCCTCAACATTGGAATACCAGGTGATTGTCAGAGTTCTTTTGGTTTCACATAACCAACTCTAAATTTAACCAATATGACTATCCATTCAAATTCCATCACATGCCATACCTGCCAACCATATTATTCACCCCCATTTCTTGTGAAAATTAAAATCTCTCCAGTTTAAGAAATTCAACCATTTTATGCTCCATAGTTGGTTACCAGAATCAATGGGCTTGATGGAGTGTGCTCCACCTTCATCATCATCTCCAATCTAGATCATCCCCTTCCATGAAATTTAAGAAAATTGAAACCTTGTGGTTTGGTTCTACTAATTGCAAATTTGTTATCAAATCCGTGCTAAATATAACTGAAACATGATAATCTACCCTATCTTTTTCTATGAAATTAAAATAATCAAAATTCTCCAACCCACTTTAGTGTGGCATTGTCAATAGGAACATAGAGATGAAGATTAAACTTGAAAATAACTTGGAATATGTACACAAATGGAGGTGGGTGGTAAGAGTAATTGGGGCTTAATCACAATATGGGCGAATGGGAGAAGATGACTAAGTGTCAATTGTGTATGCAAGTTTTCTGATGGCGTTTGGATTATTTAGAGACAAATGATCCATTTGAAAGTACATCCAAAAGATTAAGGACCACTTCAAGTTATTGATCCCCTCCTGTTATTAGGCCATTGCTAGGAACCTATTTTACAAAAATTTCATTAATAAACACTACTCTGATTGCATGTATGAGGGAATGAGTAGAATCTGTGGCTAAACCTATATATCCACCAGTGGGCCATAAATTGTCGAATCCAAACTGCTGCAATCCAATTTCCTATTATTGGCTCTGGAGCAATATTTCTTTCTATAGCACTTAAGCCCATTATTAGAATTATCGCAAGTAATACATGTGATCAATTTGATAGTGGTTTCATATATATATATATATATGGGAATTCCTCACATAAGCTCAACCACATGGAGGGGATTCCATACACCTGCATGTGTTGGGCCCACCATTAGTCCATCCAAATGGACCACATATAGGGGCCTTTGAATTGCACATGTCTACTAATTTTTTGCCCATCCGATATGACTAGATCGTTGGATCAACTGATGATTCATCTGAATGGACTATACACCATTGGAAGTTGTAAGCCAAGATGAAGATGATAAAGATCATGGATGGGGTTAATTTTTTGCAGGAAGGGGGCTCTGACTTTCAAATTCCCCTATCCCCATCCCCATGTGGGTCCCCAGGTGGGCCCCATAGGCATGAGCGCATGAACTTATCCTAAGGTTGGGTGTAGGTGAAAAGCCCCTATATATATATATATATGAAGAATTTTCAGCAATGCCCCATTTTAAAAAGGCGTTTTTGTTCTATTTTTATCCTCCAATGAGAGATAAGTTATTTTGTAACTTTTTCTCATTTTTAAAAATAACATTAATTGCTTCTATACATTTCTAATCTCTTATTCGTTGCAAAAATAAAAAAAAATGTTTTCACTTTTAAAAATGCCCGAAACTATCTACCACTCCTATATATTTGTATATATCACAGCCAAGGGGGCTAGACCATGATAGTACCTATACACAGAGAGAAAAAGCTCACATGAGTAGATAAAAAAGCATACCATCAAAAGAAAAAAGTTCATGCAAGTGGAAAGAGAATCCCGCACATATGGAAAAAGAGCCTACATAAGTGGGAAATGACAACATACCTAGGGATCAAACCCTATATAACTAGGAAAGATAAAGACTAACCAATTGAGCAACCCCTGCCTCTCAGTTCAACTCCGATTTTAGTGGGCATAAAGCGAATATTCGCAAAGGGATATTTATTTAAACATCATGAATTGAACGAGTTGCTGCCCCTTGATAGATTCATAAGCCTAATTGCATGAGTATCACTTTTCTAGAGAATTGGGAGTTATCTTTGAGTTGGTACTTTTACTTTACCAATTTCATATCACTTTGTCGCGTTAGGCTTTGTCAAAGATGAAGGCCTGAATAGAGCCCGGGTGTTCTCGGATGCACTAGAGGTCGCTAAGGTGATAAATGGCATGGTGAATTAGCCATCAAGCCTCACCGATATATTAAAAGCGGCACCTTATTTTGATTATGATGACTTTAATTATATTACTAGAGAGTTTAATGAATGTGTTCAAAGGGCAACTAAGTTAGTCCTATTTTGTAAGGAGTATAGGTGTGTATATATATAGAGGAGTCTTTATATGCATATGTCCCTTACCATTTTGGTGAGGGACACTTCCTTTTTTGGACTTTTCAAGCATAAAAAAACTTGAAATTTTGTCATATTGCTTATTAATACTTTCCAAAAAAGGAGTATCTCTCACCAAAATGGTAAGGGACATATACACATGAATATTCTCCATATATATATATATATATTTTTGTTTAAAGAGTGATAGCCTTTCAATGTAGTCAGAGGCAGGGGAGGACCCATATGTCAGCCATGGTCCCCAAATGATTTCACAAAGCCCCTTAAAGTTTTAATATTTTTTAATTTTTTTTACATATGGTCCCCCAAGATTTCACAAAACCCTTTAAAGTTTTTAATAATTTTTAATATTTTTATATATGCCACGCCACCCCCCCCCCCCCCCCCCCCCCCCCAAATTTTTGAAAAACTACCTACATATTTTGAGAACTATATTAATCTTTTATATATGGCCCTCCCAAAACTTTTTTCTAGATAGTGGCCCCTCCAAGAAAACATTCCGGGTCTGCCCCTAGTTAGAGGGCACCATATATGTGATGATGTTTGTAATTTCTTTGTTGGACGTCTCTCTTAATAAAATTTCCCTTTACTGAGAAAATTCCATATATGCAGTCCAGGCACAGCAGGAACTTTAGTAATTTAACAATTGCTGCAGAGACATATAGGAAAATGAGAGAAAATCTAATTATGATTAATTAATTAAGGTGGGCCACTAAGAAAGTGGTAATTGACTCATCATGTTTTATCTTGTATAAAGAGAGTTCCCCCAACCGCCACCTCAATGCGTCATATTCGGCTTTCTTAAACTCAGGCCTCTGGCTCTTCACCAATGGAACCTCTTCTTTTTCCCTTTTCTTTCTGCACTTGATAACGTACTCAAACTCACATCGCCTATCACACATCCTTTATCTCTCCACGCTTGATAGCATACTCGAACTCACACCGCCTATCACACTATCAATCTCCACAGGCAGCTGAGTAACTGCAGGAGACAAAGACCCATATGTAATTTCTGCAAAACTCTAATCTGGTTGGCTAATTTCTTCGGGTAATATCAGGCCAAGTAATTTTATGAGCCAAAAATGAAAATTCTGCAAAGACAAGGGTGAAGTGCTTCGGTTAGCACTGTGATACTTTGTCCAAATTCTACAAAAAAAAATATCCAAAATCCTGACCCTGAAATTTTAAGAAAAGCCCTTAACTTAGTATGATACATTTTAAAGCCATATATGCAGCCTCATATCCAGTTAAAGGTGCTCGAGACCTGGAGCTAATTCTTTAAGACAAGAATAGGTCTAGGTGGTTGCCAATGAGCCAAGTTCAGGTTAGGTTGGGCACTATGAGTAATTATTTATTTATTATTATTTTATACCCCCAATGTATTTTTCGCCAGCCTAGCTTTCACACATTTGGCTTCTGCCCCAGGGTGACCCAATTTTGAAGAGTAAAGACTATTTTTTCGGACAAAAAGTATTTATGTATGGCTCATCCCAAGCCCAACCTTTTTTTCCCATTGAGTTAAAAATGTTTTTCTGTATGCAACTTGGAATTTAAAAGGTCTAGCATGAATCCTTTGAAACAGGTTGGGTTTGGCTGCATTGGAGGACCATAGTGTACAGTTGCGTTGGGTCAGGTTGGTGGGTTAAGTCGAAGAAATGAATTCATAACTCTAACACATCCCCTTTATTAGTGTGAAAAACAGTCAACCTGTACCAAACCTGAAAATACGAAGGTTCAAGCCAAAATCCAATTCTTTTATTAATCCAGTTAAAAAGCTCAGCCTTTACCTTACTTGAAAAAAAAAGTGCTAAACTCTTGTCTACACCAGTAAGGAGGAATGCCGCATCTACACATCAATATTCATATAATGGATGAATATAAGCACGCAAAGATAAGAAGTACACAAAGCTCTTAGAGTCGTTTTTGTGGGGGATTTGCTCTTTTTGGTGTGGTTTTGTAGGGTTTCTTTTGGGATAGACTACAAGTTTGATGCCATTTTCTTCATTTGTCTTCGGGGCCAGCTTGAGATAATTAGAGGCCTAAAGGTATAATCCTAGATGAGGCATTTTTTTATTTTTTTAATATTATTATAATATTTTATTTAAAATTTAATTTTTTTCATTTTTTATAATGCAATGTTACTAATTAAGTTTTTATATTTAAGTTTTGCTAACATATCTTTTTTAATTGATAATATGGCTAATCCACTTAATCTTTCTTTTAAAATTGTTGATCTAAATTAAGATTTTATCAATTTTAATTTTAAAAACATTTTCTGTAGAAGAAACAGTTACAGGTATTGTCAATATTTTTCTAGTAGACATATTTAATATTTATAAATTATAACTAATTCTATTTACAGATAAAACGAGCACTAACTATAATAAACATATAATATGAGCTTGGAAATAAAAAAAATTTTAAAAGCATAGAACCATAGAACCTAATTTAGTTATTTATCCTTGTTGGCCATAAAGATTATAATGTGAATTACGTTTGAATTTGATGCAGCTTCTTCAATATAAAAAAAATATTATATTTGAAGTTGTCTTTTATGGATATCAAGGAACACAAATGTAGGGGCAAAAATGTGCAAACTATAGGATTTTCATAAAAGAAAAGGATTTTTGATTGTTATGATTTTAGGGTTTTTTTCTTTTAATGACAATATTTTCTCAATGGTGAAAATGGTCTTTAATTTTTTTTTTTAAATATGAAAAGATAGCAGTTGTTTTTTCTTTGGAATATAAAAAGATGGTAGTTGCTTTAATTACTTTTACAAGCCTTATTCTTTAGGAGATATAAAATGATGAGAATTACTTTTTTTTTAATTTAAAAAGATTTAAGTTGCTTCAATTACTTTAATGAGGCCTTATTTTTTTGTATTGAAAAACAAGATTGGAATTGCTTTTTGGGGGGCGTAAAGTAAAGGCTTTTCTTACCCAATGGTCGAGCCACTCTTGTTATTTTGCTCTACAAAATAGAAATGTTCTTTCCTAGAAGCGCTTACATGCATAGACTGATGTATTTTTCTCCTCTAAGGACTCACTTATTTGCATTAAAATACATAGAGAATTAAACACATAGTGATTAAAAATGAAGATTGAAGGAAAATTACCAAAAATATGTATTAAATACCATCTTCTTTTTATTAAATTTCCCTAGTTAACAATTGCTACTAAAATCTCGAGGTGTTAGTAAAGGTAGTGAAAATACTTTTCAATATTTTCCATCGGTAGAGCCTACTCTTCAATATTCCCCTTCAAGTGGAATCCAGTTGGCGCACTTTTAGTGACACATATTTTTTTTAGTGCCGAGTCGTTTTTCCTGATATTCAAACTTACGATTGGGTGGCTTTGATACCATATTAAAGTTCTTTAGTTAACCATTGCTTTCAAAATCTTAATGTGTTAGTGGAGGCAATGGAAATACTTTTCAACATTCTTCATTAGGTAGAGCCCACTCCTCATTACTCTCCCTCAGATAAAACGTGGTCAGTGCACATTTGGCGACAAGCATTTTTATTTTTTTTTTATTTTTTGTGCTAAATCGTTCCTCCTGGAATTCAAATTCATAGTCGGTTCGCTTTGATACTATATTAAATTTCCTTAACTAACTATTGCTACTAAAACGTCAAGATATAAGTAAAGGCAACGAAAATAACTTTCAATATTCCCCATCAAGGAGAGCCTACTTTTCAATACTTGTGATTCTATTTACCCAAAAAAATATTATTTTATTACATTCATTTTGAAAATTCACCTTTAATTATAAATTTTTAACTGCTCTATGCATCTACTGCAAACAAACACGCCCTAAGCACATCATGGCTTAAAATGTAGCCAAGAAAGTGGGCAGTATCACCAGAAAAGTAAAGGCTTTGGTCACGACGGACACTTACTTTTGGTAGATTTTGTTTGTAACGAGAGGTATAGACTATAGAGTTTACCTTTTATAGATTTTGTTTGCAATGAAATGAACGGGGAAACTCTATTTTCACCACTTTTATATTATATTTTATTGTTCATTTATCTCTTGAACACTTTTCAAGTGCAATTAAAGGGACCGTCCAACAATTTTTATTTTCTGATTCTTTTTGAAATTATTTATTTAGAACAACGGGAACAAAACTAATTGAACTATGAGCCCTAAATTAACCTATCAACAGATGAAGAAGAGTATGCATCCCAAGAGTTCTTTCACAAGCTAACTACGAGTGGGATGTGTGGAACTCTACTGGAAGGCCAACCTATTGATAATTTGAACTGTTCAAAATAAAAGCCATCCCCTTGTCACAACCCGAGCCCAGGGACCGGGGGTCAGAGAAAGTCTAACCAATGACACACGTACTCCCGTGCACGTACACTTAGACCCCGTCCAAGCATACACACACAAGGGATCATTCACAGGTGCAAATAACTGTACGCGGAAGCTGTACGTATCAAGGCATACCACAACATACCAAAATGACATAAGAGATTTCAAACATTAAACTGATGACAAGAACAATTACAAGAACGTATGACAATAGAGCGGGCTTACAACAATCAAAATCAAAATACAGATATCAATCGAAGCCCACGATACAAGTACAGAAAAATCCCCCAATAGACCCAGACTCAATGAATGGGGAAAACAAAATGATGCAAACCGTACTCTGGAGGATGGATCAAATCCACTCCTCTAGGCCGGAGGGGGCCTCGCGCGCCTCTCCTGGAGTCGGGTCGACCGACGCAGGATCGGGAGAGGGATCTGAGCCTGCAACACACAAAGACAACTCATAAGTACAATGACTTAGCAAAATATAAGCCACAAGAAGATAACACAAATTGTATCTAATAATGAGCAATAGTCACAATGCAAGATCCATAGAAATCATGTTCGTATACTAAGCAATTATTCAAATGAATAAACATGCTATTAGAATCATAAACAGATAACAGTCAAAGTGGCTACTACATTGGCCATATTCTCCCTTTCGATAGCAGTCGGAATGAGAACACCAGCGACCGGGCCAGGGTACTCATGGGTCTCTAGTTCCCGGGGTCCGGAGTCCCAGGACAGAACATACTGCAGAGGCAAACACATAAACTAAACCAAAGTTAACCCCGTCGGGTATCCTAAGGTTGAGGCTCAGTAGTGCCATATACCAATCACAATCAAATCGGATGATGCACCTCAATCAATCAATCATATCATATCACTTACATATCTCAGATATCACATTAAACAAACATTAGGAAGTGCATCACATATACTGATACTGAATGCGAATAAGCATATACAGATACTGAATGTACATAAGCAAATAAAAGAAACACTGACAATGAGTATCAATAACAATCACTGACTCAGAACTCAAGTACTCCACCGGAGCAACGATAAAACACAATAGTGGAATGGTCCCGCCCGGGCTTCGCTCTGGGGTTGCTGCATTTCCCATAGAATTGAGAGGTCCAGCGCAGAACACATAAGAGGGCATAACCGAAGTCAATATGCTTATACAAATCATAGTACTTTTACGAATCAAGGTCAATTACAAGCCAATCCTAATCTATTTATCCAGTGTTTCTAACCGTGCATGTTGATGTCGTTTTAAGTTGTCCGATGCACCATTGTCTAGTGTTGCAGTGTCAGGAGTGTGCACCGAAGTCCCTTAAACCAACACCCATGGGGAGGTGCTAAACAACTGGATAACGTTCATGAATGATTCGCAGCCTTCGAGATCATTCATGTCATTCAAACATTCCATTGGGCATGTCCAGGTTAGCTACATTCTAACATGAAAGTCATAACGGTCTCTTTCTTAAACATAGTCCTTTTCGTTCAGTTCTCAGGCTAATACGGTGTAGCCGTAGGTGACCTTACGGCTTAGCCGTAGGCATCTTACGGCTTAGCCGTAATCTGCACTGCGGCGAAGCCGAGGTTCCCCAAAATGTCCCTCCGTATTTACGGCTCAACCGTATTTTACTCTACGGCTCAGCCGTATCCTGGTCCACGGCTTAGCCGTAGTACAATGTACGGCTTAGATCAGGCTGAGCCGTAGAAGAGTAGCATTTTGCTAACTCTCAGTTATTTTCAGATGTCAGTCTGTACTGTTCTACGGTCAGGGTTACGGCTGGGTCTCGGCTTAGCCGTAAGCCATTTCACGGCTTAGCCGTAGCACATTTCACGGTGTAGCCATGAGTGCACGGAGTCATTTTTCTGGAACAGTTGCAGACATACAGAAAACGAGTCTTTCGACCGAAAACAGGAAAATAACAGCAAAATTGACTCAATAGGGCTGTCCAACACTGAGACACACAATGAAGAATAAAAATACAAACAATCAAAGCATTACCAATCGGTGTTCATACTACTTGGGCTTATACTTGCCTCACAGACGAAATCACGTCGTTGCTTTGGCTCAGTCCGCTGGAAACACACACAACTTGGCTCCTCTCTTCCTCACGTGCAACAAACAGGAAGGAAAGGAAGTGAAAGAGAAGAGCTGAACGGAGGAGAGAGAAACAGGCTGAGAGAGGCAGAGACGATCAAGAGAAAGAAAGAGAGTAGGTAGGATATTTATAAGTTAAAATGAGTCCAATTTACACATAAGTCCAAACATCTTACACAAATGTCAGTTTGAGTCAACTGACGATCCAACGAGAGCAAACGAAATCATTCGGATCCAAGACAGTTACGAAGATCGACAAGCTCAACGAAAGACACGCGATGACGACAGAATGACGCAAAACTGACAAAGTCAATTAAAAGCCAAAATTACGAAAAAGGGCTCGAACTACCTAAACCAAGTCAACTCAACCCAAACGCTCTCTCCATGACTCAAAATCAAAGAAAAGCAAAATCAAAACACACTTAACGACAAAATCGCACGCAATTACCCACTAATCTGGATCAACTCGGGTCAGAGTGTTACATCCCTCCAACAATACATACTCAAATCTCACTTTTGTAGAAGTTGATCTATTCATAAGATAAGCACAAGATCGATAGTATATAGCACAATCTTGTGTATTATGCATAATGATGTTATCAATTTTTATTCGGTGTTATATGTTTATTAAGGTTAAAAATTACTTGGACCATATGACTGTTCTTGGAATTGGTTAAAAGACAGTGATACTTCTCTCTCATCCATGTGATAGATTTAGAACACATTCAAACTGCTAAAATTGTCACCAATTCATTTTCCCCTCTTTAGCAAGCATTTGGTTTTATAATGCTTCGTAATGGCTCTCTTTTAGCTGCAAGTGCAGCCAAAGGTCCAAGAATCTTCTCCCCTAAAGAGGCTCAGACGAGGTCATCTCTTTTCAGTCTAAATGCAATAAGAGGGTGTAGGCTTTCAAGAGTTATTTTGAGGATGGAAGCTTTGGAAGTGGTGAAAGCTTTTAGAGGAGTTTTTGATTGGAGGATCCATATAGTATCAGAGATATCTAGACTTGTAGGGTTTTTTTTTTTTTTTGAGTCAGTAAAATTTTTTGACATTCCAATGAAACTTAATATGGCGGCCCACTATCTTTCCAAATACGGTCAAGCAGGTCTCAACTATCTGTGGGCTAGGGATCCCTATCTTGGGTTAATTTTTGTGGGCATTTTTAGGTTGGTGGGGCAAGAGTTTGTTGCTTTTCTGTTTGTCTTTTTTTTTTAATTAACAATATTTTCTTAAAAAAAGTAATGGAAAAATCCCCTTAGACTCTTTGTGGAATGAAAAAAACCCCAAATAAATTTACTACCTGGAGTGGTCCTTTGGGCCCTTTTTTATTTTCTTTAAGATATTGTTGATGAGAAGCGATATCTAAACTTAATCGTCTTAATAATCTCTCATACTTCCTCTTCCTTCTTTCATCAATGGCATCTTGTGCAAGAACAAGATCCAACTGCCAGTTCATGAATTAGGTGAGTGACTGGATTTTTTTAGTCTTCACAAATCTAAATTGAGTCTTAAACAAATGACACATTTGAGAACTCATCTCTTCTTCTCGTTCAAATAGAACCTAGCTAGGCATTCAGCCCTGCTCTATGTTCTTATTCTTCTAGTTTTCTCTTCTTTGCTTTTGCTTTCTTTCTTTCTTTCTTCTTCTTCTTCTTTTATTTCCAGTTTCTTCCGCTTTCATCGTACTTCCGTCTTCTTCTTCTTTCTCCTATGGCTTTCTCTCCTTTTTGTATTCTTCATTCTTTTCTTTTTTTCTCTCTTTTTTGGTCACAGTACTAAACTGAACTCAACTCCATCCTCATTCCCACCAAACTTGAAACAAATCCACTCTCTTCTTGTTTCTTTTTACACTGTATTTTTCATCTTCTTCTCTTTGTTGTCCTCCTTTCTCTCTTCCTCTTCTTATTTCATTCCTCCCTTTGGTTCATCTTGATTCTCATGTCAGTACCTATCAAGAATCAATGGTTTCTGTCAGTATTCCTCCTCAACCTCTTATCCTTACCTTTTCTCTTGTCATTGCAACTGATGGATCTGGATGAAGATACTCCGTCACGTGGCCGGATATCTATGTGCGTTCCGGTGATGGGAAGCTCCGTGGATCTCTTCGTCTCTTGTCTTTCCTACGGGAATGGAGAGAATAATGATCGTACCAAACCCTAAGGCTCCCTTATCCTTATATAGACAAGTCCCGAAGAGTCACACTTACTAGAGACATCTTCCACCAGAAGCCCACATCCACTGATCCTATTGGGAGTCTTATTATGGGGCCCAGATCAAGTCTTACACTAAAGTGAGATTGCATTTATGTTGGCATCTGCCCTGCTTGATCTGACGTGGGACCCGTGGCATGCGGGCCACACGATTTCCTACAATCTCTCACTTGGCACGAATGCCATGTACATCAAACATTTCTCAGCCCCATAAGCTGTTAATCATTTGCTCATTCACCATAGAAATGGCCGACGTACTGTCTATGCTCATTAGGACAGGCTCCTTCTCATTTATTATCTCCAAATCACACAGAAAGTATTTTAACCAAAGAGCCTTCTGGACTACTGTACTGCAAGCTATATACTCTGCTTCAGCTGTTGACATAGCCGTGGAGATCTGTTTCTTGCTACCCCAAGAAATTGAACCTCCGCCAAAGGTAAACACATAGCCGGTTGTTGACTTTCTCTGGTCTAAATCACCGGCCCAATCAGCATCTGAGTAGCCGCACAATTCCAGGACTTCACCTTGATAACATAGGCAAAGATTCACTGTTCCTTTGATGTACCGCAGAATCCTCTTAACTGCATACCAATGCGGTAATCCTGGGTTATTTAGGAATCTACTTACGAGACCCACGGCGAATGCAAGATCTGGTCTCGTACACAGCATCGCATACATGATGCTGCCCACAATTTGATCATAAGGTTTTGATCTCATCATTTCCCTATCCTGCTCATTTGTGGGTCCTTGATCGCTTGACAATTTTGTGCTCCTGCAAATGGGAGTATTAATTGGTTTACAGTTAGCCATATCAAACCTTTTCAACACAGCTTCCAAATAGGATCTCTGTGATAAAGTCAATATCTTATTCGGACGATCACGGGTTATTTCAATGCCAAGGACATTCTCTGCCTCACCCATGTCTTTCATCTCGAATCTTGACTTTAACCATTGTTTGATTTCATTTATGGCTTCCAATTTATTACTAGCGATCAAAATGTCATCCACATATAATGAAAAATATAAATAACTACTCCCACTGCGTTTAATATAGAAACATGTGTCTGCACTATTGGAGACAAATCCTATTTCACATATGGCCTGATGAAATTTTCTATACCATTGTCTTGAGGCCTATTTTAATCCATATAATGCCCTATTAAGTTTGTACACTTTGTCCTTATGACCTTGCACCACAAAACTCTCGGGTTGTTTCATATAAATTTCTTCTTCTAATTCGCCGTTCAAGAATGCTATTTTTTACATCCATTTGGTGCAATTCAAGGTCACGACATGCTACCAATGCTACTAAGGTTCGTATGGATCGGAAATTTTATAACTGGAGAAAATGTCTCCTCGTAATCTATTCCTTCCACTTGTGTGAATCCCTTAGCTACTAACCGTGCTTTATATTTATCCAAGGATCCATCCTTTTTAAATTTCTTTCTAAGAACCCATTTACATCCAATGGCTTTTCGATCTTTAGGTAGATCTACCAATTGCCATACTTGGTTCTTTTCAATTGATTCCATCTCCTCTTTCATAGCCTCTAGCCAACACTGCGCACCATGCACTTTGACTGCTTGAGAGTAGGAGGTTGGATCCAAATCTTGCACGGTTTCCAATAAACTGTAATAATCATCTAGATATGCCGGTTGTTTCCTCGCCCGAATTGGCCTGCCAACTGGCTCATCGGGTTGTTCAATCACCTCAAGTGGGCCCTGGCCAGGAATTCTAGGTCCAACGTCCTCTTCGTCGGAACCCCCACTTGCTTGAACCCCCTTGCCCATAGAGATTTCATATAATTCCACACTCTGTGGTCTTACTCTAGGACTGACCGTCGGATCCTCAAGGAAAAATACATCTCGGCATTCCATGATTATCCTATTATCGTGATCATACACACGATATCCTTTAGAATGTAATGGGTAGCCAACGAAAGAACAATTTTTCTTCGTTTTTGCTTGCAGTTTATGCCTTTCATGTGGTGGTAGCAGGACGTGTACAGGGCAGCCCCAAACTCTCACATGTTCTAATTTTGGTTTGGTACTAGTCCCTAACTCATATGGGGTCTTGGGCAGACTCTTAGAGGGTACTCTGTTTAAAATATATTGTGCAGTGTTTAATGCTTCGCCCCACAAATACAGCGGAAGACTCGCATGGCTGATCATTGACCTTACCATATCCATTAAGGTCCTATTCCTCCTCTCGGCCATGCCATTTTGCTGTGGGGTATATGGAATTGAATATTCATGAATGATCCCCTCATATGCACAATATTCTTTAAACAATTCGGAAGTGTATTCACCCCCTCTATCAGACCTAATCCTCTTTATTTTCTTGCCCTTTTGATTTTGGACCTTAGCAGCATATGTTTGGAACATTTTTAATGCCTCATGTTTATGTTTAATGAGATACACATACCCATATCTGCTGTAATCATCAATGAATGTAATGAAATAGTCCTCTCTGGTTCTATTGTGTACATTCAATGGTCCACATATATCTGAATGAATTATGGTCAATATTTCAGAACTTCGAGTTCCTTTTGGAAATGGTTTCTTGACCATCTTCCCACTTATACATGGTTCACGTCCGTCTTTAACCATTCTACTGATTCTGTTTTTATTAATGTGGCCCAATCTCAAATGCCATAACATTGCCAAACCATTCATGCATACATTCACACAAACAGAATAATCAAAAGTGGACTTTATTTCATTATGAAGAATATCCAGCAAATACAACTTTTCAGAAAGAAAACCATGGACTAAAATTTTACCGCGCATTCCAATAGTAACCTCATTATCTTTGAATCTAATTTCGAATCCATTCATTGCCAACTGGCTCACAGAGATGATGCTCCTCCTCATTGCGACAGCAAAGAAGACATCGGAGAGATAAAGGGATTTGCCGGTTGGTAAGAAAATTTGGACTTTCCCTATCCCCAACACATCACAGAATGTTTCATTCCCCATGTATATACTTTGTTCTCCGGGTTTCATCTCTTTGAATTCTATAAATCCAGCCTTGGTCCTTGATATATGTCTGGTGGCTCCAGAATCAATCCACCAATTCTTATCATTGGTGTCCACCATCATGGTCTCAGTGACCATCTCAACATAATCTCCGTGTTCTTTGGTCACTTTACCATAGATTGATGGATTCGTATGAGGAGACTCCGTCACGCGGCCGGAAATCTATGTGCGTTCCGGTGATGGGAAGCTCCGTGGATCTCTTCGCCTCTTGTCTTTCCTACGGGAATGGAGAGAATAATGATCGTACCAAACCCTAGGGCTCCTTTATCCTTATATAGATAAGTCCCGAAGAGTCACACTTACTAGAGACATCTTCCACCAGAAGCCCACATCCACTGATCCTATTGGGAGTTTTATTATGGGGCCCAGATCAAGTCTTACACTAAAGTGAGATTGCATCTCTGTTGGCATCTACCTTGCTCGATCTGACGTGGGACCCGTGGCATGTGGGCCACACGATTTCCTACAGCAACTTAAAAGTCCCACCGGTTAATAAGGTCCCAGTTCTTTTCTTCCTCTCCCTCTGCCATGCAAAACCCAACTCGGTTTTCTTCTTCTTCTTTTCTTCTTCCTCTTATTTTTTGTTTTCTATTTTCTTGAAGAAGATGTCATTGATGTTGGAAAGACAAGAGAGAAGAGGAAGAGGAAAACAGAATGTGGAATGAGTTTGACGGTGAGCATAGATATAGTTGCTCATCAACTGAAAAAAAAAAAACCGAAAAAACAAAAAAGGGCCCTCGGACTATTCTGGACCCTAAAAATCATTTACTAGGGATTGGATTTTGTTTTGATGATAGTTGAGCTCTTCAAGTGAAAAAGAAAAAAAAAAATAGTTCATAAACCCAAGGGAAGGAAATTGCTTATTTTGATCGATCTAATAGTGGACTAACATGGATTGGAAGGAAAAGTGACTTGGGCAAGTTTGTGTGGTATTGTGGAGACTAGACCCATGAAAAACCATTTCCACTTTCTGCATAAAACCAAGTCCGGCCCCTTATTGTGAAGAAGTTAGTTCAATTTTCTGCTTTTCTTTGTTGAAAAGTTACCTCACCAAACATGGAAGTTACTGTAAGGTGGAAAACCATTTTCGCTTTCCGTGTTTTTCCTGCAAAAAGGTTGCAAAATTGCATTTAGAGAATACAAAAGGGAGAAAATGAATTTCAAACTGCTTAAATCTTAGACATGGCCCCCTGGATGATCCAATTCCATGCATCTGTACTCTTTATTGGTACCAGCCAAGGGTTTTGGACGCTTGAGACCTGATTGGCACTATAGTGAACCCCACTGTATTATGAGTAGACCGTCCACGTACAGGAGCAGGGACTGCAAGTACACGCAAGAGATATGAGTTAGGGACAGCAATGGTGCAGGTTTGGAACGGGTTGGAGTAATCCAAATCCGCCTCATCTCAAGTTTTTCTCTTCCAAACCTGACTTGCTCCTTGATAGATACCTAGGGTTGCAAATGGGTATTCAATTCTTTGATTATCCGGAAGTTACGATCCCCGTGAAAAACTAGGTTTAAAACTTGTTTTAGGTTCCAATTCATAAATGAGTTTGGATCTAAAATGCATCTTAGGTTTAGATTAATAAACGGATCTAGTTCCAGGTCCATATAGGTTTTGGCCTATGGACTCATGACCCGACATAAGAGTATCTAACATTGCAAATTATAACTCAAAATCAACTTTGGTTGGGCATTTTTATGTTTAGTCTTAGAGATAATACACTTGGTGCATTGTTATAAGTTGAATGATATCCTTATTTTAAATATAAAAAAAAGTGAAAAAAAGTCAAAACTGGTTTTAGAACTAGCTTTCAATCCTTTAGTCAAACTTGGTTCTGAAACCGAGTCCAGACCCTCTTACTGGAATAAGGTCTATAACCAAGAAAAAAAGTTTTGGGTTGGAATTGGTTTTGGAACAAGAATGGTCATTTAAAAATGGGTCTGGGTCTAGTATGGTTGTGGCCCAGAACTGACCTGTTTTGCAACCCTACAAATAACCAGTATGTGATATCAAATTTGCCCTGTTTGTATAGGGTTAAGTCAAATTTAAAGTTTAAACTTTTTTTTAAAATATATAAACTTATAAGAAAAGGTGTGGTGAAGTTCAAACACACAATCTTGTCACACGTAGCTAAGGTAAAGGCTCCAACAACAATTGCACCATATGAATTTTATTTATATTTTAATATTAAATAAATATATATTATATATAAATATGATATATGTGCGCAGGGTGGATAGAATCTGAACCTCCTCCGTTTTAAAAAAAAATCAACTACCAAACCTGTCCATAATAGAGATAGGACAGGCCACCAATGATTGGACCTATTGCCATCCCCAGGGGAGTGTGCGTGAGATTTTTAATTTCTACCATCTATAAAAGCGAACTCCTAAATTAAACGCTTTCAATAAATCTAGTGCCGGGCATTGCGTTCGTAGTCCTTGAGAAGAAAATTGCCCTCGTATCAATCATATCTGCTTTATTTCTGTCCGCTAAAAACGTGTTGATCTCGGTGTACCGAAAGTGGGCCACTTCCCCATCCTTTTCTGTCCTATAAAACCTCCCACCACTCCCTCTGCCCTCCCACTTTGCATCTTCTTTCCTTGCCCAAGCTGCTTCAAACTCAATTCCGATCTCTCTTCAAAGCATACAGAGACCATGGAGAGCTGTGAGGTAGCTGGTTTCCAATATCTATCACCCATCAACACAACGCCCTACCTTTCTCACTTCACCCCAATGCAAAATAACATACCCCACAGCCATTTCAATAGATTCCTCACTCCGTACCCCACACCCACTCTCCAAATTCCACATCTCTTCCATGACCCTACCCCACAGATATCATCTACTTGGAACAATTCAACATCTGATGAAGATCGCCATTTAAGTGTGATTGATGAGAGGAAGCAAAGAAGGATGATATCCAACAGAGAGTCCGCTCGGCGGTCGCGGATGCGCAAGCAGAAGCAGCTCCATGAGCTCTGGTCGCAGGTGGTGCGCCTCGGAACTGAGAACAGAGAGCTCATTGACAAACTCAACGGCGTGTTGGAGCGCCATGACCTGATCCTCCAAGAGAACAAGCAGCTCAAAGAAGAAGCTACAAGCCTTCATCGAACACTCCAAGGCCTACGAGTCAGTGACCCTTTTGGGGTTCTGAAGGACATGGAAGAAGACCACACCAAGAGCACATGAATTAACAGACTAGTCTATTACTTCATAGAGAAGCAGGCTTTTTTTTTTTTTTTTTCTTTCTTTCTTTCTCTTCTTCTTCTTCTTCTTCTTTGTTCTTGGATGAAGCTAAATAAACAATTTCTGTGATTGAGGTGTAGTGATACAATTGAAGTTTTTAAGTACCTGATCAGTTCAAGTTGGCAATGGATACAAAAGTTTGTAATAGTTAGAATTTAATTAGGGTGTGTTTGGATGTACCCCACAAATCACTAACTGTTTTTTAAATAGTTTGCGCGTATGACGCATGTGGGCCAAATATTATAGCCATTAGAGCCACGAGGTTCAGATCTCGGGATCATTTTGTCAAGATATGTTTCATTGAGAACTATATTCCTGACCAATAGTTTGTGATGAGGGAGTCTGTTTTTACCATACTTAATTGTATTTTTCAAATAAGGCCAGTGAGCGTTTTGTCTATAAGTCCATTAATAAGCCACTTAAAAAACACAAGCTGCGATTCTATATCCAAGTATTATTTTCTTTCTAATTTTTCCTGATATTTGGTGCAGCATTTTCTGCATGAAATCAGGTTGAAAAAAAATTGTGAATTATTATTATTATTATTTTTTTTTGAGTTAGCAGAAAATCATTGCTTATTGTAGGAGGTGGGAACCGGTTTTCATAATAGTACAACAATGGAAGTATTGGAAACATGGAATTGCAGTGCTACACAAATGTAACAAACCCTAAGTATGTTTGAAGGAATTGTAGAATTCTCAATCCTTGAGTTTGTACACTGTAGTTTTCAGCTGGGGGCCATAGTTTGTTTGTCCTGAGCATTGATCTCACTAGCACCACGTTGGATGGTCCACTCTGCATATTTCCCGAATGATCAGTCCAATCCGGTTTTAAATAGTCGGTCCACAGATATATAACAATGAATACATTCTTGACCCAACAGAATGCAAGAGGACTGATATTTGTTGTCCTTGATCTCTCTCAACTAGGCCACACATATTATTCTTGGCAGAAAAAATTTTCAAGATATTTTTGAATATGTGGATTTTGTTGGGGCATTATAGGCAAAATGTCTCTCCCCCACCCTCCCCCGACCAATCTCCTTTCATTGACATGCACTAAGGTGGGCTTCACACAAATGCAAAACTCAATCTAGTGCTCGGCAGATCGCATCTCATTAATATGTTTGTACATCTACAATATATGGTTGTGGCATCAGGTACATCTGTCCTCATGTAGACATAGAAGTCAGTAAACACTTACAACCGCTCAGTGCATTTGCTACCCGATTTACTTGATTCAAATGGTTTGCAAAAACTTGGAGAAGCCTTCTTTATAAAGTTTATGGCACCATGTTCCCCTGTGTTCTTCTGGCTCTTTCTTCAATTAGTTGCCCATGTGAATGAACCATAGCTATGTAGTCGTATTCCTAACAGATTGACCCCAAGATAGCAGATCCAAAATCTAAGAAATCCTATAGAAGCCACAATTACCGAGTACAGACCCCGAAAGCTCTGATTTGTTCTACTATGATTGTCTTTGGCAACCTTATCTCGGGTGACCTGGAGGTTGACACTCCGCTGAATATGACATGCACTAATTAACTTCTACTGGAAATTCATGAATCCGAACATGATCCAAACTTTCATTTAGGTAACAAAGTGGACCCAAATAAAAAACTGGTCAAAATATTGGACTCATACTTCATGTCTCAGATCCTCCAAGCATCCCAGTTTTTTTTTCTTTCAATAATTATATTAGGTATTTTGGTATTTTGGGATTGTTTTTGTAAAAGACAGCTGAATCTATAGTGGTTAGAGATAAATTTTGATTTCCTATAGATTGGAGATTTTAGGGAATGTTGACTTTTGAATAATGGTTGATTAGATCTTCTCTTTATTTATAAATTGAAATCATTACTCAATTTAATGGTATGATGAAATTTTATGTGTAGTATGTGTATTTAAAAGTCTTGCATGGTATTAAAGCCAAATCTCGGCGGTGATCTTGCAATTTGAAAATTCAAAAGGTCTTTTCTTTTGCTTACTACTTTTTTTACAAAGAGGCATAAGTTGGCTTTGTGTGCGTGAAAAGGATCCCACATTGAAAATGTTCAAAGGTTTAGTCAAGTTTAAAAGCATTTCCTTCTACCTTTACCCTTTTTGAGTTTTGCCCCACAAGCTCTATGCGAGTGTACAACTCGGATGTACAAAACTTTAGGTTCGGGTTATTTATACTTTGGGTTTCGATTAGTTATATAAGAAGTTCTATTATGATCCATAGAATTGATCTTCCTTTAATGTAAGAAGGGATACTTCATCTTGCGGATTAAAGTAAGATTCTTAACACTTGTACATCTCAAAGAGAATAAATAGAAAGAATGATCAGAAAATAAAAGATATCATTTACTACAGTATGGATAGACTATACACAAAAAATAACCCCATTAAAATCATCACCATAAATATAAAAAAAATTCATAGAAGTGGAAGACAAGCAAACCATTGGTGAATGATGTGAACAGTGTATTCCAATGGTGGTTGTATAGCATGTGAATGTGATGGATCGAATAGATACGAAGAAAATAGATGGGATGGAGAGCTGAGCTCACATAGTAATAAATTGATCTGAAATGTAACTTGAATTTGAGTGATTAAAAAAAATTTCATAAACAAGTCATCATTGCATGTGTCACCACTAGTAAAAATCCAAAGAAGGTCCTAGCGACTATAGTCAACCATGAGGCTATCATCAGCTCTGTAGTTCAGATCTGTGATTAGATGGCCCATCTGGGCCCCACACCTTTACTTCAAAAAAAAAAAAAAAAGCTCTAAGACGACCGGAACCTGGACAAGTTGGTTAGAAAGGGTCTCACGCCTAGGTTTTTTTGAGACCATGATCTGGTCGGACCCACCGGTCCACATCACAAGGGATTCCCCAATCTATGAGCCCTTTACAAGATGTAGGGTTTGGATTTTTCATCAGGTGGGCCATGGTGTCCCCCAACCTTAGATGACCTTGTGTGATTTTTTTAACAATACAGAATTGGAAATTCCAAGTTCTAGTTCATCTTCTATGCTAATCTATCATCTTTGTAATAGAAATCATGAACAAGAGTATCGGTAATACATAGAAAATCAGTTTGCCACATGCCCACAGCCAAACAGTGGATTTTTATCATCATATATACCCCGCAATGCTATCCTTCTTGGTTCTTGGCCCCAACTTGGTTGATTCTCACCTAAGGACATGTTCCCTAGGATCGCCCATCTGTGTTCTATCATATGGGTGGCCCGGATCTTGAATTTGTGAATTGCACCCAAAGGCATGCATTTACCTTTGCTAGAGAATAGTTGCTTGGGTAAGGAATAGATCCTTTAAGAAGAACTCCTATTCTAGTTGTTAGGCAAGAGACGATATCGTAGTGATAATGTGTTGTAAAATAAGAGAGAATCAAATAGAGAAAAAAATAGAGAGAAAGGGATCTTAAGAGTTGTGTGTACATAATAAGGGGAATGATGAACTTATTTATAAAATGAAATTGGTTTCTCTCCAAGCAACCCTAAGTGCTCTCCTTATCTCGTGTGAATCGCAATGTGGGCATCGACTTATGATAATATATCTTATAACAAATTAAATATTTTAAAATAATTTCTCTATTAAGCCATTTCAATTAAATTATTTTATTAAACAAAAAAAATTTTAATGATTTTTAATGGTATGTAACGTTGTGATTTTATTGCTGTTACAATGGTTGTCAGGGTTCTAAAAATAAATACAGCTCTGTTTTCTCCGCTCTCCCTCCCTCTTCTGTCTGAGCATTTGTTAACGGCTGGAGTCCGATCTTCACTCGGTGTGTGACCAAGTCAAATTACATGGAGGCCATTGTATTATGGGGGTGGTTCCTGCTTAGAACATTTCGCATTTGGATTTAATCCAAAGGAGCGGAACTCGTCCTAAAGAAAGCGTCGCGTGATGTGCCTCAGTGACTAGTTGTTGCTGCTGCTCCTCATTGATTTCTGCCAACATAACATTCCTTCACGGTTTTGCAAATCGGTATTATTGTTTCTGTTCATCTATTTTTACATCAACCCTTGCTCTGTAGCCTTTTATATTTCCAACAGATCTAGTTCTTTATGTTTTTGCTATAATCACAATCTCTTTTTTTATTTTAATAAAAACCGAGCATCCTCTCTTATCCATCCAATTATTCAATTGTTTAAGCCGTCCAGTCTCATTGTCTTTATCAAATCGCACAATAACAAGCTTTTGAAAAAGATCTCAGCAAATCTAATCCAATGAACCATGTGCACCAACAAATTCAAAATGAGTGAGTTTTGACAATGATTGATCTACAGATAGATGGTGATTAACAATGAGCCAAGATGATTATTCAACCAATTATCTATCATAGATCAAAGGTATGAAATCTTTATTAACAATTGTGGATTGTTTTTGAAAAGGACATGCGATTGTAGGAGGTTGTAAAAGACACCCGAGTGTATGGTGGTCACAGATAATATTTGATTTATTAGTGATTATAGATTTTAGGAAAATCTAACTTTTGAATAATGGTTTATTAGATTTTCCTTCATTGTATTAACTGAGATCATTTTTTAATTGAATTGAATGGTGAAGTGAAATGGTATCTATTGTATATTTATGTAAGGATGTGTTTGGAAGCGGGATGAATTTTTTATAGGATTGGATAACTAATTTTATCCAAGCTCATCTAATGGTATTATTGCAAGGGATGAGACTCTATTTATACCAAAGATGAATCCAGTCCGATGTTTGGTTACGTCCGAATAAATAGAAGACAAGGGACAAAAAGACCAAAAAATATAATCTCCCTCTACTCAAAGCCAATCCAAATTATCCCATCTTAGAGATGGAATTATGTAAGCCAATATGCTAGGTATTAATTTACTATAGCATCAGGCCTAGGATACTATAATTTGAAGCACTAGAAAGGCAAATAAATAAAAAAATAAGTGTGACAAGAAGTAAACAATTAATTAACCCCCTTATCTAAAGACATCCTAAAAGTAATTCAGTTTCTACCCTATTCAAATCCTAAAAGATAGTGTGCACGACTAAATAACTATCTCCACGTGCAGTATAGACCTAGGATATGATCTACATATTCCTGGCTACATTTCTTCTCATCTTAGCAGATGCACAAAAAACAGAGGAATGAATGGACTAAGGCAGATTGGGAGTGGGATGCCTCTGTTGGGAACATGCTCAACTGTAACTCCAGTCCCAAGAAGGGAGCACACATTGCATGTGTACGATGTTTGGACATGGGAACAGTTGGTGGAAGCATGGGTAGTGGTAGTGGTAGTGGTGACCTGTCACTACAAAGACCTCTCCTTGGAAAGCAAAAACACTCGAGAAGACTCTACTGAGAGAAAAATGCTTCTGTTAACATCTTCATTGCAGTGTCTGTACCAAAACTGGTTTGAATAATTTTGGAATGCGCTAGATCTGTGGCGGCTTGCCTTCTATCCACAGAGATGGTACATGTACTTATTTAAAATGGGGACATTTGCATAATTGTTCTGGAGTGCTGTTGGGGATGTATGGTCCACTTTTGTTGGCTACAAACAGTTAATATGAACAATTTATTGTTAGGTAATTCACAACGATTTAACTGATATCCACTTTTTTTATTGTTAGGAAAATTCTTTTACTTAAAAAAAATCTGTACCTTGACCTCCATCAATGAGGCATCAATCAGGTCCTTTTTTTATTTTTTAATGACACACGAGGCAAACCCACCCATTTGAGAAAATGGGTGTTCACGTGGAAAGAGAAACTTAAAGGGCATGTTTAGATGTGGCTAAGAGTAAAATAAAATATAGTAAATTTAAAATAAAGAAAAAAATAATATATGATGGGATTATGATGACTTTATTTTTAGCTGTTTGATCAGAAATATTTTTGACCTTTTGTATAAAAAGTAGATTATTTTTGTAATTTAGTGATTGCTTTTTTTACCCTTTTTGAAAAAGAAGGAGAAAATTTTGAAATTTAAATATTTAATTTTACTTTAAGTTACTTTACCTCATATCCAAACATATCCTAAGAATCAAATCATAGGCATTCAAGTCAAAAATGAGAGATCCAACTAAGTGGGCAACCCATAGTTGTCAAGGTGTCAATGGCAATAGATTGCAGATGAGATGAGAATTATGTTTAGATTAAAGGAGAGAATAAACCCACAAGTAGACATTCATAGAAATGAAGCAAATGAAGAAAATTTATTTGAGTAATATGTACGGCAATGTTTGTATCCTTAAGGAATAGTCCTTGCTCATTAGAATTAGGTCACTGTTGAGCTGGAGGCTAAAGGTACGAAGGCTGGGCTAGTGAGAGATACCTTAGGTTATAAAAAAAATGACAAGAATTGTAAATAAAATCTCAAGCCTCGCCAAGATATGTGGAAAACATTTTAGTGAGAAGAACCACGGAACAAATCCAAGAAAAATCCACTATAAAAGATTAGGGGCTTTTGTTGCCAAGTAATGCTTAAACTATTAATTAATTGCTGAATTATGAAAAGAAATTAAGAATCAACTGCAGAGTGACTATTAAAGAATCAGGTTTTGTTCCGCCCACGAAACAGCCCATGACCATTTACCTTGATCCAGTCATTAGTCATGGCAATGATTTAAGTTTGGGTCAGGTGTGGGTCGAGATGAAAGTGTTTCCAAGAGTAATTTTCTCAAATGGGTCTTCGAAAATTGACATGCTACTCTTTTTTTAAAAGAGGAAGTTTACGTTGCACTGCAATTCTGCAAAAACCAAAGTTCGAAATTGTCTGAAAAACGCTCTCCCAAGTGTCGGCAACAGACCAAACTTCAGTCTGAGTTGGACCTATTTGTTAGATTAATCATGTGTAGGGAATGTGATCAAACTGGGCCAAATTTCGCTATAGTCAGAGTCATGGGCACTAATAAATTAATCATGTTAGAACAAACTAAAAGTCATCTGATTCAATACAACAGAGGGCGCAATGAGGATACATGAGGGAGTATTTGCAACCGATTAGATTTGCAATGTGAGCCCCCGTCATTACTTTAGACTATTGCAATTTAGGATCCCTGTATTCAGCAATGTCAATGATTTAGATTCAATTTCTTATAACTGGATGATAGGAGTCATCATTTTAACCCATTTCCTCAAAGATGATTGCTAACCTTTTTTTTTTTCAAATGACCTAGGATATCGCCCGCCAGCTTAGCCCTTGGACCTTTAGCCTTCGGCCCGGGGGTATTCTGACAAGCAAAGACTATTCCCTAGAAGGTACATACATAGCCGTATACATAGTACCTAGATAATGCAAGGTGCAGGAGTCTAACTTAAGACCTTGGGGAGCAAATCTAAGGCTCAAATTGAGGGCATTTGCTAACCAAATCAATTCTGCTTTCAATCATCTGGAGGAATATGTACAGCTCATAAGTCGTAAGGGGCTCACACTACTGTACAAGTGATAGTTGGGGACCTAAAGAATCGCCTAATGTAGCTCCGAAATCATAATTCTACTTTCCAATAGGAGATCAACAAGTTCTAAAAGTCATTCAAAAAGGGGTACAAGTAAACTTCCATTCCAAAAATGAAGAACAATAATACATGTACTTTCAGATTCCATTTTTTACACGGGATTCATCCAGAAATTGCATCACAGAGCACTGTCAAATTGAAACCACGAGCTCAATTCCATTGGCCAAACTGTTCTATTGGCTTCTCTACCAAACATAAAATCAAAATAAAAAATGGGCAAACTCTCTCTTTTAGTAATTCCAATGAATTAATCCATGTCACCAACGAAATACTCGGTCATTCTAGGAATCAACATCTTGATATGGTCGGGTAAGAAAATCACCCTTCCAATTGACACAAAAGCCATTCTTCATTTGGAAAGGAGGCTACTCGGTCATTCTTGAATTGAAATGTGAAGCAGCTAGACTTCAAGTTCTCAGCTATTCAATCCCCAGGAATGCTGCAAAGCATGCCATCTCCGAGGCTGTGCTCTAAAGGATACATAGCAGTGCCTTTGACATACTTTAGGTGCTCAACTGCTGCCTTTCTAAGACCAGTCACCTTTGTCTTTCTTTTGTCATGCTTCTTGATTATCGAACATGCACCAAGGGGGTCCTCTGTCCCTGCTCCCACCCGCCTTTTCATGAAAACAAAATTTTCAATACATAAAGAATAGAAGATACTTGTAGGTAAAAAGAAATATTTCAAGTGCAAACTACTTCTAGTTGGAGGAAATGATCAAGTAAAGTTTTCTAAGTCATGCAAAGAGAATGAAGATCGATGAGAACATCTACAAAACTCAAGGCCGAGTTTTCTCCAAGCCAGGCAGAAGTGGTGCAGCCTTAGCCACAACCTGATTCGGATAATGGGCCACAGAACTGGCTTCGGATAATGAGCTGATGCAGGCCAGACCAATGGGCCACGTTTAAAAGCCCGTTAGCTATTCTTCTTCCCCGTGCTGCGTCCTGGGCCACATCTAGCTTAAGATAGCTGGCCAGCCCTAGCCCATTGGAACAAAGTCCTGACTTAGTCCAGTTGTGTGCAAGTCAGCATGACCAATAAAGTAATAAAATGGAATGTCTGTTAGTATCTTCGCTAAGGATTATTAACTTCTTTCATTTAGTTCTTTATTTTATTAGAGTCTAGATTCAATCCATCTTTTATTTCAAGGAAAAAGAATCCTTATGTACAAAGGTAAATTTATCTCTGGATGTCAATGAATCCTATTTAAGGACCTGTCATGTATTCTTAAAATCATTCATAAATAAAATTCAGAATTCTCTTCTCTTCAGGGTGGATGCCAGGATGGAACCCTAGATGAAACTCATGAAGATACTTCCACCAATCTGGCTAAGTAATCATTAAAAACTCTTCTTGAAGCTTAAAGAAACTAGTACTGTCACATGTCCAGATCTCACACCAACAAACATTCAACACCAAATAGAGGGAGAACAGTATTTTCATCGAATTGAGTGTCCAAGAGAGGGTGAAAACATTCACTGATATATCCTTGGACGGATAAGATGGCTTAACCTTCTACACCTTAAGTCTAGATGACTAATCTAGATAATCTCTCTCTATCCTCAATAAAATCAAGTTACAACCTATCCACTCTAGATAAGCCTTTATTAGCTAAAGATAACAAATGCAGAAAGAAGAAAGAAGAAAACAGTCTTCTCATTGGTTTTGCAACGGCCCATGATCTACTACTCAGTATTTGGGTTTGGACCTCCAGCAGTAAACTGGTGGGCCTTTAGCTGGCCCATGGGCATGGCTCAATGGTCCTTGGGTTGGCTAATGGACTTTTGGTCCATGGATTAGTGAGCAGCCTGCATCAATAAATTCCCATTTTTGGATGTTTTGGAAAGATGAGTATAGATGAGACCAAGTTTCTCATGCCATTCAATTTGTGGCCTTCGGCAATAGCTTTGACCATGAAAACATAGAATTTTTTGGGTCACCGGGTCACATCCAATCAATGGTGAGGAGGGATAGAAAGGAAGCGATGATGAGAAGGACAACGATGAAAATGATACATTCAGTAGCGGGTCCAATTCACACAAACAGTAACATTAGATATGAAATCTATCAAGTCAACTATCTGTCTACGGAGCCTCAAACCAGTACTTTCCCTAGTCTTTCAGACAATTCCCAATGCTACCTATGAACAAGAAATTTAGTTTATGGCTTTCGCATGGCCCATGCCGTTCTCAGACGTAACTTTTCATGCTCCCTTCACTACAATAAGACCCACATTAATTATATAGGTTAGGATCTGTCTGTCTATAAGCCTACCAGTCAAGAATGAAAGACAACTGAAGTTTCTGCATTGTTTACCTTAACATTTTTTCTGATGCAATTCTTGCTGCTCGAAGTATACTCTGGCTCGGTACCCAGTTCACTACCCGGCTAAAATCTGCTCGCACTGGGGAGTGGATTTTGATAAGCTTTAGGACAGCAGACACAAGAAAGCAAATGTTGAATGGAAAGTTAGGAAACTTATGATAGAAAGAGATGGATACACACGCATGCACAGTAAATGTTGAATGGAAAGTTAGGAAACTTATGATAGAAAGAGATGTTGAACACGCACATACGCACGCACACACACACACACACACACACACACACACACACACACACACACACACACACACACACACACACATTGAACGCACGCACAAGCACACATGCGCGCATGGGGGCACACACATATATCTATATATATATAGAGAGAGAGAGAGAGATTAAACAAAAGAAAAATAGTGAAAGCACTTCGGACTCACTCCCAAGCATTCCATCATCTGATAGTATGTCCTCCCATGTAGTGGAGTGTGACCCTGTCTTGACTCTGAGAAATATCTTGTCCTAAAAAAATCAAATGATTAGAGACAAAAAAAGTATAAATATTATCACAATCAATGGCAAAGAAACGTTGAGGTTCTCAGCTTAGCTTGTCATATACCATCCTAGAACCTTAATTTCAGGCACAAAACAAATGGCCAAGGCCTCATGCCAAGATCTGGCAACATTTACAGACACTTATGGGCCCTTCCTATGTCCAGCCCCCTTCATGTCAATGAGATGGGCAAAGGCCTGACTTTCAGACCAAATCTAGCCTGGCACTGAATTCCAGGCCCAGCTTATAAATGGTAAAGAACATGCTGACTCTGGCAGGTCCAATTAACCTTGTGCACAAGATGATAATGTTGAGGAAATTTTACCATTCTTTGTAGCCTGGATCCACAGTGAAGCCATACATATCAACAGATTCACAAATAGAGAGGGCAAATTCCAGGGCCTTGAGCCCAGTGCCTTTTGCAGCTGAACCAAAGGAGGCGCCCAACATTAGATATACAGGATTGTGTATTGGGACTTCCTACAGAAGAACATAAATTAAAAAATGCATGAACAGGAGAACCAAAACAAAAACCAATGGAGTGAACATCCAAATTGCCAATACCAAAATGTACGCAAGAAAATTTTTAGTTCATTTTTTAGTTTATTTTATCCGTGGAATAAACATGTTTATGTTATTCCATGCAATGGGGTGACCTTATTCTAGAATTTACGTTGACTTCTAATCTTACAGTAGGTAAGACATAATTTGAGAACTCTCTCTCTCTCTATAGAAAGGAACGAGGTCATCGAGAGCATCTAAGTCATCGAGAGAGAGAGAGAGAGAGAGAGAGAGAGAGAGAGAGAGAGAGCTAGATGACAAGGAAGCAAGAGGTTGTCTATCAATAATGTGGAAGACTATAAAAATCAACAACATAAAGGGAAAATTATATATCCAAATGCACAACAGCATTTCAAGGAAATTCACATTCCAACAATGTTTTTCGGGCAACTGAATTCTAAATGGTCTTTAATATTATGAAAACCAGTTTTTTATGGCAGTTGGATCTACCACAAAATCATTTTCTATTAAAACATTTATGGAAAAGTTTTAAAAAGTTCAAAATACAATTCTTAAGGATTTAGATAAGTCATACAATATGAAATTAGGGCTGCAATGTAGAAAACAGTAAAGTGAGTGCATTTTTGTAGTGATATTTTGAAATTATAAAGGACAACTATCAGTGGTGGTCAAACAGATAAGTCAACCCATATGAGGTGACCATAGCTTATTATTTATTATCTTCAAAATATATTTTATTATTTTATCAAAAAAATGAATTTAAATTTTTATGCTTTTCACTTTCAAAAAAAATGACCTATGGCATTAACTATATTCTCATTGTCAAGTCCAGCCACAGCTTGAATACCTTGAAAACGATTTTTCAAACACATTATGGCAGGTAACCGAATCCAGACCAGCTGGACAGTGAGTAGTTTGTTCCAAGTTTCCAAAGGTTGATTTTATTAGCATTAATAAGAAATGACAAATCTATCATTGTCTCTTTTAAATTTGATGAAAAATGGAAACAATGCCATTTTAAAAGTTGAAAACATCATAACATTTAAGGTCTATATTTTATTAGGCACCTGCTCAAGGAAAGGCAGTAAACTAAATTAACTGAAATTGGGGGTTTGCAACCCAAAAGGTATAACTATTCCAAGCCCATGTTTAGCACAAAACTCTTAACCTAAAATGATATAACTATTATGGGCGCTAATTCAAGACAGACCCATGGTCCCCACCTAAGAAGCATGGACACGGACACGAATACGACAAGACACAGACATGCCAACACAGCATTTCTCAAAAAAGTAGGACATAAACACGTTAGAGACACGCTAATAACATCTATATATATATATAACTTGGGGCTACATAAAGGGAGAATGGACATCGTCGCAGTGTTGAGAAATTGGAAAAAACAAAGCCCAACAATAAATCAAAAGGATTCAACAAGCGTACAAAAGGAAGAAAAAATAAAGCGACAAGTTCGGCAAACATACAAATGTGCACAGCAGCACAATAAAAAAACATATTAAGATATTGCACACATTAATCCAAAAAAACAAAGGTTAGCGGGTGCACATAAAAATAGTGCAGAAATAAAAATAAAAAAAACCACACAAAAGGGCAGGTGGGCACACATAAAAAAAATGGAGCAGAGGCAGGCAAGACATCACAAAGGCAAGAGCAGATGGTGTGGAGATTAGAGTAAAAAATCTTTTGCTTCTTCTTAAAAAAAAAAAAAAACACATCACAGAGGCATGAGCAGTACCTTGGTGCGGAGATTAGAACAGGCAATTGGACATGCAAGAGTAGACGGTGCAGGCAATTCTTCTTTTTCTTCTTGCACTTCTCTTTTTTCTGTTTTTTCCTTTCCCTCTCTGGGTTGGGTCTATCTGAGGAAGGGGATGGGGTTTCGATGGGTTCTGAGTTGGTCTATCTGCATGATGGAGTGAAGAGAAGTGGGGTGTTGGCAATGGCTCAGGGAATGGGATGGTTCGATTAGGGTTTTGGTGGAAAGAGAAGTGAAGTAGGAAAAAGGGTTCTAGTGATGGCTCAAGGGTGATGATGGTGGTGTCGGTGAAGGCTCAGGGGTTCCGACAATGAGTTCCATCTCGTCGAGTGGTGTCGGGATCTCGTCTCATCTCGGCAATGGCTTAGGGCTTTTTTTTTTTTCACTTTGTCAAATGTTGGAAAGGGGTTGTCTTGTTTTTGACCTCTTAGTTGAGTTGAAATTTTCATTTACCCCCCTTAGGTTTTTTTTTTCCAATTTTAATGCAAAGAGCATAATTGGACGGAACTTTTTGTTTGCCATGTCCAAGCCGTGTAACTGTTGTGTCCGCAAATAAATAAAAAAAAGGACACTTTTCATGTGCCTGACACATGTCCGAGAGCGTGTCCATGTCCTAGATGTATCGGACACTAACACGCCGGCCCCAGAGAGGTATACATGCTTCCTAGGTCCCTACAGGTCGACCAACATGTGGGCCCAACCCATCTATCTCGACTAAGCTCCTTGAGCCCAACCCATCTATTTTCATGCTTTAGCTTATTTAGAGTTTTATGTTAGGCCCTTTTGTGGTTTATGTTGAGTGTTTTAATCCCGACCATCAATGTGTTTGGATGGTCTAGATTAATTTTAGATTTTATTATTTCCCTATGAAGGTTATGTAAAGCCTCTTGGCTTTGGGAGACAAGATTATGATAATGAAAATTGAAGCTTTTGGGATCTTCCCCAAGTTTTTCTTCAAGTTCTCTCCGAGATCTCTTCCTCACCTGTGATAGGGAGTTTGGGATGAGGCCAAGTTTTTCAGGCGACAGCCTAACCTGCTCCCCTACATCTCCATCTCCATCCTACCTGCCCGCATCTCAATCCGCCGCCCACGTCATGTGTTTATGTGCAAAACTCTTAACCACAGTTTGCAAACTTTACAATAGAATTGTAAAGAGACCGCATTTGTAAGAACTGATCACAGTTCAATCAAAAGATCTATGAACTTCACTGAGTTCATGGAAAATGACTGGCATCTTATTTCAGGTTACATAAAGATTTTCATAACTTATAAATTGCTGATTAATAAATTCAGGGGTTCATTACTCAATTTTTAAGTTTCATGTCAGCATAAAATAGACAAAATGTTTTAACAAAGTGGAGAGAAACAAGGAGCATTAACATAACAGGGAATCACATCTAGATAACATCTTAGATAATTTCTCTAAGGCTAGGGACTTTTAACAGTCATCGAAGAGTTGGATGCATTATGTTAGATTTTAAAGAACTCTGACAAGTGTCTGACAAATGGTATGCACCCATCCTCCAGATCCACCAGTACAATGCAAACGCATGCACGTTCAATGCAAATTTTTTATCCATCCATGTATGCTCTAACATGTACTCTAAACAACAAAAGAGATAACCAAGTAGAAAAATTTATAAACACCAAAGAGGCTGGGCAATCACCTAGTGAATAGAGTATTGATTATTAAAAAAAAATGCATTAACACATTGTCAGGAACCACAATTTTGATAACATACCAAATAAGAAATATATAAAACCAAGCAATAGTAAAACAGCATTTCTAACTACACTGATCTAATCACTACTGAATCCACTATTTTCATCTTTGGGAACAAGTTACAATATTAATATTCAATGATCAAGAACAACAACATAGTTAGAATCTAGAATTCAGCAGATTCTTTATTTTCTCATTGGTAGAACAAGAAGCAACTAGGTTAAACACATTCTTCATCAATTCTCCAAGGATCAAGACAACTGAATTACTCATTCAAAAAGAAACATTAACTTTATATCAAGGAAAAACAAGAAAGTTATGGAAAACAAACCCGAATCATTTTGCTCATTATATCATGAACAGTGGTTTTAATGATCAAGACCTCTCTCCCAGTTTCTGTACAATGCAAATCTTTAGCATGCTGCTATCAGAGTAAACTGGAACAGTAAAAACAAATGCCATTCAATATACATACCATCCAAATTTGCAACTTTATCAAGTGCCTTCGCAGACCCTCTATTAAGAAGGCGAAATGTACATTTTCTACCAACATACTTGGTATAGTTCTGCAGTTTAGTGAAAGCAATAAAAATGAAAATAAAAGACATAAGAAAAGAAATTTTTTTTATAATGATGGTGTTGGTGATAGAAGCAATGGTAATTGGAAAAATATGAAGTTGACAAAGTTCACGTTAGCGACAGCAGCAATGGTGATTTTACAATTAAGGGAAAATGTGTAGGAGGAAAAAAAAAAAACCAAGAGAGTGTTTATAGGACCTGAACTGGTGCACCATTTTCTCGTATCACAGCATCATAACTATCTATCTCTTTTCCGAAGTTGGTTTTCAGAAGATCACCAGAGTTACCAATCACAGCACATCGCCCATACTGTCTTGGGACAAATGGTGGTGTTTCAGGGAGTACTAAAGCAAGTTTCTCCATGCAAAGTGTCTTGTTCTCACAGTGATTACTGCAAGATCAAAACAAATAAGATCATACTGCACAAAGAAAAACTCCTTTATGAGCTAGTTTGGTAAATTCCTGATTGCAGCTCTTCCAAGAAACAAGAACGTTGTACCATAAATTTTCTCATTAATGCATTATCCATGCCCATGTCCAATGAGCACCACACTCTCAAGACATGGCTACTTACAGAAGAACACCTTTATTGATCCTACGCCATGCATAATCCTCCCATCCGTTTGGCAAGGCATCAATGAACTCCTTGGTGAGTATAGTAGTACTATTGCGAACCTGGAGAAGCCAACTGACTGAGTAAATAACCAAACATGTCAGAGAAGTAAAACAAATTTTGAGATACCAATTCTTTTTTGAATTATTTGAGATAGCAATTTTGCAGAAGGTTTATGACAGATTTCTTGCACATAGTGAACGCAAAGGTCTAGTCATCCCAGCATTTATAATAAAATAACAAGTTCATTTATAATACAATAAAAGGTTAGAGGGCATAGGAATCCTCACCTAGGGAAAGATTGTCTGGAATATAAACTAAACAGTTGTTATGTATGAGACTGCAATGTCTCCAGCAAGATGATTGCTCGGTTAATGACTACACGGAGGATTCCGATTCTAGCTGGCACATAATGACGTCATGGAAGATGACAACCAGCTAGAGGGCCGATATCTGGGAGGTTACGACCATCTCAATGTTTGTTCATCCTTGTTACAAAGTGACAAAAGCCTATCACAATTTCACAATTTGCTAGAGATGAGGGTGGATCAAGGAGTTATGGGCAGCTATCGAATGAAGACAAAGCTGTGGTCCATCAACTCGACGAAATCAGATGAGTTTACGGGATATGGGTCCAGATGATCAATGCAAAGGCAAAGCAGCCATTCATTGTTTTGAAAGCAATGAAATCATCCACATACCATCAGATTGCAGAAACAGAGATATTCACATCACTCAGAAGGAAGATGAGTCAGATGATAAGATCAATGCTGTAGATGACGACAAGCCAGAGTTTGATGAAAGCCTAGAAGCCAGATGCTGATGATATTATTAATGGAGATTGCAACAGATCATTGATGATTCATAAGACTTTATTTTCTCCAAAGGCACTGGAAGAAGATGATTGGCTTTGTATGAATATCTTCCATACCACATGCACTGCCAAACACTGCAAGTGTCACTTGATTGTGGATGGAGGCAGTTGCGAGAATGTGGTCGCATGGAAAGTTTTCAACAAGTTCAACCTCCTGACAGAAAAAGCAACCAACACCTTACAAGCTCTCTTGGTTCGAGTGTGGTAATGAGGTACCACCTACAACTTGAGTTTTAGTTTCTTTTTATATTTAGGGATGCTACCACAATAATATACTGGTGTGACATTCCTATGATCATCTGCCATACCTTATTGCATAGACCATGGCAGCATGATCATCGCACACTTCATGATGGTTATAAGAATGCATTCACCTCTTAAATGTAAGGATTGTCCTAGGACATACACGTGAGAAAATTCCTATGAAACCGACTTTGTTGGGGAGATGTAAGCATTTTCTCGGATATTGTGTGTGATGAAGAAACTCCATAGGGTGGGGTTATAGAAACCACAGATGATGGGGATGTCAAAGGCGATTTGATAGATGCACCACAAATACTTGATGAGTATGCAGAAGAGGATGTCTGCCATGGAATAACTTAGAAAATCAAATTTTTGACAAACAAGATGAACAAGTGAGTGTGCCCAAGAATCAAGTCAAGGAAAAAGCTCTGTCCGAGCCAAAACACAATCCGCCAGTCATGACCTACTCCTCTCATGTTCAACTATGTTTATCCATTTTGGGAAGCAATACGATGACAAGAAGCAGCATCTGAGTAGGTCCATGAAGTTGCAAGTCAAATTGGGAATTCAATTTCAGCAACTGGGGCATTGGAATTTGGATACATGGAAACAATAAGGCAACTCAAAGCGAAGGAAAGAAAATTCACACCCCATAACTGAAATGTGACAAGAAGAGAAAGTGCTGACACAACTTGTAGTAAGAAGATGCAAAATCGAGGACGGGTTCTTTCCAACCAGGGATAATGACACAAAATTGAACGTAGGTCGCCATTTCAAGCTGACCAAATCCTTCATGGAGCAGTTTGAGCACCACAAGAAGGCCAGCAAGGGCTTTAATCAAGAATTGAAGCAGAAATGGGCCCCAAACAATTAAGAATTTCACTCAGAATTGAATAATAGGGACTTCCTTGCAGTAATAGGAAAAGACAGTGGATTGTAAGAAAATTCTCAGAAATTCAGAACAATAAAAGGGGCAGGATGTGCAGGAACTTCAGAGCCTGCGTTGGTGGGCTAAACCAAATCAAACCCAACAACCCAAGTCAAATCTACATCAAGCAGGTCGTCCAAGGGACCTCTACAGAATCATGGGGCCTTTTATAATCAAATAATTGGTATGTGAATTGTGAGGTCCACAACCTGATTTGAAGAATGCTGCATGAACATTCAGAACTGGATTTGGACACTTTCTTTTCTTATTTTCTTTAAAATTTGGATTTGTTGTGATTAGGAGAGCATTAGTAGAAGTACTCTAATCATAGTAAGAAATTTATCAAGAAGGTTTACTAGCATTTTAAGGGTGTTCTGGTAGAATTATTTAAAGGAATAGTGGTCGGGTCATGGGCATGTGCACTCAACTGTTTTGTTTCCACACTGTAGACTGAACTACATAAGTTTATTGATTTCTTTCCTCTCCGTTGTGTTGTGTGTAGATGCTTGGTGATTGAGAAGACCTCTAAGGTCAGTTTCGTGGTTATTTTGGTTGCCTGTTTGACTTTATAATGGTCTGAGTTTCTGCAATTACTTTGCCAAATCCCATACTTGCTGGAGATTTTTCTTTAATTTAATTGGGCCCTTGACAGTCAGATTTAATCAATTAGGAGTTAGGACTGCATTAGAATACTAGGTACAATTAACCCCCTTTGGAAATACTCCATTAGTTTATCTAATGTAGGATCAAGACTCTGGTAGTATTAGTCCTGTCGCCTAACACGATGATGAACACAGACAAAGAATTGTATATATAGGAAGAAGAAATGAATCAACACTAACATTGCAACTCTAGAGAAGCCTTCTGAAAGGAAGGAAACAAAAATATTAAAGCTGGCGTGTGGCATGTTGGTTGCCACATTGGTCCGAACATCATTGAACATTGGTAGGCCTGTCCTGTCAAAGACAAGGAATTCCAGTAAAAATACAGAGAGTGAACTTGCAACCATCGCCTTTGATCAGATAATTAGCAACATCCAATGAGCGTGGTTCTTAAATGATGACCATCCAAAAATCCTTTTTATTTGGTTTCAAAAGGCTACATGCCACATACCTTCTTCAAAACCTTCCTTCCCTTTGTTTTCAAAAGACTGTGTTCCTCTAGTTTTTACTTTCCTTGTTCAAGTGGAAGCTTTCTTTGATGGAAACATATATATAAATTCTCTACATGGACTACTTTACAATTAGTAATGACTTTGGTTCGTCCAAGATGAGCAACATCTTACTGTGCAGGAATTTGTTATAGGAGAGATTTTTTAGGTGTCCCATTTACCTTATGGAGCTCTGTCAGTCCTCTTCGCATGAAATTTGGACCACTTCTGTTTTTCCTTTTTATTGTTGATCTAGAGGGTCTTTTTCTACCTTATCGGACAACTTTCCAGAAAATTATTAACTCAATGGTAAAATAATACATCCGCAGTATTAAAACCAACGTCCAAATGGTAGAATCACATTTTAGATATTCCAATTACAGTTCAACAGTTTCCTTGAAAGGCAAACACTTACCCGAAGTGTTTTAATGTCTAAGAGCATTCATTGCCTCTTACTCAAAACTCAAATCTTAGTATTATGGAAGCAGTTAATTCACAGACTAAAAACTATTCAACAATTAAGTACATAAATTTGAGATAGACAAGCCTACCAGCTCCCATGTGGCCACTGCTTCACAGAGATTAAAATCGAATGATAAACCTTCAAGCTCTCCAGATTTGGGATCCTTCTGTATAGATGTTGCATTTGAGCAAAAGTTCAACAAATTCGCTTTGGAGGGATTTTCTTTTTTAAAAAAAAGTAAAATACATGAGGAACTGCAGAAGGCTAATAAAGTTGAGAGAGAATTCTTCCGAATACAATAAAACCTTTATTTTCATGCAAGTGACCGTAGAAAAGAAACTTGGATTGGCCATTCCAAAGCTGACTTTGAAATCAAATGATGAACCTTTAAGCCCATGCTTGTGTTCAATAATGAGCCAGTGATTCATTTGTCAGCATTCAAGTTGCAACAAAGAAAATTCTGACTTTGAAAACCTTATAATATTTGAAGTCAAGCTAGTAATTAGGGAAAAACCAACTAAATGATAAGAAATCTTACCCACATGGCCACAGTATCACTAGGAAATTTTATCGTAACTTGGCAGTAGTCTTTTCCCGTTACAGCTTGTAATCCTAGTCCATTTGCACTCTGCATCATACGAGGATGGAGAAATCAATACATTAACATTGCCAATTTTTTGCACTGATTCTACGTATTTAAGGCAAATGGCTGAAATACTTTAGGACGAAATCTAGTCAAAATAACATAAGGATACCAAGGGATTACTGTTTCGACCAAGATAACCTGTTGTATGACTAAATTTACATATATATGGACTTGAAATTGGGACCACAGATATTACATATAGCCCGAAAATATCTTCAAGACTTCAACTATTGATTGCAAATTTTGAAGAAAAAAAAAACTGCTGAGGTTAATGATCTGGATCTTAGATTCCAGACTGAGTACTCAATTGAAAAGATGATGAGGAACATAAGCAAGAAACATCAAACAGAAGCGTGGTTGCTTTTATAGACTGAGCATTGTACAATGCCTTTTTTATTTACATTGTTGGCATTCTGAAATGTGAACACTCATGAGCACATTTTTCACATATCAATGTATTAAGAGCAGAAGCTCTACAGTCCTTGACCCAAGGATATGGGGCCTGAGCGGAACAAGTATAGATTTGTTCCAGAATAGAGGTGCAGGCTAACTTCTCATGGACACGAAGAATTTAGTTATTCCCTAATAGTTAGGATGGAAGAGGGACTACTAAATGAGAAATATAGGTGACCAAAGAAGTTCAATTCTAATGCAAACAGTGAATCGAGCATCCCCACTTTCAGCCATCAGGAACTCAATGATTGTCATCAATGCAAACGCGTCCTTTGTAAGGCTCTAATTTGCAGATCAGTTGACACTTACTTCAACTGGGTCCATAGTGGATTGGGTCATCATTCTACGCATGTGTGGCCCACTGTTTGGTGATCTAGACTGTTGATTTGGCAAGTCGAGCTGGGAAAGAAGATCCCAGTTAGCTAACAGTTGGCCCTTCCACATAAATTGTGCGGATACTGTACCATTGCGACAGCTCATCCTTACCCACTAGTTGCAGTGCATCAATTGAAGGATTATGATTTTCCGATGTGGGATTCTTCTACAATAACTTAATGAGATTCAGAACCATCCAAACATACATGAAAGCATCATAGTCCATCAAATCAGGAGCAAAAATTTAGCAATTTTCCTTGGTTAAGAGACTCACTATGCATTTCTGGAATCCGCTCTGCAGTGCGAACAAAGCGCGTAGATCTTCATCTGAAACCCCAACTTTACCGTCTAGCCAATGAATCACAATGAAGGAAGAAAAGCAATTAGAGGAACAGATCTTGAAAGCCAACAAAAAGACAAATTGCAAGAGAAAGAAAGATCTAAAACTAAGTAGGTGTAGGTATATATATATATAGAGAGAGAGAGAGAGAGAGAGAGAGAGAGATACTGAGAGCAGGGAGTCCAAAGAAGCATATGAAAATGGCATAGACACCAGCTGTTAGAGCAACCGCTAAACCCAGTGGCAAGATCCTCATTTAAAAGGATCAAATGAGCAGAACGAGATTCGACTTGTTATTGGAGTTTTCCTCTCTCTCTCTCTCTCTCTCTCTCTATCGGTGGAGAATTCTCTCTCTTTCTCCGGAGCAATTTCCAGGCCCTTTTCCAGGAATGGGAAGTCTGGGTTGGACTTGGAGCAAGTTTAGATTGAACTTGGGCTTCTTTTTTTTTTTTTTTTTCCTGTTTTAAATATTGCCATATATAATAATAATAATAATAATAATAATAATAATAATAATAATAAATGTGGAGTATGTAGAAAACTTGTGATGTGAACAAGTCGGATTTGGGGTTGGGCCATTTGGACATGGATTTGAACTTGTAGCTAGATCTGGATTTGATATGGAACCTATCTATTCTATTTAGATTCAAGTTGTTTAAGAACAAAAAGAAAGATAGAAAAGATTTAATCGTAGATTTAGATTTGGAGTAAGATGTGGAATGGATTAGTACAATTAGATTAAAAAAAATAAAGGATTCAATGTTTTTTTTAATAAATACAAATTTCTTTGATAATGGTAAATGATTATGGCTATAGTGTATCCTTAAATATTAGCATTACAAAAGCTATATAGGCGCTTTAAAACCACGGGTGTTCATCGGCTGGGGTAGCTGGGTTGAGGCAAATCCAGGCTTGGCCCCACTTTAGAAACATGAGCCTAAATTCAGCCCGGGCTTTACACCTGTGACAAATGCCAAGCCTAATCATTTAGTCAATTGGGTAGGCTGAAACAGAAAATTTTTTTATTTACTGCACTCACTTTTTGAGAAATTATTTGGACAAATTATCACTAAATTATAAGCACTCCTTATTCAGTCTGTTTGTGCCAAGCTTTAGGGTTTTATGATTTAATCCAAGCCCACCCAAATACTATAAGGGCCCATATTTTTTGCCAAAGCCTGGTCATGAGCAGCCCTTCTTAAGACTTATAATTATTCTATCATATGTGGACCAGTGGATGCAGTCATTCGAGATCTTGATCCAGATGTGAATGCAAAAGCTGGAAAGAAAAGAGAAAGGAAGCAAAATTTTTAAAAAAATGAAGGCGACTAAGGACATTTCATTGACAAATTCCAATCTCGATCCTCTCCTTTTAAAAATAAACATTTTTTTTTACTCAAAAGGATTTTTTTTCCTCATTTGGCACAATGGCCAAGAGGAATGAGTTTTTACTTGGGTTCAAACTGTGGTAGGCACTATAGGAGCGGGTGCCTTTCCCACAAGTACAATGCTATATTTACGCTCAGAAGGAGTTTTATTATTAAAAAATACAGAACAAAAGCACAAAACAAAAGCGACAAGACTTGAATTTATAATACTTCTAGATTTGAAAACGAAGACGAGCTCTACAACTGTCTTGATATAGTTATAATCATTTATAAGTACCGAACTGCCGTCTTACCCTAGTGGTAAGATATGTATGATTTTACGAGGCTACTTAAGATTCTAACTCTGGTATGTCACTTCCTCCTACATGTGTAGAATCATATATAAGTAATGGACTGTCACATTAGCAAACCCATTGAGAGTTTAAAATGTCACACCATCTTCCCATCATGTCCAGAGAAACAACATAACAGTTGTTGCATAGGGCCATTGGCAAACCAGTAAGGAGCTAAAAAAAAAAAAAACATTTGGCTGCATTTCTTCCAAATTAATGATGAATATGAAGAACTGCAACCTATCCATGTAGCTAGAATAATGCATGGTTGGAACAATACTTAGATGATGAGATCCATGCACTTTTGAAATCCCAACCCCCCCCCCCCCCCCCCAACAAACCAGTAAGGAGCTAAAAAAAAAAAAACCATTTGACTGCATTTCTTCCAAATTAATGATGAATATGAAGAACTGCAACCTATCCATGTAGCTAGAATAATGCATGGTTGGAACAATACTTAGATGATGAGATCCATGCACTTTTGAAATCCCAATTGGGTCTCAGGCCTAGGCGCAACCCCCCCCCCCCCCCCCCCCACCCAACACAGTCGTATACTGTGACACACGCTTTGGTTGTGACCGGCCTAGTTTCATAGCCAAAAAGTTTTCCCCATTCAAATAAATGCACACTAGATGCAATTGTCTGATTCATTTATATGGGTGGTAAATCTTGAAACCGTGACTATGGAGGGTTTGGGGTCCACCCTGCCAGATCACAATGTAGCCCCGGTGCTCAGCAGACGCTGGCCCAAAGAAATAGTCCACGTGGATTATGGGTGAATCAAGGTTAGAAAGTTTATTGCTCGTGGAACAGTGATAATAAGATCCGGAATAACAAAAAAAAGAGATCCGGATCCATCAAGCTAACTGCTATAGTAAGTTCCGGATTCTTACCAACCATCCAAGTTGGCAACTGAAAATCGAAGCTTCTTAAAATGTGAACGACGCAAGAAGTTGGCCTTTTATTGACCTTCTGAAAGAGGTTGAAACGCGCATTGGGCTGTCAAAATCGTTGATTTTTAGGAGGTTCTTGCTATTTATATCCATCGAATCAAGCACTCCCTTCAACACCCAGATCCCAGTTTTTGTGGATTCGACTGAAATTTGTTTGGCTCCGGGGTTTGAATCTGCATCCTCTCAGGTTTGAGGCATTCTTGCTCTTTCCATTTGATTCAATAGATTGCAAGTTTTCTATATATCTATTGTCTCTTTGATCTATCATCATTCTACTTAAGCACCCCATGATTTGGGTCTGTGCTCTCTTGGGTTGTATTAATTTCATTTGGTTTGGCTTCTCTGCCTTTGGGTTTATGTATGTTGGTTCTGAACTTTGGTTAAAGTTTCTATCTTTTTCACCTCTGGGAGCTAGAGGTTTGTGGGGTTCTTGTTTGAGGAATAATCAAGACAGAATATACGCGAAATTGTGATTTTTTGGGTAATTTCGTAGAAGGAATAGATCGTATGGTATTGTTCTTTGATGAACATAACTTCGTGGGTTTGATTATTGGTGATGTATTCTTATATAGATATATTTTCATTGGGCTAGACTTTTTGTCCTGAGAGGAAATTTTGTTTATGCGGACAAGATCTGTACCCTTCAGTTACAATGATTGAAGTGAACTTGTCTGATCAGGAAAATTTTTATCTGCTGAATGTAGACGCTGTCTTCCAGCATCCGTCTGTAGGCCACAAATCTGATGCTTTGAATGTCTTTTATCATGGTTTTGTTAGCTATTGCCGGTCAGCAGCTGGACTCACCTCATGCTTGATCTGGATCTTTTCTGCATATCCTGCAGATATTCTGGATCAAAGACACAGAACTGCCCTTGTTAAAATATTTGCATTAAAATTTCCTGTTTTTTGAAACTTTAAAATTTTGAATCTGCAAGGATTCGAACCCACGCTCTGTTCAGGAACCATCTGCCAGTCAAATTAGAGTTTTGTGTTAGTGTAGGTTTTTGGGATCTTCCCTGTTAAGACTTCTATTATTTCAATAAGACAACAAGTTTTTGGTTTTATTTATTTATTTATTTATTGAGAAGTTTGTTGAATTTCATCGAATTTCTATCTGATACATAGTCAACTTTTGCTAGTTGACTTTTGCACTTAATTAGTATGTTTTCAGCATCATACTAGTGTTTGTTATTCATAAGTTTGTTGCCCTTTCAATTTGATAGATTTTACTCAACAAATTAATTATATTTATTTTAGTTATAGGTCTTCAAGTTTGGTCTCCTGGTTTTGAGGATTGGCTCAAATATTGTTGGTCAGACACATCTAAGTGGTTTCTTCTCCTTAGTAAATTCGCATAAGATTCAACTTCATTTTCTTTACGGGGAACTCAAAAGTCAAAATCATGTTTTTTTTTTTTTTTTTGGGTTCGTTGTCTTCTTCTTTCCTTGTCTTTTTCTCCCTTCTACAAAACCTTTGTGGAGTTCTGTGGGTGATTCCCTGTCTTATTTCTAAAAGAGAAATGAAAATATATATCATTTCTCCATTTATAAACAATTTTGTCTGGCTGGTCGCATTTTAAATGTAACACTGTCTGAAATTCATACGAATTGGGCTTTCAACCTGTGATTTAGGCATAATAGATTTAGACCTTTTTCATTTTGGAAAAGTTTATTAACTAATATCATCCTTATTTTTTGAGATTTTGGGCCTTTGAATTCTTACGTAAGCCTATTTCTTTCAAGAATTCTATCAATTGCTTATGTCAAAGCTCTTTTTCCCCTTCCTTTTAGGGCTGATACCTGATTTTTTGGGGGGCTTTAGCTCTATCTTATATAGGTTGACTGGCTTGGCCTTTCTTTTTAGGCCTTTTTTTTTTTTTGTTTCAGTGTAGATCTCTTATACTGTAAATCTTTCTGAGTTATGAATACAGTCATCTTTCAAAAAAAAAAAAAAGGCTCTTTTACACCCCTTTAATTGGTACCTGTGATCTTCTTTCCTGGTCATTGCTTATTATTATTTTTCTCCAACAGAAAATGGCTACTCTCTCCTCTAAACTGTCAAGAATAGGCCTTGCTGGCCTCGCTGTCATGGGCCAAAACCTTGCACTTAACATAGCAGAGAAAGGTTTCCCCATATCTGTCTATAATCGAACCACCTCTAAGGTTGATGAGACTGTTGAACGAGCGAAAAAAGAAGGGAACCTTCCCTTATATGGCTTCCACGATCCTGAGTCCTTTGTGAATTCAATCCAAAAACCACGTGTGATAATTATGCTTGTGAAGGCTGGAGCTCCTGTGGACCAGACCATCAAAACGCTCTCTGTCTACTTGGAGAAAGGTGATTGCATCATTGACGGTGGCAATGAGTGGTATGAAAACACAGAGAGAAGAGAGAAAGCAATGGCTGAATTGGGCCTACTCTACCTCGGAATGGGAGTCTCAGGTGGTGAAGAGGGTGCCCGGAACGGGCCTTCTTTGATGCCCGGAGGATCATTTGAGGCCTACAAGAACATTGAAGATATCCTTCTCAAGGTGGCAGCTCAGGTCCCAGACAGTGGCCCTTGTGTTACATATGTTGGTAAAGGAGGCTCTGGTAATTTCGTTAAGATGGTTCACAATGGGATTGAATATGGTGATATGCAGTTGATTGCAGAGGCTTATGATGTTCTGAAATCAGTGGGAAAGCTTTCAAATGATGAACTGCAACAGGTCTTCTCTGAGTGGAACAAGGGAGAGCTTCTTAGCTTCTTGATTGAGATTACAGCAGACATCTTTGGAATCAAGGATGATAAGGCGGATGGTTATTTGGTGGACAAGGTTTTGGACAAGACAGGTATGAAGGGGACTGGTAAGTGGACAGTCCAACAAGCTGCTGATCTATCTGTTGCAGCTCCAACAATTGCATCATCTTTAGATGCAAGGTTCCTTAGTGGGTTAAAGGAGGAAAGAGTGGAAGCAGCAAAAGTATTCAAAGAAGGTGGTTTCAGTGATGTCTTGTCTGAGCAGGCCATTGATAAGAAGAAGCTGATTGATGATGTGAGGCAAGCTCTTTATGCTTCAAAGATCTGTAGCTATGCACAGGGGATGAATCTGATCCATGCAAAGAGCATTGAGAAGGGATGGGACTTGAAACTTGGGGAACTTGCAAGGATTTGGAAAGGGGGTTGCATAATTCGTGCTGTTTTCTTGGACCGCATCAAAAAGGCATACGAAAGGAACCCTGAGCTCTCAAACCTTCTTGTGGATCCAGAATTTGCAAAGGAAATTATCCACAGGCAGTCTGCCTGGCGCAGGGTTGTCTGCCTTGCTATAAACTCTGGTATTAGCACTCCAGGGATGTCGGCCAGTCTGGCTTATTTTGACACTTACCGGAGGGAAAGACTACCAGCTAATTTGGTGCAAGCTCAGAGGGATTATTTTGGAGCACATACCTATGAAAGAACTGATATGCCTGATTCATTCCATACTGAATGGTTCAAGATTGCTAAACATTCGAAGATATGAGCTTCCTTGGTGAGCTTTCTACTTCATTGAATGTTTTTCAATGAATGTAATAATGATTAGCATGGGATTAGACATTTTGTGGTCTCCATTGGAGTTGGGAATTTCTCTTTCATTGATGTAGTTGTTTGGGATTATCTGTTTGTCAGCAAGCCTCTTTTTTGAGCTTTTTTTTTAATTATCTTAGCTTCGATGTTCAGTGTTTGTTTCAGTGATCATAAATAGTTTTTCTTTTAATTTTCAGTAATAAATAAAAAATGATTGTTCCATTAATGGTGATATTAAGTAAAATATGTTATTTCTGGGTACTTTAGTCTGATTGATATCACAAACATGAAGTGGTTTCTTTTTCTTTTTCTTTTTTTTCTTTTTTCATTGATTGGTAGCAAAAGCATTCATTAAAAGGAGACAAAATTACAAACAGAGAGAAAAAGGGAGAAAAAACAGGAGGGTACAAGAGCATTGAACCCTGTCCCCACCCCACCCACCTCCCCCGTCACCCCCCCCAACCCCAAAATTGTTACATGACGTTACCCACCCAAGGAGACAACCTCTAAATCCCTCAGCTAAAGCATACGCCATAGTGTTAGATGATCTAATCTCATGATGGAAAACAACATCAAGAACAAGTTTGGCAGCAGTCTGCCCTGGAGAATCCTCCTGCTTTTCTGCATGTGCGTGGATTTTGCGCATTTGGTTGGCGTGGATAATGAGAGGACTGATGTTGAAGATTGGTGGATTCAAATATTCATGGGATCGGACCTCCCCCCGTTGGATTTCATAAATCGACCAGAAAGAAGAAAGGTGCAACTACATTGAAACGGGTGGTAAGTTAGGGGCTACTCGTTTTTGCTTTGGAAACCTACCTTTTGTGTCCCACAATCAAGATTTGAATCATTAATCAAAATGGCTGTTTGATCAAATCTCAGCCATTGATTCCTCATAGATTTTGAGATATTTGGAAAAAAGTAAGTGGGATCCACCATTAGATTGAGCACTTTTAAAACAAAATTATTATAGTACAAAAAACTTCGATCATTCTGACAATGGGCTCTGTTAAGTATTTGAATTTCTCCTGCTTTTGGACTCATATGCAATTAATTTTGTAGTGTTATAGTTGGATCCATTGAGCAGCCTCACAAATGCAATGGAAAGACCATTTCCATCATATTAACAGCATTCGAGAATAGTTATAACTTGACATGTTTGTGGTTTTGAATTTAACAAAAAAAATAATATTTTATAAGCTTTTGTATTAAAGTATTGGTTCATTATGTTTTACTTTTAGCATTTTTTGGAAACATTTATGAATTGCCATTCACATAATTTTACAATATGTTGAAATATTGTTCATTTCCCAAATGCTAGAATTAATAATCCGTTAAAATATGCAAAAACTACCAAATGAAAAAGCAGCAAAGTATTATAATATATCAATATTTTAATATAAACACAAACAATGTGTCAATATTTAAATCTCTATATATTTTTATTCTACTTGTACCCAAACACCCCCATAGTTATTTTTGTTGCTTTCAAAATCCATGAAGCCCAAGAGACCAAATGGTTCCCCTCCCTTTAATATCGTCATGGGTCATCATCAATAGAGGAGTTTTAGGACTTTGTAATCAGAAAATTATTGTATTTTGGGAAATCCAGTTCTCCATGGGATCTTGGTGCGTTGTTGTTGTTTTTGTTGGGGGGGGGGGGGAGGGGGTAGGTTTATTGTTTACCAATGAAAAAGGCGATCTTGGTTCCTTAAAAAAAAAAAGGAAAGAAAAAGCAAAGGTGAGACATGATATTACTAAATAAAATCACAGGTATAAGAGCATCATTTCCTACACAAAACAACCAAATATTACAAAATATGATCTACTAAGGCCTCGACATGCATTTGAATTCCTAGGAATTTTAAGACTTTATTTCTAAAAGTGGTTAAAAATAAAAAGAAAAGGTGAATATCAAAAAATTACCAAGAAATAATCTTCTCTTTGATATCATTCGAGAGAAAAAAAAAACAAAAATCTCCCTCTTCATAGAAAATTAATCAAAGGGAGATGGGAAATGAATTCCTAGCCAACAATTTAGGAATTCAAATCCTAGGAATGTCAAGGTCCCATCTACATCTCTACCTAATATCATTCACCCCTGACCCTTTGGAGCCAATTTGTCCATGAATTCCCATTTATTCATTTCCCATTTGCTTGGAATACATAGGAATTGAATATATAGGAACTCATAGTCAAATGAGATCCACTAAAGGTTTATTAAACACATGAGAGGTGAAGGAGCTGAGGTGAAGAGAGAAGGATATAAGATAGGTAGTGATATAGATTGGACTTTCACTTTCTTGGGGTTTGAATTGCTAGTGTGGTGGCTAGGTATTTATTTTGCATCTTCCATTGATTCAATTTCCATTAAAGGGGAGGTTATTTGATAGTCATTTTTGGATTTTCACCTTTGATTCTCCATTTGTAACCACCAAGGACATGAATTCCTTCATATTTTATTCAAACGAACTTGCCCAAAAGAAAAAGGGAAAGCGTAAGGATGAGCATTATACCCTTAGTTCTTTTATATAGACCATTGATCTGATGAGTCCAACTGCGAAAGGGGGCGACATTTGTGTTTGGAACATGCTGCGTCTCAATTCTGTGACTCTTAATCTGGGTCATTACTGATTTTGATCATCTTCTTGTATCCATCCATTTGTTGTGGGCCCTGATTTAATCGAGAACTTATATTGTCTGTTGGGCCCAAGATAAGCAGTGTCTCTCCTTACCCACAGCGCCTTATATGTAAAACATAAGTCCCACATCAACCTATACATTTGCTAAGATCAATTAATTAACTATAATCCTTCCATCATCAGGTCATGCATCAAGTTGAGTTCAGTTGAACAGGCTTTCGGCCCATTGTAAGGTTATTCTTTTTTAGCTGAAATAGCGCATAATCTCACCCACACAATTTCTGTATCTTTGAGACTAGAATCTAGCTCTGTTTATGGGATCATAAGATCATTTTCATCAATGCCTAACGACTAACTTCTACTACAACTAAACCTCATGGTCTTAAATGATGCATATCCCTAGCCTTCATGGCTGGGGTTGTCACCATTGCCCTTGAAACTACATAATGAATTCCATCTGCCCAGCGTATCCTCAATCTTAAGATTATAAGGGTTGTTACCCAGCTGTCCTCATTGTAGGTTGAGCAACTAAAGTTCATAGATATGGCTTCTTTAACTTCCTACTGGGTGGATAAAGGAGATTGTCTAGAGGACAGATTGCACTTAGCAAATTCATTCAAGCTGCACAACCCTACTAATTAGTGGCCATTACATTAAGGACATCTTGTCAAAAGAACGGAAGCCAGCTCTGAAACACAAGCATGAGATTCTTTTCATGATCTTATTGTGACGATGGAACATCCATTGATCAAAATACTTTGCGAATTTGATACATTTATCTGAATTCTATCTAAATTCTGAACTTAAAAGTGATTTCTAAGAGAGCAGCAGGATGCTACATAAAACTGATATTTCTCTTAGCTTAAAAGTAGTCGTCAATATGGTAGCAGAGCAGCCAAAGACCACTGTATTTGAATATAATACTCTAGGATTTAGCTTTATCATTATCTGAGATTATATCTATAACAAATCACTGAAAGTTTGTGAGTTCTGCTCCAGTAGCTGTGACTCTTACTAGGACTTGGTCATTACTGTGATTGAGGAAGATCATCATCATCTTAGCATTGTCCCAGCAAGCTGGGGTTCACAAAAGGAGAGTAGTAATCATAGCTAGATATAAGTAAGTCATTAACTATCAATCTGGCATTGACAAAAGCTTAATTTTACCATAGAACTATCTGCAAAGCTAATCTCTCTCTCTCTCTCTCTCTCTCTCTCTCTCTCTCTCTCTCTCTCTCTCTCTCTCCTGTGCAGTGTGAAAGTGAATGAAAACATGAAAGAATAACTGGTGATTGATAGGGAAGGAGTGTTAGCGCGATAGAAAACGTGTGATCAAAAAAATGTGATATAAAGGGATATTCCATAAGGAGAGAAAAAAAAAAAAAAACATAGAATCCTGCCTCATGTATTCCCTGAATAGCACTATATGAGAAGGTCCTAATGGGCAAGTAAACTCTCTACCTGTCTAGTGGTCGAATACTTAAATGAAAATACAATGTTCTTGTTTTCTCCAAAAGCAAGAAGCATGAGAATTGTGAACAGAGTGTACCCACAGAATATCTAAACCAGACTCCACACTTATTGCAGACATGGACGCATGGTTGGTTGCAATCCTCAGCAGCATAACGTCTTGCCCACGAAGAAAGAATCTGACACAAGTACTTCAATATTGAAAAAGAGCACCAGATTTGGATACAGAAGTGATAAAATGATGAGTTGAGGATCGATGAGTACCCAACTGAAGGTAAAAGCTCAAATAACAAGCAAGACCCAGCAGGAGGGAATCAGAGAAACATTGTTAATCACCACACAAAGAAGCCTCTGCCTGCTTTTTTTTTTTTTTCTCTTTTCCCTTTTGGCTGAACTTTGTTCTCATTGTGTGTATCTTTATTCGACAAAAAAGGGGAAAGGTGCTGTGAGTGCTTTACACTCATCTTGTTAAAAATCTCAAAATCATGGTTGAAAATCAGGCTGGATTCGATATTTATCTTGGCTGTTATGACTCTTTAAGATGCATATTTGAACAGTTTTCCAATATGGTGGATACCTATAGTTTTGCATGAATTGAATAGTACGTTTTATACTAAATCAATGCATCAGAAATGATTCTTTGGTAAAGTTTTAGTAATTTGTGTGTGCAATATTGAATCCAAACTTATTTTGAGTTGATTCTATGCATTTCAGAGCTATGTCCAAAGTGCAGTTGAACTCAAAAGCAATGAACTACGTCTAACAGAATCATCTATTGGCAATAGGCTGATTTCGGTCTCTATGATCAGACACAAACTAGAGAAATTGCTAAATACTATGTCTAATTCTCATTGATTTAGACTGCTTAACTCATGCTACTCTTATATGGAGATGCTTTGTCAGAATATGAAACATGGGACAGTCCGGTTCCCACTTTCAGCCATGGCAGTAGCATTGAACATCTGATATAGTTCGAATTCTACATCTGTTCTCTTGGAAAATCGTCCCTCGATCCGTGGCCTGGTTTCGGCATATGCCTTTCTTGAGGCATACCTTACTGTTTTTTGAAATTTCCTCATTTTCTTCTTTTCTCTGTATCTGAGCACCCTGACCTCCCTGTCCACGGCAGTAAACTGGTGTGGCATCTGAAGAGAGGCCCCTGAGAAGAGTTCATTCGTTCCTCTGGGAGGCCAGGTATGTGATTTTACAATGTCAGTCATGGTGGAATCTGGTGCGATGTTAGCTTCCATAGATGACAAAGAAGCCTGCTAATAACCATATAAGTTTTCATCATTTTCCGTAGATCAGAAGAAACTGAAAGCTCAATGCAGATTAATGGTCTAAGGGGGATACATCCCAGTTGAGCACTATGCACTGAACATGTGGCACACATATAATATGAACTGTTCATACGTTGGATTCTAGAATGGATGGTCCACACACCAAAAGTCCAGCAATAAGATGATCCTTGCCCTGGACTGCTGGACTTGACAGACAGAATGTTGACCACTGGACACTGGTCAATCCTCAAAATCCCACTTAGAGGAGTGCTTTATAAGTAACACTACCATCATTTTAATTTTTTCCATCTATAAGTCATAATCACTGATCAGAAGAACAGAAGGAATCAACAATTCATTTCCTCATATACAAATGAAACGACAAAAGAGCTGGAACTCAGTAAGGCAGAAGGGTGCCCAGGAGCCTGAACCCCACAGTTTTCACAAAACTTGCATCAAAACAATGAAGGCCAAATGGTGGGTAAAAACTCTACCAACGACAAAGTTGTGGTATGCCCATAAATTTGAAAATCATGAAAAGACTAATTCTGGTAATTTGAAAGCAACATTGATCAATTCCAGCAGTAAACTGGCATCGAAGAAGAATAGCCTCCAGCTGACTGGCAGCAACATTCAGAGATATCGGGCATGATTACATGCGAAAACTATGATTAATAAATCTTTGCATTGCTTCAGTTCCAACCGACACTAGATGATTCAAATAAAGTGAAATCATAAAACAATTGTCAAATACATGAGCAATTAGCAAGTGATAAAGTTTGAAGAAATAATTCAAGGGAAAATCAATGGACAGTTCTCAACCATCTCTTAGTTCTTTATAAATAGCAGACAACCACAGGAATACCCCCTGAAACTTTCAGTTTCAAGAACTACATATATAAAAGAAGCCACTTATGGAGAAATAAGAGAAATCAAATTTTCTGACGATTTGAATCAAAATAAATATCTAGTTTTAAACAACAAAACATTTCTCTCAAATTCATTTAGAGGCCATTTCCATCTCTAACTATGTAGAATTTTAACTGGCTACTTGAGAAAATTTCAGGAGAATGTATAAAAGCAAACTATCCATAATTGAAAGAATTCATGAAATTTAGAAAGCAAAATCAATATAGAGAAAAGAGATCACTAAAAACCTGGAAACCTTTTTCTTACTATGAACCGCAGGAAACGGATAGAAAAAGCATAAAAGATCAGAAAAATAAAAGGCCAAAGGAAAGAAACCACACAAGAGCAAAGCATCACTCTCTGATTCCTTGGGAAGTCATAAAGAAAAACAAGAAGATAAAAGATAAAAGAACTCCCTCAAACTAAATTCACTTATGAGGACAAATGCAGACCAAAGGACGAAGCTCAAAAGCTTTTTCTAACAGGAAAAATAAAAAAATTAAAAAAAATCCCTGTTCAAATTCATCTAGTAAAACAAATCAACTTTCTAATAGAAGTAGCCAGAAAAAGAAATGGCGCTTTCAGAAATATACACGAAAGTCTGCTCACTGTAAGAGATAGAGATAGGGGTGGGTAGGAGAGATCCACTTTCTAAATATGGTGAAGGAGAGATCCACCTTCTAAATATGGTGAACTGAAACTCAAATACATATAAGCCATGAGGTTCAGTTGATATAGATGGATGGATGGATGGATGCATACATATATATATAGAGAGAGAGAGAGAGAGAGAGAGAGAGAGAGAGAGAGAGAGAGAGAGAGAGAGAGAGAGAGAGAGAGAGAGAGAGAGAGAGAGAGAGATTTTCTAAATATGGAACTCAAAATTCAACGTATGTCATGCAATTCAGTACATTAACAAACTGCCCATACAACATATAACATAAAAAACTATAGAAAGCAAGAGAAAGAGGGCAATCTGCAACTTCCTGCAAGTAGCATTAGTTAGTCAGCCACCAAAAACGTAAAAAAAAAAAGCACAGAGGAGAAGAAATGGTAAGAAATCAACATACACTGTGACTAAGTGAACCAGTATAATTGGAACCAGAGTTGGACCCCTCATACTCCATTTCTTGCTGCTGCTGCTGCAGATGTTCATTCCCTCCACGCTGCACTGGCACAACACCTTCACTCCCATCATTCTTCCCATTATTCTGCTGCTGGTGGTGACTGTACTGATGATGATCTTGGTATTGATTATTATTATTCTCACCACATGAATTATACCCTACAAGATCCAAATAATCATCAACTTCCCCTCCATACAAACACGCATGACTCTGGTTGGCGTTCTTCCTGGGATTCAGCAGCAACGAAGATGCTGCTTCATCCTCCACATGCAGGTCCACCTCCTCCTCCCCATTGAACCCATCTCCCCTTGCAAAAGGCCTAACAGCAGGCTCGGACATGCGGAAATGGTTGAGTGAGATGGGGAGGATCGGGACTCGATGGTGGCGGCTGGCAAGTGGGTTGGCTGAGTGGACCTCAGCATCGCATGCTACACAAAGAGCAGCAGCATTGGCCTTTGCAGGTGATGGTGGCTGCTGCACTCTCACATACCTCACACACCCAAATGCGCTCATGCCTCGAGGCCACCCAGTTGGCTGCATGAAAGTGCAAGTCGCAGCCAATGCACAGGTCGGCCGAGTATGCTCGGCAGTTGACGGTGCATGCCGCCGATTGGCATGAGTCACATGTGCGTGCCAACCCACCACAGTCAACGGGATTTCTATTCATCGTCCTTTGTCTTATTAACTAGAATTCAAAATCTCTAACAGACTAATTCTGTTTCTATGTATCTCAGTTTTGCAGTTGGAGTGGGGAAGGAGAGGTGGTAACTGGGTAAGAACTAAGCGGACGAGAAGGACAGGAGGGAGAGAATCTTAGGGTGCCACATGGCAACATATGAGTGCCTGATGACATGGATAATAAACTTGTGGGGCCAGGTTGAGTGGGAGGTTTTGTGGGGTCCATTAATGCCATTTTGGCTCTTTCTTTTTTGGCTCTCGGAATCATTTAATGTAAGGGAGAGAGTAGATGTACAGGTGTAGAATCAAAATGACCACTTTAATAACTTTTCAGGATTTTCAAAAGTCCCAAGTGTCCATTTTCTCAATCTTCTTTTCTAACTGTTCCATTCTGCAGCACAGCAGATACACTAGAACATTGGATCATTCCTTTTTATCTCATAATGATAACTGGCTGATCATCATATTGGAAATATCATAGTTGGTGGGGCCCACTCAAAACTTATCAACTGACCACTGTCTGATCATGACCCGATGTTGATCTTGTCAATACTCACTGATGGTCACTTTCCCCGCACTACCTTAGAATTCAGACTACCTGAAACAAATAGTAGGGATGTCAGTTGGGCAGGGCTGCCCAAAGTCTTGACAAGCATAGCCCAAAACAGGCCAGGCTTGCGGTTTATGTTTGGACTTAACCCTCGTTTACTGAGTGCAGAAATTCATTAGAGGTCATACTCTCCAGAAAAATGGCATGGTGATAATATGAGTCTGTTTGTTTGCATTGAATACATAGGATCTCATTGTCAAAATAGCTTCACCAAAGCCTTAGAAAGAGGTTAGCAGTGAGGGATACGAAGCAAGGGGTAAAGGATACATGGTATTGATATACATGGGACTTTCACTTTCTAGGAATATTTGAATTACTAGGCTGATGGGTAAGTATTATTTTCTATCTTTCGTTGATTCAATTTCCTTTAAAGGAGAGGTCATTTGATAGTCATATTTTAATTTTCATCTTTAATTCTTCATTTTAACTATTTATAGGAATGTAAAGCCTTAGAATTCAGCCAAAGAATGCTATTACATGAAACAAACACTCCCTAAATAACACTTGAGACTTCACCAAAACAAGTCACTTATCCTTCTTGTCTCATGTCTCCTCCTTTTTCACCCTTTTTCCCCGACCTCCTGCCACAAGCAGGTGGCTGCAAAAAGGAACCATTTCCATGTGATACCTTTTCTTTTTATATTTATAAGAACTGAGTACATTCCAAAGGTGAGGAAGCTAGGAGGTGGAAACAGCTGATTTGACAAGTGGGTAAACAAGATTGGGCCTGCATTTGGGGTTCCCTTAAGAGCAGTTAAAGTCTTAAAACACTAAGAAATTGGCTCTAAAGAATTGAGATTTTTTTATTGATCTCGGACGAAAGGATTGATTTCAATTTACCTTTGCTCTTCAGACCTTGAAAATGCTCAAAATTATCAATAAAAGAGTTGCTATAGAAGTAATCCATTGGTCATATCATATATTTGCAAAAGTCATACGAGGCAAATTCTTCGAAGCGCCCCTTTTAGGCCCAGTTTTTGTTTTCACTTATGGGCTGGCTTAGATCAATCCAATCCCTTCAAAAGCACCACTCTCGTCCTAGCAAGGAGGGCAATTGGCGCTTGTAAACAATTGAGCTGCATCTCACGCGCTCATGGTCCATGTTATGTCAATGGTAGCGGTGAGACGTGCAATGGTGGGAACAAAGGCTTTTTAGAATCTCTTGTGCATCATGATCATCCAAGTGGTGAGAAAGGTATGTGATTGAATGGAGGAAGGATCCAAATTGATTGATAGTGTTATGGAGAGCCCAGAATAATCTAGTAGTAGAGTCCAGTGAAGCCTTAAATGTTGAAATACCCTGGTGTTTTTGTAAATTATGAAATATGTAAAGTATTCTAGAATAAGGAGAATGGGGAAGTCTTGAAGTTTTTAGAATAGGATATAGGATCACGCATTGATTGTATAGGGAAAGACTATAAATAAGGCTTTCCACATTCATGTGTATATTAAGCAAGTTTTGAGGAATCAATTCAATAAATGCTCATCTCTAACAGTATGTTTTTTTTTTTTTGTATAGAATACACGAAATTGAATACATCAGAATTTAAGGGTAAATGAGCTCCAATAAAGAAAGATACAAAGTAAGAGAGGAAGGATAAGGGGAGAGATGTCGATGGGACATTGACTTTCCTAAAATTTGAATAACTAGGGTGATGGTTGGTTATTCACTTTTTATCTTTCATTGATTCAATTTCAAAGTTTATTCGATAGTCATTTTTTAGATTCAACTTTGATTTTTCGTTTTTAACTACTTACAACAATACAAAGTTTTATTATTCCTAAAAATTCAATTATATAAAACAAACAAGCCCTAAGTGTTCTATCCTTCTGGTTTGTGAGTGTGATTCTTGGTCCAAGGGTTAGATTGTACATTATGGAAGAAGGCTAACACACTAGCACACAGGTTAGAGCTTTGTCTTTTTAGGTTGAAGGACTTTTGATATGGATCAACAATACAATTGAAATTCATAAATATATAGATTGTTTTTCTTTTCATTTATAATTTCTTTATTATAACACATTGCTATTAAAATATTTGCGATCTGAAGCATTTTACTTTTGCTTACAAACCCAAAAAAATTTTTGATATGGAAGTTTAGTTGAAAGACAAAAAGTCATCTCCTAAAGTGGATTGCTAGCCATTCCAGCTCGTGGGACCCAGGTAAATGCATGCTTGATCGTTAGTGTAGAGGATGATGGAAAGGAAAGATTATCCTAACTCTTGATTTTAATATCCTCAAAGTTTGATATTCTATATTACAATTTTTAGATCCAATTTAACGGTGGATAATGATCAAGTGAGGTGTTGCATTGGGTACTAAGGATAAAGAGGGTGTAAAGAAGGGTATACCAATAAAAGGTGGGTCCAGTGGGCTCCATAGAGCTGGATCGCATGTGAACAGTATATGGTCCACACATAGGAGATAATTTATATGAAGTATAAATAGGGTTGTTCTGCCAATAATGTTCTCTTCCATATTACTAGGAAAAGTTGATACAATTATATTATTTTCAGATAGGTTTTCATTGTATAATGACTAAAACTAATTTAGGAGATATACTCAGGAGTGGACCTAGGGACAACCATGTGGGGGCTGTCGCACCTGTTGGACATTGGATTGCCTTTAAAACAGTATAAAAAATGCTGGCTGTGTTTTGAAAACTCACATAAGAATTTTGTGTCTGCCCCCAAAACCCATATGAAAATTCTAAGTTTGTTTAAAAAATCAAATTGCTTGTTTAGTTCCACAACCCTTAAATGAAAATCTTGGAGCTGATGATAACTCTATCATCTCTTATTTAATATCTTGAAATATTGTTCTATAATAAAATTAGTAGGAAAGACAGTAGGCATTGGACATTCCCATAAAAACTTATTAAAAATATTATGAAAATGATGGCGACATAAATATTTATTTTTGGATAAAAAAATAACATGTAGTATAAAACCTTTTCTCTTTACTCAATTTTTGAAAAATAAAAAAGATTTAAAGTTTTTTTCTGAATTATAAGATGTTGATGAAACAAATAAAAGAGATGACTTATCTTCCATTTATTCAAAGCTGTGTGTTTTGATAATCTTAATTAATATGACCGAGTGGTGACCACATAGTGTGACTCACCTAAATCAAGTGGATGTAAACTAATATAAATCATAATGCATTGATTCTTGCTTTTTGGTAGGCTATTTGGAGCCCTAGAAATGATTTTATTTTTCAAATAGTAAAATTGACTCTTTGTCAATTATCCAAAAGGTAGAACTCATGGTCATTTAATCACTACTATTATCATAAAACCAAAGTAAGTTTATTCAAAACACGAATATTCCTTGGGATTCTTTGAACTCCTTCCCCCATTATGTTCATATCGTTTGGGATGTGGCTTTTTAAAAAGTTGAATTGTAGTTCATCCTTTAGATATCTATATATAGAGGGAGAGATAAATTCTCATAAATGCCCATTTCTGCTCTCTTTCTATCCTCTAATGAAAAACAAGTTATGTAGAGGCTTTTTTTCCTTTTTAAAAATAACATTAATTGCTTCTTCATATTCCTAATCCCCTATTTGTTGCAAACATGGACATTTTTACTTTTAAAAACGCCTGAGCGCTATCTAACACTCCTTATATATATATATATATATATATATATTATAGTAATAACTTATGTGTTGAGGATGGCAGACTCATGATTTTCATTTGAGAGGTATAGACTCAAATAAATAATTAGATTTAGGGGCAAGCCCAAGATTTTTATTGTCGTTGTTGCCGAGGCAACTAAAGGCCCTCTTCTGTGTGTTAAAGGCAGAGGTGGGAAAAGGCTTCTCAAAAGTCATAATTTTCTTAGATGAAAGAAGTAATTAATAGATGTGTTTTCTTGCATTCCATCCTCTAGAAGTGATTGAACTCTATGCCCATAATAATGTACGTATTCTTGTACCTTTTAAAGAAGAGTCCATACAAAAGAGTCGGACCAAATCCTGATGGCTGCTCCATGAAAACAGGTTCCCGTGAAAACACATGACGGAATGCATTTTTGCCATCAAGCTGTCGGATTTCCTATCGTTGAATCATGGCTACTGTCAAAACTATTCGAATACTGCCATGCTTGATTACTGGAGAAAAAGTCTAAGAAATCAACCCCACCAACTTGATTAAACCCTTTTGCAACCGAACGGGCTTTGAACCTTTAACCACTCAAGGCTTCCATCAGCCTTTAATTTAGTCTTGAACACCCATTTGCAACCAACTGTGTTCATGGATGTGGACCGAGAGACAAGATCTCAAGTTTAATTCACTTCAAGGACCCCAATTTCCTCATTCATGGATGCAGTCCATCCTTCATGTTTCAAAACCGATTTTATTGATTTATTATTCTTCCAGTGATCCTATTCTTGATAACAAATTCGTTGTTGTTGAACTCAAAATTATAAGGATCATCTTTAGTGAACTGACTAATTGATATTAAATCCTTTTAATTTCAAGAACAAAAAGAGCATTTTGTAATCTGACATTAGAATTTATCATAGCATCTCCAGTGTGGGAAATGGCTAAGGTTTGTCCATTTCCCACCATCACTTCATTATTTCCAAGATAAGGTTTTAGGTTATGTAATTTACCGGAGTTGCTAGTCATATGTGTTGTTGCCCTAGTATAAGGAAACTAGTCCAAATCTTGACTATATGCAATAGTTATGGCAGAAATGGCAGAAAGATCCTGCAGCATATCATTCGATTGGAATGAATGATTAAACCTATTAAAGCACTTCAAAGCTGTATGATTCTTCTTTCCACAGATCTAGCATTTCAATGAGTCATCCTTAGTCCGCGATTTTGATCATTGCTACCACGTGTCTAGTTATTTCTTGAGTCTTGTGTGTCTCCTACATTGAATTGACTAGTTCCTCAATTTTTTATCAGGAGAGTTATTACCTTGAATAAATCCTTTGCCCTTGGAGTCAAACCAAGTTGGACCTCCCTTTTTTTTTTTCTCTCTCTTTTGACCAAAGAAGGCCATCTAATTTATAGTAGATCCGCCAAAGCCATGAATTTGATTTGAGCTTCATGACTTTGGAGGAGAGGTATAATATCCATATATGTATGAATGAGGGGCTTGAGCATGGTAGTATCAAAAGATTCATACCCTTGGCTAAGGCTATTAAGTAACCAGAAAACCTTACTATGATAAAAAACAGGATTGCCTATATCTGAGAGATCATCACAAATGGCCTTACATTTATTTATATATGCAAATAAGGACTACGATTTGCTACCTGAGGTTGTGGGTTCATGAGATCAACCCTAATCCTCTATTTTACTGTGGGTCACGTTTATCTGACCGACAACTGACCCGTATAGGAGTGGGTTGGGCCATACAGGTCAAATGCGAGTCAGATATGGTCAGATTAGCAGGTTGAATCAAGTTTTGCTGCCCCTATTCTAACCTGTGCTTGTCGCGGAGGTGAGTTTGGTATTGCAAGCCATAAACTAGTCATGGAAGGGGTTAGGTGCATGGTGGTTGTTAAGTAGAGAATGTGTCAGCCAGATCAAGTTCTGATTGAGACCGATCTCCGCCAAACTTAACCCAATGCTATCCCTAATTGTTAAAGATGATTCAGGCTTTGGCATTGATTTTCGGCTGATTGATAGTTTTGTCTGGTTCAGTATACACCCATGGACTCATTGACAATTGGATCTGGGTCGAAGGTTTACTCTCCAGATTTAACTGGGTTAAGTTGGGCACCCTAAATTCTACCCACCTGCAGATTCTTGATGACAAGGTTGATGATGGTCCGGGCTACCCCGAACCCAACCAAAGCTTATCGTCCACTTGCTGGATTTGGGCTGAGTTCCGTCGGGCCTAATTCCGTCATCCACAACAGCCAAATGTGCTGGGCTTTACCCATCCATGAAATTTTTAAAGAAGCCCTCCCTAACATTTTATTTTTGCCATAGCTTCAAACCTTTGATCGTATGGCTAAGATTACCCAATGGAGAAATCATTCAAAAGATATTGCCCAATGGTGCTGATTTTTAATAGATGGCCATGACAGTATCCCTTTTCTTATGATTAGTGAGCCCATCAGCATGCCACAATCGCCGTTATGCACCGATCAAGAACATCATTTTAGGGTTGTTTATTTTTTATGCATGTGATATGTAAATGAGATCTACATATGAAAAACTTATATATGGTCATTTTAACTAGGGATAATTCTCCAAAGGGGCCCACTTTAAAAACCCCCTTCTTTTGCTCCTTTGATTTTCTTTATTTGGGTCATGAGGCCTATCTTGAGTCAATGAACAGTCACAAGTATAAATTTATCTCATCTAACTTTTTCTCATAATTGGATTGAATTCAAAAGAAAATGATACCTCTAAAACTACTAAGTTTTAGGGCTATGGATCAAAGGATTATGATGATCTTAAGAAGTTAAAAAATTGCACATATGTAAGTCTCATAGATCTTTCCATAAGTCTCATATAGATCTCTTTATTCAATGAACTTCCATGACCATCATGCATCCCAGTGAGTCTAAGAGGGGCATTTAAAAGATGCCTTGGGCTTTTCTAGTGCTGCCTTTTAACTAGATATGTAAATATACAAGATTTATGACATTGATGCAAGAATGCAAAAAGAGGAATAAAGGATCTTTCTCATCTTTTTGTACAGTTTATTGGGCTAAAGGACCCCGGAAACTTTTCAAATAGGAAATAGTGTGTCAAACACACAACGTACGGTTGGGATCATGAATTAGAGCCCTATTAAATTGAGAAAATAATAATAATAAAAAAGTGGGATTAAGTTACTCTTGCATTTCTTGCAAATTTATCAAAAGCCATGAGGATTTAAGATATGAGTAATGGATATAGACATGAAACCTCAAGCTGGAGCCCCAAATTGACAGTCACAACTTGCTGGAGTCCACTTTCTGATATAAACCTATGTCTAACTCACTATTCCTTTTTTTTTTTTTCCTTGCTTAGTAAATACTTAAATGCTTATGCATCCACTTACATACCCTACCCAAGTCCCTCACAAGTCACCATGAGCGCTACAACTAGGTATTGGCCCTAGTTTTTCATGTGGACAGTAGGTGCCTCATCATTGAGCTATGGATTGGCAACTCTTTTTAATCTCATTTTGTATTCAAGGTTCAATCTCTCCCTCTTTTATCTTGTTGGCAACTCTTTTTAATCTCATTTTGTATTTGAGGTTCAATCTCTCCCTCTTTTTATCTTGCTGGGAGATATTTAGAAGCCCCCTGATACCAAACTTTGTATTGCACCCAAAATGTTGTGATAATTTGAAATTATATTATGAAATCCATCTTCTGGAATTCAATGGTCATTCAGTGTTAACAGAAGTTTGTGTTTTGTTGGCCCTTCTCTTTCCAGTCCATCCATGTTCATGGCTGCTTGTGCCCATTTTAGGTTTCCATATGGATCTTTGGTGTAGCTAGCAGTTTCCTAACTGGGCGTTATAAACTGTAATAATAATATGACTAGGACAACAACCCGTGCTTAGCACAGGTATTTTCATGCATTGCATAAAAAAAATTCATACACTTAAAAGGTTATGTCAGTACCCGTTATATTGATCCAAGAGCAAATGGCTTAGATTGGAAATAGGAAAATCCGGGTAGACGGGGAATAGAAGAGGTGAAGTAGAGAGGGGATTTTGTAGGAAGAAAGAAGTAGAACTTCCAGAAACAGAGGGTGAAGGTGAGCAGTTTGATTAGAAAAAAGAGACAAGGTGTTGCAATAGATGAATAGATGAGTAGTTGGGAGAGAAGGTGGAACTGTGGAGAAACAAAAAATAACTTACAATAAAAATCATAATTAACGGTCAAAATTACAGTAAAAACCTTTGGCTTTAATATAGTATAATATGTACCTTCCAAATTAAGAAAAAATAAAAAATGATACACAAAAAATAAATAAATAAAATTAAGGGAGAGTTAAATAAAACCACCCTAGATTTTTTAAGATTAAAAATAACCACTCAACCTTTTCAGTTTTTACAAATACTCACATTAATAATCTAAAAATCTTGGTCAACCATCTTGACTCTGCTTTGCAATCAAGGCCAGCTTTTGGGTGATTGATGAAATCTGACCTATTTTACTGAAAAAAGGATTGAAAGATTTTAGAGCTAACAATCAAATGGAACTGCAGATGTTTCTCAGATGTCAGTTAGATTCAATCGTCTTTTCATGTGATTGGTCTGAGATTGAGAAATTTTTTATCGTTTCAGGACAAAATAAATTGAATTTCTTCAATTGGCAAAAATCAGCATTGACTGGCTATCAAAATGGTTGACCAAGACTTTTAGAATAAAAGAGGTGGTTGTTTGCAACTGTCAGAGAAAAATAGGTGGCAACAAATTTCCCAACAACAAACATCTGCAAAAATGTCAGATCCCAAGCTTGCAAGTAGACTGATATCTCCAGGTTTGTTTCCCATTGGTGACACTCTAGAGATGCAGCCTGGAGCAGAATGCACCTTATTTAAAATCACTGAACCAATCTATTAGGGAATCCTGTATCATTTCTCAAAAGCAGTGCTAATTCGCAGAGGATCCAAAAGAAGAATATAAACATAGAGATACAAAACAATGACACTGGAGACAATAACTTACTAGAACTAACAAAATTAGAATTACCTTAACCCAGTGAACTGTTATGAAATAAATCTTGGGGCCATGTACTGCAGAACTTAAGAAGGGTTTAAAACAATTTGATCCAGGGCTACTAATTTTCTTCACTAGGCTTCTTGATTCAACTATTATATGTTGTATTAGCTCAAGCAGAGAATTTCGTTATAAGCTTGTCCACATGAATGAGTACATCGCCAATGAAAGGACGGACAGCAACCTGAGGTTGAAGCATCCATGTCACAAACTGATGGAGTTGCTCAGGATAGGGGGGATCAGGCCCTGGTGGCCACTTTATCTGAGCATTTAAAATGGCTTGCTGTAAATCTCCATCTGACTCACCAAGCACATACTCAAATGGAGATTCACCATACCTACAAGAAAAAAAGAGGAAACATCAAACAAATGAAGAGAAGCATGTCCTCTGTGTGTCTAGGGCTTTGTTAGAAGTCACAGTTTTTTTTGTAATTTTGTCCTTCCTTCGAGCCCTTTCATATATATATATATATATATATTTGTTTTCCTAAGTTACAGCCACCTGGATGTAAATATTTTAACTTGATGTTGTTTAATGAAATCAGCTGTGCAGTTCCTATGTATGCATAAGCAAGGTATCTATTTTTTTTCATGAGATATTGTGATGATAGTAAAGTAGGCATAGCTGCTTGGGGCCTTTTTCTCCCTCTTTTCTCCATCCAATCTGAAACCCTAGCCTTCAACCAACTTCTTGATTCAGATCAGCTGCATCCATTGATGATGACTGAGAAAATCAAATGATAGGCCAAGCAATGCAGTTTCTAGAAGCTATGACGTACATGTGGGTTCCAGACAAAATGTGCTCCCTAGAAGTATCAAATAATGGACCTGGTCAGTAGGATATACTAAACTTGTACCCTAAAAGTATCAATGCAGTATTGAGCACTGATACGGGTGTTGTATTGGTCTGACATGGATACATGGACATGTACAAGTACCTGGGTATCATAACTTGGCCTAATATATCATATGCAGGAAGTGTTGTCAGCCAGTTATGCAGGCTACTCACACCAAGCATTTGGTTGTGGTTCATAGGATTTTGGAGTACATAAAAGATCTCCTCAGAAAGGTATTCTATGCATGTCATGGTCATCTAGATTTAGAAGTTTGACAGTTGCTGATTGGGCAGGGTCCAGGTTTGATTGCAAGTCTACAACTGGCTATGGTCCTCTCATTGGTGGTAAGTTGAAACCTTGTTTCCTGGAAAAGCAAGAAACAGCTGGGCACAGGCTCATCGGACATGTAAATTGTTACAGTCATCTCTCTAACTTCTCTCTTCTACTTTAATTGTTCTTTTCCTCAATTTTAAACTTCCAACAATAGGACATCGACTCCCACAGGAAGAACTCGGTATTAAGTTCAGCTCACCCCATTAGAAGAAACCTATGCCAGAGAGTGTGCTGTCCTACTAAAAAAATCTCCTAGACAACTTCTGTATGCCAAATTTCTTCCTCCACAAGACTGTCATGAGCTTGATCAATAGGGACTGAATGAATCCAGTTTCAGATGACCTGGGTTTAAAAGTCAACTGCAAATCATGGGAGTTCTAGAATCCTACATGTCAGTATGATGAAGAAGATGAAAACAGGAAGAGGACTGTTGCAGAACAACAAGCTGGCAGGGCTGAACTTAGCATGGTATTGCCTGCTTTGGCCCCACATGTGATGCAGTCCAGGCCCCACAACCAGTACCTCTTCATCTCTCTTTAAATTAGATTAGGATTATATTATTTTTATTAATAGATTTCTAATTACATTGTTATTAAGGAAGTTCCTATTAATCACTTAGGGTTTCCTTGGGCATTAAGTTTGCTTTTACTATATATATGGCATTGTAGAGAAGAGATTCTCAGACTTGATTGATTAATAAAATTGGGTTTTATCCTTGAGATGTGTGTCCTCATGTATGTTGAAGTCTTCTCAACGATTTGAAGTATCCTTAGATACGTGCTTCAGCACCCCTATACAAGCCCTAACCCTAAGGCATACATCAACATGCATGCAAGGGGACTTCCCGGGAGGTCACCCATCCAAGTATTGCTCTTGGCCAAGCACACTTAACCCCGGAGTTCTTATAGGATTTGGGGCCGCACGACTTTAAAACACGTCCTATTGACTTAAACGGGATTTGATTTATAAGCCCAGTGATCTAGATGCTCTCTTGCCGATGTTGGACCTTGAGACCATAGTCTGCCAGGTAGACCCCGTGGTTGACACACTATGCCCCCTTGAAACTGAAATCTTGTGGGGGTGGCTTCTAGTCCGGGGCCTCACATCATCTCCCATTAGGAGACAGAGCTGTCACTCTTAACTCCGGAGTTCTTACGGGATCTAGGGTCATGGATCCAAGGCTGCATGGCTTTAAAACACATTATGCTGAGTTAACATGATTTGACTTATTAGCCCAAAGATATAAATGCTCTCTTGCCGATTTGGGACCTTGCGACTTATAAGCCCAGAGATATAAACGCTCCCTTGCCGATGTGGGACCTTGCGACCATAGTCTACCAGGTGGACCCCATGGTTGACATGTTGTCCCCCCTTGAGACCGAAGTCCTATGGGGTGGCTTTTGGTCTGGGGCCTTATAGCTTTCACATAAATTGCCTATGTTTTAATCTTAACAAAATTGGATTTCACAATGACAATCCAGTAGCTCAGATCGCTAGTTGGATACGCAAGCCTAGAACAATCAAATTCGACCATGGCCAGGTGCAATGTCATGCTGCTTAGAATACCTGATTTGTGAAGTTGTTATTCTAATATGGTAGTACCTGAAGTTCTATGATGCCTAGAAACGGCACGCATACGGTTGGGACACGCCATGGATATGGCAGGGATAAGGACTTCATACATAAAAAGTGAAGTATCGGATACAATAACACACTATAGGTTGCCTATTTTGAGTCCAGGAATCTTCTTCCATTGAATAATCTTCAACTTGAGGCTTCACAAAATTTGAGCCAGCTTCAGGACCATCCTAACCCAAGTTGTAACCTAGACTTACGTGAAATGCTATCTGATGGTGTGCTGGCTATGATACTCGGATATTTGTACAAGTCCAATGTATCCGTATCGGACCGATACGCTTCTTGTATTGGTACCTGATATTGCAACGATACCTCTAGGGTATAAGGTTAGCATATCCTACTTAGCAAGTCTATAATTTCATATAGCTCCTTAAATTTTATTATTTCTCAACAAAAAAATGCTAGAAAGGAACCTAAACAATGATAATTTTATTAATTCAAACGTGATCTAAAGGAAAAATTAAGACACCCGTATCCGTATCCGTGTCCTAGATTTCCAAAAGTGTAGAGTTGTATCCTTGGTCCTTGCATCTGTATCTGGGCATCAAAGTTTGCCGGTTAATGGAACTACAAGATGTGGGCAGAGGCAGATCCATAGCTTGATGCAGGATTTCCCAACAAAAACCAGTGTTCTCATTAGTTCTCATTATGAATGTAAAATTTAGACCAGAGTTCTCATTAGTTCTCCTTATGAATGTAAAATTTAGTGAAAACCAATAAACTAATGTTATTAAAATAATTCAATATCTAATGTGCAAAGATGAGCAAAGGAAACCTAATCAAATCAGGATCTTTTCAAATAATTCAATATCTAATTCTAATATATCCTCTACCCTAACTGCTTCTAACATATCCTATATCTTAACAGCCTCCAGCAATCATATGACCCTTTTAAAAGGGATCATGAGATTAGTTACATTAAATACAGCCCGTTGAAATTGGTTGTTATCATGAAAAAACGCCCTTTGTGCCATGCTGGTAATCACCGCATGTCTATAGAGTCCATCACTATGCATCTTGCTTTTTTTGAGTCTTATTAGTACTGGTGGCCCGCTAGATCAGATCTATTGTGATTCTTCTAGAAGCATAGGACCATGTGACTTGATGAAAATAATAAGATGGTGAGGCTTGGATGAATTCATAGACAAAAGGTGATGTTTGATTTTTAATCTAGAGGGGGACAATGTTTTGGAAGCAAAGGAGTAGGACCATGACCAGCCCAATTGTGGGATTGCTATTGGCCATGGCTCTGATACCATGTAAACTTTAGAGAGAACCAGTGATGTTATTGAACTAAGAGATCAGATCAATTTTATATCATGTTGAGATGAGTGAAGGTAACCTATTCAAATAAGGATCCTTTCAAATGATTCAAAATCTAATCCTAGTGTATCCTCTATCCCAACTGATTCTAATCCTAACAATTAATATAGCTTAGCAATTGCTGTAATGAAAACGCAAAACTCTATTCAATCCACATGAACAAGAAACTGCAAAAGAAAACAGCTTCTATTAAATAGCTGAATGGAATGCCTCTCATAGCAAATGACCCCCTTTTACAATAAAACCCTCCTAAATCCTAGTCTAACTGAATCGAGTCAAATTCCCCTAAATTCCAACACAATAAACCACTTAACTCTGCATCATCAGCACTTCTAACAAGATAAGGATTCCACAAACTCAAAATACACAGACATACACTATGTGAAGTATGAGTCAGATATAAATGATGCTCGACTGGCGTGTAAGACCCATTAGTTGGACCTGCTGGGTGGCAATTAGGTTTGACTGAATCCAGGTGACTTGGCCTGAGTTTACTGACCTTGCGATGTCCTAACCGATGTCAACTAGGTCTAGCACTTTTTGACCCGGTCTGTGGGCCAGATGGGCCTGGGTTGGCTTAGCTCAGTCAGCAGGAACTGGTTTGAACCCAACGGTCTGATTTACATCGCATGATGGTGGACCCACCAAGATAAAATACACCACAACTGATCTAAATGACTGTATCGACCTATATCTATGGCCTGGATAGCGTAACAATAAACAAAGACCTAAAGAAGTCTGAAAGAGAAATCTCTCAATTGAATTGAGTGTCTTCTCTAGCCAAGAGCGCTCTCGATATATGATACATTTGAATAAATAGCTGTTCCTAATTTGGGCTGACTACATTGCTAATCTCCCTAGTTACAGGCTAAACTCTCTATTAATCCCTTTACAACTATTATCATCATCAAAGATTTGTCCCAACTATGTTTAGGTCAGCTACATAAATTTTGTTTAACCATTCCAATTGATCCTAGGCCAATTACTTGGGTAGGTTGCACTTCTTCAAATCTATTCATACCTCCCCATCAATGTCCTCTTTGTCCTACCCCTTTTCCGTAAGGGGCCATCACCCTCTATTAAAAAACTTCTCCTCACAACACTGTTGTTGTCCTGCATTGGAAATGGATGAACCATCTCAAATGAGTCTCTCGTAATTCATAACCTATTGATGCTACCCCTTAATGATCCCAAATCCACACATCTTTCCTAATATTACCACACATCTCAACACTGTCAACTTTGCTATACTCATTTTTTGTATGTATTGTTTCCTAATTGGCCAACATTTTACTCCATAGGTCATACATAGTTTAATTGTTGTTGTTTAATATTCTTCATTCAATCTTTTTGAGATACATCAATAACAAAGCACTCCAAATGCAAATCTTCACTGCAACCATCCAACTTTTATTATATGTTTGACATCCTCCTCAATCTATCCATCATTATTAATTATAGAGACAAGGTATCGGAAGGAATCTCTTTGTGGATCTCTTGAACTTTAATTCTTGCAAGAGTTACATCTTTTTGCCCACTAAAGTTGCAATTCATATATTTCATCTTTCTACAACTTATTTTCAAGTCTTCTGTCATCTCTCAAATTTTACATTTGATGGCATCTCTTGATCCATCTATCAACAATAAATCATATACAAACAACATACACCAAGGTCCTAAAAAATATGAGTTATTAACTCATCCATAATCATTGCAAAAAGATGAGGGCTTAAATTTGACTCGTAATGCAAACATGTGGTCATTGGAAACCATAGTTGTTGATTCAGTTCCAGTTTGGTCATGTAATGGAACGTTTTGGCATACCAATCAATTTTGGTTTCTGTTTTAGAAAAGAAGCAACTGAAAAATTAAAAAATATAAAAGATTACCTAAAATTGAAAACTAAAAGTTCGGCTAGCACCTAATTTGGCTAGGGTCCTACTTTTTATAATAGTGAGATCTGGCTACGGCCCTCTCTCCCATTATAGTGAGATTTAGCTAAGGGCTTATTTTGTATTAGAGTGAAATTTGGATAAGGCCTATTTCCAATTAGAGTGAAATTTGGCTACGGTCCTACTTCCTATTAAAGTAAATTTAGACAGGTCCATACACAAATGTGATTTGTTTAAAAAAACTTATATTTGTAATAAATGGGACCCATTACAAATTTTAGATGGCTTGAGTTTTCAATGGGGTGGGCCCATGTGAGCTTCCCTCTTTCAGCACAAGAATTCTCTAAGGATCTGGACTCTTATCTTTAGCTCCTTTATCCAGAGCTAACAAACAAAAGAATTGGCAGAACAAAGAGATGAACCAACCCAACCCCACGGGCTTTTTTATTCTATTTTTTTTTCTTACCTTCTCGAGGGATGGCTGATTTTTGTTAATTCCAGACAAATTTTGGTCAAAAGTTAAGGTGGACAAAGAAGGAGGAAAGGAAGGGGGTGGTTGTTTTCCGTTCTACCCTGAAATTTTACAGCAGAGTTGGCTAGAACAGAATGGAGTTGACATTTGACAACTCCAAAAGAAACTCAGCTCTCTCCACAAGTAATTCTCATTCTAGTTACCGCTCGCTCATACAAGTCTTTAATCTCTTTACAACCATATAGGGTAAACCCAGAAAAAAAAGAACCATATAGGGATAAAAAAAAAATGAAGATAAATAATGATAGTCCATGACCACCAATTCATTCACAAGATCACGTAGTCATTTTTCTAAGGAGCAGCTTTCAGATGATATGCATTGCACCAAACTGATCCCTTCTGGTAACAAAATATCTCGTTGTGTTGTTTCATATACATATGATCCCATGCTCAGAAAGTTGAATAGCTACTAACCCCACACACACACCCCAAACATCCACCAAATGATTGATGAAATCCCCATAACAAAATGGCAGCATCTACTCCAACAATGTTTAGTAAGTCCACTACAAAATATTATAAAATATTGTTTCACAAATGACAACAATGGAGAACATTTTCTTAAGTTTGCAATTGTTGCAACAACAACATAATAAAGAAAAAACAGATGTAATGTGATAATAAAGAAAATAGTTGTTCAGAATATATGCAAAACTTAGATAAAAGTACATGAAAACCTCACATTATTGCATATAAAGTGCATCCTAGAGACCAAATATCCGTCCTCTCATCAATGTCTGCATTGCTAGGACAATCCCATAATTCAGGAGCTCGGAAAGTTGCCGTACAGTGCTCAGCTGCCCATTCCTACAAAGCAATCCGTTAACAATTGATGAAATAGAACTATAAGCAAATTGAAGCACAGAAAAAAAATTAGAAGATGCATATCTGATCGTCTTGAGGGGGAGGGGTGATAAAAAATGGGGAATAAGAATCAGATTCCATTTCATATTGGCCCTGATTCATCACACCAAATGAATAGTTTTACAAGAAAGTATAAAACAGAAACACAAGATACAACAGAGGAATGTTGAGGGGATCTCACATTCTTTAAGTAAATGCTGAATCAAGGATCAAGAGTTAAAAATTGGGGTAGCTGTTTACTACTGAAATTCAAAGAGAGAACAAGACAGACTGGATGGAATATCAAATCCAATTTGCTAGAATTCCCAGTTAGTCTTTCATGTTAGATATCTCATCATCGTCGATTCTCTGTCAAAACCATTGGCAGTATTCAAATAGTGCATGCTGACCTGAAGACACCATGCCTAAGCATTTTGCAGCAGTCCACAGGTGGAAGAGCTGCCATGAGCATTCTACACAGTTCTAATCACAAAAACAGTGCCACATGCATCTCCCAAGTACTTGCCCCTTTCTTTCTACCAAAAAAAAAAAAAAAAAGAGTACCTGCGCCTTTTCAGTTGGACTAATCTTCCCATATCTTTTCTTTTTTGTATCTCAAATCCACTTCTTCAGGCTCCGTGTTTATAAGGATGATACCCAAAGTCTTTGATATCCAAGTTCCATTCCCATCCAAGTTTTCCATCCAGCATCAAGTTAACCAACTTGGGTGCAAAGGTTCTAAACAGAAGAGACAAGTTATTGTATGCTTAGTCTCAATCCATATAGACTTATTGACGTCATTGGCATCCTCTTGAGTTATTGTCTTATTGATATAGTAGGCATTTTGAAGCAGCGCAGGGGAAGAAGATTAGCCAACGGGCTAATCTCTAAGCCAAAAGGCTTATGGATAAATTGTCTAGGTGTCTCACCAAAGACAAATAACTCTCTCAACTAAGAACCAATGCCCAAAGCTTTATTCAATATCAAAATCTATATCTCTTGAAGATATTACAACCTTTATTTATAACTAAAACATTCTCTAAGAAAGGAAATACCTAATTCTAAACAAATAAGAAGTCTTAAGTCAAATCCAACTATACTTGCCAAACTAAAGCAACTACTAATAATATAATATATTCTAATCTATTAGGCTGTATTGATCTTGGGTCAAATGGCCTGGTCAATTATGGATCTGGCCTGCATCAGTTCTCCCCTGCTTGGAGGAGAACTCGTCCTCGAGTTCTGTAAATATCCACCTGGGTCGAAAATCATTAGAGCAAACTTCCGTGTTGCAGATTGAGCATCAGGTTGATAATATGCCTTGAAAGCTGGATCGAATCTTCTATTCCACTCAGAAGTAGGTTGGAGGCAATGTGTCTGTTGATGGTTGCATTGACAGTGTGATCTGACCATTATATGCTTTAATAGAAGACTCTGTAATAAGATAGCATAATTGTTGATTGACATTAGTTGATCTCTGAAGATGCAATCAATATGGTGCACGTCAATTAATGTGGACATATCTTCTTGCGAAACCACTGGGGTAATTGATTTGTCACCCGATGTGGCAATCAAATCCATTGGATGATTATTGTCTGCTTGTACATCATCTTGCTTTATCTCTTGCTTCTCATTTAAAGTTATAATAAGATCTTCCTTTCCATGAATGGGCTTTTCAACATCATCGGTGGAATTTGTTTTTTTCCTGTGTTCATCTTGTGACTCTTCAATTGATGGTGATGAGGTAGATGAAGATGTTGTTGATTGTAATGGAACAAGGTCAACATATTGTCCTTTCCAATAGAAAAAAATAAATATTCTTCTCTTTGTCATATTGCACTTTCCGATTAAGAAGCCATGGTTGTCCCAAAAGAATATGAGTGATATTCATGGGAATTACATCACACCAAATTTTATCTTCATATACACCAATCTTGAAAGATACTAGACATCTGTGAGTTACAGTAATGACAGAAGCATTAGACCATGTAACTTCGTAAGGCATTGGAAGAATCTCTGTAGGCCAATTGAGTTTGTCAATAACATATTGTGCCACAAAATTGATAGTACTGTCATGATCAATAACTAGATTAGTTAATCGATCTTCACACCTTACTCGCGTTCGGAATACTATAGTCTGTTTCCACTCTTTGTCTTCCTTTTCATTGGTGGTAAGAAGTCTGCGAATGACAAGGGTGTGAGTATCTTTACCTTCAAATTTTGTTCCCATAAGATGATCTTTCGTTCGTTATGGAGAATGTTCTTGCTTAGGCTTGACTTGTTGCAGGTGGGACCATTGAAGCATGTGCTCAATATGAATTGCTTCTTTGTATGCTTCATGAACACTGTGACATGGTTTCATCTTCTTAAGAATGTCTGGCTTCAAACCTCTGATAAAGCGAGTTAAATCATGCAGCTCATTCTGTTCCAAGCCACAAACTTGGTGCAATCTCGAAAATTGATTTAAATATTCATAAACTGTCGAATTTGCTTGTCTGAGATTGAGGAACTGCTCAAAGTAGACCTTATTTGCAAAATACCAATCTCCATATTTATACTCATATAACATGCTTTGAATTTCATCAGATGGTCCAAAGATTTGCATTTTGATTTTACTGTAAGAAATTCAAAATCTTCTGAATGCTCAAAATTGACTAACCTGATGGCTTGATCTTGTTGACAAAAGATGCAAGTGAAGATGGATCGTGAAGCAGACTAAAATATCATCATTTTGAGAAGCAACTGGATTATTTTTTCTGGGCCCACATATATATATATTTTTTGCTGCTGTGGGCCTGGGCTGGAGTGGGCCTGGGCTGAACAGTTGGAGTGGGCCTGGGCTGAACAGTTGGAGTGGGCCTGGACTGAATCAGGCAGGCAGGTCAGGTCTGGGTCAGGTCAGACCCGGACTGAAGCAAAGGGGTTGAACTGGGCCGGTGGCGGGTCAGCGGTTTAGGCCCAAACAGGTTCGGCTCAACTATGAAAATATCTCCCTCTTGCTACAGGAACGAGAAGAAGAATAAAAGGAAAGAGGAGTTTGCAGAAACGGACCTTTGGCAGAAAAACGGAAAAGAAAGAGAGAAGAAAGGGACTGATCTTCGGCCGGCGAAGGAGAGAGAGAGAACTGCCGCGGGAGAAGGCGGTCGTCTGCCGGCGAGGAAGAGAGAGAGAGAACTACAGCGGGAGCCCGCGGGGCGATGGCAGTCGGTTGCTTCCAGCCGGCGATGGAGAGAAAGGAACGCCGGCAGGCGAGGGCGTGTGCGCGGCGGCGCTGGTCGAGCGCACATCAGCGGGCGATGGCAGCCGGCGATGGGTCGCAGTGTGCAGGCCGTCGCGTCCGCGCAGCCGGCGATGGATCGCAGTGCGCAGGCGGTCGTGTCGCTGCGTCTCTGTCTCGGTTTCTGTTTTTTTTTTTTTTTTTGTGGCTGCTGGGTTGGGGATGGTGGACAGCAACAAGGGGAAATTTGGTTTGGCCGATAGTGAGGGACAGAAGAGGGATGGGGAGTTGGGTTGTCGATGCGAGATGGAGGGGGGGTGGATCGGTGATGATGAGGAGGAAGGCTTGGAAAGGGGATCCGGGTAGGAGAGGAGTCCGGGTGCGGGTTTCGATTGAGGGGTGTGGGGAGAAGGGATTCGGGAAGGGAATGGGCTTGGGTGAGGGTTCCGATTGCGCGGTGGGTTATGGAAGGGGTCGCGGGAGTGGGGTGGGTACGGACGAACAGAGGAAGAGACGAACGAAAACTGAACCACACGCACGGGAACCTCGAATCGGCGACCAGACGGCGATCCGAGCGTGGATCTTCGTCTCTGATACCAATTGAAGCAGCGCAGGGGAAGAAAATTAGCCAACGGGCTAATCTCCAAGCCAAAAGGCTTATGGATAAATTGTCTAGGTGTCTCACCAAAGACAAATAACTCTCTCAACTAAGAACCAATGCCCAAAGCTTTATTCAATATCAAAATCTATATCTCTTGAAGATATTACAACCTTTATTTATAACTAAAACATTCTCTAAGAAAGGAAATACCTAATTCTAAACAAATAAGAAGTCCTAAGTCAAATCTAACTATACTTGCCAAACTAAAGCAACTACTAATAATATAATATATTCTAATCTATTAGGCTGTATTGATCTTGGGTCAAATGGCCTGGTCAATTATGGATCTGGCCTGCATCACATTTGTACAATTAGTTTTATCACAGAAATTAATTACAGAAAGGACCTGGCCCTCATACCAATTTGAAGCAAATAAAAGGTAGCGTCAAGCCAAATAATGAAATTGGATTGAACTAGATTTAAGAAAGGATAAGTCTGGATTTGTTAGGCCAATCTAACTCGTCTAATTCTCCATTGCCAAACCCACAAAAAAGAACACAGCAGCTTACTAGAAAAGAAAGGCCAGTAAATAATGTGCATGGATCAGAACCATGCAATAATCAACCTTCACGTGTATTGTTACTATATGGCCATGAAGACAAGAAGACAGCTAGTATGTAAAAGCCCAATAGTTGTGTAATGGGCAACCAAAATTTTAAACTTGGACAGATTACTCCCTGTCTTGGTACACTCCCTGTCTTGGTACAAAGGGCAGTATAGAGGAATAGTAAAGGTGTAAAGCCTGATAATCTCTTATTTCATCATGTATATTGACTAAAGAACCTAAGGAATATCGCATTTTAGGTACTGTGAAGCATGCCCTGAAATAGAAAAAGATTGCGTGTTCTGCTCTGTAGAGTATCTAGTACACAGCCAAATAAATTTCCTCACAGCAAGGATTTGAAGCCAAAGATCAGTTACTAGAGAGAGCACAGCAGGGATTTGAAGCCAAAGATCAGTTGCTAGAGAGAGAGAGAGAGAGAGAGAAGGGCCCTGCCACAATGGGAAGTCAAAACTTTCTTAAAACATTCATTCAATCTTCCAGATGAGATGAATGGTGTCAGTCTGACAGAAGCACAAGAAAACAACAGCAGCTGAAAGAGGAAAGAAAAGGATTAGGCCCCAAGCCACCTTTGGATCAGTTCCAAAGAGAATATCAACTCACTAGAGCTCCACACTAACTTGAGGAGATGAAGAGGTTTCATATGGAAAAGGTATGCTGGATATTCCATAAAACTCACCTAGAACTACATGGTGAAACCCCATTACAATGCATGTATATTGTTTTCTGAGAGCATATAAACCATGGGCTAATCCGGAACACTTTTCCATTACAAGTACCCTTAACTAATCCTGAACTCTAGCAACAAATTGTTTAAAGACTAGTATTATGATGGAAAAACGCTGGTAAAATTTTGACAATTTTCTAAAAAATGAATCATATATGATAACTATAATCGTGAATTGTACATCTTAATTTGCAGAAATTTTAAGATCTTCAGCAACTGTGTATAACATCATTAAAGAAATATCCTAATTGATGGTCCGTTATCTTTCACTGATACTTACTTCTTTATCTTTTACCCTTTTGGTTTGGGGGTCTCTAGTGCAAGCTTGAACCAGATCCCATTTATGGAGTTAAGATATCTAATCAGACCATCGTGCAATTCGTGCATCTTCTAACTATTGTGTTAGTATGAAACCAAGATGGATTCCATCTTTTAAGGACAGATTAAGATATCTTATGATTGCATAATATAAGGAAAAGAAAAGTGTTTTTTGGGCTTAGAAAGGCCTTACACATGATTTGGAGACAAAAGATAGAAAGGAGAAGACAAAAAAAAAAAAAATCAGTGGGTAAATTGCACTGTCATTACAAGCTTTTTAGGAAATCACATGATTTGACTGTCATGATTCAAGCTGTAAATTGCAAGATCAACCAAGAAATTTGTAAGAGTATATTTATTTGTTTATTTATTTTTTATTTAGGAAAGATCTTCAAGCATAAGATGTGAATTGTTTTCCACATGATATGATTATTACCAATCATTAAAGATGTCAGATTCTTAAGAAAATGGATTCAACCAAAAAGACACAAATTGTATTCCACAAGATATGATTTAAATCTGAACATTCCAGTCATAATATACAAGGAAAGTATAATAAACTGCACCTGCAGTTGGAGTGCCTCAGAATGAGACCGAATTTCCTTTTTTGCAGGGCCAGCACTTCCAAAATCCATTAGAATTGCAAGAGGTGACAATCCTTTTCTGTGTGTGATGAGGATGTTACCCGGTTTGACATCATTATGAGCATATGGAGGATCAAAGTCATGCATGTGCTTCAGTCCTGCACAAAGCTGCTAGCAGAGTGTTTCATCAAACACAAAATAGAATGGGCACAAGCATGCAGCTAAAGTGTAAAAACAACTAATAATAATAATAACAAGATAGTATTAAAAAAATCTGAAAAATGCCAATCAATTATACGGAAATATACAATTGCTCAGCCATAAAAATTGCACAATCGGGCCATCATTAAGTTGATTTAAACCATTTACATCATGGGTTTGGTAGCCAGGAACTATAAAATGACAGATGGTAGGAAGCTTAGTGTCATCTAAATGATAAATCCAACATTCTTGGTTTGGAAATATAAAAGATAAATTAAAGCAAATTTCCCCCGCATTAAGATATTGCTCATTGAAAACAGAGAGCCATCTGTAAAACAAGAGTTGGCAAAACAAATAAATGTTAACCTCTGACTTCTGAATGGAATAATTGTTGAGCACGTTTGGTTGTAATGCTTGATATGAGGGGAATAATTAAATTGTCCCTTTTCCATGTTTTGTCCCTAGGTATTTCACTCTTTGTGGGCTTCCCTTCCCATTTGCGTGGGCTATCCTTCCCACTTGTGTGGGATCTTCTTTCTACTTTGTGGGCTTCCTCTTCCCAATTATGTGTGCTCTCTCGGGTCCTAGCCCCCTAGGCTGGAGTACCCAAAAAAAAGTATGTTTTGGTCTTTCTGACTAAATAACCTAATTAAAAAGAAGGTCATAGCCATGAGCAGTAAATACTATGATGGCCACATAATCTCTCTCTCTCTCTCTCTCTCTCTCTCTCTCTCTCTCTCTCTTGTACACACAATTTATTGAAATTACGTCTCTATTTCTTTTTTTAATGATAAATTATTTTTTTCTTTTTAAAGTTAAATTTCTATAACCTTTGCTAAATATTAAATAAAATTGAGCTTATTGTGTGTTGAGTGCCCGCAAAATACAGGATGCAAATGCAGAAGACATATAGGTGCACATTACCTGCCTAAATATCTGTAGAACAAAGATTGTAGAAAAGAATTCCTTTTTTGCTTTCATTGTTTTCGCATGGTCCAATAGTGTTCCATCTAAATGAATAGGAAACAACAGGTATGCTTCATAATTCCAAGACCCTTGTTGTCCGCCCTAGACAAATAGAAGAACATGCATTAAACCAACGGAAAAAATAATTACACAACACAAAGGCATACACGATTGTGAATGAAAATAAACTGTTGTTTGTCTAGCACAACAATAATACAGGTCGGGCAGCTGGTTCATTTCTCCTGTACCGCTACATGTAGGAGGGCTGTTTTGTTTGCTTGAATCTTTCTTGTATTTGTTCTTTCTTTATAGTTACTGATAATAAAAAATACAGGTCAGGCCCGCAGTCAACTAGTAATGTGGTATACTAGTATAAGCAGCTGATCTGATGGCCCAATTGTTGCATAAACCATTTCATATCATCTTCCCACTGGAGATGATCCAAGCCATCTGATAAAAAAAGGTCTTCAGCCAGTGGCCCATATTTAACAGGATGTAATATTTGGTTGTCATCCAAAGGGAAATAATCTGAGTGCTATTCCATCTACCATGCAGCCACACCATATGATCCATCTAAATAACCAAAAGGTGGCCACCCACAAGTAGTTTGTAGTGCCAAAAATGTGGCCAATCAAAGACTGTATATAACTAATAAAAAATTTATTAAATATTCCATCTGAGTATAACAAGTGGAGACAGGTGAAGTTTATGGTGAGCATCATGATACAACTTGCATCTGAAACCAACATAAGTTGATAGATGCAGCATATCAGCGACAAGGATTACCAAGCTTTGATTTGTTATGGGGAAATGAGGCATGTCTTTAAAGTGTGGGCGGCAATTATGAACTCCAAGTGTTTAGCCTTTTGATAGAGCGCAACCACTCCTTTTTATAAGTATGATGTATCACCCTTAAAAGCCACTTACGAGTTACGACCTATTTGTTTGCATTAAAATGCATAGGAATTGGATACATAGGATCTAAGCTAATAAGTAAATAAAAATGAAGATCATAGGTCAATTTCCAAAAATCACAAGATGGTAAATGAATAACTGGGCATCATTCTCAGTTATTCATTTCCCATCTTCCTTCGATTCTATTCTCATAAATGGTAAGGTTATTTGATGGTCATTTTTACCATTGATCTGCATTTTTAACCACTTATGGCATAAACCCTAAGGGCACGTTTGTGTATACACTATTTCCGTGGAAAGAGAAAATTGTCATATCAGCAATTTCATTGTAATTGAAAACCTCAGAAAAGGAGTTCCACGGAAGAATGAAGCTCATGTTTGGTGAGAATTTGTTTTCCTTGATAAAATGATGCAAATGTTGTTTGGTGCGATTGTGGAAAATTAGTTTTTTTTGTTTGATATGGAAATAAATTAAGAAATGAAATAATAAAGGGGCATCAACTTTTTTGTAAAAATGGAAGTCCGATGGCCTCCCATGGGAATTTCATTTTCAATCTTCTCAAGGAAAAGTTTGACATGGCAGTGATGTAGTAGAAAAGGGGTTCCGAGGAATTGTGCTGCACCAAACACATTAAAAATTGGTTTTTTGAAGAAAACCATTTCCTTTTCTGTAGAAAATGGTTACACGAACATGTCCTAAGTATTCAATTCCTAGGTATTCTAATGCAAACAAACAGGCCCTTAATCTAGAAGAAAACTTGTATGTGACATCACATGTTCTTCGTAGTTTTCTTTTTCTTTTTCTTTTTTTGAATTGTGTAGTGCTGATAATGTTAACCTTAGGTAATTATATTTTGCTGCTGAAAAGAGGTTATTCATGTCTTATCCATTTTGTTTTTAAGTCACATAAGGACTTATTTTCTTAATATGTAAAGTAAATCAATGTATTTGAGTTTTTCAATTTAATGAATGGATGTAACTATTTTTTCAGTAGCTGCAACAACAACTGACCACTCTGTATCTTTTTATAAATAAGGAATATGCAACCAAACTGTTGATTTTAAATTTCTCTGAGTATCAAACTCTGTATTTGAAAACAGACAGAAAAAAGATTTTCTGATGTGCGAAGTGAGCTTCACTGCATAGGAAGATGCTTTTATGAGTTTTATCATGATTATGCTATACATACTTCACAATATGGTTAACAAATCTTTCAAATCATTGAAAAGCACAAGAGTCAAAGCACTTGGATTTTAAAGAGAAATAAAATCCCTCTGTCATGAAAGTAGTTACCTTAACAGCAATGATAGCATGGTCAAGAAGGGGAAGTAAATTGGGATGACGAAACATGGATGAAACATGAATCTCCCCTCTCACTAACTCTAGTTGCTCATTATTTTGAATTAGGACTTTCTTCATAGCATACATACCATCATCTGTAGCCATGTAGAACAATAGGAGTTAATATCACACAAAATGACGGAAATGAAACCAAATGAAATTTGAAAGCCATCTCATTTGTTATTGATACGGTTTTCAACAAGCAACAGCTAGCCTTTTCAAATCCCACATTAGGCGTACGCCAAATTGCAAGTCAGCTGGAATTGAACATTTTGGTGGAACAAATGACCATCTCTTCTGAAACGCATATTCTATTTTCTATTTTCTATTTTTATTTTTATATTTTATTATCATTATTTTTTGAAATTGTTCTGAAATGCATTTGTGCCAGTGAAGAAACAAAAACCATGGTGTTAATTCCAGCATGGTTATTGTATTAGGGACCACTGTGTCGTTACAAAACATATTAGAGCTGTAAAAGACTCTGTTTTCTAGTGGAGGATTATGTCATGCCTGTGACCCTCCTGTAGAAGGGCGTTGGGTCAAGTGAGCATCCGCCTAGAGAGAGGGCGGGGGAAACTCTAAAGGACTGATAACAGTGGTGCATAAATCCCACATCGGAAACATGCAAGTCCTGATCCTGGGTATATATGTATGTAACTTGGCCTTCAACTCACATGAGGCCTTTTAAAACCATGTGGCAATATTACGTTGAAATCCTATTAGCCAAAGCAGACAATATAATGTGGGTAGTGAGCCTAAGTCGTTACAAAAAATATAAGATACCAATATGGCTGATATATAGTATGCTGACATGGGAATCAAGCAACTAGGTTTCAGGATAATGAATAACCTCACTTTTTATATTCATTCTGCAATTTAATTTTGAGATAATTATTCTACATTTTTTTATGGTATAGAGTATACAAAATAAGGATACAGTAAAACTCATGCCTATTCATGTTAGCATATAATTTGTCTAGTGTGACTGGTTTGCAGTGAATTACTGTAGGTTGGACTAGCAAGTAGCAACCACGAGTACTCTTTTTATTTTTTTTTGTAAAAATCACTGATACTTTTATGTATTAGTACTGGCCGATATTTGTAAAAGAACTTTATGTAGAATTTGGTTTGTCCACTTGATGCAAGCATGGAGCATCATGGTTCGCATGTTATGTTCAAAGTGGCACCTTTGGGTGATCCACCAATTTAATCCCAAACAAACCTTTTTCTCTCACTATGATATAGTCTAGCCCCAGCAGCCCCTCTTCAATTTAGATTAGGATTAGATTAGGATTATATTATTTTTATTAGTAGATTTCTAATTAAATTGTTATTAGGAAAGTTTTCATTACTAGCGTAGGGTTTTCTTACATATTAAGTTTGCTTTTACTATATATATGGCATTGTAGAGAAGAGATTCTCAAACTTGGTTGATTAATAGAACTAGGTTTTATCCCTGAGAGGTGTGTCCTCTCGTGTGTTGAAGTCTTCTTGACGATTCGAAGTGTCTTTGGACACGTGCTTGGTCACCCCTACGTAAGCCCTAACCCTAGGGCCTGCATCACACTATCCATAATTCTTTCAATTTATCGCCCTAAACACACTCCAACAAACACTGGAATAATCCATTTACAAAACATTAAAGGAACAGGAAAAATCAAGAGGATTAAGGTATTGCATTTTTAAAAACAATAAAAAAGAAAACCAACTTTCTGTTAATATTAATCAAAGAATGTTCGTTCCTGATGTGGTAAATCAAAATATCATTTCACTCTTCATATTAGGGGAGAAAAACAACAATTTCATGATTACATTGCTAACTTAAGGGAAAACAGAACCAAACATCATGGCCAGAGTACAGATTAAGAAGAAAAAAAGCAATGCAAAAACCAAACACAATAGAAAATTATTAGAACAAAAACTGAAGCCTATTTGGATTGAAAGAAGAAAAGCGCCAAAGAAGCCTGTTTTCTCCCATTTGAATTCCTTTTAGGGCCCGTTTGAGTACAATGCTTTTCCATGGAATAAGGAATTTGCCACCTCAGTAAAATCCATGGTTTTTAAATATCTCAGAAAAGGAGTTCTCCTTTGAAGAACTTTTTGTAAATAGTAGGAAATGGTTTAGAACATCCTTTTTCTCTACTGAATCTGAGTGTTTTATTATTAAAAGTGACATTCAATCATTTGATTATTTTTTGTTCAATGATAGGTGTCAGAATTCCTGTCTCCTAATATTTTTCTCCATTAAAATCCAAACATAGAGAATCACCAGTAGAACAACATGGTGAATCTCCACGAGGGCATTCTACACATCTAGATTTCTCCCCATTTCTCCACCTAGGGGATTCAGTACCTGTCATTTGCTCCTCATTCAAATGGGCCCTAAGAAGGGAAAAAAAAAAAAATATATATATATATATAATACTATTTTTTTCAAAAAAAAAAAAAAAAGATGCAAGTTAACAAGAAAACCCACTAGCCTAACCGTCAAACAAACACAAGCAACAAAATTCAGCAATCCAACCGAGATCAATAACAATAAATAACATAAACCACCAAAATCAAGACTCTAAACACACCGACGCTCATTAAAAAAAAAAAAAAAATCATGCACCCACGATTCAGTTAAGATCACATAATAATCAAATCAATAATACTAATAATAATAACCTCAGGCCCATTAGGATAAGGAGAGACTTTTATTTTAGAGAAACACCATTTCTCCTTTTTGGATCCACTTCAAATTAGATTCTCCACCTCACAACCTTTTTGCAAAGTGAGGTGGAGAAAACACTATTTTTCTCCAGTGAAGTAAACTTTTTCACTATCAAAGTGACACATAAAACAGTTTAATAATCAGTTTTTCAATAAAGGTTCCAAAAGAGCTTCCTTCTAATATGTTTCTCCATTCAATCCAAACACAGTGGAGAATCACTATTCACTACCAATGAAAAGAATGAATCTTCAAAAGGGGAGAAGCAGAATCTCCCCTCCCCCTCTACCTTTCTCTCCATTTCTGCACTTCCTCGATATTCCACACTTACATTTCACCTTTTTCATGCAATGGGTCATGACAAAAACAGATGAATCAATCACAAGAGATCCAAAAAACACCTGAAACATGAGATGGGTCCTTGAATTTCTTGCCTCCCCTTTCGCCTGCAGCGGCAGCAGCTCCTTCCGTTTGGACCTCTTTCACGAGATAGACGAAAGCAAGCCCACCTTCTCCAAGCTGCCTCACGATCCTGAAACGATTGTCGTTGATCCAAACATCTCCTCCTCCGTTTACCGAATCATACAGAGCATTCAGACCAGAATAAGAACAACCCATCTTTTTTCGGATCGAGATTTTTGCCGTCTCACTTTGGATCTTTGATGAACATGTCGTCAACACCCCATGTGGTGGATTTGCTCAATCAAGACGCCAGAGCCTGCTCGGTCCTGACAGAGATCCAGTGGAAAGGTAAAATTGCCGTTTCTAGTTTCATAGGGTCGTCTGCACTTGGTCCCATCTAAGTGGGCCACCTATGGACCGCCTTTTGTGTTTTCAGATCTAAACCGTTGAGTCGATTTTCAAACAAGGTTTTAAATCAGTACCCCCCTCACATTCACATTATCAAATCATGTGTTAAATCTTACAGTGGGAACCACTTCTAGTTTGAAGGGAATGAGATTATCTTTTAACTATATGGATCATCGTTGTGGGGCCCATTATGAAGATCTCAGCATGTGTAGTGGTTGGGGCGGAGGATCCGGACTCATTTTAAAATGCTTTGCAACTTGACCCACTCAGGCATTGGGAGGATGCGGTATGTCTACTCGGCATCACCCGACATGCTGGCTAATGGCCCACGGATTGGCCCAACATGTAAATTGGTGCACCATTGGCACAATGCATTGAAGCCTGGTTTGGGCCCGTGTCACCACATAGCCCTTGCTTGGGCCCTGTGGCTCTTTAGGCCCGTCTCCTTAGTTTTTGGGCCTCAGACTCTCATAGCCCATTTCACTATCTTGTTTCCTTCTTTTAAAGTCGCGTGGAATATCCTTCATTGTTTTTGGATATCCCAATAATATAAGGAAAGTGGATAGAAACATTGGCAAGGTAACACAGGCATCTAAGAAGAAAATCTATCAGGATTTGAATCATGATCAAACAAATAAGAACGTTCATAATACACGTAAGAGGTCGCTTCTCATCGTTCATTGAAACACCCAAGTTATGTCCTTGATAGTTCCTCATGTGACTATGTTTTCCCCTATCCATCCTTAACCCTTTTGATAATTATTTTTAATTCCTTTTCAAAGTTGGGTAGGTGGGTCGGCAGGGCTGGGCCTCAAGTTCATGGCCCACACGGCCCATTTGACAACCCACCCTGAAAGAAAGAGATTCCGCCGGTCGGTGATCAGGGGTGGGCCATCCAGTGGGTCCCACCTTTCGATGAGGAGTGTTAAATCATTGTCTCCTTCCTTCCTTCCTTCCGTCTGTAACTCCCTGTTAAAAGAAGATTGAACAAAAAACCAGGAAGAAACATTCTTCTGCCAAGCAGAGAAGAGACATGCTCATCTCTTGTACCAGTTCGAGAGAAGTAGCTCCTGGCAATCTCCAGAAGCCCATCTGTTCTCAAGGTAAGCATCTTCCTCACTCACTCTCCCAACAAATCAGGGTTTTTGTGGGGTTCCCAACCCATCGCAATCCAAACACCACTGTCTTCCCCCAACCACTCTCCAAACTCAGTTTGAGCAATTATAGAATCACAACATCTCTTCCTCTAGTGTACTCACACCCTTTCGAAATCGAAAGAACCCCAAAGTTCAGATCCTTCCAAGGATTTAGGCTCAATTGCTATACAAATTGTTGCAACCCATCTCCAAAATCATCAAAGGGAAGCAGCAGAAGGTTTAAATATGGGGGTTCTTTGCGGTCGAATCTTGGGTGTTCTCCCCTGTCATCGTGCTCTTTTGAAACCAAAGACTGCAAGGAAAGAACCCCAAAGACCGAATCTTTTCGCGGGTTTAGACTCAATTGCCATAGAATAGCTGCTGCCCCATCTCCAAAACCATCGAAGGGAAGTAGCAGAAGGTTGAAATATGGGGGACTCTTGCAGTCGACTCTTGCTAATTCTCCTCTGTTTTCATGCTCTTTCGATGTTGAACGCGTCATGGAGAGAACCCCAAATTTCAGACCTGTAAAAGGTTTTAAGGTCTATTGCCACAGAATAGCTGCCACGCCATCTCCAAAATCACCAAAGGGAAGCAGCAGGAGATGGAAATATGGGGGTTCTTTGCCGTTGATTCTTCGTGATTTGGAAACTGGCAATGACATTGAAGAAAGCCTGGATTTGTGGGTTGGGAAGCTTACTTCTAAAGAACAGACTATAATTCTCAAAGAGCAGCGTGATTGGAGATGCGCCCTTAGTGTTTTTCGATGGATGAGGGCACAGAAAGACTATGCTCCTAATGTTATCCATTACAATGTGGTTTTTCGGATTTTGGGAAGAGCCCAGCAGTGGGATGAGCTCCGTCTGCTCTGGATTGAAATGGGCAAAGATGGTGTCTTTCCTACGAATAACACTTATGGGATGCTGGTTGATGTGTATGGAAAGGCAGGTTTGGTGAAGGAAGCGCTCTTATGGCTCAAACACATGAGAGTAAGGGGGATTTTCCCAGATGAGGTGACGATGAGTACTGCTGTTCGGGTTCTTAAGGATGCAGGGGAATATGATTGGGCCGAGAAAATTTTCAAGGATTGGTGCTCAGGGCGGCTGGAATTGGGAAATCTTGATTTGAATTCTATTGCTTTTGATTCAGACTTGGGCCACACTAGTTCGAAGCACTTCTTGTTGACTGAGCTTTTCAAAGCTGGTGGTAGGATTCCACCACCAAAGGTTTCAGCTGGAGATGAAGAGGGTTTAGTTAGGACGCCTCGACTTGCTTCTACGTATAACACGTTGATTGATCTCTATGGGAAGGCAGGTCGTCTGGGGGATGCTTCGAACGCCTTTGCAGAGATGTTGGGGTCGGGCGTGGTTCCTGATGCATTTACTTTTAATACCATGATCCATATTTGTGGGTCTCGTGGGCATTTATCAGAAGCAGAGTCTTTGCTTAGCAAAATGGAAGAGAGGAGGATTTCTCCTGATATCAAAACCTTCAACATCTTTTTATCCTTGTATGGGAATGTTGGAAACATCGATGCAGTCTTCTCGTTTTACAGGAAGATCACAGAAGTGGGTCTTTGTCCTGATGTGGTAACCCATAGAACAATTTTGCAGATACTGTGTGAGAGAAAGATGATTCAAGAACTAGAAGATGTTATCAATGAAATGGAGAAATCAGGTGCATACATTGATGAGCATTCTCTACCCGTTGTAATGAAAATGTATATTGAAGGAGATATGCTTGATCGGGCAAAGAGCTTCCTCGAAAGGCATTGTACTAATGTAGCAATTTCTTCAAAGATATATGCCGCGATTATTGATGCTTATGCAGAGAAGGGTCTTTGGACTGAAGCCGAATTTGTCTTCTTTGAAAAGAGGGATTTAGGACGAAAGGATACAGTAGAGTATAATGTGATGATAAAAGCATATGGGAAGGCAAAGCTCTATGATAAAGCTTTGTCATTGTTTGGAAGCATGAAGACCAATGGTATTTGGCCTGATAAGTGCACATATAACTCTCTTATCCAAATGTTTTCTGGTGGAGAATTACTGGACAACGCAAGGGACCTGTTGGCTAAAATGAAAGGTGCCGGATTCACGCCTCACTGTGCCACTTTTTCTGCTGTTATTGCTAGTTGTGTGCGTTCCAATAGGGTTGAAGATGCAATTGATGTTTTCCAAGAAATGATAAGAGCAGGTGTTGAACCAAATGAATTTGTCTATGGATCATTGATTAATGCCTTTGCTGAAGCTGGAAAAGTTGAAGAAGCTCTAAATTATTTCTGCATGATGGAAGAATCTGGACTTGTGGCAAATCAGATAATATTTACTTCTTTGATTAAAGCTTATGGTAGGGTGGGCTGCTGGAAAGAAGCGCATGAGTTGTATGAGAAAATGAAGGATTTGGAAGGTGGTCCAGATGTTGTTGCATCTAATTGTATGATTGATCTCTGTGCTGATCTTGATATGGCATATGAAGCGGAGATGATTTTCAATCACTTGAAAGAAACAGGTTGTGCTGATGTGGTTTCGTTCACCACCATGATGCACCTTTACAAAAACATGGGCATGTTGGACAAAGCAATTGATGTTGCCCAGGAGATGCAACATTCAGGTCTACTGGATGACTGTGCTTCCTTTGGTAATGCCATGTCTTCTTTTGCTGCCAATGGACAGCTGAGGGAGTGTGGAGAATTATTGCACCAAATGCTACAGAGGCAGATTTTGCCAGATGCTGCAACCTTTAAGGTAATGTTTACGGTGTTAAAGAAAGGGGGCTTGCCAGTTGAGTCTGTAACCCAACTAAATTCATTGTATGAGAATGGAAAACCTTATGCCAGACAAGCTATAATAACATCGGTGTTCTCTGTGGTGGGATTGCATGATGTTGCACTAAACTCTTGTGAAATTTTTACGAAGCCCGGGTTGGATCTTGATTCCTCCATTTACAATGTTGCAATTTATGCATATGGGGCTTGTGGTAAGGTGGACAAGGCCTTGAATATGTTCATGCGTATGCAAGATCAGGGGTTGAAACCGGACATAGTTACCTATATCCATCTTGTTTGTTGTTATGGAAAAGCAGGTGCGCTGGAAGGTGTGAAACGGATATACAGCCAAATGAAATTTGGGGAGATTGAGCACAATGAATCACTGTTTATGGCTGTTATAAATGCATATAGAGATGCTGGTAAACATGATCTTGCAGAAATGGTTAATCAAGAAATGAGATTCAGTTTTCGGTCACGAGAAATGGAACATCAAGAAATGGTTGACCATGATCCAGACATTGAAAGTGAGTCCCTTTCTGACATGTACACATCAGTGCAACATTCTGGAGATGAACGTTAAGTTCAGTGTTCAAGTTCTGCTGAAAATTTTCACCATGTTTTCGATGTAATGTAAATTGGGCAAACACTAGTCAATACTAATGATATGATGTGCTGAATACTACGTGTAAGTGAAGAAGCCTCTACAGTCTGGATGTATTTTGCATTTTTCTAACACCACTGAAGGTTTATACTTCCAAGTCATTTGTACAATAATTATCATTTTAATTTATTTGTCTATATTGCAATTCAAATTTGTGGCTTACTCTGTAATACGAGCAGAGGCATTCTTTCTATGTTTTGTCAAAGACATTGGGAAATATTTAATGCATTAAGGTCACAGTTTCTGAGCAGAGGCTGCATTTTCACCATCGAGGACATAGGAAAGCAGATTGCGGATTCTAGCCTCTAAAACTTCCATTTGTTATATTTTTCCTCCCACTGAAGCAGGATTTCTTAGTATTCTTCCCTAGCTTTCCACTTTATGGCTTGAATTAGATGGTTTAAGATCATCTGAAAAACATGATGGGTTGTACAGTCGTAATCCGTTTGTATTCCAGAATGGGACCATGATATTGCATGGTTTGAATGGGCTTTACCTGGGTGCCACATGCAACGTGGATTAGTTGCCACAAAATGGTGACTTTGTGAAGGACTGGTGCCACAGGCTTGCGATATTTTAAGAAATTCTTTCTGCTGTAATCTATGACGCACATATACTTCAAAACGACCAACGTATCGTGTCGTATCGTTTCCGATACTTCACTCCTTATGTATAAGATCCGTGTCCTTGCCATGTACATAGTGTGTCATCGCCATATCCATCTCGTATCTGGGCATCTTAAGCTGTGATGTGTTTTAGATTTTTCAAAAATAGCCTATTAATAGCTAGTGACTGTTCAAATTCGCAATGCTGTTCCTGCAACTGATACAAATATTTTTTGGAAGGATGACAAATGAAAATTTTCTTTGCAGTCCATTTCCTTTTCCTTTTTGGTACATGGATGAACCTGCTGTTTATTCGGATAAGATTTCTTCTTATTGTAGCAAACTCTCTCTGTGTGTGTTCAGATGTTTGTTATTCTTTTCTTTTTATTATTATCGTAGGAGAATTGATCACTATCAACCTTTCAAGGGTTTGGACCATTTATCTTCTGAATTACCCAGTGAAGGCCAGTTCCCTTGGGCTCTGAGATCAGCCCCACCTGATAAAGAGAACGGAGTCTTATAAGAAATGGTTTCAATCCAAGTATCACTATCATTTGAAAAAGGACTATTACTGTGATCTGTGCACGCCAGTTGCTAGCCCAAAGAATATTGGAATAATATTGGCTGGGGTAAAAGGTCCCTCTGAACTAGGAAGACTGTATGTACTGAAGCTGCATTTCCATCATAGCTGTCGTGTCAATGGACAACTATCATGATCCTAGTCTAATTATTCATGGCAATTTTGAGGGCAAGTTTCCTGTAATTGTTTAACAATTAGTTAGCAGATTTCCCTTGAGCATATAATCATTCTGTTTCCCTTTTGGTTCTATTTTTTACGACAATTCTTACCATTTAATTCCTGCATTCTATATTTCTAGGTGCTAGTATTTTGCTGTAGTGGTTTTGGCTTTGGGCCTTGTAGCTGTTAGCATATTTCTCCTATACTGTTTAGCCAATTTTAATGAAAGTTATCATCCAAAAAAAAATTGTATGTTGCTGTGCTTTACCATTTCTTTCCCTTTTTGATGCAGCCCAAGGGTTAGGGCTTACGTGGAGGTGCCTAAGCATGTGTCCAAGGACACTTCGAATCGTCAGGATGACTTCAACCCACAATGCCATATATATAGTAAAAGCAAAGTTAATGTGTAAGAAAACCCTACGCTAGTAATGGAAACTTTCCTAATAACAAGTTAATTAGAAATCTACTAATAATAATCCTAATCTAATTTGAAGAGGGACTGCTGGGGCCCAGACTGCATCGCCTTTAAACAGTGCATGTAGGCCAACCTTTTTCAGAACTTAACCATTCATTTGAGAAGCCCAGTTGTGGATTTAGAGATACCCAAAAAATTTTTCTGAGAGATAACACAGAAACTATATGAGTAGTACTCCATCTGATTTTACCTTCATTGATTTAATTTCTATTTGCAAGATACAATTGGATAGCTTGGAACATCCAACTGATCAGATACTTGGATATGGTCAGACCACTTTACAGTATACACCAGTAAATGGCTTCAATTATGAAGTGATTCAGGTGAGCACATTCTATCTTGCTGGTTGAAGGAGAGAATCCTTTTATTGATCAAGCATCATACGACACCTCTTTCTTACCATTTAAAGGAAGCAAAATGTACCATTCAGTGGAAGAGAAAAAAAGGAAAGCACAATTCATGGGAGCACACTCATGATTGCTATGTCAGTGAAATGAACAAGCGGTTGACAGAGTATGGCATTTTGCTTGAAAATATTCATGGTCTGAAAGAAGGAACGCCTGATCAGGGCGCTGATATATGATTCCAACTTGAGCTGTGGCATGGGATATTGGTTGGATATCTCCATCTGACAAGAGGCCAACATTCACGTTGTAAGTGGTAAGTGGTTTTGTTAGCTCACCTTTTCTTCATTGTTCCAAATTTCCTTTGGATCTCGTTTCTTGATTGCTGACATTGCACACTTGAAGTCCCCAGTTCCTGTGCTGACATTGCACACTTGAAGTCCACAGTTCCTGTGTTGTAATTGTTGAAGGCATTTGTGCTTTGAGTGAAAGGTTGGAGCCTCTGTTTGGCATTCGAGTGTCTGACAATGAAAAAGTGTATACTTTGACTGCCAACCAGGAACTCGAAGAATTATTCATCAAATATCTGAAACATTTTTCTTGTTATTTTTTATTCCACTTTCTTGATATTTTAACCTTTGAAAATGTGGAAACTGTTAATTCCACAGGCATATATATATGAGTGAAGAGAAGAGGTCATGCTTTATGCCTTTGATTGGTAGACATGGGTGATGGGACCTACACTTGGAACTATGGTGCCCATTCCAAAATGCCACTGTGCATTTCTCTATTGAAAAAATGTTGGATATTTTGATTGAAATTCATTTGGCCCAAAAATGTGTATGAGGTATTTTTTGTGATCCAAAACTGTTAAAATACTGTATTTATTGTCGTGGCAGATACCTTGATTGATGAATCTAACAATAGAAGACTCAGATAAAGCGTTTTGTCAGGTTGAAAGATTTCTAATGTTAGATTTGTGGGGTATTGTCCGTCCAAACAGGTGTCTGTCAACATCAATATCTGGATCAACAGAACATGGACTTCACTTGTACAGACTTGCTGTCTATTATTGTAGTGGCGACCAACTCCTTCAATCAATGCACTCATAAGAAAATAAAACAATACTTCTGTAATTAAACTGGGTGCTTTTATTGTGATCAGTCATCCTTTTTTCGAGTGTGAATATTGTCTATTTACAACAAGTTTAGAGTAAAAATATCCCCTTAATGGGGGTGATTGCACTTAATTGTGTCTAATCTAATTCTAATTTAATATTTAGAGTTTATTCTACAATCCATGGGTGGAAAAATCTGACCGCTAACCCTAACCACACTTGACCCGCATTGCCTGCATATAATGCTGGTCGATCACAAATCAACAAAAAAAAAAAAAAGGGTGTGTTGTGTGTGTGTGGGGGGGGTGGGGTTGTTGCATTTAAATGGATCAGGTTAGGATCAACCTGCCTAATCTATATAAATTAGTTGGTAGAGTCGACCCACATATCTAAGAGCCATTTAAAAATTTTGGTTCAATATTTTGAAATTTAAAATAGTCGAGTTTATTTTTTGTGAATGCCAAGCTTCTGTTGGGATTTTTTTTAGCCTACAACACAACTGAAATAAACCTTAGTACCTGAAATGGATTGGGTTCGGGGCAAGATTCTATAGGTTGGATCAGGTTAAATTGGCTGAACCACATTAAATATGGGCTGGGTCTGGTTGACCCCCATTAGGTGCAGATTGAAATTACTTCACCCATTTTAAAAACAGATTGGATTTGGGTTAGCCCTAAACCGGAGATGCCATGCCTACATCCATCCATAGAAGGTACTCCATAGTATCATTCTAGTAATCCTCCCTTTCAAATTGGTGTTGGGAGTCCACTGCTAACAATTTGTGCGTGGGAAATTGACGTTGAGCAGAGAGATAAGAGCATTAAAAGTGAAGACATTGACAATCTGAAGCTCTGAAGAAACATGAGAAAGAGTAGTAATGTTGTTGTCAAAGTCCTCTTGAGTAGAATGAAAATAAACCTGTTTTGGTTTAATTTGACAACCAATTCCAAAAGTTCAGAAGAGCAGCGGCATAAATGAAGATTAATCAGACAATCTCTTAATCAAATTTTTCTTCCCTTCATAAAAAATTAACTAATAAAGATTCATGTCAATCACACTACTCATACAAGCCTATGACTCTTTAGTCCTATCTAAAGCTTCTTCACTCCCTTAAAAACACATAACATGAAACACTCAAATCTATTGTCTGTTCCGCAATCAGTTTCTATACAACCCTTCTGATTGATATACTATACACTACTCTTGCCATAGGTTTAATTGTGCTACAGTCACATGCTTCACTTCTCTTTTTTTTTTTCTCATTTTAATATGTTGTAGTTGTAATTCATCTTGGGCCAGAGAGCTCCATTGCTTCAGCAATTAACGAAGAGTCGTCCGTGAGATCAGAGTATCTCTCAGATGATGAAAACTCATGAGCTTTACACCTGTGTGATTCAGTTCTCTGAGAAGCTTCCCATCTCTCTGCAAGACCATCACCTTGGAGCATTCGCACTACTTCAGACATCTTGGGTCTGTGGCTTGGAAGGTATTGGGTACATAAGAGAGCCACGCGAACCATTTCTTCAAGCTCAATTCGGTCATAGCAACTGTTCAAGTCTTTGTCTACAAGCATGTCAAGCTTCTTTTCATGGTGAATTTTCTTTACCTGTGACAAAGCAATTTCATGTAGATGAATCAAGTGAGAAAAGGCTAGAGAACAGAAACAATTGATATAGGTCAAATTTTAAGATAATTGTTGTACTTAGGAGGTGGAGAAATGAAATTAGAACATGTTTACAGACTCAGAGATGGCTATCATGATTGACTGCTAGCCCCCATAAACGGCAAGGGTACTACAGATCAATCATGGTGCCAATTCTAATTGCGGTGGTGTATGTTGTCTGCAAAATCTCTCATGAGATCAGTTCTATAACTGTCAAAGAGAAGAGAGAGAAAATAAGAAATTTTTGCTTACCCAATCAAGCATTGCGCCTTTTTGGTTCACCGCTTTCCCAAATTCAAGAGCTCTCTGACCAGTGATCAACTCAAGGAGGAGGATTCCGAAACCAAATACATCTGTCTTTTCAGAGGACTGGCCTGTGGAGAGATACTCTGGAGCTATATGCCCTACTGTACCTCGCACTGCAGTTGTTATGTGTGAGTCTTTGTGATCCAATAGTTTTGCCAACCCAAAGTCTCCTACTACAGCTTCACAGCAGTCATCGAGCAAAATGTTAGCAGCCTTAACATCCCGGTGGATTATCTTGGGGTCGCACTGCTCATGAAGATATAATAGGCCCCTCCCAGCTCCCAATGCTATTCTCTTCCTAGTAGCCCAATCTAATGTTGGTTTTCCTAAAAGAGAAAAGAACATATGAAATATGTTACAAAGACACCCCAATTATATGTTCATACAACTGTGTACAATTTCTATTGTTGTACTGAATTTCAAGTATCTATATACACTCTTCACACACCAACTGATTTTTTTCTTTTTTTGAGTGTGACCAACTGAATTTATGAACTAGAATCCTAATATTTTAGTGTTTTAACCATTCTTGTAGCTCTAGGAGTAAGAAATTTGACATCGTTTGTTACCTTTGAGTCGAGATGCAACGCTTCCATTGGACATGTATGGGTAGACAAGAAGCCTTTCTGTGGCTGTCATACAAAACCCACAAAGCTTGAGAAGGTTCTTATGCACTGCTAAGCTAATCATCTCAACTTCTGTCTGAAACTGGATATCACCACCGGCAGCATTTCCATCCTTTAGCCTTTTTACGGCAACAACAGTTCCACCCTGGAGATGGCCTTTATAAACATTTCCAAAACCACCTTTACCAAGTAAGTTTTTGCTGCTGAAATTATCCGTTGCAATTTGAAGCTCCCTGAATTGGAATCTTCTCAAGTTCCCAAGGGAAACCTCCTCATGATGTTTGTCTGAAAATGAAGAAACAATTAATTCTTAAAAAATAAAAAAGTTTGACCAAACAAATTCTTCCATGGGTATAAAAGAGTTTAGTTGAATTATTATTTTTCGTTTGCTGATGTCCTCTTGATCGCAATCCATATGAATTTTCTAGTGGAATCTATCACATCACAGGAATTTAGATGGAGACTACAATCAATGCAACACTCTTTCAGGCTTTCCAAAGTCGTCCACCCAAAAAATCATTATAAACAATTATTTATATTGAGTTCCTTTTTGGGTGCAGAAACGAAGGTATTAAACTGTAGTTTACGTTCCCATTTAACCCCTAAAGAATGGTGAAAAAGGTAAGAGATGGTCAACCAAAAGATTCAAATGGATTGCAATTTGAAGGACATCACTGACACTAGATTAGTTAATGATGGATTTATTTTTGTCCCTTTCATAGATGCTTCCATTTCTGTCTGTTCTTTTTTCTTCTACTAACCACTGGGGTCTAAGAAGTCTTGGTTGTGTCTGTATCTCCACCAGAGAAGAAACCCAAATCCAAGAAGGAGTAGACAGATGCAGCTGAGGCTTGTACCAAGAGCAAGGGCCACTTTGTGACTTCTGGATCTTTCCAATGGGAGGCCACCTTCAGAAACATAGTAACAAGTCAGAATCAAAACAAGGACAAGCATGTTTCAGAATTAAGTAAATTTAAGAATTCAAGAATGTAGACTAAAGATTGAATTATAACTGAGGAGAAGCCAAGTAATGCCAAAGTTAATTACATGCTGATGGATGGTGAAAATAGAACTTAGTATTTGCAGAGTAGAATCAGTGAAAGTGTTTAATAAGGGAAGGTTAAAATGTTAAATACTGAAACAACATGAGAAGTAGCATGTCTGGAATGTGAATGATCCCCAAATGGCAGCAATTTCAAATATTTTTCCAAATCAGGTTGTGAACTCTGCTGTGTAAAGGACACTAAGAAATTGGAAATCATGGAAGATAGTTTCTATTTTATCGCTCCACCCCAAATGGCAATTGGCTTGTATAAAACAGCAGAGAGCCAAATATGGTTTTTAATTCTCTGCCTCAATTGAAATGCGGGGTACATCCAAACACATCATCAAAAGAAATCAAATTTTAGAATCTTGACAGAAGTGGAAAACAGATTCTAATTGTTAAGTCTAACAACAGCTAGAGCAGAGAGGGTGATGAATGAACTGATAACTACAGACAGGAAAATCGAAGAAATAAAGCAACCAATGACAAGAAATAATAAAATAAAAAATTTTAAACAGAATCTACAGAGAGAAACACCAGTAACTAAGAAAGAATGAAAATGACAGAGCCAGAGAAAATTTGATAGTTCTATGTGGAGAGCAACATCAATGAATACAAAGATGCAGGGTCAAAACCATGAAACTACCTCATCCATCACACAGGAAAATCTGACGTTTAATTATTTTTCAAAAACTAGTTTGGATAACTTTGTTGCATGGTAAAACCTTCTGTGCTTAATCATATTACACAATTACGGATTTGATTCATCACAAAAATGCTCTCTTTCTCTCTATAAAACAATGACAGATTTTACTCATCACAAAAATATAATATTGAAAAATCAAACTGGTGATGATTTAAAGTACTCTGTGAATTGTTCAAGAAGGAAAGCGGCATTGGTTCTGTTCCATAGCAGTCTTTCTCCTTTCCAGTTGCACAGATCAGAGGATTTCCTACGATACTTCAAATTGAAATACAAAAAGATGAAGTTCAGAATTTTATGTTTCAGTTTTAGAAATTAGAAAGGACAGAGAGCAGTCTTAGAGACGTCTACCTGAATGTTCTAGCAGGAAAGCTTGGTACAGGACCACTCAAATTATTATATGATAAGTCCCTAAACATTGCATATCACAAAAAGCTTCTTCAGCTAAAAAATTCTGCTTGAGAGAAAAAATACAGATTACACAACTGAAGGTGAAGAGGATTACAGAAAAGTTAGCCGTGTGATATTAACCAACGATGATGGGAGTGATCCCGAAAGACTGTTGTTATTAAGCCTCCTGTTCCCAGTTCAAATACCCCCCAGATCAGATTCAGACCAAGAAATCAATGTTTCAATAATCAAGAGAAAAAAATACAGGAAATATGCTACACATGATTGAAACAAAGATAAGATAAAATAAAATGAGAATATCATTCATCTGATCCCTGCCATCCCCAGTCTTTGAATCCAACAGTGAATCCAATTTTCATTGAAGTGGTATTTATGTATGCATCCATTTACAAGGGTGGGAATTCATCAAATGCTCTGGGTTGATACAACAAATAATATACCCATGTAAGAAATAACATGGTTGCTGCAGTTAGAACTTGGGACATCAAGTATATCTCAAAAGGATAAATGATATTCGTCTTTAGAAACTGAGAACTAAAAATGATTTGAAACTTTTAACATGTATGCATTTCTCTCTGCGTTCTTTTTACTTACAAATACTCAAGGCTTTTCAAGTTGTCCACAGAGTTTGGAATTTTCCCAGTAAAGAGATTGTTTGAAAGATCAAGTGTAACGAGCTTTTGGAGCTTCCCAATCTCTGCTGGAATTGGTCCTGATATGTTGTTGTTCTGTAAAAGCCTGGAAAAGATCCCCTCATTAATACAATGGGAGAAAATCCATCAAAAAAGTATTTGAAAACCCTTCTATCTTTTTCTAAGTACTTACACAGTCTGGAGATTTGTCAAGTTCCCTATGCTTGGAGAGAGAGTTCCTGATAAGTTCTGGCTTGGAGTTCCACTACATTATAAACATAAACAAACTCTCATTTTCATTCCTATGGGTTGAGTGCCTTCAAGTTTCACACAATCAGAAGATATATATATATATATAGAGAGAGAGAGAGAGAGAGAGAGAGAGAGAGAGAGAGAGAGAGAGAGAGAGAGAGAGAGAGAGAGAAGCAAGAACAGCAGATGATTGTATAGATAAATATAAATCTATTCCTTCCTTGAAAAAAGAATAGATAACTGAATTTAAACTGGAGTGTAGACCTCCTAATAAGAACTTACAGTCCAGTGACAAGGTTTTCAGGAGAACAAGTAACCATAGTCCAGCTACAAGGATCAACAGAGTCCTCATCCCAATTCTCAAGAACATTATGAGGGTCTTCTAGAAATCTCTTAATACCCATCAGAGCTTGAACTGAAAAAGAAAAATCAAAAGATAAAAACTTAAAACCATTGCCATTCAGGGAAAACCCATTTCAATAAGTAGAAGAAGCGGCTCTAATCACCTTCAAAGTTAACACCTTTGGAAGAAAGCAAACCTCTTGCAGTAGCCCATAACAAGAACAAAACCACCAAAGAGAAAGCACCTTCTCCTCTTCCCTTTGTTCCCATGAGTTACTGGTCCAAAAAGACGACACCCAGATACAAGAACTGGCTTGTGACTATCCTGGGAGCCTGTAGGAGTGGTTTAATGGAGTGACAACTGATCAGTCCCCAGTTGAGTTGGTTTGTTTTAATCTTTCCCAGGTGATGTTCATGAGAACCTACTAGTGGTAGAGCTCCTCATGCTACTCACTACCGAAAACCAATCAGTCATGTTCTGTGTCAGACACATGAGAAGAAAAACCAGAAGTTTGGTAGTAAAGGAGGTGCTAACATGTCTGCCACTGATTTCCTTCAGAGAATAAAGTAGTTATAAGCAACTTGCTAATAGAGGATCCCAACTAATTTTAACATTGCGGAAAGGAAGCAGGAGAAAACAGGAGAAATTCTTCTGTTTGCCAGTCGTACATTTGCATGGAAAGGGAAAGTATGAAAATAATGATAACAAATCTGTACAATGTTGGGGGTAAAATAAAAAAGAGAATTTGCATTTTGGGGATAGGGCATAGGCATGCATCATTACTTCTCAAGATTCGTGATTTGGGCCACATTGACCATGGTATACTCTTATAGGCTATGATGCACGGATACTTCAAAGTGGACAACGTATCGTGTCGTATCGTATCCGATACTTCACCTTTTATTTGTAAAATTTGGATCCCTTCCGTATCCATGCTGTGTTCCTATGGTATCCTTGCCGTATCCGTGCATCATAGCTTACAGATTGTCAATGGTTCTAGGATTTTCGTTTGGATGGTATGGGCATTGATTAAGTAAAGAAGTAATAAAATCAAAATTTTTAAGATCTTATATAAAAGGTTTTCCGAATCTTGCTAGTGCGAACGCACCCAAGAGATGCAACTTGGGTCCACCCTTCTCCGCACTCTTACCTAAATTTATCAATTAACTTTTTATAATCTAATTAGCTTTTATTAATTGTATACACAAGATTTTCCAAATGGCTCCTAATATTCTAATTGCAAATTCATTGACATTTACACGTGTTTCCATCTATGATTTTTACAAAGGATTCAAACTTATGCACTTAGGCACTTCACATGTCTTAACCAACTAATCAACAGCTGGTGGGAATCAGTAGCAAAATATTTTATTAGGAAGGAGAAATACAATATAAAAAGAAAAACTCCGCAGTAGTAAACAAAAAGAACCCATGGCGAATTTTTATTGACTTGGTTCTGCTTATAAATTAAATGAAAGAGTATTAGCAGGGGAGGGATAAATTAGGAATTTTCTGATCCTGCCATTGGCAAACTGATATCACATCTGAGACCTATGACCCACAAATTGTGATCCATTGATTAGATAGCCTGGAATATAATTTGGTGGTAAATGGTTGGGCATTGGATCGGGTCCACATTAGGGACCAACAGACTGCAAGCCCATATACTAGGATAACGGACACAACTGAGACAATGATTATAACACCAACAACAACAGCTACTACTATTATAATAGTTCTAATAGTTATTATTATTAACAAGTACATATTGATTACATTTATAGGTTAATTTGGCTATAGCCATGGTCAGAACAATACCAACTCCAAAAATTTGGGTCCGGATCTGGATAAGGATGTAGGACTGGGATCAGAAGTCAGAACTTGGACCCGTCCTGATTAAAATAAGCACACGTACCCAATACTCTGAAAACAAAGAGTTTAAATGCTAAAATACACTATCACGACAGACTGAGCTTGGCCTAATATTATCGAAACCAATATACTGATGAGATCACCTTGCACCCTACCGGATTCGTAATCATAAGTATTCCTGAACTTTCAGCCCCTATCTGAACCACCAAGAGTGGACATGAGGGGAGTACTATGATGTATCTGGGTTTACATGGGGCTCACCTGAATGCATCTAATCATTGGGATGAATATGATGTGAATCATGAGTTTGCCAAATATCACTTCAAAGATTATCCTAGAACTTTTATTTTAGGGCCTCAAGGTTTAACTGTTTTTATAAGCAACCTTTTTTTGGGGACTCGATACAACAATCTTAATTGGATGAGTGCCAATTTCTTAAAAAGGAGTGGGAGGATTTATATTGGTCATAGGTCTACCACACCGCATAAATTATTAACACTGTAGAGTCTTTTGGTGGGGTCTAAAAAAAACTGGGCTATAGCTCTAATACCATGTTAATATCATATGGAGCAATCAGGTTCAATGCCAAAACCATAGAGAAGAGGAAGACAAATCATTGGAGAGAAACCATGCCACTCACAAGTGAGTGTTTTACAAAAAAGGGCGAAAAACACAATAACCTTGTTCAAGATTTTACATCCACACTACAAGTTTACAAGAAAGTACAAAAATGAAACTTACAAATAAAAGAACCTAAAAAGCATAATTTTCTTCAATATCTATTGGTTTCCAAATCGACTGTCCCCTTGACCGACAAACCATGCTAGTGAAAGTGGGCATAAAAATCATGTTTAAAAAAAAAATGAACAGAAGTGAATGGAGAGACAGGAAAGTTCCTTTGTGGGGGCCATCACTATTAACCTATTTAGTGCCTAGATATTCGTGGAAGAGAATTTTACTATGAGAGAGAGAGAGAGAGAGAGAGAGAGAGCAAAAGCAAAAGAACAGGGTGGGAAGTGTGCTTTCCTTGTTAAGGGTGGACTGGAATCCAACATTCCCTGCTTTTGGCCATTCATTAAAGTCCCAAATTCCGTCTTTTTATATTGAGTGTTAGATGTAGTCATCAATTAAGAAGGGAGAGGTTGGGGTTTGGTATCTTATCTCAAGACGTTGCAACTTGCAACTGTGCATTGGTGATTGACTGAATGAATACAGTAGAATGGAGGAATGGGACGAATGAAAGAAAATCTTTGTTGGGTACCCTCTTTTTCCTTATTTTACTTGGTATTGGTTCAAACAACCGTTGGCAAACTCACATTTTTATAGTACCATGCCAGACAACCCATCATCAACAAGCATCTAAAGGGTGAAACTTTAAAAAGCAAAAGCTGCCACCCTCTCCCACTCTCCCTCTCTCCCTCTTTACCAGGGACCCCATTTGTCTTCATAAAGTTAGAAAAATAATGGAGAAAGTTTATACTTAGCTGGTCATCACACCATCCCACCTTCAATTGGAATGTAGGGGCCTTTATTTTTTGGACACAATCTATTAGATGCAAACTTCTCATTTGATTAGTGATCAATTCAAAAAATTACTGTGAAGAAAATGGTTTTTACCATTGGATCAAATTATCATGTATTTTTTTTTTCAATTCAATACTGAATAATGATCTTTATGATTTTCAGACCATTTATTAGTTATGGAAGATGTGCTTCATTGCTTAAATTGAAACGGACAATTTACAACTAGGTACTTCTCCAAGTTAAACTGTACTTTGTGCAAATCCAAGAAGAGGGGCATGTTGAGAAAAGTGGTGCTGCTATATCTTCAGCCAAAGACTAATCTACGTTGCTAGAATGATCTTAACCATGTGATGTTACTTTGAAGTTGGATCATTAACCATTATTTTTCAACCATTTTATTTGATGGGAATTGCCAATGCTGATAGTATGATCAGTCAAAATGCTAGGGTCGTCACACGTGTACTGGTCAGACACCATCATATTTATTTAACCTCATTTATGCATGTAATGTGTAAATGAGATAAAAAATGATGTGTTAATACAGACATTGTCACACCAAAATCTCACACCTAAATAGATATGAAACACTTACACATTTTCAAATTGCAGAAGGCCATAGAACAAGTCTTCTAATAGCGATTGCATTTGCTAATGCAATTGGTCATGGGATCAAATCCCAATGACTACGTTATCTTTGTTATTCTTATGAGCTCAATATTTTCTAATCCAACCAATACAAATTGTTTATTGAACTGATAAACCTAATGACAAGTTTATATCTAAACCTTCATAGATTTTGAGTAATTTATGAGAAAGTGTAAAAAAACCCAATTTATAGATTTCATTTTTGACTTTTATAGGCCTCCAATTCATGATCTAAAGCTTCAGTATTCTCATATTAGTGACAAGAGTTAAGGCATTGGATGTACTTATTTACTCATGTAAAAATGTTATTTTGACAAATATGATTATATTTTCACATACGCAGCATTTTCATATGAAATATTTACATATATAAAATTTATTTTTATGTACCTTAAATAATTGGAAAACAAATCCCTACGATATACTCCATAATCCATCAAAACACAATCTAGTATTTGCGAACCCACTATTGAACTAGTGCAAGGGACTGTTTATGTTCTAAGTTTAGGGTTCAAACTTTAGCAATAAAAGAAAACCCTAGAAATAAAAGAAAAAGTTAAAAGTAAAGTAACTAGCACATCTAGTAAGATAAACAAATAATTAAGGACCCTTGCTTTGGACAACGTCAACTGGCCAATGTTTTGAGTGGAGCTAACTGATTCAATTTGGTCCCTGATTCAACTTAGTCCAAATAACAGCCATAGTGATATTTTAAAAATACTATTCAATAATATCATGAAAAAAATTAAAAAAATGAAATTCAAAAAAGAAAATTTATGGGAGAATGAAATTAAAAATGGGAAAACAAATGAGGCTGAAATAGTCTTTAACAATAGTTTGTATTTGTTTATTATTTGTATTTTACAAAAGTTAATTTTTTTTTCACTACATTTTCATGATAATATCTAGAGAAACCACTGAAAATGTCTCAACATTATCCGAGATGATAATTTTCCATAAATGATATTCTTGATAATGATCCACACTAGTCTTTCAGCCAGTGGCTAAGATGAATCATGATTTAGAATAATGGAAACTATGAAAGTTTGTAAAAATAAAAGTAATTCGCAATAGAAGTCAACAAATTACCTTGGTCAAGGATTCTTAAAAGATTTGAGAAGCATTGATTGGTATTTTATCAATTACAGTTTTGTGCTTAGCAAAACTAATGCCTATATTCTAGATTGTTTGGTGATAGCTTGATTATCGAAAGTTACTCATTTAATACGGTTTCTTGGGTTTTACAAAAAGGTAGGGCTCTTTGGAAATTTCATCAAATCCTTAATGAGATTAGAGCTTTGTCCTTTGCAATGCTGGTGGTTTTTAAGCATGTTGTCTTTTTGGCGAATGCTACTACAGATTGCTAGCCAAACAAGGTGTGAATATGGATAACCTTTTTGTTAGTATGTGATCTTTTTAGTTTTGCGTCTTTATATCCTTTTATTCTTTTTTGAGGTTTGGTATAAGGCTTTTATACCTTTTTTCTGTATTTTGTTTTTCTTTGTATTATTCTTTTCTTTCTTAATATAAGTTGCGCTACCGATAAAAAAAGACAAAACTAATGAGCAGCGGTGCCATAATCCAACCAAACCTCCATAACCTGACTGGACCTGCGTAACTCAATCGGTAATATATACTATAAAGGCCCAAACCCAGTTTCTGGATATGATATTGATTTTGGTCGTAGGGTTAGCTTTAAGTGGACCGTATCCTTGATGAACATGCTGATTTGCACTTTCACTCACTTGACACCTTATTGATAAAATGCTTATTATTAATTATATTCTATTGCATTATAATTATGCTAATGCATCATTCATTCGCATTAATGCATCTTCTTTATGGACAACTTTCGAAAATCTCGAACGATCCAACTTGATGCCATCAATTTTGGGGGGCAACTTTGACAGAATTGTCTTGACGCAGTTAGTAACAATGACGATGTTAAGCAACAGCATAAACTCAAATGAAAGTCTAATTTGTATAACACTTTCTAAACCAACAGAATACCCTCCTAAACATCATAATCAATGAAATGTTGCTTACAAGTGTCTCGATCCGGCATTTTAGTACGATTGAGGGTATTTGATTTTTTGTTTGAATGGATTAGATCTTACAGAGTTGTAATCTATCAATCCATGCTTGCTATTTGAGTCCTATGATCTTGTTTATGTCAAATTTGATTCCCCATACTTGTGATCCCTATGCTTTTTATTACATGTTCTACACCTTGTTAATGATGGACACACACTAATTTAATGCATTTGCGATGTTTGTGTGATTCTACAATGTGTTTAAATTTGTTAGGATGCATAGATTCAGTTTAAGTACGATTTGGAATTCATGTGGTCGAATGGAAAGTTGTAGGGCTTTTTCAATGGCTAAATGAATAGGAAATTTGGGTCTAAATGTACCGTTGCGTTTGTTTCATCGAGAATTTTAAAACCAACATAAAGATCACATGTTTACAAGCCTGGGTGATCAAGTTACGACCTAAACAAGTTACAAAGGATAAATATGTCCAACTGTAGCAAATTTGAATTACAAGGATGAACTCTTTAGGGTGAGCTAATTAGGCTTTAGGTAAGACTAATATTATTGGGATACAAAGATATATTGCCATATTGCAACTTAGAGATGGGAAATGGCGAGAACTTCTCTTTTCCCAAGTGATATAGAGCGAGAGATCTCACCCATCTATTTAGGGTTTGAACATTAGGTATGCCCATTTATTTTGCTTGCAGGCTTTATTTTCTACATATGTGGATTTTATTTTGCTATGCGCGACCTACTTTCTCATTTAAGTAGACTGCCTTTCCGAATGGATGAGCTTTCTTTGGGTCTTAGCTTCCTTAGCTATAGTAACAAAGAAAAATAAGGATATATAAGACTTCAAATATTTTATATCCATTTAAATTTTTGAACCATCTTAAGCCATCTTGATAGGTTTCGGGGCTAAAATTCATCTATGCATCCAACCCTTGAAATGAAATTTGCCTTATGACCATCATTTTATTTTATTATTGTAAGTGTTAGATCCAAAAAACTACTATGCTATCAAAAATTATGAGGGCATGGACTATATTTTCAACACCCTTTTGTGCTGCCCTTGATGAAGAGGCCGATGGATAGTGTTGTGACCATTGGTCTCATGACCTCAAATTGATGAGTGATTCCACACAAAAATAAATAAATAAATAAAACAATAAAAAAAAGAAAAAAAATCCTTCCAATTGGTAGACAGTCCCATATTTTGCAAATCAAGTTTATTTGTTTTCATTAGCCTTTGAAATGTCTTTGCTCCTGTCTTCTAGACAACTACTTTATTTTATTACTGTTTTTTTTAATGAAAACAATAACCCAAAAAGCCAATGTTGTAAAGGCCTTCACATGGAATAGGGGAGTGAGGCTCTCCTGATTAACCCATGAAATTTAATGGCCTCAACACAAATTTTAGTCCTCCAATGAAACGGCTAGGCTGTACGTCTTTTCTGCACAGCTAATCTGATGGCGAGTAAGATACGGATGAGCCCATCTGATTACATTGATCATAGGTGTGGTCCAAATGAGCTCTATAGGCTATATTGTTCAGTGCATGGCTGTGGCCCAATAGCTCTAGAATATTTCTTAATCTTTGACGATTATTAACAAAGGGATACGATCTTCCAATCCTGTCGGTTTTTGGGTATCCCCTAACTAGTAGTGCCGCCAAGTCAATGCATTTGATACACAAACTGTGGTCCCACATCTTTAAAATGAATATTGGGACCAGCAATCCATTATATATAATTCACGTCTATTAATCAATTGTCTTTTATTTATTTATTTACTGAAGGCAAATTTTCAGAAAATCTACATTCTCAATATCCCTCTTGGTTTTTCACATGGGAGGCCCATCTTTAATCAATCTAATCCTTAAAGACACACACAACCACCTTCTTTGAATTGTCATTGATCAAGTCCATGTCTTCCATGCATCATTCATCGCTATATATATATATATATATTTAGCGACATTTACCAAAAAAATCCCATTACAAATGGGAACTACAATTGAAGACTCCAAACTTTTTTAATATCAGAGGAGGACCTACAACAAATTTTTTTTCTTTCATTTTTGCCCATCATTTGTTGATGTCAGCAAATCATAGAATCCAAAAATTGACAAAAGAATAAAAAATAGAGGATAAAAAGAAGAGAAGAAGAAGGGAAGAAGACAACTATAGAGAAGATCATCTCTATCATCCGATCAAAGCGAAATCTACAACTTCATCTCTCATCATTTTCATCTCTCATTCTCTCCATCTCCCATTTAGCTCCTTCTTTCCTTTTATTCTTGAGTGGAGCTAGTTGTCTTCTCTACTTGTGTTAGTTTATCTAATCTAATTTTTTATTTTTTTTATTTTTGTAAATGATAAAAAAGAAGAGGGATAAAAGAGGTGATGTTCTTAAGATAAAAGGCTTGTTGTATTCTTTGTGTTTGTTAGAATACCTAACCAATATTTTCTTAAACTTTTTTTCACATAGAGTGCCAATTTTTTCAATGATGTCTAGAGTTGAAGTGATGCCTTCAATGTCCTTGTTGAAATGCCTAAGTGGTATTTTCTAGAATCTTTCTATCTATTGAGTGCCATTTTTAAAATTATGTTAGATTGGATTTGTTTGGGGGGGGGGGGGGGGGGGGGGGGGGGTTGTTGAAGACTTTATAGACTATTGATAAGGTAATGAAAAGTGATACATTAACTAAAAGGAAAAAGTACATATATGAGCAATTTCATCAACAGCGACAAATAATTTATCGATGTAATTGTTTCTAAATCTATATAATAGTACACATTCATCGATGTCAATAAATACTATTAAAGGATCAATCTGGAAATCTTGTTTAACATGGAAGATTTATCGATGTCGATAAATTATTTGTCGATATCAATATATAATTTGTCAACATTAACAAATAATTAGCTGACGTCGACAAATACTATTAAAGAACTAAATGGGGGCAATTTGAAAAAAAATATAGGGAAATTGGCGGGAGGTCCTCCATTGATAATACAAAAAATTGGGATTTTCAACTATAGTAACCTTGACTTATGGGTTTTTTTTAGTTAATCCCCCATATATATATATATTAAGGATATACACACAATTTACACTCACACATGCAAGGTAATATAGACTCACACATGTGAAGACATAATCACAACTCACAAATGGGAGATAATGGAGGCACACACATGTTACTATGTTATGAAACAACACAACTTACATATGCAAGGTAATGAAAACTTACAGATGTAAGGAGACAATACAAGTCACACCTCATTACAACTCACACAACTGGGGTAAGGGATACTCGTACATGTGAGGAGAAATAATACAACTCACACATTGAAATAACAAAAACCCACATATGTAAAGAAAAGGAGACCATATTTGACATGATACGGAGCAACAGAGCCATTAAACTTCCATGCCTGAAATCAAATGCTAGGATTTGCGATGGGAACATACTGTGCATTCCCTAATCCACACAAAAACCCTTTTATTCATGTGCCTCATTTCTTTTTCATGAATCCAGATGAGCCCCAAAGTAGATGGACATTTTTTAAGGGGAAAAAAACAACTGGCACTATGGTGCGTTGCTCTTTATTGAGAATGGATTAATTGCGTCTTTAGTGAAAAAAATGATCATCAATGAGCAAGATATAATTATACAAGTGTCAAATCAATACGTGGATCGCCTAACCATGGGTCCCACTGTATATGATGGGCAAGGATGAAGAATTAGAACCCAACTTTTTAAGGAAAGAAAAGAAGAGAGAAGAAAGAATTCATACTGGTATACACTGCGGGCCTTAATCAATTGATCAGAGCGGGAACCACTTTGGATGGGCAATGCCTTGCAATTTTTCACACTGAAGAGAAAACCCAAAAAAAATATATATATATCGTTCAATGGAGTAGATCTTTAATCCATTGCTTATTTGCACCTGGGGGCAGACCTGGGAATTTTTTTCTCGGGAGGGGAGAGCATTATCTAGAAAAACGTTTTGGGAGGGCCACATATAAAAGATAAATATAATTCTCAAAATAGATAGGGAGTTTTCTAAAAATCTTAGAGGGGTCAAATGTAAAAATATTAAAAATTATTCAAAACTTAAAAGGATTTTGTGAAATCTCGGGGGGCCAAATGTAAAAAAAGTTTAAAAAATAAAAATAAAAACTTTAAGGGGTTTTGTGAAATCTTAGGGGGCCCATAGCCCCCCCAGGCCTACATATGGGTCAACCCCTGTCTGCATTAAGTCTTCCACATCAACGATTCAGATCACTCAAACATGGCCCAGTTGTATGGACAAGCGGCCCAAACAAATTGTAGACTGGACTTCGGCCTTGTATTTTATCTATTCTCTCGAGGTTTTGAAGCCTTAAAGAGGTCAAAACAAAGAAGTGGGGAAGAAAGAGATTTGATGATGATGCTTCTATCAAGACATGCACCGATAGATAACCAAATGAGTAGGGAATTATTGTATTTTTTACCACGCACTTGGTCGGTTTGAATTGAAGAAGGAAAAGAGCTATACCTATGACCATGAGCAGGCACCCCCATGATATCAAAGGTCCTGTAAAGCAATTCTCTTGTTAAAAAGCATCCAAAATGATGAACAGTCTTTGACCCCACTTTGTCTCCTGATCACCAAACTCCAATCTAGCATGGGATTCTTGTTTTCTTCTCACCCCGCTACTTGATATAAGGTCTTGTGATGGTTAGTTTTTAATGTATGATCTTGTATCATATAAGGTACATTGTGAACTGCCAATGTGTTGGTTTTTCTTGTTCTGCAAACGTCCTTTCATGTTAGAAGATGAGATCTAACGACAAAGGTGATGAGGATTTTTGTGGATATCTTGGATAAGGACTTGGTGGTGCATCAGTGTTTAGTTCCTCTTCACCACTTGAATTTCCTATTATTTCCCCTTTTATTATTAAGAGAAAGATTAAGTACTAATGGGTCCCTCTAGGCCTGGCCGTGCCGGATACTGGTCCGTGTCATGATGGACCGTGGTTGTGTTTTTAGGCTTATGGTGACCCAGGCCTAGTTTTAGGGTCTGATAGTTGAATGGGCTCTATATTGGCATATTTTTATTAAACAAAAGCCTGGCATTGCCCGTATATGGAGCACAAATGGGTGCACATACTTTGCAAATGGGTTAGTCCTCGGCAAGATTTACAGGCCCATGAGCTGAATCCAAGCCTTAATATCAGGCCCTATAAACAAATGGGCTGTTCTTGGACAAGTTTCGGCGTCGCCAACTCAGCCCTTAAACCTACTTAGGGTCTTCACGTAGTCCAAGTTTGCAGTGTGAAGATAGATTCTATGGCAAGCCAAGGTCTCTCCTTGTTTCTTGAGGATTTTACTTGTAAAAACACCTTAGTTAGCCCTTGAACCTAAAAAAGCCCCTTAGTATTTTAGCTTCCAAAGTTATCCCATGGGACCACTTTGGATTCTTTTATGCATCTAAAAAGCAGTGTCGAATTTGACACTCGGTCTTTATACCAGTGTCGAATTCGACCCAACTCTGTTCCTCTTTCATGTCGACGAAACCTCTGGGTATCTATGTTTTCAATTAGAGACTTATAGTGTAGTTAAGATCCAACAGTCTAATCTTTAAGAGGACCTACTCTTAGGATAGCTCATTAGTGGCCTACATGATGTGGGGACCTGATCCTTGATCGAGTGGGCCACATGGACTCATCACTGATTTTAAAAAAATCCAAAATTTTCTTGCTCTGGGTACAAACGTGATGATGAAAACGAAGACACGACGGTTGTGCACTATCTCCTTCTTCCTCTTCGATTTTGGTTTGCAACCAAAAACAGAAACCTAATGCAAATATAGAGACCGGAGAACCTAATGCGGCGACAACTAGCCATCGCGACTTCCTTCTCCGGCAATGATATGAGGTGGCAACGGGCGATTGCTGCTATCTTCCTCTCCTGTGTTATCTTCATCATCATTCCAATGCTCAACTTTGAGCCGTGTCCTTAATGGTGTAAGCCCTAAATTACTTTTGTTGTCCAATTGACTATACTATGGTTTAGATTTAAATATGGATTTACGCAAACCCTTTTTTTTTATGCCTACTTGGCCACAAGTAAATGTTTGGGCTAGGAATTGGTTGTCCTATCCACCAGAACAACTTGAGGTTCCTCATAGACCTTCTCTTATTATGGCAGATTTGGCATTGGGTTTGTCGGATTGACATGGATATGAAACTTTAAATTCGATTGAGTTTTGGTCGGCCTTAACCCACACTTGGTTCTTATGTGTAGAAATAGAGTTGACAAAACATAACCCGACCTGACCTGCATATTATCATCATCATCATCATCAAAGCCTTATCCCAATTATGTTGGCATCGGCTATATGAATTTTGTTTCTCCATTTTGTTCTATTTTGAACCAAATCCTTAAATAAGTTAATCTTCTTCAAATCTGAATTAATGACTTCCATCAATGTTTTCTTCGGCCTACCTCTACCTCTTGATGGGCCATCCACTTGTATAGCTAGACTTTTTCTTACCGGTGCCATTACTGGCCTACGTTCAATATGCTCAAACCATCTTAAACGGTTTCTCTAATTTTATCCCCTATTGGTGCTATCCCTAAATGCTCTCGAAAGCGTTCATTTTAAGTTTTATCTTTTTTAGTTTTACCACACATCCACCTAAGCATTCTCATTTCCGCCTACATCAATTTTATGAATATGAGTCTTCTTAATTGGCCAACATTCTGCTCCATATATCATAGCTAGTCTAACCACTGTCTTGTAAAATTTGCCCTTCAATTTTGTTGGCATTCGTCTGTCATAAAGCGCTCCAGAAGTTAGTCTCCACTTCAGCCATCCAACTTTTATCGTATGCTCCACATCTTTGTCAATCTCCCAATTCTTACTAATCATCGAGCATAGGTACTGAAAAAAATTTCTACGTGGTATCTCATGGGTTTCAATTTTGACAGTGGTTTCAACACTTTGTATATGTCTACTGAAGTTGCAATCCATATATTTTGTCTTTGTACGACTTATTTTAAAGCCTCTAGATTCTAATGCCCCCTGCCATCTCTCAAGCTTTGCATTTACACCATCTCTTAATTCATCTACTAATACTATATCATCTGCAAATAACATACACCATCGTACTTCTTCTTGAATATGCACAATTAAACTCATCCATATAACCTACATAATCCGACCTAAATGATAGATGGGTTGGTCACAGGTTAGGAAATTCTACCTTGCAATTAAACTGGTTGGGTTACGGTTGACCCACTTAACCCGTATAACCTACAATAATTCTTATTTTTATTAAAACGTATTTAAGAACATAAGCAGAAAGTGTTCCTCATGGTTATCACCACTTCCATCCTTTTACATTCCTCAGTTTCTTCCTTTCTCTTCACATTCTTCCTTGTTTTCAACTCCTATTTACATCAATCATACTTGTATTGTAGTTAAAATTTTGATTTAACAAATGCAATCGACACGTATTATGTGATCCAACCCGACTTGCATAACCCTTATAGGCTATGCAAGTTAAAGCGTGTTGGGTTGGGTTGACCTGTGGTGGGTATGGGTTAGGGTTTCTAACTTGTTTAATAAATAGGTCGGGTGCGGGTTAAGCTGTTTTGGCCTGTTTATTTAATGGGTTTGACCCATTTAGCCCAACCCAACCCGATTGCCACCTCTAAGCTACAGGAAGAGAGAGAGAGAAAGGGAGCCCCATCATGTAATTAATGGAAAAGAAGGGATCGGTTTTGCAAATTTCAGAAACACAATGACTCATTTGCATGATCTATTCTTTTTTGTTTGAATGAACATCTCATGCCTTGTCCACCTCCAAAATGCATATACAGTTTCAATCGTCATCAACATACCAGCATAAGCAATCCACTTGTCAATTCGTTGGTGCTTCTCAATGAGCTTTTAACAGAGAGTTTGAGAGCCCCACTGTGTTGAGAATGTCCAATGCTTTTCTGTGCCCTCTTTAGGCAATCCCTTTGATTGGTATATTTATCCCCATGTCAATTTGCATGATCTATTCTCCCCCAAGTCCACACCATCTTATTAGGATCTCTGTTCTGGGGTCGGTGAAATGCAAAAGAAACCCAGTGTCGAATTCGACTCCCTTTTAGATGCATTAAAAAAAAAAAAACACTTCGGAAGCTAAAATACTGAAGGGCCATTTTTGGCTCATGGGCCACTTAAAGGGATTTTACCAATAAAATTATTTTATTTATTTATTTATTTATTTATTTTTAGTGAGGGTGGATCTCAATAGAAAAGTCTAACAAAATTTAAGCCTAATCAAACCATTTGATAATGAAGCCCTGAATGTATAAAAATTAATGCGTTGATATCTCAACATTAATCAAAGGCATTTAGCTCTTTCGGCCGGCGCGGCCCAATGGTAACCTACATAATGGCACTGTTTTTAATGTTGCACACTTTATAATCTGATTTGAGAATTGAATCGAAATTTCTATGTTAACAAATTTGGAAATAGAAATTGAATGTTTGTTCCCCAAGAATCCAATTTTATCCTACTAGAGGTACTCCTGGCCGAGGCTACACGAAGTTGAGCCTCTTGGGCTGGATGTGGGCGATGTTTTTTGGTCCATTGACTGAACCAGGACACAATCGCCCCAACTTCTTGCCTGAAAGTTGGCTGATCGAGAATGAGGCCATGTATGCTTAAAGGCCTAACTAACCTGACATACTTAGAACAGAGTAGGGGTTCTCATGGGCTGTGTAACCCCAAGCCTGAACCAAGGTCCGTACCCTGTGCCTAATTTTCTGGACCAATTACTGATGGGCCATCCGGAAAGACAAATCTTTGAAGCCCTGGCTCAGCCTCTGCTTCAGGCCTGTGAGCTGGATCTCGGCTGAATGTTAGGAGCAAGAGGCCCATGAACACTCTGCCAAAGAAGTCTCAATCGTTCGCAAGTGGATGGGTTGGCCTGATTTGGAGGACCCTAGTTTCAATCGGGGCCCCATAACTATATAGGCCGCTTAAAAGGTTTTTTTTTTTTTTCTTTTTGCTGGTCCATCAATAGGTATATATGCTTATTTAAAATTAATGATCCCGCATATATGAGACTTCATTTGTTCACAAATTAAAATTCATCAATGTTTCAAAAGGAAAGAACAGGACATGAATAAAATTAAAATGAGATTACTCAGAGGTGTATGAGCATAGAAAATTCTTATCAGAAAGATAGGTCAATCTGAAAAAAATAAAAAACTTATATTTTGAAAGTTTTCTGATTAGGGTGAGCAAGAAGAATTAAAGGAGTACAAAATATATTAGTATATTTTAGTTGGGAAGTTGAGAACAGCTTGCTGCCTAATCATTCCCTCGTTTCCATGATTGGCACCAAAACAATTATTTAAGGACAATATATTTTATAGGGGTTTTTCTCAAAAAAATCCCGTTAGAGTTTTTATAGGACAAAAAAACCCCAAAGGTTTTTATGGCTCGAAGTGGTCCCCTGATCCCTTGTTGGTTTTTTTTTAATATTATTCATGAGCATAGATATCCATGTTCAAGCGTAACATACATAAAACCCTTTCCATATTCATTCTTCCTCTTCATCATCTCTTCTTCTTGGTTTGGTTGAGGGTTCCATTTAGATTTTATTTGAGGTAAATAGGGGAAAATCAAGAAGAAGAAAAAATAAAAGGAAAATAGAAACAAAAAAAAAAAAAAACAAAGAAGAGAAGATAAGAAAGAGGATGAAGGAAGAAGAAAAGCAAGGAAGAAGAAGAAATGCTGGGAGGAGAAAGAGAATGAAAGTGTGTAATGAAATGTGAAATTAGAAGAGAAAATTAAGAAGAGAAATGAGAAGAAGAGATAAGGAAGAGAATTAGTAGAAGAAAACACAAACACGAAGAAAAATGGAGAAGAAGAAATATTATTTTTTAGACATTATTGATGAGTAGCAATATCTATGCTCATCAACAATGTCTAAAAAAAACATGATTTTACTTTGGGTCTCAAGAGTAATATTTCTTCTTCTCCTTTTTTTCTTCTTATTTCAGTTTCTTCTTCTGATTCTCTTCCTCTTCTCTTTTGATTATTTCTCTTCTTAATTTTCTTTTCTTATTTCACCTTTCATTATACATTCTCATTCTCCTTCTTCTCCCATTATTTCTTTTTTCTTCCTTGCTTTTCTTCTTCCTTCATCCTTTTCTTGTCTTCTCTTTTTATTTTGTTTTTATTTTCTTTCTCTTTTTTTTCTTCTTCTTAATTTTTCTCTTTTTGCCCCAGACAAAAACTAAATAGACTCCTCAACCAAACTAAGAAGAAGAGATGATGAAGAGGAAGAAGGAATAGGGAAAGGATTTGATGTTTGTTAAGCTTAAGCATAGATATCTATGCTCATAAATAATTTTGAAAAAAAAAACTTGAAAAGGGCTCTGGGGACCACTCTGGGCGATAAAAATATTTGGGGTCCTTTTTGTTCTATAAAAGCTCTAAGGAGATTTTTCCAAGAAAACCCCCATTTTATAATACCAAAGAGTTATAAAAGACAATATACTCTCTCTCTCTCTCTCTCTCTCTCTCTCTCTCTCTCTCTCTCTCTCTCTCTCTCTCCCTACTTTTTTTTGTCTCTTTGGTTAGTGTATATTTAAGAATTCTTATTGGGGATATCTAAAACTCGCATTAGTTGGCCCCTCTGGAATCACAAATGCTTATAGCATTTTAAAAGTTAGAATTTGAAGAGTTTAAAGAATTCTATAAACCAAACAACCTTTGAATATCTGAAGAGTTTGAAAATTAGAGAGAGAATCCCAAAAGCATGGAGGAATACTACTAACATGCTGTCATTAATTCTCAAAAGTATAAATCCCAATGAGGAATTCTTGCACACAAATAGACCTTAAGACAAGCCTCTCACGGGTTTTCGTGAGAGGTACTTTGTTTACTATTGTGCATGAGGGTTCCTAATCAATCGTGATGCAGTGCTGCTTCTCTAAGATTAGATTGCATATTGCTAATATGCAGTCAAACTTGTTAGAGTTCACTTAGATGCATGTCTATTAATTTGAGGACAAATGGAAAGGCCCCCTTATAGACAATGGAAAGCCAAAAAAGAAGCCCTACTAGATTATTATCACCCTTGATTTAAAACCAACCTCAAAGTTTAATAGTGTCTTAGCCCTGTTTTTCTTTGTGGAAATTTAACCAAATGTTAAGTAAAGGTTCAATGAGTGTAAGATTGCTCGTGATGTTAGGTCAAGGGATGACAAGAATATGAAATGGGCTTTATTAATTAAAGATGGGATCAAGTGGGGCCCTTAGAGTTGAATTGCACATGTGGACTGCTCATAGGAGAACATTCTCCAATCAATCTAATACCTACACTCACTAAACTCTACTCATCATACTTTGAAAATGTTCTTAATTGTACTCATTGTTGGTTGAATTTCAATAAAAAAAATATGAAGTAAGAAATAGCTAAACTTTAAGGTCCTAAATCAATGGGTGTGATGATTTGATTTGGATAATATTTGACAAAATCATGCGCAAAATGAAAGACCTTTTCATTATATTATCATCCCACAATTGACATGCATTTAAGTGGACCCCAAAAGGGGCTTAAATTTTAACATCTCATGTGAGCTTGAGCAAGGTACCTCGTACCTTTCTCATGAGAGGTGCAAGCTCTAGTATCGGGACTTGCATATGATTTCTCATGAATTTGCACTCATCCTAATTTGATGCTTATTTCAATAGTTGCCATTGAATTGAATTTCATAAAAATTGTGACACAAAAAACCATTAAACTAGTAATGCACTTAAAACAATGGTTCATTTCCATCGATCACACTATCCCTCCATAAAAAGGTGGCAAAATTTAACCCAATTAGGTAACTAGACCATAACTCGATTTGCATCTGATAACCAAACCAGTATCCTATTCAGGTTAGGGACGAGTTAGATAAATTTGATCCGTAGTAAAACTGATTGGATTATGGTTGAACTAGATAACCATTCTAATCCAAGCATGGACTATTAACATTCTTCTACCTTCATTTGGGTAAGCCATGGATTATCCTCATGGTGGTGGCCTAGTTGGTTTCTGTCATGCCCCAAACCCAAAAATTAGGGTTAGGGTGGACCCCGTGGTGTGGCACACGTAATTCTGTAGCAACTCGTATCATACAAAGGTATGTACGAACTGCTACAAGGGAAATCCCACAAATATATGTAAGGAAGATCCATAAGCACGTATCAATCATATTGAACAATTAAGCAGAAACCTGGAGAATTCACCTGTAATTCATCATAAGCAATAATAAAACCATATTCATTTATAATTATAATCTAAAGTCTGTTACTTACCATCCACTTGCACATGATAACAAAATATTTAAACATAGACATAATCCAAAATAATGTAACCATCAACAGTAACTTAAACTAAAATGATAACGATGGCATGACTCCTCCATAGGCCAATGACCAAACCTAAGCAACCCAAAGCAAACCCTATAATGTACTCCCTCCGATGACTAATAGAATACATAATCCTCATTCCACTTATCTACACCCCGAGGTACAATTGGGGTTCCCTCCAAAGCCGTATTGATTGCCGCACTAGCATCGGGTTCTGTACCTATAACACAAATGGTAACATTGTTAACATGACGGTTAAGCAAATATAGAGTACATAAAATTATCATAGTGTATCAAATGAATTAGAAACATATTGATTAGAAGAGAGCAATAACCGGAAACTAGGCATGTTGTGCATGAAAAAAGCATGAGTAATGAATCATAAACAGAAATATCAAAATGTACTAGTTGGCATCAACATGGCTATCTTCTCCCTGTTGAGAGCATATTGTACTGTGAGAATCACTAATAGTCAGGCCAAGACCATCTAGCTACCCTAGATCAACTCTTCATACAACTACTGCAGTAAAGAACACATATAATACCTGCATTCGGTCCTGTCGAACCTCCTATGGGTACAAGCTAAGTGGTGCCGACTCAATGCATCGTGACTGATCAGAGTTCATATTTTCTTATCATATATAGTGATCGACTCATTCTTATGTAAATATATACCAGTCTTGAGTTCGTATTAAGTTGTAAGGATTAAAATTGAAATGAAGCAACTGTTATTCAAACAATGTATACTTAAAGAAGTTAATAAAGTTCGAACCTTTTTCAACCCTAGTGTAACACTCCGACCCGAGTTGATCCGGATTAGTGAGTAATTGCGTGTGCTTTTATCGTTAAGTGTGTTTTGATCTTGTTTTTCTTTGATTTTGAGTTTTAGAGAGATTGTTTGGGTTGAGTTTGACTTGGTCTAGTTAGTTCGAGCCCTTTTTCGTAATTTTGGCTTTTGATTGACCTTGTCAGTTTTGCGTCATTCTGACGTCAGCGCGTGTATTTCGTTGAGCTTGTCGTTTTTCGTAACTGTCTTGGATCCGAATGTTTTCGTTTGCTCTCGTTGGACCGTCATTTGACTCAAACCGACATTTGTGTTAACTGTTTGGACTCAAGTGCAATGTGGACTCAAATTAAGTTATAAATATCTCACCAACCCATTTCTTTTCCCTCGATCGTCTCTCACTCTCTCTAGCCCGTCTCTCTCGTCAGCTCTCCTTCTCTCTTCTCCATCTCTGTTTCGATTGCTTGAGGGAGGAAGAAAGGAGCCAATTCGTGTGTGTTTCCCGGTGGACTGAGCCAAGCAACGAAGTGATTTTCATCCGTGAGGCAAGTATGAGCTCAAGTTGTATGAACACTGATTGATATGGATTTGATTGTTGTGTTTTTATGCTTCATTGTGTTTCTCAGTATTAGACAGCCCCATTAAGCTTGTTTCACTGTTATCTTGCTGTTTCCAGTTGTTTTGCCCCGTTTCTGTATGACTGTGACAGTTTCAGGAAAATGACTCCGTGCACTCACGGTTAAGCCGTGAAATGTGCTACGGCTAAGCCGAGACCCAACCGTAACCCTAACCGTAGAACAAGACAGACTGTTATCTGAAAATAACTGAGAGTTGGCAAACTGCCATTCTTCTACGGCCCAGCCTGATCTAAGCTGTACATTGTCCTACGGCTAAGCCGTGGACCGGGATACGGCTGAGCCGTAGAGTAAAATACGGTTGAGCCGTAAATCCGGATGGATATTTGGGGAACTTCAGCTCAGCCGCGGTGTATAATACGGCTAAGCCGTAAGATGCCTCGGCTAAGCCGTAAGGTCACCTAAGGCTACACCGTGAAACCCTGAGAAGTGAATGAAAAGGATTAGGTTTAAGCAAAAGACCGTATATGACTTTCACATTAGAATGTAGCGAACCTGAATATGCCCAATGGAATGTCTGAATGACATGAATGATCTCAAGGGCTGTGAATCATTCATGCGGTTATCCAGTTGTTTAGCACCTCCCCATGGGTGTTGGTTTAAGGGACTTCGGTGCACACTCCAGACACTGCAACACTAGACAATGGTGCATCGGACAACTTAAAACTACATCAACATGCACGGTTAGAAACACTGGATAATTAGTGTAGGATTGGCTTGTAATTGATCCTTGATTCGTATAAGTACTTGATTTGTTTGATTTGTACAGCATATTGATTACGGTTTATGCCCTCTTATGTGTTCTGCGCTGGACCTCTCGATTCTGTGGGAAATGCAGCAACCCCAGAGCGAAGCCCGGGCGGAACCATTCTTATTGTGTATTGTGTTTTATCGTTGCTCCACTGGAGTATTCGCATCAGTGCTTCTTGTTATTGAGTTTATCAGTGCCTCTTTTCCGGCTTATTTGCATTCAGTATCTTCAGTATCAGTATCAGCTTATTGTTCAGTATCGGTATGTGTGATGCACTCCCTATTGTTGTTCAGCATGATATGCGAGATCTGTATGTGGTATGTGATATGACATGATTGATTGATTGAGGTGCATCATCCGATTTGATTGTGATTGGTATTGGCACTACTGAGCCTCAACCTTAGGATACCCGACGGGGTTAACTTTGGTTTAGTTTATGTGTTTGCCTCTGCAGAGTGTTCTGTCCTGGGACTCCGGACCCCGGGAACTAGAGACCCATGCGTACCCTGGCCCGGTCGCTGGTGTTCTCATTCTGTCCGCTCTCGTAAGGGAGAAAATGGCCAATGTAGTTGCCACTTTGATTGTTATCTGTTTATGATTCTTACAGCATGCTTATTCATTTGCATAACTGCTTAGTATACGAACATGCTTTCTGTAGATCTTGTATCCTGCCTATTGCTCATTTTAGATGCAATTCGTGTTATCGTCTTGTTGCTTATACTGTGCTAAGTCGTTGTACTTATTCGTTGTCTTTGTGTGTTGCAGGCTCAGATCCCTCTCCCGATCCTGCGTCGGTCGACCCGACTTCAGGAGAGGCTCGCGAGGCCCCCTCCGGCCTAGAGGAGTGGACTTGATCCATCCTCCAGAGTACGGTTTGCATCATTTTGTTCTCCCCATTCTTTGAGCCGAGTCTATTGAGGGGATTTTTCTGTACTTGTACCGTGGGCTTGAGTGATATCTGTATTTTGATTTTTGATTGTTGTAAGCCCGCTATATTGTCATACGTTCTTGTAATTCTTCTTGTCATCAGTTTAATGTTGTTTTTGCAATCTCCTATGTTTCTTGGTGTGTTGTTATATGCCTTGATATGTACAGCTTCCGCGTACAGTTGTTTGCACGTGTGATTGATCCCTTGTGTGTGTATGCTTGGACGGGGTCCAGGTGTGCATGCACGGGAGTACGTGTGTCATTGGTTAGACTATTTCTCTGACCCCCGGTCCCTGGGCTCGGGTTGTGACATACGTATTGTATGGTATCAGAGCATTGTCTCTCTGAGCATTGTCTCTATCTTAGTTTGTAAGCATGTAGGCATATAGGACGTGGTGAGATTCCGTAGTCCAGTTTTGGACTGTTGTGTGTGGTCTCCTTGTCTTGTGAGTCTGTGTGAGTACCTAGTGTGATAGCAGATTGTCTTTTGTGTTTTGCAGGCTATGGCATCGGGATCCGGAACACACGACAACAACAATCAGGGAGATAATGAGAGTGGATCAGCCGCTCCCCAGCCACTTGTGAATTTTGACGAGCGCTTCTTGACTATGCTGCAGGCGATCCATTCTTTGCAGGCACAGGTCGTTTCGTTAGTAGACCGACAGAGCCAAGTGCCAGTTCCGTGGCCTGTAGAGCAGCAAGTGGTTATCCAACCTAAAGAGAGCGATCCGAATGCGTTGTACGATAAATTCAGGAAACGTGGAGCCACAGAATTTTTTGGAAATGAAGATGCGTTGAAGGCTGATCAGTGGCTAGAGCATACCGGAGATCTCTTCTCGACCATTATCTGTGATGACCGGCAGAAGGTTATGCTTACGACATCAATGTTCCGAGAGGTGGCAAGGACGTGGTGGAAGAGTGTTAGTGCAGCCTATCTGACTATGCCTAGTGAAGCAGTGTGGGAGACGTTCCAGAAACAGTTCAGAAGGAAGTTCATTCCTGTTCATGTTCGACGTGTGAAGGAGGTTGAGTTTCTGGCCTTACAGCAGCAGCAGCTGACCGTTTCAGAGTACATTCACCGATTTATCCAGTTGTCCCATTTTGCTGAGGATATGATCAATACTGAGGAGAAGAAGGTGAATCGTTTCATTTCTGGTCTGCATCCGAGATATGCGAATTTTGTGACTGCCTTCCAGAGACCAGCTACTTTTGACGATGCGGTCGACAGAGCACATGCTGCGGAAGCCAACCACCTAGCAGAGAGAGCTATGGACTTCAAGAGGAGTGCACCAGTGGGGTCCAAGGGACAGATCCAGAAGAAATGGAAAGGGAAGCAAGGAACTTCGAGTTTCTCCGGGAATAGATGCGAGTTTTGTGGATTGGGACATCCGATGGAGAAGTGTTGGAAGAAGTCTGGAGCGTGTTTGAGTTGCGGATCTATGGAGCATAAGATAGCTCAGTGCCCAAAAACCAGGACTTTCCAGTCGTCTCGATCTATGGGGTCATCCAAGTCTCTCAGTTCTGCAGCCTCGAATAGCCCCCAGCCGTCTCGCCAGAGCCAGAAGCCACAGCGACAGACTGCTCGCGTGTATGCAGCCTCCCATGATCATGCAGAAGATGCGAAGGTGGTGGAAGGTAAAGTTCTCATTGCCCGAGCTGAAGCATATACACTCTTTGATTTGGGATCTACGCGTTCGTATGTTGCACCTCGTTTTGCGGAACAGTTACCGCAACCCCCTCGACCGCTACCCTTTTTGCTGGTGGTGTCCACTCCGGTGGGCAAGAGAGTGGAGTGTAGTGTATACTACCCTCAGTGCGACGTGGTGATTGAAGGTCGCCAGCTGCCAGTTGATTTGGTCTTGTTGTCCATGTTGGATTTCGATGTGATCCTTGGAATGGACTGGCTAGCGCGGTATCGTGCCTGTGTTAACTGTTACAACAGGACGATTTACTTCGATTTTGAGAAGGGGTTTCGTTTCGAGGGCAATCAGGAGAGATGCCCGAGGCGTGTCATCTCCGCATGCAAAGCGGATCGTTTGATACGCAGAGGTTGTGCGGGTTTTCTTGCTTTCGTCTCGGAGAAGAAGGAGGTGAAGCAGTTGAGTGAGATTCCGGTCGTACGTGAGTTCCCGGATGTATTTCCGGAGGAAGTACCCGAGTTACCCCCTGTCCGAGATGTAGAGTTTGCGATCGAGCTAGTGCCCGGTACAGCATCCATTAGTTTAGCTCCTTATCGTATGGCCCCTGCCGAGTTGCTCGAATTGAAGACGCAATTGCAAGATTTGTTGGAGAAGGGTTTCGTACGGCCGAGTGTGTCACCGTGGGGAGCGCCAGTGCTGTTTGTGAAGAAGAAGGACGGTACCTTACGGATGTGCATAGATTACCGGCGATTGAACAAAGTCACGATCAAGAACAAATACCCATTGCCGCGTATTGATGAGTTGTTTGACCAACTTCAAGGTGCTGCTTATTTTTCCAAGATTGATTTGAGATCGGGGTATCATCAACTCCGGGTGAAGGAAGAAGATGTTGCGAAGACTGCTTTCAGGACACGGTATGGACATTTTGAGTTTCTCGTGATGCCATTTGGATTAACCAATGCACCTGCTGCCTTCATGGCTTTGATGAACAGGATCTTTGCTCCTTTCCTGGATCGATTCGTGGTGGTCTTTATTGATGATATTCTGGTATATTCGAAGACCCCAGAGGAGCATGAGGAACATCTACGTCGAGCCTTGCAGTTGTTGAAAGAGCATCGCTTATATGCCAAATTGTAGAAGTGTGATTTTTGGCTCGAGCAGGTAGCTTTTCTTGGTCATACCATTTCACGAGATGGGTTGGCAGTGGATCAGATGAAAGTTGAGGCAGTGATGAGTTGGCCTAGCCCGAAGACAGTGACGGAGATACGGAGTTTTCTTGGATTGGCTGGTTATTATCGTCGATTTATTCAAGATTTTGCCAAGATTTCTGCACCGTTGACTCGATTGACCAGGAAGAATATTCCTTTTCTTTGGACGGACGAATGTGAACGCCATTTCCAGATGTTGAAGGAGAAGCTTACTTCGGCTCCAGTCTTGACGTTACCGGATGGGCATGAAGGATTTATGATCTACTCTGATGCTTCTCGAGTCGGTTTGGGATGTGTTTTGATGCAACATGGCAAAGTGATTGCCTATGGCTCGAGGCAACTTCGGGAGCATGAGAAGAACTATGCCACGCATGATTTAGAGTTGGCAGCCATCGTTTTTGCATTGAAGATGTGGAGACATTATTTGTACGGCGTGACATTTGAAGTGCATTCAGATCATCAGAGTCTACAGTATCTCTTCACGCAGTCTGAGTTGAATATGAGGCAACGAAGGTGGCTTGAGTTGATCAAGGATTTTGATTTCCCCATCAAGTACCATCCAGGGAAAGGCAATGTTGTCGCAGACGCCTTGAGTAGGAAGTCGGAGATTCTTCAGGCCTTGGATAGCCTTTATTTTGTGAGGCATGCCCAGCCAGTGGAGTTGCGATCGGTGGAGAACTGTTTGACACTTGCCAGCACAGTGAGCTTTCAGCCTGACATCATTCAGCGTATTAAGGACCAGCAGTTTGAGGATGTGATGTTGAAGCGAATTCGGGATAGCGTTGCAGATCGACCAGACTTCCGCTTGGAGAGTGATGTTTTATATTTCAGGAGCAGGTTATGTGTGCCAGCAGTAGATGCTTTGAAGGAGAGTTTGATGACAGAAGCACACCATGCTCGTTATTCTATGCACCCTGGAAGTACGAAGATGTACCGAGCTCTCAAGGACAGATTCTGGTGGAATAATATGAAGAGAGAGATTGCTGGGTTTGTTGCTCGATGTTTGACTTGCCAAAAGGTGAAAGCTGACCATCAGAGACCGCCAGGTTCCTTACATCCATTGCATATTCCCCAGTGGAAATGGGAGCACATTACGATGGACTTTGTTTCAGGACTACCCCTGACGAGCAAGAAGAACAGTGCCATTTGGGTGATTGTGGACAGACTGACGAAGACAGCCCATTTTCTTCCATTCAAGAAAGGCATGACATTTTCCGAGATGGCGAAGAAGTTCGTTGATGAGATCGTTAGACTACATGGTACGCCTGTATCGATTGTGTCAGATCGAGATAGCCGCTTTGTTTCTTCATTTTGGAGAGCATTTCAGGAAGCCATGGGAACGAAGTTGAGTTTCAGTACGGCGTATCACCCGCAGACTGATGGACAGTCAGAACGAACTATTCAGACGCTCGAGGACATGTTACGGGCCAGTGTACTGAATTTTGAGAAAGAATGGGATCTGCATCTCTCGTTGTGCGAGTTTGCGTATAACAATAGTTTCCACGAGAGTATCGGTATGGCACCCTATGAAGCTCTGTATGGACGGAAATGTAGAAGTCCTGTTTGCTGGGAAGAAGTTGGAACAAGGAGTTTCCATGGACCGACGATCATTGCTGAGACTACAGAGAAAGTTCAGAAAGTTATTGATAATTTGAAGATTGCCCGATCGAGACAGAAGAGCTATGTAGATACGCGAAGAAGAACTTTAGCATTTCAGGTTGGAGATTGGGTATTCTTGAAAGTCTCACCGATGAAAGGTACGGTACGATTCGGTCAGAAGGGCAAGTTAGCGCCAAGATATGTGGGTCCATTTGAGATCAAGAGCCGGATTGGCGATTTAGCATATAGATTGATTCTACCCGTGGAATTTTCTGGAGTACACGATGTCTTTCATGTGTCAATGCTTCGCAAGTATGTTCGAGACCCGGCGCACGTGATTCGATACGATGATATTCAGATGCAACCCAATGCGTCATACGTTGAGCGTCCGCTTCGTATTGTTGGGACTAGAGAACAGCTCTTACGTACGAGGACTATTCGATGGGTCAAGGTACTCTGGGAGCATCATGGACCTGATGAAGCCACGTGGGAATTAGAAGATCAGATGGCGCGTCAGTATCCTTACCTTTTTGCTCAGGTACGCGTTCATTCCGAGGACGGAATGATGTCCAAGTGGGGGAGGATGTAACACTCCGACCCGAGTTGATCCGGATTAGTGAGTAATTGCGTGTGCTTTTATCGTTAAGTGTGTTTTGATCTTGTTTTTCTTTGATTTTGAGTTTTAGAGAGATTGTTTGGGTTGAGTTTGACTTGGTCTAGTTAGTTCGAGCCCTTTTTCGTAATTTTGGCTTTTGATTGACCTTGTCAGTTTTGCGTCATTCTGACGTCAGCGCGTGTATTTCATTGAGCTTGTCGTTTTTCGTAACTGTCTTGGATCCGAATGTTTTCGTTTGCTCTCGTTGGACCGTCATTTGACTCAAACCGACATTTGTGTTAACTGTTTGGACTCAAGTGCAATGTGGACTCAAATTAAGTTATAAATATCTCACCAACCCATTTCTTTTCCCTCGATCGTCTCTCACTCTCTCTAGCCCGTCTCTCTCGTCAGCTCTCCTTCTCTCTTCTCCATCTCTGTTTCGATTGCTTGAGGGAGGAAGAAAGGAGCCAATTCGTGTGTGTTTCCCGGTGGACTGAGCCAAGCAACGAAGTGATTTCCATCCGTGAGGCAAGTATAAGCTCAAGTTGTATGAACACTGATTGATATGGATTTGATTGTTGTGTTTTTATGCTTCATTGTGTTTCTCAGTATTAGACAGCCCCATTAAGCTTGTTTCACTGTTATCTTGCTGTTTCCAGTTGTTTTGCCCCGTTTCTGTATGACTGTGACAGTTTCAGGAAAATGACTCCGTGCACTCACGGTTAAGCCGTGAAATGTGCTACGGCTAAGCCGAGACCCAACCGTAACCCTAACCGTAGAACAAGACAGACTGTTATCTGAAAATAACTGAGAGTTGGCAAACTGCCATTCTTCTACGGCCCAGCCTGATCTAAGCTGTACATTGTCCTACGGCTAAGCCGTGGACCGGGATACGGCTGAGCCGTAGAGTAAAATACGGTTGAGCCGTAAATCCGGATGGATATTTGGGGAACTTCAGCTCAGCCGCGGTGTATAATACGGCTAAGCCGTAAGATGCCTCGGCTAAGCCGTAAGGTCACCTAAGGCTACACCGTGAAACCCTGAGAAGTGAATGAAAAGGATTAGGTTTAAGCAAAAGACCGTATATGACTTTCACATTAGAATGTAGCGAACCTGAATATGCCCAATGGAATGTCTGAATGACATGAATGATCTCAAGGGCTGTGAATCATTCATGCGGTTATCCAGTTGTTTAGCACCTCCCCATGGGTGTTGGTTTAAGGGACTTCGGTGCACACTCCAGACACTGCAACACTAGACAATGGTGCATCGGACAACTTAAAACTACATCAACATGCACGGTTAGAAACACTGGATAATTAGTGTAGGATTGGCTTGTAATTGATCCTTGATTCGTATAAGTACTTGATTTGTTTGATTTGTACAGCATATTGATTACGGTTTATGCCCTCTTATGTGTTCTGCGCTGGACCTCTCGATTCTGTGGGAAATGCAGCAACCCCAGAGCGAAGCCCGGGCGGAACCATTCTTATTGTGTATTGTGTTTTATCGTTGCTCCACTGGAGTATTCGCATCAGTGCTTCTTGTTATTGAGTTTATCAGTGCCTCTTTTCCGGCTTATTTGCATTCAGTATCTTCAGTATCAGTATCAGCTTATTGTTCAGTATCGGTATGTGTGATGCACTCCCTATTGTTGTTCAGCATGATATGCGAGATCTGTATGTGGTATGTGATATGACATGATTGATTGATTGAGGTGCATTATCCGATTTGATTGTGATTGGTATTGGCACTACTGAGCCTCAACCTTAGGATACCCGACGGGGTTAACTTTGGTTTAGTTTATGTGTTTGCCTCTGCAGAGTGTTCTGTCCTGGGACTCCGGACCCCGGGAACTAGAGACCCATGCGTACCCTGGCCCGGTCGCTGGTGTTCTCATTCTGTCCGCTCTCGTAAGGGAGAAAATGGCCAATGTAGTTGCCACTTTGATTGTTATCTGTTTATGATTCTTACAGCATGCTTATTCATTTGTATAACTGCTTAGTATACGAACATGCTTTCTGTAGATCTTGTATCCTGCCTATTGCTCACTTTAGATGCAATTGGTGTTATCGTCTTGTTGCTTATACTGTGCTAAGTCGTTGTACTTATTCGTTGTCTTTGTGTGTTGCAGGCTCAGATCCCTCTCCCGATCCTGCGTCGGTCGACCCGACTTTAGGAGAGGCTCGCGAGGCCCCCTCCGACCTAGAGGAGTGGACTTGATCCATCCTCCAGAGTACGGTTTGCATCATTTTGTTCTCCCCATTCTTTGAGCCGAGTCTATTGAGGGGATTTTTCTGTACTTGTACCGTGGGCTTGAGTGATATCTGTATTTTGATTTTTGATTGTTGTAAGCCCGCTATATTGTCATACGTTCTTGTAATTCTTCTTGTCATCAGTTTAATGTTGTTTTTGCAATCTCCTATGTTTCTTGGTGTGTTGTTATATGCCTTGATACGTACAGCTTCCGCGTACAGTTGTTTGCACGTGTGATTGATCCCTTGTGTGTGTATGCTTGGACGGGGTCCAGGTGTGCATGCACGAGAGTACGTGTGTCATTGGTTAGACTATTTCTCTGACTCCCGGTCCCTGGGCTCGGGTTGTGACACCTAGTTACCTCTATTTTGGCTCATAGGCTCACATTTAGTAAATGCTCTGTCTCTGAACTTGCCTCAAGGTTTACCGGGAAGAATGGGTACATAATTAAATCATGTTGAGGGCAAGGATTACTTAGCGATATGAATGCATTTAGATTCAGTAAATTTCAGTAAATTTCAATAATATTTACTAGCTAACCTTATGATAGATAATTTGTGTTTTCATAGTCATTCAATACGGTGTATTCATAAAACGTCCGATGCCAATGTGTTACCGAAAATCTTAGTGTTACATTGTGTAGGCATTAGACACATTTTTTTATGCCAACACCCATGACATAACATCGGGAAAAAATTCAGAAAATCGAATAGGATGAGTGACATCTCTACACTCTTCCTCCTTATAATTTAATTACCATTGGACTATTTTAATTAAGGTTGCCATATCTAAAGCCCTACAAAGTTTTCGAAAGTCCCTAATTATCCTAAGTTTTTGTGTTCCTACAGCTTAGCCGTGTATAGATTATGGATTAGCCATGTGTACAAAGTTTTTAACTAAATTCTTCCGCAGTTATGGCTTGGCCGTATTTTGTCTTAGCGTGGATATGGCTTAGCTCTAGTGTAATCCACGGGTCAGCCGTGGGGTCAGTCGTAGTGATGTGCTTGATTTGGGCTCTCTGGAACACTAGCCGTAAATGGTCTAGGCTTAGCTACGGTTTAACCATAACACATTCCACGGCTTAACCATAATAACCGTAGAATAAAGTCAGGTTTTTGGACTCTCTGGTTCCAAGCCGTAGTGTGTTTACGGCTAAGATTTTTTGAAGCTGTTCCATTACAGAGTTTAGTCTAGTACAGAACTCTTGAATTGGTTCCAATGTGGTTTCCTTTATTCCAACAATCATCATACATCTTTCAATAGCCACATTGCATCATTATTTCATGATCATATTCAATATCACTTAGTACATCACATATTCTTAAATCAACGGGATGAATGAGCTATAAATTTGCATTTAGGAAGAATTCTTCATGAATTAACACAAATAAATATACATGGAGTAATATGTATTCTTATACTTGTCTCTAATACAGTGCTTGACCCATATCAACTTTTCCCTTAGTTTGAAGATGAAGAAGGCTTTAACAGAAGATGATCTTACTACATGCAAATACATGCAATGGATGAAATGAGTAGAAGATGCATGCATGTCACCAAATTGAGTCTCCTTGACTTGTTTAAGCTCAAAGCATTAAAATGGTGGAGACTTTACCTTAGGAAGCTGTAGAGAAGAGGAAGAAATCAATTTGTGAGATTCCAAGGAAGATGATGAACAAGGAAGTAAAGAGGAAGAAGAAGGAGCTGTAGCCCTTACATGCACAGCTCCAATGCTTGATTTGATAAAGAAGAGAGCTAAGAGGAAAGAAGAAGATGGTACTCCAATAGTCAAGAAGAGGGAATGAAGAGGAAACGTTGGTTATCCCTCTTTAACTCAAATTTTCCTGGAATTTGCATGCAAGTTCATTGTTTTTATAGATTTTACAGTTTAATTGGCCAAGATAAATCTGGATCGAGCTGGGCCAAATATCAAAGTTGATCCACAAGATAAAATATACGTGATGTAACTAATATGATGCCAAAATGATGCTAATCATGTAGCTCTAAATCACATGAAGGTCTTTGACTACCTAAGTAAGGTTCGAACCTCATCCAACTACCTATCCATGATCCAAATCCAAGTGGATTTGAGTTGATTTAGTCTAAATAAGCATTAATTAAGACAAAACAAGATTAATTATTATAAAGTAAAATTAGTTCGGGTTTGGACCTTACAGTTTGAGCCATAGGTTTACTCCTCATGAACTCGAGTTTAACTCCTACTCCTTGTGTTATCCGGGTACTTTGTGTACAACCACATATGTATCCCTTGTAGAATAGTCCTTGCTCATCAGAATTGGATAGCCTTTAACTAGAGGCCAAAGGTTCGAAGACTGGATTAGCAAGGTACACGTTGTGCCATAAAAAAAGAAGTGGATTATCTCCATGCCCAAAGTATTCAAAGCAATTCCTTCTCTATGCTATTTGCCTCTCAGGCATGTGGCAGACGAAAAGATTTAGACATAGAAGAGAGATAGAGGGTTAGATCAAGGGAAATTGAGAAGAAGAAAAAGGTTTCTTCTAGAGATGTTGTCTTTCATGCATTTAAATATTATGTAAATATTAGGGTGCTCCTTTTATCCTTCTTTCCTCTTCCTTCTTCTTGTGTAATTTGGGTTGGGTTGACATTTGACAGGCACCATATGTGGGTTAAGGTTGCTTGATTGCACACACAACAAATACAACATCCAATCTACAAAAATGACCCCTTTAGAATGTTTAAAAAACAAAGAAGCAAAAAAAAAAAAAAAAAGGGAATGGAAAAAACCAAAAATAAAAGCCCTAGTACTCTATAAGAAACACAACCATTATGCTCAATACCATAAAAATAAGTTTGAATCTTTGATGCTCTTACTAACATGATGCATAAGTGAGACAAATCATCCCATACAAGAGGATGGTGTTTATTTTGAGTGATCTTTGATGTTGAATAAGAAGGCTTAGATTCATTGTGAAATTCTCCTGACAAGAACCTTTGTAATAGAGGGTTTTTATATTACTATTACAAGTGCTTATTAAGGATGTTAGCTCAAGTCATGTTTTTTTTTTAAGAGAGATAGCGCACGTGCGCGCGAGAGAGATAGAGAGAGGGGGGGGGGGGGGGGGAGTTAAAGTCATTTTACCAACAAAAAAAAATAATAATAACCCCTTAGGGGTGAACAGTAAACCTAAAGAGGCCCCTCAGCTACATACCCTCTAGAGTAGTCCCACGAGACCACTTTGTTTTTTTGTTTTTTAAATAGGTGGAAACAAGTGTCAAATTCAACGTAGGTTCCACTCACCAACATTGAATTCGACCCTCCCCTGTTACACTTCATCTTGCGGATTTCTTCTTCTTCTTCTACTTACCATTAAGGATGAATCCAACCTACTTGCTTCACTCTTTAGTCTTCCTATTAGGGCATCCGTGCTTCAATTAAAGTCCTCTAAAATAAAAGGTTTTAATAGAGGTTTCATAGAAGTAAAAAAAAAAAAAAAACACCCAAATTCTTTCCTCGTACCGCCCAAATACCCTCTTTCTACTCCCCTACTCCCAACAATTTCTCTTCTCCGCCACTACCAAGTTACCCAACGCCCATGATATCTCCTCTGGCCCTATAAGTTACTTGTCCCTCTATTTTCAAACGAAGAAAGGGTTGCAAACTTGCAATGTTTTCTTTTTTGTTTCCTCTTTTTATTTATTTTTTATTTGTTTTCTGTTCTTGCGGTGCTTTTGGCATGTAGGAATAGTTATGGTTACAGTAAGCTGTTAGATTTTAATTGAAGCATGAACACCCTAATAGGAAGATTTAAGAGTTGGGGAAGTAGGGGGGTTGTCCTTAATGGTAGGAAGAAAAAGAAGAAATGAGGTTTCCGCGAGATTAAGTGTAACAGGGGAGAGTCAAAGTCAATGCTAGTGTGTAAGGCCTAGGTTGAATTCGACACTGGTTTCTACCCATTCAAAAAAAAAAAAGAAAAAAAAAATCAAAGTGGTCCCGTGGGACCACTTAGAGGGTACGTTGTTAGGGGTCCAGATAAATCCTTATAAATAACTATGAAGCGTCACTTGTCTCACTCGTGTGAGAGCCTTCAAGGTCCCTACTCCCAAACATTGGACACAAAAACATCATTTCCTTTCCTCTGTTGCTCCAGTCTCCTTTACCATGACATGGCTCCATCCAAGGCCTGTGCTGATTTTAACTACTCAGTTTTGTTTCGCTATAGGAAATATTTGTGCATATAAAGGCAACAGCTTTGTTTCTGGTCCCCTCTTGAACAGATGCTTTCTTATACAGACATGAATAATGGTTTCAAACCTAAACAGGACGTGTATAAAACTCGGTACTGGGAGCTGGGTTGTGTTTCCAAAAAACAAGCGTGGATAATCCGTTTGGATTTCATACTACTTGGGTGTTCATTTATCACTAGTTTTTAGTTGGCAGCAAGATTCTGAAAAGGATGGGAAGCACACATACCATTGATTGACGTAAATATAGTGCTAGCCAGGTAGATATTTTCCAGTAGACTCCATTGGGAGAATACGCATGGTATCAGGCTTGTGGTATATGAATCTAAATGGGCCCCAATTACCGGTTGTTGGATGGGCCAAGATGGGCAGTCCAGGTATGGACCATTTTCTCAGCCTGAGTGAATAAATGGGTTTGAGTCGTGACTATAGGTACTATACCCAAAAGCCCATTTGCACATTTTTCTTCGGGTAAAAGATAAATTTTAATAAAGGAGGTAAAAACCTAAACAACACAACACTTAGGCCAGGTCTATAAATGCAAGCTGAAACAATCAAGCCAAACCTTATACCTAGAGAACCTACCACCCTATTGGGCAGGACAATGAGTGGAACTGTTCAAAGATCTAGGAATATAAGGAAAAGAAATTTATAAAAACAATGAATTCAATACAAAATGTACAAAATTATTGAGTATAAAGTCCAAACTTATTAATAGAATTGAAACACAGAATTCAACATTAACGTGAGGGTCACAAACGCTTCTGCCATAAGTCACCCTGCGGCACCACATTACATTTGGTCAACCAAAAAGGTTTACGGAGAGAGGAGAGAATCGGCAGCTTAGATCAATGGTTTGTCCACTCTCTTTTTTTTTTTTTTTTTTTGGTAAGATATTATTTTATTATGAAAATGTGATTAATGTGACGAACTGAAAATTGCCCAAATCAAACATTGAGTTCTCCCGTCAATCAACAGCCATCGGTATCATATATGGACAAATCTTTTGAAGGGTTTGGATTCTTAAAATGTGGACCACATGTATACTTGTTCTAAGGTTAAATTTGTTTAAAGGGGATGCTCAATCATCATCGATGTATTTCGACTTAATTTTAGATTCTCAAAAGGCGGACCGCGCATGCTAGGTGACTTTATATGGTTCATTTGCTCTAACGGGATGCTCAGTGGTCACCTATATATTTTACTCAATTGCTGTTTAGAGCACATTTCTTTGCATTAAATTTTATAGGAATTTATGGTCAAATGAGTTCTTGCTACGAATGCAAACTAAGTCAAATATGGGGCAGAACCTTTGTGGATCCAAGGCAAAACCATGGTGGACCCGGACTTAGGTACAAATGGGATGTATGCGCTTCATGATTAAGATTGTGGAAGGGGGGCCGCATCTATTTTGAAGGGAATGCTTGTATCCTTGGGACCCTTTTATTTGCATGCATTTCGGTGAGCCTCCACATCCAATGACCATGCTTCTAGGTTTGATGTCGACTTGCAAATGACCATGCTTCTAGGTTTGATGTCGACTTGCAAATGTAAACCCAGTTAAATGGTTTGATAGTACTCTGTGGTGTATAAAGTCAAATTTTGCAGGTCAGGTCAGGTTGGATGTTGATAGACATAGGTTGATCTGTTAGTGGAAATGTGATGTTGGTTTTAATTCTGGAAAAGTAGGCTGGTCAGTTGCTTGTTTTGAGTGCTTCGAGCAACCTGAAGAGAAAAACCATTAAAGGAAAAATGGTCGGGTGGGTCTGACCGTAAGCCCTCTGATGGCTAAGTTAGAGGATAATCTTTTTTGGAAATATAATCCACCAAGATTCAATTTTTTGTGCATACCTCTACATCTTCACCAAGTTCCTTCTATATTGCTGTCGATGATTTGTGTAAGCTCCTCAACTATAAAATTCACTTTGCACGTATCCTTCCACTAAGGGAGGCCTGACGACACTAACCTCCTACCTCAAGCCATGATTTGATCTTGCTTCCTGATTCTGAAGAATAATGCCCCTTCTATTACAGCCTTGTTCTGAATAGACGATGCCAGCTGCCCCACATTGCCTGGACCAGCCTTAGTCAATCGGTCATTAGTTCAGTTTGACAATTTTATTGTTTGCCCACTTAGCTTAGTCATGGGTGCTTCCAGAGCTAATTGGTACTTTCCTTGGCTCGAGGGGAGTCCCTTTTATCCTCCCACATGGTGCTTGGAATATTTCAATATATATGTAATAGCTCGAGCTTATGTTGAATTTGTTTTAAAATCTAGATTAATCTAATGGTATGCCAATTACCAATTAGAGCGAAATTTTATGAGGGCACAATAGAGAGAGGGAATCATCTTGATCGGTTTGGATTTTATGTAGGTGGGACCAATCGTAGGCCCCATAAAGTGGGACATTTTTGTAGGTAGCATTAAAAAAAAGGAAAGAAACCCTAAAAAGGGGCCCATGGCCCATTTCCTCACTGGCGAGGCGGCTATGGCTGAACGCATCTGGTATGCCTCTTCTTCATCTCCTTTTTCTTTTAAATCAAATGACTTTACCGTTAGAGATGGCATATGTTTGAAAATTTAGAAAGTTTCCGAAAAATAGTTTATCTATCATCTCCACATTAGGGAATTCTTTTAAATCTAACGGTCCAATAATTCCAAAACTAATTTAGGCAACTTTCTAATTTTAAAAACAGTACCCCAACCCAATTAGGAAACTTGCTAAAATCTAGCGTAGCTTATATAATTATATAAGCAGTAGTACCCGCTGTTATCTGACGCCACAAAAAAACCAACGACTTCTCCTTTCTACTTTCTACTTCCTCCTGTCTCCTGTCTGCTCGTCCTTGTTAAGCCTTCTGAGTGAAAGAAAGCATACGTACAATAGCAGCCATGTTGTATAACGATACTATTAGAGCTCGTGTGTCGGATTATCATGCTGTAATGTGGAAATCAATTGGCGAATTATGCGGGAAGGTTGACGATGTTGATGAAGACTCATCGGGCGCTTTCGTTCGTATTGCCTTTGACTACAAGACACTCTGTTACGTGCAAGGGAATCTGACTCCTGTTGCTGTCAAAGAAGCTCCTGAATATGAATCATTCTGGTTCCGATTGGACCTTCACCACCTTCTTTCTCTTGGGACATCGGAGTACTGCATCAGGAACAAGCTCAGTCAAATGATGTGTCTTCATCCCATTTATTTTAGAGCTCTGTGGAAGAAGATTGCCCTCGTCGCTTGTGGCAAAGCAAGAGAGGCCTACGTTGCAGGGACTAATTCGCTGAGTATTGACTTAAGGGTGGAGGTTGCAGATGCGCTGTGTTACCAAGACAGAGAAGCTGTCGCTAATCACACTGTGAGAGGATTCAGAGGATTGAAGAAATTTGTCCATTACTGTTGAGACGTTATTATTCTACTTTTCTTGCTGTATATGTATAGTCATGTAATTTTCTGCAACCATAGTTTGTCTGGGTTTTTCCTGGACTGCATGTCTTGTAATTTTTTTTGAAATAACAGATCATGGTTTTTGTTCCCTGTTTAACGATTGCATGTCTTAGTCTGCTGATGAATTTGTTTTGCATTCACCCGCAGTTGGCTCAGTTCTTTGACAGTCTCTGCAAACAATTGTATTCTCAGAGGATATGAACGAGGAATAAAAAAGCAAAAGGCAATATGTAAAATCCAAATTAGACTGAACAGATGCTTTCTATGACATGGAACAGTGGACTCTCAATGAGGTTGCCTAAAGTTGTTTAACTGGCTTGAAAGCCTCTGTAAATGAATGTATTTAGCAGAGATCTATTTTCTTTTCAAAGTTGTCAAGCTCTCTTTCTTGTTGTCTTGAATCCTGATCAAATTTCTTTTCAAAATGCTCTGTTTTGTGTGTTCCTGAATCCTGATCAGTTTTCTTTTAAAGATGCTCAGTTCTGAAAATTCATGAATCCTGATCAATTTTCTTCTAAAGATGCTCTGTTTTCAAAATTCATGAATCCTAATCAATTTTCTTTGAAAGGAGCCTTCAACTGTTCCACATGGCCTAGACTCTTGCATCTTCATTGTTGCTTCAGAGCTTTTTCCGTAGCCAGTCCTGTGTGGAAATGATGAGTCAAAACATATTTCTCAAACTCAACTAGCCCAGGTGACTTGGAGGGTACTGAGTCAGTTCCATTGATTAATTTTTCTAAAAACATATTGAGTCAGTTCAAATGATGCATATAAGGATGGCTTGATGAAAGAAAAAGTGGACCCCACCCCCACTGAGATCAGCTGAAGTTAATTGTTCGTGCCCACTTGAGGCTGGCTGTTAAAAGATAACCTCGTGCATGGGAACTGACTTGTATATTATACTGTTATATTTGAGCGTTTTGAGGAAACTGATTTGTATGTAATCTTTAGGGTGTTTGGAAGTTTGTAATCTTTGGGCGTTTGGACGTTGCTGGGCATTTTCACCTTCACTTGCATGTATGACTTGGGTTGGGTTTATGCCTGGTTGGCCCAAAACATAGGGTCATCTAGAATGCAATGCCCTAGAGGTTTCATCATCATCATCATGATCATCAAGATTTCGGATCTCTTACTGGCTTTACCTGTAACAGACCTATAACTGAATGCATGTAGAAAGGTCCATTGTTCGGATCATAAAAATGAAGGTTTGAACTCCTTGCCACATGTTTTATATTCAACCAGTCATTAGGACAAGAAACATGCTATAATGATTTCTAAATCATGGTTGGGCGGATAAAAAAATCACTAATAGATTTGCCATCTGCTAATACATGTGATGAAATTCATTTTTTTTTCTTTAAAAAGAAAACAGAACAGAAACAACGAATGGAAATAATTCCACATAAACCATGTTAACGACCCAAGTACTGGAATTTATGATGTTGGAGTTCAATTACAGCCTCGGTGAAACCAGGGATAAAATTATCAGGGGCCTTCCACTAAAATTAAGCAATGTAGCTTTGTTGTTCCCAAAAGTGATTATTTAATTCCTCCTGTTAGTGACATCACTGCTATTGATCAGCTAAATAACCCCTATGGCCATTTAACTGCCATTCTAACTTTCAGTTAAAGAATCCAACCATTTTACTTCCATTGAATGGCAGTGTGGAAACTGGAAAGGATGCTTGCCAGTCCCTCCTGCATCTACTAACATGCTTGGCAACAAAGACACTGTTGGGAAATGAGCCAGTGGACCAGAAAGTAGAAATGTGGTATCACCTGATATTGTGGAATTGTGGACACTGATGGCAATGGCCAATGGATCCGGCTAAGCTGATCACATGTTGGCTGTTGGGGATTTTCAGTCAGGCCAATTCAAGTCTAGTTTGGGCCAAGATGGGTTTGTGTCATTTGGTATTTTACATATCGTAAAATCTATTGAAGGTGGGTCGGTAAGTGGGGTGTTGAGTGAAGGAACGAATAATTTCATGGGATCTGTGTAAACTTTCCTCCAGATACTACAAATAATGAACTGGTCTCAGTTCTCTTTCTCGAGTCCACACCATAAAACAGATGGCTTAAGGTCGGTCAGTTTGAGGGTCTAAACTCTCATCTAACATCAATTGGGCAGAGAACAGCTCCTTACCTTAGTGGTGAGGAGTGGTTGTTCTCACTGGGAGATATAAAAGATGGTTGGTTTTGGTTTTTTTTTTTTTGGGGTAACCATAGTTAGTCTGGGTTATTCTTGGACTCGCAGTGATTTGTTTGAAATAACAGATTACACGGTTTTTTTTTTTTTCTGTTTAACCATTACATATCTGAGTCTGCTGATGAAGTTGTTTTGCATTCACCCGATATTTGGCTCAGTTCATTAAGAGTCTCTGCAAATAATTGTATTCACAGAGGATATGAACAGAAAAAAAAAAAAAAACGAAAGGCAGAATTGAATTGTGGCACATAGCCCCTCTAAGGAATGTTACAAATTTGGACAGTATGTGCCAGAAGTTTGGACCCCAGATGCACTAAAGCTCATCTTGTTGGGCCGCCGGAATTCTAAGGTTGCATGGGGATGGGTTTGACTGGGCCCAGTCCAGTCTCATCTTGCATCTGAATTCTGAACTACACAGGCTTGAGCAGGAACAATCCTATAGAGGGTAACATCCACATCTAACCAGTGAAATCGTGGGTGGCTGAGTTCCTACCATGTCAGTATTTCTAGTAGAAGCTTTTAGAAATAAAGGGCAGCATCTTCTATTTTTGCTTCCTTTTAGTTGTACTTACATATTTTTAACAAAGTCAATCTCTAACCAACTGAGAAGAAGAGTGTGGCAATTTTTCTTGTTAGAAAATCTCAGCTTTTACCATTCAAAAAAAAAAAAAAAAAAACACACTGAGCTTTTGAAAAACTTCAAATGGTTATTTGATTATAACAAGAAGCTGCTTAGGCTTCACGAATAATCCAACTGAGCGTATATCTTTCTTCACCACATCAGTTCTCTAAGTGCAATGTTCCAAAATATTTGAGCAACATGCCATTCCTGGCCAACACATCACTGGTTTGGTACAAAGCACAACATATTGGCATATACTAGTATTTATTACATTCATGGGTATGGGTATGCAGGGCTAGTGTTTTGTTGTCTGACATCATGTCGTAGATAATATCAGCCAATGCATTGCATTAGCTATAAACTCCCTAGCCTCCACAAATAGTATGAAAACAGTTGATGGGGTTGGTTTATTATTCATAACAATAATATATTCAGGTCTTTAATAGAGATTCTCCCTCGTAGAGAAGAGAACGATCGCATTGATTTGTGTGCTTGAAAATTTTGGAATTTTGATACTAAATTCAGGTTCTTTAAGTAAGCTGAGAGAAACAAAAAGGTAGACGTTATTGATGTAGTATTTAATTATTTCAAACTACTGTTTTTATAACGCATACCATGGTTTTCATTCCTTAAATTGACATGGAGTTCTGCAATGGATATAACAGCAAAATTGTCACTCTCATTTATTTGAGGTTGGCTCAACTTTATGCAAGTGCCTATCCATGCTAGAATCAAGGAAGAAGATCAAGCTGTGGGTATGGAAGGCATCCTCACTCTTGAAACAAAGAGCGTCAACCTTTTCATTAGCTATTTGCAAAAGAATATATCAGGGGCTTTAAAGGATTCAATACCACTTTTTTTTATCCATTCGTATTCTGCTTAATATAAAGGTGGAGCTTGATTGAACTCTACATAGAGAATAGATATGTCATGGGTAAGGTTAAGCCTCGCCAAACTTTTGGTGGGAAGGTTCCCTTATGTCTTATCTTTTCATCCACTCATTGTCAAAAGCTTTATTTTGGATGTACTTTTAGATAGGAATCGGACAAGTGATAAATCGCATAAAGAAAGTAGATTTGGCCTTGACAATGATTGATAGAATACATTTAAAGACAAAAGAATTGTTGGGATTTATCAAATTGGAACAGAGGCTATTTGTGGCACCTAGTCACTCTCTGGGAGTGTCACAAATTTGAGCAATTAGATCAAGTTTTGCTAAATTTTCAATTCCAGTTTTCTGGAATTGAATTTCGCTTACAAAATGTATGAACCCCTTCGTGCACGATAGGTCAGGCCAGGCCGAGCTATGAAGCACAAAGCCCCAGGAACAGTCCATCGAACTACTTGGCTGAAATATTATGCCTGGGTCCAGCCCTCGTGTTTAAACTTTCAGGCTAAATCCAGCTCAAGTGGGCCAGGCTTGGTTTGTGTTTAGGCTTAATGTGCACCCCACATATGTTATTAGTAATTGGGATGCAGTAACATTCAGGCCCATAGGCTTTATGTAGGCATGAATGTAATCATGCCCAATAACTAAATACAAACAAACTTCTACCTAGGCTATGAACACAACTACCCTGAAGGACTGACTTGGTGGTAGTTTTCATCATTAAAGTGAACTGAACTGAACCATGGCAAATCTCCGCACAAGTGGATGGATTTTCGAAGAGTAAAACGATTAAATGGCTTTCATCCTTTGATTTAGCTTAGTGGGTCTGAGATTATACACATAATTATTTCTTCTAATTGTATAGTGGCTCAAATATATGGCCCACCCTGTTCTGTATTGTCTAATAGAGCCATAAAAATAAGCACCATGTTTCATTTATTTCCAATTCCAGTAGACAGTATTCAAGTTGACTTTGTGTTGGTTTCAGAAACTATAATGCTTTAGCAATTCTAAAACTAATCACAACTTGGATTCGGATATGCTTGACCCATGTGTTCATTTCTTCATTAGCTATATCCTTGAGGAAACAGAACAATTCTAGTGAAAGCAGGTGTTAGTGCATTAACTGCATAGCTGCCGTTGAAAATTGGTCTTAACAATCACATAACCTTTGCTGTTCTCCTATGCTCTCGGGTAATTGTATGCCTATTCAATCCAATCAACAGAACCTTTTCTTAAGTGAATGAGAATTCTTCTTCCCGTCTACAATAGTATCAGGACTCAAAAAGGTGTAGTGGCCCTTTAATTCATGATCCCATTTACTTTTAACCCACCTTGTGTCATATTTAGCATGCCCAGGCAAAAGGAGGGTTGCATCACAGTAAGAAGAAAAAATCACAAAACTATTGCTACTCTATAGAGCTAATTGCCAACCTCAAGAAGTGCCTCTTACCCTAGTGGTAACATGTGTCAGTTATAACCTATTGTGGTCCTAGTACAACCCTCGTGTGCAACCGTGTTGGAGTGATGCTCAAATGTCATCCTATCACAATTGATAAAGACTATAAAACTATTGTTTTGCCTTTTCCATCACTAATTGGTTTTGGGATAAGTGGTAGCTCACTTGGGTTTTGAGATCTTACAAGTGGTATTAGAGCCTGAAGAGGTTGGGGGTTCAAGTCTCATTGGTTTTCGGATAAGTGGAAGCTCAAGGTTCAAACCTGGGCAGGTGAGGTCTTCTCCCCTCACTAGAGGGTTCCACAACCTCACCAGAGGGCAAGGGGTTTTCGGCTAAGTGGAAGCTCAAGGTTCAAACCTAGGCAGGTGAGGTCTTCTCCCCTCACTAGAGGGTTCCACAACCTCACCAGAGGGCAAGGGGTCCCAGCCCCCCATGGCTTTGGCACCGAAAAAAATGACAACCTCAGTTAGATGACGGCCTTGACTACCAACGATCAGATGGTTAATATCAACCCACACGAGTTAAATTTGGTTTTCATGTCTAAGATGATGGTGACAATTATATGGATATAAATACAAGTACGTGTACATGAGGTTGATCTTTCACCATCCGTGAGTTGTACATAGATCTACTAAACTAAAACATCCTTAAAATAAATCGAGAGTAGAAGACGTCAGAAATTTCCTTCAATTCTTAGTCCATGTAGAACTATAAACCATAGCAACAGGAAAAGAAAAGAAAAAATCAATCACATCCAAATTATCCCATGTTAAACAACCATTATATATTGAAATAATGGAGAAGTAATGTAACAACTCAATACTATTCAAAACCAGAAATTCCTTCAATCCCAAGTCTATGTAGAACTATCAACCCAGCTACCTACAGAAAAGATAAAATCAGTCACCGACAAAACATCACATGTTAAAAGGTCTCTATATATATATATATATTAATATACTGAAATTATGTAGTAGTCATATCCCAGTATCTTTCTTTCATCTGAATCATCTGCAACTCGGAGAACCAATGATTGTGTCTGACGCACTAAAAGTTTATGAACAGACCCAGAATTTAAATTCAACAATGATGAAGAGCTCATGACGGAGGATTGAATCTGCATTAAGCACCACAAACACTCAACACCACCTAACTCGTTTTCACTGTGAAACATGTTGGTGTCCAATGTCATCATTCCTGGATTAACATTATATCCCTCGGTTTGAGGAGATAGCATGTTGTTATCACCAGTGTTGAAGTCCTATGTCCTCATTCCTGGATTAACATATCCCGTGGTTGGAGGAGATAGCATGTTGTTGCTACTGCTAGTGTTGAAGTTTCTATAAATGTAATTTGGAGTGTAAGGAAGTTCCAATGACATGTGACCTTGATCCAATAGTTTCAGGAAAGAGATTGGAACCATACTGTCATCACTCTCCAGCATTTTGTAAATGTCCAACATTCCCTGATTCGGGTATGTTTGCAGTGGAGCCACTACAGAGAGTTTGTTTCAATTCGAATACTGTTTAGTTTTCTGTTTGAATTTCAATTGCATTGCTTAGTTCAGCCATTGATTTTGCTTAGCTCAGCCAATTGAGAATTTCTGTTGTTTCACTTTAATTTCAAGTATTTGAACTCTTTGTCAGGCACTCTGTAATTAAAATATAAGAGTCGGTAGAAATTTTCTTTTGAATCACAGATTTTGTTCCTCGAAGACCAAGTCAAGCTGATTTTCCATATTTGGTCACTCTTTCCATTCCTTGATTGCAGCAATTCTGAAATCGAACTTTCTGTTAGAAAGGTGCCTTGTCCTCTCATCTTTGTTAATTATTGGATATAAGACCATTGCTTCTAGAAAATGGACTGTTCAGATCTTGATTTGTGCAGTTGGATTTTCCCAGAACTTGGCCTAAACCTCGCTAGTTTGCCATCTCTGCCAGACACATTCCAATAGAAAGCTCTACTTGAGTTGAACCCAATTGATGCGATGGCCCAGTTGGTATCATCTCCCAGTTTGAATTTTCTCCAAGTTGGTATCATCTAAGGATCTCAATCATATTGGACAGTGGACGTCATACTGTTTAGGTGCTTAATGTTTTCTGATCAACTCTTAATGATAGCTGGCCCCAATTGATAGAACTGCCAATATATATAGTCTACAGGCCATGTCTACTGAAAATCTCAACCCATGAGACCACCAATAAAACAATATTGCAATATTTGAAACAGAACAGTTTGACTGACAATAAAAGTTGGCAAGCTAGTCATTCAAACAAAATCAATATTGCAATATTATTTAGTGATCCACTGATGTCTCATTTCATTTAAGCAGTCCCTTTTTAGGATTTTAAACCTTTCTTTGGTTGATTCACTCATGTTTCATCTCAGTTACCCTTTTTAGGTGCTCTTTTTTTATACTGATGATCTCTTTTAATTTGACATGCAGTTTTGTGGACCTTTGATGATGGATTTGACTTTTTTTTTTCTTTTCTTTTTTTCATACTATCAATCAGATCTAGCAAGATGAGATAAATGGTGGCAGTGATCATACTATCAGTTGTAAAAAAAATTAAAAATAGAAACCATTTTCAAAATTAATGCTCCTCAGTAGCAGCAGTGATGGCCAACCTCAGTTAGATGACTGCCTTGAGCACAGATCAGATGGTTAAATCATCCCACATCACATCTAAGATGGGACTAACAATTCTCCGGATTCACATACAAGTATGGAAATGTGTCCATGATCTCCCACATTAAACATCATCTATGCCATCCCATTCTAGATTTAAGCCACAACATCTACTCATTTAAAACAGCCAAAGAAAACAAGTATAAAAATCAGATTCATTCCTTCAAATACTTAATCAATGTAGTAGAACTATCAATCATAGCAACAGAAAAGGGAGAAAATCAATGCCAAAATAACCTATGTCCAAATCAATATAAATTGAAATAATGGAGAAGTCATGCCTCAGTAGCTTTCTCTCTTTGTTTGGTACATCTGAAACTCGGAGAAGCCATGATTCATATGATGCGACTGATGCACTAGAAGTTCATGAATAGACCTAGAATTCGAATTCGAAGATGATGGAGAGCCCATGAGAGAGGATTGAATTTGCATGAAGCACTGTGAACACCCAGCAACACAAAACTCATTCTGACTGTGAAACATGTTGGTGTCCAATGTCCCCATTCCTGGATTAACATAACATCCCATGACTGGAGGAGGAAGCATGTTGTTATTGTTAGTGTTGAAGTTATAGCAACTGTAACATGGAATGTCTGGAATGTAAGGAAGTTCCACTGGCTTGAGACCCTGATCCAATGGTCTCACATAAGAGATTGGAATCGGTGGAACGGGTTGGATCACCATTTTGTTGTCATTATCCAGCATGTTGTAATTGTCCAACATTCCCTGATTCAAGTATGCTTGTGGTGGAATCTCTACTGAGAGTTCTTTTCCTTGCGAGCTATGTTCATTCATCATCAATTCGACTTTCATGTTCACTGTCTCCATCTTTGAATCCAATGTGACCAATAAATCTTGCAGCATCTCTAGTGGGAACTCATTCAATTGATCGTCCCAGGAAGGATACATCACATTTTCTTTTTCTACGCTCCTGTGCTTTAGCTCATCTTCTAGTTTCTTGTTTCTTTGTTCTAAGAGGCTTGAGAGATCGTGCTTTCGCCTAGCTTGTTCATCTTTGCTTAGACTTTTATACCGTTTGATGATCTGCCTGACTTCTGACGGATCATTTGGCCAAATCTCAGTCCCTTGTGGTCCCAAACATATGAAACAGACATCAACACCACAAAGTGTTGCAAACTCGAAAGTTTTCTTCCTTAAACCATTCCTTCTCTTTATAAAAGTAGCATTGCGCGATTTCTGGCATTCAATGAGCTTGAGGGCAACTTTGGCACGGCCCATTGAATATGGAATGCTAGAACTGATAAAGAAAATACATTAGCAAGGTTTATAGTTCATAAGAGAAAATTGCCATGTTCAAAATTTTGAGAAATAAAGAAGACATTCACTCGTAACTAAACTAGCAAGTCTCTAAAGTCTAAACAAATCAATAGAAGATTAGCACTACTGTAATCATCTATCAAAGCCACATTTGACAACAACTGTGATTCTTCTACTAATTAATTTGTAATTAGTTTGAGGCCGCAAATCCTACACCGAGCAAAGTTAATTCTGATGAACCTGTCCAAACACTAGACCAGGTGATGTGTGGATTTTGCTGGTAGTTGGAAATATTTTCATGAAATTCTTATTTGATCGAGCTAAGAGATTTAGACGATAATAGAATATAGGAATAGCAAAAAATAAAATAAAAGAAGAAACCTTAGATATCTATCTCACAGTTGGCCGGGTTATTCGATTAATAGTGTCGAGCATAGATCTGGTTATTCGCAGTAAGAAATTAGGACACAGCACAAAGATTAAGCATTTTCTCAGCAACACCCAGGAAAAACAAAAGCGGATGGGGTTAATTTACTAACCACCTAAAGACAGTGCTTAAATACTCTCTACAACAATACATATCTATTGATCTGCTTGAGCTTTGGCTTTTAACCCAAAGTGTAAATTCTCACAATCTTGCAGTTTTATGAAAAAAATTGTAATATATAAGATATGATGTCCTGAAAAGTACTCAAGTCAACAACTGCCTCTTAAGTCTTACCCCACTAGCAAGATGAGTCAGTTCTTACTGGGCTGTCCCGGGTTTGAACCTGCCGAGGATTGTTCTACCTCATCCCAGGTGTATTTTCTGACCCAAGGGCACCCTAGAGATTTTAGAACCTAGCATAGACTCTAGACTCAAATCTCTTAAATGGGATTAAGTTGCTGAAAACAAGTCTCATCTTCTCGCATCACCTTTTTTTCTAAGGAGCTATGGAATTGTTCGGAAAAGCAGCTGCACAAAAGTGCCCATAATGTTCACCATGCTCTCTTTATTCCTCTCATAAACCGCTCTAATGTGGAGAAAATGGAGACAAACAAAATTGTCTGCCGTCGAAATTCTTCCTGCACGGAATTTTCTCTCTGCATCAAACGGTTTATTAGAGATCTAAATTACGAACCTGGGCCTTGTGCCCCACCTAGGTGCACCCACATCACTACGGTAGACAGAGAGAATTCCAGTCCCCCAATACTAGCGACTGGGCCCCACATAAGATTCGACAGTTGGAATCCCTCAAACCCCCTCTGCTCATCAATACCCACAGCCCAAACCGTTGCAGGAAAAGCAACAACAAAAGTTGAAGTACGGAAAACCCACTCACATACTTGCTTCACTTTCTCTAATTTTGCTTCCATAAATTTAGATTAACAACTGCAATGCTAAAAGAGTTATTGTAAACGGAGAAGTAACAGTGAAAGTAAATAAAGAAAACCCACTCACATGCTTTCTTCACTTTCTCTAGTTTCACCTTCTTTGGTCTTCTTTCTCTTTTAATGGCTTTGTTTCTTTTTGTGCCAATCTCATTATATATAATGTGAGAGAAACGAGATGTGGGTATTGATAAGCAAGCAGATAGCTGGCTTATCAATCTTTCCTTTTTCAGACCACTGGAAAGATTTTTACAGGATTTGAATTTATATTCCTTGCCCATAGAGAAGACAATTAAGGAAACTGTCTTAAAATAAATGGAATCTGCGTTTGTGATTAGATACTGTCTATAGACTCTATACTACATATTATTGCATTATGTATACATACGTACATGTCTTCAAATAAATATAAGTCGGGTTCTAGTGTCTAATTTTGGTGTTTGAAGCCTGATTTTGAACTTGAGCCAAAGTCCATTTAAGGGTTTCAAAGTCTTGGCTCGAGCCCAAATAAGCCCAACCTGAACTTCACTTTTTCTCGAGTTGAGTCGTCTGAATTTAACCTGAATCCTTAATTAAGAAGTCGTGGGCCAGAATGCAATTAATTGGGTTGGACCAGGTTTCGCATTGATGGATTTCATGCAGACTCTTCCCTGTTTTATTAGTTTGGTTTGAAATGACCAACCTGATATCTGAATTACAAGCCCTGGTCAAAATCTAGTTTCATCCGTTATTTGTAACTGTCCAATCTAAGATGATACAAGGGCAAGATTTGAACTCTTTCATGTGTTAACTGCCACAATGGGATTGGTAGAAAGGATGTTTAGTGATAATCAATGGGCTAATTAATCTTATGGGGCTGCCTGACTGGCCATATTTATCCTTCCCAAGCATCCTCCAGTCTCAACAGCTGCCAGGTTCTAGCCACGGAATTAAACACTACAAAGCACTCCTCAAGATACTCCCATTCTTTTCTACAATTCACATATCACACTGTTCATAAATTTACGTTCAATTTCATTACTGTTTAGTTTTCTGTTTGAATTTCAATTGCATTGCTTAGTTTAGCCATTGATTTTGCTTAAGCTCAGACATTGAGAATTTCTGTTGTTTCACTTTAATTTCAAGTTTTTGAGCTCTTTGTCAGGCACTTGATAATTAAAATATAAGAGTTGGTAGAAATTTTCTTTTGAATCACAGATTTTGTTCCTCGAACTTACCAAGTCAAGCTGATTTGCCATATTTGGTCCCTCTTTCCTTTCCTTGATTGCAGCAATTTTGAATCCAACTTTCTCTTAGAAAGGTGCCTTGTCTTCTCGTTTTTGTTTTAATTATTGGACACAAGACCATTGCTTCTAGAAAATGGCCGGTTCAGATCTTGATTTGTGCAGTTGGATTTCTCCAGAACTTGGCCTAAACCTCACTAGTTTGCCATCTCTGCCAGACACATTTCAATAGGAAGCTCTACTTGAGTAGAACACAATTGATGTGATGGCCCAAGTTGGTATCATCTAAGGATTTCAATCAAATTGGACAGTGACAGTGGACGTCATACGGTTTAGGTGGTTAATGTCTTTTGATCAAACCTCAATGATGGCCGGCCCCGATTGATAGAACTGCGAATATATTTAGGCTACAGGCCATGTCTACTGAAAATCTAACCCTATGAGACCACCAATAAAATAATATTGCAATATTTGAAAGAGAACAGTTTGACTGACAATAAAAGTTGGCAAGCTAGTCATTCAAACGAAATCAATATCGCAATATTATGAAGTGATCCACTGATGTCTCATATCATTTAAGCAGTCCCTTCTTAGGATTTTAAACCTTTATTTGGTTGATCCACTCATTTTCATCTCAGTCACCCTTTTTAGGTGCTCTTTTTTTATGCTGATTATCTCTAGAGCATCTTGAATAGATTGCACAGCTTGTCTAGCACATGTTCTAGAAGAAAATTTCTGAAGCATTTTTCTGCAGTTCCACTTTCCTCAGATAATCCCTAGCCTTTCGTTTGACCACCTAATAATAGGTCTTAGAGTCACGTTCAATTCAGTAGCAGCAGAATGGTTGAAGACTCTGAGACCACTTTATATGAAGCACAGTCTCTGCATTGATGTTCTTCCGCCACTTCAATAGCTTAGCACTACATTTTTTTTTTCCACCGGTCTAGAGACCACTATACTGTGTTGTCAACAAGCAGTAGCACCATGAGCATAGATTTAAGTATAAGGAAGTTATTTCTACATTTCAGTATTACAAATATGATAAGGATTATTGATGAGCTCCACTCCACTGAATAAAAAGTAAAACTGAAAGATCTGGTATATAGACTCAAGAGCGCCTAATTATATTTATTCATCTGAAAGTCTTGCTTATATTAAAAAGTTCAAATGGTAGACCATATAAATCATAGGATGCTTATGCCCCTGGTGATATTATTCTCCCTCTTTTTCTCACATAGCCAGGTCTTGTACATAGTGCAAACAGTCTAGTTGTTCATAAACCATTCTTGACAATGGATCATCAAAAGCCCTATCTTTGCAGCCAATAGCAACACATTTCATGTTAAAAAAAAACCCATAGAAATTTATACTTCAAAACCATACTAAGACATGATATTGCATTCTTCGGCAAAGAAACAAACACAAGAGAAGTTAATGGGAGGATGTTGGGTGATACTGTTCATATTCAAGAAGCCATGGTGAAAAGGTAATAAAACTGAACTTTTTGGAAGTAGTCATAGTTAACATTGACCATCAATTGCTTTGAAGCCAATTCAGTGATTTCGTATGGTTTGTTTTTAAGTTGTAGATCATATTAAGAATAACATGAGAACTGTGATATAGTATGGTCCTGGTGAAAATAAAAACTTATCATATTCTCGATATTAAGAATACCATGAGAACTGTGATCCTAAATATCTTTCATCGAGTTCTTGTAGCGATCAGGCCTCCTTTCCACTCGCAGCAATTGATCTCAACACTTCATCTTGTTATTCTTCTAATGCGATTTTAGGGTTTTTCCAAGATTTCTATCTCCTGCAATCGATTTCATCTTTGCAAGTAGAGATGGCAAACAATTCGAGCAGTCTCGAGGAGATAAAAGAACGAAACTGTTGATCTAGTATGGAAATAGATGAATCTTCTCTAACTTTCTAGGTTTTTTGCTATTTTGTAATCCACTTGAAATCGGATTCTAGTTCTATACAACGCTTTTAGTTGATTTTATTAGATTTGGATGCGTGATTGTTCTGTTAGTGCTTTCTTCAATCAAATTTAAGAACTTGCTGTTTTTTGTGGATTTTTACTTTTCTATAATGTATGCTTGAAAATAGGATTGCAGTTCTACTGCACTGGTTTCAATTGATATTTGTGGATCTGGACGTTTGATTTTTCTGATAGTGCCTTCATCAATCAAATGTGAGAAGAATTTGCAGTTTAATGTGGATTTTCGGCTTTTTATGATGTGAAACTCACTTTTCGCTTGAACAGATGATACTCCTCTAAATTTTTAGGTTTTGCAGTTTTGTACTCTGCATGAATTTGAGTTCCAATTCTATATGCAATGTTTTCAATGGATTTTAGTAGATTTAGATGTGTGATTGTTCTGGTAGTGCCTTTCTCAGGTAAGAGGTCTTTTCTTCATCAATTTAAGTTGATTTGCAGTACTGGTTTCTGAGTTTCTTTGTTTCTATCTCATTTTCTTTGGGCTTTTTTCAATTCCAATTGCTAATGCATTTGAGAATATACATGAAAGCCAAAACCAAATGCAAAACCTTGGTGAGTTTTGATTCTTGGGATCTAATTAGCCCATTGATTTTCATTCTCTTCTTCTCATTGATTCTTTGTTTTCTATTGTTTCATCAGTGAATTTGGTGATGTGGAGAGACATATCTAAATTAGCACTTATTTTTGGGCTTGTAACTTTTATTCTTGTCTCATCTTCATATACTAGAGATGTCAACTTAAGGTTAAAATCCTATAAAATCAAGAAAAAAAATAAAAGTGTTATTTTTACATATGAATTCCCATCTTGCAGATCACTGTTTCCCATTTTCCAATTTTCTACAGCTTTATTTCTACAATTTCATATCTGGGTCATGTATGTCTTGTTGTAATATTCTAGGTTTTGCATATAGATTTTACAGTTTATGATAGAGAAGGGCACTACCAGATTGTTTATCTGTAATTTTTAAGTTTTGCAGTTATGTACTCTCCTTGAATCCAGTTCCAGTTCTATATCCCTTTGTCATTGACTTTTGTTATTGAGGTAAGGTTTTATTTGGCTCTTCGTTGGATTGTTCAAGTGCAACCTTTGTTTTTTTATTTTTTATTTTTGTATTTGTATTTTTTTGTTAGGTTTAGAAATTGGCCCTTGAAATAATAGGTCAGTGGAGCAGTGATCACATGAAGATTGGCCCTTGAAAAAGGGAAAAAAAGTTGAAGTTTGGATTCTAATTAAGAGTCACGTATGAATTCTATTTTCATCCGTTCTTTATCCTTTAGTTTCTGAAAATACTTTTGTCCACTTTTGTGTGGCTTTAAATAGGTTAGAGTGAAAAACTAGAACACATGGAGCTGACCCAAGATAAATGGGGCTAGACTTTAATGATGATGACAATATAATATTCACATCTACATATTTATTTGAAATAGTTAAATAGGATTTGTTGTTACTTTTTTCTTGAGTGGTGGCTTTCTGGTTTCAGATGTTTCCTTGGTCACGTCTCGGTTTAATGCGTTTGTACCAATAAGCTTTTGATCATTACAAGGAACCATTCAAATGCATGAGATTCTGCTAAATTAGGTAAAACCAAAAAAAAGATGACTACGAATATGCCCTTCTCTCAAAGAACTTAGATGATGATGATTATATTTTCATGTTCTGTTCATTATGTGCTTGGCCCTTTTGGTTATCATTAGTCAATGAATGGCATTGCTTGTTCTAGTTTGTACAAGACATAAGTTGACAATCGGTTTTGCTAGTTAGTACTCATACAAACTTCCATTGCAATATCTGCACAAGACACAGTCCATTACCAGGCTTGGAGTTCTCAATGATCACATTAATTTCCAAGGTACTTGTCCTTGCACATTTGTAACCTTCATAAACATCAAATTTGATTATCTATCTAAAGTCAATACTTTTACTTTTTTGAGTCTTTCCATTTTGGTAATTCTCTTATCTATGTTTTTGTCATAATTACATGTGGGCAGTTGCTCCTAAACAGCCCAGTTCAATTTCTGATGATGTAGAGGTTGTAACTCTAATTGGGAGCAATCAGGATACTGCCTATTAGATAATCAGAAAGGGGTATGTTGGGGGGTAAGTGATGAAGCCATCTCTCTCTCTCTCATTCCCCTTGTAATGTCATAGACATGGGAGTCTACAACAATCAGGTGGCTGTATTAGAAAATGTTGATCATTTAAAACTATTTTTTACGAAATTCTTGTTGATAGATGTCTAAATAAAACATTGTATTAGGATATCTAGTCATCCATGGATGGTTTTTTTTCCTTTGTGTGTGCTATGATGCTATTCTTAGATTATGAAAATTTGAGGAACAATGCCATTTTTTCAATTGAATTGTCAACTAATGTTCTTTTTTTCATTATTTTATACTAGTAAGATGAGAACTAGTGGAGTTTGGATATTGTTGTAGGCCACCTATTTACTTTTCTTTAATAGTAGTAGTGTGCCAGTTCTCCTAAGTTGAATGGATACTTTTATAAGGCCGCAGGTAAAAATGTACTATTTTATGGCTTAATGGTTTACAAAACGCAAACCAAAAAAAGAAAAGTGTGTGTGGCTAAAGTATGCATCGCAAGGCAAAAGTGTTTTTTTTTTTTTTTTTTTTTTGAATGGTAACATAAGGCAGATGTTTCATATGTGGAATAGAGCAAAAAGAATGGTGTTATTAGGAATGAGTTTAAAAAGGCTAGCTTAGGGAGCCTCTAATGAAAGAGAAAATCAATGACTAGATTAGAGTTGGTTTGTAAATTAATTAGGTTTTATTAATTTGAATTACATAACATATTGGATTATCGTTATTGCGTTCTATTATTAGAATGATTTTGAATTAAAATTATTATAGTATAAATTGATTCTACTTGAAATGTTTAGTGATATACGCTTCCCTATTATTAGTGTTGAATTGAGTAAGAACGAATTGAACGTGAATTGCATAAATAATGAATGGTTATCAATGAATGTATAATGTGTGGTTATCAATTAAACGAATTGTACGATTTACTCAAATTCAATCATATGAATCGAAATGGTCGGGCTCTACTTAACTTCAATCTTATGATACCCGGTGAGGTTGACTTTGGTGTAGTAAATGAAATGGTGCCGCTATAATGTGCCTTTGGAACTTCCAGACTCCATATACGTAGAGACACAATCATACCTTTGGCAGGATTGTTGGTGTTCTCAATGCAAAGATCCCTAGAGAAAGGATATAGTAAATGTAATAGACAAATAGTAAAGTATTTCTGTTAATTAGTTCTTAGAGCATGCTTATTTCAATGTATAATATGCCTAGTATACTAAACTGACCTCTATGATCACTTGTTAATGATTTTTGTAGATATGTAAGGTCTCAATTCGACTTAATTGTAATTTATATTAATTAAACTTGATTTCCTATTAATTAATGTATTTTGGCCTTAATTTATATTGTTCTTAATGTCTATTGGGTCTTGATTGGATAGATAGTTGGGTTTTGACCAAACGTGGTAGGAATTATGACCCATTTTGGCACTTTATATGTCTTAAGTCAAGCATTCATTAGGCACATTATTTATACATCATCTTGGCACCATATTAATTGCTTCATGTATATTTTAGCTTGTGTATCAACTTTCATGTTCGGCCCAGCTCAATTTGGATCCATCTTGACCCACTTGAATTCTAATTAATGCAAACTGCAAAATCCAAGAAACTAATAGGATTTGCTCGTAAATTCCAGAAAAATATGGCTTTAAAAACCAACTCAACAGCCCTTCTCTGTGTCCCCTTCTTTTCTACTGCTGGAAATTCTTATTCTTCTCTTCTTCTCCTCCTCTATGTAACACTTTGATCCCCTTTGAGCCGGTTTAGTGGCTCATTAGTGTGTTTTTATGTTGTTTATTTCTTTTGGACTTGGTTTCGGGTCATGGATAGGTAGTTGGGTAGTCTTTGACCTGGTATAGGTAGTTCTAAGCCCTTTTTCGTAATTTTGCTTTTGCTTTGAGTGCATCATATTTGCATCAACTTGTTGTCAGCACGTGTATTTTGTTGAGCTCGTTATTTCCTGTAACTGTCTCAGACCTATTCGGAGTCAATTGGAGAAGTTAGACCCTCGTGTGACTTGAATTGTAAATAGTCTAAACTCATCGGACTTTGTTTTAAACTCCAAAACCATATAATGAGTCATCTGTCCAGATGTCCAACTCCCTGCTTATTTCATTGGCTTAGTCGGTGCATGCAAACTCTAGTGATCTTCACGTCCATCTCTCTTCTCCTTACTTCTTTTCACTTCCTCACTCTTAGTTGGTGTGAGTTCGATTGGGTTTTCTTCTCTCATCTCTGTCTTTGCTTTAGGTAAGTGGGTTCTTCAGTTCTTCTTCTCCAATTTGGATTTCCCATCTCTCGTGCTGTGTTCTCATGTGTGCATGGGTTGTTTCTCTGATTTGCTTGGATTTTAGCTGGATTTGAGCTTGATCTCCAGTGGATTTGACAAAGCTTTGAGGCAAGTATAAGTACAGAATTGTATAACATATATGGGTATTTTATTTGATTGCTTTGATTTCATCTTCTTCCATGTACAGGATGTTTACAGCCAATTTCTAAGGTACTAGGATCTATTGAGTCAGTTTTGATCAGTTTCTGTATCAGATTCCAGTTTCTGTAACTCAGCTCGATTTCGTTTTCTGTATTGTACGGCTAAGCCGTAAATTTGTACGGCTCAAATTCCAGAGACTTAATAATTGAATTTTGTTCTACGGCTAGGCTACGGCTGAACCATAATTTGTTCTACGGCTGAGCCGTAAGCTAGCCGCGACCCAGTCGTGAATTAACACTCTGATCAGTCGAAACTTTCCAGACACAGTACTCCTACGGTGACGCTACGGCTAAGCCGTGGATTGGTATACGGCTAAGCCGTATATTCAACCGTAGCTCAGCCGTAAAAAAGAATCAGATCAGATGTGGAAGATGACCAATTTAGTTGTGTTTTGAAGGGAGCCACGGTTAAGCCGTAGTGCAGGTTACGGCTAGGCCGTGAGATATATACGGTTAAGCCGTAGGTCACCCATGGCTAAACCGTAAGACCTGGAAAAATCTGAAATTAAACGTAGGATAGTGGTGTGACTCTGTAGGGCTAAATTACAGGTTGACCCCACATGTAGACCGGCCTAATGGAGTCTTTGGACAGCATGAATAGTCTGTTAGGCTGTGACTCATTCATGCGAGCGTTGATTTACTGTTAAGCACCTCCCCATGGGTGTTGGTTTAAGGGACTTCAGTGCACGTGAGGATTATATTGCAACACTTTGATGGCAACGGTGCATTGAATAACTTAAAACTACACCAACATGCATGGTTAGTGACAGTGAACAACTAGATTAGAGTTGACTTGGAATTAACCTTGATTCCGCGTTAATTTGAGATGCATTGCATATTGCTTACAGTTTTGCCCTCTGTTCTGCTGATCTATGTCTATGCATTTCGAGATCATTTGCTTTTGTTTTGTATATCTATTTTATTCTTCATTCTGTATGATGCTTTGATCTATGCTATGCTTTGACTTATTTCCGCTGTGCTCTGTATATCTCTGGCTTTGAAATCTCTGTTTCAATGGGTATTCCCTGGTGGCTCTGCCCAGAGATTAAAACGTGCGGATAAGATCGGGCAGTGTCGTCCGTGAGTCCAAAGCGGATAATCTCCCTTCTCCTTAGATTTGACTTGATTGGTATCAGTCTAGCTCTACTCAGCCTCAGCCCTAAAATACCCGACGGGGTTACCTCTGGCTTGGTTCTCTGTGCTTTGTATCGCTGAAGCATAGCTTTGTCTTGGGACCCCGGAACTCAGGAAACCGAGACCTACTTGTACCTTTGGCCAGGTCGGTGGTGTTCTCATCTGTCTGCTCTGCTCTCTATGTGAGAGAATATGGCCAACGTAGTAGCCACCTAGTTCAGTATTTATATACTTTGATTCGTTTATCATGTTTTAATTCTATGCACGATTTGCTTAGCATACTAATATGAAACTCTGTATTTAATCTTTGTCATTATTCTATTTGATACTATGAGTGTTACGTCCCTGTCACTTATATTTGCTGGATCGTTGTATTCATTGTGTTGTCTGTGGTGTTGCAGGCACAGATCCCTTGCCCAGCTCCCCGGCGGTCGAGGAGGCTGCAGGGCAGAGCTTAGAGACACCCTCCGGCCTGGCAGAGTGGGCTTGATCGCCTCTGCCGAGTGCGTATCTGCATGTCATCATGGTTTTGGTTTTATAGAGATCTGTATTTTGTACTTTGGACTTTGTCACTCTTGTGGATATTTTGTATATCTTGATTTTGGTCTCTTTTGGTGTGTGTTCAGACTCGTATTTGGTTTTTACCATGTATGTTATCTTCGTCTCTTCTTATTGTCGATTGGTTTTCCACTCGTTTTCTTTGTTTTGGCTTCCGCTATTGCTTTTGTTGTTTGCTATGATATCTACAGCTTCCGCGTACGCTTAGTCCGTACGTGTTAGATCCCTTGTGTGTGTGCATCTGGACTGGGTTTGGATGCACATGCACGGGAGTACGTGTGTCACTGGTTTGGCTTTTCGCTAACCCCAATTTTCTGGGCTCGGGTTGTGACACTCTACTAGCTAAAAATCAAGCTTGCAGTTATTGCATGCTAGAGCCAAGGCTCCCATGGTCTTCATCATCATCTTCTTGCTTATTTTTTCCATTAGAATCTCTCCATTCCATCTCCTCTTCTTCCCCATAGCTCCTTAAGGTAAGAACTCTATCATCTCTGCATTCCTTTGAGTTCAAAAGAGTCAAAGAGACTCAATCTTGTAGCATGCATGCATCTCATGCTCATTTCTTTCAATGCATGTCTTAGATCATCTTCTATTAGGGCTTTCTCCACCATCAAACCAATGGAAAAAGCTGATTTAGGTCAAGCACTGAATTGAGACAAGGATAAGAGTGTATATTACTGCATGTATGTTTTTCTATGTAGATTCTTGAAAAATTCCCATATTCATGATCCATTACAGCTCTTATTCATGCTCTATTACAGCTCTTTTACACTTATTTATAAAAATGGATGATGTTTGTGAAGTAATATGAAGGTAAATTGAGAATGAGTTATGGGATTAGGTGAATGAGGATCCAACTATGATGAAATATAACTTGGAATGAAAAATGGTAAGATGGATTAGAGAAATTGGAACTCAACTTGTAAAGTTCTGCACTGAACTTGTGTTTCAGAAACAACTTCAGAAATATGAAGCTTACGGCTAAGCCATAAATACAGTACAACTAGGAATCTAGAAACCAAAAAGTATGCATTTGTTCTATGACTAACTCATGGCCAAGCGATGAAATGAATGTCACAACCCGAGCCCAGAAATCGGGATTAGCGAAAAGCCAAACTAATGACACACGTACTCCCGTGCACGTGCATCCAAACCCAGTCCAGATGCACACACACAAGGGATCTAACTCGTGCGAAATAAACGAACGCGGAAGCTATAGATATCATAGCAAGCAACAAAGAAATAGCGGAAGTCAAAACTAATGCGGAACGGAAAAGACAACGAGCTCAACAAAATACACGTGCTGACACTAAGATGATGCAAATATGATGCACTCGAAGCAAAAGCAAAATTATGAAAAAGGGCTTAGATCTACCTATCGCAGGTCAAAGGTTACTCAACTGCCTATCCAAAATCTGAAACCAAATCCAAAAGAATTAAACAACAGAAAAGCCAATACGTATGTCACAACCCGAGCCCAGAAATTGGGGTTAGCGAAAAGCCAAACCAGTGACACACGTACTCCCGTGCACGTGCATCCAAACCCAATCTAGATGCACACACACAAGGGATCTAACACGTGCGAAATAAATGAACGTGGAAGCTGTAGATATCATAGCAAACAACAAAGAAATAGCGGAAGCCAAAACTAATGCGGAACGGAAAAAACAATGAGCTCAACAAAATACACGTGCTGACACCAAGATGATGCAAATATGATGCACTCAAAGCAAAAACAAAATTACGAAAAAGGGCTTAGAACTACCTATCGCAGGTCAAAGGTTACTCAACTGCCTATCCAAAACCCGAAACCAAATCCAAAAGAATAAAACAACAGAAAAGCACACTAATGAGCCACTAATCTGGCTCAAAGGGGGTCGGAGTGTTACATCTTCCCCCACTAGGAATCATTCCGTCCTCGGAATGACCACCTACCTGCGCAAAGAGCTGTGGGTACTGGCACGCTAGCTGCTCCTCTAGCTCCCATGTAGCCTCATCTGGACCGTGATGCTCCCACAACACTTTAACCCATCTGATAGTCCTAGTATGGAGAATCTGCTCTCTTGTACCAACGATGCGAAGCGGACGCTCAACATAAGTTGCATTAGGCTGAATCTGAATGTCATCGTATCGAATTACATGGCTCGGATTTGGCACGTACTTACAGAGCATCGACACATGAAATACATCGTGGACACCGGAGAACTCAACTGGAAGCGTCAAACGATAGGCTAAATCGCCAACTCGGCTCTTAACTTCAAACGGTCCTACATATCTCGGAGCTAACTTGCCCTTCTGACCAAACCGCACAGTGCCCTTCATCGGAAAAACTTTAAGGAACACCCAATCTCCTACTTGGAATGCCAAAGGTCTTCTCCGAGTATCCGCGTAGCTCTTCTGCCTGGACCGAGAAATCTTCAGATTCTCTATCACTTTCTGCACTTTCTCTGTCGTCTCAGCAATGATTGTCGGACCATGGAAACTTCTTGTTCCTACCTCTTCCCAGCACACTGGGGTCCTGCACTTGCGTCCGTATAGAGCCTCATAGGGTGCCATACCAATGCTCTCGTGGAAGCTGTTGTTGTATGCAAACTCACACAATGCCAGATGCGTATCCCATTCCTTCTCAAAGTTCAACACGCTAGCTCTGAGCATGTCCTCCAACGTCTGAATGGTACGCTCCGACTGCCCATCAGTCTGGGGGTGGTATGCCGTACTAAAACTTAACTTCGTGCCCATAGCTTCCTGAAATGCTCTCCAGAATGAAGACACAAAACGACTGTCGCGATCATACACAATCGATACTGGGGTGCCATGCAATCTGACTATCTCGTCAACAAACTTCCTGGCCATCTCTGTGAATGTCATCCCTTTCTTGAACGGAAGGAAATGTGCTGACTTCGTCAATCTATCCACTATTACCCAGATCACATTGTTCTTTCTACTGGTCGGCGGAAAACCGTAGACGAAATCCATGGTAATGTGCTCCCACTTCCACTGCGGAATGTGTAATGGGTGCAATGATCCTGGAGGTCACTGATGATCAGCTTTCACCCTCTGACAGGTCAAACATCGAGCTACGAACCCTGCGATCTCCCGCTTCATATTGTTCCACCAAAATCTATCCTTCAAGTTCCGATACATCTTTGTACTCCCTGGGTGCATCGCATAACAGGCATCGTGCGCATCTGTCATCAACTTTTCTTTCAGCTCATCCACAGCAGGAACATACAATCTGCTCCTGAAATACAAAACTCCGTCTACCAAACTAAAATCAGGTCGATCTACAATCCGATCTCTGAAAGTCACCAAAGGGGGTCCTCAAACTGGCGATCCTTGATCTGCTGAATCACCTCAGGCTGAAACACGATGGTAGTAGCTAATGTCACCAACTCACCCACCATCCGAACCTCAGCAAGCTAATCATGCACAAGTATATAGAATCCTGCGAACACCTGAAGACTTTCTGTTCTCCTGCTGAGTGTATCTGCAACCACATTCCCCTTGCCTAGATGGTACTTGATCGGAAAGTCGTAGTCTTTGATGAACTCCAACCACCTCCGCTGCCTCATATTCAAGTCATGCTGATCAAACAAATACTGCAGACTGTGATGATCGGAATGGACCTCGAACTTCACACCGTACAAGTAATGCCGCCACAACTTCAGTGCAAATACAACGGCTGCTAGCTCCAGGTCATGGGTGGCATAGTTCTTCTCTTGTTCTTTCAGCTGTCTGGAACCATAGGCAATCACTTTCTGATTCTGCATCAGTACACAGCCTAGTCCAACTCGAGAGGCATCGGAATAAATCACGAATCCCTCACTACCATCAGGGAGAGTCAACACTGGCGCCATAGTGAGCTTTTCTTTCAACGTCTGGAAACTACGCTCACACTTCTTTGTCCACTCATACGAGACTTTCTTCTGAGTCAACTGAGTCAGCGGGGCTGAAATCTTCGCAAAGTCCCGCACGAACCTGCGGTAATATCCCGCCAAACCTAGAAAACTCCGAATCTCTGTCACTGATCTAGGACGGGGCCAATGGACTACTACCTCAATCTTAGCCGGATCCATCATCAATCCATCTCTAGAAATCACATGACCCAGAAATGCAACTTGCTCTAACCAAAAATCACACTTGGCCAATTTTGCATACAACTGGTGATCTCTAAGCAGCTACATTGCTTTCCGCAGATGATCTGTATGCTCCTCAGCAGTCTTCGAATAGACCAATATATCATCTATGAAAACCACAACAAACTGGTTCAAAAAGGAAGTAAACACCGTATTCATCAATGCCATAAAAGCTGTGGGCGCATTCGTCAAATCAAAAGGCATGACAAGGAACTCGTAGTGTCCATACCGAGTCCTGAAAGCTGTCTTAGGAACATCCTCATCCTTTACCCGGAGCTGGTGATACCCTGACCTCAAATCGATCTTCGAGAAGTAAGCTGCACCCTGAAACTGATCGAATAACTCATCAATCCTAGGCAATGGATATTTGTTCTTGATGGTCACTTTGTTCAACTGTCTGTAGTCAATGCACATCCGGAAACTGCCATCCTTCTTCCTTACGAACAATACAGGAGTTCCCCAAGGTGAAACACTTGGGCGTATGAACCCTTTATCCAACAGATCCTGCAACTATTTCTTCAATTCCAACAACTCTGCAGGTGCCATACGATATGAAGCTCTACTGATGGGTGCTGTACCTGGCATCAAGTCAATAGAGAACTCTACCTCTCGAACGGGTGGCAACTCTGGTACATCCTCCTGAAAAACATCCGGAAACTCGCTGACTACTGGGATCTCACTGAGCTGTCGCTGATCCTTCTTCTCTGAAATGAATGCAAGAAATCCCTCACATCCCCTACGAAGCATCCTGTCTGCTTTACAAGCAGATATCACACGCCTTGGGTACTTCGTCTGGCTACCATCGAATCGAAATCCACTGCCCAGATCAAAATAGATAGCCTTGCTGTAACAATTGATACAAGCATGATATCTCATAAGCCAGTCCATACCAAAAATCACATCAAAATCCAGTGTCGTGAGCAACACGAGGTCTACCGGGAGCTGATGACCAGCTATCCGCACATCACACTAAGGGAAGAAAACACTGCACTCCACCCGTTTACCAACCGGAGTGGATACTATCAACAAGTATGGGAGCGGTGTGGGTCGCTGTCGAAGCTGCACAGCAAAATGGGGTGCTACGTACGAACGCGTAGACCCGGAGTCAAACAAGGTTAAAGCTTCAGCATCAAAAATTAAAATTTTACCTTCCACGACCGTAGTCTCCTCCACGCCCTCATGCGTAGCAGCATAAACTCGAGCTGTCTGGCGGTTCTGCTTCTGGGCTGGGCGAGCTGTCTGAGACTTGCCCTGCGCTGTAGATCCTGCATATCTCGTCTGTGGAGAGGACTGAAACTTCGGGCATTGGGCCCGCTTGTGGTCCGTAGAGCCACAACCGAAACAAGCCCCACTCTTCCTCCAACATCTCTCTGTTGGATGATCCTTCCCACAATGACCACAAACTACCTGAGCACTGCTCGAACTACCCTGCTTGCCTTTGAACTTCTTCTGAAACTGACTTCTGCCACTGGAACCTGCCGCCCTCTTAGCCTCAGTTCGCTCCTCCTCAAATATGGCCTCTGCATCATAGGCCCTGTCAATAGCGTCATCCAAGGTAGCCGGCTACATACATGCAACCATGTGGCGTTTATGCCTCGGATTCAGGCCGTTGACGAAGCGAGTCACCTTCTTATGCTCAGTGTTCACCGTATCCTCTGCGAAGTGAGACAGCTCTATAAACTTGTGTACATAATCTACAACCGATGTCTGTCTCTGCTGAAGGTTGAAGAATTCCACTTCCTTGGCTCGCTGAATATGAAGAGGCATGAACTTTCGACGAAACTGTTGCTTGAAAGTTTCCCAAACCGTAGCACTGGGCATAGTTTGGAACGAGCTCTTGACACTCCTCGACCAAGTCTTGGCTACACTCCGAAGCATGGAGGCTGTGAGAACTACTTTCTGTTTATTACTGCACACAATCATATCAAAAAGCTCCTCTGTCTGTTCCAACCATTGCTCGGCCTGCAATGCATCCTCGATCCCGTGGAACTCAGTCGCCCCTCGCTTACGGAACTTATCAAAAAGAGCATTTGGATCGGTTTCTTTGGGCTGGAAGATCACTTGCTGTTCTACACGAGGAGAGGCTGATGCCGCAGCCTGACTCTGCCTGTCCACCATAGATGCTATCTGAGCCTGCAAGGACTGCATGGACTGCATCATCATCATCAGACGCTCCTCACTACTCCTGGGTGGGGGTAGCGATCCACTCTCGCCGTTATGACCCTGCTGATTCTCATCTCTAGACCCTGATCCTGATGCCATGGTGTGCTATCCTACAAAAGGAAAATGAACAAAATACAAATATAAAACGCCCCGAGTTAGCCAATCCCCAAGAATCAACATATTAGACTTGGAGTCAAATAGTTGACATCGTCATCTCACCACGATCTTAGATGTCTACATGCTTAAACTAGCATGCTCTGATACCATACAATACATATGTCACAACCCGAGCCCAAAAATCGGGGTTAGCGAAAAGCCAAATCAGTGACACACGTACTCCCGTACACGTGCATCCAAATCCAGTCCAAATGTACACACACAAGAGATCTAACACGTGCGAAATAAACGAACACGGAAGCTGTAGATATCATAGCAAGCAACAAAGAAATAGCGGAAGCCAAAACTAATGCGGAACGGAAAAGACAACGAGCTCAACAAAATACACGTGCTGACACCAAGATGATGCAAATATGATGCACTCGAAGCAAAAGCAAAATTACGAAAAAGGGCTTAGAACTACCTATCGCAGGTCAAAGGTTACTCAACTGCCTATCCAAAACCCGAAAACAAATCCAAAAGAATTAAACAACAGAAAAGCACACTAATGAGCCACTAATCTGGCTCAAAGGGGATCGGAGTGTTACAATGAACTACAGCTAAGCCATATCCAAGTCGTAGTTAAACCGTAGGTGATTTATGGCCAGCATTCTAAAAACCTAACTTGCTCTACGGCTGACTCCACAGCTAAGCCATGGAATGCACTACGGCTAAGCCGTAACCAAGCCGTGGCCTAGTTGTATGCTTCATATGACTAAGCCGTACGCTTGAGCTATAATTGCTAGTGAAATTAAAGGAAAACTTATGCCACATGGCTAAGCAGTGACCTATACACAGCCGTAAGAACACAGTGAACTTTGGAAATTGAGAATTTCCAAGACTTTGTAGAGCTTTTAATATGGCACATTTACCTTAATCAAAATAGCCCAATGGTAATCGAATAATAAGTAGAAAAAGTGTACAGTAGTCACTCATCCCCTTTGATTTTCCGAATTATTTCCCGACATCACGGCATGGGTGTTGGCATAAGAAGTGCTATCTATTGCCTATACAATATAATGTTAAGATTTTGATAGCACATTGACAGCGGATGTTTTATGAATACATTATATTGAATGACCTGGGAAACATGAATTATCTTAGCATAAGGTTGGCTAATAAATAGCTTTAATGACTTCTCAATTCAATACATTCATATTATTTAAGTAAACTTTACCCTCAACATGATTAAATCATGTACCCATTCTTCCTGGCAAACCTTGAGGCAAAATCGAAGACGGAACTTCTACTGAGTGTGGACCCATAAGCCAAAATAGGTGTAGTTAAGGTTGAGAGGGTTCAAGCTCTATTAGCTCATTTAAGTATGCATTGTTGGATTATCAGTTACTTTGTTTAATTCTGTTTTGTTGATTGAATACGATATCAAGACCGATACTTCCTTTATATACGAATATGAGATGATCGTTAGGATTGATGATAAGTATGAATGATTATGTACGATATAAGACGATCGCTACGATTGATGATAAGTATGAATGATATAAATTTGGGATGATCTTGATACGTTGAGTTAGCACCACTTAGCTTATATCCTTATTAGGTTCGGCGAGACCAATTTGGGTATCCCTTATGTCACTACTGCAGTAGTTTATAGAGGAGTTGGTCGGCGCTCGTCGGGTAGCTAAACTGATCCCCTAATGATATTCCCCTCTGTATGCTATATGCTTTCTTTAGAGAGAATATAGCCTCGTGGATGCCAACTAGTATGTTACTGTATCTCCAAGTATAATTCCTTGTTCATACTATATTCATATGCACAACAAGCCTAGCTTACGATTATTGCTCTCTTTTAATTAATATGTCTCTAATTCAATTGATATAACATGTTAGTTTTATATGCACCTATATTTGTTAAATCGTTGTATTTACAGTGCTATCCTTGATATTATAAACAGGTCTAAGTACCGATTCCACCTCTAACATGCTTGTCGTGAAGTTTCCAAAGATTTCCCAGGGTATAGTATAATACTGTGGACTATGACAACACTTTACGGTTATTTATTTCGGAGAGCGCTATGGCTATTGTCACAACCCGGGCCCAGAAGTCCGAGGGTTAGCAAAAGCCAAACCAATGACACAAGTACTCCCGTGCCTGTACACGTAGACCTGGTCTAAATGCACACGCACAAGGGAAGTTTCACACGTGCTAAACATGTACGCAAAAGCTGTAGATATCAAAAACATCAAACTAAACAATGCAAGAAAAGAATAAAAACAGAATTGGCATATATATAGTTGAAGGTTTTACAAAATAAACAAAATAACATATACAAAGCATGACGTATACAAGTGTGATAGATCTCAAAAAGGAAGTCTCCTATGCCATGTCATGTATGTCCAAGACGCTCTCCGATGGAGTGATCACATCTACTCCTCTAGGCCTGATGGGGTCTCGGGGGTCTCATCTGGAGTCTGGCCGACCAACGAGGGGTCGGCAGGGGTATATGAGCCTGCAACACCATAAACAACTCGTGAATACAACGATTCAGCAAGGTATAAACCATAACAGTTAACGCATGCTGTGTCTAATAGAATAAAGAATACCATGTAAATCAAATAGGTCACATTCGTATACTAAGCTGTCGTGCAAGAAAGAAATATGCCATGCGAAGCAATGAATACATACTGAGTACATAATTAGTTGGCGCCTACATTGCCATATGCTCCCAAAAGAGGGATCTTATATCGTGCAGAGAACACCATTGTCCGGGCCAGGGTACAAATGGGTCTCGGGTTTCCTGGGGTCCGGTTCCCCAAGACGTTTCCTTACTGCAGCAAGGCCATGAAACTACACCAAATTCACCCTGTCGGGATCCTAAGGCTGAGGCTAAGTAGTGCCTGACCATACAGAGTCAATCATGGAAACCCTGAGTAGATCGTGACAAGCATATTGTACATGCACGTCCAATAACAGACCATATATCATACAGACATACATACTCAAGGTGAACGCATAGTATGACTTTCGACGTGACATGCAATGATTTGCTAAAGAGTGGAGATCAATGACCAACATAAAACATGTTATGCAAGCAAATTATACTAGATAGAATCACCTTCATTTACTAGCCAATTCTAATCTAATTATCCAGTGTTTCTAACCGTGCATGATGATGTGGTTTTAAGTTATTCGATACACCGTTGTCTAGTATTGCATTGTATTAGCTGGTACACTGAAGTCCCTTAAACCAACATCCATGGGTAGGTGCTTAAGAACTGGATAACGTGCATGAATGATTCGTAGCCCTCGAGATCATTCATGTCATACATTTATGCCACTGGGCAAGTCTAGGTGCTCTACATTCTATCATGAAGGCCATATCAGTCTTTTCATTACACCTATCCTTGTTATTCATTTTCCAAGGGTGGTACGGCTTGGCCATAGGTGAACATACGGCTTAGCCGTAATATGCACTGCGGCTCCACCGCAGTTCCCTTTATTGTTCACCCGCAATTATGGTTCACCCGTATTTCATTCTGCGGCTTAGCCGTGTGTTGTTCTACGGCTTAGCCGTAGTTGGGCCGTAGAAGGTATGTCATTTGCTTGCCTCTAGAAAAAGACACCCTGTAATAATCTACGGCTGGGTCACGGCTGATATACTGCTTAGCTGTAATACAATATACGGCTTAGCCGTGTCCTGGCCGTAGAAGAAAGCTGGGATTTTTACCCTCTCTGGACTTTGAGCCGTAGGTGGCTGATGGCGTAGCCGTACATGCACGGGGTTGAAATCTAAATCAGCTACAAAAAACCTGTAAAAACATCAGATATACACATTTCCAACAGAGAAAGGGAGAATACGAGCAATTTGGGCTGTAAACATGTTTTCTCTGCAACCTCATGTGAAGTAAACAAAATCAAACAAATACCAATATGTGTTCTTACATATTATGGTTATACTTGCCTTAATTGAACTCAATTACACCAATAGCTGTCCTTGGCTCATTCACAACCAACACTAATCACTGCTAGCATGCATGCATGAGAAGGAGAAGGAAGCATCATGAGCATAGACATGGAGGCATGGAAACAAGAAGAAGAAAATGAGGGAGATGGAGAAGACCTCAACTCACCTGAATCCAAGCACCAAGAAATGAAAGAGCAAAATCTCCTCTTTTGGCTTAATGGTGGAAAAGACTCGAGAGAGCGAGAGAGAGAGAGAGAGAGAGAGAGAGAGAGAGAGAGAGAGAGAGCCTTCAACGAGAGCAACGTGAGAGGAGAGAAGAGAGTGAGGGAATTAAGTCGGTGGAATGGTTTATATTGGTTAAGGTTAAAACAGAATTGCAATGAAGTCCAAGTCATAGAACAATTTCCAGTTTGAGTCAAATCCGGGTCCAATGGAATCAAATGACATCAGTTACAAACGACATAGTTACGGAAGTTAACGAGCTCAATGAAAGACACGGTTGACATCAAGATGATGCAAAAATGACCATGTCGAAGAAAAGCTAAAATTACGAAAAAGGCTTGGTCTACCTAATCCAGGTTAAACTCAACCCAACTACCTATCCATGACCCGCAACAAATTCAAAACAAAGGCAAAACACAATTACCAATTAAAACACCCGTAATTAGGCACTAAACGAGGTTAAGCTAGGTCGGAGTGTTACAGGTATATTTTGGGACATGACATGTTATGCCATTTGTTAGATTATGTTTATGTATCATGCCATTATGTCATATTGTTATTATGTTACCTGATTTGATGTACATGTAAGGCTATTATTCGGATTGTATTTAGGTCCTATGTATTTGGTCACACTGTATATTCATATTTGAATTATTTATGTAGACACTTGTATTTTGGTCATGTAGAATTATGCATGGGATTATGTTTCATATAAAAGACTCTTTTAGGTTCTATATATTTAGTTTACAACTAAAACTTAGTAGATTCGGTTTATGTTTAATACCATATCTCTAAATATGAATTGTACAGGATATTTTTAAACACAAGTAAAAATGCACTAGCTTCCACAAATATTTTTATATACAAATATTTTTACATGGACACGTGTTACATGTCAATCCTTATATGTGAGTTCTGCGTGTTTGTCCTTTGTGGTGGTTCGTATGTGTCTTAGTACCGCACGGATTGCCACGGGATTACGTATGTCGTGGCTCGGAGTCTTCCTAATCTCAGAATCTAGGGCTCGGGGTGTGACAAGATACAATGCATGTTACTTTAATTATGCTTATACTTTACTAAATAAACTTATTCACATTTTGTCTAATGGTGTTACAGGCTCAGATCCCAGTCCTAATCTTACAAAGATCGAGGAGGCTCGAGAGGAGGCCAGCGAGGTTCCTTCAGGCCTCAACGAGTGGACAGTAGCAGCGATCCAACTGATCAACCTTCGGAGCGTGACACGACTATCTTAGAGTCTTCTTCTTATTTTAGGGTTATGAATGCATTAGGATTTCATGATTTGCATTAGTTTTATTTTGCCATGTATAGTCCATGATCTCTTGTATTTTGGAACATGTAGATTTTTGTAATTGCCCAGAAAACTTTATTTCATTTTTGTAAAACATGTATACTTACTCTTGTACATGTCATATTATATTATATTTTATAGTCATGTTCTCTTCCTTTTTATATAATCAAACATTTTGTATTTATTGTCTCATAAATGATACCTTGGAAATGTTATCTGTTGGAGAAAAAAGAAAAAAACAAATTTACAAGTGATAATGACAAGCTTTCGCGTGATATATGCTTGGACAGATGTCATTTAAAAGCACCTCACATGTGTAAGTAATGTATATATCTCTTGTGTAATTCTGCTAAAACTCTAGTTCAGGTGTGGATTATATGGGAGCACATGTGTCACAATTAGGGTGAACCCTAATACCCGAATTTTTAGGCTCAGGTTGTGACACATGTGCTAGACAAACTGTGTAATCCTTTCAAGATACTCCTATGCAGTTATACTACATGCATGAAAGTCAAGTATAATTAATATTGCATGAAGTGTGAAACTGCAATTAGGAAGAATAACACATTCACATTTGATGACGGGGATTCAAACTTGTTCAACATCTCATAATGAAAGAAGAGAAGTCCACGTTGTGGGTAGAATAGCATTCTAAGACTTTTATCCATGGGAGATGGGTAAAGGGTTGCCAACCAACTAGGGTACCCTATTGCCGTGGAATTGAAAGCAGGGACCCTGGTCTTCTAATTCAAAGCATCACTCGTATGTCCTAACTGGTAGCCCAATGCAGCATAAAAAATGTATGCTAAAATGAAGAAGGAGATTTGTGAACTTCTGACTGATAGACCTATGACTACCCAGAGTGGGTGTTCTTGTGATAGGTTGATGGGCTGACTACCTAGAGTGGGTGTACTTTCGACTCATAGGCATCCCTATTTCGAACCTCTTCTGTTCTCCCCTCTCATAGGAGTTAGTCATCTCTTATGGGAGTGGGTAACAAGACCTGGGTGTTCTCCCCTCTCATCTGAGTTAGTCGTCTCTTATGAGAATTAAAGAAGATTTCAAAAAAATGTAAATATTGGGATGTTAGTGTTACTCTATTTACATATCTTGATATGACTGTCTGTGTAGACCATATAAATGATGGGATGCTTATGTCCTCTAGCCATCCAATCCATAAACTCAAATATACTTCTTTATTGAGTTAAACCGACTGCTAATCACTATGGCAAAGTCCCACCCGACCCACCATTGATCAGGTTGTGTATTCAGGTGTATCTGAAATTTACTTATTTGGTTGTGGGATCGGATCTGGCATCGTTCCTCCTAAGTACAAAGTTCTCCATCTAATTTTCACATTGATTTATAGCCTGTAAATATATAGATAGGAAAATGGTTGAGACATAGGAAGCTGAGAGAAAAAAATATTTTTTTTTGTTTTCCAGCGGTGGCATGCTGAATGATAACAGGCAAAAGATGCTGCTCAAATAGGAAATTTATTTTAGAAAACCATACTGAGACAGGATATTGCAGTCTTCGACAAAGAAACAAAAACAGGAGACTTAACGCTATTTTGGGAATCAATCTTAGGTTTGATGCAATGGCAATATTGCTTTGCATTGGTGGAATTTTTAGTTCCTAACAGAGTTCTGGCGGATTCTGTTACCTTTTCCTTCTTCAAAGTCAAAAGGCTTAAAGGAAGACTACGTACAAGCTGTAAAATTTCTGAAACTAACCATATTCCCATGAATTCAGAAGAACACTACTACCTCAAATCAAACAAGAAAGAAGTAAAATAAAATTCACCACAACATAATCCATCAACTCAAGACCAGTGATTGGTTTGAATTTTAATTTGGCATGCAGTTTTGTGGACCTTTGATGATTGGTTTGATTTTTTTTTTTTTTCTTCGTAGTATCAATCAGATTTAGCAAGATGAGATAAATGGTGGCAGTGATCATACTATCAGTTGTAAAAAAAAAATTAAAAATAGAAACCATTTTCAAAATTAATGCTCCTCAGTAGTAGCAGTGATGGCCAACCTCAGTTAGATGACTGCCTTGAGCACAGATCAGATGGTTAAATCATCCCATTTCACATCTAAGATGGGACTAACAATTCTCCAGATTCACATACAAGTATGGAAATGTGTCCATGATCTCCCACACTAAACATCCATCTATGCCTTCCCATTCTAGATTTAAACCACAACATGGACTCATTTAAAAAAGCCAAAGAACACAAGTATAAAAATCAGATTCATTCAAATACTCAATGTAGTAGAACTATCAATCATAGCAACAGAAAAGGGGGAAAATCAATACCAAAATAACCTATGTTCAAATCAATATAAATTGAAATAATGGACAAGTCGTGTCTCAGTATTTTCGTATCTTTGTCTGGTACATCTGAAACTCAGAGAACCCATGATTCATCTGATGTGACTGATGCACTAGAAGTTTATGAACAGACCTAGAATTTGAATTTGAATTCGAAGATGGAGAGCCCATGAGAGAGGATTGAATTTGCATGAAGCACTGTGAACACCCAGCAACACAGAACTCATTCTGACTGTGAAACATGTTGGTGTCCAATGTCCCCATTCCTGGATTAACATAACATCCCACGACCGGAGGAGGAAGCATGTTGTTACTATTAGTGTTGAAGTTACAGTAACTGTAACATGGAATGTCTGGAATGTAAGGAAGTTCCACTGGCTTGTGACCGTGATCCAATGGTCTCACATAAGAGATTGGAATCGGTGGAACGGGTTGGATCACCATTTTGTTGTCATTATCCAGCATTTTGTAATTGTCCAACGTTCCCTGATTCAAGTATGCTTGTGGTGGAATCTCTACTGAGACTTCTTTTCCTTGTGAGCTATGTTCATTCATCATGAATTCGACTTTCATGTTCACTGTCTCCATCTTTGAATCCAATGTGCCCAATAAATCTTGCAGCATCTCTAGTGGGAACTCATTCAATCGATCGTCCCAGGAAGGATACATCACATTTTCTTTTTCTACGCTCCTGTGTTTTAGCTCATCTTCTAGTTTCCTGTTTCTTTGTTCTAAGAGGCTTGAGAGATCGTGCTTTCGCCTAACTTGGTCATCTTTGCTTAGATTTATATAGCGTTCGACGATCCTCCTGACTTCTGATGGATCATTTGGCCAAATCTCAGTCTCGTGCTGTCTATCTCCTTGTGGTCCCAAACATATCAAACAGACATCAACACCACAAAGTGTTGCAAACTCAAAAGTCTTCTTCCTCAAACCTTTTCTTCTCTTTATAAAAGTAGCATTGCGCGATTTCTGGCATTCGATGAGCTTAAGGGGAACTTTGGCACGGCCCATTGAATATGGAATGCTAGATCTGACGAAGAAAATACATTAGCAGGGTTCATAGCTCATAAGAGGAAATTGCCAAGTCCAGAAATTTGAGAAATAAAGAGCACATTCACCCGTAAGTAAACTAGCAAGTCTAAAGTCTTAACAAATGAATAGTAGATTAGTACTACTGTGATCATCTATCAAAGCCACATTTGGTAACAACTGTAATTCTTCTACTAATTAATTCGTAATTAGTTTGAAGCCACAAATCCTGCACCGAGCAAAGTTAATTCTGATGAACCTGTCCAAGCACTAGACCAGGTGGTGCGTTGATTTTGCTGGTGGTTGGAAAAATTTTCATGAAATTCTTAGTTGATCGAGCTAGGAGATTTAGACAAAAATAGAATATAGGAGTAGCAAAAAATAAAAAACAAAAGGAAACCTTAGATATCTATCTCACAGTTGGCCAGGTAATTAGATTAATAGTGTCAAGCATAGATCTGGTTATTCGCGGTAAGAAATTAGGACACAGCACAAAGATTAAGCATTTTCTCAAAGGTACCCAGGAATAACCAAAGCGGATGGGGCAAATTTACTAACCACCTAAAGACGATGCTTAAATACTGTTTACAACAGTACATATATTGTGATCTGCTTGAGCTTGGCTTTCAACCCAAAGTGTAAATTCTCATAATCATGCAGTAATATGAGAAGAATGTAATATATAAGATATGATGTCCTGAAAAGGACTCAAGTCAACAACAGCCTCTTAAGTCTTAAGTCTTACCCCACTGGTAAGATGGGTCAGTTCTTAGCTGGCTGTCTCAAGTTCGAACCTGCCAAGGACTGTTCTACATCATTTCAGGTGTATTTTGTGACTCGAGGGCACCCTACCTCACTTGAAGTCTCTCCCCTCACCAGAGAGGAAAAAAAAATCCTATGTATGATTACATAGATTAACTTTGTGTTTGTTGAGTGTAGACAAAATCTAATGTTAACTTTGTGAGCTTGAGATTAAACTATCACTTTTTTTGTTTTTTCTTGCTGGTTTCACTTGCAATTTCATTAATGAGGTACTGCGTTAGCTCATATCCATAACACAATTTGGCTAAACTAATCATGTCTGATTGTGTTGTCTGCATACTCAAGACCCTGATCAGTCCTGCTAGATTTTTTCTTGGTAGATCAGGATCTGAAATTCTTAAAAAGAATTCTGAATCCAGCCCTGGAAATCATCAGTACTGCCCACCTCTTAAATCTGAAGCGTTCAAAATCACAATGCCATGGGCACAAAATTTCACATCATCCTTACATGGCCACCATCAGATAGATCGCAGTGAGCACGATCTGATGATCAAACCATCAGACTGAGCACCCACCCCTAATCAAATAACCCAGACAGTCCTACCCTGCGCATGTGAGGCCCATCAACTAATCTTTGGGCCCCACATAAAAAGTTGGGACGTCCCATCTGTCCAAGCCTCCTCTCCTCATCACAACCCACAACCTTCTAGACAGTTATTACACCATGAATTCCATGAATTGAAAAAAAATACAAAACAAGACAAAACAAAACTACATGCAAACGGTACATGAAAAGGAACAGTAAACATATGTAAACAAAGAAAACTTCTCACTGGGTTTCCTTCTTCACCTTCTCTTTGTTCTTCTTTCTTCAACCTCGTTGTATCTCCTTTCTCTCTACGTCTTTCCCTCTTCATCCAAATTCCTTACGTGCCTCCTTACTCATGTATTTGTAGGGGAAACAACATGTGGGCATTGATAAGCTGACAGCTTATATTTCCGAGTTTTTACGAGGAGACAAAAATATTCTTTCCTTTCTTGGCCGTTGGGAAGATTTTAAAGATTATGAGCTTGTCTTCCTTTCCATAATGAGAGGATTAAGGAAGCTGTCTTAAAATAACCAAGATCTCTGTTTTAGATTCTTGATTAATTAAGGAAGCTGCCTTTTTTTTTTGGTAGAATAAGGAAGGTGTCTTAAAATAATCATGATCTGTGTTTTGGATTATTGATTAATTAAGGAAGCTGTCTTTTTTTTTTTTTTTTGGGTAGAATATGGAAGCTGTCTTAAAATAATCACGATCTGTGTTTTAGATTCTTGTTTAATTAAGGAAGCTGCCTTTTTTTGTTTTTGGTAGAATAAGGAAGTTGTCTTAAAATAATGAAGATCTGTGTTTTAGATTCTAGATTAATTAAGGAAACTGTCTTAAAATGATTGGAATCTGTGTTTGAGCTTTTTCTTTCTGTCCACGAGGAATCATGGGGTCAGAAAGTGGAATGAAGTTTCGGTTTTTTGGTTTTTTTGGGCCAACAACAGAGGGTCCGGTTAAGCGGTGAGAATGGGTTGGGTTGGAAACCATGAGTTTCTTGTTTCTACATAACTCTTATCTGACGCCATTATTAATCGTGTTGAAAATGGGGATGAAACCCAGGCTTGTCAGGTTGGGCATTGGCTTAACCCAAGCATTACTTAAACTGCATGCAGGCTAGCTCAAACACTATCCCGACTCAAATGAAGCCTGATCATACCCTGCTCGAGCCTGACCGGGTTTATAAATTCCGTTAGCGAGTCCAAGTTGGGTGCTTAGCCACTTTGACTCTGGTCATACCCCATTTTGGATTTCTTTTTTTTTTTTTTACAGGGGGTATAATTTTTAGGAAATATATGTGTTTATATACAGTATAAGTGTCTATTGTATATTATAAATTATATATAGAGAGAGAGACAGAAATGTTCTCCTACAACAAACAATATATTGAGCTCAATTTTGAGGGGCTACTTTAAATCAATGCAAGCCCATTCAGATCCCTCCGCCCTTTGATTTGGCACCAAGCACAATTTCACCATCATCAAATCTTTGTCCACCATTGGATTTGATAAAAAAAAAATTTATTGTTGCAAGATCATTTAACTTTAAAGTTTTTTTTTTTACAAAAAGCCCCTAAGTTTTTAGGAAATACTCTATGTTTTTAATAAAGCATCCCTTGACTAACTTTCATATTAGAAAATGCAATTCTTTTTTTTTTGTCTTTTCTTTTTTTTATTTTTTTTAGAAAAAAACCTTCCATTCAAAAAAACAATTACATAATTATGTTGATAATTACATTTTGCCTAAGAAAGTCTGGAATAAATTGCCACCAAACCATCATATCTTCTACAAATTTGACATATCTACTTAGTTTGTGAGCCACTTCATTGCACTCTTACTTATATAGATCACATCGTAACTGTTGAAGAACTTTAGCAAAACTTGAATTTTATCCACCACATTACCCAATCTAGATAGGTTTGGGGAAGATGAGTTGAGTAATTCCAACATCATCAACGAATCACTTTCAAGAATAACATCACTAAATTCCAATTGAAGAATCATTTACAAGCATCTTGTCATTGCAAACACTTTAATGTCTTTTGCCTATTCCAACTCATGTTCAAGTTTACTCAAAGCTATAATCACCATTCCCTTGTCATCCCGAAGAACAGTTGCTACTCTAAACTTATGAATACCTGAAAACAAAGCACTATCCACATTGAGTTTTAGAGCACCAATCAGAGGAGGTTGCCATCTATAAATCCTTTCCTTTGAATTTGTGATTCCTAATTACCTTGAAATCCTTGACTAGTATAAGGGCTCTTTCTATTGATACCATAGGTTCGATAGACTTATCGTTATGGAAGCAAAAATTCCTTGCATACCAAATTACCCTATGCAACGGTGAAAAAATAGGCCATATGAACTATTGAAAGCCTTTCTTTCACATCCCAAGCTAGCAACCTGAAACTAGAGTGTATAAGCTGATCAAAATTAACTTCGGAAAAATGGAAATTCCACACCTGTCGCACTTGTGGACATGAACACAAAGCATGATAATTGTCTTCAATCCCGTCCCTACAGAAATTACACAAATCATTCATCAGTACCTTCTTTTTAATTAGCAAAATTTTGCTTAGTTGGCAAGGCATCGTTGCATGCTCTCCAAAACATTTTTTTTTTGTTATGGGATCTTTAAATTCCATTAGGTCTTTCAAAACTTCCTATACCCCACAATTTAAACTTTTCACTTTCCCCGTCCTCCCGAGTCTTTTGTATTTTAATTGCTATCAACAAGGACTTTTCACACTAAATTCCTTCGACTTGCCTTCCGCCCATATCTATCTATCCCTCGGCATCGATGGGCACAACACTGTCTTCAACATCACTTCAACTTCATGTGGAAGAAAAATATTGCGAATCTTCTCCATATCCCACCACTTCAAATATTGGGCAATAAGATCTTCCACTTTTGCGTCTTCAAGAAAAAACCTCCATGATGTAGTAACTTTGTAAGTTACTGGTGTGGGTAGCCATCTGTCCTCCTAAATATTAATATCCTACTCATTGCCCACTCTCCATCTACAACCTTCTTGTAGAATTTTCTTTTCATCTCAAATTCCTCTCCAAGCATACGATGGATTTCAACCCATATTGATGGCAAGAAATGAGCCACTTAGAAAATACCGAGCCTTTAAAATCTTATAAAAAAGAGATCGTGTATTCTATAAGAGCCACCATCCCTCTTCTGCTCAAAGGCCAAATTAAAAGCCTCTAAGCTTCTAAACCTCATACCTCCGTTTCAATTGACACATCTTCTCCCAGATGATCCAGTGAATTCTTCGCTCCATGTCTCTTTAGCCCCACCAAAATCTAGCCATCATTCCCTCTAGATCCCTACAAAAACTAGAGGGCAATTTAAAGCAACTCATAGCATATGTGGGAATTGCTTGGGCAATTGCTTTCACCGATGACTCCCTAACCAATTGTAAGAGTAATTTCTCTTTCCACCCTTAGAGTTTCTACCAAACTCTTGGCTTGATGTATGAGAAGGTATGATGCTTAGCCCGTCCAACACGAGAGGGCTACTGAAGATACATTTCATGGTGTTTCACCATTTCTCCAAATAGCCTTGATGCTCTTCTGAGTAGCTTGGCCAATATTTTTACTTAAGAAAAGAGAAGTCTTCTCACAATTAATTTTTTGGCCCGATGCTATCTCATAGCTATTGAGGATGTTGAGAATATATAAGTTTTCTTTTGTACTAGCCCAGTAAAAAATAAGTAGCTTATCCTTGGTATTCCTCTATAAGTCCCAACTCTTGTAATTCTCCACTCATTCTCTGCTTTTTTCAGCTAAAGGTTAAGTCCTGCACAGAAAAAAAAATTAAAATAGAACGGAGAAATAGTATGACCATGTCTCAAACCCCTCGAAGAGAACCATAGGACCCATTGGTTCACCATTGCAATCTTGTCAGCTCCATTCTCCTCCCTTTGTCCTTTATTTTACCCTAAAGAAAAGTTGAAAAGACATATTTGCCCTTTTACAATATGACATTCACATCTCCTAAACTTCAGATGGGGGCTAACCAAGTGGATATGTGCTTGGTTAGCAATCCCATGGGATTCTTAATCACATTTGTGAAAATAGGCAGTGCTAAATGTAACTATTGATGCTCATTTTTGAAAAATCACTTTCGTTCTTCATTTTTAACTGTTTATGGTATGAAATATATATTCAACTCCTATGCTTTATAATGCAAACAAACATTCCCTACCTTTCATTTCCAAAGGTGAAACAAGGTTGAAAAATTATAAATTAGATGGAACCAACTGATCAAGTGCATGCCCATTGAGGGGTCTACTTACCATTGTCCCAAATTTGATTCTCATCCCATTATCATCTCTCTTTTTTTTTTTACCCCAGTTGAGGGGTTGGGACCCAACGTAGCCTACACGTGTGGGAAGGAAACCCCACACGAATGAAATGTTGCCCATACGTGTGGGAAGCGGAGCTCACAAATATGGAAAATGTGTCATACACAGAAATCAACCCTACGTGGTCATGCGGCAACTAGGTCACCAACCAATTGTTCAACTCCATTTCATCCTCTATAATTATTGTCTTGAAATCAATGCTCTGTATTCTCAAATTTGAAGAATTATTATTGTTGATGTGGGGAAATGTGGCCAAAATAAAATTAATTTCTATATGAAGTAAAAACATTGTCAAATCTATAAATGTTATTTTCCTTTTTTTTTTCGCTATGTTGGACTATTGGTGAGGAGTGATACTTAAAAGTTCAGTCCCCAAGCATGTGTGTTAAGGTGCCAACACGGCTACTATCTGATGTAAGGTAAATATTATATATTATCGGGATATTTTCACGATAATATCTATATTCGTGACATTGGATTGACACATCAGATCAAGATAGATGTAGAACCAATAATGCATGCTAATTGGCTTTAACTGTTACCCGGCCCATCAGCAAAATCACAGACCCCGATCATGTTAGAATAACTTGGACTGGGCCTTATCAGTCTCTTTATTGTGCAATTGGATGTGGGCCTGGAGTTTAATCCACTAGGCCTAGCAGTTCAGAACATCTGTGCCCTCTGTGCCTCAGTTCAGCCCCTTTTGCACTGTATTGTCGCAAATAGACCAGCAGAATGACTGGTTTGAAGCGTCTCAAACACAGCCCATTTTCTAACCAGGACTGTATAATCAGGCAAGCACAACCTTTTTGCAGTATTAAAAACAAGTACATTATAGGGTGTGGATTCGGTAGTGTTTAGGTAGGATTAGGTAATCAAGAACTCATTTGGCCAATCAAAAACCTGAACCTAGCCTATTCCATTAAAAAGGCCAAGATTATTGATTGGCCCCAATAGTCTAAACAATTAATCTAATCTGGGTGTGAACAGTGAGGGACCCTAAAATATCTGGCAGTAATTTCATGGTATATCAAAACATTGATTTCCATCTCAATAGTGTGGGCATGAACAGTAAGGGAACCATTTTCTAGTGTGAGGTCATAGACCGTATGGTTAGAGATAATGGATGGTGATAATTTCATGTCGATACATCATCTTTCATCCTTGTTTTCCATTCTGTAGGCCAAAGGTCGCACATGGCTACCCATTGGCTGCCTCATGGTCCTAATGCCCCAGGTGGTCAGAGTTACAAGGGTTCTCATTGCCCGGTCCAGCCAAGCCAAGGTATGCCTATGCTGCATTGAGCTGTGATTTTGGGCCCAACCGCAAGAAGAATCAGATTGGAAAACTTTGAACGATGAAAGTGTCAAAAATGAGAAATTTACAAGAGCTGCAAGGAATCTGAAACCCATCTAGCCCTGCTTCCTGTCATCAATCTGAGACCCTCAGAGATTCGGCGCACATGAACTACCACAAGTCCTAATTTGGCACTCATGATTGTGCAAAACACTCCAGCTTCATCCAAAGTCAGAATTGGACACATTGGATGCCCTCGAAATGAGGACTCTTGTGATTAGATGGTTTCCATTACTTGCACATTAGTATGTCATTGGAGACGTATCAAAACCCTACAATCCCATCATTGTCATGCTTTCAAATGAGCCCCATGGGCTCACTGTTCCCAGTGCTAGCAACAGTGGCCAGTTCTGAAAATGACAACTCCGCTGTAACCCAACTATAAACTGCTGAATATTACCGACCAAATAACTACCCTCTTAAACTCCTCAACATGTAACTCTTTGAATATCGAATGAAAAAAAAAAAAAACACTGTAACCTCATAAACATAGAAATGTCTCATAATTATTCAGCTGATAATTTTTTGCAAAGTCGGCGATCTCAGAACATTTATTGTCTTTACTAGGCAAGAGGGAAAAGTGATGTCAGTCCCTCCATCTATGGCCACAATTGGGATTGCAGCAGACAAAGAACAGTGTCATCCCTTCCTCTCCCCTGGCAGTTGCCTGCATGATATCCACGACAAACAACATTAGACATGCTAGTAATTTTTTTTGAACAATTTAACATGCATTCTAGTAACAGTTGCCTGGATGATATCCACAAGATACAACATCAGATGTGCCAGTATTTTTTCCCAATTTTTCAAGCATTCTAGTAAATATTGCATGACATCCACAAGATACGATATCAGATGTGCTAGTAATTTTTTTTTATTTTTTCAAATTTTAACAAGCATTCTAGTAAAAATTGTTGCACAGAGGAATTAAAAAACAAGATCTTTCGAGCAGGTATGGGCTATGATATGCAGATACTTGTACAAGCCCAGTGTATCTATGACATCCTCGAGTCCCACATCGACTATAGAGAGGAAAGTGATTGGAATTATATATAAAGCTTATACCCTTACCTTGCATGAAACCTGTTTGTGGGTTAAGGCACACCAAAAGCAAAACCGTAAATCCCATGGGCCAATGCAGACAATATCATGCATGTGTGTGGGCTGGGGCATGACAGTTGGTATCCCACATTGACTATAGAGAGGAAAATGATTGAGCTTACATGTAGAGCTTGTACCCTTACCTTGCATGAGGCCTTTTAGTGGGTTGAGGCCCATCAGAAGCAAAACCGTGAGGTCTATGGGCCAAAGCGGACAATATCACGCATACATGTGGGGTGGGGAGTTACAGTATCTGTGTAGGAGCTGATACTAGATTGATACTTCAAGGGTACAAGTTCATTAATTCAAAATTGTTCTCAAGACAAAACTAGGCAAGCAGTATCCCTATCCATATCCTAGATTTCAAAAAGTGAGGAGTTGTATCCTTGATTTCCATATCCATATCCATATACAAATCTTGTAATCCAGCATGATAGACACCCAAGTAAAAACACCCTAACAGCAGACTGCAAATGAAATCAAGCTCTATGGGCACAATGGGATCACCTCTGATGCCCTTCTTGCTTACTACAGTTGCCTCCCCACCCACCCCAACTGACAAAAAGAAAAACAGCACATGACCTTGCATAACACCCATTGATACTCATCTACCTTTACTAACCACTGAATTGAATCTTTGAATATCATCATCATCATCATCATCAAAGCCTTATCCCAACCATATTGAGGTCGGCTACATGAATTCTATTTCTCCATTCTATTCTATTTTGAGCCAAATCCTTCGATAAATTAAACTTCTTCAAATCTGAATTAATGACTTCCATCAATGTTTTTTTAACCTTTGAATCTTTAAATATGTATATATATATAGTTTAACTACAGTTTAACTTTAAGGAAGCTCAGTTTTTACCCAACTCTTATGGATATGATTTACCAAAATAAAAACTATTATGGTTATGAAAACTTTCCCACCCCTACCCAAACTGATTAGCATGCATTGAAGTGGGTTGCACAATCTGGACTGCAAATGCAAAACCATTCTAGGCAACGAGTCCCCAATAAATTCAGAAGTACATGTAGAGTAACTATTGCAACACAAACCATCTGTTTTTACAAGTTGGATGTGGGCCCACTCGGATGCATGTAAATAGGCTCCAATGGACTGCATTGATTTAGGAGGGATTGTAAGGTCTCATCACATATTAGTAGATGGGCTCCACATGCACTACAATATCACTGGGAAAATTCCATTCATATGTATGGATTGGAGATATTATCAGATACATACTATTCCTGGTAAACTTAGGATAAGATGATAAAAGAATATGAAAATCAATGTTTATCTATAAAACCTCGGGAGCACCCTAGTCAAAATAGTTCTTTTTTTTTCTTTTTGATGACGAGGAACCCACCGACCCCCCTTACTGTTGATCATTGGAAAAACCACAGATACACAACACCACCTACTAGCACCGTATATCGGGTAAGGCCCTAAATGGTTTTGAAGTTAAGATCACTAGATTGGACCCATGCTGGACCCATCTAGTGATGCATGACATCTTTCGATCCTCCTTACCCAGGGACCACATCCAGGTGGGTTCATATCTAAGTTTCACTACTCTAAGAAATTTGCATGGGTTTGTAGCCAAATATTACACATTCACATCATAGGAAGCAGAAAAGGAGGAAATTTTGACCTGGAAGAATACAGCCTCTCCATGATTGCATTGAGCACACCGAACAGTCTTAGTTCGAGGAAGAGTCGGATCAGCAGCTACATCCTGCAGAATCTGAGTGCGTTCACCAACAGAATGATGTATCTCATTTCTGTAGACACAATTGTTGTCAGCAACCTCCTGCATTCAGAAAGAAAGACTTCATTGAAAAATTTTAAAAAAAAATCTCTTCAGCAAAACATAACCATGAGAATCACTGATAAGTCCACTGTTGACAAGCAAACCCGCAAATTGGAATTAAATTTCTTGAGAAAGTCAACATGGCTACTAGAAAGTTGTAAGCCCTCAAATCGAGCATGAAAAGTGAGTGTTTAGTAAGATGCCCAAAATAATCAGAATGCCGCATTGGGTATTATGGTGCTCTGTTGAGAACCTAACCTACATGATTGGAGTGATGGGCCGATCATTGAAGACAGAAGCTCTAAAGGAAACCCATGTGCATCTAGGTTCTAGAATGAATGTGCTGATAACAAAAACAAAGATGGAGAAATTGTAATGCCCTCAGGATAATCAGTGGTGGGTGATTCAAATAGGGAGCCAATTTAACTATTAAAGGCAAGTTCAAAATAGTAGTACATCTTCATGGTCCACTGCTAAATAAAAGTGTTTAATTTTAGTTTTGCCATCATGCATGCAGGTTGCCTGAACAAGGACCCCCGGCATTTTTTTTCTAAGTTCTTGATAATATATACATATATATATTAAGAGTAACAAAGACCATGAATGCAAGTTCGTGCATACTAAAAGAGAATATAGGAAAGAAGTGGGCAGAGTGGTGAAAGCAAGAGTTGATCTGGAGAACATCACTAGTTTTATCCCTCCAGTTTGTTAATGTACATTCTGTATCCAAACACCCATCAACATGGTGAGGGGCATACCTATATGTTATATCTTCTGTAAGTTTCCAAAAAATGTTGATAACCAAACATATATAAATCTGCTTTGAAAATTGACAAGTTCGTGAAAAATGCATGTTATGAGGCTAGTTAAATGCAATAATTTGGGGAAGTTTAGATCATCTCTAGCAAGCATGATCTCCGCCAATAATTATGGGTGGATTTTGTTGAAATATGACTTTGCCAGATTAGATATTCAAACAACAACTGATAATATCAACCATCAAGACTACACAGAGAGCTCCTGAGAATAATGAAGAGCTCTGGAATTAAATAAAAAGGAAATTGCTGTATTCAAACATTAAGCATGATGAGTGTCAGCCAAAAACTTATAAACTGACTTTCCAATAGATCAGTTCACCTCAATCTATGGGTTACAGATCCAATGGCACCAACTGTAACTGGATTGACATTTTCCAACATAAAAATGACATTTCATGTTCTTGAACCTCAATAAATTAATAGCATTCAGTTATGGAGGAATTAATTAGAACATGGAAAAATATCAATGTTTTAACCATGAAGACTCCCAAGGCCGAGAGAAAGAGCCAAGGAGGTGGGCTTTCATGTAGAGGGAGATCCAGGATCTAGTTTTGTCAATGACAGTGGCGTTTTCACATGTTTATAGAGGGGAAAGTCAATAGGCAGATACTTCTCAGAGTTCCTGTGGCAAAATTAGGGCATGTTTGGCATCATTTCTGCAAGATGTTTCTTTGTTCCTGTTTATAGGTGGATCCCCGTTCCTTGAAATTGAATTTTCTTGGGAGTGCTCCATGCAAGCTAGGAATGGTGGGGATAGGGGGTGTAATCTGCAATGATCAAGGTATAATCTTGCTATCATACTCAGGTCCAGCTGGTCTATTCACAATTAACAAAGCTGAGGTATTATCTCTAAATATCGGGCTATGAGAAGTTTTGTGATTCAATCCTCAGCTGTTGAATATTTGAAGGGGACTCTTCATGTGCAATAAAGTGGGCATCTCAAGCATCTACTGCTCCATGGTACCTTGCAGATGTCATAGAACGGGTGGCAGAGATTGCTAAGAATGTGAACATTTCATACCATCTAAGAAAGCATTGTGCAAACTCAGAAGCAGAATGCCTAGCCAAAGAGGGAGCATCCAGACTTTCTCTGCTAATTGTTACTGATTGTTAATATTTTTTTTTTGCTTCAGGTTGCTGCCTGAATTTTTGGGGGTTGTTAACCCTTTCTGTGAAACAAACAGGAATTTTATGAATTTTCATGTTGGAAATAATTTTTACATACTGCTGCCAAATGAGTTTTCGTGATTCAATTTCAGCATAGAATATTCTCAAAATAGTGGGTTCTCATCCTAGAGAGATTTTAAAATAGGAATGATTACATTATAGGATGGGTGACATTCTATCAGGGAGTTTTCTTTTTGTGTTCACATACAATATAAATCTTCTATACTGTACAGCCTGTATTTTCAATTGAAAGTAATAGTAATAATTTAGTTACTGTTCTTTTTTAAATAATAATTTAGTTAGTGTTCACAATCAAAAAGGGAGAACAAGAAGATGAAAATGGCAGAGGGGGATAAACAAACTATACATATTGAGTAACCATCAGCCTAGAATTTTTTTATTCACTTTTCATCTTATTTTACGATTTTATTGCTTGAGCCATTATCTTGGACAGTTTTGGGGACCTATCTGTGCTGTCATCTTCAGTGCAGTAACCAAATCAACAATATTGGCCTTAAAATCAGGAAATTCCAAATGCAAGACAATGCTTGAGCAAGAGCTACACCGCAATGTCTTATCATCATCATCATCAAAGCCTCATCCCAACCATGTTGGGGTTGACTACACCACAATGTCTATAAAAGAAAATTTAGTCTTAGGTGATAATAGTCTTCTGTTTTGCCCATATATGGATGTGGATATAGGTACTTATACCAAGATCTAGGATATGAACCTGCACTTTTCGAAATCTAGGACATGGATATGGACACAGCTATCCTATCTATAACATTAAAGGTTAAAACCCATATTAAGAATTTATACAAAATATTACTTTTCACCAATATCACATTCTAAATTTAATTTCCACCCACTATACATGCAGAATAAAACTTCCTTCCAAACCACTTGGAAAGGAAATGAACTTGTATGTAAGAAAGAACATTAAACCACAAAAATATAAGTGATGCTCCTCTGGAATTGTTATGTTTAACTGAGCAAAGAAATTTGACCATGCTCAGATACAAAAGTTCTCAATTTCCAACAAAGGATGCAGGTTTTTTTTTTTTTTTTTTTTTTTTTTTTGAAAGGTAAGCAAAGGTTTTATTAAAGAGGGAAAATCCCTTAAAATACAACAATCATAAGATTGCCAAATCTTATGCAAAGAACCACCAATAAAGACCCAAAGAGCCCACATCCAGGCAACATGAAGTAAAGAAACCCATGGTAAGAGCTTATCAACCAAGCGGCAGGGACAACATGTAAGGAATCTTTATCCCCCTTTCTCTCTCATATTGGCAATGAAGATGACATGCTAAAGATGTCATTCTCATCCTCATTTATGCCTGCACGCAAGATGACACCTATTCCCTTCTGGAACTGCCACCAACAATGAGTTTACAGTGCCCAACAATGGAGGAAAACACCTCTGCAGACCATTATCCTCTTTAATTGACCCATCCAAAGAGGCCAGTCAACCTCTATGAATATTGAAAAGAGAGTATCCTTGAACTTTCTTGGGTTGAAACCACATTCAATTAGGGATAATTTGATGTTTAATATAACATATCATATATGCACATTTGAACTTCACCAATTTTTACTGTTGGTCCCAAGGCAAGGAGGGTTTGGGTTATATACGTTGATAGCTAACATAAAACTTTTGCCACAACACAAACATGAATTTTGAGAAAACAAGAAGCCAGCTGTATTAGAAAGGTTGTAAAGGAAGTGCTTAAAAAGTCAAAAAGGAAAAAAAATTAAGAAAGGAACCTTGTGATAGAGAGTACAGGTTCAGAACACCGTTTCAAACGAAAGAATTGCTACTAAAAAGTTTGGCAAGGCACTAAGAATATGAAAAATTATGGAATTCTTCTGAATGCAAAGGAAGTAATTAAGAAAGAAGTGATGCAAAGTTCAAAGCAAAAGATGATCAATATAATAAGTTGAGAACAAGAAGAGGGTGAGAGAAATACATCTTCAAAGTTGCAAGAACAAAGAAAACGAAAAGTAAAGACTTATATCATGTCAGATGTATAAAAGCAACAACCAAAAGGTTTTAAGTGAAGGACAATGATATTACAGAAGCTGGAGAGAATATTTTACAAATTTTTAAATGAAGATTCTATAGGGGGCTTAGGATTGGGAGAGAGGATACTTTGTTACTAGTACATACCTTTTACTAAAGAATTAGGGGTGCAAAAGTGATGAAAGCATTGGAAAGAAGGAAAACATGAAACTGTAGGGCCAATTGCAATCCAATAGAGGCTCAAAAATGCTTAGGAGATATTGAATGTTTTGGTCAACTAGAGCTCCTCAATAAGACATTAAGAACAAAGAAAATATCTGGTGAATGGAGAAGAAGTGTTGTAGTGCTTATATAAAAAAAAAAAAAGGAGATAAACAAAGTTGCCCCAATTGTCATTGGATAAAACTTTTAAATCACACTACGGAAATATGGGAGAATAATGGAGCAAAGACCTCCAAGATATCTAAAATTCAATTTGGTTTCATGCAAGGGAGGTCAACTATGAAAACCATCTTCTAATTTTGGGCAACAATGAAAAATATTGAAAGAAGAGGAAACTTCTTCATATTCTTCATATGGTCTTCTTCTTCTAATTCTTCTTCTTATTCTTCTTTTTTTTTTAATGATAACTTGAATTAAAGGAAAACGCTATACAATATAAAAGATTTATACTAAGTAGCAGCTGAAGGAGAACCCTACAAAAAGACAGCTGCCACCCAAAAAACCACAAAACAGGAAACAAAGCAAGGGAAAGGAGAGCCATAGTTGCCCTAAACCAAAAGAGGAGAGAGTGATCCATTATCAGGGAGCAACAACATCCTTCCAATTGTACACCATGCAATCTAGAGAGAAGCCCCAAAAGTCGGGGAGAATAGAGGCCCATGACACAACACATAATCTCAAATCATGGACATCTTCTAGGCGAGAAGCGACTCCTTCAAAGCAACAACAATTTCACTTTCTAGATGGACCAATAACAGGCAAGGAAAGATAATTGCCAAAAAGTTTTCCCCTTAGGTGAGCCTGTGGAGCATAATCAGGCGTCGTACAGATCAGGATAGGACCTTGGAAGAAAGTCCATAAGTTGGTAGCCGTTTTACAATTGAGAAGAAGGTGGCCAACTGATTCCTCAGCAGCGAGGCTAAGCAGGAAAGCATTGATGACAATCATATTGCACTTGCAAAGGTTGTCCTTGGTAAGGATTCTCCCACAAAGAGCCAACCAAGCAAAAGCCAAAACCCTTGGCATAGCCTTGGTCTTCCACAAAAAGATCAATCGTGTAGACAGGGCAACGACATAGTTTAATACTTAAGAAACAGTTTAATACTTAAGCGAGCCTCCAACTGGGGCATCTCATGGTCCATAAGATTTATTGTAAAAGTTAAAGATGTCCCCACAGATGGATAAGCTGAGTATTGAAACTTCAGCACTTTAATGAATTGTGGTTCAATACTTCAAGTCATGTCTATCTAAAAGAAAAGACCACCCCTGTTTTAAGGAAGTAGCTAGGAGCCTAACTGAGATAATAACTAAAAGAAAACATCAAATTCAGAATAAGATCTCCAAGCAATTTGAGTTACATACAGAAACATTGACCCATAGTACAATTCCTCCTGGAGTGGTAATTGTGAAAATACGAAGAGAAGAGTTAGAAAACACTGAGTAAACTGGTAAAACTAAACTACCAGTGTCAGTGTCTGCCATTGATAACAAAACTAATTGGCAGCATCCACATAATGTTTTACATTAAATTACCCCAAGCTAAAATAAAGTATGAAGAGACTTCTAAAAACTCAAAGAGGGGCATCTCTGAATAGTCATTTAAATTATGCTGACTTAATGAAAACCCCATTTTCAGAGACCAATACTACATAAGACCTGCTAGTAAATAGTTAGTTCACAAGCAACAAAGACAAAGAAGAAAAAAGAGAAACAAACTAAAAGAAGGTAGAGAAGGAAAGAAGGACCTGATGATCGCAGTTGCGGCAGGCATAGAGGAGAATCTTTTGTTCCTTGTCTTCTTTTGGGTAGAGAATGTTGTTGCTGCATCAAAACAAAATGTAGATAACAAACATAGCCCATATTGAAATAAAACACACACAAGAGTAACTATGACAATGTGAGTGGCTTTTTTAGTGTCTGCAATGAAAGTGAAATTTACTCACCATTCGCGGCAAAACTTCATGGTACTCATGGCTACTGATACCACTTCTGCAAAGAAGAATGTATTCAGAGATCAAAACCACTCGTTCCTCATTGAAAACAAAACAAAACAAAAAAAGGGGTTTGCAGTATTGCTTCCAAGAGGTTCTAAAACTACTTGTTTTTCCAGCTACTAAAACTACTTGTTTTTCCAGCTAAGACAAGAAACTAAAACCAGGGGTTTGTAGTGTGCCTTTGAACAAGTCCTAAAACTACTTATTTTACAAGATAAGAGTGAAATCAAGACCACTACCTCCTGATTACAAAAGAAAAGAGGGTTTGTCTTTGCAGCCAAAACCCATTGAAGAGGTTCTAAAACGAGTTAATGTAGAACGGCAAGGGTAAAGTTCGATCCCCTGACATGAAGGTTTTGTAATGGAGGACATCAGGGCAACGTTTTGAGATAGCCAAAACCCTAGATTTCAAAGATTGAAGATATGGGGTTTTAGAAGGTTTTGCAGAAATGGGAAAGAAGGAAGAGAGGAGAGCACCTTGTATCGATCACGAGACTACTTCCAATACCTCCTTTGAACGAAAACTGTCGTTTTAGGAAGACTCGACTTTTATACGAAAATCTACCGACTCAAAATAAATACCTTTGTCTGTCAAAGGATCTAACCAATCTTACCCAAGTGTCATTTAAAGTCGAGCTGAGCTGATTTAGGATTACCATTTGGTTTAAAAGGCTGTGGGTTCACCTAAGGGATAGTTCAGCTAACATAGGACTATAATTTGCTTTAAAAAATGATAAGTTCGAACTGTGCTATTACATGCAGCCACTTCAAAATATACATATATATATATACCCAAATGTCTTTTGGACCCCTGTAAGATTAATTTAACTTTTCTATTAATTTATTATCTTCCTACAATATTTAATCTAAATTACAATGAGCTAAGATTTCCTATCACGATTATAACGTTCCTAAAATATTTCACAATAAGCATCCTCAAATCCGTAATCTTCCAATCTTGGCTCTCCATCGAAGCACCTATTATTCAAGGATTTAGATTTTTAAACTGACCATCTTTTAACTTCCCATTACAATTGCTTCATAATATTTCGGGCAAATTACAAAACTCGTCTTATCTAGCCAATATCTTGTACAATTAAAAATACTAAAAGAGTTTAGATGTTTTCAATTGCTTCGCAAAACCTCTGTCAAGAAGAAAGTTTTAAGGGAGATACCTCCACCTACAAGTGTTCTAAAGCTTAATGTGAATGAAATAGTATTTGAAAAGATTTAGAAGGCGGGTGCGGGGGCGGTGCTTAGAAATGAGAGGGGTGAGATGTTGATAGCTATAAGTAAGATAGAAAATAGAGTTGAGGAAGCTAAGGATATTGAAGCTTTGGTAGCCTTGAAGGGTTTTCAGATGATTTATCATATTTGGGTAATTGATATTATTCTTGAAAGTGGTTCTCATATACGGTAGATGCTTTTAAAAAATCTTTTCTAGTTTATTTAGGCGGAGCCCTTTAGTTGACAAGATAAAAGTTTTGTTGAATTCTTTTAAGAGTTTTAGAAGTTCTACACATGGGTAAGGATGGGAATGTAGTAGCCCATTGGCTAGTAAGGCATGCTCGGTGTGTAGAAGAGATATCGGTCTAGTGGTTTTCATCTCTAAATCTAATTAAACAATATAAAATTATCGATTTCATGTTGATATCTCATCAATAATATCTATATGTTTTCCTATTAAAAAAATTTTCTTTGCTAACATTCAATACTACTTCATTGCCATTTTCCTTAAATATCTCCTCTAATCTCGGTTTTTTTATCTAAGTAAATATTTAAGTCAAATAGGGAACATATTATTTAGAAATTGATTTAATATATCTTTGTTTTGAGCATGGGCCTTTGTTGCTAATTTGATTTATTATTATATATATTTGTGTTTGTTGTGTTCCTAATAGATTGAATTACAAGATATTTGTCTTCTTTAAGTTATAACCTATTCACAGAAATTAAGGGTATGTTAGAGTGCTGCTTCGTCTTAAATATTGTCTCCAATTATTATCTCAAGAAAAATGTTGGGTATTATCAGATTTTTAGTTTTCTAGAGTGATCATGTGAAAGATGTGCACGTGATTATATAAATTTATAGGGTCAATTTTGTAGAAATCTAAATCTATTTAGTCGTTTTACATTACATATGTTTGTTAATTAGCATAATTTCTTCTTTCTTAATTGTATTGGACTGCTTAAAAAGGACGAAGTAAAGTTTTAGTCTTAATTTGATTGCATTTATTTGTTTCTTGTTTTGTTTTGGATGGTTTTTATGCTATTGCATTCTTAGGGAGATTTTGTCTCATGAACATCATGATCAGCGCCTTTAAATTCGAAGGTCACTTTATGTAAGTTTAGTTATTTTTTTCTTTATATTTTTATGCTTAAAATAAATTTTAACAATAATAGATAATGTATTTGTTTCTTTTCAATTTTTTTATTAATAATATTTTAAAGATTTTTCAATTTTAATATATTCTCATTTTTTGGCTCTCTCTTAGGGCGGGCCTTTATTGCTAATTTTTTTATCCATAACGTATATATAATATCAAATTCCTGACTCCATCTTTAAGTAATCAAGTCACACATTAATGTGTTTGATTGGTATGCTATACAACTATCATTTATAAAAGGGATGTGTTATTAGATTTTTGACCCCCAGCGGGTTTGCTGTGCTATTCATTTTCTTGTGTGATAATCATTGGGATTGGTAGGACATCCCACATATTACGTGAAATAAATGGATATGAATGAGTTGATACCTTGATGGTTTAGACAAGGTGTTCAAGGTATTAATCAGATTTCTAGATTGTAGTTTAATTAACAATAGCGGAAATTAAAAGAACAATAAAATCAATCAACTACAATACAACAAGGCACATGATTTTTACATAAAAACCGAATATGGGACGAGTCTTATTATTCAGACCAATGGAAACAAGCACTATAAACTGAACAGTTACAAGCAATACTCAAAATCCCTCTCTAGTTACAATTCAACCTAACGACTACAGTTTCTTATCGATTTCTCACCGTTCACCGCTCACCATGCCTGAACAAACCATCTTGAATCCATAAGGTGACCAAATCAAGCCACCTTGAAATTGCAAGGTGAACGATCTTCTACGAAAATAAAAGTAATATCCTCTAGATACTAAAATCAACATAATCTTTCAATAGATCCTCTAGAGAAGACAATGTATCTCCAATGAATATTCTCAACTCAAAATAGGAGATCTGTTTCTTGGAGTGAAGAGAGTAAGCCTTTAAATAACTTCCAATTTATGCTTTTGGATTATAATCCATTTAGGAATAAAATAAGCAATCCTAGCATAAAAAGGAAAGGTTTTTGAGCAAGTTGATTTGAAAATCACTGCTTCTTGTTTGAATGAAAACTTCCCTGTTCGAAAAAAGCATATCTTAGATTTTTGGCTTGTGAATTTTCCAACCTCCATTCGAATGGATGAACATCTGTTCAAATCTACTGATAGCACCAAAATTCCAAAAGTCTTTATTTTGTCATTTTAACTCCGATTGACTTAATCTTAGCCTCTATGGATATCTACTTAAAACGAGCTTTACGATTTGAGAGATATGACTGTTTCTTTCCAAACAACTTCATTCAAGCGACCCAATAAAGCACACAATAGTCCAATCTAAAAAAATAAAAATTACAACTTAATCGGACTTGAGTTTTGTTCAACCCATGAATTAGCCAATACTCAAATAATCCTAACATTATATTTATAAATAGATTGGTAAGGTGTTCCACACTATTTTCATGTGATCAAGTGATTAAGGCCATCAATATGTACCAGAAGTCCTCTACACTTAAAAGTGTATATAGAGTTCGTCAATAATTCTAAATGCCATGAAAACACTAAAGAAATGTTGGAGAAGTCAAGAGGCATTACAATATATTAAAACCAAGGGCTTTGGATTCAATTTCGACCAAGTTCCTTTTAAGTTTTACTTCTTTAGCATTTTAATGATAGCTCACTTAATCATTGCACCACCTAACAAGAAAATTTTCAAAAGCAATAAGATGGCACAGGGACCCTAGCTCTTTGGGCCATGCCCGTGCTTTGCACGGTTCATTGTCCTAGGTTGAATGAAAGACTTGTTTACTTAACTCAGTTAGCATACAATAATTGGATCCTCCTAAATTTGGTCAGATCCAAATTATAACAAATGTAATCTCATAAAAAGTAAATCATGCTAGTTACCATGAGGATGACAGTCGCACATGGATCTACTTTTAATTGAGGGCTTCCATTTCTTCGGGATTCATTGCATACCTCTTTCCTAGGTGATATCAATAGCGGGTTCGAACTCCGCTACCACACTGAAGTCAGATGGGATTTACTTGGTTCCCCTTGGGCCTGAAGCGATTAGTTTGGCCCAAATGGCCGAGACATATCCGTTAGCAAAAAAAAAAAAAAGGGCAACCAAGTTATCCATAGAAGAATTGTAATCCATAATCCCTTTATATAGGATTTCTTTAATATTCCCTTCCTATCATGGAAGAAATCTTTGATGGATTTTAGATAATTTCACAAGTTAGCAAATAAGGCTCTTACCAAGATTAGATATTTTTTTCATGCTAAATTATCTCTATAAGATTTTTTTTTATCGGTAACAGTAACTTTCATTGATTGAAAAATGGATCAATAGAAAAAAGAAAACAAAAAGATACAAGAACATTATAGAGCCTACAAAATAACTCCCTCCCAAGGAGAAACCTTGTCAACCACCTATTTGGCTAAAGCATCAGTCATAGAAATGGCCGATCTGAGTATATGCTTAAAGACAACATTAAAAGATTGAGAAACAACCTGGATCTCATTAAAGAAGATTTGTAATTTTCCTAAGGAAAAATCTTTTGATTGAAAACCCGATTTATTACATTTGAGGAATCACTCTCCACAATAAGGTCCCCTTGAAAAACACCGCAGAGATTCCAAAATAACAAGAACTTCCACTTCATTAGAATCTTGAATACCCACTGACTTGGAAAACATAAAGAGGGTATCACCCTTACTATTGCATAGGACACCACCAATACTTGCTAGCTCTGGTTTGCTTCTTGCTACCCCATCGACATTAAATTTCAATAATCCTAGAGGTGGAGGAGACTAGTGAACAACTCTCCTCTCCTTGATTGGGCCAAAACCTATACAAATCTCTCAATTAAGAATGAAATCATTGACACTGAGAGAAGAAAACTCCTTCTTGAAGCCCACTTGGCTATCCTCAGTGTAATAAAGGCAATCAAATCCTTCAAAGTTAAAGAGGCACTCCTGAATATTCTTTCATTCCTCTCATTCAAAATGGACTACCAAATAGTGAATGAAACCATCCTCCAAAGAGTATGCTCACAGCTTCTGAATTGGCCACGTATCCAGGACTCAGCTATATTCTCATTCTTCTTAAGACAACACCAAGCAACTTCACATCTATCAATGAAGTAAGCCCAAATGCTTGTTGCACACTCACAATGAAGAAAAAGATGGTTAATAGATTTCACTTCTGCTCAACAAACCACACAAGCACAAAAAAGTTAGAAGGCCTCGAACCTCTTCTTCTCAAGTTATCTACCATAAAGACTTTTCCTGCAACTACTAACCAACAGAAGGCCTTCACCTGTGGAGGATCAAACCCCGACCAAAGAAGAGAAGAGGTAGCTCTAAAGAAATTGATCTCTACATTAAAAGACTTAAATTTATGTATCATACCTTAAATTTATGTATCATATCTTGCTCTCCAACTGAATGAAAGATAATTATACCATTGGGCCAATCCTTGATCTCCTAATTAAATTCTACAATTTAATGCTACTATCCATTTACCCTTAACAGTAGGGATAGATTTAATCCAATTAAAAAAATTCCAATTTTATGATGACTGCAGCCAATCAGAATTTGAATTGGTTGCTATTGATAGCATCAAGTGTGATCTAATATGTCATTCTATTATTCACCAACTATTATAAATTATTCAATTGATGGTTTAGGCCCAATTCTCTTGATTGCAATTGTGTCAAATCCTTATAATTTTAGGCTTCTAATTTAAAGTTCAGAAACGGTGAACAATCCAATGGCATATTATAAACTTGAATAGATCACAACAATATAACATGATTTATTTAAGGGGATGATAAGTCTAATTAAATGTAATACAGGTCATTGCTTCCGAAACTACTTTAATATGAGAAAGATCATGATATCCACTCTAATCTATACATTGGTTCAATTTAGTTGAACCGTAAAATTTTAATTTCCAATTTATGTAAGTGTTGTACCTGGCTCATTTTAATAGTCATGATTAATATATGTAAGTGTCGGCATGCAAAAATGCAAATTTGCCAAATTGGCACCATAAGATGATATTTTAAAGAGTTTTTTTTTTGCTTATACCCCCTAAGATTTTTAATATTTGTAAATAGGTCCCTTTGGTTTTATTATTTGTAAATAGGACTATGCTTTCATATTTTAATGCCTTTAATATCCCATAACATGTGGATTTGAAGGTAATGAGCAACCACCATGAGGAGTTTTCTTAATATTTATCAAATTTATACTTTTGTCCTTACAACCAATTTTGTATACAGCCCTCTTAAGGTTTTTAATATTTATTAATAAGGTCCCAATGTGGGTTGAATAATAGATATGTTAAATTGGCTCAATGCAACATGAGTGCAAACCATGCTTTGAATTAATTATATTTAGAATCAGTGATGTTTCATTTAATCAATTATTCCCATTAAACAATTGTATATTCAAGTAATTGGGTGACTCAAGATTAGGGCCCCCTTAAAAAAATTTTTAAAATCATTGTCTCTCTTATTAATACAATTCATTCCTTTTAGCAAAAAAAAAAAAAAAAGATTTTAAAACACCTTTTTAAATGTTTGAAATTGCAGATAACCGATATAAAAATAGACTATAAAGATATGGATTAAAAGAACCATCATGCAGAGAGATGACCAACATAAATTTCTAAAATCCACGATGAGTATCTTCTCAACCTTAGAACCATTATGCAAGGAGAGAGAGAGAGAGAGAGAGAGAGAGGCCCCGTAAGAGAACATCCAAACTTATTCTAGTATCTCTTATCACGAGAACTGTTCCAAACATAGTTGATGCTGAAAAGGCCGTAAGATTTTAGAAAAATGAATAATCTAAAGAAAGAAAAAGAAAACTTAAAAATTTTTATCTTAATGCCACCTACCATGAAGAACTTCGTTAGCTTAGTTGAAAAAAAGAAAGTTAAAGTGAGAAAGGTAAAAAAAAAAGAAAAAAAAAACCATATGAAGGAGAATGGTTTTTAGAGTGATAAATAAAGATATGGGCAAAACTGTCAAAATCAGCACAAACCTAATAATCTCTTCCTTTATTGTTAAATCCACTTAATTAGGGATATTAAAAAGTACGAAAATGCCCGAGCAAGGGCATATTTACAAATGCTAAAACCACAGGGGCCCATTTATAAATATTAAAATCTTAGGGAATATATACAAAACACTCTATTTAAAACCCAACTTTGACCAAGATCATTTTTGACATAAAACTTGGTCAAAATCAAACCATAGCCTTCCCTGTATCATGTGTTGCCTCTTAAGAACTTAAGACTAAAATTTAGGAACTTCTGAGTCATTAGAAGATATTTGAATCCAGCAATAGCCAAAGCATCAAGCCTTGTCTACTAGCAAAGACTTGCGCCACTGAGCTGGCTGGGATGCAGGGGGTAACGCGCCTCACCAGGGGCTCAGGGGCAACGCCCCCAAAATAAATAACAAGCATAGCAAGTACACTAGCCGATCATTCATGCAACCGCTGCACTAGCCATTCACTTACCTAGAAGGGCTACTGGAATCAATTTGAGAGTGTAGATCAATTTCCTTGTTACTAGAATCATTTTGAAGATTCCGAGGCTTGAGTCTACCCTCATTAAAAGCCTAAAAGACACGTTGACAAAGAATTGAATATCGAACAAGGAAGAAGCATGCAACAATTCTAACTTTTCCACATTCGGCTGGTACACAAGCCGAACATGCTTTTTAACAGTCGGCTGGTCGCTAGCTGAATAGTCTTTTCTACAGTGGACTATTGCACCAGCCCATCAGATTCATTAGTTTAGCTTTCACCAGCTGAAACAATTTTAGAAATTATTTATTTGACTTAAAAGCTGCTCTAACCATTTCCATACCTTTTTGAAGCTATAAATAGGCCTTTTGGGCGTGTATTTTGAAGAAGCATCAAGAAGAATCGTTGCAACTTAAAGAACTTCAAGGAAACTGCTCCTAACTTTTCAAAACTAACATTCCTAAGGGAACTCTAGAAAACCATTTGCAAAGATCTCAAAACATTGTATCAATATTCACGTATATATGTCTCTCACCAAGAGACCATACATACTCCTCTGGTGGGCCCATGGTGGACCCCACCAAGGGATGAGACTGGGGGATGAAAAGATCCATGCGGGACACCCTACAAAACAAGTTTGTACCAATCACATGTCCCTAACCTCTTCATCATTGACCCACAAATTCATTCCATTTGAATGAGTGCATAGTGGATCCAATGGTTCAATAAATTCGGATTTGACTAAAATTGGTAAATGTGTTCAATTCAAGGGGATCGTGTGTGTGATCCATTTGAATGGACCATATAGTGGGTCCTACCTAGAGTTCTCACAAAAAAAAATGGTGAGGGATATATGCACATAAATATTCCCCATATATATTTATTTTGGAATCTAGCCAAGTGGGGTAGGACAAACAGAGAGCTCGTACATATGGGAAATAAGCCCACTCAAATGGAAAAAGAAGCCCACACACAAAAAAATAGGTGACATAACAAAGTTCAAACCCTAGACAGCCAAGTAAAAACACAAAGCTGGGGGTTAACCTCTAGCGAGGTCCTCCAAAGCACAAAATTGTCTTATGGCCATCACAAAATCCTTACATCCAAAAACCCATAAGTCCTTTTGAATTTTCTTGTCCTCCTCACTTAAGGAGTTTGATTGTCATTGACATTGTTGTGTACATTATTTGACATGGTTGTGTACATTATTCTAACTTACCACTCTTTGGCCACAAAATGACACTGCACTTTTGCCACTCAAAATACAGGTGATGGACTTCAAAGATGCTTAATTCGCTAAAAACCAAGTCCTACCCACAAATCCTTAGTTACAACCATAGAAAATCTTTGGCTAGTGGTAGAGACATCAAAACAATTGGAAGCCTCTTTAGAAGGAAGAAAGACTCAGACACTTTGCTGCCTTAAGTGAACCCAAAAAGAATGCCCATTAAGTGACTGCCTTAAGGAGACACGAAACGGTAGAAATTGTGAAACACTTGTAATTTCATTCATGGTCTGCGCTTATGACATTTGGGTTCTATCCTGGCAACCTCATAGGCAACAAGCTACTTATATATTAATTAACACCCCCCCCCCCCCCCCCCCCCCCCCCCCCCCCCCCCGGCGGTCCCAGATGCTTAACATTGAGAGGTATATAGAAAATTACAAATACAATGCGGAAAGAACATATTCTCTATCATATCTTTAGTCACCGAGGGAGAGGGAGGGGGAGGGGGAGAGTCCCCCAGGAGAAAGTACCTTATCTGATAGAAGCTCTCTTATTGTTTTCGCATTTTTGAAGGTTGAGCTCTGTTGCTTCTGGTGTTTCAGCTCTCTTCTTTGGATGCTTTGCTCTTCTTTTTTCCTTTGTGTTGTTTTCTCTTGTATGTCTCTATATTGTGGGTCTCTATGTATTCATGTGTTTTTTTGTGTGTTTATGTCTCTGTCTGTCTCTCCCTTCCATTGATGTCTAGGGTGAGATTTATAGCATTCTCCTTCGGGTACTGGTTCTTGTTCCAATGAAGAGGCTATTGGTTTGTGGCAGTGTGAAAAGAGGGTTTTGCCCATGTTCTCTGAGATTTCACCAAGGTCTCCACGTGTAAGGTTTGCCCATAATTTGCAACAAGTTTGGAGTAATGCCATCGTGGCTGAAAATTGCCGTTGAGGCCATCTCCACACGAATGAGTTCATGAAATCAAGGTTTAAAGAGGTCTTCCCAGGGAGTACACTAATGATGCTTTCTTGGGGTAGATGACATTGTCCCTAGGGTATTTCATATAAGGGAGCCAGGCTATTGTAGGGCTAATGTTCACATTAGGAAGGCGGTTTCTTTGAATAGATGAAGTTGCTAACGCGGCTCAGATGTATGCCTTAGCCAAAGGAAAAGCAAGGTTGTTTCTAATGTAGGCTTCAGCTTTAGAGAGAGAACTCACAGGAGAGGGAGCAAGAATGCTTGCTTCTTGAGAGGGAGAATGTCCTCATTCTTCTCAATCATTTTCTTCTTTTTCTTTCGGAACTAAGTCAACTTCCTTCGACTCTGGGGATGCCCTTTCTCCTTGCGAGAGGGCCTAGGCACTATTATCAAGGCTAGATGACCTGATGCCCATGTCTCATAAGAAAAGAATGTAATTTTTACCCGTCAATAGGATCAGGATTTGAATATTTATGATGTGGGACTTCAACAAAGTCTTACGATGCTAACCGAAGCATTCCACCCATATCCCTGCAGATTCACTTATCTTGGCTCCCAAGAGCACTTAACTTGGTCTTCCCTCAAGGGATTACCTATGCGGATTGGTATCTCACACTATTCACAATATCTTACCTCTATAATCATCATGACCCACCATGGATCCTATGGATCGCATCTCAATAACATAGTGTATTGAATCCGAGATAAAAATATGAAAAAAATACATATAGAAAACTACCTATCATACAAAGATCAACAGAGAAATACATGCACAATGGTTTATTTTATAGATTTAGTTCATAAAACTATAAATCATGTAATCAACAATATGTGGCCCATAAGAACGGCCTCTAACCTAGGACTATCTGTAACACTCCGATCCCCTTTGAGCCGGATTAGTGGCTCATTAGTGTGTGTTTTGTTTTGTTTATTTCTTTTGAACTTGTTTTGGGTCATGGATAGGTAGTTGAGTGACCTTTGACCTGGAATAGGTAGTTCTAAGCCCTTTTTCGTAATTTTGCTTTTGTTTTGCTCATATCATCTTTGCATCATCTTGGTGTCAGCACGCGTATTTCGTTGAGCTCGACAATTTCCGTAACTGTCTCAGAACCGTTTGGAGTCAATTGGGGAAGATGGACCTTCGTGTGACTTGAACTGTAATTAGTCTTAACTCTCCGGACTTTGACTTAACTTTCAAAACCCATATATAAGTGAGTCATCTTACAGATGTCTCTCCCTTGCTCATTTCTCTCTTCAACGTGCATGCAATTCCAGAGGAGACTCCAGGAGAAGCTCTCCACGTTTTCTTTCTCTCTCTTCTTTCCTTCTCTTGCTCGATTGTGGGTTGGATCCCTTGTTGGATTTGGGTTGGCTACTCTTCTTTGGATTGGGTTTTGTTTCTTTTCTCTCATCTGTGTTGTGGCTTGGTAAGTGGGTTCTTTCCCAACTCTTTGTATTTCTTCTCCAAATTACATCTCCCATTCTCTGTTGCTTTGTCTTCATCTCATGCATGTGTGATTGCTTTGATTTGTTTTGATTTTAGTTGCTTGGAGCTTGATTTCAGAGGATTTGTCAGATTTGAGGCAAGTATAAGTACAGGCTTTGATAACACATATGGGTGTTTGTTTGATGGCTTTGATTCACTCTTATTCTTTGTCTAGCATGTTTTACAGCCACAATTTGTGAATTTGGAACCTCTGTAACTCATTTTATTTAGTTTCTGTATCAAATTTCAGTTTCTGTACTCAGCCCGAATTCATCTCTGTATTGTACGGCTAAGCCGTGAACTTCTACGGCTTGGTTTCCAGAGACTCGAAATTTGAGTTTTGTTCTACGGCTAGGCTACGGCTAAGCCGTAATTTGTTCTACGGCTGAGCCGTAAGCTAGCCGTGACCCAACCGTACCCCAGCCGTGAATTAAATCTCTGATCAGTCGAAACTTTTCTGATATCAGTACTCCTACGGTGAGGCTACGGCTAAGCCGTGGAATGCTACGGCCAAGCCGTGGATTGGTCTACGGCTAAGCCGTATACTGACTGTAGCTCAGCCGTGAGATATATCAGATCAGAGGTGGAAAAGCTGACAGTTTAGCCGTGTTCTGAAGGGAACCACGGCTAAGCCGTAGTGCATAATACGGCTACGCCGTAGGATGCCACGGCTAAGCCGTAGGTCACCCATGGCTAAACCGTAAGACCTGTAAAATAACACTTAAACGTAGGATAATGGTGTGACCTTGTAGGGCTCAAACACAGGTTAACCATACCCGTAAATCGGCCCAATGGATTCTTTGGATCGCATGAATAGTCTGTTAGGCTGTGACTTATTCATGTGAGCGTTGATCACTGTTAAGCACCTCCCCATGGGTGTTGGGTTAAGGGACTTCGATGCACTTGAGGATTATATTGCAACACTAGGATGACAACGGTGCATCGAATAACTTAAAACTACATCATCATGCACGGTTAGTGATAGTGGTGCAACTAGATTAGGCTTGGCTTGTAATTAACCTTGATTCCGTATTAATCTGAGATGCATTTCATATTGTTTATAGTTTTGCCCTCTGCTCTGTTAATCTATGTATGCATTTCCTCAGTCATTTTGCTTTCGTTCTGTATATCTGTATTATTCTTCGCTCTGTACTATGTTTTGATCTATGCTATGCTTTGTATATTCTCTGGCTTTGTATATCTCTGATTTTTGGGTATTCCCCGGTGGCTCTGCCCAGAGATTAAACGTGAGGACGAGATCCGGTCTTTGTCATCGGTGAGCCCAAAGCGGATAATCTCCCCTTTCTATGGATTTGATTTGATTGGTATTAGTCTGGCTCTACTCAGCCTCAGCCCTAGGATACCCGACGGGGTTACCTCTGGCGTAGATCTCTGTATCTCTGTTTTAACTGCAGTGTTGCTTTGTCTTGGGACCCCGGAACCCAGGAACCGAGACCCGCTTGTACCTTTGGCCTGGACAGCGGTGTTCTCCTCTGCTCTGCTCTGCTCTCTTTTGGAGAGAACATGGTTAACGTAGTAGCCAACTAGTTCAGTATTCTATGTTTTGATTCCATTATCATGTTTTACTCCTATGCACGATTTGCTTAGCATACTAAGATGGACTCTGTATTTAATCTTCTGTTCCTATTTCATTCGCTTTGATACTATGCGTGTTTCTTTCCTGTTACTTATATTTGCTGGATCGTTGTATTCATTTGTGTTGTCTGTGGTGTTGCAGGCACAGATACCTTGCCCAGCTCCCCGGCGGTCGAGGAGGCTGCAGGGGCGAGTGTAGAGGCACCCTCCGGTCTGGCAGAGTGGGCCTGATCACTTCTGCCAAGTGCGTGCATGCATACCAGTGGCTTTTATTTTGCGTTTTGGTTTTTGAGAGCTTGTATTTGGACTTTGGACTTTGGACTTGTATTCTGTATATTTTGTATATATTGATTTTGGTGTGTATTCGGTTTTATCTCAGTGTAATTGTCTTTGTCTTTTCCGTTTCGTATTGGCTTTGGCTTCCGCTATTTTATTTTCCTTTGTTGCTTGCTATGATATGTACAGCTTCCGCGTACGCTTAGTTCGCACGTGTTAGATCCCTTGTGTGCGTGCATCTGGACTGGGTTTGGGTGCACGTGCACGGGAGTACGTGTGTCACCGGTTTAGCTTTTCGCTAACCCCCGAATTCTGGGCTCGGGTCGTGACATACGTATTGTATGGTATCAGAGCATGCTAGTTATAAGCATGTAGGCATCTAAGATCGTGGTGAGATGACGATATCAACTATTTGACCCGAGGTCTCATATGTTGATTTGGGGTTTGACTAACTCAGGGCATGTTATATTTGTGTGTTGTGTTTCTTTTCCTTTTACAGGATGGCATCAGGATCAGGATCTCGAGATGAGAATCAACAGGGCCATAACGGTGATAGTGGATCAGTACCTCCACACATCAGTAGTGAGGAACGAATGATGATGATGATGCAGTCTATGCAATCATTACAGGCGCAGATGGCATCCATGGTAGATAGACAGAGTCAGGCTGCTGCAGTAGCATCACCTCGTATAGATCAGCAAGTGATTTTCCAGCCTAAGGAATCAGATCCGAATGCTCTTTTCGACAAGTTCCGTAAGCGAGGGGCGACCGAGTTTCATGGGATAGAGGATGCATTGCAGGCGGAGCAATGGTTGGAGCAGACTGAAGAGCTATTTGACACGATTGTGTGCAGTAACAAGCAGAAGGTAGTTCTCACAGCCTCTATGCTTCGGAGTGTAGCCAAGACATGGTGGAGGAGTGTTAAGACCTCATTTCAGACTATGCCCAGTGCCACAGTTTGGGAGACCTTCAAGCAGCAATTCCGTCGTAAGTTCATGCCTCTCCATATTCAGCGAGCCAAGGAAGTGGAATTCTTCAACCTTCAGCAGAGACAGATGTCAGTTGCAGATTATGTACACAAGTTTACAGAGTTGTCTCACTTCGCAGAGGACATGGTGAACACTGAGCATAAGAAGGTGACTCGCTTCGTCAACGGTCTGAATCCGAGACACAAACGCCACGTGGTTGCTTGTATGTGGCCGGCTACCTTGGATGACGCTATTGACAGGGCTTATGATGCAGAGGCCATCTTTGAGGAGGAGCGAACAGAGGCTAAGAGGGCAGCAGGTTTCAGTGGCAGAAGTCAGTTCCAGAAGAAGTTCAAGGGTAAACAGGGCAGTTCGAGCAGTTCTCAGATAGTTTGCGGTCACTGTGGGAAGGATCACCCCACAGACCGATGTTGGAGGAAGAGTGGGGCTTGTTTCGGGTGTGGCTCTACGGACCACAGGCGGGCCCAATGCCCGAAGTTTCAGTCCTCTCCACAGACGAGACAGACAGGACCTACCTCACAGGGCAGATCCCAGCCAGCTCGCCCAGGCCAGAAGCAGAACCGCCAGACAGCCCGAGCCTATGCTGCTACGCATGAGGGCGCGGAGGAGGCCACGGTCGTGGAAGGTAAAATTTTAATTTCCGATGCAGAAGCTTTAGCTTTATTTGACTCCGGGTCTACGCGTTCGTACGTAGCACCCCATTTTGCTGTGCAGCTTCGACAGCGACCTACACCACTTCCCTACTTGTTGTTAGTATCCACTCCGGTTGGTAAACGGGTGGAGTGCAGTGTTTTCTACCCTCAGTGTGATGTGCGGATAGCTGGTCATCAGCTCCCAGTAGACCTCGTGTTGCTCACGACACTGGATTTTGATGTGATCCTTGGTATGGACTGGCTTGCGAGATATCATGCGTGTATCAATTGCTACAGCAAGGCTATCTACTTTGATTTGGGCAGCGGATTCCGATTTGAGGGCAGCCAGACGAAGTGCCCAAGACGTGTGATCTCTGCTTGTAAAGCAGACAGGATGCTTCGTAGGGGATGTGAGGGATTTCTTGCATTCATTTCAGAGAAGAAAGATCAGCGACAGCTCAGTGAGATTCCAGTAGTCAGCGAGTTTCCGGATGTCTTTCCGGAGGATGTGCCAGAGTTGCCACCAGTTCGGGAGGTAGAATTTGCTATTGACGTGGTACCAGGTACAGCACCTATCAGTAGAGCTCCATATCGTATGGCACCTGCAGAGTTGTTGGAATTGAAGAAACAGTTGCAGGATCTGTTGGACAAAGGGTTCATACGCCCCAGTGTTTCACCTTGGGGAGCTCCTGTATTGTTTGTCAAGAAGAAGGATGGCAGTTTTCGGATGTGCATTGACTACAGGCAGTTGAACAAAGTAACTATCAAGAACAAATACCCATTGCCTAGGATTGATGAGTTGTTCGATCAACTTCAGGGTGCAGCTTATTTCTCTAAGATCGACTTGAGGTCAGGATATCACCAGCTCAGGGTGAAGGATGAGGATGTTCCGAAGACGGCGTTCAGGACTCGGTATGGACACTACGAGTTCCTTGTCATGCCGTTTGGTTTGACGAATGCACCCGCAGCTTTTATGGCGTTGATGAACAGGGTGTTTACTTCCTTCTTGGACCAGTTCGTTGTGGTTTTTATAGATGACATATTGGTCTATTCGAAGACTGCTGAGGAACATACAGACCATCTGAGGAAGGCATTGCAGCTGCTTCGAGATCACAAGTTGTATGCCAAGTTGTCCAAGTGTGATTTCTGGTTAGAGCAAGTTGCATTTCTGGGTCATAAGATTTCTAGAGATGGATTGATGGTGGATCCGGCTAAGATTGAGGCAGTAGTCCATTGGCCCCGTCCTAGATCGGTGACAGAGGTTCGGAGTTTTCTGGGATTGGCGGGATATTACCGCAGGTTCGTGCAGGACTTCTCAAAGATTTCAGCCCCGCTGACTCAGTTGACTCGGAAGAAGGTCCCGTATGAGTGGACAGAGAAATGTGAGCATAGTTTCCAGATGTTGAAAGAAAAGCTCACTACGGCGCCAGTGTTGACTCTCCCGGATGGTAGTGAGGGATTCGTGATTTATTCCGATGCTTCTCGCGTTGGACTAGGTTGTGTACTGATGCAGAATCAGAGGGTGATTGCATATGGATCCAGACAGCTGAAAGAACATGAGAAGAACTATGCCACACATGATCTGGAGTTAGCAGCCATTGTATTTGCACTGAAGTTGTGGCGACATTACCTGTACGGTGTGAAGTTTGAGGTCCATTCCGATCATCACAGTTTGCAGTACCTGTTTGATCAGCATGACTTGAATATGAGGCAGCGAAGGTGGTTGGAGTTCATCAAAGATTACGACTTTCCGATCAAGTACCACCCAGGCAAAGGCAATGTAGTTGCAGATGCACTTAGCAGGAGGACAGACAGTCTTCAGGTGTTAGCAGGATTCTATATGCTTGTGCATGATCAGCCTGTAGAGGTTCAGATGGTAGGAGACTCGGTGACATTAGCTACTACTGTCGTGTTTCAGCCTGAGGTGATTCAGCAGATCAAGGATCGCCAGTTTGAGGACCCCCTCCTGGTGAAGTTCAGAGATCGGATTTCAGATCGACCGGATTTTAGCCTAGTAGATGGAGTTTTGTACTTCAGGAACAGATTGTGTGTTCCCGCTGTGGATGAGTTGAGAGAGAAATTGATGACAGATGCGCACGATGCCCGATATGCGATGCATCCCGGGAGTACGAAGATGTACCGGAACTTGAAGGATAGATTTTGGTGGAACAATATGAAGCGGGAGATCGCAGGGTTCGTAGCTCGATGTTTGACCTGTCAGAGGGTAAAAGCGGATCATCAGCGACCTCCAGGATCATTGCATCCATTGCACACTCCGCAGTGGAAGTGGGAGCACATTACGATGGATTTCGTCTCCGGTTTTCCGCCGACCAGTAGGAAGAATAATGCGATCTGGGTCATAGTGGACAGATTGACCAAGTCAGCACATTTCCTTCCGTTCAAGAAAGGGATGACATTCACGGAGATGGCCAGGAAGTTTGTTGACGAGATAGTCAGATTGCATGGCACCCCAGTATCGATTGTGTCAGATCGAGACAGTCGTTTTGTATCTTCATTCTGGAGAGCATTTCAGGAAGCTATGGGTACGAAGCTGAGTTTTAGTACGGCATACCACCCCCAGACTGATGGACAGTCGGAGCGTACCATTCAGACGTTGGAGGATATGCTCAGAGCTAGTGTGCTGAACTTTGAGAAGGAATGGGATATGCATTTGGCATTGTGTGAGTTTGCTTACAACAACAGCTTCCATGAGAGCATTGGTATGGCACCCTATGAGGCTCTATACGGACGCAAGTGCAGGACCCCGGTGTGCTGGGAAGAAGTTGGAACTAGAAGTTTTCATGGTCCGACGATCATAGCAGAGACGACGGAGAAAGTGCAGAAAGTGATAGAGAATTTGAAGATTGCTCGGTCCAGGCAGAAGAGCTATGCGGATACTCGGAGGAGACCTTTGGCATTCCAAGTCGGAGATTGGGTATTCCTTAAAGTTTCTCCGATGAAGGGCACAGTTCGATTTGGTCAGAAGGGCAAGTTAGCTCCGAGATATGTAGGACCGTTCGAAGTCAAGAGCCGAGTTGGAGATTTAGCCTATCGGTTGACACTTCCAGTTGAGTTCTCCGGTGTTCACGATGTGTTCCATGTGTCGATGCTCCGTAAGTATGTGCCAGATCCGAGCCATGTGATTCGCTACGATGACATTCAGATTCAGCCTAATGCGACTTACGTTGAGCGTCCGCTTCGTATCGTTGGGACACGAGAGCAGATTCTCCGTACCAGGACTATCAGATGGGTTAAAGTGTTGTGGGAGCATCACGGTCCGGATGAGGCTACTTGGGAGCTAGAGGAGCAGCTAGCGCGCCAGTACCCCCATCTCTTTGCGCAGGTAGGTAGTCATTCCGAGGACGGAATGATTCCTAGTGGGGGAGGATGTAACACTCCGATCCCCTTTGAGCCGGATTAGTGGCTCATTAGTGTGTGTTTTGTTTTGTTTATTTCTTTTGAACTTGTTTTGGGTCATGGATAGGTAGTTGAGTGACCTTTGACCTGGAATAGGTAGTTCTAAGCCCTTTTTCGTAATTTTGCTTTTGTTTTGCTCATATCATCTTTGCATCATCTTGGTGTCAGCACGCGTATTTCGTTGAGCTCGACAATTTCCGTAACTGTCTCAGAACCGTTTGGAGTCAATTGGGGAAGATGGACCTTCGTGTGACTTGAACTGTAATTAGTCTTAACTCTCCGGACTTTGACTTAACTTTCAAAACCCATATATAAGTGAGTCATCTTACAGATGTCTCTCCCTTGCTCATTTCTCTCTTCAACGTGCATGCAATTCCAGAGGAGACTCCAGGAGAAGCTCTCCACGTTTTCTTTCTCTCTCTTCTTTCCTTCTCTTGCTCGATTGTGGGTTGGATCCCTTGTTGGATTTGGGTTGGCTACTCTTCTTTGGATTGGGTTTTGTTTCTTTTCTCTCATCTGTGTTGTGGCTTGGTAAGTGGGTTCTTTCCCAACTCTTTGTATTTCTTCTCCAAATTACATCTCCCATTCTCTGTTGCTTTGTCTTCATCTCATGCATGTGTGATTGCTTTGATTTGTTTTGATTTTAGTTGCTTGGAGCTTGATTTCAGAGGATTTGTCAGATTTGAGGCAAGTATAAGTACAGGCTTTGATAACACATATGGGTGTTTGTTTGATGGCTTTGATTCACTCTTATTCTTTGTCTAGCATGTTTTACAGCCACAATTTGTGAATTTGGAACCTCTGTAACTCATTTTATTTAGTTTCTGTATCAAATTTCAGTTTCTGTACTCAGCCCGAATTCATCTCTGTATTGTACGGCTAAGCCGTGAACTTCTACGGCTTGGTTTCCAGAGACTCGAAATTTGAGTTTTGTTCTACGGCTAGGCTACGGCTAAGCCGTAATTTGTTCTACGGCTGAGCCGTAAGCTAGCCGTGACCCAACCGTACCCCAGCCGTGAATTAAATCTCTGATCAGTCGAAACTTTTCTGATATCAGTACTCCTACGGTGAGGCTACGGCTAAGCCGTGGAATGCTACGGCCAAGCCGTGGATTGGTCTACGGCTAAGCCGTATACTGACTGTAGCTCAGCCGTGAGATATATCAGATCAGAGGTGGAAAAGCTGACAGTTTAGCCGTGTTCTGAAGGGAACCACGGCTAAGCCGTAGTGCATAATACGGCTACGCCGTAGGATGCCACGGCTAAGCCGTAGGTCACCCATGGCTAAACCGTAAGACCTGTAAAATAACACTTAAACGTAGGATAATGGTGTGACCTTGTAGGGCTCAAACACAGGTTAACCATACCCGTAAATCGGCCCAATGGATTCTTTGGATCGCATGAATAGTCTGTTAGGCTGTGACTTATTCATGTGAGCGTTGATCACTGTTAAGCACCTCCCCATGGGTGTTGGGTTAAGGGACTTCGATGCACTTGAGGATTATATTGCAACACTAGGATGACAACGGTGCATCGAATAACTTAAAACTACATCATCATGCACGGTTAGTGATAGTGGTGCAACTAGATTAGGCTTGGCTTGTAATTAACCTTGATTCCGTATTAATCTGAGATGCATTTCATATTGTTTATAGTTTTGCCCTCTGCTCTGTTAATCTATGTATGCATTTCCTCAGTCATTTTGCTTTCGTTCTGTATATCTGTATTATTCTTCGCTCTGTACTATGTTTTGATCTATGCTATGCTTTGTATATTCTCTGGCTTTGTATATCTCTGATTTTTGGGTATTCCCCGGTGGCTCTGCCCAGAGATTAAACGTGAGGACGAGATCCGGTCTTTGTCATCGGTGAGCCCAAAGCGGATAATCTCCCCTTTCTATGGATTTGATTTGATTGGTATTAGTCTGGCTCTACTCAGCCTCAGCCCTAGGATACCCGACGGGGTTACCTCTGGCGTAGATCTCTGTATCTCTGTTTTAACTGCAGTGTTGCTTTGTCTTGGGACCCCGGAACCCAGGAACCGAGACCCGCTTGTACCTTTGGCCTGGACAGCGGTGTTCTCCTCTGCTCTGCTCTGCTCTCTTTTGGAGAGAACATGGTTAACGTAGTAGCCAACTAGTTCAGTATTCTATGTTTTGATTCCATTATCATGTTTTACTCCTATGCACGATTTGCTTAGCATACTAAGATGGACTCTGTATTTAATCTTCTGTTCCTATTTCATTCGCTTTGATACTATGCGTGTTTCTTTCCTGTTACTTATATTTGCTGGATCGTTGTATTCATTTGTGTTGTCTGTGGTGTTGCAGGCACAGATACCTTGCCCAGCTCCCCGGCGGTCGAGGAGGCTGCAGGGGCGAGTGTAGAGGCACCCTCCGGTCTGGCAGAGTGGGCCTGATCACTTCTGCCAAGTGCGTGCATGCATACCAGTGGCTTTTATTTTGCGTTTTGGTTTTTGAGAGCTTGTATTTGGACTTTGGACTTTGGACTTGTATTCTGTATATTTTGTATATATTGATTTTGGTGTGTATTCGGTTTTATCTCAGTGTAATTGTCTTTGTCTTTTCCGTTTCGTATTGGCTTTGGCTTCCGCTATTTTATTTTCCTTTGTTGCTTGCTATGATATGTACAGCTTCCGCGTATGATATGTACAGCTTCCGCGTACGCTTAGTTCGCACGTGTTAGATCCCTTGTGTGCGTGCATCTGGACTGGGTTTGGGTGCACGTGCACGGGAGTACGTGTGTCACCGGTTTAGCTTTTCGCTAACCCCCGAATTCTGGGCTCGGGTCGTGACACTATCAAAGGGCCAGGCCGGCCCCATGATTGTCTCAACTCTACTCTCAATATATGCAGGGTCAAGCCTGGGTGAGCTAGAGCCCTTGGACAACCTGCACTACCTTAGCCCTTACCCTACCTTTAAGGGTTAGGGCAGGGCCGGGCCTCAAAAGAAGAAAACCATTATTTATTTATTTTTAATATGACTATCAAGTATTGAGTGTCAATTGATTGTTATTTTGTCTAGCCTTTACTAAGAAGGGATTACTAAGAGAACATGTGGATGATGAAACCTGCCTTTAAGAACTTTCTTTTATCGATGAAAGTTATACGTACTTTTGTGACTTAAGCTCTAGATGTATGATTTTATTTATTTATAAAGAAAATGGTTAAAGAGTCAATTCTATCTCACACCTTTTGCGAAAATTCTTGCATACCAAATCATTTTAGTAGAGTCTTATATTTGAAAAGTTTTAAATATTTATATTTAGCTAACTTTTATGAATTGAAATTGTTTTCAATTTAACATTGATATGACTATTAAGAATTGTTGGATTTGACACTAAAATAAAAGCACTTAAAAATCACTATTAGTTCCGACTTTAAATATTAAGAGTTATAATTAACTAATAAAAAGGATATTTGGATACACACAATATCTTTGAAGTTCCATACACATACAAACTACCCTTATAAATTAGTTAGCATCCAAGTCACTTTATAGAGGTAAAGTATGTGCTTATTAACAAGAGTACTCATCCCTTTTGCACTAGCAAGCATTCATAAAAATAATATAAAAACCTATAAAAAAAACAATAAAACTAGAAGGGATTGAAGTAACCGTGTAATGCTTATTTCTTATGCATTCAAATAATTAAATGGATATGAAATGAACTAAATATGTGTGTATGAGTTTTTAGGACATTTTGTAATAGGTATGGAGAGATGAAATTTCCTTCATATCCCCACATTATTATTACTATGTGACTGTTATATGCGTATTTTAGTGTATGTATGTATGTATAAATATAACTACAATATAATATAATATAAAAAGTAGTAGGGCCATGGTCGGGCTGGGTTTGGACAAGCCAAGTTGGCATTGTCCAAGCCCGCCCCAGGGATTTTCCTTAGAATTAGAAGCCATCATTTTTAGGGCTTTTTGAGGGTTGGGTTGAGCCCCCTTGTCTCAAGGCCAAATTGACAAGCCTACTCTTTATCGCAGTGGTAAGAGGTAATAGTTCTTATTTGGCTGCCTAGATTATGCCTAGGGTTCGAACCTGGGCAGTCTTCTTCCTTCACCCAAGGGCTACCTCAACTGAGGTCTCTTCTCTCACCCGAGGGCACTCCACCTAATCCAAGGCCTACTCCTCTCACCAGAGGATTAGGAGCCCAACCCCTAAGCTCCACACTTGTAGGTCCCATCTGGGGTGAGAAAAGGGGGATGGAAAGATATTTGTGGGACCACCATAACTATTAAGTTTGATCCCAATCTCATGTCCCTAATCCCTTCATCCATGACCTACAAGTTTAATGGCATCATATTAAAAAAAAATCAACTTTCCATCCATTGGTCAAACACATTTAGATGGGTGATAAACCTTGGGAGTAGTGACTATCCCCTATTTGTGCATGGTTTGGATGGGTTGTTAGGTGGGCCCCATCAATAGTTCTCATGGAAGCATGTTGAGAACTAATTCTCACTTGAATATTTTCATATATATATATATATAGGAGAATATTATACAATAACGTGGCTTTCCCTCTTAACATATTAAGATTTTTCTTTTTCATAATGCTATAATGACATTTCCTCTTTTGTGTATAAATATTTCTAAATATACATTTGTCCCTCACCATATATATATATACATATATATGATCTTGTGAGGACCATCCTTATGGTCCACGCAAAACTTTTTGACTATTTCCCATAGTGCAGCCCACTGTGTGATCCATCTAAATACCACACATACGACCCCCTTGAATCTCACACATTCACCAATTTTGGGGCCCATCCAACTTGGTTGGACTATTGGATCGACTGCAAATCCATCCAAATGGATTATATATATACATTAGTGTGTGTATGTGCAGTCAATCCAGCAGTCCATTCAAATTGGATGGGACCCAAAATTGGTGGAGCTATAGGATTCAGGGAGGTTACATGTATGGTCCATTTGGACAGATCACACAGTGAGCCTCACTATGGAAATAGTAAAGAAGTTTCTTGAGGACCGTGAGGATGGTCCTCGAAGGATCGTTTTCCATATATATATACATATATATAGAGAGAAAGAGAGCACCTTTACTGAGCACCAGTGAGCACCACTTTCTAGTGGGCCACACTAAGGGCCCCACTTGGGGATGGGCCATAGGGAGATTGAAAGATGTCACGCCCCGAGCCCGAAATTCTGCAATTAGGGCGACTCCTGAGGCGCAATATATATATAATCTCGTGGCAATTCGTGGGGTACTAAGAGATGTACAAACCACCACAAGGCACAGATTCACATGCAAAAATTGATGTGTAACACGTGACCATTTAAGAAATTTGCCCAAGCCTGTGTATTTTTACCTCTTCTTAACAATATCCTGTACAATTCATATTTTAAGATATGGTATTAAATATAAACTGAATTTATTAAATTTCAATTGTAAATAAAAGATATAGAATTTAAAATAGTCTTTTATATGAAACATGTCCAAAATACGGATGCATGGTGTGACTAAATACATAAAACCTAAATGCAATCTATACATGTCCATCAAAAATTAAGTAACAAAATAACGATATGATATAACCTGTCATTATCCAAAATATACCCATGGCGCTCTCCAATATAAACAACCATAGAGTGTTGTCAAAATTCACATTATTATACTATACCATAGGAAGTCTTTGGAAACTCCTCTATAAGTGCGTCGGAGGTGGAATCAGTACATAGAATTATTTGTAACACCAAAGATGACACTATAAATACAATAGTTTAGCAAATATAGGTGCATATAAAACCAACATATTATATCAATTGAATTAGAGACATAGTAATTAAATGAGAGTAATAATGAAAGCTAGGCATGTTGTGCATATAAATAGAGCCTGAATATGGAATTATAATTGGGAATACAATAACATACTAGTTGGCATCCACGATGCTATATTGAGAGTATTTATCATACAAAGGGGAAAATCACTAAGGGATCAATCTAGCTACTCGAGGAGCGCCGACCAACTCCTCCTTAAACTACTGCATTAGTGACATAAGGAATACCCAAATTTATCCCATCAAACCTAATAAGGATACAAGCTAAGTTGTGTAGACTTAACATATCAAGACCATCTCGAATTCATATCATTCATACTTATCATCAATCGTAGTGATTATCTCATATTCGTATATAAAGAGGTTATCAATCTTGAGATTGAATTCAATCATAAAAATCAAAATTAAACAAAGTAACTGATAATCAAACAACGCATACTTAAATGAGCTAATGGAGCTCGAACCCTCTCAACTTTAGTTACTTCTATTTTGGCTCACGGGCCCACACTTAGTAGATGCTCCGTCTTCAATTTTGCCTTAAAGGTCACCAGGAAGAATAAGTATATGATTTTATCATATTGAGGGCAATGTTTACTTAAACAATATGAATACATCGAATTAAGAACTTATCAAGGTTATTTACTAGCCAACCTTATGCTAAGATAATCCGTGTTTTCTTAGTCATTCAATACGGTGTAATTATAAAATGTCCAGTGTCATTGTGCTACCAAAATCTTAGTGTTACATTGTATAAGCAATGGACACCACTTTTTATGCCTACACTCATGACGTGACATTAGAAAACAATCCACAAAATCGAAGGGGATGAGTGACAGCTCTACACTCTTTCTCCTTATTTATTTATTACTATTGGGCTAATTTGATTAAGGTAAAGATGCTATATCTAAAGCCCTGCAAAGTCTTAGAGAGTCCTTAATTTTCCTAAGTTTTTGTATTCCTATGGCTTAGCAGTGAGTAGGTCACGGCTTAGCCATGTGCACAAAGCTTTTTACTAAATTATCCCATAGTTACGGCTTAGCCGTATATTGGCTTATAGCTTAGCCGTAAGTAGCCTACAACTAGGCCACGGTTTAGCTGGAGTGCTTCTCATAACTTAGCCTTGAGGTTAGCCATGTAACAAATGCTAAGCTTTATGTCTCTGGATTCCTAGCCATACTGTATTTATTGCTTAGCCGTAAACTTCAAAATTTCTAAAGCTGTGTTGGTACAGAGGTTTAGTTCTCTACAGAATTTCTTCCATTCAATTCCACATTGATTTTCTCTGTTAAAACTATCATCACACATTTTCAAAACTTATGTTTCATCATTATTTTGATAATTATACTCATTATCATTCAAATCATCACATATTCTTAATTCAAGGGGTGAAAGAGCTGTGAATTTGTATTTAGAGAAGAATACTTTAAGAGTCAACATAATTCAAACATGCATGTAGCAATATACACTCTTACACTTACCTTTACATTGCTTAGATCTGAAATGCGTCTTGCCTTGGCTCAATGGTGAAGAAAACCCAATCTTGCACACCCTACATGGAAAATGAATGAGATGGAGATGAGATGCCATGCATGCAACCCATTAAATATACACTTTAGCTACTTGCTTAAATGTTTAGCTCCCAGATACTTTTAAAACTTCTCTAAGATGGCTGGAACCTTCCTTAACAAAAACCCTAAAAATGCCCACTAAAATCATCTGAAAATAGAAAATAGAGGAAAGGGAAGAGAATCAATTTGGATGTTGGAATTTCATTATTTTAGAGCATGCATAGCTCAAATCTAATTAAGGGAAACAAGGACTTACCTATAACAGCACGGACCAACAAGGAACTCGAAAATGAAGCAGCTGCCCTTGGCCAAATAACTTGAAAACGGTAGCAATGAGGAGAGAGAGATTAAAGGAGAAAGATGGTGAAACTAGTTTTTGAATTTGAGTGGAAATGGTGGGTGACTTGGATGAGGAATGTAGCTGAAAGTATGGGTAGAAGAGCACTAGCAATGGCTAGTTTCATTCCAACAAAGCAAATGACGAGAAAAAGGAGAAAGAAGGAGGGTGGTAAAAATCACTATAGAAGCAAGACACCAAGACAATTTGAGGAACTGAAATTGCTTACTGGAGGATCCCATTGCAAGCCTTTTTATATATAGAAGTTGCTAAGTTGGGTACATATGACAACTATGCTGACAACTGTGCTTAGTAAAAAAATAGAAAAATTACGGCAGTATATATAGTGGGTCGGCCCAATGGGTCATCCAGTTGACCCTGTCTTTTTACACCCCTCCTCAAGCTCATGATGCAGTAGCAGCAAGAGATTGTTCAAGGAAGATGTGAACCGGGCAAATGTTTGAGCTTTGGTGAAGAGATCAACTGCATTATTGGCAGAGGAGACAGAGTTGGGAGACAAAGTTCCCAGTTTATAATGCTAGCGTACAAGATGACAATCAATCTCAATATGTTTGGTGCGTTCATGAAAGACTTCATTTTGAGTAATCTTGATAGCACTCTGATTATCACAATATAACAAAGTGGGATCATGAAGAAAGGCACCGAGATCATGCAGTAGGCACCTAAGCCAGACAATTTCGAAAGTAGTATCTGCAAGGGCACGATATTCAGCTTCGGTAGAAGACTTAGATACTAATGTCTACTTTTTGCTTCAGCAGGAGATTAAGGAATGACCTAGGAAGCAATAACCAGTGGTCGATTTGCGATTATCCACATCGCCTGCCCAGTTAGAATCAGAAAAGGCGCGAAGATGAAGCGAACTATCTGAAGAAAGAAGTAAGGCATGAGTTTGAGTACCTTGTAGATAACGAAGAATCCGCAGTACAGCCTCCCAGTGAATGGAGGTAGGCTGAGCCATAAACTGACTAACAATGTAAACAGCATAAGCAATGTCTGGTCGAGTAATAGTAAGATAAACAAGGCTCCCAACAACTTCCCTATAGCAAGTATGGTTGTTTAAAGACACACCATCAGATTTACTCATCCTAGCAAGAGTGGAGACAGAAGTAGGATCAGTAAGTCCTGCACGTTGGATGATATCAGAACAATACTTCATCTGAGAGAGGATGTATCCTTATTGGAAATATCCAACTTCAAGTTCAAGGAAGTAGCAAAGATGACCGAGATCTTTCATCTCAAACTGTTGTTGAAAAAACATCTTGAGTTCAGAAATACTAGTAGGATCATTGCCAGTGATAATCATATCATTAATATACAGAAGAAGAATAATCATGCCACGGGAGGAAGTGCGAGTGAACAATGCACTATCATGTTGACTCTGTTTAAGGCCACTGGAGAAGACTATGTCAGTAAACCGTTGGAACCAAGCACGAGGGGCTTGCTTAAGTCCATACAAGCCTTTCTTCATATGACACACTTGGTTGGATGAGTGAGGAACATCAGGAGGAGGTGCCATATAAATGTCCTCATGAAGATGTCCATTAAGGAAGGCATTCTTCACATCCAGTTGACACAGAGGCCATTGGTGAATAGCAGCAATAGATATCAATGTTCTAACGGTGGTCATTTTGGCAACGGGTGCAAATGTTTCTTCATAATCAATGCCATAATCTTGCGTGTAGCCTTTTGCAACAAGGCGTGCCTTATATCGCTCAACGGTACCATCGGATTTGGTTTTCACTTTAAAAATCCATTTGCAGCCAATGGTTTTCTTTCCGGGAGGAAGAGATACAAGTTCCCATGTATTATTGTGCTGTAGTGCAGCTAATTCTTCTTCCATAGCTTTAATCCATTCAGGGTACTGGGAAGCCTCTTTATAGGTGCGGGATTCAAAATGCGAATGAACTATGGCAAGATAGGTACAGTACTGAGAAGAAACCAGTCAGTAGCGACAAACCCATAACGCTGCACAGGTGTGCGGGTACGCAAAGGATATCTCCGTGGTGGGACAGAATCCTGTACTTAGGAGCAATGGGGACTTCAGCCACATCAGAAGGGAGAAAAGCTGGTTTGGGCCTCCGTTGATAGACAAGAAGTGGTGGAGTATCAATGGAAGTGTCTGATGGAGGTAATACATTTGTTTCAGAGGGAAACAAATCTGGAAAAGGATCAATAGGGTGCAGAGGGGGGATAGTTTTGGAGGATTGAAGATATGGTAATGGGTAATAAGGTATATGTTCCATGAAGGTAACATTTCGAGAGTTGCATAACTTGTTTGCTTATGGATCATAACACCGATACCCTTTTTGTTCAATACCATACCCGAGAAACATACAAATAACAGACTTGGAGGACAGTTTATGTCATTCATTAGAAGGAAGCAAAACAAAATAGGTACAGCCAACAACTCTTATATGTGAGTAACTGGGTTGGACACCATAGAGCTTTTCGAATGGAGTGCTTCTAGACAAAACGGAGGATGGCATTCTATTGATGAGATAAACTACAGTGAGAACAGCTTCGCCCCAAAATGTAATAGGCATAGATGAAGATTGTAACATGGATCTGGCTGTTTCAATAATATGTCTATGTTTTCTTTCTGCTATCCCATTATATTATGGAGTGCTTGGACAAGAGAGTTGGGCTATGGTACCATGATTGGCAAGAAGAATTTGAAATTTGTGAGACTGATATTCCCGCCCTGAGTCTGAGTAAAAGACTTTTATCTTAGCAGAAAATTGAGTTGCTATCATGGAAGTGAATTACAAATATGTATTAAAGAAATTAGATTTGTGTTTTAACAAGTAGATCCAAGTGCATCGAGTGTAATCATCCACAAACAAAACATAACAAAGTGAGCCACCTTTACTGGATTGTGCAGCAGGTCCCCATGATTAGAATGAACAAGAGCAAAAGGTGCAGTAAAAATAGATGTACTTTTATCAAAGGGCAAAATAGTTTGTTTTGACAACTTACATCCCATGCAACTAGAAATATCTGACAAAGTAACTGTTCCAAGAGATTGATTTTCAATCAAAGATTCTAACTTTCTTTTTGACAAATGTCCTAACCTAAGATGCCATAAACAAGAAGAGGAGGTGGAAGTGGATGTTGCCAGGATGGGTGAGGAATGAACATGAAGCGATTCCAAGTGATATTGATTCCCTTCTTTACGGCCGGTCCCAATCTGCTTCTCGGAGTGAGGATCCTGCACAATACAACCCGTAGAGGTAAACGAAACAAGATAGCCCAGATTAGTAAGTTGACTAACAGAAATGAGGTTAATAGCAAACCCTGGAATACACAAAACATTAGACAAAAATAGTTTTCCAGAGGAAGACTTGAGGTAATGGTACCAATTGTGAAGACAAGCATAGTGGTACCACAAGCAGTATGAATGTGTAGGGTAGTGGAGGGCTTTTGATTGTAAGTTAACAATGATGAATCAGAAAGCATGTGAGATGATGCACCAGAGTCAAATATCCAGGATGGGGATGTACCAGAGAATGAGGCCATGGCAGATGTAACTGGTTCAACAGAGGAAGTACCAGGACCATTGGAGGAGGCGAGGAGAAGCTGCTGTAGTTTCTCATTAACCAGATTGTGAATCTGAGTAGAGATGTCAAAGGAGGCTTCTGCTGTTGCTGTCTGATTATTGCCAGGGCATTAACATGGACGTCAATTGGGCTCTCTTTGAGTAGTCTTCTTTTTCAGCTGAGGGCAATCTCTCTTCCAATGGCTTGGTTCTTTGCAATAATTGCATATGTTATTGGAACCAACAGGTTTAGTTAGAGAAGACGATTTGGCAGCAACAAGTACCTAATCTGAATCAGTGACCTTCCGCTTAGACAAGGTCTGTTGGGTTTGTTCTTCTACCAGAAGTTCAGATAGAGCTACATTTATATGAGGTAATGGAAAGCGATGTAGTAGGAGGCCCAGAATGTGCTCATATTCAGGACGAAGGGCCATAAGAAACTGAACCAGCCTAGTTTCCTGCCTATATTTGTCAAAAGTTATGGAATCATCCGAACAAATAAATGGTGGTTCCATTAGGGCTAACTGATCCCATAACGTGGTCATCTTAACATAAAACTCATGAATAGACTGAGATCCCTGTTCTCCATTTTTTATTTCCCATTCAAGTTGATAACAACGAGCAGAATTGGATTAAATGTATAACCGGGATAATAATCCTATGCATCTTTAGGATGAAAAAACTTGGACAACTAATTTCCAATTGAGGGAACAACGGAATTAGCAATCCAAGAGTTTATTTTGCCTACAAATGCTTCCCAATCTTCATAGGTGGCATCTTTGACATCTGGACTTGAGTTTTTTTCTTTTACAAATTTCCACAGTTTCTGTCCCTTCAAAAAAATTTATCATGAGATGTGACCAATAAGCATAATTGGTCACATCAAGAATAACATTAATCCCATTCACCTTCTCAGCCATGACAAACAGAATAGTAAACAATCCGAAACTAAAAACAAAAAAACAGGTTTGGACATCCCAACCGGCAGAGGGGAGAATCCCCTTTGGACAAAAAAAACTTAAATGATTTGCAAATTAGGGTTCAAGATGCAATTCCCAGGCAATTTTTGCACCTACCAAGCTTTGTCCTAGACTAATCCAACGGCTGATATCAAATATCAATGGTTTTGATGAAAACATACAAGGTAAAATGTCAGAACAAAAACGGCTTCAAAACTATACCTAATCGAAGCCCAAAAAAACTGAGAAAATCACATAAATTCTTCAAAGACTAGTCGACCAACCTGAGCTAGTGCTTTTCTTCCCTGATCAAGTGTGGACCCCACCACTGTAGCTTGCCCAGTGGTGGATGAAAAAACTTGGACAACTAATTTCCAATTGAGGGAACAACGGAATTAGCAATCCAAGAGTTTATTTTGCCTATGAATACTTCCCAATCTTCATATGTGGCATCTTTGACATCTGGACTTGGGTTTTTTTCTTTTACAAATTTCCACAGTTTCTGTCCCTTCAAAAAATTCATCATGAGATGTGACCAATAAGCATAATTGGTCACATCAAGAATAACATTAATCCCATTCACCTTCTCAGCCATGACAAACAGAATAGTAAACAATCCGAAACTAAAAACAAAAAAACAGGTTTGGACATCCCAACCGGCAGAGGGGAGAATCCCCTTTGGACAAAAAAAACTTAAATGATTTGCAAATTAGGGTTCAAGATGCAATTCCCAGGCAATTTTTGCACCTACCAAGCTTTGTCCTAGACTAATCCAACGGCTGATATCAAATATCAATGGTTTTGATGAAAACATACAAGGTAAAATGTCAGAACAAAAACGGCTTCAAAACTATACCTAATCGAAGCCCAAAAAAACTGAGAAAATCACATAAATTCTTCAAAGACTAGTCGACCAACCTGAGCTAGTGCTTTTCTTCCCTGATCAAGTGTGGACCCCACCACTGTAGCTTGCCCAGTGGTGGATGAAAAAACTTGGACAACTAATTTCCAATTGAGGGAACAACGGAATTAGCAATCCAAGAGTTTATTTTGCCTATGAATACTTCCCAATCTTCATATGTGGCATCTTTGACATCTGGACTTGGGTTTTTTTCTTTTACAAATTTCCACAGTTTCTGTCCCTTCAAAAAATTCATCATGAGATGTGACCAATAAGCATAATTGGTCACATCAAGAATAACATTAATCCCATTCACCTTCTCAGCCATGACAAACAGAATAGTAAACAATCCGAAACTAAAAACAAAAAAACAGGTTTGGACATCCCAACCGGCAGAGGGGAGAATCCCCTTTGGACAAAAAAAACTTAAATGATTTGCAAATTAGGGTTCAAGATGCAATTCCCAAGCAATTTTCGCACCTACCAAGCTTTGTCCGAGACTAATCCAACGGTTGATATCAAATATCAATGGTTTTGATGAAAACATACAAGGTAAAATGTCAGAACAAAAACGGCTTCAAAACCATACCTAATCGAAGCCCAAAAAAACTGAGAAAATCACATAAATTCTTCAAAGACTAGTCGATCAACCTGAGCTAGTGCTTTTCTTCCCTGATCAAGTGTGGACCCCACCACTGTAGCCTGCCCAGCTTACCCAGACACCCAACGATCACTCCTCTGCTTCTTTCACATGATAGGAGGCTCTGATACCATGAAAATCACTATAGAAGCAAGACAACAAGACAATTTGAGGAACCGAAATTGCTTACTGGAGGATCCCATTGTAAGCCTTTTTATATACAGAAGTTGCTAAGTTAGGTACATATGACAACTATGCTGACAACTATGCTTCGTATAAAAATAGAAAAATTACAGCAATATATAGCAGTATATACAGTGGGTCGGCGCAATGGGTCATTCAGTTGACCTAGTCTTTTTACAGGCGGCCCTTTATAAGGGTTAAAGTGGGGCCCACTACTAAGAATATTTGATGAGTTAATATTTCAAGATTTGGGCCTGGATTGAAGTGGTGCAAAAGATAATTATACTTGAGATTAAATGTAGTTTCTAATGAGTATAATATTAACACCATTTTAGAGTATAGAAATTTAGCTTAGATTTTAAGTGAAAAGGCGATTTTGCCCTTATTAGTGAAATTTGGCAAAAATGAAAGGTTTTAAGGTTCCAAATGGATTTAGGTTAAATATGAAAGTTAAAACCCATACTGAAAAGAGTATGATGAAGTCAAGATGATGCATGAATGACTTCCCCAATGATGCATGACTCATGGCATGAGATCCATCAAAATGGGCCATAAATCCTACCTAAGTATGGTCAAACCCAATTACCTATCCAACCAATACCCAATTAAATAGAAGAACAAGATAAATTAAAACTAAACTATATTAATTAATAGAAAATCAAGTTTAATTAATATAAATTACAATTAAATTGGGCCAGGACCTTACAAAAGATCTCCTTCTTACCACCAATCCTTCCATAGTGATGGAGGCTTAAATCATCATTATAAGCACTTGATCAATGGCCAACAAATTTTCATTTTCCAAAAATGAGTGCAATCCAATCCAACAGTGCAATCCATTTGGATGGGTGCCAGACTTAGTATCGATGACTATCACGAGGAGTATTTTTGTTATGGTCCACTTGGATAGATTATAAGTTGGGCCTTACTAGTATTTTTGTAATGACCTGAATAACCCACTGGCCCAATAATTTAGTTAGCTTATCACGTGGCCCAAAATGCTTAAACTCAAGGTACTAATAGTAACCTACATGGTTCATCATATACTAGACTCATATTTCATTCATAAGCGATGTGGGGTAGGGTGTTACAATCTACCCTCCTTAAGGCCACACGTCCCCATATGAATTCATCTAACTTCACTAGGTGCCAGGCAATGTGGAACCGAAGCATTCCACACCCGTGTCTCCTGCGAATTCCGTGCAGCCTGACTCTATCTTGATCTTGTCTTAAGGGCTTTTCCAGTAAGATTGGGGGTCCCACATTTTCGGTTGGTGAAAGGCTCTGATACCATTTGTCACGACCTGAATAGCCCACTAGTCCAATAACTTTGTAAGCCTGTCACGTAGCACAAAATACTTAAGCCCAAGTTACTAGTAGCAACTTACATGGTTCATTATATACTACACTCATATTTTATTCATAAGCGATATGGGATAAGGTGTTACCGTTTTGACACCAGGCGCTCACCTTATCGTGAGCACCTAGTGCTCGATAAAGGTTTTCCCATATGTATATTCATATGCATGTCCTTCACCATTTTTTTTTTCATCAGAACTCTAGGTGGAGCTCATTTATTACCCAATCTAAACCTTGCAATATACAAGGGACACTCTAATAGTCACACGCCCCAAATTTGAGTCAGATCCAAGTTTCCTGGACCAGTGATCAATTATGTACCGATCCGAATGGAATGGATTTGTGGGCCATGGGTGAAAAGGTTAAAAACATGTAATTAGGACCAAACTTGATATTTATGGTGGTCCCGCATGGATCTTTCCATCTCCTCCAATCTCATCCCCTGGTGGGGTCCACAGTGGGCCTCATAGAAGAGCATACATGGTCCTTCTGTAAGGGACGTATATATAGAGAGGAGAATGCTAGTAGGCATCCTTCGCTCAGCATATGGTGAGGAATGTTTACATGGCTTTTCCTATTTGTATGTGAGCATTCCTCTTTTGTATTTAACTATAAATAACATTTCCTCTTTTACATATGAATATTTCTAATTTTGCAAGTGTCTCTCACTATAGAAGTTGCATCTGATCCGGTCCGTTACTATATTCCAACCATGCCACAAATGGAGGAATGCCTGAGAGACAAGCTTCTCTGTATTGTCTCAAATTGCATTGTGTAAAGAAGACACATAGTCCAACCCTTAACTACGTATATATTTTGTTTTATAGGAACCATGGCTCATGAGTACTATTATCACCCTTATAGCAACCCTTAATGGCTGTATCCTACTGTCAAATATGACTCATTACAGTAGTGCCCAATCGTACCCAATTCAAGATATATCTTATGATGCTTAGATACAATATAGATACGGCAAGAACATGCCATAGACATGATAAAGACACAGATTTTATAGATAAAAAGGTGAAGTATCGAATACGATACAACACAATATGTTGCCCATTTTGAAGTATCCATGCATCAACGGATATATCAATCAAAAGATTGAAACTAGAATAAAAATCATGACCTTATACACAGTCATTAATCATCAAGCATGCAGACGAATTAAACAACTCATAGATCTAACTATCAGTTTACATTGTACACATAAATCAAAGTATAAAAGAGAACTATGAGCATGTATACATTATCTGCAATAATTGGTCATTTAGATCTAAAATCTAAAACCTTATCTCTGATACCAGATGTTAACTTAACTTGATTAACATACAATAATTGGATCTACTAGGTCAAATTTGAATAACGACAGATGTAATCTCATAACACATGAATCATACCTGTATCCATGACAATGATAGCCTACGCGATGATGACTTCTATTTCTTAAAGATATACTACACTCCTTAACGATCTCTTTTGTAGGTGATAACTATGGGGCAACCAATGTATCAGTGTAGAAAGGAGTTGTAACCCGTAATCCATTTATATAAGATTTCTTTAATATTTCCTTCCTATTATGGAATAAATCTTTAATAGATTTTAAATAATCTCATGAGTTGGCAAATGAGGTTCCGACTAAGATTAGACGCATTCTAGATAATCTCATGAGTCAGCAAATAAGGTTCCTACCAAGATTAGATATATGCTTTAGGCTAAATTATCCATGTGAGATTCTTAACAAATATGGAACCTTTTATATTTATCTGAGGATTTTACGGTAAAAAAACTCTTAGATGCCCACTATATAAAAAATGACCTAATAGAGTTTACCGTACATACCAAGTCCCATGGGTATGTTTTCGTGAAAAAATTTGTTTTTCTTTTTTCTTTAAATAAGTGGGGGAGGAGCGATGATATGAGGGACGCTACGGGAAAAAAAAAAACCCTTAGATGCCCACTGTAAAAAAAAAAAATGACCCACTAGAGTTTGCTATACATAACGAGTCCCATGGGTATGTTTTCGTGCTAAAATTCTTTTTGATTTTTCAAAACAAGTGGGGGAGGAGCCACGATATCATCGCTAGCGTTTTATACGAGGGACGCTATTGTCTTTACTGTGTTCTTCTTTCTCAGTTTTCTTTCTCTTATCTCCAAGGCTACCATCTTTGTGAGGTTGTTACCTTTAAAGAAGAAAGCCCTACCTCCAAAGGTTGGGCTATTGGGCGCAAGTGGAGAGGTGAAGGCAGAGAGTTAGTGGGAGTGAAGGAGGAGATGGTGTGAGAGGGTAGTGATGAGTGGAGGTGGTGATAGAGGGTATGAGTGAGAGTGGAAGGATAAGGACATGCGTTGAATGATGGAGATGAGGATACGGTGGTGATGACTGTAAAGGAGGACGAAGTTGGTGCTAGTGGAGATGGTGAAGGAAACGGTGTTGGCAGTAGGAAGATGATGAAGAAATGAGTCCCAGGAGGTGGTGATGGCTGGTTGGTGGTGTTGTGTGTTGTGACGACAAGGAGATGTGATGGGGAGGATGGGTTACAGGGTGGTGCGACAGGGTGTAGATGGTGGAGGGAAAGTGACTAAGGGGTTGTAGGGATGTTTCGGTGGAGGTGGGTTGTGAAGGTGAGGGGTTGCTCCGCTATGTGTTGGGATGGCAAGGAGATGCGATGGTTTGATGGCACTGGCTATGTGCGTGCTTAATGGAGCAATGGTGTGCAAGCGGCTGTGCAACAATGAGGGCGGAAGTGTTGTCGAGTTCGATGAGGAAAAAGGTGCAGGAAGGTTGTAATGGAGAAAGACAAGGAAGTAAGATGGGAAAGAAAAACATAGTAGGGACGACACCGTCGCTCATAAAAAAGGGGAGCAACGAATCCATGCTCCTTCCCACATATTAAAAAAAACATTAAACAAAAACGGACCCACAGAACTTGTTGTGTGTAGTAAACTTTATTGGGTCTTTTTTTCGTATAGTTTTTTTTCCATAAAATCCGGAATTTATATTCATCCAAATTAGGCCCCAGTATATTTCTGAGTTCATGTGGGCCACAATTCTAGAAAATCCAACAAGACTTGCATCCAACATTCTGAATATTTGGTTCCAAAACCTCTTGATATAATATGTATTATTATTATTATTATTATTATTATTATTATTATTATTAGTAAATAGTAGAGCCACAAAAAGGTCACGGAAGTTTTTTTTTTTTTTTTTTTGACTTCACTTTTCGTTTCTACTTATCTTTCTTTTTTTTCATTTTCTGTGTTTACACGCTTTACAGACCTTGGTCCAATAACGGGTTAGGACTATCAGTCATTACGAGATCATTTCACGTACAATTGTTATCGACCTCACAATGACGGCATCTATGTGGAATTAGGATTATGCCAATTCAAAAGGTCAAGTGTGTAAGGGATTGGCTCTATCATAAGTGGATATCCCATACAGAAACAAAATGATACCGTAAGAAGGGATTGTACAAAATCTTCAATTACTAAACAAGGATACCATAAATTCATGGTCTAGCATGTTCGAAAATTGAACTCGATTCATTGACTTTGGTTGCATAGAATACTTAGAAATTGAAAACATAGGTATTCATGGTTAAAATAAAGTCCGGGAGTAAAGGTACAAAAGTGGCCATTCAATGACCTACTTATTAATTGAAATTGAATGGAAGATAGGAAATGAGTACCTGTCATTATCCTAGTCAATCAAATTTTAAGAAAGTCAACATTCCATATATATCTCATCTATATTGCTTCATTATATCCTCCACCCATCACCTAATGTTATTCACAACTCAAATGCTCTTTTGGAGCTCATATGTCTATGGATTTCTATGTATTCAATTTCTACATAATTTAATACAAACCAACGAGCCGTTAAGGCTAGAATCAATATATATATATATATATATATTGTGATTTTTGAACCATTTACATTCAAAAGTGCAAGAGACCAACAGGTTGATTCCTCTCTTTGTAAATATCTTGGCCTTAAAGGAACATAATCTTTATTTCTTGGAGAAAAATGTATTCCTAGGAACTATACATGCATGCACCTTTCTTTTTCTTTTTTTTTTTTGTTTTTTTTTTTGAAAGATTCTTTTTCTGAACGAAGTTGCAAGCTCACGAAGTTACAAACCTAGCTCGACTGCATGCTTCGATTCATTTCGCGTAGGGGGTGTTGGAATTTGGAAGGTCTAACTTGGATTACGGGTGGGCCGACACGGGTACATGTTAAAAACATAACCTTTAGTTTGGCCCGGCCCAATTTTAATGGTATAATAGTGCACTAGAGGGCCCCTAACTATATAGTTGCTGAACCCTAACTTCAGGGCCCCTAACTATATGGTTGCTGAACCCAGCCCATCTGAGGCCTTGTGGCTCACCTCTAATCGAGAATGAAACCTTCGATTACCTTCTTCATTATAACTTAGAATGAATGCAGTGAGCCCCACAACTGGGTTTGCAAAATAAAGTTTGATGATCCTGGTGCATGGATCTCATGCGACTCCCTTAGTACCTATTGCTCTTTATAAGGGGGAAAACGTTCTCATACGGGCTACTAGCAGTGCAGTCAGGATCTGTGGTGCCCACTTGGGCCCAACTTTCATCACTGCAGCCCAATTGATACTCTTTCTATTCCATGATCTGGCACTAGGACCGCTTTTACCCTCACTGAACCTTCACTCAAGAATAGATGCCATTAAATTTTACGGCAGTTAAATCAATTGGTGTCCACATGATCTGGCATTAAGCCCACTTTTACATTCACTGAACCTTCACTCACCCTTGGATTAAATTTTAAGAAAATCTATGTTAAGATGCTATTAAATTTTAAGGCAGTTAAATCAAATTGGTGTCCAAACAAATCACACACACACAAGGATTTCTATACTATCTATCATCCGTTTAATATATGGGGCCGTACTTTATGCATGCAACTCACCCATATTGCTTGCCTCTCAAGGACCAAATTTCATATGCACATAGGTATAATCATGTTGAAATATTCAGTTACATTTCCTACACAAGATCTATCTGTCAGTGCATAGAATGGTGTTCGATATGAGCAATTTCGATCCAACAAAGGCAAGGGACCACACATGAAAAAAGATGGTCAGCCATAAGAATTGTCCAGATGGCAGCAAAAGATCATTCCTGGAACTTGAAAGGATTTTCATTAAAGAAAACACCACTCCAGCAAGGATCTCACAGGAGAGCTCCATACAAGTTGACATTTTTTTTTCCACTACTTGAAAGCTTTTCTTATATCAATATATATGCATCTAAACATAGCTCAAATAAAAATCATAAAAGATTAAACTAACATCATAGTCTTGCCCCAACTATGTTGGGGTTCAGCTAAAAGACTCATCAAGTATGATACTAAAAATTGAATCTTAGGGATTCCTGGTTTGGAACAGATAAATTTCAGTGCAAAATTGATCAAATTCATAGCTAAATAAATTATATGAGATTTGAGCTCTCCTCAGCTGGGTTTTCTTCTTATCATTTTTTTTTTCAGAAATTGGAGGTCCAAGATTCACGTAAATAGGTTTTGAGGCAGAAGACAATTTAACAAAATTCAGAAAACTATTAAAGAATGGAAAATCTCAGCAATAATCTGGACTCTGGTTCTTTTCATCTTAACCAGACTTGTCAAATGTTGAGCCTCTTTTCACCAAGTTGGGATCCCAGCCAGAGTTCGTTGATTTCAAGCTGTAGCCATGATTTTTAAACTATCCAACTGAATTCACCAATCATATGGTTTTTAGCAGCTGCTTGCATGAAATTTTGGTTAGCACATGCACTCTGTATCATGCCTCTGAAGAAAAATGAATTCATAGGTGCGAAGAAGGGTATAAGAGATGAAAAATTGAATTTGTATTTTGATTCTGGAGATAAAATTCAAGAACATATAGCTCACTGATGTTGTCTTATTACAGAGTACAATATAGTTGTTGCTGCAATCATACTAGGGCTGTCATTATATAAAGATCCCACTTCTTGAGATACATTGCATATGTTTCTTCTGGAGGGGCTGAGCAGTTCAAATACCTTTTCAGCAGCTAAAGACTGATTTCTGCGTAGATGGTCATCCTGAATTAATTGGCTGCAATGAGACAACATGAGTCATTTCCAGATGTTGATCCAGACATAGTCAGGGAAAGGGGAATTGATATTATAAAAATTTGAAAGACACTGTTGAGAAATGGTTATAAATAGATTCTCACATATTCTACTTAATCTTCTAACATTATAAGGAGGTGAATGTTAAGGCTATTTGGAAACAAAGAAATTACAAGACAAAGTACACGTGGAAGGAATGCACATGCAAACTGATGAGACGGATGTGTGAAGTGACAAGAAATGATCAAATAAAATTTATCTCAGAGGAAATTATGAATACTTCCACTAGATGAGAAAATCAATAAATGTCAATTGAGATGGTTCAGGTATGTGCTTAGGGTATCTGAAACAGCCCAGTAAAAAGAACTTAAAAGTGTTGCAAGTACAAGAACTTGTGGGAAGAGGACAATATATTCTTGGAACAAAGAAGTTACAAATGGGATATTAGACGAGAGTGATACAGTACATAAGCCTAAATAGGGGAAAGTAAAGAGTTGGAACTCCTAAAGCCAATTCCAAATAGATAGCATAAAAATTCAATAGTAATTTTAAAGAGGACACGCGCACAAACTACTTACATGGTATTATTTTTCAGAATTTTAATATATTTAAATATGCAAGGGGTTTTTCATCATCTATTTATTCCATTTGAAATCAAAGATCAGCTTTCCGGGCTCTCTGTAGCTCAGTTGTGCATGCTTTGATGCACGTGAGTTCAGGTCTCCTTAACTCACTCAGGAAGGTGATCACCATTGTGACCATAAGGTGGCTGGTTTGCCAAAGGCTGCCTTGCAAAGAAAATAATGATAATGCACATAAACAACACCATTAGTTGAACATGCATATATCAAAACAGCATCCCTTTTTATTTTCTTGTCTTTCCTTTTTTTTTTTTTTTTTTTTTTTTTTGGTGTATAGCCGATTATCAACATCCCAATACTAAAAGGATGTTGAGATAATCTATACTACTAAGTTGTGTCAAATCTCAAGGGCCAGAAGTTGAGACAGTGGTTCAAAGAACACTCTCAAAACATGTCTATTATATTACAAACTTGATCATGCAGCTCAATTAAATTAAACAGAAGACAATATATTTGTAAACTGTTAAAATGTGAAAAAGCTTATGGTCCAGTGTATCCAAATTCACACGCATTTGTTTTCCAGAAAAATTCTCCTAACATTTAGCTGTGAAGAAAATGAGGGCAGCAAAGATTGGGGAAAACTCATACCTGAGCAATGAAGCTAAATTCTTAGGAGTGGATGCTTGGAAAAGTGCTTCTGGAATAACTTGTGATTCCAGAAGAACATTGGGAAGAGTCATGTATTGCAACTTCATCCTGTGTTTAATAAACCATTCTGTTATGAAATGAGCTCTATATGCAGCAACACAAGGAAGCCGTGCGAGTTGTAATTCCAAAATAGCTGTCCCCGAAGTACTCAAAGCAGCTCTGCTTGCCTGACAAAAGTACATAGGCACTGGTCAAGGAACACCATCAATCATTACAGTCATCTTTTGAGCACCAGAAATGTGCACGTGAAGGAATTAATGGATCTTGACCTAGTATAGGTATATAGCTTGCAAAGTTGCCCAATTTCATATCTCTGACACACTGACTTGGTGGTCCAGAAGTTGATCTTATGGAACCCAATGATGCAAGGGGACGTCCCTAAAATAGCCTAAACCCTTCAATATGTGGCCTCCTTTCCGAAGGATACGGACTTTTGCTGCACTCTTTTCTAAGCATTGATTTCCAGAAGAATGACTGAAGACTCAGAATCTTCTTATGTGGGAGAATTTTAGTACACCTACAATCCACTACTGATGATGATTAAAACACTCATCTCAACAAAATGTATACATATAGGGAATCAGCACCGGATAATTCCTCTTTCAAATATGGAAACAGGTACTGCATTATACAGTAGGCATGGCTGGCACATACAAAAATCTATTTGTATTTCAAAGGATTCTAAAATCTAAACTGACAAAATTTTTCAATGATTATAAAGAGAACTGGCATCATCCGACATACACTGAAAGCATCATACTTCAGGTTCTGTGAGCAACCAGGAATCAATATGGTAGGCACCATCCATTTATGTATAGCTCTATCAATGTAGCTCTCAACATGCTGATTTGGTGCAACAGGGATAACTGTCGTCAAGTCAGGATATGAGTCTTTTAATTGTTCCACAGAATCTAAGAAAATAGGAAGCATGCGTGTGACCTCTTGCAATCTGCTTCCTGGAAGTAATGTGATGACCATAGCACCTGTCCAATATTAATGCAAAGTGAGGGTCTAAATGTCAATGAAGATCCTCTCTGAAGAAGCCAATCTATTTTTCCCTTTTTTGCTTTTTTTTTTTCTGTTTTTGTGAATAGGAACAAAGACTAAAAGGCAAAAACTATACAGAATAATAGAGGAATGTTGTATGCATGTATAAAAACCAAGAAACTGGGACCACAGTATGGGTTCAAGTCAAGCCGGGTATTGTCTCAACCCAACCCGAATTATATGTAGGTACAGCCCAAACCAGAAACTGACCTATATGAAAACCAAAAATCCAGACCTAAGCCAGAATCAAGTGGTATAGTCCCTACCCAGAGTGCAATTGTGGGTTGAGTCAGGTTGAGTCAGGTACCCAAATACTTGGAGATAGTTTGATGTTCTCAGAGTATAAAATAAAGAAAATGTACGTATCTCATATATATTATAGTGTATCTACTATGCATTTATAATAAATATAAAAATATTTTTGAAGCCCAAACTAGCAGACCCGAGTTCCATGAGGGTTTCAGAATTCAGGCTTGTGCCTGATCAAAACCTGAAAAGCCCAATGTAAATTTCACTTTTGAAGCCATCAGGCATGAAGGCTTGGATTTGGCGTGACCCAAGTTGCACCATAGAACACAACCAAAAAACGTCAGCCACGACTTAAACCGACTAAAAAGGTAACTCAGGACCAGGCCGGACAAATATAAGAAGAGACTCTCCTACCAGGAGGTACAAAGAAGATTGAAAAAAAAAATCAACTTGGTGAAGGGACTAAATTTTGACACACACGGAAAACCTTGTTTCACTGAAACATCTAGCTCCCATTCACCCCTAGGAACCTAGGAATCTGTTCAAAGAGACCCCTTAATAACAAATCATGGACCTCCTCAGAGATTTGGACAACCTCCAGGGGCAACCTGTCTAAAGAAGCCTTTTTTTCCAAGAGGATAACAGGATCTCACACGTCAGCAAAATATATTTTTGTAGCAATTAATTCCTACATGTAAGGCCCAAGATTAGTGATTGAGATTTGTTAATAAAAAGTGTCGCTATTGGTTGAAGCTGTAGTGTTGCCACAAGCATGCTTAGGTGTTAAGCACACGCAATCAGGCATAGGGGCCTTGCCCAATGATACTTGCAAGTTCAACCGCTCATTAAGTATAAGCAAGCCCAAATTGTTCAAAAGTCTTTGGCAAAAAGTAATCCACCCTAACACTTGAAGAAGTGGCAGTAGTTTAAATAAAGTCTGTCAAGCATTGGTAAATATTTATTACCAGATGATATTCCGTATTTAATTCGAAAACCTTCACCATTCCCTTGGACCTTCCAGTTTGCCGACACATCCATTTTCTGCACATAAATTCGATTCAAATATTAGAATCAGAATAGATTTAATCCCTATGTATAAATGAGAAAATATGCATGACTGAATCCAAAAGTTGGTTGAAATTCCAGTCTCAAGAGTGGACAGTTCGAACACTTAATCATTCAATTTCATTTTTATTGTGCACTATCCACAGTTGGCCATTGAAAAATGGATTGGTTCATATGACAAATAATGAATTATCATACTTAATAGATTTACGAAAAAGAATTATCTCACATGTTTAGTGGATTGGATAAGGGGTCATAGATATTTACAATGAGATATCATTTCTAGTTTATTTGTAGGAGTATTGTTTTAGTACTGAAAAGAGCTTACCATGAATTTTGCACCCACAAAAAAAAAAAAAACCTAGGAATTATATCAATTCAACCATAAGAACTTACTCTTGTTCCTGGAGCTCAAATTTCTAAACCCAGGATTCATGTTGTACACAAAAACCAATCTGGTGACATAATATTGATTCTTGAAAATTAATCACATAGTGAAATCATAATTTATATTTTTCTCTGAGGAAAATAATCATGATATTTGAGCAAACTAAACAAACATAAAGATCTTGTTTAGCGCAGGTATATGCCCACGACAAACTTATTCAATGGTAGTAGGGTGACCTCATGATTGGTCACACAACTCTCAAATAGTCTCTCTCAGAAAGCATTATCCTCGATTTTTTTCTTTTTTTGACAGCCAGAAAGGTGGGATACAGTTATTAAGGACCAAATGTTCAGGTCAGGTCCATGGCGGATCTAGAGCCAAACATCAAATTAAATTAAATTTATATTCCTGGACATACACAAAGGTTGCATTCTGCTAGGAGGTACTTGGCTTGGATGCATGCCAGTCATGGGTGGATAGAGTGATGAAAACGTCTCATTTTGGATATGATTTTTTGCAAAAAAAGAAAAACCCATCTCAATCAAGTCATCACAACCATTGATTTAGGGGCCATAATGTTTTAATAGTCTCTTAAGTTAACCATTGATTTAGAAGCAGTAAAGTTTAATAGTCTCTTAAGTAACCTTTTTTATATGAAATCCAATCCAATGATGAGGATAATTCAAATTAGTGTCAAATTAGGGTGAGTACCAATTCATAGGAGCTTAATGTGTGGAGGACTAGGACTGATTATGAAGGGGTCCAATGAGGTTTAAAAAAGGAAAAAAAGGTTACCTCTCACCTAAGCCATGAGAGGTACCTCTCGATACAAAGAAGTCCATGTGTGTGTATAAATATTGGCAGAATGTCTTGGACTTGCAACCTTTTGCATTTTACCAATAAGCATTTAGCACCTATGTTACAAGCTCGTGCGCCCTGTCAAGTCCATGGTCATATATTGAAATATTAATGTGATATTTACAAACATATATAATTTTATATAAGCTAACCCTAACATAGTGAGGATTTTCATTGGTCCAATCCTCGAGGATTTACAATTGCCAAACATGGATTTTCCATGGCTTTGTAGAAGTAGAAATCTTTTCCCTAAGGATTTGGTTGCCAAGTGTGATCTTAGAATTGCATTTAGTTCTTTGGAAGGATTTTCCCAAACTTTGAAAAGGATTTCATAATGGTCATCAAATATAGGAAGAAAGTGGGGAAAGGAATTATTTCCAAAACAATTACGTGGCAAATGAATAATAATATCACTTGAAGGGAAAAAAATGCAAGAAATTACACTGATAATAGGTAAGAACGACATGGATCACAGATAATCACATTTAAAGAAACATGGGTTATCTTTTAAAAAACAATGAAAAATTCATACCAAGTTTAGGTTTAAAGCATCATCCAATAAGGGATGACCAACAAATGTTGCAGCCAATCCATTTGACCTGCAAACTTGCTCTTCAAATGGAAGAATACACAATACATGGTCGACAAACCTAGATAGCCCTTCGAGCCTTTTCTCACCTCCTTTCCATGCCCAAAATGATGGTGCAACGTAATGAATATGTACAGGACTTTCTACTCCTTGTTGACCACAGCTAGCTGAGAAAAGAAAAGAAAAGAAATTCTCACCATTAAAAATAAATCATTCTCTTCTTAAATTTTGTCATTTGCCAGTACTACTTAGGCAGTATGTACAATAAATGACAAAATGCACAACATTGCTTCAAGCTATATAAAGGAAGAAACATTTTATAGTACTTTCTCTAAGTTGGACATGAACAGGGACTACAGAGTAAGATATGGACACGGGTTGTTCAACATTGTGACTTTAGGAAGATCGATCTGCTGATATATTGAATATGGTGACCTCAAATATAGACACAAGGGTTGTTTTCACGCTATGGTGCCTGGATATTTCAAAAATGGCAATAAGTCATGTCATACTGTATCTGATACTTCACTTTTTATATGTAAAATCCATAACCATTCATGTTCATTGTATCTGGGCATCAATAGCTTCCAAGGAGTTTATTGTATTTTGCCAATGTAGCATGTGGTTGCAGATAAGCAAGAAAGTTTTGAAACAAGTGAGAAATAGAATTTCACTATGTGCCGAAAGGCCGAAAACAGAAAATTAGTGCTGCCAAACAGAACTTTAGTGCTGCACAGAAATTTAGTGCTGCCAAACAGAACTTTAGTGCTGCACATCTCTCTCTCTCTCTCTCTCCACGTATATGTAGGATCTGCTGAAAGCCAAGAACAACCCTCTAACAACTGGAAGAGAGGTATTCTCTGTCCATTACAACAACTCTAACAAAGCAGCTAGATTGTCAAATCATAATAAAAGAAGCTTTGGAGAAGTTCTCACTCAACCTCGCTCATAAGTGGTCTCTGGAAGGGTGTGATTTTGCCCCAGGTTCATGAGTGGGCCTTTAAAGGGTTTTAATTCAACTTAGAGTTTGAATAATCCCATCTGTTAAGAAAAAAAATTCTACCAATGTATAAAACAAGTTAAATTAGGGTCCTTTATTCAGTTAGTAGTGTTCAAATGTGTTAGCACGTCCAACACAGATATGAGAATCAAACATGGAAGTCATTGATAAAGTGAAATCAGTTAATATGTTGAATGCTTGTTCGAAAGAAAAGGAGTTCATCAACAGCTGTCTAGGTCGTTACTTAGTTAAGAAAAACCAGGGGCAAATATCAAACTGATCAGTTTGAGTAATTTTGCAATTGCATTCAATCAACAGTTTAATAGCTATCCATTCTACTTTGCAAATCAGAAAGAACTATTTCAATTTCATTTGGAACCATCATAATTATTTTTTGTTATTCATATTCCCTGCATATTTTAATCTTTTAGTAAACAATATTATAAAATACATAAATTTGAAGAGGGTTTAGTTTAGATAAAACTAATTAAAAGAGGTCAAACAAGTAATTATATAAAATATTACTTCATCACATAAGCTTTGATGGAGTTGTTTAGCGTTTGATACATAAGAGAAGAGGATGAATTAGCTGAATTAGACATACAAACAATGCAAACTGAATCAGAACATATTGAACCATAATATCAAATTCGTTCATCAAAGTCAAGAGCTCAGACTACAAACTGGGTGAACAGAAGACCAACATAATTTACCTACCAATTGGAGAACTGTGACGTGTGTTATGTAGGAGTGAGTGAGTTTGAGTCTTCTACATGCCACAAGAAATGGAGAACTATGACAAGTACCAAATTATGAACTAGTTGAACTGAATACTAGGTAAATTTCAAAAGACCACCAGTCTGTATTATATATAATTTTTTTGAAAAGAATGGCCCCATTAAGAAAATGGGCATGGCCAATATACCACCTCTCTGGTGATCCTATCTAACTGACGAATAGACAATTATCCATTTACTTAAAAATGAAAAAGTCTACTACAACCAATGATCAAAATTTCATATAAGCAAATAGGAGTTAGGCTCATCCAGCAAGGGAAAGATTTGCACCTTGCATCTCTGCAATGGCCATTTCATGAATCATATGAATCAACATAGGAGTCTCTCAATAATTAGATGAGCTAATGATAAAGAAAATCAGTTGATCTTACCTCTTAAAAGCTTTAAGAAACGGAAAGAGAACCCCTTTGAGTCAACTGTCACAACAACATGAGGCCGAAACAAGAGAGCAGCTTCAGTTGTTTCCTTCAACTTCCTCTGTCCTCCCAAATCCCATCATCAAAATTGGAATCTGAAACAGATGAACTACAGCATGGACACATATACAAGTAATCAATTTTACGTGCTCACCCTAATTTTGCTCAGATGTGGCAGAAGTTCCCAGAGGCCCATTACTGCAATATCCTCCAGGGGGTATAGAGATTGAAAGCCTTCCTGGCTCATCAAAGCCCTGATCAGATATACAGGATTTCAATATCTGTCATGAACGAATAGGAAGAAAGCAAATAGACAAGTCACTAAAGCTATTGTGGACTATATAAACGCAATATCATATTTCGATATGGAACACTTCATTGAAGCAGTAAACACAACATTCTAGCAACTGATACTTATGATACCCGAAATTTTAAGTCAACTAAAAATTAGAAAATCAAACAGCTTTATGTCAGAACCTGACACAGGCGCTTCACCCACTTCAAGGCATACATGCACCATGTGTAGGTTGTAATAAAGCTAATCATAACAAAAGCACATGAATAACCAGGACTTGTCTTCTCGGCATATCATTATCAAAATTTCATCCCATAAAATCTTCATTGACAATATTATCTAATGGGAACATTCTTTTTTTCCAACCTTGTCAAGGAATAAATGAATCAAATCATCAAGCATGTCTCTTTCAAGGCAAGGAACAAATGCTGTTAACAAAGCCCAGCCTTCACTCAATACTCATCTAGGATACACAGATATAATTGGACTCCCAGCAAATTCCCGATGGTATCAGAGCACCAAGTAACCATTAGAGTAAAAAGGTGTTCACTGCTGTAGACTTTCAAAAGTGTGTCGTATCACTGTCTTCTCTACATGATTATAAAATCAGCTTGTGCACCTACATTCTAAATGTCATTAACAGCCACAACAACAAGAATAAAAAAAAAAAAAACAAAAAAAAAAAATTTTTTTTTTCAACAATACATCCATGTTAATACACTCATCTTAGAGCATCGAAAGCCGAAATCCAACACACCCATCTCACATAATTCAAGCATGCAGTCACACAATTATACAAAACCCACTTCTCAGTAATTCAGGCACACAATTAAACTATAATACAGAAACCCAATTCATGATTTTGTACAATTCCATTGATACTTCATGATTCTCGGCCAAACTCAACCAATTTCTTACAATGCAACCAGTTCTCCAAAAAACAAGTCCAACCCAGAAACAGCCATGAAATGGTTAAACGATGACAATAAATTTCGGATAGAAATAGAAAGCATACCCTCCGACGCCTGCAAAACGTAGAGGGAAAGGGGAGATTTTCCTGAGAGAAGACATGAGGCGAGAAGCAATAGCATCTCCGGACACCTCTCCAGCGACCATGAATACTCTCAACTCTCCATCTCTCGACCCCATATCTGCTACTGATCTTTTACTACTGTTATTGACAGCAGCAGCAGCAGCAGAAGAAGAAGAAGAAGAAGAAAAGAAGGATCGTTGAGCCATCCATATCCTCTTGAATAAGCACTTGCTGCTGCTTTTCGCCATCTTTTCCTATTACTGTAACGCTGATGGGGTGGTGGTTCTTTTGAAATTGTGATTCATACTGTTGTTGTTCCTTGGGCTCCCTCATTCAGGAATAAATGAGAATCAAAAGCTGGGGTAGCGCCGTTGGGTGGGGTGCTCAAGGCAGGGTTTAAAGGTTCGTAGGGGTTTTAGTTTTATGTCCCGGCATGGATCTAAATTTTGGGCCAGCCTTGGATCAAGTGATAAAAAGCCCAACGAATGGCCTGGACTAGCCCGAAGAAGTAAGTTATGTGATGAGCGTAGTTTAGTGACTGATTAGCTCAAATGAATCTCGGCTAAACCTGGCCCAATTGACTAAATGAGCAAGCTAGGTTGCAATGTGATTGAGGTGGGCTGGGTCGGGCAGGAACTTAAGCACGGTATCAAATTTTTTTTTTTTTTATAAGCTAAAGGGGGAGTTCATTAGAACAACAGTAGAGTGCAAACAGAACAGAAACACATAAAAGATACAGCCAGAGATCTAAACAGAATGTAGTAGATTAAGTCGAAATCGAAAACCTAAGAACGTAAATCATGACAAAGTTAGATTTGAGTTGCTGGACTTTGCAGTGGAGGTCCAAACAGGATGTAGTAGATTAAGTCGAAATTGAAAACCTGAGAATGTAAATCATGCCAAAGTCAGTCTAGAGTCACTGGACTTTGCAGTAGAGGTTGCCCTGTGCTTAGAGAACCCTCCATGTGCTCCCTGTCTGAAGACTGAGCTCTCATAAGTTTGAGATCCTGTATATAGAAATGAAGACAAGAGAGGGGAACACATGAGTGGCAAAGAGGCCAAGATGTGGGTGCAAGAAGTGAGTGCAAGATGTGAGAGGGCATTAGCAAGTTGATTGGCCTCTTGGCTGCAAAAACTAGTTTTTTAGCTGCTAATCACCTTGAGATGTAAGTGTATCTGTTTTCATATCAACAGAAGTTGCCAGGGAGGGTTTTCCCCCAACATGAGGTCTTTTAGCGGTGATTGAGCATCTCCTTCAATTACGACGTTGCACAAGCTGAATTCCTTACAAAGTTCTAGGCCTTCCAGAAGCGTTGTATCAAGTTTGGGTGAATACGGGTGTATATTTCTGAAGTTGTGTTGGGCCTTTAGATATGCGTTGGCCCAACCTTGCCTGGCTGGGTGACTGGGGTCTAGGATTCTGGACAAAAATGGTTATGAAACTTGTTTTTTAGAGTTAGAGACACGTTTGTGCAATGTGAAGGGCTTCTATATGAACCATAAAATGCATGAGAAAATCATCTATTTTTCTCGAACTCCGGGGAAAAAAAAAAAAGAACATTTCATATGAGAGGCAGAGGAATCATTTTATATGACATAGTGGAAAACGGAATTTTTAGTGCTGCAAAAATGCATCCTTTTGTTTTTTTAAATTGTTGGAATTCATGTATGCTAGACATATGGGAATTTCAAAATCCAAGGTTTTTGAAATGAAATGATGCAACTACATTTTGTCATTTCTAAATTCCCTATTGTATTCAAGCCAAAGTTACTTCTTGAGAATTTTATGCATCCTAAGTTCTTTACGTCTCCTATTTAGATTCCTGACTAGAATTACACGTGTATGCATTGCGGTGAGTGGGACCACTTTTAGAAACTACAACACGATGTGCTAAGTTTGTGCGCATGAATGACACATTTGTGTAATGCCAAAGATTCCTTGTGGCTTTTTATGTGATTGGCTTTTTTTTTTCCAATTTTGGTGTAGTACTTTTTCATGTTGAAGAGAAAAGTTTTAAATTTTTTTTCCGGAAAATACTTTTCCTATGAGGGAGGGAAGAAATAGCTTTCTTGCAGTGCTGGATAATTCTAATGTCATCCTATTGCATCTCTCCTTTACTATAATTTCTCAAATATGTTAGCTGAATTTTGGAATTGTGGATTATTGAAATGCTGTAAAAATTATATTATTTCTGAATTCCTTATTTCATTTATGCTGGCATTACTAACCGAGAATTTCATATATCCTTACTTCGATAGGAATCATGTTGTTCAACATTTAATTAATTGAGTCCTACCTTTAGAATTGTGACACGTGGTGCCTGCCTTTTTTAAATTAAAAAAAACAATCGACCTTAAGAATTGTGGTGTGTGGGACCCCCTTTAGAAATTGTAGCAGGTGAGGCAAACATTTTAGAAAAAGTTTTTTGATGAAAACATTTTAGAAAGTACTGGTGTCTACTTTTAGGAATTACAATGTGGGTCCATTTTTACAGATTATAATAAGAAGCCACCTTCTTAAATTTAGATAATCATAAAGTTTCATAGAAAACTAGCGAAATTTCAGAAAGCTGAAATGAGTGCTAGGATTTAAAATATTTCTTTTATGCAATTAGAAATTCGTTAATTTCTAAATTTCCAAATTTGTAGTAAAGAAACAAGAATTCTATAAAAAAATCACAGATGACTATCACTGTAGAAATAACATGCTCTCAGCCAAAAGCCAGGAGGTTAGGATATGCCCAAACAATACTCACCCAACATACTGGAAGAAAAATTGACACTAGGACATTTAACAAGATGTTCACTGTTCTGGACCATTTCTGGTGTACTGTGGATGCTTCTGCATATCAATCACATCTATAAGGGAGTAAAAACCCAATGGCTGTACAATTTCAGCCATTTTAGATACCCAGCCACATTGAACAAGAAATGGTACACACAGGAAATGGGTTTCATCCAGTCCTGGACATGTGCAGGCAGTGGAATCCCATGAAAAACAACAATATGATAATGATGTTACTGCCATTTATTAAATCTACAAACTTGATCAAAGCATTTAAGTTTTCTCAAGAGGATTTGAAGTAAATGGAATGTTATGAGTGAAACTGCAACCTCCATGTTTAATTGGATAGAAGCAATGGGACCTCTCACAAATTAGGTGCAACCCCTTGCCGCCCCAAATAAGCCATCCAATCGAAGTCAAAGAACAACCAGTCAATGAACAATTACAGGGTCTCGAATTAAACATACACCATTTAATGATTCTTCACTTCGAAAGAAACATTTATCTTGCAAATAACAGCCTAAAACTCAATGAAAATAAAAATTATATACTCGGCACAAACTTGTGGACCTTATTATTGTTTGTAAACTGACCATAAAGAAAAATTAACCCCTTTTCATTAAAACAAAAACGTATCTTCCAGACCTTCATGAATCCATACTGATCAGAGAAGGGATCAAACAAGATCACTAGATGCTCATTTCTGCCGACCATAGCGCAATATGCCATAGACATCAACAATGCCAGGAGGAAAAACTGGATCTGTTGCACCTCTGACAGCAACCTTTGCTACTGAGGTCACGTTGACAGGTGGTATAAACAAAGGACCAAAAAGAGGGACCCGGTTTAGCGGTTTTGCATTTTGTAGAACCTGTGAAGGTTTGGAATGAGTCAAATACAATATAATATGATCCAGTAGTAAGGTCACAAGCTAATACTTGACCAAACGAAAGAGAAATCATAAATCAAGTCGTAAATGTGCATAAACAGGACTCATTTTGCAGCACTGTTATTTAAGGAAACATAGACTACAGAGGATCTATAAAAACATTAACTACTTTGAGGATGCATGAACTCTTTTAGAAGAAACTACCACCCAGAACCGCATTTACTTTTAGAAAAAGAAAAACCTTTTTCCCTTTTAGGTAAATAAGCACTGCACTTGAAAAGTCCAAAAATTACCGTCTCCAATGGTGCCCCTATGACACCCAAAGGTAACTTCAAGCTCCCAACTTGGCGAGTGCCATAAATAAAGCCTGGCCTGAGAATTATCCCTGCAGAAAAATATCAGCTGCTCTGTAAGAGATAATTATACACCAAGCCTCCAATTAACTCGTCAAATTTTGATGACAAAAAATATTTCAAAGAATGTATGAAAAGGCAAGGGAGTATTTTATTCAGATCACTAGTTGATAAAGGAGCATGCAAGACTCGTCACTTGTCAGTATCATGACATCACAGATTGGCACTGTAATGAGTTTGCAGCCACCTTATCTTCACAGGGGACTGCTTAAGTCGGTTTTTGAAGATTTAATTACATGGCCTTGATACTCACAGTCTACAGTATTCTTAATCTTCGGGTATGCAAAAGTGGAGCCACAGGTTTTGTAATACCTTAGGAGAAAAACTTTAAAATGCAGTCCAAGGTACTAAGATGATTTTGATACCATGATAAATTATTTGTTAGTCGGTTACCAAATGCCAAATCAAATCAAATCAAATAGGGTATTGTTAAATCATCCATGAAATTTGAAGTAGAATGAAATTCAATGTTAAGAAAAGATTGCGTTAAGTCAAAAGTCAACTTTTAACTATTTTGGTGCAAAACAAGAAAATGCTTTTCTGATCAATTGCAGTGAGGCAAGGGGTGGACAGAGATGTTACTTGGTAGTTTCTTGTTGTATTTTCTGCTTTCTTTGTGGTGGACTGGGGTATAAAAGCTTTTATACTCGCCTTCTTGTAGGTTTTGGTTTTCTCTCCGATTTTTTCCTTCTTTCTAATGCAAGTTTTGCTACGAAAAAATAAAGGCAACCTAGTCAAACAAGAACATCGGCTTTCAAAACACGAGAATGGTAAATTTCATATGTTCAAACAATCAAATCAATGGCAGTGAAAACTGAAAACCAAAACCTACTATATTCCTCGTTTTAATCATCAATAAGATATCCATGGTACTTGAAACAATTGTCAGACAGTCAGACTAGAATTACATGCAAGGGCACAGGAAAGAAAAATACCTTAAGTAGCAACTAAGAAGCATCTATGCAATTATACATTTAAAAGAAGTTGTTTAAGGTGAGGCTGGAGTATGCAGCGAACACTTAGAAAGATTAGCTGAATTGCAATAGGCCCATAACTGATACACCACGCTAACAAATACTTGTAAGACAACTCAGACAATTAAATCCTGGGTGCCATAGTAGAGATGAACACAGAAAAGAATACATACTCATTCAACAATCCAAGAAAATCAACTGGAAGTAGGAAGGTTAAAAAATTGGTTAGTGTTCATGTTCAATTTCAGATGGTCACAGCAATACGAAGTCCAAACAGTCTGAAAATTAGGATGCACCCAACCAAACAAGGCCTAGTAATTTCGATATTCTTGATTTGCTCATATGCTCTCATATGGAGAAGCACAAACAACTTCCAATTATCCCAAGTTCTATAAATCCATTTCTTGATTGCACTACATCCACTACATTGACGTAAAATGGTAGAAAATTGGTATGTCATAGATACACGCAAAAAACAGTGCTCATGCTATAGCCTCAAGGTACCAATGCAACCTACAGCCATCCTTCATGGACTTCCATATTTTACCTCTTTGAAGTTTTAACTGTTAGCAGTACTTTAAATTTTTGCTAGAGGTTTTCAACAATGAATTAAGTATCTATGAAATGTTAACTGTAGCACTGAGGCATCAAAGACTAAGAATACCCACCTCCATATGGGAATTTTGACAATAGCTCTGATTCAGCAGCTTTCTGCACCACAAATTAGAGATTCATTCATGAGAAGTAGCGAAAATTAGAAAATGAACATCCATGAATCCACAAGCGATATAAAACCAATAAAACAGGACAGTTTGCCATCCTTGATCTGAGGACAGATATAGAATCCTCAGCTTTATAATGTGGAGGTGGCACCATTTTAGTAATTCAGACTGTTGATGCAATAAGCCCCATCAGGGCTAGACTGTTAAGCAATTTCTTCTTTGGGGGTTTGTTTTCATTTACTTATGTAAATGATTTCCATGTGTCATGGTTACGCATCGTCACATTTGTTTGCACTCATTTACGCATGCGGTGTGTAAATGAGGTGTGAAATGATGTAAATAAGCCCATTTACAAACTAAAATTTTCACAACCGAATAGGTGTAAAAATCACTTTCACACCCCTTCTTAAAAGGCTCTTGTCCAGTTTCATATGCAGTGATTTCACTCTTGTGGGCCCTGCCAACCACTTCATTTTTTCTCATTCCAGTAGATCCCATATTTGTAATCCAAACTGTGTATTTAGTTTATTGAACTAATAAACCACAAGATCTTGAAGCTAATTATCTCAAATCTTCACATATTTGTGTAATTTATGAAGAAGTCCCAACCTATAGATCTAATTTTCCCACCTTTGCAGGACCCCAATTCATGATCCAAACCATTCAATATTCTTGTATTAATGGTAAAGATCAGGACGTTTATTTATAATATAACTTGTTCATGGATTTTTGAAAAATTTGTGAAAAATGTTCAAAACATCCACATACACCTAAAACTGTCATATGTACTCATTTGCTCATGAAAATGATGATCTTGACAAACATAGTGATGTGTTCCACATAGGTACCATTTGCATATGGAGCATTAACATATGTAAAACTCATTTTCCTATCACATGTGTAGAAGGCAATATGGGGCCAATCCTGAGCAAACAGTTTGTAGCACAATAAAATGCAGTTTAATAAAAAAAATATATAACAAAAATGGCCTATAAGACACATATGAACCTATGATGCCCAAATATAGCAAGGACATGCCACAAACACGGTAGGGACATGGATTTTACATATAAAAAGTGAAGTATCAAATACGATATGACACAATACGTTGCCTATTTTGAAGTATCCATGCATCATAGATATGAACTTTACACTTGCAGGCCCGAGTGACAAACATTTCTCCTAGACAAGGATAATATAATTCCTTAGATTATAAATAAAAAACATAAGTAGCTAACAAATTGAAACTATTATATTAAACCAAAATATCAGCAATAATAGAGTTATAAGATCCCCATTCTCAATTTCCATACATGCAGATGCGATCATCATATGTGATTAACTGGTTTGAATTGTTGGTAATGATGGACTCCTTAAAAACCATAGCTGGGAATCATAACCCTTGATTAAAAGCTCACAAATGGACAGTTAAAAGGAACAAATAAAAAATCAACAAAAACACAAGAACAGATGTCTTAGATTTTCCTGGCTTTCTTTGCGTAAAGAACAGTAACATAACAATTCATACCATTAAGGAGCATTTGTTAGTATGCATTGTCAAGTATCTTCACTGTACACTTTTCGCTAGATTTTCTGTCTATTTTTTTCTGTGTGTGTGCCGTGCAGGGTAGGGGGGTGGTAAATGGTTAAAAATTTCAGTTTGTTTTGACTGAAATTGCCGAATAGTTTTAGTTCAGACAATGCTCTGAACTGAACAGCTCCCTCTACCCCACACCAAAAAAAAAAAAAAGAAAGAAAGAAATGGTCCAAATTTCAGACCATTTTGGCTGAAATTTTGGATTTCGGTTATAAATTTTTTAATGAGAGAGAGAGAGAGAGAGAGAGAATTTTGGCCAGGGCCCATATATGAGGGGGCATTTATTTTGAGTAGTTTAGGTTTTTAACAAGTAAGCCGTATTATAGGCCTACAAAATTATCGTGAGTCTAAGCCTCGCGTATCCACAATTTACCCTTTCTTTTACTTTTGCCTTCTAATAGACCCACTCAAGGAAGATTTAAACCACTAAAAATTACTAATTTGCATGTAGAATAACATATTTTTCATTATGATTTGGTACGTTATATACATTTTTACATGTTAGGTTCAAAATTAAAATAAAATAACTCTACATATGTATTATTTTATTTATTCACCTATTTTTCCGAAACATAGCTCCAAAATATTTTGACAAAACATTTCAGCTTGGAGGCCAAACTGAAATAGGGTCCAAAATGAAATTCTCAACAATGGGGCATTCTCAACCTAAAATCTTCACAACTAAAAAGATGTGAAACTGATTCACACTTCTCACCTCAAAAGTCACAAGTGGAACTCCCACTTCATTTTAGCTTCTGTGTCGCAAAATCCAAACCATCAAGGCGTTATAACTTCTTTGTTATCCAGTTGGCCCAAATTTGTAATCCAAACCATTCAACTTTTTTATTGAACTATAATCCTTAAGATGTTTATTTTCATATCTATGAATTTATAGATCTGATTTTCTGCACTTTTATGGGCCCCCAATTCATGATCCAAAATTCCAAATCATTTAACATTCTCATGTATATGACGAACCTCAAAACATGAAGTTTCATAGCTTAGATCCCCACAAACATTAAGAAACATATAAAAAGCTTACAAAATCTAAATCCCACTTTTGATTATCTGCATTTTTTAGGGCCCCAAGTGCATAATAGCCTTGATAAATAAGTTCCATATCTTAAATCCTCATGGGTTTTGATAAATACGTGAAAAACACAAAACAACTTAACCACTTTCTAGTTATCTACACTTATGTGGACCCCTCAATAAATGATTTGAACCATTCATTGTGCTTGAAACCCACTATTTCCTCCGTAAAAAAGTTTTGAGGTCCTGCAGCCCACAAAATTGTGTAAAAAATTATCTAGATCCCCTCTTGCTCCCCCTGTAGCCCCTATATCATTTACTCATGTGAGAAAGGTGCTTCCATACAAACATGGTAAAATCTTTCAAATATGTGACAGAGAAAACAGAATTGACTTCAAGATGATCCATTTCCCCCTCAAGTGTATAACAGCCTTATGGCTTGTACACTATAATCCCCATAATATAATCTCTAAGAAAAGTTAAAAACAACAAACAAATATTGAGCAGCAATAATATTAAAAATTACCTTTCCCTCATAATATCCTTGTAACAAATAATTCACCATACCAAAATCAGCAGCCGAAATGTATACAAATCTTTTTACACCTGCAAATACGAAATTGAGGAAGCTGAACTACTGCCTAAGTTCTGAGCACCTAATATAGAATAACTTAACTATAGGAGTCAAGAGCCTCATGTTGCACAAAGGAAGCAAGAGATACAAAGAAAAAGCAAAAGAACATAAAACTTTCAGTATTGAATCTATGGTATCTATCCAGTAAAAGAAAATGGGTTACTGGAAAAACTTCTAATCCAACAAGCTGGCTGTAGGCGTTTTAAGACTCTGAATCATAAATACTATTTTATAATGATGAATATCAATTTTATCTTTGATTCAGACATAAGAGTTACTCCTAACCTGATTCTGCCTTCCAAAGCACAAATGAAACAGACCCAATTCCCTTGCTCTCAAGGACATCATTCCACCCACAGTGACCAAGAATCCCCTTTTTTATTCCACAGCCACCATTAGGGGGTGGCAGTGCCAAACTCATACCATGAGTCCAACCAAAGCCAACCCAATTCAGGGTTCAATTGGCCCTTCCAATTTCTTGGTTGAGTTCATGTTGACATTTTACCCACCCCGTATTAATCAACGGTTGGATTGAGTTGATACATGATCCTAAACCCACCCACTCAACCCAAACTGAACCCAATTCAACTGATTACACTATGAGTCTATGACCTACCCACCTGACCTGAACAAGGGTAGTTGGCCGTTTTAACTTCCTTGTCAGCTTCGGATTAACATTTTCGGGCCAATTAGTAAACAAGCCAGGTTTGGGTTAAGCCCTCCTATGTTGCAACAATGCTCAAAACGGCCCAAACTTGATTGACACAACACCACATGCATGATTTTCCCACCTTGAATTGTAGAGGATAATAACATCTTCTCATGTAAACGTTTTCATCTATTTTCAACCTCAGTCTCCACCTTTGCACCTCCAACAACCACACAAGTTGAATAAAAAAAATGGGTTGGTGAAAGATTAAACTTTGGAAGTTAAGACTCCAATAGATGCGTGATGTAGCCAGAGAAGAAGACAACCTCAGTGGCCCACAGTCTAGTACCAGGCCCACTTCGCCTAGGCCAACAGGCCAACTCCAGCTACGGGGGTTCTTTTTACTTATATTTCCTTTAATTTCAACTTACATTTTGTATCCTACATTAGATCACTTAGAATTTTGTGAGAATCTCTTTCTTTTTTAGATTGTTCCTCTTCAAGCAGTAATCACGTATAACTATGAATACAGTTTTGAGAAAAAAGAAGGTTTTGCATTATTATTGTTAATTTGATATTTATCTTTCTGGTTGGTTTTTATACTCTCAATCAAGCAGCTGGCTCACTCGCTCAAGGATCGATGTAGACAAGGATTTGCAGCCCTTTCTCACTAATTTGCAGTCAAATAGTATGCAGAAATCTGAATTTCCGTACGTTTATGGCCTGTTGTCCAGCCATATCTCTCTAAACAAACTTAGGGTGGAAAATCCGGCCAAAGGTGGAAGTGGTTGGAAAATCCAGAAAGGAAGCATTTTTGTTATACAGCAATATCAAAATTTTGCAACTAGCAGAAATCCAGAAGTAATAACAGATTCCCCCACTTGCAGAAAAAAGCAATTTTTTTTTATATTTCTCTCCATGTCCAAAATTCACTCCCTATTACAACTGCAACAGACCCTTTTAACCATCCCTATAATGTATTTTTTGACAGTTATCATAACCAGAAACACAAAAGTGTTACTACATAAAATCTGAACTATCCATAAGATTTCAAAAAGTAAAATAAATTAGGAAAAGGGAAAGAAAGGGTGGTTGCTGCTGGGATCCAGACGAACAATGGTTTGTGGGCTACTGCGAACAGCCGGGCATGTCCCAAGTTGTTTGCATTGGGCATACATGCGCTCTTTATGCACTGGGCTGTACCTGTTGAGCTTGCACAGGGTTAGTGTCCCTTGTCCCTGGTCAGCCATGATGCCATGGCTTAGGCCACGATTCTATCCCCTTGATCACCCTAGCTACCCAAATCAAGGATTACTGAGTTATCCTTTGTCAACAGCATTTCTGAAGAGATCAACTCAATCAACAAGTGATCTCCTACCAATAGCATCACACCCTAATCTACATCAATTTCCCATTTCACATTCATTCAAGTTTCAAAACAGTAGATAGATGAAATCTATAAGTGTAGTTGTATATTCAGACCATGTTTTTAAAAATTGGCTGAGTCTATACGGACTTGATATTTATGGGTTTGATTCATAGTTTGAGTCACTGATTTGCCAAGTCCAATTGAGAAGGGAAAACTACTTCTTCCCTATTTTCTTGTTGTGGGAAGAAGTCGGAGTCCTTTGGGGTCCTTCTGCACTGAAATTACATTTTAATCTTCAAAAAAGCTATAAAAAGAAGTTACCAATTAAAGAAAGAACAAACATAAAACTACATTTTGCGGAATATATTCGCATTCAGAGATGGAAGTTACCATTCATTGTGCGTGAAAATATCAAGGTCCAAGTCAGCTCATTCTAAGAATGGACCGAGTTAAATACGGGAGAAACTCAGCCGAGTCATTTTATTTTGGTAAGTAGTATGCATTCTGAACCATTTGATACGTAGATTTGATTTTAACCAAATGATATTTATTTTTTAAAGAAATTATGCTTGAGGGATTGGAGTTAACAATTTAAAATTGATAATTTGAATATAATTTGAAATTTATACTTGAGCTTTTACATATGATATTTGAACTCAAAAATTATGTAATATGCAATATTTTTTTCTTTTATTTTCCTTATTATAGTAGTTTTCTTCATCATCAAAGCCTTGTCCAAACTATGTTGGGTTGGATACATCAAAGTATTTTTCTTGCATATATAAATTTATACATATGAATTGATTATCAAAATGCATCTTAATCAATATGGGGAATCTTCATGCACATCCGTCCCTCACCATTTTTTTTGTGAGAACTCTAGGTGAGGCCCATCTATCACTCAATCCAAACCTTGCAACACACATGGGACCCAATGATAGTAACTTGCCCCAACTTTCGGTCGGATCCGAATTTATTGGACCGTTGGATTGACTATACACAAATCCAAACAGAATGAATTTATGAGTCATGGATGAAGGGGTTAGGGATATGTGATTGGGACCAAATTTGATATGTAAGGTGCTTTCACATAGATCTTTCCAATCCCCTCAGTCTCATCCCTTGGTGGGGTCCACAGTGGGCCCCACCAAAGAATGTGCACGAAGAGTCCATGAGGGACGTATGCACAGGAAAAGGCCCCAAGAAATATATATCTATATTTTGTAAGTATTTGATCCATTTTTAAATATTTCAAAAATTATTTTAACAAAAAAAAAACATGACTCTCACATCACCACGTTGCCTCTCCCCAAGTGGAAGTACTTTGAGGTGGATGAGTTGAGTCAAATTTAAGAGTTTCCCAACTATGATGGCGAAATATGACAGGGATGCGCTGCGGACACCGCAAGGACATGGATGTTACACATAAAAAGTAAAGTATGAGATATGATACGACATGATACGTTGCCCATTTTGAAGAATCCGTACATCATAGTTTCCCAACCATGGAAAATATAACCCATCCACCTACTAATACCTAAACTGCTCTAGATTAAATAAAATATGTGTTTCTTAAAATATTTGCATTAATCATCAATTTCTATTTTCAGGTTTTTACGAAAAATTAAGCTTAAGCTGTAATTAAATGGCTTTATGAAGAAAACAATAAAATGACGAAAAACTTGTTCATGCATTTTTTTAATGAAATAACCCCTTGGATGATATCATCAACTAGGTTGATGATATCTCTATTGCAAAAAACAATTCTAGCTCACCTTCATCCACATAATGATTGAAGAAACATATGATCCTCTCCTCTAAACCCTGCAAAACCTTTAACCTTTCTCTTCCTTTCACTAAATTTGCTCCAACCCTTTCCACTAAAACTTATCTCTTTCATCATACTCTTTTCCCCAAAACCCCATTTTCCCTTTCAAGCAACGCTCTCAGACCCATCTCGCCTTGGGTTTTCAATCTAAGATTCCAAAATCGGTTAAAGCAAGTGACTGGAATGAATGGCTTTGTAGACAGGAAAAAGGCCATGTTTGGAAACTTGAACCATGGAAACTACTTGCTTGGTCATGGCATCCTCTTCACTACACATTTCTATTTAATTCTACCAAGGACTCCCAAACTCTATTTAGCTCTACCAAAAACTTCCTATTGACTTTCAGATGTTGATTTCATCCTTTCATTTGTTCGTTGAACTAAATTAGTTTTTAGCCTCCTTAGTTGCTCTAATATTGATGTCCATTGACATGATGAAGAAGACCTCAAAAGAAAGTTGGGAATTTAATAGAGGAAAAGGTGATTACTTCATATATCTTTTTTAAAAACTTCATATACAAGCTCTAATTGGGGTTGCTGGATTGAGAACTAAAGATGAGATGGATCTATGAGGGTTGTAAGAAAGAAAAACTGAAAAAGATGAATTGCAGGTTGATGAAATCGTCAACAAAATTGATTATGTTGTCAACTAAGTAATTTTGTCAAAAAAAAAAATGTACGAACAACTCTACAATCATTATATGTTTTCTTCATAAAGTGGTTTAATTAAAATTTAAGATTAATTTTTCATAAAAATCCCTTCTATTTTTAATATTTTTAATCATTTTCACTATTTTTAGGCTTTTTAGGCTGTAGGGTGCGACTCGCTTTGTCTGAGGAATCAACTTGAGAGTAACCACGTTGCTCCCGGAGTTTAAGTTTTAAAGACATGGTTCATACTTATCTTTTTTTCCAAATAAAAGAAGTAAAGCCCATGTTGAGCCTACTTTCCATAGGATTGATAGGCCAAAGCATCGTTTGTAGGATATTAATCTTATTTCTTCGAGCAAACATTCAAATTCTTGCTTCTAATTTATCAATGTTCCAAAAATCAAGATCAAGGGGCAACTACACCCCCTCAATTCAAGTCATCTAAGCAGAGTCACATGGGACTCAAACGAGTAAAACTAGTTTGCACCATACTCCACAGCCCTAACAACATTTGAAAAATTATAAAAATATCAAAAATTAATTCAAAGAATAAAAACTATAGTTCTACGAATTCAAAATTTTAAAACCTTTTGTGTTTCATTTATTAATAATGAAATTAAATTGTTATAAGTATCCAAAATTTTCTTTCATGCTGTCAGATGAAATAGTACCAATGATCTTCAAATGCTTGAATTTTGAAAAGAAAAAAAAAAGTGAATTTGATCTTCCAGAATCAGTGTAAAATGCCCATAAAATCCTGTTACAATTTTCTTGAATTAAGAAAATAGGAAATAAGTGCATGTAAAGCCCAAAAACCATAGGAATCAACCACGTAGGTGATGCAGGGGGTGACGCGAGTCAGCACCACTGGATGCAACTAGGGCAAGTCGATTCGAACTTGGATTATTTTTAGAACCATATTGTTAATGGCGCTAATCTCAAGTTTCACATATCAATAGAAGCTAAATTTTCGACCTGAGGCAATTTATGCATCTATTTTATCTCTTCATTTCTTGCATTTGTTTCTTGATGTAGCAACTATGGTGCAAAGAGACCACAAACTTTGTTGACATCTCAATTATATGTAAATTTGTTCAATGATTGAATGATGCCATCTTTCCACTTTCCTTCCAGTTAACCCTTTTCCATTTATTATTATGTAATATTCATTTATGAAATAAGTAAATGTTAGCATTCCAATGTATAAAAAAAATTTTCATTAACATTGTTTCTAAACATAAGTTGACAATACCATGTTCTGCAGCAGCTCTAATTGCACTGATGTTGGCAGTTCCATTGATTTTATACATGTGTGAGTTTGAACCAAAGCCTCCAACACAAGATACCTGCAAAAGTTTACTTTAACTTAAAAAGGTGCACCGGGACCCAAAACTGAACAAAATTAAAAGGAATCTGGAAGTAGCTATTACTTAGAAAAACAACATCCAAAATTCTTCAGAAAATGGGATAAACAGATCATAAACATGAATTAGACAAGCAACAAGTGAAATCATGAGTTTCCATCCTGGAAATACAAATCAATGGGATGAAACAGTTGGGAAGACTCTAACTCATAGTGGTGGCTGTTGTCTAAATACGTTCTTACATGAGATATCAAATCAACATTCAGAGTAGATGCTATTCAAAGCACGAATTTCAAGGAATCGAAGAGAACTTCCATGTAGGTGTAAGTAAATTCCTTGTCCCAACCCAATGCAAAGCTTCAGAACTGAAAGCCACCAAGAAGTACCATAAAATTGCAACAAACAGCTGAATCAAAATATTACACTCGGAGCACTTTTTGCTTTGAAGCAAAAGCATAATATCATTTTTCTATAAGATCATATGGTAAACCCATCAATTAGTACTATCCGGATTCCGGAACAAGCAGTATGCACTTTGCATTAGCCCAGTAGGTAAAAGGATACAGTAAGTGGAGCTAGCTTTAATCATAAGAATCAAGTTAAAAACTAGACCGAGTCAGGTCCTCATGGGACTCAGACCTGATTACATAGGACTTGGCTGAGAACTAGACGCTAGGGCAAGTCCTTTAGAACTCAGGTAAATTGATCTAGGACTTGTCTGAGTCAGGTAGGACTTGGATAATCAAACTTGTACCTGCCATATGAACCTCTTCATATAAAAAGGCGTCAAAAATAAACTAAAACCTGATTTCCCTATTGCCAGGATCAGTTATCCAATAAAAATATAACAATCTTTCAAAAATCATCAATAAAACAATATTTTATTGCTTTTGTTGCAAGGAAGGTGTTTGTGTAAGATGAATGAATTTGATCATGAGAGGACAGCCCTCTACACAAGACAAATCTAATGCAGCTTAAATAATCGATTGTCACAAAACACAATCAAATCATGAAAAATGTATTATTATCAAAAGGCATAGCAAAATTTACACAAGTGGGGTGCTTTATCTATTTTGTCTAATTTTTCATGACTTTTAGGATTTTTTTAAAGGAAGAAACCTGGTATGACTCGACTAAGTAAGAAAGACTCAACCTATCTTGAAGGAGACCAAGTCAGGTTCTGAGACTGAGCTTTTAATTTTTTATTAGCATAGCTGGTGGGAACAATAATAATGAATATACAACCACCCCCAATTCATCCAGTTACCCATAGGTGATAGGACCCAAACCAAAAGGAAACCAAAGAAATTTTGATCATTTCAGTCATTTCAAGCAGACTTACACTGATACTTCTAGATTTCTTTTCCACTGTTGAACATTCATTAGTCATGATCATCATCATCATCATCATCATCAGAGCCTTATCACATTGTCCAGTGAATATTTTATTCATATCTTTAATAATATGTTTAGGATAATTAGTTTATGAAATCGTCCCATTCATTCGGAAAGTGGAGAAAAACATGAAGCACTCTATAAAGAGGGTTATCTACTAACTTATATTTTTTTTGGAAAAAATCGATGGATTGTTTCTAAAATGGAACAACGAAAACATTCCATCCAGTAGGAACACAAACAGCAACAGTAATGGGATTAACACCGAGGCTCCCATACATCACATTACATTCTCCATGGGAATGCTTCCCAAAATAATAATAGTAAATTAACGTAATAAAGGAAATATGTTTCTTTATGAAAGAGTGGAGTTTGTATTGAAGATTTAGGTGATGATAGTGAACCCACGCTATACGCTCATCCATGCCAAAGAAGAATTATCTTAGTGACCAATGCTCAGATCATAGAAGCCGTCATGCCAAGCTTGTGATCAATTGGCTATAGCATACAGTATCAATAGACCATATCTAGCATGAATGTTAACATGTCACATAGGAAGTCATTCAATAGAGAAAAAGCAAACTTTGTCTATCCACTATCGTGATCCAATTGGCTCTGAAAGTTGCATACAAGACAAGACAGGATGACGTATCATAGGAACTGCAGTAGAGGTGGTCAAACCAAGGTCAATAACAATAACAACTATCACCACAAGAATTCTTTTAACAGAAAAAAAGAAAAGGAAAAGAAAATTCATACATTCATTTGCCATAGCAAAGGTTCATTCTAAAATGTGAAGATATGACCAGATAAGAGAACAATAGCGAAGAAGCTTCAGTTTAAATGAACAACATCAAAGAGCATGCACACACAGATCCGAATGGCTAAGGTAGTTGAGTACATTCCTAAAATAGAAAATGAAGCAGCGAGCAACCACGTACCACGGATGTCACCCCATTCAAAGCATCCTTCCATGAATCAGGTGAAAGAAGATTTCCTGTAGAGTATAAGAAATTGATGCATTATATTTCTACATGAACAGAAAACTGAAAGACAAAAGTTTCTTATAGTTATACCTTGGTGCCAGACGACATTATTAGCCCATGAACCCTGTATATTACTCCTTCCAGACCTGTATAATCAATAAAAGCAAGATAACAGTTAAAACTTCTAAAACAAATGTCACAGACTCACAAATAGAAATAACAAATCGACTAGCTCCATGCTAAAAGAGATAATAGCAACAGAAGTATAATAGTAAACCACGATAGAAAATCATGCTTGAAAATCACAAACATGCATGCAAACAATGAAAACCACAATCAAAGACAAAAAAAAAATGTAAAATCCTAGGAAGCTAAAATAAGCAAGAAAAGAAGGGTCAAGCCTGCAGCTAGATTTCAATACACTGCACTACTTCCAAAGTAATCATGGAAAAACTCCCTTTTATAAAGCTTGTTGAATACAAATCCTTAACACTGCAACAATGAGCAGCTTCCAACTGTGGTATGGGGCTATGGGTGCTTCTCATTGTATAAGTTCTCATTAAAAGACAACCACGGTCCTGTTTGTTTACATAAGGGGAGCAGTAAAAGAGGAGCAAGGGTCACATCATAAATGAAGTTAATGAGGAGTTGGTTAAAATAAATGAGGAGATAAGTTACTTTGCATGCATTTGGATGGTTGCTGTCAAGTAAAAGAATTATATATTTACATCAAGAGGATGGAGTGTAATTGGCGCCAACAGTATGAAATTCTACTTCTTAATGTGTTTGGATGGCCCAGAGGAGACAAGAGGAGTATACATGTGATGCAGTCTAGGTCCCACAAGCAGCCCCTCTTCAAATTAGATTAGGATTATATTATTTTTATTAGTAGATTTCTAATTACATTGTTATTAGGGAAGTTTCTATTAATAACTTAGGGTTTTCTTAGGCATTAAGTTTGCTTTTACTAAATATATGGCATTGTAGAGAAGAGATTCTCAGACTTAATTGAATAATAAATAGAATTGAGTTTTATCCCCTAGATGTACGTCCTCGTGTGTTGAAGTCTTCTTGACGATTCGAAGTGTCTTTGGATACATGCTTTGGCACCCTCCGCAAGCCCTGACCGCAGGGCTTGCATCAGTTTGGTATTTGAGCGCCAAACGATCCCCGATCGTCTGCATGATTACCTCTATCTTCCCATCTCCATCGTTCCCATTCCTGTCCACGTCTTCAAGAACCGGCTCCCTCAAACCCAAATCCACACCACCCGAAACCCTTCCCAACCTAGTCTGTCATCCCCACCCCTCTATTGTCAAAACCGCAACCCCATCCATTAACGAAATCCCATAGTCCCTGCCCCTTCAACGCACCACCAACTACCAGAACCCCTCCATCCGGAGACCTAAAATCATAAACCAATCCCTGTAACCATTCCAAAACGAAAACCCATCCGAACCTCAGAACTGCATCCAGCCTGCACTCCATAACCCTCCTTCCAAAAAAATCCCATCAAGCATCGACCATCGCTATCCCAGCCGAACCAAACCCTCAACACTGCCCCTGTCAAAAACCAGAGATCGCAGCCCTGTTGAAACCCCTCACTTCCTGTTCCCCTCCATCCCAAATTTCGTGAGCCTCACCCAAAACCACATCCATCCCAACCCTAACCGTCAGGACACACCCTTCGCCAAACCAGATTCCCAAACCCAGAGTTATAAAAAAAAAAAAAAAGGAAGGGGGGGGGGGGGGGGGGGGGGGGAGTAGCAAAGAGTTCCAAGATGCTAAATCTAATGGTTCACCAGGAAAAATTATCCCCAAGCCTAAAGATCATAATAAGGTCACATGTTTCCATTGCAAACAAAAAGGACATTACTCCTTTGAATGTCCCAAATGAGTGAATTTAAAGGAAGCAGTCCATAATGAACTAATCACACAGGACAGGATGATCCTCCGGACAATGAAGAAACAGAAGAAGCAGTAGAGTATGAAGGAGACAAAGATGGTAAAGCTCTCATGGTTATCAACAAGGCTCCATCCACTGTTGAAAAGAAATGGTTGAGAAAAAATATCTTCCGTTCGGCGGGTACAGTTCTTGGACAACATTGTACAGTTGTTGTTGATGGAGGAAGTTGCGAAAATCTCATCTCCCAAGCTCTTGTTGATCGCCTCCAGTTGAAAGTTTATAAGCACAACCGCCTTTATTTTGTCAAGTGGCTAATGCATAGTGATCAAACGCATGTTCGACATATTTGCAAAGTCACTTGCCATTAGGGAAACTTACAAAGATAAAATCTAATGTGATATGCTACCTATGGATAATGGTGATATCTTATTGGGCTGTCTATAGATGCATAACAAAAATGAAACTCATGGTATGCGTGACAACACCTATACATTCATGCATGGTGGACAGCAGGTTATTCTTCATCCCGAGAAACCAGAACCATCAAAAAAGAATTCTTGAAAAGCTGCCACAAAAGAAGTCATTCACGTTCACTATATTTACCGAGGCAATCCGAAGCAGTCTCGAGTTCGAGGACGAACTTTTCTTTCAATCCGGGGTGAATGATGCAGTCTAGGCTCCACAAGCAGCCCTTCTTCAAATTAAATTAGGATTATATTATATTTGTTAGTAAATTTCTAATTACATTGTTATTAGGGAAGTTTCTATTAATAAGTTAGATTTTTCTTAGGCATTAAGTTTGCTTTTGCTATATATGTGACATTGTAGAGAAGAGATTCTCAGACTTGATTGAGTAATAGAATTGGGTTTTATCCCCGAGAGGTGCATCCTCGTGTGTTGAAATCTTCTTAATGATTCGAAGTGTCTTTGGACACGTGCTTCGGCACCCCTACGCAAGCCCTAACCCTAGGGCCTGCATCAACATGTTCGTTGATGTGGAATCCTCTTTTGCTCCTACTCCCTCTCCCCATAGCAACTCCAACAATATATAATAAAGCGCATTTACTCCTTTCTCTTCATATAAACCTCCGCCATTCCTACACATTTTTAGAAGGTAAGCTATCCATTCCTAGTTATAATGACTTAATATGATGCCTTGTTGAACAAATGCTCATAGATGAGCACAACTACACTTATAACTAGATAAATCATGGTGTTTTAGCCAGTCCAATATGTTTTTATAAATAGGGCATGCCCATTACAAAAGTTACAAGATAAATCATGGTGTTTTAGCAAAAACATACCTGCTGAGACTGGCAACAGACAAACCTTTCTCCAATGCCTCTTTGCATACATGTGAACCCACAAATCCATTTCCACCCAACACAAGCAACTGAAGCAAAGAAACAATTGAAAAATTACAATACAGACTTAGACAATCTCAACTGTAAAGCCAACAGAGAAACTAGAAAACTGTTGAGCACGTGAGTAGCATGATGGTTAAGGCATTTTCCGCAATTGGTCAAGTTCAAGGATATTGTTCATGATGGCTAACTGGTTTCAGTCTTGCCTTAACCAATTATGTAATGACTTAATCACCAAAATAAAACTAGATAACTGATGTGATGAAAACCTTCTCTGATGGAGGTGGTGGCACATTTATAGTCTCTGCTTCCTCAACTTTTAAGGGGTCTTCTCTTTGATTGGAATCTGTTGACAATAATCTCCCATTTCTGGATACACCTATTGCACTGTTTCAAGAACCACAGAAAATCATTAAAGGATGTCATTTATTCATGACAAGAATTAATGAGAATGACCCTCAGCTTTCTAATCATCATCGTCTCAGTTAACTCCTTATCCCATCTATCAGAAATTGGCTTTGTGAGTTTCCCTTTTATAGTCACTCAAACTAATATATCCTTTCCGACTACCTCAAAAAAGAATATATATATATATATGGGGCTTTGTTCTAGCGAGAACTATTCTCACGGAGTCACCATGCGAACTTTTTATGGGACCTACTTGAGGGTCCCATCAGGGGGGATGGAAAGAACTATGTGGGACCACCCCAAGTATCAAGTTTGACCCCAATCCCATGCTCATAACCGCTACATCCATGGTCCACAAGTTTAATGGCTTCATATTAAATAAAAAAATTTCAACCCTCCATCCAAAGGTCAAACCCATTCGGATTAGTGACTATCAAGGGGAGTCCTTGTTTATGCATGGTTTGGATGGGTTGCTAGGTGGACCCCACCAATAGTTCTCACGGAAGCATGGAGAGAACTAGTTCTCACTTAAATATTTCTCATATATATATATATATAACTAATCATAAACCAACCCACACATGGCAAAATAAAAAAGAAAAAAAATCTAAAAAAGAAGGATGAATAGAAGTTGTAGCATCCCTTTGTTTGTGTGGGTTGGATATCAGAGAGGAAAGAGTCAGTTATGAGTATCTCTATAATAAGAAACAGTGATTATTGATCTTGTGGCAGTGCTACATAGGAAGGTTTGAGTGTTTGACAAGTATGTCTTTACTTCTGAGAAATATCCTCCAATTCCCACCAAGTAGGCTAAATCTTTAGTGATTTTGTGGTTCTAGATACTCCTAAAGGCTAATGTCCGCCAAACTGGATTTCAAAAAAAAAATCGTTGGCATTGGTCCTGCATTTGCTAATTGCTATTCCAAAAGGCATCTCAGCGATAGTTGACACATTGCATAGAATAAGATGACAATCATTGAGGACAACAGTCACTTGGGGAGAGATTTGGACAGCAATTCAAAGAATGAGTAAATTTGGCAAAAAATATGAAAAGAAAATGCGCCTCATTTTCCAGCATAACAGGATAGTGGAAGTTAATGTAAATCTTAGCAATATGTCACAAGAAGCATTGCAAGATGGATTCAGTAACAAAATAAGGAACAACAAAGACAATTAAGAAGGTGACACTAACATGAAAGATAATATAGAAATATTCAGAAGTATCAAGAATTGATTATAGGATTAAATACTCAATTACTTCAAATGAATTAAGCTCTCACTTGTATTACAATACAAAGTCTCATTGTTTCAGAAACGTTTCATCAGGATTGTCGGAACTTACGTTGAATGAGAATAGCCATACAGGTACTTGCATCAGAAATTGGTATAAGCATGACGTGTGATTTGGAATTCTCAAAACATAGGATTCAAGGATTGACATAATATTAATTTAAAAAATGCGTATCCCGAGTAAAATATGACAAAGAAGACTAACAGAAATAACATACAAATCTTACTCTATAGTTTAACAAAAACTTTAAAAATCACTTCAATATCTTACGTTAATTTCAAAAGAAAAAAAGGCATAATAATATGTTACTAATTGCAAAACAAGGTTTAAGTTGGACACGAAAAAATAGTGAAGAATTCAACATGGATTTGGTACGTGTCTGAAAAGGATTTGGGACTCATTCTAAAGAATCCTTGCAACATACGTTAAAACCTTCCTCAAAAAGGAAAATATGGGTTGATGACAATGGTGAGAGAAACCAAGACCAATAACAGCAGCAAACCTACCAACTGGCTACAAATAACAGGAAATAGAACTCAGTGCCTTCTTAATTTATATTTAAAAATCCAGAAAGAAGAAGAAGGAAAAAAAGAGAGAGTTGTGTTGTATGTCTGGGCAGAGCTACAGGTAGCGAAACAGCAAAATGCATTTCACATGGACACAAACAAAGCAGATGCAAGGCCATTTATTGGCATAAAATGTAGAAAGGCAGGTGAAGCAGACTCCTGTAACCAAGCAGAACCCTAAAACAATGGAAAGATGTGTCATACTAAAAATCAATCAAATATTGATCTTCATTTCTACATCCATTGATGTATAGTCGTATCTAGAACAAGCAAACTAAAACCAAATGATCAATACAAAACAAAATAAAACCTGCAAAAAATTTAAATGGAATAAATAGACAGTATTTGTATTTCTCAAGATTTGAGTTCCATAGTTACTAGAAAAAAAAAAGGATCATTCTTCATTCCTATGTTATGAAGACAGCATGAACATGAAAAGAAATATATTGGTATTAGGTTAATTGCAAATGGGTCATGCATGATGAAACTTTTAAAAAAAATTGAAAATCAAAACAAAAGCGAACAAGATATAAATATTAACCAAAACTAAAAAGACAACAAAAAGTCATCTTTTTTAATTAAAAAGGAGGCCATCCTCAAAAATTAAAATTCAATAAGAATAATGCTTCAAAAATATAAAAAGTATATTCTACAAAGCATGCGTTGTTTGCGTGGGGTCCACTCCAATGCAAGCCAGTCAAGGGTTAGTGGGATGAAAAAGGCCATAACAAGGATTAAGGACTATGGGTTCGCAAAATGTTGCTGTAATAAGACGACCTTAACCATTGATTTTAGGGTTTCAAAGAATAACAGTTCATAATGCATTTTTTTTTTATGTCATGAATCAATCCAACATTCTATAGATAATAATCAAATCAGTGTCAAATAGGGATGAGTCCATTTCACTGGTAGGCCTATGTGGTATGATTTGGATTGCAACAAGTGCGCCCCATTGTACTATATAGAAAAAATACTTCTCTAAACATGCTCACCCAAACAAATATCAGAAAAATTCAGAGAATCCACAGATGGGTCTGTTCTATTCTATTTCTACCTGGCATCATCTACTTCATTTATCTGAACAGCACATACATGAATTAACAAAGGGGTATCTACCATCTACAGCCCAAGCAACTAACAAATCAAAAGACATCAACATGCTCATGGAAAAGAAAGAAACTATGGGTTTTCATCATGAAACAGAAACCAACATTTCCACACACTGATTTAGGGAATTTGAAGGAAAAAGAGAAGACTGGGACAAGATGTCATACTAGAAGAGCCGCGGAAGTGAGGATTGCGAGTGGAGAAGACGGGCAGCGATCGTCTTCATCTGGGCTTTTCTCCTTGATTTCTCTGCTTTGGGTTTCGCCAATGGAGTTCCCAAACACGAAAAATGGAGGAATTTGGAGATGGGAACTGGTGATTTGGAGTGGGAATGCAGAAATCCCGTGGATACGTGTCTCTAGGATCGAACACATACGCATACGAAGTACGAACGGAGCTGCTCGACGGGTTGGGTTGGGTCGGCTGGGTCGGTTTTGGTAATATTCCAGCCAATGGGGTCATGAGTAAAGGAGGTCCGACCCGGCCCGAGTCTGAAAAAGCCCTTTAAATAAGGGCTTTTGTTTCTAAAAAAAAGTCACGCAGGCAATTTTCTAAGAAATCATAGGTAGGTGCATCAAAATAAAATGACAACTTAAATATTCACAGGAGATATAGGGCTATCCTGGTGGATGAGGCAAAAGCTCCTATAGCGCACCGCCAACAAGGGATTGATCCTGATTAGCGCCTTTCCTTTTCAACTTCTAGCCATTGGGCCAATTTAAGAAAAAAGCTTAGATATTTATTTATCAAAAATTTTAAAAAAATAGAAAGAAAAGAGAAGAAGAGAAAGTCATGAGACTAGCTGCTTATGAAATGTTAAAAACTAATGGCATGGAAAGGAAAAAAAAGAATAAGAAGGAAAAAAATAAAAGAATGGTAGAATTTAGATTGAAAAAGGCTTGCAAAAAAGAAAAGGAAAAGTGATATTTTAAAAAGAGAAAAGTATATGAGGGTGGTTAGAATAAAGAGATAAAGTAGGTAGTTTTTAATGAGATAAGTGGAAAGTAAATTGAAAAGATTTAAAAAATAATAATAACTAATTTTCAAAACCATAACTAAACATCAAAATTAAATCTAAAACCCTTGGCTTTAATATATTATAATTGATTACGCCTCAATTAGAACGGAACCCAACATGAACTTTAATCCCACACATGTGCAACGCAAGCTTTATTTTGACTTAGGTATGACCAAGTTGCCGAGTTTTTGGGTGTTTTTTTATTTCATTTTGTGGCTTAAAGAGTTATTGGGTTTGATTGGTTCTAAGTTGCGAAACATTTAGAAGTAGATGTGGTGATAGATAAATAAAGAAGGTTATTATTTTTTTTTTTTCCATCCTTGGGTAAATCCCTCCTCTTATGGTGAGAGACTTCTTGGAGTGCGAGTATTGAGCAAAGATTCAAAAAAAAAAACTCTATTTTTCCCGATAACCAAATGGCTTATCTACGACAATGGGATGAAAAAGAAGTTGAATAAACAAAGCCCCTCCTGAAGCAATTGAAACATTAGCAATAACCCCTTATAGTGGTTTTCTGTCTCTAAAAGGAAATATGTTAAATGGTTGTGGAATAATATGGAAAATGGTTAATAGAAGATGTCCAAGAGGTTCATATTGCTAGTTCTAGATGGGATGTTAAACCAAATCAGATCTTTGTACTTTCCAACGGTGGAATACCACGGGAACTCGTTGTAAATGTTTGGATTTATGAATGATCTAGTAAAGGATTCTCATATCTCTTAAATAAGTAATTCTTAAGCTTTCACTAAAAGTCTTCTTTGCGTAAGCGTCCCTCATTCAATTGCTAAATTTGACATAGGCCTATGTGGCAAGTGGGCACACGATTCTCATACATGTCAGACTTAATCATTCAGGATATTCAACCATAGGGTTTAGATCTTGAATAATAGGAAATTAAATACAATCTAAATGCGTATCCAATTCCAAATCACTTAGCATCTCTTGATTACGCAACAAAAGGTTTATTAATATTCTTATTTCTTTTCTGCAGGAGTTTAAGAATTTTTCTTATTTTACTTATTGTGTGTCTAATGACACGCTAAGCAAACTCAATAAATCGAAGTGAGTTTCCCAGGAGGCCTTTATTGATAGCTCTTAATAATTCGAGAGGCTTCATCTCTAAGCCCATGCAATAATTAAAAAGCAAGAAAGACATGAATACGTAAGTCCGTGCTTGCTTTGGAATACAAAGGAATAAAAATGAAAATCAACCGTCAATTTCCAAAAATTAACTTTCTTCCTTTTTGTGGAAATTGAATGAGGGGAAGATGAGAATTAATAAATACTCGGCTAGCATCCAAATAACCCAATATATTAGACAGTAAATGTCCTATCTTCATCTTTGTTTTATATCATTCACCCGACACGTCATGTCCTTCACCGCTCAACCTCTTTCATAATTTTGGTAGAACTCATTTCAATAATAGTTACCATGCATTCAATTTCTATGTATCTTAATACAATGAAATAGGCCTTAATTGTATGGTCATCTAAGATGGGGGCTCCCAATGGATAAGTCTTAACTATTCATGCTTCATTTCTCGTTTGGCTATGATCAATTCTAATTCGCAAAGCACGTTGCGAGCGGCATACATTTTGTATCGCTGGTCTCCTTATCAGTGCTCGACTGCTTAGAGATTTCATGATTGGGAGTTGATCATGTGAGGCCCTATTATGGAGAAATGGAGGCCATCTTCCTTATTGATTCAAAAGTGTTGGTCCAATTCCTGAGAGGTCTGGATGAACCAAGTTTTTGGAGAGTATTTATAAGTAACATTTTCTAGCCGGCCATCAAAAAGGTGAAGGTTCCAGTAAAAAACTGTTTTTTATCCTTAAAAAACCTCACAGTAGAAGAAAATGGTTTAATAACCTTGCTAGTAATGTGCGAATGTCATATATTAATATAGGAACGAGTGCTGGACATAGTGGTAGGGCATATTCCCATCATGGGAGAGGGCCCCGGATCAACTTCACTAGTCAATGTCACATGTCATTTGAAATATATAACACACTATACGACATACCCCATATTAGCCCAACAAACCTCTAGGTAGTCCCGCGCTTGATCCTTTTACTAGTAGACCTTATTTAGAAGTTTAGCTCATCGGAAATATCTATTTTTTAGATCTCTACAATCTAGTATGTATGTAAATGGCCGAACTTGGGCTAAATCCAGGCTCAATCCATGTGGTCCTTCTATTACTAGTAAAATAAAGCATCTCTAGGTAGTAACCCAAAAGATACATGAACCACATTCAATACAAACATTGAAAGTGGTCATGGATTTTGCCTACAAAAGGAGAGGAGAAGAGATCACAAAGAAGTTCTATGGCACCAGGCCTTCAACTACAAGAGAGACCTTCTTCCAAAGGTTTTCATGTTCTCATGTTCTTCTTGTTCGTTGTCCCTAGCATTTCCTTCGACTGCAGCAACGACGTTACTATCTTATAGTCTAAGGGGCCTAGTTGTTGTCGTCGTTGTTAGAGTCGAATGAGATGTTATCGGATAAAAAGAGAATCTCTGTTGGTCGAGGCAAAAACCTCTACATGTAGCCGATGTAATGATCCAAACCATTTTATTGATTTTTTTGGTCATTGCTTTGTTTTGAACATTATTTTATAGTACAAGGGAAATAGAATTTTTTTTAATCTCTAATTATAAGTTGCTTTTCAATTGTTTTTTTTTAATCAGAATAACAGAAACTTCCGTTGATTGAAAGATAAAAGATACATAGAAAATTAAAAAAACAAAGAGGTACAAGAGAATCATACCATTATCAAATACAACCTACAAATTAACTCACTCTTAAGGAAAAACCCTATCAACCCACTGTTTGGTTAAAGCATCTACTATGAAATCATATTAGATTTGGTTAAATATATCACTCATGTATATATATATATATATTGTATAGTTTCTATGTGTCATTTGTGTATTTATAATAACAATGGCGACTAACTCAACTATTATATGACATCCAATATTTAGAGGATGATGGTAGACCAATTGGGTTTGGTAAGGGTCTATGGATGATCTGGATATGAGGTGCACGGACCCAATAAAATCTTGAAACCTATGCATGAGTTTTGACTCTGATGTATGCTATTAAATCCGATCTAATCCAAATTAATTTTATATCTGAAAAGTAGTATGCATGCAAGGGTGGAAGTTGCTCCTGCGACATTAAAATTGCAACCCAATGCTCAATATAGTTTCAGCATACTATTTTGTTTATTATTATAATGAAAAGATGCTCATCTATTATACGATTTCTAATATAGTTTATATATTACTCGGGGAATCAGAAATTGGAATATGACCTCATTTGACTTGGACTTAACCCAATTATCAATTAGGCTAGAAGTAAGATTCATAGCTGAGAACCTTCAAATAACTAGATACTTGAAGGTCCATTGACATTCCATTGTGGGCCTGTAACCTTTCGAGCTAATTTTGCGAGCAAATCCTTTTTTATTTTTTCCAAGATGTATGTCTTAAGCATCTTTATCTTGCTTGCTGGGCAGAGGGAAACTAAACTTACCATCCTCAGAAGATATAATAAGAGCGCAAGTCCTATCCATAAATACATCTGATGTTCTCATATCGCGAGTTTTCAACTTATTCTCTCCTTAGTTGTTTTATCTTTTAGTTTAACGGCATTTTTTTTCCTTTACAAAGTGTTCAATAGGCTTTTTTTTTTTTACGTGAGAGGAGTAAAAGAGGTGCAGGTGTCAAATCATAAACAAAATTAATGAGGAAGCAGGTAAACATAACAAAACACCACATATTAAAATTTTACTCCTATTCACTTTCTTAGTGAGCCAGTAAAACGAAGTGGGAAAAAGTGGGGTAAGCGTAAAACCATGGCTGAGTGTTAAAAAAAAAAAAAAGTAGAAGAAAGGAGGGTAAAACCTTTACTATATGTCACAACCAACCTTTATTCCAGCCTCCCATCTTTTTATCCAAATACTTATGGAATAAAACTTTATGTAATACCAATTTTACTCAACTTTTATTTCTTTAATTCAAATATTACATCACATCAGACCTTTTCCACTCCTTTTCTACTCTATTTTCCAGAGGGAATTTACATCCTCTCATTTCAGACATGCAGGCTTATAATTCCACAAGGGCAATTTATAATGTTCAAAATCACTTAATTATGTGCATGGTGTCAAATTTTAAGCCAAACTGAGTTTACTCATGTGAGTTGACCAGGTTGAAGGAACGGGATACTGGATCGATGTCGAAATTGGGTCTGGATCCGGATTTGAATGATAAAAAGGGATCCAGGTTCAGGATCACCATGGTTCCGCCGCAGATCCGACCCATTTGCATCCATACCTCGGTTGGTCAAGCTGAATGTCATTGGTCACAACCCAACTAAGCAATATGGACCCAATGATTATATATGCTTGGATCCCAACTGATGCATTTTCTCTGGGCTGACCCTGTTTTCAAGGAAAATGGTCGTGGTGCATCAAAGGTCCTGGTCATCCCCAGTTTGGCCAGGGTTGAGCTCGTTTATCGGACTGATATGTATTTGCGTTTTAATTATGTAGCTTGGACCTGGGCATATATTTACCTAGCTTCCTTTTGCTAACACACCATTGTGAGGCGTCTCTTGCAGGCCCACCAGCTAGAGTTTAGGCTGGACTTGTGCTACCAATTACAAATGGATTGGAATTGGACATCGTTTAAAACTTGGAGATACAACATGGGTCAGGTCCAATGCAAACTAACATGCCCTGAGCCCGCCAAAAGTGAAATTCGCTCTGGGCCTGTTTGAGTTTTATAAGACTTGGGCTTGGATTTTGAATGCACAAAAAATATCAGCTGGGATATGGGCTTCAGTTACCCAAGCTATACATAGACACATATATTGATTCATACAATGGGTATCCACTATACTATTTGCTATTAAAATTTCCGTATTTTTTAGACCCTTGAATTGGTGATGATTTTCGCAGATGATTAGAGCTTATAAGCATAAGAAACGGGCCCAGACAATATGCTCTCTCGGCATTGTCTAATGTCTGTTGTACACAATGCTTGATTGAATAAAAGATACATATGAAGAATCTTCTTGAGCTAAAATGTATAAAAGATCCAACTTCCATATCATTTCTTTCAATCTCAGTTGCAATCCATTGATATAGTAGCCAGCATATCACTGCTAATACAGACATCTTTGAACATGAGAAACTTCAACAGCATGTACATTAAAATGACAATGGCTATCCATGACCAACAATTTGCAATTTTTTATTTTCCTGAGAGTATCCACCATGATTTTCCGTCTCTCTTTTGCATCGATATATATCTTCACTGCAACTAATTCAAGCTGAATCTAAACACCTACACATACTGCTCTGAAATTCAGAATATTATTCAATCTATGCTGTTCCAACTCCAAAAAATAAAAAAAATAAACAGTTTTAGATTCAAAAGACTACTCCCACTCTCTCCCTAGCCTGACTAATTTTCTATTATTAGCTTGGCTCAACCATGGTCAGCCTTTATATATACTGGTCTCCAAAGTCTAGATATCTATCAGAAAGCAAACAAAGGGAGGAAGTTATTCGCATTTAATGATCCAACTAAGCATGAGTGGACTTAAAGTGACTTGCCGCGCATGGTTGCATCTCTATTCACACGTCACTAATGATCTTCCTTATCTCTACCTATTAGACTGTGCATTGAACCACAAAACTTTGTTCTTAACATTGATTGTGATAACCCCAGCAGCCCTATATGCATATTGCTGGTAGAGAATAGAGAAATAAAGGAGATAAGGGGGAAGATCATGAGCGAGGTGTGGATAGAGATGCTACCAGACGCCACAAGCGAAGGTGAAGTGAACCCTCATGAGGAGTTGCCCAACAAAACGAAAGTGCTTCTCAACCTCTTGAGTTTGGTTTCTAATGGTCCATCTGACTTTGGAAAGCAGAACTGTATAGAGACTGATAATGATAGAGCCAAACTAATTGCAGAAAAATAATGAGACTAGAACATAGTGGAGATGGCAATACAATAAATCTTTGAAACCAAAAATGAAGATGCAGAGTTCAAACAGCATTATTGTAGAAAATTTTTATGAGACCCAACAAGTGCATGTACTAGAGCAAATAGGAATAGGGAGATTGATAGAGAGAGATGAAAAAACTTCCATTATTGGCGATTGCACTGGAGCAGCTGTAGCAGATAATTAAAGGGATTGGACGTAGAACTGCTGAGATTGCTAAACTGCTTCAAGGATTCATTGATTTTTATAGGAAAACCATGAAATTTGATGTTTATTGTTAAAATAAAAAAAAGATAGAAGATAAAGGGAGGTGGAATCTTTGGGTTGGAGGAAAACCATGAAATTTGATGTTTATTGTTAAAATAAAAGAAGATAGCAGAAAAAGGGAGGTGGAATCTTTGGGTTGCGGGGGGTGTAGGGTTGGGTGTGTGTTAAGGTATTGCTTTCTTCTAGTAGGGTGATGGGGTGGTTAAGGTATTGCTTTCTTCTAGTGTTTTGTTATAAAATTGTTTACAATTCCAGAAAGATGATTAAGATACGCCAGGAAAGGGATCTTGGAGTGGGAGGAGAGAGTGCTTTTTCTAGAGAGATCATCGGCGGAGCGGTAAGATAGGGCATGGCAGTTCTAGGAGAGTATCTTGGAAAACTAAGATAGGATAAAGGAGGTGGCAAATGGCCCTACTGTGGTGTGCCACTGGTAGAACTTGTCCAAAAGTGAAGCACAGATGGTTCTATCTAGTGTTCTTTTTTCTCTTTTGTAAAAGGTGCTCGGTTGGCAATAGCACGAAAGCAGTGTTATCTCTAATAAAGTCCATTCTTTCAAAATAAAAAAATAAAAAAAAATCTCCCGAGCACTATAAGATAGAATTAGCAGTAGTTAAATTTCGTTGGGCTTTTTGAGTTTCAAGATGTGCTGCTCTGAAACCTTCGTGGAAAAGTGATTGCCAGGTTAGGATGAATAATATTTTGATGACATCATATGTCAACAAGCTGATGTGTTAACAACGTAATTGGCTACTATTCCACTTTGTAAATGCTCAACTATTTATTTCAACCAATCATGGTGTTAACATATCAACATGTAAATGTTTTATGTCAATATTTCATGTCATCATAATATTATTGGGTTCGGAAAGGTAGGTAAGAATGATGCCTCATACCACTAAGATACCTGATAATCCAAGTACCTAACTTATGCGTATACAACTATGTCTAGTGAGTTTATTATATAAGTTGAAGTATATAGACCACGTAAAATTTTCTCTCGCATGCACATGCATCAATGCAATCACCAAAGGTGGGTTTCTCCTTAATTTCATAGCATCGCATGACATGCATCTATAAATGCATATACCTTGACTATAAATGCCTCTTACATCTATGAAGCCCTCTTACATTTGGTGGTTACCTTGACTATAAATGCCTCTTACATCTATAAAGCCCTCTTACATTTGGTGGTTACCCTTTTTCAGAATTTATTTGAGAAAAACGTTTGAGGTCTTCGTATGTAATGGAGAAGTATTCATGATCAACTCTAATAGCATGGTTATAAAACTAATATACAAAAGTTTCCTCCATAAGTGTTCAAACTTTGGATATTTTTCAAAATATTATTGAAAGAATGTTGCAATAAGTAAATTAACTTTTAAAACATTAAGTAAAAACTTGTAATTCAATTAAAAATATCACCGGTAAAGTACCACTTTCAATTATTGTGCCAATGGTTGTTTGGGTAATTTATTTATATAGTGACATAAAGAGAAGAGTAAAATCAAGAAAGAATAAAATAAGAGGAGATCATAAAAAAAAAGTACTAAATGATAAAATTTCATGGCAAAATATAATAATTTTCACTTTTCTTGGTAAAACGAGGGTTTTAATTATTTAGTTGCATGAGAGAGTAGTTTTTTTTAAGAAGAAATTTTGTTTTTTTATATAATTGAGTAGTATTTTATTTGACTCTAATTCTTTTTTAATATATTGAATTAATCATTTACTTTACAAAGTAAATTACCCGAACACCCTTTGATAACTCCCTAGAATAGGCTTTCCTAATTAAGGAATTATATAGCCAAGGATTTTTAAGACCGAGGATTTTACACCGTTCCATTTTTCCTCAAATTTGAGAATTCTTTACTACCTCTTAAACACCTCTACAAGGATATCAAACAGTATAAATGCTCAAGATTTACATTTGGTTAGTATGAGATTCCCACGAATCTATGAAAAGCAAAAATACGCATGGATTCAATTGCCAAACATGATAAAAGATTTGGACTTTGGCCATGCTATTATATCAAACATGTTTTAGCATTGTCTCCTACCTTCAAGATCACAATTAAATTTTATGAAGCTTCTGTCCATTAATCAATGAAGGATTTCATCTTAACACTGTCTTAAATAGCAATTCCTCTATCTCCTCCCCAACTTCAGATTTTTTTCATTTATCTCTTTCTCACTTTAAGAAACAAATATATTTCACCATTTTTCCTATCCTTTCCTCCATAAAAAGTGGGCATTATGGTCATAGAAAAGAAAGAAATTATGGGTTTTCATCATGAAACAGAAATCAACATTTCCACATTGATTCATAGAATATGAAGTCCAATGTGACAAAATGGCGTACTATAAGAGTCGTTGAAGTGAGGATTGCCAGTGGAGATGGGTAGTGAGGATTGCAAGTGGAGATGGGTTTTTCTCCTTGATTTCTATGTTTTGGGTTTTGTCAATGTACGAAACTTAGAGTCCTTTTGTAATTACAATCACTGTTGCAAATACAGAAGAAAACCACAGCAATACAAGTACAAAATAAAAAATTTGAACTTAAAGAAGTGCAGTTAAAAAGTATATTTTGACGATCAAAGCTAGTGTTTAACACTATGTCCTTAACACAAAATTTGTCCCCGCTACAATGCTCATGGTATACAGACGTCTGTCTCTCAGAATATCATGATCAACGCAATACAAAGCGGCACTTCAATCTGTGTTGTCCAGCCAACATAACTGTATTCTTACTCTCTCAACCAGACAGTGTATGTTGAAGAATTAATTCGAAAAAATCAATGCACAAATGCAGAGACGAGATGGTTTTAAATAGATGAACTGGTGACTGTTTTGAACAGTCAAAAGACACCAAGAACAAATGTTCCTGTTCGGTTTTGTGAAATAAAATTAATACAACATCAGTTCAGTGGAGAAAACACAACTGTGAATTGTGTTTGTTAACAGTAGAGGTACAACAACTCACTGTATCTGTTAAAAGAAGAGACAATACTGTTGGAAGTTCTCCAAAAAGATATGATTACTGGAAGTTATCTACACGGAGGCCCTTGACCCAAACCAACCCGACCCGACCCACCTGCCCGCCCGCCAGCTGGTAGAACAAATGGCGGCAATGGCGGGCGCGTGCGTGTTGATTGTGGTGTCATGTAAGTCCTCCCTCCCAGATAAAATATGGATAACCCTTGGAGCCTAAACTATATCTCCACTCTTAGCGTAGATAAACAGACACACACTTTAGTTCACAAGCAATATGGGATTTCCTTCTTCCCTTCTTTGTTACTATATACAAATAAATTTAACTAATCACTTTGGGGATTAATTTGTCACTCATGTCTTAATGGTTTTCAATAAAAAAAAAAATGGTTTAGGTTTAATCTCCACATGGAGGAGAACACATTAACACTTGGACCCACTTCAAGATATGTGTGGGACCCACACCTATTGTGGTCCAAAGTTGACCTAAAAATCATTTTTCCAACAATCCCTCACATGAATGAAAGTTGGCTGCATTATGATACAAATGATAATGTTGACACATGAAAGAGAGAGAGAGTAAAGTTAGAAAGTTACTGTATAGGAAAAAATAACTTTTGGCCTTGAATCTTACTTTGTGAAAGACTATTGGATTTACTAGCTAATCAGTGAACTTGATATCTTGAATCGTTCATCTGTTTGTATAAATCAAGACAAAAGAATTCACACAGTTTCTTGCTTAACACAGTTCGCTCTCATGATTTGATTCATTTTAGCCCTAAACAAACTTAGTTTTCATGAGTGCTTGGAGAATTCAACATTAAAAGTTCTCATGGAAGCAGCACCTTCACATTTACATAAGTGACTTCTTATTAAGGGTATCCTGCTATACCCCACTTAGATTGTTAAGTTATAAGAATCATTAAAAGCATAGTTTATCCTAATCAAAGTTGCAGGCATCACTGTATCATCATAAGAATGGGAAAGAGAGGTTATCTCTGCAGAGAGATTATCTCCACGGTGATTCTACTAAGTCACACACAACTCGGTTATTCCATTAAACATAGATTTTGGGATATCCAGTTAGTTAGGTTCGGTTGCCATTATGTTGACTTTTAAATGATAGGTTTCAAACCCATTTCCCTCGATGAGCATAAACCCATTTTTCCTCAATGAGCGATATACTAATTCTTTGGTCAAATCTTTTGTTAATGGATCCGCAATATTCTTTTTTTACCGTATGTAATCAATGGATATGATTCCATTTGAGAGCAATTGTCGTACGATGTTATGCCTACGACGTATATGCTGAGACTTACCATTGTACATCTTACTTTATGCCTTATCAATTGTAGATTGGCTGTCGCAATGTATACATATTGCAGGCACTGGTGTCGGCCACATAGAAATATCTTCTAGGAAATGATGACGTTACTCTACTTCCTCTCCTACTTTATCCAAACCAATGAATTCCAATTCCATAGTGGACCTAGCAATGCATGTTTGTTTAGTGGACTTCCATGATACAGCTGCACCTCCAAGTGTAAATATATATCCACTTGTAAATTTTGAATCTTTTATATCAGATATCCAGATTGCATCACTGTAGCCTTCCAATATAGATGTATATCTTGTATAGTGCAATCCATAGTTAAAGGTGTATCTTAGATATCAAAGAACTTTAACTATCGCTTTCAAATGATTTGCCCATGGGTTACTTATGAATCTACTCAGTTTTCCAACTGCATGTGCAATGTTTGGATGAGCACAATTCATGATGTACATTAGACTCCCGAGTATACGAGAGTATTCTATTTAGGATATGCTTTCAACAGTATTTTTAAATAGATGAAGATTAATATCTACCAGTGTTTTAGCTGAACTGCCATTATAGTTATCAAATTTCTTAAATACTTGTTTTATATAGTGTGACTGAGATAACACACAACCATCAGATGATCTAGACACTTTTATTCATAATATAACATCTGCAACTCCTAGATCTTTCAAGGCAAACTCTTTGTTCAACATTTTCTTAGTAGATTTAATCATGTCAATAGCACTCCCAAAAATAAGCATATCATCCACGTATAAACATATTATGACATAGCCATGTGTTTTATTTTTTACATCCACACATTTATCACATTCATTGATTCTATATACATTGAACACCATTACCTTGTCAAACTTTTCGTGGTATTGCTTTAGTGCTTGTTTTAAACCATAAAAATATTTAATAAGCATACACACCTTCTTTTCTTTACCAGGAATAAAAAACCCTTATAGTTGTTTCATACAAATCTCTTCATTTAAGTCGCCATTCAGGGAAACTGTTTTAACATTCATTTGATGTATTTCAAAGTTATACAAAGCCATAATAGCTATTAACATGCGTATAGGCATTATTCGCATAACCTACAAATGTGTATCGAAGTAATCGATACCTTCTATTTGTCTATAGCTTTTGATAACAAGTCTAGCTTTATACTGATCAATTGATCTATCTACTTTCATCTTTTTCTTGAACATCTATTTGTATCTAAGAGATTTAAAACCAAGTAGAAGATCCACTAGGTCCCTTGTATGATTTTGTAGGATGGATTCTACTTCATGATCCATTGCCTCTTTTTATTGATGTGCTTCCAGTGAAGATATTGCTTCCTTGAAGCTTTGGAGCTCATTTTCTAATAGATATGTCCGAAAATCTGGACCAAGTTCTCTTCAAAGAACTTGTCTCTTGAGTTGGTTCACATGGAAATATATTTTTAAAAAATGATGTATTTCTTAATTTTATGATTGTATTAACATGCATATCAAGAATATTAGATTTGTGTACTAAAAAATGATACGCACTACTATGACGAGCATACCTAATGAATATATAATCAACTTTTTTAGGTCTTATTTCAACCATTTTCAAAACAGGAACCGCTACCTTGGCCAGACACCTCCACACTTTCAAGAAGTTATATTATGGGCTTCGAACACTCCATAAATCAAAAGGAGATTTTTTTTGTTTTCTTGTGAGGTATCTTGTTAAGAATATAATTTGCAGAAAGTGTTACTTCCCACCGCAAGTTCTGAGATAGTCCAAAACTAAGCAATATAGCGTTCATCATTTCTTTTAAGATTCTATTTTTTCATTCAACGATGCCATTTTACTAAGGTGCAGTGTTTTGGTGTATTATACCATATTGTGAATAGAACTCACCAAAAGGTTATTTATGTTCTCCACCCCAATTACTCCTTAGAGCTTTAATCTTTTTGCTAAATTGATTTTCAACTTCATTTTTATACTATATAAACATTTCCAATCCTTCATCCTTACTTTTTATTAAGTACACATGATAAAATTTAATGCAATCATCGATGAAAATTGTGAAATACTTTTTTCCACCTCTAGTTTGTACATATTTCAAATCACAGATCACTATATATAAGTTCTAAAGGTATAGTACTTCTTTCAATAGAATAAAAAGGAGTTCATGTGAGTTTAGCATCCACACATACTTCACATCTATGATTTGGACTAATTTTAAACTATGGCAAGCAACCCAAATTCATTAATCTATGCAAAGTATCATAGTGAACATGCCCTAGTATACCATATCATATATTTGAAAACTCAAGCATGTAAACAGAAGATGAATTCTTATTATTTTTAGTAGGTACAATAGTCATTACATTCATTTTGAATAGCCATTCACTTACATAGCCATTCCCCATATACATCCCACTCTTAGTTAGGATAAATTTGTTGGACTCAAATACAAGCCTAAACCCTCTCTTACTCAATAATGAACCTGATACAAGATTCTTGCTTATGTCAGGCACATACAGTACTTCATTAAGAGTGAGTTCTTTTCCCAAAGTCATTTTCAATACCACATTTCCTAAACCTTCAACTTTAGAAGTCGAAGAGTTGCCCATGAATAATTTTTCCCCATAATAGATCAACATGGGGAGAACATGTTTTTATCTGCACATATATGGCGAGTAGCATATGTACCACACATCATTCCCTAGTATTTTCAACCAGGTTCACTTTGGACACCACAGCAGAAAGGCTAATGTAAGAAATATTCAAAGAAAGTTTCTCTATTTCGGTCAGATTGGCTTGTATAGGCTTCTTATTTTGTAGTTCCTTGATCTTGACATTTATAATAGTCTTTAGCATGATGGTCAGTTTTGTTGCAAACGAAGCACTTTCCTTTAAACCGTTTTGGATCACCACCTTGGTTTTTACCACCTTGATTTTGTCAACCTTGGTTTTGTCTACCATAGTTTTCATGCTTCCTCTTTTGTTGTTATTCTTGTGCATTCATTCGACTACATTTGCTTTGGATTCCATTGAGTGAGTCTTGTTTTTTTTTTTTCAGATGCACGGTTATCTTCTTTAATTCTTAATCTTACAATTAAGTCTTCAAGACTCATCTCCTTACACTTATGCTTTATGTAGTTTTTGAAATCTTTTTAGCCTTGTGGTAGTTTTTCAACTATAGCAGCAACTTGAAAGGATTCACTTAAAGACATACACTCTGCATTAATCTCATAGGGTAAGACTTGAAGATCTTGCATTTGACTAATAACAATCTTAGAATCCATTATTTTGAAGTCAAGGAAGCGGTCAACTACAAATTTCTTTGTACCGGTATCTTTCATTTATACTCCTTGTCCAAAGAGTTCCACAACTCTTTTGTGGTTTTGATTGAACTATACATATTGTATAATGTCTCCTTCAGTCCATTCAATATGTAGTTCTTGCATAAGAAATCAGAATGCTTCCATTCATCAACTGCAGCAACCACTTGTTTGTCACTCTCATTTTCTTTGAAAGTAGGAGCCTCTTCAAATAGGAATTTAGCCAAATTCAAGATAGTTAGATCAAACAACATTTTCTATTACCATCGCTTATAACTGCCCCTTTAAATTTTTTTGGCTTCTCCCCGTGATTGATAAAAACATGGGTCTGAACAATAGACAGCATTTAATGATGCTATTCTATTTAACACATCAGCTTGAATATAGTTTAGAAATAAGAAAGTGCGAGAATTAATATCAACAGTCCTATAATAAAGTTAGAACTGTTCAAACAAAGGTTTATTTGCACAACAAATTTATAACTTTGTTTAAACAGACTAAAAATAGAAAAGTAAACTCTTTTGCAAAACTCATTTTGTATTAAAAGTGACGAAGCCAATTCTGGCTTTTTTGAAATTAGAAACCGAACTCAACAATCACAATGGAAGATTTTCAAAAATTTTTGTCTTAAGATTATAAGGGACTGCGAGTCTTTTTGTGATTACAGTCACTGTTTCAAATACAGAAGAAAACCACAGTAGTATAAGTACAAAATAATAATTTTGAACTTACAGAAGTGCAGTTAGAAAAGTATATTTTGACGATCAAAGCTAGTGTTTAACACTATGTCCTTAAGACAACATTCGTCCCTACTGCGGTGTTCACGATGTACAAATGTTTGTCTCCCAAGATATAATGATCAACGCAATAGAGAAGCAATACAGAAGCAATACTTTAATCTATGTTGCTTGGCGAACAGAATTGCGTTCTTACTCTCTAAAATAAACAGCATATGCAAAAGAATTAATTCGAAAAAATTAATGCACAAATGCAAAGACAAGATGGCTTTAAATAGATGAAGGTTTTGTGAAATAAAAGTAGGTCCTCCCTCCGAGATAAAATATGGGTCCAACTTGTTGCCCAAACTATATGTCCACTCTTAGTGTATATAAACCTGCACACACTTCAGTTCACAAGCAATGTAGGATTCCTTTCTTCCCTTCTTTGTTATCATATACAAACAACTTTAAGTAGCCACTTTGGGGATCAATTTCTCATTCATATCTTTATGGTTTTCAATGAACAATGGTTTAGATTTAATCTCTGTAACACTCCGATCCCCTTTGAGCCGGATTAGTGGTTCATTAGTGTGTTTTGTTTTGTTTTATTCTTTTGGACTTGGTTTTGGGCCTTGGATAGGTAGCTGAGTAACCTTTGACCTGGAATAGGTAGTTCTAAGCCCTTTTTCGTAATTTTGCTTTTGTTTTGCTCATATCATCTTTGCATCATCTTGGTGTCAGCACGTGTATTTCATTGAGCTCGACAATTTCCGTAACTGTGTCAGATCCGTTTGGAGTCAATTGGGGAAGATGGACCTTCATGTGACTTGATTTGTAAATAAACCAGACTCTTTGGACTTTGACTTAAACTTCCAAACCTATATAAGTAAGTTAGCTCCAGATGTCTCTCTCTCTTGCTCATTTCATTCCTCAACGTTGCATGCAAGGAGAATTCAGGAGCTCACGTTCTCTCTCTCTCCCTTCTCTTCATCCTCTTCTCGTTCTAAGTTGGGTTGGGAGCTTGCACCCACCGATTGGGTTCTTTTCTTCTCCCCTCTCTGTAATTGCTTAGGTAAGTGGGTTTTGCATTCTTCATCTTCGATTGGATTCCTTCTCCAAGCTATGTGTGTTTCCCTCATCTCATGCATGTGCTATTGCTTTGATTTGTTTTGATTCTTAGTGGATTGGAGCTTGATTTCAGAGGATTTTTCAGATTTGAGGCAAGTATAAGTACAGACTTTTATAACACACATGGGTGCTCTATTTGAATGCTTTGATTTCCATCTTCTTTAGTGTATTTGATGTTTACAGCCAATGCTTGTGAATTTGGAACCTCTGTAGCTTGTTTGGGGATGTTTCTGTGTCAAATTTCAGTTTCTGTACTCAGCCCGAATTCATCTCTGTATTGTACGGCTAAGCCGTGAACTTCTACGGCTCACTATCCAGAGACTTGAAATTTCACTTTTGTTCTACGGCTAGGCTACGGCTAAGCCGTAATTTGTCCTACGGCTGAGCCGTAAGCTAGCCGTGACCCAACCGTACCCCAGCCGTGAATTAAATCTCTGATCAGTCGAAACTTTTCTGATATCAGTACTCCTACGGTGAGGCTACGGCTAAGCCGTGGAATGCTACGGCCAAGCCGTGGATTGGTCTACGGCTAAGTCGTATACTGACTGTAGCTCAGCCGTAAAAAGGTATTAGATCAGAGATGGAAGGATGATCAGTTTAGCTGTGTTTTGAATGGAACCAAGGTGAAGCCGTAGTGCATAGTACGACAAGCGCGTAAGATGTCTTCGGCTCAACCATAGGTCCCCCATAGCTAAACCGTTAGGCATGGCAATTCTGAAACATAACTTAGGATAATGGTGAGACTGGTAGGACTCAAATACAGGTTAACCACCCATGTAAACCGGCCCAATGGATTCTTGGATCGCATGAATAGTCTGTTAGGCTGTGACTTATTCATGTGAGTGTTGATTTACTGTTAAGCACCTCCCCATGGGTGTTGGTTTAAGGGACGTCGGTGCACGCACAGATTACATTGCAACACTTTGATGGCAACGGTGCATTGACTAACTTAAAACTACATCAACATGCACGGTTAGTGACAGTGAACAACTAGCTTAGGACTGGCTTGTAATGAACCTTGACTCCGTATTAATCTGAGATGCATTGCATATTGTTTATGATTTTGCCCTCTGTTCTGTTAATCTAAGTTTATGCATTCCGTAGTCATTTTTGTTTTCGTCCTGTATCTCTGTTCTATGCTTCGTTCTGCACTATGCTTTGATCTATGCTGTGCTTTGGATTTATATCTATGCTCTGCTGGCTTTGTTTATCTCTGAGTTTGGGTATTCCCGGGTGGCTCTGCCCAGAGGTTAATACGTGAGGATAAGATCCGGTCTTTGTCATCGGTGAGTCCAAAGCGGATAATCTCCCTTTCTATGGATTTGATTTGATTGGTATTAGTCTGGCTCTACTCAGCCTCAGCCCTAGGATGCCCGACGGGGTTACCTTTGGCTTAGATCTCTGTATCTCTGTATAACTGCAGTGTTGCTTTGTCTTGGGACCCCGGAACCCAGGAAACCGAGACCCACTTGTACCCTGGCCCGGTCAGTGGTGTTCTCATCTGCTCTGCTCTGCTCTGCTCTCTATTGGAGAGAACATGGTTAACGTAGTAGCCACTTAGTCAGTATTTCTATGTTTGATTCACATATCATGCTTTACTTCTATGCACGATTTGCTTAGCTTACTAAGATGAAACTCTGAAATCATTATTCTGTCATTTATTCACTTTGATACTATGAGTGTTACACCCCTGTTACTTATATTTGCTGGATCGTTGTATTCATTTGTGTTGTCTGTGGTGTTGCAGGCACAGATACCTTGCCCAGCTCCCCGGCGGTCGAGGAGGCTGCAGGGGCGAGTGTAGAGGCACCCTCAGGTTTGGCAGAGTGGGCCTGATCATCTCTGCCGAGTGCGTTCATGCATACTTCCAGTGGCTTTTCGTTTTGGGATTTTGAGTTTTGGTTTCAGGGGACTTGTATTTGGACTGTGGATCTTTGGACTTTGGACTTGTATTCTGTGTATTTTGTATATATGGTTTTGGTGTGTATTTGGTTTTATATCAGTGTATTTGTCTTTGTCGCTTCCGTATTTGTTTCTGCTTTGGCTTCCGCTATTTTCTTTGTTGCTTGCTATGATATCTACAGCTTCCGCGTTCGTCTGTTTCGCACGTGTTAGATCCCTTGTGTGCGTGCATCTGGACTGGGTTTGGGTGCACGTGCACGGGAGTACGTGTGTCACCGGTTTAGCTTTTCGCTAACCCCCGAATTCTGGGCTCGGGTCGTGACAATCTCTGTAAGGTCTCAACCCTAAATAATTATGATTTATAGTAATTAAATTGGTCTTACTTTAATTAATATGTTATTAGGCTAATTGAGCTCAAATCTCAAGAGGTTTGGGTCATGGATAGATAGTTGGGTTGGGTTCGAACCTTATTAGGTAGTCCCAGGACTTTTTCTATTTAGCATTTCCATGGTTTTACATTAATTATGCATCATGTTAGTTGCATTGGGTGAGTTTTATCTTGTTGGACGTCTTTCATGTTTGACCCAATCCCATTTGAGTTCATTTAAACCCAACTGACTCGATTTGGAAATCTAATAAACAACTATGGCTTGTTTGTAATTTCCAGAATTCCACCCTTTATAAAAACCCTAACCCACCAACGACCCTCATTCTTCTTCCTCCCTTAGGCTACAGCCGGTTCCCCCTTCTCCCCTTTCCTTCATCTCCTTCCCTCATCCAGCTTCCATCCTTGGCAATTGAGCTTGCATGCATCAAGGTTGAGTTTTCTTTTTCTTCTTCTTTCCTCTTGCTTGCATCTTGGAAACCTAGGCAATATCTTCATCTTCTTGCTTGTAGGAAGCTTGAGGTAAGGAATCCCATCTCCCTTTTGAGTTATTAAGTGCAATAAGGGTGAAAAGAACCCATCTATTGGCATGCATGCATCTCATTCTCGTTTTCCTTCATGCATGTGTTAGATTCTCCATTAGAGAGCTTTATTCTCCATCTAATCAAAGGGCAAATCTATTTGGGTGAAGCATCAAGCTTAAGGCAAGTATAAGGATATATTTTCTTTACATGCATAGCTTTATTCTTTGATTCTCGATGGATTTTGTGATTTTATCCTCTTTACAACTCAATGGAAAATAAATGGGTTTGTTTGTGTTTTAGTGATGATTTTTGATGAATAAATTGACAATGGTCCTTTAGGAAACCCAAGAGTGTAAAATGGAAGCTTTTAGATTGGTTTTATTGCAGGTAAAATGGTGTATTGGAAGAGCAAACCAATTGGAATAGAAACCCTCCCGTAACAGAGTACTTCAGGGCCGATCGGTCGGTCCTGAAGCTTGATCGATCGAATTGCCTCCCGTGTAGTTCGACCGGTCGGTCACTCAGCACGACCAATTGACTTCCTCTTCTGGATGCGGTCCGATCGGTGGGGCCCATGCCTGATCGGTCGGGTAAGCCAGACCTGTGGGTTATAGAAATGTGTTCCAAAATGCATTCTATGCTTGACTATCTACTTTCTATAGTCTATGGGATAGCCTAATGATGGGTTACTCCCTTACATTTTAGAAAGAGACCGAGATATCTACCCACACATTACCATAAGCTGTAGGTTCAACCAAAGACCTAATAGGACCATAGAATTGGATCATTGCTACCCCAAACTAGTCCAACGGTGATTAACATTTAGAAGGAGTGTTGAGCTGTCACTCTTTTCTTCTGGATTCTCCGGTTAGTTTTCAATGTCACGTCATGGGTGTTGGCATAAGATGGAGTGTTCTTTATATACATGAGGTAACACCGAGAATGGTAATACCGGGACACCTAATCTCTTATGAATTCACCGTATTAAATGACCTTGAGAACCCGGATTATCTAGTATAGAGTTTATTAGTAATTATCCTTGACAACCCTACAATCTAATTGCATTCATATTGATAGTAACTTTGACCTCCACATGAGAATTTTATCAGTTTGCATCAAAGATGGACAGTGTTTTACTTAGTTGCAATTCTCTGATTAATATTTCCAACAAGATTAAGTTACCTTCTGTATCAGTATAAACAAATCAGTATATAGTAGGTATGGACATCAGATTATTTCCGACATGCTTAGAGTCGGCGCCACTTAGCTTATTCCCTATAGGAGGTTCGACGGGACCCTATGGGAGTGTGTTATCAGTTGCCTACTACAGTAATATCAAGAGAGTGAGTTGACGCTCTCGCGGGCAGCTAGTCGGTCCTGGCCTGGCCACTAGTGGTTTCCCAAGGATCAATTTACTCTCTTATTAGAGAGGAAATAGCAAATGTGGTTGCCATGTTGGTATGATATATTTTTTATTCATGACTCCCTATTCATGCTAACTCATATGCACCAGTGCTCAGATTTTGATATTGATCTCTTTTAATCAGTATGTCATTTTAATTCCATTGATCTATCATGTTAAGCCCATGTATCCTTATCTTTGCTTAACCGTCGTGTTAACCAATTACTATGGTGTTACAGGTATAAAACCCGATGCCAATCCGGCATTCAGTGTGCCCCCGAAGGGAACCCCAGTGTTACCTCGGGACGTAAACGAGTGAAATGAGGAAGACATCTTTTCGTAATTCTCCTCAACATAGCGCAACAGGGATCTTTTTGGGATTGGACTTAGGGTCATCTGGGCATTGTACATATTTGTATTTCATAAAGGACTTTCATATTTATGCATGTAGTTGGGTTAATTAACAGATTTATTTATATAATGGATTGAGATGAATGTTTTATGGATGCTTATGATATATATGCAGGTAAAATCTCCAGGTTTCCGTTTAAATGACTTATATTGAGAATACGTATTTGTAGATTTTCCTCACACGTACCTGTGGGATCACCTTTATGACAGTTCGTACGTGTCTGATCATGGCACGAATTGTCACGGGTATGTATGTCATTCCTCGGAACCCACAATAAATCCCCAATTCTCAGATTCGGGGCGTGACAATCTCCACATGGAGGAGCACACATTAACACTTGGACCCGCCTCAAGAAACTTGTCAGACCCACACCTATTGTAGTCCAAAGTTGACCCAAAATCCATTTTTCCAACAGCCAATGGAGTTCCCAAACATGGAAAAATGATGGAATTTGGAGTCGGAATGCAGAAATCTCGTGGACATGTCTCTAGAATCGAACACATAAGCATGCGAAGTATGAATGGAGCTACTCAACGGGTTGGGCCCTGTGGGTCGGTTTTGTTCAATCCAAGCCCGATTAAACTGTAGGAAGGTGAATCAAAATAAGACCGCAACTTAAATATTCATTTAGGAAGAAATCAAAAGAAGAAAAAGTCATGACAGTAGCTGTTTAGGAGGTGTAAAAAAGCAATGGCATGGAATGAAAGAGAATAACTGGAGAAGAAAAGGAATGGTAAAGTTTGGGTAGAAAGGGATGTATTGCATACAAGAAAAGGAGAAGTGAAATTTTTTATAGTGAGGAGTATATGTGGGTGATTTGAATAAAGAGATAAAGTAGGTGGTTTTGCATAAGGTAAGTAGAGAGAAAACTGAAAAGATTTGAAATAATAATAATAATTAATTGTTAAAATCATAACTGGCAATCAAAACTAAATTAAAAATCCTTAGATTTAATATATTATAATCGACGAAATTAAATCCAAATTCTTGTCTTTAATATATTATAATTGAATATGCTTGAATTGAAGCCGAGCAAAAAAAGAACTTCAATTTTACACGTGTGCAACTCAGGCTGATTTTGACTTCGGAACAATGAGGTCGCTGAGTTTTTTGTTTCTTTTTTTTATTTGGTTTGAAGAGTTATTGGGTTTGATTGGTTCTAAGTTGTGAAATATTTAGAAATGGATGTAGTGATAGATAAATAGGGATGGTTATTATCATTTTTTCCCTCCTTCGGTAAATCACTCATTGTAACACCGTTGGTGAGAAACTTCTTTGAGACGCTTTAAACAACTCCAATTTTTAGATAACCATATGGCTTATCTACGACTGTGAGATGAGAAAGAAGCTGAATCAACAAAAACCCTCCTGAAGCAAATAAAAAAAATAGCAATAACCCCTTTTAGTGGTTTTCTGTCCCTAAAGACAAATAGTTCAATGGTTGCGGAATGATATGGAAAATGTTTAATAGAAGATGTCCATGGGGCTCATGTTGCTAGTTCCAGATGGGATGTCAAACCAAATCTTTCCACAGATCTTTGTGCTTTTCAATTGTGGAAGACCAAGGGAACACATTGTAAATGTCTGGGTTTCCGGATGATTTGAGTAAAGAATTCTCATATTCCTTAAATAAGTAATTCTAAGGAGGGATGCTTCCACTTGAAGTCATCTTTGCATATGAGTCCCTCATCCAATTGCTAAATTTGATATGGGCCCTCGTGGCAAGCTGGCATGTGTTTCTCATACATGTTAGACTTAACTCAATCAGTCATGATATTCAACCACAGGGTTTAGATCTTGAATGACATGAAATTAAACATAATGTAAATGCGTATTTGGTTCCATCACTTAGATCTCTTGATTAAGCAACAAAGATTTGATTATTATTATTATTTCTTTTTTTTTTTGCAAGAAACTAAGAGTTTTTTCTTATTTCCCTTATTGTGTGTCTGATGACATGCCAAGCAAATTAAATAAAGTGAAGTGAGCTTCTCTGGACACCTTTATCTATAGCTCTTAATAATTCAAGAGGCTTCATCTCTAAATCCATGCATTAATTAAAAAGCAAGAAAGACATGAATACCTAAGTGTGTGTTTGTTTGCATTGAAATACGTAGAAATAAAATAAAATAAAAAAAGTCAACCGTCAATTTCCAAAAGAGAACTTTTTGACCTTTTATGAAAATTGAATGAGGAGGAGATGAGAATTAATGAATACCTGGCCATCATCCTAATAACTCAATATATTAGATAGTGAATGTCCTATCTACATCTCTATTTTATATCCGGGTCACCTCATGTCCTTCACCTCTTACCTCTTTCATAATTTTGATAGAGTTCATTTCAATAATAATTCCCGTGTATTCAATTTCTATGTATCTTCATGCAATGAAATAGGCCTTAATTGTATGGTCATCCAAGGTGGGGGATCCCAATAGATAAGTCTTAACTATTCATGCATATATCCCAATAGACAGAAGGAAGGATTTACAAAGTACCAGTGAGATCCGAATTCGGGGAGATATTCAGTTTTGTCTTGACGGATGGAAGTTGGGTTCATTGTGTTGCAAGGATGCATGCATGCATGTGGCAACAAATGGAGAGCACTTCGGAGGTTCAAGACGGTGGTGTTGAAGTCAAAGGAGGTAACTGTGGGCAGTCTCAAGTCGGTTTGGACTTGATCGATACTAGACAATATTGAGATTGTCTGTGCATCCGAGTTAGGGGTGCATGTGCACGCTAGGTCATAGCGTGTGCGAGGTGTACCTTTTAGCGAGGTATGTGAAGTGCTGGTTCAACATGTTGGGTGTTGAAGAGAGAAGACTGTGCCATCGGTGTAGTGACGTACCCTTCAGCAAGGTGCATGAAGACATTACTGGGTATCTCAAAGTGGCTCTGAGGATTTGCAGAATCGAAGCCAATTTGCAGATTGTTGGGTTTTATCTTGTATTCCGTTTTAGCTGGATTGGTCGTCTGGTTTAGCCAAAACCGAGGATTAGGGTTAGTGGTATTTTAGTCATTATGTATGGGTTTTTTTGTTGGCCAAGAAAGCGGAAACTATATATATTGATGTACTATAACCCTAGATCCTGAGGATATCGAGATGGGATCATAGTAGATGAGTTCTCTCCTCCCATGAACGTAGGCAAGGTTGCTGAACCACGTAAAATTGATGTATTTATGTGTGTGATTGCTTGATAGTGTGATTATTGTGTATTCATCGTGATTGATCTGTTGATCGCGGGTAGTTTCCGTTGTGCCATTTCCCAACAGTCAAATCATAAACAAAATTAAAGATGTGGCGGATTTACGTAAAAAAACACTACAAAATAAAATTTTATTCCTCTTCACTTTCTTAGCGAGCTTGGAGAGAGTAAAACAGAGTGGGAAAAAGTAGGATAAAAGTAAATCCGTTATTGAGTAAAAAATAAAAAATAAAGCTAGAAAAAAGTGGGGTAAAACCTTTAATATATGTCACATCCAAACTTTATTCTACCCTGCCATTTTTTTTATCCAAATACTTATGGAATAAGACTTTAGAGTGTATTTGGATCTGGAGTAGAGTAAAATAGAGTAGAGTAAATTCAAAATTAAGAAAGAATAATATAAGATTGGGTTATGATGACTTTTTATTTTTAGTTGTTTGATATGAAATCTTTTTGACTTTTTGTATAAAAAGTAAAGATTTTTTATAATTTAGTGATGACTTTTTGACTCTTTTTTTTTAATTAAGGAAATTTAAAATTTTTTTAAAAAGAAGGGGAGAATTTGAATTTCAAAATTTTCATTTTACTCTACACCAATCTACCTCACATCCAAATACATGCTAAATCATACCAATTTTACTCAACTTTTATTTAGTTAATTCCAATACTATGTCGCATCAGTCCCTTTCTACTCCTTTTCTACTCTATTTTGCGGAGGGACGATCCTCTCATTTCAGACATGGGAAATCACATTGCAGGCTTAAAATTGCACGAGGGCAATTTATAAAATTCATAATCACTTAGTTACGTGCATGGTGTCAAATTTTAAGCGAAACTGAGTTTACTCAGGCGAGTCGACCAGGTCAAGCCCATAAGAGTTAAGCCAGCACTAGCAGTGACAAATGACGGGTTTAAATTTCACGTCTTTACTCTGACCAATAATTCACGTCTTTATATGACCAATCTGATGATAGGTCAATGAAATCCGTCAATATAAGACACTTGGCAGTCATGTGAAGACCCATGAACACAAACCAATTTTCAGTCGAAGCGGGAGCCGGATACAAAAGTCCATGTCGAAACTGGGTTTGGATCCGGATTTGAATTAAAAATATGTAACCAGTTGGGGTTCACCATGCATGGTTCTGCTGCAGATCCGACCCATTTGCATCCGTACCTCGGATGGTCAAGCTGAATGTAATTGGACACAGCCCAACTGGTAATATGGACCCAATGCTTATATATGCTTGGATCCCAACTGATGCATTTTCACTGGGCCCACCCTGTTTTCAAGGAAATATGGGTGTGGTGTTTCAAAGGTCTAGGTCATCCCCACTTTGGCCGGAGTTGAGCTCTTTTTCGTACTGATATTTTTCTGCGTTTTAATTATGCAGCTTGTACATGGGCATATACTACCTAATTGACCAGCTATATGGCTTCCTTTTGCTAACGAACCATTCTCAGAGCTCTCTTTCAGGTCCAGCAGCCAGATTTTAGGCTGGACTTCTGCTACCAATTACACATGGATTGTAATTGGACATTGCATATAGTTTGGCAATGCAACTTGGGTCAGGTCCAACCCAAAGTGACATGCCCTGTGCCCACCAAAAGTGAGATTCACTCTGGGCCTGTTTGAGTGTGGTTTGACTTGGGATTGGATTTTGGAATCCACAAAAAACTTCAGTTCGGATATGGGCTTCAGTTACCCGAATTCAAACGGGTATCCAAGCTATACATAAACATATACATATTGATTCATACATTGAGTATACACTATACTATTTTCTATTAAAATCTCCATATTTTACGGCAAAGATAACCAAATTCAGAGAGTCGGATACCCGACTCTACCCAAATTGCAGTCATGGCTTACGTATGGGTTAACGAACATGCCATTGGATTAGGCCTCAGTTCAGCGAGTAAGCCAATACCAAACCTGACCCACCACAGCTGTGACCTATTTTCACAGCAATGTCCAGCCATGTTAGCCTTGAATCCGCGACGATTGGTGCAGATGATTAGAGCGTTTAAGCAAAAGAAACGGGCCCAGACAATACTCTTTTTCTCGGCATTGACTAATGTCTATTGTACTCAATACTAGATAGAATGTGATACATATGAAGAATCTTCTTGAGCAAAAATGTGTAAAACATCCAACTTCCATAAGTTGCAATACATTGATACAGTAGTCAATATTACTGCTAATACAAACCTCTTTGAACATGAAACTTCAACAACATACATTAAAATGATGAGGGCTATCCATGACCAACAATTTGCAATTTTTTATTTTCCTGAGCGTATCCAGCATGATTTTCCATCTCTCTTTTGCATCGATTTATTTCTTTACTGTAACTAATTCAAGCTGAATCTAAACGTCTACACATACTGCTATGAAATTTCAGAATCCTATTCAATCCATGCTGTTCCAACTCCAAAAAAACAGTTTGATTAAATTCAAGACACTGCTCGCACTCTCTCCCTAGCCTTACTAATTTTCTACTATTAGCTTGGCTCAACCACGGTCAGCCTTTAGATATATATACTGCTCTCCAAAGTCCAGATATCCATCAGAAACCAAACAAAGGGAAGAGAGTTCTTCGCATTTGGTGATCCAACTAAGCAAAAGTGGCCTCCACAGTGACTTGCCGCGTATGGTAGCATCTCTGTTCACAGGTCACTAATGATCTTCCTTATCTCTACCTATTAGACTGTGCATTGAGCAACAAAACTTTGTTCTTAAAATTGTTTAAGATAGCCCCAGCAGACCTAGCTACATGCATATTGTTGGTAGAGAATTCAAGAAAAATGAGATGAGGGGGAAGATCATGAGCAAGGTGTGGACAGAGACGCTATCATACGCCACAAGCGACAATGAAGTGAACCCTCATGAGGAGTTGCCCAACAAAAAGAGAGCGCTTCTCAACCTTTTGAGTTTGGTTTCTAATGGACCATCTGACTTTGGAAAGCAGTACTGAATAAAGCCTGACCATGCTAGAGCCAAACTAATTGTAGAAAAATAATGAGACTAGAACATACTGGAGAGAGCAATGAAATAAATCTTTGAAATCGAAAATGAAGATGCAGAGTTCAAACATCATTATTGTAGAAGATTTCTAAGAGACCCAAGCAGGGTCTGTACTAGAGCAAATAGGAATAGGGAGATTAAGAAAGCAATATGAAAAGACTTCATTATATCGGCGATGGCACTGGAGCAGCTGCAGTGGATAATTAAAGGGACTGGAAGTAGATCTGCTGAGATTGCTAAACCGTTTCAAGGAGTCATTGGTTTATAGGAAAACCATGGAATGTGATGTTTACTGTTAAAATAAAAGAAGATTAAAGATAAAGGGAGATGGAATCTTGGTGAAGAAGGATAAGGTATTGTTTACAGTTCCAGAAAGCAGATGATGAAGATAAGCTAAGAAGGGATCTTGGAGTGAGAGGAGAGAGAGCTTTTTCTAGAGAGATCATGGGTGGAGAGCTAAGATAGGCCATGGCATGCAGTTCTAGGAGAGCACCTTGGAAAACTAAGATAGGATAAAGGAGGTGGGAAATGACCCTACTGTGGGGTGCCCCACTGGTAGCACTTGTCCAAAAGTGAAGCACAGATGGTTCTAGCTACTGTTCTTTTTTCTCTTTTATAAAAGGTGCTTGGTTGGCAATAGCACTAGAGCAGTTTTATTTCTAAAGTCGATTCTTTAAAAAATCTCCCGAGCCCTGTAAGGTGGAATTCCCAGTAGTTAAATTTCATTGGGCATTTTACTTTCAGGATGAGCTGGCGTGGGATTCTGAAACCTGCATAGAAAGGTGACTGCCCAGTTTCAGGCAGCGTAAGAAACCACTAGGATACTTAATTTATTTATAGATGTCTATGTCTTGTGAGTATATTGTAAAAATTGAAGCATATTGTCCACAGAAAATTTTCTCCGGTGACCCCCTGATTTTCATATAGTCACATGACGTACAACAGTACATACAGGAGAAAATCGTCTCATATATCACTAGCAATACAGGCCTGGGCAAATAATAATAATAATAATAAATAGTTTATTAAAAAATTTATTAAAAAAATAAAAGTTCAAATTTCTATAAAATTAAATAGACTTTCAAATTCTTTTCTTTTAAATCATGAGAATCATTCAGTGGGCACTTTACATTTACAGATATTTTCTAATTTTTCTTTTATTCATTTAGTGGGTTCACTTTTAATTTTAATTGTTGTGCCATGTTTAACATTAAAAAATTTTAAAATAAAAAATATTACTCATGTAATTGATGTAACTGATAGGGAGACTCCTTCACACAAAAATACAATATGTAAATGTGCATTTAAAAAAGGCTAAATAGTCAAGCAAACAAAATGCTTGTATAAACTTGAGGCTTGAAATATGAACAAAACTACAACCAATTGTGCCACATCGGTTAATATTAATAGTAAAAAGATAAAAGGACGGAAGCAACAAAAGCAAAAGCGGGAAAAAAAAATGACGGTAAAGTCAGAGATCCATGTTCACATCAACTTTAAATTAAAAAAGGGCACACACAGACACATTGAAGCACATCCTCTTAAGTAGAAAGAAAGATATCTTAAACAAATTTGCAGGATAGAATCACATGTCAAATATATTCTTATATTCCTCACAAGAGTTGTTACGACAGCTTGAGCATTGTTACTTCGATATATGCATTTGATGCAGCCAGCAATTGAGCAGAACTATTGCCATCTGTATTAATGTCATCCTAAAATACATGCAAAAAGTGGGAGTGTAACGCTCTAACCTATATGCATGTTGATATTGTTTGCTTTGGAATCCACCAAAAGCCGCCCCACCCTATATATGCATGAGATATTATCCGCTTTAACTTATGGGCCTCACAGTTTTACTTCTAGTAAATCTCAACCCACCAAAAGACCTCAGGCAAAAATAAGGGTGCATGTTCAACATAAAATTCCAATCACATTCCTTTGTATAATTAATGTGGGACTCAGGATGTTAAGGGATCATTAAAAAGGGTGCCATGCAACAGCAAGTGTGGATGGAGTTTTTTTTTTTTTGGATTGGACGGATGGAGTCATTCAATTCTCTTGAATCTGAGCAGCAATAATGCATCATTTTCAAAACGCTTAGTAACAGACGCTGATTCGGTTCGCCAGATGCCAAACATAAATGGGTGAAAATGACCAGGATGGTAAAAACGAGAGATGAGATTGTGGACGTGAGGATGAAAGGAGATCGGTTCGAGTGATGGTAGGCTGTTGGTGTTAATGATAGTTGAGACCCACCTATGATCACATTACACATGTAGGGGAGTTGAGACACACCTATGATAACATCTCTTTCTAAAGATAAAATATTAAGAACCACAATTGAACTCGTGTCGTCCAACACATAAGTGAATAAGGATTGACGTTTAGATATGAATGGTAGGCCCCTGAAGCCACTTTGGCCTCATATCTCACAATTGAAATTTAATTGCGTCTTCTTAAAATTAAGGATCAAATTTCTTTGTATTAATGAAAGTAATCATCTTACAAATTAAAAAGGCATCGTAGCCCCAATTATTATGACTAAATCTTGCTCATAAATATAAAAAATCAAAAAAATCCAAAGAGCCATTGTTGGCTACATACATACAAAGTTATTTTGGTGAGAGGGCATAATCTAGTGTGGCCCACCTTTCAACCAGTTAATGATCATTACGATTAATCAAAACCTTAAAAACCATATGGGGCCTTCATTAATCAAATTATCATGGTTTGTGAAATGGATGTATTAAAATGGTTGTACAAGATCACCAAAAAGATTATGTTGTCGAGAAGGATAGTCAAGAGTAAAACATTTTAAAAATTTAAATTTGAGTGTCCTAAATATTAGGAAAGAATCCTTTTATTTGAACTAGCAAAATGTGCCTGTGCAATAAAAAAAAGGGAGAAAAAACATGTCTTCAATATAATTGAAGTCGAGTTCAATGGAAGCATAATTAAAACATAAAAAGAAAATAATCAGTTCAATAATGTACAACATATAAAATATGAAACTGAAGAAAGTACATCTTAATCTCTTTGTGATGACCTATTTTCAATCAAAACACGGTAGAAAATTTGAATTGCATGAATAACATGTGGTATTACACACAAAAGAAAAAAGTGCCACATGTCACAACCTCACAAAGACGGCTACTGTCATTATATATAATAACATTAATAATAATAATAATAATAATAATAACAATACGTATGAACATATGAACTACATATAATTAAACTTTTTTACTTTTTAAAAAAGGAAACTAGACCCAAAAGTTTGGATATTGACAACCCAAGTCGAGCCGACTCATCCCAATAGAGTAGGGTATGTTTGGAATTCTTGGACTATGGTTTACCTCATGTAATTCGGGTGGGTCTTATGTTTCGCCACAATACCCAACTCGACCAGCGGGCGGTAAGATGAGCTTCGCCAGCTATTGGACAGATGTGGAAATCAATTAGGGTTTAACGGTTCGAACCAAGGCCAATTTTAGGGTCCATCCATGTGTAATTGAGTTTATTTCTTTGTATGTCTCATTGAAAAAATTTTCTTGTGCACGCACGCACTCATTGATAACACTAGCACTACGAATCAAGACGTCACTTAAGGCAGGACTCCCCCTGACTTTGTCGGTCATCAATGTGCACACATGCACTGGAGAGTACTTGAACCCAAGCCATGGAGGCGACCATATTTTCTGGCTCAAAAAAGGACCACTTTTTGACTAATTTTTTTCAAGTAGAAACACTGTGCATTAAAGAAAATGGATGAATGAGTTTGTGACGGGGCACACGTGCATGCTTGCAGGACGCATGAAGCATAAGAACTCTAAAAGGAGCCTAATACATCCCGTGTAAGAGGATTGTAACTTGGTCACCCACTAAAAATCAGCTTAACACAACAATTTCTATATTCAAATCTAAGAGAATGATTGCTAGTCAACCATTGAATTTTGTTATACCACCTCTTTCAAACTTTTAACTTCGATGGCTAATTATGTCGACCAATTTAAAATCCCTCCTTAGATTGTAATAAAATGACGAGATCGGTTAGGCTAGCTTGTCTTGCAGAAAATGAAGTTGTAAAATAAACATTCACATCCAATAAAAAATGTTCAAATGAACAATAACATAGAAACTAGTATGGCTCACCATCACAATTCACAGCCCTTACTCGGCTAGTAGCTAGTTGCAGCATCCATTTGACAAATCGGGTGAAAACTAGTATGGCTCACCATCATCTAGCTATTTTACTCCTGCATACCGAGTGAAAATCGCTTTGACCCATCTCAATATATCATAAAGCCTCATCTTTATTACATGAATGGTCTGTAGCAACAACTCTCCAGCCCAGAATCATACCTTATGTAACCACCCCAATGTCTTGGGAGCCACCACCACCAAACTGGACCAAATTAAATTATGATGGATCTTGGCATCCAGACACCTCCACAGCAGGCAGTGAGGGCATTCTCAAAAACAGTACAGGTGATTTTCTAGCAGCATACTCAGAACAAATATCCCCACCATCCCCTCTAGAGAGGAAATTGAAATCATCTCTGAAGGACATTCAGCTATGAATGAATCTGCACATTGACATGGTCCAGATAGAAGGGGACTCCCATAATCTCATACGGAATGTATACTCACAAGATCCTTTAAACATTGCAGGAAGGATCAGCAGCAGGACACATGAGAGCTCTTTTGATACTACTACAGAGCATGCAGTAGCAGAACTTCCAGGCCATTTCTGGGTCAGATTCCTCTGTCAGCAGCTGATTTTTTGTATAATACAGAAACTGTCCTCTATTTTGAGATAACTTTTTTTGTTGCTTCAATATAATCCTCTTTTTCAGGAAAAAAAAAAAAAAGCTTCCACCCTGAATGCTCAGGAGGTCCCCCAGCATTGAAGGGGGAGACTGATTTTCACACTTGAATCTCCAGCAGACATCCACAAGAGAAAATCATCCTTTCCTTTTTTCTTTTTTTTTTTTTTCTGTTTGTGGTGCTGACACTTGATAAATGGGCATGTTGGTGGGGGTCAGTGTCCCACCACAAAACAAGGGAGTTTTGAAGTTTACGCATCTATCCATATCAGCTCCTTTAATGATTTTGGCTAGTTAATCTGAGTCATTTAAAGAAAAGGTCAAATGACAACTAGTAATAGCTTTTTCAACCACCATGTCGGATCAAATAGCTAGAACATCCAATGAGTTTGATAAGAGAGCCAATCCACAAAACCCATTTTTATTAGCAGAGAACGCAATGATCCACAAGTATGCCTTATTTCCACCCTTAATTAATAAACTAGTTTGTTCATGAGGAACAAAAGCATCATATATTAGGGTTAGTGCTAACAAATGGCAGTTTCATTATCCTCAACTTCATCATTGTCAGCATCATCATCAATAATATCATCATCATCAGTTCGGCCTTCTCACCAAATTCTATTCAATAAACAATCCAGAAACCAAGTCCCATAGGTAAACAGTGGTGTATGATATTGATCCACACTGTCCACAAAAGTAGGATTCACTCTCGTGAGGCAGTCCTGTAAGTGAAAATCGCCCAGGAAAGAACAACTAAAACCTTTTCAAATACAGATGTAAATATGGAACTCCAAAATAATTGGACTTGTCTCAATTTCTATTACATACAATGGGGGCCATCAGTGCTCACTCCAAAACCCACACACCAACCTACCCCTGTAAATTGGCGACACCAAATTTGATGTTGTATTTCAATGAAAAATACAATTGTCTGAGCCCAGACCACTTACTGAGCCTAATATTTAAGCCCAGCAGTGCTAAATTAATTGAGCTGATCCAACCTTTTAAGAATTTAGAGTCCCCAATTACCACATTACCCAAGGGAGCTGACTCAGGAAATTTGGGTATTTATCATTTTTGAAAATCCTGCTTATTGCCAGGATTAGCCGAATTTCCAGAGTTGACTTGAAAAATTCCTTTCTTTGTTCAGTTATTTAGTTTAATCAGGGTTTTAGGTTTATTTCATTAGAAGAAAATGTAGTATCCAAAAGAAACTATACTGCATAAAGTGTTGACCAAAACCAAGTCTGCCAAAAAAAACAAAAATAGATGTTAAAAAAAAAAAACCAAGAAAGCCTGCATCCTTAAACTTTTCAAAATCCTCATTACATCCTTAAGATTGTTTGAGGGTTTCACATTCCCAGAATGGAAAAAAGCATAGATACAAACATTTAACTAGAAAAATAAAGTATAAAGTAAAATAAGAAAATTAACAACACTAGTTCCAGGGGTGAAAGAAACCTACAGGAAAAAGAGTTTCAGCACATTATCAGCCATTGATGGTTGACTTGTAATGGTAGTCATCAATTGTTGAGTAAATATTTCCATTGTCGGTATGGTAATTGATTGATGCCCTGAAGACCATTTGACATAAATATAAATGATGTAAACTAGAGAGAGAGAGAGAGAGAGAGAGAGAGAGAGAGAGAGAGACTTACATAACCTTGTTCCTCGGTACACCAAGGCGTTCAACAATTGTATCCACGTGCACACCACTTTCCTTCGCGCTATCAGAAAGAACACAAGGATTATAATACTTCACAACAAGTGGGTACCAGATTTAGCCATTATTCAGTGAGCATCCAAGTTGCAACAAGCATCAAAACTTTTCTACACACTACTTTATGAATTTTCTTTTCACTAGTTTTAAAAGGAAAATGAACTTACCAAGGACACATACCATTACAACATTAAGTGCTTACAATAAGTATTGAGCTAAAGGACTTCACCAAAACATATCTCATAACTACAAGTCAGTATACCCACGATTTATCCCAATGAGATGGTAAAATTAAACCTTGTACTTTGTTTATTTTATTTTATCTTATTCTGAATGATAACATATCCCAACCCGCAACCTTGGTGTTGCAAAATTAAGCACCTTCCAACTATTCTACAGGCCCTTGTAGAGAACAAAGAATAGTGGTTCAGCAATCTCCTCAAAAGAAAATCTACTTGTTTCTTAAAAGATCCAGAAATCATCAATTTTGTGATTAGCTTATTCTGAAGGACATTAAAATTGATTTCTCAGCTCAGAGAATTCTTACTAGGAAAAAAAAAACTCAAAGCATGCTTTATCAACAGAACACCACAGAAGTTATAATTTGAATGAAGAGAGACAGAAAGAAATTAAGTTCTAGCATGCCTGTCAATCTCTCTATAATTTTCAATTCCAAAAAGTTACCATTGTTAGAATTATTGGGCATTAGGTGTGGCCCAATGACCACATGCCCATGTGGATTCCCTACTTTGTAAGTCTCCTTCTAGAGATGTCTTTAGTGTTTAGGTAAAGTTTTTAACCTAATGGTGTTTCCTATGCTAAGAGGAATCGAAATCCTAATTGATGTAAGACTCTATGATGGGAAGGGAGTTATCTAAGAAAAACCCATATAGGGTTTAGGGGTTACAGCTCATCTCTACACCACTACATTGATTGGCCCATCGAGATCACGTAGTTAAGGTAGTTGAGGAGTAGTAAATCCCCAATCAAAGATCCAATTAGAGTTATGTTAGTCTCACACTAACAACCATCTCCCTCCCTCCCTCCCTCCCTCCCTCTACATCGGTATATGTAATAGTTGCCACTTAAATCTCATCCATACCACTCAGTGGCAAGTCCTACTTCATGCTATTTCACAAATATATGAAGTACCGCAAATTGCTAGAGGAAAGAGACATCCCAAAAGAGGAAAATGTTAATGGGAAAAAGAAAGAAAGAAGAAAGCACTTCTGCTATGGAGATCAGTTCTTCATTGATTCCATTGCAGTCAGGTTTTCCCTTGCACTCTCATTTTGCTATATGAGTGGAAGTTGGTTGTAGGTTCATCGGGTAAAAGTGAAACCATGAGGAGAATTTTCTTCTTGGCCTGACCGGGGGTTATTTGGAGGGAAAGGAATTTGTGCTGCTTTGAAGGGAAAACATCCCTAGTCAAGACCTTAATTGATGAAGTTAGGTATAGTGTTGCATAATGGGTGACGCCTCTTCATCTTTTAAAGATTTTCCAATGTCTACAATTTTGTAGAATTGGAAGGAGGTTTCCCCCGTTCTCCATTGTCTTGAGAGAGATTAGATCATCTTGGTCCCCTTCAGCAGGATACTTCAGGTTGGAATTTTTGATGATAATGAAATGGGCAATCAGGAATGAAAGAATTGGTGCTTTTATTAGGGATTGCTTCTCATACATTGTCTTATTCAACCCCAGTGGGTAGTGCTCTAATAAGGCAAAGTTGCTGGCTTAGAGGATGGGCTGCGAGAAGCCATTCACCTTAATCTCCATGGCCTACAGGTGGAAGGTGATTCTCGATGTGTTATCTATTGGGCTTCAAGCAACTGCAAGCCATCTTGGAGATTGTTGGATGAGTTGGTAGACGCAAGAGTTCTTAAAGCTTTCTTATCTCATGTATGGCCATCGATTGAGGCGGCGGATACATTAGCTTTGTCTTAGTTGAGGATCATACACTTTATAATTCCATGTAGGCAATATCTCTGAGTAAAGACAAAAAATAAGATTCGAATTCATACTTATCAATGAATAACCAAAAGAGGCAATCATTATAAACAGTGGAGATTTAACTAATTGTGGTCAACAGTCAAAATACATAACAGAAAAATGAGTATACTGAAATTTTAACTCACAGATTTTCAGGTTCATGGAAGATCGCCAACACCATTTGGTCAAAGTCACTGCCAGCATCAACTAAATACCCAGGAAACTAGAAAAAGAAACAAAGCAACAGAAAAATGAATACATAAACAAATGTTTTCTTGTGGCTGCTCACTATGACATTTAGGAATAAGAAAGTAAAAAAAAAAAAAAAAAGCCTCTTACTTTATTCGAAATGGGAGTTTGATGTCCCATTGGCCCATTCTGGAAAGAGTTGGACATTCCTGGAATTGTTTGAGGATGAACAGAGCCCGAAATCTGCCACTTGCATCAATTCAAATGTAAGATTCATCTAGAAAGAGAATGTCCATGCACAAAAAGATTCTAGTCACTACCCAAAAATAAAAAAGGTTGCACCTTATTTAAAGGCAATACCTGAGTTTTTACATTGTACAGATGCACATAAATGCATTCAATGAAGTGGTAAGCAATTTCATTGAAATCAGTTACAGGCCTGAAAAGCCACAACCAATTTAAAAGTATGAGATTTACATACAGTGGCCATACAAGAAATATTAATCACAAAGTACAGAGCCCTAGAATGTTACAAATACTAGTTTCACGTTTCAACATCACAACCTTTGAGGCATGCATCTATAATGCAAGTCACAACAATTCACAGCATAATAATGATATTACTAAATGCAATGCACTGTGAGATTATTAAATGCAATGTACTCAAACTGCTCCATTTTATCATCTCCAAGTGCTCCCCTTCAAAATGACAAATTGGACACATGGATATGGCATGACTGTGGCTTCTACATTCGAGGTATCAAAAGAATTTAATATAGTTGCATTACTCATTCCCAAGTAAATAGATTCTTCTTCTGTGGCTTTTACATTTGAAGCTTTTGCATTTGAAGTATCAAAGACAATATAATATGGTTCCATTACTAATTCCAAACGGCCTATTTGTTTACATAGAATATATAGGAATTGAATACATCGGAATTCATGGTTACATGACCTCCATCTTTAAGATTATTAAAGAGGTAAAGGATGAAGGATGTAAGGTAAGGGGTTAAGGATATAAGATGGTGATGTAGATGGGATTTTGACTTTTCTAGGGTTTGAATTACTATGGTGATCTCTCGTTATTCATTTCCTATATTCTGTTGATTCTATTTCTATGAAGGGAAACATTATTTGATGCTCATTTTTGGATATTCACCTTTGATCTTCATTTTTAACCACTTAGGGCATGAATTCCTATGTATTCAACTCCTATGTATTCTATGCTAACAAACAGGCCAAACAGGTTCTGAGTATTTTCTTCTTCTTTTAGGCAGTATCTATCTTACATCACCCAAGTACTCCCAAGAATCCGGAAGGCCTGTTTGGTCCAGGTTGTGAAAAGTAAACCTTTTTAACAGCTGAACAAGAACAAGAATAACCACTGTCTTTGAGATAAATCAGCTGAACCATTTGCTGCAACCAAATTGTGAAAAGTAAGCCAAACCTTGGTCAGCTTCAAAACAACCTTTTGCAAGAGGTTTATTCCAAAAAGTTCATGGGAAGAAAGAAAACAAGCAAAACTATTTTCCAAAATTTCAGCTGAGTATCCTCGTGAGAAACTGAACAAAATAACCAAAATCACATCGGAATTAAATGCATCCATGGGTCCCAAATAAAATCATGGCTTCCCAACTCAAGAGGCACAAGATCACTTCAAAAGCATTATTTCCTGTGTCAGATTCTACAAGTCAATCGAAACAAGCCATCCATAATTTATAACCCTGATTAGGCACCCTGTTTCAAAGTAATCTAGACCTACATCCCAAAACATTTCCCAATAGACCTTACTACCGATTGTCCCCTCATCACAAATTGCACTGCCCAGTGGCAAGGGCCAAAATTTTCGTTTTTCAGTAAAATTGAATTCCATCATGAATGATGTCTTATGATAACAAGGACAAAAAATGTTTTAGATGGTGTGCAAATCAAGCAACATTCAGGGTAGAGCCCATAGTCAATATAGTGATGAGCTAGATCCCAAAGTACTAGGAAAGAAACATTCATGGAAGATTTGAGTTTCTAACAGCCAATTCGTGCTAATATATTTGTCTAACATGTAACTTTTGGCACCTTAATTGGTGATTGTTGCTAATAAGTTTAACCGAACTCAGACTGATGGTAAGACTAAGTTGATGAACACATAAATAACTCTTTATTAAGGCAACTGATCAGAAATTTAGAAGCATAAGTGCTATGGTTCAAGTTGGTTAGCCTAAGAGACATAAGAGGCCCAACTCCTCAAGCACAAGCTCATGTGGCCCACTGGTTCCTTCCAAAATTTAATTAATTTGATAAGATTAAGACCAGTCACACCTGCCCGTCCTTTTAGGAGTTTATTTAGTTGTTGATTTCAGTTAAAATCTCACAAGATGTTCTTTATTGGGAAGAATCATAGGTCTAAAAATTGATAGTGAATCTATTATTATCCCAAAGAATGTACTTGTAAGTTCTCAACAAGGAAGAGATGAAGCAAATTTCTGTGAATTATCGGTTAGGTTTATTGAACCCACTTGACCCTTTCTGTAATGAGTTTAATAGAGAACAATTAAGAGGTTTTTTCCCCTATCCAAGGAGATTAGGTTACAACACTATCCTAATCCAAACAGAATTCAACTCTTCAGAGTAACAGTTTCATGGGCTTGGTCAGATTCATGAGTTCATTGGGCCATGGACCATTTGGTCCAGCCCATTCAGCCGAGGAACATTATGTATATTCACAGTAATTATGGTCTAACCAGGAAGTCTAATTAGAAAGAATCATATAGAATTGAAATAGGACGTATATATCGCTGGTAATTCCTTCAGTTCAATCAATGAAATTCCAAAATTCTCTCTCCACTCATATGAATTGAGTACGAATACTCTCCTTGCATGAAGAATTCTTGGGATATTTACTTGTCACGACTCTGAAGGTCAGAGCTCTCGAAGTGATTGAATGAAGACTCCTTTCCCTTGAACCTCAAAATAATCAGACATTCAATATCTGATCGAAGAAAGCATCAAATCAAACAAAGCCAAGTGAACAAACCCCAGATTACACTGACAACTTCACCTTTCCTTTTTTTTATTTAAAAAAAATGGAGAGAACCAAGTATTGGATTTTCCTGAGTTCCCTGTTTCGTAGGAGTTGATTAATCACCTTTTCTGATTGAAGGTGCAATCTTTAGAAATTAGAAGCTCTGATTGGTAATAGAAACCAAAACAAAAGCCTGTTTTAATTGGTAGAAAGTGACCATAAACCATGGATATATGCTTCTAAATCTCCATGAGACGCAGGATGATCTTGCCCATGTCTTCCTTTCATCAGTAAGTAGTCCTTGACGATGTGTTCCATTCCAAAGCACACAACAAACAAGCTTTAAATTGTTAACCAAGAATGAGGCATCATGTTTGAAACATTGAAAACATAGGAGCATCAGACATGCTGCATATATACCACCTTCTGTGGCACTGAGACAACCCTCCTTAGGAAAGACAAGTAGACACCTAAAACAAATCGTGTCATCAATCCTAAATAAGCCAATACAAAGGCAGTTAGCCCAATGTTAATTTCCTAACAATGCTAATGAATTTACATGCATATAATTTTTGCAATCCTCTCTTCTATGAAACAATGGAAAACCAACCACGAGCACTCAAGGACTAAAGAGGACAAAAAGCCCAAAATGTTCTTGATTTTCATTTTTCTTTTGAATGATAAAAGTTCTTACTTGATACAACATGAAAGAATGCATGAGCATCAGTAGGCACGTAATACTCATATGCAAGTTCTCATTAAATAATACTGGCTGTCAGTGTATGTCATTAATAGGACATTGCAAGCCAAGTCACCAAGACAGTCAAACGTGTCCTACTTCAAAAACTAGTGAAGCCATCAAGAATTTTATCATATCAAAGATGCTGTTTCATGTAGATATGTTGCCTCCACCAACAAGGAGTTTGAAAGAACAAAAGTCATGGTTTATTGCAAGCACAGAAGTTAAAATAAGTACTAGTGCAGTTGACCATCAATTCCAACCATAGCTAAAAAAGAATTCACCAGAGAATTCAAAATATTCATTTGAACCATCTAAGACTAACAGCACTAATAGAATACGAGAGATTTAAAGACAAACTTAGACGCACATGTGATGGAACATTAAATACATACTTAACAGAGAAAGCAACGATTTGCTTTTTGCCTTGAAATCCTTTCAACTGACCAGTAACCCGAACATACATCCCATTCCTGAGGACAAAACTCAGTGCACACAGTTTGAAGATTTAATGACACAGTACATGAAACAATAACAGCAACTATTCAAAAGGGGATGACACTGACTATACAGAAGTAAATGAGCACCATAGAACAAAAGGCAATCTCTGGTGGTGTTGATAATGATGGGAGTTTTGTGAGATTTTCTGAACAGTAATGGAAAAATAAAAATCCTAGGATTCACTCAAGAACTGTTTAATTACTTATTTTAAGTGATGGCAGGAGCAGCACACATGAGTTGAAGCCAGGAAATGGGTGAAAGATTTTGCTCCATCCCATGTAGACATATTCTACACATTCAAAGCAGGAAAAGCAAGCTCCAGTCTGCTTAAATTTGCATAATCAAACAGGGTTCCCATGCACAAACCAAAATATAGAAAAAAGCAGAGAGGCACAACAGGTGGCACTTCAATCAGAAGCTAAAAAAATTTTCCTCACCAAATCAAACCTCAAGCAAACAACAAAACATACAAATGATCGACCAAAAGTTTTGTGCCTAAAATCCAGAACTTACGTAACATCAGCCAATTGGTTTGATTCTGCTGCATCATTCACCCTACAAGCCCATCCAATGTAAAATTTAGCATGAAAGTTAGTCACATAGCAAGTAAAAAGCACATGAATTTGAATTAAAAAAAGCAAAGTGTGAACCAAGAGGATAAGGCAAAACATGATCTAAATCAAAACCAATTTTTCATTTGTCCTGCAAAAACCCCACCATCTATGAATGTCGATTCGTCCAGTCCCATCATCAAGGGTAAAGTTGAAATCTGTAATCTTCTCCACTCTATTTGTCACCATTCCAACCAGTGTTACCTAAAATAGACAAATCCAAAACTTTCCTCAAAACAGAAAGACTTAAGGGTATATTGCAACACCAAGGGAAAGGAGTGAAGGTAGTCTATTTCCTCCAATTCCCAACTGCGATTAAATTGAAAATTTCCAACGCAATATCTTTTTAGGTTAAAACCAATGCAGTGTGACATGTTAGTACCTGATATTGCCATGAAATCCAAACAACACGAGAATTGGGGTTACAGCAAAACAGGCAATATAAGCAAAAAAAGAAATTGAGGATGATTAGGTTTTGGAGGCACCATACACTGTTTACATCGACACCATCAATGATAAAATTGGATTTGTCGTCACTTGCTTGATCGGCATCACTTATCTGCTTGACTGTTAGCTGCAGCGTGCACTGATTAGCACGATTCTACAACCAAAACAGTCTATGAGAAAAACCTTGAAGATATATGTATCTATGCTTTTATATTATATATAAGTATATATAGAGTTCTCACAAAAAAAATGAAAATGGTGAGGGACGGGTGCGTATAAAGACTCCTCCTAATCCACCAACCTCCTCCCCACACGTCCTCTCAAACCCCTTTCTATAGAGCCAGTTCTGCTGGAGGTCGAGGTGGCGGAGGCCAGAGGGGAAAGGGCCAGGCAGAGGGGGTGCGGGGAACGGGAGGACAGGAAAGGCGGAGGAGGTGGAGAAGGGTGGAGCAGTGGAGAGAGAGGGAAGGTGGAGAGATAGAACACAGAGAGAGGGAGAGGGAGGCAGAGCGGTGGAGGGGGTGTGCCAGTTTGGGAAAGGAGAGGAGGGAAGAGAGTTTAGGGATGAGGTTATAATCGTAATTTCACTATGGGATATTTCTAAATAGTATGTGGAAAGAAAAATCTTGTGTGCATTTAGAAGCACCCATATATATATATATATATAGAGAGAGAGAGAGAGAGAGAGAGAGAGAGAGAGAGAGAGAGAGATTACCTTAGCAGGAGAAAAACCAGAATCATTGAATTGAGTGGCCTGGGAAGGCATGAAGCCACCTCCAGAGAAGAGAGAGGCCCCATCATACTCACTTGAATGCATCACTTTACCTGATAGAAGAAGAAAAAAGCTTCATAGAGGCGGGAGGAAGAGAGAGGGGGAGAGATCATGAAGTGTATCCATTCTAGGGAGATGTGCCATTTTTTTATTAGCTCTCCATTTGATGGCCACAGAGTACTTTTAAACTGCAAGATCAACATCTTTTGGGCCAGGATCCATTTGCTATGGGTCCTATGACCTAGTTGGTTTTGATTGGTGTGCAAGAACACATGTACAATGGCCTTCAGCCTCACACAACAGAAAGGAAATGTTGAGGCAATTTAGAATTCTTCAAAGAATTGTATCCAGATCTTGTGTTTTATAATTTAAATAATATATCTCATAGTAGCCTCTCTTTCATCAAAAAGAGAAGGCATGGTATTGTTTAAATACATATGAGATTAATGCACAGACAGTGGGCTCTATCTTTTGGGCGGGTTGTATCCTGTGAGCATGGATACTTCACAATGGTCATTTTGTGTGTAAAATCAGTGTCCCTGCCATGTCCACAATGTGTCCTTGATGTATCCATGCCGTATCTAGGCATCATAGGTCGTATCCAAAGATAACATGTTTGAAGTCCCTAACATCTAAAGGGAATCATTAACCACTTAATGTAAGACCATGGTGATTCATACCAAATGATTGGTCGCGGGAAGGTTAGCAGAATCTAATTAATATGAATTTCAAATGGAGCCTATATGGAAGACTATGATGCCCAGATATGAATAAGCATGGTTTTAACAACTGATCAATCCTAAGTTGAGCCCCTCCCAGTCTCCCACCATCTGGTCATTCACCAAGTCAGCTGAATCCTATGGCTTTTGGGCCTTAAACTTACTTATTTGCCAATTTTATGTGGGCGCATCCTAGGAGGCACTTAGCTGCATTTTCATTTATTATGGAAGATCAAAATGAAAATTGCTGTTGAAAGATAGAGGATTCAAGGATTTGAGGCAAGTTCATTCAACTGGGTAAAAAAAAATAAAAGTGGGTGCCTATTTCTAACTAATATAATTAATAAGTATAACAGTAATTCATCAAATTCTAGACTCAAAGAAAAGAAAATTCCATTTTATAATATTTTTGTGCTATTTTTACCATATTTTATGAAGCCAATTGCGCTGTAAGGTGAGGCTCAATCAACTGTCACACAACTTGGCCAAGTCGATTCAACGCAAGTGAAACCAAGTGATGCAAACCCTAAAAAGGCGTGGCTTGAAGTGACATAACATGGAAAAGATATATCCAGGAGACTCACAAAGAGGAATGAACTTGAAAGGGAAACAAAAACTTAGTCCACAAAGGAAAATGTTATTAATCCGTAAAACTATTTCTAACATCTTAAAGTGCTCAAATCTATAGGAAAACAAACCCTAGGATCCAAGACTCCTAAACAAATTGGGAAACTAATCAAAGATATTTACTAGAATCACAAAGCTAATCTTAATTACAACTCATTAAAGAAATAACATAAGAGGCAAACATGGATGAGCATGATGAGGCCTATTTGGAGAACCATGATACTCGGATATGGAAACAAAAATTTATGTTTTTAACAATTGATCAATCCTGAATCAACTAGGCTCAGTTGAGTCCCTCCTCTTTGCGCCCCCACCGAGTCGGTCAAATCCTATCGCTTTTCATCCCTAAACCTACATATTTGAAGAATTTTTTGGGAGAAGCCTTAGGAGGCGCTTAGGGGCATTTCATTGACCATGAAAGATCGAGGATTGGAGGTACTCTTCATTCAACTTAGTGAAAAATAAATGTGGGTGCCTATTTCTACCTAATTATAATATATTAAAGCCGAGGGTCTTGGATGCAATTTTGACCAGCTTCCTTTCAATTTTAACTTCTTTATTGAGCTTTTGTAAAAAGCTACAAAAGGTGAAGGAAGTGCGATTTGAACTGATAACATTTTGCAATTTTAATGACAACTCACCTTACCACTACCCCATACAAGGCTAATATAGAATTGCTTAAAAAAAAAATTCAAAAGTAGTAAGATCGCGCAGGGACCCTATCTCTCTAGGTCATGCCCGTACTTAGCACGGGTTATTGTGCTAGTTTATTATTATTAAGAAACAACAATCCATCAAATTCTAGATTCATTAAACATAATTTTCTATTATATAATATTTTTTGTGTTATCTTTCATATTTTATGACGGTTATTGGACTCTCACTTTCAATCTACTCTCATGCAACTCAGCCAAGTGAACTCATCTGGAGTGTCACCAAGTGATCCAAAGCCTAGAGGGTTTGAAGTGAAGTGCCAAAACAAAATGTAGCCAAGCGACCAAGAGAAGAACAAACCTCAAAAGGGAAAACTCAATACACGAAAGGTTTTTTTTTATAATCTCCAAAATCTCCTCTAATGTCCAAAAGTTCTTAAATATAGGACAACAAATGCTAGAATCTAAGACTCCTAATCGAACAAGGAAACTAATCAAAGATCCCTACTGGAAAAAAAAAATCTAATCCTAATTACAACTCATTGAAAAAAAACAACATAAGAAAAAAAAATCCTAAATCACTTTGGGTCCCACATGTGAGCGATCCCATAGACTTTGCATCATTGCCCCGGGTTGCAAAAGAGTACAGCCTCAAACTTGAGCTCTATTTGCATTGCCCCGGTAGAAGTAGCGTACTTCAAACAATTCTTTTGTATCATCTGGCCTCAAGCCTTTCTTGGTGCATCTGGCTTCAAATGATGCAGTGTGAAAAATTTTTCCATTATAAAACAAATGTATATGTATTGTCCCACAGGCATATCACATGGATTCTATTCTTGTCGTGCATCCATGGCCTTCCAAGTAAAATAGTATCCATCAACACTATATCGCACCATGTTGTGTCTCTATGGTTATTCCTAATAGCAACAGGCTAAGACAGTGTCTTTTCTTTTTCTACTTACCTCCTTCAAGGTTTTGCCTAATTTAGCTATATATATATATATATATATATTCCTTCAAACCATTCATCCAATTTTCTTCACAGTCCCATGATTCTATAAGAAGCAATTCACATCCTAAACCTGTAGAGCTGGGTTGTTTGCATTACAATACATAGGAATTGAATACATGGAATTCATACCATAAGTGGTTGAAAATGTTTGTCAAATGTGAAATTTAAAAGAGAGCATCAAATAACCCTAAAATCAAAAGAAGATGGGAAACGAAGAAAGAGGAGCATGGGGGAATTAGAAATCACCCCTGCCAGCGAGAATCAAGAAATAAGAAAGGAGAAATGAAGATTTATGGTGTCAGGGATGAAAAGGCAAACAAGAAACAAAACTGAGAAAGAGAGAGAGAGAGAGAGAATTTGTACGTACGTGGGTCGTGGGTCGAAAATCGAAATGAGAGCTATGTTTTTTAAGTCTGGCAATGAAGAGAGTGCAAGGTGGATACTATGTGTCTATGTGTGCGATGGGAGAGGGTTGCAGCTTCAGCTGGAGACGGAAATAAGCGGCGGTAGAGGGATGACTTGGGAGGGAAGATAAAAGAAACCTCTCCTTATTTTGTACCCATGTATCTTTCTTTGGCACCAACCTACCGCCAAAATTTCGCTGATTTTAGATTTGAGGACCCTTTACAAATATTTCTCAAAACCTGTTTTCTCAAAAGTCTTCGTATTTATCATTCAAATGTAGATAGTTTTTTTTATCTTTTTTATTTTTTTTATGACCTAGGATCATGAATTGTGGGGCGTAAAGTGAACAAAAAAATCCATAGATTGGGAATTTTTGGGTGCATTTCACATGTTTCTCAAAATTTGTGAAGATTTCATATATGAAATTAAACACTTTGGGCTTCGGGCTTCGGGGTTTATTTCTCTAATTTAAAAAAATAAAGATGAACAGTTTTGATCATAATTTTAGCAGCCACAAGACTTCAAAATATATGGCCCATTATAAGTGGAACTTAGAGGGATTTTACACTGCTGCTTTTTTCATATGGGAGGTGTGCAAGAATTTACCACCACTTCAAGTGTGTAAATGTGGGGGGGGGGGGGGGGGGGGGGGGGGGGGGTGTTGAAATGGCTACTTTAACACCTAATCTATGCAAAAAATTTTTTTTTTACTTAGGTATTTTCAGCTAACCCAGCCTTCAGACATTGGCTTTCGGCCCTACGGTTATTTAATTCTTACGAGCAAGGACTAATCCTTAGAGAAGTATATACATGGCGGCATACATAATACTGAGATAATATAAAGGCAGAAGTCAAACCTAGTTTATGCATATAACATGTAAACGAGCACCAAAAAAAAAAAAAAAGAAAAAAAAAGACCATGCAAAAATGTTATGTATGTGCAACATTTATTTAAGTAAGAAGAAGAGGAATCAAACCTAATTTATGCATATAACATGCAAATGAGCACAGAAAAAAAAAAAACCCTGCAAAAATGTTACGGATATGCAACATTTGTATAGGTAAGAAGAAGAGGAATGGGAGGAGGACGAAATAAAAAAAGGAAAAAGCAACCTACCCCTAAGGGCTTTGTTTAAGAATTTATGATTTTAATAGTAATGTGTTGATGTCTATTAAGCTTTCGTAATTCCCTGTTTGAATAGTTGAATTTCAAATTTCCAGCCTTATAAAATGAACTTTTGACTTTCAGAATTCTACAAATTCAAGCCTCTGAAACAGTGGGTTGAACGTGATCCACATTTGAGAACGCAAGTTGATGCGCACTTTTGTTTCATATAACTAAGTTCCTAAGAATCTCAAGACTTGGATTCCCAAAAAGTTGTTAAAATTGAATAAACAAATATGAATAGCCAAAAATGACCATTAGATAATTTATCTACTTATAGAGAATGAATCGAGGGAGATGGTAAATAAGAAAGTCAAGGCCGCACCTGTCTATCTAATTTTTATTTTTGATAATTCACCTCTTTAAAAATCTTATTTCAAATGTCATAAATTATAAATTCCTGTGTATTCAATTTCCAACTAGAGGTGGCAAACAAGTCAAGTCAAAAGGGTTTAGGTGGTTAATTGGGGTCTATGGTTCAGAATTCATGATTTGGCCTATTTTAGAAAAGGGTGAGTATCCCTAGCCCACACCGGTGCTGATCAACACGGCCCGTATTGACCTGCAAGATGGATGTAGAGAAATGCAACAACACAAGGTATCCTCCCATTGATATTGGATGTTGAGGTTGTTAAGTGTGTTGGGATCTTTCGAAAGAGAGATTAGGAGAATTGTTAAAGGTCTCAATTAGTTAAAAGAGTTCTTGCAAGTCAAATCTGGTCAAGCAAGGTAGCCCTAATTTGAACAGTTTTTATGTGGGTTAGGAGAATTTGACCCTTGACCAACCCCTTTTTGTGGGATGAGTTTAGAGTAAAATGAGAGTTGGGTTGAGGTTAGGTTAGTGAGTTGGTTCAAGTTTTACCAGCACACAATTGAATCTCAAAGAATATATATCGAGGAGTCAGATCCTCTATCATAGCTATTGTACAGGAACCATATAACAAATGGTTGGAACTCTATTGTGGGGCCTTTAAATAGTTAATCTGAACCATTTAAGATGAATGTAACCTCCTTTAATATTATATCCTTAAGTCTAAGTTCAAATCAACTGCATCTCATTATAGAATTGGTTCTTTTTGTAGTGGCCTAAATGTGGTAATGAAGCTTAAACCAGTAACCTCAGAGAACAAACTATAGTCTTAGGTCAACTGAGGAGTATGAGCTACCCTTTAGGGTTAATTGATTACTTGATGAAAACTTCGATTAGCACCATGTCAACAAGGACATTACATCATCCCTAAGTTACGTTTCCATCATGTCCCTGGGACTCACTTTGCTTGAACTAAAATTAGAGGATGGATCACTAGAGGAGGTGACATACATTGTAAACAACTCATATTATCGCTATATGGCCCCTACGATAGAGTTCCAAGAGGTTGCTGTACGTTCCCTTATAATGGATGCGACTAGGGATCCGGACTTTTATTTTGAGTGCTAAAATGAAATACAAAGCACTTGCTACCTATTGTGTCCATGCTATAGATCCTTGCTTTTTTTTATTTTTTTTTAAGGGCTGATGTGTATTGCATCCAGCCTTTCGCCTTTTTTTAATTCCAAACTTATGATTATACTTTCACCATCAATTTAAGAGAGGGTAATATTGGAGCCAACTAAATCACATTATATAAGATAGTATTATTATGTATATTTTTCATATATTTTTTTGTTGGTCATTAAAAACTAATTAATTTTTAGGCATTTGATATTTTTAAGCTTTAAAAGTTATATATTTTTTAGATTTTTCTCCCTGGACCTTAATGATTATTTCAAGGACCAAATACATGGATTGTTTTCCTTTAAGGGGCCATTTTGGATGTTTATATAATAAAATATTTACATATTTAAATATTGCAAGGTTAAGATAATATAGAATAAAATAAAATAATTTTTAATATTATTCGCTATTTGGTAGTTTTTGAAGAATGTAACGGATTTTAAATTGAATTGTGTGGCAAGTACTATAAATTGTAATATAGATAATTTTTTTAAATAACAACAAATTAATGCTTTTGATCATAGTAAAGTACATTATTAGATTTATTAATTATAAAATATGTATATTTATATATAATTATCACTTCAAATCCATCGATGGGGCCCACCTTCAAAATCTAAACTACTTAAATAAATACACTTTCCAGCATAATCATTCATTAAATAAAATTCGCTGCCACCACCACAATCTTCATTATCACGACCACCACTCCACCGTCATATCATTGTCATCATTATCATCATCACTGCCACTCTATCATCATCACCACCATTACCAACATTATTATCACCATCATCCATATATTCTCCCTTTACAATGGCTGGATAAAAAAATTAGTGTAGTAAAGCACAGTCCATCTACTAATTTTTTAATCACGAGCGACTTTTTCTTTTCCATTCAAAACTGTGGTAAAGTGGAGTAAAATAAAGATAATACAAAAAAAAAACAACTATTTTACCACCACTCTCTTTCTCCTCCACTTTACTTTTCCACAAACTTTGTTGCATCTTACTCTATCTCGCTTTTTACAAACTATGATATAACATCTACCTTTAATCTACTTTACCACACATGTAAACAAACACAATTTATATATGACATATGCTCCCTTTACCATGAAAATTAGTGTGGTAAAGTAAAGTCTAGCTACCATTTTTTTACCACAAACTTTATGACAACTTGCTGTTTCTTACCATATAAAATCATTGAAAAGTCAAAACAAAAAGAAACTAAATTTATTTCACCACATACTTTATCTCACATTTATTGTGATGTGACATCTACCTTTATTTTACCATACATGTAAATATTACAGTACATTTGATTAGTGAAGACTTTACTTTACTTTACTTTAATATTTTGTGAACTGCATTTTGAAAATTCTTCATATTTTAGAAAATTTTATAGGAGGGGAGGTGGGGATGGTAGGAAAAAAATATTAAGTTTTTTTTCAAATAATTTTTCTTCTTATCTTTCTTGGATTATCAAACATACAAGATTTTATTTTGTTTAGAAAATGAAGATTATATTCTCTAAACTACAATTCCGTGTATGTTTTTGTTCATTCGAATAGGCTCTAATATGAAGGGTGCTTGTTGTCCCAAACCAACTAAAGTAAACATATAACTCTAATAACCTATATAAGTCGTATGTTTGTACTTAAATTTATATATGTAAATGATTAACATGCATTATCATTATGCACTGTTGCAATTGTTGGCTCTCATTTAAACGTATGATGCATTAATGAGGTGTGAAAATGATAAGTAAATAAAGACATTTTCCCTCCAAAATTTTCATACCTTAATAGGTGCAAAATACTTTCACATCTCTAACTTGCAATAAGGCATCAATACAAATTTTTATACGATGATTGTATTTGGGGATGCAATTGGTCCAGATCAAATCCCATCAACCAATTTTATTGAATATTTTTTATTTTGGGCCCATTTCTATAATCTTAAAATGTTTAATTTGTTTATTAAACTAATAGACCCTTTAAGTTCATCATCTTTAAGCCTTCCAACTTTTGAGCCAAACAGTGAAAAGCATCCGAAAAGTCTGAACTGTGGATCAAATTCTGTGTACTCACTACACCAAAAATGTCCATTTGGAACGATTTGAAACTGTTCTTAAATGAATTTGGAACGGTTTCAAACAAGTTTCAAAAATGGGTGTCGCAGAAATTTTGAAACAGTTTTGAGCTGTTCTAAATTCTCAAATCTGGAACGGTTTTGAACCATTCCAGAATTTTAAAACCGTTCCAAATTATTTCTTAATATTTTCTTGCCATTTTTTAAACTTCTTTAAAACAGTTTTAATGATATTTTTTTAAATCATAAGTTTTTTAAACCACTACTAATCACATATTTAAAAATAAAATAGAATAATTGTGGAATTTACATTCATATAAATGCAATCATTAAAATTCTTTTTTAACACAATAATTAAATATTCATATTACATTCAATAATTTCAGGCCACAAGTTGCTATTACGGTAATAATCATTAAAATTCCTCTGGTTGCTGCTGATGGCTATCCATCATATAAGAAGATGGGGACACAGATTTTCAACCAAAGAAGGAAGAAGGGGAAGAAAATGGTTGGTGGGTGTATGTCACTTGTGATTCTGAGCATTTTTCAACCAATCCAACGCTGCGAAGAGATAGAGATTGGCCTTTTTGCAGTTGGGTAACTGCTGCCTTTTGCTCAAACTGCAATTCTTCTTGACTGCTAACCTCGTGGTCTCTTGTCATCAACAAGGCATACAAAGATGCTGTTTGAAGATAAGAGAATTCAATAAGAAAAAGAAAAATTCAATAAGACAAAGGACTGTGCATTGGAAATTATAGAAAGACGGGTAATTACAAACAAACCTTTTGTTTTTTCTATTTCAGGGTTTTTATCTTTTCCTATTTGTGGTGTCTTTCTAGCTGGTGGACCTGATGTTGTTTCTGGTTGGGGTTTTCTCATTCGGCGGTTGTGATTGGCTAATCGCTTCATGCAGCTTCTTTTTACTTCATCAAACTCGGCCAAAGCATGGAACCTAAACATGAGAGACCATGTCAACAAAAATTGAAAACTTGAAACTTTATAAAATATTATAATGCAAAGAAAATAAACATGTATGATTGTACCAACAACTAATGTTCCAACCCAAGACAATGACAAGAAATGTCAGGGAAATTTGACTAAGGATTAAGGAAGCCAACCTATTACTGGCATATTTCCGGACAAATCACCAGTGGCCTACAGAAAGAAAGCAAATTGACAAAATTCAATAAATCGTCATCAAAATGCATTCAGCGTGCAAAAAACCATTCATAGTGGTAAGTAAAAACTATGACAAGGATACAAAACCTCGACACGGCAACTTACACAAAATAGGATGATTGTACCAGAAGATATTCTTGTATCAGAAGATATTCCCATTGTCTATGAAAAATATAATCTAGTTTGCAAATACTCACAAGAGGGCACGCTCCTCTCTCACACTGTTGACAACTTCAATGATCTTTGAGCCTGCCAAGAGCTGCATCACCAGACCTGAGGTGACAATGGGGGTAATCCCCAGCTCCATGACAATCCCACGATTAGATGCAAGAATAACACGCATCCAATTAAATGGATCTGCACCGGTAGTTGAGTGTATGCCATAAAGCAGAAGCTGGCTGCAAACCAGGAAGATGAACAGAGATATTACTGTGTAAATAACTTTCTCCCTGAAGGGAACTTTCCCGTCAGCACTCTGCACTTCTGGCAAGATTGAAAGAAATGGTCTAACAAGATGCAACACTCTAAATCCCCCTCCCATGTTCCCTTGTCAAAACTCAAGTACCTAAGCATGTGAAGTTAAATTAAGTGAGAAGGAACTCAGACTTAAAATTAGAAATCAGAAATGTCTTCTGCAACCGATATTCTTAGATCACCATACACACAACATGGCACTGGATAAGATATAGGTCAGCACAACAGCCAACATAACAATCACCCAAGCAGGTGCATTGGATCTTCCCAGTTTCAAAGAATTCAGGTCCCTTTGAATCTTTGTAAACAAGGTGTAGGCATAGCTCAGTTTACACATAAATAAGAGCAATGCATTTAGATAACCCGAGTTGAGTTTCTTCCTTGCCATTACTAATCATGACTAAGCAGAGTTACAAATTTACAGATGCACCGAGTGCAGGGGAACCAAGTTCCAAGGATCCAAAGAGGGCCCATTAGAAAACAGGTAGGAAATGTGTTCAATTGCATTGGCGATTTAGGAACCTAGGAGACCATATGGAGCCAGCGCCCCTTCTCATCGAGGCCAATCAAACCATTCTAAGAGTCAAAAACTGTCAAAAGTGTCGTTCACATGAAACCATCGAGGCTCAATCTCGAATCTCGTGTCCATTACATTGGTCCGCTCGCTATTCAACCAGGATAGATTCCAAGAAAAGAACAAGCAGGAATGACAGAGCCCTTGGCCATTTCAACAAATGCACCTACACGCAAAGCATAAAGCCGAGCCGAGCATGCACATTAATCATCATGCAAGCGAGAAACAATCAACACAATAAGGTAGCGTTTGGTTCGTTGGAATGATTTTTGGCATGAATGGAATAGAGACTGGAATGAATCTGGAATGGAATGATGGATGAATAGTAATTTCCATTCCAACGTTTGGTTAGACAGAGGAATCAATCTAGTAATAGGATTCTTATTCCAGTTCTTATGTTTGGCATGCTTGAATGATGCTAGGAATGGAATAAAAATTATATAAAACTGACCAAAATACCCCTATGAAGGTTTTTTTTTTGCCAAAATTTCCCTCTCTCGCCCAGCCCTCTCTCTATTCCCAGCCTTCTCTCCCTCTCTCTATGTCCCAGCCCTCTCCCTCTCTCGCCTAGCCTTTTCTCCCACTATCTGTGTTCTCAGCACTCTCTCCCTCTCTTTGTTCTCAGCCCCTCCTCTGTCTCAGCCCTCTCTCGCTTTCTTGCCCAGCCCCTCTCCCTCTCCTCTATTCCTAGCCCCTATCCCTTTCTCTATGCTCCTAGCAGTCTCTCCCCCTCTCGCCCAGTTCCCTCTCCCTATCTCTCTCTTCCCAGCCCTCTCTCTCTATCCCAACCCTCTCCCTCTCTCACCCAACCCCCCTCTTCCTATCTCTCACTTCCCAGCCTCGTCTCCCTCTCTCTCTGTCCCAACCCTCTCCCTCTCTTGCCAAGCCCCCTCTCCCTCTCTTTATCACAACCCTCTCTCCCTTTTCGCCCAACCCCTCTTCTTCTCTCTGCTCCTAGTCCTTTCTCTCTCTCTCACCTAGGCCCCTCTCCCCATCTCTCACTTCCCAGCCCTCTCTCCCTCTCTCTGTGTCCCAACCCTCTCCCTCTGTCGCCCAGCCCCCTCTCCCTCTCTCTCTGTCACAGCTCTCTCTCCCTTTCTTGCCCAGCCCCTCTCCTTCTCTTTGTCCCAACTATCTCCCTTTGTGGCGGGTTCCAATCAGCCAACAGAGAGAAGGAGGTGTCACAGAACATGCCTTATGGTCGACGGAAGAGGGTCGGTGACGAATCACAAAAGGAGAAAGAGGTCAGAGACGAAAAGGAAGGAGGTTAGGTCTTATGATCAGGCATCTCAAGTTTTGTTTGATGAAAGGGGCTTTTTGGACTCAAGGGAAAATTACAAAGGAATGGAATGACCATTCCTCTACCCTCCAATGGAATGGTAATTCTCCTGTATAAAGGAATGATGATTCTTAAAGTAATGGTTATTCTGCCACTTTTTCATGAACCAAACGTGGGAATGATCAATCCAACGAAATGACCATTTCATTCCGACCTTCATTCTAGCGAACCAAACGCTACCTAAACGTTTGACAAAATCAACACAAATCCACAAATTACAAAATCAAATCATTTAACAACAAATCGCCATTTGAATCACATAAAGTCAACAAATTCAACAGAGACGCGGTCAAAAAAACCAAAAACTTATATATGGCATAAATTCAACAGATCCATCAGATATGTAGCTTCCTCACCTGCATCAAGTACAACTAAACAGACCAAAAGGATACAAATCAAAAACTTACGCAAAGCTTTCGGATCTTTAAGGGGAAGGAATCATATCATAAGGAGAGAAATCAGAAGATCCAAACTCCAATTGCCAGAACAAGCGATCAACAAGGAATATAACTATTCCATTTCCGAAGATTCTAGATCAGATGCATAACTAAAAAGGAACACACGAAAAACCTAAAAATCACATACGACGACTTCAGATCTCAAACAACCAACGCATAAAGAGAAATTTCTGTTCGTATCAGAGATTGGAAAGTATTACTATGAGAAATACAACGCAGATGTGTCCAAGAACGCTGATTCATTAAAAACAAACACGAATCGAATTAGAAGCCCTAAGCTCCAATTCGCAACAACATGCAATTCCGACCGAAAGATGGATACGATTTTGACGGATGCAAAGGTGAGGGAAGAAAAACATGAGATTTGGGAACTAATCCACAATACCTCGCGATGGAAGAGAGATGGGAAAAGGAGGGAAATACAAACAAGGTGGCCAAATATTCACTTAATACCCTATATTGGGCCCATTTGGCACCTTCGATGAGTCTTCCCTTAATCTTTTGGTAGACAGCTAAGGCTACTAAATTAAGGTTAGAATATAAGTGTCTCCAGTGGTGCATGCTCATTAAAACAATTTGGACACAGCCTTGAGCCTTGTGGGCCATCTACACCCATATCAATTCACGGAAAGGTAGAGGTCATTGATTAGGTTCGCTGAAAACCTAATCAATCAACAAAAGAGCCAAATTAAACTATTCAATATAAAAAATAAAAGCAGTAATAATGATGATGATTGTATCAACTGCCCTAACGACACAAAGTTGATAGAGTGATCATACTTCAAGATAGATTCGATTGTCCTCTTAAGATAATCTGCACGATTGCAAGCCATCACCACCACGGCTGCTACTGCACCTGATGATTTTCAGCAGCAAAGTTGATTGATGACCGCATTTGATTCAAAGAAATCTCCAGGGAAAATCAAATCATAGTTTTTAAGAATCACCTGTGAATTATCTATCAATCTTTTTATGCATTTTCTGCAATATAGAAAATCATAGTATCATCATATAATGTAACTTATATATCAACATACATGTTGGTTACTGACACAGGCATGAATCCAAAACAGCTCGGCAAACCCGGTCAACTGACACAACCCTATTAGATACCCTTCATTGCAGAGAGAGTAATTACTAGAGGTGAAATGACGGAAAAGGGTTCACCATATATGGGCAAAATTATCATTCTGTAAAAATCATGAGGGTAAACTTAATAAAAAAAATGGGGATTGGTCTATCTGCTTAAGACATTTTTGTCCATTTGGATTCTCACGGTTTTTGCTCCTTTCTCTTACATACATATTATCTCTTAAAACCAATTGAGATAGACATACATGAAGTTGTTGTCAAACAGGCTAAAAGTGATTTGAATCAATTTAAAGTGAAATAGAAGTAAGAAGTAGACTGCCAAATAGAACCTTAAAAGAAAAAGATATGGTGGTGAAGGTGTTTAAAAAGTACAGGAATCAATCAATGAAAAGTTACAGGTTCCCTTGAATTAATTTCTAAGAGTCAGTCAAAAGAAATGTACACATTATCTTTCAACCATAGGTCATTCATTCCTACATTAATTTCACGCATGCTAACATAAGTGGAGATGGAAAACTCCAAGTGGCCCATATAATCAAAACCAAAATTGCTCAAAATGTATGCCTTTAATTTATATGGGATATCCCCATGTCTTACTTGAATAGAGTTGGTCTCATCGAGTAGATGATTAATAATATGATCAACGCTTGATTGGTGGGACTTTATGGGTCAAATACTCAATTGCTACATGTAGGTCAAACAATAATGTGAATGAAACACTCCCATCAATTCAAAACCTTAAACGCTCAAAATGAATACAATACCCTTGCCTGAAATATCCTTGAGTTTTATATTTATAGGAGTTGGTCACTAAGTAAGGTTGAGCCTATGATTATTGCATATGATTAATAATGCATAAAATTATAAATTATAACTTATACGTTATTAATCATTCTTAAATATATGGTATATATGTCCCCAAACTTTACTTGGCATAAGATTGAAAACTTGGGTATTCCAACTCGTCTGGGTATTTGTGACTTTTTTTATCCAGTTATCATTCACCATCGATCTCATCATCAGATGACTGATAGCCATCATCAGATGAGTGATGGAAGAAATTGCGTAGGGTCAAAATGCCTAAACACTTAATTGGAAATTTTTTAGGACAAAAAATTTGATCATTAAGTAGAGAAACAAAAAATCATCTGAGGTTTCATTGGCCATCCATATTTTCATGAAAAGTCCTCCAATCAATAGGTTAGGATGTCCAATTAATAAATTTTAGGGTGGAGACTAGGCTAATGACGTTCTGCCTTTCAGAGTTCTACAGGGATGTAAAAGATTTTGTCTTGACACGCTCTGATACCAATTCGGGGAACTGGGATTGTAATAGGGTTTAGCCTTATTTTGGCAATCTTTTTGATTGTCCAAGGTAAGCATGCTATTGGCTGGAATGCAGTGTGATAAACCGTTGCCTCCAAATCAAGATAAAATGGGAAGAAATGCATAAATATGCCCAGGAATTTTGGTATACACGACCCAAGTGAAGCAAAGGACATATGGTGGGATCAGAATACCTTGCACTGCTCTTTCTTGCAGCCTCATGTGCCATCTCCTGCATGCGTATAAGCTTGGCATAGACACTATTGTCGCCTTTGGCGAGCAGCTCATCGTGGGTGCCAGTCTCAGAGACACTTCCCTGCTGCAGGACAGTGACAAGGTCTGCCTTTCGAATGGCGGAGAGACGATGAGCAATAACGAGTGTCATCCTCCCGATCATAAACCGGTCTAGGGCCTCTTACACCAGATTCTCTGACTCTGAGTCGAGGGCACTGGTTGCCTCGTCCAGCAGGAGGATTGCTGGGTTCTTGAGCATTGCCCTTGCAATTGCTATCCTCTGCTTTTGCCCACCAGACAGTTGCAGCCCTCTCTCCCCTACCTGGAAAGGGCAAATGCAAATTCATGTTTTATCCTCGTTAAGTAATCTCACTTGAGTATCATGTTGATGATATGAACTAGATGGATGCCCAAGTTTTCAGTCCTCATAATCACTACAGAAACAATCGCAATAAATGACAATTGCAACATGCAAAGGAATCCAGAAGGCAACAATATGAGTTTTATCTTCAAATTCACTAACAATTATTCATGCTTGATCTCTCTGCCATTCATCAATCTAACATGAGTTTTACTTATGTTGGGTCCACCAAAAAAAAAAAATCATTTTCTGTAGAACTGGCAGCCTACCTTTTTCAGTCCAAATTTGTTGCAGGTGACTGTATCAGTGGCCATCACCAATGGGGATATTGACGTGGGCAAGGCAATGGTGTTTAAGATTTTGGACCGGTAACAGTCTGGGTCAAAACCATTACATCACAGTAAACCCAAACTGCTATATCAGTTCATGTTGTCCTCTTCTTTTGGATTTTACGGAGAATTTTAAATAATAACTATAAAAGATAATCTTCATTTCAAATGGCACTTTTTTTATTGGTATCTTAGGAGCAGATGGGTCTACAACATGATTGATGGACAGTGATAACAATGGTGTCTTGGCTCTAAGCAACATTAGACTGGCCTCTACCTAAAAAAAAAAAAAAAACAAAAAAACAAAAAACATTAGACTGCCCAAGCTGGCGTGTGGAGTGTAAGTGCCAGCGTTTAGGATAAGATGGGAAAATGTTGATCACTTTAATTTTCTCAGAGCGAGATATATAATCAACTGTGACCCACTGGGTGAAGAGATTAAGTTAGACATTTTTAACACTGGTCCAAGTGTCAGCCATATCTGATGATGATACAGGGTCAAATGACATTTCGCTACACTGAAAAGAGTGCAATTTTCACGCAGTGGATCACAGACGTTAGACTAAATTAGTAGCATGGGCCCCAGATGAAGCAAGTGTGGGCGCCAAGAATGACCGGAACCAACCATGTGTATCTGCGAGTATGTTCATGTTGTGTAAGTTGACTGACTGAACCAGAAAACCATGTGTCTTACCCACAAAAACAAAGAAAAAAAGTAGACTGACTGAACCTGCCATTGCATTGTTTTTAACCTGGTCGATTTCTGTTGGTTAACCGAACAACACTCCTCGAAATTTAAATCATTCGCAAAAAAAAAAAAAAAACCTAAGAAACTAGCATATGATCATTTTGTTTTTAGTATTTTAGGCCTTTTCTCTTTGTGCAAATCATTTATGCATCCATAGAAGGAATGTTCTGATGGATCTGGATGAGGAGACTCCGTCACGCGGCCGGAAATCTATGTGCGTTCCGATGATGGGAAGCTCCGTGGATCTCTTCGCCTCTTGTCTTTCCTACGAGAATGGAGAGAATAATAGTGATCCCAAACCCTAGGGCTCCGTTATCCTTATATAGACAAGTCTCAAAGAGTCACACTTACTAGAGATATCTTCCGCCAGAAGCCCACATCTACTGATCCTATTGGGAGTCTTATTATGGGGCCCAGATCAAGTCTTACACTAAAGTAGGATTGCATCTCTGTTGACATCTGCCCTGCTTGATCTGACGTGGGACCCGTGGCATGCGGGCCACACGATTTCCTACAATCTCCCACTTGGCACGAATGCCATGTACATCAAACATTTCTTAGTCCCATACGCATCACATTCCCTGTAAAAACCTCTGCAGGCAAAGCCTTGGTGAGGGCATCAGCCATCAATTCTTCTGAAGGCACATAAAAAATTTCTATATCATTCTTTTCAGCCTTTTCTTAACAAAGTGATATTTTATTTCAACATGTTTTGATCGGCTGTTAATCCTTTGCTCATTCACCATAGAAATGGCCGACGTACTCTCTATGCTCATTGGGACAGGCTCCTTCTCATTTATTACTTTAAAATCACACAGGAAGTATTTTAACCAAAGAGCCTCCTGGACTGCTGTACTGTAAGCTATATACTCTGCTTCGGCTGTTGACATAGCCATGGACGTCTGTTTCTTGCTACCCCAAGAAATTGCACCTCCTCCGAGGGTAAACACATAGCTGGTTATTGACTTTCTCTGGTCTAAATTACCGGCCCAATCAGCATCTGAGTAGCCGCGCAGTTCCAGGACTTCGCCTTGATAACATAGGCGAAGATTCACTGTTCCTTTGATGTACCGCAGAATCCTCTTAACTGCATACCAATGCGGTAATCCTGTGTTACTTAGGAATCTGCTTACGAAACCCACGGCGAATACAAGATCTGGCCTCGTACACAGCATCGCATACATGATGCTGCCCACAATTTGAGCATAAGGTTTTGATCTCATCATTTCCCTATCTTGCTTATTTGTGGATCCTTGATCGCTTGACAATTTTGTGCTCATACAGATGGGAGTATCAATTGGTTTACAGTTAGCCATATCAAACCTTTTTAACACAGCTTCCAAATAGGATCTCTGTGATAAAGTCAATATCCTATTCGGACGATCACGGGTTATTATAATGTCAAGGACATACTCTGCCTCACCCATGTCTTTCATCTTGAATCTTGACTTTAACCATTGTTTGATTTCATTTATGGCTTCCAATTTAGTACTAGCGATCAAAATGTCATCCACATATAATGACAAATATAAATAACTACTCCCACTACGTTTAATATAGAAACATGTGTCTGCACTATTGGGGACAAATCCTATTTCACATATGGCCTGATGAAATTTTCTATACCATTGTCTTGAGGCCTGTTTTAATTCATATAATGCCCTATTAAGTTTGTACACTTTGTCCTCTTGACCTTGCACCACAAAACCCTCCGGTTGTTTCATATAAATTTCTTCTTCTAATTCGCCGTTCAAGAATGTTGTTTTCACATCCATCTGGTGCAATTCAAGGTCACGACATGCTACCAATGCTACTAAGGTTCGTATGGATTGGAATTTTGCAACCGGAGAAAATGTCTCCTCGTAATCTATTCCTTCCACTTGTGTGAATCCTTTAGCAACTAACCGTGCTTTATATTTATCCAAGGATCCATCCTTTTTAAATTTCTTTCTAAGAACCCATTTACATCCAATGGCTTTTCGATCTTTAGGTAGATCTACCAATTGCCATACTTGGTTCTTTTTAATTGATTCCATCTCCTCTCTCATAGCCTCTAGCCAACACTGCGCATCCTGCGCTTCGACCGCTTGAGAGTAGGAAGTTGGATCCAAATCTTGCACGGTTTCCAACAAACTGCAATAATCATTTAGATATGCCGGTTGTTTCCTCGCCCGAATCGGCCTGCCAACTGGCTCATCAGGTTGTTCAATCACCTCAAGTGGGCCCTGGCCAGGAATTTTAGGTCCAACGTCCTCTTCGTCGGAACCCCCACTTGCTTGATGTAACACTCCGACCCGAGTTGATCCGGATTAGTGGGTAATTACGTGTGTTTTTATCGTTAAGAGTGTTTTGGCTTTTGTTTTTAGTCGGTTTTGAGTCTTGGAGAGATTGTTTGGGTTGAGTTGACTTGGTCTAGATAGTTCGAGCCCTTTTTCGTAATTTTGGCTTTTGATTGACCTTGTCAGTTTTGCGTCATTCTGACGTCAGCGCGTGTATTTCGTTGAGCTTGTCGTTTTCCGTAACTGCCTTGGATCCGAATGAGTTCGTTTGTTCTCGTTGGACCGTCATTTGACTCGAACTGACATTTGTGTAAACTGTTTGGACCTAAGTGCAATTTGGACTCAAATTAAGTTATAAAAATCCCACCAACTCCCTGTCTCTCTCTCGATCGTCTCTCTCGCTCTCAGCTAGTCTCTCTCTCTCGACAGCTCTCTTTCTCTCCTTCTCCTTCTCTGTTCTACTGCTTGAGGGAGGAAGGAAGGAGCTTGTTCGCGTGTGTTTCCCGGTGGACTGAGCCAAGCAACGTGTGATTTTCGTCCGTGAGGCAAGTATAAGCTCAAGTTGCATGAACACTGGTTGATATGGATTTGATTGTTGTGTTCTTGTTCTTCAGTGTGTTTCTTAGTGTTAGACAGCCCTATTGAACTCATTTCACTGTTATCTTGCTGTTTCCAGCCGTTTTGCACACTTTCTGTATGACTGTAACGATTTCAGGAAAATGACTCCGTGCACTCACGGCTAAGCCGTGAAATGTGCTACGGCTAAGCCGTAAAATGGCTTACGGCTAAGCCGATACCCAGCCGTAACCCTAACCGTAGAACAGTACAGACTGTTATCTGAAAATAACTGAGAGTTGGCAAATTGCCATCCTTCTACGGCCCAGCCTGATCTAAGCCGTACATTGTCTTACGGCTAAGCCGTGGACCAGGATACGGCTGAGCCGTAGAGTAAATTACGGTTGAGCCGTAAATCCGGGTGGATATTTGGGGAACCTCAGCTCAGCCGCAGTGCATATTACGGCTAAGCCGTAAGGTCACCTACGGCTACACCGTGAACCCTGAGAAGTGAATGAAAAGGATTAGGTTTAAGCAAAGGACCGTATATGACCTTCACGTTAGAATGTAGCGAACCTGAATATGCCCAATGGAATGTCTGAATGACATGAATGAGATCGAGGGCTGCGAATCATTCATGGACATATATCCAGTTGTTTAGCACCTCCCCATGGGTGTTGGTTTAAGGGACTTCGGTGCACACTCGAGACACTGCAACACTAGACAATGGTGCATCGGATAACTTAAAACTACATCAACATGCACGGTTAGAAACACTGGATAATTAATGTAGGATTAGCTTGTAATTGATCCTTGATTCGTATAAGTACTTGATTGGCTTGATTTGTACAGCATATTGATTACGGTTATGCCTTCTTATGTGTTCTGCGCTGGACCTCTCGATTCTGTGGGAAATGCAGCAACCCCAGAGCGAAGCCCGGGCGGGACCATTCTATTATTGTGTCTTGTGTTTTATCGTTGCTCCATTGGAGTATTTGCATCAGTGCTTATTGTTATTGAGTTTATCAGTGCCTCTTTTATGGCTTAATTGCATTACGTATCAGCTTATTGTTCCGTATCAGCTTATTGCTCAGTATCAGTATATGTGATGCACTTCCTATTGTATAGCATGATATGTGAGCTCTGTATGTGGTATGTGATATGACATGATTGATTGATTGAGGTGCATCATCCGATTTGATTGTGATTGGTATTGGCACTACTGAGCCTCAGCCTTAGGATACCTGACGGGGTTAACTTTGGTTTAGTTTATGTGTTTGCCTCTTCAGAGTGTTCTGTCCTGGGACTCCGGACCCCGGGAACTAGAGACCCATGCGTACCCTGGCCCGGTCGCTGGTGTTCTCATTCTGACTGCTCTCGTAAGGGAGAAAATGGCCAATGTAGTAGCCACTTTGAATGTTATCTGTTTATGATTCTTACAGCATGCTTATTCGTTTGCATATTTGCTTAGTATACGAACATGATTTCTGTGGATCTTGCATCATGACTTTTGCTCACTTTAGATGCAATTCGTGTTATCGTCTTGTTGCTTATACTTTGCTAAGTCGTTGTACTTATTAGTTGTCTTTGTGTGTTGCAGGCTCAGATCCCTCTCCCGATCCTGCGTCGGTCGACCCGACTTCAGGAGAGGCTCGCGAGGCCCCCTCCGGCCTAGAGGAGTGGACTTAATCCATCCTCCAGAGTACGGTTTGCATCATTTTGTTTTCCCCATTCTTTGCATCCGAGTCTATTGAGGGGATTTTTCTGTACTTGTAATGTGGGCTTTGAGTGATATCTGTATTTTGATTTTGATTGTTGTAAGCCCGTTATATGGTCATACGTTCTTGTAAATTGTACTTGTTGTCAGTTCATGATCTTTTGTAATCTCCTATGTCATTTTGGTATATTGTGGTATGCCTTGATACGTACAGCTTCCGCGTACAGTTGTTTGCACGTGTGAATGATCCCTTGTGTGTGTATGCTTGGACGGGGTCTAGGTGTGCATGCACGGGAGTACGTGTGTCATTGGTTAGACTTTCTCTGACCCCCGGTCCCTGGGCTCGGGTCGTGACACTTGAACCCCCTTGCCCATAGAGATTTTATATGATTCCACACTCTGTGGTCTTACTCTAGGATTGACTGTCGGATCCTCAAGGAAAAACACATCTCGGCATTCCATGATTATCCTATTATCGTTATCATACACACGATATCCTTTAGAATGTAATGGATAGCAAACGAAAGAACAATTTTTCTTCGTTTTTGCTTGCAGTTTATGCCTTTCCTGTGGTCGTAGCAGGACGTGTACAGGGCAGCCCCAAACTCTCACATGTTCTAATTTTGGTTTGGTTCCAGTCCATAACTCATATAGGGTCTTGGGCACACTCTTAGAGGGTACTATGTTTAAAATAAATTGTGCAGTGTTTAATGCTTCTCCCCACAAATACAGCGGAAGACTCGCATGGCTGATCATTGACCTTACCATATCCATTAAGGTCCTATTCCTCCTCTCGGCCATGCCATTTTGCTGTGGGGTATATGGAATTGAACATTAATGAATGATTCCCTCACGTGCACAATATTCTTTAAACAATTCGGAAGTGTATTCACCTCCTTAATCAGACCTAATCCTCTATATTTTCTTGCCCTTTTAATTTTGGACTTCAGCAGCATATGTTTGGATTATTTTTAATGCCTCATGTTTATATTTAATGAGAAACACATACCCATATCTGCTATAATCATCAATGAATGTAATGAAATAATCGTCTCCAGTTCTATTGTGTACATTCAATGGTCCACATATGTCTGAATGAATTATGGTCAATATTTCAGAACTTCGAGTTCCTTTTGGAAATGGTTTCTTGACCATTTTCCCACTTATGCGTGGTTCACATATAGGATATGTCACGACCCGAGCCCAGAAATCGGGGGTTAGCGAAAAGCTAAACCGGTGACACACGTACTCCCGTGCACGTGCATCCAAACCCAGTCCAGATGCACGCACACAAGGGATCTAACACGTGCGAACTAGGCGTACGCGGAAGCTGTACATATCATAGCAAGCAACAAAGAAAATAGCGGAAGCCAAAGCAAATACGAAACGGAAACGACAAAGACAAATACACTGATATAAAACCGAATACACACCAAAATCAAATATACAAAATACACAGAATACAAGTCCAAAGTCCAAAGTCCAAATACAATCTCTTAAAATCCCAAAACGAAAAGCCACTGGAAGCATGCATGAACGCACTCGGCAGAGATGATCAGGCCCACTCTGCCAAACCTGAGGGTGCCTCTACACTCGGCCCTGCAGTCTCCTCGACCGCCGGGGAGCTGGGCAAGGTATCTGTGCCTGCAACACCACAGACAACACAAATGAATACAACGATCCAGCAAATATAAGTAACAGGGATTGAACACTCATAGTATCAAAGTGAATAAGGACAGAATAGTAATTTCAGAGTTTCATCTTAGTAAGCTAAGCCAATCGTGCATAGAAGTAAAGCATGATATTGAATTAAAACATAGAAATACTGACTAAGTGGCTACTACGTTAACCATGTTCTCTCCAATAGAGAGCAGAGCAAAGCAGAGCAGAGGAGAACACCACTGACCGGGCCAGGGTACAAGTGGGTCTCAGGTTCCTGGGTTCCGGGGTCCCAAGACAAAGCGACACTGCAGTGATACAGAGATACAGAGATCTAAGCCAGAGGTAACCCCGTCGGGCATCCTAGGGCTGAGGTTGAGTAGAGCCAGATAATACCAATCAAATCAAAGCTAAAAGAAGGGAGATTATCCGCTTTGGACTCACCGATGACAAGGACCGGATCTTATCCTCACGTATTAATCTCTGGGCAGAGCCACCCAGGAATACCCAAACCAAACAGAGATATACGAAGCCAGAAAATATACAAAGCATAGCCAACTACAGATCATAGCATAGAGTAAGTCAAAGCACCGCATAGATCAAAGCATAGTGCAGATCGAAGAGTAAATCAGACATACAGAACGAAAACAAAATGACTGCGGAATGCATAACCATAGATTAACAGAACAGAGGGCAAAACTGTAAGCAATATGCAATGCATCTCAGATTAATACGGAATCAAGGTTAATTACAAGCCAGTACTAATTTAGTTGTTCACTGTCACTAACCGTGCATGTTGATGTAGTTTTAAGTTATTCGATGCACCGTTGCCATCCCAGTGTTGCAATGTAATCTTTGCGTGCACCGACGTCCCTTAAACCAACACCCATGGGGAGGTGCTTAACAGTGATCAACGCTCACATGAATACGTCACAGCCTAACAGACTCTTCATGTGATCCAAAGAATCCATTGGTCCGGTTTACATGGGTGGTTAACCTGTATTTGAGCCCTACAAGTCTCACCATTATCCTAAGTTATATTTCAGAATTGCCATGCCTAACGGTTTAGCCATGAGGGACCTATGGTTAAGCCGAAGACATCTTACGCGCTCGTCGTAATATGCACTACGGCTTCACCTTGGTTCCATTCAAAACACAGCTAAACTGGTCATCCTTCCACCTCTGATCTGGTACCTTTTTCGGCTGAGCTACAGTCAGTATACGGCTTAGCCGTAGACCAATCCACGGCTTGGCCGTAACATTCCACGGCTTAGCCGTAGCCACACCGTAGGAGTCCTGTGTTGGAAAAGTTTCGACTGATCAGAGATTTAATTCACGGCTGGGTTACGGTGGGGTCACGGCTAGCTTACGGCTCAGCCGTAGAACAAGTTACGGCTTAGCCGTAGCCTAGTCGTAGAACAAAACTCAAAATTTAAGTCTCTGGAAATCAAACCGTAGAAGTTTACGGCTTAGCCGTACAATATAGAGACGAATTCGGGATAGTTACAGAAACTGAAATGTGGTACAGAAATGTGTCAAAACAAGTTCAACTGAGCCTAACATCTTAGAAATGGCTGTAAAACATTGCTATACAAAGAATAAGAGGGAATCAAAGCCATCAAACAAAACACCCATATGTGTTATCAAAGCCTGTACTTATACTTGCCTCAAAGCTCTATCAATCCACTGACTCAAGCTCCAAATCCACTAAAATCAAACAAAGCAAAGCAAATGACAAATTCATGAGCATGCACAGCGAGAGGAAGGGATGGGAGATCACATTTGGAGAAGAAACACAAAGAACCCACTTACCTCAAGCAATAGACAGAGATGAGAGAGAAGAGGAAACCCAAATAAAAAATGAGTGCAAGATCCCCACACCAACCAAGACCGAAGAAGAGAATGGAGATCAACGTGGCTCTCCTGGAGTTCTTGCATGTAGTCGACTAAGGGAACGAGCAAGAGAGAGAGACATCTGGAGCATGACTCATATTTATAGGTTTGGAAGTTTAAATCAAAGTCCGGTAAGTTTCGGTTATCTACAAATCAAGTCACAAGAGGGTCCAACTTCTCCAATTGACTCCAATTGAGTCTGACACAGTTATAGAATATAACGAGCTCAACAAAATACACGTGCTGACACCAAGATGATGCAAATATGATGCAAGCAAAGCAAAAGCAAAATTACGAAAAAGGGCTTAGAACTACTTATCTCAGGTCAAAGGTCACTCAACTACCTATCCAAGACCCAAAACCAAGTCCAAAAGAATAAAACAACAAAACACACACTAATGAGCCACTAATCCGGCTCAAGGGGAATCGGAGTGTTACATCCTCCCCCACTAGGAATCATTCCGTCCTCGGAATGACTACCTACCTGCGCAAAGAGCTGGGGGTACTGGTGTCACAACCCGAGCCCAAGGTTCGGGGGTTAGCAAAAGCCAAACCTAATGACACACGTACTCCCGTGCATGCACACGTAGACCGAGTCTAAATGCACACGCACAAGGGAACATTCACACGTGCCAAGCAAGTACGCGGAAGCTGTAAATATCAGAAACATAAAACGAACAATGCAAGAAGAGGATACAAGAAAGGACTGACATAATTACATATAAAGTTTTACAAAAAGAACAAAAGACTATATACAAAAGTGACATGTCCTGACATATACAAGTCTGAGATCCTCAAAAAGAAACAAAACAACAAGAACAGGACTCCAATGCAATGTATGCCAAGAGCGCTCTCCCGTGGAGTGATCACATCCACTCCTCTAGGCCTGATGGGGCCTCGGGGGTCTCGACTGGAGCCTGGCCGACCTGCGAGGGTTCGGCAGGGGGATCTGGGCCTGCAACACCAAAAACAACTGTGAATACGAAGATTCAGCAAAGTATAAACCATAACAAGTTAACACACGCTGTATCTAACAGAATAAAGAACATCATGTTATTAAAGAAAGCATTTTCGTATACTAGGCTGTCATGCAAGAAAGAAAGATGCTGAGTGAATCAATGAATACATGCTGTGTACATGACTAGTGGCTACTACATTACCATATGCTCCCAAAAGAGGGATCTTGTAACATGCAAAGAACACCATTGTCCGGGCCAGGGTACAATGGGTCTCGGTTTCCTGGGGTCCGGTTCCCCAAGACAAAATCCATACTGCAGCAGGTCCATATAAACTATACCAAATTCACCCCGTCGGGATCCTAAGGCTGAGGCTAAGTAGTGCCTGACTATACGGAGTCAATCATGAAAACCCTGAGTAAATCGTGATAACATATCATACGTGCATATCTGTATCTGGAAACTTATACATACATACTCAAGGTAAAGAAATCACAAAGTGAAAGTAACGAAACATACGTAATCATGTAGAGCATTGAGATCAAGGATCGAATGCAACATGTTATGCAACAAATCATGTGAAATCGAATCATCTTAAGTTACAATCCAATTCTAATCTAATTATCCGGTGTTTCTAACCGTGCATGATGATGTAGTTTTAAGTTATTCGATGCACCGTTGTCTAGTGTTGCCTTGAATCGGGCGGTGCACGAAGTCCCTTAAACCAACACCCATGGGGAGGTGCTTAACATCCGGATAACGAACATGAATGATTCGCAGCCCTCGAGATCATTCACGCGTTGTATCACATTCCGTTGGGCAAGTCTAGGTGTTCTCAATTCCATCATGAAGGCCATATTGGTCTTTTCTTTACACCTATCCTTATTCTCCATTTTCATACTAGTGTGGTTACGGCTTAGCCGTGTGTGTGCTACGGCTTAGCCGTGTGTGGTCTACGGCTTAGCCGTGGCTGGGCCGTAGAAGGTTGGTCAGTTGCTAACTCTCAGTTATTCCAGAAATTGCACCCTGTATTGTTCTACGGCTGGGCCACGGCTGGGCTTCGGCTTAGCCGTAAGGCAATCCACGGCTTAGCCGTGCCCTAGCCGTAGAGAAAAACTGGGTTTTTCTCCTCTCTGGACTGTGAGCCGTAAGAAGCATACGGCTTAGCCGTACCTGCACGAATTCAATTTCCTGAAACCTGTACAGAATGTCTGGGAAGCATCTAAATTTCAATTTATCAAGGGAGATAGACCAAGTATTGACTAAATGAGTATCAAATGGGCTGTAAACACCTTGTTTCCAATTCAATTCATGTAAAACTATCCAAATCAATGCATACCAACATGGGTTCTCACAAGCTAGGGTTATACTTGCCTCAATTGGAGATCACTTGCACAATTGTAGTTCTCAAGCCCAAACACAATCTAATACAAACAAAACCACATGCATGCATGAGGGATGGAGGAAAATCCACAACAAAGACCCACCAATAATAACAAGAAGGAGAAGAATGGAGAAAGAGATGAGAGAATGGAAGAATTCCACTCACCTAGCAAGCAAGAAACCAACCTCCTCTCTAGATCGATGGAGGAAGAATTCAAGTGAAAGAGGGAGATTCCACGTGCAGTGCAGGAATGAGAGAAAACGAGAGAGAACGTGAGAAGGAAATGAGAGTTGTGATCGATGGATGAAGTTTATAAAGTAATGGGTTATACAAATTACAATAAGGGCCAAGTCATAAGTCTATTTTCAGTTTGAGTCAAACGCGGGTCCAATCGAATCACACGACCTCGGTTGCAAATGACGTAGTTACGAAAGTTAACGGGCTCAACGAAAGACACGTGTTGACATCAAGATGATGCAAAAATGACCATGTCTAAGAAAAGCTAAAATTACGAAAAAGGGCTTGGTCTACTTAATCCAGGTCAAACTCAACCCAACTACCTATCCATGACCCGTAACGAAAACCAAAACACAACAAAACACGATTAGCAACGAAAAGAAGATTAACTAACCGCTAAACGAGGTCAAGCTGGGTCGGAGTGTTACATCCTCCCCTACTTGAGAATCATTCCGTCCTCGGAATGAACACTAACTCACTCATACCTGGGAAAACAAGTCGGGATACTGACGTGCCATCTGCTCCTCTAACTCCCAAGTAGCCTCATCGGGACTGTGATGCTCCCAAAGCACTTTGACCCACCGAATTGTCCTGGTGCGGAGTATCTGCTCTCGGGTCCCCACGATACGGAGCGGTCGCTCAACGTATGCAGCACTCGGCTGAATCTGAACCTCGTCGTAACGAATGACATGGGAGGGATCATGAACATATTTCCGAAGCATCGAAACGTGGAAAACGTTATGCACTCCTGAAAACATCTCGGGAAGCTCTAATCGATAGGCCAAATCACCAATCCGACTCTTGATCTCGAATGGTCCGACATAGCGTGGAGCTAACTTGCCTTTCTGGCCGAAACGGATCGTACCCTTCATCGGTGAGACCTTCAGAAAAACCCACTCGCCAACCTGAAACTCTAAGGGTCGTCTGCGGGTGTCTGCATAACTCTTCTGTCTCGACCGAGCAACTTTCAAGTTCTCAATTGCTTTCTGTACCTTCTCCGTAGTCTCGGCAATGATCGTCGGTCCGTGAAAACTGCGGGTTCCAACTTCTTCCCAACAAACCGGGCTCCTGCACTTCTTCCCATACAATGCTTCATATGGTGCCATCCCAATGCTCTCGTGGAAACTGTTGTTGTAGGCGAACTCGCACAACGATAGGTGAAGATCCCATTCTTTCTCGTAGCTCAACACACTGGCTCGCAACATGTCTTCCAAAGTCTGAATCGTCCGCTCTGATTGCCCATCCGTCTGTGGGTGGTATGCCGTGCTGAAACTCAACTTCGTGCCCAAAGCCTCTTGGAAAGCTCTCCAGAAAGAGGAAACAAAACGGCTGTCACGATCGGATACAATCGACACGGGGGTACCATGGAGCCTGACGATCTCATCCACAAACTTCCTAGCCATCTCTGAAAACGTCATACCCTTCCGAAAAGGAATGAAATGGGCTGACTTCGTCAATCGATCTACGATCACCCAAATGGCGTTGTTCTTCCTGCTCGTCGGCGGTAATCCGGAAACGAAGTCCATGGTGATGTGTTCCCACTTCCACTGCGGTATATGCAAGGGATGCAACGAGCCTGGCGGTCTCTGATGATCTGCCTTCACCTTCTGACATGTCAAACAGCGAGCAACAAAGCCTGCTACTTCTCTCTTCATGTTGTTCCACCAGAAGCGATCCTTGAGATTCCGAAACATCTTCGTGCTGCCTGGATGCATCGAGTAGCGAGCGTAATGCGCTTCGTTCATCAGCTTCTCCTTGAACTCATCAACTGCTGGCACGCACAACCTACTCCGAAAATAGAGTACACCATCCTCAAGTCTGAAATCGGGTCGGTCTCCAATGTGGTCTCGAATGCGCTTCAATGTTAGATATTCAAACTGCCTGTCCTTAATCTGCTGAATCAACTCAGGCTGAAACACTAGCGTAGTAGCCAACGTCACGCACTCACCCACTAGTTTAACCTCAACAGGGAGACCACGAAACTCTAAGAGGAAACTGCTCAAAAGCTGCACTGACTCTGCTTTCCTGCTGAGCGCATCTGCCACCACATTCCCCTTGCCTGGCTGATATTTGATCGGAAAGTCATAATCCTTAATAAGCTCAAGCCATCTCCGCTGTTTCATATTCAGCTCCTGCTGTGTGAATAAATACTGTAAACTGTGGTGGTCAGAACGAACCTCAAACTGCACACCATATAGATAATGTCTCCACAGCTTCAATGCAAACACGATGGCTGCCAATTCTAAATCATGGGTGGCATAATTCTTCTCATGTTCTCGCAACTGTCTCGATCCATAAGCAATAACTTTCCCATGCTGCATCAACACACAACCTAGGCCAACTCGAGAAGCGTCTGAATAAACCACGAATCCTTCACAACCATCTGGCAAGGCTAACACTGGGACCGTAGTCAACTTCTCTTTCAAAATCTGAAAACTGGCTTCACACACCTCAGTCCACTCAAATGGTACGTTCTTCCTGGTCAACTTCGTCAAAGGAGAAGAGATCTTAGCAAAGTCCTGAACAAATCGGCGATAGTAACCTGCTAGACCAAGGAAACTGCGAATCTCTGTCACTGTCTTGGGGCTAGACCAATTCACTACTGCCTCCACTTTAGATGGATCAACTGCCAATCCCTCTCGTGAAATGATATGACCTAAGAATGACACCTGCTCAAGCCAAAAATCACACTTCGATAATTTAGCAAACAATCGATGTTCTCTCAACAACGACAAGGCTTTTCTCAAATGCTCCCTATGCTCCTCTGCTGACTTAGAATAGATCAGAATGTCATCAATAAACACAACTACGAATTGGTCCAAGAAAGGAGCAAAGATCTGATTCATCAATGCCATAAAAGCTGCAGGTGCGTTGGTTAGTCCAAAAGGCATCACGAGGAATTCATAATGTCCGTAACGGGTCCTGAAGGCAGTCTTAGGAATGTCATCTTCTTTGACTCTCAACTGGTGATATCCAGACCTCAAATCAATCTTCGAAAAGTATGCGGCGCCCTGAAGTTGGTCAAACAACTCATCGATCCTGGGTAGGGGGTACTTGTTCTTGATAGTCACCTTGTTCAACTGGCGGTAGTCTATACACATCCGAAAAGTACCATCCTTCTTCTTGACAAACAAGACTGGCGCTCCCCAAGGTGAAACGCTCGGGCGAATGAAACCCTTATCCAAAAGCTCCTGTAGTTGCTTCTTCAATTCTGACAATTCTGCTGGGGCCATGCGATACGGAGCCTTGCTGATCGGTGCCGTGCCGGGAACAAGCTCAATGGCGAACTCCACATCTCGAACCGGGGGTAAGTCTGACACATCGTCTGGAAAGATATCGGGAAAGTCACAGACCACCTGGATCCCACCTAGCTGCTTCGGCTCCTTCTTCGCTGAGATAAAGGCAATGAAGCCTTCGCACCCTCGGCGGATCAAGCGATCTGCCTTACACGCCGAAATCACACGTCTGGGGCATCTCTGCTGACTGCCCTCGAAACGGAAGCCCTTGCCTAAATCGAAGAAGATCGTCCTGTTGTAACAGTTAACACAGGCACGATATCGAGCGAGCCAATCCATACCAAGGATCACGTCGAAGTCCAGCATCGACAACAGGATCAAATCAACAGGTAACTGATGACCTGCAATCTGCACGTCGCAATGGGGGTAGTACAAACTACACTCCACTCGCTTGCCAACTGGGGTGGATACAACCAGCACATATGGCAACGGCTTAGACGGCTGATGCAACCGCTCGGCAAAACGAGGTGCTACATAAGATCGTGTAGACCCCGAATCGAACAAAGCTAAAGCCTCGACGCGCGAAATCAAAACAGTACCTTCAACCACCTGTGGATCCTCGGCACTCTCGTGGGTAGCAGCGTAAGCACGGGCTGTCTGGCGAGGCTGTCTCGAGCCTGGACGAGCTGACTGTGGCTTGCTCGGAGCTGTAGGTGCACTAGGTCTGCTAGGAACTGCGCCGGAAGTAGGACCAGATGGAGCTGCACCGGAGGCTCTCTGTCGAGGACAATTGGCGATCATGTGCTCCCTCGAACCGCAAATGAAACACGCACCGGCCTTCCTCCAACAAGCTTCAGTCGTGTGGTTCCTACCACAATACCCACAAGTCACTCCACTGGAACTAGAAGTACTTTGCTGGCCTTTGGTCTTCTTCTGTACTTGTCCTCGTGCACTGAAAGGCGGCTGTCGCTTGGGCTCAACTGCTCTAGCAGCTTGGTGGATGGCCTCGGCAGAATAGGCCCTGTCCACTGCATCGTCAAACGTAGCCGAACGCTGAAACGCAGTCACGTGATGCATGTACCGGGGATGCAAACCTTCAACAAACCGGTTCACCTTCCTCTCTTCGGTGCTGATCATGTCCGGGGCAAAAAGCGACAACTGCATAAACTTGTTCACGTATTCTGCCACTGTCATCTGCTGCTGACGGAGAGCTAGGAACTCAACCTCCTTGGCTCGAAACACATGAGCCGGGATGAACTTCCTTCTGAACTGCTGCTTGAACATCTCCCACACTGTCGCGCTAGGAATATCTCTATAAGAGTCTTTCACGCTTTTCCACCAAGTCTTAGCGACGTCTCTCAGCATAGAGGTTGCTAATCCGACCTTCTGCCGGTTCGTGCACACAACGACCTCAAAAACATCTTCCGTCTGCTCTAGCCACTGTTCTGCCTTCAATGGCTCTTCTGTTCCATAGAACTCAATAGCTCCTCGCTTGCGAAATTTCCCGTAAAGGGCATTCGGGTCACTCTCTCGAGGCTGTAAAATCACCTGCTGATCTACATGTGACTGAGCTGGGACTTGGCTTTGTCGATCTAACATGGTTGTCACTTGGGCTTGCAAGTTCTGCATCGATTGCGATTGTGCCTGAAGGGACTGAAATAGCATGAGAATGCGTTCGTCTGTATTTGGTGTCTGCGGTGATGGTGCAGATCCGCTATCATTATTTCCGGCATTCTGTTGAGAACCAGAACCTGATGCCATCCTGTAAACATGGAAAGAGTCAGACACAAACACAAAACAATAGCGCCCAACAAACCCCACAAGCTAGAAAGATCACAAAGAAAATCGTATCCTCACCACGATCCTACATGCCTACATGCTTATCATCTAGAACAAGGAAGGAGCAAAGAATGCTCTGATACCATACAATACGTATGTCACAACCCGAGCCCAGGGTTCGGGGGTTAGCAAAAGCCAAACCTAATGACACACGTACTCCCGTGCATGCACACGTAGACCGAGTCTAAATGCACACGCACAAGGGAACATTCACACGTGCCAAGCAAGTACGCGGAAGCTGTAAATATCAGAAACATAAAACGAACAATGCAAGAAGAGGATACAAGAAAGGACTGACATAATTACATATAAAGTTTTACAAAAAGAACAAAAGACTATATACAAAAGTGACATGTCCTGACATATACAAGTCTGAGATCCTCAAAAAGAAACAAAACAACAAGAACAGGACTCCAATGCAATGTATGCCAAGAGCGCTCTCCCGTGGAGTGATCACATCCACTCCTCTAGGCCTGATGGGGCCTCGGGGGTCTCGACTGGAGCCTGGCCGACCTGCGAGGGTTCGGCAGGGGGATCTGGGCCTGCAACACCAAAAACAACTGTGAATACGAAGATTCAGCAAAGTATAAACCATAACAAGTTAACACACGCTGTATCTAACAGAATAAAGAACATCATGTTATTAAAGAAAGCATTTTCGTATACTAGGCTGTCATGCAAGAAAGAAAGATGCTGAGTGAATCAATGAATACATGCTGTGTACATAACTAGTGGCTACTACATTACCATATGCTCCCAAAAGAGGGATCTTGTAACATGCAAAGAACACCATTGTCCGGGCCAGGGTACAATGGGTCTCGGTTTCCTGGGGTCCGGTTCCCCAAGACAAAATCCATACTGCAGCAGGTCCATATAAACTATACCAAATTCACCCCGTCGGGATCCTAAGGCTGAGGCTAAGTAGTGCCTGACTATACGGAGTCAATCATGAAAACCCTGAGTAAATCGTGATAACATATCATACGTGCATATCTGTATCTGGAAACTTATACATACATACTCAAGGTAAAGAAATCACAAAGTGAAAGTAACGAAACATACGTAATCATGTAGAGCATTGAGATCAAGGATCGAATGCAACATGTTATGCAACAAATCATGTGAAATCGAATCATCTTAAGTTACAATCCAATTCTAATCTAATTATCCGGTGTTTCTAACCGTGCATGATGATGTAGTTTTAAGTTATTCGATGCACCGTTGTCTAGTGTTGCCTTGAATCGGGCGGTGCACGAAGTCCCTTAAACCAACACCCATGGGGAGGTGCTTAACATCCGGATAACGAACATGAATGATTCGCAGCCCTCGAGATCATTCACGCGTTGTATCACATTCCGTTGGGCAAGTCTAGGTGTTCTCAATTCCATCATGAAGGCCATATTGGTCTTTTCTTTACACCTATCCTTATTCTCCATTTTCATACTAGTGTGGTTACGGCTTAGCCGTGTGTGTGCTACGGCTTAGCCGTGTGTGGTCTACGGCTTAGCCGTGGCTGGGCCGTAGAAGGTTGGTCAGTTGCTAACTCTCAGTTATTCCAGAAATTGCACCCTGTATTGTTCTACGGCTGGGCCACGGCTGGGCTTCGGCTTAGCCGTAAGGCAATCCACGGCTTAGCCGTGCCCTAGCCGTAGAGAAAAACTGGGTTTTTCTCCTCTCTGGACTGTGAGCCGTAAGAAGCATACGGCTTAGCCGTACCTGCACGAATTCAATTTCCTGAAACCTGTACAGAATGTCTGGGAAGCATCTAAATTTCAATTTATCAAGGGAGATAGACCAAGTATTGACTAAATGAGTATCAAATGGGCTGTAAACACCTTGTTTCCAATTCAATTCATGTAAAACTATCCAAATCAATGCATACCAACATGGGTTCTCACAAGCTAGGGTTATACTTGCCTCAATTGGAGATCACTTGCACAATTGTAGTTCTCAAGCCCAAACACAATCTAATACAAACAAAACCACATGCATGCATGAGGGATGGAGGAAAATCCACAACAAAGACCCACCAATAATAACAAGAAGGAGAAGAATGGAGAAAGAGATGAGAGAATGGAAGAATTCCACTCACCTAGCAAGCAAGAAACCAACCTCCTCTCTAGATCGATGGAGGAAGAATTCAAGTGAAAGAGGGAGATTCCACGTGCAGTGCAGGAATGAGAGAAAACGAGAGAGAACGTGAGAAGGAAATGAGAGTTGTGATCGATGGATGAAGTTTATAAAGTAATGGGTTATACAAATTACAATAAGGGCCAAGTCATAAGTCTATTTTCAGTTTGAGTCAAACGCGGGTCCAATCGAATCACACGACCTCGGTTGCAAATGACGTAGTTACGAAAGTTAACGGGCTCAACGAAAGACACGTGTTGACATCAAGATGATGCAAAAATGACCATGTCTAAGAAAAGCTAAAATTACGAAAAAGGGCTTGGTCTACTTAATCCAGGTCAAACTCAACCCAACTACCTATCCATGACCCGTAACGAAAACCAAAACACAACAAAACACGATTAGCAACGAAAAGAAGATTAACTAACCGCTAAACGAGGTCAAGCTGGGTCGGAGTGTTACATCCTCCCCTACTTGAGAATCATTCCGTCCTCGGAATGAACACTAACTCACTCATACCTGGGAAAACAAGTCGGGATACTGACGTGCCATCTGCTCCTCTAACTCCCAAGTAGCCTCATCGGGACTGTGATGCTCCCAAAGCACTTTGACCCACCGAATTGTCCTGGTGCGGAGTATCTGCTCTCGGGTCCCCACGATACGGAGCGGTCGCTCAACGTATGCAGCACTCGGCTGAATCTGAACCTCGTCGTAACGAATGACATGGGAGGGATCATGAACATATTTCCGAAGCATCGAAACGTGGAAAACGTTATGCACTCCTGAAAACATCTCGGGAAGCTCTAATCGATAGGCCAAATCACCAATCCGACTCTTGATCTCGAATGGTCCGACATAGCGTGGAGCTAACTTGCCTTTCTGGCCGAAACGGATCGTACCCTTCATCGGTGAGACCTTCAGAAAAACCCACTCGCCAACCTGAAACTCTAAGGGTCGTCTGCGGGTGTCTGCATAACTCTTCTGTCTCGACCGAGCAACTTTCAAGTTCTCAATTGCTTTCTGTACCTTCTCCGTAGTCTCGGCAATGATCGTCGGTCCGTGAAAACTGCGGGTTCCAACTTCTTCCCAACAAACCGGGCTCCTGCACTTCTTCCCATACAATGCTTCATATGGTGCCATCCCAATGCTCTCGTGGAAACTGTTGTTGTAGGCGAACTCGCACAACGATAGGTGAAGATCCCATTCTTTCTCGTAGCTCAACACACTGGCTCGCAACATGTCTTCCAAAGTCTGAATCGTCCGCTCTGATTGCCCATCCGTCTGTGGGTGGTATGCCGTGCTGAAACTCAACTTCGTGCCCAAAGCCTCTTGGAAAGCTCTCCAGAAAGAGGAAACAAAACGGCTGTCACGATCGGATACAATCGACACGGGGGTACCATGGAGCCTGACGATCTCATCCACAAACTTCCTAGCCATCTCTGAAAACGTCATACCCTTCCGAAAAGGAATGAAATGGGCTGACTTCGTCAATCGATCTACGATCACCCAAATGGCGTTGTTCTTCCTGCTCGTCGGCGGTAATCCGGAAACGAAGTCCATGGTGATGTGTTCCCACTTCCACTGCGGTATATGCAAGGGATGCAACGAGCCTGGCGGTCTCTGATGATCTGCCTTCACCTTCTGACATGTCAAACAGCGAGCAACAAAGCCTGCTACTTCTCTCTTCATGTTGTTCCACCAGAAGCGATCCTTGAGATTCCGAAACATCTTCGTGCTGCCTGGATGCATCGAGTAGCGAGCGTAATGCGCTTCGTTCATCAGCTTCTCCTTGAACTCATCAACTGCTGGCACGCACAACCTACTCCGAAAATAGAGTACACCATCCTCAAGTCTGAAATCGGGTCGGTCTCCAATGTGGTCTCGAATGCGCTTCAATGTTAGATATTCAAACTGCCTGTCCTTAATCTGCTGAATCAACTCAGGCTGAAACACTAGCGTAGTAGCCAACGTCACGCACTCACCCACTAGTTTAACCTCAACAGGGAGACCACGAAACTCTAAGAGGAAACTGCTCAAAAGCTGCACTGACTCTGCTTTCCTGCTGAGCGCATCTGCCACCACATTCCCCTTGCCTGGCTGATATTTGATCGGAAAGTCATAATCCTTAATAAGCTCAAGCCATCTCCGCTGTTTCATATTCAGCTCCTGCTGTGTGAATAAATACTGTAAACTGTGGTGGTCAGAACGAACCTCAAACTGCACACCATATAGATAATGTCTCCACAGCTTCAATGCAAACACGATGGCTGCCAATTCTAAATCATGGGTGGCATAATTCTTCTCATGTTCTCGCAACTGTCTCGATCCATAAGCAATAACTTTCCCATGCTGCATCAACACACAACCTAGGCCAACTCGAGAAGCGTCTGAATAAACCACGAATCCTTCACAACCATCTGGCAAGGCTAACACTGGGACCGTAGTCAACTTCTCTTTCAAAATCTGAAAACTGGCTTCACACACCTCAGTCCACTCAAATGGTACGTTCTTCCTGGTCAACTTCGTCAAAGGAGAAGAGATCTTAGCAAAGTCCTGAACAAATCGGCGATAGTAACCTGCTAGACCAAGGAAACTGCGAATCTCTGTCACTGTCTTGGGGCTAGACCAATTCACTACTGCCTCCACTTTAGATGGATCAACTGCCAATCCCTCTCGTGAAATGATATGACCTAAGAATGACACCTGCTCAAGCCAAAAATCACACTTCGATAATTTAGCAAACAATCGATGTTCTCTCAACAACGACAAGGCTTTTCTCAAATGCTCCCTATGCTCCTCTGCTGACTTAGAATAGATCAGAATGTCATCAATAAACACAACTACGAATTGGTCCAAGAAAGGAGCAAAGATCTGATTCATCAATGCCATAAAAGCTGCAGGTGCGTTGGTTAGTCCAAAAGGCATCACGAGGAATTCATAATGTCCGTAACGGGTCCTGAAGGCAGTCTTAGGAATGTCATCTTCTTTGACTCTCAACTGGTGATATCCAGACCTCAAATCAATCTTCGAAAAGTATGCGGCGCCCTGAAGTTGGTCAAACAACTCATCGATCCTGGGTAGGGGGTACTTGTTCTTGATAGTCACCTTGTTCAACTGGCGGTAGTCTATACACATCCGAAAAGTACCATCCTTCTTCTTGACAAACAAGACTGGCGCTCCCCAAGGTGAAACGCTCGGGCGAATGAAACCCTTATCCAAAAGCTCCTGTAGTTGCTTCTTCAATTCTGACAATTCTGCTGGGGCCATGCGATACGGAGCCTTGCTGATCGGTGCCGTGCCGGGAACAAGCTCAATGGCGAACTCCACATCTCGAACCGGGGGTAAGTCTGACACATCGTCTGGAAAGATATCGGGAAAGTCACAGACCACCTGGATCCCACCTAGCTGCTTCGGCTCCTTCTTCGCTGAGATAAAGGCAATGAAGCCTTCGCACCCTCGGCGGATCAAGCGATCTGCCTTACACGCCGAAATCACACGTCTGGGGCATCTCTGCTGACTGCCCTCGAAACGGAAGCCCTTGCCTAAATCGAAGAAGATCGTCCTGTTGTAACAGTTAACACAGGCACGATATCGAGCGAGCCAATCCATACCAAGGATCACGTCGAAGTCCAGCATCGACAACAGGATCAAATCAACAGGTAACTGATGACCTGCAATCTGCACGTCGCAATGGGGGTAGTACAAACTACACTCCACTCGCTTGCCAACTGGGGTGGATACAACCAGCACATATGGCAACGGCTTAGACGGCTGATGCAACCGCTCGGCAAAACGAGGTGCTACATAAGATCGTGTAGACCCCGAATCGAACAAAGCTAAAGCCTCGACGCGCGAAATCAAAACAGTACCTTCAACCACCTGTGGATCCTCGGCACTCTCGTGGGTAGCAGCGTAAGCACGGGCTGTCTGGCGAGGCTGTCTCGAGCCTGGACGAGCTGACTGTGGCTTGCTCGGAGCTGTAGGTGCACTAGGTCTGCTAGGAACTGCGCCGGAAGTAGGACCAGATGGAGCTGCACCGGAGGCTCTCTGTCGAGGACAATTGGCGATCATGTGCTCCCTCGAACCGCAAATGAAACACGCACCGGCCTTCCTCCAACAAGCTTCAGTCGTGTGGTTCCTACCACAATACCCACAAGTCACTCCACTGGAACTAGAAGTACTTTGCTGGCCTTTGGTCTTCTTCTGTACTTGTCCTCGTGCACTGAAAGGCGGCTGTCGCTTGGGCTCAACTGCTCTAGCAGCTTGGTGGATGGCCTCGGCAGAATAGGCCCTGTCCACTGCATCGTCAAACGTAGCCGAACGCTGAAACGCAGTCACGTGATGCATGTACCGGGGATGCAAACCTTCAACAAACCGGTTCACCTTCCTCTCTTCGGTGCTGATCATGTCCGGGGCAAAAAGCGACAACTGCATAAACTTGTTCACGTATTCTGCCACTGTCATCTGCTGCTGACGGAGAGCTAGGAACTCAACCTCCTTGGCTCGAAACACATGAGCCGGGATGAACTTCCTTCTGAACTGCTGCTTGAACATCTCCCACACTGTCGCGCTAGGAATATCTCTATAAGAGTCTTTCACGCTTTTCCACCAAGTCTTAGCGACGTCTCTCAGCATAGAGGTTGCTAATCCGACCTTCTGCCGGTTCGTGCACACAACGACCTCAAAAACATCTTCCGTCTGCTCTAGCCACTGTTCTGCCTTCAATGGCTCTTCTGTTCCATAGAACTCAATAGCTCCTCGCTTGCGAAATTTCCCGTAAAGGGCATTCGGGTCACTCTCTCGAGGCTGTAAAATCACCTGCTGATCTACATGTGACTGAGCTGGGACTTGGCTTTGTCGATCTAACATGGTTGTCACTTGGGCTTGCAAGTTCTGCATCGATTGCGATTGTGCCTGAAGGGACTGAAATAGCATGAGAATGCGTTCGTCTGTATTTGGTGTCTGCGGTGATGGTGCAGATCCGCTATCATTATTTCCGGCATTCTGTTGAGAACCAGAACCTGATGCCATCCTGTAAACATGGAAAGAGTCAGACACAAACACAAAACAATAGCGCCCAACAAACCCCACAAGCTAGAAAGATCACAAAGAAAATCGTATCCTCACCACGATCCTACATGCCTACATGCTTATCATCTAGAACAAGGAAGGAGCAAAGAATGCTCTGATACCATACAATACGTATGTCACAACCCGAGCCCAGGGTTCGGGGGTTAGCAAAAGCCAAACCTAATGACACACGTACTCCCGTGCATGCACACGTAGACCGAGTCTAAATGCACACGCACAAGGGAACATTCACACGTGCCAAGCAAGTACGCGGAAGCTGTAAATATCAGAAACATAAAACGAACAATGCAAGAAGAGGATACAAGAAAGGACTGACATAATTACATATAAAGTTTTACAAAAAGAACAAAAGACTATATACAAAAGTGACATGTCCTGACATATACAAGTCTGAGATCCTCAAAAAGAAACAAAACAACAAGAACAGGACTCCAATGCAATGTATGCCAAGAGCGCTCTCCCGTGGAGTGATCACATCCACTCCTCTAGGCCTGATGGGGCCTCGGGGGTCTCGACTGGAGCCTGGCCGACCTGCGAGGGTTCGGCAGGGGGATCTGGGCCTGCAACACCAAAAACAACTGTGAATACGAAGATTCAGCAAAGTATAAACCATAACAAGTTAACACACGCTGTATCTAACAGAATAAAGAACATCATGTTATTAAAGAAAGCATTTTCGTATACTAGGCTGTCATGCAAGAAAGAAAGATGCTGAGTGAATCAATGAATACATGCTGTGTACATAACTAGTGGCTACTACATTACCATATGCTCCCAAAAGAGGGATCTTGTAACATGCAAAGAACACCATTGTCCGGGCCAGGGTACAATGGGTCTCGGTTTCCTGGGGTCCGGTTCCCCAAGACAAAATCCATACTGCAGCAGGTCCATATAAACTATACCAAATTCACCCCGTCGGGATCCTAAGGCTGAGGCTAAGTAGTGCCTGACTATACGGAGTCAATCATGAAAACCCTGAGTAAATCGTGATAACATATCATACGTGCATATCTGTATCTGGAAACTTATACATACATACTCAAGGTAAAGAAATCACAAAGTGAAAGTAACGAAACATACGTAATCATGTAGAGCATTGAGATCAAGGATCGAATGCAACATGTTATGCAACAAATCATGTGAAATCGAATCATCTTAAGTTACAATCCAATTCTAATCTAATTATCCGGTGTTTCTAACCGTGCATGATGATGTAGTTTTAAGTTATTCGATGCACCGTTGTCTAGTGTTGCCTTGAATCGGGCGGTGCACGAAGTCCCTTAAACCAACACCCATGGGGAGGTGCTTAACATCCGGATAACGAACATGAATGATTCGCAGCCCTCGAGATCATTCACGCGTTGTATCACATTCCGTTGGGCAAGTCTAGGTGTTCTCAATTCCATCATGAAGGCCATATTGGTCTTTTCTTTACACCTATCCTTATTCTCCATTTTCATACTAGTGTGGTTACGGCTTAGCCGTGTGTGTGCTACGGCTTAGCCGTGTGTGGTCTACGGCTTAGCCGTGGCTGGGCCGTAGAAGGTTGGTCAGTTGCTAACTCTCAGTTATTCCAGAAATTGCACCCTGTATTGTTCTACGGCTGGGCCACGGCTGGGCTTCGGCTTAGCCGTAAGGCAATCCACGGCTTAGCCGTGCCCTAGCCGTAGAGAAAAACTGGGTTTTTCTCCTCTCTGGACTGTGAGCCGTAAGAAGCATACGGCTTAGCCGTACCTGCACGAATTCAATTTCCTGAAACCTGTACAGAATGTCTGGGAAGCATCTAAATTTCAATTTATCAAGGGAGATAGACCAAGTATTGACTAAATGAGTATCAAATGGGCTGTAAACACCTTGTTTCCAATTCAATTCATGTAAAACTATCCAAATCAATGCATACCAACATGGGTTCTCACAAGCTAGGGTTATACTTGCCTCAATTGGAGATCACTTGCACAATTGTAGTTCTCAAGCCCAAACACAATCTAATACAAACAAAACCACATGCATGCATGAGGGATGGAGGAAAATCCACAACAAAGACCCACCAATAATAACAAGAAGGAGAAGAATGGAGAAAGAGATGAGAGAATGGAAGAATTCCACTCACCTAGCAAGCAAGAAACCAACCTCCTCTCTAGATCGATGGAGGAAGAATTCAAGTGAAAGAGGGAGATTCCACGTGCAGTGCAGGAATGAGAGAAAACGAGAGAGAACGTGAGAAGGAAATGAGAGTTGTGATCGATGGATGAAGTTTATAAAGTAATGGGTTATACAAATTACAATAAGGGCCAAGTCATAAGTCTATTTTCAGTTTGAGTCAAACGCGGGTCCAATCGAATCACACGACCTCGGTTGCAAATGACGTAGTTACGAAAGTTAACGGGCTCAACGAAAGACACGTGTTGACATCAAGATGATGCAAAAATGACCATGTCTAAGAAAAGCTAAAATTACGAAAAAGGGCTTGGTCTACTTAATCCAGGTCAAACTCAACCCAACTACCTATCCATGACCCGTAACGAAAACCAAAACACAACAAAACACGATTAGCAACGAAAAGAAGATTAACTAACCGCTAAACGAGGTCAAGCTGGGTCGGAGTGTTACATCCTCCCCTACTTGAGAATCATTCCGTCCTCGGAATGAACACTAACTCACTCATACCTGGGAAAACAAGTCGGGATACTGACGTGCCATCTGCTCCTCTAACTCCCAAGTAGCCTCATCGGGACTGTGATGCTCCCAAAGCACTTTGACCCACCGAATTGTCCTGGTGCGGAGTATCTGCTCTCGGGTCCCCACGATACGGAGCGGTCGCTCAACGTATGCAGCACTCGGCTGAATCTGAACCTCGTCGTAACGAATGACATGGGAGGGATCATGAACATATTTCCGAAGCATCGAAACGTGGAAAACGTTATGCACTCCTGAAAACATCTCGGGAAGCTCTAATCGATAGGCCAAATCACCAATCCGACTCTTGATCTCGAATGGTCCGACATAGCGTGGAGCTAACTTGCCTTTCTGGCCGAAACGGATCGTACCCTTCATCGGTGAGACCTTCAGAAAAACCCACTCGCCAACCTGAAACTCTAAGGGTCGTCTGCGGGTGTCTGCATAACTCTTCTGTCTCGACCGAGCAACTTTCAAGTTCTCAATTGCTTTCTGTACCTTCTCCGTAGTCTCGGCAATGATCGTCGGTCCGTGAAAACTGCGGGTTCCAACTTCTTCCCAACAAACCGGGCTCCTGCACTTCTTCCCATACAATGCTTCATATGGTGCCATCCCAATGCTCTCGTGGAAACTGTTGTTGTAGGCGAACTCGCACAACGATAGGTGAAGATCCCATTCTTTCTCGTAGCTCAACACACTGGCTCGCAACATGTCTTCCAAAGTCTGAATCGTCCGCTCTGATTGCCCATCCGTCTGTGGGTGGTATGCCGTGCTGAAACTCAACTTCGTGCCCAAAGCCTCTTGGAAAGCTCTCCAGAAAGAGGAAACAAAACGGCTGTCACGATCGGATACAATCGACACGGGGGTACCATGGAGCCTGACGATCTCATCCACAAACTTCCTAGCCATCTCTGAAAACGTCATACCCTTCCGAAAAGGAATGAAATGGGCTGACTTCGTCAATCGATCTACGATCACCCAAATGGCGTTGTTCTTCCTGCTCGTCGGCGGTAATCCGGAAACGAAGTCCATGGTGATGTGTTCCCACTTCCACTGCGGTATATGCAAGGGATGCAACGAGCCTGGCGGTCTCTGATGATCTGCCTTCACCTTCTGACATGTCAAACAGCGAGCAACAAAGCCTGCTACTTCTCTCTTCATGTTGTTCCACCAGAAGCGATCCTTGAGATTCCGAAACATCTTCGTGCTGCCTGGATGCATCGAGTAGCGAGCGTAATGCGCTTCGTTCATCAGCTTCTCCTTGAACTCATCAACTGCTGGCACGCACAACCTACTCCGAAAATAGAGTACACCATCCTCAAGTCTGAAATCGGGTCGGTCTCCAATGTGGTCTCGAATGCGCTTCAATGTTAGATATTCAAACTGCCTGTCCTTAATCTGCTGAATCAACTCAGGCTGAAACACTAGCGTAGTAGCCAACGTCACGCACTCACCCACTAGTTTAACCTCAACAGGGAGACCACGAAACTCTAAGAGGAAACTGCTCAAAAGCTGCACTGACTCTGCTTTCCTGCTGAGCGCATCTGCCACCACATTCCCCTTGCCTGGCTGATATTTGATCGGAAAGTCATAATCCTTAATAAGCTCAAGCCATCTCCGCTGTTTCATATTCAGCTCCTGCTGTGTGAATAAATACTGTAAACTGTGGTGGTCAGAACGAACCTCAAACTGCACACCATATAGATAATGTCTCCACAGCTTCAATGCAAACACGATGGCTGCCAATTCTAAATCATGGGTGGCATAATTCTTCTCATGTTCTCGCAACTGTCTCGATCCATAAGCAATAACTTTCCCATGCTGCATCAACACACAACCTAGGCCAACTCGAGAAGCGTCTGAATAAACCACGAATCCTTCACAACCATCTGGCAAGGCTAACACTGGGACCGTAGTCAACTTCTCTTTCAAAATCTGAAAACTGGCTTCACACACCTCAGTCCACTCAAATGGTACGTTCTTCCTGGTCAACTTCGTCAAAGGAGAAGAGATCTTAGCAAAGTCCTGAACAAATCGGCGATAGTAACCTGCTAGACCAAGGAAACTGCGAATCTCTGTCACTGTCTTGGGGCTAGACCAATTCACTACTGCCTCCACTTTAGATGGATCAACTGCCAATCCCTCTCGTGAAATGATATGACCTAAGAATGACACCTGCTCAAGCCAAAAATCACACTTCGATAATTTAGCAAACAATCGATGTTCTCTCAACAACGACAAGGCTTTTCTCAAATGCTCCCTATGCTCCTCTGCTGACTTAGAATAGATCAGAATGTCATCAATAAACACAACTACGAATTGGTCCAAGAAAGGAGCAAAGATCTGATTCATCAATGCCATAAAAGCTGCAGGTGCGTTGGTTAGTCCAAAAGGCATCACGAGGAATTCATAATGTCCGTAACGGGTCCTGAAGGCAGTCTTAGGAATGTCATCTTCTTTGACTCTCAACTGGTGATATCCAGACCTCAAATCAATCTTCGAAAAGTATGCGGCGCCCTGAAGTTGGTCAAACAACTCATCGATCCTGGGTAGGGGGTACTTGTTCTTGATAGTCACCTTGTTCAACTGGCGGTAGTCTATACACATCCGAAAAGTACCATCCTTCTTCTTGACAAACAAGACTGGCGCTCCCCAAGGTGAAACGCTCGGGCGAATGAAACCCTTATCCAAAAGCTCCTGTAGTTGCTTCTTCAATTCTGACAATTCTGCTGGGGCCATGCGATACGGAGCCTTGCTGATCGGTGCCGTGCCGGGAACAAGCTCAATGGCGAACTCCACATCTCGAACCGGGGGTAAGTCTGACACATCGTCTGGAAAGATATCGGGAAAGTCACAGACCACCTGGATCCCACCTAGCTGCTTCGGCTCCTTCTTCGCTGAGATAAAGGCAATGAAGCCTTCGCACCCTCGGCGGATCAAGCGATCTGCCTTACACGCCGAAATCACACGTCTGGGGCATCTCTGCTGACTGCCCTCGAAACGGAAGCCCTTGCCTAAATCGAAGAAGATCGTCCTGTTGTAACAGTTAACACAGGCACGATATCGAGCGAGCCAATCCATACCAAGGATCACGTCGAAGTCCAGCATCGACAACAGGATCAAATCAACAGGTAACTGATGACCTGCAATCTGCACGTCGCAATGGGGGTAGTACAAACTACACTCCACTCGCTTGCCAACTGGGGTGGATACAACCAGCACATATGGCAACGGCTTAGACGGCTGATGCAACCGCTCGGCAAAACGAGGTGCTACATAAGATCGTGTAGACCCCGAATCGAACAAAGCTAAAGCCTCGACGCGCGAAATCAAAACAGTACCTTCAACCACCTGTGGATCCTCGGCACTCTCGTGGGTAGCAGCGTAAGCACGGGCTGTCTGGCGAGGCTGTCTCGAGCCTGGACGAGCTGACTGTGGCTTGCTCGGAGCTGTAGGTGCACTAGGTCTGCTAGGAACTGCGCCGGAAGTAGGACCAGATGGAGCTGCACCGGAGGCTCTCTGTCGAGGACAATTGGCGATCATGTGCTCCCTCGAACCGCAAATGAAACACGCACCGGCCTTCCTCCAACAAGCTTCAGTCGTGTGGTTCCTACCACAATACCCACAAGTCACTCCACTGGAACTAGAAGTACTTTGCTGGCCTTTGGTCTTCTTCTGTACTTGTCCTCGTGCACTGAAAGGCGGCTGTCGCTTGGGCTCAACTGCTCTAGCAGCTTGGTGGATGGCCTCGGCAGAATAGGCCCTGTCCACTGCATCGTCAAACGTAGCCGAACGCTGAAACGCAGTCACGTGATGCATGTACCGGGGATGCAAACCTTCAACAAACCGGTTCACCTTCCTCTCTTCGGTGCTGATCATGTCCGGGGCAAAAAGCGACAACTGCATAAACTTGTTCACGTATTCTGCCACTGTCATCTGCTGCTGACGGAGAGCTAGGAACTCAACCTCCTTGGCTCGAAACACATGAGCCGGGATGAACTTCCTTCTGAACTGCTGCTTGAACATCTCCCACACTGTCGCGCTAGGAATATCTCTATAAGAGTCTTTCACGCTTTTCCACCAAGTCTTAGCGACGTCTCTCAGCATAGAGGTTGCTAATCCGACCTTCTGCCGGTTCGTGCACACAACGACCTCAAAAACATCTTCCGTCTGCTCTAGCCACTGTTCTGCCTTCAATGGCTCTTCTGTTCCATAGAACTCAATAGCTCCTCGCTTGCGAAATTTCCCGTAAAGGGCATTCGGGTCACTCTCTCGAGGCTGTAAAATCACCTGCTGATCTACATGTGACTGAGCTGGGACTTGGCTTTGTCGATCTAACATGGTTGTCACTTGGGCTTGCAAGTTCTGCATCGATTGCGATTGTGCCTGAAGGGACTGAAATAGCATGAGAATGCGTTCGTCTGTATTTGGTGTCTGCGGTGATGGTGCAGATCCGCTATCATTATTTCCGGCATTCTGTTGAGAACCAGAACCTGATGCCATCCTGTAAACATGGAAAGAGTCAGACACAAACACAAAACAATAGCGCCCAACAAACCCCACAAGCTAGAAAGATCACAAAGAAAATCGTATCCTCACCACGATCCTACATGCCTACATGCTTATCATCTAGAACAAGGAAGGAGCAAAGAATGCTCTGATACCATACAATACGTATGTCACAACCCGAGCCCAGGGTTCGGGGGTTAGCAAAAGCCAAACCTAATGACACACGTACTCCCGTGCATGCACACGTAGACCGAGTCTAAATGCACACGCACAAGGGAACATTCACACGTGCCAAGCAAGTACGCGGAAGCTGTAAATATCAGAAACATAAAACGAACAATGCAAGAAGAGGATACAAGAAAGGACTGACATAATTACATATAAAGTTTTACAAAAAGAACAAAAGACTATATACAAAAGTGACATGTCCTGACATATACAAGTCTGAGATCCTCAAAAAGAAACAAAACAACAAGAACAGGACTCCAATGCAATGTATGCCAAGAGCGCTCTCCCGTGGAGTGATCACATCCACTCCTCTAGGCCTGATGGGGCCTCGGGGGTCTCGACTGGAGCCTGGCCGACCTGCGAGGGTTCGGCAGGGGGATCTGGGCCTGCAACACCAAAAACAACTGTGAATACGAAGATTCAGCAAAGTATAAACCATAACAAGTTAACACACGCTGTATCTAACAGAATAAAGAACATCATGTTATTAAAGAAAGCATTTTCGTATACTAGGCTGTCATGCAAGAAAGAAAGATGCTGAGTGAATCAATGAATACATGCTGTGTACATAACTAGTGGCTACTACATTACCATATGCTCCCAAAAGAGGGATCTTGTAACATGCAAAGAACACCATTGTCCGGGCCAGGGTACAATGGGTCTCGGTTTCCTGGGGTCCGGTTCCCCAAGACAAAATCCATACTGCAGCAGGTCCATATAAACTATACCAAATTCACCCCGTCGGGATCCTAAGGCTGAGGCTAAGTAGTGCCTGACTATACGGAGTCAATCATGAAAACCCTGAGTAAATCGTGATAACATATCATACGTGCATATCTGTATCTGGAAACTTATACATACATACTCAAGGTAAAGAAATCACAAAGTGAAAGTAACGAAACATACGTAATCATGTAGAGCATTGAGATCAAGGATCGAATGCAACATGTTATGCAACAAATCATGTGAAATCGAATCATCTTAAGTTACAATCCAATTCTAATCTAATTATCCGGTGTTTCTAACCGTGCATGATGATGTAGTTTTAAGTTATTCGATGCACCGTTGTCTAGTGTTGCCTTGAATCGGGCGGTGCACGAAGTCCCTTAAACCAACACCCATGGGGAGGTGCTTAACATCCGGATAACGAACATGAATGATTCGCAGCCCTCGAGATCATTCACGCGTTGTATCACATTCCGTTGGGCAAGTCTAGGTGTTCTCAATTCCATCATGAAGGCCATATTGGTCTTTTCTTTACACCTATCCTTATTCTCCATTTTCATACTAGTGTGGTTACGGCTTAGCCGTGTGTGTGCTACGGCTTAGCCGTGTGTGGTCTACGGCTTAGCCGTGGCTGGGCCGTAGAAGGTTGGTCAGTTGCTAACTCTCAGTTATTCCAGAAATTGCACCCTGTATTGTTCTACGGCTGGGCCACGGCTGGGCTTCGGCTTAGCCGTAAGGTAATCCACGGCTTAGCCGTGCCCTAGCCGTAGAGAAAAACTGGGTTTTTCTCCTCTCTGGACTGTGAGCCGTAAGAAGCATACGGCTTAGCCGTACCTGCACGAATTCAATTTCCTGAAACCTGTACAGAATGTCTGGGAAGCATCTAAATTTCAATTTATCAAGGGAGATAGACCAAGTATTGACTAAATGAGTATCAAATGGGCTGTAAACACCTTGTTTCCAATTCAATTCATGTAAAACTATCCAAATCAATGCATACCAACATGGGTTCTCACAAGCTAGGGTTATACTTGCCTCAATTGGAGATCACTTGCACAATTGTAGTTCTCAAGCCCAAACACAATCTAATACAAACAAAACCACATGCATGCATGAGGGATGGAGGAAAATCCACAACAAAGACCCACCAATAATAACAAGAAGGAGAAGAATGGAGAAAGAGATGAGAGAATGGAAGAATTCCACTCACCTAGCAAGCAAGAAACCAACCTCCTCTCTAGATCGATGGAGGAAGAATTCAAGTGAAAGAGGGAGATTCCACGTGCAGTGCAGGAATGAGAGAAAACGAGAGAGAACGTGAGAAGGAAATGAGAGTTGTGATCGATGGATGAAGTTTATAAAGTAATGGGTTATACAAATTACAATAAGGGCCAAGTCATAAGTCTATTTTCAGTTTGAGTCAAACGCGGGTCCAATCGAATCACACGACCTCGGTTGCAAATGACGTAGTTACGAAAGTTAACGGGCTCAACGAAAGACACGTGTTGACATCAAGATGATGCAAAAATGACCATGTCTAAGAAAAGCTAAAATTACGAAAAAGGGCTTGGTCTACTTAATCCAGGTCAAACTCAACCCAACTACCTATCCATGACCCGTAACGAAAACCAAAACACAACAAAACACGATTAGCAACGAAAAGAAGATTAACTAACCGCTAAACGAGGTCAAGCTGGGTCGGAGTGTTACAACTGGCGCGCTAGCTGCTCCTCTAGCTCCCAAGTAGCCTCATCTGGACCATGATGTTCCCACAACACTTTAACCCATCTGATAGTCCTGGTACGGAGAATCTGCTCTCGTGTGCCAACGATGCAGAGCGGACGCTCAACGTAAGTTGCATTAGGCTGAATCTGAATGTCATCGTAGCGAATCACATGGCTCGGATCTGGCACATACTTACGGAGCATCGACACATGGAAGACATCGTGCACACCGGAGAACTCAACTGGAAGCGTCAACCGATAAGCTAAATCTCCAACTCGGCTCTTGACTTTGAACGGTCCCACGTATCTCGGAGCTAACTTGCCCTTCTGACCAAATCGGACCGTACCCTTCATCGGAGAGACCTTAAGGAACACCCAATCTCCGACTTGGAATGCCAAAGGTCTCCTCCGATTATCCGCATAGCTCTTCTGTCTAGATCGAGCAATCTTCAGATTCTCTATCACTTTCTGCACTTTCTCTGTCGTCTCAGCTATGATCGTCGGACCATGAAAACCTCTTGTTCCTACCTCTTCCCAGCACACTGGGGTCCTGCACTTGCGTCCGTATAGAGCCTCATATGGTGCCATACCAGTACTCTCATGGAAGCTGTTGTTGTAGGCAAACTCACACAATGCCAGATGCGTATCCCATTCCTTCTCAAAGTTCAGCACACTAGCTCTGAGCATATCCTCCAACGTCTGAATGGTACGCTCCGACTGTCCATCGGTCTGGGGGTGGTATGCCGTACTAAAACTCAGCTTCCTGCCCATAGCTTCCTGGAATGCTCTCCAGAATGAAGACACAAAACGACTATCACGATCAGACACAATCGAAACTGGAGTGCCATGCAATCTGACTATCTCGTCGACGAACTTCCTGGCCATCTCTGTGAATGTCATCCCTTTCTTGAACGGAAGGAAATGCGCTGACTTGGTCAATCTGTCCACTATGATCCAGATCGCATTGTTCTTTCTACTGGTCGGCGGAAAACCGGAGACAAAATCCATCGTAATGTGCTCCCACTTCCACTGCGGAGTGTGCAATGGATGCAATGATCCTGGAGGTCGTTGATGGTCAACTTTTACCCTCTGACAGGTCAAACATCGAGCTACGAACCCTGCGATCTCCCGCTTCATATTGTTCCACCAAAATCTATCTTTCAAGTTCCGGTACATCTTCGTACTACCGGGGTGCATCGCATATCGGGCATCGTGTGCATCTGTCATCAATTTCTCTTTCAACTCATCCACAGCGGGAACACACAATCTATTCCTGAAGTACAAAACTCCATCCACCAAGCTGAAATCCGATCGATCTGCCATTCGATCTCTGAACTTCACCAGGAGGGGGTCCTCAAACTGGCGATCCTTGATCTGCTGAATCACCTCAGGCTGAAACACGACGGTAGTAGCTAATGTCACCAACTCACCTACCATCCGAACCTCAACAGGCTGATCATGCACAAGCATATAGAATCCTGCCAACACCTGAAGACTGTCTGTCCTCCTGCTAAGTGCATCTGCAACTACATTCCCCTTGCCTGGGTGATACTTGATCGGAAAGTCGTAGTCTTTGATAAACTCCAACCATCTCCGCTGCCTCATATTCAAGTCATGCTGATCAAACAAGTACTGCAAACTGTGATGATCGGAATGGACCTCGAACTTCACACCGTACAAGTAATGCCGCCATAACTTCGGTGCAAATACAATGGCTGCTAGCTCCAAGTCATGTGTGGCATAGTTCTTCTCATGCTCTTTCAGCTGTCTGGATCCATAGGCAATCACTTTCTGATTCTGCATCAGTACACAACCTAGTCCAACGCGAGAAGCATCGGAATAAATTACGAATCCCTCACTACCATCCGGGAGAGTCAACACTGGCGCCGTAGTGAGCTTTTCTTTCAACAACTGAAAACTACGCTCACACTTCTCTGTCCACTCATACGGGACCTTCTTCCGAGTCAACTGAGTCAGCGGGGCTGAAATCTTCGAGAAGTCCTGCACGAATCTGCGGTAATATCCCGCCAAACCCAGAAAGCTCCGAATCTCTGTCACTGATCTAGGACGGGGCCAATGGACTACTGCCTCAATCTTCGCCGGATCCACCATCAATCCCCCTCTAGAAATCTTATAACCCAGAAAAGCAACTTGCTCTAACCAGAAATCACACTTGGACAACTTTGCATACAACTTGTGATCTCGAAGCAGCTGCAATGCTTTCCTCAGATGGTCTGTATGTTCCTCAGCAGTCTTCGAATAGACCAATATGTCATCTATGAAAACCACAACGAACTGGTCCAAGAAGGAAGTAAACACCCTATTCATCAATGCCATGAAAGCTGCGGGTGCGTTCGTCAACCCAAACGGCATGACAAGGAACTCGTAGTGTCCATATCGAGTCCTGAAAGCTGTCTTCGGAACATCCTCATCCTTCACCCTAAGCTGGTGATATCCTGACCTCAAGTCAATCTTAGAGAAGTAAGCTGCACCCTGAAGCTGATCGAACAACTCATCGATCCTAGGCAATGGATATTTGTTCTTGATAGTCACTTTGTTCAACTGCCTGTAGTCAATGCACATCCGGAAACTGCCATCCTTCTTCTTGACAAACAATACAGGAGCTCCCCAAGGTGAAACACTTGGGCGTATGAACCCTCTATCCAACAGATCCTGCAACTGTTTCTTCAATTCCAAAAACTCTACAGGTGCCATACGATATGGAGCTCTACTGATGGGTGCTGTACTTGGCATCAAGTCAATAGCAAATTCTACCTCTCGAACTGGTGGCAACTCTGGCACATCCTCCGGAAAGACATCCGGAAACTCGCTGACTACGGGGATCTCACTGAGCTGTCGCTGATCTTTCTTCTCTGAAATGAATGCGAGAAATCCGTCACATCCCCTACGAAGCATCCTGTCTGCCTTACAAGCAGATATCACACGCCTTGGGCACTTCGTCTGGCTGCCCTCAAATCGAAATCCGCTGCCCAAATCAAAGTAGATAGCCTTGCTGTAGCAATTGATACATGCATGATATCTTGCAAGCCAGTCCATACCAAGAATCACATCAAAATCCAGTGTCGTGAGCAACACGAGGTTTACCGGGAGCTGATGACCAGCTATCCGCACATCACACTGAGGGTAGAAAACACTGCACTCCACCCGCTTACCAACCGGAGTGGATACTAACAACAAGTACGGGAGTGGTGTGGGTCGCTGTCGAAGCTGCACAGCAAAATAGGGTGCTACGTACGAACGCGTAGACCCAGAGTCAAATAAGGCTAAAGCTTCAGCATCAGAAATTAAAATTTTACCTTCCACTACCGTGGCCTCCTCCGTGCCCTCATGCGTAGCAGCATAGGCTCGGGCTGTCTGGCGGTTCTGCTTCTGGGCTGGGCGCGCTGTCTGGGATCTGCCCTGCGCTGTAGATCCTGCCTGTCTTGTCTGTGGAGAGGACTGAAACTTCGGGCATTGGGCCCGCTTGTGGTCCGTAGAGCCACACCCGAAACAAGCCCCACTCTTCCTCCAACATCTGTCGGTGGGGTGATCCTTCCCACAGTGACCACATACCAACGGAGTACTGCTCGAACTGCCCTGCTTACCCTTGAACTTCTTCTGAAACTGACTTCTGCCACTGGAACCTGCCGCCCTCTTAGCCTCATTTCGCTCCTCCTCAAAGATGGCCTCTGCATCATAAGCCCTATCAATAGCGTCATCCAAGGTAGCCGGCCACATACATGCAACTACGTGGCGTTTGTGCCTCGGATTCAGGCCGTTGACGAAGCGAGTCACCTTCTTATGCTCAGTGTTCACCATATCCTCTGCAAAATGAGACAACTCTGTAAACCTGTGTACATAATCTGCAACTGACATCTGTCTCTGCTGAAGGTTGAAGAATTCCACTTCCTTGGCTCGCTGAATATGAAGAGGCATGAACTTCCGACGGAATTGCTGCTTGAAGGTCTCCCAAACTGTGGCACTGGGCATAGTCTGGAATGAGCTCTTGACACTCCTCCACCATGTCTTAGCTACACTCCGAAGCATAGAGGCTGTGAGCACTACCTTCTGTTTGTTACTGCACACAATCGTATCAAATAGCTCTTCAATCTGCTCCAACCATTGCTCAGCCTGCAATGCATCCTCTATCCCATGAAACTCGGTCGCCCCTCGCTTACGGAACTTGTCGAAAAGAGCATTAGGGTCTGATTCCTTAGGCTGGAAAATCATTTGCTGATCTGTGCGAGGTGATGCTGACGCAGCAGCCTGACTCTGCCTATCTACCATGGATGCCATCTGTGCCTGTAATGACTGCATAGACTGCATCATCATCATCAACCGCTCCTCACTACTGATATGTGGGGGTACCGATCACTATCACCGTTATGGCCCTGTTGATTCTCATCCCGAGATCCTGATCCTGATGCCATCCTGCAAAAGAAAAAGAAACACAACACACAAATATAAAATGCCCTGAGGTAGTCAAATCCCAAATCAACATATGAGACTTCGAGTCAAATAGTTGATAGCGTTATCTCACCACGATCTTAGATGCCTACATGCTTATACTAGCATGCTCTGATACCATACAATACGTATGTCACGACCCGAGCCCAGAAATCGGGGGTTAGCGAAAAGCTAAACCGGTGACACACGTACTCCCGTGCACGTGCATCCAAACCCAGTCCAGATGCACGCACACAAGGGATCTAACACGTGCGAACTAGGCGTACGCGGAAGCTGTACATATCATAGCAAGCAACAAAGAAAATAGCGGAAGCCAAAGCAAATACGAAACGGAAACGACAAAGACAAATACACTGATATAAAACCGAATACACACCAAAATCAAATATACAAAATACACAGAATACAAGTTCAAAGTCCAAAGTCCAAATACAATCTCTCAAAATCCCAAAACGAAAAGCCACTGGAAGCATGCATGAACGCACTCGGCAGAGATGATCAGGCCCACTCTGCCAAACCTGAGGGTGCCTCTACACTCGGCCCTGCAGTCTCCTCGACCGCCGGGGAGCTGGGCAAGGTATCTGTGCCTGCAACACCACAGACAACACAAATGAATACAACGATCCAGCAAATATAAGTAACAGGGATTGAACACTCATAGTATCAAAGTGAATAAGGACAGAATAGTAATTTCAGAGTTTCATCTTAGTAAGCTAAGCCAATCGTGCATAGAAGTAAAGCATGATATTGAATTAAAACATAGAAATACTGACTAAGTGGCTACTACGTTAACCATGTTCTCTCCAATAGAGAGCAGAGCAAAGCAGAGCAGAGGAGAACACCACTGACCTGGCCAGGGTACAAGTGGGTCTCAGGTTCCTGGGTTCCGGGGTCCCAAGACAAAGCGACACTGCAGTGATACAGAGATACAGAGATCTAAGCCAGAGGTAACCCCGTCGGGCATCCTAGGGCTGAGGTTGAGTAGAGCCAGACTAATACCAATCAAATCAAAGCTAAAAGAAGGGAGATTATCCGCTTTGGACTCACCGATGACAAGGACCGGATCTTATCCTCACGTATTAATCTCTGGGCAGAGCCACCCGGGAATACCCAAACCAAACAGAGATATACGAAGCCAGAAAATATACAAAGCATAGCCAACTACAGATCATAGCATAGAGTAAGTCAAAGCACCGCATAGATCAAAGCATAGTGCAGATCGAAGAGTAAATCAGACATACAGAACAAAAACAAAATGACTGTGGAATGCATAACCATAGATTAACAGAACAGAGGGCAAAACTGTAAGCAATATGCAATGCATCTCAGATTAATACGGAATCAAGGTTAATTACAAGCCAGTACTAATTTAGTTGTTCACTGTCACTAACCGTGCATGTTGATGTAGTTTTAAGTTATTCGATGCACCGTTGCCATCCCAGTGTTGCAATGTAATCTTTGCGTGCACCGACGTCCCTTAAACCAACACCCATGGGGAGGTGCTTAACAGTGATCAACGCTCACATGAATACGTCACAGCCTAACAGACTCTTCATGTGATCCAAAGAATCCATTGGTCCGGTTTACATGGGTGGTTAACCTGTATTTGAGCCCTACAAGTCTCACCATTATCCTAAGTTATATTTCAGAATTGCCATGCCTAACGGTTTAGCCATGAGGGACCTATGGTTAAGCCGAAGACATCTTACGCGCTCGTCGTAATATGCACTACGGCTTCACCTTGGTTCCATTCAAAACACAGCTAAACTGGTCATCCTTCCACCTCTGATCTGGTACCTTTTTCGGCTGAGCTACAGTCAGTATACGGCTTAGCCGTAGACCAATCCACGGCTTGGCCGTAACATTCCACGGCTTAGCCGTAGCCACACCGTAGGAGTCCTGTGTTGGAAAAGTTTCGACTGATCAGAGATTTAATTCACGGCTGGGTTACGGTGGGGTCACGGCTAGCTTACGGCTCAGCCGTAGAACAAGTTACGGCTTAGCCGTAGCCTAGCCGTAGAACAAAACTCAAAATTTAAGTCTCTGGAAATCAAACCGTAGAAGTTTACGGCTTAGCCGTACAATACAGAGACGAATTCGGGATAGTTACAGAAACTGAAATGTGGTACAGAAATGTGTCAAAACAAGTTCAACTGAGCCTAACATCTTAGAAAATGGCTGTAAAACATTGCTATACAAAGAATAAGAGGGAATCAAAGCCATCAAACAAAACACCCATATGTGTTATCAAAGCCTGTACTTATACTTGCCTCAAAGCTCTATCAATCCACTGACTCAAGCTCCAAATCCACTAAAATCAAACAAAGCAAAGCAAATGACAAATTCATGAGCATGCACAGAGAGAGGAAGGGATGGGAGATCACATTTGGAGAAGAAACACAAAGAACCCACTTACCTCAAGCAATAGACAGAGATGAGAGAGAAGAGGAAACCCAAATCAAAAATGAGTGCAAGATCCCCACACTAACCAAGACCGAAGAAGAGAATGGAGATCAACGTGGCTCTCCTGGAGTTCTTGCATGCAGTCGACTAAGGGAACGAGCAAGAGAGAGAGACATCTAGAGCATGACTCATATTTATAGGTTTGGAAGTTTAAATCAAAGTCCGGTAAGTTTCGGTTATCTACAAATCAAGTCACAAGAGGGTCCAACTTCTCCAATTGACTCCAATTGAGTCTGACACAGTTATAGAATATAACGAGCTCAACAAAATACACGTGCTGACACCAAGATGATGCAAATATGATGCAAGCAAAGCAAAAGCAAAATTACGAAAAAGGGCTTAGAACTACCTATCTCAGGTCAAAGGTCACTCAACTACCTATCCAAGACCCAAAACCAAGTCCAAAAGAATAAAACAACAAAACACACACTAATGAGCCAGTAATCCGGCTCAAAGGGAATCGGAGTGTTACAGGATACTCAATTTTACCTAGATCTGGTAAAAGTCCGTCTTTAACCATTCTACTAATTCTGTTTTTATTAATGTGGCCCGATCTCAAATGCCATAACATTGCTAAACCATTCATGCATACATTCTCACACGCAGAATAATCAGAAGTGGACTTTATTTCATTACGAAGAATATCCAGCAAATACAAAATTTCAGAAAGAAAACCATGGACTAAAACTTTTCCGCGCATTCCAATAGTAGCCCCATTATCTTTGAATATAATTTCGAATCCATCCATTTCCAGCTGGCTTACAGAGATGATGCTCCTCCTCATCGCGGGAGCAAAGAAGACATCGGAGAGATAGAGGGATTTGCCTGTTGGTAAGGGAATTTTGACTTTTCCTATCCCCAACACATCATAGAATGTTTCATTCCCCATATATATACTTTGTTCTGCGAGTTTCATCTCTTTGAATTCGATAAATCCAGCCTTGGTCCTCGATATATGTCTGGTGGCTCCAGAATCAATCCACCAATTCTTATCATTGGTGTCCACCATCATGGACTCAGTGACCATCTTAACATAATCTCCGTGTTCTTTGGTCACTTTACCTTGCTAGCTATTCTCACCCTTTTTCTTTCTGCATTGAAAACTAAAGTGTCCAGGCTTCCCACAATTAAAACAAACACCATTTTTAGGCCCTTTTCGCTTTGGATTGCCTTTAAATTTCTTTTTATTTTTCACATTGGAGGTTAACGTACCGCTATAACTTTTAGTTTTGGCAACTATAGCAGAATTTGTAGGTGTTATACCACGGGCAGCTTGCCTTTGTCCTTCAGCAAGTAATATTGCTTCAACCTCACTAAGGGTTACACCCTTTTGAAGGCTAAGGGTTTGAGACACATTCTCCCACGAAGGTGGAAGACTCATCGGCAAGTACATGATCTGAAAATCTTCGTCCATTTCTTTTCCCAAGGCAGCAAGATTACTATGTCGAACCGACATTTTGTCAATGTGATCCCTTATGGATGACCCCTCTGGCATCTTATAATTGACATATGCGCTAAATGCCTCCATCAGATGAGATTTGGAGGTTTCATCATACTTATCCATGGTGTCACGACCCGAGCCCAGAATTCGGGGGTTAGCGAAAAGCTAAACCGGTGACACACGTACTCCCGTGCACGTGCACCCAAACCCAGTCCAGATGCACGCACACAAGGGATCTAACACGTGCGAACTAAGCGTACGCGGAAGCTGTACATATCAAAGAAAGCAACAAAGGAAAATAAAATAGCGGAAGCCAAAGCAATTACGAAACGGAAAAGACAAAGACAAGTACACTGAGATAAAACCGAATACACACCAAAATCAATATACACAAAATATACAGAATACAAGTCCAAAGTCCAAAGTCCAAATACAAGCTCTCAAAAACCAAAACGCAAAATAAAAGCCACTGGTATGCATGCACGCACTTGGCAGAAGTGATCAGGCCCACTCTGCCAGACCGGAGGGTGCCTTTACACTCGCCCCCGCAGCCTCCTCGACCGCCGGGGAGCTGGGCAAGGTATCTGTGCCTGCAACACCACAGACAACACGAATGAATACAACGATCCAGCAAATATAAGTAACAGAGATGAAACACTCATAGTATCAAAGCTGAATAAATGACAGAATAATGATTTCAGAATTTCATCTTAGTAAGCTAAGCAAATCGTGCATAGACGTAAAGCATGATACGTGAATCAAACATAGAAATACTGACTAAGTGGCTACTACGTTAACCATGTTCTCTCCAATAGAGAGCAGAGCAGAGCAGAGCAGAGGAGAACACCGCTGTCCAGGCCAAAGGTACAAGCGGGTCTCGGTTTCCTGGGTTCCGGGGTCCCAAGACAAAGCAACACTGCAGTTATACAGAGATACAGAGATCTAAGCCGGAGGTAACCCCGTCGGGCATCCTAGGGCTGAGGCTGAGTAGAGCCAGACCAATACCAATCAAATCAAATCCATAGAAAGGGAGATTATCCGCTTTGGACTCACCGATGACAAAGACCGGATCTTATCCTCACGTATTAACCTCTGGGCAGAGCCACCAGGGAATACCCAAAAATCAGAGATATACAAAGCCAGCAGAGCATAGATATAAATCCAAAGCACAGCATAGATCAAAGCATAGTGCGGAACGAAGCATAGAACAGAGATACAGGACGAAAACAAAAATGACTACGGAATGCATAAACTTAGATTAACAGAACAGAGGGCAAAATCATAAACAATATGCAATGCATCTCAGATTAATACGGAGTCAAGGTTCATTACAAGCCAAGTCTAATCTAGTTGCATCACTGTCACTAACCGTGCATGTTGATGTAGTTTTAAGTTATTCGATGCACCGTTGCCATCCTAGTGTTGCAATATAATCCTTATGTGCACCGAAGTCCCTTAAACCAACACCCATGGGGAGGTGCTTAACAGTGATCAACGCTCACATGAACAAGTCACAGCCTAACAGATTATTCATGCGATCCAAAGAGTCCATCGGGCCGGTGTACGGGTATGGTTAACCTGTATTTGAGCCCTACAAGGTCACACCATTAGCCTAAGTTTAACCGATATTTAACAGGTCTTACGGTTTAGCCATGGGTGACCTACGGCTTAGCCGTGGCATCCTACGGCGTAGCCGCAATATGCACTACGGCTTAGCCGTGGCTCCCTTCAGAACACGGCTAAACTGTCAGCTTTTCCACCTCTGATCTGATACATCTCACGGCTGAGCTACGGTGGAGTCCACGGCTTAGCCGTAAACCATCACGGCTTAGCCGTAGCCTCACCGTAAGAACACTGATATCAGAAAAGTTTCGACTGATCAGAGATTAAATCCACGGCTTAGATACGGTTTGGTTCACGGCTAGCTTACGGCTCAACCGTAGAACAAATTACGGCTTAGCCGTAGCCTAGCCGTAGAACAAATTCAGATTTTCGAGTCTCTGGAAAGCGAACCGTAGAAATTTACGGCTTAGCCGTACAATACAGAATACGAGTTCGGGAAGATTACAGAAACGAAATTTTTGTACAGAAACTGAATAAAACAAGCTCAACTGATTCTCATAGCTTAGAAAATGGCTGTAAAACATTTCTCTAAAGAGAATGAGAATGAATCCAAGCAATCAAACAATACCCATATGTGTTATCAAAACCTGTACTTATACTTGCCTCAAATCTGGAAATCCACTGAATCAAGCTCCAAAGCACTAAAACCAAAACAAATCAAAGCAATCACACATGCATGAGATGAGGGAAACATACATAGCTTGGAGAAGGAATCCAATCAAAGATGAAGAATGCAAAACCCACTTACCTAGGGCAAGGACAGAGATGAGAGAATGGAGAAGAACCCAAACCAAACAGAGGATCCAAATCCTCAATCGATCAAGAGAAGGAAAGAGAGAGAGAGAAAACGTGGAGCTCTGGAGATTTCCTCTTGCATGCAACGTTGAGGAATGAAATGAGCAAGGGAGAGAGAGACATCTGGAGCTAACTTATATTTATATATGTTGGGAAGTTAAGTCAAAGTCCAAAGAGTCTGGGTTATTTACAAATCAAGTCACATGAAGGTCCATCTTCCCCAATTGACTCCAAACGGATCTGACACAGTTACGGAAATTGTCGAGCTCAACGAAATACACATGCTGACACCAAGATGATGCAAAGATGATATGAGCAAAGCAAAAGCAAAATTACGAAAAAGGCTTAGAACTACCTATCTCAGGTCAAAGGTCGCTCAACTACCTATCCCAGGCCCAAAACCAAGTCCAAAAGAAATAAACAAAACAAAACACACACTAATGAGCCACTAATCCGGCTCAAAGGGGATCGGAGTGTTACATCCTCCCCTACTAGGAATCATTCCGTCCTCGGAATGACTACCTACCTGCGCAAAGAGATGCGGGAACTGGCGTGCTAGCTGTTCCTCTAGCTCCCAAGTAGCCTCATCTGGACCGTGATGCTCCCACAACACTTTAACCCATCTGATAGTCCTGGTACGGAGAATCTGCTCTCGTGTCCCAACGATGCGAAGCGGACGCTCAACGTAAGTTGCATTAGGCTGAATCTGGATATCATCATAGCGAATCACATGGCTCGGATCTGGCACATACTTACGGAGCATCGACACATGGAACACATCGTGCACACCGGAGAACTCAACTGGAAGTGTCAACCGATAAGCTAAATCTCCAACTCGGCTCTTGACTTCGAACGGTCCTACATATCTCGGAGCTAACTTGCCCTTCTGACCAAATCGAACTGTGCCCTTCATCGGAGAAACTTTAAGGAACACCCAATCTCCAACTTGGAATGCCAAAGGTCTCCTCCGAGTATCCGCATAGCTCTTCTGCCTGGACCGAGCAATCTTCAGATTCTCTATCACTTTCTGCACTTTCTCTGTCGTCTCAGCAATGATCGTCGGACCATGGAAACTTCTAGTTCCAACTTCTTCCCAACACACTGGGGTCCTGCACTTGCGTCCGTATAGAGCCTCATAAGGTGCCATACCAATGCTCTCATGGAAGCTGTTGTTGTAAGCAAACTCACACAAGGCTAGATGCGTATCCCATTCCTTCTCAAAGTTCAGCACACTAGCTCTGAGCATATCCTCCAACGTCTGAATGGTACGCTCCGACTGTCCATCAGTCTGGGGGTGGTATGCCGTGCTAAAACTCAGCTTCGTGCCCATAGCTTCCTGAAATGCTCTCCAGAATGAAGATACAAAACGACTGTCTCGATCTGACACAATCGATACTGGGGTGCCATGCAATCTGACTATCTCGTCAACGAACTTCCTGGCCATCTCTGTGAATGTCATCCCTTTCTTGAACGGAAGGAAATGTGCTGACTTAGTCAATCTGTCCACTATGACCCAGATAGCATTATTCTTTCTACTGGTCGACGGAAAACCGGAGACGAAATCCATCGTAATGTGCTCCCACTTCCACTGCGGAATGTGTAATGGATGTAATGATCCTGGAGGTCGCTGATGGTCAGCTTTTACCCTCTGACAGGTCAAACATCGAGCTACGAACCCTGCGATCTCCCGCTTCATATTGTTCCACCAAAATCTATCCTTCAAGTTCCGGTACATCTTCGTACTCCCGGGATGCATCGCATATCGGGCATCGTGCGCATCTGTCATCAATTTCTCTTTCAACTCATCCACAGCGGGAACACACAATCTGTTCCTGAAGTACAAAACTCCATCCACCAAGCTGAAATCCGGTCGATCTGCAATCCGATCTCTGAACTTCACCAGGAGGGGGTCCTCAAACTGGCGATCCTTGATCTGCTGAATCACCTCAGGCTGAAACACGACGGTAGCAGCTAATGTCACCGAGTCTCCTACCATCCGAACCTCTACAGGCTGATCATGCACAAGCATATAGAATCCTGCTAACCCCTGAAGACTGTCTGTCCTCCTGCTGAGTGCATCTGCAACTACATTGCCCTTGCCTGGGTGGTACTTGATCGGAAAGTCGTAATCTTTGATGAACTCCAACCATCTTCGCTGCCTCATATTCAAGTCATGCTGATCAAACAAGTACTGCAGACTGTGATGATCGGAATGGACCTCAAACTTCACACCGTACAGGTAATGTCGCCACAACTTCAATGCAAATACAATGGCTGCTAACTCCAAGTTATGTGTGGCATAGTTCTTCTCATGTTCCTTCAACTGTCTGGATCCATAGGCAATCACCTTCTGATTCTGCATCAGTACACAGCCTAGTCCAACTCTAGAGGCATCTGAGTAAATCATGAATCCCTCACTACCATCCGGGAGAGTCAACACTGGCGCCGTAGTGAGCTTTTCTTTCAACATCTGAAAACTACGCTCACACTTCTCTGTCCACTCATACGGGACCTTCTTCCGAGTCAACTGAGTCAGCGGGGCTGAGATCTTCGAGAAATCCTGCACAAACCTGCGGTAATATCCCGCCAATCCCAGAAAACTCCGAATCTCTGTCACTGATCTAGGACGGGGCCAATGGACTACTGCCTCAATCTTAGCTGGATCCACCATCAATCCATCTCTAGAAATCACATGTCCCAAAAATGCAACTTGCTCTAGCCAGAAATCACATTTAGCCAACTTTGCATACAACTTGTGATCTCGAAGCAGCTGCAATGCCTTCCTCAGATGGTCTGTATGTTCCTCAGCAGTCTTCGAATAGACCAATATGTCATCTATAAAAATCACAACGAACTGGTCCAAGAAGGAAGTAAACACCCTATTCATCAACGCCATAAAAGCTGCAGGTGCGTTCGTCAAACCAAACGGCATGACAAGGAACTCGTAGTGTCCATACCGAGTCCTGAAAGCTGTCTTAGGAACATCCTCATCCCATGGAACTCAGTCGCCCCTCGCTTACGGAACTTGTCGAAAAGAGCATTTGGGTCTGATTCCTTAGGCTGGAAAATCACCTGCTGATCTATACGAGGTGATGCTACTGCAGCAGCCTGACTCTGCCTATCTACCATGGATGCCATCTGTGCCTGTAATGACTGCATAGACTGCATCATCATCATCATCCGCTCCTCACTACTGATGTGTGGGGGTACCGATCCACTATCACCATTATGGCCCTGTTGATTTTCATCCCGAGATCCTGATCCTGATGCCATCCTGCAAAAGGAAAAGAAACACAACACACAAATATAAAATGCCCTGAGTTAGTCAAACCCCAACTCAACATATGAGACCTCGAGTCAAATAGTTGATATCGTTATCTCACCACGATCTTAGATGCCTACATGCTTATAACTAGCATGCTCTGATACCATACAATACGTATGTCACGACCCGAGCCCAGAATTCGGGGGTTAGCGAAAAGCTAAACCGGTGACACACGTACTCCCGTGCACGTGCACCCAAACCCAGTCCAGATGCACGCACACAAGGGATCTAACACGTGCGAACTAAGCGTACGCGGAAGCTGTACATATCAAAGCAAGCAACAAAGGAAAATAAAATAGCGGAAGCCAAAGCAATTACGAAACGGAAAAGACAAAGACAAGTACACTGAGATAAAACCGAATACACACCAAAATCAATATACACAAAATATACAGAATACAAGTCCAAAGTCCAAAGTCCAAATACAAGCTCTCAAAAACCAAAACGCAAAATAAAAGCCACTGGTATGCATGCACGCACTTGGCAGAAGTGATCAGGCCCACTCTGCCAGACCGGAGGGTGCCTCTACACTCGCCCCCGCAGCCTCCTCGACCGCCGGGGAGCTGGGCAAGGTATCTGTGCCTGCAACACCACAGACAACACGAATGAATACAACGATCCAGCAAATATAAGTAACAGAGATGAAACACTCATAGTATCAAAGCTGAATAAATGACAGAATAATGATTTCAGAATTTCATCTTAGTAAGCTAAGCAAATCGTGCATAGACGTAAAGCATGATACGTGAATCAAACATAGAAATACTGACTAAGTGGCTACTACGTTAACCATGTTCTCTCCAATAGAGAGCAGAGCAGAGCAGAGCAGAGGAGAACACCGCTGTCCAGGCCAAAGGTACAAGCGGGTCTCGGTTTCCTGGGTTCCGGGGTCCCAAGACAAAGCAACACTGCAGTTATACAGAGATACAGAGATCTAAGCCGGAGGTAACCCCGTCGGGCATCCTAGGGCTGAGGCTGAGTAGAGCCAGACCAATACCAATCAAATCAAATCCATAGAAAGGGAGATTATCCGCTTTGGACTCACCGATGACAAAGACCGGATCTTATCCTCACGTATTAACCTCTGGGCAGAGCCACCAGGGAATACCCAAAAATCAGAGATATACAAAGCCAGCAGAGCATAGATATAAATCCAAAGCACAGCATAGATCAAAGCATAGTGCGGAACGAAGCATAGAACAGAGATACAGGACGAAAACAAAAATGACTACGGAATGCATAAACTTAGATTAACAGAACAGAGGGCAAAATCATAAACAATATGCAATGCATCTCAGATTAATACGGAGTCAAGGTTCATTACAAGCCAAGTCTAATCTAGTTGCATCACTGTCACTAACCGTGCATGTTGATGTAGTTTTAAGTTATTCGATGCACCGTTGCCATCCTAGTGTTGCAATATAATCCTTATGTGCACCGAAGTCCCTTAAACCAACACCCATGGGGAGGTGCTTAACAGTGATCAACGCTCACATGAACAAGTCACAGCCTAACAGATTATTCATGCGATCCAAAGAGTCCATCGGGCCGGTGTACGGGTATGGTTAACCTGTATTTGAGCCCTACAAGGTCACACCATTAGCCTAAGTTTAACCGATATTTAACAGGTCTTACGGTTTAGCCATGGGTGACCTACGGCTTAGCCGTGGCATCCTACGGCGTAGCCGCAATATGCACTACGGCTTAGCCGTGGCTCCCTTCAGAACACGGCTAAACTGTCAGCTTTTCCACCTCTGATCTGATACATCTCACGGCTGAGCTACGGTGGAGTCCACGGCTTAGCCGTAAACCATCACGGCTTAGCCGTAGCCTCACCGTAAGAACACTGATATCAGAAAAGTTTCGACTGATCAGAGATTAAATCCACGGCTTAGATACGGTTTGGTTCACGGCTAGCTTACGGCTCAACCGTAGAACAAATTACGGCTTAGCCGTAGCCTAGCCGTAGAACAAATTCAGATTTTCGAGTCTCTGGAAAGCGAACCGTAGAAATTTACGGCTTAGCCGTACAATACAGAATACGAGTTCGGGAAGATTACAGAAACGAAATTTTTGTACAGAAACTGAATAAAACAAGCTCAACTGATTCTCATAGCTTAGAAAATGGCTGTAAAACATTTCTCTAAAGAGAATGAGAATGAATCCAAGCAATCAAACAATACCCATATGTGTTATCAAAACCTGTACTTATACTTGCCTCAAATCTGGAAATCCACTGAATCAAGCTCCAAAGCACTAAAACCAAAACAAATCAAAGCAATCACACATGCATGAGATGAGGGAAACATACATAGCTTGGAGAAGGAATCCAATCAAAGATGAAGAATGCAAAACCCACTTACCTAGGGCAAGGACAGAGATGAGAGAATGGAGAAGAACCCAAACCAAACAGAGGATCCAAATCCTCAATCGATCAAGAGAAGGAAAGAGAGAGAGAGAAAACGTGGAGCTCTGGAGATTTCCTCTTGCATGCAACGTTGAGGAATGAAATGAGCAAGGGAGAGAGAGACATCTGGAGCTAACTTATATTTATATATGTTGGGAAGTTAAGTCAAAGTCCAAAGAGTCTGGGTTATTTACAAATCAAGTCACATGAAGGTCCATCTTCCCCAATTGACTCCAAACGGATCTGACACAGTTACGGAAATTGTCGAGCTCAACGAAATACACATGCTGACACCAAGATGATGCAAAGATGATATGAGCAAAGCAAAAGCAAAATTACGAAAAAGGCTTAGAACTACCTATCTCAGGTCAAAGGTCGCTCAACTACCTATCCCAGGCCCAAAACCAAGTCCAAAAGAAATAAACAAAACAAAACACACACTAATGAGCCACTAATCCGGCTCAAAGGGGATCGGAGTGTTACACATGGCATAGTCCCGGATTTCTTTTGCTGTGGTAAGGTGCTCAAACTGTTTCACCAACTCACTGGATATGAATCCGATCAATAAATGCCTCGCTGATTTGTTGTCAAATATCCATTGCTCATATAATTCATGGTCCTCCTTAGGGGCATCATCAGCGGGCTTAGGGACCGGATCGGATTCAATCACATAGGTTAATCCGTCAAAATGCAGCAACGCTTCCATCCGACGCTTCCACACGGCTAAGTTCTTGCCGTTAAAAATATCAGCCTTTGCAAGATCATGTTGGGCTGATTTGGAAGACATGATTTTTATTTATTTTTAATTAAAGGATGGGTTAGATACCACTGACCGTATGAGAGGAAAATGCCACCCTTTTATCTGAATCACTGGATCGTTTTCCTTTTGCTGCCAATGCATAGATTTGGTCGCAAGGATTCTATAGGCACAAATAGATCGTCGATCTGACTCCGGATGGCCAAGATATCACAGTTGGAAGATTTGACGGTGATCCGCGCCCGTGCCTGTATCAGCCGTACGATCTCTGCATCAGCATCACCGTCCTCACGCGTACACCAGCGTTTCTGCGTTAGCACTTCTAGGTTGGATCTAATTTGAGATGGGTTGGGTCCACCTGACCCAACTCACAATATGCAGAAGAAGATATCTGCGAGCTTCCTGAGGCAAGGGCACAATGACTGTTGTCCCCGTTGCAGTGGTGGCGCCCTTGCTTGCTCCTTCTCTTGCTTTTATTTATTTTATATGACAGAAGTGGACAAAAAAATAATAAATCAAGTCAAAGTTTCTTGGCTTGAGATTTGCCTCTCTGGAAACTTCAATAGTAAAGCCAGAACGTGACTGCCACGTTATCACAACGTTATCACAAAACAAAGAAAATCTTTCTCCTCGGACTCCGTGTGATGGCAAAAAGAGGCACTGTACCTTTACTTAAAAAAATCCAACGTCTGAACCTTTGTTTTATTTCTTCTTTATGGATCCAAAACGCCACTGTAGGATAAGACGTCAACTGATGGATCCAACACCACTGTATGATGAAACGAAATCACCTCTTGTGGTTCTCGGTTTACGTGCACAACTTAAAAGGAGATTTGAAGCAGGCTTCTTCTTCCTTCTCTTGCACGTTGCAGAAACGCAGAAGATGGAGACTCACAGATTTGAAGAAATCTAGATCTACGCTAATCCACGGTGCTTCTGCAAAATCTGAACCGGTAGAATGCACCGAACCAGGCTCTGATACCAATAGATGGATCCGGATGAGGAGATTCCGCCATGCGGTCGGAGATCTATGTGCGTTCCGGTGATGGAAAGCTCCGTGGATCTCTTTTCCTCTTGTCTTTCCTACGGGAATGGAGAGAATAATAGTGATCCCAAACCCTAGGGCTCCGTTATTCTTATATAGACAAGTCCCAAAGAGTCACACTTACTAGAGACATCTTCCACCAGAAGCCCACATCCACTGATCCTATTGGGAGTCTTATTATGGAGCCCAGATGGAGCCCAGATCAAGTCTTACACTAAAGTGGGATTGCATCTCTGTTGGCATCTGCCCTGCTTGATATGATGTGGGACCCGTGGCATGCGGCCCACACAATTTCCTACATGTTCCACTCACGGCCCAGTCACATGGAGCAGGGCCCCACTTCTCATCTTCCTACCAATGGCCAAAAGTGGGAGAAAGAAAGATTACCTAACTGCAGAGAGAGAGAGAGAGAGAGAGAGAGAGAGAGAGAGAGAGAGAGAGATGTGCAGATGGAACAACAGGAGATGCAGATGTCACGAAACCTTTTTCATCCTCTTTTTCCATTCGGTCATAAAGTAGTTGTGCATATTATCTACTTAGACAAAGAACCCAGACCTGACATTGGGTTTGGCAGGACCAGGACCAGCACCTCTTCTCACATAGTAGTGAGATAGTGCAAGCCTGGCTGCTTTACTTACCCCTACTGCGATGGTCCACCAGGCAGTCCTACACCTAACGCCCATTTACACCTCAATTTAAGGAGAAGAAGGCAGAATTGTTTCTTTTTCATAGATAGAAATCTGCTTCTTCTGGTGCATGTTAAAGTCATAGACCCCACCAATGACAGCAATATTTTGGTCCAAACATCCATGTAACTAGATGGCTACCTAAATATATGATACTTTTAAAATAAGAAAAGAGTAGGGCTTTTTTCAAAAAGACTGTTTTGTATGTCTAATATTTCAATGAATGAAAAAAAAAAAAACACTAGTATGCCATATAATAAAAGTTATATGCACAGACTTAGAAGACAAGCAGTAAAAGTATTTGATTGCGTGGGAGTTCGCAGCTTCCATGAAAAGTCCACAAGAAGATATCAATCATTTTCAAAACGCAAATGAAGTCCAAGTTAATATGCCATTTTCTAAAGGCGCAGTGTTCCATTCTTGTGGTGTTTACACTAAGTGGGAGCTTATCAACGTGAGTCCACATGCTTGCAATCCAAATGACAACATATGTGGGCATCGGATCCCGTGTCCTTAGCACATCAGTCACTTGCTTCTTGGTGTCTTAAAAACTTTAAATTGATATGAGTTCCCACCAGTCTTAACACCCTTCATTGGTTCAAATGGTCAATCCAGTTCTAAAACTCCATGTTTTTACTTGACAAAATGATGTCTACCTATTATCAATTCAAGTCCTCCTTCATCCTACATGCCCGCGGCATCCATTTTGTTTCTATGTAGACTGACACTCATCCTAATTTGACTATAATTCAACCATTATCCAATATCAAATTGGTAAAATGAATATAAGTTATAGTCACTAAACAAAGGCTCTAAATTAAGGGTGATATTTAGACGACTCTAATCCATGTTTTTGCACTACTTATCTGATTGGCATGCATCTACAAGCTTTAAGTTGGCCCTGCACAAGTTATGGTGTAAAATGTAAATTGAGAATCCATTGCAGTAAAAGACTTCTCAGCCAATCTATTAACCTAAATATCCAATTAAGTTATCTTCTAACAGACACTATCATAGGCTCATTTTTGACGCTAAACAACCAATTACTCACCTCTGGGTAGGAACCCACAAATCTGATACCTCACAGTATTAAACTTTAAAGATTGCATAGGTCATAGTGTTAAGCTTTAAAGACTGCACACCTGCTGCTGGATCCAGTTTGAAATTAAAAGCACAACTCATGACATCAAATCACAATCTACAGTTTTGAAAAGGAAATGGTGTTTGCTTCAAGCATCCAAATTGCTTCCCTCCCAAGTGGCTTGTGCAGAAGGAATCATCTATTGTCTAACTGGTAAGTCTGGAGAAAAAATTATCATTCAAGGAGCCAAGGAATCAATAAAATGAAGGCATTATAAATAATAATAAACCTTACGCAATTAATTTCCACTCTAAAGCCAATACACTAACCAATTTCAATTTGTTCACATTCCATCCCAAGTTTCCAACCAAATTCAAACAGCTGCATGTATCGCACATCAATAATTAATACAGCATAAAAAGAAAAATAAAAGGACTGAAAACGCAAATATACTTACAAGACATATGGAAGGAACATCACAAGATGGTTACACCATCTAAATTCAAATTGAATATCAATATCATAAGATAGCTATCTACAAGCCTCATAAAGAGATCCCAAAATCCAGAAAAAAGAAAGGCAGATGCAGCTCCACATGTGCATGAATAACATGAATTAGCATATAAACAGAAGCACTCGACTAGGAAAGGGAGGAATCGAATCAGAGTCTGTGATGTACCTTACACAGATCGAAAAATCTGTACAAGTGCTGGAATCCGAACAGACCAGATTCAAGACTTGGAGAAACCCTAGCCATCTCTTCTCTCCTCTTGCGACCAACGAGAGACAACAGATCCATAAAAAACAAGATCAAACCCTAAACAACAAGGATCTAAGAGTTGAGAGATCGATTAGATCTAAGAAGAAAAAACCCTAACTTGCTTTTTGAGAAATTAGGAAGAAGAGAGTTGAAGATCGGGAAGAAGAAGAGAGTTGAAGATCGGGAAATGCAAGCTGTGGTTCTTGCCTTCTGCGAACAGATCTGTGGGAACGGCTGATCAAATGGTTTCTGCGAACGGCTGAGGAAGCAGCGGGAATAAAAGATCTGTGGGAACGGTTGAGGAAGAAGATCAGGAAGAGGAAGATCGGGAAATGTAAGCAACGCTCGAATAGAGTAGTGCGAAAGGCTGAGGAAAGAGTCGAAGACTAGTTTTGGAATGGCTGAGGAACAATAGAGAACGGGCCTGTGCCTTCTGCGAAAACAAACCCAGTTTTGATCAAACGGGCCTCGTGCGAAACAGCTCAAGCAGTTTCATTTCAGGAATGGCCCAAAACCGAGCCCATAATCCGTTCCTAAACTGCATTTTTGGTGTAGTGACTTCTTTGTGCCCTAGTTTAAGATTTAAACCGTTCATTATCCTCCCATAAGTGATAGCCATCAACATTTAGTATCATATTTTAATTTTTATGAATTTTGAGAAGTTTGTGAAAAATATTTTAAAAAGTCCAAAATCATCTGATGTAATTATTTACACATGTGAAAATGGTGAATATAACAAATATATATGGTAGTATGTTCCACGTATATGTCATTTGCACATCTAACAGTTACATATATAGAATCTATTTTTATGTCTTATCCGGAAAAAAAAAATCAGCCTAAAATATGCACCATTCTACTGGGCATAGTTGCTTCTTGAAGACGTCCAACCTTCTGCAGAAGATCCTTGCAGGTTGCTGCATCCAAAATTTCAGTCAACTACTCTATCGCATTCAATCCTCATCATATAAACTGCGATCAATGTCATGTTTTTTAGAGTAATCAATGTCAGTTGATACTCTCATCCTAATATTCTAATGTCATTCTTTTGAAGTAATCAATGTCTGTTGATACTCTCATCCTATGATTCTATCTGACGTCCATTGCAACTGCAATTTATATATACTATAAGCGTACCCATTCTATCTGTCCGAGTGGTACCGTGGTGGTACGGCAAACTAAATTGGTCAAGTCATGAATCACCGTGGCTTTCAACCTCAGAAGATCATAATTCACGCCATAAACGAGCCCAAAGAAATAGAGTTACAGGCACCATAGCCTTATCAGTACCACCTTATGCTACATATTCCCATTTTTTAACCAGCTACAGGGGGCTTGGACCCGCCTTTCACTGAGGAAACCTGGGGGAAATAAGAGCTATTACCCTCAGGTGGTGAGATGAGGAATGTAGATTCGGGGTAACTTAAGAGCTAGAATCTCAGGTGAAGGAAGGGAGCATGCTCATCCTATGAAACCGTTAAAATCAATAATCATCTCCATAAAACATGTGGCTTACACATCATTCCATGATCATTGGTCAGTAGTTTATGTACTAATATAACTTTGAATGACACCGATGACACAATCTTACGTGTCGAAATATTGGCTTTTGAATGGAAGTGGTTCAACCTTCAACAATTCTTACCATCCTCGAAAACAAACGGTGGCAAAGGAATACAATATTATTCTACCGAAGGGGCGGCGTGCATCCCAGATCCTCCCGAGGCTTCGCCTGAGAAATTAAGAGTTAAAAGGGAGTGGAAATCTATATTGAGGACTACCCAAAAAAATGCTCTTCTAAAACATGGCATAATTTCAAATTTTATTTTAATAGGATTTATTCTAGAGGTAAGATTGATTGTTGATTTTTTTTATTTTTATTTTTATAGCTCAGCTAAGAGAGTTGAGACACAAGATAGAAAGAGATCTACCCAAGTAAGAAGGTAGTCTGTACAAACAGGGAAAAGGGAGGCTAGCGAAAGTTTGAACATTGGATAGCCCAATAAGAACAACTACTCCTTACGTAGGGTAAGGAGCTGTTCTTAAGATTAATTGTTGATTAAAAACATAATTAACACAGTCTTATACATATTCATTAATTATGTTTTCTATCAAATGAACAATCTAATTGAACATAAACCCCTATTAGGGTAGAATCTAGCGAATTTCATTAGGTGAGCCCCATTGGGGATTTTCACTCTTTTAACTTTGGATTTCTCTCAATCAAAGGCTCAGAGGATCCGGAGTCTTAGACTCCTCGAGGTTGCAACTCAAAGTTAGACAGAATGAGATTTTCTTTCCCTTGAGCTTGTTTGGTTACAAGAATTTTGAAAATTGTTGTCTAGAAGAATTCATAGAATTCCAAATGCTGCCCCCAAAGAGAATTCTAAGGGCCTGTTTCTTTTGTAGAATTCTTAATAGGAATTTGGGGTGTTGGGAATTTTTGGCATGATGTGATAGACCGTCTCTTGGAATTTGTGAATTCCTTTTTTCTTAGGAATTTAAAAATACCACCCACTTAAATTTACTCAAATGCCCTAAGGGAATTTTAAAATTCCTATTACTTTTCTTTTTAGTGAGATTTTTGAATGCCAATTTTAGAAGAGAGTTTTGAAATTCGATTATGTTGGAGGATTTACAAATTCTGAAGACATGAATTTTCTAAATTCCAGCAAGAAAATAAACCTTAAATGGTCAACCCCCTTTTAGCATTTGGAATTTTAAAATTTAGGAAATTCATAAGGTTAAAAAGGGCTCTTAAAGTGGAAAAAAATTTTGAATTCTTGCATCAAACAGGCATTTAAAATGCTTGGATGATAAGATATCATATCATTTCTCAAAAACCCTAACATCTCAAATTCTTGCTTTAAATTCTCCAAAACAAACAGATAATAGCCAATTTGCATAGACAAAGCCATATACAATACAATATAATATTACAATGAGATATGCATAAATAAGCAACTGATCTTAGTCAAAGACGCAACCGCGTTTAATTGGTCCGTATCACATATAAATATGAAATGATAGAGAGAAAGGAAATGACATCAATTAGGGTAGAGCAGCTCCGAGAGAGAGAGAGAGAGAGAGAGAGAGAGAGAGAGAGAGAGAGAGAGAGATGTATGTAACAAGGCCTCTTTCATTGTACCGGAAGTCTCCTGAAGCTGCCTTTGAGCCCCCACCTGAAGGTCCCAATTCAGGTTATTTGGTGATATTTGATACGGAATCAGAAGCAGAGGCAGTATGCTGCATGGGGATATGCAAAGATAACCGAATCAGAGACTTCCCTTTCCCGCAGAACAAGATCCTGACCGTCCGATACGTGCAGCACCATGGAGAGTCAACTACGGTCCAGAGCAACAAGGCTTTCTTCATCCCTGTTCTTGACCAGCCACTGTCCTCCAATCTGTACTACGTTATAGCGGCTGGTGGGAAGTACAAAGGGTAATTATCTTTTACTTGTGAGCTTTCTGTTCTCATGAGTTTTAACTCATCATAAGATTGATCAGTTATAATATATGTTGTACTCGTTAAATTTAACAGTAAGTCTATCTTCTAGTAGAGTGGTTAGGCCATAACTTGTTGGAGTGGGTAAAATTTATTTTGAGTAGATTAAATATTTAGTTAGTTGGTCACAGTGAAGAGTTTTGGGGTATCCATACCATTGGACCCTAAAGCCTGTGCTGAACATGCCATTTCTTCTTTCCCGGGTCCGGAACCTCCGTGTTCCAAGAATATCTGCATTAAAAGAAAGACTACAGTGGAGCCCTTATCATGTATGGGATCGCCCTAAATTTTACTTTAATTAAAGTAATCACTACCATAAAATTGATAATATGATAAATGGTGAGATTAATAGAATCTTATGAATTAGTAATCATGTTTATTAATCACATTAATCATCATAAGGTCAATATCACGGTCGAACCATCCTATTATAAAATTTGACGACTTCTCATTAACAATGAGGGCGTTCATTTTGACCTGCTAAGATGTTAATTGGTGGGCGCACCGAGGTTCCACCCGCTCACCTCTGGAATTCTACAGGCTGGGGATCCGGAATCCATCATCTTATGTTAAACTTTCTACAGCCCCATGGCTGTTGAAAGTTGGAACCCCAAAGACAATAAATACCAATGGCCAGCATTCAAAGCTTCCATGTCAATAAACAACGCTTAGGTCGGTATTGTCAATGTCTTTACAGGCACACAAACACTTGTTCCAGAGAAGAGGATATGACCCCATGCTGCTTCTGCAAATGCGTAAAGGATGTGAAACCAAGACCATTCAATCACGGAGACTTATATCAACGAGTGGTGATCACCCAGCGTCCCCGTAACAAATTCACCAGCAAATCCATAGCCGCAGATGGCTTTCCTCCAAGTTTCCTGAGGAGAAAAGGTTGGGAGCTCTTTGCATCAACTCTTGGCAATTACCAGCTCTCTGAGGCTCATGGCCTTGATCCATCTCTCCGCGCCCACCGCCCCAACTTCGACTTCCCAATCAATTCCAAACGTACTCTCTCCACTGTTGTTGGCAAGTGGTACTGCCCCTTCATGTTCATCAAGGAAATGAGCAGCTTAGAAGAACAAATGAAGAAGTCCATGTTTTATGAGATGTACCTCGAGCAGTTTTGGGAGGAGATTTTTGCACATGAGAATTTGGGCAATGAAGGAAATGCTGTGGTAGTAAAGGCATGCGTGCCAAAGGAAGCAGTCACACTCTTGGATGAAATACCTGTGGGTGAAGGCATGCTTGTGGAGAATGGGATGATGTGGTTTAGGGCGGTTGAGCATGGAAAGACAGGAACTGAAGTGGGGTTGAGTTTGGCAATTGTGGAGAGAATGAGATGGGAGGCTGGTAGAGGAGGATGGGATGGTGGTAAAGAGAAAGAGGTGACAGTAGAGAGAGTGGAGGAGTTTACAGGAGGGAGTGGTTGGAAGAAGTTTGGTTGTTATGTGTTGGTTGAGAGATTTGTTTTGAAGAGGATTGATGGGAGTGTGGTGATGTGTTATGATTTTAAGCACACTCATGAGGTTAGAACTAAATGGGAATAATGGGGTGTTCTTGTATTTTTAGTTACAACATTGGTTCTTACATCTATTGTTGTTGGTAATTTCCTTTATAGATGCTAAAAAGACATTTGTTTCTAGCGAATGTATATCAGGTTTTGATTGCTTGCGTAACTCTGAAATTCTGTGCTCTGTGCTCCATAGAATCAGGGGGAATTAATTTAAGCGATTTCTCTTGTTTAGTTGTTCCGGTGAAAAGCATCGTACCAAATCATACAAAAGTAAAATTTAAAGAAGACAGAGATCTTTCTAGTGCCATCAAAATATCCTGGGTGTTACACATAAAGCGCCCCAGTGAATTTTCATTGTGGGGCTCTGTTCTGCAGGTGGAACTAGAACTTTTGCAGTGCCCATGTAGAAAAGTTTTTGAAAACTTTTCCTTCATAAAATGCATTATGTTTTTCCACATGCCTGCTCAACTTTTTGTTTTTTAATTTTAGATTGCCAACACTCTCATGTTGAATTGTATTAGCACCTTAGTATCACACAGATTCTTAGGGACAATACTCTCATGTTGAATTGTGTTAGCACCATAGTATTATATAGATTCTTGGGGACAGGGACAGCGTCCTCAAGTTAAAAGTACTACTCTTCATCAGCAGCAGTCCAGAACACACCATAGTATTATATAGATTCTCAGGGACAGGGACAGCGTCCTGAAGTTAAAAGTATTACTCTTCATCAGCAGCAGTCCAACATAGCAAAAAGGAAAGGTAGTTTAGTATTTATTTTTAATTTTTGAATATCCATTTATCGAAAAAATCAAAAGATTTTTACCAAAAAGTTATAATGAAATTCACAAATTAGCCAATAATGATAAGGAGGAAGCTGGTAGAAGAGGGTGTATTAATAGTAAGAGAAGGCCTTCTTTTGTTTTTTGTTTTTTTGTTTTGTTTTGTTTTTTTTTTTTTTTTTTGTTTGGGGTGGGGGGGGGAATAAGTTGGTTGCTACCTGTTGGTGGAGAGGCCTGTTTTGAGGAGGATGAATGGAAGTTTAGTGCTAAGTTATGATTTCAGACATGGCTGGAAAGGTTCAATTCAAATAGGAATAGAGAATCTAGTGTGGATGGGTTAGAAGAGAAATGAGAAATGTATCGTATGTAGTAGGGTTCGTCCCTATTTTGTGCCTCAATAAGTTGTAAAATATGTGAACTTTATAGTGCTAGCATGGGATTAAGGCGATTGAAAATGTGGGAAAAGAGTCATTACGATAATCTCCTATATATTTAGCACTCTATCAAAGTAAGATAGAGAGGCTAATTCATTTAAAAAATACTATCATTATAAGGTGATTTATAGTTGGGCATTGGGAGTGGTATAAAACAAGTCTATCTTATCTTTTTTTTTTATCAAACAAAAGTAACAAATAATGTCAGGACAATTTTAAATTTGTTTTCGTTCCATTAGTGGGAGAAAATCAAAGAGAATATATCAGGAACAATTTTTGCATTCGTCGTTTTGCTCCGGATAATATTGAATATTATTGAAAATGAAACAATTTTTAAATAATAAAAATTCAAAACTAAATCAAGAAATTAAAATTGTAATTTTTTTTCCAAAAAATCCATCATGTCTATCATGTGTTTAATGCAATTCTATTAAGATTACTGATAGATTGATTCTCTAACGCATAATATCATATCACACACATATTGAAAGACGTTTGTCACACATTGTCTCCCATGGTGTTAGAGAGCTGCTCACAATGCGGTCTTTAATTGTGAAACCAACTTTTTTTCCTGGGTAGATTGGTGGGTCAGTGGTACAGTATTTACAATTTAAATAACTTGAAATTAGGTCAATTTTGAATCAATATAAGCACAACATTTAAATCACTAGAAATTGGACAAAACCGGCATTTTTTCCTACCTATTTTTTCTCTAGGTGTGGAGATCTATTGGCTAATCGGTGATTGTTAGTCCACTAATAGCCTTACCATGATTGGCATGGCCCTAAGTAAGCCCTATGGGCGAGTTCATATGGGTGGTTCTCACCACAACATAGCCATCCTTCCCTGTTGTCCCATTGTCTGTCAATCTGCATAGAAATGGATAGGTTATTCATGCCATAGTGCTTAAAAATGAAGACCAAATGTGAATGCAAAAAAAGTGGGTCAAATAACCTCCTTAATTTAAAGTGAGTTAAGGAAAAATGGCTAAATGAATACCTAGCCAGAACACTAGTAATTCAAATCCAAGTCAAGGTCCCCATCTTGGTACTTCTTATATCCTTCACCACTCACTAAACCACTCACTAACACCTCACCTCTTTAACAATCCTCTGGTGGAGATCAATTTACCATGGATTCCTATATATTATGTTGCAAACAAATAGGTATTAAGAAACATATTTCTCTTATGATTTGATTTTAGTTGAACCTCACAGGCATTCTAGAGATGGACAGGCATGATCCCACATCTTCCTTTCTTATGTTTATCGAGTGGAAGAGGGAGAGAGATCTAAACTCTAGTGTGTGTGCCTATATATATATATATGAGGAATGTTAGTATGCATCCATCCCTTCTCATAAGGTGAGCAATGCTTACATGACTTTCCTTATTTTGTACATGAGCATTCGTCTTTTTCATATATCTTTTTGTCTTTTGCCCACGAATATGGATGTATACTAGTATTATCCTATATATATAGAGAGAGAGAGAGAGAGCATTCTTCAAATTTATCAAAAAGTTCAAGTTCTGATGATATTTGTTTCCTCAAGAAAACAAATAAAAAGACAGGCAAAAAGGAAGAGCAAAAAGTACTAGTTCTGCTGATATTTGCTTCCACAGGAAAATCAATTCCCAGTCATAGAAGACTCAACCATGCTCTACCTAATTGGACTTTTTCATTACAACACTACCAACAATGTCACCACTCTCAAAAGCATTAAAAACACGTCTCTCATTGTGTTCCAAGGAACTTTTTAAGCATCTCCTACTATGTCCAAACAATATAGATCTTCTCCAGACAACCAATTTCTTATTTCATATGACATCTCCTATATGGTCATCCATTCTTACTAATACTTTTTGAAAAGTGATCCTTTCTCTATTTTAACTACTATACATATTGCTAAGGGTCATGGATTTACAATGCAATGGTATTATAGTTCCTTTTCTCAACATGGTTTTGTTGTCACATTTTGCAATACTACTGTCTCCGTATTTTTCAATAACATCTAATACTTGTCTATTTTCTTATAAAATGGTGTATGTTTTTTTACTGATCCATATATTACTTTTTTTGTATTCCTTGTTTTCTTCTTTCTTGACAATAATACTATTCAAATTTCTCCTCCTTTAAAAAGTTCTGAAATATCTAAATATATATATTGGTAATGATGAAATATATAAATATTGAATTGCAATTTCTTCTTAATTTTGATTTTTATTCTTTACGTCTTTTTTATTATTAATTTACCCATGAACATATTTATATTACTTAATTAGAAATATTAATTTTAATACAATTGTTTTGTTTAATATTTATTTAGTATAATGAAAAAAATATTGCATCTCATTGATTATCATGCTCTACTCATCTCAAAAGCACTTAAATTGGAATTTCATTTACATTCCTAGGTTCATTTCCATTTATTTGTTTGCCATCCATTGTACATCTGTTATTCTTTTTAGAATTATTTTATTTTTATATACATTCTTCTGCAGTAGCGAGAGCCTCATGCATTGGATCGGCCTTTTTTTTTTTTTTATACCTTCTCATATATATAAATATTAAAATTCCTTTGCTATTTGTTAAGTTTTAATTATTATTGTCTTGAATACTTTTATAGCCTCATACGATTATCATCATTGTATATTTTATATTTTTAGAATGAATCTTTGACATTAAACTACCTCCACCAGTTTAAATATCTTGAACTTTGTTAAGAAAAGTTATTTTTTAAAGTAAGGAAATAATCTAGTAAGAATTAGTTCTCACCATTTTTTTTGTGAGAACTCACTCAATCCAAATCTTGAAATACAGAGGGACCCCCCCTGATAGGCACTCGCTCTAAGTATTGGTCAGATCAGAATTTACTGGACCGTTGGATCGACTGTGTATTAATCTGAATGGATTGGATTTGTGGGCCATGGATGAAGGGGTTAGGGACACGTGATTGAAGCTAAACTTGATATCCCACATCGATCTTTCCATCCCCTGGTCTCATCCCTAAATGGGTCTCACAAGTGGGTCCCATAAAAAGTTCTCACGATAGGTGTGTGAGAACAGTTCTCACAAGATCAAAGCCCTTTAAAGTAATTAATATATATATATATATTTGAATGGTAACTTTCATTAAAAACAAAACTTAGTGACAAAGAAGAACAGAAACAGGACAAAGAAAGAACCATAGACCAAAAGATACAGAAAAAGCTACACAATAAACAGTTTGCCAATGGAAAACCCAAGCCAAAAAGGCGAAGAAGCTCTTAAAACTCAGAAAAAAGCCAGGTAGACCACACCATGAGAACGTACAAGCATCACTATGGAAAAAGTCTCCCTCTACATTTGAATAAAATCAAAACAATTAGCGAAGCCATGAAAATGATGAAAGGTGGAAACATGGAACCAACAATGAACCTTGTTCTATCATTCAAAATCTAAATGCAGCCCCTTTTTTGTCATTCTGTTCTACATAGTTTCCTTGCGGTTAAAGTGAAAAATGAACCAAGTTTCCTTGATAGAGAGGATCTTTCTTATATGAGGGGTAGGAATGCATGATTCCTCTCTTGTAGAAATGGAAATCCATGGAGAGCGGAATCCTCCCATTGCACAAAGTAAGCCTCAGAATTTCTTTCCTTCCAAATTTATCCATATGACCACCAAATAAGAGGATCTCCACAAAACTTGTCCCCTCGGCAAGCCTACTACCAACTTCCAAGATTGACGAGATCAAAAGTGTCCAAGAAGCACCCGGATGCATTCGAACCAACCTAGAACCGATCTCCAGATCATTTAACATTGTTAAAAACTTAAAATTGTTGAGACCCATAATGTAAATCATAATGAGAGCTACCTAATAATAGTAATCACAAATGGGGACATCTAATGTTGGTACATGACCCATCAAACAACAAGATAAAGAACATAAACAACATGAGAGCAATGATGGAGTCCTCTCTATCCACCCCATGGTTAGCTAATGTATATGCCACATCAAATGTTTGCTGCTGCAATGGGACACATCAAATGTTGGCAAACTAATAGTCATGGTCTGGCCCATTGTTATGAAAAATCAAAATCATATTGTAAATTGTTTAAGGGGGTTCAAAAAAATTATGTCATGAATTGTAGGATTTTCTATCTTTCTTATAAAAAATTTAAAAATAAGAGAAAAAAAAAATCATAATTCATCCATATGAAAAACATCACCGACATAGATTAATAGACCATAAATGATAAATGTTTGCATGGTTAAATATGTTTAAGATGTCAATGTTACTAAGAAAATAAATTACTTGCATGGCCACTTCCTCAGATAGATGTGAATAATGCATCTATGCACAAAGAACCTCAAGAAGAACTGTGGATGGCTTTGCCACTCGGATTGGAAAAGGATATAAACTAAGAGAAGCTATCTATGGCCTAAAACTATCTCATTAAAGCTATCAAAAGACTTTACATGGTTAAATCACAGATCGGATTTGAATGAAGCACAGCTCACTGTTTTCATCAAGAATACAAATCATATTACCATCATCATCATGGTGAATCTCCTATACCGATCACAGAATCCAGGATCATACACCCAAACTCGTAATAGTCAGGTTGCTATCAACATTTGGTTGGGGAAATCATATAATTGACATTTTTTGTTTTGAATGGTTTTACTTACAATCCGTGATCCCAATATTATCCATGCACCATGCTCCATGCTTTGATCATTCAGCATCTCTACCAGATGCTAAACAATATTTAAAGCTTAGGAAAGGGCTGTTAAATAACAACCAAAAGCATGTCAATGTGGTTAGCTATTGTGTCATTGATTGCAAAATGTAAGGTATATAGGCTCTCTACTAGCAGACATAGCCCTTTTTGCTGGCGGCAACTTAGTCACCTAGAAAAGTAAGTCACAAGCTGTAGTGGCTTGTTCCAGTTGAGTAACATATTATGGCCAGTGCCTCCTGTGAGATGATTTGGCCTTCTTCTCTACTTCAAAAAATGGGTTTTAAATGTTGGTGTTCCAATGGCCAACCCCTATTCCTCTACAACATAACAACCAAGTTACCATCCATGTTACCTCAAACCCCAGTTTGTACGAACAAAAAAGAATACCGTGTTATTATTATTATTATTATTATTATTATTAAAAGTGTGCATATATTCCAAAGAGGATAACAATGAACAAAACAATATGCAGAAGCTCTACATCATTTTTGCTTGACAAAAGTGAGAAGCACAACCAAAGGAGAGCTAACCCACAAGGCCAACAGGCCAAACAAAATGGAAACGCACAAGCTGGGCAAGCTGAAAAACAGAAGACAGCAACTTAGGGCCAAAACATCACATGCCCCAAAGCAAGCACAAAAGACACCAACAAACCAGGCCAACTGAGACTGAAATCAGGTCCAAATCTGACTAGGGTTTCTTTGCTTAGGAGCAGCTTTGATCCAGTAGGTTGCATCATGATCCAGATCCTTACAAACTTTGTAGCCTAAATGATCCATCTTTTGAGCTATTTTCAGTTTTCCATTCCTGAGCTTGCTTGCACTTCATTCAATGTATAATCAGAAGCATTTATACCACTATCCAGAGATTGACTCTGCCTTTGGACCAATATCGTCTTGGTCTGTATCACCTCTCGAACTTCCTGGCGAGGAGTAGGACAATTTCTCTGGTTATGATTGAAAGTTCTACATGCTAAGCATGTCTTTGGTCTCCAAGCATATTCTATTTCCTGTTCAAAGGCTTGACCCATGCATCCCACCTTAATGGAGTCTGGAAGTTTGGCATCAGCAGAAACCTCAACAATTACCCTTGCATAGGCAAGACATTGCCCAGTTGCTGTTTATTTTACTACCATATGCTTTTGCTTATTTTACTACCATATTATCCTTATTGTGGTTTCTTGATCAGTCTTATTGTCCTATCATTACACAGTTATCTTGCAATTTGTCAACTGGGGGAACCTTTTGTAATTTGCCAAGAATGATTACTGACTAACGTAGATTAACCTGGCCACACGAGGGAGATTGCTCAACAATTATAAGCTATCGTTTTTCTCCTCTTTACAACTTTCTACTGAACATTTCACTGTCATGACTGAACAGAAGGAAATGATGTGTGTCATGGGCAGTTGATGGACACTAAATAGAGTTCAAGATTAGCATCTAGAAAGGGTATGTAGCATCCAACAAAGTCACTACAGAGTAACAAGAAACAAGAGCATGATACAAATCAAATATAAAATTCCAGAAATTTGACATTAAATAAAGCTTTGAACATGCATTCACTCAATTGATAAAAGGCCGAGGATCAACACCGGTGATCTTGCTGCTGCCACATGACAAACATTAATCAGTGACAAACGCTAGCATAGAGGAAGGGGACATCACAGGACACACCCTTAACCAGATTACAAGGCATAAATTAATAAATATACACTTTACCCACTCAAATTCAAAACACGCCTCAGGCAAAATCAATTTGAACATAATTCAACCAAATTCAGCATCAAATCATACTGCAAGGAAGCAATGGGTTAGGAAAAGTTACCTTTCAAATCTGTTGCCAATGTTTTGCTGTTAAATACATTCAAGAATCACTTGGTTGACCTCTAAGTTAAGGACTGCATCACCACTATTGTCAGTGGCTGTGTAAATTAATAAACCGAATTCTCCTTCCGTCAGGCAATCTTTTCTCAACAATTCATCAGTAGGTTTGTCTTCCTCGTGATCTAGCACCCCAAGTATGTTCTGTACGCAATTTTGTTCGCCTAGAAAGTGTTGCGGGAGCTTCGTTCATCATATTAGGGTGTCTACTAATTGTCCTCCCTTGAACTGTGGATCTCTTGGCCCTGTTCATCGCAACACGGTGTCGTTCAATTTGCCCCATACTTCTACCACTCTCAAAGTGCCCCTCTTCATCCTCAGCATTACTGTCAGCCTCATCCTCAACCTCAGAATCAAAGGATCCATACCCCTCTTCGTCATCATCTTCTTCCCCACTCTCATCTTCCTCATCAGAATCATTATCTTCCTCTCCCACTGTGAAAGGTGCCTTCTTATCCGAATTACCATCCAATGAAGGGCCATCCACTCTCATCTCCTTTCCCTTATTCATGAGGTGAATGTACTGATACCTTATACCCATCAATGGGTGCTTCTTAACCAGCAGATCTCTCTTATATGCTTCCCTGAGCACAACAGTATGTGTCCTGATCTTATTCGAAATGTAGAAAATTCCAGGGTGATCAGCCAACACCCTCTTGAATCTTGACCGAAGCCCCATATACTCCCCAAGAAACAGAATATTATCCCTCTCCGTCTTCTTGGGTACTAGCAAATGCAAGATCTCGTGCAAAACACCAACTACCCACTTCTCCCCCAAATTGCTTTTTGGTGCAAGATGCATCCCATCCTCATAGGGTGAAATGTAAGGCAACTTCTGCCAGTCCTCCACCCACTTCTTCACCTTCTTCTCCATATCAAACCCCTTTGAGAACTGGAGGGGGAAGGCAAGCGGCATCCCCTTCTTGTACTCGCCCTTAGCCGTGGCACACTTCTCCATTGCCGGCACCGCGAGTTCCTTGTATGAAAAATCAAAGAAGAAGGAACAGTTTTAGTAGAATTATAGGTCTTCAAAAACATTTAAGTCTGAAGCTGTCTTCATTCACACATGTATGGGTTTCTTTCTACTAAATACATGCCTCACCACCGCGCGTGACCCATCAAACCCCCATGAATTGGTACTGACCCTAATCTCACAATTATACTCACTATTAGACTGAATGACTGAAAATGTCATGGGAAATGGAACTCAAACCTTAAACTTTAGCGTCCATGGTTTTTTCCCATTGCCAAAAAGGAAGCTTTAGGACACCACTACAACTAGCTAAACCTGCTAAAATGCTACAACTTCTGAAACTGATAAAACAAAAGGTACTGCTATCAGATTTGAATTGAAAACCTGGTACTGATCCAAATTACCTTGCTCCAGCAGACGAGCTCCAGCGCAAGCGTCTCATCGCTGCCCGGGCAAAGAGGGGAGACCTGGAAGTAGTCCGGGAAATCAGGGAGGACTGACCGGGCATAGTCCTCCGGCAGACCCAGATCGAATCTGAGCCGCTCGACGAGCGGGAGAGGCAGTTTCTTATCTGGGGTGATCATGAGAAGCCTGAGAAGGCGGTCAGCAGCGTCTGCGGCGCAGGAGCGGTAAAGGGACTGCTCGTCGTCGTGGAGGCGAAGAGCATCGGGGGTGAGGCCGATGCGGGGGCGGTGATCGGAGGAGGACGGGGATTCAACGAAGACGGAGGGGTAATTGCGGATGAATCTGATGGCGCGGAAGGGGAGGGAGAGGCGGGACTTCATGTCGGAGATGGCGGAGAGGGGGAGGGATTTGGAGGGCTCGGAGGCGACGAGGTTCTTGAGGGAGAGGAGGGGTTTAAGGTGCTTCTCTTTCTCCACCGCGTGGTCGAGGCCGCGGTCTCTCACCCATTTCATCTTCGCCCCTTCCACGAAGGTGGCCCTCTGCTGATGATTGTAGAAGGAGATGGGGTTTGGAATTGGACGGCCATGATGAAGAGATAAGCGGGAGAAGAGGAGGAAGAAGGAGGAGGAAGGCATGGTGGTGGTGGTGGTGGTGGTGGTGGTGGTGGTGGGGCAGGGAGAGTCTAGAGAGAGGGAGGGAGGGCTTTGGTAAGGGTTTTGATTTGTAAGTCCCTTCTTCAGCTTTGGTTTTGAATCCGACCTGAACCTGGTCGGTTCTGTTTCTAAGGCCATGGGCTTTATAAGGATCTAATTTTCAGGTTTGATTGTTAAATGGGCCAGTTCTGAGCCTACATTTTACCGGACTAGGCCAAGTGTGACCTGTTCTGTTTCTAAAGCCATGGGCTTAATCAGAGTCTAAGGGCCCGTTTGGCATTGTTCCCTTGTTGTTCCCAATTTTGTGCTTAGATCTGGTTGTGCTGAGATTGGGTTGTGTCGAGATGAACTCTACAGAACCTGTTTGACAACATTGTATTAAAATACTATGCCATACAGAACTTGTTTGTTAATGCTGTAAAAATTTTTTTCCAGTGAACGAAGGTAAGAGAATCATAAGATCTAAAATGTGGACCCAACTTTTAATGTTTGTGGCACTTTATTATTAGTGTACATTGGACCTACCTGTAGAAGTTATATCGTATTATCCACCCTTAAAAATTAGAAAATGGGGCCCATGTTTATAGCATTTATAAGGTGGGTCTACCTTTATAAGAATTATAATGTGGGCCCACCATTGAAAATTATAAGAGATTATAATATGGGGCCGACATTTAGAAATTACAATGTGGTGCCCACCTTTGAAAATTATTAAAGATTATAATGTGGGACCATCCTATTTGTTAATTGTAAATAGGAGTCCTACTTTAAAAATTACGTTGTACCCACATTTAGAAATTAATTAGAACATGGGATTATATTTATACGATTCACAATGTGGGCTCACATTCAAAAGAATTATAATGTGGTTCCACCTTTTTGTGATTTTTTTAAATGATTAATTTTTTTTGATAAATTAAATATTTTTTAAAAGATTAATTTTTTTTGGAATATTAAATATTTTTTGAAAGATAAAAAATTTTCAAGGATTAAATATTTCTTTAAAAGATTAATTTTTGTAAATATTAAATATTTTTTTGAAATATTAAATGTTTTTTGAAAGATTAAAATTTTTCAAGGATTAAATATTTTTTTAAAAGATTAATTTTTTGAAATATTAAATATTTTTTAAAATATTAAATATTTTTTCAAGGATTAAATGTTTTTTGAAAGATTAAATATTTTTTTTGAGAGATTAAATATTTTTTTGAAAGATTAATTCTTTTTGGAAATTTTAAGTATTTTTTATTGAATGATTTTTTTGAAGGATTAAATATATCTTTTTTCCACAGATGATTTTTTTGACCATATAACTTACATTTGGAAATTGAACATGGGGTCCACACTCAAAGGATTTATAATGTGATCCTACCATTATAAGAAATTAGAAATCATAATATAGGCCCACCTTTTTCTGATTGTTAACATATGACCTACTTTAGGAATGAAGTAGCAAAATTACTTTGAGATAAGTAGGAATTAATGTGCAGGCAAGTTGTTCTTTAAAAAAAACAAAGTTTTGTTGTTCCAAGTTTCTTATGCCAATGGGTTAAGATTTTGAGATTCCTTCCCGTGAGACAAAAATTGGAACAATGATTTGTGCATACCAAACATGTTTTCTGAAGGCTTATCTCGCGGGAACATGGGAACAACCCAATGACACAATGCCAAATGCACCCTAAGTTTCTGGATTGATTGCCTAGTTTCATTTAAAAAACTGGGATGGTTAATACTTAATAATGTTCAGCGGGTTTGGCCGCGTGGGTGGCTTGTAAATGGGCTGGGGTTTGGCCTTGAGGTTTTGGTCTAGGAAGATAAGGTAGCCTAAGGCAGTTCTGCAGGAAGTAGGCATAGCAATTTGGTAAGTTTGGTGCACGGTGCACTAAAAAATGATTAGGAGAAAAAGGAAAATGATGATGATGATGGGAGAGATAGTTGAAAGGAGTTTAAAAAAAAAGGAGCAGAGAGGAAGACAAAGAAGAAGAAATAAAAATAAAGAGGGGCCTGCCAACTCAGGTTTCAAAATATTAAACAAAAAAGAATCACCAAGACAAATTGAGATTATATGAGTAATTGCCTACATGCATGGTAGGCTGCCCGACAGTGATGTGGCTATCCATGAGTGGTCTACCCACGGTCCCAATTTGGAAAATGCTCAGAGGATTCAAACTCCACGACGACCATTACTTACAACCCTCTACTTGCCTCCTTATCGCCATATGTCGAGAAATCATCCGTCCATATCACATGGGACCCTTCTGATTGATTTTCTTCTCCATATATAATTAAAAAAATCCAACTCATAAAATTTCTAAAATGATCTACAGATGCTAATCCACTATAAAATTTATCTCTTTCAAAATCTTTTCTAAGAATTTTGAACTCTTTAGATCTCCACAGTGGGGATTGATAGTCAATGCCTGGACGATACAAGATAATTTTCATTCTTCTTTGGCAGGATTGCGTGATTGGGACTATGGATCGGTGGTTCGGCTCATGAACTCGGTTTTCATGCTTTTACTGTTCCAAAAACCAAGTAGTTCAGCTTACATATATTTCAATCCAACTATCCATGCATTGGGCCCCACTGTTGTTTTGGAAGTAATAGGATTTAAACATCAGTTGACAGGTTGATGGTATACTTTATAAATCAGAGACTTTCTTCGTATAAAAAAATATATAAAGGAAGATAAATAAAATTTTAAAACCAACTAAATAATTTTAAAAACCATTTTCCTTTTAAAGTACCTCTTAGATTTTATTTCTTATAAGTTATTTTTCCATTTACAGGCTTTATATAAAAATGTAAGGCTTTTTTAATGCATGGTGGGCCTGGGGGTATGTGAACACTGGTAGAGATTACCGAACGTTGGTGATTAGGTTGTTATGATTAGTTTTGTAGATTCTCCTTCTCCTTAGGATAAGGTTAGTTAATTTTTATTATATATATATATATATACATCCTTTCATAATGAACTTCACGGTGGTTTATTATCTCAAGTAAAGTGTTCTTAAAATTCTTTATGGTATCAAAGAAGGCTTGGTAATGATCATGTGATCAAGCCGGGGATCTTACCAACATCACAGTTGGGCCTAATGATGATCTTACGATCCAGCTGGGCACGATCCTATCTTCCTACAATGAGCAATGTTCATCTCTCCTCACTCGTACATCTAACCTCACGATCTTGCTATCTTCATCAAACTATTGAATGATCGAAGCTTTTGGAAGAAATCGCAATAGATCTGATCTAGTAGGCCACCGGTACTGACAAACTAATAAAAAAAAGGAGCGAGTTATAACAGTGATAGTTCTATAAACAGACGGTGATCACCAAGAATAATGAGGATTGTTTCTAAAAAAATTAATTGATTTACTTTATAGAGATCAAAGGTTTTACTTTTTATTTTTTAATGTTTACAATCACAATCCTATTAAGGACCATGTGCCTGAGGGGGAATGTTAGAGATTACCGAATGTTAGTGATTAGGTTATTATGATTTGTTTGGTAGATTACCCTTATCTTTAGGATAAAGTTAGTTCATATTTATTATATATACATACACACACACATACATATATATGGACAAAACTAACTATGCACATGTCCCTCACATGGTGAGGGACACTTCCACTTTTGAAAAGTATTGAGGTGCAAAATGACAAAAACATCACACATCATAATACATATGTGTGTGTGTGTGTACATCCTTTCATAATGAACTTCATGGTGGTTTATTATCTCAAATAAAGTGTTCTTAAAATTCTTTAAACACCACCCCTATTTCATCTATTCCATTTAAAAAGGCTTAGATGAAAATATAAGGGTTGTTTCGTCATTGTTATTTTCAAGGGAAAGCAGTTACATAAATGTGTCCTTGGTCTATTAGATTTTTTATTTAATTTTCTCATAGATTAACAAGTTTTATGCCTTTGATCAAAAGTTTTAACAATATCTAAATAGATTAACAAAATTTTAGTATTTAATTTTCTTATGGATTAAAAGTTTAACGAATATTAATGTTGTTTAAAATGTTTAACCAGTTTTAAGCCTTTGATCAAGTGCCTTCTTTTTTTGTTAGATGATATGAGATGTTTGATGGAGCATAGTCCTACTTTTATATCAAGACGGTAGGTGGGATGGAGGAAGCTATATTGTATAAAAGTTGGACCATGCTCTATCCCACGTGTTTAAAGTGGAAAAAGTTGGAAATATGAAGGTTTTATATGCCCGGGGTTTATTTTTTATTGTGATTCAATCATTACTTCTACGTTGTGTAAAAATAAAAATAATTAACCATACAAAAAAGGCAATACAATATTTAATATAGAAATTCAAATAGAAAAAAACCACAAGTCTAAAGTGGACAAAATCATTCACCAACTTCCGCAGTACAAGATATACTCACAACCCTACAGTCAGTCCTTTTGACACAAGGCGTTGTAGTTGTTCTTCCTAGATCTCCACGATACGTAGTCCCTCAGTGCCCTGTTGTTAGTGCATTGATCTTCACATGAATGAATCTCTATAATGAATCTATATAACTTCCGCTGTATAAGATATACTTACAACCCTACAATCAGTTTTTCGACACAAGGCGTTGTAGTTGTTCTTCCTAGGTTTTCACGATACGTAGTCCCTTAGTGCCCCGCTGTTAGTGCATTGATATTCACAACGAATGAATCTCGATAACGAAAGAACTTTGTTCAACAATGAAAAAGTAGTTATAAATCTCGTACGAAAAAGTAGAAGTACAAACTCTAAAATTTTAATCTTTCAGCTGAATATCTCATGAAAGCTTCAGATAATAATTTCCAACATAATCTCACAAGTCAGAATATAAAAATGTGTACTTAAGGTTAAGAGAAACACCTTATAAATAGTTCATAATTCGTGCTTTAGGTTAGAGTTCAATTATAACCAAAACAGGCAACTCTGGCACAGATAAGAAAGAAATACGTGTAGGTCGGTGGGCTTCTGCCACATGCGTGCTCGAGTGCAGGTGAATGACAGCTCGAGTGCGTACTTCGCACATCTAGTTATTTTTTCATTTGTCTGTCAGGCTTAAGTGTTGTCGTATCTGTCTAGCCCACTTGAGCTCATTGGTTACAATTTGCCTGTGTTGTAAGATACAGTTGATCAATACGAGTCCAGATCCCCTGAGTGGTCTATTATACGTTTCCATGAGCGTGGGTGGGGCGTGTAGAACTCGAGGCTCACCAACTAATGATCCACTTGTAAAATTGAATACATGATCGATAACGTAATTATTATGCATTAATTACATTATCAATAATGTATTTAATCTTATGGTGGGACAAATTTCTATATAAGTAAAATTTAAGGATCTGCTCCTAGAGGGCATGGCATTCAATTTTAATGGTTCAGATCATCGATATAATGGTATGTATGCCCCCACAGTGATTTTCCCACATCCCACTCTCGGGAAGAATTTAATAGACCAATGAGGGGATCCAGGCTCCATCAATACGGAGATTGGGATAGAGAGGAGTCATACATGTATGTGATCGGTCTTAGAAAGGGTTGTCTTTTATTTCATTCATGCCTTCTGGAGCAACAGTACTGTCATTATATCTTCATTATCTTCCTCTGTGCTTGATTAGTTCATTCGATGATCATTACATAAGATTGACATTGCAAGAGTGCAGTCATATTACAGTTTGTAGTAATATAGAATTCATCAACTAACTCAGATACATACACCACTTAAATGCAATGAAAGAAAAATAAAAAATAAAAAAATCCTGAAAGGAAAAACTACTATACTTTTCTAATATAATGCCACACGAACCAACCTCCTCATCTCCAAGGTAAAAGACACACCAGTAGAACACAAAGTCCATTCAGGTCCTAATCCTATGATCTATGCTAAATGACATGGACTTACTAGTTATAAACCAGTGGTCGTGTTCCTCCTCCAATGCTGGACTAGGACTAGAGGAGGTGGTTTCAATGGCAGGATGAACAACAACATTACCAGACCAACATCATGGCAAATCTAAATTCTAAAAGCAAAGACATATATACAAATGCTCTTTTTCCGAGATTGGAGGGAGTTCATATCTCTTCCTAGGGGTTTGAGGATGCGAATGGGCTGTCACCCACCTCCAAGTTGAAGTTAGCCTGTGCTGGTAAGGAGCACTGAGCATCTGGGGTGGCTTCAACTGTCACCAACTGTCTGATGGCATTCCGAACAGATGGGGAAAATTGCATGATCCAGTGTGGACAGTATCTGTCGGAGAGCATATCAAAGAGAGAAGAAACATAGCATTTGATGGCGTCCCAGATGGACTGAGAGAAGTGGAGGATTTGAAGCTGCAATGGGAGAGGGAGTAGATGAAAGAGAGGGCGAATGCAGAAGAGATATGGCAGCCATGTGAGCCTGTTTGGGAGAGCTGAAGAAAGGAGCAAAGCACACCCTAATATGAGACTGAAAATGCATATTTTATGCGATTTAGATGAAAGTAGGGACCTTGCGGCTGTGAGTGCAATAAGGGCGATGGTAAAACAGAGTGATGGTATTTGTGAATCCGTGCAAGCTGCTGCTGCTGCTCCAGCTCCTTCTCAACATTGTCGTTGGGGTTGGGAAATAAAACGCATGTAGCCTAAAATGATGGGGAGGACTGCTCCAAATAACACCAGATCATGCAAGTCCTCAGCTGCACTCATGTCAGGCATATCTATAATATCTATGTTAAAACAACCAATCATTCATAATCCAAATAACTACTCCAAACTTTTATAGGTGAAGAGGATGTGAGGGAGGGGACAGGGGGGCCTTGTAACTTCTTGCCGTTTTCATTATGGACCCTCCCTCGTGGGGCCAAAAAAACAGGGACTCTTGTGCAAACTGGAAAAAGCTGAATGGTTATTGGTTAGCGTCGGTAATAATAGTCCGGCTTGTGATGCCCACGGGAGGCTACGGTGCTATGCCAATGCGAGAGCACAGTGATGGAAGCATCTCCATGAAACATACCACTGTGAAAATGTATCACTCCATATCAATTATTACAATTCCACCTTATAGGCATGCATAATATTATCTACTTTGACCCATAGACGTCACATTTTACTTTTGGCGGTATGCATGATATTATCCGCTTTGCAGAAAAGCCTTATAGTTTTGCTTTTTATGAGCCTCAACTTACTAAAAAACCTTATGCACGGTAAAATTATAAGTTCTACATATAAGCTCAATTACTTTCTTTTTTATAGTCGATATGGAACTCGGAGACGTCACAACAAGTATCAAATTTAGTTGGGTAATATACTTTTGAGAATAAAAGCTTGTCTCATTAGAAGTGTACAACTTATACTATAGATACTAGGTGATGTACTACAGTTGTATTAACACTCGTAGAGATCCTAAGTTCAAAGAAGCCCCATGTATACACTTCCATTACACATCTATATACCTTTTGTATTTTCAAGTGTCTGAGTGAACCATATACTTGCACTGCATGCTGAAGTTGAAGGTGACACCTAATTTAATTAAAATAAAACAAGTCAAGTCGGCTAATTGCCTAATTCAATCCAACAGCACCTTGAAACAAGCCAAGGCGGCCAATACAGCCCAACGCCACGTTAAATCAGGTCAAGTCGGCCAATTCAACTTGACACCTACTGTATGGCACTTCCAACGGCAATTCAACAACCGCCTTCGACGAGGCGACGGGTCACTTTCAACTATAACATTTGGTCGGTTTATTAAAAAAGTTTATACTGTGGATTCTTTGAAATACTAAAATTATTGAATTTATGTCTTGTATCCTGATTTAGCTAGATGGGTCCACTAGTTAGCTAGTGACCAGTTTAAGGTTAAAGGTGTTTCGGAAATTATACCGGGGCTTTCTTGATGGCCAAAAAAGTTAAGATTATATATGTGTATAGCCTGTAACATTAGATTTTGCATTGAAGAAAGGTGAGAGCTCTCATGCCTGTGGTGCTCTCACACCACGTAGGAGAGACGATGTGAGAGAGTGCGAGTTTCTGTATGCTTTACTTGTCATAGTGAATATGATCGTCTCTGTATCGTGGATATAACCTTATTTGGGTGAACCACGTAAATCTCTGTATTTCTTCTTGTGTGTGGTTGCTTCTTTGTCGATTTTCTGATTCATGTATGTGCACAATATGTGATGTCAAAATCTATAATAAGTGATATCAAAGCCGAGGTAGTGTTCCTTCGGTTTCTGAGCAAGGTGGAGATTGCTTGGTAACCCGGATTTTCCGGAGCTGGGTTGTACATGGAGATTGGCAAAGTTGAATTCTTGTGAAGGATTCAGATTTGTTTCATCCAGAAATAGAGAGGTAGATCAGATTTACTTTGATCTCGGTAGGCCACGCATTACAGTCATGTCGGTGACTAATAGGAGTGTTTTTCTGTTCATAGAAACAGGAACAGACAAGACGAGAGAGATTTATCTCTGTTTTTTCTGAAACAGCGAAGTGATCGGATTTTTTGAAATATGATCTGTGGGCCATGAAGGTTTCTCGCACACTCTCGCCATCTTTGTTTGCAGCACAGAGAAGAAAAGACTGGATTGGGTTTGGAGAACGCAAAAGGTTCTGTGTTCTTGGCTTTGGACTTCGTCGAAGAAGCGAAAACTCATCGGAGAAGAGAGATTTGAGAAAGACTTTGAAAAATATTTGATTTATAAAAAAAGACTCATTTGAAGGTTTGCTGGTCACCGTTGCTGCTATGGGAGTTGCCATCACCGGAGAACAGGGCCGTCTGTCATTGTTCGTGGCCGAACAGCATCCACCGTCCCCCATTGCCAAGGGAGAATAAAGGGTCAAAGGGACTCTATTATTTTTTTTTTCTGTGTTTTCTTGTTATATAAAAACAACGAGGAAGAAGGCGGTCGTGTGGGCTTGGGTTGTTCACTCCAGGTCTAGTTTCGGGTTGGGTCAGACCTAACTTGTGGTGCAAGCCCAGTCAAGCAGCACAGGTTGCAGATCGGGTCGGGTCGGGTTGACCTAGTCCATGTGTAGAGGCCATCCCGCCAGCAGGTGCAGAGATGACGTCAGAGGTACGATCAAAGCAGTTGATCGTGAATTGACGACAGAAATTTCTTTCTACGATATCTTGATCATCCGGTGTTTGATCGGAGATTTATTTGCACCTATGGACTCGTTTCGAGCAAATTTACTTGTTTGTGGAAGAAGATTGGTTATTTGACGGTCAATTAGAGAGTTTGACCAACTGAAGCGTGAAAAGCTATTTTTTGCGATATTGGAGCCATTCGGAGTCGGATTTCAGATCCGTTTCTTCCAGCCTGCTTATTGTAATGAGATCTATAACTTGGCGCAGAAATCTTGAAAAGAGAATATTGTTGCTCCTCATTCGCCTAAAACCGGAAAAACATGGATTTGCATACCTTGTCAGGAGTGTCCTGTTTTGATTATAGAAGGAATAAAGAGTTTCAGGTAACATTAACTTCTCTTGTGGAGAAGATCTGAACAGATGTTCAGGTCAGAATCAGGTTGACTTGACCTGATTGTTGTTGCAAACCCAATAGTAGGAAGTTGCAAACCCAATAGTAGGAGTCGCCGGCCTAGCTGCAAAGGGTTTGCTGATTCAAACAAAGTTGTTCGTTTGGGATTCACATGTTTTCCGGATTACATGTGATGCCATTTATCTTGCCAAAGTCAAGCCAATGAAGAAGCAGCAAGGAGGAGCTGATGCATCAGCAGTTGTCAAAACGTGTGTTTGATTGATCAAAGGCCAGGTCAAATAGAGTTTTTGACCGCTCGAAAGCAGAGGTTGTTCTGCAATTGCAGAGTCATATGGACTCGTATTCCCGATTTGTTTTGCTTGCATGCTTGTTATGATTGGATCTTCAAAGTGATGTTGAAGATAGGGCATGATAGTGAGTGATTTAGATATTGATATCACTCAGATTTGTCAATGGATTCGAGCTTTAAGTTTGAGGTGAAGTTTTACGAGAAGATGAACTTTACTCAAAGTTCATGTGTTGGCTCAACATGTCAAAGTGTTGAAGGAAGAAAACTGCACCATCGGTGCAGTGACGTACCATTCGGCAAGGTACGTGAAGACATTGCTGGTTTTATCTCCTGGTGGCTCGACTTGTACAAAATCCAAGCTAAGGTGGAGATTGTTGGGCCTACATCTTATATTCTGGTTTAGCCGGATAGGTCTACTGAGTTAGCTAGTGACCGGTTTAAGGTCAATGGTGTTTTTGGTAATTATATCGGGGCTTTTTTGATGGCTAAGAAAGCGGTGATTATATATGTGTATAGTCTGTAACCCTATATTTTGAGTTGAAGAAAAGTGAGAGCTCTCTTACCTGTGGTGTTCCCACACCATGTAGGAGAGACGATGTGAGAGAGTGCGAGTCTCTGTATCCTTTACTTGTTATAGTGAAGATGATCGTCTCTGTGTTATGGATGTAGCCCTATTTGAGTGAACCACATAAATCTCTGTGTCTTTTCTTATGTGCGGTTCCTTCTTTGTAGATTTTGTGATTTATGTATGTGCACAACATGTGATGTAAAAATCTACAACAAGAATTTTTCCACTGGATGGGTGTGAAAACAACTGTCACACCTCCTCTAAGGTGCCAATACGGTCGTTTATATGATACAATTGCATTCTTATGGGGCCCATTAACAACTTTTGTTTTTTTCATTGGCCCCATTTTTCAAAATCCAAATCATCCAATCTATGTTTTGAACTAATAAGCGTTAAGGTTTTGAAGCTCATCATCTTAAATTTTTATAGATTTTGAGTAATTTAAAAAGTCCCAACTCATTAATCCAAATGCCTGCACCTATGTAGGGTCCCAATTCATGATAAAAAAAACTTGAATATACTTTTATTATTGGTAAATATCATGATGTTCAGTTCTATATTTTATTTCTGCATGAATTTTGAGAGACTTTTAAAAAATATCAAAAACATCCAAATACATCTTTTTTTTTATTGAACATCCAAATACAACTAAAATCATTGATTCTACTTCTTTTATTAATGTGAAATGATAATTTTGACAAACATGTTAATGTGTTTCACACATGTAACAATATTTTTATATGAGTAAAGGCAAATGGCTCTTTACAATAGGTGTATTATAAAAGTGTTCATCCCTAAAGTTAATCCCTAAAGTTAACTAAAGTTTTTACTATTTACTATAAAAGTGTATTAAGAAGGTATCTTGTGCTGTTGTTGTCACAACCCGAGCCCAGAAATCGGAGGTTAGCGAAAAGCCAAACCAGTGACACACGTACTCTCGTGCACGTGCATCCAAACCCAGTCCAGATGCACACACACAAGGGATCTAACACGTTCGAACTAAGCGTATGCGGAAGCTGTATATATCATAACAAGCAACAAAAGAAATAGCGGAAGCTAAAAATGGCAATAAACCAAATACGAGTCTGAATACACACCAAAATACATCAAAATCATGATATACAAACTAATACAAGAGTGACAAAGGCCAAAGTGGTAAAATACAAAATCTCCAAAAACCAAAACAAATAGACGGCTGATGATATGCATGTACGCACTCGGCAAAAGTGATCAAGCCCACTCTGCCAGACCGGAGGGAGCCTTTACGAAGTCCTGCCCTGCAGTCTCCTCGACTGCCGGGGAGCCGGACACAGGATCTGTGCCTGCAACATCACAGACAACATCATGAATACAACGATCCAGCAAATATAAGTAACAGGGACGTAACACGCACCGTATCTACTTGAATAATGACAGAAGATTAAGTACAGAGTTTCATTTTTATACGCTAAGCAAATCGTGCATAGAAGTAAAACATGATAAAGGAATCAAAGCATAGAAATACTGAACTAAGTGGCTACTACGTTGGCCATATTCTCTCACATAGAGAGCAGATAAAGCAGACAGATGAGAACACCACTGACCTGGCCAAAGGTACAAGGGGGTCTCGGTTTCCTGGGTTTCGGGGTCCCAAGACAAAGTTACGCTGCAGCGATACAAAGCATAGAGAACCAAGCCAAAGTTAACCCCCGTCGGGCATCCTAGGGCTGAGGCTGAGTAGAGCCAGACTGATACCAATCAACTAAATCAAAAGAAAAAGGGGAGATTATCCGCTTTGGACTCACGGACGACATTGGCCCGATCTTATCCGCACGTTTTAATCTCTGGGCAGAGCCACCAGGGAATACCCACTGAATCGAATATATACAGAGCATAGCGGAAATTAAGACAAAGCACAGCATAGATCAAAGCAGAGTACAGAGTGAAGAATAAAAAAAATATATAGAACGAAACAAAATAATCTCGAAATGCATAAATATAGATCAGCAGAATAGAGGGCAAAACTGTAACCAATATGCAATGCATCTCAGATTCACGTGGAATCAAGGAAGATTACAAGCCAACTCTAATCTAGTTGTTCACCGTCACTAACCATGCATGATGATGTAATTTTAAGTTATTCGATGCACCGTTGCCATCAAAGTGTTGCAATGTAATCTTCACGTGCACCGAAGTCCCTTAAAACAACACCCATGGGGAGGTGCTTAATAGTAAATCAACGCTCACATGAATAAGTCACAGCCTAGCAGACTATTCATGCATTCCAAAGAATTCATTAGGCCGGTTTACATGTATGGTTAACCTGTCTTTTAGCCCTACAAAGTCACACCATTATCCTAAGTTTAATTTCAGATTTTCCAGGTCTTACAGTTTAGCCATGGGTGACCTACGGCTTAGCCATCGACAGCTTACGGCCTAGCCATAAGATGCACAATGGTTTAGCCGTGGTTTCCTTCAGAACACGGCTAAACTGGTCATCTTCCACCTCTGATCTGATACTTTTGTCGGCTGAGCTACGGTGGAGTCCACGGCTTAGCCATATACCAATCCACGGCTTAGCCGTAGTTTCACCGTAGGAGTATTGTGTCTAAAAAGTTTCGACTGATCAGAGTGTTAATTCACGGCTGGGTCACAGCTAGCTTACGGCTCAGCCGCAAAACAAATTACGGTTCAGCCGTAGCCTAGCCGTAGAACAAACTTCAAATATCAAGTCTCTGGAATTTGAGCCGTACAGAATTACAGCTTAGCCGTACAATACAGGAAACGAATCTGGATAGTTACAAAAACTGGAAAATCATGTGCAAATTGAGCAAAACAAACTCCAATGAATCCAAAGTGATAGAATTAGGCTGTAGATCATGCCAAGCATATAAGAACAAGAGAATCACAGTAATCAAATAATATACCTATATGTGTTAAACAATCCTGTACTTATACTTGCCTCAAAGCTTTAGCAAATCCACTGAGATCAAGCTTCAATCCAACTAAAAACCCAAGCAAATCAGAGAACAACCCATGCATGAGATGTATGAGAGATATAGAGCTTGGAGGAGAAATCCAATTGGAGAGAAAGAAATCAAAACCCACTTACCTCAAAGCACAGACAGAGAAAGAGAGAGAGATAGAGAACCCACTCGAACTGGGTGGAAAATCCAATGCTAACCAAGAGGGAAAGAGAGAAGTGAAGAGAAGAGAAGAGAGAAAACGAACGTGGAGCTTTCCTGGAGTTTTTTTGCATGCACATTGAAGGAAATGAGCAGGAATGAAGACATCTGAACTGATGACTCATATATATAGTTTTGGAGTTTAAAACAAGGTCTGTCAAGTTTTGGCTAATTACAATTCAAGTCACACAAAGGTCCAACTGCTCCAATTGACTCCGAATGAGTCTGAGACAATTACGGAAAATGACGAGCTCAACAAATTACACGTGCTGACACCAAGATGATGCAAATATGATGCATACAAAGCAATAGCAAAATTACGAAAAAGAGCTTAGAACTACCTATCCCAGGTCAAAGGCTACTCAACTATCTATCTATGACCCAAAACTAAGTCCAAAAGAATTAACCAACACAAAAACACACTAATGAGCCACTAAACCAGCTCAAAGGGGATCGGAGTATTACAGTTGTCTTTAATTTAGTAACTTTGTAGTAGGGATGGTAATGGGTCAGGTATAAATGGGACCCGCCCCACCCCGGCCCTCTCCTATTAGAGGTGGGTTTGGCAGTAATTTTTTATTTTATTTTATTTTATGTGTGTCGAGTATGAGTTTTGTTGACCCAACCAACCCCTCCCTGCCCTAAATATATAATATTTTCATGCTTATAATAAAGTAATAAACAAAATTTATGTGGCTTAGGTAGTTTTGGGCCTTTACATAAGGCATATGGGAAGAGAAGGTAACACATTCAAACTCTACTACACAAATCATTATCTATTTTTACATATTTTAAAAGTTTTATGCTTTAAATTTGACTTAACCTGCACAAATGGGGCGGGTTTGGTACTACAATTAGTGACTCATTACGAGACGTGGCGGGTTTGGATGAGATAAATTTAAGATGAGATGGGTTTGAGTTTCGCAAAACCCGAGTTTGGGTTTTGCCCAACCCGTACCAAATCCGCCCCGTTGCCATCCCTGCTCTGCGGGTGTATTATATTAGTTTGTTGACATTTTTGATAGGGTGTTTGTGGGCTGGGCCAGCTAAGGTATATCCAAGCCTGGTCGACTTTAGAAACTTGCCCAGGCCCGACACACGCCATAAAAGTTAGGTTCAAGCATGCACATATAATTAATCGGGCCAGGCCAAACAAAGCTTTGCTATCAATTTTGTAGGCATTCAAGCAATTGTTTAGACTAATTGAATTAAATTACATGCATTCCTTACACGAGCCAGGTCAACTGGGCTTTGGAATCTCTATCAGGTAATCCAAGCCTAGCTCAATTATTAAATGGGCTTAAACTGCATATCCAGGTCCTGCCCAAAGCAGGCGAATCTTGACTGGGGATAAGGGTTAGTTGTGAAAATATCTTAAAGGAGAACCTCGGATGTACAAAATATTAAGCCCATTGGATCATCTTGACTATTAGACCTGCCCTCAACTTTTTTGGGTTCTTTCAACCATTGGTGAATATCAATTGAATAAAGTCAGGTTTGGACTTAAGCTATTCAAGGAATAGTGAGGGTGAGGGATTAATGGTGGAAAAGTGTGGGGTGAGGGATTAACATCATCAATGCATTGGGAGTGGAGGGGAGGAGAAAGATTTTAATGTGATGGGCTTGGTTCTCTCTCATCGAATATGATGAAAGGTGAGCATAACTGTTCATACTTTTTAGATAACCTAGCTATGGGGCTGGGACTCTGAGTGATTCACACGCGCGAGGTGATCATGAAGACAAACAGAGAAAAACAAAGTAAACACACCCAAATGCTTGAAGACAGTTCACTCAGGATTTGTTCACAAGCAATTTCTCATATGGTGAAGAATAGTTAAGCCGAGGTTGTATCAAATATGCTGCAGTTGCCATACTTTCAGCCCAAAATTATGATCAAACATGCTTAGAATGCATCGTACACTGAAAAGCCTCCCCCCAGGTATTGATTCTTTTGTTCTGCTACTTCATTCTACTATAGAGTATTGCCATAATTAACTTGCCTCTAGATTCTATGCCTTTTCAAATATACTTCAAATTCACTATCCTCGATCGAGTCCATCGTACCTTCTCTCTAACTAAACTCTCTGCTTCAGCATGAAATTTCTGAAACTTCTCAAAAGCTTATGATTTCTCCTTCATGAAATATGCCAGTGTCTGCCTTGAGAAGTCATCATGAATGTGACAATGTACGGTTTCCTGCAATGATATTTTTACTTTCCCAAAAACATCCATATGCACCAATCAAGAGGTTCTTTAGATTCAAATTGCGACTCTTTGGAATGGTAACTTGTGAGCCTTACCATATTGACACCCTACATAAGCAATTTCAAAATACACCCCTAGTTTTGGAAGTCCACAAATAAGCCCGTGATTTGCTATATCTCCAAGACTTCTGTATTCAATATGTCCCAACCGTGCATGTCAAGGATGTAAAGTCTCGCTTTTACTATTTTGTTTTCCAAATATACCTCCTTAGCTGACATTACATACATGGATCGTGCCTTCTTCCCTATCATCAGCCGTCAAATGTGTTGTTGCATTCCTCCAATGGTGAATTAGAGGTAGGCATGTAAATATGGGCAGGCCGCCTAAGCCTGGCTGGCCGACCCTCAAAATGTGGGCCGCGGGCTGGCACAGTCCCTGGGGTGGGCCGTGGTTGGCTAGGGTGCCTGGGCCTTGGCATGGCACGACACAGCTTAGCATGGCTCCGCACGATATTTACATTATTTATATGTTTATTTTTTTATAAAAATTAAGTAAAAATTTAAAATAATTTAAAATTTTCTCTTCATTTATAAATTAGCGTCCATATTTGTGCATTTAATCTACTAATTTCAATTTTATTTCAAGTTAGAAACCCTAAAAGTGCATAATTTTTTCTTCAATTTATATAAAAAGGTCTTTAAAAGAATTTAAGAAAAAAATTAAAGGGGGCATGTGGGCAGTCCCATAGGCAGCATGGCTGGCCCAGCACAGCATAAATGGGGCGGTGACGTGGGTTATGCTGGGCTTTTCTCCAAGGTACCTTGACATGGCACTGCACAGCCCGTGATTCTACAGGGGCCAACATGGCACAGCCCAGACACGGCTAGGCCAGCACCTTGTGGGCCGTGCCCAAGTGGCCAGATGCATAACAAAATAACTCGACCGAAATCATGGCAAATCTAAAGCAAAGACATACGTGATACAAATGCTCTGTCGCAGAGATTAGAGGGAGCTCATATCGGAAAGGTGCATGTGGAAACCCTCCAAATTGAATTGGGCTTGTGAGGATGTTAAAGCCAGAGAGGTAGAAGGATCTGTGCCAGTCACTTCTAGCACGTGTAGCTCCACCTCCTCGAAGTTAAAGTTGGACTGTCTCTGTGCTGGTGAGGAGGTCTGACTATCTCAGATTTTGGACTGTCACCAACCGTTTGATGGCATCCCAGCTGTTTGGAAACATTGCGGGATTCGCAACTGAAATGGGTCACCAATGGCCACCAAGTACCGTCTAATAGCAGCCCAGAAGAACCAGCTAGATTGGGAAAAATGCAGGATTCTGGGTTGAAACGGGAGAGGGAATAGATGATAGAAAGGGCCGATGAAGGCAAAATTACTGCAGTCAGCTTAGCATTAAGAGGTGAAAAGGGAGCAAAGCACACTCCAATATGAGATGGAAAAGGCAGAGGCAGACTTCGAGGACTTTAGAAGAAGGCAGGTCCCTGGACTGGAGGCCTTGAGTGCAACGAGGGCTATGGTAAAACAGATAGATGCTATTCGCAAATCAAAGCGATCGAGCTGCTGCCATTGCTCCACCCTCATGTTGTTGTGGGCATATGGACTTCAGGTAGGCTAAAATGATGCGAAGGACTACTTCATACCACTGTAGATTGTGCAAGTCCCCATCTCTGGTCCTCCCAGGCATATCCGCAATTGCACACTTTTCCTTCTTCAAGTTCCTCTAATCCAAAGAATGCGTTCAAGGCCCATATTTAAGCCGTATTTTTTCTGTCCAACAAGCCGATAGCAGGACTTTAGAGGTGGATGTTCCAAGTATCACTATGACATAGTATCTTATCAACTCCTGTGGGGTAGCTCAGCTGCCCTAATGCCACGATTTTCTCTCAAAGGTACGGGTTCGAGTTGCACTACCACATCGGAGTTAGAAGGGATTTACCCAGCGCACCCAGGACCAAAGGGATTAGTCTGGCCCAAAGGTCTGAGATACCATCCATTGGCGGAAAAAAATAATCTTAGTATCATGTCAGTCTTTCTAAGTTCCACTCTTTGATTGACTTGATTCCTGCCAGAAATTTCTACAAATAAGCCAGCTCAAATCCCTAGTCATGGTTGTCAGCAAAAAGGCAAGAACCCTCTCTCCCTTCTTTCTCTTTCTCTTTGATATTTAGTTGATGATTAACTTTGACGTTCTTGTCTACTGATGTTTTGGGCTGCTTGGACTTCTCAAGAAGGGTCTAGTTATATCTTGGGGTATTGGCTTTGAGTAGTTGGGTTTGGGTTGGAGAGTGTTTATTTTATTATTATTATTATTATACATATATTGTTTGCAGTGATGGTTTTTTGTAGTGGCTTTTGTTGTAGTTGTTTTGATTGTCTTAGGTTTGTTTTTGCTTTTCAAAGAGGTTTTCTTCTTTCGTATTTCTCTCTCTGTGGCAAGTAATCTTCTTGCGAGAGATTCTTCCTTTTTGGGCTTTCCTGAGGATGAAATGAATATAAGGAGAGAATGAGGATGAAATGAATATAAAGAGAGAATGGGATAGACAGAGCAAGAAAAGACAAGGACTCTTGTTTAGAATTATTTTAAGGGATCAAATATAGAATTTCAAAATTCAGAGAATTAGGAGTTTTTTAGTATTCTTAATTTTAACATTCCTAATTCTCTAAGTTCTTTCAACCAAATGAGGCCAAAGTTGCTTGTCTATATTTATATGAGGGGCACCCTTTTGAGAGAATATTAAAATATGAAAAATATGGACAAATCTTTATCTTTTGGTTTTAAAATTCATGCAATGGACCGATGAAAGTTTTATAGGATCCTAAATTTTTAGATTGCAAGTCAAATAATATGCAGTGGAATAAATAAAGTAAACTTGCAAGCAAAAAGTAATTAATCGCACAAGAAGAAGACATGCAGATTTTTATGTGGAAACCCCTATGGGAAAAAAACCACGAGCCACATACGCTAAAAACTAAGCACTAATTTCAAGCAATTACAAGATATACTCACAACCTTATACGGTCAGTCCCTCGACTACGGGATGTAGTTTTTTTTTTTTGCGAGAATCTATAACACGACTTAACTCTGCGTGTCCTACTCTCAGCGCTTTATCCACAACACATTGTCTTCACAAGATGAACAATCTCTTACTAGGAAGTAGAAGCAGCAAACTCTAGAACCAGAAGCCTTCGGCAAACTCTCCAATGGAAGCTCTAGAGGAAAAAAGATGATTTCTAAAGAGTATTCTTAACTTAGAATATGAGATCTGTGTTTATGGTCGAGAGAAAACTCCTTTTTATGACCCATAATTCTTGCCTCAAGGTTAGAGCCCAAGTAGGAATAAAACAGATAACTCTGGTACAAATAGGAAAGGTTTTTGTGCAAGTTGGTGAGTTTTTGCATAGCACCCGATTATTCGGTCACAAGTCGGATCAATCAGATTAAACTATTGTCTTTGGACTGATTGATGTCCGATTGATCGGATGAAATTTAATATAAATTTCTGTAAACTTTTCGTGGCCATAATTTTATTGTTTTAGCTCCGATTGACTCAATCTTAGGGTCTATGGGTATCTACTCGAAACGAGCTTTTCAACGGTAGGTAACTTGCCAACATCCATTGCTCGGTTTGTGATATATGACATTTTCAAACTATATTATCTTTAAAAAAACACTTTAATTTGTCGCTCTCTCTTCATTTTCTTCACTTCAGTGCATCCGGGGACTCATACTATAGTTCATACTAAAAGATATATAAAATACAATACCAATGGACTCAAGTTTTGTCCAACCCATGAATTAGCTAATACAAAAATCCGTACAGCCTACTTCTGATAAGCCAATCTGCTCTTACCACATGCCCTCTTGATTACACCACTCAGCCATCATCTAAATGTCACTCTAATTAAATAGTTCACATGAAAAATATATTATTTATTCCATTATGGTTCCATTTCCAATTGAAGTAAAGCATTTTATGTACCTAAATAGTTATGGGCATATGATATGAGCTGCTTGTGGTGCATGTACTGTAATGGATGTGGTGTATGAGTAGCTTACATTCATGCATGATGGGTACAGTATACAGTATTGAAATGTAGAGCATACTCTTGTACATGGTTGGGTCAATTTGAACCGAGAAATGTCCAGGCCTGACCTGGATTCTGTAACCCAGGCCCATACTATCACAATTTGAGCCCAAGAATTTGGAGATTAGGGTTAACCCCTAAGAATAAAACACGTACTTCCGTGTAATTCACACCAAGACTGGAGTCTAAGCGAAATTATATGTTAAGTTTACAATTTTGCATATTTATGCATCATTTTGAGATGAATTGGGGGTTTAATTAGATGAATAACATAATTATTCATTCAAATTCATCATTCCATGAATTTTCACCTATGAACTTGAATTCTCATAAATTTTCACATATTTTCTGCATTATTTAAGAATTCTTGCAATTTTTCTCCAAAGAACCCCATTTGGAGTAAAACTTTGTTTGGACGGATTTTACTTCAATGTGGCTTCTTCAGTATTTGATGGGTTTAATTAGAATGTGTAGAAAAATATAGGACTAGCATTGAAGAAAGAAAGAAATTGAAATCAGTAGGACCCACATACTACATTCCATGCTTTTTTACTTGTGTTAGAGGGAGGGTCCCACTTACACCATATTTGTTGTAAAAGATTTTGAAGAAATATCTCTCAAATTTGAATTTCAAAATGGAGCCCATGGCCAGCAATATATAGGTGGCTTCTACTTGATAAAAATTCAAGCCACAAAATTACATAAGTGGGATCCACTATGAAGACCCATTTGGGCATAAGATAGGAAGAAGCAATATGCTTAGACAGTACATGTGCATGTTTTGACATGACTAGAAGGAAGGTGGGACCTACACATGGAGTTATATATTAGACACATTTAATGATGACTGGGCCACGTTGATACAGATGGTGCGAAAAAGAATTGAAAAGCTACAGTTGTGTGAATGATGAGAGTGGGTTCTCAACGTGTTTCTAACCACACATTGTTTAAACAAAATTTTCAAACAACGAGAAACTTTGCTGGCAAGGAGATTCTATATGAGAAAGATAATAAACAAAGTGGAAACTCATATCCACGTGACTCTCTTGGCTGTGCCGAGTTTTGGCCAAAGAAATTTAGAGATCTCTTCATTATCTCTAAAGTCAAAGCTCAAGTAAGAGAGAGGCAACTCATGCTAGTTAAGTACACCTTAAGGATAAACTTGTAGTTACTGTCTTTTAGTGTTTTAAAATACTGGTATATGGAAGGCTTATCAAGAGGGCTAATCTAAGAAGATTTGAATAAATATTTGTTTCCAAATTGAATGAGGAAAAAAATAAGCAAGGAAGACTCTTGGGTTACAAAGGAGAGCTATAAAAAGGCCAAACTGGAGATCCAAAAGAGCAGACTACACGTGGAAGGCAGCAACCACTCCATTTCTCTCTCTCATGTCCCTCACTACCATCTATCTCCATGCTCCCTCTCTCCTTTTTTCTCTTTTCTTTCTCTAGTGTAAAAAAAAGGAAAAATAGAAAAAAGAGGAGAGAAAATATCTGTGGGTATTTTGGAACCCTGTTCCAGAACTAGGCTAAAAGCGTGTGAAAGAAATTTGTAATTACCATAAAGTTCTCAATAAAAATCACATATTTCGCAATGGAAGAGTAGATCCCTTGGTTTAGAGTATCTGATAAAATTAAGTGTTTTTCATCATTATTCTATGTGATTTGATTCAAAATTTTTTTTTCTTTTCTCTTGTGTGTTTATTAGAAAAATAAATTTACCTTTTGTTAATTGACACCCTATGTTATTCAAATTTTTATGTGAGCAATGCTTCAATCACGTATGTTTTCTTAATAGATTATTCTTAGATTGAAATTCTTTGATAATCTATCTTTGATTAATGTGTAATCTTTAGTTAAGCTCATAATTTCATTATGCGAAGGAGATTTTTGTCTTAAATAAATTGTGAAAAATTGTGCTCTTACTAGATAAATTATCCAAATCAGAAACATTGATTTGTTTCTAATTTGAAGGATTTTTTGGACAAATTATTTTATTGATTGCATAGAATGATGGTGGGACTACTTAATGGATTCATGACATTTTGATCTGCATTTTCTCATATTTTATCTCTGTACTTTAGATCTTGAATTTTTCAATCTTATTATTGTTTAATTTTTTTGAATTCTCTTTTCATTATCATTGAAAAAATTAGATTCTAGTAGAAAGAAGGATTTTAATAGTGCTCCCTGTAGGTTTGACTTGTACTTGTCATTGTTTCAAAAGGACAACTGTGTATCTGCAGTATTAAAAGATTGAATTAATTTCACATCATTACAGACGGGATATTCACATTACTTACACATGTGTGGTGGTTTTAATCGACATCTGTCCAAGCATTAAACAAGCGAAAGCTTTTTAATATCACCTATAAAATTTTATTTTCTCCAACAATAAGTAACAATTCCTGAAGTATCAATCCATAGAAACCGCATATACTAAAATGCCTATATATATAAAAAGGAAGAAAAACATAACTATATATCATAATATGACATGTACATGAGTTTGAACAAGAATAAGTATACATGTCTTTACAAAAAAAAATAAAGTTTATGGACAATTACAAATACACATTGTCCCGAAAGAAAGGGAATCATGGACTATGCACAGAATAAAACTAATGCAAAATGTCATGTAACCCTAATGCATTCAAAATCCCAAAATAAGAAGACCTTATGATGCTCTTGTCACACTCCGTAGGTGGATTAGTTAAATCGCTGCTGCTGTCCACTCGTCGAGGCTTGAAGGGACATTAAAGGCCTCCTCTAGAGTCTCATCGATCTTCACAAGATTAGGACTAGGATCTGAGCCTGTAACACCATTGGATTACTTATAAATAAGACTATTTAACAAAGTATAAACATAATTAAAGTAATATGCGTTACGTCTAAAAAAATCAGTGACAATTGATTGATGAAGTCAACTTGGTATATTAAGCATGTTGTATATTGAATAAAGCATGATATTAGAAACAAATAAGAAAAATATTTTACTATTTGGCTACTACATTTGCTCTAGCCTCCCTCTAGGGATCTTTGCATTGAGAATACTAACACTCTGACCAAAGGTACAATTAGGTCTCTACGTATATGGAGTCTAGAAGCTCCAAAGGCGCATTGCAACGGCATCATATCAATTTACTATATCAAAGTCAACCTCATTGGGCATCATAAAACTGAAGCTGAATAGAGTTAGATCATTTCGATACATGTGATTGAATTTGAGTAAATCGTTGAATTTGTTTAATTGAGGACAATATGATACATTATACGTTTAATTCATTTTCAATTCATTCTTACTCAATTCAACATTGACAATAGGAAAATATATATCAAGAAACATTTATAGTAGAATCAATTCAAATTTATAATTATTTCAATTCGAAATCATTCCAATAATAGAATGCAACAATGATAATCCAATATGCTATGCAATTCAAATTAACAGAATCAAAGTAGTTTCACAAACCAACTTAATTTAGTCATCTGTTATTTCTAATCGTGCATGATGATGTAGTTTCAAGTTATCCAATACATGATTGTCTTTTTTTGGTGTCACATTGTGTAGGGAATGTCTATCGAAGTCCCTTAAACTAACACCTATAGGAGGTTCTTAATAATTGGACAATGTTACATGAGTGCGTCTCACCCTCAAAACCTTTCATGTTAAGTAATTTTTCATTGGGTTAAATGATTTTGATAAGGGATTCCAAAGAACTAAGGTCATATAAGGTCTTCCCAATTCTCCTAATTTTTCTAGGTTTTCAAGGTCTTATGGATTAGCCGTGGGTGACCTAAGGCTTAGCTATGAACAGCCTACGGCTTAGCTATGGAATACACGGTGGCTTAGCCATGCTCTGCATATTATTTCCTTGCAACCACGGCTTAGCCATAAAAGAGCTTACAGCTTAGCGGTGCTTGCCCTACAGTTGAGCCACAGCTTAGTTACGGCTTAGCTATAGTATAATTTATGGCTTAGCCGGAAGCTTAGCCGTAGAAGGAATTATTAATTTTAATTCTCGGGTTTCTTGGTCATAGAATAAACTAGTCTCTGGATTTCCAGCCATAGTACAGCTTAAGGCTTAGCCGTAAGCTTCAGCATTACTGAAGCTATTTCAGTGCAGAGTTCATTTCATTACAGGACTATTTCAACTTAGTTTCTGTAAGGATTTTTGTGTTGGCAAATTTATGGGTTGGACAAAACTTAAGTTTATTAGTATTGTATTTTACATATCTTTGAGTATGGACAATGGTTTGAGTCGCCGGGTGCATTGAAGTGAAAATTTTGAAGAAAAAGTGACAAATTCAGGTGATTTTCTATAGACAACATGGGTTAAAAAGGACATATCTCATAAACTGAGCATCAGATATGGGCATACGACCTATTGTTGGAAAGCTCATTTCGAGTAGATATCCGTAGAATCCAAGATTGCCTTAATCAGAGTTAAAACGAGAAAGTTATGGCCTCCGGAAATTTGTAAAAAAAGTGTTGAAATTTTCACCTAGCAGAGGTGTAATCCAACCGATTGGACCATTCATTTGACCGATCGGACAGGTGCAGGAAGCTCGCTAACTTTTGATTTTTTAGTCCGATTTGAAGAGGAACTTGGTTGTTTCATACCAACTCCTTTCTTGATCGAAATATACTTATAAGGCACGAAATTGGGGTTATAAAAAAGGGTTCTCTCTCGACTTTAAGATAGAGATTTCATTATTCTGAGTGGGGAATATATTTTTGAAATCATCTCCTCTAAAGTTTTTTTTAGAGTTGAAGGGCTGAAGTTTTACTCTAGAGATTCTTGTCTTCTACTTGTCTAAGTGTAGAAGATTGCCATGGAGAGTCAAATGCTACATCTAGAAGTCATCTAAGTGCCTAGATCTGTAACAGAGAACGGCATGGGGTCGTTGCAGCAGCGAGCTGTGCAAGGGAATCACAAAGTCCTTCGGTTATGGGATAACTGATAAGGGTTATGAGTATTTTCTTGTAACTGTGGTATGATTCATAGTACTTGATTCTTGGCCGTGGTTTTGTCCCATGTTGGGTTTCCACATAAAAATTGTGTCTTCTTATGGTGTGTGCTTTTGTTTGATTTATTTCCACTGTGTATATGATTCTCTGTACATATAATATTGAGATTGATTGCATTAATCCATTCCAGAGGCTCTCCCCCAAAACCTTCAGTTTCCACTATGGTTTCCCTACTCCATTCCGTCATTCTACATTTCTAAGTTCATATTTCATCATTCATTGAAAGGATCTTATCATGAATTAGAATTTAGAAGAAGTACTGAAATAAAGCCTGAAAAATAACAATTTCATTTGGCATTCAATAGATTGGTAAGAATTACAGTTTTACCAAAATGCATTCAAAATTAATTAGCTTATACTTGCCTTGACTTAGAGTTCAATTCAGTATTCCTCCCCTTGGCTCAACTTGAGAAGAATAACACACTGTACTTGACCCTTATATGACATGCATGTAGAGAGAGTAGAGAGAATGAGTGCATGTCAAAGAATGAGAGTCCTCTTGACTCTTCTACCATTTAAAATCTAAGACTAGGAACTCTCACCTTCAATAGTTGATGGAAGAGAGAAAGAGAAGTTCCAGTAGTAGCCCAAAAGAAGATGGTAATGGAAATAAAGGAAAGTTGATGAGATTGGGGTTTGGAGGCTCAATCCTCACATGCAACCATCTTCACCATGCATCCAAGTAGAATTTAGAGAAAAGAAGGAGATGAATGAGCTCCTAGCTGGTTCTGTAGTGAAGAAGTGTTGAATGGCTACAGTTGGGACTCTTTTATACATCACGATTTTTTGAATTTTATAAGAAGATCCATCTTTTTTGAGGTATTTTTAGTTTAAGTCAAATGATGGTCCAATTAATTTAAACAAAGTTGAATGTATTCAAGTCAAGCACGAAGGCTGACGAGTTCAACAAGACGAACGCAATGATATAAATATGGTATATATAAATGTAAAACCATGAAATGAAAAATTACAAAAAAGGTTTTTCATCTACCTAGTTAAGGTTAAACTCAACCCAACAACCTATTCATGACCCGAACTTGACCCATTAGACTCGATAAGACAAAAGCAAACAAAATCTAACTTATTAGATGGTAAACATCATTATTTAGGCTAGGATGGTTAATACTTAATAATGTTAAGCGAGTTTGGCCGTGTGAGTGGTTGGTAAATGGGCTAGGGTTTGGCCTAGTTTTTGGTCTAGGAAGATTTAGGTGGCCTAAAGAAGTTCTGCAGGAAGTAGGGATGGCAATTTGGCAAGTTTGGAGCAAGTTCAAGTACGCTACACTCAAGAAAGATTGGGAAAATAGAAAAGGATAGTGGTGGGAGAGATCGTTGGAAGGAGTTTGAAAATGGAGGGGTAGTGGAGAGGAAGACAAAGAAAAAATAAATATGGAGAGGGGCTCGCCAACTCAAGTTTCAAAAAGTTAAACAAAAAAAAAAAAAAGAATCACATAGACGAATTAAGATTATATGAGTAATTGCCAACATGTATGGTAGGTTGCCCAACTGTGATGTGGCGGCTCATGAGTGGTCAACCCACAGTCACAATTCGAAAATACTAAGAGGATTCAAACTCCACAAAGACCACTACTTACAACCGTCTACTTGCCAGTTGCCACCTCATCGCCATATGTCGAGAAATCATTCGTCCATATCATATGGGACCCTTCTGATTCATTTTCTTCTCCATAATTTTAAAAATCCAACTCATAAAATTTCTAAAATGATCTGTGATCAACGTAGACCCCAAGTGCAAGGTCTCGATGTAGTTTTACCCAGTGAGTCCAAGATCATATTCACAGTGAGCAAATATTCTCAAAAAACATGTCCTAATTGAAAAACTAAAGCTATTCTAATAAAATCTACAAAAATACACATTATTACTTCTGAAAATTAAAATTCAATTACAATTCCAAATCTAAAAAAAATTCACAAATTAAATCGAACCTTAAAATCCTAAACTAAAGCAATCCTAGAACTAGAAACTCCAAAATAATAAACTAGATCAAACCATCAATGTAAAAGAACAAATAACCATGCACTATATTAAAAATAAAAAATAAAAAATTCACAAATAATGGAAAAAAAATAAAATGAATTTTAGTTTCTTTTATTTTTTAAAATTAAAATACTGTATTGGCAGAATTAATAAAAATTCACAAAAACACTGCACCAAGTGCGCCTGTCACCATACACAAACACACGGTGCCGATCCAAGGCGAGACACCTTGACCTCACTAATTGTGTATTTAAAATTAAAACGAACTAATACAACCAATAATACCCAAAAAATAATTAAAACTAAAAAAGAAAAATCTATCCTTACCCTAGATCAAGACATCAAAAAGAGGGGACTTCGTGCGCAATCATTGCTTTAATCTTCATGCATCACCAAGGAGGAGTAGATGACAGAAAGAAGATGGATGGAATGAATGTGATGGAATGGAGAGAGATGAAATTGTGGTTGTTATGAGACGTGTGATATGTGGTGGAGGCAAGGGATCATGGAATTGGGTGGTAGGATGGGAAATGGAATAATGGAGCGATGGGAGTGGTGTTTGGAGATGGGTCTCGGTGTGAGATGTCTATGGCTACCTTGACGTACAACACCTTTATAGTTTTTAGGCAAAATTTTCTTCCTTGTATTGTTCCTATTTCTTAGTTTACAAGGATTCTAATTGGTAGCTCTTTCTTTCTTTGGCTTTATGTTTGAGAAAAATTAGGATGTGGTGTGTGAGAAAAATTACATACCAATCTTGTGAAAACCCACTTCCTAATTTTAATCTCATACATATCTTCAATTCTTAGGCCCACCTTTTATGTAGAAATAATCTTCACATCATTCCTTTGACTTAGTCTTCAATTGCTTGCATTTGAGTGAAGTGGACCCTAACATATCATCAAGGCCATTCCACATTGTTCGTGACCACATGTGAACATGAGGTCTCATGTGAGGCTTAGGTATCAGGTGCATGTATGTTAAGTGGAGTTGGAATTCTTTCCAATGTTAAATTAATTCCTATGGTAGGGATTTTGTTTTTAGAATAATTAAATAGGAGAAAGTCTTGCAACAAAGATGCATGTGGATCCTCCATCAAGCATGGCTTGGCTTGTGTAAATTAATGCATGTTGCATGTCAGTGGGGTCCAATTATGCATCAATTTCTTCCTTTTTTTTCTTTCTTGGATTTCTTCACAAATAATTTCTTGGCTTTTAATTTTTGATGCGGGTCACTTTTCTTCAATTTTCCTATACACAAAAGTAATTTTTAGTGAAAGTAACAATTTTGACCAAAAGTCACAAATGCAATAATGCAGGTCCAAATTACATAAAATGACACAATAAGTTCACATAATTGATTATGGTTCATCTTTAAATATTAATGATGATAAAAAAACATTTGTCATTTTTATGTAAAAATTTGAATTTGAAAAGCCTTCTAAAATTAGAAATCCAAAATGAAAAGTTTTATGATTTTTTGAAAAGTTAATGATTTTTTAATAAATTTTACAAGAAAACTCAATAATGATTTCTAAAACCATAAAAATATGAATTCCAACTAAATGAAGAGATTTCTAATGAATAAGTCCTTAAAATTCCTAATTTGATCATGAAATAATATAATTTTCATGACTTATTAATCTGCAAATGCTAATCCACAATAAAATCTCTCTCTTTCAAAATCTTTTCTAAGAATTTTGGCCTCTTTAGATCTCCACAGTGGGGATTGAAAGTGTTTGACTATCGGGACATTTAACCGACTTGAATCATATAATCAATGCCTAGAATATAATACACGATAATTTTCATTCTTCTTCGGCAGAATTGGGAGATTGGAATTGTGGATCGGTGGTCTAGGTCATGAACTTGGTTTTCATGCTTTTACTGCTTCAACAACATAATAGTTCAGCTAACATGTATTCCAATCCAACTATCCACTTTGTGGGCCCCTCTATTGTTATGGGAATAATAGGATTTACACAATACTTGACAGGTTGCTGATAGGCTTTATAAATAAGAGACTGTCTTCGTAGAAAAAAAAATACAAAGGAAAATAAATGAAAATTTAAAACCAACTAAATAATTAAAAAAACTATTTTCCTAAGTACATCTTAACTTTTATTTCTTGTAAGGTCTTTTTTCCATTTGAAGGTTTATATAAAAATGTAAGTTTTTTTCAATGCATGATGGGGCTGTGGGTATGTGGACACCGTCCCTACTTCATCTCTCCATTTCAATGACTTATATGAAAATGTAAAGTTTTTTTTTTCCATTCTTTCGAAGCAAACCGGTTATATACATGTGCCCTCGATCTATTAGATTTTTATATTTAATTTTCTTATAGATTAACAGTTTTAAGACGTTGGTCAAAAGTTTTAACAAGATTTTTATGGATTAACAAGATTTTAATATTTAATTTTCATATGTATTAAAAGTTTGACAAATATTAATGTTGTTATGTTTAACAAGTTTTAAGCCTTTCTTCAAGTGCCTCCCGTTTTTGTGCTTAACACCTGTCAAATGGTGTGAGAGGTATCGTGCTGCATAGTCCAACTTTTTAACCCAGACGATAGGTGGAATGGCACACAATTCTCAAAAGGGTTCCACCTGAATTCCTGATGGAATTGTTTACTGTCAGTCAACCGAAAGAACGAGTAATTAATTCGTGGGATAGCCGATTGTCTAGTGCTAGCCATTAGAGATTCACATCAATAAGCACACACAAGATGAACATCACGTGACGCAGGACTCTTTCCAAGGAATGACAGTTATATGAAATAGACGCCGAGGGTTTAAATCCAGCGCATGTACCTTTTCCGACATGTGTCAAATAGACGCCGAGGCATTAAATCCAGCGCATGCACCCTTTCTGACATGTGTGGACTCTTTCATTAGTTTCGTGGGACTAGGCACGAAAGTTAAAGCCATGATATAATTTGGATCTCCTGAGAGGTCTGTTACTTTCCGTGATTAGCACTAAATTATGCATTATAAATCGTAGAATTACATCATCTATAAGGGATCATTTGTTTTTTTACCATTTACATATGTAACGTTACGCATATGAAATGGTTTCACATATTTATATTTATTTTTACATTTTACACATGTAGTGTGTAAATCTTATGTGATTTTGGTGTGTAAATCAAAAGCAAAATGAGTTGCAACTTTTCACACTTCAACAGGTGTGAAAAGGATTGCCACTCCTCTCCCCCCAATGAGGCGCTGGTACAGGGCATAAATAGTGTTTCACACCCTGCACGTTTTTTTATTTTTTATTTTTAATTTTTTGGCCACCAAAATCATGATCCAAACCATCCAAGTTATTTAGAATGATAAAAACAGCTATGGTGCAAAAAATAAGCCGTTAGATCATCTTACATTATAAGATCTCTATGACACAAATCAGGCAGTTGATCTTCAATTCTGGGATTTTATGGGCCCTATTATCACAATCCGAACAGTTCATCTCATTCAGAATGCCATTTTCAGCTAAGATACCAAATTTCAGATCTTGATTCATTATAGATCTTGAGATATCTTAAAAAGAATGTTTCAGCCACTACATGCATCCCGCCAGTCCGGTTTTTCTTAATTTTTGCAGTTGATATGCTTTAAATGCAAGATCTGAACTGTCCAAAATGTTAGAAATGATGATTACGGCTATGATACAAAATTTCAACCGTTAGATCATCTTATTTTATGAGATATTTATGAAACAATGCAGGCCATTGACCTTAATTTCAGGGATTTTGTGGGCTCCATTTTTATGATCCGAACCGTTAATCTTGTTCAAAAAGTCACTTTCAGTTAGAAGGTCAAATTTCAAGTGTTGATTCAACATGGATCTTAAGATATTTTTAAAATACATATCAACCATTGGTGTAATTAATATTCACATTTGAAAGAGTGTGAAAATAATAAACAAAAATTATATTTCACATATAGGTCATTTACATATGTAAATCATTTTTATATCACATATGAAAAAAATAAACGACCCCTAATGTATTCAATCTTATGGTGAGATAAATTTCTTTCAAACTAAAATTTAATGATATGCACCTAGAGGGGATGGTATTCAATTTTAAAGGTTTGGATCATTGGTATAATGTACGTAGGCCATACAGTGATTTTTATACTGTAGGATCTTATGCATCTATTGAGCCACTATTTCTACCAAAATTAATTGATGATAGTAGAGGTATAAATCAATATTGGCACTCTCGCGACTCGAACCCTTAACTTGGAGCTCTGATATCACATGTAAGATCATATGCACCCATTGAGCTACCATTTCTTTTAAAATTATTTGGTGATAGTAGAGGTACAACTCAATACTTTAAGGCATTCGACATCGCACCTGCGGGTCTGTTTTTAAAGCAGTTGTAAGGAGCAGCATTGTGACACGCTTTTGCCTAGCACATACATCCCACTGATTGTATTTATAATAGACTAATAAGGGGATCTTGGCTTCATCAATATGGAGATTTGCACAGAGAGAAGAGTTATACATGTATGTGATTTGTCTCCCACATGTTTGTTTTTTATTTCTTTGATGTCTTCTAAAGCAACATCCTATCATTATGTCATTCATTATCTTCCTCAATGCTTGATTAGTTCCTTTTGGATGTGTTTGTGTGCAGGAACCGGAAGGATAAGTGGAGGGTAAGTTAATTTTTGTATCCAATCCCATTTATTCCTTCTTTGTTTGCACTTTTAGTGCATAAGATAATGTTATCCTAGTCCCAACGCTTTAGTGAATTAATACTTAATATGGGGACTTAGATAATCCCACCTAAGAGGTGGGATAACTTGAGTTGCTTTAAGTGGAGGTGGAATTATAATTTTTAGGTATTTTTGTCCCTATTCCACCTTAGTTGGCTTTGAGTGGGTAGTGGGATTATATTTTTTTAGATCTTTTTGTCGCTTGTCCCCCATTTATCCGGACGTAATCAAACATGAAATTGTATTCACCTTTGGGATAAATGGAATTTCATCCCATGCAATAATACCATTGGATGGGCTTGAATGGTAGTAGATATCCAATCCCATCAAAAATTTATTCCGCTTCTAAACACACCTTTTGAGTCATTGCATAAGACTGACATTGCAAGAGTGCAGTCAAATTACAGCTTGTAGTAATATAGAATTTATCAACTAACTCAGTGCATACACCACTTAAATGCAATAAAAAATGGAAAAAGGATGGAAACAACTCTACTCTTCAAATACAAAATGCCACACAGACCAACTTCCTCTCCGCTGAAAAAAAAAAAAAAAATTCCTCCTCTCCAAGGGAAAAGACAGCTCCGTTTCTGAGATTGAAGGGAGTTCATATCTCCCTAGGGGTTGATAGAAGCATTGCTATCACCTACCTCTAAGTTGGAGTTGGCCTGTGCTGGTAAGGAGGGCTGAGCATCTGGGCTAGCATCAACTGTCACCAATTGTCTGCTTGCATTCCAAACGGATTGGGAGAATTGCATGATCCAGTGTGGACAGTGCCTGTCGGAGAGCATATCAAAGAGAGAGCAAACATAGCATTTGATGGCTTCCCAATTGGACTGAGAGAAATGAAGGATTCGACGTTGCAATGGGAGAGGGAGCAAATGAAAAAGAGGGCGAATGCAGGAGAAATATGGGAGCCATGTGAACAAGTTTGGGAAGGCCCAAGAAAGGAGCCAAGCACACCCTAATGTGAGACTAAAAATGCATATTTTAAGGGATTTATATGAAGGAGGGGGACTGGCGGCCGTGAGTGCAATGAGAGCGATGGTAAAACAGAGTGATGGTATTTGCGAATCCAAGCAAGCTGCTGCTGCTGCTCCAGCTCCTTCATCACATTGACGTTGGGCTTCGGAAATAAACTGCATGTAGCCTAAAATGATGGGAAGGACTGCTCCAAATGGCGCTAGGGCGTGCAAGTCCTCAGCTACAATCGTTTCAGGCATATCTATAATCTATGTAAAAAAAACAAGTCATTCGTATTGGAATCTATTCTGCTGAGCTTTTATAGGCGAAGAGGATGTGAGCGAGGGAGGGGGCATGAGGAGGACCTTCCTCGTAACTGGTCGACATTGACTCCTGTGCAAACAGAGTCCATGTCTCAAATCCAGCACACTGCCTGATTAAATATAGGCCAGCTCAGCCTAAGAGGACCTCTTTATTTATAGTGGAATATAGGACAAGTGGAACGTAAGGGATCCAATCACAATTCCCAAATTGAAAAAAGGGTTTTATAGGCTAAAAGTGTATTTGAAGATGATAAATTTTGAAAATATCCCATGGGAACGAAATTCTTTTTGAGTGGCTTGAATTTTGAATGGATCACATTTCAGACCTTCCATTCAAGGATCGAGACACTAGTAACTAGAGAAAAAAGTTTCACAATTATAGTTGGCTTGTAACCTGCCTTTAAGTGAGGGAAGGATATGCCTAGAGTTTGATTTATGGATAGCTTGGTACAAACTAACAACTGGTGTGAAGGATAAATTTAGAGGCGTTTAAGAGGTAAATTTCTATACCAATATAAAAAATAAAAGACACATCAATATTTTAATTAGAAAAATATTATATTATCAAATAAAAAAGTAAGTTATATATTCTAAACATTAAAATTTTGTATAACTCCTTCACATAAGATTAAGAGTATAAGGCTTATGGCCCACATAAATAAGATAAGTCATATAAAAATTAAAAAGTCATCATAAATTAGTAAAATTTAAACAAGTTGGTGGTTAGGCGGGTCAAATCTAACTCGACCCGTTTTATATGGTTTGATATAGGCTAACCATAATTGAACCCGTATTTTGAGCAAATTGAATCAGGTGCGCCAAAATTGGATCTAGTTGGGCGGATTTGGCGGGTTAAACTGGAGTAGTGGCTCTAGTTCAGCACTGTGAAAGGTACAAAACGAGTAGCAACCGTGCGTGATGTGCCCACCCTGTCCAGAGTGGAAAAAGCGCTTTTAAATTTTAACTAGCAACAAAGGCCCATGCTTAGCCTAGGCCCTATAATAACATAGTTACATTTCAAAACTTGTTGTACTATTTGCACTTAAATATTATATTATATTAATATAACAAAAAATAATTTATAAATTAATTTAGTGCATTTGCTAAATCCATGGAGATAATTGAATATTATATTAATGTATATAAATAATTTATAAATTAATTTAGTGCATTTGCTAAATCGATGGAGATAATTGAATAATATAAATATAATTTTGGAGAAGCCAATTGAGAAAATTTGAAGCTAATATTCTTGCAAGATTTGAATATCAAATGGTTCTTATCACAATTCAGGGAATTTACCTCGCTCCACCTGGGAGTGAAGGGATTAGTTTGGCTAAAAGTGTAGTTATCTAATAAAAAAAAGTATTATAGCTAAAGGCCAAAAGTCAAAATATGTCACCTAGAAATAAAAACGTAAAATGTATTTTCTCAATAAACATAACAAAGTACAAATATTTGACTCTATATGAAATTTTAGAATTATTCATAAAATCATAGTAGCACTATAACATTGTTAGAAACGTTCAAGTAATCCACTTAAATTAAGAAAGAAAATTTTAATTTGAAAGGAGAAAAAGTAGAGAAAAGTACTGTAAGCATAAAAAAATAAAGAATTAAGAAGTTTTATAGGAAAAAAACCTCAATTATAAAGTGTGCTTGCATATTGTAAAGTGTGCTTGTATTTCAAATTTTCTCAATTATCTTCTCCAAAATTATATTTATATTATTCAATTATCTCCATCGATTTAGCAAATGCACTAAATTAATTTATAAATTATTTATGTTACGTTAATATAATATTCAGTTATCTCCACCGATTTAGCAAATGTACTAAATTAATTTATAAATTATTTTTTGTTACATTAATATAATATAATATTTAAGTGCAAATAATATAACAAGTTTTGAAATCTAACTCTTTTATTATAGGGCCCTGGGCATGGGCCTTTCTGGTGATGCAAAATGATAGATAGAGGGAGAGATTTAGTGGCAGAGAGATTTTAGGGGAAAATTTTGAATTGATGACGAATATGTTTGAATACCATTCAAATAAAGAGATTTTTGGGGAATAATTGGAATAGATAAGAGAGAGCAGGGTAGAGGAAGAGATTTTAGAAGATGACGTGACACTCTAGAAAAAAAAATAATATTGCTGATGTGGCATCCTCCAAAAACCTAGCCTACATAAAAAAATTAAATAGTTTTTAAAAAATTTATAAAAATACAAAATTTCAAATATTTATAAAAATCCACCTACTAAATGAATAAAATAAAAATTAGAAAATATTTGAAAACGTAAGTAGCCCGTTAAATGATTCTCATGGTTTAAATAAAAGAAAAAAAATTTAAAAGTCTATACAATTTTATAAACACCTAAACTCTTATTATTTGTATAAGCTTTGTAATAAACTATTAAAATTTTTTATAAAGTCTAGGTTAAGCACGGGCTTGCATTGCTAGTCCTTACTTAAGGTAGATATTTTAAAGGTTTTTGCTGCATAAAAATAATACATCAAATATTATTATAGTCTTCAAAATATTATTGATAAAAATAAATAAAAAATAGATAAATATATTATCTATCAAGCTAATTTATTTATTAGAATTAGATTGAAATGCTAATGTTATTTGCTTTAAAATTGATTTAAAAAATTACAAAAAAGGAAATGATGATGATGATGATTGAGAATTTATCTCAATAAAATTAAAAAATAACATCTTCAAAGGAAAAAAATTATTGTAGTGTGAGTGTTCTTAAATCTCAAAAATTTTTATTAAAAAAGCTCACTTCCTACTTAGAAAAAAAAAGGAGGAAAAATAAAAGATATTATACAAACATTATTCCATCAAGTTAAATGTCCAAGGAAAAAAATCATAAAATCCTCATCTCTAGAATCAATTAGAAATAAGCAAGTAACTCAAAATTAAATAAGCCCTAGCCTCCAAAAAAAATAGTTTATTAAAAAATTTATAAAAATACAAAATTTCAAATATTTATAAAAATCGGCCTACTAATGAATAAAATAAAATTTAGAAAATGTTTGAAAATGTAAGTAGCCCACTGAATGATTCTCATGGTTTAAATAAAAGAAAAAAAATTAAAAATCTATTAAATTTTATAATCATTTGAACTCTTATTATTTTTATAAACTTTATAATAAACTATTGAAATTTTTTATATAAGTCCAGGCTAAGCACGAGCCTGCATTGCTAGTCCTTACTTAAGATAAATATTTTAAAGGCTTTTGGTGTATAAAAATAATACATCAAATATTATTGTATTCTTCAAAATATTATTGATAAAAATAAATAAAAAATAGATAAATATATTATCTATCAAGCTAATTTATTTATTAGAATTAGATTGAAATACTAATGTTATTTGCTTTAAAATTAATAAAAAAAGAATTATAAAAAGGAAATGATGATGATAATCATTGAGAATTTATCTCAATAAAATTAAAAAATAACATCTTCGAAGAAAAAAATTCTTATAGTTTAAGTCTACTTAAATTCCAAAAATTTTTATTAAAAAAGCCCACTTCTTACTTAGAAAAAGAAAGGATAAAAAAAAATAAAGGATATTATATAAACATCACTCCACCAAGTTAAATGTCCAACGAGAAAATCACAAAATCCTCATCTCTAGAATCAATTAGAAATAAGCAAGTAAAAAAATACCAAAATTACTTAAGAAGCTTCATTTTCATAATCTAAAAAAATGCAACATCAACCTTCTTTCTTAAAGTTGCTTGAATAAAGTTGATTTAACTTGGAAATCATTCAGAAAAAAAAATTAAATGAAACAATATTTCATATAAAATTGGAGAAGTGTTACGGGCTTGGATTTATCCAAACCAAATTGCAAATGAGCATAAACTGAGCCCATTATAACTGTAAAAAAAATTAACATTTTTATGATTTAATGGTGACCTAGAGACATATCTTCTGGGAATGATTTTAGTGAAACCCACTTCTAGATTTTGAAAGTATTACAAAGTTTTTATAATTTGATGGTTTTATAAGAAATTAAGTCATCTATTTTGCTTAGTGTCAAATCTTTATAAATAGGTCCCATAAGAAAAATTAGCATTATAATTTGATCATGAGCCTAACTCTTATACGAAATGGAGCAATTTATTTTAATTGGTGCTAAATCTTTATAAAGAGACTCCATAAGAAAAATTATCATATTATCATTTAAGCAACAAATATGATTAGGCAATAAAAAAAAAGGTGCAAAAAAAAGTAGATGAATGAGAGATTTTAGTAATAGTAGTAGATGGAGAGATTTTAGGGGAATTAGTAATTTCTTGCTGTCACATGTAATTTTTCAGAATGTGGAAAAAAATAAAGGATGTTAATGTGACATCCTCTCCGTACCTCCGTTCTTATATAGCTTTAATATATATAATCTTGGGCATATAAATCGGATCGACCCTTCATTTGAGCAACGCTACAGCAAGTTTTGAACAACGTCATTATGTAATGCATGACCCCATCTTGGTGAGCGGCATTTAAAACAAAAGTTGGTCAGCCAAACATCCGGTCATAAATGTGCTAACTCTATAGTTTTTAGCACGTGGACTTTTCTTCTGGGAGGTCTATGATTTCATTCATAGATCTGAAATTGCCTATTGCTATTTGTCTCTTTCTGTTTTTCTAACTCTTTTCATAAATGTCGGTCCGGAGGAGGAAGCGCTTTCGTCGCCTTGTATAAATTGAAGTACATGCAGGGGTGTTTCCACCTTTCTAAGTGCTAACATCTAAACGAGGGATCTCTCTCGTAGGCAGAAATAACGTTGACCTATAGTATTAAGAAGGTATTAGGATAAATATGGCATATAATTTAATAAATTAGATATTATTATTTTTCATTATTGTAGAATAAAATAATATCATATTATAAGTGATGATGTTCGCTAGTATCTTAAAAAATTCATTTCTTACCTATTTACTCTTATAGGAATGTGGATAAAAAAGAAATATTATAAATTTTAGTAGAAAGTGACATTATATAATAGATTATAAGTGAGCCAAATACCTAATTTTTAGGTAGGCAAATTTTATCATAATGTAACATACAATATCACATAATTTTTTAAAAATATCTTATTAGTAAATGTCTTATAAAATAGAAGGTTGAGGGACCTGACACCAAATCCCCCTAAAATATAATAAATCTCTACTCAAGCCTGCACGGCAGCCACCGTTGGATTGACTAGACAAGAATATGTGACGAAGTTTACTTTACTTTTCTCTTGTTGGGATAGAACTGAAGGGAGTCCTTCATGTGCAATCAATCTAAGGGTGGTCCCACTAAAATTCAAATTTACTTTAACATTTTAGATGCAACAAGTATGATGAGTGTTAAGGTCTGCATACGGTTATGATCTTTCAAAGCTAGGCCCCACAATCCATTAAATGATGGGCGCTATCGTTAAATTGCAGCTCGTGGACTCCAAATCCTCCAATGCTGTGTGTAAAAGGGATTTAAAGTTGAATGTAGTAGCATTCATGGAAAGCGTACCAATTGAAAATCCGAGTCACTCAAAATAGAATCACTCACTCGATTTAAGATGTCTTCACATTTTAGACTAAGAGGAGTTAATCCCACGGTTATTTTGATTATTTAAGATTATCTTAGTTGTATTCATGATCAAATAAGCAATCTTTCAGTAGGTAAACTTTTGTTGCCATAAAGTTTAGGAATATTACTATCATCCTGAGAAAATATATAATGAGTAGTTTGAAAGTGAGCTCCACCTGTTTGGTTTGAATTCTGAGAAATCTAATATTGGAGAATTCAAAGAATTTCAATTGCTGCCTCCCAAAGAGAATTTCAAATGCTCCCTCCCCCACCAGCATCCGAAATGCTGAACCTCCATTAAGCATTTGAAATTCTAGCATCTGAGAATTGATAAGGTTAAAAACGATCTTTTCATGTGAAAAGCAATTCTGAGCTTTTACATAGGCATTTGGAGTTCTCGGGGCACAAGACACCGCACGAGTCCCAGTCCTGCAAATTTTGAGTTCTCGTTTTAAAATGCCTTTTGAATCCCCGCCGGCATCCGCACTTCTAGAACTCCTGAGTCACGCGAGTGGAACCCACGTCGGGGTCTACCTACTGAAATCGGAGTCGCCCAAAGTGAATGTTTTACTTTTTTACTTATGTACGACGTCTTTCCAAATTTTAATCCAAAAGAGTCTGTCTTGACTCTTTATCATTCGATTGAGCAATTAATTATAATCTAATTAATGAATACAGTTAACAACGAACAAGATTTTACGTTGTTGAGAGCTTTCTATGTGATGGCAAATATAGATATCTGATGAAGTTTTTAAGCTAATACCTATGTAAAGCCTATGGATAAGTTAAGTCTCATGCAAATTGAATCATAAATTAAAATTGATATTCAAATTAAGTATTAGTTAATAAAAATATATTAATTTCTTGAATTATAAATCCATTTGTATAGTCATTAAAATATTAATTCATATTATAGCATAATTAATTGAAAAATCATTTATAATGCGTCAACAACATATAAGTAAATAAATACAAATTAATTTATAATTCTCCCAAAATAAACTATTTGTATATTTAGCTAAATGTTTTTAAAGGTTTGTACTTTTTAAAGTAAACTAGATTTTTAGTTTCTAAACTGAATTTAGTTAATGTTCACCTATAAGCATAAGCTATATGCAGTCCATTTGTAGGAGAAGATCATGACTATGTTGGACACCATAGCCCGTGCCAAGCATAGGCATTACCATAAAAAAATTATTATTTAATTTTTTATACATTTATTTAAAAATTGATACACTCTTCATATTTTAAAATATTAGTAAAAATGTGATTTTGAGTTTTTTGAATTTCATATATCTATTATATGAAATCAAGAAAAGCTAGTAGACCTGCTATTTCAAAAGAAAGAAATTTAAAAAGACTCAATTGTCTTACAATGGTTTGGTCTGTGGAAATAACAACTTAACTCTAGTTGTAGTCCCATCCACATTCTATTGGAGAGTGTTAGCAAATTTTGGGATATTCGATCAAAATTGAAATTGAAATGAAATCATAATGCTTAAAATTAAACCATCAGAGACACCTTCTCCCTCCTCGTTCTCAACATCACATTCCGTAATTAACCCTTCTTCTCCTCAACCTCTCTCTTCATCTCTCTTCATCTGATCTGCTATCTTTTTTGTTTTGTTCAAGTAGGAACTATAGCTGATAATCTATTTCCCCTCTTCGATAAGTATGGAAAGGTGGTCAATGTCTTCATTCCAAGAGATCGAAGGTATGTTTGGAACTTGAGATCTCCTTCTCTACTTCATCTCCTTTGATTCATCTTTTTTTTTTTTTAATGCAGGACGGGCGAGTCGCGAGGATTTGCGTTTGTTAGGTATAAGTATACAGATGAGGTGCAGAAGGCCGTCGATAAGCTAGATGGCAAGAAGATTTTGTTCCGTTTCATTTTTTAATTTTTTTTATTATTGAATTCCATTGTTTTTTTTAAATAAATTGAGGATTTCTGTTTTCTTGTTGGCAGGAATATCTGGTGATGGTAGAGAGATTATGGTTCAACTTGCAAAATATGGGCCAAATGCCAAGCGAATGTAAATTAATTAGGTCTCCTGCATACGTGAGTTTAGTTTTTTTTTTTTTTTTTAATTGTTCCTTTACATGTGTACATACAAATATAAGTTAGGTAGGTGTCAAATTAGGGACAAACTCAGGTGGAGTGGTAGCGAATGGAGGTCATTGGATTGTTCATCCATGGGCTCTTGTGGGTCTCATGATGTTAAAAATTTCCTACTGTCAATAAGGGGTCACCGTGGCATAGGCCCCATGCAGGTAGAATGATTCTTTTTGAGAAATCATCTATTCAGTCTTATTGCTAATTTTTAACCATCATATATAAAACAATGAAATGGATGGTGAATATAATTAATTTTGAGCTTATTGGTAATTTTTGACCATCATATATAAAACAATGAAATGGATGGTGAAAATAATTAATTTTGAGCTCATTGGTAATTTTTAACCATCATATATAAAACAACGAAAATAATTTTTGCCTCAAAACAAAATTTTTCCCCTTTCAGTTTAATTGTTTGGATGGTTAAAAATAACCAATGAGGTTGATTTTCGGCAAATGCATCACTCATAGCCCATCGTTTCACTTGGTTTGGCCAATGGAGCCCAACCTAATCTCTCATAGTCACTTACTAGCCCAGCACCAAAAGTTGTTATTGCACAAGTTAGGTCTTATTGGGCTTTGTAGTTTTCTTAGTTGTTTTTATTTTTCAAATTTATTTAAAACCATCCATTTTAATATTTAATTATCTCTTTTATAAGCCTATTCATATTTTTTTTAATCTTTTTTCTCTTTTTGATATTGGGTTGTCTACACATGGTTTGTTATTTTTTGACTTCTTTTTTTAAATTCCATCATGGGCCTTTTTTGGTTAATGAGGAAGTTAATTAACTTCTAGCCTTTGTATTTTGTTTATACCTGTATGGATTTGGACACCTGCATTACCTGGTTTTAGTCAAATTAGTTATTGAGGGGGTTGAATAGAATGCTCCCTTAACCTCCTATGTAATTCATCAGTAAATATCTCTCTTTTTTAAAAAATCTCTTGATATTTGATGACAAAGTTTAAAAAAATATTATAAACATAACATGCATTAGTATTTGTACAACTTAAGTCGCGAAATCTACCTAAAATATTTTATTTAAATTATTATGCCAATTTTCAATTTTTTTATTTCAATATTGTGAATAATCTTTTAATTTAAAACATTTTACAACAACTAAATTATAGCATATCTCTTTTCTTCTTTCAATTTTGATTTGGTTCGTACTTTTGAGCTTATTTCAATTTTTTTTCTTTTTTTATTTAGAATCTTGATGCATAGAACAAATATTAATGATGAAAGTTAAATACATAATATATTAATTTATTTAAAATATGTTTCTCTTAAAATATTTCAAATAAAACTTAAACTTTTATAATAAATTTTCATTTTTGGGCTCGGGCTTAGCATGGGCCTTTGTTGTTAGTTATATATATTAAAGCTCTAAGAATGGAGACTTCTAAAGGGTGCCACCTCAACAATTTTTTTCTTTTTCTCTAAAGCACTACATCATCTTCTAAAAAAACCCTCTGCCACCTCACTCCCCTAAATCTCTCCTTCCCTTATCATTAGAATCCCTACCATCACCATAATCCCTATAATTTCTTTCCCGCATTTAATATCATTCGATTCAAATTTTACAGATCTCAAATCAACTCCATCATTATCTTCTCACCATCACCTGCATCCTTATCTTCACCACCCACTAAACTTGAATCTAATCCACGTTCCAGAGCCTTACCCATGCTCCTCTCTGCACCCAACCAAAACAAACAATGCCTCAGTCCGTCATCCATGCAGTTACTACATTCTACACCAATCAACTGATCAGACACCTTCCACTTCACTCCTTTTGATGATTCTTTTTTTTTTGTTTTATTTCTTCTCTGCATCTTTCTTCTTCTACTCCTGCCCAAGATCCCACCTCAACCACCTCTGAATGCAACACCCATATCCTTTCTTCTCTCATTCTTCGTTCTCTTCTTCTTTGTTTCTCCTTCTCCACCTTGTCTTCTCCTTGCTTCTTTTTTTTCTTTCTTTCTTCTTTTTTTTTTAGCTATAGACTCTGTCTCACTGCTCATCTAGTTCCTCTATTTTTTTTCTCTTCTTCTTCTTTTTCTTTTTTGTCTTGTTTCTCTTTTTTTTTGGTTCTGCTTCTTTTTTGTCCTGATCTTCTTCTTCTATACACTCACCCAAACCAGGCCAAAACCAGATCTGCACCACTGTTTCTACCTCTTCTTCCTTTAGAACCATCATCCCATCAATCATCCTCCTCCCACTTCTTCTTCATCTTCCTCCTACTATTTATGTAGTTGGACCCCATGCATCTAATCCATCTCCTTCATTTTTGTTTTCTTCCATCATCTTCATTTTCCTTCATTTTCTTTTCTTCTCTATTCTTTTCTCTTTTCCTCACCCATGTATTATAGTGCCCATCTTACCATCCCCTTCCACCATTACTGAACATCCCATCTAAGCAAGTTTCAAGATCTCCAAAGCATCCATATGACCACCTCCATTACAGAAACTACCTTCCCATTCTTCTTCCTTGTTTTCTTCATAATCTCCTCTCTGATTATGGCAAATCCAATCCAGCCCACACTTGCCACTTCATCGTCTCTGTCTTCTTTCCACTCTCCTTCTCACCTTTGTCTTCTTCACTTCTTCTTCTTCTTGCTTTGTATTCTTGTAACCTAACCAAGCATGCATAAACCATTACTCGTCTTGAGCATCACCCATCTCCATCTTCTTCTTTTCTTCTTGGTTTCCTTCCTCCTCCTGATCATAGTCGAACCCATCAAACACCTTGCATCCTCATCTTTTCTTCTTTTTTCTCTCTACTAAACGAACATCAGTGGCCACCTGGCGTTAAATCCAGGTCATCTCAATCATCTGCATGATCATCTCAATTCATATCCATGGATGGCTTCTAATTTAGCCTAGAAATATCCTTTGGAGGAGGAAGAGGAAAGGGCTAAAGGTTATTTTAGGTATTTAAGAAAAAAATATTTTATATATTAAAGCTAAAAGAAATGAGGCAATACGACATGTAAGTCTTATATTGTTTGGTTTCAAATTTGTTTTTATTTTTAAAGGTTTTATATGATCTAATAATGATCTTATTCAATTTCTCTATTTTTCTCAGATCTTGTGATATTGCTTTAAATTTTAGAATTATACTTCTCTTCCCTCTTTAGTACTATTTAGTGATTTTTTACATTTCTTTTCTTCTTTAAAATTTGATCCATAAAATAAAATTTAAGAATTATATATAATATAATTTCCTTTTATATTTATTTTTTCTTAATTATATTTCAAAAAAATCTTAAATCATAACATATTTTTATTTTGGCCTGAGTTTAGTACGGGCCTTCGTTGCTAGTAACAACTTAACTCTAGTTGCAGTCCCGATCCATATTCTATTGGAGATTGTCAATAAATTTTGGGATATTCGATCAAAATTGAAATTGAAATGATCATAATGCTTAAAATTAAAGTAGAAATTGGGATCAAAGTCTTTTAAAAAATAATTATAGATAAAAATAATTGATATTTTAAGATGAAACTAATACAAAGTTAAGCTTATATTTTATGTGAAATGAGAAATTAACATGCATTTAAAGTGAAAGTTGCCCAAAAGAAACTTTTTTCATCGAAGAATTAATATATTAATAAGAAAAACCCAAAAACCAGATCTATTATTTACTTTGTTTATATCTAATATATAAGTTGGCTTAATTGTGGCCTATAACAAGAAAATAGATGAATATTCAGAAAGTAAGCCTCATGATCTCATTGGACTTGGATCAAGGTCCATTGATTATGTCAATTCTAGATGACTTGGGTCAAATATAGTCTATGATGAATCAATAGGCTAATAGTTCAGAATAATGTCATAGCTCCTAGAGATATAAAACCCCACTCAAACTAATGCGCCTCATGTTTCCACTACAACTTTTCACAAATGGGTTTCTTCAATTTTTTAAAAGTCGATGTCCAAGTGATAAATCCTATTAATGGATCCCTGTAAATTTGTTGCGCCCAAATAAGGTAGCCCAATCCACAGATGGCTTCAGAAGTTTAACCAATGACAAATTTCTAAATCGATGGGCCTCATGTGTAACTCTATCAAAAAGAACAAAACTACATCCAATGAAAATTTTCAAAAGGAATTCTTATGAATAAATTAATCCTAAATATGTATTAGATGATTTAATTATGAAAAATTCATATTTAACGAATTAAGGTGTGGTACATTTTTTAAACAAATCTGTGCTCATAAAGAATGATAAAGATATTGTTACTTGAAACTTATATACTTGCAAGAGAAAAACAAATTCGGGTTAAGTTCTAGTGTCTTTTTCTGTATTTGTTCACCTCAGTATAAAAATATTATGAATCAGATGTTGGAAACCAAAATTGAGCGAATCTATAAAGAATGGTAATGATATTATTAGCTGAAAATTATATACTTGCGAGGAAAAACATTTATGAGTAAAATTTTAGTGTTCTTTTTAGTGTTTATACACATTTGTATAAAGATATTATGGATTAGATGTTGGAGAAAAAAATGGACGTAAAATCTATAAAGAATCATAACTATATTATTACCAAAAATATATATAATTGCGGAGAAAAACAATTTTAGGTTAAATTCTAGTGCTCTTTTAAGTGTTTATGCACTTCTTTGTTTATCAATCGAACAATAATAGATTTCAACTATAATGTCTTAGATTACTCCAATCCACAACCACTTAAGAAACTATACTTTAGAGTTAGGGATTATATATGTGGGTAGAAAAATTTGGCGGTGTTAGTCCTTTAATATGTGCTTCTGTGTGTGGAATCAAACAAAATTGTTGTTCACGTAGTGTAATTAGGATGATAACTCTTCATAGCGTATTGTAAAGGTGTTGAATTGTAGTGTAGATTGGTTATTATTATTATTATTATTGTTATGGTTGCTTTTGGTTTAGCAGTTGGTGGCTCATACTTGGGTCTAAATCTTGATTTCTTATAATTTGTAACTAGGAGAGCTAAACCCATTCCAAAATCAGCTTTAGTAACAAGTCAACCTTGACTATGGAATTGTGGAGTCAACACTATTTCTTCTTTGTATATACCATTAGTTACTTTCTTGAAGTTTGGGTCATTCTAAATGTCCTTAGCATCAATGACCACACATGGGACCAAATCTAGTATGATTAATTAGGATCCTATTACCCAACATTGATTTCTTGAGGTGCTATCTGGAAAAATGGGCCTTGATAATTGTTTGGAAAAGCTAACAATTTTTTGGGCAATTATCGAAAACCAATAGATCACAATTTTTGCACATGAATTAGATTTTGTATAGGGTTTAAGGTTTAAGGTAAAGTGGGCCTAGCTGAGAACATGTATATAGAAAAAAAGACCATTTAGAATATGAGTCCTTTGAAACAAATGAAAACAAAAAGCGATAGTGAACATAACGATCCTATTTTTATTTTTGGTTTCTAATATCTTATCCATAATATCATTATATGGAGGTGCATAAACACGGAAATTTGACCCAGAATTGTTTTTTCCTACAATTATATAATTTTATACGAACGATATCGTTAGAATTTGTTATTGATTCTACACCTATTTTTTGTCTTCAACTTTTGATTTGTAAATTCTTTATACTAATGTGCATAAACATTGAAAATGACACTAAACTTTGACCCATAAATGCTTTTTCCTCGAAGTATATAATTTTTAAGTAACGATATCATTACCATTCTTTATAGATTTTACACCCAATTTTGGTTTTCAACATCTGATTTATAATATTGTTATAACTAAGGTGAATAAACACATGAAATGACAAGAATTTAACCCAGATATGTTTTTTTTTCCCACAAGTGTTTAATTTTCATGTAATGATGTTGTTATCATTTTATATGAGAGCAAATTTGTCCAAAAACTGATGTACCACGCCCTAATTTGTTAAATATGTGTTTTCATGATTGAATCGTCTAATCCATATTTAGGATGTATTTATTTGTAAAAATCCACATATGCATATTTCCATCCAAGATATTAAAACTACATCTCAAGAGAAACTTTCCAATCAATGGGATCCATGTGTAACCTAATCCAAAATAAAAGAAAATGCATCTAATGTTTCATATAGTGGGTCCCATGTATAATCCCATCCAAAACATAGAAAAGGAATACTGGGTGTCATATGTAATCCCGTCCACAATACATCTATTGTCAAAGTCTGAACAAAATAGTGGGTCCCATATGTACATCTATTTTATACAGATTTTTAACAAATCTTTGTCATCATAGGGGGAATAGATGATCCAACCATTAATTTCCAAGGTTTATGCCTTCAAGGGCCCTAATGGAAACAAATTTTTACTTGAATTAAAAGAAGATTCTTGACAGAGATTTTATGGAAAACATTAGTAAAATTTTGTGGTCCTAATTATTTATCAGACTTAATTTGACACGTTTCATCACTCCTAGGTCTTTTGTAATTGTATTGATTAGGTCCATAGCATTTTTAATCAGAGCTGACCTCTGACTTGATTTGACGTGCGTATTGGTTAGCTCCAGAATAGAAAATGATTCACAGTTTGGCACATACCCACACTCCAATTGCCAAATAGTTTAAATGGATGTAGCACTTCATGGTCTGCACTCAATGCGGGCCGTGAAAAAATAATCAATTATTTTAAAAATTATTAATATGTTAATAAAATATAAATGAATATTTTCATATAAATCATAACAAAAATATAGTTAAAATTAAATTTAAAAAATTAAATATTTTAGGAAGAGAATTTATATGTTAGTTCCTCCACTTGTTTTAACACTCAAAGTTGTTTCAACTTCTATAGCACTTTTTTTTTTTTATGACGATACTAATGTTTTGTCATTCTTGCCCTTCTTGGAAGCTGATATTCACTTTCATATGCATCTATTTGATGATTGTCTTCATAGAATGACATATAACACTTATAAACACGCTATTTTTATTTAGTTTAAAAATAAATAATATATATTGAATAGGCTTTTATAAATTAAATACTATACATTATCTATGGAATAGTCGGTCAAACTCCTTATATTGAATGTAAAGTCAAACTGAAGATCAAAATAAGTAAATATCGATTATTAAAAAAACAAATTAGAATGGACTTATAACATTTATGTTTGAACCTTTGCACTTGCATTAAAAAAAAAAAGAAGAAAAAAATAGAATAGTAAGTAATTGCATTCCAATCAAACAAACAGTATCTGACACAAAATGAACGTGAGCACTTGAGAATGAAAAATTAAAAATGCATAAAACAAATCATAAATAAAATACAATGCTCAACCAAGAATAACATCTCACTCATAACTACTAGAAAGGCATGGGTCCCACGTCCATTATTCTGTCTTTTTTTTTTTTTTTTGTTAGTATACAAGATGCTTGCTCTTCATTCCTTGCACTTCCCTTTTCACTACTTGCTATCAATAACATGAACATAATTATAATAGATATAATGGAAGATGAACCGAAGAAACACCATAACAAACTGTGATGTAATAAAAATGTAAGAAATCCCAGCTCTTGAAATAGCAGCATTTGGTTCAAAGGGGACAGGTGGGGGGGCATCTTGGCCAGGACGTGGTACTTCATGGCCCAAGATTCCGATAATCATCTTCTGGCCATTCCTGTAGTGGCCTGCCGTCTTTCTCATGAAGTAAAATGGCCCCGATTGATCAAACTCTTAAACCGGGATACCATTATTGTAGAAGGAGATAGGATGGAGTGAATAATACTGGTTGTAATCTTCTTTAGTTACCACCATCAACGAATCATTATTGTATTAGAAAACTAAACACAAAAAAGAAAAAGTGAGGTTACAATGAAGGAGAGAGAATCTGTAATATATATCTTAAAAAAGGGTTATCAAGCAGCCACAATCTAACCAATCTTTATCACACTCATGCTTTTTCTCAAAATAGGAAAAGATAAATGAGAGATAAAGGATCAGTGGGCCGAAGGAGAGATTTTGGGGATTAATTTAAAAAAAGGGTAGAAGGGGAGAGATTTTAGTGATTGATTAAAAAAACTGGTTGAGGGGACATTTGAGATTTAGTAATTGTTTTAAAAAAAATGGATAGTAGGAATGAGGAAGAGATTTAAGGGGAATGAGGAAGAGAGATTTTTGGAAAATGAGAAAGAGATTTTGAAATTGTGGGGGAGTGATTTTAGGATGGCTTCAGTTGATGAAAGAGAGATTTTAGGAAAACCATGCCACATGTAATTTTGTGGAATATTGACATGGCGTTCTAAAAAAGAAGAAAAAAGAAGATGCTGACGTCGTACCCTTCATAGGCCTCCATTCTTGTAGCTTGATTTTCATTTGGATATGATTTGAGTTGGCTCTTTTAGAAATGAAGTTGTCCACCCTAATTCAATCCTAACCCACCAAGTTACGTTTGCTAAAATATCTCATTGATCAAAAGGTTATTATTGTTCTTTATCTTTCATATTGTCTTGGGTAATCTCAAAAGCAATAGTGAAATTTGGGTTGGGATTGTTTGCATTTTAATTAAGGAACAGGTCAGGATTTCAAATCCTTATAGATTTTGGGTCAATTTAGAATTTGGACTTTAGGTACCCAAATTCAATTTTCCTTTTATTTTTAATGTGTGCCCTTGTATAAAAGTAAGGGTGGCAAATGGTGCAGTTGGGTATAAATAGGTCTAGTTGACAATTTAGAGAGCAAGTTGAAAGTATTCATATGAAAAGCCAAACATCAAAAAATAAAAAATAATAAAAATAAAAAACTATAATGTCTACTGATGTGCGTTCTACCCTAGTGGAGCCGATCTCATCATTGTCATGTATGCAAATGTTATATTTTAAACATTGGAAATAGTCATGAATAGGCCACATTTGGTCTTAAGCTTATAAAAGAGGGTCTATAATGGAAGTGGCATACTTCACAATATTTAGTCATGTGCTGTTATCCTTTATGTGAATTATTAAGTGTAGTTCTAACATGGGGGTGGCTGAACCGCACATAGTATATACGTTTGGATATGCCAAAACATGAAAATCTACTCAACGATCATTTGATGCCAAAATGGGACTAACTTGCAACTAGTGGGCTTAAGGGTTAGAAAATTTGTATCGCATAATTTAACCAACATCTGATATGGATCTGCACAGGTGTGGTCAATTGGGTCATATTAGAGTTTTCCATATAATCCATTTAAATGGGCCAGTAAAAATTGATTGCATGGTTGGAACATCTAAGAAGTTTTGTCTTTAAATTGTGTTTTGGGCTTCCTTTTTCCTATAACCAAATTCAAACGTAATCTAAATGCTTGAAATGGATTAGACATGGGCAAAATTTCTAAAATTTGACAACACTAATGCAATTATAGAATTAAAATGGAGAAATAAAAGCAGATACAAAAAAAAAATTCATTTACTACAAAGAGTAAAATACCTAAAATGTGATCATGTACATAGTAGAGAATCAATAGAGAAAGACAAAGAAATCATAATAAAGGGAAAAACAATTTTTAGATGATGATTTTATTACTAAAGATTTAAATGAATACATGAGGTGGCACTTTTGGGCTTGGTTGAGTTCCTAGTCAACTCATCAAGGCAGAAAATTACTACCAGCACCAAAGGCACATTTTTGTATGGTAGAGCACTACATTTTCAACCCTCATGAATGATAAGGAATATGAATTCCCAATATCCAACAACTTCACTGTAAATCTATATAAAAAAAAATCTGTGACGTGCTTTACATAGATGAAAAAATTTATATCACTCAAATATGTTTGGATCATAGTTACATAGTTCGGAATTTGATTAATACGCATTCGAGTTCGCAATTCGTGTCTTTTTTGGATCAATCAATTCGATGGAGTTAGTTCATCTGATTCACATCTCAATTCGTCCAATTCGAAGTTTGATTTTGACAAATTTGATAAACTAATTCATTAGTATCCATTCTTAGGCAATCACTAGGGCCATGTCTAAATCCAAACCACCAAAGATAATTGTTCCTTATTATATTTACTGTGGCGAGATTTTACTAATTAGAGTTGGCCTTATATATATTGATTGTGTGTAAAATATGTCACGCCCCGGTCCCGAGATTAGGGCAGACTTGCCTGGCCGGCGATGCAATGCATACGTATCTCGTGGGAATCCACGATAAATGGTACCTTGAACTACCACAAGGGAAAATTTTTCAATCACATGTGCGATGCAGATCCTTAAGCACTGATACAACCTGATGAATGCAGAAACAATAATCAACACAAAATTCTCATATAACCCCATATAGTATAGAGGCATCAATAATCACTTGTTAAGCAATTCATGTAAACATCTATTTAAACTAAAATCTTAGAACATCCATACTAAATGTCCAAATCATGCGATCTAATAATAGTTTTCCCGAACGGATCAAGTGCAAGGACATAGTAACAGTCTTATGAGCGAAATACATGCCATAAACATAGTGAATACAAGTTTTAAAGTTTAGGGAAAAGTGCATGATGAGAGCTTATCCTAAGTTTGAAAGCGTAATTAATTAAGATCATTTGCACGCTTCGAGTGACATCTATATGAAGATGTCTATCGGGGTCCAATCCTCTAATCTGGGAGGAACCGTATGGGGGTCCTTCGCAATTAGGTCGAAGACCTGGTCGGGAAGTGGTCCGGGTCCTACAACGCTAATAGTGGTATCTTAAACACCTTGTTTAGCAGTAATTACGAATGTTAGGCCCATATATAGTTTCAATAAGATTTGAAGACAAGATCATTTAAAGAAGGTGAGAAAAAGTAAGTTACGCATGTTAGCATGTGATAGCATGAGTAAATAAATCAAGATAACATAATATACTTCATAATTGGAAAACCATGTTGCTTAATTCTCTACGAAGAGAGTAGTAATCAATGTTGTCCAAAAAGAGAGTAACAATCAATATGGTGGTATCAATTAGGGAATAGGATGCGACCCTGGGACCTTGAAGAGCACCGACTCTCTCCTATTAATCAATAATTATTAACTATTGCAATAGAGAAAGTGGCGTATCAATCAATATAGCTTGGTGGTGTTGACCTGTGAATCAAGGACCAATAGATCTTACATGTACTTGATTACTTACCAAACTTACTTGCATGTGTTATGTTTGTAACTTGTGAGCATGTGAGTAACAATAGGTAAGCACAGTAACAATAACAATAAATGAAAGTGGAAATCAATGCAATAGATAAAAGAGGATAAGAATGTGAAGGTAATGTAGCAGTATGCACATGTGTCCAATTTATTTAATTCAAGGATAGATTATAATCTAATCTTATTTTAAGATGCTCGTATCCCATGCCTTCCAGTCCAGTATGAGCATAAGATCCCTGATGACATGTACTACCATTTCCTTGGTGTTGCATTGTGTATAAAACGTTTATCGAAACCCTTATGCCCATACATGATGGTATGGCTCTTGGAACTAACCGGTACATCTAACAAGGAAGGGTGACAGCTCTACGCTTTTCTTGTTGTTCCATTTTTTTCATTGGTCAAGTATGAATTAAGAAAGGTTTCCATAAGTAGGACTCGAAGAGGTCCTAAGAGTATTCCTAGTGTCTATTGCTTTGCTTAGTCCCGTGGACAAGCCAATCACAACTTACAAGTCCCTAGCTGTTAGTGGTCTTATCATGTTTAGACCTAAAAAGAAAAACAAAAGCATTTAAAGAAGAATTGGGCTATTTAGCCCTATGCGCTCAAGCGAGCAATACAATGGAGGGTGAGTAGACTGTGCATAGGGTGCGCTTGAGCCTTCGCAACTTTTTATGCTTAGTCGAAACTTTTTTCCATAGGCGCTTGAACGAGCCTTCATTTCCGCTCGAGCGCACATGATGGAATTGTAGACGGGATTTCCTGATTTTCACTCTTCTTCCACGCATTCCTATGGATTTCAACTGCAGTAATCCTCCATGAAATATCCATTTACACTACATATCACCTCTTTTCATTGCATTCAATCTACCAACACTTGCATTCATGGAATTGCCCCAAAATCACCATTTCATTTATGTAACCATTCATTTCATTTCATTTCCATGACATTTTCATTAATAAGAAGCAATAAAGAGCTGTAAAATCATTAAAAATCAAGAAATCACTTGTAGAATCAATAAATGATAATGCACATTGCCTAATATTTGTTATACTTGCCTTAAACTAGTGATTAGCTTTAAACTAAGCTTGAAATAACAAGAATCCCCAATTTGTAGCTCACACCAAGATCCTAAACATGCATACATGAGAAAAGATAATGATGACAAATGCTATGAAATGAGATTCTCACTCAATGATTGGTACAAATCTCAAGAAGAATCAAGCTCTATACCTTGGATGTGTAGAGAAGGAGACAAGGCCCTTTTCCTCTCTTTGGTAAGTTTTAAGGTAGCATTTTCCTTTCAAACAAATACTAATGGGTAAAAGAAATCGTGGAGAAGAAGATGAGTCGCTCTTTAATGGAGGTGGGTAGCTTTTCTCTCTCTCTCTTTCTCTCTCTAGACTTGAGTGGTGGTGGCTCCATCAATCCACCAATTTTTATAATTGGTGTCCACCATCATGGACTCAATGACTATCTCAACATATTCTCTATGTTCTTTAGTCACTTTACCTTGTTGGCTATTCTCACCCTTTTTCTTTTTGCATTGAGAACTAAAGTATTCACGCTTCCTATAGTTAAAAAAAACATCATTTTTAGGCCCTTTCCATTTTGAATTGCCTTTAAATTTCTTTTTATTTTTTACATTGGTGGTTAACGCACCGCTATAACTTTTAGTTTTAACAATCATAGCATAATTTGTAGGTGGTATACCACGAGCAACCTGCCTTTATCCTTCAGCAAGTAATTTAGCTTCAACATCACTAAAGGTTGCACCCTTTTGAAGGCTAAAGGTTTGAGATACATTCTCTCATGAAGGTGGAAGACTCATTAGCAAGTACATGATCTGACATTAATACAAATCTTCGTCCATTTCGTTTCCCAAGGCTACAAAATTACTATGTCGGACCGACATTTTGTCAATGTGATCCTTTATAGATGACCCCTCTGGCATCTTATAATTGACATATGCGCTAAATGCCTTCATCAGATGAGATTTGGAGGTTTCATCATACTTGTCAATAACATAATCCTAAATTTATTTCACTGTGATGAAGTGCTCAAACTGTTTCACCAACTCACTGGATATAAATCCAATCAATAAATGCCCCGCTGTTTTTTTTATTAAAAGCCCATTGTTCATATAACTCATGGTCCTCCTTAGAGGCATCATTAGCGGGCTTAAGGATTGGGTCAGATTCAATCACATAAGTTAATCAGTCAAAATGCAGCAACGCATCCATCCGACGCTTCCACACACTTAAATTCTTGCCGTTAAAAATATCATCCTTTACAAGATCATGCAAGGCTGATTTGGAAGACATGATTTTTATTTTTTTAATTAAAAGATGGTTTAGATACCACTGACCATATGAGGAGAAGAAACCACCCTTTTGTCTGAACCGCTGAATTGTCTTCCTTTTGCTGCCAATGCGTAGATCTGCTCGCAAGGATTCCGTACGCGCAAACGGATCATCAATCTAACTCTAGATATCCAAGATATTACAGTTGGAAGGTTTGACGGTGATCCACGCCCTTGCCTGCGTCAGCCATACGATCTCTGCATCAATGCTGACATGATACTGCATGTGGATCTGGGTTGAAGCAGGTCAGGTGAAGAATGGATTGGGTTCGCTTGACCCCACTTCTTGCAGAAAAGAGGAAGATGAAAACCAGGGGCGTAATCCCGCCCTGGTTTGCATGCCGCCCAATGAAGACAGGAGAGCGTTCTGGCGTTGTCTGGTCAAAAGGGCCCTTGTTGCCTTTTTGTTTGTAGTAAAAAACAAAAAACGAGAGGGATAGAGGCCTTTTGTTATATGTCTTTGTATAAAGTAAGATAAAATATACAAAGACTTAATGGTGTCTTCATTCTCGTGCGCAACTACAAAAATAAATGATAGGAAGTAGTCTTCTTCCTTTTTCACATTACAGAAACGAGCCTTCTTCGCTGTTTACGTTGCAAAAATGAAAACAAGGTTTGAGGCTCCAAGAAAGATCTTAGATTTGCTGATATCCACGTTGCCTCTCCAAAATCTGAACCAATAGAATGCACCACACCGGGTTCTCTTATCCTTATACAGACAAGTCCCAAAGAGTCACACTTACTAGAGACATCTTCCACTAGAAGCCTACATCCACCGATCCTATTAGGAGTCTTATTATGGGGATCAAGTCTTATATTGAAGTGGGATTGCAATCTTTGTTGGCAACTGCCCTGCTTGATCTGACGTGGGACCCGTGGCATGCGAGCCATACGATTTCTTATAGGAAGATGGAGGCTGGTTTACACAACAGGCACAAGAGAGAGCTTTATTGGGATAAGAGAACTTATGTTGTTAAGGTTTGCTTTTGGATTTGCATTTGTGTTCTAGCTCCTGGTTATTTTACAAAAATGAGCCACATGTCTCTCTTTAAGAGAATAACTAAGGCTTAGTGGGTCCCTATGTGGATAAATGCATGTAAATGACATGATGAGCTATTGCATGACCATGAATCACATGTGTGGTCCACCTAATCTACTTAAAGGCTTTTAAGGTAGATTTCCTACTTAACCAACCCAATTAGAGTAGAAACCCCTAATTAAGATCAAATTAGAGGCAAACACACAACAATTAGATAAAAATACCCTAATCATGGGGTAAGGATCTTACAAAATACATGGTTAAAATAAAAACCAAAGTAAAGTTTCACATTTTATTGGTAAGCAATCTCAAGGTAGCATTTTGATTGGCGTTGGATGTGGATTAGAGCTAATAGATAGGGGTGACATGCATGATTTTGAATTGCTTGGATTTTTAGATGGCACCACAACTGGATTGATATGACTCAATTTAGAGAACTACAGGAGAATAGTTCGATGACAGTTTGCGAATTGAAAAGTGAATTATTCGAAATGAACTATTCGGAGTTTGAAGGCCTCATGAACAAACTAGGTAACTATGATTTGGATATGTGTAGTGTAGTGTGGTGAGGTAACGCCTCAAATCAAGAGAGAACAAAATTCCATGAGTCTTATCATAATATAATGACCTTTTGTTTTTAGTAGCTTGACAGGTGGGAAAATAGAGAGGGATTGTGCAGAAATTGAAACCGTGCAGCACCAACTGAACGTAAGCTAAAATGGCAGGGAAGAAGACTTCATATCCGTCTAGATTGCGCAAGGCCACTGCTTCCATTTCCTCTGCCATGTCCATCCCTGCAATTTAATATCAAAATCCAATCACTTCTTCTACGTGGAAACTCTCTTCCTCTTCTTCTTATTCTTTTATAATAGGGAGTGTAAGCAACTTGTCTTTGTTTGTTTGTTTTATCCAGCTGCGCTTACATTCTAGATTGTATTGCCAAAATGCGGCTTCTTAGTAATTACCTTCAACAGATCTTGGCCACTGCTTTGGATCCAACTGTCTTGATAAATTCAATAAAAGAGGTGCCCGTTTGTGTGGCGGTTGACGAAGGAAACTACTTCCTAATCATCGGCATAAATTATAAGAGGGAGTCTGGATCCTCTGTTTTCCTTCAATAGATCTTGCCAATTTCTTTGGACTCAACGGTCTTGATGTTAAATAAATGTGGAGCTTTTTTGTGGGTGGTTAAGGAAGGAACCCACAATTAAATTGTTTGTCTTTAGGAAGTCGAAATGAGCTGTAGGTCCTGCTTCAAACCGGCCGCAGCCTCTTCTGATGCAAAGTGCTAGTGGATTGTATTGTGCATTGCAGTTTTACCAATGGTTCCTTATAGAAGGCTGGCGGGTTCCTTGTCATAAAATAAAGAAACTCCTGTAACGAATTATAACAAAGAAGATAGGTCCTCTGTGTGCCACCCATGCTTTGAATTGGGCCCGAGCCCTGCCGTGGGCTGACATTGATAAATCCAAGCCACTCAAATTGCAGTCTCCTCTTTTGTGGACTTTTTTCAGGTTTTACTTCAATTAGTGTTGATACAACCTTAAGATTGAGTATACAATTACTAAACAAGGGCATGAAATTTTGTTAGTCACAATATTAATTTTATATGAAATTTTATCATGAGACCAACTCTTCTTAAAGTAAAATTTGGGATGGTCCCACTAGAGGGGATGGAGTTTATTTTGAATAATTGGGGTTTTTAATAGGTGGGCCTCATAATTGGAGTTCACATCCCTCCACACACGGGAAGCCTGAGTAAGATATTCAGGGTATTCACATCCCTTCACTAACCAGGACCCCCTATGATCAATCCAATGCTTCAGCACACCACTAAGCTACCTACCCTCCCATGTTTTTGACATTCATCCGAATGAGATTGATCTATGCAAAAAGAGTAATAGATTGTAGATGTGCTATAATTCTACATTTAGATCTTCAATTTGAGCTTTCATTTGAATATCTTGTGCTAAACGTACCAAAAACCCTTTCACCAACCTTTACTGTAGAAAACAACCCAAAGTCATAGGTTTACAGATTGTTAAAAAGGGTTATCCCTATAATGATCATCTGCGTCTGGGTCTCCATCTCACCTAGGAGGTGAGGGTTAAACTCTATAAGCAGGATGCTTTTTGGATCTCTTTGGTATGCTGGTATAGGCTATGCTTAGGGGAAAATATTCTCCAGCGAACTACCGCACCTACAGTGCAAGCACACTTGGCCGCACCTTTAGATCATTGAAGCCCGTTCAATGCGCTTTTCATCCCATAATCTGAACTCAGTCCCAATTTTTACACTCATTGAACCTTCACTTACTGTTTGACTGAATATCACAAAGAATTACTGTTAAGATGCCATTAAAATTTTAGGCAGTTAAAAGGCTAGGATAATCTACTGGGCTAATTTTTTCGATCCCCCTAATCCCTAAGGATATGCTTTCATCTACCTTTATTATATTGATAAATTTTCATCTAAGTGGGCCCTAAGAGCTGGATTGCATATAGCTTGTATGTGGTCAGCTTATGGGAAAATGTTTCCCCTAGTTAGGACCTATATATGAACCATCATAAACTGGGCTTAAGGTAGAAGGGTGTGTGTGGACCAAATCAACCGATATGTTGGCCACATTAAGGCATCTTCGCCAATTTCCATTGATACACTCTTTTGGTGCTTTGTGCAGCATTTTTGCATAGCTTTGGTTTAGTAGGTCAGCTAGTGCTATTGTGGTGTGTATTGGTGGAGCTGACTTCAGAGGTGGGAAGTTTGTTAGGCCGAGTAAAGAGATAGATTCTTGGTTTGAAGGTCAGGGTTTTTAATTTATATGGTCCATCATTCTTTGAGTTGATCCTCTATTTCCTCCCTCTCCCCACACCCTATTCATCCCCACTGTTCCGCCCAACATCTCCCTCCCCCCTCTCTCCACCTGGCAGTCGCCAAGTAGAGAGGGCGAAGGAGAGGGAGAGAGAGGGCGGAGGGGGATGGGGAAAGAGAGAGAATAGAGAGGGGGAGGGAGAGAGGGTGGGGAGAGAGAAATCAGAGAGGGGGAGGGAGACGGGTGGAGGGGTAGGGAGGGGGTGGAGGAGAGAGAGAGAGATGGATGGAGAGGGACAGAGTGGGGCAGATGGGGTGGGGAGAAAGAGAATAGAGAGGAGGGAGAGGGAGAGGGAGAGGGCCAATGGAGAGGGGGTAGAGGAGGGAGTCGTGGGGGAGAGAGAGAACAAAGAGGGGGAGGGAGGGGGAGAAAGGAGAGAGAAAAGAGAGAACGGAGGGGTAGGGAGAGAGGGGAAGAGGGTGGTGGCATTTTAGTCATTTCAGTGGACGTTTTTTGTTTTTTTTTTATAGGATTTTCCCCGAAAATTTTCTTTACATGGTACTTACACTAAAAAGAATCGAATAATTCTAACCGCATGAGATTGTTCCTTAGGTCCCTTTTGGGTGTTAAAAAAAAAGTACAATAGAGTTAATAGCGGCGCTTCTTGCGTTGGTAAAAATATTTTTACAACTACTTTCCACTTGCAAGCTACCTTTCTTTTTTCCTTCTTTCTTCCTCTTCTTCCTCCTATTTATCCCTCTCCATCACCCCTCTTTCTTCATCTTCTTTCTCTTAAAATTCCACTTCATTAAAACCCCCAGCACTACACTAGAAGAAGAAAGGTTTTTAGCAATGAACAAAATTCTTGGCCAAATTAGTAAAATTCGTCACCAAAACCTTTTAACCACGAACTAATATTCATCCCCACATTGTCGCGAAAACCCTGTTTGGGAATGTCTAGCGACGAACATAGGTTTGCACCAAATATCCAACATTTTAGGCACAAATTTGTTTATCACCTTATAGTGTTTGTCGCCAAATACCCTACCTTAACGTGCACAAAGGCCAAAACTTTAGGCACGAATTTGTTCGCTGCAAACTGTCCAAACTTTAAGAACAAATTTGTTCGTCACCCTAGGGTTTTTGTCATGTATTTGAAAAGTGTAGTTGACCATTCGGTGACAATGAAATTTGCCGCCGAAAATAGATAATCACAACAACGACCTAATCGTCCTTAAACATATCTTGAGCGACAACCAAAGGATCGTCGCCATACAGTGCTATATCGGATTTCCTAGTTTTGACGACAATCATTGTCATCACCAATATTGAAGCTTTTTTTCTCCTGTTCAATTAGAATTTTCAATTGAAAACCATTTCAAGAAAAGCTCCGATCTAATTACAAAGATTACAAATGGATTTCATTCCATAAGTAACTCTAATTCATATTCAATGCTTGAATTTAAGCCATTTTGTTGTTGCTCCAATTCCATGGAAAATAGATTTTTCGTAACCTACAACACCATCAATTTTCACATTCCAATCAAACCCATAACCATTCACATTCACATCATCACAAAATTAAAAAAAATAAATTTATCCAAATGTCAACCCAAATATAAAAAGTAATACACACATATGTCGAAAACAGTAATATGAACATCCATCCAAATACTAACAAAAAACACCCTCATAAAAAAGGAGACCATGCCCGCTCCATCGTCAATCTGTGAACAAAGTGAAAACTAAAAAAGTAGCCGATCAAACAACCTAAATAAGTAAAGGAAAAATTAAAAAATCCACAAAATGAACAGAAACCTACAAACAAAATCAAGTATCTTTCTCTCCCTCAAAATTTCTAGAAAAGATCAAATAGAAATAAACCCAATATACCGAATGGGCCCATTTGTTACATGCAATTGAGGTTTTCCTTTTTCTAACCTTGTAAAGAAAGACAAGATGCACACTACCAAAGAAAATAAAGTCAGGATCCATTAGGGAGGAGAAAAATGCTCATCACCACAGATGAGATCTATGAGTAAAATAGATTTGACAATAGAATCCATCAAGCAACACTAGAAATGCTTGAGCTAAAGCACAGCTGTGATAGCAAAAACTTTTTTGCTATCTTATTTATGAAGTGCCTACTCATGCACAATAATTAAAACAGGATATCCACTTTTCACAAATATACCACTAAAACAAGTTAGAAGTGGAGGGCACTACTCCTTGGAGTGATTGATAAATGTCATGTGTCAGTGTATATACCACTCTCACATGCATGCACACAGAAGTGATCCCACAACAGATGTACTCATGTTGACCCACCTAAAGTCTCATTGCACCCTCAATACACGTTTACCATGGGATTGGCAACAACCCCAACAAGTCAATGATACTCATTCAGACTGAATCAACAGTTGGATTTCGAATTAAAAAAAAATTTCTTTACTACTAGTTTTGGTTTTGAAATTCTCAATTAAGCTGTCTTCCCTTTCGACAATCTCCCCAGTGTACCCCACACTTAGGAGATCATATACAACACCCATCCACACATAGAGCAACATAACAGAAACAACATGTATATTGACATGTACTTCCGTAGCTAATCATAATCAACATGATACTTACAGATGACTACAAGAAAGATGACTACAAGAAAGAAGACGTGTACCTACAACATTAGCACTAGGAATCATTGCAGCTATAGGAGGTTCCATGTCAAAACCACTAATCCATCTATTGCAACAAAACAATAATTACAAATTGAGTTAAAAACATCCCATACCAAATCAGTAGGAAAAATAGCAAAAAGGCAAAAAAATAGAAAACATAATTCACAAGTGAAGAAAACTGGCAAGCATGAACAACTAGCAATAGAAAAGAAAGCAAGAAACCCAGCATAAAATCAACAAAACAGCAAGTGTGACCGAGTAGAATCCACAGAACCCACCTTCAGTTAAGGAAGATGGGAATATACCAAGTATTAGAACACAAGTAAAAAATTTTCCTTCTTTTACTATACTCTTGCTTCGTGCTCACTCTCACTAGGAAATGCAAAAGCTTGTCGAAAAAGGAAATGCAACAAGAAGCACGGGTACAACTGGCGCAAATGAGGAATCCTCAAGATCTCATGCTATTCTGCAGCTTGTTAGCAAGAAGTCAGTTGACAGTAGTGAATCAAAGAATGTACGTGTTGTTTGGATGCTATCCTTCATAGATCTTGCTGGCAGTGAATGGTGCTGACACCACAGATAATGATAAATAGACAAGGTATGATTTGTTTTACTTATTTTTTTAAATGGAAATTTGTTGGTGCATGATTGGAAGAAATGGCCTTTCTTTCTGATCAGTAATGGAACGAGTGGACCTCAACTTTCTTTCGTCTATCTGGCAGTTTAGCCTACATTTCCTACGAAACCTCACTGGACGCCAAGTAACATTTTCAGTGGAAATGCATTTCATACAGTATCTGAATACTATTTTCCTCACAAAAAAGAAGTAGCTCATCACAGAATGTGTAAAGATTTGAAGGGCTATATTCAAACTTCAATGAATTATGAAAATAGTTGATAAAAAAATTATTTGGAATATGTTACAATTGTAAGAGAATTGTAGATTGTTTCTCTTTTCTATTATCCATACTTCAAAATTTTGTAATAATCCTACCTTTTTCGTGATAGTAGTAGTCTTTGGACATGATTATATGTCTCCAACCTCGCCTTTTGGTATAGAAGAGGTGAAGGTTGAGGGCGAAGATCTATATGGGTCTCATTTCATTTTCATAGGGGGACGGCATAGACATATTTTCCTTAGAAAAGGACCGTCCAGTCCATGACTGAACCAGCCATGTCTCTGCTACTCTGTCCATCAACTGCTCACCACCATTCACAAACACCTCTGATATTTTGAAAATATCTTGACATTGTCACTGTTCTTTTTTACTTGACATGAATATGACATTAAAATTTACTGTATCTGCATTTCTTTCCACTTACACTACCCATTTTCATTAATGAAAATTGAGATACATCATAGTAAGATAAAAGATGATAATTCATCAATACCTTGGATCTCATAATGAATTACCTAAGTGACAGCTATGCGCCTCGTATCAAATGAATATATAAAAGAAACACAGATATAGTTTAATTAGACCATACAAGGCATACGAATAACATATCTACAAGTGATCCATCAATTGAAATAATAAATATATCATTAACAGAGTTTTAGTGTATTACTTGTTAAGAACTTTAAACTCTTAGTGCAACAACTCCAAGTCATTAGTCTCTTGCTGAACCTGTGAACAACTTACTCCTAATTTATTGAGTGCTACACCCATCAGAAAAAAAGCATATCGACAATGTCAAGCCAATATTTTCGTACAGTTGTATACCTAAAAGAAACAAAAATAAAATACAATAAATCAATAGATGAAGTTTCAATTGTGTAATCCATAGAAAGGAAAAAAATTAGTGTTTGTCCAAGCACTATAGGAAAAAAATTGAGGTTCATCATGGGATTTTGTATTAGTGTTAGCATTGAAATATAAAAGTGACCAGCCACATAAAAGACAAATAAGGGCAATAGAAGTCATTGGATCTTGATTCAACTTCCTTTGCAAGGTGAGCATGAGTGTCTGTAGTTGTACTTTCCTGTGTTCCACCATTGAACATATTGATCGCAAAACTCCAAGTACAGAGTTGTCCGATGTAGTAATATCCTGGTGAGTACGGGGTCAAATCTACAGGAACATATATGGATAGGTCCTTTCCAACTTAACTAAATGCTAAAGTAATGAAATAAATGATTTCTAATTCTAAAATCAGTCCTAAACCTATTCTGACACTCTAATCAATGTAACAATGCATGATATGCATGAAACAATGCATAAATGACTCAATCGTAGAAAATCAAAATATTAAGATGCATGCTGAAATTGTTCTTAAGTATGAAACTACTTACATACAGCTCCTTTTTCAAGGTTTTGTACAACTGACCTAAAATGATCTAAGCCTAAATTTAATAGATGGAATTTAAACTTTAATGATGCATGTTTCAAACAAAACAAACGGAATCAAAAAAGAACCTAAAACGAAGAAAATATGCATGAATGAAGATGACCAATACAATCTGAAACTGTAGAATTTTTGCACACAGGTAGTCTGCCCACTGAGTTCTAGCCCTTTGTTTTTTAACTTCCCGAATTTATTTTCACTTGAAACTCAGGGTCTTAAAAGTAAACCTATCAGAGTTCAATTCTACCAATTTTCGCATAAAAATTTCAAAGATTTAGGTTAATCAATTCCAAATTTTTGGACAAAACCTGCCTTGCTGTAGAAATCTGTATACAAACTGTTTTACATGTATATGTTTAAGCCACTGAAAATCTAACTTCCCAAAATATTTTTTCTTTGAAATTTTTATGGTTTAAATTTATTCCATTAATAAAAAATTTCTCCAAATTCCAGGGAAAAATAGTCTCACTGAGTAGGGTTTTAAATTGCCGAGATTTGGACTAAAAGCACCATTGTATGCTGTCTTTTTGTGCACTCGATTTTAATCCGAATTTAAAATTTTTATTTTTATTTAAAACTCATAAATCTTAGATCTGAGAATTAAATTTTCATAAATTAAAACTCACGATAAATCTCATGTAATGATTATGCATGGTTCTAAAACTAATTCTATCCATAAGTTATGCAAGATATCAACATAGAAATTGATAAAAACTTCAAAGAGCAGCAAACATAAAGACAAGGAATTTAAAAGTAGTAATTGCAGAAATTTAAATGGAGTGAAAACATGGAATTTAAATGCAGTAGAACGTGAATTTAAAAGTAGTAGACAGGAATTTAAATGTAGTAGCTCAAGTGGTTCAAGTAGTAGATTTGCTATCTCAAGATCTAATCATTCACAAAATTCATTCATCAACTAGAACATAATAATCCCAAAGACTTGGGTCGTCAATCCAGGCATATCCATGAGCATTATAATCAAAGTATAGAGACAAGCCATGCAAAAGAAAGATCTACAAGAAAGCACAACTTTACTAATGAAGTAGTCTTTAACAAAAAACACATAAATAGAAATAGAAGATGCTACTTACACTAGGATGGACAATTTCTCTTCTAGCTGAAGGGATGGAAGAAGACTTTCAATGGAGGAAGAGAGAGGGAGAGAGGGGAGCATTTGGTGTCCAAGAGGAGGCTTCTTCATGCTTTGGGACGTGCAAGGCCTCCCCTTTTCATAGTTTTTGAGGCTACAAGTTTGTTTTTCATTGAACTCCTCTCTAGATTGGATCTATCTCAATTTCACAGAGATTTCTTTGCTTAGCCACCAAGTTTAATGAGATTAGGATTAGGATAAGAGAGTTTCTTGCTGAATTTCTAGGTGCATCCACCTTTTGAATTTTAGCTAGAACTTGCCAAAGGATAGGGCCCACCTTTGATGAGACAATCTCAATCGAGAGTAGAAAAATTACAGTCATCTTCTTGGTGTCATAACTTTCACATTTTAGCTCCAAGTTATATAATCTTGGGCTCCATGGATATCTACTCTGAAAGAGCTTTCCAATGGTACCAGGATCGGCCTAATCCGATATACAATTTGAGAGATATGACTATTCTAATCCAGGCTATTCTAAAAAAATGAGATTGGCTTTCCTTCTTCTGATAAGGCTCTTCTTTTTGTATTATCACTTTCTCTTTACTTCTTAAACTCAAAGCTTGATAAGGATAAGATAAGGAGGAGTTTTGTTGTTGAAAATATCCTGGAATTTGAGCCAAGAATAATGACAGTATAGCCCACTTGAAGTAGAATGCAAAAAGACATAGAAGGGCCCAGTTTTCTTCAGTTTTTCTTCAATTTCAAGTGGAGTAGGGTCCACCTCTTTGGCTGGACGTCCAAGGCTAAGCGAGAGCCTCTTTCAGATGTGCAAAGAACTCCTTGAAAGGATAGAGATCTATCTCCTTTGATGGCTTATCCTTTTTCCATCTCATGAATTATCTCCTTTTTTTCTCAAATTTTGCATAAAAAATGGAGAGATAATTTAAAAGAGTTAAAGTGTAATCCAAATATGAAAATAGAGGAGTCTTGGACGTGCATGCTTGTGTGTAGGTGAAGCAGCGCAGGAAAGAAGAATGGCCAATGGGTTAATCTCTAAGCCAAAAGGCTTAAGGATAGGATGTCCAGGTGCCTCACCAAAGACAAACAACAACTCTTTCAATTGAGAACCAAACTCAAAAGTTTATTGATATCAATATTGTATGTTCCACAAAGAGATATTACATCTTTATTTATAGCTAAGATACTCTCTAATTAAATAAATAACCTAATTCAATCCAAACAAGGAATCCTAAACTAAACATAAAATGAACTTTTAAAAATAAATGAATTCTAAACAATTAAGAAAGCAACTACTATTATAAAATATAGGACTCAAACTAATAATAAAAACTAATTTTCACTACTGAGCCTTGTTAGTTTTGGATCCAATGGGCTGGCCAATCATGGATCTGGCTACATCAGTTCTCCCCCTCTTGGAGGAGAACTCGTCCTCGAGTTCTGCAATGTCCACCTGGGTAAAAAATCATTCAAATAAACTTTCGTGTCACTGGTTGAATGTCATGTTGAGGATATGCCTTGAAAGTAAGATCAAATCTTCTATTTTACTCAAAAGTAGGTTGGAGGCGTTGCGTCTTTTGATGGCTGCTTGTATTTTGACTGTGTGAATTGACCATTATATGCTTTAATAGTAGATTGTGTAACAGGATAGCATAATTGTTTATTGACATTGGTTGATCTCTGAAGATGAAATCAATATCGTGCACGTTAATTAATGTGGGCACATCTTCTTGTGAAACCACTGGAACAATTGATTTGTCGCTTGATGTGGTAATCAGATTCATTGGATGATTAATATCTGCTTGTACATCATCCTACTTTACCTCTTGCTCTATACTGGAAGTTGTCATGAGATCATGCTGTCCTTGAACGAGCTTGTTAACATCACCATTGGAATTTGTTTCTTCTCTGTGTTTATCTTTTGACTCTTCAATTGATGGTGATGAGGTAGATGAAGAGGTTGCCGGTAATGGAACAAGGTCAATATATCGTCATTTCCAAGAGAAAGAATAGATATTCTTCTCTTTGACATATTGCACTTTCCGATAAGAAGCCATAGTTGTTCCAAAAGAATATGGTGATATTCATGAGAATTACATCATACCAAATTTTATTTTCATATACACCAATCTTAAAAGATAATAGACATTTGTGAGTTACAATAATGACAGAAGCATTAGACCATGCAACGTTGTAAGACTTTGGGGGCAAGGATGAAAATAGCAGTTGTAGCGGGAGTAGTGGCCCGCTGCTGAAACGCTACGCAGTGAGCGAAACGTAGTGGTAGCAGCGATATGTAGCGGCGTAGTGGTGTGATTTGAAAAATTTTTTAAAAAATCCGAAAACATTCCAGAAAATCCAAAATATTGGAAAATAATGGAATATATGTTTGTTTTGCAAAAGCAACTAGTATATGGGTATGTAGCGGTCCCCTCATTACATGAGATCCTATATCGTTGTATCAATAGAAAAGAATAGGAATGATCAATGTTTTTCATATAAATTTATGTTGTTTAGTTATGTCAACTTAAATACTAACTTAAGGCTTATAAAAAAATTTCATTAATATTCATTTAAGAATGAAAGATAAACTATGTTCAAACTTCATAGAAAAACAATATACTAATCTACTTAAAAAGCAAAGACCTTGTAATGGAGGAATACCTTGATGATTAGCTCTAATGCCAAAGGAAATGTCTTCCAGGAATCACATTGTTGTTAGTGTCATTGTCTCCATCATCATTTGCTGTGCCACTACGATATTGCACATTCTCACCAAATTGAATTTGATATTGGTGGGCATTGGAATCTTAGAATGCAAAGAAGAAATCAAAGGAGCTTGGAGGAGGTGGATATCTATATTGAAGTTGACTATCATCATAGTTACCATATGAGTAAGACCCTGAAGCCAAAGATTGTTCTTCTTCTTGTTGCATATGACCATACTGACAATATTGTGATGGTTCATGAGGATATAGCCTGTAGTCTGAATGTGGAAGTGGAACATTGTAAGTAAGGTTCCAAGATACTGTTTGTTCCCCTCCTACATTTCCACTTCCACCCATAGTCCCTTGCTCATCTATGTGTGCGGGTGGTGACACTCTCCGTTGCCTTTGATAAGCACATTATGGATCCATTCTTGATTGTTAGGGAAACTCCTCTACGGTCTCAACAGGAACAACATTTTCTTCTTCATCATATTGATAGAACTCAGTAGTACTACCTGTCTTGCTATCTCCTCCATCTCCTCCAGGACCTCCACCATGGCTACTGGAAAAGGCAACGGTGGAACTACTATTTTCAGATGATGACATAGTATGAACTGGTTCCTTCCGTTTAGATGTTGCACCTGTACTTACACTACTTCCTTCTCCCTAAGGTGGCTGTCCTCCTCACATTTGTACATCTTCAGTAATTAAACATTGCACTTCTTGTTGAAAGCCCGGATATGAATCTAGCAATGGATCTTCAATCTCAGCTATCCATAGAAGTAAGGGATCATCGTCTCTGAATATGTGATCCAAATTAATTGGACAATAAATAAGATCATCCCTAGCCTTTCTCTCCCTATTTATGTTCATCAACTTGAGATTGTAATGGCAGTATACCAATTTGTTGAGTTTTCTCATGGTTATCCGATTCCTGGGCATCGTCCAGCAATGGATCTTCAGTCTCAGCTATCCATAGAAGTAAGAGATCATCGTCTCTGAATATGCGATCCAAATTAATTGGACAATCAATAGGATCATCCCTTGCCTTTCTCTCCCTATTTATGTTCATCAACTTGAGATTGTAATGGCAGTATACCAATTTGTTGAGTTTTCTCATGGTTATCTGATTCCTAGGCATCGTATGGATCATGGAGAAAGTGCTCCAATTCCTTTTACAATTTGATGATATTGTTGTTTGACTAAGGATGCGAATAGTTACTCTCCTTAGATGTAGAGTACTCTCTCTAAAACTTTCCCACCAATCGGCTGCAATACAAAATAAAATAAAAAAAATTAGACATCTTTAAATCGTAGAAAGTTCCTTTTTTATGTATTACCAGTTGTGTATAACTACCAGGTGGACATCTTCCAATCACTCGCTGTACAAGAAGGTTAGCGAAAGTCCCTCTTTTATGTGTATGAGTAGAAATCTACAATGCAAAAAATTAGAAATAAATAAGTACACCATATCAATATAATTATCTCAAATATATTTAAAAGATTAAACAAATTTCTTAACTAACTCACCTCTTGTATAGCTTCGATATGATCATCTTCACTCAAAATTCTTTTCAACACTGTCCTCAATCCTACTCGCAATTCCGTATCTATTGCTTCAGTGTGGTGTGAGGCATTGTGATAGTAGAATTCAGGATTTAAAAAATAATCTATATTGAAAAAAACAGAACATACAATGAGTTAAATTGTTAATGAGTCAAAAAAATTTTAAAAAAGCAAGCAATTAAAGAATTATGTTAAATTGTTAACTACTTGCAGCATGCAATGGATGGTGCATCTGATCGTTCCACCAGGCATCAATAATTCTTATGTATTCATCATGATATCGGCAATTTTCTATAATGGCTTGCTTTGCCCGATCAATTGTTTCATGAATGTACCCCATTGTCAGCTTTTCATCACCATCTACAAGCTGCAACACTTTCACTGAAGGTTCATATACCTTTAATATGTTCTCTACTTTGGCCCAAAATTTATTATCCCTCATTAGAATTGTGATGTTGAACTCCGGACTACGTGTTACTTTGCCCCATTTCGAATGAAGCCATTCTTCTGATGCAAACATCTGAATTAGCTCCGTTCTCCAACGTACTAGGCTTTCCATAGCAATGAAATGGGTAGCAAATCTAGTGGATGCCGGACACACCAAGGCATGATTATTTGTGAATCTCTTCATCAAGCTTAAGAGCCATGAATGGTCGTACATGAACCTTGTAATGCCTCTATATGCCTTGATCACAGCGGCTACATTCTTCTTCTTGCCAATATCTTCCATTATAAGGTCAATGCAATGTGCTACACATGGGGTTCAAAATAAATGAGTCCTTTTTTCCATTAACAGTAGACCAGCCTTCTTAAAATTGGCTCCATTGTCTATCACAATCTGGACAATGTTATCCTCTCCATAAATTTTTTATTTGCTCCCTAACTTCTTTAGACACTTCAGGACACCCTGCAACATTACCTTGCACATGGGCCAAATGTTGGTTAAATCTTGCAATGCCCCCATTGGTCACCTTGTGACAAAACTTGCACTTAATCTTCAACTGATTGTTTTCAATTGCCTCACCATAACTCCATGCAAGATCTATCTCACGCTGCATTTTTTTACGTCATAATACCAAAAAAAGATTCAAAAGCAATAGGTTAAAATTTAAATAAATTTTAAAAACATGAAACAATTAGAAGAACACGCAACTACGTGGGTGGGATTGATCAATGGGAAACATAGATGGAATATTTAGGTACCATTTTCAACCCATTTGATTGAGTTTACTTTTATAAAAAAAATATTTTTTTATAAAAAATACAAAAATCCAAAATTAAAAAATATGAAAAAATTAGAAGAACACAAAAATATATAGGATTGATCTATGGGAAACATTAGGGACCATTTTCAACCCATTTAATCAAGTTTACTTTTATAAAAAAATATTTTTTATAAAAAATAAAAAAATCCGAAAATAAAAAATACGAAAAAATTAGAAGATTACAAAAATATGTGGGATTGATCTATGGAAATCATAGATCTAATATTTAGGGACCATTTTCAACCTATTTGATTGAGTTTACTTTTATAAAAAAATATTTTAAAAAAATACAAAAATCCGAAAATAAAAAATACAAAAAGTTAGAAGAACACAAAAATATGTAGGATTGATCTATGGGAAACATAGATCTAACATTTAGGGATCATTTTCAACCCATTTGATTAAGTTTACTTTTATAAAAAAATATTTTTTAACAAAAATACAAAAATCCAAAAATAAAAAATATGAAAAAATTAGAACACAAAAACATGGGGGATTGATCTATGGGAAACATAAATCTAACATTTAAGGACCATTTTCAACCCATTTATTGAGTTTACTTTTATAAAAAAATATTTTTTTAAAAAAAATCCAAAAATTCGAAAATAAAAAATATGAAAAAATTATAAGGACACAAAAATATTTGGGATTGATCTATGGGAAACATAGATCTAACATTTAGGGACCATTTTCAACCCATTTGATTGAGTTTACTTTGATTTTAAAAAAAATACTTTCTAAAAAAAATACAAAAATCCGAAAATAAAAATATATGAAAATTTTGGAAGGACACAAAAATATGTGGGATTGATCTATGGGAAACATAGATCTAACATTTAGGGACCATTTTCAACCTATTTGATTGAGTTTACTTTTATCAAAAAAATATTTAAAAAAATCAAAAATCCAAAAATAAAAAATATAAAAAAAATTAGAAGAACACAAAAACATGTGGGATTGATCTATGGGAAACATAGATCTAATGTTTAGGAATCATTTTCAACTCATTTTATTGGTTTTCCATGAATAAAATAGATTTCTTTTTTCAAATAATAAAATAATCCGAAAATAAAATTCAAAATAAAAAAATTAAGAAAGTGATAAAAAAGAGGGGCTTGATCAAAGGGGAACATGGATCTAATAACAACAACTCATTTTCAAGTGATTCATGGAAGAAAAGAGAGAAATAAACTCAAGGTAGAAAAAAAAAAAAGCCCCAAAACTCACTTTTTTGAGTTTGATGCTTGAATCTTGAATACCACCTTGATGTTTTGATGTTTATGTTTATGATTCTAGTGTTTTTCTGAGAGGATTAGAAAAATGGAGGCAAGGAAAAGGGTTTAGAGCAGTGAAAAGTGGAGAAGAGAAGGAGTAAAGATGAAAAAGTAAGTGAAAAGGTCGACTAGTGGGGTTTTTAACCCCCACTCGATACGTAGCGGCCGCTACAGTTTGTAGCAGCCCATAGCGGCGTAGCGGCTGCTACAGGCAGCTACATTTGTGAACCCCACTATTTCATAAATATCGTAGTGCCCATGGGCGCTACGGGAGATATATCGGCCGTTACACTTCGTAGCAGCCGATATTTACATCCTTGTTTGAGAGAGTCTCTGTAAGCCAATTGAGTTTGTCAATAACATCTTGTGCTACAAAATTGATAGCACTGTCATGATCAATAACCAGATTGGCTAACCTATCTTTACCCCGTACTCGTGTCTGCAATATCATGGTCTGCTTTCACTCTGTCTTCCCTTTCATTGGTGGTAAGAAGTCTGCGAATGACAAAAGTCTGAGTATCTTTTCCTGCAAAATTTGTTTCCATCAGATGATCTCTCATTCATCCTGGAGAATGTTCTTTCTCATGCTTAACTTATTATAGGTGGGACCGTTGAAGCATGTGCTCAACATGAATTGCTTCCTTCTATGCTTCATGAACCTTGTTGCATGGTTTCATCTTCTCAAGAATGTTTGACTTCAAACCTTTGATAAAGCGAGTCAAATCATTCAGCTCATTCTGTTCTAAGTCACAAACTTGGTGCAGTCTTAAAAATTGAATCAAATATTCATAAACTATCAAATCTGCCTGTCTGAAATTAATAAACTGCTCAAAGTAGACATTATTTGCAAAATACTAATCTCCATATTTATACTCATACCACATGCTTTGAAATTCATCGGATGGTCCAAAGATTTGCATATTAACTTTGATGCAGAAAATTTAAAATCTTCTGAATTTTCAAATTTGACTGAGCTGATGGCTTGATCTAATTGACAAAAATATGCATGTAAAGATGGATTGTTGATCAAATGTTAGATGGCCAAGATATCACTCTTTGGAGAATCGACGGTTGAGATAAGTCAAGCAAAAAGGACTTGATCATGCTTGGTTAAGCTAGACTCGATGTTGGCCAAGCACACTTGTACCTTTTGTTTGTAGCTAACTGGGCCGGGCCTAACCTGAGTTATTATAGAAGCACTACTTGGGCCGGACTTTAACCCAAAATACAACCAAAGATTTGGGCTTGACTAGACTAGAACCTAGGGGAACACCAACACACGTGTGCTTCTCGAGCTTAATGTGTCAATAGAAAACAAAGGATGGGAGAGACTTGTGCTTAAGGCTTTGAAGGAAAGAAAAGGGTCTTCACCCCTTTTTTATCGCCGTTGTTGACGAGCAGGGATGGAGATGGGAGATTGCAGGCGACTGGTGTACGCTAGAGATGGCAACAACGGGCGGAGACTACGCTGCAATTGGTGATGATGCTCGCAACTTATTGGTGCACGGTACGTCTTCTACCTCGTTCTCTTCTTCTCTATTCTCTGTCTTTCTCGTGCTCTTTGTTTCTTTTTTTTCTTTTTTTTTCTCAGTTTGGGCTTTGCGACAGAGGGGGTTTAGGGTTCTCGGTGAGGAGATGGGGTCAAGGAAGGCGCGGGGTGGATGTAGGGTTTACGATTTGGGGCCTGGGTTTGGGTTTCGATGATTGTAGTGTTCGGTTGAGGTGATTTGGTAGGGACTGGGAGTGGGGAGTGGGGGCAGGATGGGGCTGGGTATAGACAATGGGGTGGTGGCTGGATGTTTAGAACTCTAAGAGGTGATTTGGGGTGTGGAAGGGGTGGTTGTGAAGTTGGGAACAAATAATAATGATGAGGGATGATGCATATGATGAACGGTTGAGGGATCGTGATGAGGTGTCAGCGGAGGGTTGGGTTCATTAGGGTTTATGAAAAGGGAATACGGTTGGTAGGGTTAGCTGACAGCCGGGATTTGCGTTCGGGATTGGGGTTTGGGGGGGTGAGGGCTTTGGGGTCAGCAGAGGGGAAAAGGGTTTTGACAGAAGTCTGGATAGGTTTTCGTTGTGGGATTTGGAGGGTGACAGTGAATTGGTGGGCTGTGACAGAAAGGATGAAGATGATAATCGTGAGGAGATGGTAATGATGAAAATAACGGAGATGGGATACGGTACCTCAAATCGGTGATTAAACGGACGGCAGTCTGAGATCGAATCTTCGCTTTGATACCAATTAAAGTAACGCAGGGAAGAAGAATAATTGACGGGCTAATCTCCAAGCCAAAAGGCTTAATGATAAGATGTCTAGGTGCCTCACCAAAGACAAACAACAACTCTTTCAATTGAGAAACAAATTCAGAAGTTTATTGATATCAATATTGTGTGTCCCATGAAAAGTAATTACTTCTTTATTTATAGCTAAGATACTCTCTAATTAAATAAATAACATAATTCAATTCAAACAAGGAATCCTAAACTAAACATAAGATGAACTTCTAAAAATAAATGAATCCCAAACAATTAAGAAAGCAACTACTATTTTAAAAATATATGACTCCTACTAATAATAAAAACTAATCTTCACTATTGTGCCTTGTTGGTTTTGGACCCAGTGGCTGGCCAATCATAGATCTGGCCTACATCAGTGGGTCCACTAGTGGCTTTGGAAACTCCTTCTTGTACTATTTCTTTAATTATTACATCATTGTGGTTTTTTCTCGAACCTTTTTGAAAACGGCTGTAGGGACAGTTCAAGTGGAATGAGTGGACCTCCCTTTTACCCGTCGCACATGTGTGAGCTCTCCACATGTGTGAATGTTTACGGGGTCCACTAACTTTAATTCTTCTATGTTCTTCTTTAAATCAGCACCTTTTCAACTCCAATCTTCACTGCATGACCCAATATGATTTTCTAAGCCATGTGTGGGCCCCGATCAAGAATCTTGATGTCAATAGGATTCATTATCTAGGAATGGTATCTTTTCCAATTGACATCCAGTGGGTCCCAGTTTTCAAAGTATCTATAAAAAAAGGTTCAAACAATAAGAATTGGTAGAGTTTTAGTCTAATTAGGACTCTCCGCAAATAGTCTTGATTCAAATAAGATCCCTCCAAAATTTTAAGAAATGATATGAAACATGAGGAATAATATAATGAATATTGGTTCCAGTGATTTCATGCATGAAATTGTGACATTTTATGTGAAATGACAGTTTTACCCCTGAAGTCACAAATGCATGAATGCAAACTTGTTTCACATGAAATGATAGCATAAGATGACGTCATTGCACATGTTTTGACTTAAGTAAACTAATGATGAAGGAATTTCAAATCATTTCATGAAGAACCAAGGTTTGATAAATGTTTTGAGAAATTAGCGTTTCAGAAAAAAGCAGTTTTCATGATTTTGTGCTTAAAATGATGATTTTTGAGAGAATTATGCATTAAAACATAATAAATGGATTTCAAGTGCACCAATCATGATTCTGCCCTAATTGATGCAGTTTCGAATGATTAAGTCCTAAATTATATGAAATTATGTATGAAAAAGTGAAGTTTTAAGGACTCATAACATATTCAAGCTTTAGCTTTTATAGTTGCTCAACAAGGAAACTAGGGGTGGTGAACGCTAGAGGATTAATTTGGAATTGTAGTAAAGATTGCATTCAATCCAAATCTGAACCAGTCATGATTAGGATTCAAAGTTTCAGACTCAGTTGCAGTGGCAGCTCTTCTTGTTAGGTGCATGGAGATAATCTTCCATTAGTTAAACTGAAGGCCCCATAAATGTAACTAATTGAGCATATTGATGAGACATTCTTTCAAAGTAATTAAGCATATATACTAATTGAGCATCCCTACATGGAGATTCCCTTGGAGATTAATGAAACCCAACGGCAGTCATTTTACTGCCTATAAATAGGTTTGTTCTTCTACTCTTGTTCTGTAAATGCCAAGTTTGACCTTCATGCTGAGAATTTCAAAGATCAGTTCTGAGCTTTGAACATTCTTTCTTGCTTTTGTACTCTCTTTCATTTTAATCATAAATCCTTATACCCTCTACCGTGTTAGGGTTCTTAATCATTGATCACAAAAGAAGTGAGGATTAGTCAATCATAGTGATTCCTAGTAGTCAGGGTCAGATATCTACACAATGCTTCTTCCTCCAATATCTATAACCTATGAGTTGCGGTTCATAAAACACAAATTTTCAACCCATATTTAAATATACAGAAGCATAGAAAACTGAAAATCACTAATACCCACTCGAAAAGATGAAAAAAAAAAAGAAGAGAGGAAATATAAATTTCATGTAACACCAAAGAGAAAAAATGCCCAGAAAACATAATCCCTAAAAAAGCCATAAACAATACTTAAGCAAAGTAACAGCACAATGCAGAGATCTAACAATATGGAAAAACGAAGAGAAAGAAGACAAGATTTTCAAATTTCAGCCCCCCATATTAGAAGAAAACACATAAAAAGGACAAATTTCAGCCCCCGCATGGTAGAAGACATGCATCATGCAATCTAAAACCTTAAAACTACACACTTCTGATCACAGCAATTTCTGGGCAACCTAATTTGGGGGCAAATAGGTGGATGGTCTAGCTGAATTATCAGGATATCCCAGCATAGAGATGACATGTATCACTTATTCATAAACCCAAAATAAAAACACCACCACCAAAATGGTCATCTCAAAGGTTTTTCATGTTTCTATGGTGTTCAAGACTCATAATCTAGAGATGTATGCATACCAGAAGGAATTCAGATAATTGAAACCCATATAAAGAACATCAACTGCAACCGAAACTACAGTAAATTTTCATATTTCCCTTTCCTTGATGATCCAAATTGAAATCTCCCAACACCCACATCACAAAAATAAGTAATTGTCAAAATTTGGGTCATTGCCTACCACATCCAATACATCTAGGGCTTCCGAGAAAATCAATCTCCTGATTCTACAAATTGGAAATCACAACATCCATTCAAACAATCCATGATATCCACTTGGAGCATGGTAGAATCAGACCCCCCATTTGAGATCCTTAACAGGGAAATATAAAGCTCAGAGAAAACCTAACCTGAAAGAGAAGCAGTGAGGAAGTTTTGAACCAACAGCGTCCTCTGTCAATGGCAGTGGGCAACGGTGGCTGCCGTACGTCAACTCACCTGTGAAGTTTTGAACCAAGTTAGGGTTTGGACATCAAAGAAATGAGAGAGCAACAACGAGAGCTCAGCCGTGAGAGGGCTATAATTACAGAAAGGCAACCTTTCTTCAAATAATATGAGAGACAACCAACTATTATGAAAGATTCTAACCTTGACACAGGTTAGAATCTTGAGGTTCTTGAGGGAGAAGAGGGGTTTAAGGTGCTTCTCTTTCTCCACCGCGTGGTCGAGGCCGCGGTCGCGGTCTCTCACCCATTTCATCTTCGCTCCTTCCACGAAGGTGGCCCTCTGCTGATGATTGCAGCAGGAGATGGGGTTTGGAATTGGACCGCCATGATGAAGAGGTGAGCGAGAGAGGAGGAGGAAGAAGGAGGAGGAAGGCATGGTGGCGGTGGTGGTGTGGGAGGGAGAGACTAGAGAGAGGGAGGGAGGGTTTAGTAGGGTTTTGATTTATAAGTCCCTTCTTCAGCTTTGGTTTTGAATCTGACCTGAACCTGGTCGGTTCTGTTTCCAAGGCCATGGGCTTTAGAAGGATCTAATTTTCAGGTTTGATTGTTAAATGGGGCAGTTCTGAGCCTACATTTTACTGGACTAGGCCAAGTGTGATCTGTTCTGTTTCCAAAGCCATGGGCTTTATCAGAGTCTAAGTTTCTGGATTGATTGCCTAGTTTTATTTAATAAACTGGAATGGTTAATACTTAATAATGTTCAGCGGGATTGGCCCTGTGGGTGGTTTGTAAATGGGCTGCGGTTTGGCCTTGAGTTTTTGGTCTAGGAAGATAAGGTGGCCTAAGGCAGTTCTACAGGAAGTAAGGATGGCAATTTGGCAAGTTCGGTGCACAGTGCACTCAAGAAGGATTAGGAGAAGAGAGAAAATGATGATGATGATGGGAGAAATGGTTGAAAAGAGTTTAAAAGAAGATGAGGAGTAAAGAGGAAGACAGAAGAAGAAATAAAAATGTCAGTTGTGTGGCTCAATGGAGCCATGGCAGAACTGCAGCAGTAATTGCAGGTCTGCAATGCCACCCTGGAGCCGCCCTCTCCAGCCGCCCTAGTTAGCCACCCTGCAAGACTCCTTGAGCAGCCAAAGTTGCAGACATCCATCAGCTGATGGAGTCTATAAATTGAGACTTCCATTGCTCCAGCAGAGGCAGAGAAAGACGACCAATAGAGAGGCTTGGGTGTAAGTGGGTTTGGGATTGAGAGAGTGAGACTAATCTCCTTATTGTAATCCATTCCTCATAGTGATATTTTCCCGTCTTCTCCCGTGGATGTAGGCTCAAGCCGAACCACGTAAATCCCTTGTGTGCATCTTCTGTGCGTGTGATTTTTCTCTCCTATGTGCTCAAATCCATGCTCAATCACAACAAACTGGTATCAGAGAGAAGTTGAACTGTGTACCTGTGACGATTGGCGGAGATCCACGAGTTGATCGGAGGTGGGCCATCGCTGTGCACAGATTTTCTGGAACAGAAAACAGAGGATTTGAACTCTGTTATTCTGTCCTTGCTTCGGATCAGAGGCCTAGATTTGTTGAGGTCTCTGCAGATCTCAAGTGGGCCACGATCGATCTGAAGGGAAGAGAAAAAAAAAAAGGGAAGATCTTGATTACAATAGATCATCACTGCTGCAGCCGCTGTTCGCCTGTCCACTGCTGTTGCCGTCGCCTAGCTCCATCTCTGCCGGATCACGCAGAGGTGTTTATTTCTCTCCCCTGTTTCGTTCGATTTTGTTGTAGTAGTGAAGATGAAGCCTCTGGAGAAAAGTCTCTGGAGAAGAAAGTTTTGAAAAAAAAAAAAACAAGAGGAAGACGTCTCTGGAAGGGCTGCTGTGGACGTGCTGTCTTGAGGTGGAGACAAAGAAAAAGTTAGAAAAGTGTATGGTGCTTTGAAGCACCACACTATTCTGTGCTCCCTCAGGTTTTGTCTTTGGGCCAGGTGACGTTCAGGTCAACCGACCCGAGTGGAGTTGCAGCCAAGCCAAGCCAAGCACCTGCATCAGCATGACACCAGCAGTATGGTCAAACCAGTTTGACTAGATTGACGGTTAAAAATTATTTCTGCAATATTTTGATCATCCGACATCCGATCGGAGATCCGTTTGCACCTGCGGACTCATTTCGAGCAGATCTACGCAGTAAAGAAGATGATTGGCTGTTTGCTAGTCAATATGAAGGTTTGACCGATCGGACCGTAGAAATTTATTTCTGCGATATCGGAGCCATCTGGGATCGGATTTTAGATCCGTTTTTTCTAGCGTGCTCGTGGTGACGAGATCTAGAGTGTAGTGCAGGAATTTTGCAAGAATGGATGCAAAATTTGAAATTGAGAAATTCAATGGCAGAAATGACTTCAATTTAGGGCGTATCAAGATGCATGCACTGTTGGTTCAGAAGGGACTGCAAAAGGCACTGAAGGGAAAGAATGGCCTTCCCGGGACTATGTCAGATTCAGAAAAAGAAAATATGATGGAGAAAGCATATGGAGCAATTTTACTATGCTTGAGTGATGAAGTATTGCGGAAAGTTGTTCAGGAGAAAACTATTGCTGAGTTGTGGCAGAAATTAGAAAATTTGTATATGACCAAGTCATTGACAAACCGTTTGTATCTAAAGAAACGGTTGTTCACTCTGCAAATGCATGAAGGTACGTCTATCTCCAAACACCTTGATGCATTTAGTAAAATTATAATGGACCTTCAAAACATAGATGTTAAAATCAATGATGAAGATCAAGTGTAACACTCCGACCCAATTCGATCCGGATTAGTGGGTAATTGCGTGTGATTTTATCGTTGAGTGTGTTTTGGCTTTTGTTTTTATTTGGTTTTGAGTCTTGGAGAGATTGTTTGGGTTGAGTTTGACTTGGTCTAGGTAGTTCGAGCCCTTTTTCGTAATTTTGGCTTTTGATTGACCTTGTCAGTTTTGCGTCATTCTGACGTCATCGCGTGTATTTCGTTGAGCTTGTCGTTTTTCGTAATGGTCTTGAATCCGAATGATTTCGTTTGCTCTCGTTGGACCGTCATTTGACTCAAACTGATAATTGTGTAAACTGTTTGGACTTATTTGTAATTTGGACTCATTTTAAGTTATAAATATCCCAACTACTCTCTTTTCTCTCTCGATCGCCTCTGTCTCACTCTCAGCTCGTCTCTCTCTCTCTCTCTCTCTCTCTCTCTCTCTCTCTCTCTCTCTCTCTCTCTCTCTCTCTCTCTGTTCAGCTCTCTTTCTCTTCTCCTCCTTCTCTGTTTCGGTTGGTTGCTTGAGGGAGGAAGAAAAGAGCAAGTTGTGTGTGTTTCCCGGTGGACTGAGCCAAGCAACGAAGTGATTTCTATTTGTGAGGCAAGTATAAGCCCAAGTAGTATGAACACCAATTGATATGGATTTGATTGTTGTGTTTTTATGCTTCATTGTATTTCTCAGTATTAGACAGCCCCATTGAGTTTGTTTTACTGTTATTTGCTGTTTTTCAGTCAATTCGTTCACTTCCTGTATGACTGTGACAATTTCAGGGAAATGACTCCGTGCACTCACGGCTACACCGTGAAATGTGCTACGGCTAAGCCGTAAAATGACTTACGGCTAAGCCGAGACCCAGCCGTAACCCTAACCGTAGAACAGTACAGACTGATACCTGGAAATAACTGAGAGTTGGCAAATTGCCATTCTTCTACGGCCCAGCCTGATCTAAGCCGTACATTGTCTTACGGCTAAGCCGTGGACTAGGATACGGCTGCGCCGTAGAGTAAAATACGGTTGAGCCGTACATCCGGATGGATATTTGGGGAACCTCAGCTCAGCCGCAGTGCATATTACGGCTAAGCCGTAAGATGCTTCGGCTAAGCCGTAAGGTCACCTACGGCTACACCGTAAGACCCTGAGAATTGAATGAAAAGGACTAGGTTTAAGCAAAAGACCGTATATGACTTTCACGTTAGAATGTAGCGAACCTGAACATGCCCAATGGAATGTCTGAATGACATGAATGATCTCGAAGGCTGTGAATCATTCATGCTTGTTATCCAGTTGTTTAGCACCTCCCCATGGGTGTTGGTTTAAGGGACTTCGGTGCACACTCCAGACACTGCAACACTAGACAATGGTGCATCGGACAACTTAAAACTACATCAACATGCACGGTTAGAAACACTGGACAATTAGTGTAGGATTGGCTTGTAAATGACCTTGATTCGTACAAGTACTTGATTTGTGCCATTGTTCAGCATATTGATTTCGGTTATGCCCTCTTATGTGTTCTGCGCTGGACCTCTCGATTCTGTGGGAAATGCAGCAACCCCAGAGCGAAGCCCGGGCAGGACCATTCTATTATTGTGTATTGTGTTTTACCGTTGCTCCATTGGAGTACTTGCATCAGTGCTTATTTGTTATTGGTACTTGAGTTCGTCAGTGCCCTTTTTCGGCTTATTTGCATTCAGTGCCTTTTTAAGGCTTATTGCCTTCAGTATTTAGTATTAGTATGTGTGATGCACTTCCTATTGTTTGTTCAGCGTGATTTGTGAGACCTGTATGTGGTATGTGATATGACATGATTGATTGATTGAGGTGCATCATCCGATTTGATTGTGATTGGTATTGGCACTATTGAGCCTCAGCCTTAGGATACCCGACGGGGTTAACTTTGGTTTAGTTTATATGTTTGCCTCTGCAGAGTGTTCTGTCCTGGGACTCCGGACCCCGGGAACTAGAGACCCATGCGTACCCTGGCCCGGTCGCTGGTGTTCTCATTCCGACTGCTCTCGTAAGGGAGAAAATGGCCAATGTAGTAGCCACTTTGACTGTTATCTGTTTATGATTCGTACAGCATGCTTAGTCATTTGCATAATTGCTTAGTATACGAACATGCCTTCTATGGATCTTGCACTGTGACTATTACTCATGATTAGACACAATTCGTGTTATCGTCTTGTGGCTTATATTTTGCTAAGTCGTTGTACTTATGAGTTGTCTTTGTGTGTTGCAGGCTCAGATCCCTCTCCCGATCCTGCGTCGGTCGACCCGACTCCAGGAGAGGCTCGCGAGGCCCCCTCCGGCCTAGAGGAGTGGACTTGATCCATCCTCCAGAGTACGGTTTGCATCATTTTGTTCTCCCCATTCATTTGAGTCCGAGTCTATTGAGGGGATTTTTTTTTGTACTTGTAATGTGGGCTTTGAGCGATATCTGTAGTTGATTTTAATTGTTGTAAGCCCGCTATATTGTCATACGTTCTTGTAATTATTCTTGTCATCAGTTTAATGTTGTTTTGTGATCTCCTATGTCTCTTGGTGTGTTGCTATATGCCTTGATACGTATAGCTTCCGCGTACAGTAGTTTGCACGTGTAAATGATCCCTTGTGTGTGTATGCTTGGACGGGGTCTAGGTGTGCATGCACGGGAGTACGTGTGTCATTGGTCAGACTTCCTCTGACCCCCGGTCCCTGGGCTCGGGTTGTGACATCAAGCAATCATGCTGCTCTGTTCTTTGTGCGTTACAATTCAGCTGCGAGATCCCTCACATTTTTGTGCGTTTTCATCATCATTACAGGTAATCTTTGATTTCGATGTTCTCCAGCTTGATTCGTCATGAAATCTCCTTCTTTCCTTTGCAATTCCATTTCGAATCTTGCTTTTCCTTTCAGTTTGATGTTTTTCGATGCTTTTGTTTCGTTGATTTGCCTTCCTTCCTTTGTTGAATGTGAGATCTCACTGAGATGAATGTAGTGTTAGCTGATTAGCTGCTTCTTTTTTTCTGGTGGATTTGTGTGTTTTAGTTCTGAGATTAGAGGAATGTCTGATTTTGTGTGGTCTGGGGAAAGAGAGGAATTAGGTTTTAGCTGTACAACTCTGCTTGTCTTTAGTCTTGGTAGATCTGGAGATAAGGTTTGTTGAACTGATGGCTTTCTTGAAGAATTCAAGGAATGAAGTTTCAATGAGTAAAATTGGATGAAAGATTTTGTTTTTTGTGTTTTTTGTACAAAGTTTTGTTTGAAGATGAGCTAAATATTTAGTTAAACTTTAATTGCTTGTGAGTGAATTCACAGAATTGGTGTTATTGTTCTTATGATTCAGAGCATTAAAAAGTGATTCTTTCAAGAGTTTGTGTACATCTAGTTTGATTTTGAATACTGTTTTGATCGTCAGTTGCTGCAGAATTTTCTGTCTCTCAGTGAATGAATGAATATTTCTAGCAATGGTGGATTGCTATTTATTTTTCTAATATCAAGTTCCATATATTCTTCAAAATTACATGTTTTGTTCTTTTTTTCTTTTGATTTATGTTACAGAGGAGGTTTTTTTTTTCTTTTGTTTTAAAAAAAGGGCTGTAGAATGAGATGGATAAGTTTCATTTTATGTGTTGGGAATGATAGGAAGATGGATAAAGTGACTAATGGTAATGTTAAAATTGTTGTAAAGTACTTTTAGTGAAGTGGTCATGAATTTAGTGCACATCATAGGATGTTATGAATCTCACTTGGATATTCAATCCATTTTCCACTTCTGTCTGGATGATAAGGGAAAAAAAAAGCTGGAGAAAACCAATTTTGTTGGTGTCTGATTTGCGTTACGTTCCGTCAAAGCAAGCTACATTAATGATTTTGGAAGGGAGTAAAAATTGCATCAAGATTAAAATATAAAAATTTGAAAAAAAGGAACAGGGTTTTTTATGGTTTCACTGATGATTTTCCGGATTTGAACTGATCAGTTGGTCAAATGTCCTCCAAATGCAGATATTATTGATCTTTTGTTGGCTCTGAGATCTTTTTTCAAACTAACTTTACACTGCATGAGTTGTATGGACCTCTTGACTTCATTCAACTATTCCAATTAGATTTGTAATATGTGGTCATTGGAGCACCTAGTGCATCAGCAGCATGCAACTCAAAAATGTCATGCCTTTGCCTACAGTGTTACTCTTTACTCTGGTTGTTGAGTCCTGTTTCTTCTTTGAGGAGATATAGTGTCTGGGCTCTCATCTGCCTCCTTGAGAAACTTAAGTCAACTCTAGCTAATGTGGTGGCCAATCTAAAAGGGAAAAACTGTTGTGCCTTCCTATTGTAATACCCTCAGTTTTCACCCAAAAGAAGAAGAAGAAATTTCATACAGTTGATTACATGAATTTACTTTTGTATGGAAGAAACTGGAAATTAATTGAATGGGTTCCAACTCCAGTTTCACGTGCAGACTTGAATATGTTGATAGGTTGGTCACAATATATTTTCTTTGAACAATCTTCCCAACATTGCCTTTAGTAGGCGGCAAGATCCTGTAGCAAAATTGGAAGGTGCTCAGATTCATAACTAAGAAGTAAACACTGCCTTTTGTAGGAATTGATGGATCATGCATTTGTTAAAGATAAGTTCTTTTGGCATCTAAGATATGGTAGATCTCTCTATCTTTAAAAGAATAGCTTCTCCATGGAAACTGTTGTGCAGGTTGCTGCAAATACAGGCATGCCAGGAAAAACCTGGTTTCTGGTGTAAGAAACACGGCAGGTGCATCTTGATGGGCTGGGTCACAGGAGAGTTTTCATTTGTATTGAAAAAGGAGGTTTGGAATCACATCTGAACAGTAGGGGTGCCATGGTTAGGAAAAGTTTAGATGCTTACAAGGTGCCAGTGTGCTGGTATGGTTTTCTCATTCAAATGTGGTCCAACATGTATGTGGTTTAGAACATTGATCCTAGTATCCCATGTCTTGGATACCAAGAATATTCAATCAACGGAGAATTCTAGGGCCTGGCTGCTATGGGTGTCTTGTTCGACGGTTTTACTTTTTTTTAATGCTTTGATTAGAAAGTCAACTCAATCATGTTTTAGAAACGTTCGAGTCCAATTCAAACAATGCACTCACATAAATTATTTATTTTTTGTGGATTCTTGAATTCAGCAAGTTTGGAGGTGTATATTGCTTCTGAATGAATGCAGGCAAGCCCTGAATATTCTGCCACCCAAATGGGAACATAACCTCTCTTTTGATGATGGGTTTCAGTTCCTTGATTATATGTTAATGACTTCTAGAGTCTATGCTATGGTCATCTGTACCACTATGTGTTTTGGTGCAGAAATCTGATAAAATCGTTAGCTGGGATACTGTTTCCTGCCGTTTCCACCACATTTCTCATCACAGTTTGCTGATATTGAGTTGTATTGGAAGAAACGAATCCTACTACCTAATGTATTTTCCCAGTTCTTTTTACCACTGATAAATATTGGAAAGTTAACCAATGCATTCTGCAGGTCATTCAGACCACAAACTAGTGATTTTTGGTGCATTTATCAATTATCATACAAAGTCAACAAAAATATTTGTTACTGAGGTTATTAGGTAAGTCTATGGTGCCCCATTACATGATGTTTGGTACTTATTGGATGGATTATAATAATTCTGGCATTCTTATGTCCTTGCTAAATGGATTTAGTTTAGCCGAAGCACAATGTGACTAGCTTAATTTCTGGTTATGGACCACCCACGAAGGACGAACGCACCACCAAACCACTGCTGTAAGAAAATGAGGAAAGCAAACAACAATCCTCCACAGGGAATAATGACATCCCAAGCAGAGGAATACAAATCCCAACAATGGTCTGCATAGATGTAAGTCGAATTCATATAAGGCAGACTCTTGTGAGCTCTATAAGCATCATAAGCATGTGGCAATGCCCGAATAAGGGTGGTTCCGCCATAGTAGGAAGGGGCAAGAGCCTTGTCTTTTGAATCCCAAAACAAGTTCAGTAGAATTTGAGGAAGAAGAAAACCATCAAGAACCAATCCAGCAAAAGATTTCAAATCCTCCCAACCCAGATGCTGTGACTTTGCAACCGACATAACCGCTTACACTGTATCTTTCGACTTATTGGAATGGACTAACCAAGCAACCAGGCCTCCAACAAGATACAGTATCTTTGGACTTATTGGAATGGACTACCAAGATTTTAGGCATCAAAAATGTGTGTTTTTTTTTTGTAGCTCTCATTATTTTTCACTTTCTTTCTTCTATATATTGTTAATTTTCAGGATGATTGATTTGTTTGGAATAAAGATGCCAAGATTAATTTCACCATAAGAGTTTATTACTTTGTATAATGTCATTCATAATCTGATTGATGATGACCCCACCATTGTGAAAAAAGACCTTGATCATGATCCGGTGGCATTGGTAGGTGAATTATCTTCTACTCTTATTTAGATTTCTTATAGATAATTAATATTTAGAAATCATGTAATATCATGTTGTGAGTAGATATTGACGTTTTTCTCCCTTTTTCATAGGCTTTTGGCCGTGATAATCGAGGCCGTGAACGAAGCATGGGTATGGGTGTCTCCAAAACTATGCTTCATCATTCTACTCCATACAGAAGATATGCGCAGGCATCACAAGCAGCCATTAAAACTGCTGTGGATGAGCTAAGGGAACAACACATTCAGCTTAGAGAACAATTGGAAGAGGAGTCTAGGGAACGCGAGCGGATGGAGAAGCGGATCCTTTTATGCCTTTCCCAGGGTCGGATACATATGCAACCGTCTAGTGATTACTGCCGTTTTTCTCAAGTAAAAATCTTTATTTTATATAAATAGTAGACACCTTAAATTGACTTTGGGAGGACAATAAATTGCTTTACAATGTGCTTTATTGAAAAGAAAGGCCAAATTAGATCCTAGAATCTTCCAGTATTCTGTGTTTTTTTTTTCCAATAATATCTAGAATTATTGCATGAGGAGCACCACAATGTGCCAACAGCATATAAAAAACAGCACCCACCATGACCACAATTATCAATCAAGGTTGTAATATTACAGTATTTGGTGGAAGGTGGGAACTTGATGTATCTACTTTTGTCAATATATAGCCCTATGCTTTTAAAATTTTCATATGCTGTGAGTCTTAAGTTGGAACCAAGACTTTTAAACACTTGATTGAGCATTAAAATCTTGAATAGAGCAACTTTTTTATTTGGTAAAACCACTCTCCCAATTAGAATTGTATACTTGGTAAATTGCAAATTGCAAACTTGCTTTATAACTCGTCTTTCCAACCATTCACTCTCTTTCTGTATACAAGCATGCCTTTGTATCCAATATTTCAATTTGCAGACACATTCTCGATTTACCACCATTTGTATTCCAACCATTGATGTTTGGCAACTAGCTTCTAGTAGCTATTCAGCCCTTCCTACTTTGAGTAATAAGACTTTGATGCAATTAGAAATTCTAAAAAATAATCCACTGCAATGCAATATAAATAAGAAAGAAAACTTAATGCCTAAGAAAACTTTAATGCCTAAGAAAACCCAAATCTATTAATAGAAACTTCTCTAATGATGCAATTAGAAAGCTGCTAATAAGATTACATACTCCTAATCTGATTTGAAAGGGCACCACTTATGGGGGAACCACTTGTACGGCCCATACTGCATCAGACTTTCATCCAGTTTTGCTACTTCAGATTTAGAGTTTTGTTTAGATATGGACTTGAGCTGATCTGAAACACAAGTTTTGTTTAGATGTGGACTTGAGCTGATCTGAAACACATGAGAGAGAGAGAGAGAGAGAGAGAGAGAGAGAGAGAGAGACTACTTTCTTTGGTGCCATTCAACTTATTTCTTGTGTGCTCTTCAGGGAGGTTGAGAGAGAGAGAGAGAGAGAGAGAGAGAGAGAGAGAGAGAGAGAGAGAGAGAGACTCAACTTATTTCTTGTGTGCTCTTCAGGGAGGTTGACATGCATCTACGTCGTACCAAAAATGCTATTGGCATCAACTCCATCCAATTTATGCTCAAGTCAAGTTTATGGTGCAATTTTATCCAACTTTCTTTGGTGCCATTCAACTCATTTTGAAATGGAAGAAATTTGGTTTTAGTTGCAGGGCAAATCGCGGTGACAATGATAATGTACTTACTCTCTGCTTTCTACTCGATCTTAGTAGAATTTTTGTACATATTTTCTTTAGGAATCAAACGTTACATTTGCAGTGTTGTTTTTTGCAGGATTATTTGATAGATGCTCTTGTTTCTATTGGGGATGGCTTCCCCTTTAGCAGAGGTTAGTGCTGATGCCTCTCTTTCTCTCTCTCTCTCTCTCTCTCCCACTTGTGGCCGGTTTCTTGGTTTTTTTCTTAGAGGAATCTAATTGTTGGGAATTGGGTATGGGTTAATTGTGGTTGGGGTTAAATGATGAATATTGAAGTGATGGGCCACCCCAGATGGAGGATTCCTGCGTACCAACTTAGCGGGTTGTCTCCTGGACATAAATGTCTGACCATTTAACTGATGAGTGCCTGCCATAAGGGTGATGGATCATATGGATTAAGAATTCCAGTAAATGTGGTTTATTTGGGTAATGTATGTCTTCTTACAGAGGAAGAGATGTGAAGGTCACAAAATTTTTTTTTTATTGCTAGTGATTCCAAGAAAATGTTGTCTTCTGTTTCTATTTTCTGTAGAAAATGAAATCACTGGGGAATAAGATGTTGCAGAAAACTGTCATGCACAAAAACACGCTAAACTCTTGTTAGTATCAATGTGTGTCACTAATTACTCCACAGAATTACTTCACACTGCCATGAAAGTAATCCTCCCTCACAAGTGGATTCAATCAAGACTCAGAAATTCTCTTCATCGATCCTTTTGTAAGCTACTTTCTTTGAAATGCAAGTCTTTGAATTTGCAGATACGTACAGAGGATCTTACAGTGATTCCCTCAGTTGTGATTAAATAAATTAAAAAAGAGAATAAAAACAAGCTTTGCTCATTTTTTGTTACACAACTTTGATAGTCGTGATGTTATTGTTAACCAAACGCAATCATTAACCATATTATTCATTATAATTGAGCTTTACCTTTTACATTGCAGGACACATTTCTTCCCCGGAATCCGTCATGGAACTCACTCATCTACACCAAGGATGTTAAGTCTTCAATGTGATGTTTCATTTACTCTTTGCCAGACTGCAATAAAGCTGTATTATTTGGTCAAATCTAAAGGCCTCTGTGGTTATCTTTCTATAAAAAAAGGATTATTTCAGCATATGTTGTTTTTACAGTTTGCCAAAAACAAAATAGTCTTATTGTTCTTGCAGTAATAGTTCAGTGACTTGCCAGTCCCTTGGACCCCATTAACGTGAAATCTGCTGAGGCGAGATGTTAGATGTCAGACATGGCATAGTAGCTAAATACCAAATAGAGGAATTGTCAAATGCATGTGGCATGGCATAGGTTTGTAAAGTTTGTGACGCAGGCAATCCAGATATGTACTGTGGTGTGGGGCTTCCATCTTATCATGATAGACAATTTGGATTAGAACTCCCTTTGCTAAAGATGCACCTTGCCCAACTATTACTCAAATCTGAGAAACATTTGTATTCTGATCCAATTGTCCATCATCACCCTAAGGGGAAATTTTGCATCTCAGATTTGATCACCTGTGTCGACCAATTGCCACTAACCCACACAAGATGATTATAAAGATAGTTGAAGTTTACGAGGATGCTGTGGTGATTTGGGTTCGAAATATATGTTGACTTTTGAAGATGGATCAAATTCTATCTCAGGAAGACAAATGGTGAAGCATCTTCCTGCTTTGGTTAGTAATGTGCATCTGAGACATTGTTGCTAGTTTAGGAGCAGATGCAGGGAGTATTGCAAGAAACATATATGTAGAACATCGCATTTTGCAGCATTGGGTGAATGATTTAAAGGGATGCATGTTTCACATTTTTCAACATTTGGTATTTTAAGATAAGTACAGAGGATCCTTTTGTAAGCTACTTTCTCTGAAATTCAAAACCCTTTTTGCCATTTGTAGGGCCCAAAATTATTTTTTTTTATAAAAATCATTTTAGCGGCAGAAAAAAACTGCCGCTAAAACTGCTTAAAAAAGCACTCTCCGGATTTTAAAAACTTTTTTAGTGGCACATTTTAATATTAACAGTGGCAGTTGTGCAACTGCTGCTATTTTCTTATTTTTAGTGGCAGACATTTTTTCACCGCAAAAAGGTAGTGAGAAATAGCGACAGAGGGTATTAGTGACAAACATAGTGGCAGACAAATGTCTGCCGCAATAGAGTTTTAGTGGCAGATTTTATCTTTTAGCGGCAGAAAAAAATTGCCGCAATCTACCGTTGCCTTGTCTACAACTGAAGCAGAATATATGGCAGCTACAGAAGCAGTGAAGGAAGCTATTTGGCTGAGGGGTTTAGTTGGTGATATGGGATTGCAACAACAGTTAACTACTGTGTTTTGTGATAGCCAAAGTGCTATTAATCTAACAAACAATCCGATGTATCATGAAAGAACCAAACATATTGATGTCATGGCACACTTCATTCGGGATGTAATTTCTCAAGGTGCTATTGTAGTAGAGAAGATCCCTACAGCAGAGAACCCAGCAGACATGATGACTAAGCCTATTCTAACAACCAAGTTCAAGCATTGCTTGGACTTGATTGGCATAAGAAGTACCGGAGTGCCCAAATGGGCATGTGAAGACGGTGAGAAGAATTTTGTGTGGTTTGGCTCCGATTTCGCCAAGGTGGAGATTTGTCAGTTGTGTGGCTCAATGGAGCCATGGCAGAACTGCAGCCGTAATTGCAGGTCTGCAATGCCACCCTGGAGCCGCCCTCTCCAGCCGCCCTAGTTAGCCACCCTGCAAGACTCCTTGAGCAGCCAAAGTTGCAGACATCCATCAGCTGATGGAGTCTATAAATTGAGACTTCCATTGCTCCAGCAGAGGCAGAGAAAGACGACCAATAGAGAGGCTTGGGTGTAAGTGGGTTTGGGATTGAGAGAGTGAGACTAATCTCCTTATTGTAATCCATTCCTCATAGTGATATTTTCCCGTCTTCTCCCGTGGATGTAGGCTCAAGCCGAACCACGTAAATCCCTTGTGTGCATCTTCTGTGTGTGTGATTTTTCTCTCCTATGTGCTCAAATCCATGCTCAATCACAACAAAAAATAGAGTGGGGCTTGTCAACTCAGGTTTCAAAAAGTTAAACAAAAAGAATCACCAAGATAAATTGAGATTATATAAGTAATTGCTCACGCTGTCTGATGATGATGTGGCAGCCCATGAATGGTTAGTCACAATCTAGAAAATACTAAGAGGATTCAAACTCTACTTGCCACCTTATCGCCATATGTCAAGAAATCATCCATCCATATCCCATGGGACCCTTCTTATTCATTTTCTTCTACATATATAATTTTAAAAATCCAACTCATAAAATTTCTAAAACGATCTGCAGATGCTAATCCACAGTAAAATCTCTCTCTTTCAAAATCTTTTCTAAGAATTTTGGCCCCTTTAGATCTCCACAGTGGGGATTGAAAGTGTTTGACTATTGGGACACTTAAACCGACTTGAATCATATAACCAATGCCTAGACTATGATACGCGGTAATTTTCATTCTTCTTTGGCAGAATTGGGTGACCGTGGATCGGTTTCCAGCTCATGCACTTGGTTTTCATGCTTTTACTGCTTCAAAAACATAATCGTTCGGCTTACATGTATTTAAATCCAACTATCCACGCTGTGGGCCCCACCATTGTTATGGGAATAATATGATTTAAACAATGCTTGACAGGTTGCTGATAGGCTTTATAAATAAGAGACTTTCTTCGTAATAAAAAAATATAAAGGAAAATTAATGAGATTTTAAAACCAACTAAATAATTTTAAAAACCATCTTCCTTTTAAAATACCTCTTAGCTTTTATGTCTTTTGAGTTTTTTTTTCCATTTAAAGGGTTTATATAAAAATGTTAGTCACATAGATGCCAGAGGGTTTAAATCCAGCACATGCCACATTTCCTGCGTGTGTGAACTTTCTCGAGGGACCCGTCACCAAAGTTCAAGCCATAATATAATTTGGACCTCCTGAGTGGTCTTTTACTTTCCGTGATTAGCACTATATTATGCATTATATATCCTCATACTTATTACATCATCAATAGTGTGTTCAATCTTATGGTGAGATAAATTTCTATCAAAGTAAAATTTGAGGATATGCACCTACAGGTGATGGTATTCAATTTTAAAGGTTTGGATCATTGGTATAATGGTATGTAGGCCCCACAGTCATTTTCACACATCCCACTTGACTGTATTTACAATGGACCAATAAGGGGATCCCGGCTACATCAATACAGAGATTTGAATAGAGAGATGAGACATACATGTTGGTTTTGGGTGTGCTTTAAACACAAGTTTTTCTCCCTTTAGTGCATGTGTTTCTTCCTCATTTACCTATCTTTAATAGCATTTGTTTTACATTGGTTATTTTTTAATTTTTTTATGTGATTTATTAATGTTTTCCTTCTAACTTATTGTGTTAAGCTTTCTTGTGGATATCGTGGTGCTTACCGCTTACCGGCCGGCCATGGTAGGCTTGGGCCATGCGTGCGGGTCGAGTTGGGTCCACCCGTTAGCATCGGGTCTACTTGTTGGTTTGCCCCGGCCCTCATCCAGTGAGTCCATCCACATCTTTGTGTGGGCAAAACCTACCTAAAGAAAGCGTCTTTAAAGATGTGATTTGGCTACCACTTGTTTTGGTGAGTCCTAACATTTTTTTCAATTATATGTGTTGCAGTTATTATCAGTTATTTGCATACACCAAAACCCAACAATACATGTATGTGATCAGTCTTAGAAATGGACCGAATGATTGTCTTTTATTTCATTCATGCCTTTTGGAGAAACATCCTATCATTATATCATTCATTATCTTCCTATGTGCTTGATTAATTTGTAGTAATATAGAATTCATTGCATCAAGAGTGCAGTCATATTACTATGAGTCATTTACATATGTAAATAATTTTTGAATCACATGTGACATTAACAAACGACCCTTAAGACTGATATTCCAAGAGCGAGTCATAATACAATTTGTAGTAGTATAAAATTCTTCAATCAACTCATATACATACACCACTTAAATGCAAGGAAGGAAACAACTATTATATATATATATATATATATATACACTAAAGCAAACCGAAGAGACGGCTGTAGAGGGTGCCACATCAGTGCCTATGTATTGTAATTTTAAAAAAATATTTCAAAAAACCATATAGAGCTTTGGCTATTTATGGGAGCCACATTGTGCCTCTAACATCGCAATTATATCCCCTAAAGTCATCTTATCAATATCTTTTAAAATCTTTAAAGTCTTCCCATCAATATCTCCTAAATCTTTCTTTGATATAGTTATTTTCTCTTATCTTTTGGGCAATTAATTTTTCTTAAAATTGGATCTCCTAAAATCTCTCTCTTTGTCCTCTAAAATTTTCCTTAATTTTCTATTAAAAGGAGTTCCTCATGCTCCTCCACATATATGAAAAATATGAGTGAAAATATGAGTGAAGTCATACCCAAAACTCTTTAAAACTCATTATTTAAATCCAAAAGAATTTTAATGACAAATGAACTATAAGATTTTTATCTAAATCCATAAACTATGGGTCAGGCCATTGACTCTAAACGCAAGGGTAGTATTCACTAGAAAAACCCAATTTCTTCTCTTCTGGAGTTAATGTCTTAAATTTAATTTTTTATTTATAGGTACACCTCTCTCTGCATTATTATTTTTAAACAATTTTAATAATTTACTATTTTATTATCTATATATAAAATAAATATGATAATAATAGATAATATCTTTTTTAGTTTTGTATTTTGCTAATAATATTTTATAAAGTCTTAAATTTTAATATATTTTAAATTTTGAACCTAGGGCTTAGCACGGAGCTTTGTTGTTAGTACTTTTATAATAGAAAGCCACACAAACCGTCTTCCTCATCTCAAAGGAAAAAGACACACCGCTAGAACACAAAGTCCATTTAGGGCCTAATCCTATGATCTATGCTAAATGACATGGACTTAGTGCCTATTTGGCCAGTTTAATTCTAACCTCTTATTGTCTTAAAACGGATTCAAACTACATTTAGAGTACTTGATAACAACATTGTCCACCTCCCTTTCCGACCTCATAAAGAGATAAAAGCTCTATTCCGGATACCCATGAGAAGCACCATTATTGAAATGGAGGGCATTGTCTTAAGTGGACAGATGCATGCCAATATGGTATAGAAACGGCTATTTGGTGATGATTCATTATTTTATATATTTTTAAAATTTGGGAACCACAATGATGATCCAAACCGTTGAAGCTCTTTGTCACCTTTAGAACAACCAATGACCCAAATTTCAACAATTGATCTTTTACGAGTCTCAAGATAATTGTCAAAAAAATTCAGAACTATAGATTAATTTTTTGGATGTGTGTGGGCCCTATAATCATAATCTAAACCGTTGATCCTCTTAAGAAGGCTAAAAATGGATACCATGCAAAAAGTCAGCCCATGGTTCATTGTACAACTTGAGATATTGATAAATACTTGCGAGCCATTGGATATTGATTGGCCAAATGCATCCATTTTCACTTCAGTCCTATTTTGTTTTTATAGTTTTTCTTCACTTTGTAGGCCAGTGAAGAATGATTAAAGCCTTTGGAAGTCTTTATAATCTAAAAAGCTATAAGCAATTCAAATTTGACCCGATGATTTATATAAAATCTCGAGATAATAATGAAAAAAGCAAAACCATTGACCTCTATTTTGGACATACGTGGGCTCCAAAATTATGATCCAAACCATTGAACCTCTTTGCAACAGTGACAACAATTATGAGATTAAAAACTGGACTTGGTTTCATTGAAGATCTCAAAAAAATTAATGAAAATCGAGAACCTATGAACTTTTAAATAACTATTTTAAATAGTTTTACTGCCTTACCAAGCGGTCTATATTTAAAACATCTATTTCAAATTGCTCATTTTGAAATAGATTTATATGACACAGATCTATTAATATAGATAAGATTTGCCAAATATGGTCTTACTAGTTCTAAACCAGTGTTCCTACTTCCTCCAATGGAACTAGATGAGGTAGTTTTAATGGCAGGATGAACAACAACATGGCCAGACCAACATCACGGCAAATCTAGATTCTAAAAGCAAAGACATATTTACATATGCTCTGTTCCTGTGATTGAAGGGAGTTCATATCTTCCTAGGGGTTTGAGGATGCGAAATAGATAGAACCATCGCTATCACCCACCTCCAAGTTGAAGTCGGCCTGTGCTGGTAAGGAGGACGCAGCATCTGGGCTGGCATCAACTGTCACCAACTGTCTGATGGCATTCCAAACGGATTGGGAGAATTGCATCATCCAGTGTGGCCAGTACCTGTCGGTGAGCATATCAAAGAGAGAGCAAACATAGCATTTGATGGCTTCCCAGGTGGACCGAGAGAAAAGGAGGATTCGACATTGTAATGGGAGAGGGAGCAGATGAAAAAGAGGGCGAATGCAGGAGAAATATGGGAGCCATGTGAGCATGTAAGGGAGAGCTGAAGAAAGGAGCGAAGCACACCCTAATATGAGACTTAAAATGCATATTTTATGCGATTTAGATGAAGGAACGGAGCTGGCGGCCGTGAGTGCAATGAAGGCGATGGTAAAACAGAGTGATGGTATTCGTGAATCCGTGCAAGCTGCCGCCTCTGCTCCTGCTCCTTCGCAACTTTGTCGTTGGGGTTGGGAAATAAACTGCATGTAGCCTAAAATGATACGCAGGACTGTTCCAAATAGCACCAGATCATGCAAGTCCTCAGCTGCATTCATTTCAGGCATTTCTATAATATCTATGTCAAACAACCCAATGATTGATTTTCCAAATAACTTCTCCGAAACTTTTTTATAGGCGATGTGAGGGAGGGGACAGGGGGACCTTCCTGGTAACTTCTTGCCGTTTTCGTTATGGACCCTCCCCTGTGTGGGGCCCAAAAAAACATGGACTCTTGTGCGAACTAGAAAAAGCTGACTGGTTATTGGTTAGCGTCTGTAAAAATAGTCCGGCTTGTGGGGCCTATGAGAGGCTATTGTGCTATCAGCTATGCCAATGCCAGAGCACAGTGATGGAAATATCTCCATGAAAAATACCAGTGTGAACATATATCACTCCACATCAATTATTTCAATTCATTGATCCGTGGCCTCAGGGTCAATGGTTTTCGAAAGATGCTGTTTTTTACTAATTTTTAATTTAATGAGAATGATTGCATTAGTGTCAAATAAATTTAGTTGGGTAATATACTTTTGAGAAGGTAACCTTGTCTCATTAGAAGTGTACAACTTATTATACTATAGATAATAGGGGATGTACACTACAGTTATATAAAACACTTGTAGAGATCCTAAGTTCAAAGAAGCTCCATGGATACGCTTCCATAATGCACCTACCAACCTTCTGTATTTTCAAGTGTGTCGCTGAACCGTATACTCTCAGAAGACGTACACCTTGGTTCACTGGTTGTGGAAGTTGAAAGTGACACTTTAGTTCAAAAAAAGCAAGTCAAGTCGCCAACCCAGGTTCCAAACAACATGACCCCACCTGGAAACGAGTTGAGGGGTGGTCAATTCAATCCACGCCAGCAAGCCGCCCAAGTAAACTCAACACCACGGTGAAGTCGGCCAATTCAACTCAACACCACGATGTGTTACTTTCGACGTCAATTCAACCTCCCCCATTCACACACAACTTTTTAATTTTTACGCAAGTTATTAAAAAAACTTTGTATTTGTGGATTCTTTGAATTTAATGGTGAATAAATGAGGCCATCTATACACCAAAACCACCCTGCTCCTCTAAGGCGCCGCTGTTTTGCGCCGCTGTTTTATATGATAAGGGACATGACTCTTTCTACAATCAGGCATGTTTTTTCAAAGTCGTTGGATATGCGGACTATCTTTTGCATATCCGTCAATTCTTCATGTCTTTCATGATTGTTACAGATAATATAAATTCATCAAAAAATAAAATTAATCAGCACAAAAAATATATAGAGCCAAGAAACTAATAGATTAAGTGAACTGTAAGCCCATTTGTGTAATCATCATCATAAGAATTAACATAATAATATTATTAATTAAAAAGAAGTCCACATGTACGTTTTCAACAATATGTAAAGCTAATTAATATCTGTAAATTACTTTGCTTCAGCTTAAATATTTAAAGAGTAAGCTAATTTTTATGAAACCTAAATTGCCTATATTATTCACTTATATCACAAGTGAAAAGCCTACACAACGCAATGATAACCAAAGTAAATAAAATTGCAATATCACAAATATAAAACTTCATTGACCATAACAACCAGCACCACACCAAACCATCAGAAGCTCCATTACAAATCTAGGTTCAAAATGTAAAATTTCATTTGCAGCGTAATCAACTCAGATTAATAGACTGTTATTAGAGAGCTTTACAACAATCTTTAAATAGTAAAAAAAAATGCTCAACTATTGAAACAATGTTTATTCACCTGAAATTCATGGGACCTAGGAATTGTAATTCACTTTATTTTTGTAGCAATAAATAAGCATGCAATGATCACAAGCTAAATCATCTAAGGCTTCCCTTCCTGCAAATCTCAAAGTCAGTAAAAGATATCAACATAAAAATATTATTAAAATGCTTCAGCTTTTATAGAGTATATATAAGTAGAGAAAGCTTAAGAAAGGCATAGAACATAAGATGATAGAAACCGATGAAGGAAAGTCATTGATTAATATGCATTCAGTGGTCCAAAGTTGTAATGGGCATAAAACTATTAGACCCCATGTTGTTACATCAAGAACATGAAAATTCAAGAAATTAAAACCAATATAGAAAGAATAAAGGGAAAAAAATACATGAAAATCATAAAATATCAACATCAGAATCTTCACATTCAAACAAAAAAGTATCCAAACCCAATTGGCAAAATCATTGCAATTAAAAATACATAGTAGAGATTAAAAAGAAAGAAGAATATTAGTGAAAACCTCATAATACTAATAGCAATTTAAAAAAAAAATTCTAAAACACCAACATTGATTCCAAACGCAGAAACAAAAAAAAAAAAAAAAAAGGACACATCACAAGCATTAAAAACTCCACTATCAAATCCACATACCCCGTCTCATTAGTAGAATCCAATCAAATCTACTGATACCTTACTCCTAGAATCAAAACCAAATCATTAACCAGACCACAGGAGGAAGTGGGAAGCTACTGCTACTCTATTTCTCAACCCCCAAGCAATATCAACAATAAATGCCACTACATATTTGATGTAGAAGACTTAAAAAAGCAGTATCCCACCGTCTGTAGTTTTGTTTTTAAATTTTCACAGTGCACTAAATGCATGGTGAAATGTATAATTCCCAGTATGCATTAAAGAAAGCCAAATATCACAAACTATGAAGAAAAAAATTTAATGTGGAAGAGAGTCTTAAGAACGGTTACACGCTTATAAAAAGTGAGCAAACGAGAAAAGGGGATAGGAGTGTAGGGAAATAAAATGATTTAGTTTGGACCGCTATGTAATTATAAGTAACATTTGGGGCTTCTTTGTAATTTGGTTGTTTGTTTAAATAGAAAATGGGGTGGTCCTCCGCATACGACCACATTTTTCCCTTCCTTTCTTCCTTCTTTCTTTCTTTTACTTTACGAAAATCCCTTTTTTATAAAACAACTTGGTGTCAAAGCATGTCCTCCACGCTTGGTGGGTAGCATTTTTGATCCATCTCCAAAACCAAAGAGGTGAATCTGTTGGGAGCTGGCAATGGCTCCTTCGCCACCAAATTCAGGGCTCTTTGTTGGCCTGAATGAAGGGCATATTGTCACAAAAAGGGAATTGGCTCCTCGCCCTTGTGACCGTAAAGGGAAAACCAGCAAACGAGTCCATTTTGTCAAGACCATTATCAAGGAAGTTGCGGGGTTTGCACCCTATGAGAGGAGGATTACTGAGCTCCTGAAAGTAGGAAAGGATAAGCATGCACAGAAACTGGCAAAACGAAAGTTGGGCATGCACAGAAGAGCCAAAAAAGAAGCCCCACTTTATTACATAGCAGTCGGAACTAAATTATTTTATTTTCCTACAAGCAGATCAACTGGTACACAGTATCTACTTAATTGGATACCACGTTTATTCTCAAGCATGTACCACTTTTGAATTTAAACTATCTATACCACCTTTGTTCTCAAGCATCTTTGATGCCTTCAAATCAAATGGCTATAATTCAACAACTACTGCTACTCATACTAGATTGAATTATGAGGCACGAAATTCTAAGATGAATTAAACAAAACATTAGAAGCTTTGTAGCGTTCTAAATTTCAACATTCTTAATTCTCAAAATTTTTGCTACCAAATGGGCCTTAAGTTGCCCTTGTGTCCCTATAATTTATATGAGAGGCATCCTTTTAAGAGAACATGAGAATCTAAAATATGTGGAAAAATCTTCATCTCCTAGTTTTAAAATTAATGCAATGGGCCTACCTATGATGAGCCAATCTGCTCTTGCCACATGCCCTCCTATGCACCAATCAGCCCTCATGTAAATTTCACTCTAATTGAATAGTTCACATGCAAAACATGTTATTAATTTCTTGCTGGCTCCATCTCCAATTGAAATAAAACATTTTATGGTGCCTAAATAGCCATGGGTGTTTGATTGAGCTGCTTGTGGTGCCTTTACAATTAAAGCTAGTGTGCATGAGCAGCTTTCATTCACGCATGATGGGTACAATATACAAAATTGAAAAATAATGCATACTCTTAGCTTTGTCCATGGTTGGGTTGAGCTGAAATGGAAAATGTCCAGGCTTGACCTAGATTCTGTAACCAAGCTCACGCTTGCCAAAGCTAGCTAGCATATGATTCCCTTTGATTCATATTCTGTTAAAAGGGGGATTACTTGACAGTTATTTTTTCGTACATTATTCTTTGTTTATTCAGTTTTAAACATAAATAAAAGTCAAAAAATTCATACGAATTTAATTACATGAAACAAACAAACCCCTACCAAATCAGTCTCTCACGTTTATCCATGGTGCAAAAGTACACGGCTTGGACATTTCTAGCATTGCCATTACTGATTTTTCTCTTACCATGGACGAATATCACTTCCATTTACTATCTATTTATTGCAAAAACACCACTTTTCTTCACCACAACACAAATTGACCAACTCATCAGCACCAAAACAAACGTTGAATTATCTGCCACCACTCGTGTCATCCAATTCTGCCAAAATACACATGGACGTGCACATTGATTTAGTGTGTGAACCTCACAATGGAGCCCATATGGTCATTGGGACGAGAAGGATCGAAAGATTTTCATGGGCCCTTCCTCTTTGCAAAAAATTAGATCTATAACATCCCTCTATCGTTTCCATCTGAGACCCACTAGTTTAACTGTCTACAGTCTATTCAGATGAATATGTAGTCGATCTAACGGTCCACAACCTATTCAAATGAAATCCAAACTTATATGATGGGTGCCATTTTGGGGGTGCCAGTGGACACCATTTGCATGGTACGCACCTGATAACCGGCGTAAATCTTTGGATTCATGTGGCATAAATATATAATAATTATTTATTTAAAACATGAAAACTAGAGTTGGAAGAACTGGAGTTCGGAACCAACAACCCTTTCTTCGTTTGAAAATAGAGGACATGTAATAAACAATCATATACCTCATTCTTCTATACTACATGGAAGGAGCAAATTAATCACCAACCCTAACAGCCACCATAGCCATGTAATTGACATCCCCATGTCCTATGCCCTAATACTCACCCTAGCCATGTAATTGACGTCCACATGTCCCATTATTGTTATCAGGGAAAATCCAGACACCATGCTCAAGGTTTTCCTTAGAGCAATACATATATAACGACGGCCACCTCACCTCACCTGCTCACCTGGTGATCCAGACATCCAGTGCCCACTATATATTTATTGGAAAAACACTTAACTTACCAGCACCAAAACACACATTGACTGGCTGGTGGTACTTGGTAGGCACGCTGTTTGCCAGTGAATCAGTTCTGTTTCTCATACCAATCACGGTGCTTTAATTTCCCTCTCCGCTTGCAGTCAGCCAAGCGAGCAAAAAATAAAGATAAAAATAAAAATGACTTGACTTATCCGCACCAAAATTGCCAAACTTTCCAAGTTCCTCTATGGCAGTCGGGTTCCGATTTGCCTAAACTTGAACCTGGCCCATTTGGGTTTTCATACTACACCATTTTCGAACCCGCCTCCATGTTGAGTTTGATAATTGTCATACCAAACCCGCCCTACAGTCCTAAGGGATATTTAAACCCACGACCTTAAGAAAACTACTAGTCCTCATTCTAACTTACATTATTGAGGTCTCATCTGATTAGAAATTTACTAAGAATTATATAAGTAAAGACATATAGGGCGAGTTGGATTGATGCATTTAAAACTCAAGTCTGCCCAAAACCCAACTCAGGTTAATGCATGAAAAACCATATTCGATCCAAACCCTAGCAACATGTTACAAAACTGCCCCTAATAAGCACAGGCCGGGTCGGGTCCCATTTAAACTTGACCCATTGCCATCCTTAATCTCCTCTATCCACTATGATTGCACACGTGCTCCAGAGCAATTTAGCACATTCCCCTCTTCCATGTCTTCTTTCAATAGACATAAAATTTGCTTTATTTCGGTTATTACCCTCTAGCTGTTGTACGTGATTGTTGGTGTATTTTTTTTTTCTTTTCTTTTTCATCACTTGTGTATATATACATATATAAAGATCCACCTTTACTAAACTTGAAATTTATGAAAAAACTTTTAATTATAGGGGGGTGGGGGCCACCTTTAGAAATTGTAATTACCTTCTTAAATCTTAACATGGGAACCACTTTTAAAAATTAAAAAATGATGTTCAGATTTATAAATTAAAACATGGGCCTACTTTTATAGGAATTAGAATGTTGGGCCATCTTTAAAAATTACAGTACAGGCCCACTTATAACAATTCCATCAAAGATTGAGCTGAAAATTGTTATACTTGGAACCATTAAAAATCAGAACGAGAGACCTGCCTTTAAGAATTATAATATGATGCCATATTTATAAGAATTACAATGTAGCCCACATTTCATGATTGAAAACAAGGGACACCTTCCCGAAGGTCCCCACTTTTAGGAAGCACTTTTTGTAACAATATGATCCCACTATTTTAAGAATTAGAGCAGAAGACTTACTTTTAGGAATTATAACAGTGAACTAAGGAGGAATTATAACAACTATCCACAAATCCATGTACTTTAAGGCCACCTTTAAACATTACAACATGAGACAGCATGAGATTATATTTATAGAATAGGAATTACAATGTGGCTCACCTTTTTATTATTGTGAAAATGAGACCTCCCTTTAGGAAGCACATTTAGAAACAGCACTTTTATGAGAATTAGAGCATGTGGCTTACCTTTATGAATTACAACAAGACCCACAAAAGAATTTTTGAAAATGAGATCCAACCTTGCAATTTACAGCATAGAACTAACCTTTAGGAATTACAATTCAAACCTAGGTATGAAACTTTCAACAAAGATCCACCCACATCCACCTTATAAATGTAAGACCAATGTGGTAATTTCTAAATATGAGTCTATATTATAATTTGAGGATTTAACACGAGAAAACCCATTAGATGGGATCTACACTAAAAAGGACCCTGTAGTTCACACCGTACAAGATAGGTCCTTTGGATCTTTTCTGGTGTAAAAAAAATTATTAGGGAGCAACACTAGCATCGCACGTTAGAGAAATTTGGAAATTATATGTTTCTTCTTCTCATCGTCTTCCTTCTCCTCTCTCACAAAAATAACTTCCCTTTTCCACACATACAGAGAGAGAGACAGAGAGAGAGAGAGAGAGAGAGAGAGAGAGAGAGGAGATCAATAGCAGCCCACCCCCATGGCAGTAGCAATAGCCCGTGTGGAAGGGACTAGGAAGGAGAAGAACCCGCAATCAACGAATTAGTTTCAATCTCCATGGGCTCTGCTTTGTACTCTATTGAAAAATAGAGCATACCCTTAGCTTTGTCCATAGTTGGGCCGATCCTAGCCGAGAATGTCCAAGCCCAACCTGAATTCTATAACCCAAGCACATACCTACCAGAGCCAGCCCGCATATTATTCCTTTTGATTCATCTTCTGTTAAATGGAAGATTACTTGATGGCTATTTTTGTATATTATTCTTCCTTCCTCATTTTTAAAAACTAGTAAAAAGTCCTAAAATTCATAGGAATTCAGTTACATGACGCAACCAAACCCCTAGCAAATCAGTCCCACACCTTTGTCTATGGTGCGAAAGTATATAGCTTGGCCATTTCTAGTATTACCATTACTGATTTTCTCAATCACAATCATGTCTAAGATTAGCCAAATTCCAAGATTTTGAGAAGAAATGTCGGTGATGATGCAATGGCAGCAGAACAATTGAGCTTGGGCACGTCAGAAATTCCAGCTTTGGATGAACATGGACCAGGAAACCTGAGGATGGCACCCATCAGCATGATTCCTGAATTTACGAAGTATGGTGCTTCAGTTCTCATTGGAAGCTATATTAGCAATGAGATTATCAACACTAGATTGGATTCAATCAAACCTACATAATGATGTGAAAAGGAAAAAGAAAAACTATTAAAACCGATCACTAAACTTGATAGAAACACCATTAGCAGAATAAAATTGCATTACTTCAATACTTTAAATGTGGAAGCTTTACAAAAAAGGAACCATCCTTGGTCCAACCAACTGAAAGCACTTCTAACCGTGAACTTTTCAAAACCTTGCACAAGTAAGGTTGATGAAATAAATATAAGAAAAATAAAACCAGTCACAAGTCCATTCTGTATTCTATTGGAATATCTTAGCAATTCAACATGTAGACAGTTTACATACCATAAACTCCATCTTTGGTTGAGTCGGCCAACAAGGATGCCCTCCCTGAAGGTCCAGCTCTAGTACTAGGCTCGCTTGGCAAACTCCACATCATTTTGTACTTGTGAGAGCCCCATGGATCAAAATTGAGCTTACGAGATCAGGTAGGATCATCCAATTGCGACTCTTTCTATGGTTTCCGTGGCCATTTGATGAATGACATTTAAGGAACTGTTTGTCTGGAATTGAATGGTGGAAATTTTATGTTTTCAACTGAAATCAGAGTGAAATGAAAACAATATAGAAAGAAAGATGACCGCAGAAGTGTGTTGGTTCTTTGGATTGATCACATATTTATATACATAGGTTGCCATAACAATGGCTAGAGTAATGCGATTACATAGATTACACTTTTAATAATACTGATTGTGACTAGCTAATGAATCTTTGAATAAACAATTCAGTGTGAGGATCTTTGGGGCTTCCAGCTGATCAATTGGGTCATGGGCCACCATTATGAAGACGGGCCTGGGCTGCTCACTGTTTACATCAACAACGTAGAATCTGAAAACAGACAAACAAACCTAAAATCAAAAAGTTTGAAATATGAAAGATTAAACCAAAATTAAGAGAGCCAAAGCACGTCTTGGATGCTTTCTTTAGGCAGGATACACCTATCACAGAGGTGTAGTGGGTTTTGGACACCTACCCCAGGACAAGACGGCTTTCTCTTGCGGTTTGTCTTCACTTAGTTGTGCTCGGAACCTCTCAAATGCCTGTGCACAGAAACGGGGGATGAAAACAGTAAGAAAATCAAGAAGACGGGTGGAGGACCTGTTCTTTTTTTTTTTTCTGAAGGAGCTTGAAGATTGAAGGAGCCTAGCCAAGTCTGCTAGACAGGCATGATGCAATATAGCAACTAGTTACACTAGATTTGGGGTCTAAAACTGATCTTATAAGATAAAACGTGTAGTCCTATCAACAACACTAACCAAGTAAGCATATATGCAATCCACATGCCCCATTACAGAGTAATACTCTGCAACTCAAGGGAAGATAGCTTGAAGGTATGAGACTTACCCCTCTTGGATAGTTGTACATAGAAGATCTCTACACTTTCGCACTGATTTGGTATAATCATTAATATGACAAATTGAAATCTTGAAACCAATTTCATATTATTAGCCCCTGCCAGCTAATACATGGGACCGCCCCAGTCTTCTTGTGAGTTTAATGAAATGACCATCTTCTAATTCCCCAGATTCATAGTTATATCATTCTCCTGATTGATTTAATTACATGAGACTGTCATTGAAAGAGTGCATAGTTTGTAGTAAAATAGGATTCATTCATCAATTAACTCTGACAGGGGAACAACATACACTACTGAAATGGAATAGAAGGAGAAATCAAAGGAAACTACTCTTTTACTTTTCTAATATAATGTAGCATAAACCAACTTTCATATCTGTTAAGTGTGCCATGACCGAGGCAAAATGACATGGACTTACAAACCTAAGCATCACTGCAGGTTCAAATGAGTGGTTGCATTCCTTCAATAGTGAATTGGAAGAGGTGGTTTTAATGGCGGGATCAATTACAAAATAACTAGACAGGCAACTCTAAAAGCAAAGACATACACAATGCCCTGTTTCTGAGATTAGGGGGAGTACATATCTTCCAAGAGGTGCATGTGGACCCCATCCAAGTTGAATTTGGCTTGTGGGGATGTTAATGTTGGAGAGGTAGAAGCACCTGTACTACTCACTTCTTGCACATGTACCTCCATCTCCTCAATGGTAAAGTTGGACTGTGTTGGTGAAGAGGGCTTGAGCATCTGGGCTGGCATCAACTGTCACCAACTGTTTGATGGCATCCCAAACTGTTTGGAAATATAACAGGATTTCGGACCTCAAATGGGTCACCAATGGCCACCAATATCATTTAATGGAAGCCCAGAGGACCCAGACGGATTGGGTAAAATGCAGGTTTCCGAGTTGAAATGGGAAGGGAATAGATGAAAGAGGGGGCAGATGCAGGAGAAATAGGGCAGTCAGCTTAGCATTTTTGGGAGAGCTAAGGAGTAAGCACACCCGATATGAGATGGAAAAGGAAGATTTTGAGGACTTTAGAAGGAGGAAGGCCTGGAGGCAATGAGTGCAACGAGGGCTATTGTAAACAGAATGATGCTATTCGCGAACCAAGGCTAACTGCGGCTTTTGCTCAACCTTCATGTTATTGTGGGCATATGGACTACAGGTAGGCTAAAATGATGAATCAAAGTATGTTGCTTCAGTTCTCATTGGAAGCTATAGTAGCAATGAGATGAACAACACCTGATTGGATTCAATCAAATCTATATGATTATGTGAAAAGGGGAAAAAAACTATTAAAATCCATCCCAAAACTTGTTAGAAACACCATTGGCATTAACAAAATAAAACTGCAATACTTTAGGACTTCAAATGTGGAAGGTTTACAAAAATGAACCTCATCCTTGGTCCAACCAACTGAAATAACTGTGAACATGATAATCCTAAACACATAAGAATCAATAGAATGAAGTTCAAAACAATGAACTTCTTGCAGAATTAATGTTGATGAAATAAATATAAGATAAATAAAACTTGTCTCAAGTCTGATCCATTTCCTAATGGAATACCCTAAAACTTCAATACGTAGAGTGTTTACAAAGCATAAACTCCATCTTTGGATGACGAAGCCCAAAAGGACTCCTTCCATGGAGGTCCAGGCCTAGGCACTTGGCCCACTTTGTGAAACCAACATCATTTTGCACTTGTGATTGCCCCACCATAGACCAATGTTGAGCTTAAGAGATCAGATAGGATCATCCAATCACAGTTCTTTCTATGGTTTCCATGGCCATTTGATGAATGAAATCTAAGGACCTGTTTGTTTGGAATTTAATGGTGGAAAAATTATGTTTTGAACGTTGTAGAATTTGAAATTAGAAAGGCAAATGTGAAATTGAATAGAGTTAGGAGTAGGAAAGATTAAACCAAAATTATGAGAGCCAAAGCATGTCTAGGATGCTTTCTTTAGGAGATGCCACAGAGATGCAATGGATTTTGGACACCGACACCTCGCAGTTTGTCTCCACTAAGTCGTTCTCTTAAGCAAGGAACAACTCAAGACTTTGGGACCATCTCAGAAGCCTATACACAAGAAAGAGGGGAAAAAACAGTTGGAAAATGAAGAAGAGGGGGAGTAAAAGAGCAGTTCTTTTAAAAAACCAAGAGCTTGAAGACTGAAGAGGCTTAATCTAGTCTGCTAGATAGGCACAATGCAATATAGCAACAAGCATGAAAACTGATCTTACAAGAAAATACCTGTGGTCTTGTTAGCAAAACTAACCAAGTACGCATATATGCAATTAACGTGGCCCATTACAGAGTAATGCTCTGCAACTCAACAAAAGGAAGACAGCTTAAAGGCACACGAGACTTACCTTACCTGGATAGTTATACACAAAAGATCACTCCACCTTTCTACTGATTTGGTATGAATATTAACCGGACAAATTGAAATCTAAAAACCACCTGATATCTCAATCTGGCTGTCCCTGCTATCAGATCGTTAGTAAGACTAAACATAAATTCAGCACAAAGAAACATGAGAAACACCGCAGCCAATGGGTGGGTTCCTGCCTAGTATTTGTCTCACAAGTCACCTCAATCCAATTCAAGATTGTTATAACCTCTGCAAGAATGGAAGTTCCAGAAATAAAATTATCAAATTTATCATTCCAAGAATTCTCCTCTCTCATACATCAAATGTGTTTTCTATAGTATTTTGCTAAATAGTGGCAACTCATCTCAATCCCTTTCCAACTATCTAAGACTCAAGGCAAACCCCGATTAAACAATAAAACTACACAAATAACTTCCTAGATGTGAGTCCTAATTGAATCTAATTATAACAATAAAATTAATAGTTAATTCAACTGTATGCAATGGACACAAATTTAGGGACTCCTATCATAGGCCCACCAACAGGACGTGCATCAGAAGGAAATAAGTGAGAGTAGAGTTTGTGGATGAAATTCAATTATGTGGATGGAAACATTTTCTTATTATACGTTAAGTAGAGAGGTTAGCATTGAAAAGCAGAGACGATGGTAAGTGCTAACTTATGATTTTAGACACATCCATCAAATTTCGTCTAAATGGGAATAGTATCACTTACATAACTTGTTTTGAATTTTGAAAATTATGGCCAGTGAATTAGTTTAGATCAGTTCGCTCAAACAAGTTAGGGTGGATGTGTAGCCTTTCACAATAAAATTAAGTTTTGCCCTGAAACAACTTCCAATTGTGGAATGATTTAAGAAAGTGTAATAAATGGACAGCAATTCATAGAGGACTCATAGCATAGTTGAAAGGTTGTTGTAGGTTTCATTCGGCTTCCAAAGTTTAAAACTCTAGAAGGCAAATTATAATTAAAATTTCCAATTACATGATTGTGATATTCAAGTGCATAAAGAGACAATAAAAGTGACAAGATCATATGAAATAAGAAGAAAAATTTTTATAATAAAGGGAAAGAAACTTCTTAAAATACTCTACAAGTAGTGAACCACTCAGACAACCGTTTACAATAACAAAAGAAACACAAAAACACCAAATTGTGAAAATAATAATAAAACTAGATCATCAAGTTAGAAGGATGGCAATGGATGCTTGTGTAACAAATTAACTGAAGGAGTTTTGAGTCCGGCGCCTGATGTTTGGTCTGATAGATGTTGGGTCTGAGTTAACTACAAAGTCATATAACCAGAAAATTTTGAAGTTCAGTCTGGGTCAATTTAGGACTACACTCATGATCCTAAACCCCTATATCAGGAAAGGATTAAAGGATGCACTTACTATTAATACATTTCAGAACCAAAAGTCTCCAAGAGGAAGCTCAGTCTAGGTCAATTTAGGACTAGATTTATCATCCTAAACCCTTACATTAAGAAAGGATTAAAGGATGTACATATTAGTAACACATTTAGGAACCAATAGTCTCCAAGAAGAAATCAAGTCTTCAACAGTAAAAGCTATTTCTCTTTGCCAACCATGTGAGATGGTTAACACATACTCAAGGAGCAAGTTCATGAGGGATGTGTATTGCTTTCACTCTTTCCTCAACCAATTATGTAATGTTGTAATGAGCAAGAGGAGGGGAGGTAAAAGAGGTTATCGAAGGATTCGTTTGAGGTTCTTTGCCAATAAAGGTCTACAATAAAACATAGGGGCTGCAAGGTAATACAGAGGTGCTGTCAATCAAAATGGCTTTACAGATTGATTAACAAAACAAGCTTTTCTTGTCTTAGTGTTAAGCAACCATTATCTATTTTCAGAAAGGCATTGGCGAATGAGAGATAAAGGTGTGGTAAATGAGAGATAAAGCTATCTCCCAGAAGTACAAGATATCTCTCCTCCATTTCTTTCTAAAAACAAGATCCTGTCCGTTTCTTCATCAAAAGAGAGAGCCAAAAAAAAAAAAAAAAGACATGAAAACTACATCTAGGATGGTCAGTAAAGCATCTCTGACCACCTTACAGCCATCATCATAACAACTCGTTCAGCACTCCAGGTACTCTCTCTCTCTCTCTCTCCCTTCCCACACACACACACACACACACACACACAAGTAAAGACATTCATGGGACTGGATTGCCCTGCACTTGTTCTAGTTCTTATATGTTTGTTACTTTGACTTTCTTCTTCCCCTTTCCACTGGATTTGGATCATGAGGGCACTTGTTCTAGTTCTTATATGTTTGTTACTTTGACTTTCTTCTTCCCCTTTCCACTGGATTTGGATCATGAGGATACAAACCAAGTTTATATCTATCTGATATAAACCTTACCTTTTTTTATTTATTTTTGTGAAATGGGATATCATTCTTCATTCTTACCTTGAAGGCACTTTCCTCCTATTATTCCATTAATGCTCTTATCCAAAAGTTGTAAGCCTGAGATTCAACAAGTTCAATCTGAATGAGCTAGTTAATCAAATTTAACATTTTATATAAACAAGAAACTTCTACTTGATCAGGTAAAAAGTTACAAATACATAAAGAGAACAATAGGATCATCTTTCTACTAATGACTACATGCATCACAAGAAATGAAACCTTTGATTAAAACAGAGTTCAGGTACACATTAGCGGAGTGAGAGAATAAAATGAAGATACTATTGAGAAAAGGAGAAAAAGTTTGCACAGGTAAAAAAACACTTTGATAGCTTAAATTGAACTTCGATGTTCAGGTTGTGTCTATTTTGAGCAAATTAGATCTACAACATGTACAAAAAAACTAATAATGTAAATCCTCCACCAAAATTTGACAAGTGGACAAAATGAAATAAATCATCAGTCAATTGAAAGAAACAACCAAAACAGCCAAAATAGAAGAAGGCAAACTATTTGACTAGTAAGAATCACTTGAATAAAATCTCAATCTATAATGAAATGTACTTTTAATCTGTAGATGTATCCACTCAGAGCAAGTTTAACTAGACAAGCATAAAATCTGCAGGTCTTGTGTAGTCTATGATGCTAATAAGGACAAATTAAACAAGAAGATAAAGAAAATGGAGCACATCACACTGAGATTTGTTAGGGATGTTGATCTTCTCTTCATATAATGATGCACGCAAGGGAAGTTATAGAGCTAGTATTTGTAAATAAGTCCCTATAGTTCTAGAATTTGTAAATAGGTCCCTATCTTTTTTTTGTACCCTTTTTGTCCCTAAAATCAGTAAACTTTCAACCACCATAATTTTCAAGAGTGAAATGGCATTTTTGTCTATATCTTTTATCCATATATATATATATAATTTTAAAAGCATAGTATCTTTTTTTTTTCTCTTATTAGATTTAGAGTTACATTTAGCGCATGGGAGAGCATACCCTTCATAAATCCAATCCTCTCAATGTATGATACATTTCATTACGTTTAAATCCAACATAATGACAATCAATACATGAACTTATAATGGATTCTAATTTATTTTATCCATAGATGGGCCACTATTTGATTGATGAAAGTTTTAAAATACAAGACTAGACTTTATATGCATGAGAGTTATTGAGAGAGAGAGAGAGAGAGAGAGCATTGGGACTTAAGATAAAATAATAATATTTTTATAAATAATACTATCCTCGTTTTTTGTTTAATGGGTGTAAGGGTAAAGATGTCATTTTTGTAAAAATTAAACAAAAACCTCATGGTGGTTATCGAATTATATTGGGAATATTTATTCTAGAGACTTGGTAGATATTAAAATAGAAAATAGGAGTCTATTTATAAATACTAAAACCATAGGGGCATATTTACAAATCCTATAAACCTTAGGGGTATTTACAAAAAAACTCTATAATAAATCTCAACTCAAGCTTGGATGGCAGCCACCGTTGGTTTGATTAGACATGGAATATGTGATAGGATTTTATTCTACTTTTTTCCGCTGGGATAGAAATGGACAATCAATCTGAGGGTGGTCCCATTAAAATTCACTTTAAAATTTTATATGCAATGAATACAATGGGTGTTAAGGTCTGTGAACGGTTTGGATATTTCAAAGCGAGGCCCCGCTATACATGAAATGACCCATTATCCATGAAATGATGGGCACTATAGTTAAACTGCAGCTCGTGGACTCCAAATACTCCAACGCTTTGTGTTAGGAAAATTTTAAGTTGAATGTTGTAGAATTCATGAAGAGGCTACCAATTGAAAGTCCTTGTCCCTCAGAATAGGCTCTCTCACGCTATATAAGATGTCTTCACATTTTAAACTAAGAGGAGTTGGTCCCACGGTTACATTGGTTATTTAAGACTATCTTAATTGTGTTCTTGATCAAATAAATAATCTTACAGTAGACCAAAGTTTTTATTGCGATGATAAAATTTAGGAATACTATCCAACTTCAAAGAGAATTACTAATGAGTATTTTGAATTTTCAATAGGTGGGCTCCACTTACTTTAGTGTCATGTCTGTCAACTTATTAGTGCTCTAAGTTAAAACAGCCTTTTCGATCCCCTCTGGATCCTCACTACTCCCCATGTTAGTATTGGCTTTTTTTTTTTTTTTCTCTTCCTCTCATTGGCTTGGTGCATTTAGTTCCCTTGCTTATAGAAACCTTGAGTCATGGGAGTGGCACCCACATTGGGGCCTACCTAATGAAATGGGAATTTTCCAAAGTGAATGTTTTACTCATGTACAATATCATTCTAAATTTTAATCCAAAAAGAGTTTGTCTTTACTCTTTATTATATGATTGAGCAATTGATTATAATGAAATTAATTAATATAATTAACAAGGACCACTGTTGAGAGATGTCTATGTGATGGGAAATCTAGATATCTGATGTTCAATCTAACACTAATGTAAAGCCTATGGATAGTCAAGTCTCATGCAAATTGAATAAAAAATTAAATTAATATTCAAATTAAGTATTAGTTAATAAAAAATATATTAATTTATTGAACGATCCATTTGTATAATCATCAAAATATTATTTCATATTATAGCGTAATTAATTAAAAAATCATTTATAGTGCCTCAACAGCATATGAGTAAATAAATGCAAATTAATTTATGATTCTCCCAACATAAACTATTTGTATATTTAGCTAAATGTTTTTAAAGGTTTGTACTTTTTAAAGGAAACTAGATTTTCACTTTCTCAACTAAATTTAGTTAATGTTCAATCATAAGCCATATACAGTCCATTTGCACGAGAAAATAACTATGCTGGGCGGGTTGGGCTGGGCTGGGTGGGGCGGGGCCCAAGGAATTCCTAATCCGACCCTCAATATATGCATGGGCGGGTCTAGGCGGGCCAAACCCCTTGAAGGGCCTGCACTACCTAGGCCCTTGCCCTACCCTTAAGGGTTAGGCCAGGGGTCAGGGCCTTAAAATGAGAAAATAATTACTTTCAAATTTTTTTATATTGTTAAGAAGAATCGAGTTTTGACTGAGCATTATCTTTTCTACCGTTAATTACAAAGAAACCATTAAGAAAACATTTGGAGCATATAACTAGTCTCTATTTTTTTATCGGACAAACTCATATATGCTTTGGTAACTTGGGTTCTAGACATATGGTTTTATTTATTTGTCAAATATCAAAAATGGTTAAAGAGTCTGATAGTCTGACCTAATTCACACCTTCACATGGATTTTCATGTACGAAACCATTCCAATAGTATCTTATCTTTGAAAATTCTAAACTATTTACATTTACATACCATTTATCAATTGGCACTATTTTTAATTTAACACTAACTTGAGTATTAAGCATTGTTGGGTTTCAGTCACAACTATTAGTCTAGAATTCTAAAAGTTGAGAGTTATAATTATCTAATTAAAGGATATTGGATCACCCAATATCTTTAAAGTACCATCCACATACAAACTACCTCTGTCATGAATTAGTTGGTGCATCCCAAGTAACTCTATAGAGGAGAAAGCTGCTGCTTTTGCCCATCCTTCATGTTTTTGTGGGCATATGGACTACAAGGAGGCTAAAATGATGAATCAAAGTATGTTGCTTCAGTTGTCACTGGAAACTATAGTAGCAATGAGATGAACACCACCTGATTGGATTCAATCAAACCTATATGATTATGTGAAAAGTAAAAAAATAAAAATAAAAATAAAATCCATCCTAACACTTGATAGAAACACCATTGGCATTAACGGAATAAAACTGCAATACTTTAGTACTTCAAATGTGGAAGGTTTACAAAAATGAACCTCATTGTTGGTCCAAACAACTGAAAGGACTCCTAACTGTGAACATGATAATCGTAAATGCATAAAAATAAGTAGAATGGAACTCAAAACAATGAACATCTTGCAGAATTAATGTTGATGAAATAAATATAAGAAAAATAAAACCTGTAACAACTCCATTCCATTTCCTATTGGAATATCTTAGCAGTTCAATATGTCAACAGTGATCCCAAAAGGACTCCTTCCATGGAGGTCCACGCCCAGGCACTTGGCCGACTTTGCAAACCAACACCATTTTGCACTTGTGAGAGCCCCATGGATCAACTTTGAGTTTAAGGGATCAGGTAGGATCACCCAATCGCAACTCATTCTAAAATTTCCATGGCCATTTGATCAATGAAATCTAATGAAATGTTTGTTTGGAAATGAACGGCGGAAAATTATGCTTTTTTTTTTTGGTAACTCAGCTGAGGGGCCACGACCCGGATACAGACACAACTTATACTCGCACACATGAATACACAGACACAACTAATACATGCAAGGTAATAGAGACTTTTATATGTGAGAACATTGACACAACTCACACATACAAGGTAATGGGGATTCGCACATATGACAACATAGACACAACTCACACATACAAGGTAATGGGGACTCGTACATGTGAAAAATTATGTTTTGAACAATATAGAATTTGAAAACAGACAAGCAAACATGAAATTGAACAGAGTTAGGAGTAGGAAAGATTAAACCCAAATTATGAAAGCCAAATTGCAAAAGCATGTTTGGGATGCTTTCTTTAGTAGAAGCCACAGAGGTGCAATGGATTTTTGGACACCTACCCCAGGACAAGGCGGCTATCTCTTGTAGTTTGTCTCCACAAGTCATGCTCTCAAGCATGGGGCAACTCAAGACTTTTGGACCATCTCAATGCCTGTGCACAAGAATGAGGGATGAAAACAGTTGAAAAATCAAGAAGAGGGGTGTAGAGAAGCAGTTTTGTTAAAACCAAGAGCTTGAAGACTGAAGATATTAGTTGAGTATGCTACATAGGCACAATGCAATATAGCAAACAAGCTTGAAAACTGATTTTATAAGATAATACTTACACCTCCAGTCTTTTCAACAACACTGAACAAGTAAGTGTATATGCAATTAACATGCCCCAATACAAAGCAAGGATTGAGAACCTGGACTCGGGCCTAGCCGAGTCCCCCCACCCCCCCAATCCCAAAAGAGCTTGAAGATTGAAGAGGCTTAATTGAGTATGCTACATAAGCACAATGCAATATAGCAACCAAGCTTGAAAACTAATCTTATAAGATAATACTTGCACCTCTAGTCTTTCCAATAACAGTAACCAAGTAAGTGTACATGCAATTAACATGCCCAGTACAGAGCAAGGATTGAGAACTCGGACTCGGGCCTGGCCAAGTCAACCCCCCACCCCCCTTCCCCCTTTTTGTTTTTCTTTTTGTTTTTTCTCTTCTTTTTTTAGTTAAAAAAATCTATAAAATGGACAAAAAATTCTCAAAAATTGTAAAAAATTGAAAAACAACCTTAGGGGCCCCTCCAAAACTTCCAAGCACGCCTTTATAATTCCTTAACTATTTATGCAACGACGAACAATAGCTTGTGATTTGTGAAAATTGAAGTATAATGTGAATTACGAACTATGAACTATGAACCATAAACTATTAAATGAAAATCAATTAAAATCAAACTGAACTCTCAAGTATCAACTAACAATTGAAGTATCAATTATCAACTATGAAGTATGAAATAACAAAAGTCAAATGGCAAACATATGGTCATATCTTAGTCTTTAACACATTCTTCATAGAATTTAATACCATGTTGAATGCGTTGTTGATTGGATGTCATCGTCATCATCATCGTCATGTTGTTGTTGACGACAGTACTGAGCAATATCAAAATTGAAGAACCCTTGTCCTCCTTGTCCTTGATCACGTTGTTCATGACCATAAGGATAGTAAGTTGGTAGTGATATTTGATGCATAGGTATCATTATTACTCTATATTGCTCTTGCCTGCCATACCCATGTAAAATACCACCGTATGCACCATATTGCCCAATTGAGGAATCAAATTGTGACTGCTCATAGTCACCATATTGCTGTCCTTCATATGGACTTGATGCTAGTTGACGTGGTTCTTCATGAAATTGTTCTGATTGCTCTATTCTTTGTCCACTAGGAGGCTTAAGTTCACCACCCATGTCATGGATAGTGATATTATTATGAAATTCTTCATAATCACCACCATCATCTGATTGTTGTGAATAACAACCTTGATCCCCTTATGGTGAGCCACTTTTGCTTGAAGATGATGTATTGCGTTCTTCTTCTTCTTCATGAGTGGCTAAATACTTACGTGCCTGACCCTTACCTTTTGTATTGGATAGGTAGATCGTTAAAAAATTGTTTGGCTTTGACGAGGGTTGAACTACCACGCGAACCTGACTTATCCTTAGCCCCTTTAACAAGTTCTGAACTAGAACATGTCAACTCTGGCTCACGTTATGAGCCTTATGAGGGCCCCTCTGCCACACTCTTGCCCTTTTCCCGTGTGGTAGCAGATCTATGAATGGGAGGTGGGGGTGGAGGTTTCGATTCCTATTCTGGGGGCTCGGTTTCATCAGGATCATACATGCATTGATCTAAGAAATCTATATTTGGTAAACTTGCAGCCTCTCTTTCAGCCAACCAGTCCTCTAATGAGTATCTTCTTCGAATATATAATCCAAATTAATTGGATTATAGTATCTGTTTTCCCTTCTTTGGAGATTTCTTGCCCACAACCTCATATTATAATGGACAAAAACCAACTTATCTAATTTCTCCATAGTGAGGCGATTCTTGGTTTTCGTGTAGATCAAGCTAAATGTACTCTAATTTCATTCACAGTTGGATGATGATGTTGTTTGGCTCAGAATTCTACTTGCACGATCTCTATGGTCAGGAGCATTATCGACAAAGTTGTTCCACCATTCAGCTGTACTTAAATTTTCAATTAAGCCATTCCCCATGAGATTATTAAAAAATAATAATATAAAATCCAAATATAACATACCTGGATCCATCCTTTTACGAGACATTATACAGAGCTCATCTCCAAAACTTCCACGAGCGCCTTTATAATTTCTCAACTATAAAAATTATCAAGTTCAAATAAATAAGTTACAACTATATTAGTTTACTAGTATCTTGATGCAAACAAAATGTGGTAATATGAAACCTTACTTAGTTAAGAACGGTAATTTTCTTCATCTTGTCACTAACCATTGTCTCTAATGTATTTTTAAAGCCTCAAAAAACATCTTCGTGCTTAGAGAATCCCTTGTTATAAAAGTATGATGGGTTCAAGAAGTATGCTGCATTATGTCATAAAGTAATATATTGATTAAATTCTAATAAATGAATCAATGTTTAAAACTTCAAACATAAAATTTAGCAACTGTATATATCTTAATTTACCTACGGTGTGTATATCTTGATGTAATTGGTTATTCTATCTTTGGTCAATAATTTTCCACAACTTCTTATAATAACCCCATACTTTTTTCTATATCTTGCCTCAATAGCAAGCTTCACAAGATCCATTGCATTATAGATATAGCCCATTGTAAGCTTCGTATCACCATCCACCATTTTCAACACCTTTTCAAGTGGCTCAAGTAAGTATGTAATTCTCTTAGCCTTATGCCAAAAAATTTGTATCCAATACAATTCCTTGTACAAGTTAAGGCAATCTCTGTCTTAAAAGCGTAGAGTTTACATATGCTTCACCCGTCCATATTTGCATTATGTTTGCCTTATGACGACAAAGACTCCCCAAAGCCAGAAAATTTGTAGCAAATCTTGTAATACCCGGCCTCAAAATCTCACAACCATTATTGAATTCTCTCATCATATCGGTCAACCACTGATGATTGTATATCAAACTTGCAACACTCTTTCCTTCTTAAATAGTGTCATGGACATCTTCCAATTTTTCAATGTCCTCCAACATAAGATCAATACAATGTGCCGCACATGACACCCAAATAATATGCAGATATGAGTCTGAGTCGACTTAGACTCGGCCGAGTTTTTAAACCTTGGTACAGAGTAATGCTCTGCAATGGATTTCTTAAAGGTACAAGACTTACATTTCCTAGATAGATATACATGGAAGATCACTACACCTTTATACTGGTTTGGTATGAGCATTAACATGACAAATTGAAATCTCAAAACCCACTTCATATCTCAATATAGCTGTTCCTGCTATCAGATCATTAGTAAGATTAAACGTAAATTCAACACAAAGAAACATGAGAAAAACCCTAACCAATGGGATTCAAGCCCAGTTTTTGTCTCACAAGTCACATCAATCCAATTGAAGATTGTTTCCAACCTCCTCAAGATTGTTCCCAACCTCCTCAAGAACCAAACTTCCAAAAAGAACATTATCAAATTTATTATTCCAAGAATCCATCAAATGTGTTTTCTATAGTCTTTTGCTAAAAAATCGCGAGTCATTCAAACCCTTTCCAACTATCTAAGACTCAAGGCAAGCCCCGATTAAACAATAAAACTGCACAAATAACTTCCTGGATGGGAGTCCTAATTGAATGTAATTATAACAATAAAACAAATAGTTAATTCACCTGTATGCAATGGAGACAAATTATGTACTCCTATCGTAGGCCCACCGAGAAAGAAGTGCAAGTAGAGTTGGTGGATGAAATTCAATTATTTATATAGAAAAAAGTTCTTATTAGGTGTTAAGTAGAGAGGTTGACATTGACAAATAGAGACAACAGTAAGTGCAAACTTATGACTTCAGCCACAACCATCAAATTTAGTCTAAATGGGAATAGTGACATTTACATCATTTGTTTTGAAGTTTGAACATTATGGTTAGTGAATTAGTTTAGATCGATTGCCTCACAAGTTAGGGTGGATGTGTAGCTTTTCTCTGTAAAATTAAGTTTGTTTTGAAACAAGTTCTAATTGTGGAATGATTAAGAATGTCGTCCAATGAAACTGCAATTCTTAGAGGATTCATAGCACAGTTGGAAGGTGGTTGTGGGTTTCATTCGGCACACAAAAATAAAAAAAAAAAGTCTAGTTGTGATTCAAGTGAATAACAAGAGAATACAAGTGACATGATCATATGAAATATGAAGAAGTTTTCTCATAATAACGGGAAACCAACTTCTCAAAAATATTCCACTAGTATGAACCACTCAGGCAACTTTTTAACAAAAGAAAAAAAAACCACCAAATTGTGCAAATAATAATAAAAATAGAACTTCAAGTCACAAGGATGGAATGGATGATTGGGCAGCCCAGTGCATGAGGCTCCCGCATAACGGGGTCTGAGGAGGGCAAGATGTAATTAATTGACCCAAGATGTTTGGGGCCTAATGTTTGGTCAGATTGATGTCAAATCTGAGTTGACCATAAAATCATAAAATCAGATCTGACCACAAAATCATATAATCAGGAAATTCTCTCTCTCTCTCTCTCTCTCTCTCTCTCTCTATACCATGCAAGTAGTGAGATGGTTAAGACATGCCCAAGGATCAAGTTCATGAGGGATGTGTATTGCTTTCACTAACCAATTATGTAACGTTGCAATGAGCAAGAGGAGGGGAGGTATTATAGAAGGATTCTATTGAGGTTCTCTGCCAGTAAAGGTTTACAATGAAAGATAGGGGCTGGCAGGTTATATACTGGTGCAGGCAATCAAAATGGCACTCGTAGATTGAGTTAAAGAGCAAGCTTTTCTTGTCATACTGCTAAGCTACATTATCTTCTTTCTTTTTTTTTCCCAAAAAAGAATTGCTAAATATGGGATAAAGCTATGAAAAATGAGGGATAAAGCTATCTCCCAAAAGTCCAAAACATCTCTCCTCCATTTCTTTTTTTAAAACAAGATACTCTCCATTTCTTCATAAAAATAAAAATAAAAATAAACCTATGCCTAGCATGGTCAACATGGACCATCGCAGACCACCTTACAGCCATCATAACCACAGGCTCTCTCTCTCTCTCTCTCTCTCTCTCTCCGATCCATGATTGGCCAGCATCACACTTCATATCTCAATATGGCTGTCCCTGTTATCAGATCATTAGTAAGATTAAATGTAAATTCAGCACAAAGAAACATGAGAAAAATCCTAACCAATGGGATTCATGCCCAGTATGTCTCGCAAGGCACATCAATCCAATTCAAGATTGTTTCCAACCTCTGCAAGAACCAAAGTTCTAGAAATAAAACTAGTCTATCATATTTATTATTCCAAGAAGTCTCCTATCTCATCCAACAAATGTGTTTTCTATAGTATATTTCTAAAAAATGGCAACTCATCTCTCTCCAACTATCTAAAACTCAAGTTAGACCCTAATATTTAAACAATAAAACTACACAAATAACTTCCAGGATGGGAATCCTAATTAAATCTAATTATAACTATAAAAGAAATACTTAATTCACCTGCATGCAATGGACACAAATTTATGGGCTCCTATCATAGGCTGATGTAGGCCAGATCTAAAATCCGGCCCGGCATTGATGGGCCACATTGATGGGCTCCACTTGATCCATGATCTCCTCAAAATCAGGGATCCCTATCCTTAATTAGATAGTTCTAATTAATTATTTATTTCCTATTTTATGTTGAGTTGAGATTAGTAATTGCTTAATTTATTTTTAGTAAGCCATGATTATTTAGAGACAGTTATTCCTAGCTTAGAAACAGTCACTCTTATATAAAGAGGAGCCTTTCATTGTAATAGACATGCTAATTTCCAATTAATCAAATTTTATTTGAGATTTATCTTTGTCGTGTCTTTCCTCTTGTGAGGGTGCCATAGGAACCGGAATCCATCGTTGGATTCGATCAATCCTTTAGGAGATTGATCTACACTCGATCGGAGATCCTGGGCTGCACTAGTTTGTTATCAAAGTAAATGGATTACACTTATTCCATTGCAATCAACAGTTCGGTCTTCATCTAAATCATCATCTTCAACTAAAGAACCAAAACAAAAGCAAAAGCAAAAAGAAGAAATTCAGAACCATGACATCATGATTGCACCAAAGGAGTGCCAGCTATGACAGTTGATATTAAGGATGCAATACTGAACAAGGTCAAGGCAAAGTTGATCTCATGAAAAATTCAAGACAAGTGGACTCTGATCAAGATAGTGTTAATCAAGGATTACAAATGGTAGAGGAAGAACAAAAACAAGCAATTATTCAAGACTTTGAGCAAGTTAGAAAGAATATCGAACATACGAAAGACCTAGCTGATACTCCGCCTCTGGCAAATTCAATTGGGTCCTTAGCAATCAAATCCGTTAATTTAGTGGTTTTCAAATAAGAAGAACTTGTTGAAGTTCCTCACATTGATTTCATCTTTAGGGACCACCGATGGATATCTGAGGATTGTGACATGTTTGCATGGCTATTGGCTACACTCAAGGCATCTAATTGTGAGATTATAACATCCAAGTTAAACGCAAACATCAGAAGATGCCTCTTCTCCAATCTACTTTTACGTGGATGAAAAGAATGCAACAAGCTTTAAGGTTATCTCATGCAAATACGGATCTAAAGAAAAGACAAAAGTTTGTGCACTTGATTTTCGACCCAGAAGGAAGTTTCCCTCACTTTGCGGTTGAATTGTTCCCGGCATTCTCAAGTTGGCAAACTCATCGAAGTCCAGTTTTTCCAAGCCAAGAAGAGCTATGTAGGCCAGATCTAAGATCCGGCCTGGCATTGATGAGCCACATTGATCGGCCCCACTTGATCCATGATCTCTTCATGATCGGGGATCCCTATCCTTAATTAAATAGTTATAATATTATTTATTTCCTATTTTATGTTGAATTGAAATTGGTAATTGCTTAATTTATTTTAGTAAGCCATGATTGTTTAAAGACAGTCATTCTTAGTTTAAAAACAGTCACTCCTATATAAAGAAAAGCCTTTCATTGTAATAGACATGCTTATTTCCAATTAATCAAATTTTATTTGAGATTTATCTCTGTTGTGGTGTTTTTCCTCTTGTGAAGGTGGCCTAGGGGCTTAGAATCCATCTTTAGATTCGATCAAGCCTGTCAATCTAAGCAGGCCATTTAGGCCCAGTCCAGGCCCGATCTTGGCAAGCAGGCCATTTAGGCTCAGTCCAGTTTTCAGTCCACTGTTGTACTGTAGAATAAGCTATAATTTAGGATCTGTGCTATAATATAGGATCTAGAATAAGTCAAAGGATAATGCTATAATTTAGGATCTGTGCTATAATAGAGGATCTAGAATAAGTCAAAGGATAATGCTATAATTTAGGATCTGTGCTATAATATAGGATCTATGGATTGTAATGAGGGAAATCAACCCCTATATATGTAAAACTACAGTCGTCTCTGAGGGGCACTGCATTCTCACCATTTTAATGGAATTCTAAACTCTCTTGCAAATGTTATGGTATCAGAGCAAGGTCAATCAGTCATCTTGGTTGTCTCAGTCATCTTCCAAGCCTTGGAAGCCAATCTGTGATCATCTGCTTCAGTCGGATCTTCTCTGATCATCCCTGATCATCTCAGATCAGGCGTGGCCCAGAGCTAGGTTTCATGTCCATCGTGTGAAAGTGACAATTCTTTGTTCATTTGTAGCTGCTCTGTTAGAAGTTTTTTTTTATACAGAAGTTCCATCTTCTGTCTGTTACTCTTGAGAGCTAGATGTACAGAAGTCTTATACTCTGTTGGAGACTTATGTTTCTTCTCTGATTTTCTGTTCTGGAGTTCTGGACATTCATTAAGGACTTTTACTGTGTTGCTGAGCAGCAGTGAAACTAATCAGGCTGAATCATTGACAGACTGGGATACATGGAGACAACAATCGCCTGGTTTTTCTGATACTTGTGAAGGTTTTTTTGCTGATTTTGGCTAATCTGAGGTACAGAATTCAGATCTGGACCTAGAACTCTGATCTGAACCTGTTACACTGTTTTGCTGGTTGCTATCTGCTGTTTTCCATCACCATCTGATTGTGTCTCTAACCACTGATTGTGGACTAATTCTGCTATTACTGCTTCCTGGAGTGTTTGCTTGTTCTGGGTCATCATGGACAAATCTGATCTCATCTCCCTGGTTAAGTTTGATGGCACTAATTATACCTCATGGGCCTTCCAATTTCAAATTTACTTAGAAGGCAAGGAACTTTGGGCACACATTGACGGATCTGATCCTAAACCCGAGGCCGATGACAAGAAGATTTTAGCTTGGAAAACTAAGGATGCTAAAATAAAAACCTGCTTACTAGGTTCAGTTGACCCACAGTTTATCCTCAACCTCAGACCTTGCCAAACTGCCCGTGAAATGTGGGACTATCTTCAAAAGATCTATCAACAAGGCACTGCTGCTCGTCAATTTCAATTGGAACTTGATATTTCTCAATATACTCAAGGCACACAATCTGTTCAGGAGTATTACAATGGCTTTCGCAGACTGTGGTCCGAATACGATGAAATTAAGTATGCCTCGGTGTCTGAAGCTCTTCTACCTGAACTATCTCGCTTACAGCAAAGTAGCCATCGGGATCAGTTTCTTATGAAACTTCGTCTGGAGTTTGAGCCAATAAGATCCAACTTGATGAGCAGGGCTTCACTTCCTAGCCTGGATGACTGTCTTCAGGAGCTTCTACGAGAGGAACAACGTCTCGTCACTAAATCTACTATGGAACAACAAAGGGCTGTTGAGGCTCCACTTGCCTATATTGCTCACACCAGACGCTCTTCCCGGGATATCAGTAAAGTTCAGTGCCATAACTGCAAGAAATATGGTCACTATGATAATCAATGCAAGGTCAAGATCTGCCGATATTGTAAGGCCACTGGTCATGTCATTGATGAATGCCGGAAGAAGGGTCGCAATTCTACTTTCCGCAACTCTGTGCCCTCAGCCTCTAATCCTTACACAGTGTCATCCGCTCCTAGTGCTTACACAGTCACCACTCCACGATATGCCTCCTCTGAATTCAGTGCTCTGCCGTCTGATTCTTCCTCACAACCTGATTCCTCCACGCAATCTGCATCCCCAGCTCCTCTCACCCCTGAGATGGTCAATCAAATGATTATCAATGCCTTGGCATCCATGCACATCGCAGGTACTGGGTCATCTCTTTCTAATACATGGTACTTAGATTCTGGTGCCAGTAACCATATGTCCTCTTCACCTATACAATTGCAAAATGTAGTTCCTTATACTGGTCATCTTACGGTTCAAGCTGCCAACGGAGATCATCTTCCCATCACCTCTGTTGGTGATACCCCTGGCCCCTTACCCTTAACCAATGTTTTAGTTTCACCTCATCTTGCTACCAATTTGGTTTCTGTGGGTCAACTTGTTGAAAATAATTACAATGTCTCTTTTTCTTCTGCTGTTTGTGTTGTGCAGGATCAGGAGTCGGGGGAAATGATCGCGAGGGGGCCTAAGCGTGGCAGACTTTTTCCTTTACCAGTGTCTTCATTTATTCATGATAAACCTTTACATCAGTTATTTTGTTTTTTCATTCAGAATAATTCTCGATTGTGGCATAATAGACTTGGTCATCCGAATGCTTCTACAATGTCTACTTTATTTCACTCTGGATTAATAAATAAACCTATTGATTCTGCTTCTTTTGACTGTGATGCTTGTAAATTAGGAAAGAGTAAAACTTTACCCTTTCCAATCTCTAACACACGGAGCACTTCATGTTTTGACTTAATTCACAGTGATGTTTGGGGCATTGCTCCGACCCTTTCACATAGTCATTTCAAGTACTTTGTAACATTCATTGATGACTACAGCAGATTTACTTGGATTTATTTATTACATTCGAAGTCTGATGTTCTTAATGCATTTAAATTTTTTGTTCAATATGTTGAAAACCAATTCTCTAAATGCATTAAAACTTTGCGCTCAGACTCAGGGGGGGAGTATGTTTCCAAGGATTTTCAATCCTTTTTAAACAATAAAGGAATCATTTCTCAACGTACCTGTCCGTATACTCCACAACAAAATGGCGTTGCGGAACGGAAAAACAGACATCTTCTTGATGTCACTAGAACTCTTCTGATTGAAGCATCCGTTCCCCCTCGTTTTTGGACTGAAGCTCTCACCACGGCTGTTTATCTCATAAACCGCATTCCATCCCCTACCATTGGCCATTTAACGCCTCATTTTAAATTGTTTGGTCATCATCCTGTGTTTGATCACTTACATACCTTTGGCTGTGTTTGCTTTGTTCATTTACCTCCCACAGAAAGAACGAAACTAACAGCACAATCTCGCAGGTGTGCTTTTTTGGGTTATGCCACTAATCAAAAAGGTTTTGTTTGTTATGATCCCATTGGTCGTCGTATCAGGGTTTCTCGGAATGTTATTTTCTTTGAAAATCAATATTTCTTCCCCACTCACATGGACAGTCCTCATCCCTCTTCCCCAGCTCTTTTACCAGGTTTTTCGGATCAAACCTCTGTTACTCGGTTTAATCCTGCTTTTGTATACCACCGTCGGGAGAAACCTCCCACTGCGGATGGTCCTCCCCCTGATCCTCCACCGACACCTGGTTCCACAAATACTCCTCCCTTACGTCGCTCCTCCAGAACTTCTCGACCGCCTGATAGGTATGGATTTACCCATACTTCCTTGATGACCACTCTCTCTTCAATCTCTATCCCAAGTTCTTATTTGCAGGCTGTCCAACAAGATTGCTGGAACCAGGCTATGAAGGAGGAATTGGATGCATGGGATCAGAATCACACCTGGGATATTGTGGATTGTCCTTCCGGAGTTAAACCTATCGGTTGCAAATGGATCTACTCGATCAAGCTTAAATCTGATGGTTCATTGGATAGACACAAAGCTAGACTTGTAGCACTCGGAAACAGACAAGAGTATGGCATTGACTATGAGGAAACGTTTGCACCTGTGGCAAAAATGACTTCTGTTCGGTTACTTCTCGCCATTGCTGCCTCTAAATCCTGGCCTTTATATCAAATGGATGTCAAAAATGCCTTTCTCCATGGGGATCTGCAAGAAGAAGTCTATATGAGGATACCACAAGGTGTCCCCTCTCCCTCTAAGAGGAGTGTCTGTCGCCTGCGCAAATCGCTTTATGGTCTCAAGCAAGCTCCTCGGGCATGGTTCGAGACCTTCAAGGGTCGCTTATGCGAGAGTGGCTTTACCCCAAGTTCTTATGATCCATCTCTCTTTTTATGCCACTCCTCTACTGGTGTTACTGTGCTTCTCGTATATGTTGACGATATTATTATCACTGGCACAGATGATGGTATGATCAAATCCCTCCAGGCTTCTCTCAAGGATTCCTTCTGTATGAAGGATTTGGGCCCCTTGCATTATTTCTTGGGCTTAGAGGTGCATCAATCTCCCAAAGGTCTATTTGTTAATCAACACAAATACACATCAGATCTTATCGAGTTGGCTGACCTCCATGATTCTTCCCCTGTCGATACGCCTGTCGAGGTCAATCTCAAGTTGAGTAAGGATGATGGCGATCTTCTTCCTGATCCTCAAACCTACCGGCGTCTGGTGGGAAGTCTTGTCTATCTCACCATCACTAGACCTGACATCTCCTATGCCGTTCATCTTGTAAGCCAGTTCATGACCGCTCCTAGACATCTTCATTTGACAGCTGTGAAGCGCATTCTTCGTTATCTGTTAAAAACTGTCCCTCGTGGTTTATATTATCCAAAGGATAATCCTCTTCATCTGACCGCTTATGCGGATGCTAACTGGGCAGGCTGTCCAGACACACGCCGTTCTACTACTGGTTGGTGCATGTACCTTGGAACTTCTCTCGTTTCTTGGAAATGCAAGAAACAAGAACGTGTGTCCCGATCTTCCACGGAAGCTGAATATAGGGCGATGTCTTCTGCTTGTTCTGAGATTTTATGGTTACGGGGACTTCTATCGGAACTCGGGTTCGCTCAAACATCTCCTACTCCTTTGCATGCTGATAATACTGGGGCCATCCGAATCACTGAAAATCCTGTATTTCATGAACGCACCAAACATATCGAAGTTGACTGCCACTTTATTCGAGATGAATAAAAGCGTGATGTCATTCGTCTTCCTCATGTCTCTACAGAATTTCAGTTTGCAGATATCTTCACAAAGGGTCTTCCTCGGCCTCGGCATCAATTTCTTGTCTCCAAATTGCTGCTTTATGACTCCCCGGCATCAATTTGAGAGGGGGTGTCAATCGAAGCAGGCCATTTAGGCCCAGTCCAGGCCCAATCTTGGCAAGCAGGCCATTTAGGCTCAGTCCAGTTTTCAGTCCAGTTTTCAGTCCACTGTTGTACTGTAGAATAAGCTATAATTTAGGATCTGTGCTATAATATAGGATCTAGAATAAGTCAAAGGATAATGCTATAATTTAGGATCTGTGCTATAATAGAGGATCTAGAATAAGTCAAAGGATAATGCTATAATTTAGGATCTGTGCTATAATATAGGATCTATGGATTGTAATGAGGGAAATCAACCCCTATATATGTAAAACTACAGTCGTCTCTGAGGGGCATTGCATTCTCACCATTTTAATGGAATTCTAAACTCTCTTGCAAATGTTAAAGCCTTCGGGAGATTGATCTACACTCGATTGGAGACCCCGAGCTACGTCACAGGCCCACCAACAGGCTGTGCATCAGATGAAAAGAAGTGAGAGCAGAGTGAGTGGATGGAAAAAACTTCTTATTAGGTGTTCAGTAGAGAGGTTAGCATTGACAAGCAGAGACGAAGGTAATGATAACCTATGACTTAAGAATTTAGCTGCATCCATCAAATTTAGTCTAAATGGGAATAAATTTGTATTGAAGTTTGAAAATTATGGTTAGTGAATTAGTTTAGATCAATTCGCTCACAGAAGTTAGGATAGATATGTAGCTTTTCTCTATAAAATTAAGTTTGTTCTGAAACAACTTCTGATTGCGGAATGATTAAGAAAGTGTTAAATGGGACTGCAATTCTTAGGGGGCATAGAGCATATGTGGAAGGTGGTCGTACGTTTCATTCCATTACAAAAATAAAAGCTCTAGAAGGCAAATTATAATTAACATTTCCAATCAAATGATTGTGATATCCAGTGAATAATGAGACAAGACAAGTAACATGACCATATGAAATATGAAGAAAATTTTCATAATAGAGGGAAAGAAACTTCTTAAAATACTCTACAAGTAGTGAACCACTTAGGCAAACTTTTACAATGACAAAAGAAACACAAAATAGTGCAAATGATAATAAAACTAGATCATTAAGTCACAAGGATGGCAATGGATGCTTGTGTAACAAATTAACCGAAGGAACCAACTCAAGAGTTTTGAGTCTGGCGCCTGATGTTGGTCCGATCGATGTCTGGTCTGAGTTGACTAAAAGTCATATAACTAGGAAATTTTGAAGTTCAATCTCGGTCAATTTAGGTCTAGACTCATGATCCTAAACCCCTATATCAGGAACGGATTAAAGGATGCACATATTTAGGAACCAAGAGTCAACAAAACATAATCAAGTCTTCAGTAGTAAAAGCTAATTCTCTTTGCCAACCATGCAAGTAGTGAGATGATTAAGACTTAAGACATGCTCAAGTATCAATTTCATGAGGAATGTGTATTGCTTTCACTCTTTCCTTAACCATGTAACGTTGTAATGAGCAAGAGGAGGGGAGGTAAAAGAGGTTATAGAAGGATTCATTTGAAGTTCTTTGCCAGTACAGGTTTACAATAAAATGTAGGAGCTGGCAGGTAATACAGTGGTGTGGTCAATCAAAATGGCTTCACAGATTGATTTACAGAACAAGCTTTTCTTGTTGTAGTGTTAAGCTACCATTATCCTTTTTTTAAAAGGAATTGGTGAATGAGAGAAAAAGGTATGGTAAATGAGGGATAAAGCTTCTTGTTGTAGTGTTAAGCTACCATTATCTTTTTTCAAAAAGGAATTGGTGAATGAGAGAAAAGGTATGGTAAATGAGGGATAAAGCTATCTCCCAAAAGTCCCAAGATATCTCTCCTCCATTTCTTCTTCAAAACAAGATCCTCTCCGTTTCATCATCATCATCATCATCATAAAAAATAATAATAATAATAATAAAATAAAAAACCAAAACAAAACAAAAAATAGAAGAAGAAGAAGAAAACTATGACTACCTTGGTCAATAAAGCATCTCTGACCACCTTACAGCCATCACAACCACTCGTTTGGCACTCCAGTACTCTCTCTCTCTCTCTCTCTCTCTCTCTCTCTCTCTCTCTCTCTCTCTCCCTCTGGACACACACACATAAGTAAAGACATTCATAGGATTGGATTGCCTTGAACCTGTTCTCGTTTGTCTATCTCTGTTATTTTGACTTTCTTCTTCCCCTTTCCACTGGGTTTGGATCATGAAGATACAAATCAAGTTGACATTTATCAGATATCAGCCTTCCTTGTTTTTAAAATGGGCTATCAGTCTTACCTCACAGGCAGTTTGCTCTTATTATTCCATTGATGCTCTTATCCAAAAGTTGAAAGCCTGAAATTCAAGAAGTTAAATCCGAATGAGCTAGTTAATCAAATTTACCATTCTAGATAAACAAAGAACTTCAATTTGATCAAGAAGTTACAAATACAGAAACAGAGTAACAATAGGATCATCATTCTACTAACATCTATATCCATCACAAGAAATGTGATTAAAAAAAAAAGTTCAAGTACACAAGAGTGGAGTGGGAGAATAAAATGCAAAAAAATGAAGATACTATTGAGAAAAGAAGAAAAAGGTTTAATAGGTAAAACACATTTTGATTGCTTAAATTGTACTTCAATGTTCAGGTTCTGTCTATTTTGAGCAAATCAGATCTACAATATGCACAAAAAAGCTAATAATGTAAATCGTCCACCAAATTTGACAACTGGACAAAATGAATTAAAGCACCAGTCATTTGAAAGAAACCACCAAAACAGCCAAAGTAGAAGAAAATAAACTATTATACCAACCATGACACTGATTCGTTACTAATAAGAATCACTTGAATAAAATCTCAATCTTTATAATGAAATGTCCTAATCTGCATACATATCCACTTAGAGCAAGATTAAGTAGACAATCATAAAATCTGCAGGTCTTGTGTATTCTATGACGCTAGAAAGGATAAATTTAACACGAAGATAAAGAAAATGTAGCAGATCACACACTGAGACTTGAAAGGGAGGTTGATCTTCTCTTCATATAATGATGCACACAAGGGAAGGTATGGATCTGATAAGGGAAGGAGGAGACATTAAACAAGTATAACAAAGAGAGCAAGTATCTTGAAACCTATAATTCCAATTGAGTTGTAATATCATCAATTGTGTGATTTGGTATCAACAGTGAACACCTTCAATCATTTTTCCACCTAGCCCACTAATGTCATCCAACGCCTCGCACTCACCCTTCTTCCCATGAATTGGCTCTCACCACAATTTCAACACTCATTGAAATGTTACTCATAGTTGGATTGAAAACACAAAATGTCAATGTCTTTAGAACCATTAAAATTTGAGGGCAGAATATCAAGGGTTAGTGTTATGTGACAGGGTTGACCATTTGCATAGCCGTAGGGATCAATAAGATCTATCCATCTCTCTCCCAGCCCCCATGATTGTCTTGCAACCAGGTGGGTCCAACAGCCCGATTTGTGCCTATAATGCAAACATGCACAGCAAATCGTTGCCATATATTTACATGTGCATATTTTTAGTGAGAACCACTCACAAAATTAAGTATATGTGTGTGTGTGGGTATTTTTAGTGAGAAACACTCACAAAATTAAGTATAAGTGTGCATGTGTATTTATAGTGAGAACCACTCACAAATTTAAAAGTTAAGAACTCTTACGTGGACCCACCTATGACCAACTCAAGCCTCGCAGTGACACTAAACCTGAGGAAAAAATCGACAGACAGGCACTCAACAGTTATTCTCCATTGACATGAATCATCACAAAATTCTCTTGAACGATAAAAAATGTCACAGTTTCGGACATAAGCCTTTCTATGCACATGTCCTCCATGATTGACACGTATCGTAGTGGCCTTATAAGGATATCCATAAATTGTGTTTGTAAGACTATCCTGGATTAGAAACTCTAAGTGGGAATTATCTGGAGAGTCTGTAGTTCTTTAAACCTAAAAGAGCTCTAACTAATTACAAGGGCGATCTAGTGAAACGGAACTATCAACTATGGAAGTCAAATTACAAGAACTGATCAGACATCCTCTGTATTCTCATCAAGATGAGAATATTGCTAGTTGAAAGGGTTCTTGATCAAGAATTTTTTGTGGTACTCTTCCTTCCATCTCGTATAAATGGCTTTACGGTATTTGGATATCTATATTTGCAATCCTTTCATTTTATAATTCTTTACAGGGCCACCTCTTTTATCCTGTTTCCCTTATTCTTTACAGGATGCCAAAGAGAGTGATGATAAAGGCTTTTTGAAGTTCGGGTTTACATCAAATTTGGTAACATATTAGGTTTCAGTTTGTGGGTTTAGTTTTAAGGATTGGAACCTTGTCTCTGAAGACTTCTCAAACCAAGGCAATGGATCAGGTGCAGGAAGCAATTCATGCATTGTCCAAATTCATCGTCGATATGTCTAATAACGTGGGACATGTGTAGAATAATGTAATCTTATTCATTCCAGGATGTTGCAAAGATAATGAAAACGGCCATCAACAATGGCTGGGAACATGATTCAACTCGCAGAGGCAGGGTTTAGACTTGTTTGTAGGTTATGTGATAATGAGTCCCACAATTTCTCAAAATGTTTTTCGAGATGAAGTTTAGGGATCTTTTTGCCTTTTTAAGAACTGCAGGTTATTATGGTATGAGGGTGGTTGAATGTAGGAACTATCAATTTCTTGCTTTTATCGCATTTCAGTCGAGTGAGTGAAACCAGCAAGTTATACAGTCAAGTTAGAGATGTGGATCATTAAGCACACATGAGATAACATCAGAAATTAGTTATGCAAGCTGCTTCCAAGTTCAGACCATCACACATTTTCCCTTCTTTGGTATCTTTGCGCAAATTTATATGATTGTTTAACTTGTGCAGTAAATAGGCGATCAATAAGGAGATTTGCATAGAGAGAAGAATAACACAAGTATCTAATCTGTATTCAAAGGTTTGTCTTCTATTTCATTCATGCGTTATAGAGCAATAACCTCTCATTACATCATTCATTGTCTTCCTCTGGCAGTGTGTGTAATGAAATTGGCATCCTCTTATCCCCCAAATTATTAATTATAGCATTCACCTAATAGAAACCTTTCAAGACATTACATAAGACTGTCATCACAAGAGTGCAGTCAAATTACAGTAGTAATAATATGGGATTCATCAACAAACTCTGACAGAATAACAACTACAACAACAACAGCTCTTTACTTTATTCTAATATAATGTGTCACATGATAAACCAACTTCCATATAAAGTCTGCTAAGGTGCTATGAACTACCCGATAAGCCATGGACTTACCAGTCACTTCGCTTCTGTAGACTGAATGACCGTGTTCGTCCAGTAGTGATGACCGATGAGGGGACGTGCTTGGAATGGAGGGATGAACAATAGCAAGCATTACGAGACTAAAATACACATTATAGTGAATCTAAAAGGAAGGAAAGACATCTAGTAGAAATGCTCTGTTTCTTTCTGAGATATAGAGGGAGTTCAGTTCATGTCTTCTAAAGGGTGGGGTGAACGTGCAACCCCCTGCGTGTTCAATTGTGCTTGTGAGGATGATAGGGCCAAAGCGGTAGAAGCAATAGTATTTGCATTACCATCATGGTCGAGCTGGAGCTCGAGCTCCACCGTCTCCAAGTTGATGATGTTGGGTTGTGCTAGTGGGGAGGATGGCTGAGCATCTGGACTGGCATCCACTGTCACCAACTGTCTGATAACGGATTGGGAAAATTGCAGGATCCAGTGTTGAAGCCTGTCCGGGAGCATATGAAAGAGAGTGGCAACATTAAGATAGAGTTGAATGGGTTCCCAAAGGGACTGAGAAAGATGGAGGATTCGGAGTTGAAATGGGGAAGGCAGAAGATGAAAAAAGGGGCGGATGCAGGAGAAATATGGAAGCCAGCGCAGGATCACGTATTTGTTTGGGGCGGCTGAAGAAAGGAGCACAGCACATCCTAATATGAGATGAAAAACGCAGACCTTTAGGCCTTTAGAAGGAGGAAGGGGGCTGGACGCCGTAAGTGAAATTAAGGCGATGGTAAAACAGAGTGACGATGCTATTACCGAATCAGAACCACCAGTGGCACCTTGAGGAATTAAGTGCACGTAGGCTAAACAGATGGGTAGAATTGCCCCTAGCCACCGTGGATCGTGCACTTCATCACTCCCCGTCCTCTCCATTCCGCCCTGTTCTTATTTTTTTTTGAGAGACCAGAGACCGGTATTTATAGAACTCCAAACAGGACGAATCAGCAGCATTGGCATTGGCATTCGCATTCGCATTGGCTTTGGCCGTCTCTTCCCGTGCCAACCTACCAGGCGACTTTATAAGAAAGCGAAGTTAGTGAAAAGACTTAAAAAACCCCTTTGCCTTTTTGACGCCAAGGGCTAACGTTCCAAGCTTGCAGGTTGGGTTCGGATTTGCGTAAACTTGAGCCCGACCCATTTGGGTATTCTTACAATACCATTTGAAGATTTTAGGGTTTTTGGCAGAGGAAGAGATCTCTCCTTCTTTCCCTTGAGCACCAAATCCAAGAAACCGTATATATATATATATATATACAGGTGAGAACCATCCAAATAACCCAAATACGGCCACGAACACTTCAAGAGCGGTTAAACGTGAGATTTTTAGGTATTGGTGCTAGCCACCAAGCACAGCCACTACAAACTCATTTGTGGTTGGGCCTAGCACTGTACCACTTAAAAAATACTCAGCGATAACAGCCCCAACTATTTATTTATTGAAAAAACACTACTTATCTACACCGCAACACAAATTACCCAACTCATCGGCACCAAAACGAATGTTTAATTATTTGCCACCACTCATGCATCCGATTCTGCCAAAATACACTTAGATGTGCACACCATTTTACTGTGTGAACCTCACTATAAGGCTCACATGGTCACTTGGACAAGAAGGATCGAAAGATTTTCATGGGCCCTTCCTCTCCGCAAAAATTAGATCCATAAAACCCCTCTATCACTTCCATCTGAGACCCACTAGTTTAAAGATCCACAGTCTATTCGGATGGATATGTAGGCGATTTAACGGTCCAGCCCATTCAGATGAAATTCAAACTTATATAACTGGTGCCATTTTTGGAGTGCCAGTGAACACCTGATAACCGGCGTAAATCTTTGAATTCATGTGGCATAAATATATAATAATTATTTATTTAAAACACGAAAACTAGAGTTGGAAGAACTGGAGTTCAGAGCCAACAACCCTTTCTCCGTTTGAAAATAGAGGACAGCTAATAAACAATCACATATCTCATTCTTCTATACTACATGGAAGGAGCAAATTAATTTAAACCAATGACTACATTGAAGGAGCAGACTGGTGGGGAGGATGGCTGAGAATGTGAGCTGGAATCTTTAAGACCAGGCCTGGCACAAGACTGGCTCAAGCCATTAGTGGCTGGCCCAACTCCCATAAAAAATCTATTAAGCCCAAGCCCAACTTATATAATTAATTAGGCGTAGCCCTATACACACGGACACCAATCCCTCTTTATACACATGATCACATCCAAATGATTCTTTATTAAAATGATTACAATTTTCATCTAAAGCTATCTTTTTTGCTTTTTTGAGTTGATGCTGCCTTTTTCTTTTTCATAATAGCATACAACTCATTAATAAAATACCACTGTGTTAAAGCAATGGAAAATTCTTTGCCTAGTAAAACACCAGTAAGAGTAAGTTTTGGTTGCCCTCTTAATATTATTTTCTGATAAATAACTTTTAAAATTTATACTATAAAAGATTTGCATGCAATATAAAAAACGTAAAAAGAAAAAATTATAACTTAATCCACTCATTTGGGCCAAGTCGGAATTTGAGCTTTCTAAAACTTTGCTCAACCCCGGCCCATATAACAAACGGGCCCATGGCATCAAACAGCTGCCTATACCCCCAATTGGAAATAATAGTCTGTCTTTTGTTTTCGGCCACCTTTGTCAGACACGACCACAACAAAGACGTTGACACTCGGAATCGTGTCTTCCCTGTAAAACTAACGACTAGTGACGTCAGTGGGATGGAAGATTCCATGGTCGCCTTGTATTTTGTCTCCACCGTCTCTTTCAAATTATTGCGCTCACCTTGAATTTATTTCAACGACTTTCGCCGGACAACCCAAAAAAATATGCATGGGCAGGTCTAGACGGGCCAAAGCCGTTGAGGGGCCTGCACGACCTAGGCCCTTATTCTACCCTTAAGGGCTAGGATAGGGCTCAGGGCCTCAAAATAAAAAAATAATTATTTTTAAGTTTTTTTATATTGTTAAGAAGAATTGAGTTTGACCGAGCATCAACTTGTCTACCCTTAATTGCAAAGAAACCATTAAGAAAACATTTGGAGTATATAATTTGTCTCTATTTTTTTATCGGACAAAGTCATATATTCTTTGGTGACTTGAGTTTTAGACATATGGTTTTATTTATTTGTCAAATATAAAATATGGTTAAAGAATCTGATAGTTTGACGTAATTCACACCTTCACATGGATTTTCATGTACCAAACCATTCCAGTAGTGTCTTATCTTTGAAAATTCTAAACCATTTACGTTCACATACCTTTTATCAATTGGCACTATTTCTAATTTAACACTAACTTGAGTATTAAGCATTATTGGATTTCAGTCACAACTATTAGTATAGAATTCTAAAAGTTGAGAGTTATAATTATCTAATTAAAGGATATTGGATCACCCCATATCTTTAAAGATCCATCCACATACAAACTACCTCTGTCATGAATTGGTTGGTGCATCCCAAGTAATTGTATAGAGGAGAAAGTGTCTCCTTATTAACAAGGAGTACACCCCCTTTTGCACTAAGAAGAATATAAAAAAATAAATAAAAGCCTAAGCAAGAAGTAGTAAAACTAGAAGAAAGGGATTAAAAGCAATCATGTAACATTTATTCCTTATACATTAAGCACAGTACATGAATTAAATACTTAAGTATAGGTGGAAATGTGAAATGAACCAAGTACATGCGTATGGGTTGCTAGGACATTTTGTAATGAATAAGTGAGTATAAAATTGCCTTCATATCCCAATTTTAATACTACTACTAAGTGACTTTGATAAGTACAATTTAGTATACATATATATATATATTATAAAAGTAATAATTGTAGGAGGCGCAGGGCCAGGCCGAGCAAGTGTTGTCCAAGCCTGACCCTCAAATTTCAGGGCCTGTAAAAAATTGTCTAAGCCGAGCTCTTATGTAAGGATTTATGTAATTCGCTAATTTATGGGTTGGACAAAATGTTAAGTCCATTAAGTTATATTTTCTATCTTTTAAGATGGATTGTGTTTCGTACCACCAGAAGAGCTGAAGTAAAGAAATTGAGGCCGGGATAAAAGCTCTGTCTGCTCAAATGGAGAATCGCACGCTCGAATAAATGTTGAAAATTTTAGCCAGGTAGAATCTTTGCTCACTCGAGCACCCATCTGCCTACTCAAGTGCCTGATAAACATAAACCCATCGACTTTATACGAAATTTTTTCCTATTTATGCCAAGTTTAATAAATTGAGTTTTATAAGGATTATCTTTATGAGGCACGAATTGTGGGTTAGTTTAAGGGTTTCTCTCTCAACCTTAAGGCATCCATCTCCATAATCTGAATTGAAATTCAACATTGGAGATTCTTTCTTCTTTAAAGCTTCCATAAGAGAGACTTTGCTAAAACTTTGAGCTCTAGAGTTTGTTGCTTCTACTTCCTTTTAGGAGATTGCTTATCTTGTAAAATCAAAGTGATTAAATCAAGCACAGAGAGCAGCGCACATGAGGGACAGTTGTGTCATGAATTCTTACAAGCAAAACTACATCCTAGGTCGAGGGATTGGTTGAAAAAGTTGTGGTTATATTTTGTAATTGTTCGAAATTAGTGCTTGGTTTTGCTAGTTTGGAAGTGCTTGTAGTTTTTCCCATTTGGGTTTTTTATGTTAAAAAATATGCGTATTTTCTCCTTGTGTAAGTTTACTTTTATTATACCATTTTATATTGTTTGGCTTGCAATCTAGAAATCTGAGCCTCCAAAATCTTTTACATAAGGTTTTCCTTAGAAATAAAAGCCCCCATTATAAGGGCTTTTTGAGGACCGAGTGGGCCTCTAGTCTCCAGTTCAAATTGACAGGCCTACTAGGCATCATAGCCCGTGCTTAGCATAAGCATTACTAGTCATTAACAAATTATTATTTAATTTTTTATACATTCTCAATATTCTTAAATATAAGTAAAAATGTGATTTTGAGTTTTTTGAATTTAATTCATATATCTATTATATGAAATCAAGAATAGCTAATAGAACTGCAAGTTCAAAAGAAAGAAATTAAAAAAGACTCAATAGTCTTACAATGGTTTGATCTGTGGAAGTAAAAACTTGACTCTAGTTGTGGTCCCTATTGTTAGCAAATTTTGGGATATTCTATCAAAATTGAAATTGAAATGAAATCAAAATGCTTAAAATTAAAGCTGAAATTGGGATCAAAGTGTATTTACAAATGTCAAAACAGGGGCCTATTTATAAATATTGAAATCATAAGGAGCTATTTACAAATATTAGGAATTTTCGGAGAATATATATAATAAAAAGACTCTAAAAAAATGCATCTAATGTTTCATGTAGTTGGTTCCCATGTATAATCCCATCCAAAACATTGAAAAGGAATACGATGACCAAAATGGGTGGGTGTCATATATAATCCATTCCACAATACATCTGTTGTCAAAGTCTAAATAAAATAGTGGGTCCCATATGTACATTTATTTTAGACAGATTTTTAACAAATATTTATCATCATAGGCTGAATAGATGATCAAACCATTAATTTCCAAGGTTTATGCCTTCACGTGCCCCACAATGGAAACAAATTTTTACTTGAATCAAAAGAAGTTTCTAGATAGAGATTTTATGAAAAAAGTTAGAAAAATGTTTAGATCCCTAAATATTTGTTTGACTTAATTTGACACGTTCTAGGAGTCCTAGGGCTTCTGTTGTATTCATTAGGTCTATAACATTTAGTATCAGAACTGACTTCCAACTTGGCTTGACATATGTATTGTATAGGTCTATAACAAAAAAAGGATTAGAGTCTCAATCGGCACAAACCACCCTCACTCCGAATGCCAATTAGTTTAAATGGAAAGCTTTTGATTTATAAGATAACTAAGAAAGGGAGGAAATCGTGGCCGTTGGGCCACAAAGAAAAAAAAAGAAAAAAGAAGAAATGTAAAAAATGGGAGGAAATCCTTTGCGGGAATGAGATAATTTAAGAAGATTAAGTATCCTTGTTACAGCATATATACTCTTTGAGCGCTATAAACTGGCTGTGATCTATTTGTGTGCGAACGTGCTTGTGTTCAAGTCCTCATTCTTATTTAAAAAAAAAAAAAAGAACTGTTTTCACTTAAATTGTGTCTAGTTTGGGGCAAGCTGGGCTTCATGCTCTCTATCATGGAATACAAGTTGGGCCCATATTTAGGTGCAAGGGCCCAAAATGAGCTGGACCCATTTGGGCTTTGGCTAACCCAGTCCACTAGCATCTGTACTTTTTTTGAGATAAGATAAAATAAAAATTGAAAACAAACAGTCAATTATCAAATTGAAATTCAATTTGCACATCAAACCGCTTCAGCTTCATATATAACAATAGTAACCTCTATGGCATGTTTGTGTGATACTTTTCCATGGAAAAATTGATAGTTTTCTACAAAAAACTCATTTTTCATATGTTTGGTGCGGTACATTTCCATAGAACTACTTTTTTTTTACCATGTCAAGCATTTTTCCTAGCAAAGTTGAAAATGGAGTTCTTATGGGGAGCCATCGGAATTCCATTTCTGCAGAAAACTTGCATCTTTTGCCCACTTGCATATGCACCCTTTCTGTGGAAAGAGGATATTGCTACATCAGCAAAATACATAGAAATGAGTTCCATAGGGAAAGAGTTCTGCGAAAGTATAAAGTTAGTGTTTGGTGGAAAATATTTTTCCTTAGTGAATGGGAGGTAATATTGTTTGGTGCAGTTTAAGAATATTTGGTGAAAACTATAAAAAAAAGGGTAGCGAAAGGGTGGGTGGAATGTATAAAGAGGGATAGGGAGCGTAAAAATAGGAAGAAAGAGAAGAGCATCGTAGTAGATTAAAATGGAGGAGCTTGGATATGGGGTTGCAACCCAAGGTGAAATGGGAAGTAGGTGAATATTTCTACAAAAACGGAAGTTTGATAATTCCCCATAAAAATTCAAGAGTGCACGGAGCCCCCCGCTCAGCCCTTTTGATGGGAAGGATTTCGTGTGAGAAATTTGCCCACTCTAATAAGAGTTACACTTACTTTCATGTTGATAGCATCTAAAACATATAATTTAAATCTTTATTCTTTATTTTAATCGTATTTTTCACATGAGATCAGGTTGATGCTGGTAATAACTTTGGATGGAGTGAAATCTTCCCTGATCATACAACAGGCTAGGTCAGTGACTTGAGGGTTTTAATTTAAACCATAATGTAGGCCTCATTGATGAATTTATAGAAAAATCCTTGGGTCCCCCAGAAAATCCGGAATCCAACCAACCGTCTCTCTTTCTATTTTAAAGAGATCCAAACAACCTCCTGCAAACGTCTCCTAGCCTTTCCTTCTCTTCCTTAGAGAAATGCAATTGTGTTCATTATAAATCAAAACCTCTTCATTTCCACCAAACTCACATTCATCCTCACCTGTGTCTTTCAATGTACCACTTTTACATGGCTTCTCCCTCACACACACATTCTTGGGTTTTCATAGACCTGATCGTCATCTCCTTTTTCTGCAGAGATATCTTACCTTCAATAATATACATAAGCATTAGATAGGACACTATATTTCTTTTGGGTTGTTTACCATCTAATCAAATACAAAGGAAAATCTGTTGATCACAAACCCTGTAGGAGAAAAAAGAAAAAAGACTCTATTTTTGCATCCTTATTAAACATCATATGGATTCTTAACTTAGTCTATTCTTTTCTGCTCTTTGATAATCATGCTTCGAGTGAGCAACGGCCTTGTAGGCATCCTTAACATTGTTACAATGGTGTGTGCCATCGCCATCATCTTAAGCTCATTGTTGTTGGGCATCAATTCTTCATCTGATTGCCAGAGGTTCATGCACTTCCCTGTCTTTGTGCTCGGCATCTTCATGCTTGTCCTGTCCATCCTGGGTCTTGTTGGAGCTTGTTGCGGGATCTCCATGTTTCTGTGCATATATCTATTTGTGATGTTCTTGATGATGATCACGCTCTTCTGCTTTTCAATTTTTTCATTTGTGGTGACAAATAAGGGAGCTGGTGAGGTGATATCGGGGAGGAGTTACATGGAGTATCGTCTCGGAGATTATTCGCACTGGTTGCAGAAGCAGGTCCGCGATGACCATCGTTGGCTGAAGATCAGGAGCTGCTTGCATGAGGCGCAGGTTTGCCAGAGTCTCAGCAGAGATTTCTCTGAGGGGGCAGCTGAATTTTACAAGCAGCACCTAAGCCCAGTCCAGGTTTGCCTTTTTTAATTTTCTTTTCTATTGTTTTTCAAATGGATTATCTGATTTAAGCATTATTTTTCATTAATTTTCCGAAGAATATTTGTTAGATTGTTTTCATTCAAATACTAACTTATTTGTTTCCCAAACATTAAATCAATGCAAAGGATCAAAATTTCTGTATATTAAGGACTGATTCAGAAATGTCTTTCATCTCTTTGAATTGAAGAAGGTAGGGGTGTTGACTGGAATACTTCAACTGTTTGTGCTTATAATTTGTTGCTGTTGTATTGAAGTAGTAGTTTCATAGTATCTCTCCCAGAAGGATTTGAACATGCCACTCCACTGAAATGGACAAAATCAAAGTAGTTTTTTAATCATTTGAAAAAAAACTTATTTTAAATCCAATTATTTCATGGTACCCCAAGAGACGGAACTGAATGAAATTGACAACCATGATATAATGCAGATGAAATAATCAACTCACATCCCATGTACCATGATGGTGATAATATTAGAATTTGATTCATCAACATGAAATTCGCTGCTGGTAAAACAGTGCTGCTCTGTATAGCAGATGAAACAACTGAGTTTGACAGTGCAGTTTGTTGGGTCTCAACCACATGGCAAACTAGCCCAAGGTTCTTTATCATATAAAAAGCATGTATGATTTTTAAGCCAATCAATCACTCAGTAGGCCTTCACCTTAGCGTTAGAGAATGCAAAAAAGCATGGAATAGATCATTTTAACCATTCATTTGGTAGAATAGATTTGGCATTCTCCTGCAGGTTGCATAGCAAGAAAAGATAAATTGATCAAACTGAAGGTCAAGGGGCCATCAGAATTTTGCCCTTTGGGCCTGCTTGGGTCTTCCTGCATAAACCAAGTCCGGGTAACTTGTTTTTCACAAGAGCTATTTTGAGTTGGGATAACATGAGGAGCTATTAATTAAGTCACAGTCTTTTTATTCTTTGCCACGACAAATTATGAGGAAATAGAGTTATGGGTGCTTGGATTTACAAGTAAACTCAGTGAAGAGGAAAAGAGTTCCAATTCCAACGATCAAAATGGGGCCTTAACAGGAAATATTTCCCTGCATTCATAATGACAATATATCCAAACATAAAACAGACTGCCCTTGAAATTTGACAGTTCTGGCGTGGAAGGTATTCTATACAATTGGGAAGGTTCTATGTATTGTGGCCTTGCAAGTCTAAGAAGGTTGTGAGATGGTTGCCTCCGTCTATCAGTGTCTTAAAATTTATTGTTGACAGCGAGGATAGATGTAAACCAGTCCCAGCCAGAATTCGGGAGATCTTCGCAGTAGTGATGGGGTTGTTTTTGGCACTGTCTTCTTAGAATATTGGTATTGTGAAGTCTAATGAAGTGGAAGTCTTGGCTGTTTTGGAAGCTCTCTGCTTCTTTAGGTCCCACAGTCATGGTGATCTTGTTGTGGAGAGACTCATTGAACGCTGTATCTTGGGCTGCTTCTTCTTCTCTGTCCCCTTGGAGTTTTTCAATGAGATCAAGGCCTTGGCTTGTTTGATTCATGTGGTGTTAGGCATGTTGGGAGAGCAGCTAAATGCTCTGGTGGACTCATTGGCCAAACAAGGGGTGGACAGATCCTTGCCTCATCGGTGTTCTTTCTATGTAACTTTTGTTTCTCTTGTTTTTCTGGTATAAAACTTTTATACCTTTGAGGCCCTTTCTTTTTTATTGTTTCTTCTCTCTTTAATGAATAAAAAGAAAAGAGACTTCCCTTTCATCCTGTGACCAGTGGGAATTGCCAACTGTCCTAAAAGACGGTCAAGTAAAACAGTTTTAACCACACTCCATTTTCTATCTAGATAAGTCCTTCACAAGAAGATTTAAGATTGTCCAATTAATTTCTGTTTGGGTCATGATCCATCATAGGGGTTCTGGATCCACCAATTCCCATACAAGTGCCACAAGTACCAGGACTGATTTAGTTATATCATAACTGACAAAAATGGAAAGGGAAGGGGTCTGTCTGTGTGTTTTTTTTTTTGTGTTAACTTCATTTATTTCCCTTCATTTTTGTATTGCTAGCAGTGACCGTTTTCAATTTGACAGTTATATGTTTCTCTTTCAGTCTGGTTGCTGTAAACCACCTACATTCTGCGGTTTTACTTATGTAAATGCAACTTTCTGGACTCCTCCAAAAGATACTGTTTCTTTTGACAGCGACTGCCAGACATGGAGCAACGATCAAGAAAGTCTATGTTATGACTGCAAATCATGCAAGGCCGGTGTCCTTGCCATCCTGAAGAATGATTGGAGGAAGCTTGCCCTCATCAACATCTGTGTCCTCATAGTCCTCAATATCATCTACTGCATTGGTTGCTGTGCTTTCAACAATACCAGAAGGGACAGTCAATACCAACGATACAGGCCCTATTACTACTGAATTGATTGAGTCGGGTTACAAATACTATTCCTCCAAATTGATCCTTGGTTTCCAGTTCAATATACTATGATGTGATTGACAAAAGTGGTGACAGAAAAGGCATCCTAAGATCACTGTAAAGATTAAGGTTTATCATCCCTTAAGGATTATCATCAGGAGACTAGAGATCCAAACCTTTGGATTGCTTCTCAGGTTCCTCATGTGAAAGATTCTCCCACAAACAGATCCACTGCATTGACATGCCAACAAATGAGCTCCCGGGACCATAGTCTTTTATACAACAATCTACATTCCACCTTAAGTTGAATCAACCTTGTGAATGCCAATGTAGTCATTTTATTCGGCTGACTAAGATCCAGTGTCTCTAGAAGTGTTTGGGGATTAAATGACAAGGCTCACCTTGGAGCGAGGTGAAAAAAAAAATGAAGAAAAAATTAAAAAAATAACCAGCAGAGCTCAAGTCTGAGGTGTAACTGCATGAGGTGTACAGCTCACCATATGAGGAACATTTTAGGCATACACTCTAGATGTAGCATAACCTTGAATCACACTTCATAATTGGAGGTGTACTCCCCTTCAGCATCTCTTGTTTTTAAGGAGAAGGGAGGCACAATTTGTAATTTCAAGTTCATTTCAACTTTTTCCTGTTCTAATTTTTTTGTTGTTGCAATTAGACTTAGTTAAATCCTTGACAGTCCAAAAATAGACGAACTCTGATTGTCTTCTATTTACATTAATGTAACCTTTATCCTACCTAACTGTTCATTTATTAAAGAAAAGTGTGCGTGAGTCTTAATGGCTTGTAAAGGGAATGCCTCACCTCAAGGCTCAACATTTAAAATATTGTTGAAATAATCTTATTCATAGTCAAACATCATCCATTTGAGGGAAAAACCCCATGTAAAAGTTAAAGAGGACCTATCTATGACCATGTTGGTTAACTAATTTCTGAATGCATTATTTTTGTTCGGAAACTAAACCTTATAGTAAACATGCCTGTTACGGTATATACACTCGGACTAATTATCTCTGATGGCCCACCCAAACTCCTCTAGTTCAATCCAAAATAACCAGATTAGCTGACTATTGCTAAGTAGTTCTTGCCTTTTGGATATCAAACATACCCTCACATGCCCACCTCCTGCAACAATAATCTTAATGCCTCTACATACCCTCTTTCACAATCAATTTTACTGCAGCACTTGATTCCCTAGTTCTCCACACCTACTCTGAATGGAATTGAACGCCAAAATTAAAGTTGGTTGTTCAATCTAGACTGTTGGAAGCTACTAAACCACAGGATGTAATCCAATTAACATTCATCATTCAATGAGAGTAGGTTCACCAAAGTCCAGTCAACATCTAGGGTTCTGACAAATCTGAATTTCCTGGAATAGCATATGCAACAATAGGACCTAAAAGATGAACTTGGTCTATATGGTCCATGCGTGCCACGTGTACAGTCAACAGAGTACTTGAAAACTATGTGTGTCAAAACCTTAGTAAAGCCCTTAAAAAGGGAAACACAATATGAATGAAGCCAGACATGAATGTCTGAACCCCACCCACATAGTATTATTATGCCAGTAGAAGGCAGAGCTCATCAGTGAATTTCATTAGTAGAGCCACTGTTTCTAACCCACTAAGGTTAACTCACGAGGAAAGCTTGTTGGAAAAACCTTACTGTCAGTCAAGTCTTGTTCATTCGCCAAATAGCAAATTGATTGGGCAAATTATTAGTGACACTCAAATCAGAAGACAACAATAAAAAATTTTTAGATTCACTCAAGTTTGGAAGTGTGTTTTCCTGCATAAAACATTGCACATCTTCATCCATACAGGCCATTTTAACACCCTACAAAATTAACTCATACAATAGGCATTAACCATACAAGTTGACCGAGACCTCAGTAAAGCAGCAATCTGATCTCTGGATTGTGGCTCTGAAGAGAAATGTCAACCATCAGAGAAACCATCTATATTTTGGTATCTTTCTCACAACTACGAGGATGCAGAAAACCAATTAATCAGAAAGAGCACCGCCAGCAAAAATCCTCCGCAGCTCCATAGCGAAAGCTTAGTCATTCCAACCAAACTAAGCACTGACCATGTCCTGGGTGTTCAACAAACCGCAAAATCCACCACCTGCTAGTTGTTCTCAACTAAAAGGATACAGAAAACAAATTAATCAGGGCACGAGACAGCTGGCAACAAATTCTTTGCCGCTCCAAAAGGAAAGCTCAGTCTTTCCAGCCCAACTAAGCACAGGATATACCCTAGGTGTACAGCAAACCACAAAGACCACCTACTGGTTTTTCAGGAGTGTGAGAGCAGTAAAATAGGGATCACACTATTTTTCCAACTTCTCTGTCCTATTTCTTGCAGCCCTGAATGCACAATGGATCAAATATACAACAAATCACCAAGATCACCTCCTACTTGTTTTTCAAGACTGTGAGAGCAGCAAAATAGGTATCATACTATTTTTCCAACTTCTCTGTCCTCTTTCATGCAGCCCTGGCTGGATGCATAAAGAATCAAGTATCATCCATTCTGCAAAAATACTGAAACTCAAAGTGTTATGTGATACGTTCAAGTTCAAAATCATGGAATGTATCGAGTATGGCCGCCTTCGTAACTCCTGGAACCTCTTTGTTATGGTACCATTCCATTCCTCATTTGATACTGAACTTCAAAATGAGCTCTATTTTATTATATTCCTATACACTATATGACCAAAACCAAGAAAAGATATATTATATTCCATCCACATCCCAGCATCCCATCCAAATAGTAGGTATGGGAAGATTCATGCCAGTCATCAGGACTTGTGCCATAGAATTTCTTTAATGGAATAGATATCCAATCAGAGGTTAGCATTTCAAGTTGACACAGCAGGGGGGGAACAATCTCGATTTTGGCGCAAGAGAACAACACCTTGAATGCATGCGGTTATAAAATGCTCTACTCATGACAGATGATGTAATCTGAAACTGTCATAAATACTATAAGGCACATATCTCAGAATTTCCTGATATATGATTGACTCAGTAATATAAACCTCTTCATTTAGATAGCACAGAGAAGAACTGTACACAATGATACTTCAGAAAAGTACAAGAATGAAATGAAAAACACGTGCAGTAATAAAAAACTGATGAGTTCAAGCGTCAAAGTTTATTGCAGTAGCTTCATTTAAATAGATCCGCACACCCAACCAGTTGCAACAGCTCTAGATCCGGAATATTTAGCAGATGAATGAATAAATGAAGTGAAACACATGAATGAACTGGGAAAGAACTTTAAATTTGTGAAGCGAAACACATGAATGAACTGGGAAAGAATTTTAAATTTGAGACACCGAGCTATGAAATTGGATTTGCAATTTTAATTCTTTCCAGCCATTATTTGTTGTTTAGAACATTCCTAAAGGCAATAATGGAAGCATTTTTTTTTAGTTCTTCCAGGCATTTTCTATGTTGAAAAAGGAACTCAATAAGATAGCGGATCCTGTTCTTAAGTTACTAACTAATACACCCAAAATACCTAGGCGTTTAATGTACCACAAACAAACTACTTAACACCTGTATGGTAGGACATGAAGGAAACATTTTCCTACACATGTTTGTGAAGTATTTACATTCTAATACCAATAGCAGTTATGTACCAGCGTACGGCTGATTTTACACTACCCATATACAGGCAGCTCATATCATTGAGGAAGTAATGTATTTTCCTCTTGACAGTTTTATTTTCTTGATTATCAGCTCTTTCTTACCAAAGAATGAAGCTCTAGCATGATTCTTAGTCTTGTCATCGAGGAAGTAAATGCACGACGCTACCAAGTGCGCAACTGCAACCTCCGACACAAGCGAAAGCACATTTTAACAGTGAATTTATTCACATCCACAAACACATACACTGATGAAAACTAGTATTGCAATGCTGCAGAGATACCATGGCTGTCAACCTGCAGAGATTTACAATGATCATCGATCTCCCTAGCCCAAGAATTTTCCGCTTTAATCACCTTTGAATCAAAGAAACTGCCTAGAAAATAACATCCTTAAAATGACTTTTATTCTTATTGAAGAGAGATAAACTAATGAAAGCCAATGGCTCCTCTCTAGGACAATATTTAACAATGATATTATTAATGAACTACGGACAAAATGCAACTACTATGAATAGTTTGGCTTCTACATCAATCCTCTGGTCTCATTGCTCTCATTGCACCCTTTGGTCTGATTGCATTGAAGAGATAAATGAATTTTTGGCTGCTCTCAAACTTCTTCATGAAGCTGCAAAAGAATCTGCTTCCTTATCCATCAATGCTGGCCGCAAATCAGTGCGTCACTCTATAATTGATACAAAGTGCTCTCCATGGTCTCAAAGATTCATAGCTAGGAGGATTGCAGAGGCTGTAGTCTCCAACAATTTCTTGATCGTCTGCAACATTGATATAGAAGCTCATGGTTGTCTAAGCTTGCTCACCAGATGGGACAGAAATCATCACGCTCCTTTTCTGTTTTGGTCCGAACATATGTCATGGCTGGGGGTTGATGCTTTTCGTGAGGTCCAGTTTCTTTTTGGTTTATGTATACAGTAGAAAAATATTGATTGAGAGTCAGACGCTTAAAAATTTTTGGACCAGCACCATTTTTCACATCAAACTCGGCGCGAGTCCTAGACTCTGTAGTTCGACGAAAGATAGAGGCGTGGTGGAGACGTTAGTTATGTTATGAGTATTAACTTTCTTTCGTTAACCAGTTTTAATAGAGACAGGCAAAATACTTTTCAATACTCTTCTTTAGGTGAAGCCCACTTTTGGACACTTCTGCTCACGTGAAATGACATTTTTTTCGTGACATTGTTTTTTTTTTTTTTCCTGTTTGTGTTAGTTGTTCTTCATGAAATTCAAATTCAAATCTGAGACATGTTGACTCTCATGCCATCTCAAGTTGCTAATCAATACTCTCTCTTAGGTGAAATTGGTCGGCTTACTTTTGGTAATATGCATTTTTTTTTCATGCCAAGTTATTTCTCTTAAGATTTGAACTCACAATTTTTGTCTTTATACTATATTAACTTTCTTCAGCTAACTATTTCTACCAAAACTTATTTCTTCAGCACCGAATTTTGTTATTGAAACAAATGGATGGAACAATCCTCTTGTTTACTTCACCCATCAAGTGAATGAAGCACATTTGCTCCCAAAGAGGGGAAAAAAGGGACTAACAACGTGTGCTATTTCAATGATTGTTACCAATACACTTTTGAAACAAAAGATTTGTTTCTTCCTCGCATGGGCCTAATCGCCTTTTACTATTTCTCTCATGTTTATGCCTTTCCCAGGCTGTGGAATAAGGGTGTAAAAGTTCTATTAGTCGTGGATTTTGAAAAAACCTTTAACTGAACCATATTATATGGTTTCAGTTTTTAAAAACTATAACCAAACCTAAAAAAACCATTAAAAAATCAAACCGTGATTAACCATATTAGACGAATTGTTACAGTTAACTGTACTAAAAAAGGATTTGAATATCGGACGGTTGTGGATGTTATGTAATAAGAGATCAATGATAGAAATTGATTTAAAAATATAACTTAAGATGTAACAATTTGGTTAATTGCACACTGTTAAACGAGCCGTGTGTTATAGTTTGGTTAATCGAACTATATGTTACGTTTCGGTTTGATTAATATTTGTAAGTTGAGGCTGAAAATTGAAATAAAACTCAATAGCATTGTTTTTCAATTTTAATAATGGTAACCACATTCGAACCTTGAAACACGATTATTTACTCTCGATCCAGTTTGGTTTGGCCGTTTAGACGATTTTTTTTATTTCTTTTTACAATCCGTGGTGCGGAATGTTGCAGCTTTGCCCTTTGTTGGCCTTCGCTTGCCCAGTTACTAGGGGTGGCTGTTGCTTTTGATAGCCTGTGGGTAGTACTTGCACTGTGGATTTGCACCGGAGAAAAGTGAAGCCACTTGTCTGGTTTGTTCATTTGGGTCATAGGCTCATAGCCCGTTGGTTGTTAATAGAACCTGGAAAAGGAAATTTTGACTGCAAAACAGGTGCAAAGAAAACACTGCAAAAATTTCTGTGTGGCACACTTGATGGAGGCCAATCAAAGGGATATGGCTTACCTTGAGCCTTTCCATAGATGGTTCCCATCATCAGACGGTACAGATATTTTGCCCCACCTCTAATCAACCCTCGATAGCAGATTTTTCAAAGGTTTATTTGAAACTAGACAAAAAATTCAGGCTTTTTTTTGAAAATTTCTTTTATTCCTTATTTTTTTAAAGACAACTTGCAATGGGTTTATAATAGAATCGCATAATTTTTACCAGGTAACCTTATCTGTTTTTCTAAATATTTGATGCAAATCAATAATTTATGCGGCGAGATTTGTTAATAAGACTGAAACTCAAGGACGCCACTGGGGGAATTGCAATCGTCAAGTGAATCTCAGGCATTAAGGATGCGGTCAAAAGCCTTAATAGAATGGACCTATATTCTGAAAAGTGGTGCACCAAAACAGGAGCTGATTGGCCATTGTCAGTCATATTTAGCAACCAAATTCTTTGGAAATTTTTTTTCAATTTCCACAAAGTTATGAAAAACCCACTTTTGACAAGTGTATATTGTTTAAGGATTTCAACCAATGGAGACCCTCATTTTGGAGGATCTATAGGTCACGTAGGAATTTTTTTTCCTGAAAAGGTTAAATTAGATTAAAAAGTCAGGAAGGAAACAAAAGAGAAATAGGAGCAGAGGGGAAATGGGTGCCTAAAGAGGGGAGGCCCCAAGAGCAAAAAGAAGCAAGAGAAAGAAAAGCAGGAACAACAAACAGACAAACAAACAAACGAAAAAGGAGGATGGAGCATATCAGAAGCATAGAAGAAGGCAGCACCATAGCAATGGAAAGGAGGAAGACACCCATCAACCTTGGGCGCTGTGATTCATATGATTGGACTCATGAGAAACTTGATTGTTGGATGTAGATGTCACCGAAGAACTCTCCACATGGTCACAGAAAGACCTAGTGTAAAGAGTGGCCTGACGTTGCTCAAACTGTAGTGGATTGTGGAACTGATGAGGGAGGGACGTTCTGAAAGTCTGGACGAGAGGGGAATCATACTTGGAGAGCGCATATGCAAGCACATTTGCCGACCTCTTGCAATAATTGATGGCCCAAGAATGAAACGAGGGAAGAAGCTTTTCAATCTTCGTCCAAAGCGGCATCAAAGTCCAAGCGACATTTTCTTTTTCTCGGATGTTGGTGACCATAGTGAGGCAGTCACTCTCAATTTGGATAGTCATGTAGGATTTGAAAATCTTCACTTTTACGCATCAAAACCAACTTTTCTTACCCACACAGATAGATACACAACAACATCAATATAAAATTCTTAGCCATACAAATCCTCATGCAATGAGGAATCTCTATTCTATGGTAGTGAGGATGCTGCAGATTTGTGGATTCCTCACTGGTTTCAAAATGTAAATATTAGGGCCTTAAGACTGAGAATCAAGCTGATTGCCCGATCAATTTGTGTCCCGCCCAATTCAACCTAAAGTTGGTTTATGTGTTTTTCTCTAAATATGGCAAAAATCCACCATTAGATTGGAGGTGATCAAATTCACTTCAAACAATGTGTCTAGGTTTTAGTGATCAAGCTGTCCATTTAGATGCATATTTTTCTCTTCTAAGGGGATTACAAAAAGGCCATTTTAGTAAACAGCCACAATTAACTTAGAAAAAAATTACAGAAACTTTCTGTCGCACAACTCACACCTATAAAATTTCCATTAGAAAAAAAAGGGAAAACTCTTTAAAAAGAACACGTTGATGAAAAGAGAAAATTTATGGCTAAGCAATTCGTTTCTTGGTACCTACATATATTTTTATGACTTAAGGCATTCCTTACTAGTTCAGCCTATTGGACCTTTTGCCTCTGATCTCCGATTATTCGATTTTAAAGAGTAAGGACTATTATCTAAAAATACATACATAACCACACATAACATTCGAATAAAACAAGGAGTTTAAGTTAAATTAGGTTATGACCTCAAACCAACTAAAGACTCTTTATACATCTTAAGATTCCTAGATCTTGGCATTTTGTGATATAGGGATAGTTTTATCTAGAAAAATATCTTTTTGAAAGCTCTTTGCAATGAATATAAAAAATTTCTTGAGCTCCGCCGTTGTTTTGAGGACGGTATTCTTAAAAGAAAATCCTAAAAGATAAAAGAGTCCAAACAGTGACTATTGCACTGAGCTTTGGACCCACAGGGATACACAAGCGTGCGTCCTTTCAAACAATTTAGATCTCAAGGGATCCTCATCACTTTTCCATTGCATCTTGCTTTGACCTTGCAGGAGATGGACCTCCTGTTATCAAACGTCATTTACCTTGCCCTGAGTTCCTGCAAGAATTTTCATGTGCAGTAAATTGACGGTCATACCTTGCATCTCCAACGGATCCAATAGAAATGCCAAAATATGTGGCATATGTCAAGTTGGGATGTCAAATTGGGCACATGAAAAAATAATATTTTATTTATTTTTTAATATTTATTACATAGGCCTCACAAAAATGTAAATATATAATAAACTAATTGGCATATTGGTTACAGTTCCTATTTTTTAGAGACGTCAAATTTCCAAATAAGCCTTCGAATGGGATTTGCTATCTCCAAAATAACATTTTGGTTGGAGATGCTCTAAACATCTACAAAAACTTTCATGTAATTGAATGGACAGTAAAAATGGCATCAGAAATAGTTCTAATGCATGGGTTCTGGTACAATGTCAATTATATATATTAAAGCAATAGGCACTCTTAAAGAAATCTGAACTTCAACAAAAAATAAAAAAATAAAAGAATAAATGTATCATATTCTATTGGCCCTCATCAAATTCCACTTTATTGGCATTTGACCCACTTAAAATTTACATAATTATATATATTAAAGCATTAGCTAGGGAGGGATGCTGTAGAGGATGTCATGTCAATGGGTCAAACATTATTAGGATGCCACATCAACAGTCTTAAAATTGCCATGTTTGTTTCAATATTTTTTTAGGGTATATTTGTGTACTCCTATTTTTCAAGAAAAATGAGAGGTGACAAGGCACCGTAATACTCGCCTTGTTCGGTGTAGCAACAAAAGAATGACGATTTCTTTTCCTTTTAACTTGCTTTTCACACCACTACGGATCCAACCTCCTTGGGTGGGAAAGGAATGCTGCGGAAGAGGAAAGTCTCCTTTTCCTATTCCACGGCATGATACAAACACGCCTTTAAGTGATAGTTTTAGGTACCAAGTCCATACAATGCTTTGGAATGCCATGTTGCGCTCTGTTGAGACTTGAAATTCTTATCCTACGTCTCTATTGGCCTCTTCCCATTAAGGCCCTCTTAATTCTCATCCCATTAAAAGTAGGATTATTTAACAGTATTCTTTTATATTGTTTCATATTTGTTAAGAAAAAAATGGAATCTGCGCTATTTCCAAACTGTATCATTCAGTTGTCATCATCAATTTGGTTTAAATCACTCTCAAATTTATTATTTGCAATTTGAAGTAGCTACTTGTATGTTTGCTAATTAAGTGTGGGCCGTTCTTATTTATAAGCCTTGGCCTTTGTTGAGTCCCACCCAAGCGACTGATATTTCATCTTTCCTCTATAAACAAGGGTTACTTTATAACTCGCCCAACCTAAAAGTTCCCTAAAATTCAACTACCACGTTTTGTATTGGGTTCTACAAATCTACTTCATATATATATGTGCACACCCTTTAGCTCCCTTTAGTTCTTTTGCTTATTCCAACAACTCTCTCTCTCTCTCTCTCTCTCTCTGAGCTCTTTTCCTTCTTCAAACAGCTCTCTCTCTCTCTCTCTCTCTCTCTCTCTCTCTCTCTCTCTCTCTCTCTCTCTCTCTCTCTCTCACAGATGAAACTTCTTGCTATGGAGCCTGCCTTTAGGAAGAAAAACATCCTACAAAAGGCCCCAAAAACAGTTCTTTTGTTAACACTTGTCCTAATTCTTTTCACTGTCATCCCTCTCTATTATCCAATCGCAAGACCTTTCTTTCTATGGGGGAGTCTTTCTTCTTCATCTCCATCTTATTCTTATCACGACGACAAAGACGGGTTGCCAAAGGTAAAACTAGATGAAACATGTGACATTTTTACGGGTGAATGGGTCCGAAACCCGGAGGCGCCTTATTACATAAATACCACTTGTTGGGCGATCCATGACCACCAGAATTGCATGAGATATGGGCGACCTGACACAGATTTCATGAAGTGGAGGTGGAAGCCTGATGGCTGCGAGCTGCCCATCTTCAACCCCGCTCACTTCTTAGAGCTTATGAGAGGAAAGTCCATGGCTTTTGTTGGTGACTCTGTGGGAAGAAACCATATGCAGTCCTTGATTTGCCTCTTATCTAGGGTAAGGACCCCTACAGCACAATCATTAGCAACTAATCTTTAAGGGACCTTTTTTTCTTTTTGTTTTGTTTTTTTTTTATTTTATGAAATTGAATTTTTTATAAAAATACAGTAAAATGTAATTCAACTTCAGGGGTGAACCTTGGAATTTTCCTTTGGGGGGGGGGGGGGGGGGGATCACTGTTTGGAAAACAAAAATTTTGGAAGGGCTCATATAAAATAAATAAATGTAGTTTTCAAAATATATAAAGGCTTTTCAAAAAACTTTGGTGGGGCCATTTGTAAAAAAAAAACTTATAAAAATCTTGAAAAACCAAAAGGGATTTTTCAAATTTGGGGGGATTTTTAAAGTGCAAGATCGAAATTTAGATGGAATCTAGTGTTTAATTACTAGGCAATGGGTTTATTGGGGTGATAGTTTGTATTCATTTTTCATCCCTCCTTAATTTGGTTTTAATTAAATAATAGATTATTTGATGGAAATTATATTCAACTTTTTCTATGTCTGATTTGTTTCTTTGTTTAATAACATTTATTTTTTACAAAACATTATTTAATGGCCATTTATAGGCTTTTGTTATTTTTCATTCATTTTCACCCATTTTTAGGGATATATTTCTTAGGGATTTTAACAATTCAATTCCCTACAGACAATTAAGCTCAAAGTAAATATAGTTAAGTGTACAACTCAAGCTGCTCAGTGCAGATATTGGCTTAACCAAAATTACAAATGGGTAACCCACACTAATACTCACAACTAACTAAAATCCAAGCACACTTGACCCAAGCCTTATCCGAATTGTGAATTCCCTACTCGGTTGCAATTTGTCTTGAATCAGGCGGCTCTGCTTGGGTTGGAATCAAATTTCTGTATTTGGTTTGTATATATATATTATATAGTAAAGTTTTTGCACTATGTATTATATGACATATTTATGTAAATTCATAAATAGGTTGGGTGTCTAAGTTAATTTTAGTACCCAAGGCACTAAACTCGTTCGACACTACCCAAATTTCATCTGTGTCCCAAAGCCCAACCAAAACCAAAACAAGCTCGACCCAAATATTACTGTTAGTCAGGTTCTAGTTTGGCATGACCTAAGCTGCAATCCTTTGCTTCCTTCATAATTGCCAATTATAAACACATGATTCATAAGAAATAGTAAATGATAATACATTTGAATATCATTTTCTTGTAAACTTGAAAGTTGAAACTATGCATCATTTTTAGGTGTAAAGCTGACAACCTCCTCATTTCAGTATGTGGAAGGATCCCATGACAGAACACATTATCTGGATGTCCTTTTAGTGATGGACGGTAGATGATCATTAGCTATATACTTGTACAATCAAGGGTAGATGGTTACCTAATCTTTTATCAATAAAATCAAATGACCTTTAGGATGCTAACCTACCATTTGAAGAACCTAAATTTTGATTAGTAAAAGCAACTGATCTTTAGAAAGTTCATCCACTTAGTAGACTTGGTGTTGTAGATGTATAGGGATTTGTGGGTCCAGTTGGTGGACTTTTGTGCTGGTGGTAGAACATGATGTAATTGATCTGATGTAATGGGCTTTTCAACCAACGTTAACTTGAAATCAAATCACATGGTCAAATTATACATGGGTTCGTTTTCATCTGCTGGATCTCACCACAGATGGGCCACAGATCACGTAGTATTATTGCACAATAACGGTCTGATTATAATGCCGTTGGAAAATTGAAGCTCTTTGTTGGGAAATTTGAGAGGGAATTTGTTTCAAAAGTTCAGATTGTTGAAATTGGTCCCCACGTTGGACGTCTGTCGCGATGCAGACTGAACTTTGGGCCATTGGTGTCCTAGTTATATAAGAGAAAAGAAAAGGACCAATTTGATAATCTTTTGTTTTTTTTCGTTGCAATTATTGTTGCTTGCCACTCCGAAGCAATATACTGCCATCATCTGGTGGGCCTATCTATGGTGGGCCATCTGATGAATAGATTTCAATCTCAAATCTGGCGCCACATCAGTGCGAATGCCACCATTAGTGTGGCTAGGGTTCATGTTTAGTGAAAATTTTCTCCTGTGAACCAGCCTCAGTTGGGCCCATCTAATGGATTGTACAGTCACATGTATCATGATGATCTGATGATCTTTTTGCTGATGATGATTCAGTCCACAAGTAGTGGGTTTGATTGAACTGGTCGGATTCATAAACGGTGGGCCCATGGTTTCATTGTCAGAAAAAGAAACTACGGCAGGTCAACTTATTTTATGAATTCTATTTAAGACCTATACACGCAGACTCTAACATTGCCAGCTTAGTTTGACATTGAAACTATACTATATAAATTACGGTTTATTCATCTGTTTGGGATAAGGTACATAAATTATAGTTGTGAGGGGATTTTTGGATTTATGCTTATCTGATGTTAATAGGATGTGGACGCTCACATTGATTAGCATTTAGCATCAAAGGCATGATTAGCTTTTTCTAAATTCATACAGTGATTATCTCCCATAGATCTTATCAGGTTTGCTAACCTCCGAACAATGATTGACAGAATATTCCTTTGGGCCCATTTGTACAAATGCATGAATGAATGCTTTTGCTTGCGCTTGTGGGTTTTAAGAACTCAAATTTCTCTCTTGTATTTTCAGGTGAAGTACCCCATAGATGTTTCTTACACGCCAGATGAAAAATTCAAACGTTGGCATTACACTGATTATCACTTCACCATAGCAACATTCTGGTCACCATTCCTAGTAAAATGCAAAGAAGCGGACCCCAATGGACCTACCCTCACTGGCCTGTTCAACCTTTACCTGGATGAATTCGACGAGGATTGGACAACCCAGATCGACCAATTCGACTATGTGATCATCTCTGTGGGCCACTGGTTCTTCCGGCCCTCAGTCTATTATGAGGCCGGCCAAGTTGTAGGGTGCAACTATTGCCAAATTGATAATGTGACCGACCTGAACAAGTACTACGGCTACCAGAAGGCCTTCCGGACAGCATTCCGAGCGATCAACGGCCTGAGGAACTTCAAGGGGACAACGTTTCTCCGGACCTTCGCACCGGCCCACTTTGAGAATGGGATATGGAATCAGGGGGGGAATTGTGTGAGAACAAAGCCTTTCAGGAGCAATGAGACTAGGCTGGATGGGTTCAATCTGGAGCTATACATGACCCAGTTGGAGGAATTTAAGGTGGCTCAAGAGGAAGGGAGTAGAAGGGGTCTTAAGTTCAGATTGCTGGACACCACTCAAGCTATGTTGCTGAGGCCAGATGGGCATCCCAGCCGTTATGGGCACTGGCCGCATGAGAATGTAACCTTGTACAATGACTGTGTGCATTGGTGCTTGCCTGGACCAATTGATTCATGGAATGATTTCTTGCTTCATATGTTGAAGAGAGAAGTTGGGATTTATGGTTCGAATCTTCACAATAGTTATAGGAAGTTGAGAACCAGATGAAGAATGTATAAAGTTCTTAGGTTGTTACTTTTCATGCATTATGTTTTTCTTTCTTTTCTTTCTCCTTCTTTTGGCATTTTTTTTCTTTCTGAACTTAAATGTCATAGGGAAAGTGTTTGATGTGAAGGAAGTTAATAAATATGTAATCCATTGCAATTATTTGGCAAATCATCATTAGTCTCTTGTTTGTCGCCGTAAGCACTCTCTCTCTCTCTCTCTCTCTCTCTCTCTCTCTCTCTCTCTCTCTCTCTCTCTCTCTCTCTCTCTTCAATGATAAAATAGTCATCTGCTTGGCCAACATCCTTCATGTACTAAGGGGTTCTCTAATTCAATGAGATTTGTGTCAGTCAACCATGAATCGTAATGATGAAACTCCTGAAGGGAGGTTGTAAACTGCAGATAAGGAACGTTCTAAATCTGAGAAATCTTATTGTACAAATTTGAACCCTTATAAAAAAATTGAGGTCCGCCCTTGATGGGCCAAATTAAGACTGGATCGACATTTAGGTTGCATGGTCTGGAACTCCAAAATCCAAGTCTCATCACGATTACGACCGAGAGACCAATTTGGACTAAAGATTTATGATCCAAAACGTAATCTAAGTCAGAAATCATGTTCTCGATGGTTTGAATTACAGTCTGAATTCAAAATCTGAACGGGCCGATCTGAACTAGATTCAACGTTTTGAGTCCTCTAAACAGCCTAATGAAGTCTTACTTCTTAGAGAGTCCAATTGGCCCTTTGTAAATATCCAAATTCAAACCATTAAGAAATTTAGACCTTAGATTAGGAAAAAGATCCACCTGATAACAAGTCTAAAAGATTAAACCCATGTTTGTTTCCCTGTCAACATCAGTACATCATCATCTATCATCTTGGGAGCCTTATCTGATCTATTTGGACTCCCCTTTAGGGTTCGACTTTTCTACTCAGCCCTATTTATGTACAGAGATGTTTCCAATGCCGTCACATTCAAACACATCTTTATGCTTTACTTCAGTTTAAGGACTTACTTCAGTTTAAGGACAATACAGGTCTCCCATGTCTCTATTTCTACGGACATGTAAATATGTGGTACTTTAGCCGTTTTAATCTTCTGTAGTCATGCATGGGTCTGCTCATTTGAATGCAATTGAATAGATAGGAATTCATGGCTAAATGAATGGGATCGCTAAGGATTATTAAAGATGAGATGTTGATAGCATTTTGACTTTTCTAAGATTTAAATTACTAAGGTGAAGATTTATTTCCCAACTCCCTCGATTCATCTTTCATTGAAGGGTATATCATTTCATGGTCATTTTTGGACATTCACTTCTTTTTTTTTTTTTTTTTTTGTTTGATTGGCCTAGCGGTTAGGACATAAGAACTAAGGGCTCCCAAACATATAAATTCAATTTTAATTACATTCAGAAATATGTCTTGGAATACCTAGCCTAAACATTTGCATGCACAATTCACAAATACCTAATTTCCCTGTAGCCTCTCAATTTGCTAACAAGTCCTGGATAAGCCATGACCAATTTCACTTAACCTAGCACATTTGCCATCCCAATCCCAATCCTCAGATGACCAAAGGGAATGAGTTACAACTAATAAAACGAATCAAAATATTTTCAACAAATGATGTGTGATCGAGTGTATGACCAATGAAAGGTATGTCTCAACATCTCTCTCCTAGTTTAATTTTGATTATCCTATTTCTGTGTTATTTCAAAAGCAAGGATATACTGAATAGATGCAGTACCTAATTTCCATTTCCATAAAACTGACTATTTTCAACCTTCTCGATTCAATAATCATAGCTTGCAATAGATATGCACTTACTGTAAAATGGAAATACTTGGCAGAAAAGGACATCATCTCTGCTGCAAATAGATTGTAAAATAAGCCACCAGGCAAAATCAAACATATCACTGTCATTATCATCATTAATCTGGGGTCTATTTGAAGTGTCCCATACTAAAAAACCAAACAAGCTATAACCACAAATACTTTCTTGGTGCTAAAAAAAATTAACACGAGGTCCTCCGGAGTAGAAACTAGTAAGTTGTCTTGAAGAAGAAATTCACCGGCACATGAATGGGTTATATATTTACTAGCTCTAAATCCTTACACTTAATTTGCAAAATGAAAGATCGTTGAAAAGTATACGTTAGGTTTATGTCTTGTATTCCGGTTAAGCCAGATCGGTCCGCTAGGTTAGCCAATGACCAATTTAAGGTTAAGGGTATTTTGGTAATTGTACCGGAGCTTTCTTGGTGGCCAAAAAAGCGGAGATTATTACATATGTATATAGTCCGTAACCCTAAATCTTGCAGTTGAAGAAATGTGAGAGTTCTCTTGCTCGTGGTGTTCCCATACCACGTAAGAGAGACAATGTGAGAGAATGAGAGTCTTTGTATACTTTATTTGTCATAGTGAAAATAATCGTCTCTGTGCTGTGGATGTAACGCTATTTGGGTGAACCACGTAAAATTGTTGTGTTCATGTGTATGATTGTTTAATGATGTGATTGCTGTGTGTTTATCGTGGTTGATCTGTTAATCATGAGTTATTTCCGTTGCGCTGCTTTTTCCAACAGTACACACGGCTAGCTGACTACTACTTGCCTGATTGGGCCCTTCAAGTTGAAGAGCAGCCGATCAATAGAGGTTGATCATTGAGGGTTGCTAAGTTTAGGACACCTAAAACAAAATATGTAACTGGTGAACCAAATGAAGCATGCATTAATCAGGGCCATCCATGTATGATGTTCTTGTCTGGATATCTTGCTGGCAGCTCTAATGTTTCGGTTGAAATATTCTTTTCTTTGCCCGAGTCCAGACATAAGCTTGTTAGCAAGGCCTGATTCACCTAATACTCTCAATGTATGTTATTCTATTTATACAAATGACAAGGCAATCTTTGAAGACTGAACGAAGAGTGGGATACAGATACCAGTATTATAATATTAGTTTGGTGACCAGTATAAATCAATGATATCTTAGCATCTGAAAAACGACTCACCAGAGTGATTCGAATAGGCATAGAATAACTGGGGAATGTTAACAGAGTCTGTCAAGCTAATGGACTCCACCCACGGCTTCAAAGTCTGACTCAGTGGAGTCGGGATGAGCCTGTTCGAGTGGATGAACAATTGACTCTTATCATAGCCGAACCCTTGCTTAAGGCTTCCAATGGGCATGAGTTCAGCCTAGATCAATATGGGATATGGATCCATTTAGCTGGGCCCATACGTACATTTAGATCTGATAGATTGGGCTTAGAGCCATGTGTAGGTTTTTAAATCCTTAACAGCAAGATTCAAAGAACAGATGTGGATTGGTGGCATTTTGTTGGCAGTGGTAATACTCTTTGGAGGATGCTTGCATTTACTATTTTATGGTCCATCTAGAGAGAAAGGAATGACAGAATTTTTAGGAATAATTCTTTTTTCCTTCTACTGTCAATTGATAGAACAATATTGAGGATCACAAAATGGGCCTCGATTAGAAAAGAGTTCTCCAATTTTGTTTTTAATGATATCCTCTTTAATTGAGAAGATTGCATGTGATGCAAGCCAAGTAAGGTGGGTAGAGCCATTCTTTGGTCTCCTCCCTCTCCTGGTGTATTCAAATTTAATGTGGATGGTGCTAAGAGAGGTAAGCTAGAGTCGGAGGAAATTGGAAGTGTACTTCGGAATAGGAAGGGGGTTTTGTTTATCATTTCAAAGCATTGGGTGTTTGTGGTTTTAATGAAGCGGGGGTATTGGCTATTTTGAAAGCCCTCTGATACTTTTCAAGATACTTACATGGTAATCTTATTGTGGAAAGTGATTTTTCTAATGCGATTACATGAGTGTCTAATATAAAGTCTTTTTCTCATAAATTTTAACTCCTCTTCAAAGAAACTCTAGCCTTCACTACTAACATTAATGTCGTCTTTCATTACAGGTTTATCGTGGCTAACTGTATGGTTGATGCGCTAGCCAAGGAGGGGTAGAGAGAAGCTATCCTTGGGACAGTTTTATTATGTATTTGGAGTGTGGGTGGAGTACAATGCTCTTTCACTCTTTAGTCTTTTTTTCATCTTTTTATTTTTTTTTCCTTATTGTAGTTTTTGTTTTTGTATTCTCTACTTTTGATGGAAGTTTTCATTACCAACAACATAAAAAAATAATAATCATAACAGCAAGATTCAAGCAAAAGGTCTAAGCCCAATGAATTCTTGTTGAGGTTATTTTTATCAGTTAATTTTGTGCACATTAGGCCCCCACCGTTCAAATATCTAAGCTGATCATGTCATACATCGGTTAAGACTTTTGGTCCGCGTCGCCCATCGCCCACACCCACATGGGTGGGCCGACTTGAATAAGCATCCGCTTTAGGATTTCCGTTTAATTTAAGACTCCTTATTGGCGTGTCTCTGGTGGTATAAAAAAGTTGCTAAGAGAATTTCTAAAATAAAAAATAACTAGGACTTTAAGAGAGAGTCGGATAAGAAATCTTTTACAACCTGTTTCTCTATCAGTGTTCCATGAATTCATGTCCAAAAGAATTTTAAATTCTCCAAAAGCTATCCACTTTCGATCCAAATTCCTCCAGTTGACAGAGCATTTGAATTTCCAATAAATTGAATAATGGAGATCCAAGTCCCTCCAATTGACAGAGCATTTGAATCTCCAACTTGGATAGTGGAATTCCTGAGATTCTGAAGAAACACAACATTTCAAATGACAGAACATGCTATCACAATCACATCATGTCCATGAAACTCCAGCATCCCAAATTCTTATTATAAATTCCTAAATTCTTCTTATAAATTCCTGTAAAGAAACAAGCCCTTTAATAAGTTTTCAAGGGTTATAACTTCTCAGTTCATTTATTAGATTACCCCATCCTCTACTTCGTATTACGAAAAAGAATAATGTAGTAAAACCACAATCTTAGTGCAGCCAATTAAAATCTAGTACACGTTGGAATCAGGCACACATTTATGTTCCGTTTTATGTATGACGTATAAACCAAACGAGAAGAAGCTTAGAGAAATGTTCATCTATTGAGATACTGGATGCTTATCGAAAGAGGGGAATTGCATGTATTAAAAGGGAGCATAGTCAAGGGATACCCTAGGTCATCAAAAGCTTCCACCAATCAAAGTATTGTGCATTTCAGACGATGGTAAAGTGAGACGACATAAAGAGCTCTTCCTCCTTGATTTTCAAACCCACCCCATATTTGAGTGGATCTGATTGAGGTTAAGTTGACCAAATATCAACTGAACGGTCCTCTCTCCTTGTGGACTCAAAGATCTACTAAAATTGTTTTGGCCAAAAAGAGAGATCTAACTTCCATTGGACTAAAACTCACAATCATTGAATTGAGGACAGAAAAGAGTGATCAAACTAAAAATGAAGGACTGTTTTCTATAGAGTATAATTCCATAGAACCCACTATTTGTGCATTTCAAAATTTCAATTTTTCAAGCAGTTGGTTTATCCATCGCATATTTGGGACAATATTCACCATTAAACAGGACTACCATGATTATGAGTCGTCAATACATAGTATAATGGAGCAAAATCTTGATCATCCATCAAATGAGGAATGCAAATATGACTCCACAGTTTGGATAATAATAAACTTGCCCTCATTATGCAAACTATTTGAACATTACAGAAGAAAAAATAAGAGGTAGAGATCTACTTATTATCCACTGCGGAAGGTAGAATCCATCGGTCAAAGAGCCAGGCCTTTCGTATGAGAACTTATGAATATTGTGGGGAAGGAGAAGGAAGATAATATGCAAGTATGAATAACAGAGAAAACAACTGGATTCCTCACCTGTTTTCCCAAAGGATTTGAAAATCCTCAGTCTCGTCGATTTATACCAAAATACTCAGCTATACAAATCCTCATTGAAGAATCCTCAAACCTGATGCAGGAAGAAATCCTCAGATCTGCAGATCACTCATGGATTCCCCCAAGGTACGAGACATGCCTAAAAATAAGTGAAAATCTGATAGAATTCACCTTTAACCACCCTCTATCCATTATATACTAGGCATGAGATTTCACATGTAAATGATATGAAAACACAAGCATTGCATGATAAAACACGGAATAACACTGGAGCAACTGTCACCTAGAAAAAGTCATCTGTCCAGCTGTGGGGGTGCACTTGGGCCTACATATGATCAGCTTACCCCTCCAGAAAAAAAAAAAAAAAACAACGAACTGGCATAAGGCTTAATTTGGCAAAATCATTAGAATTAAATAACACCCCCCTCCCACCAAAACAAACCAAAACAAAAACCAACGACGAATTGGCATAACACCTAATTTGGTATAATCATTTGAATTAAATCGCAAAAGTATATAGTGAAGATAATCTGATGGGGCTGAATTTTTGCCTAACCCTTTTACATGTTCCCTAGTAATAGATATTGATCTAGGTGGACTCCATGAGCAGACCCATATGAACAATGCAAATAACTCATACAAGAAAATTACACAGGAACGACAACATTCATTGTCTCTTCTGTTCCCCACATGGAAGTTTAAACATCCAGTGTTTTGGCTGAATGTGATGTGGGCCCACTCTCTGGTACTAATGGGCCACATCGATTTTTTACCATCCTTTTTTAACCCACATGGATAGGTCTTCATGGAAACAAGAGATGGGTTGTACCTGAAATACAGAAATCAGGAAGACCTGGATTGACTCACATGATATCACTCAGATGCAAACAAGTTCAAAACACCCTAATTAGGCTTCAAACATTGGTAGCACAAGTTTCTAACAAATTAGAAGATAAGTTCAGTAAATTTCATTTGAAAGTGTGGAGAGGAAGCGATCAAATCGCATGGCATAAATGATAAAATCACATCTGACTTGCCATCAACCAGTTGACTGCAGCCAATGAAGAAAATACATGCATTCTGTCATAGGACCCAACAAAACAGAAGGGGGGCATGAAACAGTCCCAATCACTGAAACAAATTCCTATTGCTATTTGGACTAGTGATTAGGGAAGTTGAAATCCAAAGACCATTGCAATGTTTGCATCCCTGCAATATAAAGATACAATAGATAAAGGCCGAAATTGAAATAGCACTATTCTCCTCTGGGATGTTCCTCATTAGTTAATATCTGAAACACAATGAAAAGGGTGGCAGTCATGATGAGTGTTAATTTGAGGTGAGTGACAGTTCATAGGGGGTAGTGAGTGTAAAGGAATTGGCTTCTGATTAAAAGAGGTCTTGGTGGGTCCATAAATTGGCCCTCCTGTAGGATACCTTAGGAGAAAATAATCCAAAGTTAGATGAATGGTAGTTTTTATTTAGAGAGCATAATCAGCCAAGTGACCAGTTTCAAAATAAATCTGCATTAGGAGTGAGAATCCAACTGAAATATTCTCATCAAGGCTACTTCTTATAAGTATTAACTTGCAAAAAGTAGCATCGGAGAGTTATCAGACTGCATATATACAACAATGTCAAATATATACAGGTAATCTAAAAAACTGTCAGGTGAAAACACGACAGCAGTAAACATCTATACAAGCCCACTTATTCGGGCTTTCCAAAACAACCCAATGTTAAAACCCTATGAGAATCCCAGTTTCAGGTCATCACACTTCCACGGGAATCATCAAATCTGTTGCAAAGAGAGGATGATATTGTGCTAATCAATTCAAGTTGATCATGGAGGAAGGCCAGTGCTTGGTTTTGGCCCTGCATACCCAACTAGTTTCCAATTGAAATGTTGCACTTAGTTCTCCAAAATGCCTAAAATAATGATTTTTCTATATTTCCAACAATTTTGGATGTAACAATGCTTACAAAGAAGAAATATAAACCAGTCTTAATTAAACTAAATTAATTTGGTAATAAAAAGCAAAACTAGTTTTCTGTAAATAAAAATCTTGATGCTGATGAAATAAGGAAATGAGGTATAGGCCTTGCCTTTTGATTGTGCACATAAATCATATCAGTGAGTCTTCATGGCCCTACATGGTTGATGATGGACCTGATCTCCTTGGGCCTGACTCTGATTCCAAGATGGATTTTGATTGGAGCTAGAACTGGACCTAGGTATGGGCTAGCGGGGCAGGTCTCTGGATATGAGTTCAGGCTGGTTCCTGCATGTATCAGCTCACCACCTTGATGTATTTACCAAATTATATTAATAGGATTAGTGGGTTCAAAAAAATATCAGATTATATAGTTAGAGAGAGAGAGAGAGAGAGAGAGAGAGAGAGAGAGAGAGATAACACCTAAAAAGAATGATATTTTTTTTTCACTATTCTGCTCAGCCTCAGCTTCCTTTACATGATTACTTCTGTATGATGATGAAGATGGATGCAAATTCTTTTGCTACAGCGACAATTTGCATTGAATGAACAAGATCTGCTCAACCATAATTTGCTCGTCAGTTTGTCAGTTGTAGTCTTTGTATGTACACAAGGTGGCAACCACGTCAGTAGTGCTCCTCCTTTTTTTTGTATAGTTGAAATCATGATCATTGAAAGCTCAAGCACCAGGAGTGTAGCGGAGTACGGTTGTTGGACTTTACAGCCACACATCCATTGGCACACATTTGCTCAGCTAAATTTGATTCCATACAAAGTCCAAAAACACATATCACAATCATCCATCTGCATCCTTCTTCTTCTTCTTTTTCTTCCCTGACTTCATTGCCTTCTGATAATCCATTGACTCAGTGCTGGGCAGGGACTTCTCATACATGATAGCAGCGTCTAATGCATATATGCGAAGAGCAAGAGATGAGACGTTTGATGTCTTTGCCGCAGCTGTGAGGGATGACCAGAACCACCATCCATTTCTCAAATACTCCTTCCTGATCATGTTCTCAAATGTGATTGTTGCCTGGATCATCTGCATAGTTCAAATTAAACTATTAAAGATAAAAATCCACAGCATTCTTTAAAAGAAGAAGCTTTGTGTAGGAGATCCTCGCAGATCATTTTGAAATCTAAACTTGGAGTGGTTACAATATCCTGAAAGCACATAGATGGTTGAGAGTAAAAATAGTACAACTGAATTTCTAGCAAAAAAATTTCTTTTTTTACCTTTTTTTGGATATCCAGTCAAATGTCATAGAATTTTGGATTGTTCTATCACAGTGCCTTATGCAATGGAAGCTAGTCTGGTTAAACTGTTCAGACATGATGCAGGCCAGATCTTCACAGGCTTGAAGACATTGATGGGCCCCACTTGTCCATGATCTATCCAAGATCAGGGATCCCTATCTTAGGATTAAATAGCTTCTAATTAATAGATTATTTCCTATTTTATAATAGATTAGATTTAGTAGTTGCCTAATAAGATTTAGTAATTGCTTAATTGCTTAATTTATTCTTAGTATGTTTTGGTTGTTTAAAACATTCACTCCTATATATAGAGGAGCTCTCATTGTAATGACAATGCTTATTTTCAATCAATTAAAGTTCTCTTTTTGACATTTATCAATTACGGTATTTTTTTTCTCTTGTGAGGGTGCCCTAAAGGGTGGAATCCATATCTAAATTCGATCAATCCTTCAGGAGATTGATCTACACTCGATCAAAGATCCGAGGTTGCGCCAAAACACTAAACACATGTGCCACAACTAATAGAATGTTCACCAGCATTGAGGGATAAAAAGAAGGTCCAAGTATGTAATATTGCAATTGTGGTTGAATTAAAATGGCCACACACACACAAAAAAAAAAAAGTTGTAATATCCTATCTTTCTGTGTGAACAAAATTTTGTCCAATGTTTGAGCAAGTCTGCACCGGACCAAACTGTGATCTATTTGGCAGAATCATCTCTCTGTAAAAACTATCAACCCTCTTTCCCTTTTCTCACTAAGCATCAAGAAATAAAAAAAATAAAAATAAAAAACAAGGAATTTCTTTCAGCGGGAACGCACTTGAATAATGATCCTGCAGTGCCAAATTTCCTATTAAAAGTACAAAAATAGAAGATACATATGACTTTGTCACCTCAGAAGCATTGATGTGTGTCCTAATAGTGCAACCTCTTAGGAAACTAGAGTTTCCTTGTTAAATATAATATGCAAAATAAATTCGGCATTGATTGGGCAGGGTAACTCTACTTAGTTTCATTTTGAGCTGAATATTATATTCCAATAACTTTGCAACATGCCTCATTTCAAAACTCCTTTTTAGTAAGGATGGAACCATGTGACTCATGCAGTCCATCATGTTCAGCTTTAGCAAATGATAGAAATGAATGACAATGACAAATAATAAACACTGGGAAGAATGGAGAAGTAAGAAAACCATCTTACCTTATATATGGACTCTGAAGACTTAACATACGCACGCCAGGCACACCTTCTCGATGACTGAGTCTTCGATGGTTTTAGTGCTTCCTCAGGAAGGGCCGCATCCATGTCAAGTAAGTTAATCTTGAGCCGCCTGAGAATTTGAGAAACCTTCCCAACCAAAGGTCTCAATGATATCTCAGGAATGGTACAGCTTTGACCATGTTCCTTTTCCAGAATTTTATCATTCAAGGACAAAAGCACTTTACCATTCAGACATTCTAATGCACAACCCTCCCGCTTATGAGGTTCCATATCATAAGCATTTTCTATACGTTGTTGAGATGAATAATTGATCGAGGGCCTAGTACTTGCAAGATCATCACTACATGTATTGACAGAACCATTTCTCCATTGAAGTGTCAGGACTGGCATATGCTCTTTGGTAGAGGACAACACATCAGACTTATCAGCTTCATCTTGTTTAGTGTGGGTCAGTGTCAGTGTGGGATCACTGACACCCAGAGGCATGGATGGTAAAAATGTCACATTCCCACTTGAACCAAGAAGTCCAATTTCTTTCACCAACTCCTTGTTTGAATCATCCATACCAAACTTACCACAGATCTCATCAATATCATAAGGGCAGGTTACTCCCTTCTGTGATTTAACTAACCTAGAACTGAAATCAGACTTCCCTCTCTTAGGTGCATCAGTAACATCTGCTTCATTAAGAACCTCTGTTTGCCGGGCAACTTCAGACCTCATTCCCTTGCCTTCTCGATTGCTTTCATTTTCCTTGCCATCATTTGGACTAGGGAAACTCAGGTTGCACCCTCCATCGCCATGCCCATCGAGCTCTGTACTGGTGCAAAATGTCTGGTGGCATGAAAGACAATGGTATCTGGAAGGCCATACAGGTTCCATACACTCGCATCTGTACATCCTCTCCTCATGGCCCACTTTTGACTTTTTCCCACGTTTTTTGGGAATATCATTGTTTTCCGGCTCCAAGCAAGGGCCATACCTTTTCTCCAGTAAAATGGCAGCACTTGTAATCAGAGAATGAGGTACTATATCTTTGTCAACACTGGAAGACTTTGATGAAGACCCTTGGGGATCACCATGATCGTAGACCCCACTTTGTTGGAGCCGAACTCTCTGCCACTGCAAAATGTTTTCCTTCAATTCTCTCTCTCTTGAATCAGTACCTCTCAACCAGCCTAAAAGTTCTTGAATTTCCACATCAGATTCATATGAAACCCATTGAGAAGAACTCGAAATGCCATTGTGCAGCTCCATATCAGATAAAGTAGAAGCATTGGGTGATCTTGGATAACTCTCTCTGCTGAAAAGAACAGAATGCCCTGAAGTTGAGCCACCCAAACTTCTTGTGATAGGGCATGCATCCACATTTGTTATTCTCCTCCATTGAGCATGCAGACTTCCACCAACAACCAACCAAGGTCGCTTCCCAGGCCGACCAAAAACCCAATACAACCGGCCCATTGTATCCCTACCTAAAAACTCCCTTCGCATTGACACCTTTAAAAGTTGTGACTCTGTGCTAGAAATAGATTCCTGCAGGAGTGAAATTTCTTTCCTTAGAGAGGTAAGTTCTAGACTATAGGCATGCTGGGATTCAGTTACATCGGGATGAACAGGGTAGAATGGGTTATCCGCTCTCAACATCATTGATGTAGAGCCAAAGGAAACAGGAAGAGCACGTTCCACCAAATGTGCATTTGCATCCAACAAGAGACAGGATCCTGGTGGCAACATCGGAACATTCATTCCCATGTTAGCATCATGGTTTCCATTCAAACAACTCTGAACACTGTTTTCAGCACCTGGTAGCCTAGTTTGTAAGCTAAACACATCTCTGTTAAACTCACCTCTTTCAGGTTGTGGCAAAATAGATACAGGCTGCTTGTTTTGTCTGTTGGATTCATCCAGGCTAGACATAGCAGAGAAAATATTTCCAAGTACAGGATCACTATCCATTACTGGACTATTTTTTGTTTGATTTTCAAATTCTGACAGTTTTAAATTCAACAACTCGTGATGCTCTCGTGTTTGACTTCTGTTACTATTTAAGTTCCTTTCCGGCATATGTTTACTGGAATCATTCAATCCATTTTCCTCCCTGCCACCATCAATGTTGGTCCATGCTCTTTGCAGTAAATCAGCTGAGAAGGTTGCATAGTCGTTTGATCTGTTACCAAAAGCTTGTTGTTGTACCATCCATCTACCGTAGGTCGTAAACAGGTTGGACATTCCTTCTTTTGCAGTGTCACCAGTTTCACTGAACTTGCTTGTTATTCCCATTGTAGTTCTGGCAGCTAACACATCTTCTTTGAGTTTTAGATTTCTCCATTCTAATGACAAGGAGCGCAACTTGTGCTGCAGATCAGTTGATATGTCAGCACACTGATCAAGATGATCACGAATCACTGCTGAGCTCAGCACTTCGTCGCACAAAAACTTTAGCAAGAAGACTCTCTGCATTCAAGATACACATATTAGCAAAAAATAAAAAAGGATGCCAGAATCACAGATGGAATGTATAGTTCTCTCTTATTGGAAAAGGATTCTTTGCACTAATGGGAAACATTCAAAATATTCTTTGCACAAAGTTTCCCATAAATATGGCCCAAAAAGATACTTTAGCATTCCAAAAATATTAAAAAAGATTGATTAAATGGCTGATATGTAACAAAGAGAAATGACTACAGCAATTTTTTTCTATGGAGGATTGATCACTGACAAAGAGGACAAGAAATTAAATGCAAGGTGGGGAAAAAAAGATGAAAATAGAAAAGCCATGATCTCCTTCCTCAAAAATGAACAGTATCAAGATGCGTATGTTTCCATACAAGTCGATGTTTTGGTGCCTGAAACTATTGATTTGGAGCCCCACTGTGTATGGAGGGATACCCCAAACTTCCAGATTGAATACTCTAGCCCTGAGCCATCAAAATTCTCCTCTCTTTTCCTTTTCTTTTCTTTTAACAAAATTTGACTACCGCTGGCCCTTTCCTCCCCATTGTTGTATTTCTGTTTTCACAGCACATTAGATAACTAGGAGCTCCTTGTAGAAGAAGCAAAAAATTTTACATTACTGTAATCATGAATAATAATATGCCTGAGAAAACTATCATTAGTCTAACAGGTAGGAATTTCTCTTATTTCACTTCCCCTTTTCAGGTAATGAAAAACAAACCATACAACAAGGTTACAATAACAAGCACATTCCTTTTGATCCCATTCTTGATTAAATGTGGAGACAAGTTTGGTTTGTTATACCATTCAAGACTCAATTAGGAATAAACAATTCATAGAGCACTTGGAGTATCACGGAAGGAACCATAATGAATTTGGGTAGTCTTACGAGTTACAAGAGTGTGACCAAGGTACATATTGTATTCCATGGCTCGTTCTTTCCTCCAGCTATCTGAAATTGGGTGTATTGGGACAAAATATTTTGTGAATATGATAAAACCCAAGATCTTTGGACTTAATTTTTTTTCTCTCTAAGGGCAACTAGATTTGTGGGGCATTTTCATATAACAAGCTCAAATGGTCCTGGAATATGGGTGTCACCTATGAAGCACAAGTACCGGTACATGTACCGATACGGGTATGGTACAGGTACGCCGATACGGCAAATTCTAAAAAAAGGATACGGGTACGGCTGGGGTACGTCCATTAAAGAATTATATTTTTTTTAATTTTAATAATGCAATATGCTAATAATTAAAGTAGGTTAGAATTCTTAGATGCAACAAGCCAACAATTATTTAATACCATTACAAATTCAACCTAATGAACAAAAAAAGAGCAACAACAATATTATTTTCTATATTTCATAATCTAGCATTCCTTCCTTCTTCTTCTTCTTCTTCTTCCGCCTTTCCATTTTCTTTTTTTCCTATTGGAAGATGGGTTAGGGCTAAATCCTTTTTTCTTTTAAGTTTGTCGTGAAGGATTAGGGCTACAGTTAAAAATTATAATTTTAGCTTTTCAAACTCTTACAAAAGTTAAAAAAAAGAAAAAAAAACTCTTACAAAAGTATTATGAACGTACCCATCACGCATCCACAAACGTATCCATCCCGTACCTACAAAATCAAAACATACCGAGTACGTTTGACCATACCCAATACGTTTTTTCCCGTACCCATACCTGGTACGTGTATAGGTAAGTACCCGGTATGGGTATATGTACATTTTGGAAGTACCCGTGCTTCATAGGGTGTCATTGTCTGTGATCAAGGTTAAAAGTATTATTATCCAGAGTGTACTGTTTGTACCAGACCTAGAGAAGACCACCAGGGGGAGGGCGTCACCATAAACTATCTAAAGTTAGAAACAAGGGACAAAGTGCATAAGGCACCATTAATGTTTGAAGAAGATTATGGGTATATACTATAAATATATTTATTTCACAATACTATAGGGAAAAATAGAAAAGTCTACAACTATATTTATTTCACAATACTATAGGGAAAATAGAAAAAGTCCTAGTTTAGTTTTTTAGGTTTTGTAGTCATTAGAGCGACTTATTTTTGCTAAAAGGAGATCATTTACACATTTTACTGTAATCTACAATTTATTTTAGACTGAAATGAGGCAATTCAAGGAAGTTATAGAGATGCTTCATGGATACATTGACACCTATGGTTAAGATCAACTTTCCTTTTGGAGATTTAACAGCTGCCTGGCTGTTTCAGGTTGATCGGCCATGTGACTTGTCTTATTAGTCGGAGGGGAATGTTTTATGAGATCTCCACCTATGATGTCTAGATACAAATATGGACAAGGACACAATCTGGGATCAGGGAAGCGACTGCACTTTCGGAAATCTAGGTATGGATATGGAAACATGTGTCCTAATTTTATCTTTAGAATGTTTCTGGATTAATGAAACTATCATTGTTCGCATTCCTTTAATCCTTTCTAACATCTTTCATGTTGAAAGGTTAAAGAATCGAAAGAACTATATAAAGTGATAGACTTGGTAAGTAAGATATGCTAGAACTGTACTACAGAAGTATTGGTGTAGTATTGAGTACTGACACAAGTATCGCATTGTTCCAACCCAGATATATTGAGCATGTACAAGTATCCAGATATCATAGATCTTCATAGATGGTTGGGTCCATGCAGAAAGAGAGAGAGAGACCCACAAAATGTTGTTTAGAAGAAGCCAGCAAGGGGATGATAATCAGATAGAGAACCATAACATAGCTAATTCTATGTCGGGATTCACCAGATGAATGACTTAAATTAATCAAAGATAGGTCCTACCTGTATCACTGCCAGGTCAAATAAAAAGTCCTTATCTAAGCATCATATAAAAGGTAGTAACCAAAAAAAAAAAAAAAAGGGTTTTCACAAACAAACCTCTTCCATGGTTATATCCCAATATTCTTTTTCTTCCATCACAGCTGCTAACTGATTCAGTGCCTCAAAAAACATACGGGTGTTCTCTCTTTGGTGTCTCTTCCTTCGATGTCTATTAATGATCTGAATATGATTTGAAGAATCTTGGACATTACATTGACCAGCAACACATGAAGGGCAATACCAGTTTCCTTCCGGAATCCTTGCAAGTGGAGGGTTTAAGCAATAAGTATGATATTCAGAATCACAAGTATCACAGAGTAAGACACTGTCATCATCCCGGTCAATGCCGCACACTTTGCAGACTCCCTCTTCCCAGGGAGCTTTAGGAATTTCATTCTCACAAGCAACATCTTTTTGTTCTTTCTTCAGTACCTCATTTGCACAATCAGGATTGGCATGCTTAGCACATTGCGGTACAAGGGTAAGTACCTGCATTGAAAAATGTAAAGAACTGTTGCTTACAATTAAGTAGAGGGCCAGTAATAGGTTACTAACATAATAGCTTACAGATTAATAGTAATAAAAGACAAAGGGTGACATGGGGTTTGCAAGCACTTAGTATGGAAAAATACATCTGGAGAATATACGAAAACAGGAACTTCTCATTGAGGCTCTTGTTATTATTTCATGGATGAAAGTGCTAATAATGACCATAAAACCAAAAGTTCAAAAGAAGTCCAAACTATAATAATGATGTCATGAGCACGTACCCAGAAAGTTCAAAATAGTTGGCAGGTCTTCTGCAGCTCTAGTCTATAGTTATATTAATCATTAACCTATAAAACTGAACTATAGCCCCATAGAGTTCAAGAACCACACGTTTGCAATGGTCAAAGAATAATTATTACCACCATCATCAAAGTCTTCCCATCATACAAAGGCAATCACAGTTATAGAACATCAAACAAAGTTTTCTTTGTACTAGTCAGCGGCTGTTCGCACTGGCAAGTGGCAATACTAAACACTAACAATTATTGTGTATTGCCCCCTATAACAGCACTCAACTTACCTTGCACATGTGCGAGCCTGTGTTCCCATTACCTAACATGGGTAAGTTGTGTCTCCTCACTTGTGCGAGTTCCCATTACCCCACATGTGCACATCCCATAGGGTCCCAGCCCCTTAGCTGGGATTAAGGAGAAAAAAAAAAAAAACAAACCTTACAATCTGTAAGGTACTAAACAAACATGCATGGTCTCAGAGAGGTTACACATACATTAAGCTCTGTGAGGCTGCAGAAGGCCAAAAGGAGCTAAAAAGACCTTGTAGATATTTGTGAGTATAGCCATGCAAAAAATATACATATTTGCACCCCACCCTTGGAAGCTATTGGATGAATGATGTTTTTGCAAGTAACAACTACAGTTAAAAATTGAAGTACTTGATACAGGTATGGCAGGAGAGAGTAGAAACTAGTACGATGCAATTGTTTTATGAGTAATCATTCACTTCTACGGATTGTAAAACATATATTTAGTTCTGACACATTATTTTTTGATGTTATTTCTATTTAAAAATAAGCATATATCTATTAGTTTAAATGGTATGCCAAATCAACAAATCATTTCTAGGATTGCTGAATAGGACACCTTGTACGGATGTTAACTTCATACATGTATAAAAATACTGATGCAACTCAGCTGTTGACATGAAGGAGCCTCATGGGAAGATGGGATGTGACGGTCTTAAAAAGAGGAAGAACCCATCCCTTGAACAGAACATAGAAATAGTCATCGTCAGCATCATTGATATAGCCGTATCCCATCCATGTAGAGTAGGCTTCATGAGTTCTGCTTTTCTGCTCAACTTGCAGACCATAAACCCTAGTTAATTTATGTTCTGTATAACTCTATAATATCATGCTTTTCCTCATTTGCTCATTCAAGGTCATTATTGGACACCCCCACCCTCCCACCCCCCGAGTTAAAAATCGCAGTCGCAGTCACGGCCATCGCCTCATGGTTATCATGGTGAGACTTTTTATTTGACCCCAAAAAATCCGAAAAAAATCCAAAACAGCCATAATATTATAAAAAAGATAGAAAACAATGCTTTTTTCCATTAGTGAACACTTTAAAGCAAAATACCAGTCCCCCTAAGTTATAACATCCTGTGCTGTTGCTCAATTTTAACTGTTCAATATGGTAATGTTCAAGTGTTTAATTTTTGGGCCTATCTTTATAATTTCTAGATCCATCAATGTAGCCTATATTGACAACTATAGAACACTTGATTTTGTTTTTTAATATTTTATCTTCATCTTTTACAAGTGAACGATAAGATGTTGGGCCCAGCTCTTGGAATAAAATCTGTTAAGGCCTAAAAAAGGACATTTGTTTTAAGTGATTTAGTTTTATCATAAGTGGGCCCTTTTAAAGGGATACAAGATTACAAGTAAAAAGGGAAAAAAAGAAGAAAAGAAGTACAGATACTTAAAGAAATTGGGCCATTATTAGATTGACTATTGTAAAATATTTGATTTTGTAATATTGTATCCATGTGACTTAAAGGTGACTAACATTATAATGGGCCCAATTTTAATTTAATTAAATCCGTTGAGGGCCCATATCAAGAGGGAACATTTATTTTTAGCAGTTTTCATTTTGACGAGTGGGCCTAAATGAATAGCCCCATGACTGCATATAAAAATTTCATAGTAGGGAAGTAGGACCACACTGAATGAAATTTATCCAGGGCCTCCATGCTCAATAAAAAAATGTGGGTCATTGATTTTGAGGGGTCTGGATTAATAATAGGTGAGCCACACTGTAGAGCTTATAAAAAAAAGTGGGTCATTGATTTCGAGCGGTCTGGATTTATAATAGGTGGGAGAGACAGCAGGTGGGCCACACTGGGGCTCTCTCTCTCTCTCTCTCTCTCTCTCTCAATCAACATTCCCATGTTTTCAGGGTTGAAGTGTCGTCGGACGATATTTACAAAATAACGGCCGATATATTAGTCTTAACCGATATTTTGCAGAGGGCCATAACATGACTGTTATGTGCAAAGTATCATCACGGTAAGGACCATTAATATGAAACAGTAACGGCCGACATTTTAAACCATGCAGTCCCCCTTCCCCTTGTTCCTTGAAATTTAACCTTCCAATACATTTCAATTGTCGTAGCACAGAAATCGAAAATGAAGAGAAATCATTCTAACCTAGCAACCATTAAGACATGCCTTGTTACTGTGGGTCTCAACCAGATCAACAGATTGAGAATTATATTAAATTTGCAGTGTACATTAGCCCTCATAGCAAAAATAAATCAATATGGAAGAACATATCTCCATCTAGCATAAGCTCCAATTGCTTGAAAAATGCACCTTATATTTCACAAAATTGAAAAGGTTCTTTCTTACTAGATTTTCTATCAGGAAGGATAAAAAATCCAGAAATCTTGATTAAAAAACCTTCACACAATCAACACCATCCATCCCCAGCAATAACCCAAACTGTCAAGAGGTCCCTATTGACAAGCAAGTTTTAGCTTAAACAGTGGATGCATTATTGTAAAATAAGTACTATAGAAAAGATTGAACAGTCTCTACCAGACAACAAACAAGGACAGTTATGCAACTAGATCTATGAAAGGGGGGAAAAGGAAAATTCTCAAACAGATTGGAGAACAAACCTCTTTTTGATATAATGACTCAAAATTTTTGGATAAGCTTTCAGCCAATTCCATTAGATCTGAACGATCACCATATGCAGTGCGTATATTATGCCAAACCTGCCAATACAAACCAACAGTAAGGGATATTGACATGGATCCAAAATCTTCACTTCAAAACTGCCAACCCCCACCCCACCAAACCAAACCATAAATAAATAAGCATAAGCAATCCCTAAATTGAAACATCAACATTACCAAGGAACTTTCCATAAGAGTGCAAGCAGAGTATTATGATTGGAAGTAGAAATCAAAACTAGAAAATCTGTTTTCAGCTACAGCATGTAATTAAATATTGTCAAAATACAATGTTAGTTTATCTATTTGCAACAGAAAATCAAATGAAATCAAAAACAATTCTACCTAAACCAAAAACATGAAACACAATTAAAGCATGGATGGCCAGGGCAGAACCAGGAAATTCTCCTTGATGGGGCTACTATCCACAGTATTTATATAAAAAAAATTATTGGGGGCCATAGGTACAAAAGCATAAAAATTTCCCAAATTTTTGATAAATTTCCCAAAACTTTTAGAAATTTCAAATTTCATTAAAAGAATCACCATGACTATCATCATCTGAGCCACAAAATTACATTGAGAGCATGTTTGTGTAACACCTTTCTGTAGAAAAGTGGACGGTTTTCTTCAAAGAATCTATTTTTAATGTGTTTGGTGCAGTACAATTCCTCGGAATCACTTTTTCGCTACATCAAACTTTCCCTTAATAAGGTTGGAAACGGAGTTCCTATAAGGGGCCATCGGACTTCCATTTTGGCAGAAAAGTTCACCCTCTTCTCATTTCACAGTAGGTTGCAACCCCATATTCGGCTCCTTTTTCGTTTACTACTCTGCACCACTCTCTTCCTATTTCCACAGTCCCTACCCCTCTTTGTACCCTCCACTCACCCTTCCGCCCCCTCTTTATATAGTTTTCACCAAGCATTCTGCAACCGCACTAAACAACATTATCTCTCCAATTCACTAAGGAAAAGTGTTTTGCACCAAACGCCAACTTTGTGCTTTTGCAGAACTCTTTTCCCACGAAATTCATTTCCATAGACTTTGTTGATGTGGCAATTTCCTTTTTCCGCGGAAAGGGTGTGTACACAAACATGCCCTAAAAAAATGAAATGAGTAAAATAGAAGGGAATGCAAAACTGTTAGATGTCAAGAACTTATCAAGAGTGTGAAGCTTCAGATGTAGTTTATCTGTGTGAGTCAGCTCTAACTTGCTATAAAAATCACTGCTTTGCAGCAACAGTTCAAGAAGTTTGTTTTCTTATTGCCATTCCCTCTGAAGCCTCATCCTTTCTATTTGGGATTGGGACATTTTGTTAAAGACGTGGTTATAGAAAAAAAAAAGAATATATATATAATAAGATGCCCAGATACGGTAGGAACATGCAATGGCTATGGTAGGGACACAGATTTTACATAACAAAAGAAAAGTATTGGATATGATATGACACAATATGATTCCATTTTGAAGTATCCATGCATCATAGTGAATGCTAATTCATGGGAGGTTAGTGAGTGTGAGGAGGTTGGATTTGTTATGAGGTGTCCCATGCAGTGGTAAAAAGGCTACGTCAGAACATAGCTCTCTCTCTCTCTCTCTCTCTCTCTCTCTCTCTCTCTCTATACATATATATGAGGAATTCTCAAAAACTCTCCATTTAAAAAAGGAAGTTTTTATCTCTTTTGACATGTCCAATGAAAATCAGCCACCTCACAAGTGCAAAGCAAAAGAACAAGAATAGCTAATTTTAAGGAGATGTTGATGACATATGTTAAAAATCTCATAGGCTAAAAAAGGGCACTTTTTGGTGAAAAACGCCTGGGGAGTTTTGCAGGATACCACTACACACACATACCCCCCCACCCCCACTCTTCTTTCCCTGGATAGCGGTCAGACAATAAGGATCATAAGATGATTCTGTCCACTAGATGAAAAGTATTGAAACTACAATCCAATAAATTTATATAAAACGTTACCATTCAGAAAATGTAGCTAAGGTAAATAATTTAAATGAAGAAAACTATTCTTTTCCTGAATGGCGGCCAGAAAATAAGGATCATAAGATGATTCTGTCCATTAGATGAAAAGTAATGAGAATATAGGCGAATAAAAATATCGAAAAGATTAACATTCAGAAAATATAGATAAGGTAAATAATTAAAATGAAGAAACTGGCAAACAGATTTTAAAATCTAAAGATTGTGGCAAAGAGGGAAGAATTTTCTTTTCTATTAATGTGAAAATGAAACAGACATTGATAATTGAATACCAATCTTACTGATACAGGCTGCAGACTCGCAATTAGTAGTCTGGCAGGCATATAATAAGTAAAACACTTTTCCCTTCTAAGCCAGTACTACAACTGAAATAATGGCCTCACTGCTAAGATGTTAAGAGGAGACAGAGCTCAAAGAAATAGCATGCACTACTCAGCACGAAACAATATATGTTATATTACATCTATTATGCATGAAAAGGAAAGTTTGTGTATCAACTAACAGGCAGAAATCATGCAAGCTGATAAACAACAACCACACTCCATTATTTTTGCAAAGATGAACTAAATAAAAAAAAAGGGATGAGACAACATGCCTCCCGAACATCCTCAAGGAAAGCCTCATGTGAACCACCATAGGCCCCAGCAGCCAGTCTCAAATCAATGGTCCGAAAATCAAGAGGACGAGACAGCATAGCAGATGATCCAAGTATTCCTTCATCTTCATTATCATTGGAGTTCAATAGTGTTGTTCCCAGCAAATTGGCAAAAACTTTTCCATCATCTGCAGCAGCAGCACGGCGTAGTATGCTACGACATTGTTTCATAATGATATCTGAGACAGAAGTAAAACTTTTCCCTTTTCTTCCCTTACTAGGTTTCTGCTGCACGCTTTCGCCACATACCTCAGCCAGCACTGAAAGAACAGCTTTCTGTAGGCAGCCAAGAGAAAACATCCTTACATTCAGTATAAAGTTACTAAGTAGAGAGAAATTAGATTAAATTAAATGGAAAAAAAAGATTTTTTCCAACTAAATTGCTATGTTCTTCAGTAGGTATAAAAGCATTTTCTCACTGGTAAAAACCCAGCTAGTATGCATAGAAATAAAGGAAATAACTACATGCACTATAGGCCAGAGAACAAACTTAACTAGTCAGAGCAGCAACATCAAAAAAATGTGAGAAACAGAAAAGAAGAGGAGAGAATGATGGAAGGGAAGGGGAAAGAAAGCAGGGGATGTTAACAAAATGAGGGACAAAATACGATATAAATCTCAACTTTCAAAACTGTTGCCTGGATGTTGAAGCAATAGATAGCAAGCCCCATCTCAAATAATTACTATATAAGAATATAAACAGCTCACTGAAATTGAGTTCAGCCTTAAGTAGAATAATAGACATGTAAGCCAATGTGAGATGTAAAAGTAAAAACAATAGCATCAACCTCTTCAAAGGGAAATGACACAGAAGAATCAGTCCTAACTTCACTATTATATACATCAATAGGGAATGGAGAGTCTCAATTCCTCATCGTCAGATTAGGGAGTCTGGATCTTCCTCAACAGTTAGACTCTTATGGCTATTATCACCACATAAGACACTCATTTTTTTTGGTAACCTTATATTTTATTTATTTAATTTTTGGCGAGATTGGGTCAGTGGTACAGTGCTCGTGGGACAACCTACGCACCCGGTGATCGAGCCCTGGGAAGCTCTATGAGATTTCATGAAACAGCCTTACCCCTTTCTTGATTATTACATAACTCTCGTTGGAGACTAAAACTTTTTCCAAAATCTCAAAGTTTTTTTAAAATTTCTATAAATTTACCTAATGCAAATATTTATCATTATGAAATTTCATTGGAGACTACCTAATGTAAAGATTTACTGTTGTGTAAGTTCAGTTGGAGACCTCCAAAAATATTTTTTCGTTCAAATAGTTCACCCAATCTTATGGTAATTTCATGGTATTACTATGATAAAAGACTACAGTCAGAATTTTTTGCATATTTCTCCTTTCCTAAATAAATTTTAAAATAAAATAAGTTCACTTGTTATGAATTTATATATTCTAATTAATCTCCTAATCCAATTAGAATTATCATTCATGTCAACGCTCCCACTCCAATCTTAAGTATCCCACTATAATTTAAACTCTCTCCCTCTCATGATAGTAATATTGACATGGTTTGCAAGTGCCCCACGACAATTGAGGAGCAGTATTGACATTGATGAAGGTGTACATCAGCTGAGGGCCAAAACTCCACGGGCCGAGCCAAGGCTCGTTGAGCAAGCACATGGGCCAGCTGAAGACCCATTGGGCCGTAGTTTATTGCAAGTGACCCAGGACCAATCATTTGACACATTAGTTGAGAAATAGACTGAGTTCACTGCAAGAAGCCCAGACCAAGTTGACCTATTAGTTCAGCAGTAGACCTGGGAACCCTTGCACAACCAACTTGTTGAACAATAAAATCTATAGAGATTTCACTCCAAGTCTTATCTTGAGACATTAAAATAAATCTGCAGAGATTTACCTTCAGTTATACCTCTATAAATCAGTACCTATTTACTATATTTAGAGTTGTACCTATCTTAGGATCTTACCCTAACTAGGTCTAGTTGTTTTCAGAATCCAATGTTATCATGATTTAGAGAGGAAAAAGGGATTTGCTCAATCCTCTTCTAATCAGAAAGAAAATAAAATCAACCATGTGATTACTCAGTCCTTAGAGATTGTCCTTATAAAAAGGATGTACTCTCTTATTTCCAAGGCACTCAATGAGATGCAAAATTTCTCTCTCTATTGTAGGGCCTGTTTGGATAAGCAAAAAGTAAAGTAGAGAGAAGTTAAATGGGCCCACAGCTTAAAATTTCAACTCTATCCTATTTGGATAAGTCTGGCCCAACAGATGAAGTATTATTGTCAACCCATATATACTCCATTTAACTTCAACCCTAAATACTTCAATTTCCTTTAGTAAAAGTCAATTCTACTCCAAAATATTTTTAAAGTGAAGTGAACTAATCTGCCTTAACTTCAACCCACTTCTCCTCCACTTCACTCTACATGTAAAATCTACTTCACTCTAGCCTACTCCGCGTGGAATGATTGTTGGTGTAAAACATAAACATGTAAATGTGATTATCCATTTAAGCTTCAGCTCAGAGAGTATCAATGTTATGTTTCCACTCCTTGATGCACTAAATAGCAGCAGAACAAAGATCCTTCCAAAGATTCATATTCTGAATCAGTGTGCAGAAAGCTTTTCTTAGTTTCTTAATTTTTTCAATTAGTTTCAATATTTTTCAATTGCCGCCCAATTTTCCCAATTCCAAAAGTCGGCCCTCAAGAAACTGGTCAAAACCTTCTTTCTGTCCCAATTGAACCCTAACCAACCCACCCTTCTCTTCCTCCTCTCCGCCTGCCTGCACTCCCTAAAATTTGACCTTCATATTAAAAGGTATGATCTCTAAGTGAGAGCCAAGATTGTTGGCCAATACTCTTTATAAAGGCTGTAAAGTATCTCCCAAGAAATGAATGAATATTTTCCTCCCTTCTAATGCTGAGAGTAATCAAATTCTCTTGGCCTTATGTGAAGACTCCTTGGCACCTCCAATGCGTGAAGTCTCCAATGGCATGGTTTCAAGATATGTGTGAAGATACCACATCAATCAACACCATAATCATCAATTCCATCCCATTTCAACCAAACTCTGTCAATTCCGACCAGAATCAACAAAAGCAGCCCAGCCAACTGAAAATTCCTTCTTTCGTGGATTTGCAATTTGGTTATGAAATAAAAGGTAACCCTAAGAAACCCTCACATTTGCATCTTGTCTCAAACGAAGAAGAAGAAAAATAAGAGGAAAAGATGAGAAGATGACGCGGCTGGCACACTTGCAATAGAAATAAGAGGGGGAAGAGATGCAAACAGGAAGGGGGGATGTATATTGTCTGAAGAAAAATAGGGAGGAAGAGAGAGGGAGTGAGATGGAACAGATATGTGCTTGTTCCTCTTCTGCTGCTGCTGCAGCTTCTTCTTCCCCACACTCATTTCTACTGCTTCCATCTGAATAGAAGGGGCGAAAGCCAACCCTTCCCCCCTTAGATATATCTTTTCAGTCCAATATATCCCTTGAATGAACTCAAGGACATTCATGGGCCCCAAAGTGGGGTCCACATACTAAAAATCTGAAACATTTGAAATCAATGTCCCACTCATTTATAAGCCCTCAAATTTCACTTGAATAGGACATAGGGACCCAGCAAAATTTTTACTCTAATAGAAAATACGACCCTCAACCAAAATTCAATCTGATAGGAAACGGGCACTGACCAAATTCCACTCTAGTAGGAAAAAGGGCCCTAGCTGACTCTTGTACAAACATATGCATGAAAAATCAGTTTTTTTTTTTTTACTTAAACATCATTTGAACTCCGCCAGTTTTGCTGCCGGTCCCAAGCCCGGGTAAAGGAGGAGGGTTGCGTTAAGTAGGTGACAGCCAGCGTAAAACTTTATCACACCCCAAACATGAATTCTAAACAAATGATATTTCACGATAAGGTTAGGGCGTTCCCCGCTTTAAGCGACGCATTGCAGCATCGCCCGGCTGCAGTGAAAAGCGTGCAAGGGCTACCGCATGACTTTGGGCTAATGCGGTTAAAGAAGTTAGTCCATGAGAAGAAGAGGAGGAATAGGAAAATTAGACTTGCTACTTGGAATATAGGAACCTTGACAGGCAAGAGCATGGAGTTGGTTGAGGTAATGAAAAGAAGAAGAATTAGTGTGGCTTGTATAGAGGAGACAAGGTGGAAAGGGAATAAAGCTAAGGAGCTCATGGATGGGTATAAGCTTTTCTATGCAGGAAAGAGTAATACAAGAAATGGAGTGGGTATAATTATAGATAAGGATTTAAAAGAGAAAATTGTGGGGGTAAAGAGGTTTGGTGATAGAATTATAGCAATTAAACTAGTACTAGAGGAAGACATAATTCATATCATTAGTGCATATGCTCCCCAAGTAGGACTAGAAGAAAGTGTGAAAAGACAATTTTGGGAGGAGATGGATGATTTAAAATGCGAGAAATCCCAAATAGTGATAAAATTTTCCTTGGAGGGGATTTAAACGGGCATATAGGAAGAGATAATAGAGGATATGAGAGAGTGCATGGAGGGCATGGATTTGGAGAAAAGAATGAATTCGTAAACACTATATTGGCTTTGCAGTGGCATTTGATCTTATAGTAGCAAATACTTACTTTAAAAAGAGAGATGAGCATTTAATTACATATAAAAGTGGGAGTAATATGAGTCAGATAGACTTTTTTCTAGTTAGAAAACAGGACCGATTGCCTTGTAAAGATTGCAAGATTATCCCAGGAGAGAGTTTGACTACGCAACATAGGTTTGGAGTTTTAGATATTTGCATTAGAAGTAAAAAGAGAGCAGTAGTAAACAAAATGGACCCTAAAACAAGGTGGAGAGATTTGAAGGGGAAAAGAACAAATATATTTAAGGACAAAATGATTGAGAAAGGAGAATGGAATATTGAAGGAGAAACTACAGTAATGTGGAATCAAATGGCTAATTGCATTAGGAATGTTGCAAAGGAGGTACTTGGAGAATCAAAAGGGAAGAGACATATTAATAAAGAAACATGGTGGTGGAGTATGGAGGTTCAGGAAGTTATTCGACAAAAAAAACATTGCTACAAAGTTTGGCAGGGGACTAAGAGTATAGAAAATTTTGAGTTGTATAAGAAGGCAAAGAAAGAAGCTAAGAAAGTAGCAAGTAGTGCAAAGTTCAAAGCATACGATGACCTCTATAATAGGTTGGGAACAAGAGAAGGAGAAAAGGATATTTTTAAGCTTGCAAAAATAAGAGAAAAGAAAAGTAGGGACTTCGATCATGTCAAATGTATCAAGGACAATGAGGAAAATATTTTGGTGAAGGACAACGATATTATAGAAAGGTGGAAAGAATATTTTAGTAAACTTTTAAATGAAGAATATTTGGGCGATACAAGAGTGGAGGAGGATACTTCATTACAAGAGTATACTTTTCTCCGTAGAATTAGAGGGGTGGAAGTGAAGGAAGCATTGAAGCGAATAAAGACAGGAAAGGCAACAGGCCCAGATGGTATTCCGATAGAGGTATGGAAATGCTTAGGAGAGGTTGGAGTAAGTTGGTTATGTAGACTATTCAATAAGATACTTGTGACAAAGAAAATGCCGGATGAATGGAGAAGAAGCATTGTAGTACCTATATATAAGAATAAAGGAGATATACAAAATTGTACCAACTATCGAGGGATTAAACTTATGAGTCACACTATGAAGTTATGGGAGAGAATAATAGAGCAAAGACTGAGAAAAAAGACTAAGATTTCGGAAAATCAATTTGGTTTTATGCCAAGGAGATCAACTATGGAAGCTATCTTTTCACTTAGGCAATTAATGGAAAAATACCGAGCAAAGAGGAAAAATCTACATATGGTCTTTATCGATTTGAAAAAAGCCTATGATAGGGTACCGAGGAATTTAATTTGGTGAGTCTTAAAGAAAAGGAATGTCCCAAGAGGTTACATTGAAATTTTTAAGGATATGTACGAAGGTGCAATAACAAATGTGAAAACCACATGTGGAGAAACGGGCGGATTTCCCGTGACTATAGGCTTACATCAGGGATCATCCTTAAGCCCTTATCTCTTTGCATTAATTATGGATGAGTTAACTGTGCATATTCAAAAGAAGTGCCATGGTGTATGTTGTTCGCAGATGATATAGTATTGGTGGATGAATCAAGAAAGGGTGTAAATGCAAAGCTTGAGAGATGGCGGAGGGCATTAGAATCTAGAGGCTTTAAAATAAGTCGTACAAAGATAGAATATATGGATTGCAATTTCAGTGGACATATACAAAGTGTTGAAACCACTATCAAAATTGAAACCCATGAGATACCACGTAAAGATTTTTTTCGGTACCTAGGCTCGATGATTAGTAAGGATTGGGAGATTGACGAAGATGTGGAGCATAGGATAAGAGCTGGATGGCTGAAGTGGAGACTAGCTTCAGGAGTACTTTGTGATAGACAAATGCCAACAAAATTGAAGAAAAAATTTTACAGGACAGTGGTTAAACCAGCTATGACATATGGAGCAGAATGTTGGCCAATTAAGAAGACACATATTCATAAGATGGATGTAGCGGAAATGAAAATGCTTAGGTGGATGTGTGGTAAAACTAGAAAAGATAAAATTAGAAATGAGCGCTTTCGAGAACATTTAGGGGTAGCACCAATAGGAGATAAGATTAGAGAAACTCGTTTAAGATAGTTTGGGCATGTTAAGCGTAGGCCAGTAATGGCACTGATGAGAAAAAGTTTGGATATACAGGTGGAGAGTCCATCAAGAGGTAGGGGTAGGCCGAAGAAAACATGGATGGAAGTCATTAATTCAGATTTGAAGAAGTTGCACTTATCGAAAGATTTAGCTCAAAATAGAACGGAATGGAGAAATAGAATTCATGTAGCCGACCCCAACATGGTTGGGATAAAGCTTTAATGATGATGATGATGACTTAAACAACATTTGAAACTTACTATTTTTAGTATTATTTTAGCATTCAACTAATTTTTTGAATTTTGACTATTCTTTGTTTTTAGTCACGCCTTTCACAAATTAGAACACCAGTATTGATTGAAATAGCGGATGTTCCACTACAAGGCTAAGCAGGAACGAGGATCAAAACAAGATTGACAACAATAATCCACACTCCATCAACACTTTACACACCCTCCCAAAAAAAGAAGGAAAGAAATGGAATAAAAAAGGGAAACACAAGCATGCAAAAGTCCTTGGCTGAGGCCCCTTCTCAAGACCCCAAAAAAGTATAGAAATCAAGATGACAGACCATGTCCCCCCACCTAAGAATGTGCACATACCATATCACACCTCAACTCTGAAGTCTAAACCCAATTCCACTATTGTGCATACTCCCAAACAAGATATGAATGTTCTGATGCAGGCCAAAGTATAGGTCAGCCAACCTGTTGTGCCCAATCCATACGCCCAGCAGGACATTCAATTATTTAGGGATATTATAAGTAGTTTAGTTTGATAAAGATTAATATTAGTCAATTCTTATTCTGTTTAGGATTATTCTAATATTAGCAACTTGGTTTTTTAGGAATCAAGCCAACTCCTCCATATAAAGGATGTTAGGCCTCATTGTTATGCATGCTCAATTTTAATTAATAAAAGTTATCTTTTGAGATTTGAGATGTTAGCTCTTGTGGTGTTTGTTCCTCTTGTGATGATGCCCTAGAGGTTGAATCCATCTTAGATTCGATTAATCCTTCGAGAGATTGGTCTATTTTTCGATCATGGATTTGTGGCAGTGCCAATTGGTATCAAATACAAAATCCTACAGTCGAAGGCAAAACGTTATCTTCCCCGGATCCCAATTCCATTGTCACCATCCCCCATCCCAGTCGAAAACCCCTCTCCCCAAAATCCATTAGCAATCCATCTTCAACCCTCTCACCAAAGCCCCACACCCAACCGAAAGCCATCCTTATTCAAAGCTCGACACCATCCACCACCACCGAAATCCAATCCCAAAACCCCCTTCTTCACAGGCCATCGAAGCCCATTCCCAAAACCCACTCGACCTCCACCCTCAACCAAACCCAAAACAAGCCACGAAACCCCATTTGGTATAAACCTAATTAGAACCCAGCTCTAAACCCTAACCCAAATTGATACCCTCTTCCCAAATCCATTCCAGGTCGAAACCCTAACATCAAACCAACCCATCTGCCTCCTCAATTCCCCCCGCAAGCAATCCCGATCCCATCGCCGCTCAACAAAATCATCCCCACCTTTCCCAAACCATCCAACCCACTCTTGACCCCTCTCTGACCATCAACATCAACCACGAGGCCTCCCTAAAACCCTAAATCTCCCTTTCAACCTTCGCACCCCACTGCAGCACCTTCTGCCACCCGACAAGCCCTAGCCGACCCATTCTTGCCCACTGGAACCCACTTACGCAATTCCCCAGTCCTCACCAACCCTTCAAAGCAGTCCCAATCGTCAAACCCCAAGGCCTCCATCCCCTTCATCGACCCCATCAGCTAAAGAAAAAAAAAAGGAGAAGCAAAAGAAGAAGAGATAACAAGGGAGAAACGACGTGTATCTAACACCAAGGCACAGCAGCGGCAACGCAGCTTCTCGTCGCACAACAGCTACACCGCGGCTTGTCGCCATCAACAACAAGGCTCTTCCCCTCCACCTCAATAGCAACAACTTCAGCCACGCTTCTCGTCATCACCGAGCATGACCTCCCCATTCCCTCTCGTCACAGCAAACAGATAAGCTTTCCCCCTTTTTTGTTTCCTTTTTCTTCATTTCTTTTGCATCAATGATAGAATAAAGGAGACGAGTTCTACCCCACGCGCAACTTCTCACTAGCAGTTGGGCACAAGTTAGGCTAACCTGACCCAACCTAACTTGAACCAGCCTAGTTCTTGAGTCTGATTTGACCCATAGCCCAATTAGACCTGAAGTTTGGGTCTGACCTGACCACATCCGAACCCACAACAGCTAGAGAGATAACTCAAGATCAAGTGGGCCTGCTTCCAATCCAACTTTTTGTGAGTCATCAGTCCAACCCATTTAACTTAACAATTTGTGCAAATTCAACATGTCCATTCTTCGAAGGCAATTCAATTTGATCTCTTCGCATCCAATTCAACATAAGACACATTGAAAGTATTATGTATGAGTTCCGATATGGAAATCAGTATTTTGACAAAGTGTCCTACTTTGAGCAGCACATCAATTTCAAACAATCTCATTCAAGCAATCTCATTTGACTGTTGATGAATATACTTGCAGAAGTTGGAAAGTTTGTGTGACTTATGAGAATGTGATAGGAATGATGAAGAACATTATATCAAAGGTCTAAGTCCTAAAATACGAGCAAAAGTGAAATTTTGTGACACCATGCACGAAGTCTATTCAAAAGCTATTCATGTTGAGCATATGCTTAGACAATCTTGTATGCGACAATGTGCATCTCAAAAACGACCACAAGCTCATGTTGTGGAGAGACTTTTCGCCGGAGACAATAATCCCACAATTGCCATTTGCCGCCACTTCAATACAAATGCGGTGGAAGAAAAAAAATGGAGAAAGTCCAAAAGATTCCATACGCGGGTACGTGTCGAAGACAAAGTCACCAATCTGATTGTTGATAATTGTAGTGCATTCGATTTTGTCGTGCAAGAGATCATGGGAGAAGACCCCTTCGCAAGCACTATCGAGTTACATGGTCTAATGTTTATATCATTCCAATCACTCACAGATGCTTAGTATCATTCAAAATTGGCAATTATAAAGACCAAATTTGGTGTGTAGTGATCCGTATGAATATTGCTCATATTATTTTTGGGAAACCATAGCTTTTTTATTAGAAAATACACAATGATAAACAGATGAACACTTATACAATTGTGTGGAAGGAAAAACGGATTATGTTCGTTTCATTGTCATCAACTCCTTCATCCTTTATATCCTCACCTTCAACTAAGGAGCCGCCAAAGGCCCAAAAAGAAGAAATTAACATCATGATTGCACCAAAAGATATGCCAACCATGACAACTGACATTCACAACAAAACATCTGAGTAAGGTCGAGGCGAAGGTGAACTCATGCAAAATGATATTAAAGACATTAATCAGTTTAACGCAAATATTGAACATCCAAGAGATTTGATTGTCCCGACACTTACAGAAAATCCAATTGGGTCATCAACAATGAAACCAATTGTTCCAGTTGTCTCACAAGCAGTTCAAGTTGTTGAAGTTCCTCACATTGACTTCATCTTTGGGGATCAGACATGGATAATAGACAGCCAGCAATTGTGGCATCTACATGTCAAGTCATACATCCGGGCTGAATTCGTTCATCAGAAGCAACGACATGACCAATGCCTTTTTCAATTGAGTAAACGACCACGTCAAGCTTTCAAAACATGTCATGAAAATGCGGATCTGAAGAATAGGCAAAAGTTTGTGCGACTGATTTTCGATCGAGGCAGAAGTTTTCCTCACCTTATGGTCGAACTCTTCCCGGCATTTCTCAATTTGGCAAACTCGTCAGAGTCAAGTTTTTCCAAGCAGGGGAGAATTGATGTAGACCAGACTATAGGTCAACCAACCTGCTGGGCCCAATCCATAAGCCCAACAGAACATCTAATTATTCAGGGATTTTATAGGTAATTTAGTTTGATTATGATTAATATTAGTCAATTCTTATTTTGTTTAGGATTATTCTAATGTTAATAACTTGGGTTCTTAGGAATCAAGCCAACTCCTCTATATAAAGGATGTTAAGCCTCATTGTTATGCATGCTCAGTTTTAATTAATAAAAATTCTTTTTTGAGATTTAAGATATTATCTTTTGTGGTGTTTGTTCCCCATGTGAAGATGCCCTAGGGGCTGAATCCATCTTAAATTCGATCAATCCTTCAGGAGATTAATCTATTTTCATGTTGTGAATTTGTGGCTGCGCCACGTGTTGGGTTTATGTCTTCTATTCTGGTTTAGCCGGATGAGCCCACTAGGTTAGCCAAGGACTGGTTTAAGATCAAGGGTGTTTTGGTAATTGTACCGGGGCTTTCTTGGTGGCCAAGAAAGCGGAGACTATATATGTGTTTAGTCTGTAATCCTAGATCTTGTACAGCTGAAGAGAGGTGAGAGCTTTCTTGCCTGTGGTGTTCCCACACCACGTAGGTGAGACGATGTGAGAGAACGAGTCTCTGTATGCTTTATTTGTTATAATAAAGATGATCGTCTTTGTGCCCGTGGACGTAGCCCTGTTTGGGTGAACCACGTAAATCTCTATCACTTCTTGTGTGTGGTCGTCTCGTGTTGATCTTGGATTGATGTATGTGCACAACGGGTGATGTCAAAATCACAACACCACGTTCCCACCACACACATGAACCATCAAATACAATGGTCCTCCATCAAGATATCAAAATTTATAAACCCAGTAACAGAATCCAAGGTCCTCCCCCAAAGTAAATAATTTACATTCAGTGTAACTACTTTTACAGGAAAAAGCATGCCATAGAAACTTTCGCCCAGAGAGAACCTAAGGACCATGTTTAAAGCATAACGAATCCAATGTGGAAGAGTAATTACCTTGGTTGGACCTGATGCATTACCCTTGTATACTTCTTTACTGATTGAATGCTCTAATGTTTTCCGGGCCCATTCTGGTGGACTTTTCTCCAAAGCTTCATAAATGCATTTTCTAATTCTGGTTCCCACATTTGTTGGTAGCTTCCTCACAGGTTCCAGCAGCTGTGCCCACTCAGGAAGATTGTTACCATTCCCCACAATTGTTTGATAAGCACCAACTGCTTCAGAATCTCTTTCTTTGTAGGCCATAGGCCGAGCCTCATCATCTCTCTTCAGTGAACCAAAAATTTGCTTTTCAGCCTCTGCAAGCAACTGAAAATTACATAAGTCAGTGCACCTTTATTTATTTACAAATTATCAAAATCATGCATCAATGTTTTGTCTAAAAACTCAAAACTGTTTAAGGGTAAAGATTCAAGAATGTGAATATCCAAGATCAATTAAAAGACAGACAAGAATTATTCCAAAAAAATAAATAAATAAATAAAAGAAACAAGAACACCATGTCAACAAGATGCTACCATGTATGACGGAACTATTTAACAGACAATGTTGGCATTAAACAAACATATAATGTTAGCATTATATGTCCTTAGAAAATTTTCAGCATGGCACTTCAAGTTCACAAAACAAACTTATTAAAAGAAAATCTGCAAGACATGGAACAAAGTTGCTAATGTGTTTGTTTGGAAAAGAAAAGTCCATATCTTAAAGTTCTATTTCTTTCCAAGAATATTATACAACCTTATTTGAAGGATCGGATATTATTTGTTTTATTATTTTTAATCACTTTATACAAGTTATATTTACGATAGAAAAGCCAAATTATAGACATTGCCGAAACTGCCTTCTTCTGATTAGATTTTCTTGCTACTATTCTAAAGGAAGCAATAACAGCTTCAAAATATGTCGAGCACATAGCAGACCATGACAAAGAAGTTGAAGCATATCAAGCATGAAAGTATGAGGTCCCCAAAGCATTAACCTCCAGTAAGGACTCCAGCGCTAACCTCAGATAACAAACAGCAGTGGAAACTACAACTTCTGACGGAAGTGTATAATTAAGAAACAATGACCAGTTAGTGAATACAATACCGAAAGGCTAACTTTTTATTCAAAACATTTCAAGGCCTGAGAAAACCAAAAAAAACAAAAAAATGAACAAAAATTCTTTCCAAAAAAGTCCTTCCCAAAGTCCCTGCTTCACCTTCCTAGTGGCCTGCAGGAATCAAACTCAAACCCTTCTTGAAAAAAATGAAAGGAAAAAAAAAACTAGATATGAATGAATTTTGGATTATAGTAACCTGCCCAGCTGATTTTCTTAAAGATCTCATGGGCATTTACTTTGTTTGAGCCTTGACCCTGACTTCCTCTGTGCCATATCTATATCTTGAGGCATGATCAAGGAAAATGATGGCCTCTTTCTTCCTCAAAACAAAATTAGAGAGAGAGAGAAAGAGAGAGAGAGAGAGAAAGAAAATCTCCAAACACCATATTGTAACCTTGTTTTTTTTAATAAAATTTTATATTAATTCATTCATTTCCAGAGAGAGGAACATACACCAGGAGGCATCAAGGAAAACAAAGAATAATGGAAGAAAGCAACACACAACAAAGAAAACCATAAAGGCCAATGACCATTGACTAAAAAAAGCACCCTTTCGCAATATTGTTACACTTCAGAACTAAACTAATGAGGAAAATAAGCTCAAGTACCATAGACTTTTCTTCTTTTCATTTATTTTTTATTGTATCAAGTGTAATAAATTTAAGCAATAAGTCCCAGAATATCGTCCACGGCTCCAACCAATCCAAGAGCTCAAAAACCCACCAGATGACACAAAAAGAATACATTCCATTATGGCCTCTAAAAATTTGAGATGAAGTTTTTCAACAGTCAATGAGTGAAAACTTAAGCATCATTGGATTCAAGGATCAAAACAGTGGTTGCGGCAGTCGCAGTGGCCAATACGTAGTGGTTGCGGGGATATGTAGTGGTGTAGCACTATGAATTTCTAAGTGGAAAAAAATTAAATACTGTGTAGTAGCCGTTCTTGTATTCTTTAGTGATTTGAAACCATTGAGGGCATGTTTGGCAAAGGGGTAGGGTAAAGTTAAATTTTGAAAATTCAAATTTTCCCCCTTCTTTTTTTTAAAAATTCAAATTTCGTGCATCTTTTTTCAAAGAAAGTCAAAAAGTCATCACAAAACTAACAAAAAAAAAACCTCTACTTTTTATACAAAAAATCAAAAAGATTCCACATTAAACAACTAAAACAAAAAAGTCATCATAACCCAATCATATATTATTCTTTCTTGATTTTGAGTTTACTCTACTTTACTTCACCCTACCCCTCTCCCAAACATGCCCTGAAGGGTAGAGACAACTTTAAGAATAGTTATTGAGGAGAAGAAAAAGGAAAAACAATGTTTCAAACTAAAATTGCTTGCCTTTACTAGTTTTTAAACCATAACACCGCTATTTTCAAAATAGCAGCGTGGTTGAGGCCATGACAGTAATGTGCCACTATACTCTGTAGCAATCGCTATTTTGAACCATGATTGGATCCATCGCCCTCATGCCTCAAGACACACACAAGCACAGATGATCCTCTATAATGGATTTGAGCAGTAAGTGCTAGAAAATCCTACACCCAATTCACAGCAATCCAAGAACCCAATAGCCTATCAGATAGGGGAAAAAAAAATTACCTTTGATTATGGCCTCTAACGTCTAAAAGGCCAAGATGATGTTTTCAACATTCAATGAGGGAAAACTTCCACTTCATTGGATCCATGTTCCTCATGCCTAAAGACATGATGCACTCACACAATTAAGCACACTTGCACATGCATGCATATTTAATATATACATACATGTATATGTATGTATGTATGGGCTTTGTTCTGCTTAGAGTTATCTGTCACAGATTGCACGAGGTAACCCTTTTACCAACGAGACACCCATGACAAATCCAAACCAAAGCAACCCTCCCTCCCCCCCAACCTTAAAAAAAAGGTAGCATTTAGTCTAATTTGGCACTAATTTGCATAATGATCATCGTCGGATTAAATTCTAATTGTTTGTATGTTATTTTTCATGCAGTTTAATCTAATGGTGATTATTATTGAAATTAGCTGTGAAATGTGAATAACTAAGCAAGCAATATTAACTCGAGTAAAAGAGAGAAGCTTTTTTTTCATCTTACTAATGCATCTGCTTCCATGCCTGCCACTCCAGCAAGTGAGCCACAAAGCACCCCTCCATCACCTTGTAAGCAACGAAAGACTTTTCCACTCTCTCGACTAGCAATCTCTGCAGAATCAAGGTTACCATCCATTGCCAAGAAAGCTAAAATGTATCGCCGAGCTAATTCTGGCCAACTAAGTTCATTAATGGGGAGAACATCAATCTTCAATGTTTTCATAGGAACCAAGATATCCACATCTTTTTTTCTCCCTCGCTTGGATTTTGATTCACCAGCATCAAAATTAGGATCCACAAATGCTGCAACCTTTGATTGCAACTCACCTACCAACACTTTCAGCAGCGAGGTATGAGCTTTTGTCAATGCTACTCCTGTGCATCTGCCATAAGTACGTGATGCTACTTTAGCTTGAGCAGCATCCTTCAGAGATCCTGTTTCCACTTGAATAAATACAGGGTGATCTTCCCTAGTTTCCACTGAATCAGATTCAATAGTAGGGGATGAAACCTGCCCTCCCTCACTTTCACTTTTTTGCAAGGGCAGATCTCTACCTTCTTGAATTTCCTTCTCCAATTTTTCAAGAAAATTTGGGCCATCAAACCATGGATCAATAAGTTCCTGTTCCAGTTCTTCAAAAGACAACGGCTCCTTTAAACCCAAAATTTCATAGAAACGCCACAATAACTCCCACACCTGAGAAAACAAACAAAGAGAGATCAACGGTGTCGAACCTAAAAAAAGTTATAAGCCCATTTTTTGAGACTATAGAATTGAACAAGAAAATAGAAGTTGACATACCTGAACCACATCACCAACCAATTCGGCAGGAAGTCTACTGCTTAAACGCTGGCCTGGAGGAGGTAAACGATCATTCAAATCATCAGGTTCAATCGAATCCTGATTCTGCAACTTCTTAGATCCACTATCCAACCCACCTGAGCCTTCTTCTTCCCCTCTCTTCCGTTTAGCGAGAAACTGTCTTCCAACCATTTGTGATCTTGAATGGGAACTTCTCCTGCTCAGTACTTCATATTGGGAACATGCATGGACTCCTGGAAGACATTCTATGAATTCCTGCACAAACTCTACATTGAAACCAAACCTGTCCTGGTCCAACCACTTTGCAAGTGTTTCACACCAAGTTTCCAATTCATCATGGCTCCAAATTACACGTGGAGTGTTAACAGGGCCAGCAGAACTACAAAACCTAGTTAATGAACCAACACCATCTTCCCTGTTTGAATTTGTGGGTGCTGACTGAATTCTATCGAAGTCATGAATGCATACAAACTGCAGCCTACCTGACCGCTTGAAGATTTCACGACAATTATTCACAAGAGTCTGAGAAACCATCGTCCATACAGAAGAACATGATCTTCCTTCTATAAAAAACTCCCCAATTTCATCACTAGACCCTAAATTATTACGAAAGATCTTGTCAGGTTTTTCTGCTAGGCTACTGAACTGGGCTGGTAAATGATCTGTTGTTGGTACCTCACGAACCTGCATACATGGTCCAAGGGAAGCTTCAGATGGACTGCTTCCCAAACATGACAAAACATCCTTTTCCGAGGGGCAATAATCAGATAAAAATATATCAATTTGATAATCCTCTTCATAAGTGATGTTCTGGGCAATGCTGGTTTCCCCTTCCCCTTTAGAACCACCATCTTTACCCTTATCATCAGCTTTATCAAGGTTTTGGGGGTGGAGAGAGAAAACAGTTGAACCAATTGGGACAGGAAAACCCAGGCATGGACTTCTTCTGACTTTGAAAACAGGTCCATAGATACCACCATCTGACACCTCACAATTAAAAAGAGATCCAGTAATCTTATCGTGCCAACAAGATTTATAACCCACAGGCCATATCTGACTCCCATTGTGATATGTAGGTCGCAGATCAATTTCTCCTAGACAGAGAAGAAAAAAATCTCCATACTGAAGTGGAAAATCAATCTGCAAAACAAAATGGTAGCACACAGACATCAGGTACCAAGAGCATAGAAAATGTTCCACAAACTCATTATCAAGAAATAGTTTTCACAAGGACAGCATTGGGGAAAACAGAAAAAAGGCATACTAAAATTTTAGGCAATTTTCTCCCATGGGAACATCAGTCCAACAGCTTGGGGCAAAATTCACAGGGTTAGGTGATGAAATTCATGCCTTCTTAGAATTCAGATCGAGATGTCCGTAGTGGACATCCGTAGGGGAATATTTCGCCTAAATTTTATTATTTGCTTTTTGTTTCCTCTAAATGAGATCCAGTCTGTGTCAAACTAGAGTATTAGACAAAAATATGGTCTTACACTGGCCCATTGACAGACCCATATACATACATTGAGGTGGTGGGATCCACTAGAGCTGTATTCCTGTAGGCCAGCTTCAGTGACTCTATTTTCACTCTTTAAATCACATGACGGAGGATTTAAGATTTCAACTCCAGATGAAAGCTCTGCACCACCAACAATCCTTCTGCCATCTTGATTCTCAGTCAGACTATTGGCTCTTGAGAGTCTTGCTAATTCCTTTCTTCTTCGTTTACGCATTGGCGACCCTGTCTGCAGCAATGCAGTTCCATTGATTCTATTCTCGATATCCATAGAATTGCAGTTTGAAACTAACCCAAGATAATAAGCAACTTCAGGCATTGACTCAAATTTCTTTCCATCTGGAGAGCAATAAATTGCATGGGCAGAGTTGTTTGTAGATTGTTTAAATTCCACATACCAACCTTCACCTAAAACACCTTGTTTTTCTACAATGTACTCTGTCAGAGCACGCAGAAACATCTCTGACTCTGCTGTGATATTACTGATGGGCTTCCCTCCACTGGGGGTGCTTGATGTTGCATCTTCAAAACTTCTTGCAATCAGTCCATGCGGCACTGATTCTTCAAAACATGATTTTTCAGTTGAAATTGCCATACCAGGTTCATTTCCTGGATCAAACCCATTCCCAGGACATCCCAAATCTGAACATTGTGTTTCCACACTGGACGAAATGCCACTAAAAGAATCCTCACCAGGAGCATGCATCCTACATGTCATCAAAACTCACATTAGTCATGTTTTTTTAGAAATCTTTTTTAAACAAAGCCAGAAACTGTTACATCCAACCCTCATAAACAGAACAAAGATACTGGACACAAGAAAGGCTGCCACAACAAAACTATAGAAGCAATGGACCAGTGCAAGAAGAAAAGGAGAAGGTTCTAAGATTTAAGTCATTTTTGCAGATTTCTTCAGTGAATGAATTAGCATCTTCAGTGAAAAAAAATCTATATGGAAGATCCAACTTAATGATCAAAGCACAAAAATGAACAATTTGAAAAGCAAATAACATCTCTATAAATATTTAAAATTTTCAAAAACGGTATTATAAGAACTAGAATAGAGAATCAGTTAATATCCCCATCTACTGGAATCATAAGAAATAAAAAGTCGTCTCCTCAGATAGATAGATGGATATATATATATAGAGAGAGAGAGAGAAGAAGAAGAAGAGAGTTCGCTCCCCTGTATTGTAACAAAGATTAGAGAAGGAATGGCAACTGAATTTGCAACCATCACATATTCTTCACTATTACAGCAGCAGGAATGCTCTTAAGCAAAAGATCTAAATGACTGACAACATTTCAAAACCAATATGCCATTAGCTGTTATTTCTTTAACTACAGATATTTGTTCCTTTGTCCCCATTGATTGGTTAAATAGGCCATACGTCAAAAAGCAGCATGATAACCCCATCAATTTGGACTATGTTTTTAGAGACAATGAAACTTTAGACAAATGGCTGTTGATGTAAACTCCAGGTACTATAAAATGCAGATTTCATAGATGAAATGGATGGATGAAGATGATAAATAGGATGGAAGTGCCATCAAGGGCACAAGGACATGGGCAAGGCACATTGACATTGGCATCACAACATTCGAGAGGTCAAATAAAGACATCATCATCACAACATGAGGAAGGAGCAAGGTCACATGGTCAACTCACAGCTTGTAAGAGATGAGGTTCCTTTATCAACATCGCAACGTGTAAGAGGTGAGATGACCTTGTCAACAAAACCAGAAATTTGTCCCAACATCAAAGTAGCTCCTGATCTCTCATGTCTAGAACCAAGGATTACTTAAAGGGGCAACATCAAATACAGATGATTGCGGAAAGTCCTTTAGAGTAGTCATGGCCTATCCTCGTAGTTAGAGGAACAGGAATATTATAATAAAGCCTCAATGACTTCTGTAAATAGCAGAACAAAGATGGACTCTAAATATGGCAGTGGAGACAATCAACTACTCTGAGGTGGAGAACTTGTTGATAATGTCTACAACTCTTTGCATGATGGGTATGCTGAGCCCAATGATGGTGTTCAGGGCAAATATGGAGGAGGGAAGGAGGCATTGGATGAGTTTCCTTCTAGTCCTCATAAGTCATAACTATGAATCGCAGCCCCACGTTGTCAAAATCGAGGCCAGCAATTATGATTACAAATCATACGGTGGGGCCAATGAATACCAATTGCAACCATATGGTTGGTCATAGGAGTATGAAGGATATGGGTCTCATTCAAATGTCGAGGAGACATGGATACAGAAAGCATAACCACCAACTTCTCAAGACAATGGGCAAAAGCAACAATGGTAACACCCACCTTATGGTTATTCACCACAGAAATACCACTACACCGTAGGAAAGCGAGCGTGGCTTCTTCAACGTCGCCTTTCGGTATAGTTATGGGGCTAAAGGAAGACAAGATGGTGACGGCGATACTGATGAAAGCATTCAACTTGGTAAATTTTCCACATGTTATTGAGTACAATGCTGGTGCATGAGTGATGGCATCGTTATGGAGATCCAGCCAGCACTGCCACATGCCCATACAGGTAATGACAATCAATGTTCGACAAAATTTGCTTTTAATATATGATGTATTGAATGAAGAACTCCGCCAATTTTAACTGCCATTCCCAAGCCCTAGTAGAGAAGGAGGATTGTGTGTGTTAGGCTGTTAGCCAACGTAAAATTTTGTCATAACCCAAACGTGAATTCTGGGTTACTAACATTTCGAGATCATGCTAGGGCGTTTCTGCTTTAAGCGATGCATTATAGCAATGTTCAATTACAGTGGAAAGTAGGGGCGGGCTACTACACCATTCTGGACAAGTGTTATCATCAAGGATCAAAATAGCAGTTGCGGCGAGCAAAGCGGTCAGTGGCCAAAACGCTACATAATGGTAGCAGTGCTATGTAGCAGTGTAGTAGTGCGAATTGAAAAGGTTGTCAAAAAAATTTTGAAAAAATATCCACAAAATCTAGAATATTGGAAAATGTTAAAAAGTGATGCTCTTTTCCAATAATAACTAAGATAGGGGGATGTAGCGGTCAATTCAGTGCATAGAAATTCAGTATCACCGAATGATTATAAAATATGAGTATTGATCTGATTTTTCCCACACATTTATAATGGTTAGCTATATACTAAGTTGTGATGCATTTCTAAATTCATAATTCAAATAATTAATTTAGCACAATTGTGCAAAACAAAGGACATACAAATTATAAAGGAATGCTTAAAAAAAGTTTTGAGGTTCAAATCGAATAACAAATTAAGTTTCATTAAACAAACAATGGATTTTGATTGAAAGTAGAGAAAAAGATACAGCTACCAACAGGGGTGTCTGCTAGTACATTACCTAGAGAAGAGCCTTTAAGAGGAACTATCTCCATCGTCTTTAATTCAGTAATATCTTAGTGTTCTTTTAAGTATAGAAGGGTAGAAGACTTGCACAAAAATGTTGCTTGGAGAGAAGAATGAAAGAAGTAAGCCTTACCATGCATTTTAAAGTTTTTTTGAAAAGTAGCTACCAATCACACGTCATAGCGGCCCTGTAACAGTCTGTGGCGGCTGTTGCGACTGCTACAATTGTGAGCGGCGCTAAATTCAATTTAGCATAGCGGTCCGAGCCGCTACATAGCTATTTTGATCTATGGTTATCATAGCCCCACCCAACTCAACATGATATTGTTTGCTTTTGCTCACGTGCACATGCGAAGACTTCCTAGGCAGTCACCCATGCCGATACTGCTCCCGGCTAAACACAATTAAGCTCGAAGTTCTTATGGGATCCAAGGTCTCACAGCTTTAAAATGTGTCATGTTGAGTTAAGATGAGGATTGACTTATAAGCCTAGAATCAGGACTTGGATATTTTCAATGTGGAACTTGGACAAAACCTCATAGTGCTAACCAAAGCACTCCACCTTACCCCTTACAGAGTCACCTTTTTTAGCTCACAAGATCACTTGACCTAATCTCGCCTCAAGGGATTAACCAGGAAGATTGGGAGCTCACAAGTGCAGCTAAAAAAGTTGGCCCAACAGAAGAAGAGGAAGATTCAATTTGTTGTTGGGAATATAGTAACTCTCATAGGCAAAATCATGGAGTCGATAGAGGTAATGAAAAGAAGAGGAGTTAGTGTAGCTTGTCGACATGAGACAAAGTGGAAAGAGGATAAAATTAAGAAGCGTACTAATGATTATAAACTTTTTTATACGGGAAAAAACAATACAAGAAATGGAGTGGGTATAGTTATAGGTAAGGATTTGAAAGAGAATATTGTGGGGTTAAAAATGTCAAGTGATAGAATTATAGCAATTAAACTAGTGCTAGAGGAAGAGATAATTCATTTATTAGTACATATACTCCCCAAGCAAGATTAGATGAAAGTGTAAAGAGACAATTTTGGGAGGAAGATTGATGGTTTTGTAATAACCTGACTTAGACTTGATGGACCAACCTGTACAAGGTGAGCCATACTCGACCAACACATGCTAAGCGTTAGACTAGAATTTTTGGCCAAATTGTTGTCCTAGTTCAGTTAGAGATTTATTTGTTGTATAATTCTTTGAGACTCATTAATTGTATTACTATTTTGATTAGTATTGAGACTCAAAGACGTGTTAGGATTCTGGCCAGGCCATTAGGAGAGTAAGAGTTCCAATCAGGACTCTCTCTCTCTCTCTCTCTCTCTCTCTCTCTCTAAGTGTTTAATGAGTTCCAATTTAGACACTCTCTTTAAGTGTTTAATTCAGGTAGAATAAGAGCATGGAAGACCAAGCATGAGCACAAATAGAGGGCTTGTCTCTCCCTTCTCCTTCACCAACCTCCTGAACCGAGAGAGAGAGAGAGAGAAGGATAGTCTAATCTGAGTAGTGAAATTTGTAGAAAAAGAAGAGGATCGTGAAGAGGACAAGGAAGATCAAAAGCAAGACGCATAGTGGATGTGTGGCGTAAGACCACTCATTGCTCGAGCAACGAACTTTTACACAAGGTGAGTAGAAATTCCCCTTGCATATGTTCCTTCTTTGAATTCTCTGATTGATGATGAGGCCATGAATAAAGATGATGATCATATTAGAATTTGCATTGGAATACAATTTATTGCTGGAGTTCTCAACCCACACTCTGTAGATTTCAAGTCCATTGTAATATGGACGATAGGATGTTTAGGTATTATTACCAACTCCAAATGGCCAACGATGGGGGAGAAATCCAATCACAAACCCATATTTTATAGCTACAGAACATTACTGTGTAATTTTGTTGACAATGGTTGTGGGACTGTATGGCCCACGTGATGGGTGATCTGATCCGATCATCTAATAGACCACACATGGACGATCTTAGAGACCAGAGACCCTATGAAGTGGACCCCAAAAGGGAAATCCCTCCAACTGACACAAACTCTACCCATGTAGCGGAAGCTACTGTTGACCATGAAACACTACCAATTGGGTTGTAACTTTCCTCTTAACACTTGGACTCTGCAGAATTGGTGTGTTTACATTCATGGGGCTGCTAGAGATTAGAATTAACTCAATCCAGCCAAGGGTTGACCACAAATCCAAGCCGGAATAGGATAATAGCAGAATCAGACCATCACAAGGTATTTTAGGAATGACAGTGGTAGGGCCCAGGTGGACCACCTGATGACAGATCTGAAACAGAGATCTGATAATAGACCAATGGGCGACCCAAGTAGACCTGTCCTAGTGGGTTGGGCCCACAGATCTGAAGCTTGGAATACCCTGTCACATGAGAAGCAAACCTGACAACCCTCTATATGACAATTTAAGACTAGGAAATCTATCTCAGGTGTATCAACTTGACAGATTTAAGTTTCTGTGATTAGTAGACTCCTCAACCAGTGATTTTTACAACTAAGAAGATTGATTTCCAAAGAAATCCAATCCAGGCATGGAAATTTTCAAAACTCCACATGGCAAAACGTGCCATAGTCGAGAGTAGTTGTGGACCCACATGGTCCACCTGATGGAAGATCCAAACCACACATCTTGTAAAGGGCCCATGGCCGACCGTCGGAGTGGGACCCCTTTATGGACTAGACCACTGGGCCCACCATCACATTACTTAGAATATTTGAGGCGCGAGGCCATCTTCTGGGAAGTGTCAAAGACACACTGTTTATATTTCTTTGTTTAAAAGAGTTCTCTGGATTTCCAAATCAGCCCCTAGGTGTTGGATTAATTTGAATAAACCATTGTTAAGGCCTTGTATTTATAAACATACACAGAATGACAACCATAATCGATCAAACCTCTTCTAAGGCCTAACGATGATTACCATGATCACTTCACCTGACATAATAATTTCTGATTCTTTTATTCCGATATTCACCATCAATTATATATGACATATCTTTTAGTTATAGTGTGTAATAAAGTGTGTGATGACAAATTTATGATATCTGAATTAGGATAAATTCTAAATTATTCATTATGATTTCCACAGACACAAGAAATGCCACTTACCTAGGTACCAATTCCGATTCAGAGTGAAGAGGACTAACCCAGTGTTATATAAGGAAAAGAGTTGAGATAATATTACCAAATACGACGAAGATGAAACTCTAACAAGCCTTATTGAATTTGAACTTGAATTTGATATTTGAAATAGAGTAACAAAAACCGCTGGCACTGAGTATAGAATTTCTCTCGTGGATGTTGGTTAAGGGAAATAGTTCAACAACCATGGTGGTAGCACAAGCCATGCTGTTGATAAAAATATAGATACTCCTGCATGAGGGTGTTGGAACAGGCTTAACAATCATAGTGGACAAGTCATGTTGTTGATGGAAACGTAGATACACCCATGTAGGGTATCGGAAGTATTCATTGATTGCGGTGGAAAGATACTTAAGAAAGAACTGAATAAAATATTGTCTCAATACCATTTAATATACTCATATGAATGATTGTCTCAATACCATTTAATATACTCATGAATGATTGTAATATATTATATCATAGTGTTTACTTGACTTGGAATTTCTGCTCACTAGTGTTATTGACCAATGGTTCACCCCACTTCAGGCAGAGCATCTATAGAAGTTACGGGGAATGCGAAGATTAGCTAGTGGAACGAAGATTAACCAGTAGACTTTGGCATGCGTGGCTAATCCAGAGAACGAAGAACAATAAATAGATTTTAGATGGGAATAGCCCAAACAATCAGATTTTCTCCATTGTGATTTATAGATTTTTCATTGTTTCAATAGGATTTTATTATAACTTTTAATCTATTATGATTCTTAATATATTATGATTCAAATATAAATTAAATATGAATGCTTTTGGACCTTTGTCCTCATTGGAATTTGATTTATGTTGTGCTGTTATAAATTTGAATAAGTCTTAAAAATCTGGACAACTCCAGATTCTTAAGTCGTTACAGGTTTATTACAAGAAATTCAAACTAGTGAAAAGATTTTCCTAGTAGAGGACTTCAATAGGCATGTAGGAAAAGATAATGGATGGTATGAGAGAGTGCACGGACGATAAGGCTTTGAAGAAAAGAATGAGCTATGCTATCTTGGATATTGCATTAGCTTTTGACCTTGTAATAACAAAAACCTACTTTAAAAGGAGAGAAACATTTAATTGCCTATAAATATGAAACCAGTAGGAGCCATACATACTTTTTTCTAGTTAGAAAACACGACCAATCAACTTGTAAAGACTATAAAGTTATTCCAAGAGAGAATCTAACCATACAACAAAGACTAGTAGTTTTAGATATCTGCATTTGAAGTAGAAAAAGAGAAGTGATAAATAATATGTGCCCTAAAACAAGGTGGAGGGATTTGAAAGGAAAAAGAACAACAGTATTTAAGGATAAAGAGATAGAGGAGGGAGAATGAAATTTTAAAAGAGAAACTACAGCGATGTGAAATCAAATGGCTAATTGTATTAAGAAGGTTGCAAAAGAGGTGCTTGGAGCGTTGAAAGGAAAAAAGACACTATAATAAAGAAACGTGGTGGTGGAATATAGAGACTTAGGAAGCAGTCCGAGAGAAAAAAAAAACAACCCAACAAAATTGAAGGTTGCAACTTATCTGAAGATTTGGTTTGGAATAGATTGAAATGGAGAAACAAAATTCATATAGCCGACCTCAGCATAGTTGGGACAAGGCTTTTATAATGGTCGTGGTCGTGGTGGTGGTGGTGGTGGTTTATTGAATGATGAAATGCTAATTACATATTTACATGGGCACATTAATGTAATCAGCATTTAATTTATGATTATTATAACCATTATTAAAGTATTATGTCATTATTTAAGTCATACGCATTCCTCGGTGTTTTTGTCAAATTTTATTTTCTTATGTGAGTTGCTAGTTTAAATTTTAAATTATAAATGATTGATTACTTGGCAATATTCAGTAAACTAATTAACAATGCTAACCATTGACTAGAATTCAAAAGGTACAAACAGATGAAATTGTGAAAATTGGCAACAAAGTTTGCAGCTGAAACCAAAATGATTCAGTTAAATGTAAACTTATAATGACATTTTCCTAATTTTACAATTTTTCAGCATTTTTTAGGGATTTTTCTTAGCTCTACCATGCATTAATTTAGGAGGCTTGTGACTCAATTAAGTTGGCTCGACTTGAGGGTGATTGAGTCACCCCCAAAGTATGATTCTTAAAGGTTAGTTACATAAACACAATTCACTGATATGCTGATCAGGTTAAGTCAACAGAAGTCAAGTCATGCTCTCACCCTTGCAATATTACAAAAGCACGCGATCCTCTCAGTCTACTCATCATGCGAGTAATAGATGAAAGATAACCAGCCAACAGATGGAGAATTTGCACAGTTGATACCCAATGGACCACAACAAAATCAAAGGCAAGCTCTTTTCAAACCAGGGAGAATTGATATAGCACAAGTACAAGGGTCCAACCAAATCAATTTAATTTAGCATATGGTTAAATACCATGCATAATCTAAACTGCAAAAGAAGATGGAGTCTTTGCATTCTAAAATCTTCTGGTTATAAAAGATAAGCAAAATATATGCAGCAACCATGACATGAATTCAGCTGTGTTAGACAGGTTATCCATGCAATTTTCACCTAAGGTGAAGCCCAATTTCGAGTTTTAAGAATTTTTTTACGAACCCTCATAGAAATTTAATTAAAAGTCTTAGCCTTATTAATAGATGAAAGAAAAAGAGTCTTAAATAGTCTTGAATAAGGGTGGGAGATTCAAAGGACTCTACAAAGGCTTTAAACTATTTAGTTTCATTACATTAGTCTTGAATAAGGATAGGACATTTGAAGGTCTGAGGCTGTAAACTATTTAGTTTATTACAATGGAACATTGATATGGTTGCTTCCTTTTTGATAAGTGTCGATTTTCCATTGGTAATGACGCCATAGGACTGCGATTAGGAATGTTCATGGGCCAATCATACAGGGAAAGGTTGAACAAGCCCATCAAGCATAGTTATTAGGCCTAAAATACAAGCCATGGTCAAGTCTATTTTTTAAATATATATCTCCCTGTACTAATTATGTCAACTAGGGGTTAAGCATGTGCATGCCCAAGACTGACGTTTAGATATTGGGACAGAAAATTAAGCTTGGCTCCAGCCCACAAGCCTAAAACAAAGCCTAAATCTAACCCAATGAGTGTTGGTCCCAGTCTAGCCCAGCCCATGAGCACTGCTAGATGTAACATATGAAGTTTGGGCTTGGGATTGAATCCTAGACCAACACAACCATAACCAAGATTAACTACCCGAACCACATTACTAGGTTTAACAATATTGTACAAAGCAGACCACCTTAAATAACCAATCCCAGGCGGCCGGTCAAATAGTAACCTAGAATTTGATAAGCATTTAACACAAGCTAACAAATGTACAATCCTTCCGATGAACATCAAACTCCTTTTTTCTTTTCTTTTCTTTTTTTTTCTTTTTTTTTTTTTTGGATTGAGAAAATAAAGGTCACGCTTATATCACCCCTATATAATCATGAAAATCCCACATAACAGGCATAATATCAAGTTGAGCTATATACCATAATTCTTGGGAAAATGTCATTGAAAAGTCATTCAGAACTGGTGCTTTATCTCAACTCAGATAAAAACACACATTTTTCCTCTTAAGGTCAAAGGCTTCACAAATATATATGCCAAGTCCTCAAAATTTTGCTCAAACTTCAAATTTTCCAGCCTTAGATCAGAAGAACTGAAATCATCCATGTTTAGTTTATATAGAAATCATTGCAGCCTATTCTGGAAGGATTCTCACACAAATTCCTTTGGAAGCTGAACTCCAAGCTCTCACAAAGAGAGTTCAACCATGTAAAAATGTGGGACTTGATAGGGTCTTGGTTGAAGAAGAGACTTATATTTTGGTTGATTTTCGCTGGAAGAGGGTAAACCCATTCATGGTATTTCGTGAATACGTGGAAACAGAATGTAAGCAGTTTGGCAAATCATAGTTATTGGGAATCTCAATTATCGCACCGGTCAGCTAATCAAGTGGCACATAATCTAGATAAATTGGCAATGCTGCAGTTAATAATTTTTAAACTATATCTGCCACCTTCCATATGAAATATCCACATACAAGAACAGTTGAAACACCGGGCATATATACCTAGAAGCAGATGGAGAATTCAAACAACAAAAAACTTCAGAGGGAGGCCACCAGTCAGACGGAGAGGCCCAACAGAGGAGGCATGATGGCACATATGGATTAGCAATTTTTCCGTTTCCTGAGTTTCACTTAGTTATAGTGGAAAGTTTCATTTAGTTCTAGTGTAAAAAAATTTTTTGATTTCTCCCCCTCCCTTTTCCATAATCTGGATCATTTTTGTGCTTTAATATAACTGACTCACTTAGCAAAAAATAACTAAATAAATAAATCAGGTCAACGTTGAAACAATGATTTTGTGTATCCATGCAACATTTTTGGTCCGAGTACAATTAACTTGTCATCTGGCACTAGTAATCAGTGTCAAAAATGAAAGTGTTCTTCATTCAAATTCCAGTATTATCACAAAATGTCAGTTTCCCAATAATATCATGAAATTTTTTACAATATCAAAAGGTTGACAGAGAACCAGGAAAGTGCAATGAAATCAAAACAAAATTGGCATACAATTGTACAAATTATATAAAATTCAATTCTAGTAATTTTTCTCCATTTCCAATTCTGGTATTTTCATTATTTCACCATCAATTTACTTTTCATCACATTTTCCAAGAAAAAGAACAAACTTGAAAATGCCTGACATTTGCTTAAGATGGTAAATATCCCGACATGGATGGAGGACTTTGCCTGCTAAATGTCTGTGCTATGGAGTTTGAAAGGGGCATACTGAAGGTTTAGGATTCCCATGCGCAGCAAATCAGATTCAAATTTGAGAAGGGAGATAGGATCTTCTTCTGCAGTCTGCACCAATATATGGAAAGGCTAATCGCTTTCCAAGCCTTATTTGGTGGATACCACTATGCCGTGGAACACACATTATGAGGTCGTGGGTTTTTTGCCACAACCTTAATCAAGAGGAGTCTGCCAAGATCTCTGCAGCTGGGTTTCTGCAGGACATTTATGTTCCTTAGTTCAGTGACAATTGCAAAGACTGGTCAAGGTTTACATCTGGCCAATTTGAGGTGAAAACTTGCTCCATTTGTCTCCCCAACAAAACAACACAAACCGCATAGCTGACATCCTACCTATTTGCACCCCACAAGAGGTAATTGCATTTACTTGGCTGTCCATCAAAGATAGAAAGATAGAATATTGACTATAGATTGCTTGCATATAGGAATATCATCAATGGTTATCCTTCTTGCATTAGGGATGGAGAGTGTAAACCCCCTCCGCTGAACCATGTTGTTGCCAGAAAAGTTCAGCCGCATCTTACTAGTGCGGCTTTCCATAGGTCCTCTTGGAAGTACTGAATAAGAAATGGCATGATGTTATTGAGGATGCGCATGGAACATTTAGTCCTGCCTTTGATCCCCTTACTCAGAAGGTTCGTGGATGTTGAACTTCATAGTAAGTGTCAGTAGAATCCTAGGAATAACCAGGATCCCAGCTATTATTCTTTTTTTTCAATGGTACTATTATTCTTGATCCTGTGAAAATTATCTCCAAAAATCTGTCAAGCCCAAGAGGTATCAGATCCATGAATGGGACAGACAAGCTGTGATAATTGGGGTGCAAGAGGCATACAATCTAAGTTTTTTTCCTCTCTTGTGATTGGAGGAGCCTCAGTGAGTGTTGCTACTCGGGCAAGCGACAGGAGTTTCTATATCATCATAGCTAAATGAGGTGAAAGATTTGCTGTACAGCTGGATGGTGTCTTTCAAGTGCATGCCTAGGGTGGCAAACTCAAAAGCAGATCATTTAGACAAGGGAGAATTTCAAGGACTTTATCATTGTTTGATTTATAATATGCAATTAGCTTTCCCCTTTTTCTTTTGAATAATGTCTGTTCGGCCTTCAACATTGTCCTTGCTTTGTTTCCAATGTTTTGTTTCAGTCACTTTTCAGAAAATAAAATAATAATAATAACTCCTGAGACAAAAATTCCCAAGAACAATACTTGTGACAATGCTAGAAACAGCACGGAAGCGTTTGATCTTAATCTACTTTCAAAAGAGCACAAGTTAGAGCCATCTCTACTGAATCTCTCTGAAAAATCTCATTTAGTATGAAAGGATTCCTCTCCAAGAACTCAAGGCTTATAATAATTTCTCATCCTCCAACCAATGGCTAGAGATTTTCCATTTCTTTTTTTACATCTTCTTGGTGTATATTTTCGGCAATTCAATCTACAGCACTGGCCAACAATCACACCAACACCCAACCTGAAAACTAGTCCTCCAAGAATCAATTGTCTCGTAAACCTCTTTTTTCTAACCATAGAGTTCAAACCAAATAAGCAAGCACCAAGATAGAAGTTTTGGATCAACATCAAGATGCTGAGTGATTCAATCATCAATCTTGGACATGGCCAGGTCTCTAAAAAAAAAAAAAAAAAACTAACTAATCCACCAAGCAAGGGATGATTAATCCATAGAGAAGACAAGCATACTGGAACCAACCCCAAAACTGTCTGTTTTTTATCAGATTATTGGATGGCAATGAGATCCCAACCAACTCAACAAGGCACAAGATGCGTTTCATCATCACTTAATGTTCATCCATAAAAGCCGAGCGAACAGAGTTCACATATCTTCAAGTGAATATCACGCGTGCTCCCCATCCAAAGAAAGCTTGCGCCTTGAAGAGGAGTACATGCGTGGTTCTAAAATCAACTTTGACTTGGAACTTGATAGTGTTTGACATTCAAACTCATATAGATACTGCTAATGGCGGCTTCATCGATGAACTGTTGAAAAAGCTCCCAATGCACAAATTGATCACAGCTTGAATTATAAGAAGGAAATAGTTCTAGCTTGATTACATTTGCAACTGATCATTTTGAGGCCAATTTCTTAAAACTCAAGCCTTCTCTTCTTCAAGAATGAACAACCCTAACCTCATCAAAATAACCACAGATCCAAGATCCAAAGCCATGACTAGAAGCCGAATCCACTTCAACTACAGCCACCAATTTCTCAAACACCATAAGAATGCTCCAAAACTAAATTGCAAGTTCCAGTTAAAACATCCATGCGAACACGCAAAGACTACATTTCATCAGGTTTTTATCTTCAAATAAGAACAACCCTAATCTAATCAGAATTATCGCATTTTCAAGAACCTAAACGACGACCATCGCATAAGCCAGTTCAACTACAGCTTGCTAATCTCACTAAAAGCAGACCAATGCTACCAACATAAATGGAAAAAAAACTAGTAAAAACAACCATGCAGACAGACAACAACAGCATTCCAAGCAAGCTCAAGCAGAGATACCTGCTACTCTGCATTTCTTCGCTCCCCTCGCCGTCGCCATCGCTGGGGGGCAAGGCATTGATGTCGAGGAGGCGTACCCCATCGAGCTTCTGCCCGGCGCGAACCCGCCCCAAAGGCCAGCGCTTGCTCCGGCCGCTGCTCCTGGCGCAGGTGTCGCAGACCCACTCGTGGGCGGCGGGCACGACCCCTGCCCCCGGGCGGAACCCGGCGCAGCTCAGGTGGAAGCCGCGCTCGCACCCGTCACAGACTACAGTCCCTCCGAGGGTCTCCGGCAGGAAGCACCGGGCGCAGAGGAAGGTCGGGCCCACGCCGGGGTCGCCCGGGAAGGGCGCGGGCTGCCCGGGGAAGGGCGGGGGGTCGTCGTGGAACCGCCTGACGACGGCCAGCACGTCGAGTGGCTGGGCGGGGGTCTCGACCTGCGGGGGGGAGGGGATCTCATTGAGATCGATGGAGAGGAGGATGGGACGGCTCTGATGAGCTTCATCGACTAGGGGGAGATCTCTGGGGTCCATCAGAAGAGGGTCTGGAGGGGCTCAGGGCTTTTCTGTGGCCTCTTTGGAGGCATTTCTGGGGCGGTGGAGATTAAGCGAAAACACAGAAAGAGATCCAATCCAGAGGAGGCAAGTGGCTATGATAGGCGGGGGGAAGGGAAATGGGGTTTCTCTGCTGCTTCTCTTCTTCTGAATCTTGCTTGCAGAGAAGAGAAAAAAGCAAGAGATTTGTTTTTTAGAGATAGAGAGAGAGTGAAGAAAACTTTGGGGGAAGAGACTAGAGAGAGAGAGAGAGAGAGAGAGAGAGAGAATAGATAGGGTAAGAAGAAAGGATGACAGAGAAGAAGAAGAAGAAGAAGCCCCCAAGACCGAACCTGGACACAGCCTCTTGTCTTTGGTGGATAAATGGATTGGAGATTTGCCCTTTTTAAGGATGAGGAAAGGGACAAATCCAGCCCATCCCTCATGCGTTACTTGGGAGGGGAAAGGCGAGAGAGGATTCAATCCACCTTCATCTCATGATATGGGGGAGGGGTCAACGGCTAGGATTTTCTGGCATGATCATGATAGTGTGCATACCTGTCTGGCCTATTTGCTTCGGGTGATAGATTAGTGGGTGTTGCTTTAGTTTTATGAATGTATATGTAGATGTAGATGGGGACATTTGGCAGTAGATGAATGGGTTGAAATTATTTGAGATGGGAGGAAGATGAGAGAGAAATTATAGGTGTTTTCATCTTTTCGGTTCTAGATATTATGCAGTTTTACTTCTTCTTTTTGTTTTTCTAATGGAGGAGTTGCATTTGCAGAATTCACAACTTCTTTGGCTTTGGTGGTTTCAGGGGGGAATTTTGTGTTTATTAGTATTGCTAATTTAGTGAATAATTGGCATATTTGATAAGTGTTTTGAGAAATTAAATAAATTTATTCTTTAATCGGTGTTGAATGTCTACAAATTTTATATTGCCTCGTCCAAAACTAGGATCAGTAAAGGTTTAAAGGTATCGATTTTTTTTTTTTTTTGTAAATATCAAATGATCTATTTGATAGGAAATAATTTTCTTCTAGTTATCACTTTAAGAATTCGACGGGAAGAAATTGAACTCTTATCTTCCTCTCCACCTTATTTGCTTAGATTCTGATTAGTTTCTTTCATTCTTCCTTTTTTTTTTTTTTGTTCTCACATAGGCAACTCCTTATATCTCTTATTGTTAGTTAAAACTTATTTTGAAATCCTAAAAAGTCATGTGTATAGTGAATAAATGACCAATTGAAGTTATTTCATATGCAAGTGAAATTCATCAAAATTATCAATAAAAGAATTTCTCTTCGCCAAGTTAGAAAATATTTGTTCTTGATATTGGTTTTCAAAAAATAAAAGTATCAGCCATACTGTAAGACACGGGAATTTAAGTAAAATTTATGAATACACATGTGTGATTCCTCCGTGAATAAAAATGAAGAATAATACTTAGAAAAGAGAATACATATATGTTCTCAGTTCTCTTCTTCCCGTTTCAAATAAATATAGCTCTCAAATGACCCCACCTATCTAGATTCATACGAGTAAAAGTTGTTGTAGCATATTGAGATTCCAACAAGAAAAAACATGAGCCACACCATCCTAGCTGTTGGAAGGGTTCACACTGTCCTAATTTCATCCTCTCTCTACTTGTAACGCACGAAGGTTAGATTAGTCACTTTTCTCGTTTCCGAAAAGATAACCTCTACTTTAATTATCCACTAAAAATAGGACATCGAGTATAGGTTCAGTGACCCAAGGATAGTCAACAGAGGATTCTTCTCAATCCTCCTCCCACCTAAAAAAAAATTTCAAGGATGTGTATAAGGTTCATTCATTCATCTGTGCATCTTTACTATACTTCACCATTTGGAAATCTTCAATCTCATGAAGAATAGTCAAGATGCAGGGATGAATGAACCCTACATGCCCCCAAAAAATCTTAGGTAAGAAGAGAATATAAAAGAATCCTCTAATGACTGTTTTAAGTGACTAAACCTAGACACAACCTCCTATTTTTTGCGTAAAACAAGAGTAGAGATTACGCTTTTTAATGACAAAGAAAATGACAAATTCAGCCTTGTGAGGCTCCTTCCAGTGACTAGTATAGCATGACCATGATCCATTTTTTCTGGTGTGTTGGGAACTCAATATCCTTGCAATGGTGTTTACTTATATGAATCTTGATAGGGCCATTGAGAGTCAAATGGATTAGTATATTTGAAATGGGAAGAGAAGAAGTGAGAACATATTATGTATTTTTTTTTAGATATTTTTCCACAATTTTCTGAATCATACGTAGAACATTCACAAATTTTACTTAAATCCGTTGTCTTACCTTTTCGCCATTTAATAAAGGAACTCATTTATTTTCTGAAAATCAAGATTGAGAAATAATATTTTCTATAATTTGGTGAAGATAAATGGTTATAGTAACAATATTAGAAAATTTTCACTCAATGACGAAATAACTTCTGTCACTCGTTTTTCTGCTCTATTTTGACTTCCTAAGACTTCATAACAAGTTATAACAATTAATGACATAAGGAGTTGCCTGCCTAGGGAAAAATAGAAAAAAACAATGAAAAAAATAATTACGATCTAAGTGTACAACGTGGAGAGGAAGATGACTTCAATTTTCATAGCTTTGATTTCTTAGGGAGAGGGCTGAATAATCATTTTATACAAATAGAACATTTCGAAACCATAAGCTTTAGTCGAAATAAAATTCATAGAAATTCAACAGCAAGCAAACAAATAGCCTATAAAGAAACTTATGTGATTTCTCAAAAACACACAGATGTATGCAATTTTGTCATAATATCATTTGAATATGAATCAGTGTCCATATTTGATGATTTGTGTCTAATAATTCACAAATTAGGATTAGGCATTTTAATCCCGGGAGGAATGATCAACGATTTGTTCATCTCCAATAGGGAAAGCCCGAAACATTTGAATAAGAAAAATAAATGCAGATCTGAGATCTAATCTGAATAGAAATCCTACAAGCTACCTCATGTAGATCAATCACCACTGGCCACAATCTACATCCGTGGCTATCCTTCCGCTCAGTGCTTTCATTAAGTGCCGGCATTGAAAGATGATCGAAGTATGCATGCTTGATTATAATATAGGATGAACTATGAAGACTCTTTTTTTACATATTTTATGGGTAGGCAATAGGTATATATATATATATATGGTGTTATTTTACATAAAACAAAAGAAATAAAAAATATATATGAAAGAACGAAAATAATATACATATCAAAGATCAGATTTTTATTTTACTTTTTTTTTTCTCTTCTTCTATTTTTTAGTAATTAAAACACGCACCCACATAAGTCCCTCATGACCAGCGGCACAACCATGGTTTGATCCCGAGTTATATCTTTAAAACGGAGGTATCTCACTAAGTAAGTAATCAAAAGTGGTTAAGTAGGTAGATAGATCGATGGATGGAGATATATAGGGAAAGAGAAAAAAAGATTACCAAATCACTGCTTCGTCGATGCTTAGGATTTCGGTGGACATTGGAAAACCATAACTATAAAAAATGTGGGAGAAGGATGTTTTCCCTTTATGGTTTCCCATATTTCTCCTTATCAAACTTCCTCTATGATGTCTTGACCCCTTGTAGAAGATTGGACTCACCAGAGAAGTGAGAACGGTGTTAGTCCCTGCTTCTCTTGAAAACTCAATTACATCAAAGTTACTACAAAGAGAAAGGAGAGAACGCTCGGAAACCAGGGAAAGGTAGGTTGGCAATGGAACAGAAAATAAACTTTTATGCCCAAAAACGCTAAGTTTTCATTAATGAGTCTCAGCTAATTTAGGAAAATGCCTATGTGCCAGCTAATTTGTAAACAGGTGGTTTTGCGCGTTACATGGGCAACGTGCAAAACCTGTGCAGAATTTAGTCAATAATCTTTTTTTTTTACATTTTACCATTTTTTAATTTTATGTATACATATGTTTTCATTCTATTAAGAGTAGAGGTGGCAAATGGGTTGGGACTGGCTAAGCAGGTCGGACTCGTTTATTAAATGAGTTATGCATTGTCGACCCAATCCAACCCATTATTAAATGGGTCAGAAGCTCCTAACCAGCACCCATTGTGGGTTAGCCTGACCCAACCCGTTTTAACCCACATAACTCACTTCTATTAAGTGGACATACTGACCCAACTATGGTTTCCTACCAAACGCAAACCGACTTGTAAGCTTAATTGAACCCTAATTTCATTTTAACAACCATTTGATGTGAGGAACCTAGTTTCCTATAGATAAAAAAGGCAGTCCAAGGTTAATTAATTTTTATTTTCCATACATTGAACAAAGTCATGCAAGCTCTAGCCCATTTGTGAATGTTTTGACGAAGCTTAACTTTGTTTCATGGACATGAGGCTTGTTACTTAATTTTCCATCCATAAAAAAGTGGAGTCCAATTGACCTAGGTTCATTCATCATTTTCTATCCCATGGATTGAGACAATCCATTCAATTTTAGCTCTTTTTTTGTTTCTATCATGTCTATTGTGTTTTCTTCATATCCATAATTCACGTCCTAAAAAAAGAAGATCATCTATAAATATCCTTGACCAAGCTAACAAAGAGCATACTTGAAAGGAAAAAAAAAGAATTATTTAAACCATGAGTATAGTATATATATTTTAAATAATTAATATTGAACTAAAATATCAGAAATGATAATAAAAAATTATATCAAAATAAAAAAATTCTACAAAATTAATTAATAAGTTTCAGTTGGATACTGAAGGTTGCAATAAAAAGTGGGTATCATTTGAGTAAAGTGGGTATCATTTAGGCTTTTGCCTCTTTGGGATTTAAACTAATAATCAAATTGTAAAGAAAATTTTAAATGGGTCAGGCAGGTTAGATGGCGATGTGGTTCAACCCTAACTCGACTAGTTTAACCATAGGTCAGAAAACATTTGACCCCAAGGTTGCAAACGGTTAGGTTCCAGACCATATCTATACTAGACTTGGATCCGTTTTTAAATGACAATTCTAGTTTTGGAACTAATTTTAACATGGAACTTGTTTTGTTGGTTCCATACCCAATCCTAATTAGAGGACTCAGATTCGGTTTTGGGACTGACTCTGACTAGAGAATTGGAATCTAGTTCCAAAATTGGTTATGACTTCTTTTAATTTTCTAATTTTTTTATCCTTTAAATTAAGGATATCGTTTAACTTACAACAATAAATCAAGTAAATTAAGGATATCGTTTAACTTACAACAATAAATCAAGTCTACTATGTTTAAGATTAAATAAAAAAATGTCAAACTATTAAGTCAATGAATTTGCATTGTTTGGGTATCATTTTAGGGCAAATTGTGGGCTTAATTAGGTTAAATGTATCATTTAACATAGAAATCCATCATTTCATGTGCATTTCACCTTAACATTGGAATTTAAGTATTTTATACACATTTTTTGCATCATTTATTTATTTTATGCAATGTGTCACTCAATGGTTGAACTTGATTGTACAAGAAATGAAAGATTGTAGGTCCTGCAAAACCCTAGGGAGGATTTTGTGGAGAGTTTTAGTTGAAATAAAATACATCTCATGGAGCCCACCATTCAAGCATAAGAAGTGTCTCAGATGGCAAGGCCCATATTAGCTGTAGATTTGAATTAATTAGCCAATTCAAAGAAGACAATTATGGTGAGAGATAAAAGCTAAAGAGTTTGAATCAGTTGCGGTTAATCTCCTTTCAAATCCAAAAGTTGTATAGAGATTTAACCCAATTCAAATTAGAAAAGAAAAGCTTTTCACATTTTTATTAGGATAGTCTATCTTACATTAGTTATAACTCTCAATCCGAGCATCGGATCGGCACAATTGACCTATTGTTGGAAAGCCCTTTTAGAGTAGAGGTCCATGGAGCCCAAGATCAGACAATTCAAAGTTAAATTGACAAAGTTGTGGGCCAAAAAAATTGTACGTACATTTTTAAGCGAGATTGCAAATAAAATTTATACCATTGAAGTATAATTATTGCACATCTATATGAAACCCCGTTTGAAGATCAGCTAAGGTTTCCAGATGCTTTTTCCTCATCTAATCTTTTCTCCCAAATCATCTCTCTTGCCTGAAAGATAAACCCAAGCAGTAAATATTATCTCTCAATTCACAAATAAGATACCAGATTCAATGAACATGGAGGGGGTAAAAAAGTATAAAAGGACGCCACATTGGAAGCTCTCCCTCATTCCCAGCCAAAGGTGGGACATCCTCACCTCCTCCTCTCTCTCTCCCTCTTTTCTCCACTTCTCTTCCCCCATTTATTGTAATTTTCTATTTTTTAAAGTTATTCTGGAGCCTTGTTCTAGACACTTAGACATAAAAGGGAGTGTTTCTGAGAGAATTCATTGTATAAGAACGCTTTTAGTAAAAATAGTGATGAAGCTCTTTATAATGTCTAGCTGAGTTTCTGATCAGAGCGAAATATGAAGTTAAGTAAATTTTAATGAATGCTTTATTAGAAAAATAGATTTGTCCTCATGCCATAGGTAGCCTATGTTTTCTAATTAATTGAATTTAATAACTTATGTTTATTTTGATAGATTATGCTTAGTGCTGAGATTCTTTGATAGTTTATATTTAATTTGATAAGTTATGCTTATGATTTTTTATTCTTTTATTAGGTGAACGAGATTGTGGATTATGAATTACTTTGTTTTATTAAACATTGGTATTTTGTAATAGACAAATTCTTTAGATGAGAAACATTGATTTGTTTCTGATCTGAGGTGTGTTGAGACAAAGAATAGAATAAATATATGACTGGGTTGATTATCTTGCTTAGTAGATTTTAGATTCTCTGATCTATATTTATCATTATTATTTTCTGCACTTTTAAGTTTCTGATTTTCTTTTCCATTACAAATTCAATTCATCAATCTCTACTATTTAGTTTAGAAAGATTAGAGTTTTAATTTTTAACTTATAACGGTTCTTTGTAGGATCGGCCTGTATTTGCTATTGTCTTATGCAGACAGTTGTACACTTGCATTATTGGATTGATTCAAAAATCGCCTCACAAACCAAAGTTGATTTTGAGCTCCGATTTATAATATTAAAGGCTCTTGTGCCGGGTCTTAGGTTCGTGAGTCGAAACTTATATGGACTTGAAACCGGACCTGTTTACTAGATCTGAACCCGTTTATGAATTGAAACAGAAAACAGGTTCCAAACTCGATTTTTCACTGGTTAAAACATTTGGATAATCAGAAAATTAGGTATCCATTTTTATAATCCTAAATTTCACCCGTGTTGGTCATATGCAGGTTGGGTCGTTTTTGCCACCCATAATTGAGAGGTACTTCTCATGGCCCTTTATCCGAAATACAATTTGAAACGCTAAATTTCCATTAATAAATTTAAGCCATTTTAAGGAAACGACTATTTACCAACTAATGTGCAATTTGCCGGATGACATGCAATCTTGCAAAAATTATCTAGTGCACACGGTGCCCATGGGGAATTCCATATGCACGCCTCTAAATTTACCGCACACATGGGAACCCGAATTACACCAATCCCTTTTTTTTTTTTTTTTTTTTTGGTTTCTTTTAACGCACATCTAAAGGGAATGCACTATTGGACCAACTGTGCAATTTTTATAAGGTGAAAATTAGTGGACCATTGATCAAATGGTTAGGACGATCAAGTGGACCCCCAGCTAGATCTTTTGCCACCAACCCAATTCCCAGGTGGGGCCCGAAGTAAGGTGTGTAAGGGATATGGATGATGGGCCCACCTAGATCTTTTGTGGCCCCATCCCCATTCCCAAGTGGGGCCCCAAGTGGGCTCGACAACAAGGTATGGAGGGGATTGGGATGGTGCAATCTTATGAGGACCCGAATCCAGATTTTTAGGAAAAATATTAGAATCCAATTATATAGTGTTTTGCGTATTTGTTATTGATAATAATACATTGGCTTGCAACTTCTAATTCCTTGTGGAATCCACTGTGTGATTTAGTTGGTCAGTGAACTTTATTATCTATATATCTATCTATACTTTTAGAATATATATAACATGTGATTAATCTAAAATTGGGCACAAATGGATAAATAAAATTATTCATTTAGACCACATGCACAAGTTGGTCCCACACATGTATGCTTGTGCACTCAACGCATAGTGATGGTCAAGTCAGTCAACTTAGACTGACCTTGAACTAGACCCGGTCTCCACTAGTATACCTGACTTTTTATCAAAGAAGCGAAGTAGAGTAGATTAAACTTAACCTTCAAAAAAATCTGTGTTCAGAAATAAACCTAATTTCACTAAAAAAACTCAAGGGGTTATGATTGAACTTATGAGTTTGATATTCAGGTTACTCATCTTACCGTTGAGGAGCCTTCTGGCTTCTGTAAAGCATTCTTTCCTCTCTGGATCATACATGAAAGATAAGCAAACGATCTTGAACAATGAACTTAGGATGCGATGAAAGTGTGAGATGACCCTTTTAAAATAAAGTTACCAACCTCACACTATCCCCTCGCAAACTTGATGTTATATTTATTATAATTACATGATCAATTTTAGCGGATAAAATCTCAGTAATAGTATACATAAATTACACGCGTACCTAGCTCTATTGTATGTTGAGCGTGTGAAGAAGAACAAGCTATTCGCGCATGAAATTTACAACTCACTTCTACTTCTCCTTGATACTTGTAAGTAATGAGAGAGCCAAGCAGTCACCTCTTGGAGTGAAGTTACCCTAAACCTATATATTTATAGGTCTATGTGATAGTTTCATTCTCATCATTAAACTCTCAAGTTGATTATGATTATTCCTCTTATTAATAATTTGAGTAAGAAGTAACTATTAGTTTCCACATCTAATAAAATTTCCAACTACCAAATAGAATAGGAGTTTTTAATTGCTTTGGATTCCAAAGGTGGAATCCATGCATGGGTATGTAATCAAGTGGACAATACGTCCAATGCTAACATTTACACTTTGATTTTACTATATTTCTCAATACGTTTTTAGACCAAAAGATTGGCTTGTGTTATTTTTCTTCATGCATATGTTTTTTTTTTCAAATGCAAATTGATAGAAAAATTGGATAAGGTAAACAAATTATAAATTAATTTAAGAGCAATGGGTACCATTTTACGAGAAGAGGGAAAGGTTATTAAGAATAGTTAAAACAGGCATTTTATTATAAATTTTGTTTTCAGCTTGGATTAAATTTTTAACCTTTATTAACATTGTGTTAATCACGATCTACAACACTTTCTATCTCCTGCATTTTGGGAGGTCAGATGGATCTAAAGTAAATTATATTTGAGTTTTTGAAGAAAATATTCTGTCACTGCCTTCATCATTAATTTCTTTTGTGGTTCCATATTTTTCAAAACTTTGATCAAATTGTTTTGCATAAAAGTTAATAAGAAGCTATGTCCAGTTTGAAGATCATCATTTTATTCTTTTTTTTTTTTTTCATTTTCCTTACTTCATCTTCAATGATTCTTTACTTAATTTACTTTATCCGATTTTAAAACATATTCAGATCAATTTGTATATTCAAAAGTTTTGTGGATTTAAATTCAGATTCTCGCGTCTTTCAACCTATGGGCCTAGATTAAGATTCAAACATTGACCGGGTCAAGCCGAGCTAAGTCATATTCAGGCCTAGACCAACTCTACAAGCATTGGGCCATATCCGCCCTAAGCTCGCAACATGATATATATGTCAAGCCCGAGCCCACCCATTTAGTCGATTGGTTAGGTCAAACCGAATTTTTATTGTAGCTTAGTCTTTCCGAATTCTAGTAATTGTTTAGAATAAATTAATCATTAAATTATAAGCATTCTTTATTTGTGATCGGGGTTGGGCTGGGCCTTGGGGCTTTCTATTACTTTATCCAAACTTTGGCCAAACATTAAAAGGGCCCAAATCAATCTCCAAGCCAGTCCCAAGCCAGTTGGGGTCTAGATTGGGCCCAGGCTAGCCTGACCCATAGCCCCTCTAAATATAGCTACATATTAAAAAAGATATATAATTTTACTGTTTACTGAGCTTGAATCATATTGTTAATTTAAAGCTTTACTTATATAGATAAATATCTATTTTAAAGCCCATTTATTTGGGTGTATGAAAGAATACACTTATCTCAACTCTGTAATCAAGTGAGAGATGTTTGTATGTGTGGGCCTCCCATGAGCCCACCATAGTGTCCATTTGATCAGAGATAGGTCCGATATCTAGGGTTGACATTGAGGGACCACAATTCCCTCAATGTACCCATAGCATAACAGTAAAATGGAGAATTATTTCTCCAAAATTACAACCATTCGACTGTTGAGTTCAGATGTGTAAATAATGAGTGCCAACAACCAACTCTACAGTTTCTGTTTATTATAATTTAGAGAAATCCTGTCTGTAGTATTTTGGAATTATAAGACAGTGTGGAACTCTTGAATCATAGAGTGAAAATTTTAAATCCTCCTTTGTATTTGAGCACCTAGAAATTTTACCGTAAAGCAAATGGTTGAAATTTCAGAAATTCTAAGGGACATTTGAGACATTTAGATGTTTAGTATATTGGAATCAAGCCATCAAAACATGTTATGAATTTCCTAACACATTAATTCTTTTAAAGAAATTATAGTAAAGGATTAGGCCACAGGCACATTTGCATGCGTGCCTAGAAAACCAATTCTGCCGAAAAATATTCAGAACCCTGCCTATATGGACCCGAACCCTAACTATGTGTTTAGTAGCTAATTAATCTTATTTAGTGCTTAACTACTTTATTTTACACGTCAGATTAGTGGTTGGATAGTTTTGGAGGATTTTGGACTAAGTTAGAGGCCTAGAATGACCTTTTTGTAATTTTGGGAGATTGTAAAGGGTTGTTTGTAGTTTTAGAAATATAGTGATTTTGGGTTTCTTGGGTAGATGGTATCCTTTCAAGATACTTTCAGTTTGGAGGGTACCCTCTTTGATGCTGTGAATTTCCTGTAATCCATTTTACTTGGTTTAAGAGAGGGCCTTTTTTGTAAATTGCCAGCTTTATATCTTACTTAGCTATAGATAACATACGTGGTTTGCCATTTTGCAAGGATGTACTTATATCATCATCATCATCAAAGTCTTATCTCAACTATGTTGGGGTCGGCTACATGAACTCTGTTTTTCTATTTCATTTTATTTTGAGCCAAATCCTTAGATAAGTTAAACTTCTTCAAATCTGATTTAATGACCTCCATCAATGTTTTTCTTGACTTACCCTACCTCTTGATGGGCCATCTACTTGGATAGTCAAACTTTTTCTTACTGGTGCCATAACCAGCCTACGCTCAATATGCTCAAATTATCTTAAACGGGGTTATCTAATCTTATCCCCTATTGTGCTACCTCTAATGTTCTCAAAATCGCTTATTTCTAATTTTATCTTTTCAAGTTTTAGTACACATCCACCTAAGTATTCTCATTTCCATCACATTCATCTTATATATATTCGACTTTTTAATTGGCTCAAGGATGTACTTGTATACAACATTATAATTCTTACAATCACTAGTCTTTAATCCTATATTTGATGCAACATGTTTATGATTATTATACTTGGTTACTTGGCAGGTTTTGTAAATCTAACTTGTTACCCTTGGCATCATCACCGTCCCTGACTCGGAGGTAGAGGCTGTTGAGGAGATCCTCCAGGGAATGGCTGAGTGAACCCCAGATGATGCAATTTAGACGTTGCTCGGGCTGGCGAGTGACCTCACATTTGTAATAGTTGCTTTATCCGATTTTAGTAGTTGTTATTAGCATTATTGTCTTTGGGTTGTGTACTTAAAATACTTTTAACTGCAATACTATTTGGACTTGTTTATCCTCTGATTGCAAGTTTTATCTTATGTTCGATGGTTTTATGTGTTCCATGGATGTATTATGCAGGTTTCTGCTGAAATGTGAGTAGATTATGATAAAAAACTTGTGCTTATTCTCACGTGCAGAATCCTGTCAATACTAGGTGTGGGGCAAACATCATCTTTAGTCCACCCCACACCCATTGCTTATCAGTAATCCACCCTACTTTTTGAGGAATCAAAGAAAATTTAGCCCTTTTTTGCACTTTAATACAAGAAAAAGCAGCTGCACCAAATTTGAATTTTACCGTAGAGTGGAAAATCATTTCCACAACCTCTTTTTCTGTGGAAAACCGAATATACAAATGTGCCCTAAAGGGAATATGCATCAGGCTCTGTTCCCACCTTAAATTCAAAGTTATATAATGAGTAGGAGGGGAAAGAATATTGCTGTCAACAAATCAACTATTTCAATCAAATAGGAGAGAAATGAGAAAATAAACATGATCTAAGCCTTTTTTTATCCTCTAGATCTTTAAAATAATGAAATAACTTGGTCTTTTTTTAAATCTTGGGAAAAGATAATTATAATAAAATAAAATACATCAGTTCATTATGTATCAGTTAGAAAAAGAACAAAGAACAACAATCATCAGAGCTCAGGAACAATCATCAGAGCACAGGCTGCTAAAATCTATCTAGGCTTGAAATCATGATATATGCATATTTTAGGTAGCCTGGGACTGAACCATGGCCTCAAGGTCACAATGACCACTGTACAGTTGAGGTAATTCTTCACACTGATCACTGTACAATTGAGATATTTCTTCAAACCTTCTCACAGAAGTAGGAGAGAGCTTCTTTCTCACTTGCGTGTCAGAAGACAGCCATCATGAAGGCCAAGGGTGCATCAAATTCTTCTTCTGTTGTCCACTCGTGTTTTCTTGCACGCTGGTCCATCTTCTACACTCTTTCCACTAGCTTGTATCTACACAACGAAGGGGTTTTAGAATGACAGGCGTTGGCTTGAGAAAATCCACAAGATATGTCATCACTATAAAATTAAAGATGTCAAGATCTTCCCACCTTATCAAGCTTCTCTCTGACCACTCGAACTGTCTCATTCATTGATGGGGATGAAAAGTAATCCTGTAAAAAGAGAAATCAGAACTATGAGTTCGTATAATCACAAGTGAACAAACAGAAGCAGAATTCCATGACTCGCAGTGCACCTAAGCATATCAACACACAAACACACAGAAAATTCATCTAAGGAAATAAATAGCATGGTCAAAATTTGACAAAAAATGTAAGATAATATAGGCATATAGCTATGATTGTTTTGCCCTATTCAGATTTTTCATCAACTTCATGGTTTCACGTGTGTGCATTTGGTAACTGTTGCAGTATTAAGAAAGGGGTTCCTAACTTTAACAGAATTTCAGAAAGAAAAGGAAACAAATTTAAATAGAGAAAAACATAAATAATTTGGTTAAAAGATTTAAAACACAAGCATAGGATTAAAAAAAATTCTTATAAAAAAATAAGTATCATGTTGTTAAATTCAATTCCATCTCTTTGTAATTTTATAATTCAATTTAGCTTTCCACACATTAGCACAATGTATTTATGATGCCAGTCAGCACACAATTGTTGCCTCTATTTATTTATTTACTATAAAAAAGAAAACAAAATCTGGTGATCATTTCAGCAAGGTGCATGGAAAAGGGATCCTTTGCGGCACATCAGAGCACTACCCTGGTTCCGCTGCCACACGTCACTTTTTTCTTTCTTTATTCCCCTGTTTTTCTCCTCAGGCGGACTGACTTTTAGCTCCTAAATTTTAGAATTCATGCAACGGACGATGTAGAAAAAACAAATCAATACGGTCATATGCCACCCACAAATGAATTGGCACTCATCCAAAATTCAATCCAAAAGGAGTGCGACCCTCCACTGGACTGATCACAAGTCCAAACATGATTTACTGGATTGGAGTTACAATGTCAACTACACGAGAGATATCTGGTTGAGTAATCATAAAGTAAACAGGACTGCCGACAAGCTGTGGACTTTGGGATCTGAAAGTGAATTGCCATTATCTTTCCTGTACTTGACATAGAGTTCAAAGGGAGACTCAACCAGAGTGGTATTCTGCAATTGAGCCTGAGTAATGAGATCTGAAGTGTACTTATGTTTTGGGGGCAATATGGGTATTTGATATAATCTTTGTGTATCATTGAGATTCTTGATTTGGGGTCACATTATCGAAACCAAAGAGGCTGAGAAAGGTTGATGCACTACGGACCAAATCCAGGCCCAAGAAGTCAGTTGGGCTGACCCATTGGTCACCCAGTACAATGGGTTCATGGCTCGGCCCAGTTGGCTTCTTAGGCCTGATCTTGGCTGTACTGCATCAGATGTGAAAGGAAAACACTAAAGGAGTCTTTGTAACCCAGTTTTCTCAAAAGATAGTGAAAGCTTGATCTCACCCATGGATGTAAGCATATAGTTGAGCTGCTGAATTCTTGTGTTTCTTATTTGTTGAGTTTCTGTGGTTTTCTTCATTTGCATAAGACCCTAAATAATTGAGAACATAGGGTAGCCTAGTTGGTAGGATATCCTATTTCTCGCCCAATTGCCCAGGCTTCTCTCACTGCATGAGTAGAGTTCTCTCCTTGCATGAGTAGGTTTCTTTCATGGATGGGGTCTCTCATGGGTCCTAGTCCCCTGGCTGGTACCAAAAGAAAATAATAAGAAAAATTCTTAGATCTTTGCTTCACACAAATAACACACGTTGGATGACCCTAATTCCTAAACACCCCAAACACGGTTCCTTATTCTATAACCACTAGTTTTGAAGCCAGAAATTAGATGGTTAGAACTGAGCATCATCAAATTAAAATAATTCATGAAAACCACAAATGATCCAAGCTGAGACCCATCCCATGGACGATGAACTCTACAGTGTCATAACACAATAATGTGAGATAAAATGCTTGTCTACGATTATTTTCCTATTACTATAATCACTATTTATTTTTTTATTTTGACTTGACACTCAATGCTTACCAAAAAGAAAAAAAATGTCCAGTATCGAAAAGAGCATGAGCTAATCTAACTACATTTAAAGAGATAAAATAATACATACATAAAGCATATATTTAATCAGCATGTAGCAATTTAAGAGGAAAAATATCAGGAGAAGGCCAGGACCTCATTAGATGAGACCGTATTTCTGGAAGGAATTTCCATGTGATAAGCCTGGGAGGAGTCTCTGAATTCCCTGTAAAGAAGGAAAATCAGAAATATAAGGGTGAATGACTCAATATTCCTTGAGAGACAAATTTAAAGATACATACTGAAAACTGAAGCAAGAACAGCCTCCCAACCTTTGCTTAGGTGTTAGGTGCTGAGCAGAGTAATCAGTCCAAGATTGATCCTGAGCATGTAAAGACTTGGTAATAGTAACTGTATTATGTGAATGATTTAAGATTTGAGGATTTGGCTCTTGCAGCTTTCCAGCTGAAATGAGAAAGACTGAGTATAAGCTAGATATTCCAAATTTCCAATGTTCATTAATATAGGATTGTGCTTTTTTAAGGCTTTTCAGCTGTGAACACTATACATCCACTGGTTTTCATGAGGGATAAGGAGGCAAATAATTCATCTCATCACAAGTTTCTCCTCCAAAATATAAAATTTTGAAGTTTCCTTATAAAGATTTCCTTTGCTGCAGGAAGAATCCTGGAACATGAATAATTTATTAAGCCATGGTGGTCGATTTCTGTACAGAAGCAGTGGTTTTTAAGAAATTTAAAACCACAGTTGCAAAACAAAGAATTCTGCCTTTCTTTATCCTTCCCCCATCATCCCTCTTTGCGCAATCATGTGGACCATCCATCACAACAACATTCTTGTTTGAATTTCTTCCGTGCAAAGAGATTTTTTGCCTTCTTGGAAACTTTAAAGACCAAAAGTATCATTTTGCATAGGAGAGAGGGTTCAATGTAACCATTCCAATAAAAAAAAATCTCATTTTAGATGAATAACCTACAAAACGACAAGAAAAAGCTGATGTGGTAGTCTGGGGCAAATAGAATATATTGAAAAATGAAAAAAAGGGAATTCCTAGTGATCTTTACATGGGATTAAATGACGTAATGTACACACAGGAAACTTTGGATGCATATACATAGAAAGGACTCACTGTTTATCCGGCTAAGGACTTCTTTTCTCCTGACCTCTAGTTTCTCCTTTGTATCAGCAAGAGATTCAAAATGAGGAGCATATGAAACCTGTAGTCGGTTTCCAAGGAAAACATATTCATCTAATTTTCTTTTAGCAAACCTGTAGCAAGCAGGACATTGATTCAAAAACATATCATTATGCATATAGAGACATATGTGACCTAATAATAAATTCGAAATAAGGGAAGAAGAGATATATTTTCAAGCCAGCAAGAATGAGGGAAAGGAAAAATAGGGGACTAAAATCATATCATATGTATAAAGAGCAATGACTAAAAGGTTTTAGTCAAGGACCTGACATTGAAAAAGGTAAAGGTAATATTTTAACAAACTTTTAAGTGAAGATTCTATAAGAAGTTTAGGAATGAGAGAGAATACTTCGTTAACAGGACATACCTTCTAGTGCATTACTAGGTAGCAGAAATGAAGAAACAATTGACAAAAATGAAGTTAGGAAAATGCTGAAGGGCTTAATGGCACTCCAAGAGGGCTTGGAATTGGAAGTGCTTAAGAGAATTAGATGGGTTAGGTTAGCTAGGCTCTTCAAAAAGATATCAATCATCATCATCATCATCAAAGCCTTATCTCAACCATGTTGGGGTCAGCTACATGAATTCTGTTTCTCCATTCCGTTCTATTTTGAGCCAAATCTTTTGATAAGTTAAACTTCTTCAAATTTGAATTAATAACTTCCATTCATGTTTTCTTCGGCCTGCCCCTACCTCTTGATGGGCCATCCACCTTTATATCCAAACTTTTTCTCACCAGTGCCATTACTGGCCTACGCTTAACATGCCCAAACCATCTTAAACGGGTTTCTCTAATTTTATCCCCTATTGGTGCTACCCCTAAATGTTCTTTCAAAAAGATATCACTAATAGAGAAAATGTAGAATGAATGAATAAGTGTTGTATACCCACATACAAGAACAAATGAGATACACAAAGTTGCATAAATTATCGTAAGATTAAAATTATGAATTACACTATGAAACTATGGGAGAGAGTAATGAAGCAACAACTTAGACAAAAGACCAAGATATTTGAGAATCAATTTGGTAGCATATCAAAGAGGTCAACTATGGATGTTATCTTCTCATTTAGACAACAATGAAAAATACGAGATGATGCAATGACAATGAACTGTTCCAAGGATACTCGTGGTCCACAATCCACATGTGGGACCCAAAATAGTTTAGAGATTTTCTAACTTTATTTCTTTAATTAAAAGTTATTAGATGCTAAATATGTTTAATGAGTTGTAATTGGAGTAGCTTCCAATTTGTTCAGTTGCTTAGTTTGGGTAGGAATTTGACCCTCTAAGTTTGCTTTCTTTATTTGTATGGATGGTAGAGATTTAGATCTCATACTTCAGATTTTGAACAATATTCATGGGTTTCTATCCCTTTGAGGTGCAACCTCTTGTGTGAAAGTCTTTGCGGAGACCATTATAGTGCTTTGACACTTGTCACGCAATCCCTAACCTTAGGGTCCCGTATCAATTGGTATCAGAACAAAGATTGACATTGCTGCTTATGACCGACAAGGCCTATCCATCTATTCTATCACCTTGTTTCCCCCACCAGCTATTGATCTTTGTCCTTGCACCATAGGCAATCGTATCCCTCCCAAATGTAGAACCCAACTCCATTGTCACATCCCCAAATTTCCCAGAGTTCTTGAAACCTTGAAATCCCATTGACCTACCGCAATAACCCAAATCCCACAAAATCCCAAAAGCCCTAGACCCAAATTGGTGTAGAGCCCTAGGGTCAGGGTTTGCGTGAAAAGTGCTGAAGCACGATAGAGGTCTCCATAAAGACTATACATGAGGATGCACCTCTCAAAGGAACCAAAGTCCCACAACTATAATTAAATTCTAAAGTCTGAGACTTATTTTACATGTGTGGGACCCAAGAAACCTTAGAGATTTTCTAATTTTATTTATTTTTTCACTTGTATTGGTTGCTAAATCTATTTAATGAGTTGCAATTAGAGTAGTTTCCAGTTTATTTATTTTCCTAGTTTGAATAGGAATCTTAGGTCCTAAATTTACTTTGTTTATTTATATACATTGTACATATTTAGATCTTAGACTTCATATTTTGATTAATATTCATGGGTTTCTAACCCTTTGAGGTGTGTTTTCGTGGGTGAAAGTCTCTGTGAAGACCATTATCGTGCTTCAGCACTTGTCACACAAACCCTAACCCTAGGGTCTTGCATCATGAGAGAAGTGAAAAGTTTACATATAGTCTTCATAGATCCAAAGAAAACCTATGATAAGGTGCCTGGAGATTTGATTTGAAAGTTTTTACATAAAAGGAGTATCCCAAAAGGTTATATCGACACCATTAATGCATGGATGAGGGAGTGGTAACTAGTGTTAGAACAACGTATGGAGAGACAAGCTAGCTTCTAGTGACCATAGGTTTGGGGCCCGCTTTAAGCCCTTATCCTTTTTGCACAGATTATGGATGAGTTAATTGCTAATATCCAAAAGGTACCTTGGTGTATGTGGTTTGGAAATGATATAATATTGGTGGATGAATAGAGACATAGAATGAATGCGAAATTTGAGCGGGAGGCCTTAGAATCTAACAACTTTAAAATAAGTCATACAAAGATAGAACATATTTATGATGCTCAGTTATGACATAGATAGATTAGGGACACTCCGTGGACGTAGCAGAGATACGGATTCTTCAAGTAAAAAATGAAGTATTGGATACAAAACAACATGATATGTTGCCCATTTGAAGTATCTGTGCATCATAGGAATATTAATGGCAACTTCAATGAGGATGTGTAGAGAGATTTAACTATAGTCCCAGGGGAATTGAAGCTTAAGGATACCTCAAAGAGAGTCTTTGCTATACTTTGGTTCTATAATGACTAAAGATTGAGTGATTAAGGAGGATTTGAACAAATGATAAGAGTTGGATGGTTAAAGTGGAGACTTTCAGAGTAGTTTATGAATGGCGCATAACAACACAATTGAAGGAAAAATTTTATAACACATCGATTAGACTGGCTATGACTTATGGAGGAAACTTTTAGCCCATTAGGAAACTACAAATGTAAAAAATGAGAGTAAGAGAGATGAAATGTTGAGATGGATGTATGATAGACCTAGAAAAATAGAATTAGAAATGAGCATACTTGAAAGCATTTAAGGGTAACATCAATAAGTGTAAATTAGACTTGATTGAGATGGTTTGAACATGTCCAGCCTAAGCCAATGACAACACCATCGAGGAAAAGTTTCTCTATGCAAGTTGATGCCCAACGAGGAAAAGGGGTAGGCCAAAGAGGATATGTATGGAAGTAGAATGATAGATCTGAAGAAGTGCAACTTGTCCGAGGATTGGGCCTAAGATGGACTGGAATGTTTAAGCAAAATATGTGTAGCTGGCCCTGACATATGGAAGAGGCTTTGATGGTGATGATGAAATTTCATCATTTCACAGAAGTCAAAATGTTACAGTTCAATGCCGATAAAATGTAGAAAATTTGGTCTTCGGGATTGGTTGCAATTGCCAACTAGAATCAGAGAAAAGAAAAAAAAAAACTAGCAAGAAGTAAGAAAGACAACTAGTGTTGCCATGAAATTGTAGCTGACAGAGCATGCATACTTTTTCATCTCAAAAGCATTACATTAAAAATATGTGCATGCTTTCGTCCAAAAATCATTGTAGAGAAACTCAATTTCTATCACCTGGCATTGTTGACCAACATAAATTTGATCCAGTAAACATCAGTAAAAGGCTCACATTCCTCCGCATCCATAGGTTTACACCTGATAAGAGCCAAAGGAAAAACAAATAAGAATCTAGAGGCTAATTAGTTCAAATAAAAATAAAAGGAATGTTGAACTAGATGCCACAACTTTGTTTATACATTAAATGTTAATAAGACTAGAATTTCGCTAATAAGAAAGTGATATGCCCAAGGACAAATTTTTAAGTGCTAGTGTGTTCTCTCAGGTCTATTATATTTATTCATGGTGGAGTTGCAAACATGTCTTGGGTTCTTTGTGGAGCTGCTACATGCATTATGGTTGCCTGTACCAAGGTGGTTAAGACACTTTCCATCTGGAAGGAGATAATAATAATAATAATAATTATTATTATTATTATAATTACCAAGACTACTACTACTATGCTTTTTAGAAGTAAGAGGTAACTTTCATTAAATGAAAAATCAAGTTACAGACAATTCATTAAGGAAGAATGGGTAGAAGAGACTCATACCCTACAACACAAGAAAGCTAAAGATACATATATCTACCAAAGAGAAATCCTAGTGACCCCCTCTTTTGGTAAGGCCTCTGCTAACCCATTGGCCGACCTAACTTCATGATGAAAAACCACATGACTATTGGAAGCCAAAGCTTGATTTCGTTAAAGCAAAATTGAAGCTTCCATGGCTTACACCACCAAACTTGTAATACCAAAATTCAATGGCTAGGGTCACCTGATAACAGTGAAATTTGGCTAACCCATACTCCAAACCAAACCCTACCCATTCCCCCCACCTTGCAATGAGTGCATCTAGTCTCGGTATTCAAAACTAAACCCGATTCTGATAAGAAGAGCAGATACAATTCATCAAAAGTAAAGAAAGAACCCTTACTCTTCGATCTCTCCATACGACCCAAACAGTTTTCGCAGCTCATCGCCGCATCCCAATGCCGGAACATTCCTAACTATCAAATACCTACAAATCCCAATCGATCATATACCAAACAAAAGAAACACAAAATTGGGATTAGGGTTTCAAACAAGGATTTTGTTGTTAAAGTTGCTGAATTTGGATCGGAGATTGAAATCGAAAGGAGACCTTGATTCGTCGCAGACGGTGTAAACACGAACGGCTGGAGCTTCGTCTCTGTTTCGCGGCATTTCTACTTTGAGAGAGAGAGAGAGAGAGAGAGAGAGAGGACAGTTTGGGCCCTTGGCGGTTTACTTTGTTTGGCATGGAATTGTGTGGGCCATGATATGTTGATCGTGACCGTTGATCTATGTGGGGCATCGTACTTAAATCATCAAGGTTTTTCCATTAGCCGTTGATTCCTTGTTCAACAAAGTTGAGATATTTGCGGATATGTTATCCATGCTACTTACTTGACTTGATTTTTGTGATATTACAACAAAGCATAAAGTTTTGAAGTATAGCAAAAATAAAATATTATGTGGATCTAACTTTGGTCACCGGATGAGGAAATTGATGACTAATGGCGATCTTATAAAAAAAAATCCCCAAACATCAATGTGGCTTACCATATGAGGAAAGGACCCGACAGGTAGGGTCGCTCATGGGTTGGCCACCTTGCTTGGAGACGTGTTTCCGCCTTAAGTTTTATTGTTTTACTATTTAGATTGGGCTTGGATTTAGAAGTTGAGCCTATTTGGCATTTGAATGGCCCGTTTTGGGTACTTTTAACTAATCTCTACTGTCATTATAGAAATCCTGATTTTTCGTTCAAATCACAGTGCTTGTTTATGCTCATTTACATATGTAAATGACAGTTATGATGTATTGAACTTATGAATGATAGTATTTATTTGTTCTCATTTAAGTATCATATGTTTAAGTGAGGTGAAAAGTCTTTTTTATATGAAAATTTGTATATTTAAAAAAGTCAAAAACCATTACAAACCTCTTCCGCGTGATTAGAAGAGGTGTTAGTACAGATTTCGCCCAAATATATTACAATTTTAATCCCATCACTGACTTTTGTTTGTTTATTATTATTATTTTAAATTCTGAAGGGCTCCAAGATTTTAATTTAAACCATTTAAATAGTTTATTGAAATTTGAACATAATTTGCACACCAAATTGTTTAGCTTTTTATCTTAAACATGTATAGATTTTGAAATGTATGACGATCTTAAATATGTAATCCAAACATTTCAACATTCACTCACATGTGTAAATTTCACATGTAACATTTACAAAACATAAATTTTAAACAGGTTTCCACATCACATGCGTTTTAAATCCTCAGCATTCCTATGGACTGCGACTGAAATTTTTCTCTGGCAAGCGAGTCTCAAAGGTTCGGGTCAGGTTTTGCTTGGGACGACCAATGAGGAAGTGATAATGATGACGATGATCCTCATGGTGGAAGAAGAAAACATGAAGAGATCCGGTCTGAGTTGGCAATGTCAACCTGGGGGCTGGGTCGATGTGCAGTGAGTCCACAATTGGGTTGGTAGCAATTGTGAACCCAACTAGAACTTAACCCATCTGCAGATTGCGTTAGAAACGCCAACCAGACATGAGTTACTGGGCCTAGTTTGGGTCTTCCAGTTTATCACATCAAGAGTTATAATCTCCATAGATAAATCTATCCTAGAATGGGTCCCACGAACAAAATCTTAAGCCGATCAATAAACTCATACTTTTTTTTTTTTGCTAATGGAGGTGTCCCGGCCCTTTGGACAGGATTAATTCCTTTGGACTTAAGGGGAGACAAAGGAATTCCTTATAGCTTTAGTGTGGCAGCAAAGCTTCAACCCTCCACATCCGGGAATAAACTATAGTCTTATGCCAGCTATATGCTTAGAAACTCAATCCATGACTATTTTATTAACTGCCTATTTCAATTGTGATTAATCAGGTGGTAAAGATTGTACGGCCCACTCATAGTGGAGCCCACCGGCTGAGAGTTTTAGATTAACATAGGTAAGACCACCATTGACAAAAATGCACCAAATAGACCAGTCAGTTCTGCTTCATAGCTGGGCTCCTAACTGAATGAATTCTCTACCATTGCCACAACTCATTTGGCTCCATTTGATCTCCCAATGGAGCTCGTTGGATGATAATGAAGGATAATAATTGTGTTTATAGTTCACAAACCAACATTTGGTCTATGTGAGCAGAAAACTGTAATGAAAACAGTGTTACCACGACCACCTTCCGGTAAGTTGGGTCTGTGTAGTCCCATCACTCATCAGGCCTGAGTAGTCAGTACTATCTTAATGGACATGGCTGACACAGACCCATACAAATATACGGTCTGCTGTCTTTATCTATGGTTGGACTGGACCAAAGCTGGACCCATTAACAGACCTAGCATTAACAGACCTAACTACACTGTACGCACTGCCTATTATTGTATGCTCTCCTCACTATATCAGTCCTTCCATGTAAAAATTAAACTTTAGCAGTTTTTTATTACTCTTCCTTTTCTTCTTTTGATGGCAACTGTTTAATAAGATTTATTAATTGTTCAGTGGGTAAGTTGCGATTGAATACGTAACAATCTGGGACCTATGTCCTAATCCGTGATTAAACATTTTTGGTATCCTGACGTTGTATTCCACCATCAATCATTTTATTTTGACCAACTATAATTATTTAATTAGTGATGCTAACCTCATCTTTAGCTTAGATTAAGACCTTTAACCCAACATGACCTTTTCTTTCTGTATATTCCATCAGCTGTTTCTGTCATTATCCTTCAGAAATCCATATGTTAGGTTGCATTCAGTACGGAATTTACATTATAGATGAAACAACTTTATTTGTCTTTGCTATTTGGTTCTATTCGTGGTGATAGGCAGGTTCTAAGAGCAAATATGATGGACATGAGAGAAAACTAAAATCACAACTATTTTAGCATATAAATGGTTTGGTGGGTTGAGCTGAGGACAAAGTCACTTTAGTTGGGATTAGTTAATATTGTGATGAATATCCCGTATTATGTGGAGACTGATTTTCTGGGCCATACTATGCACCCGTCCTAATTGGGGGTATTTGATAATTTCTACTAAGTTTAAAAGTTTTCTCAGGCATGTTTTGTTTGCATTAGAGTGCATAAGAATTGAATACATAAAGGAACTCATGGTAAAATAAACTCCATTGGAGTATTAGTGAAGAGGTGAAGTGTAAATGATAATAGGTGAGGGGAAATAATGTAAGTTAGTGATGTAGATGACACCTTGACTTATATTGGATTTGAATTACTAGGATGATGTTCTGGTATTCATTTCCTATCTTTTTTTTATTCACTTTCTACAAAGGAGAGAGGTTATTGGATAGTCATTTTGTATACTCACCATGGCTCTTCGTTTTAACCACTTGTCATATATATTCAATTTCTTTGTATTCTTTCTAACAAAGTGGGCAGTGTAGGATTACAGAAATCAATCCATCCCAACAGTATGAGATGAGGGAAACCCCTAGAGTGTCCTATAGAAGTGTCTTTCATAAATGTCTTTTAGGGTAATTCTTGAGAGAAAAGAACGGTTGGGTTGCTTTGAAATAAGAGAAAACTTTTTCTAAACGATATGAAGTACAAGAGTTGGAGAAAACCTGGCCTGGAAAATGCAATACTCATGATTAAGAGGTGTCCTTAGGTTGGGGTTGTTGAAAGTATAGGATGAGTGCTTCTTAGATGTGGACTTTACTTGAGGACCAACCAAATGAAGTCCAGATTTCTCCATAGTCCATCTATTCCATAGAGGTTACTCCTTACAAGTGAAATGATTCTTCACTTTTCCATGTTAATTTTCCAAAAATCTAGTCCAAACGTTGTAATTTGTAACAGCCGGTAGTGTTGCAAATGGGTCAGGAGGGGGCCTAGATGAATTTGCAGAGCCTCCTTCAATTTCTTTTGAGAGGTTCTGCTGCAAGGGGAGAAAATGGGTTGGATTTTGGTTGGGTCCATGGTGTACTCAACACAGCCCTGAATTTCAAAAATGGAACCTATATTTTGATCAGTATCCAATTTAGGTCCATGTTGTAGATCTGCATCCATAAATGAGTTTAAATTAAGGAACTGAACTCTAGTCCAAATGGAAATAAAGGGCGTTGACACATCAAGACCCAAGTACTTAGTAACACTCACATACTTACATATGTATGATTGATAGTTTACACAATACACTTGTATACATATAATGTAAGTGATATCCTGTATTTTAAGTCCTTGGGCATACAACCCATTGATGGAACCCCAAGGGCCAGTCCGTTTGTATGTAATTCATAGGAATTTTAAGAAATGCATTTCTAAAAGTGGTTAAAATTGAAGAAACAAAGTGAAGATCCATGAATGACGTTCAAATTGTCTCTTTTTGAATAGAAAATGAATAACGGAGAAAAGAAAACTGAATCACTACGCAGCCAAAATCAAATCCTAGGATTAGAGCTGTTGTACACGGGCGGAAACATGTAACTCGCGATTAACAATCAAAGCCACATACAATAAGAGACAAGCACACAAGAGTACACACGAGAGATTTATATGGTTCGGCAAGATGTTTATGTCTATGACCAAAAGAGAACTTTATTCTTTTACTGCACTCTTCTGCTTAGATTTATAGTTACAAGTTACATCATATATAAAACTATCTTTTACTTAGCCTTAAAAAAGCTTAGTACAAAGACCAAAATACTCTTGCCCCAAAGCCCGGTATAAGACTAACCATATGGATCAGTTCGGTGAACCCGGAATACAAGACATATACCCAACAATCCTATGAACAAATCCAGTGAACCTGGAATACAAGACATAAACCCAACAAGATCAAATCAAAAAAATTAAAAAAAACCTCATAAAGTCATGTCTGGTTATACCTCAGCCTTATATCCTTTAACCCTTCAACTCTTTAATAATCTTTTATTAGAATCCATTTTCCCAAGAATTCTTAGGAATTTAGTTCCATTAAAACAAATGGACTGTAACCCAGATTTTATTTGGGTGCATGCAGTGGAGCCTGAATCAGAATTATTCTCATTACCCAAATTTTCAATTCAGGTCCTTAAGTAACAACAGAACTTGGTCAACTTGGAAGAGTCAGGGCTCGCTAAGTTTTTGGAGTCCACAGGCTCTTAGAACATGAATATAATCCTATGGTCCCCAGATCTTGTACAGGAAAGAGCCAAATGCCTCAAATCGTCTATGATCCAAATCAATCAAAGCTGACTTTTTATCCAATCCTTTCCCTACATGAAGATAAGGAGACAATAAGAAAATGCATAAGAGGGAAGAGCAGATCTAATTTGTCTTCTGCTAAAGCCCTTTCTTGCCCTCACTAATCCACCACTCTTATGCAAAAACCCTTTCTTGCCGTCACTACTCCACCACCACTAAATCCTGTGGCTCTTTTCCCACCCACCCCACCAAAAAGAGGGGCAAAGCACCTTCCCACTACCCACTAGATATCTTTTATTAAATCTAGCAGTTGTCACCTTCTTGTGGGGAACTTCAGAGTATTATCCAAACTACAACCAGTGTAGACCCATATCATCATCCTTAACGTCAAAGAACTGGGCCATCTCATCAACTCTCGAAGGCCAGGTTGAAAATTCATTTTAAGGCTGTGAAATTTGTGTCTAACATGATATTCTTGTCTATGGCCTCCTCAGTCCTCGCCCTTAGTCTTGTGAGAAGAACTTGGTCTTGGTTGTTTGTATTGTGGGTGATTAATTGAAACATGGAGTTTGAGGTAAGGAGCTTTGATGAGTGAATAGAGAAGTGGGTCTTGCTGGTAAGTAAGATATATATAGGATAGTTGATTTTGGAGATTTGAGTTGGGTACCAAGAAGATAGAGGGTTTCATTTTAATTGGTTTCAGTATGCTTTCAAATGAGCAGAAAGGGATTGGAACCTTTATTAAGGAAAGACAGGAATTGGCCTTGGGGTAGGTTAGTGGTTTTTATCCAGGATCATTGACTGACTGATGGGTTATGAGTTCTATATGTTCTATCAAATTTGAATGATACAGGGGTATTTGTTACAGCCTCTGAAGATACTGAAGGATTTGGGATTTTAGGTATTGGAATTATTGGGTTTATGTGTGTGATCGCTTGTGTTTATCGTGGTTGATCCGTTGATTGCGGGTATTTTCATTTTACTGCCTTTCCTAACAGGAACCTTTGGGATGAAAAGTAGGCTGGGATGAGCAGGGCTGTGAGTATTGCTTCACAGATTATTGTGATGGCAATTGTCATCTCTGTGGTGCTACTCTTTGCAGGTATTGCTGTCTTGGTCTTAATCCACGTCTGTATTGTTGGGAGAGCCTTCAGAAGAGGATTGATGGCTGCCAATAGAGGGGAGAGGAGCAGTGAAAGCAGCATTGGCATGTCAGCTAATGAGTTAGAGTTGCTTCCTTGCTTTGATTTTAAGGCCAGAGAGAAAGGCAGTAGCCCTGTGGACTGTGCTGTTTGCTTGGAGAACTTCAAGATGGGGGACAAGTGCAGGCTTCTGCCTAACTGCAACCACAGCTTCCACGCTCATTGCATTGATTCATGGCTGTTGAAGACACCCCTTTGCCCAATCTGTCGAACCAGAGCCAATTCCGGCAAAGGCGGATGCGAGGTTCTGCATTTGGGTGGTGTGGCATTCGAATCAAGGGAGAGATCAGCAGTTGTAGTTGGGATTCCAGTGAGCTCTAATCCATCTCCTTTGCACACTCCCTCTTTGGAATAGATGATGTCAAAAGAAAGAAAAATGTTTCTTTGTGTGAATGATGAAAGTTTCTGATGTTTTCATGCTTTTGATAACTGTTCTACATGCTGTAAATAGAGTTTCTCTGCCTTTTGATTCTTAAAGTTCTATGTACACTTTAATATTGTCTGACAAAAAAAAAAAAAATGAAAACAAAACTGTTAGGACTCATTTGAATTCCAAGATTTGATTGGATTTTAGAATTTTCTGATATTTGAAATAATGAGATTTCTGAATCCAAATTCACCTGAAAGATTCTAAATTCTGCTGACAAAATTATGTTGGACAACTGCACTTCTTTAATTGTTTGAACTAAGCCTTTCAGTCTTGAGTTGTTAGCTGAAGCAATTTTCTTGTATTTACAAGATCAATTAGATTCAAACTTGGCCTTGAACTAATGAGAGCCAACTTGTTACCTTAACAAATTCTAGATAGGAATTCTATGGATATGGTTCCTATGATAATGATGTCTTTTGCTTTTTTTCCGCCATTTCTTTTGGCTGTCATTCTCTTACACTGCTTCCTTTTATCTCTTCATCTATTAATGAACTACCACTGCTTTGATAAGAAAACAAGACTATCAGTTGTCATCAGGTATTTTCATTGAAAATTGCAGGTGGGAACGACAATACTACAGATGCTACTACACCATTTTAACAAATGACACTATTGGTAAAATGTCAGTACATTTAAAAAATTTGGGTTTTCCTCAGGATAGATAATAGCGTGGAAAATAAATGCAAAAATTAGTTGAAATTTGGAAAAAAGAAAAAGTTACTAATTAAATTCATTTTCTTATAATTGTTGGTTTGATTGTGGTTATATTGCAGTTTTAATGCAATTTTAATGCATTTTCCTGTGGCACCATGGATTTATTTTATATTTTGAAATGTTGCATTATTGTTGAGAATTTGTGGTTTCATGATCATATCAGATATAAAAAAATTAGCCCATATTTATACACTGAGCCCAACCACCCTCTGATAACAATATATGCCAAGTTTTTTTTTAAATTTTTTGGTCCAATTACAAACGGAATTGAAAACACTTCATAGTTTTGCTTTGACCGATGTTTTAGCCCAAAAAGTCACATTGTGAGTAGTGTAATTAGTGCAGAAAAGAATTTCCTTCTCTACTCTCAACATTAACATATTTGGCATGAATCTTCCATAAAAAATTGCTAGAAACTTGGATTTTCTTTTTAGTTATTTATTGTCAAAAGAGTTCTTGTTAGCTTCTAAAAAAAAAAAAGAACGGTCCAGTGCATGAGGCTCTCGCATAGCGGGGTCTGAGAAGGGCAAGATGTACGCAGCCTTACCTTCATTTTGAAGGATCTATTTCCGTGACTTGAACCCACATCCTCCAAGATGCTACTGGTAAACATTTACCGTTGGGCCAAGCCGCAACTCTTCTTATTAGCTTCTATTAAAAAAAAAAACCCAATCCAGTAGAATAACAGAAGAACTACAAAAACAGAGTTGGAAAAGGAAATTTTTCTCATGGAAAAAATGAGAGAGAGAGAGAGAGAGAGAGAGAGAGAGAGAGAGTTGAATAAATACTTCAATTCTCTGTATAGTTTCTGAGCAATGAAATCAATTAGAGAAAGAAATGACAAATCAAATGGTAAAAAAGAGCTACAAAAACAGAGTTGGAAAAGGTTCCACTCTATTTTTTTTTAATCCAATTTGATGTGCCTTGATATTATTATTTTTGCTTAAATGCAAATTGTATTATTCACAAGCCAAGCTGCCCCCAAAAGGAGTTGCAGAACCCTGAGGAAGTCAGAGATGCAAGCGAGTAGTATTTGGGGGAGAACCATGGGGGATCTAGTCCCAAATCCGTCTCTATAGATCCGGTTTCACATCTGGATCCTACATCGAACCTATGTATGGCATCTGCATTGGGCATCATCATAAGAAAAGCCATATCTAATATAAGATAAGATGTAGAGTGTATTAATAAATTAAATAAAAGAGTTTAAAAAATATAAAGTATATATTTGCGACAATTAAATGATATATGATTATAGCAAAGTAGACATCAAATATTAATATTACTCAAGCTATTCAGACCATTAAAACCTATATCTATATATATATTTAATATGCAAATTTACCCTCTATCATTATGCTTGGGTTATCTGATTTCAGATCTGAAAGTTTTGAATTCTATATGCATGGATCCGGATCTTGATTTAAATTTCTTTTGAATTCAAAAATATATTATCCGCTATATTCAAAAGTAGAGACTTGGATATTTGTATACCCACGTTTCTTTGGTTTTCTAGGATAATATCCTTGCTTGAAGCTCATGATTCTAGAATTCTTACCAATTCCTGGTTGAGCCAATTTTTATTGATATGGGTCTACTCTAGGTGGGTTTAAGCCTTTGACAAGAGTAGAGAAGATTAACACGATATTTAATGCGGCACGACACGATGAAGTCACGGCACGACATGACACTTCTAAGGGTCCAGCTCGGCACGGCCCGTCAAATGGCCTGTACGGCCACATGAATCAGCACTATAAATTTTTTTACATTACTTATATTGAGCCATTTCTACTTCTTTTCAATTTTTTTTCTTGAATCATTATTCTTTCAAATCCCTCACAAACTCTAGAAAATTGGGGTCTCTTAGATGTTTTACGGGTATCTCGAGTCTCTATATTTTTGATTTGGCATTGGGGTTGTGACTCACCTTTTTCTTGTAAATCATATAATTCCTCCTCTTCCCTTACATTAAAAGGATAATCGCTGGGGTACTGTACAACCATTTAAAAATAAATAAATTTGAAAAGAATATATAAAATAAATTGTAATAGAAATTTTTTTGATAATTAATATAAGAAATGTGAGGAGATGAGAGATATAATAATGCATATAGATTATAGGAATATGAAATTTTAAATTGAAATAAAATAAATACCTCAAAATTTTCGAAGGCCTCTTAGTCATGTCTTTTGATGAGTTGAACTCTAGAACTTGAAGTTTGAGTAAAGAGAGATCTTAAGAGAGTCAGAGAGAGATATGGGTGACAGGTAGTGAGAAATGAGAGGAAGTAGTGGGTATATATAGATTCTTGAATCATGAAAATGACCCAAAATGAACAAAAACTAGCTGTTTATGGATGTTGGGGGAGGGTAAAATGGTCAAAATACCCTGACTAGCCTTTTTTGCTGTGTCTACGGGCCTGGCGCGTTGGCCCAGCACGGCCCCTGAGTCCAGGCAATGCCTGTCGGGCCCGGCCATGCCGCCCACACTTCTAGTTTGCAACAACCCTAGGTATGCCATCTCTTTTCGTGTGTACAGACTCCCTTTTCACTTTTGTGAGATTTTTTTTATATGTGTGGGTTTTTTTTTTTACGTGAGCGGGCTTTCATTCTGTGTGTACTGGCCCTCTATTGGGTCCCAGGCACTCCCAGCCCCTTTGGCTAGGTTTAGAGAAAAAGATCCACTAGCTTTGCCTAAAAGAGCTCTACCATAAGCGGCCCATTTACCCAACCCATCTCTAATCTCCACATAAATTTGACTGAATCACATCCAACCCATCCATCTTCCACTGAACGCAGTGTTCACATATTTTGTCAATGGGTCTCACAGGTCGATAGATTAATTGAATCTGATGGGGATCATGTGGGTTAGTATCATTTAAGAGGGCACCTTTCATTTTACTGTTTTGTGATCGCACTTTGAATATGTTATTTAGATAGGCCCGTGTGAGGATTTATTTTGATTGTCAGTCAAAAGACATCTCAGTAATTTAGGAGTCATTTTCTCATATAAGTAGACCGTGTGATAATAAGTAGACATTTAACTAAATATACTTTAAAAAGTTAAAACCTAATGCATATTTCCATTTCTCATGCTTATAAGCACGTGTGCCTGTGGTAGTATTCTAATAGTGGTATTATTTATTGCTCATGCGAGTGCTAATGGGTCAGGATTTAGTCAGATTAAAAATTGTGGCTTACGCTCAATGCAAACTGGGCCTGTGTATTAGTCAAGTTAAAAATATCAACTCATGCCAAACTTGAAGGTTAAAGGTATCAACCTAAACATAATTTCATAACTATTTCATTCTAAAGTAGCCCATGTAAAAGTCATCCCTGGTTAATGCTACGAAACCGGCCTAGCTGCAGGATACAGGTTGAGTCATGAGCCAACCCAAAGGTCTACTAGGATGGTGGATTGATCACAGTTGATGGGGCATTGCAAAAACCTTAACTTAGCAACCAATCTTATCTCTTAGGCGGTAGATATGACAGAAGTTAAATTAGCAAGCAACCAATCTTAGGCGGTAGATAGGACAGAAGTTAATTAGCATATTCTCCTTCCTAGTTAGTAGCAATTATCCTTGATGAGGGGGATTCAATTTGAGTCAACCAATTTTATCTCTTAGGTGACAGATATGGCAGAAGTTAATTAGCATCTTTCCCTTCCTAGTTAATAGCAATTATCATCGATCAAGGGATTCAATTTGAGTTTATTTCTATCTTTGTAATAAGCACAATCTATTTAGTAGATGATGAAGATTGGACATGCAGAGAAATTTATACCCGTTGTGCTAGCATAAGGAGGTCGACCAACCTCGGAGATTCTGTCAGTTAGCAACCAAAATTTCCTCTCATTTTCATCTTTAAAATCATCATCAATTGATGAAATTGCAACACTCCAATTTAACTTAATCAGGTCATGGATAGGTAATAGAGTTGAGTTTAACATAGATTAGGTAGATATAAGCCCTTTTTCATAATTTCAGATTTTGTAAGATTTTGTCATTTATGCATCATTTTGGAATCATCTTATGTATTTCGTCAAGCTTGCTGATTTCCGTAATTGACTCGCATGCAAACGACTTCGTTTGCTTCCGTTGGACAGATATTTGACTTGAAACGTAATTATCCTGAACTTGTGGACTTTCTTATAATTCCGTTTATACTTATAGGGTCGTATCAGAAACTAACAAAAGATCATGGGTTGATTAAGAAACAACTAGCGTTGCGAGTAGACCAAGACAAGATCAAAGGGCAGAGTTCTCAGGCTCTTTGGCTTGAAACAAGTCTATTAAGAGGGCCATAAGCATAATAGGGATTGAGAGGCTCTCACTTTAGAAGGGTTTTATAAGGTAGATGTTGTGCCAATGACAATGCTATTGTACCTCACTATTTTTTTGTTTTTCTTTCTTTGTAATCTCTTTTCTCTCTTTCATTCTTTGTATTCTTCTTTTTTTTTTTTTCTTAATGACTTGTTCTAAAAAGAAAACAAAAAGACCGGGCCATAAAGCAAATGGGCATGCCTTGAGCCATGTCTGAGTGGAAACCTTATTAGATGGCCTGCTCTGCCCGCCATACTTACTATGAGTAAGCTTCACTGTCGGTAACTAAAGTGCAGTCTTACGTTTGCCTAATGCCTATGGCCTGTCAAACTTAAGGGACACATTTGGCAATGATCCACGGTGTGGATTCCTACGTAATTTTCAGCGGAATCACGAAAGCCCACGTTTGGCAGTCACTCCTACTGTATAAGAGGATTTCTCAAACTACGATGAAAGTCCAAGGAAGGAAGGAGACTGAATCAACGAGTCTTTAAGGCTCTTTTGTGGCCACCAGGTCATGCGGGCCACAGGCCCACATGCCAACATGTGCGCAGCGTGCTTATGTGAGATACTTGAACAAGTTTTAAGTGGATGGAAATACACAAAGGCGGCTAACTGGTGTTTACACGACAACAGTGTCTGTATTCATTAGTCTAATCTTTAGTTTTCTGCATGGTCAATGAGGCGATGAATGCAGAGAGACCGATTTGGATGTGATGATGTAACAATGACACCTACATTTAACGTTAGGTTAACGTTAGGACCCGCTTTTGTTACCGTGTAAGATGGAGGAGGCAACTCGGCTGGCAACCGTTTCCTGTTAATCGTAGATCCTCCCATACAAGTTGACTGACGAGTCTTCTAGTCTCGACAAAACCTTTGGGGTTGTTGGGACTTCTATCTTTGTCTCAGATGAAAGGATGATTGTATCCATCTACCTAGACTAGAACGAAGGATAAAAATGTTGAATGTATCATGAAGTAGTTGAAGCCCCAATCTGCAGATGCATGGAGCTAATGGGACCACATGAATGATATGATGGGTGGATCTAGTGAATTCTAAAAGGCCAATCTGGGACTACCACTGATAAAAGATGGCCCATCATCCCCATGATATCTAGATGAACACACAATCTAAGCCAGAGATCCACTCTATCCATCATCTAGCCATTGGTGTGACCTAGCCTGTGTGACCTAGCCTTTATCAACTAGGAAAGAGAGCTATTAAATTAACACCGACTTTTACTTAGTTTACACAGCAAAAAGAAAAAAAATTCAAAATTAAAAAAATTTTCAAAATACCTCTACCCCTTTCTCTCCCCACACCCCTTGCCTCTCCTTCCCTCATCTTTCTTCCCTTTTCTCACCTCCTCCTTCGATCGACGATGAGCTCTGGCGGCAGAGGAGGGACTCTCCCTCTCCCTCTCTCTATTCCTCTTCCTCCTCCTCTTCCTCTTCCTCTTCATCTTCCTTTTCCTCTTTTCTCTCTCTCCCCCTCTCCCTCCCTCTCTCTTCCCTCCCCTTTTCTTCCCCTCCCCGCAGCTCTTCTGCAAGGAGATCTGACATGGAGGATCTCCATGCAGTAGTGAGAAGCAAGGAGGCGGAGAAAGAGGGAGGGAGAGGAAGAGGAAGAGGGAGGGGGAGGGGGAGGGGGAGAGGAAGGATAGGGAGAGCCCCACTCCACCATTGGAGCTCATTCCCGGCCGAAGGGGGAGGTGGGGAAACGGAGGAGAGAGGAGGAAGGGAGAGGGAAGGTGGTGGTGGTATTTTGGAAAATTTTTAATTTTTTTATTGTGTAAATTGAGAAATTTCGGTGTTGATTTAGCAGCTCTCTTAGGAAATAATGTTGTTGATGAAATGTCAAAATTGCCACTGTAGAGAACATTCAACTCCGAAGTGATAGAAAGCCCACCTACTGTGGGGTCCACCTTGATGCATCTCATGTTTGGCATGGGGTCACCTGCACAACTCTTTGTAGGGCCCACATAGAGAAGGAGATAGGGATCCAAGGACATAGGGCTTTGGTCCTATGAAAACATCTCTCACTTTACCGTAAGAGGTGGCCAGATGAGGCCTACCAGGGAACCCACTGATCAGAGGACTATTGGGGATGGAAAGATAACTGGTCCACCATAAGATCAGTGCATATAGTGAGGCGAACATAATGGGCCGGATTTATGATCCATCCTAACTATCAGCATACATGTGACCCCTTAATTACATTGAATCCATCGAGTTCCCACCAATTTGAATGGAATGGACCGTTTAATTGAGGGTAGCATTTTTTTCGTTCATATAAGGATATTAAATTTATGAACCATAGATAAGGGGATTCGACGCATGTGATTGACACTAAGCACGATATTTGTGAAAATCTAAGATATCTCTTATCATTCCCCCAATCTCATAAGTGGGTGACCCCAATCAAGCTTTCCCTCATAGTAGTATAGTGAGTGATGTATGTGTATGAAGAATTCTCAAATATGTGTGTGCATCCTTGGAATCATTAGGTGCTCCAGGTGCGCTCAGATTTGGTTGCACGCCCCACGTTGTGGGGCCCACCTTGGGGTACAACTTAGGGGATTTGAAAATCTGGCTGGGACCCTCCTCTTAACAAAACTTAGCCCCATCCTATATCCTTGACCTATCAACCATGGCCCACAAATTCAATCCACTCAAATGGGATGTGTAGTCGATTCAACAGTTCAATCCATTCAAATGGATCTAGAACCTAAGGGACGTATGTTATATCCATAGGGTGTTTGGTCTACTCAGATGGACAAAGAGGTTGGCCTCCATATAGGTACGTACAATGCGCACTTGGTAACTCATGATCAATATGTATGTGTATCGAAGAAAACACACCGACAAATAGTGTATGAGGAGGGCTAATATTCTCATATATACAACTTATATATATATATATATATCATATACGTTAGATCCTCATAAAGTTTTTAAAAAATATGCTAAAAAAACAAAAGTTGGCAAATCCCAATTTTCGTGCACTATTGTTGATTCTCAAATAATGTTTTGCTGTCACGAGCGGTTACTAGTTTGTCATAGGGCTAGACAACCCAATGTGTGCAAGCCTAAGTCGAGTGAGATCCCTTGGCCTATAATCTCGAAGCCTTTACCCTACCTTTGAGGGCTAGGGTGGGGCTATGGCCTGAAGAAATAATTTATTTAATAGTAATATGTATGCTCCTTTATTTGACCTTTTTATACCACTTAGAAGGTACTACGTACTTTGTTCTTTTATAAAAATATTATTTACAATTAAATGAAATAAGTTAATTTGATAGTGTTTTAAAATGAAATTAGAATATAAAAGGTATTATAAATATCTTAGTATAGAAACAATGGTTACATAATTCAAGTAATGTGTCTGGTTTTGTTTGCCATTAGGCAATTTGTAAGATTATTATAGCTGAAGTTCTACAAGTTGTAGCCTTTTTTTAATAGTTTATGTCCTATATTTTGTTTTATTAAGCAATAATATGGACCATCAAAATATGCATGTCAAGTTTCATTTGATTCAACTAAATTTATTTTAAATAGGCATTAAACCTTTAAATAAACTATTTGGTATGTATGACTTAAATAAAACATTAGACCACCCTTGAATTAGCATTACCCTTAACTTATAATTCTTTGAAACATTACCATTAGATTTTATAACAAAGCAATCGAATTTTGACTACCGAAGATGAATGACAAATATGAAAAAACAATAGTTATGAAAGTAAATGGATACAGAGAAACTGGCATCGATTCGTAGCTAGTGGTTGAAATTCAACCTCACATAATGATGATTTTAATTGCCAACCGTCTAAACTCTCAGACTTTATCAAGTTTGCAATAAAAATCAAAATATTTTTTTGGCTAATGGAGGGTGTCCGGGCCCTTTGGGCTGGACAAATCCCTTTGGGCTCAAATATGGTATCACAGATTAAATCCGCAAACTTCGAGAGCAAATAGTGGTCCTAGGTTAATTGAGCTAACCCTTCAAATGGCATTACAATCAATTTGAACTTTGTTTTCATTGAAGAACTTAAATATGCCCGTATTTGGCAAATAGAGGAGTGAGTTGTGAATGTAAAGGGGATCCGAGCGTTTTCTGAAGACCCCGCCTCTCTAATGAGTAAAAACGTATGAATGAGGGACGTTGCCACATGAGAAAATTTCACTCAGGGAGACAAATAGAGTCCCCACACGTTCAGCCGAATTCAAATACGATTCCACTAGTTGTAACATAGATTTCCATCTATATTCCACCCAGCGTAGAAGACTCGTCACTCGTCACTCGTCACTCGTCAGTCAACTTATATGGGAGGAACGTGGGCTATGACCCACTTTTGATGAGGCCGACAAGATTAACGATTAGAATTGACCAAAAAACTAGGCCCACATCTGTAGAAAGTTTCTTAAAAACATCCCAATGGGTCTCTCCGCAATCAACGCCTCATTGATTAGATTAGAGTAACGAATACACTAACACTGCCTATATAAACGGTTAAACTTGTTCAATCATCTCAGGTAAACAGCAGTAGAAGCTCCCAGGTCCCAAGTCCCAATACCAACACCACACACATCCATGGCTTCCAAATACCAATGTTTCTTTTATGTAGGCTTCTACATCTTGGCTATTTGGGCCTATCAGGGCTTGGGCCGTGACCTTCAGGAAACCTCCCTGTTTGAAATGCATGAACAATGGATGGCACAGCACGGGCGTGTGTATAAAGATGCCGTCGAGAAGGAGCAGCGCTTCAAAATATTCATGGACAATGTGGCTTTCATAGAAAACTTCAACAATGCTGGAGCCAGACCCTATAAGCTGAGCACCAATGCATTTGCAGACCAAACTAATGAGGAGTTCAGGGCGCTTCATTATGGATACCGGCCCAACCATGCCTCTAGGAAGGCAACGCCCTTTATGTACCAGAATGTCACTCAAGTAACAGCTACCAAGGACTGGAGAACTGAGGGTGCTGTAACCGATGTCAAGGATCAACAAACTTGCGGTGAGTGCAGTACAACTATATATACATTGGTATTAAAGAACGGCATCTTATCCCGGTCGAACATTGCTATTAGTGGGTCTACGAAAATAGTTGAAACTGGAAACCCATGATTTCTCCTTGTCTTTTCTTTTTTGGGTAAAATAATGAAATTAAAATGAAAAAAAGATAATCAATGTCATTTATATAAATATAAGTAGTTAATTGCACGATGACCGTCATATGATAAAATGATTTGTGGAATGGAACAGGATGCTGTTGGGCCTTCTCAGCAGTAGCAGCTGTGGAAGGAATCACCAAGTTGAGAACAGATAAATTACTCTCTCTGTCAGAGCAACAGGTACTGGACTGTGACACCCAAGGCCAGAACGAGGGCTGTGACGGTGGCTTACCGACTGCTGCCTTTGAATTCATTCGACAGAATCAAGGCCTTACAACTGAAGACAATTATCCCTACCAGGGATATCAGGGCACATGTAACACTGAGAATTCAAATGTTGCTCAGATCACAGGCTATCAAAATGTGCCCGCCAACAGTGAAAGCGAACTAATAAAAGCTGTTACAAACCAGCCAATATCCGTTGCCATTGACGCTGGTGGACGATCATTTCAACACTATTCAACTGGTGTTTTTGACGGTGATTGTGGTACCAATCTAGATCATGCTGTTACAATAGTTGGTTATGGGACTGCTGATGATGGTACCAATTACTGGCTTGTTAAGAACTCATGGGGCACTACGTGGGGTGAAGAGGGATACATAAAGATGAAAAGGGATGTCGATGCTGAAGAAGGCCTCTGTGGCATTGCCATGAAAGCCTCTTACCCAACTGCTTAGCTCATGATCCATCAATCTCCTCTATTTATATAGTTTTTATATGCGATGATTGTCTATCACATAAAAGTCACTAGTTGCATGTTATCCTGCTATTTCTAGTATTTTAAATGAATGAAACAAGAGTTGGGAGGCTTTCGTATATATTTCATGCAATTCTCTATCATCATCCAATTTAGTAATAAAACAGGCTGATTATGAGATTTCAGGTTAGAGTTCTCTCTTACACTGTCACGCCCCCAAAACTGGGCCGGATCCAAACCCGGTTCCAGGGGTGTGAGAATTGGGGCTAATTAAAATTTTTTAACATAATCAATACGAGCCCCAATTCCGGGTGGATTGAAGTCCTTCGTGAGGCTATGCTTGGTGATCAAGCAACCATAATTACACGCGGAACTAAAATCCATACTCATCGCAGACGGAAATCACATAACATCCATGTAACAAATCTCATTAATAATAAAATCAAGGTCAAGTGCTTCGAAGCATAACAATTAAAGTTGTAATTTCAAAACAAATAAATTTAATTAAATAAACTGATGGCCCAAAAATCGGCTTATTATATAACCTAAAGTTTTCGAATTCTGCACCGTGCTAGGACACCTCAGATGATGTCATCGGTGCGCCACTCAACAACTCCGCCACTTGGCGGAATTTCCTGCGTAGCCTGACCCTCTGGTTCGGCCCCTGTAACGGAACCTAGACACCAAAAGTAGTGGGTCAGATTGACGTAATCTGGCAAGAGGGTAAGCTGCAACAATGGATTAATCAACTGAATTAAATGATATATTCATTATGAACCAAAATAAATCAGATGCAAACCCCAATGGCATGAATGCACAGAAACGGGTATTCCCACGGATAAATATACAGAAACGAGTAAACCCCGCATACAGATAACAGAAACGGGTAGTCCCGCAGATAATAACAGAAACGGGTAATCCCGCAAATAATAACAGAAACGGGTAATCCTGCAGATAATAACAGAAACGGGTAATCCCGCAAATAATAACAGAAGGCACAGCTGTATACTATTATCCATAGTACACGCTGACCCGATGGCGTACGTCCACCTCCGAACTGCAGTCGGTCAAATATATATATACAAATATACATATTTACAAATACATACGTATACAGATGCAAAATGAACCATGATACGAAACCCTCAATCCCAACATTCAATCCAATACCATTTTGAGTACTTAAATTTAAAAGTGTATTATGAACGTGTGTCAATTCAAATTATTGAGGGTAAGCACTAATCCACCAATGGTCAAGTTAGATAAATATGCACATGAGAACTAACTCTCTAACACAATGGAAATATGAGTCCACGATGCCGATATACTACTTTTGGTGCCTATCATGTGGTGCATCCCGAACCTCACATTCCCATTCTGCATTTAGTCTAATTCTCATGTGAACATTCAACTAACATTCTTAAAAAACATAATTCATCTAATCCAATTATATATAATTAGTGTGTTTTACAATTTAGGTAAAAGATGTTCAATTTCTGAATTCAAAGTTAAATCAAGTTACGTTCAAAAGGGGAAAGAAAATAATTAATTCCTTAATATCATTGTTGTGTACAAATTCACATTATCATTTTATTCAAAACAGAAGGTACAAATTTCAGATCCCAATTTGAAATCTAACTCAATTAAGATTCCAATTTAAAATTATAAATACATTCTATTTACGGTTTAATCGCTACTAAATACATTTTTATTTTATTTCAATCAACCTAAATGAACACTAATCAAAATTTCATAATTCTCAATTAAGTTTATAAATAATCCAAAATACATTTCTAATAACATCAAATTAAAATTAATTTAATAAAACCTAATTTCCATTAAAATACTAAACCATTAATCAAAACTTAACCCTTTAATCCTTTATAAGAATATCTTAACCTAATTATTTATTTAGTAATATTATGTACAAATATATATATTTAATAATATATATATTTTTGAAAAGAATGGGCTAACGGGCCCAGACCCGCACCCGGGCCCAGGCCAGCTAGGTCGGGCCCAGACCAGGCAGGCCGGCCTAGCCAGCCAGGCGGGCCCAACCCGCCTGGCAGCAAGTGCTGCCAGGCGGCAGCTGCTGCTTGGGCAGCGGCTGCTGCCCGAGGCGACAGTCTCCACAGATTTTTTTTTAACAAAAACATTAATCTATAAGTTTTGGAAGAAAAACCAAATCACACTATTACCCCCCAAAAGCCATTAACCCAACGAAAAGAAGTCATGCACAAAGTATGTAAATCAATAAGCAACTAAAACATATTGCAAACACCAAAAACCATTGTTTCAACTATCCACTTGCCTGGATCTTGAAGCCAAAGTAGATCTGAAGATCAAAGCTTGGAAGAGCCCACCTTGGTTTCCCCCTTAGAAAGCCTCTAGGGTTTTGGTTGAAGAAGAAAAGAAGAGGATTGGAGAATGGGAAAAACCCTAATAGTAGAGTTTATATAAAAGAGGGGGTTTTTCTAAATTACAAAGAAGGGACTCCTGCTTTCTTGTGGGTTTTAAGAAATTTCAAAAAGAGTCCTTTGGCCCAAAAAGGGTCCATTAACTCAGGCTCAATTGTGTTAAACCGATCTATTTGACCCTCTTAATCCAACTCAAACCCGACAAACCGGTATGACCCAATATAAAAATTTGGGACTTGACATACACATCAGTACCTAATGTGGCACCCTTTCAACTGATCTTACAGAAAACTGTCTTCTGCTAATTTCTTTTATAGTATGAGGGACCACCAATAGGAGGAACCCAAGTGATGGGATCAGGTTGGTCACACTGAATAATTGTGATAGTTTGGAAAAGAATACTCAGGCGAAAGCAGAGTATACTTTAGTATGTTTCTAGAACAATAAATGAGAAGATACTACACATAAACGAAATTGTGTTTCTCTAATTTTCCTATTGAATTTTTTCTTTTTTAATCCAATTTAAGAAGCCTTGATATTATTCTTTTTGGTTGAATGCAAATTGTATTATTCACAAGCCATATGGCCCCAAAACGAATTACACAGCCCCAAGAAAGGGCCTAACCTAATCCTTCATTCACTCCAAAGTTTTCTTTGGCTTCAACATGTAGTTAGAGATGCAAACGAGTAGTATTTGGGGTAGAACCATGGTGGATCTGGTCCCAAACCCATCTCTATAGATCTGGTTTTGTATCTGGATCCTAGATGGAACGTCCTATGTGCTGCATCTGCAGTTGGCAACGACATAAGAAAAACCAAATCTAATATAAAAAAAGATGTTGAGTGTATTAATAAATTGGATAAAAGATTTTAGAAAATATAAGGTATATATTTGAGACTATTAAATGGTGTACGATTAAAAAAAAGTAGACCATCAAATATTACTATAACTCAATCTATTTAGACCCTTATTGTTCTCACGGAGTTACCATGAGAACTTTTTGTGTGGCTTAATTGTGGATCCTATTTGGGAATGGGACTAGAGTGGAAAGATCAATGTGGGATCAGTATCAAGTTTGACCCCAATCTCATGCACTTAATCCCTTCATCCGTCGCCCTCAAGTTTAATGACTTCATATTAAAATAAAAAAATTAACCTTCTATCAACTATTTTAGTTGATTAAGATGGGTGTTAAACCTTGGGATTAGTGATTATCTCTATTTGTGAATGGTTTGGGTGGGTTGCTAGGTAAGGCCCACCAATAGCTTTTACGGAAGCATGACTTGAATATTTTCAATATATATATATTGTAGGGCTTTAATCATATGAGAAGTGTTTTCACACACCTATCGTGAAAACTTTTTATAGGACCCACTTGTGGGTCTCATTTGGGGATGAGATTAGGAGGATGAAAAGATCTATGTGGGACCACCCCAAATATCAAGTTTGACCTTAATTATATCTCCTTAACACCTTTATCTATGGGTCACAAATCTAATCCATTCATATTGGTGCACAGTTGATCCAACGGTCCATTAAATTTGGATTTGACGAAAACTTGGCGTGTGTGGCTATTAGGGGGTCCTTGTATGTTGCAATATTTGGATTTGGTGATAAATGGGTCCCATCTAGACTTATCACAAAAAGTGATGAGAACTAGTTCTCATAGGATTATATATATGGACTTTAATCCCATGAAAAGTGTTCTCACACCTATCGTGAGAACTTTTTATGAGGCCCAGTTGTGGGTCCGATTTGGGGATGGGACCATGGGAGATGGAAAGATTTATGTGGGACCACCTTAAATATCAAGTTTGGACCCAATCACATGTCCCTAACTTCTTCATCCATGGCCTATAAATCTAGTCTATTCAGATTGGGGCATAGTCAATCCAACAGTCCAGTAAACTCAAATTTGACAGAAACTTGGGGCTTGTGACTATCACGGCTTATGTTCTGTAAAATTTGGATTGGGTGATAAATGAGCTTCACCTACACTTCTCACAAAATAGTAGTGAGAACTAGTTTTCATAGAATTATTTTCCCATATGGGTATATATATGCATTTAGGACAATCTTCTTTTGCATACATCCCTTACGGAGGGATCGTGCATACTCCCCCATGGGGCCCACTGTGACCTCACCAAAGGATGAGACCGGGGGGGATGGAAAGATCCACATGAGACCATCATCGATATCAAGTTTGGCCTCAATCACATGTCCCTAGCCCCTTCGTCTGTGGCTTCCAAATCCATTCCATTCAGATTGGTACATAGTTGATCTAATAATCCAGTAAATTCAGATATGATAAAAAATTGGTGGACATATGCAATTAGAAGGGCTGCGTATGGCCCATTTGGATGGATCATACAATAGGTCTCACTTAGAGTTCTCATGAAAAAAATAAAGAGAGACATATGTACATGAATTTTGCATATATATATACATATATATATATATATATATCTATATGAAAAATGGTCCTATAAGGACCGTCCTCACCATTATTTTAAGGACAAATCCGAATCCTCCATTTTTACTCATCATCCAACGGCTCATCTTTTTCCCTTTTAAGCCACTGGAGGGAAACTAAAAAATTGGGAAAAGGATTCTCTCCATTATCTTGGTTTCCCAATCTCGAATCCCTCTGCCCCAAACGAACCTAGATCGACATCGTCTCCAGAAGTCTCAAGCAACTAGCATCGTCTTCGGCCTTCCGTTTCTCTTTCTCTGTCGAGATCGGCTAGGGATCATCTTCTCTGCTCACCCCCTCTCTTTTTGATCGACATCATCTTCATGCTTCTCGAGCAATGATCAACTTCTTTGTTTCTCTCTTTGTGATCAATGGTCATTGTCTCCAGCTAGACTTTTTTTTTTCTCTTTTGAGATGACCTTAAGTTTTTCCTCATCTTTGTTTCTCCATCTTTGCTATAGTTTTGTGACCCCTTCTTTTCCCTCCCTTCCTCTCTCTCTGTTCAAGGTTTATTTATTTATTTTTTGTCTAATTTTTCGGAATGATGAGCTTTGTTTAAACCAACCAAATATTTGTCCGGCAGGGAGGCTTAGATGTGAATCCTACCAGAGCCATCACTAGGGAGGCTTAGATATGAATCCTACTCCTACCAAGCCTAATGGAATTAGGGGTTGAGATTTTAAGGTTTGGTTGAAACAGAGAATGTAGACTCTCTTTGCCAAATGTAATTGTCTGTGTTGATAAAATGAGAGAAATAGCAGCAATAATAGTTGTAGCGTGAGTAGTCAAAGGGTTTAGCCAAAGTTTGGTGGTTTGGTGGAAATCATAGGCATTGTTGTAGAAAAAGGGTGATGCCTACACTTCATAGGCGTTGTTGCAGAGAAGATTTTTTTATTTTTACTATTACTTTTTTTTATAAATGTTGTAGTTCAAATTGTATGGTTGTAGGTGTTGTATACCATGTTCAAGCCATATTCATTGCTGTATGATATTCAATTTCAAGTTGTTGAATATTTAATGAGATGGTGCTGGTGGTTCTTTTTTTTATTTTTTATTTTTTTTATTTTTTTATAGCTGTTTAAAAAAATGAGAAGGGTGGGATATGCCTAGTTCACACCACTGGGGATAGGATGCTACTGCCTTTTTTTTTTTCCTTAACTTTAGTGGCCACTTCATTGGAGAGAATTTCTATCTTCCACATCCTGGAGTTCTAAATGGCCTCTAAGATGCCCTTGTGGAAGTTGAGATGTTTTTGTTTCTTTGTACAATGGATGAATTCCATCACCATTATTTAATGTGCAGTATGAGCCCTAAGTGAGAAACTGGTGATGCATTGACCAAGAAATCAATTTGAGAATTTTCAGAAAATTCAAAGAAGTTACTTCATGCCATTGTTTCTTGAAGGGAATTCTTGGTGTAGATAACCTTTCTTGACAGATGTTTCAACCCAATGGTACTTCATGTTACTATTGGCATTGCAGCTTGTTACACTCGAACCACCCATCTCTCCACTAATGAAGAATGGCAGTTGTGTAATACTTATGCAGGGTTTCATGTAAAACGCCAATTTGTCTTTTGCCAGAACCATTTGAGCATTCAATTATACCCAGGTCCATTGTTAAATTCAACAACCAGACAACGAGTAATCACATTCAATGCTAATTGCAGCAAACATAGAATGGACATCTATGTTTAGTGCAAATCTTCCCTATTTTGGCATTGTACATCAACCTGTGAATTTGTTCAACACTACTCAAAAGTGAGAACATTGAAAATTAGCCTGTGAACATCAACTGAAGATAATCTGAACATCAACTGCAAATAATTTGAACATCAAGCCTAAACATAATGTTAACCTCAACCGAACATAGAGACTCTACAATACAAGTAAACATAGTCATCAATGTACTGATATGAAATCGCTACAATTGTTGCAACATCAAGTGCCTTCAACCCATGAGATTTTCCTTGACATGGAATACACATCAACTTCAATATTCAATATCAAGTTCAGGAAAAAGAGAGAAAAATAAAAGAAAATGTTTAACATCAACATTCAACATCTTTGGTTGGCTCTCATTCTCTCATATAATCTTCAGCAACCGTATTAATCTAAACCAGACATATCCAAGGTAGTGCCATTAACAAATGATTCAAACATGTCTTTTACACTGACGCCCTTGAAATGTAAACATACTTGATATAAGTAATGAATCAATTAACAAGAATATAATTGAACAACATTTAAAAAAAAATAAAATTACATATTTAAGAGCGTTGGACAATTCCGTTTGTTATGTGAAACACCATGCTGCCTGCATTCATGACATAGTCGTCCTTTTTTTTTTTGTGCCTTGTCTATGGATGACTTTAGTCTCTTTGGACGACCTTTTGTTGTAGCACTAGGTGTCATTAATTTTAGGTGTATCACTAACCACTTGATTTTTTTCCTAGAATGTATCTTCGCCTTTGGACTCAAGTTGATTCATCTCACGACATATTTTATGAAGATCGGCCAAAACACTTTTTGCATATTCATATGTCTTTGAGCTCATACTTGCCTCATTGGAGACCATGTTGCCCTAGTGTGACAAATCGCTATGCCAGATAATCAACGGGTCACCACCAATTGTGTTTCCAACCATTACACACTTGCTATATTCTGTACCGTCTCTAGCATGCCTGGTCCATCTTGTTAATATATATTGCTTAGGCAATGTGAAAATCATCTCATGTTTCAGCACAATAATAATATGACTGCAAGAAATTCCATGAAACTCAAATAACTGGGAGGAGCAATTTGCAAATTTAGATTCTTTAATGAAAATGACACTATTAGCAGCCTTGTTTACATTTTCCATAGACAAAATAATATAAATGCTCTTATCATGCTTGACCTTTACAAGTTGTGGAATAGACGATATCGTTGCCATGAATTGTGTTTGGAACTCATAAAAAATTTTTTTGGAATATATTCCAGCCATTTGCTCGTCCATCTTCAAAATTGTCATCAATTTTGGCCAACTACTTATATTTTCGTGCTCGTCTTTTAACTCTTTATACCTTTGACGTGCAATGGCACGTTCAAACCACATCATAAAGTCATGTAAATCGCTCTTATGTGTATCTAATTGTTTAAGGAATGCACTGAAGCTTTCACTTCTTTGCGATGATGACATTCGAACGGAAAACGTGCCTTTTAAATAAATAGGTACGCACATCTTATGAAGCTCGTACATGTCTTCCAGCCAACTGTTATCTTTCAATTTCTTTTCATCTATGATCTTAGCCCACCCCATTTCAAATTGTTTTGTCATTACAGCATTGTAAACAATATTGTTTAGACTCTTTAGAAGTTCACCAACATTGATCGCAACTCCCACCAACTTGCTTGGCAGATTTTTCATAATGTGCCACACACAAAGTCGGTGTTCTGTGTCAAGCATGACATAAGGAATTGCTTTCTTCATTGCGAGATCCTGATCTATTATGATCATTTGTGGAGGACTCCCTGGCATGGCTTCTAACCAACATTTAAAGAGCAACACAAATGCATCGAAATTCTCATTTGATAAAAAACCAGACCAAAAAATCACTGTTTGATCATGGTGATTTACTTAGTATGGTATGTTGTGTCAAATGTAACAACATCTCTTGCAATGTATGAAAGTCGGCATAAGTGATCCACCCAAAACACATGTTTGATTTTGATTCTCCTCATCTTTTTCTATAGAATAAAAAACCCGGATTCATTTCTTTCATATATTCAAAATATTCACACATTAATACACCATCTCGCTCCTTCTTTGCTTTTTGTTTGTCTCTACGATAATTTCTCATGTCTTGTTCATTGAAATCAACTGCTCCTAAACCACCTGCTTGTGTGCTTAAGAGTCCCATTTGGTTTGCGGGTGGTATGTTATTATCTTCACATGAATCTATTAATATTATTAATTTTTTTTTGCTGGAGTGATCTCACGGTGTGACCGAAACATTCAAACATACCAACTTTATAGGGAGTAGCCAAGAGATGGGTTTGCTCGAAAACAAATTTGTTAACAACCCACTCTTCGACTTAGCATCTTTTCACCACCATATGTGCCCTACAATTTTCTCTCGTGTATGGAACACGTTTTTCTGCCATAATACCATGACACATAATACCATGACCTCCTTTTCTTTTCTTTGACCTTCTTTAGAGCACATATATTGCTTCCAATACACTTCACCCCTCTTTTTTTTATCTGATCTCGTCTAACACCAAAACAAGCGGCCCTTGCATAAGTGTTGTAAAATGTGTATGCTTCCTCTAAGCTATGGAAACACATTCCAACTCTTGGGGTTTTATCTTCATCTACTTTAGGTGTGAACATTCTAATCATGGAATAAGAGGATGATTCCATCTTCATAGCCATTGCAAAATACAAGAACAACCCACATACCACTTGCAATAGAAAAGAATACATATGTTAACAAAAATGAAAAAAAATACATGAATCAAATGAACAAATTAGACAATGAAACTATCAAACCCAGAATAACCAATTAATTTGATCTACAAAACTTTTGAATATACCTGAGTGTGAATAGGTGATCCACCATCATTGCTGCATCTCAATGAAGGGTCTTCAGCCTCTTCTTGTACCTCATTAGGAGAAGCCGAGGATTGGGAAAACAGAGCGGGGTGAAAATCACCGAGGTCATCCATGGAAGGAGGAGGTGCCTCTACCAAAACATTGAAATAAATAACAAATAGGGATATTGTCACAGAAATTCAGCCAGCTCAATCATAAATAACAACTAGAGATGATTTTTTCTTCCAACTAAATAACAAGTAAAAGATGACCGGTTAACATACAACTAATATCGGTTGTTCTTGTCTAACAACTAATAGAACTAAAACCAAAATAAGAAACAAGATCTAAGAGAGAGAGCCCCAAAACCACTTACAGAGAGTGATTGACAGAGATTTTGACAAGTTCCGCGAGCTCAAGTCAGATCATAGGTGGGATCTTCGCAGGAGAAGGTCGACTGATGGAGATGACGAGCGCATGCAGGAGAGGGTCGACAGAGATGATGATCTCATCCGAGAGACAACGAGTGCAGGTTGACGGTGGTTGCGGCTCATCTCGTCTAGGAGATAGGGTGTCGAAAGGTTTTATGGGAAAAATCGTCCGGTGAGTGTTAGTTGACGGAGACGACAAGCGCAGGCAGGAGAGGGCCAATGGAGACAACCATCGTAGCTTGACTTTGGTGGAGGTCGTCTCATCAAGGAGAGAGGAGGTTCTCTCATCTCATCTGGGTGAGAGGGAGTTGAAGGGCTTTGAGTCTGTCGTTTCGTTTCCCTCTAGTGGCTTAAAAAGGAAAGAGATGAGCTGTTGGATGATGAGTAAAAATGGAGGGTCTGGATTTGTTTTTAAAATAATGGTGAGGACGGTCCTTATAGGACCATTTCTCTCCCTGTTTATATATATATATATGAGAAATGGTCCTTACAGATTATTTTTCACTATTTTGGACAATTCAACCCATGTTGCAAGCTATCCAAATGGATCACATACATGACCCTCACAAATTGCACATGTCTACCTATTCTAGGTTCCATCAGAATAGATTGGATTGTTGGATCGACAGCACATCCATTCGAATAGACTTTATATATATTTTTCTATATATACATGATTGTGCCGTCAATCCAACGGTCTAATCTATTCGGATGAGACCCAGAATCGGTGGACGTGTGCAATTTACGGGAATAATGTGTGTGATCCATTTGGATGGCTCGCAACGTGGACTGCACTATCTAAAACAGTGAAAAATAGTTTGTAGGGACCGTAAAGGCAGTCCTTTCAGGACTATTTATATATATATATATATGTGTGTGTGTGTGTGTGTGTGTGTGCGCGCGCGCACACACACACATACACATTTATGGGAAAAGTCTAAAAAATGCCTCGAGTTAAAAAATGCCCATTTTCCGCCCTTTTTTTTCATCGGAGAGCCCATTTGAGTCGTCTAGTCTTTTCATACATACTACCCCATCATGTATGATCACAAGTTCAAATTTGATACTCATCAAACTCTTCCTGACGATTGGATTTAAATCGTTATAAATTGATGTCTTTAAACCATTAAAATTTAGGGCCATGGATTAAAATGTTAGAATAATTTTATGGACATAAGGTTTTGTAAATAAGTAGGCCTCATATGGATATTTCCATCTAATGGACTTTCATGATCATCATGCATTTTAGTAGGCCTAACGAGGAGTGGCGTTTTCTCATATAAGTGCATGGGTGCTATTATAGCACTCCCCATAATAAAATCACTTGGATGTCCTTCATTGAATAGCCTGAGCTTTCATCTAGTGGTAAGGTCAATGAATAAATGGTATTTTTTTAAAAAATATTTATTTTGATGGGTGAAATAGAGATCGTTGTTTAACTAATTTGTTCAAAAAGTTTTGAGCAGGAAAAGTGAACTTGACAAATCGAAAGGAGATAACTTAATTTGTTTCAACAAGAATAAATAAGAAGATACTAAGAATAAATGAAATTAATGTTCTCTATTTTTTAATTTAATTTAATTTGCTTTTCTATTCAAGTTAAGATGTTCATTTTTTTTTCTTACTTGAATGCAAGTTGAATTAATTACAAGGCAATATCCCAAAATATGAATTACAAAACCCCGAAAAAGGGAAGAACCATAAAAAGAAGAGACTATACAATAGATCTAAGAGCCAAGAGGGGCACATATAAATAAAACCAAATCCTCCATCAAATACATTTTTTTTTTTGTGAAAAAGGAATATTATAGAAGGACAAAGGTGTCACATAGATATAGGGCGGTCCTTTGCCCAAACAAAAGACTAACGAAGGACCTGATCCAGCTGCAAAACGCAGCCCAAAAAGGCCCTAAGAACAAAATGCAAATATAAAGCCTAACCAAGATGGGGAGCTAAACCATTGTATCCCCAAAGATAGAGAGTGCTAAAACACTCCCAAGAGATTTTAAGCTTCCCCAAAGCTGTAGAATTAAAGTTTTTGAGAAACCCAAAACAACACCAAGCATTCCAAAACAAAACAACTTCGACGCCCGCTAGAGCACCGGAGCTCTAAGACGCCCAACGATCCAAACTATGCATTTCCAACTGGTCGGGGGATCCCCATCCCCGAATTGCCTTCTCCTTCCATTGTTATCCACACCCCCGCACCCATAGCTATGAGAGTGGATGAGAGCATTGGCTGGGTGAAAGAACCAAAGAACAAATGATTTAATATCGTAGTGTTGTTTAGATCAGTGTCATAGAGGTAGTAAATATGCTCTGGATGGCCGGAAGAGAAGATGGCAACAACTAGCTGTGGATACTTGAGAGAGCATCAGCAACCTCATTAGCCATTCTCTTGCAATGGTTAAAATTCCATAGGTGCTGTTCTGCTAGAAGGGATAGAAGTTGCTTCCATTTGGGTATCATCGTCCACCCTAGATGCTCTTTCTCCTGAATAGTAGAGATGAGGATCTTATTGTCTCCCCCAGTTTGAAGTTGACTGATTCCCATGTCCTTTGCCACTTGCAGACCTTTCCTCATCGCTATCAATTCTCCCTCAAGAGCCGATCTAGCCAAAATACCTCCATGGAAGGCATGGACCATGAGGCCCCGATGGTCTGTAATGATGCCTCCAATCCCATTCTGAAGGCTTTGGGATTGGAGTTTAGTTTGAATGCTCTGTCAAAGTTTAGTTTGAACTATTCTGAAGGTGATGGGATCCAGGCATCCGGTTGCTCCATGACATGTTGTACTTGCCCTCCAAAACAATTTGTTAGATTCCATTGTTGAATAAAAAGGTTTGCTTTGATACAAATAGTAGATGGGTTTGGTGGGCAGTGGTTAATGATTAGGTCATTTCTACACTTCCAGGTGTACCATGCCTAGGCTATGACCAATCTGGATCTATAGTACCAGCTGTTGCCGAGGAACCAGGAAGGAAAGATTGGTGTTTTGTAGGTTTGTTAATGGAGGAGGGGAATTGCCTCCAGACAAGGAGGGAGAAGCTGCAGTGACAGAATAGGTGATCAAGAGATTCTTGCGGGGCATGAGATAGAGGGTAGAGCCGATTGTCCTAATCAATAATGAGTTTGATTCTATCCTTGGTGGGAAGTCGATTATGAACACATCTCCAAAGGAACATTTGAAGTTTAAAAGTAAACCTGGGTTTCCCAAACCTTATTCCAATGGATGTTGGGTCCAATTTCTAAACCTTGAACATGCTTTTAAACAGCTTTAAAAGAGCAAGATCCCGTTGGTTCCTCCTTCCAGCATCTGATACCCTGACCACCGAGGGGAACGGTCTTAATGGAACGAATGGTCTCCGGAGGCCAAATCTGAAGAAGGATATCCTCATTCCAATGGTGGAGGCCCTGAATGGACACTGTGAGGCTATTAACAAATTTGAAGGATTGCAGGAGGTTCGGATGAGTATTTGGTTGAATCAATAGAAGAAGCGGAACCTCCAGAAGGGCCAATAGGTCCTGGAAAGTTTTAAGTAGTTCTACTGTGCCAACAGACCATCTGACATTATCGAGGATAATTCCCTTGAACTTTAGCGTCTTTCTCTAGATAAAAGAGTTGGAAGATTTGGGTTGGACTTCCTCAAAGGTAGAGCATTTGAGGAATTTCTTGGAGAGCAATTTAACCCAAAGATCAACGAGGTTGTTTATGAACCTTCAGATCTGGTGGGCCAGACCTGCTTGGTTGGAGAGAGATGTCTGATTCCCAATCCACTAGAGATCTTTGGTTTAGAAAAAGTTTTCCAACTGATAGGTTTATGGCCCATTCTCTTAGTGGTCCCATTCTAGAGGAAGGAAGCATGAGACTGGGCTATTGCATAAGAGCATGATCCTTGGTACGGTGGATTAGGCCCAACCAGTAATGCGGAATGGCTGAAAATACCGATTGCACAATTACTTTCCTGTCTACCAAGGATAAGGATTTCCCCCTCCATTTAAGGATTCCTTGTTGGAGTCTACTGTGGAGAAAAAGGCCACCTTATTCTCTCTGCTGGGAAAGGCCAATGGCGTCGCCCAGATAGGTGAAATGGGAGGAGATGTGCTGGATCCCAAGATTTCTTTTGGCCTGGCTGGCTAGATGTGCCCGAGTGTCCTTGCTTATGATGAGACATGATTTTATTTTTTTGACTTTTTGGTCTTGGTCATTCTTAAAGAGTGAAGAAGTAGATTGGAAATCAGCTGACAAGCCTCTTCTGAATTCTCGAAGAAAAAGGAGGATGTCATCTGTATATTGGAGGATGCCTATTTTGTCCCCCCTCGGGGTGATGGCAGGGGAAAACACAGGAGATCTATGAATAGAATTCTGCACAGCCCTTGAGATAGCTTCCGCACATAAGATAAACAAATAGGGGGATAGGGGATAGCCTCGTTAGATGCCACAAAAGGGCTGTATACTGTTAGACAAATGACTATTAATTCTGACAACGTGCATAATTAACCATAGAGAGGCACAACATGATTTTGGACACAAACTCTACAAGGAAGCCATACTCCAGAAGGCAGTGGTAAATGAAGTTCCATGAGAGCTTATCATAAGCTTTAGTAATATCCAATGTCAATGCACACTAAAATCTTTTTTTTCTATCCCTTTTGTTCATATGGTGCAATAACTCTTTGGCAATGATGACGTTGTCAAATGGCCTTTTTCCTGAGTGAAAAGCAACTTGCTCATTAGAGATACACTTACTCAATATGGGATTCATTCTTTTAACAATGATTTTGGAAATGAATTTTTATTGAACAAGCCCCTGAGGACAATGTTTGTGTCGTTGACCGCAGAGCAAAGGGTACCAGTTAGGAAGAAATATTTGACAAAACAACATATATCAGCTTTTAGAACATTCCATAATCATTAGAAGAAAGTGGCATTAAAACCATCAGGACTAGGGGCCTTATCTTTCCCCAAGGAAAATGGCCGACTTGATTTCCTCCTGGGTTGGAATAACCAATAACAGGTTGTAGTCCTCTTCAGAGATACAAGTGGATAGGTTGGAGCAGAGGGAGGGCTGGTGATCTTCATTGGGGGGATTGGGAGAAGATGTTTTGAAAGAAGGTTTTGCAATGATCATTGAGCTCGGTTAAGGCGGAGAGATGGTTCCCCTGATCATCTTGGAGGAAAAGGATATGATTCCGTTGAAGTTTGAATTTGAATTTGAATTTCAGAGGGCCCCGCATTCCCCACCAAGGAGGCGAATTTGTTCCCGGTTGGAGGTGGAGGTTTTTTTGGGGAGGGGGTGGGGGGAAGCAGAGTGCCGGAGCTTAGCTTTATGGGCAACCTGTTTCCACGAGAGATCCCTTTCTTCTATCTGGACCTGCTTTTCTTTGCCTAACTGAACCTGTTTCCCCTATCTGGCCAGTTCTTTGGGTTCTTTGAAATATCCTTGAGGAGCTGATTTGATTCTTTGCAATGGCAGCCTTCTCTCTTAAGGATGAACTTTCCACAAGAGAAGTATCTATCTGGAAGATTTTCGTAAACCAGCCTATGGAATTTGTTTCCCTCTGGGGTCACTAAGTTAACTTCATCTGTAATTTTTATCCCAACATCAACCTCGAGTAAAACTCATGCGACGAGAGCACTGTTAGTTTGCATTCCTTCAGATAGGGTAACGCCATCTAGTTTCACCAAAGTGCCCGCCAGGGCAACTGTTATGGACAACAGGGGCGGAGTCTAGTACTCTATAGGAAGGCCTGGCTGCATAATGCACAAGGGGGCTTAGGGATGAAAGCTGTTTGAAGGTCAAAGTTAGGAATCCAGTTAGTGAGAATCAGCTGCTGAGCTGCCAAGTTCCAATGGGAACCCATTCTGACTATGGCATAATCCTGTTCTAAAGGCAAAGATATTAAGAATAAGCCGTTTTGGATTTCTAGAATTTCTAAAGAACCATGGAGGCTCCAAAGGGCAGGTAGCCTCTGCAAAAGGATCCTTGTTGGGATTCTTCTATCCTTGCATCTACCTATAAGAGTTAGAGCCCTTTCCTTTCTGGCCACGCAGAGTTGGTCTGGCTTGCAGATGATGGAAGGCGCTAAAGGGTCACCTTCTATAAGGTCTTCTTGGTATCTGATTTCTGAAGGCATCAAGGAGACTAGCGGGGAGAACTGGGCTGCATTGAGAGCCTCTTTGTAGCTCCTATAAACTAAGGATGGGTTTTGTTCCACCTCCATAGGAGAATCACCAGCCTCTGCAGTAATCGATTGCGGGTCTGGTGGCTTTGGCGGATGATCGGGGATGGAAGATGATGGAGGGTGGCATAGAGTTTCAACAGGAGTTTCCATAGCGTTTGCTTGAACATGTAACTAGAACTGCAAATGGGTCATATTCCGGGTGGAATCCTGGTGGGTCGAGTCCCAGATTAATCGATATAGATCTAATTCCAAACTATAGCTGACATAGAATCTGTGTTGTATCCAAATCTGACGTCAACTTGAGAAAAGAAAATAGATATAGTTCTGGACCCACATCTAAGAAGTAAAGTGTATTAGTAGAAGAGAAATTCTAAAAAATTCTCTATTTCGAAAGGAGAAAAAATAGGCATGTTTAAATTGTTTGACCTCTTAAATAATAATGTAAGAAGAAGCATATTAGTCAGTCATAAAAGGGGTGTTTTTCATAAAAAACCACAAAGGGCATTTTCTAGTGTACCTCATATATGGAGCCCTTATCTTAAGGTTGAGCTTAGGATAAGTTAGTAAGCTCACGCCTATAGGGTCACTTGGGGATTTACAGGGGTGGGGTTTGATTTGAAGGACTCCTTGGAGCTCTCTTCTGTGCAATAAATTAGCCCCGACTGTAATTTCTATCATCTCTATCTGGAGACAAAAAGTTTAATGGTCAATAGGACATTTAGATATGTGTCAATCGATCCAACAGCTCAATAAACTCGGATTGGACCAAAAATTGTGGACATGTGGAATTCAGGGGGGTTGTGTATTTGGTCCATTTGGATGGACCAAGGGTGGGCCCACTAGTGTGAGCTTTCGAAATTTATCCTAAGCTCATGGAGAATATTTTTATGCATTATTTCCTTATCATGTGATGAGGAACAATGACGTGGCTCTCCCTCTTCACATACAAAGATTCTTTTTTTTTTCATAATACCATAAATGACTTTTCCTCTTTTATGCATGAATCTTTTCAAATATGCATTTGACCCTCACCATGCATAACAATAATCCTTTATATAGGAACATATATATATCTAAATATAGGAGAATATAAATATATATATGGAAAATGCTAGTATGTATTCTTTCCCTACCCTATGGTGAGGGACATTTACACAATTGAAAATATTCATGTGCAAAAAATAAAAAGATATACGAGAAAGAGGAATGCTGATGTACAAATAAGGAAAGCCATATAAGCATCATTCACTCCATGGTGAAGGAAGGATGCATATTAGTATTCCCTTATATAAATATAGGATAATATTCAAGTGCATACATCCTTCATCAAACTGGTGAGGGACACTCCTTTTTTGGAAGGTATTAATTTGCACAAGAACAAAACCATCACACGTCATGATAACTTTTTGACCTTTTTAGGTTTAAAAAAAGAAGTGTCCTTCACAAAAATGGCGAGAAATATATGCACATGAATATCCCCCATAAATATATGTATGTATATATACTTACGTATATATATGGAGCTCCTTTGTTGAGCATCACTTTCTAGTGAGCCCCACTAAGAGCCCCACTTGGAGATGGGACAGGGGGGATCGAAAGATCTCCCCTCTACCTATTTATGTATGGTGACGGTAGCTCAAATAATCATCCTAACTACTTGATTAATGGCCAACAAGTTTCCATCGCCCAAAATGAGTGCAAGCTAATCAAACGGTCTAATCAAATTAGATGGGTATCAAATTTGGGATCAGTGATTATCACAAGGGGTCCGTATTTAATGGTCTACTTGGATGGATCATAAGTTGAACCCCACTAAGTATTTTTGCACATAATACTTACCTTATCGTGAGCACCAGTGGTCGGCAGAGGTTTTCACATATATATTTAAATATTATATTTATAAATGAGAAATTCTTAGAAACCCCCCATTTTAAAAAGAGGAAGGGGGGGGGGGGGTGGTTTGCCTCTCTTGATTTGTCTAATGAGATCATGACAACCTACATTTAAATGAAAACCCCACATTTAAATGCCAACTCATATTAAGGGAGAAAAAATAGGGATATATAAATTGTTTGACTTCTTAAATAATAGTATAAGAGGAAGACATTAGCCAATAAAAAAAGAAATTTTATTCATAAGAAAATGCCATTAATAAGATAACACTTGGGGTGTTTTCTAGCATACCTCCCTCCCTCCCTCTATATATATACACTATGTATTATTTCCTCATCATGTGGTGAGGGACAAACGCATATTTGGAAAGATTCATGTACAAAAGAGGAAAAGTGAATTATGATATTATGTAAAGGAAGAATCTTCAGATGTAAAGAGGGAAAGCTATGTCATTGTCCCTCACCATGTGGATAGTAGTATTCCTCATATATATATGTTTAGGTAAGCCTCTTCTAAGCTCAAGCTCATATAAGAAATTCTATAAGACTGAGCTCTGAGGTCCCACCTTCAGTCCATCCAAATAGACCAGACATATGACTCCCCTGATTTGCACATGTCGACCAATGTTAGGTTAAGTTCGAATTTGCTGGACTAGTAGATCAACTGTGTACTGATCAAAATTGATTATTGACCAGTAAAATTTTGGGGCGCAGATCGAGATGATAAAAACCACAATTTGGGTTGATTTTTTCCTAGAGAGTCCTTTAAATTCCCCTCCTCATCCCCATGTGGGTCCCTAAGTGGCCTCACAGGCGTGAGCCATATACTTGAGTTTACCTTATCCTAAGCTTGAGCTTAGGAGAGGGGCTCACACACACACACACACACACACACACACACACACACACACACACACATAAGCACGTTAGAAAACTCCTTGGGCATTTTCTAAAGGAAAACTTCTATTTTTCTGATTGGATAATGTGTTCTTTTTATACTATTATTTAGGAAGTCAAAGTATTTAAACATCTATAATTTTTCTCTTTTATTGTGAGTTGGATGTAAATGTAAGGTGACATGATTTCATTTGACAAATTAAGAGGGGCAAAAGCTCTCCTTTTGAAATGTAGAGTTTTTCAAAATTTTTCATTATTATATATATTATAACAATACCTCCTTTCACAAAAGAGCGAGACGTGACGTGGCTTTCTTCGTAAGAGAGTTATACATGGCACAATTTAAGAATTCTATCCATATTAGCTAAACTCTATCCTACCACCTCTCTAAAATCTCTCAATTTTCCTACAACCTCTCTCAATAATTGAAAGAAAACAAGACGAATTCAAATTAAACTCTTTTCTTTCTTTATCTACATCCAAACCCATAAAATTTGGTTTCAATATGGGGATTCAAGTTGGTAATATCTAAATGCATTATATACCTTCGCTTATCTCATTCCAAGGTTTAAAGGGATCTTTAATTTTTATTTGAAAATTTTCATTCTTTGCTTATTCTTTGGAATAGATTTAAAATAAAACTGATATTGTATTGTTCAAGATCTTTGTTTATATTTATAATCAATGTCAGTGTAGATTAACAATCTGATATCGATAGAGAGGGAAAAAAGCTATGCATATGAAACTCATGTCAGATCCTCTAAATTTCTAATCTAGTATCAGTGGATTTGAGTTAAGTTAGGCCTGAAAAGATAGATCCATACTCATTAAAAAAAATGTAATATAAGTCGGCGAGATTCATAAAATATGAGCCCCGCATGAATTAAATTTCTTAATGCATTGGTCCATGTATTGGTCTTAAGATGTTTTTTTTTTTTTAATTTCATCGGCCAATTTTATCTTTCATTGGGCCACAAGTTTTTTAAAGTTCTTTCTTCTATTCATACATATCTCCAAGTTTTTTATATCTTTTGTTTTTCTTTTTATTATCTTTTTCGCCATGAGTAATTGCCTTTATATATTTGAAATTTAAATTTATTTCAGACCACTCATTCCTTAAAGCACTACTTACTAATCTTGATTTCTTAATTCTCCCTAAAATCTTTCCTAATATGTGGTTTTCTGTGCCTAAAGTCTTAATGAAATTCACTTGGTCTAAACTACTCTATTTTTCTGTATAGATGACATCCGACTACACTTATTCTATTTCCATGTATAAATCTTTTTAATTTTTTTAAAGATTTGGGTAAGCTTAATTAATTGAATGGCGAACTTGGGCCTAGATTTTATAGGTCTTGTCGAGCTTGGGCCAAGCCTAGGCCAATGCTTCTAAAGTTGGGTTAGGCTTAAGTATGCCTTAGGCTGACCTGGTATAGCCTAGCTCATGAAGACTTTTATTAAAAATTCTCTACACATCCTAATACTCGCTATGATTTAGTTTTTTTTTTCCTAAGTTAGCCCGTGGCCAGGAGTGGGAAGGCAAGGTGCCTACCTATATATATTTATCAAATGGACAACATTGGATATTGGTCTATTTTCTTTTCTATTCGATTCCAACTGATCAATTTTTTTCATTGTGAGAGAGTTGGTCGACCTAATGATTCTTGTACATTAGACTATTCTATTTCTTTTCCTCTTAGGTTGAGCTTCTGGAATATTAAAGGAAAAATGATCTAACTTTTTTTTATTAATATTCTAGTGAGACTCTATGGGTAGAATATTTTACCACATAATATTTTTATAATTGATTTAAATGGTTTTATTGTAAAATATAATTACTTTTTAATAGTTATTGACCTGAACTTTGTTGAACTTGGCATGGCCGAACATGGCCTAGCCCTTGGCAGTGCATGATCATATCTGAGCTTAGCCTGAGCCTAGCATCAAAACCCTCACTATGGTGATTTGGGCTATGTTTTTATTTTACTTATATAATATATATATTTTCAAATGGGCCGCAGTTGGTATGGGTTATTTTCTTTTCTATTCAATTCCAACTAATCAACTTTTTTATAGTGAGTTAGTTGATTGACCTAATGATTCTTTGTATATTAGACTATTCCATCTAAATTTTTTTACCATATAATATTTTTTTCTCTTGAGTTGAGTTTACAAACTTAAGGAAAAATAACCTAACTTTTTTTAATAATATTATAATAAAACTCTGCGGGTACATTATTTTTCTTTTTTATTTAGTTTTACTAATATGATATTTAATTTTTTAAGTGTTCACTAAAATAATTAAAATTATGGCTTTGTAATGAATTTTATGTTAATATTAATTAATAAACTACTTAAATATTTTTATTTACAAATAATATAATTATTAAACAAGGCCAGCGTTGGGTGTGGGCCCTGAAGCGCTAATATATATAATAAGTATAAACTTTTCGTGGAAGAGCAACACGTGGTGCAACCTTTTTGAGAAAGTGCGACATATGGCGCACTTTGATTAAAGTCCTAAAATCTCGAATATCTCCATCCCCTATTTTCTCTCAATCTCCTATTTTCTTGGTGTGATTGAACTAAATTCAAACATAAACCAAATAAGAACATGTCAATTCAATAGTAATAGTATGCCTGCGTATTCAATGGCGCAAGAGAGAAGTACTTTCTTCTTTTCCTATTGTGGAAGAGGCTTTGGAATGATGTGAATGGTGTTCTTTACTGGGATAGTAATTAAGAAGAAAGAAAGATTAAGGAGAGTCTGTGTATATTGGTGGACTGTAGTATTAGGAGAGTACTAAATACTAATGCAGGAAGAGGAGTTGCCATGTACTTGAATGAATTCGGGTGTCTCATTAATTTGGTTTCTCAGTAGACCGTCTTATATCATTGCTTTAAATTTTCTCCATAATTAGGCTCACGGATGATAAAAGAAAAAAAAACTGAAAAGACAAAACTCTTGTAAAAGTCTTTCCATCTCTCTCAATCTTCTATTTTCTTGGTGTGACGTTCATCTTTGGTGGTAGCAGACACAGGTGACTTATTACAAGTTTCTTATGTTAATCTTTTTTGGGCCAAACCTATTTTGAATAGTAGCAACAACTCTAGATCAAACGTATTTTCTCTCCACCATATCCTAATATCTCTCTCTAAATTTCTCTATACAGTCATCTCCTATTTTCTCTCCATCCTCTACACGGTCATCTCATCTCTCTTTTTTTTCTATATAAGATAGATAAGATAAGAGTCCTAATATTATATAGAGTGCTGTTATTGGCACTCAAATTTTATCTATCCACACTCACCTTTAAAAAAAAATCCGTGAAATTATCCAAATGCCCCCCACCCTGTTTCCACCTCCCCTTCTTCTCTCTCTCCCTCCTCACCTCCACCTCCTCCTCCAGCTTTAGCGATAATTAGCGTCTCTAGTGAAGGGGGACTACCCCCTCCTCCTTTCTCTCTTTCCCCTTCAGTTCCCTAGCTCCCCTTCTCTCCCCTCACCTACCCCACCTCCCCCTCCTCCCCTCCCTCACTTCCTCTCTTCGTTAGCTCACTCCTCCCTCTCTCTGCTGACCCCTCCCCAGCCCTTCGCTAGTGCCCTCTCTCTCTTTCTCTCTCTCTATGCCCTCCCCACCCCTCCACCAACACCCTTTCTTTTCTCTCTCTCCGGCTCCCTCTCCTTCCCCCTCTCTGTTTTCTCCCCCCTTTCCTTACCCCTCCACCCCTCTCTTCTTTCTCTCTCCCCCTCCCTCCTCATCTCTTTCTCTCCCCCCCCCTCCCCCACCCACTCCCTCCTCTACTGTACCCCTTTTCTCTTCTCTCCCTCCCCCTCTCCACCATACGGACATCACCGTGTGGATAGCGAGGAAAGGGGTGGATGAGGCAGAGGTGGCGAAGGAGGAGAGAGGAGGGGGATGTGGAAAAAGGGTGCGGGCTTTTGGGTAATTTCACGGGTTTTCTTTCTTTTTTTTAATGTTAAGTGTAGATAGAAAAAATTATTAAGTGTAGATAGAAAAAAATTAAGTGCCAATAGCTGCACTCTATTATATATCGTCTCCATCAAATACTACCTGTATATCTTCTTCTCTCATCTCAAGGGTTTTTACATGGTCAAGTTGTGGCTCCTAAGAAGGAGGTCAAGTTGGGTCTCTCGTCCATGTTATGATTTATTTGATAATATTGATTTATATTTTATTAAAATATTAACAATTTTTAACAAACGTAAAATTTCTTAATAAAATTTATCTTCTTTCCATGGCTCACGTTGGGCATGGGCCGTGAAGTGCTAGTTATTATATTATATATATTATAATAATACCTCCTTTCGTAGGAGGGGGACATATGGTGCAGTCTTTTTGTGGGAGAGTGACAAGTGGCATATTCTCTCTCAAAAGATAAGATAAGATGAGATAACCCTTCATAGCTATTGATCCTTTCTATCTTTATCTCCTAAATGTTATCACTAATTAAATATCCTTAACTATCTCTAGGTTTTAATGAATTTTCTCTGAACCTACGCTCATTTAAATATTGTGTATGTGTATATCAAGACCACAAAAAGACCACAAAAGATTCAAGAACCAATAGTAAATTGACCTAGAAAGTGCGCAGTGAAGGACCAAATTTAGATTAAGATTCAAATGATTATCAAGCATAGGCACAAGTAAGCCCAAAATTGAAATTTAGTCATCCTTAATGGATCATGGCTTTTAGACATCATATTTACCCTGTCATCTGGCATGCACCCATGGGACCTATAAATCTTTCTCATTGCTAATTAATTACAGGCTACTACCTTTTTTTGCATGGGGTTTCGAATATAAACCTCTTCAAATTCTCCACTGGGTTTGAATTTTCCTAAAATCTCTCAACTGAAATTCCTTCTCTATCTAATCCCTCCCCTGCATACTTATCTACATGTATTTTATACCCTTTTTTTTCATGCATTAATGGGGCCATAGTTGAGTTTTATGATAGGCAAGTATATATGGGACCCTCATGATAGATCCAAGATGCAAAAATTTGGAGCCCACTAATATATTATAGTGGTTTTTATCTTTGTTGTTTTTCATCAATCTATGAGGCCCATTGTCAAAGCCAATTTTTCTTCCTTCCTTTTATTCTAAGTTTGAACAATCTATGGGTCCCATTGTGAAAGCCATTTTTTCCCTTTCCAATCTAACTCAAGATATGCAGTTGTCACAGAGAAAACAGAATCATATTTAGATATTCTTCGCTACGCATATTACTTTACTACACTCGATCAAATGCCACGCTATATCTCAACAGATTTAAGTACCTTCAACATATCACATTATCATAAACACTTTTATTCTTAAAAATTAGCTCAATTTTTAAATTATTATTTAGTTGGATTACATTAATGCAAACGTTATTGGACTTATTGAAAATGTAAGTGGCATATCATACATCAAAAAACAATATCAAAAGGAGGTTGCAAAGTTATATACCACATTATATGATAAGAGGTAATTTAAATTCAATAGTACTTATTTATTTATATTCCCTTCAAATTATATATATTAATTACTAAAATTTTCTTTTACTCTTGGAGTTGTAAAAGAATGAATCTTACTTTATAGGGTGACCTCGTTTTAAACAATTTTCACTCCTTAAATTCAAATATAGGGAGAGTTCTAATAGAAACATCAATTATGGTTAAAGAAAACAATGGTAGAGTCAATTACTTTAAATAATTAATAATTCTACTAATTTTATATGGAAATTAATATAATTTTTTTAACCTATGTGCAAGAAACATTTATCTCAGCCCATCAACCGCTACAGAACTCCTAATCAACCCTGATATTACATTGGCAAGACGTTTGCTACTATGATAAAAAAAATAACTTTTTCATTAATATATATTGATTTTATTTATATTTCTTAACACTAACATATTTGCTAGCCATAAAGTGATAGCAATGTGCTGTTATTGTTGAATGATTCAACATCTATCAGATTATTATTACAAGAATTCTTTTTATTATTGGATAATGGTGTCAAAGAGGTAAAATTCAATTCAAATACATTTTTCTTATTTACTAAAAAATTTTTTCATTGTTATCTAATTCAAGCTAGGAACTATTTTCTATTATAAAAATTTATAAGTCAAATATGTTGCAATAAAGGCTACAGTCGCAATGTTACATATGGATGCACCTTTAGCGCATCTTTCATGCAGTAAATATGATACAAAGATTTTTAAAATATCAATAACGGTTAGTGTATTCATTGTAATGATACAACAATACCAACAAAAATGAGGTACGCAAATATACATGAACTAAAAATAACTTTAACATATTTATCTATTGCACATATTATAAAACAATTGTTTTTAATTTTTTTCATTGTTAAATACATTGCAACTATAATAGTTGTGGATTACACCAAGCAAACATTATTCTTATTGCACTTTGAAGTAGCCCACCCATTCCATTTACAACCAATATATTCTACTTTCTTTTCCAAAACAAAATATCATATAAAACCTCCAAACAGTTAGAAACCTATTAGAAATACAACATTCATATCGACATTCATACGTGCATTCTGTAACACTCCGACCCAACTTAAGCCGAATTAGTGGGTAATTAAGTGTCCTTTTTGTTGCTAAGAGTGTTTTGGTTTTGCTTTTCTTTGGTCTTGAGCTATGGATAGGTAGTTTGGTTGCGTTTGACCTAGTTTCGATAGTTCGAGCCATTTTTCGTAATTTCTGCTTTTATTGGACCTTGTTAGTTTTGCGTCATTGTGCTGTCAACGTGTGTATTTCGTCGAGCTTGTTAATCTTCGTAATTATTTTGGATCCAAATGACTTCGTTTGCTCTCGTTGGATCGTTAATTGACTCGAACTGTAAATAGAGGTAAATGGTGGACTTGGTTGCAAATTTGATTTCTTTTATCTTATAAATATCCTACCTACCACCGTTCTCTCTCTCATTTGCAATGATCTCTCCTTCTCTTGTTCAGCTCTCTTTCCCCCTCTCTCTCATTTCTGTCTTGTTTACGTGAGGAAGGGAGCAGCATGAGTTTCGTGTGTCTCCAGTGGATTGAGCCTCTAGCAACGACTGTAATGTGTTTGATTTCGGTTTGAGGCAAGAATAAGCATAAGTAGCGTTAACACTGATTGGTAATACTTTGATTGTGTGTATATTTTACTCTTCTTGTATTAATCATTATTAGACAGCCCTATTGAGTGAGATTCGTTAGTATCTGTCTGTATTCAGTTGACGGTTAGCCATTCTGTATTTCTGTAACTGTTTCAGGAAACTGACTCAGCGCACTTACGGCTAAACCGTGAATTGTGCTACGGCTGAGCCGTGAAATGGCTTACGGCTACACCGTGACCTAGCCGTGACCTTGACCGTAGATCAATACAGGGTGACATTTGAAATAACTGAGAGTTGGCACAATTGCTGCTCTTCTACGGCTCAGCTAGATCTAAGTCGTATAGTGTGTTACGGCTAAGTCGTAGAGCAGGATACGGCTGTGCCCAACTTACGGTAGAGCCGTAAATGCGGATGAATAGTTTGGGGAACTTCGGCTCTGCTGCAGTGCAGATTACGGCTACGCCGTAAGATGCCTATGGCTAAGCCATATATTCACCTACGCCTACACCGTGTGACTCTGAGAAATGAATACAAAAACGAATAGGAGTAAAGAAGAGACCTGATATGACTCTCATACTAGAATGTAGGCAACCTGAACATGCCCAATGAAATGTCAGAATGACATGAATGACCTCGAGGGCTGCGTCTCATTCATGTATGTTATCCAGTTGTTTTTAAGGGACTTTGGTACACTTTCACTAGAAGATGCAACACTCCTTGATGGAATAACTGTGTATCGAATACTTTAAAACTACATCAGCATGCATGATTAGAAACACTGGACAACTAGATTAGGATTGGCTTGTAATTGACCTTGATTTGCCATGGTATATCTGATTTGCATAGTATATTGATTTTGGTTTTGCCCTCATGTGTTCTGCACTGGACCTTTCGATTCTGTGGGAAACGTAGCTACATCCCCAGAGCGAAGCCCGGGCAAGGACACTTCATTTCTGTGTATTTGTTATGGTTCATATGGAGTACTTGAGTTCAGTGATTATTTGTTATTTGTACTCATTCGTCAGTGCCGATTTGTATTTGCTTATGCTCATTCGTTATTCGTATTGTTATTCGTATTGCTTATCAGTATGAACTGTATTGCTTATCAGTGTGTGATGTACTACTATTGTTCGTTTATTGTGATAGCTTGTGATATGAGATCCGTATGTGATATTGCTTGATGTGCATCATCTGATTTGATTGTGATTGCGATTGTCTATATATGGCACTACTCATACTCAGCCTCAGCCTCAGGATACCCGACGGGGCTGACTTTGGTTTAGTGTGTGTGATCGCCTCTGCAGAGTGTTCGTGTCTTGGGCTTCCAGACCCCGGGAATTAGAGACCCATTCGTACCCTAGCCCGGTCGATGGTGTTCTCATATTTGTGTGCTCTCGAAAGGGAGAATATGGCAAATGTAGTAGCCAGCTTGAGTGTGTAATTCTATTGATGATTCGGACAACATACTTATTCCTATGCACGATTTGCCTAGTGTACGAACATGCTCACTATGGATATTTGCATTACTACTTTTACTCATTGATAGATACAATTCGTGTTATCTTCTTGTGGCTTATATTTTACTAAGTCGTTGTACTTATGAGTTGTTCTTGCTGTTGCAGGCTCAAATCCCTCTTCCGATCCTGTGTCGGTCAACCCGACTCTATGAGAGGCTCTCGAGGCCCCCTCCGGCCTAGAGCAGTGGACGTGATCTATTCTTCATAGAGCGGTGTGCATCATTTTGTTTTCCCTCCATTGTGTCTGAGCGTATCTGTGGGATTTTTCTGTAGACTTTATTTTGGGTCTGATTTATATCTGTATTCTAATTTTGTGGACTAGTCTCTCTATTTTGTTGTACATCTTTGTGATCAGTCCAATCTTTTGTAATCATTGTATCTTTTATTATTTTGTGATATGCCTTGATACTTACAGCTTCCGCGTACACTTGTTTGCACGTGTGATTGATCCCTTGTGTGTGTACATTTATGTGAGGTCTAGGTGTACATGCACGGGAGTACGTGTGTCACTGGTTAGGTTTTCTTTAACCCCCGATTTCTGGGCTCGGGTTGTAACACATTCCATTGAACTAATATAACCAACTCATTCCAGAATGAAACCTAAATAACAAATAAGTATAAACAAGGTCTGTAGCTTCCCCATCCTAGTAAGAAACCTATCATGGGCATATGGGTACAAATATAAGATGAAATATGGAAGCTATTTGTTTATCTTCTTAAAACTTCTCTTTGTACTAACCCCATCTCATCCAACCTAATCCTCTCTCTCCCTTGTCAACTTATCATCAACTCGTCATCAAGCCCATCTTAATTGTAAAATCTTTAAAAGATAAAAGGATAATAGACTTACCATAAAAGAAAGTTTAATACATTTGTAAATCTCTATCATGAAGAGATTATCTTGCTCACTATGAATTCAGAAGTCAAAACCATGTGATTGATTATTAAGAAGTTTTCTTATATATAGAGGGAAAGATAAGAATAATCATATCTATTATGGAAAAGGTTAGTTTTTGTTTAACTTTCCAAATTGATTGGGGCCCACAAAATACTAAGGAAAATATATAAAAACAATTGGACTTATTCTGAAACCATCATGGCCATCTAACCCTCTAAACATAAGGTTATTACCTGATGTACAATAGATGGTGATGGGAGCTGTGGTGGCCTTCACTTTGTCTAAATACTTTTTGACCATTATGTGGACCAATTGTGTGGCTCATTTGAGAATTGCACCAGCACACATGTTTTCTATTTAAATCTTTAATTAAATTTCTAAGTCTGACTAGATAGATATACAAATAAGTGAAAAAGAGGATTAGGAAGGATTTCCAACTTTCTCCATCTCTAACGGATCCTTCTCTCTCTCTCTCTCTCTCTCTCTCCTAAAATTTCTTTTTGTACTAACCCCATCTCATCCAACCGAATTCTCTCTGTCACTCATCATCTTATCATTATCTCATTATCAAGCTCATCTTAGCCATCTAATCCCACCCTAGCTAACCATCTTAAAATCATCTCAACATCAAACCCATCTTAGCCATCCAATCCTATCCTTGCTAACCCATTCAATTCAAACCCAAATCCAGCCTAATCCAATGGGATTTTTGAAAATTTTCAACTCTACCCATCTCGATCATCCCCAATCTCAAATTTGAAGAAAATAAAATGAAAAAAGGGCAGCAATCGACCATGAGAAAAACAAAGAGGGATGAGCAAATTGAGAGTAGTCAAAAAAATAAAGAGAAAAAGAAAAGAGAAGAGAATCACTTGGACATTACAAAGGAGAAAAAACAGATAAAAGAAAGAAAGGAAAAGGAAGAAGAAGGAGAGAACTAAGGCATCACCACCTTGTTTAAACTCTACATCGCACTGCACCCTTCTCCATTACTCACCACAACAGACATATATTTGATTTTTTAATTTATTTTTAACTATATTTGTGTTATGATTTATATGATAATATTCATTTATATTTTATTAAACTATTAATAATTTTTAACAAAATTCAATTTCAAAATAAAATTTAATTTTTTTTCCATGAAGTGCTAGTGTGTGTGCATATATATAGGACAAAACTACTATGCATTTATCCCTTACGTTGTGGTGAGGGATACTTTCATATATGGAGAGTATTAATGTACAAAAAGACAAAACCAAAACTTCATGACACCTTTTTTACCTTATTAAGTCTAAAAGGGGAATTGTCCCTCATCACAAGGTGAGGGATGGATGCATAGTAGTCTTTTCTCTCTCTTTCTCTATATATATAGCAAAATAACGCCACATCGTCTCCACCAATAAAAATGCCAATGTCTTCAGGCATTTTTTTATAAGAAAAGTACCTATTTTTTTATTGGTTGATATGTCCCTCTTACGCTATTATTTAGGAAGTCAAAGTATTTAAACATCCATAATTTTTATCTTTTAATATATATGAGTTGGCATATAAAAGTGATGTGGCATCATCTCATTCGACGAATTAAGAGGGCAAAAACTCCCTTTTAAAATGCGGAGTTTTTAAGAATTTCTTATATATATTTACATATATATAAATTCTAAGAAATGCCTCATTTAAAAATGAATCTTTCTGCCCTTTTTCTATCCTCGAATGAGGGATAAGTAATTTGGTGACTTTTACTTCTCATATATATATATATATCGTGAAAAGACAAATATATATTGTAGAAAGACAAATAGATCTCCTGTTCTTTCATTATTTTGCTGTACTCTAGCTTGTCGCTACTCAGCCAATGATCAGTAACCCACTAACCCCTGGACATATTGTCCTGGAGACTACTAATAGTATCATTGAGAATGGACTCTTACCCCGGTGGCAAGAGGCTTTCATACTTGGCGGTGTCCGGTTTGTATTTCGGCAGTCACCTTTCCTCACATGTGGTCTCTCCCCTTATCGGAGGGCTAGGGGGCCCAGCCTAATTGGACTCTGTAGAAAGTTTTATGAATTGGAAACCAGCTGGTTCAGTCCAGTGTTTCCACCACCGTATACGGGAACTCAGACCGTGCTTCAGTGTCCAACACGTTAAACGTAGAGGTCACTCTTTACTAATTAATCAACATCCAAATTGGTCTCCGCAATCAACGCTGCATTGACCTATGAAAGGAACATCAGATTAGAGTAACACAATAACACTACACGAGTGCCTATATATACAGTTAGCCACATTTGTGTATCTCAACCCACTCCACACCTTTTCATTTATCTCACATAAACAGCAGTAGAGGCTCCCAACCCCATCCCCATCCCCATCCATGGCCTCCAAATACCAATGTTTCATTCATGTGGGCTTCTTCATCTTGGCAATTTGCGCCTGTCGGGGCTTGGGCTTAAGAGGGCTTGAAATGTCCAAGTCTGAAATCCACGAACAATGGATGGCACAGTATGGGCGTGTGTATAAAGATGCGGCGGAGAAGGAGCATCGCTACAAGATATTCAAGGACAATGTGGCGTTCATAGAGTCCTTCAACAATGCTGGAAGCAAATCATACAAGTTGAGCATCAATGAATTTGCAGACCAAACTAACGAGGAGTTCAGGGCCTATCGTAATGGGTACCGTCCGAGCAATGCCTCCCTCAAGGCAACGCCCTATATGTATGAGAATGTAGGTGAAGTGCCCTCTACCAAGGATTGGAGAAAGGAGGGCGCTGTAACTGATATCAAGAATCAAAATAGGTGTGGTGAGTCCAATATAATATGATTATAGAGGAGTCTTTATGTGCATATGTTCCTCACAATTTTTGTAAGGAACACTTCTTTTTTTAAACCTATCAAGGTCAAAAAGGTGTGATGAGGTGTGAAGTTTTATCCTTTTGCATGTTAATATTTTTCAAAAAAACGAGTTATATGCACATAAATATTCTCCATGTTTATAAATAGGATTTGCTGTATGAAAGTAAAAAAGGACTAAGTACACTCACAAAAAAAAAATATATATAAAAATATATATAAGCACTCCCCCCACCCTTTTTTCTCCCCCACTCACCTTCCCCTCCTCTCTCCGCCTTTCCCACCTCCCTCTCCTGGCCACAATTGGCAGCTCCAGCAGCAGCCGGATCTCCCTCCCTCCCCCTTTTCCTCTTCGTCCCTCTTCCTTTCTCTTCCTCTCCCTCCCACTTCTTCCTCCTCTCCCTCACACCCTTTTCCCCCTCTGCTCTATCTCCCTGGAACAAGGAGATCCAAGCTCCCCCCACTTCCCCTTCTCTTCCATAGAGCCCCCCGCCCCCCCCCCCCCCCCCCCCCCCCCCCTCGTTCGGCCAGTCTTGGCCAAACATTCTCTTTTTGTTCAACCTTGCAAGGCTGAACAAACTGGAGATGTTCAGCCTCGCAGTGTCAAACAAGTCGAAATTGGAATAGGGAGAGGGGAGTAGAGGAAGAGGGGGAGAAGAGAAGAGGAAAAGCGGAGGGATAGGGAGGGGAGGGAGATTTGGTAGCTCCTTTTGCCGGAGCTTTAGATTGTCATTGGATGAGGAGGTGGGGAAGGGGAGGAGAGATGAAGGGAGGTGCGAAAGGTGAGTGGGGAGGGAAGAGGGTGAGGATAGTTTACGCATTTTGCTTTTTTTTTTTTTTTTTGTAAGTGTACTAAATCCCATTTTCACTTTCATATAGCAAATCCTTTATATATTGATGTTGGTCATGGACATGCGGTGCATGCATGGTTGTGCATAGGCCTGTCAAGTTAGCTATACGACAAGGGGCCTAGCCTAGCGCAACCTTGGGAAACCACTTAAAATGAGGGCTTTTATTTCCAAGGAAAAACCTTATCGTCGGGCTTTGGATAGTTTTTTGCACGTCTTGAAATTTGAAAGCTAAGCTTGGACAATACTAGTGCGGCCCGGCCTTAGCCCTAGCTCTCCTTTATTTTATTTTATAGAATATATATTTATATATGTAAATATTAAAATGTCCTTACAAGGATGATTTGGTATGTGGAAATTCCTATGAAATGTATGAGATAGAACAATTTTTTTAACCATTTTTCTTCTTTAACAAATAAATAAAGTCATATGTTGAGAACCAAAGTTACCAAATTATGCGCGACTTTCTCCAATAAAAGAAAGTTTTTTTTTTCTTTGTGAAGATCTCTATTTTTCAATCCCTTCGCGATAGAGGTAAGACAAGATAACGCTTGGTCGGTACTCGATGATTGGTAACAATGAAAAAAAATTAAATAATGACTTTCTTATTTTGAGGCCTTGAATCCCGTCCGGGCCTAGCCTTGGCTCATAAGGATAAGGTAAGGGCCTATGTAGTGCAAGCCCTTCGAGGGCTGTACCCAGCGTGGGTTCGCCCTGCATATATTGAGGGTAGTGTAAGGACAACACTAAGCCCGACCCAGAGAGACCCTTTGATAGCCCTCATTGTGTGACATCCAGTCCCTTGTGAAGCTCAAATTAAAAAAAAAAAACCATTAATGTCAGGAGGACCAGGCACATTTAGAAGGCCCAAAAATCTTCCAATATCTGATCAATAAAATCAATCCTGGCACTTTGTTATTTATGGGTCTAAGATTGGATCATGTTTTAAAATTCATTTGGAAAGTTTGAAAGTTACTAAACTTTTGATATGTTCAAGTTTTTTTTAAAGTAAAATATAATTATAATGAAAAAGGATTTCATTTATATCAGAGACAGAGATTAGTTAAGATTGTTTAGAGATAAGTGTTGTTTGAATTTGAATTATGTTCATTACTGTATAAACAGAGAAGAATGCCTCAACAAAATGCACGGTGAATTAATTACAAATATAGTGCTTCTTGAATTTCCACAATTTATATACATATATGTGGTTAATTTAATTGCCTCATGACCATCATATGATAAACATATCTGTGGAATGGAACAGGAGGTTGTTGGGCCTTCTCAGCAGCAGCAGCTGTGGAAGGGATTACTAAATTGAGTACAGGTAACTTAGTTTCTCTGTCCGAGCAACAGCTAGTGGACTGTGTCACCGTAGGCAACACTAACGGCTGTAATGGTGGCTACCCAAATGACGCCTTCGAGTACATTCAAGAAAACGGAGGCCTTACAACCGAGGACAATTATCCCTACCAAGGAGTTCAGGGCACATGTAACACTAATTCTATGATCATGAACAATGTTGCTAAGATAACTGGCCATGAAAATGTGCCCCCCAATAGCGAGATCCAACTAATGAAAGCTGTTGCAAACCAGCCAGTGTCTGTTATCATCGACGCTAGTGGACAATCATTTCAATTCTACTCAACTGGTGTTTTAGATGGTGATTGCGGTACAAGACAAACTCATGCTGTTACAGTTGTTGGTTATGGGACAAGTGATGATGGTACCGAGTACTGGCTTGTTAAGAACTCATGGGGCACTAGCTGGGGTGAAGAGGGATACATAAGGATGAAAAGAAATGTTGATGAGGAACAGGGCCTTTGTGGCATTGCCATGCAAGCCTCCTATCCAACTGCTTAGATCATAAACCATTATATAGATATATATATATATATATATATTGTATGGGATGACAGTATATCACTAGAACTCACCAGTTGTATGTTACCTTGCTATTTTCAATATTTCACATGAATGAAACAAGAGTCGAGAGGCTCTCTTATATTTCATATAATTCTCTCTATCATCATTAAACTTTGTAATAAACCAGGCTCGTTTTGAGACTTCAGGTAGAGTTGTCTCCAACGCTTTTAATTGATGGCACTCATTCAACTGATTTTACACAAAGCTGTCGTAGGAAAACTTCTTCTATAGTACGAGTGCGCACCGATAGATAGATGGACATGAGATGGGAGACACCACAAATGAAACCAGCGTGGTCACACTGAATAATGGAGAGCTTTTGGAGCCCATATAATTTTGATGGAGCCCACTAGATGCACTTTTAGGTCAACGCCTTTGGGAATTGTTATATAGTTGTCATTGGATGACATGCATGTTTTGTAAGTAGTAAATTGAAAACAATATCCAAGCAACAGTGTTAAGTCTTAATTCGAGATGGGAAACATGAGTTGAATCAAAATGTTGTAGGGATATGGAGTGATTATGCAACCCATATCTATTCTGGACTTCGTCACACTGGTTGGGATATTGTATTAAAAGAATTGGATATGGAGATATATAAGCCAATAGACACAGCCATTTGTAGATGTGTAAAATTATCCAGAAATCGGAGTACCATTAGAAAGAAGGATATTGAAAGTTTTAGATGCCCGGAATTTATTTTAAATTATGATTTAATTATTATTTCTATGCAATGGAAAAATAAAAGCAATTAATTACACAAGAAAGACAATACATAATTTAACGTAGAAATCTAAATGGAAAAAAACACAAGTCCAAAGTGGACAAAATCAATCACTAACTTTCGCGATACAAGATATACTCACAACCCTACAGTCAATCACTCAACACAACGCGTTATAATTGTTCTTAATGAATCTCCACAGCACGTAGTCTCTCAGTACCGCGCTTTCAGTGCCTTGATCTCTGCTACGAATGATCTTTACGATTAGATAGCTATCTTCTACAAAGAAGTAGAAGCAACAAATCTCTTACGAAGAAGCAGAAGCATCAACTCTAGAATTTGAAGCCTTCAATTTAATCTTTTATGAAAGCTCTAGACAATATCTCTAATAGTAATCACAATTCAAAATATGAAAATCTCTAAGTGTTAGGTTTTCTTTAGGGTTGAGAGAAAACCCCTTTAAGTACCCCAAAATTTGTGTCCTAAGTTTTGAAATCAAATCCAAGTGAAATAAGCAAATCTAATACACATAGAAAAGAAATCCGTGCAGTCCCTAGGATTCTGCGCCTAGAACATTTGAGCATAGGTGAGGGCCTACTTGAACACTGTCATCATGCATCCAATTATTTTTTATTTCTTATGTCAAGTTTGAGTGCATTTTCGAGAGTTTGAGCGCTATTATTTCTGTCTTGCCCACTTGAGTGCATGAACAAGTGCTTTAAGTGATGCACTTTTTCTTTATTCTTCAAATTCAGCACTTCTTACTCCACGATTGACAGTCCATACTCAAGAATATATAATGTGGAATAATGGACTAAAGTTTTGTCTAAGACATAAATTTAGCTAATTACAAAAATCCCTAATTGATAGTGGAAGGACCATAATGCATAACATCCTCATCTGCTACACCTATTGTGATAAGTGAATGAGAATAATCTATGGCGCATCAAGAACATTCGCTAAGTATACAAATCCCTCTGCTAAAATTTCTTTATGGCCAACCATTGCTAGACAAAACTCCATGTTTAAAGACACCTATTAGATCAAAATCCCTAATTGGCAGCGATAACCAGCTCAAGTACCTCAACAAATTAATATCCATTATTTCAAAAAAAAAAAAAAAATAAGAATCTCAAAATATCCTGATATTTTCCAGGGAAAATAAATTCTCCGAACAAGACTTGACAATTCTCAGCTTTTCTCTGTCTCTCTCATCATAAATAGCACTCTGGTCTGGTGTCAGTTGGCCGTTGGGTCCCATTTCATCCATGTGACCGTGAAAGCTCCATCTGTGGGCCACAGCTATCAAAACCATGTTTCTGGAAACATCTTGCTACCCTGTAGATGCCGGCATCCATGTGACTAACGTGTCACCATCTCGGCCGTCAGAAATACTGCAGCCCTTGTAGCATCTGGAACACTTATATTCTTTCTATTATTATGGTTGAATAATCCTCCCCCTCAAGCATTAAAAAAAATCTGGATTTGGACCATACAAATGAAGTTCGACGTGACAATTGCCCATGCAGTATCAACTGCACAAGTTTAAGTATTTTTGGCAGAACTATTTCTACATGTGTATGACTGTTAAGATATCGCACCAACAATGTTATAGGACTTTGGTAAATTTGACCGGTTGTAGGAAAATGTCTATTGAATAAATATAGGCTTTGGTCAACTTCTACTAAATGTGAAGGACCACATATCACATAGGGACCCTTTACACAGTTTTTACATGGGCGACATATATGTGAGAGTGTACTGCTACTGCACGACAGATCCTTCAGCAATCTCTATGGTGATTGAAGAGGTTCTAACCCCTTTTAAGTCATAATAATTAATATCAGACTCTCCATCATCACCAGAACATTTTCTTTGGGGGCCATGTAAAAAAAATATTAAAGGAAAGGGCAAATCTAAAAAAATACATATTAATTTTTAAAATATACAGATTTTTTTTTAAATCCTGAACTTTGGGTGGGAGCTTCAGCCAACGTTTTCTACTCGGGTCCGCCCAAGTTCATCAGACCGCTCAGTGATCAAAACTTGTAACAGATGGTGGGTCATCAAAGATGGGGCTGAAGCTTAATTAATTTCTACTATGTGATCCTGATCCATATCATCGGGTCTTTCTCACAGTCTCAATCAGATATTGGGCCATGGCAATCCTGCCATAGCATCAAATCACCTTTTAATGTCCCCGCATTGATGAGAGGCATGCCTCATCTGCTCTTTCAGCAATCGTTAGCGGATAGCGGATACTGCCCACCAGATGATTTTGCCACAAGCCAAGTGAAATGTTTCCTTGTCTCCATGTTCTTTTAGAAATCAGAATATCTTACATTTTCTTAAATTTTAATATTATACCATTAGAATTTTTGTGTAACTTCGCTATTAAAGTAATGTGAGGTGAATGATTAAATTAAAAGTGATGAAATTTTGTCATTAGTGAAATGAGAATGCAATTTTTTCTTTTACTTTTAAAAACACTGATGACTTCCGTTTTCATCTAATGGCATTGGAAAGTTTCTTTTTTGACTTTTTATTGGTAAGAAGTAGAGGGGTGCTTTGGTAAGAAGCAGAGGTGTGCTTTCATCTACTGGCCATGAAACTGTGAAGTATCTTTTTTCATTTAAACTCTGTTGTTTTTTTTATTTATAAAAATGATTCTTTTCTTAACTTCGCTCTTTGGTCAGAAGTAGAGGTTTGCTTTCATCTACTTGCATTGGAAACTGCAAAGTATCTTTTCTTTATTTAAACTCTTTTATTTTATTTTATTTTCTTCAAATGATTCTTCACTTAACTTCACTTGCAAAGTGAATTTACTAGTTAAAAGAAAATAGTTAACACATATTTTAAAATTAAAGTTTTTTTTTATAGAACTATAGAAAGCATGACACTCAAGAGAAATTGGGGGTTGGAAAAGGATTTCTCAAGTCACATGACCCACCAAATTGAAAAAAAATAAATACATAAATAAATAAAAGAAAGCAATGCAAATCATCTCATCACATTTATTATTATTTTGAGTGCACCAAAGTTATTCAAATCCTAACCATTCTCAAAATTCATGAAGATAAAAAATATAAAACTTTGATTTAGTGTTTATTGTTTCTATAAGAATATCAAATGGCTAATTAGATCATGAAATTGGGGTACACAAAAGTGCACAAAGTAGAATTTGGTTATTTTCATGGTTTCTTCTTCTTTTTTTTTTTTTCATATTTCTCAAAAGCATGAGAATCTAAGATCTGAAACTAGCCTTATAATTTATCACTTTTATGAACATTTTGAATGGTTTGGATTATGATTTGGAGCGCCCATGTGAGTGAAAACAATGAAAAAAGTTGTATTAGATTTCATAAAATATACAGGGTTGAATGCACGCCTTTTGATGGTGCGTAAACATTTCATGTAATTTATAAATGGGACTTTGAGCATCTCACTCATTGAATTTTTAAGAAAAATGCATTGGACCCAAGAATGAGGCCCGCCTATTGCAAATTTGAGCAGATCAAAATGAACGTCCTCTACATGCACGCAATGCCTCTATTTTTTTATTTTTTATTTGGAATAAGGGTCGGCCTCACCACAAAATTGAATGTTACACATGCTCAATTTTACAAAGAGATAAATTTTTATTTGACTAAAATTTATAAATGTCTTATGCCCATTCATTTTGAGCTACTGCCATTTTAATACATGGGCCCCATAGTTCCCGTCCACCCTTGGATTCTTTGTAAAACGCACATAGAATTTGGACTACCCATGTGATTCACTTGTACATTTAAAATTCCATGAGGCATATGTGTTTGTATTTTCACATTACTCTTTTTTTATTTTTTTCATCAGTAATGGTAATTTATATTAAAAACAAAACAAAGGTATTATCAAAGAAAACGAAAAAAAAGAAAGCAAGCACAAGTATTAGAGCTAAATACCCATACAAAAACAACAAATTATAGATTATAATAGAGCAAACACAGTTATATCTCTTCTATCCTCAACTTAGCTAAAGCATCCGCCATGCTATTCGTTGACCGATATATATGATGAAATCGAACATTCAAAAATGAGGAAAAAGTATTAATTTCATTAAAGAGGAATTGAAATTTCCATGGACCCTCTCCAAATAAGACATTTAAGAAATCACATTTGAAATATTACTTTCCACCACTATTTTATGGAAATTATTTGAGGCACAAATCCTTAGAGCTTCCAATATAGTTAACACTTTTGCTTCGTTGGAATCTTTAATGCTTATGTACTTTGAGAACATAAACAATATATCTCTCTTAAAGTTTTTTAAGACACCACTTATATCTGCATATCTTGGTTTTTCTCTTGCTGCACCAGCCACATTGAATTTAAGAACAGTAGGAGAAGTGGGAGACTAAGTGACTAAATGTCTCTTCTTAAAACATCTGCTTCTCAAACAAACAGACCAATTATTTAAGATATTATACATGCTTAAGTGCTCAAACTCTTTTTTAATGTTTGCCCATTTAGTTATTTGAAGCATACTCATGAAAATAATATCACCTATATCCTTTGACCTACTTTTGAAGATTTCATTATTCATTTCCTCTCAAATCAACCAAAGAATTGAAAAAAGAATCAACCTCCATAGAATTAAGCCAATTCAAGACCGAACCTCCAAGGCTCCACTAATTTCCTCAAAGCCTTTGACATGTACAATGAAATCCCACATTTCTTTAAAAAAAGATTGTCAAATATAGGAGGCAAATTCATAATGCATGAATAAGTGCAGGTTTAAACATGTTTAAGCATCAACCAAGTTTCACTATAATCTTAATGCATACAATATAAAGCCATATTTTCTTCATTTGTTTGATCTAACAGGCCATATAATTAATCACGATGAAATAAAATTTAATTTTATTTATAGTGGTTCATTTATTCCATTCAGAAAGTAATTCATAATGTGAGTTACATGGATCAAACAAAGGTGAGTCATGAACACCATATACGGTATAACTACACCATCATATCACTTTTCAAATCCTCACCCTCTGATCAATTATGCCCAAATTAAACAGTCAATGATGGATCATCAAAACATAGGCGACGCACAAAAAATGTCTCAGACCGAGCCCATAGTCACCAGCTTCGGCCCGGGGATCAAACAGTTCCACACCAATGGCACTCTCGTAATTTTACACCAACCAATAAAAAAATATCCGCCCCAGCTGTCGGCGCGTACGAGATCTTCCCTGGTGCTTCCGCCATTTCAACGTACGTCCACGTGTCGAGGTCGGCTGGTGGGACCCAATCCCCACAGCAGACAGCGACATGATCCTCCCAACAGCACGATTTTTTTCACCCATCTCTTTCGAAGTCACTAATCCTGTTTAATTAGCTTAAGCAACCCACCATTTGATTAATTATGTATAAAAATACAGAATTTTTTTTCTTTTTATATCAGTAGAACCCGTCGATCTACCTTTCATTAATCATTGGTAAAACCTTGGATACATAATACCACCCACAAACGTCATGGTAAAATACAAGAATAAACCTAAATGAAAAAAAGTCGGAACACATGCACCGGCCACATGACATTACGCATCTAAATCTTATATAAAAATTTTAAGTCCACTAATAAAAATCAAATAAAAATATGTATTCTTCTTCAAAATTTATATAAAAATTTTTGATATCCCCCCAAAACAAAATTATTAGAGTTCGCAACTTTCAAATGAAAATTTTAAGTATGGTGAAATGAATACATGATTGAATACAAATGAATACAGAAATCGCATTTTTCTTACCATAGGTATATATGAATGATCATAATAAAAAAAATTAAGACTCGAATTACAACTTTTATGCATGGATAATTGCTTTATTAAAAATGCATTATGTACATGGTTAAAGCAGGAAGACGAGTCTTAGAAAAAAAGAAATAAAAAAAGATCATATCCAAGAAAAAAAAAAGAGTGTAGAAAAGAAGTCACATGTTTTGTGCATCCATCACCACTTTGATTAAACTTGTGCGTAAAAAAAAAATTTTTGTGACTAAGATTGAAAGATAACTCAAATCATGTGTTTTATGCACTACTAATCTGACATCAAGATCATATCCAAGATCCAAAAGATACTGAAAGGTGGACCAGTAGTGACTTTAAGCCTTCATGTGGTTTGAGTGTCGACTATTCCAATATGTGACTCACATGTCCAGGTCACCCGAGATACCCAGGATCCAACTTCGAAGAAGCCGCAACACCTGTTGGCGTCCACCCACGTGTCCACCACCATTGGTGTTCGAAGATTCTACAAGGTTCGAATCAGTGCAGTGCCGTGAAGCTATTCAGAGGCTGACACGTGTTACCTTTGATCCCCTCCATTCGGGTCTCCTATTTATAGCCATCAACTCTCCCTTTGGCTTCTTCAATTCCAAACCATATTTCAGTTAAGTGGGTTTTTTTTTTGTTTTCCACATCTTGCCCTTCTCAATAGCCCAAAATGACCCGAATGCCTGACCGCCGGATTCTGACATTTCCGGCTGTCCACCCCTGCGGATGCGTCTCCCCGGCGACCCTCCTCGACGCTCTCATCGCCTCGGCCCGCGCCATCTCCGGCCACCGGCCGTCGGCCTTCTGCACCCACCGGCGCAATGCCCGGGAAACAATTCGCGAGATCGGAATCATCCTCATCTTCTTGGAGGCAATCCGCGATTGCAGGTCTGACCTGCCTGAATCAGCCGTGTTGTGCTTCGCCGAGCTCTACTTCGTGCTCCAGAAGATCTGCTACTTGTTGGAGGACTGCACCCGGGAAGGCGCCCGGCTTTGGATTCTGATGCAGTCCGAGCGGGTGACAAACGAATTCCGGATTTTGATCAGGATGGTCTCCACTGCACTCGATGTTCTGCCGTTGGCGTCGATGGATTGCCCTTTGGAAGTGCGAGAGATGGTTGAATTGGTTGCGAAGCAGGCGCGGAAGGTGGAGGTCTCTACCGACCTCACCGATGAGCAGGCTGTGAAGGATGTCCGCGCAATATTGCAAGCGTTTGAGAACAGGATTGCTCCCAGTTGGATTGACCTCAGACGGGTGCTCGACCATTTGGCGATTCGAAGCTGGGAAGAGTGCAATGAAGAGATCAAGTTCTTGGAGGAAGAGATCGAGTTTGAGAATTCGAAGCGGAAAGCGGGGGATGTCACTCTTCTCAGTAGCCTGATGGGGTTCATGAGCTACTGTCGGGCGGTGATGTTCGGCGCCTTTGAGGGTCGAAGCAGCAGCAATGACTGGTTAGATTGTAGATATGAGCGGGGTGCGCTTGGTGGCGTGAACCCAGAAGATTTCAGGTGCCCAATCTCTCTCGAGCTCATGATGGATCCTGTGACAGTATCTACCGGGCAAACCTATGATCGTGCATCGATTCAAAAGTGGTTCAAAGCTGGTAATCTCAACTGCCCAAATACGGGTGAGAAGCTGAAGAACGCAGATCTTACACCGAATATAGTGGTGCATAAGGTTATCCAGCAGTTCTGTTATGACAAGGGCATCGCAGGCGCAGCTACCCAAACGAGCAACCACAGAGGTCGTGATTCTGGGAAGAGCCTTTTGGCTGGCAGCCCTGTTGCAGGTGAATCAATGAGGATACTCGCTGTTTTCCTCGTCGAGAAGCTCTCAACAGGGACAGCAGAGGAGAGGAACAAGGCTGCTTATGAAATTCGATTGCTATCAAAGTCGAGTATATTCAATCGAGCCAGCATGGTAGAAGCCGGTGCGATTCGTTGGCTTCTGTTTATGCTTTCTTCAAGTGATCCTTCCACCCAAGAGAATGCGATCGCTTCTCTTCTGAATCTATCCAAGTACTGCCAAGGGAAAACAGTGATATTTGAGAGTGGTGGGTTGGGTTCAATTGTTGATGTATTGAGGAATGGGTTGAAAAGGGAAGCTAGACAGTGTGCTGCTGCAACGCTTTTCTATCTTTCTTCCGTTGCTGAGTACAGGGAAGAGATTGGAAAGATACCCGAGGCGATCCCTGCTCTTGTGGAGCTAGTAAGAAATGGGGCTACCCGCGGGAAGAAGAATGCGGTGGTTGCCCTCTATGGGCTAATGCTTTTTGCAGGAAATCATCAAAGAGCACTGGTAGCCGGAATCATCCCATCTTTGGTAGATCTCCTCACAACCGAAAGAGGCGATCTTGTAGATGATTCTCTCGGGGTTCTAGCCGCATTAGCAGAAAATCCTGAGGGAACACATGCTGTTGCAATGGCTTCAGCAATTCCCCTTGTTGTCGGAATTCTACATTCCACCACATCTCGGGTGGGGAAGGAACACTGTGTTTCGGTGCTTCTATCTCTGTGTGTTAATGGCGGAACAGAGGTGGTTTCGGTTTTACAGAAACTGCCATCACTCATGGGGTCTCTATATTTGGTTCTCACAGAAGGCCCCGCCCGTGCTAGTAAGAAGGCAAGCTCTCTACTCCAAATCATCCACAATTTGCGTAGCCCGGGGGCTTCCCGCGCGTTGCCACAAGCGGTCCGGCAAGAGCTTTTGGTTTCATGTCCGGTATCCTGATTTCATTTGACGAATTATTTTTTTCACATTCGTCTGTCTGTAATTTTTTTCCATGCGTCTGTCATGTGCATACATTGCAGTGCGTGGGTGCGTTTCTTTCTATTTGTATCGTAGTAGTAGCTCCATTTTTATGCAAGGGCTAACTACAGAAGCCAATAAATGTGCATATATATATATACCTGTAAGTTAATCTGTTGTACCAAAGCTTGATTTGTAAGTTCCAGAATAATAAGAATTACCATTTTTATGAACCTTGTGGTGAGGTTTCGAAGAATGCAAATTAGAATTACACTATAGATGCCTCGAGAAATTCGATATGAAAATTTACCTCTTCCATCATACAGTACTAATAAGATATATATTTGGCTCTCATGGAGTATATTCTAGGGATGTGAAACTTTGAAGTGGAGACTCGAAGCTCGTTGAGATTTCTAGTGCTTCTTCTAATCTTGAGACAACTTGTTCCATGGATGGTCTTTGTTGTTTATGGGCTGTACAGGCCAGTGCTAGCTTCAGGGTGTGGTCAAAAGCTTCCATTGAGTATTCCTCATTCAACTTCGGATCAACAAATTCATTTATATTTCCACCTCTTGTGAGGATCTTGGCCTGAGTGGCATAAATATTTATGAGAAAACAAGAATAAAATTAGAATGTTAACAGAGGTTATCACATGATGCTTGACTGAGAAAATCTTTTTGGTTTTTCAAGGGGTGAGTGCATATTCTTGTAATCTAAGCACTTCATCTGGTGACCCTCACAGTTGAACGAGAAATGCCTAAACCTCTAACTTGTTGGTCCATCTTGACCAAACAAATTCTTGAATCAGACAACTGCAGATGGTTAGGATCATCCAATAAAAGATTGCTTTCTTTGTTTTTGTTGATCATGAAATATCAACTCAGTCACACTTTCTTGAGCTGTCTAAATGTGTGAACTATACCAGAGTAAACTAGTGTTTCAAGTAAGCCTAGTCAAGTATGCTCAGTTACAAAACAAGGGGATGCAAACAGGCCCAGTTAATTATCAGCTGATGTGTGCAGTTTGCAAAGTCACCTGTATGTCTCAAAAAGCTATATTTACTCAATTAGGAAACAGATGGTTGGTTCTCACCATTTTATCCAGCGACATTGGTTTTTTCACATTTAAATTGATGACTCTCTTTCCCGAAAGGATTTGTAGAAGTACTATTCCGAAGCTGTATACGTCACCAGATGGATTGACATGGTGATTCCGCTGGTACTCAGGATCAACATAACCAAAGGTTCCTCTCACTTCTGAGCTCACATATGACTGACCTAGGTCCATAACTTTGGATAAACCAAAGTCGGACAGTTTGGCTTTGAAATTATCCCCTAGCAGGATGTTGGTTGGCTGCAAAAAACACCATCTGGACATCAAATTTTTATTTTGAATCATCTCAAAGAAACGATAAGAAATCATGAAATGGGTGTTGGTTGGCTGCAACAAAACACCATCTGGACATCAAATTTATATCTTGTGTCATCTCAAAGGAATGGTAAGAAATTATGAAATACATCCCAATTGAAATAGAATTTTTTATGAAAATTGAACCTATAACAGAACTTACAACTGTAGCCTTCATTGGATTGGGATATTAATATTATTCATGATGCAATGGAAAATAGTACCTTCAGTAATGAGTGCAATAAAAAATTCTACCAAGGTGAAGGCTTAACTCACCTTACCTCACCTCATGTCTGCCTTCTAAAGTGAACTTAGGTTGTGTTTGACTCCACTCCCACTCCATTGGGAGTGTAGAAAATTATTCTCTCTGATTATTTTCCTCTCAGTAGACTAAGAAATTAGGGAAGAATTTTCTCATCTGATGAAAATCAAAAGGGTTACCTACACATCCTTACTAAGAACAAAATATATGATCTCTACTTTGTCCACAATGACTTTCATTATACGCACTGTGATGAGCACTTAGGATACATGATACGTGTATATGTCAGGTGCCAGTACATATTCAAAAGTAGTCAAATTGGAATAGTGTTCATCATTTCTAAACTCCATTTTCCTGTTCTAGATCTGTAGAAATGAATTATATCCTCATTCTCTATATCTACGTCCACATCCAGGTATCATAGACACAATGATCGTTCTCAGCCCCAAAACTTGAAACTTTTATCAGAATCCCATGTTCATTGAGAGCTCTCTTGTGCATCAAAAAGTAGGTTGCTGATACTACATATTAGTTCTTGCATTTATTCATGTAATTAGATGTTGTTTTCTCCTTTTCTTCATTTTACAAAAAGAATTCTTTGCTTACTTGGACCTATGCAGTTAACAGTGGAATCAGATTTTAGTATGCTAGAATTTGGTACTATTTATACAAGAAAAAAATTAGTTATCTGAATTAGTTTTTGTTTAAAGGTTCCAAAAAGTTCAATGAATTTGTTCCTCGTTGCTCAGTACAAGAAATGTTTTTATCTCAATACCTTCAGGAAAGAGGTAAATTAGTTACAATAAAAAGAAAGCCCAATGAAATTTCTGGTTTTCAAATGCTGGTGATCACACAGGACATTGATGAGCTCCAATGATCCTGCTCATGCACAAAAGCAGCTCCATATGGCTACAGTGTGAAAGAAAGCATGTAAATCAGAAATAAGTTTGATCTACAGGATAGATTTGAACAATACTCCAATCACCTGAGTAGGAATATCAAGATAGCACTATTATGTTATCAATCCTCCTGTAGCGATTAGAATTGAAACTTTTCCTATTTTTTAAGAAATAAACTGATAAATCTTTACTCTTAAACAAGCCCAATGCAGATATGACTTTAGTTTAAACTCAAAGTCGAGTTCAATAGTCTGAGTATGTTCTATAGGCAAGTATACTTGGCCAACTCTTTTTGGGGGTTTGTGGGGTGAGCAGAAATAAATTATCTTTTTGGAGAATAGTATTGTAAAGATCTTTGTATTGGCTAATTCATGGGTTAGACAAAACTTGAGTCAATTGCTGTTGTATTTTATATATCTTTTAGTATGGATTGTGGTATAAGTCGCTGAATGCATTAAAGTGAAGAAATCGAAGAAAAAGCAACAAATTGAAGTGTTTTTCTAAGGATAACATCGCTTTAAAAGGTTATATCTCACAAACCAAAAGTTGGATATGACAAACTACCTACCGTTGGAAATCTCGTTTCGAGTAGATATCCGTAGAGCCTAAAATTGCGTTAATCGAGGCAAAAACAACAAAGTTATGGTCTCGAAAAATTTGCAGAATTTGGGGTGAAATTAATCTGATCAATTGAGTAATTAATCCGATCGATCCGATTAAAACTAGTAGTTTAATCTGATCAATCCGACTTTTAACCGATCGATCGGGCGTTGTGCAGAAACCTACCGAATTGCATGAAAACCTTTCCTGTTTGTGCCAGAGTTGCTTGTTTTGTTCCTACTTGGACTCTAACCCTAAGGCACGAATTGTGAGTTATAAAAAGGGGTTTCCTCTCAACCCTAAACACATATCTCATTATTCTAACTTGAGAATACTCTTTGGAGATCATCCTTCTTCTAGAGCTTCCATTGGAAAGAGCTGCTGAAGGCTTCTAGTTCTAGAGATGTTACTTTTACTACTTTGTAAAAGATTTGTTGCTTCTACTTCATCATAGGAGATCGTCATCTTGTTGTGTGAGATCTGTTCAAATCTCAAGCGAGGAGAGCAAGGCATGCAGAGTTGAGTCTTGTCGTGGATTCTTGCAAGAAGAATTACATCCTATGGTCGAGGGACTGACTGTATAAGGTTGTGAGTATATCTTGTAACTTCTTGAAATTAATGCTTAATTAGTCCATTGGGGCGCGTGTTTTTTTCCCATAGGGGCTTCCATGTAAAACTTTGCATGTTTTCTACTTGTGTGGTTGATTGCTTTCTTGCTTGTAAGTTTATTCCACCGCATATTGTTTGACTTGCAATCTAGAAATCTGGGACCCTATAAAACTTTCAAGTAAAATTTCTCATTTATAATTCCAATGGAAAAACCTTAAATTAAACATTGGTTTGATCAAGTTGTTTTTTCTCTCTGATTTTTTTTCTTTAAAGCCTGAACAAGTTTGGAAAAAAAATGGTTTGGTGAAAGGGAACTCCATGGAGCTTTCTGTTCCAAATAAGCAGATACATATGCTTAATACTTATTCAATAAAACCAAGTTTCTTGGTGAAGGACCAAGTCTGAACACCAAAAGCTTTCAAGTTTTAAGTTCAGTACCTAGCAAGTTGCGTACCAATTGTTTTTGGTTGCTTTGACCAAACCTAGTAGTAAGAAATGCGATGTTTGATGAACCAACTCAAGATGAAAACCTCCTACCTTGATGAGTTATTCAAGTGTCAGTGTATGAGAAGCTGCAAGAGGGTTTGTAGTTCTCTGTTCCTGTTCAATGTTAGTTCCCAAATATATTCAAGATGAAAATCCCATTTCACATAGTTGAGTACAATTGGTTGTTTCTCCTTTTGTTCATCTTACAATTGTACTTACATTCTAGCTAGTCAGTTCTGCACTTCCCTTCATATTCTTCTCAATTCATTTTCGATTTTGCTATTGCATTTTCAATTCACTTCTCCATTTTCTCTTGTAATTAATTATCTGGGACTTGGATTTGATTCCACACGTATTTCATTGATATACATTGTGAGCTTAGAAGTTCTTGTGCCCTTTGATATACATTGTTATGCCATTCTATATTAGCTTAAGCTTATAGAGTAAGTGGTTGTCAGCAGGATGCCCATTATTACTCAAAGAAAGCATAAGTTTTTGTTTCTTTTTCTCGTAAAGAAAACATTAAGTTCTTTATTCTCAAGGCCATGGCATTCTTAGGCGGCTGCCACACTGGCTAGCATGGGAGTCCTATAAGTAATCAAGGCAGCAAATCCCTTGTCAAAAATATGCCTAAAAAGTCCGCACAAGTCTTGGTGGTGATGTTTCCTTGCCATTAAGATGAGTGAATAGGCCAAAGTCATAGCGCACTAGAAACAGCTGGACTCAACCCATGCTCACATTCCCTGTCATAAACCCACATGCAAAGCCAAGCTCCACAGTGCTTCCGTCTTGACACAAAGAGCCATTCGTACAAACCCATCAGATGGGGTCTAGATTCCTACCTGACTGTAGCTTCAGTCTGGAAGAGAACATAGCTGCTCTAAATCAGTTTGGTGTAATTCGAGTGCTGGATTCACAAGACTAAGAGCTTGGATCATATTAGACTAGTTTGGTGCAACTGAGTTAGGAGTAGAAAGAAACTTATGATACAGGGGTTAGTCCACTGATTTGAAACTAGTTTTATTAAAGCCCAGAAAAGTTAGATATAACCGTCAGATTGAGAAGCTTGGAAACAAGCCATTGCAATTTCTCAATCCTTCTTTTCAACGATTCAGTTTGTGGTTGACTGGGTTGAATTATACTGTTGAATTTGTTCCAAGAGGATTCTTTTAGAGGTTCTTTTCAGCAATTTTTGATATCAGAGCTCCAAGTTTACAATAGCTGGATGATCTGACAGTCAGGCTATCAAACTCCAAATATGCAATTATAAACACTTTTACATAATTTACATATATGTAATGTACAACATTTTAGACTTGTTTATTCACATAAGAGGGAAGATTTACACAGCTAAAGAGGTAGATGTGCCCTTGAAAACAGTTAATACCCATCTTGGTAATCTTTTGGCCTAGGAGATCTGATAACTCTGCTCAAATGCATTGCATTTGGATGTTGGATGTGGATCATTCTGCTTGTTTTTTATTTCTCCTTTTAGCATACATATATTAATTATGGGTATCAGCAAGATCGGCTTGACTGGGTCTGAACTAATGCACAGCTTGTGAGCTTGCCAAGGTGAATCTAGCTCGGCTTGATTACCTCACAAACTGAGCTCAGTAGCCTTCAGCTCAGCTTGGCAATGTGCTCGTTAATGGACTGGTTAACAGAATTTACCGAGCACTCTAGCCATTTCAACTCTAGCTCAAGCTCAAGATTGGCTCAATTTCAAATCAAGCTGAGATTGAGCTTTCTTCAGCAATATCAACACAGTTTTGAGCATGGATTGTCACCCTGAAACTGGATCCTGGCTCAAGCCAGATTTGAAGCTGTGCATACTAATTTCAAGGTTGAATTCAAGCCCAGCCAAGCGTGGGTTACACCCCTAATTTACTTCATACATTTATAGGCTAGGTTTATGGAAACAATTAAATATTTTATTACTAAACTATTAAGAGTAAGATTTGTACTTAATTTTTATTGGTGCGATAGGATTTGTACTTAAATTTTTATTGGTGCAATCTTTGCAGAGTGTTTTTATTCAATTTTTTTTAATTTATTTGAATACTATGTTGAATCTGCAAATCTTATGCTTTGTTGTGATATGCAACATCAGAATAAGTATTTATTATTTAATTGGATGATCTACATGAACAGGGCTTAGGGAACCTCAACATACATAAAGCCAAACAAGAGATTATGTGATGAAATCACCAATAATAATCATAGAAACTACCTTGATATCACGATGAACAATGCAGCCTCCAGGATATGAGTGAAGAAACCATAGGCCTCGGGCACTATCAATCGCAATCTCAAGCCTTTGAATCCATGACAGGACCCTATCCTTACCTGTTTTTTACATAAAATTTTTAAGCTTACCGTCTAAAAGGTGACTGGCCCAAAGGGAAACGCTTTGTAAAGAGAGGAAATACCAAATAGCCACTCTGAGAGATTCCCATTGGAGCACAACTCATAAACAAGAAAACATTCATCTTCTTCCTCACAATGCCCGAGCAAAGCCACAAGGTTTGGATGTGTGACATGTGATAGGCTCATAACTTCCCTCATAAAAGACTCAACATATTCATCCTTGATGACGTGCTTCACTGCAACATTCCTTCCATTTGAAAATATTCCTTTATACACCTTCCCTATTGACACCATAGAAAGTCAGAATAAAACCTGACTCTCTCTTCAAAATAACACAAAATCTTAAACAATGTCTCCTTGATTTGTTTTGGCTAAAGTAGCCATCAGTAAGTGATGCAATACATTACTATCTCCGTACCGTACATGTATAGCAGGCTAGTTCCATTTTCTAAAAAGATTTAGAGAGATGCAGATGGGTCATTGCTTTGGTGCAATGGTAAAAGTCTTGGGTACCATGTGTGATAACGCAGGTTTGAGGCCTGCGAGCAGCCCCTTTGTGGAAAATTGCCAAAGATTAGGTCTGCCTCCAGTCTGGACCCTACTAGAACCCTGTTTTGGCAGGATTTGCAGTGGGTGGTGATGATTTAGAGAGATGCAGATATTGCATGGGTTAACAAAGCAATTAAGAACACCCACAATAAAATTTCAGTCACTTCACAGTATGATTGTAGGACTTGTATCTTTGAGCACCATGGTGTGTTTATAGAGAAATGATAACAAGCAACTAGTTGCATTGTAGATTACATTAGTATGATGAAGTATACAGTGCAAAAAAAATTGCATTGGATCACGCAGGCAGCCCAATTTAATGTAGAGTATCAAATCAAATGAATACACTCTTCAATATCCCATAAAAAAATACATTGATCAGAAAACCCTACTCTCTGAATTCAAAAAATGCCAAGATGATCATTTCAAGAGAAAAAGGTTGGGTTTTCCTTAGGAATCAATCATATAATTGAACCCACCTTGGGTTTCTTTTGGCTTTCCAGGACCAAGTTGATTAGGAGATGCCATTAGTATTTGACTTGGAAAATTAACAGTGATAACTGGAAAAGGCTATTGTTCAGAGGGTTATGATCATCCAATCAAGTCAGAATCCATTTTGTAGATGTGACAAAAGTTTCACCTGTTGCCAACCCGATGCAACCCTCCCTGTTTATCCAGGCTTGGATTAGCACTGGCAGTAAGCCAGCAGAGTTGACTGGATTTTAGTAATGTGCCCTATAGCCAAACATATTGATTTGCACAAGTAACAAGGTTATGAATCCTTCAACAGTTCATTTCTATGTGATTGCCTCTATGCACATAATCAAACATGAATGAAGCAGATGTTATCTTCTGGGAGTCCATAAATAGCTCCTCACCTGCTATGCCTTGGCCGATGAAGTTTAAAGCGCTTAGATTGTTGGTTGCTGCATAGATCTCCTTAATTGAAATTTTCTGACAACGAGGCCTCCCTGGTAGTAATTCCTTAACATCTGTATGAGAAAACAATCCACAGCTCAATTTAATATGCTCATTTATAGTGAGCTGCAGTATCCAAGTGTAAGTACAGAAAACCACTATGAGATACCATCCTTTCTTTGCAATGCATTTGATTTGAATCGCTTTTTCAGAAGGATGTATGCCACAATAAATACCACTGCCACAGTCACGATGAGGCCCCCAATTAGTATCCATAGACCTGTTCAATATAGATTACCGAGAGTGAAATATTATATGCAATCATAAAACAGCATACGATCAGTTACCATTTCAAAAAAATAAATAATAAATAATGAAAAAAAATTCCATAAGATTTAAACTTGACCATTGTTAGAAGGGAAATTCACCTGAGCGTAGTGTAGGCTTCTTTTCAGTGCGACTTTCATGCAACTCTGCAAATAAAGGGAGAATGACAATCGTGGAATGACAATTGCTACAAAAAGGGAAAGGAAGGGAACAACGAAGACAATAAACAGTAGATGGACCCAGAGATAAATTCAAATACAAATTATGAAGGGTAAATCGTGGTTAACCTTACAAAAAGAATTAGAATAATAAGAGGGACTCAGGGGGAAAACCAGGAGCAAGGAAGAAATAATCAAGAAAACATAAGTGACTAAGAAAGATCATCATAGGACAAAAGGCCTTAAGATAAATGGGTGAGGAACTTGATGACTGATTAGGTTTGATACGAGCATTTTGAAGGGTTTAGTTTAGCGTTGGAAGTAAAATGAATTTTAGCACGAAATAAACAATTGCCACTCAGAGCATAAATGTGTGTATGTGTGTATATGTATTTCCACTGTAAAAAATGAGGGTATTTATAAAGAGGAGAAATGACTGAACATTGGAGCAAGTACGTTCTAATGCGGGCCAAAAAAAAAAATGCATGTTAGGATCCCTTTTGGTCAATTTCTAGCACTTTGGATAAGTACATTCACCTATGGAGAATGACTGAGTTGATCCGCACTCATATTTAGTTGATATTCCTCACTGGAAAGAAGTGATCAATTTCACACCAAGATAAAATATGAAATCATCATGACTTCAATATGACAGTAAATAATGAATCTGATGGTGTATGCAACTATCTCTCAAGAAAAGGATTGGTACATAACAGACATCCCCAATCAAGGCAAACAATCTCCAGTAATTGTACTGTGGTATTTACAACAATTATGAATCAAGGGGTCTTTGAAATTGGAAATGAATTTATATAGCTGTCAATATCATCTTCATCACCATCATCATCATGTTTGCTCATCCCATCAATCTTTGGTTGGTTTTGAGTGCTGTAATCAAGGGGGAGTCATATAGACTAAGAAACAGTATACATATCATTGCTTACAAACAGTATTTTTTAAACAAGTTTTACACCTGAAGTGGTTGGCACATGAAACATACCTTGATGTCTATAATCTTAGAGAGGAAATCCTAGAATACATACCTTGATTTAGGCTTTGCTCTCCGAGGCATTTAAAAAGTTTCAGGATCCAATTCACATCATCAATCCTGATACTCATCAGTGACACCAACACCGCAAATCTGCAAACATTGGCTTCAAATTTGCTAGACTCCTCACCATTGTGAAAAGATCTTCCTATTTCATTCCATCTTCTCGAACAAGGAGTACAGGCAGGATTCTTATCACCATCAAGGCCCAAAAACTTACAATCATCCTCCAAACCCTTGAATCTATTCCCCAATTTTCCAATAACATCACTAACTGTAAAATCTGAACAACCTCCAACACCATTGTTAAGCCTCTCAATCCCACAATCCAAGACATCTTCATTGAAGTTCTTCATTGCATCCGAGCAAAGCTTTTGTTCATTGGCATTCAAGTAAAGTTGACCAGTTTGGTTTGCCCTCTGCGCCAATGCATAAAGGTATTCCTCAAAAGATGCTCCACAGCAGTTTTTGGACAGAAACCCACCCCAATTCCCTCCTTCACAGCTAGAAATATTGTCAAAGGAGAAAGGCTGAAAACTGAGGTTGCAACTAGACTGAGGAGCCTGTGAATCAACAAATTCAATGCCAATGATAAAGATGACCATGAAAATTATTAGGGAGGGAAGTGCCTTAAGGTTATTTCCATGCCAACTTTGGAAGGTTAAGATGGTTTTAGCCATGAAAAATGCTATGGGTACAACTCTTTCATGCCAATTTTGGAAAGGATATGGCAATAAAATGGAATGTGATGGGGGGCAATGTTCTACTTCATTTCTAGCAAAAAAGGAATGGTGCAAAATAGGATTTCGAAACTGAGATCAGAAAATGGAACTGGGAAGTGGGTTCTGATTGTTCCTTGATATTCTTCTAAAAGAGTAATAACAGAGAATTTACAGTCGTGGAACTTGGAATTTATGATATGGTAATTATTGAAAGGTGGCTTTTGCAAGGGATGGAAGAGATTTTGTTTGGTTATTTGTAAAGGACATGATTAAGAGAAGTGTTTTTATGTTTTGGCTCCATCGTCTTTGGAATTGGAAAGGATCAATGGCCGGCATATGCAAAGAAATGAGGGAGAAAAAAAAAAAAGAAAAAAAACGCCTTGTGAACATTTGCATTGTCTTTGGCGGTTTTCTGTGGTGAGAATACCGTTTTGTTTTGGATTTATACATTTGGATGTCTGTGAAGAGGCCATTCTTCCCAGAAAAGAAGACCAAAAAAATGCTTAAAAAACCTCGATCTGACTTGAGTTGACTCGACCAACTCAATTTGGCTCAGTAGGTTCCTGAGTCGTGTGACAAACAGGTTTGAGTGAGTACTTTGCTAGAGTTGCCCGAGTTACACTGCTGGGGGCCCAGCCAAGTCGAATTTTCAAGTTCTCAAACTACGATTTCAAAATGAGAGATTGGATTGCAAATGGATATCCAATTATTTGACTATCTGAAATCTCTAGTTCTCTAAGAACATAGGATCAGGAACATTGAGACCCTGCATTTGAAATTTTCTTTGTTCCAACCCGAGGATCCATAATTAGGATGATTACGATTCACACATTTAAAATAAATGAGTTTTAAGGGCCTACATAAAGATTTGCTTAGATTTAATCATTTGCCTTTTAATAGCTCCACTTGCATTTCTTAAATTTTAGTTTGAAGCCCCTTGTGCATTCTGCATTTTATTTTGGATCAGGATCCAAAAACCGAATCTGTTTATTGAGTTGATTCTGAATCTAGATCCAAGTCCGGATCTATGAAGTCCAACCCATTTATATACCTAATTGGATGGGGTATGGAACATTGGGTTTGGGTTTGGACTTCCATTTCATTGTTAGCAAGTCAAAAACCTTCTATTTCATGGGTCTTGCAGTGATTCAGGCATTCAGCGCCGCACCAAGACAAGAAGAGAAGGTATAAAACAAGAAAAGCTTTCCATTCCACTGATGAAAAAACACAAGATCAGCAAATATAACAAAACCTGGACCGACCATTTTACAGGCAAATTTCGGGTGTGGACCCATGCTCTTAGGAGTAATTGTTGTGTTCTCTAATAGGATGTCAATGGGCCAGATCTAGGAGTTGAACAAACAGAATTTTAAATAGGCCCAAAGCTCACTGTGATTAGTTTTAAATCGCAGCCAAGACAAATGGCTCTCTCTAGTCTGCCCAGACCCAAACTGAAGAAAGCCATATGGTCTCTAAGGTTTGTTTGGCCCAGCCCCAACTTAAAACTTAATACCCCCGTTTCTCGAACTGAACCTAATCCTCAACCCCCTTTCTCTCACAAAAAGTCCCCAAATATAGCATCCACAGATATTTCTCTCTCTCTCTCTCTCTCTCTCTCTCTCTCTCAGGCCCTTTTTTTTTTTTTTTTACTTGGTTCAGTGCCCAAGAGGGAGAAAATTTAAGGCACCCACCAGGAATCGATCTTTAGTGGGTGATATGAGAGTGAAAGCCTTTGCCACTAAGACATCCCTAAATTTCCCTCTAAGGATCTATTTGTATACCGCTATTTTAAGTAGAAACCACAACATACTAACCACTGGGAAATCTAACTTCTTTTTGTATTAGTTTGGTGCAGCAGAAGAGGAGGCAAAAATTTCCATCAAAATCACTTATTTTGTACTTGTTTTCTGCAGTTGAGAGGATCCAGAGTGGTAGGATCTCCCTTGCCGCTTCCATTTCCTCTTCCACAGAATGACACAAATGCACCTTAAACAAATGACTTACGAGCAATATTGAATGGAAATAGGTTTCAACTTTCAATAAGAATGAAAATGGGATTAGGAAGAATGATATGATCCTCAAAAAAGGATCTTTACTCTTTTTGGGTGGTCTAGATCATTGATCTGATAGGTTTAAAGGTGTTGGACAGTCCCAAAAAAAAAATCGTAGAAATGGAAGATCTTGGCCACCATCGTGCATTTAAATGAATGTGGACTTGTTTTTTTTTTTTTTTTGTTTTTATTGTTTCTATCTTAATCATTAAAAAAAAAAACTTGCTCATGCAAATACCTAACACGTCACCTAATAAAAAAACATCTGGTTCTGGTTCTACCCCGGATCCTACCCATTTATCACCCATTTGGATGGGCCATGGAACATTGGGTTTGTGTTTGGACTACCATTTCATTGCTAGCAATTAAAAAACACTCTAATTCATGGGTCTTGCATTGATTCAGCGCCGCACCAAGACATGGAGAGCCGGTACAAAAAGAAAAGACTTATCTTTCCATTCCACTAATGAAAAAACACAAGATCAGCAAATATAACAAACAACCTGGACCAACCATTTTATACGCAAATTACGGGTGGACCCATGCTCTTAGGAGTTGTTGTTATGTTCTCTAAAAGGATGTCAATGGGCAAGATCTAGACGTAGAAAAAACAGAATCTTAAAAAGGCCCAAAGCTCGCTGTGATTAGTATTAAATCACGGCCTACAAAAATGGCTCTCTCTCTCTCTCTCTCTCTCTCTCTCTCTGCTGGGCAGCAGTTTGTGACCGTATGCTAAACAATATCAGAGACCGCTCGATTTGATTTCATGGTCTGACATGCAGTTGGATGAGAAGAGAGAATTACATGAGAATGAATGATACCAAAATCTAGTGGATACATATATTGAAAACCATGTGCGACAAACACTTCATTTCTTACTGGAGACTTGTACTTATGTACAACATAGGCCCTTCTAGACATGGGCATAGGTTTTTTTTTTTTTTTCATGACCAGGTAACAAGCAGTGATAGAGAGCAGGGATAACAAGCATATGTAATATTGTAAGGGGTTCCATTGGCTAAGCAGTTGGATATGAGGCTGACATGGCAATACCACACAGACCACCTTCAGAAGCAACATCTCTTTGCATCCTAATGTATCCCTTTTCACCCCAATTAGTGCCCCATGAATTCTTAACCAACCAATACTTGGTCCCATTAGAGGTTGCTCCATAACCAACGGCGGTAACACCATGATCCAACTCAGTACCACAATCGCCTATGAAAACACCGCTGGAGTAAAATTGGAATGCAAATCCACTGGCATCAATGGCAACGGAAACCGGTTGGTTGGCCACAGCCTTCAACAGTGCATTCTCGCTATTTGCTGGCACGTCTTCATGGCCTTTGATGTCTGCAGCATGGTTTGTAGACTTCTTCCTGTTACATTTGCCGTCTTGTCCAGTGTATGGATAATTTGCTTCAGTTGTAAGGCCTTTGTTTTGTTGAACGAAGTCAAAGGCGTCATCCATGAGGCCACCCTCGCAGCCCTGATCTTCACCACTGGTGTCACAGTCCACTAGCTCTTGCTCAGATAGAGAGATTAACTTACCTGTACTGAGTTGGGTAATTCCTTCCATAGCTGCAACTGCTGAAAAGGCCCAGCAAGATCCTACTCCATGGATCATTTCAAACCATATTATTAAGCAATGAATTAGTTACAATACTGTTACTAGCATTAGGTTTGATTCTTAGTTTCTTTTATCATGATATCACTTTTAAATATAAGAAATAGTTTGCTCATGCACGAGTATTTCTATAATTGGAATTGGGGTCACTTCAAGGAATGTTTAAACTCCCATGGATATTTGTAAATTTGGTCCCAGCCCAAATTGAATTGGTCTACTAACTACTAAGTACTGGGCTTACATGGCCGGATACTCCTAATAATTCCATGTAGGGATTAGCATTGTCTAAAGCAAGTAAACAGTTGTGACTAGCCGAGAGGAAAACTACATGGGGCGTTCCTTATTTGCTTGTAGGCGCGACTCATACCCAGCTTAAAGCAACTCGGGCTTGGCCCTTGTGGCATTACCACATATGAATCCCGAGAACTCAATTCCTGTCATAATCGCTGTTATGAAGTGCCTGTAAACCTAATTACTGGTAATTGGTCATGTAAAAAAAAACAAGACAAACTTACCGCATTGTCCTTGATTCTTGATAGGAGTTACAGCTCCCTTCTTACTCCAGTCCATAGCAGATGGCACTGCAGTGACATTCTCATACATGAAGGACGTTGTCCTCATTGGTCTAACCACAGAGGCCCTAAACCCATTACGGGAGGTCGTAAACTCTTCATTGGTTAGGTCCGCAAATTCATTGATACCTAGCCTGTAAGGTTTCTCACCAGCTTTGTTGAAGGAATTGATGAATTTTACGTTCTCCTTGAATATTTTGAAACGTTTCTCCTTCTCTGCTGCATCTTTATACACACGCCCGTGCTGATCCATCCATTGTTCATGCATTTCGGACATTGACGTCTGATGGAGCTTGTGGCCCAAGCTCTGATTAGCCCAAAAGCTCAAGATGAGGAAGCCCAAATAGGGGAACACCTGGTACTTTGATGCCATTGGGTTATGATGTTAAATTCAAATTGATTTGATGATTTGTGATTGTACAAGTAGTGAATGCAAATAAACTAAAGTGCCTACAGTACTTTATATAGGCATTGCATGGAAAATGACTCATTACTCTAATCCAATGTTGCATTGCATAGAAATGTGGATAAGGCCATAGGGGAGAGGTGGGGAGTGATTGTTATATTAACTTGCCGGGAAAATTGTACTGATTTGTATGTGTTGAATGACATCTTTCAGTGTAATTAACTCATTCTCTGGTTGTTTATAATACAGTACTAAACTATTTTAAGTTGTTATCTACGTGACTGAAGAAGGTGGGCTAGCCTTTTATAATCCAACCAGGAATCTATTGGGATCCACGGGGTGGTTCATGGATAAAAATAGTTCCTACATAGTTAATATAATTATTCAAGTAGACCTGCAAACAAATCCAATAAAGTGTTCATTTTACTAAAAACATGTCGGATAAGTTGGATTGATTTGGACAACAAATATATGCTTAAACTCTAGCGCATCTTATTTAGAATTGCAGGCCACCCTTTCCCAGAGCCAAAAGAGATAAATTTTAAGCCTCTTATCAAACCCACTTGAATGTATGCCAATCATTGGAGAATGTTACGTTAACAAGGTCACATTGGATATGATTTTGGGCAAAAATCATATAGAAAGTCATATCGATTAGATCATTAGAATCATTTATTTAGGGGTCTTAAACTTTAATGGTTTCCTAAATTACACTTTTTATGAAATTCAATTCAATGGTGAGTAAAGTTTGGATTAGTGTCAAATGTGGGTAAGAGCGAATTTGCAAGGGTAATTGAGCTTTTGGGGGGTGGGGGGTGTGGGGGGTGGGTTTGGTGGGTGTGTTGGGGTTGGTTGTGGTGTGGTGGTGTTTTAGGATTGATCACAAGGATCCCTTGTGGTAGTAGAAAAGTTGCCTCTCTCACAAGCCATGAGAAGCATTCTTATAAGAAGGCTTTTCCACAAGTATGGAGTCCTACGTTGTTTTTGGCAATGGTTAGTTTTGGTGGAGCAGCATGACCTCTATGTAGTATCCTTAACTTCAATTATTAAGGCGTCTCAAATATTCTCAATAACAATTATTGGTTAACTATTAGGCCCCTTAGAAGGATGGTCATGGCACGAAATTATCATCATCAATATTGTCATTGTCATCATCATCAAACCCTTATATATCTTGATGGTTTGATTTGCCCTCGGGAGTTTTGAGTAGTATACTTTCATTACTCTACCAAGGAACAAGATTCTCTCTCTCTCTCTCATGCGCGTGCGCACATACACAAAACCTTGACATTTCACAAGGTTTCGATTTTAAACACTATAGTTTGATACAAGATAGTTGCAATCAATTTTTCAAAGGATTTGCATCCGTGTTAGATAGATTGAAGATTAGGAAGAGTCTGCTCAATTGAGTACTCACTGAGTTGGACTCACTAAGTGTGTCGATTTGAGTGCTTGAGTTATTCAATTTGCTCCTATTTAGCCCAAAAAAAAAAAAAAAGACAATGAAATCGAGTGGCTCCTTAGTAGGTTTGCAACCTTACAACCCCACCTCTCACCTAGGGATCGATCCCTAATTTTTCTCCACTCCTAACATGTACATGTTTTCTCTCCCTATGTGTGTGTTACTCTCAGAATTGAACGCCTTAGCTGCTAAAAATTGGATTAGACTGTTTAACCAAACCCCAATAAAGCAGCTCAAATAGTTTGTCCCAAACTATACTCTTTATTTTCTAATCTTTTATCTTTTCTATATAGCAAAACCCTGCTTTGATAAAACATCGGTTATAACAATTTAAACAGATAAAAGATGTGATTGCAACTGGTGTCCAATCTCTGAGTGCTTCAACCATGGTTCCCTGAGCAACTGTACTAGAACTCCATTGTAGGCCACCTATTAAAAATCAAAACCATTCAAAATGAAGTCCTCTCCTTCACTGGGTTGTTTCAAAGTCTTATTCCATTAAAAGTCAGTCGTGCGATGTGATTGACAGAATCATTAAAAATGTGACGAGTGCAGATGATTACTAATGCTTAGGATATGTCCACTTCACTATTAATCATATGCACAATCTTACAGTGAGATCAACTCATATTAAGTTAGAACTTGAGGACATTCCACGGATTGGAATGGAATTCATTTTGATTGGCCCAAATTTTCAATAAGTGAGCCCCACATTAGAGTTTCAATCCCTTAATTGACTATTTGGCATCGTTTAATTAAAAAGTTTTCTTGTTCATGCGGAAAGGAAAGAAGGAAGGTGTTTGACTGACTATTCTAAAAGTCTCCTTCTGCACAACAATGTAAAAAATGTTGAATTTTCTTCCCCAAAAATTTCCGCGTGCAAATATCAAAATTAATGTTAAGAGAAATTGATGGGGGTTCACTTTTTTGATGGGGCACACCTCTTTAAAGTCCAAGTTAGGACACACATGCCCACTGCAGAAGAAGATTTCACCCCAAGAAATAGCGTTTGTTAAAAAAGAAAATTCTAATTGAAAAAAAAAGTTGCTTTTCGAGGGAGAATTACCACGCATGAGAGTTCAAATCATATTCTCTCTCCTTGGAAGTCTAAGATTATGGAGCTTTTCATATGCAAATGAGAGTAGTTGATACCTGGATTTGATAATCTCTAAATTTATGACTCTTTAGAGAATTACTAAGTTGAAGGAGTGGAGTCTACCTATTGAGAATATGATCCACTCAAAATGATGCCTTTCTGCACATGGGTTGTATTCCAATAGGAGTTGGTCTTGTAGTAGGATAGACCATATGATACATAACAAGATCAGCACATGGTCACTATTCATATCTATTAATCAATTTATTCATTGCACAATCAATCTTATAGTGGGGCTGACTTCTATTAGAGTAAAAAGTTAAAGCATCCCATGCATCTATTTTGAACAATTTAAATTTTTAATAGGTGGATTCCGTTGTGGAATTCCTCTCCTTCAACTTATTATTTACCCGAGTTAGAAGCTCTAATTGATAACTATGTGCATTTGTCACCCAGAGAAATGCTGGGACAACATCTTCCTATAATTTACTAACAAATTGGTGTTTATAGACTATGATTTCTAGGCCCTTTGATTCATTAAACAGGTGAAAAAGCTCTAACTTATTATTTTAAACATCGGGTAGCCCAACAAGTTTGGGTGTTTCTTCTTAAATATGCGAGCAAGATCACCAGTAAACATGTTTTCTATTAGTCCTCAATATCTTTATGTAAGAGACAACGCGATCAGGTAAGGCTGCTCCATCAAATTACTTCAATCAAATGATTATTTGTCAATTGCATCATTTAAAAAGGTTTTCGATCTTTTCTTTATTTCAATATTTCAAGTTCTTGATGTTAAAAAATGGATTTTATTTTAGAAGTATTAACTTTTGAATTCCACAACCTTATTCTCGACTCAATGGAACTGATGATCACTACCCAAACTATGGAACCACAATGTACCCATCAATGATGGAAATATGAGTTCAAACAATGATAGAAATCACGAGGATGTAAGTACAACCACTATCTTTTAACAGTTATGTTAAGTTGGATTAGATACAATCGGAAAAGAGGAAAAGATACATCAAAATATCTCTCTCTCTCTATATATATATCAGATGCATAATAATATTGTCCATATAGAGGAAGTATACAACTCTATACGAGAAAATTAAATATCAGATGCATAGTAGTAGTGTCCATATCAAAGAGGTATGCAACTCTATACGAGAAAACTATATGCAACTCTGTCTTCTTTTCATACTAGAAAGTACTTGTACTTCTGTACAATAGAGCCCTCCTAGATAACGGCATAGGCTTTTCATATTGAGGTAATTAACATACTTTCCTTTAATAATGATAGATGACAACATGCATAATACTTAATGGGTTGCCATTGACTAAGCAGAGGATAAGAGGCCATTATGGCAATTCTACAAAGACCTTATACAAAATCAACATTTCTTTGCATCCTAATGTATCCCTTTTCACCCCATCCAATGCCCCATGAAATTTTAACCAACCAATGGTTGGTCCCATCAAAGGTTGCTCCATAACCAATGACGGTAACGCCATAATCCAACTTTGTACCACAATCGCCAGTGAAGACACCGCTAGAGTAGAACTGGAATGCAGATCCACTGGCATCAATGGCAACGGAAACTGGTTGGTTGGCCACAACATTCAGCAGCGCCTTCTCGCTGTTTGCTGGCACATCTTCATGGCCGCTGATGTCTGTGGCATGGTTTGTAGACTTCTTCCTGTTACATTTGCCGTCTTGTCCACTATATGGATAATTTGCTTCAATTGTAAGGCCTTTGTTTCGTTGAATGAAGTCAAAGGCATCATCCATGAGGCCGCCCTCGCAGCCCTGATCTTCACCATTGGTGTTACAGTCCACTAGCTCTTGCTCAGATAGAGAGATTAACTTACCTACTGAGTTAGGTAATTCCTTCCGTAGCTGCAACTGCTGAGAAGGCCCAACAATGCCCTATTCAAAGAATCATTTTGCACCATATTATTAAGCAATAAATAGTGATATTAGTTTTACTAAATACAGGTTTGGTTGTTATCGTGATATCACTTTTAAACATGAGAAATACCATGTTCGGATATGATTAATTATTTCTATCATTGGAAAGGTTCACTGCAAGGCATGTCCATGCTCTCGAGATAATTATAATTTGGCCCGAGATCAAATCGTAGTGCTCTAGTAAGTAGTTGGCTTACATGGCCATACTGTAGTATTGTCATACATGGCTTTAAGCCTTATGACTTAGCCAGGAGGAAACACTTCGAGGGCTTTCCTATTGGCATGTAGGCCCCACTCCTATCCTGCCATAAGCAAATTGAGCTTGGACCACAAACCACTATTTATAGTATACTCATAAATCTAGGTACCTACACTCAGCTCATAAGACCCAGATGGGGCCCTGTTCTAGAGTTTGTGTGCGCTACTTACCGCATTCTCCTTGGTTCTTGACAGGGGTTACAGACCCTTCTTTCTCCAGTCCATAGTAGATGGCATTGCAAAGACATTCTCATACGTGAATGACGTTGTTCTCATTGTGCAGACCTCGTGGGCCTTAAATCCATTACGGGATGCCCTAAACTATGCATTGGTCAGGTCCGCATACTCATTGATGCTTAGCTTGTGAGGTTTTTCTCCAGCATTGTTGAATGACTCGATGAATTCTACATTCACGTTGAATATTTTGAAATGTTGTGCCTTCTCTACTACATCTTTATACACACGCCCATGTTGAGCCATCCATTGTTCATGCATTTCGGAAGTGGATGTCTCATGGAGCTTGCAGCCCAACCCTCCACTAGCCCAAATGATCAAGATGAAGAAAGATAGATAGGTGAAACACTGGTATCTTGAAGCCATGCTGTTGTAATATTAGATTCTAATTGATAGGATGATTTATGATTGTACAAGTGAATGCAAATGAGCTAAGGTGCTTACAATATATATATATATATGAGAATATTTATGCGCTTATGTCCCTCACACAAATGATGAGAGATACTCCATATTTGGAAAGTATTTATGTGGAAAAGGATAAAATCATTACACTTATCACACCTTTTTAACTTTGATAGGTTCAAAAAAGGAAGTGTCTCTCACTAAAATGGTGAGGGATGAATGCATAAAAATACTGTTTATATATAAATACTTGTAAGGACCCTCCTACGATCCTTACGGACTATTTCTCACCGTTTTAAATAGTGTGGTCTATGTTGCGAGCCATCTAAATGAATCACACACACTACTCCTGTGAATTACACACGTCCACCAATTCTAGGTTTCATCCAAATAGATTGGACCGTTGGATCAACTGTACACTTATGTATATGTAGATAAATATATATAAAGTCTATTTGGACGGATGTGCAGTCGATCCAACGGTCCAATCTATTTGGATGGGAACTAAAATTGGTGGATATATGCAATTTAGGTGGTTATGTATGTGATCCATTTGGATATCTCGTAACAGGGCTAAATTGTCCAAAATGGTGAAAAATAGTCCATAAGAACCGTAAGGATGGTCCTTTCCCATTTATATATATATATATATATATATATATATTCCATGGAAAAGGATTTATTATGTTAATGCAACGTCGCATTGTTCTTCAGTTATTGTAAACGGGAGAGATTGATTTATTTGCTTCCCGGGGAAAATTTGCCGATTTGGATGGGATGAATGGCATGTTATAGTATAATTTTAACTCATTCTCAGTTTGCTTAGGAGTGTAATGCTCTTGTACCCCTAATTTCTGTCTTTCTCTCTTTGTCTCTCGTTCTATTTTGCTATTCTAATTGAAGCCTTTGTGTTACTGGTAACAAAAATTCTCAGGTTGTTTAATGATACAATTTCGATCGGCATGACTGGAGATGGTAGGCCAGGCTTTTACTACTACGAAGGGTAATCTATTGAGCTCTAGTTATTATAATCTTTCAAGTAACTAACTAGTTATTAAAATAGGTACCTAGTTATTATAAGCATTCAAGTAACTACCAGCAATTAAGTCCAATGGATGGGTCATGGGTGGTCGCCTTTCCTAAAGCATGGCAGAGAAGTTGGATTGATTTGGACTATAATTGCACGTCTGAACTCTAGCATATTCAATGGATAGGTATGGGCCAACCATTCCACAAACGTGGGTTGTCGTAGTCATGGCCAGTGTGACAGAAAAAAGTTCTTAAGCCCTCTGTGGGACCCACTTGAATGCTTACCACCAATCACAGGAGGAACTATGACAGAAAGGTCTTTGAAAAAATCATTTGAATTTAATCATCACCACCATTAATTGAGGAGAGGGCTTGTTTTCATAATGCCGTGAGAGAGGAAACATTAGATTCCTATTTTGTGGAAATGCCAATCCAGCATATCTGGCGTAGAAAGAAATCCCACAAAGATCTCTGCACAGAAACTGCTTGAGCCAAATGACAAGAAAGGAAATGCTTGGAATATACTTTTTTATTTTGGCACAAACAGTCTTGCACAAATGTGCCTTTAAGATTAATGGCTTATTAGGCTATTGTATTTTGAAATTCAATTCAACCGTAAATATAATTTAGATTAGTGCCAGTTGAGATTAAGTTCCAATTCATGTTGGTAGGTATATGGAAGAGGATTGCATTGACCACGAAGGTTATCCTGTGGAAGTCGTCTCTCACGCAAGCCATACGAGTCATCTTCTCATGAAACGAGAGGGTTTTTACACTAGTGTTGAGTGCATTTGTTTTTGCCCTTTGGAGTTGGTAAGGTTGTAGGCAACCTTTAAGAATTCCTCATGGTAAAATGAGTTTCAAGTAAGGAGAATTGAAAATGTGATAGGTGAAGGGACTAGCTAGAGATGTAAAAGGGACATCCACTTGCTAAGATTTAATTAACGATGGGGATGAGTGCGAAGTCATTTTTTGTATCCCCATTTTTAATAATCAAGGGCCAATTTGTTTGCATGGAATTAAATTTAGGATTTTTGAAAAAAAAGAGTTTTACTATTGGTTTGCCCTACTTTTTTTCAATGTAGAAATGGTTCTTATGTTGGGAGTGGTTGAAACAATTTATAATTAGAAACGACTAAGAACCACGCCAAGTCAGCATTTCTAATTTTTAATTTTTGGTGTAGTGTTCCTCCTAACTCAGCTTTCATGATGTAATGACAAATTACCTAAAAATGTCACCAAAGTCATTATACCTGATCTTTTTTTTTTCTCTCTTCTGATGATTCTATCCTTAATCCAGAATATTGTTAGACAAAACCATGATATCATGGGACAAATCAGTAAGTTAAAAAAAAGGATGGCTAAAATATTGCGAAATGCTCGATTCTTCCTTTCACCGCCAATTGATTTCTTTTAATCAAAATTCATATTTCGTGATCTATCAATATTGGGATCCAACACTACCCAAATCTTGTTTTTAATTACTTAAAAAACAATGATATCACATCTTCAACTCATTCAATCATGTGAACCATGACATCATGGGTTATGGATAAGATCATCAAAGGAAAAATAAAAGAAAGAAAGAAAGACCAAAGTCAAATGACTTTGGTAACATTTTTAGCTAGGGGTTTTGTCATTAACATGTTGAGTTTGCCAGGTTTAAAAATAATTATATTTATATGAATTTTAAAATATTTTATTGCGATGGAAGTGATTAAAATTGAGGAAACCAAGGTGAAAGTCTGGAAATATTCATCAAATAATCTCCTCTTTGTTAAAAAAATGGATACCAAACCATGACCTTGTTAAATCAAATAATCCTAGGAAAGCTTGATCATATCTACATCAGATTGTATCTTTCTTATTATTAAATTTTTTTAGTTAACCATTGCTACTAAAACCTTAAGGTGTTAGTAGAGGCAACGGAAATAATTTTCAATATTCCCTATTGGGTGGAACCCACTTCTCAATATTCTCCCTCAGGTAGAACCCGATCAGCGCACTTTTAGCGCACACCTTTCTTTTAGTACCAAGTCATTTCTCTTGAAATTCAAACTCGTGACCATTTAGCTCTAATATCATATTAAATTTACTTAACTAATCATTTCTAACAAACCTCGAGGCATTAGTAGAGGCGGTGGAAATACTTTTCGACAATCCTCAACAGGTGAAGCCCTTTTGGTGCCGAGTCGTTCCTCCTAACTTGGTATCAGAGCAAGTGTCATTCTTATCTCGCTCATGTGGCAAGCTCACCCATGGAATCTGTTAGGCTACACATGAGGGGGAGTGTTAGGAAAAAATCTCACATCCCACATCACTCAAATAACTGGTTTGACATGGCTTCATATACTTGTGTGGGCCTTTCACGTCGCAAGAAGAGTTAAGCTGAATAAATTAGAATACAGAGAACGTGCTTTTGCCAGCCTAGACAGAGGCGACTGCGCTCAAAACCATAAAGATCGTGCTCAAGCCTGATAGTCGGATCGTAATTAATTAGATGCGTGAAGCACGTGCTCAAGCGGACAATCACCTGCGCTCAAATGTGCATGCAGTAGAAACCCATTTTCCTATTACGAAATTATTTCCTATTTGTGCCAGAGTTGCCTATTTTGTTCATACTTAGACTCTAATCTTAAGGCATGAATTGTAGGTTATAAAAAGGGTGTTTCTCTCAACCCCAAGATATACATCTCCACAATTTGAATTGAGATTATATATTGGAGATTTCATATAAAGCTTTTATTGGAGAGTTGGACTAAAAGGATCAAGTTCTAAAGTTTGTCTTCTACTTTATTGTAGGAGATTTGAAGCTTCTATATCTTCATAGGAGATTGTTGTTTCCTTGAAGGGATTCATTTGATGTGGCGATCAAAGCACTAATGGCGAGGCACCAAGGGACTGTGTGTCGAGAGAATCTAGTAAGAATAACTACCATACCTTGTGTCGAGGGACTGAGTGTAAGATTATGATTATGTATCTTATAACTGTAGAAGTTAGTATTTGATTTTATCCACTTTGGACACGCGGTTTTTCTCCTTTGAGTTTCCATGTTTAATATTGGGTCGCCTTCTTTGTGCGGTTGGTTGTTTTTATCCATAGTAATAGAGGCCTCAAAACCTAGAATTGTATAAAAAAAGAAATTAGGAGCATCTAATTCACGTGCTCCCCTAAATTGAATGACTAAAAGAGAGCTAGCTCAAAGCCACCCACAAGTTAGACCAACTCAAAAGATACCTACAAGGCCAACCTAAAACAAAAAGAAGAAGAACAAAAGAGAAAAGTAAAGTTCACAAGTTCGGCATAAAAGATTGAAGAAATCTTGATAAGGATTGCTACTAAAATTGTGAATTCTTAGCTTAGCCACATTAGTAGTCCAAGAGTTTTAGGTCTTCAATGGATGGCCAACAGAATGCGTACAAGCAAGAAAAGGATGAATCTTCCTTATTAGAAACGTTTTCTTCCATGGAGAACTACTTAAATAGATCATAGCAAGTCTTAAGCAATTATTATCAGATAAAATAATCAAAGGGCAGATGATCTTGGAAGCTTCATTAATTATCAAATCAGAAGCAAAGAAACTATGAGAGGTATTGACTAAATTAAACCAAATCATCTCTTGTGAACTAAAGACTTGAAGACAGTGATGGAGCCAGGAATTTCTTCCAGAGGGGAAAAAGATTGACTAAAACCTTCGATATGTAAAGATGTAAAATAATAATGAAGTGTAAACCATGATGTGATAGAGTTTAGACTATCAAGGTTCCATCTACTAATGACTATTTGTTTTATCACAATCCCATTTTCACCACTATCATCAATGTTTGTCAAGTAGGAAAGATAATTAGTGACCTTTTTCATTTTTTTAATCTTTTCTATTTTATTATTTTTTATAAAATAACATTTTTTAAATAATATCATATAGACAACCATTCATGTACTCAATCAGATGGTGAGATCCACTCCTATTGATGTGAAATTCTAGGATATATCATTAGAGGATATAGTATTCATTCTAAGCATTTCAGATAATAATTATGTGGAACCTACAATGGATCTCCAGACGCCTGTAAGTTAATATATAATTGTGATTTTTAGATATTTTCAACATATAAAAAGATGGCATGCCATAAAATAATCTAGTAAACCATCACTCTTGCCAATCTAATCTCTCCATTCAAATGGCCCTCTCCAATCCAATCTAATCAAAATTAATTTTCTTAATAGATTTTTAAATAACATCGTATAAAAAAAGATTCTCACTACATAAAATTAGGAAAAAATAAATAACATCATAAAATAATTGTATTTGAAAAAAATAACAAATGACATGAAAGAAATTAATATATTCATTTCAATAATACTCATTAAAGAGGCATCCATTAAACCTTAAAAAAAAGGATATAAAAGAAACAAAAGGTAGATGGGTTTCTTGAATTACCTATATAGTTGTATTTGAGAATGCAAATGGGTTAAGTGTTGAAGAATGATGAACACAATAATCAATGGTGCACATGCAAAAAAGAAAAGGTACAAGGAAGCCAAGAAGAAAAATAAGGCAAGAAAAAAAAAGATTATATTACCATATAAGGAGAGTCAAATTATAGATTGCTTTTGAAGAAATAAAAAAGGATAATTTTGGCCTTTGTAGAAATGGTGAGGAGGGGCAAAAGTAGTAAAATAAATTACAAAGAATTTATAAGCCTAGAGCCCAACAAAGTGAGGAGTGGCAATTGCCCTTTCTCACCCTAGCGTGCATTCTTCTTGCAGGAAGACTTTAGAAATTGGGCAGTATAAGGTGTGGATTTATTCTTACCTTTTTGTATTTAAAATCACCTTAAATTTACATATTTGCATTTGTGGGTCAAAGATCCTAAGGAAACCCACGTTATAAAAACTTTAAAAAGCACAATAAGTCATCTTTTTGTTGGGCTCAGGTTGAATTCAGATTCGATGAGTATTTGCCTAAGGCTGACCATCCTCAGGATTTTACTCAGACGATCTGGACTCGGTTCAGGTCAAGTAAGTGGTTAAATTTTCAACATGTATGATCATGGCATGAACCCGTACCATTTCTTACTCGGGTAGAAACATGTTACCAAATCTGAAAAATGGCAGGTTGGTTCACGTTGGGTTGGTTGGTCAGGTTTAGAATTGCCAACCGTATTTCGTACATATTTGGTAAGTTGAGTGGCATTACTTTGATGTCCTACTCTTATTAAATTCCTATTTGACCAGGGCCAAATATTTTCAATAATCCTAATTTTTTTTTGACCAGATTATCCCAAGTTTAACCTTTGAACATTTGACTTGTTTTGGGATTTACTCAATTATGACGAGCAATGATTATTTCTTTGAGATACATATATTGTCACACATATAATACTCAGATTCAATAATTATAATTGTTTAACAACTAAGTTCATATGCAGAATGGGTGATGGAATGAAATTATCATCATCATCAAATTGAGATTGTTTAAAAAAACAACAACAAACTATTCAGTCAAACCCGAGCAATTAGATATAGCCCACTTTGTGTTATAAAGCATTGGTCATAGCAATTTCAACCGATAAAACCAAGGAGTCTAGCTGGTGTGGCATTCTCTGAGTACTTCATACATCCTTCCCGTGATCAGGTGCCCTGGAGCTCTAATTTAAGCACAATTATTGAAAATTGGAACCATTCAAAGTCAACATCATCCGATGAAATTTCAGTGCTATCATATAATTGACAATATAGGTAGTAATATTATAAATCATGTGCACAACCTTACGATAAGATCAACTAATGTTGAAGTAAAATTCAAGACCATTGCACTATAAGGAGTGGAATTTATTTATTTATGACGCAATTCTCAATAAATACCCCACACTTAGGTTCCAATTCCTAAACTATTTCGCATCCTTCAGTTGAAGGTTCTCTTGCTCCCAAAAAGGTGTGGAGTGTATTTGATTGGCCATTCAAAAAAAAAATTCTCTCTTTTAGAACGATCCAAGAAATATTGAGTTCACACCCCCCCGCAACCCACAAAAAAACAAAAAACCCCATTTATTATTCTTGTTCTTATTCTCTGGGTACCCCATTCAAGGGAGCTAGGACCTAATTTTTTAGAGAGCCCGGTGCACACGAGAAGAAGGCCCCACCTAAGTGAGAGAGAAGCCACCATTTTTTGTATTGCTTAAAAGAGATTACACAACCTTAAAAAATTGATAACATTTTCAATCTTAGAAAATTAATAACATTACACAACTTTAAAAAATTGAAGGCATAAAACTTACTTATAGAAATTTCATATATATATTTGCTTATGACATTAGACTCAATTTTACATAATCTTATCATCTAAATTTATCTATAGCAATTTTCATAGTCTGACACTAGATCATAGAGAATAACTAATATCAGACCATTTAATAAAAGAGGTAATTAATATTAGACTCAAATATGAAACGCGTATAGATAGAAGGTTCATTATTGTCTCCATCGCTTACGTTTTTTTATATGAGTAATAAAATTTTCTCGTACCATCAAGGTTTATCAAAAAATATAAAACCGCATTTTAATGAAAAATTTTTATTATGAACACCTTTCCGCAAATGTGATGTATTCTGATAGGAGTTGACCCTACAGTAAAATGATTACCACATTAATATTCAAATTTATTAATCACACTATTCATCATATTATTAATCTTACAGTGGGTGCCGATTCTTATAGAATAAAATGTGGAGGCATCCTATAACTGGAAAGTGTATCCATTTGGAAATGCTTGGATTTATAGTAGGTGGAACCCCACTGTGGAGTTCCACTTCTTCGTTTTAGGATTTCTCCGGCTTGAAAGTAAGAGGATCCAGAGATTCCATACTCACTCATACCTACCTGCATTTTTCATCAATGAAAAGGAGGAGGCAACGTCTTCCTGTAATTTACAACACATTGGTGTAAATGCGTAGCAATACAAACTGTATGATTTCTAGGGCCCTTGATTTATTACAATTGAAAAACACTGATTTTTTATTTTAGACATCAGGGTTTTTTTTTTCTCAATTTCTTCTTAACTTTACGAACAAAATCCGCAGTTGCATAAAAATAAAAATAAAAAAAGGCCAAATTCTTCAAAATGCCGATTTCCATTTTTACTCGGATTCGTTTTTATATAAGAGATAATGTCACCAGGTAAGGCTGTTCCATTAAAATACTTCTTTCACATGATTCTTTGTCTCTGACACGAGTGATTCGAATTCTAGTTTTAAACTTTTTTTCAGTATTTCAAGTTCTTGATGTTTGAAAATGGATCTTGTTTTAGATGTATTTATCTTTTGAATTCCACTACCTTATTATTGATTCAATTTCAATGATGACTACACAAATGATGGAATCATAGTGGACTAATCAATGATGGAAATATGAATTAACCCAAATGGTATAATGAGAATGTAAGTTCAACCACAAAGGTTATATTAGGTTGGATGAGATAGAATTGGTTAGGAAGAAGAGACACAAGTCAAAGTCTATAGAATCATATGGAGGAACTGCACGAGAAAACTATATGCAACTCTTTCTTCATTTCATACTAGAAAGTACTGGTACTCCTATACAATAGAGGCCCTCCTAGATTAGGGCTTAGGTTTTTCATATTGAGGTAATTAACATATTTTTTTAGTAATGATAGATGATAGCATGCACAATGCCTAATGGGGTGCCATTGGCTAAGCAGTAGGATAAGAGGCCATCATGGCAATTCCACAAAGACCTTCTGCAGAATCAACATCTCTTTGCATCCTAATGTATCCCTCTTCACCCCATCTAGTGCCCCATGAATTCTTAACCAACCAATACTTGGTCCCCTCGGAAGTTGCTCCATAACCAATTGCGGTAACACCATGATCTAACTCAGTACCACAATCGCCTGTGAAGACACCGTTAGAGTAGAACTGGAATGCAGATCCACTGGCATCAATGGCAACAGAAACTGGTTGGTTGGCCACAGCATTCAACAGCGCCTTCTCGCTATTTGCCGGCACATCTTCATGGCCGCTGATGTCTGCGGCATGGTTTCTAGACTTCTTCCTATTACATTTGCCGTCTTCTCCAGTGTATGGATAATTTGCTTCAGTTGTAAGGCCTTTGTTTTTTTGAATGAAGTCAAAGGCGTCATCCATGAGGCCACCCTCGCAGCCCTGATCTTCACCACTGGTGTCACAATCCACTAACTCTTGTTCGGATAGAGAGATTAACTTACCTGTACTGAGTTGGGTAATTCCTTCTGTAGCTGCGACTGCTGAGAAGGCCCAGCAACACCCTATTCCAAGAATCATTTCACGCTATATTATTAAGCAATAAATAGTGATATTACTTTCATTAAATACAGGTTTGATTGTTATCGTGATATCACTTTTAGACATGAGAATTGAAACACCATGGTCCGGCATGAGTATTTCAATCATTGGATTGGGTCACTTCCAGGCATAATGTCCAAGCTCTTGCGATAATTTTAAATTGGCCCAAGACCAAATCGGATTGGCCAACTAAGGAGTGGACTTAGAGGTTCCAATACTGTAGTATTGTCATACATGGCTTTAAGCGTTATGACTTAGCCAGGAGAAAAATCACAAGGCCTTTCCTATTGGCATTTAGGCCCAACTCGTATCAAGCTGTCAGCAAATTGAGCTTGGACCTTTATATCGATCCTTCATACATTTGAATCCCTGTATCCGGCATCCCTAATTAATGGCTGTTGGTCATCGCCAAAGGCCAAAATAAGTTAGACTAGCTCAGCCTGTCCGAACACATGAACTGCTGTTTACTCATGAGTCTAGTTACCTACTCGGTTCATAAGATCCAAACAGGACCCTGTTTTAGTGTGTGCCTGTGTATTACTTATTTACTTACCGCATTCTGCTTGGTTCTTGACAGGGGTTACAGCACCCTTCTTTCTCCAGTCCATAGTAGATGGCACTGCAGTGACATTCTCATACATGAATGACGTTGATCTCGTTGTGCAGACCCCGTGGGCCTTGAATCCATTACGGGAGGCCCTAAACTCTGCATTGGTTAGGTCTGCATACTCATTGATGCTTAGCTTGTAAGGTTTTTCACCAGCATTGTTGAAGGACTCAATGAATTCTACATTTTCCTTGAATATTTTGAAACGTTGTGCCTTCTCTACCACATCTTTATACACACGCCCATGCTGAGCCATCCATTGTTCATGCATTTCGGACATGGACGTCTCATGAAGCTTTCGACCCAACCCCTCATTAGCCCAAATGCTCAAGATGAAGAAGGCTAGATAGAAGAAATGTTGGTATTTTGAGGCCATGGTGTTGTAATATTAGATTCTAATTGATAGGATGATTTGCGATTGTACAAGTGAATGCAAATAAACTAAGGTGCTTACAATATATATAGGCATTTCATGGAAAAGGATTCATTAATTTAATGCAACGTTGCATTCTTCTTCGGATGTAGACGGGGATGATTGATCTATTTGCTTGCCGGCGAAATTGTGTTGATTTTGATGGGAATTGGGATGAATTGCATGTTCTAGTATAATATTAACTTCTTCTCAGGTTGTTTAATGATACAAATTCCATCGGCATGACTGAAGATGGTAGGCCTGGCTTTTACTAGTGCAAAGGTTTTGATCATGCATTATAATAGTTCCTCCTGGCAATCAAGTCCAATGGATGGGCGGTCGCTTTACCAAAAACATGGCAGATAAGTTGGATTGATTTGGACAACGATTACATGTTTAAACTCTTGCATACTTAATTGACAGATACGGGCCTTCCATTTCCCTAACGACGCTCTCATGGCTTGTGTGAGAGAAAAAATGCTAAGCCTTCTGTGGGACCACTTGAATGGACACCACTTATCACAGGAGGATAGTATGATAGAAAGTTCCCATTAGATATGATCTTTTGAGAAAATCATTACAATTAAATCATCACCACTATTAATTCAGGAGCCTTAGTGCTTGTTTTTATAATGCGGTGGAAGAGGGAACATAGGCTTTCCTCGTTTGTAGAAATGCAAGTCCCGTGGTTTTTTTATTGCTTAGAAAAAAATCTCACAAAAATCTCCGCAAAGAGTTTGCTCAAACCAAACCACAAGAAAGGGAATGCTTGGAATATACTTTTCTATTTTCGCAGAAACGGGCTTGCACAAATGTGGCCAGTAAAAGTAATGGTTTCTTAGGTTATAATTTTTTGAAATTCAATTCAATGATAACTATAAATAAGATTTCTGTCAAATGAGATTGAGTTTCAATTCATGTTAGCAAGTAAATGCGAAAGGCGTTTACCAAAAATTAAAGAAGTAAATGCGTAAGGATTGGATTGCCCACGAAGGATATGCCTTGGTGTAGATAAGTCGTCTCTCACACAAGGCGTGAGTCATCTCTCTTGAGAGGTGTGGGTTTTTCCACAAATATTGATTCTATCCTTAAATCACAATATTGTGAGATAAACCCATGATATCATGGGAAAAATCAATGACTTAAAAATGAAAGAATCGCTAAAATAGTAGGAAAGACCCGATTTGTTCTTTCACCGCAAATTGATTTGTTTTAATCAAAGTTCTCATTTGATGATCCGTCAATATTGGGATTCAGCATTACCCAATTTTTGTTTTTAATTTCTAAAAACCCAATGATATGATGGGATGTGCTAATCTTCAGGTCATTCATTCATGTGAAGCAGGATATCATGCGCTATGGGCAAGATCATCAAAGGAAAATTAGAAAACGAAAGAAAGAATACCAGAGTCAAATGATATTGGTAACATTTTTAGGTGTTGTGTCGTTAACATGTTGAGATAGCCAGGTTTAAAAGTAATTAATCTATATAAATCCAATTATATCTATATGAAGTTTAAAATATGTATGCCTATCGAAGTGGCTAAAATTGAAAAAACCAAGGTGAAAGTCCACAAATATTCAACAAATAATCTCCTCTTAATTGTTGAAAAATGAATACCCAGCCATGACTTTATTAGTCAAATAAAAGCAGGATTACGTCTACATCACATTGTATCTTTCTATCTTACCTCTCTAGTCTTACTTTGTGAACCCATTTTCCCACAAATTCCTTGGAGTTCAATTCACGCTAAACGAACATACCAGGTAATAAGCACGGCACCAACCAAAGGACCCAACCACACTTGAGTAATTAACAACTAAATCCCTGAATTCTCAGGTTTGTTACTGGAAATGTTCTGTGGGGTTGAAGTACAATAACGAAACCATTTAAGAAAGTGGTGCAATGACATAAGGTTTAGATTTGCCCTGACCTTTTGTATTAAAAAACACCCTAGATTTATTTGGTGTGCGAGCACATTTTTTATTGACTCATTCTACCGACAGCTTGTTCCATTGTGTTTGTTCCTCGTATATTGGTTCTTTTCTTACTAGTTGTAACAGTCCCTGAGATCAAGATCATGGGCAGATAGTTGTATCGACATTATTTAAATGGGTTCTCCCATCTAACAATATACACTTGACACACATTATTTAAAATGGTATCAAAGCACAATCATCAGATTATGTTCCAAGTCACAATCACAATCACATGCCCAGATATTCTTTACCCCATTCATGTTCTAAGTTAGTTTATGCAAACTCCGCGACACCCACACCTTGATGCGGCATTAAGAGTACTTCGTTGCTTAAAGTGCTCTCCAGGAAGCGGTATATTACTTTCTTCTACTAACTCTATGCATGTTAGTGCCTATTGTGATGTTGATTGGGCTAGTTGTCTGACCACGCGCCGCTCCACCTCTGGTTATTGTACCTTTCTTGGCTCGAGCCCCCTCTCTTGGTGCACTAAGAAACAACATACCGTTTCTCGCTCCTTCGCTGCTTCGCAGAAGCAGAATATAGGGCTATGGCTCAAACATCTTGTGAACTACAATGGCTCAGTTATCTTCTTTGTGATCTTGGCATTTCACATCCCCAACCTATAACACTACATTGTGATAACCAAGTTGCTATTTATATTGCAGCCAACCTTGTGTTTCACGAAAGGACGAAACACATAGAGATTGATTATCATTTTATTCATGAGAAACTAGAATCCGGACTTCTTTATACAGCTTACGTTCATTCTACACAGCAATTGGCCGATGTGTTTACCAAAGCTTTGGGTAAAGAACAATTTCATCAATTAATTCGCAAGTCGGGCGTTCGTGATCTCCACACTCCAACTTGAAGGGGAGTATTAACTCATTCTACCGAGAGACTTGGTCCATTGTGTTTGTTCCTCATATATTGGTTCTTATCTTACTAGTTATAACAGTTCTTGAGATCAAGGGTAGATATTTATATCAATATTATTTAAATGGGTTCTCCCATCTAACAATATACACTTGACAAACATTATTTAAAATTTTTCATGTGTTAGCTTGACTGAAGAATAGGGAGAAGTCACTAGGTTGGAATTATCAAGTGAGTCTATATTTATACAAGCGCTTCAGTTAGTCAGTCTGATACTTTTAAGCGTTGAAGCACAAAATTGATAGTAGTAGTTTCAGTTGCTTTTAAAAAATAAACCAGACTGTTCAGTCAAACCTGAACAATTAGATCTGGCACCTAAAAAATCTTTTTTTTTTATTATATAACATCGATCATAACAATTTGAACCGATAAAACTAGGGAGTCCAGCTGGTGTCTCATTCTCTGAATACTTCATCGATTCTTCCCGTGATCAGGTGCACTAGAGCTCCAATTTGGGCCCACCTATTTTAAAGGGAAACCATTCAAAATAAATATCATCCCAAAAAAATTCAGTACTATCGTATAATCGACAATATTATTAGTGATACTATTAACTATATGTGCAACCTTATGATAAGATTAACTCATATTGAAGTAAATTTTAAAATAAATCCACTTAAAAAAGTGAAATTTATTTAAAACTATTTGAATTTGTAATAAATGACCCACACGTTCCAACTTCTAAACTGACTTTTTGACGTCGTTCCATTGAAGGTTCTTCTACTCCCCGAGGCTGACAACGGAGTGCATTTGATTTGGCCTTCCAAATCTCTCTTCTGCGGGACTTTCCAATAATCCAAGAAACATTGAGTTTTCTCCCATGGGCATTTCCCCATGCAGATGTCCACATTGTCAAGGTGGGTGTCATGAAATTGAGAGGGTCCCCTGTTTTTTACGGGCCCTGCTACCTTGACATTCGAGTCTGGATATTTGCATGGAAACATTCCCATAGGAGAAAATTTTGCTCCTGCACTTGGCGCTTCTTGCAATAAAATTTTCAAAGTAAACAAAAGTTGGTTTTCATCGGAAAAAGACGGCAAATGAGTGTTCAAATCATAGTCTGTGTCTTCTGCAGCTCGAAATTTATGGAGCTCTTCATTGCGAATGGGAGTCGTAGACACCTAAGTTGCAGTCGTCTACATCGCTGACTTTTTAGAGAATTCTTAAGTTGCAGGAGTGGAACCTATAGTGATGAAGCCCAACTACTCAAAATTTGAGCCACTCGAGGAACACCTTTCCGCATATGCGATGTGCTAGAATAGGAGTTGACCCTTCAGTGGGATAGACAATTTAATGAGTAACATGATCACGACACCATTGTAAAGATTTATTAATCACATTATTTGTTATATGATCAATCTTCTGGTAGCGGCCAACTTCTAATGGAATAAAATGTGGAGACATCCCATATATAGTGGGTGCATTCATTTTGAAGGTTTGAATTTTCAATATGTGAGCTCCACTGTGGTGTTCAACTTCTTAATTTAGGATTTCTCAGAGTAGAAGTCAAGAGGATTTAGACTAACTCATACCTATCTCCGTTTGTCATCAATGAAAAAGATACGGCAATATTTTTTGTAATTTACAACACCTTGGTGTAAATGCATAGCAATACACAATGTGATTTCTACGCCCTTTGATTTATTACAATTGAAAATATTGATTTTTTATTTCAAACATTGGTTTTTTTTTTCTCATTTTCTTCTTAACTGAATAAAATCACTGGTTATATGATAAAATGGAAATTCTTCAAGAATCCGATTGCTATAATTCCTTGGATTCGTTTTTATATAGGAGACATTGCGACCAGGTCAATCCGTTCCATTAAAATACTTCTTTCAAATTGTTCTTTGTCTCCAACATGATTGGTTCGAATGCTGCATTTATTTTTTCTTTTCAGCTTTCAAGTTCTTGATGTTAAAAAGAATGGATATTATTTTAGATGTATTAACTCTTGAAATCCACTACCTTATTATTGATAATTAAATCACAGTGACAACTACGCAAATGATGGAATCAAAATGGACTCATCAACGATGAAAATATGAGTTCAACCAATGAAAATGCGAGAATGTAAGTTTTGACCACTGTTTTTAACGGTTATGTGAAGTTGTATATGATATAGAAATGGAAAAGAGGAAAAGACATACATCAAAGTGTATAGAATCAAATGGAAGAATTGTACAAGACTACGAGAAAACCATATGCAACTCTTTCTTCATTTCATACTAGAAAGTTGTAATTTTGTACAACAGAGGCCCTCCTAGACAGGGCATAGGCTTTTCACATTGAGGAAATTAACGTACTTTTTGAGTAGTGATAAATGATGGTGGGCATTATGCATAATGCGGTGCCATTAGCTAAGCAATAGGATAGGAGGCCATCATGGCAATTCCACGAAGACCTTCTGTAGAATCAACATCCCTTTGCATTCTAATGTATCCCTCTTCACCCCATCCAGTGCCCCATGAATTCTTAACCCACCAATACTTGGTCCCATCAGAGGTTGCTCCATAACCAACGGTGGTAACACCATGATCCAACTCAATACCACAATCACCTATGAAGACACCGCTGGAGTAGAACTAGAATGCAGATCCACTGGCATCAATGGTAATGGAAATTGGCTGGTTGGCCACAGCATTTAACAGTGCCTTCTCACTGTTTGCCGGCACATCTTCATGGCCGTTGATGTCTGCGGGCACATCTTCAAGTAAAGAGTTGTGCATAGCTAGTAGGATATTGAGACCTTTCATATTGCTAAGCAGGCCCGACCAATATCCATCAGAAAGAAAGTTGGACGGACCTTTTGATTCATAGTACATTTCAATCCTTTGGGACTCAATTACTCTGTCATAAAGTTCCTGTACCCCCAATTACTGGTAATTGGTCATGGCAAAATACAGAACAAGTATGACATAAGTGTAGCTCAGTTTGACCACGACAAATGAACCTTCATTTACTCATGAACTGAGTTACCTGCAATCGGTTCACTAGGAACAAACCGGCCTCATTCTAGTATTTAACTTACCGCATTCTTCTTGGCTCTTGACAGGGGTTACAGCACTCTTCTTTCTCCAGTCCATAGTAGATGGCACTGCAGTGACATTCTCATACATGAAAGACATTGTCCTCATTGGCCTGACAATGGAGCCCCTAAATCCATTATGAGAGGCCTTAAACTCTTCATTGGTTAGGTCCGCAAACCCATTGATGCTTAGTGTGTAAGGCTTTTCACCAGCATTGTTGAAGGACTCGATGAATTCCGCTTTCTCCTTGAATATTTTGAAACGTTGCGCCTTCTTACCGCATCTTTATACACACGCCCATGTTGAGCTATCCATTGTTCATGCTTGTCGGACATGGACATCTCATGGAGCTTGCAGCCCAACACCTGATTAGCCCAAATGCTCAAGACGAAGAAGACTGCATAGAAGAAACACTGGTATTTTGAGGCCATGGTGTTGTAATATTAGATTCTAAATGATAGGAAGATTTGTGATTGTCCAAGTGAATGCAAATGAACTAAGGTGCTCACAATATATATAGGCATTCCATGGAAAAGTCTTCATCACTTTAATGCAACGGTGCATTGTTCTTCAGATGTAGATGGGAGCGATTGATCTATTTGCTTGCCGGGGAAAATTTTGTAGATTTGAATGGGATGAATGGCGTGTTCAAGTACAATATTTACTCAATCTCAGGTTGTTTTCTGATACAGTTTTCATGGGCATGACTGAAGATGGTGGGCTGGGCTTTTACTACTTCAAACGGTATCTATTGAGCCCTACAAGGGTAAGATCAGGGATTGATATAGTTCCTCCAAGCTACCTGTAACAACCCGCCCCGCACCATCGAGGTATTGTCCGCTTTGGACTTCCCAGGAAGTCACCCATCCTGAAATTGCTCTTGCTCGAGCACGCTTAACTTTATAGTTTTTTATGGAAGTCCTCACGGTTTTGTCTCCAAAAGACGCCTCGACAATTTAGGACGGATTATTACTTATATTCTTTCATTCAGATGTACTTTTTGGGACTGGGTCGTTACAGGCCCACCAGCTTCCGCCGGATATGTCCCCATGTCCACATATCTAGACTGTCGGACCGAAGACGACCTCATAAGCGATGTGGGACTTCGTTCCCCCCCCCCCCCCCCCCCCCACCATTTGTGGAGGGCAGGATTCGAGAGGGAAGCAGGATTCGAGCGGTCCCCAAGGGGTCCGGCCTAATGGCCTCACCCTCCACCACTTGGAGGAGAGCCATCCCTTGCTCTGATACCATACAATACGTATGTCACAACCCGAGCCCAGAGAATCGGGGTTAGAGAAAACATAACCAATGACACACATACTCCCGTGCATGTACACTTAGACCCCGTCCAAGCATACAGGCACAAGGGATTAATCACACGTGCAAACAAGTGTACGCGGAAGCTGTATGTATCAAGGCATACCACAAGAACAAAACCATAATAGATGACAAAAGAATTAGACTGATTACAAGAACAAATACAAGAACGTATAACAATATAGAGGGCTCTACACAAAATCAAAATACATATATCAATCAAGCCCACGGTACAAAATACAGAAAAATCCCCAAATGGATCCAAACTCAAATGAAATGGATAACAAAATGATGCAGACCGCTCTCTAGAGAATGGATCAAGTCCACTCTTCTAGGCCGGATGGGGCCTCGGGAGCCTCTCCTGGAGTTGGATCGACCGACGCAGGATCGGTAGAGGGGTCTGAGCCTACAACACCAATAACAACTCATAAGTACAACGACTTAGCAAAATATAAGCCACAAGAAGATAACACGAATTGTGTCTATTAATGAGCAAAAGTCACAATGCAAGATCCATAGTAAGCATGTTCGTATACTAAGCAAATTGTGCAAATGAATAAGCATGCTATCAGAATCATAAATAAATAACAGTCAAAGTGGCTACTACATTGGCCATATTCTCCCTTTCGAGAGCAGTCGGAATGAGAACACCAGCGACCGGGCCAGGGTACGCATGGGTCTCTATTTCTCGGGATCCAGAGTCCCAGGACAAAACACTCTGCAGAGACAAACACATAAACTAAACCAAAATCAACCCCGTCGGGTATCCTAAGGTTGAGGCTCAGTAGTGCCATGTAACAATCACAATCAAATCGGATGATGCACCTCAATCAATCATATCACATACAGATCTCACATATCACATACAGATCTCACATATCACAATAAACGAACAATAGGAAGTGCATCACATATACTGATACTGAATGCGAATAAGTAAATAAAAAAGCACTGACAAATGAGTACCAATAACGATAATCACTGACTCAAGTACTCCACCGGAGTAACGATAGAAACACAGTAATAGAATGGTCCTGCCCGGGCTTCGCTCTAGGGCTGCTGCAATTCCCACAGAATCGAGAGGTCCAGCGCAGTACACATAAGATGGCATAACCAAAGTCAATATGCTATACAAATCAGATTACTTTGACGAATCAAGGTCAATTACAAGCCAATCCTAACCTATTTATCCAGTGTTTCTAATCGTGCATGTTGATGTAGTTTTAAGGTAATCAATCCACCATTGTCTAGTGTTGCAGTGTATCTGGAATGTGCACCAAAGTCCCTTAAACCAACACCCATGGGGAGGTGCTAAACAACTGGATAACGTGCATGAATGAAACGCAGCCCTCACAATCATTTATGTCATTCAGACATTCCATTGGGCATGTTTAGGTTATCTACATTCTAACATGAAAGTCACATACGGTCTCTTTCTTAAGCATAATCTTTTTATTCAATTCTCAGGATTATACGGTGTAGCCGTAGGCATCTTACGGCTTAGCCGTAATCTGCACTGCGGCGGAGCCGAGGTTCCTCAAACTGTTCATCCGCATTTACGGCTCAACCATAATTTGCTCTACGGCGCAGCCGTATCCTGATTCACGGCTTAGCAGTAGCACAATGTACGGCTTAGATCAAGCTGGGCCGTAGAAGAGTAGCAATTTGCCAACTCTCAGTTATTTCAATTGTCACCCTGTATTGATCTACGGTTAGGGTTACGACTGGGTCTTGGCTTAGCTGTAAGACATTTCACGGCTCAGCAGTAGCACATTTCACGGTTTAGCCGTGAGTGCACTGAGTCATTTTCCTGCAACAGTTACAGACATACAGAATGACTAACTCTTCGACTGAAAACAAAAGGATAACAGCAAAACTGACTCAATAGAGTTGTCTAACAGTGATGCATACAACAAAGAGTAAGAATACAAACAATCAAAATAATACCAATCGGTGTTCATGCTACTTATGCTTATACTTGCCTCACAGTGAAATCACACACTCCGGTCGTTGTTTGGCTCACTCCACTGGAAACACACACACAAACTGACTCCCTTCTTCCTCCCTCATGAAACAGAAACAGAGAAGGAAAGAGAGCTGAACGAGGGAGAGACAAACGAGAGAGAACGAGAGAGAGAGGTAGGTAAGATATTTATAAGGTATAAGGAATCCAAATTACAAACAAGTCCAAACAGATTACACAATTTCCAGTTTGAGTCAACTGACGATCCAACGAGAGCAAACGAAATCATTCGGATCCAAGACAGTTACGAAGATCGACAAGCTCAACGAAATACATGTGTTGACATCAAAATGAACCAAAACTAACAAGGTCAAACAAAAGCCAAAATTACGAAAAAGGGCTCGAACTACCTAAACCAGGTCAAACTCAACCCAAACTACCTATCCATGACTCAAAACCAAAGAAAAGCAAAAGCAAAACACACTAATCCGGATCAAATTGGGTCGGAGTGTTACACTACCTAGCTATTATAATCATTCAAGGCATTACCTGCAATCAAGTCCAATGATGGGTCATGGGTGGTCGCTTTTCCAAAAACATGCCAGAGAAGTTGGATTGATTTGGACAACAATTGCATGTTTAAACTCTAGCAAATTTAATTCACAGGTACGTGCCACCCATTTCCCTATCACCTTTCATTACTTGGTAGAAATTCCTCATATATATGGAAAATTATTTCAGAAGCAAAGAAGATTTTATAAGAAGGGTGCAGATGGAGAGTGGGGAATAGTCAAGATGTAAAGATTTGGAGGGACAAATGGCTTCCCACTCTGACAACTTTTAAGATTACTTCACCATGCATGGAGATGCAACAGTTAAAGATCTTATAAACCAAAATACGAAAGGGCGGAATATAGAAAGAGTGTGGAGGATTTTTCTCCCGAATGAAGCTAATGTAATTTTGAAGATGCCTTTGAGCCCGTTAATGCAATGTGACAGGATGATATGGGCAAACAATAAGATGGGGGAGTTCACAGTTAGAAGTACCTATTTGATGGTGTTAAAGTTGAAAGAATCTCATGATACAGGAGAAAAGTCAAACGTGGGGGCAACGAAAAAGTTTTGGCAATGTATATGGAATTTGAAGGTGCCTAATAAAGTAAAAAACTTTGCTTGGAGAGTTTGTAATGAGATCCTACCAACAAAGGACAATATGGTGAAAAGAGATGTTTTAAATACTAACACTTGTGATTCTTGCAGGACTGCGGTGGATGACTGTTTTCACGCTTTATATTCTTTTCCCCATGTTCAACACATTTGGAGAGGGTGTTGCCTCACTTTGGACTTTAGCAAGGCTATCCAACAAAGTTTCGATTTCATACGTAGGACAGTGAAGGATCTTGCCCCAAAGGTTAATATGGATTTATCCTTTACTATAGCATGGGTTTTGTGGAATAGAAGAAATCGGTGCTCTCACAATGGCCAAGACTTAGACCCCAGAATGGTAGTGGAAAAAGCTATTATTATATTGGTATGGGAATTTAACAAAATCAGATCCCAGATTTCATGTCCCAACAAGGAAAAAATCCTAAGATGACAGCACCCTCCTATTGGTGTTTTAAAGTTAAATGTCGACGGTGCTATGTTCGTAGATGTTCAAAGGGTAAGTTTTGAAGCTATTCCTAGAGACGAAAATGGCAATGTAGCAATGCTGTGAGTAAAATTGAGCATGGGTCAGTAAGGCTGAAGATATAGAAGTCATAGCAGTTTTGAGAGATATCCAGATGATTTGTCACATGGTATTTTGAGAAATTATGCTTGAAAGTGACTCTTTATTGACAATAAATGCATTGGACTCTAACTCTCCAAATCTTTCTAGACAAGGGCCTGTTTTGGATGAAACTAGTGAAGTCTTTCGCTATAAAGTACTTCATGTTGGTAGAGAAGGAAATGCGACTGCTCATACGTTAGTAAGATATGCTCGCATGGTGGAGGATATGAGTGTTTGGTGGTACTCTACCCTAGACTTGTAACTAGTGACTCTTTGTCCTGAGTTTTTTAAACAAATTATTTCCTTATGATAAAAAATAAAATAATAAAAAAAGCCTCTCATGACTTGCGTGAGAGAAAAAAATCCTAAGCCCTCTGTGGGACCCACTTGAATGAACACCCCCAATCATAGGAGCATAATATGATAGAAAGGTCACATTAGATATGGTTTTTTGGGAAAAATCATTTGAGTTAAATAATCACCACCATTAATTTAGGAGCCTTAGTGCTTGATTTTATAATCTAGTGAAAGAGGCTTTCTCTTTTGTGGAAATGCAAATCCGGGGTTTCTTATTTTGCGCAGAAAGAAATCCCACAAAATTCTTTGAGAGAGTCTGTTAAAAAAAGGCTAAAATTGTGTGAAAGACTTGATTTTTTCTTTCATAGATAATGTATTTCTTTTAATCAAGATTCATATTTGGTGATCCATTAATATTGGGATCCAACACTACCCAATTTTTGTTTTAGTTTCTAAAAATTCAATGATATCATCGATGTGCTCATCTTCAGCTCATTCATTCATGTGAACCATGATGTCATGGGTTATAGGTAAAATCACCAAAGGGAAAATAAAAAGAAAGAAAGAAAGACGGACCAAGTCAAATGACTTTGGTAACATTTTTAGGTGTTTTGTCATTAACATGTTGAATTAGCTAGGTTTAAAAGTAATTAATCTATATATGAATTCTTAAATATGCATTTCTATGGAAGTGGGTGAAATTGAAGAAACCAAGGTGAAAGTCCGCAAACATTCTTCAAAATAAGCTCTCCTTCACTAAAAAATGAATACCCAGCCATCACCTTATTAAATAAAATAATTTAAAAACCAGGATCACATCTACTTCACATTGTATCTTTCTTATCTCACATCTATAGTCTTCCTTTCTGAACCCAATTTCCCATGAATTCCTGGGCCTATTTGGTAAAGTTACTTGTAGAGTGAAGTGAGGTAAATAATCATTTTGAAAGATTAAAAAAATAAGAGTGGTCAAACAAAAAAAATGATGGTTTTTTGTAATTTAGTGAAAAGAGAACGTAACTTTTTTTTTTTTGTTAAAAGTAGTTATTTTTTGTCATTTGATTGTTGAAAAAAAGTAACTTTTAGTGTAAAAAGTAGATGAGTTTTTTAAAATATGGTACTTTTGATTTGACTCCTTTTAATTTTTTGTGCCTTGAAATGACATTTCACTTTAAATTTCTAGTAAAGCAAATTTACCAAAAACACCCGACAGTTTTTGGGATTTTGAAAAATAAAGGGAAAATTGGCCAGCCGGCAACCATTTTCTTCAGATGTCCTAAAGTAACATACACTTGGGAAACTTAAAGCCTATTTCAAAATGTTGCTTTGATTATATCTTGTTTTGAAATCTGCAAAAAATTTGAGCTTTGTTTTGTGGTTTTTTTTTTTAATGGATCTTATTTTAGATGTATTAACTTTTGAATTCCACTACATTATTATGGATTAAGTCACAGTGACAACTACTCAAAAGATGGAATCACAATGGGCTTATCACTCGGGAAATATGAGTTCAACCAATGATATCACGAGGATGTAAGTTCAACCACTATTTTTAACGATTCCATTAAGTTGGATGAGATAGTAAAGAATCATATGCAAGAACTGTACTAGAAAACCATGAGCAACTCTTTCTTCATTTCATACTAGAAAGTACTTGTACTTCTTTACAATAGAGGTCCTTCTAGATTAGGGGATAGGCTTTTCTTATTGAGGTAATTAACATATTTTTTTTCAGTAATGATAGATGATAGCATGCACAACGCATAATGGGGTGCCATTGGCTAAGCAGTAGGATAAGAGGCCATCATGGCAATTCCACAAAGACCTTCTGCAGAATCAACATCTCTTTGCATCCTAATATATCCCTCTTCACCCCATCCAGTGCCCCATGAATTCTTAACCAACCAATACTTGGTCCCATCAGAGGTTGCTCCATAACCAACGGCGGTAACACCATGATCCAACTCAGTACTACAATCGCCTGTGAAGACACCGCTGGAGTAGAACTGGAATGCAGATCCACTAGCATCAATGGCAACAGAAACTGGTTGGTTGGCCACAGCATTCAGCAGCGCCTTCTCACTATTTGCCGGCACATCCTCATGGCCGCTGATGTCTGCGGCATGATTTGTAGACTTCTTTCTATTACATTTGCCGTCTTCTCCAGTGTATCGATAATTTGCTTCGGTTGTAAGGCCTTTGTTTTTTTTAATGAAGTCAAAGGCGTCATCCATGAGGCCACCCTCGCAGCCCTGATCTTCACCACTGGTGTCACAATCCACTAGCTCTTGTTCGGATAGAGAGATTAACTTACCTGTACTGAGTTGGGTAATTCCTTCTGTAGCTGCGACTGCTGAGAAGGCCCAGCAACACCCTGTTCCAAGAATCATTTCACACCATATTATTAAGCAATAAATAGTGATATTACTTTCATTAAATACAGGTTTGATTGTTCATTTCTTTTATCATGTTTTCACAGTTAAACATGAGAATTGAAATGCCATGATCCGGCAAGAGTATTATTATTTTTATCATTGAAGTAGGTCACTACAAGGCATATTGTCGAAGCTCTCGCCATAATTATAATTTGGCCCAAGACCACATCGGATTGGTCTACTAATAAGGAGTGGACTTACAGGGCCCAATACTGTAGTACTAGCATATATGGCTTTAAGCCTTATGACTTAGCCCGGAGGAAACATTACGAGGCCTTTCCTATTGGCATGTAGGCCCAACTCGTATCCAGCTGTAGGCAAATTGAGCTTGGACCTCCTCATGGATACTGGTACATTTGAATCCCAGAAACTCAGTTGCTCTGTCATAAACTTTCTGTATCCCTAATTACTGGTAATTGGTCAAGGCAAGAATACAAAATAAGTAGGACTCTGTGGCTCAGCTTATCCAAACGCATAAACCGCTGTTCACTCATAAATCTAGTTACCTACACTCAGTTTGTAAGACCCAAAAAAGACACTGTTCTAGTGTGTGTGTGTGTGTGTGTTACTTACCGCATTCTCCTTGGTTCTTGATAGGGGTTACTGCACCCTTCTTTCTCCAGTCCACAGTAGACGGCACTGCAGTGACATTTGCATACATGAATGGCGTTGTTCTCGTTGTGCAAACCCCGTGGGCCTTGAATCCATTACGGGAGGCCCTAAACTCTACATTGGTTAGATCCGCAAATTCATTGATGCTTAGCTTGTAAGGTTTTTCTCCAGCATTGTTGAACGACTCAATGAATTCTACATTCTCCTTGAATATTTTGAAACGTTGTGCCTTCTGTACCACATCTTTATACACACGCCCATGCTGAGCCATCCATTGTTCATGCATTTCGGAAATGGATGTCCCATGGAGCTTGCGGCCCAACCCCTGATTGGCCCAAATGCTCAAGACGAAGAAGGCTAGATAGAAGAAACGTTGGTATTTTGAAGCCATGGTGTTGTGAATATTAGATTCTAATTGATATATTGATTTGTGATTGAACAAGTGAATGCAAATGTACTTAGGAGCATACACTTTATATAGCAATTGAATGGAAAAGGATTCATTACTTTTATCCAACGTTGCATAATTCTATTCTTTAGATGTAGACAGGGGAGAGATTGTTGATGTATTAACTTGCCGGGGGAAATATGTTGATTTGGATGGGATGAACGGTATGTTTTAGTAGTGTTAATTCTTTCTCAGGTTGTTTAATCAACGATACAGTAGACTATTGTTAATTGCCATTGGCATAATTGAAGATGGTGGGTCAGGCTTTTTTACTACTACAAAGCTGTAACTATTGAGCCCTGCAAGGGTTGAATCATGGATTAACATAGTGCACGCTACCTAGTTATTATATTCGTTCAAGTGGTTACACATGTCTTAGAAGTTGGATTGATTTGGACAACAATTGCATCCTTAAACAAGAATGGCTCCTTACGCTAGAGGGTCTCACCTACCTAGCAAGGGTTTGAATTGTAAGTATGTCACCTTCTTCCCACGTGTGCAAGCTCTCTCTTGGAACCCCAAAAAAAAATCAAATGCTTAAACTCTAGCATATTTTTCTAAGAAAGTCTTTATTAAATTCACAAGTACGAGGGCCATTTTCTCTCCTGAGGCCTCTCATGGTTTGTGTGAGACAAAAAAATCCCTAAGACCTTTGTGGAACTCACTTGGATGCACTCTAATAATAAGAGTATAGTGTGATCAAAAGGTGTGTTACATATGAATTTAGACAAAAATCATCTCAATTAGATCATGACAAGCATTGATTTAGTAGCCATAAAGGTTAATACACATTTTATAAAATGCAATCTAATTGTGAATGTAATCCACATTAGTGTCAAATGAGGGTAGGTGTCAATTCATGGGACTAGCAAGTAAGAGGGGATTGGATTGCTCACAAAGGTTCTCTCATTAGAGACATCATCCCGAAGTAGGTTCTTCTGCAAGCATCAAATCCAACTTTATTTTTGGCTGTTGAGGTGGTCAGGCTTACTTTCGGGGTGGTTAGGCTTACTGTGCTCAATTGCATACTTCACATCAAAGTGCTTAGTCTAGTGAGAGATGTAGATGGGACCGTTTTCAAAGATTTAATTAACTAGGGCAATGGATGGGAAAACGATTTTAGATAGCAAATCATGAGTCCCCATTTAAAAAATAATTGAGGGCCCATTTGTTCGCGTTGAGTTAAATTTAGGGTTTTATGGACTATATCCTTTTAAACTCGACTTTTAAGAGCATAGATATAACCAATCACATGAGACACATCAGCAGGTTAACCGGTTGCATGAAACACATGGGCACCAAAACTGAAATAGATTATCAAAATATGCCCGCGTTTAGCACCGGCAATATATAATTTATAATATTAAAAATGACAAAAATCTACTTTATTTTATGGTGGTAAAAGTTACCAACAAAATTAAAACCCATAATAATAATAAAAATAATTGTTAGATTTCAAAATGAATGCACTTTAATTTATTTCAAATGAGTTGAGTATCTTACTTCAAATATTCTTTTGAAGTCAAAAGAATAAACTTATAATAAAAATAAATTTTGATAAAAACGAAAACCACAATAAGACAACATGAAAATAGAAGTCCACAAAAAATCTAATAATAAAACTAACTTAGAAGAATAAATAAACCCAAGAAAACCCAATGCCTAAAAACCAAAAATTTAAGCTAAAAAATAAAAGAAAAAATATAAGTCATGCAAATCTATCACCACGGAAGCTAAAAGAGTTCATCAAAACCAGAAAATAATAAAACAGGAATATGATAATTAAAAAAAACAAACATTAAAACACCAAAAAAATACATAAAAGGGGAAAATTTTAAGAAAGAGCATTAAAAATATAGTTGTGAAAATCCTTGTGTTCCACTCACTCCCGTTAATTTGAATTACATGATTGAATAGATTGTCCGAAATAAGGGATGAAAGTTTCAGATAATAGACTATTTAATATAACATTATATAAGATTTGACTTCTAAGCTTATGGACCAAATCTGGCCCACGCTTGGATTGGGCCAGAACTGGCTAGCTTGAGGCCAACCCACATAGAGCATATTAAGCCCGAGCTTAGCCCAAGTTAATATTATAACAAAAAATATCTCTTTTTATATATACCCACTGTTATCACAACTAGTCTAGGTCTTGATCTATGAACACCCTTAGATATAAAATAATAATAATAATAATAATCTAAGTATGAATTGGTTGAAAAGATGAAAGATTGGACTCTTTAAATGGAAACTCCTTTTAATTGACCTCTTTATTTAGATGGCTAAAATTGAAATTTTCTCTTAAATCCCAAAAATTTCTCCCTCAAATTAAAATTGATTCAAAATTAAGGTTTAATTTTTCTATCAATTACAAAACTCAATCCTATACGCTTCATATATTATAATTAAAGACTTCACTATCAAGAGCTAAATTGTGCAGTGCAAATCAAGACAGACGAAGGGTCTGCTATACATATCAAGACAGATGGAGACTGTATATAGAAGCTGGCCCAGATTTTTTGTATTCTCTTTTTGTAAACAATACAGACAAAGATACACAATATTGTATGAAGGAAACTATGAAGTTAGTTAAAGATAAAGGTATGGGCAAGGCACGTCGAAGAGTTTAAACTCCAAGCATTTTTTTTAATAGAGCCAAGCCTCTTTCACATATGGTATTTTAATTCAATTCACAACCCCATCTCTTACACAATTTCATAGGGTTCGATCCCTTACATATGTTGCCCGGCCTTTCCCAGGTAGTAAGCTCCCTTTCCACATGTGAGCGACATCTTCACACATGTTGGTTATCTTTCCACTTATATATGCTCTCTTTTCTTGCATACAAGTTCTTTTTTCATGTTTATAGGCTTTCTCTCTACGTAGGTGGGTATTTTCATCCCCCTTGACTAGGACACTAAGAAAAAAAAAAAGATTCCTTTTATTGGGTTGACGCATTGAGTTTTTATTGTTGGGTTGGCTCCATCAAGATTATGCTACGTCCAAAACATCTCTTAACTATTGAATGTCGCCACCATGATTCCAGCACTTGCATCCCCTATCATGTCTCTCTATCAAATATTAATGGTTGTTGGTGAAAATATATGAAGATTAAAAGTATGATCCACAATATCCAAAACAAAAGATCAGAGAAAACAGAAGAAATGGACAAAAAGATTGCTGCATTTCATGCAAGTTCTCAAATTTGTAATTACATGTAGTCAGATTCAAGGCTTGCCATTGTGGATGCAATTTGTCTACAGAAGATACGCCTCCTTCATCTATACTTAAATGGCCCCATTGACTGAAGATACTAAATAGCAACTTGAAAAGTAAAAGAAATAAGAGTTTTTTGCATTTATCACCCTAAGGCTTTTAATATTTGTAACTAGGCCCCTGTAATTTGAGCATTTGTAAAGAAGGCCCTTGCTTTGGCATTTTCATACCTTTCATCCCTAATTAAGTGGGTTTGACAATAAAGAAAAGAGATCATTAGGTTTTTACTAATTTTGACAATTTTGCTTATATATTTATTTATCACTAAGAGAACCCTTCTCCTTCATAAGAATTTTTTTTCTTTTTTTACATTTTTCAATTTAACTTTCTTTTTTTTTTTAGCTAAGCCCAAGAAATTTTTCAGACTAGGCGGTTGGCGACATCCTTTCTTTTAACATTAAGATATATATATATTTAATTTTTTTTCTTTCTTCGCACTGTTAGTTTTTTTGGAATCTTAGGGCCTCTTTGGCATTAGTTTTTTTAAAATAATTCTCATAAAATGGGAGACTAAAAATGGGTTTGGATGTTACTCTCTCTCTTTCTCTCTGTGCATAATGGTTCTAAGGGCTAGGAAGATGTATCTCGTGGATTTTAGAAATTTATGTAGACCATCTATCTATATAATTGGTTCTCATAAATTCATGTCTTTACAATCTATTCTTGTATCAGTTATTTTCAATTTTAAACATTTGAAAAGGTGTTTTAAAGAGCCTTTATTTTATTTTTTTATTTTTTATTTTTGCTAAATCTAAAAAAATTGTATTAATAGGAGAGACAGTTTTTTGAAAAAAAAAATTTTGAGGAGTCCTATTCTTGAGCCACCCAATTAGATGAATATATGATTTTGAGTGGATATTTTAGATTAAATAAAACCTCACTCAATCACTTGTTCTGCTAATTGATCCTAAATATAATAAATTTAAAACAATTTTTATAGTCATGCTACTAATAGGGAATAGATTAAAGACATCAAACAAAATTGAAAAATACAAGAAAGGAGGAGGTGACACATTTATAGGATTGAGGCAATTTAAAGGATTTATTATTCACCCTACATTGGAAGGCTACTAATAAATATCAGAAATTGTAGAAGGGGTGTATATAAAAATAATTTTTAAGGGCAAAAGTGCCATTTTGATAATAATAAAAAAAAAGAGCAAGATCCTCATGGTGGTTGCTCATTCCCAGCAAATTCACATGTTTTGGGATATTAAAGGTAATAAAATGACAAGCTAGATACCTATTTATAAATACTGAAATCAAACAGACCTAACAAATATTAAAAATATTGAAGGGGCATATAAAAAAACTCAAAAAACTAATTGACAACGCACCAGCCCAGTGAACAGTATGCGTCACTAGCTCTTTCTTAATTCTAAAAAGGGCATTGCTGCAAAGGTAGCTAGTTTTAGGCTTGGCTCCTAGGATTTTCCTAGTGACCAAACATGGTTGTGGGTAGGGATTTTATCTGAAGAGACTTTGATTTTTCTCAGATTTTTACATGGATTGCATTTGGCACATATCCATGGGACCGTGGAGAACATTCAACACAACATGTCAAAAGTGAAACCAAGTTTTATGCCAAAAGTGCCGTTAGTCAAAGTTGGATTTAAAACACCATCTTTCGATGCAGATTTGGCAACTTAAGGATTTTTGGATGTCGACATTCACAAGCTCTGATCGAATACAGAAGTCAATAAAAGACAGGTGAGAGAGGGTGTGCTGTAATGGTTGGGTGCTGGTGCCACCTTAGCATATAACTCACATGCTAGGAGTTGATCCCAAGGTCTCCCAAGTTTAAACTATAACTTCTTATTATAGCCCAACTTAGCATATATGCTCTACCAAAAAACCTTTTATATATATATATATATATAAGTATGCATCCATCCCTCACACTATAGGGTGAGGGACACTTTTATTTTTTAATATATTAAAACAAAAAGGTAGATGAAAAAGATAAATGTTTAAGTACAAATAGAAAAAGCCATGTAAGTATCCATCACCCAATGGTGAGCAAAGAATATATACTAATATTCCTCCATATATATATAAAGAAAGTGAGAGAGAAAGAGAGAACAATCTTCATGTGCATATATCTCTTACCAATTTTTTCATGAGAACTCTAAGTGGGGCCCTTGATCATCCAATTCAAACCTTGCAATACACAAGGGACCCTTGATAGTCAACTGGGTTATCGGATTGACTGTGCACCGATCCGAATGTAATGGATTTATGGGCCACGGATGAAAGGATTAAAGACATATTATGGGGGCCATTTTTTGATATTTAGCATTGTCCAGCATGAATCTTTCCATTCCCCTGGTCTCATCTCTAGGTAGGGTCTACAATAGGCCCCACGAAGGAGTATACATAGTCCCTTCATGAGTGACTTATGCATACGAAAGTTCACCATAAATTCTCAAAAACTCCCCATTTCAAAAGGGAAGCCCTCTTGATTTGTCAAATGAGATCATGTCATGTCACATTTACATCCCATTCATATTAGAAGAGAAAAATTAGGAATGTTTAAATGCTTTGGCTTCCCAAATAATCGTGCAAGATGAACACGTTAGCCTATCAAAAAAGGGGATCATATATAGAGGCTCGATCCTGTGGGAACTAATTCTCACGGTAATCATGTTACAGTGAGAGCTTTTTATAGGGCCCACTTGTGGGTCCCATTTGAGGATGAGACTATGAAGATGGAAAAGATCTATACTGGATCACCATACATATCAAGTTTGACCCTAATCACATGTCCTAACCCCTTCATTTATGGCCCATAAATCCAGTCCACTCGGATTAGTGTACAGTCAATCCAATGGTCAAGTAAATTCGAATTTGACTAATTTGAATTGGGTGATAGATCGGCCCCACCTAGAGTTTTCACAAAAAAGTGGTGATAATTAATTCTCACAAGATTAAATTCCATATATATAGTATTTTATATTCCAGTAGAGTATGAGCACATGACCATTCGTAGCATCATTGCTAATTACCGCTAAAGTTGATGAAGTTTTCTATACAAGATTTACTAAGTTACATATAAATGAAAGGAAAACCAAGAAGGTAGAATAGCCCAAGTGGTCATGGGCATCCATTCTCAACCCCATGGTCTAAAGAAGTGTGCTCGGGGGGAGGGACTGGAGCATAGCAAACAATGAATGCAGCTCCCAACGGAGAACCATGGGCTTATTAAGTGGGATATTAAAGAACAATGAAAGAAAAACATAAACGAGTTCGACTCCCACCCCTTGCGTTATCCGGGTGTTATGTGTGTAGCCATGTATATACCCCCTAGAGAATGATATTTGTTCATTATAATCGGGTAATACGCGAGTCGGAGGTCAAAGGTCCAAAGGCTAAGTTGGTGAAAGATACCCTAGGTTATAATAAAAACGAAAAAACAAAAAAGGGTCAAGCAAAACAAAACCTTACCCTAAACCTGCCTCAAGTCCGAGCAAACCAACCCTAATGCAAGCAGCTTGTGGCAGGGTCTAATTTAACCCAAACATATGGGAAAACCATACCTCAAAATCTATGAAATTATAGGCAAGAATTATATGAGAAAACCATATGCGACATATTCATCATTTCTTATTAGCAAGTTGAAACACTATACAATAGAGGCCCACCTAGATGAGGCATACACCTTGCATGTTGAGGTAATAAACATACTTTTTGAGTAGTGATAGATGGGGTGCCATTGGCTAAGCTGTAGGATAAGAGGCCATGGCAATTCCACAAAGACCTTCTGTAGAATCAACATCTCTTTGCATCCTAATATATCCCTCTTCACCCCATCCGGTGCCCCATGAATTCTTAACCAACCAATACTTGGTCCCATCAGAGGTTGCTCCATAACCAGCAGTAGTAACACCATGATCCAACTCGGTACCACAATCACCTGTGAAGACACCGCTAGAGTAGAACTGGAATGCAGATCCACTAGCATCAATGGCAACGGAAACTGGTTGGTTGGCCACAGCATTCAGCAGTGCCTTCTCGCTATTTGCTGGTACATCTTCATGGCCATTGATATCTGCAACATGGTTTGTGGACTTTTTCCTATTACATGTACCATCTTCTCCCGTGTATGGGTAATTTGCTTCAGTTGTAAGGCCTCTATTTTGTTGAATGAAGTCAAAGGCATCATCCATGAGGCCGCCCTCGCAGCCCTGATCTTCACAGCTGGTGTCACAGTCCACAAGCTCTTGTTCAGATAGAGAGATTAGTTTACCCGTATTGAGTTGGATAATTCCTTCCATAGCTGCAACTGCTGAGAAGGCCCAGCAACATCCTATTTTATGGATTTTCAAACCAAGTTATTAAGCAACGAATTGGTTACAAACCTTTACTAATTTAGATTGTTCATTTCTTTTATCATAATGATCACTTTCAAACATGACAAATACTTCACTCGGGAACGAGTATTTCTATCATTGCAAAGGGGTCGATTCCAAGGCAAGTCTCAGCTGATTGTAACTTGGCCCAAGCCCAAATCGAATTTGTCGACTAAGGAGTGTGCTTACATGTTCTGATACTCCTAATACTTCCGTACATGCTGCCTCTTTTTTTTCGATGCTAAGTTTGCCTAGTGGCCGGGAGTGGACCAGGATTGAACCCTAGTGGGTGCTATGGGGGTGATGTCCTATTCACCAGGACAACCCTAGATTCCCTTCAATACAGACTTTTTACTATCCAAGCAGGTAAAGAATTGTGACTAGCCAGTAGGAAATTATGAGGCCTTTCATATTGGCATGTCAGCCGGACTCCTATCCATTAGAAAGTTGGACTGGGACCTTTTGATCCTTGGTACATTTAAATCCCCGGGACTAAATTACTCTGTTATAAAGTTCATGCAACCTAGTTATTGTCAATTGGTCATGGCAAAATATAGTACAATATGACAAAAGTACAGCTCAGTTTGTCCTAAACACATGAACCATCATTTACTTATAGATTAGTTACCTGACTCGGTTCACCAGATCCAAACAGCCCTTGTTCTAGTATTTAACTTACCACATTCTCCTTGTTTGATACGGGTTACAGCACCCTTCTTTCTCCAGTCCATAGTAGATGGCACGGCGGTGACATTCTCATACATGAATGCTGTTGTTCTCGTTGTGCGGACCCCATGGGCCTTAAAGCCATTACGGGAGGCCCTAAACTCTGCATTGGTTAGATCCGCGAACTCATTGATGCCTAGCTTGTAAGGTTTTTCTCCAGCATTGTTGAATGACTCGATGAATTCCACATTCTCCTTGAATATTTTGAAACGCTGCTCCTTCTCTACCACATCCTTATACACACGCCCATGCTGAGCCATCCTTGTTCTTGCATTTCGGACATGGACGGCTCATGGAGCTTGCGGCCCAAGGCTTGATTAGCCCAAATGCTAAGGATGAAGAAGCCCAAATAGAGGGAAAACTGGCAGTTTGAGGCCATGGGTTGTGATATTAGAATCTAATTGATTCGATGATTTGTGATTGTACAAGTGAACGCAAATGAATTAGTGCGTGCACTTTAAATAGGCAGTGCATGGAAAAGGATTAATTGCTTTATAATCCAATGTTGCATTGTCCTTCAGATGTTGATACGGGAGAGAGTAATGTTTTTAATTTGCCGGGCAAAATGTACTGATTTGGATGGGATGAATAGTATCTTTCAATTTAACTAAATCATTCTACAGTTGTTGAGGATGCAGTTAAATATTTTTTATTGTCATCTGCGTGATTGAAGAAGGTGGTCTAGCCATTTTCTAATCCAAACGGGCATCTATTAGCCTCCACAGGGTTGGGTTCATTTCATGGTTTAGAATTGCTCCCTCAGATTTTATTATAATTATTCAAATAGGTTTCCATAATGAGTTTAATGGATAGCTCCTTTCTTAAAAACCGTGCCGGAGAAATTGGAATATTGATTTTGAGAAAGAATGATTGGCTCTAGTATATTTAATTCGCACACCCGTGTTTGTCCAACTTTGTTTGTATGCAATGGGGATGGGGTGTGTCGGTTTGGTTAAACTTTTACCTTCTGCCAACTACATTCCAAATTCAGAGGAATTCATAGCAACTTGGGCTTTATCAAAGGACTTTAAAAATGTGAGGGGTTGAAGGGTGTCTGACGCATGATGCAGAGATGTAGATGCGAACTTTATCACTATGCTAGGATTTTTTTTTTAAATACTTTACTAATATTTAATTTACTAAGATGATGGGTGAAAAATTAGTTCTGATAAAGGGGAGATTATTACACCAATCATCAAAACAAAAGCAAATAAAATATAAACCTATTTAATTTGAAAAATAGCAAGTTACCTCCTATATTTAGGCCTAATATTTAGGCCTAATTACAAAGTGTTTCCTCATAATTTAAACTTTTGCACTAAATATAGATAAACCCATAACAAAAGTGTAAACTGGATATCTATTAACGGAACTTATAAAAATATCAAATTATCTTTCTTCTCTAGGCGGTCTTTCCACCGCCTTACTCCTTTTCGGATTCATCTTAAAACTTCAAACCCACCTAAGAGAGACTAGACAATCCCCAATAACCCCCAATTCACTGTACCCGTTCTCCCTCCTCTCTGTCTCCGATCAAAGAACCCTCCATCTCATACCTACTCTCTTTCTCTCAATCTCATCGCTTTTTCTTCTTTCCACCTATTTGTTTCGTTTCATGACTCGTATGTATTGCTCTTCACTCTCTCATTCTTTTGTTTTAGGTCAACATCTTTATTGCAGACACAGCTCGTTTCCTCGACAGATTCTCTGCCATCTGTGAAGAGAGCTCTCCGATGTCCGCAGGTAGAGAGAGAAGTAAATTCCCAACTGACGGGATTTTGAGTTTTATTCCGTTCGCTTGGATTTTTTGAAACTAATGGCAGGTGTTTATGAAAAGAAAAGTAACTTCTTTTGTATGCAATCCCACTAAATATCTAATGATTTGAGGAGCAAGCATGTCTGGCATAATGAATTGATTGCACTTTTGATAAAGAGCAAGCATGACTGGCATGATGAATTCATTCCACATTTTAAAAAATGTCAACCACAATGATCAAACGAAATTTGCAGCAACTCATCAAACTCTTTTTTTTTTTAATGAAACAAAAAAGACAAATAACAGATTGCTATTAAAACAACATTTTTATCATAATACAATGCTCATATATTAGCTAAATTTTGAGCAACACCAATTAGAGTCTTAGTGTATGAATTGAAGTGGCAAGCCATCAAAATTACACACCAAAAACATGCGGATGCTGATTGTCGACATCTTAGGACCTCTTCTCGATGATCCGTAGCCCGAAAAAATAATATGATAATATCATTCAAAACTAATAGTAATATGATAGGCATCCAGTTAATGACCTTGAACTTGAAAAAGGCAGATTTGAAGTCTATGAAACCACCTGCTAATCTTTTTCTTCTTTTAGGAGGGTCTGTAATACTCAAATTTCATTCTCAACATATATTTTACCAAAGGTTGTATTTTGAAGCATACTATGCCCATCCACATTATACAAAAACATGTATAACCCAATCCACACCATCCAAATTCCTGGGACCCAATGTAGTTAAAACCGCAACCCAGAAAACCCAAAGATAAAACAATCGTTTTTTTGGTTGGACATGCTTGTAAGTTGACTTTGTGAGTTTTGGAAATGCAAGTCAGCTGAACGCTTGTTAAATGTTGAAATGGAAGGGGCCAGTGGAGATTGCGGGTCTCCCTACTGTAGGGAGACTGGGGATAAAGGGGAGGAAGGAAGGAAGAGAGAGAGAGCGGGAGCAAAAGAAAGAGAAAGAGAGAGGCCTAAAGTGTAAACTTGAAAAATTGTGTGTATTGAAATAGAATAATCGGATTCTATCACTTTTACACTTCAGTTTTAAGTTTAGAGTAGTTTAGTGCAAAAGTTTACAGTTGATGGGGCATTTGCAATCGGATCAAAGTACAAAGGGTAATTTGCTATTTTCCTTTTATTTTAACCCACTCTTCATTAACTTTTTTTTATCACTTTATTTTTTCAAATACTTTGCTAAGATTGAATATAATAGGGTGATCGGGAGGGAATCAATTTCAATACTAAGGGAGATTATTACAGCAACCATCAAAATGCATGGAAAGTAACTGATCAACTCATTTATTGTAACTCACTACTCATTGACTTTATTTATGAGGTGAGCCTTACTCTTCTTTTAAAAGAAAAAGGTCACCTAATCTAGCAGTTTTGACAAGCTTTACCAAATTTTTAGATATTCATATTTAATTTTGAACTTCTATAAATTCTAAAAAATGTCTTTCTATCAAAATGACTAAAATTGAAGAAGCAAAGGTAAAGATTCACATATGCCTCTCAAATAATATGCCCTTTGGTGCAAAGTGATTAATTACTAAGCTATCATCCTAGCAAAGTAAATCCAATTTTACATGATCTCCACCTTAATCCTTTACCTCTCAACTCTTCATTACTCTCTTGCTTAGACCTATTTTACCATGAATTTCTAAGACTTCAATTTCATATAAATAAATTCTCTTAATTTTTATTTATCTTAATTAGGATGTAAGAGTACCAGAACCGGACGAACCAAACCTTCCAGTCAATTGGTTTTGTTTTCAGTTTTGATGATAGCGTTGAACCACCGGAAGAAATGACACCATTGTCCAACCAATGAGGTTTAACCTCCAAGTCTAGTATTTAAAACATCAACATCTGCTTCTTTCTTCTTCTGTTTTGGTGTCCCAAATTAGCTAAGTTATAACGTGGGACTAATTTACTATTATTCTTTCTGTAGACACATTTCAGTACTTTTTCTAATGGAGTGTTTTCTATATGGCAACTCATAGGGGTTGATTTTATTATGTCCTCACCAAAGATTTGCTATTTACCTGTCCATTTTCCCACAACTGTCATATAGAGCGGTACTTGTTCAAGGAAAAGGTAATCAGAGATTTTGCAAAATCTCAAAGTTACTTTATATGAAATCGCTAGTTACTTTATGTGAAATCACAATAACTTGTGATTTCGTATATTGTTTTTTTACTTTAAACTTCCTTAGCCCCATTGATGGATTGAAAATATAAATAGGAAGGACCTCGTTAACTTTTTAAGAAATCAATTTGCGATATCAATGTAGCATATGGAATTTCACACAAAGTTATTTTGAGATATCACAAAAAAATAACCTCTTTTACTAATTATGGGTACCATCAATACAAAAGAGGTTGGAGAACATGTAGGTAAATAGCTCAAATTTGGTGAGGACATGGAAAAATCCACCCCTAAAAGTAACCGCACAGGAAAAAAAAAAACCCCTTTTCCAATTACATTCTCACTGTTAAGCCGTCCAGCCCATTGCATCTAGTGGCTCACCCCATACCTTACAAAGTTATTTGGTAACCCTAGCTAAGCATGGTATGCTCTGCAGGGCGTGCTTGGCCCACTGGGTAATGGTGGGTATGCTGATTCTAGTGGGCCTGGTAGGCTTCGACTCTTACCTGCCTGCTTACTAGGTTTAGGCCTTCACCAACCACTTTGTCCTTCTATGTGGACACCATATTTGTTGATGGTAAATTGTTTAATATAATCTATGCGCAAAAATTATACTGCACGTCCAAGCAAGAAAAAATTAAAATGCCCGAGTTAAAAACTTTTAACCATAAAATACACAAGAGACGCTGAAACTTGACATTTCAAAAAAAAATCACATTTTTTATAGATATATTTTGGGCCCAAAAGCTCATTCACACAAACTTAATTACAAAAGACAGCATGAAATGAGCATGCCCTTGTACCAGTTTAAGCCACATGAGCTTAGGATTAGTCTGGGCCTGATGTAGATGGACGAGAATGGTGTCCAAATTATATGCTTAATCAGACTTGAAAAATTAATTAACCGGGATTGATATGCAAGTATACTTACATAAACCTGGTCCATTGATGAACCAGGATGGGTCTTCTTGTAGACTGCTTTTGTATCTCACAGGCCATTGTCCTATATGAGTTTGGTGCGGCCATGTTACAATGACTTTGTGTATGATTGAATATGAAAGTGAGTGCTGGATCTTGCAAGAAAAAATTTAGGTTTGATACAAAGCATACATCCATTCATGTTACATTCATGTTCGGTTGTATATATGAAACTCACCATATCCAAACTTCTTCCATTTCTAAGTTTTGGAATAAAACCCAGTAAGGGAATGTCTTCGTGTGGTCGTGCAGGCCCTACCCGAAAGACTAAAATCTTACACAACGGAGCCACCCACAGATTCCTATCCCATGTATCTACTATAATCTGCCTATGGTTCCCACTTCTCAGCGTGGAGTATAGAGTCCAGGACTTGGACTAGAATGAATAGGTCAGTCAAAAATAAGTGGTACTCAAATTGGACCTATAGCTTATGCCTCACATAATTGAAGGTCGTCATCATCATCATCATCAAAGCCTTATCCCAACCATGTTGAGATCAGCTACATGAATTCTATTTTTCTATTCCGATTGCTATCTCAAAATTCATATTTCGGTTGTGACAAAGTTTCACATAATTGAAGGTCATATGATAAACATCACTTTCAGTTGAACAGTGAATACCACTTTAATCTGAGTGACATTTGGGCCACCCCCAACTCAAAAACAATGAGTTTGATCCAATGACCTACCTTAATGAAAAGAGAGCCCCACCATGCAGAAGGGCATGAGAGAGAACATCATGCAATAAGCTACATTTAATCATTTTCTGACTTGTTTAACAATGTTACTTGAATTTATAACAGGGACCTCAAGTGAAATAGAAAGCAGGCATCCACTTTTACATTCACGAACAGGCAACCTTTTTTTTATCGATACAGACAAGTTCATATTAAATATAGGTGTTCATGATAATACGAGTCACAGGAGAGCTCAAACCAAGCAACTAGCCAAAACAAACTAGCATGTTAGACACTTCAGTTGCATAAATTCACAATGCAAGGTAGCTTTACTGATACTGCCTCACCCTGGCATCTACACAACGCTAGTCCAGCTCTATTATTATAAAACCCTAAAGAGATTACAACCATGCCGGGTTCTTCAGGGGAGTAACCACAGCCTTCACCTGAAGATAGTTATTAAGGCTGTAGATACCTTTTTCCCTACCATGCCCACTCATCTTGAATCCACCAAAAGGAATTGCAGCATCAAAAACATCAAAACAGTTAACCCATACAGTCCCTACTCTCAATGCACGAGTTAGAGTGTTGGCAGTATCTATGTTGCTTGTGAAAACTCCAGCAGCCAGCCCATAGCGCGTGGCATTTGCTCTTTGTATCACTTCATCAATGTCCCTGTTATCAAAAATCACTGTGAGATTTGGAACACTGAGAAAAAACACGTTTGAGATTTTGCGACAGCCCTTAGCTCACCTGAACTTCAAGATGGACTGCACTGGGCCGAAGATCTCGTCAGTTGCTATTGGCATGCCATCCTAAATAAAACAAACATGTAACAATTTAGTTAGACCCTCTAGTTTGGAGATATTATTGGCGCGAGACATCATATGATGCTTTTTTCTTTCTTTTTTGAGTGAGTGGGTCACATGATATACTTGAAGTCATCATCTTCTTTTATTTTTTCTTCTTTGTTTTTTCCAATCAGCAATGGTATGGGTGGACCCACCTTTTGTCTCCCCCACCCCCAGATCTGCAAATAGGTCAGATTCAAGTCCATGATGGACCAGGTAAGTTTTAGGAGACCCTGACCTTACCTAATTAAAATATTGGGCCACAATGGTCAACATCCATTTTGTTTCAATCAAGTCCTTTTCTATTGGCATCTGTTAGGGGCCAAAGCCTGAAGACCTATACAACCATACACCCATTTCAGTACTAGGTTATTCATTTATGGACCAAACTCGCCTGGGACCAGACCAAATAAGAATCATATTTTCAAGCAGTCCAAAATCATGTTTTATACCCAATTTCAAATGAGATTTGTTGATAGCCCATATCCATCTAGTAAGACCAAACCCATTATGGAATGGGCTGTGGTTTTCCACTCTCCCTACTCATATGATGTGAGTAATCAGATTGGTGGCTTTGAACTGGAAAATTATATCTGGCAGTTCATATCTAATGAGTAAACTGAAAGATGGTTAAAGATAATTAGGGAGATTCGATGACATCTTTCAGTCAGAATGACATCTGTCTAGCATTGGTTGGAACCAAGAGCTGGGCCCCACATGTACAGTTTGCAGGTGCCAGAAAACGGATTTATTGGATGCATTGCAGCATATTTCCTCTACCAAAGTTGGCTGAATGATACCTTTACGTTGGAGAAGACAGTGGGCTGAATGTAATAGCCTTTACTGCCAATTCTTTCGCCTCCTGTTTCAAGGATTGCTCCACATTCAATGCCAGATTTTATATACTTCATAACCTTTTCAAACTGTTCTGAATCAATCTGCGACAATTGGTAAGGCAAGAACAGTATCAGTGACAGTCATAACATCATAATCCAAGGTCATAATAGTATGCAGGAAGATGATTTGCACGAAGAAGAGGTAATAGCACCGAAACTCTCCTGTAAAAGATATATACAGCTTGACTCAAAAAAAAAAAAAAAACACACACACACACACATATGTTAGGACTGTTGTATGTTGGCTAAATTCATGGATTGGAGAAAACTCTAGTTTTAGTCAAAGTTGTATTTCTATTTATTTTAAACTAGGAGTTTAACGAGGTTAAAGAGTCCCAAAAGAGTTGGAAAGAAGGTATTTGGACTAAAAAAGTTATATCTCACAAACCAAGTGTCAGATTGAGGCAAGTTACCTACCATTAGAAAGCTCTTTTCGAGTAGATATCCGTAGGTTCCAAGATTGCATCAATCGAAGCTAAAACGACAAAGTTATGCCTCAAGAAGTTTGCAAAAATTGTGCTATCCGAAATTATGAAACTGTCATTGTGCGAATTTCTATTTCTATTTGAAGTGGAAATTTCCTGTTTTGTGCCAATTCCTATCTTGGTTGGATTAGCATTATGAGGCACGAAATTTGGGCTATAAAAATGGGTTTTCTCTCAACCCTAAGGCATCCATCTCCCTATTCTAAATTGAGAATACACAGTGGAAATACCCTTCTTCTCTAGAGCAGCCGTTGGAGAGATTGTGTTGAAACTTTGAGTTCTAAAAATTTGTGCTTCTACTTCCCTGTAAAAGATTGACTTCTCTTATAGAAGATTCGTTCACCTTGCGGATTCAAGGAGGTTGTTTCAAGCGCGGTTAGCGGTGAACGACGAGTAGTTTGCAAGAAAAAATGCAGTCCTTAGGTTGAGTTGCAACTAGAAAAGGGTCTGTGAGTATATTTTGTAATTGCTTATTATTAGTGCTTGATTTTTATTCATCCGAGGAGGACTCGTAGTTTTTCCCGAGTATAATTTTCTACGTAAAAATTTACATGTCTTCTTCTTGTGGTGTGTAATTGATTTATTTGCTAGTTTTTTTATTTTTCCGCTGCATATATTTTGAACTACAATCTAAAAATCCGGATCAAGGATATTCTTTCAATATATATATAGTTTCTATCTCTCTTTTTGTCCCTTTGCAATCCAACTGTTAAACATTGTCCGTCCTTTGTACCATCCACATATCTAGAACTGGGTGCCTCAACAGATTGTACAGTACCTGCCAGTCAAGACCCTATTAGTTTCTGATCTAATTATTATAAACTTCGAATCAGGAGAAATGTAAGGATCACTCCTTTTTTTTTTCCATAGCCCATAAAAAAGTGGGAGCAATCACCAAACCGTGGACCAGATATACAAAACTGAGCACCTCAATAAATTTACATTTTCTTACATAATTTCTCATGGTAAGGTTTAGAAACCACATCACCCAATTATCAAAGTGGAAGTGAAGATCTAACAATTGTTTGGAAATTTGAAGTTTTACCTGAGGACCTTGTTCAACACCCTTTCTAAAAGGATCACCAACAACACGTCTCATGGCACGTGCTTTCGCCTTCTCTATAAACTCATCATATACACGTTCATGTACAAACGTTCGAGATCCAGCACAACAACATTGTCCCTGTAGAGAAGGATCTTTAGTAATTTATCAAAAATCATCCTCCAGGAGATCCAGCAACTTTTACAAGAAAAATGATGATATGGACCTGATTAAAGAACAAGGCAAAGTGTGCAAGCTCTGCAGCTCGATCAACATTAGCATCATCACACACAATGAAAGGAGATTTCCCTCCAAGCTCTAATGTTACAGGCTTAAGATTGCTTCTTGCAGCCAATTCGAGTACAATCTTACCAGTATCAGTTGATCCTGTGAAAGCAAGCTGCAATGAAGTAATATTGAAGTATTAAAATGACAGCGAAACCTTCAAATTGTGACCTTCCACACAAATGCAGAATAACATAACACATGTAAAAAAGCTGTGCTCAACTGTGATCTCCTGGATGAGCTTGCTGAGGATCTACAGAGATCAGGAATGGAACCCCAATGGGGCCAAACTGGGAGAAGAAGATGGGGGATGCATAAGCTATGCTGGCATAGGCTATGTTTGGATTTAGGGCCCAACAAATTTCAAAACTGTAGGAATTTGGGATGATTGATATATAAGCCCCGCAAAATCAACTGTTAAAAAGAATTTCAACCTCAAAAACAATAAAAAGCATAGTCAAAAGAGGGATCAAGCTACCCACAGGAACCTTCCCATATGCAGCTATCTAAAGAGCTTGCCTAGGAGAAAAAACTGAAGCTATGGTAGTTGTTAGTTTAACGAACTAATACTGAGTAAATCAGGTATTAGTACACATGCTTCCTCGTGAATATCTCACATATGGCCCTTATGTCTATGCAGTCAGATTATTCAAAAGCAACTCAATTTGCCAAGCAGGAAAAGGGAAATCTAACAGAAGAATGTGGTTGGGGACTATAGCAATATTGGAATTATTACTCTTAATATTCCAGCATTGAAATAAAGAAACTCTCATTGAGAATCCAAAAGCCACTTTGGGAAGTCTAAAAGTCATCCAGGAAGCTGAAGCATCATGGATGGTTCAATGCTCCATGCAATAATAAAAATTTAACATGGTTCATTATTCTATTGTAACTTGCAATGTCTTTTGGGTTTCCTCGTGTATCCTTAGACTACTATATAAGGTTGTGTTGTGGTTGTTTGTTTAGGGACAAGTACAATGTGTGAAGAGTGTGTGAAGAAGGTTTGTCCAAGTGTTTGGTGTGAAGAAGTCTCTTGATATCTTAAGGTTTGGATTAATATATATAAGTGTTTTGGTCATTTGATTTTGAGGAGGGGCTGTATATGACCCTTTGGCTGTACAATCCCCATATACACAAGCACACACTCCATGTCTCCTCGTCTCCACTAGAGCCTCAGTATTCAGTTCTACCAACCTTCGTAGACAGAACTGAAACCTGAGTATTTGCTGTTGTAAACCTCAGTATTCACAGAATACGAAATTCAGTTTTATCAAATTGGAATCAGAGATTATATTTTCTACAAATTGGTATCAGAGCGCCAGGTTATCAAATTTCAAAACATCGATCCTGGATTGGTTTTTTGTTGTTGAAAAATATTTTTTGCAGGCTGCATAAGTTTTTTAGAAAGTGGTTCAGGCTTTATGAAAAAAGAGAATTTGATATTTGAAAACATGAGGGGGAGAGTGAAATGATTTTTCTTTAAAAAAAGGAGTGAGTAAAGGGATGATCAAGATTCAAGAGAACAAGTTTCTTCTCTTGATTGGTTCTGGTATTTCAAGAGAACAAGTTTCTTCTCTTGATTGATTTATGTATCTCAAGAGAACAAGTTTCTTCTCTTGATTGAAATAGATATCATCATAGTTTGTATTTAAGAGAACAAGTTTCTTCTCTTAATTGAATTTCTTTGTTCAAAAGTGTTTTAGAAAATGGCAATCGTTGAAATCCCTTTCAAAATAGTATTACAAGAAGCCACAGCAAAGTTTAGATGTGTCTCTCCTACGTATGTTTCCCTGACAATTGGACCGGACTACGAGCCAAAGTTCATTGCGACAGTTCACTTTATACTCAATGAGTATTCTTACTCCATTACTAGGCATCAAAAGTTATCAAAGAAGAAGGCTAAAGAAAGTGCAACATCACATGCTTTGAGAGTTCTCCAGGATTCGGGTGTGATCAAAGTGATCGACGTTAATAGATGTGATGTCCATGATCAAGCTGCAAATCTGAAAAACATGCAATGTTTTTAGAAGAAGAGATAAAGAAGTTGAAAGCCTCCTCACAAGCCATGAAGAACTTCTATGAAGCTCGCATCAACGGCTATGAAAAAAAGATTGAAGAATTGAAATCCGAAGAAAGATCATCAACTCCAATGTGAATCAAATATTAAAAGTAAGGGGGAGTTATGTTGGAATTATTACTCTTAATATTCCAGCATAGAAATAAAGAAACTCTCATTAGGAATCCAAAAGCCACTTTGGGAAGTCTAAAAGTCATCTAGGAAGCCGAAGCATCATGGATGGTTCAATGCTCCATGCAATAATAAAAATTTAACATAGTTCATTATTCTATTGTAACTTGCAATGTCTTTTGGGCTTCCTCATGTATCCTTAGACTACTATATAAGGTTGTGTTGTGGTTGTTTGTTTAGGGACAAGTACAGTGTGTGAAGACTGTGTGAAAAAGGTTTGTCCAAGTGTTTGGTGTGAAGAAGTCTCTTGTTATCTTAAGGTTTGGATTAATATATATAAGTGTTTTGGTCATTTGATTTTGAGGAGGGGCTCTGTACGGCCCTTTGGCCAAACAACCTCCACATACACAAGCACACACTCCACGTCTCCTCATCTCCACTGGACCTCAGTATTCTGTTCTACCAACCTTCGTAGACAGAACTAAAACCTGAATATTTGCTGCTGTAAACCTTAATATTCGCAGAATACGAAATTCAATTTCATCAAATTGGTATCAGAGCATATGCATTTCTTCAAGCAAGCCTTCATTTCTTCAAGCAAGCCTTCACATAAAAGAAAGAAAAACTGAAAAGGAATTTTGTGTGGCTTTTTGCAGAGGCTTGACAAGTGAAAGCTAGTAGCACTTGTAGAAATCTCTCTCTCTCTCTCTCTCTCTCTCTCTCTCTCTCTCTCTCTCTCTCTCTCTCTCTCTGAGCAATCGAGGATCATGATCAGCGATGATCTTTTCATGTTTTGAAGGTCTGCAAAGGTGATCAATTGATTTGGTTAAATACATGGGTCTAATTCTCCAATGCTTAAATGGTTTGACAGCGATTGGATTGGTGCTGATCGGTGCAACAGTTGAGAAAACCCATTACCCAGTGTAGCTTATCACGGTTTAGGAACTTAATGACCCAATAAAATTTCCTCATTTCATAGTGAGAAAGATAGTGCAGACAAAATTATGTTGTCACATATTCTATGTTTGAAGGGCATTCACCCTAACAAAAATTTTGATATCAAAGGAACCTGCATTATAAGAAAATAAACAGCCAGTAGTCCATAGGCATAGTAATAAATAAAAGTTCAGAAACATACAATGAACAAATTGCTCTTCTAAAATACCTTGTCGACATCCATGTGACTGGCAACAGCCGCACCAGCAGTTGGACCATATCCGGAAATCACATTCAGAACACCCGGAGGAAGCCCAGCCTGTCATATAATAGAATAAAGAAGAAATCAAAATTAAATGTAGATAAGAAAGTAATAAAATGCAACTTCTTTTCAGCCTGCAAAGGTGACAGGAATGTGCAGAAAGTGAGTTTAAGGACCTTAGGCCCATGTCATACTCATCAATATGTTAAAGCTTACCTGTAGCAGTTCTAGCTCATATTCAAACTTGAATATGAAATGTATTGTGGAAAACCAAAATCCAGTCAAGTCGAATGTAAAATGAAATATAGAATTCTAGAACTTGCCTCATGGAAGAGTTGTGATACATACAGAGCAGATAAAGGTGTCTGCTCTGCAGTCTTTAATACGATAGTGTTTCCACATGCTAATGCTGGCCCAACCTTCCATGCAAACATGAGAAGGGGGAAATTCCAAGGAATAATCTGCCCAGCAACACCAATTGGCTCATGCAGGACTTGGACATGGTGCGGTCCATCAGCTGGAACTGTAAGACCATGAATTTTATCTGCCCAACCTGGAGAATTTTCATCACAAAGCCTTAAGAGAAATGATTCTTTAAAACCTAATCAACTAAAAGAGGCTCTACTCAGTCAATGCCACCAGATGCAACTAAATAAAATCAGAATTCTGACATAATAATTGTACTCCGTATTCAATGTATCCCACCTGCATAATATCGAAACAGACGTACTAGAATTGGAATTTCAGATGAAGCAGCCTGTTCATAGGGCTTCCCATTATCCCAAACCTCAAGAGCAGCAATTTCATCTTTGTGCTTTTCAATTAAATCAGCAAACCGATAAATTATCTGTGATCTTTCCTGGACAAAGTAAACAATGACAGCAATGTAAGAAAATTTTGCACAATTTGAATGGAAAATATCTGCCAGGTCACTAATATGTGTCTCTGCGTGCATGAGTGCATGTGTATATCTGCTAGTGCCAGGTTCCACAGATGTTGATTAGTCACAAGAAACGAAAAAGAAAAAAGAAATAGGAATTCAATACATATGGGCTCATCTTTGGCCATGGTCCCTCATCAAATGCCTTGCGAGCAGCAGAGACAGCACGATTGATATCTTCTTTGTCACCTTCAGCTACATGTGCAATCACTTCCCCTGTCCTCGGGTCCAATGTAGGAAACATTTTTCCTAAAGCCAAAAAAGTTTGTCATGTGAAATTTCACTGGCTTTCATTGCATAAGGACTTAATGGAAGGAGAAATCTAGTCTATAAACACATTAATAGAACAGTGCCCTGGAAAAAAAAAAACTCCCTAAAAGAATGCATTTCAGATAGGCAATGGATAAACCCAGAAACTATTAGGCGGCTGCAGTTGATTTATTAATTGAATGTTTGTTCAAATTAAAAGCAGTTTGAGTATTCTTAGCAGAATGAAAGGTTATTTGTTTCACTCTGTTAGGGTGGAAGGAAATTGGAAAATAGATTTGGTAGGATACAGCTTTCTGTATCATTTGGCCACAATCATATCAAATATCATTCATCAGCACAGTTCAATGGTAACAATTTACAGAAGAAAGTAGAGGACACGGTATAAAAACTTAATGTAACTTCCAGTATCTCCATCACAGTAAATCAAATTGGAATAAATAAGCATGTGTTCTTCAAGAGGTGAGTCAGTCCTGAAAGATCCATGTAGATGGGATAGCCCCAGCGGTAAACCAGTGATGGCTGGTGATCTGGATGCCAACTCTGCATGTAAGGCCTCTCAAGTCTCAACACATTTTCTTCAGATGGTATCCTTGGATCTGGGGTTGTTTCTTAATTCTAGAACTTACCAGGCTTTCCCTGTTCAAGTCAAACTCACGAATGAATTGTCCAAGTCCTAAGGGAGAGTTCGTACTAGGATTAACAGTTGATATGATAAACAGAGAACCCCTTTCTAATTCAAGCAAGGCCATATCTAGTTCAAACGAGCGATAGCATTATGTCTAACAAGTCCAAACTCAGCTCCGGAAACATACAATCCCATTTTCTTCAAAAGTTAATTGAAACCACAAACTGACACAATAAATGGAAGCTAGATTCTCATTAACATCTCAAACGATAGAAATTCCACCTGATGCTGAATCCACAAATTCCCCATTGATAAGCAGCTGTGTATAGTTTACTTGAACAGGTGGCTTGATGGGTTCTTCAACCGCAACGGCAGTACCAAACCTTTGGACTCCTCTTGCACAACTAGAATTTCTTCCTGAACATATGTTTTGAGATTAAAAAAAATAATAAAGTCAATGAAGTAGCTACCAACAAATTAGATTAGTTCATGATAAAAGAATGAGAACATAATTACAACTCAACTAGATGGCACTTGAGCAGTAGAAATGTTGAAAAGTGAAAATAAAATACGTTTGAAGTGTCTATATTACATATGGCATGGAATACAATATGAAACAGCTGAAGTCCTTCAAGTGGATTTGAGGTGTAGTTCCACAGCAGACTGAAAGAAAAACATTTAAAAGTACTAAACAGTATATAATCCATGGTAGTTGAATTGCGGCTGTTTTCAAAACATAGCAGTTCCTCCAACTGCTTTGATAAAGTTCATTTTACTTCAAAATAGACACTTCCCCTGAATTAGGTTATTTACATATTACATTCTTTTTTTTTTCTTTTTTTTAGGTTGGGGGGAAGGTAAGACTGGAACCTGCTGCCACACACGTTTTCTGGATTGTGTCATTTCCTAGATACATTTATTTTGTTGTTGAAAATTAAGCTAACTGCCGCAACCTTGTGGTAACCAAATGACCAGCATGCAACCCTGCCATGAGACCTTTTATTGGTACACACTTAATGAGCCTACGTTTCTGCAGGTACCAGAGTGTAAATGTGGGGTACAATGTGGATGATCCAGCTGTTGACCAGATGGACCCTACTGTAAACAGATCTGATTTAAAAGTTCTTCTCTGGTAAATCCGAACCATTTAATCTTCTCTTTTTTATTTCCTTTATTCTTCTTGGTATTGTTTTCTTATCTATCCATTTCTTGGGTACCCATCGAAAGGCTAGGATGCTCCAATCTCAGATTTCACTGAAACTACTATTCAACACTATACAAATTTCAAAAGTCAGAACCCCGTGATTCCCAATAAAATTCCCAGATTCCTCCTCTTCTCCACCTTATTTCCAATGCTTATGTCCTCTTTTTCCATTTCATTTCATCTCAGCTTCACACCAAACACCAATCCAAGCATATTTGCAAAAAACCCAGATTGTCAAAACTCAATTCAAGAACCCCAATCTCAGTCAACTGTAATTGTCTGAGAGTGGCTTGAAACTACTCTATATGACAAGTTACAGAAAGCTAGATGGAAAGATATGAAAGGAGCAAGTAAAAGTAAAGATGCAGAAGAAGAAAATCAACCCACAGTAAAAAGAACAGAAAACAAAAGAAGAAGATGATGAAAAGTCAATACCTTGTGGTAATAATAGCAGAGAAGTAGCTGGAGAAGAAGACAGAGTCCTTGACAAGAGAGAAGAAACTCTTCTGAATGCCATGGCCTGGGGAAAAAACACCCAGACACAGAATCAAGTCCACTAGATTGTTCTACCAAAAAAAAATTCCTCTAGATTCCAAAAGGGAAGAGAGAGAGAGAGAGAGAGAGAGAGAGAGAGAGAGAGTCAACTGTTACAAGCAGAGGCAGAAGAGTAAGAGTGAGAACAAAGATAGTCACACACTACCGGTGGACAATAAACATTTATAAATCTTAAAACATGATGACCATTGAGCACATTTAATCAATGTGCGTCTTTCACTGTTTTAACTAAAAGTTCTTTGGATCCCAACAATTTTGGAAGAGCCCCCACCATTCAACAGCACTGTCTTGCTGGCTTTTATACAGGAGGCTAACATTTGATCAATCTGATTCTTCTCACAATCCTGGACTCTTCTCTTTTAAAATTGGCACTAATCCCAATTTCACAATGTTACTGCATTACTGAATATTAGATTTCATCAAAATGATTTAGAACTCTTACACTTTGGGCCATAGGGACTTAAATTTAAGTGAAAAAATTATTTTGCTGGGTTTGTAGTTAGGACTATGCATTCTTTTAATATGTCCTATCTTTTTTATTATGCATCTTGCTGGGCATCACTGAAGTTGACATTTTAAGGGACAAGGACCGCGCACCGTTCTTTCAATGATGTGTTTATTTCGTGTAATTAAATTCTTTGGAATTATAAGGCTTTTATTCTTTGAAGTGCTTAAAAATGAAGAAACAAATGTAAAATATTTACGAAAATACTATTGAACTTCATAACGGCTCCTCACCCCATTGGTAAATAGTGAAGTGGCAGTTCTCACCTGGATATCCAACACTCAAACTTTAAGTATGCCACCTTTTCCTACCCCTTTCCTAGGATTAAAAAAAATTATTGAATAATTTCTCGTTTAATAGAAAATGAATGAAGAGGATATGAGAAATGAATTACCCTCACCCTAATAATTCAAATCAAAATGAATGAAGAGGATATGAGAAATGAATTACCCTCACCCTAATAATTCAAATCTAGGAAGGTCACAATCTCATTTATGTCTCTGCCTTGTATCTATTACCTCTCACCTCTCACCTATTTACTTTAAATTAATACCCAGGATCCCATTTATGTCTCTACCTTGAACCTATTACCTCTCACCTATTTACTTTAAATTAATACCTAGGATGCTATTTTGCACCACTAACAAAAATGCGCTTTAATTCCTTCTTTTTTTTTTCATTCAAAGTGGATATATTCTAATTTTAAACATCAGCTGCTAGTCTCATGTGAGATCCCTGGATGTAGACCAGGGACTTGTGCAAGAGATGATTTCTTCTTTAGATTGTTAGATTTAGGGTTTGGTTTTCACGTAGAGCATTTTTAAGAGTAGGTGAAAGCAAGAAGTAAACTTATAATGTCACATTGCTCACCTTTTACTCTTCCACAAGCCTATTTCCATTTTACCACCAAAAAGTATGATAAAGTGTGGTATAGTGATGAATTATGACAAAAGTGTTTTTTAAAATATACTCCCTCTTTTACATTGACTTTACCTCATATCATCCAAGTAAGGATTTTATCATAATCCAGCTTTTACTTTTAACATTTTTGAGTGCTTTGGAAACAACCAACTTTTGTGGTGCTCTTATTATTTTCTTTTTGCAATTTATTAGTTTAGAAGTGAGTATGCCATAGAATGCCATAGATATTACACAAAGACAGTAGGAGTCAAATGAACTAATTTCTAAATGTGCATTTGTGCTACGAAAGGAAAGATAGAAAGGATTTTAATTTCAATTGAAAGGGGTAAGAGCCAGGAATGATGGAGTCTCATGTGGAAAAAGAAATCTATAGAGCATGGAAACCTCTCATTAGCACATAAGCAAGTCCAATGATAAGATCAAAATTAACCCTGCAAACACCCTTCCAATGTAAACTAAAGGGCTTTTGGTTCCGATTGAGCTAATTTGCATGTTTCAAATTGGGTTCAAATGATTCCATAAAACCCCAAAATTGTATATATTTTGAAAAAGAAAATATGTGTTTTTAGTTCCTCCATTTTATTATTAATTTTTAGTTGTGAAATACATAGTTTGGACAATGATGATGATGAGTTGTGAAATACTTATTTTTTTTTTTATGAAAAATTAGTCCTAAACCCTGATTATATGAATTAATTAAGAAAAACAGTAAAACATCAAATTAAATGCAATTTCGTATGATACCAAAAGTCTAATTGGATCCAGAATGATATCATTGCCCCATCTTTGTCATTAGGAAGAATAAACCCATCGTCTTCTCTCTCCTCTCGTCCTTTGCTCCATTTGACCTAAAACCTGTCTATTCCCCATTTTCGTTTCCCATTTACTTTAAAAAATCTACATCTTGTTCCGCAGAGTAAATACATTATCACTCTCAATGTCATATTCGAGCAGCAATAGGAATTTGAGAAAGTACCGTTTCCACCATCAATTGTTAAAACAACCCAAGTAATATTTATGGCATTTGTTTTGTTTTGACATCGTCATAGCCTTAAAGAGTTAAATTCTTTTCATGACTACAGATTATTTACTCATGAATCTCTATAATTTATGAAAGTTAATGTCATTGTTTAAATGCATTATATTCATGCATAAGTAGCTAAGCATGTATGACCCATTGCATGTAATAGATTCATATAACTAGCAGTCGGCAAGATGAATGGTCGATCATCTTTTCATGTCATGCAAAATTGATAATTATTTTGATAATTGGAATTGTCCGTGCATTAATAATGAATAAAAAAATAAATGATTTTAATGAATGACATGCATGGTACATTCCATCGGGTTCAACTGGCACGGCCCATCGGGTGGGCCGGCATCATGTGCACGGTCAAGATAATCATGCATGCCTGGTGCGGTTCATACATTAGTCTTGTTCGTTTTTTTTTTTTCCCTGTTTAACATTTGACCATCACTTAATTGTCCTTGTTGAGTGTGCCCCATTTAATTGTCCTTGCTGCATGATGTGAGTCTTAGTGGGGCGTTGAGGGGCTCAAAGTGGGTTGCATGTGGGTTTGCATGTTGGTGAGATTTCCACATTAACTTGAATTGGTAGGACAATTAGAAAGCCTTCAAAGGAGCATAGTAGAATAAAGTGTTGGGTTGAGATATGGAGCTTTTTTTTTTTTAATCTAGGTAAGGGGTCTGGGTCTCCCGTCCCACATAAAAGGAGATTAGGAGAATAACCGAAAGAAAATCCTTACCGGCAATATGAAAGGAACTCACACATCCTAAGAAAAAATCTCACATATGCAACGAGGGGAGGAGCTAGACTAGGGTCAAACCTAGACCTCCCAATAAGACACTCGGCTCAATTGAAATATATTAGTTACAACTAAGAAGTTTTAATACGAATCTATCCCTCACACTATGGTAAATGATACTTTTGAACTTCTCAATGTGCAAAAGTAAAAAATATATATATTAGCTTTTTAACTTTTGCATATTAATATGTCCAAATATAAATTAACTTTGTGACTTTTGCTATCCCTTGCCGCAGTGTGAAGAATAAATACATAGTGATATTCTCCGTTGCAGACCTACGACATGTTGCAAAGGATACTTCACATGATACTGCCCACTTGCTTTATGTCAAAAGAGAAAATTCCTGAATAGGGTTATTAATAAATATAAGAGATTTGCTGGATAAACCACAGTTTAGTCTCTCCACACACATTTTCTCTTTACACACAATTAAAACTTTAAAAAATTACAATTTTTCTCTCTTAACACACCCTACGTCCCTAAAATACCCAAATCTCTCATTTCTCCTCTCTTTACATACACACATTCCAGCTCTTCTCCTTCAACCCTCTTTTCTCTTCTCCTTCTCTACAGCAACTCTCTACTCCTTCAACTTCTTTCACTTCTTCTTCGTTCATTGAAAGGTAAGTCTTCCTTTTCACTTATTTCTTTCAATTCCTCTTTTTCCATTGCACTAAGATCCTCTTCCATTGCAAGGTAAGCTTCCTTTTTATCATCTTTTCTTATTTATTTTTGTGTGTTAAAAGAGATCCTCTTCAGGTTGTGATCTACATCTTCAGATCCTCTTTTCTTAAATTTTTGTGTGTTAGAAGAGATCCTCTTCAGATCTACATCATCAGAGGCTTCAGATCTTGGACCCGTTCGGCCATGGAGGGCCGAACAAGACCAGTCACAGATTTTTTACAAATTGTAGATAGAGCTGCATTTTTCATAGAGAAAGCAAACACTTTTATTTTTCACAGATTTAGCCTGTTCGGCCATAGAGGGCCGAACCAACTTTTTGTTTCATTTTTTTAAAGAGATTAATGCATTATTTGTGATTCACAGATATTGACCGACTTAGTTCTTCAAGAGTAAGACCTACAACCTCCAATAGGAGGCGTCACCATAGGTTGGAAGAGCCTGTGGAAGAAGAACCTCAAATTGAAGAACATGTTTCCTATGAAGAGAATGACCAAGAAGAAGACGATGTTACAATTGGGCCTACTGATCGAAGCTTACTTAAGAGTTTCCACACTTATATCGCATATTCCCTGTGGAAGGGCGAAGTGTGTTTTTAATAATATGTTTTCTTTAAAAAATAATCTATTTGTTCAATGACGAATAGCTAATTAGTAATTCATGTTTAAATGCAAGATCGCGGAACGTTGAAATGCCTAAGTCATGGGCAAAAAATAGATTTGTGGCCATTAAATGATAGTAACCGTTTTAAGTAGTTGGGGAGAGATTCCATGTTGTCTCCATTGATTGAATGTTCTTACCGGATAGTGAACAAGACCATGGTGTCCGGCTTTGTTGAAAGGTGGCATCCTGAAATAAATACCTTCCACATGCCTTTAGGTAAAATAACAATCACCCTCGATGATGTTTCCTGCCTCTTGAAGATTTCCATCATTGATTCCCCTATAATAAATTTAAAGAAATTGACATACCCCGATGCCATAGATCTTGTTGTTGATATGTTGGGGGTTTCTACTGATGAAGTTAGAGAAGAATTGCACAATCAAAGAAAAGATATTGTGTGTGAAGGGAAGAAATTTTCTGTATTTTGGAGGGAATTGGGTAATTTTATAATTTTATATAGGGGCAAAATTAGATTAAAAAATTATAATAAAATGATGTGTGAGGAGAGATATTTTTTGCATTTAAATAGCAGGCTCTAAATATAAACATGTACCTAGTGTAGCTTGTACTGGGGAGCGGGGACTTCTTGTTGCACGTACGAAGACGGCATGTCAGAAGGGAAGATGGATAAGTGCGATAGACGTGTTTTCCGTCAGTTACAGCCATAGGAATTGCCATAAAAGGAAAGGGTTCCGTCACTTACAGCCATAGGAATTGCAATAAAAGGAAAAGGAAGTCATCAAATCCTATTTATTGGGCCCCATACGACCAGCGGTTGGAGGTCACCTAATCACCGTTCTCCGATAAAGCGATTTAGATAGAAACTGGAAACATAGGCCGTGCCTAACCCGGGCTTTTATAAAAAAAAAATTAAATAATTATTAAAAATTTATAAAAATATAAAATTTCAAATATTTATAAAAGTCCACCTACTAAATGAATAAAATAAAAATTAAAAAATATAAGTAGCCCACTGAATTATACTCATGGTTTAAATAAAAGAAAAAAATTCAAAAGTCTATTAAATTTTATAAACATCTGAACTTTTATTATTTTTATAAACTCTGTAATAAACTATTTAAATCTTTTTATATAGGTTCAGGCTAAGCAAGGGCCTGCATTGCTAGCTCTCACTTAAGACAGATATTTTAAAGGTTTTTGTTACATAAAAATAATACATCAAATATTATTGTATTCTTCAAAATGTTATTGATAAAAATAAATAAAAAATAGATAAATATATTATCTATCAAGTTAATTTATTTATTAGAATTAGATTGAATTACTAATGTTATTTGCTTTAAAGTTGATAAAAAAAGAATTACAAAAAAGAAAATGATGATGATGATGATAATGATTGAGAATTTATCTCAATAAAATTAAAAAATAACATCTTCAAAGGAAAAAAATTCTTGTAGTTTGAGCCTACTTAAATCCCAAAAATTTTTATTAAAAAAGCACACTTCCTACTTAGAAAGAAAAGGAGGAAAAATAAAGGATATTATACAAACATTATTCCACCAAGTTAAATATCCAAAGAAAAAATCACAAAATCCACATCTCTAGAATCAATTAGAAACAAGCAAGTAACAAAATACCAAAATTATTTGAGAAGCTTCATTTTCATAATCTGAAAAAATGCAACATCAACCTTCTACTTTGGAGTTCTTTGAATAAAGTTGATTTAACTTGGAAACCATTCAAAAAAAATTAGATAAAACAATATTTCGTATCAAATTAGAGAAGCAAGTGTTACGGGCTTGAATTTATACAAACCAAATTTCAAATGAGCATAAGTTGAGCTCATTATAGCTATAAAAAAATTGACATTTTCATAATTTAATGGTGGCCCAGAGACGGATCCTCTGGGAATGATTTTGGTGAGGCCCACTTCCATATTTTGAAAGTATTACAAAGTTTTTATAATTTGATAGCTCTATAAGAAATGGAGCCATCTATTTTAATTGGTGTCAAATCTTTATAAATAGGCCCCACCAGAAAAATTAGCATTATAATTTAATCATGAGCTTAACTCCTATAAGAAATGGAGCCATCTATTTTAATTGGTGTCAAATCTTTATAAAGAGGCCCTATAAGAAAAATTATCATGCTACCATTTAAACAATAAATAGGATTAGGCAACAAAAAAATGTGTAAAAAAGGTTGATGAGTGAGAGATTTCAGTGATAGTAGTAGATGGAGAGGTTTTAGGGGAATTAGTGATTTCTTGGTGCCATATGTAATTTTTTAGAATGTTGACGTGGCGCTCTAAAAAAAGAAAAGAATTAGTGTTGATGTGGCACTCTCCAAAGGCCTTCATTCTTGTAACTTTAATATATATAAAGGACACAGCAAAACGGGGTTGTTAGCCTTTTGCAGACAAAAAAAAAAAAAGTGGGGTGGGGTGGGGTGGGGCGGGCGTTGGGGCACCTTCATCTCCACCCTTCTTTGCATTAATAGGCAAGTTTGCGCCCATGATACTCAGGTTAATACCAAGTACCTAAAAAGTAGTACTTTGTTTCTTTGATCCTAACATTCCTAGAGTAATCTTAAATCCACGTATGTATTGCATCTTCATCTCTTATCCTGTAGTCATTATCATCAAGTTCATGTTAGATCTAGATTTAGACAAGGCCCATACAATAAAAAAGAAGAACAAGCAATCACACACAAAGAAGACACAAAAATTTACAAGGTTCAGCTAAATTGCCTATGTCCACGGGCACGAAGATTTCACTATGAAGAAATTTCCCTCTCACCCCTTACAATGTTCTCTCTGTGTTCTCTTCTCCCCATTGCTATCTTGCTTGGTTGTATAGAACAAAACCATCGAAGATAACATGTAAGAAATGAGCCCTAATTGACTGGGCCCTAATGTAAACTACTCATATGCTTAATAAGGACCTTTTGAGCTAAACCCAATAGTTCACCTCTTATACCTGCTGCTTGATGTCTTGTATTTGAATTGATTTGTTGTGTTGGCCGATGACCAAGTTAAGAGTCATAGGTATTTTGATAATTGTTTTGGGACTTTTTGGGAGTGAATAATCTGTAAATTATATATATATATATATATTGGAGAATACTAATATGCATCTATCTCTCACACTATGGTGAAATACACTTCTCTCTCTCTCTTTTTCTCTTTATATATTTAGGAGAATCTTCATACGCATCACCATTTTTTTTGTAAGAACTCTAGGTGAGGCCCATCTATCACCCAATTCAAACCTTGCAACACACATGGAACTCCATGATAGGCACACACTCCAAGTTTGGATTAGATCCCAATTTACTTGAACCGTTGAATCGACTGTACACTGATTTAAACGGAATGAATTTGTGGGCCACAGATGAACGGATTAGGAACATGTAATTAGGGCCAAACTTGATATATGGAGTGGTCTCACATGGATCTTTCCATCCCCTGGTCTCATCCCTTAGTGGGGTCCATAGTGGGCCCTACTGAGAAGTGTGTACGAAAATTTTATGAGGGACGTGTGCCCAGGAAGAAGCTCCACATATATATATATATATATATGATATAATTTATAACCTTAAATTATGTGAGAGATGCAAGAGTTCACTTTCTCATGAGTGTCACCGAGGCTAAATGGAGGAAAGTCTTGTTTCTTTCTTGTGGACACAAGCATTTGTGTCAAATCATGTAAATCTATGTGCATGATTTTTTTCTTCCTTTCTTCCTTGTGTAGCTTGTTTAATTGTTGATCGCATGCTTCACACTTCAGCACACACTTGTTAAATAGGTGGTATCAAAGCCACAACGAGTGGCATCAGAGACACTTACCAGAGCAACAAGTTAACCTGACCCATTTATAGAAAGCCCAATGCAGCAGCAGCAAAGCGCTAACATCAACGGTGACTTCCAGAATAGCATTAGCAGAGACAGTCAAAAGGGTTTGACCAAGATCAATGCATAGAATGTATTGTTGCGATATCTTGAAAGTTTGGAGTCCGATTTGAAATCTTTCTGCAGTCACAGACTCATTACGAGTAGAATTATGCAGTTGTAGGCAGTAGCAAGAGATTCTTGATCCAATGGTCAACAAAAATGTTTGCCCAATCGAAGGGCAAAACATTATTTTTGTGCTATTGAGACCCCAAGAGGGGCTTGATTTCAAGCTTGAAGAATGAGAGAGTTTTTACCCTCCTAGTTGTTGCTGAGATCTAAAAGAAGGAAAAGATAATATGGTCATTGCACACTCGCCTAAACCGGTGAAGAAGCCAAATTTGCAAAACCTCATCGAGAGAAGCTTGTCTTAGTTGCAGAATGAAGGAGTGAAGGTAGCACTAGCTTCTGTGGTGGAGAAGAAGACATGAACAGGTCAGGTCACGTTTGTGTTGACTTAACCGGATTACATAAGCAAGTCCAATTAGCAGAGTCCTTGACACCATAAAAGAATTCTTAAAGACAAAATGAGTTAGATTCGACCAAATTGGAGAGGGTTTGCACTCTGCAGATTCAATAAAATGAAGGTATTCATTTGTAAACCACGTGTTATTAGATGACATGTGATACCATTCATCTTGCCAAAGCTTAGCCAACGCTTTAAAAAAAAAGCAAGGAGGAGTCATTTGGAGAAGAAGAGGGAAGACAAAGGGAAAAAGCTACGAGCCCAGCCCAATGATAAGAAAGACCACCATAGATAACGTATTTTTGAAATGTGCCCAAACAATATAGTTTCAAGACAAATTGGTCTTCTAGCAGCAACGTACGACACTTCAATTAATATCTTTCTTAATCAATTTGTGTAATTAAGGTTTAGTACTTCTTCATGAAAATCTAATAATTTTTAGTTATGGAAAATTACTTCCTTCCGCGAACATTTTTCTGAGCACGATTTTGCAACATTTGTCCAGCCCACCTTGTGGGCCCACTGCAACTACCTAAATTTGTGATGGTTTATTGGTTAGGGATGGTTCCCATGGATGGGCGCACAACCTAAATTTCAACCAAGTTCGATAATCCAATCATATAAAAAAAAAAAACGCATGCAAAAACAGACTGTTGGATTGAATTATTCTAGCCACATACTTTGGAGAGCGCTTATTAGATAATTATGATGAACAGGCAGGGTAATTGATTGTTTTAAAATCCTTCTTCTCTAGCCATATGATCTAGCTAAAAGCTCTATGAAGTGGATCCCACATAGCAGTTAACCAGTTTTTTTATATCCCATGAGCCTCTTTACTTAAGAATAACCCTTCACCATGTCCCTAGCAATGAGCAATCCAACACAAAGGTGTTCTATGCATTTACAAAAAAAAACAAAAAAAACAAAACAAAACACAAACGTGTTCTATGCATTTTCACCCTAGGGCAGATCAATTATACATGTGATGCATGAAGGAGTATATGAAAATGGCGTGAAAATAAGCATAGAAATGTGCTCAAGATTTCACATCTCCCATGGTCTGAAAAGTTTACGCACATCACTATTCATGGGTGATGCTACAATGCACATTTAAGCAAGTTGTCCTGGGCCCCAAAATGAAGATCTGAGCTATTAGATCTCTTTAAAAGGCCAAACACGATTATGACATTAAATTTCAACCATTGATTCATCATATGTTCTGAGGAAGCTGCGAAAAAATAAAAAAACAAAGAACTTAAAAATAATCATTAGATCTACTAAATTGGACTTTGGGTCTTTTTCATGATGTGAAGTGTTCATCCTCTTTGAAAGGCCAAAAAATGCTAGGAGTACAAATTTCATATTTTGATTAATCATGGATCTTGAAAATTTTGAGAAAAAGGATAAACCATCGATGTATTCATTGAATATGACCCATTTTCAACATTGTTTTAGGGTTGTCTAGTTTTTTTTTTTTTAATTTTCTAATATTGTGGGCTCCGGTTTCATGATCCATACCATTCATCTTCTTTAAAAAAACAAAAATGGCTGGGGTTCAAACTTAAGCTGTTAGTTCATCATAGAATTTGAGAAAATTGCTACTGTTGGTTCATCATAGAATTTGAGAAAATTGCAAAAGAAAAAAAAAACCTCTACAATAGTAAATCTGTTTTTTTTTTTTTTGTGAGCCCATAAATAATGATCCAAACCATTCATCCTTTTTGGAAAGCTAATAATATCTTAGAGGTCAAATGTCATATCTTGATTCATCATAGATTTTGAAAACCTTAAGAAAAATGGTGAGTCATTGGATCCATTGAAATTTGCCTGCAAAATTGACAAATAATGGAAATTGTTTGCATGGGATTCAATTGCATATGGAAATGAAACATGCACATGTGAGTCATTTTCCTATAAAAGCGTAAAACAACCCCTAAATACGATACAAATATGAAAAAGTTTAAGATTATTTTGTGTAATGTCAGGAAAAAGAAATGTGTATTTTTCTCTTTTGCAGTAGTACGTTTTTAATAGGGGAAATCAAGTTTTTGAATCTTGACAAAGGAAAAAATGTTGATTTTCTTTCACCTTTTGTGATGGAAGGGCCTGCATCAAATTGGAGATATTGTGTGATGGTGTGGTGCAAGAGGACGGGTGTTTGTCATTTGCTATAATTACACTATTTTTTAATTTAAACTTCTCATAGCATATTTGACCAATGGTCAAGGTGATGCTTGAAAGGGAATTACTGGATAAAAAACAATTCCATCTCTCTACACACAGGAGAAAAAAAATTTTTTAATTGAAATCTCTATTTTACCCCCACACATCTCTCTCCCTTCCTCCTCTCTTCTCTCCTTTCCCTTCGATTGGCGACGAACCCCGGCCGGTGGGAGGGGGGGCTCTCCCTCTTCCTTTCCCTCTTCCTCTCCTCTCCCACTTCCTTTTCCTCTCTTCTCCTTCCCTCTTCCTCTCCTTGCGTCCCCTCGTTTGTTCGGCCTTGTGAGGCCAAACATTAATATAATGTTCAACCTTGCAGGGCCAAATGGGGCAAAGAGAAAATGAGAGGAGGAGTGAAAAAAGGAGAGGAAGAGGGAAGGGAGGAGAGGAGATGAAAGGGAGGGAGAGGAGAGAAGAGGAAGAGGGAGAGAAAGCCCCCCTCCCGCCGGCCAGAGGAAAAGGGGAGGAGAGAGGAAGGGAGAGAGATGTGGGGGGGGTGGTAAAATGGTGTTTTTAATTTTTATAATTTTTTTATCTTGTATGTAGAGATGGTTTTTTTTCCTTTTTTTTTTTTTTTGTGTGTGTGTGTGTGTTTTCAAATAGCAGCTCCCTACTTGAAATTGTGAGGAAAAGATAGGGGTAAGCTAACTTTTCATAAGCTTTTCACAAATAGGCAAAATGGTAGGGGTGTCTATACAAAGAACCCTTTCTAGTTTCTCCCGTAGTGAGAAGGTGGTGGTGGTGGTGGTGGTGGTGGTAATAATAAAAATAGAACATGCCTAATGCAGGCAATGATAACTTGATAGAATTGTTCTAACTTTCCGGTCAATGCCAACCAGAATGATGTCCGTCAATTATCAATAGATAAGGCAAGGTGTCATCTTCAAACAACCACCACCACTTAAAAAGGTGTAGTGGCCAAATTACAAGACAAACGCCTATAAAGTTGCCTAATAAAGAGATTTTATTAATAATGAAAATTGAATGCAAGAGTAGTTAGACATCCTGTCAATTTCCAAACTTAATTAGCTTAATGACGTGGAGATTTGCAGTAGGAGTTCCTTCGCTGCAAGCCAAGACCGAAGGACTTATCAGCATCCAGGTCACAAAACTGCAGGTTTGGCAGATATTTCAAATAATTTCCACTCTGGGGGAGAAAGCCAAAGAAAGAAGGCAAACATTCACTACTGATCAAAATGTCATTGCAATTTGAAAGCGACCTATGACGGAAGAGCTCTTGTCAGGCATCCTTTGCTTTGAGGGAAGATATCATAAAGCTGTCCAAGGAAGACGTAGGTAGTATGGGAGAAGTTGGGGTAAGCCTCTCGATCTGGTCCTTAGACAAGGGGCCGCCCCGCAAACCCTTAAAAAGCTCTTAAGTTGAAGGCCTTTATATTTTCAAAAAGACCTAGGGCTCAATTAGGACAAAATTTTATAGGCCTTTTAATTTTAAGGGCCAAGTTAGGACAACACTAGACCTGGCTTGGCCCTTATTATTTTTTTTTTCATTTAAGAAAATATATAACTGTTTTTATGGTCTGAACTGACCCTTATAAGAATGAAGTTGAACCTACTAACATGTGATCAAGTGATGATAGTGAAGATAAATTTTTTTAGTATTTAAAAGAACAAAATAAGAAAAGAAGCAGTGAAAGAAAAACTAAATTAAATCATTACTTAAAAGACCCAGAGAACATCTACAACATTAGATATATTAGATTGGTAGAAAAAAAATTCAATGAAGTATCCAATTTGATCAAATATAGCTCGTATATGTTAGCTATTCATGTTTCCACTGTTGCTTTTGAGTCTGCATTTAGCACTGAAGAAAAAATACTTAGCCCACATAAGACTTGTTTAAAATCAACAAGATTAGAGACCTCAACTTGTGCATAAGATTGGTTATGTGCCAAGGAATGTAGTGACAGTGAATATGGGGATAGTAATGCATTAGAGGATTTCTTAGATACATTGAAAGATTACTAAATTATTAAAATTTAAAAATATTATCAACTATCATTGTTTAAATTAGTTTTACATGTACAATACCTTTTGCATATAAAATAAATATCATTACAAGTATTATTAAATATCATCAAAATTTTTTATTTATATTATTTAATATATTATTAAGTATCATTTGATATGTTATTTTATATCATTAGAAGTAAAATTAAGTATCATTAAAAGATGTTATTATATAAACTAATTTTTAATTTACCATCAATCAATCATAAAAAAATAAATAAATAAACTCCGCCACTCTTGCTTTATTAAAACCATTGTCGGTCCTAAGCTCAAATAAAAGGAGGATGAATGTTAAATTAATACTCGATGATTGATGACAATGCTAAAATAATTAAAATGCAATTCTTGTTTTTAGGCTCTTGGCCCGGCCCTGACCCTTGAGGGTAGGGTAAGGGGCCTAGGTGGAGAAGGCCCTTTGAGGACTCTGGCCAGGCCCAAGACAACCTCACGCCCGTCTTGACAGGCCTATTAGGGCCTTTTCATTTCCGGAAGCCTAGTCAGCATATGGGATTTTTAACAACCTGAAAAGGAGCAGTCTTACGTCAACTCATCTGTAAAGAAGTGGATCTAGGCCAATCGTTTCCAGCCCATGTAGTGGTTGCTGGGGAGGCGCCCTCTTCTAGAGACAACAAGCATGTCGAGATCTGATCTCATTGTTCTTGTGAGGAATGCAGTGGGGTCAAACATGGTCAGTTGCAAAGCAGTAGGGTCAAAAATGGTGTTTTAGCTACTGGGGGGATTTCGAAGATTAATCTCAAAGGTTCTTTGGATGTTTTACATGAGGCTAAAGAAGAAGCTTCTCAAGTTGCGGATTTAGGTGAAAGATTGTGTGTCTCTTTTGGAGAGGAAAAAGCAGAGATTATGCAAACGCTTGTTGAAATGGAGGTTGCGGAGGTTGGGAGAACTCCAAGGACCCTCCCTCAGATTCGAAAGCCTTTCATATTTGGAGAATTCTCAATAAAAAGCTTTCTATTCAGCCCTAGAGGGGCAACATGCATCATAGGGCTTCCTCTCCCTTGATTTGGATGAGGCTGGCACCTCTTCGGGTAGGGGCCTTTTGCTTGCCAGCAGCTGCATCAAAGGTTTTCACAGCTGACAATCTTAAAAGAAGAGATCTGTGTGATGTGTCACGAGGAAGAGGAGACAATCAACCATCTATTCCTTCGCCGTAAGGTAGTGGCTACTGTTTGAAGTCATTTCATTGAAACATGCAGGCTTGCTTGGTGTTTCCCAAGGACTACAGAGGAAGCGACAGAACCTTAGTTGGGAGGGCATTAAATTAGGAGTGGGCACATTTTATGGAAGTTGGCTCCTTTTTATAGTTTTATGGTTTATTTGGAGATAAAAGGAATAATAGAATCTTCAAAGGTTCTTGCTCTTCTATTACTGATTTAATTACCATTAAAAGGTTGAAGGATTGCAAAGTGGGCTTTGTTTTGAAAAAGAGTTCTATAATTTCAATTTTAGTGATATCATTTTTAATTGGGAACCTTGTGTGAATTGTGGCTCCATTTTTTGGTCTCGTCCTCCCTTGGTGTGCTTAAATTCAATGTTGATAGTGCTACTAAAGGTAAGCCGGGTTTAAGGTTTTTGTAATTGGCTAATTCATGGGTTGGACAAAACTTTGAGTCAATTGAGTTTATTTTATATTTCTTACAGAATGGACTAAGATTTGTGTCGCCAAATGAGCTGAAGTGAAGAATTAAAGTAAGATGGGTGAAACGGTTAAAAGACCTATCCGAAGAGGGGCGAAACAGTCAAAAAACCTATCCAATCGATCAGATAGAGGTCGAATCGATCGGACCTGTAGAAGGCTACAATTAAATGGGCTAAAAGAAAAAATCGTCAGGCAAAAGCTTCATCTGATTGATCGGATGATTGCCCAATCGATTGGGTAGTGGATAAAAATCCACTAACCTTATGTGGAATTATTTCATATATATACCAAGTTTAGTAATTTGAGTTCTACAAGAAATATACATCTAATGCAGGAATTATACAAGTAAGGCACAAATTATAGGTTATTTAAAAGGTTCCTCTCTCAACCCTAGGACACAGATCATCTCAATGTTCTAAGTGGAGATTACACATTAGAGATCATCCTACTTCTCTAGAACTTCCATTGGAAAGATTGTGTTAAAGTTTTGAGTTAGAGAATATTGCTTTTACATCTTTTATAGAAAATTGAGAGAATCTTGTGTGTTCAAGGTGTGGTGTGATGAAGTGGAGAGCAGTGCACGGCGAAGGAAAGTCGTCGCAAGGAGTTGTGCAAGAAGAACTCGATCATAGGTTAAAGCAATGATTGGATAAGGGTTGTGAGTATATCTTGTAACTGTATGCTATGCTTGATAGTAGATTCTTATTGGATTTGTAGTTTTTTAGCCGGTTATGGTTTTCCACGTTAAAAAATCTACGCGTCTTCTTTTTGTGTAGTTAATTGATTTATTTACAAGTTTTTTTAATTTCTTCCGCTGTATAATATTTGACTTGCAATCTAAAAATCCATATCTTAAACGATCCTTCACCGAGGCAAGCGAGTATTGGTGGAGTGCTTCATAACTAAAAAGGTGAGGTTATTTTCAAATTTTAAAAGTATGTTGGTGAGTGTGATTCTAATAAAGCAGAGGTGCTAGCTATTTTAGAAGCTCTCCGTTGTTTTTCGAGGAACTTTGTTGGTATTTCAACAGTGGAGTGTGATTCTTCAAATGATGTTGCATGTTTGACTAACCAAAAGGCTTTCCCTTAGAGATTCCAATTTCACTTTAACAAAATTCGAGCCTTATCTTCTTCTATCAATGTTACAGTTCAACTTGTGTTCAAATTAGCAAATTTCATGGCAAATGTATTAGCTAAATAGGGTGTTGAGAGAACGTTACCTTAGGAGGGTTTTTGTATATAATTGTTTTTTGTTGGTGGGGTACAATGCTCTTGTACTTGTCTTTTTCTCGTGTTGTACTCTTCTTCTTTTAATGAATTTTTGTTAATAATAAAAAAAATCATTACAAAAGCAAGATATTGATCTTCCAGTTATTTTCTGCTTAAACTTATCTTCATCTTATATTATCCTAGAGCCTATTTTGTTTGCATGGAATTGAGTTTCTAGAAATTTAAGGTAAAATGGGTTACAAAAAGTATTATTAGAGAAGCGATGGGTGAAGGATATAAGGTAGAGATATAGATAGCACCTAGCATTTATAGGATTTGGTTCACTATAATGGTTGGGTGTTTATTTGATTTTAATCACTCCTTGATTCATTGTTCATTAAAGTGGAGATCTTTTGATGTTCATTTACAATCCTCACCTTTGTTTCTTTGATTTTAGTGGCTTTTTATGAATGCTTTCCTTAGAAATCCTATAATTCCTCAATTTGAAGAAACAAATTGGCTGGCCTTGAGATAAACTGTAGGCTGCTATTGCAATTATTATTACGGTTTAGGCATTCTATAATATCATTTTCCCAGCTTCTTTTCATTAGTTAAAAGGAAAGACTAGACTGTTGGTAGCATCTGTCCATGCTACTTCACATGGAGACTTCTTTTTACCAATAGGACAAAGGATACATCGGTAAGACTGGTCAAGATAAAAAATTGTGGAGTGTGAAAAATGTCGGAAGGGTGGTGTTTGTGTCACAACCTATGTTGGCAGGAACTGGTTCTCAAGGATTTAAGGTACAGTAGCAAGAGGTCCCCGTGCAATGCACGATTAAATTCCATGAAAATTGATTTATTAACTAAAGTTAGTATGACATAGTATGTGTGACACACCTTACAACTTACTCCAATAAACACCTCCCATGAATGCCAGTTATGAGCCTCACCATGCAAGCACATCAACGTTCTATTTAGCATCCAATCAGTCCCATGCAAGCTATACAAATGATGTTCAACAAGAGCATCTACTAGCTAGAAAAATAAAGAAATGTGTTAAGGAGAAGAAGAAGCCTTGACCACACTTGTTATTTTAACTCTCTTTCTTTCTCTCTGAGTAAATAAAAAGAAGAGTGTTTGAAGTTTTCAGTGATGCTAGAGATTAAAAGGTCTCTTAAAGAGGAAGTTGAAAGGTTGGGTTCTCATTTTTTGAAATGACACTAAAAGAATCTCTTATTCAAAATGGGGTCTAAGTTTTCCAACATTTTTTCAATTGGTCCTTTCCAGCCAAAATCCCTTGCTGCACTGCCCTTTAAAAAAACTTTCTATAAAATTCTATTTTTCTATACATCTGCACTTTTCTGCACCCCTCAGTGAGAAGAGAAGAAGAGGAAAAGGGAAAGAAGATGATAAAGGAAAATGAAAAGGGGGAATTTTATACAGAAAAAAATAGGGAGAGAAGGTCGCCAGTGGCAGAGCTTAAAAATCATGAAAAGCTTAAAAACCTTTTTGAAAGTTTACCTATTTATTATCAAAAGGGTAGAAATTTTCAAAAATTGGGCTGTGCCCAGGCTGAGCTCTTTGGCCATATGGAAGGGAGGGAGGGGGAGGGAGAGGCTCGGAAAGATTTGGTCAAACTCACAGTCAACCATAATTCTAACAATGTTTGGAGTTCACACTACAGACCATTACAAGTTTGATTCTTACAGAAGTAACCTTTAGAAGTTTGCAGTTAAAATTTTGAAAAGAAGATTGCATCATCACTCCGAAGATCTTTGAATGAGTGGATTCCCACTATGTTGTCAAAGATCATCATCATCATCATCAAAGCATTTTGCTAACGATGTTGGGGCCAACTAAAATGTCATCAAAGATGGACAAAATAAATTCTTTTGGAGTTGTATGTTTACAAATCCTGAAGTATCTTTTCTGTTTGATTTGTATACAATTGTGATAAAATAAGATTATGTCAGGAATAAATGCTGATTACAACCAGCTATTGACCAGATTGGTATTTATCAATTTATTAATTAAAGATTTAATCATAATAAAATAATGTGTTTTAGTGAAAACCTAAATATGATAAAAAGTAGACTGCATAGATGTGACTATGCAGTAAGAAGAATATAATAAAAAAAATAACAGTGCAAGAAAAGGAAGGGCAATTTGAAAAACTTACACTCTAAAGTAGAAAACAGGAGTTTCAGGACCTTCAAATGGAAAGGCAATGAATACATGCAGATATGAGCTTTCCTTGATGGACTGTTAGTATGTTTAGTTGAAGTGAAAAAAGTTGAACGAGCCCTTTTCTCTATGAATAAAAAAAATAGTAAGATGATGATTTTGTGGATATTATCACTAGTATCACATAATATACACTTTGATGATCCTACAACTAACCTCTGAGTAGCTAGTTTTCACAAATTTGACAAGAAGCAAAACTGTTTCTTAATCATCTAGGTCCGTGGAGAAATCAGGTTCCACTGGCTTCAATAGCTTTGGCATCTTTAAGCTGTCAGCGGCGGTAACGCTACTCTCGACCTTCTGAATAGCCCCTTTCTTCGTATTCTTGGCAAACCTCGATGCCAGTATTGTGGCACCAAGATGCTGATGGTTGTTTGGGTTTTCCATCTGGTTCTCGGCATCATTGTCGTCATGGTCCTCATCTTGATCATCATCAAGGGGTATGTCGCCATATTCACCTGTTTCGCCCACATCCAGCATTGGAATGTAGGAGAGACTCTCATGTCTTTCCAGTTCCTTTGCCAGCTTCCTCTTCTTGTGCCTTCTCCATGCAGCTTGTATAAAGCAAGCTCCCCAAGTCCTCCATTGATGTGAATAGTACCTGAATGCATGTTGAAGCTTCTTGCTGTGAAGACGCTTGAATTGAGTAGCAACAAACTTGAGGTCTTCAGCTCGGAGTGCGAATGCTTCAACTTCAATAAGGGCACGGACAGTACGAGTTGATGACGGCAAGTTCAGACTTGAGTTCGGCATTAAGGCCCATGTCAGCAGCTCTTCACCACAAAAATCCCCAGGTCTGAGGATGATGGAATTGAAGAACCCTGACCTTCCTCCATTGGTAGTGGAGCTTTCTAGTTGGCCTCTGATGATGAAGAGCATCTCATTCACCGGATCACCCTCACAAACAATATATGTGTCTTGGGTGCTCAAAGACGAGACTAGGCGCTCACATATGGCATCCAGAAGCTGATCATCCATTTGTGAGAAGAATGGGACCTGAAAAACTCAAAAACAAGAAATGAATAGTTTGAATTGCTACAAAGAAAAGTTTCAATGACAAGAACTTCACCGCTCTTCACTGAGATGCAGTTTGACTTTAAGGATGAACAAGCAGCAAGAGAAGGCTTTGTTGTAGTCTGTTTAATTTTTTCCCTCTCAGCTCAAGGTATTGAAGGATAGAACTGTCACAATGCACAATACACAAGTACATGCTTATAAATGCATATACATGTATATGAAACCTTGACAGTCAAGGCTTAATGTGTTCATTGTAGGGGGCCTCTTCCCCAAAAATAATACGCATCAGGTAATGGTGATATGTATATATGGTATCAAGCAAACTGTATTTGTGGAAAAAAACATCAAAAAACCTATAAAAATTGATGACATTAGAAACTGTTGGGTTTTTATGCTTGTTCTCATTACCACAAATCAACTAAAATAAGGGTGTGTTTGTGCAAGATCTGCAGATGAGGAAAGGTATGAGATGGAATGGCCATTTCCTTGCTACATGCGGATTTCATGCTAAAAGAGAAGCAATATCAGTGGAGAGCGTGGAGTTTCTTCCTCTTCTCTTCCTCTCCCTATTCCATGGCTTTTCCACTGTATTTGTGTGGCAACCTTGCAGCACAAACACTGCCTAAAACTATGTACAGGACCATTCATTGTAATTTAAGTCCTATATTGCTGTATATTTACATGAACAAGATTAATGTTTTTTGTTCACCTACATTTATTTAATATAAGTTGGACGCTTTGCCACGCTAGAGAATTAGATTAGAAATTAGAAGTAAAATAGGAAAGTAGAAGTCAGGGTTTTGAAGAGGAAAGAAAGAGAATTGAAAGAGATGAGAGATGCTAGATATTTAATAGTGTTGGACAACCATCTGTGTGGCTTAATTGTGGAATGGGATTCATCCAATGCGATTCTATGGGTTTTGTCAGACGCATCATAGCCGTGGAAGTTTCAGTTTCAATTTAAGGATTGAATGCTTTCTTCTCATATGCAGGTTGTTTCTCGTGATGGTAGCCATTTGCCAATAGCATGGCAGATGCATTAGCTTCTATTATGTAATTGTCTTGGGTATAATGTTCTTACACCCTTTCTGGAGGTTCAGGATTGTGTTCATTGGATGGATCTTTATATATATATATATATATATTAAGCTAATTTTATACATTGCTGATGAAAAGAAAGATATAGTTGGGTGAAATCACATTCATTTTTCACAAGACTGCATAGGAAAATATATATAAATCCTTTTTCGATTTACCACAAGTCTAAGAATCATTGACTACAAACATAACACACTCTTAAAAGTTGAAATTCACAGACCCCATTTTCCAGCCAACTTCAGCGCATGCCAATCATGGTTAAAGGGTGGGGAAGGAAGCTCTCAGTTTGGATACGGCATGTGTATAAAGTAGGCAAGATCTAGTAATTTATAACTATCATTTTTTAGCACTCCAAAGTTCAACAGTTATATACACACTAACACAACCATTAAAGCGTAGGGACCTTCAATGGATGGTTAGGATCATCAGCAGACCTTTTATCTACTGCTAATCCACACTAAAAACTTCTAATCCAAAACAAACTCCTTGATTGGCATGCATTGAGGTGGGCCCACAAAATGAGCAAGATATTTGGAATTACCTGCTGATTCTCAGCCAAATTTTTATCCACCAGTCTAGGTCAGCACTAAGCAGTCCTAATTAGTAATTACACCAACAATTCAGATAATACCTTCGACTCTATTTCTAAAATAAAATAAATCTACAAAACAACTTAACAATTAGGAACTGCCAAACATAAATTAAAACAGTTGGCTAATAAATATCTTAGAAAAAAGTAGGAGTTGACAACTAGGAACTGTCAAACATAAATTAAAACAATCAGCTAGGTACCTATTTTTCAGACACATCTACATAATAAACTAGATCCAACTACTGTGGAGAGGCAGTTGTAGGGCCCACTGTAGCTTCAAATCTTTTATGTAGGCTATCAGGCCATTCAAAATTCTTTGCAGAAGTATGGATCTAATGATGCACTCAAGAAAGATGACCATGGACAGCATAAAAATGCATGAATATGTCAACAAGAGAGCAGAAATATTAACAAGGCAATGGAAAAAGACATGTCGAAAAATATTTTCATTTGTATCAATTCATCAGTATTGTTTAATATATAATGTCGCAGATAGCAATGAAATCTCCTTGCAAAAAAGAAAACAGAAGACAGCAATAGGTAAAGAACTTACACGGCGAACAAGACCCAAACAAAGATGGCGTTGAATGTCACGGCGGAGATCCAGTGGTAAGGAATGCAAGATAGACTCTTCATCTACTCCTCTCGTGGCAAGCCATTTATATTGAACAAACCGACGAACACGTTCTCGTAACTCTTCTGGTAGTTGACGGTGCTGCATCCACTCCTCTGTATCTCTTCGTTTAACTCTCCACTCTTCAAGTCTCACCGTAATAGATTGAAGATAGGTCTTCAAATGGAGGAAATGCATATTTTATAACAATAGTCAATAACAGATGAGAGTAAACTGGTAATTTAAGATTGGAATCTTTCAAACAACTGCATTCGTAATTGCAAGAAGAGAATGTATCGCTGCAAATAAAAGCCTCAAATATAGTATCTCTATGGAAACTTGACTAGTAAGTTCATAAGCACAAGAAAGCAATCTCTGAAATTCTACAAGTAGAACTAACATATGAAGTAAGTTCATGAATGTGGTAAAAGAAGAGTCAGATAATCTCCTTCATGACTCTTGTAACACAAAATGAACATGTAAGGTGCAGCAGAAATAAATGGTAAAAATTTATAAATATCCTTCCCCCAAATGTTCAAACTATTGGACTCAGAAGGTGTGTCTACCAGTCTGGATAATGCGATGCATCAGGTGATACATATCACATATCGATGGTTATTGGAATAGTTTCCTTCTTTGGAAAAGAAATTTAAAATATAAAATTCAGAATATTTGAAAAATATTTTGATGTTATTTTTAACACTATAACAATATTTGGAATAGTTTCTCGTTTGTTGCTCCAAGGAACCAAATTTATCAATTTGTGGCACCAAACTATTTTCAGATTTTATCAACTCATAAACTATTTTCAGATTTTATCAACTCATATTCCCTACTCCAACATCTATTAAACGTGCACTCTATATATTTTCTCTTTGTCCAATAACATTCAACCCATTTGACTCCAAAAGACTTCCTCAAAAGTTCTAACTCATCATTTCTTGTTTTCTTAGATCACTAATGAGTACCTAATTATCTGCAAACAAATTATACCAAGAAAATACATCTTGGATACTTGAAGTCAAGGTGTACATAACTAAGGTGAAATGTGAAAATATAGGGGCTCAAAGCAGGCCCTTGCTGTAATCCAACTCCAACTGGGAACTCAACAATCTCCCCACACAAAAATTCTTACACTTGATACCGTTCCATCATAATAATATTGATATTAGGTTGCGTATTTCATCACCTTACGCATTTACAGCCTGGGTGTCCTGTCGCAAGCATTCTCTAAATCAATAAAACCATATGTAAATATCTTTTCCTCTCTATGAACTATCTCATGAGTTGTCTTAATATGCAAATGGCTTTTGGAAAAGATCTACACAGAACCACCAAAATTGGCTCCTTCAAAACATTTTCTTTTTATCACAAGCATTGCTCTACTACTCCCACCAAGTTATTAATACCACCATAGTTTGCAGAATTTTGAATATCCCCTTCATTCTTGTAAAGTGAGACTACACTCCATTGCTCCTATATTCTTTGAGCATTTTTCTTGTAGTCAATATTGTGTTAAACAATTTGGTTAACACGACAACCATTTTAGTATTTCCAACCGACAATCTTATTTGTCATTTGCCACTCACAAGCCCAAGTGGAGGAGGGTGCATGACCAGCAGTTGGCTATAAAACTTGCAACTTTCAGCCACTAAAATGAGTTTAACTTTAGGAAGTGGAAAATCATAACTCAAAAATAGGACTTCAACTAGTTTAGATAGCCTAATCTTATTCATATTGATTCCTACCCACTTGAGCAATGTATTTTATTTTATCTGCATACAACAAATATTATGAGCACCAGAGATTTCAAGGCTGACGTATCAAAAGGTAAATAAAGGTTTATTTTCTACATAAAAGAAGACAGGAACTAGTACCTGCATATTTCCAATCAGGTGTGAGAAGAGAACAAGACCTACTATGCAGATAACAATACAAAATGATGTCTCCCCAACATAAGTGCTTGTAGCTAGATTCTGTCCATATGAACTGAATAGGAAAAAATATAAAATACATTAAAAAAGAATCTTAAGACAAACATTTACTTCTACTACTAAAATGATATAGGAAAAGTTGAAAGAACAGTATGCTTCTCCACAAAGCACTGTTGTCAACTAGGCCCACTTACAGTTCTAACATGCATTAGTCTCACGAAGAAAATGATTGTGTTATTTAGTCATTCAGTCAAAAGAAATCCAAATCAGAGATAACCTAACATAAACTACATTATATATATATATATATCTCTAAAGGAAAATATTGCTACCGGCTACCAAATATATACATACATATACACTCTCTACATATCAAAATCAGCTAAATCATCAACCATCAAGTTCTTCTCCCCCAAAACATACGACAACCTTGGCAAGATCTCTAATTCTAGCTTAACAAAAACATTTAGGACTGCATAAAAAGTTCTACTGCCATTGAAAGCAGAGTTTAAAAACTCATTTGAGTCTACGTCACCTCAATTGAGTCGACTTAGACTTGATCATAGATGAGTAGCTTCCTACTGGACTCAGAGTCCAATGATATACCAAACAGTAAATAAGAAGAAGATTTTAATAAAGTAGGTTTTAGAAATGAGGAAAGAAACTGTTGAAAGCAATAAATGAGTAGTTAAGACTCGAGACTTGAGATGAAAGAAACATAATGTACAGTAGCTCTAATCCTATGGCTTTGACTTAGAGAAATCCTCTGGCTTTTATCAAATGGTCAATCATATGGTGGGACCAACTCCTACTAGAGTAAAATTTGAGGACATCCCATAAACTGAGAGGGGGTTCTTCTTGAATGCTATTTTCCATAGGTGGACCCCACTATGGAATTCTACTCATTCAACCAAGATTTCTGTTAGTCAATTGTCAAAAGCATCAGAAATCCAGACTCAATGAACACATGCATTAATATCAACAACAAGATTTCAGTCTATCCTAGCCCATCTCTCCAGCAATTGCCAGGTGACCTTTCATGACATATCCATGAAAAGAGTGGATTCTCTAAGCTTCTCACCCAAGTTTCTGCTCATGCTTCCACTTAAGATGCAACCCAACTCAACTTGACCCGACCCTAGCCAAGCAAGGGCCAATTCGAGGTTTTAAAACAGTCACGGAAAGTCTCTCTTTAGAATTACAATAAATGGTAGTGAAACACCCTTTAGAAGAACCCTTTATTGAGTATCTTCCCATTGTTTTTTGAAGGAAATAGACCATGATACACACTTTTAAAAAAATCTAACTGACAAGCATGCAAGAGAAGCATCAAGTATTCACAGAAAAATATACTTAATCACATCCTAGAATGATCCCAAACATTTCTATTTGACATTCAGGATCACATGATAGCTAGATGAAAGACAAATGTACAAACTTCATGTAATGATAGCAATTTTCCACCATTCTCAGATGAGTCAACATAATGGGTTCAATAAATCAAATATAAAGAGTTATGAGCTATATGGTACAAAAAGGATTAAAAAACAAAGGTGGTCAGTGGATCCTCTAGGTGCAAATTCCCAAAATATGGGTACACTAGTGATTGTTTATGACTCAAACACATGAGTAAAACACTTCCAAAAGTAAATCACATTGTTGCTTAATTGTCTATTTGGTTGAATTTCTCTCTACCATATGATACGAGCAGGTTTACAATTCAAACCTGGGTACAATTGGTTTTTAAGCCTCAAGTGTATCCTTATTCCCATCCAAGTATCTGCATAACTAACTTAAGTACTTCATTTCTTTTAAGGATCCAAGAATCACTTTCTTTAAAATATTCAATCCATGCCCTCCCATTGAAGAATTAAATTTGGATGACAAATCTATGAGCCCAAGGCTTCTCAAGTACTCATTATGCGTTAATATTATAACTAATTTTTCTATCAAGCAACTAGATTGTAATTTTATAGAACTATGGGGAACTTTCATCATCATCATTAAAGCCTTGCCCCAATTATGCTATGGAGTCGGCTACATGAATTATGTTTTTCTATTCTGTTCTATTATACAACAAATCCTCAGATCGGGACTTTCCATAACTTTCAAAAACTGTAGGGATTTTTGTAAATACGAAAAGATTTGATAACATAAATATCAGGGGCTGGTAGCCAACTAGAACTGAACAACCAGTCCTAATTTCCTAAGCCATTCCTAATTTCCTTTCTTTTCATTCTTTCCTTATTCCCTCTCTTCCTCTTCTCCTTTTTCATACTTTTTTTCCTCCTTTTTTCTTAAATTCACTCAGATTTTCTGCTTTAATTTTCAGAACTTGGAATCATAGCATTTTACAAGGAAGTTGAATATAGGAGAGGAAAGAACTATCGCCTCATCATTTAAGTGATAGTGTGGTACTCCCCAGTGCTGACATCAGCCAGGTAGTTGCTGACATCAGAACCCTAGGGTAGGGTAAAGTGTAAAGTTTGCTGCATTCTTGCTGTTTGGGCCCATTCACAAGGTATTTGAGTTGGTGGTTCTACTAATTTTTTTGGAGGTTTTTGAAATAGCTCAAGTGTTTAACCCTGGAGACGTGTTTCGTGGGGAGTTTCTGTGTAAAATGTGTGTGTTAATGCTTGAAGAGCTTTCTTATTTTCAATAAAAGTTAAAGAGTTCACGTTCTTTTCAAATGGACTTTAAGTCAAGGCAGGAGGTTTTCCTAATTTCACGGACTGTTGATGCAACAATGGGATGACAATGGAAAAATTATACAAAGTAGACATAATCAATTAAAATATCTATATGTGGGACAACGAGACTGCTTAAATAATGGAAAAATTAAAGAACTGCCAACTGATTATCCAACATATGGTACTTGGGAAGCAAATTATGTAGGTAATTAACTGGATTCTTAACTCCATACTAGATGTTCATGCTGCCTTTATTTTTTTATTTCTCTTTTTTGTTAGTTAATCTTCTGCCAGTTTTGATTACTAGAAGGCTACAACAGAATTATGGGATTTAATATTTGCAGTGTGCATATAAGAAATAATAATGCCCAGTTTTATTAAACATGCTGAGCATTCTCTAGGAGAATCCTATGCTAAACTCTTGGCATGTGGAGAGTTAAGTATGTATCAGTCCACCCATTCTTGTTATATGAAGAGCAAATTCAAGAATTTGAGCTGCAACATATTTATGAAATGTTGGGTGTTTTTAAGTGTGAACTAGTACAAGAATAGAATTTAAGTCAAGATCCATTGCCACCATTAGAATGAGTTTTTACCTCTCTCCAGAGCAAAAAAAGTTGAAGAGGGATGATTCTAGCCCCACAATTTACTACCGTCATTCCCAATAGATCAACCCTAACTAGTATTGTTGATGCTAGTGGTCGTGGAGACGGAGGTCCGGATGAAGCCAGGAGATTGCCGTAATGTCCAAGACTTGTGGTGAACATGGTTGTGGTAGACGTCCACAATGGATAACGATAAGCTTCTTTGCACACATCATGGGAGGTAAAAACACATTTGGTGGCCTGTTGGGATTGAGGGGTTTGCCGTAGCCATAACACAACTGCTTATTCAGCTGAGTCTAATACAAACATAGGTATTGCTCCTGCCAATGGATCAATGGCCAGTAATGAAGGCTAGAGTGTCAGTAACGACTGACAGGATTGCAGCTCTTTGTCAAAGGCTTCATTTATTAGAAGGTACCCCATCCTATGTGATATTTAATGTCCACTTCTGCTTCCTGCCCATCTTGGATCATAGTCTTAGGAATAACTAATCAGATGACAAGTATGTGATCACAATTTTTTTTCTTATTCACCTTCAACCAATCGTATTATTCATGTTAAAATCGATATCTATTAGCATCTCCTCTACTCCACCTTTTTCTTATATTCTTCAAGCATGTCAGTTTTCTCTTAATCTCATCCTTGTTACTAGTATAACAAAGTCTTGTAATTGTTCTATTACTTATTTTTCTTCCTTCCTATAGAAACAAAACTGAGTGAAGATGTTGAAGCCATATGCATGACATCCATAATGAAGTCCAATCCAAGAATTCTATGAGTAATGAGAAATAAAAAAGTGTCACGGATGTACATTTTTACTTGTGAGCATTGTTGAAGACAACCTAGTTCTGGTCTAACTTAGCCCAAATTTCAAATGAAAAAATTCAAAAAGTTGCATCCAAAAATTATAGTCCCTATAAATTATCAACAAGATTAGTGTCAATGATTACGTGTGTCCAACATTCAACATTTAGTAAGCATTATGAGTACCCCTATCCCCAAACTCACAAAAGAGATGATCGAGAATGTGTTGGATAATCAATTGGTTTTGACAAGCACCGGAGGTTATCAAAAGTTCTTATTTAAGTGGAAAAGTTAATTGTGGTTTGATTGCACAACTCTAAACTTTCAGCTGCTCAACCCGGACTGGTATAGACAATAAGGTCTTCAACTCATTAGTGTCGAGTCTTCTTAAGCCTAGGAAAGATGATGTGGGACATGGGACAAAATTACCTTTGAAGATTAATTAAAGGACCAAGAAAATCAACACAAATTCAATAACAAAAGTCCCATAATTAATTAGACATAAGCTCCATAAGGGCATTATTTTAATGTCACATGCTCACTCTATTGCAATCTCTTATTATACAAATTTTTGTCCTAACTCCTAACAGAATTCATATGGGTGTAAAATGTTCTTAGTTAGCAAGGTGTGTTGGTAAAAAATCTTAAGCAGACATAATTAGATGGTATAACATCTAATTAGGAGTCAAGATTACCAACATAATAAGGAGGTAAAATCTCCAATAAGGAGCAAAGATTGTTGGCTGCTAGACTGTACAAACTCTCTTGGCCTTGAGTGAAGACTCCTTGGGATATCCAATGCATAAAGACTCCATTTGCATGGCTTCAAGATGTGTACAAAGACTCAACATCAATCCAACCTCCATTAAGAATAAAAAGAAAAAGATGGAGAAACAAGAAGAAGATAAAAAAGAGAAAAGAAAAGGGATGGGATAGTAACGGTCACCTAGAACAGTCTGCAGCAGTTTGTTACTACTACAATCAACTACACAAGAAAGACGCAAAGAAGAAAGAGTTCTGGGGAGAAATAGATTTAACTGTTTTAGTCAACTGCAAGAGGAGAAGAAAAGAGAATCTTTTGTAAAAGGCTACAAGCACCTTCCGTCTCTTTCCTCTTCCTTTCTCCCCATGCTCTAGAAGCATCTTACATTTTTAAAATAGAAAAGGCCTACTTAAACGCATGTAAAATCTATATTCATGCCCTAGTGCACAGTTGCTCATGCCTTAATTATAACACCTCGCCTGGTGGTGAAATAACCTGATTTTTTGAGTGGGCCAACTGGGCTAAGAAAATGCCTAGTTTTGGCTAGCCCAACTCATGACTAGATTGGGCTGCTGGGCCTAACTTTCAGGACTTTATTTAATAATAGAACTTGACCCAAGATCCATCTGTTTTGACTGTATAGTTTCCCAATAGAAGCCCTTCGTTTTTCACCAATAGATGTGACTCTTCAAAGAAGAGACATTCACCAATAGATGTGACTCTTCAAAGAAGAGACATTCACCAATAGATGTGACTCTTCAAAGAAGAGACATTCACCAACAGATGTGACTCTTAGGATTCCCAAATGACTCTTCAAAGAAGAGAAATCCAAGAAGAAAAGCCCCATTTGGGCGTCCACTTAGTGTATATAGAGGAGTCTTTGGTAATTTTGAAATCTAATACTGAGAAATTTGAAATTTAGAAGTAACGAATTTCAATAGGGAGCAACTAGCATAGTGGATGTCAGATTTGAGGTCAATCATCACATATACAAGGTGAGTAGAACTTCAATAGAATGTGATTCTGTCAAGTAACTAGTCTTTCATGATCTATTCTTCTAAGTTGGAGCCAAATCTGATATCTAAACTTCTGTTAACATGACCGTGTTTGGTGAATAAGATGCATTTCCATCTTTGAAGAAGATGGGTGACGATAGGGATGAAGTCCCTCTTTGATTGAACTTTGATTTGAACCATTGAAGAGTACATTATAACAACATCAAATCTGGGTGAATGTATTTATAAAACTGTCGACATATCTATAATGGGGAATAAAGCCCAAACTCATTTTCCTTGGTAAAGATGATTAGCCAATTGAATCCTATGATTGATACACTTCCTATGGACTGTTTCTTTTATAGAATATAATATTTTATTGTGTGAAGAAATTCATAGCTAAGCTACTGTTATATACCCAATCACAAGTACTTTTTGAACTAAGCTACTGCTAGACGTTTTCTTATCCAATCACAAGTACTCTTTGAACTAAGCTACTGTTTTACATTTCCTTAATTAGTCACAAGTACTTTTTGAACTAAGCTGAACTAAGCTACTGTTATACGTTTTCTTATCCAATCACAAGTACTCTTTGAACTAAGCTACTCTTTTACATTTTCTTAGTCAGTCACAAGTACTCTTTGAACTAAGCTACTGTTATTTTCTTAATCAGTTACAAGTACTCTTTGAACTAAGCTACTGTTATTGTCTTAATCATTCACAAGTGCCCCTTCGAACTATGTTACTATTATACATTTTCATATCAAAGAAACTTTGGAATTTTTATAAAGGACTTTGGGTTCCAAAGAATCCCTAGAATTGATCTATATTATGAGAAAATGGGAATACAAGTACTGTTGTATAGTGTTACATGTGCGGTAGTGACTACTTTTCTTTTCTAAGGATATTTAGCTATGAAACATTATGTTAATAATGCACTGTTGTAAGGGATTGTTAAGAAGTTCCCTCTTTTATTAAATCAGATCGTGTGAATAAGATGAGCTACCATAATATAACTAGTTCCAAATTAAACATTGGGTACACCCATCGCTACAGTTTCATTTTTTTACTATACAAATGATGACGTTCAAATTTTGAATCTCAATCTAGATTTAATACTGTCCTTAGTAGCTATGTATGGAATGAAAATTAATATGAGACTCTGCGGTGCTTGCTCAAAGTGATTAATTCTAATTATATGAGTATAGTATTCTCTCTATGACTAAAAAGAATTTCAAAGACAAGGTCAATGCCACATTAACACCAATTATGATTATGAGTGGGGCGAGATTCCAGCTCAAAGTTGGTGGGATTGACCAATAAAAAATAATATGATTTCTACTATGAAGTTTATAAGGAATAATATTACGAATTACAAGGAAATACCTGTTTTACCTTGGTGTTTGGTTTGATTTTTTGGAAATATAATTGGTGACGATTTTGTCATGACAAGAATATAAAATTCCTTGTAGAAACATGAGAAATTCTATGAATTGAGATGGGTGACAGTCTTGCACGAAACAAATATGAACTCTTTTGTTCGAACAACTACTATAAATTATGATGGGTGACAATCTTGTCACAACATGAATATGAATTCCTTATTTAAGTATAAGAATTACATGGGTGACATTCTTGTGACGACACGAATATAAATTCCCTTGGATTACATGGGTGACTATCTTGTCACGACACGAATATGAATCTCTATGATTATACAACTACTATGAATTAAGAATGGTGACAGTCTTGTCACGACAAGAATATGAATTCCCTATGCAAGTACAAATAATGAGAATGTTGTACACTAAGCCATGTTGGTGTACAAGATGAAGTTACTCCTTAGGGTGAACCTATAAATTTTTCTTTCATAGAAATATATGAATCTTGAAGCTTTGTGTGATTTATTTGATTTTTATCAATATATTGATGAGAATGCATGACCAAGAATGATATATAGAGCATTGTAATATTTTAACTTTGTAATCGTGATAGTTTATATTGTCCTCTTGATTTAGAAATTCTACTCACCAATAATACTGATTAGTGGTTCGCCGCACTACAGGTAACGCATTTGTAGGGGGATTTGGGAATGACGGAGATCAGCCTATAGAATTTGGCATGCATCGCTAATTAAGAAATCGAAGCACTTCCTAGATTATTAGATGACGCCAGCCCTATTTTGGAATACTTTCTTAGATTTATTGTCTTTTCTAGCTGAACCTGTAAAGACTTATTAAGACATTAATATTGAGATTTTAAATCTTCATCTTTGCTTGGACTTGCTCTTGGAATTTACTTAATGAATGTTATTATATTATAATCATGAGAACGACTTAAGAATCTGAAGAGCTCCAGAATTTTAGGTTGTTATAGGTGGGTCAACCTAGGAGCCAAGGATTCTAGTTTTCCTAGAAGCATGCCTTAAACTAGACGAATGTTATCTCGGTAGAATGGTTGTTCTGCTGCAATCCAATCCAGGTGATGATTCCTGTGTTTTGGTGCCATAAGTTCGCTATTACCGTAATATGTGTGGATGGGGAAGGAAAAAAGAAAAAGACCAATTGATGCCATTAGCTTACTAATTCAAATCCAACCAGCAGTCCTCCCTTCAGTTTTAAGCTGTAAAGATCAGGCAGTGATATTAATTATCCAAATGAATTTAGCATAGTTCCTAGGGGCGATCACTGTGAGCTTTGCAATTGTTCAAACATTCACTCCTTCAGGTTCCTCAAAGGTCCAGATATCTTAGTTCTCTGAGGGGCATAATGACACCTCAGCATCAAAACTAGGATTCGACAAAGACAAAGAAGTGAAGTAGGAAAACTTTTGGTGTGTTCAGTCAAACCTTATTGGGTTTATTCAATTACTTCTGCCCCTTATAGGCGCATTTGATGAGAGACCGGATAAGCCCACAAGTAACATTTCTAAAATTACATCTGTCCATATCCCATCCTAGAAGATGAAGGGGATATGGGCAAGAATAGATGGTTAAGATTTCAGAACACTACACTATGCTTTTAATTCAATGTAAACAACTCAGGTAATGAAGATACTATCTTTTATTAGACTTCTTATCAGCCATTTTTTCTTGAGTTTTCACTGCAGATAATGACTAACATAGATATTCTCTTTGTATAAGTTGGAAAGAACATAAAATGCTAGTTAATTCAGGTCAATAAATCACAACAGTGACTAGTGCTCACAGCATAAAAAACAAACAGAAGGGCTCCGTAATGATCATACCTTAAATTTCTAAAACCCCACCAAAGGCAATAAAGATACTTTTCCGTGAATTTAGACCGAACAACATCATGAGTCAATGCATCCTCAAACAATCCAAATTTAAAAGTGATATCAATATTAGTGGGATCACAATTCTTAAGTACATGAGTAACATTCATCCAGGCCATTCTTTCAGGTCTCTCCAAAGTGCGGCAGTCCAGAAAAATAGGATTACACATTGGCACATGCAAAGTTACATCCTCCTTAGCACACTCAGCAATCCAGCAGGAGTGCAGGCGTTCAATAGACAAAAGATACCAGGATGCCCCTAAAACCTACAACAAAGATGAATCATCAAACTTGAATAATTCCAACCAAGCAAGAAGTTTCATTAAAAAAATGGAATCTATATGCTTGACCAACACAAATGTAGGGATGGAAATTCCTAACCTGAACCACCAACCTAAACTTAACCCAACCCTGCAAAGTTGAGGTTTGGATCAAGCCCATTCTTTCTATTTACCAATTGACCCAACCCAACCCAACAAAGCTTAGGGTTGACCATTTTAACTTCCAAAATGGGTTCTATTTGACTTTCTCAACCTGATTAATAAATGAATCCTATTCAAGACAGGTCTATGCATGTTACCCGCCATGCTAAACCCAACCCAAACCCGACCTGACCCATTGCCATGCACTATCCAGAGGCCCAGAAGGTGATGTTTCAAACTTAGTTGGCCTGGGGTAATGTTTCAGTCCAATGTGCTAGACCCATGTCCAAATTGAGAGTCCAACAGATAAGAAGATCAGGCTCAGGATGCAGTTCAATATTAAAACTTGGACCAAGCCCAATTCCGGCCACACTATAGCCCCAGTGACTGCTCTAAGACCTGAAATTTAGGAGAACATGCTAGCTTGGTGGACCTGATTCCTGGGACAAAAGAAAGATGACTTGTGCTTGGGGCTTAACCCAAACATGTATGTTGACAGCAGTTAGTATCCTCATATGTTCTGCAGATTTCCAAATATGCATGACAATATTATCAGACAGAAGGAAATAGGAATATTAAGAATACGAAACATACATGACTGGCTAACATAAAGAGAAGTATATTGTAAGCAGCTCCTGCCCAGGCAGTCTTGGCAACCACACCAGTTCTTTTGACGATTCGTGCATTCAATGGGAATATGAGAAATAATCTAGGAACGTATTGGATCAGAACAATCAGAGCAAGAGTGTTGTTAGTGCGATTAGCTGTCAAACTTTTTACTGCCGGGATAACAATCCAGATAAGAAACTGCAATCAGAAATGAGAAACAAAAAAAAATGAAAAGGACTGAATGCAGAGGAGCGAAGGACTGCGCAATATAATTAAAAGGACATCTTCACAACATAATACGTTTCCAAACCACATTTCTATTGAACGTTAACAATCAATCAAACTTGTCAGATGTCAATAGCTGAATATCATACCAAGTCCATCCAAATATTGGGTCATCCAAAAATTGTTTAGATTTTCCATGCAGCCCTATTTTGGCCATTTGGTATGACACATTTTTCTCGTTGGAGTTGAATTTCCTCGATAGACTGGATTTTGATTTCCTATTGAGCGTAAGAATGCAGGATCCTCTTTCGTATGAAAATGAAAATATGTGGAGAGCGAATCCTCTCACTGCATAAGTGCGCCCTAAGGCACTTTCTGCAAACTTGTAGTAACTAGTAACACATTAGTAATTTCCATCCTGATGTAATCGAATTCTTTCTTTATTTTTAGTTTCGAAAGCACAATTTTTTTATTTGGTAGATTATCTTGAAAAGGGGCAAAATTATCTATTCATAAATTAATAGATAAAAAATAGTGTAGGAATTCATATCTTCATGAAAATTCATGAACAATTTTATTTGGAAAGTGCCCCTGTCACAACCACAAGATTATGTTTTCAGGCTACATTTTCATTTGGAGGCTTTCCTTGCCTTTTCTTTCAACAGGGAATGAAAGAAGAAGATATTTTAAATTTTCAATAAGAAGAAGAACGAACATGTTCATAATCGCACATGGATGGCTATCCCATTCTTCTGTTTCATCTGCCATATCAAATGTCAAATTTCATCATTCCTCGATTCAGGCAATGCAGAACCAACCATAATCTAATGCAGTGATTAGAAAAACAGTAAAAGTTGTACATTATAAACATGAAAGAAAAAAAAAAACATGCCTGGGGGAGAGGAAGCGTGGCGGCAAAGTCGATGATGAAATTAGACTTCAAGTAGCGCATCGCAATCTGCTTGGGGTCCATCACAAGCTCACCGCGGCCAAAAACTCTAGAACTGGGGGAGACAAAGGCGGTACGGAATTTAACGAGCATGTGAGCAAGGTAGAAGAGGTCAGCGACGGTGCGGAAGAAGGTGACAGCAATGCCTAGCTTGAGGTCAACCTGGAAGCAGGCAGAGCCGCCGATGGAGGGGAGATAGAAGTAGAGGGGGTCGAGGAAGAGGGCGAAAAGGCAGGAGACGAGGAAGATGCGGTTCCATTGGATGACGATCTCGCTGCCGGGGTCGAGGATTTGGTGGGCCCAGTGCTTGGTGGTGCGCCTGAAGGGGCGGTAGATCAGGGGAGGGGCAATGCCGCTACTCTTCATCTTCCATTGCGGAGATGGAGGTAGGGTTCGGGGGTTTACGCCGAAATGAAAGCCCTACGAATTGCAAAATTTGGAGAATCTTAGAAGAAGAAGAAGAATTGAAGAATGAAGAATTGAAGAGAGAGAGAGAGAGAGATGGAATTAGGGTTAGGTTTAGAGTTTGAAGAGAAGAGGAGAGGAATGCGGGAAAGGAGAGAAAGAGAAGAGAATAAGGAGAGAGAAATGCGCGCGAAACTCCTCTCTCTCTCTCTCTCTCTCTCATGGTGAGATCGTTTCTTGCCGGGAAAAAGTGTACGGTCTTGAAGCGTTTCAGCTGATTTTTGAAAAACTAACGGTCGGCTCCACCGGTTGGACATTCCAAATTGGGGACCGTGACTACTGTGTGATATATATAAGGATTTAAAGAGGCATTTGTGGGGCCCACTTCACTCCAAGATAAATGCCCTCTTTTGTTTTTCTTTATAAGGTTTTCCCAAAATTTTTATTTGAATGATATTTGGATCCACCATCAAATTAATCACTTATACTTCTCATGTTAAAATATTAATAAATTTTGAGAAAAAAAGGTGTTCTGTAGTGTTCATTGTAAAGGTGGGTCCAATTAGGGTTGGAGTGAATTTTTAGGGAGAAGCAGATTCATGCAAGATCAAGATTTTGATCGGAGGGATGAACTTTATGGTGCAATGGGTGTGATGAAGCTTAGATGGCCCACCTAGTGCTCATGATGGACAGAATTATATATATATAATTCTGTCCCTCTCAATGTCAGCATTTGATGCGATTCACTTTCTTCTTTCTTTCTTTCTTTCTTTTTTTTTTTTCAAGTTACATTTGTAAATGATCAATTTAAAAGTGCCCAGTGGGCCACATTTCAATTCAAGGTGCTAAAGCTACAAAAGAAAAGAAGCTTTAATTTGAATGGTCTGCATTTGACAGATAAGACCCATTGTCATATTTTTGTGGGACAAGGTTTTCCTATAAGCATACTGCATATTGATAAAATATATGATCAAATGTCGTCAATGTCATTGGATCCGTTTAGATATATGACTATCAATGGAGAGGGCAGATGGAAAATCTCCTAATGGGAGCCAAGAAATCAGCCTAACCATATTAGCTTAACTTTTGATTTAAGAGCGTTGAAGGTCCAATGAGTGCAAAATTGAACTAACGACAGATCATAGGATGAGAAGAGGTTTCAAGGGGCTGAACTGATTCAATGGCAAACCCAGGACTTCTGTTTAAGTGGTGCGAGCAATAATCAAGTGACAAAGTTAAATAAAAAATCAAACCTTTTACCGTCTTATATAGAGTGGGTTTTCCGCATCTCACGGGTGTGGCTACATCCATGTGCTTAGATTTGAGCCCACTAAGAATGCCTTATTAGTGAGGGTAGGGTGCATAAAAAGGCCTATCCTTGCCGTCAAGATAGTGGCTCAGTTAGTTTGAACTTTGAATTTGCTCTCTAAAGCCTCAAGTTCGACTCCTACCCCTTGCATTATCTAGGTCGTATGTGCGTGGCCATATAAGTACCCACTAGGATTAATCCTTGCTCATTAAAATCGAATAACCCACGGTCCAAAAGCCAAAATTCTCTTGACTAAGCTGGAGAGGGATACTCTAGCTCATAAAAAAAATAATTAAAAAAAAGGCCTATCCCTATCCTTGCTGATAAGGACCAACAAAAATACAAAAAAATCATAACACCATAATATCATCGTAGCATTTGATTTTATAGCCTTAACGTTTAGTGGTCGTTTAATCGCAGATTTTTTGAGATTCAAACCAACAGTAGATAAAGGCTTGATGATAGTGTAATTGAGGCTCTTGCTGACAGGAGAACGCTGCCTTGTAGTACAGACCTGCCCCGTACAAAGAGGCAGCCCTTTTTACGGGGCCCCATGAGATCTCAATCCGGCTGTTGATAATGTCATCTAGACTTTAAGAGCCTAGAGAGTAGAGCCCCATATTTCAACAGTGCAGGGGGTGGTCCCAAGTAATGTCATGTGGCTGTGACGCCAAAATTTAGGTGCGCTTCCAAAATCTATACGAAAATTCTATCCCTAAAAATTCAATAAATATCATAAATACACCCTCAAAACCCACATGAAGATCCTCAGTTCGCCCCCAAAGCCATTTTACTTGGATTTGCACCCCCCATGTGAAAATCCACGGTCGGCCCCTGATTATGACTGACCTATCGGTGTGAATAATGGTGCTGAACAACTGACTGTAACAATGGTTGCCCTAAGCCCATGCCCACGCCTTTCCCTTCATCCCAAACCAATTTCCCATTCGGATTATTGCTTGTAATTGGTAATGGAAACGTACAAAACTACTACAGAAAAACTGGTTTTTTCCAAACACAATTATCTGTTTTCCCGGAACACTTTCAGTTTACAGTGATCAAAACAGGCGCCAAGTAAACTCAGTAAAGGTTCAACATATTTCCGTAACTAAAGCCTGCAGCAACCCTCTCTTTAACTTGAACAAAGGACCCGCATGGTTCTCCTGGCTTCTCCCTTCATCAGCTTGATGGGAACGCATAAATTAAAAGCCTACAACATGAATTTGACTGTAAGAATTCGCTGCCTTTCGTTCAAATCTGGATACCAGAAACTTGGCTGCCTTGCATTCAGCTCACTTGAAAGTTAATTACCTGAAGGCCTGTTTGCCTGCAAAATTTGATATGGAAAAAGAACAAAACAGCTCGCACTCACATACCTAAGTTTATCCAAACACACTAATCCACATGCAAACCATGTCTCCTTGCATTCAGTTTACAAATATCCCTTATAAACAAACTGGAACAATGGGGAGGAAACCGAGCACACCCATCCTAAAGGACGTGCACGTCTCCATGTTCTCTAGGGCCCCTTAGGCTGCAAATTTTGGTAGAAGCACATCCCATGTCTGCACATTTTTTGGCCAAAAAAATGCTCAACTTTCTTTGCGCTTCCTGTCCTCTGGCTTCTTTCCCCCAACAACTCGACAGGCCTAAAATGGAGATAATGGGCAAGGGTTCAAGCCAGCCAAATCATCAACCACAAACAATATTATGCAATTTGATTCGATAAAGGATTGCAATGAAAAGGCTTATGCATAGCCAGCCAAATCATCAACCACAAACAATACTATGCAATTTGATTCGATCAAGGATTGCAGTGAAACGGCTTGTGCATGCATTTAACAAAGAACAGCCACGATCCATCAGAAGTTAAGAAATATCCTTTTGACGATCAACACCAACACATTAGAGGAAGCCTATGCCCCCAATGTTTTGTTCCATATATGTCCGACGTGATCCAGGGAATGGATAACACAATTGGTGTACAAAGCTCCCAACTTTCATCCAAGAATCCTGCTCAGATGATCTAATGCCATTGAAGCCGCTGCAATATGGACCAAGGAACCAAATAGAGTCTTTGCAGGCTCTTGATGGAAGCCCCATGATGCAAAGGACCGGTAGAAGCCTTCCAAGCTCACTGTAGCAGAAGGCATTTCAGATAATTTTTTTAAGTATTTGAATTCTTTACCCTGGGTCATAAATGCCAACCTTTGCACAATCCATAAGCAGCATAGATTCCTTTACTAGTGTCCATTTGTAAGACATCCATGATGCCACAAAAGGATGCCGGTTTTTTGGGTCGATATGTTCCCTGAATTATTGACCCACTAATACTCTCCATCTTAGCCAATGGGTGGTAACTCAGTTGGCCAAGGCCTCTGTGCAGTAGGAAGCAGAGAGGTCTTGTGTTTGACACACACCCTCATTGACCACCTACCATTATTTTACCCGGTATATGTGGATATGAGGGTTTGCATAAGCCCCTAAGGATTAGATTCGACTGTTTAGAATCGAGTGTCCCTCGGGCTAAGGGCCAAAGGCTCCTGGGCTAGGCTGGGCAGGAGATACACCGGGTTATCAAAAAAAATTCTCAATGTTGTCCAACCGTACCAGACAAATCAGTGAATGGTTTCTACCCATCAAGCAGAGATTATTTTTAACTGAAAAATGTAAAGTGGAGTGTTTACTCCCATATTAATTTACACACATGGTAGAAATTGCAGCAATTCATCCTCCTTGGTATATATATACCCAAGTCATCACACCAATTAATGAGAGGAGATAATGAGAAAACTTCAACCATCCAATGACCACAGAATCATCCAATGACTATCTTCTTAACTGCCAAATTGCACAATAAATTATTTAATCCAATCAACTAATCAGTGTGTTTTCCAGACTCTTCTAAATTCTACCTAATGTTTATGCCATGTGCAGATGGATAAGTTGCCACAGTACTGGTTTGGCAGTTTCTAATGGAATTTCCAGAAGCTGCAGCAAATATGCTCAGATTTTAAAGGAAAGAGAGTACAGCTTGAAACATAACATACAACATAAAAGTCAATCCCATTTACATCCATATAAAACGCCCATAGGGAAAGGGTGCCATTATCCATCCTTCAGGTCTCACCCTTATGACATCAAAACTCTTAATCATTTACTAGAATGATAGTGTGAATATTTTGCATCCACTCAATCCTAAGCGTATAAAGCCCATCTCTCAACAGCACATAATGCCAGTGACAGAAATAGAAAATTGTGACTCATGCAAAAATGCACATAGACAATGGTAATTCAACACATAGATGAAGAATACCTCATGAAAGAAGCAACTGAGCTGTTTCAGACTGATTGGCCAAAGGCCCATCTGCATAAGCCCGACCCTGCTGTCGGAACTTCCATTGATTGGAAAGTGGAGATAGAAGAGAAATAGAAGGTCAGAAACCAAATTTGAAGGTGTAGATCATTTATATACATCCATCTCATAGTTCACTTACTTTGAACACCATAAGATGATGAGATGCTGCGAAAATTCCTTCAATTTCAATAGTCTTAAACAGATAATAAAAAGCACAAAATGAGAATGGCTTTTTTCAAGCTCTCTTGATCTTTGAGAACGTCCCTGTTTCTGAAAAGTAGGTACTTTGAGTTCCACTGCCAAGCTGGTTCACATGGGCTTGTGGGTTTGTTAGCTCAATTCCCTGTACAAGATGTGATAAGCACCAATTAACAACATAATCCAATGTGACAATACCAGAAATAAATTTAGGTCCAACAGATAAGATGCATACAGTATGCAGCTAAAGTTGGGTCTAAATGTTCCTAGAATCACAAGCATAAGAGTCTTTGGCAGAAAAGATGGTTAGTCATTCCCTCTGGGTTGAGAATGCACAATGTGTTCAAAACTATCTCTTCCTATCATAGATCTGTGTAAGACGCAATAAATATTAACTTGAAGGGAAAATAAATATAGTGAGGAGAACAAGATAGTTGCATAGCGAGGAGATCTGGGCATAGTGAGGAGAACAAGATATTTGCATAGTGCGGAGAACAAGATAATTGCATAGTGATCCAACCTGGGCTTAACTGGAGGCTTATGATCAAGCACATGAGACCCATATAGGCCATACCCATTTCATAGAGGGTTTAGACCCATTTTCGAGCTAAATCAACCCTCAAACGCAAAGAACATGGACTGATATACACAACAGTCCATGTTGGGCAGTTTGGGTGAATTAATGGGCTGTGCAATCAATATTCCCACTTTGGGCCCTAAATACTACCACGGGGCATTTCTGGCCCATGTAAACCTGCAGCTGAATCAAAACAGGCCCAAAGCCTGGTTCTCTGCTTTACTGGGTCTAGCATGCTGCCCACATGATGGAACAATTCAAAAATGCCAAAAATATACAAGGTTCCTTTGTTTCGCCTTCTTTGTCCGGCAGTAATTTATCATCTTATATGCTTTAAAAAGTTAGATTAAGGGTTAAGATTTTCTTAGGGCTAAAAAAAACCATGTTATGCTCATATTAATAATAAAGCCAACAGCTCCATACTTGGCGGGTATTGACATTTTGAAGAAAATATTCCCTCTTTGGATGCATGGAATGAAGAGTTAGGATTTGGTGTTCCAAACCCCCTCCTCTTCCTTATAGAATCAATTGAGCTGAAGGATATTCTCATGCTGTCCTTTTCTTGCTGTTTTCTTGGAGTTTCTATCACAAACTGCTGCCATGGCAGTCCCTTGGAGTTGCAGCCACTTTTGAAGCATTCGGAACTGCATTACCTCTACCTCTCCCCACCAAATAACCACATCATCCAACACATACCCAAGTAAATGTACAAACAATTTGTCCGTAGCTTCAGCCAGATTTGCTCCCCTGAGAACTGATAAGATGACATAAGCGCTTCTAGCATTTCCTAATTCTAATGAAATTTAATAAAATCTCCACAAACTCTTTGCTCTACCGTCCAGCCAAGAAGAGCTCACTTCAAATCCCCTCCCTAGACAGCTCTTCTTGACAAATGTGCTTTAAAAAAAGTCAAAGCTCTTGATTTCTGCCCTTCTCTCAAGGATCTGATTTCCATTCCATCCCTCCATGTGAGTCTGCTATCCCAATTAGAATCTGAGGGGCGTAGGGGGGTGGAACATGGCAAACCTTCCTCTGTCATCTTTGACATGCCTCCACCTCAAAGCTTATCTTCATCCAACCTAATGTCAGTGGGTTCTGAAGTCTCCTGATCTTATCTTTTCGGGGAGATCCATCAATGCAAACCAACTAACCTCTTTCCAGTTCAGAGAAGCTATCCAACTCCTTGGCCCATATACTAATTTTATATTCATAACCTTGACTAATCCTCGTTCATTTCTTCTAAATGAAACCATTTTATCACTAGCCTGAGCTAGCAACAGATTCTCTTATCTCTTTTTGAGGTAGACCATCGAATGAAAACCAATCTGTTTCTATGTTGAAGGAGGGATCAGTCCAACTCCTAACCCATCAAACTCAGATTACAGCCTTGACTGATAACACCACCACCAACTCAAGCGCATTCTGCAGTTCCCCTCAAATATCTTCTGTTCATTTTCCTTATTTTTTTCTTTCAAATGCCCTGTAATTGTAGCCTGAGCTTGAACATGGGTCTCCCCCATGAGATACGCCGAACCAGCATGCTACTGGTGCAAAGTAAATGAGTGTTAACATTCAACACCTTATCAATTATTATCGTTAATGCCTAATGAACGTTAAGCTAATCATTAATCAACCAAAGACTTGATGTGTGGTGAGCCTATCGAGTGGCAATCAAGGCAGGAGCTTGTGAAACTATGGACGGGACTGTAATTGTTCTGGTTAAGCCATTATCTCCTCAAAAATAAAAAAAAATACAGTGGTGGTGTGAAGCATATGTTGAATCCATCCCCTCCGCCCGCCCCCCCCCCCCCCCCCCCCCCTTCCCTCCCTCCCTCCCTCCCTCTCTGCTTTTTCTTGAATGGCACATATGTTGAATCCTTGGTAAATTATCTAACTTGGGGCTTCTGAATTAAAACCATCAACATTCAGTTAAAAAATTGTGTGTATTCTCAATTGAAAATGCAATGACCAAGAAACTATTTGTTGTAATCTAGGTGATGAATCAAAAGAATTGGAGTATACCAACTTCCTGAAGTACATGTTCATTACCTGGCACAGAAATTAATTAGAAGTAAAAAATAAAAATAAATAAGCCTGCATTCAGTTAATACAACATTCTTTAAACTTGTTTTCATTATTGGTGTACTATCAAAAATTGGAAGACCACTAGATAAAAGAGATCCCAACATGTCCCACAAATCTAATCGGAATATCACATAGATTGTTCACGGGCAAAGCAATGAGGAATAAAAAAAGGCCAGCATAAAAGGGAACACACATACCTGCACAGGTGTAAATGCTAGACTTGAAGTCAATCCCGAAGTGGCACCGCTGCTTCCATACTGCTTTTCCTTGAACCTGTCACATCATCAATTGTTTAGAGGCTGTCACTATTAGGCAACACAATGAGGTGGCAATTTAAATCAAAACCTTAAGTTAAGGCATATGGCCTTCTTCATATTTTGACAGGTAAGAAATTCTCCTGATTTTTGGAACTTGCGTAATTCTAAAACTAGTGCAGTCCCCTAAAAATAGGAAAGAATTTTTCTCAGCCACAACAACAACGAGCAAAATGAAGTTAACCAGTCTAAATGAAAATAAAAGCAGCAAAACAGTAAAAACGTCCAAATTTTGGCTACTTTAAGGATCAGATAGACTAATAAAAGCAGCTTCTTGCCCCCGAAAGAAAGAGAAGGCAGCATGAACAGATAAAAAGGACAAAAAAATTGCATAGAAACAGCCTACTTTTTAGCAACTTTGGCTGCAAGCTTGCTCTGACCAACTGACACACGCAACCTTCCATTTCCAGCCTGACCAAGCATACCATAGCCTTCTCCCAATCCATCGCCTAAAATGACAGTGACAAATCAACATGATGTGAGCACCAGATGCCAAAATAAGTAAAGAAACAAGCTCCAGTTCCACTTTCGAGATCAAATAATGCATCAGCAGTCCAAAGAAAACTATGGGCATTCTGTCTCTCCAATTGTAGAGCATAATTGCTACAAATTGTCATATAGTTCTTATAAAATAGCATCAAAGAATTCAAAAGAACAGGAAAGAAATAGAAAGAACAGCTATAAACAAGCAGGTAGATTAGTGACGATAAAAGTTTATTAATAAACTATAAAAGGGGAAATTTTGTTTGATTGGTAAATGAGGCATATATGCAGAAAACAATACAACAATTTCTAAAAACAAAACATTACAGACAGACAAAGACAGAGAGGAAAATGAACAAGAAGAATTACAACTAAGGGCATATACACAATCCAACTATATCAGTGCCTGTATAGCTGATAAATCCACAACTTCATTGGCACCACTCAATAAATGGAAAACCCCACCTCCCTCAACAGATAGCACTCTTGTATCTTGAGTTATTCACCATGGGCCTTTTCCTCTCTGACATCCAACTAACAACATTAGTAGAATCACTCTGCACGATCAACCGACCTACATAAGACCTTTTTTTTTTCATTCTTATCACCTCACTAACTGCCAGTTTAACTACCTTCTTGTTCATTTCTCTCGCACCAGAACTGTGGATTTTCGTTCTGGGCTTACTCTACTGAAGTTCCCACAATCTTTAGCCTCAGCTGTGGAAGATTGGTTTGTGGGCTTATTTCCTGCAAAAGAAAAATTACTTGGAGGATGTTGCCACAATCTTGGAGAATTGCAAGAAATGAAATATAATCTGGGAGAAAGACAGTTCATTGGCGCTCTTGCAGAGAAAATCCAGTTAACTAGGCTATGGAGTCAAAAGAATTTCAAGGAGCAGCAATTGGCAAAGAGATTGAAGGACTGGTATTCATGAGAGACCACCTTGGCTGAAAGTCAGGTAGATGGGCTCTCTACTTAACGAAGTATAGCATATTAATGTGGCTAGTATGCAAATGGGAAATCCTGGAACATCAAAGCTAGACTGAAAATCAAAAATGAAGTTGACTGGTTGTGCTTTTTTTTTTTTTAATAGTTGTGCTTAATTCAGTAGAACAGTACTCAAACCAGGTAAAAATTTTAGCATCGAGAGAAGTTTTGAAATCATATAAGAACTTTGAAGGACCACTTCTTGTAGACAAAGTCAAGAAATGTAATTTAGCGAGCAGCCACTAGTTCCAATATACCATGGTTTTTTTAAGAATTACTTGCACACTGGATGGAACTTGAAGGATGGTGAAATCAATAAAGGTGGTTTCTGTTGTTCTCAGAATGTAGAACATTGATGTCAATGTGCTAGCAGCCTATCAAGATAGCGTGGTCAAAACAGATGTGGGCGGGCTTTGGAGCACTAGCTTTGTTGATTTTGTTGCTCATCATGATGACTTCTATAGACTTCCTGTGTCATTTTACCAAACACTTGTATATTCTTTGTTAATAATTTCATATCATTTTTTAAGAAAAATATATATCTAAGACAAAAGAAGGATATAAATCCTCCAGTTTCCCTTGTTTCACTCCTTGTTACCATTTCTTAATTATTACCCTTTTCACATTTCTTTGACATGCCCCTTTCTTACTCCCTCGTATTCCTCTTTGCTCTACAACTTCCACAACAGCCACGAAATGTCATGTTGGGAAGTCTTAGCATACTAAAGTTTAAAACCCATAAATAAATATTTTAAAACAACAGAAGAAATTTTAACTGATTGTAGGACCTTATAACTGATTATGGGACCTTAAACTAACACACAAGGAGTTTAATGACCAATTCAGCCATACATGCTTACAATAATATAACTAAATTACCTAGAGAACTTTCTTCTGGTACTCCAAATTGCATTCTGTTGGCCAGCTTCCTCATATCAGTTACAGCATACCTGCAGTATGGAACTAATTAGCACAGAAAGGAAAGGGGGAAAAAGAAAGAAACAATCTCAACTTTCAAAAGAAGAATGCTATAAGAGAGGACATCGCATTGCCTTTCTTTCATCTTCCTCAGGCGACGACCACCCCTCTTCTTTTTTGGCTCTGAATCCGGAACTGGCAAAGGCTTTGGTTGTTTTGCAGGAGGTGGCTCTTGCCACTTTTCAATCTTCTTACGAATCTCTTCTCGAAGGTCCCTCCCAGTCTTGCCCGTCGGATCCCCTCTCGTTGCATCTACTCGTGCAGCAAGAGTAGATTTTCCAGCCAACAGTCTGCACGCACGCATCCTCAAAGACGGAGGGGTGCTCTGAAAAATTTCTGTCTGCTCAAAGTAGCCCACACGAAATTGAGATGTAGCAGTAGAAAATCCAGCCAGGTTCTTTCTCTTTGCACCAAGAAGTTGAACATTACAAGCTGGCATCTTGGCCAGTGCTGACAGACCACCAGCAGTCCCCATAAGTTTTGCAGCAACTGCAGTTCCAACAATGGCAGAAAGATTTGGAGCAATATATCCCATTCTACTCTCCACGAAGTCAAGGACCTTCTTCTTCGCTGAATCAAGATCAAGAGCTCGATCACAGGCATCAATTGTCTTTTTAAGGTTCTCCTCTGGGAGAGGCTTGCCACTGGTAGTTGATGCTGTAACAGAAACTACCATAATAATAGCCGAGGGTAAAAGCCCTTCCAAATCAACCAGCGTCAAATCCATTTCATTTGCAATCTTTTTTACAACCCGAGCATAATCAATTGGGTGATGGACAAGTGATTCAAGCTCAGGAAACTTCAAGCGGTAATTATCACGAATGAAATTATGAATAATGACAATTTCATTCTCAATGTCAACTGACAATGAATTGCAATCAACTATCAGCTGATACTCTGGATCATCCTCTAAAACCATTCCACGGTTTGAGATGTCTGATCCCTTTTGAAGTGCATCTTCAACTTTCTGCAATTTAACATCTAAAATCAACATAGGTATCCGTGAATGTAAAAATTTTAGATTGTCTTTTTTTTTTAATGGTGAAAATTTTAGATTGTATAATGGCCAGCACTCAAAGAACTGTGATATTGCACCTGATACAAAAGCACAGTGTGCATCCACAAGTTATTTAAAAGAAAAGTTACAGACAAGGGAAATATTGAAAAATAAGGATAAAGTAAAGACGACACCAACCCAATAAGAATGAAAACAAACCAAAGAATATGTAACAAATTCAGTTACAAATAAGGGGGATATTCAGGATCAATTCTAATAATAGTTTTAAGGCAGAAGAAAGGGGGGGAAATCAACATCCCACAATGTGGTTTCGAATTTCCCATTACTGCACATGCAGAATAAAACTACTACCATTTCCAAGAAGCATCTTCAAACTGCTTGCCGTTTGGGTAACATCCAAAACACCTCCTAGAGAAAACAATGGAGTTTCAAGCTAAATAGTGGCTAAATGTTACCTGCATGATGTCAATATAGCGTTGTGTTTTCTGCAATTTGGAAACACTATCCAGATCATCATAATTAAGAGCTTCAATGTCAGCCATATCACCATCAACATCTTCTTCCATCTCTGCTGCATCCTCGTCTTCATCATCCTGATAGAAAATTGTTTCTTATGATATTCAGTGACAGTATAGAATAACAAAAAAGGAAACAGGAAAATGGATTCCATCATAGGGAGAAAAGGCAAAAATAAGTTACAAAGAGTGAAGTCACACCAAGAAGTAACATTTGCCAGAAAAGAAAGTCAAGGAGCACATAGATTATTTTAACATGCACAATATTAGACCCAAATTGGAAACTTTAAAAGAATAGTTCTACGAACCACCATATGTTTTTATATGTGCACGCCTTAGCTTACAGCATACTAGTGAAGAACACCGAGTTGAAATTTTAGGGACTACATCTTGACAAAATTCCGAATGCCGATGGATATTTATAGAGTACAACCAATATATTAATCTTAAACTAAGAAACCTAATTACATCATAATAGGAAACCCTAATCACATCATAACGCTAGCCTAAAATAACAAAAATTTATCCTAATCCTTGTCTAACGCAAACATAGTCTCACAACACAAACTTGAATTCTCAAGACAAATTGACCTAAAAAACTAATCCTGATATCTGCAAATACCACACACGTGCAGATCTGAAATTCTGAACTGGACACTAAAAGGGCCTTGATGATTTGAAGCCCTGAATGGGCAGGCGTTGGGTATGGCTCGGCTAAAAAGGACCCGCATGACCACAAAATATTGTGATTACTCAGGACTCAGGAGTACACCAGTCTCGGTGGTACTGAAGAACACCAAGCGTTTCAATACCCTTTTCCTTGTTTCTTTCAAGGGGTGCATTTCACCTCCATCAATTGAATAAAAGATGCTTGGTTCAACTTCTTGTTATCATATAATTCATGAAAATTGAAACACTAAGGGTGTGTTTGGTTGGGCTTGTTAGAGCCCTTTTGGGGCTTTTGATTTTTAAAAAGCTCAAAAGTCTTAAGCATGTTTGGCTATCACAGCTTTAGAAAGGCTCTAAAATAAGTAATAGTAAAAAAAAAAACATTAGTATGAAGCATCTGAGGTACAAATTCACACTGTACAAGTGACATCCTAGTATGCTTGTGACAGAGTCATGGCAGGAACAGAACCTCCTTCCAAGTCTCTCCCTCTCCTGAAAATTTTCTACAATATAATTTGGCGCCTGGACAAGAATTATGTTCTCTCGATATTTGTCTATATTTAGCCATGAAGAACAACATCGAGGTTGTGTGCCATTTTATACAAGATAGGCTACAAGAATTTCATCACTCTTCCCCGTGCTTTTAAATTTACAAATTGCGAAAAAGATATATATACGACGGCCATAAAACGTTACTGCAATCAACTTCTGGTTGAAAAACTGATGTTGCGCAACCCTCCAGCATCAATTTAAGGGAGAGAAAAGAATGATCCTAGGATCTACAATAATATGTGTGAGTGAATGAGCATCGGCAAACTCATGAAGACGCCAATTATTAACACGATTAGATCCCTTAGCTCATAATTCAGAAAAACGAAGGAATGTATATCTCCCTAGTCTCAAAGAAATGGTTTGATATAATTATTTAGTGTAGCAAAGACCTCTTACAAGGACAGCCCAATTCATTCAAGAAAGAACAGTTCATTCATGTGCTTTACCTTCAAATCTTCTTCCTAGTGCAGTGATGAGAGACATAACAGAAGACACAGATCATAAGCATGGTTACATCCTACTTTTCTCGTTGGACATGCACATGGATATGGGATCTAATATAGTACTTAAAGAGCATGAGAAATTTTATAGGAGTCTACAAAATAATGAAGATAATATGCACAATGGATGAAGATGATATTTAGACTGCACTCGCAAAAAATTCGTAGACCCCATGACCAGCCTCCATAAAACACAATAAAATACAAGTACTAAACACATTGGTTAGTATCGAGGATTTTGGGTATCCCAGAAAAGTAATTATACAGACAAATAAAGCTCATTTACAATACAACTAAGCCATTCTCCATTCAATTTCGAACCAAACATCCTTGATTGCCAACCCCCCACTTCTTGAATCTTTTGCATGACGCACACAGAGACAGAGATGCAATGGCATCCAGTTGGACATAGGAAACTGACCAGTTCATAAAAATCCGACACATCACGTGTTGGCGGGGCTCCATTGGAGCACGAAAAGAAAGGGTGGCTAGTGGATTGTGAGTCGTTCAGTAGATTTTATTTTCACCACCAATTCATCACATTGGCTTTGTGTGTCCTGCTTCTACATTCAACCCTACTTGAACTAATTTTCTATCACTGCCACGGCAAGCCTGCCACACTGCGTCTCTGCAGTTGTGCATATTGTAATAGAAATAGAAATACTTACAATAAGGTTTGCTTCATTGTCAGATAACTCATCAAGGTCAGCCAAGAAAGAATCAGCAAGGGTAGCCTGAAAAGAACCAAAAAATGGAAACTAATAAAAAAACAAATCAATGCATAACATGTACGGTGAATGTAATATCAAGTTAATGTTAACAAACAACAGTGTGACATATAAGCAAAATTTTGAAGAAATAACCAGGTTTCAAGAAGAATTTTCATAAAAAGAACACATTCCAGGAATAGAAGTGAAGACTATATTATATCATCATCCAATCGTTTCTCTGCTTTCCAACAGAAAAATGTCTTCTTTGGGTGTATTTGTAAAGCAAGAAAAGGCTGTTCTCATGTGATTGGTTTTCTGAATTGAAAGAAAGAAGAGTTTGAAAAGGAGATGTAAGAGGAAGGGGTTTACAGTAGACTTGCAAACAGCATCTGCTAAATGTTAGTCCACATTTGCTTGTTCATGTCCTTGTTCTCAACTAAATTTGGGAAGTCTCAGCTTTAGGCTTTGGGTGTTGTCAAATTAATTAATGTATGAACAATCAGGATGAAACCTTGTGTCTATCCTTTCCACATCAAGCATTGGATGAAACAATTGGCGATGGATAAAAATGACACTCTTTTACGCTTTATCGTAAAACCAAATGAGCAAAACATCATTGTTGGAAATATTAAATTACAAACATTTCTTTCTCTGCTAGGCATTTGGAAATCTTGATGAACAATCCCAACTTTCAGTGTCCTACTTGATGTAGTATACTTCATAAGAGATGATATTAAGAGTTACTATGCTCTAATAATATATAACTTAAAGCCAGTTCCTAACCAGCCTCCTACCTGGGATAGCCTTTATTTATTGGCTCCTCTTCTATAGCTTCAAGTAATCCAGTTATAGAGAGAGTGGAAAGGAAATTAGGTCTTTTGCTAATGATGCAGCCATGGACTCAACCAAGAGTGGACCAGCCCATACGACTGGAGAGCCAGCCCACTCGGCTAAACCCATGGACAACGAAAACCCAATAATCAACAACTTTTTCTTCCTTAATTTGTAGCTTTCCAATAAAGTTTCCTAAATCTAGATAATTGATTCAATCAATCAACATAAGTGATTCACGTGTAGTCAATGAAAGAAAAATATTTAGCACCAAGAGATTGGCATGTAATCAATTGATGGAGGGAAAAAGGAAAATCTTATATAGGTCCAGGATTGACCTCCCTCCTCCGTAAATACCTTCTAATCTCTGATTTTGGATCACTGAGAAATTCTCTCTTTCCCTCTCATTATTGTGAGTGAGTGCTCCCTGTCTGTGAAGATTCACTGGGTTGCCAATGTTGATGACTTCAAAGGTCAGGCATCCATGGTGAATGCATGAAGGCTCCATCACTCACTGGGTCCCATCATATTTGGTACCAAAGAAAAGAAAAGAAAGTTGGCATAGAGTCAAGATATCAACGAGTTCAACATATTATATTTCTCATCCAGCTGTTAGATGGCATGCTTGACATGACGGCCAAGTTGGTTATCTTTTCTAAGACCAAGTTGAGGAGCAGTTATCATCCAATCAAAATTTGCGAAGGTGGTGAATAGAGGACGACCTTTAAGACAAGAGATGGCCTATATGAATGGCTAGTGATATTGTTTGGCCCTACCAACACACTTAGCATTCATGAGGATGATGAGTCTGATAACGCAGATCATTCACCCTGTTGTTGCCAATTTCATTGTTATTTACTTCAATGACTAATGATCCATATTCACAGCCGAAACAAGCAATTGGATCTTTAACTTCAATGTATGTAAATGTAGTCCTGAATCTGGCATTTTAGGAACTTCTATAGACTTTCCCAATCTTCAGGTCTCCTACTCAGTGTATACTTCCTGAGAGATTAAAACTAAGATTACAATGCTCTGATAATACATATTTACTTTCATGTCTAATCTAAGATATTGTAGAGTTCACAGCAGTTGAACTGTCATTTTGTCAAAAAATTGTATTTGGATGTTGGAGCATACAATTTTGACTTTATGGACCTAAAATTAGCTGCAGCTTTGCAAGTTTCTTCTTATAATGGGATCTGTGATAAGTGGAAGAAATTTTGACCGCTTTATACTTTATTACTTTTTTGTCTTTTGTGTCTATTATGATATTAGAATCATCAAAGCCTTGTTTTAACTTTCTTGGGGTCGGCTACATAAATTCTGTCTATCCACTCCTATATTATCCTGAGCCAAATCCTCGAATAGGTTGCACTTATTCAGACTATTATTACTACTTCCAACCACATCCTCTCCAGCCTAAGCCTACGCCTACCACTTCCCCTTGATGGCCATCAACCTACGATGGAAACTCTTTTCCTCATTGAAGTCATTGTTAACCTACATTGGACAAGTCCAAAGCATCTCAAATAAGATTTTTCTTATTTTACTACCTACTGGTGCTGCCCCTGACGGCTCCCCAAAGCGCTTATTTTAATTCTATCTATCCTACCTTTACTACACATGCACCTCAACATTCTCATATATGCTCCATACGTCATACGTGGTCTAATCTCTATTCCTTAAAAATTCTCCCCTTACTCTTATAAGCAAGTCCCACTTCAACCATCCTGCTTTTATCCTATGCTCTTGACATCTTCCTCAATCTCTCCATCCTTGTAATCATTGAGCAAGGTATCAAAATAAACCTCTTTGTGGCATCTCTTGAGCTAGGGTATTGCGATTAGTCGTTACATCCGTTTTTTCTTAGCGGCACAGCTAAGCAATGCAAATTGAGTGAATAAACACCAGTCGATTACATCAAACAACGTCCAACAGCAAGATCTGAAAGCGTTTCAGCTCAGAAATCGTGTCGATTACAAAACTAATTTGAAAGCAAACACGCAAACACACGAACACAAATCGATGCTATTGAAACTAACCATTCCTTTTCTGCAAAGTGGAGCAGATCAGACGATCAAAGGAAGAGGATACTGCAAAAGATGACACAGAAAATCGGTAAGTAGTTACAACAAAACCCTAATCGATCATGCGATGACAGAGGAGAAGAGAAGAAGAAGATTACCAGAAAGAGAGCACCGAAATGAAGAGATCCTGAGAGGCGCGAGGCTTTGAGGACTCGGGAGGGACGAAATCAATGGTTGAGATCACTAGATTTGATCATGACCATGTAAAGCTGGTCCACCGACTCACTATGAGAGGCCTTCAATCTAGGGTTGTTGCGGCATATCTAGGTCCGGGCCAACTTTAGAAACAAGGGCCCACAAGATGTGCCCCCAAATCCGCTTAGCCAATTAGACCCGATGAATGCAGCTTTGTATTGGCTTTCAAGTAAATGTTTGAATAAATAATCACTTCACTAAGTTATAGGTATTCCTTATTTGGATATGGTCGCGCCAAGCTTTGGACTTTCTTTAACTTAATACAAATCTCGGCTAAATGTTGGATAGGCATAGGTTATATATTTAGGCCCAGCCCAGGAGTAGCGCTGGTCCGAATAGTGTGAGACATGGTAAGGCTTGGGTGAGGGCAAGGTTTGCTCTCACTTAGCCCTCACATATGTGAGGCAGACTAGAGTTGCTAATTTCATTTTAAATTTTATCTTGATCGGACCTCCAAAATGAAATATTTTGATCGACTTAGAATTTCGATGAAATTTTTTGGATTTATGTTTTGAAAAAAATAAATAAAATCAAAATATGCATATATGCTAGAAAAATTAATGTATATATAAATAAAATAATGTTATAACATAATAATATAAAGTTTAAGTGCATTCCTTATCACAGTAAACTTTAAACATTATTTTCATAACAATAGAAGTTTATAACCTTTAAAATTAAGGTTTTGACACATTCCCCCCAATATTTTGATCATTTTGAAAATTTCACCCGTTTAAATATGTTTAAGCCAAAATCTATCATTTTGATTGAAAATTGACCAAACTAAACAATTATATTATGCATATGTTTCTTTTTCGGTTTCATGATTGAAGCCAATTTTTTCCACCATTTCAACCCAAACGAAACAATTTTATTAACTATGGGGTAAAGCCAAAGTCCTCTTTCATCGAGGATTAAGGCAAAGTGAGAGTCAAAATAAAATAAGTTTTCTTTATTTCTTTTAAATACCACCAATAATTATGGATATAACTATGTCACTTCCAAACCAGAATCATACTAGAACCAGAACTAAAACCGTTTCTAAATGACGATTCCAATTCTTATTGTAGGCGTAACTCAAAACTTGTTTTATAAGTTTCAAACCCTGTTTCAATGAAAGAATCTAGACATGATTATAAAACCGATTCCAATTAGAGGGCTGAGATTTAGCTCCAAAATTGATTTTGATTCCCTCTTTTTTTTCTTAAAATAATGATATCATTCAACTTATTACAGTGCATCAAGTCTACACCTCCAAGAATATTAAACATAAAAATAACCAATCAAAATTATTTTTAAGTACAATTTCTAACATTAAACACTCATATGTCGAGTCTCGAGTCCACAAGGTCGGAAACTATATAAATCCAGAATCAAACCCATATATCAATCAAAACTAAATTGCTTTCAAACCCAAACACATTTATGTATCGAAGCCTAAAGCAGGCTCCAAACCAATGTTTTATTAGTTGGAACTTAAAAATGACCAACCAAAGTTGTTTAACACCCCTACCATCAATCGTCCATACATGTAAACCAATTCAATTTATTTTTAGTGATCATTGAGACTTAGCTTTATAATAAGTGTTTACATGATGCTTTGGGTTAGTTGCCGTTTTATACATGGGATAGAAAATTGGGTTTTACAATGGTAAATGTTAAATATGCAAATGTTACGCATGTGTAACAACTTATTATGCTTGTCAAAATCAATATTTTCACAAGTAAAATAAGCATATCCAACAATTTAGATGTATTTAAACTTTTCCCACATTTTCACAACTTATTTCAGTCATGAGATAACAGAGGAGAAAAAAAGAAGAAGATTACTAGAAAGAGAGCACTGAAAGAATGGGGATATTATAAGAATAAATGTCATGATATTTACCATTAATACCAAAATATTAAATAATATGGATTTGGGGGCTAACGCAAGTCTAGAAAATCAAATATTAAGTTAAATTTTTTATGCTTTTGGAAGTTTTTTAAAATCCATAAAGATTTAAGAAATGAAATTAAATGCTTTAGGGTTTAACCTAATAGACAAAATGGATGGCTCGAATCATTAATTTGGGGCCTACAGAAGTTTTTAAAATAAAAAACATAACTTGCCTAGGTATCCCAGCGTGACATGTGTAACTATTTCACCTCTTCTTAATGTTTGTAAATTTTTATGTGAAAAGTGGCTATATATACGGAAAGAAAATTTCCACACCTTATCACATTAAAATGCCTAATGAAGCCTAGCCACTGGACATGTAAATTATTTACATATGTAAATGATTATAAAAAAAATGGTCCATTGGTCATTTGTTAGCACCCATTTGTGTGGCTAACATTTATGCATATGTAAATGATTATAAAAAAATGATCCATTGGTCATTTGTTAGCACCCATTTGTGTGGCTAACATTCATGCATGCACACATTTGCGTACGCTATTTGCATATCATATGTAAAATTAGGTGTGCAAATGACTAGTAAATGGATTCATTTTCAATCCAAATTTTTCACACACCTACCTAAAACGGCAACAATATATATATATATATATTTATAACTCCAACTTAATTTTAGCCAGAATTATGTTGTGAGATCAAAATCCCTTGATTGCCTTTTCTTTATATATGTGCAGCCTTGTAGGCACATATTTATAATCCGGAACTGTTAAGCATTTTTATTGAATAAATAAACTCCAAAACTTGTTTCATATCTTAAATCTTCACACTATACAAGAAAAATGTGACAAAAAAATTCCTATAAATCTGTATTTTTGCACTTCTTATTCACCCCCTAACTAATGATCCAAACTGTTCAACATTTTTATTGAACAAGTAAACTCCAAAACCTCTGGTTTCATATAGTAAATCTTCACACATTACTAGGAATATGTGAAAAAAATGAAAAATAAATCCTAATAGTTCTTTTTTTATTTTTATTTTTTGCACTTCTTGTTCGCTCCTTAATTATTTAATGATCCAAACTATTTAATATCTTCGCATAAATAGTAAACCTCTAGATGTGAAGTTTAATGTCTCAAATCTTCACAGATTTTAATTAGAAAACATAAAAAAACACAAAATGGTTCTAAGTCCAAGTTTTCTTATCATCCATACTTATATGGGCCCCTAGTTCGTGTCCAAAGTATTGTTCAACATCCTCATAGATATGATAGTCCGATGCATAAAGTTCAATGTGTTAGTTTCTTAGATTTGAGAAGCATTGTGCCCTTGTAAATACAAAAATAGATAACTTAATTCCATTCTCTATTTTTTATACTTTTGTGGGCCCCAATTCATGATCTGAACATTTATTGTATTTGAGAAGCATTGTATCAAATTCTTAAGATACCGGGGCCCAACTAATTAAGTTGTATAGAAGTCTCTTTCCATCCTATTTATTTGCTCATATTAAAAAGGTACTTCCAAATAAACATGATGATATGTTTTAAATGCAAAAATTTATTTATGTAATATTCACATATACAAACTTCATTTTCATTTCCCGTGCATAAAAGATAAATTACCCCTTAATTAAAAAAATGGTTACATCAGTCACACCTCAAAATAATATCAAACGATATTTGCAAACAAAAATTGTAAAAAGTTCAACATGTGCACTTTTTGCACGTCTAAAACTTCATTTACACATCCTATGGGTGAAAAAAAAAAAAAAAAACAACCCCAAAACCACATTGTCGTTTGGGCGTCTAGACATGATCATTCGTGTTCAATGTTGCATGCAAGTTGCTGAAGTGGGCATCGCGTCTAAAATGCGAGGCTGATAGCAAATGCGAGGCTGATCAGGACTAATTTAAAAAAACATATTTCTTAGTCGCAAGACAGGCAGTAGGCCTTACTAGAATAAAGAAAGTGCTGTGAATTGGACATTTAACAAAAGAGTTCCGAGCCTCTGTAAAAAAAAAAAAAAAAAACTTTACATTGTCCCGTTATATCATCAGCGGACACCCTGCCATACACGCATGACCTAATTGATCCCACCATAGTCACACCTCACGGAATCTCAATTCTTAATAAAAAAAAAGGATCCAGGCTCCCCTCTAGAAGTCTAGCTAGCTTTCCATTACACATTTTCGGTGTGTGGGATGTGTCTAACTTATTGTACAACCATCTATACCGTTAAAATGAAATGTCATCTTTTGAATATATAGGATATCCTCAAATTCACTTAAATAGCTAAATGGACTAAACGCATAATTGATAACACGATTCATATGAGAGAGAAAAATTCTGCATTCTTACCATTCACGTGGAAAATTAAAATCCCTTTTAATGAGAAAATTAAAATATATTTAATTATTTTTCTAAAAAAAAGGTATTGCACCAAACAACTCAATAGTGAGTTACATAATATTTTGAAATACCCTTGTTGCACAAAACGCGCCCAAAAAAAGGTAAAACTCCGATGATATGTCTTAGCTCGATGCACTGTGAAGTCTACATACGATGATGGCCAATTGGAAGAGATGCTCTAATTACAAATAGCAACACACCGTTTTTAATTTTTCTCTATTTTCACATTGCATCTGAGCACTGATACCGGCAGATGCAGAGATTTGTGTAGCTGATGCATTGTCCCTCCCCTCCATTGTGAAGAGCTGCACATCCGGAATCACACCTAGTCGGCAGACACAACCCATCGTGATATCTGTAGATCACTTTGCACGGGTGGAAACCTGCTGATACCTCAATAATTCCTATCAATCAATTACATGCAGAGCAGTATAACCCATTTAATTATTTTGATTTAGATAAACAAATTAATCAAATCTACTAAGACACGTACAAACAATCAAGTGGATGGGAAGCACTGTTGTAGATTTTTTGGATATTTTTCTCCACCTCTCATATGTCATGTGGCCAGTGTCTGTGTTGAAGTTGTCAGTTGCGGATATTTTTGTGTATTTCAACTTTCTAATGAGTGGTTAAGTTTGGTTTGGAATCACCCATCATGTGCAGTGCAACATTGTGAAGCCCATTGAGTCCAGGACTAGGTTTCTTGATATTAGAGATGGACTAGAGATCTTATCAAACATAATGGCAAATCTTGCAAATGCAATAGAGAGTACTGCAAGAAGTTGGGTAACTAGGTGTTTGTGCATGGAGCCGTATCTAATATCTAATATTCTCAAATGGCAAGATCTGTATGAGGTTATTAACAAGAATGAGACTCAACCATCCACAAAGGGGAACGCATAGGCACGCAATATTTTATAGAGAGACTTTCCTCCCACGAAGGAAAGATTTCAAAAAACCTCCTCAATATATTCTCCAAATTTGCTTCTTTAAGAATGATAACTAAATTAATAATTTTTTTATCAAAAAAAATGTCTTATTTGAACACATAAATGAGCTAATCATATTGGCCACATAAAATGTACAACACTTCACGTCAAGTCTAAAATTTCAACTTTCCAAACTATGACATGAACAACATTGGATCTGCTCATGTGGTGAGAAATTGAGAGGAGAGTATTTATTCCTGTCAGTGTCAAACCAGTTCAAAGACGGAACAAAAAGCAACTGAAAAGTTAGGTTTGAAAGTCCACAAAATTTTAAGAATTTCATTCTATGATCCAAACGTAAAAACCAGGAATAATTTCATTCCAAGATTTCATAAATTCCTTAATCAAGCAGAACGAAATGATATTGACAGGAGAAAATGAGGGATGCTGCATCCCGTGGGTTTTAATCTATGCACGTGTGCCCCAGACCAACCATCAAGTGGGCCTTGATTAATGTCCCATTGTAAGAATCGTGACCATGGACTGATTACATGGGTGAGAGAGAGAGAGAGAGAGAGAGCGCCATCCAACGGTCCAAATTCAATCAACGCTGTTAGGCCAATCAATAATGGAGGCAGTGATATTACTATTGATCAACATGGGTCGCACTTAAAAACAACCACTTACCTCTCTGGTAAGAGGTTGCCATGCTTACCTATTCGACTAGAGTTCAAATATTGGGAGGCACCTTTTCCTCGCCACATTAGGGTTCGATATATCTTGCCCAAGGTCTATCCACTTTTCTCACTTGAGGGCTTTATCTACCTCTCGAGGTCTCTTTCCTCTACCTGAGGGTAGGGACAAACCCCCTATAACTGAAATACCAAAAATAAAATAAAATAATATAAACATGGGTTGCAATGCATGATCGATCTGGATCTCACATGCACCTGCTGTGGTGGCACGGCTGGGGCCCAGTCAAGCCTTTCATGGGGGCGTGCTCCTTATGAGGCTGAAATTGCAAGAGTACCTTTGTGGGAGAGGAGGACAAGAGCTAGGAACCAACAAAAAGCTGAGAATTTCTCCATTTGCAGATAATGCATGCAGGTTGCAGGAAGAAAGCTGAGGCATGATGATGAGTCGCTTTTTGTTGCAACTGGTACCCACGTCTACGGAGGCAGTTTGATCAATTATCTGTAAAGATAGATATAAAAGGACTCTTACGGGTCAGATTTGCTGAGATCATGGAACCAGCCCTTTTCTTCCTCAACTATGAGATATAAATCTTTCAAAAAACAAAATCTTTCAATTAAAATAAAAACTATGAGATATAAATATGTATAACACCCCACAGAAATAGAAGAACATCTTGAGGACTTGAAAGTTTTGATTTTGACCATTCATTTTATGGATTCAGATACAAAGTAAGATATTATTAGATTAAATTTTATTTTTTCTATGAAGAAAAACTTCAAAGCCCACTTTTATTGTATATAGGTCAGTGGGTCTCACAAATTGACTCTATCACGTGTAATATTTTAAAAATGAACAATTAACTTGAGCAGATGCTATCGATTCAATTTTGAAGAGGTAATTTCCAAGAAGTCAAGTTGACTGGTTCAAACATCACCATGCAGCTGATCAGTGGGAAACAACTACACCAGTGGATCCATATAATTTTATCCATTTACTCTCTTTTTTTGGTATCTCAGTCAATGGGACTAGACCCAAAATAGCCAACACAAGTGCAAAGAGGAATCCCACACAATGGGAATGATAGCCCATATAAGTGGTAAGAGAAAGCCAGCAAAGTAAGAAGAACAACCCATACATATGGGAAGAGAAGCTTGCACACGTGAAAGAGTAATATACTGAGAAATTAATCCTTGGAAAAATAGGCGACATGCGTGGTTGCTAACCAATCGAGCAATGCCTTGTAGCCGTACAATTTTTATTTAGATCAATTACGTAAATCAATACTTCCAACAACACACAAGGTAGGGAATTTACCATTGTCATAGGAACTTTTGCACGGAAAATAATGGTATCTCCAATTATACCCCCTCTGGAATGTAATATACATTTTTTCTCAGCATCTCCGTAGTGTATGAGACAATGTATGCATTTCAATTAGGGTCATATTCTATGGTTACGATCGTAGCAAATATGTCTTTTTCCTTCTTTCAAAAATTGATTTTACGGTAGACACTTATGACCTCCTCCTCTATGCCTTGCGGTTGCAAATATGACATCTTAGGGTGGACAGCGAAAATTTTCCTTGCACAAGGGACTATGTAAAATAAATTAGGAGGAAACCATTGTATCAAAAATACATAGGATTTTCCACAAAGTTGCGCTCGGGAGTCCACATGACGAAACAAATATGGTAGAACTTTCTCCTACAAGTATACTATATATTTTTCGAATGTGTAGTCCAACTCATGAGGCCCACTTAGATCATACTTATTAATGGGGGAGATGGTAGATGGAAAGGTCACCTTATGTGTAATTTTCATCATAAAATGAGCCCCATTGGATTATCCTTAGTCTTGGTTGACAACCTTAAATCTAATGACATTTTAACAATAAATTTTATTAAGACTAATTCGAGCCATGATTGAAGGTTCAATAATGTGAAATTGGGTCTGATGCCTGACCATAGGATGGCAGGTGTGTGAAAGGATTTTAACTTATCAAAGGTGGGGCCCAGGTGAGCCCTATAGAGTTGGAATGCACTAGCGGTGCACTGGTAGGAGAAAATTTTCCATGCATAGATATACTTATTATTGGTTTCTCCAAACGAAAACATAAAAAAAAATGCGAGTATGTTATCTGTTAATATTTACCATATTTAGTTATGATTTACAGGAAACCAAACCTCATAACAACGAAATCTATTGATAGAAGTTAGAATCTCACCTTGATGGGGTGGCAATAACCTTTCGGTTAGCTCTTATCTCATACACAAAGTCAAGGGTTTTTTACTTTCACTTCAATTAGAGTTTGTTTTATGTGTCAAATTGAATACATAGGATTCATTGTCAAATGAGCTCCAAAAAAAGATTATTAGAGAAGAAAGGATGAAAGATATAAGAGACAGTCGTAGATAGACCCGGCAAGGGTGATTGGCAGTGAATCTGAATCTGATAAAACTAATAAATGTTTGTTGAGCAGGCTGATTTTTTAGAGGGGTATGATTTATTTATTTCTAGTCAGTGGAAACAGGGCTTGGGGTAATGGGGGTTCTTTTCTTCTATTTTTAATTAATTGTTTTTTCTTCCATTCTTTAGAAGTTTATTTTGATTTCTTTTTATGCATCTTAATCTCAACTGGTGATGCTAATTAATCATCATGCGAACAAACTGTATACATACGGATCGTGTGAATTTAAGTTGGAACCATTTGTGATTTTATTGATAACTTGATAATTATATTGATACTTTTTGTTTATTTAGAAAAAAAATGGTTGGGATAAAATGTTAGTGAGATGGATTTGCACGTAAGGAACCTGTTGACTAATGAAGTAGCAGAGTCAAGGCTTTTATTTTTGACGAGACAATGCTAAGGTCTATTGCTATTTTATTTTTGTTGCATTCTACATTTCCAATTACTGATGCTCACATTCGTGTATAAAAAGAAAGGATTAACATTGTACTTGGTCAAGAATCATTTCTACTTAAAAAAAGGATTGACGTATTGTACTTGGTCAAGATTCGTTACTACTTATTAAATGGAAGACTCTTGATTTCACAAAAAATTTTAACATGGATTTTCAATTATCTTGTAATTTAGGGACTGATCAAAATGGAGAGGACTTGATTGAAATGGTTGTGTAAAACATTCATACTTTTATAAACTATTTAAAATTATTATGTACTTTTTTGAAAATGCATATGAAAGTTTGGGCATCTCAAAACTTATTTCAAATTTTTATATTGCAGTTCAATTAATGAAATAATGTCAGCAAAAATTAAAGAACTTACAAATAAATCAATCAACCACACAAACAAAAAGATACGCAAAAGTTTACATAGAAACTTCAAACCGGGGAAAAACTACTAGTCCAAACTAGATCAACAATTAAGCATTATGAATGTTGTAGTTATAAGATGATATACTCACAACCTTTATCTGATTCTCGCGCAATCTAATACTTTGATTATTCTTGCACAAACACAAATTGTTACGACAGCCTGCTGTTCTCTGCAACAAATTCAAAACCTTGCTTGGCTTCTTATAAAATCTTCTACAAAAGATGCGGAAGACAAAATGTCTACAACTCACAACAGTACTTTTTTTTTAAATAGATGTTTTAAAGAAAAAAATGATCTCCAATGTGTAATCTTTACTTAAAATAATAAAATCTATGTTTTAGGGTTGAGAGAGAAACCTTTTAAAAAATTCACAATTCACGCCTTAAATGATTACTCCTTGTACAAAAAGAATTACCGTATCTGATATAAACAGGAAATAACTCTGTATTAAAAAGGAAAGTGAGTTTTCTTTATTAGCGTGCTTGAGCCCGTGCTACGCGCTTTTCACCAGGCTTAAGCTGGAATATTAAAGGCTTGAGCGCAATTAGTTATGTATAGGGCACTTGAGCGCGGCTATTTTCTAATTTCTTCAATTTAGTTTTTTCGGCAACACGAACAACAATACATTTTGAAATAATATAAAAGAATACAATAATGCTAGTATCATTCCCTATTTAAAAACCTAGCTCACAACCCTCGTTTGTTTTGTTTTATTTTGTTTTGGGCCTTGCTCATTTCAATACTGAGAGATAGGGTTGTGGGTTGGGTTGTAAAATTAGAAGTGTGGCAAAAAGAATATAAATTACAAATAAATGGATAGAAAAATCCCTACGAAGTAAAAAATTTTACACTTCTCATAAAAATTTCCATGGCAGTAAAAAGGCAGTGACATACTAACATGCCATGTAAAGAAGTATGAACAAACGGACAGCAAAACCAAGCCGACAAATTTGCCGAAGTTTCGGCGGGACTGTTTTCTGTTTGTTTTGAAAATTTGAAGTCGCTTTCTCTTCCATCTAGTTCCAAGTTCTATCTCTTCCTTTGTGTTTTCTTTCCTCAAGAAGAAGAAGAAGAAGAAGAAGAAGAAAAAGAGGAGAATCAAACCCTAGAAAGATGAAAATCTTCTTCTTTATCTTTCTCTCTGCAATCTCAATCTTCATTTGAGCTCTATGCGAAAATGGCGGTTGACTTCTCTCAGGCAATCTCTCTCTCTCTCTTTCTCTTTCTCTACGGTTTTTTTTATAGTCAGTTTAGGGTTTCTGTCTAGTGATTAGCAGTCATTGAAAGCAAGAGTCTTGAGCTTAGAAAAGTTGATTATATTATATTTCGATCTGTATTCCATTCTCCGATAAGGGACATGAATGTTTTAGAAAAATTTTTTTTTGAAGCAGGGCCCACCTGGATGGACGGTGATCGGAGCGGTTGGGGGATTAGAATGAGTATTGTGTCGATTTGGGGTTGGCAGAATATTATTCTTATTGGAACATCCTGACCCTTGATTTTAAGGCTTGGTTTTATCAGTGCAAGTTTCTTTCATCGTGGGGCTCAATCGATTGGTTGATGATTATGGAAGTAGATTGTTTGTGGGAAGGGATTGGATTGATAATTGGCGGGCCCCATGGATAGAAATGAGTTTTTTTTTTATTATAAAGAATCCTTCTTTTTTTTGGTTGTTTTTGGGTGGTTGAGATTGATACAAATGAGGCTCCAAAAGGCTTTTTTTTTTTTTTTTCTCGTTTAGGGCATATTCTAGTAGGGTCAGCTGTTTGGAAAAATTGATTAGTCACTGTGGATAGTGGGCCCTCTGATGTTTGGATGTAATTTTTTCTTCTTTGTCTTCTTTTTATTGGTAACATCACCAGAGCCTACAACATTGTGATTTGCTACCATGAGCAGCTTCCAAAGCTTTTTTTTTTTTTTACAGTGTCTTGGGGTGTCTTTCACCCTTGTTCAGATGACTTTTTGGATAGAGTGAAAAAGAGAGAATTTAACTGTGATTTGACTGGATTGAATTTATTCATGAAAGTCCATCTTTGAGTTTGTTTATTTGAAACACCAATTGTGGAGCTTTTCAAGGTCTTATCCATCTTTGAGTTTGTTTATTTGAAACTCCAATTGTGGAGCTTTTCAAGGTTTTATGTAATCTAATTGAACCTAGGATTTTGGTGAAACACTGCATCTTTGGTACACATACATTCAAACAAAGATGTGAGTTACAAATTTTGAGAATTGAAATTCCATGTTTGGTATAGATGGGCACTTTACACATTCTCGGACTACCTTTATCATCATAGTCATCATCTTTGTGGAACTTCATAAACTGGGGTGGAGCCGCGAGTGGGGAGAGGCGAGGAGAGTGGAACACCATAGTGGGGCCCACTTATTGAACCGCAACGATCAAACCAAATACCCTCTCCTAAAGTAGGCTCTCCCGAGATTTTGCTCTAGTAAGAGTTGGCCCACCATAAGATTGAGCATATAAATTACATTAAATACATGCTTTATCTTTCGGTGGTACTAATTCCTATTAGAGTAAAATTTGGGGCTGTCCAATGGAAGATGTTCAAAAAGGAAAGAAACAAAATAAAAAAAAAACACCTTTCTCGAGTAATAGGAGATGGAATGTAGGTCCAAGAACCTTGAGACATTCTGGCACCTCTTGGAGCTGGAATTATTTATTTATTTACTTTTTATTGTTAGAAGGCTGGAAAATATGCAATAAGAATTATAACCACTTTGGCACATACATCTATGCAGGCTATGGGAGTGATTATGGCTACCACTTAATTGTAAAATGGCATCTGTTAATGTATATATTTTATTTTTTGATTGGTTACATGACGAACCCATAGCCTCAAGGTTGCAATAGTGAGCACTTTTCACCATGCCATGGTTTCTTCTCCTGTTTGTGTATTTATGCAACAAATTTCTTTAAATGCATGCTCTTATCACATTAATTCTTCATGCTATTTTTAAAAGCTGCTTCAATGCTCTCTGTTGAGTCTGTTCTCCATAAACAATTCCAGATGCTGAAATCTCTTTCTTTTTATTAGATATTCATTGAGGATGCCCCTTTCCGATGTAAACAAAGTGCTATTTTAGCATGGTACTCTCTGATTAGGAGACTTTGAAGATTGGATTATTTGTTCCCTTTTTAACATATACTTTCTGCTATTCCATTTTGTTAACTTGTATTGAAAAGCTCATCTATTTGGGGCATTGCCCACATTACCCCACATCAGTATCCTGAATTTGAGTGACAAAGTAACAGAGACTAGTTTGTACCCATCATGTGATTGTCTCAGGAACATTGTGTTTGGTTTCAGGATATGCTCGGCACCAAGGCTTCTAAGAGGTCTCCAATTGTGTTGAAGATGGTTATGATTGCCTTTGCTGCAGTTTTTGGTGTTTATAGTTGCTTTATCTGTATCAGCCAAATTAGGATGCATGTAGATCTCAAGGTTATTCCGCTATATACAAATGTCCAACTAAATGTGGAACACTGCCAGATTTCTGGTATTCAAGCTAAGGAGAGTTTGTACTTACACTTTCCAGAGCCAAAAACTTATAGCAGGTACCAGTGAAATGCCTACACTTTTTTCACGCTTGTATATGACCTTCTGGTAAAATTATTGACATTTCAACAGGGATGAGTGCATATGCAATCCTGTCCACTTCTTTGCAGTTTTGTCCATGCAGAGGTCTGGAAGTGGATGGTTTGAAACGTTATTAAACAGCCACCTCAATGTTAGCTCTAATGGAGAGCTTTTCACTGTCAAACCAAGGAGGAGCAATATATCAGCAGTTCTGAGCACATTAGACAAGGTTTACAATTTGGACTGGTATAGCAGTGCTGCCAAAAATGAGTGCACGGCCGCGGTTGGCTTCAAATGGATGCTGAATCAGGTTGCACAAAAGTTTTTGCTTATGTTTGATTTTCACAATATGAGAAAAGAGTTTAGTACAGTGGGCTGTGGCTTCTGTTGGTGCTCAACCTTCTAAAAGAATTACAAAATGCTCCTTACATATAAAATATCAAGAAAGCCATGTGCCTAAGCAAAGAAATAAAATTATTCTTCCAATAAGTGGTTTTTTATTTGTTTAATTAGAGAAAATAAGAATGATACCGATAAAAAAAAAGAAGAATAAGAAAATCAGAATGATAATATACACATCTTATATTTAGAAGTTTTATTCTTTTTTTCAAATTAATTTTGGTTTACCCAGAATGATCCACTTTTCAAATCTTTTGCTTTAATCAAATATTTAGAATTTCATTTTTCATTTTTATAAATGAACTTTGTTCTATGAAGAAATATATACATTTCCAAATAGGAGTTTCCTTTATCTTTTCAAAATTTAAGGTTTAATTTTGATTAATGTATACTTTTATTTAGAAAAAAAAAGATTTGCATTTTACAATGAGAATTTTTATTTTAAATCTAAACAGATGGTTAAAGTGGAGACTTGGGCCCTATTTAGCATCGTTTCTGTGTTCTTCTTGATTTTGTGTTGAGACCAGGTTGTGTTGAGACCAATCTGTGCAGAACTTGTTTGGCAATATTGTATTGATTTGTTCAAATGAGAATGTTCTATGTGGAAGTTGTTTGGTAACAACAGAACAATATATTCAAAGAAATGGAAACAAGAAAATCATTTTCTCAACTATAGTGAATTTATAAACCACGGCCCCACCTTTATAGGAATTAAAATATGGCCCCATTATCCTTAAGATCCAAAACAAATAATAGCCTAAAGAACCTGTTCTTTACTTCCACATGAGAAATCCACCAGCAGAGATGAATTCTACCAAGTGCTCATCAATTACAAATTTACTAAATACAGAGAACCATGGCATCATAAAATACAATATTTTAAAATTAAATGCAAATGGTAAAAATTTAAGAGGAGAGTGCTTTCCATTAAAACTGAATCTTAAAAAAGTAACATTCTGAAACTATAAAATGAATGATCAACAAATAAAAGAGGAGATTTTTATTTTTAAAAGCTAGTAGCATTCAGTCAACTTCATTCTTGCAATCAATTTAATTGGCAGATTTGGTTTCACAAATTTTGGTATATTCCTTAAAAAGGTGAAAACACAATATACCAAAGAATAGAGGAGGAAGAGAAGATGGGGATGGAGGTCCCAGGGAGGGTGGAAGGGGTTTTAGAGGGGGCGGGGAGAGAGTATGATTGAGAGGTGCCAGACTTGTGTGGGTCACCTGGGCAGAGAGAGAGAGAGAGAGAGAGAGAGATATGGGTCATCAGACCTGAGAAGACACACAAAGAGTGATAGAGAGAGATGCAGAGAGGTGTATGGAGACTGAGAGAAGGGAGATTGAAGAAGGTATCTGGATTGGAGAATTGCAGGTGGTAGCCGAAAGAGAAGGGGCTGTTTGGTGACTGCCACGAGAACGAAGCAATCAATTGATATTGTCCTTGTTTTATTGATTTTGAGAGCACACGTGGGAATTCCATCGTGCCAGCGAGTTGCTCTGTAAAAAAGAACGAAACTTGTTCCGAAAAAAAGAACAAAATTGAGTCATTTTTATTTCTTGTGCCAGGGGGACGTGATTTTTGAGATTGCTCCTGGGAAAACACGGTTCGGAATCATATATATGCCAACCAAACACGATACCTTGCAGATATATCACATGGGAATGACCCATTGGCATGATGCCATATGGGGCGTTGCTTTCTGGAGTGCTTTGTGATCGGTGCATACCAATATGAAAATTTTCAAGACAATTAGACTAGCTATGACTTGTGGAGTGGAATGTTGGCGAATCAAGAAGCAATAGGTGCAAAATGAGTGTAACAGAGCTAAGAGTATTGAGAATTGAGACAGATGTCTGGTAAAATTAGTAAAACTAGAATTGGAAATGAGCACTTTCTGGAGCATTTAAGGTTAACATCAATAGTAAAAAAAGAACTGGAAATGAACTTGATTCAGGTTAGTTTTAATGTGCAAGTCATACTAGAAGATCAAGTGAAAAATGACTAGGTTTACTTGATTTTTAGTCACTCATGCAACATTATCTCCCCGTTGTTCTCCCATTTCAAATATTTAATATCTCATATCTAATGGAATCATTTGAAGCATGTTAGACTTTGACAGTAAGGTTTCTCTGAGTTTAAGTAATAAAGTGATCATGGTACTTCAGTTGACATGGGGCTATATTCATTTTTTTTATGTCTAATTTTAATTCATAGTTTTTTATCCTACTTCTATAACAATCATTATCAATTTGTTGTAGAATTATTATATATTAAGTTGGTTGAGTTCAATTGAAAAATTAACTTCAATTCGTTTAATTGATTTTGACCCTTCATAATTTATTTTGACTATCTCTTGATATTCTATGGAGAACCATAATGCCTCCCTCCTCTTAATTTCTCTCTTTAAATCCTGTATCTTTTCTATCATTACACCTCCAATTAAAGCCAACAATATCCTTCATCATAGTGGAGGTTTTGGCTATTTGACTGTCCCTTGATATTCTCTGGAGAACCATAATTCCTCCCTCTTCTTAATTTCTCTCTTTAAATCCTCTAACTCTTCTCTCTCTTCTATCATTACACCTCTAATCAAAGCCAATAATATCTTTTATCAAAGTAAAAATTCTAGCTCTTTGTTTTCCCCTCTTTCAAATTCTTAAACTGACAGTGATTTCTATTAGACTTTTTTAAAGCAATCTTTTCCTTCTCTACAATGCAACAGGGTTGAGTTTGGAAGTCCATGAAATTCGTAGGTTTATTTTTCACCTTCCCTTTTTATTTGGGAATAGAGAGCTAATGGATTTTTAGAAGAACTTTCATGTGATACTTGTGACATCCATAGCATTCAATGGATGGTCATGTGCGTACCGTCGCATAGTAGGTGAGTCAATTTGCTTCATTCCTATAAGCGAAATAGGTCCCGTACGCACATTTTTCGAGTCTCTTGGTAGATTTTAATTTACTCGAATTTGTTTCTCATTTTTTGTAAAGTGATTTTACATCTTGTTTTTATATATCAAAGAGACTGATTCAAATTAGAAATTTACTAATTTATTTTGTCTACGTGAGCAACATCAGCACTACTCTTTTCTATTAAGACATATCCCTATCATTAAGAAATTGTTTTTCTAATACTTTATAAGTAATCATCAGTTCCAATTAAAACAATGGTATGCAATCTGCCATTCAATGCAGCCATCATAAAAAATATTTAATTATTTCCTTTTCTACTAGCAACAAAGGCCCATGCTGAGTTGAGCTAAAGCGGAGATATATTAATTAATAAAATTGTTAAACTTGAAAAAAAATTACTTTGTTATTTTTTTCAGAATGTTTAGAAGAGAAAACATGAAAAGGAGCTTAAATATTTATGGTAAAAGAACGATATTCATGTGAAAAATAATAAAGGGCAATGTTGTTATTAATAAGAAGTATTGCACTCAATCAAAAATATTAAATTTGAGCAAAAACCATAAAGTAAATTGAGAAAAAAAATCTATATATTCATTTGTCAATGAGAATGGCAAAGAAATTATATAAAATACTAAGAGAGGACATGAAAAAGCAGATATTCAAACCAATGAAGAAAATAAAATAATTAAAATAAAAAATAAAAAATAAAAGTGCCTTCCATTATTTTTCTAGATTTACCAATTGGAAAACCATCCTGTGTTATTTTAGGCTTTGCTTTGTTAGACCTCATTTTGTCGCTCTCTCTCTCTCTTTTTTCCTCTTTTACATGGTCACATTGATAGAGCTTGAGGTGTTTATGGTTGCATATGGCTAAGCAATCTATGACCCAAAATTAAAATAGGACCTTAATTAAAAAAATAGCCAATAAAAAATTAATAATATATCATAAAAACAAGTTTGAGAGGAAAAAAACCAATAATTCATCCCAAAATACTTCATGATCAACTAACAGAAAAACATTTAAATTCATCAGTTGTATCATTATAACCAATGTTGAAGCAAATCTAATTCTTGATACCACATATATCATGTAAATTTTACAACAGCTATAAGGTCAAACATTAAGACTTATAACAGTCTACTATGTAATCAAGACTAAAAATTTATACATAGATCTAATATGTATCCTACCTAACCTGGATCGTAGATAATTAAAGATCTTTGATCTTGGTTAGGTATGTTTTGGGTCAAGTCTAACTCAAAATTTAAAGTCTTTGGACAAACATTTTACATGATTATGGATATGCATCATCCTTATAAAAGAACCTAATTGAGATGCAAAAGAGCTTACGATAATGTAAAATTATAGTCACAAGGAAACAAAAAATATTTTTTTATATAGTCTGTTTTGATATATATACAATCAATAGATAATATATTACAACTACAATATATAACAAAACACAATGGTTAATGCAAGGAACCTCTCTTCATTTTAAACTCTTGAAAACCATATAATCATATTTAATGGAAGTATTTACAATAGAATGAAAAATTATATAAATAAATTAGAAATCGTAAATTACAGCTCCATGCAAATGTGACACAGTCTCTATTTTATAATAATATCTGATGTGCTATGTATTTGAAATTAATATACTTTGCATTTTTGTGATTATAAAAGAACATAGTTAGGGCAAAAATAGGATGCAATGCATAATTTGTTGTTTCCTTATTTTCCTTTTAAAAAAATAATTATATTCCTTTTAAATTTTTTTACCAGTAAACTATTATTGATTTAACTTATCAATTGAATGGTAGTAACAACAAGCATTAAAAAAAAAAAGTATGCAACCTGCATCCTTTTTTTCTTTATAAATTTTGTATCCACAGTAATACTGGTTTGATGTTCACCCGTGCTCAGCACGGGCGTCTTTTGCTAGTATGTTACATTATAGAGATTGAATGTATGATTCTTCCATCTTACTTGTTCCATAATCAAAAAAAGAAGTTCAAGTTTTTTCTTTATATTTTGCATGCAGGGAGTCTTGCAGTATCACAACGAAATAGTTAACTATTTCAACAGCAAGGGTGTATCTGCAATTTTTCTCTTTCGGAGAAATCTTCTTTCCAGGATGGTTTCCATTCTCGCCAATAGTTATGATTATGATGCAAAGCAACTCAATGGCACCCATAAATCTCATGTGCATTCAAAAACAGAGGTCTCTCTCTCTCTCTATATATATGTATATATATTTATGTAAATTTCTCTCATCTAACAAATGATGCACATGAAAGGATTAGCAATAGACCAAATTTGATCCTGTGGTTAAAACAAAAAATTGAGGTGGTCCCCTCTCGATGGTCGTTTTTTGAGTGCCCTTTTTACTCAATTCAGTGCATTCCTTTGACTTAGGGTATGTTTGTTTGCATGTGGTAATGCACAAAAGCGTGGTAATGTAACTCCAACCACGAGAAACTTTACGTTCACCATATTTGGTTGACAAAAAGTTGTGGGAAAGTAATCCTCCAGCAGCCACCAGCCACACCCAGTTTAGCTCATGCCTTCTCAGCTGCCTGAAAATAATTTTACCTCAAAAAGGTGGGGCAATGTTTGGTAAATCCCAAACTAAATGTGATTAGTTTTTTACTCTCTTTCACTTTAATACAAACAAAACAAACTCAGACATTACTTCACTACAAACTTTACCTCACCCTTACCAATGATGTGACATAGACTTCCACCTTTTCTTTACCAGTAATGGAAACAAACTCATGGACAGTAGAGGTGTGGTAAAATGTTTGTTCGGGTAGAATGAAGTGAAGTATAGGTGAGAGAGAGCGTGTCCATTTAAAAGCACCTTTTGTCTTTAACTAACTTCACCACACTTTTTCATAGTTTTATTGTCATAAAGAAAACGGGGCTTGTTGAGGAATAAAGGTTAGAAATGTCACATCATAATTTTACTTTCCCACTCTACTTTTCTCATGCAAACATGATAAAAGTTAAAACATCATATGTCAACATCTTTAACTTTACCTTTACTCCACACACTAAACAAACATGCCTGGTAGACCCTTTTGATAGATCCTTTTAGATGACCTTTTCTCGACATTCCGAATGGACAACCCCTTCAAGTAATATTGTAAAATTGTGCTGAGAACAGTGAAGGACCTTCCAATGCCCCATTCTTCCATTTTTGTTATACTTTCCCACTTTTGTTTTTATTCTTTTGCCACCTTGTTTGCCTTGGCATGTGGTAGTCCCAACTCCCAAGCCCATACAAAGGAGGGTTGGCATTGAACAAGCAAGTCTGTTATTAAAAATCTCATCAAAGGAATTCAAATGCTACCTTTTAGGGTTTAGCGGCCACCCTAGGTGTGAACATGGATTATACTAATTATAGTATAGAAACAAATTAATAAAGGAAGTAATGAAATTCATAATGCAAGATTGAAACTCACTCAACATTTTGTCCTACTCCCTCTAAGAGCTTCTTTAATTGGTGGGCACTTCCAAGTCCAACACATAATAAGCAATTAATTTACATCCTCTATGGAGAAAGTTGTAAAGAAAAGGTAACCTTTGGATGGATCTGCATGTTTGGGAATTGATAGATCATTGATTGAAGTACAATCTCTTTTTAGCCATACAAACGTGTCTGCAAATAAGAGACTTCATGTCTCTTCTTTATGAATGTGTTTAGATCACCCATCCAGATCTCAATCAAATGACTAAAAGTGACAGGGAGGTTGTTGTGCTCAACTATTTTTGTATTTTATGGGGGATTATTACTTAGAAATAGGATGTTCTATTTGTCTTTGCATAGTTTATTATGTACTTAGTTTATTATATTTTATGTTTGAGGAAACTTTATTTTTGTTTTTTTAGTGTTTAAAGGTTTAGATATTATCCTAATTCTAACATTGGCAATTATAATATATTAAAGAAAAAGGTTTTGGATTCAATTTTCACTATATTCCTTTCAATTTTGACTTTTTATTGATCATTTGTGAAAAAAAAGACAACCTAGTGCATGAGGCTACTGCCACTGTGGGGTCTAGGGAGGGTTTGATGTACACAGTCTTACCCCGGCAAGTGGATAGGCTGTTTCCACATTTCAAACCTGTGATACCTAGGTCACAATGGACCAACCTTACCATTGCGCCAATGCACACCCTCATTTGTAAAACCAAAAAATAAATAGGTAAGGGAATTTGAACCATTGACCTCTTTACTTTTATCTCTTTAAAGAAATAACCCAACCACTACGACACTCAATACTTACATGAATTTATTTATCAAAATATCTCAAAACTAATGGAGTGTGGACCCTAGCCACATGGGTCATACCCTTGCTTAGCACCGGTTATTATGCTAGTCTTATCATTATCCTAGGAAATGAGTTTGATTTTCTGATCATATAGTCATCCTTCAAATGATGGAAGATTGTAGATAATGTCTTTGTATCATAACAGTATTAAGGGAATTGGGGTGATCATATTGGTCATTCGGTTTTCTTGAAAAAGCTTCAAATATCTTTCATATCAAATCCTATCTGAAATTTTTTTATGGCCCATCTCATTTAGGCTGCACAAGGGAATTCTTATGCAAGTTTCCTTTATAGGGTGAGGCCCATTTCATCAGAGATCTATGAGAGTAGGGTTTGTTGAAACTCCATCACTGTTCATCTCTCTTCTTCTTTACTGGTTTTCATGGGCTTCTTTTCTCTGGTTCATCTTATTTCCTACTGCTTCATATAGGGATTTTCTATCTGATTTAGGGTTCAATCCCCTCTTTCATGCCCAAAAAAGCTACTGTCGTATGAATAGTGATCCAGGATGTTGTTTGTATCTAGAAAAGTGACTCAGCTGACCACAGATCATTTTCAGTTTGGATCTGTTCGCTGATTTTTTTTTTTTTGTTTTGCACTTGGTTGGAATTCTCTATCAAATCTAGCCTCTGATCTGACTTTTGCTTCATTCTGTCACCAATTAGAGGGCTTTCAGGGCATATCTAGAATGTGTGTTCGCTTAGTAGGGTTCACTAGTGTTGCCAAATCTGACAGTATTCCCACCCAGCATCTTAGAATGTTTTATCTATTTTTATGAAAAATTTTCACCAAGCAGAAGTTGCATTTAGAGGCCTTCTCTAGTTCATTTCATTTTATGATGCTATTATTACTATCACCATCCATTTCTCCTCTTGTACATATTGATTCATTTCTATACTTGGTCCTCATCGATTTTTAATTTTATAAAATACCAAAAATAGCTGATCTATCATTAAGATGGTTGTCGAAGCCAGATTTGCTATTGTTATATTGCTGATATAACTCTGAAATTTATTTTTATATTAGATGGAATCAGTTATGCTTATTGCCTATTGGTCCCATCTCATATGAAATTTCTTGATGGGCCAGAACTCGTGGAAATATATATTTAGGAAAGTGAAAGTTCCTACAGAACTAGATCCACAATATGAATAATGAGAATCAGACATTAGTGAGATCAAATATTGAATCTATATATCCAACTATAAGCAATTGGAAATTTAAAAATCCCTATGATGCATGGGATTATTTAGCACGTTTATGTATAATCCAATTCTACACGATCAACATGATCGTGATCATGATCATTAAATCCTTTTCCCAACTATGTTGAGGTTGGCTATGTGAATTCCACAATGATGTATCTTGAATCAAATCCTCAAATAAGTTGCACTTCTTCAAATCTATCCTTACTAGTTATCCATGTCCTCTTTGGCCTACCCCTTTTCCTTGGCGTGTCATCAAGGAAAAAAAAAAAAATCCTTGACGGTGTCCTTACTCTTGCATTGGATATGGTCATACCATCCCAAACAAGTCTCTCTTAATTTTTCACCTATTGATGTTATCCATTAATTCTGCCAAAAACGCTCATTTTTTAATTCTATCCTTCCTATTTTTACCACATCAATAAATTCGGTGAAGATTGCTATTATTTTGAGGATTTATATTCTGGTGAAAGGCCGACACCAGAAGGGATTGATTTCCATCAATTCAGGAGGATTTAAAGGTTTTGTTGGAAAGGAGGTTGAAGGGAAGAAGTGAGTATTACTCTAGTAGACTGCGCGGAAGACAAAGCGCCACACTCAGATGGATTCAATTTCACTTTTATCAATGCTGCTGGGGATGTTTTAAAAGCGGACACTTGTTGACTATTATCAGAATTTCATCATAGGAGCATATTGATTAGAGAAATTAACGTAACTTTCTTATGTTTAATCCCAAAAGTAATAAACCTAGTAGATTTGGCCTGGGGATGTTTTAAAAGAGGACACTTGTTGACTATTATCAGAATTTCATCATAGGAGCATATTGATTAGAGAAATTAACGTAACTTTCTTATGTTTAATCCCAAAAGTAACAAACCTAGTAGATTTGGCCCGTAAGTTTGGTTGGATGTGTGTATAAATTGATCTCAAAGGTTTTGGCAAATAGATTGGGAAAGGTTCTTCTAGATATAATTTGCTCTTCTCAAGGGGCTTTTGTTCATAACAAATAGATCCTTGATGGTATTTTGGCTGCAAATGTATTAATTGATTCAAGGAAGAGATGATGTGAGGAAGGGGTTATTTTTAAACTTGATTTGGAAAAGGCATATGACCACGTGTAGTGAAGATTGTAATTGGGAAGATTTGGGTTTGGCTATAATTGTCGAGCGTGGACTAAAGAATGCATCTTTACTACCTTTTTCTTGGTTCTTGCAAATGGTTATCCATCCAGACTTTTTAAAGCTTCAAGTGGGCTAAGACATGGGGATCTACTATCCCTATTTTTATTCACTATTGTGGTAGAAACTTTGGGAGCTTTTCTCTCAAAGGTGAAAGAGGTTCGATTGATTAGTGGATTTTAGGTGGCAAGCGAAGGAGTAGCAGTTACACACCTTCAATTCGCAGATGACACCATTTTATTCTTTTCATCAAGTTGGGAGGAAGTGGTTTTGTTGAAAAGAATTTTAAAGTGTTTCCAATTAGTTTCAAGTTTGAAGACTAACTCGTTGAAGAGTTAGTGGGGGTGGGTTGCCTAGAGGAGAAAATTCAGATTTTGGTGGATAGACTTCATTGCAGAGTGGGATGCCATCCCCTTCAGTATCTTGGCTTGTTGATTGGAGCTAACTCAAAGTCTGTTTCAATGTGGGATCTGGTGCTGGAGAAGTTTGAGAAAAGTTGTCCGTTTGGAAGAGGCAATATCTTTCTCTAGGGGGAAGAATCATGTTGATTGAATCATCCTTGTTGAGCATCCCAATTTATTATATGTCCTTATACAAGATGCCAATAGCGGTGAGGAAGAAGTTGGACCATATGGGGGGAAACTTTTTATACGATGGTAATAGTGAAAGAAGTCTACAAGTTGGATTTTTGTATTCTTCTTTTCTCTTTAATATATATTTTTTACCTTTTTTGAAAAAAGTTATTTTGTATTGTTTTCGTGTACTAGTTGTCTCATACAAGTCCAACTAATTGAGAAGATAATCAGGAAGGGGCATTGAAGCAGAAGATTATTTGCTTTAGACTTCATACCACTATTAGTGTCATAGTCATATTTTTACTATCCCTGTGTTGTTAATTCCATGTCAAGTCCAAGACCTTGCCTCTAGAAGTTTCCACAAGGAAGATCAAGCTCAAATATGGAAGTTCAAGTCTTGGAAAGGCATGCGGTTTATCAAGTCAAAGACTCGAAATGTTCCAACCTATTTAGGTATATTGGACAAAAGCTAAAGCTAGAAAAGGCACTTAGAACCCTTAAACTAAATAGAAAAATCAATAGGGTTATGTTAGTCAAAATGAGCTGCTGTGTTGTTTTATTGCAAGGTAGATGGTTAATCGAAAATTGCTAGCGGCTAACCACCAACCACCAGGAATGGAAGGTGGTTACATTTCTAGTACCTTATTTTTATTTATTTTTATATATTTTTGTACAATACTCACCTAGTGGTCAACCGAAATTGGGTTACGGTTAACAACCCAATCACCTCAAGATAACTGCTTATGCAAACGGTCGCCTCGCGGTCACATTCCATAATCTAACAATTTTCAGGAATTTCATTTTTGATGGCCTAGTAGTCAGGTTAACCAAAATCCCTTCACGGCTAACCATAAGCCAACCACAGTTCAAAATTTTCCTTTCAAAGTACCAGTTGGGAATAAGTCAAACTAGCCATTGGAGTTTTGTCTAATATATCAAGAGCTCAATTCATTGTGCAACTTTTTGCGGATCTTGAGAGCCTTCTTCTCTGTCATTTTGCACACTAAGTAAGATCATTTAGAGCCTCCTAAACCCATTCCACTCACATTTAGATCCTTTATAGGAAAATCTAAGAGCATTCAAAGGTCAAGATAAGTGTGATTAGTGGGTCTGCTCCATCTAGGCTAATCTTCAAGCTTTTAAAGTTAAACTTCTCTCTCTCTAGATCTAGATCTCCTTATCACTTGGTTGAGCACATTGGAGCGTTATCATCACCAAGGAGCATTGTAAGGAGGTCAAAGCTTCAAGATCAAGCTCAAGCTTCAAGAACGTGCATTAAGCTAGGTTCGTATACAAGAGGTAAGCGTTTTTGGTAATTTTAAATTTCCATTTCATTGTAAAGTGGATTGGACCTTAGTGGTTGAACCACTATAAAAAATAGATTGGTGGAGTAGATTGTTGTGGTTGAACCACCGCATCAAGAAATTGGTAGGTGTATTTGGTTGGAGTTGAACCTTTGTGAAAACCTCATATGGTGGAACCAAGAGACCATTCGGTGTGGTGCTCTTGATAGTGGATGTAGGTCAAGGACCGAACCATTATAAATAGCTTTGTTGTGCGTGCTTATATCTCTTGTGTCACGCCCCGATCCCGGGAATTTGGGGATTTGAGTGGGCCTCCAGGGCGTGGATACGTAATCCTGTAGAAATCCGTGCCCTGAAGAATTATGCACGAATTCCTACAAGGGAGATTCCACAGGAACGTGTGAGGTAAGCTGACACACGTACAAACATAACTTATCATAAATGGAATCCTGCGAAATACTCAGTAATTATCAAGAGCACATGAAGTTCATAGTCTGTTAACTTTCAAAAGTAAACATATATATACATATGATAGTGTTGAAGTCTTTTAATTACATCCAAGAAGGCTACTTAAGAGTTTGATAGAAAGGTCCCAAGCATAACGATGATATCTCTCAAGGATAAACGCGCTCCGTAGGATGGCTAGTAAAAGACGTTGCCATCTTTCCACTCGTTTACACCCCGAGGTACCGTTGGGGTACCCTCCGGGGGCGCGTCAGTGTCCGCGTTGGGACCTGGTTCTGAACCTGCAATACCAAGGGTAACACTGTTAACACGACGGTTAAGCAAGTACTAAGGCATATGAAATTAATACAACATAATATATATGCAAGAATAATCACTGAATATGATGCATGAGTGAGAAGTTATATTTGACATACTGATTGGCAACCACGACGCTCTATTCTTCCAAAAGGGAGCATACATATCATATGGGTCGCTAGGGGATCAAGCTAGCTTCCCGAGGAACGCCGACTATTCATTCGTAAACCTACTGCAGTGGTGACATACATAACGTATACCCAAAAAGGCGTAAGCTGAGTGGTGCCGACTCAGATTCAATCGTATCAGTCTTATCATACCCTTGGCTAGCAAGCTCACACTCATTAGAAGCTCTGGCTTGTCAGACACGCGTTCATTAGAAGCTCAGGTCTAAATTGCCTAAGGGTTTTGCTAAAGGAAGTAATTCATGTTGAAGGTGGTATATCATAGCAATATGGATGCATTCTCCCTTATAATAAGTAACCTATAGTCCCCAAGGACATTCAACACGATGTACACATAAGACGTTTGGTGTCGTTGTGTTACCGTGTCTTGGTATTGCCTTATGTGCACGGGACACCCTTCTTATGCCAACATCCATGACTTGCCATTAGGAGACCCTCCGGGAATCATTCATTCTCCCCAACATGTACTTGCCATTGGGCCTGTGTAGTGGTATAGAAGGTGCCAATACTAAGGTCCTACAAAATCATTGAGAGTCCCTAACATCCTGTTTTACTGGGTTCTTACGGCTTAGCCGTGTACAAGGCTACGGCTTAGCCGAGTGGGTCAAATTCCTTCCGGAATTTAGGCGCAATTACGGCCCAACCGTATGTTGGCCTACGGCTTAGCCGTGCTAAGCCTACGGCTAGGTTGCGGGGAGGCTACGGTGTAGCCGTAGTGTATTCCACGGTGCAGCCGTGTGCAAGCCGTAGAAGAAACTGGGTTCCATGAGCTCTCTGGAAAGCTCGCCGTAGGAAGACTTACGGCTTGGGTACGGGCTGGATACGGCTTAGCCGTAGTGAAATCCACGGCATAGCCATAGGTGAGCCGTAGTACAAAATCGCGTTTTGATGCTCTCTGGACTTTGAGCCGTAGATGCTTACGGCTTAGCCGTAGCTTCACCGTAAGCTTCAGAAATCTGAATACAGTTCTGTAGCTCAATTCCGATTTCAGTTAGTACAGAACCTATATTGGGAGGGGGTTCTATGACTTACTAGAAGTACCCAATTAAGATGTTCTGTACTCCCAAACCCTCTATTTCCATTTTTCCATTCCCACTTGATTCATACCCCACTGGCACCCAAGTAACAGCTTAATTCATACACACCCATTAAGAAGAGACTAAAGTGGGAAAATTGGAAGAACTAACTCAACATGCAATGAACAATTACACATGCAGTGCACATAAGCTCAAGTACTTGCCTTTTCTAATAGTGCTAACCCTCTCAAACTCCCTTTCTTGCTGTGTGCTCAGGAAAATCTCTGGAATGAAATGGGTTCTCTACAAATAACAGGAAAAGTGGAATATGGAGGCTTAGATTTACATGCATGTCATGTGATTGAGTCTTTTAGTCTCTAACAAGCTTACAGAGATGAATTGGAGATATAATTCTGACCTTAGGTCTGTAGCTTAGAGGAGAGTGTGATTTCTAAAGAGGTAGAATTGCCCAAAGAAGAAGAAGATGATGAAGATGGAACTAGTTCTTCCTTCTCAGTTCTTCCTTCCCAGCTCTAAGGTGAAATAGAGAGAGAGAGATGGAGTGAGAGAGCTCCAACAGCTGAAACGAAGGAAGAAGGAGCAGGGTACGTGGAGTTCTCTTTTAAACATAATTTCTCCTGAAGTTGCATGCAAGTCCACTAGTTTCCAGAAATTTCAGTTTAGATCGAGGGGGCCTCAATTGACCTAGGATGAGTCCGGATTAACTTGGGCCCAACACAAAATATGATCCACGCGTAAAGTCACACTTAAGGAAATGGACGAGGTGTCCAAGAGGTGCGAGGACAAATTATGAAAAGGCCCTTAACTACTAAAGTGGGGCCGAACTCCACCCAACTCCCTATTCGAGGCTCAAACCCGCTAATTGTTGGATTAAATTAGCCTTAATCAAGTTCAATTAATATAGAATGAGCTTAATTAATGTAAATCAAGATTAGTGGGATTCGGGACCTTACATCTTGTATGCTTGATCATTATACTTTTTCATTTTGAGATACATGCGCCGCTTGATAAGCATTTTTTGATAGATTTAACACATACTCCTTATATGGTAGACTTTCTTGAACATATTACACTACAACAACTTGCATCTTTGCCGGCGCAAAATATGTGCCGGTAAAGGTATATAAAATGCCAGCAAAACTCATTTTCGGCAATTTCTTATGTGCTTGCAAGCTGCCGAGAAAAATTTGCCTGGGATACCATTTGCCGGTGATAAAGTGGAAGTGCCAGTAAATCTTATACATTGCTGGCGAAAATAAAAACTTATGCTTGCGTTTTATAGAGACAGTAAAAAATTTTAAATTTACAAAAAATTATTTTTTTGAAATTATTTACCGGTGTTTTTTGTCGCCGGCAAAATCTATTATATTTCTAATTCTAATTATTTTTGAAGGCCTTTTGCTAGCGTTTTATTTCGCTGGGAATGGTTTATTTATTATACAATGTATTATTGTTATTTTATGTGTTTCTTTGATTTTTAACATTCTTTCTCCTGTACATACATTAATTTGTTACATATTCCAACCTCTATCATTCCATTATCCAAGACCAAATCTATTGCACACCTTAATTATTTCCATTTTCATTCCAAAACTACCAAAAAATAAAACAAGAAAATCCATTCCATGTCATATTAATATTCAAACATCCTTTCAACATTCAAATATCACTTCAACATTGAAAGCACTTTACCATTACAAATTTAAAACCCATAATTACATTCTATTCCATACCAACATTCAAATACCAATGAAAATTTACATGTTTATATGATCGTGTCATTGTTGCACCATTACTTAAAACAACTTCTTGCATCCCATTTCAATACATAACAATCTGTTACTCTTCATACTTGGCCTTCATGTGTGCTGCATCCTAGCTCCATGGACTCTTTATTCACTTTTTACTCAATCTGCATGAGAAAAAAAACATAAACTGAGCTGGGTAGTTTGACTATAAATTCAAATAAAATATGTATCATGACTGGTCCATGTGCCTAAATACACAAAGCTATGACGGTAAAATTTGTGTTAAGAGTGGTAATCTTCTTTTATAAGTGATTTATGTATGGCTATTCATATTCATACATCCTTTTTTTGTACATGTTTTATTTATTGGAGGTCTTTAATTCCCCTTTCACAAAATTCAATCAATACATTATTTATAAAAATAAAAAAATAACGAAACTAGTAGATTTTTCTTTTGACTTCGTCATTGTCATTGGGAAAGCAATTTCTAACATATCAGCTAAACATCCTTGCTTTCTCAAATCAAGGACATTTAAAAAGTCACTCTTTTCCAATGGACTTCCTATTGTGAGAAGGGAATCCAACAAAAGTAAACACGGCTGTAGAAAGTTCCCATCTTATTAACTTTTTAGTCTACATTGATAACTAAAAGCAGCATTTGGATGAAAACCCAGAACCCAAGTAGCCTTGAATGTTTTGGCAGACCACCGCATTAAGCTTGATACTAATTCTACTCCCTTTTCCAGCCCAAATCAATGTATTATCACTAGCACCCATAAAAAAAAAAAAAAAAAACACACACACACACACACACACACACACACACAACCTTTGAGTAGAACAAAAATAGGTTCTTCATTTATCAAATAGCAGTAAAATCTACTAGAACATCCCAAACCCAAATTCAAAAATGAATTAATATGACATGAATAAGAAGTTAGATTGGTTCTAACTTCTACTTCTCCACTTACTAACCTTTACTTGGAGAGGCCAAATGCAGGCAGGGAAGGGTGATACACTACAAGGGAATCTATCCATTTTTTTTTTATGTAAGAAAATCACATACACGCTATAAATTGAGATGGTGGAGCAACCTTATAATTGAAGAACATGGGGATATAAATCAGAGCTAGAAGAAATAGTGAAAATACATTGAGATCCATTGATTTAAAGTTAGAATTATTGAAGAAAATCTCTCTCAATCTTTTCTTTTTCAATGCCATAGATAAAAAGCATTTCCAGCATCACAGAAAGAAACCTCATAGCCATTGAAAAATCCCTTTGAAATCTCTCATACATAAATCCATTTAAAATATCGATCCATATACTCTAAATCTCCCGAAAGAGAAGAAGATATGTTGATGAGAGATTATTGAAGTAGAGAATCACAAAAAGAAACCCAAAAAAGACACACAGAAGCAGAAAGGGGAAAACACACAAGAAGCACGCAAGAAGTCCAAAAAGCAGAGCAAGGATGGACGAGATTTGGACAAAATCTCCTGAAACCGTGTATGTGATTTTCACTGTCTGGAGATGACAAAATCTCCTTTTGGGTCTCACCAGGTACTTGCTTCCTCATGACAAAATCCCAATAAAAACCATTTCACCATACATACATACATACCATCTCACCAACAGTATTTTAACCTTATTTTTTAAACAATTCTACTGAATAAAATCCCAATAAAGAAAAGCACAATATTCATTGCTCACAATAAGCAAGGAGAGAATCACATGTAGCCTCCAAAAACAAGGGTCCTAAAAAAAAATGCAAACATGTTGTGGGGGTGTTCACATTATTTATTTTATTAACATAAATAAATAATGCAAACAGATAAAAAAAAAACTTCACATGTGTGGGGGTGTTTTCAATGTATATGGAAATGTTTGTTGAGAGATGATACCTTAGGATGACTGCTAGAACTCATGTGACACACATGCCCTCTTTAGGATGTCCTAAAAAAAAAAAACCCTCCCCCTCTAGGCCCCATAACAGATTAATAGCCATAGAGCTCAACCATTTCTAGGAATTCATTGTTACCCTTTGTTCATTTTATTATTTCATAGTTGTTTAATTGTTAATTTATTTTCCACCACATTTTCCTGATGATAATTGATAACAGCCGGAAAAGCAAAAAGGAAAATAAAATCCAAACAGCCCCTGTTTGGATTATTTTTGTGGCCCAAACAACCCCTGTTTCACTTTCATCCCCTGTAATCTAATCTGAAAACCATAAATTGCAAACGCCATGTGGATAAAGCTCAACTACTATTACTGATAGATCAATCAAGCCATAGCCATGAACTAATCAAAGCAATGAAGAGAGCAAACAAAATTCACACAAATCAATCTCAAGCATTGCAGGAATCAGACCTATAATCCATGCACCTATTGAGCGATGGCCAATGGTCCATTCAGGGTGGGCCCACATATCCCACAGTCAATTTGAACCGTTTACCACTGAAAGCCCCTGAACTCAATGAGAGAGAGAGAGAGAGAGAGAGAGAGAGAGAGAGAGAGAGAGAGAGAGAGAGAGAGTACAAATGTTGAAAAAAAAAGGTAGATAATGATAGTGCAGACGAATTCAAGAAACCAAAAATTTCTACCTTCACCAGACGATTTCAAGAAAAGAAAACAGAAGATGATTGAAGAGTGGAGTAAAAGACGATTTCAAGGATGAAAGCAGAAAGATGAAGGAAGGAGAGTACCTGATTCAAGACCTTCAGCGCGTGGAGCAGCACCGCATGGATCTGCAACAGTGTGTGGAGCAGCAGCAGCGTGTTTGGAGTAGCAGTAGCGTATTTGGGGCAGCAACGTGGTTGGGGATTTCTCATGAGCAGCAGCAACGTGTTTGGGGCAGCGAGGCTTTGGGTTATAGTTTTTGGAATCAGGACCAGAAAGCTAAGAAGTTTTAAAAAAATTTAATACTAACCCCAGCATGAGTAGTGCACGAGCAAAGCACAAAACTGTCTTACCTGCTATGCTCGGCGCAAAAGAGCGCCGGGAAAAAATTTTTCAAAAATTTGCAAACGGAAAATTGTAAAAAAAAGCGCAAAATGAAAAATAGGTGTAATTTTGCCGGCGATATAAATAATTTGCCAGTAAAAGTATAACCTTTTCCAGTGAAAAAAAACCATTCGCGGGGCAAAAACCATACTTTTGCTGGCTTTTTATTGCACCAGGAAAAGTCCAGTTATTTTCGAAGAAATAAGTTTTTTCGTTGGAAAAGGGTAACTTTTCCTGGCGTTTAAATTTTGCGCCGAGAAAAAATGCTAGGAAAACTGTAACTTCTTGTAGTGTTGGCATATCATTGAGTGATTAGCACACTCCTCTTTTGCACTATTACTTGAGTGGTCTCTTTTTCATATTTACAACTTCTTGTGAAATTTAAGTGAGGGCTTAATTGGAGTAATCTGATAAATTGAGTTAAAATCTTAATTAGTCCTATTGAACACACCACCACCACACACCCCACACCCCCCCCACCGGACTTAGCTTTGGTCTACCTTGCACTTTCTTCCTTTTTTTTTAATCTTCGTTTGAATATTCAGATAATAATGATTTGTCTTTGTGGCATAGAAGACTGGTTTTGCCCATTGTATCTATCTGCACAAGCTTCTTTCCAGAACAACATGAAGCTTTCCTGAAATTGTTTAATGGATCTCTGGATGCAGGCCAAAATTCTTGCAAAATTTAAGCCAACAATAAATGTCACTTTGCTGCTGCCTCAGCTGGAAAATGCAGAGGAAATGGCTACCAATGCTTTAAAATACTTCAATAACACTCGCCATATTGTTCTGTTCTATGAGGATCTTGTCAAGAATCGTACGGTAAATTATATATTGATCAACAGCTGAAAGTCACTTTTGTATTGTCATCTTGTTTTTCATTGCATTGCTTAATTGTGGTTTTTTACCTCTGTATTTCCGCAGTGCGTTTCCAGAACCTATATGAAAATTTTGGGTCCATCTCCAAAAAGTCCGATAAAAATCATGGGTTCACCTAAAAATCCGTTACCCCCAAAGCAAAACTATCTATTAGGGTTTGTAACTGTTAAATAGGCCCCAGGTTAAATAGGCCCAAAGCTCATCTGAAAAGAGCCCATTGATAGGCCCAAAGCCCATCTGAAAAGAGCTCATTGTTATAACTCACGTGGGATTGAATGGGAGACAGGAGGAGCCTTCTTTACTTAGAATACAATTGCTGTAATTAGCTGAAATTAGTTTCCTTCTTAAATTAGAATCCTAATTGATGTAAATTAGTGAGTTTTCCTTTCTTAGAGCCTAGATTAAAGGTATGTAAAGATATATATATTGATGTATAATCTCAATAAAAAGACAGAATAATACATTCTCAAGAGGATTCCAAACTCTTTCAATCGTGAGTTTGTCAGTAACCCCAAACTAGAATCTTGGGTTTGCCATTACTACACATAAAGACTTAACATCTACCATTCTGTTTGCTTGCCTCAATCAGAGTGCTCAGCCATCTACTTAGAACTGTTATATGATTAGAATTGGATTTATTTATTTATTTTTATTTTTTGGTCACCTAATTGCAAAACCCTCCAGAGAATAGGTAAGAATAGAAACTACCTGCCTTTGTTGAAACGGTTAAAAAACCTGTTTGATCACACATCAAACTTTGTCAATGGGTAATGAGCACATTACAGCATAATTTCTAAAAGATAAAAGCACTCCTATTATCGAGTAATGACAGTTCCTTGACAGAAACATATTTAAACTTTCAAAAATGAATAAACATTTTGGGTCAGATTCCACTCAAATGATCAAAAGTGAGCTACAGTATGGCCTACCTCCTCATGGTGGAGAGGTGATGGGTCCACCAAAATTTTCAAACATGGCGGACCCCAGCAAAATGATCGAATATTTCTAACATAAAGGCCCCACGTACAATTCATCATCACTGGATTTGTTTAAGGAATGTACGGACATTTCAATAAAAGGAAAGTTGGCTATTTTCTTTTTTAAACAATGATATTGACATGTGACTACATATTTCTTGAATTTTCTTTAATAAGACTGGTAAGAAGCATTTGTTTTGCACATCCTCTGAATCCTAAAATAGTTGTCTCCCACAAGAACCATGTTTGTGTCTCTGTCCCTATCTTTTCTTTTTTTGGTAGAGAATTCTTCTGTTGAATCAGTTGGTAGATATCTGCCCGTGCTCATTTTTCTCACCATTATTGCAGAAGCTGAAGGATGTGCAGGATTTTCTAAATTTGCCTGGGAGGGAGTTGGAGAGCCACCAAGTAAAGATCCACACCACGCCCCTGCAAATGCAAGTTTCAAATTGGGACGATGTTTATGAGAAGCTTAAGGGAACCAAATATGAAAGATTCCTCCAGGATACTTAACATTGCCTGGTTGCTGCAAATAGGTCTCATTCTTTGCTTACAAAAGCTGCACTTAAAATTGCGTCGTTGCTGTAAATATGTCTCATTCTTTGATCACAAAAGCCCTTCAACACCCCGCCCAGTTTTTACCAACAATTTTTTCCTCTTCCAAAATGTTGTTTCCATTTAAAGAACATTCCTTGGGTGATCAGCATTAGGTGGCATCATATGTTAAAAGGTTTTTATAAAAGGATCCCCAGTGTTTTTACTAAAACTTCCCTAGTCTAATTGTGAAACAAGCAACTGTTGGTATTTATGGTCAAAATATACTCTTTGTTTAAGAAAGCAAACCTCACTAACTCAAGGTGGGTAGGGCCCATCTGGATGCATCTCAACCAAGGCAGGCATGGCGATGGAAAGGCGTGGACCTAGATTAGGAAATATATAAACTCCTTGGAATAAAATCCAATGTTGAACAATGTCCAAAATAGTGTGAATTGGATAAGTTTGTAATCAAGGTTCCCAGCAGGTGTGAATGGGTTGGATTGATTGAAGGTGGGCCTCATATGAAAACCAAATGTGATTCTTTGTGAAAAAGGTGTTTTTGGAAAAATCATCACTTGAGTTTTTCTCAGGTTACATCAATCAAACGATTAAACTGGAAAATACATTCACTTTTTTAGAGTTTGGTTATTAGTCAAGGGAGGTTTTAGGAGAAAAACAAAATGAGTAATTCTAAATAAACAGGAAATTTCTTTCCACACACACACACCATTTTATTATTTTTTTAAATTACTAAACTACCCCCACCTCCTTTCCATCCGTCCTCCCTGTCCCCACGTTCCCCTCCACCCCCCCCCCCCCCCTCTCTCTCTCATCCCTTCTCTTCATTTTCTCCTTCTTAAAGAGACTTTATGTTGGATGTAGGATTTGCATTATCGTAATGGCAATGTTAAATGTCAAAAGTTCTGAGTTGATATTATCCTTCCTTTTTGGCCGTTTTTCTTAAATATATTTTATGCATGTGTATGATTAAGGTTTGTGGAATGAGTTGTTTTCAATTTTGGGTTGATCTTATCATAATTTAAAGGAAAAATTTCTTTAGTGTCGTATATAGTTTGATTGAGTGAGTCACACTTGAGGCTCACATTGAGACATTGAGGGAAGTGGTAAGATGGATGTAACTTTTTCTCCTTTTCCTTCTTTTCATATTCTCAATTGACACAATTGACATTATTATCAAACAAGTTCTAGGCAGCGTGGTCTCTGCAAAATAATTTGACATAATGTTGCCAAACACATTTTACATAGCCTAATCTCAGCACAGCCCGTTCTCAGTGTGCCTAATCTCAGAATAGAATCAAGAACAACATGTCAACGATGCCTATTAGGCCCTAAAGTGCAAACACCACTTAACCATGAGTGTGTTGGCGAGTTTGAGCACAGCCCGTTCTCAGTGTGCCTAATCTCAGAATAGAATCAAGAACAACATGTCACCGATGCCTATTAGGCCCTAAAGTGCAAACACCACTTAACCACGAGTGTGTTGGCGAGTTTGTCACACTTGAGAAATGTATCTATAGTGATGAATTGAGGATGAATTTGGATCTATTTCCTTTTGAATGAATGGGTTCTCTTCATTGTAACCAGTTTCAGTTTTGTCAGTCACTTGAAAATAGCAGTGCTAGCTTCTTGTATAGCAATTTTAAGTTCTATAAAGTTCTATCAGACTTGAAGTGGCTAGAGTGAGTCAGGTGAGTCTTGCCAAGTTAGATAATAAACTCTGCAGATGTGACTGAGTCATGACTCAACTTTACTCCAGGTTGATGTATCCAAGACTATGGTTCTTTGCTTGGATATTCCACTGACAGGTGACAGCCCTTGTCTCAAAGCTATTTCAATGTGGGTTCTAAAGCTACAAAGCACAAACTAGTTGTCGCACATGTTGGAGTTTTTTTTTTTTTTTTTGGATAACTAGGAATGAATGCAACATATTCATTTTGCTGTTGCATTTTGCAATTTGTTTTTGTAAAATTATATCATTCATCTATCTCTCTCTCAATTTTGAAAAAAATATTATTTTTAGAAGATTGTGGTTCTTTCCTTCTAAATGCTGCACTTTTGACAAAAGACTGAGTCAAATATAGAGGAGACTTTGGTGAGTCACCATATTTTGGTATTTGCATTTTGATCCATTTAATAGGTAGATCTGATTTTAAATAATTGATATTTATTTTTAAATAATTATGCTGGTTTGAAGTCAACAATTTAAAAATGATATTTGGGATGTAATTTGAAGCTTATACTCGATCCTTTATATTCAAATTTGGAAAAAAAATTATGTAATTTGTACTATCTTCTTTTATTTTTCCTTTTTTATAGTTTTTTCTATAGCATATTTAAATTTATTAATTTAAATCATGATATTTGGAATGTGATTTTAAGCTTATACTTGATCTTTTATATTCAAATCTGAAAGAAAAAAATTATGTAATATGCAAGATCTTCTTTTATTTTCCTTATTATAGTATATTTCTTGCACATCTAAATTTATTAATTTGATTTCTTATCATGGATGCGTGTTAATAAATTTATACTTATGAAAACACGACTCTCCTGAGTCACCACGATGACTCTATTCGAGTCAAAGTTTTTTCCATTGGAGAGTTCAAGTCTTAGTTACGAGTTTTCCAACCTGGAAATAGAGAACCTTTAATATCCATATAAAGTATAAACCAGTTAATGCATTTTATTTTCTAACCTGCAATGTAATTACATGGTATAGTGTTGTGCCTTCCAACCCAGATGATTGATGAGAGACAGTTTTTTATTGGCTTGAGTTGCGTGTAATCTACTTGATAGGAGTATTTGTTACAGCCCTAGGTTTCTTCAGCGTTACAGGTGAGACACAAACTTGGAACCTCCTTGCTCGCATGATTCTGCCCGTGGGCCCAGCCAATTTGTAAAGTGTTCATGATGCAATGTGTAAAATATGTAGTGCGAGAATGTCTTTAAGCATCAGCAAGCCCGGTCTTGGCCCATTTCAATTTTTTATTGTGAATATTAGAATTGAAGGGTCTGAATCCTCAAGTCTAGAATCAGATGTTAGAATCAATAAAGTGTTCAAGTTATTCACTCGAGTAAATTAAAAGCCTTGTTATTTTATGATCATGAAACTTCCCATAGATGAAAGTCTGAGCAGAGTCCAGATCCAGTGGAATGCGGCCCGGCTCGATTGGGCTCCAATTGGCCTGCCCGTGAGAACTTGTTTAAATGGAATTGTTGTATGTCTTGCATGGCCCCACTTATTACATGAAAGCACAACGCTTTCACTAAGCCCCCCACTTATGCTGGCATAATCATGATTAACCTAACCTTCTTTTACATCACATTGCGTCAAGTATCCCTCTTGGAAAAGTATTTGCCTCCAGAAAAATGTCACTATATTCTCAAATATGGAGTTTCTATTGGAATATTAATTTTTTACAATAATGAAGAAAACTATATGAACACAGAGCTAATATAAAACACTGTTAAAAACTAGGTTTACATATTTTCTCCATTTTATTAATTTCTGTTATGATGTTGTCATCTTTTTCTAATAGTAGGTTATCTTCTTTTTTTTTTTCCAACTTTAATGATATTAGAAATATTGAGATATCATCGAGAAAATATCGAGAAAATACTAATTGAAATGGATATCACCTATATTTGTGTCAATGACCCAACATGTAACAAAGTTATAAAGCTGAAAATAGCTGAAAATATCATTGAGAAAATTCTATTGCTGTTTTGACAAAGTTATGCAATTTGGGTTTTTGGTTGGTGATTTTTAATTCCGTGTCTTAACAGAACATGAAAAATAATTAAGGGGTGTTTGGAAACCATATACCTCTTAAGTTTTCATTATATGTTACCTATGAGATTAGAATATAGTCTGTGCACCTAAAAAGTGTGTGTTTGCCTACTCTGAGGCATACTGATTACTGGGTCCCACGGTGGGGTTAATCATTTATGTTTATCTTGTGAGTTCTTAGTTTTGGCATGACGTATATTGAAGTTCTTCTAAATAACCAAACTCTAAGTCTAGGATATGTTGAAATTTGTAGAAATTGCCAAACAAGATATTTGACACAGTATTATAATATCAAATTTTGTTTATGTGATAGTGGCATGCAACGCTCTTTGTTTGTGCTGATGTTCATTAGCGTTGTTGGGGGGCGATTTTCATTATGGAATGCGGAAAAAAAAGTGTCAAGGCATGCAACCCTATCTTTCTTTTCAGCGTAGTGAAGTGTGGCGAGGTAAAGCTTAAAAGAATGAAATATAAAGGAGTCAGATCATAATATGATGAGTTTTTTTTTAGTGGCTTAAGAAGAATTTTTTTTTTTGGTGTTAAAAGTAGATATTTTTTTATATCAATTATAAGATGAAAAAGTACATTTTTGACTTTCTAGTGTAAAAAAATAGAAGAATTTTTAGAAATATGATATTTTGATTTGACTTCTTTTAATTTATTATTTTTTAAAATGACACCTCACTTCAACTCTATGGTGAAGTGAATTTACTAAACACACTCGATTTTTGCTAGTAATGCGGTTGAACTAAAGTCAACAGTGGATTAACAAGGGAGCCCTCCCTAGGAACAATAAAGTTCATCTAAATCGAATGTTGATTTGTAGCTGCTAGCTCGAAAATCAACCATTGAGCCTAGTATCTCAATGAGGACCCCATTGGAAAACCAAAATGACCTTTTGATGCAAAAAGAGAGACGATTGCATTGGTTTCTACATGTAATCCTAAAATGGAATGTGATTGCTTGAAATTTATGTCTTTGAAGGAGTTTCAAAAGGGAGCCATAATTGTTTGCTCGGACAATAGCAACCACTGGTAGTTGATAACCATCCATGACCACCTCCTGGCCAAGTAGGTTGGGTCCAAACCGCCTACTCTACAATAGCATCCTATGACCCTATAGGTGGACAGCAACAAAAGGCTAATTGAAAGTGAATTTGAATTGATTTGGTTTATATGAAATCTTGATTTCTTTTGACATTATATAACAAAAATGAGCATAATTTTTTTTTTTGCAGTCCAGCTAAGTTGTTGGCCATTGAGAGAGTTTGCAGGGGGGGGGGGCGGGGGTGTGTTTGTCAAAAGGTGTTGTTCTCTCATTAATATAACGTTTGGCTTATATTATTCCCCATTTGGCATTATTTTTGAAATATTTTATTTGGAAAATAAATGGAAAAAACTTATTTGCAAAGCATTCTGTTAGAGAGAAAAGAAGAAGAGAGAGAGAGAGAGAGCGATTTTATAGATGCACAAGAAGAGAGAGGAGGGGAAGGGATGAGAGAAAAGATATTCTTCTATTTTCTAGTTAAAAAAAATGTAGATATATTTTTAAGAAATAATATCAAATGGGGCCTAATACTCTGTCACACACCTCATGTTGTAAAGAATTTTATAAAAAAAAAAATGCATCATATGGAATGTATTTTCTAACCAACTTTCCAAGAAATTTCGTTTCTCAAAATTTTAATGAGCTCAACTTCCATCAGTAAAATTTTTTAATCATTCATTATATTATAGTTATAAAACCAAACTTCTGCCTAATGATGTGGGTCCCACTGTAATGTTTTAGTTATTTTGCTTCCAATTGTGGATAGGGATGAGGAGGCCAACGGTCTCGAGCAAACACCCACCCCACGCCCACTCATGAACCTGCCCCAACGCGAGGCGACCTGCCACCAGACCCGGATAATGTGGGCCCCTTCCTCCCACAACATGTCGGACGGCACGGCACCCTCACGTCACGTGTCGAGCAGAGCCGACCTAACCTCCGTGTCTGCTGACGTAGACAGATCTGTGAAACGAATGATCCTCTGTGAATCCAACTCTTGCTCACCCTGAGTGGTAGAAAAATAAAAATACCCAAAATAAATGGTGACCCATCGATTGTAGATCTCAACCGTTAATATTTAAAAGTCCTCCTCTAGTATATGTTACATTGTAATACATTTTACTCCAAAAAGAGCTCATTATAGTAGTATTAATTAGCAGCGGACCTATAATTTTAGTTTGCGAGTGAAAATTGTAGACTTATGATTTTTGTTTGATCGGCTTTAGGGATGATTGAAAATAATTATGTGGATTTTGAGTGTAAAGCTATGATTTTTATTGAATTTCTTGAAGTAGATCCATAATTTCCATATAGTATTTGAAAGTGTATCATAGTTTGATAGGTACAATCACATGCACGTGCTAGAATTTGGATCTACTCCTAGTATTAATCATTCATAAATTATGTTATAAGAATACTAGAAGAGTTTATACATTTTTTACTATCTCTCTTTATTAATGCATAAAACACATAATGAATTTTACACTGAGGCCAACTCAAAATAAAGTAGAATTGAAAAAATATTTAGGTGGGTTCTGTTTTTGGGATGGTCTGGATACACTGGGTGCGTAGGTCCACAGTACATTGGTGAATGTTTTCATTTTATGACAGAGCCACGAAAGATGAGAGTTTTTTGTGATGGGCCCCATTTTAGAGTTGTTTATTCGGGCACTGAGCAAACGTGACTGAGGAGGAACTGAGAGGATGTAGGCGACGCTGCGCGGCACTTGGATTGATGGGTCCCACGTTGGACCACGGATTATCCGTTTTCGGCTCTTCCTGATTATGCGTGATACTTGTCGTGCGGTAAATAAATGATACATATGCAAAAGTCTTGCACGGATAACGGTGGATGACAGCCTCTACGGCCTACTTCCTGGGGCCCATCATCAATCCTAAATGATAAATGAGGGAAGCTTTCATTTTAACATCAAAAGTTGCTCAGTTTTTATATTCTTAAAAAAATATTAAATTCTTTTTTCAAAATACTCACACCCCCTTTTTCTCCCATTTATTTTTCCTCTTCTTGCTCCTCTATCCTCTCTATTCCCGTCTCTCCCTCTAACAGACGAAAAGCTCCATCGTCAGAAAAAAAAAAAAACTGTCGCTCCCTAGCTCTCTCTTTCTTTCCTCCTCCTTGCTCTCTCTTCAATCCTACTTTTTCTCTCTCTTCGCAACCAATCTCCACTAGTGTTGGTCTTTTAAATTTTGTAGTATGAGATATCCTCCTACTCAAAGCCCAATAGCTATTAATTACGAAATGTTTGATTATAAAGCTCGAAATATAACTATTTATTAAAAACTGAATTTATTTAAATGCTGCTAACTATATGATTTAAGGTTGAATAATTTTGAAAAGAGATCATTCAACATTTTATCATCATCATCATCATCGTCGTTGTTAAAGTCTTATCCCAATTATTTTGCGGTCGACTACATAAATTTTGTTTCTCTAATCTTTTTAATTTTAAGTGAAATCTTTAAATAAGTTAAGCTTTTTCAAATCTAATTTAATGACCTCCATCAATATTTTTTTCGACTTACTCCTCTTTCTTAATGAGCCATCTACCTAAATAGCCAAATTTTTTCTCACCAATGTCATTATTGACATATGCTCAACATACTCAAACCATCTTAAACAGTAGAGATGCTTCAATATCGGCATTTGAAAAATTATCTTCCCACTCGAGATACTAACAAACCCAAAAATTCTAAGCCCATTTAATGAATGCAATTAATTGCATAATCTAAATTCATGAAATGAAAGATTTCCAAGTAGAATATTCCTTTTTCAAGTGCCAACATTCTTTATTAAATTTTCTGATGATACATGCCGCCTTACTCTCTTAGGAGGGTCACTTGGCCACGTGTCCTATCACCCTCTGAAAATTTCCATATCCGAATCTTCAATCCTTCCCGTACTTTCATTTATCGTCTCAAGTAGAGAAAAGAGAGAAGAAAGCCGAAAGCCGACATTTTCCGACGTCGGAGAACTTCGACTTTCGCCGTGTTCCGGCCCGAATTCCGTCCACGGCGGCCTTTCTCCTCGGATAATCCTCGTGATTCTCAGATCGAGGCGTTCGTTCTCGAAAGCCCCTGGATTTTCTGTTCGTTCTTGCAAAATCTGGTTCCATTTCGCTGTTTCTCCCTCCTTTTGTTTTTGTGGATTCTAGGGTTTCTTTTTGTTGTTGTTTATGTGCTCTGTTTTGATTTTGAGTGCTTGAAGAAGCCGGTTTTGGGAGGGATTCTGACATTCTGTTGCTTGTAGCTGGAATTGTTTCAGGTGAGATCTTTGGGTTGGATTCTGTTCTCTTGTTTGGTATCAATTTTGCTGCTTCAGGGGATGATTGATGTAAAAATCAAGTCTTTTTGGTATCGACAGATCACTGATAGAACTATAGAACTGAAAATTTGGGGGAATTTTTCAGCAAAGACTGAGATTTTTGCTTAAGAGAATGTGGGTGCAAAAATAGGAGGCTGTTTCATAGATTGGGAGTTATTTTTTTCCTTTCTAAATGCCCCATAATGCCATATCTACATTTTTTTTGTTGGTGGTTTTTGTAAGTATGTTCTAGTCATAGTTCAATGTTGGGTGCTTGAGACTACATTCTGGTTAGACCCAAATGGTGTATTCTCTTTAAATGGGTGGAAATCTTCTTACCCATTTTTCGTTATCATCAAAATTTTGAATTTTAGTTCTTCATCTAGATTTTGTGAGGATATTGTTGCTTAGGCTAAGTTTGTGCCAAGTTTCAGATATTTTAAAGATTTCTTCATGTCTCAGACATTTGAGTATTTGACTCAGATCTGAATCTTTCAATTTTGAAAGTATGCAGCATTTATTTCAACACTTTATGTTGAGAGAAGGAGAATGCTTGCTTAATGGTATCAACTTAAATAGATCCCTGGACCTTAAGTATAGGTGCGTGTGTCCATTTTTCATTGATCCTAACAATTGATCTACTGGCCTCCACCGGCTGTTGACTTACCTAACCAAGTTTTGCAGTTGATCTTTACTTCTCATCCGGTGGCCAGTAAATGGACAGCTAAACAGGGAAGAAGTGCCAAATATTGGAGGGCTAGAAATTAGAATCTAGTAATCTGAGCTTGTTACAAACAGTGATCTATGCTTAATTCTGCACATCAGATTAATGTTTTGACCTTTAAAACACGTTTAGACCATGGATCCGCAACCAGAAGTACACACTCATGGCTCAAGGATACTTTGGGTTGCATCTCAACTCCTTCTTCTAGTAAGCGATTTGGTATGCTGGGTTTTTTGAATCATCGCTTTCAATGGAGGATTTAAGTGACAAAGTTCTTTTGGCAGTCTTACCACATCTGTCTGTAAGTGTCCGATTCTTGCTTATATCATGGCATTTGTCCCTGAGTATTGTGATTGCCTTTGTTCTCACTGTGTTACACCCTGGACCATCCAAATCAATCTAGGTTATTTAAAGAATTCTCTCCAGTGAATTGAAAGGGTGTTGCAGTTGCCGTTCTTCGTTGCTACTTATGACCAGATTTTCCAAAAGTTGTGAAGCGAATTCTAGCCTTATTGTCGTCCTAGTGTTGGTGGCCTTTCTTCTTGGCAAACTACTCTTCTGTTGTGCCTAGAGTAGGCACTTCCTATTCCCCTCTCTATTCCTTCTCTTGGGCATCCATACGCCCTCTTTTTCCCTTGTTTCTTAAGCTGTAGGTAAAATGTACGATGTTGAAGCAAGCACATAAGGTAGCAATGTTGTGTATCCACGGCTATAGAAGCATCATAGATAGAGCTAAGTATACTATGTTGGACTCTTTTGTATGTTCCGGCATTATTTGAATACCAAGAATTCTATTCACTCTTCCACTCAGATGAATAATCTTTGTGCAAGCATGTATGCTTTCTAAGCCGTAGAACTTGCTTTCTCTTGTTGATGCAGCATCTCGTTTGACATAACAAGCAGTAGGTATGGTTGATGTGTGCATGCATATTGGGGAATGTGTATGAATGCATTTAAAATGCACCGCTGCCTATTTGGGTATTTTGTACATGATAGTTTTCCAAGTTATTCTGGATGTTCATTCTGTACTACAAGAAATTGAAACAGAAATTTTCTTGATCTTTAGGTTGAACCTCCTAAGAGGCTCAAGTTATTTCTGGTGGAATTTGGATTGGTCTTTACTTCCTTGTAACTACTCTCCACTTTTGCTACAGGATATCGGGAGATGAATTGAACAGGAATCATGGTATCCAGGTCATCATGCACGAACCTTTTAGATTTGGCATCTGGAGACCTGTTGGATATCCCTAGAACTTCTGGGAGAATTCCCAGAGTTTTGACAGTTCCTGGGATTATCTCTGACCTAGATGATTATGGTAGCAACAATGAGGACTCAGATGTTCTTTCATCTGTATGCCGAGAACGGTTAATCATAGTAGCTAATCAGCTTCCTCTGCTTGCTCAAAGGGATCCAGTGGGTGGATTTTGGACCTTCACTATAGATAAGGATTCACTTTTGTTCCAACTGAAGGATGGTTTTTCATCTGATACAGAAGTGATTTATGTTGGTTGTCTGAAGGCTGATATAGATCCAAGCAGCCAGGAAGAAGTTGCGCAAAAGCTTCTGGAAGACTATAATTGTGTACCTACATTTCTTCCTCCCGACCTTCAGACAAGATTTTATCACGGGTTCTGTAAGCAACATCTGTGGCCACTTTTCCATTACATGCTTCCCATTTTTCCTGATCACTGTGATCGCTTTGACCCATCTCTTTGGAAAGCCTATGTCTCTGCCAATAAAATATTTGCAGATAAAGTGCTGGAGGTAATTAATCCTGATAATGATTTTGTCTGGGTTCATGATTATCACCTTATGGTTCTCCCTACTTTCTTAAGAAAGCGATTCAATCGAGTTAAGCTTGGTTTCTTCCTTCACAGCCCATTCCCCTCATCAGAAATTTACCGGACTTTGCCGGTTAGAGATGAAATTCTGAGGGCACTGCTGAATGCTGATATCATTGGTTTCCACACATTTGATTATGCTCGGCATTTTCTTTCTTGTTGCAGCAGGATGCTGGGCTTGGACTATGAATGTAAGCGTGGTTATATTGGGCTTGAATACTATGGTCGGACAGTAAACATTAAGATTCTTCCTGTGGGTGTTCATATTGGCCGTCTTGAATCCATATTGAATTTACCCAGTACATGCGCCAGAGTTAAAGAGATCCAGGAACAGTTCAGGGGAAAGAAGTTGATTTTAGGTGTAGATGACATGGACATTTTTAAAGGGATCAGTCTGAAGTTACTGGCAATGGAGCAGCTCCTGAAACAGCATCCCGAGTTTCAGGGTAAACTGGTTCTCGTTCAAATTGTCAATCCTGCAAGAAGCACGGGGAAAGATGTCCAGGAAGCAAGAAATGAAGCATATTCAGCAGCTGAAAAAATCAACAGAGTTTTTGGGTATGAAGGGTATGATCCTGTGGTTCTGATTGACTGCCCCATCCGTCTTTGTGAAAAGGCTGCTTTTTATGTGGTGGCAGAATGCTGCATAGTAAATGCAGTAAGGGATGGGATGAACTTAGTTCCGTATGAGTATGTTGTTTGCAGGCAGGGAACACAGATGATGGATGAAGCTAGCGGCACCAATGTAGAGTCCTCTCGCACAAGCATGCTTGTTGTATCTGAATTCATAGGTTGCTCGCCATCTCTAAGTGGAGCAATCAGAGTCAACCCATGGAACATTGATGCTGTGGCCGAGGCCTTGAATTCAGCTATTACCATGCCAGAGGCAGAGAAGCAATTGCGCCATGAAAAGCATTATCGTTATGTGAGCTCTCATGATGTGGGTTATTGGGCTCACAGCTTTGAGTTGGATCTGGAGAGAGCATGCCATGATCATTATAGCAGGCGGTGCTGGGGCATTGGATTTGGCTTGGGTTTCAGAGTTGTTGCTCTTTCTCCAAGCTTCAGGAAGTTGTCTGTTGAGCACATTGTTTCTACATACAAGAGAACCAATAGAAGGGCGATATTTTTGGATTATGATGGTACTATCATGCCACAAGCTTCTATTTGTAAAACGCCCAGCGCTGAAGTCATTTCTGTTCTGAACAACTTGTGCAGTGATCCTAAGAACACTGTGTTCATTATAAGTGGCAGAGGGAAATCTTGTCTTAGTGAGTGGTTTGCCCCTTGTGAGATGCTGGGAATTGCAGCTGAGCATGGATACTTTATAAGGCATGTTGATCTGAGAATACCCTGTTTAGTGCTCATGTTTCCTGCCCTGTCCATGTGCCTATACAGTTGCAAGCAGACACACTGTATGCTTGTGAGATCCAAGCTATCCATCAGGCGACCTATCTGTTTGCTGGTCCAAAAACTGCAATTACAGAAACACATGCATTTTTGTTGTGAGCAGTTAGATAATCCTTTTTTAAAAAGGAAAAGTTCAATCTGATTTGTGCCTGACCTAATTTTTTAACCAGAAGGGACCCACTTGATGGACAGTTTGGACTTTAGATCTTGAAATGCATGCAGTTGACACTATAGGGAGAAAACCTGTTCATTTTGTTCTTCTTTGTTCTTGGTAGGTGGAATAAAAACTCGGATTGGAACAAAACAAGCTCATTAGCTGCTGATTTTGACTGGAAAAGAATTGCAGAGCCTGTTATGAAATTATATACAGAGACAACTGATGGATCCTACATTGAGTCAAAGGAGAGTGCTTTGGTCTGGCATCACCAAGATGCGGATCCTGATTTTGGATCCTGTCAAGCAAAGGAGTTGTTGGATCATCTGGAGAGTGTGCTTGCAAATGAACCTGTAGTTGTTAAGAGTGGTCAGAACATTGTGGAAGTTAAACCATCGGTACTTTCTCTCTCTCTCTCTCTCTCTCTCTATTGTAATTGATGTCTTGACATTATCTCGATCTTGTGCAGGGTGTTAGTAAAGGGTTGGTAGTAGAGAAGCTTCTTTCAACGATGTCTCATAGTGGAAAGACCCTGGATTTCTTGATGTGCATCGGAGATGATCGTTCTGATGAGGACATGTTTGAAAGCATTTCCAACAGAGCCTCTTGCCAATCGCTGCCTACTGTTCCTGAGATATATGCGTGCACAGTTGGGCAGAAGCCAAGCAAAGCTAAGTATTATCTGGACGATACTGTGGATGTTGTGAAATTGCTTAAAGGCCTTGCTGCTGCTTCGACTAAACAGCCAAAGCATTCTCATCTTCAAGTTTCTTTTGAAAGTTTTGCTTGAGATTGAGGTCATGAATGCTGGAATTTGACATCAATTTGTGCACTGAGAAATGCCTTGAAGTGGTTGTGATGTGGTGTTGATATGCTTGGACTGGTGGGTCGCAGTTATAATTCTATTTCGTTTTGTAGCAGAGAATGGTTGTGGGAAATCTTACATGAAGATATAGCAGATAGAGATGGTGCTTCTCCTAGGTAATTTTAATTCTTATCCTAGCTAATTTTAACTGCAATTAGAAGCATTTTTCTGACTCTAATTGGTTTTGCAGCTTGGAGGTTGAATGTTAAGAGAACGCATAATTGATCTTATTGCACACCATTGATTTGTACAGGAACTAGATTTCACACAGGGATCATTTTTCATTTGTATTACTTTCCGCAATGAATGAAATATGTTTTTCCAATCTAACATATCCAGTATGTTTTTTTTTTATATTTGTTAGCAACAAAGTTTTTTCACTAATAAAAAGAAAGGCACGATGCAAGTATAACACATACAGTGTGCTATGCATGTCAAAGAAAAGAATAAAGAAAAACCTGAAAAAACCATCCCAAAACCCTGCATAGGAAGAAAACCATCCCAAGGCCTGGATCTAAATCTTTGCGAGTTGGGCTTGGATTAAGTGATAGAGGCCCAATGTTTAGTCTAGCTCGGCCTGAGCATGTAGTTTAATGACTCATTTGCCAAAACATGTGACTAGAAAGCCCAAATAAGGTGAATGGCGCTGTGTTTTTAAAGTGGGGCCGGGCGTATCCATAGTTTATTATATTTTCATTGAGGTTGGCCTTGAGTGTTGGCCTAGAACATATTCAACCAAAATGAGGTTTTACCCCTAGAGGGAAAAAAAGAAAGCTAAAAACAAACACCAAATGAGGATTAAGATGGGGTTTGGCATGGGTCAAGGGAGGACCAGTTTGCATCCCCACACAAACTCACCTCACCCTCTTGCAGCCCAGCCATCTGATTGATTTAGTTCTCAAACACCTCCTAACAGGTATGGGTCAGGTTTGATCTGGGGTATTCCTCCTTCTATTTTAAGAAAATATTTTATTGTTTTTATATGTTTTCATTGGCAAATATGTAATAGGACAGAGTGTCAAAGATCTATGAATTTTTTTGTTTTTTGATGATATGGGTATCCTTGAGGTCTTGGACCAGTAGGACTAGTTCTTCGGGTGCCACCCGTTAAACCCACACAAATGTACATTAGGGAATTAAATTCAAAACATGGAGAGCAAATTTATGCCTTATCCTACTCCACCAACTCTCAAGTGGATTAAAGATATATAAATTCTTAATATAAAAATTCTTACTTATTTTGTCTTGTCTCGACCACTACCAATCCCACCCCTAGCAGGGGCTGGTTGGGGGAGACTCAAATTTAACGTTTTCAAAACCAGACCACTTTTATTTAACTCCTCAAAAGGAGGGAGCCCAAACATCAGTCTTCATTGCATCTTAATATCTCCAAATCTACTTCTTTTTAGTTAGTTTCTCAAAAGGAGGGAATGGGTGGCACATTACCCAAAATGAAATGCAATGCATTGTACAACAGAATATAGAAGGGTTACTTATGGAAGGTTCATTTGGTTAAAAAAACAAATGAAAAGATGAGAATGAATCACATTAGCATTGCTTCATGGGCAAACATTCTAACTGCATTTCTCCTTTTCACCCATTCTAACTTCCACGGTCAAACAATGCGGCCTGACACACCAAACCACTCCCTCACTGAGCAAGAGAGTTATAATGTGCGTCTATTATTACGAAATTAAATAAATCATGTTGGAGAAATTCTCTTTCTCAGGTAGTGTCAATTGAACCTCCAATGTTGGCCATATCTTAGCGTGGTTTCCTTCTCTGAGAATACTTTTCATGCCGGGCATGAGAGATACAATTTTGACACCATCTTGGATATTCTACCATTAATCGATCTCTCTCACACTCTACCTCTTATGAATTGACACTTATCCTATTTTAAGTTTAATTTGAATTATACTTATTTTGAATTGAATTTTATAAAAAATTAAATTTATGAAATCGTTAGACTTTAAGGTCTCTAAATCAACTGGTTCATTGTCTAAATTAGATCAACTTCACCCAAAAATTTATCCACAATGAAAGTCAAACAAACTGTCCCCACGATCGGCATATATCATAGCAGGTCTCACTATGTTGTAGAATTATTTTTAACCCCGCACGCTATGAATGAGAGGTACCTCTGAGAAGAAGTAAACTCCTTATTAGCGATATATATATATCTATATGAGGAGTGCTACACCCGGGGCATTTTTTTCTCCTTAGTAGGGCCCACTGAGATGAATAATGATCATAGAAGTCCATTAGATGTAAATATTCATATGGCACCTATATGCAAAATGTTGAGCCCATAAGATAATTCTAATATTCTGATATATGGCTCTAAAATTTAATGGTTTAAAAGTATAGTTTTGTTTTGATTTTAATTCAATGGTGAAAAAAAGTTAGGTAAGTGTCAAACTTGGATTTATGACCATTTATAGGAGGTAGTATGTATGAACAGACTAGATTGTATCAAAATGGGCCCCATGCCCAAAAAGAGGAGGGACGAAAAAGGGGCATTTTTAAAATGTGGCACTTGTTAAAATTCCTTTATATATGTTTATATAATGTTTGCTTAAGTAATTAGAAAACTTTGTCATCATAAATTTCAACTTTTTCTTATCGGTCATATTTCAACTCATTTGTGACCTACACTTTGGTGGTTTTTTGTCTAAAGATGAGAGAAATTATATCTCTCTCTTTTTTTTGTTTTTTGTTTTGGCTAATGGAGGGTGTTCCGATCCTTTAGGCCGGACTAATTCCATCAGGCCTAGGGAGAGCTATGTAAATCCATTGTAGCTCCAATGCGGCAACGCAGCTCAAATCCACAATCTTTGAAAGTAAATTGTGGTCCTAGCCCCATAGAGATTATACCTCATAGAGATTCATCTATGCATGGTTGCAAAAGAAACATATTCTCCAAGATTTTATGTAAAATCAGGGCTACTACCCACAGCATATTTGTCACAATGGTGAAGGCGTTCTTACACCTTCAAGAGGTTTTCAGTTCGAATCATGTAAATTACTTGTTATACGGTGCTTATGGGTGGTGTTATGTATCTGAATTTTAACATGGATTAGCAGATTACCTCATTAAAAAAAAATAAAAATAAAAAAGGCTTCTTTTCCTACAAAGAGCACTGTACCAAGCTGCAAAACTTCGCCGGTGCCCAAAATGCATACTTTCGTGCAAAATTTGCAGTTGTTAGTTACATTGTTCAGTTGCTCGAGAAGTTTCCTCGTGGGAGACGCACTGAAGAATGAGCCCCCTGGAATGCCAAAAAGAGTGAAAGGCAGATGAAGAGAGGGGCAGATAGAAAGACGAGCGGCAAAAGCACACGCACCTTGAAACTAGAGAGCATGTTTAAAAAATTATATCCTTCTTTTTAGCATCCTTCCCTTGAAAATGCCACCGCATTTGTCAGACACGAAAACAGGCATGCATACACTCACTTTATACATGTATATGTTCTAGTGGGGCAGAACCATAAAATTTGCATTGGGAGCAATATGTTATAAAAAAAAAATCTTAGGGGGGCCTATTTGGATTTAGATGTGGGTAGATCCAACCAAGACCCAACTTGCTGCAATCCCGAATCGCCATGGAGAGCTGGAAATGTCAACCTAGGAAAAATCCACTTGGGCTGCTAAAAATGATCCAATGGTTGGGTTTAGTTGGCTTGAGCTAGATAGCAACCTTGGTAAGATAAGTTTGCCTCATCAGTTATCCCAACTACTCCAACATGGACAGTTGGGATTTGGAAGCCTGAAAATCATTATGATTTGCTTGTTCCTGAAAATATTCTGTCCCCTGGCGCGGTAGAGAATTGAGAATTCTAATATATTTTAAGTTCTGAAATTTTCAGAAATGTTATGAATAGAAATTTGGTATTTTTCAATGAGAATAGATGTGGAATGAGTGAGTTTTTTTTTAATGGTCACTGGATGCTATTACGTCGGTGTGTATAGGATATATGTAAGGATGAACTGAAATCCCCTACTTCGGTAATATCAGCAGCTCTTCAGTGCCTCTAAAACGAAGCACGTCCCGTATTAGATGTAGGAGTCCTGATCTGTGAGTAGAATTCCCACAGTGACCGCATGTCTCCACACATTACTAGTGGGTTGCTTGCATGTGCCGGACAGTGTGGCAGCTTCTCTCATATAATCTCAACTCTAGATGTGGGTGGCATTTGCCAATTGCAGTAACAATAAGTGAAAAAATAGGACTATTGCAACTATGGAGGAGGGTCAGAAGAAAAAATCTAGGTGTCTAAAATATTAATGTCACTGGATCATCCAAACTACTTATCTATGGTCATTAAGTCTGATGGTTTTGAGAATGGCTCCTTACCCATGTGGTAAGGAGAGGCAGTTATTACCTAGGGTTTGAAGTTAGAACTCTATATATGTCACATTTTCTATATGTCCGAGCTTTCTTTTCATATATGCGGACCCTTGTTCACGTGCGTGTGTGCTTACTTTTTTACATATGTAAATTTTTAATCTTGTATATGTGGGCTCTCTACTAAGACCTTGCCCTGTGATTGGGTACTAAAAATAAAAGTCAAATAGTTGTATCGTTTTAACTAAAAATAAACGTTCGCTTGGAAGGCATTAGTTTTTGTGGATGAGGATGAAACTTGGGCTTGTGGCATTTTAACAAGGTGAGGAAAGTTAATCATAAATGAGCCAAGTGGCCTCACAAAAGGTTGTGAGCTGGACATTTCTCATCTGAAAGAAAATATACAAGTGTGAATCTTAACGCCATGATAGTCATGCCTTTTAGCTGCTTTCTTTTTCGCCATTTGACACACCTATGATCAACTTATTCTCCCCTGCAAATGTTAAACTGTATCAATTAGTACAAACCCAAAATTTACACTAACTTAATTTTACCTTTGGATTGAAATTAAAATATGAACTTGAACTTGAACTGACCTTGATGCCCTCTATTTTTATTTGATCCAATAGTTCCTAGGAGTCCTTACCATAAGCTGTATATGGACCATCTTTATAGGACCATTACTCTATAACTAATTGTTGCTTTTTAAAACTAGCAAACTTAAATAGCTATAGATTAGGAGGTTAGGGCCACTTGATAGGGTTGATATTTGCACTCTCTTGCTTTTATTGGTGACTTTCAATCCCACCTCCTCCCTACAACTATGCCAAACCTCAGTTGGTTACAAAAAAATATGATTGTGTAGAGCATTCTATAATAATAATAAAAAAAGAACAAATGTGTAGAGTAATTTTCATCGGGGGATGGTGATTCAATCCTCACTATCCACAAAGCAGGACCCACCCACTGCCATGAATAGAGCGAAAGTACGGCATGTGGTGCAAACTCTCCCAAGAGGTCCAACTCTAAGAAAAGAATATATATAATAGAAAAAAAATGCACATATAATGAGGCCTGAGTTTCACCCAATAGAGGATCTGCGCCCTAAATTTAGTTAGGGCCTTACTCATTAGTCCATTGGACAATCCAAATCCTTAGTCATCTGAACTTGGGGTCGTCTGAATTGCATAGCACCCAGGTCCATTGACAGGCAGCCCCTGCCCCAAACCAGCTGGCCTGTGGCTCCTTTAAATCTATCTACTTCTCAATCTGCCTTTTCAGTGGCCATCGAGCGAATGGTGCTAACCTGTTCCATGTGCACCTTCAATCACACTAACAATCCATCTAGTGGCCCACCTCTCACATGTAAGGCGGAGATTCAGGTCAGATGTGACTCATACTTGGTTGGTTCTGAGAGCCCATCCATCCATCTGAGCACCTCCGGCTTCAAACACAAACACTAAACACTAGAATTAAAACATAATTGATCAGACAGCATATGATTCCTCTCCTCTGTCTCCTTTGTCTCTTCTCTTCCCTTTACTTTCCCATTCTGAGCAGAGGCTGAGGCCTCTACGCTATAAAACAAGTTTTCTCTCTCTCTCTCTCTCTCTCTCTCTCTCTCTCTCTCACAGGTTAAAAAGCCAAGAACTGAAATGGGTTTACCTTGGTTTTCATGAGCACATCAGTTGGGAATGTGGACATTGGTTGGTTCACAGAGGGTTTAAGATTTATTCTGCTGAAATGGGGAAGACAGAGTGTGTTTTGCTTTTCATCTTCTTGCTTTTGTTTGGAGGCTTCTCATCGGCTTCAGCTTCCACCACTCCTGCAAGTGAGTATGACAAAAAAAAGCCATCTCCTTCTTTATCTTTTCTGGGTTCTTCTATCCTATGTGTTTTAAGCTAAAAAACCCTTCATCTCCTTGCAGGAAGTTCTAATCTTTTCTGGGTTTTCTTATTCTCCTTTGCATTTTCAGCTAAACCCCTCTTTTTTTCTTGCAGAACTTGTTACTGGGTTTTTCTCCAATGCACTGTCTGCTCTCATGAAATGGCTGTGGTCACTACCCACAGCTTCAAAAACAGGTGGAGATCTCAAAATTTTCAGTGGAAATCTCTCAGCTTTCTCCTTGAAACTGTTCTTTTAGCTGATGATGGGGTTTTCTTGTTCAATGATTAATTTGTGGGGGGTTTTTTCAGTTGATTCTGGACGTCCGGTGTTGAAGTTCGAGAGCGGATACACCGTAGAGACAGTGTTCGATGGAAGCAAGCTTGGTATTGAGCCATTTGCAGTTGAGGTCTTATCTAATGGAGAGCTTCTGGTATTGGACTCTGATAACAGCAACATCTACAAGATCTCCCTTCCACTGTCTCGCTGTAAGTGGGTTTATTTTTTCTTCTGCATTGCTTTGGCCTTCATTCTTTTGATTTGTCTGATCCTGCATAATCAAGATCTATTTTTTCTTAAGTTTGAGATGTCGGCTATTTTTTTTTTCTTGAATTCCTGCAAAGCACTTTTTTTTTACATTTGATGTTTTGTTGGTTGTTAGTACTGTGCCTGTTTGATTCTTCCGTGTTCAACTGAAATTGTATTGTGGGTCTTTTTCTTTTGGGTTTCTTCCAAACCCATCTCTATGTTTTTCTTTTTCCATGAAGTTAGGTGTTAGATGTTTTGCTTCTTTCTTGTTATTGGTGACATTCTGGGAAACAACATATTCTTTTCTTTTTTTCTGAAATTTGGGGTCTTTATGTAAAATCCAACTAACTTTTCTCATTTGTTTTCTTGTGATTTGTTTTCTCATTTGAATTCAGCTCTATTTCCATAGTTACTTTGTCTTGATTTGTCATTGTTGACAGTGAAAAACCACAAAAATCTTCTCTCTGTTCATCTGAAAACATTTCCATAGTTACTTTTGACAATGAGAGACCAAAATTCTTCTCTCTGTTTCCATAGTTACTTTGTCGTGATTTGTCATCCACACTTCATCTGAAAATTTCACTGTTTTTGGTCTTTTATTCTCTTCTTTCAAAATGCAGCTCCCTTTATTCTTACTTTTGCAAGATTTGTGGGGTTCTCCTCACAAAATTTATGCAAGGATTGACTTTGTTTACTCTGTAATTGATAGCCCATTCTTTGCATTTAATGTCGCAATCTTGAAAGCCCTATTCATTTTTGATGTGTCTGTGTTTTCTATTTCTTTATCTTTTAGTGTTTGAAAAACTGACTCCAATTTGTGGCAAATCATGTTCATGTGACCTTCCCTGTTGAATATCTCTAAAAAACCCTGCTCATTTTATTTGAGTTATGGCCGTCATTTAGACATCTGCAAACACCAACAAGTTTGAGAAGTAGCCCCTTTTTAGTTTCATTTTTTGGCTTTACTAACTGAACTCCATTTTACCTTGAAATCCAAACTTATGTCTTCAGTTCTTTTGTTTATTGAATGTATAAAAATAGTTCTCAATTTCTCATATTTTTGTAGTTCTTGGTTTTCATTGACTCTCCTGGAGAAAAGTAAGACTAATTCTTTTCCTCTGAAATCCATGACAAATACAGACAGCAGACCAAAACTGATTGCAGGTTCAGCAGAAGGCCTCTCAGGACATGTGGATGGGAAGCCAAGAGAAGCAAGGATGAATCACCCTAGGAGTATTACCATCGATGATAAAGGAAATATTTATGTTGCAGATACAATGAACATGGCAATCAGGAAGATCAGTGAAGCAGGTAAATTCAAGGGCCTAGCTCAAACTCAAACCATACGAGTTCCTGTGATAACCTGTACAAGGGATTTTGATACCAAGCCGCCCAAGCCCCCCCACTCCTCTTCAATAAACGTCTCTTCATAAATAAAGTGATATTTAATGCATCAAAAAATAAAAAATAAAAAAGTAAAGCGGCTTAGATTTGAAAAATATGTTTCTTTCAGCATTGTTCCTTTCCTGTAATATTGTGGAACTTCACTAATTTGTTCATCACAATTCTTTGATTCAGTCATAAGTTTCATATCCTATTGAGTTTGATGAAAGACATGGTAATAAATCACGAGAGGATTGGCCCATTGAGTTTTATTTGGCGACGCAGAATATTCGCTGGAATGTTCATCATGGTTACAGTTCTTCTGATTGGAGTTTAATATCCTTACAATTTCCATCATATGGATCCATGGCACTGCGTTTTTTTATTTTTAGCCACTATGGTTTTTAATTATTTGATCACCTCAAATTTAGATCCATTTCTACCAACCATTTTACATGTAGTAAGTCTCATCGTTCTATTTGTCTTTTTGAACATCTCCATTCAGTTTTTTGAACTTGCTTATTTCTAATAAACTAGATACAGTTCATAAAATTCTATTGCTACATAAAAGACTGAATTACCAACGTATGGCAATCAATTTCCTCTTTCCCTTCGCCAAAAGCAAAAAGCTCAAGCATTATTATATTTCTTCGTTCGTCAGAAATAATATCCCTATATTTTCAGGCATGCTAACTGTAAGTTTCCTTTTTCAAAAAGATTAGTTTATCCATTTCTTTCAAAATGTAGTAGTAGCTGATTCTGTAGCATTGTTTCTTTCTATGTAAGATCTAAGTGATGTTTTTTACTGGTAAAATAATGTGAAGTAATCATGGATGAGAAGTAGAATGTATTGCAGGATAATCTTTTCTGTGCCTACTAGGTTCTGAAGTTCAGAAAAAATAAAATAAAAATAAAGACAACATTAAAAGAAATTCATGTTCAAAGAAAGGAGCATGAAACAGCAAATCTCAGCTATAGTTTGGGTTACATTATTCTTGTAGGGGTTACTACAATTGCAGGGGGGAAGTGGAGCAGAGGAGGGGGTCATGTTGATGGACCAAGTGAAGACGCAAAGTTCTCAGATGATTTTGAGGTGGTTTATATTGGAAGCAGCTGCTCTCTTCTAGTTGTAGATAGAGGAAACCAAGCAATTCGGGAGATTCAGCTAAATTTTGATGACTGTGCCTACCAATATGGGTCTGGCTTTCCTTTAGGTAAAATTGTGATATTATTTTTTAATCGACCTTTACCTTCTGCTGCGACTTGTTTTTGAAATCTCTAACCTATTCATCTAGCCATTTGATTGGTGGATTGCAACTCAAAAACTAGAGTAGATTGTTCATAGTCTATGAGGGCAAAATGAGATGATCAATTAACATGATCCAATGGTGGAGAATCTTGGGTGCATGAGCATCTCGTTGATAGGGCAGGGCTCACAGTTGTAACATATTTAGTTCATAAAATCAATTTTTCAAAGAAGTCTGCCTAAATGGTATTTCTGAATCATTGTTGCAGGGGTTGCAGTTCTTGTTGCTGCAGCTTTCTTTGGATACATGTTAGCATTGCTTCAACGCAGGGTGGGTGCTATAGTTTCTTCTCAAAGTGTGAGTAATCCATGCACTCGCTCGTCTTTCTATGCACCCCTTTGTAGACCAAATTTTCTTTGTCCTCTAGATCTGCATCAGATGCTGTCGAAAAAGAAAGAGGAAGGGCTCAAAAGTCTGTTCTAGAATCTTCCTGGCATCATTCAAGTTCTCATCCTCTGATTTTGAAGTTCTTTTGGTGCTATTGCGCATTTCTCCATACCTTAAAATAGTCAGAAGATCCTCAGGCACAAAACTTTATTCCATTCCTGTGTGACTGAATCTTCAACAGTACTTCAAGGAAAGAATCAAGAATGCTTGAGTTTCTATTCCAAGTACCAACTGACGAGAAAATGAAAACATAAAAGGCTTATTTTCTGTCATTCTCTTTTTAATTCTCTTACAGGACCCTAAACCTCTGATGAAACAAAACATCCCGCCGTATCAGAAGCCAATGATATCATCAGTCAGACCACCACTGATTCCACCCGACGATGAAGTAGAGAAGCAGGAAGAAGGACTTTTTTTGTCACTTGGAAAGCTTTTCATTAATGCGGGTGCATCTGCAACAGACATCTTTGGAGGAATGTTTTCAGGTTTTAGGAAAAAGCCACAGAACATTCAGCACCAGCAGCAGCGGCAGCCAAATGCCTGGCCAATGCAAGAAAGCTTTGTCATCCGAGATGAAGATGAGCCGCCGCCTCTTGAAACTAGGACTCCAACCCCACGAAAAACCTATGCGTTCATGTCCAAGGACTCCGAGAAAACCAACAAGTTCCGGCTTGGGCGAAATTACTACAATGGGTGGGATGGTGATTTCCACCAGCAGCAGCAGCAACAGCAACAGCAACAGCCACATCACCGGCAGCAGCAGCATCAACAACGCCATTATTCATCAGGGCCGCACACTTACTATGAGCATAGCTGTGAAACAACCAATGAGATTGTTTTTGGAGCAGTTCAAGAAGAGGATGGCCAACGGAAAGCAGTGGAGATTAAGTCTGTGGATTATGCAAATCCCATGTATAATCATCACAACATCCGTGCCCGAATCAATTATACGGGTTACTCCTATAACTTCTGATTTTTATATGAAAGGAATTCTGGCACTATTACTGCCTTCTCTTTCTGTAATCTTGTCATTTGGTCTTCAAAGTTGGAGTATCAAGATAATATAGCTGGTGAATGATGTATACGGAATGTACTAGGGAATTAGAGGAAGTACTAGTGTTTTTTTTTAAGAGTTGTTGGTTCTTTGAAGTTTGCTACTGTTTCTGATTGACCTCCTCGCTATATCCAGTCCAGGGATACAAAATGATTTTAGCTTTTCTGGTTGCTTGTGAATGGTGGATACAATTAGAATCTTCTTCTTTTTCTTTTTCTTCTCTTTTCAAAGGTTGCATCACTGTTCTTCTTCTTATTATTATTGAGATTACTTTCAAATGGGAGGTGGCATTTTGCTAGAGTTTGTTGTGTATTTGCAATCTAGTGATGGAATATTTCGACTTTATATGGGACCTAGCCTAATAAGCCTGAAGGACCTAACCAAGTCTGCCTGGTGCGCTGTCAATGTCCGGGGTATATTTGGCCGAAGTATAGGACTGCATGTGTACTCCAGCTGCTTTATGGTTATGGGGCTCACTTGCAGCCCCTTAGATACCCTTTTCATCTCATTATTTGGCATCAAGACCAATTTTACGCCCATTGAATCTTCAATTCTTCACTCACCATTTTTTTTTTGTGTTGCGGGAATCTTCACTCACCATTGGATTGAAGACTTCATTAAACTTTAAAGTTGTTAAATGATGGGCTAAGATAATATGGCGGGGCTGATTTTTTGGCTTCCCTTATCCAAGAAAACATTTTCATCTGCCCTTCTGCCATTGAGGTACACGTATCTACAATCACAGCAAAACATTGTCTCAGTTAGTCAAAGGGAGTGTTATATGCATATTGATGCATATTTCAAAAAACCAGAATAAGTAAAACAATAAAAACAAAAAATAAAAAAAGCAACAAACAAATTAATCTAGATATACGAAAAGATATGAGATTTTTTACTAAAAAAATGTATTATACACATTATAAATTAGCAATTATAATATATTAAAGACACAGTTTTTGGATTCAATTTTGACTAGATCTTTTCAATTTTGATTTTTTGTTGAGCATTTCTAAAATTTTTAAGGGAATGTGAATATGTGACCTCTTCAATTTCACTTTGCTAAAGAAACAATCCAACCACAAAAGCACTCAGTACTTACATAAATTTATTTATTAAAATATATTAAAACTAATTAGATGGAACATGGACCCTAGCTACATGGGTCATATCATGTCGGTGCTTAGCACGGGCCATTGTGCTGGTACTTCAGTTATTCAGATTCTTAAGGACTTCTAAGTTAATTGTCTAATACTCCAAGGGTCTCACTAGCTGTAATGGCCTGTTTCTTCGCATGGAAATTTGTGTTATAGAATTTCTGTGATTTCTATGTATAGAAGTACTTTTAGAAGCGGCTAAAACTGAAGACTATCTAGTTTCATAGTTTCTTTGTGGGTACATGACATGGTAGTTGTGAGTGAGATACGGCAGAGAAGGATGCAAATGGGAGAAGAGAGAAGAGAAAAGAAAGAAGAAGAATATGAAGGGGGCCAGCAAGAGGGATTAATTGGGTTTGTGTGTGTGTGTGTGATGGTCGATGGAGACCAAGGTGGGCTGCAGGTGGAGAGAGATGGTGAGGGGATGGTCTGCAGGTGGTGGCTGGGTTTTAGCAGAGGTTGCGGTGGGGTTTTGCAGGTGGTTGATAGACCGTCCCAGAATGATGATGACTCATGACAGTGAGAAAAGATACGGCGCCAAGGAAGGAGTAACAAAAAAGGAATAAGAAAGAAACTAGCTGATATGTGCGTGGTAATTTTGTTGCGCAGCAAAATAATAATTATAATAAAAATAAAAATGATAATAGTAAAATAAATAGGCCTGGGACTACACAAATTCCTAGAGAATTTGTTTTTTCTAAAAGGGGCATTGGGATTTTTATGAAGAGAAATTTTCAATATGCTTACATGTCCAAAAGCATCATCGAATACATATAAAGGTAAACTTTGAATTTTTTAAGACCAAATTGCCCTTTTTTTCACGATATTGAGAATAAACATCATTCACCCAGTGAGTCTCATATCGCAATTTATCTTATCTGATTAAAATTTTGTTACCATTACTATTGAACATTTACCGTTGATGATGAATCTTCTTCGACTATTTAGGTAATAAAGATCAATTTTGCATTTGAGATAACTGAAAAAAAAAAATTGTCACCGACATATCAATTTTATCCATTCGATTTTGTACTGAATTAGTTCAAGAGGTTTACCAACTTCTATCATGAATGAGTATTGAGAATTTCGTTATAAATGTGCTCTAACAATAGATTAAGTTATGCAAATTAAAAATAGTTCAAATTGATAAACCTCAATTTCAAAATTTAGCTCTAAGTATGAGATACAACATTGATGGTTTGAAGAAGGTAATCTCGCAATTGCAATATCAAATAGCATTTGATGACCCACTAAAGGATTTCAGTCCATATGGATTTTGTAAATGTAAATAAAAACTCTATATAGTCATAGAGAATCAGAATAAGAAATCATGACACCTTTTGCCTTTTGTATAAAGGAAAGTGTCATGACTTTGCTAATGAACATTTATCAGCTAAATAACACCTTAGTAACTCGGAGCACTATATATGTTTTGGTGGTGATGAAGTACCTATCAGTTATTTTTAATCAATGCTGTCCTCATATTTCTCTGTTAACATTAGCTCTTATTGTTCTTTGGAAGCTTACAATTCTTAATTTCTAGTTAAAGTGTGGTTCCATGTAATGCTTCCAATGCATTGTGGCAAGACCCAAAGCTTTTTCATAATAGGGCCGCCATAGAATTGGGGTTGCATGATATGGCATGCTGCCTGTTGGTGAGATACGTTAACATATTTAGTTCAAATTTGTTATGAAAACATCATGCAACTTTGTGTGTCAATAAATTGCCAAGTTGAGACATTTATTGTTCGCGATTTCGTGAGTATTCTTTGTGAGATCGCAAATTCGTGAGTCAAGTCTTGAATCAAGGCTTTAAGAAGTGATTTCTCAACAACCTCTATTTTTCATATTCCGGTTGTCTCCCAGTTGTAATTCGAAGTGTTCAAGTTTTTTGTTTAACTAGCAAGTCCAAGATGTTTGGCTTCTATCTAATGTATCTTTAAGATTTTAATAAATAGGTGAAAAAACACCCAAAAAAGAAAAACCTCTAATCTATAGATCTACAGTTTAGTCCTTCACTTAATTGTTTGAGATGTTCAATATTCTCATATAAATGATGAGCATAAGGATGTGAAGTTACATATCTTAGGTCCTCATTGATAAACTTAAAACTCATGTCATTTACTAATGTGAAAATTATGCTTCCAGACATGTGGGTTATATATTTCACATGAAATTTATATGGGTACATCTAAACTCTACACCGGCGCCAAGTGTTTGATTCTCATCTAAAGTTTGGGTATGGTCTCTACTCTCTAGTCTACTCTAGAAGGTGAATTTTGATAGCGGCGGGTACTGAATTTTCTTATGAACACCCTTTAAGGAAATAAAGTATAGACAGCTCAAATTAATGATTTTCAATCCTTCTAAACATGGTGTTTGAATGGGTAAGACACTACTCAAATGATATCAGGATAAAACTCAAATGACAGCGACCAAGATACTAATCAAGACAAACAACGACTCGACCAAAAAAAATGAGCAAAGAGCAAACAATGACTCTTTTAAGTACAATAGAACGACCAGCACGGCTGGATAGCCGTCTTTGGAAACAAACGATACGAGGCAGGAGTGGGCAACAAATGGAAGGTTGAGTAGCAGCAGACTAGATTAGACAGCTTCCAGGGCTTGCAGAATGTCCGACTTCACGTCTTCAAAATCTTCAACACCAAAGCTGAACCGGATCAAATTATCCTTAATCCCAAACTTGGCCCTCTCATGTGGACTAAGATCCCTGTCCAAAAGTAAAAGAGCAGTCACTTGCAAACATCTCTACATTATGCGCATATCATAATAATTATCATCAACAGACTTTTAACCTGTCATATTTGTTTGCAATTGAAAAGAATAGCTAGCAGGCTTTCACAATGAATTTTAGAATTTTTATTTAAGGGCCTGTTTGTTCGTATTAAACTTTACAAGAATTGAATACATGGGATTTATGCCATATATGTTATAAACATGAAGACCATAGATCAATTTCCAAAAATAAGCATCAAATAACTACCATTCTTTTTATGGAAATAGAATCAAAAGGAAGATGGTCCATTCTATTTCAATAAAAGGAATGGTCATTTGATGCTCATTTTTGAAAATTCACATTTTTTCTTCATTTTTAACCACTTAAGGCAAAAATCCTATGAATTAAATTCCTATGTATTATATGCAAACAAACAAGCCCTAAATGTTATTTACCAATAGGATTATTCAGTACCACTGTCACAGACACCGTTGTCAAAATAAATATCTACAGGAGATGATATTGGGGTTGATTGACATTCCGAACTTTATTGGGAAAGCATAGTTGAATATAAATTTTCAAGAGGGCTACTAAGATTAGAACAAAATGGCAAAGACTAATTTTTTTCTTTTTAAGTCCCTTTCCTTTTTTTTTTTTCTCCTAGGATCTTAGAGCAAAATATGACATTCAAGTTTAGACACACCAGCAACAACTTTAACAAATTAGTAGGTACTGAGTAACAGGAAGTACCAGTAAGACATGATAGCAGGCGGGTCAACAAGGCTCTCACAGCCTCCAAAGGATGGGGCTATGTAAGGAATTTTTAAAGCATCAACAAATCTCCGAGTGGCCATCAAGTCCCCGGCAACCTGCAGGAGGAAGATGAGTAACTATTCCATAGCCATTTTGAGAAAGTATGAAGATAAGTCTATCATACATTCAACTCACCTCAAAACTCACCACACCCCCGAAACCATACATTTGCCGCTTGGCAATGTGATGTTCCGGATGACTTGGTAGGCCTGGATAATGGACTCGTATAATCTGCCAATGGCAGCCACTAAGGGAGTCAGCCTTCTAAAATACTGAAAATAAAGAAAATGAGGATAGAGGAACAAAGAAAAAGAATTGACAATGCACGCAAGAAACTCGGGGATGATAATGTTAATTCCCCTAATGACACTTGAAACCCTTTCAGGTTGTATGCGACTTGGCTGATTGTAGATGAGCCCATAAATATAACAAAAAAGGGGTGGCCTTCACAAAAAGGGTTTTCTTTCCTTTAAGCTTTGGCCAGACATCCACATTTCACCTATACTCACTGTTGCATTGAATCACTGTTGAATTGAATGTTATATATATATATAGAGAGAGAGAGAGACATGGAATTTATAGAGAGAGAGAGAGAGAGAGAGAGAGAGAGAGAGAGAGAGAGAGAGAGAATTCTTCTGTAGAGCACTGGTGCACTAGAACATGGTGGGGCCCACTGTCCAATCCATTTAACTGGACCAACAAATAGAGAAACCCCCCTAACGTACACACAAAGTTGCTCCCAAGCACTTGGTGCTCATGATAAGGTGAGCACCGGGTGTCAAAACACTAGTAGGGCCCAACTTATGATCCATCCAAGTGGATCATAATACAAGTACCCCCCGTGATAGTCACAAATATCAAGTTTGGCACCATTCCAAATGGATTAGGTGTTGGATTGGATTGCATTCATTTTGGATGGGGAAAACTCATTGACCATTGATCAAGTGCTTATGATGATGATGATTTGAGCCTCTATCACCATGGAAGGATTGGTGGTGAGGAGATCTTTCAATCCCCCCAGGTCCCATCCCCAAGTGGGGCCTCTAGTGGACCCCACTAGAAAGTGGTGCAGCGCTCAGTAGAGGAGCTCTCATATATATATATATATGTATGACTACCTCTACAACATGCTGAGCATAGGCACTTGTGAGGCCCACCTCGGGACCCACCTGGCCGGGGGGTGGGGGAATCGAAGATCTCCCTTGGCACAGCACCTGCACGGTGATTGGGGCTTCGATCATCGTTGGCCCCACTTGATCCCATCAAATGTTAACAATCTAAAATGAGTGCACACTTGATCCAACGGTCTAGTTCATTTGGATGGGTGCCAAACCCTAGGATTGGTGACTTTGTGTGTATCTTGAGAGGGTGGTTTCCCTATTTGTTGGTCCAGTTAGATGGATCGGACAATGGGCCCCATTATGTGTTCCAGTGTACCAGTGCTCTGCAGAGGAATTCCATCTCTCTCTCTCTCTCTCTCTATCTATCTATCTATCTATCTATATATATATATATATGAAGCTATGGAAATTGTCTTGTGCTGCTGTTTGATGATGATGGCAGCTTAAATTTGATTTAACCTGTGTGGGCCCACCTTTATTTTGTCCAACTCATACCATGCACATGAAATGTGAATCAGTTCTGTAAGAGGGGTTTTCTGTAATGTGGGCAACTGAGCAGGTTAAATCTAACAGAAATGGGTTCCACACATCCTATAACAGATGCTTAGCTGCTGTGGATATGGCACTGACAGCAGCTAAGGATTTTTTTCCTCAGTTAGGAAACTGTCAAAATGTTGATGCTCTTAAACCAAGGGTTAGGACCACTGAAATTTTCCCATTCAGGCAAGACTTTCTGTTACACACTGTGGACCGTGTAAACCATGAGCTTCGTAATGAACATAGCCCCTATATGTGAATGTGATCACCTTAGGATTCGGATGCATACAAACATCCAGTGATTGTGGCTGAGGCCATCTCCAATCCATGTCATGGCCTATCTACCCTGCACCTCCCTCACCAATAATGCAGGTGGGTCTCCAATGTGGACTCTATGATTGGAATGTCACTAGATATACTGCCACAAGTACCCATGGTTTGAATATTAACCACAGGATTCAAGTTATCTTTACCCAAGAAAATTTTGATTCAGCATGTGCAAATGACTTCAATCCACAGGAGATCTGAATGGACTTTAGATTAGGCACCGTACAAGGGCAATGTTTTGATACAAAGGTTGCTTCAACAAGAAAGGGCATCATGTTGCAGATTCGCTCGCTTTTATCACTACTTACAACAGCGAAAACTGGAGGAAATTATTCACAAATAAAGTGCAAGCATTTTAAATACCTTGGGATGTGCCTCTAAAATCTCGGCCATCCTCAATGCTTGAGAGTTTTGGTGCTGTACACGAAGGTGCAGTGTCTTCATACCTCGGATGATATGATATGCAGCATTCTGAAAATATACAATGCTGCTTTCAATTAATATGATGCTGAAGTGACAGCTTGCAACATATGTAAACATCCACAATGAACGAAAACTAATTTAGAAAGTATCACAAGTTTTTAAGTAAGAAATTGACAGTAAAATCACTTCTAAAATTATATCGAGGGTAATACTTCAATTTTTTCTAAGGTTGTATAGGATGTTATAATTAAAGATACATCAACTAGAAAAATACTTAAAGCTTGAGTTTGGTTTTCTTTTGTTCCTTGTTTATCTGTTGTTCCTTGTTTAGTCAGAGTTGATATACTATATCTATGATGCCTTGTCAACTCTTCTTTAACAAATTTTTGATGTTTTGAACTATGAAGATGATTAAAAGAGTAGAAAGTAGAACTTTCTAGAGTCATCCCCAGCAAATTCAATTTTTAAGGCGTACATTCCTTGCTATTCAGTTATTTCACTATGGTCCATGATTTGGAATGGTAGTTTAACTGCGCAACCCTGACGGTGGAAGCTTTATGTTGACCAGAGCTAGTGTGAGAAATCTTAACAAAGAACAATATATGACAAAAGAGTTTCTGGTCTCACCGTCTTCTCAGTCACGTGTCCACCAGATAATGAATTTGAAAGATGATGTAAATAATTCATTTCTACATTATGATTGTTTGAGCTATATATTCTACTAGTTTGTGTCTAATTAAAACTTGAACCCCTTGATAGAGCTTACATAACAGATATTAGATAGATTAGGTTCGCTAATGCTTCATGTGGAAACTGCAGAGGCCAAAGAGGCACTAGAGAAGGTTGATCATATTTTCCCTCGCCACAATTCCACTTAGGAGGTGAGCACCCATACCAAAATGTTTTAACATTGTGGGTGGGGTGGGTGGCACTTTGGGTTGAGATGATAGATGGCTGGATCTTAGGTCCTTTCCAAGAGCATAGTAAGGTCGTTTCTCTTTCCCCTGCTGTTCATTGGGAACTTGAAAAGAAAAGAAAACAAGAATCTCAAGAATACATCCAAGATATTATAGAAGGGTCAAAGGCTGGATCAGGATGGATTTTGCTCAATGAGCTTCAGAGAAGAAAGATTCTCAAGAACCACTTCACAGAATACAATAATCTTGAAGTAGCTTCTTCAAAGTTCTACTTTTAATTCTCCATTTGATATTATTATTGGTACCAGCTAAAATCTTATTCCTATCAGAGAAAAGGTTTAGAATACATGATAACCACACGAGGCCCAAAAAGGAAGAAGGTAAAACAAACATGGGCTATGCTATACCACAAACCAAAGATAGGAACAAGTAACAACAAAAATAAAAACTAGCACAAATGCCCCACAAAGTTATCGACCCTGTATGCTACTCCATTTACTTTCCTTCCCGCATGCCGAAAAAGCACACATTGAAGATGAAAGATGATAAAGCTTTGATCTCATTAAGATAAAATTTGTATTTCCAATGGACCCTAGACAAGGATGGAGATCTTTGAAATAGCATTTAAACCATCATGTTCCATTAATTCCCTTCCGGAGAAAGACACTAAGAAAATCCTTGGAAATTCAAAAAAGTATTCCACCTCTGCTTCATTGGAACCAAAGACACCGATGGTGAATAAAACTCAAGCATTAATTCCCTCCCCACACCAAAAAAAAAAAAAAAAAAAAAAACCAAACCACCCCAAAACCTCACGAAGAGAAGTAGCTTTTTGTCATTTAGTACTCTATGGATCCCTCTTATTTTCTTTTCTCTTGATTTGACCCTTTATTTCACTCCACTCCTACCCTCATGTTTGCCCTAAGGAAAAACTAGTAACTATCAGACTATCACATGCGTGGTGTGATAGTCATGGCCTTGCTTATTCAGAGGCACACTTACTACCAAGTTCTACATAGGCATACGTGGGAAAGAACCAAAACAAGAGAGAAATTGACTTATGAAAAGAGGGTAATGGAAGATAGTTGTGGAAAAAGTAAAAAAACCAACTGAGAGAAAAACTGGAAGAATGGAAACCAATAATGCCAAAAATAGAGACTTGCGTTGCAAACCCTATAGACTTTCAATGACGTACACGTGGCAAAATTTGAAACTGCAGAGAACATTTGGAATTTCTACAAGGATTTTATGTTCAGATAATTTCACAAAAAGTTAGCAACTGAAGACAGAAATCAAATAGATTGAACAAAAGAAAGAAGAACACAAGACTTCCACTCTATGACGCACACACAAAAAAGGTATCCCTAATGGTTGTATGATTGTGTGAAAATCATTTGAGATAACAATTTATAGAAGAGACCAATTGAACAAAAATTTCATACTTTGAATTGTAAATTCACTCTCTAAATCATCTGAGAGCACTTGAGAGAGCCCAGCTGAAATGAAAATTTCATATTGAATTGTGAACTCCCCATACACACATGAGCCACACAAATAAAAAATGAAAATGTCAGCCTCAATTACAAAGATTATTTACTCACCGGGTTAAGTACACCACCAAATATGTGATGCAGGGAACGCACTTTGGAAACAAGTTCCTCCGAACCACTAATGCAACCGGCTATTACCTAAAGAGGGAACTGACTTTTAGATTTCAATGTTATTGATAATGCTTAATCACTAGCTTAAGCGCCCCAAAAAGCAATTTTTTATTAACTCACATCATTATGACCTCCAATGAACTTTGTCGCAGACTGCAAAACAATATCTGCACCAAGAGCTAAGGCCTTCTGGTTGACAGGTGAAGCAAGTGTGCCATCTATGCAGACTTTTGCTCCTTTGCTGTGGCAAATCTTTGAGACCAATTCAATGTCAATGCAACGGAGATAAGGATTTGTTGGAGACTCTGTAAAGAAAAGGTATACCTGCAGTGAAAGAATTTTGCTAGTGTGAGTGGAAAACACATTTCATTAAAATGTATATATCAACTAAATAACCAGGCACTAGCTAACAACAAATTATTCACTGACATTATGCTCATCGAGTGCAGATTTCAGAGCTTCCATATCAGCGGGATCAATGACAGTAGCCTGCACTTTATAAAGATGAGGGTAAGAAAAACGGAAGCAGTGGAAAAGGAAGACGATATACACCAACAGCATAATAGTAATACCAATTGATACCCAATTATCCTAATGAGTTTGCTTAGATTATAGGGTTTGCTTTCTATTATTTATATGTTTTTGTAGGGGGAGGGAGGGAGAATAGAGACGAGGTGGGGAGGAGTGGTTTCCTTCATGGATTTATCTATTTTGAGGTTCAAGCTATCATCAGAGTCTCCCAAACCCTCCTCTGGGGTTTGGATCACAACCAAAAGAGATGCATGGAAAAAGCCATATGAAACTGAACTGCATGTTCTCTATGAATAAAAATACACAGAAACTAGTTCAAAATATATACAAATTTTATCAACATACATAAGAAAAAATGTATGATTTTCAGCGAGATACTAAAATCAACTACAAAACATTACAACATAAACCGATAAACAGGGAAATTACCGAAACTCCCATTTTGATAAGTATGGTCTCAACGAAAATTCTAGTTTTCCTGTAGCAATCTGAGGTTATCACGATATGATTACCGCCCTCTGGTCTCAATGCAATCAGTGTCACTATAGAAGCATACATGCCAGATGCCACTAACAGTGTTGACTCAGCCCCCTCTAGTGCGCTGCTCAAGTTAATGAATCAGAACCAAGTTAGAGACATGGTATTCAAGAATACAAGTGCAAATGCACACAAAGACTACACATTACAAAAAAAAAAAGACATATATGGACCTTATCTTTTCCTCTGCAACCTTTGTAGTTGGATTCCCATAGCGACCATACTCAAAACTCTCGTGAGTTCCATCCTGTCGCAGTTTAGAATTATGAATTAGAAGGATAGATATCAACATCAGAAACCATCTTGCATTTGCATTTACAGTCCTAGAGAAATGGAAAACATCTCTGATTATGTAATTAATCTCTACATTCATGTTGCAAACCATAGTATGGACATTGTGGGCATTGGGCAACATCACCCAAACAAATAGAGCACCAGCAACAACAAGCACCAGTTCCCTCAATGGCCAAGATAAACAGATTTGAATCTTCCCAAGCAATAACTCATGAAATATTGAATGTTTATGTCATCATACATTTTAATTGTAAGAAAATGGACATTTACATCCATATTACTTTACTTTTACCTTGAAAGCAATTAGCTCAGCAGTATCCTTGAACATGTAGGCAGAAGTGTTGACAACTGGGGTGGTGATGGCGTCGGTAGCTATACCACGTCCTGATCTTTCACCTGTGGAAAACAAGACCCAAGAGTGTTTTCTGCGATTAAACATCCACTTTCCAAAAGAAGGGCCTGATGTGGGGAAGAACTAAGAAAGTGGGGGTGTGGGGGTGTGGGAAACAGATGCATTGAGAAGAAAGAAGAAAGAAAAAAAAAGGGGGAGTGGGGATTGGGAGATCGTTACCAGCATGAACAGCAATGGTCCCAATGGAGGTGGTAGGTGCCGAATGCGACATTGTTAGAGCGTCGTTGGCAGGAACGTCGTGGTGGTTTACGAAGTGGTTTCTCACGACCAAACCAGCCAAGTTTCGATATCGCAAAGAAATAGAGGAATACAAAAACTCAATCTTTGTACGTGATTTCCGCGCTGGGACGGATACGGAAATCTGATGGAAATTTCGTTTTCTCTCTGCACCGAACAAGGAAGGAAATTTCCAGCGCCTTGTCTCGTCCCACTTTCCGCGGAATGGAGCGTTACGCAAACTCTCCAAATCTTATCTCGACTTAGCGGGTTATTGACTCACAATTGTGAGATCGTAAGTGGTTTTGTCATAATTTTGAAGTAAATATGATTACGTATGTCACCAACAGTCAGGCATGCAACACCTATTCCATGGTAGCTCTCTCATGAAATAAGTCATGGATTTTGCCGCAATGCGTTGGTGGCATTGTGGTATTACATGTCACCACACTTCAACTGGAAATTAGGACGGTATGCTTCCAATGAACAACTATAAGAGCTAATCTTAACGAAGAAATTCAGATCACACTAATCAAGAATAACTGTTGTATTTGTACTTCATTACCACCTAATTATATTCAGTGCTCCAAGTAATTTAGGTATTATTTCGCTGATAAAAGTTCATTAGCAAAAAAAAATTATGACACTTTCCTTTATATAAACTGCAAAGTGTCTCATGATTTTTTATTTTGATTTATTATGAATATCATAGGTGAAAATCTAAAGGTTGGGTTGACGAAGAATACCCTAGGTTATAAAAAAAAGACTATATAATATTCATCTCAAATTTTATTTGCATTTAAAAAATTCATATGGACTGAAATCTTTTATTGGCTCATCAAATGCTATTTAATATTGCAATTACGAGATTACCCTCTTCAAACCATCACTGTTGTATATCGAACTTAAAGTTAAATTCTGAATTGGAGGGTCTATCAATTTGTTCAAGTTTAATGTGCATAACCTAATTTATTTTTAAAGCATAGTTATAACGAGATTCTCAATGCTTATTCATGGTAGAAGCTGATATATCTTTTGAATTGCTTCTGTACGAAATCGAATTGATAAAATAGACACATGTGACATTTTTTTCGATTTAATTTCAAAATGTAAAATGGATCTTTATTACCTAAATTACTAGAGAATGTTTAGTAGGGATGGTAACAAAATTTTAGTATGATACATGTAAGTTGCAATGTCGAAAAGAGATTCAATAGGTGAATGTTGTAAACTCTCGGTATCGTAAAAAGTAAAGAAAGGGCAACTTGGTTAAGAAAATTTCAAAGTTTACCGTAAAAGATGTTTTTTGGACATTATATGTGTTTGAGGATATTTTTGAAAGTATCAGAAATTTTAAGGATTCTTTTCGTAAAAATCCTTTGTTAAAATCTATAAAAAGATATGAATTTAGAAGTTGGTAAGGTAACCCCGGGCCCAAGCCCTGAAGGGATTAATCTTGCCCAATGTGCCAAAACACCCTCCTTTAGAAAAAAAAAAAATCAAATAGTTGGCGGGGCCATATCATTCTTATCTAATTACAGTGGATGGTTGCTTTTATAAACAAAGTACAATCTAACTTACTACTTTCTGCCTGGCGGCCTCTAACAACCCTTCTTAATGCCATTAATTCTCCGAAGTTACAACATTAGATTGCTATCATGATGAATTAAAGTAATTGCCTAGTGATTACAGAGAACTTATTGTAGAGGAGTTGATCGAGAGATCTATCGGAAACATTGTTACTATTTTGAAAATTTTAATTTTAGTAATTTATTTTTAAAAATGAGCCAAAAGTTTATATATATTAAAAAATTTTCCACAAAAACCCCCTTTTTAATCTCATAAAGGGTATTCTATCATTTCGAGAGAAAAGTTGCTGGGACAGAGAGGAACAATTGGAAAGGACTTGATTGAAAAAAAATATATATTTGAAAACTTTAACATCAATTTGAAATATCCAATTTTCTTTTATTTTTTAAATAAATAGATTAAAGTCCTATACTTTTTTGAAAACTCCCTAATTTTCAATAACTTCCAGATAAAAATCTTTGTTTTTTTGTTTTTGTTGTTTTAATTCTTCGACGATGTTAGTATTCCAAAGGTCTTTGACTTAAGAGAACTAATTCCCAAAGTGGTATAGCCTACTAAACCTACGACTAATCTCTTGACACCAATTAAACTCAAACAAATACTGAAATACGCATCAAGCAAATTTGAGAACTCTTTGAACACAATACATGGGAGAAAACCTAAAATTTATATTAAAAAAAAAAGAAAAAAACCCCCTCTCAAGTGGGTGGGTAAAAAGTAAAAACCCCATTCAAAGCAATTAACCCAGTTCCGAAAGTTTGAAAGATGGGTAAACTTATATAGTTGCTTTGCGACAGCCGCCAAAACCAATGAAAACTCCGTTCCAGAGACCCACCAAAACCCTCTCACATGGAAATGATGCTTTCTTCGTCCCCCCAAAATCCAACGGCTCTCAGATTCAACCAAGACCCTGCAAATTCGAAGCTCTATTCCCATTACAGAATCATCCCAACGTGCTTTTCACTGCAGAAATGCGGCGAAAAATCTCTGTTTTCTTCCTGTTCCATGTCTCACACCACTAATTCTTCAGATTCTGAAGCAACCCTTTTCCACAGATCGAGAGTTACAAACAAAGGTGGCATTTCCAGATGCCACAATGAGGGGAATTTGATTAACGTTGGGTTTTTGAAGAACCCATCATCCATCATCCATGTTTCCTCGATGGAATCGACAGTCGGAGAATATGCTGAGAACAATCCGTTTTCATGCAATTCTATGTTGCATACCTCTAATTCCTCTGATTCTGAAGAAACCCAATTCCATGGATCAGGTGTTGTAAATAAAGGTGCGATTTTTAGAGACCCCAGCGGTCGAAATTCGATTGAATTGGGGTTTTCGAAGAATCCGGCGTCCGTCATGGATGTATACTCGATGGGGACTATGATCAGAGAATACACTGAGATGGGGTTGTTTGAGGATGCAGTTGGGTGCTATTTAGAGATGCTGAATTTCGGCCTTCCAGTCCATAAATTTTCATATTTCCCATGTTTGATCAAGGCGTTTGCGGGGCTTTCTGATTTGAGAACGGCGAAACAGATTCACGGGCATATTTTCAAGATTGAAGTTGGGATTGATGTCTATATATCGAATTCGCTGCTGGCAATGTATTGGAAATGTGGTGCGGTGGATGATGCATTGGTTATGTTCGATACAATGTCTGAACGGGATTCTGTCTCGTGGAGTACTATGATATCGGGATATAATCAGTCACTGGAGCCTACAATGTCCCTGAAAAGTTTCATCTGGATGCAAGAATCTGGTGTGCAGATGAATCGGGTTGCTTTTCTTTCCGGTATATCATCTTGCACAGCTTGTAGATCATTAATTCATGGGCGAGCAATTCACTGTTGCATAGTGAAAAATGGGTTGGATTCAGATCTTTCATTGGCAAATGCAGTTATCGATATGTACATGAAGTGCAGGGATCGAATGAATGCATTCCATGTTTTCAAGAGAGTGTCTATGAGAAGTAACGTTGTCACTTGGAATATGATGATTTCAGGGTATGTCCATAATGGAATTTTCACTGAGGCACTTGTTTTGTTCCATGAAATGCGTGTTTGGGGTATGAGACCTGATTCCTCAACAGTGGTAGGTGTTTTAGGATCCTGTTCGCATTTATCCAATTTGCTAGTTGGAAGACAAATTCATGGCTGCATCATTATTTTTGGTTTACAGAATGATTCTAGAGTTGAGACAGCACTTTTGGACATGTATTGTAAATGTGGTGACATCGACACTGGTATGAAATTATTTGAGCAGTCTTCAAATAGAAACTTTGTAATGTGGGGTGCTATAATTGCAGGTTGTGCTCAAAATTTCCATGCCACCAAAGCATTAGAACTATTTTCAAAATTTAATTTTGAAGAAGGTTTAGCGGATTCTGACACTGTGGTCTCTGTTCTTCGGGTTTGTTCATCCTTGACCCTTAGGCGCAAGGGTATGGAAATTCATGCATTTGCAATAAAAATGATGTTGGATTTTGATATTTTTGTTGGTGGTGCATTAACTGACATGTACGCGAAGTGCAAGGATATTAGATCTGCTCAAAAAGTGTTGCTTAGATTACCCATTAGAGATGTGGTCTCATGGAATGCTTTGATAACGGGGTACACACAAAATGATCTTGAAAATGATGCTTTGAAGGCGTTTTGCAATATGCAGATTGAACATGTAAGACCTAATACTGTAACCATTGCCTGTATTCTCAGCGTCTGTTCACGACTATCAGTATTAGTTTTATGTAAGCAAATCCATGGTTATCTTATAAGAAATATGCTTGAATACAGTACTCTTGTAAACAACTCTCTAATAGCTACATACGCCAGATGTGGTGACATAGATAGTTCAGTACGTTTGTTTCGGCTGATGCGTGATAGGAATGAGATATCATGGAATTCAATGATATCAGGGCTTGGAATACATGGTTGTATGGATGAAGTACTTGCTTTGTTTGATGAAATGAAAGTGGAGGGCGTAATCCCAAATCACATAACATTTACAGGCATTCTCTCTGCATGCAGCCACACAGGGAACTTAGATGAGGGATGGCGGCATTTTAGAAGCATGAGTGAGGACTATAGAATCGTCCCAGAAATTGAACAGTACACTTGCATGGTAGATCTATTGGGGCGAGCAGGTCATCTAGATCAAGCATATGATCTGATCAAGCATATGTCATGCATGCCCGATGCCTTTGTTTGGGGGTCACTGCTTGCATCTTGCAAAATCTATGGTAATAGAGTATTGGCAGAGCGAGTAGCCAATCACATTTTTGAGCTTGATTCTAATATTGCCGCGTACCATGTTCTCCTATCTAATATATATGAAGATTTTGGAAAATGGGATGCTGTTGATAGGGTCAGAGCTGCAATGAAAAAGATGGGCCTCAGGAAAACTCCGGGGTGCAGCTGGATTGTGCTTGATAGTAAACTTCATATTTTTCTTGCAAGTGACAGATCACATTATCAATCAAGTGAGATATATGCTGCCCTTGAACATTTGACAGAGGAGATCAAGGACAATGGATATATCCCTCAGCTACATTCAGTAATAATTGGACATGATGAGGCTACTGAGCAAAGTGATTTTCTATAGTATGTTGTTGAGGCCATGGTACTATAGGAATGCTCAATCAAGAGTGATGTGTTTTTTGACTGACCAGCAATGGTAGATGTGCGGTCCATCTTTTGGAAGTCTTGCCTATTCATTCCCCATCATGGGCAACACCCTGCCATAATGTCTTCTCTAGAAGGTAATCCTAATTATCCTAGTGGTGGCTTGCAAATGGACAATCAAAAGATATGTTACGTGTTGTGGGCAGAATATGTCACGTGTTCTGGGCAGCATTTGATGAGATTATTTGATGCTGAGTGTTTTGGGAATCCCCTGCTAAATATATCCTATTCATATCTAAGATTTTGAGTCACCTGAAGGTAGGCCTTACATTTACTGTTTGCATGACTACACAAACAGTGTGATTAAAAATTCTAAATATGCTCTTCAAAGTCAGCTGTCATGAGTCACAACGGGACCTGCTACAGAAAATTTTAAGTGAGTTATTTACAGCATTCTCTTCTGGTTTAAATTGTACAAGCTCCTAGTATGTTGTGGACATGCAGATGGTTCCAAGATGGAGATCACAAAATTTAAAATATGGAGACACTGCACTACACTGCAATTGGGCTTGTACTAGATCACATGCTATTTGAGTATTTTGATGGAGGGTTAATCTCTTTTGCGGTGCACTTGTGGAGGCAATTGGTAACCTCATTCGGTACGGTTTAAATTCCAAATCAGAACAGCTGCTGCCAAAATTACCAGTTTATTTAAATTTGAACTTTGTTTTTGTTCAAAGCTAGGTGATTTAGAAAAATCTCATTCACCAAAGACACACTGCAGGTTGAACTGGGACCCACCAAGTGGTATGGTCTAGTTCGATTATGCTGCTCCTCAGGCCCTCAATGGGTTTTCTTGCTAGGTTTGTACAGGACCAACTTCATCCCAGCCTGCTTGACTATTGGGCCCACACATGTTGGCCATATGGATTTATAAGGTTGGGATGGGGAGAAATTGGACATTGAATGAGTGACTCGAGAAAGTTTCATTTAGAGTTTCGTCTGTCTCATTTGAGTCACCTGGCTTAGTGACCTACTGAGTCAAAGCCAGTTCAGGAGTTTGTGAATTTGAGTAAAGGAATATTATACACAACTAGGAAGCTTGCATAGTGACTAATTGTGGTAAGAATGAACGTAGTAAAACCATGTTCACCTACTCCATATGGGGTTTTGAAAATCAATGTATATGGAGAAACAAAAGGAAAGCTGGGGTTGGCTGAATTTGGTGGTGTTCTTCGCAACAACTAGGGGGAAGTTTTGTTTATGTTCTCCAATCGTTAATACAATGGTATTGAGGATACCAAAGTGGGGTGGTTGTAGAAGAGTGTGAATTTGAGTATGATAATATTATGCACAAATGGGAAGCTTGTATAGTGACTGTCTATGTCTATAAGAAGGTAGTGGAGGTACTCCTCCATGTGGTTTTTTGAAACTAAATATATATGGTGCAACAAAAGTAAAGTCAGGTTTGGTAGGCATTGGTGGCATTTTTTGCACCGAGGCAGTTATTGTTTATGTTCTCCAAGCATGTAGTGCTCAAGGAATCGAATGAGGTGGACGTATTGGCTATTCTTGAAGTTCTTTGGATTTTTTCTTGCTCTTTCCAAGATGGTGTGATTGTGGAGAATAATTCAGCTAATGCTATATCTTGAATTACCACTAGGTGGGCCATGGAAATTTAATTTTTGTTTCAATGAAATCAAAATCCTCTTATTTTCAATCTAGGTGGAATTTCAGCATATTAGGAGATCAACTAATGGTGTAGTGGTTACTTTGACAAAACAAAAGGTGGCAAGAGAGGTTGCTTTGTATGCCCATGTTATGTAGTTTTATGTTTGTGCTGGTATAATGCTCTTGTGCCACTGCTTTTCTCTAGTTTTTGACATTGTAGTGTTGCTCTTATTTTTTTCCCCAAGCTTTGAAAACTCCATAGAGTTAACCTGGTTTCAGTCATTATTGAGTCAAGTTAGTTTCTATTCAGATTCAGCACAATCTACTTATTTTTTTGGTAAATGGGTGAGCCTATTTAAAGAGATTTTTTGGCTATAGTTGAAACTTCCTTCCACTTTCCTACTTCTAGATATAAAACCCCCTTTCACTTCCCAATCTATGTATTTTAAACCCCCCTTCCATTTCCCAACCTTTATATTTGAATTCAAGATTTTAAATTCAAGATTTCATTCCATTCCTAAACTCCATTTTTAGAACCCACCTTCCAATTCCTAACCTCTATATTTAAAAATCATGCCTCCTTCACTTTTATATTTAAAATCCTTTTTCAGTTCCCCACCTCTATATTTAAAAACCCCCTTACTTTCCAGCCCCTTACACTTCCAAGTCTAACTCAAAATTTTTTCCTAGATCTGAACTCCTTTAACCCAAAAACTTCCCACCAAGGCAATGGGGTAAGCCGAAGGGGATGTGAATGAAAATAGGAACAGTAGAGATGAAGAAGTGCAACCAATCCAAGGATTTGGCTCAAGATTGATTGGAATCGAGAAACAAAATTCATGTACTCCGACCTCCAACATAGTTTGTACAAGGCTTTAATGATGATGATCATGAAATATATATATATATATATTTCAGATTTTTTAGGTGTAAAAAATGGGCCCAAATTATGACTTGACCAGACTTGAGGAGGATTGAGTCGGGTTCCAAGTTTGGTTTTTTAATTGTTGTAATCCCTCTCATTTTAATATAAGTTATTTGTTACCCTTTAAGAAACGAAGAAAAAAAAGACTCAAGATGAACGTAGTGAGCAAAGTATAGAATATAGTAAATGTATTGGGATACGCATCATCAATTTGAAGGCTTTTTTTTTTTTGTTGTACTATTGGTTAGAAGTTATACTTTTAACTTGAGAACCCAGGGATCGATCCTTGGGCATATGCTTGAAACTAAGGGCCTATTTGGCATTATTTTTGTGTTGTTCTTGATTCTATCGGGTTGTGCTGAGACTTTGCTATGTAGAGCCTGTTTGGCAACATTATATTTAATTGTTCTACACTTCTACTCAAAATATTTTGTGCAGAACTTGTTTGGTAATGTCATAATATGTTTGTTCCAAGGAAAATAATCAAGAGAATCATATTTGGCAATACTATTGAACTTAAATTTATTATAAATATTCATGAGTTCATATTAAATATTAAAATCTTCTCTACCTATGGGACCTAACTTTAGAAATACAACACTTTCCCACTTTTAGGGATTAGAACATGGGCCAACCTTTATAAGAATTAAAGTGTGGGCCCACATTTTGTGATTGTGAACATGAGACCCACCTTAGGAATTACAACATGGGCCCACCTTTATGAATTGTTGTATAGGGCTCACCTTTAGAAATTATCATATGGGATCACCTTTAGGAATCAGAACATAATACTCACTCCTACATGAATTAGAACATGGGGCACACCTTTTGGAATTACAATAGGGGTCCACCTGTTGGATTTTGTTGTACATAGGACCCACCTTTAGAGATCATAATGTGGGACCCACCTTTGGGAATTTGAACATGGCTCACCTTTATCGACACAAAAACACAAATAAAATCCCATTCTCAATTAAAAACACAAAAACAAAGACATCATAAATAAAACCCATTTTGTTTTAATATTTAAACAAATTTATCATGTAAAAAAATGAAAACTTAGAAATCAATTAATCAAGCATAAAACCAAGTACAACCATTTTTACCGTTTCATCATGAATTCTTAGGAATTCAGTTCCATGCATGCAAACAATCCCAGGAAGACTTAAAATGGTCAAAAAGAATGTGAACAAGCACTTCATATTCTCATTTTTTTTTTGAGAATTTTTAAGAATGGTAATGGAACCCATTTTACAATGGATTCATAGGAATTCAAATCATGTGACCAAATCACCTCTAAAGACTTCAAAGTTGAAATGAACAATACACCTTATCTTTTAGATTTTTGAAGATGGGTATCCAAATTCAATTTACTATAATTCCCTAGAAATTTAATTCCATGACTTCCTAGATTTTACAAGAATACGATTTATCAAAAATTTGTTAGAGAAAAATCTTCGTTTTTCTTCTTGAAGCCTTCAAAAAGTTAAACAATTGACTTGACTAGAATTGCAGAATTCTACAACTTTAGAATGACTTTGACGAAAGGAAGTTTCAATATACAATGCTCGTCATCTGTTTTAAGGGATTTATCCACACTTGTGAAAAGGCTTTTCAAAATGTAGTAAGAAGTACTTCTCCAAGGAGTATCAACTGAGATATGTATGAATATTATCAAGAAGGGTGTCCAATTCATCAAAGAGGTAGGAGAAAATGTAGATTGACTATATAGGAAAATATTCTCCTTCATACGGTTCTCATGCAAACCATGCTTAGGATTGGTTATGGCGATTTTAAATAAGTAGGTGAGTGGGACCTGCCTCGTATACCAGTCTTGTGCACGGTTTGCGTGAGAACCCGTGTGCAAAAGATCAAAGTCTCTACTGTAATGTCCCACTCTATATGCATGTATGATACTGACTGCTTTCGCCCAGAGGCCTCACGGTTTTGCTTCTGGTAGGCTTCAACTCACCAAAAGGCTTCATGCGAGGTAAGGGTACAAGCTCTATATATTAGCCCAGTCACTTTCCTCTCTATAGTCGAGTGGGACTCGAGGACGTCACAATCCACCTCTCTTAGGGTTGCATGTCCCTGTGCAGTAGCCTACCAGCCCTTTTGGCCCGCCCACATGGAAACCCATGCATTTGCATTAGTCCATGGCAGGGAGCCATATTGAACTAGTTGAGAGTCGGCTCTGATACCATTTGTAACGCCCCACCCTATACGTATGCATGATATTGTGATGTCCTGGAGTCCCACATTAACTATAGAGAGGAAAATGATTAAGATTATATGTAGAGTTTGCACCCTTACCTTGTATAAGGCCTTTTGGTGGTTGAGGCTCACCAGAAGAAAAGTTGTGAGGTCCATGGGCCAAAGCGGACAATATCATGCATGCGTATTGGGTGAGGCATTACACCTGCGATATAATTATAATATTTGTGAGAAAAGATCTGGATCTACAAAAATGAGCAAATGTGTAGTGATGAAAATTCCTAGAGAGAGATCTGATGCAATGAGATCTAACTCCAGGAAACCAGCATTTTCTACGTAGGGAAAAACACTTCAATTTATGCAAGCAAAAATTACTAGTGTCTGTTAAGCGCACAACCAAAGGATAGTCCATGATAGTGTGGATAGGAGATAGAGAGAGATTGACAAAAGGAAGATGTGGGCATTTATAGTGCATGTATATATATAGAGAGAGAGAGTGGGAAATCTTGTAGAGGAATTTTTTGGGTTGGGTTTTTGGGGTGGAGGTGTTAACATTGGCCCATGTAGAATAGTAGCCCAGGTTCACCAGAAGCCCATGTACACTAAACGGGCATTGACCCATTATACTGATAGCATTATCATAGTCAAAGTTGTAATCGTGTACACCTTTGTTTCCCCCCTTTGTATGATCTCATAGCTGTGTATAGATCATAAATGGATTGACTGTAGCCTTAATTAAGGCAATTGAGAATTATAAAGAGGGAGAATCCATCGACTCCTAGACACATTGTCTTCTAAAAAACTATTCTCTATATTATTGTGTATGGAATGTCATGGTATCAGAGCCTTTTGGATAGATATCTTCCTCTTGGATCACTTCCCATCACAATAGCAAGAAAGGATCCTCTGTTCAAATGTCAGCATGCTGTGGTGATCAAATTGTGACCCACCTGCTTGATCACACTGCCAGAAAAGGATTACACCATGCTGGTTGATTGGGTATTGTAGGGTTTTTTAAGATTTTTTCTGATTTTTTTGATCATCAGAGGTAGGCCATCTTCCTTGATCTATGGTATAAGGATGTTTTACAACGATTTTCATCAAATCTGTTCAACTTCCTGGATTTTTTGTATTTCTTCATGAAAATTGACTGAGTGAAGCAACACTATGATACTTTCAAGGTACTTAGGATTGATCGATCTTCAGATCTCTTTGTGGGGTCACATGATCAATAGATCACAATATTAGAGCTGGACCTTTTTTGGTATTTTTCTGTGATCAAAACACTGATCTGGGGCTTCTGCACCCTTTGATTGCAGATTCTTGGTTTTTATTTGAATCTAGATGTACTGTCTATTGATTCCTCTTCATTTTATGAAATTTAGGCAATTCTGGGACATTTTTTGTTGCCTATTTTCCATGTTTGGTTGACTGCAATTGCTACTGTTGTCTACAATTGCTACTGTGTTTTTGAAATTGCCACTTCAAGTGTAAAATTATCTGTTTCCTTGTTTCCATTAAGTTGATACACTGTTTGGACCATGGATAAAATTGAAATTGCACTCATTAAATTCAATGGCAAGAATATGCATCCTGGGCTTTCCAACTACAAATTTACCTTAAGGGTAAAGAACTATGGGGCCATATTGATGGGTCAGATGATAAACCTATTGACAAGAAGGACTTAGCCTATGATGAACGGATACTGTAAAATGGCCAACATATTGTGTTGTATCGTATCCGATACTTCACTTTTTATGTATAAAATCCATGTTCCTGCCATGTTCATAATGTGTCATTGCAGTATCCATGCCGTATCTGGGCATCATAGGACTTAGCCAAATGGGAGACTAAAGATGCACAAATCATGAGTTGCATCTTAGCGTCCGTCGAATCTCAGTTTATTCTTCATCTTCGTACATACAAGATTGCCAAAGGCATGTGGATCTACCTGAAAACAATCTATCAGTAGGAAAACTCTGCATGGAGATTCCACTTAGAGTGTGAAATCTCTCTATTCACTTAAGGAAATCTATTAATTCAATATTATTGTTCTCAGTTTGTGAGCTTATCGACGGACTATACTAAATTGATTTATGCGGACCTTTCCACTCCCTCCTTTCCTACGGTCCAAGAACTTTATAAAACTAGTCGCAGGGATCAGTTCTTGATGAAACTATGACCGGAGTTTGAAACTATATAGTCAAATCTCATTAGTTGTGTGCCCTCTCCTTCCATAGAGACATGTTTGGCTGAACTCTTGCGAAAAGAGCAGTGCCTTGCCACTCAAGCTATGCTTGTACAAAAAGCATATGGTGGACTCATTGATGTTGCATATGCTGCACGAGGTAAACCATAAGGTCTGGATATGAGTAAGGTCAAATGCTACTGCTGTAAAAAATATGGACATGTCTCCACTCAGTGCAATAAAAAATATTGTATCTATTGAAGAATCAAAGGCCATCTCCTCCCCGAATGTCGGAGGCGCCCCCCAATCAAACTCAGAAGGCCAATCTTGCCACTATAAATGAGTCCTCATTTGCATCTGCCCCTTGTTGTTAACACCTCTATGCCTGCAACTTCTGCTTTGCCTTCCACTTCACTCACACCGGAACTGGTTCAACAGATGATTGTCAATACCCTTTCTGCCTTTGGGGTTTCAGGTACATCCAAATCTTCCTCCACCTAGTATTTTGACTCGGGGCTTCCAATCATATGACGTTTTCTCCCAAAAATTTATCCATTGTAACTAAGTATGATGGAAACCTTAGCATCAATATAGAAATGGTGGCACTATTCCTATCACCATTGTTGGCCAACTTGTTGATAATGACTGCTTTGTCTTTTTTTCTCGTTCTAGCTGTGTTGTGCATGATCAAGTCTTAGGGAAGGTGATAGTGATGGGGCTTAAGTGTGGATGGCTTTTTCCATTGCAACCATCAGCACATGATAGGAATAAATCTGAGATTGCTTTATTACATGATTTTAGGAATAATAATGGCTAATTGTGGCACAAAAGATTAGGACATCCTAATTCTAAGACTTTACTTTTTCTGTTAAACACTACATTGCTTAATGATAATGATAAATCTTCTTTCCATGATGTGTCTTTTGATTGCAGTAGTTGTAAGACGGGGAAAAGTAAAACACTTCCTTTTCCAACTTATGATTCCTCATCTCTAAAATGTTTTGATCTTGTTCACAGTGATATATGGGGTATTGCTCCAGTGCACTCTCACTCTCAATTTAAATACTTTGTCACTTTTATTGACGACCATAGTCGATTCACATGGATTTACTTTCTTCACTCCAAATTTGAAGTTTTTGCCGCTTTTCAAGTGTTCTTAGCTTATGTTGAAAACCAATTCTCCACTTCCATTAAAGTTCTTCATTCAGATTATGGAGGTGAATATGTGTCTATAGATTTTCAACAATTCTTGCAACAAGAGGGCATTATCTTCCAGTGAACATGTCTTTACACTCCACAGCAAAATGGAGTCTCTGAAAGGAAAATCAGCATCTACTGGATATTGTTCACGCCCTCCTTTTGGAATCATCTGTTCCTGCCAAATTTTGGCTAGAAACATTCTCTACGGCAGTTCATTTTGATCAACAGATTACCTTCTCCTCATATTGAAAACCAAACTCCTTATTTTCGGCTTTTTTCAAAAACAGCCCCAATACTCTAACCTTCACCCTTTTGGATTTATTTGCTTCGTTCTGAGAGAACAAAATTATTTGCTCAGTCATCTTGCTGTGCGTTCTTAGGATATGCTACTGACCAAAAAGGGTTCCTGTGCTACTACCCATTGGTCAAACGTATTAGGGTTTCTCGAAATGTGGTTTTTTTTTTTAAAATCAATACTTCTTCTGAACTCATGTTGTTACTGCTGGATCACTTTCAATTTCATTTCTTCCTAACTTTTTGGATTTGCTTCCTCCTGCCACCATCAGATTTAAACTTGATATTGTGTATAAAAGATGTAAACTGAAGAGAGACACTGCGCCGGAGCCACCTGATGCTATCTCTGTCCTTACACTGGACCCTAGTTTGGCTTCTCCACAAGACCCACTAGTTCCTGTCCGTCAATTAACAAGACCTTCTCAGCCTTTTGATCATTTGGGCTTTACTCATACTTCATTATTGACCACTCTCTCCTCTTTTCAAATACCTACCTCTTATGGGCAAGTGGTTCAGCATGATTGTTGGAGACAGGCTATGCAGGATGAACTTGATGCTCTAAGGGACAATCACTCTTAGGAGATTCAACCATGTCCTTCTTCTGTTCGGCCAATTGGATGCAAGTGGGTTTATTCAATCACATTGAACCCCGATGGCTCGTTAGCTCGCTATAAGGCTCGATTGGTAGCCTTGGGTAATCTGCAGGAGTATGGCATTGATTATTAGGAGACTCTTGCTCTTGTGGCCAAGATGAATATACTTCGCATGGTTGTTGCTATTGTTGCATCTCAGTCATGGCTTTTGTATCAGATGGACGTTGAGAATGCCTTCCTCCAGGGGATCTCAAAGAGGAGGTTTATATGCGTCTTCCACAAGGCTGCACATCCACCTCTAAAAATGATGTTGCTTAATTATATCGCTTTTTATATGGTCTTAAACAGGCACCCAGAGCTTGGTTTGAAAAGTTTTGTACTATTTTGTTTGAACTTCACTTTCTGCAAAGCCCTTATGATCCATCTATGTTTACACAAAAAACTATGTAGGGAACTACCATACTTTTGGTTTATGTTGATGATACCATTATCACAGGAACTCATAGTGACATGATTTGTAAGCTTCAATCCTTTTTGCAAAAGGCCTTTCATACGAAAGATCTCAGACCATTGACCTATTTCCTAGGTTTGGAAGTTCAACAGAGTAACAAAGGATTTTTTCTGTATCAGCATAAATATCTCACTAATCTTATTGAATTGGCAAACCTTAAAGATTCAACTCCTGTGAATACACCATTGGAAGTCAATGTGAAATTACGTAAAGATGAACGAGTTCTTCTTCCTGATCCAATGATTTATCGTTGCCTAGTTGGGAGCCTGGTATATTTGACAATTACTAGACCTGACATAGCATATGTAGTCAATGTGGTAAGCCAGTTTGTGACTACACTAAGGCATCTACATTTGGCCATTGTTAAGCGCATCATTTGCTAACTTCTTGGTTCTCTGACACGTGGCCTCTTCTTTTCAGTCGGCACACCTTTGTCTCTTACTGTGTATTCTGATGCAGATTGGGCAGGATGCCTAGACACTCGTCTCTCTACAACTAGCTGGTGTGCTTACTTGGGGAAATCTCTTATTTCGTGGAAATGCAAGAAGCACGATAAAGTTTCTAAATCCTCCACAGAATTTGAGTACCAGGCTATGTCTTCTACATGTTTGGAGATTCTTTGGTTATGCGGTTTACTTTCTGACATTGGCTTTCCTTAGACAATATCTACCCCACTTTGTGCTAACAACACAAGTGCCATTCGTATCATTGAAAATCCCGTATTTCGTGAATGAACCAAGCATATTGAAGTAGATTTTTAATTCATTCGCGATGAATATGATCGCAAAGTCATCATACTGCCGTATGTCTCCTCGGAACTTCAGCTGGCTGATATCTTCACTAAAGGCCTTCCTCGGCCGCGACGTGAGTTCTTGGTTCGTAAGTTGTTACTGGTCGACCAGCATCAATTTGAGGGGGGATGTTAACATTGGCCCATGTAGAATAGTAGTCCATGTTCACCAGAAGCCCATGTACACTAAATGGGCATTGACCCATTATAATGATAGCATTATCATAGTCAAAGTTGTAATCGTGTGCACCTTTATTTCCCCTTTTGTATGATCTCATAGCCGTGTATAGATTGTAAATGGATTGACTGTAGCCTTAATTAAGGCAATTGAGAATTATAAAGAGGGAGGATCCATCGACTCCCAAACATATTGTCTTCTTAAAAACTATTCTCTATTACTATGTATGGAATGTCCCTGGGGGCGGGGGGCGGGTGCATTGATAGTGAGCGGGATGTGGGGAGAGGGTTAAGAGAGGAAATGTGCCATTGGACATCCTTGGGCTTCCACGGTTCTAGTGAGTTGCTTTTTTTTATTTTTCTTTTTTGGAAATCTCGATCCCATAGGCTATGTTTCCGTGGATTGTTTGGTGAAAAACAGATTTGAAACAGTACATAAACACGTCCAAATGCATTTCTGCCTTCTAGTCTCGTGGGACCACTAAGACTGAGAGGGACGGGGAGAGAGGGTAAGAGAGGAAATTTGCCATTGGACAACCGAGTGCTTCCACAGCTCCCGTGAGTTGTTGTTGTTGTTTTTGTTCTAAAACAACTTATTTTTGTTTTGGAAATTTTGATCCCATAGGCTAAGTTTCCATGTTTGGTGAACAACGGATTTGGAACAGTACATAAACACGTCCAAACGTGTTTCTACCTTTAATCTTGTGGGAACATAGAAACATCTTAGGGGCACGCTTGCAAATGGGCCCGAAGGTGCCAACATCACTCAACTACGAGAGTGTTGGTTTCGAAGGCCATATGATTGTGGAAACAATGTTTTAAACATTAGGAATAATCATAACAAAATTCTTTGAAGTCTAGGCCATAAGGTTAACATGCAGCCAATCATATGAGCACAATATACCTTTCTAATGCAACATATCAAACATTGCTATAAAAGATTATCATTGTCATCAAAGCCTTATTATCTATTATCTCAACTATCTGCGTCGACTTTATGATTTATGTTTCTTCTCTTATCCTTATTCAGTATTTAGGACTATGTTCTATGCCACTTCCCAATCTATAATGTCATTTTTTACTACATCATTCCAAATCTTTATTGGTCTTCCTCTTCTCCTAAATCCTATGCTAGTGATATCTCAGTTCATCATACAATGCCAATGAATAATCATTTCCGTCACTTCTGAAAAGAAAAAGAGAATAACACACATTGCATTGAGAACTAGTTCCTTGAAAATGATAATAGCTAGAGGGTTTTTTAACATTTGATGTGGACAAACCATCAGGATTTATAACATATAGACTGCTGAATCATATGAATTACTAAATGAATGATACCTAGGAGCTGAAAAAGGAAGAAGCTCTTTCTCATCAATCTGTTGCATGTTTCAAATCTTCATCCCGATGTGAGTAGATGGTATTCATCTGTTATCATATTTCAGAGACAATGGACCGCTCTTCTTCCTCTTTTATGGTGCTGATCATGTTTGCGACTTGATTTATGCTTGGCCTAGCCTCTGGAGAAGGATTTATACACTTCAGTGCCACCTGTAGCAAGTTCACCATCCTTTCTTCATTTGCACCTTCTGCAAAAAGAACCTTGTCAAAAACTTCAGCAGTCCATTCTTCTCTAACAACTGAAAGCACCCATGTAGTCAGGTCGAGCCCATTATTCTGTACTAGCTTCCCTGTCAGAAGCTCGAGAAGAATGACACCAAAGTTATACATGTCTGCCTTAAAGGCGTAATCAGGGACGCCCCTGCCGTCATCCATGGAGCTGTTATCTTGGCTAATGGATAGAATGGGTTTGCTGTCGACCACCATTAGACCATATTCACTAATGCAGGGATCCATGTTCTTGTCCATCAAGACATTCGAGGATTTTAGGTTACCATGAGCAATCCCTTCTTTATAGAGCTCTTTATGTATGAATGCCAGACCATGAGCAATGCCAACTGCAACACTCAATCTACTGCTCCAGTCAAATGATTGACGACTTTGCGCTCCTGAATTGCATGTCTAACAGAATCAGTAACAGACATTCTTAGACAAGAGGACCTAGTAGGCAGTAAATTGACATGAGGACAAAAGCATGCAATTGAGATATGTCGGATAAGCATAAATCTTGGGCTTCCAGAAATGCAGACATTCAACAAAATAGTAACATCCAGCGCAATGGCGGGCATAAGAAAGAGAGTTGAAAGAGTCCAAGATATGATAGCTAAACAGGGGCTTAAACCACCAAGGAAGGTGGAATGGCACAAGATGCTGTCTTTTATCTGTTTGAAGCCTCACTTCACATGACTTCTTACTTCAATTCAGTCGGGAGGAGGCAACTGAGTAGGGGGGTAGCTGCTGAATGCGATTGAGGGCAAAGTGAGAGTCAAGTAGAAGAGGCACATGATATGTCATGCTGAAGGGGCATTAGTTCCATTTTTTATATGGCCATCTCTTTTTCTCCATTCTGCTTCTCCTTGGCTTTCATTTACGTTGTGTTTGCCTTTCATTATTAAGTCACCAGGCAGGATTATCTGTTCTATGTCGAGTGATGAGGAAAGAGGGAGTAGCCCTTTGCGAGGGAGTTTATTTAATTGAAAAAAGGGAGGAAAGCATGCATGTTCCTAGGGTCGAGGAAATGTATGTTGAAAGGGAACAATCTCTATCCATCAATCTGGACAATGGGGCTGCGGTTTGTCCGTTCCTATTCCTGGGCTGTCAGTCCACATAGATAATGAATTCACTCTCCTTCATTTGATTTCAAATATAATTATTATCTTAAACCTATGTCATCAACTGTGGCTGGTGAGTCCTATAAAGTAGCACTCGGATTTGTATGCGGTATCTTTTACAGCTGTCTTTCCTGTCTGATGTTGACATTGCTTTGTCCATGTCTGAGACCAGGTTCTAGTTCATGTATGTTTCTTTGATAATCAAGTGGTGCACTCCGTTTTCACCAAATTCATTTTTCTTAAACATTGAATCCAATGGTTTGTGTTGAAGGATACACCCATCGAGACCAAGGATCAAAATAGCAGTAGTGGATAGCGTCGCGGCCGGTCGCTAAAACGCTACGTAGCGGGCGCTATGTAGCGGTGTCGCGGTGTGATTCAAAAAAATTATCAAAAAATTTTGAAAAATTTCTCGAAAATCCAGAAAATTGTAAATAACTAGAATATGTGTTTGTTTTGCAAAAAATCCTAAAATAAGGGGGTGTCGCGGTCCCCTAAATGCATGATGTCCTGTATTGCTGTATAATTAAAAAATAATAGTATCAATCCTATTTTTCACATGGTATCAAGAATCAATATTCAACACTGAAAGTCAAGACTCAGGAGTCAAGAATTTAAGACTTAGAGAGATTAGTCACTAGAGTCAGTGACTTAACAATCAACATTCAACACAATAAATGACATAATAAATAATAACTTCATAAATAACATTGTACTTAAAGAGTTGAGACATGAACATAAAATGAACATAAAAAATTAAATAAATTCAAATAAACAAGAAAAAAAGTGTGATTTATTCATGGGATTTATAGATCTAACACTTGGGAATAATTTTCAAGTGATTTGGTTGGTGTTTCTTCAAGAAAAAATTTTTTTTTTCAAAAAGTAAAAAAAATCCGAGAATAAAAAATAAATAAAAAATAAATAAACTATAGAAAATGGGGGGCTTGGTCTATGGGAAACATAGGTCTATCACTTACAAGCCATACCCAAGAGATTCATGAAGGAGAAAAGAGGAATAGAGCCATAGATCTAAAAAAATCACATAGAAAATACCTTTTGAAAAATGCTTTTTGACTCCAAAGAAGATGAATGCTCTAGATTTATAGATCTCAATGTGTTTTTGGACCCTTGTTGCTTTTGATTTGAAGGAAGAGGGAGGTAGGACCAAAATACAGTGGAAAGGGAAAAGGAGAGATGGAGACAGTAGTGAAACAAATGATAGTGAGAAGAAAGAGGTTCGTCTGGGCTTTTAAATAGCCTAGATTGCTGCGTCCGCTACGGGCCGCTATGGGTGTTAGCGCTGCTAACACCTAAATATCGTAGTGGCCGGCACCGCTACGGCCGATATAGCGGCCGCTACGCTTTGTAGCGGTCGCTATTTTATTCCTTGATCGAGACAGTGCACACAGATTGTGGGAACTCTTTGAACGGAATAGATCCATTTTACAAAAAAAATAGTAAGGAAACCCCATGGTATTTCCAACAACATTTTCCTAAAATAACTGAAGATATACGTGATAAAAAACTTATTTTAAAAAAGTTACAGAAGTTACTGAAATGTTTTTAAATTTTGAAATTTCATAACCAATAACTTGTTTTTTCTTACACTTCGTTCATGCACTGTCACATCAGTCATGGACTTTTGATATCAGCGCTGGGCACCACAGGAAGACAAAAATGGTTGTGATCTTGGGCTTATTGGCTTTGATACCAGTTGACGTTATCTTTTACCCTCATCATCATCATTATCTTCATCATCTGAGCCTTATTATCAATCTGGTTAACTAAGACTATAACTCTAAACAATCTACAATGAAGAACTTTTCTATGTTAGCTATTGTCATAGTTTAATTAAAAATGAAGAAGAAAAATCAAATGTCCACCAAAAAGTTTAAGTTAAAAAGAAAAGAACAGAAAAGAAAAGTGGGAGGATTGTATTTTTGCTAATATTGAACACAGTTGATCTGAGATCCATGAGATGAGGCAATGGTGATCTGATGATTGAGTATAGAAAACTTCAAAGAAGAGTGAATGAACTTACCATTTAGAAGCTTGAGAAGACTTCCATTCTGCTGATATTCATAGACCACAAGCTTCTCATCCTTGGAAGAATAGAATGCTAGAAGAGGCAATACATTTCGATGGTATACTTGGTCTATCTTCTCCATCCTTACCTGGAATTCTCCACTAGACATTTCCCTATCTTTAAACCTCTTCACTACCAGGTTTCCCTTGCCTTCAAATATCACCTTATACATGCTGCTGAACTTTCCTCTCCCTAGCAGTTCAGCAGGAGCCTTGAGCAGATCCTCAAACTTTAGGTCCTTCATCCCAGAATTCATTGGAACAATCAGTGATGTCGACATCATAGCACTTTCAGTGGACAAAGGGATTGAATACTCAGATTTGCTCCCTTTGCCCTTGTAGTCAATAGAAACACTACTGGACTTGATGTCAGCTTCGGATGCTTCCTTCTTTCCACCTTCAACCTTTTCAGCGCTGGTTTTCTTACGAGTCAACATTAAGAAGGCAAAGGCAATCAAGATTGTACCTAGAATTATAGAACCCAAGAACATGAGAACCCTTTCTCCTGGACTGATTTTCGACCGCTTTTTGGGAGATGCTGTTGGGGGACATGCGTTTGGCAGTGGTTTGCCACACAACCCAGGATTTCCAGAGAAGCTGCTCACATCAAAGCGACTGGCAGAATCAGGTATGGGACCGCTGAGTTGGTTGAAAGAGATGTTGAATTTAGCAAGGTTGGGGAAATTAAACTCTGTTATTCTCCCCCTGAACTGATTTATCTGGCCGAAGAACATCTTTAGACCCGAAATGTTAGAAATATCTGGTAACCCACCGGAAAAAAAGTTGTTTGAAACATCAAGCTTCTTCAGGTTACCTAACCTGGAAAGTGATGCAGTGATGTCTCCTGAAATCTGATTGTTGTTAACATGCAGACGGACCAGCTCTCTACAGTTCGAAATGTCTCCTGACATCTCCCCATGAATACTGTTGTTTTGGATATTCAAGACAGTGAGCGATTGCACCGCACAAAGGGACTCAGCATCGAGAGTACCGTTGAGGCCTAGCCCCTCGAGTTTTATGCTCTTGACCAATCCATTGTCACAGTCTATTCCATACCAGCCACTGGAACAGGGATCTGAGGAATCGTTCCAGCCCAAAGACTGATTGTTTTGGCGGTTTCCATTTGACAGTCGTTGAAAGAAGTTGACAAGTGATGCAATTGTCTCTTTATCTGTAGAATTGGCAGGCTGGAGGAGGAGAATGATTGAAAGAAAGAATACCCTGATGGAGATTCTTTCCATAGTTTCATGTAGGATCACAGAGTTACAGCAGCAGAAATGGCTTGTACTTGTAGTTTGTTTTCTTTTTAAGATTGAGAGAAGATATGAAGGACTTCTTTTAGAAACTATATAAAAGCACCAATGGCTGAATGAGAGTGGACTGATTTTCCAATGGAGTCTGTCATCTTGTTGCTTGGGTGCCTCCTGTGATTAAAAGACATTGTAGCAGGCCCAGTCCTGATTTGAAAAATCAAATGCCGGCAAAGTTGTGATGCCTCTCAAGGGACGCTATGGGTCGGGTTGGAAGGGTGACTCGTCTGACCCACGTCATATTAGAATGGAGTTTATATTTGATCATTGTGCAACGAATCGCTAGTAAATAAAGCTGCTTGTAAACTGAATGCAGGAAAATTGAGTTCCGAGACTCTATATTGGGCCCTGTGCAGCTTTCATGAGCAGATTCTACTCAATTTGACAATTTGTAGATTGGGCATGTTTGTGTAAAGGATTCTGTGATGCCTGAGGAAATGCCCCCGTTTTCTGCCGGGTGCAAAATTCTGTGCCTTGAGGTGGCGCTTTTCTGTATGAAAATTTTGAACTAATTTTTCTCAGCTGCGTGAGATCTCCGAGAGGGTGGTAGAGAAAATTTGTGATAGAGAAAATTCTATGTTGAGAAGGTTGGATATATTATATGATGATAATGATTTGTGGTAATCGCATATTAAGTTTAGATGGATTTGGTTTATGATGTGTTTTAGTTTTAGTGCTTACCTTAAGATTGAATTAGTTTGCTAGTTTCAATTACTGGCCATTTTTGTACTCTGTAAATAAAATGGCAAACCTAGTTGGTTTATTAGAGGGGTGAGGGTTTTAGAACTGCTTTTCCACAGCATCTGTGAAAACGCATTTTGACATTACAGATCCAGTCCTATTTGCAGAAGAATCTTTTCAGTTCAAAACTTTGATCATTCCGCATTGATTGAAACAGCACACTTTGGAATAACTAGATCTGCCAGCTATGGTCGGGACTCAACAAATGGACATTAAGATAAAACATAAAGAAGCCCATATAAAATGGAGAAAGAACAACACCTCTTTAACTTTCTCTTTAACTTTCTAATTAACTCATATCATTAAACATTGGCAACAGTATGTTGTGTGCTCCGAACTTGCCATCCGATCTCCAACCCTAAATATAGCTTTCATGGCCTTGAGTTTGTGATTGTGGGCCCATGTTTTGGCGTTTTGGGTGACCTAGATTGTTGATCAAACGAGGCCCCGCAGTGCAGCATTGCCCAACTGAGCCATGTTAATTTACAACAAGAATCTATCATTATGGGCTTGAAAACTAGCCATTGAAGGGCCAAACCATAACTTGAATGGGAGATTAAAAATGATATTAACCTATTGATTGGGCCAAACGCAAACCGCTTTATTCAAATAAACATATTCATCACCATTTATAATTGAGGCTATTGTACTCAGACAATCCTACAACAATGTGCAGTTAAAACTTGCAGTATAATATATGAAACATAGGGAAACTTCAAGGAATTCCCTCTGCCAAGCAATGGTTCTAAAACACCTAGTGGAGCCAGCTTATGACAATCCGAATTGACCATAAAATAGGGACTCCCCATGATAGTCAGCAGTCCTAGGTTTGGCATCCAACTGAATGGAATGTTACTGAAAATTTGTCTGCCATTGCTCAAGTGGTTAGGATAATGATTAAAGCGTCTGTCACCACTCGAGTTGTGGTGGTGGGGTGGGGTTGTTTATTTTCTCTCTCTCAATGCATCTGGAAATGGGCCCTTCTTACTATATCTACATCAGCACTTTCGACAATACCACTGCCAAAAGCAAAGAGGAACAAAAGGATAAAGACCACCTTACCTACATTTTCTTTATAAATAGTGTTAGTTACACTTTCCATCTCACAACTCATCTTACAATCGTCCTATGTAACGGTCTAACTCATTTATTTTGTTTTTAACATTGTAGAGATGAGAGAGACGGAAACTGCTACATAGGACGGTTGTAAGATGGGAGTGTGGCTAGCATAACTCTTACCTTATCTATGCGTGAATAAAGAACAACCTAAATCAACATAGTGGATCTTAGTAGGTGTACATCTTAAGGCCTTTTGACATACATCAAAAGAAGTGTTAAAACTAATATGTGTTTTGGTTTTCTTTGCAAGATATGATCACCTCCGATGCTATTTTAACCAATTGGTTTAATTTTTAAAAACTTGAAAATAAATTAAGTTTAATAATTATTTTTAGAATATATTTGCTAATATGTCAAAATCTCTAGATTAATAATATTGTTAATATTCAATCAAAAATTATATTCTGTATTAAATATATAAAAAAATAAGCTAATGCATATCCGACGTCAAGCCTTTTAACAAGCTGAACCTCCTGGCAAACAGAACTCAAGCTGACAGGCCCAAGCTGAGACTAGCTGGAGATTGGCTTATGAGACAGATAGCCAAGATTGGGCTTGAGCCTAGTCGAGTCGAGCTAAGCCATCCTGGCTTTTGTTTTTTTTTTTTGGCATCCCTATTTCTGTCTAGTTAACAATTATTTTAAACCTAGGCTGACTGTACTAATGTAGGCCTGATCCTGCACACGATTCTGGGCTGAGTTGGACCTATTTTTGGGCATGACAAAGATATCCACTACCAGGCCTTTGTCTTGGATTGCATATTGGGCCTTATTTGAAGTCAAACTATGTCAGACCTGGAGCTGAGACAGAATGGGTCTAGTCAGAAATCAATTTGGGTGATTTGAAGTCAGACTATATCAGACGTAGAGCTATGAGAGAATGGGTCTGGTCCAAAATCGATTTGAGACAGGATAAAAAAGGAATGGTTAGAGCCTAATTTTATGCAGTAGGCATGCGTTAGAGCCTAATTTTATGCAGATTTGAGCATGTCTGCATGTTGCATAAAGAAGCTTTGGCCGTGTATAGTACTGAGTCAAAACATGATTAGATCCAAACAATCTATCATTAAAACTTGATCTCTGAAGAAAGCTAGAATAAAAGGCAACCTAACTGGTCCTATCAAATCCCATAATGACCTAGAACTTTTAAGGAATCTATTAGATTTGGGCATATGACTATCCTATTCATAACATGATATTCGTACTCTATATTAATGTTTCTATACAAAGTGTCAGATTTTTTTTCGTTAGAAGATTTTTAAATCAGTAAAATTATTGTTTTTTTCCAACATTATTTTTAATGTTGAAATGTAAGAAAAGTGATGGAACTGTTATGAAATAGTGGACTTCGTTTAGTAGGATGGGCATATGTCATATAAGTTGTATTGATTCAAGCCAAATACATTGGCAATGTACAAGTATTTGGGTATTATTTTATGATGGTGTTGGACAACATAAAGTTGATTTACCCCCAAGAAAATATTGGACAGATGTGGACCTAAGTGGTTCATTGTTTATAAGTTGGGCCTGAAGAAAAACTGAATTGGGCCAGGCTCTGGAGCGGACGTAAAGGTAGTAAACAGCCAGTTCAGTGCACATCTAGGCCCTGTCTCTGCATATGTAAATGCTGTAGCCTGGGCCTTGTTATGGCTTGTTCATGGGCCTATATCAGTGTAGGTTTGAATCGGACAATAAGCTTTGATTCAACTCCTGCAAAAACCTTTGGTATGACCTCATACAGTGGCTAGCTATTGATGGTAAAATCCTCTGGTTTCAGTGCCAATCCAATTGCAGCAAAATCATGGCCGTAGAGAAGAATTCCTCCTAGTCCCTAGATTTCAAAAACAAATTGTGTGCGAGTTGCATCTGGTGTTTACATGGGATCACATAGATGTGTCGTCTACATCTAACGGCCATATCTGCACATTCCCCCATCCAATATTCTTCCTATCCTGTTGATTTGCGTGCATTCAAGTGGGACCCATATCCAAGGCTTGCAATTCCATATATTTTTTTATGACAAGGGATTTAAACACACGGACTTAAGGAGCAAACCCATATCTTATGTCAGTCACCCAACTCCCAGGTGGGTATACAGTTCCATAGCTGCCACCATTTGTGGCCCAATGTTACAAGAAAAGTGAAATAAGTTTGTAGGTACTTGATTTACAACGAGGAGATGAGGCAGAAAGGAGATAAATCTTTACTCTTTAAGTGGGGCTGACCCATAACTAATACTAGTCCTCCATTTTAAGCACCCAAAGTTTCATGTTAATATCTTATAGTGCACAGGTCAACAGAGTCAAAAACATTTTTATGAAGCTTCCAGTTCTAGCTCTCACGTCTCAGCATCAAGTCGTGGAAAAAAAAAAAACAACAAAGCTTTTGTAGTGCGGAATTATAGCAATATTCCAAGTAACTATTAGCCATCTTTCAAGAACAAAGTGCAGATACATCAACCCAATGTTCCTTTTAGTTTGTAAATGTTCTGATGGATCTAGCCATGCCCAGAACAGACAAGAGTATTCAATCTTTTGTTTTCTGTATCACATATGGACTGTAGGCGCAGGAGCAGGTGCAATAAGCAGACATCCGTTTGGCAGCGGTTTGCCACACAACCCAGGATTCCCAATGAAGCTGCTTACATCAAATCTACTAGCAAGAACAGGAACTCTCCCGCTCAATTGGTTGAAAGAGACATTGAACTGCTGAAGGCTGGCAAAATCGAACTCCGGTATTCTCCCAGTGAACATGTTGCTTTGACCATAGAATGATACCAGACCCAAGATCTTAGAAAGATCCGTTAACTGACCAGAGAACATATTGTTTGAGACATCGAGCCTCTTCAAGTTATTAAGGCCAGAGAGTGACATGGGAATGGATCCAAAAAATCGATTGTTGTTGATAAACAGATGGGTCAATTGGCTACAGTTTGCAATGCCTTTTGATATTGAACCCCAGATTTTGTTGTTTCCAATATTCAAGACAGTGAGGGATTGGACTGCACAAATGGAGTCAGCGTTGAGAGTTCCATTGAAGCCTAGGCCCTCCAGCACTACTTTCTTTACAGATGCTCTTCCATCACATACCACACCACTCCAGCCATGGAAACAGGGATCAGAGGAGTCGTTCCAACCAAAATTCGGATTGCTTGGGTGGTTTCCATTGGATAGTTGTTGAAAGAAGATGAGAAGCGATTGCTTCACCTCTTCATCTGTAGAATTTACATTCTGGAGAAGGTGAATGATAGAAATGGAGAGTACCCAGATGGAGATTCTTCCCATGGTTTTATGTAGAATAATAGATTTGGAGCTGGAGGCATTGGTTTTATAGATTTGATGAGATGGTTGCTACTTCAAGAAGGCAACAATGGAAAAAAACTGGGGGCTGATTTCCCAATGGTGTTTTTAATATTGGTGCTTGTTTTCATCATCTAATCCAAGTATAAAACAATGAAGCAGGCCAAAGATAATATTAGAAAATGAATGCAGGCAGGGGCAGGGACAGTCAAAATTGATTAAAAAAAAAATTCTTCTAGTTTGGAACCACCGCATGATCTCATCTACCCAAGGATTTGCACGGTGAACTTGGATGTACTGGGGGAGTTTCTATGCAAACCCAAAGGCCTCATAATAGGCATGAAATATTTGGCATTTCTTATCCGCAATCACTGGCCATTGATTGATGGAATTGTTGCATCAAGGACGTTCAGGGAATGAGGAATTGTATACTAACAATAGCGATCATCAGATCAAAAGCCGGACCATCATGCCATAAGACCTGCATGTGCAAACTCAAAGCCCCAGTGAAACCATGCATATCAATGGAGTCTGGTTATCGGATACTTTAAACTGAAAAATGTGGCAGATGCTTGAAAGAGGGAACAGTAGACATAAAATTACTGAACAGTAGACGTAAAATTACTATCGTAAAAGAAGACACTGAGGTAACTGAATTTACCTACATTTGCTTTCTCACCTGGTTTTTTCTTGCATCATTGGATTGGACATGCATGCAAATCCCAATGCTTTCATGTCCAACTACAGTTCTAACAAATAATTGAATATGCAGTTATACATTTGACAATGAGGTAAAAGTCAATAAAGAACCGATTGACAATCAGGGATCCACCTGTCCAGCGACATCATCACTTGAAGCTGTGCTTTTGCAATCACTGACATCTTCATCGCTGCTGTCTTCAGCTGGAGGATTGGCAATGTTGTCCTTCTTCGCATATCTCTCACAGTATTCTGTTGTTTCAATTAAGATATGGAAACATGAAAAAGAACTCTTCAAATACCTAAAAATGACTGAAATTGCATACCTTCATATCATCTGGTAACCTTTCAAAACATTTAAGGAACATGGAATAAGGCAGATATAGTAAGTGACAAAGCATTATAAACACATGATCAACATACAGGATCTATTTGCATCTTGCATTTGGGGAGTGAACCTTTATGCAACAGCGAAATAACAGAAAGGATTAGTAAAAGGATTTTATTGTCAATAACAATAAATACTGAAAGCTAGAGCTGTTAGTGAACGACAAAACAATGTATATAAAGGGTCCTGATAGCCCCCCTCACGTACGGGGCTCAGCACATGGACAAAAATAAGCTAAAATGACCAATGTGAACAGATACATGTCCATGGGGATTCGAACACACGACCTCTAGCGCTAATACCATGTGAATAACCGGAAACACCAAAAGCTCGAGTTGTTTGTGAATGGCAGAACAGTGTTTATCAAAGGATCCTGATATTTATATGATCATTCCTTGATATCGACGATAATGACTAACAGATAGGAAGGGGATAAAACTTTCCATTTCTCAAAAACAAGGGCATGGGCACAGATCCAAAGACACTGTTGTATAAAATGCAAACCATATTCACTTTTAACAGTTTTTTTTTTTCCAAATATCATCATCATCATCATCATCATCATCATCATTATTATCACTACATTCAGTTCATTCCATTAACTTCTACTTTTACTAAGCATGATAATTTCAATTTCTACAATTTAAGCACAGTAATTTTCTGTGACAAAAGTTAAGAAAGTGATGCCTAACACAGGCATGGAAGATTTCATTGACGGCCGGAATTGGATAAGGTCAAACAGCTCAGTTGGCCTTCTATCTTATCTAATGTAACAACTGAAAGCAGCTGAAAAGTTTAATCTGCTTCACTAACCCAGTACTCTGAAAACAAAAAAAGTGGAACAAATCTTATACAACCCACTTTATCCGAATAGTCTCAATGGCAAGCTGAATTCAATGAAAACTAGTTTACTTAATTTCAAATGGAAATCACAATATGATTTCCATGCTTGAACTGGTCAAGGTAACAAAGCAAATAAGACTGTTGATGGTGGCTGGTCCATTGGTTGGTATCTATGTTGGTGCTCATCATCCTTTTGTCTGAGTCGCTAAAATGAAAAGAATATGAGTTAATTAACCAAGGAAGTACTTCTTTTAAGTCTAATTCATCTGACAAAGAAGCATGACATCTTTTACATATTCAAACAGCTCTATCTAGTTTAGTCATTTGAACATGAACAATCACAATTGAGTCACAACCCTTGCTAATAGCCCAGACAGCAAGTGGTCAAAAGTTAAGAAGAGATTTGAAGATCACTTCTGTAGAGTTTATTTTATTTAATGATAAGAAAAATTAAAGAAAATGCAGTATTATAAATTTTTCGATAGTATTATGGATATTCAAGTATGCAAGTTCACAAAATCATTCCGACAGAACTATAGAAAATCACATGATCTAAAAACTCAGAGAGGTTGTTCATCTGAAAAAGTTGTTTCCTTCATGGAAATCTTTCCATGTTCTTTTCTTTTTTATAATAGAGAAAAAAGATGTATGATGTGTTGCTACTAAAACATTTCTTACCTTTAACTTTTTGTTCATATTGTTGCTGGTCCTTCATCATCAAAGATGCAGCATCACCATTCAATGGATCTGTGGGGTTTGGGTAAAGTAGCAACTGTGGAAGGAACACTTCAAACACATTCAAAAGATCTGAAGGCCACAACAACCACAATGAAAGGTGAAAGCAAAAATTAGCAATGGAATTAATACACTCATACATGAATTTTTTTTTTGTCAGATCATACATAAAATATGAATAATGGATGGTGTAGTTAACTCATGCAAGCAGATACATGAGAAAATGCATGCATGTGTTTTTGGCACAAGTGTATGCACTCCTGTTCCTCCAAACCCACTTGTGCATGCTTATGTACGTGTTTTAACATATGGCATCTGACTTTACCAAACATTGGACTCCAAGACTGATTGATAACATCCAAGCATACTGAACCAGACCTGCAATTAACAATTAAATTAGAGAGAGCAAGGAACAGATGACAGGTTGAATAAATATATAGACAAACAAATGCTGGTACCTAGCTTCACAGCTTGGATTGCAATTAGGTGGGTCAGTCCATTCTATTATGCATGATAAAATTTTTTTTTTTCAATATCTTTGTTTTTTTTTTTTTTTGGTGGGGTGGGGTGTGGGGGTGGGTGGTGGCGGCATATTGGGGAGGGGCTCCGATACATTAAACAACTATCATGCCCTGTTATGGATGTAAATGGTTCAGATCAGGGGCAAAATCATACTCTACCTAGATCTGGATCCATTTCTTATTGGATGAATCCTTCTCTGGATCTGGATCTAACATGTATCTTATGTACATGTTGGATGACTGGATCCTGAACCACCACCAACTAAAAAGCCAAAGTTCAGATCCAGATCCCCATCTGAGATGATAAGTGGAATTACAATGAGGAGAATAAATTTAGCACTCATCAAATTAGATCTATTGAATATACAGGTGGGGCTCTCAAAGCAGCAACATAAGTCAAGAAGGCTATAAACACTTCTGAAACTGAAATATAATCCAAGCTATACAGATCTTAAAACCTAAAGTTTCAATACACATATAGTTGGTTATGGATCTGGAACCTCAGGTTGGAACAAGGATCTGGGTCCAGAAACTTGCACCTCCTATACACATGGGCTCAGATCAGGATGTGATTCTCATGGGTTGAGAAATAAGTTGCATAACCTTTATTTCCCTTTTCAAATCAATGACTGGGTATTTGCAAACCCATCAACATCCCTACCCCGTACTAGTTAGGAGGGGATTAGACCTGAAATACCTTGGCCCACTTGCAACCTATTCCCAGAAGGCTGTTTAAAAACAGTTCCTCAGAAAGAAAAAAAAAAACAGACATAAAATGGAAGAATGAGAAAAAGTTCATGTTTAATTACAGCTCATCAACATTTGGGTGGAATATTTTGTTCAGGAAACCAATTGAAGGGGACTTGTATGGATAAGCATCTGGAAGCTCCACACGGACTTTCCACACCCCACCTTCATAAAGGCCTGTAAACACCATTATTGGTACCAAGTAAATATAATGTCTAAATTGACCAACCAATAATCAATACTCAGAAACTCAAATAACAATAGTAAAATCAACTTACAAACTTCATTAACATAATGTAGCCCGCTAGGCTGGAAAACAAAACATCTCCCTAGAAACTTAAATTGTTCAAGTAAATGCAGAAAGATCAATGAACAAATATAACAGACAGCTAATAATTTAAGTATCATATGCGTCTGCACACACACATAGACGCTGATTATCCACAACTTATTCTTTTTCCTCGACCACCTATAAACTTGAAATGGAAAAAAGTGCCGGGGATTGCAATTGGAAGGATCGGTTGATGCCCAAGGATAATGAATATGGGCCCAATCCAATCATGACCAGTTCATTCATCAAGTTGGAAATTATCAACCTGTGCCCTAGCTATTTATAATTTTGTCAACCTAAACTCAACCCACCTTCCAGAAGGGAAGAAAGAAAGAAAGAAAATACCAACCCACCAAACTATGCAATTATTTTTTAATTAAAGTGTAAATAAAAATAATACAGAATTACATTAGACAAAACTCTCCAAATATGTGCTCTGTTTCTTCCGTTATTTTTGTAATGAATACTATTGCTCTTTTATTCACAAAATAGGATTATATTAAGCTATGGACAGGGTTGTCAATTGGTTGGGAAATGAGTTAAGTATCAAGATCATGGTCTAGAATCGTGACCATGGAAGATGTCGCAGTCAGCCCGAAAAAGGAATATGTCGTGGTGATTAACAATCAATGGCCTATAGTAGTGTGAGTTTTAATTTGACCCTAAAATGTTCTTAAAATATATTTTAAAAAAAGTTCAGAATATTGGAGCACTTTAGTATCTAAGGTTCATTGCATTTACATAGAAAGAGTTCCTGGTGGAACCTATAGATATAAATCATTTCTTTGTCATAGAATTGTATGTTAGAACCTAATGTTCATTTGATTTCCATAGCAATAAAGACCATGGATTGGAGGAAAATGTTCTCCTATGAGCAACTGCAAATGAAGTCCAGCACAATGCATACCCTTTGATACTTTTTTCATCCCATGGTCTGGCATCAGGCTGAATTTTACATTCACTAAACCTTCACTCACCAATGCATCGAATCTCAAGAAAATCTACAATTAAGATACCAATAAACTTTAAGACCATTAAATCAAGGTCTAGGATGATCTGATGAGGATGATTTTTTGGATCCCCCTTATCCATGAGGAGACCTTTCCATCTTCCCTCCTCTCATTGAGAAACTTGCATCTAGGTGGGCCCTACGAGCTAGACTATATATGAGCTATATGCAACCTGCTGATAGAAGAACATCTCCCTGTAGTGGAATCCAAAATTATATATCAATGTATTTTCTTAGATTGATGAGTTTATTGAAATTGTGGTTGGATTAAATGTATTTCAAGGAAATTAGTTTCATTACTATAACTGGTACTATGTTTCATTTATATATATATTTTTACCTTTTTTTTAAGGCTCCCATATTATCTACGAACCTCAAAGGCGGTTATCAGGTGCACACCAAAGGTGGGGCCCACTGTATGGTCCATTTAAATGGACGACACACAGGGGCCCCTTAAATTGCCCCCACCACCCAATTTAGGTCAGATCTGAATAGGTTGGACCGTTGGATCGACTGCATATCAATCCGAATGAACTGTGCACTGTTAAACTTGTGGGGCCCAAATAAGGATGATACAATAGGGGTATGGGGATGATTTTTTACAGAGAGGAAAGGCCCAGGGAGATCTTTCAATCCCCCTGGTCCCAGTCCAAGGTGGGGCCCCATGTGGGCCCCACAAAGAGATGCGGACATTGATCCAGTGCTTGCGTCGCACACTAGATCAATCTTCTTTATATATATACACAAGCTATTAGGTTTGCACTTGGGGTGGGGCCCACTTGATGGTCCATCCAAATGAACCACACACAACAACCCCCATAAATTGCTCCCATCCCTCAAGTTTGGGTCCCATTTGGAAAGATTAGACCGTTAGATCGACTGCAGACCGTTGGTTCTTGTGGCCGTGGGGCCTAGATGGAGATGATAGAGGTAAGGGATGAGGCTGATATTTTGTCGAGAGGAGTAGCCCGGGGAGATCTTTCGATCTCGCCAGTCCTAGTTCAGGGTGGGGCTCCACGTCGAGGTACGCATAGTCATCTAGTGCGCGTCTATATTTATAAATAAAAGTAAACCTCCCATGAGGCCTTGAATAATGGTCAAATTACACAAAAGTGGAGTTCTGCCCTCCCAATGCAGCACTAAGAAGAAGAACAGCCAACGGACTACTCTCCAAGCCAAAATGCTTAGGATAATCTATCTAGGTCACCAAAGACAGGAATTCAATTCACGGGGAGAAGAAAACTGAAATCTCAATTCAATAATAATGTAGTTTATCCCATGAGAAGGGATTACAATTATTTATAACTAAACTACTTTCCAAATAAAGAAACAAACTAGTTCGAAACAAATAAAGAGTCCTAATTAAAATATAAAAGCAACTTCAAAAACTTAAGAAAGCAACTATTACTAATAAAGCAAACTATTAATTAGACTTGAGCCTGCGGGTATAAACTTTCAAACATGGCCCATTGGTCTGGCCTGCATTACATCCATGGTTCAAAATAGCAGCCGCATTATCGGCCTTAGTGGTTGAGGCCGCTACGCTTTTTTGAAAGTAGTGGCACTACAATCTAAAACGCAGTAAAGCCAAGTAGTTTTAATTTATAACACTATTTTTCCTGTTTCTTCTCCTCAATAACCTTTTCTATAGTTGTTTCTACTCTTCTATGATTCCAAACCACTGAAAAAACACAAGATTTGATGCTATACAAGATTTAAATTTATTTTACCACTTAAGAAATTCACTGCGTTACACCGCTACGTATTGTCGCAACCATTATGTATCACTCGCTACGTAGCGTTTTAGCCACTGGCTACTATACACACCACAACCGCTATTTTTATCTTTGCTACCGTCAACCACTCTCTAAATTTGGAAAGTTTGTGATTCTAATAATTTTACACATAAGAAGATTGACAAATGAAAATGATACTTTACCATTCACGATTGTCTTCAACCTCTTTAACCCTCTTAAAGAACTTAGGTTTTTTTTTTTCTTCTTTTTTCACTGAGCACATCTAGGAATTAGTTCACATAATTTAACACTAAGATTATACACACTGTAGGCTATGATTAATGGTTACTGTTACAGATACTTCTGAATTATTGGTGATTTCTGTTGGGAAAAAGTCCCACGTCCCACATCGCTCAAGTAATGGGTTTGACATGCTTTCATATACTATTTGGGCCTTGCACCTATTAGCATAAGCTTTTGGGTTGATACATGGTATCTTACAATTTCTATAATAAATTATCGGTGATTATATCTATGTCCTTGTAGTATGCACTAATTTTTAACAGCATTTTCTGCAGTAAAGAGATCAGATTGATCATATACCTGTTCCATCCTTTCTGCCTTAGTTTAATCTAAATTGCTCCCTGATTTGTGCTGATTTTGGTGGAGATTTTCATTTTTGGCTTCAGTTGATTTTCCACAGTATTCATATCAGTGGTGGTGGTGGGTCTGGTCGCCACTGTACTTGTATCTATGGCTATTGTGCCAGAGAGGGATGCAATAACAAACAACTAATGAAAGACAAATGAAATTCATAAAAAGAAAAAGGGAAATGATGGCTCACAACTAGAATATACATATCAAAGATTAGTTGTTGCAAGATTAAAGTGAAGAAGCTAATAGTTAGAACATACTTTGCTTTGGGCCATGAAATTCTACATTAAATTCATTAATCCCATCATTGATAGGCTCCACTGTATAATCACTCATCATCCTAAATAAAAAAAAGAGTAGAATGTTAGCAATTAAAAATGAGATTGTTACCCCCATTTTATGCTACTTGCCTGGGATGTAAACATACAATCTAAGCAACAATATGGATCTATGATGTTAAACGTCAATTCAACAGCATAAGCAAAATCATTATTATAATCATGATTATTAAAATCAAATAGGCAGGTACACTAGGACAATATCCAAAGACAATTTAGCCAAAAACTGATTTAAACCCCAAATAAACATAACAATTATTATAAAACAGGGTATAGGCCAATTTTTCAAATGCATTCTCATAGGCCATCGCTAACAGCTTATCAGGTGTTGATGTTCACCACCAGTATGTTGTTTTTATATTATGATATCGAAAGACACAAAATGTACATGACAGAATGATGGTTTGCAGAACAAAATCATAATGGTGACGTAAGTTCTCCCCCTACATACCTATCCTGGGATACCATCTCGTGGGGTGTTACACCATGCAGCTTGTCATTTTGTCAAATTCATCCTAAGGTATATAATGGCCATTGCTAAAGTTGTGTAGGTACAAGAAATAACGAATGTGATACATATCTTCAAATTGCAGAGTTTTTCACATGTGTTACACTTAAAACAATTAAGGTTCCAGCTCTTAACCAACTATTATCACATCAATAAGCTGTGTATTAGGTTTGCTGTTAACTATCCTAGCAAACTACACTTGACTGTATAGACAATGTAACGTAGAAGCAGCAATTGTGCAGTGAACCCCTTGAAAGCCTACATAGTTAGATAACTATAAGAATATATGTTTGTGTATGCATATTTATGGAGAGAGAGAGAGAGAGAGAGAGAAGAAGAAGAAGAAGAAGGTTTTAGACCTGCCAACCTCTCTGTGCGTCCTACCTTGATGCATGACAAATTGACAATCAAGGATCTCATGTGGGTCTGGGTGCAAAATAATGACTACATTTATTGTTATTTGATGGGAGAAATAGGCCATGTCAACTGTTGTAAAGAGTAAAGGCCAGTAGTTGAGATGAAGGAGATGTGGTGGTTGGATGGGGCTGAAACTTCATCCAGCCACCATCCATAACTTCTCTTGGTATCCCATGGAACCCGCACCCCTCAACCCCCCAGAAAAAAACAGGAAACAAAAAATAAATTGGCATTCATCGGGTGATAACCCCACCTCAAAATTGGCACTCTACCGGTTGAGTGGCATTAATCTGAGTGAGCCATCATAACAATCACAAAATAACCTCTCTATGCAGATGGCTTACCTAACATTTTCCCAAAAAGATCCCGAGAAATACCCAAAAAAAAAAAAAAGACTTCCAACAAAGGGTTTCCAGGTGAGCCCATGGGCCCATACTAAAAGATGGTCACGAGTCTCACGTCTAAGACAAAACAATGCAGAAGTTGTGAAAATATGCAGAAAAATATATCAGAGAGCTCTGATAGCATGAGAAATTAGGACAACACTCCTAAATCAAAAGCAATTATTTTCAAAGATAGAGATACGAAAGTAGATTTGGAGGATTGTGTTGTAACTGTTGCAAATAAACATAGTCAGTTATAGCTCATTGAATCTTAGTTGTAGCTCATGGTCAAGAGGAACAGAAAAAAAAATGGTAACAAAGGTTAATATTTAATAAGAACAACAACAACAACAACATCATCACCATCATCATCAAAGCCTTGTCCCAACTATGTTGTATACCACATGTGAACAAGAACGTTTTGTACTCCATAATTAATAAGATGCCCTGCAAGATAATATATTTGGTGGACGCGGTCGTTAACAATGATGGTATGGTTTTTCAAAGCTCAGTGAAGGACTTTAAAAGCTCTGAAGAACATTTCTTTCCTCATTCTAGCCAAATATAAGTAGTAGCAAATTAGCAATACTTTTAACAAAGATCTGAAAAATTACATTAATGGAAGGTATAACAAGATTGAAATACACAAATAAGTGAATAAACATATACATACAACTTCATGACATCCATATCTCTTCTCTTGCTTGGAGAAGACATCTTCTGCCTAGAAGGTTTAGGACCAACTTCGAAAACTGTGACATGGCCATCAAACTATTGCTTTCAATACACATACTGACCTTATCAAAGTCCACTGATCTTTTAGAAGATCAAAATTACTAAAAAAAGAAATGATAATAAATTACAAAAAATATCGTCTTTCACAGGATGAAACATATCAATGTCATAGGAACACAACTGACCTCAGTCAGAAAAAGTATCTAAACCCCAGATATAAGAAGAAATGGCAAAAACCTCTACACAAAACCCACTACTCAAAATAATTCAAAAGATCATAAAAGCTCATACTAGGAAATACAAGTAGCAAAAACTACACATATACCACCCATTTGCTTATATTTTCTGCCATATTTCATTTATTCAGTCATTTCCTTATTGCTTACTTTTCATTTAAAAGAAAAAAAAGAAGAAGCCTGAACTACCCAAAAAACTGTCCAACTGCTATTTTTTGTATTTACCAATTATTGTCCTTATTTTATTTCTTTTCATGTACATCTAATGATGTTTACTTACCCATTTCCCTAGCAAGGTCAAGAGATCATTAGTTCTCTTTCACCTTCATACCAACCTAATTTCTTTGGTTGTTCTTTGACGATCCTCCAAGTTTGTTGACACCTTGGTTCATCCAAAGACCAGGGAGTTGAAAAAAATAAATAAAATGGGAGTCCATTATATTCACGACTAGAAAACATGTTGTAGGGTGCAGTAGTGAAACACAAGCCTCATGGGATATAGATAGGTAAAAAAGCCAGACTGGCAGTGAAGGGTGTGATCCAACTTCGTGGGGTTGATTATCAAGAGATTTTTGCTCCTCTAATAAATCTAAGTACCCTATATTTAGATGCTAATCAAGATTGGTCATTACATCAATTAGACATGTAGAATACACTTTTCCCTTATATTTTCTAGCTTTACTGCATTTTTGTTGCAATATTATGTTTTCTGGTGATATCCAGAAAATAGTATGACATGTGTGTGTGCGTGTCTATATATATATATATATCGTGACATTAGCTAGATATTTTCAAAATGTTACCGGTGTTTTTACTGTGGTTAAGAGTTGAATATCATGGGAGTTGTTCAAATCATAACTGTAGATTCATCTTAGAGATTCTGAATTTACCATCTTAATTGTCTACTCAGACAATATTATCCTCCAATCATACATGAGATAAAAGCATTTATAAGGAGACAACTTGATATCAAGGAGACTTAGCCCCACTAAGATGCTTGTTAGGTACTAAGGGTAGTGTAACTAGTTAGTTTTCTGCACCTATAATGCCTAGGCAATTTGGGTGCATTAGTTAACAACTTGAGATGGTATCAGAGCTAACACAACCTAGGTTTGAATCTGCATAGGGCAAAAAAGGCCCCATACTGCGTCTTGTATCCGGGCATATGTGCAAAGGGCAAAAAGGTCCCATGCCACGTCTTGTGTGAGCGTGTGCTTCGAGTTTGGGCGGTGTCCTGCCCGAAGAGGTGTTAAGTAGTTAGTTTGCAGCACCTTTAACACCTAGGCATTTTTGGTGCATTGGTTAGCAACTTGAGAATTAGCAGGTTAAAAGGTATTGCTTTCTAAAGGAGATGTTCTATAACTGTTGAAAGATACGGAAAGTTATGTTGTGAATTATATTTCTATTCCCATAAAAAAAATATCATTAGTGGGGGCCTTTCAGATGGAAAATAATTATAAACTCATTTAACAATCATTCATCCTTATATTCCTCACATCATCAATGTTATGGATGAGTTCATGCACTCATCTCAAGCAAGATATTGTTCTATTATAAATGATAATCATAGTATCTCAAAAGTTTCCCAGGAAAAGGAATCTTTTAATGTAACCATAGTCATATCAAAACATAAGATTGTACAAATTCTAGCTAGGCAAGAAGATTAATGGATATTTACCACCATGGATGAAAATCGCGGTATTAGTTGCGGTATTGGCCGGTCCCAAATACTGATACAATATCAATATCGGTCGCGGTTTACTGTCCGTCACGGTCGTCGTGGTGTGAATTTTTTTTTCAATCCAAAAAATTTCGAAAAAATATCCAAAAAATCCAAAATATTAGAAAAGGCTAGAAAATTATGTTTTTTTTTTCTCATTACTAAAAAGTATAAATCAAATTATCGGTCCCCATAAATTATGACATCCTGTATCGCTGTTTTGTATGGAATTGTATTTACAATTAAATAGATTTAGATGTATATGCCATAATAAGTTAAAATATCACAAACTTTATAAAATGCAACCATAATTATGCTAATGAATTATCAATTAATTTATAAATCTATTAATGTAGTTCATATATAAAATCCAAACCACTCAAAATAACTACCATTTGACTCCAATACACCTTGGCCAATTGTTGGATTGAACGTTATACAAGTCTAAGCCTTTATTAAAATTTATTCACATTTTTTACAGTGATTAATTAGATAGTTACCCAACTCTAATTTGAATAAAATTTGTTAAGGACCCATTTAATAAAGGGTAGATGTTTTGAATAGTTTGTGGAACACTATCTAAATCCAATCCATTCAATAAAAATTACCTCCATGATATGGGGTATGTTAAAACTTTTCTTTAATTAGAATTTTCTCCAATGAAATAGTTTTGCAAAGAACTATTGTCCCCATTTCCTAATGATATAAATTGTAGCCATAATTGCGTTCCACTGACCCCTGTAGATAAGAAATTCCCCCAGTGAATATAAGATACTAGTAATTCACTTATAGCTTAGATTTTAAAAAAGTGGGTCACAGTAGAGCCACATCTTATATGGTGGAACTGTGGAAGACTCGCACCACATGTTACCATGTCAAAAGTCAAAACTATGACTATTCCAGTTCCCATTGTTTTACTTTGCAGTACTTTGTACTATGTGATTCCACTTCCCCAAGAGAGAAAAACGGTGGGGCAAGGGGGAAAATGAGGGAAACAAGAGGAGGGGGAAAAGGAGTGGAAAGAAGAGAAGAAAAATAACAAGAAAAAAAAGACTAGGAGAAGGTAAGGAAGGGAGGCAAGCGGCTTGTGGTGGACGCAGCAGTGCCACCAGGAGAAGTCTGGTGGTGGATGCAGACTTGCAGCAGCACCAGACGGTGGGAACAATGAATTCTAGGTATTGTATCTATCTTTTCCCACACCCCCCCTTTGTTTTTAGTTTTGTTGGATCTGCTCTTCCTCCAGGATTTTTTTTTTACAGTCTCGGTTATATCGGTCATGATGACCGATATTTATCCTATATATTTGCAATATGGATTGATATGATACCGATACCAGTATCCCACTAAAATATCGTTGCCGTTCGAACCAATACTGGTGCATATCGTCCTATCCTTATTGGTATCATTTGATATTTTAAACCATGTTTACCACTAAATACTGCACACTTAGAGGAACGTAGTAAGTAATTGCAGTTGATGCTTGATAGCTGAAGTGGGGAGAGTCATAGAAAAGCAAATGGCTGACTAGGCTTTTTCTAATTGAATACCTTATTGATAAAGTTGCAGGTTAAACTTTCTTTTCCCATTAACTAATATTGTGACAATCAAGCTGTAGTTCACATATCTTTATTAATACTATATCGTGAGAGAATAAAGCATTTTAATCGGAATGAGAGAATTTTTTGCAATAAAGAATCATCATGTGAAGGCATTGTTGCAGCAGTGGCTTTAAGGATTGTAAAATGGTCAAGTGTAGAAAAGGAATTTTCTAATCTCAAAATAGACAATATCCTACATAATTGGAGTGTTTGCTTGCTTAAAGGTAGGTGTCTCAAAGAGAAAAAGTAAAGTAATGTGGCATCCTCCTCAGAGAGGTTTCCTAAAGTTTAATATCGATAGAGCAGTTAGGGGTAAGCCAGGATTGGTAGATATATGTAGAGTATTAAGGAATCATAAAGGAGAAGTGTTGCATTTGTTTTCAAAGCATGTTGGAAGTAGAGATTCGAATGAAGCTGAAGTTTTGGCTATTCTAGAAGCTCTTCGCATCTTCAACACCTCATAACAATCCCACCTAGTTGTGGAGACTGATTCTTCTAATGCCATAACTTGGATGAAGTCCTACATGGAGCCATGAAAGATAAATGATGTAGGCCCTAGGGTTAGGGTTTGCGTAAGGGAGCCAAAGCACATGTCTAAGGACACTTTGAATTGTCAAGAAGACTTCAACACACACGAGAATGCACCTCTCAGGGATAAAACTCAATTCTATTAATCAATCAAGTCTGAGAATCTTTTCTCTACAATGCCATATATATAGGAAAAGCAAACTTAATGTCTAAGAAAACTCTAAGCTATTAATAGAAACTTTCCAAATAAGAATATAATTAGAAATCTATTAATAAAAATAATATAATCCTAATCTAAGTTAAATAAGGACTGCTTTTGGACCCTAGACTGCATCATTCTCCCCGGGTTGAAAGAAGAGTTCGTCCTCGAATTCGAATCTACTTCGAATTGCCTCTGTAAATGGAGTGAACATGAAGGACTTCCTTTGTGGCAGGCTTTCGAGAACTTTTCTTCGAGAACTTTTCTTCGGCGGTTGTGGTTTCTTGGGATGAAGAGTAACCTACTGTCCACCATGAATGAATATATAGGTGTTGTCGTGCATACCATGAGTTCCATTTTTGTCATACATCCATGGACGGCCCAATAAGATATCATCACTATCTACAGGTAGCACATCACACGGATTGTATTTTTGTAAGTCTCACCAATGGCAAAAGTAATTTTGCAAGTATGTCGTACATGCGCTTGATCACCATTCATTAGCCACTTGACAAAATAAGGGCGGTTGTGCTTGTAAATTTTCAACTAGAGGCGATCAACAAAAGCTTGAGAGATGAGATTCTCACAACTTCTACCGTCAATAAAAACTGTGCAATTTTGTCCCTAAACTGTACTTGCGGAACGGAAGATATTTTTTTTCAACCATTTATGCTCAACAGTTGGTGGAACTTCCTTGATGACAATAAAAGCTTTACCTGTGGTATCTACATATATTTTAGTAAGTTCCTCATTGTCAATATCCGTGGTATCAGTATCAGTACCCTTAATATCATCTCGGACATTGTTATCAGCACCTTTAATCTCAATTAGATGTATTCGCTTTGGACATTCTGTTGCGCGATGCCCATGCTGTTGACAATGAAAACAAACTATCTTATTTTGACCTTCAGTCTTGCAAAAACTTGTCTATTGGATTTAGCTTCTTGTAGAGACGAATTCTTTGGTGGTATCCATTTGGATTTTTGTACGTGATGATTTGTAATTCCTTCAGCTTTGACAACATGTTGGATGAGTTCATCAATATTTTCAAAATGTTGGAAGGCAAGGATATGCTCAATGTCCATTCGCAACCCATTAAAAAGTCTATCAACTACCACATCATCATCTTCATTCAAGCCACAACAAGCTTGCAGAGTCAGAAATTCCTCAGAATAATCAACAACTGTCTTGGACCTTTGTTTCAAGTTTTGAAAGCTAGAACGTAAATCTCTTGCATAGTTGACAGGGAGGAATTTTTCCTTCAAAAGATTCATCTCGGTCCATGTTTCAACAGAGTTCATATTCTGATTCCTCCGTTTTCTTTGCAATTCAACCCACCAAGTTGCAGCATAATTACGGAATCTATTAGCAATCAGTGTGACTTTATAGTGCTTAGTCATTGACTTGTGTACAAAAATATTCTCCACACACACTAACCAATCCACGAATTCAGCGGGCTGCAATTTTCCATCATATTCGGGAATCACGATTTTAATCCCTAAATCTTGATAAGGATTATTGACTGGTGGATCTCGTTGGTTCCGAATATTTACACTATCATCACGGTTGTGATACACACGCTGATTATTTTCCAAATTTGTTACTCTAGTATCCAATTGTTGCAGGGTGGTGTGTATGCCATCAACTTTTGCCGATAACTCTCTAATGGCACTAGCCAAATCTTCAAGTTAAGAAGATGAAGATTCAACCTCAACTTGCTTCTGAGGAGGCATTTTTTTTAATGCAAAATTTAAATCTGACTGACCTGAAATGTAGATTTGCTTATGCTGATGGCAATGATGTCAGCAGTGATGTTGTAGGTCATTGTAGCTTGCAAATGGGTTAGGAGTCGACCCGAATGGAAAAGCCGGCCCAATAACTGATTGCACAATTCATTTAGCGGAGCATATGTCATGAGATCCACGTGCCTCCCCTTTCACTGAAGAAGAAGGGTTTCGAAAACTCTAATGTTTTGTTGCTGCTGGATTTCACAGAAGAGAGAGGACGAGAGGCCTTGGGTGACAACGATGGAGAAAGTCGTCGGCGCTGCTAGCAGTCCAACTCGAGGTGGAAGATGGGGCTTTCTGGAGATGCTGATTGCAATCTGCAGCGAATGATGGCAGGCGAGGCGAAGCTGGCTGGTTTGGGCAAGTCGACGCAATGGTGTGATGGCACGGTCTTCGAACGACGATGGCGCGGCGATGGTGCCAGATACATCTTCTTTCGTCTCTTCTCTCTGCGTCTTCTTTTCCCCCTTTTTTTATGCGCTCTGGGTTTGGGAATTTGGTTTGGCAAAGGTTGTAGCCTAACGGAGATGGAAGGTGGGGTTGGAAGGCAATGGCGATGGAGATTTGACTGGGGTGAAGGTTGCTAAGATGACAGTTGGGTCGATGGGGCTTGAGCGGGAATCGGTTATGCAAGCTGAGATGAGGATTTTGGTGCGATAAGATGGAGGAAGTTGGGGACGATAGGGTTTATCGAGAGTGGTGAGGCTGGATTGGGGATTTGAGATGGGGTGTTGTGCATCAAAAGGGCTGACGGTGGCGAGGGTTTGGCCAGCTGACGAATAGGGTTTGGTCCGGTTGTCGACGATTAGGGTTTGGGACGGGTTGAATTTCTGAGATGGTTCGGAATGTACATGTTGACGAGATTAGGGTTCTATGACTAGGTTGGAAGGCGGCAGTAGGGTGGATGGAAGTTGGAGAGGGGTTCGGTGGCCCAAGATGGATGTGAGTAGTCTCGGTGATGAAGGATGGGTTTTGTTGGGGGAGAGATAGCAGGAGGCAGACGGGGGGGGGGGGGGGGGGGGGGGGGGATGATGGTAACACGCTTAGATTGAGGGAATCTTCCGCTCTGATACCAAACTGATGCAGGCCTTAGGGTTAGGGCTTGTGTAGGGGTGCTGAAGCACGTATTCAAGGACACTTTGAATTGTCAAGAAGACTTCAACACATATGAAGACGCACCTCTCAGGGATAAAACCCAATTCTATTAATCAATCAAGTATAAGAATCTCTTCTCTACAATGCGAAAAGCAAACTTAATGTCTAAGAAAACCCTAAGCTATTAATAGAAACTTCTCAAATAACAATGTAATTAGAAATCTATTAATAAAAATAATATAATCCTAATCTAAGTTGAAGAAGGATTGCTTTTGGGCCGTAGACTGCATCAATGAAGTTCTACCTTAATGAAATTCGTTACGTTGCAGCTGGTTCTCAACTCTCAAATGTCTTTTCAACATATTAGTAGGTCCGCCAGTCTAGCAAAGCAGGGTGTTGATCACTCTTGTAATTTAAGCGCTTCAAGTATGTAGGGATGGTCGGTGTTCAGGCTATTTCTCTTTTACTAGAAACCAATCATATTTTTCTCCTCCTTGCACTTTGTAGTTATTTCCCTTATTTAAAATAATTTACAGTTATCTATAAAGAAAGGCCATAGCTATTGAAGTGTCATTCTATATAAACAATTGAAGATCAGTTTGCAGAATTTCTCACAAAAGGAATTGAGAAAGGTCATGTTTGTAGAATTCAAGCTTAAACTACACATTATTGGCATTCATGATCCAGCTTTTCAGCAGTTTTCAACTGTAAACTACATTATCTAGTCATGAGATTACATAAATAGGCACTTCTATTAGATTCTTATGCGGGGGTTGTCTATGACCCAATGACTAACTCAACCAACTAGAAAGAAAAGAAAAGAAAAAGGACTGAGACCCCCTTCACAATAAAGAAATATAGACCCCTCGTAAGAGGAAAGAAATATAGACCCCTCTATGAGTACAAATCAACTGCAATTAAAAAAACGCCAAAAGAAACCAACGTACCAAATCAAAACCCACAGAGATGCAAATCACCATGTCCATAACATTTAATGCATTAATTCAAAATCAATTCAAAATCTCATCACTTCAATCTCTGCCTAATAAGTTACCAGAAAGAGCCCAGAAAGCTCAAAAGAAAAGGAGAAAAAAAAAAAAAAAACAGTTTCGACCCAGAAACAACCAGATCAGCATTTCCTTAACATTTAAAGAGAAAATTCAAAATCTTATCAATTCAACCTCTACCCAAGTCATCATAAAGAATCTAGAAAATCCAAAAGAAACCCATTTAAGTTCATCCCAGAAACAACCAAATTTCAAAATCTAATCAACTCAACATCTACCCACCCAAGTTATCAGAAGGAACCCAGAAAATCACCAAGAAACCCATTTCAATTTCAACCCACAACAATCAAATAAAACCAGCATTTCCTTAAACATTTAAAGACTTCAACCTCTCAGCCCCCAAGTGATTACTTATTAGAAAGAACCCAGGAAATACAAACAAGCCCCATTTGATCAATTTCACCCCAGACAAAAAAAAACCATAAAAAAAAAAACAATCATGTCAAACCATATAAAAAAAAACATGGAGCAAATGAATCACATGAAATCAATTGAAAAAGCATGAAAAAGAAACAAAAGGAATCAGACCGACCGAATAGATGGTATAGCAGTTGGGAATTACAACAATCAGTCCCAAAGCAACAAAGTTTCAAGAAACCAAACCGACGATTTCACATGGAGATAGGAATCGATTCTTTGGGGTACGGTAGGAAAAGAAAAAAAACTGACTGCATCGTAAAAGGGCAAAGAAGAGGTTGAAATTGGCAAAAAAAAAAAAAAAAAGCTGCAGGGCTGAAAAGGAAAAGAGAATGTGGACAATTTCAAGAGGCACGTGAAGGAAGCAGAATTTCTGGACGTGCCATGCAACTGCTAAACGTGTCCTACCCTCGAAATGGTGGCCCCACATAATTTAGCTGTCCTTGATTTTTTTTTATATTAGATTTCAAACTTGGGGCCAAAGATGAGCCTTAAATGGCCCGGAAACTCTCAAAAAATGGGACTCAATTTTGAATCCGAGTACCCTCGCCGCCGGCCAGCCTGCCAAAGTTTGACAAAGAAGTGCCTTATTTGGTTTTTTTAATCATAAAGCTAATGCATTTTTTTTCTAACGGAGGTTGCCCTAGTCCTGTGAGCTGCGCTAATCCTTTCAGACCTAAGGAAAGCTAGATAAATTTTCTATAACTCTAGTATGATAACGCAGTTTAAACCAACAACCTCTGAGAGCAAATCTTAATCCTAAATTTATTGAGCTACTCTTTGGAGTTTATAAAGCTAATACATACATGCCTGTTAAGGGCTTTGGCTTGACTTTTTCCGTGCTCGCCTATGTGATAATAGGGTGAGGACAGACACCGGCAAGGCCCAAGTCTGATCCTTTGATAGCTCCAATCCAAGTGAAATTTAAGATTTTAGCCTATTTGTCTGGAGGAAGTTGTGATGGAAATCTCATGCATGACGGATGTAGTTCCAGATCATTTGGTATTTCATTATTGGCATTTTAGAAATCCAACCTTTTAATGGTCACAGCAATTTCTAACATTTTGGATTCTTTAAAATCTAAAATTCAAATGTCATGTTGTATTTAATCATTTGGAAAATTTGTTAGAGAGGGCATTTAGAGAATTTGTACTCAACAGAAATTCTCAGAATTTCCAAAAAAAAAAAAAAAAAAGAAAAGAAAGACCTTCAGGCTCAGGACTCAAATTGGGCCTTAGGTACGTGCATTACATGGATATTACATTATCTCAAAATAGTTTTCAATGCGATTGCTCATTTGTTTTGAGCTTTGGGCTTGTTTCTCAAGGTCTTAAGTTCGACTCCCACCCCTTGTGTTATTTGAGTTATATGTGTACAGCCATATACGTATCATCCAACGATTAGTCTTTGCTCATTAGAATTGGGTAACCCCAGGCCGAAGGCCAAGGTTTGAAGGGTGAGCTAGGAAGGAATACCTTAGGTCATAAAAAAAAATTATCTCAAAATATTTTCATGTGTATTGAATAATATTTGGTGTGACTTGTTTGGCTCCTATGCTGTCAAGTTTAGATATGGCCTACACCTAAATGCTTGCAAATAACTAGAGTTACGCCAGATTGGTAGGTATCTTCATGGACTAACATATGGGTCAATGAATGTAAACGGCCAAGCTTAGATTGACCTAAATTATAAACAAGCCGTGCTAAGTTGACCTCTAGTTACGGTTGGATTCATTCTCACAATCATGGCTTGCCATCTTGGCTAATTGATTCTGATGAATATACTCACCTATGTGTTGTTTGGCAAGTAAAAAATAAGATCTTTTGACATAAAATTAATTAAAACAGGCCTTTGAGAGCTTTTGATTGTCCCATAAAAGGTTTATGCGAATCTTATTGAATCAGCATTAAGACCCTTTGCCTCTTTTTCTAAAGTAATTAAATAGTAACTTTTTCAATTAGACATTAATGTCCAAAGTAATCAGCCAACTTTTAATTTTTTTTCAAAATAAGCTTGCTTTAATAACTTTTAGTATCTTACAAGTTTGCATGTACTCTTTTAATTACATTACACGTTTGTACATATAAGTTTTCCTATGTAACAAGTTTGCCCTTTTTAGTTGAATCGGATACATCAAATGGTATACTTGTAAAACAGTCAACTTGAAAGAGCTCTTAATCAAATAGAATTAAATGAATAAGTTCCATTTCAGACAAGCCTCTAGTCAATTTGAAATTTCTACCATGACATTAATTGGCTATTTCTGACTTTATGTGTGTTTGGCTTTATTTTGTACAAATATAATTGTTTTCGCCTTCATTTAATATCAAGAGTTGTATCTCACTTTAATCAAATAAATATCGGTGCCGAATTGATTGCATGGAAACTAATCTGCCCATAATTAATGAAAATCCATTGATCGTTACTTGTAATCTTTAGATGGGGCATGATTCTAGGTGTGGATGGTTGAGAGGGCGATATTTAAATCCATTCACAAAGTCACGGAAAGAGGACCCCGAAAATGCAAATGATGTAATAATGCAATGTTAAGAGTCCAGATCCTCCGAGTGCCTCTCATGTAGGGGAAATTTGAGTCACTTGTAGGTGGCTGGGTTTGCATTGCCAAAATGCAATGCGCCTAAAGCAAGGTCAGGTACAAAGTAAAAACTAGGAAAAGAAATGGTAAAAAATTAACAGGGCCCTTTGTTCGATTAATGACATCAAGCGTTGCACTCTTATCTACGCTGTTATGCATCCAATGGTAATATAGGAACACCCAAATTTATATCGCATGCAACTGTTACTCACCATTGAAATACTTAAAAAAAATGATGCATTCTAAAATTATTATACTTGAAGGCACTAGATCAAGGGATTAGGTCAACACGAAATTTTGCACACACATAGGTCACTGATATCTTTCAATCCCAACCTTTGGGATGCTTGGCCCTAGGTGGGCTCCACAAGAGGTCCACAAAAGAGAGGGGTGACCCATAAAAAAAAAAAATATATATATATATATATATATTGAAAAATAAGGAAGAGCCAGAGAGAAGAATAAAGAGAAAAAGGGAGAGAGATTCTCATTAAATGAGAGATATGTGTATATAATAAGGGAGATGAGGATCTTACTTATAGAATAAGATTGCTTTCTCCCCGAGCAACTCATACTAGGACTCTACTCCTAACTATTTTCCTTATCTAATGTGAGCCCCAAGGTGGGCATCCACTTATGATAATCTCTTATAACAATGTACACATATGTGTGCAAGCATGTGTGTTTATACCACGACAAACAACAAAAACAATAATAATAATAATTAATTAATAAATAATAAGTTCTCAAATACTTTGATTGCACAGCTTTTGACTTGGAGTTTCACATATGCCACGTATGGGCGTTGTGGAACTATGCTTTTTTTTTCCCCAAAAATACTCTTTACCCGTGATAGCCTGAGTCTGGTGCAATTTCGAACAATCAAGAGTTGGTGACATGGGTTTCCATCATCGTCTTCTTCCCAGTTTTTTTTTTTTTTATTTGAAATGAGTTTTCTTAATCTCAGTAACCTGCAATCACACAGAGAGGCGCGCAACTGGGAGTCAAGGTTACTTCTAACCAAATAACCATAAGTGGCATATGCAAAATTTCAGATCAATGTCATTGAACCAAAATTATGAGGATTTTTGTCATAAATGTTCTTGATAACAACAATAATAATAATACAAGAAAGGAGAAACTTACATTCATTACCACTGGTCCACCGCAGCCTGCATGGGCTATTGTTTTACTGAGCATAAATAATCTGTTCACCCCAACCAGGAGTATGACAATGAAATGAACAGTGGAGAGATTAAAAAAAAAAAAAAGGGACTGGTACATGGTAGACGTTCAACAAACAAGTATGACAATGAAATGAACAGTGGAGAGATAAAAAAAGGGACTGGTACATGGTAGACGTTCAACAGACAAAAGACATTCATATATTTGGCATAATCGATATCATAAACAGAGCAAACGTTACATCTTAAAAGAATGTTGTACTCAAACATGTAGTGAAATTAACCCAGGATCTGCGATTAACCACGGGACATACAAATCACACAATCTTAAGCAATCAATCAAGCAACCACGAAGAAGATGACACACAAGAAATTACGTGGTTCAGCAACCTTGCCTACGTCCACGGAGAAAAGCACACTCTATTCCTTTCTCTCTCTGCTGTGTTCAACACAACTTCACCTCTTTAGGGTTTAAGGTTACACATGGCATTAATATATAGATCCGGTTTTCTTGGCCACTAAGAAAACCCATATATAATGACTAAAATAACCCTAACCCTGAACTTCAGTTCTGGCTAACTCAGGCAACCGATTTGGCTAGACCGGAATACAAGACAAAACCCAACAATCCCACCTTGGCTTGGATTCCGCAAATCCCTGGAGCCATCTCAAGATACCCGGTAATGTCTTCGTCTTCCGTACCTTGTTGAAAGATATGCATCCACACGCGCTTCAACCAAGCACTGCTCCTGCACCGACAATCTCAGTATTGTCCGATATCGATTAAGTCCAACCTGACTTGAGATCTCTCGTACCTCACTAAAAGGTACGCCTCTGCACCCGCTATGATAGAGTGCGGTTCCGGCACCCCCTTAGGTAGGGGCGCACCCACATTCTTATCAATGTGGTGTGACGACTAAGTCCAAGCGTGGCTTGAACTTCTCATTCGTTGACTTTCCAAACACCATCTTAGTTTTCCGAAGTAATCCAGTCCACCTGTTGCCATCCTTGCTAGCAACCTTACAACACGATGACTTCTTACCTTATTTGGTAAAGCAAAAGTAACCCTCCTTTTCGAATGCACATTTCGTTGGGCCCACAGTATTGAGGATCTGCCACACTTGGCCTTTAACCTAGTGTTCCTGCAGTTTCGATCCTCTGTTAATGGCCTTTTTGAAAATGTCTGTTGCACCATCTTCCAATTTTCCACCTAACTCTACTTCAACTGACTTTTCATTTTTCCTTACAGCTGCTCCATCTGTAACTGTACCTCCTGAGAACCTGTAGAGACCTTTGACCAAGTCACCCTTCATGACGACCATCGCTCCCTTAACCACCTTCATAACTCCACCTGCTACAATACACTTGCAGCCCTTGGAATCTAACGTCCCCAAAAAAATAAAATTTCTTCGTAAATCCGGAACATGCAGCACATTCGTCAGGGTCCGTATCATCCCATCAAATATCTTGACTTTCACTGTTCCAACTCCAATGTACTTAGATTCCGCATTGTTTGCCATGAAAATAGATTTACCCTCACAAGATGTATATGTGTCAAACAGATATCTACTATAGCACGTATGACAGTCACAACTAGAATCTAAAATCCAGGAACCTTCAGTGTGATCCAGACCTTTGATGACCGAAGCAGATTCTACCAAACATACTACCTCGTAGCCATCTGAACTTTCTGTCACACTCGTACTATCTGAATCAGATTCTTCTTCCTTCTCCAAGTCCTTTTTCCACTTCGGACAATCTTTCCTGATATGGCCTTCTTTATCACAGTGATAGCAAGTGATGACCTTGCCTTTGCCCTTCGACTTCGAGCGGATTCCGATCTTCTGATCCTTTATTCTTCGATCTAGATCTCCCCCTTCTCCGGTTTGAACTAGATCCTACATTAATACTTTCTCCGCTAGATTTTTCACTGTCACTTTTCATGATCTCACTTGAGAGTACAGCTGCGGACCATCATTCATGCTCAAAGTATTTTTCCCGTACATCAGCGTTGTCACCAAGTGCTCGTACGACTGGGGTAGTGAACACAAAAACAACAATGCTTTGTCTTCTACCTCGAGCTTGACCTCAATGCTCAATAGTTGTACCACAAGCTTATTGAATTCATTAAGAGGCTTCGACAACCGTCATCCTTCTACCATCTTCAGAGAGTATAACTGTTTCTCCAAAAACAGTTTATTTGTCAAGGACTTAGACATGTTTAGGCTCTCTAACTTAGCCTATAATTCCAGAGCAGTGTTAATCCCCATGACGTTGTAGAGAACGTCATCATGGAGGGTAAGAAGAATTGCACTCACAGCCCTTTCGTCTAAATCCTCCCAATCATCATTGGACATCTTTTCTGGCTTTTTCGACTTACCATCTAAAGCCTTTTTCAGACCCTTCTGAATCAAGACATCCTTCATTCTCTGTTGCCAAAGACCGAAATTGTTCAACCCAGTGAACATCTCAATCTTATACTCATTGCTTGAAGTCATTGTATATCCCAATTTGTGCCTCTTGAATTACTTCCTATTTTCTGTCTATCAAATGGTCAATCTCCTCTGTCTATCTTGTAGATCTAATCACCACGAGCACACTGGAAGAAACGGATCTGAAATCTGACTCTAGATGGCTTCGATAGCGCAAAAATAGTTCTGCACTAGATTAGTCAACTGTCCTCGTTGACCTTCAAATTGCTAATCTTCTTTCACAGATACGTAGATCTCCTCGAAACAAGTTCACAAAACAAAACAGGGCGCGAATCTGAGTTCGAATGACCCCGAAATTCGCAAAACAATTTTGGCCATTGATTTGGTCAAACCTTTTTTTGATTGGTGTTGACGTTAGCGCTGTTGACGCTGGGTGGGCTCTGCTACAAACGGGTTGGGTCAACGTGATCTGGAACAGGACCCGACCTGGAACCTGGTTAGTTGGGCTCTCTGCAGAACTAGGTTCAGGTCCGACCTGGCCTGGAACCGAATTGTTCTCTGCTGTGATGGGCTTGTACACAACGGGTCAGGTCAAATTGACCCAACCCGAACCCGACCTAACAATGTCGTCTCCTTCCTCATCTCTCCTCTTTGATACAGGAAACAAAACCCCCTACCACATATCAGTGGCGTCCGGCGGCCTGGTGGGAAATCCGGCGGAATGATCGAGAGTGCAGCGGCACCGGCAGGGCAAAGAGAACTCCGATGACGAAGGGCGTACGGATGTAGTCAACGGCAGTCGAAGAACATCTGGCAAAGGCGATGCTACGTGCAGTTCACTTCCTCTTCTCGATCGGCAGCGGCGAAGAGAAATCCAATAGCCCTCTTGCCCTTTCCCCTTCGATTCCGACAAGATCAAGAGAACCCAAAATTGCATCTTCAGCACCAACCAAACAGGACCCACTCGTGCTTTTCTTCGAATGGCCCAATCAGAGATCACCCATGATCTCTGATTGTTCTCTGTTTCAAAAAACAAAGATCCAAACCCTTCAACCAAAACTCGATCCGTAGATCTTCGTGCGCACAACCTCCAAGCCCTAGGATACCATAGCCAGGCTCTGATACCACTTATAGTGAAATTAGCCTAGGATCTGTGACCAATCACGGTACATACAAATCACACAATCTCAAGCAATCAATCAAGCAACCACGAAGAAGATGACACACAAGCAATTACGTGGTTCGGCAACCTTGCCTACGTCCACAGAGAAAAGCGCACTCTATTCCTTTCTCTCTTTGTTGTGTTCAACACAACTTCACCTCTTTAAAGTTTAGGGTTACACATGACATTAATATATAGATCTGGTTTTCTTGGCCACTAAGAAAACCCATACATAATGACTAAAATAACCCTAACCCTGAGCTCCGGTTCTGGCTAACCCAGGCAACCAATCTGGCTAGACCGGAATACAGGACAAAACCCAACAAAACATGTAGAATTTTTAGGACATTGAAGTAGAACAAGGAAAGATTCAATGTTCAATCCAATATCTTTGTGGTGTCTGCCAAGATTTGTAGTTAGCAAAAGTGGGGTCCAGAGTTCAGCTACATAAACCAGTGATATGAAAGGGCCCCGATGAACGGAACAAGAACCAAAAGACTCCATGATAAGGGAGTTCGACTGGTGGCCAGCAAATTGTCGGTTAAAAACAAAAAAAATAAAAATCAATGGTTCACATTCAACAAAAGGAATGGCCAAACATTGGATGCCTATAATCTCCTCTTCTAAGAGACAATGCATAGATGGTAGGCCATGTACAACCCTACCCACCATATCCTGAGTTGGATTATGAAATCTTCAGCCCTGCTTCTGCAAAACTGAAATCTCAAGCATTGTGCATTTGAAGGCTGAAGCTCCTAGCTATCCAGAAGATCTCTATTTTTGCAGGGACCATGTGTCAAAAACAGAAGACTAACGAAGTAGAGTTGATACCTATCCTAGAGTCATTGCAGTTGGTGGTGGATACCCACTTTCATGACTCAGTGCTATATTTTGGCTCATGTCCTGTACTGTGGGTCCCTTGAAGTTTCATATTATCCTTAACGACATCAAGATGCTGTCTTCCTGCTTTCAAGGGAAGTTTAACCATGTACTTCATTCGGCAAAATATATGGCTGACTCTAGGCTAAGCTAAAGGTGGATCATACCAGCTTTTTGTTTCCAGTTTTTTTTGTAGTTTCTATTTTATTGCTTGGGATGATGCTGTTATACCATTAGAGCCGCTTTGTTTTTGGCAACTTTGCCAATCTTGTATCTTCTCTCTCTCTCTCTCTCTCTCTCTCTCTCTCTCTCTCTCTCTAATTCAGCTTTACTGATAAAAAAAGAAAAGCAAGCCAACAACAGGATTTTCTGTTGCCACCTAGAAAGAAACGTGATCTTAAGGTGAAGGGCCAACATTCTCTATTTCTCTTCAATCACCTTCCTGCCTCTGACTCTTCCTTCCACTAATCAATCCCTAATTTTATCTCCTATCCATGGAACATCTCCATCCAGGTAAATAAAGGCAGCAATTCAGAACAAACATAAAGGGAGTTCAATTTGTTCGTAAACACAATTCAAATAAATTTCAGGCACTCAGTTGACAGTTTTAATATGGTTAACTGGTTTATACTTCATAGGCTTCTATGAAGTGTGAATCAGTGCTCCTAATTTCAAATTTAAGTGCGTTTCAAAAAGCTGGGTATCAGTTTTGATGATCTGGACCATTGATCTGTAGCACTTTGCCGTGGATAGATTGTACTCTAAAACTAACCTATCTTCATTCTAGCCACACAATAGTTGGCCTTTTAGATTGAATGTGCAGTTGTGATCCTCTAGGACTAGTTTGTTTTGCATGAAATTGAATTGCTAGGAATTAATTTTTTAAATGAATTCCAAAAAAGGTTATTAAAAAGGTGAGGGATGAAGAACCTCCTCTAGTGTAGCATCCTGCCACCTATGCTTCCCATCCCTCCACTGGTGCTTGAATGCCTCACATAGCTTTGCATTGTGAATTGTGACCCCATGGCCCCACGTGAACCTCTGGGCAATACCCACATGCTTTCACCATTTACTTCCTCATCACCTTCCTCACACCCGACCTCACTGTTTCATATGCTTCAAGAGTATCTTCAGCAAGTTCCTGAACATCAGATTCTAGAGGACATTGACCACAGTGGATCTCAAATGTGTCAAGCTCTGCAAGCAAGGATGATGAATCTCCAGAGTGATGTGGTTTTGGCTCCTCAACAGTTCTGCCTCGATCAATTACCTTCTTCCCTATCATCCAAACAGGAGTTGTCCTTCTACGTGAAGGGTATTCCGGTATATACACTCCTGCTTGTTTACATAGCTCAACGACTGCTGGAATTCTATGATAGTTAAACCTAGTATCATGTTTAATACACCTACCAAATGGGTCGTAGAGGTGATATGATTCAATGGGAATGAGAACATCATTGATTGAGCCTTTGACCTGTAAGCAGAAGTTTCTCCGTTTCTCATTGCTGGGGCCCTGACAATCCTGAATGTCATGACCACTCTGAGCCACATGAACTTCTTGACAACCACTGCAAAATTGAAAATAAATAAATAAATACAAATAAAAAAAAATAACATTAAGCATTATAGGTTTGCTTGAATTTCTGTTTGACTAAAACAGCTTCCAGGATCTCACTATAATTATGTGTGGAAAATCAGGCATCAATGCTTGAGGTTATTAAAAAGATAAGTGTTTCTAATTGATTGATCAACGTATTCAAGCTATTTGAATAACACCATATTGATTTTTCTTGATATGACAAAAATAAAAGAAGTCATAAAAATAAAAGTGAAGAACAGTTTCTATCCTAGTATAAAAATAAAAGAAAAAAAATACTTCTAAGAAGTTATTAACCATGCCATCTCTCTGATAGAGCTTAGAAAAATTAAAAAAAATAAAAAAAGAAAAGAAAGAAAAGAAGAGATTACGCGAGAAGGAAGAAGAAGAAGATACAAGGAACACACAAGTCAAGACTATCATTTTGTGTAAACTTAACTAACACTTCTATTTAAGCAGAGCTTATATTTTAAATTACATGTGCACCCTTGTATCTCCTTTGTATTAAAAATTTGAACCTTTAATTATTTGTAAAAGACTAAAATACCCAGCAGCTTAATTAAAGCACTTTCTTGGTATTGTTGAATGCTGATTATTACTTCCACTGTACATTTTTCTTTGAAGGATGACCTAATAAAATTACATTAAAAAAACGATGTAATAGGACAGATTCCTCAGTGAAGGCTTCATTCAAGATGTTAAAAGAAGTCTTCTTAATTTCCAATAATATATATGGAGTGTAGAAAGTGATTTTTATCTCTAGCATAAAAATTTTTAACCACCTATCCCACAACATATCTCCAACTGCACTTAGAAAAGTTACAGTTACAGCTTAGTTAATGAAAAAAAAATATCTATATATAGATAGATATATTTATCTTTTTTGAATCAGATCACATCACTTTCTTGCCATAATGTACTTACTATTTATTAGGGCTGTGACAGAAAGGTAATTGGTCTTGAAAGGAGTATACACCAAGAAAGTAGATATGCGTTCCCAGACAGGGGCTTCATTGAAGTTTTTAACTTCTCTGTCTCTTACTTTCTTTACAGAAAGAAGTTCTAATCATGCCTGATAAGTTTTTAGGGTTGTATCTAGTAGTTCCAGAAAAACCACAGTGCCATTGTAAAATTATTTAGCAGTGCATGTACCTTAGAAAACTCTTTGAAGTTATCTATTTTATATTCAATTTCAAAAAGATAATATTTGCTGACTTCAAGGACAGGGCCATCATCCTTTATTCGTCTTTCCTTTCACATGATACTAAGTATCAGGAAAATATGAACACTTGTCCTCACAAATTACCTGCAACCATAGACAGGGACAACATTCAGAAGCAGTGCAAGGCCCTTAACCAGTACTTTCCATGCTTCCAATACCTCATATGCAACAGGAATAAGATCTGGAACAAGTAATCCGTTCTTTGGAGGGTCAGGCGGCTTCTCAATTCCCTTCCGCGCGAGTTCCTTATCAGCTTTTGCTACTTTTTGTATCTTCTTCAGAGGAATTGGATAAGGTTTCTTTTTGTTCTTTGGAAGTATGGGTGGGAGATCCACATTTTGGGGATACAAATATACAATACTTCCTCCTTCCTCATTGCTATGTCTTGATTAGGATCTTTAAGGACACAACGGATGACCTTATATGGCATTGCTCCACAAGGTAGAATCTGTTGATGCCCAAACTGAAAAAGAAAAAAGAAAGAATGGGGTGTCAGAAATCAAAAGATGAAAGCAGGTAGAAAAAGCATAGCAATGTAACAGAAATGCTACCACAAAGCAATGCCTATTAAGACGGTATAATCTAATGAGTATTCAAAGGGTTGAGTAGCAAAGGTTCTCGGTAAGAGATCCAGATGGGGCCATCACATTCATGGGATTTAATTTACTACATGATGGGCTCAAAATCATTTTGTATAAGTGGGAACATTATTTGATGGCCCTTTGTGGATCTTCACAGTCAATACTACATTTTTAGCCCTTTCAATAGAGAGACATCGCATAGATATTCTAGGAATTCAATTACGATTAATGTAGTTCATGTGCTGTGTTCCAAAAAACACTGAAAGAACAGTCATCCAACTCGCCACAATATTCAAGATGTTGACAATATGAGATACTTCCATATGCACCTTAATAGTTAATAAATATAACCGTAGTGCCTTCAAGTCTATAGAGGTACATTAGCCTAAGAAATAAGAACCAACTGCAAGCATGAAATTCGCATACCTTGCTGAGGGGTCCACCACAATGCATGCTCAATCACAGGGTTAGATTCGGATTAAAGGGTCTTAATATAATAATATGGATTAAGGCCCGTCAGATACTAAGTGCACTGGGATGGTCATAACCATCACTTTGGGCGTCCCAAATTTTAATCCTCATGTCCAACCACCAAAGTAAGGACCCCTATTCCACATTGAAACCTTCCAATCCCACCCTACCTAGTGATTGATATTGAACAAGGTGGGTCCACGTAAAGTTTAAAATATGGTCTTAAAACATGTTCAGACCACTATAAGTTCAACGAAGAAACCTTTAGCTATCAGCTGACATATCAAAATTGCAATGCCATTATCCTAAAAAAAAAATCCTAAACAATAATCAGACAATGAAAAATTGAAAACTTTCATTCTATTAATCACTCATAAGAGTGTGCTAAAAGTAAAGAAATGATAAAGTAGAAAAGAAAGATGGTGAAAGTAGAATTCCAATACACTGCAACTTTCAATCTAAGCATAGTTTTCAAATCATTGGGTCATAGACAAAATCTTTACACATTGAGCAATTGGACTCGATTTCTGCCAAGTCCCCGAACCATTCTACTTCCCAAACTTGGAACTAAAAATCCCACTCAACCCCATGATTGGAATTCATGAGTTTTCAATCCAAACTTTCCTATGGTAGCCATAAAAACCCCATCATCAAGAGATTCCAGGATGTGGGTTTGAATTAATCTTGTTTTAATGGGCATCCAAACAAAGTATAAGACTAGTAGAACCCCATATCTCAGTTGAAAGTAGTACTCGAGAAACCGTTACAAAAGGCGTAGTGATTCCAGACATAAAACAGCTCGGAATCAATCAAAAAGAGCAAGAAAACTAGAAGAGAAAGATGAGCGAAAAAATGTGATAAGCTCACCTTAGTAACCAATTTACTTTGATTTAGAGGAGATCCAAACATGTCGAAAAAGTTGCAGAGATAGAACCCATAGATACAGAGAGAGAGAGAGAGAGAGAGAGAGAGAGAGAGAGAAAATCGTACAGCGAAATGGAGAAAGTCAGAGACACAGAGGAACTAGAACTCAATCGAGCCGATACAACTTTACTCGACCCTAATGAGATCTACATGTGGGCCATGCACGCTGCTAAGTGTGGATCGTGTGAGGCTTTACCCCACGGCTATTGTGAGCCAACCTATCACGATTCGCCACATACCTACTGGCAGCTTGCCACCTCTATCAAAGGCAGGGCCTGTCCCAAGGTGATGTGGCAGATCACCGGGCTCTGATAGGTCCCCCCGTGATCACCTTGACAAAAATCGCTCGGAGGATTCCGAATTGAATTGAAGATCACTAATTGTTATCTGGTTAACTGCTAAGCTTCATTTGGTTGTTGATGGACTGGCCCAACTCAAGCCTAAATCTAACTTAGCCCGCTTTAAGTCTTTCTTGGATCTTAAATTTTAGTACTCGGGCCACATTTGGATTTTTTATTGGGCCATTAATAGATGGGTTATGCTAGGATTGACTGGTAGGGTGCCTAAGCTCCACCCGGCCTGACTGTATAGATAATTGTGGAAAAAGAGAGGAAGGCTCAAGATAGAGAAAAAAGACCTATTTTATAAAAAAAAATGTTTACTCGGGCTAGGCTCAGGTTTCAAATGCTTCAGGCGGGTCGGGCTCGGGCAACCGATAACGGCCTGTACTTTATATAGTGTTATTTACCCAGCATTGAATCTATAAAAGAAACATCACCAGTAGATTGATAATAATTTATCTCTCTGCTTAAAAAAAAAAAGAGTTTGGGATTTATCTTCCAATTTCAATTGTGGCTTGAACCCAGGTACCTTCAGGTACCTTGCCATCACCTGAAGGACTTTGATGTCCTTTAGCTGAGCTAGCAGTTTGGAATGTGCTCAAAGTCCTTGATAGAGAAGTTATTTCCTTTACGGGCTGGAGTTTTTTGCTAGTGAAGATTGTTCAAATCTTGAGTGAAGGGGCTTAAGAAAAAAAGAAGAGGAAGAAGAAAAGGCCTCACGGATGTACGGTCAGCAGGTTTGCCCAGCTGCCCGAAGGACCTGAGTTTTGGTCTCATTTCATAATTCGGCACGGATTCAGCTCTATGAAGGGCCACAGTTATAGACTTGTCCGGGAATCTGGCTCAGTCCGGGACAATTTTGTTTACACGTAGTTGTCAAGTTACTGAAATGGGTGCATGAGATAATATGCAATCAAGCATTGACGGCCGGTTTCGGCTAGGCCAGCCCTACCCCGACCTGAGCTTGGTCTACATCAGGTTAGATTTGGGCTGTGTATTTAGACCAGAGGGCCGGAATGAGCTCTAATGTCTTGGCCCCATAGTTTATGAAACTGGGCCTCGCTTTATGCACGCTCTGTTTGACTAGGCTGGCCCGACATATTTGCACAAAGGGGTATCCAAATTTTGCAAATTGGCTAAGCCTGGGCCAACTTTTAGACCTGTGCACTGGACTCGGGCCTGAATATGAGGCATGATAAATGGACCATTACACAAGCACTGGCACAGCTTGACCAAGCCCATGATTATAGTTATCAATGTGTGGTGCTTTGGTGCTGCTGTTTTGCATAAACTTCTTGAGATGGCTGCATTTTTAACTGACCCAGCTCAATGATTGGACCTTGTGTTTTGGTTGATTAGAAATGCATAGATAAGAGCGTGGTTTCTTTCGAAGGCAAGAAACCCATCAACAATAATTCTACCACTAATAATTTTTTATTGCCCCTTTCTAGAAAGCACCAAGCAACTGGCTTCATAGTCCCAAAAGTAGTAGATCGCAATATTCATGACGGGATCCAGCAGTATTGACTCACCGAAATTCGCCCCAAGCCGCATTCATTTCCAAAGTTTAACAATTTTATTTAGTGTTGGTCAAACGTGCATGAGGTGTGAAGGATATAAAGTATAGTATAAATGGAAGATAACTGAGTTTTTATTTTCAGTATCCTTCAATTCAATTTTATCTAGAAGTAGGTTATTTGATAGTCATTTTTAAATTTTCACTTTTATTTCTTAATTTGTAACCACTTCTTAGAATAGACTTTTAGGATTTTAGTTACATGAAACAAACTAGCCCTATATAAAAGTATTTCACGTCACAACCTAAATGAGTTATTGAGTTGACCTACTGTCTTGTGTTTTCGACTGACTCAGTTTGGACATCAAGTATTTGAGTTGACCCCTAATACTTTTGTACATTGTTCTTCTTGTTTGTGCATTGAGTTGACCCCTAATACTTTTGTACATTGTTCTTCTTGTATGGATATATGCATACTTATTATTCCAAAAAAAAGTGTTCGAGTTGATAATTTCAGGGTTTTGGGTTCTAATTATGATTGAACTTGTAAGCCATGTCATGCCATTGAAGATGCTACCTTCTTCCACTTGCAGGCCAAAGGTCATGATGAACTGACAGTACTTGTTTCTGTGTTCAGGAAGGATGATCAACATACTACAGCAGTTATACTGTTCATCTTGACAACAAATGAAGGATCAAAATCCAGATGATGATTCCATTTATCCATTAAAACCCCATTGCAACTGCTAAGCCCCTTTTTATTTTATATGTATCTAAACTCTTAAGTCAAGTGATTTTTGTATTATATAAGGATACCAATATGATCTTGTCAGCCACATAAATCAATTCTAACATTGCCTACCAGGGATATTGAGATTACTTCCTTTGGCACTTAAATGGTGTCTTTGGAAAGAAAAGAAACATGAAAATTTTTTAACGTGAATGTTCATTTGTAAGATATATCGAGCTAGAGAGTTCAGTGGTTTATTCCTCTTAAGACCATGAAATGGAGTTAGTAAGTGTGATTAAAGGCTCTATTTCAAAGGACTTGAAGAGTGTAAACCAGGTCTCACCCAGGCTTAAGACCAAGGGAACTTCCTTGGGTGAGCCTGGTCATCCCTCCTGGAATTGGGAACCAGTACTGATGGCAGAATGTATTTGTAAGATTGTCCCTGGGAGGCTTCCTCCCATGTGTTCATTTAAAAGTTTTTTAGTCAAACATTCTAGTTCTTTCTTGATCTACCCATATTCTGCTTCAAAATAGAAGGTTCAGCTTGTTTTGGCCACTACTTTCGAAAATCGAGCTGTCATTGTTAAGCTACCTTTGCCTAACTTCTGGTGAGGAGTTGTCCTTCTGTCTCTCGGTTGCCTATTCGCCATTGAAAGGATGATTATGGATGCAGCTTTAGGTAGGAGTAAGGCAGACTATTTGTATCGTACTGAAAATTGATTTGGCTATGACATTATTAGAACAAGATCGAAACCCAAGATTTCTTTTCAGAGAATCTAATTAGGAGAACTATCTTACAATATTTCGAAGAAGCAAGTGTCTCTCTGGATGTACATTATACCACAAAGTAGCACGTGTAGGATTTAAAATGTAAAAAAGGATCATTAGGTGGTTCAGTTATAGTCACTAACTAGTTTCATGGTGGATGTCTAGTGGTAAGTAATATTGAAACAAACACACCACCCCCCCCCCCCCCCCCCCCCCCCCCGCGCGTCTCCCTTTTGAATTCACTCCCTAAACAGAGCTTCACAATGCTTAAATCTGCCTTAGTGTCACTTTAAGGCCCATAAAACTTTCTGGTAGATTCCAAATTCCTGTCAAAACTTGTTTGCTAGAAATCATGTTCATGGGAGGAATTGGAATAAGGAAACTAGAATTATCAATAGAACTTTGGTGCTTTTTGAGCTGTGGAATTATCTGCATTTTAGAATTTGAAATACCCATCGGAAAGTGACATTTGATTAAGTCAATTGGTGAGAATTGGGAATAGGAACTGTCCTAGTTGTTGTAATCTGTAGGGAATTTTGTATTGGTTAAATTCATGTATTGGACAAAACTTAAGTCCATTGATCTGCATACTTAATTATAGCTTGTTGATTGCATCGCAAGAAGTGCTGAATTGAACAAAAATAGAAAAAGTGCACCACACTTGTTCACGCATTTGAGTAGGTAAGACAGAGACGATTGTGCTCAAGCTTAATAGAAAAATTAAAAAATAAGTGGATGTACAATAACCGTGCTTGAGCTGGCTCTCACTTGAGCTCAAGAGTGCGTGCGGCAGAAGCCCATTGACCTACACGAATTTCTTTCCTATTTGTGATAGAATTGCCTGTTTTGTTTAGATTCATTTTCCAACCCCAAGGCATGAATTTTGGGTTATAAAAAGAGAGTTCTTCTTAACCCCAACAAGAACACAACACTTAGAGACCTCCATATTCTAAGTTGAGATTACCATTGAAGATAATATTGGAGCTTCATAAAAAATTGGGCTAAAGGCCTCAAGTTTTAGAGTCTTCACGTCTATTTCTTCTTAAGAGATTTGTGGCTTATATATCTTTATAAGATATTGTTCTTTTGTTGCAGAGATTTGTTTGTGGTAGTGATTAAAACGCTAACAGCAAGGCACCGAGGGACTGTATATTGATGGTTCTAGTAAGAACAACCACAATGACTTATGTCGAAGGACTGCCTGTAAGGTTGTAATTGATTTTGTTCACTTTGTACTCATGATTTTTTTTTATGTGAGTATCCACGTTAAATTGTGTGTTGTTTTTTTGTGTGATAAATTGCTTTTAATTTTTCTGCTACATATAAATAGTAATCGAATCACAATCTAAAATAAATTTCAGCGCCTTAAATCTTTTACAATCAAATAGGTCCCTTGACACCATCGTAATCATAAACTAAATTGAGTTATTATCTAGAGCTTCATGAGAGATTGGGCTGAAAGATCAAGTTTTAGAGTTTTTGCTTTTACTTTTTCGTAGGAGATTTGTAGCTGCTACATTGTCGTAGGAGATTATTCTCTCGCTGTATAGATTCATTCGTAATAGTGATCAAACAACTAATAGTAGGGCACCGAGGGACGGCTTGTCGAGGATTCTAGCAAAAATAATTATAACGCCTTGTGTCAAAAGATTAATTATAAGATAGTGAGTATATCTTGTATTGCGGAAGTTAGTAATTAATTTTGTCCACTTTAAACTCATGGTTTTTCCTGTTTGAGTTTTCATGTTAAATTGTATATTATTTTTTTTGTATGATTGATTGCTTTTATTTTTTCTGCTGTATAGAAGTAATAATTGAATTACAATTTAAAATAAATCCAAAGCCTAAAAACTTCCACAATCAAAGAGGCTATGGGACTGTGGCAATCATAAACTAAATTGAGTGACATGCTTTATCTCTTTCCATTTCCTGATTTTTTTTCTACTGTAGAAATCAGAACTAAATTGTGTCACATGCTATTTCTTTTTGCAGATCTTTTTTCTATATTAATTTGCGCATAGGCCCAAAAGCATCATCCTGCCTGAGGTCATTTTCAATTTCCAAGCTATCCTGAACACAATGGAATGGATAAGTATCCAGCCAAACCAAAGCCATGGCAACCAGAAGGCGATTGATTTAGATGGTTGGTTTAATGCGTATCCCCATGTTACTAGTCTTGCCTAAGCTTGCTCTAATAATTTCTGATCTGCCTAGTCAAGACTTGAAGATTAGTAATTCACAAGAATCCTAAAAAAGAAAGTACAGTTGAGTTTCTCAGTATTTTGACAGTTATCATGAATTTGAATATTCAGAATCTGATCATTAAACCACTAATGAACTGCTTGAGTCCCAATTTACTTTTTAGGTCAAGCAACGCAAACCCAGTACTTGATTTTTCAAAAGAGCACCTCCCAAGTCCACTAATAGATTTAACTAAATTGCCTCCCATTCCTTAGCTTTTCTACGCACTAGAGAAGCAGTTTAACCCCTTGAAACACTAGATTTCAATAGAGAAATGATGTTAACTTAAATAACTACATATATAGATGAAGATAAATCAAGAGAACTAGCTTTGATTTAGTTCAAACACCAAATGAGAGTAGGGCAGGCAGTTAGAGATCTGGGGTTTATGACTATTCTAAAAATCCCTTGTTCTTTGTTATATTGAGATGGTAAGTTGACATGGAGCTGCTGCTCTCCCAAGCCAAATCCATGCCTCTAGTGCGCTCGGAGTCATCATCTACCTCCTCCTTTGATCCCTTTCCAGCAGCCATCAGTTCCAATGGCCTTAGACATTGCTGAATTGGGAGGCTAGATGATGACCCAGATGGTGCAGGCCCCACGGAGGGGAGCTTGGAGAGGAGAGCCTCAAGGCTACTCATTGATGGAGTTATCGCCATTGGTGGTGGGCTCATGTGATTGTAAAATTCAGCAGGAGGTGCGAGGCCATGGTAAGAATAACTGTCAGGGGCACTGCAACCATCGATCTTGAAAGGGAATGAGGATGACAATGGGTGCGGTAGAAGGACCCCAGGGAGGCTCTCAAGATAGCTGAATCTCTTTCGGAGTAGTGTCACATAGCTTAGATCTTCAATCACCTTGAAAACATTAATTTAAACAGGAGGGTTAACAACAGTGCCTTAAAACTAGTACTGCAATACAAGATCAAGGTTATCAACTATCAATATGATATTCCTGACCATGGGAATCTAGAGTTCCAAAGATGCTATTGTTCAGATGAGGCATGTCTATGCTTGTAAATGGATGCACAAGGTGCATTCCTATGTTTATAATCAGGCTCCAAACAAGGCCACACATGACAAATGAGAGAGAGAATGCTCATTGCTTCATGGATGGTAAGTTTATAAACTAGTTCTTTAATCAATTCAATAATGTAGTTTAATTGATGAAATGGGTGCGCTCAGAGAGAGAGAGAGAGAGAGAGAGAGAGAGAGAGAGAGAGAGAGAGAGAGAGAGAGAGAGAGAGAGAGAGAGAGAGAGAGAGAGAGAGAGAGAGAGAGAGAGAGAGAGAGAACCGTGGGGGGGGGGGGGGTGGTTGTTCATGAGAAGGGTAACATGTACCATGCATTCAACAATGAAGAGAGCGTATCTTTCATGAAAGGGGTTAGCATATCTTTTTTTTTTTCTTTCCATGAGAGAAGAAATTCTTTCACCAAATGGGAAATGAAGACCATCTGTTCAACCTCATGTTTTTAGAGAGAGAGAGAGAGAGAGAGAGAGAGAGAGAGAGAGAGAGAGAGAGAGAGAGAGAGAGAGAGAGAGAGACCTTGTTAACAGATCCTAGCTGAACAACACCATCTCTAACTGCAATTAAAGCAATGGTCTGCAGAATTTATTATCAAATTAGAGTTCAGAGAGAGAGAGAGAGAGAGAGAGAGAGAGATAATTAGAGTTCAGAGAGAGAGAGAGAGAGAGAGAGAGAGAGAGAGAGAGAGAGAGAGAGAGAGAGGTTCTTGGTATGGACCTTTATACCAGACTGGAACTGACCCTCCCATGTCCTTGGATACTGAAATTCAGTGAACACCCAGACCTTTTAGTCCCACACTCGAAATCCACATATGCATACAAATTCCTTGAGTAAAGCGACTTACTGAATCTGATGGGTTATGCCAAGCAGTCATAAAATTCATTTCATGTTCTTGGGGTTCCTTGAACACCCATTTGTGGCTATTATCTGCAGCAACCTTGCCAATCAAACTGCACACAAACCTCATCAACCGATCGTCCGAAATTTCACTTCAAAGGCTTGTGAATGAGTGTGTGTATATATTCAACACTTCCTACAAAAAAAAAAAATATTATCATTTTTCCACTTACCCTTCCCCATAATTGTAGATTTCATGAGACATCTTGAAGAAGAGCTCAGGTTGCAGCCCCTTGATGTACTGGAATCCGCAGTTCCCGTAGGCTGATGATGAAGAGCTAGCACAAGTATTCATATCCATATCTGCATACTCCATCGCTGATGCGGCGAAATTGCAGAACCCATCTTCCCATACCAAAATCCTAACATGAAATTACCATAAATCGTTCCCAAAGTGTAATTAGAAGATAGAGGGTGCAAGGACTAATCATGATTTTACTTTAACACCAGATCAATTACCAATTCCTCCTGTTTCCTCTTGACCTGTCACAAGTTCCTCCTTGAAGATCCCACCTGCTTGCAAACAATCTAATGAGACTAAAAGGGAAAGAATACAAGATGAAAATCTTACTACTAGACATGGAAATAAACTGCAACCATGTCATACATTCAAGCTTCTCCATTAATTTATCTATTCATGAACAATGAATTTATGGGTTCTGCTTCATATTTTTGCCAATAAATGTTAGTGTAACCATTAGTAATGTTTTTCTCTTACTTGGGTGGTGGATAGTGTCTAGGCAAGATCCTCCAAAAGACAGCATAAACCCATTGAGAGTTTTGATGGCTGCACAAACTCCTCAATGTGTGATGAAGAAGATGGGTAACAGCCATTGGATTGAGGTGTTCCTCCATCCAGCTTCCCGTGTAGAACCCAAGCTCTCTTTATCTGCTTTCTCTTCTAACTCCTGATGAACCAAAAGTGAACCCAACATTCAATCCTGATGAACCAAAAGCTCACCAACAAGTGGAATCTAAATTTATACCTCTCTCTCTCTTCTCTCTCTCTCTCTCTGTACACACTTTATTTTATCTTGCTTAATTAATTAATTTTTTTTTTGCCATTGTTATTTGATGGCCCACGTCTTTTTCTGGGTCCCAACAGTGCAATTTTAACACCAACCATGCAACACTGTTTATCCAACTCTCCTTCCATTACCCCAGTTATTCCAATGTATATGAGCAAGACTTAATAATAATGTTAATAGTACTAGAAGACAAAGAAGAAGATCTTATATATTTCATCAGATGACTTGGGTTTTCTATAATCATTTTATAGGACTCTTCGAGTTAACCATAAATTTATGGGTGATTAAGACTATAATGATAATAATGATAATGCCAATCCATTGATAAGGTAGTGGTGAGATATCTTCCTCTTGACCGGGATTCAATAGTTTTGTTGGTCCGCGACTTAGATAGCATGTGTGTGCGTGCAGAGTACTTATTAAAGGACAAATGATGATAACACTTATGGAATACTTTATTTTCATGATGATCCCTTCTTTCCAAGTCCATTCCTCCCTCCCTCCCTCTTATATGATGTGGGGTGGGTGAAATTACTCAATCCACTTATCTAGCCTCTACATTTGGGCTCCAAAAAGTTATCATTCATGAAATGAAAAATTTTCGAGGGCTAAGAACTCAAGACTAAGGTGATTTGATGGCTTTTCAACCACTCCCTCTATATGAGATCTGCCACATCTCACTCACCCTTGGGAAATGGCACTTGCCTACGTAGGCCCACAATTATTTTGGGCCATTGCACTAGATTCATGAATTGTGTATACCTCCCCCACCCTTGTGAAATGACCCTGGTCCCCTTCAACTCTTTTCTTTTTCTTTTTCTGTTTGAAGTCCGATGTGCACCTATTGTGGATGAAAACAACAAATTTTGGTCTTCCCCCCTGTCTCCCTTATTAATGAGATGTACTGTCTCTCACATTTTTATTGATCATTTCATTCCCATAAAACCTCATGTACATATAACGCAATACACTCACTTTTAACAAAAGAAAAAAGAATAAATAAATACAATTACTACACTAGTTTTGGATCATTTTGTGAAAATGTAAGGTGAATGAGCCAAAATATCCTGTGTGCAATGAAGATAACTCTCTCTCTCTCTCTCTTATATTGTACGATGACCAAATAGGAAGAAAAATGTACAAAAAAGTCGAATTTACCATTTTACACTTTGATTGCCTAATTTGACTACAAACTCTTGAAAAGAGTAGACAATACCCATCTCAGCAAAATTTATCTTTGCATTAGATAAATAAAGAGAAATGATTTTACGAGAATTAGTTTTCACTACTTTTTTTTAGAAGTCTAGGTGGGGGCCCATCTATCATCCAATCCAAATCTTGCAATACAAAGGCCCTTCTTGATAGCACATACCAGAGTTTTGGTCAAATCCGAATTTACTGGATTGTTAGCTCGACTATGCACCAATCCAAATAGACTGTATTTGTGGGTCAGAGATGAAGGTATTATGGACATATGATTAGAGTCAAACTTAATGTTTGGAGTAGTACCACATAAATCTTTTCATCCCCCTAGTCTCATTCCTAAATGGGACCCATAAGTGGACCCCATAAAAAGTTCATAGTAGGTGTATGAGAACACTTCTCATAGGATTAGAGGCCATAAATAAATATCATGTTTTTCTTTGATCTTATACCTTTATTCAAGTCAAAATAGTATAGGAGGTTAGCCAAGCAAGGAGTTGAGGGAGTGTCTCTTTAGGTGGGTGTGGTTATGTAAGTAAAGTGGGATGTGGTATAATGCTCATACACTCTTATCCTTTTCATTTCTATTTTTGCTGTTGATATTTGTTTCATGATCTTTTTTCTTAATAAAACTTGTGTTACCGTTAAAAAGAAAAAAGTCAAAACAATTTTAGCTAAAGGAAGCTTATGAGGTTAAGGTTTTCAAATGAGAAGATTTTACCAATTTACAATTTAATTGCCCAAGCTTATAATCAATTCAATCCCTTTGCCTATGACATATCAAGTGCACCAGTTTGTTACTTAACATTGTTCATTCATTTACTTTTGAGAAATGATATATGTACATACTAAAATGCACATAAAATGCACACAAGCCTATGTGTACCACACAATAGCATCTATGCCCCACTTTTTATTCCTCTCTTTTACACACATCAACACCAATGAATATGATAAATAGATTTGTACCCAATCACAAATAGGCCCCACCATCAATATCATTACTTTACGATCTATTGTGAGAGGGCACATGCAATGCAAGGTAGGCCCCGTCAAATGGAAGAACGTAATCCATGCATTGGGCCCACTTTTTATTGAGTATAAATGTATTCATCCTATGCCTTGGTGTTGGTGTGTGTGAAATAGAAAAATAAAAGGTGGGGCATAAATGCTATTGTATAGTGCCGCATAAGCTTGTGTACCTTTTAGTGTGTGCATGTATCATTTCTCTTTACTTTCTCCATTCTAAGAAGAGCAAGGTAGGCCAACTAGTAAATTGATACTCTAAAAGTAGACCAGATCTAGATCCACTCCATAGTAGTAGAATATAAGGGCACATGGTTTCCACGCTTTAATTGTCAGTGGTCATGGTTTCTCTGCTTCAATTGTCCGTGGTGTTTTATACAGTCAGTTTTGGGGAAGGAAAGGGAGTGGTATGGTCAATTTTAGTGAAGAAAAGGAAGTAAAAGACAGTTTTTTTGCCCTAGAGAGAATCTTAAAATCTTACCAATTTAGTAGGAATTTGAGTGACACAAAAGTAGAAAGGCACTTTTTGCTTTTATGGCACTTGCATAAATGGCTCCTAGATCTCTACCTGTCATATCTCGAACCTAGATATATAGACCACATGTTGGCTCACACAAGAAATGCAATCTAATTGTAAGGATTATCAAAAGATGAGGGCTAAATACCATATATATGTAGGAACACTGCATGGTCAAATGGACTTCAACAAAAGGATTATTAAAGAGGTGAAGGGTGACGGATACAAGGTGAAGATGTAAATGGAATATAGACTTTTCTAGGATTTCAATAGGCGATAGTTGGGACATTCATTCCCACCTTCCATTGATGTACAGGAGAGATTATTTGATGGTAATTTTTTAATATTCACCTTTGTTATAAATTTCTATGACCTTACTGCCACAAGTCCCATGCCAAATTGAATCCAGCCGCCATGGATGAACTCCCCATAAGTCTTAACTTGATAGAGTCTTGATTAGGAATACCTCTTGGTAGAAAAGTTTGAATCCATATCAAATTCCTGGTATTGTAGAACTTCATGCTAATCAAGTGATGAGGGATTCTAGGAGTGGTATAAATCTAGAGAATCATGACTTCTTAAAACGGCTCTTTTTATGGAAGTCCATTGATCATCCATCTAGAGGGATCTACCTAATATTGGAACACAAGAAAAGACTAGAATAGATCCTTATTTGTCCCATTTGGGACTCACAGCCATTATGTCTTAAATTCAACGGTTTTGAGAAATAACCCTTAAAACCATAGAAATTCAATTACATTAAACAAACTAGCCCTAAAATGGAAATCACCCTCATTCAATAATCAACACAAGTTATTTTGTAGCTATTGGCAAATCAATAAAGAGATATTTCAACTTGTAGTTTCATTGAAGAATAATGTTAACCATACTCCCTATCTCATAATTCATCGCATAATCGTCCTATGTGGCAGCCTAACTCATTTTCCTCTCCTTCATCTCTGTAATGTTAAAAACAAAACAAATGAGTTAGGTATGCCATATAAGACAGTTGTGAAATGAGTTATAAGATGGAGAGTGTGACTAGTATAACTCTTAATTGAAATACCTAGCGCCAATTGGAAACTTCGTATATATCTTAAAATTTTCAATAGTAATTGTTTCCTTATTTAAAAAGAAAAAACTTTTAACAGGGGTTGTCATGACGGCAAAAACCCTAACATACACTAATCCTCACTCTTTTCCTATTTGTAAAGAATGGTCTCTTACCACACTAGTGAGAGGTGGGAGTTGTTACCTACCTAACCAGAGTTCAGACTTGGTCAGGCACCTATCTCTCTCAAGAGGGCTTTTTATTACCTCGCCCGATGTTTACCCGCTTTTTTCTCCAAAGGACCTTTTCTACCTCTTAGAGGTCTACTTTCCTCATCCAAGGGTGTGAACCTAACCCCCTTCGCTTAGATACCAAAAAATAAAAAACCCTCTTCCTACTGGTATTACTAATAAGCTCGGATTTCAACTCATTCATGGACTAACATCCCCATTGGATTGAATCACAAATGCTGTCTACGGCATAATTTATTTTGATATCCGCTTGCCACATACAAATCATAAGACATACTATATTAATGAGAGCTAACTCTCTGGTTGCATCTAGCTGGGCCCCCACAAGGTGGTCCACACATTTCTTGCACATCTACAGGACTGTACGGTCCTGAGAGCTGGTGCTTGTGACAGTCTGATATGGTGATTTAAGAGGAGTTGGTGTGTTAGGGTGCATATATATGGGTCTGAATTCAATGTGGGTGGAGACTGATAGTGGTGGAGAAATTTTAGGGTTCTGCCATTTTTTATACATAATATGCTTTATCTAAAACTTCGCAATAGTTTAGCATGAAAAAATGTGATGGGATTGCGGGTATGGGTGTAAAGGATGACAGGAATCGGGCCAAGATCACAGGTGTAAAGAAATGGGACCTCTGATCCTCTGTGCTTCTACATCCTTCCCAAAACCGTCTGACACAATATAATAAGGCAAATTCTCCAAAACACACCCAGTTCACTTCCTTCTAACACAATATAATAAAGCAAATTTTCCTGCTGTGTTTTTCTCCTTTAAGCTTTCATGGAGGGTTCTTAAGTTGAGATCAGTTCAAGCCCTTAACATGCTACCCAGATACTAGTCATCGTTGAACTCTAGCACAATAAACTACACTATATATACACAGCCATTATAGTTTTTAAGTTTCCTGGAACTAAGAGTTAGAATTGTTTGATTAAATTATAGTGGCACGCCATTAAATTATATTTGAATTTATCGATCAGTCTTTAATCCTTGATTGCCATGTATCGGCCAAGTGAGTCATATAGGTGAAAATACTTTATCTAAGTCATGGAGAAAACCGATGAAATTTTCATTACTTACACTATGTGAGATGTGTGTAAGAAGCTTATAAGAAACAACTCTTTCAGATCGACAAGAAGACACGCTACCCAATAATTTAAACTCCAAGCTTATCCTGAATTCCTTCATAAGTTTTTACCATGACGCCCACCTGACACTACTTGTTTCATAAAAATATGGTTTTATACTATGTCCTGCATTCCAATGTCAGTCTCCACTATTTGCCATCTTCCAGTACAAACAAATTAAACTGTGGGCCTCCTTGTTGATGTATTATGCTAAAAAAACTCCACTATTGAGTATTCCTATCAAATTTGCATGTTAATATTATCAATTTTTTTCATGTAACCATTCCTAACAAACTCTCTAGGCATTATTAAAGGCAATATAAATACTTTTAATATTCTTCCTTAGTTGAAACCCACTCCTCATCACTCCCTCATTGGTGGAACTCGGTCAAAGTATTTTTGGCAACACTCATTTTCCGGAGCGTCGTTTCTCTTAGAATTAAACTCGCAACCAATTTGCTCTAATACATAATAAGTTTTCTCAACCAACTATTTCTACTAAAACCTTAAGGCATTAGTAGAAGCAGTATACATATTTTTCAATCCTATTCATTAGGTCGTGCTCACTCCTCAATGATGGCCTATTGATGAGTTTTTCATAGTTATCCCCTTTGTCGGTGGCTACTAGCCAAATAAATTACTTTTACCATTGTTTTATCAATGAGATGGCTTTCTACCAAAAAAAAAAATGAAAAAAAAAATCAATGAGATGGCTATTGTTTTGGCCCTTATTGAGTAACATTCCTGCAGTGACCTTGATATTTAACTGTCCGCTCGTGTTTTGAATAAAAACTGTATCTGCTGCATTACATTAAAAATAGATCATATTTCACCTTCATTACGTCTATTTCTTGAGAAAAAGGAGTAGAAATGAGGAAAAAGACACAAGGTACAAAATGTATTATCTGAAAACAAAAGCATCCGAGCAACTTTATAAATTGTGCTTTTCTTAACTAAGTGCAAATTTAAAGAAATACTAGTAACCCAACAGAGACCTGTATGGAAGACTAACAAAGAATGCACCATTTTACTATAAGCATTGTCATATATATTTAAGGTGTAACAGTTGATGTCGATTTCCAAGGGGTAGAAATATTTTCATGTATTTCCCAAAAGCTTTTTGTACAGTTAAACTTTCAATAAGTTGTAGGAAAAGATACACAACTACGCACTATTCCTTTTATGCATTTGAAAGTTTTTTACAAGCTGAAACTGAAGGAATCCCTTTGTTTATTCAGGAAAGTTAGTACATTGGACTACTGCAGATGTTTAGGAACCCGATTTCAGTGTTGCTGGGGCTGAAATGACTTCTTCCTATCACTAAACCATTTTGTAATATTTTGAGGTTTCAGAGTGGAATCCCACATTTTCCAACATGGGGTTGGTAGATTTGTCCCTTCCCAAAACCCAACCTCCAAAAGGCCTTTGGTGCATGCCGTAAACATGAGAACTAAGGTGCCCAATGCATCAATTTTGCATGATGATGTGAGGGCGGTATAGAACTTTCAAAAAGCCAAGCCAGTGCAACTCCAACAGTTTAGGCTTGAGCTTCAGCTCAGCCATGAGCAAATCGAACCAGCTTGTGCTAGGCCCTATTGACCTCGGCTCAATCAAGGGCTCAGTTCGAGCTGGAGTTCGAAGTAAGCATTTTTTTTTTTTACTAGAAGGATGGAATATATAAGCTAGAAGTAAGTTTGAAGTGAGCTTGATTGAGTTAACATGCATAAACATATATATGCGAGCTCAAGCCCAAGCATGGCTCGTCAATATACGTAAAACACAAATTTTGACGAAGACAAGCTGAACCCAAGATTAAACTCAAGCTTGGTTCATTTGAAATTAAGTTTGATCTCATGATTGACCGAGCTCAAGCTCCATCAAGTGAGTACAAGACAAGCTCGAGCTCGGCTCCTCCAGTTTGAGCACGTGGTGAGGAATAAGGTAGTCGAGCTCGAGCTCTAGCTGGACTAAGCTTCGCTCAGCTTGTCTTGTTTGCACCCTAGATTGTTACCACACTTCATTTCTATGTTCTAGGGATTTCAAATGGAAAAACAAATGCCAGGAAGAGTGATGTGGGGCTGTTACGTACCATGCACATTATTTCAATCATCAGGAATAGAAAGAAAAGGAAAAAAACGTGTTCTAGGCTTATTGGGTCATCTTTGAGAGACACCTTATGGCTGCTCATTATAGTTTTTCCTTACATGGTGTCTCCATTCTTTGATCCATTACACATTTTAGGGTTTAGGTATGGGCCTTGGGAAATGTGCACTCAATCCACACAGATAGAGCTCATGTGGGCCCATTTTTGGGTGATTCAGAGGGCTGATATGATGGGGCTCAGTGAGGATACCAAACTGGAAGATCATAGCCATCCGTTCTTTCTTCTTCAATGTTTGTTTGTAGGTCGACAATTAACCGTTAAAAAAAATATGTAAATCACTGGAAAAATCCCCGATTGACTGTCGGGTCGTTTGGGGGCTGACCCAAGTGAAGTTGAGAGGTGTAAATTTCCAAAACCCCTGCTTATAATTTTGAAATTTTCATGATTTTTTAATTTCCCCATATATATATATATATTTACATTGAGCTCCCCAAGAAAATTATTTTGGGTCCGTTAGATCATGGGCATAGATAGATTAGTTGATTAAGGACCGACGTGCATGGGATCAGCCAAAAATGACTGTACATTTGTTGAGGCTGAGGACACCCGAATTTCCAACTTTAGCAATTTTAGTGGAGGGCCACTCTCTGAAAGATCTGGATACCATGAACCAAAGCAGGCAACCACTTGGAAATGTAGGGAAGAGAGGAGGGGAGGCAGAAAAAATGCCAGAGGAAGGTGATGAGGACACTCCAGCAAATGCCTAACAGCACAAATTGCATGATTAATTACTGTACACTGTAGAAGGGACGATGAGGAAATGAGAAAAAAAATGGAAAAGGTGCCGAAAGAAGAGACGGGTTTTTTCAAGGGTAGTTGGTCAATGCTTCAAACACTGCCAATTCAAACTTCTCCGCTGAGAAAAACTACAAACCATCACGTGATGGCTTTGCAGGTCACCATCACTCTCTCTCCAAATTAAGCTCTTGTACCCTCTGAAGTAAAAATATGTGGACACTCTTTCCTACCTTTCTACTGTAAAAAGGTCATTGCTTCAGGAACACCAAGAAGTTCACTGCTCAATGGCTCTCTTTACCTGCACCCTTTCCCATTTTCAAACTAATATGACAGAATACATGGACTGGTACCAATAATTCCTCTGCTCTTGTGTCTTGACAGAATATATGGGGGGTTGTTATCTTAGAGGCACTCAGCTGTAAAGATCTCTCTAATCAAATTTGGAATCTATTTGTGTATAAATGTAACATCCGCCTACCTTGTGAATAGTCCATTATTATTGAAATGATGCCGTTCATGTAATTATGTAAATTACACTAGTGTAGGGCTATCAGTGATTTTAGTGGCCAGCTGAAGACGGAGTATACACCAATTTGGATCAATGGATATAGATTTAATCGCTCCCCCGAATCACTTCAATTGCTAATTTGATCCAGATACACCCTTGATTACCTGAATTTACTCCACTAAGTTTATTACTAGCATAATAACCCATGCTAAGCATAGACATTACCTACATGACTAGGGTCCCATTTCATCTCACTATACTTTTTATATTTTTATGATAAAAAATTGCATGATAGTACAACGTGGTGTAGTAGTTAAGTTCATTATATAAATTGACAAAAGGTTATGGGCTCAAATTTCAAAGCAAACATTTTTGTCTTAACCCAAGCTCAATAAAAAAGTCAAAATAGAAACAATTATGGTCCCCACAATTGATTGCAAAAGCTCTTAGCTTAATATATTATAATAGGTATCTTCTAGATGTTTTTACGAAAAAAAAATCTCAATCAGTCAATCCACGTTATGTTGGAAAATGAAGTTACTCAATAGTTGAAGATTGCGTCTGAAAAAAATAAGTCATATCACTTTATTAACATTTTTGTAGTGTGTTTAGAAGAATACAATGAATTCCCATATTCTATTCTGAACTGGAGTGGTTTAAATTCAATAAACAAAAGAGATTTATGACAGCTCAATCAGGTCTAGATTGGTTGTCGCATTCCTAGAACTTATGGGCTTAAAATTACATATGACAAGTTTTAAAGTTTTAGATGTGTTTCGGGATAAAAAAACTCATGAAATTTGAATCTATGTGTAATAGAAAGGTTAAATAGTTGTGGCAAGTAATTTAGAAGTGTTTTTGGGCAATTTATTGTTGATTCCATCGTTTGAAGTAGATTAAACTTAAATCATTTTAACTGGAAAAATCAAGAGTATCATCTGAAGTTTGGGAAGTGTAGCGAATTTCGTGAATCTGTCTTCCAGGATGCAGATGATGCTGATTCTAATCAACCAGTTTATACATTTGTATTATTGCCTGTTAACCCAAAAAAATGGTGATTGGTTGAGAAACTAAGAACATAACATCAGCACAAATTTTAGGCCATGCCCTTTAGATTGGAAGATTCTCGTTAATATTTATGTCCATTAATCTGATGCATGTGACAATTTATAAAACCATCTTCCATTAGAAAGTTTATACGAAGGATGACTTTACTAGATCAAAAGTGAAGGAAAGCTTACAATATAAATATTGAAAATCATTTCCATTACCTCTAATAATGCCTCAAATTTTTGTAGAAATGATTAGCAAACTTAATATGATATCAGTATTAACTGGTCGAGTGTTCAAGCCCCAAGAAAAAAGACTTGGCATTAAAACATGTGTTACGGCATGATGTGGAAAGGATTAATCAGACCATGAGCAAACAATTTCCAACTTTCCTTACCATGTTGATTGTCCAGGTTCTCTGCAACGATTCGATCGACGGCTATCATGGATGTTGAGAGAGTGGTTGAAACTTGCACACAACAGGTTACAATAGTGTGCAATGCAAAGCAGGGAGAGTGGTTGTAACCTGCTTAATTGTTTGATTACAGGCTAAATAGAGGCTTAGAATGAATCTTGCATGTTATATACGATCTAGTTATGATTGCTTGAGAAATGATGAAGTTAGGCATTTCAAGATTTCAAGATCTCATCCTTTCCCAGTGGAATTGAAAGTGACTTGAATCATTGATAGCGATGGAATAGGCATCTAAGTATTAGTTATGGGCCACTTGAGAGGTGGCAAAGAAAGTGCTGGTGACATGTGATCACGCATAGGTACCCTGTTGCTCCCCATTACAAAAGGCCTACTTTTCCATAGGTAACTTTCCTAACCCAAGGGTTCATGTAGACCCCAATGACTAGCAAATCAATAAAAGGTCCTACCCCACCTCATGGTGTCTCACTTAACTACGAACCTTTGGTACATGTACTCTCTCTCTCTCTCTCTCTCTCTCTCTCTCTCTCTCTCTCTCTCTCTCTCTCTCAGGCTAACACTAGTCCTTGTTACTTCACCTCTTTATAGAAGGGATAGCACATGTGATCTTAGCCTTAATGCTGTTGTTCGTCTAGAATTTCAAGCATTAATGGGTCATCAGATCCTTCAAAGTTTATATAAATTTTATTCATGGTTACCCAATCCCTGAAGCCGACCCAACATGCCATCTGTGAAATTATTCGAGATTGGTTCCAATCTCAGTTGGTCTCGTCAAAGATGGACCGCCAACATTTGTATCTTCTAATTTATATCTCCTGTACTATAAATATCTCTATAGATAGAAACTTTTAACAAAAAAGTATAGATAAGTATAGAATACAATATTAATATATTTAAATATTTAAATATTACATTATCATAGAATAAAATAGTGACATATTATTATATTGAATTTTTTTAGTGTTTGACAATTTTCACAAACTTCAATATATCTTTAAAGTGTTTAGAACTTTAATGAAAAAAATCACAAGATGGAAAGAAAGTAATCAATTGACCTAATGTATGATCCACTAATTAGTAATTACACATGTTAATTATTATAGTAGGACCCATCTATTGTTAAAATATTACAAAATTAAATTTTAAAATCATGACATCTTATCTAATTAAAGTGCTTCCACCAAATGTTGGTAATTTTAGTATTATCACACAAATCAATTTAATGGTGATTATCATTGATAAATCTTTTTTATTAGAAATTATTACGAGACCCATTTGATGTTATCAGTTTTTATTAGAAATAATTACAAAACCCATTTGATGTTAGAATGGGACCCATAAAATGATGGCAATTTAATAATTATAATAATACAATTCAATCTTGGTAATCAATGTAGGACCCAATTTGTTAGTGCCATGGTAAGATTAGCACTGATTCCTTTCGTAAATTCCGTGACCAAAGCCTTAGTCCAAGTTAAATATGAAGCAAGATCAGTCATCAAGTTCTATCAAAGAAGATCAAGGAAGATCAAGATCATTCAAGCTCATTAATTAGAAGATGGGGACTTCTAATTTGTTTCCCTCGTTGGCATTCTCCATAAATTGTCTTTTCTTGTTTATTAGTCTTGGGTAGTTCCTCAATATATTTAGTAAGCTAGGACAAGTCCCTATAGTTTACATGACTAAATCTTTGATGCTGCCACAGTTTGACTTTATTGGTATTAGTCATTAAACATGAAGAGGGAGACAAGGAAGATGACCTATTTGATTTACCTACCACATGACAATTGTCAGTAGTTCTAAGACCTTGCAAGATTATCTTTCCATCTTTTGAGATCTCACAATCATGACTACTGAAGTTAACTATATAATCTTTATAAAAAATTTTAGATATATTAAGTAAATTATGTTTCAAACCATCAACACATAACACATTTTCAATGGAAGCTAAGTTTGGAACATTCAAAGTTCATTTTCCAACAATTCTAGTAGTGCTACCATCCCCAAATGTAACAATGTCACCATCAAATTCAATCATTTTAGATAAATATGATCTATCTCTTGTCATATGTCTAGAACATCCACTGTCCAAGTACCATCTTGATTGATCTTTAGCTTTAAAAGCTGTGTGGACCACTAAATTCTTGTTCTTAGATATCCATCTAGATGTTCTAGAAGTGGAGTTACTGTTAGACTTTTGATGATTTACTTAATATATTTTATGTTGGTGAAGAGGAATTTTAAATTCTACTTTTGTTTTACCCTTATTAATCTCTTCTTCTTTGCATTTTTCAAATTATCTAGATAACTTCTGAACTTCTTTTAATAAGATATTTAACTTTTGGCTCAAAGGAAAATTGTTATAGTAATTTACTTTGTTTTTTTATTTTTGGTTTTACCATTCCGTTTTCATGTTCAATTCTTTTTATAATGTTTCTCTCTTTATTTGGTATTGTGTCAAGATGAATTTTTCTTAATTTGCACTCAACTTTGAAATGACCTTTTTCTCCACAATAATGACAGGTAATATTTGATGAAGAAGTATAAGTACTAGTAGTGGCTTTATCTTGAATATCTTTGTAAAGTGCATCTTCTTTTTCTAATACACTTTTGACAAATACAGTTGTGGAACTTGGAGAATGTTTAGTTTTTTTTTTTTATCATATCCAATGCTGGTCATGTCCTTATAGGTTTTTCCAAGTTTGAATAATTTTATGTACTTCTCATCATTTTGGGTAAAGTTGTGTTCATATTTTTCTTTATATCATCTCAATTGAGTGACTTCATTAAGAAGCACATTATTTGCATCTTTTAACTTAATCAGCTCTTTTTTCCTTTCTTTTAAGTTGATTACTTTTTCTTGTTCTGTTTTTAACTTTGCTTTTACTATTTCAAGTTCTTCTATTAAGACTTTGTTTTCATTATAAACTATTTCAACTTTTTTTTTAAAAATTTTTAATTTTGGTTTGTTGACTACTTACAGTTTCGACTAGTTTACATGTCCCCTTATAGAGCAATTCATAGGAGTCTGTTGTTTCAACATTATTCTTATTATCTGAGATTTCATTTTCACTTTCTGATTTACTCCCTGAGGCTTCTTCTTATGTCATTTCAGACTTAATTATTTCCTCAGAGAAGTTGAATGTATTAGTGGCAGCCATCAAAACTGCATATTTTTCTCTTTCATTTTGATATTTCATCCGAGTCAGGATCTAATTCAAATAAATCATCCCAAGTTGCTACCAAATTCTTCCTTTTGTATTTCTCCTTTTTAGGACAATCTATGGATATGTGACTATATTTCTTGTAAGTGTAGCACATGGGCTCTTTAAACTTGCTTCTAGAGAAGGAACTTGATCTACCTTTACATTTATCATTGTTAAAATCATTTTTATAATCTTTGGCTCTCTTTTCCTTAAATTGCTTTAGAAATCTTTTAGCTAAAAGGCTATATCTTAATTGATGATGGTAGAGGCATAACTTAATGTTTGAAGGTATTTGATATCGCATCCACAGGCTTATTTTTAGAGCGGTCATAGGGAGCAGCATTGTAGGAAGCCTCTGCCTAATAATTCCCCCCTCACAATTGTGCTCCTGCGACTTGAACCCTTGACCTGGAGCTTTGATATCATTTGTAGGATCTTATGCACCCATTAAGCTACCATCACCAATTAGTTTTGATAGAAATGGTAGCTCAATGGGTGCATAAAATCCTACATAATTAATTTTGATAATATTGGATCCACCTAATGTTATTAATCAAAATGAAAACCCACCCTAGTGTCATAATTGTAGGACTCACCAAATATTAATAATTAACAAACTAGGTGCTACATAATCAAGATATGGATAGAAGACCAAAAATTAAACTTGTAAGTATTGTGAGGCCAATCCAATATTTAGAGTCATAGTTGTACTCCTATAAAAATAATTGATATTAAAACTTATAGTAAGCCACTAGGATTAATGGTTTCTCATGAACTCTCAAATGGATTTTACAAAAACTCTAGATTTTTTTAATACAAGATTGTTTTATACAGCACATCCTTAAATAATGAAATACAAAGTTTTTTGGAAGAAAGTAAGATATTGTAAGATACTTTGATATTGTAAGATACTTTCTAAGTTAACCAAATACCTTTTTTTTCAGGCTAGTAGAATATGTTCTAAACTAGTAGATAATATTGCAAAATCTCTTGAAATATCTTGTTTTCAAACACCCCTACAAATAGGGGATTATTCTTATAGAGAATATTTTAGCATATGTTGGGCCCGTTTGGATGTTTATAGACTAAAATATTTATAGATTTAAATATTGTAAAAATGAAACAGCGTAATATAAAAATATTATAATATTTTTATTGTTTGGCAATTTTGAATAATATTACATATTTAAAATTTAGTTGTTTTGAAGGTGCTAGATTAAAGTAAACTTTATTATTAAAATAATTTCTTATCAAGTACTTTAATTTATACATAATTTACAACATCTAGATAAAGCAGTAGTGTGGTAAAATAAATTTCAATTGCCACACTTTTTTACCAGAAGCTGCTTTCCTTTTATCACGTAAAATCATGGTAAAGTCTAGTAAATACAAAAAACAACAACTTTACAACTTTCTTTTCCACTCTATTTCACCACATACTTCATTTCACCTTATTTAACCTCACATTTTATCATGATATGATATTAATTTTTATTTTACTTTACCACATATTTAAACATGTCACCTTATCACAAAGTCACTTTCTATTTACAATATAAAACTACGATAAAATGTGATATAGTAAAGAAAAATGAAAAAAAACTACTTTACCATTCCCTCCGACTTTACTTCACTATATACTTTATCCAACTTTTACTTTACTTCATCTTTACCATGATATGACATTACCTTTACTTTACTTTACCATATATGTAAATAAATACATTATGATAGATTTTGTGAAGTAAAGTCTTTACTTTACTCTACTACTTTATTTGACTTATTTTACCTTACCTTGTTTTACCTCACGTTTTACCATGATGTGATATTAATCTTTATTTTACTTTGCTACACATGTAAACCAGTCACTTTATTACAAGTCATTTTTCATTTATCATATAAAAACTACAGTAAAATGTTACAAAGTGAAGTCAAACAAAAAGAAATTACTTTATCTTTTCTCCTAATTTACTTCACATATACTTTATCCAACTTTTACTTTACCCCATTTTTACCGTGATATGACATTTCCTTTTACTTTACTTTATTATATTTATAAACAAATACATCATGATAAATTTAGTGAAGTAAAGTTTTTACTTTACTCTACTACTTTGTAATTACCATTTTAAAGATTTTTGCATTATAAAAAGTTTTCAATATAGGGGAGCTATAGAAAAAAATATTGTGCTTTCTGAAAGAAAATGATCTTTTCTTAGTATTTCTCTTGGATTATCAACTATGCAAAATTTTTTTCTTTAAAAAATATTATATTCTACGAAATATTCCTTTTTTTTTTCACCCAAAAAAGCAATTTCTTTATTGCACTTCATATATGACCCAACTATATTCTAAATAAAGCAAGAACAAATCAAATTATACAAATGTAGTATATGAATTTTATAATGTTATATCATCATTGTGGCCAATTTTTGTCCTGCATTAGGCCTATCAGAGTATGCTCCAGTGGACACACTCATTGATAACTCTAAGACTATTATTACATTCAATGAATTGTTTAAACCATTGAAAATGCTTTAATCTTATGAGAAGTATTCTTACATGGCTACCGTGAGAATTTTTATAAGACCCACTTGTAGGTTCCATTTGGAGATGGGACCAGGGAGATGAAAAGATCTATGTCGGATTACCTCAAATATTAAGTTTAGCTCCAATCACATGTCCTTAACACCTTCATCTGTGGCCCACAAATTTAATCCATTCGAATTGGTGCACAATCGATCCAATAATCCAGTAAATTAGGATTTGACCGAAACTTGAGGCGTATAATTATAGGGGGGCCTCTATGTGTTACAAGATTTTGATTGGATGATAGCTGAGCTCCACCTAGAATTTTCATAAAACAATGGTGAAAATTAATTCTCAAAGGATTATTTCCCCTATGTATGATGCGAGGCTTGATAGCTTTTCTGAAACTCAAGCTATTGAATAACCTTCTACTACCCTGTTTCGAGTAAAAGAGCCAGGTCTGATAACTTAAACAATTGTAGTCATGGAAAAGATTAAATAACTGCAGATTAATTAAATTTACAATATGGTCATTCGTATTACATTAGATTGTTTTTATCACTTGGACTTGTCCTCCCAAAGGGGAAGTAAGCTTCTCAAATGCTCTAGGCTATGGTGGCTCATGAATAGTTAGTCACCACTTTCCTTGAACAAGTGAGTGTAGATCTCACTTTATATGATTTACTAGTCACTTGTTAAATAATCCTTCGTTGGAACCCAGTCGACCGAGTACTTTTTGCTAGAAATATGTGGATGACACCCCATGGTGGACCGTACATTAGACGACCAGGCCCCTCGTCGACCCCTCCATTAGGGTTGCAACCAATAATTATTAGCTGTTTCTATGACAGGTAGATGCCTCACTACAACTTCCATGATGGAAAACTATAAATAAATTAATCTAACTATGGTAACTTGTTTCAGTTCATTTGATTTGCTTGGCATCGCATCTATAAGACGCACAAAACAAAAGGTAGAACAGAACCATAAATCCCTCCTAAAGAATAACCTCGTTTGTGTTAAATCTAGCATTCTTATGTATTACATTCCTTTCCAAAGAAAAAAAAGGGTGTCGAACGATTAACTATGTAAGCAACACTACAATCTACAACGACAACATTGAGTAAGTGTGTTACTTGATTGAACCATGCTTTGAATCCTATGCTTAGTGTATTAAACATTTGATTTGGCTTATGATTGTCCCTGCTCGTAGGTACTTTGATGTTATTTGACAACCTGAAATTATGTAGAAATATAATCTAAATATGTGAATTTTGTTTTTAAGTATGTTTTTGTGCATGGAATTAGTTTCTTAGAAATTCAAGGCAAATTGGGTCCATTGAACAATATTAAAGAGGTGATATTTGAAAGATATTATAAAGTGGAAATTTAGATGAGACTTGACTTTTCCAAAATTTGATTTACTAGTGGTTTGACCGGGCATTAATTTTTAATCTCCCTTTCATTTGGTAGGGGAGATTATTGGATGGCCATATATAGATCTTCATCTTTGTTTCTCAAAGTCAACCACTTTTGGAATACATTTATTAACATTTTTAACAATTCAATTTCATGCAAACAAATATGCCCTTAGTCTTCGCATAATTAGGCCCTTCTCGCTCGTTGTGATGTGTACATGGACACCTCAAGCAGGCTGCATGAGATGTGCATAGGAGAGGAGGTAGCTCTATGGTTAAACTTGGTCCTTTATTAGAAAATAATGGACATAAAACCTTATACTAAATCTTATTTACCCACTATGCTTGAGGTCATCACCATTTAAAGGGAATAAAAAACTAACCGGCCTACTCCAAGTTATGGTTGTCTACAACTAGTTCAGGAAACTCCTGACCCAACCAGCCGACTTGACCTAAACCCGTCTGATCTTTTTTGCTTTATTTTTGAGTTGGGTACTGGTTTTTTAACCTAATTTATTAGTCTGTTGAGTTCGCATTGAGTCCAACTTGCACTATGGCCTGATGCATCCTGAACCAACGTGCTAATTAAGGATTGAATTGACCATTTTAACTTCTGGCTCAGGTCTATTTTCACAGGGTGGAGCCAGGGTTTGAACTTTCCTGCCTGTATGGATGGCAATTCTTGACTTAACCAACCTATCCTAAACTATCCCTATAATTTAGGGCTTTGCACAAGTACCTTTTTATATTTTTATATGTGGAAGTGAGAAAAGAATTATGAAAGAAAAACAAGTTGGGCAAGACAAATCAATAAGGATGCTTTCTTAAAAACAATAATTTCGCACATGCAAGTGGATTAAATGAAATTTTGTTCCCAGTATACAATGGTTAACTCTTTCTCATGTCCTGCACACCAAAGATAGAAAAATGGAATTGCCCTTAAAATAAGAAATAAAAAGAAAAAGAAAAGTTCTCTTAGGTACTTTATTTTGAATCTCAATTTTTTATTTCTATTTTATTATTTTCATAACTTAGATTTGGACATCAATTTAAAGACATAAAACAACTCATCACTTGGGTCACACTCATTCAAGAGAACTGGTCACAACCATTAGAATGGGCCCAAAGGTCATGAAAGTCGAAGCCAAGAAATTACCCAACAGCCACAAACCACCACATTCAAAATTTGAAATTTGTAAGAAATGAAAACTGATATTCAGTAATTCATCGCTTGTTGAGTCTCATTCCAAGACATGTTCTTTTCATATCCATAGAAGCATAAACTTCTTTTATCCAAGTGCTAGCTACAGCAATCACAACTCTCTCCTTGGAATGAGATGTTCAAAATCAGAAAGTTCGAAGCTAAAATGCAGTGTATCACTCAAGTTTTAAGTTTCAATCTTTCATCCTCAAACTATCCTTTTTAGTCGTAAGATCAAGGAAGCCAGGAATGACAATGTGATACTAAATACTCCAGAGTTAGAGCTTTTGTTTCATTCTTTATATGTTTGATGCCCAGGTATGGGCTTTTTTTGTTCATTTGTGGGGTATGCCTCATTGGAGTTCCTGTCATCTTTCTGGAATAGGCTAAATTTCTATACCATATTCTCATTTGAAGACCAAACTTACTCTTCAAAAGAAAATTAAATAAATAAAAATAAAAAAAATAAAAAGAAATGAAGAGTATCTTTTGGGGGGTTGGTAGTTACCAAGTGTCACCCCATGCACCCCTTTGGCCGTTCCCAATCATACCTCTCCTCTCCTCTCCTTCCTTTTTCTTTTTTCTTTCTTTTCTTTTTTCCTTATATATCTTGCATATTTCATAATTGAGAGGACTTATGCCAAGGAGTTCATAAGGGTTTAAAAAATACCCACCGCTTGTGTGGTCTCTCTTTGGTCACATCCGAAATCAAGTTAGGTAAGGGTTGATATTTTCATATCGGCCAGTAAATGGGTTGGACGGGTTTAGCACATACATGTTATCTATAATGGCTCATCCTTCTGCCAGTTTTTGTAAAATAAACCATTGGTATTTTTTTTTTAAAGAAGGGGTATTGCATTAAAAAAAAAAAACAAGCAACAACAACAACAAATAGACAAGGGGACAAAACACAACCCTACCAAGGATGAAGGTCAGATAGGACCCATCTGACAACATCACCCTCCAGAAAGAAATCTTCTTACAGGCAAAATATAAGTTAGCCAAATAATTAGCAGTACTGACAAAACTCCTAGGATTAAATTTAAAAAAAATAACACAAACAAAAGAACTTGTAACGGCCTAAATATCTGAAATGATGTCTTATATCAACCAATCCGCTTTACCATTAATGCCCTCGATCACCTCCAAGGAATTAGCAAAGATGTGGACCTTTGTGCAGCCAAGATCATTAACCTTCCTTAGCACATAAAGGATCGATCATGCTTTCGCCTCTTTGGAGAAACTATCATTGGGTCACATGCAGCCCCTGCACGTACAAAGGATTCACTAAACCACAAAGCAAAACCAAAACTTGAGCTTCTATTAGATGCCCAAAAGGCCACATTTGTAAAGATCAATACTGGATCTGAAATAAATCAGCATCATAGGCTGTGGACGGGGAAAACCTGGCCTCCATCCTAACATGGTTTTCCCACATAAACTTATTGGCCAACTTTATAATTCTGGTTGCACTGATGGGTACACCTCTAAAGATTAAATCATTTTTGACTTTCCACATGGCCCACCAAATTGCTAGGATATAAGCTTCGGAAAGTTGGTTAAAAGAGGGAGAGGTTGGACTATCAGGATCCATAATTTGTTTCCGCCATTTCAATAGTCTCATTGAATGTCCATAACCCATGCACAAACCCAAATTTGAGCCGAACCAAACAATAGCATGGTCACATTTGAAGTAAGCATGCTCCTGTGATTCCTCTTCATTTTCATAGATAGGGCATACAAAACTGCCAATATTAAGCTGTATAGGAAGTCGCAAACCAGGATTACACTTTTTAAACATTTCCACCTAAATAGGAGAACTCTCTAGGGACGGGGAATTTTCTAAAACCAATGCCACTTGATCGGGCTACTGATGTCAAGAAAACATTATCCGTCCTCGATAAAGTTGTATATGCTGATTTAGTGGTAGTTCTCAGTGAAGAGCCACACCACTTTATCTTAGCCAATAACTCTCCGGGTACACGTGTATATACATCCTCAAATTTATCTCAAACCGTCAAACCTAAGTCCTGCTAGTCATGGGCAGACCTGCATATCTCTCAACTTATTCATCCCCTTTAAATTAAGAGAAAGATATGGATACTATTTGTTGGCCAAGTAGGTCCAAACTAAGTGGGTTTAGTATTTTGGGTGTTTTCCATAATTATATTCGGAATCTTCTGTTTGATTAAACAATAGTTTTTTAAAAGATTAGGACTTTCCTTTTTTTTAAGATAGAGTTCTTGAGAGATAAGGAAATGATGATTATATATATGTTGTAATCGGTAACCCTGGATAGAGGTTGAGATTCCAAAACTGTGGTTTCACAAATTAGAGGAGAACTTAGTGGAAATTGGTTTCCCGTAGACGTAGGCATATTTTCCGAACTACATAAATCTCTTGTCTTCTTGTGTGGTTGATTATTAATCTTGATTGTTTACGCACACACAAGCACAACACTGTTTAAGTATCATCCTTTTGCCCTCCTTAACTATTCTCTTTCTCTTGCATGTTTGCCCTTCAATAATATTTTTTCCCTTTTATTAACGAATAAAACTTTTAAAACACAAGGGGATTTTAATCTTTTACTTATTAAAAAAGATAACTTATCAAATCACAAATAAGGTACATATTATGGTGTGATGAAAATTCTCCTTTTATTCTTTCTTTTTCGTGCCCATTGTTGTGCCTAGAATCCTAATCTTATCAAAGTTTAAAATTTATAATCACCACTACTAGTTTAATTTATTATTGAATTCTGAATTTTTAACATTTTGCTTCAAGATCTGAATTAGTTAAATCTAATTTAATTCTTACGCATAAACTTTTAGGTTGCTAAAAGTAGAGTTTTTTAATATTTTTCTATACTAATTACATGTCAAAGGTTTCATCAATGTTAGTGATTTTATTAAAGTTTTAAAAAGAATTTGGGCTTTAAACAATCAACCAATGATCAAAACTTTTGATAACACATCAACCCCATATTATGATCTAAAGAATTACGTGACTTGATCTTTAATTAAAATCACGTGCTCATGATTAAAAATACTAAAATTTAAAATTTACAATTCGCTTCTAGTTTTTTGTACCCGTTTTTATCATTGTTAAATATAAAGTGGAATCTAAACTCATCTCTTTTTTTTTCTATAAAAATTTTGGGCATAATGTAAAAACTAGTTCATAACTTTTTGTACCCATTATAATGTAATAACAATTAATATAAAGTGTAATAAAATTTCTAATTATTCTTTCTCAAATTCCTAACTAAGAGAAACTTTTGCCCCCTCTAAGAAAAAATTCTCGCTCTGTCACTGCGGCTGCATGTATTAGTTGCTACTTGTATCACCGATGCATGCAGTCTACTATGTATCCAGTTCGAAAATCTAAAATCATTGTGTCAGTGGCATTCTTGATGCCCAATATGCACCATCTAAATTGGTATTTCTGAAAAATTGATGGGGAGTATGGGCCAACAACAACACGTCCATCGTCAAACAATTTCTTGTATACTACAGGGGTGGAACTTGGGCCGAGACAAACTCATACTTGGGACCGTCCAAGAGGATTGAAATTCTAGTTTCGCAAATACTCAAGAACAACCAGCGTATACGAAGGGAGATTTATGAAGAATTTCAAACCTAAGACTGACGTTTCGTAAGGTAAAATTTTTAAAATTCTACTAATCAAATATATAATTACAAATGCTTTATGGACAACAAAAGACATTGCTATAGAAATTTATAAAAGAAGAAAAAGTTGAAGTAGTAACTTTTTTATATCTTTCAATTCTAATAGTCAAATGAGACACATTTTGTTTCTGCATATACACCCCTAAATTTATCACTGATAGCTATTTCTAACAACTGCAAGTAGGGGCAGACCTAAGTGTACTTAAGTGGGTGCAGTCGCACACGCGAGATTTGAGAAACCCCTTTAGATAAGACTTTAAATTTTTTGTTTTATTATTTAACTTCTTTACATGACTATTGTCCACACCACCAGAATGAAAATCCTAGGTCCGCCATTGACTGTAAAAGAAAAAGAGTGGTAATCACTGTAGCAATAAGAGGTTGTTGAGCACAAGAATAGGTGGACATGGTGGTGGGTCCATCTAAGGGCTTGTTTTGAAAGTTTTATTCACATAACATAGAGCTACATGAAATAGATCTATTTCAAATGGCCCTATTTGAAATAGATATTATGTCAGTTCGGTTGTTTGGTAATACATTAAAAACTGATTAAAATAAACTATTATAAATCAAGGTTCAACGTTCTTTTTTTTATAAATATATTCATAGAAACAATGAATCAGTGGTTGATACTTGACCACATGGCGCTATGTAGTATTCCTAGGACAATTAACGGTTCAAATCTTGATAAAGGGGCCCACAAAGTCCAAAAATGAACCTTAAATGGTTCATGCTTTTTTGAAAGGATCTCAAAATTGGTAAATGATCAACTGTTGATATTTGGTATGGTGGCTGTTCTTAGTTAGCTAAAGCACTTGTAAGGTTCAGATTATATTAACTTGTCCCACAATTGGAAAAAAATTGAAATAAGCAGATTTTTTACTTTTAATTTAAAACCTAGTCAATTAATGAGCGATACATCGATGGTTGAGAGGTTTTCCTTCAATTTTTGAGATCCAGAAGGAAACAAGCAATGAAATTTGATACTATAGCTGTGTTTACCCCTCCAAAGAAGATTAATGGTTTTAATCCTTCTTTTGAGGCCCACAAATGTCAAAAATTCATATGTAAATGTCTGCCCTTTTTTTTTTTTGCAAATATCTAAAAATATATGAACATCCAACGGTAAAATTTGAATGCATAGCTGTTTTAGGCCTTCTGAATACATTCAAAGGCTTGGATGTTGATTTAGGGGCCCAAAATTAAAAAAAAAAAAACAGACTGCCCATATAATCATGTCAGAGATATGAGTCTGATTGGAATTTGGTCTTTCTCCCGGCTGACTAAAACAGACATATAATATCTTAATGCCACTTGAAATAGACATAGAAAAAGCATTTGCCAAACATGCTAAAAATAGATTTAAGTAGCTTTAAACAAATAAGCACGCGAAAGAAGAGTTGCCAAACTCAACCTTGAGACAACGTGCTTATCTTAAGTCTGAAGAAAAAACAAACGTTTCTCAATGAATATATACAAAACACTGCTGCATTGCATTTGTTTTGTCTTTATTGCTTGCATCTTGTGTTGCGACACACAAAAATTCAACAAGTGGATGAGAACTTTCATGGGTGAAAATGATTGTGATAGAGATGTTGCTCTCAAGTTTCATTTCTCCCACCGTACTACAATGGAGACTGATATATTCATTAAATTGGGCACATTATATTTTTCTTCATAGTAAACATGCTTGCATGAGGAATTTTTTATTTTTTTTACCCCGTTCAAGTGGTTAGGAACCCAACTTCTGGAGAGAGAAGTACAACTCGGTGAGTCTAAGGCCTCCTTTCCCGGTTTTAAAACCCTTGACGGCCAGCTAATAAAGCCTATTGCCTACGGTAAGAGGCGATTCTTTGACTGCATGGGGGATTGAACTGAGTTTTTGCTGCATAAAAGCCAATATGGAGCATGAGAGAGAGAGAGAGAGAGAGAGGCACTTGTCAGAGTTGCTTTAGCTGAAAGAGAAGGCCGGCAGTGGATGCACTTTAAGCGAGGTTGGTGGAGCTGTCAAAAAGATGCCATAGTACCAATAAACAATATAAGGAGTTTTTTTTAAATACCTTTCAAAATTTATAGGATTAATAAATAAATTTTTATGGTTTTAGTATTTATAAATATTTCCTTGCCTTTTTATTTTAATACATTTTATGTTTCTAAAATCAGTAGACTTTCAATCACTATAATTTTCTAGAGTGAAATAACGTAATTGTTTATTCCTTTTATCCATATATGTATACTTTTAAAAGCATAGCATTCTTTTTCCTGTAAGATTAAGAGTTGCATTTAGTAAAGAGCATACTCTACATAAATTTAATCCTCTCAATTTGTAACCTATTTTATTAAATCGAAATCCATCGTAATGACAATTAACACATACTTATAATGAATTCTAGTTTATCCTATCCATACATGGTCCACCATTTGATTGATAAAAGCTTTAAAATACATTATTAGACTTTATGTGCATAAGAGAGTTATTGAGAAAGAGGGCATTGGGACTTCAGGTAAAATAATCATATTTTTACAAATGATAATTTACTTATTTTTTGTTTAATGGGTATAAGGGTAAAGCTGTCATTTTTATAAAAATTAAATACAAACCTCATGATAGTTGCCAATTTTTGTTAGGAATATTTATTTTAGGGACTTGGCAAATATTAAGATGGAAAAGCATGAGTCCATTTACAAATATTAAACCACATGGGCATATTTACAAATCCTATAAACTTAGGGGGATACTTAAAAAAACTCAAATATAAATATAAATTCAAACAATGCCCAAAGATTTACGGCCTTTGACTTGTAGTGAAAAAAATTTGTTTATCGCAAGAATTGACACAAATCATATTATTTGAACCTTTTGATATTTACTAATGTTCATTAGTTCTAAAGTCATTTGATACTATGGGTTTTCAATTCAGTAGTGAATATCAATTAGTAAGTTAGATGAGATTATTTATAGTCAAGGTCTTTAATAGTTTTTTTTAAAGAAAAGATAAGCTTCATTAAATAAAAAATACAACAAAGACACAAGACCCAACAACAAATAAACAAAAAACCATCTCTAATTACAACGATCCCAAATTATATGGGCCACCTGATTAAACACTCTAGGAATATAAAGGAAATCTATGAAATAAAAAACACAACAAATAGTTAGCCTTAATTTCAAAAGGAATTGAGTTGATGGACCAGTCAGAAGTACCTTTAATAGCTTCACAACGTGCATCAGACACGATAAGAATCTTGTTGAAACCTCATTTCATCACCTTTATCATCAATACAAGAATGGCTCTCGTCTCAACCTCTTTAGAGGAAGAGACATTTGGATCTTTCATTGAACCTACATTAACAATATTACGATTAAACCCAATAGAAAAACCAAACCAACATTTTCAATCAAATTTTTTGAAAAGAGCATTTGTAAAACCAAGGTCACATCCTTATAAGAGCTAAGATCTGGGTCAGTAATTTCTTAGTGAGGTTTATCAACTGAACTTGGCTCTTAGACCCGGCCACCAGGCTACTTGCAAATTTTATTGTCCTAAAGGAGCTTATTTCAACACCTTAAATATGAAATCGTTTCTGACTTTCCACAGTGCCCACCACATGTCCAAGACCCATATTTCAATTTGATTAACCATTTCATTAGAAGTCGATTCACACGTTTTAAGGAATTCTTTCCACCACTCCAAAATCACCCAGCTTGAGTGGGTCATAAGACCTAGACTTGAGCCAAACCAAGCGTCTCTAGCATGATTACATAGAAATAGAGCATGATCGATTGACTTCTACTGAGTTTCACAAATAGGGCAAACGGCATTAAGGAACAAAGACTTAATAGAAAAAGATCTTACATACCTGAATTGCGTGCTTGAGAAATTGCCATCCAAATAGTAAAACCCTTTGTGAAAGAGGGATACACCAAAAGGACTTCCAATTGAACGTGGGGTTGTGATCATCATTGTTTGTATTACTTAAAATCCTATAAGCGGATTTAGTTGAAAGGGAGCCACTTTTTGTGAAAGGCCATACCTTGTTATCATTTCTTTGCTCTCTTGGAATGTAGATTTTTAAGATATTTTCAACGTCTCTTGAATCAGTAAAGGTATTTCTTATTAAGTTCTCATCCCATTCTCCATTATCAGCCCATAAGTCTTTGACTTTAAGGTCTGGATTGGAAATTGGTGACACTGGCTTTCTAAGACTGTCATAATTAGAAAGAATCCAATTGTTTTTCCAAATTGAAATACTTTCTCCATTTCCTATTACCCATCCCAATTTATCATTAATGAATTGCAAGGAGTCTATAAAACCCTTCCAAAACCAGGGGTTCCAATTTCTAAACTTACCCTCCCATAGGCTTTCTTTGGGACAATATTTTACTTTTGAGGATCTGAGAATATATGATGTCTTCCATAGACAAACAACCCCAACATTTCTTTACCAAGAATGTAGTATTTTTTTTCTTAGTGTCCATAACCCCTAAACCACCTACCCTCCTTAACTGGCTTGCATATATCACTATAACTGGTGTGAAATTTCATTTTTTTCTCAGATACACCCCCACCAAAATTTTCTGCATATTTTATCAATAGTGCCAATACATTTAGATGGAAGTTGAAGGATAGACGTATTATAAATTGGGATGGCTGAAGCAATTGACTTAATTAAGGTATTTCTTCGGGAAAATATTTTACTTTTGAGGATTTGAGAATATAGGATGTCTTCCATAGACAAATATCCCTAACATTTCTTTACCAGCAATGCAGTATTGTTTTTCTTAGTGTCCATAACCCCTAAACCACGTACCCTCCTCAACTGGCTTGCATAGATCACTGTACTTGGTGTGAAATTTCTTTTTTTCCTCAGATTCACCCCACCAAAGTTTTTTAAATATTTTATCAATAGTGTCAATACATTTAGATGGAAGTTGAAGGACAAACGTATTATAAAATGGGATGGCTGAAGCAACTGACTTAATTAAGGTATTTCTTCCAGCGTGGGAGAGGAGATCGAGCAGCTTGCCAAGATATTATTCTATTTTTTATTTTAGAAATTAAGGCTTCAAAACTTTGAGCTTGCTTTCGTTTACTCATCAAAGGATTTTCAAGATACCTTTCATCATCATTCATAAGCCTAACACCAAAGGTTCCAGCAAAGATTTTGCACCTTTAAGAACAATTACTTTTATTGAAAGTATACTACTGATTTACCAAAATTAAGGTGTTGGCCAGAGATAACACAGTAGTCCTCTAAGATATCTCAAATTTCCTTTCTTTCATTAAATGTCTCCATACAAAAGAGAAGACTGTCATTGGCAAGAAACAGATGTGAAATACTTGGAGCATCTCGAGCAACCTTGGCTCCATGAATTACCCTTTCCTCTTCGGCTCTTAAAAGCATACAGGATGAAACTTCCACTCTAACGACAAACAATTATGGGGATAAAGGGTTCTCTTGCCTAAGACCTCTTGATGGAGTAAAGTTTCCATAGGGAGAACCATTGCACAAATTCGAAAAAGAAGCAGAAGAAACATACTCCATTATGATTTTGGAAAATTCATGATGGAAGCAAAAAGCAACCAAGACCACTTCAATAAAATCCCATTCCATGCGGTTGTAACCTTTGGCCATATCCAATTTGAGGCCCATAAGCGTTTTATTTCTTTTCATTTTGAAGGAGTGAATGATTTCATGGGCAAATGTAATCATCCGGAATCATTCTACCTTTGATAAAGGCACTCTAGAAAGGCCCTTCTATTCTATTAGGGACCTTCTTAAGTTTATTAGCCACAACTTTAGAAATGATTTTATATATGACATTACAGACTAATAAGTCTAAAGTCATTTACATTTTGAGGATTATTTTTCTTAGGTATGAACACTATAGAAGTTTTATTGATTTTTCTAAGTGAGGATTTTTCCTTAAATACTTCTTGAACAATAGACATGATCATATCAGGTCCAATCACATGCCACATATGTTGGTAAAACTGGACAGGAAAACCCTCGGGCCCTGGAGACTTAAGAGGACTAACTTGGAAAACAGCCTCTTTCATAGATTTTAAAGGCAATGATATTTTGCATTTCTGAGCTAACGCTGAATAGCAGATGGACAAGGGGAGCGATTGATTTGTAAATGTTAAGTTGGAACGCCGATCGATTCATTTACAATGTTCTGAAATTAATTAGGCCTAAACTGAGTGCCAGTGCCTCTAAACTCAATGTGGCCCAAATAAAAATAAATTGAGTCTTGAGTCTTGACCATGGTGGTCGACCCATGGGCGTACCAGTGTACATGATACTACAAGTTCCATCAGTGTGAACCATCTAAATTGTACTCAACAAAGTGAAAGCGTGCCCGAGTACTTCTAAGCCTTTACAAACTTATACCTTAAATAAAAATAAGGCGAGGAGCCATAAAATAATTGATTACATGAATCAAAGAGGAATTCAAGAAAAGTGATTTTAAATAGAGCAAGTGACCAGGAGGGAAGAAATTTTGACGCTAAGGAGAATTCTTTGGTGATGGTGGGAATTGGGTGCTCAAAGGACACCACTTGGGCCATTTTGAACACCACCCAGGCCATGGCAAACATTACTCAATGGAGCTTAGAAAGGTTTCACATTGTTTATGTAAGGCCCCAGGCCTTAATTATCTGATCGGGTTAAGTAGTCGGATTCGGGTTGGGTTAGTTTGGTTGATGTGTATTTAATAGGATATTTTAGGAATTAGGGTCGTATCATACATGGCATGCCACTGTGGGACCCATTGGAGAGGGTTGACCCAAACCCATCATGAACCCTAGGCTTTAGCCCATTGGACCATTACGTCTAGGCCCAAAAGCCCTTTCTTGAGATTTCGTAAAACTCACTTATTTGGTAGAAAGCCCCTTTTTGTAACTAGGGCAGACTCTTATGATAATCCTACAACCCATGTGTTCTCTTCTGATCAATTCATTTTCTTCCTCTTCCACATCTGTAAGAACCCTTTCACTCTCACTGACATCCTCGAGTCCCACATTGACTATAGCGAGGAAAGTGATTGGGCTTATATATAAAGCTTACACCCTTACCTTGCATGAGACCTTTTGGTGGATTGAAGCCCACCGAAGCAAAACTGTGAGGCCTATGAGCCAAAGGAGAAAATATCATGCATGTGTGGGGTGGGGCGTTATAAATAGTATTAGAGCCGACTTTTGATTAGTTCGAGTGTGAATTCCTATCGTGAGCGCATTTCCATATGGGCGGGCAAAAAAGACTGGCAGGCTACTACATAGAGACGAACATCAATAGATTGAGAGGGAAAAGAAACCTTATGCTTCAAAAGCTTGGATATTGTATAAAGCTCTAGAGGCAAGTAGATAGATGTAGATGAAGTTACATCTATTTATTTGAATTGGAATTACAATGAATCATTTGTATATTTATATATATAAACCCCTAAGAATTTGTATGAATTGGTAATTGGATAAATGATTAATAATTGAAATTTGGAACACAAGGGTTAGAGTAATTGGTTGGTAATAGAATGATGGATTAGAATACTATAAATGCTCTTAGACAAGGACTGTAAACCTTATTGCAGATGGGAAAGAATGCTCATCATCATCCCCAAAACAATCCCTTGCGTAGGTCTGCTCGAGCGGGTGTTTCCCAGCATCCAGTTAAATTGTAAAAAATTGAATTTTCTGTTAGGCCGCTCAAGCGGGGATCTCTTTGTTCAAGTGGAGATTCGATGAGTCCAAGTTATTTTGAGAGAAATCTATGCCAGTCATGTATGCTTGAGTGAAGGTTGCCCTTTGCTCAAGCAAAGGTCTTTCAGTTTGCAAGTTGAACCATTTAGGTTCATGTCCTATCAGACCCGCTCGAGCAGGTACCCCTATTTTTTACAATTATAGTGATAACTTTACACTGATGATCAAACCCCATGGATGACGTGGCCCACATAGGGCTGACCATGACTTTTATTCCAGAAGTTTGAATTTTGGACAATGAAACTATAACCTTAGGATCACGACTTTGGACCTAAATTAATTGGTTAGGATAAAGGACTCGATGTGGAATGGGTATATGACCTTAGTCACACCATAGGCTTACTTTGACCTATGAATGGTGATAAAGAACCCCCGGGTGCTTCCTGGATGGCCATTGTGTTGATAGCGTAGCTCAATGGGTGTGTGTACCGGTTAGCCTAGACCATAGGATAGGTAGAACCAACCCCTATTCTTAATAACATCAACTATTGTCTGCTTAGTATTGGATTATGGGTATGACAGTTTTAATTATTATCTCATAATGCATTTGCATAATATAACTTCATACTGCTTTTATTTACTTAATTAAATAACCTTTGTGATAATGTAAGTTGATTTGTTATTATCCTACCATGGTTTAGGACGTTTGCCCAAGGATAAGCTTTGACATGCATTTTATACTAGCTGCGGTTGGAGATAGACGTACGCCATCGGGCAAACGTATATTTTATGATGCAATATGCAGTTGAACTGAGCAGGTTTGCTCATGTGCATTCATTCAATGATTTTGCCTATGTTCTTTGTGTCAAATTATGTATTTATATGTTTGTAGTTTAATATTATACTCTGTTAATTACTAATCTTAACCATGATCAATATATTTGTCATATTTATGTTTCATTACCTATATCCATCTATTTACTAGATTATATCAATCTGACCTTTCTTCATCTGGTGTCTAAGTCTCGATGCTGGAATCTAATTAGAGGGTTGGGAAATGTTAAAGATTCCGTCGCATGGCGAAGTTGTTGAGTGTAGCACTAACGACATCGTCTAAGATGTCATAAAATGTTCCATTGAACAACCTCAACGTACCATTAGTATTAGGGGTGTTCATAAACTGAGCTAGGCTAAGGAATATCTAGGTTCGGCTCAACTTTAGAAACACTGGCCCAGGCCTAGCCCAAGCCCAACATGGGCCGTGAAAGTCAAGCCCGAGCCCGCCCATTTAATCAATTGGGCAGGGCCAAATCAGGCTTTTATCAATTTTGTGGCCATTTGAGTAATTGCTTGTACTAATTAAATTAAATTTTATGCTTCCTTACATGAGCCAAGTTAGGCTTTGGGCATTCTATAACTTAATTTAAGCCCGGCCCAATTATTAAATGGACTCTAATTATATATCCAAGGCCGACCCAAGGTGGGCTAGGCCCAAATCAGGATTGGGCTGGCCCAGCCCATGAGCACCCCTAAGTAGTATAACTAAAGGCCCAAACCCTTTTGAAGATATACAGCCAAATATGAGCATTTTGGGCTCCAACTCGTGAGGAGTAAAAATTTTCCATTGGGAAGGGGGGCAAATGTCAAAAAGCATAAAAAATTTTTTTTTTTTTTTTTGAGTTTAAGGATATATTTGTAGAACACTTTTTAAACAGAAAAGGGAATGGATTTCTTTGGAGAAATTATTTTTAATGCGTCTGGTGCAGCATTATTCCTCACAACCATTTTTTTACCACGTTATCGCTACATCAGACTTTTCCTTGAGAAGGTTGGAAACGAAATTCCTGTGGAAAACCATTGGACTTTTGTTTCCATAGAATTGTTCACCCTCTTCCCATTTCACAATACCATATGCTGGCTCCTCCTTTATCTATTATGATCCTCCACCCCTCTCTTCCTATTTCCACACCCCTACACCTCTTTGTACCCTCCACCTACCCTTCGGCTCCTTCCTTTTATGGTTTCACCAAATATTGTACAACCTTACCAAGTAACACTATCTCTAATTGACCAAGAAAAAAAGTTTTTGCTCTAAATACCAACTTTTGAACTTCCGCGGAACTCTTTTCCTATAGAATTTATTTCTATAGACTTTGCTGATGTAGTGATTTCCTTTTTTCACGACAAGGGTGTATACACAAACGTGCCTTAAAAGAATAGTTTGAAAATTTTGGGGTGCCGTGGCCATCTCTAGCCCCCTCTGGTTCCACCCTTAAATGTCAAGTGAATCTCCCTATCTTTCCTTATAGGAGTGAGTGCATATTGAGTTCCTTTATAACAATACTGTATTACACGGTTTGTATACGGTGAGAATATTTTGGTCACGGTGGGAATTTTGTGTGAGTTGGCAAGGGCATATAGCCTAGATGACAATACATGATTGAGAGAATATAGGAGTTTGTTGCAACTAGGTGTAATCACACAGTTTCTCAATCACAGATGGACCTTCACACAGTTTCTTATGTGACTTGGCTACTAGACCCCTCAAGCTAACGGGCTGCTCGCAGCTGGCCTCGAAGAAATTTGAATCAATGAGATGAAAGGGCTTTTGTGAAAATATCTATATTATATCTCTATTGATATTTGGAATGCACAAATTTGACTGCAAGATCATTTGTAACCACCTTTTCACTGATGTAATGATAATCAATTTCATACGCATGGTGTGTGCACGGAAAGCTGAATCCGAATCAAGCAAAATTGCATTAATATTATCACACTAGATGAGTAGAATATGTTAGTAGAAAATATGAAAATTACGAAGCTATAAAATCTTACAGCAATGATTGCTAGATAACGATGTCATACTTCAGTCGAAAAGCGGGCCACCGTGGGCTGCAGGCTGCAGCACACCATGATATCGGATTTGGCCCAAATTAGACACAATATACATTTGTAGATATTGTATCATCTGGAGTTCCTGCCCAATATACTTCGCATCAGGCTATCGGACGAAGTGCCTTTTAGAAATCACAGGATGCATTTGACCCAACTAGATGACAGGTAGTTGGAGCATGCATATATTGGCAAACTTGGTCGATACCAAAATCAATATCAGCTTGGTGATTGTGAGATATTCAAGTCCACCAAACGATGCTATGATATTCCATACTTTACCCAATGGATCTCCTGAGGTATCGCTTACTTTGGCATTAGACACGGATGGTGAAGATGCAAGTTTTGTTGCAATCATTCTAGCCAAAAGAGTTGTGTTTTACCTCAATGCCAAAAAAATAACTGATGAGCCAACATCCTTCATGGCAAAGTGTCAACTAAGCTAGTGAATCAATTGCCACAAAAAAGAGGAGTTGTTGCAGGTTAGAATTATGTTATCCACATAAACGAAGAGATAATTGAGAGTTCTTTTGTATTGACCAATGAATAAGGACGTATCAGCATATGAGACAATAAAGCCCAACTCAAATAGTTTGGAAGTGAATTTGTCAAACCAAGCATATGTATGACATGCCAAAGGCCATAAGTGGGCTTGTGAATGCAACAAACATGATTAGTCATAGCCGTAAGATTTGGCCTCATAGACTTCTACACAAATATTCTCCTGCAAAAGTGTATTTTCAACATCTAATTATTCAATTGGCTAATTATAATGGAGGAATGTTCATGTGCATCCATCATTTATTATAGGGTGATGAACACCCATATAATTGACAATATTCATATGTAAGAGAGGAAAAGCCATGTATATTCAAATACAGAAATGAAATATTCATGTGCAAAGAGAAAAAGCAAAAAACAGTTTTAAGTGGATATTTGTTAATCAAATGTTGGATGAAAAAAACCTTTACTTAAAAACTGAAAAAATAATACGAATTTTAAGGATTTTGAAGTTAGAAGGGGAGGATTTTGATAAGATATCATGTCTTAGTTTAATGCATTTCATTATCGCTACATACTAATGTATCAAACAAAAATTACATAGTTTGAAATCTAAGAGTACATTTGTGTAAGCAATTTTCCACGGAAGCAGAAGCCTTGTTTCCATGAGATTTGATTCACAAGAAAGGAAAATCACGTCCAACCTTCCCCTCCTCATAGTTTCATTTCTACAGGTCAGGAAAGAGGGCATTGCACAAACAAGTGCTTCGTAAGAAAAATGTCTTCTGCAAGCCTTGGATTCCAAGGCAGCTTCCAAACATGCCCTACCATGTTAGAGGATATGTTGCTGCGAGAGAAGTCTCCATCTCCTTGTCCTTGCTAGTACTTGCTTGCTTGAGTCTGTTAAAGCAAGTAGCAGACATGTGAACTCACATGGTTTTTCTTATAAGATGATTGAAAACAAGACTGCACATGTAGGGATGTAAATGGATACCCGATTGCAGCACATGCTGCCTAAACTATCCCCATCAAATGACTGGTACGAGTCTACGTCTTATGATAAGCCTATTCGGCAAGCATAATTGATGAGCCAGTTAGATATACGTCAGGAATTGGTGAAGTTGTCTCACCCATGTATCAATGCATCCCTATTTTGTCTATTTTGCTTATTGACCATCTTTGAAGTGGGAGAAGATTTGGCAGTGATTGCACTGTCCTAATCTTGGTTAAAAAACGTTATCACACTCTCACCAATCAGCCTACCCTGGTAGCCACTTGCTTGGGATTGATTCCATGCATGTGATACCCATGTGGCCCACTGTTTCATGACCCAAAGGGATAGAATGATGGGTCCACTATAGCTTGATTGATAGACCCAAAAATATTGAAGATTGGAAGATCTAAGACGTCTTTTTTCTTTCTTTCTTTTATTTTTTCAAATTGCTGTGGGCCCAAGATGGTTCCTGCTAATTATCTATTTTTATGTTCCCATTAGAAAAAATTCTGACCTTTCAATTCTCTAAAGAGTTTTTTGAATCTCGCAGGTAGGGACACATGCATCCGCTGCTGAGTTTAGCGATTATAAGATTTAATAATTATTTAGGCAGTTATAAACCATTAAAATTTGGGGCCCTTAGATGGATCATAACCATCATCGGATAAATCTGACATATACCTTCCCTCATTCATATTAGGAGCTCACAATCACAATTGAACCCTAGATTTTACATTAATCAAGGCCAGCCTCACATTTAAGAGTTGCAAATTTTACATGCTCTGATTCACAGTTTGAATTTTATGTTACTCCATGTATCCATTACATCATCTAATCTTGGCTTTTAGTTCTACCTTTGCTCTCGCCTTATTTCTTTCTCTAAAAAATAAAAATAAATTTATGGGCTAGCCTTCCTTCTTTGTGGACTTCCTCTTTCCACTTATTCCACTTTTGTGAGTGGTCCTGCTCCTATGGTGGAGTTAAAAGAAGAAAGTACCGGGTACTTTTCCAAAAAATTTTGAAATGCAACAAAGGATGAATGAAGAAAAGCACAGGACAGCTGCTCTTCCAATATTGTCAAAAGGGGGCTGATTAGTTTAGTCCCTTCTGAGAAGCTTCCAGGTTTGCTGCTTTCACACCATTCAAGTGGTGGTGGAATTGGTGGTTCATCTAGTAATCAGTCTTCTACCAACTTTCACATCCACCTATAAATGGGAAAATTTTTATAAATAAAGAAAAACGGTCGTTCATATGTCATCAATAATCCGTGCCAAACATGGGCATGACCTACATGGCCAGGGTTCATACTATATACTATTACTTTTCATAGTTTTTGGTAAAGAAATATTCAAACATCGATTAATGCTATAATGGTTATCTTATTTACTTCAAAGGTAAGAGGGCACCAATTCAAATCCTCTGACTATATGGTTCTAACTTTTTAGAAATGCTCACTATGAATCATAAGATTAACTAGGAGCTCTTTTATATATTCTTTTCTATAAAAATTACACTTTCATAATAAAAATTGTTATTGAGTAATTTAGATTTTACAATATAAAAATATGAAATTAACATAATTTGTGCCAAAAGTTGTTAAATAAAATTTTTTAAATGCATTATTTGAGAATTAATTTAATCATTTGTTATGTTTTGCATGAATAGGAAAAAAATGGTTATATAGATTAAATCTATGTTGAAGATGTCAAACGTAATTGAATATAAATAAGATATTATAAGGATTACAAGCCATAGAATCATGACATAGAAATAACAAAAAAAAAAAAAAGGTTTTACCATCAACCTTCATACCTATTGCTTTGACTTCCAGTGGAGAAGGAGAAAGTAAAGACATTAAACTATATCCAAATGCATCGTTGTGATAACAAATAAACACGTAAGGTTTTGAATGCATTATAAATTTCAAATGCTTAGTTAAGAGTAGTTACATGAGGTATATGCACAGTTAAGACCAGTAACATGAGATAAGAATAAGATGAAAAGAATATTTATATAGTTGTTGTAAAAGGAGATAAAGGAGGAAGTGGGCAGATAGGGGTGCTCGTGGACCGGGCCGACTTGGGCTAAGTAAAACCCGGGCCCAGCCTAGATTAAAATCCTTAAGCCCAGGCCCGGCCCAAGCTTGGTTTGTGTCATAAGTGGCTAGCCCTGACTCAGCCCATATAAATTTTTTAAGCTCGAGCCCAACCCATATATTAATTGTGCCTAGCCCTATTCGGGCTCGATTATTAAGTACCCTTAAGTTGGTCTTTGATGGGGCCAATCTGGCTATCATGCACCAATTCCTATTTATACATATGATCATGTCAAAATGAATCCATCTAAAATGCCAAAAAAGTCTTTATTAAAAGTGTTGTGATCTTCATATAATGCTATCTTTTCTGCTTTTTGAGTTGATGTTGTCTCTTTTTATTAATAAAAGCATATGACTCATTAACAAAATAGGACTGCATTGGTGCAACCAAGAGATCTTTATGTAATATGAACTAATTAAAATAAACATTGTCTGGCTTTTGAATAGTATTCTTTCATAAATAATTTTTAAAATTTCTACTATGAAAGATTTACATGCAATATAAGAAACGTAAGAAGAAAAGTTGCAACTTGAACTACCTATTCGGGCAGGGCCGGGATACGCGCTTGTTACCACTAAGCCAAGCTAGGCCCATATAACAAAGTGCCCAAATGTTTAATCCAAGTCGGGCCCAATGACTTATTCCTAAGGTCCAAGCACTAGCAAAAGAGGGCTTGGCCGGGTCCGAGCTCGGGCTAGCCCAGCCCATGAGCATCCCTATGGGCAAAGAACATGTAAGATTAGGAATGGAGGAGAGAATACACAAGATTTGAAATGTAACTTTTGCTCAAAATTCTAACTTGATAATCAAAATTGAATCGAAAATCTTTAGCTTAATATAATATAATTAAAATGGTTGTGTGGTAGGTGAATATGAAGATAAACATCTGGTGGCCCAATCATACTTGGCCCACATATGAAGAGGATACTTAACCTGGACAGTCCTGGCCTCTAGCAAGTGCATTGAATGCTTCGTTTTTCCATGTCTCAAAAAGGAAACACAGAAGCAACCAGGACCAGGACCTCAACTCTGGTTGGTTTCTCCAGAACAATGGACCATATGCCGTGGGGACCATTAGATGGCAATGCAAGACCGTTTATTCACATGAGAGCTACAATAAAAAAAGTAAGGCCAAGTCGCGAATAAAGTAAAAGAGAGGGTCAAAATAAAAGCACTAGTGGGCAATACACTTGATTGAGGTAAAAAAAATGGGAGCCTCTAAATGTACACTAGTTTGGACTCACTATATACGGCCAAAAAATAAAAATAAAAATAAGAATCTTCAAAATATCCCCACCCTCTACTCTTCCTCCCTCGTCCCCTTCCCCTCCTCTCCTCACGCCAACAAAGAGTTCAGGCAGCGGAAGGGAACTCTCCTCTCCCTCTTATTCCTCTTCCTCTCCTCTTCCTCCCTCTTCATCTTCCCCTCCCTCTCCCTCTTCCTCTTCCCCTTTCCCTTTCCCTCCCTCTCTCCTCTCCTCACCTCTCCGCCCTATTTGGCCTGTTTGGAGGTGAGGAGAGGAAGAGAGAGGAAGGAAAAGAGGAAGAGGAAGAGGAAGAGGAAGAAGGAGAGGGGAGTCCCCCTTCGCCGCTGGAGCTCATCGCCGGCTGGGCGGGAGGTGGGGAAGGGGAGGAGCGAGGGAGGGAGGGAGAGAGAGAGTGTATGTGTAGGGAGAAAAAGTGGTGGAGATATTTTGGAAATTATTAATTTATTATTATTATTATTACTACTGTGTATAGTAAGTCCAAACTGATATACATGTATAATCTGCTCAAAAATTAAATGAAGAAGCAGCTAAAAACTAGAGTAAAAGGCACTAGTGATGTCACATTTAAGTTTAGTACTCACCTAGGCACTAGTGTTGTCACATTCTGTGATGTCTTCCCCCACTATGATCATAAATGGATCAATCATGATCCACCACGTTATCGGTAAAAAGCATGCCATTCACACGTAGGGCTGCTGCCCCAAACCAGGCTTTGACCATGGTACCGTGATTACTCCTTTACTCTGCTTTTGGCTAAACAAACAGGCTTGTATGACGAAGTAGGAATGAAAGTTTCATTACATAAACAGTTGACATGGAATCTAAACCCATCCATCCATCGGTCACAAATTATTCATACATTATTACCATTCGATCAGAAACATAAATAATGTTGGCAGTGACCATAGTCGAAATCAATTTTTCTCTGAATCCATCAATCACACCATACTTCCGAGGGAAAATTCAGCTAGAAACCAGCTTCAAGTTTCAAACTAGTGAACTATACGCCCTGGCTGGGAGTCCACGTTTGATTCATATTAATGATGGGGAAGGGTGGTATTCAAAAGCATTAACTTGATATAAAATTGGTCCGATTCAATGATCACGACCATCAGTTTATGGGGTCCGAAATTTAATGATCAAGATCATCAATTTAGGGTTCCGAAGATTTCAATGATTATGTATGCACTTATGAAGCCATCAAAGTTTAGGGCTCTTTAATGAGAGAAATGTTCTCCTGTGACCTGCAATATATGAAGTCCAGCTTTGTGGGGCCCACTTGGGCCCACATTTGATCAGTACATAGGCCCTTTCATACTCTCATCCCCCACTTATTTGACGCTAGCCCCAATCTGACCTTCGTCCACTATTGGATTGAACATCAAAGAACTTTATGGTTGAAGACCACTAGGAAATTATATTAAGGGCAAGGATGACCTAACAATACAGTTTTTTTTTTAAACCCTTATTCATAAGGAAATCTTTCCATGTACCCACCCCACTAATATGAAAGCATCTAAGTGAGCCTGATGAGCTAGATTGCACATCGGAGGTTTTTCATAGGAGAACATGGCCCAATCTTGAATGGATGGCTATGATATGATAATGTTACTTACAGATATGTGACCCCCGTCATCGATTAATGAACTTTTCCAATCCTCTGCTACCTCGTGTTTGCAATGTGCCTACGGTGGGCCCTGCAGAAGCGCTTGCAAGTTTAATAACTGCCAATGGTTCATCGCCGGTAGTTAAAGTCCTCGAGGGCCTTTTTCTTTGCATAGAATTGAATTTTTAAAATTTTAAGAAATGCATTATAAAAGTGGCTGACATATTTTTAAAATAGAGGTAAAGATCAATAAATGGCAAATAATCTACCTTTTTAAGCAAAAAAAGAATTAAAGGGAAATGGAAAATCAACAGCCAACAATAGCCCTAGTAATTTAATCCTATGAAAGTTAAGGTTCCATTTACTTCGGAATTGGCTATATGAACTCACAATCCATCTCAGCACACTCTCCCCTTTTTTCAAAAAAAAAAGAAAGGAAAAGGGTGAAATTACCCAAATGCATCCCTTTTTTTCTCCCCCACACACTTTCTTCTCCTGACTCCTCCCCTTCCCCACCTCCTCATCTTAGTGACGATTGCCGGCTCCAGCAAAGGGACGTGGGGGAGGCAGTTGATTCCCTCCCTCTCCCTTTCTCTCCCTCTCCTTTTCTCTCCCTCCCCCTCTCTACCCGATGGTGACTGGGAGGCCGGGCAGCAGCAGGCCACCTCATCAGGATCTCCTAATCGCTGTCGGGCAGAGAGCGGGAGGGAGAGAAAGGAAAAGGAGGATGAGGGAGAGGAAGGGAGATTGGCTGGCTCCCTTCGTTGGAGCCGACGATCATCACCAAGAGGGGAGGTGAGGAGAGAGGAAAGGAAGGTGTGTGGGGAAAGAAAGGAGAGGCATTAGGGTAGTTTTACTCTTTTTATTTTATTATTATTATTATTTTAAAAATAAAGGAGTGAGTGTATTAAAATGGATTTTGAGTTCAAATACCCAGTCCCTTTACTTCTCCACCTTATCTCCTTCACACCTCTCATATTTAATAATATTTTTTTAACCTCATTTCATCATAAATTCCTATGCATTCAATTCCATGCAAAAAAAAAAAAAAAAAAAAGGGGCTTTAGATGCAAAGATTAGCCTTATGAAATGGCAATATCAAAGCACAAAGCCTTGGATTAGCAGAAAATCAAGTGATCGGGGCACCACAAAAACTATTACAACAATTCATGAAGGGTCATCCAGCGGTGCTTTAAAGGGTCATCCATAAGGAACAGAAAGGAGCGAGCCTTTCTTAGTTAGGACCATGCATCCAATCTCCATGTGTATCATTTAAAATTTATCTCCGTAGAGGTAAGCTTAAATATTCGATGGCTTCAAGGCTGCCTTTGTGAACTTGACCATTATTTCACATCTCCCACTCGACTTTCAGTTGACAATAAAAGTGCCATTCTGAGCTAATCATCTATTTCATGAACGCACTAAATATAGTAAGATTTGTTAGACGCAAATGGTTTTCATGACCACATCTAACATTGTTTAGGCCCGACAAGTTGAGTCCACTAATTTAATCTACTTTTTCCTTCAGCTGTGATTTTAATATATCTTGGAATCAATTTAGAAAGACCAATCTATTAGGACTTTTGTTTTGGCTAATCTTTAAGGGAATTAATGAAACTTTCCTTTAATAGATTTCTTTGATGGGAAGAAATCTCTTTAGGCTTATTTATAAAAGTGGTTTTCTATTCTTCTTTCTTAACTCACGTGATTTGCAAAATACTTATCTACTCTCATGCATATTCGAGTGGGTGATAAGGGGAGAAAATCTATTTGAGAAAGGTTATCCAATACTACTCATCATCAAGATTGTGGCACAAGGTATGCTTCTACTCGATCAGTTCATTTATTGTTTAATGCATAAGTCAAGATCCTTAGGTTTGATGTTTTGTTGCAAACCATATGAAATCTTACAAGAATGACTATTACTTTCATATGGAATCAAGTGGAGAGCAAGGTCATTTCTCTTCCTCATATACCTTTGGAAATGAGTTATACAACTCATTGACCTTTTCACCAAAGCAATGACCTACGATCAACATTCGTTTTTTGTTGGCAAATTGATGCTTTTTGACTAGCCACATGAATTCGAGGTGTGTTTAAAAGAAATGACGGTCGTCCATCGAATAATGCTCGCAGTAAGAGCACCACACTGAATGAAGTGGCCATTGGAATTTTGAGTGTTTGATAATTCATGGGTTATGGACAAATAAGCTCAGGTCCAATATGTGTTTTAATGTTTTATTTTAGTTTTGGACTAATTTTAGAGTGTAGCATGTGTCACTAGATGTGCTGTTTTGAGGAAATTAAAGGAAAAAAAAAAAAGAAAATTCGTAAGGCAGAAAAAAACGAAGAAATTGTTGTTCACTCAAGTGAACTTGGAGTTCGCTCGAGCAAGCAGAAGCAAACGCCTAGACAGAACTGATGCCTGCTCGAGTGAACACTCAGCTCGATCGAGCGAGTCACGAAAACCTCCCTAGTTGACCTATGCAAATTGGTTTTCTATTTTATCCAGACTTGCCTGTTTGTATTCTTTTGAAACCCTACCTCTATGCTACAAATCTTTGGTTATAAAAAAGCTTGTCTTGAGAACCCTAGCTATCCATCTCCCTAATTCTGAAACTAGAATAACCATCAAAAATTTTCTTTCTCTTTAGAGCATCCATTGAAGAGCTATGTTGAAGTTGAAGAGCATATAGAGATTTTCTGCTTGTACTCTCTTGTAGAAGATAGTGCATTTTGAGCGACATTAAGGTAGGTTGCATCACGCAGGGAACAGTGAACGGCGTATTCGTCGGCAAGAAAAACTACAATCCTCAAGTTGAGTTCTACCAAAGAAAAGGATTGTGAGTATATCTCGTAACTGCTCGATTTTCTAGTGCTTTATCTTTTTCTTAGATTGAGAAGATCGATCTCATGGTTTTTCCCGTGTTTGGGCTTTCAACGTAAAAATATGATGTCATCTTCCTGTGTGGTTGATTTTTTTTTTTTTTTTGTTTTTAGTTCATTTAATTTCCGCTTATTTGAAACGCACACTAGAAATCTTATTGGGACCTTGAACCTCATCTTAGTGGTTCTAAATCCTCAGTAGCAAAATGAATGGGAAGTATTTAATACTCTCAAAATCTAGTAGATTATGTTGTAGAATATGCATATTGGTTGTCTTAGTCACTATAGATTAGTTTCCTCTATTGAGGAATATGATTTAATTTGGGAAGAGATTACTCACACCGTGATGAATAGAGGAGCTGTCCCAAGCAAAGGACAGAAAAACCCACTCTCTAAAGTTTTCTCTTACTCACAAGTCTCTATTATGATCTTAAGAAGAACGAGGGTTCTGGCTTGAGGTGATAAAAGATAGACATAATTTGAGAGAAGGGGGTTGCAGACTAGAGAGTCCCAACATCTGTTTCTTGCGGCTCAACAGTAGAGGGTGGTACGTAGCATTAAGGATGGATTTGTTCAACCATGCATCAGGTTTAGAGAAGGTTTTAGCTTACATACCCAGTTTGCATAAGATAAATATTCCAAACTAGCAAAAACCAAGGAATTGGAGGAAGATCAATCTTCCCAAGTAAAAGCTGCCAGATATGCAAAGAATAAGGACAGTGAAGTAATAAACAGTATTAAATGACTCCCTAGTGAGAATCACAAATCACAATGCACATGCCTCTGCAAAAGGAAATCCTTAGTTTTTAAGCATCCTGTGAACACCATTTATGCACAGACAAAGTGCTTTCTGATGCATCCATAAAACCAAATAAGAGGACCCAAGGGATTGTGGTTGCACTATGCTGATTTACAATATTATAGGCCGATTTCAAGGAAACGAGCCCATTGTCCTCCAATGTCCATATTATTTCATCAGGATACTTTTGATCCAGAAGGATTTCACCTGCAATATGCCCCCAGAGAGGAATCAGATCGTTGCATCTCCTTGGAGAAGGAATGAACCAAGAATCATGAGCAGTAAAGGAGCTCACTTTAACAAGCTTGGACCCAACCAAGGTCAGAAACCGAACGATCTCCACAAATATCAATTAACCTCCTGCAACTTAGCTATTGATCAGTCCGAAAGCATGTAGAATCAATATTACCTATTAAATGGAGAATATAAGGAAGAGTCAAATGAGCAGTGCCAACATACTATGCCATCCCCAAGATGCAGTCTTAGGATTTGGGATGTCTCAGAAAGAGTTCTCCCAAAGACGCAGTCTTGAGAATTGGGATGCCTCAGAAAGAGTTCTCCCCAGGATGCAGCCTTAAGAATTGGGATGTCTAAGAAAGAATTCTCCCAAATGTGTTTGGCATAAATCCACATATTCCAACAAGAAGGTTGATTAGAAACAATTTGCAGACTTGCTTGATAAGAGTGGCCTTATAACTGCAGCTCCCAATTCAATCCCCAAACCACCACTAGCAATCAGTTTACAAATAGACCCACAAGCTATCAGAAGAAGAGAGTCGCCGTTCCTCCAAATATTCCAGAAAACTTGAAAATTTTGTGACCTATTCTCTTTTTTTTTTTTTTCTAACAAAAAACCTGTTTAATCCACAACTGCAGATGAAAATGGATTTTAATGACACCGTCCTACAGTTTCTAGAATATGAAAGCCTTTACAGTTTGTTTCCAACAAGGAGAGACAAGGCCCACGAGACAGAAGGTAAATATCCCATCTCAAATGAGAAAGCAGCACATGAATACCAGATCGATTACAATACCAAAGACCAGATTCCTAATGCCAGAATTATATATTTTCTAGCTTTATATTAAGGACGTCCCTACCAGGATCCAAATCCAGGCCCTTTATTCAATTTCGTGTATATAACATCACCACCACCATCATCAGTATATTTGACAGCAGGAAATTGTATTTAATGCCTTTATGAGTCCTAACATTCACACCCCCACGAGGTTTCTACAGTGGAAGAAGTCGTCATTTTATCCTATCCAAGGTCCTGTTGTGATCATCAGAATTTGGTGTGCCCTGCACTCACTTAACGATATTACTTAGTGCACAGAACAAAACCATCCGCAAGTAATGCCATCCAAACACTTGAACCTTAATCTATTCATAAACAGAGTTACCTGCACATGGTTTACTGAAGATCCAAGCAGGCCCCAAGGACATTTAGCTGTACACAAACCTTACCTATAGTTCCCCTCCCCCGGCACGGCAACTTCCACTGCAGGCATTCTTATCTATCCATCCTGCTCTTAGGTTGTGATTTTAAATGGTTCTAATAATATACAAGAGACATTCTTCCAAAACAAAGAACATGGAAACTAAACACAAACCAACAATCATTTGCTGCAAAGAACATGAAATAGCTCAAGGGAAAGAAAATGAAAGAGGCAAAAAAGGTTGAATTGGATATAAATTGAACAATAAAACCAATTGCTAGTAGCTTTTCATGCTATATACAAACATAACCCAGAAACACATGAAACATAAGAAAAAAACAAAAAAAATGGCAATTTACCCCCAGCATGCAAGTTCACAATCATCACAGCCATCATCTCATTCTCAGCAATATCCCATCAATGTGGGGATGGCTGAACTTACAACATGCACCAAAAAATGGTAAATGTGAACTTTATGTATCGGTTAGCATCTCAAATCAGCTCTAAATTTTCAGTGGATTAGATGACTTTCATTGCTATCATATGGCAATCTGAAGCAGAACCATATAATATCGTCTTGCCATTTTGCTGCATTTGCAAATCATTGACATGAGATCAGCCAATACTCTTGCCTTTCTCAGGAAGTTAACACCTAAAAGGAGCATGATAAAACACGAAAGACCTTAAAGTAGCAATCTGTGATCTCTTTTAGCTCTCAAAATACAGCCCATGGAGAAAAACATTCATTTTGAGTCATAAATCTTGGATGCAGGAAGAGTTTTCTCCAAAGACATGCTCAAAATCGTACATACTGTAGGAAAAAACAGAAGTAAAAATAAAAGGTAGGAGGTCAAGCCTAACACACACAATGCAATACAAGAGTTTGCGGTGGTAGAAGGGCTGACTATTGCAATTCTGAGTTTGTGGGTCAAGTCATTTTACCAATAAAAAAATAAATATATAAATAAACCTAAGAGGGCAATAATTTTAACAAAAACAAAGGCATATCATGCAAACCTCCTTATATGCTGAGGTCACTTGGCGAAGACAAGCCTTGGCTAGCAACACTTGCTCACTTGGTCTTCAGACTGTTCCGAAGTTTTCTCAGCTCCTCCCCTTGTTGCTGAAAAGATAGAGATATATTTAATTACCACACTAATGACAACTCAAACACCGACCATTAATAAAAATGATGAGCACTTTTCATGTCAGAGAACTCACTGTATTTACACTTTACAGACCTTATATAACTCCTTCCACCAAATGTCAGATTTTTCCTGTAACAACCTCCATTCCATGGCCATTTCATATTCAATTGTGTTTGGCTGAGAACAATGTGAGGTTGACACTGCATTCTTCTGAAAATAGGAGTCAAATAATGTGAACTTCAATCCAGAATGATGGTCACTGGAGTAATTGTTGGCAAAGCGCGGGGTGGGGGGGGGGGGGGGGGGGGGGGGGGGGGGTGTGTGTTGTGGTGTGGAAGAAAGGGAAAAACATACCATTTCTTCTCGTTGCATTTGAAGTTTAACTTTGTCAATGAATAGATGCCCAGCAAATTTTGATGGTTTTCCTGGGAGAACTGGCCTTCCTTTGCTACCCACAAGAGGCCTGTGAAAATAGAAAAGAAAAGAAAAAGGTAAAATAATAATGACTGAACAAATCTGTGAAATCGCTAACAAATTTAAGAGTTGGAGTTGAACAGATTCAAACTAAATACCATAAAAACCTATAGAACTGGAAGTGTTCTTTTTGAACAGTAATAAAAGATGATCATTGAAAAAGAGGAACAAATACAAAGGCTCCATCTGCACAATAGAACTAAACCAAAAAGAGAAGGAGAAAAACTATTAAAACAAACAAAGACAACATACGCCATCTATACAAGACACGAATATGAACCCGAGTTTAGCTAGAGAATCAGCTTCCTCACTTGCACTAAATGAGAAATGAAAATTTTCATCTCCAGTATCTTGCATATTTTATTTATAAACTAGAATATGAACTAGTAGACTTTGAACTAGGTGGCTATGGTCAGGCCAGCCTTGGAGTCAGCAGTTGGGTTAAGGCCCAAAAATCCTCATACTAAAAGGGTACACCACAATAATAATTAAAATAAAAAAAAACCGTAGAAAAAAGAACATCATCGAGTGAACAAATTAAACAATTCTTGTTGAATCTTCCAACAAGACACGTGCACAAAAATTAACCACTCATAAAAAATAAAAAAAAAAAAACAGCTCATAGGGTTTAAAAAACTAACATGAATCACTTATATGAAGCATATACCTTCCATTGGGAAGCATTAGGCACCCTTGATCTAGCTTTTTAACTGCCATCTCAGCTGCTTCCCTTGATTTGAAAATAACAAAAGCTCGACCTAGAACAAAAAAGGGGGAAATTTTCACTCCCAGTATCAATTGGAAGAAACAAAAGAATTCTTTTCAATGACTTGAGAACAAATCAATTTGAATGCTTCAGGACGTGTGCAGTATCTTCCTACGCCAACCAAAGAATGGAACACTGGACTCATATTTCAGAATTTAATACCATTAATCCAGCATGCCTCTTTAAGTTGATCAGTCTCTCAACTAAAATATTGAAGATCAGACAATCCTGACACCCAGATGGCCAAAACAAAAGACAGTTCAGAAGAAGTGCAACTGTGGCCAAAACACAACAGTTCACAAGGCCAGATTCTTGTGATCTCAAATCAAGAAATGCTATCCAGTTTATAGCCTAATGTCATAGATGGCTTTGTGACAGAATTGTGGGCCCGTCTTTTTTTGTACTCGTTGCATCAAAATACTAAAAATGTACTGATGCAGCAGACCTTTTTTTTTTTTCTTCAACAGAGGATTGGATTTTAAAATGAAACTATATTCGTGGAAATAATCAACCTACCAGCTTTATTGTCACGGCAAGGAACAATAAAAGATCCCTTAAAATAAAACAAAGTAACAAAATGCACCTAACAATTAAAAGATCTCATACCACAATGTGGACTCAAAAACACAGTCCTCTGTATCACTTTAGCAGTGCAATTTTCCTTAAAACCATGCCAGATTATATCCTGAAAAACAAATCATATAATATTACAATGAGAAACACAAGTCCATCATCAAAAGCCAACCACATTATGAAGTATCCAAACCACATGGTTAGTAAAAAACCTCTACAATTGAAATTTTATAAAAATAAAAAATAAAAACAACAAACAAATTATAAAAAAAATTGGTCTGATGGCTTCAAACAGTACATGTAAATCACCATAGGAAGTCTTGTCAATAACGTATCACTATGCACTTGAAATTAACTAACCTGCTGGTAATAAAAAAATAAAGTAAGCAAAAAGGCAAGGGCTAGGTTTCAATTTGGAAGGTCTATTTCCAGCCTATTATTGTCATAAAATAGCTTCAAAATGGATACAGAACGTTTGGTTAGCATGTTGGGACTGTCTATTTCAAACCTCATAAATAGGTAGAATGTCTAAAATGCACAGCTTGAAAATCTTGCAGATTCAAAATAGACCCTATTGTCTGAAGCGGAAAGAAGCATGAAGCTACAATAACAGACTCTTTTTAGCATTACTGTCAAAATTGAAACCCATGAGATACCACATAGGGACTCTTTTCGGTATCTAAGCTCGATGATTAGTAAGGATGTGGAGATTGACGAAGATGTTGAACATAAGATACAAGCTGGATGGCTGAAGTGGAGACTAGCTTCTGGAGTGCTTTGTGACAGATAATGCCAACGAAATTGAAGGGCAAATTTTACAGGACAGTGGTTAGACCAACTTTAACATACAGAGCAGAATGTTGGCCAATTAAGAAGATGTGTATACATAAAATGGATGTGGCGGAGATGCGAATGCTTAGGTGCATGTGTGGTAAAACTAGGAAAGATAAAATTAGAAATGAGCGCTTTCGAGAGCTTTCAGGGATAACACCAATAAAGGATAAAATTAGAGAAACACGTTTAAGATGGTTTGGGTATGTTGAGCGTAAGTCGGTAATGGCACTGGTGAGAAAATGTTTGGCTATTCAGGTGGAAGGCTCATCAAGAGGTAGGGGTAGGCTGAAAAAAACATTGATGGAAGTCATTAAATCAAATTTAAAGAAGTTTAACTTGTCTAAGGATTTGGCGCAAAATAGAACGGAATGGAGAAACAGAATTTATGTAGCCGACCCCAGCATGGTTGGGATAAGGCTTTGATAATAATGATGATGATTTTTTTAGGACCCAAACTGATTATCCAAACAGTCGGCAGGTGTAAAAAGGCCAAACATGGCCAGTGGGTCATTTCAAGTTTCAACCATTGAGCCTTCACCGATCTTGACATATTTGTGAAAAATGGCAGAACCATAGACCTTAATTTCTAGACTTTTATGGACCCCATAATCATGATCTGAACCATTGATCATCTTTGGAAGATGGGGGTAAAAATTTAGGTCCTGATTAACTCAGATCTTGAGAAATTTATGAAAACCTTGCAACTGTTCAATATGCTGAGTTTAAAGTTTATTGTAGATTCTCGTGATAAGTTACTGCCCCGTTTTACCTTTTCTTTTCTTTGTTTATATTTGGTGATCATTCATCAAGATCTAAACCATAGGAATTCTTTGGAAGAAACAAAAGCTGCCAGTGAGTGAAATTTGAACCATTGATTAGTTCCAATTTTTGAGAAATTTGTGAAAATCATGGACAATAGATGTGTTGTTCTGACCTTCTGTGGGTCCCAAGAGCATGTTACAGACCATTGATCATCTTAGGAAGGCTGAAAATGGCCATGGTCCATGGCATCAAAAAGCACCAAGCGTTGGATATACTCAGTTTGAATTCACTGCAGATTTGCATGATAAGTTCCAGTTCATTTTTTTCATTTGTTTTTGACAATGTGGGACCCTACTTGAAGATCTGAACCATTAGAATAGTTCAGAAAAACAAACATGGCCACTAGGTGCAATTTGAACCCTAGATGCAACCCAGTTCACAATCCAAAACGTTGGTTCTCTCTCGAAGTTTGAAAACATTTATGAGATAGAAAATCAGGCCCTAATTCATAGTTGTTGATCTTCAGAAATTTGTGGAAAACACGTACCTTTGAATTAAGTGTATTTCAAACTGTATTTCCGTGTTACCAAACAGTCTACTTGTAAAAACATCTATTTCAAACCGCTCCATTTGAAACCAATCGATATCACACAGATTTGCTTCATGTAGATAAGATTTTCCAAACAGGGCCTAAGGAAGCACTTTGGAAATAGTATAGATAATAGGTAAAGTCAATTGTTCTAAAACTAAAAACTAGAAAATAAAATTGCTGTTTCACACTCTAAAAATAGAACTAGACAGCCACAAAACCCAAGAGTCAGTTAAATTAATGCAGGGTGTAAATATACAGAAATTGCAACACTAACAAAATCTATTGGAGTTAAAAATGAAAAGGTGAAAAGTGATTTGGTTTCATGGAGTACCTCAGACCAGGCTAATACGAATTCTCATGGAGCTAACATATATAAGCTATGTGGTTTGAAAACTCCAAAGCAGGCAACTAGCTATGAACTATGGACCAAAATGTTGGCCAATCAAGAAGCAACATATGCTCAAAATAGATGTACTAGAGATGATAATGTTGAAGTGGATATGTGGTGAAACTAGAAAGGATAAAATTAGACATGAGAGCTTTCAAGAGCATTTAGGGGAAGGATCAATAGAGAACAAAATTAGAGAAACCTGCTTGAGATGGTTCGGGCATGTCTAACACAAACCGGCAATAACGCTAGTAAGTAAAAGTCTGGCTATACAGGTCGATTGCCCACCAAGGAGAAGTGATAGGCCGAAGAAGGCGTGGATAGAGGTAATAAAAAAAATTTTTTGAAGAAATGAAATTTATATAAGGATTTGGCTCAAAATAGATCAAAATGGAGAAACAGAATTTATGTAGGTGACCACAACAAAGTTAGGAAAAGACTCTAATGATGATGATGATTGTTTAAGTATTACGCAAAAGCGTGTTTCCAACTTCTAGTAATATACAAGTCCAAATGCAAACATTAAAATAAAAATCTAGGGGATGATATAAAAGAAATGAGTTTAGCAGCACATGCTGACTACATTACACATCAATTATTTTTTATCAATTTTACAATATAATTTTTTTCTAGAAAAATAGCAAAAAAGTTTTAGTATGCCTCGAAGACAGTAGTTGGGGGTGTAATAGATACCTCAATTTCTGATGAACTGTACGTGGGATCCAAATTTTCCAGCAAGACAAGTGTCCCTTGCTCATGAGCAGTCTGCATCCTCTCCTCCCAAGGCTGACCAAAAAGTAAAGAAGTGAAAAGATTACGGCACCAGAACAACCTATCCAAACATTACAGACAACAAACAGATGGTGTGCAATACCCTAGACCCTAAGTTAGGGGCCAGAAGATTTTCAAATATTTATATATATATATACATTTAATTCCCTGAGTTTTAGCGGATATTAGATTTGTATTGGAGATATATATATCCTATTCTGTAAATATAAAAATTATTGTAATTGTATAATTATTATCATTGTCACTATTATTAAGATAATAATGATCTTATTGTTTATTATGATTAACATCTTGTTTCTCTCGGGTAGGACCCAAGAGAAGCCATTTGGACAACCGAAGAAAATAAGATTTTATAGGTACCACCACCCCTTAGAAGTGCCCTGTGGCCTAGCCTGTTTTTTTTTTTTTTTTTTTTTTTTCAGATTTGAGGAAAACCTTTGTGGGACCTTTTTTAAAAAAAAATTGTAGTAAAACTTGGTAAGACCCACAATTAGAAACCAAAGAGATCTAATCTTTTTAGCTATGAGAACTCCCCCCCACCCTCTCAACCCTAGCCCTAACTATCAACAATTGGTGAGATTTAGAAGAACTGAAAGGCCTAAATGAGACAAGAAGAGAAGGGGACCAGGCAGACGGTTCAGGAGAGTAGATACTATAATCTACTTGTGCTCCCATTACCAATTAGCATTTGCTTTCAGTTTTACGATGGTATGAACCGACCGATGCATGAATGTGCATGAGAGATAACCGAACAAGAGTAAGGTGGTTTCCAATAACCTGTGATGATTTAATAGAACTCCATGCACCACACCTTTAGCCGAACTCTTGGAGTGCAGATTATGGCCAGACCCCTGTTAGGGGCCTGGACCTTGGACAGACCCAATATAACCCTTCTTATTAAATGTGCGAAGTTTAGTAGTTGATGTGACAGTTTTGATGTGACTGTCAGTCTTAATTATAGTAATGTAATAAATCTGTAGTGGCTGATTGCAAAAAGCTCTTTTTTGTGATGTTATTTGAAGTTTATGTTGCCTTATTAATGTACCATGCAAATTAGTCGGATTTGCAATGTAAGGATGAATAGAGTATCTGAACTTTTGAACGATGATTGGCTTACACATATTGAAGTCATGAGGGATTAATGGACTTGCTAAAAGTCATGAGATGACTTCTTAGGAATTGAAATCCCATGGGCTGAAACCCAAGCTTGTAGTTTGGAGGCTGGCCGAATTGTGTAGCATGGTTTGTTTGGCCTTTAACAGTATGGTGGGTCAGGATGTGTGGGTTTCTCTGGGAACTTACTATGCTCCCTCACTCTTCATGAATTCTAACATTGTGATATGTATTTAGGCCTACAGATGAAGCCCATACATGAAGTTAGGGATGGCTGAACCATTGATAGGATTGTGGTGACTGGCCAGACACATGGAACCTTATCACTTGTGATTCGTTTGATGATTATTGATGTTTAAGTGTTGTGTGTTGATTGTTTGATGTTTATTGTATGTTAGAACTACCTTATTGATGTAGAAGGCAACTATGGATTTGATTAACAGCATTGAATAAGCATAATCTCCAAATGTTGACTTGTGAAGGGTTACACATGTAGAAAGGGAAGTTTTGGCGTTCTGAATTGTCACCGCTAGGGTTTGGAGAGCCACACCCTAAACTGGTTACGTTTCATGGTGTCCGAACTCCTCCTTGGGTTTATTGTTGGCCAAATCACTACTAGGGGATGCGCCCTTACTCAAACTAGCAAAACCCGTTTTGGTGTTGATTATGTGAGATTATTTTGTTGGCTAGGTGTTTCTTAAGAGTATCACAGGCTGAAATGTAATAAACAAGAAGTGAGGAGATTATCAACTCGTCAAACTCTAAACCTACTAGCAGTTATGGACTTCTCTGTAGATTGATACATGTTTGGAACCCTATCTAATGGCTGATCAACTGGTGTAATAATGAAAAGTGGCTAGTCCATTGTTGTAATGTTGTAACAGTCGTAGGGACATCTTTGATTGGATGAATGGGGCATGGAAGCAAAGCTATTAGTCCACTCGGTTTTGAGTATTGAATGATGGGTGAATAGGATTCAACACCATTGCCAAATAGTGATCTGAACCCAAAAAGCAGGACGGAATGGTCTTTGGGGACTTTTCATGTTCACTAAACTCTATAGAGGAGAATTAGGGCCTGGCCAAACCCTTGTGAGGGTCTTGTATAAAGGTCAACTTCACAGAACCTTCTCTTATTGATCATTTGATGAGTAACTCTCCTTTGTGATAATTGGGGGTTGATTAATTGATGTTGACTTTATGTTGACTTTTCTGATCGCTAATGCAGATTGACCAACAGGCATAGAATGAGTATAAATTCTGAATATTGATTGGAGATGGGTTCACATATATTAGAGAAGAGTATTTTGCAATTGCACAAGTCAACTCTCAGTCAATAAAAAGAGGAAGCCAAGTGAACGCAATGTACCAGGTTGACCTATGGGTAAATCGAATGACCGAGTTGACCTGGGCCTGGCCCATATTGCATCACCAACAAACCTCATAAGCCTAACAGTTTGACAAGTGAGCTAATTAAGAAAAGCAAAACTACCTCATCTTAATACATCTGATTGGGAAAAAATAACCAAGTGTGTAATCAGGCTGGTAATTATTGAAAGCTCTGGCCACAGAATAATAAACACCCAAGTTAATTATTTGGATTTTTTAACACACGGAAAAATAGAGAACAATCCATAATTGCATTTCACCAAAATAAAAAAGGGGCACAATCTATGAAAGGGAAGAGTACTCACAAGTCCCTTAAACCATTTGCTTCTGTCCTGTGAAAATAAGCATGCAAATAAAGACAAGAAATTACATGTCAGCAAATTATTAAAAAAAAAACCCTAACACAGATAGGGATAAAACACTAATTCAGACATCTACCTCCAAGGCATTAAATAATCCAATCTACAGTAAAGAATCAAAAAAACGTTTTCAATTGAATATAAAACCATAGTCGTCAATAACAATAAAGGCGTTGTTTCAGTTTGGCTCAGAATTGAAACATTTCAGCTATAATTTCAGCATTTCAAAATGATTTCAGTATTTCATTCCATAGTAATATTTCAGAAAAAAAAATTAACAAATTAAGGAAGCAAATGTAACTAAAAAAAAAATCAAGTAAAATATATATTTGAAGAAAAAAGGTAAGCCATCAACATAGACATTTTTCCCTGATGGGATTTTTCTCATTCTTGTTCTTTTTCTAACGGTGGGGGGCTAAAATCAGTGTTGAGAAATTTGTTTTGGACAGTGTTTAGGTTTGGCCACCAAACTAAATTATTTTGGTCAATTCGGAATTTCAGTGAAACACTTCTGAGTTACATTTTGGAAACATATAAATGTGTGTATCTATATGTAAAAAGATATAAAACATATGTCAGAATATAATTTGGATAGGGCCCATGTAATTTTTAGTGGAACATTTAATTTATCTTAAATCAAGGCTCAAATGTGGCTAGGGCCATGCAATTAGTTGTGGGATGTTTAATTTATTTCAATTCAAGTCTCAAATATTGCTAGGACCCATGTAATTATTAGTGTGACATTTAATTTATTTCAATTTGGGGCTCAAATATGGCTAGGGCTCATGTAATTATTAGTGGAACATTTAATTTGTCTAATTTTATGGGTCAAATGTGACTAGCGCCCATGTGATTATTAGTGGGGATTTAATTTACTCAATTTAGGGATAAAATGTGAGGAGTGTAAGACCATGTAATTATTCGTGAGATACTTAAACTTTTCTCAAATTATGCTGATATGAATAACGCCCATTCATTTTGGATTAAGAACGGCTTGGATTTTCAATAAGATGGCTCCCACGGTGGTCCACTCTTTCTCAAAGCATCAACGAACATGTTTTATAACTTATATGGGGCGAAAGAGGCATTCGACCCTTTTAACCCTTTCACCCTAATGTTTTGTATAGAAAAAGAAATGAAGATGAGAGAGCGAGGGAGAAGAGGAAGAAGTGGGGGAGGAGGACGAGGAGGGGGAGGAGAAGCTCGTCGCGGCTGGTCTACTTCCCTTAACGAACAGTGACAAAGGCGAGGGCTTGAGGACTCGATTTCACACTAGGTACGCTTGAATCAATTCTCCCAACCCTCTCCTCTGCTTTTCTTCTCCCTGTCATCTTCCTTCCTTCTTTTTTTCTTTTTTTTTTTTCAGCCGAACAGAAACCATGTGCATGATCTGATTGATTTTCTTTTTTTGTTTTTTTTTTAAATATTCAGCCGAACACAACCTAATCGGACATTTTTGGCCAAAATCTTTCATTTTGAACCAAATCAAATGAACAAGTCCAAATGTTTTAGCAAAATTGTTTAGGGGAGGTATTCAGTTCAGTTTTGTGAACGGACCGAACTATTTTGGAAAATTCCTCCGAAATGAAAAAACTTCATAGCACTGGCTAAATCCCTTCTCTATCCATAACAAAAAAAAAAAAAAAAAAACCTTGACTTTTTGCCCTAATGGTGTGCATTTTTGTCAATAAAACTGGAATTAAAGTGGGGAGAAAATCATTTACACCAAGATATGGCCGAAAGTGAGAGTTTTGGAGCAAATTAATTCTCAAACGAATTGAAGATTTTGACAGAACAAGCCCAAATTTCAGACCTAAATACTACCTAATATTTTTATTTAGGGCTGCTCAGTTAAGTACACTAACCAAACTTAATAGATCAATGTTTTCACTAGTATGTATAAAACAACACACACAAGGCCAAAACCTTGAATTCAGAAAAATCATCTTTAGTAATTGAAGCAAAAAAGCACTTGAAGCATCATTTGAAGCCCCCACCCCTCCCCAACCCACCCCCCCCCCCCCCCAAAAAAAAAAAAAAAAAAAAAACCCACCTTTTGAAACATAAATATGGAAAATTTGCCATGCACAGTGCACACAAATTTGATCTTGATTAGAGTTACTCTCACCATTGGATTAAACCACCCTTTCAAATTTTAGTTCCTCGGACCACAAGATTTCAAATTGCTGTGAATGAAAGCTATTTCTTGGAATGTTCGTTGCCTGGGGAGTAGAGTTAAGCAGGCTATTACAACAAGCGTAATCCGCATTTCCAAAATTGATCTTTTGCTCCTTCAAGGAACCAAGCTGCAGTCTATGTCCAACTCACTGGTTAAAGAGCTCTGGGGTAATGGTCTCTACGGCTGGGTTTCTCCAGATGCTAACGGATCCTATGGAGTTATTGTTCTCTGCTAGAACAGCAGAGTTTTTTACTTGAAAGATAGCTGGTGTGGCGCCTTCTCTGTGTCTGCTGTCATTGAAGATAAAATCACCTGTTCTTCTTGGATAATCTCTTCTATCTATGGCCCCATAGATCGAAGACTCCATGACTCTTTCTGGCATGAACTTGACTCCATTTGCAGCAAATGGCATGGCCCTTGGTGTTTAGGTGGTGACTGGAACATTAATAGGTTCCTTTCTGAGAAGTCTAGAGGTGGACCTATATCAGCAGACATGGAGTATTTCTCAAATTGGATTAACTCTCACTGCCATTTGATCTTCACTTAGATGGAGCCAATTTCACATGGTCCAGTCATCAGAATCATCCCTCTCTTTCACGTTTTAACAGGTTCCTGGTCTCTGTGGATTGGATTGACTTGCATCCTGACGTCTGTCAGATTGCTCTTCCAAAGCCTACCTCCAACCACTATCCCATACGTCTAAAATTCCAATTATGAAACATAGGGGCCCTCTCCATTTGATTTTGAAGTTTCGTGGCTTGAGGATAAACATTTTGTTCGTTGGGATAGTGTTTCTATCACCGGGTGGGCCGGCTTCAGATTGTCATCTAAGCTAAGGAAGTTACAATGTAACATCAAAGACTGGAGGCATAATCACCTTGGCACTGTTTTCCCTGCTGAAGCTAAATTTCTTGAAGAATTGCAGTTTCTTGATCATAAGGAAGAGTCTGAAAGGCTTTCAAACAATGAGTTCACAAGAAGGCTTCAGCTGAAAATCACCTTCGAACGTACAATGAGGAAGAAATTAATTGGAAACAAAGATCAAGGTGTCAATGGAATAAAGATGGGGATAAGAACACAAATTTCTATCACAGCATGGCCTCCGCTAGAATGAGGTGTAACTGCATTTCCTCTTTGATAGTCAACGGTTCTCCCATGAAAGAACGAGAAGGCATCATGAGCCACATTCTTGGCTTCTTCCTCTCCATGTATAATAAGGAGAACCAGTTCAGGCCGTTGCTGGATAACCTTCAGTTTTCTAAGCTTACGGAGGAAAGAGCCTCTTGGTTCGAAAGCAACTTTACCGAGGAAGAGGTCAAAGCTGCAGTCTTCAATCTTGGAAATGAAAAAGCTCCTGAGCCTAATGGTTTCACCATTTCCGTCTTCCAGCGATCCTGGGATCTACTCAAAGGTGACATCATGGCATACATGTAGGAATTCCATTCTAGAGAAAAGCTCTCCAAATCCATTGGTGCTTCATTTATTGCCCTCACCCCCAAGAAGACTGGAGCTGATTGTGTTAAGGATTTCAGGCGCATTAGCCTGTTAGGAAGCATCTATAAGATTCTGGCTAAGGTGTTGGCATGCAGGCTTCAAAAGATCCTTCCGTCTATAATTTCACTCTCCCAAGGTGCCTTTGTTCAGGGTAGACAGATTCTTGATGGGGTACTTGTAGCAAATGAATGCATTCACTCTAGAGTCCTAGAAAGATCTCATGGCCTCCTTTGCAAGCTCGATTTAGAGAAAGATTTGACATGGTTGATAGCAACTTCCTCCTTAATATGATGTCAATGATGGGTTTTGGGCCCAAACGGAGATGTTGGATTCTTGAGTGCATCTCATATGTTTCTTACTCCACTCTTATCAATGGTTCGCTGAAACGCTCCTTCCTAGCTAAAATGCGCCTCTGCCAAAGGGATCCTCTCTCCCCTTTCCTCTTCATCATCATCGGATAGGCTCTTAGTCGGATGCTAACTGCAGCCAAAGAAGGTAATCTTATTAGTGGTTTCAACCTTCCCCTCCTGCTCCTTCAATAACACACTTGCAATTTGCATATGACACTTCTCTTCTGTGACGCCAATGAAGATCGAGTAAAAAATGTGATTGCCATCACTCAATGTTTCAAAGCTGTCTTAAGATTAATTTCTCCAAAAGTGCCATCTTGGGGGTCTTAGTTGATGAACCCACTCTCCATTGACATCATGGGATGCAAAGTGGATTCCTTCCCCTCTATGTATCTCAGCTTCCTTTGTGTCTTGGAAGGGCACCTAAATCAATCTAGAACCCTGTTTTGGAAAGACTCGAGAAAAAGCTATCATCTTGGAAAGATAGTACTTACCTTTGGGTGGTAGAATTTGCTTGATACAACCTTCTCTTGCCAACTTCCCGATCTATTATTTGTCTATCCTCCATTGCCCAACTAAGATCATCAACCTCATCGAGAAGTTGCAGCGCAATATCCTATGGCAAAAAAAATTCCATTTGGTGGATTGGAAAACTGTATGTTCCCCCAAAGCCTCAGGCGGGGTAGGTTTAAGACCTCTTCATGCCATGAATCAAGCTTGTTAGGAAAGTGGATATGGAGACTAAGGGAAGAATCAAATGGCCTCTGGAGAACCATTCTTTTGGCAAAATACAATGTCGGGAGGGGAGGAATGGATCGAATACCTTTCATCCTTTTCAGAGATGTTCCAATTTCTGGAAAGGGATTTGCTCCATTGAGGATGCTTTTGTTAACGTCGTTTGGTTTCGTGTTGGGAATGGAGACAAGATCAACTTTTGGCATGATGTTTGGGTAGGTGACTCTCCCCTTGCGATTCAATTTCCAAATCTTTATAATTGCGCGAGAAACCATAATGCAAAGGTTAAAGAATATCTCAACAGTAGTTCAAACAACTATATTTGGACTCCCATCTTTAAAAGAAACCTCTTGGAGTCTAAAATCCTCCATCTCATCCGCCTTTTCAATATCCTAAATGGAATCCATATTCCAAAAGAGGGACAAGACTGCATAGTTTGGGTTCCTACCGGCGATGGAGATTTTTCAGTAACTTCATTCTTCTCCTCTCTATCTCAAACAACCTCATCCTCGACTCGCAGGTCATCCTTATGGAAGCTCAAGGCTCCACCGCGAGTGCTAGCTTTTGCATGGTTAACCCTTCGAAAGAGAATCATCACCTTGGACAACCTCCGCAGACGGAATATGATTGTAGTCAACGCTTGCCCTCTTTGCCTTACCACTGAGGAATCAGTGAACCACCTTCTTCTTCAATGCTAAATGGCCAATATCCTTTTCTTGCGGTTCTTTATGGCTTCAACTGTAGTTAGGTCCTCCTGCGTTCCATTAATAATCTATTTGAGGATTGGAATTGCCCAATAGCTTCCCTGAAAGATAAGATCATGTGGTGTCTCTCTTTCTTGGCATGCATTTGGACAATTTGGAACGAGAGAAATAAAAGTTGTTTCGATGGAATTGCTTCCTCTAAAGATGAATTCATCTTCAAAATGAAATTCTGTGTAGACTCTTGGGTCTCCACTCTCCCAACCTTCTGGGGCTTTCCTATGGACTTCATCATGTTTAATTGGAGGCAGGTCAACTCCTCATGACTGTGTGCTTTTCTTTTTATAGCTTCTCCCTCTTCGAGTGGTAGCTATATTTTGTGGGTTTTCCACTGCCGATTCTCGGTAATCTCTTTTATACTATAGAGCTTTTGATTAATACAAGTTACCATTAAAAAAAAAAGTCATCGATCAGGGCAAAAATATCCAAACCTAATCCACTCAGAAGACGATGACCCCCCCCCCCTCCCTCTTTCTCTCTCAAAAATAAATAAATAAATAATCCTTCCCCAAAAACAAACACTACAAAAAAAGAGCAGCCCACAATTTTCATTGCACCATTATGATGCAAGCCCTAAGGTTAGCACATGAGTAAAAAAGTGCCGAAGTACAATAAGAGGTCTCCACAAAGACTTCTACACGAGGATGCACCTCTAAGGGATAAAAACCACAAAATATTATTAATCAACTCTAAGATTTCCATCTCTACAATGCCATATAAAAAAAATCTAGCTTCATTTTAGTTAAAATGAGAACTTCAATAAAGACAAATAATACACAAAAGATTGGTTAGCGACACCTAGAATAAAATCCACCCAAGGTTAAAAACTCTCTGCCACTTGTTAATTTCTCCTCTCTAAACCATTGGGGTGTCTAATGCAGATAGACCTCATGCCACATGTATAGGGCCCAAGTAGATTTAGGATTTTAATTATAGTTATTAGTTTCTAATTGTATATAAAAATCACAATTAGAATTATGTTTCCATAGTCTCCTAGTTTAATTAGGTTTCTTAAGCCCTAAGTTATTTTTCCTACAAAGAGTTTATTAATTGATTTGGGTTTTCCCATTGAGGTACGTCCTCGTTTATAGTCTCTACGGAGACATTTGAAGTGTCCTCGGGCACATTCTTCGGCACACCCCGCAAGCCCTAACTCTAGGGCCTAAATCAATTGGTATCAGAGCCAAACAATCCCTTGATCATCAGCGTGAATCTTTCGAACCCCATCCTCTACCAACATCTCTAACGAAATCCCTAATACCCCACTCCCAGAATCCATCAACCTACTGCCCAATTCTTGACGAACCCACCTCTTTAGAAAAAAAAAAATCACATGCCCATCGTCACCATCCCATTGCCAGAACCCACAACCAGCAAGAGAGAGAGAGAGAGAGAAGAAGAAGAAGGAGAAGAAGAAGAAGAAGAAGAAGAACAAAGACGAAGACCAAGAGGAGCAGAGTTTGAATGTGTGCCTTGCACATGCGAGCTTCTCTCCACGCCATCGTCATTAGCAATCACCAAGCCATGTCACCACCAACCCACTCCATTGACCGCCCTCTCCCCTTTCATGATCAAGAAGGGATTTCTGCCCGTTATTTCTTCTACTACCACCAAAAATTAAAATAGCGGTTGTAGTGAGCGGTGATTTTGAACCATATAAGTGTAGTGACAACTTTAGGAAAGGCTATTGAGGAGAAGAAATAAAAAAAATAATGTTTTAAATTAAAACTGCTTAACTCTACTAGGTTTTAGACTGTAGCACCACTATTTACAAAATAGCGTAGCGGATTCAACCACTACAGGTGATAATGTGGCCACTATGTAGCATAGCGGCTGCTATTTTGAAACATGGCTACTACGAAGATTTGAGTGAAGATTGTTGCACATGCCCTCCTGTTTCATGTATGAGCTCAATCTCTAGTCTAAGTTTAACTTAAATCTAGGTACGACCCAAGTCCATCAGTCCAGTTCAACCCAGGTCTAGGTCAGGCAAGTTTGCCATACTTGAAGCCCACCCTCAACATCATCGGTGACCTGATCACTGCATCATCAAAGAGTAGTAAAGGCACAGATTTGATCAGATCAAGGGGCAGCATTTGTTTTCACGATTTCAAAGCATTTTGAAATCCAATCTCGAATCCGTTTGAGCTTGCATGTTCGTAGAGAGCAAATTTACATATCAGGTCAGTCCATTTTTCAATCCAAGATGCAATTCCACATTAGTAAAATCTACAGTGCAACTTCAAAGATTCAAATATGATGTATGATATGTTGAAAAAGAAGTCTATTTTCACCACTCTTGATTTGGACCAGGAAAGTTGTCTATTCTTGAATACTCTGACCAATTTTCATAGCTCTAAGCCATGTGTGAATTATAGGATGATGAGGTATATGATTTAATTAGCTTTTTTAAAGGATTGAAACAGGATAACGTAGAGAGAATGAATGACTATAAGACCATTCATAAGGCATATTGGGAAGCAATTCGTGAGGGGCAGATGCATAAACGATCTCATTTAGTGAAAGGTAAGCCTCAAGAAGGAAAGTCACCACAAATAATGGCAAACCATGTTGAGGAACCCATGGTAGAGGATATGGCAAGCCGGAACAAGACACAGAAGATTCCACAACTACACTTGACCTCGACTTTTCTCCTATGGGTAATAGTGATCAAGCGGTGCAAACAGCAACGAAAGATGACCAACTGGTTGAAAATCCCCACACTAATTCACACATTGAATTTGTCTTTGGGGATCAATAATGGAAACTTGGAGATGAACATTGAATAGTCCAAGATTTTGAATTGATGATGTGAATTCCACACATGAAGTGCCAAGGCACACTCACTTCCACAAAACATAAAGCCCTCCAATGAAGCTATGCAAGAAGTTGTACGCAGAAGTTACAGAGCAACCAGTGAAACAAAAGTTTGTCCAATTGATCTTCAATCCAAGTGGACATGTCCCGAACTCGAGGTCAAGTTCTTTCCAAGCAAGGAGAATGATGCAAATAAACCTCAAACCACATGTATAGGGCCCAAGCAGATTTAGGATTTTAATAATAGTTATTAATTTCTAATTTTATTTTCAGATTGTAATTAGAATTAGGTTTCCAATTCCTAGTTTAATTAGGTTTCTTACGCCCTATGTTATTTTTCCTATTTATATGACATTGTACACAGAATATTCAGAGAGTTGATTAATTCATTTGGGTTTTTCTATTGAAGTGTGTCCTTGTTTATGGCCTCTACAGAAACGTTTGAGGTGTCCTCGGACACGTGTTTCAACACTCCCTGCAAGCCCTAACTCTAGGGCTTACATCAATACCACAAGGCCAAAAATCTCATATAGAACCCATGGATAATCCTCAATGTGTAATGCCCCAAAATTTTTGAACACCTAAAAATTCAAGAAGTTATCATTAACAATAGTGAACTAGGCAGATTTTGCACAGGAAACCTTTTCCCCCGATGATATACGCCCAAAAAGTAGCATTTCATTTACCACCAAAGTTAGTGTTAAGTGAAGTAAAGTCTAAGTTTAAATTATGCAATCATCCACTAATACTACCTTTACACTATGTCTTTACTTTACTCATAAGCCCATTGAACACTAAAACTAATACCATTATAACCTTTTCATTATGAATTTACATAAAAGTTAATAGAACACGACAACTAATACTATTAGATCTGATAAAAAATTCAGTGTCAAACGTTATTCATAAAAAATAAAATAAAATAAACCCATACAAATATTGCATTATTCAAGTAATTAGTAAACTCAATGATTTTCTTGGATACACCATTATATCCCTTTCTCAAATATCATTTGAACATCACTTCTATTACATGATTGAAGTGATGATCAAATGATATTTGAGAAAAGGATATACTAAGGTATCCAAGATTCTACGGGAAAATGAATGCTGGTGTATCCAAGATTCTAAGGAGAAATAAATGAGTGAACTGAATTACTTGAATAATGAAATATTTATATGGAATTGTGTTATGGATAATGTTAGATACTGAAGTTTTTGTGTTGAAAGCTAAATGATTGATTGAATGCTGTAAAAGTGGTGAACTTCTATGAACTGAAGAATATGGAAGATAAGACTTACTCAAGCAACTGATGTCAGAGTTCTTATAATGTTGTCGTGCAGTCTCATTCAATGATTCTATGTTTGACACTATCGTGTGTGGTAGGGGGCTATAGTTAGTCCCTCTTAAGTCTAAACAAGCGGAGTGATAGTTAAGTTAATCCCTATTACCGTGTGGAGTTATAGTTAAGCTCACATTACAGTGGAACATAATGCAGTTTCAGATTTGCCTAGTCTGCAACTAGGGTGTCATCACTCCACTCTGAGAAGGATGTTTGAGGTCACTGGTGTGATGAGCACCTAGATGGAAATCCTTAAACATGTGTGTTCTAAGGAAATAGAAATGAAATCGACATGAAAACAACTACCGATGCCACTTGTGCACCTATATCATCGGGGGAAATTTTCTCATGTGAAATCTATCCAGCTAACTATGGTTGAAAAAAACTCTCTGAATTTCAGGGTTTCCAAAACTTTGAGGATGTTACAAAATACTTTAGAGGAACTAGTCAACCTTACATCCGATTATATTTGCCACATCATTCGCATTTCCCATCTCCACTCCTATGCCAACACCATCCATTTTACGAATATTAACCCTCTAGTTAAAATCCTTCCATGTGGCTCACTTCTTTTCCTTTCTTTGCACCATCGAGTCGGTCATGGTTGCATATCACATATTATCATATTAAGAGGATTAACCCGCCTAGATACCTTATTGGAAACTATCAACTCTGCAAGTGCGTTACCAACACACTTTTACCCACTATAAAGCCTTCAGGCAGTCGTCAGATATAAAGAATCCCATGAACTTGCATTATTGTAACATAGCAACCATGCCTGTGTCATTTCCCGTATATCGTGAGCATACAAGCATACAAAAGTTAAATTCATTTCATTCATGGAAAGATGGCAATAAAAGAAATGCATTAAGTTTGCAGGATCACAAGACAAAGAGGTTGATTTTCTTATAAAAGGTGTTTCCAACAAGAATTTATCAGGCGGCCGCTCCAAGCTGGCATTCTAGACGTGTTAAGATTGATATAGTTGTTTTCAGTTTATCATGTTGTATACAGACTCCATTGTAAATTTCTAGTAACAATAAGGGGTGCTTACAAATATTAATTATTTTACAAATGAAGGGCTGGTGAGCAACCAGCCCTAATTGTTTTTCACTAATTCTCTATTTTTTTCTCTTCCATCTATTTCTCAATTTCACAACTTCCTTTCGAGGAGAGAACTCCTTAGAATTACAATGTTAATTGATTCAACTAACGTAGATATCAATCATTTTTGTTTCTACCAATCTTCTAATGCCCTCGTTAATACCTAGCCCCTACAAATTCCATGCACTATCTCATTGGTTTAGTTGTCTCCCATAACAATCTCCTTACTCATCGCACTCTTATTGAACTTTTTCTCCTTTTTGCCTTCTACCTGTGCCATTTACTACACCTTTGCCTTTCATTGATGTGTGTGTTCTGGATTTTGTAGCATAGCTTTAGTATCTTTCTATCTTGAATAGAACTCCCAACCTTCAAACTCAACTCGTAAGAAATAATTTAAGCTTCCAACTCATCCGCTCTGTCCATTTAAGCATATTTTTCAACTTGTCAAGAATTTCCCTTCTATAGTGAGAGGCTTTCAAAGTTGTCAACAGTCTGTGTCATATATATGACTATCCTTGAGAACTGACCTCTTGATTCAAAGGGGTCTTTTTTCCCTTTTATTGATAATGTATGACTTGAACCCAAAACCTCTAGATTGGAACAAAGAGCACTGGCGCAGCCCTGGATCTTGGATGGATAGTAGAACAATCTCCCGCAGGATTGTTCGAATCCGAGGATTCAATGGCAGTCACGATGACAATATAGAACGAGAAATTCTGGAACAACTGAAATTTTTATTGATAAAAAGCATACTTAATACAGTGAAGAATTCCTCCTTATATAGGAGTGATCGTTTCTAAACATAGAAAGACCAATTCTAAACAAATAAGACCAACTAAATAGGAAATAGATAAATAACAAAACAGAAAGTGCATCAATCGGGATCCTTGAAGAAGCCAAGGATCAATTGGATGTTCTTCGGGCCTGTGATCTAGGCCGGACTTGGGTTCGGCCTGCATCAGCTCTCCCTGGCTTGGAAAAACTCGACTTCGGCGAGTTAAGCGCTTGATATCTCTCATAAAGATCAGGATTGATGCGCTGAAGTCAGTAGCTGTAATCCACGTAGCATCATAGATAGGACGATTTCGCCTGCGTACATAAAACTTTTGATAACCTCCTTGACGTGTAGAAACAATTTGATCATCAAGGACATCAATAATTTCATCAGGAGGTGGAGAATTAACTGGTAAAGAAATAAACTGCTCTTCATTTTCTCCTTCAGTATCATGGCCACGATAGAGAGTAAGATCCTCGACATTGAATGAAGAACTGACGCCTGAATCAGTAGGGATATCAAGAATATAGGCGTTGGGATTAATCTTTTGGAGAATCTTGAAAGAACCTGAGTTACGAGGATGTAATTTCTTGTTAGCTCCAGGTGGCAATCTCTCAGGTCGAATACGCATATAAACATCATTTCTTGAAATAACCATATCGCCTTCATTAAATTCAACAAAACGACGATGTTTGTCAACTTGCTGCTTATAAACATCATTGCTGGCAGATATATGGCGACGTACTTCACTATGGACTTGCTGCATGTGTTGGAAGAAAATTTCAGCATCTGCACTCACTCTGGCATCAACTAGTAACGGAACAAGATCAACAGGGAGTCGAGGACGAACTCCTGTAACAGCTTCAAATGGTGAAAGTCCAGTTGATCGGTTGACAGAATTATTGTAAGCAAATTCTGCCATAGGGAGCACTTGATCCCAATTTGTAATTCGGTCACATACAAGACAACGTAACAATTGGCCAAGACTTCTGTTTACCACCTCCATTTGTCCATCAGATTGAGGGTGATAAGCAGTATAGAAATTAAGTTTGGTGTTAGACAGCATCCATAATGTCTTCCAGAAGTAGCTCATAAACTTCGTATCGCGGTCAGAAATAATAGTTTTGGGAAGCCCATGTAGTCGAACAACTTCTTTGAAGAATAATTTGGCCACCTTGTAAGCATCAGCAGTTGCAGTGCAAGGAATGAAGTGTGCCATCTTTGAAAAGCGATCAACAACAACGAAGATGGAATCAACCTTTCTAGCAGTCGTGGGTAAACCGAGCACAAAATCCATGCTAATGTCTTCCCAAGGAGTATGTGGAACAGGCAAAGGCTGATATAACCCAGTATTCTTCTTGTTTCCTTTTGCAATCTGGCATGTTCGGCATCTTTCACAAATATGAATCACATTGGTTTTCATACGAGGCCAATAATATCTGTCACTGACAAGAGCAAGTGTTTTGTCGCGACCTAAGTGTCCGCTACATCCACCTGCATGCAACTCTCACACAACATATTCACGAATAGAAGTGGCTGGAAGACAGAGTTGCGTACCTTTGAATAGGAAGCCATCATGAAGACTATAATGAGGATGTTAAATATGACTGCCATTAAGGAGATCCGCATAAATAGAACCAAAATCTTTGTCAGCTGCATACTCTTGTTTGATTTGCTCAAAACCAGGCACATTAATAGACATGGCAGTCAAAAGATGTTTTCTCTGGCTTAATGCATCTGCAATCAGGTTATCCTTTCCAGCTTTATGACGAATGCTAAATTTGAATTCTTGTATATATGCACTCCATTTAGCTCGGTTAGCGCTGATCTTCTGCTGAGAGTGTAAATGTTGCAGAGCATCATTATCAGAGTAAAGCACAAACTCATTTACAATCAAATAATGTCTCCAGTGACGAAGTGTTTGGACAAGTGCATAGAATTCCAAATCATATGCAGTATACTTTCGCTTGGCATCACAAAGTTTCTCACTGAAGAACGCAATAGGATGTCCTTCCTGGCTAAGGACTCCGCCAATGCCAACATTTGAGGCATCGCAAGCAATTTCAAATAGCTTGCTAAAATCAGGAACTTGCAAAACGGGCGCTGCAGTAATCTTTTGCTTGATCTTCTCAAAAGCCCTGGTGGCTGCATTGGTCCACTTGAAGTCACCTTTCCTCATGCAATCAGTAATAGGAGCCATAACAATACTGAAGTTTCTGATAAACCTTTTGTAAAAATTGGCAAGACCATGAAAACTGCGAACTTCAGTAAGGGTAGTAGGAATTGGCCAATCAAGAATAGCGCTTACTTTTGCAGGATCCATCTTAATTCCTTGTGCAGATACTACATATCCCAAGAAAACAACAGAGTCACTCATAAAAGTGCATTTCTTGAGATTGATATAGAAACGCTCCCGGCGGAGAAGTTGGCAGACCTTATCTAAATGCTGAAGGTGATCTTCTTTTGACTTGCTGTAAATAAGAATATCGTCGAAGTAGACGACAACAAATTTTCCAATATAAGGCTGCAATAATTGTGTCATAACCCGCATAAAAGTACTAGGAGCATTGGTCAAACCGAAAGGCATAACCATCCATTCAAAGAGACCATCCTTTGTTTTAAAGGCAGTTTTCCATTCATCTCTTGGTCTTATGCGAATTTGATGATATCCGCTCCGCAGGTCAATTTTGGAAAATATACATGCACCAGTCATCATATCTAACATATCATCCAAACGAGGGATAGGGAAGCGATATTTTACCGTGATTTTGTTGATTGCACGGCTATCTACACACATTCGCCAACTTCCGTCCTTCTTCGGAGTGAGAAGTGCTGGAACACCACATGGACTGAGACTTTCCTTTATATAGCCCTTCTGAAGCAAATCATCAACTTGCCTTTTTAACTCTGCATGTTTTGCTGGACTCATCCGATAAGCAGGTAAGTTAGGCAAAGAAGCTCCTGGAACCAAATCAATAGCATGCTGAATGTCCCTTAGTGGGGGTAGTTCCTTGGGTAACTCATCAGGAACTAGGTCGGCAAATTTGTCCAATAATGGCTTCACTTCCTGTGGAATAGCATGAAAATCATCAGCAACTTGTTTAGTAACTAAGGCATACATGACACCTTGCTCTTTACTTTCCACTTCAAATTTCCGCATGGTTAAAATATGCGATGTAGGAGAAGCTGCGGCGGTGGCGGGAGAAAAGGTAGGAGAGGATGGCGGAGTTTGCAATGGACACAATACGATACATCTACCTTTCCAATTGAAAGCATAGGTATTGTGTTCATGATCTGTGATCACTTTAAGTTTCTGTAACCATGCCCGCCCGAAAAGAATATGTGTAACGTTCATTGGGATGACGTCACAGAGAAGAGTATCTTCATAATTGCCAATCTTAAAAGGCACACAGCATTGCTGACGAACAGGAATAGAATAGTTATCAACCCATGCAACTTTATATGGCCTTGGATGCTTTACCATGGGAAGTTTAAGCTTATCAACTGCTTCTTGGGAGATAACATTCATAGCACTTCCACGATCAATAATCATATTACATGCTCTGTCCATACATCTGACACGACACCGAAAAATAGAAGCATGATTCCAGCCGTCTTCCTCTCTAGCATCTGCTACTAGCAAACGACGATCTAGAAAAAGAAGTGGAATACCATCATCAGCGCCTGCATAATCTATTTGATCTGCTTGATCTTCATAAGGAGGCTCTGAGTCAGCTTGTCCGGATTCGACATGCTCATCATGCTGAGCATCAATATCAGGCTCATTGGAAGTATATAAATTATGATGAGGGCATTCATTGGCATAATGTCCTCGTTGCTTGCAAGCATGACAAACAATATCCCTCCTGTCTGTTCTGGCATAAGCACGATTATCAGGCTGGTTCAGTGGACCCCTCTGATTATGTTGGGGATTCATCTGTCTTTGTTGCATCCCTGGCCGAGGATTCTAAGGAGGCTGCTGAACTTGACGTTGAGGAGGAGGCCTATAAACTGTAGCTTGATTGCGATTATAAGTAGGATCAGGACCTCTTTTTATGGAAGACTCCCCGGCTTGAAAAAGATTACGCTTCCGCAACTGAATTTCATGTTGGGTTTTGCAGGCTTTATTGAATATTTCATCCACTGTGGCATAATCAAACATTGCCACCTCTCGTCTGATATCGGCACGCAGATTATCTCTGTACCTAGTGATAGTCAGATGATCATCAATCCGCAAGTTACAGCGAACAATGTATTCACGAAACTTGTTGGTATATTCTTCCACAGTCATAGTGCCTTGCTAGAGACTTGTTGGTATATTCTTCCACAGTCATAGTGCCTTGCTAGAGACTCAGATATTCTTGGTGAAGTGTATCCATATAATCAGAAGGAAGAAAATTGCCCTTGAGCTTTTCTTTCATAATATTCCACCGGAGAATCGGCTGGCCTACTGTAAGCTCATTGTTTTCAACACCATACCACCAAATGCGAGCAGGACCCTTCAGTTTAACCTTGGTAAAGGCTATTCGCTGTGCATCATTCATACTATACCAAGCAAAATAGTCTTCCAAAGAATTAAGCCAATCAACAAAAACTTTCGGGCTTGCATCACCAATAAAGTCAGCAATTTCAATTTTGACTTTCCTAGTGATGTCATCAGGTGGGGGTGCAATATGGTGAGCTTGATGATCTCGTTCAGCCAGAAGGCGCTCCATAAAATCACGAATGGATTCATGATTTTCAGGTCTTTCTGGTTGGACGGGCGTGTAAACCATAGATACATTGGAGGATCCTTCTTGACTAACAAATTGCTTTGTTTGTAGCTCAGCAATGGCAGTTTCTGCAATTTTGAGACGTCCCGTGACATCTTCTAATTCTTGACTTAGTTTAAGGATGGTTTCATCCCTCTGGTGGTCAGTCATCCAATGCTAAAGATCATCACCACGCCTAGGCATGATTGCTGGTGTTGTTTTTTTTTTTTTTTAAATGCAGGCGGGTCGGTGGGCCTGACCAACTGAGGTCCAAAAGACCCGGCACCTCACGTGAAAGCAAGAGGGATTCTCGGGCCGGACCAACTGAGGTCCAAAGGCACCCGATTCTCGATCCTTCTTTCTTGGTCTGTGTGCAGAAAAAGAAAATAAGAGCGGAGGGAACTTATCTGCAAGGCGAAAACGGATGGAAGGGCAGAACAGCGGCTTGCGCTCGTCGACGAAGATCGTCTGGAGGTGGTGACGATCGGCAGTGGTGGCGACGACGAAAGCAACTGGATGAGGAGACGATCGGCAGGAGCGTGCTGGATCTGGCGCACGAAGCAACAAAGACCCTAGCGGCGGTGACGGGGACGGTGAAACGGCTGGAGGCCGCCGCTGCTGCTGACGGTGACGGCGAGGTCGACGGTGGAAGTCACCGGTGCCAGGTATGCTGTCTCTCCTCTCGGCTCTCTCTCGCTCCGGTGGCTCTCTGTGTTTTTTTTTTTTTTTCACTCGAATTTGGGAAAGAGGGGTTAGACGGAAAGGGGATTGGATCGTTGGATCAGGGTTTAGGGGTTGTAGATGGCGGTGGAGGGTTCGATTCGGAAGGTTGGGTGTCATAGGGGTTGTGGGGTTTTTTTGTTGGGTTTCGGGGTTCGGCTGATAAGGTTGGGGTTCTAGGGTGTCCAGTAAGTGAAAGAGGTTTGGGAGTGGGAGTAGGGTTTCGGTTTGGTTAGGGTTGGAGATTTGGGAAGAGGGAAGTAACAGAGAGATGGTGTCGGCAGGATGGTCGGCAGTATGGGATTGGGTTGTCCGAAGAGGATTTGGGCTGCTGTAGTGGTCTGGGTTGATCAGGAATGGCTTAAGGGTTTTGACAGAGGCCTCGGTTGGTCTGGGAGGATGGGCGAGTCAGGCAGGGTCGACTGGCGGTGGTGGAGAGGATAACTGGTGAGCAGAGTGGATGGAGAATCCGAGGGATCTGGTCTCTGATACCAATCTGGCGCAGCCCTGGATCTTGGATGGATAGTAGAACAATCTCCCGCAGGATTGTTCGAATCCGAGGATTCAATGGCAGTCACGATGACAATATAGAACGAGAAATTCTGGAACAACTGAAATTTTTATTGATAAAAAGCATACTTAATACAGTGAAGAATTCCTCCTTATATAGAAGTGATCGTTTCTAAACATAGAAGGACTAATTCTAAACAAATAAGACCTACTAAATAGGAAATAGATAAATAACAAAATAGAAAGTGCATCAATCGGGATCCTTGAAGAAGCCAAGGATCAATTGGATGTTCGTCGGGCCTGTAATCTGGGCCGGACTTGGGTTTGGCCTACATCAAGCACCTTCCACTGCACCAGATGTGCTGAGGGTGGAACTAACATCCATTTGCAAGGGTGGAACTAACATCCATTTGCAAGGGTGGAACTAACATCCATTTGCAAGACCCTAGCTTAACGCAAACAGTATCCTGTTCGGGAGCATATATTTGGTTTAATCACTAAAGTCCACGCAATGATCACATAGATCATCTATTTCCATCTGCACAGACTTCATGAGCGTAACTTTAGAATGTGAATAGTTGACGTAGGCATTTCTAAGAATAAGGATAACAATAAGAGAACAGGTTGCTTGGCTTTTTGTGTCAGAGAGAGTCAATTATCACAGCCAAGAGTCCAGTGAAAGAGTCAGAGTAAAGAAGTCAAAAGAATTAAACCAAGCAATTGACCAATAAATTGATCAATGGACTCCACATCAGCAAGACAGAGCGGGCACGCATTGATAATGATCATGCGTCTACCTTGATGGTTGTCCATCGTAAGAATACCCCCCATAAGACCAACCCAAGAAAAGGCTGTCACGCTGTGTTTGGGGTTTTGTTGTTGTTGGCCGGGGGGGGGGGGGTGGTGGGTGGGTGCGCCGCCTCTAACGGACCACAGGCTACTCCAACTGATTTGGGTTTCCACCCTCTCCATCGTCATAGCAGAGAAGAATGAAGCCACAGTAAACCCGCTGGTGGTAGTGGGCATCCAGATTCTTCTATCAGTACCAATGGCAAGGATGAAAACCTTCGCTAATGTAGACAACATTGAACAAAACTGGGTTACCTTTGTTTAGGTGTCTTCTGAATATGGGACCGAAACAACAGTTTCCCTCTCCGCTGGAAATCGTCACTGGCGTTACACTCCTTCTTGCTGGCACAGATGTAGAGGTTCAGAAATGAGAAAGCCAATGGTTCATTCCCCACCCACAAATAAATCCAAAAAGGATTTTATCACCCTTTCCCACCCTGTATCTGACATGATTCATGAAGAAATCCTTGGCTTGAAGAATAACTTTCCAGAGACTAGAGCATCTGGCAGAAGGATCCTCAAACCACCAACCTTCCCTTGAAATGTCATACTTTGAACATAAGATATGCTTCCACAAACATTGAGATTCTTCCCTGATCCTCCAAAGCCACTTGCCCAAGAGAGCTAGATTCATCTCCTTTAAGGGTATAATAGCCAAACTGCCAACCTGCTTGGGCCTACAAACTTTCAACCATTTTATGAGGTGAAACTTCTTTTTATCCTCTTTGGCATTTCAAAGAAAGTCTCTCTGAAGTTTCTCAATGCAGTTGATGACTTCCTTAGGGCACATAAAAAGGGACATGAAATAAATAGGTAGGTTAGCCAATGCTGCCCTGATAAGGGTGATTCTACCACCAAAGGATAGGTGATTGGCCTTCCATAGCGCCAACTTTTTCTCAACTCATTCCATCACCGGTTGCCATAGAGACTTCGCCGCGGAGCCAATACAGACTACAGAGTGGAAGTCATAGATAAGAGGAGGGCAATTTTCCATTTTACATCTAACAATATCCACAAGAGTTGATAGAAGATCAAGCTCCAACCTGAAGCCAATTAACTCACTTTTGAATAAGTTAATTCTGAGCCAAGAAACAGCTTCAAAGCATGGCAGAGTAGCCTTGATGTTGTGCAGTTGGTTTTCATCGGCATCGCAAAAGAAAAGGACGTCATCTGCAAATTGAAGATAGGATATTTCTTGGGCCCTAAAGCAAGACAGAAACCTTTACAAAGGTTAGCATTCATCCCGTTTGTAGCATGCGGCTCAGAGAATCCCTAACAATAACAAAGAGAACCGGAGATAACAGATCTCCTTGACGGATTCCTCTAAAGGCAAAAGAGAACCCAAATGGAGTCCCATTCAGAAGAATAAAGAAGTTAGTTGAACTCACACATCCTGACATCCACTTCCTCCAAGTTGAACCAAATCCCATCCTCCTCATCAAGTACTGCAAGAAATCCCAATCCACCCTATCATAGGCTTTCTCCAAATCATGTTTGCAAATAATAACCAGTCTTCTATGCCTATTTCTAGAGTGGAGGCATTCATTGGCTATAATGACTCCATCTAAAATTTGTCTACCATGCACAAAGGGTCCTTGGGCATTGACAATCAAACTAGGCAGCACCTTTTGAAGTCTAGTTGCAAGCACCTTTGCAAAGACTATGAAAATTAATCCAATGAGACTAATTGGCCAGTAGTCACACTCGAGAAAATTTTTATTAATCTTTCACTGAGGAGACAAAAGGATTTACAATGCTTGTATAGGAAAATGAGAAATCTTAGAAATAATCTAGACCATACAACACGTCGATGGCCAGGATTAAAAACATCTAAATTTAAATGAACTAAAAGACATAAACCATTAAAACAGCCCTAAATAATATAAAGAATATATAATTTACTGGATTGGTAGGTGGGCTAGGCCCAAAGGATAAGGTTGACACATGTGGACCATGGATCGGTTTGCAACATACATTGAATCTACATCAGTATTTAAAAACCCAGACCTGGGACCCAACTCACTGGACTCGGCCAAATCGGGTTGAGTACCTACAATGCTCAAAAAACAAAAACAAAAAAATTAGAGAGAGAGAAGAAGAAAACAAAGGAGAAAAAGAAGAAGGCTGAAAAAACAAGAAGTAAAAAAAACAAAAAATAAATAAATAAAGAAGAAGAAGAAGAAGAGGCCTACCAAGGTAGTACCACCAGCAGCAACCAGCCAGCCAGCAGCACACCAGTACCAGCAGCATTGCCAGCAGCCAGAATCAGCAGCACTACAGAAAAGCAGCCAGCACAGCAGCTTTTTTCCCCACGCTGCCACACTCCCAAAATCCTTACCCCTTATTCTTTTATACTGCTGCCTTCTCTCTCCTCCTCCCTCAATATAAAGTACTTTCATAAAAACAACCGTTTTGTTTAATTTTAAAAATTTTTAACTTTAAGTTAAATACAAGTGCCCGGTGAGTCTGAGCCATCTAGACCTGACTCGGTGATGGCCGAGGCCGAGTCAACTCAGACTCGGCCGATTATTTAAACCTTGGTCTACCTTGACAGCCACACAATCAAGGAAGGTCTCTCTAATTAACTAATGGATAGCAGAGATGACTTCCATATCCTAATTTTTACCTGCTCTTCCATGGAAGACCCTATATCCTTGGTTATCTTCCTCCAGTGGCTGCAACTCCTTGTCCTAAATCTTCAACTGAGACTACCCTTGTAACGTTTGTCCTTGTGCATTTCATTCTCCAAGGACAAATCTTCAATGACCCTAACAACATACCATCAACCTTCTGGTTCCATTTTTTATAGTCTGCAATCAAGATTTCCTTGCATCAAACACCACAGGAATCTTTGGCAATATATAATCAAATCTTTTACAAATTTGACATACAAATATGTATCTCGTCTAAAAATCAGCCCATTCTTCAAAATTTCTCACCAAGCAAGCATGAAGAGGAATACAGTAACATTTGAATAACAATCTTCATCTTTTCCTGTAGACCAAAGGATTCCATGGCTCTATACTGTCAAAAGCTCACTACCAAACATCGCCTTCACCCTTCAATAGCTTAATTGCTTTTAAGTTTTCAGTATGAGAGAGAGAGAGAGAGAGAGAGAGAGAGAGAGAGAGAGAAGCATAGATTCTTCTAATCTACTTCAATGTAAAATACCCAAGTCTAGTTATTTTTGCACCATTCATCCTGTTATGTGACCTCCTACGCATTTTTTTTCAGAAGGAATATTTTCATACACTACTCAGCCATTCATCCCGCCCATGTCCCGCTCTACTTCCAACAATCTCTTTCTACACCTAAATGAAGAGTATTGAAGACCCTCAAGGGTATCAACATAGCAGGTGTCTCTTTCCTCAGATATATTTTTTTTTACCTTCATGCACAAGTTAGCCATCTCCGGCAGCATTTCTAGAATTCTGAAACTTCCAAGGATCCGACAATGTCCTTGCTAATGTCTAGTTTTTGCATCTGGCTTGTTTGCCACCCAGAATCAGCTTTTTCACTAGCAACATTCTACCATCCACATAGATCTCAAGGCTTTGTTGGCTCTATGCCCCGACCATTCCCCTTCACAACTCAAGCTCTATGCCCAACCATTCCTCTCCACAAGAATCACAACTCAAAAATGTACAACAAGATTTTCTCTCTTCTTGATGGAATGAAGATATCAAAAATATAGTTGAACCTACTAAAGACCTGAGAAAATGAATCAACTTGTATCTTTGCAAGCACATTGTCAATGAAAATGGTGATTAGCTCTTCAAATCTAGAGCTTTTGCTCTCTTTTGTTCTTCACTAATTTGTCCTCTAGCCATTAATTGCTAAATGTATAATCGGATTACTCTTTTTCATACATATAGTTTAAATTGGGAAGAAGGTAATTTGTTGAAAGAGGAGGTCCTCTTTTTGTGCACAACTATGGAACTACAAATCGAGATAACAAAATGGTGAATCAAGGACATTCACTACTTAAAAAAATTATATGAAAGTCCTCGCAATGGTGGTGTTGCAGTAGAGAATGAATTGGTTGCAATAGAAGATATAGATAAGATGAATCCTACAACTTATAAAATCTCCTTGTTATAGTGAAACTTTTACACTTCCAACCTACCAGGCTACTGCTCCCAGGCAAAAGGAACTGGCTGAAGGAAGTCTGTTTGGATGCAACCAGGTTGCCAATGGATACGGCCCATAGTACTGAATCAAATACATGTTTGTTTCTTCTAGTATAATTATTTTATTTCTCCATTGATCTTTCTCTTGTTTTTAGCAAATATTATTGTTAGTCGCATGCATCATAAAGATCAGATTATTCAGTGGTTAAGAGTGTTTTTTTTTTTTTTTTGGTGTAGTTGTGATAGATTTTGGCAAATACAAAATTTCTATTCCATAATAAATAAGAGATACATGAGTGGTAGTATGCTTGTATTCTATAAGGTGGTCACTTGACAGTAGACACTTGAATTTAATGAGGGAAACAATCCTTACATTGCTTATTTTCAATAAGAAAACATTGTCTACGACATCAAAATAAGCAAGTTAAATAATAAAAAACTAGTACACATAACTTACAGCATCTGGCTTTCGAGAAACTTCCACGACTAAACCATCCATTTTGTTGTCCTTTAGAGCAACTGAAGGACCTGCTTCATGAAGTGTATTCTCAGAAGGCTTGGCTTTCTTCTCATCGTTCTTCCTGTTGGAAGGCCCCTTATCTTGTCCGATAGAATCTTTGACAAATTGGCCCTTTGATTTCTCAGAATTGATAAGAGACTCCTCCAATTCCTTACCATGACCCTCAACAGATTTAACTTTTAACTTCTGTAGCTTATTGTCGGGCTTGTCCTTGTCAACTGCAGATGGATGATCAGAGTCAACTTTTAACTTCTGTAGATTATTGTTGGGCTTGTCCTTGCCAACTGCAGATGGATGTTCAGAGTCAACTTTTAACTTCTGTAGCTTATTGTTGGGCTTGTCCTTGTCAAGTGCAGATGTATGAGAGACAGAAGATTCCAGACCCTTCAATGGCTTAGATGAATTATCACTAATCCTCGCCTTCTTGGAAGACCTGACATCCAGAATACTTGATTCCTCGCTGGGTCTTACTTTAGATTTATGTTCAACAAGAAGCTCAGAAGCCTTGGCATGTTCCTGTGGGCCAACTGTTGACTTCTGCATGCTTTTTTCATTCTTCTCCTTGCCAAGTGCTGAAGAATTATCGGTGATCCCCTCTTTTTTGGATGTCTCATGTCCTGATAAATCTGAACCATTAATTGGTTTTAGTTCACAATCCATGTCAAACTTTACAAAAAAATTAAAAAAATAAACAAAGCTTTTAGTTTCTCTTTGTCTTCAACACTACTAATGGTAACTTTACTTCGTTTAATACCATTGGCATCAGTATTTGGTGCTTGTGTGGTCCTCTCATTTGAAAAAGGCTCCTCCTGTTTAATCCTCTTGACAACAGTTAATTTTGATTCAACACACACACACACACACCACGCATGCACGCCCGCGCACCCACACACACACCCCTGCACGCCCGCCGCCCACACACACACCCCTGCACGCACGCACGCGTGCGCAAAGAAAGCAGTTCTCACAATCCTTATGTACATTTAGAAGAACAATAAAATACCTTTAAAATAATAAAACAGGTCCAAGTGTTATGCAACCAAACCTGTTTCCAGACCAGGCTTTTCAGCTCTTGCAACAACATTCTGAGCTACTGTTGAATCAAGTACAGAAATTGATAATGAGATTCCATCGCTCACAACCACATTCTTATTTTCATCATTTCGGCTTACTTCAAGGTTGGTAGTAGTCACTGATTTTACCACATCTTTCCGATTGAAAATATGCTCAACTAGAAAAGAGAGAAGCAATGGATGTGAGAATTTGAAATTCAGCCTCAATAAAAGAGAGATGATTCATCTAGGTTGCTGCAAGCATAGTGTTGACAGCAGCTAACACCTCATTTAACCGGTGAAGCGCCCATCAGTCTTAATCTAATCCACTCATAGCATACACCACCTTATGTACATGGACAATTCCAATTTTAATGTCAATCAAAATGATATGCACTATTGGACTGATCATGTGTGAAATATACAGTTGTCTTCTGAAGATGATCACTCCAACATCATATACACTCGAATTGGAGAGAAATTTGGGCCATTTACAATAAAGAAGTGTCTGCGATATGCTAAGTTTAGATCAATCAAAGGTGGGACCAACACAGTTCTAATCAACGGTAAAAAATCATCAGTATAGCACTGACTGCAGCACATGATCATCTCTACAAACTATATCCTAACATACAAAACTTGATGATACTAAAGCATTTACCAAACAATATCCTCACTAAAGAATAAAATATACCTTCAATTCCACTAACTTTATCATTTATGTCATCAGATATTGTGCAGTTACCAACATCAAATGTCCGAAAGAAAATGTAGTCTGCTGTTTTAATCTCTTCTTCAGAAGGTTGTGGATTTCTCTCATCCTTTGATGTACATATAACATTGCATTTACCAACAAGAACCTCCTGAGTCATGAACAAAACCAATTTTTATTGGCAATTCAAGAATTAGCAACCTTCAACAAAACTCTTAGGCAAAATTATCATCATGTGAAAGAGACAAAATTTATGCAAGAAAAGGAAGTAAGCTCAACACTCAACAATCTATGATATGAAAGCCAAAAGCAATTCAACATCAAAGCAATGACCCAACCATGTTGGGATCAACTACATGAATTTTGTTTCTTCTTCCTCTTCTTCATCATCATGAATTCCGTTTTTCCATTCCAATCTATCTTGAGCCAAATCCTCAGATAAATTGCACTTCATCCATTTTTACTACTGCCACCCACGTCCTCTTCAGACTAACCCTTCCCCTTTGTGGGCCAGCAACCTACATGACTAAATGTTCTTACCAATGCCATTGTCAGCCCACATTGGACATGCCTAAACCATTTCAAATGGTTTTTTCCAATTTTATCTTTTATTGATGCTATCCCTAAATGCTCTCAAAAGTGCTTATTTCTAATTTTACCACACATCCACCTCAACATTCTCATCTATACTATATTCATTTTGTACATATGTTGCTTCTTGATTGGTTACCATTTTGCTCAATAGGTCATAGTTGGTCTAATTTGCTATCCTGTAAAAAAATTTCCTTCAATCTTAGTGGCATTCATCCCGACAGAACACTCCAGAAGCAAAGTCTCGACTTCAACCATTCTGCTTTTATCCTATGTTTGACGTCTTTATCAATCTCCCCATCCTTATTGATCGAGCCAAGGTAATGAAAAGAATCTTTTTAAGATAAACCTGTATGCATGTGATATCATATAGTTTGCCCAGTCATTACGGGATGAGGATTCAGATAATCAGTTGTTGTTCGGTAAGATAGTAGCATCATATCTATATTCCCAAACATAAGTTGACAGATTCATTGAGAGAGAACAAACTTGTACCTGGTTCACCACTGAAACATTCTTTTCAAGTTTTTCAACAAAGTCAAATATACCAAATGCCTACAGTCAATCAAGCAGTGTTCTCAACAATTCTAGTTCGCCATGGATTCAGATTATTGGTATAAGAACTTCTATAAAAATGCCAAAATGGATAAGAAAGAAACACCTTGATAGCATCTACAATATCACTCAAAACATTGTCAAAATTCTTCTATGAGAAGGGTTTATTGAAATCATAAGGACAAGATTTTATTGCTTTCAGAATTCAACCTCATCATAAAGAAGAAAAATGAAAAAGAACAAAAAGCAGTAACATCAATCATACAGACCTATGATTCTATTACAACTATAAACAAATTCCTAGGATTTAGATGGAATGGGAAACATATCTTCGTTTACTTCTCAAGGTTAAAATTACAGAAGGATTAGCTCAATTGGCAGGAAATGAGTGTGATGCTGATCCTACCTAGTCTCCAAATTAGATTCATAACTCACCACTTTGGGAAATAAGAGCAAAGTTTGATTGTACCACTTCTCCAATAGTTTGATACTTCTAACAGATACCTGGAATGAAAGATCAAAGTCTAATTCACCAAGGTTTGATTACTAATTAATTTTATCTGTTGCCTGTTTGTTTTGATAATCATTCTCTGATTCTAGGTTATGTTTTGAGCAGGATCTGACAATGTCCTACACGGTACATAATAATAAGTCAACATCAATATTGTCATGATTCAAGTATGATGCAGCCAAAAGAAAGCCTAAATTAATGGAAATCTAAATTCCAGCCGCAAACCAAATCAACAACCAAAGCAGAGATTGGTCACTATTGTTTATGAATAGTTCAATGACATCTTCAATCCAAAAGAGGAGTTTCTCAATCACAATGGAGAAGAAACCACAAAATTTATCTATATTCAAAACTCGAGCAAAAACTGAAAACAGTTATCTAGAAAATTCTCTACATTCAAAACTCAAGCAAAAACAGAAATGAATTCTCTTTTTGGCTAATAAGTGTACATGACTCTTCTAAAACCCTCACATTTAATCTCAACCTGTGATTTATAATCTAGCTGACCAAGTCCCTTAACCTTTAAAAGTCCTATCTTTAAAAAAAAATTACAAAAAACAAAAGCAAACAAAAAGGAGAGAAAATCAGGAAAAAGACCTTCGAATGTAAATTTGTCCACGCACAAGTCAAACAGATCTTGATGTACACCTGGAACAGTAGGGCCCAGCTGTCCCCTTCAAGTATGACCCTTCAGAAGATCCTACACTGATGGACGGCCCAACCAGTATGGTTCTCGTACAAAGTTTTGGGCCCATTTAGATCCAATTTAATTAGGCCCCAGAAGCAGCCTCTTTGCTGGCATTTCTGCAGGAACTTTCTGAGTTTGCAGAAAACTCATATAAACAGCCCATGTCCCATGGATTCATCAAATATTTGGGACTGTTTGGACTTTGGACCGGTTCTATAATCCAAGCCATCAAAGCCTCGACTAGCTGTTCCAGCCTCTAAGTGCTCTCAAACTGGTCCGAAAACCCTTCAGAAAATAGAGTCATAAGATCAATATCTGAATCTTCGTCATTTTCCCCTGGTTGGAAGAAATCACCCATGAGCTCACGTCACATTCAACATTGAATGCTTCAGCAGCCAGTGGATAAACATGGACTCAGGCGCTGACTTGGCCTGGGCTGAGTCCAAGTCTGGGTCCGAGCTACAACTAGGTTAGGTTATTCACAGGGAAGAAGAAGAAAGAGAGTTTAGGGTTTGAAACTGGATGGGGGACAGGCGGACAAAAGGGGATTGAGGAGGGTGGGAGAAATTAAATATGGGATTGGGGCAACTCAGGAAGAGAGATTCGACTCAAGAAGAAGAAGAAGCAAGAGATATAGGTAGTATGGAAAACATGGCCAGAAAATCAAACTTAGGGGGTGTTTGGAAACAAGATATTTCAAGAGATTATCCAATATAATCTACTAGTTTAGAATTTAATTTACTCACCTAAAAAGGAGGTATTTGGTTAACTTAAAAAGTATCTTACAATATCTCACTTGCTTCCAAAAACCTCCATACTACATTATTCAAGGAGATGCGATATAAAACAATCTTCTATTAAAAAAACCTAGAGTTTTAGTAAAACCCATTTGGCAACAAGATATTTCAAGAGATTTTGCAATTTAATCTACTAGTTTAGAATATAATTTACTCACCTAAAAAGGAGGTGTTTGGTAAAGTTAGAAAGTATTTTACAATATCTCATTTGCTTCCAAAAACCTCCATATTACATTAATCAAGAAAATGCGGTATAAAACAATCTTTTGTTAAAAGAACCTAGAGTTTTAGTAAACTCATTTGAGAGTTCATGAGCAACCATTAATCCTAATAGCCCACTATAAGTTTTAACATCAATGATTTTTATAGGAGTGCAACTATGACTCCCAATCTTAGATTGGCTCCACAATGCCTACAAGTTTATGTGTGGTCCTATAACCATATTATGATTATATAGCCCCTAGCTTATTAATTATCAACATTAGGTGGGTCCTACAAATATAACACTAGGGTAGGCTTTCATTGTGATTAATAACATTAGGTGGGTCCCATATTGCCAAAATTAATTAGGTCCGACATTAATTACCAAGATTAAATTGTGTTATTGCAATTATCAAATTGCCATCATTTTTGGGTCCTACTACTAACATCAAATGGGTCTCATAATGATTTCTAATAGATGGATTCATCAATGATAATCATCTTTAGATTGATTTTTGTTATTACACTTTGATTACCAACATTTAGTGGACCCACTTTAATTAAATCAGATCTCATAATTTTAACATTTAATCTTGTAATTTTTTTAACAATAGATGGGTCCTACCATAATTATTAACACGTGTAATTATTAATAAGTGGACCCTACATTAATCAATTGATTACCTTCACTCCATCTTGTGAGGTTTTTTTTATTGAAGTTTCAAAAACTTAAAAGATATTTTGAAATTTGTGAAAATTGCCAAACACTGTAAGTATCCTAATATAATAATATGTCACTATTGTATTATAAGATAATATAATCTTCAAATATTTAAATCTATTGATATTATATTCTGTACTTATCCAAACACCATTGGACTTGGCCGAGTTTTGACACATTGCCGGCAGCCAGAGCATCACCAACATATGGCATCAAATGTGCAACATTGAAGACGCTCAAAGTTTGCACACGAGATGTTTGAAGATGAATTGTCACCAATATGGCATTTGAATATTTGATCATGTAGGGCCAGCCTTCCTCTCCTTTGGCTTGTTTTTAATTCTTGTGAAAAACCTCGCTTCACTAACAAAAACCCAAAAAAAAAAAAGCCTCCATTGACAAGTTCACGTTGTCATCAGATACAATCCAGATCAACTTCGCACATACAATTACTTCTTTCTGCCTTCTTCTAAACCTATTCATGCACGACCTTAGTCTCACAAGCCCTTGCATCCGCTTGACTACTAACCCATGAGGGCTACTCAATGGGCACTAGATCCAATACATTAACGAGGTTTGGACCTATAAACACCTTAGAAGGACTCAAATGGGTTAATCTATTTCTAGAGCAATTATGGGCAAATTCAGTATGAGGAAGGATTTGGTCCCACTATCACAGCTTCTTGCCAATCCAACTATGTAAAAGATGGCCTAAGCTTCGACTGAACAGCTCCGTCCATCCGTCCATCTGTCTACCTATGGGGTGATAGGCACCTATTTGCAACACTATCATAAGCTATTGCCATAAAGCCCACCAAAAGTGGCCCATGAATATGGTGTCCCTATATGGCGTGATCATCTATGGGATTCCGTGTAGACAAACCAATTCCTTATGTCATATTTGGCAACCAAATCCTCAAGGAAAACCCAAATTTGGCAATTATAAATCCCAATGATTTGGACCTATGAAAATATTCATTTTTTGTGATTTTCAGATCCGACCTCCCCCAAAGGATTCAGAAATCTTCATGTTCACAGATTCAAACACTTAAACTGGTTTTTCTCAGCTATATGCATCAAGCACCGATATTGATGCAAAAACCATCCGTCATACAAAGACTCAGCAAGGAATCCTTGCTCCAAGGGTAGCAAGGAATCCTCAAATCTACAGATTACTCACTTGTTACCAAACATGACCTAAATAAGATCTCAATAAAATAGGATAAATCAGACGCCCTACATCACACAATAAAAATAAGCCATCTTCGAGAACCAGTCCACAACAACAAAAATACAATCCACACCTAATTAAGTCCGCAAAAGACCAAACACAGTCCATGCTAAGATACTCCTAAGATGTCAAAAGTAAACTATCATGACATCATCATTAAAGTCTTGTCCCAACTATGTTAGGGTCGGCTCATGAATTTTGTTTCTCCATTGAGACCTTCTAAGCCAAATCCTCAGATAAGTTAAATTTCTTCAAAACAGATTTTACTAGCTCCATCCACGTCTTCTTCGGCCTACCACTTCCCTTTGGTGAGCCATCAACCTATTTAGCCAAGCTTTATTCCTACTGATGCCATTGTCAACTTCAGCTCAATATGCCCAAATCATCTCAAATGGGTTTTTCTAATCTCATCCCCTATTAATGCTATCCTAAATGCTCTTGAAAACGCTTGTTTCTAACTTTATTTATAATGGACTATAAAGGCCATTGTTTTGTGATTGTCCCTTCACAACATTATAAATATGACACCTGAAGACGAGTTCAGTCACATTACTTTGAAGTCTCGGTCAATGAAAGTCTTGTTCCACCATGGCTTTGGTTTTACCATGCCCTAAAGGGCCCAGATAAAACACCTACAAGTAGGTTCCTAATGATGTACACTCTGATGAGGAATTATCATGCAATATGGACCAGGCCCAAGAAGACAACTATGTCAAACCATTGATCCATTGGTCAACCTAGCCCATTAGGTTCAACCCACAGGCCCAATCTGACCAACGGCTACAGCGGCATCCTTCCTATTTTCATTCCTAGTTTGATTAGAGAAATATTTCTAATTTTTATGTTATTGTTTGATTAGAATTATCTAGTTCCATTTTTTAGACTTTATCAAAATTCAAAACTTGTTCGCTAAGGAACGATCCTACTCCTAGTTGCGTAACCCATGCAATGGCTTGTGCTTATTTTCAATTAATCAAAGATTTCGGAGGTCTTCTCTGCAATTGGTTCCTTCCATTGTCTTGAGTGTGCCCTAGTAGTTGAACTCATCCTTCAAATTGAAGCGATCCCTTTGGAGATTGATATATTTTTGATTGAGGATTCGAGGCAGCGCCAATTTGGTATCAAAGCCAAAGTTTGATCGCTGGGAAGACGACCGTCTCCCTAGATTCTATTTCGTTCTCATCATCCATCCCAACCCCACACCATGGTTAATTGCACTGGTCAAATTTTTACCTCTGGACTCACCGATCATCAACTTAACAACTGCGCATCTAATTTATATGCATGGGTGCAAGCTTCAGAAGCCACAATTGGTGAATTAAGCAAGGCAACAGTGAATCTTCCAACACTTTCAATCAACAAAATCTGGGAGTTTAGTTGGCTACCAGTCCTTGTGAATCAGTCCAAGGGGTCCTTCAACGTCTCTTTGATCAGAGAGACGTTAATAACATACCAATACCCCCATGCCAAGATGACCTCACCAAGAAAGTCAAATAAGAGGTTGCTAACTTTTATACGCAACTTGATTCTAGAGCCTTCCTTGACTAGCTTAATTCGCTTGAAAATTATTTCACTTGGTACAAAATAAAAGATCCTCAACATGTGGATTTTGCCAAGATGAAACTGAAAGGTCCTAGAATTTAGTGAAAAAATATTGACGAACACAGCGTTAATATGGGCCACTCTCTTATTACCCAAAGGGAAGTTAGGAAAGAAATATTGGAGGACAATTATCTGCCATTTGATTGCCTTGATTTATTCCAACAAGAGTTCATCAATCTGTTGCAAGGTTCATTGTCCATAAGCTTTGTATCTACTGCAAAGTTAATGAGACAAATTGCCTCATGGTCAAACGTTATGGAGGAAGACTACATAAAAAAATTAACCGTGACATGGTAATGATTGATTTACAAATATTAATGAAATCTCTCACAAGGCGTGACCGGTTGAGCAAGAGTTGCAACGGCAGACAGGACAACACTTTGGTTCCTAAGCAAGGGAGGGAGTCTTTCAACATGCAGGGACCAAATTCTAATTTTAACTGGATCCCATAGCAAGGGTTCCAACCACCTCCAGGACAACCACAAAATCAAATTCAAAAGCAAAAAGAAGCTCCGACTGCTCAGGAACAACAAATGCGAAACTCAATTTTTCTACTGCTTACCACCCTCAAACTGATACCCACAGAGGTAGTTAATCAAAGCCTTGGACAGCTGTAGCAGTGCCTTGTTCGTGACCATATCACAACATAAGATCACATCTTACCCGTGCCTGAATTTGCATGGATTACACAAAATAGACAACTATAAATTTTCTAATGAAGGGCCTCAAGACCTAGATCATCACATGAATAAAGGTGCTGAGCGCATTGGACATACCAAAATGCATAAGCAACCACTCAACCACTCTGACATGGGGCAAGGAAGAAGAATAGCCAACAAGCTATTTTCCAAGCCAAAAGGCCTTAGGAGAGGTTGTCTAGGGCTCACACCAAAAGACAAAATCACTCAACTAACAATAGAGAAAAAAACCAGAATTATTATTCAATATCAATGCAATGTATCCCATGAGAAGGGATTATATCTCTATACATAGAGAATCTACTCTATAACTATAAATAGAGAAAGAATTCTTAAAAAGAAAGGCTTCTAATTTAATCCTAATGACAACTTCTAAACTAAAAAAGCATGAAATCCTAGAAAACTTAGGAAAGCAACGAATAATGAGAAATTAAGAACTGTTGTTGGAAACTCTTCTTCTATGGACTTGGGCCTAATAGGCTGGCCAATCATGGATCTAGACTGCATATGTATCAGCGCCTCCCCCCAACTCATCCTCTAGTTCAATAGGTGTCCTCCTAGGTTGAAAACAAAGCATATAAATTTCCTATCGTCTTGGTCTTTTTACTCCTGACGTGGCTTGAAAAGATGATTCGATCTTTTCCTCCACTTAGAAGAAGTTTGGAGGTGTTGCTTCTGCTTATGTTTGCATTTATCTCAGATAAATGAGCTGATCATTAGATGCTTCAAGTCCTGAATGGTTCCCAATAGATTACAACCTTCGAACTTCAACGGTGGGTTCCTAAAGATGAAGTCAAAGTTGAGAACTTCAACAATTTGATTTTCTTGTGAAACCACTGGAACAATTGATTAGTTTTCTAAGGATTCAACTGGCTCTTCTAAATTTGGTGTTGTAATCATAGCCATGGGATGAACAGCATTGATATTGACCAAATCTAACTGTCTATAGTTTCTTCTTGATGTGCGCTCTTGGTTCTTTAATTGTAGGTGAGGATGTAGACAGAGATGTTGTTAATTGTAATTGGATAAGGGAAACTCGTCATCCCTTCTATGAGAATTATTAGAGATTCTTCTCTTCGTCATGTTGCACTTTTTGATCAAAAAGCCATGATTGTCTTAAAAGAATATAAGTAACATCCATAGGGATTATATCACACCAAATTTTATCTTCATATCCACCAATCTCAAAAGATACTAAACATCTATGATTCGCGAAAATGACAGAACCATTAGACCATGTGACTTTGTAAGGCTTCATGAGCTTCTCTATAGGCCAATTGAGTTCGCCAATAACCTCTTGTGCCACAAAATTTATTTCACTGTCACGATCAATAACTGAATTTGCTGACTTGTCTTCACACTATCGTGTCCGGAATATCATAATCTGCTTCCACTCCACTTCATCCCTTTCATTGGCGGTGAGAAGTTGACGAATGACAAGTGTGGGATTATCTACTCCTGCAAAATGTGTTTCCACCACACGAGCTCTCGTTCGTTGTGGAGAATTTTCCTTTTTAGACTCAACTTGTCACATGCAAGGTCGTCAAAGCATATGCTCAACACAATCATTGTATGCTTCGTAAATGCTGTTGTAGTGATTCATCTTCTCTAAGATGCTCGGCTTCAAACCTCTAATATAACTAACTAAATCAAGCTACTTATTCTCATCAAGTGCAAGAGAACATTGCAATTTTTGAAATTGGCGAGTATATGCATCAACTGTCAATTCATTTTGCTTCAAATTGAGAAATTGTTCAAAGAAAAACTCCTGTGGGATGGTTTCAACCAAAAGGGTGGCTAATGACAAACCGTGGATGAGTTTTGGTTCTCGAATGGGGTGGGGGTGGGAATGGGGAGTATAGGGTTACGGTTTTGTGAGGGAGTTGTGCGTTGGAGTTGGATTGGGGTTTCGATATGGGAGGGTGGTTGGTGAATAATGTTCCGAGCAGTGGCAGAACGATGGCTCACAAAAAAAAGGGGAGGGGGAGGGGGAAGGGGAGGAAGATGATGATGAATGCTGATGGAACAATAATGATCAATGGATGATGAAAGATGAATGGATGATGAAAGCAAAAATACTGAGAGGGGTTACCCAGTGATGCAGTTAGGCCCCACAAGTGGTCCGTCTTCAAGTTAGATTAGGATTATATTATTTTTATTAGTAGATTTCTAATTACATTGTTATTAGGGAAGTTTCTATTATAACTTAAGGTTTGCTTAGGCATTAAGTTTGGTTTTATTATATATATGGCATTGTAGAGAAGAGATTCTTAGACTTTGATTGATTAATAGATTTGTGGATTTTATCATAGAGGTGCATCCTCATGTGTAAAGTCTTCTCAACGTTTCGAAGTGTCCTCGAACACGTGCTTTGGCACCCTTACACAGCCCTAAACCTAGGCCTACATCAGTTTGGTATCAGAGATGAACAATCCCTAATCATCCACGTATTACCCTCTCTCCATCCATTTATCTTCCATCGACATCACCAACAGATCCCACCACACCATAATGCTCCATAAACTCCTTTAACCACTGCACCTCGTCCTAAGAATCCCAAACCAGAACCGAGATCCCCATATAAACACCCTATTTCCAAAACCATCCTCCCCACAAAACCCCAGAGTCCAGAACCCCTACCCGCTTGCAACAAAAAAAAAAAAAAAAAAAGAACCCCAGCACTCACCATATTCTTAGAAACCCTAACCAAAATCCCTGCGGCCACACCATCGACCCCACGCCCTTCCTTCATCTCGGCCGAGAGCCAAACCAAAAAAAAAAAAAAAAGAAGCAGCAGAAGACAAAGGGAGCAGCCGCAAAAGAAGAAGGAGAAGAGAATAGAAGGAGAGAGCTGGCATACTTGGCACCCATCGTCGCCGTCGTCGACCGCTTACCAGTACCGCTAGACAATCGCCATCGCCACAACCTCGCCATCATCTAGTACCAACGCCACTACCACACCTAGCTGCTAAAGCCATCCACTGCTCGCCATCACCATTGTCGTAGTTCTTCCAATTTCCACCTCTTTGTTTGGACAAAAGCAAGAGAAACAGGGGAAAGGGGTTTTCGAGCCCTTTCTGTGACGTGATACACGAACAAAAAAAGGGACCTGGTTTCAAGTCTAGGTCAGGTCAATTCCGTTTTGACCCGCCTGCGATTTAAGGCCCAGGAGCATAACCCAGCTTCTTTCTCTTTAGTGGGCATACATTCAACTCGCTCCTTATTAGGTCTGGCCAAGTCAGTTTTGATCCACTTGCAGAAGAAAGTTCATTTGATTATATTGCTACCATCATCATGCATCAACAGCAGCCATCCACATTAAGATCAGCAGTCAAAGTTTGTTTTTGTAATCGCAACACCATCTCAAGCCCCAATTCCACTCCATCTTCTCCAGCGTGTTTCTGGTGATCAGATCTACACATCAGGGTAGTCATATTTTCAATTTGCAATACAAAAAAAAAAAAAAAAAATGCCTCCTAAGAAGCAAGTTGAGTTCGAATCTTCATCTTCTTCACTAGTGACATTAAAGAATTATCCGCAAAAGTTGATGGCGTATACACCACCCTGCAACAACTGGAAACTAGAGTGACACATTTGAAAAATAATCAATATGTGAATCACAACCATGCTGATAGAGAAAATATTCAAAATCAACAAGATCCACAAGTTAATAATCCTAAACGAGATTTAGGAATTAAACTCGTGATTCCAGAATATGATGGAAAATTGCAACCCGCTAAATTCGTGGATTGGTTAGTGTGTGGAGAATATTTTTGCACACAAACCAATAATTGAGCACCATAAAGTCACACTGATTACCACTAGATTCCGCAATTATGCTGCAATTTGGTAGGCTGAAATGCCAAGAAAAAAGAGGAATCAGAATATAGACCCTGTTAAAACATGGACGGAGATGAAGAATATTTTGAAGCAAAAATTCCTCCCTGTCAACTTTGCAAGAGATCTACATTCAAACTTTCAAAACAAAGGTTCAAGACAGTTGTTGATTATTCTAAAGAATTTCTGACTTTACAAGCTCGTTGTGAATTAAATGAAGATGATGATGTGGTTGTTGATAGATATTTCAATGGATTGAGAATAGTTCAAGATTGGATATAATAGGTACCCTTTCGTCTAGCGTATTCGATTGTGAGAAGTGTGAATACCTAGAAGTTAGCCTAGAAGAGAGAGAAAGAATCCTACTATCCCATAACTAACACCATTACCATCACTACTACCTACCATATCTATCCTATCTCTACCATCCGTCGCATCTACTTCACCCTATCTATCCATCCATCACCGTTGAACATCCTTGCCTTCAAACATTTTGATAATGTCAATGAACTCATCCAACATGCTATCAAAGCTGAGGGAATTGCAAATCATCAAGCACAAAAATCCAAATGGGTTCTACCAAATAATTCATCTTTGCAAGATGCTAAACCCAATGGTTCATCAAGACAGATTTTTGCATGGACTAACAGTCAAAATAGGATTATTTGTTTTCATTGTCAACAACCCGAACATCGCATAGTAGAATGTCCAAAGCGCATACATTTGATTGAAATTGAAGGTGATGATAAAAATATCCCAAATGATCCTAAGGGTACTGACACTAATCCCAATGGTAATGAAAATGAGGACATTGCTAACATATGCAAATACCACAGGTGAAGCTTTCATCGTCATCAAAGAGGCTCCACCAACTGTTGAAAATAAATGGTTAAGAAAAAATATCTTCCTTTCCGCGGGTACAGTTCGTGGACAAAATTGCAAAATTTTTATTGACGGCAGAAATTGTGAAAATTCCATCTCTCAAGGTCTTATTAATCACCTCAAGTTGAAAGTTTACAAACACAACCGCCCTTATTTTGTCAAATGGCTAATGACTGGTAATCAAGCGCATGTTTGGCATACTTACAAAGTTACTTTTGCCGTTGGTGAGACCTACAAAAATACAATTTGGTATGATGTACTACCTATGGATAGTGGTGATATCTTATTGGGTCGCCAATGGATGTATGACAAAAATGAGACCCATGAAATGCGCACTAACATATACACATTCTTGCATAATGAAAAGCAAGTCACGCTCAATCCTGAAAAGCCGGAGCCGCTAAAGAAAAGTGTCCGGGCAATTGCAACAAAGGAAGTCTTCATATTCACCACATTTACAGAGGCAATCTGAAGCAGACTCGAGTTCAAGGACGAACTCTTCTTTCAACCCGAGGAGGATAATGCAGTCTAAGCCCCACAAGTGGTCACAAGTGATCTCTCTTCAAGTTAGATTAGGATTATATTATTTTTATTAGTAGATTTCTAATTACATAGTTATTAGAGAAGTTTCTATGCATAGTTTAGGGTTTGTTTAGGCATTAAATTTGCTTTTATTATATATATGGCATTGTAGATAAGACATTCTCAGACTTTGATTGATTAATAGATTTGTGGATTTCATCTTGAAGTGCATCCTTGTGTGTGAAGTCTTCTCGACAATTTGAAGTGTCCTTGGACACGTGCTTCGACACCCATACGCAACCCTAACTCTAGGCCTGCATCACCCAGGATACCTCAGATCAGCAATCTAAGATCAAATCATCCCTCTAATACCAATTCACGTAACGAGGGTAAGAAGAATAGCCAACAGACTACTCTCCAAGCCAAAAGGCTTAGGACAGGCTGTCTAAATCTGACACCAAAAGATAAAATCACTCAATAGGCTGTCTAAATCTGACACTGAAAGATAAAATCACTCAACTCACAATGGAAAAGAAAACTAGAATTATTATTCAATATCAATGTAATGTGTCCCATGAGAAGGGATTACATCTCTCTATATAGTTAATCTACTCTATAACTAGAGAAAGAATTCGTAAAAATAAAGACTCCTAATTTAATCCCATTAACAGCTTCCAAACATAAGGAAATCTTAAAAAGCTTGAAATCCTAGAGCTTAGGAAAGCAACTAATAATGGGAAACTAAGATATATTGTTGGAAACTCTTTTTTTATGGACTTGGGCCCAATGGGCTAGCCAATCATAGATCTGGCCTACATCACACTCTTATATTACTTCCTATGTTTTCTCATATCAAAATATACTATGTTCGATAGAAATATCATAACCCTTGCTTATAACTTATTGGCCATTAATTAAGTGCCTTCATACAATTCAATATGAAGTCCTATGGGCTTGATTCTAGAGTGAAATCCACTCAACAGCTAACCCATATTTGTTGATGGAATTCACAAGACAAGCTACATTAAAAAACTGAGGGTTCAAAAAAACATTTTTACTATAATGTATGAAGGATCACAAAAGCAACCTAGTAAATATTAATAAAATAAACCAAAAAGGAGGACTATTAGATGATACATGATAAAAGATTGATCACCAAATGAGTCTAAAAAATACAAAACTCCCTTATTAATCAAAGAAATTGCTGAGAAGGATCAAAAAGAACATCTAAACATGAGCAAAGAGAGGGGTAAGGATCAAAACAATGAAGAATTGAACCAAGAATCCATTACCAGAGGGTTAATGTTGGCAAGACCCACACCTTCACCAGATGCCAAAAATATCTCATTCTCGAGCGCTATGTCCCCGCCGAGCCAATTCAAAATTTCGATAGGGCGAAAAAACCAATGGACTTTTATTTTCCTCTTTTGATTTGGCTGCTCCCATATTTTGATAAGCTTGCCAATAAAAGGCTCCGGTTCACCTTCCTTGTGTAGATATACACAATCATAAAGGGAATAGTGTATTCCATCATAAGTAAAAGATTCATAAAATCGAATATCCTTCTTCGGACCGCCAACACCTCTCTTTTTACCCCACTTGAATTCAGCATCACATCCTTTATTTGTTTCTTTAGAAGGAGATGTAGCTGGCATAATTGGAGGTTGAAATAGATAACTTTCAAGTAAATTGTCTTTGAGAACCTAAAATGAAAACAAGTAGAAGTAAAAAGTGAATGAATACGAAGCTTTAAGGATGAAGAGCAAAAAAAAAAAACTTTAAAGCAAATTTTAGATCACAACCATAGGATATCAAGAACTTGATAAATAAGATATTAAGATGTCATCAAAGCAAAATGTCGAATGGACACACAATATGAAAACCTTTTTAAGGCTTGGAAATATAGAGAAATATGGCACACGAGATCATAGATATGTGCTTCGGGGCAAGAGAAGATTCAGAGCATGGTCATCCTTTCTAACTAAGAGTGCAACTTAGCAATTCGAGAACAAGATGAGGATAGTAGAATCAAGCTATTTATATAATCAACAACAATGGGATCCAAGTTTATGATTTCACAAAAGAAGTCACAAGAACGAATAAGTTGAATTACACGATCTTACTTATAAGCCCCACAAGTAATCACAAAGAAAGTGTAGATTCTCTAGGTGTAGATTCTCTAGTTCATACTATCTTGGTTGGATTTTTAAGAGTTGAGTTAAAGTGGTACTCTTTTGCAACCCATATTAACATGATAAGGTTTTGATCATGATATTTCATGAAAATAGGATACATTCGACATCTCAAAGAAGTATTTGTTCAATATCTTCAGGCTCATGATGTAGTCAACGAGATCTCTAACAAGAGGGCCTTTCATTAGCTCAAATCCAATTTTAAAGACCAAATGTATACCACCATCTTCTAACAAATATTTGTAGGCCAAATGATCTTCATCACCATTCCAAAATTGTATATCAAAACTAATCTATGGTTATGTTTAGCCATGTTATCAAAATAACTTGTAACAAATTCACACCACTACAACCAATCTAGGAATCTTTGCAGAAGAAAATTATCTTTCATAGCAAAAAGTGAGCATTGTTAAGGTTTTCACTAATTGAAACACTTGGTTCCCAAGTCAAAATTCATGGGAAACCTAAAAACAAGTTCTGCAGAAAAAAAAGAAAAAAAAAAGCCAATTTCAATTGCAAGGACCTGACCCCAAATATTAGATTTACATAATATTTAAATTGAGAGGATTTTGCCAAAAAATCATTTAAGGTTCCCATACCATAAACCTCACCCAAATTGCGGGTGCCCCGGAGTGGTTACACGTGACTACTCTAGTAATTTTTTTGCACCTAATTGGGGAGCGGCGAATTCGTTGCATGTTTTTAACACAAGCAGCGAATTCGCCGCTTCCCAATTTCCCTTATAACGCGAAGAAACTAGGGTTTCTTCACCTTCTCCTTCTTCAACCCTCCCCTTCTTCCCCAAGGTGCTGCTCATCCCCAACAATGATTAAATATGGTCTTAAAAGTGATTAAACTATTAATTTAGGAGTAGGATTATTCCATCTTTTGCTTGGTCACTAGGGCTTTCCTAAATAATTAAAGAATTCTAAATAAAAGAGTAAACTAACAAATATTAGCAATCCTAATCAAACAATTTAAAAAAAAGGATAAAATTAGAACTAAACAGTAGCTCTTAGTTAAATTGGGCTTGTGGACTAAACCCAATGGGCTGGGTTTGACCTATGAGTCAATGGATTGGTCCCGATGACCTCTTAGGCATGGTCCATGCTGCATCACATATGTGAATGTCATAAACAAGGTTGCACAGAATTCAACTAACCATTCCTCCATTGATGCCAAATGTCCCTAGCATGTGGTCAACCAAATCCCTCACTACAAGATCATGACTTATGCACAGTGTTACGAGTTTCAGTTTGTTTCGGACGAATTTCCAAATCAATTCGTTTCGGTTACTCTAGCAAATCAAAGGCCCCCCCATAAAAATTTGTTCGAAAATTCGGAGCAGTTCATCCAAATTCATAAAATTCAGATGAAACTGGAAGTATTTGTCCAAATTGGGCAAAACGTTAAATTTCATCTGAACAATGTAGTTGCCTTAAAATTAGAAGAAAAAAAAAACCAAAGGGCCTATCTGCAAATTTTCTTAAATTAAGTAAAGGTCAAAAGTAAAAACCAAACCCCCTTTCCCCATTCCCGTTCAACAGAGTTTAGAGAGGGAGAGAGAATGAGAAAGAGAAAAAGAGAGCTGCTCATCTCCCACAGCAGAAAAACCCTAACATAACCCAAACAGCAAACCCCCTTTCTCCATTCAATGAAGTTCAAAAAAAAAAAAATGAAGAAGAAGAAGAAGAACCAGTTACTGCTGCCACTCAAACATGAAACAGGTACTACTACTACTCCTTCAACTTGTTATTGCTTCTTCTTCTTTTTCTTTTCTTTTTTCCGTTTGTCTTCTGTTGTTGTTGAAGCCAAGCCCTGCTGTTTTTTCCATTCGTTGTTCTCCCATAGAACTGAAGTCAACAGCTAACACCTGTAGCCTTTTTATCTTATGCCCCCACACGTGCTGCCTTTTTATATGCCTTTTTTTTACCCTTTCGCTCTTTTTTTTCTTCCGCGGGCTGGGCTGGGCCACAGCTCAGCTGCTGTTTTGTTGCAGGGCTGAGCTGGGTCAGTTTTTCTTTTTTTCTTTTTTTTCTTTTTTTTAAGTTTGCAGTTTGCTGCTTTTTTTTTCAAACAAGCTAGCTTCCCCCTTTTTTACCACTATTGTCTGCCCCTGTTCTTTACAGTTGCTGGGTTATACCATTATGTGAGTTGATTTAGAAGAATAAGTTCAAAGCATGAAACCATATTTTTTAGTTTTAATATTATTCATATCTTTTTCTATATGTGTATATATATACATATATTTTTTTATATATTTTTCCGTAACATAAATCTGAATCATGTCACCAAAATCCCAAATTGGACGAAATATTTCAGTTTGGAGGCCAAACCGAAACGGCCACTGAAACATATTTCTCAACTCTGCTTATGCATCACTATCATCATCTTCGTCATACCCTTAACCATTCAGTCTAAGGTTGGCTTAATAAGTTCCTTTTCTTAACTTTATGTCCATAGTTCTTCTCTTCATAACTCTACTTCAAAGTGAGTTCATATGAACCAGTACTATGAAATTTGGTTCGTTTCTGTCGAATTTTCTGAATTATTTCGGTTCGGTTCCTCTACTAAACCAAAAAGTACCCATATAAATATTCATTCCAGAATTTGGTCCTATTCATCTGAATTTCTGCAATTTGGACAAAAATCCAGAATTTCAGACACATTGACCGAAATTTCAGGATTCAACTAATACGTGTAATTTGCCTTTAAAATAGAAAACGAGGGGCTAAGCATTTTTTTTTTAACTTAAAAGTAAAAGGAAAAAACATTAAACCAACCCCATCTCATTTGCACCTTTTTGTTTGATAAACAAGAGGAGGAGTTAGCTTGGCCTACTTCAGTTCAAGAAGAAGAAGAAGAAGGGATAAGAAGAAGCAGAACAGTTCCTCCAACCAAAAAAGAGAAAAAAAACAAAGAAGGAAAAAAAAAGAAGGAAAGGAAGAAAAGAAAGAAGAAGTCACCACTGCTCAGCTCCACTCGTCTCCACTGCTCCAACCCACCCCCACTGATGCTAATGCGTCTTTTGACTCTACAGTGTTCCAGCTTGTCTCCACACTGCTGGACTCAACCACTCAATTTTTCCCCCTTGCTTTCCTCTTTGACTTTGATGTCCAATAGTCTCCTTTAAAAGTGCCGATGCCCTTTTGTTTTTTTTTTTTTCTTCTTTGGGTTCCCTTTTGGGTTGTTGGGCTAGGCTAGGTTTGGATTAGCAGTTTTTCTATTGTGGTTCCATCAACCATGACCCACATATTATCAAACCATTTATTCATCAGCTCATCCTGTAATATGCAAACTCTGAAAGAAAACTGGGCCTCCCAGTTAAATGTGAATTTCATATTTCTTCACACTTATGCACATGTAACGGTTGTAATGAATATTTCAAGCTTTACACTCTATGGTGGTTGAATATTACAATTTTGGGCCATATCATATGTATGAAATATTATGAGTTGATATAGAATAATGAAACAATATTTTTTAATTTTGATATCAATATTTACATATAAAAGACATAATAAGAAAAGAGGATACTTTGTTAGCAGAACATACTTTCTGCCGCAGAATTAGGGAGGTGGAAGTGAAGAAAGCATTAAAACTAATGAAGACATGAAAGGCTGCGCGTCTAGATGACACTTCAATAGAGGCTTTGAAATGCTTAGGAAAAGTTAGGGGATTCAGTTAACTAAAGCCTTCAATAAGATAGTAATGACAGAATATGTTGGATGAATAGAAAAAAAAAAGCATTGTAGTACCTATTTATAAGAACAATGAATTTATACAAAATTGTACTAACTATCATAAAATTAAACTTATGTCATACTATGAGGTTATAGGAGAGAATACTGAAGCAAAGACTTAGACAAAAGACTAAGATATCTGAAATTCAACTTGGTTTTATACTAGAAGCTCAACTATAACAGGTATCTTCTCATTTCAGCAACTAATGGAAAATATCAAGCGAAAAGGAAATATATGCATATAGTCTTTTTAAATTTAGAAAAAGTTTACAACAAGGTACCTAGAAATTTAATTTTATGGGTTTTAAATAAAAGGAATGTTCCAAGAGTTTATATTTAAATTATTAAAGACAAGTATGAACTACCTGTGTAGAAATAGGTGAGATTCTAGTGACTATAGGTTTGCAACAAAGGTCAACTCTAAGCTCTTATCTCTTTGCACTGATTATAAATGAGTTAACTGCGTATATTCATCACAGGTGTATGTTGTTTGCCGATGATATAGTGTTGATGGATGAATCAAGAGATAGTGCGAATGCAAAACCCAAGAGATGGCAAGGGGCTTTATAATCCAAAGGTTTTAAAATAAGTCATATAAAGACAGAATATGTGGATTGTAACTTTAGCGGGCATTTAGAAAGAGCTGAAACTACTATGATAATTAAAGTCTAGAAGAAAGCACAAAGATTCATTTCGTTACTTTGGCTCAATAATTTCTAAGGATGAGGAGATTGGTGAAGATCCAGAACATATGATGAAAACGAGATAATGAAGTGGAAACTTGCTTTTGGAGTACTTTATGACCGACAAATGTCAACAAAATTGAAGGGAAATTTTTACAGAACGATGATTCACTAGCTATGACCTATAGAGCAGAATGTTAGCCAATTAAAAAGCAACATATACACAGAATATTGAGCAAGATGTGTAGCAAAACTAAGAGTGATAAAATTAGAAATGAGTGATTTTAAGAGCATTTAGGGGTAATATAATTGGGAATGAAATTAGAGAAACCCATCTGAGATGGTTTGGGCATGTCCAATGCAAGCTAGCAACGACGCTGGTAAAGAAAAGTATGACCATGCAGATTGATGGCCCACCAAGGGAAAGGGGTAGGCTACTAAAGATGTTCCTGGAGGTTGTAAAAATATATTCAAAGAAGTGCAGCTTATCTGATGGTTTGGCACCGGATAAATTGGAATGAAAAAAAAAATCCATGTAGCTAAACCCAATATAGTTAGGAAAAGGCTTTGATAATGATGACAATTTTTCTATATGTATTATATATTTTTAATATTTATATTTTTCCATAATATAAATCCAAAAAGTTTCACCAACATCCCAAATTAGCCAAAATATTTGGTTTGGAGGCCAAACTGAAATAGCCTCCAAAATGAATTTCTCAACACTAGTACGAACAAGCGCACAAAAGGCTTAATGTTGACAACAAGGAAAGCAATGTACAAGAAACAAAAGGCATGAAAGTAGCAAACCATGGATCAAAATACCAGCCGCTACATAGCGTAACAACCGATAAAGCAAGAGAAACGACAATGACTACTACGCTATCTAGATGTTAGAGTCGCTTTCATCTACAAGCAATACAACCACTACATAAGTTGAAAGGATAAAAGTAAAAATAAATAAAAACCTAATCCCTATGGATGCTTGCATTCAAGTGAAAATAAAAATAAAAAGAAGTAAAAAAAGAAGAAAGAGGAGTACCGGTGCCCTGCATGGTCATCGCCAAGCTCGACGATGTGTGCTACCTGCTCGTGACCTTGCGCATTGTGCCACTACCTACTCTTCTTCTCCTTCTCCTCCTCTCCTCCTCTTCTTCTCCCTCTTCTCTTTCTCTCATGTGCTTTCAACCGAACTAGTGAAATGCACAAAAAGCGGCTTTTCGCAGCTATAAAAGAGGCGTCCTCTTTTTCTTTTTGTTTTTTCCTTACAGTCCCAGGCACCCCATGCCTCTTTTGTTTATTTATTAATTTCATTTAATTTAAAGCCCTTCATGATAGACTGGTAAGTAGCACAATGAAGCAAACCTATTAACAAAAGTCATGTCCTATGCCTAGCTAAATTTTACTTTATTTGAAACTAGGGCCCAAGCCAAATTTCACTCTAATTGGAAATAGGGAAATAGGCCCAACAAATTTCTCACTAATAGAAAATTGGCCCTAGCTAAATTTCACTCTAATAGAAAATGGGCCTCTTCACTTTGGTAGGAAATAGGCCCCACACAAATTTCACTCTAATAGGAAATAGGGCCCTAACCATATTTCACTTCAACAGAAGTTTCTTTGACATATATATATTCCAAAATGTAACCCCGAAACCAATGTTGTTAAAGGTGAAAAACGCATTGAGGTGCCAAGGTATCCTGGGGCTTAAGCGCAAGCTTCATTGAAGCAAGGCGCACATTGTAGATAAAAATAACTAGATATTTTAGAGGAGACACATAATTCAAAATTTCAACATAGGCAAGTGTGCATAATGCCATGTTGGGTCTTTTTTCCTACCACTACCTTCAAATGACATCTAAAACAATTATTGCAAATCCAAAGCTAAATATAAGTAATATTAAAATTAAAAACATAAATAGATATTTTAGCGTAGTAAATTGATATTTTAGCGCAGACACATAATTCAAAATTCAACGTAGGCAAGTGTGCATAATGCCATGCTAGGTCTTTTTTACTAATACTACCTTCAAATGACATCTAAAATTGCAATTCAAAGCAAAATATAAGTAATATAAAAATTAAAAACATGGTTTCATGGACTTAGTTTATTCTTCTAAACCAACACATAAAACAAATTTCAACCAAATAAGCTCAACATTAAATGTACATAAAAAATTGCAGGAATGCAAAAATGAAAAAAGAAAAAGAAAACTAGCAGGTAGTTGTAAAAAGCATGGGGCGGCTAGCAGTTGTAAAAAACAAACAGAGAAGGAAACCAGGAAATTAAAAAAAAAAAAAACCCTAAAGAGCGAACCCAGTCCAGTAGCAAAACAACCCAATGAAATAAAATAAAATAAAAACAGCCATGGTGCACTTTGCTGCACCTGGTTGAACGTGCCTCACCTCGAAGATGTTGAGGTGCACTGGCACACGTTTAACAACATTGCCCGAAAAAATAATTCTAGGCATCATAGTGATGACATAGTTTTAGTATATGCTTTTCATTAGTTCCTAGGTTAGCATAAGTAATCAACATGAATACAAGTGAAAAAAATAGATCAATACTATCATTTTATAATGAAACAGTAATACAAGACCTCCATGCAATGAGGGAACCGCTATGCCCCCACCCCACCCCTGCCCAATATAACAGTTACAATTGAAAATAAATACTAAATTCTAACAAGTTATAATATTCTAGATTTTTTCCATATTTTTTGAATATTTTACCATTTTTTTAATTACACCTCTACGCCACTACATATCGCATGTTGCATAGTGTCTTGGCCACCAACCGCTACCATTATTTTGATCCTTGGGTGGCACTAGAACTAAAGCACCCAACTTTTTTGAAATATCTTGTAGCTCCTCCAGCCAATCCGCCAATCTCCAAGGATGAGAAGGCTTCCCTAGACCCCATTGAATTGCCGAAAATGAGTCACCTTCAATCATAGCATTGAACCCTATCATCCTTCACAATTCGCAGGAGCTACCAGAAGAGCAAAGACTTCAAATTTATTACATCCAAAGAGAAATAACACCTCCAATAGTTTGATTGTTACAGGGTGCTTCCTAATACTTCGACTCATTTTTTTAAGAATACTAGAAGATGAGGGTGGGGTTTCAAAGAGGAAGGAATACGTGGAAGTTCTCATTCTTGGTTATTCTTTGGACCATATGGAAGGCCATAAATGACAAATTCTTTGAAGATAAGTCTACCAATTGTTCAGTTAGCGGATAAAGTGGATTTTACCCTGGCTTCCTGAAAAGCTCCATGCTTCAATTTAACAACATTCCTTTGACTAAAATCCTAAGAAGCTACAAATGTCCCTTTCTCCATTGGCTATGTCGCGCACATTTGCACAACCATATCCCCCACCTTTGGGTGTCTTGAAATTATATTTTGATAGAAGTGCCATAGGAAACCTGAGACTAGCTAGTTTGGTTGGATTAATATGAAATGATGAAGGTGCAAACCTACAATACTATCCAAGCCCAGCTGGTCACCCTTTAATTAACAAATTAGAGCTGATGACATTTTTAACAAGGATATTCAAGAAGCCAAACATCTGAACATTCAGTACCCAATGGTTGAAGGGTACTCCTTTTGTGTCACTCAATGGGCATCAGGATAAGCCAATCCGCCATGGTAACTTACAGATATCTATGGAGAAGTGGCAGACCTCTCTAAGAGGCCGTGTCTCCTTCCACCATATCAAGTGCAAAGCAAACGCGGAACCCAGCTGTCTGGCAAAAGAAAGAATCCTAGAATCAGATTTGGTTCATTTTTTCTTTCATTCTAACGTCCATATGTAATGCACTTTACTTTTGGCTTTTATAGCTTGGTTGGCCTATCTCGGGCCATCTTGGTTCGGTATAAAGCTCTTATACTATTCAGCATCTGTATAGATTTCATGAAATCAATATAGTTTCTATTTCACAAAAAAAAATTAAATAAATAAAACTCCATTCCACCCAAGAAACTCCATCGCGTGTAAAATTCTTCTTCACCTCGGAAACCCCAAGCACGTATCTGGTAATCTATTTGGCACAACCTGTCATTTGGACCCACACTTGATCAGAATTAATGTCTTAAGTCCAATCAGCTTGTCTCCATACACTTCCTTCCAGTGTTGTTAATATGTAGTTTAAGTTTCCACCATATTATCATTGGATAATTCTTCTCTCATTTCTTACAATTTATCCAAATGGGTTCAGGTCTCAAAAATTACCATTTTTTGAGAAATATCTAAGATCTTTTTTTTTTAAGGTTTATATCTAACAACTACATCCTTCCAAAATAAAAGGCCAACCTTTCATCATCCATACATTTGGTATACATACAAGCATTTATGAGGTATGCCATTAACTAATTTGCATATAATGACCAAACCTCAACAACTAGATTTGTTTCTAAGCCCCTTCAACTCCATTGTAATGTAACAAGGTAACTAGCCTTAGAAATAATGAATCAAGGCATCTTCCGCTTTTTATCCATTCTTCAGCATGTATGAGTCAAGGAAATAATCATTCAATAACCATAAATATCATTCATGTTAATTACCCATTACTTCACTTAACTTCTTTGTGGTTTGCTGAATTTTGAAATGACCAAATCTCTTGAATTTGGTTATTTTGGTTTTTCTCTAAATAAATACTTCAGTTTAACTAAACCAACAGTCTACTAAAGTACCAAATTGAGGACTAGAAATAGCACAAGGACACAATGAAAATTCAGCTAAACGAGTGAAAGCACGGTTAGTGCGAAAGTCACTTTTTTTTTTTTTTGATAACTAGTGAGAAACTCACTTTCCCCTACCAAAAAAACTCTCCTAGAAAAAACAAAAGGAGGGGAAATGCAATATGATACAAAAATATAGCAAACTCATCCAAAAGCAATTTCCTTCCAATTGTGCATAATCTGGTGTATAGAATAATTATGGAAGTGAGGAAGGACTGACATCCAAGATGCGATAGTGCATCGAAGCATTTAAACTCGAGACTCCAAATTCACAGCTTTTCCTTCAAAGCAACTGGCATTCTGCTCCTTCCATAGGATCCAAAGAGTAGCAAGAAACGATGTCTTACACAGCTGATTGCCTCTAGCTGAATGAAAAGGCACCCTCCAAGACTCAAAAGAGTCAAGGATAGATCTCAGGAATACGCAGTGGCATCCAAACCATTCCAAAATAGTTGTCCAAAGCAATCTTGCTGTTTTGCATAACAGCATGAGATGATCTACTGTTTCCTCATCAGCCAAGCACAAGAGGCAAGCATTACCAATAATTCGTCTTCTAAAAAAAGACTATCAAATGACCAACCCTTTAATGGATATCAATGGAAGATGGAAAATGAATACCCAGCCATCACCCTAGTATTTCAATTATTAGTAAACTCAAAGTCCCATCTATATCGCCAGTTTATATCCTTAAACCCTCATCGCTTTCAGAGTCCTTTGGTGGAGCTCATTTCACCATGAATTCATATGTATTCAATTCCAAAGGATTCTATGCAAACAAAAAGGACCTAATAGTCTATTTGAAAGGGGAGAAAAGGTCAGAAAGTGTTGGTAGAGAAATTGTCCACAATTTAAATTTGCAATCAGTGCCCCCACACACACACAAATAAATGCTGATATGAGTTAGTTTTGCCTGCCTTTGGTCAATTATTCCAGAAAACTAAGACTCTTGCATCCCAATCCAAAGATTTACAGAGAGACTAAGGATGTGTTTGTGCATGCTGGATTCGCGGAAATGGGAGTGAAAGGTGCCTGGTTGTCCAGCACTTCTTCGCATTTCTGTTTGGTCAAGCAACAGTGCCAAGAATTCCAACACTTCAAACCGTATTTCCACACACAGAAGGGATCTGAGATTCTGTTGTCTGGGGTGGGATTCATATTGCTGCAGAAGAGGAAAAGTCATTTCCACTCCCGCTGACAGTGCACAAACACACCCTATAAGCACCAAACCCCAAAATAGTAAACCCTATCCCAACCCCATAAACTCATGTCTCAAACCAGAAACCTAACCCATTAAGAAAGAAAAATGGAATTTCCATGCCCCCATCCAATTCAGAGGACACCCAACATAAACCCCAGTCTCAGTGTCAAACCAGAAACCCTAATCGACGTAAGAAAACCGAAATCCCCATGCCCCAAACTCCCAATCCAAAATTTTCAAAGGGATCCCAGAATTGCCCGACACCCAAAATTGCGAATCCTAACCGAACCCATAAACCCCACCCCCATTATTCCCAAAGAAAACGAGATTCCCGCCTCGCAATCCAATAAAATCGGAAACCCAAAGCCAACCCTCCAAGAACCCCACATCTAAAAACCATAAACCCAAGTCCGCTGTCACAAGAAAAGCGATATTCCCCCAGATTCTGAGCGGAAAGGCACCATGCAACAAAATCGTGAACCCTAATCCCGCCCCACAAACATTGCAACCCATGATCCACACAAACAAAAGATCCTCGCACACCCATGACTAGAGCAGATGCTCCAGTACCTCAAAATCGCCAACAAAAGAAACTGCATTGTACAGCAAACAAAGAGAGAGATAGGAAAAACTTGGTTGTGGCATGAGAAAGAGGAGAGGGAAAGAGAGAGATTACTTGAGATGCAGAGAGCAAGAGCTAAGTCGTAGGGGGTCGGTCTGCTGCTGAAAGACAGAGAGAGTTGCAGTGGGAGTGTGATTTTCATATACCGCCAGTGAAAGTGGCGCTGAGGAAGAGAGGTCCTGTGTGTGGATGCCCAGGCACTCGTGTACTGTGTGGGTATACAGAGTAGGGAGGGAAACTGTTTATAAACAGGGCTCAGCTTTTCCCTAACTTTCATAACATGAAAAGCATAGTCATGTTTTTTATCTTAACCTAGAGGTGTCCGACTCAGCACAGCACAGGTCCAGGTCTGGGTCATGTGGTACTGGTGTCCTGGGCTATGTCCCATCACTGCACCGACATGGCATGGCCCGGCCCAGCCCAGCCCAGCTACCCACGGTCCCTCATTTCTCAACACTTGTCTATATTCTAAGCTCTTATAATCTCTCTTTCTCTCACTTTAAGCTCTCTAAGGTCTCATCTCCTTGAGTTAATTGAGACACCAAGAACTCACTTCAAGCTTTCAAAAATGATTGGACCATCACAATCATTCAACATTGAGTCTAACATATATAATTTAGATGTTGCACACTTGGCTTTAAATCAAAATCAGAAGGCATTAGAAAGCACTCATATATCTGTTACCTAACCGAGCGAAGTCGAAAGTTCTCCTTCTCTTGTGAAAAAGAAAAGAAGAATGATTCATAAGATTTGAAAAAATTTTTAAATAGTTCGAATTACCGATCATAGTGGGAAAACAATTGATAAGGCACAATGACATTAGCCACCTTCATAGACACTTGTAATAGTATTGTCTAAATCCTATTTGGAACAAATAACAAAAAATAATTAATCTATGTTGTTTTTCAATGTTTGTGCATGTATGTAGTAGTTTTAATTTAATTTCAAGATGAAAATCCTAAGAAATTCATTTAAATTTATTTTAAAATAAATTTTAAAAAATAATAAAATAAAAAGGGTTGGCCGGTGGGCAACATGGCCCAACACGACACGGCTCCACCCATGCCTTGGGCCGTGCTGGGCACCCCAGTATGCCCAGGGCATTGCAAGGGCCATAAACTTCCATGGCCCGGCCGTGCCGGCAATGGTACCGCCCATTTTACACCCCTATGACAGCCAGACAAAAACATGTGGCAATGATATGACACCCATAAAGCTTGGGGAGCTCCCTTTCTTTTGTTAGTTTTCATGAATGGGAAGCCTCAATTTATTAAACTCTTGAATGTACATTTTACTCTAGCACCAATCAAGACATGTGGGCAGGGGTGCTTGTGGATTGGGCTGGCCCAAGCCTGACCCGGACCCAGCCAGCTTTGGGCTGGGCTTTATCACTAGGCTTTAGCAGTGGGGTCGGGCTTGGACCAGAAAATTGAGCCTCTTTAATACATGGGCCCATCTTAGGCTCAATGTTAGAAAGCCCAAAGACCGTCTCAAGTGATAATCCGAAAGTTGTATTTTTGTTGACAAAGGGACTCAAACATATGCTATATATATCATTCTACTTCATGAAATGCAGCCAACTAAGCTTTAGTTACATGCAATTGACAAAGGCCATCTTCCTTATTAAGATAATATTATTAACCAGGGCCCGGGCACAATCTATTTTATCCAGGTTGAGCTTGGGCCAAGGGTTTAAGGAGCGATTCAGGCCTGGGCTGGGCCTGGGCTGGGCTTGGCCTAAGGGTTAAATCTTGGCCCGGACTTGTATATCGTTCAGCACAGCTCAGCCAGGCCATGAACATCCCTGTATGTATGTTTCATTGCCCATTATATTGAGCATCTGGAACTCAGTTACATGAACTGGTTAACCATGGTGCCCGTGTAAAGGGTCAGAAGGTCAAGGGAATTTATGTTGTTTTGTTTTATGGCTATTTAATTACGAACGTCCTAGTGGTACATAGGAAGAGACAAACAGCATTTGCAAATGTATGACATTTCCAGTAAAAAATTAAGGTCCCTTCAACAGCAATGAAACATGAGTTTTTAAATGTTTATGACAAATAAAAAATTAGAGGTTTGGGAGGGAAGAAGAATAAGAAAGAGGCTTAAAGGATATTTTAGGTATTTAAAAAGATAGAGAATAAAGTCACAGAAAATTGAAATGTAAATGGACATATTAAGCCCTATTTTGAAAAGTGAAAATTTTTTCACCTAATTCGAAAATTAGGCAAAAATTAACATTTACTTTGAAATTTATGCTCCATAGAAATCATCTTCTTGTTACAACCTTTTATCCCACATATTTTGTTTGTAGATTGGCCAACTCCCAACCGAGTCTATCTAAAATCGAATGCCCCTCGTGCTCAAAGCTAAAGGCTTTTAGGCTAAGCTGAGTGAGTATACTAGGTTGTCAAAAAAAAATTATTTTTTTTCATCTATGACTAAGACTATCATTCCAACACCTTTACAAGGGCGTTGACTCAGCTTAGATGGAGCAACTAAAGCCTACAAAGAAGTTCTTTTTTTTTTTTTTTAACTAAAGCCCAAGCATAGTGTTAGGACTGACCACCGTAACTCCACAAAAAGAAGAGCTTTTTTCTAATACAAAAGCCTTAAAGGAGGTTAGAGCCCGATTTTGAAAGCCCTATTACCAGAGCAAAATCCAGCTTAGCCCAACCCTTTTATCAATTAATATATATTATATTATATTATATTATATAAACAAAAATAGTCGGGTGAGAACTAGTTCTCACAATTCCCTATGACAACTATTGGTAGAGACCACCTATGAATCCATCAAAACAGTTCACAAATACAAAACCCCCGATAGTCATTGATCATGAGGCTTAACACCTATCAAAATGGTCTGGACCATTGGATAGAGGGTCAAATTCTTTTAATATGAAGCTAATAAATTTATAGGCCACAAATAAAGGGTGAGGGGCATCACATTGGGGTCAAATTGAATACTTAAGGTAGTCCTACATAGATATTTCAATCGCCCCTAGTTCAATCCCTAGCTGGGACATGTAGTTTAGACCTACAAGAAGTTCTTACACTTTGTGAGAATTGTTCCCACTAGAACAAAGCTAATATATAAATACATGTGTATATATGGCCTTGTTCCATTATTTACGTGTGTGTGTGTGTGTGTGTGTGTGTGTGTGTGAATTTATGAAATTGATTTTTCTAATTACATTATATAAGTATTATTATTTTTAATCTACATATGTATTTCAATTCCATGAAAATAAAAAAAAAGCCCATTTAAATCAATTACTCTCTGTCTATTTCAACTCCATTCAATCAAACAAGTCCATTTGATTCAATTACTTCTCATATAGTCCGATTCAAGGAAACAAACACACCCATAAGTTGTTTGGTAATTTCTCATAAGTTGTTTGGTAAATTTACTTATACAATATTTCAACTAATACTTGATGTCATGAATAGTAGATTGCTCCGAAACTTTGATGGAAAGCTCAGGTTCGTGTCGAAGGGATCAGGAATGAGCGACATGCCAAAGTGGAAGAAAAAACAAAAGAATCAGAATCGGATGGAGGTAGTATGCAAGAAAGCTCGGATTCAATTGACAAGGAATCAGTTTTGGTCGCTACAGATATGGATCGGGTTGATAATTCATATAATTGGGATTCAGATTCTTTCTATCATATGTTCGCGTAGAGATTTGTTTGATGCAAATAACTATTATTGTTGATAGATTTGTTCTTATGGGGGAGAATGCAGTTGATGAGCATTTGAGATAAGAGCGGTAGAGATCCAAGTGTATGATGATGTTAATCAAACCCTAATGGATGTGATATATGTTCCGAGTCTACGAAGAAATTAGATTTTTTTTGTGTGCCTTATACTTCAAAGGCTGCAAGTGCACTGTAGCGGGTGAAGTTATGAATGTGGAAAAGGGAACATTGGTCATCATGGAGGGTGAAATGGTCAGAAATCTCTACAGATTGATAGAGGATGCTTTTTCAAGTAGAGCAGTTAAGAAGACATCAAATAATGGGGGAGGAAATCCATGGTTCAAGTGGAGTTAGATGTGATGGATCATTGGAAGATGGATTGATGGGTCTTCGATAATATCATCTAGCGAAAATCCAGGAAGACTTGAACGGAGATGGTTTTCTCGGGAAAAAATAGTTTTGTTCAAGTTAGAGTAAGTCAGTTTAAACATCGGGTCGTACCTAACCTATATATACTGTGCCTAACCCATAAGAATAGGCTAGAACATGACAGTTGCAAGTTTGACGGAAAAAACACCTGGATGGAAACAGAAGAAAGGATTTACAAGGCACCAGTGAGATCCGGATTCGTGGAGGTCTTCAGTTTTGTCTTGATGGATGGAAGTTAGGTTCACTATGTTACAATGATGCATGCATGTGGCAATAAATGGAGAGCACTTCGGAGGTTCAAGGCGGGTGGTGTTGAGGTCAAAGGAGGCAACTGTGGGAAGTCTCAAGTCGGTTTGGACTTGGTCGACATTAAACAATACTGAGATTGTCTATGCATCCAGGCTAGGGGTACAGGTGCAGCGCTTGATAGTAGCGTGTGCGAAAGTGTACTTTTCAGCAAGGTGTGTGAAGACATTATCGAGTATCTCAAGGTGGTCTGAGGATTTGCAAAATCCAAGCCAAGGTGGAGATTGTTGGGTTTTGTCTTGTATTCCGGTTTAGTCGGATTGGTCGTCCGGTTTAGCCAGTACCGAGGCTCAGGATAAGGGGTATTTTAGTCATTATGTATGGATTTTCTTGTTAGCTAAGAAAACGGAAACTATATATTGATGTACTGTAACCCTAGATCCTGAGGGAATTGAGATCGGATTATAATAGATAAGTTCTCTCTTTCTGTGGACGTAGGCAAAGTTGCCGAACTACGTAAAATTGATGTGTTCATGTGTGTGATTGTTTGATGGTGTGATTATTGTGTATTCATCGTGGTTAATCCGTTAATCTTGGGTAGTTTCCGTTACGCCGCTTTTCCCAACACCTGAGATCTCTAAATCCCAGAGCCTGGGTATCTAGATCTGGGCAGATCTGTGTTAGATTGCATTTTTGAAATAGTAGTTCTTAAAAATATAAAAATCTAATCTAAAATTATCCAAATAACCAATAAAATATCAAAACCCCCGAAAAGCTATCCTAGACACAAGGATCACTATGCCCAGGTTGAATTTTCCCCTTATAAACCATAAGGTTAGTTAGGATATATATACTAATTTAAAAGTAAACAAATTATACTAAAACCAACAAATCAATAAAGACAGTAATAAAGTGAGTATGGATATGCTAAACCCCCCTACAAGTAGAACCCCACTTTGGCCTCTGGGTAGTGGCGCCAAGGTGTCCTAGGTAGAACACTAAAACGTTTGACTTGATTGAAAAGCACAAGCCCTTAGACTCTGAAAAAAAATACAGAAGCCTAGGCCCCTGGGTCCCAGTGCCGAGGGGCCCAATTCACGCAAGTCAATTAGAAGCCACCAAATCCAGAACCTCTGAAGTTTAAGAAAACACAGTGCAGAACATAAAATAACTCAAAACTAATATTTACACCGAGCAAAATTATGCAGAATTGTGAGTAACGATCGAAATTCGAAAATCAACTGACCGTCAATCTGGACCCTGTGGTTCTACCGTTCTAGTGCCCAGGCTGACCATAGCCCTAAAATTGCAATTGCTGACTTATTTCCAATTCCTGGATTGAGCAATCTGAAATCCTAGAACATTAAACACCCTTCAACACAAATCCTAGAACATAAAATCAAAACAAAAAATTAAAACAAATTCATCGGAGAACATAGAAAATACCACTCTGGCCTTTGGGTCGGCGCCCAGGCTGTTTTAACGTCCCTTAATTCGCATATTCAAATAAATCAACACCACGGGCGTTCATGGGCAGGTCCATTTAGTATGGGGTATAAAGTCTCAGCCATCGGCCCATGCCCCCCCCCCCCCCCCCTCAAAATTTTTAAAACCCTCTTTCAATTTTTATTATTTTTATTATTTTTTACATACGCCCCTCCCATTTTTTTGAAAAAGCTTCCATATAATTTGAAAACAATATTTATTTTTTATACGGGCCCTCCAAAAATATTTTTCTAAATAGTGGCCCCACAAGAAAATTTTCTAAATCCACCCCTGCTTCCAGCACAAATCTAGTCCACTGGCTTGAGGCCCAATACCAGTGGGTTTGAAAGATATATACCTTCTATGTTAATTACGCCGGTTTCAGCATGCATAGACCCCAAGACTGATCCATTTCATTATTGGGCCAATAGATTAGGCTATTCCAACCCTCCAACCTAAAACCGCTGTTAAAATTCAACCCAATGTGAGCTAAGCTCGGGCTGTCCCGGACCATGTGTACCACTTCTCCTACCATAGTACCTTATGATCACAGCTGGGGCGCTAACTGTTAGATCACAACCGTTTACCCGTCCCGGTGTGCCCCACCATAAAAACAATCTAGATGCTGAACGATGGGCCCACCAACATAAAAGCGACTGGTATCAACAAAAATTAATTTAGATTTTCCAAGGAAATCCCCCATGTCACGGTGAGGTATAGGTCTCCCCACTGTCAGCCATAGGAATTCCGATAGAGGATCCAGAATCCAATGCCTGAAAAGTGTCTGTGTACACGCCACACGAGGTTTTTGCATGCTCAACAGTGGGCACACGCTTGTATACTGGTTTTCCACAAAGACAGATTGCAAGAGAAAATGCTTTTCATCATCCATGGAAAACTTTATGCCGAATTTCCGCCGTCGCGTTGTTTTCAATTTTTTACTCAGATCTATTTGTGCTGGGATTTAATTAATCGGAATCTATATTTTGCAAAACTTTTTTTATCAATATTATATTAAATTACTTTGTTGAGAATATTCTATGTAGAGCTTATATATTTTGCAATATATAGATTATCGAAAAGAAATAATTGGATTAAAAAACTTATTTTGAAATATTAAATTATAAAAGTTTTCTTCTGAAAAACACAAGCAAGAGAATTACATTATTTACAATGTAGGATATATCTTTGTATTGTTTGTGGCACTCTATTATTGTCGTTTATGAGACCACCTGTAGAAATTAAAACGTCGAATCCACATTTAAAAATCATATTATAACGTGAGCTTATTTTTATAAGAATTATAATATAAAGCCACCTTTTTGTAGACGTATATATGAGACCTAGCTTTATAAATTGCAACATGATGCCTATAATATGGGGTCATATTGATAGGATTTTTAAAGTGAGTCTACCATTCTAGAAACTATAATATGAGCCCACTTTTTTGTGATTGTGATCATATGATCCAATTTTAAGAATTACAAAGTAGAGACACATCCTTTGACATTGCGAACACGGTGCCTATTTTAAGGGCCTGTGAGAAGATTTGGAGTCTTTAAATGTCCTCCTTTATAAAGTATGAGACAAGTAGAAACCAACTGTGTCAGCAAGTTGTTTTTTAAAACCTTTAGTATATCAACAGTTTTTGGAATTTCTTCTAGTGAGATCAAAATTCAAAATTATATACATATCAAACATCTTTTTTGCATATTCATTTGGTGGAACATGGGAACATTCAAATGGCATAACGCTAAATACACTAATTGCTATACAAATGTGCCAAATGACAGAGGAAGTGGGATCGAGAGGGGCAAAATTCCTCAATTCTCTCTTCACTTTGTACGAAGAATAGACATGTTAGAGATTATCGTGGACATTTTAAATTTATGCCTTATTGCCTCTCCTCAAATGTTCTTTTGCTTTATCAAAGAAGAGAGAATTTAGCAAATAATAAGGTTTTTGTTGTATTTTCCTTTCTTTGAGAGATATAGAATGAACTAAATTATCACATCTCCCTCTTCTTCGAGCACATAGCTTTACTTATTGTTCTTGTTGCAATTTTAAAGTAGGATTCTCACATGCGGGACTTCACTCAAGTAGAGTTTTATTAGACTCTTTTAGTACGATCCACTTAAACATATGAAAAGAGACTCAAAATATGGATCCTCTATGCAGTCGATCTCTTGAATGGGGACCATTATAGTAAGAATCTAAACCAAACAAAACAAATACTCTATTTTCTATGAATACTTTGTCTCAATATAGTCTGGGCCCAACGAAATTAACTTACAAAAATATTTGAATTGTCTATATTATTCTATAGGAGATATCAATCTGAAAGTGGGCCAGTTGAGTGAAATTTGATGGGGACAAGGAGGCCATTTTATCAATGAATTAGTTGTTTCAAGTGGGCCTACTATTCTAGAAATCTACTATTACTCATTGTTTTTTCCTTGTTTCTGTTATGTATATGATATTAGGGGTCTTGAAATCATTATTGGGCCACAAAAAGTTGTCCCATTTTATATGAGAAATTTCCCTCCAATACAATATAGGTCTATTGTCAAATTGATCTCCGACAAATCTATAATACACCCATGATCTTCGACAAATCTATACTATCACCACCCCACCCCAGTTTCTTAGGGGGGAAAAGGGAATTCCATGCTCGTTGTTATAAATCTAGGAAAGTCTAAAAACTCTAATGCTTTGACTAATAAAAAAAACATGTATTGAAGGAGTGGAATTTCACCACAGGCTCACTTGTAAAAAATTCAAACCATTTAAAATAAATGCATTTCCAATTTATGGAGTATTCATTAATTTGAGCCAAATAAGAGTTTGTCCCATCTTAAGATTGACCTTCAAAAAAAAAAGTGGTTAATGAATAATGCAAAAGATTATGTTATTACTAATTTTATCAAATGGCCAACCATTCTCCTATTGGATTTAAATTTGGAGATATCTCATGCATCAAAAAAGCATTTATTTTGAACAGCTTAAATTTCAATAGATTTGCCTCACAATGAAGCTTTACTCCTAATAATTCAAGATATCTCTAAATCAAAGCCTCAAAGGATATAGAGTCAAACAACAATAACAAGCCACCTTCAAAATCTAAATTGATCAAAATCATCTCACCTTTTTCTCTTGCCAATAAAAATTTCCCAATGGGCATAAAACCAATGATAACAAAATAAGGTTGATTAGTGACCTTAAATAGAATTTTAAACTTTGTAACATCTGGCCGGCCGTACTTATTTGTGGTGGAACCGGGGGAAAGAGGTAGCCATGGCCTCCAAAAAAAATTTAGCATATGCACCACCTGAAAAAATTTTCCTTCCCTTCTATCCTCAGGGCCTTTTTGTTTAGATCAGAAGATTCCAGGGCCCACATCTGCCACTTACATATTCTGCATTTTACAGTAAAAAAAAGCAATGGACACTTGGCAGTCGTAATAAATAGGCCGTTCTATATTTGAAGTCACTCTCTTAATAAAGGAGGAAAGTGCTGGTTGTTGAATTCAGCTCATTGCTTTGAAGATTACAGCGGGCTCTGAGGCCCGTTTCTTTCTTTCTTTCTGCTACAGAGTCTAGAATGTCTCTTGGAACCGAGAATTTCATGTACTACCAAAGGTGATATCTTCTGTGCTTTTCTTCTTGCTACTCCTCTATTATGTTCTAGTAAGTATACATATATATTCTCAAATAAATCAGTTTTTTTTTTTTAGTAATTTTTGCTAGTAAGGCGACTTGTATGGTGTTCTTGCGATAAGCTGCCTGCCCATGGATCGATTTTTGAACGGTTGTGTTAGATGAGATGTCCTAACCACTGTGGTATCTAGTGTTTCTCTTTAAAGAAATCATTATGGTCTTATCCATGGCTTAAGTAATGGAGGTTAATGGGTAGTTGAAGGGACCTGCCATGGTCACGCGTTGTCCTAATTTCTCCGTGATTGAATGATCATAGCCATCTATTACGGGGCCATCTAAAATTCTAAATGGTTTTTTGCAACTACAGATTCTAACATACCGTTCTAGATTAAGAACACTATTTCATGTGATAAATCTATGATCTCAATTGAATTCCTTACAACTTAATTGAATGGGAGTGGTATTCGTCATTGGATGGGACAAGCGAAAAAGAGAAAGGATTTAATCATGTGCTTTTATGTGCCCCATCTTACATCTGAGGGTGAACATCAATATATGTTATGATTTGGTTGATCAAACAGTCTGCATTCAGGATAGATTTGGGCGGCGAATATGATTGGGGTTATCGTATTCATCATGGATACACACAAACACAGTGAGAAGTGGCTACATAAGGCTAATCTTTTTCATGTGGTCAAGTGGCCGAGGGAGATTAAGTTGAATTGGGATTTAGTGAGGAAATTCCTCACAGTAATATGGAGGTTTCTGCTGTGGATATATATGACACCAATGTTGTGCAAGCGTGTGTGTGATTAACCACACAAAAAAAAAAAAAAATGAGATTTACATAGTCCACAGCCTTGCAATATAGCCTATGTCCAAAATTACACATTACATTATATATATAAGCTTCACTTATCATTTACTCCTAAGAATTCTATTCTTAGACAAAGAAAAGTCCTAATATTATTATGAGACTACTATTAACAAATAAAAAAGTTCGAATACAATTAGAGAAACTATGCAAGACACTGAATTTAATTAGCCAAAGTCTCCCCCTGTCACCATTCAGCAGGCGTCTCCCGACGATCACTGTGAGGAAAATCCTTAGAGGATCCAGACTCGATTAAGTTATATAGATGCACTTTGTGCCCACTTTTTTGAAAATCAGAACCATTGAAAAGTAAAATGCTTGACTACTCTTTGAAAGACTGAAAATCTGTACACAATGGAGTCACATTATCCACATCCAAACCATCAATTTGGAATTTTTATATATGGTTTAATGCATGCTCAAAATTCCATTTCATTGTAAAAAATACTGGGCGTTTGATTGGAAGCAATTAAAAAGAGCAATTAAATTGTGAATTTTCAATCCAGCTGTGAAAATCACCCCATCTGAATTTACTGATGGATAAACCACATGTGCATTACTGGAGATGTTCGGACCTTGGAGAGTGGCCGTTTCCTTACGAAAATCTTGGTTTGTTGAGAATAATTATTATTGCAGCTTAATCACATTTTTCTCCATTCGAGGGGCAATGTCATTATGATAAAGTGGATTTTAGTTCCACTAGGACAGAATATGGATTAAAATATCATACGAACTATTTAGATTTGTGAAAGATAAAGTTGGTGGGACTTTTAGTTTCGAATTGGTATACACTTCTAACCTGGGGTAATCTAGCATTGGAAAAGTCAGTGAGTCAAACTCAAGACTCGGACGGGTCGACTTTTTTTAAGGGGCGGGAGAATCAAACTTACGGATGATTAGGGTAGGGTTAATTGTTTTGGATGCAAAACCTGATACTTGTGGGTCTAACTTGGAACCGTTCAAATATTTGGAAGATGTGCTCCACATGTATCGGTTTACAGTAGAATGCCATGAAATGCCTCAACAAGTAGCACGATTAATCGTGCAGAAACTATGCCAACTATCATCCATAAGCTACATGTGCTTTGCATTGCAAAGTGGGAATTAGTTCATCCTAAGTGGTGGTTACTATCAAAAGATACTGAATCTGATAGACTCGGCAACTGCTTTCAGGTATTGAATCTAATATAATTACTCCATTGCTACTTGCACAGTTATCATCTAATCCCAAATCGATGGCGATCACATCATTCTATGTTTGCACATCTTCCAGTCACTCAGGCATTTTTTTTTATTCATTTTCCTCATTTTCCTTATCATACTGTTTCATGGTACAGTTTTCATGCAGTGCCATGGAAATTAATTCTTTCATATGGTGCCGTGTTTCTGTTGGAAAAAATGCGGCGCAACAAAAATATCTGCGATCAACGGATCAATCACGATGAACACACAGCAATCACACCATCAATCAATCACACACATGAATGCAACAATTTTACGTGGTTCGACAATCTTACCTACGTCTACAGAAGAAAGAACTCATCTATCATGATCCCATCTCAATTTCCTCAGGATCTATGGTTACAGTACATCAATACATATAGTTCCTGTAACACCCTGACCCGAGTTGACCCGGATTAGTGGGTAATGGCATGTGAGTTTGTCGTTAAGTATGTTTTGGCCTTATTTTCTTTGGTTTTGAGTCTCAGAGAGATCGTTTGGGTTGAGTTGACTTGGACTAGGTAGTCCGAGCCCTTTTTCGTAATTTTGGCTTTTGAGTGACTTTGTCAGTTTTGCGTCATTCTGACGTCAGCGCGTGTATTTCGTTGAGCTTGTCGATTTGTGTAACTGTCTGGGATCCGATTGATTTCGTTTGCTTTCGTTGGACCGTCATTTGACTCAAACTGATATTTGTATAAGCTATTTGGACTTAGATGTAATTTGGACTCAACTTATGTTATAAATATCTCACCTACTCTATTTCTCTCTCTCTCGATCGTTTTCAGCTCCCAGCTCGTCTCTCTCTCTCTCTCTCTCGGTTCAGCTCTCTCCTTCTCTGTTTCTGTTGCCTGAGGGAGGAAGAAAGGAGCTCGATTTGTGTGTGGTTTCTCGTGCATCTGAGCCAAAGCAACGTGTGGATTTCGTCTGTGAGGCAAGTATAAGCCCAAGTTGTATAAACACCGATTGATATTGATGTGATTGTTGTATTCTTGTTCTTCATTGTGTTCCTCAGTGTTAGACAGCCCTATTGAGCTCAATCTGCTGTTATTTTGCTGTTTTCAGTCATTTCGTCCAAGTTCTGTATGACTGTAACGATTTCAGGAAAAATGCTTCTGTGCACGCACGGCTACGCCGTGAAATGTGCTACGGCTAAGCCGTGAGATGGCTTACGGCTAAGCCGAGACCAAACCGTAACCTGAACCGTAGAACAGTACAGACTGTTACCTGAAAATAACTGAGAGTTGGCAATTTGCCATTCTTCTACGGCCCAGCCTGATCTAAGCCGTACATTGTCTTACGGCTAAGCCGTGGACCAGGATACGGCTGAGCCGTAGAGCAAAAGACGGTTAAGCCGTAAATCCGGATGGACATTTCGGGAGCCTCGGCTCAGCCGTAGTGCATAGTACGGCTACGCCGTAAGATGCCACGGCTAAGCCGTAAGGTTACCTACGGCTACACCGTAAGGTGTCTGAGAAAGGATAAAAAGGACTAGGTTTAAGAAAGAGACCGTATCTGACTTTCATGTTAGAATGTAGATAACCGAACATGACCAATGGATTGTCTGAATGACATGAATGACCTCGTGGGCTGCGAATCATTCATGACCGTTATCCAGTTGTTTAGCACCTCCCCATGGGTGTTGGTTTAAGGGACTTCGGTGCACACTCCAGACACTGCAACCCTAGACAATGGTGCATCGAATAACTTAAAACTACATCAACATGCACGGTTAGAAGCACTGGATAATTAGTGTAGGTTTGGCTTGTAATTGACCTTGATTCGTAAAAGCATCCTGATTTGTACAGCATATTGCTTTCGGTTATGCCCTCTTATGTGTTCTACGCTGGACCTCTCGATTCTGTGGGAAATGCAGCAACCCCAGAGCGAAGCCCGGGTGGAACCATTCTATTATTGTGTATTGTGTTTTCCCGTTGCACCATTGGAGTACTTGCATCAGTGTTCATGTGATATTAGTCTTTGAGTGCTTGAGTTCTGAGTCTGTGCTGGTGATCAGTACTTCTTTGATTTACTTGTGTTTAGTCAGCATCTGTTATCTGTATTGCTTATCTGCATTCAGTCTTGCTTGTCTGCCTTCCGTATTGTTTATGTACATTCCGTATCAGCTTGTGTACATTCAGTATCAGTTATCCGTATGACTTGCATTCAGTATTAGTTTATTTGATGCACTTCCTATTGTTCGTTCAGTATGATATGTGTGATCTGTAAGATCTGTAAGTGATAAGTGACATGCTAAGTGATAAGTGATCGAGGTGCATCATCTGATTGATTGTGATTGGTCTTGGCACTACTGAGCCTCAGCCTTAGGATACCCGACGGGGTTAACTATGGTTTAGTTTATGTGTTTACCTCTGCAGAGTGTCGTGTCCTGGGACTCCGGACCCCGGGAAATTGGAGACCCATGCGTACCCTGGCCCGGTCGCTGGTGTTCTCATCTTGCGTGCTCTCGTAAGGGAGAAAATGGCCAATGTAGTAGCCACCTTGAGTGTTATCTGTTTGTGATTCTGTTAGCATGCTTATTAATTATGCATTTGCACTTGCACAATTGTTTAGTATACGAACATGCTCTCTATGGATATTGCATTAGGATTATTGTTCAGTCTTATTCAGTATTAGACACAATTCGTGTTATCTTCTTGTTGGCTTATACTTTGCTAAGTCGTCGTACTTATATATTGTCATTGGTGTTGCAGGCTCAGGTACCTTCTCTCGTGTCCTTGTCAGTTGTCAGTTTGCTTGGGAGACTCCAGCTGTCTCTTCAGGTTCGCGGGGTGTGTGCTATCGCACACTATTAGAGCGCGACAGTTCTCTGCATGCATGCATCTCATGTTCCTTTTCCTATCGTTGATTGTACTCAGGTTCTAGACATTGTGATTGGATTCCGTGTGTATGTTCAGACTGTTATATCAGCTTTTGACTATTATGTCTTTGTTCTTGTGTGCCTTGTGTCTCTTGTTGACATTGTTAGCTTCCGCATACTTGTTTTGCATGTGTGTGATCCCTTGTGTGTGTATACTTGGACGGGGTCCAGGTGTGCATGCACGGGAGTACGTGTGTCACTGGCTTGGCTTTTTGCTGACCCCCGGTCCCTGGGCTCGGGTCGTGACATACGTATTGTATGGTATCAGAGAATTGTTGCTCTAGTGATTCAGCATGTAGGCATGTAGGCACGTGGTGAGTAAACGTGATACTGACAGTTGGTCTTTAGTGCCAATTTGTTGGTAAGGTGGGTCGGTATGTGTTCTTCCTGTTTATTCACAGGTGTTCTTCCGCAGGTGTGCGATCAGTGTTTGTTGAGACCGTCTGGCCGTAACCTCGTGTAGCGCTTTGTGCCCTAGTGGGAAAGCTCATGGCAGCAGATGATTTTCAGGAGCCCTATATCGATGTTCTCCGTTGGGAGTTAGGACATCTCAGAGGCATTCCTTTTGTGGTCCGGACGACGGCATTGGTGGAGCTATTGCGAGAAGCGGAACTATCCCGAGACCGGTACACGTTAGAAGAGAGCATCAGGCATCTTCTCCCAGGCGCTTATACGATTGTGTGCAGACGACGGCAACTCCTACTGCATGCATTTAGAGTGCGAGAGTTCCTCAGGACGCACTTCGGTTATCCCTATACCTTTTGGACAGACGGCAACTACGTGATGTACGAGGTGTACTTTCACGCGTGTGTAGAAGCTTTGCTCGCGCAGCGAGAGGAGTACGTCACCATGCTCCAGGGAGTAGTTGTTTGGTATGTGCTGTATCGAGGACCCGATGCCTTCATCGCACCCTATTAGTAGCGGCTCTTTTCTCGTGCTCGAAGGACTGGCTTTTCTGGTGTTTTGGGTCTCCTCTTTTGTGTTAGTTAGTAGGGTAGGAATCGTCGAGATCTTCCATTTTGAGTTTTGTGTTGTATAAACCCTTGACGTTGTAATTCTACTCTTAGTGCTTTCTTGCATTGCCTCTTGCTCTCAGTCTATATAGAAGTTGAGATGTTCGTTTCCTTTGCCTGGTTTGAGGTCACTCGTGAAATCGGGTAGTCCCTTGTCATGTGATCTTGTTTGGAAAGAGTCACAGCCCAATTGGTGTAAGGAGTCTGAGCCATTCTTCAAGTGGGGGAGTTGGTTCCTCTCCACTTTGTTCGAGTTCCATGGATCAGCATTCGGTATCTCTGGTTTTATTGTATATCCACCCTGGTTTCGTTGTATCTCCGAGGAATTGCTACACGGGTGTAGCCATTGTTTGTCATTGTGTTGGTGAGAGGCAGTTGATTCCTCCTAGGCTTGACTGTATCGACTTGTTGTTGTCGAGCTGTTGTGTTGTTGCCACCTTTCGAGTAAGCGAACCCCGATGCTTCTTTCTTTTCCACTCTCACTTGTTTGCTCTTCTTTTTCCTTCCTTGTTCTTCTTTTTTTTCCTTCCATCGATTGATGTGGAGTCATAACCGTACACTAGCTTGCCATTGAGAAGTCTTCTCGTGTTTACTCCCTTGTTTTGTAGTAGATCCAGTGTACTACTCGGTTTCTTCTGTTCGTAGGTGACCGATGTCAGAGTTTTTCTCTCTGTCCGCTTACCCCTCTATTTCTTTGCTCTATTCTTTGGATGTTTGGGGGACGTTGTTGGATTTGTTACCTTCGCTCTTTGTCTACGATATTTCTCGTGGGAATCCTGTTCCCTTGTCGTTGGAGATGGATCTTTGAGGTTCTATTCATTCTTGATCTTTTTCATGTGAGTTTGATACTCTTCATCACATCGACCTTCCTCGTGAAGTATTTTCTGAAGTGCAGGAACCTTTGATGAGTGTTCGAACGCCATCCTTACTTCTTTTCTTTACTCTTTCCTTGATCACGCACTCATTCCTTGCCTTTCCTATCTGGCTGTTTTGTTGGATTGTTTCTTCGTCGCTTAACCCCTGTTCCTTCCTATCTATTCGAGGTGTAGAAGGTGAAAAGACCATGCCAGTGGATTTCTTTCTTCATGGACTTTTGCGAGTGAGCTGGACGTGACGTGAGCACTCAGTTTCGTTCTTCGGAAGACGAATGATGTTGTCGCTTGACAAGAGTTTGCCAACTTTCTAGGTGGTTTGGGCGAACGGATGAGAAATCAATGTGTAGCAGGTGAGCTGGTGGACTAGTGCGTGCGGAGTGCTACTCTGGTCGTGCTTCAGCGTTGCGTTGCGTTGGGTTTCTTGTCGAAGTCGAGTTTAGCGAGATGATGTCAGAAAGAGAAGGGTCTACTGTGGATCGAGGACTTGTTGACTTTGTGTTGGGTCGTGTTCGTGACCTTCTCCTGTTCTTTGGAGTGCTGAGATGTGTGTCGTCGAATGTCTTCGCAGTTGCTCGTTGCTTCTTCAGTCAGTACGAATTGCCAGCCTCGCATACGCAGATCGAAGGATAAGTTAAGTGACGCTTGAGATGGACTTTGTTTCGGGTTTAACACAGTGCCATTTGGGTGATCGTGGACCGATTGACGAAGACAGTCCATTTTCTTCTATCACGAAAGGCGTGACATTTTCCGAGATGGCGAGGCAGTTCGTTGATGAGATCGTTAGCCTACATGGTACGCTTGTGTCGATTGTGTCAGATCGAGGTAACCGCCTTGTTTCTTCTTTTTGGAGCGCATTTCAGGAAGCCATGGAAATGGAGTTGAGCTTCAGTACGGCATATCACGCGCAGACGAATGGACAGTTGGAACGAACTATTCAGACGCTCGAGACGTGTTACGGGCCAGTGTATTGCATTTGGAGAAAGATTGAGATCTGCATCTCCCGTTGTGCGAAATTCGCGTAAAACAATAGTTATGGCACCCTATGAAGCTCGGTATGGAGGGACGGAACTGTAGAAGTCCTGTTGGCTGGGAAAAAAATTGGAACACAGAGTTTCCACGGACCGGTTATCATTGCTGAGACTACAGCGAAAGTTCAGAAAGTCAGTGACAATTTGAAGAGTGCCCGATCGAGATAGAAGAGCTATGCAGATACGCGAGCGAAGAACATGAGCATTTCAGGTTGAAGATTGGGTATTTTTGAAGGTCTCACCGATGAAAGGTGCGATACGGTTCTGTCAGAAAGGCAGGTTAGCGCCGAGATATGTGGATCCATTCGAGATCAAGAACCAGATTGGCGATTTGGCGTGCAGATTGATTCTTTCGTGGAGTCTTCTTCCTTGAGTGTGCTTTGCAAGTATGTTCGAGATTCGACGTTCCGTATTGTTGGGGCTAGAGAACAGCTTTTGCGTACGAGAACGATTCGATGGGTCAAAGGTACTCTGAGAACATTTTGGACCTGATAAAGCCACGTGGGAATTAGAAGATCAGATGGCGCGTCAGTATCCTCTTCTTTTTCGTTCCGGTACGTGTTCATTCCGAGGACGGAATGATGTCCAAGTGGGGGAGGATGTAACACCCTGACCCGAGTTGACCCGGATTAGTGGGTAATGGCATGTGAGTTTGTCGTTAAGTATGTTTTGGCCTTATTTTCTTTGGTTTTGAGTCTCAGAGAGATCGTTTGGGTTGAGTTGACTTGGACTAGGTAGTCCGAGCCCTTTTTCGTAATTTTGGCTTTTGAGTGACTTTGTCAGTTTTGCGTCATTCTGACGTCAGCGCGTGTATTTCGTTGAGCTTGTCGATTTGTGTAACTGTCTGGGATCCGATTGATTTCGTTTGCTTTCGTTGGACCGTCATTTGACTCAAACTGATATTTGTATAAGCTATTTGGACTTAGATGTAATTTGGACTCAACTTATGTTATAAATATCTCACCTACTCTATTTCTCTCTCTCTCGATCGTTTTCAGCTCCCAGCTCGTCTCTCTCTCTCTCTCTCTCGGTTCAGCTCTCTCCTTCTCTGTTTCTGTTGCCTGAGGGAGGAAGAAAGGAGCTCGATTTGTGTGTGGTTTCTCGTGCATCTGAGCCAAAGCAACGTGTGGATTTCGTCTGTGAGGCAAGTATAAGCCCAAGTTGTATAAACACCGATTGATATTGATGTGATTGTTGTATTCTTGTTCTTCATTGTGTTCCTCAGTGTTAGACAGCCCTATTGAGCTCAATCTGCTGTTATTTTGCTGTTTTCAGTCATTTCGTCCAAGTTCTGTATGACTGTAACGATTTCAGGAAAAATGCTTCTGTGCACGCACGGCTACGCCGTGAAATGTGCTACGGCTAAGCCGTGAGATGGCTTACGGCTAAGCCGAGACCAAACCGTAACCTGAACCGTAGAACAGTACAGACTGTTACCTGAAAATAACTGAGAGTTGGCAATTTGCCATTCTTCTACGGCCCAGCCTGATCTAAGCCGTACATTGTCTTACGGCTAAGCCGTGGACCAGGATACGGCTGAGCCGTAGAGCAAAAGACGGTTAAGCCGTAAATCCGGATGGACATTTCGGGAGCCTCGGCTCAGCCGTAGTGCATAGTACGGCTACGCCGTAAGATGCCACGGCTAAGCCGTAAGGTTACCTACGGCTACACCGTAAGGTGTCTGAGAAAGGATAAAAAGGACTAGGTTTAAGAAAGAGACCGTATCTGACTTTCATGTTAGAATGTAGATAACCGAACATGACCAATGGATTGTCTGAATGACATGAATGACCTCGTGGGCTGCGAATCATTCATGACCGTTATCCAGTTGTTTAGCACCTCCCCATGGGTGTTGGTTTAAGGGACTTCGGTGCACACTCCAGACACTGCAACCCTAGACAATGGTGCATCGAATAACTTAAAACTACATCAACATGCACGGTTAGAAGCACTGGATAATTAGTGTAGGTTTGGCTTGTAATTGACCTTGATTCGTAAAAGCATCCTGATTTGTACAGCATATTGCTTTCGGTTATGCCCTCTTATGTGTTCTACGCTGGACCTCTCGATTCTGTGGGAAATGCAGCAACCCCAGAGCGAAGCCCGGGTGGAACCATTCTATTATTGTGTATTGTGTTTTCCCGTTGCACCATTGGAGTACTTGCATCAGTGTTCATGTGATATTAGTCTTTGAGTGCTTGAGTTCTGAGTCTGTGCTGGTGATCAGTACTTCTTTGATTTACTTGTGTTTAGTCAGCATCTGTTATCTGTATTGCTTATCTGCATTCAGTCTTGCTTGTCTGCCTTCCGTATTGTTTATGTACATTCCGTATCAGCTTGTGTACATTCAGTATCAGTTATCCGTATGACTTGCATTCAGTATTAGTTTATTTGATGCACTTCCTATTGTTCGTTCAGTATGATATGTGTGATCTGTAAGATCTGTAAGTGATAAGTGACATGCTAAGTGATAAGTGATCGAGGTGCATCATCTGATTGATTGTGATTGGTCTTGGCACTACTGAGCCTCAGCCTTAGGATACCCGACGGGGTTAACTATGGTTTAGTTTATGTGTTTACCTCTGCAGAGTGTCGTGTCCTGGGACTCCGGACCCCGGGAAATTGGAGACCCATGCGTACCCTGGCCCGGTCGCTGGTGTTCTCATCTTGCGTGCTCTCGTAAGGGAGAAAATGGCCAATGTAGTAGCCACCTTGAGTGTTATCTGTTTGTGATTCTGTTAGCATGCTTATTAATTATGCATTTGCACTTGCACAATTGTTTAGTATACGAACATGCTCTCTATGGATATTGCATTAGGATTATTGTTCAGTCTTATTCAGTATTAGACACAATTCGTGTTATCTTCTTGTTGGCTTATACTTTGCTAAGTCGTCGTACTTATATATTGTCATTGGTGTTGCAGGCTCAGGTACCTTCTCTCGTGTCCTTGTCAGTTGTCAGTTTGCTTGGGAGACTCCAGCTGTCTCTTCAGGTTCGCGGGGTGTGTGCTATCGCACACTATTAGAGCGCGACAGTTCTCTGCATGCATGCATCTCATGTTCCTTTTCCTATCGTTGATTGTACTCAGGTTCTAGACATTGTGATTGGATTCCGTGTGTATGTTCAGACTGTTATATCAGCTTTTGACTATTATGTCTTTGTTCTTGTGTGCCTTGTGTCTCTTGTTGACATTGTTAGCTTCCGCATACTTGTTTTGCATGTGTGTGATCCCTTGTGTGTGTATACTTGGACGGGGTCCAGGTGTGCATGCACGGGAGTACGTGTGTCACTGGCTTGGCTTTTTGCTGACCCCCGGTCCCTGGGCTCGGGTCGTGACAGTTCCCGCTTACTTAGCCAATAAGAAAATCCATACATAATGAGTAATATACCCATAACCTTGAGCTTCGGTTTTGGCTAAACCAGATGACCGATCCAGCTAAACCAAAATACAAGACAAAACCCAAGAATTTCCACCTTGGTTTGGATTTCGCAAATCTTTAGAGCCACCTTGAGATACCCAGTAATGTCTTCACGCGCTTTGCTGAATGGTATGTCACTGTGCCGATGGCGCAGTCTTCTTTTTTCAACACTTTAACATGTTGAACTAGCACTTCACATACCTCGCTGAAAGATACGCCTTTGCACACACTACTACCAAGAGCAGCACCTGCACCCCTAGCCTGGATGCGCAAACAATCTCAGTATTGTCTAGTGTCGATCAAGTCCAAACCGACTTGAGACTTCTCACAGTTGCCTTCTTTGACCTCAACACCACTGTCTTGAACCTCCGAAGTGCTCTCCATTTGTTGCCACATGCATGCATCCTTACAACACAATGAACCCAATTTTCATCAATTAAGACAAAACTGAAGACCTCCTCGAATCTGGATCTCTCTGATACTTTGTGAATCTTTTCTTCTATCTCCATCCCGGTGTTCTTTCCGTCAAACCTGTAATTGTCCTGTTCTAGCATGTTCTTATTCCGTCAAACCTGCAACTATCCTGTTCTAGACCTGTACTATGGGTTGGGCACAATACATATAGGTTAGATATGACCCAATGCTTAAACCGGCTTACTTCGACCTGAACTAGACTACCTTTTTCTAAGAAAATCATCTTCGTTTAGGTTTTCCTAGATTTCCCCTAGATGATATCATTGAAGACCCATCAATCCATCTTCCGATGATCTCGTCGCATCTAACTCCACCTGAACCATAAATTTCCTCCCCTGTTATTTGATGTCTTCTTCACTGCTCCACCTGAAAAAGCATCTCCTATCAACCTGTAGAGATTTCTGACCATCTCACCCTCAATGATGACCAATGTTCCATTTTCCACCTTCATAACTCCACCCGCTATAGTACACTTGCAGCTTTTGAAGTCTAAGGCACACAAAGAAATCCAACGTCTTCGTAAACTCGGAACATATATCACAGCCGTTAGGGTTTGAATAACATCATCATACACCTAGATCTCTATCGTTCTTATCTTAAATGATCATCAGTTGCATTCTCCCTATAAGAACAAATCCATCAACAATGATAGTTATTTGTATCAAACCAATCTCCATGCGAACATATGATAGAAATAATATGAATCCCAATTCCATGAATCATCAACTCGATCCATACCTGTAATGACCAAAACTGATTCATTGTCAACTGAATCTGAGCTTTTTTACACACTACCTCCTTCCGATTCTAATTCTTTTGCTTTTTCTTCCACTTTGGTATGTCGCTCCTTCCTAATCTCTTCAACGCGGATCTAAGCTTTCCTCAAAGTTCTTGGAGCAAGTTTCTATTCATGACATCAAGTAACACTTTTTAATCATTGCTATGTCACAGAGTCTAACACTATTTCCGGCCAATCCCTGAAGTCGTTTCTCCATTAAACACTTCAATTTGGCTCGTGATGCTTAAATCCATTACTACCATCGTGAATCTGTCGGTTTCTTCAGTCCCCTAATTTTCTACCCATCAAATTGCTAATATTTTTTATCAGCCTCGTAGATTTCATCACCGCGAGCACGTTGGAAGAAACGAATTTGAAATCCGACTCCAAATAGCTTCAATATCACAGAAATAGTTTTCTGCACTCAATTAGTGAAACATCCATGTTGACCATTGAACAGCCCATCTTGTTCCACATACGCGTAGATCTCCTCACAACAAGTCCGTAAGTTCGAATGGATCTTCGATAGGACATCGGATGATCAAGATATCACAGAAACAATTTCAGCCACAAATTTGGTCAAACTGCCTTTGACCGTATTTTACTCACCTAGTGCTGACGTTAGCATTGCTGCTGGCAGGTTGTGCTCAAAATCACAGGTCAGTTCTGACCCGACCCGAACTGATCTAGAACTGCTGTGCTGGGCTTCGCTGCAGGCAAGTCAGGTCGATGGCGACCCAACCCGACTGTCCTTCTGGTTGGGCTGCTTGCAAACAGGTCAGGTCCAACCCGACCTAGAACTCACCCTACCTAACAAACCAGGTCCAAAAGAGATCATCTTCCTCGCTGTTTCTCTGCAACAGCGGGGGGGGGGGGGGGGGGGGGGGGGGACCCCAGGCCCACGCTTTCTCTGTTTTCCTTTATTCAGCCACAACGAAGGAGGACCGGAGACCGGAGGCAAAAGCAGCACGAACTGCGGTACACCACGGAAGCAACTTGCAGACTATGCACGGCGACTGTGCATGGCGATTGTAACCGGCAAACTGCGATGATCTCTGTTTTTAGCAAACAAAGATCTAATCGGGTCCTCTGTAAGAACCCACTCTTCGTTCAGTCTCTGTCCAAAAAACGAATTAGTGGATAAAGAAGAGATCAGACAATCCCTTCTTTTCGGCAATCCGTGATCTCGTGCAAATCCAGTGCCACCAATCAGAGATCAAACCACTTCGATCTCTTCTTCCGATTTTTGCAATAAGAAATCCCAAGAGCCCTCTGTTTTCTCTGATCACAACCCACGGATCTTTGGCCTTCTGCAACTTTGAGCACCATCGCCAATAAAAGATGGATCCGGACATGACATGTCGATCCTTTTCTTCCATGCACATCCGACACAATCCGTCAATCACAAATTCCATGAGCGATCTCCACCTCGCTCTAATACCACTTATTGGGAAAAAAGCGACGCAATGGAAATATCCACGATCAACGGATCAATCACGATGAACACATAGCAATCACACCATCAATCAATCACATACATGAATACAGTAATTTTACATGGTTCGGCAACCTTGCTTACGTCCATGGAAGAAAGAACTCATCTATCATGATCCCATCTCAATCCCGTCATGATCTAATGTTACAGTACATCATTATATATAGTTCCCACTTTCTTGACCAATAAGAAAATTCATACATAATGACTAATATACCCCTAACCTTAAGCCTCAGTTCTGGCTAAACCAGATGACCGATCTAACTAAACAGGAATACAAGATAAAACCTAACAGTTTCTACATTTTGAGCGAAAGTCGGCCCTATAATTGCTATTTAAATGCATACCAATGTAATCAACGGCAAACCTAGGAAATTTTCTGTTAGAGGAGCTACTATAAAAATTCTTTCTTTCTTCTTTTTAACAAGAGAGCTACATGTAGAAAAACATATACTTTTCAGGATTATGATTTAATTGCAGGAGGAGGTAGGTTATGTTTTATATTTTGTTAGCTATAATTGTCTTTCAGAAGTGATTGTTACAGAATTGTTCTTGCAGCATAGTTTTTGTGAAGGGCAATTGAACTAGCTTGAGAGAGAGAGAGAGAGAGAGATGGTGTCAAGGACAAGCTTCAGTGAGGCGTTGCCTTATGTGGCCATGATATTGATGGAGTTCTTGGATGTGGGCGTGACAACTTTACTTAAGGCCGCCATGACAAAAGGGGCGAGCCAGTTCGTGATGATTGTTTATTCAAATGCAATTGGGGCTCTTATCCTTCTCCCTTCTTCCTATGTACTTGAAAGGTAAGAGTCTCAACCAATCCTCTTCATCATCCATAGATTTGCAAATTTTGCAACCACCACTCACATCTAGGCCTGACCCCTTAATTAGAATTTGGATTGACCCTTTTATATTTTGGGTTGGGATTGGGTTCACATTGTTGACCAATTCAATCAATGAGTTTGGTTCAGTTGAGTGCATGCTAGGGGCCATGCCAGCTTGACCTAAACACAACTCAACCTATCTCAGCCCTATTGGACAAGAAGGGAGAGAGAAAATTAAGAACACAACTAAAACCACTATTTAATCGTATTATATTCACCAATATAAATAAAAAAATCCTAAGCTAATTTGCCAAGTAAGAAAACTATTCAAATTAGGAAACACACCATAAAATAAAACCTTAAACCCAATCAAATCGAGAAACTAATCTAGTAAGGAAACTTGCCCACATAGCGCCACCAACACAACACCTTCTGTGCAAGTGCTGAGTCAACAATGACGTCAACAAACCCAACCCATTAACTAGGCCTGTTAATTTAGGGGACAGTTGATGTCACAATCTGGCCCAACTTAGCATTATATTATCCACTTTAGCCCATATACATGTGCAAGGACTTCCTAAGCAATCAGCCATCGTAGTACTAGTCTTGCCCTAACATGCTTAACTTTGGAGTTCTTATGGGATTTGGAATGCGTCATGTTGGGTTAAGAAGAGATTTGGCTTATAAACTTAGGGTCAGAACCTGGATATTTCCAATGTGGCACTTAGAAAAAGCTTCAAATTGCTAACCCCACCCTTGCCTTTGCAGATTCTCTTTTCTCGGTTAACAAGATCATTTGACCTGGATTCACCTAAGGTATTACCGAGGGGGATGGGGGTCTCATAGTTGACCCTTTTAATTTTGGTTTGGCTTGAGTTAAAATTTCCAACCTAGTCTGGTATGCATTGAGAATATGAATGTGATATTGGATTCAGTGAGTGTGGCCCACATGACCAAATGGGACTCACTCATTTCTAAAACATCCAAGAAAGGATAGTTTCCCATGGTCAAAGGATATCAAAATTTACCTTTATATTTAAGGTGCCTAAGACCACAATTTGCTTTTAGAGGTTATAGGTTGAGTTGCGCTAATGGCCTAAGGGATTTATCCGGCTGCCCTTGGGCCCAAATGAATTAGTCCATTTCAAAGGGCCAGGACACCCTTCATTGGTAAAAAAAAAAAAAAAAAGGGGAGACAATATTAGAGATATTTTTTAAAGACAATATTAGAGATTTTTTTAAAACCCTATTTGATAGGAGCATTCTATCTCTATAAAAGGATTTTAAACTACTTTCCCAACTACGATTAATTTCTTAATTTTCATCACTTATAAGAGAAAGCACCGAAAAGGTTAAGGAAGTTGTAAACCCCTATCCGAGGTCAACGTTCTTTGTAGGCATTCGAGCTAAGGAAAAAACTATCAAGTATAATTTATTATATTTGACATTCATCATTAATTACTTTTATCATTAGTTTATATCCAATGATCTTGGGATTTCTAGAAAGCTCACATGTGATCCATCGTGACTCACCATGCCACAAATGCAACTCGACCGAGACCCACTACCACCCATATACTTTGTCACAACTCATTGTTGTCTCCTTTGCAGAAGGCGTGGTCCGCTCACCTTTCGTCTCCTTTGCTGGTTCTTTTTCTTAGGTTTCATTGGGTATGCAATTTCATGATAACACTGCTTATCTTTCAAATTTCTTCTCTACAATATGATAAAATCTTCTAATTTCTGAGTTGGTTGGCAAAATAGATTGTTATGTTTCTTTTGCTTTTGTTTTTACAGGATAACAGTTATGCAATATCTTGCACTCACTGGAATCAGCTATAGCTCTCCTGCTCTTGCATCTACTCTAAACAACTTGGTTCCCATTTACACCTTCATTCTTGCAGTTATTTTCGGGTTTCGTAATCTCTCCCTCTCTCTCTGTCATCTATAGTGGCAGTTAAATAATATATGTGTGTGGGCGTGGTTTTCAAAAATTTTAGGGGGTATGTACACGGGGAACCGTTCTTCCTTCCCTAAAATTAAGGACACGGACGTTGGGAATTGGGCTGTAGGGGTTAAGATGGAAAAAATAAGAACATTGGCTGATTGGATTTCAAATGGTGCAGATGTTAAGCTACTTAAACATCAGGGCCGGAACGAAATTAAAAAAAAAAAAAAACCTAAAACATGAAATCCAATGGTTGATACACTTCACAATGAGTACCAAATTGGTCTAGTGTCAATTCAAGGCAGTTGACGTAAATACGCATACATGTGAATTGTGATCACAGGTCTAAGTAGGAAAATGATATATATGAGGATGAGGTTTGAAAAAGATGATGATTATTAATAGGGTTTGAGATATTCACATGAGGGTAAAAGATATGAGTGACAAACATATGGAAGTGACCATCAACTTTCCACTATTACATATAGATAGTTTCTCATATTCATTTTCTTTGGGAGAAACACCACCACATTTGGGAATATTTGATGGTCTTGTCTTCGGCAATGGTCCTTTACCCACCATATTATTCCTTTCATCCGTTCCCTTTCACGTCTCTTTCCCATAAAAAAATGATATGAAATGCTACGGGTTGCATTCTACTAAATCGCATTTCAACAGATTGCATGAGAGGTGAAACTCAGTCTGTTATGGGAGACACTTATATTTGTATATAAAATAATAATTTTATACAAAATTTCCGTACAGTTAATAATAGACTCAACTGTTAGCACATGGGTGCGACCGCACTAGCGAGATTCGAGAAACTCCTTAGATGATACCTTAAATTTTTTAATTTGTTATTTGAACTTTTTTACTTGATCATTGCCGCACCATCCAAACATAGATCCTCACCATTGTTTACAGTCTTACTATGCAACCTTCCATGTGGGCCACCTACTAGTCCATTCGAATAGACCATCCGAACCCAGCTCTCCTATTTACATAGATCCCACTAGATTTTGATAGATACAAAAGGAGTAGCCTGTTAGATCGATGGTCAATTTTGTTATTATAAATATATGAGGCACACTTAAAAATTTCTCAAGCATTTTTTAAAGAAAAACTCTCATTTTTAATTGGTTAATGTATTCTTCTTGAGCTATTATTTAGGAAGTCAAAGCATTTAAATATACCTAATTTTTCTCTTTTAATATGAGTTAGCATGTAAAGGTGATGTGACATCATCTCATTTAGCAAATCAAAAGGGGTAAAAACTCCCCTTTTAAAATGGGGAGGTTTTGAAAATTCCTCTCTCTCTCTCTCTCTCTGTATATATACAACCCAAGTAAGTGAGGATCGTATTATGGAAAATGTCTCATTGTGATTCCATTTTTAAGGAAAATCATCTTAATTAGATCATCACAACCATTGATTTAGAGACCTAAAGTTTAATGGTTTTTTAAGTTTTGTTTTTTGCGAAAGCTTAATTCAACAATAAGAATTGAAGGATTTTAACCTTAACACAAGTTAAGGTCCCAACACAGACTTCTTATATGTAGATAAATAAACAATTAATCTAAGTTAAGAAAGCAATCAACCACAAGAGATAGACATGCAATTTTTACGTGAAAGACCTAAACAAAAAAAAATCATGGGACTTAACACTGGTCCATACTCAGATTAAGTACTATGCGAGAGAAATTGTAAGATCTACTTACTACCCATGTCCAGTTGAACATAATCTAAAGGACTGAAGTTCTTCTTGCCAACGCACATGCAGTTCGCCTTCTTCATACTTGATCAAACACGCTTTAAAGCAACTTGACACGAATAACCTTCTACAAGAGAAAAGGCAATCTTTTAGAAGAGAGTAGAAGTAATATTTTCTAAAACTTAATAACTTCAACACAATCTCTCAATGAATGCTTTAGAGAAAAAAAGAATCTCCAATGTGAAATCTCAACTTAAAATATGGAGATAGATGCTTTAGGATTGAGAGAACCACCTTTTAAATAACCCCTAATTCGTGCCTTATAATTAAAGTCCCTGTAAAACCAAAACAAGCAATCTTGGCTATAAAAAAAAGAAAGTTTTCCGCGTAATGGGATTTTGTGCGATAACAGTTTTGTAATTACAAACAACATAATTTTTGCAAACTTCATAAAGCCATAACTTTGTCGTTCTAGCTCGAATTGATGCAATCTTCAAAGTTACGAACTTCTATTCGAAACAAGCTTTCCAATGGTAAGTCGCTTGCCTATATCCGATGCTCAGTTTATGAGATAAATTTTTTTAATCCATATTATCATTAAAAAATACTTTAATTTAGCTCTTCTGAAACTCTTTAAAATCTTTAAACTCCTACACTAAAATAAATAGAAACACAACTTTAACTAGAGCTAGAGTTTTGTCTAATTCATAAATTAGCAAACAAACATAAATCCTTACAAGAATAATTCAAATAAAATCAATTAAGGTGAATGCAACTCATAGGATAACATCAATTAAGGCAAATGCAATTCATAGGTTCTTAGTGGGTATAAGGGATTGGATTTGTCATAGCATTCTTGTGTAGTTGTAAAAGAAATTTGTCTCTAGTACATTTATAAGAGGTACCTCTAGTACATTTATAAGAGGTACCTCTTAACATAATGCAACGCAAATTGCAAATGTCCCCAAAATATGTTAAGATTGCTCAAAATGAGGATCATAATCAACATTCAACGATCAAAATACCCAAACTTGCATGTTTGAGCTTTCACTCCTCATATGTGCAGGTTTTTTCTCCTCTAATGTACAAGTATTTACTCCTCGTGTCTGTGGTTTTCCTCCTTGTGTGTGTGAGTCCCTCTCTCAATATATGCTTGGGTATTCTCATGAGTCCCAATCTCCTTAATTGAGCTACCAAAAGAAAAAAAATCAATACCCTCAAATTAACCACTTGAGTCGAGCAAACTACAACAAACCACGGTCATGAGTGAACAAGGGGGTCCGTTCAAACACTCATCCAAACATAATGGTTGAAATACTTTTTTGTGATTTTGAATCTATGTCCACATCAATGGTGTTGCAGGTTTGAGAAATTAAAGAAAAAAAGCTTAAGCACTCAGGCCAGAGTATTGGGAACCTTGGTATGCATCTCAGGGGCATTGACAGCCACTCTATACAAGGGGCCATCACTTTGGAGACCATCATCTTCCATCCCATTGCTTCTTTCCTCACATCATCCACCTCCAGGATCTGTCAAGAGGAAGAATTGGGTACTGGGAGGTGTTTTTCTGTTTACTGCTGGCATCTGTGTCTCATTTTGGAACATTCTTCAGGTAAGATCAATCAGACCACTTAATTCACTTGGCAATATAGGAGCCCCAGGTTTTTTTTTTATACCCCAAATGGCTAGATTCATATAAATGAGATGGGCCCTGCCACCAAATGTGGATGCTTTCATATGTATTCATCATAACCATCTTTGGTTTACTGGATTCTGGACCCTTTTGTTAATGTTGCTATTGTTATAGGGACAATCTTAGTGTGGCAATGGACAATCTTGCCCACTGGAGGTAGCATGTTTGGGTTCAATCCGAGCCCAACCCATTTGACTGAACAGGTTGGAAAGGTCAATCAAACCGGACTCAATAGTGATATGGGGTTGGAAAGTTCAATCTGAACCAACCTGAAAGTTAAAAAGTCTAACCCAAGTCCTTGAGTAACAGAATCAGTTTTGGACTGAATATTTGTTTCAATGTGCATTTAGTTGGTCTAGATTGAGTTTGAGCTGGATTAACCGGTTAATTGCAAGTCGGACTCAATCTGAACCTGACCATTCATTATGGGGGCAGAAGTGCTTGAAGAAGTAAAACTTAGGCTTAGAGTTAGGACTCAAGTCTCAAATACGTCTGTCTAGTGCATAAACTGTCTTTTAGTTCACAAGGCTCACTAAATACATAATCCTGCATTTTTCTTTTCTTTTTTCAGGCAGCAACTCTGAAAAAGTATCCATGGGAGATCACCATAGTCGCTTTCAATGTCCTTTCTTCATCCTTTCAATCGGCAATAGTGACTTTGATTTTAGAAAGGAAGAACCCAAGTGTTTGGAGAATAAACACTAACATTGAGCTCATTGCAACAGTGTATTTGGTAAGAAAACTTAAAAAAAAATTCAAACTCCCTGATGTGATACTAAGAGGCGCAACTCAGGAAATTACTAGCTTAAACCAAGTTAACTACAAGGGATAGCTCAAGTGGCTTAGGACGGTTTGTTGTTGGAGGTTGCGAGTTCAAGCTGCATTATCATAGAGGGGCCACAACAAAATTACCCAACTCCCCCTGGGCCAAAAAGGATTAGTCCGGCCCAAAGGGCTAGAAAATCCTCCGTTATCATGAAAATAGAATAAAATAAACCCTTTAACCTAGCTGAACCTGCACTGTAAGTTATAACATGTAAATCCAAACCTGAACTTGACCTGACGAAAACCGGAATGTACCTGATCCAAGCCTGACCCACATTGAACACTCCCTAGTCCGTACCCTATTGCAATGCCAGCTCAATTGGGTTGGATACGTAATTTTTTTGGTTTGGTCTTCTTTTTCAAAGGGTTCAAAATTTAGAACATGTATCACTCACGTATGTCATATGACTTACATATTATTTATTATATGTACATAGATACGTATATATCTTGGATACTAAAACCCGAAACGAACCTGACTGAGCTCAATCCAAATTTCTCTTTTCATCAGATTGGCTATGCAGTTATGGGTTTGGTTCAGCCCAAGTTAAACCCATGTGATATGATTCTGAAAAGTTAGTAAAACTTATAACCCAAATATGGAAAATGATTATAATATATAGCAAATCTTGCCCGCGCTTAGTATGGGTGATATAATTGATTGTATTCAATATTTATTTGTAAATAAAGTTAATGATTTTTTATCAATCATATCAAGATGGTAAAAATAGAAAAACAGAGAATAATAAACTAAATAGATTAATATGTGAAAAACGATAGAAAAAAAAAACAATCTTCGCATTCTACTAAAGAAATCAACAACTATAATGAATGCTTAAAAATTAAGACAGAAAAGAAAACATTGATACATAATCTTAGATCTAGGTAGTGGGTCCACATATCAAAGGTTTTGTGAGACCTGAAACCATCAACCCACTTGCATAAATAATCGCAAACTAAGAGTCCAAATCTTCCTAAAAGTCTAAATAATTCAAAATTCCTCAAATCCCTTCCTCAAGTCAAATCAAGTGAGATGGAAAAGAGTTTAGATCTTTCAAAAGCCTAAATAATCTAAAACCCCTAAAATCCCTTTCAAATTAAAATTGAGCCAAAACTAAAATTGAAATTGAGCTCTAATTTTTATAACTGGAGCTAAATTACAAAATCAAATCCTATTCTGTTCATATATTATTTTATAATAGATCGTATGGACATAAATATTCAATAAAAACAAACACTATATTGACCTTGGATGACCATGAAGTCCCATAATTAACTTGAACCTTGACCCAACACCAACTAGATGGCCTTCCAGATGATGCCTCAGTTGTTAAGATCTTCGGTTTGTTTCGAATTCAATTCTTTCTAATTCAATTTCAAAGAAAGATGAACCAAACTTGACTTCTTTTCATACGGATGAAACAATAAGCCCGAATGGGTATATGGGCCACTTACAGTTAAGAGAAGCTCTCTCTCTCTCTCTCTCTCTCTCTCTCTCTTCCAAGTAAATGGAATTTCATGCAATGCTAGTTTGGCTATCCTGTAGGCTATCGTTGGGAATGTTATCACCTTCACTATTCAGACATGGTGCATACGAAAGAGGGGACCCATTTTTATGGTAATGTTCAAGCCCTTGGGAATTGTCATTGCTACCATCTCGTCTACCATTATTTTGGGGGATACTCTTTTTCTAGGAAGGTATATTTTTCTTTCCTTATTGAAGCCCTTGAATAATTCCATTGATTTTCTTCGAAAAAAGTAATTTGCTTTTTTTCTCAAACACTTGATCATATGTTTTTTCGAATTGAACCATCTACCTTGAGTTTGTGACTCATGTCTTCGACCTTGGGCACCATAGTTGCCTGATCAGTACCAATTCACAACTGTGTATTAGTTCTTAAAAACAAAGATCGCTCAATAGTTTGACTTAAACCTAGTTTCTTTTTATGGAATGTAGTTCTTAGGAAATCTTGACAAAATTTCGAAGGATTTGTAAAGAGTTGAAGAGCACATGAAGGATATAAGGTAGAGACACCGAGGGAACTTTCACTTCTCTAGGATTATATTTAATAGGGTCATGAGTGAGTATGCATTTTCGCTAAATGGGAGACTTGTTTACTGTCGGTCCCAGTTTAGATAAAGGGACTGCATCAAGTAGGTTGATGGTTGGCACAAAACTTTTATCACTAGTGGAGGAATAAGAAAATTTACCTTGGGGGCCACTATGTAAAAGTAAAAAAAATGCCTCCCAGTTTAGATAAAGGGGCTGCATCAAGTAGGTTGATGGTTGGCACAAAACTTTTATCACTAGTGAAGGAATAAGAAAATTTACCTTGGGGGCCACTATGTAAAAGTAAAAAAATTGCCTCCCCTAATTTTTCTTGTTTGTCATGGTCCGAACGCAAATTCCAACTAAAGGGGAGAATAATCGATGACCAAATGTGGATCTTGCAGCTTTTTTTCCTTCAATTTTAACTACTTTTAGGAATACATTACTTAGAAGTTTTAGGAACTCAATTCCATGTGAAGACAAATGGGCCCTTAGTAAAAAAATCTTATATCTAGAAGATGTAAAGCAATTATTTAATATGCTTCTTTTATTTTACGTGGAGTTTCCTTACCTCATATGTCAAAAGCATGATTTTCCCCTATAGACGCAGGTTAGTGAGAACTTAATATTTTCTATATTTTTTCAATTTGCAGTTTCATTGGAGGAATCATTATTGTGGCTGGATTTTATAGTGTGATGTGGGGACAGGCCAAAGAGAAGATGATAGAAGCCAAACAAGATGATCGAGTGGGTTCATCCTCTCAGAGATTGGCTCAAGAGGACAGGAGTAGAGAGGACATAAAAGATGAGGAATTGGATTCATCCCCTCATAAAAAGGCCGAACAAGAGAAGAGAGAAGAGATACATGATGGTGGAGTTGCATCCTCTTAGAAGATGCAAAAATAGATTCATCCTAACTCTTGAATCAATATTTCCCATAGTAATTGCAGATTCACCTTAAAATTGGATATTTATTATGATAATGCGATCTACTCAAATAATAATCTATCATATGCAATGTATCTGGGAAGATTTTCACCCACAAGCATACCCACATATGTGCTTATGTGGTCCAACTCATGGGACCACTTGGATGCTTCTAGTATTGAGATTAGGATGGATGGAAAGTCTCTTTATGAAAGAAGGGTCATGCAAAAAAATCAGCCTCATTAGATAATCCTAGCATTTGATTTAACGTCCTTAAAGTTTAATGATCTTTGAACTAGAGATCCTTTTGAGATTCAATCCAACAACGAGTAAAGGTTTGATGAGCATAGAGCAAGACATGGTGGGAGATCATTGGGGATAAGAGTGTGGAAGGATCTACACTAATTAAAGGTGGCCCAAGTGGGCCCCTTTGAGCGTTCAATTAGAACATTTTAAAAGCACAATAAAATATTAATTGTTCAATCCAATCATGAATATCACCCCCATTTGATGTAAAACATTATGAAGGTGATGGATTAATTGATTATGAAGCTTTGTAACCCAGGCCTATTTAGTTGCAAGCATTTGGAGCTATATAAATATGAATACAAATATAACTATAAATATCTATTGGAGCGTCGCAAATCTCTTGATGAGTTTTTTTTACAAAAAAATTGTCCCTCCCATTTGGGGCCACTATGGTGTATGACAATCATGGAATGCCATTGGATGAAATAATCTAGAATAGATCTACTCATATGAAAGATTTCAACTCCATTAGATTATTCTAACCCCTTTATTGATGGCCCCAAAGTTTAACGTTTTTAGAGGATTACTTTATTGTAATTTCAATCCAATGGTGAATAAAGTTGGATAAATTTAGAATTTAATTTTTATACCAATTCACGAGGGGTAGTCTGTGTGAAATGATTAGATTCACTCAAGGTGGACTCCATGCCCTAAAACTACAGGAAAGCAAAAAGGAGAGTTTTTAAAACGGGGAGTTTTTGAGAATTCATACAGAAGTGAGAAATCCATATGGAACTTGTAGATTTAAAGGTTTCTCATTGTCTCTGGAATGTGTATTCTCACTTATGATTTCTATAGTTGAGGATTTAGGAATTCATATCGAAATCAGTGCTTTTCAATGCATATGGTTGAAAAAATTTGGTATGAGTGCATAAACTCTCAAAAATGAGGATTTTCAAGTCTTATTAGACAAGGTTGGACATGCAAATCCTCAAAATATGAGGATTGATGTTGGACTTGAGATTCCCCAAAAGTGAGGATTTCTATTGGCCTAAAACCTTATGAATTTACAATTATTAAGCATGGATTTTCCATAACTTATTGGAAATCTAGTGAGGAATCCCGCAGAATATTTGAATACCAAACTTGACGTAGAGGATGAATTCCGAAGTATATCATTCCAATGTATCCTGTACAAATAAACAACCTAGCATCAATTAGGGGTGAATTCCAATTCATATATATGAGAGAAAAGAGGTGTATATATATGTGGGGTGGGGTGGGGTGGGGTGGGGTGGGTGGGTGGAATGGGCATAACAAGATTGCAAGCTCATTTAGTTTTTAACTATGTTCACCATTCATCTATCGTGCTAAGGCAAGCAATAGGATGGATTACAATTTTAGTATCATATCTTCATTCTTTTTTTCTTTTTCTTTTTTCTATATTTTGAATGATCTCCTGGGCTGTGGCTACTAAACTCATAAACATGAGTAAATTTGGTGTGGTTTCAAATGCAAGATGGGAAGCAAACCCATCCTTTATGTACCATTCTATCAAGTCCCAGGTAGGTCATATCTTCATTCATATAACCATAGATTCTTTTTGTTTTCTATCATTATATATAATGATCCAAACCTACGACTATATATATATTTGATCGGTAACGAAGAACTCATTAAAAGGAGAAAAGATTATGAAAGAATGTCTCAGATCCGGATTTCTAGATTGTAGTTCAAAATATATGCAGTGGAAAAATAAAAGAATTAGCAAATAAATCAATCACACACGACAAGAAGAAGACACGGATTTTTATGTGGAAAACCCTACTTGGGAAAAACCACCAGTCATCCTCAGACTAACAAAAACCAAATATTAATAATAAGCAATTACAAGATATTTTCACAGACCTTTCCCAATTGCAACTCAACCTAATGACTACAGTTTTTCTTGTCGACTACTTGTCATTCACTGCTCACCACGCTTGAAACAACGAATCTTCAATAAAAAAATCTTCTACAAGGAGTAGGAGCACAAATCTCTAAAATTCAAAACTTCAACACAATTTCTCAAATGGCTGTTCTAGAGAAGAAGGGTATCTCCAATGTGTATTCTCAACTTAGAATAAGGAGATGGATACCTTAGGGTTGAGAGAAACCCCCTTTTTATAGCTCCAATTTCGTGCCTCATAATGGTATTTCAGCCATAATAGGAATTGGCACAAAACAGGAAATTTTTATTTAAAATAAAAGTAGAAATTCATGCAATGACAGTTTTGCAATTTCGGACAGCACAATTTCTGCAAACTTCCGAGGCCATAACTTCGTTATTTTAACTCTGATTGATGCAATTTTGGAACCTACGGATATCTACTTAAAAAGAACTTTTTAATGGTATGTAGCTTGTCCCAATCTGATACTCAGTTTGTGAGATATGATCTTTTTAATTTAAATACCTTTATTTTAGCACTTCTGAGACTATTTAAGCTCTTCAAACTCCTAATCTAAAACAAATAAAAATACAACTTTGACTAAAACTAAAGTTTTGTCCAATCTATAAATTTAACCAACATACAACAGTCCTAACAGGTTACAAAAGGAAAAGCATAGGGAAAATAAGGGTCTAAGAGCATTGGACCCACCCCCTAACCCTTACATAACTATACCTTCACAAGGAGATAGCCTCTCAATCCCCTACTTAACTAGAACATCTGCCATAGAATTGGCAGATCTAACCTTATGATTGAAACACAACATTAATAAAAGAACAAAGCTCCTTAGTTTGATTAAAAGTGAATTGAAGTTTCCATGGGGAGACCTTCTTATTTGACACACAATCAACCTCATTGGAAGAATCGCTTTCCACAATGAGAGCTTCAAAACAATCCCTTGGAAACAAACCTACCAAAATATGATGAGCAAACTAAAAGAAGTGATGATACATTGTCAACTTAGATTTAATTTTGCACATTTAAAGAGAAATAATTCACCATTTAATGATTAAAATTAGTGGGTCCAGCTTTGGCTCGGGTTGACATTTTTAACAATGGTCATATTGGGCCAAATTTTAAGGCTTGATTGTAAATTAGTACATACTAGCCTGTCCATACTGTTGGGCTTTTAGACATAATAATGGTTATTAACTGGTTAAGACCAGGTAAGCTGATACAGACCCAACTGATCACCATAGGTAGATGTGCACCAAGGACCGACTTTCCTACTATTTAATTTAGTAGGGTGATCACAGGGTATTAATTTTTCATGTTACCTAATTCATTTTCTATTAAAGAGAAGATTATTTGATGCCCAATTGTGTATCTTCACTTTTTTTTCTTCAATTTTTGCTATTTTTAAAATACATCTCTTAGAATTCCTAGTAATCCAATTCGATGCCACCAGCATGTGCTAAACCTAAAAAAAAAAAAAACTCATTTAGCTTTATAACCGATTGACTCTTTTGTATCATTACATGCATTTGTTAGTGAAATAAAGTTGTTATCTTCACACTAAAAAAAAAATGAGAGGGTGATTAGCCGATGGCTGTTTGACATGGTTAGAGAGGATTTCTCCGGACCAGAGAGGATGATTGAGAGCAAGCTGGTTGACAATTGTTATCTGTAAAAGGCTGGAGGTAATAGGGATTACGGTTTAATTTTAGGAAGTTGTTGGCCGTGTTTAAGTTCTTGTTCTGGCATTGAGAAATTGTAATAATATATAGCACTAGTTCTTGCAGCATAGATCTTGTGTAGTGCAATTTGACAAACTAAAACCATTCATTCTGCTCATTTGAGGTTATTTACACATTTAATTTTTAGCCCATTTTAGGTGTTAGAGAGAGAGAGAGAGAGAGAGAGAGAGAGAGAGAGAGAGAGATGGGGTCAAAGTCAAAGTCATGCTTTAAGGAAGTGCTGCCTTATTTGGCCATGGTGTCGTTGGAGTTCATGGATGCGGGTGTGACAGCTCTAACTAAAGCCGCCATTAACAAGAGGGGCGAACCAGTTTGTGGTGATTGTTCACTCAAATGCAATTGGAGCTCTTATTCTTCTTCCATCGTCATATATTCTTGAAAGGTCTGCTCAACTGCCCCCTGGCTTGAGTACCCGTAAATATGCTAGTTTTGCCACCACAACTCACATCTTGGGTTGGTCCAACCCGGCAGCTCAGCCCTAATCTGACCCAGTAGTGGAGGGTTCGAATTGACCCCTCGGCTGGTTTGTTTCATCCAATTGAATTAGTAGGAAGCCAAAGCAATGTATTCCTAAAAGTAGCTAAAACTGAAGAAATATTGGCAAGGAACGATAAATGACCATCAATTATTTCTCCTTAAAACGAAAAATGAATGAAGGAAAGATGAAAAGTGAAAATCCAATGATTACCTATTAAATCCTAAAACATTTAGGGCTCCATCAATATCTCCATTTTATATCATTTATCCCATACAACTCTTCACTAGTCCTTTGTTAAACCCATTTTACCATAAATTTTTAGGAATTCAATTTCATGCACACAAAAGGGTCATTAACTTTCGAGATAGGTTTGATGAGTTCACATTGTGGGCCTTGATACTAAAAGGGTGGGGTCCAAACTGTGTCCATACTTGGTAGCTAACCCTACTTGACCTGAGCCCAATTTAACTCAACCCATCTCATTCTCAATGTTATATTACTTATCAACTTGTCCTATTAATTTAGAGTTTGGTTGACCCTTTCAATTTCCGGTTATTTCAATTTGACATTTGAGATTCTTTTAGGGAATTTCCACAAAAACCATTGTAAAATGGTGGAGAGACCAAATATTCAATATTAACACAGGAAAGCCTACCTCTACTTTTTTTTTTCTTCTTTACATTTTCCCCTTACCCCGCAATATCACAGGATGTTATAGGGATCTATGTGTTTTATGAAAATTTCTGCGAATATATATGCTATCAAAGTCAGGAACTTGGCCGGTGTCTTTTGAGGTATTTTCTAAAAAAAAAAAATCCTTTTAGATTTTCAACCATACTAATAACCATGTTACCTAAACGGGCCTGTAGAAATTTCCAATCATACTAAGCCCATATTTGGCATTACTACTTTTTACTTCTATTTATCTATATGTCTAAAATACTTAAAATTTTGAAAAATAAGAGCATTTGGCATGTGATTTTATCTTCTACTATATTTAAACAAATAGAGGCAAAATCTCTTAAAACCAATTGCCCCAAAACTGAGCCCTCAAAATAAAAGGCAAAAAATAAAAAGTGCTACTACCGTAGCTTTATGGTCATCCCACCCAATTCTTTTTTATTTTATTTTATTTTTCTTTAAATCTGAGATGATAAATGAAGATTCAAACAGTCGGAAATGAACACAAGATCAAAAACGGCCATCTACCCAAATTTTAGCCATTGAATCATCATCAATCTCAATATATGTGAAAAAAATGAGCCAATGGATGTTTTTTTAAATTTTGTTGGGCCCAAATACAAGATTCAAACCATTGGAATTGTTTGAAAGGCTTAACATTGCTATGGGGTTAATTTTCAAGTCTTGATTCTATGTGGATCTTGAGAAACTTGTGAAAAACTCTCAACCATTGATTCAACATGCCTAATTTTGGATTATTCCACAGGCAGTCCCTTTTTTCTTTTTTATTATTATTTCTGAAACAATAAATCGCATTCCCAACTATTAAAAATGCTTATAAGGTCAATGATCATTAGAGATCGAATTTTAGCTGTTGGATCCTCTCCAATATTGAGATATTTGCTAAAAAAACTTGAATTATTTGTTATTTTTTAAAAACATTGTGAGCCTCAAACACAAAATTCAAACCATTAGATCCCACTGGAAGGATGAATATGGCTATGGAGTCAAATATCAAAGCTTAATACTTTGTAAATTTTAAGAAATTTGTGAAAAACTTTCAACTATTGATTTTAAAAAGTCTATGTAAAATAGATCCTCGTGTTACCAAACACACATTTTGATTTTAACCTTTTCTTTTTATGGCTCTTTTTTTAATGCCTCTATTTTGAATGAGTCTATGCTCCTGTTTGGCATCACTATTTTTATGCTCTATTTGTCTAAATGTTTAAACCGGGAAGAGCTTTGAAAAATAAGAGCATTTGGCATGTGTTTTTATGCTCTACCAAGTTTAGACAAATAGAGGCTTTACCTCTATTTCCCACAAACCCCTTAAGGATGCATGTGAAAAATAGAGGCTAAAAATTATATGCGGAGCTACGGTAATTTGAAGTGACCACGCTCAGACCCGTTTTTTCATTTTTTCTTGAAATCTGATAGGGTAAAATCACGATCCAAACCATTGAAAATGTTTTGAAGATCAAATAAAGCTATGACACCACATTTCAGCCGTGGATCCTTACCAATTTCAAGATATGTGCAAAAAAGTGAGCTATTGAATATTATATTCTAAATTCTGTGGGCCCCAAAAACAAGATTCAAACCGTTGAAAATGTTTTGAAGGTTGAACACGGCTATGAAGTTAATTTCCAAGGCTTTATGCCTTGTGGATATTGAGAAATTCATGAAAGACGTTCAACCATTGATATATACATGCTCAACTTTAACTTAGTCCATAGGCAGTACCTCTTTTCATTATTGTTTTTTTTAGGGGGATAACAAATCACGATCCAAACCTTTAAAACTGTTTATAAGGTCAATGTTTATTATAAGATCAAACTTTAGCCATTGGATCATCACTGACCTCGAGATATTTGTTAAAAAAGATGAATAACTGGATATTATTTTTTAAAATTTGTAGGCCCCAAACACAAGATCCAAACCATTAAATCTATTTAAAAATATGAATATGGCCATGAGGTTAAATTTCAAAGCTTAATACCTTGCAGATATCAAAAAATTTGTGAAAAACTATCAACCATTTATTAAAAAACATCTGTTCAAAGTAGATCATTGCATTATCAAATACATACTTTTATTTTAGCCTCTTTTTTTTTATGGCTCTTTTTTTAATATGTCTCTTTTGAAAGGTTTATAAGAAAAAGAGTATATCTACCAAATAAACCTAATATAAAGAGTAAAGATGTCAAACGAGTCTTTACCCAATCTGACTTGACTCACCTTGACCTATACCCAACCTGACTTGACTCACCTTTATAAGTCACATCTCACTCTTGTCTTCTTTGCAGAAGGCGTGATCCGCTCAGGTTTGGTCTCCTTTGTTGGTTCTTCTTTCTGGGCTTCATTGGGTATGCAATCTCAGGACCAAAGAGTACTTTTCCTCATCTCTTTTTATTTTGCCGTTTTTTTTTTCTCTTCTACATTCTGATAATAAGTTCCAACTTCTTACAAGGGCCATGAAATAGACTGTTATGTTCGTTCTGCTATTACTTTTATAGGATAACAGTTACGCAACTTTTTACACTAGGTGGAATCAGCTATAGCTCTCCTACTTTTGGGTCAGCTATGAACGACTTGGTCCCAGCTTACACCTTCATTCTCGCGGTCATTTTCAGGTCTTGTATTCTCTCTCTCTCTCTCTCTCTCTCTCTCTCTCTCTGATAATTAATTTTGTTGTGACATTGCACTTATCAACACTAGATGCAAGGGTTAGGAAAAAAAATTGTCTAATTGGCTTTCAAATAATGTAGGTTTTGAGGCCCAAAAATTAAGGGTCCGAAGAAAGAAAATTTTCTATAATATAAGTACACTTGTCAATACAATTTAGAAGGGTGCCAAATTAAGTCTAGTGCCACTTCATGAGGTACAGGATGTTAAGGGGTGGTTGGATCCTGGGCGAGCCTCACATGAGCTGTTGTTGCCCATGTGAAAGTAGATGAGCAATGGAGCCGGAGATGAAACTGTTAAATGAGCTGTGCTTTCCTATTTGATTTTAGAGAAAAAAATTCAATTGCAAGATTATAGGATAGATTACAAGATCAGAATTATACTTTGTAAATATTGTTTCCTGGAATAGCTTCCTAGTCTTTATTTATACCACCTGTGTATGGTTATATGTAATCAATCAATCAATTTTATTTCCATCCAATCTGACATGGTATCAGAGCATGGTACTGATCCTCTCAGTCACGACAACCATAGAACATCTTAGTTTTTTTTTTTTTTCAAAAGGGAAGAGTTCCCCACACGTCGAATCACGTAATAGTTGGGCTTCTGCCGTCTCTTATCAGAAAGGGGGTTTTGTGGGTGTCGATGCTTTGATTCCTGCTGATTGTTGTATACTGAATTGTTGTTGTAGGAGGGATGGACCCTTCATCTTGGCAGTTCACAGAACCTGTCATTGCCACTGTTGTGCAACAATAGAGCTCTTGCTCTCTGTTTTGTCTCTTCCATTCATCAGAGCCCTTTCGGTCCTCTTGCCCAGTACTGATCCACCATTGCCATTGATTTTCTATCTTGTCAAGGCACTAGCTGCTGCCTCTGTATCAACTTTTTCACAAGGCAACGAGGCACTAGTCATAACTGTGACATTGGTTGTCACACTCCGAAGGGCCCCCCTCCATCAGATCCTTCAATGAAGCTGTTGATAGCCACGGTCGCACTCCTGTTGACAGTTGTGGGAGGGGAGCAACAATACTGTAGGTACATCTTGCCATTAAAATCCAACAGGTCAGTTATTTATTGCCATCTGTCGTGTGTCAATTTTTGAGTGCTGTTTGAACAGATTTCATAGATAAGATTGATATTATTCAAAGCAAGGCCCACCTACTTCATTGTTCACCAAAATTTTCTGAATAGTAGGATCATCCCATCTCGAACCGTACTAAGTCATGGCAAGAGACGATGACTCTAAATCAAATTGAACCACCCAGATTGTCACCATCCAAACAGATAACTCCAACTTCTCCACTGGAATCAAGTTAGACGAACATAACTATTCCCTATGGCATCAAGTCATGGAGATGAAGATTGCTGGACGAGAGAAACATGGTCACTTGACCGGTGATATGACCCAACCTGCAGCCACAGATCCGACATCCAACAAATGGCGTGCGTCAGATTGCCAAGTCAAGAGTTGGTTATTTGATGCCATGCAACCCAATCAGATGAAACGATTTATTCGTTATGACACAGCCAAGCAAGTCTGGGATGCAATCACAAAAACATATTTCGATGGTTCAGATGAGGCAAAGATCTATGATTTACACAGAAGTTCCTTCACGATGACACAGAATGGTGCACCCGTCGCTAATTACTATAGTGAGCTCATTGAGATCTTTCAAGAGCTTGATCAATTGAGTCCAAGTAACATAAAGGATCCAGCAGATATTGAAACTAGACGCAAGGAGATTGACCGTCTCCGAGTTTATATCTTTCTTGCAGGTTTGGACAATAATTTTGACTAGATCCGTAGAGAGATTTTGAGGATGGAGCCTAAATTTGAACTTGAGGCAGTATATGCACATGTTAAAAGAGAGAGTAATCGACAAGGAACTATGTCTGAAGCTGGTGCCACATCCGATGCTACAGCTTTGGTCACTACAAGGTCCAAGCAATCTCGATTACCTACTCAGACCTCAGACTCTGTTAGTAACCGGCCTCCAATGAAGTGTACCAAGTGTGGTTTAGAAAACCATACAATTAAGGGCTGTTATGAGATCATTGGTTATCCAAAGGGATGGGTTCACAAAGGGCGCAAGAGAGATTCGAGTAGAGCCTCATTCGTATCAACTGAGTCATCCCAAGAGTCTGCATCAGAACCTCCATCCGGTACCTCCGGCTCTAAGGCCTTAGCCACCTCAGGTACTTTCTCCTGTACATCTTCACTTGCTGGTCATAGATCATGGATTATTGACACTGGGGCTACTGATCACATGACATCTAGTTTTGTAACGCTCCGACCCGAGTTGATACGGATTAGTGGGTAATTACGTGCGATTTTGTCGTTAAGTGTGTTTTGATTTTGTTTTTCTTTGGCTTTGAGTCTTGGAGAGATCGTTTGGGTTGAGTTGACTTGGTTTAGGTAGTTCGAACCCTTTTTCGTAATTTTGGCTTTTGATTGCCTTTGTCAGCTTTGCGTCATTCTGACATCATCGCGTGTATTTCGTTGAGCTTGTCGATCTTCGTAACTGTCTTAGATCCGAATGATTCCGTTTGCTCTCGTTGGATCATCAGTTAACTCAAACTGACAATTGTGTAATCTGTTTGGACTTGTTTGTAATTTGGATTCCTTTTATCTTATAAATATCCCACCTACTCCAGTCTCTCTTTCTCTCGATCGTCCTCTGCTGTCTCTCTCTCGTTCAGCTCTCTTTCTCTCTTTCCTTCTCCTTTTTCTATTTCGTGAAGGAGGAAGAAAGGAGCCCCGATTGTGTGTGTTTCCAATGGACTGAGCCAAAGCAACGACGTGATTTCCGTCTGTGAGGCAAGTATAAGCCCAAGTAGTATGAACACCGATTGGTATTGCTTTGATTGTTGTGTTTTTATTCTTCATCGTGTGTCTCAGTGTTGGACAGCCCTATTGAGTTAGTTTTGCTGTTATCCTTCTGTTTTCAGTCGATTTCAGTTGAAACGTTCGCTTTCTGTATGTCTGTAACTGTTGCAGGAAAATGACTCCGTGCACTCATGGCTACACAGTGAAATGTGCTACGGCTGAGTCGTGAAATGGCTTACGGCTAAGCCGAGACCCAGCCGTAACCCTGACTGTAGATCAATACAGCGTGACAATCGAAATAACTGAGAGTTGGCAAAATGCTACTCTTCTACGGCCCAGCCTGATCTAAGCCGTATATTGTACTACGGTTAAGCCGTGGACCAGGATACGGCTGCGCCGTAGAGAAAATTACGGTTGAGCCGTAAATACGGATGGACATTTTGGGGAACCTCGGCTCCGCCGCAGTGCAGATTACGGCTAAGCCGTAAGATGCCTACGGCTAAGCCGTAAGGTCACCTACGGCTACACCATATCAGCCCGAGAACTGAATGAAAAGGACTAGGTTTAAGAAATAGACCATATATGACCTTCATGTTAGAATGTAGCTAACCTGAACATGCCCAATGGAATGTCTGAATGACATGAATGATCTCGAGGGCTGTGAATCATTCATGTCCGTTATCCAGTTGTTTAGCACCTCCCCATGGGTGTTGGTTTAAGGGACTTTAGTGCACATTCCAGACACTGCAACACGAGACAATGGTGCATCGGATAACTTAAAACTACATCAGCATGCACGGTTAGAAACACTGGATAAATAGGTTAGGATTGGTTTGTAATTGACCTTGATTCGTAAAGTACTCTGATTTGTACAGCATATTGCTTTCGGTTATGCCCTCTTATGTGTTCTGCGTTGGACCTCTCGATTCTGTGGGAAATGCAGCAACCCCAGAGCGAAGCCTGGGCGGGACCATTCTATTGATACTCATTGTCAGTGTTTCTTTTATTTGCTTATGTGCATTCAGTATCAGTATCAGTATCAATATATGTGATGCACTTCCTATTGTTTGTTTAGTGTGATATGTGAGATATGTATGTGATATGATTGATTGATTGAGGTGCATCACCCGATTTGACTGTGATTGGTATATGGCACTACTGAGCCTCAGCCTTAGGATGCCCAACGGGGTTGACTTTGGTTTAGTTTATGTGTTTGCCTCTGCAGAGTGTTCTGTCCTGGGACTCCGGACCCCGGGAACTAGAAACCCATGCGTACCCTGGCCCGGTCGCTGGTGTTCTCATTCCGACTGCTCTCGAAAGGGAGAATATGGCCAATGTAGTAGCCACTTTGACTGTTATCTGTTTATAATTCTGATAGCATGCTCATTCATTTGCACAATTTGCTTAGTATACGAACATGTCTTCTATGGATCTTGCATTGTGACTATTGCTCATTATTAGACACAATTCGTGTTATCTTCTTGTGGCTTATATTTTGCTAAGTCGTTGTACTTATGAGTTGTTTTTGGATGTTGCAGGCTCAGATCCCTCTCCCGATCCTGCATCGGTCGACCCGACTCCAGGAGAGGCGCACGAGGCCCCCTCCGGCCTAGAGGAGTGGACTTGATCCATCCTCTAGAGTACGGTTTGCATCATTTTGTTTTCCTCATTCATTTGAGTCTGGGTCTATTGGGGGGATTTTTCTGTACTTGTACCGTGGGCTTTGATTGATATCTGTATTTTGATTTTTTATTGTTGCAAGCCCGCTCTATTGTCATACGTTCTTGTAATTGTTCTTATTATCAGTTTACTGCGTTTGAAATCCATTATGTCATTTTGGTATGTTGTGGTATGCCTTGATACGTACAGCTTCCGCGTACAGTTGTTTACACGTGTGAATGATCCCTTATGTGTGTATACTTCGATGGGGTCTAAGTGTACGTGCACGGGAGTACGTGTGTCATTGGTTAGACTTTCTCTAACCCCCGGTCCCTGGGCTCGGGTTGTGACAAGTTTCACTGGATTGCACTCTATCAAACCATCAAGCCAAACACATATTACCAGTGCCAACGGAACCACCTCCCCCGTTTTGGAAGAAGGGTCCCTATCTTTTACATCATCCTTAAGTTTAAATCATGTCTTGGTTGTCCCTTCACTCGACTATGACTTGTTATCTGTTCCTCAAATCATTGATTCCCTTAATTGTATGTGTGTTTTTGGCCATTGTATTGTCTATTTCAGGATCTTCTCACCACGGCCGTGATTGGATGTGGTACTAGGAGGGGAAAATTGTATTATCTGGACTTGACAGATGAGTGCTGTACAAGATTGAGTAAAGCACATCATGTGAGCGGTGACGAGTCCGTCAGGATGAAGAAGATTTGGCTGTGGCATAAACGATTGGGACATGTTTCTTTTGATTATCTGAAGCTTTTATTTCCCAATTTGTGTTCCAAGTTTACTGCATCAGACTTTTTTTGTAACACTTGTGTTTTGGAGAAGAGCCATCTTATTTCTTACCCATTAAGATTAAATAAATGTTCTATGCCTTTCATGCTTATCCATTCTGATGTTTGGGGACCCTCAAGGGTTCTTACTATTAGTGGTTTTAAGTGGTTTGTGACATTTATAGATGACTGCACCAGGATGACCTGGGTGTTCCCCATGAAGAAAAAAAATGAAGTCACCATTAAATTCAAGCAATTTCATCAATATGTTGCTACTCAATTTGACAAGAAAATCATCACACTGAGGTCAGACAATGGGGGAGAGTACGTCAATAATGACCTTCATAATTTCTTGAGCCAAAATGGTATTGTTCATCAAACCACCTGTGCCTATACGCCTCAACAGAATGGTGTCACCGAACGTAAGAACCGTCATCTCTTGGACGTTGTTCGTGCCTCTTTATTTGAGGCTCATATGCCTCATCATTTTTGGGGGGCAGCTCTTTGTTCCGCTACGTACCTCATTAATAGAACACCATCCAATACTCTCCAGTATCAAACTCCTCTTCAAACATTGACCACTATCCTCACCATGCCGTCTACACCAAATCTCAAGCCACGTGTTTTTGGTTGTGCTGCTTATATTCAGGTCTATCCACATCAGCGTGACAAACTTGATCCATGTGCCCTACGTTGTGTTTGTGTGGGGTATTCTACCACTCAGAAGGGCTATAAGTGTTTCCATCCCCCTACTCAGACCTTGCATGTTACAGCAGATGTTACTTTCCACGAGCATGAGTACTATTACTCCGGGGGAGATTCTACTCATCCTCTGTAGGGGGAGACCACTATCTTTGCAGAGGATACTCAGACTCAGATCATCCAAATTCCACAAATTGTTTCAAATCAGCCTATGTCAGAGCAGCTTCGGACAACACTTGCAGATGTAGTGATTACTGACTCACCAGCTACGGAGGTACAACAAGAGCAAGAGCTGCCAGAAATTGAGACTCCAGATACTTTCCCTCCTATAGTCCCTTCTACAGTATCACCTCCACTCATCCAATCCGGTTCTGAGGATCCTTCACAGGTAACTGAACAAACAACCTCACACTCTAGTACCTTACCTGAGTCACGTCATATAAGAAATACAAGTTATCAGTTACCCCATCGTACAACTAGAGGGATCCCTAAACAACAATATGACCCTGACCCTAAAGCAAAGGTTAAATACCCGATTGCTAATCATGTGTCTCTACATAGGCTGTCTGCGTCATGTGCATCATTTGTATGTCAATTATCCACTGTGTCTATTCCAAGTAATGTGCAGGAAGCTTTGAAAGATCACCAGTGGACTCAAGCAATGAATAAAGAAATGGAAGCCCTCCAAAAGAATTCTACTTAGGAGATGACTACCCTTCCTAAAGGGAAGAGAACAGTAGGTTGTCGATGGATATATACAGTAAAATTCAAGGCAGATGGTACCATTGAAAGATACAAAGCACGACTAGTGGCAAAAGGTTACACTCAGACTTATGGGATTGACTATGGGGAGACCTTCGCTCCTGTAGCCAAGATCAACACGATTCGGGTGCTTCTTTCTTTGGCAGCAAACTTGGACTGGCCATTATATCAGTTTGATGTTAAAAATGCCTTCCCACATGAAGACTTAGAAGAAGAAGTCTATATGGACCCCCCTCCAGGATGCAAGATGGAGTCCAGTCAGAACAATATGGTGTGTAAACTAAGAAAGTCTCTTTATGGATTAAAACAATCACCCAGAGCATGGTTTGGAAGGTTTAGCAAATCAATGAAGAATTTCAGCTATAAGCAAAGTAACTCAGATGATACTCTTTTCTTGAAACATAGGAAAGGTAAGGTCACTGCCCTTATTGTGTATGTCGATGACATGGTGGTTACAGGAAATGATCCAGAGGAAAAAGTGGCATTGCAACGTCATTTAACCAGTGAGTTTGAGATGAAAGATCTTGGTGCTCTGAAGTATTTTTTGAGTATTGAAGTGGCTTGTTCAGAACAAGGAATATTTCTATTATAAAGGAAATATATCCTTGACATTTTGACCGAAACTAGAATGTTAGCTTGCCAACCAGCTGATACTCCAATGGAGGTGAATCATAAACTTTGTGAGTTTCCTGACCAAGTACCTACCAACAAAGGAAGATATCAACGTCTTGTCAGTAAATTGATCTATCTATCACATACTAGACCTGATATAGCATATGCAGTGAGTGTAGTGAGTCAGTTCATGCATGAACCAAGTGAGGCACACATGGATGCTGTGAATCGAATTCTAAAATATTTGAAGTCAGCTCCTGGAAAAGGATTGATGTTCTCAAAGCATGGTCATCTAGATGTTCAAGGGTACACTGATGCAGATTGGGCTGGTTCTGTAACTGACAGGCGGTCAACATCTGGATACTTCACTTTTATGGGAGGCAATTTAGTTTCTTGGCGCAGTAAGAAACCAAAGGTGGTGTCAAGATCAAGTGCTGAAGCAAAATATCGGGGTATGGCAAATGGAGTATGTGAGCTACTCTGGATAAGAAATTTGTTGAGGGATTTGGGATCCAAACCCAAACATGCTATGCAACTGCATTGTGATAATAAGGTAGCAATAGACATCTCACATAATCCAGTGCAACATGATAGGACAAAGCATGTTGAAGTTGACAGACATTTCATCAAGGAGAAACTCGAGGCCAAGATCATTGAGGTACCGTTTGTTAAATCCGAAGATCAACTTGCAAATGTCCTCGCCAAAGCAGTCACCAGTAGAGTTTTTCATAGCTCACTTAGCAAGTTGGGCATGGATGACATATATGCCCCAACTTGAGGGGGAGTGTCAAATGAGCTGTGCTTTCCTATTTGGTTTTAGAGAAAAAAAATCAATTGCAAGATTATAGGATAGATTACAGGATCAAAATTATACTCTGTATATATTGTTTTCTAGAATAGCTTCCTAGTCTCTATTTATACCACCTGTGTATGGTTATATGTAATCAATCAATCAATTTTATTTCCATCCAATCTGACAGAAACTGTGCCAAGGGCCAATTGGTCATCAATGAAAAGCTCAATATTCACAGATCATTTACTCTTTCGTTTCTCTGTTTACACTACAAGAAAAAACCTTTTTGTCAACGCATTTATGCGTTGGCAAAGGTTAGTATTTACGTTGCTAAACACATTCTGCAACATAATTGAGTGCGTTGCCAGCATGTTGCCAAAGCTTCGTCAATAAAAGTATTCCGCGACGCAATTTGACCACGTTGGGAAAAGTTAACTTTTCAGCAATGTAATATTCGTTGCGAAAATACATTGCCGAATCATTTTAAACGCTGCTAAAAGATGATTTGTTGTAAAAATTAGTTGACATACGCCGACGCAATAGGTGCGTTGGCAAAAGTTTTGAACCTTTGCCAACGCATGTGGCGCGTTGGCAAAAGTCCACTTTCCACAACGCACGAGGCGTGTTGGCAAAAGTCTACTTTCCGCAACACACTTGTTGCGTTGGCAAATATTCACTTTTCGCAACGCACACGGTGCGTTGGCAAAAAAATTACTTTCCGTAGCGCACGCGGCACGTTGGCAAAAGTTTACTTTTCCCATCGCACGTGACTCGTTGGCAAAAGTCTACTTTCTGAAACGCACTTGGCGTGTTGTTAAAAGTCCACTTTTAGCAACGCAGTATCTACGTTGGCAAATAATCTTTTTCCTTCGCAACACAAATAAGTGCGTTGGAAACATTATTACATATCATATAAGCATGTTCAAAATTTGCTTTCGCCAACGCCATTATTAGCATTAGCAAAGGTATAACATCACACCTCATATTTTCTAATTTTTTATACACAACCTGTATTCATATAAACTAATTGCAATTGAAAATAATTTCTCAATCTCAAATATAAAAATAAAAAACCAACCTCAATGTGCATTCATAATAAAATTCATTCAAACCTCAAACATTTGCATTTATTATAAAATTATATCCAATTCAATTCTAAAACATACCTCCCCCAAATATCAAAATAAAAAAAAAGACAAAATAAAAATATTCAAATAGTTTCTAGACAATGTATCAAAATTCAAGCAGATTCTCTCTTTCTCTCTCTCATGTTTCATCAAAGCTGCCATGCATTCCATAATGTCGCTTATCCATCTGTGAAAAAAGAAAAAAGAAATGCATCAAACATGTTTTCAAGCACATTTCGAGTATAATATACGTGCAGAAAATTTAGACTGAAATTAAAGAAGCCATTGGAGTTTTTAATTAAGCAACTCAATAAATAAAAATGAAAATTTTATTCTGAACTAAAATAGAAATTCTAAAATTGATGTATTAAAATTCATATAATAAACATGAATTTACTAACCAAGAAGGCTCTGCACGATTAGCTTCCGACACGCTTGCCCCACAAGGTGATGATGTCGAAAAGAATCCTGCCCGCTGTAGGGCTTCCATTGCCATAGCCTGAAAAGCCGAGAATTCTTCAATTCTTTTATTTGCAACTTCAATCTGCTCTTTGAGACTCTGCACCTCATAATCACGTGCTCGAGTGTCAATGACACTCCTAGAAGACGAGGGCTTCGGTCCAACCCCAAATCCCTTTAAGTACCCCGGTCTCGGTCCAAGCACCTCAATCGACATCTCCTCCTCACTCATTGGGGTTGCACCGGGCTGTGAACACCTATCTCGCAACTTTACTAATTTATCCTGTTATTTTTACAAGGAATTAACAATTAATTATATTGAGAAATAATATTATTACCATCTAAATAGATTAAAAACCAAAGTAAAAAAATAATAACCAATATTACATATGTAATATGCTATAAGCACACTATAAACAAAGTAGTCTATCCACTGCATTATAGCTAGTATCACAGGATTCTAGTGATACATGTACACACACACACACACACATACTCATTATATACATACATGATTTTCCTTGCATTTTGGATTCACCCAATCGTTCTTTGATTTACTCCAATGAGAGTCTTTATAAAAGTCCACAAAGTGGGGCTTTTGGCCTCCATTCTCTGCCGCCTGATTTCATTAATTAGTTTCATGAGAAAGGTTATATATAAGTATTATAGTCTAATTAACATTAGTTTTTGAAATTATCAAGAATTAATATCACCATGATATACAACGTTGATGGAAAGGACCTCGACCCGCATGCATGATTGTAGGGCAGAAGTGCACGAGATGCTTTGGCTTTCTCTGACTTAGCCTACCAAAATCAAGGAGAAAATAAAAAAAAAGTTAGTAAATCTCAATCATGTTAAATCTTAACCAATAGACATTCATGACAAATAACTTAGTGACATATATAACGCATAGATATTACCTTCCACTTCTCATCAGTCCATACATGATCGATCATGTAGTTCCAATGCTCTGACTTAATGTTATTAGGCGGTTCAATTTTGGGGTCAACACCTTTTTCCAACATATTCTTATACTTAAGGTGCAAGCTACACTTCCAGCCCCTATATAATGTTTGACATTTTTTATCAACTGCCGCCTGTACTTTAGGATCAGTTGTATAATCCTTGATATCGAACTTCTCCTGCAAACATAATATTAGTGTATTGATACCTATTAAATAATACAAATTAATGTTATTAGTTAATTAATAAATTTCAATTACCAAAGCTCGTTGTATGATGGCCGCTCTAAGTGAACTATCAATATCAGTCCATGTATTAATGCCCTGTAGCGGTGCTACCCCTCTAATCTCTTTGCCAAGCTCCATTGCAAAAGAAGGGGCATTAAGCCCCACTGGCACATTGCAATCATCTGGGAACTCCACTGGGAGTTTTTTACCTGATCGCGCTACAAGCCTCTCAGTCCTCCTACCTTTTGTAGGACCTCGTACAGACCTTTTGGTCGAGCTTGAGGCTGTAAAGACAAAAATGTTGTTTATGCTTGTATGCATAATATATTAGAGTAAGATAAAAATTATAAGCGAAGAACATTAGATTCTTACCTACACTGCTGACCTGGGTGGTTGGTGTATTCACTAAAGGCACATGTTGGGTCTGTGCAAGTTGGGACTGTGCCAAAGGAAGATTTGGGGTCTGTGCAAGTAGGGACTGTGTGGGTATGGAAACTGGTAGATGACGAGCCGATTGACGTTTAGCAATCATCGATGTGACCTGAAAGGAAAGAAAATAATAGATTACGTGTACATATATCACTAATTATCAATAATCAACATATTATGGGTACAATATCACTAATTATTGATAATACAAAGAAGTGTATACCACACTAATTAATTGTTGGTAAATATAAAATCAGTCTTAGATGCACACTCACGCACATTACCTTTTTCATTTGAGATCCAGAACACTTATCATCACCATCATTACCATACTCTTCATCATCCTCATTGGAGTAACTCGAGCCTTCCTCACTCTCTGGCGGACTGTACTCCTCATCATCTTCCTCAACCATGTTTCTTTTTCTCTTGTTAACTGAATTCATATGGGTGATCTTCTCAACCGACGCCCTCCAAGAATTTGCCACCTTGTGCAACCCCAAAGCTTTAAGTCTCAATTGATTTTCCGCAATGGTAGCCATTCTTTCTTTTTCAATATTTGACATCTTCTGCCTTAGAGACCCGGGTTTGACCCACAATTTTTCATTCTTAGGCATTTTAGCAAATACTAGTTACTGGAAAATGATGAAAACATGTATGAATATCAACTAACATCAAAATATCATTAAGAATAAAATGTTGGCATATATTTAACCATCTACATAGCTTGCCAGTGAGAAAACATCGGCATTAATATATTTGTAACAAATATAGAGCCAAAAACTGAATAAAGGTAAATAGCAAATTTCTAAAAGTTAAGCTGAATAAAACATTTATCCATATGCAAATGACAAATTTATTAAGAACATTTATCCATATGTAAAGGAAAAAAAATACTACATATCGCATTCTAAATCGGGATCTATATCCGAATCAGAATGCCTTTGTTGGACATCTTCTTCATCATCTGTATTCTCTGTCATTGTTTCATCCTCGTTATCATTATGGTCTATCATTTGTGCATCACCAATGTGTACTTCGTTGCTTGAATGCAAAACCCTATTTCTTGGAATAATCTCGGGATCAATACCATCCCTACGATATTGAATATGAGTATCCTCAATAAAAATTTGCATAGCTCTGGTCGTTTCTTCTTGCTGGTATGCATCATTATGTTCGGATGCTTCTACTAAGCTATGTTCATCACCACCCAACTCTGGTACATCCCAAAATCCTCGATGTCGAACTCGTTGTACGACTTGCCAATTTGTACCTAATTTTGTATCTTTAACGTAGAAGACTTGCTGCACTTGACTTGGCAAAACAAAGGGATCACTTTGATACCACCGATTTCTGACATCAATACTTGTACAATGGGCATCTGTTTGTATTGTTCTCCTACTATCAGTCTTGAACCATTCACATTGGAACAAAACAACTTTGTGCCCATACAAGTATTTCAGTTCCCAAACTTTGCATAAGTATCCATAGAAGTCAATCATTTGTCCCTTATGGTTGCCTTGTACAACCAACCCACTATTTTGGGTTTTACGACGGTTGTCTCGATCTCTAGTATGGAATCGGATTCCATTACAAATGCAACCTGAATAAAGATTGACTATTGTATCGGGACCATTTGCTAATGACCAGAGGTCATCAGTTGCTTCTGGTGACCCTTGCGACCGCATTTGATTCATCTGCATCAACAATATATAGTAGATGTATTAAGTTACTGTTAAGTCAAGCATAATAAAAAATATCTTATATATCTTACACGTAATTTAAACCAGTTCGGAAAATCTTGCCGTTGTAACTGAGTGATATCACGTCCGCTTGAATTCTGTAGTAGATTTTTGTGTTCCCTAATTATAAAAATTTGAATCATAAGTAACAAAACTCAAAAACTCAAAAAATTTTACAAGTTATGCATATACTTGATTAGATAACCACATACTCTAGGTACTTCTCTACTTCGATGCTATTATATAACACAAACCACTGCGCCATATTAAGTTCCTTCTCGGACACCTCGGGAGCCCTTGTCAATCGTCCAAAAGGACGAACATTTTGTGTGAAGATTGTTAATCCCAGACCATGATGACCACCATCAGCATTCCGTTCATCTCGATTAAATACAGTTTCGACTTCATTAAGGTACATTGAGCAAAAAGTTAGACATTCTTTGACAATATAAGCCTCAGCAATTGAACCTTCAGGCCGAGCTCTATTGGTGACGTACCCTTTCAAAGTCCCTAAAAATCTTCAAACAATCACCAGCTAGAATTAAATTACAAACGCAACACAATTAGACAAAAATATAATTTTAAAATCACACTAGAGTAGTAACAATTACCTTTCAATTGGGTACATCCAACGATACTGCACTGGTCCTGCAAGCATAGCCTCACGTGGCAAGTGGACTGCTAAATGGAGCATCACATCGAAGAATGCTGGAGGAAAAATCTTTTCCAACTTGCAAAGTATAAGAACTATGCGCTCCTCTAATTTCTCCAAATCATTTTTCCTCAATGTCTTGGAGCATAACTCCTCAAAAAAATTACCCAACTCGAATAATGTAGTACAAATATCCTTGTTGAGGTACCCACGCATCCCAATCGGCATAAGTCGTTGTAGAAGGACATGACAATCATGGCTTTTCAAACCCGATAATCTACCATTTGTTGTGGTCACACATCTCGATATATTTGCTGCATAGCCATCTGGAAACTTAATTGATTTCAAGAATTCACAAAAACCCTCTCTCTCCTTCGGAGACAATGTGTACATTGCCGGGGGCATCACATATTCACCATCGGCACGCTTTTGTATGTGCAATTCTTTTCTAATGCCCATGTCCTCCAAATCTCGACGAGCTTTTTCTGTGTCTTTGTTTTTCCTATCTATATTCAATAATGTTCCAAGGAACTGATCACATATATTTTTTTCGATGTGCATGACGTCTAGGTTGTGTCGGAGTTTTAGTTTCTTCCAGTACTGAAGCTCATAAAAGATGCTTTTTTTTGTCCAATTCAGTTCTTCAATGCTACGAGGTCTCTTCTTGTTGCTTTTATGCTTCCCAAACTTGGCAGTTGGCAAGCGATCTAGTTGCTCTAGTGTCTTCTCCACTGGTAACTCCAAGGATTTTATTTGGAGCTCAACCTTTCCATTAAAGGCCTTACTCTTTCGCCAATGGTGGTCCTCAGGCAAGTAACATCGATGGCCCGTGTACCCAATCTTACTTCTCAAACCTTGTGACAATGGATTATCATTACAATTTGGACATGCTAAATAACCTTTTGTACTCCAGCCAGACAAGTTACCATATGCAGGAAAGTCGTTTATGGTCCACATTATAGCTGCATGCATTCGAAAAGTCTGTTTGCTGAAGGCATCATAAGTCAGTATACCATTTTCCCACAATTCATTCAACTCATCAATTAGCGGTGGCATGTAAACATCGATCTCTCTTCCAGGTGCTTGCGGTCCTGGAATAAGTAAGGACATCATGAAAAATGGCTCCTTCATGCACTTCCAGGATGGAAGGTTGTAGGGCATAAGTATTACAGGCCACATACTATAGGAGGTGCTCATGTTTCCAAAAGGATTGAATCCATCTGTGGCAAGCCCTAGTCTTACATTACGAGGCTCAGATGCGAACTCGGGATATTTTATATCAAAGTCCTTCCACTCTTGACAATCAGCAGGATGTCTCAGTATTCCATCATCAACGCGCTTATCACTATGCCATCTCATATCCATAGCTGTCTTCCTAGACATGTACAATCTCTGTAACCTTGGAGTCAATTGGAAGTAACGCAAGACTTTATGAGGGATCTTCTTACCATTACCATCATTGACTTTGTATCTAGACTCTCCACATGTCGGACATTTTTCTAGATTTGCATTCTCTTTCCAAAATAGTGCACAATCATGCTGACAAGCATGGATGACCTCGTATCCCATGCCTAACTCACGTAGGAACTTCTTGGCTTCATAGATTGAACTTGGAACTAAATTATCTTCTGGTAAAAGATCTATCAATACCCCCATCAACATGTCAAATGACTTATTGCTCCACTTGCTCAATACCTTTACATGAAGCATTGTAATCACAAACTTCAAAAGAGTATACTTTTTGCAACCTGGATACACCTCACGCTGGGCAGCTTCCATCAGTTTTTCAATATTTTTTGCCTCTTCCCTCTGGACGGTATTAGCAACTTGTGCAGATCCGGATTCTCCCCAATCACGGTCCATGTAAGTCCCCTTGTAATAATCTTCCATTAATTCAAGGAGTTCATCCTCAACATCATCTTCATTACTTGCTATTTCATTATTACCATCATCATCGTCACCATCATCCAATACATAGGGGTCATTATCAGGAACGGGTTCACCATGGTAGACCCAATGCTTGTAAGATAGCATCATCCCATGAAGGGTCAAATGATTTTTCACAACTTCACTGGTATACCAATCAACGTTCAAACACTTGTTACACGGGCACCGAATCTTACCATCCTGACTTGCATTCTCCATTGCAAACTCAACAAATGACCTAACCCCTTCACGATACTGCTCACTTAATCTCTGTCTAAACCCAATTAAGGTTATCCAACTCTTGTCCATAGCTGATTACATATAAGATCATATTAGAAAAAAATGTGATCATATTAGATTACAAGTGTTATATATTAAGCCTCAAAGAAACAAAGGCTAAGATTTTAGTTCTTGAAGAAAACAGACTAAGGAGTCACTTGAAGAAAGGAAAAAATGGCAGAGGATTTTGTCAAAAAACAAAAAGAAGGGGCAATGACAAAAATATTTAACTAAAACCATAATCTATCCATTCAAGAATGGAAACAGATACATAAATGGTAATCATGTGTTAACAATGCAAGAAATACAAACGTCTGAAGTACCTCATGCACTCCCAAACAAAAACCGCTCAGGTGCTCACAACCCACTTCTCCTAGCCTTTTTGTTGGCATTCCCATATCTGGTCTGGCTTCCCATAGTTTTAGGGCCTATGAACTTTTGGCAAAAAAAGGAACAGAGCTTCATTTAAACTTATTTCATAATATTTCCAAAGATAAGTGACAAAATCCATAGAAAACCTTCTGGCAATGATCCTTCTCAAGAGCTTGAACCTACTTACAAGTTGCAATGACTGATCCATCACACGCTTTTTTTTGGACCAGGTATAAGTTCTAGGGGTGATCGACTCTGGCAAGAAAGAGGCTGCATCTATTCCCCGGATCATATAGCCCTCATCTCAGTGAAGGTTTCTTGACCTAATGAATGTGACACAGATTTCATTGTCCCACTTCAGGATGGCACTGAACAACTCCCAACTGTACACGACTATAAATATGGAAGATCAGCTCCTGCAACCCATCCACATTTCAATTTTCATTGTACCACATGACTACTCTGCAAGCTATTGAAGACAAGTCTTGGGCCATTCTTGTCAGGGCCTGAGCAACACAATAAGAGAATCCAGAAAATACATATATCTTAAAATGACTGAATACATGGGTGGCTTATGTTGATGCAACAATTAACAAAACCATGTACAATAATCTTATTGTACAATCTTGAAGCCAACTTATAACCAACAGTAGTACTCATGGGCTTAAGACCAGCTGACTGGCTAGTAAAATGAGTGCCTTACATCCATGAGATTTGAGGTTTCCACTATAAAAAAACTCAGTAATCCCCTGGACTAACCTATATATGTGCATGTTATTGACAAAGTGAATAGAGAATCAATTGTGGACATGCAAGAGTGATTCTTTTGCCGGAGAACCCTGGGATGAGGACTAAGTTTTGCATATACAGTATTTTCATGTCAGATTGAACATCCAGAAAAGAAAAAAGTGGAAGTTGAATCAAAGAGGGATGCTTTTTCCAACTCTTCCAGCCAAATTGATATCTGGAAATCACACTGATTACTGATAATGACTTGGGGGGAGAAATGGTAGCAACAACAGTATTCCCCTGCTTGTGATTTCGACGTTCCAGTCTCCCTGATATGGTAAACAACGATCATCTATAAACCATTTGTGAGGTACAACAAGACATTGGTAAAATAGCTTACATTGAAACTGAATTTGAAAAAAAAAAAAACCCACTTACTTCCATGCATCGAGAAAGACGGATATGATGATCCAATCTATGTAGTGTCTCAAAACATTGGCCAATGAATAGTAGCATCTTGTTTGAGCTCAAAGACAGCATTGTTTTCTCTCCTCTTCCTCACCATCTTCATCTCTGTCACTGTGAGGACCCGAACCCTCACTAATCCTAATTACGTTAATTAATCCTGTTTCCTATTGATTAAGACTGGTTGAGGCCCAATTTAGTGTGAATTATTGGGTTAGGACCCCGCTTAAATAGCTAAGGGCTTTTTCGTAAATTGTCCTTATGCCTCTTGGATACCCCGTCCATCTCCTTGCGTGTGATTTATCGCGTAGATCATCTTTTGTGTTGGGCCCGAGATAATCCGGACTCATCTTAAGCCAATTGGAGCCTTCCGGACTAAACTGGAATTTCTAGAAACAAATGGGCTTGCATGTATCTCCAGGGAAATTATGTTTAAAAAGGGAATCCCACTGTTCTTCTCCTTCCTCCCTCGTTCGATCGGTTGGAGTTCTGTCCTCCTGGGTTCCTTCTTCCTTCTACTTGCATTGGAGTGCTTGGGGATCGTGGGAGTGTGCATGTGTAGGGAGTGGTCTCCACTCATCCTCTCCTTACTCCTTTGGGCATTCCTCCCTCTCTAAGTTGTAGAACCCATTTCAGATTTGAAGGTTTCTTCTAACCTCACGGCAATCTACAGTGGGAGAGGGTTAGTGCTGTTAGGAGAGGCAAGTACTTAAGCTTATATTCATTGCATGTGGGATTGTCATTGCATGTTAAGTTAGTTGTGCTCATTGTCATTCTTCCTTCTTTATATGTATGAATGAATCAAGTGGGAATGATGGAGATGGGAATAGGAGGTGTGTGAGTATGGGATACTCTCAAGACACTTCAATTGAGCTACAGAACCCCTTTATAAGTTAGTTCTGTAGTAATCCCGCACAGAAAAATTGAGCTACAGAACTGTATTTAGATTTCTGAAGCTTACGGCTAAGCTACGGCTAAGCCGTGAGCTCTTACGGCTCAATGTCCAGAGAGCTCACAGAACCCAGTTCCTTCTACGGCTTGCATACGGCTGCACCGTGAAATACCCTACGGCTAAGCCGTAACCTCCCCGTGACCCAGCCGTAGGCTTAGCTCAGCTAAGCCGTAGGCCAATATACGGTTGAACCGTAACTGCCAAAAATCCAGATGAACAGCGACCCCCCCCCTCTCGGCTAAGCCGTAGCCTTGTATACGGCTAAGCCGTAAGAACCCAGTGAATGTAAGATGTTAGGAATCTCAATGATTTGGTAGGGCTTTAGTCATGGTACCCTCTATACCTCCACTTTGGCCATTGGTAATTATACGTTGGAATGAATGAAGGATTCCCCAATGGTAAGTCATGGATGTTGGCATGAGAAGGGTGTTCCGTATACACAATGTAATACCCAGACGCGGTAACACAACGACACCGAACATCTCATGTGTACCTCGTGCTGAATGTCCTTGGGGAATCAGGAGACTGCTTTATCGAAATGCATCCATATTGATACATTACACTACCTTCGACATGACTGATATCGAATTTACTTCCCCAGCAAAACCCGAGGCAATTCAGACCTGAGCTTCTAATGAGTGCGTGTCTGACAAGCCAGAGCTTCTATTGAGTGTGTGCTTGCTAGCCAAGGGTGTAGCTGAGGCTCGGGCCTTGTAGCCCACCTGCATGTGTTTCGTTTAAGTATTCGTTGTTTCATGGTTATCTATTCCTTATATATGTTATGATTTGTATGATTGACCCCGAGTCGGCACCACTTGGCTTCTGCCCTTTGGGTATTATATGTCACCACTGCAGTAGGTTTACGGAGGGGTTGTCGACGCTCCTAGGGAAGCTAGCTTGATCCCCTAGCGACCCATACGTTATGTATGCTCCCTTTGGGAGAATAGAGCATCGTGGTTGCCAATCAGTATGTATAACATTAAGTTTCACTCATGCATCATGTTTAGTGATTGTTCTTACTAATGTATTATGTTATATTAATTCCTATGCTTAGTACTTGCTTAACCGTCGTGTTAACAGTGTTACCCTCGGTATTGCAGATTCAGCACCCGCTCCCGACACGAATACTGACGCGGCCCCGGAAGATGCCCCAACGGTACCTCGGGGTGTAGGTGAATGGATGGATGGCGACGTTTACTACTAGCCGTCCTACGGAGAGCGTCTCTTCTGGGATGATTATGTTGAAGACTTTAGTATCACCTTTAAGGACTGGTTTTGGGAATGTATTCAAAGGATTATAGCACTATTGTATGTAAATATGTTTTAATAGACTATGAACTTTATGTGCTCTTGATGATTATTGAGTATTTCACAGGTTTTCGATTATGATAATTTATGTTTGTACGTGTGTCAGCATACCTCACACGTTCCTGTGGAATCTCCCTTGTAGGAATTCGTGCAAAAATTCTTCAGGGCACGGATTTCTACGGGATTACGTATCCACGCCCTGGGGGCCCACTCAAATCCCCAAATTCCCGGGATTGGGGCGTGACAGTCACCACCCCAGAGACTCCCACATTCTCACTTGCATTATCTCTTCATCATGACTTCATCATCTTCACTACCCATGTCACAGTCTTTGTTTCTCGCCACCCACATTACCTGAAGTCAACTCCATCCTTAGCACCCACCAGATCCTGAACCGAACCCACATAAAAGAACTCTCACCCCTCTTTACTGCTGTTCCTGAAACAAACAGAACTCATCACCCTTCACAGTATTTGTTTCTCGCCACCCACATCACTTGAGATCCTCACTCATTATCACCCATCATCTCCACTCAATTCAACATCAAGTTCCACCTCTGCAACTCCTTTTTCTTCTTCTTTCCCCTCAACCCATCAGTCCCAATGCAGAGTTTTCTTCTCTTCTTCTCTCTATTCTCTTTCCTTTCTTCAGTTCCGGTTCTCCCGTCTCTGCTTACGGCCATGCCCAACACAACGTGTGCTGCATCATCTTCTCCTTGCTCCTCATCTTCTTGGTTTTTTTCATTTTTCCTCTACTCGTGGCTGAACCCATCAGCCGTGTATCCACCTTGCTTACTCATCTTCTTCTGACTTTTACTACTTGTTATTATTCTTTTCTTCTTATCTTCTTCCTTCCTTTTTCCACCTTGGCTTACTTGTAATTTATAGAAACTACACAAGTCACATTCCCAAACAGGAGACGATCTGTTGTGAATGTGTTGCAGAGGAACGTCTTCCTCTTTAACTCCTTCTTATCAGTTACATGGACAGTGGGTCCCAGTGGATCCGATCCACAAGGAAACTAGATCCCTATGGTCGTCCAGTATCCCTTCCTAGATGAGCGTCTTGGATCTCTGATCAACTAGGACAAGTGGGCCCACAAGGCTTGGCAACCATTACCGATTCAAGCTTTGAAAAGCAGAAGTTTAATCTGGTTTTCTTCCTCTTTTTACAGATTGGTAGTGTGGGGATCATTGCATAAAGACTGTTGATCTCTTAGAAAGGCAATTTATCAAACCCCACTTCCAGATTTGAAGTTTCTAACACCTAATCTCTACCATTAATGGCTGTCATCAATTTCTTCCTTAATATGGGCAGATTTAGGCCAGTTGGATAGTGGGCCATAGAGATCGTAATCCATATGGGTCCATCATGTTTAGGGTCGCCCATGTGTGGTCCAATGGATGATCGGATTAGATCTTCCATCAAGTGATCTCACAACATATATCTATAAAAAAAAAAAAAAACAAAATCGTTGAACAGAGATGCAACGTCTGTAACAGAGAAAGAATGGAAACATTGGAATGGCTATGTACAGAGAAGGAAACGGTGGACATCATACATCTATTAAAAAAAACAAAAAAAACACAAACGTAGAATAACAGAGATGTACCGAGAAGTGCAAATAAGATTCTCCCACCCACCTGTGTGTATGCCCTTGATCGTTGCACGCACTGTAGCAAGAAGCTTGCTCTTCCTCTTCTCAACTTGATCTTCTTCTCGTCTTAAAATCTAGGCTTAGGTTTAGCGTGCTAGATTTTAAGGCTAAAAATAGAGGGAGAAGTTATGGGATTCTAGGTAATATTATACTATATATAGAAAAATTAAGTGGGCTTACATTCTTTTTTCTTTTTTTTTTAAAGAGGGTGGTTCAACTATTTGGGTTGAACTAATCCTCCTGTGCCCAAAAAAAAAAAAAAAAGGGTAATATTCCTAATGGCACTAGTGTGGTAGTAGTGTGCCCGAACCCTGAAACCTCTGGGTTGAATTATTCTTTTTTTCTTGTATATATATGGAAAAGTCTAGTTTAATAAAATAAATAGCAAGTTTTAATCAAATATAGTTTTTCAAAATTTCACTTTCACCTAACAAGCACTACAAAATTGAAATATTCGGACGGGTCTACAACAATTGTCCAGCCTTAGCTTGTTAGCTATTAGTGCTTATTTTTCAAGTCTATATTCAGTGCATCGACCTTTAGGCCTAGCTTGCCCTATTCAACCATCTATATTGGAAATCAGTCCTAAGCTTAGAAATTAGTTCCTAGCCCCTGTAGGAACTAATCTTTAAGTGTGGTGAACAATCATCTTAAAAGACAAAAAAAAAAAAAAAAAAAAGAAAGGAGATCAAACCAAAAGGTGATGGCTCTTTGAGAAAGTTTAGATTGGGCAAGGGGCCTAATTTTACAACCATCAAACCATCACTTATTACTTACTATATATTGATTTAAATCTAAAAAAAAGTTATATTATAAAAGAACCATTAAAATTTAAGGCCGTTGAATTATATGATAATTTGAACCGTAAAAAATTATAAAATGAGAATATCACTATAGATAATTATGATGGGTCTTTGCCAACGCAAATAGTCTGTTGGCAATTAAGGTGGGTCTTTGCCAACGTATATAGTGCGTTGGCAATTAATATGGGTCTTTGCCAACGCACATAGTGCGTTGGCAATTAAGAGTGGTCTTCTCCAACGCATGCAGTTCGTTGGCAATGTTTAGGGTGCCTTTCCCAACTCACCTATGTGCGTTGCAAATAAGTCAAACCATTGCCAACACATTGTTTATGTCGCCAAAGGTTAATATTTCGTTGCCAAAATCTTTACTATATTTACAGGATAATTTTTGTATAATTTCAACATCTTTTGCCAACGCAGCCTCATTTGCGTTGGCAAAAGTATATATTTTTGTGAGTTTTGCCAACACATTATTATTTACGTTGGCAAAAGGTAACATTTAGCAACGCCTTTCAAATGACGTTGGTAAAAAGTGTTGGGGATTGCGCAATTTGTTGTAGTGTTACTTCCGGTATATGGCCATTAGATAAGAGGGTTTTTTCTTAATATTTTTCCTGTGCTGGTTTTCCAACAATCGGATGCGAGCTTTCTTGGGGGAAATGCATCTTTGGATTTATTGCAATGTCCGGAGGTTTTGAGAGAGATTTATGGTTTCATAAATGGCATATTCCTGGAAGACATTTCTATCTCGAACATGTTAATTGTGGTGCGTCCTTAAAAGGCCCACACATACCAAAATAGAGATACTGATAGTATTGTTGTCATTATAGATGACAATTATTGCCTCAAAACAGTCAAAATTTAGGTAAAATCGTTTATATATTACAACCTTGCGATATCCTAAGGTTGTAGGATATTATACCATGCAATATGGTGCACAATTTTCCCTTCCCACCAAAATCCAAATTGCACGTATTCACTCCAAATTGAGAACTTTGTTTTCTCTTCATCACCTCTACATACTATGGGTTTATCGGATTAAGAGTTGAAATGGTTTTGATTGTTTCCTTTTTTAATGGAAAGTAACAAACATTTCTTCTTACTTCAATAGAAAGAAAGGGGTAACAAAATATGAATTTCTTATAATATTCTACAGATCTACGATATTGCACGGTGCAATATCCTGCAGCCCTAGGATAGCATACGATTTAAGGATAAAATCCGATGTCTTTTCCTATAGCTCTGTGGGAATTAGCTTAATTTTGATAATTTTGAGGCAATTTTTAGGTACAAGATGATCAATATCCCAGCAAAATACAGTCTCATCATCCCGTGGATGACATGGGACAAACTATTACTTAGGTAGGACAATTGCACTGATATTTGGGCAGATGAGTGCAAGGCAAGCTTTGATAAGCATATGGAAAGCCACCATCAAATTTCCCACCATGATAGATTAGATAGTTCCTCTCATCTTCTCTTTTGTGGGAATAAATACCTCCACTGTTGAGATAATTTGATGGTCTTCACTTGTCCATGTTCCTTTGCCTATTTTATTCAACCTCTAATTAATTTTGCACCTCTTTCCTTCATAAATGATACAAAACGTGCACAGAATGAACTAGTTCGAGTCCTCCATAATCAGATAGAAGAAATAAGAAAATGATATAAAATGCTAATATCCTAAAGTGGTATATATGTGCTTGCTCCAACAGAATGGTCAGCACTACAATGAACTTCAGAATACCCTTAAATCAACTCCGTTGAACAACATGGAATTTCTTGGTTGGTAACTCTGGATGTCACCTGGCAATTCATGATTTGATCTTACATATGCAGCTTTTTCCACATTTTTGGGCTCCCCCTATCGCATATGTAGGCTATGTCCCACTTGTGTGGGTTAGTTTGGATCCCATCCCCCTTCCCTCGGGTAAAAAAAATTTCCGTTGACCCATATCAAAATTAGAACCAACCAAGCAGTGATGAGTCAAACAGATGGGTTATTCAAAGACTCATCCAAACTGAGATCAACCCTAACCCTGCGAGAGATTACATAAAATGGTATAACAGTTTTGCATGATGACTATGAATCTGTGCTCATCTCAATCGTGTTCCAGCAGGTTTGAGAAACTAAATATAAGAAGCTCAAGCACCCAGGTCAAAGTAATGGGAACCCTGATATGCATCTCGGGAGCATTAGTAGCCACTCTCTACAAGGGCCCACTAATTTGGATACCATCTTCTCTCCCATTAGATCTATTTCCACAATCACCACCCATTCTAGTAAAGAGGAAGAACAGGTTACTGGGAGGTGTTTTTCTTTTTACTTCTGGCATCTGTGTCTCATTTTGGAACATTCTTCAGGTAAAATCCATAAGAACACAAACATGATCACAAGAATTATAGGAGCTCTGAAGATAATAACATGCATTTTATTTGATGCCCCATATTCCATATATATGTGATCCCATGTTTCAGTCATATTTTGAATGTTTGATAAGATGGGCCCTACCAACATCCATTGGGGATGCTTCCAAATGTATTCCAGAGTGGGAGATCATAAACATATTTGGTTTTCTAAACCTTTTCTAATCGTTGTTCATAGGGAGGGCGGCACTGGCAGTGAACCATGTTAACCACCCGAGGCAACATGCATGGCCCCAACAGTAATTTTACTTTTCAGCTTGGAAGGGTCAATACAACCAAACCCAGTTATGATCAAGTTGGAAAGGTCAATTCCAACCCACCTGAAACTTATAAAGGGAAACCTGGATCCCTAAATTACAAGAGTTGGGTTTGCGTACCAAAGTGCATATAGTTGGTTTGTATTGAGTTTGAGTCAGGTTGGGCGGTTGAATTGCTAGAAGGACCCAACCCAAATCTGACCCAAATTTTATCTATATATGTTGAAAGTGCATCAAGAAAGTAAACATACTACTATTATTTTTCATTTGGCATATGAGACCACTGGATTCATGAATTCTGTATTTTCTTTTTCAGGCAGCCACTCTAAAAGAGTATCCTTGGGAGATCACTGTAGTCGCTTTCAATGTCCTTTCTGCAGCATTTCAATCTGCAATAGTCTCTTTGGTTGTAGAAAGGAGAAACCTAAATGCTTGGAAAATAAACCCTAATATACAGCTCATTGCAACAGTACACACGGTAAGCAAAATTTAAAAAATGGTACAGATTCCCTGGTGTGATATTAAGGGTGCATCTCGGCCACGTATTGGCTCAGCTCAATCCCAACCAGTACTATATCTTTCTGGGTAGACCCAAACCCAAACCCAAACCTAATGTGATGGAAACCTGAACATACCAACCCAAAGCTGACCCAAATTGTAAGTTCCCTTGGGTTGGACTAAGGTTGGTTTGATACCTGAATTTGTAGCTTAGTTTACTTTTCAAACAATCTACACTTTAGAAATGTATATACTTTGCATAGAATATGACGTATCTATTATCAGAGGTTTCACATAGGGGCGGACGCACGGGTTAAACCTCAATTCGCTTTTAAAATCATAGTAAAATTTTTTTCTTTGCTTTGAAAATTTAGACAAAAATTTCACATCCAGGCCCAAACCCACATAAAAATTATGTATTTATTCTCAAAACACAATTGCCTTTTGAATTTGCACCACTTCAACAAAAACTCTAGATCCGTCAATGTACCTAGGTCAATTTGGGCACCCAAACCCCAAACCAGACCCAAACAATCTCAACCCAAAATTTACTTTACATTGGGTTGGCCATCCAGTTTTGGGTTTGGCCTAGCCCAAGTTCACCAACATGTGATATCATTTTGAAACCAAAACCGAAGAATGGAAAGTGAATAGAATCTAAGATCGTATCACCATGACTAATAAACAAATATAAACAAGCAGATCACCTTAGACGACCAGGTATGAAGATGAGGAAGGCCTGAAATGACCTTGTGCTTTTACCCAACACTAACTTGATCAGCCTTTTTTTTTTCTCCCGCGCTCTGAACTACAATGCAGACAGATGATCGATCCCTCCAATCTTGGAGTACTCTCACTTCAATTTTAAACAAAAACAAGCATGATCGACATTAATAAGTGGAATATGCCGATGGACCTGCGCAAAATTGAATGGCCCTGGCCCCAAAATGGGCACAATAAGCCCAATGGGTACATGGGCCGCTTACAGCAAATAAAAATTCCATGCATTGCCTTTGTTTATTTATTTAGTTATTTTTAGACACAAATGCACACTTTCCAGAGAGTGAATCAAGTTTGATGTAATATTGCTATGGTTATGTTGTAGGCAATTGTTCGAATTGTCATCACTTTCACTATTCACACATGGTGCATGCACAAGAAGGGGCCCCTTTTTATGGTATTGTTCGAGCCTTTGGGAATTGTCACTGCAGCCATCACGGCTACAATCATTTTCCGGAATCCTCTTGCCTAGGAAGGTTTTTTTTTTAACCATAAACCCCAACCTTAGAAGATTTAAATGATTTTCTTTTTGAAATTTCAATTGACTTTTATTTCAGAAAGGTTTTTCATATACAAAATGTAGTAGCTTATAAGCTAACTTAGCATACACAAATTGATGATATGGAGGTTTCGTAGTACTGCACTCCTAATTTAATTATGCAAAATTAGGCAAAATGCAATTGTTGACTCTACATTCTCTCTTTAATATTAGTTGTGAGAAGCCTTTTCTATCAAGGAAAAAATCTTTTTGTGAACCTGGTGCTCATCGTATTATAGTGAGGGCAATATAGTGGAGTCCACCTTATGATCCATCCAAACCATCCACAGCCAGAGTACCCCTTAAATTACATTGCTCCCATCCAAATAGGAAGGAGAATTGAATCGAGTGTCAATTGTTTTTTATATAAAGTTGCTAAACTTGTGGGTCACAAATCAAGGGGTTAAAGGCATGAGATTAAGCTCAAATTTGATGTTTGGGCCCTACTCATTAGGATCTTTCCATTCCCTTTTGTCCCATCATCTATGGGGCCTTAGGTGGGCTCTACTAGGAGGTGTTCACAAGAAGCCTATGATCAGCGGGTGCTCCTTTTTGTTGAGACCAAACCATTTACCATGAATTTGTGACACATGTCTCCATCCTCACGCATCATAGTCACCTAATTTGTGCTAAGTAGCAAGGAATTACAAACTAGTTTCTTTGAAGAATTTGTTATGCGATTAGCTCAATAGTTTGATGATTTAATTAAATTTGCAAATTGGATTGAGAATTAGAAAACTAATTCAATTTTATCTTGAATTCTCATAATGCCTATTATTATTTGCATTAAACTTATTGAAATGATATTTTAATTTGTTCCAACAAATACATTTTTAAAAATGGCTTTACATAAAAACATTTCCTTTTCTTCTTCTTCTTTTCTCTTTCACTAAACAACATAAGATCATATGAGAAAAAGCATAGACCAATACTTCTAAAATGCGGGTTTGAATACCCATGTCGTGCCTATCAATTACTTGAAATAAATCTATGCCATTTAGATTGCTCCAAACTATATTGAACAAGAAACTGAGTTGGTTCGCAAAAGTCACTTTTAGTTGGAATTGTGAGAGTACAAAATTTAACCATTTTCCTTTGAATCCGCAATAAACCATTTCCTATTGGTAGTGTTTTTCAAAATTCTTTTTTAGAGTATTTTGTATATACCCTTTTAAGATTCTTAGGATTTATAAATAGTCACCTACAATTTTTGTATTTGCGTCTATCCCAGTGCATTTTCATTCTAATAACTTTCATGTCTTAAAATTAGTAGCCTCACGATCACCATAAGTGTTTTAGAGTGAAATGACATTTTTATCCACCTCTTTATCTCTATATACATAATTTCAAAAGCTAAAATCTATTTTTCTCTAAAGCTTGTAACATTGACTATTATTATAGCACATTTAGTAGGAGAGAGTACACATAAATAAATTTATTTTAGCATAAATAAATCTATTTTTATCAATAGAGAACCCAATTTGTTAAATTCAAATCGATCATAACCTATACTTATAATTGATTATAATTGACCCAATCTATGGATGACCCACTGTTGGAATGTTGTATATTTTAAAATACAAAATTAGGCTTCATGTGCATTAGAGAATTATTAAGAGAGAAATCATTGGGCCTTGAGATAAAATAAAAATATCTTTTTGTAAATAATGATATACTCATTTTTCAATGAATGTAAGGGCAAAGTAGTCATTTTAAAAAAATTCCAATACAAATTTTCTAGTGGTTGCTCATTCTCATAAGAACTCGGACATAAAAGGCATTGAAATGAAAAGACGGAGCGTTATATATAAATATTGAAACCACAAGGGCTTCTTTACAAATTCTATAAACCTTAGGGAGTATATGTAAAAAAAATCTCCTTTTTTTTTATGACACTGCAAAAGCACAAATAAACGGAATGCTGAATTCCAGCATTACATGTGCTACAGATCAAGCTTTTTTTTTTTTTTTTCAACTTATAGATGCTTGTATGGTGAAAATTTGATTTATAATATCTTTCATTTTCAGTATTGTTGGAGGAATAATCATTGTAGCTGGATTTTATAGTGTGATGTGGGGAAGGGCCAAAGAGGAGATCAAGATAGAGGACAAACAAGATAATGGATTGGGTTCATGCTCTCCCGGATTGGCTGAAAAGGAGGAGAAGAGAGAGGACATACAAGATGAGGAATTGGGTTTATCCTCTCATAGGAGGGCCAAACAAGAGAAAGGAGAGGACATACAAGATGGTGAACTGGGTTCCTCCCTAGAAGATGCACCATTATAGGAAGAAAGACGCAATGAGAGAATTATAGTATCCTATAACACACGTAATGTTACAAATCGGTGGATCAATCTTCCTTTCATAATTGGATATTCACCTTGTAATCGGATATCTATAGACTATAGTGATGTGATCTACTCATGTAACCATTTTTTCAAGTGCAATGTTTCAATCAAACGGTGAATATTTTACCATGTACCACTTCAATTGGATATCTATAGTGATTTGCTCATGTAACCATTTTTCAAGTGCAATGTTTCAATCAAACGGTGAATATTTCACCACGTAACTTCAACTTTTCCCTTCCTTTTATTCTTCAGTAACATTAAGATATATTAAAATCAGAAAATATACAGCAGGGAAAAAAACAGCATAAATCCTTCTATATAGTCATTTCTTAAAATTAAAAAATGAAAAAAAAAAAAAACAAGCTTTCCATTTCCATGATAATATTTGCACAATTTTGGTCAGATAATTATATCTCAACTCATAATAAACATAGGCTTTAAAATTCATAATTTACAGTGTTCTGAATGGTTTCCAGAATGGTTTTCATTGTCATCTTGTTAAACCAACAGTCCAACATGACACTGAGTAAAAATGCGTGACGGATAGACTAAGCATTCTTTAAAAGGCTCCTCAACCCGATCAATTTTCTAGCACCCCTGTGCAATACCGTCATCAATCTCAACTCAACAATAAGGAAGGAAACCTAAAAACTACCTCCAGTCCACAATAGGAAGCAGCCAATGTGGTAAAAAAAAAAAAAAAACGTCCAAAAAACAATGCTCAACAAGGAGCTAAACTGAGTTATAGAGAGTGGGCAATCCTATTCGTTACTCTGGGGACCAGAAAAAACTAGACAGGTTCAAAAGACAACACCATATTCAAATGTCACTGATGGGATCAAAAAACAATGGACCAATCCTTCATCCCGTCGATGCATTGAACTACCTCTAAGGTTTCAGAATATATATATATATATATATATATGAATGGTTGAGAATCGTTTAGCCACTGAAGAAAGGGAGTGAAAAAAGGAATTTTTAGTGGGGCTCCCTTAAAAGGATGAGTAAAAATAAAAAGGAGATTTTGGCATATATGATATATATCTCTCACACTCTGTGGTTAGAAAAGAAAAAGCTCAAGGCTGAAGGAGTGAGGATCTAATCTACTCAACATCCATACGCCTTTGGTTTGTGCATGTTTGGTTTGAAAGAGTTTTGAATTCCCTCTTGAGGTATTCTCTTTGCCTATTTTTATTGTAACCCACCATTAAAGACTAGTGAAAGTTGTATTGACATCCTCTAGTTTTATCCAGAGAAGACATTTGTAGACCCAATTTAGATTTGTGGCTTTCTTAACATGCAACATGTGTAAGCTTTTTTTTAATTCCAAAAAGAGTGCATGTGTCCGATCTCATCTCCTTCCTATCGGTGAGGTGGGTTCGAAAGACACAAGAGTTGATGAGGAGGCCAGCTAGCCATGGTTCTTTCAATTCCGCATCCGAGTATGGCATCGATGCATCTAGCTACCTTGCTACACCAAATGTTCCAACAACTACTGAAAATCCTTCTTTCTATTCAAATGCCAGTAGAGAGTGACAGGAGTGGTTCAATGATTTGTTCCCCCGCCCCGCCCCATATATCTAGGAAGACTATGCTTTGCTTTACTTCATTCTACTGTCAAAGAGGAAGAGAAAATATCTCACTTCAAGCCATCTAGGATATAAAAAAATTTTCTAAATCAAAAGCTACTAAAAGTAAAAGAAAATCTTGAGGAAGAAACTAAATAATGGAGAGTGGAAAGAAAAATTAAGAGATCTTGAAAAGAAATGTTGGAAGGAGTTTTAGGAAAAGGAAAGAAATAATAATAGAGGATTTAGAAAGAGAAATAAAATAATAAAGGAGATTTCATGAAAGGATATTTTTGGGTACCAACCAAGGGCGTTGGGACTTATGATAGACCCTAGCCATGGGAAAGGAACCTACTTTTTTAAGAAAATAATGCCCACTCATGAAGCGAATCTAGGAATCCGAGCCCTAATAGTGGGTGAGCAAGGGAATATCCAACCAACTTAACTATCCCTTTGCTATTCTTTTGAGGAAATGATATAAGAGAGCATGAAGGAAATACTACTAAGAAAGATCTTTTAATATTTCGAAGAAATACATTTCTAAAATTTTTACTATTATCTGCTAGATTAGAATAATTGAATAAAGAAACTTTTAAGGCACCCACGTATTGGATGGGACGTTCTAATGGGAGAAATTTCCTCATAGGATGCATTATAAAATATTTCAATTTCTTATAAAACCTTCATATTACATTATTTAAAAATATGAGATAAAAAATAATCCTTAATATAAAAATCTACTTAAGCAAGCATGAGTGAAAAGTTTTAGCAAAATATCTTTTCCACTACAATTCAAAGATGAATGGTCCTTGCTATGGTAAGAACCAGTCTAATTATGATTACCAATATTTGATGGGCACCATCGTAATTACCAACATTGAACTGGTCTCATGTTGATTACTATTTTTAGGTAGGGCCTACAATTGTCACATTAGGCGGATTCCATCACGATTACCTTCAACAGGCGAGTCCCACAAAGGTTACCAACATTTGATTGTGTGACCATAATTATCAATTTAAGATCACCAAATAAGTCCCATCATGATAATCAATATATGATACATAGCACCATGTACCAACACTAAATGGCTTCCTTAGTAATTACCATAATTACTTTAGTTATCACGGTTGGCAACATCAAATGGTCCCATAATAATTTATCATCAGATGGAATCCTCAACAATGTCCACACTTGATGGGACCCACCAAGATAATCACTATTAGATGAGTAATGCTATCATTACTAACATTTGCTGGCCACGGTGCGATTAAACAACATTAAATGAATCTCATGACTTCTAACATTTTCTGGTCCACTGATTTTCAAGCATCAAATCTGCCTTTGCAAGCACCAAATGGATCTCATCATCATTACATATGATAGGTTGATTCCACCTTAATAAGAGTTGTTTGATACGTCCATTGTGATTTCAAATGTTTGAAAACATTATCCTATCATGATTACCAACATCAGGCGCGTTCTATTGGTATCACCCAAAAACATGGGTCATATTACTTTTGCATGAGATGATTCTCCCTTACATTACATTACAACCATTAGGTTACTAATCTGATTACTTATCAATGGGTCTCATAGTAAATCAAATCATGTCTATTTATCTCTCCATATCTCGTTTTCGGCATAGTAAAACCCTAATAAAATGCCAAATAGTTCAATAGACGCATTGAGATTTGTAGACATTGCCAAACAGCACGATTAGAACAATATTGCAATGACTTCTTTTTCTTTTATCCTTTTTTTTTTCATGTCTTGAAATCTAAAAATACTCACATCTATTGACATTATGTCATGCATGCATCCAAATACCCCCTCAAATGCCCTAAGTTCATCACTACTCTGTATCTTGTTAGAAAGTCAGAGTTTCAGTTATCAGAAGCCAAGTCGATTACCATCCAACAAAACCAATTTCATGCCATTTGGCCATCATTTGGTGCATTGTACATGGCTATCAGTTTGAAAGAAATAGAAAGAGATGGTTCCTTGCGTGACCCTACTTGGGCCTGGGCCTTCATGGTGGCTTTCTCTTGCGCTGCATCAACCCAAAGACCAAACACACTGGAGAGAAATGTTAAAGCTAACTACAGATCTCCACCTCCAAGCAAAATCTCATCTCAACTGGAGCAGATCTACTTTGCCACTGCAAAAAGCAATACTCTTAGGAGATTTCTCCAAAGGATTCAGCTCCCACGTATTTTGTCGCTCCGGAAAACATCACCAAAGCCTAGCAAATTAAATTCGATGAAGATCTTATTCTTGAATGTTAAGAGTGAAGCGAAAACCTTTTATCCATCAGTGTACATTGAATCCCAGCAGAAATGTTGAACCAAATTATGATGAGGCATGTTGTGTTCAAGACTTCGGTTTAGCTAGGGGTTGGTGAAAGTTCTGAAAAATCACTAGATGCCATTTTTTTTTAACCAAAGAAGTTTTCTGGTCCGGGAAAATAGCATGGGTTCCATCCACTTTGGTGGAAGTTCTGAAAAATCACTAGATGCCATTTTTTTCAACCAAAGAAGTTTCTGGTCTGGGAAAATAAAATGACTTCCATCCACTTAATCAGATGGATAATATTTGCAAATCCAAGCTTTCTAGGGTAACTGGGGCACCAAGAATCTCTGAGAAGCAGAATCAAGCTTTTTTCTTAAATCTCGCTTTCAGGCTTCTCATATAAAATCTTCTCTGGTGAGTTTCTCTCTTGACAAGCAGATATTTTCACTTCAATTCAGTTGAGACAGTTAGAGCATGGAGAAGGCGGATTCATCATTCCAAAAACCGGAAACAAGGGTGCGGGGTGATATACACAGGAGAAGAGGTTTTCAAATTACTACAACATTTCAGAACAAGATCCTCGATGGAAATGATCTGTTGGGTTTAAGAATGATACCTTCCCAAGCAACAACGGCTCATTGGGGCTGAGTCTTTTGGGGAGATTGGAGAACCTCCTTTTCTTGGATGCCTGGATGTGCAAATTCTTTGTAGTAGTGGCCAAGTGGACCTGCTCCAGCTGGCATGGGATGTTGCTTGAAGGTGGAGATCTATAGTTGGGGCCAAACTTCCCTTCTCGTGGTTTTGTCTTCAGGTTAACACATCCGGTCTACCATCTAGCGTTTCTGGTAACTTTTTATGTTCTGCCATCTGGGTTCATGCACCTGAAAAAACGCTTTTGGCTTTATAGTTTAGCAGTATGTATAGTCTACTGATGTATATAGTGCTCCAATACTACTGCAATTATAGGAGGGTATGTCCTATCATCTTTTGTACTATTTGGCTGTTTAGCCTCTCTCTTCGCAGCTTCATTTCATCTAAATTTTTTTTAAGAAAATGTCAAGCACATATGGGAAGAACTGGGGGTCACTTATAGATCTCACCCTTGACCCCTTCCTTGAAACCAGTGACAGAAAGACACATTATGGGCCCTGACCCCAAACATGAGGGGCATCTTGGCTAAATACCAGCAAGTTTGTATGCTTCATGGGAAAGGAGTTATCAAAAGGGTAAGAGTGAAGAATTGATGTTGGGGATCTACAAGTAGCCATCAAAAACTGCTAAAATGCTAGGAACCATCAAACCACTAAATGTTTAATTTCATAGGATGAAAGGGGGGCAATCAGCTCTTATCAGAGGATAACTAACAAAAAAGGGCCGCGCTAATCTCGGGCCCAAAAATAAAATATATTCCATGTAAAAACATAAATCATTTATCATATTTAAGCTTCTATATATTAGTCTATTTAAACATAAATATTGTAGCAAAATTACATAATCTGCAAATCGAATTCGAATATAAAATTTGCATGTTTTTTTTTCAAAAATTTATAAAAAGAATCTGAAATGTGGAACAAATTATCAAATATTTTTTTTAAAAATAAATTGGACTTATATATGAATTTTATGTTTTCTCTGATGGATATTAAATCATTATATAATTGTACAGATCTCAATTCATGGACCTCCCATAGTAAGCTAACTTTTATGATCATAGTGGCAATGTGGTTAGCCATTCACTTCTAGCAAAGAAAGTCTGTAAAATCTGGACCATTAAATATATATGTATTCTTTTTACAAGCATAAATCATTTATCATTTTTAAAATCCTATATATCAGTTTATGTAAATGGAGAAAATGTAGCAAAATTACATAATCTGCAAATTAGATTTGAATCTATAAAATTTCACGTATTTTGGATTTTTGTGTCTAAAATCAATTAATAAAGTCTGAAATGCAAACAAATTCTAGAAAAATATAACAAAACTTTTTCAAATTTCAAAAACAATCAGAATTAAATTCAAAATTGGCAAGAAATCGGAAATTGGATTCAACCAGCTTCATATTATATAATTTGCAATAAGCAAAATAATTATCTTATATTAAAATCAGAGTTGTCAAATCTCAAACTGTAAAGTTTTCAACATGCCCAACATGAGATGAACATTTTAATGGCAGAAGAGTTCGAAATTCTTACAGTACTGCATGAAATTGTTGTTCAGTACCCTTTATTATTTCAACTTGCAAAAAAAGAAAATGAAAAATGAAAGGCATTTAATAAGAGAAAAACAAGCTACAAGGGAATTAAACAACTTTGTGCCTACTCCCGTTACTTCCCAACACACCTTCGATAGTAATAATAATAATAATAATAATAAAGAAGAAATACATCTCATACAATAATAATAATAATAATAATAAAGAACTACATCTCATACAGACCAACTCCAAACTCATAAAACCACATAAGTTTATTCTACAAAATTACTAAGAAAAGAAAATCAATATGAAATATTGCATGCAAAATGAACCAAGATCACATAGCTTCTAATATCTGATTAATCTATCTCCCTCCAGTGATTCCACCCAGATTCTCAAAATAAAATGCTTGTATGAGATACGCAATCAACCTACCTATAAATCTGTAGAACAACTGCAAAACATACCACAAGCCATTCCCGAGTATGAAATGTCTTGGGGTTTGTGGTTTGCACAGAGAAATGAAGAGGAGGAGTTAGGATCCCATGTATAAACGGTTGCGGAGGAAAAATGAAGAAGAAAAGAGTAGTTACTCTTGTAGAAACGACTGAGGAGGAGATGGGGACTCATTTTGGAACATCAAAATTAAATTGGCTGTCTAAATATCGATCCTACTTTTTCAATTGACCAATTGATCCTGAATTCTAATTCCAAACGAAAAGAGAACCCAAGTTGCAATCAAATAAAGGGATACAATATATATAATGAGAGAGAGAAGACGAAGAAAACCTGCAAATCTTCAAGGTCGTAGACTGGGTAGTTTAGATTGTCATATTCATGGCCCAAAATAGAGGTAGATCGATCAATTCACAGAAAACCCACTATGCTGCAAACCAAAAGTGAGAAGGGTTGATGAAGGATGGAAAAGTCAAACCACAAGAGAGAAGGGTTGATAGAGGATGGAAAAGTATTTCTCAGATCCTTTGTATTTGTGTTTGTAACAGAGACCACTTTGCTCATAGCCATATAAATGACTTTTGCATGTATGAATCTCAGAGGGAAAAACTGACTGGAGGAAAAGAAAACAATGTTTTGAGCAATGCAAGAAAGCGGAGGAGTTGCCAAAACCTATTGGAACAGTCAAAATTAATATTTGAAATTAAGAAGAGGGGGAATAATTGCAATGCTATGAGAGACGCTGGGTCAACCTGTAATAAAGTTATAGGTATCATGAACTTAAATGTAATTAAGTTACAACAAACACGTAAGAAAATTAAACCGGAAAGAGGTGGTGGGGTCCTGTTGGAGGAATGTGGAGAGGCATTGTGATAGTCAAAATAAATTGGTCAAAATCAAATTGGATGCAATCCTGATTTCAACAATTTAAACCAGTTTGCTTCATATGTAATAATGGATGATCCCTTGAAATTCTTGAGCTTTATCCTTCCACTTCTGCATCCCTTGGTAAAACTCAATTCCTAGAAAATCATAGGAATTCAGCAAACAGGGCTGTTAGAATTATGAGTGTTGGCTAATTCATGGGTTGGACAAAACTCTGCGTCCATTGAATTGTAATTTTTGTATTTCTTTTAGTATGGACTATAATGTATGTCGCCGGAAGAGAAATTGTGCTGAAGCTTTGAGTCCTAGAGAGTTGTGCTTTTACATCCTTTTAGAAAATTGTCTTCTCTTACAAAAGATAGTGCACCTTGCATTTCAAGGTGATTGGATCAATTGCGGCTAGTGATGAACAGCGCAGAGTCAGCAAAAAACTGCAGTCCTTAGGTAATGGAGAGTGGGGAAGGGTCTATGAGTATTGCTTGTAACTATTCATTCATAGTGCTTGGTTCCTTTGGTCTGCGTAGGACTTGTGGTTTTTTCCCACGTACGGTTTTCCACATAAAAAATCGTGTGCCTTGTCTTCTTTGTGTGGTTGATTGATTTGCTTGTTCTTTTATTTTCCACCATTATTAATTGAACTGCAATCTAGAAATCATATTTGGGTGATCTTTCAATGACCCAAGTGTATTTTCAATTGTGTTTTTCTACACTAGGATCATCCAACCTGAGAGATCAAGGAGTTTGGATCTTCAAATATGGAAAACTTCCACAGGATCGTCTCCAACAATACGAGCAATGCAAACCAATGGTTAGTTAGCTAGCAGCCACAATGCCTCATATGTTGATGGTCCCCTGGCCCATAAAATAGTGCCGTGCTTAAAAAAAGAAATTGTCCACTAGAAGGATCATTATAGCGGTTGTAGTAGGCATAGTGGCTAGTGACCTAAACACTACATAGGAGCCGATATGTAGCGGTAACGGCAATGCAGAGTGGCATAGGGATGTGAATTGAAAAAGTGGTCAATTTTTTGCAAAAAAAATCCAAAAAATCCAAAATATTGAAAAAAATTAGAAAATGATTTTTTTCCCCTAAAATTACTATGATAGGGGGTGTAGCAATCCCTCAAATGCATAGAAGTTCTATATCATTGACTGATTATAAAATAACAATATTGATCTAAGTTTTTCTCATGTATTCATGTTGCTTAGCTATAGTAAGTTAGAATCTAAACTCATAATTCAATTAAGTAATTTACCACAACTGTATATAACAAAATGATAGATAAATTATAAAGTAACACTTAAATAAAGTTTGAAGTTCAAACCATATAACATATTAACTTTCGTCAAAACAAACAATGCATTTTTGTTGAAACTTTAGAGAAAAAAAATATGCCGACCAAAAGGGGGTGCCTACCAGGATATACCTAGAGAAGAGCCCCTGAAAGGAACTCTTTGTATCAACTTCAATTTGATAAGAGCTTGTGGTTTTCGGTTTTCTTTTAAGCATAGAATGGTATAGGAGTAGCGTACAAATGTTGTTTGGAGAGAAAAAGAACAAAAATGTCTTACTATGTATTTTAAATTTTTTTGGAAAGTAGCTGTTAGTCTCACTCCGTAGCGGTCCACAGCAGCTCTAGTGTACCGAAGCGGTCACTACGGATGACAGCAGTGCTAAATACAGTTTAGTGTAGCAGCCGCTACATCACTGTTTTGTTCCATGCTCCACTGGACATCCTTAACCATTAGATCCAAGGCTTTGAAACAAAAACAGTGAATAATATAATCATATCTTTGGGTCAGACCAGTAACAATGCCCAATACAATAGAGCTGCTTTTTAATGGAAGCCTAACATAGAGTACCACTGGTATTTCCCGTAACCATAGGTGGCCAATTAACATGCCATGCATAACCTGACTAGCACTAAGTTTGACTTGTGCCGGTCTAACCAAAGTGACTCTACGAGAACAAGGTTAGATCAATGGTCAGCATACCTGAACTGTGGACCCCAACATACATTCCTGCGCTGATCCAAATATAGGCCACCCCCTATCTCCCAAACCATGTATTAACAAGGAATGACGAACACCACAGTATAAGATACCTCCTATTTACTTTTTTTATTTTTTATTTTGCTTACTTGGCTCAGTGGCCAAGTGGGAGAGAAGTAAAGGCACCCACCAGGGAATGATCCCTGGTGGGTGATATGGGAGTGGGAGCCTTTAACCACTAGGACATCCCTAAGTTCCCAAATACCTGCTATTTGTTCATTAGGACAAGCATTTAGAAATCGAAAAGGTGCATATGTATCATAAAAGTAAATTGCAAGAGTACTATCTTAGATTACCAACAGACAAGGTGTGCCCCAAAGAACTGACAATAAAGTTCAATAGAAATTTTAAGAGCACGTGGTTTATAGTTGTTGAAAATCAGATTTCTGAGAAAACATAAAAGATTTCAATAAGTAAAGAGGAGGCAAAAGAGTAAACAATGTCAGTATGCGAACTAGTAACCAGCATGAAGAAAAACATGCTTGCCTTTGACAAGCTGCGAGCATTTGATGTCTGATGCATAAGTTGAAGTTTTGTTTCTGCTCTTATGCTATCAAAATTCTCCTTTCTTTATCCGTTTTTCTGCGTATTTTATTGAATAGAAATGCACTTGCTCCCCTTGTAGCTTATCCCAACCGATTGTCAGAGGTTACCAAAAACGTCTATAAAAAGGAACACAAATAGTTGGACAGCTTGAAATAAGCATGGTTGTCCATCGTCCAATCACCAGCACTTCATGTCTTGAGATCATCTGACATTGCTGAAGGTATACAATGTGTCGTAAGAATACCTAGAGTAGCAGCCTTTGCAGCCTTTGTCTCTAGGACTACAAGCTGTAGATGGGGCAAGGAGGTTTCGTGAGTGAAAATTTTGAACAAATATGATCCATATACATGTTATGAGTGAACTTTTCCATACGCAAGGCAAATCTAATGTATGGTTGACACTTGAATTGAACTTCTCACACATGCTTGAGAGAGAGAGAGAGAGAGAGAGAGAGAGAGAGAGAGAGACCTGTTGATACTCCAGATCGAACTTCAAAAATTCATCATTACAGCTCTCAACCATGTCTGCCAAGCCCTTAAGGTTCTTGATGGGTTTACCATTGAAAGCCAGAACCTAAAAGTATGAAGAGAGAGAGAGAGAGAGAGAGAGAGAGAGAGAGAGAGAGAGAGAGATTGTCAAGTCAACTATGACCAGGAGTTGGATTTTAATAGCTATTCCTAACCTGAGTGTTGACAATGTCTTCATAACCAATATTGATGTCTGCAACAAGCACCTAGAAAGCACCAAAGAAAAAGCATGAAAAAGAGTCCACAACAGAGTGCTTGCAAAAAATTAAAACACTCATGAGAGATTTAATTGGAAGTTGCAATGTCATCAGTGAGCCAAAAACTAGTTAAGCATAAAGCATGCTCATAATCCTGGAAAGAAGGGTGTCTGAAAAGAAAGAAACCTGAGAAACCACCACGAGTTGTTCATCTGGTGACTGGGCCATAGCATGCAAGTGCTTGTCTAGCAGCTTCACAGGTGCTTCGTACTCATAATCCCTTCCATACTGGAGCAAACAAAGGGCAAAGGTTACAGTAGAAACAAGAACCAGTGTAAAAGTTAATTTGCATTTGGTGTCGTGGGAATGGAATTTGTTGAGAAAGAAAAGAAAATGAAAATTTTTAAAGGACATAAATTTAATACCCAAATATGGCCAACCATTGCCACGGATGATCAAAGTCAATTCATAAAATCTGAAAAATCAGGTTTATCAAAAAATTTCCTGTCTGTGTTTTCTTCTTCAAGATCGTACTTTCCTTCCCTTGTAAACTGGAAGAAGATGCAAAAAAAATGCAAGCAACTGCATTATCTAGACATACCAAATGTACCTCAAAGCATTGGCAAGATCCACAAATTGAGAAGGTTTTTTCTTTTTTACCAGCTAAGGGGCTGGGACCCTATGAGACTTGCACATGTGAGGAAATGTAACTCACACGTGCAAGGACACAGAACTCACACATGCGAGGTGATGGGAACTCACACATGCAAGGAGACAAAACACACATATGAGGTGACAGGAACTCATGCATGAGAGGAGACATAACTCACACATGTGAGGTAATAAACTCACACATATGTAAGGAGGGGGGAGGCAAGATTTGAAACCTTAACCTTCCAGTGAGAACAGCCGCTCCTTAACACTCGGGTAAAGATAAAAAAACACTCTCAATGTCCGAAGTTTCATTGAGAAGTTAATGTAATCATTGGACAGATAAAAAAACCCGGAGAAAATGGATTCCGAGACAATTTTTTTGTACTTATTTATTTATTTATTCTTTTCTATCTTCTTTTCTTTTTTTTTTCTTTTTTGAAATGGAAATTAAATGAACTACATTAGAGATCTTCTGAAATATATCCAATACATGAGTCATCAGTTATCACAGTTGCAGAAAACAAGACAATATAAAGTTAATCATCCACCTCAGAGCGAAGATATGGTACAGATATGGTTGTAAAGAGAAAGCCAGCAATAATGTAATATGAAGGAGGCTTCCCCTTGATGTGTGCAGGAATAACCCGTCTGTGGGTCGCAAGTTTTATGTTGAACTCAATAATTTTTCCATTACGAAGAACTCTGATCATCGCGTTCTCTCCAGTATACTTTTGAGATACAAGATAACTAAAGCCAATACGCTCTCCATGCCTGAAAGAAACTGAAAGATCATGAAGAAATCAAGTAAGTACAATCCAAACTTGTTGCTTGCACAAGGGCTAAAAAAAGATGATAATGATGATGATGATGATGATGATAAAATGAAGATCAAAGAATGAAATGCAAGACTCAAACATAAAATTCTAACATGGTAAAAAATTCTAATTCGCATTCACAAATTGACATTTGATTTGTGGTTGAACTGAAGTTATATTCCATTTGCAACCATTTAGCAGCCAAAAACAAGCCAATTTCTATTGGATATTTAACTGGTGCTTGACTATTCCTCTTTGTTGAGTTCACTGGCTGCTCACTAGCCGTTTGATTGAAGTCCAATACCAACTGGCCAAAGTAGATTTGCTTTTCTGCAACATCTTGCTGATCTTGACCCAGTCCAACACCATCCAACCTTTGGGACCGAGTGTATCCCTGACACTTTACACTAGTGCAGTAAATTACTTTCTCACCAGTTTGGGCTTGCTGATTGTGGAACAGCAAACCATGCTTCATGTTGGTTACATACGAAGCTATCAACAGTCCTGAGGCTCCTTTGGAGCCTATAAAACAGCATATCTAGACCAAACTAAACATTGCAATTCTGCTACCCTGAGCTATAGCAACTACAAAGTACAGTCAAACTCTTTAGAATGAACATATTTGTGTTGTTCTATGATTGGAGTGGTGCCCTGAGATTGGCTTTTGAATAGCCTTAACAGTTAATTTGCTTAGATTAGATCAATTTCAGACAATTACAGAGTCATGCTTCAAGAAACTTCATAAAAAAGGTGACCATAACAGTTGGCTGTGCCATTAGCCTCCATTGCAATGTGATAAAGGTGTAATCATGATGCTAATCCAGAGTTTCAATAGTAGTAAAATATAACCTCTAGGTTCATAATCTTCATAGTTGCCAATTACATTCTAGTCACCATTCCAGTTTAGCCTTGTAGTGGAACGCTTCGGCATTCCGGTGTTTCATTCCAGTAAAGGCGCGCTTAAAAAATATGAAAATTTCAAAAAAAAAAAGAAGACCTAAGAAGCTGAAAAATACATTAAACTACAATATTACAAAAAAAGGTTGAAAAATAAAAATAAAAATAAAAAAGTTAAAGGGATTGGACTTTTTTGTAACATTTTATTCATTTTTTACCCAACACCAAATTATTACAAAAGGTTTCAACCTTTCAACACCTTAAATAACATTACCAACAGTGAAAATTTTTCAAAACTAAAATGTAGGAAAAGACAAATAATAAAATAAAAAATGAAGAGATGGGAGAAAAATAATATAGAAGAAGAAAGATGGGAGACAGCTGTGGCTGCAGACTTTAGTAGACTTTAAAAAGTTTGTACTTAGTAGCTAACTTAAGAGACAAAAAATAATATAAAAAAAGAGATATGGGAGACAAATTGTGCAGATGGAAGATAAAGTATCATTAAAGTGAATGACACATCATCCAACAAGAGAGAGGACATATATGCCTATTAAAATGTAAAACCCAAAGAAACTGGAAACAAGAATGGAGATGGAGAGAAAAAGAGAGAAAGGGTGACAAAGAAAAACTAGCTGATGGTGTCGATGAAAAAAAACGGTACCTATCACCGGTCTTTGCTCTCCTGGATATTGTCATCGCTATTCATCTGGAGATCTGTTTAGACGGCTTGAATTTGCTCTCTTGGAGGTGTCAACTCATAGTCCTGCATTCGCTGGTATATATATATATATTTTTTAGTAGTAGTAGACGACTTCTTCTCCCCCTCTTTTTTTGTTTGTTTTTTTTAAATATCCTTCTTCTCCTCTCAGGGATTTCACAAATAGAGAAATTTTTTATAAAAAAAAATTTCACAGGCTTACCGTCTTCTGTCCAGAACTAATTCCGGATTTGGCCGAGACTAAATGGAATTTAGGCTAGAAAGTTTTTGGTCTTGTTCCATTCCTCCCCATGCTAATTCCGGTACATTCCAGCTGGAATTAGCCAAAATGGAACAAAATTGACGACAAAGTTTGTGGATGGGGTCACTCAATTTCGAAGGGCTTTGTCAAAGATTTTTTGAAAGCATGCTTTGTGCTTTCCTTTTGTTGTCATGACCTAAATAATAAAAATTGATATAGCCTTTCAAAACAATAGAATTAATATCCCTTCAAATGAACCTATGGTCTCTCAAATCAATAGAACCCTTAATCCTTCTAATAGCCCCCCCAAAATTTAGGAAAATTCCAAAACCTTTACAATGGTGAACAATGTATTATTGCTTTAGGCAATGGCCTCGAAAATCTCTTTGAAGAACAAATTATTTCACAAATCTTTCGGCCCAATCTACACTTCATTCCAAAATGGATAACCCACCCAGAAATATTATGAAGCTCTTCTTGTCCAAACTAAAATTGCCCATGTTAAACTTACCCATAAGGTAGGAGAAACTGCTTTCCCCACACTCAAAAATTTTTTTTATTTCATATTTTCTTTAAAAAGAAAAAAAAACATGCTGAATGATATTTACATATAAGTTCCCACTTTTACTAAAATTACAAAAGAATCCCTTTCTCTAACTCTCAGCACTCCCCTTTAAGTTGTTGCATATATATTCACTATGGTCAGCTTGGACAACATCAATCTTCTTTTTGCCACTGCTTTTGTGAAAGATTGTAATCTAATCTCCAGTTCTTGCATATTCCAGCTTGGTGCTTTTTTTTTTCCATAGCCTTCTTTCAGATGAAATGACGATCAAAATTAATGTGCTTCTTTCACTCATGGTACATGGGTTTTTTTTAGCAATGTAGAGCTTTCGCTCATGGTATATGGGCGTTTTCAGAAATGTGGAGTGATGAAGTACTATCACAGTGATAGGTCATCCTTGTTGACAGTCCAACTCATGTAATACTATTTCCAGCCATAGTAACCCATGACATTTGTGTTCCACTGCTAAATATTCAAGTTAAAAACTTGCCCATGCAACAACAAGCTGTTTCTTATTCTTCCACGAGTGTAATACCCTGTAGTAGATCTCTTATTTGTCGTGGGTCTTGTTCAGTTAGCATCTGTATATGCTTCTACTTTCAAATGTCCATCTTTTGTGTATGAGAAACCCTGTCCGTTGCTCATTTTAAGCACAATACAATTCTATCTCGTGTCTAAAAGATATTCTATCCTGTCACTCATTTTAAGTTTGATATAATTGTATGTAGCGCATGTTGAGTTCATGGCACATGCATGAATTGATTTACTATACTAACAACATAGGTAACTTCTAGATGCATGATAGTCAAATAAATTAATAATCAACTAAACTTTGATACATTCTCTGATCTCTGATCATGAAGTAGGTCGCTTTCAGATTGTTGACCATGATTTTGCTCAATGGGAGCATCAACAGATTTTTCACTCTTAGCTTTGTTGTTTCTTAAAGCCGGTTTAATATGTACTTGCATTGGAGATTACAATTCCTCTCTTAGATCTAGGAACTTGGACACAACACTCCAAGATCCTTGATCTCAATTCTGTTCTATTCCGGCCAATTCCGGCTGGAACATACCGAAATTAGCATGGAGTGGAACGGAACCGGGCCCAAAGACTTTCCGGCCGAACTTTCATTCAGCTTCGGACGTTTTGGTCGGATCCGGCAGAACATGTTAGTTCCAGACAGAAGATGGAAGACATTAAGTCTGTAACACTTTTATTATAAAAAAAATTCCTCTACTTTTGGAATTCCTGAGAGGAGAAGAAGGGCATTAAAACAAAAAAAAAAAAAAGCATACCAGCGAATGTAGGACCACCAGTTGACACCTCTAGGAGAGCAGAATCAAGCCCTTTGAGCAGATCTCCAAGCGAGCAGCAACCAACGACATGTACCTTTTTAATAGGCATATACATCCTCTCTCTTGATGCACGATGTGTCATTCACTTTATTGATACTTTATCTTCCATCACAATCTGTCTCCCATATCTCCTTTTTGTATTATTTTTTGTCTCTTCAACTAGCAACTATAGTACAAACTTTTTAAAGTCTACTATAGACTACAGCCAAAGTTGTCTCCCATCTTTCTTCTTCTATATCATTTTTCTCCCATCTCTTTATTTTTTATTTTATTATTTTTCTTTTCTTACTTTTTTAATTTTGAAAAATTTTCACTGTTGGTAACGCTATTCAAGATATTAAAATTTTGAAGCCTTTTGTAATAATATGGTGTTGGGTAAAAAATGAATAAAATGTTACAAAAATGTCGAATCCCTTTAACTTTTTTTTTTAATTTTTCAACCATTTTTGTAATACTGTGGTTTAATGTACTTTTCAGCTTCTTAAGTCTTTTTTTGGAATTTTCATATTTTTTAAGTGCACCTTTACCGGAACGAAACACTGGAATGCTGGACATTCCACTACAAGGCTAAACCAGAACAGTGATCGGAACGAAATTGACAACTATGGAGAAAAGTATCTTTCAATCACTTCCATCCACGAAAGCAATAAGTTGGAAATTCAAAGTATGTGGACTCATCCAAAACACCATTGAAAATGACTTTTACTTTTCAGCCTTTATCAAAAAAAAAAAAAAAAAAAGACATGTTACTTTGGGTTATGCTTTAATTAGACACTTAAGCATGTACATTTTGTCCTACTAAACTTTTGGATCCAAATCATTTATCAAAGGTGTGATTTATGTATCTAACTTAACATAGTTCTAAGCTTAATAAATCACATACATTTATTATAAACTTTACCATCCAAAAGATTTACCAGTATGTTAAGACAGGAACAGCATGTACATTGAAACACTCCACAAGCTTGTGGATGATCCAAGTATTTTGTATGTTAAATATGGTATCAGCATGTCATTTATTATATGGTATGATCTCAGTTAACATCCAATGAAGTTTCCAACAAGCTTTTTGCTTTAGTAACCAATATTTCTAAAGCTTCATTGGATGTCATTTAAATAATTAAATGATCATACCGATATAGATTTCATAAAGCTTTATGGATCTGGTATGGTATCAACATTTAACATAAAGCTTTATGTTAAATGTTAACTATTGGACATCCAATATTGGTACTAAAGCTTTATGACATTCAATATTAGTACCAATATGGATCATTGGATGTTAAATGTTGATACCAATATGGTATCAACATTTAATATAAACTTCATGGATTTCCATAAAGCTTGATGGATTTCCATAAATATTGGACATCCAATTACATATCCAATGGACGTCATTTCCATACTGGATGTCATCTGGTACCAACATTTAACATAAAGCTTATGGATTTCCATAAATATTAGACATCCAGCGACATAATCATTGGATGTCATTTCCATATTGGATGTCATTTATAGGAATGACATCCAATATGGATTTATTGGTATTTCCAGATTGTAAAGCTTTATATTGGATTTCATTACCATATTGTAAGCTTCATTGGATGTCATTTTCATGTTGGTCAAGCTTTATGTTGCAGATGTAGTTTGCTTCAGTAGCAAACTGTACATTCTTACTTCAGCATGATGAAATAAGACATGAAAAGCATGATGAACAAGATAAGAAAAGCATATAAATATAGAAATTAGTATACTGCACTAAAAAGGAAGTCACCAGTCACCTCCATCATCAAGTAAAAGAAAGTTGAAACATAACAATGCTGGAGAACAAGAATAGAAAATAGAAGCCTCATGAAGTGCCTCGGTGCAGGTGCTCACCTGTTCCATCATTAGCAATATCAATCCCATCAAAGCTAAGAATAATATCTGATGGCTTCAAGAAATGTGATTCTGGAGCAGTAGGCTCTATTCTTTTAATACGAACCCCCTTCTGATCAGGGGCCATTCCCATTGCCTTCCGCAGAGCAGGATTTTCCATCTTCTGCCACTCAACTCCAAGAGTAGGAAATCCTAGCATGAAAAATGAATAGCAAAGAAAATGCTAACATAAGTATTGAATCTGGTGCAGCCTGCACAATAAATTGAAACAATGGACCATTTTATTGGTTTTAAAATTAGTTTCAAGTACTAACAGCTGGCAACAAATTTACTCAATTCACAAAATCGCCTTGAAACAACTGAAAAAATTATTGAATGTCATGAAGCAAGAGCATACCAGTATATTCTCCCGACTTTTCATAATCTAGTATGAAGTGCGTAATGACAGGTGTTGGTATGACGTATCCTATATTTTCTACATCTTCATGCTTAAGGGACTGGAATGCTATGCCCACACATTTCCCTTTATCATTAAATGCAGGTCCACCTGAGTTACCTGAGTTTATCGCTGCATCTATCTGTTGAAGTAATTCATAAATAAAAATAGTCAGCTGCCAAAAGAAAAGTTAGAAAACTCTGGAAGACCTGAAACCAACTCTAGTTAACAAGGAAATTCAAAAACAGCATTGATCTGGGAGACATGAGAAAATAAGAAGTGCAAATTGAAAACCTGCAGTCCCAAAAGTTCAGCAGATCCATAGACATATGATAAGATTTCAATACGTGACACAACACCGCTTGTCACAGATATTGTGTCTCCTCCAATTGGGTAGCCAACAACAGTAACAGCATCTTGCAGTGCAGGCAAAGATCCAAATTCCACTGGTGAAACTCCTACCCAGAACTCCTCATCATCAACTGTCAGCATGGCTGTGGCATCACAAAAGTAGTCGGTAGTTATATTGATGTTGCAATGTGAAAAGTGACCCAAGCAGATCAGTTTTAGAGTTTAGAACAAATGAAAAATCATATAAACACAAATAACAAGAGAAGAGACCAGATTTTTACCTGGTTCGTCACACCTAAGGAATAAGAAATTTTATTTTACAATGCATATGAAAGAGAGAATAAGAAATGACATCATGCACACTGACATGCCAAACCCAAACCCAAAAGCCACTCATCAAGCCCAAACCAGAGATCAAAATTTGAGTAGCCAACCAAGAACCTGGAGCGCACCAAGAGAAGTGTCAGCACTCAGTAGCCCGGAATATTACTCTCCACCTTCCGTCTTCTCACTTAAGCTTCCTAGAAATCCTCTAGAGCTTTATTGAAAAGAAACAATTGATGTAGACCTTCTCACTATTTCCTCAGCTACATTGTAAATCATTTCAAATTGTTCATAACAATTAGAGGCGTTTCGTGGAATAATTTCTAGAACTTTTCTTCATTGCAAAAAGGGCCCTTATGTTGGAGGCCTTAGCTTGCCAATTGGAAGCAGTGAAAGATATTCTCAGTCGCTCTAATGCTGAGAATCAACATAGCAAATAGTGCATTGGTGGGGGTAGGAGTGGACTTTTCTAAGGTGACAGAACAGACAGGAATAGCAAGCTGGAGAGCATGAAGGCCACCAATAGAACACTTGAGTCATCATTTGCAGTGGAGGGATCTGGTTCTTCAAATAATTGAGGGGACATGGAAAATAATAGAATTAACTTCGGTAGACAAATTACACCAATTAAGTCTGCCACGTCTCACCTGCTGATTTATTATCCATCTTCGATCAAAATCCTGGTGGCAGCAGCGGAGAGATAAATATGTTGCAGCAGGACTTCTATAGGAAGAAAGAAAGAGCAAAAAGCCTATTCAGCGAATCAAGAAGTGTCTAAACAAATGAATGATGTACTATTGGTGAGAAGAATCTGTGACAAAAAACCTAGCATTGCTTTCGAAGCAGGGTATTTCCATTCGGAGTAAAAGAGAAGCCTTATCAAGATGAATAATAGCACATTAGCATAGGGAGGGCAAAGACTAAAGAGGGGTGAGAACCAAGTAGAGGTCCAGGAGAAAGGCATCATCCAAAAGTAGGAAATCAGAGTTCAATTCCTTGCTACGTCTACCCGGCCTGTAAACTAATTTCTGATGGCAGTTTACAAGGCACCTCTTGTTTTCGCAATGCATTAACCTGTGCACATCTGCTAAAGTCACATAACATAGTCTGAGCCAAATAAGTGATTGTTAACCAACACAACCTCCAAAGTACAATGTAACATTCTCCCAAAAGTAATCAAAGATATTCTAATACACAATATCCAACCAATCACATTAGAGTATTGCAGTCTGCAGACTAAGTAACTTCGAAAAGAAAAGACACCCAAACCATAAGATCCAATCAAAAGCACAATTCTAACTCAAGACTCAACAATATGGGGAAAAGAATAAAACGGAGAATTTCAGCACAATCACGTTCTTCTCACCTATATCGCATTCGGTCCCAATGGCGAGAACCCTCGCCAAGTACTTTGTATCGGAGCCTCGCTTCTTGAGCTTCACCTGCGTGTAATGCTCCACGGAATGCGCATTAGTGAGCACCCTCTTCCCCCCAATGACGAAGCCACTGCTACTGGAGCTGTACTGGCGCTTCCTTTGCCATGGGAGCGAGAAATTCGGCTCGGTGTGAACACAAAACACCTTCACAACAGCATCCATCGATGGCACAACCTTCCCCGCACTCTCCCATTTGGGAATTGGGTCTCCAGCCGCATTCATGATCGAAATCTCGCCCACCCCAGAAGAGAAAGGCATCACCCCATGGTTCTCGACCGCTCTAGGACTCCTCTGCGAGGGAGAAGAATCAGTGTTTCCAATGTGGGGTCTCTTCGATTGAGCTGGGGATTTTCTGGGTCGGCCTCTTCCTTTCCGAGAGGGATTTGGTGGGTTGTTGTTATCCGAGACTTCGACGGTGCCAGAGGAGAAGACAGTGGGCTCAAAGTCCAAGGGTGAGGAAGAGGCAATGGGGTTTGTTATCTGGAAATCCATGGTTTCTGCCATGGGTTTCTTGGATTTCAGGGCTTTTTTCATTTTGGGTTCCTTCATCTTTGAAAAACGGACCTCAGATTGATGGGATTATGTGTAGAAGAATGAAGATTTGAGGTGTATCTAGAAAAAAAAAATGAAGGTGATGTTTGATGAGAGCAGTGAGAGGAGAAGACGAAGAAGAGTAGCTGGTTGAATTGAATCGATCAGAATCGAATCAGAGGAATGAATTTCAAAGGTATGTACAAAGATGCAGATTTTGAGTCTGGGATTGGCACAAGTTTTGGATTCTTGGAAGCACAACAGGAAGGAAGAGAGAGAGAAGGAATACGCAGGGATTTTCAAGGGCCGTACTGGGCTGGGGAGAGGGATACCAGGCCCAAACCCGACAAGGACGGAAGTTGTGACCCAAGTCCATTTAGTCAACGGGCCGGACCGGTCTTTCACTCATTTAGTCAACGGGCCGGATGGGTCTTTCTATCGCTTTCTAGGCTTTTGAGGAAATTTGTCACTAATGTATATATATAAATTATTCAGCCTCGATCAGCTTTGGGCTTTCTATCACTTAATCCAAGCCCAACTCCCATATTAAATGGACTAGAACACCTGCCAAAAGCGGGCTGGTCTTAGGTTAGCCCCAAGCTGGCTCAAGCCTTGAACACCCCTAGGAATTTGAAAAATGTGTGTGGTAGGGAAATGGAAATAGGGTTGATAATCTCGACCCAACCCATCCATCAACCACACTCGATACTAATCTGACCCAGTAATTCAGAATTCGAACTCACTTAAGCCTTGTTCCATTAGAGGAACTCCTTTAGGTGTCGTTTGTTAATTTCACACATGATGTGAAAATGTTTTACATATGTAAATGACTCACATGTGAGTCATTTACATATGTAAATGACTCACATGTGAGTCATTTACATATTCAAATGACTCACATGTGAAACATAATTCTTTGTTTGTTTTTTCCATACCTCTTTACATGTGAATCTAGGTGCACATATTTAAATAATTTGAATCTTTTTTATAAATATCTCACAATCAAAGAAACATCAACGGATGGAATTTGGCCTCATGGCCATTTTTGATCTTATAAAGAGGATACATGGCTCAGATCAGGATTTTAGGCCCCACATAATTTAAAAACTTGCAAAAAAGGGGCTGAAAATGTCATTTACAATGGGTTAATGTAAAAAGTTGTACATTTTTTTTATGAATCTGAACATTGGAGAAACATCAACGGTTGAAAATTGGTATGCTGGCCATTTTTAACCTTATGAAGACAATGAACGGTTCTGATTATAAAAAGGGGACCCACAGTAATAAAAACACTAAAAAAGGCGGACTGGGATTGCCATCTACAATAAATTAATAGCTATATTGTTTTAATGATATCTCAACATCCAAGAAACATCAACGGTTGAAAATTGGATAGGTGGCTGTGTTTCATATTTTCAAGAAGATGATCGGCTTTGATTTTATGCATGGGTCGCACAGAAAAGGAAAAATCATAAAAGGCGGACTGGTATTACCATGTATAATAGAGTAATCCAACGGCTATAATTGTCTGATGATATCTCAACATCCAGGCAGCATCAACGGTTGAAAATTGGTATGGTAGCCGTTTTTGACCTTCTGAAGACAATGAACGGTTCTGATTATAAAAATGGAACCCACAGTAATCAAAAAAATCAAAAAGGCGGACTGCTCCTGGTATGTACTGTAGCAGCGCCCAGTAACAGTTGCATGTGTAACACTTTCACACCATATGAGGTGTGAAAATTTTTGACAGAAAAATAGCCCTTTTTCACACCATTTTCACATCCATTTTATATATCCCATGCGTAAATCAAGCTAAACAAACGTAAAGGTGTGTAACCGTTACGCATCATAGCCATTTACATATGTAAATTGCTCAAAACAAACGACCCCTTAGAGGAATTTTGATGGGTTTTTTGGCTTGTTGAGGTTTTTGGGGACATGATGTGAGGGCTTTGTCTGATGAAATTTCCAAATGCGGTGTCCATTTACAAGGATTTTTAAATTTTAGCCACTTGAAAGGACTTAATTAGCCTAGAAAATTTTAGATTTTTGCCTCCTCCACCTTTTTGAGGCATTCTTTGATACTTAAGTATAAAGGAGCATTCAGGAATTTCAATATATTTTGAAAATTTTAAAATTCTCCAAACATGAATTTTAAGAATTCTAATAAAAGAATAGGCCTGGGTGCTCATATTATATAGGCCATTCAATCCAATCTAAGAAAAGGAGTTTAGCCCCCAAAAAGGAGGCTTCTTTGTTTGTCCTAATGCCCAATGATAGGATAGGATAGGGCCCAACTTTGAAAAGCACACCACCTTACCTTGCATGGAGAATTAACAAAATTTTCATACCTTTTATTAAAGACTAAAACCACCTACATTACGTGAGTTTTGTTTATCACTTTAGCAGTAACTATATAAATATTATAGGGCTTTAATCCTGTAAGAATTGTTCTCATACACTTATCATGAAAATTTTTATGGGGCCTCCTTGTAGGTTCCATTTAGAGATAGGACTAAGGGGGATAGAAATGTAGGACCACCTCAAATATTAAGTTTGACCCCAATCACATGTTTTTAACCCCTTCATCCATAGCTCACAAATTTAGTCTATTCAAATTGGTGCACAATCGATTCAACAGTTCAATAAATTCAAATTTGATTAAAATTTGAGGTATGTGATTATAAGGAGAGTTCCTGTGTATTGCAAGATTTGGCCCACCTAGAATTCTAAAAAAAATGATAAGAACTAATTTTTATAGAATTATTTTCCAATATCATATATTCGAAGTAAGATTGATTGGGACGACAAAACTCAAATCCACCCTACACTAAAAAAAAGCTACTATCAAATCTGCTTCTAACAGGAGTAGGTCCAAGTGGACTCTCATTTATCACCAATCCATTGCCATCGTTGGAATTAAACGCATGAGAGGATGTGACACCAACCATGGGCAGAATTGGAAGTTTTGGGGAAGGAATTTTGGGTTTTCTACCTAGGGTTATAGAATGGAGTAGGATTGCACTCACAGTTGATGCATTGTTTCATGGAAAGCAACGAGTGAAGATTTTTTATGGCAACCATGACGAGACATATCTTGAGGCCCACTTGCTTAAGTACAAAATGTCCCAGGCAACACCTAAATTTCATTTACACCGATCGGGAGTGGGGTCCATCATGAGGTTGATTGCATTGGATTTTGTTGATCCACATCGATCCAGTAAACTGACCCATTTTTTAAAATGGGTTCTGCACAAGTTGGCTTCAAACTGCCGAGACCTCTGGCCCGCCCGACTGAAGTTTGCTAACCCAATCTCTATCTTGCTTCCCTAATATACTTGTACATAATATAAAAACACAAACACACATACAATAATAGTAAGGTTACTATCGGCCAAGTGTTTGCGCTTAGCATAACTTAGGCAAGCACCTCATGGAAATCATTGAAGGTAGGTATGAAAATATTTAATTACCCTTAGAGCTGCTCAAATTATCAAAGGATCATTGTAGGCCCTCGTATCAATCTTACTTTGAGATTAGTCTATTTGGTGGAAAATCTTACATAGCAAATCCAGGTGAACCCAAAATCAAAGTGCTAGAAGGATCACAAACCACAACGACCAACAACAATAATAACAAGCTATGTTTTATAGAATCTAGGGTTATTCTCTAAAATGCCCCAATTTAAAGATACCCATTTTCTGCCCCTCTCTATTCTTTGGACATCGCCCATCTTGAGTTAATTTAGTCTTTTCACACATACTAATTCCTATGAAAATTACCAGTCCAAATTTGATACTCATTCAACTTTTTTTCACTATTAAATTAAATCATAAAAAAATGATGTCTCTAAAACCGTTGAACTTTAGGATTATGGATCAAAGGGTCAAGACGATCTTATAGAGTATAAATCCTACACATGGGTAGGTCTCATATAGATATTTTCATCCAACGAATTTTCATAATCATTATGTATTCTTGTGGGTTCTACTAAAAAGAGCATTTTTCTACTCAAGGCATTTTCTAGAATTGCACGCACGTTTACATGCACACATACATAATAATCTTATGAGAACTAGTTCTCATACCACTATTTTGAAAAGTCTAGGTGGGGCCCATTTATTACCCAATTCAAATATTACAATACACAGAGACTCCATTGATAGTTACATGATCCAAGTTTCGATCAAATTTGAAATTACTAGACCGTTGGATTGATTGTGTACTAATTTGAATGGACTGGATATGTGGGCAATAGATAAAGGAGTTAAGGACATGTGATTATGGCCAAATTTGAAATTTTAGAGTGGTTCCACATAGATTTTTCTAAATCCCTAGTCCCATCCCTAAATAAGACCCACAAGTGGGCCCCAAAAAAATTCTCACAATAGATGTGTGAGAACACCTCTCATAAGGTTAAAGCTCATATAAAAATCTTCTTACACATCTGTCTGTCATGAAAACTCGATGCATACTTCTTCGTAGGGCCCACTATAGACTCCACCAAGGGATGAGACTGGGGGGATAGAAATATTCATGCGGGACCACCCTATATATATATAAATATTCATGTGCATCTATCACTCACTATATTATAGTGTAAGGCAACATAATAGAGCTGACTTTATGAATCATTCAAACTATCCACCCACATTGAACCCTGTAAATCATAATAAATCAATTGAGTTTTTATTAATTCGAATGGATTGAATCATTAGATGTACATAAAGCAGCACAGAAACATCCTTTATGGATTATATATATAGTTCTAAAAGCTAATAGAATGATGGGTTATCGTAGCAACCAGCAGGCCTATTGAGGTCTATTTCATTGACCCATGGCTTCTTCTTGACAGTCCTCTTACACCCCATCTATTGCATTCATTCTATTTTAGATGTAATTTCGGGGATAGCTCAACTAGCTTAGTATCGTGGTTTGCTCATGGAGGTTGCAAGTTCGAGCTACACTACCATACTAGGGTCACAAAGAATTTATCTAGTTCTCCTTGGGCTTGAAGGAATTAGTATAGCCCAAAAGGCCAAGGATATCCTTTGTCAGAAATTTTTTCCTCTCTCTTGTATGCACCATTTTTAAACAGTTGGAAGGAAGGTAGCACTAAAAACAGCCAGCACCGCGCCGGATATGCAATCTTTACCAAACAATAATATACAATCTTGTTCTAAGATCTTGCAGAAATTGAGTGAATGAGTATCCACAGCACAGGGATGGCAATGCATCTATTCTTAAACCCTAAACCGATAGATAAAATTGATATGAGCAAATAAGTATTGACACCAGTAGGGATGACAATGCATCAATTCTTAAACCCGAAGCCAATAAATAAATTTGATCTGAGTTTTAATCCAAGTGGGGTCCAATTCTTAGGACCTAGTTTTAAACCAAATGAAGTACTAGATTCAAAATTTGATCCATAGGCAAGTTAGATCTAGAGGGATGGAAGAAAGAAATAATGATGGAGACAATATGATACAACAACAAGATCTATTATAACTTAGTACAAACGTTATATAATATAATGTCAACGTATTTATGTACTTATGGCTATAATAAATACATACTATACAATTATTCTTTTATTGTTACAATTATTCTTTTATTGTCATATACAGCTCTATTTCAAACTTGGTCCAAGTCTATAGGTGAGAACTACATAAGTGCAGGCCCCAACCCAAAACTGTTTGGGTCAAATATAGCAACGAGCATAAAGCCGAACCCAAAAATTGGATCCAACATAATTACCCGTCGCCTACTTTAATGATGGGGTCTACGAAAATGGGTACCTATTAATTAGCTCATTGCATCTCCCATACACCACATAGGGTGATGTTTGAATAATTTATCAAGAAAGTAATGGACAATATATGTTAAATTGATAGAGAAAGTAAAGAGCTTTGAACTGATGCCGTAAGTTTGCGTGAAGGAAGGTTGCGCGAAACATTAGTTGATAGATAGTATAAAATTTTATCAAAAAAATTCATATAGTTGTCCTCAACATAATTTGAAAAAGGCTTAAATGATGATGATAATAAATTTATTAAAAATGATACGCCTAACCCTCTGGGTTTTTACTTTAAACACTTAATAACAAATATTGTCAATGGATCGACAGGAATACATAACAATATACAACATGCAGAGGGTTTGGCATTATAAATAAATGAACATTCCCCTTCCGTTCTAAAATGGATTGGATTTGAGAACAGGGTTTTAAAATTCAAGCCATTTTCCCTCTCCTGCCCAATATTCTTCTCATCCTTTTGCCAAGGAAGAAGATGCAGATGACCCACCAAAGGTCTTCCCTGACCTACACTTTTTTTCGCCAAGACTTCCACTTTCTTTGCCAGCGTCCTTTCTTTTAAGTCATCTTTCTCTTTTTAAAGTGATGAAGAGGCTACCTGCAAACCTTTCCGAAAGTTGCCATCTAGAATTTGGGCCCCACCATGGATGGGCAGGGGAATTGTATTGTAATTAACGCAAACATGACACCCTGATTTTTATTATAATACTGGGGTAGGTTACCTATTCTTTGGTTCTTTTAATGCCAATTGACCGGACATATAGATTGTTTTGTTTTTTCCTTTCTTTGTCTGAAGCTTTCAAAAGAAGCAGCTCTCTCAAATGTGAGCTGAACAAGTGGCCACTAGTGGCTTCCTTCATAGTTAACTAAAAACAAGTTGCTAAGGATAGTAAATCATTTGATATCAGGAGTTGTCCCATTTGACAAAAAAAAGAGAAAAAAACCTCCTCCAAATCCATAATTCCTTGTTTCTTTTGTAAGTTCTACCATATTTGAAGATCTTATCAAGTCCAAATCACCCGAGATGCCATTAGCAATGTTTGTTTTTCAAGAAGTAAATTAAAATATATAGTAAAGTATTTCTAGCCGTAGAAAGTTTTACTTTACCATATTTAGTTGGTTACAACAAATAAGAAAGTAAAATTTTAGCCACCCAAGAAATTTAAGTTCTTAAAATTTTAACCACCGAAGAAATTAAGTTTACTTTATCAGGCCTCAAAATATTTTACCTTATAAAGTGGTTTCTTTATCATTTATTGGCTTCTCATCTTAATGCATAATATTTACCTCATGAAAATGAATACATTTTACTGTAATGGAAAACATAATTTGAGCAGTTAGTATTAAAATATTTTTATCATTCAAAAGCCAAAATTTTTTTAATTGCATGTTCATATAATAAAAAGATTGATATTGTGCAAAATGCTCTTGGTAATAAATATAAAAAACCTCCCTCTCTCTCTCTCTCTCTCTCTTCCTTAATTTTTTCCTTTTTTAGCCTAGCTGGGAATTTGAAACTAGTGGCACTGCCGTCCTCTACACCTGCATAAAAATAAAAATATATTTCCACCCTTGATAGGGGCAGGGACCAAGAGGATCGAGTGATTCAACAGGGCTATGACATGAATGAGTTGGGGTTGGGTCTTTCCCTCTTTAATATAACTAGATCTACACAGCGACCCAAAAAGGGTCAAATGAATAGGACTCGGTTTTGACCCAAAGTCAAAGTATAATAACAATTATTTTTATATGTTCTATATATTATAAATGGCATATACTTTTCATTTTTAAAAGGTAAGGAGTTCCTTAATTTATTTTTCTATCAAGACATTATATATAAAAGAGGAGATTCATCCATCTAGATTAGATGGAGAAACTCCAATGGGAGTATTCCAATCACCAAACAAAACAAACAATAAATTAGCCCACAGCCCGCCATCAAGCAAACTCTAAAAAACATCAACCAGAAAAGAAAAAAAAAATAAAGCAATTGTATTTCCAAAGGAATGAATTATACAGGGGGAGAAATTTTTCATATACTTGGCGCATGTTTGTTTGCATTGGAATACATAAGTATTGACTCTGTAGTATTGATAGTGGTTAAAAATGTAGATAAAGGTGGATTTCCAAAAGACAAAAATTAAAAAAAACTTTTTTTATGAAAATAAAATTAAGGAAAGATGAACAATGAATACGAAACAACCAGATCAATACATAGTACATTGAAGCCTACATCTCTATCTCCTCACCCCTCATCTCTTTAATAGTCATGACTTGGAAGAGCTCATTTCACCATGAATGCATTCCAACCTAAAACAAAAAGGCCTAAATAAACTAGTTGTGAGGGTACCTCATCTTACGTAATAAAACAGCTGGCTAGGGATTGATCCCTGTGCCCAATGGATACAAGATGCAAATTGAAACTTAATCCGATCATCAATGGCTCCAAAGAATGATCCATAGCTGGAGTTGTCAAACAGATTGCTAACCAGCGGGGCAATCAGGTACTAAGAGCCCCTGAAAAAGATAATTTCCTAATTTTTTTCTCCTGAGGAGATCTATATATTCAAGGAAGAGGATAAAGTGAACTGCATGCACTGCAATTCTCCCTAAACACAGTCTCTTGTCTTCTGTCAATTTAAATGAGGAACAAGGAGATTTCAGGAACCTAACATGACAAATGGCATGATTACCAGTGTGTAATTGATTATTACAATCTTTAACAAATCTTTGCCAACACTCCTCCCTCCCCCAATCTTAGTTCTTACATCTTACTTGTGCCACTTCACACCCAGCCCCACCTCACCCAACAGGGCCTTCAACTTTTTCCCACCTTCTGCATTAACTCTTCTCTGAAGCCTCTTCATCTTCCCCCACCTTTCTTCTTTCCATTAAAAGCAATCAACCCACCCAACAAGATCAAAAGACAAGAAAAGAAAAGGGGAGAGGATTCAAATCACAACAAACCCAGTCTCTCTGTCTGCCCACAAAAGCAGCTGCTGTGGGAGTGAGAAACATGTGATCTTTCAAAGACCCCTTTAAAGATTAAAACATAAAAAAAGAAACCCAAAGCCTTACAGCTCTCCTTTCTGGCATAAGTTTGAGAGCCCTTTGCAATGGCATCAAGCGCTTCTAGATTCATCAAATGTGTTACTGTTGGAGATGGTGCTGTTGGCAAGACCTGCATGCTTATCTGCTACACAAGCAACAAATTCCCCACGGTATGGGGTGTCTGCTTTGGAAAGCCTTTCTGGGTTTTGTGGTTCCTGTGATTTTGGCATCTGGGTGTTCTTTGTCTGTGATCCAGCTATGTGGTTTTGTGCTTAGAAAATCTTCCTGGGTTTTGTAGCTTCTGTGATTTTGGCATCTGGGTGTTGCTGTTCTTTCTGGTTTTCTTCTTGTTTGTTCACTTGTGTTGTGATCTTTGTTAGGACTATATACCCACTGTGTTCGATAACTTCAGCGCAAATGTGGTGGCTGATGGGATGACTGTGAATTTAGGCCTCTGGGATACTGCTGGTGAGAATTTCATGACGTTTTCGATTGGAACTCTGGTTCCGGATTTGATTTTCTGGGTACCTGAGACTTCAAATTGAAATGGTTTTTTTCCCCCTTTGGAAAGGAAGAAAGTGCTGAATTGGGTCTCTCTTTCTTTTCCTCTCAAAATGTCCTTTCCCCGTTTTGCAGGGCAAGAGGACTACAATAGATTAAGGCCTTTAAGTTACAGAGGAGCGGATGTTTTCGTGCTAGCTTTCTCATTGGTCAGCCGTCCAAGCTATGAAAATGTGCTGAAGAAGGTGTTTATTTTAGGTTTACGTCTTTGGATCGTAGAATCAATGCTGAAATGAGATAGATGTGAAATTGTTGTTGGAGTATGAATTTTTGTATGTTCTGACTTGAGAAAAATGAAATGTTGTTCAGTGGATCCCAGAACTGCAGCATTTTGCTCCTGGAGTTCCAGTTGTACTGGTTGGCACTAAATTGGGTGAGTCAGAAAACATCTTATTAATCAATATAAGCACACTTATGCCTGTCTATCTATTAATTCTCCTTATGATACATGGATTGTGATTTGTTCTAAGACAGAATTTTAGATGAAGTTGAATTTTAGATGAAGTTATCTGACGTATTTATCAGTAACAAAGTTGCTATTGTTTTGTTCATCGCCAAGAACTTTTAACTGCTGGATTTAACTTTGAGACTTCTAAACAGTTCCACCATTGAGAATACAATGATGCATCCGCCAGTAGACATTTAGTTATTCTGCAAACCCCCCCCAAAACCACTCACACAAACACCCCACCCACCCACAAAACAAAGTTCAACTCAGTGAATTTCGCATGTTTGTTGCATAGTTTGTTGCATAGTTGCTTATGGAAGCTGTTGGGCAGCAGATCATTACTCTTTCTATCTAGCTACCTACATGTATGGCAGATTACGTGGCATGGTGCAGCCTGTGGGGCTTTCCTATCCCCACGCTTCTATCACCCCATTCCTATGAGCTAGCGCCAACCCAAATTTGACACTTATCCGTTTTATCTAGGCCCTCCATCTGATCATGCAAATCTTTGCGTTCTTCCAACTTATCTTACGGCTAGGCTCTGGACAACTTTGAGTTTGAATCCCTTAAACTAGTACCTCTTGATTGCATGGTTCCTACTTTTCGTTCACAGGTAGGTCATAGGGAGACCTTTTAGACATCTTTCCATGCTTGCGATTATTCCAGATCGGCCCAGACTGTTCTTGGAAATTGCTTCATATGTACATGACATATATGACCTATGATTCATGGATACTTCAAAATGGGCAACGTATCGTGTCGTATCGTATCTTATACTTCACTTTTTAGGTGTAAAATTCATGTCCTTGCTGTGTCCGCAATATGTCTCTGCCGTACCTCGGCATTATAGTGTATGACACATGCTATAAGGTCCCTATTCAGTCTTCATATGTGGGACTTTCTTATTATCAGTCCAATCTATTACACACCTACCTCCACTAATTTCAGACATGTCTAATTTTATACTGATTTAAACATGAATTACCATTAAATATTGGATTGAATAACAAAAAAATATACAAAACATAATCCACTTTACTTTAATTTTTAATGCATTGCTTGCAATATTTCATTGCAATTATATTTGGCCTACTATTGATCCATATCCAAATCCATCCATTCCCTACCCTCTTTGATGGTCATGGATCCATGTGGGCCCCATAATGTGGACTTATTATTACCCAAGCATTTTGTAGTTGGTCTCATGTGTGTTTTTGTGTCCATGTGGGTACACATTTTATTGGACAATAAGGAATTCTTTATGGTGCCTACATGAATGCATTGCAATCACAGGGGAATGAAGGATCCTCAGATGAGCCCCATTTGAGAAAACAAAAAATGGGAATCACAAAGATTGTATCATTGTTAGATTGAATGACAATTCTTGTACTTTTTCTCAATATTAAAAGTTGTTGAACTTTGCAACCTTGAAACTAATGGGTAGGATGATCTGATGGAAGCCCTTTTTTCCCCATAGATCAGACCAAGACCTTTCCAGCTTCCCTCCATGATTGGGTGTCCATACAAGTGGGTTCCATAGGCTAGCCCACTTCTAGCTTAAAAGTGCTTTGACACCACCTCCGCCCCCCCCCCCCCCCCCCCCCCCCCCCCCCCCCCCCCCCCACAAGCCCCCCTCCCTCTCTCTCTCTCTCTTTGAGATATATATATGCATTTATGTATGTCTGTTTCCTCACTCTTATAAATATAATATATATGTTTTGTACTTGTGTGTGTGTGTGTGTTTGTGTTTCATCCTCATCTTGCAACCTGAAGGCTGTGATCTATTTTATCGAACAAAAAAACTAGTAGTTTAAAGGGTTTAGTGTTCAAGGCCTTAAATTGTAACTTAGGATGATTGAATGGGGATAAAACTTGACCCACCCCCACCATCAAGGTTCCTTGCACATCCCATTAACCACTAATGAATTGGTCCCACAACTCCCACTAAATAAAGTCTCTCTCTCTCTCTATATATATATACATGCACGGATGCTACAAAATGCCCAGGTGTTTTTCATCACTCTTTGCCCCTTTCTTTCCTCAAATTAGTGTCTTTTCTGGCAGTTTGAATTTAATGATATCAACTTTAGTTTGCTCAGATATTTTTATGCCTTGAAATATTCATTCTTGCAATAACTCTCATACCGAAGAAAGCTCTTGGAACAACTCACATGATTGGTTTCCTTTTTTTAAGGAGATTTGAAGGGAGCAATGCTAATAATCATGTAGCTTACTTTTCATATGGGCAATTTGGCAGACATCCTCGTGGGACCTACTTATGAAACATCCATCCCAATCACAATAATGGCCCCATTATTTTTGTGTTGTCATTGAATTTCAATCAGATATGAGTTGTGCTCATCTTTACTATAAAAAAATTGTGATTTTCTTGATTTGATGGACTCATTTAGGAGTGATATTTGATTAGGGCCTGCAAAAAAGAGTCCATTTATTGTGATTGATATAGATTATTCATAAGTGGCCTCATTGAGCTAAAATCATTCAGTGGAGCCCCCTTAAGGTTCAAAGAGGAAGACTAAGAAAAGGAAAAAGTTGCACCTGGCAAGACAAATGCAACTAGAACTTGCATGGTTTTCATCTCTCTCTCTCTCTCTCCATCTTAACTCACAGCTAGAATATTTTAATGTCTCTCTCTCTCTCTCTCTCTCTCTCTCTCTCTCTCTCTCCATCTTAACTCACACCTAGAATATTTTAATGCACATTGCTCGTATTGGATGCTATATGAGGGCAAAAACGCCCCTCTTTCAAATGGGGGCATTTTGTTGAATTCCTCGGAAACACATATTATGCTTCTAGGGCATAGTGGTCAAATTCAGTTCATTTTGTCTGAATTGGTAAAATTAGCGAAGCTATTAAGTTCATTTAGTGTGTTGACCCTAATAGCCTCTTAAAATATTTGGCTCAAAATTCAAACCTATTTGACCAAAATCTTCCTTTCATTTATGAATTTATTGATCCTGGCTGAATAGGCCAACATTTTTTTTTTCACTATTTCAGCTGAATTTCATGCAATTTTTTAAAAAACACAATTTAGTTTGTGAATGGTAAGAGATTTTATTCCCTCAAATCCCAAATAGATATAGTTTATTCGGTAATATATATTTTTTACCATGGTGATGTCCTACTTCTTTCTTTGAATATATATAGTTTATCTACTTTTTTATTTTTTAAAATATATTTTAGTTTTATTTTTTTAAAATGTAAATCTGAAGTGAAGCATATACAGAGGCTGAAATGTTCAATTATAGAGTCAAACTGAAATACGGTCTGAAACAAAATTGAGAACTATGATATAAGGGATTATTTTGGAGAAAATCATTTCATGTGGTGCATACCTAGATGCTTGCCAATCATTAGGGAAGGTTGATTTCTGACCTAGGTGTGTGCAAAAAAATATGTGGCTAGTGGGATGCCATTGGACCTCTAATTACCCGATTACATGAAGGTTCCAACCTGAAAACTCCAGATACGCTTCTTGGACCCTATTGATTATCATTATTTGGTCTGGGTCTAGCCAGATACTGAAATACCCAGCTACAAGAGTGACATTTATAAAATATTATTTGTAAATTATATATTATATATCAGTAAATATTTAATATTATTTTTATACTACACTAGACTAACAAAAGCTAGCAGCATAAATTATACAGGCTGCCTTGTGATGAAGAGACCGTGTTTACAGTCCTGGTGCCAATATGTACACTATGGTATAAATATATATTGATTTTGCAGTGGAACTGTAGGTGGTTCCTTGGCTAGTTGTATCCACCGCAGTCAGGCCCTCGTCCAAGTATATACATTTCATCAGGTTCAAGTTCAGGTTTGGATCCACCCTGGAGTCATAGATCTGACCAGTTCACCTTCCTACTTTGACGTTGGGCCCATCTGAGTTTTTATTGTTGTTGTTGCTATTCTTATTATTATCAGCAACAGTTCTGTTTGTATGTTCTTTTAATCTTTTACTTGATTAATCCAAGGGTGGGCTAGAGAATGGATTGAGTTTTAAAATGGGCTATGTGCTATTTAATGTGTTTTTTGGAGGGGCAGAAATTAGGGTTGATCAGAGCTGCCTTTAGAATGGCAAGTCTCTCTGGAGAAATCATGTATATGAGAGAGAGAGTGAGAGAGAGAGAGAGAGAGAGAGAGAGAGAGAGAGAGAGAGAGAGAGAGAGAGAGAGAACTTACTGCATTGCACATTTCTTGCTTGTGCTGGACTACATTGCACATTTCTCCAACACATGGTCTCTGATGTTGGGAGAAGAATCACACTACTTTTCGTATGTATTCAGATCAAGATGCTTATATAACATTCTTTCTCATAGTGGGTTTATAGTTTTATGTCTGTATTGTGCTTGTTTTCTGCACTAAGAGCACATCTGGTAATGGTTTTGCAGATCTTCGTGAAGATAAGTACTATTTATCCGATCATCCTGGCTTAGTCCCTGTGACTACTGCACAAGTATGATTCAACTCTACGTTTAGCATACATACCTGTCTAGTTTGGGCTAGTCTAGATTATCATATTTGACACTTGTTATTCTTAATTTATTGGCGACTTTATTTTCATATGTGATGAATGAGCCAAGGCCCTGCCTTTGGCTCATCAATTTCCTCCTTTTGAAAAAGTCCTTGAGTGCATGGGTTAGGAACTTAGGATTATCCAATGAAGTGCTAGTTTTTGCTAGGGCTCACTTAGTGAAAGTTTTGAGTGGTGTGCATGTGTCTCATATTATAGAGGAGCAACTGATAACCTAAAACAAGTGAAAAATACCTCATTTCTTCTTTTATATTTTGCTGCAAAGTTTTATGAGAACTTATAATTTTATGATTAGTACTGTTGAAGATATTGATTCTTGTTGATGTCAGGGAGAGGAACTTCGAAAGCAGATCGGTGCTGCTTATTATGTTGAATGTAGCTCAAAAACGCAACAGGTGTTTATGAAATAATTCCAACTCTGTTGATCTAAATGCTTCCTCCATATATTGGACTATGGGTATAATTATGTTGCAACTTTTGTTGTTCAGATTATTTCTAATACAACGTGAAAATTGTTACACAATCTGCAGAATGTCAAAGCTGTTTTCGATGCTGCAATCAAGGTAGTTATTCAGCCGCCACAGAAAATTAAGGAGAAGAAGAAAAAACCACGCCGTGGATGTTCAATCCTGTCAGTACCTCTTTTTGGTTGTCATTTTTGGAGGCTTACATTCTATTAGTGGTTTCTGTTGTATCATACATATAACTGTAATACTTTCCTTGTCTTACTTGATATTGAGTAGAGTACTGCCAGTAAAGATTTCTGAATATGGTGGAATACTTGTATCTCTCTCTCTCTATATATATATATTCATGCGACTCTATTCCTTATCATATTATGGTGAGGGACAACATAGTGGGGTTGACTTTATGATCCATCCGAACTAATGGACCCCTGAATTACAATAGATCCATTGAGTTTTCAGTAATCTGAATGGATTGAACTGTTGGATTGACGGTCAAATATATATTTTTTTAATATCAAGTTGTTAAATTTGTGGACCACAGATGAAGGGGTTTGAGGCTTGGGATTGACCTTAAACTTGATATATGGGCCCATCCAAAATGTCTCTTTCCATCTCCCTCAATTTCCATGATCAATGGGGCTCTAGGTGAGCCCTATCAAGTTTTTTCCTCACCATATGGTGAGGGATGGATGCACATGAATGTTCCTAATATGTATCTATATATGTATACATGTATATTTATGTGTGTGTATTCTTAATCTCCCAGTGCATTCATTATTACATAAATAATGTTGTTAACATCCATTTAGGCAAATATTAAAAGACATTTAACTTCATTTAACACTATGATTGAAGTGATATTTTTTTATGGTCATTTCTTCATGGTCATTCAATATGAGTGGCATAGATTTGTGAATGGTGGGTCTGTTGCAAGGATGTTAAGAAGTTAGAGTGTGCTCACTGTTTCAAAGTGGGAGTAAGCTATTTGGCCTCTTGTATGCATGCATGCATGCATGTATTTGTGTGCACATTTATATGTTGTATGGTAAGGCTACACTGCCTAGGCATTTTTTGTCCTTTTGGGTTGTTTGTCTTTTGTGCATGAGATATGAAAATAAGACTTACATATGTGAATTTTACAAATGTAAACTTCACACATGTGAAACACATTACCATGTTTGTGTGGGAGCACCATCTACACGAGTAAATGTTGAAGAGTTTGGATTGCATATAAAAAAAAAATCATCATCCCAAAGCCTATGTACATTAAAACATAAAACTAAATTTTTTTTGGGGTTTAATGGGTTATTAAAAAATTTGAATGGTTCAGATTAATATTCACAGAGTTGCAAAAAGTAGAAGGCAGTAATGGGTTTTGAAACTGCGGCCTATCAAACACGTCACTTGTACCTGCACTCTTATAGTCAAAGAGGTGTGTAACACTTTCACACCTCTTCAGGTGCATAATTTTCATATGAAAATGTCATGCATAAATGAGGGAACAAATGTGGCCATGTGTAAATAGTACACATGTGGATTGTTTAAAGATGTAAGTGGATGCAAACAAATGACCATTAGAGAATGCTTACCTCTAGTGGGCCTACCAGAATGCATGGCAATCTAAGGGGGCAAAGGGATGGTTAGATTTGGAGGTGGATTAAGGGCTCCGCACAATATGAGTTTGATCAAATGATCTGAGACCTTAATTTTAGGTCCTCAAAGTTTAATGGTTATATTGTACTAATTTGTTGTAATGAAATCCAACAGCAACTGATGTAGATTATGTCAAATAAAAACTAGTGCGAATTCTAAGAGGTAGGTGTGTGTGAAGGGATCGGATTGGTCATCTATGGGGTCCATGTGAAAATGAAAAGAGGTGTCAATAGGGCTCTTTTGGAGGATTTCCCTATGTTTATTACACAATATGCATTAACAAATTCCTCAGAAAGCCCACTTAACATCCGCATTGTACTTTTACAGAGGTGGCCCACCTATGATTGATCCAATCTCTTGACACACTCCTACTCCTTTTGAATAAGCACTAGCACAATTTGACGTTGATCTAAGTATTATTCAACATTGGATTTAACCACAATAAATTTGCACTATTTAAAGCCATTAAACCTTGAGTCCCTTAAATTAAGGGTTAGGATCATTTGATTTGATTAATATTAGGCACATCCCTTACCCACATAGAAATCTTCCCCTCTACTCTTTGTTACCAAGCATCCAGGTTGGCTCCAAATGGGCATTTTATGGTTTTTCTCAGATATTTATGTATGCATGTACACACATGTGAAATATACAATGTCTCTCCTTTGAAATTCTCTCCTTACCTATCTTGGATGCATTTGTTTGATGTGTGTTCGATGTTGCAAATGAACTTAAATTAAAGAAAAGAAATGGATCATATTGCCCACTGATCTCTGTTCCTTTCATTATTTCAAATCCTCACAAATGAACACTTGAGATTAATAAATATGATGATGCATCATCATAACCGAAGCCTTGTTCCAACTTTGTTAGAGTCAGCTACATGAATTCTCTTTTGCTATCTAGTATATCCTGGGCCAAATCCTGTCTATTTTGAATTCTGTTTCATGATCCTGTATTGCTATTTTAGAAATTTTACTGAGGAATCACCATTTTAAATCTTGATATGTTCCCCTCAGCTAGCCGACCCTAACATGGTTGGGATAAGGTTTTGATGATGATGATGATGATGATGATGATATGTTCTCCTTAGCTGGCACATATATTTTGGTCATGCGGATTTTAGATCAGATCATCTAAATTGACCATGGGGCATTGGTAAACTGTCTGTTAAGTGACACTTGGTTTGTAAACAAGGTGTATTGATTTCTTTTATAATCATTCATCTGTGACAAATTGAGAGTCAAATCAATGTTTCTTGTTTGTCCATGAATGATCGGATTGCTAGCAATATCAATAGCTGCTTTGTTATCGTGAAACATCTTCCTTGGCTCGGTTGTATTTACACCTTTAGCCATATTAATTTGTTGGCAGTATGAGCACCTAGTCAACAATCCACAAGACAGCTCTGATGTTAATCTCTACTAACCCCAGTAAGAGGAACTAGTCAGATGCCTAAGATTGAATGATCAACCCACCACAAATCTTATATTGCATAGAAGAGTAAAATACTCCAAAAAAAAAAAAAAGAAAAGAAAAAAAAGAAAAAGAAAAAACTGCTAAAAGAGGAAAATGACAACATATTGTGTATTGGATTATGAGAAGAAAACACATTAAGAACTTTTGTATGAAGGAGTAAAGGAGCCAAAACCCTCTTGCAATTCTATGTATTGTGCTTGCAAATGAGCGTAAAAGCTACAACTTTTCTTCAACAAAAAGGAAAACTATCACATAACTTAAAATACCTATTAGAAAAGAAAGTTTTCTATTTCCATATTTCTTCAACAAAAATGAAAAACTGTTTCACTTAAATTAAAATACCTATTAGAAAAGAAATGTTTCTATATCTATTAAAGCATAAAGCACCCATTAAACTACTCAAATAAATTAATTACAGTTTAATCTAACTGAGATTTCAATCTGCCTGCTCTTTACACGCTGCTTTTGTGCTAGATATAGTGGCCACTGGTTTCTTCTTCTATTTCCACATTACCAATTTGCCTCAAATTAAATTGCAATAACTACAAACTGATCTTTCTATTAAAAACACACACACACACACACACACACTAGAAACTGATCTTCTATCAGATAAAGATCCTTCCCCATCAAGACTGAATTACTCTTGGGGCCATTTTGCATGGAAATGGATATCTAGGAATCATAAGGAATGTTTACCTAAAAGTGGCCTAATTTGTAGAACTAAAGGTGAATCTCCATAAATGTCTATAAAATAATCTCTCCTTTAATTTAAAAAAGAAAGGGAGATTTAAAATGGATACCCAGCCATTTGCTACAAAATCATTCCATGCCCCCTTAATTCATTTTTCCATTAAAGGGGGGTTATTTGATAGCCATTTATGGATATTAACCTTTGTTTCTTCGAGTTCACCCACTTATAGAAAATACATACATTCCTTACAATTCCTAGGTTTTCAATTCCATCTAACAAATGAGCCCGTAATGTTTGTATGACCATTAGAACTAGACAGAATTCCACAACCTGGAAAGCCTTTCTATATCTTAAATTCCTTTTGCAGCAGTTAGAGGAAGTACCTTAGGCATATCTCTCATCGTACATCTCATCATGACTCAAATTCACATTACCACATTCCAGATGGGGCATTTTTTATTTTTTTTATTGGTTCCAGATGGGGCATTTTAGAAGACCTTCAGCTCAAGGTGAGAGCCTCTCGTTCCTTCTTAGGCTTTGGCCATATATCTGTTGTTCAATACCTTAATCTGTTGATGCATAATCCAGTTCCTAGTTTCTGTTGATTAAGTTTCTGTGGACTCAAAAGATACTGCATATCTTCACATTCTTACTATTTAAACATTAGAGGTATGTAATAAAGATGGTTTTTAAATTTAGGAAATTGCTTTCTTGCTTCAAGCAAGTTGCAAGTGTGAAATGCCCTAGAAGTTATTTTTCAGCAAATGATTCCATGATTTAAAAGTTAGCCAAGACTACATAAATGTCCCTGACTTGCTGATAGAACAAAACAAATTGAAAGCAGTGCTCCTCCTCACAGAAGGTTAAAAGTGACATTGTGATTCATGATAACCTGTGGTGCCATCTATCTTGATATGTCCTAGAAGTTATTTTTCAGCAAATGATGCCATGATTTAAAAGCTAGCCAAAACTACAGAAACGTCGCTGACTTGCTTATAGAAAGGACAAAACAAATTGAAAGCAGTGCTCCTTCTTAGAAAGGGCTAAAAGAGTCATTGTAAAAAGTCTTTTAGTTGTGATTGGTTTCATTTTTTGATCCAACCATGTGGCCCTATAGTCCTCAGTTCTGACTTGGGTGTGTTTGTTTTTTTCCCCACTGGAATGGGAATGCTTAATGTTCTGTTTTCTCTGTTGTTTTTTGTGTTGTCACTTTTCATTTGGAGGCACATCTTTTAATTATCTTGTGTCCTGTTTTCAGGCATGTCATGTGTGGGAGGAGGCTTGTCTGCTTCAAGTGATGTTTGCGGCTGGTAAAAAAGTGTCCTTGACACAATCAGCTACATTGATACATTCTTGAACTATCTCCATGTATTTATAGCTAATGGGTTTGATCCTCGAGGGTGGCAACATATTTTTATTTTTGTATCTCTACTTTCAGTAGAAGTGAAGCTATTTTATTCCCATTTGAGCAGTTGTATATGGTTATCCCCACCTCTCCATGCTGCATTTCTTTGAATTGGCAGCAATTTGTTGGTTGAGAAAGTGTTGAATGACAGCAGCTTGTTGTTTGATGTTTACTGATTAAAATTCTCTGGTAGAAATGTAATATCTCTCAGCTCCATGGACGAGGATGACCAATTTAGAATGTGATTCTAAGAGCTTTGCTGGTGGGATCATTTATTTTATATTTTCCTAATTCTGATGTGTTCATTAAATTATGTTAGAAGTATGTGAATGAGAACAATCAAAATTTTAATATTTAACCAAGTTTGTGAGATGAATTTTGTTTCTGTTGGTTATTCATCCGTCTGTAATAACATATTGTGCTATATTATATAATGAATCATCTAAGACCACAGTGTGATCCAATGAAACTGTCATTGTGGGACGCTACTGTCAAAGTAAGCAGTTGGTCAGAACCACTCATTGCGAATTGCAACTTGGCATGAATTTCAGTAGGCCCAGGATGTTCTTCACCATTAGAATGAAGAAATCTTGGTCACATGTCCAGATAAAATGTGAGAAGTCTGTCATGATGTCATAAGGAATTTCTCTCAGGATGTGTCATGAAAACTAGGACATGGGCACAGAATACCTGAGTGCATCCAACATCAAGAAAAATATGCAGTTCTCAAGTCACTGTGGAGTACTGATAAATCATATTAGATTTTAGTTGTTTGGATAATAACTTCTGCAATAAACTAGATCATCATCATCATTAGTTGTGTTGTTGGGTTGATTGGGTTCTCCTTTGCTTATTGCCAGTGTAAACATGACTTTTCTACAGCTTTGTGGAAAGTGGAAATCTTTTCCGAGGATTTACTTGCCAAAGTGACCTATATCTCCCCTCCCCTCGTGTATTGTTCTGGGCCAAGTTTGGCCAAGTTTCAGTCTCAAAGGAATTGGTGGAACACATGGTCAATGTGAGTGTGGTATCAACTACTTCTGTAGTGAATTTAAGTCGAGACTACTAAGAGGCTATTATTTTGTACATTTTTATCTTACTACAATTTAGGCCCCATTAATGGATCTTAGGCTCATTGTCATACTTCTCTTATTGAAAGATGCATTTCTTTTTCCACCCCAGGCCCCAAGAAATTATTTCCTTCAAAATGGCCCACACATGATAGATAATTTTTTCTTGCTTCTAAAATGGAGGAGATCAATGTTTAAGAAGATGCCCAGACTTCATGTAGGACTGAAAGGAATGGTTGGAATTTTTTTTTCTTTATTGTTTAAGAGAAGACAGATGATTTAAGTTCAACATGCTCATCTTTTCTTTTCTTTTACCCCTCTGATGTAAGTGAATCGCATGTTGCACTTTCAAACCCATTTTGGCTAGATTAGATTTTTTTTTTTTACTACAATTTTTTCTTTCTTTCGGGTCATTGCCAGAATAATCTGAATGTTATCTTTGTTGGAGTGACATTAATTATCATCGTCACCATTGCCAACATTATCATCATCACAATCATTGGTGATCAAGTCCAACCGGCCCACTTAATCTACCCATAGGCATAGTCAATTATTGGATAATTACCGTTTTACGCATTGCGGATAATTTAATGAATGAAAGATTAGCTCTGTTTGGTGAAGATCCAAATTGAACTATAGCTTAGGCCTTGTGCAATCAACATTGTGTGACGTAGGCCTTCTCTCCATATACAATATTCTTAAAGTAACTTAGCCGAATTATCCATTCATCTAGTTTAAATTAATTTATTTATTGCAATCTACAAATAGTCAAACAATTGTATATGAATTAACTATAGCCGAGAACGACACCTTACCCTAGTTGTAAGGAGTGGCAGTTTCCACCTGGCTATTTAGGGTTTAAACCCTGGATATGCCACCATTTCCATGTGTGTAGGCTTTAGTTCCATTATGTGTGGGCTCTCTTTTAGGTCCCATCCCCCTTGGGTGTGGTAAAAAAATATATATACAAATTTTCATCTCAAAAAACTTGCTTGGATCAAATTTATGGTAACATGGGTTCCCATAAAGGTTCACAAAAGTGTTCTTACTCCGTATATTTTTGGAAAGTTAAACTAAACTTGACTCTTTTTTTTAAGGAAAACTATTTGCACCAAACATGAAATAAAAAAGAGTTTTCAAAAAAATAAAAAATAAAAAGGATTTGCTTTTCCTTTTCATGTTTGCCTGAAAAAGTATTACGTTTTGCCCTAAAGGATGCGTTTGTTCATAGGCAGGGGAAGAACAAAACTCATGTCTTCTTTTGTGTCTCATTAAATCCTATTATGATTAATGTGCGCAGATAAAAAACGTCAAAACCACCACTTTCATTGATGAAACGTTATGCTTCAAACATTTTTCATCTTAGGACTAAAGAAGAGGTGCATCTTTTCTTTCCGTTTCCACGGCAATGTTGGTGTACGAACACACCCCCAAGAGCTGAGGCCAGATGGAGATGTAAATGGTCTATTTTCCAAGGATTTCATTTATTTGTGTAATTTTGGGATATACATTTCCCATCTCCCTTTTTTATTCAATTTCAACGAAACAAAGATGAATCTTCACCTTTGTTATTCAATTTTTAGTCCCTTGTGCACGCACTTAGAATTCCTGGAAGTTCAATTTCAGGACATGAAGCAAATAGGCCTAGGATGTTACTAAATATCTTATTTATTAAAAAAAATAAAAGTAAATGAAAAGCACGGAATCAGATTTTCACATCATTGTTTCTCATCTAAAAAGCTAATGACAATCAATGAGGTTAATCTTTCACAAAGGTCATCCCAAGCGATAAATGAGATGGTTGGGACATGGCTGTGTGAATTTTGGGGGCGGCGGGCCAACTAGAAAGAAATAAATAAATAGATAAAATAAAAAAAATCTATCACAAAGATTTCCAATCCACTTATACCTCAAGTGGTGAGGTGCATGTTTATTTGCACGAGGGGTGGAGTGTGATTGTCAATAAATTTGTATGTAAAAAAAGTTAAAAAAAAAAAAAAACAACCCTCACAAACATAATTTACCAACCCATCTCGGAGACTAAGACAGTAGTGAGGCACGTCCACATGCCGGGTGTCCTTAGTTCAAATATAGGTGTGGCAATCAATTTCTTAACTTTTCATTCAATAAATGGGAAAATGGGATCTTTTTGTCATTGGTGGTTTACAAAAGGGTGGTATCGGCACAAAAGAGATCACAGGAGAAGATTATGCTCAAAGCATTACCAATCAAACAGGTCACGAAAAGAGAACGTCATGGTTTCGTTGCCTTGCTGAATGGTGTTGATTTACTTGAGAGCCGAGAATTAAAGCAGCCAAACAAAAATAAGGACAGAAAGGTAGAACCCAATCTTGGTCTATAAAAGGATGCAAGGTTGCAAGTGAGGGTATTGTATCCTAGCAGGGACTCCTCTTTCATGATCAATACTTCCTTAACCTTAGAGATAATGGCTCTTCTCAAGACCATCCCAGTAGCTTTTGCAGTCTTCTTGTGCTTTTGTTCACACTGCACAGGCCCAGGCAATTAAAAACTTCCATTACTACACTCATGTTCTTATGCTGAACATTTTTCTAGTCATTAATTTTCACTTGTGGAATAGTGTGAATAATGGCTATGCCAATGGAAAAACATGGTTCATCGCCACTGGGGCAGGGCTTATCCATATCAACATCAACTTCCCCATTCCCTTTTATGCTGTCGTTGCTACTACGAGCGGCGGACCTGAGGTTTCATTTGAGAGGTGTAGACTTAAACAGACAATTGTATTTTGAGAATAAATGTAGAATTTTTTTGTGGGTTTTACTTAGACGTAGAGTTTTTATCTAAATTTTTTTAGTAAAATTAGAATTTTCACTATAATTTTAAAAGCGAACCGAGATTAAAAAGGTGCATCCGTTCCCACAATGGATGTATGTAGGTCCACCCATGACTACTGCTTGCAAATTATAAAGAGTGGAATTAGTTTGAAAATTATAGCCCAATCACCACCACATCATTCACACCCCACTATTGCAATCGTCCAAATCTTCACCTGTATCAATAGTTACAGCTATGTATGAGCGTTGCAGAATTTATGCTATCAACTATAAACAAATTGAGTCATGTTTCAGTTATGAACCAGTTGGCCCTGGAATGAATGATTTCATTATGCCATATGAATACAGTGGCCGTACATCATATTAATAAGAAGGGGGTGCAGGATGTTGCCTGCCGACGACAGGCAGAACAATGGTCTCCAGACTTGCAACAGCACAACCAGAGATATCTTCACAGGCACAAGCATCCTCCTCTTGCCCACCTAGCAGGATCTGAATTTTGAGCCAATGAAAAGGAGACCCGATACAAATTTCACATTTTGCTTTGGTTGTTGCAGGAAGACTTGCAGTTTTGATGGGTTTGGGAGTTGGATTTTGTTTCGGTCAATGGTCCCGAAAGGAGGGATGATTTCCGTTAAAAGGTATTTTGGGTATTTAAAAAAAAATGGAGAGGAAAGTTGTCAGAAAATGCCTTTTCTCTTGGATGTCTTGATTTGAAATAAAAATGAAAATTTTAAGTCCTGTTTTAAAATTTAAGTTTTTTTGTCCTGATCCTAAATTTAGGCCAAACTTGAGCTCCATTCTGAAAATTTCCCTTCAATAAATTGTACTTGTTCTCTTGTCATATTTGTTATTGGCTTGCATTCAACTGCTCACATTTATGGAGATTCCCTCACTCCAATGCCACCATTCAGTAAATTGCAGTAATGAGGTTTGTTAGGGGCTTGCACTCAATTACTCACGTTTATAGAGATTCCCTGACCCCAATTGTCCGCCAAGCCCTGTCCGCCAAAAGTCACCATATGACTCTGCCCTGTCCGTCCATTTACCTGTTTTGGCATACTTAGTTCTGAACTATTATAAACAAGGAGTATATTCATGTGCATATGTCCCTCACCATTTTGGTGAGGGACACTTTCTTTTTTGGACTTTTCAAACATAAAAAAATGTGAAATTTTATCTTATTGCTTATTAATACTTTCCAAAAAAGAAGTGTCTCTCACCAAAATGGTGAGGGACATATGCATATGAAGACCCCTCTATAAAAAATATAATGAGATGAATGCCTGAATCATAGATTGCTATTTCCTTAAGATAATAAATGTCCCACACCAGATTCGTGTTCGAATGGAATTAATAGTAAGTTTGTCTCTATGACAAAATAGGCTTAAGATCCTTCGCGTTGGACCCATTTTGCAAGCCTATTAAAACAAGCCTTGAATGCCAATGGTGTTGGCCATGTGGATCCAGACCATTAGTGGGTTCTGTATCTGGGGTGGTTTCCCTAATGATATTAGGAATTTCCTGTTTTGTCAAACAGCAGTTTTCTAATAAGTTAGGACTTTCCTTTTTTATTGAAATAGAGTTTATGGGGGATAAGGATGTAATGGTTATATATATGATGTAATTTGTAACCCCAGAGAGAGAGGCTGAGAGTGGTTGAGATTCCAAGGCTGTAGTTTAACAGATTGGAGGAGAACTTAGTGGAAATTGGTTTCCTGTGGACGTAGGCATCTTTGCCGAACCATGTAAATCGCTTGTCTTCTTGTGTGGTGATTGTTGATCTTAGTTGCCTTTGCACACACGCGCACAACAAGTGGTATCAGAGTGGAAGTTTTGCGTGGAAGATCAACGGGAAGAGATCAGTTGTGATCTCTTGGGCCACAGGTGAAAATCGTTCTCTATTATAGTAGAGAGATCGGTTCTTGCAGCACTCGAAGAAGACAGAGTGGGTTTTACTGCTGTTGGACGTCTTCGTCGGAGAAGATCGTCATTGGCTGCCGGATCTGAGGAGGAAGACCGGAGGAACGACAAAAAAAAGGGGGAAATCTCGCCGGTTGTTTTGTTGTCCTCGCCGTCGTCAGCCTCCGGTCGCCGCAGCCAGACACCGTCGCCGTCGCTGTGCCGCAGCCGCGCGCTGTTGTTGGTCACCGAACCAGGCAGCCGGAGCCAGACCAGGCAGCTTGATTCGTCCGCCTGCAACTGGGTTGCAAACCCAGCGCCTGTTGAAGACGACCCAGGGTTTTGGCTTTCGGGTTGGGTCCGTTTGACCTGACCCACAGCGGTGAAAGCCCAGGCAGCGATCCCAGGTCAGTTCTGGTTTCAGGTTCGGTTAGACCCAACCCGTTGAACAGGCCCAGAAGAAAAGCAAGCTCCGGATTCGGGTTTCGGGTCGGGTCAGTTCAACCCAACCCGTGGTGAAAGCCCAGTCAGCAGCATGAGTGCAATTTCGGGTCAAGTCAGGTCGACCTGAACCCGTTTGCTGACTGTCCAGCCCGTTAGCCACCGCAGACGTCAGCAGCGTGACGTCATCAGGCTGATGTCAGCCCACATCAGCAGACAGATGGTCAACGGCCATAGTTGACCAGATTGACGGCAGAAGTTTGTTTCTGCGATATCTTGATCATTCGACGTCTGATCGGAGATCCGTTTGTGCCTACGGACTCGTTTCGAGCAGATATACATGTTAGTGGAAGAAGATTGGCTGTTTGACGGTCAACGAGGATTTTGACCAAATCCAAAGTGCAGAAAACCGTTTTTGCAATATCGGAGCCATCCAGGGTCAGATTTCAGATCCGTTTCTTCCAGCGTGCTCGTGTTGACGAGATCTACAGCTTGGTGCAGGAGTTGAGGTCAGTGTTAGTTATTTGTTTTTTCCTATTACTTAATTTGATTAAGATGGAGAACAATACTCTCAACACTACCATGGTTAAGCTCAACCATTTCAATTGGTTAATCTGGAAACCAAAGATGGAGGATATTCTCTATTGTAAAGACCTCCATGATCCCGTTGAGAAGAATAGTGCCCGACCGAAAGATATGCAAGATGCTGACTGAAACAAATTGCATAGAAAATCGATTGGTCACATCAGACAGTGGGTTGATAATAGCATATTTCACCACGTGTCAAATGAAACCAATGCGAATACCCTTTGGAAAAAGCTAGAAGTACTATATGATAGAAAGACCTCAGTGAATAAAACATTCTTGATTAGAAAGCTTGTAAACATGAAATTCAAGGATGGTGGTCAGATCGAAGATCACATTAATGAGTTCCAAAGTGTGGTAAATCAGTTAGCCATTATAAAGATGATCCTTACTGATGAGATGCAAGCTTTTTTGCTTCTGAGTTCTTTTCCAGATACATGGGAGACATTGGTTGTTTCCTTGAGTAACTCTATTCCAGATAGTGTGTTATCTATGAGTCAAGTTACCAGTAGTCTACAGAATGAAGAAACTAGAGGGAAATTTGCAGGGACAGATAATGCACATGCCTTTGTTACTGAGAACAGGGGGAGGAGTAAGAGTAGAGGACCAAAGGGGGGGTCGTGGCAAATTTAAAGGTGAATCACAAGCCAAGTCTAGCAGTAAATCACAGAGCAAGAAAAAGTCTGTAAAATGCTTTTTTTGTGGCAAGATGGGCCATGTAAGGAAAAATTGTTTTGCCATGAAGGAACAGAAAGGCTCCAACAATGATAAGAAGAATGATAGTGATAACACTACAGCTACTTTGGAACAGGAAGTAGTGGTGCTCGCCGGCGATGATGATAAGTGTTTAAGTGTTGCAGATGGTTAGGTTGAGTCGGTTGTTGACAAAGCAGCATCCTACCATGCTACTCCCTGTAGGCAGATATTCATGACATACAAAGCAGGTGACTTTGGTACTGTGAAGATGGGTAACACAAGTCATTCAGATATTGTTGGTATCGGTGATGTCTGCATTAAAACCGATATTGGTTGCACAATGATGCTGAAAGATGTGCGACATGTTCCTGATCTGCGGTTGAATCTGATTTCCGGGACTGCATTGGACCGTGCAGGTTATGAGAATTACTTCGGAAATGGCAGATGGAAGCTCACTAAAGGGTCTCTTGTTATTGCGAGAGGTACAGCAGGTAATACTCTTTATAAAACACAAGTAAAGCTATGCAAAGATGCATTGAATGCAGTTCACAACAATTCCTCTCTGAATCTGTGGCATAAGAGGCTTGGTCATATGAGTGAGAAAGGCTTGCAAATGTTGGCAATGAAGGATTTAATTCCTTGCTCCAAAGGTATATCCCTTGACCCTTGTGATTATTGTTTGTATGGTAAACAGCATAGGGTTGCTTTCTCTTCGACATCAAAATTGAAATCAAATGTGTTGGATTTGGTATATTCTGATGTTTGTGGTCCCATAGAGGTAGAATCATTGGGTGGCAATAAGTTCTTTGTCACGTTCATCGATGATGCATCCAGGAAAGTCTGGGTTTATCCGTTGAAATCAAAGGATCAAGTGTTCCAGATGTTTCAACAGTTTCATGTCAAGGTTGAAAGAGAAAAGGTAAACTCTTGAAGTGTCTCCGTTCAGATAATGGAGGAAAGTACACATCCAACCAGTTCAAAAGCTATTGCTTGAAGCATGGCATACGACATGAAAAGACAGTTCCTAGTACTCCACAGCATAATGGTGTGGCAGAGAGAATGAACCGCACTATTCTTGAGAAGATGAGATGCATGATAAGATTAGCACGGTTACCTAAGTCATTCTGGGGTGAAGCCGTTCTTACTGTCGTTTATATGATTAACAGATCTTTCTCAGTTCCTTTGAATTATGATCTTCCAGAGAGAAGATGGACAGGTAAAAATGTTTTCTATTCGCACTTGAAGGTGTTTGGGTGTAAAGTGTTTGTACATGTACCAAAGGAGCAGCGTTCCAAGTTGGACGATAAGGCAGTGAGTTGCATCTTTCTTGGCTATGGTGGAGATGAGTTTGGCTACAGATTATGGGATCCAGAGAAGAGGAAACTAATTAGAAGTAGGGATGTGGTTTTCCATGAAGACCAGTTCTTTGGAGATGTTAAGAAGATTGATAAGTCTTCTGGGAAATTTGATGAAGTGGTTGATCTCACATCGACTCCTTCTCCGGTGTAGACTACAGATGGAGAAGGTGGACAAAACGATCCGGATCGTGATGAGGCACAGGAGTTGCCAGATAATGAGGGTGTTGAGCAGGGGGAACAGCAGTCTCCTCGAATTGAAACCACGGAACCTCAAGTTAGGAGGTCTACACGAGAGCGTCAACCATCAACTAGGTATCCTGCATCCAAATTTGTTTTGCTTACTGATGAGAGAGAGCCAGAGAGCTTCTGAGAAACAATAACTCATGCTGATAAAGATGAGTGGATGAAGGCTATGCAGGATGAGATGAGTTCTTTAAAGAAGAACAAAACATATGAGCTGGTGCAACTTCCTAAAGATAGGAATGTTCTGAAAAACAAATGGGTGTTCAAGCTGAAAAAGGATGAGAATGGGAAATTGGTGAAGCACAAGGCACGGTTAGTGGTAAAAGGTTTCGCACAGATAAAGGGTATCGACTTCAGTGATGTTTTCTCTCCTGTTGTGAAAATTACTTTTATTAAAGTCGTTTTGGGTCTAGTCGCCAGCATGGATCTTGAGCTTGAACAGATGGACGTGAAGACCGCGTTTCTTCACGGTGACTTGAAAGAAGAGATTTACATGACTCAGCCAGAGGGGTTTGAGGTAGAAGGAAAAGAACAGATGGTTTGCAAGTTGAAGAAGAGTCTCTACGGGCTGAAGCAAGCACCTAGACAGTGATACAAGAAATTTGATTCATTCATGTTGAGTCATGGGTACCGGAGGACTGCTGCAGATCATTGTGTCTATGTTCGTCGATTTATCGATGGCAGGTTCATCATCCTTCTTTTATATGTAGATGATATGCTGATAGTTGGACAGGATAGCAAGTTGATTGGCAAGTTGAAAGAGGAGATGTCAAAGTCATTTGACATGAAAGACTTGGGTCCAGCATGAATAATATTGGGCATGCAAATATGTCGTAATAGGAGTTCCAAGCAGCTGTGGTTGTCACAGGAAAAATATGTTGAACAAGTGCTCGAGTGGTTCAACATGAAGAATGCTAAGCCAGTTAGCATACCTCTAACCAGTCATTTCAAACTAAGCAAGCGCTTGTGTCCTACTACAGATGATGAAAAGGAACGGATGGCATGTGTTCCTTACTCCTCTGCTGTGGGGAGTCTCATGTATTCCATAGTTTGTACACGGCCAGACATTGCTCATGCCGTGAGTTTAGTGAGTAAATTTCTCGCAAACCCTGGAAAAGAGCATTGGGAAGCAGTGAAGTGGATCTTTAGGTATTTGAGAGGTACTTCCAAGGTGTGCTTGTGTTTCGGAGGCTCAAAAGCAGTCATGGAAGGTTATACTGATGCTGATTTTGCAGACGATCTTGATTGTCGGTTGTCGACTTCTGGTTATTCATTTACTTTCGTAGGGGGAGCTATTTCCTGGCAATCGAAGTTACAGAAGTGTACAGCACAGTCTACAACTGAAGCGGAATACATAGCTGCTAATGAAGCAGGGAGAGAGATACTTTGGTTGAAAAGATTCCTTCAAGAACTAGGTTTGAAGTAAGAAGAATATATAGTTTACTGTGATAGTCAGAGTGCTATGGATTTCAGTGAGAATGCTACATATCATGGTTGCATGAAGCACGTTGATATCAAGTACCATTTGATTCGTGAGGTGATTGAGAAGAAATTCATGCAGCTGGAAAAGATTCATTCGGACAAGAATCCCTCGGACATGATGACCAAGGTTGTGTTTAAGGGAAAGCTAGAGATGTGTTCAGAGTTGGCAGGATTGAACTCCTAGTAAGGGGTTCAGGGCATCTTCCCCATAGTCCGGAGGGGGAGATTGTTGGCCATGTGGGTCCAGGCCATTAGTGGGTTCTGTATCTGGGGTGGTTTCGCTAATGATATTAGGAATTTCCTGTTTTGTCCAACAGCAGTTTTCTAATAAGTTAGGACTTTCCTTTTTTATTGAGATAGAGTTTTTGGGGGATAAGGATGTCATGGTTATATATATATGATGTAATCTGTAACCCCAGAGAGAGAGGCTGAGAGTGGCTGAGATTCCAAAGCTGTGGTTTAACAGATTGGAGGAGAACCTAGTGGAAATTGGTTTTCCGTGGACGTAGGCATCTTTGCCAAACCACGTAAATCGCTTGTTTTCTTGTGTGGTAATTATTGATCTTGGTTGCCTTTGCACACACGCGCACAACAAATGGTGCACCAAAAACACTTATGAAAGGCTGATGGTTTAAATAGGCCAAATATGATGATGTGATGTCTGAAATTAACGTGACTGACAAGAATAAGAATGCTTATATGACATAAAGTTCTTTTTTTTTGGTAGAAAAATTTATTACTGCCTTACACACAAGCAACACTCAAGGGTTCTTTATCATTCTTTTAAAAATCCACAACATAAACATAACAATAGAATTGACCCCGACTATATAGTCAGTTGGATTTTTTTTTTACTTTGGTAAATACTCACGCTCTTACATATGCACTTGTCCAAATCCCAGAGCTACAATTAGGGGTTTATCCCTTGTTGTAAGGAATTAGGTGCCTCATCTCTAAGCTATCCCATTGGATTAAAAAAGTAGAATAATAATAAGAAAAAAACAGTAGCCTTAAGCTTCATTATTTATAGCCTAGGTTGATGTTTTTTGGTTACTGGAAATCATCAAGTCATGCAATCAAGATTGAACACCAACAAAGATCCAAAAAAATAGCATTAGGCTTCATCAAGCATAAACTAAATAAGAAGAGACGCTTATGCTCATCACCAACATCAAATCACATTCTAATCTCCAACGCTAATATGGGATTGGCTTAACAAGTTCAATTATAGTAGCATAAAAAAGATTGCACATCCTTTATTTATGCAATACTGCTCTATATGGAATTTTTATCTAGGCCTTGAGCAGGTGAGCATCCAAATCCTTGAAGGTCTTCACTGCAAACTCCACAACAAGATTTGGTTCTGGGACTTCCTCTTTTGCCTTCTCAAATTCAATAGACCATTTCACCAAGCTACCATCACTCTTGGGTATGACTTGCAGAGTGGCCTTGAAATTTTTGTAGAAACTTACAAGATCTCCATCAATTACACTGTATGAGACTGTCTTGTTTGCGTCGTCTGCGGTCTCGATCTTTTCCTTGGAAAATGTCACAAGGGGAATTCCTGTAGAGGGTAAATCCAAGAAAAAATTGTGTCATGTATGATTTTCTCTTTTGGCAAGTCATGTTTCAAAGATCCTACACATTTTTTTTTTCTTTCTAGCGGATAGAAATTGAAGAAAAATGATGTGGCAAGGAATTGAATTCCATGGAAATGCTTTATAATGAGCAACTTTTCCCTGTTTTCCTTGTATTTTTATTTTCTTCTCAATCCATTCTATATTTGCAATAAAAATGTTTTAAGATCTTTGAGAGTTCTTTTAGTGAAAATTATGGCATGGTTGGGAAATGAAATTACTAGGAACTTGGAAATATCTCTTCATGATCGAGCCTCCCAAGTTATATACGCTATTTAATTAAAAGATTAATCAAACCATTCATGTCTCGCGGTACTATCTAGAGATTCACTTTTGGACAAGTAGATTTAGATAGTTTCCCTTTGGTACTTGGTCAAGTCAGAAAAAAAAAAAGGGAATATCACTCCCATTAAGAGATAGGCCCATTAGTAAATAACTATGACTACCAGTTTACTATGACTTCTTAAGAAAAGAGGAAGAAAGATGAAGAAGTGGAAGAAGAGTAAACTCAAACATCATTAGCAAACCATATGTCCTGTAATTGCTAAACAAGATTATGCTGAATTGAACGAGTCTGACCGAGCCTATTAAAATAGGGCCAAACTCACCTGAGTTACTAGACTCGATGCCCTGTCACCCAAGGAAATCTAATTCTAAAGCTATGTTAATTTTTTTTGTTTTTTGGTAAGTAAGCTATGTTAGATATGAGTTATGGGTTTTTAAAGTTTTACTTTAATTTTACTAATTTCACTCGGATCAGAGAGAGAGAGAGAGAGAGAGAGAGAGAGAGAGAGCTACAACTTAAACACTGTCCTGTGTAGTATTTTCTTGTACATGCAGCTTCATACCAAGGCTAGAGGACCGTGTTCGAGTGATTTGTTTTTCCTTACCTTCAGTATACTTGAGGAGCCTAATGGAACCCACACTCTTGCCATCTCCTTCAATGATTTCAATGCTCCTGTATTGCTCAGGGAAGATCTTGGGAAAAAGAGTTGCGGAATCTCTAATTGCACCCCAGAACTTGTCCGCAGGGGCCTTGATTTCCACTTCTACATCGAGTTTACCTGAAGAGGCCATTCTAGCGAGCGAACAAATGTTTGTTTAGAAACGGTAAGCAAGAAAGAGAAGGGGATAAGAGCTAAATAAATTTCTACTGCATGGAGGCAATCCTATCACATGGGCTCCATATATAGCGTTTTTCTTTTGCCATGTGGACGTTTTCTCATTAAAGGCCGCCTTCAACAACCATCTACCCTGGTCTCCTTTTCAGTTGTGGCAGATATTGCTCCATTATTAACTCCAGTCCCTTCTGTGTGATCCACGAATGTTTAGGGCCGGTGTACGTGGGTTGGGTCGGGTTGGGCAAGGCTGTGGCAGAATCATCTTGTATTCGGATATGTTTTTTTACTTATTTATTTACTTTTCTATGAAGTCATGGATCCAATGTGTTGGGTCTTGATTTGATATCAAGAAGAAAGCAGACACGAGGTAAGGACTAAAAACTAAAGGCTTGATTTGGAACGAGAAAGAAACCCATACTTGGGCTGTGGTCCGGTTTGGAACTGGGTTCTCAGTTAATGACATATTGATTTGGATCTGAATTCAAAAATACTAGGAATCAATTTCTTTGATTAGGATACTACAGAAATGAAAAATGAAGTTCTAAATTTTATTCTTTTCTGAGGGATCCATTGGTTTTTTTTTCTTCTTTTTTTTACCTCAAGCAGCCAAGGTGGTTGGGTCCCATAAGAGATCCTGCGCGAAGTCCATACACATGGGAAAGGAAGTCCACACTTTGAAAAGGGTGGTGGGTCCACAATCCAATCCTAGACAGCCAAGTAGGAACTGCCGACCTGTTCTCACTGATGTTAGGGTTCCCATTGGCATCATTAAGACAAATGCATGATTTCGTTTTTTAGAGCAATGCTAAATTTACACCCCTGGGAGTATCTAAGGGGGTAAGTGGGGGTGTAAGTTTAATATTTCTCTTTAGTTATAAAGAAGAAATTAGTAATATTAAGTAATGTGAGCCGTGGGCATCACGTTTCGTAGGTGATGTTAACAAAGCCTCTTCAAAATGGACGAGGTGATTAATGTGGTCTAGCTTTCAAATTCAAAATCTCATATTGATGGTTAAGCTCATTATGAGATACCTTCCTATCCAACAGCACCATAATCAAAGATGGGGGCCCCCCCTCCCAAACTTCTTGACGTGTTATGGCTATGGGCTTCAAATTGGGCCTGTTGGGAGTGGACTTTGGACTATTTGGGCTGGGCTGAAAGCAACACCTATTCAAAGTTCAGGTTCTAAGAGGTCCAATTCTTCACCATGGATAACTCAACTCATGGAGTTGCTCGTTGACTCCAGATTCTATGAGGGGGTAGGACCCAACATTCCCTAAGCCCTAGCTCAAGGTCACTGTTCCATATTGTTTAATCACATAGGAAAATTAACTCCAATTGGAGCTAATGCCCAACATAGGTATAACTTCGGTTGGATTAAAATTTTCCTTGACCATAGAAGGATTAATTTCGACCAAATTTCAATTGTAAAGGTGAGATCGCTTGTGATGGGCTTATAACAATAGGCTCAGAGAATCTATGAGTCCTATCCACAAGGTCATCCTTGTTTTATACCATTAAGTATTAGAAGGCTAAAAAAAAAAAAGTTTTATCAGCAAAAGTTGCAAAACCTAAAACTTGCAAGCATTGCCATGCAGGGGGCTGGTGTTGGGTTGAAAGTTTATCCATGATGAGGCTTTTCCATTTCACTTGAAGTCTTCATGAGTTGTGGGCCCAATGGACCTCACAATGATGTGGCACCTTATTAAAGTGCTCATAGGGTTATTGTGGGAAATGGGTGTATAAAACTTTAGATTTCTGGCCTCTCAATGGATGTTTAGGGTCTAATGATCATTCGCTGTATGAGGAATTCATTGTGCATAGCAATTGCTTTATTAAAAGAGGCCGAGGTGTAAATGCCAAACATGTTGTGAAGTTTATCAATGCTCAAAATTGAGTCATTTAATTCACACCGACATTGGCAAATTGATGCCCAAGAAACAAAATGATCATTTATAATAACCTCATTAGGCATTCAAAATTTTGTTGATGGGCATCATGATGGCATACTTTGAAAAAGGCAGGGGTCTAGGTGTAAAATATTATATATATATATATTGGTAAAAAAAAGAAGATTCCTTTAATCAATAAAACAAGAAATGAAACAAAAAAATAACAAAAAATAAAGCAAACTAACATAAGCTTCAGCAGTACCACACCCAGTCCGGAAAGTGTTGGAGATTCTCAAAATTGGGAAGGACTCTTTTAAGTTTTCATCACTAGAACCCTACACCCCAAATGGTTGAAAAGAGAATGGAATTTACATATGCTTTTGCTCCATTAGGTTGGCACGGAGGGGATTGGGCTTGGCGCTTTAGGACTCAATGAGTAGCCTGTTAAACGGCAACCCAAGGGTCCATATTGGTGGGATGGTCATGAGAGCCTAAAACACTTTCAAGCTGCAATGCACTTCATATATGTTTTTTTTTTCTTTTTCTTTTTCTACTTTCTTTTGTAAATAGTTAGATACCTAAATAACTGCTTGATTTTGAATAGCCGTTTTCATTGCAATAGAAAATCTTTCTACCAATGGTAGGAAGATCAAATATTGTGAAGAAAGATGACATTATTTTTCAGATGATTTATATCAATGTTGTCGGCTTATTTGTTGGGACATGTTTAAAGAAAGCAACAATGACTTTGGATTGAACATCATCTTCTGGATGTTTCTACCAAAAAATGACTTCGGATTGTAAAATAGGTATTTATATCTTATGACCTTTCAATGAAAAACATAGGCTAAAGGGGAAATGGATGAAATTATTAAGGATATATTTGAATAAGTATAAACTACTTTGAAGATTTGGTCTAAGATTGGAATAATATGAATAGGAGAAGACATAATTGTTGGCTCATTTGATTTTAGTTAATGGTTAGGCAGGAACCTCTACACGGTCCTGTGCATATTAATAAGGGAGAAATGCTAAACTTACACCCCCCACTTACTTTCCCCGTTACTGCTTATGCCTTTTGTGGTTCACATCTATCTAAGATGTGATGTGGTCCACATTCAAAATAAATGTGAACTACAAAAAGCACTAAGGAGTAATTGCTCCTATTAAGGTGTTGCGTACCACTGAATTGAATGTCGGCATAAATTCAAAGTGCTAACACGTTGCGAGTACCCCTGCCCTTCATTTACAATCATGTCACTGTAGGATTGATCTCACGACATTTTTTACGTTTAAATGCATTTTGATTTTTCTAAAGTAAAAAAAAGAAAAAAGAAAGAACAATCATCATTAGGACCTTAAGCGTAAGAAATCATATGATTAATCTAATGGTAAGCTTATTCTGATTGAAGTGAAATTGCAACCTCTGCCAACTCAAGGGGTATTAGACTTTGTGTGGTTGAGATTTCATGAATATGGATTCCTGCAATGAAATTAGGTGAACCGTATATTGACGATGATAAATTGTGTTTCCAGAGTTAATAATAGCACAATACAATAATTGTGGTAGAAAAATGTCATGATGTTGAAAATAAATTCCATACGACTGTCTCAGTACCATAGGCAAAAGTTGATGTTAACGAATTTCATATAATTTTAGCCTTTTCCCCTCATCCAAGTGTAGATTCTGAAATTACACAAGTGGGATAGTCTTTAGTCTATAGTCTACTCATACTAATAGTGTCAAAATATCAAGGACCAAAGCTTTTATTTATTTATTTATTTTTTCTTCATTGGCTTCTCATTTCACTTAGAATTATTTTGTCTTTATTGAATTGGATTCCTAAAAATTCATAGTAAAATAGATTCTAAAGAAGGAATATGATAGAGATAGTGATGAAGGATATGAGGTGGAGACGCGGACGTTGCTATGACTTTTTATGATTTAATTAGCTAACGTGACGGGCTGGCATTCGTTTTTCAACAAAGAGAAATTCACTTGATGGCCATTTGTGGATCTTTTCATTTATTTAGACTTATCTGCATTGATAAGAACGCATTTTTCATAATTGCTAAAATAAATTAGTTGCCATGCAACAAACAGCCTTTAGTTTAGTATTTTGGTGACTTCGCATTGAATCTTGATTCTTTAGATTTCTTATCTAAAACATTAATGGACTTTATTTGCCACACCCCGTTGAAGACACAATCACAGACCAATGATGCTTCAGTCATAACGTATGGTCAAGAATCTTGTGCATATCTCCCACCTGCTATCCCTTCTTAACTGATCGTTTAATGGTAGGTGAGCCAAGAAAGGGGGCTCTTTTAATGTTATGGCCATCCTTTCAGTGGGAGTAATGCTAGAGGCAGCTTAGTTGTTGGATAGTTTAACAACATTTTCGCAAATGGACTGGGCTTGGGCTTGGAAATGGGTCCCGGAGAACCTGACCCAAAAGACCATACCGAATTGGGCATAGTCCAGGTCTGGTTTGGTTTGGCTCGGGGTCCATGACATTATACCTATGGTCCTGAATACCCAAATGACATACATCTGTATAACTATATTCATATTGAGTGTTCATTGGTAATTATCATCTTAGTGTTTAGATCTATATTGGATTCGGTACATTAGTTTGGTACAGGTGCAGATGATCTCATTCTATAGATTGAATTGGGTATTGAGTTATTTTGGAGGTATGGTTATCTTTGATTGGCTTTGAGAGCCTGTAGCGCAGTTGGAAGGTGGTAAGTGTAGCAATCATAAAGTTGGAGTTTTAAATGATGTTACCATTCAAAAATAAAAAAAATAAAAAATAACTCGTGGGTTGGATTTTTTTTTTTGGCAAATAAATATTTCATTAAAACCAGAAACAGAAGGAGCAAGGACTTAAATAGACTTAACCCCCAGCCTTAAGAATAACAGAGGCCCTCTCCAAATTTACATCCTGTCTAGCCAAATAATAAAACTTAGCTAGCATATGTGCTTGCACATTTAGATATCTAAGAATATAATCAAATTCTACAAAATAGAATAAGGAAGTCAAAGCTTTAATGTCTAAGATAATGGGATTAGTGGACCAATCTTGATCTCCCTTCAAGGCACCACTTCCTTAGTGTCCATCAAAGCACAAACTTTGTCAAAACCATTTATCCTTGCTTTTTCCAATGCAACTAAAACAGCCCCCCCTTCAACCTCTTTTGACGAGGCAACTTCTAGACGTTGGATTGCAATTGCATCCAGAATAATGTCATTTAAGATCATAATAAAATCAAATGGGGTGATACCATCATTAGGCTTAAATATAGCATCCAAGAAGATCAAGATATCTTCTTGTTAGATAAAACTTGAGAGATCTCAATACAAATCACGTCTCTTAGAAAATTATGATTCTTAGTGTGGCAATTGTGATATTTAAGCAATATTTCATTGACTAGAGTATAGATTCTGAGGGGATCTAACAACTAACCCTTATGAAGAAAATCATTTCTAACTTTCCAAATAGACCACCATATATATAAAGAACCTACATTTTTTAGAATTCATCACTAAGAGGGGGATTCGAGTTGCCATGCCCAGAAAAGCACTTCCACCATTCCGATAACTCTAATAGATGTTGAAAATTGGAATGAAGACCCCACTGTGAGCCAAACCAACTCACCTTAGCATAATCACATAACATGAGAGCATGCTTAACTGAGTTTACCTCTTTCTCAAATATAGGACATTTATCATCTATAGAGTTAATTTTTGTTTTAATCATGGCTTTTATCAAGATAGCATTCTTAAGACACTTCCAATCAAACATAAGAACCCTTGAGGGAGAGGGAGAGGGAGTCTCTAAAGAACCTTCCACTTAACATTAGGATTGGAGTTTGTCTCATTTATGTAGCATATAACTTTATGCATTGATTTTATAGTAAGATGGCCATTTTTAGAATAAAGCCAGATCCTTTCATCCCTCCTAAATCCTTTTGGGATATAAATTTTACCAATGTCCTCAACATTAATAGGATTATTAAAAAAGCCTTTTAAGACATTTAAATTCCATTTCTTTTCCGAATTCCACAAATCTTTAACTTTTAGGTCTGGGCTTGTGGTAGAAGAGAAAGGCTTTCCCAATACATTTTTGCAAGGGATCCAGTTACAATTTCAGATGGAAATATTTTATTCATCACGAATAATCCATCCTACCTTTTGATTAATCAAATTAATCCCCTTCACAAAACCCTTCGAAAACCAAGAGTTTCCTCTTTTATACTTTGCCTTCCAATAGTTACTTCTAGGACAGTATTTATTCCTTGAAATTTTTAAGCAAAGGAGTTCTTCATTATTCAAATAGCTCCGGCAAGTTTTGGCAATGAGGGCTAAATTATTAATTTAGCATCTCTCACTCCCAAACCCTCATCTGATATAGGCTTATACAACTCTACCCATTTGATAGTATGGACCTTCCTTTTACCTTCATCCTCACCCCCACCAAAAGGCTCTAAACATTTTATCAATAAAATATGAGGTTTTAGTGGGAATTTAGAGAAAAAGACAAGTTTCTCAAGCAGGTAGAAATACGTTAATTAACTCTTGGATTGGTTTTAGAAGTCCTATTACTAAGCTTTAAAATAAACTGGGTATGATTAATAGAACCCATCTTTCACATGTAGTTGGACAGGTCGGTCTTGCTTTTGGGCTACCTAGGTCCAATTTAACAGCATTTTTATAGAGTAAAACTAGACAATGTCTAGGGAACATTCTTTTGGGCTACCAAGGTCCAATTTAACAGCATTTTATAGAGTACAACTAGACCTTGTCTGGGGACCATTTCTGATATGCCTCTGAATGATACCGGGGAGTTGGATGGCATGAGCTGTTTCCGACGTGGTGTGGACCATGTTCTGTAGATTTTTTTATATGACACTGGGCATCCATGCAGCCCATCCTCCAGTGGGTGGGATTACTGACTATATCCCCGATAAAGTAAGGGATAAAAGTTGAACTCAAGATTTCGAGAAGCAAATTCAAAGTTTAAACCAACTCAGCCACCACTTTGGTGGCTTTGTAAATACTAGTCTGGTTTATACCTGGTAAATAAAGGACTGGCCTTCGGCTGACCATGGCCTGATCTGGCCATCCCATGTCTTATCCATCTCTCTATTTCTGGGACTGGATCCATGGGGTTGTATCACCTGAGCTATTCAAATCACTTAGGTTGGATCATGCCGGTTCCCAGAAATATTGAATCTATGGCCCATCTCAATCTTAATGAAATTCCCCAAACATAACTCTTTTCAAAGGAATGTGAACTATTACGTGGATGCACAAAAGGGCACAACCTTGTGAATAGAGGTGAAAATGGGTCCTGGCAACCCATGTTTTAAAAATGGCATTTGGCTCAAAATATAGGACTGATTTTAGTTCAGGTGTAGCTTTGGACCCACTGCATGGTTCCGAATAAAATTCAGATCCAGGTTCTGGTAATTTGGTTTTCATACCTTAAGACTCTAATGCCACGACCTAATAATAAATATGTATATTATATATACAAGTATTTGGGTCTCAGTAAAGGTCAAGCTGCAGGACATTCATATGGATATATGGGTCTTGATCCAATACGTAGACCCAGCTCATGTGTCGGTCAGAGGGCGTGCTAGCAAACCTGACCCTTTTGCATCTCTACTCACGGATGTTTAGGACATGTTTGTTTGCATTAACATACAGAAGAATTTAATACATAGGAATTTTTTTTAAATGGTTAAAAATATAGACCAAAGGCTAAGTAATCATTTCCCATCTTCCTTTTATTTCATTTTTATTAAAGAAAATATTATTTGATACTCGTTTTTGGAAATTCACTTTTAATGTTTATTTTTAACCATTTAAAGAAAAAACCCGATAGATTGAATTCCTATGTATTCTAATCCAAACAAATAACTTTAATGGTGGATTAGATGGATCGAATCAAGGTTGGACCTCATGAATGTCAATGTGATTGACTATCCATTTATATGTGGGGCATTGCTGACATCAGATATCTGGGCCATCCATTTCGCTCTTTATTAATTGAGCCATTAGGGTCGTTTGATCTTTATAGATAACATAGCTAAACGAAGTTGGGGATAACTTGATGTTTAGCCTAGATTTATAATTAGAACACTTCTGTCATACTCTACTTGCACCATCCATTTTCCTTCTAGGAATCAAAAGATTAGAGCCATTTAATAAACTAACTCTTGTACAATTATTATCAATGAAATTGTGAAGACTAAAACTTTGATTAGGTAATAATTTTTGCATCATTTTTCAGTACTTATGTTTTTTTAGACTAAGAAGATTGCTCAGTTTCATCTCCATAAATAAAATAATGTGGAACTCCATGATATGACCCACCTATTAAAATATGAACCTTCTAAAATAAATGCCCTCCAAGCATATTAGGTATTATTTAATTTTATATCAATTAGAGCTTATTCCATCATGGGAGTGATTGTTTGGTAAAAAAAATAATTAACACAATCGTATGCATATATGCACATGTTTATTATGAATGATTCAAGCTTTAATAGGCGGCTCCACTATAGACTTACACTAGTTTTAACTCAGGATTTCACTATGTTAAATCGTCAAGAGAGACCTGATTCCATGGGTGGAACTACATTACGGGTGAGGGGGCCCATAGGACTGCGGCCCCCCCCCCCCCCCAACCAAAAATTTCAAAACCCCTCTATTATTAAGTAAAACTTGATCTTTTAATATTGATCTCCAAAAAGTTTAGAAAAAACACGAGATTTTTTATTTTTTCCCTTGATTAACCTACCCAACAAAAAATGCTTATTTCTATAGTGGCCCCACCAAGCTAATTTTTCTGGTTCCGCCCTACCTAACTCTGATATGATGGAACCTGTCTTGAATAAGTAAGCAATCTAATGGCCCTAACACTCACAAAAGTCTATTGAATCTGATACCTCTTGGTTCCCTACATATTGCCCCATTTCAGATATTTACATTTTTCAAAGGGTGGAAATTACAGGCTGGGTTTGCACTTTTAGATGCTGGAAAGATCACAGCCATCCATTCATTTGCCCTTTCTCTTTATGAACTTTTGTCGTATCACTTTAGATGATGCATACCATTCATGAAGTGGGCCCCACTTCTTAGATGAACCGCATCCAACACTTTGATTGATTCGAGGAGTCAACTTACTACTCTGTGTACCATCTTTATCTTTTTATCTTTATTCACGAAAGATGCTGACGCCCTCTTCATCCTATTCTTTCAATAATTTTGTCTACACGCAGTGTGGACATAATCAATTAGATTTTTGGGCACTTACCCATGCAGGGGGACCCACTAATTAAGCGGTCAAGATCATAGTAAAAAAGAGGAAAATGGGTTCCAGCTATTACAGTCAAAGACAATATAATGGGTTTGCTCAACATGGAGACCAGATCGTCCCAGGCTCCGACTTGGGCTTGGTCTAAGTCAGCGAATGGGGTTCTGGAATATTGCAAGTTTTCATTGATTCTTGTCCTCCAAGCATTACCCAAATTGAATATACTCTGATTGATGGAATTATTAACACAGTCACAAATATTATTGATACTTTGGAAATATTTTAATTTATTTAAAACCCTCCGGCCTAGCTAACCCATTTCTACCAAAATCTTGAGGTATTAGTAGAGGACAGCATAAATACTTTTTAATACTCCCCATCAGGTAAAGCTTACTCTGCAACACTGGCCCTCAAGTGGAATGACACACTTTTGGTGACTCACCCTTTTTTTTTATGCCGAGTCATTCATTTTAAGAGTTGAACTGAAAATCAATTGGCTTTGATATCATATTAAGTTTCCTCAGCTAACCATTTCTACCAAAATCCTTTTTTTTATTTTGTTGAGATAAGAATAGAATTAATTTAATTAAGAATCAATCACAACTTCAAAAAACATAATCACGAATGAATATAGGATAACAATTTGTCCATATTTGCTTTAAATGATGTAACATTGCCTCCTTTGTTAATCCGTGCGTTATTTTATTGTTATTTTGCTTGACATGTTCAACATTTCAAGACTACAGACTTTTTAGAATTATCTTCCCATCTTCAACCAATTGCCCATACCAACTACAATTGCTGTCTCACTCCTTAAAACATTTACAACCTCCAAAGAATTACTTTCAATTTCAACATATTATATTGCCAAATCTCTGCAAAGATCAACCGCTATCCATGATACCACGGCTTCTGCTATAGTTGAATCTGTTATATTTGGCTAAAAAGAGCACCTGTAAGGTAGCAGCTTACCCATATAATTTCTACCAAAGTCTTGATATATTATTAGAGATACAATAAATACTTTTTAATATCTATGAGTTCGTGTAACCTATTATTTCCAAGCCTATTTGTTTGTGGTATAGAGTAGCTTAGAGTAAACCTAAAATCAAGAAAGAATAATATACGATGTGGTTATGATTATTTTTTATTTTTCGTTGCTTCATATGAAATTTTTTTGACTTTTTATATAAAAAGTAGAGAGTATTTTATAATTTAGTGAAGACTTTTTGACTTTTTTTTAAATGAGAAAATTTTAGATTTTTAAGAAAAAAAGAAGGAAGATTTAAATTTTAAATATTTTATTTTAGTTTACTTTACTCTACCTCAAAAACAAATAGGTTTGGTCACACTCTTTCGTGTGCTTTAACTAATAAATATGCCATGCTTGCACATTACAACCCCCTTTGACGTGGCTAACGATTGAACAGTGTATGCTTATATATATATGGAGAATATTCATGTGCATATGTCCCTCACCATTTTAGTGAAAGACACTCCTTTTTTGGAAAGTATTAATATGCAAGAGGACAAAACTTCACATACTTTTAAGTTTGAAAAGTCTAAAAAAGGAAGTGTCTCTCACCAAAATGGTGAGGGACATATGCACATAAAGACTCCTTTGTATATATATATATATATATATGCTTGGGCAGTCTACAAAGTCAACACAGCCATTCATCCACAGATCCGAAGAATGAGGATGATTTCTGTCCTTAGCATTATCATCCTCCTAAGTGACCCCTTCCTTCTCCCTTATATGGAGGTGGCACTGAAAAACACGTGGAGTCTATAGTCCAAGTCAGCAGCACTACAAAAAACCAACATACTTAGAGGTGGACAAGATGGGCTTTGGTGGAAGCCTATTTTTGGGTTTCCCTGCTACAACTAACCATGTTAGCCTCGGTATACACCGTCTAAGATCAAATGAGTGGGATTGGAATAGTGGCGGAAAATAAGACCTTTAGCGGCAGAAAATAAAAACCACTGCTAAAGGCCACAACGTTCGCCGCTAAAAACCTCTTTTTGCTCTTTTCTCTCTCTCTCTCTCTCTCTCTCTCTCTCTCTCACTCTCTCTTTTGTGGTGCAGCCTCAAACGTTCCAATGGATGTAACAATCAACTTGTTGGATAAGAGTTGATATTTTAAACCATGACCTAGATTACTAACAAAAAAAAAAGATAAATAGAAAAAAAAAGCTATGGCTTAGATTAGAAAATGAAGAAATTAACAGAACCATAGAGAGTTTACATCACGATAAACATGAAGCAAGAAGTAGAGTAACATTTGACCATAGATAGGAGCGAGCAGTGAAACAGTAGAAAAGGTGGTCATTGATTTGAAGGGGCTCATATTTGGAAACATCCCGGGTTCTCAACTGTACTGTTAGGAAGATGAAATGTAAGTTACTGTTGTCCTTGCCTTACAATCTGACTTTCCCATCAAGTTGGCCACAGTTATGAATTCATTGTGGATAGATGGCCAACAATATCAAGCCGTCCATGCGTTTTACTACACTGGCCCACACACTAGATGTGACCCACATGAAATTGCAATTAACCTATTAGTGGGAGGAGAACAATTCCTCATCAACAATTCCTCATCTAAGTAGCAAAGAGCAACAGATTTCACCGAACTGTCCCGAGCCCCGAGTCTAAACCAAAGATCAAAGTAGCGGTTACAATGGATATAATGGGCAGAGACCAAAACATTAAGTAGCGGTTGTGGTGCTATATAACGGTATAGTGGTGAAAATTTTTTAAGTGATAGAAAAATTTAAATATTGTGTAGCAGCCATTCTTATGTTTTTGAAGTGATTTTATAAGGATAAAGACAGTTTTAGAAAAACCTATTAAGGAAAAAAATTAGAAGAAACAGTATAGTAAATTAGAGTTGTGTAGTTCTATTACGTTTCAGACCATAACATTGTTATTTTCAAAATGGTATTATGGCCTGAACCTCTACAGTTGATAATACAGTTGCTACGTTGCACCAATGTATAAACCTTTAATACACCATCCTCTTCGTGTGTGTACAGTTCTCACCTGGCTGTTTGGGTTTTAACTCTAGATGAACTTGACTTTTTTCGTGTGCGTGGGCTTTCTGGTTGGCCAGATCCTTGGTTACGATAAAAAAAAAAAAAAAACTTGTTAGTGGGACCGTGCACGTGAGAGAGAGGGGAACTGGTTTGGGGGCAACTGTCATATTTTTATTGAAACCATCCCTTCAACGGCTTCTTTTCTCGTCTTCTGCTTCCCCACCACTCTCTCTGTCTCTCTGTCTCTCTCTCTCTCTCTCTCTCTGTCTCTCTCATATCAAATGGAGGGCACCGGTGCTACTACTGCTCCTCTTTCCTTGTCCAACACACACCTCTATAGCACTCTTCTTCTTGAGGTAAGCAATTCCCTTTTCTTGCTAAAAGAGCTCCCCCGACAATCTCTCTCTCCTCCTTTTCTTGGTCATCAAGCGTTTGTCATGTTTCTTGTTTCTCTGTTTCCTATCCTACTTTTCTTCCACTAGTTTGGGTCGTTGGAGACATGGGTTTTTGAGTATTCTTCATTTCCCTAACTTCACGTCCTTCCTATCTACTCTCAGCATGAACCCTACGTTACCACTTTCCTCTCCTTGTTTTCTGCTGGGTATTTTGTCATATTCAAGCTTGCCCACTTGGTTTTTCTAGAGAAATCTGGAATAAGACGTTTTTTCATGACCAAACAATCACTTGTCAGATGGGGTTCTGTTAGATTTTTGGTTCATTGAGTATTTTGTTAGGTTGGTTACATTTCCTGCTGGTCAGTGGTCTACATTTCTACTTTTTCCTGTTTTGAGAGGACAATTGGAGTTCTATTGGTGATGAAATGAATGGAAACTTCTGGGTGTTTTCCAAGCGTATAAATTGCAAATAAAATTTTCAGATTCATTTGTGTATTTGAGATTTGCTGATTCTATTCACTAAGATTGATTATCTGTTTATCTGACAAATTGGCGTTTTTGTAGGGACATTATGCCTTTCAGTTTAGTTTCAGCATGGAACAAGCGGCGCAGAAGTAAATCATATGACCAGAATGAACCATGTATGTCACCGTTCTTTCCTGCAATAGTTCTCATTTTTTTTTGAGATTTTGTCCATCATTAGTGGTTTCTTGTTCTTTTTTAATGTAATACTTAGTTCTACTAGACGCTTATTTTCAGGGATATACAAACCTGTTGAATACTGGCAGATTGAAGATCGAAGACCACCTTCAAAAAGGCATCATGGGTCATCGGTATTCACACTTAAGGAAATGGATGAAGCTACACGTTCTTTCAGTGAGGACAACTTGATTGGGAAAGGAGGATTTGGTCGCGTTTACAGAGGAGTTCTACGGTCAGGAGAGGTAGATAGATAGACATATGACAAAAAAAGGATGTTTTGTATTGATTAGACTGTCTGTACGAATAGTACACTTTAAAGTTGGTGCCAAGTGCATGCTTGTTACTACTGTCTCTGTATCAGATAATCAGTATTGATAATGGGTTTGTTGGATGCAACCTGAATTACAAGCAGTTGCGACCTAAATTACAAGCAGTTAGAACATTTTAGCAGGATGGAGTAAATTACAAGCATTTAAAACATTTTAGCAGGATGGAGTGCTCTGTTTTGCTAGAGGCGAAGAAGTATGGAATTAATTATATTTGGTGAGAATCATGAAAAAGCTAATTTCAGTCCGCTTCTCCCGCCCAAATTATTGGCAATTACTGGATGTTGATGATGTGGGGAAGGAAAACCATTAATTCCCATTCAGGGTGTGATTGTATAATTAGGATTTCGCACTCCGCAGAGTTTTTTTTTTCATGGAAGAGAGGAATCCTGCATTGCTACCCCACCTTTAGTAAATTAGAATCCTCTTTTTTGAGGAGGAAAACCAGTCCATTTTTTCCTCTTCTGCACAGAAAACCTCCTGTGGCATCAAACGACAAAAGAGTGGGCTATAGGGAAAATCAAAGTGATTTTTCTCTAGCGCAGAATCCACCCATTAGACTAATCTATGCTTAATGTTGTTTCCATTGTCTGTGATGTCCCAACCTTATTGTGAAACTGAAGAGCAATCAAAATCATCACAATCATCATACCCTTATCCCATATAAACTCCATATCATCCCTCCTACTGAAATATCTAATTTAATTTGCTTGTTAGTCTTTTAGGTTTCTTCTAATAAACACATAATGGAGTAGAAACCCATATCTATGATGGTACAGCTGGGGTGGTGAAGGCTGAAGTGGGTTTTACTGTGAATTGTATTGGCTTTTTATGTTTTAACTACGTAAAATTGAAATTTTAAACATAAGATATTGAGCCTATTTGGTTTCAACTTCAAAATCAAGCTCTCAGTATACTACAGTAGCTTGAGGCCACATTCAATCATCTTGTGTCTTTTATTCAATGGAGTAAAGATGTCTGTTTTTATGGTTTACTTTTTGGGTTGTAATGTGGAAACCCAGCACTGAACACTTTCATCATTTTGACTGGTGGTTATGTAGCCAAATATGTGCTTTAGGGGGATTATAGTATGTGTAGGTGGGATTCTTAGGAAGAATTGGAACTAGCTTGTGCAACAGGAGGATTCATAGGAAGATTGAAATTTGTTCATTTATTTTCTCTTCACACTAATCTTCATTGGTACTACTTCTATTGTGTAGTTCAAACATTGATATGTTCAATGTTTATTTACTATTTTCACTTGCAGTTTGAATGTAGAGTTATGCGGACTATGGTACTTATGGGTGGCAGTTTTAGGAAAGTCAAAGTTGAGAGTTCAAAGGAGTTCAAATTCTTCGTTTTATTTCTTGGAGCTTTCTATACAACTTTCGCTACTTTTCTTGTTTAATCTGACTGTTGGAATCTTTATTTACTCCCTTGTGTGTGTGTTGAAGGTGGTGGCAATTAAAAAAATGGAGCTTCCTCCATTCAAAGCAGCTGAAGGTGAAAGGGAGTTTCGAGTAGAAGTTGACATCATGAGTAGACTGGATCATCCAAATCTAGTTTCCTTGATTGGTTATTGTGCTGACGGAAAGCATAGGTTTTTGGTATACGAGTTCATGCAAAATGGAAACCTACAAGATCATCTAAATGGTTTGTTTTACTCTGTAGTTCTTTTTTATATTGAATGAAACTCTTTAATCATGCCTGTGTTTATCCTAGTTTTCCTTTTCAAACTTATAGTTACTTTATTGATACCTAGGAATTAGTGACATGAAGATGGACTGGCTGTCAAGACTCAAAATAGCACTTGGAGCAGCAAGAGGGCTTGCTTATCTCCACTCCGGTTCAACAGTTGGCATACCTGTTGTTCACAGAGATTTTAAATCCTCCAACATACTTTTAAGTGATAGTTTTGAACCAAAGGTAAAAAAAATGTTCTCTTTCTTTATCCCTAATAATTGAAGGAGAGATGTACTTGGGTATCCACCAACACATTTGCCTTTCCCTCACCTTGTGGTGACAAAATGCATGGAAGAAAATTGCACCTAAATCTCATAAAGATGAAAAATATACTACTAATACCATCCCTTTTTAGGTAGCTATTTGAGGTATCACTATCACATGTGTGTGCTCCTAATGTTATCTCCAAATTCTAAATAAAAGTGAAGGACTTGGGAGGGAGACTGGAGGAGAGGGATAAGATAGACTACTATGGCGGTAGACAGGTTACATTTGGTTCGGGCCCATGGTGTACCCGGCCCAACACGAGTCCTCCAGTAATGAAGCCAGACTCAGGATTGCCGAACCTGATTATAGCCAACTCCATTATAATATAATATAATGTAACAGTATATTTATTGTTATATTATATATTTACATGTATACAGTATATATCATAAACCACTTAAGGTATTATATAATTAACATTATTCCTATTGGGCTATGTCATATGATTTCTTTGAAATAAGCCATACAATCCTTTTAGAGACATATGTACATGACACCTTATGGATTCTTCTGAGAGCTAATTTAAATTATTTTCCAATTGACAAAATATTAGTATACCTTTTCTTCTTTAGGAATATAAGTAGCAACATAAAGACATTTATCTGATTATTAGTTGATTGTTTACAGCAAGATTTGAATATTATTTTACCATTTATTTTTAATAGTATTTTAACGCCAATTTTGCTGCCGGTCCCAAGCCCGGGTGAAGGAGGAGGGTTGCGTTAGGTAGGTGACAGCCAGCGTAAAACTTTGTCACAACTCAAACATGAATTCTGAACAAATGATATTTCACGATAAGGCTAGGGCGTTCCCCACTTTAAGCAACGTATTGCAGCATCGCCCGGCTGCAGTGAAAAGTGTGCAAGGGTTACCGCATGACTTTGGGCTAATGCGGTTAAAGAAGTTAGTCCATGAGGAGAAGAGGAGGAATAGGAAAATTAGACTTGCTACTTGGAATATAGGAACCTTGACAGGCAAGAGCATGGAGTTGGTTGAGGTAATGAAAAGAAGAAGAATTAGTGTGGCTTGTATACAGGAGACAAGGTGGAAAGGGAATAAAGCTAAGGAGCTCATGGATGGGTATAAGCTTTTCTATGCAGGAAAGAGTAATATAAGAAATGGAGTGGGTATAATTATAGATAAGGATTTAAAAGAGAAAATTGTGGGGGTAAAGAGGTTTGGTGATAGAATTATAGCAATTAAATTAGTACTAGAGGAAGACATAATTCATATCATTAGTGCATATGCTCCCCAAGTAGGACTAGAAGAAAGTGTGAAAAGACAATTTTGGGAGGAGATGGATGATTTAATGCGAGAAATCCCAAATAGTGATAAAATTTTCCTTGGAGGGGATTTAAATGGGCATATAGGAAGAGATAATAGAGGATATGAGAGAGTGCATGGAGGGCATGGATTTGGAGAAAAGAATGAATTCGGAAACACTATATTGGACTTTGCAGTGGCATTTGATCTTATAGTAGCAAATACTTACTTTAAAAAGAGGGATGAGCATTTAATTACATATAAAAGTGGGAGTAATAGGAGTCAGATAGACTTTTTTCTAGTTAGAAAACAGGACCGATTGGCTTGTAAAGATTGTAAGATTATCCCAGGAGAGAGTTTGACTACGCAACATAGGCTTGGAGTTTTAGATATTTGCATTAGAAGTAAAAAGAGTGCAGTAGTAAACAAAATGGACCCTAAAACAAGGTGGAGAGATTTGAAGGGGGAAAAAGCAAATATATTTAAGGACAAAATGATTGAGAAAGGAGAATGGAATATTGAAGGAGAAACTATAGTAATGTGGAATCAAATGGCTAATTGCATTAGGAATGTTGCAAAGGAGGTACTTGGAAAATCAAAAGGGAAGAGACATATTAATAAAGAAACATGGTGGTGGAGTATGGAGGTTCAGGAAGTTATTCGACAAAAAAAACATTGCTACAAAGTTTGGCAGGGGACTAAGAGTATAGAAAATTTTGAGTTGTATAAGAAGGCAAAGAAAGAAGCTAAGAAAGTAGTAAGTAGTGCAAAGTTCAAAGCATACGATGACCTCTATAATAGGTTGGGAACAATAGAAGGAGAAAATGATATTTTTAAGCTTGCAAAAATAAGAGAAAAGAAAAGTAGGGACTTAGATCATGTCAAATGTATCAAGGACAATGAGGAAAATATTTTGGTGAAGGACAACAATATTATAGAAAGGTGGAAAGAATATTTTAGTAAACTTTTAAATGAAGAATATTTGGGCGATACAAGAGTGGAGGAGGATACTTCATTACAAGAGTATACTTTTCTCCGTAGAATTAGAGGGGTGGAAGTGAAGGAAGCATTGAAGCGGATGAAGATAGGAAAGGCAACAGGCCCAGATGGTATTCCGACAGAGGTATGGAAATGCTTAGGAGAGGTTGAAGTAAGTTGGTTATGTAGACTATTTAATAAGATACTTGTGACAAAGAAAATGCCGGATGAATGGAGAAGAAGCATTGTAGTACCTATATATAAGAATAAAGGAGATATACAAAATTGTACCAACTATCGAGGGATTAAACTTATGAGTCACACTATGAAGTTATGGGAGAGAATAATAGAGCAAAGACTGAGAAAAAAGACTAAGATTTCAGAAAATCAATTTGGTTTTATGCCAGGGAGATCAACTATGGAAGCTATTTTTTCACTTAGGCAATTAATGGAAAAATACGGAGCAAAGAGGAAAAATCTACTTATGGTCTTTATCGATTTGGAAAAAGCCTATGATAGGGTACCGAGGAATTTAATTTGGTGGGTCTTAAAGAAAAGGAATGTCCCAAGAGGTTACATTGAAATTTTAAAGGATATGTACGAAGGTGCAATAACAAATGTGAAAACCACATGTGGAGAAACGGGCGGATTTCCCGTGACTATAGGCTTACATCAGGGATCATCCTTAAGCCCTTATCTCTTTGCATTAATTATGGATGAGTTAACTATGCATATTCAAGAAGAAGTACCATGGTGTATGTTGTTCGCAGATGATATAGTATTGGTGGATGAATCAAGAGAGGGTGTAAATGTAAAGCTTGAGAGATGGCGAAGGGCATTAGAATCTAGAGGCTTTAAAATAAGTCGTACAAAGACAGAATATATGGATTGCAATTTCAGTGGACATATACAAAGTGTTGAAACCACTGTCAAAATTGAAACCCATGAAATACCACGTAAAGATTCTTTTCGGTACCTAGGCTCGATGATTAGTAAGGATGGGGAGATTGACGAAGATGTGGAGCATAGGATAAGAGCTGGATGGCTGAAGTGGAAACTAGCTTCAGGAGTACTTTGTGATAGACAAATGCCAACAAAATTGAAGGAAAAATTTTACAGGACAGTGGTTAGACCAGCTATGACATATGGAGCAGAATGTTGGCCAATTAAGAAGACACATATTCATAAGATGGATGTAGCAGAAATAAGAATGCTTAGGTGGATGTGTGGTAAAACTTGGAAAGATAAAATTAGAAATGAGCGCTTTCGAGAACATTTAGGGGTAGCACTAATAGGAGATAAGATTAGAGAAACTCGTTTAAGATGGTTTGGGCATGTTGAGCGTAGGCCAGTAATGGCACCGGTGAGAAAAAGTTTAGATATACAGGTGGAGGGTCTATCAAGAGGTAGGGGTAGGCCGAAGAAAACATGAATGGAAGTCATTAATTTAGATTTGAAGAAGTTGCACTTATCGAAAGATTTAGCTCAAAATAGAACGGAATGGAGAAATAGAATTCATGTAGCCGACCCCAACATGGTTGGGATAAGGCTTTGATGATGATGATGATGATGATGATGATGATGATTTATTTTTAATAGTATTTTGAATTTTTTACATGTAAATTAGTCTCAAACCCTTAATTGAGTGCCTATTTGGTTTATAAACCATCAATTTAAATTACTATGGAGGGTAAAGATGATTCCAACACAAAAGGGTAACGTTCTTCAAAACGTGCCCAACCCCATTGGAAACATTAATCCAAATTCTTGCATTACAATGGAATTGTTTAATGGAAAAAATTAAAGGAATGGTCATATTCCGCAAAGATGCCTATAGGTGGTGGGGCTAAGTAGGGCCGACCTTGAGCAAAGTGTGACAAAGCCAACATCTTTTGGCCCCTTAATTTGACAAAAAAATATGGGCCCCATATTTAGCTAACTCTTTATACTAGGTCCAAGGATAAAAAGCCCAATCTTAAACAAAAGGCCTAGTAGCTTAGATCCAAAAGTAAAAAAATAAAATTGGCTAATCCTAAATCTAAATAGAGATAGCAAATCAGCCCAAATTACAAAAAGAAAATTGGTTAATTTTATATGAATATATAGGGGCCCATTGTAGAACTTCGCTTTAGGCCCCGAAAATCTCAAAGCTGACCTTGGGGCTAAGGATTGGGTTATATTAATGGTTGGATCAATGAACCATCCGAGGATCCAAATATGAGGACTAGGAGTCAGAGAATATGCTTGTGATGAATTGGATTTTGAACTCTATGGAACCTCTCATCTCAAAGAGTTTTCGCTACTGTAGAACTACACATGAATTGTGGAATGCGACCGAGAAGTCTTACTCTCCAAAAAAAAATCATGCACGAATTTACCAATTACCTAGGGAGTTGGCTCAATTTAAACGAGGTAAATCCTTGGGTGACTACCATGCTACATTGAGAGGGATGTGGCATGAACATAGTTTATATCAACCTTTTAATCTTTGTCTTGAGAAAGAACAAGAAAAACACATAGAAGCTCAATATTTCTATCTTCTTGGGGGATTGAATCTGGAATGTGAGATTGTAAGAGTGCATTTTTTAAGTCAGGATCCCCTTCTGTTGATTGGGATAGTGCACTATTATAGAGTGTGGAAGGTAGTGTGAATGCGTGGCGCAATGTTAGATTCTATTTCTTCAGTAATTAACAAGAAAGATTTGCTTACTATAACAAATTCTAGGGGCAGAGGTGATGGTCACTATGGTAAAGGTCGTGGTGGTAGTTTCCATGGTGGTGGTGGTTGATGTGGAGTTTATGATGTTCATGGTCATGGTGGTTCAGCTAGGATGGATCGAGATAAGCTCACTGTACTCATTGTGGTAGAGCTCATCATTTTTACCTAGTTGGTTGACCTCCTAGGGTTGACACTGCATTTGCCACTGAGATAGTGGACGTATGATTATAATTTTGGTTCTAGAGAAACTGTGGGAAGTAAAAAGAAGTTTAATGTCCACACTGAGATCTGAGCATGAAGGCAGGAGGTTCGATGCTTGCAAGCACTAGAAGGCAAAGGCACACCACACACAACTGGTGCATCATCCTACTTAGTTGTACGTACAACACGTGGCTACTGCAGCAACATCTTTCATTCCATTATGGGTTATGACTCAGGTGCTACTAATCATGTCACAAGTATAAGTGCTAGGTTCAATTACAAAGATCAATGTAATCCCATGCAATCTTCTAAGATTCCTATTATCATATCTATATGCAATTGGAAAGATTACCTAAAAATAAAAAATAAAAAACTAAGATATTTATGTTGATATAACTTGTTATGTTGTTTAATAATAGTTTGAGCTTTTGATGCTACTGGTTATTTACGTGGTATTAGAGTAAAAGGTTATGTGTTCGAAACCCTTGGGAGGTGTATTCCCTCCATTTGTTTGTTGGGTTTCGAATTCGAAAGGCTTCTCGTTCGAGGAGGGCTATGACTCAAGTGCTACTAATCATATCACAAGTATACGTTCTGGGTTCAATTACAAAGATCAATGTAATCCCATGTAATCTCCTAGGATCCCTATTATCATATCTATATGCCATTGGAAAGATAACCAAAAAAAAAAAAAAAAAAACACTAACGTGTTTATGTTGATATAACTTGTTATGTCGTTCAATAACAGTTTGAGCTTTTGATGCTACTGGTTATTAAGATGGTATTAGAGCCAAAGGTCATGGGTTTGAAACCCTTGGGAGGTATGTTACCTCCATCTGTATGCTAGGTTGCGAATTTAAATGACTTCTCGTTTGAGGAGGGTGTTGATATAAATTATTAAGTTGTTTACTGAGGAGCTTTTGGTGTTACTAGTTATTAACAATTTACTTGAATATTGATTCGATTTGGGATTTGGATGTGTCTGCATCTCTTTGTGGGATCATGTTTGTGGTCTCCCATAACTATTCAATTCTGCTTTTTTTTTTCTTTACAAAGCCATAAACATAGTTCCTTTGTGTTGTATGTTTTTTTTTGAAAAAGAAACTTTGTTGGTAACTTTCGTCATGCAATTTGTTAGGCACATCTGATGCTACTTTCTTTTGTTCACAGATCTCAGATTTTGGCTTCGCTAAGTTAATGCCTGAGGGCCAGGAATTGTATGTAACCACAAGAGTATTGGGTACTTTTGGTTATTTTGATCCTGAGTATACATCGGTATGCTGCCTTTCTATATGTATAACCCTTTATTGTTTAGCATAAAAAAAATATTTGGAGACTGGACAGATATTCAAGATACGTCTTTGTCTTTGTTAGCTTGCATACTCTTGCTTGATTTGCTCAATACCCAACTGTCATGGTGGTAATGAGATATTTCTGATAGCTTACTACATTAACCATCATATTATCATTGCCTACTTTGTGTCGGGTACTGAAGGTGAACTCCTGAAGATAGGTACACCACTTAGCTCAAAGCATGAATGTAGTGCTGGGATTGAAGTTGTTTTAATGTCTTGAAAAGCAAACTTAGAGGTCAAGTCACCTGATCAAACTAGGAAACTAAAAAAATTGGAAACCATCCTAATTACAACCCATTAAACAAAATGAAAAAAATAATGAAAAATAATTAGGGATATAATAAAAAATCCTATAATTGTCTTGGCCCCATGTGTGGGCCTGCAGATCTACCCTGCATCACACAAGCGTACACTTCCACTACTGCCCTACATTTGGATGCAATGTAGTTTAAAATATTTACACTTCCCAAAATACTGTTGTTGTTGATGTTTGCACTGCTGTTGTAAGCATTTGATTATACTGTAGTTACTCTCTAGGTTGGTCACAGAAAAGAGGACCTTGAGTGTAAGCAGCTGGAAAATATATTACATGCTCTCGAGTGAGTAGTTCAAAGCTTTAGTGCTGAAGATATTTATTCTTCTCCCTTTCATGTTGGTCTTCATCTCTAGTCCTGAAGACATGTATTCTTATCCTTTTCATTATGCTCTTCATCTCTATGTTTTCCCTACGAGCATTGTTTTTCTCTAGGCTAATCTTCTTTAATCTTTCAGTTTCTCTATTTTTTTTCCTATTAAAGAAAGCTACTCTGGGAGACATGGACCCAGTGAGTCAAACAAAACCAAAACAACTATACTCCTTCTTGTGAGCAGATACGGTAAACTGTAAAGGCTTCACTGTTCCACTGAAGGAGAACGGCTAGGTTCAGAATTATTTGTTTGTAATGGTTTCAATTCACTAGCCAGATAGCATGCTTGATTGACAAGGCACCAATTATTATATCAATTAACACGTACAGATTCTTCATCATTCAACTTGAGTTTCATTTTTCCCACCATTCATTCACAAGGTCTCCGAACTAAATCCCATAGATTCATGGAAGAACAGGTTGCTGATCCATGTCTGATTGAGTTTTTATGATATTAGGGATCTTTGTTAAAAAAAAATGGGTATTGAGGATTTTGAGTACAAGTCAAATAGCCTAATCATTTTGTTTCTCTGAAAGATATTTGAACTTTTGACAGCATAGACTTCTTTTTCCCAATAAAGAATATGATGTAAATTTTGGATCATGCAACTCCTCTGTGTCTGACTGTCCGTTTTGCCGTCATCTTATTTTTTTTAGCTAGAAGACACTCCAACAGCAGTTTATGTCCTCTCAAACCTTTCAATACTGAGCATTGAAGTGGAAAGAAGTCTCAGAAGTTGAATGGTCAACGCCGACATTTTAGGATAGAAACCTTTCTTCTTTTTTCAGATGCTGGCATTTATGTTGTATGTTGCAGATGTGACAAAAGTTTTACACTGGCTATCAACTTGACACAACCCTCTTCTATCCAAAGTCGGGACAACTGATGGAGTTTATATTAAGAAAAAATTTATACAGGTGCAAGACCTCAAACTATGGGCTTGCACAATCCAGAGAAGATCATCATTTTAGAAAGACATCATAATGACAAAAAAATAACATTAGCATCAAAGAACTGATTTTGATAACCAATCTGCCTCATCATTAGCTTCTCGCCAAAATGGCTAAAAGAAAGATCAACTTTATCACAATGTTATCATTTTCCTCAATATAATCTGCTAGCTTCCAATGGAACAAGTCTATGTCATTCCTTGAATCTCTGGCTGGTGGGGAGGACATAAAGAGGCATGCCAGAGCCTCCAGTAAAAGAGAAACTTTCAGCTTAATTAGTGTGCCTGAATAAGCTATTAGCCTTCTCTTCTGAGTTCCAAAAAATACCTCCAACACCTGCTGATCCTAGACATCATCCCTTAGTGCTTTTGTCAAAGATAAGCTTGATAGGTGACACTGGAGGAGGATCCAAACATGATACTCAAGTGGAATATGCTGAACATCATCAATAACCTCTAACCATTTCCTTTTGATAAAACACCTTGCAAATGGAAATCAAGCATCAACACGATGATCAATAGCATCAGATAAAGTACATGGATCGACAGATGAATTTTTGTATGAGCTTTCATCTCTCTTTCCAAAAGGACAAATCGTTGCATAAAAATATGACGACCACAACATATTTCCCCATTGGTTGCTGGGATATGACTTTTACATCTATGATCTATTCTATCAGTCATGTGGACCGCCACTAAGAATTTTAGTTGTTGATGCAAACAGGTAAACGAGGGTTGTGTTAGGCAGATTATGACAGCCAACATAAAATTGTCACAACCCAAACATGAATTCTAAGATAACAATATTCCGATTTGGATCGGAATAGAGATACAAAATCATGTAGCCGACCCATCATAGTTGGGATAATGCTTTGATGACGATGATGAAAAAAACAGGTGTTTGTTCTTTTGATTAACACATCATTATTCCTCAAATCTCTCTTGTTCTTCTAAAGCGTTGAAAAAAATAGAGACTAATTTCATTCAAGATATTCTTCATTTCTCAACTTATATAATATTTTTGTAAAATGTAACTGATTTGTTGTGATAATATAATTTTTCTTCAAAATAGAAAAGCAATGTTTTTTTTTTTTTTGCTTGTTTCTAGGGAGTCAAAAACACACAGGTCACTAATTCCAATGTCCTCTTATTTAAGGAACCCTTGTAAAATAGTGTTCTAATTGATATTTCCTCTGACAATTGTTTTTGAGAAGACATGCAACTTTCATTTGATTCAAAGAGTGAATCACATACATGCAGGCCTCTGAATCTAAAGTACCATGTTTTCATATTCTGCTTTAGTTTCTATATTGGCTTTTGTTCTCATGAAAAAGGTTGAAAAAGCTTGCTGGGCCAACTTTCCACCGGAGAAGCAGACATGGAATTTTATGAACTGCAGCAAGGAAAATCTTTATTATTGCTTTAGGTTTTCTAGTTTTCATAGGTGGCAGCTCTGATCAGTTGTCCACATTTTTTTTATATGATTATTCTCCTCAATAAATTGGTCCATTGAAAAAAACTCTTAGAAGATCCTCACCATCCATTGTGTGGCATCTTTCCTTTCTGTTACATGTGACTACTGGTTCCTTCTTAAACTGTTTTTTTGCTGCACATCAATTCAAGGGTTAGGATTCTCCCATGTGGAATATCTCAATATGGACCACCCTGTGTGGAAACCAACACATCAATGGTTTCAATAACCAAATCTTGCGTCCCATTTGTGAAAACTAGGAAGCAAAGCAAAGTTTGTCCTTCCTCAAAACACTGTCAGATGAAAAAAAATACTGGATATAAAGAACTGATGCTTGGCTATTTCCTGTTGCACAGACAGGGAAGCTCACTTTGCAAAGCGACGTATATGCGTTTGGTGTTGTTCTTCTAGAGCTGTTGACTGGCCGCAGAGCATTGGACTTGAACCAGGGACCCACTCATCAAAGCCTTGTACTAAAGGTTTTCTTTTCATTTCAACATGTTTAGTGAGTTGGTTCAACTCAAAACAATGGCAAAATAACATAGAAAAGTTGCTGGAAAACAGGTTAGGCATATACTGACCGATCGGAAGAAGCTGCGTAAGGTGATAGATCCTGAGATGAATAGGAGGTCATACACCATGGAGTCGATCATCATGTTTGCAAACCTGGCTTCTCGCTGCGTGCGTTCCGAGAGCAGTGATAGACCTGCAATGGCTGAATGCGTGAAAGAACTCGAATTGATATTCTCCATGAACATAAAAGCCTTACGCTCACATTCGGGCATCTGAGTCGTGTGTCTAGAGGTGATGCACCGAGGATATTGAGAGTGTTCAAATGAACTTGAATGCAAAGCCACCATACTTTTGTCTTAGGAGCTCTTGCTAGTCTACAATAATAAGCTTAAAGGATTGTGTAATTGGTGTTGTTAAATCAATATTTTGACATCAGTTCTGGATTCCAAGATTATCATTATAGAATAAAGAAGATTGACTATTAATATTTTTCTTTATACACTGACTAATCATGTTTTTCTTTATACAGTTACCATTGGGCTCTCTAAAGATATCCAGATGCATCATCTTTTTCCATCTAATTTTCCTGTGGAACCATACCTTTCACAGCTGGTTTTGCCAACAGGCTTTTGGAATTATTAACAGATGCAGATGAACAGCATTTTTCCAAGAATTGCTGAGCTCATTTATTAGGGACTCAATTTCAAATGGATGAAGCAGAGATTCACCAGCGGGATGGACTAATGTTGCACAACTCCTGCCAAGGATTTGGCCTTTGGCAGATAAGGGTACTCATTAAAAGTTTTCTTTAATTTGATCGCAATTCAAATGTGGCACTTTAAATTTTGTGAATTTTAAGTTTTCATGTTCAGAAGTTTTCATGATGTTTCTCCGCTAAATGTGGGTATGCTTGCTCCTGAATGACTTATCTGTGTGCTGCAATGTCAAATTTGGCGCAGACTTGCTTATAGAATTATAGCTTATAGAGTTTTTCTCCTATGGACCTCTACAATCAATCACCACTTCAATTGCAGGGCCCGCGTAGCATTACAATGCTATTGGTTTTCACGCCCACGCTTTGGTAAAAATGTCCAGAGAAAAACTTGCACTGTATATTGGGAATTTTCTCCTGCAGATGTCCCTGCATGTGAACCTTGTGGCAAGGGGTGTTCCTGCTGTTCTTCTAATGGATGGTCAAAATTTCAAGTTTCTAGTGTAATTTTCAAAAGCATTAGATGACTTAACTGTGGTTAGGCAACATTAAGTGTAGTGGCTGAATTTGTGGATGAAGATATGGTTTGTGCTGGCACAGGAAAGAACCGTCAACATATCCAGTGAGAAAACCATTTTAGTAATGGGATGAACTGAGTCATACATAAATGATAATTGCTTTCGGAGAGTAATTGGGCCAAATTGACCACTGCAAGAACAGCTTTGGTGCTGGGAGTTGCAGAAGTTGAACCTGGCATTGTTGGAAAGAGGGTGTAAAAAAAAGGAGTATGGTTTCAATTGAAGAAACCTATCTTATCTAATAGCATGTTAATTCACTCTTTTTTTTCTCTCTTTTTGTTGTTGTGATATACATATATGGGCTTCTTCAAAATTGGTACAAATGATGGCTTAAAGATTGCAACAAATGGATATGGACTGACTTCAACACTCCTTTGCCTCTTACATGTGGAAAATGGGTTTTACATTAGCAAATGTTACACATGGATAATATGAAATTCATTTAGATGTTTGTCAAAATCATTATTTGCATAAGTAGAAATGATTAGATATGAAATGAAATGTCTTGACACTTCCCATTAAGGCAAGAATATTGACCTGTCTGGATCATGAATTTGGGGCACACATAAGTGCTGAAAATTAGATTTGCAGCTAGGGACTTGTTCACAAATCACGCAAAATTTATGAGGATTTAAGCAATCAACTTCAAGATCCTGGGGTTTGTTAATTTACTAATAGATTGAATGGTTTGGATTACACATCCGCAAGAATTAAAAAAAAATTAAAGGTAGTTAATGGGGCTCACAAGAATGCAATCACTGTGTAAAAGACTGTATTAGCACTTCTTGCAAAAGAGGTGTGAAGGTCATTTCACATCTATTTAGGTGTGAAAATTTTTAATGCATAAATGACCTTATTTATATGTCATTTACGCGTAATGTACGTAATTAAGCACAACCAAACTAATGACGTGTAACCATTAGACATGCAACTTATTTACATATGTAAAACGATGACGCCTTAGCTTACTTGGATATTGCAACAAATAGTTGCTTTTCCCGCTTATCTTTTGTGGTTTATCATTAGGATCTTCAAAATGCAGGCACTAAAATTAATGTTCGACTTAAGAAAGCCCAAATAATCATGAGCCTCCCATCTCACCCACAGTGCCATGGATTGACCCTGACACTGGCCGAGCAAGGACCACCTAGGGAACACCACTGGGCTGATTGATTTGGGATAGTCTACAATTCCCACTCTTGTGTGGAAAAAAAAAAAAAAAAAGAAACAGAAAGGAGCAATCAAAGGCCCCGACTTGAACTTTTAATTTATTGGCCCAAGCATAATGGATTAGGTGTATTCGAGTAGTCAATTCTCCCAAGCCAAATATCAGCCAACCTTATCTAAAAGCTCAAATAAACTCTCATTACAAGGTAATTCTGTGACCATGACATCACTTGCTATATGTTTCTTGTTCAACAAACCTCTTAGATGTATGACTTCAGTGTTGTCTCTACTTCATAGCTTTTACGACTTCAGTGCAGTCTCTACTTCCTAGCTTTTTCCTAGATGCATGCTTGTTGGTCGGGTAGTGGGACATGGCGAGGTGTCAATCATGAACAATAGTTAAGCTTAAATCGAACTGATCAAATCATTTTAATTCTTTTATTTACTAGTCTTAAAGTTTAACCAATTTTTTAGCCATTAATTATTTCAGATTCAATTCAATATTGGAAAATAATTTAATGAGTGTTAAATTGAACTTGACATAAATTCACAAGGATTTGTAAACAAAAGAGGTAGAGTAAACAAATCAAAAGGTTAGCATAAGTGCTCTCCATAAAGCTGAAATGAGCATTTAAGGTAGCGCTAAAGTTCCCTCTCTTATAATATAACACCCAACTTATTTACTAGTCTTAAAAGTTTAACCAATTTTTTAACCATTAATTATCTCAGATTCGATTCAACATTAGAAAATAATCTAATGAGTGTTAAATTGAACTTGAGGTAAATTCATAAGGATTTGTAAACGAAAGAGGTAGAGTAAACTAATCAAAAGGTTAGCATTAGTGCTCTCCATTAAGCTGAAATGAGCATTTAAGGTAGCCCTAAAGTTTCCTCTCTTACAATATAGCACCCAACCCCCTCCCCCCTCCCCCCTCCCCCCTCCCCCCTCCACACCCAAAATAGCTCGAATCCAATTCGGGTTAAAATGTAACTACTGCTTACCCAACCAGCACTAGTGTGGGTCCAAATGGATCTAAGATTTTTGCCTTGTTTGGCTTCTATCTTCTGGGTATTGAAAAATCCAAGATTTCTGTTCTCTTCCTCTTCCTCCGTTGTGGGTTTCGCAGGATGTTATCTTATTCCTTTCTTCCTATTGACAATATCTCCTCTTGTTTGCATTTTCTGCTTTTTCTCCTGCTGTGAATCCGTGAATCACTTCCCATCTGCTGTTTCCTTGTTGGGTTCCTTCGGTTTTTGCATTTCCTCATCTGGGGTGCTTTCAAAATCCTCTCTTTTTGTTTCTCGTTCCTTCAATTTTTTCTTCCTTTCCTCTTATTCTTCTTCTTCCTATTGACGACATCTCCTATTGCTTGCATTTTCCTGCTGTGAATCAGTGAATCACTTGCCATCTGCTGTTTCCTTGTTGGGTTCCTTCCATTTTTGCATTTCTTCATCTGGGGTACTTTCAAAATCCTCTCTTTTGGTTTATCGTTCCTTCAATTTCCATCGTCTGATGTCTCAAGGCTACGCAATTGAGCTCTACTTCGATCCGGCGCTCGAGAACCAGGTCCTGAAGGCCTGGAATGTTCTGGCCCGGCGCCAGATCAGCACCCAACTCATCGAGATGGAATCTCGGCCGCACATCACTCTCCTCTCCAGCCCCATCCTGGACACCCCCAAGCTCCAAAATGTGATAAAGAACTTCTCTTCCAAGCAGGAGCCCTTGGCTCTAACCCTCTCTTCAGTGGGAAGCTTCCCATCCGAAGATAACACCCTCTTCTTCGCCCCAACGCCTTCTTCCGCGCTGCTCCAATTCCATTCCCAGCTTTGCGAAGTGCTCAAGAAGGAGGGTGTTGAGATTGGGGAGGATTACCGGCCCGATTCGTGGATTCCGCATTGCTTGGTCGCGCAGGAGGTCCCGAGGAATCGGTTGGCCGAGGCCTTCTGCATTCTCAGGGATTTGAAGCTTCCCGTCAGTGGGTATGCAATGGATATCGCATTGGTCGAGTACTCGCCTGTTCGCGAGCTATTCGCATTTGCTCTGGGGAATGTAGCAGAAGCATGAGGTAGAAGCTGATCTCCTTTTTTCCTCTCTTCTCTTTTGCTGTTTTCATTTTCTATAAGAACATCGTGTATGGACACTGTTGTTGCACGAACTATTATTTAAGATGGTGTGGCACTACTTATGAAACGATAGCTTAATGATATCATGCTCTGTTATCCTTTTGAAATTCGATAGAAGGTGCAATTGGGTTTGTGATTATCGCAGCTGTTGGAAGTGGGATGCTATTAATTTGATAAATGGTGTTATCTAACTTAGCTGGGAAGTGCTAATTCAAATGAAAGGGAAAAAGAAACTAAACTTAGTTGCTCAAATTTTGATTGAGAGAGAGAATGTATTAATGGCTTGGGAATTTTCAAAGAGGTCTGATATACAAATCTGTATCTATGAATGATACTACAAGTATTGACTATTTCTAATTGATTAAAGGGAAAGAAGAGAATTCCTTAGTTTATATAAAGGTCCAAGTAAAATGGAAATGGATTTAGGGTCTGTTTAATGGCAAGAGTTTGCAGAATTCTTGTCTGGTGAATTCCAAAACCCCTCGAATTCTTGGTTGAAACTCTCCTATTGGAATTCTTTAATTGCTAATGTCAAATAAGCCAATTTGGAGCACTCCAAGGGCTATTTCAGCGATTTTACTATTGCATATTGTGATGCCTTTCGATATTCTCTCTATCAAGTGGAGAATTTAGCTAGCGAGACTTTATCTAACAAGAATTTGGAACTCTCAAAGAGGGTGAATTTCAGTTAGAAATGCCACTTATCAAATGAATCCCTACTGTTTCTTTCTATGGGGATTTATGGAACATGTGATGAATGCTGATAACATTGAGCATATCATGGTGTTAAGGCTGCACTGCAGCATTATGAACTGGCTGATGACTTTCCTTTTGGAATCTAGTGCTAAGAATATGTATTACGCCATAGCAACTGCCTTCTTCTACCCAGCCCATAGAATGTCTTAAGTTCTTAAGGGGATTGGTCGTTTAGACTATTACTGGTTTGTTGATTAACTCCATTGGAATTGATATGCGAGAAACTTTCTCAATTTTTTGTACTTTGATCTCTGAATTGAGTACTTTTCTTTTAGTTCTGGAATATACACCATGGTTATTTATTTATTTTTTTCCTGTGTGCTTTTTGCTATAGATTTTGCTGAGGGAGCTATTGATTTATTATCCTCCATTTAATGGGTCACACAAGCTCTTAGAGAGCATCTACTCTACTTTTCTTTTGATAGGTTAAATGGAATGAAATTGAACAAACATGAGGTTTTGATGAAGCATTGTATGATATGATGAAGTTCTTCAAAAGAATTGCTGTTCAACATTTCTTTCACTTTGTTTGTTGTTTGGAGATGTATCCATTTGAGCAACTAGAAATAATTACAAGTGTTTCTAGATCTATGCTCGTCCCTTGAAGCCTAAGGACGCAGGGGTCTTGGCCTTTTCATTTGAGGTTGTGTAACCCTTTGGTAAAGCTTTGAATTTTGATGTTTGTAGAGATTTGTCTAGGTGGATGGTGGTTGTTCCTCCATGATTTTTAGATGCTCATAAACTATGTGCTTAGGCAGACAATAGTGATATAAAACAAAATGCTTTTAAAACTCCTTGACAACATTGGAGATTCTTGCTAATTGTCATTATTCATTGGTGGGCGAACATAACTATTTGAACCAATTAGTAGACTCATTTGTTGGTGGTAATTGCCTTCATGTTAGTGAGGATCAACATCATTAGCTATTTTTAGTTCTTGTTATTGAATAATTAATTTCTTTTATTGTTACCAAAAAAATTGATGCCAAAAGAATTTTGAGCCTTTGATTTTGTTAACTTTATCTTTTGTATAACCATTTCAAAAAATAGTCTTATGTATAAGTGTGGCAGATGATTTGTTTCCCATCGTTGTTATTGCTCTCCCCTTGTATCTTATAGCACTCATCATCATCATCAACAAAACTTTATCCTTGGAAGAATACTACTGACTAACTATAGAGGTACTAAATCAACTTAAATTTGAGTCTTAAAATGAGGTGGTATAACTGAGGAACTCTCCCTCCGTTTTTTGTCCCCTTAATGTGGGTGTGTATAAGAGAGAGAGAGAACATGAAGTACCAAAAACAGAAAAGCAACTCCTGAAGGAAACAAATAACAATAAAGTCTTACAACATTACAATACACATCACATGAAAAGGCACTTCTCAATCAAATTCCTTTAGACTGTTTTCTTTTCTAATTCATGTTTATTGAAAGGAAATACGAAAAATTTAGAAACAGGCAATGCACAAAAATAATTACCTAATGAGCTATCCTTCAACTAGTCTTGAGTCTTGACCATAGTTGTCAACTTTGTCCCAGTCCCCATTCCGATTTGGCCATGTAGTGGAACTTTCTGTTCTTATGGCCAATTCCAAAATTCCGTTCCAGAAGAGAAACAATTAAAAAATGAAAAAAATATAAAAAAGAATAGCTTAAATTGAAAAAAAAATGCAGTAGAATACTAAAAATGCATGCTTACATTATTTAAATTAGACTACAGCCTAAATTGACTATTTTCTAGTTTTTACTACATATGGATGAAAGTATGAAACACGTGAAATTGTTATGAACTAATCAGTTTCATCATTTTCATGCAATTAATTCAGACCACATGTCACAACTCACGAAAAGATGTGAATAATCTATTCATTGACAATGGAAAGATTTTTGTAACTGCATGATATCCAAAATATGGTACATATCTCTAACAGCATGGACCATTAAACATAGGCCCACAAGCAAACTCAAGCCTTAATGTTTAGGCTTCTCTTGGTTTTTCTCCTCATATTTAGGTGTAATGAACCAATTAGCCCTTACTTTTACCCTTTAAGAGTGGTAATTGAGGAGGTAAATAAAAAGTGGGATGGCAACATCGGCTGAGTATACAATGCATTTCAAGGGTGATGGATTGGGGGGAGAGAGATCACCTGTGAACATTGACATGGAAGATGATGGAGACGAAGCCGTCACCTTTGAACATTGACATGGAAGATGATGGAGATGAAGCTGCCACACGGGAGATTGTCAGCAATTCATCAACCACAAGCAAAAAGCCTTAATGTTTAGGCTTCTCTTAGGTTTTTCTCCTCATATTTTAGTGTAATGAACCAATTACCCCTCACATTTACCCTTTAAGAGTGGTGATTGCGGGGAAAAATACAAAGGGGGATGGCAACATTGGCTTATATTTGTCTCTTTCTACTGGGACTAGCTGATTTGGTCAGTCTGGCTAGAACAACCCAATTCAGCCTGAACCGAACCAACTTGAGCTGGGAAATTTCATGGGGATTTTCTATTCGACCTTAGCCCAATTTGTGAAACATTCGATCTAGCCTGGTCAGAATGGAATAGAATTTACAACTATGGACATCTATGATACCCGGATACTCCAGATGCCCTGTGGTATCTGTTTCGATACAATACGATATGAATACGGGTACGGAATACAGCAAGATACAGCCCCCATTTTTAGGATATGGCTATGCAATATTTTTTACCTAAAATTACGACAGATTTTGTCTATTTTGACTAATTTACCCCTAAATGAGCCCTCTCTTAGTTTGATCAAAAGGAAAGCAAAAAAGAAGGGGAGGAGGAGGAGGAGGAGAAGGTGGCAGCAAGGAAGAAGATAACTAAACTAACATGAGCTACTGTTTTCATTTTGATGGGTTGCTTCTTCAACTTGGTCATAGATCACTGTGTTGCTTTCTGCTACTATTGCTGCTTCGAGCTTCTAGATTCAGGTGCCATGTACGCATCCTCTTCTTCTTATTCATTCTTTTTCTTTTTTGTTCGATGATGCCCTAGAGATGTAAAAGGGGCAAAAGAACCCGTCGCATTTTATTAATGAGAACGGGCCCGTTGGGCTTTTTTTTTTATTTCTTTTTATTTTAATGTTAAGCTACTAGGCCAACCAAGACACTTGGCCTACTTTTTTTTTCTTTTCTTTTATTTTCTTCTATGTTAAGATACTGTCAGGCTCACCTCATTGAAAATTTGATCTATGCAGTGGGCCTCATTATATTTGACCACTACGATAAGTATTTATATGTATATATTTTTTGAAATGCCGTACCCGTATCCGTATCTTATAATTTTTAAGTCGGCGTATTGAACCCTCGTTTCCCGTGTCCGTATCCATATCCGTGTCTATTTATGGGCATCATAGATGGTCATGGTCTTGACCCTATCAAGTGAGAACTTCACCATTGGCGTAACCTCATCTCAACTATTTAGGATCATCATTGTAGTTCTTCCTTTTTCACTCAGCTCATACAAAGTCATGTCCTATGTCGCCCCACATTCTAACTTGTTTTTCCCTGCTACCTACTTCCATCTAGATGATTGATGGTCTTCCCCTTTTCCTAGTTGTTCTCACTTTTGTTTGTGGCCCTTCAGTTTGATGTATTAGGACCATTTTTGGTCTTCTATGGATGTGATTATATGATCTATACTGATTTCCTATATTTGTTGCTGCTTTTAGTTTCCTTCTTATCTGCTCATTCCTAATTTTATCCCTTCTTGTTAATTTGTCTTAGGATGCACATCTCAGCCATGTGAACCTTGACCTCTTATTTCTTCATTGCCAAACATTCTACTCTCTCCATAAAGAAAATTTAACCATCGTCTTATAAAAATGCTCTTCTAGTCGAAGTGATGCCCAATGATTACATAACATTCTACTAGCTTGTTGTGATTTTACCCACCAATATCTTGATTTTTCCCACCCATAAAGTTGACCAAAGGAATGGCATCGAAGATCTAAAAATAAATGGATCAAAGATCAATTTCATGGTGTTGCAGCCTCTAGAATATCCAATTGTATTTGGTGTTTGAGACCAGAGGTTCCTTCTGGGAGTCTGAGTTGAACATAGAGCATGAATCTGTTGAGTTATTCAAGTCCTATTTACTAAAAAATGACAAAGTGCATCCTCAATTGGATGGTTGACAATTCAATTCATCATGTCTGGAGATCACCCCAATTGTTTGAATCTCCCTTCATGGAGTTCGAGTGTGGTGTTTGATTGAGAGGAAGACTTATTTGAAGTTCGGATGGTTCTGACTACTTTCAAAAGTTTTGCAAGATGGTTGAAATAGATGTGTTGAATCTTCTACATGAGTTCCATGCAAGAGGTCATATGTTGGAGGAGATTGGTCCATCCTTAATAGCTTTTGTGCTGAAGAAGGGAGGTGCAGTTGGAATTGGAGACTTCTGTTCCCTCAACGCATAAACTACCAATGCTGCATCTAGCTTGGATCTAGGTCTGTTTTGGTTGACCTGGACCTGCATCTGGATCTGATGGGTTAGGGTCCAAAACCCTTAATGGTTCAGATCTGGGCTAGGGTCTGAAGCATGTTGAACTCTTAGTAAGTCCACTTTATTTTATATGTATACAATACACACACACACACACACACACACACACACACTACATTTAATGTATGACATATATACATATCATATAAAGGGGAGATTTTTTAAAAATTATCAGTCCTTTTCTTTTATGAATTTGGGCGCAGTCCTGGCCCATCCATATCTAAATATACTTAAGAGGCTTTAATAGGGCAGACTCAGACCCAAGGATCAGGGTTTGTGTTAGACCTGGACCTAGGTTTCAACTCAATTATAAATGGATTTGATCCAGGACAGACATGACTCTTGAATCTAGCCTGTTGACAGCATTTGCAGTGTCCGTAGAATCCTAACTAGTTTTTTGTGAATGGGTTGCAGAATTCTCTTTCTTTGGTGGTTTCCGAACAGCAAGGAACATTTTATAAATGGCCACCAAATCCTTGACTCAGTTTTTTTATATATATATTTTAATGGTTGTAGTTTAATCCATTAAAAAACTAAAACAAACTGGAACACATCATCATAAAATACAAAAGATTAATTAATGATGCCACAACACTCCACTCAACATCTCTAGAGGCCAGAAATAGAAAAGCCAACACATTCTTTTGAAACTAATGCCTAAGAAATCATCTTCAATCAATCCTTGGCATTGTGCTTATTGCACAAGCATCGATTCCAAGTATAAAAGCAATTAGCTTGGAGTTTGTGCAAATTAGACTTTGAAGAGGCATATTTTATGGTGGATTAGGGGTCTCTACATTTTTGCTTGGAGCATATGGGCTATGTTGAAAAATGGAGGTCTTTGATGGGGTGTATGTTTCAACTGCGTATTACTCAGTCATGGCAATTGGATCCCAAAGGGTTTCTTGAAAAGCAGTCATGGTTTGCATTAAGGTGATCCTCTTTCATCTTCATTGTTTGTATTGCTGCTGAAGCTCCAAGAAGGATGTTAGATGAGGCTAAGGAGGTCAGACTAATTGATGGCTTATGTGTTGAGCGACCTGAAGAGATTGAAGGATTAACAATTTGCTGTTGGTATTGTCATTTTGTCGCGATGCTGGATATGAGTGGAAAATTAAAAGATCATTTTTGTAATGTTCTGATTTTTGGTCTGAAAAGAAAATGTTGAAAATGTTATTTTGTTGGGTAATCCGAATTGAAAAAGTAAAGTGGAGTGATTATAGAACACTTTTGGGTGTTAGGTGGCAAGCTTTCCTTCAACTTACCTAGGTCACCCACTTTACATTGGCTTCAAGGTTTTCGTGGCACCCAATAATTGAACGGTTTGAACAGAAACTTTCTTTATGGTACACTGCTACTTATCTATCAGTTGAAGATTTACCATCATAAATCAGCTTTCACAAGCCTTCTTTTTGTTTGAATACTCAGCTTATGTTGTTTAGAGAGTTGAGAGGATCTATTGTTCTATTTTGGTGAAATGACTCTAAAGATGAACAGGGACATCATTGGTGGATGAAAAACAATGTGCAAGCCTATTGAAGAAGGGGATCTTGGAATCTGACAATATAAAGAGGTTATTTCAGCCAATGTAAGAAAATGGTTAAGGGGGATGGTATGGATATTGGTCTATTCTTCTCCAGAAGTAGTATCCTTAATAATAGGTGGTTGATACAAGCAGCTCCTTCAAGGGCATAAAGCTTTTGGAAGTTGGTTTCTTCTATTAGGGAGCCTTTGTATTCTAATATTCTTGGTCCAAGAAGGATCCTACTTCAGATTCTGCAGTTATTTGTAGTCTGGGGATGGGCTTCTGATGATGTCTCCTCATTCCGTTGCATCCAACCCTATAGTGCATGACTGGATGTTGCATTAGCTGGATTACTAGGGTGGGGAGAAATGCTTCGTTTCCTTATTTCCGTCACAATTTTCATACTGAGAATATTGATTCGTTGATATCTCTTCCAAATGTTATTCAAGGGGTGTATATTTTGGAATGTAGGATGGACCAATGGCTTCAGAGTCTAGATGAGGATGGCGATTGGTGAGTTCTTAGATCTTTCTAGCATCAGATGTTTTAAAGGGTTAGCATCAAATTGCCGTGTGCTTTTCTAGAAATTTAAAGCTACTCTGAAGGCTTTGCTTTTTGTGGGAAAACCGTTTTGAAGAGGGTAATTAACAGTGATCAACTTAAAAGGGAAAGAAGTAAAACCCATTTTCTGAAAGTATGCATTTTAGGTTTGAGGAAAGCAGAGGATGATGAATCGCACTTGTTTAACCAATACCCCTTGTGCTAATTCGATTTAGATTATTATTATTATTAATAAAATTTCTGTAGACAATGCCTGAATTCTTGAAATAACTTTAATAGGACCCAATGATGGACGGAGTCTTCATACATTCACCAAAAATGCCCATCCCTTGGAGTCATCACCATTCACAACCTTGGGAATCTTCACACAATGAGAAACACTTGCTCAATGTATCCAGAATAATGAGAGTGAAAGTGAGAATTTTCATTGAATCACACAATTAAGAGATTACAAGGGGATTTGTAGAGGATGGGATGGTAATCCTGCCCATATATAGGGATCTTCAATAGGATTTCCTTTCTGCTTGATGAAGGTAATTATATGTCAAAATCTCTTTTTTACTAAACAGGATTTTCTTCCTCTTTTAGTGATTACATGCCAATCAATTATCTTGCTAGATGGGGTTAGTGGGCATTGGAGGAGTTATTCGAGACTACTTACAGAGCATCATTATCATTCTTGGGCCTGACAGGACTTTGTTTTATTAACAAAGTGGAAAAGTTGGCTATGAGGACTAATCTTCATGAAGCCTATCTAAATTTTTGGAATCTTATGGTGGAGCATTAATTTTTATGCTATGAGGACTAATCTTCATGAAGCCTATCTAAATCTTTGGAATCTTATGGTGGAGCATTAATTTTTATGATACATTGGATTTTGGCTGAAGCAAGCCATGGGGATTATCAGACATGGTGGAAGAAATTTGGGACTTACTTAGACATATTGGTGCCTCTTTCTACCATCTTAAGTACAGTGCAAATTCTATGGCTGATACTGTACGTATGGAGGGGTTAGATGCAAGGTTTTATTATTAGTTGATAGAGAATACGTTTACTGGTTTTCTTGGTTTTTATTTTTTTGGGTTTTTATCTTTTGTTCTGCTGAACTCCAGTGCATATCTCCTATACTGTATTTCTTTCATTAAAGAAGTCATTATTCAAAAAAAAAAAAAAGAAATGAAAGCTTTTTTTTTTTGCCTACAAATAAGGCTTAGACCCTAATTATATATGCCAGTTGTTACATTTCAAATATTAATTGTAGAGTGCTTCGTTCCAAAGTATGCACTGTGAAATGTCAAAAGTACCCTTATGCAGGTATTAAAATAGCATTACCCATCCCTCTTCTGGAAAAGTTCCATCAAAAGCTTACAGGATGGAGAGCAAAGGTCCTATCTTTTGCAGGGAGAGTTGAACTCATAAAGTCATCTCTATCTACTCTTCTAATGCATTGGGTAAATGTGTTCCAATTGCCTCTATCCCTCCTAGACACTCTTGATAAGCTCATAAGAAAATTTTTCTGGAATGACTGGTCCCCATACCCTTTTTACCCTATTGCTTGGAATACTATATGCTCTCCTAAGGCCAAAGGTGCCCTAGGTATCTTGCCTCTGAGAAAGATGAATGAAGCAGGCCTCCTTCGCTAATTGTGGAATGTTGCGGTATCAAAAGATAACTGCTGGATTCAGTGGGTTCAGGTTAAATACCTTAAGCAGCGTTCCTTTTGGGAGGTCCCTATCCCTGTGGCTGCTTCTTGGGGGTGGAAATCTATTCTTCAGTTGAGAGCACAAGCTAAGCCACATATTAGACACCTAATTGGAAACGTGTCCAGCACTTTTTTTTGGCATAACCCTTGGCTCCCAGCAAGTCCTCTTACATCCCTTACATCCAAGTACAACTATTTCAGACCTGGGCTTTGGTAAAAATATTAAAGTTCATCACTTTGTGGGTTTAAATGACTGGTGTATCCCCTCAGTTATGCTTCAGACTCAAAACCACATTGCTCAGCTTATTCATTAGATGCCACCTCCTGAGATTTCCTTAAATGATGAAGTTGTCTAGACTTGTCAAGAGTCGGGGATTTTTTCCTTTGCCCCTACCATACAGCAGGTCACCTCTCATTCAGCTCTCCCTGACGTTCAGTGGGCTCCTCTTATCTGGTTTAAGGGCCATATTCCGTAACATTCAATATGTGCATGGATGTGCCTCTTGGGAAAGCTAAAAACAAGAATGTTCTTGCGGTTTAGGGGAATTCAATGTGTTCTGAATTGTGTTCTTTGTGATGGGGATAGGGAGGATTTAGAACACTTACTTCTCCACTGTCCTTTCTCCCAACGGATTTGGAATGGCTTGCTATTGAGAGTGGAGCTTCATCCTCCTCACCCTTGCCCTCTGCTTGATAGAATCAGCTACACAATTTCTACTTTGCAAGGTATTTCTACTGGCGTGGACTGTTTGGCTCACCTCATCTTCCCAGCCTTTGCTTGGACTCTGTGGAAAGAAAGGAATAGGAGGATCTTTTACCAGCTTTATCGGAGGCCACACCATCTCCTGGCTGATATAACTCAGCAAATTCAAAGCCGCATGTTCTACTTGCACTCTTACCTTCCTTCCCCTTTTCAGCAATGGTGGAACTTCCCACTGGAACCTGCTCCTGGCCTCTTGCACCATGGAAGACATCCAGCCATTGCCTTTGGTTGGAGAATTTCTCTCCTCCAAATGCGGGATGCGGGAATAGGGATTCTTTGGCACCCATCTAGAAGTCCTGTTTTAGCTTTCCAGCAGTCGGATGATTGCTATCCTACTAGCATTTTGGACCTTGTCTAGAATACGCTGCAGCATTTCTCAAACCAAGTCTGCTTCCAGAATACGTGTAGCAATCAATATTTTATGTGTGTGTGCGTGCGTGCGTGCCTCTGTGTGTGTGTGTGTGCGTGCGTCTGTGTCTGTGTCTGTCTTTGTCTCTGTCTCTGTGTCTGTGTCTATCTCTGTGTCTGTCTGTGTCTGTGTCTGTGTGTTTGTGTCTCTGTCTGTCTGTCTGTCTGTCTGTGTCTGTGTCTGTGTCTGTCTGTACGTCTGTGTGTCTGTGTCTGTGTCTTTGTCTCTGTCTCTGTCTCTGTCTCTGTTTATGTGTGTTTGTGTGTCTGTGTCTGTGTCTGTCTGTGTCTCTGTGTCTGTGTCTCTGTGTCTCTATGTCTCTGTCTCTGTCTTTTTGTGTGTGTGTGTGTGTGTGTGTGTGTGTGTGTGTGTGTGTGTGTTTGTTTGTTTTTTATATATATATATATAGTGATTTAAAGTGTTATATATATATATATAGTGATTTAAAGCCATAAAAGGGTAGAGATAACTTTAGGAAAGGCTATTGAGGAGAAGAAATAAGAAAAACAATGTTTTACATTAAAACTGATTTTTTTCAATATCAGAAGACTGCAAAAGACCAAAAAGTTCTTTTGGCTTCCTTTCATATAGATGGAGAAGCAGTGCAATGGTTCAGTATTATGAGAAGAGCCAGAAAGAGTTGACATGGTAGATGTTGCAAGAGGCCATTTGTGTACATTTTGGGCCAACTGAATATGAGAGCTTCGATGATGCTCTCTCTTGGATTTGACAAATGGGCACAATACAAGAATATCAAGCCCAATTCAAATGCTTGGCAAATCAAGTAGAGGGATGGCCCAAAAAGGCATTAGTTGGTTACTTCATTGGGGACTTAAGGATGAAATTATAGTGGACGTCAAGATGTTCAAACCTGCAAACATTCCTGCTGCAATTAGGCTTGCTAGAATGTAGGAAGGAAAGATGCAGCACATATACTGAACAGAACAACTAACACCTCAGCTGCCACCACTTTCACAAACAGGGCCCACAGGGTAGCAGGTTACACCATCTATTCAATGACTCGCTTGGCCTGAGATGCAAGCCCAGAGAGAGAAAGGCCTTAGCTATAACTGCAATGAAAAAATTGGGTCCGACCACAAATTCAAAAATCAGCAGTTGTTTATTCTAGAGGCTGAAGAAGAAATGGAGGATCCATTACTCATACAGCAGCGTTTTCCCTATTTTGACCTTGAGGGCAAGGTTAGTTCTAATGGGGGAGGAATGATAAGAGCCCAACCCAACCGCACGATAAGGGCTGAGTTGTTGGACGAGCCAACAAGCCTGCTATTATGGTGGGCTGATTTAGAGTAGGATGCTTTGCAAGAATTGGCAAGAGAAGTCTCAACCTTATCTATTAGGTGGTTGGATCAAGTAGGAGTTGTCAGCATATTTCCTTTCCTAGTTAGTGATAATTATCTCATATTTTCCTTCTTAATTACTGCTTAGTGATAATTATCCCATATTTTTTTCCTAGTCAGTGATAATTATCCTTGATTGTAGGAGTCAATTTATATTTGTTTCTATGTGTTTAGCATTAGCTATTTTGTAGAGAAGAATTAATGCGAAGGATATTAAACATTATCCCCAAAATCTATGCTTGCACAAGGAGGTCTAGTCCATCCTCGAATTTGCACAATTTTATCTTAAGGAGGTTTAGTCCATCCTCAGATTTGGATGGTTCCATCTTCCATTCCACTTGGTGCATATCACGCTTCCTAATTATAATCACCATTATCCTCTTGCTGGGCGTGTCAGCCCAGCTCATTTTGGATCCCATTTTACTGATAATCCTTAGAGGAGAATTATCATCACTATTACCAGATCCTTTGTTCCTTTCAAAACAATGGACTATCCTATGAAGAATTTTCTCCTGCTCTTTACAGAAACACCCATAATATCAGCTAGTTCATGAATTTTCTTCTGAGTCTTCTCCACAGTAATCTTATTGATTAATCCCTCGATAATGACAATCACTGTTAGCAGAATCAAGGGATGAGTTATTAAGACACCACATCTGGATTGATCATCAAATCACCTAAGATCTTCAATGGTGTGACGCCTTCATCTTTCTTAGAATGAGAGAAAATCTCCACCTTGCTCCTTACTTTCTCCATGAAGTCAACTAGAGGAACCTTTTTTATGAGCTTTCTTCAGATGATGAATTTTCTACAGGATTCTCTCTCTAACTGGATTGCATTTGCCGACTGTGGAACCCAGCAAGATGAGCCTGGATTAATGTGTAATCGTTTGGGGCAAGGGTTTGAGTTTATTGGGCCCTGGCTTCAGTCCCTTTCCAAACATTTGTTAAACGTTTCATGGAGTGAGTTTCCAGAAAGCTACGCTTTTTCCTAGGCTAGTTGTAATTGTCTGGCCCTTTGATTGATTTCAAACCCTCCAGCAACTGATTCTTTTTCCTGGGTTAGTTGTAATTATCTGGACCTTTGATTGATTTCAAACCCCTTGAATACTTGTGAGGTGTCCCTAAATATGATGGTCCTTTCTAATTCTCAATATGAGATTGTTCCACCAAATTTTTGGAATTATGTTTCTAATAATCTTGCCCTCAGCATTAATACCATTTCACTGGGATCATACCTCTCATCTATAGTTCGCTGCCTCCCTTCCAAATAATTTCTTTCCGTATCAAACCACTGCGAGTACTCGGGGATTTACTCCTGAGATTATTTCCTTCTTATAACTGAGGGACATCTCCAGCCATTGCGAGGACCTATCCTTTTGGATTTTCAAATTCCACTCTGATCTCAAAACGATTTTCATCTAATCAAGAGTAACGTTTTCCTGCATCTTATAGAGCTGCGTACAAAGAATACATACTCCAGCCATTTACACCACAGATCTAGAGGCTGATTTTTCATCACTGGCAATTACATGTCCTAAGCAAGAACCAAGAGCTTTTGATGCCTCTGCTGTCCATGCATGGAGAGCACCCAATGTAATTGAATCCATTCAGCTTTTAAGAAATGGCCCTAATACTTCATCCATCTGTCTAATGTTCTATTGGCAGATAAATAACCTCTGTCACTAAAATCCTCAAAGTCCCTTTTAGAGGATGGGATAACCCAGCATTAAAGCAAATTAAGCTTCTTTAATGTAAACCCTATATTATAGCCCCATCTATACTTTGTCCCTTCACTAATGTCCAATGCATCAAGTCTTGCAACTGTAGCATGCAGGGTACCATGAAAGGAAGATTTCAGTGGATGGGACACTCCCTTGGAAACTTTCACAGATTTCAGCAGTGCACTTCCTTGGATTCAACCTCTCCTCCTTTGTGATGCTATCTGAACATTAATCCTTGATGCTTTTCCTTTAACAATTTTGTTTGAGTCTCTTAAAGTTCACACAACTGGCTTTAAAGTTCCCATTGCTGACCCTGAACTCTCTAACTCCATCCTTCTAGCTGGAATGCCTTGATTGAGGGGCACATTGTGCTAGGTGCACACTCTTTAAAGGTTTTTGTACTTTCCGAGCATTAATCATACGAAATGCTCATGGTGCTTCAGCTTGCGTATACCTGACAAGTGCAAACCCTCTTGGTTTGCTTGATACCCCATCTACTGGCCAAAGAACATCTTTGACGGCTTCTACTTCACTAAATATAAATCTTTCATCCTGTTAGGAGACGTGACCTGGGAGTTTACTCACAAATAACAAGAAGAGATTAGACTGTGATGAATAGTGAGTGAAGCTTTAGAAGTCTACTTATTTTTACATGTCTAATGTATTAGTATTTTCAAAAGTTGTAAATCCTAATCATTCAGAATCTAGTTGATGTTAGAAGATATAAGAGAGTCCTAATTGTGAGTAGTTAATAATAAAAGCTTCTCTCTCTCTATCTCTCTCTCTCTCTCTCAAGATTATCATTCAGGTTACATATATATTATCAAAAGTGGAAGCTTTCTACTTGATTCTTCCTTTGAGCATTTGGATTTTTTGTAGCTACTGTAGCCAAGCCATCCTTCAACTGGATATTATTCTACCCAGAGGCTACCAATTCAAGAAAGCCTTCTATCTCCATTAGCAATCCTGAAACTGGAATTAAGTTGGGCCCCATTTCTTGTTATCCAATTCAAGAAAAACCAGATTATGGTTCAATGTTGGCGTAGGAAGAATAGATTGAAACACCCCTTTTGGAGTGTTGCTTTAGCCTTTATTCACTGAAATTAATGCCCAATTAACACATTGAAATCCTTCTGATTGTTTGTCCAAGTAGGCAAATCATTCCATTCATGCTCCTGAAATTGGAGAACTTCCTCCTTTTAGAATTGATTCTAGAGACCCAGTCTCTTATAGGGAAAGTAGATGATATTGGGGTCACCACCAGTGCACCATGGAAGCATTAAATGATCGTTGACCTCATCCAGTTCTTTCCATCTTGTCATCCCTTCTATAAGCGTTGTTTGGACCATAAACAATATGGAGGCCCATTTGAAACTACCTTCCGCACATTTGAAGTTATAGATAAGTAGAATTTCCATTTTGCATTCCTTCAAAGTCCATTGCACTAAGTTGCCATCGGCTGACCTAATTGCTGGCAACTTGCAATAATCTGCTACGTAGATACCAGTACCACAGATGACCAATAGATTGAAAAAAGGTAAAATAAAAATAAAAAGTAAAAAGTCCCAGATCTGAAAAAATCTTTTCCTTGGGTACCTTTATCTGTCTTATTAATTGTCCTCAATACCTCCACTTCGACTTTGTTCTTGCAAATCAAGCCCTTAACATGGAACCCTTTTTCTTGTTTTGTTTCAGGAAGCTTGTCCCTAAATATTCACGATGCCATCTTTACTAAGACACCTTTCTGTTCTTGTTTTCTGCTCTTTTTAAGGAAAGAGAATCTCGCTTATTTCCAAATCTGCTACATCTGCAACCACCTCTTTCTTCTTTATAGAATCATTCCCCTCCTCTGTTCCACCATTGCTTTTGTAATACAATAGTGAATATACCCATTGCTCCTTACTGATTTCTTTAAATGATGAATTAAAATTCCCTTGCCCCATTCATGCAATTGAGTTTATTCATCTTACCCCTGAAGGAGGTTTTCCTTTAGATAAAATAATTTTGTCCATTCTTAACGGTTCATTCCTTTCAGTAATGCAGTCAAGTACTTCCATCCCATCGCTCTATAGAAAATGCTGTTGCAAATCACCAATGCCTTTTTCATGGGTGATGGTATGAGGATTTTCCTTTGTTTCCAAGATTGCCCTCTAGACCCTGGGAGGATTTGAGAACTTGGCTTCCTCTTGATCACTGTCAATAGAAACTGTATTTTCCTCTTCCTGGATTCACCACCCCTCATCATGCGTTACTGAAGTATGGCTCCTCAATGCATGAATTTCCTCCTATTGATTGCTGGCTCTTTCTGAATTAAAGTCACTGCAAACAGCAAGTGCTATTTCTTCATGTTGTCAGAGTCGTGAACCTTCAAAAGAGGAAGAATATATTAAATGTCTCTTTTTTTTCCCCGACTCAAGAGCTCAAAAGTCGAGTGGCTACTCGGGCCCAGAGAGAGAGAGAGAGAGAGAGAGAGAGAGCCCTGTGAAAAGTTCCAGCCTTCCCCCCAGACAAGAAAGTCTCCAGAAAGCCCTGTGATGAGTTCCAGCCTTCTAAGTTATGTAAGTCTATCTTACCCTTTTCTTGTTTCATGTTAAGTTCAAACCATGTCATCATCGCACGGCATATGAGGACCACTTTCTAGCGCTATCTTCAGAAAACCCCATTGCTTTGGCACCTTAAATAATTGAGACTGGGACATGGCTACTCTGCTATTAGATAATTGAGACTGGAACATGGCTACCCTGCTATTAGATAATTGAGGCTGGAACATGACTACCCTGCTAATCGTCCTTATTTAAGCTTCTTCTGCTAGAGATGGATTCATCATCATTGTCAAGTGACAACAATTCCTATTATCCGTAACAAGTAAAGCTTCTGCTGTGCACTGGTTCAAGAGGTTTTCTTCCTAGTGTTTTTCATAAGCTTTTGGTGCTGTCCATAGGAGTAGATTACACAGCCTAAATTAGAGAGATTTTCTTCTTCACAAGCTTTCTGTAGTACTGAGCTTGATGCGATATTTATATTCTTCCTAGTTTCTTCATAAGCTTTTAGTGTTGTCTAGGAGTAGGGTACCCAGCCTAAGTTTGACACTTGTCTGAACTTTTGTGGGCCTCTAGTTGATCATGGATAATTTGACACCTGTTCAACTTTATCTGAAGGTTTGAATTCAGCCTACTTTGAGGCCTTCAAAACTGTACCTCAATCAGGAACATCTTTCTAAGAGTAGAGTACCCAACTTTGACACTCATCCAACTTTTGTGGGCCTCTAGTTGATCACGGATAATTTGACACCTGTCCACCTTGTATCCAAAGGTTAGAATTTGGCCAACTATGAGGCCCTCAAAATTGTGCCTCCATCGGGAGGACCTTTCTAGGATTAGAGTACCGAACCTAAGTTTGACACTCATCCGACTTTTGTGGGCCGCTAGTTGACTACGGATAATTTGACACCCGCCCAACTTTATCCAATGGTTAGAATTCACCCAACTTTGAGGCCCTCAAAACTATACCTCCATCAGAAAACCTTTCAAATCTCTGACCTCTCATGATTTATATGCTTCGAATTGGGACCCGCATACCAAGACATTCCATGGGAAGGTGTCATGAGGGGACTCTTATTTGCTAGCCTAAGAAAGGATTTTTGAAAATTTGAGAAGAAAACAGGGATTGTGTCAACTCCTGCTAGCATTGGGATAATAATCATAGGTAAGAAGATAACCTGTCTCATCTGGCATGGGTTTATAAATGCAAATCCCCACCTTTGGGGCCATATGGGCCCCCGGGCTGGACAGTTTCTAGGTTTGGAATGGTCTGGCCGTTTCCTGAATAGGATTCCTTCCAGTATACGTCTCTGATATACTTTGTGTTCAATGTAGACTAATTAAATTTCGTTACAGATGAAAGATTTGATGATTTGTGATTTAAGCCAATATATTCATGTGGCACCTAAAAATGTTTGTTGTTTGAAGTCTCTTGCAATAAGAATCTAACTGCCCCTACCACTGCCCTAGGCTGAGATGCCACAACATTAGCCAAAAAACATTGGCTTTGAGTCTTTGATGCAAATTGCTTTTTTGGTTCTCTTCAGGAAGGAATAAATGATGTTAGTCAAACTGCCCTGCTAGATTAGTCCCTTTCCATGTTTTAGACGCTTTAACCCAAGGAAATTAATCTTGACGGTTACAAAGCTTCCTCACCAGAATGTGTGAATAATCCTTTGATGTCTTTACTTTGATTCAGTTAAAAGGAAATCGCGGCCTTGTTCAATCATCTAAGGTGGTAAACCATATACCAAGTTACTAATAAGCAATCTCCGTACATCTTTATGAAAGGAACAGATTTTTTTACCCCATCCAAATTTTCTATATTTGAAATGCTCTAAAATCACTTCTGCTGCTAAGATTCAGCAAGCCACTGATATTGAATATTTAAGTCCTGTCTTTTGAGTTATTACTCGCAAATACAGCAGGTTATACGTATAGGCTTCATTGGCCATGTGGGAAGTAGATGCAAGGATTGACAAAATCCAAGCTTTCATTTTGCAAGCCACATTTTGAAAGTCATGTTGCAAGGAGAGGCACACCATTTGCTTTTGATTGTATTACAACTCTGTAACATGTTTTTTTCTCACGCGCCAGCATTTGCGAGGCCCAGGCCAATAAACATGGGATGCCACTCCGTACATTTGATAAATGCATGTTCTTGTCTTGGGTCCTTCTTTTGTGATTGTATAATTAATTTTTTTGACTGTATATATATATATATCTATGTTTGTTGTATATAATTCTATATGTCAATTACTTCTTCAGGTTTGTGTATCGGACCCAAAACTGGCAACCTGAACTGGAATGTGGACCCTGATCCGTTAGGCATGTTTATGTTTTCTGGGTCTGGCTGGTCCTGACTAAAACCTGACCAAATGTCATCCTTAGGTGCCATGGCAAGAGACCTGATAGTCCTTTTTCTATCACTTAATTCAAGTCCGGACCAATTATTGAATGGGCTCTAGCTAAATATCCAATCGTTGCCCAAAGTGGGATGGGCCCAGACAGGTTAGGGCTGGCCCGGCCCCATGAGCATCCCTGGTGGAGCCCTTCTTGCAGATCCTGTTTGGGTGATGACGGTAGATGGTAGATGGGTTGGTTGTAGAAGATGATGGCACCTGCAAGCCTGCACCTTTTACAATCAATGGATAACAAAACCAACCTCTTATTCGAGGTGGCCTCATCCATCCTTTTCTTCTTGTGTGGCAGGGAGACATTAAGAATGGGATGATTTCATGCCCGTTGTGATGGATATTTTTGTTTTGGCACATAAAAGAAATGTTGATTAGAGTCTCTTGATTTCCCGGGCGGTGTGAAGAGATTTGAGAATGAGAATAATTCCTGGTTCCAAGTGGCTTTAGGGAGTTCTGGAAGTTGTGAGACCGCAAAACACGAAGGGAGCCTGGCCAGATGGTCACCTAACATGGCCTTGTATATACATTTGTGGGAGTTGCCCATTGAAATCCAAGCCGTCTTTGTTAATAAAATGTTTTACATCTACCGGGTCTGGGTTAAATTTCACTCCTCTGTGAAATGGGTCCACCTGCAATTTGATCACTTGCAAAACACATTATCCAGCCCTAACTTATTTCGTTTCGTTTCATTTCTTTTGCTTTCAGGCCATGCACTCTTGCTTCCCGTAGGCTGGCTTGGATGTCCTAACCAGTCGCTGTGTGCTACAATATGGTGCCATCAATTTTTGGCCGACTCCAACGAACAAAGAGGGACGAAAGCAATTATTTTTAAGCAAAAAGGGTGTCGTCGAGTAGAGACTTTGGACGGGTGAATTTGAGTTGTGAAATGTACAAGTCTGATATGGGAAGGGTAGTGATGATAAGATTTGAGGTTCCATTGTGGACATAGAATGAGATGGCATTTAGTTTCTGAAAGCACCGTTTTCAGAAGCCATCAATCACTTCCGGCACTAATTCGGGCCGAACTGCATGGACCTACTTTGATATGATTAACAATCAATGTTCTGGATTTAATCCCGCAAACAGCCCATTGTATGCATCACAAAAAATTCAAAATTGAATTCCATCTTCATCATGCCGTCCTTTCACCATAGGACAGCCTAGATGCAAACGAAGCTTCTAGTCCATGGCCGTGTCCAGCTGATTCACACCCAATGAGACTGGGTAACGCATTAGGTGAAAATCTGTAATAAAAAAGGAAGCTAAGAAAAAAGAGTATGTCCGGACCCTAGGTAAGAAAAAGCTATGTATGCATAATGGTACTATTTGGTGCAGATAGCAACAGCACCGCATATCAACATTAGCAATATATATACATGAGAGATTAATGAACGAGTGGGAATAAATAAAATTAAGAAAAATAATCATGATCGTGCTGGGTTAAAATGTTAATAGCTCTGAACATTCCCAACATTCATAGCAAAGTTAATGAGATCCAAACCATCACTAAGATACAGCTGGAGTGTAGGGGGCATTCTGATAATACATGCACCCATTTCAGCAGTAAATATCTACAAAAGGAATTGTTTGCTGATGCAACGGATTTAAGGCATGAGCAGCTCCAGGAACCTATTCTTTAAATGAAAGCTGCTTCAACAGATGGTGCTGGTCAGAAAACATTCACATACCATTAAAGGAATAGACTTAACCAACCATCCTCCAATACCTGCTCATCATCCCTCTAAGAAATTGACCAACTGGCAACCTGGTCTGGGAAGTAACAAAAACAAGGCAGAAATTCGTTGAAAGCAAGAAATTCATTTCAAGGAATGCATGGAATCTCAACATTTACAGGAATTACAAAAGGTAAGAGTTTCTGAAAGGGTTCCCCCCACAATCCTTGAGGCAGGCTGCAGGATGTGTGGCGGAATGTCTGTGTGTATAACTTATAAGATGGCAAGGTAAAAAGAAGATAATCCCACATATACCTGCTCCTGCAATTCAATGTATAAACTCATCATTGGGCATCAGAGTAGAGAATACATAATATAAACACCGACAACATCATCAACATTCTTACAGCTATAGGGACAGGAAAAAAAAAAAAAAAGAACTGGTACCTCACCAGGCCCTCGGGCATTGTAGCTTTGTTTCCCAGTTGAAGCCCAGCTACTGCCGTGAAGGTTGTTTGTAACTAAATCTATCTTCTTCCCACCCTCCTTCGGGCTCCTTCCTCCTGATAGGACCGCCTGTGGACTGGTAAACCCTTGCTTGCTCCTCTGTTAACCCCTGGGGATTGGCAACAGAAAGTTGCCCTGAAATACTCCCAACTATATCTGTGCTTCCTGGACCTGCATTGAGATCTAAACTCTGCCTTCCCCACTTCCGGCTGCTTTCGGCTCCCCCACCAGTAGCCTCTGGAAGGCTCATCAAATATGGCCTTGAATAATGAGATGATAGAGCACCAGCAGGTCCCACTAGTTGGGAAGGGACAGCTGGAAAGCATGAAGCCCCTCCAGATGAGGAATCCACGAATGTTGTCCCACCAGAAAAAGATGTGGAGGCCAGTGGAAAACTGTTGCCAAAAGGGTACCCACCATACGGAAATGGTGCAGGAGGGAAAGCCATAGCAGGAGAAGAGGATAGCACTGAACCCCTGTATATATCACCTCCAAAGGTGCTGCCCGTAGGTGGTCCCAGCATCCTATGTGCCCCAGCAGTTGCCACAAAAGGGTAAGTTTGCTCTCCCCTATCTTGTAAGAGTGATGGGATGTTAACAGGTGGATAATCAGAAGGAAGCCATGAAGAGATACTCCCTAATTCGGGATTGTGCATTCTAAGGCCAGCAACATGTGATGAAGATGGCCTACTGCTCTTAGCAAGCTGATTCCGCTGTGCTGATTCTGCACCCACTTCATCGAGGCCCGGCCCATTGTTCAGATCAAAGTCCCTCAGGATATTCACCTCGCCATTGGATAACCCACCAGATGATGATGATATAACAGGCAAAAGATCGTATCTCCTAGTGGTGCTCACTGAAAGCTGCCCATTCTCTGTACCTTCATCTGCTCTGTTCAAATCTAGACCCAGGCCTCCAGCACTGCGAACAGTTGGAGAACTGAACACAGCACTGCGTCCCAAATCATGGTTATTAATGGCAGTCCCCGATCCAGATCCTGACTCCTGAACTGAACTCCGAGAAGTTATGTCTTCAAGAATTCTTTCATCAGGCACATTCAGATCAATATCCAGTAGAGGCCGACTGTGCTTCCCAGGAACAGTATCACAGGATGTAACATCAGTGGTGCTCAGTGGCATCTCCAGAACCTTTCGAGGCTCTGCTGGCCGGAACGCACTGGTAGCAGCTGATCCTTTCCATCCAAGCTCCCCTTTACACCTCAACAGATTCTCAGCCAGAACAAAAGCCCCCTTCGCAGCAGCAGCCACTGTGATAGAGGCAGGCAAGCTACTAGTTAAAGGAGAAACTGGATAGGGCATTGGACTTGACAAATGAACTGCAGATGTACATCCTGGTGCAATGGACATAACTGGGTCACTTGGGTTCGCTTCATCAGCAGGAAACCCTTCATTCAAATCAAAATCAAGCTTCGCAGCAGTGTCTGATCCGGTAGTATTAGACATAGAAGAAACTTCTGCAGTAGACACACAATCTTCTGTTTCGTCTGCTTCAATACGAGAAAACTTGGATCCTCCAGACTTCTTGCATTGATCAGTTTCTTGGGCTGGAATGGTCAGTAATTCCTCATCAGGAGCAGACCCACTAGGACAATGTTCAAGAGATTCCTTTCTTTCTGAGGTCTCATCACTGCCAATGGTTTTCGTAATTTCAAGAGTTGTTTGATCTATCCTTTCAGCATCACTTGGGCCCAATTTGGTAATTGTATCCTTGAAATCAATCTTTTCAGGCTTGGATTCCCCTGTGTTCTCTATGCAAGGAATACTACAAGGCGCTACAGCATCCTCATTCCTTCCTAAAGCCTCAGAATGATTTGTGATAACAGGAGGTAGCTGCTTCATCAATGCATTCCCATCGGACAAATTTTCAAGCTCTACATCCATCTTTTCACCATCCATCAGAAGAGATGAAGATTCTTCAACAGCTTCCTGTTCAACCTGTACACATGCAGCAGCAACCTGGTCAATATCACATTGATCACTTGAAGCACGAACAGAATCAGATACTACCATGCTACTCTCTGCAACCTTATCACATGAAAAATCAAGCTTTTTGATATCTTCGGGTGACCCATGTACTACCTTCGCACCATCAACTCTCTCCCCACAGATGCTTACTGTGCTTCTCTCACGAAGTTGGTTGGTTCCTTCACCTTTAGGAATCTCTTCTTTGAAATCTTTGGGAGGAGTTTCATTAGCTGTTGAGCCAGTTGACCCAGCCCCACCATCAACTGTAGTTCTATCAGGTTCACCATCAAAATTCAAAGAGGGATCTGCAGTTTGATTCAACTCCACACTGGAAGGGGGGAATTCTTCAATATGCTTGCTTGCTGCTTTATGTTCTGAGGAAGGCAACATGTCTTTATTCTCACCTGAACTATTACAAGTTTCATGTGTGACAATTTGTTGTGCTGCATCCCTCACCAGCGAAGCACCAGCACTCTTAATCTGCTTCTCAGGGTCACTATCAGCATTGTCATCAACATGTTGGTAACCATGAATTACAAGATCATCGTGTGATGACCTCAACTTCACAGATTCACTCACTAAAGTGTCCTCCTGTGCGGGTGAGTGCATCTCAGGAGAGCCGCTCGGAGAAACAGGTTCGGATTTGGATATTTCCCCTGTAGCTACACTGGCAAGCAGATTCATCCCAAGGTCATCACCCACTGATAAAGATGAACTAGCTTCAGAGCACTTACAACTTTCAATCAAGGCATTTATGGAGAAGGATGCATCAAGTGGTTTCCCAGACTTCGGTAGATCCCCTTTGTCATTTCCTGATGATGAGCAGGTGGTTTTAGATGAATCCAATTTCACATTTTCAATGTTACTTCTAATGCGTTCTTCATCAGATACAGCCGCAGGTGATCCATCACCTTCATCAGATCCAGATAATCCATTCTTCACATCATTGCTTTGCCATGATTCTGTATTCACACATGCAGAAATATTAACCCGACAATTATCACCCTTTCCCTTTGTTTTACGATCGTGGTGATCATGTTTATCAGAAACTCCAGGAGAAGAAGCTCTGCTACCTATAACAGATGGGTCATCAAAAGAACCTCCACTGGCACTCCGTGCAGGACTACGGCCCGGATTTGGAAGCCTAACAATTAGTCTGTGACTGTTGCCATGATCTGGAGGGTTATCAACTGTTCTTTCACAGGTCGGTCCAGCCTGTAATTTATCATGTGTGGTATTCCTGTTCAAAGAACCTGGCTTACCCAAAATACTCTCCTTCTGGACCCCAGAACCCAGAAAGCCATTGCTTGATTTCCGGCTGCGAGATGCCCCACTAGATGTCTTAGCATTCATTGACCCAGCGGTAGAGCTCCTAGCATCCTCCTTGCATGCATTTTTAGCATGATCACTTGAACAAGACTGGCTGTTATTCTGTGATTGACTGGAACTGCTGCTCTTCTCCTCCCTTATTGTTGTCAGAGGCATGTCTGAGGTTCCGCTGCTGCCTCCTGTTCTGCAGTGTGAATCCTTTGAGCCTGTCGTCACCGACACAGGTGAAGATGGTGTGAACTTTGTTGATCCAGGGGATGCAGATGTCGACTTGGAAACCATATCCACATTGCCCAGCTTGATGGAACCTGGTTTCGATGCAGAAGTTTGTGTAATGATGCTTTTTATGGCAACCTCAGAGGACCCTGAACGTCTGTTTCCTCCATGAGATACTTCAGAAAAACCTGATTTTCCAGGCCATGGAACACTCTGATTCGATGCAGACTTTGCATCATTGATCTTCATTTCCATGTCAACTCGTTTCTTCCATGTATCAACCAAGGTCCTGGCCTTCTTCTGAATCTCTAAGTTCTTATGACTACGCAAGTTGTTAACAGACTTGCCAACGTGAGAAGTCTGTAGAGCATGGAGATTAACAGGCAATTTATCAAGAGCACGAAGCAGAGCAAGAAGAAATTCCTCGACACACTTGTCATTTTCCTTAGGGCAATTACCATCTCCAACTTTCCCTTTGTGTGCCTCTTGGAGCCAATCATCTAATACAGGCACGCCCATGAGCTGCACAAACCGATCAAGGCATTCAGGCTTGTCAGTGGCGGAAATTACGTCTGCAAGCATTATTCGTCCGGCCAAGTCTATTTTCTTATCAGCTCTATCAAGGTACATGAGATGAACCAGTTTATCAACTCCTTCAGAGTTTATGAGCCCTCCTTTGTAAGTTATTTTGGCAATCTCAGCTTTCATCATACTTTCCAGCTTATAATGGCCAGAATCTCCATCATCTGTTTTGGAAGTGCGCTCTCGCTTAATGGGCTCTGTGCTCTGATCAACCCTATCCCTTTTTTTACCTTTACCTTGAGAAGGAAATGAGCTTGTGCTATTCTGCACGCTATCTGAAATAGGCTTTGACTGCTGTGTTGATGTTGGACCATTCAATGGTTTTGGAGAACGTGCTCCTGACTGCACAGCTGCATGCATTTCTAGTCGCGTTCTGTCTAATAGCTGATCTACTTCCTCCTGGCGCTCCTGAAAATGATGTAGAAGAGCTGAAAAATATAAATCAAAAACCATAACAGCCAAACAAAGGACATGTGAAATAATACACTTACATTGATGTAATCCTGATCAGTTAACCACCATAAACATTTATTTTGAATGTCATACACTCTCCTGCAAACGAATGAGGATATCCCTGAAGGAAGTTCAACACCTTTACGAAGAAACGCAACTTTGCACGGATGGAGCAATGATGCAGCAGATATCTCATCCTTATGGAAAGAGTAGAAGACTTCGTTTGGGGCAGCTTCCAGCAAGATGCCTTTGCTAAGCTTTACATCAGCAGGTCGGTAAAGCCAATTTACTCCCAACTTAAGACAATCCTTATTTGATGTTAATGAACGAATTATTCCAATGAAAGGTGGTGAATTTCCAGCCTGGAAAAGTGCACAGTCACCAACACTGATCTTCCGTCCGTCCTAAAAGACAAGAGATACTTCGGTAAAGTAAAAAAAGTTTGGAGTCAAATGTATAAAAGTGCCAAAAGAAGACTACTTCATGCACAGTGATCATTCACATTGCATGAAGAAGCTGAAAAGTATTTCTTAGAATACACCTGTAGAATAAAGCTCCAGGGTGCCTCTGCTGTAATTATACGGTCTACTGAGCCCCGTTATCTTAGTGTGGAACACATGGTCTGATAATCCTGATTGCTGACTTGATAGGACCACCACCACAATAGATGATCTTGAAATCTCCCAGATGAAAAGATCCCAACTCTTCAACCACTAGCATACAGGTAAATTCTTCAGAATAGAATAAAACCAAGAATGAACTATCAGGATCTCCAATCTGAGATATTTCTGATCCAATGTGGGCCCATCATATCAATGACCTAGATCACAAGACCATGAGTCATCTAAGTATATATGTGAATGGAATATGCAGAGGGGGATCCCAAATAAACTGACCATCTTTACCATTAAAAGTCAGTGCAAGAAAATTCAGGTAAATTGGATAGGACAGGTGGAGAACCAAGATATGTTGTGTTTAATTACTGCATTTAACCAAAATATTGTGGTAAGCAAACTGGGTTTGGAAAGATTTACAGGCAGACACTTCATACATCTGATTTGTATTTGATAAGCATTTATATTTAATTTGTTTCATGCAGTCCAATGCAAGAGAAAGGAATATAGAGACTGCCATACACCACAAGGCAAGAGAGGTAAACTATGCAAAAGGAAAAGATGAATTTTATATAATTCAACTATAGAAGACAACTGTTTTAGTACATAAAACCAATATCAATGGGAATTTGAAGTTTCAATGGAAGCTTTCAGCGAGCACCTAAGCAAAGCAGTTGATCATTTCCTAGAAAGTGCAATATACCAACAAGGTATCTCTGTTAAACATTAAAACGGGAAGCACTTGAAAAAGCATGAGATGTTGGATTTAGCCAATCATAAATGTGAAGATGATATATCATATATTGATATTGGAGAACTACACCCATTCATGGTCAAAAAAAGCAGAAGAATATATCAATGTGCACAAGCATATCTTGAAAGTTGAGTCCAAGTGCATTCTGCAGTTGGTATGCTGTCATTTGTCAACAAAGATTTCTGAGTAGTCATGCATCATTTCATGTTTATATAAACCACTCATCTCGTGATGATCATGGAATCAAATCCCAGTTTCAGTGCCAACTTGTTCACCATCAAACTGCTACAATTCAGGAAGCACCACACTGATAAGACAAAACTGATTCATCATTGCATTAAAAGAGTTTTGATTTGACTGGTGACATGTAATAAGTTACTGACAAAAAATGCAACATAACAAAGAATATTAATCAAAGTATGCAGGAATATTACATATATTTATTTTTGTTGGCAGTTTCTTTGACATCATGAAGAATTTAACTACAAGAACTCTGGAATGCTACAGCCAGTAAGCCTTAAGCTCTCATGGACCGCCACAGAATCTACAGAATAAAGCTACTAAACCTTAAGGACCTTTACAGTAGATCAGCTAGCCTAGGTACAAATACCTCAGCCCAGAAAATCCAAATATCAAATTACATCAGTGTCTATTACTGGCAACTGTATTCTATTGAAATGGAAATTAGAAAGAAACAAAAATCGACAGGTGTGGATCAATCTATGGAAACAAGAAACAGCAAAAGATTTTAGGATTATAGCACATGGGAACATACACAAAGGCTAACATATAAACATATGAGCAAAAACCACCTCGATTACATACAAACTCCTTCATAATAGCTCACTCAATAACATCAATCATGATTGATTCAATAACCATCTCTTCTCAATTGGCTTCAGCACTTCTCCTATTCCCCTCCTTCCACATATCACACACAATTGCTTACAGCAACAACTTTCAACTGACCCTTACTCGATCCTCCCAAGACATCCATCCAAGAGAAACCGCGTATCCAAATAACTCGGCACCTTTGAATGAAGAAAGTCTTTTTTTTTTAGATATAAAAATACGATGGGCTTTAAAGATTATTCAACAGACACCCCCCCCCCCCCCCCCCCCCCCCCCCTCCTCTCTTCCCTTTCCCTCCTCCCTTAATTTTTGTGCATAGAACAACGGCTTACAAAATTAAGTTGATGGCCCAAATAAAATAAAACAAAACAAAACTGTCAAGAGAATCTAGAGGATTTTGTCAGCAAGAGATATACAGCAACAAGAAAACCTTGGGTTTGGTAATTGAAGTGAGAACTAATTCTAAGATTGAAGGCTTACTCATCAATTATGGGACCATTAACTCGGATATTAGTTAGGCGCTTAGTTATTGTTCTTATATGCAAATGGCTTCACTTCATTAAGCCACTGAAAGAATAATTATAAATTATTTCTTTCGACGATGCATTGTCAAAATTATATACACATCCATACATACATACATACTATATATACATGTATATATATAACTCCATTTAAGTCATTTCCAAAAATATAATCCAATAAGGAAACCCCAAAACTATCAAGTCCTGTCATGGCAAGAAAAAGATAAACAAAGAGAAAGCACTGAATAGGACAATGATTCGAAACTCACCGTACAAGGAAATTTGAACGTGTTGGAAACATGCAATAGAAGAATTTTCATATAATTGGCGTGCTTCAATCATAAGAATGCTCTATAAATTATGATAAACATCATTCATAAGAATGCTCTATAAATTATCATAACCCTTTTAAAAAATAATAAGTATACTTTAGAATGGAACCTACAAATTCACACACACACACACACACACACACACATAGAGAGAGAGAGAGAGAGAGAGAGAGAGTATTTGTGTCTCAAAAGTAATATCATCATCAAACCCTTATACCACCAATCTAGGGTCGACTTTGTAAGTTCAAGTTTTCCACACAATCATATTTAAAAATAATCTTTGTAATTCCATTATCTCTCATGTCTTTCCTCACTAGCTCAGTCAAGAATCAAGATCTTCACTTATCTCCCCCTTCCCTAGTTCCTTGAACATGTCTACCTTCAAAACACATCAAAGAGGGCTGTTTCAATTGTGCATATGTACACAAACCATCTCAAACAAAGTTTCTAATTATCTTTTATTTTGACTACAACAAGTGCATTGACACGCTCGTCTACAAAAAGATGCACCTCAAGAAGAAAAATCGCCACACATAACTAAAGCCCATGCTGGGGAAACTTTGGCTGAGGACATCAAGATTGACATTGAGAAGTCAGAACAAGACAGAAGATTCCATGATGATAGTTGGTCCCGAAATTCCTGCTATGGATGATACTGAGCAACACGAAAACAAGAGGTAAAAGAAGATCCACTCGTTAAAGTCCCTAACATTGACTTTGTATTCAGGGATCAGCAATGCAAGCTTGGAGATTGCAATTTGATGGTGTAAATATACACATGAAGTATCCAACGATCTAATCACACATTCACACAAAATTTGATTATAAAGAGAAGAGATGCATCAAGTCACTCAAAATTGGAGACTATCAACTATAGTTTTCAAGATGTGCATAGAAGCTAATGTTCAACCAATGAATTGGAAGTTCATTCGATTGATCTTCGAACCAGATCCAGCAGACATTTACGAACTCAAGGTCAAGTTCTCTCTAGGTTGGGAAGAATGATGCAGGGTAGGTATCACGTGTGGGACCCAAAGTGATGCAAATTCAATTTATTTCTTATATTATTATAGAGTTGTAATCAGAGTAGTTTCTAAGTTGCTTAACTTTCCGAGTTTAGTTAGCTTTCTTAGAGCCTAAATTTGTTTTTTCTATTTATATGGCATTGTAGAGAAGGGATTCTCACAGTTGATTAACAATATTGTTTGGGTTTTATCCCTTGAGGTGTGTCCTCGTGTTATTGTCGTTGTAGAGACTTCTGATTGTGTCTGTGGGCAGGTGTTTTGCCACTCTATTGTACTTCAGCACCTTCATGCAAGCCCTAACCATAGGGCCTACATCACACACTCACAATCACCTCAAAGAAATATGATTAGGATATATAAAAAAGGGACCAACAACAATAAAACGAATAAACAAAGGGTAATGTCCATTATAAAATGATTGTGTCCTCGTTGTTCAACATTAAAAAATGATTGCTTCATCCTTCTTGTTTATTCATTTGAATATGAGTCCATGTTATCATACTCGTTTACTAGATTAGAACATGCAAGACTAAAGCATGCCATAGCTAACAAATGAACACGCTACAACTTAATGAAAAAAGGTAGGTTTAACATGCATGCAGAAAACTTGATTTAACCATGGATATGAACTCAAATTTAAATGAATAGACCATCAATCCAAACCACCATTCCCTGTTGTTGATCACTATAGTTCATATACAAACAGATATTCATGTTCCCAAAATTATAGTTCAGTTCCTAACATACTAAACCATATTTTAAAGGATAGATCTCGCAAATATTTTCAAAATAATACAAATGGCCATCCCAAGTTCAAGTATTCTTGAAACATTACGGTGATTAAAAATTTAGGGTGTGCAGCTGACTAGTTAACAATAAAATATTAGATATACTGGCAGTTCAATGTGAAAAAATAAAAAACATCTGATATTGATACATTCAAAGAATCACTTCGAATAGATTAGTTGTTGCCACTGCTAATATTCACCAAAGTGGAAGAACCACCACCACCAATGAACAGAAAATCCCAACAAATCCTGCAAGAAAAGAGGATAGCAATTGAACAACATTATGCAATCATTCAACACGTACAAGTTCATGAATTTGTGTTCATACGTGTGCTTTAAAGAGATTTAAAATAAATAAATAAATAAAACCCAAGGCTCAAGAACAAGTTTGAAATGCCTAAGCAATTCCAATTCACTAAACTCCTACTTCACAACATCCCACTTAAAATCCAGTTGTTTCACATAATTGAATTCCTACCGACGTGCCTCTAAAATTGGTTAAAGCTGAAGAAACACAGGTGAATATCAAAAAACGACCACCACTTAATCTCCCCTTTAATGGAAAATGAGTCAAAGGGAGATGGAAATGAACACCCATCCATCACTCTAGCAATTCAAATCCTAGGAATGGCAAGCTCTCATCTACATCCCCACCTCACATCCTTCACCCCCTACCTCTTTAATGATCCTTCGTTGGAACCAATCTGACTATAAATTCCTATGAAATTTCAATTCCAAGGAAACAAACAGACCCTCTATAATATATTTAAAATCAACATATTCAATCAATCATAAAAGTAATCCTAATCCCTATGCTTCGATTCCTCCAATACTCAAAAGCACAGATTACAACAAAACAAGGCAATTGAAAAAAAAAAAAAAACCAATTTTGACTACAATTCACAACAAAAGCTATCAACCCCACAACAAAACAATTCAACACAAAGACATCAAAAGGCCCAACCAAACAGACCCACACAAATCAAGCACCTTGGAGAAAGAAACGGCGGCGGAAGAATCGGCAGCAGCGGGGGCGGCATCTACCACAGTCGAACCAGCAGGAGGGACCGAACACATGTGCCGAATCCGCTTCCTCTCCTCACCAACCCGCCCATGCATAATCGCCTCGCATCTTCCCCGACTCCGGATCCGACGCCGCCCTCGCCTAACATCAATACCGCCGTGGTGATCCCCGTTTAGAATCCGAGAATTGGACAGATTAGAAACCCTAGATCCGCTCCAACGCCCCTCATCACCGTCTCAAAAACGATAAAGAAAAAAACCCTAATTCCCAAATCGGAAGAAGGGGGAGATCGAGAGATTAGGGCGCAATTCGAGAGAAGAGCCGGAAGAATTTGAAGAGAGAAATCGAGGGTTTTTTGAGATCGATCGAAGAAGAAGAAGAAGAAGAAGAAGCAGACGAAGACGAAGACGAAGAAGAAGACGATCGAGGAGGGTTCGAAGGGGGAAATGGGGTTTTTGAGGGGGAGGAGGTGAACTTGGAAGCCCGAGTCGGGCAGGACGGGCAGGACGGGCAGGGTTTGGGGTTGGGTCGAACGGGCAGGGAAAGATGGGTCTTTGTGATTTGAGTTTGGTTGCTTTGTATGGTGAGACACCGTGCGTGGCCTTGTTGCTTTTCTTTCTCTTTCTTTCCTTTGTTAATGAGTGTGTGTTGGTGATGTGATGCCCGGTACTTAGTTTTCTGATTTGACAGTTGGTTTGGTTCCATGGGCTAGGCCCGCCCCCGGATGAGCCATACTGGCCCGAATCCAGCCCAAGACTCTTATGGGCCATGAATCCATTTAGACACTTCGGTCGGGCTCATACTAGCTTTATAGGCCGGCCTAGGTCTATCTCCAATTTGGACCACCAATTCGGAATCAACCCCTTTTTTTTTTACTAATTTATAGTATTCCAGATTGAAGACCGGACAGACAGGGCTTTGAGATTTCTATCAATTAATTCAAGCCTCACCCAAATATTAAACAATCCCCAATTGTGTTTTCAAGCCAAAACCAAAAGTGGAACAGTCTCAAATCAAACTAAGGTGTGGGTTTGCTCCCCACTTCGTGTGTTCAACAACTTTTGCAGATTTACTTATCCCACATCGGATCAAATACTACAGAAAAAGATGCTAGCATAAAAAAAAAATTGCTTGTGTCACATGACTCCTTCCGTTTTATAATTAATTGAAATTTGAAGTAAACATGATACAAATAGATTTGTCTAAGATTTATTCTTATTTATGGGAAAAGCACCCATTTTATCAATTAAAAAGCTTGCCTATTTTGTTCTATTTGTTTATAATTATACTAGGGTTACCTAGATATATCCATTAAAAAACTTGCTTATTTTTTGTATTAAATTTCAAAAAACTGTTAAAATGAGATTTGTTAAAAATAATTTAAAAATCTTCTAAGTGATGGAGATGCCAAGTTTTCCTAGTAACGAGTTCATTAATCTATTGGAAAATCAGTGCATCATTAGACAAGTTAATTATCCACATGCTCCAAACAATATGGAGTTTTTGAACAGAAACACAAAGTTATTGTTGAACTCGGTTTAAACTATATGATGTCTCGAACTTGTTTTCCAAAGAAATTATGGGTAGAAGCCTTTCACATAGTTGTATATTAATCAATCAAATATGCAATTAAATATGTCTCCATATATACCAATTCCATGGCTAAATATCAGATTGTGCTTCACCTTGTGCTTTTACCACTCATTGCTTTACTCGTCTTCATGGCCGTGGGACTGATAAATTCAATCCATGTTCATTATTTTTTGTATGTTTATGGGTTACAAAGTTCAATACAAAATGGTTGCATCCATCCATCACTTGGACGTACTAATTTCTCTAGGCATGTTGTGTTTGATGAAACTGTTTTTTCCTAGTGTTCACACTAAGGTTCTTAGTTCTGATAATGTATAGTTGTGGCCGTGGGGGAGCCCACAACTTCTATACATTGAGTTGAGACTTATAATGATGAAAGGCCACAATCCACTTCTAAAATTATCAATCCTACCATTATATCTGTCTCAACCGATTCTCCACAAACACATGTTGCTACTACTAAGCCTTCACCACATTGTGCTCATAAGGGCGTTGCTGGGTCCATACATGTTTTTGCTTATGAAACATTAGCTATTCGGCATGATGAATACCCTACTAAAGTTGGAAGATCAGTTTGTTGGACGTATGTGGTCCTTATGACCACATGTCTAATGTTTTTGGAGCCCATAGCTTGAGCCCACTAATTTAAGATGCTTTTCCCTTTTAGTTTTTGGTTTTACTAAATATAATTTGATTTCAATTTTAGTAAGCTCAATCAATTAAGAAATTTTGTTTGACTAATCTTTGAGGAAATTAAGAAAACTTACCTTTAATGGATTTCTTTGATGAGAAGAAATCTCTTTAGGGCTTATGTATAAAAGTAGTTTTCCGGTCCTCTCTCTTAACCCACAAGATCTGAAAAGTACCTATCAACTCTCACACATCTTGGAGTGGGTGATAAGCGAGATAGGAGACAACCCAATTTGATAATCACAATCTGCTCATCATCAAGATCATGGCGCAAGGTACGCATTTATTTTTTTTGAGATCATATATTGTTTAATGCATAAATATAGATCCTTAGGTTTTATGTTTTATTACAAACCCTATTAGATCTAACAATGGTACCAGAGCTATGGGTTTTCTAATTTATGCAGTCAACAATATTTTAGTTGCATATTAATTTCTTTATTTTGATTGCTTGATACAATTTATTCAAACGCATTTTTAATTCGTGAATCTCATGTTGAGAGTTACTTTGATTCACTCAATGTTAAAGATTCCACTAGAGATATATCGTGATTTATAACAAAAAAAAAAGGCAAGAATATATATCATGATATGTAGAGCCTTGTTTCCTGTCATTGGCAAGAATATATGGACTCACGTTGATTTGTGAATGTGCCAAATGGGCCATATGGAGTGATATGAACACAAATTGCTAATATGAACGCAAAGTGACCAATCAAGCCATATTTGATAAATTTTTTAGGGCTCGTTTGTTAATTTAACTAGTAGAGTGAAGTGAAGTGAATGTTAATTTTAAAAAATAAAAAAATAAGATGGGTTAAATCAATCCAATGATTAGATTTTGTTTTTTAGTGGAAAGAGAATGTAACTTTTTGACTTTTTATATTAAAAGTAGATATTTTTTGTTTGTTAGTGGGATGAAAAGGTAACTTTTTAACTTTTTCGTGTAAAAAGGTAAAAGAGTTTTTTTTAAATGTGGTATTTTGATTTGACTTTTTTGAGTTGTTGTGTGGTGAAATGAAAGATAACTTTAACTTTATAATGAGGGGAAATTAACAAACGGGCCCTTAAGTTTGCTCTATGTGTCTCATGGAAACTCTCAAAGCCAGCAAGTGTTATAACTTTAATTTATCATGGCCTTGGTATTCAAGTTGATTCATCTACGAATAATTGCATGTTTTAGATGGCAACTGGTCCACCCAATCAATTGGATGGAACCTGGGTTAGATATGCGTTTGGGTCAAATTTGAGTTCTTATTACGCATTTTTTCAAGGAATAGCATAATATCATGATTTTGATAACACTGGTATTATACAATCAAAGTGGACAGAATAGTGCATAGTATCTAGTTCTGTTAAGAGCCAAGCCAAGTTGAGTTCAGCAGAACCCAATATTACTTATTTCATGTGTCCTTCTATACAGAATATAACACCACTTAAATTAGGAGGACCTGCATTTTTTTTTTCTTTTTTTTTTTTTTTTTGCATAGATTGTTTGTGACTGACATGAAATTAGTATGCACGTATTCTGAACCTCATTATATATTTATTTCAGGATGAGATCCAAACATGGATATTTTATTCTTGGAAGATATTGTGTGACTGTAAATATAAGTAGCATGTATTTAAAACAGTGATTGGGTTAGTATTTTTGTGCTCTAAGACATGTAAGCAAACCCAATATCAATCAAACTTGCTATTATGTAATGGCTTATAATCATATAAATGAGATACAGTTGACCTTCTTCTGTCAGTTTGGAGTATGTTTTATCAATGCCGATTTCAAGTGATTTTTTTTTTTTTGGAAAAACTTCATTGATCACGTTGGGATTGTTCAACATTTGATAATATAGATCAATTTTGGAGAAATCATGGCCCAATGTTTTAGTATTCACCACTAGTGACATTAAAACCAATATAGATTGGACTCGTTCATGTCATTTATAGATGCTATTAAATTCAATTGAGACCTATAGTTTTAAGTAGTGCGGTAGTCACCAAAGTGGCCCTATTATGAAAAACTTATAGGTATCACTTGAAATTTAAGATTCCTAACACCATTTATTGTGTAAGTAAAATAGCATTAGACTTGCGATCTTAAATTAGGAGAGTGAGAATTGGCCCAAAGGTTCGATTGTCACTCAAATAATTGTAAAACGGAATAAGGTAATTTGATATATGTACCTAATTGAAAATGGTTCCCATACCCAAAGATATAAAGCCTAGCGAATTACGTTCATATTATCACGTTAGCCTTATGGATGAATAGTTTTCATTCACGGGTGATCCTATTTGCATGTTGTAGTCTCGACCCAAAGGAGGGACTTTGATGATGTACTGGATCACTTACCAGATTTGTTTTTTTTATATAAAGAATCATTCTGGATTTCTGTTTTCGCGTGAAATCAAAGCATTTTAGTAAATTGAGCCTTTTCTTTTTCCCCCCCTTTTTTTATGTTTTCAGCATTGACCCATACTGCCTTGAATGGACATCTTTCGAATATACCAATGTTGAATGGATCAAATTTTACTGATTGGAAAGAAGAGCTTTTAATACCCTTAGGTTGCCTTAACTTAGACACTGCATTATTGGCACCCAAGCTTGCTGATCTTACTGAAGATGGCTCTCAAACACAGAGAGCATACCATGAAAAATGGACCAAGGCTAGTTGTTTAAGTCTTATGATGATAAAAAGGTCTATTGCGAAAAATATTCGTAGTTCAATCCCTGATAATGAAAATGCTAAAGCTTATCTCGAATCAGTGGAGCAACAATTTCAAGCATCGGATAAGGCTTTGGCAGCTACTTTGATTGCCAAATTATCTTCTATGAAATATGATGGATTTAGTAGGATCAGGGAACATATTATGCATATGAGGGATATAGCAACCCAACTCAATTATCTTGAAATGACAATTTCTGAGAATTATATAGTCCAATTTATTTTGAATTCTTTGCCCCCTTTATTTGGTCCTTTCAAAATCTCATACAACACCCAAAAGGACAAATGGACTATGAATGAGTTGGTTTCTATGTGTGTTTAAGAAGAAGGCAGACTTAAATAGGAAGGACAGCTACAGAAAGTAAATCTTGTCTCTTACAACCCTTCAAATAAGAAAAAGTTTTCCAAGGGTAAGAAACACTTGAAGAAAAAAGACAAGAAATCCGCTTTGAGTGACAAAATGGGGAAGAAAGGTAGTGACCCAAGGTGCTTCTTCTGCTGAAAAAAGGGACATCTTAAGAAAGACTACTAGAAAAGACAAAAATGGTTTGAATCTAGAGGCATATATAAGTCCTTTGTTTGTTATGAAACAAATCTTTTAGATGTTCCTTTAAATACTTGGTGGATTGATTCTGGTGCCACTGTTCATGTGGCAAATTTCATGAAGGGCTTTCACTCAAGCCAGAGTCCAAGTAATAACCAAAGAAACATTTTTATGGGGAACCGGCTGGAAGCAGAAGTGAAAGCGGTGGGGACTTGCAGACTGATTTTTTATTCTGGATTCTAGTTGGACTTTAATACCACGTTTTATGATCCTACAATAAGTAGAAATTTAATTTCTTTATCTAGACTTGATTTAGAAGGTTATACCCTCTCTTTTGGACATAGTACTTTGAGTATTTATAAAAATCAAGTTTTAGTTGGTGGTGATATTTTATGTGATAGTCTATATAAGTTAATCTGGATCCACATTTTGCTAGTTCTTTACTTACTATGCATGAGAATAATTTTATGAATGCTGGTCTTAAGAGGGGAATTTTTGCTAAAAACTCCTCAAGCTTGTGGCATAAAAGACTTGGACACATATCCCTTGAGCGATTAAAAAGATTAGTAAATGACGGGATACTGAGAGCTCTAGATTTTACTGATTTTGGTATTTGTATAAACTGTATTAGAGGTAGGCAGACAAACAATATCAATAAAAATAAGGCCACAAGACGTTTAGAGCCACTTGAATTCATCCATACAGATATTTGTGGTTACTTTCCCACACCATGTTATAGTGGTAAAAAATACTTTATCACATTTATTGATGATTTCAGTAGATATGGTTATGTCTACCTGTTATATGAAAAACCTGAATCTTTGAAAGCCTTTGAAACTTATAAGGCTGAAGTAGAAAATCAATTAGACAGGAAAACAAAGGTTGTGAAATCTGATAGAGGTGAAGAGTATTATGGGAGGTATGATGAAATGGGTCAAAATCCTGGCCCATTTGCTAAATTCCTGGAAAATCATAGTATTCATGCTGAATATAGATTGCCTGGATCTCCGCATCAGAATGGTGTGGCTGAAAAACGTAATAGAACGCTCATGGAAATGGTACAGAGTATGTTAAGTAATTCTACTTTGCCTGACTCAATGTGGGGAGAAGCCTAAAAACAGCTGCATATATCTTAAACCGTGTACCCACTAAGGCTGTTCCAAAAACTTCTTATGAGCTATGTGTCACAACCCGAGCCCAGGGACCGGGGGTCAGAGAAAGTCTAACCAATGACACACGTACTCCCGTGCATGCACACCTAGACCCCGTCCAAGCATACACACACAAGGGATCATTCACACGTGCAAACAACTGTACGCGGAAGCTGTACGTATCAAGGCATACCACAATATTCCAAAAGACAATGGGAGATTACAAAATAACATGAAGTGGCAATAACCAATACAAGAACATATGACCAAATAGTGGGCTTACAACGATCAAAAATCAATATACAGATATCACTCAAGCCCACATTACAATTACAGAAAAAGTCCCCTCAATAGACTCCAACACAAGGAATGGGGAAACCCAAAATGATGCAAACCGTACTCTGGAGGATGGATCAAGTCCACTCCTCTAGGCCGGAGGGGGCCTCGCAAGCCTCTCCTGGAGTCGGGTCGACCGACGCAGGATCGGGAGAGGGATCTGAGCCTGCAACACACAAGCCAAACGCATAAGTACAACGACTTAGCAAAGTATAAGCCAACAAGAAGATAACACGAATTGTGTCGAATACTGAATAATACTGAACAATGATCATAATGCAAATGAATAAGCATGCTATCAGAATCATAAACAGGTAACAATCAAGTGGCTACTACATTGGCCATTTTCTCCCTTACGAGAGCAATCAGGATGAGAACACCAGCGACCGGGCCAGGGTACGCATGGGTCTCTAGTTCCCGGGGTCCGGAGTCCCAGGACAATTCACTCTGCAGAGGCAAACACTTAAACTAAACCAAAGTTAACCCCGTCGGGTATCCTAAGGCTGAGGCTCAGTAGTGCCAATACCAATCACAATCAATCGGATGATGCACCTCAATCAATCAATCAATCATGTCATATCACTTACAGATCTCGCATATCATACATAGCATACTGAACGAACAATAGGAAGTGCATCCCATAAACTGATACGGATACTGAATGCAATAACAAGACCGAATGCCGATAAGCAGTTACCAAGAACAATTTCAAGTACTAATAACAATTATGCAAGTACTCCAGTGGAGCAATGATAACAATGATACCAATACAACAATAGAATGGTTCCGCCCGGGCTTCGCTCTGGGGTTGCTGCATTTCCCACAGAATCGAGAGGTCCAGCGCAGAACACATAAGAGGGCATAACCGAAATCAATATGCTGCGCAAATCAGAATGCTTATACGAATCAAGGTCAATTACAAGCCAATCCTACACTAATTATCCAGTGTTTCTAACCGTGCATGTTGATGTAGTTTTAAGTTGTTCGATGCCCCATTGTCTAGTGTTGCAGTGTCAGGAGTGTGCACCGAAGTCCCTTAAACCAACACCCATGGGGAGGTGCTAAACAGCCGGATAACAAGCATGAATGACTCGCAGCCCATGAGATCATTCATGTCATTCGGACATTTCCATTGGGCATCTTCAAGTTCGCTACATTCTAACGTGAGAGTCATACACGGTCTTTTGCTTAAACCTAATCCTTTTCATTCAATTCTCAGGGTTTCACGGTGTAGCCGTAGGTAACCTTACGGCTTAGCCGAGGCATATTACGGCTTAGCCGTAATATACACTGCGGCTGAGCTGAGGTGCCCCAAATATCCATCCGGATTTACGGCTCAACCGTATTTTACTCTACGGCTCAGCTGTATCCTGGTCCACGGCTTAGCCGTAAGGCAATGTACGGCTTAGATCAGGCTGGGCCGTAGAAGAATGGCAAATTGCCAACATCCAGTTATTTTCAGCTAACAGTCTGTGCTGTTCTACGGTTTGGGTTACGGCTGGGTCTCGGCTTAGCCGTAAGCCATTTTACGGCTTAGCCGTAGCACATTTCACGGCGTAGCCGTGAGTGCACGGAGTCATTTTCCTGAAATCACTACAGACATACAGAAACTGTGCAAAACGGCTGGAAACAGCAAGATAACAGTGAAATGAGTTCAATAGGGCTGTCTAACACTGAGAAACACAATGAAGCATAAAAACACAACAATCAAATCACTATCAATCGGTGTTCACACATCTTGGGCTTATACTTGCCTCACGGACGAAATCCACACGCTGATTGGCTCAGTCCACTGGAATCACACACACTAACGAACTCCTTTCTTCCTCCCTCAAGCAGTAGAACAAGAAATGGAGAAGGAGAGAAAGAGAGCTGACGAGAGAGACGAGACAGAGAGTGAGCTGAGAGACGATCGAGAGAAATGGGAGAGTTGGTGGGATATTTAAAGGAAAAGAGGCCAAAATTACATATAAGTCCAAGTCACTTACACAAATGTCAATTTGAGTCAAATGACGGTCCAACGAGAGCAAACGAACGCATTCGAATCCAAGACAGTTACGAAGAACGACAAGTTCAACGAAATACACGCGATGACGTCAGAATGACGTAAAACTGACGAAGTCAATCAAAAGCCAAAATTACGAAAAAGGGCTCGAACTAACTAGACCAAGTCAAACTCAACTCAAACAATCTCCCTAAGACTCAAACTTACGAAAAACAAAATCAAAACACACTTAACGCTCAAATCACAAGAAATTACTCGCTAATCTGGGTCAACTCGGGTCGGAGTGTTACATCCTCCCCCACTTGGACATCATTCCGTCCTCGGAATGAACACGTACCTGAGCAAAAAGGAAAGGATACTGACGCGCCATCTGATCTTCTAATTCCCACGTGGCTTCATCAGGTCCATGATGTTCCCAAAGTACCTTGACCCATCGAATAGTCCTCGTACGCAAGAGCTGTTCTCTGGTCCCAACAATACGGAGTGGGCGCTCAACGTATGACGCGTTAGGTTGCATCTGAATATCATCATATCGAATCACATGCGTCGGGTCTCGAACATACTTGCGAAGCATAGACACATGAAAAACATCGTGTACTCCAGAAAACTCCACGGGTAGAATCAGTCTGTACGCTAGATCACTAATCCGGCTCTTGATCTCAAATGGACCCACATACCTTGGCGCTAACTTGCCTTTTTGACCGAACCGTACTGTACCTTTCATCGGTGAGACCTTCAAAAAGACCCAATCTCCAACCTGAAATGCCAACGTTCTTCTTCTCGTATCTGCATAACTCTTCTGTCTTGATCGGGCAATCTTCAAATTGTCAATGACCTTCTGAACTTTCTCTGTAGTCTCAGCAATGATCGTCGGTCCGTGGAAACTCCTTGTTCCAACTTCTTCCCAGCAAACAGGACTTCTACATTTCCGCCCATACAAAGCTTCATAGGGTGCCATTCCAATACTCTCGTGGAAGCTATTGTTATACGCAAACTCACACAACGAGAGATGCAGATCCCATTCTTTCTCAACGAAATACACGCGATGACGTCAGAATGACGTAAAACTGACGAAGTCAATCAAAAGCCAAAATTACGAAAAAGGGCTCGAACTAACTAGACCAAGTCAAACTCAACTCAAACAATCTCCCTAAGACTCAAACTTACGAAAAACAAAATCAAAACACACTTAACGCTCAAATCACAAGAAATTACTCGCTAATCCGGGTCAACTCGGGTCGGAGTGTTACACTATGGATAGGTAAGAAGCCAAGTTTAGGACATTTGCATATTTGGGGTTGTCTGGCAGAAGTTAGAATTTATAACCCACAAGAGAAGAAATTGGACCCTAGAACTATTAGTGGGTACTTTATTGGATATTTAGAAAGGTCCAAAGGCTTTAGATTTTGTTGCCCTACTCATACCACAAAAGTTGTTAAAACCGAAAATGCCAGATTCATAGAAAGTGATGAAATTAGTGGGAGCAATAAACCACGAAACATGACATTTGAAGAACATCGGATACCTGTTCATGCACTGATGGAAATGGTTAGAGTTGTTATTCCAAATGACTTCGTTCAAAATGATATAATGGAAATACAACCTATCATATCAAAAGCACTACTAGATGAGAATGTCACTCAAAATGATGTGATTGAAGATATCAATCATCCGAATCAAGATTTGGCAGAGGCACAACCTTTAAGAAGATCTCAAAGATCTAAGAGGTCTGCTATATTGGATGATTATATTGTTTATCTTCAAGAATTTGATTTTAATATAGGTGTCAAAGAAGATCCGATAACATATTCACAAGCCATTGAAAGTGATGATTCGAATAAATGGATCAATGCCATGCAAGAGGAGTTAAAATCCATGTCTGTAAATAAAGTCTAGGATCTCTTCGAATTGCCTCAAAGGTCTGTAGCTATAAGATGCAAATAGATCTTTAAGACCAAACGAGACCAAAATGGCAAAATCGAACGATTTAAGACCAAACTTGTAGCTAAGAGATTTACTCAAAGGGAAAATATTGATTATAAGGAGACCTTTTCACCAGTTTCTTCAAAGGACTCTTTTCAAATCATAATGGCATTTGTAGCTCATTTTAATCTAGAGTTACATCAAATGGATGTGAAAACAGTATTCTTAAATGGAAATTTAGCTGAAGAGATATATATGAAACAACCAGAAGCCTTTCAGGAAAAAGGCAAAGAGAATCTAGTTTGTAAATTAAAGAAATCTATGTATGGGCTTAAACAAGCTTCAAGGCAATGGTATATTAAGTTCAATGATATCATTACTTCCTTCAGGTTTAAGGAAAACATTGTTGATTAATATATATACCTGAAGATCAGTGAGAGCAAGTTTATTATTTTAGTCCTGTATGTCAATGACATTCTACTTGCTAGTAATCATCTAGGCCTGTTATGTGCAACAAAGGAATACCTCACAAAGAATTTTGAAATGAAAGATATGGCGAAGCATCCTTTGTACTTGGAATCGAGATTTTCAGAGATAGGTCTCGAGGTGTACTAGGATTATCACAGAAAGCTTACATCAATAGAATTCTTGAAAGATTCAATATGCAGAACTATTCTGGAGGAAAAGCACCTATATCAAGAGGTGATTGATTCTCCAAAAATCAATGTCCCAAAAGTGACATCGAGAGAAATCAGATGCGGGACATTCCATTTGTTTCAATTATAGGAAGTTTCCTGTATGCTCAGACTTGTACACGTCCAGATATCAGTTTTGCAGTTAACATGCTCGGAAGGTATCAATTTAACCCTGGCATGAGTCATTAGAAGGCAGCAAAGAAAGTCATGCAATATTTACAAAGGACTAAAGAACATATGCTCATTTATAGCAAATCTGATCACTTAGAAGTAAGTGGACATTCAGATTCAGATTTTGCTGGGTGGCTCGACATAAGGAGATCTACATCAGGATACATTTTTCTCCTTGCCGGTAGGGCTGTTTTGTGGAAAAGCATTAAATAGTCTACAACAGCTTCTTCTACATTTCAAGCTGAATTTGTGGCATGCTTTGAGGCCACTGATCAAGTTGTATGGATACGGAATTTCATTTCAGGGTTTTAGATTATGGACTCCATTTCTAAGCTGCTGAAAATTTATTGTGATAACACATCAGCTATTCTTTTCTCTAATAACGATAAGAGTTCAAGCACTGCAAAACACTTTCAGATAAAATATCTTGCCATTAAAGAGAAGATTCGGGATAATCCTGTGTCTATAAAGCAAATAAGTACAAAGCTCATAATTGTAGATCCTATGACTAAAGCATTACCGGCAGAGGCCTATAATGATCATGTTAGAGAAATGGGTCACATTGTGTTACTTTAATGTATGTGGTTGAAAGGATTTATGCTTATTTATTTTACACTTTAGTTGATAAATTTTCATTAATGTTAATTTTGTTCTCTTGCTTATTTTGTGTGCACAATTTATTAATTATTCAAGAGCAATATAAATTTCATTTGGACCATAAATAGGAATTTTTGTACACTCCTATTATTTTCCTCGATTTATGACTTAATTAAATGAAATTACTAATGTTGTGATACATGGAAGGAATTATATCGTATAATTGATGTTTGACAGCCATGATCCGCATTATTGATTCGTTTAATTACAGTATATCAGAATTAGCATAAACAGATTGACTGGGCTATTTTTTCAAATGAGTGGCCACTCTTCGGGATTTTTAAGTTTAGTCAAATCCAAGTTTAGTCCTATAAAAAAAAATCTTTCTCCAAAATTTTCTTTTCAAAAAAAAAATATATATATATTTTAATAAAAGGTGGATTGTTTTTTATATGGTCGTCATGATGAAGTGGGAGATCACATATGTGTGGTTATTCGGACCAAGTTGGAGATTGTTGGACGTATGTAGTCCTTATGACCACATGTCTAATATTTTTGGGGCCCATAGCTTGAGCCCACTAATTTAATATGCTTTCCCCTTTTAATTTTTGGTTTTACTAAATATAACTTGGTTTCAATTTTAGTAAGCCCAATCAATTAAGAAATCTTGTTTGACTAATCTTTGAGGAAATTAAAGAAACTTATCTTTAATGGATTTCTTTGATGGGAAGAAATCTCTCAAGGGCTTATCTATAAAAGTGGTTTTTCGGTCCTCTTTATTAACCCACGAGATCTGAAAAGTATCCATCACTCTCACGCATCTTGGAGTGGGTGATAAGGGAGATAGGAGACAACCTAATTTGAGAATCACGATCTATTCATCATCAAGATCATGGTGCAACGTACGCATTTATTTTCTTTGAGATTATATATTTTTTAATGAATAAATCTAGATCCTTATGTTTGATGTTTTATTACAAACCCTATTACATCTAACACAGTTAGGACATACTTATCTAAAGTCATGGAATTTAAAGCTTGTTACTCCAAGTATTAGAGACTCTTCTAGTGATAAGCTGGGAAGTAATATAACAGAAATTGACAAAGATACAGTCAGCAAAGATGAAATATCTTCTAACACCTGACCACCTTTAGATCCTCAATCACAAATAGTTTCTCCTATACGTACGTGCGCACTACCCTCGCAACATAAGACCAAATTAGATACCTTTAAGCCTTGCATTCTTCCTCCTTTAGCTCCTCCTGCTGCGTCAAATATTCCTTTTGAGCCATAAAATGAAAGAGGATATGTGCGCTTTACATGCTAATTCAACCTGAGAATTAGTGGCCCTACAAATTAACCTAATATGAATCGCTGGGTGTCCATGGTTTTATAAAACCAAGGTCCAGTTTGACCGAAGTTTAGAGAGGTTTAAAGCATGAGTGATTGCCAAGTGTTATGTAGATTTAGCATGTGCAAAAAGTGGCTATATAGAAGTGGGTCACTGGGGGCATTTTTAGAATTGGTATTTTGAGTCATAGGCTCATAGCCCACCATATTCTACCACCTATTTTCTGATAGAAGTTGGAACCTGCCATAATTTTGGGATCAGCCCAATTTCTCCCCGTGTTTTCTTTCTTTCTTTTTTCCAACTTCGAAAATGATATGACCATGTTTAAAGCCCTCTATGTTCTACTATTCGTTCTTTGATACAACCTCCCTCAATTTGGGATAGGCCCAATGCTTCCCTTAGTTTTCTATCTACTAATTGTCTTCCATTTTCTAACTTCAAAAATGATGTCCCATTGATTTTTCATTTACTTTTGACATCCCTTATTATAGAAATGAATGCATCAAACATCAACCATCTCATTCATGCATTCAAACATAAACAATTAACAAATTTCTTTCATAGCTATACCTAAATTAGGGAATTGCTTGATAATGGTGTCTCCCTAGAAATTTATCAGCAAAGAATATAAGGCAAGTCCTTTGATAGCTAGGCCATAGGCTGTGGCTGACGAAGCATACAATGAGAAATGGTTAGTAGGCTACTCATGATATCATGGGTCGATGTTAAGACATTTAAAAAAATGGAGAAAAAAAAAGAAAAAAGGGCAGTGTAGCCAATTTTGTGTCATTTCTACAGTTTTTTGTCATTTGCATGCGAAATGTGATAATTGAGTTTAGAGAGAATTATAATCGATAAAAGTCTCAAAAAAAAAGTTCTATACATAAGGAAAGTCCACAAGAGTGACTCACGTTTGAAGGACCCTTCATACCTGGCACAAACATCAAGTCACAAATGATCGACTAACTTGACTAAGCGTGGCACGATGATTACAAAAGAAAAGAAGTAGAAGAAGAAAAATAATTTTATGGTTTAAATTCCAAGACAACAGTTCATGTAGCATCAAAGTCCTTTGCAAATCCACGTGAACTGTATTATCTTCAACGGAAAAAGGCATATAGAACTCCTATTGTTCATATAAAGTGCAAGCAATGAGCCCAAGATGCTTTTGTATGTACATGGATGGAAAAAATGTGCCATTCATTTCATTGTCTGAGGTGAAGTTTGCAAGAAATCACCTTTCCAGAAGGGCCCCTACAAATCTACATGTGATCCTTTTAAGTTGCCTCACCATTCAAGTGTTTTGATGACTTCTATCATGCATTTGGAGACATGCTTTTCACCCAACACAAGAATGACAAGGACAACAACCACCATAGGTCAGAATTAGACTTTGATGATTCTTGTGACCACTAATAGTGGTGCCCATTGGTTAAGTTGAAATGTGAGTATTAGTCAAATGTGTTCCTTTTTTATTTTTTGTCTCATACATGGGAACTCAATTCGTGATAACATTTCTAATTGAAGGATATGAAATTGAGCTCTGCTGAGATCGAGCTCAAGCTCAAGCTCAACCGCTTGAACCATATCGCACCAGAATAGGCGTACTGGGGTAGCAAAATCTGATGGGACCCACAAACCATCCACATTTGATCTGCATAACCCGATCTGCAGCCTATATGGTTTGGTCACGGGTGAATTAAATTTAATTAGCAGCATATGGGTCAGGTCATGACCAATTTGCATAACCTACATAACCCGTTAAATGGGTGGGTCAGGGGCGACCCACATCTCTATCCAAATATTTGGTTGGGCTTGGGCCAAACGTCTGCAAGTTGGGTTGATTGGTCTGGTTAAACGTGTTGACCCAGCTTGACCTACTTTGGGTGTGGGTTGGTATGCATGATTGGTTTGAAAAATGGGTCAGATACGGGTTGAGCTTTAATATGTAGAAATCTGATGTCAACCCGACCTATTTATCACCCCTACCCGAGCATGAGGACCTAAGCTCTAACTTGACTGTCCTCACTTTACTAAGCTGGACCTTGGCTCTTAATTTGATTATAAGAAAGCCGACAGAGCTCAAGCTAAATTACAAACAGGTCGGGCTTGAGCTTGGGCTTGGGCTTGGGAACCAGTGTGCCTTCCTTTGCACTTTTTTGTTTTTTATTTTATTTTTTGGTAAGAATCCTTCACTCGTTTTTAAAATATAAATTAGTCAAGATTGTACTGAACTTGGGCTTGGGCTCATATTTAATGTTAACTTTATCAAGCGGGACCTAGAGCTTAAGATTCATCGAAGCCCCAAAACACTTTGACCTCAGGCTGACCCCACCTTAAACTCAGGTCAAATAACTTCCAAGTTGAGCTCAAGCAATAACAAAATGCCTGATTCTAAAAAGACAGATTTGGGCCCATTATTTTCAATCTGGGTTTCCTTGTAGTCTCACTGAAATGGATCTGAATAAATTTGGGTTTGGGTTCTGGGTTCATACCCGTCTGCCCAAATGCCCAATTTTAATCTGAAATTTCGTTTATATATTTATATTGAATATATTAACTTTTTTTGGTTTTTGAAACAGATATCAAATGATAATATATGGGCAAGGTTGCTTATGGGGATTTTTAGGTATAAATTTGGATCTATTAGGGGTTTTAGATATTAGGGATGAAAATAGGTTAGTTCGGGTGGGGAGGATTATATGAAACTGAGAAATCTTTTAGATTATATTACCTTTTTGGTACATTTGAAAAATATGCCCCCACTAATTAGGCATTTATCCGAATGACAGATAAGTGAATATTTTATTTCTACGACTTTGCTTCTTAATTTCTAAGCTTACAATGACGCAATTCAACTCTTCAGGTCAACCTAGTTTCATTTTCAAGATTGATTTTTTAAACTCAAAACGAAGCCTATTTAGATTCAAATAAAAACACTATTTTTATTAATATAGTATTACTTAAATTAAAATGATCTTGAATATTGGACAAAATTTTAATTTGATTTATCTAAGTACTTTAGTACTTGGGATTATAGGTCAACCCTATTGATTAACACCTTTCATTTGGCTATTTTCTTTATTTTTATTTAGTTATATACAATGGCTAAGAAGAATGGGCCAATGGTTGTGTTGCATTCATTCATTTCATTTCTTTAGGGAAATAACACACAACTCGCATTCATTCTTTTCAAAAAGAGAGCTTTTGTTTCAAAAGGATGGAAGAATAGGATTAGAGAACTTAATATAGTGTTGGCTCTTCATCCATATGGTGTTACAAAAACTAGTATGATTTTTTAAATAGCTCTTAAAACCCAGCCGATATGTTTCAGTTTGCGCAGTCTGACCGTCACTAAAACTCATCTTTCATGTTGTCGTTTTGAATAAAAATAATTATTTTTCCAAGTTTTGCTAAAACGAAAATCCTAGGTCTGGTACTAGGTTTATCGCAGTGTACAATTATGATGAAAACATATCTAATGTAAGTTAGAATACAAGATAGAGAGTTCCAATTCCAATAGGAACCATATCTTCTAATAAAGTGTCATTCATGGTGTATTCAATATTATGGTCAGCTCAATTTGTAAGAGCATTCATTTAGGAGGTAAATCTTATGGTGACCTCAACTTGTAAGAGCATTCATTTGAAAAAGTCAAAGATTTTTTTCATGTCAGCACCACTATAAAGTTCCACTCCTTCCACTGAGGATCAAATAAAAAAATACATAAGCAATTATTTTCAAATGCAAACGCAGTGAAAGGACTTTAATTTTCTTTAAAATGCATTGGAAAGCACTAGAAGAAGCAAAGCATGAAACAAGTCGATCAACAAAAAATCCTTGCAATCCCTATTGTTGGAGGTTTAAGAGGCTTCTACGTTAAAAAATACAAAAATAGAACCATACTCTAATTAGGACAAGAGATGAATAATATAAACTTCATACTTGTATGGTTGTGCCCATTAATTTTAAGGCATTAGACATCAATTTTATTTTATTTTTTATTTTTTCTTCAATGAGTAAACAGTAGCTACCCATTAATTTTAAGGCATTAGACATCAATTTTATTTTATTTTTTATTTTTTCTTAAATGAGCAAATAGTAGCTAACTTATGTATATCAGGTTGAACATTTTTGAGTGCTAGTAGCACTCCATAATGAGGCCCTTGCATTAAAATTAAAAAATGGGGGCCCTACTATTGAGATTTTGAAGGGAACCATAAATCTCACCCAAGTTGTGGGTGCCCCACTCTAGTAATTTGTTTGCACCTAATTGGAAAGCGACACATTCGCAGTAGGTTTTTACATCAGCGACAAAATCGCCCTCACCAGTCTCCTTTATAACGCGAAGAAATTGGGGTTTCTTCAATCCTCCCTGTCTTTTATCTTTTCTTTTTGTTATCTTCCTCCTTTCTTGCAACCAACGTTAACACCATAGGAGATGGGTGTGTAAAAATGGGCATGTTTTCTCCTAAAAAAAAAAAACATTCTGGTTTGAAAATCTTGTTCGTGCCCCGAATTAAAGATCGAGCATTCAGGTTGCGGCATCCATTTTAAACATGTTTGGGTTGCTTGCTATCTTCGTGTCATCCAAATATCAAATAATAAAGTTGATAAGATGGGGTAGAAGTATAGTTGCCCTTTCTCCTCTCCAGCACATGTATGGTCATTTTTTCATTTTAAGAATAACCTTACTATTTGCTTTTCTTTTGTTCCGTATTATTCCCCCACCTACTTTTGACTTAACGAAAGAGAGGGGGAGGAACATAAAGAAATTTATCTGGTTCTCCAAGCTTAAATCATTTTCTATTCTCTAAGCTTAAATCATTTCTTTCCCTCTTGTCTTTAAAAAAAATTAATAATAAATAGTGACTCCTCTCACCTCCACTTGTCTCTACCTCACCCACATCCAAAATATAATTTATTATTTTCAATAGATTCTGCAGACATCAATAAATTTTTAATGCAAATGGGGATAAGCAACACCTTAAGAAAGATAGGGAGGGCTGAAGAAAAATGAGAAGATAAAAAACCCCAATTTCATGTAAAAAACATTTGGCCAATTTGTCACTCTCCAATTAAATGCAGAAAAATTACAAGCGGGGTAAAGTTTATGGTCCGGGGACCTTGCATGATTTTAATTTTAAGTAAAATCCTCAAAGAGCATCTATCTGGGCCCACGAAATCCAAGACTTCTGAGTTCACTGTGTCATCCTGCACTTTTTACCCCTGCAATTTCTGAGCGTCAGATTCCAAGAGATATACAAGAGAAAGAGAAACCAGAAATCTGAAAATCTTGGTTTACACTAGCCCTGTTCAAATTGGAGAGAGAGAGAGAGAGAGAGAGAGAGAGAGGTTTGAGCCGGACGTTCTCCTGTTGAAGAATGAAGACTGGCAGGGCGGAAGAAATGGTATCTCCATTACAGCTCTATCCTATCCAGGCGAGGAACAAGTCTGATTCAGACCCTGAACATCCCATGCCATACTTTCTTCATGTTCTTCTTTCCATTCTGTTGGTCTTCCACTAAGTGAAAACTTTGTACCAACTCATCCTCACCACCATGTCATGGGCGCCTTTGTACACAATCACATTCTTTCACCACTTGCCCGGCACTGTGGGTTAGGCCGATTTCCTTAAAGAATAAAAAAGAAGGTAGTCTTAGAAGTTTAGTTTAATTAGTTTATAGGGTCTCACAGATTGCCGGTGTGACGCCAACCTTCTTTTTATTTTTCGATATAGGCCCGTTTTAAGGTCAGCGTAGCCTTTTGCCTAGACCCAACATGTGGGAATTATATTGCCTAGGACAATTGAATGGGCAACAAATATGTGGGGCATTAAGGCCATTACAATGCTCACATAATGTTTGCTTGAAAAGGGGCCTTCAAATAAGGCCTCCAACTCCAATCCCTTTTCATGGTGGAAGAAGGAATGTGTTAAAAAGAAGAGAAGGAACCATCATGAATCCATTCTTGTGTGTTGCTATTTAGATGATGAAGCATTTGGCTATCATAGGAGTAGGAGTCATTCAGACCATTTTCTTTTCTACCATGCATCCATTTGATGACCACTAATTGGATGGCTATTATTGTCTTTTATTGGTTTGTTTTTAGGCTGTCATCCATCCACATTGTGGACTGCCATTTTGATGGCCTCTGTTAAGTGGATGAGCTTAAATAAAGTTTTGCTTTGTGGGAGACTCTTATAGATTTTATATTGCACATATTGATTGATACATGCATGTCTATTTGGTTGTTGGTATGGGAGGGTTGTAGACTAGCAAAGAACAAAGCTGAGAGGATCAGTGGAGTCTTAACCGAGGCTCACAGCATTTTCAGTGCTTTTTACTAAGATGTAGGTGTAGGAACTTTGGATCATTTGCTTTTGTTTCTAGCAGCTGGATCTCTTTTCCTTTAATTTTTTTTTCATGATAATTTAATTTTAGATGGAAACTAATGTATTTTAATGAAAAGTGAGATTCATAAATTTGATCATGGATAATGAGTTCATGATTATAAAAGTAGTAAAAAAGGGCGGCCCAGTACATGAGGCTCCCGCATAGCAGAGTCTGGGGAAGGCAAGATGTATGCAGCCTGATCTTCATTTTGAAGAGGCTGTTTCTGTAACTTAAACCCCTATCCTCCAAAACGCTACCTATAAGCCTTTACCATCCTTCATGATTTTGAAAGTAGTAAATGGAGAGTAATGTTTCTAGTGAATCACTATCTAGGAAATATTGGAAGAAACCTATTGTTTGGAATTAAGTTGGACGCCGCTTGCAAGTAAAAGATTTTTGGGGAGAGCCATGATAACTACATCGGTCAAAGGAGCTTTCTAGACATGGATCTGGATAGAAACTGAACAAGTCTCAGTAATGTGGCCCAACTGTATCCTGCTTTGTATTATAGGAAAGACTTTTCACTTCTCAGCTTGGAGCATCACTAATGATAGCTAATATGTTTGTTGGAGATCTAGTGCACTTGCATGCTTTCTGCCTTTTTTTCTTTTCCCTTTTCTGTTTTCATTTTTGTGTGTTCTGATATTTGTTTATAAAGTTTACAGCAACTTTTTTAATAATATCAAGGATTTTTTATTTTTTTTTCATTTTGTTAAATGGTAATATATTGTATTTCACTGAAAAAATAAGTACACACTATGATGCCCAATTTGAGATGGTTGTGGTTGGGACATGCTGTAGATGCAGCAGGGATATGAATTTTATACATGAGAAATGAAGTATTAGATATGATGGGGCATGTTACATTGTCTATTTTGAGGTATCCAAGTACCATAAATTTTAGGGGTATGATTAGTAGTTGGATGTCAAAGAGGAATTGGGAGCTTTATCTGATGAGGAGAAGCAACGACACTTGTCTTGCCAGTTTGACGCTAACCTTCTTTTTATTTTTCGATATAGGCCCCTTTTAAGGTCAGGGTAGCCTTTTGCCTAGACCCAACATGTGGGAATTATTTTTCGTAGGACAATCGAATGGGCAACAAATATGTGGTGCATTAGGGCCATTACAATGCTCACATAATGTTTGCTTGAAAAGGGACCTTCAAATAAGCGACTCCATCTCCAATCCCTTTTCATGGTGGAAGAAGGAATGTGTTAAAAAGAAGAGAAGGAACCATCATGAATCCATTCTTGTGTGTTGCTATTTAGATGATGAAGCATTTGGCTATCATAGGAGGAGGAGTCATTCAGACCATTTTCTTTTCTACCATGCATCCATTTGATGACCACTAATTGGATGGCTATTATTGTCTTTTATTGGCGTGTTTTTAGGCTGTCATCCATCCATATTGTGGACTGCCATTTTGATGGCCTCTATTAGGTAGATGAGCTTCAATAAAGTTTTGCTTTGTGGGAGACTCTTATAGATCTTATATTGCACATATTGATTGATACATGCATGTGTATTTGGTTGCTGGAGTGGGAGGGTTGTAGAATAGCACATGACAAAGCTGAGAGGATCAGTGGAGTCACAAGCAGAGGCTCAAAGCATTTTCAGTTCTTTTTACTAAGATGTAAGTGTAGGAACTTTGGATCATTTGTTTTTGTTTCTAGCAACTGGATCTCTTTTCCTTTACTTTTTCTTCATGACAATCTAATTTGAGATGGAAAGTAATGTATTTTTATGAAAAAGTGAGATTGATAAATTTGATAATGGATAATGAGTTCATGATTTTGGAAGTAGTAAATGGAGAGTAATGTTTCTGGTGAATCACTATCTAGAAAATATTGGAAGAAACCTGTTGTTTGGAATTAAGTGATGAAAGAAAGTAGACGCTGCTTGCAAGTAAAAGATTTTTGGGGAGAGCAATGATAACTACATTTGTCAAGGAGCTTTCTAGACATAGATTTGGATAGAAACTGAACAAGTCTCAGAAATGTGGCCCAACTGTATCCTGCCCTGTATTTAAGAAAGACTTCTCACTTCTATTTTTGGAGCATCACTGATGATGTCTAATATGTTTATTGGAGCTCTGGTGCAGTTGCATGCTCTCTGCCTTTTTTTTTCCTTTTCTGTTTTCCTTTTTGTGTGTGTTCTGATATTTGATTATAACGTTTATTGCAATGTTTTTAACAATATCAAGGATTTTTTTATTTATTTCATTTTTTTAAAAGTATTTCACTGAAAAAATAAGTACACACTATGATGCCAAATTCGCGATGGTTGTGGTAGGGACATGCTGTTGATGCAGGGATATGGATTTTATACACGAAAAATGAAGTATTAAATATGATAGGACATGTTACATTGTCTATTTTGAAGTGTCCAAGTGTCATAAAATTTAGGGGTATGATTAGTAGTTCAATATCAAAGAGGAATTTGAAGCTTTTTCTTATGAGGAGAGGCAACTACGCTTGTCTTGCAGGTGTTTGCAGCAAGGATGCTTTGGAAGAGGATCAGCGGCGGCAAAGATCAAGTACCAAATGGGTTAAGGAAGGAGAAAAGATTACTCAATACTTCGTCAACATTGACTAAGAATTAATTGCATTCAATTGATTGAAGTGGGAGGGATTGTGGAATAAAAGGAAGACATCGAAGGAAGGATAATTCATTTCTATGGATCAATTTATAATGCTGCTAAGATTTATCACTCTATTATTTGTGGAATGGAAATGAATGATGCCCTAGAGGCTCCTTTCCATGAATAAGATGCAACGTTTCCGATGTGGGGAATATGGAGATGATCAAGCTCTTGGGCTAGATGGTTTTGCTTTACCTTTCTTTCAAAAAAATTAGGAAAGTTGTAAACAAGATGTGATGGAATTATGAGTTTTCTCTCATGAAATTTTGTCAAAGGATATGGGAGCTTCATTCATTGTCATAGTTTCAAAAAGAGGAGATTCAGGCCTAGAAGGATTTTAGATCCATTAGTCTCCTGGAAGTATCTATAAAATATTAGCAAAGGTTTTGGCTGATCGACTGAAGTGGTCTCCGCTTTATTAAGTTTAAAAATCCATTGTCTTCGCGGAAAGGTTATCAGATTCCTGATGGTGTCTTTGTTGCTCATGAATGTCTTGATATTGTTTCAATCAACCAAGTCAAGCATCCTTCATAAGTTGAATTTTAAAAAGGCATATGACATGGTGGACTGGTTAATTTTTTTCATTATATCTCATTTTGGATGGGTTCAGGGAAGTACTCCATTAAAGTAAAGTTGCGCTGCATCATAGTCCCACCTCTAATCACTATGAACAATAACAAGGAACACAAGAAGATTTTGAGGAAGTCCCTGTGTCAATGTTACAGGGAGACCGTGATTCTATTCTGGATACAAAGCTGAAATCCACTATTAAAGGAATATTATCTTTGTGATATTAATCACCGGGTTATTTTCATCTTCCTGATTACATAATATATTGAGATGATTATAGCTATGCAACAGTCCAAGTGAGAATGGAAAAAATATTCCCTGAAGAAGTTTTCTTCTTGATCTTTACAAACACATCCACAAGAACCAATCAAAGTTATTAGTAAGCTATAGCTATATAGTGTTAGCCAAAATGGCCCATTCTGGGAACTTTGAACGGATTAGATTCGCACACCAATGATATGATTAAACGTAAATGGATCTTCAAAATTTTAGGGCATACCTGAATCCATCGCTAACGGAGACGAAACGGATGCCAAAATGGGTGTTACAACTCCCTCAGCCTTCTCTTGATGCCAGCAACTCGATGGTGATGCTCAGCCTTTGATTTTGAGTCAGTATGTGTGTAAAGACGAGGGAGTTTCCCGGCTTTTATAGTCGTCTGACCATCAATGGACGACTGCAACGTTCTTCCTCGTTATGGAGCGTTGCCAACGTTTCATTCATGGATATTCAACACAAGAAAACTGAAAATGGATTGAAGTGCAGTAAAATACAGTGAAGGAGGAGAGAGTGGACGGTTACAGAAATGGGCGGTGGTCATTTGGACCACCACCCTCAGCTACCAACATATAGGTCGTGGAGTTTGCAAAACTTACTGGTCCTATCGATCAACATATTCCACTCAGAGTTTGTTAGTAAAGATACAGACTAAAATTTTGGGATGATTTTATAAACGAAGTTTAATTAACATGCTTTCAAAGCCTTATATAAAGTCGTACAAAGACTTCTGTTAAAATTAATTTGGCTGGTGATGTGGTTTAAAATTTTCACATGTACAGTAAGATTTTGTTCTGAATACCCAAAATGTGGTGATGTAAATAGCAAATTGAGATGCGGGGTGGGCGGGATAAAGATGCAGAAAAGGGGGTAGATCGGGTGAATCTGAACATTGGCCTTGCGCTAAACTCTCTATTACAAACAAAGAAGAAGAGAACTTGGGGAAACCCAAAAGCTCTCATAATATTTTCATTATCAATAACCGAACCACAAAAGAGGCATTAAAATGCTTTAAATAAGAGAAAACTAAACCTAGACCTAATCTCAATCTTCTATACAATCCTACTATTTAGATTAAAACATCTCATCTTAAATAAATAAAAGACATAACCCATGGTGCATCTATAAATAAAATAAAATAAAACATAAACTGAATGGGCTGGGCTCATTGGCTGGTTGACCCATGGGAGCCATGGTTATGTCAACATGAAGTCTTTTTTAATGTTTCAAAAGCGTAAAGTTGTATAAAGGCTTTAGGTGATATTACTTCTAATGATAGTATATTCAGGGAGAATTTCTTTGAATATTACATTGATAGTAGCTCGCAGCCTTCTCATCAAACATGATATTTTAGAGGATTTGTTTTTTCTAAGTCTTATTTTTCAGGAGTATGAAACATACAATCTTTGTTGCAAATAACATTGGAAGAACCAAAATGAAGAAGAAAATAGAAAAGTTTAGTAGTGTAGGAAAAGCCTATACAAACATACCTAGCAGCCTATACAAAGAAAAACAGCAAGCAACCACTTATAAAAAGGGTGCCAGAGTCAAAATAGAGAGAAAAAAAAGCCACAAACAAAAAGGAAACAGAGAGAAAGAAACAAAACCTAGAATGCTTTTTTTCCAAATGTTGTTAACTATTACTCCCTACTTGCAAATGAGATACGTCTTTCAACCCATGATGCCCAAATATGGCATGGATACGACAGTGACATGACATAAACATGGTGGAGATACATATTTTTATACGTAAAAAGTGAAGTATCAGATACAACATGACACAACACTTTGCCCAATTTGAAGTATCCTTGCATCATTGCTTTCAACTGAAAGAGATTTACTAGATGAAATGTCTATCGCCCAATCTCTAATGCCCAATCTATTTGTCTCTCTGAATTGTACTGCCCACTAACATTGCCGGTATAACTTTGTGATGTTCCACCTAGTAAGCTCTGAGTCTCCTCATCTTTGTTAAATAATAAATGTTCTTGAAATGTTCTCAGGCCTTGGAGTTCCACCACCACTTCTTTCATTGTAGGTCTGTCTTCCCCTTTAAATTTCAAGCATCTCTTTGCAAGTCGAGCAATAGCCATGAACTGTTCTTCTGGACCACCACTTCGTATCTGCTCGTCTAACACTTGAAATAGCTGATTCTCTTTCATGGCATTGAGGAAATACATAACCAAGCTTCTATTTTCAGGAGACCTGTTGGAAAACACAGGCTTCTCCCCTGTTAAGAGCTCCACAAGGACAACCCCAAAGCTATACACATCACTCTTGGATGTTAAATGGCCAGTCTGGAAGTACTCTGGGTCTAAGTAACCCAATGTCCCCGTCACAAATGTGCTTATCTGAGTATGATCAATGGGGACCAATCTTGAAAGTCCAAAATCAGACACTTTGGCTATGAAATTATCATCTAAAAGTATATTTGCAGACTTAATATCTCTGTGAAGGACTGGCATGGAGGTGGCTGAGTGCAAGTAGGCAAGTGCTTCTGCTGTTTCTGTGGCGATCCTTAAACGGTCCTCTAGTGAGATTGATGTTTCATTACCCACCTCATGGATGTGGTGATAAAGGGTTCCATTGGGGATAAATTCATACACTAATATGGGGACTTGGTCCTCCAAACAACATCCTAAGAGCTTTACCACGTTTCTGTGATTAATTTGAGACAAAATGGCTAGCTCATTGATGAATTGCTCAGTTTGGTTGGCATCTATTATTTTGGATCTTTTAATGGCAACTGTTCTATTGTTTGATAGCACCCCTCTATAAACTACTCCAAAACCTCCTTCACCAACAATATTGTTTCTGTCATAGTTATTTGTTGCCCTTTCTAATTCTTCTAATGTAAAGATCTTGAATGTCTCAACTCCTCGAGTAGAAATCTTTTGTTGTAATAACAAACCTCCGTTCTGCTGAAAGAACTTCTTTTTGAGTTTGATGCTCTTTCTTTTCCTCCATGCCCAGCATGTCCAAGTACTTCCCACAATTAGAAATAGAAGGGTTAAGCCAATTCCTGCATGGTTGCATTAAGATTATAAAAATCCAAGTTTAATATATTTTTTTCCTAAGAAAAGAGGATATACATGTATCTAATATATTTATTCTCATGGACATTTTATTGTGCATGCTACAAACCATTGTCCAAAATTTGAACCAAATAAAGAATTCTAACAGTTCATTTTTTAGACAAAAGAAAAGGAGATCAACTATGATCCTAACCAGCAAATTTTTTGGTTTCACACTTTGTTGCTTGATGCTTAATAACACTTTCCGTCAATCTAAATATCATTCCGTAAAACTCTAGTACAAGAATTTTAAGGTTACCACATATCACTTGTCAAAATAGATAATAAAAGGTGATTTAACTTGTTTTGCATGTCATCAGTCCAAAAAGTCAACAACAAATATCACCCTAACTGAAAGTGACGTTTCAAATCATTCCAATTCATGAATTATGTTCTGATGAATAGATTGCGATAGCAAATTGTAGGTCCCATTATTGGATCTATGTTCTATGTGATAGAACAATTGTGTGTTAATCAAATTAACAAAAATATACCTTATACTGTTATATTCTCTTAATTAGTTGTATGTCCAACGTCATGGAATAGATCGATCATATACTAAAAACCTTCTTATATCTTCGAAGTGCTGGAGGCTGCTAGAGATTGGCGGTGTTTGAATGAACCAAGTGAGGGAGCCTAGAGATTTCTTTAAACAGCCACCAGATTTTATCAAAGGATAGTAACTCAGAAAGAGTTTGGCATGTCCCCTTGATTTAAGTGAACGGATCTCAGAATTAAAATTTGAATTCACATGAGGGAGGTTCGAGACTTGAGGGATGGCCTGGTGGTAGGCATCCTATCTCCCATACCACCTACCAGGGATCGATCCCTGGTGGGTGCTTTAATTTCCCTCCCAGCTGGCTAGTGAGCCAGCGAAGCAAAAAAGGAGGAAGGTTTTAGGGTGGACTATACAAGGGGCCTTGAATGGGTTAGAAAAGCCCGTTAGCAGAATCAACTACATGAGTTATTAGTCTAGTAAGGCAAATGGGCTGTTTCAGTTATTTTATTTCTATTAGGACAATATGATGATAGTGTTTTACGAAATGTCCACCATTCATTGCCACAAACTGAAGTTGTTGCTCCTAGTGAGCTTCTCGATTTTGAACTTTGTGCTTGAACTCTCTCCCAACATGGTGAACCAAAGTTGTGTACACTTGAATATTCCCCTTTTGAAACTTCTCTTATCTACCCAACCAAGTAGGTCTCTTGTCCAAGAGAACGCAGATAAATCAGATTCCAAATTTGAGTACTTATGCCTTTGAATCTACGAAACAAATCTGATCGTCTAATCTTATCAAGTCTGTCCTTTAACTGATGCTCTGCTAATGTCAGAGATGATGTCACATGATGACTTCAGTGTTCCTGGCTACTAGGCATCGTACGTGAGCTAGGTCTTCTTGACCTAGAATCGACTCGCTCCTCACCTGCGTCAGAACCAGGCCCGGACTTTGGTTGCAAAGAGGGCAGATGGGAGGCATTGTAGACGAGCATTGTTTGAGCTGGGCCCAATCTCCAACGGGGAGCTGATGCTATCCTATATGGCTAGCAAAAAGTCTAGGAGGCCCAATTTATAACCCCCGATTTTGTTTCCGATCCGACGTGGCTGGGGGACACTGGAATGCCAATGGGGCCCACACAATTTGAAGAAAGGAACAAAACCAAACCAAACAAAAAGATAGGTCAATCGTTTTGTGCATCTCCTCTGCCCCCTCTCTTTTGTCCGTCCAACCTTCTGCATAATCTGCATGATCTGAGCAAATTGTAATCCAAAATCCCATAAGGGACACCTGAACTCATTAATTATTCCCATCAAAACAAGGGGCATTGTAGAAGAGACACAGAAGAAAGGAGCCTCAAAGGACATGTTATAACCAGTAAGAGACGCTGTTCCATCAACTTCAATATAAATCAAGAAATAAATGATATCCAACAAAAATGCAATACGAGCTAAGAAATCTTAGTTTCCTCTAAGTGGAAGGATATCCACCAAGTTTAACCAATACACAATGACTAAAATACCCCTAACCCTGAGCCTCGGTTCTGGCTAACCCAGACGACCGATCCGGCTAAACCGGAATACAAGACATAACCCAACAATCTCCACCTTGGCTTGGATTCCGCAAATCCTCAGAGCCACCTTGAGATACCCGGTAATGTCTTCACGCACCTTGCTGAAGGGTACGTCTCCGCACACGCTACGACCTAGCGTGGCCACAGTTGCCTCCTTTGACCTTGACACCACCGTCTTGAACCTCCGAAGTGCTCTCCATTTGTTGCCACATGCATGCATCCTTGCAACACAATGAACCTAACTTCCGTCAAGACAAAACTGAAGACCTCCCCGAATCCGGATCTCATTGGTACCTTGTGAATCCTTCCTTCTGTCTCCATCCCGGTGTTCTTTCCGTCAAACCTGCAACTGTCCTGTTCTAGTCTGTTCTGGTGGGTTGGGCACATTACATGCGGGTTAGGTATGGCCCGATGCTTAAACCGGCTTACTCCGACCTGAACAAAACTACCTTTTCCCGAAAAAAATCATCTCCGTTCAGGGCTTCCTGGATTTCCGCTAGATGATATCATTGAAGATCCATTAATCCATCTTCCGATGATCCGTCGCATCTAACTCCACCTGAACCACAGATTTCCTCCCCTGTTATTTGATGTCTCCTTCACTGCTTCACCTGAAAAAGCATACCCTATCAACTTGTAGAGATTTCTGACCATCTCACCCTCCATGATGACCAATGTTCCCTTTTCCACCTTCGTAACTCCACCTGCTACAGTGCACTTGCAGCCTTTGAAGTCTAAGGCATACAAAGAAATCCTATTTCTTCGTTAACTCGGAACATATATCACAGCCGTTGGGGTTTGAATAACATCATCACACATCTGGATTTCTACCGATCTTATCTCAAATGCTCATCAGTTGCATTCTCCCCCATAAGAACAAATCCATCAACCATGATAGTTATTTGCGTCAAACCAATCTCTACGTGAACATGATAGAAAGAATCCGAATCCCAATACCATGAATCAACAACCGGATCCATACATGTAGCGACCAAAATTGATTCCTTGTCCACCGAATCCGAGCTTTGTTGCACACTACCTCCTTCTGATTCTGATTCCTTTTGCTTTTTCTTCCACTTTGGCATGTCGCTCATTCTTGATCCCTTCGACGCGGATCTAAGCTTTCCATCAAAGTTCCGGAGCAATTTACCATTCTTGATATCAAGTAACACTTTTCAATCATTGCTGTGTCATGGAGTCTAACACTCTATCCTGCCAATCTCTGAAGTCGTTTCTCCATCAAACACTTCAATCTGGCCCGTGATGCTTGAATCCATTGCTATCATCGTGAATCTGTCAGTTTCTTCAGTCCCCCCAATTTTCTGCCCATCAAACTGCTAATATCTTTTATCTACCTCGTAGATCTCGTCACCGTGAGCACGCTGGAAGAAACGGATCTGAAATCCGACTCCGGATGGCTTCGATATCGCAGAATTAATTCTCTACACTCCAATTGGTCAAACATCCATGTTGACCGTTGACCAGCCCATCTTCTTCCACAAACGCGTAGATCTCCTCACAATGAGTCCGTAGGCTCAAACGGATCTCCGATCGGACATCGGACGATCAAGATATCGCAGAAACAATTTCAGCCGTTGAATCTGGTCAAACCTGCCTGTTGACCGTGCTGACGTCACTGCTGACGTCACGGCTTGCTGGCAAACTGGGCTTCTGAAACGGATCCGGGTCGGGTTCACCTGACCCGGAGCTAAACTGAACTGAATCTGTTCTGCTGGGCTTCTAGTACACGGACCAGGTCGACCCGACCCGACCTGGCCTGAACCTGCTGCTGGACTCTGCTGCACCACGGGTTGGGTCTGACCCAACTCGAAACCCGGACCAACCTGAAACCGCGCTGGGCTTGCTGGGCTGAACTCCTCCGCGGGTCAGGCAACCTGACCCGACCCGACCCAACACCCAAGACAGCTGGGTCGTCTTCTTCTCTGTCGCTGGGCGCTGCGTCTGCAACCCAGTTGCAGACGCAGCGAATCCAACGGCCTGCTACGGCAGGCTCCAGCTCAGCGGCCCAATAGGAGGCTATTCAGACTTGCCGGAAACACTGGACGAGTCGGCATCCGATCCAGCGTCGCCATCAGAGCTCACCTTACTGACCCCCACCGATTCCCCAAAAGCAGACCGATCCAATTTCTCCTTCCCAGCAGCAGCCCCCGCATCCGCAGCGCCGCGACCACCCGCCTCATCCACGAGGATCTCTCGGACCTCCTCGTATTCCAAATCCTCGCAATGCCCATCCTCGTAGTCGACTCGATACAATCCTCCGCGCTTGAATCGCACAATCTTCCCCGAGATTTGATACCACTTGCTTTTTCTTCCCTTTTCCTCTGCAAACCACAGAACCGATTTCAGGCCTTCTTACAAGTTCCAATCGAGCATCGTTGCCAATGACATATGGATCCGGACACATCCTCTTCTCCCACGCAAATCCTAGATCCGTTAATCGCAAAACCCGAGCGATCTCTACCTCGCTCTGATACCAATTGTTGTGGTTTTCTGAACATTCACCCGTTGTGCGCATCCACGGAATCACAAAATCAACCAGAACAAGCCACACAAGAAGAGACACCGAGATTTACGTGGTTCACCCAAACCGGGCTACATCCACGAGCACAGGAGGACGAACATCTTTACTATGACCAGTAAAGCATACAAGAGATTCCCACACTCTCACCTCATCTCTCCTACGTGGTGTGGGAACACCACGGGCAACTAATGCCGCCGCCGCTGCAAGGTCTAGGGTTACAGACTATACAATATATAATCTCCGCTTTCTTGGCCACCAAGAAAGCCCCGGTACAATTACCAAAATACCCTTGACCTTAAACCAGTCCCTGGCTAACCCAGTGGACTCATCCGGCTAAACCGGAATACAAGACATAAACCTAACAGATGATGCCTCAGTTTTTTTTTTTTACCGTGACCTCCTGTTTAGGAAATTTGATGATGGTTCTCTTGGGACCAAGGACGAACGAATGCAGCAATTTGCATATCCTCTTTACCTGCTTATTATCCAACAAGAAAAATGGCACCTTATATATCAACCTACTTAGCTACGTTGTTGATGATCCAGAGGCAAATGTATTTGAATCTAAAAGGGTGTGACCATCTCCAGCTAGAGGAACCCCAATAGAAGAAGATATACAAGTGAAGTAGAACACTGCACTCATCATAGAATCGAAAAGCACCACAATAATCACCAACAAAGGCCCTTCCGATCTCTTGGAAGACCCATTTCCATAGCTCAGAGTTTTCACTCTATGCTGAAACAACCCTTCCACAAAAGCCATCCCAATTGTCGATCCGAGATAAATTAAAAGCCATCCCACAGAAACCCCTCAACCCTTCTTCTACACTGGAATGACACTCGTGGGCCATGTTATAATTCTACATGTTTTTATTGAATCATGAGATATTATTATGATATGAAGAAATGGGTCATTTTTGGGTGATTAGATCAAATTGGACTTTGATTAGAAAGGAGTTTTCAAGTTTTAGTTTCAATGACATTTTTGTAAATTGGAAAGCTTGCATGCGGTGTGTTCATTTTAAGATGAGGAAGTCTATTCATTAGTCTCTCTTTTCTTTTGGTGTTCTTAAGTTTAACGTGTACGGTGCTGCTAAAAATAAATTGGAGCCTACAGAAATTAGTGGGGTCCTTCAAAATAATCAAGGAGAGATTTTATTCATGTTCTCCAAGCATGTGAGGGTTTATGATTTGAAATAAAGAAGAGGTCTTAGCTATTTTGGAAGGTGTGAGTTGTTTCTCTAAAAATTTTCATAGTGTTCTTATTGTAGAGAGTGACTTCTCTAATACGATCGATTGGATGACTAATCGGAAGAGTAACCCATGGAAATTTCATTTCCTCTTTAATTATGAAATTCGAGTGTTGTCTTCCTCTATCAATGAGCACTTTCATCATGAACTTAGATCAACCAACTACTTTGCCGATGCTTTAACTAAACAAGGGATTGAGATGATATTTCTTTGGGGGGTACTATATAGTAATTTGCTTCTACTAGGGTATCATGCTCATGTACCTCGATACTCTTTTCTTTCTAATGTTTCCGCTTTCTTTTTTGCTCTTTTTCCTCCATCTGATTATTCTAATTGTTGTAATCTCTTTATATTAATTAAGTAATCTATTTCCGTTCAAATATATATATATATATATATATATTGGTTTCTGTAATGAGTTTTTGATATGAAATGGATGATTTCTGGTGCTATGGTGAGCCAGCCATCTCCCGGAGCATCATAGCAAAACCCTCAAGCCATCTGGACCACGTTCTTCCTTGTGGCTGGGATTCGAACCCAAATTCTTGGGTTTGGGCTGCTTGATGATCAAAAAGCTTTGGCTTCCATCGCCACCACCGTAGCAAAACCCCTCAAATTTCTTAAAGGGTTTCTGTAGAAGAAGGGGTTCTCTAGAAGAAGGGTTTAAGAAGCGAGAAGAAAGGTTTTCGGATTTCTAAAGGTGGGGTTTTGGAGGGAGGTCTTGAGGGAGAGAGCTCTCTTTGGGCATCTCCATCGCCACTGCAGAGCAAAGGAGAGACACAGAGAGAGAAAGAGATATAGAGAAATAGCTGAGGGGAGATGAGGAGAGAGAAGAAAGAGATGAGGGGAGAGAAGAGATAGGGAGGGGTGCTGGGATTGGAGCTGGAGAGGATGGATGGATAAGAGAGAGAAGGCAGACGAGATACACAAGACAATTGAACTATCTTTTTGTTTGGTTTCGACGTTCTGTTCCTTTCTTCAAACTATTTGAGCCCCACTGACCTTCCAGCTCCCTCAGCCACGTCGGATTGGGAACAAAATCGAAGTTAGAAATCAGGCCTCCTATACTTTTTGATATGGCTAGTGACGCAGTGGTGGCTCGGTGGCCCGGCATCAGAACTTAGCAATTCTTCTTGGCGTTTGTGCCTTCATAAAATCAAGAAGAAGAAAGGATCTACTATCTCTTGCTCCTGTTTTTCAAGAAGAATGGATTGATGTCCTGTGCCATTGAACGAAACTTAGAAAGAGAGAGTTTCAAGTTGCATCTCATGGGATCCATCAGATTTGGATCAATCAACCTCTTCTTTCTTACTCACTACAGCAACACATTGTTATCTCGGCAATCAAAGTTAACTCGAGGCTCCTTAAGAAATCTGTCCATCCTAAACTATTGGACTGACTGGAACCTCACACCAATACCACTTGGCACATCGGAAGCTTGTGACTGGTGCACAAATGCAATGCGCACACTAGGAAAAACAAGATAAGTTTACATGGTCCAACTGTGTCCTACATCCATAGGAAAGAGAACTTTCATTCGTATTCCTCTTCTTTTCCTCTTTTCTCTTTTAAGGCTACAAAACATCTTTCCACTTTTATCATTTTATTTTTTTGAGTTTTTGGTAAATTCTCCCCTAAAGTTTATATGATTTGTAAATAGACCTTTATAGTTTTAGTATTTGTAAATAGGCTTTTACTTTTTCATTTTTAATACCTGTTAAGTCTCCAAAACAAATATTCCTAAAAAAGGGGCAACAATATTGAGGTTTGTGTTGAATTTTAATAAAAATGACAGCTTTACCCTTACACCTGTTAAAAAATGAGTATATTATTATTTTAAAAAATATTATTATTTTTTTCCAAGTCCCAATGGCCTATTCCTCAAAACTTTCTCATGGACATGAAGCCTAATGATGCATTTTAAACCTTTTATCTATAAAATGGTGGGCTGTGTATGGATAGGATAGTTAAAACCACTTATAAATACATATGTTAATTGTCATTACGATAGATTTAGACTTAATGAAATTGGACCGTAAATTGAGAGAATTAGATTTATGTAGGATACGTTCTCCCACTCCCACTAAATATAATATAACTGTTAATGTCACAAGAGAGAGAAAAAAAATGACTAAACTGTTAAAATTATGCATATACAAAGAAATAAGCAAAAGGATCATTTCACTTTGAAATTTTGTGGTGGTTGGAAGTTTACTAATTTTGGGGATACACAAGGTATTAAAATAAAATAGCAAGAGCCTATTTACAAATAGTAGAACCATAAGGACCTATTTAAAAATTGTATAAACCTTAGGAGAATATTTGCAAGAAGCAGTCTCTCTCTCTATATATTTTAAAGATGAAATTACCCATCTCCTCTCTCTCCACACCCCCCCATCTCCTCCACCCCTCCCTCTCTCCCTGCGCCTCTATGTTCTCTCTCCCCCACCCCCACCCCCATCCCCATCCCGTCCCTCCTCCTCCCCTTCCCCACCTCCCCTGAGAAGACAAAGAGAGGTAGCGAGAGGGAGAGGGAGAGGGAGAGAAGAGAGAGAGAGAGAGAGAGAACAAAGAAGGGGAGGGAGAAAGAAAGAGAACAGAGAGGGAGAGGAAGAGGGGGAGAGAGAGAGAGAACACAGAGGGAGAGGAAGAGGGAGGTGGGGTGGGGTGGGGTGGGGTTCCGGTGGGGCATGGAGAGAGAGGAGAGAGGTAATTGCGTTTTTTTTAAAAAAAAATTAAAATGATATGTGTGAAAAGATGTTTTGTAGGTGTACTTAGAAGCTATTTATATATAACCACTCCATTCTTAAGCCCTAAGAACGCTCAGTAAAAGGATTGAAATACCACTGAACCTTAAACCTAAATCCCAGCTCACCTATATGACTGATCTAGAAAAGCCCAAAATAGACTACCATAACCAAACAATTAATACATATCTTGAAGCCATACAAATGTAGTATCCACGTAGTGGATATTCTTAGTAGTCTCTACAAGGCTAAGAGCATTTATTTCACTAACTCAAAAAAGGAAAAAGATAATTATTGAATTCGTTGGGAATTTCTACAAGATTAAAGTAGACTAGTAGACCAAGAATCTTGGCTCCCAATTAGAGATAACACCTTCTGGTTAGGCTGGCCAATCTTGACTCCTAATTACAGATCACTTCTCATAATTATGGGTACGTTTTTTCACCAGTATACTTTTAAAATACAATACTGTAATCGATTGGGATTGGGGCATGCAACATACCTGTAATGCTCTTATTTATCATATCTCCATAGAAATACTAAAGTTATGGATCCCATAGTCCATTGGGCCAGTGTTCTCTTGAGCCATCCTTGATGATTCACCAAGGATACTTTTGGCCCATGATTCACCAAGGTTACTTTTGGCTCACTTTTCTTGGTCCTCAACCAATCAAAGTTAACTTTCACTATCTCCTAGAGCTGGTCTTCTTGGCCAGTCGTAGGGTGGCCCAGTTGGAAAAAATTTGATTTGGGTATTTTCTTCTAAGAGAGTATTTACCTAAAGAAACCAGGAGTGTGGGAAAATCTTTAACGCAATCCATTCCATCTTTTCGATGGGTGCCCTTTGGGCAAATGCATTCGTAGCTCCCTGGATTGTTGAGGCAGATTCCTTCGCAAGGATATTTGTCTCTATGGGCACACTCATCAATATCTGCATAGCCATCACAAATATGAACAAAAACACGAATTAGCCTGACCCAAAAGTTAGAAAGTGTTTTAACCCCCTCTATCTCTCTTTTCAATCGGGAACAAATTACCATACCTATGCATCCATCAGTCCCATTGAGATAAGGATTTCCTTCATAACCTTGAGAGCAATTGCAGCGATATCCAGGGCCGTTCGATGAAGTAAAGCAGTAGCTATTCTCACTGAGACAAGCATAGTCCCCCTTCTTTCGAGCATCTTCGCACGTCTCGTTCCCCGCCACCCAATCCAGCACCGTCGGCACAGACTCAGGTGTGAAGTTCCGGAGATAGGCGGGGGAGAAGCTGAATTGGTCTGCGTCTCCGAGGAAGCTGTAGCTGCAATTATTGAAAGCCGACACATAAGTGTGGTTGTAGAAGCTACTCATTGTCACTTCAAACACCTTGACTTCCGCTGGAATTTTGAACTGGCAACAGCCAATTCCAATGCAGGACCCGTTTTTTGCACTAGTCTCATCGAAGCATGCTGATGCGCATCCGGTCCCAAAACTAATGTTATCCCAACCCCCCTTGTAAACCGACATGGAGGCCAGGGTATCGCACCCGATGGCCGTGAATTGGTTGCGGGTGTTTGAGATGGTATATGGGTCATCTTCTGCGAATCTGATCCAGTTAGAAAATTTGAGTGTGGAATTGCCGGCCCGATTGTAGCAGTCATAGCTCACCCAAGTGCTGACAGTCATTTCGCCATGCAGCAATGATATGTCCTGGATTGCGATATTTTTCCAGTAAGGTCTTGGGGGGTCGTAGTTATGATTGCATGTTACATTGAACCCAACATTTCTGAAACAGGTTGGTTCTCCTATCCCAAAGGGATATGGGATGTCAACTTTGCCACACTTCCTTGTGCAATTTGTATGGGATGCACATGTTACTGCAGATACAAACCATAACAACTGAATCAAAATGTGCAGAGCCATCTCTCTCACTCTCAATTTCTCTCGCACACTCTCTCCTCTTACTTACTAAGTTACGGCACTTGTACGCTGATGGCCTTAACAGGAGAGACTATGCAGACATTTTGTAGCCTCATGGAAGAAACCGTGTTTAGTGGTTGTTGACGCGTCAACGAAGTCAAGTCAATTGATTGTAAGTATGAACACTGAGTCCAGTCATTTGTATGGGCATGCCCCAGAGATTTCTATTGGTCTTTTTCACACAGCCATTTTTTTCTTTCACGCAACTATTCTTTTTCACGCAACCATTGAAACATATGGTTTTGGTTCTCTCGCACGCTCTCTCCTCGTACTTACTCCATCACCGCGGCGCTTGTACGCTGATGGCCTTAACAGGGAAGACAATGCAGATATTTTGTAGCCTCAGGGAAGAAACCATGTTGAGTGGCTGTTGACGCGTCTATGAAGTCAAGTCAATTGATTAATGTAAGTATGCACACTGAGTCCAGTCAATTGTGCCCTATAGATTTCTGTTAGTCTTTTTCACAGAATCATTTTTTTTCTTTTCACACCATTATTCTTTTTCACACAACCATTGAAACATATGGTGGTGGGCACTCCATCAGCCAAGGCTAAAACTAGGCAGTTTATTTTAGGAAACATTTCAAATAAGATCTTGAGTTTTTGTCATATTTTAAAAAAAGGACAAAAGTTTTAAAACCTTTTAAATTACTTAGTAATTTTTTTTTAAAAAAAATTTAATTAAGTACATTTGTTCATTTAAAGCTACTTTCTGGCAACTTTTTCACTCAATTTTTTTAGAACACCATGTTATCCTTCATTGAAATAAAACTCATTGTCAATTCCTCTATAATCTCTTCATTTCCTTTTCTGACATCCTCCCGATGATCAATGACTATTAGCATCCTCACAACGATTGGCTATATATAGTGGTTGCCAAAACTATGTCATGGCTTTAAGTGAAGAGTAATTTTGGTATTAAAAAAATTTGGAAAAAAGTTGTTATGAAGTACATTTAAATTGTTGGACTTCCTTAATTGAAAATTTACCAAATAAATTTAGGGACAAATTTGAAAATTTTTAAAAATTATGAGCAAAAACTAAAGGCCTTATTGGAAGTTTTCCCTTTGTGTTAAGGAAATTAGTTAATTACTCCTTTTAAGATTCTCCCAGTATGGGTGTCCTCAATCCGCTTAAGGATCCCACCATGTTTATTTTATTTACCAATAAAGTAAAGTAAATGTCAAATTAGTGGAAAAGGCAAAGTTAAGTTAATGTTAAGTATAGCTTCTCGTAAAGTAAAGTTTATGTTTGTGTTTGCATGAAGGAAAGCAAAGTGAGGGAGAGATAGACTGGTAAAGTATTTGTGTTTTTGGAGGTAAGATTTGTTGGCTTATCGGTGGAAGTAAAGTGTTTGGTAGCTGGAACTTTACTTTTTGCACTCATGGTGACCAACCAAATATAGATAAACTAAATATATATATATATATATGCCTGGGTTTATTTTACTGTTGATTTTACTTTACCACATGAAAAATGAAAATGCCCAAGATTGTTCAAATGCTTTTATTTTTCCATTTCTCTTAAAGATTTATTTTGTAAGCTGGTGCTTCTACTCACAAAAACCATACATCTTATGTGTCTTTGGGCCTATAGTCCCTCTAAAAGAAGTTTTATAAACAATTTGAAGATAAAAATTTACAAATCTCATCTTTCAACTGCTTCTAGAGTGTTTTAGATGTAAATAAGACATAAAGATGGTGAGAATGAAGTTTTATTATATTTTTTAAGTTCCGACTAAATACATGAGATACAACTTTTGTTTTGGCTTGAGTTTCAAAACCATGCACACATTTGAAGACTTCAATTGTTGTAAAATCTCATCCATTTTGTAAAACTTGTTAAGGCCTCCTTTACTGGTCCAACTTCTGAAATGGGCCTTTAGCAAATTACGACACCTCTGTTTTCCTTTTTTTTTTTTTTAAGACACCCATCATTCTTATTTCAAGAGAGGTTGGATCATTAGGAAATGTGCTATACTTGTACCTAAAAGAACCCCTTGTATTGCCTGTTAATCAAGCCCTACATTTTCCTATGCCTTCAATCTCAATTAATTAGACATGCGTTCTTTTGCCAAGAAAAGAAAGATATGCATTCCTTAGCTGATATTGATTGCTATTACATTTTTCCATGCCTCCTATCACATTATTGTGAGATTGTTCAAAGGCTTTTACTCCTTTCGTTCCCTTAAAGATTTATTTTGTAAGCTGGTGCCTACTCACAAAACCAGTACATCTTATGTGCCTTTTGGCCTTTGGTCCATTTCCACTAAAAGAAGTTTTAAAAAACAATTTGAAGATGATAATTTACAAATCTCATCTTTCAACTGCCCCTAGAGTGTTTTCGATGTAAATTAGACATAAAGATGGTGAGATTGAAATTCTATTCTATTTTAAGTTTCAGAATAAACATATTAAAAACAGGTGTATCAACGACCAATCCTATTTAACGCATTTGGTGATACGACTTTTGTTTTGGCTTGAGTTTCAAAACCATTCACACATTTGAAGACTTTTACGAGGACCCAGCTAAAAAGAGATCAATAATTGTAAAGAGCAAGCCTCTCATAACCATGAGCTTATATAAGAGATTATGCAAGCCCGAGCCCTTGGGAGACCACCTTTGGTCCATCCACACAACCCCACTGAATCATATATATCCACCAATTTTCAGTCAAATTCAAATTTATTGAACCATTGGATCAATTGATACTTATCCGAATGAATTGTTGACCATTAAACATTTAAGGTTCAAATGGAGATAAAAATTAGAGTTGGGGTTGATTTTTTGCAGAGGAGAGGGCCCCTACGTGTCCCCCCCCCCCCGGTGAGTCCTTAGGTAAGCTTATGGGCTTATCCTAAGCTCAAACTTAGGAGAGTGGCTCCCAATTGTAAAATCTTGTCCATTTTGTAAAAGTTTATAATGCCTCCTTTACTAGTCCAACTTCTGAAATGGACTTTGAGCAAATTATGAAACCTGTTTTTTAATTTTCCTTTTCTCAAAAGACACTCATCATTGTTTATTTCAAAAAAGGCAGGGTCCTTAGGAAAAGTCATCTACAACAAGCAATATATAAAAAAAAAATTAGCTAGGTGCAAAGATAAATACTCAATAAAACTGTTTAAAGGACTCTTTTCAAAACTATCTTTGTTATTAACATTCTCATAGTTAAGCGTTCTCAGCACCTTTTAATATCACACATATGTTTAGGAATCGATACATGGATCATCAAATTTAAGGTATCATGCTAACCACTAACTCAATCATCATTATCATCATCAAAGCCTTATTCCAACCATGTTGGGGTTGGCTACATAAATTCTATTTCTCCATTTTCTCAGAATCCATGTTTAGGTTGTGACAAAGTTTTACGCTGACTGTTACCTACCTAACGCAACTCTCTTCCTTTACCTGGGCTTGGGACCAGCAGCAAAAACTGGCAGAGTTTGACCACTAACTCAATGAAGCTAAAAAAAAAATTACAATTCCTCATTGGCATTCCCTACAAGCATTTTTGTGACGCTGGATGATGGATGGTGATGATGACCTTGAAGTGGGGCATCACCTTGGTTGGATATAATTTGACCATTTTGGTAGGCTCAACCATATTTGATTTATTTGGGTGGTCCCACCATGATCAAAATGATAAATGGGCCTTTTTTCTTTCTGTTGAAGTAGTTTTACACATTTGGTTTTGAAGAAGGATGTAATTTGTTTTGTAAAGTACTTTTTGAGAGAAAAAAAGCAAAAAAAGAAGAAGAGAAGGGACTTACACACATTAAGCCCCTCAAAAATGCTAGACTTGGCGATCAAGTGCATTATGAAGAACAATTATGCAAGAGGAAAAATGTATAATTATTTACTCTTTGCCTGCAAGAGGTTATGAAAAACAATCAAAGCGATTGTGACGGGTATCCAATAGCGTAAACCTGCATTTGCACCTGAACCAAATCATTTTTGAGAGATCTAGAAGACACCCTTGTACTGCCTCTTAATCAGGCCCCACATTTTTCTATGCCTGATTGCCTTCTATCTTAATTAAATAGATGTGCGTTCTTTTACCAACGTAAAAAACAGAAAGATAAGCATTCCTTAGCTGATATTGATTGCTATAACATTTTTTGATGCCATCTCTCACATTATTGTGATGGGTGTGTTTGTGCCACGAGACTATTCATCCATAGGCGGCAAAACTGTTTAGATTTTCCATACAACTTGCTATTCAATATTTTGATGGACACATATATCTTGCTAGAAGAAAATTGATTTTCTTTGATAGAGGTGATTTGGAGTATCCTTTAGACACTAGTTTTTTGATGTTTTCTAAGGAAAAAAGTTTCCCCCAAAAAAAAAAATTTTTTTTTTTAAGTTTTCCATGGATAGATGGTTCAGGCTTTGAGACTTTTCTCAAAAAAAAGAAAAATGTTGTGGAAAATGAATAAGCTTTTCAATGTTAGAGTAAAATTAATGTTTGTTGCAGCCCTTTTTTATGAGGAAAGCAAAAAATTAAGTTAAATTTTCAGTGATTGCCTGGAATAACTTTTTGAACTGAAAATTTTTTCTTGGAAGCCTAGGAAAATTTTTTCCGCACACCTACCTCGGCGCAAATGTGTCTGAATAGTCTTCCATCAGAACAAAATTTTGGCTTGTTCCATAGACCTCTACGCTCGAGGTCGAGGGTGAACATTTCCTTGATTCATAAACTAGGCCAGAGTAGTACTCAAGTAGGCCCCACACAAGAGGGAATTTGCCGATTATTGGGGAAATGCACTCAATTCTATTCAGTGCCAGATAGGACAGTTCATAAAGATGTGCATAGAATTTTCTATTCTATAAGCTAGCCAGCAAGCATTTTGTTGGGGGGGGGGGGGGGGGGGGGGGGGGGGGGCGCGATTGGTTTTGAAAAATTGGAAAAACAGGTTTTCAACCACACAATTTTCAGATATTTTGTTGAAAACTTGGTTGTGGGGGATTCATCCCATACAATTTTTGAAGTTTCACAAATCAAGAAGGCTCCTAGAGAATTTATTAGCAACTTCAATGAAATTAAAGCTTTCTCTTCATTGATGTTAGTGGTCTTAAATATATTTTCCATCATACAAATGACATTCTGGACTTGTTAGCCAAGAAAGGCATAGATAGGGATGGTTTCTTTTTCTTTTCTTTTTTTTTTTTTTGGTATTTTGATTCTTGTGGCGTTTGTTTCTTCTTCTTTTTTTAATGGGGTTGGATATAAGACTTTTCTACATCTCCTCTTTTTTTATTTTTTCCTTTTTCTTCCTTCTGTAATTCACTTTAGATCCTTTTAATATATGTTGTGTTACTGGGAAAAGTGTCTATAAATAGAGGTTTTTTTTTTTTGAACAGTAACAAAACTTTATTAAAAAAACACCAAATACAAAGCTCAGGGAAAAAAAGAAAAATTGGAAAAATAGGTTTTCAACCACACATTTTCCGGTTATTTTGTTGAAAGCTTGGTTGTGGGAGATTCATCCAATACAACTTTTTAGGTTTCACAAATCAAGAAGGCTCCTAGAGAATTTATTAGCAACTTCAATGAAATTAAAACTTTCTCTTCATTATTGATGTTAGTGGTCTTCAATATATTCTCCATCATACTAATGACATTGTGGACTTGTTAGCCAAGAAAGGCATAGACAGGGATGGTTTCTTTTTCCTTTCTTTTTTTTTTTGGTATTTTGATTCTTGTGGCATTTGTTTCTTCTTCTTCTTTTAATGGGGTTGGATATAAGACTTTTCTACATCTCCTCTTTTTTTTTTTTCTTTTTCTTCCTTCTGTAATACGCTTTAGATCCTTTTAATATATGTTGTGTTACTGGGAAAGTGTATATAGACAAAGTTTTTTTTTTTTTGAATGGTAACAAAACTTTATTAAAGAAACACGAAATACAGAGCTCAGGAAAGAAAAGAAAAATTGGAAAAACAGGTTTTCAACCACACATTTTCCAGTTATTTTGTTGAAAACTTGGTTGTGGGAGATTCATCCAATACAACTTTTTAGGTTTCACAAATCAAGAAGGCTCCTAGAGAATTTATTAGCAACTTCAATGAAATTAAAGCTCTCTTTATTGATGTTAGTAGTCTTAAACATATTCTCGATCATACTAATGACATTGTGGACTTGTTAGCCAAGAAAGGCATAGATAGGGATGGTTTCTTCTTTTTTTTTTTTTTTTTAGTTTTTGGTATTTTGATTTTTGTGGCGTTTGTTTCTTCTTCTTTTTTTAATGGGGTTGGATATAAGACTTTTCTACATCTCCTCTTTTTTTTTCTTCCTTCTGTAATGCACTTTAGATCCTTTTAATATATCTTGTGTTACTGGGAAAAGTGTATATAGACAGAGATTTTTTTTTTGAACAGTAACAAAACTTTATTAAAAAACACTAAATACAAAGCTCAGAAAAGAAAAGAAAATAAAGGGGGAGAAAACGTACAAGAGCATTGTACCACACCCCAATCAATACATAACCACACCTACCCAAGGAGAGAGACCCTCTCAACCCCTTGATCGGTTAATACATCAACCATCGAATTGGCAGACCTAACCTCATGATTGAATGAAATATTGATGCTAGTTGCCAACTCCCTAATTTCATTAAAAAGGAGTTGAAATTTCCAATAATTCACCCCTTCTGGTGAGTCACCAAAGCGATTGCATTAGAATAATCACTTTCTACCATAAGAGAGCAGAAAAATCTGCTTGAATACAACCTTAGACCCTCCAAAATTGCAAACACCTCTACTTCATTCAAATTACAAACTTCCACATTCTTGAAAAACATAAGTAAGACCTTACCCTTATAATTTTGAAGCACACCTCCAATTCCGGTCGGACCTGATTTGCCCCTTGAATCTCCATCAACATTAAATTTAAAAACCCCAGAAGGAGGGAGAGATCAATGGACATATCTCCTCTCTTTAAGAGGTTCAAACCCATATAAGATTCCCAATTTTAGATTACATCATTTAGGTTGAAGTTTGAGAACTCCTTCCTTACTAAAGCCCACTTCGCAATCCGTAAGGTTAACTTAGAAATCAAAACTGCATTAGCCACGACCAATAGACAGAGAGATTTCAGCCACGACCAATACCAATTTCAATCGTGCTCAAGTTGAAAACATGCAACATATCCAACTCTACTTTTCATAACATGGCCACTATATTTTGTTATTTTATTTATATGTAAAAACCCCAAAAGAAACTAAGTGAGCATTTTTAATTTTATTTCTTTATTTAAAATTAAGTCTTTTTGAACATTTTATTTTAGATGAAATTGAGTCGAACCAAATCGAGGTATCCCTCCAAGACTTAGTATGACTTGGCTGCTATGTAAAGGCTTCCGTGTATTAACCACTGTTAATTTATGTATATACAGTATGCAACTTTTTATCTTTTTATCTAGCTAGCAAGACTAATTAAATGCTAAAAACACCCGGTTAGAAAGACCCCATTATGTAGATATCGAAACAAGAATCATGAAATTAGTAGTGAAAGAGACTTTGAGTCTGTGTCCTACACTCCTAGTACCAAGACTCATGCAGCAGAAAATCCTTCTGATCAAATCCATCTATACAATCAAGGGCCGATCAATCACTGTATCTAATAAATCCAGGCCACTTGTTCCTACTCCTATGTCAATATGCCTTTCATGACATAACAAGTTATAAGGATTTTTGTATTGACTAATTCATGTGTTTGACAAAATTTGAGTCCATTGAGTTGTATTTTATATATCTTTTAGTATAGACTATGGTATAAGTTGCCGGATGGATTTAAGTGAAGAAATTGAAGAAAAGAATGACAAATTAAAGTATTTTTGCTAGGATCACATAGTTTACAAAGGTCATATCTTACAAACTGAGAGTTGGATATGGGTAAGCTACCTACTATTGGAAAACTCATTTCGAGTAGATATCTGTAAAGCCCAAGAGTACATTAGTCGGAGCTAAAACGATAAAATTATGGCCTTGAAATATTTGCAGAAAAAAAAGCTGAGATTTGAAAATAGTGCCCAGACAGAATAGGTACCCAATTGATCGAATTAGTACCCGATCAATCAGATGGCGTACAGAAGTCTACTAACTTACACAAAAACATTTCCTATCTGTGACAGAGTTGCTTGTTTTGTTTACATTTTAACTCTAACTCTAAGGCACAAATTATGGGTTATAAAAAGGGAATTTCTCTCAACTCTAACACATCCACATACATCTCCACAATCTGACTTGAGATTACACATTGGAAATTTCATCTAGAGCTTCCATGAAAGTTGGGCTGAAGGCTTCAAGTTCTAGAATTTGTGTTTCTATTTCATTATAGGAGATTTGTGGCCTCTATATCTTCGTAGGAGATTATTCTCTCACTGTAGAGATCCGTATGAGGTGTAGATCAAAATACTAATAGCAGGGTATCAAGGGATTGCATGTCTAGAAATCTAACAAGAACAACTATAACGCCTTGTATCGAGGGACTAACTGTAAGATTTTGAGTATATTTTGTAACTGCAAAAGTTAGTGTTTGATTTTGTCTAATTTTAAGTCGTGATTTTTTTCCATTTGAATTTTTACGTTAAATATTGTGTCACCTTCTTGGTGTAATTGATTGTTTTTATTTTTTGTTGTATAAAAGGACTAATTGAACTGCAATCTAAAATAAATTCGGAGCCTAAAAATGGAGGGCGGTGGGAACATGGGATCCTCTCTAGTGATGAACAATCACATCAAATGACAGATTCACACGTGTGTTCGTCTCTCCGCAGCACAAGCTCCCTTACGTACTCTGGGAGCTTCACCTCAAACACTAAAAACCGGCCGTCATCCAGGAACAAAATTGGTTACCTCATGCCCAAGGTCAACAAAAAAAGTAGCTACTTACCTAGCGCTAATCCTACTCTGCCTGACGTAGCAACTTACCTAGTGCTTATCCTTCTCTGCCTGATGCGAACATCTTATCATTCAAGATGTGCCTTGAATGCAATCGCTTTTCTTGTATGTTGATGTTATAGGATATGCATAGGAAGTAATGGTATAGGCTATCCATCCCCAACAAATCCTTTTTCCTAGGTTTTGGCTACACCAGTCTTGTAACAACCCAGCCCATTATGCACATTAGACTAACCGCTTTGGCTCATGGGATTTCAACTCAATCTTACTGCAATGTTTTAAAATGCCTCATATGGAGTTGGAACTAAAGCCGCACAAATATACCCAGACTAGGACTTGAACATTTCCAAGTTGGTACTTGAGGACTTGAAACATTTTTAAGTTGGTACTTGAACAAAGTCTTAGGATGCTAAACGAAGCACTCCATCATTAACCCTGCAGATTCCCTTATCTTATCTCACAAGAGCACTGGACCTGAATTACCAGGCAAATTTGGGGTTTCAGAAGTCCCGGTATAATCACCCACAACCCTGCAGATTCCCATATCTTATCTCACAAGAGCACTTGACCTAAATCACCAGGCAAATTTGGGGTCTCAAAAGTCCCGGCATGATCACCCACAACCCACTCTGATCCAACTTCAAGTTGTCAAGAGGTTCCACATATGGTTATTAAGGTTTTGATGTCATTTCCAACAAATCCAAAGAATTGGGCTTTTGTGCGGGTATCCAATATAAAAGAACGTACATCACAGCTCCTACAAGATGCAATGGAAGGTTACACATTCAAAAGAACTAGACGAAACAGAAGGCCAGTAAAAACCTTAAATGAAGTGCCGTGGAAGGACATGATGGATTGTTGAGTCAACTCACAGGAACAAATAGAGTTGACTGGAAATGTAGGACTCGCAAAGCTGACAAACATCAAATAAATAGAATAATGCAATGATGATGATGAACAATAAATATATTACTACAACAAAACAACTCATGAATTGTATGATTCTATTGGATGCTGAAAAAATGCCATATCATATCACGTCCAAGAAATATTAAATATTTCAGTTGTTGAAGGACCAGTAGTGCGCACACTATTAATAATTTATAACCCTCACTGTGCACTAAGGGCCTGTCTGCATTAAATAATGGACGTTGAATACATAAAAATCAAACCGTTATTAGCTAAAAATGGAGATTACAACTGTATTTTCAAAAATGAGCATCATTCCATTATATTAGTTAAGAATGAAAATTAAAAGTGAACTTTCAAAAATGAGCATCATCAAATAATGTTTCATTTTAGGGAAATAGAATTAAAATAAAATGGGAAATGAACCACTACGATGCACACTAGTTTATTCATTTTCCATCTTCTTTTTATTCTATTTCCTTAAAACGAAAGTTTATTTGACGCTCATTTTTAAAAATTTCACATTTGATCTTCGGTGTAACTACTTGTGGTAAGATTTGTATATATTCAATTCCTATATATTGTAATACAAACAAACAGGCTCTAAGCCACAAACATATCAGAAACCTAATGCCCATGCCTAACAAAGGACCTTATTTCCATATCAAGAAAAATCATTCATTCAATACGTTCCTCAAAAGCTGCCTGCTTTTGCAGCCAAGTGTCTATTACTAAATGTATCACAAGTTATAAAACCAAGTAGCTGACATTTATTGTCAGTGAAGATCCATAGCGCTAAAATGCAATGGATGTCGTATGATGTTTCAGTCTGAACTGCTACTTCACTTGAAACTGCAATGCACAAATATGATATCCAATGCAGAGTACAAAGCAAACAAATTATTTTTTACCTTTTTTGGCTACTTGAACCCGTCCCAACTATCAGATATACAGAAAAAATATTTTAAATAAATGCAAAAGACACTTCCCACAGGGGATTAATTTATACTGCTGCTACAATGTCCGAGGAACTAACAATAAAAGTAGAAGAAAGACATATTATAGCATTGTCCAAAGGACCTTCCAGGAGTAAGATCACACAGAAGGAAAGAACTTATTAAGATTGTAAGGCAGGGAGTAGAATTCCTCACTTCTAGTATCAGTTTTAAATGATCGGAACTTATCCCACCAATGATAGCCCCTGTCCTTCCTCGTCGCTCTGTCCCTTGGATGCAGGGTATTGTCCAAAAAGAATGCAACCAAGCCCGCAACAAATGCTTCCGAAGAGAATGGAACATTGATGATATCGTTAAACTGAAAAACAAGTGAGAGTCCTCCTAAATGAGTTAAAAGCACCAGATGTTCATCCACAAAAAGAATTTAAAAAATATATAAATAAAATTCTAATGACTGTAAAGCCCGTATTCTGTACGTTAGTTTCCACCACTTAGTGACACATTGTGCACATGGCCAGGAACACCGCATGGGAGATCACATGACTGGCTTGCAACATTTCAAATGGGAGTGTTTTCTTCCTTTAAATAAAAAGCAAGCAGTCCATATGATTAATTGTGAAAGAAAACCACAACACTGATGACTGAGATCATCAGTGGAGGTTTTTGTTCCATCTTTCCTGTCCATGGGTTCCCATCAGATAAATTATCTCGATCATCAAAAGGTTCCCCTTTTGGAACTAAACCTCAATTACTTTCTGACCATGCATTGTATAATACCTAGTTATTTGAATCAAGTAGAAGATGGAAAAGAATAAATGTTTCATGCATACCCATCTTGCACTAGTGTGAACTGGACCATAACCAGCAACTACCGTGTATTCATTGAAGTATTGCGGCACCGATAGGCCCATGAAAACAGAGAACCCTAAGATGAATTTTGTTCTGAAGGTATTGAGATTGCAGAACTGAAGGAAACTGAGACCCACTGCGCCTGTTCATGCACGGTAAAGAAACAAAATGATGCAATCATCAACTTGAACCTCAATCAACAGAAGCCTCCTAAGAAGTAGATGATTCCTTAGTAGATGATTCCTTTCCTATTTTTAACTGCATAATACATACCCACATAGGCAAAGAAGACGCAATATAGTGCTGCAACAATTGGTGCTGGAATGGAAGCAAATATGGCTCCAAATTTTCCTGAAGCATCAAGACCAAATGAGTAACAGCTGAATCTAAAGAGGAAATGAAAAATCAAGTAAGCAATTCAGAAAGCTCGACATTTTCTTTCCACACTCAAATTGCTTCATCAAACCAGAAGAGAAAACTGTTACTCAGACCAAAACAAAAAAAAAACAAAACAAAACAAAACAAAACAAAAACTATATATATATATGGATATAGTATAGATATGGCTTACAATAACAAAGTACTAGTGGTCCTCTAAATCATACATAAAACTCTACTTATGTATTGATTTGGCATGCTTTCTAAACTGAAACTATTAATACCGGTTCAACATGAGAGATGTTGGTGTTTACATCTAAAAGCAAGGGGAGCCAATAATTAGGAGTACCAAAGGAAGAACAAAACAAGCCAACCACACATTAATCCAGTGCAGTCCTCTGCAAAGACCACTGGCAACCACCACCAATTGAGGAGGCAGAGGGCCTGATAAGAAGGCTTCATTGTAGATGATGATGATGATCAAAGGGATTTTTCCAAGAATAAATGCAAGGTAATCCTACCCAATGATTACAAAAAATGTGACTTAAACCAATGTATTGAGGCAGGGCGTGCAACTTTTACTGCTTATTAATGTTTCAGAGAAAGGTCAATGATATGAAGAATACATAGAGGATAAAATTATTGAGCTTTTCATCCCGTGCGTGTGCACTCTTTCTTCGCCAATGAAATTCACCCAACATTTCATTCCATTTAATGTAAAATGGTGCATACAGCATATTTAACTGAAAAGGTAGGGGCATTTTGGAAAGAGCAAAACTCATTTCTCAACAAACTCGAATTCTTCTTCAACAACTCCACTTCGGTAGCACTTTCTTTCATACATGCATCTCATGATCTGATCTAAGATAAATTTATGACGCTTCACATATGATCCACCTACTAAAAATTTAAACCATGCAAAACTTATCTCGCTCTTTTATGGGATGTGAAAAAAATTTCATCTCAATATCTTTTGGTTTTACCATCAGATTGATCATATATATAACATAATTTAAGAAAAAATTTGCATTGTTAGCATGAGCAATCTGATGGTGAGCTCGTATCCTATCATATTTAAATTTTGTGTTATGTAGGCCCCCAATCTTTCAATAGCAAACATATTCTAGGTGTCCTTTGCTTGTAGTAATACATGCATTGTGGAAAATCAAAAGGAGGCTAAAATCAGAAGAGAACTAACTACCTTTTGAGAAAGAGAAAAAGTAAGCTAAAGAGCCGTTGCTTTTTAAAGAAGAAAGTTACTCTTTAGGGAGAAAGGGTCTCCAATTAAACACCTCTGATTGGATGTTTAAATGCCCCATTCATCTGTGGTCCACAATTTTAATAGCTTCATATAAAACAACAAAATTGACCCCCAATCCAACGGTCCACTCCATTTGGGATCAATCAAAACCCGATGGGACATGTATAAATAGGAAGATTGGGTGGGGGGGTTGCTTAGATGGACCAATAGGTGGCCACATGATATGGCTTATTCTGTAAGATGGTAAGGAAAGCTTGTCCAGGAGCATCTCTCTCTCTCTCTCTCTCTCTCTCTCTCTCACACACACACACACACACACACACACACACACACATAAGGGAGCGCTACATAGTGCCCGGGCCTTTTTTTTCTTCTAGGAGAAAATGCCCTTTCTAGTTGGGCCCACTAGGAGGCATGTTGATCGTGGAAGTCCATTAGATGGAAAGATCGATATGAGGCCTACCTCTCTGCAAAATCTTGAGTCTATCCATAAGATCATCCTAACCTTATGATCCATGGTCCTAAACTTTAATGGTTTGGAGGCATCATTTTATTATAGTTTCAATCCAATGGTCCAGTAATGTTGGATGGATGGCAAATTTGGACTTGTGACCATACATTTTGTTTTTTTTTTTTTTTTTTTTTTTTTGTTTGGGGGGGGGGGGGGGTGTAAAAAGACTAGATTGACTCAACGTGGGCCCTATGACCAAAAACAGAGGGGCAAAAAACAGGGTCTTCATAAAGTGGAGCCTTTTTTTAGGATTTTCCATATTATGGAGAGATTTTCTTCCACTTTTTGGGAGAATTCTTCAATATGTACACCTCATGATGTATCATATTGAAGTTAAAAATTCTCCAGAGGAGCATTAGTATGTGACTTGGGTCCTTGACAATCATACATAGAAGTCCATATGTGCATTGTCATGCCCCCAAAACTAAGCAAGATCCGAACCTGGTTCTAGGAGCGTGACATGCATTCCTAAAAAAATCTCATATAAGCAAGTTGGAAGCATGAGCTCACCAAGAACAGAAAAGAATAGCATGAATCCGGCTGATATTTGCACAACCCTTCTGCTACCAACGCGTGTCAGGGCTAACAAGCCAGCATTCTCACTGTGTAGGTTTGAATTAGCGACATTAAAAACTATACATTGAATCGGAATCTGACAGGTAATCAATATGGCCAGCCCATGAAGAAAGCACAGCAAACTCATAAAAGAAAGAATTTTCTAACGAAATTCTTACACGGAAACTGTGGAACCATTTACTGTGCCAAACAGGCCATCCAACAATATGCCTATTCCCTGAAAAATAAAGAAGAAGAAGAAAACAACATAATCCAATGAGATGCCATCAGAAACCAACATTCAGGAAGTCATGCAAAGCACAAGTCTGTAAAATTTCTACTACCTGCCAACCAATGCCTCGGCTGAGAATAGATGGTGGCAATGGCGTCGCACTTGCATACCTTGACACAGCAATGAAAGCGCCAGTGGACTGCATAACACAGGGAAAACAAAATTGAAGTATAACAATATCCCGTCAGCCATCATTGTAATCCAGGGTAACTAACCGGATGCAGATAATTATAGAAACAGAGACATGTTCCGTTAGATTTCACAAAAAAGAAGAAGGAAATAACAGAAAAATACAACGGTTTAGATTTGAGTCCATAAAGGCATGAAGATCAGACTGACCTCTACAAGAGCAACAAATGAAGCAGCCAACATGGCAAAAGCTTCACCTGCATCAAACGTAGGTGCTCCCCATTGAAATGGATATGGCACTCTTATCCTGCACTCATCCACGAAAACACATTCCAACAATGTTCAACTGTATGATTCATGGTGTAATGCTTATTCTTATTTAGAACAATGTTCAACCAATTTATAATCATAAAGTACAGTGAACCATCAATTGAACAGTTTAAATTGGGATATGGATTTTTTTTTAAATAATTGATAATTGATATCAACACACTATATATATATGTGGGAAATTCTAAAAAAATGCCCCTTTTCCCGCCCCTCTATTTTTTTGTCATGGGGCCCATGTTGAGTCAATCTAAGCTTTTCATACACACTACCCTCTTATGTATAGTCACATGTCCAAATTTGACACTCATCCAATTTTATTTCACCGTTAGATTGAAATTATTAAAAAATGAAGCTTCTAAACCATTAAATTTTAGGACCATGGATTAAAAGGTTAGGATATCATATGGACTCAAGATTTTTCATATTGGTAGGCCTCATATGAATCTTCACATCAAATTGACTTCCATAATCATCATACATTTTAGTGGGCCTCAACCAAGAGGGGCGATTTTTCTTAAAAAAATGCCCGGACGCTGTGTGGCGCTCCCCTATATATATTACAATATATATAGGAAAATAATCCATGAGAACTAGTTCTCACTATTTTTTTGTGAGAACTCTAAGTGGGGCTCATCTATTACACAATCCAAACCTTGCAAAACACAGGGACCCCCGTAATAGTCACACTCTCCAAGTTTCAGTCAAATCCAAATTTCTTGGACAGTTGGATCGACCATGTACCAATTCGAATGGATTGGATTTGTGAACCACGGATGAAGGAGTTTGGGACATGTGATTGGGACCAAACTTAATATTTGGGATGGTCCCACATAGATCTTTTATCCCCCCAGGTCCTATCTCCAAACGGAGCCCACCGTCAAAAGTTCTCATAGTTGGTGCGTGAGAACGGTTCTCACAAGATCAAAACCCATAAATATATGGAAAATAATCCTATGAGAACTAGTTCTGACCATTTTTTGTGAAAACTCTAGGTGAGGCCCATCTATCATCCAATCCAAACTTTGCAATACACACGGACCCCCTTCATAGTCACTCGCCCTAAGTTTCGGTCAGATCCGAATTTACTTGACTGTTGGATCGACTGTGCATCAATCTAAATGGACTGAATTTGTGAGCCACAGATGAAGGGGTTAGGGACATGTGATTGAGGCCAAACTTCATATGTGGTCCTATGAGAACCGTTCTCACGCACCTACAGTGAACTTTTTATAAGGAGCCACTTATGGGGTATGGGACTGGTGGGGTGGGGGGGGGGGGGGGGGGGGGGGGGGGGGGGGATAGAAAGATCTATGTCAGACCACCCCACATATCAAGTTTAGCCCCAATCACATGTCCCTAACCCTTCATCCGTGGCCTATAAACTCAGTCCATTCAGATTGATACACAGTCAATCCAACAGTCCAGTAAATTTAGATCTGACCGAAATTTGGAGCGAATGACTATCAAGGGAGTCTCTGTGTATTGCAAGGTTTGGATTGGATGATAGATGGGCCCCACCTAGAGTTCTCACAAAAAAAAAATGGTGAGAACTATCTCATAGGATTACTTCCCATATATATGCATATATATATTTGGGAGCCCCTTTGCTAAGCACCATTGCCCACCTTATGGCCCCACTTGGAGATTGGACCAGAAGGGATCAAACAATCTCCCCCCCACCTACCCATGTATGGTGGTGCAAGCTCAAATCATTATCCTAACCACTTGATCAGTGGCCGACAAGTTTTTACCATCCAAAATGAGTGCAAGCCGATCCAATGGTCCAATCCAATTCGATGGATGCCAAAATTGGGATCGGCAACTATCATGGGGCATACTTGTTATATAGTCCACTTGGATGGATCATAAGTTGAGCCCTACTAGTGTTTTGACATGTGGTGCTCACGTTATTTTGAGCATTAGGTGCTTGGTGGAGGTTTTGCATATATATATATATATATATATTGAAGTGCATCCATCCCTCCAATCTATCTATCTATCTATATATATGTATATAGACAGACAGATAGACACGACACGCGCGTGCTCGTGATTTAGTTCTGAAGGCGCATTTTCAATCACATGATATTATAGCTGTCAGATACGGAGACTACTCATCTAGGCTCAAGCCTGGGTGTGAGCTCCATTAGCTCACGAGTGGAGCTCAACCTAGAGCATGTGTATAGAGAATCAAACTGTGTTCATATTTGATTAGGTTCAGCCCAAAAGTTCAATACACCAATGACAATGAGACCACAAGTAAATTTTCCAAGTAAAACGGAAAAAGTAAGCAGCTAGGTTTTAATTAAATAGCCCCAAATCTACCAGTACTAAATATATCCAACAGTATCAGTCCCCAAAACACTGAGAACCAACATAGAACAGTTAAGATTTTCGAATGGGTGGGAAGATCTCCTAGTAACCACAAGCCATTAGTAATAAAGAACAAGACTGTCACCTTTCAGAATATAACAAGATAAGCAATCAAACTGCCACCATGGACATCCACACTGTCAAGTCCAACAATAAAGCATCCAGGAGATGAATTGATGGTATGGAGTAAGGATGGACAAAAGCCAACCCCCAGATCAGATCCCCCAAGGTCAATAGGTCCCACACAGTTTTTCTAGTTTACTGATAATGCCTTTGAACTGCAAACCATTCGTTTTGAACAATTCGCAGTTTAATTCACAAACTTCTCATAAATTCTCTGATGAGTTCTGTAAATCCACCAGCAGAGCCCACATAAGAAATCCAATCTCCTCAAAAGAAATGTGGCTCTAGTCCACATCTAACTCTAGTTAGAGTTGGCCCACCTCAAGATTGATAACTTGTAAAAGACAAGATGCTACTCTTGTTTAAATTTTAATCATTTGTTTTGCCCATGACCAATCTGATGGTAGAGACGAACTCTTCCTGGAGTGAAATAGGGCCCAAAATTAATATGAGGGCAATTATTTTGAGCTATTTGGACTGCAGATGTGAGCCCAAATGACTTAAGTGTAACAAGTTTTGAGCCCTAATGACTGAAGTGTGACAAGTTTTATGCTAGCTGTCAACCTACCAACAGGAGAGTTGGTTAGGTTTGTCTACAGCTGGCAAAATAGAATTTATGTAGCTGAACCCAAAATAACTAGGACAAGGCTATGGTGAGGAGGATGTGAGCCCTAGTGATGGATTTATAGAATGGACTCAGACCAATTAGTTTATGAAAATTGTCGAACTTGAAATCCAAATCTGACAAATCAAATAGCAAATAAAATGAACCCACCCTAATGAAATTTAGAATCAACTTTAGCCAAGTTATAAACTGCAAACTCAAATAAGAATCAGACGAACTGCAAACTAGTAATTATGGTCACAAACCCAGTTTCACACAGAAGACGCAGTCATAAAATCTTCACAAAGAACGCATTAATACTGCCATCAAATTTCCAAAGAAAACTCTTCAAAAACTGTTTTGGCCAATTGCCTGACACCAGTATTTAAAGTGAATTCAAAAAAAAAAAAACATAACCTCCTGCTAATCTTATATCAAAACTTACAAGGTTTTAGAAAAATCTTTGTATACTGGAAAAATCCTAAATGAAACACAAAATGAGCGAGGAAATTAAACTCTAAACCCTAAATAATAGAGAGCGATTAAAAAGCCTGAACCATTTAGGAGACTCCAAAAGGAATCAAGCTGAATGTGGGATTTACTACTTTTTCGCAGGCATTTTTTTAGCCTTGACACACAAATGTGGGCCCCAATGGATCTCACAGAGATCCAGATTTCCTTTTCGCACTTTTATCCACGGGTTGGATGAAACTCGACCTCAAGTTTGTAGGCTTTCAACAGATCAAAGAGACAGTAATTAGATCTTGCAACTAATTTCTTCCTCCCAACCTTCCACATCAAATATGAGTAATAATTAGATCTTCTATCCAACTACTGGATAGTGTCGTGGTCTAGATACTGAAAAACGGTAGTATTGTTCTTTAGATGTAGCCGAACGCTTAGATTGTCTTGTAGAATCTGATGAACAGTAGGCACCTTTGGACAGTCAAGTGTAATATTTGGCTTAATCTAACCACTGGATCACTTGCAAAGCATCTGATAAACTACACTTTGACCAATTTATCTACGCATATAAATTTTATCTTTGAAGATTTTTATCTCAATAAAACTGGTTTGTTTATTTCACTGATTGGACTGATTTGATATCTACAGATGAGGGCCTTTTTTACCTGAATTTGTATCACGATCTATCGTAGGCCACAAATCCAAATCACAAACAGAAACCAGCCACACAAGTTTTACCCTATTGATATTTTCATGACAACTTTGTAGAAAATCTTCTACCCTTCCATTAAATTCTTGTTGTCACTTTATTGAAATTCACCACATATAGACTTTCATAATGTAACCTCAACCAATAACTTTGTGGACCACCGCAAAAATTCATAACACTCTCCATGAAGATCTCTTTGATATCCATAGTTCCACTCCTATTAATTTGGTTGATTCAGGCACTAGGCATCTTGACAGAGAGCTTGTACGTCCCATGTTAAGCCATAGAAATTGATCTTGAGAAAGCAAAGATCTACCTGAGTCACCACTACCCAAGGCATTAAAATTTTATCTTCGTTTTCATTTTTTTACTCCTCCCCTTCCCTTCTTTTTGTTACAAGTCAAACTCAAGCCTGAGTGTAAGAACTTACTCTGATATCTGTTAAGGTACACTTGATCCAACCAGGTCAATATTTGGTTAGCTTGAGTTGATTACATCAGCCCAAAGGTTTAATAAACCCCACAATAACGAGCCCACAATTAAATCTTCCAAGTTAATGGGGAAGCCAATAACTAGGTTTTACTCGAATCACCCTGAATCTACCAGTATTAAGTTCATCCAACCACATTAGTCTCTACACTTCACCACATCCATGATGCAGAACACTTATTGAACAGTTGGACCATTCAAAAGGCTAGTAGATCTCCTAGTAACCACAAGCCGTTAGTAAGAAAGACCAACAAACCTACCTTTCGGATGTTAGAAAGAATAGCAATCAAAGTACCACCATGGACATATACACAGTCAGTACAACATAAAAGCAGTGAGAAGATGGAAGTGACAGAATAGAGTAAGAGTTAGAGGATTAATGGCTCTAACACCTAGTTCCACATAGAAAAAAATGCACATAAAATCTTCACATGAGGTCATTCTTGCATTCATTAAATTTTCAAAGAAAAATTAATGAAAACTGCTTTGTCCAATTGCCTTACACAAGAATTTAAATTTATTCCAAAAATAAACATTACGCCCAGCTAATCAATCCCAAAGTTTTAAATCCCATCTCTATCCTTAAAGAATTCAAATGAAACACATAAAGAAATAGACAATTAAGTCTAAATAATAGGTACCATTAAAAAGCATTAACATTTGAGGCGCCTTGTACAAGCTTTTTGTTATGGACCTAACCAATATGCCAAAAGCACCAAGACTAATGGAACACAACAAATCAAGCCCGACACTATTTAGTACCACAACAATCCACCATGCTTCCACAACTACTATCCTCAGTGGCTCACTCTAGCTGGAGGTAACCTTTTCCCCCTCTTTCTCAAGGTAGCCCTCTCCACGGTGGCTGTCACTCTGGTGGTAGTTAGCCCTTTGCTCTTCTTTCATTTATTTTCCCAAGACCGCTCTCACTCTACTCCATGTAGCCCCTTCCATGACTCAAACCCTAGACGTGCTCTAATACTGAATGTTATGGACCTAACCATCACACCTCACACACGGATCCTATGGTGGACACCACCTAGTGGGGCCCACTAGATTACCAATCTGCATGGGCCATAAACACCCCCACTCCCAACCCTTTTCTCTCTTTTCTTTGGGTTTGCAGTTTGCACTGCTACATTGGGACATGAGCAACGGATCAAAAGTCAAAAATTATTTTTTGAAATAAAGCCGTCAAACTTGTGGGACACAGATCAAGGGGTTATGACAATTTGGTAGGCCAAATATTTTATGCAGAGGTAAGTCCCATCCAGATCTCTGGATCCCACACCTTACCCTTGATTGGTGGGGCCCCAATGAAGTAAACAAGTGATCAGCCCAATATAAATATATAACTCTATGAATGAGGAAGAAATCCAAGCACACATCCAAAGCTCAAGCTCAAGCTCAAGCCAAGGATTAGGCAGTAGAGCACAAATTTGAGATCAGCTCTGTGAGTTGGAAAGAAAACTGAAAGAAAAGATATTGAAAGAAGAAATGTCGGAGACGAGATCTAAGTGAATGCAAGATCACTCTTTCTACTGACACCTTTCCTTAAATGGTTGTTATGTACAAAAACCCAGATTATGGAAAATATTAGAAGAAATTACAATAGAATATAGCAAGATAATCACAAAAACTATTCTGGTCTGTGGTGTACAATAAACTGTAGTGCCTATGTCACCCTTTGGTAATCAAGAGGAGCACACAAATTGCTGTTCATTCGAATGAACGCAAGGTCCCCGTCCCCTCCCCCTCTCTCTTTCTTTTTCTTCCTCCTCTTTTCCTCTCTCTCAAGCTTATGGTGCAGGATGGGAGCGGATAAACACTGAGATGCATGAGATTTCAAATGTTGGGCCTAGATGATGGGCCCAAATAAAAACACTGTTCTTCAACCCCCTTCAATAATAGGCCCAAATTGAATATAATGATGATGTTTATCCAGAAAAATAATGATGTTGGGAATATATGGACAGCCCAAATTGAATATAAGAGACACGTCTTTGCTCAGAGACACCAGGATTTCGTCAATTACGTACAGTGAAACGGACGCCCAGATTTGAAGAGAATCAATACCAGTTTTTCAGAACTGTAAATCCTTACTGTGACAAATCCCAGTCACACCATGATCATGAACTGGGCTTCACAATCTTCAACCCTGCTTATGAGCAGATTTTTAAAAGAAACATGCAAAATTCTTCAGCATGGGTCTGATACCAAGTGACTTGCAAAGAAAACTAAAGGAAGAAATTCTAGGGATATGATCTAGGTGATAACACGTATATTGATATCCTTCCCCAAATGATTGTTATGCACGGTTAATCTAGAATCTAAATTACAAAAAAGAGAATAAAATTTACAAAGGATTACAACAAGCATAAAAACTGTTTTGAAGTATACAATTAACTGTGATTTCTCCCTGTCACTTGTTGGTAGTCTCAAGGAGCACATCAATTGCTGTGCTCTTCACAAGCTCATCACAGCTGGGGTATGAGATATATGTCTTGCCTGAAAGACTAGAGGTTCATTTTTCTCTGACATAAGCAAATGACTTAAAGATAGACTCAAGTAGCAAGAAACCGTCATTACCAGGGAGCAGCTCCAACAAGTCCAGCTTTATCGGTCCGGCAGCTCTGTTGAGTCTTTGGTGGTCTACCATTATATGCTCCACCAACAGTGAGGACATGTGCATAAATCCACACAATCGCAACAGAAAATATAACAGAAAACCGATCAAAGATGCCCCTTTTAGAGCCAATTGCTTTAGGTATGTACTGTGAACAAGTATCAACCAAAGATATCTTCAGATGTAATAAAGATCAGGAGCAGTGAACATTTTCCATTGCAAAAACAAGAAAACCACATAATCAATCGCTCTCAGTGATTCTAAGAGAGGATAATGCCATTTGACATTTGGCTCAACAACAACTATCATTCAAGATACAATGAATCAAAGCTCCTCACCTGAGATAAGACGATCAGGATAATCAATTCTGGAAGCCCAATTTCAATACAGTTTGCAACCTATAGAACCAACACAGACTCTTCAGATACAGCACATCAAATGGAGAACGATCTCCAAGGAACACTCTTGAAAAATCAGAGATTTTTTTTTTATCTCTGTAGTGTAGAAATCAGTTTTTACGATAAGCTCTTTCCATGCCCATTTCCAGGCGTTTCCACATGCAGGTGTAGCAAATGTGAGTTCGGATTCTCCCAGCACTTGATAGACAGAGTTGGACCCACTAAAGAAATAAGGTGTTTTGTGTAGGTGGAACCCAGTGGCACAACAATTTCCAAGGTGGGCTTTACAGATAAGCCATCTGCCAAAAATCAGATACAGCAAACAATGCAAATGGTTGAGAACACATAATCGACAGTTGGTAGCCAACCTTACATTTAAATCAAATTGCTGGCAATGTTTGATGCAGTGAGAGGATCCGGACTCAGGAAGCATGTGCAATAAGCCATACAAAAGAGAAACCCACTCTTTTGAATTCCTAACACAATAATCAATAATCATGCTGGTCCATTGATCTCCATGTGTATAATCATTGGAAATGATCTTTGAACTATCCATAATAATCCATAAATTTGGCACTCCCACTTATGTTTTGCAACAGCATCATCTCTATAGTGGGGTCAACTTGGAGATGAATCAGATGTTGTACGTGTGTACCATCTCAACAAGCGGACCTAAAAGCAAGAATCTTGCATTCGAATTTCTTCATCTAATAGTGAATAGAAAATAAATACCATTGCATTGTAGGATAAAAAACTTAGAAAGTCAATCCACTCAATCAAAACAGTAGCCAATCAACACAGACTACCACAAAGAATCAAATTCCTATCAACCCCAAGCCAACTCAGTCAAGTTGTACCAGTGCCAGTACTAACCAATCCGGTTGAACTCTTGCAACTCAGTGGTACACTGGCATTTGGAACTAGGTTAATTCTGTGCATTACCAATGGACTAATAGTTCTAACCCAAAGAAACTAGTGATGCTTACGCCAGGGAAACCAAACTCATACAGCCCAAACCCAACAAGAGCTACCAGAGGGACCGCAGACAGTGGGCTTAAGAACCTGCACAGGTACAAATACTCAAAATTAAAAGCAATTGATGAACATCATCACCAAAGATGATAGTGAATTCACTATTAACAAAAAAGATCTTAGTGAATTCACAGCAAGTTGAGTCGGAAGCAACCTTGTAACATTGCGCCACAGGCCGCTGAAGCCAATGATTATCTGAAGAGTTGAAGCGACAATCAAGGCACCCTGGATTCCACGCATAATTCGCTTGAATTTCTGTCCATTGTCAGGAGACCAAATCCCAAAATCAGAAACGATTTAACCCCAGAAAATTAAAACTAGAGAAGCAAAAGCCCAATTGCATACTTCGTGAGGATCAACAATATTGCTGTATCGACCAGCTAGTATTATTGAAATGGTTGGAACCACAAAGGTATAGGAGCCACCGATAACAGCAGGCAAACGGGTGCCGAAAAATGTCTGTAAGAGCGTGTTCAAACCTGCTACGAACAACAATGTCTGGATTACCCTTGCTTTCTCTTCCTACAAAAAACAAGGACTCAAAATTAAGCTCCATGGACAAGTATATGGAAGGAACAGCATCATTTATGGCTATGACAAGCATATATAGAAAAACAAACTTGAAGGCTATTGGGAGATTGTGGACACCTACATTTCCTCCACCCATCTGGGGTACAAGAGCAGATGGGATGAGCACTGTGGTGCCTAGCATGACCAGGTAATGTTGGAATCCAAGGAGTATGGCCTCAGCTGCATCAAAAGTCCCCAAAATAATAGTAGATTTGCAGAATATTCCTCTGATAATTAAGGGATGGTTTACAAAACACAAAAAAAAAGGGTTCAAAACTCAACAACCAAGAAGCTTTAAAATCAAGAAGCAGGTGACAAATGCAAGGGACTCTGAAACCATCTAGAATGGGTTCAGCTGCAGTAAATAAAGTGAGTGAGAGAAAGAGAGAGAGGAGGAGGAGAAGATTTACAGCAAATCCATCTCGTAAATAAGGAATTGGCTGTGACAAAAATAGTAAGAAAAAAACCTCAAGATATTACAAAGATAAGCCTAGAAGCTTTGAAATCAAGAGCTTAGGAATAAAAAATCCAACTGGCTTTGAAATAAAAGAGAAATGGGTTAAGCTTCACTGAAAAAAAAAAAAAGGCAAAACAAGAGCAGATTTACAGAAGACCCATCTTATGGATTGTGACAAAAACAGTGAAAACTCAAGATTAACAAGCAAAACCTAGAAGCATTGGAATCAGGAGGTCAGCATTGAAATGCAAGCTGGTTTGCAGCATAAGAAAATAAAGAATAAGCCAGCCTCACAACATCTTCCCCCAAATATTAAGAGATAACTTCAAAAGCATTAAGAGGATAAAATGGAAGGTGGCTTAAATTGAGATTAGAGGGAAACCCAAAATTCTCTGAAACAAAAACACAAAGGGAAACAGTTGCATGATAAAACCCAATGGCTTCAGGAACAAAAGAAACCCAATAAGATGTTTAAACAGAACTATCAGCAAGCAGGAAAACAAACCAAAAAAATCCAATGTCAGAAGCACTGAAAAGAAAAAAAAAATTCAACATAGATTACTAAAACCACAATTTAATTCCTAAAATGCAACATTTTTATAGAAGAAGAAGAAGAAGAAGAAGAAGAGAAGTGAAGTATTTACGCCAAGGAGGAGGGCTAGTGATGCAGAAAGAAACGTTAGGAAGCTGATCTTTCACTGGGTGTGGCTGCAGTTCATCTGGCTTGGGCGCTGGTGCCGGTCCTCCACCACCACCACCTCCTCCTCCTCCACCTCCTCCTCCTCCTCCTCCTCCGCCTCCTCCTCCAGCCATTCCTTCTTCTTCTCTACACAACCCCCAAAAATCTCCTCACAACACCCCACAAAGACCACAATCCCTCAAAACCCACCAAAAAGCTCCACTCTTTCTCTCCAAAAAAACCAAAAACCAAAATCAACCCAGTTCTCAAAATCAAAAATTCCCCAAAACCCAGAACCCAAATTTTTGGTACAGATCAGTAAACACTGAAAACACCAGCCCTGCAAATCATGGAACCCCAGAAGAAAACCCACCAAGAAAGTGAAAAGAGCAAAAAAAGCTGGAAATGCCCAAATTGTGCCTGAAAACAGAAGCCCCACTGTACCAAGGGAATCTTCTTGTCTTTTCCCTCTCTCTCTCTCTCCTACTTCTTCTCTTTCCTTTCTCTCTTTTTTTTTTATATTATCAACGGTAGAGATAAAGATGAGAGAACCTCCACCACCTCTTCCTCTTCACACTCCCTACAGAAAAACAGAAGAAACAACAAAACAACAGAAGAAACAACAAAACAACAGAAAATCTCTCTCTCTCTCTCTCTCTCTCTCTCTCTCTCTCTCAAATGCAATGCAATGCAATGCAATTGGAATGCAGAGAATCTAATCAGTGATGATAGAAAATAATGCAACAACAGCTGTTGAGGAAAGCTGTTACTGAGAAGTGTGATAAGAAAAGGTGATAAAAGAGACTGCCGACACATCCCCTTTTTCCCACACTTCCTGTCTTCCAAAGCAATCCCATTCTGTTACTACTGTAATCCCAGCATCACCTGAAATGCTGCACCATCCAGTGGTGGGCCATCGACAGCAGTAAAACTGTAAAGCTGGACGATGGCACATTGCCTCTGCCGCAGATGAGAAAGTGCAAAATGCAAGTGAGATCTAAGCCCTTCATTTGAGTGAGTCCCACATCTTAAAGTGCTCCTCTTTTGGTTGATATAAGGTAAAGAAGCTTTACTTTTTAAAATTATCTGATGCCCCGCCAACGAAAATGGGTTGGGCAGTTGATTGGGTCTGTTTTTGTTGGAATTGGATCCAAACCCAATACATCTAAATAGACATGGGTCAGGTCCAGATGACCCTAATTTCAATTCATGAGACTTTGGGACGTGGGCGCTTTCCACCTGTTTATTTGCGTCTTGCAATCATTTACATACGTAATTGATTCAATTTTGATATTTACACATGATCACATTTAGTTATGCTCTGTTTGTACTTTGGATACGAGTGAACATGAAGTGCAGTAGAGGAGGCAATTTACTCAACCCAAACATTCCAACCTCTTGTACAAAGGTACTAGAGCAATCCCTCACACACTAATTGAACTCCTGTGGGGCCCATCAAGCACCTTTATTTTTCATTCCTATGGGCTCATATTTTCAATCCAAAACGTTCGATCTATTTATTAAACTAATAAACCATTAGACAGTAAAGCCAGTTGTCTTAAATCCTCATAAACCTTGACGAGTTTATGAAAAGCTTTCATATTCTACACTTTTATAAACCCCCCCCCCCCCCCCCCCCCCCCCCCCCCCCCCGACCCAGATAATGATATGGACTGTTTTTCATATTAATGGCAAACATTAAGGCATTTAGTTTCATAATGTATGCTAATGTTATGTTTAGATGTCTATGACTCAATTCACCATGGCATGCATTAAAAATTGGCAATCCTGTAGAGGTGAGAGGTGAAGGATATTAGGTGAAAGGTGCAGAATAAAGTTATCCACGTAGAAGCAGCTATCAATGTTTTCCTATTTGAATTATTAGGATGGAGGTGGATATTTATTTTCTAGCTCCTCTTAATTAATTTTTCACTAGTGGGGAGATGAGCCGAGAGAATTTGGTTGTAATTTTTTTTAAATTCACATTTATTTTTTCAATTGTAATTATTTTTTAAAATAAAACTTCTACAATCCATACGTATTCAATTGCATAAAACCAAAAGGTAATACACATATAATATGCATCTACATTTCTGTACATAGATAATTAAATATGGTTTTGGACCTGTGGTATTCCTTGGATAGGAAATCAAATGAACTAGGCTTTAATCGGTGGGCCCAAACCTGTATTTGATTAGCAAAGGATAACAACAACGTCTCCATACCACGTTTTTTGGATTTGGGTACTCGTCTCGTCATTAGCAGTGGCACCAACTTTGATAGCAAGGACCCCACTCACCCAAAAATATGCATTCTTGAAATAAGATGGTGAAAGGATGCCTCAATCTTTTATTTTTACTCGCTTTCTCTCTTTTTTTGTTTTTTTAAATATAAAAATACCATTATTAAATAGGAGAAAATTGTGTTGAGGCACCGAATTAGTTCCATTTAATATCTTTTTTCTCTAAGCTTTCTACTTTTAATGCCAAAGGCACCTAATGAGTTCCAATTAATATCTATCTGTAAGCTTTCTACTTTTAATGCCAAAAGCACCTTCAATATCCTAATGTCTGGTTGCAACTAATCCCATTAAGGGAGGGCTTCAATGCATTACTCACCCCAGTATCCCTTTTCACATGAGATAGATCAATACAAATTGAGTTCTGATGCCCTCTCTTGCATCACATGCTTTGTAACAAATTTATTATATTTCTAACATTACCCCCCTACAAACATGTTCCAAAGTTACGTTTAGAAACTTTGTATTTTCAGAAGTATCCTTTATTATATATAATTCAAAATTTTCACCTGCTTCGAGGTGGTACCTACCATCAAATTGCCATAGTTTATTTTTTAATTATCTATGTAATGATAGACTAAATTGTGAAAGCTAACAATGAGAGGAAAAAAAATAATTCTAGCACAAAAAATAAGATATTAAATTAAAAGCGGGGTACATGAAGAGAGATTCTTCTGAATAAGGGCTACCAAAAAAAAAATCAGCCATATCAAATCACCTTATCCCTTGATTTAATAGCTTTAAAATTTAGTTACCTTTAAGCATAGGTTTCTTGGAGATTCTGTCTAGTAGTGCATAAAGATTTGATGAGAGTGAGATTGGGCTAGGTGCTAGCTTATGAGTTATTAGAGTGTAAAATGGCATGTACTAATCAAAGGTGGACCTGGGTAAATCCCGCAAAGCTAGATTGTGGAGAACATTTCTCCTATATCATTCTCTCTCTGTACAACCACAACTCTTACTCATTAGATCAAATGGGATGCCTCCCACTTTTCAATGTCCTAATACTAATATTACTTTCTCAATGTTTTACTGTTAGGTATACTTGGATCTTAAATAGGATCCTATAAATAAGAATCGGATTTTCTTCTTCTTCATTAGGTTAGTACGGTAATATTCATATCTTGGTAATAGCCATCCAAACCTCATTGTGGGATCCACTGAAGTTACCTATAAACATGACAGATGGTTTGATAGAAAGGGTTCAACGTTGATTATGTGTAGCCCTAATTTAACTTTGATTTGGAGACCATAACTTGATTGGCTAAGAATTTTGTGCATAATCATTGCTCTCAATACTTGATATTTCTTCACTGATAAGTTTCACTACAAATGTGTACAAGAAATGGGCCCATCTGAACATCGTAGACCTCTTCAACCATATTGCTTTTGCATAATAAGCTTTGTTGGGAGTTAAATTCTGGTGGACCAAGTCATGGAAAATAGTGAGTGTAGTGAGTAGTATTCCTGATAGGTTGACCCACTTCACTCCTAGCAAAACGTAAATTGCCTTGGTTGTTCTTCTCATATTCAAAAGTAGGTTGCACACGCACTTTATTGGAGATAAGAGACTTCTGATACTTCCATAACCAGCCATCTAATTAAAACCCAGCCGTAAGGGAGGCCCCTTGACATCCAAAGTTATGCAATGGAAGCCGACAATAAATACAAAAACATTACACGGGTCATATCTAATGTCTTTGATAAGATGGCTAGCAGTATACTAAATAAGGTTGTTTTCTAGATGACCATCTTTTAAAATGCCATTCAGGTGTAGGGATTAGTCGGCTCACATTTTAGACGTGAGATTTCTAGAAATGGGATGCAATTTCTAAGCAGTTACTGGACTAGTTCACGTGACACACATAAACCTAGCTTTAATTAATCCTAACGTCTTATACTACCTCACATGAATTAGTGGCTACCCAATTTTGATTCTCACCAGTCCTATGTTCTCCGTTGCATTGATTATGCAAAATTATATACTTGCTTCAGAGGCCCTTCAAAATCAATGGCAAAATGATCAGATGGCCCCATTTCTTCAAATTGCTATACCATTCACAACTCCATCTTTCTTTCTCTATGATTGGCATGCATCTAATTGGAGATGAACTGGCACAGCTGTTTATTGGTTTCAAGGTGGGTCAGATCCACCTATAAGCCAAAAGGAGCATATTTATGTTTACTAACAGCTGTTTATTGGTTTGAGTGTCATGAGCAGTACAAACAAGAAAAACAACGATATGATCCATTAGTCATACATAAACACATGCTAATAGTTGAAAAATGGGAGAACATAAATGAATGGTACAAATGTGTACAAGAAATGGGCCCATCTGAACATCGTAGACCTCTTCAACCATATTGCTTTTGCATAATAAGCTTTGTTGGGAGTTAAATTCTGGTGGACCAAGTCATGGAAAATAGTGAGTGTAGTGAGTAGTATTCCTGATAGGTTGACCCACTTCACTCCTAGCAAAACGTAAATTGCCTTGGTTGTTCTTCTCATATTCAAAAGTAGGTTGCACACGCACTTTATTGGAGATAAGAGACTTCTGATACTTCCATAACCAGCCATCTAATTAAAACCCAGCCGTAAGGGAGGCCCCTTGACATCCAAAGTTATGCAATGGAAGCCGACAATAAATACAAAAACATTACACGGGTCATATCTAATGTCTTTGATAAGATGGCTAGCAGTATACTAAATAAGGTTGTTTTCTAGATGACCATCCTTTAAAATGCCATTCAGGTGTAGGGATTAGTCGGCTCACATTTTAGACGTGAGATTTCTAGAAATGGGATGCAATTTCTAAGCAGTTACCGGACTAGTTCATGTGACACACATAAACCTAGCTTTAATTAATCCTAACGTCTTATACTACCTCACATGAATTAGTGGCTACCCAATTTTGATTCTCACCAGTCCTATGTTCTCCGTTGCATTGATTATGCAAAATTATATACTTGCTTCAGAGGCCCTTCAAAATCAATGGCAAAATGATCAGATGGCCCCATTTCTTCAAATTGCTATACCATTCACAACTCCATCTTTCTTTCTCTATGATTGGCATGCATCTAATTGGAGATGAACTGGCACAGCTGGTTATTGGTTTCAAGGTGGGTCATATCCACCTATAAGCCAAAAGGAGCATATTTATTTTTACTAACAGCTGTTTATTGGTTTGAGTGTCATGAGCAGTACAAACAAGAAAAACAACGATATGATCCATTAGTCATACATAAACACATGCTAATAGTTGAAAAATGGGAGAACATAAATGAATGGTACAAATGTGTACAAGAAATGGGCCCATCTGAACATCGTAGACCTCTTCAACCATATTGCTTTTGCATAATAAGCTTTGTTGGGAGTTAAATTCTGGTGGACCAAGTCATGGAAAATAGTGAGTGTAGTGAGTAGTATTCCTGATAGGTTGACCCACTTCACTCCTAGCAAAACGTAAATTGCCTTGGTTGTTCTTCTCATATTCAAAAGTAGGTTGCACACGCACTTTATTGGAGATAAGAGACTTCTGATACTTCCATAACCAGCCATCTAATTAAAACCCAGCCGTAAGGGAGGCCCCTTGACATCCAAAGTTATGCAATGGAAGCCGACAATAAATACAAAAACATTACACGGGTCATATCTAATGTCTTTGATAAGATGGCTAGCAGTATACTAAATAAGGTTGTTTTCTAGATGACCATCCTTTAAAATGCCATTCAGGTGTAGGGATTAGTCGGCTCACATTTTAGACGTGAGATTTCTAGAAATGGGATGCAATTTCTAAGCAGTTACTGGACAAGTTCACGTGACACACATAAACCTAGCTTTAATTAATCCTAACGTCTTATACTACCTCACATGAATTAGTGGCTACCCAATTTTGATTCTCACCAGTCCTATGTTCTCCGTTGCATTGATTATGCAAAATTATATACTTGCTTCAGAGGCCCTTCAAAATTAATGGCAAAATGATCAGATGGCCCCATTTCTTCAAATTGCTATACCATTCACAACTCCATCTTTCTTTCTCTATGATTGGCATGCATCTAATTGGAGATGAACTGGCACAGCTGTTTATTGGTTTCAAGGTGGGTCAGATCCACCTATAAGCCAAAAGGAGCATATTTATGTTTACTAACAGCTGTTTATTGGTTTGAGTGTCATGAGCAGTACAAACAAGAAAAACAACGATATGATCCATTAGTCATACATAAACACATGCTAATAGTTGAAAAATGGGAGAACATAAATGAATGGTACAAATGTGTACAAGAAATGGGCCCATCTGAACATCGTAGACCTCTTCAACCATATTGCTTTTGCATAATAAGCTTTGTTGGGAGTTAAATTCTGGTGGACCAAGTCATGGAAAATAGTGAGTGTAGTGAGTAGTATTCCTGATAGGTTGACCCACTTCACTCCTAGCAAAACGTAAATTGCCTTGGTTGTTCTTCTCATATTCAAAAGTAGGTTGCACACGCACTTTATTGGAGATAAGAGACTTCTGATACTTCCATAACCAGCCATCTAATTAAAACCTAGCCGTAAGGGAGGCCCCTTGACATCCAAAGTTATGCAATGGAAGCCGACAATAAATACAAAAACATTACACGGGTCATATCTAATGTCTTTGATAAGATGGCTAGCAGTATACTAAATAAGGTTGTTTTCTAGATGACCATCCTTTAAAATGCCATTCAGGTGTAGGGATTAGTCGGCTCACATTTTAGACGTGAGATTTCTAGAAATGGGATGCAATTTCTAAGCAGTTACCGGACTAGTTCATGTGACACACATAAACCTAGCTTTAATTAATCCTAACGTCTTATACTACCTCACATGAATTAGTGGCTACCCAATTTTGATTCTCACCAGTCCTATGTTCTCCGTTGCATTGATTATGCAAAATTATATACTTGCTTCAGAGGCCCTTCAAAATCAATGGCAAAATGATCAGATGGCCCCATTTCTTCAAATTGCTATACCATTCACAACTCCATCTTTCTTTCTCTATGATTGGCATGCATCTAATTGGAGATGAACTGGCACAGCTGTTTATTGGTTTCAAGGTGGGTCATATCCACCTATAAGCCAAAAGGAGCATATTTATTTTTACTAACAGGAAATCTTAGGCTTTTACTGCACCTGGAACCAACCCCCCCCCCCCCCCCCCCCCCCCCCACAACAACATTTGTTAGTTACAAAGGTTGTATGTGTCCGACATGTCATGAACCAAAATCTATACTATACTGTAGACCCTACTAAATTTGCTATAAAAGCAATGTGCCTAATACACCAAAATTAAAGTTGTGGTATCCAGGAGTATCAATTGATACTGGACCCTGACAATGAGTCTACCATTTCAACACTATATACGTGAGTTGATCTTACTCCTTAATTGACCACCTTTATCCAACGTTTATCTACCGTTGGATTGCATTAAGATGAAAAATATACCTTGTAACACTCCGACCTAGCTTGACCTCGTTTAGTGGCTAATTAATCTTGTTTCGTTGTTAATCGTGTTTTGTTTATGTTTTATTTTCGTTGCGGGTCATGGATAGGTAGTTGGGTTGAGTTTGACCTGGATTAAGTAGACCAAGCCCTTTTTCGTAATTTTAGCTTTTCTAAGACATGGTCATTTTTGCATCATCTTGATGTCAACACGTGTCTTTCGTTGAGCTCGTTAACTTTCGTAACTACGTCGTTTGCAACCGATGTCGTGTGATTCCATTGGACCCGGATTTGACTCAAACTGAAAATAGCATTCTAACTTGGCCTTCATTGTAATTTGGACTTAACCATTAGCTTATAATCCCATCTCATCGACAACAAGCACGTTCTCTCTCATTCTCTTCCTCAACTGTGCACGTGGAGTTTTTCTCCCTCTTTTGAATTCTCTCATCCATCGACCTCCATCGATCAAGCTCAATTGAGAGAAGTTTGAGTCTTGCATGTGAGGTGAGTTGGAAATCCTTCCATCCCTCTCATCTCCTTTCTCTATTTCTTCTCCTTCTTGTTTCCATATTGCATGGTGTGTTTGTGTTTTGAATTTCTTTCCATTCCTCATGCATGCATGTTGTTTGATTGGTGTTAGGTTGTGTTTGGGCTTAAGGACAACAAGTTGTGCAATTGAATTCCAATTAAGGCAAGTATAACCATAACTTGTAAGAACCCATGTTGGTATGCATTTGATTTTGGTTAGTTCACATGAGTTTGTATGGAAAAATGTGTGTCCAGCCCATTTGGTTAGTATTCTATCTCTTTCCATTAGAAAATTGCAATTCTGATGAATTCCCAGACTTTCTGTATGTGCTTCAGAGATTTGACTTCGTGCACGTACGGCTAAGCCGTATGGCACTTACGGCTCAAAGTCCAGAGAGGATAAAAACCCAGTTTTCCTCTACAGCTAGGGCACGGCTAAGCCGTGTATTGCCCTACGGCTAAGACGAAGCTCAGCCGTAGATCAATACAGGGTGCACTTTCTGGATTTAACTGAGAGCCATCAATTGACAGACCTTCTACGGCCCAGCCACGGCTAAGCCGTAGACCACACACGGCTAAGCCATAGCACACACACGGCTGAGCCGTATCCACACTAGCCTAATGAAAAACAAGGATAGGTGTAAGGGAAAGACCGGTATGGCCTTCATGATAGACTGTAGAGCACCTAGACCTGCCCAACATAATGTGATACAACGCGTGAATGATCTCGAGGGTTGCGAATCATTCATGTTCGTTATCCGGATGTTAAGCACCTCCCCATGGGTGTTGGTTTAAGGGACTTCGTGCACTGCTCGATTCAATGCAACACTAGACAACGGTGCATCGAATAACTTAAAGCTACATCATCATGCACGGTTAGAAACACCGGATAATTAGATTAAAATTGGTTTGTAAATAAAGATGATTCGATTTCGCATGATTTGTTACATAACATATTGCATTCGATTAGTGACCTCTCTTCACTGATATGATTACGTGTGTTCCGTTACTTTCACATTGTGGTTCTTTACCTTGAGTATGCATGTATAATATGTTTTCAAATATGCACGTATGATATGTTGTCACGATCTACTCAGGGTTTTCATGATTGACTCTGTATGGTTAAGCATTACTTAGCCTCAGCCTTAGGATCCCGACGGGCTGAATTTGGTATAGTTATATGGCCTTGCTGCAGTAAGGATACGTCTTGGGGAACCGGACCCCAGGAACCGAGACCCATTGTACCCTGGCCCGGACAATGGTGTTCTTTGCATGTTATAAGATCCCTCTTTTGGGAGCATATGGTAATGTAGTAGCCACTAGTTATGTACACAGATGTATCCATTGATTCGCATAGCATATTTATTTCTTGCACGACAGCCTAGAATACAAACATGCCTTATTTACTTTACATGATGTTCTTTATTCTATTAGACACAACGTGTGTTAACTTGCTATGGTTTATACTTTGCTGAATCGTAGTATTCACGGTTGTTCACTACAACAAAATGCACCTTTGCCTATGCAGAAAATTTGTAGGTAAAAGACTAAATGCGTAGGTAAAACTCTTTGCCTACGCAATGACATGCGTAGGCAAATCGTAGCCAAAGGGTTGTGGGGAAAGGTCTTTGCCCACGCATAGAATAGTGCGTGGGCAAAAACTGAGTTTTTAGCTACGCTTTCCGGTAGGGTAAGAGTGTTGCTTTTGGCTACGCAAAATCTTCGTAGCCAAATGTTGTACTTTTGCCTACACCAATTTGTCGTTGGCAAAGGTGCAACTTTTGGTTATGATGCTTTGCGTAGGTAAATGTATAGCCTTTGGCTATGAAGATTTTGTGTAGGCAAATGTACAGCTTTTGGCTACGAAGATTTTACGTAGGCAAATGTATAGCCTTTGGCTACGAAGCTTTTACGTAGGCAAATGTACAGTCTTTGGCTATGAATATTTTACGTAGGCAAATGTACAACCTTTGGCTACAAAGGTTTGTAATCTTTAGCTACGAAGGTTTGCATAGCCAAAAGTTAAACACAATTTTTTCTAATTTTAATTAGCACTTTTGCCTATGAAAAGTTCGTAGGCAAAAGTAAAAAATATTATTTTTTATTATAAACATAACTTTTGCCCACTCAATACACGTAGAAAAAACCTCCATCTATTCTTTACCTTTATACATTGCATAACCAAAAGAGATAATGAAAAAAATTATTTATTTTTAATTTTTTTCAGCAACCAGTTTATACCAATCTCATCTAAACTAATTCAATAAACATCCAAATAGATTAAAATCCAACCAATTATGAATCTCAATGAAAAATATTAAAAAATTACAAAATATCCAATACATATCATCCAAATAAGTCTCAACTATTCAAATATCCAAAAACAAGAAGATAATGTTCAACAAGTCTAAATGCTTGTGATAAAAGAGAAAATAAGAGAAAAGGCCAACTAGTTGTCAAGTTGAAGACATCCTCCATCATCAACCTGCACAAAAAAAAAATACAAAAAATTGTTAGCATTTTATCAATAAACTAACTTCAAATCTAATATATGCTTTTGCTATCGTCACTCTTCAAGTTGATCAGAAAATCAAAAGTTAGCAAATTACACTAACCATGCCCTTTGAAAATAAAGGTGCAGCATATCCCCCTAAAATATTACCCAAAATGTGTTTCAAAGCCACAACAATATTTTAAGGGCCTCACAGTGTCCATATTGTCAAAATGAATTATCACAAAGTTAGCCACAACAAAATTTGGCTTAAACAGATGAAATAATTTATTTACTTAATTTTAGATACCTCCTTAAACTCAACATTTAAGTCCAAACCACTCTTTAGAATTGAAAATAAAATTTTAATTTACTAACCAAGGGAAGCCGCATCCTGCCCTTCACTCTATGTGCCATCTTCACCACCATTCTCTAGAACTAACCTCGGAACGTTAGTTGGATCCACTAACCCTGGTACACTGGCAGGATCTATCCCAATTTTTGTAGCCATCACCTGTAGTAAGCCCCGCCATGCAGCCAAGGTCTTATCTTGGTCAGCTATCTTCTGCTGCAAAGCGATCACCTCAGGATTAGGTTCTTGAGACTGTGTGGAAGATGAAGCGATGCTGCGGATCCAAAATCCCCTTGAGAAACCTGATCTTTTCCCAAGCACATCGATGGAAACTTGTACCTCGGTTTGCGGATTCTTGACACCTGGCTGCGACTGTGCGAGAATCTTCTCTTTTAGCATAGCCTGTCATTTTTCATTATGTAAACCCATAACATATGTAAAAAATGTACATTTGATGATTTAAACAAATGAATTAGTTAGTACTTACATGATGTTGTTCAGCATGGTCATTTATCCACATCCCACCATGCCGACCACGTCTGTGAGTTTGCTCAAAAATATCCGGGATAGATGGTCGAACACCACCATTCTTTGATGCCTATTATTTATTAGATATTTCAGTCAGATTAACTAAGTATTGAAATTTTATTAAGAGTAAAAATTTACAATCATATACGTACATCGATAGATGCTCGTGATGCATATGATCTTGAGCCACTCGTATGATTGTATTTTTGGGCGGCTCGTGCCTTTTTTCCACTTTCAGACTTTTTCTATGAGGACAAAATTAAAAAAGAAAACAACAAAATAAGCTTAATTATCTCACATGCAGTTGGTTTATTTCAATCTAGTAGAAGCCCAAACACCATATATATGTATATAACATCAATAAGGAATACCTTAAAACTGTCGCTCTCCCACACGTGCTCGATCATAAACTTCCAATCATCCAATTTACAAGGATATAATGGATGGCTTTTGATGTCTGGCACTCCATCCTTTTTGAGCTCAAGATAGTGCTTGTGCAATGTGCTTTTCCAGTCTTTGTATAAATCTTGGCACTTATGGTTAATGATAGACTTGAGCACCAAATCTCTTTCATAGTCCCCGCCAAGGTCAAAGGTTAACTGCAATTGGTAACAATAAAATGCAATATGAATTAAACTCTCAGTTTAAGAAATCAATTGAATAACATGTTAAACAATTTTCCTTTTATAAATCAATTCATATTACCCCAACTCTCATAACAATGGGTAGCCTGATCTCAAAATCAATGTCTACCCAATGAATGTCTCGGATTGGTGCATGATCTCGAATCTGTTCCCCAAGAGCAGATGCTACAGAAGAGGCCCACGTCCCCTCTATTGCCCCTTCCTCACGATTGATATCAACAGGAATGAGATGACCAAGCACTTTCCTAAGCCTATCCACGTTCTTCCCCCTGGTCGGGCCCCGTTTACCAGTTTTGCTAGAGACTGAAGCCGATGCTGTTAAGAACACAAATTTATTTATGTTAGTAGACATAAATCATTAAAGGAAAGCCAATTTTATTTATATGTAAATGGTGTACATTTCTTACCCACACTACTGGCAGCACTACGTGGACTAGTAAGCTGGTCAGGCCGTGTAAATGATGAGAAGTGAGCTTGGGTAGGCTGTGGCTGTGGATGTGGTTGTGGATCATGCTGTGGCAATGGATCATGGGTAGGCTGTGGAGATGGCATCGGTATCACTCGCTCGAGGGTCTGTGTAGCTTCTGAACGACTAGTAGCACCAACTCTTTTCCTAAGCCACGGAGGCATATTTGTGACCTGACATAACAGTAAACTTAATTATTAGTAATCAATAATTGAAGTAATCAACAATCAAACATCAAATTAAGTAATACTACATAGTGTAATCATCATAATCATCATATAATAGTAATATGTATAAAATGAAAAAGTCAACAAAGTTACTATTACTAGTCAATGTTTTTAACCTTTGTAGCATCTAAGCATGAGCAGAAAAATAAAGGTTATTACCTTATTCAACTGGGGCTCAGATTCATCATCCTCATCATTAAAGGAACTTTCACTAGAAGAACTCAATCCCTCCTCACCCTCAGGTGGAAGATAAGCCTCATCATCGTCACATCCACCCTCCTTTCTCTTTCTCTCCATGGTTTTTTTTCTTCATGGCCGTCTGATCCAATCCAAAGAACAAATTTGCCTTATCCGGAACCCCTAGAGCATGCATTCTCGCAATATTCTCTTTAATCCTTTTATCTCTCTCCTCCTCGATAGGTAACTTCTTCCTCTGGGTTGCCAAAAACCCAGGCTTCACAAATAATTTACCACCTTTTTGCATATTTGGCAACTATATATGACAAACAATGAAATGAAAAAAAATATAAAATGATGCCAATAACTGAAATGACATGTGAAACAACAAAGCCATGACATGTAAATGAAAAATCTTATAAATTTATAATAGTTGTCCATATAATCAAAAGCTACTAAAGTATAAAACAAAAGCTACATATCATATTCCATATTAGGTTCTATATCATGATAGACATCAAGGATGGGTCCTCTTTGCTGTTCATCTTCTTCGTCATCTATATATTCCAAAATTGTGTCATCCTCGTCATTATCATCGGAATAATGCTCAGTCATTAATTCATTAACGGGAACAATATCGAGATCCATATCATCTCTGCTGTAATATTGAATATCAGTATCTTGTTCAAGAATTGGGACACCATTGGTTGATTCGTCCTGTTGAAATGCATCATTGGACGCATCATCCCGCTCTGGTACATCCCATACTCCTCGATGATTGACCTGTTCTACCACTCTCCAATTCTTACCTTTGATGGTGTCATTGACATAGAATACTTGTTTGACATTACTTGGAAGGACAAATGGATCATCTTTATACCAAAGCCTCCTAATATCAATGGTTTTGACATGTTGATCGGTATGTATTCTACTTTTGTGACCGATGTCATACCATTCACATTGAAATAGAACCACTCTACCTCCATGCAAGTATCTCAATTCCAATATTTTGCACAAATAACCATAGAAGTCAATTTGCTTCCCTTTATGCTCCCCTTCTACGACCAACCCACTGTTTTGGCACCTCCGACGGCTCTCATGGTCTCTACTATGGAACCGGACACCATTACAGATGCAACCAGCATAAAGATCAATTATCGGACCAGGACCTTGTGCTAATGACCACAGTTCTTGGGTTGCTTCTGGTGACCGTTGATTTCGCAACTCATTCATCTACATAAACAAACATATTGCAAACATAAAAAGTTAATTTCAAATTAATTTAAGCTAGTTAGTGTTTACCAATATGTCTAAGCTCTTTCAAATATATCTTACATGTTTTTCAAACCATTTTGGAAATTCTGCTCGCTGTATCTGAGTTATATCACGTCGTTGAGGATTCTGATTCTCTATAATATTCTTGTGTTCCCTATTCAGTGAAATGTATACATAAGTATCTTAAAATAGTGTTATAATTAATAGGTTTATATATGTAATTTAACTAACCCACATACTCTAGATATGGTTCCACCTCGGCGGTATTATACAGCACAAACCAATGAGCCATTTCCCGTTCTTTCTGGGAAGGATCAAGAGCCCTTAAGATCGGTGAGAAGAGTTTGACATTTTGGGTAAAGATCTCCATTCCAAGGCCACGATCGCCACCATCACAATTCCGTCCTGGTTTATCAGTCCCTTTTAGGTACATTGAGCAAAAATTGAGACACTCCTTGGAAATGTAAGCCTCAGCAATTGAACCTTCTGGATGTGCTTTGTTGGTGACATACCCTTTTAGAGTCTTGAGAAACCTTCAAATAAGCAACAATCACAATTAAGATTACATATGCAAGATAATTGCACTACTAAATCAATAATTCACCATAGGATTGTAGCATTCACCTTTCGATCGGGTACATCCACCGATATTGCACAGGTCCACCAAGCATGGCCTCACGAGGCAAATGCACAGCCAAATGGACCATCACATCGAAGAAAGCTGGAGGAAAGATCATCTCCAGCTTGCAGAGTATAAGCACTATTCGTTCTTCCAATTTCTCCAAATCACTACGCCTTAATGACTTCGAGCAAAGTTCCTGAAAAAAACTGCCCAACTTAAGCAGTGCGGTACATATCTCTTTATTCACAAAACCGCGCATACCTATTGGAAGAAGACGTTGAAGGAGGACATGATAGTCATGGCTTTTCATGCCTGATAACTTGCCATTTTTAGAGTTCACAGACCTTGATATATTAGCTGCATAGCCATCTGGATAACAGATGGACTTCAAGAATTCACAAAAATCATCTATCTGTTTCGAGCTCAATGTGTAGACTGCCCTAGGCTTCAATACAGATCCTTTGTCATTCTTCTGTAGATGCAATTCTGGTCTTATGCCCATTTTTTCCAAATCCGCACGCGCTTTTGGAGTGTCTTTGTTCTTTCCTTCTATGGCCAACATCGTTCCACAGCAGCTTTCACCTATATTCTTCTCTATGTGCATGACATCAAGATTATGTCGGAGCTTCTTTGACTTCCAGTATGGAAGCTTCCATAAAATGCTCTTTTTTGTCCAGTTCAATTGTTCGTCGTCACGGGGCCTTTTCATTTTAGTATCACACTTTCCGAACTTGGTCTCTGGTAAGTTATCCAATTGAGCCATAACTTTATCCACGGCTGGTATGTCCAAGGATCTTTTGTCAAGCTCGGGAAAACCATTAAACTTATTGTCCTTCCTCCAATTGTGATTCTCAGGCAAGTAAGATCGATGTCCCACCCAACCAATCTTATCTGTCAATCTTACTGATAAATTATTATCATTGCAAGTGGGACAAGCCAAATAATCTTTTGTACTCCACCCGGACACGTCACCATATGCAGGGAAGTCATTTATGGTCCACATTAAAGCTGCACGCATCTAAAAGTTCTCTTTAGTGGAGGCATCATAAGTCAGAACCCCTGTCTCCCATAGATCATTTAACTCATCAATCAAGGGTCTCAGGTAGACATCAATGTTAGTCCCTGGTTGACTCGGTCCAGGAATAAGTAAGGACATCATGAAAAATGGGTCTTTCATGCATTTCTAGGGTGGTAAGTTGTAGGGCATAATAATGACAGGCCACATACTATAAGAAGTGCTCAAGTTTCCGAAAGGGTTGAACCCATCAGTGGCCAAGCCCAATCTGACATTGCGGGTCTCCTGTGCAAACTCTGGATAATTCCGATCAAATTGCTTCCACTCTTCAAAGTCTGCTGGATGCCTTCCTACCCCATCATCCAGACGTTTATCACTGTGCCATCTCATGTCTTTGGCTGTCTTCCGGGACATGTACAATCTCCGCAACCTCGGTGTCAATGGGAAGTAACGCAGTATCTTGTGAGGGATCTTCTTACCCCTACTATCGTTGATCTTATACCTGGATTCCTGACACGTGGGACATTTTTTCAAGTCTGCATTCTCCTTCCAATATAGTGCACAATCATTTTTACATGCATCAATGAGCTTATATCCCAATCCTAAGTCTCGTAGTAACTTTTTGGGCTCATAAATTGACCCCGGAACTCTGTGTCCCTTTGGTAGGAACTGCCTAAATATCTCTAAAACTTTGTTGAAAGATGTATTGCTCCACCCATTCTCTACTTTCACATATAACATTTGGATGACAAATGATAACAAAGTATCTGTCTCTTTGCAGCCAGGGTACAAACCACATTGGGACGCCTCCAATATTTTCTCAAAGTCTTGCACATCCTCCATCTCTAGGGTATCACCCTCGATGTAAGTTCCCATGTGATGGTCCTCTAATAATTGATCATATTCATCATGATCCTCATTATATTCATCATCTTCCTTGTCCGGCTCATCACGTTGTGGAAGTTCTCCGTGTCTGTCCCAAGTGGTGTAGGATGCCATCATCCCTCTTTTTAACAGATGAATATAAACAGTATCATACTTATGCTTAAAGTAGTTACAACAATGGCTACACGGGCACTTAATCTCCGTAACCTCGCCTGAATGTGCCTTTGCAAACTCAATAAATGACTTCACGCCATCTTTATATTGCTCACTGAATGTGTCACGAAGCAACAACCAACTTTTGTCCATATCTGAAATCATGCGGTTTAGGGTTAAGTCAACAAATTAATGTTATGCATAGTAGTGAGTTCTATCATTTTGAACTCTAAAAGGTTTTAAAAAAATGTGCAAAAGCATAATCATGCGTTTTATCTTTTTACATTTTTTACCTTTTTTTTAAATTTTAAGTATTTTTATAATTTTTTATTATAGTCACAATTGTACCGATTCGACATGGATGGTACAGATTAAGCTGATAGTTAGGTAAATTAATTTTATCTCCTTTCTAAGTTTTTTATCATTTACAAATCTTTACTCTTTTCTATTTCTTTTTTTTAAGTTAGAAACTTATGAATTATTACTTTTATTTCTTTAATTTTAGTCATTCCCAAAAATACATTTCATGCATTCAAGGGAATTCAAGTCATTCAATTCCATGAAAACAAATGGGTGCAATTATATATCTTTACTCTATATGGTTTTAGGCCGAAATGATATGCAAACCTCATGAAATTTAAATAGATGGACTATGACATCATTTTAGGAATGCCATAAAATTTTCATCAGGCTCTGACATCGAAAAGTGGGTCACACAATCTGTTGACTTTTGGTCAAAGTGGGCCCATGCTTCAATTTTTTGGGGCCCAAAGATCTCAAATAGCCACAGAATTTTAAGATTTTAATGAGGAACCTATTTTTAGGTCTATATCCAATTTCCAATTGATTTGGCCTTTGGGAAGTTAGGCTTGTATTCAGTGCCCTCATAGCCCAGTGGGTATGTTGACTTTGGGTCAACAACATCCAACCGACCCGAAATTTTGTGGAAATACTCTAGAGCATTATTGAGGCCTTCCATAGAAATTTTAGCCAATTTGGTCTTTAGGAAGTGAAGTTTCACACAGTGCCCCTAAAACTTTAGAATGGGGCTCCATAAATTTGAACTTACATCCCTGGTGTTTGAAAAATCCGAAACTCTGAAGGAATGACCTAGAGCATATTTTAAGTCTTCCCTGTGAGTTTCAACTAATTTTATCATCGGAAAGTATGAGTTGCTCTAGCCTGGGTTGCCACCCAGGAACACTGACAAGAGTCATTTAAGCTTGATTTTGGTTGAGATGAAGTCTGTCTATTTTGAAACTTGGACCCATGTTGTCTACATATATATAGAATATCTTGAATGAATTAAAGCATATTTGGATGCCCAAATGCTGAATTTAACTCAATGTTCTACAACAGTTGTGACATTTGTTTGATTTTTTTTTTTGTCAAACCAACATAAAGAAATAAAATCGACCTTATTATTATTATTATTCAAGGGAATTCAAGTCATTCAATTCCATTCAAACATATAGTCTTTGCATAGTTTTTTTTCTCAAAATGTTTTTATTTGACTATAAATTGTAGTCTCCATTTTTAAAAAATGTCAAACTTACTTTTTTTTAATGTAATAAAATGTAAATGTTATTCCTTGCCTTATGTTATATACTATTTATTCATTTCTTATAATTAGTCTCTTGAAAAATGTCGCCAAATTGAGTTTATTTTTATTTTTAGGCCCAAGCTTAGTATGGGCTTATCGCAATTTCTACTTGATTTTGACCATTCAATTTTAATTTATTATTCAATCTATATGTGACACTAGACATACATAACACAATATTTTATGCTAGTCTTTACTCATATTTCTTCAATTTTAGTCATTTTTAAAAATATATTTCATGTTTTCAAAGGAATTCAAGTCATTCAATTCCAAGCAAACAAATGGGTGCAATATAGATTTTTACTCTTTTCTATTTCTTTTTTTTCCTACTTAGACACTTATGAATATTTCTTTTTATATCTTGAATTTTAGTTACTTCCAAAAATACAATTCATGTGTATAGAAGCAACCCTCGAATTTTCAAGTGTTCATGTGCATGTTCAATTCATGCTATCACTAACTAGTTATAGGTTCTAAATATAACTAGTCTAAATTAGTATATGGTATAGGCATGGTTAGAAAATTGATTTGAGATTAAGACCGGATAAACACATGATTGTGGTAGTTATTGCGGTGAACTCAACTTTGTTAATATATATAGATGGGATTGGGTTCTAAGGGGTTAATTTCAAAATTGAGTTTTATAGTTTTGCTTTACACAAAGAGCTTTGTGGTTTTTCAAAAGTCCCACATTGGAAAAGTATAAATTCTTTGAGCATTATATATGTATATCCTTGTCCTTTATACTTCAAACTCTTTTGGACTCTTTTGCTATGAGCCCTACGCGCGCACACGAGCTAGGCTTGGCCCGAGATTCTCGATTCGGAAAACGTTTAACCGGGTGCGTGCCCGCGCGACGCGTCCTGCGTGATTATTACGCGCAGGGGGGGCAAATAAAAAACAACAACACAGGGCGTGTAAGGATTTGCATGCCATCCTTTTGACCCAGACAGAAACAATACAATACCCGGAACAGAAACAGAAACATTGCATACAGAAACAGAAACATTACAGCGCAGAAACAACAATGCTGCAAAAACATTGCAGTGCAGTAGATCTGTATGCATAACGTGGTACCGCAGAAACATTACAACAACAGCAATTTGCATAACATGGTAGCGTAGATCTGTATGCATATCTACTGTATGTCTGTGTTTGCTCTGCGTTTAACAATTCTGCGGAAACATTGCAGTAGATCTATATGTTTAACAACTTTACAGAAACAACACAGATTACAGATCTACCCGCACAACGCATATCTTAATTACTGTGATAAATCTTACTGTTAAACAGATGCAACACAGATCACGCACACCAGATCCATATACAGTTTAACAAAAACAACACAGAACAGATCAAATAAAATGGATTAATGAACACAGAACACTGATGGAACAACACATGGACAAGAAAAAAATCATTGTGATGCATGTTTTAATGGAGAAAGATTTAAAACCTATGTGATGAACCTAAATCGCTGCTGCACTTCCTTCTTCCTTCCTATTCTTTCGTCTCCTTCCTTTCAATTTCCCTTCTTTTCTTCCCTTTCCATCGTTTTTCTTCCCTTTCCCTCGTTTTTCTCTTTGTTGAAAAGAAAGTAACGAAAGTTAACTCTTATTAAACCCTAAATCCTAATGCACGTAGGATCACAAGCATGTGCATATTGTGGGGTCCATTAGGTGCCCATGTGTCCTATTTATTTTAAATCAAATTTAATTAGAATGGATGGTATGTACTATGTTTTATGAGATTGGCCAGATTTAACTTTTAAAGAAGGACCCAGTTGATACATTAATAATGAAACTAATTAAATTCTACATAGTTTTCTAAAACATGTGATAGATCCACTATTAAAAAAAAACTGCACTTAAAAAAGACCCACTATTAAAAAAACTGCACTTAAAAAATCTACATCAAAGAAAGCTAAACTCTAATGCAGCCTACTTATGAAAAATCTACAATAATAATCAATTCCATTTTTAAATAATGCAGCTTACTTAGGAGCCCATCAAGTTTACACCATTCAAATACATGGCCCCAAAATATCCTCACACCAAAGTTCTTTCTCTCATATAAATGACTTTTTAAATAAAACAGTACAGCACAAAAAAAAAAAAAGAAAAAGAAAAAAAACGGCTTTGATTTTAAAAGCACGATTTTAGCAAAAACATCTACATAACCCAATAGTATTTAAAAAAAAAACAAAAAGAAGAGGAAGGCATGGGAATAGTTTTATTAAAAAAAAAAATAAAAGAATGGAAATGAAAATATTTGGATTTGCCCATAGAAAACAAGGTGTGGTCAAAAGTCTTGGCCTTTCCCTATGCAAAAATAATCGTGGCGAAAGGTTTTTTTACTTTGCTTACAAACTATAGCGTCGCTAAAGGATATTGCCCATGGAAAACCATGCGTCGCCGAAAGTTTTGGCCTTTCCCAACGAAAATATATTCGTAGCCAAAGGTTTTTCACTTTGCCTACAAAATACCGTGTCACCAAAGGATATTAGCCACGGAACACCATGCGTAGCCGAAAATCTTAGCTTTTCCCTATGGAAATATATGCGTGGCTAAAGGTTTTTCACTTTGCCTACAAAATATTGCGTCGCCAAAGGATAGTATCCACGAAAAACCATGCGTAGCCGAAAGTCTTGACCTTTCTCTACGCAAATATATGTGTGGCTAAAGGTTTTTCACGTTGCCTACAAAATACTGTGTTGCCAAAGGATATTGCCTACAAAAGACTATGCTGGCCAAAAGTCTTAGTTTTTCCCCTCTTAGTTTGGAGAGAATTCAGACTACTTTTGCCTACGAAAATATCTTGCGTCGCCAAAAATAGGAGATAATTGTGGCTTTTACCTACGTAGATTCATTTTCGTAGGCAAAAGATAACTTTTAGCCACACAAAATGGGCTTGCGTAGGCAAAACCGTAGCCAATAATGCATTTTGTTGTAGTGGTTTTTTGTGTTGCAGGCCCAGATACCCCTACCGAACCCCCGCCGGTCGGCCAAACTCCAGATGAGACCCCCGAGGCCCCATCAGGCCTAGAGGAGTGGATGTGATCACTCCACGGGAGAGCGTTCTTGACATGCATCATTGGAGTCTTGTTTCTTGTTTTGAGAATCCTCATACTTGTATCTGTCACGACATGTCATGACTGTATATATTATTTTGTTCTTTTTGTAAAACTTTCATGTGTAATTATGTCAGTTCGTTCTTGGTATTCTCTTCTTGCACTGTTAGTTTGATGTTTCTGATATTTACAGCTTCCGCGTACATGTTTGGCACGTGTGAATGTTCCTTTGTGCGTGTACATTTAGACTCGGTCTACGTGTACATGCACGGGAGTACGTGTGTCATTAGGTTTGGCTATTGCTAACCTCCGAACCCTGGGCTCGGGTTGTGACATACGTACAAGTTTTCAATCTTTATAATTATTGGTTCATTTATGGTATTGATATTTAGTTAACTCCTAATCCATATTTAGCAACAATTTAAGGTATCATGGCATTTTTTTTTATTGACAAAGTGTCATTTTTTTGCAACTCAATTGGATGTATGATAATCAATGAAAGCACAATAATAACAACATTTGAAACTAGGTAAAATGAATATGAAAATTAAGCCAACCAAACAATCATTGTCCTTAATTCAAAATTTCAAAATTTAATATCATTGATGATGTAATTACTGAAACAGTATAGAATTAAGATTAATGCCAATTTTAACTGGCTAATGAGGATTGAATTAATTAAAGGTGCCAATTATAAATCCTAACAAGTTGAAAAAGTGGGTTATGAGATGAGCTTTGGGAATTTGAAAAGGAAATATTTTCTCAACACCCACCCAGAGCAAAGCCCCAAAATTGTTGAATAAACAACTAGTCAAGGTGCATGACTCCAGTGGTGCGTCATAGATCACTTTCAATGATACTTTCTAACCGCAATTCAGAAAGAATTTGGATTTAGTGAGGAAATTCCTCAGGGTGACCCAGGTGACCCAGGTCTCCCCAGTCGCACCGCGGATCCGGACTCAGAAAAGAGGACCGCATTAGTCATTTTATAATGGGGTTTTTGTCATCCAACTTGTCCTAATCATGTGATTGAGAAATTCTTGCATGGATTGTCCCATAAGAAAATGCATTACTTTTTGACAAAGAATCTCTAGTGGGCCAGGTTTACGGCTGCTGCATCACATCATCTGAATGTCGCTTTCTAATAACTTTTGTATGTCGAAGGTAAGATTCAAACCTAATCAACATTGAAAATTTGAAATTTCTTAAAATGCCCATTTTTACTGTTTAAGATAACCAGGCTAACATGCAAATCGAAGTTCAAGTTTTCATTCTTTATCACGACTCTTCATGGACTGGTAATATTATAAGCAATTAAAGTAAAGATAATTTATGTGCAGGGCACCTGAGTTCTTTTTTTGACATAGCCCATTGCCATCCCTATCCATGGCTTCAAAACTTTTCTTTTCTTTGATCAAAATAGAAATATGGCATTGAAATCAAACAACGCCAAAACAACAACCAGAGAGGGACAACCAAGACCATGGCCTCTCCCTTTAGTACCTTCTAGACCGGCTTATAATGTTTTGGGTGAATTCCTATGAATTGTTAGATTGTCTAAGACGACCTAGGGGCAAATGAGTTGTTTATGGTGTTAGATTCTTAAAATTTTTATGAAATGCCAGTGGGGAAGACGGTAAAAATAAAAGAATTAAGTTTTTTGGTAGAAAATAAAAGAAATTAAGGTGAAGATCAACGACCCATCAAATTATCTCTACTCTAGTGGAAAATGAATATTATTCACATATAGTGGGGGTTACACGTAGAGTCTAGATCACCCTAAATTAGAAAGAGTCAATACAATTCTTTTTTTAAAGATAGATTTTGACAATGGTTAAAAAAAATAGTGCCCACCTTAAGAGGGTAATTTCTTTTTGTCTATTCTCATAAAAATTCCTAGAGCCGCGCCACTATGCATCTACATATCTGTCTTAAACCCTTCAATTTACACCTTTTTGGTAGTTTTTATGAAACACATTTTACCATGATTTTTTAGGAGCCATTTGTTTGCATGAAATCGAATACCATGGAATTAGCCTTAACAAAAAAATTTTAAAGAGGTAAAAGAAGAAGGATATAAGGTGGAGCATAAACTTTCTTGGGATTGATTTACAAGGGTATACAATTTCATAATCCATTAGGATGCATTTGTGCAACATGGATATTATAGAAAGAGAGTGGAAACGGCAATGGGTTTTCCACCACCTCCTCTTCTTTTGTGCAAGTCGGACATTTTGTAAAGAAAACCATCTTTCTACTTTATATGTTTTGTTCTTGAAAATATTCAAAATTCTCACCTCCCCATGCCATACTTCAGTGTTATGCAAGCGGAAATGTAGTTTCCGCACTTATGCACAAACACACCTTTATTTTATTTTTCTTGTTTTAGTACTTGCAAAATGGTTGGACTTTTAAGAGACTTGACCGATGCACGAGTGAAATCCAACATATGTTTAATAGAAGACCATTTCCACATGCATTAAGAAAATGTAGGGATTGTACATTAGGCAGTTAGGTGAGAACTAAGCTCCTAACCAATATGCTATCCCTTTGTTCTCTCTTGGACATCACACTAGTCCAAGCAACTCTCAAAGACACATTTCTTAGGCTTCTGAATTTAATTCCATGGGCATATGTTAAAAACTACTTAAGTCTTTGTAGTTTTTATCAAACTTTTGGGAGGGGCCATGGCCATCCCTACATGTCTGTCTGAAAATTTTCATTTGTTGATCTCTAATTTCTACAATACCTATATTATTAACTTCTTTAATCTGCACAAATGAATGTGATGATTTGGGTTACCTTCCCAATTAGAAGGATTGAACACAAAAAATATATACAATAGGAAAAGAATATACTGACTGTATATTAGGTAAAAGAGTGAGAAAGAGAGAGAGAAAACAAAACAAAACAAAACAAAAGAAAAAAAAAAGAAATATAAACCTTTCCCCTCGCAGCCACTAATTTTTGTTGTGCCCTTATCTGCAATCCCCAGTACATGTGACATGCAGATGTAGTTCTGCTTTCAAAACACTGTAATTAAAGGTATTGCTTTATCTCTATTACGCCTTTGAGAGCTGATATGTAAAATGAACAGCAACCTCATATGTTTTTTTTTCTTTTTCCGTAGAAAGCACCTCATATGTTAAAAATACCCTTAGGCTTTACATATGCAATTTTCCTTCTTCAATTTTAGAGTCTGTCTGTGTAATGCTAGTTTGATTGGAAACAACCGCCAACAACGTGCTGGGAACTACTGTTGAGAGGATCCAATGGTAGGATCTTGTTGCAATGGAAGAGGAACTACTGTTCCCTCTTCCGTTTCCTCTTCTATAGAATGACACAAACACACGAGTGAGGTTTTTTTTTTTTTTTTTTTTGGGGTTGGATTTTCTTGTTTGATGTAGCATCATATTTTCACTTTCTACCTCTTGTGTAAAGCTGCCTCAAATGATTCTCTACTTTTTTAGGGCCAAAAACTACCTTATGCATAAAGCCGCAAAAAATATCTCCACTTTAACAGTTGAAAATTGTGAAAACGTCAAGGGGTGATTTACTAATATATGGACTTCATGATGGTTATGCATGGTTATGTTTGTTTGCATAGATTTATATATGTAGTATATAAAGGAGGTGTGAAAATTGTGTCTCTATAAAGCCATTTACGCACCAAATTTTCCACAGCGGCACAAGTGTGAAAGTAAGTCACATCCTTTTTTTATAGAGGTGCTAGTGACTAGTGTATTCAACACCTATTTCTTTTTTTTATTCTTCTTTTTTCTTGTTGGCCCTATCAATCATCTTTATTTTTTTAATTCTCAAAGAGAGGGGGGGCAATAATTATTATTCAATTCGTTTAATTTATTTATGGAACTAATAAGCTCTAAGAGCTTGAAGTGGATTAACTTTAATCTTCATTGATTTAGAATAATTTAAGAAATTGTAAAAAAAAAATAGATATATTTTCAACAATTTTGTGGGCCCCTAATTCATCATTTGAATCATTCAATATTCTTGTATCTTTGGTAAATATCAAAACATAGAACTTCATATCTTAATTCTTCATAAATTTTGAGAGATTTGTGTAGAAGTCTAAAAAATTCAAATGCAATGAAATCTGTTGAATGTTCTCACTTATGTGAAAATGGTGACTCTAACAACATAGTAATATACTTCACAAGTGTATATTGGTGATTTACATGTGTAAATGCGCCCCCCCCCCCCCCCCCTAAGGCAAACAATCGCTAACACCTATTGGTATCAAATAATTAATCCTTAATTTTTTATTTTGATTTTCTGCCAAAAATATTCCACTAAACATACCCTAAATTTTTATTTAAATTGATTCAAAGTAATATATTAGTGCCAAGTATTCTTGCACATGTCATCCTACAATCCTAAGATCTCATAACGGGTCAAGCGCCCATTGAAAGGAGACTTGGACCTGAGATGGGCCCACGCATCATTTGGGATTTTAAGGTAGAAAAAGGATTTCACAAAAGTTTTGCTTGGAGCTTTTTTTTGTGGGAAAGTGCTCGTCTACAAACTCTTGCAAGTGTAGTCCAATGTAGAATGTATTTGGGCCATTTATTAGCATGGTCTCTTTAATTGTCTTTTCATCTCATGATTTGGCACTAAGCAATTTCACACTTACCAAACCTTCTCATCAGCATATTGATTTTGAAGAAAATTTACAATTAAGATGTTATTAAATTTTAAGGCGGTTAAATCAAGGGCCCAAATAATTTGGTGGGCCAAATTTATGGGTTCCCCTAGCACATAAGGAAGCCTTTCAATCTACGTCTTCCCAATTTATCAAATTGCATTTAAGTGGGCCCCACAAGATAAACAATATATAAGCAATATGAAGTTTGCTCATAGGTGAATAATTCCCTTATTTGCTTGGTTATGGACAAAATAATGAAGATATTTAAGAAGCTATATGGTAAATGTTGTTTGTGGGCAATATCATTCGTATTAATCAAATGAGGAAGAAAGTAAATGAATAAATATTATTTTGAAAAGCACATTTGAATCGAATTGATTGGAAACTAATAGGCTAATGAGAAATGCAATTTATTAGGTTAAGATTGAAAATTTTTTGAGTTGGTCAATTTTATTGGGTCATTTGTTGGAAATAATTTTCCTATCCACAGTTTGCATGGGAATCGTGCATAAGACAGTATTGTAGGTGATATTGGTAGGTAGGCACTTCCTATTTGATGGTCCTGTGCACAATTTCCTTGTAAACCTTGAGCTAGAGATCCAATTGCATTTAATGGATATGCATCATCATTTTTGTTTGTAGTTGTAAATGAGGTGTGAAAATATTATGTAATTAAAGCCATTTACACAGCAAAATTTACTCACCTGAACAAATGATAAAATGATTCACATTCCTCTTGTAGTCACTAGCACGGTCCTCACATTTGATGCTTTCACTTGTAGGGCTCATTAAAGACTTTTATCTTTTATTCTTGTGGGCCTCATATATGTAATCCAAGTAGTTCAATTTTTTCATTAAGCTAATATACCCATGATCTTGAGGCTAATTACTGAAATCTTCATAGATTTCAAAGTTGGGTCCCACCGCATTGTAAGATCTCCATCATCCCCCTAAATTTTGGTGTTGGCTAAATTATATTCCAAAGGGAGCAAAATCAAGTGTTTTACTTATCATAACCTAACATGTGACAAGGGCCTATTTCCAAGAGAAGAAGAATTTAGGTAATGACAAATACATAGGAGACCATGAATTTTTTTTTATTTTATTGGTAACTGAAGCTATCATTAGAAGAGAAGATGAAGGAATACAAAGAGCGAATAAGCAGAAGGTATAAGAGCATTGAACCCTACCTCCTAAATAGAATTACAAAATAATCCCCTCCAAAGGAGAAACCCTCATAACCCCTTGTTTCGCTAAAGCATCGGTCATGGAGTTAGTCGATCTAAGCTCTAATAGAAAACGACACTAATGGTGGCAGAAAGAACTTGAAATTCATTAAAGGTGAATTGTAATTTCCATGGGAATGACTTTTGATTAGTAACCCAAGCAATGTCATTTGAAAAGTCACTCACTACAATAAGGTCACCTTGAAAACTCTTTGAGAAACAACGAATAGCTTTCAAAATAGCTAACACTTTTGTTTCATTGGAATCACATATACCCACTAGTTTTGAGAAAATAAAAAGGACCTCATCTTTATTATTACGAAGAATACCACTAACACCTACTAGCCTTAGTTTACAACTCGCAGCACAGTAAACATTGAACTTGAATACTCTAAGAGGGGGAGACCATGATTTTAAGCAGTTTAGATTTTATATGTGGGCTCCCATGGTGTAATTATAAGGCTTACCTTGGAAAATTGGTCTCATAATGGATCCATATTGATATAAAAAATTGGAATATAATTTCTTTGAAAAGTACCAAGCATGGTCCTACCAACCACAGCATAAACTCAAGGCCCAACTGTACATTCCCTTTACATTCGCGCAAATGGTTGCCTAGTACGAAAACAGAAGCGGAGAGAGAAAAATAGATTACGAAGTGCAATGAACATGGACTGGCTTCATTTTTATCTGAACAAAAGTAAGGTATTATATAGAGACTAAAACCTCAAAGTAGTCCTAAAATCTTGTTCTCAATGGGGTAATTCGACCCGTTGACAATTGACCTATGTTGAGGAACCTATTGGGATGGAATTTTGTGGCCCATTTTAAAATTAGCTTGACCTATTGCAACCCCTGCCATATACTTAGGGATGAAAATGGGTCAAGTTTAAATGGGGACCCACTACTATTAGGGGTGGATTTTATTATGGCTTTCTTAGTTTGGGGCAGATTTGTGTTCTACCCGCTATGCCCCGTGGACATACTGTATATTTAGTTATTACTAGAGGCATAAATAAAAGCCAGGTGGTGTATGTGATGTTGGGCATTAATTTAAGGGATGTGGGATAAGTGTTTTCAATTTCCACTTAAACTCATTCTCATCCATCTATATAGTGTAAGATTTTTAAACTTTAAATTCAACTTGATCCAAACTCAAATGGGGTTGGTTTGGTATTATATACCAGTGAACTGCCGCAAGACGGGCTGGGTTTTAAATAAGATAAACTTGAGATGTGCAAATTTGGATTAATCGCAACCCATACCAAGCCTTCTTGCCTATGCCCAACTTGAGATCCATCATATTTTATTGAATAACTTCAAATATCAATTTCAAAGGAGAGTTTTCGCCTACTCTATGAGGCTCACTTAGTTTCGCATTTGATAAATGCAGCTTTTTCCTCACTTTTATATATTCCCTTATGATCTAACACCATATCTAATTTTATGTTTATAAAGCTTTTACCCATTGTTGGATTGAATCTTAAAAGAGAATATGTGATTAAATGGCAATTGAACTTTAAGATTGTTAATTGAAATTCCAAGATGATCTAGTGGGGCCAATTTTTTGCATGACTCTTATTTATAAAGAGATCTTTTCATCCATTCTATTCCCAATGTTAGGTGATCATCCAAGTGAACCTTGTTAAGTTCATGAATTTGTACATTTATGCATCATTTTAAGACGAATTAGAGTTTCATTAGGTGAACTGTATCATTATTCATTCAATTTTATCATTTCATGCATTCTCACCTAGGAACCTGAATTTTCAATTTTTTTTAATGCATTTTCTCTATTAACTTAGGACTTTTCTCTGAAGAGTCCCAAATTGAGTAAAACTCTGTTCGGACAGGTTCCGCTTCAGCATGGACTTGTAAGTATTTTATTAATTGAATTAGAATGTGAAGGAAATGAAATTTGTAAAGCCGCACTTTTCTCTGCATACGATTTGGGTTCCACTACTTGAAGAATTTGAAATATCCATATCTTTAAAGTTCATCTGCCCGTAGACCCCACCTGAAGATTAGCTAAAGCTTCTAGAAGCTATTTGCTTATCCTATTTATGCTAAGGAATATTCTTTTGGCTTAGCTAACAAGTCACAACTTCTATAAAGATAAAGTCCATTGCAAATTGAAATTCAAAATTTAATCTCGTTTTCCTAATGATAGCCTATCTTAAAATAGTCATAACTCTTAAATGGTAGGTCTGATCGGCACATATGACTCACCGATGGAAAGCTTATTTAAAGTAAATGTCCGTAGAGCCTAAAATCGCACAAACTAGAGCTAAAATGAGAAAATTATGGGCTCGAAAAGTTTTAGGTACATTTTTTAACGGGCTTGCAATTAAATTCACATTGTTGAAAATCCAGTGCTGCACATCCAAAGTCGGACCCCATCTAAGGAGATATCTTTGTCAGATATAAGTTTTATCTGTAGAGATAAACTTATCCTCACTTAACTTGGCCACTAAGTCATCCAATTGTTGCAAACTCTATCAACAAGTAACAGAAAGTGTCTATGTTCAATGTATTTGTAAGAGACCAGCAGCCATAAAAGGAATACATGTAAGGAAGTGTTGACCATGCTTTTCTCTCCACTTTTGACATCTCCTCCACTTCTCTCTCTCTCCTTTCTTCCCTTCTATTTTTGGGTATTCTTGAGCCTTGTTTCAGAAATTAGGACTAGCATAAGGAAATTCCGAGGGATATATTGTAAAATCTGGAGATATCAATGGAAACCCTTTTGAGGTTCTTCACCATGGAGTAGTCTTTTAGATAGAAATGTCTTGATGAAGTTAAGTTATATTTTTTCTTTTTTATTCTCTTTGATTTAAGAATTTCTTTGTCTATATCTTATGTATACTTTATCATGAAAATAAATTTATCTTCAAGTGTATGACTAACCTATGTTTTCAATTCTATTGATTTTATTTTGATCATATATGCTTATTTAATAGACTATACTTATGATTAAATTCCATTGATAGTTTATGTTTACTTGATATATGATGCTTAGCCTTTTTTCAATATTTTATTAGGTGAAGGAGGTTTTAGATTTTTTTATTAAATCTGAAATATTGATATTTTGATAGACAAATCATCTGGTTAAGAAACATTGAATTGTTTTTTTTATCTAAGTAAATTTGAGACAAAACTGTTAAATTAAGAGTATATTTTGGTTGATTATTCTATTTAATGGATTGATGATACTCTGATCTGTTTTTTATAATTATTATTCTTTGCACTTTAGTTTCTAATTCACATATCAGTCATCTCTCTTTTATTGTTATTTTTAAAAAAAATTTCAGATTTTGAATTAAAAGTTCAAAAGTGCACCGTATGGGTTTAGCTTGTAATTGCCACTATCTCAACAAGATAACAATGCATTTGCAGTTTTAAGTAAATTGAATCAAAATTCACATCAAACCTCATAAGCCTATGCAGTTATATGCAATATGCTCGTAGGTGAAAATCTTGCCAATTACAAGTATCATGGAAAAATTTTCTCCTCTTCTGTTTTGGTAAATACTCCTACCCACTCATACATTCCATGAGTCTTGTCCCCCACCAACACAAGCATAGATGATGTTGTGTCCATGGATAGGGAGATGTCTAATCACTGGGGTTTTAGTGGATTGGCATGCAATTTTTTCTTAATCTCATGATCTTTTTCATATTTTACATTTATAACCAACGATATTGATGCCACATATAAGATCAATGAATGGCAAAATAAAAGTGACTGTTGAGAAATAAGGAAATAAAAAATAATAAAAAAGCTGTTTAAGAAATTATTTTTTAATACATGAATCAATTCAGCAATATATATCACTTGACTGAACATGTTGACAAGAGAATATGAATGATTTGGCTGAAACATGGAGGGGCATTGCATTTCTCCATTTTTGTTGCCTCTTTTATATAGAAGAAAAGTGAAGAATGGAATAGTTTTAGAGTAGTCCTGCAATGTACCCAAGCAGGGCAGACTCATATGTAGGCCTTGGGGGGCCATCTCCACCCCCCACCTCACCCTAAGATTTCACAAAGCTCCTTAAAGTTTTTAATATTTTTTAACTTTTTTTACATATGATACTCCAAGATTTTACAAAAACTTTTTAAGTTTTTAATATTTTTACATATGCCTCAAAAAAATATTAGAAAACTCCCTACATATTTTAAAAACTATATTTACTTTTTATATGTGGCCCTTCCAAAACTTTTGCCAGGATAATGGGCCCTCTAAGAAAAAATTTTTGGATCTGCCCGTTATCCCAAGGGTCTTAGCATCATTGAATCGGCTTTAAATAAATCCACCTCACGAAGGTTCTACGTATAGTGCATGCATATCTTTTTCCCACTGTAATACTGTATGCATCAGTACTGGACTAAAGGTTAAAAAAAGAAAAGAAAAGAAAAGAAAAATAGAATATTAAAAATCAATGAACAGAAGCCTAGTAACGACAGAAGAGATATTGGACTTCTTATCATCCATCACATGGGAGTGGGTACAAATTGGAATCTTGGGTTTCAACAATTAGGGAAGGGTGCTCTGCACCGGACAACCAGTGGGGTCCTCCTATGGTCCACGGATCAGGCCGAGGTTGAGGATTGAAAGATTTTGTGGAACCGCACATATATAAAATTTCAGGTTAATCCTATTATTTCACTCCTTGACATGCGGCCCTCAAATTTTATTACATTCTCTAATTTAGGTCTAAATCTAGAAATAAAAGGCATTAAATTGTCCCCTTTTATTTTCTTTCCAATCCAACATCCCATTCGGTTTTAATTGGTGTAATTCATGAGATGTGGCCTGCATTTGTGCAGCAATGGTTTCAGTAGAAAACTCTTGGGGAAAAGGCATCGAATTTTTTAGCGCCTTCATTATTAAGTTTAGTACAACAATGAAATACGAGGCAATTTTTCCCCTTTTCACTTCATTTTTAGAGAATCCAGAGGCTCCTAGTCGGGTGTTAGGAAGGGCCGTGTCACAAAAGAGGAGACGCTTGATTTCCTCTTCTTTAGATGTTACAAAGTGCTCCATTAGTGACATAGAGAAAGGGTTTAAGATGACGGGCTTTGATTGATCATGTGGACCTACGTGAACCTATGGGTTGTCTCATAATGTGTGAGACATCTCCATGGGAGCTTTAAGCCTCATGACCGAGTCTTTGAAACTCATTAATGGAAACCATTTACAAACAGACGATTCGAGAATATAGAGTTGGCCTTGTGGATAAAGCGCTTGCTCCCATATCTCTCATTAGGTTTCGAACTTAGGTGGCAGTGGCCCTTTACTTTCTATATCTTTGCTGTTGGCGAAAAAAAAAAGAAGCAAGCAAGCAAACAAACAAACAGATGGTTAAATAAAATGCCTCTTCATTCCAAGCCCAGTTTCAATCCAAACTAAGTGTAACCCTAATAAAAATAAAAATAAAATAATAATAATAATAATAATAATAATAGCAGTTGGGCTCATCTCAAGTTTTGTTAAATGAGAACATCAGTAAAATACATAAGAAAGTAGTAAGTGAAGCTATATGATTTAGACATGATAAATTTTCAAGTGGGCCTAGCTCTTATTGTGGCATAAGTTTTGTCCAGTGTCAATATAAAATGAGACCGTTTTGCTTATAAATTTGAGTTTCATGGTTGGGCCTTACACATGAGCAAAGATAGATCCAAACATAAGTATGTGTGTGCAGTCGTACCTATTAAACTATGGTACACTTTTAAGATTTATATGAAAACTCTAGGTCCCTATTCAAAAATTCATAAAAAATCTTGGGTCCAATTTTAAATTCACATAAAAATTTTTCGTTGGCCCTCACAACCAAATTGCTCGTTAGTTTCTTCACCCCATAAATAAAAATTTTGGATCAACCACTCTTCATGAGTTTATAAGCCTGGACATGAAATTCCATCCGATTTTTGGAGTGAAAGGATCGACGCCCCGTTTAAAAATTTAGCTAAAAACGGGGCAAGAAAGGAATGAGAAGATCCATTGTTCTTTAATTATTTTTATTTATTTGCTACTTGCACAGACGCCCTCGTCCCTGGCCAATCTACAAGCGTGGGACCACTGTCCAGAATTATTTAAAGGCTGAAAGAGAGGAGAGAAAGGATAAAACAAATGACTGAACCTAGGGAGAATGTGCATGTTGCTTTCTCCTGATCTGTCCTACGCATCACACTGCCACTGTGTACCACACCATGAAAAAGCTGTGCCTTAGAAATAGTTAATATCTATTTGGGTGGAGATGTGAGGGATGTCAGTTGGTGACTCTCTCCCTCCCTCCCTCAATGCTTATTAATGGCCCTCAACGCTTATTGATGGGGCATATAACCTAATATATTTAATAAGGGACTTATACTTTAGTATGAAATTTTCAAGTGCTAGGTGCCTACTTCATTTAGTGGAATGAGGTGTCAGTCATTATTTGGCTGCGTAGGATTTCAATATGGGCCTTCACCTTTTCTCGTGGAAAGTTGTTCTACCCCACTAGAGGGTTCCCTTACCTCACCAGAAGGCGATGGTCTATGGCTCTCAGCCCTCTAAGTTGGGTATCAAAAAAGAGAGAAAAACTTGAAGGCTCCATAATCTTTTACTATAGGGGTGGCAAAACCTAGCTAACCCAGCCTTTATTTAATCCACATTTTACCTATATAATCCGATTGCAATTGATACGGGTTAGTCACAAACTTGACTTGCTTGTAGGTCAAATAGTTGGAGTTAGAGTTTACTTGCATATTTAATCCCATTTAAACATTTTTAATGGTTTAATATTTTGGTACTTATATTGTGTGTTTTATATGAATGAGTCGAGTTTGTAACTTTGTATTGTGCTTGGTACTTATCTTGTGTGTTTCATTTTTTGTGTATTTAGTTGGAATTTCAAATATTCTATCAAAAGGGGGGATTTGGAATTCCACCTTACGAGATAAATTTTGGAGAATTTAAAATTACACAAAATATAAATCTGTGGAATTCTGGTAAGGCAACATACTCGTAGAACCTCCACTAGTCTCAATTCAAGCTCAACTTGTCAAGGAACTTGACCACGGTGTCTTTGCTTTATTGCAAATATATATTTCACAATGCATTATTTTTAATAAATATTATGCATTTTAAAATTTTAAAATCACCCATTGTGCTGCAAAAAGGGAACGATCCTTTGTAGTGCTACATTATACTGCAGCTATGCGTTACAGTAGAATTCTCCCCCTCATTGTTTCCTTGTCTTGTAATCTGTCACCACTTCATCAGTATTTCTTCGTCAAAAGAGTTATTAAGAAAAGGAAATGCCACCCACCAAGCAGTGTGGGACCCAGCCTATTGGTTCAACTTCATACTCCATTTCTCATGGTCACTTTAGTTTTCTTCGAGGGAGGACTTTTCCCTGTACACCAGACTCAGTACGTCAATAAAGGTCGGAAGCGCAAAAAGGTCTTCAAATGTTTCAAACTTAGGGGCCTTGAGCACATGCTTGTTTCTTGAGATCCTGTCACATGTGACGTCCACCCTTAATTTTTGGCTGATTTCCGGTTTCTAGTCTTACAAACCCTTTCGTCAGCATCAACATCGCTTTCCCCCTATTTAAGCCAATTCGCTTTTACAGTGAGGTAAAGGAAAGGCTCCATTTAAGAGACATGAGAGACGGAAAATACTAAATTCAAGAGGCATGAAAAAATTGATAGATTTGAATGTGCAAGATCCTAACATGCGGCAGGATATCTATATACGTTTTGACGGTTAGAAAGTTTTGTAAATTTCTTTTCATTTGACTCAACCTACAAGACAAAAATAATACAACTCCCATATATTTCATGTAGACCAGTCTCAAAGAATCGCATTTCTTAAAAGAACTTTTTATTATAAGCCCACATCCTACTAATTCAATAAAGAGTCTTATATGTGGGTATAGATAAGTCTTTTATCTATAGTGGGATACTAATTTCTCATTTGGCTACTGTTGGATTTGATTTGATATGAAACCCGTGGCATACTGGCCATACAATTTCCAACGAAGATAAGGCATCATATTAAAGTGAAGCGCCCAAACTATCCACGCTCAATTTGAAATAAAGATTACTACACACGCAGATGAGCAAACTGCTTGCAAACCGAAGAGGGAGGACCCAGGGTCAAACACTTAATATAAGACTCAACAATTTTGGACTATGGTTGGTTTGTGCCCCGATAGCACATAAACTTTTTTCCCTAGATCAACCCACTTAAACTTAAATCCCTTATTTGTCTCTCCTTATTTTGCATAAGGTGACTCATCTTTAACAAATCCAAGTTATTTATACACACCTTCTCATCATGAATTACTCACACTGGATGAGACTCATATGGTCGTTAACCACCATTAAATTCATTCACAAAATAATTGCGAGAATAATCAATTTTTTTAAGATGCAAAAGTGAGTAATAAATAATCTTACTGGGGTGATATTGTATCCACCTCCTATATTATCTTATGAACACCTACATGTGCAACTTTATTCGTGAAAGGTATGCATCCTATTCCTACATGGCCCATATGGGAGGAAAGCACACTTTATCGCACTCAAGTTAGGGGAAGAAGTCACAAAGGTACGTTGAATATGAGGTGACACGAATATGATAGAGGTGGGCCACGTATCAAGCCTTGGGCTAACTCCATCGCTCAATTGTAAAAAGGTCAAAATTTAACTACCATAAAGCCCATGTCCATCCAATGCACTAGTTGAATTTAATGCAAATTAAATAATGGCATAAAACTAAGACCCAAAAGCATAAGCTTAAATCACCCAAGCATGAGATAAATGAAACCTAAGGCAATGGCCTAATGAAATCACCCAAGCATGAGACAAACTCTTACTAAATCAACAATAAAATGAATGCGTATTTATATTCTATTATGTAAAATTCATAATCAAATAAAATGATGGGCAAAAACTAACGGCAGATCTGCTGATGTTCAATGGCATAACTACTATGAAAAAAGGTGTGCATTGATTTCAAGGAATAGATCCGATGGTGGATAAATGGCTTAATGATTATCAATTAGGATATTTTATGTCTATATATAGATCTAACGGTGAATAAAATGGCCTGATGGTAGATCTAATTATAATGGACAATAACCTAACCACTATCAATTGGGGCTAATATTTTCTAATTATGAATAACTTCTTGATGATAGATCTGATGGTAGATAAATAGCTTGACATCAATTAGTTTGTGTGGTAAAATCTCTAATATAGGTCAAAGAATAACAGCCCTAATTTTTAAGTTCTAATTAATTTATAATTAGTTTGCATGATAAATTATAAAAAAAAAAACTCTTACTTCATGAGGTAATTATTGGGCTGCACTTTTAATAATTGTGTTATTGGGCCCATGTTTTTGAAATTACAATATAGGATCGGCATATGCGTCATTTTGAAAATCTTATGAGGTCTTTTTTATTCAAAACACTTGTAAATCTTGCATTTTCACCTCAATGCATCCACTTCAGCTGGAAACCTATAAAAAATAAGCAAGCCACTTTAGCTTAATAATGTTAGAGGCAAAACATCTAACTTGTAAATAAGACCTAAAATGGAAAATATAATTAGAAGTTTACCAAACACTAAATATATAAATATTATTTTTCGAGTTTCAAATGCTTCATACAGACTTGTCTCCGACTTCAAAATTAAAAAAATGACAGTGTAGCATTACAAAATATCATATCATCCTTTCCCAGGCTAGCAATGGACTTGATTTCAACATTATCCTTCATGGATTTGGATCATATGAAATATTGAGAAATATTCTCCTACGAGCCATGGCTTATGTAGTTTAGCTTTGTGGGGCCCACTTGGGCCCACCTTTAATAAGTTTAGGTCCTTTCATACTCTCGTACCCTCGTGATCTTCTACCAGACTTAATTTCACTATCACCAAACCTTTATCCACTATTGGATTGAATCTAAAAAGTGTTATAAGATGTATTATCATATGTGGATGCCCACATTGGGACCCACATGAGATAAAGGGATTCCTAAGGGTTAGGGTTTTTCCCTATTAGGTTGCTAGGGGAGGAAGCAATCTTATTCTATAAATAAGATCCTCCTCCCCCCATTATGTACACAGAAATCTCATCAATAAGAGCTCTCTCTCTCCCTCTCTCTACTCTTCAGTTTTCTATTCTAACACGTTATCAGCACGATGCTCCCTCCTTCTTCTTCGCCTTCTTTCTTTCTTTCTTCCTCTTCATTCTGCAACTTCAAATCTGCCAAGGCACAATATCAGAGATCGAAATCGCTCTCCAACAAATAGAGCTGATCTACAACCGTCAGCCCTCTGAAGATGAGAAATAATCTGATCTCTCTGCTGATTCTGCAGCATCCTCAAAGATCCAATACGAATCTCTTGTTCCGGTCTCTGTTTCTGCAACAGCTAATCAAGATCAGGTTCTTCCGACAATGGCTACTCCGTGGCCAGTGCCGTGACCAGGGAGAATCACCGCAGTCGTCGCCAGCAGCCGGAGCTATCGCCGGTATCCATCTGAGATCCGGTTGTGATTGCTGCTAAGGAAGAAGAGACATCTAAAGTTTATTTTTAGTCCCCTGTTACAGACCTTGAAACGAGGAGGAGAAAGCCTACAAAAAAAAAAGCAGAAAAAAAAAAAAAAAAAACTCATCGTTGCCGGTGAGGATCGTCCTTCGCCGCCGCTGCCACGGGCTGCCCGCCGCTGTCATCACCGGTGTTTCGCAGGCACCGGAGATCAGTCCCGGGCTGAGGGCCCACCACTCTCTGCACCTGGTGAGGAAGGAGCACAGGGCTCCTTTCGATTCTGGGTTGCAGAACCCAGACACTAAAAGATAAAGAAGACCGCCTGGGTTTTTATTAAACCCAAGTCGGCTCTTGGTTTGGGTTAGGTCGTTCATACCTGATCCATGGTGCAGTAGTGCAGACCAGCCAGTCCAGGTCAGGTCTGGGTTAGTTCAGACCGGCCCTGCTTTGCAGAACCCAACAGTTCAAGCAGTATTGTTCAGGTCGGGTCAAGCCAACCTGAAACCGTTTGCAGCAATCCAGCCTGTTCGTCAATTGCTGACATCAGCATACGTCAGCTAGCTGTACGGTCGAAGGCAGATTTGACCGTATCGATGGTAGAAAATTGTTTCTGCAATATCTTGACGATCCGAAGTCCGATTTGAGATCCGTTTGCTCCTACGGAAAGCTCGCGAGCAGATCTACACATTGGTACTAAAAAGAGGATGATTCAAAGGTTAAGTAATTTCTCCTTCTTTATTATCTTTTATTAGTTTGATAATTATACACTTGCATTTATTTTATTCCTTTTCGATATGCAAGTATTTATAATTTTAATTCGAGTGATGAATTATAATTTATTATTTCTTATCAAAAGGAGATCATGATAAAATTGAAAATCATGAATTATAAATAGAACCAGAAGTTCTATATAAGTAATTTGGACCGGAAGTTCCATATGACATTTAGATCTAAAAGTTCTATATGGAATCAACAACTCGGACTCGAGATTCCATAAATTCTTTTAGCCTATGGACCAGAAGTTCATTTGAATCCGGACCAGAAGATCCGTCGATTCCGGACCAGAAGATCCGTTGGTTATTTTACTCTGAAACCAGAAGTTTTCAGATCTACAATACGTACTCAAAGTTTCATCTAATACTTAGAACTAGAAGTTCTATATCGAATAAATAATCTGAACATGCAGTTCTGTATGTTATTTTAATTTAGAACCAGAAGTTCTAACTTGGACCTGAAGATCCATGAATTATCCTAATCTAGAACCTGAAGTTCTAACTCGTACTGAAAGATCCATGAACTATTTTAATTTAGAACCAGAAGTTCTGATTCTTAAGTTGAGAACCCAATGTTCCAAACTTTAATTTCTAAATTCTTCATCACATTATTATTATTATTTTTGATTGGATGTTAAGAACCTGAAGTTCTACATTTTATTTCTGTTTCTCATATACATTTATTTTTATATTCTATAACATTATACTGCATGCTTGATATAATTACTTCGGTATAATTATCACTAATGATTATCTGAAACTTTAGTTTTGATGAATTTATTATTGCCAGAAGTAGTAGTTCCAAATAATAGAACCTGAAGTTCTATATCCAATGAATAATCTGGACCTGAAGATCCATACATTATCTGGAACCAGAAGTTATAAGATTTAGAATATGAACCTGAAGATTCATATTCATCATCAAACTTGGAGCTTTGATTTCTAAAGATTCACAGTAGTGTAGATCGATACGAAGGCCATGAAATCAAACCTGAAGTTTTGATAGAACCAGAAGTTGTGATTCAAACCTGAAGCTTTGATAGAACCAGTAGTTCTAAGAACCTGAAGTTCTATCACTAGCCTGAAGTATTGACAGAACTAGAAGTTCTGATTCATCAGTTAAGAACCCGAAGTTCTAACTTTCTGATTGGCCAATTCTTCATTATATTTTGTCATCAGATATTGAGAACCCGAAGTTCTATTTTTGTTTGATTGTTATTGGTAAATCGATCTTTACACACTCTACAAGGCTTAGTAATGCTATTAAGGTCGAAAATAAGATATCCCTGGAGGATATGACATATGCTCTTATTTTCTGCGCCATTATATCCCCATTAGACAGGGATGATCACCAGCAGATGGTCATACACCCAATGCTTGAAATAAATGCCAGATTAGTCAATTAAAATCCCTCCAGAAGAGGTAGATATAATATGTTCTCCAGTAGAGATGAAAATAAACCACCCCAGGAGAGGTGATTGAAAAGGCATTTTGTTTGGAAATTGGGCGAACCACCAAGCATGGTCTGGAAGACCTACAACTACTTTTATGAGTTTGAACATTGAGTTCAGTTCTTAGATATTTTGTTGAATGCTAGGACTTATTTTTAATCCCCCGTATATTATGTTACATTTGCTTTGAATGCTGAATTGTTTAGTTGTTCTTACTTTTATTTTTGTAATGCGATTAACTAGTTATGTAAGTTTATTATTACTTGCTATATGGATTATGGAATGCATGATACTGAGGATAATATCTGTCCAGTAGACAGTGCAACAAAACACACTACATTGAAAAAACCAGAAGTTTTTCTCTGAATTAGTGTTTCATTCGTGCATGGCATCGATCATAGCTATATCCGTACAAATACTTGAATGCTCCGGAAGAGTCTACATAATGGTATTTGTACATCATTACTAGTATTGACAGCCAACAGCTGATACTAGAAAAGCTAAGTGCATGCTCCTTATATTTCAAGGCTATATTACAAGACAATCTTTACAAATCGAATCATATTCGATTATGAGCAAAACGACAAAGTTAAGCTAGAAGCTTGTTATTCTAGGGGTCCTATGCTCTGGTAAATTATTGATACTTCTATTACGTACTCCTTAGAGTACCATCTATTGACCATCCTTTTCGCAAAGGATATTGTATGACATTTATGAACCTATCTAATCCCGCCCATTAGCACATATTATTAAACCTAGGATACACATCCTTAAGCATGTTATTAAATTTTATAAGGCTTGATAGCGTAGGTTTGTAACCTGCATGAACTCAGAACGTAGCCTCTATGTTGGTTATACTTCACTCTAATTAATGGATATCTAGACCCAATGACAGGAGATATATTCATTGTTCGTTTTTGCTGATTGTCATCTTGATGAGACAGTCTTCTCGCCGTTAGGGGGAGATAAGAGAGTTCCTGAAGAACACCTTGTTCCTGAAGAACGGCGAGAATTAATATGGAATACTTCCACTCAATCTCATCTAGATTTATGTACTTCACAATGTGAGAATGAAGTACGGAGAATTGTGCACTTAATTACAAATGAATTCCCTGATGCTTTTAATGATGCAGCAAAAGTGACTAGGTCACATGTATCGGCTATGAACACACAAGCACGAATTAATGTCCCTGTAGGACAAGTACGAATTAATGTTCCTGAAGAACAAAGTCCAAATATGGCAACAAATGAATCTACACATGCCAGAAGCATGGTAGACTTATAGGTTTCAAGGACTCAGCTCCCCAGAAGAGGAGAAATGAGCAATCATATCCCAATCATACTCCAGAAGAGGTATACTCCCGAAGAGTTTATGATAAAATCCACTCTCTCCAAATTTCCTGAAGAAATTAATGTCCCGGAAGAGACATGAGTCCCAGAAGAGACTCTGGAAGCCCCTGAAGAGGCAATGGGTACCCAATAAATAAAGAGATCTCTATACTTTATAATTATTCAAGAGAGAGATGAGATAGAAATGAAATTATCATCGATGACGCATTTGCATATGCGGTAGCTACTCAAATATTAATGGAAATTAAGAATGTTGTTTGGGATATAAAACCACGTTCTATAAATGAATGTCGACAAAGAATATATTGGCCAAAATAAAGAGATACCATTAAGGAATTACAATCTCTAAATAGACGTGGTATATATGAACCTATAGTACAAACCCCAAACGGTGTTAACCCTGTAGGTTACAAATGGGTGTTTGTAAGGAAAATGAATGAAAGGCAAACTTGTGATACAAAGTTTCCTGCAGAAACTTGGGATTGAAAACATCCACAGACATATATATATGAAAATCCCAGAAGGATTTGCTTTGCCTGAAGCAAAGTCAGAGAGTACGTACTCAATATAAGTAAGACGTTTATTGTACAGCCTGAACATTCCAGAAGAATATGGTAAAATCGTCTTAGTAAATGTCTATATAAGGAAGAGTATGAAAACAATCTCATTTGCCTATTTATCTTTATACAATCCTTAAATGGATTTATAATAGTAGAAGTTTATATAAATAACATAAATCTAATCGAGACTCCAGAAGAGCTCGAGAAAACTATTGACTATTTTATCTCGACCCGCAGATCAAGAGAAGTTCTAATGAGATTTTTATTCTTTATAAATATGCTTCCCATATATAGTTTTGCACCAAGGCTTTAGATTGGTATTAAACAAATGCTATGATATTTATGTCTGTTTTATGGTTGAAGTCAAATTTTGTAGGATATACAGAGTCAGGATATATCCCTGATCCTCATAAGGATCGATCATAGACATGTTATATGTTTCTTCATATCAATATCATTATTTTTGATATTCTACTAAATTGACTATTGATAGCTACTTATTCTAACCATGCTGAGATTTTTAAGCCAGTGGGGAATGTGTATGGCAAAAATATTTAACTCAGCATAGATGTAGTTCTTGTCAATTACCTCTTAGTACAGGTACTCCGAGCATTATTTGCAAAGACAATGGGGCATGTATTCAACAGATTAAAGAATGATACATTAAAGATGACAAGACGAAACACATTACACCAAAGTTCCTCTTCACTCATGAGCTTCAAAAGAATAACAAGATTGAAGTCAAGCAAGTTCGTTCAAGCAACAACCTGGCTGATCAGTTTACGAAATTCTTGTCAAAATCAATATTCTAAAGATTTGTATATGAGATGGACATGCCTAACCGTGTACAAGGTTGTTATCATCAGGGGGAGTAGTCATCAGGGGGAGGCATCCTGAAGTATGCTACCCAGGACATATGTGCGCTGTACTCTTTTTCTTTATCTAGGTTTTGTCCTACTGGGTTTTCCTAGTTAAGGTTTTAACGAGGCAGCATTATGCACGTCCAACACCAATTCAATGATCCTGTAGAACGTTGTACTCTTTTTCCTTCGCTTTGGTTTTTATCCCACTGGGTTTTTCCTTTGCAAGGTTTTAATGAGGCAACTGTCATTGAATGGTGGTCATCCAAGGGGAGTGTTATAAGATGTATTATCATATGTGGATGCCCACATTGGGACCCACATGAGATAAAGGGATTCCTAAGGGTTAGGGTTTTTCCCTATTAGGTTGCTAGGGGAGGAAGCAATCTTATTCTATAAATAAGATCCTCCTCCCCCCATTATGTACACAGAAATCTCAGTAATAAGAGCTCTCTCTCTCCCTCCCTCTACTCTTCAGTTTTCTATTCTAACAAAAAGCAATTTATGGTTAAAAGACTGCTAAAAATTAAGGCTATTAAATCAAGAGTTAGGATTATTTTCTTATAGGCCCCTCCACACAAGGAGACCTTTTCATGTACTTCAACCTAATAATAAAAAGGCATCTTTAGTCTCCCCCATGAGATAGATTGCATATTGCTTATATCCGGTCTACGCAAAGGAGAACATTGCCCATGAAATGTTTGTGTAGCGCATCCAACTCCACGAAAACCTTTAGGGCCCTGTTTGCACGGAATCGAATACAAAGGAATTATGTTGGGTAGATTGTATGGGATTCCAGTTTACCTGGGTTGGTTCATTTGTGTTAGCCAGGACCGAGATTCAGGGTTCAAGGATGTTTCTATGAATGCTGTACTGAGGTTTCCTTGGGGGCCAGAAAACAAAGATTATACATATTGTAATTTGTAACTCTAGACTCTTAAACAGATTGAGAGGAGAGAATGATAGTGTAATTTCTCTTTCTTGTGGACAAATTATAGCAAAGTTTCTCTTCTCTATGGATGGAGGCACAATCTTGCAGAACCATGTAAATCTTGTTGTATTCATGCATGTGATTGCTTGATGATTTGTGTGTGCATTGTGGTTGAGACTGTTGATTTCATGTACTTTCCATTGCACTGCTTTCACAACAAGTTAGTGGCTACATGAGTTCCGAGAAATGATCATTAAGAGGAAGGGGTGAAGGGTACAAAGAGATGTTAATAAAACTTTGACTCTATTGAAATTTGAATTACAAGGGTGATGGCTGTACTGGGTATTCATTTCCCATCTATTCAATGTTCATTTTTCATTAACCTCTTACGTACCTTACTTTCATCAATTTTAATCACTTTTAAAAATGAAAGTCTTAAAATTCCTATTATTCAATTACATGAAAGAAACAGGTCCTTAAGTTAAATCGAACAAAATTAGCCTCTTGACATCTTTAATAAGGGTAAGGATCAGGTGATCAAAAGATGAAATCAATTTTGTAAGTTAATTTTCCATTTTTTTTTCTGATATGAAGTCAATCTAAGATAAGAGTTTCCCCTTCTCAGAACCCTTGTCATAACTCACTTCAGTTACTTTTGACTGTCATAAGTTGTTCTATATACTTAGATATTTTTCATCTTTCTGATTGCTTTGTTTTATTTATATAGCCTCAGCAATCAAGCATAGTTTTCTTCTTTTTTTTTATTTTTATTTTTTGGTTTGTGCGGCTGCGGTACTTGACTGTATTTTTATATCTTTTGTTGATTTGTTAGCTTTTATCTCCTTTCAATTTACTGCTCCAAGAATTGGTTTGCCTCTTGCATTGCTTCTTTTTATAATTATGTTTCCATGTAAGCACTCTGTAGGGGTGGTTGGTTGCCCTTTATCTCAAATGCTAATATTATTAGTACATGTGGTTATAGATGTTGCCATGTCGAGTCAATTTCCAATTTCTAAACATTATATTGTGTAGATTTTTCCTTTTTTTTTATTTTATGATGAGGAACCCACTGACTCCCCTTAAAGTTGATTATTGATACACAACACCACTTACCAACATTGTGTATCAGATAGTATTCCTCATAAGACTACTTTGATAAATTCAAAGGTTCTACTTTCATCTCGCAAGTTGGATGGGCAGGGCTACAGAAAGTGACTCATTTCTTCTTGCAACGATCCTTAAAGCAAATGATCTATATTCATCGCTCAAAAGGACAAACTGTCAATTTTTATTGCATCACATGATGAAATAAAACATTAGCCAATATACATATATGTCTGATTTTGATACATAATCATAATGAAATTGAACTAATATATTGGCATAGGTTGTATAGTTATTAATTTCATACCGTCTCTCCCAAAAAGGTATAAATTTTTTATTTCAGTCAAGTGGCTGAAACAAAAATCATATAAACTTCTCATATTAAATTTCGGTCGAAATGCGATTTTACATAATTAATTATAATTTTTATTTTTTTTACTTTTTGTACGTATATACAAATTGTATTTCTTATGTTTCCCCAAAATATAATTCCGAATTTTTTTACTCAAATGGATTAATCCATATTTATTGGTTTATTTTTATTTATTTTTTTACATTATATGTTGCTTTTACATTTCCTCGAAATATAATTTCAAAAAGTCTTGCAAGAATTTCGAATTGCCAGAAATTATTCTTTTTGGAGGCTAGATCAAAATGGGGTTTGAAAAGATATTGAAAATTATGGTTGGTAAGATCAAAACCAAATGAATATGAAAGTCGTTAATGACCGCCATGTTCTTTCCAATAATCAAGGCCACCTTCGAACTGGTCACATATAAAACAATGTGAATTTTTTTAAATTTTCTACTCACGTAGAAACAATCATTTGAGGCTCAACTATTATTAGGGTGAATTTACCCAAGTCCAATCTAAGATGGCGACATTTGCTTTGTGTTTTCAGTGGGCTCTACTATATTTAATGGAAAAAAAGTGTTAGTTCTTAATTATCCTCACGCGAGACCTCTTATGCCTCACTTGAGATCTACTTTCCGCACTTGAGTGTGAAGTCCCATGCCTTATAGCCGAGTTAAAAAAAAAGTGGGCTTCACCAAGGAGCCTCACCAATTTTTATTTAAGTCCCCGGGTTAGCGGATCCGAAATTTAGAAAGAAAATGATTGAATTCACAAAAAAGTTTGTGGGTGATGAGTGAATTATTGAGCAATAATGATGAGCGAGACTTGCCACCTGCATAAAGTTATCTCTCTCTCTCTCTCTCTCTCTCTCTCTCTCTCTCTCTCCAACCCCTTGGGACGCCCATATGCCATATATTTGAAGAATCTCTACACTTACGAAAATTACTTGTCTTGATGTTTTCTTGATTCCAGACTGAAAATATCGTAAAAAATTGTGATACTATTCTAAAAGAGATAATAATATTTTGTCACATATTTAGATACCTATGTACTTTTGCATAGTGTTCCTGTATTTCAAGGAAACCCCAACTTAAAATATATATGATATTCTTTTTTCTAGTGGAAACATCCATTGAGTACCGCACCTAGTAGAGCCCACATGTAATCCATTTGATTAGTGCATCCAATTGGACCATGAAACTAAAAACTTGTTAGCCATCGATCTCAAGTTTAGCATCCATCGAAATGAATTTGATCGTTGTATTAATCATACACACATTTGGACAAAAAATTATAAAATTTTTTTTTAAGCATTGATCAAGTAATTAAGATGATAATTTAAACCTCCGTAACTATACTAAGGTGGGGTCAAACATAGGGTGGGCAACCGTCTCCTATGGAGCGTTGCCTTTGTTTCCTTTGCTATTACTTCTTGAGAACGATATTTGTGTAATGGATGGGAAATAGAACCTACCATTGTCCTTTTCCATTATGGGTGTGGTTGGGCTCCTTTCCACCTTACCCTCCTGTTCCATTGAATGACGCGGACAGTGCATAAGATAATATTAGCCTTTGGATTTTATTTAATTTGATGATTACGATCATGCATCAGGATGAAATCGACTATGCATCCATATGCGTCTACTCCAAGTGAAATTATCAGAGCATCCGATTGAAGAGAAGCAATCAGGGACGGTGCCACTGGCTTGGCTGCATTCTAACATATACAGATGGACCACTTTCAAACAGGGGGTTCACTTTCTTAGGTCCAAATGACTGACAACTACTAAAATGTCTTATTTGTCACTGCCCCAATTTTCATTAATAAAGTAGTGGGGCCTACCAATAGATTAATCACCAGTAAACCAACTATGAGTTCTTCCTTTTGAAACAAAGTATTAGTAGGTGTCTGCTCAGAAACTATTTAAAAGTCAAAAGACATAATTTTACGTCAGAGTTCCTCACTTTTTTCATCTTCTTTGTACAGTCACATGGTTGTCCAATTATCAAAAATACACCGGCTTCCTTATTTTTCAAATGTGAAAAAGGAGGATTCGGGGATATTTTGAATATTTCGGCTGTGATGGAATCCAATGTTAGGGCATTTTGATCACTTAAACAATTTCAGCCCATCAAACCAAATAAGCCTGTAGCAACATCTGAACACTTGAAAATATAAGGGCATCCCATAACAGCAGTGTATATGGGGCGGATCCAAAAAATCTTCCCGGGGGAAATATAGAAAATTTCTTTTCTTGCGAGAGCTACATATAAAAAATGTATGTAGCTTTTTAAATATATAGCATTCGCTTTAAATCTTAGGGGGCATATGTAAAAAATTATAAATTTTTTTAAAAAACAATGGGGTTTTCTGAAATTTGCCGCAACCAAAGTGTTCCATTCAAGTGAATAACGGGACTTGGTATTAACTTTTATTTTTTGATCGGTAAGGAGACTTACTTGAAACGCAATGGAACTTGGTCAAAATTTCCATCGTGCGTTGAAATTTTTTCAAGATTTTAGTCGTGACCTTTGTCTGTTACAATGAAAGACACCCAAACTAGCATGGGATATAATTTTTTTGGTCAGGCCTAAAGAATGAAAGGGAAGGGTTATGAAGCATTGGACTTTGGACTTAAGAAACAATGCAACATTATTACAGTCCTTTTCTAACAACTCCTTGGATATGCTCCTGGAAATCAGCCCGGTCAAATCATCTTTTTAACTAGACTTATCTTTCAAGAACAGGCTCTTATCTAAAAAGGGGTGTAGGTCTTAGTTGCCTGATTAAAGTCTAAATTTAGCCCGCTTCTTTTCTTATTTGAGGCCTTCTTTCCTCACTAAAGTTTTTCAATCTCACCTGAAGGTGTCTCTCCTCATTAAAGGGCTAGGGGTTCTAGCCCCACAAAGGTTGGGGTACCAAAAAAAATAAAAAACTAAATTGGACTTATCTTCCATGGTTACATAAGTATTTGCTTCATCTTTGAAAATTGAACAATATGTTTACTTTTTTAATTGTGCAGGATTTATGTTTGAAATAATATTTGTTGTTTCTTTTTTAGGTAATGACAAATTAGATTTAAAGAAACAATATTTGCTATTTGCTAGGATGTTGTTTTCCTCATGATGAGAATTCACTTTATGTTTGATGTAAAGAAAATGATAAATGTAAGAACACTTTCTTTTTTTAGTCAAAACTACATAATTCATTAAAAAAAATCCAAACAACAAAATCTTGCAAAAAAAAAAAGGAAAAAAAGAAAAAGAAAAAAAGAATTAAAGAACAAACTACAATCAAAAGTAGGAACCTCAGTAAATTGAAGACATTTGAAATACCAGATTTATTCGAATAAACCAGATTTCTTATGTGTGATCAATCAAATGATTCAAACCCCCCCATTATAATGGATTTAGGGATTTTGAGTAAGTGCCATTCATTTGGGAGGAGGGGCATATGAATGATTATGAAACTTAGCATGGGGTGTGAGCGGATTGGATTTATTCATTGATTTTAGGGCTATCATGTTTGGATGGAGGTGAAAATTTTAATATATTTGATCAAATCAAGTACTTGAAATGCAAGTGCTCAAATGTTTAAAATTCCACCTCCATCCAAACCCGATGGCCCTAAAATCAATGCCTGTTGCACTTTTAGGTAAAAGAATAGTTAGTTCATAATCATCATCAAGATTGGAGTTATTTCTTAATCTTTTAATGTTGTCTTTAAGTATGTTCTTGGATTAGCCAAACAGGGAGTTGACAGGGATTCTCCTTGAGAGAGTGTTATATTGTAGATTGGGTTTGCAAGGGATATAACACTCTTGTACCTCATTGTTTTCTTTTTCTCTATTTCCTTCTTTTAATTAATGGAAGTTATAAAAAAATAATTATCATCAAGAGATTTTCATGAAAAGATGAAGAGAGGGAAATTGGAAGAAAAGATATAAAAGAGAAAAACCAGGAATTCAAGATCCGAGATCTGGAAAAGGAGAAAGTTTTATTCATATGTTCCTCAGATTTCTAGGACCGTTAAAGTTGGACCCATGCACCGTTATCTAGGGGTTGCCTTTGCCCACTGCGACTGGATCATGTACCAAATGTCCCTTAGATCTCATAATCCTAGCCACCAATCGCCACTACATCATCTCGGGCGTGGCCCATTTTCTCAGTTTCCATCTTAACCGCTCATCTCCAGGCCTGAGCTCATCAATTCAACTGGAATTGCCTTGTAGATGATCTTCACTCTTGATAATCAAGCCAGGGGCCTAAGAATCACATCTATGGTCTTGATCAAAGGAGATTTAAATGCGTCGAGTAGCTGTTTTGGGCACTTTGACAACGGATTCTGGATGGTGGAAAACCATTAGTCGGATTGCAGGTTAGGGTGCAATTTCTGACCTGACTGGACCCGACAATCCAGATTTGTGTTGACTTTTCCATCCCATATGTTTGAGTACAGTTTGGGCCAATCCTAGAAGCTAATTCCACTTCTGGACCCGGATACAAGTATTGACACTGTAAGATTCGGGCATTGCGGCAGGTCCCAAGACCACCCACGACCTCTCTCATAGGGGTCGGTTTAGGGGAGGTTTTTTGAGATTTGGGGGCGGATTTGGGTTTGGCTACAACTACTCACTTCAGCTAACTTATGACCAATTCATATATTTATTAACAAAATTATCATTTATAGAAAAAAAATATATCAGGATTTTTTTTTCTTTCTGCAAACAAGGGGGAATAGAATAAATTCTGAGCCGATACTAAACCCAACTAATCACAATCCTATTTGTTTGTGTAGAATGGACGGATGGACCCGGATCCAAATGTAGAAATCTAAACAGGCCAAGTTATGTGTGTAACCAACCCAAACCTAATCCCAATAATAAAATCAATATTTAAAGAGGGAATGATTGTCGACAAAATAGAAGTTTCGGAAGTTGTGACTTAAGAATGGCCTCTTACCTCAATGGTAAGAGGCGTAAATTCTTACCTCGCTGTTAGGGCTTTCTCACCTTACCAGTTATCTTTACTTGAGGGAGGGGTACCTATCCCCTATTGTTGGGTTAAAAAAAAAAAAAGAAGACGCGACTTATGAGTACTTTTTGTTGAAGAATTCGTGAGATGATGATAATTATATTATTATTATTTGGCACCTAGCTATGGGACTGGGGAACCATCAAACTCATGCAAATGGGCAAGCCCTCAAGTGTAAGGGAAGGTGGCATGCCAAGGTTTGAACCCCAAGGCAGTGAGGACGGACAAGGGTTAACTTCTATAGATTTTTGCTACATTTGCGATTCAAACTCAGACGATTAAACTCCAACTTGCAGACCCACGTCTTTAAGTAGCTGGTACAATGAGCTCTTTTTTAAGGTACCCCAACCTAGGGGATTGGGACTCAAAATAACTTACACAAATAGGAATGATTGCCTACAAAGTGGAAAGAAAAGCCACTCATATGCCAATAGTGGCATTGTGACGTGATGTTGCTAACCAACTCATCCACACTAGTTACGGTGCTCAGGATCTTCTGCGAGCTAAGACAATTGTAAATAGAGGATTTTACTGGAATCCTGATCTACTCTGATGCTAAATAATTTATTGAACAGGTCATTTATTTAGAGTGATTGGACTTTATTTTCCATCATCTTTGACGTCAGGACGTTGTAAATTTTGGACTCGTCTATTTTTTTGAAGTTTATTCCCAAGACCTTAAACGGCCCCACTCACCATCTTGCTCAATGGGTTTCTACATGTTTGACTCATAGGTTCTTTTTGTTTTTTTTTAGTTTTTTTTAACTAAGTATCTGCCTTCTTGAATTTGTTCTGGGCCTAATTCTCTGTTCTTTCTGTTTTCTCAGTTTCAATATTATTATATGAACCCTTTGTCACCCAAAAAAAAATTCTTACTTGTCATTGAGTATATCCTACACTAATCATTGCATATAGGGGTAAAAGTAAAACACTGCGAGTGCATTCTAACTCATCAAGATATGATTTCTACCTAAGAAAACCGATGCACTTTCTCAAATGAAGCAACTGGTTGAACATAATCATACAACTTTGAATAATATGCAACAAAAGGGTGTTTATCCTTTTGCTTAATTTCTTTGGCTTTATGATAAGCCCTTTGCCTTGTTTTCCCAAGGAAAATGATGATTCAAACTAGAATCTAGAACACCGAAGCTCGATTCGACCCTATTCGGAAGCTCGTCGAGTTGAGTAACTCGGGCAATCTGATCAAGTACTTGCTCAGACTGATTCAATTCAATGAGACTTAGCCAAGTGATCATGATTCATGAGGACAATTTTTCTAAATAATGACTAGATGATAACCTTATTCAGGACTGGGGTAGGCAATGGGCTCCTCGTTCAAGGACACTTTGACCTTGCTAATGGCTCAGTTTTAGGCACAAGTGTTATCCCACGGCCACGGTTTTATGCTTACAAATATATGGATCAGTGTTTGGAATAGGTTTTCACTAGTGTCTCAAGTGTGCCCAGTATTTTTCAGGATAAGATATGTGGCTTTTCTCTTGAACCACAGCTCAGGCCCACTTATGGTTTTCATTTGCCGGGGTCACCCTTGCTTAGACTTGTGGGTTGGCCCAGACATTTATTTCAGGCCAGGTATATAAATAGTGCTGTTGATTGGATATGCTGCTTACATATACATAGACCTAAGTAAGCCTGATTTGGCGATTTGGGTCCTGCATAGCAATCGGAGCTGTTGAAAGGGGCTATCATTTTTTGCCAACCCAAAGACTGGGGGTGTCAAAGGGCCGGGTTGGGCCTACGGTTTTCATTGGCCGGGTTCACCCTTGCTTTGGTGACTTGGTTTTAGATGTACTTTTTTTTTGTCAAATAAAGAAAATGGTTAAAGAGTTTGTTCTATCTCACAACTTTCACAAAAATTTTCTTGTACAAAATCATTCGTATAGAGTCTTATCTTTAAGAAATTTAAATCTTTTACATTCACCTACATTTTATGAATTGGCATTACTATCAATTTTAGACAATATGACTGTTAAGTGTTCTTGGATTTCAACCACACAAATAAATGCACTTGAAAATTATTTTTATATTAGATTTTAAGAAAATGGGAGTTATAATTATCTAATTAAAAGAATATTTAGATCACCCGATATTTTTGAACATACAAACTACCAATGGCATCCCAAGTCACATTGCAGGGGAAAAAGTGTATCCTTATTAAGAATAGTATACTTCCTATTGACTAGTAAAAATGTATAAAAATAATATAAAAAACCTAAGTAAGAAATAATAAATCAAGAAAGGGATAGAAAACAAACCATACAACAATTATTACTTAATGTATAGTATAATGCATAACTTTAATAATTAAATCTGGAGGAAATGACCAAGTATGTGTATTGGTTTTTAGGACAACTTGTAATGGGTATGATGAGGATATAAAACTACCTTTATATCCCCATATTATTACTGCTAAATAACTATTATAAGGGTATTTTAGTATATATTTACATATATAATATCTATTATATAAAATAAAGAAAAATGGGGCTAGGCTAGTAGCGTCCAAGCACGCCCTCTCAAATGTCAGGGCCCCTAAAAAATTATCCAATCCTAATCATAAGGCATCTCTTAAAAAAACATTGAAGCCCCCATTTTAAGATTTTTTTGAGGGCCGAGCTGGCCGCTGTCTCACGGCGAAAATGACAGGCCTGCCAAAACCTATGGCACTTTCGAACTAGCATTCAGACTGGACTCAAGAAAGGTCACTCAAGCCCAAGCATGTGCCACTGATTTGACCTAGTCCGTGCTAGGAAAGGTTGAGCCCCACCAAGTAAGTGTGGAGGTTGGGCGATTGATGGTTGGCAGATGAAAGGTGTATGCATTAAATGTTTCGTGTAGTGTTTTCCAATCCTTTGGCATCCTAGCATGATGATACAGTAACAATATGGTAGAACCATGATCGGTGGGTCCTCAACTGAACATGTGTATAGGCCAAATTCAATCTATTGAATGATCCTAGCCACCTGATTGTCGCTTCATTCATGGAGAAAAGGAAATTATAGGGAACTCCTTAAGAGGAGGATCTAGACTGATCAATGTAGAAATGTAAAGATGGACCGTCATACTGTAAGAAAAATATTAGATTAAAACCTGATGGATAGTGAAATGCAATCAAAGATTGCTGAAACCCCTCCAAGATATATGGCATTTCAATATTCTTCATCAAAAGTCTTTTTAACTATCAATAAATATCTTAATTTATTGGGTTTACATATTGTATTCCGGTTCATAGATAGAAAATTGCATCATCGGTGCAATGAGTACTTGTCACTGAGGTACATGTTCATATACCTCATCCCGAGATCTATAGTATTTATTATTGCAATTCTTATATGGACATTTGATCATATCCCTTGAAATTGCATTAACAAATGCAAAGTCAAGGAATTGGTTAACCTCTTTGTCATATGTTGTATTTACTCTTGACTCAAGAGTCCAGCTTTTGTCCATAATGGTTTTTCACATTAAATGTACCTTAAATTAGTCTGAAACAAAATAAAGTAAATTCTAAGTGATCGAGTTGAATTGTAAGGAAAAATATGTTAAGACCTATTTGTTAGTACAGTGATTAAGTTGAATTCTAAGTAAAAATAAGGAAAAAGATGGTGAAGGCAAAGGGTTTTGTGTTAAACAGTCTTAATTTTTAGAAGGTGGCGCAACTCCAAAAACATAAACAACCTTTAAAGAAATCATGACTTGGTTAAAACTTTTACCTGCCCACTCCACACAACTTTAGAAAGAAACTTTGAAGGATGTAATCACCAATCATCTGCTATGGCTAATTGGGCCAGAGATTTGATATAGAAGTACATTTGGATTTTCTGTGTCCAAACATTTGTTTAGGGAAGTATCAACCAGTGGAAAATAGTGTGCATCACATATCATATAAATTGAGATGCAGAAACTGAAGTTAGCATGTATAAGACACCTACAATCACAATGTACTATAAAGTATCACATGTACGCATCACACAAATCAACAAATATTTGCGTTGAAAATTTTCACGAATGCCAAATTAGAAGCATCAATTCACCCAAATTTGAAAATTCCAGAAATTTCTGGTCTTGTGCAACTAGTAACATCATTGGTAATAGAAAATTTAACCTAGTACCTATTCGATTGGTAATGGAAAATTGCAGTAGAACTTTAAACTTATTAAAATGACAAACCATAAATCATGATATTAGCTGTGGGGGATTAGGGCCATGCAAGCAATTAATTCTCATACACCACAATGAGTTTCAAGCAAGCTCAACTTATCTTCATCATCATTACCATAATCTCCACTCCTTGTTAATTATGAAAGCCTAGTGGATGGAAAACAATCAAACAACTATTGCTCCATCATCTCATTGGTAACTCCCATGTAGGATCATTACTTTTGTAATGTTCGCCAACCGTACCAATGCAACCCGTGGGCCTTGTTATTATATTGTTGAGTGTCTAGAATTTGTTTTGGGCACCATACTGAGACTCGTAGGATCTCCACTCCTTTGCTTGTGATATTTAGAGTAAAAAATAATACAATGCTAATGGGCTTCCAATATGATTCAATTTGAGTTTAGGTTCATGGTTTTTATACTAAAAGACTTTAATAACACTCAATGCCACACTCATATGCAAATATATTTAAACTACTAGAAAATAAGGTTTTTAATGGAAAGTTCAGCTACACCAAAGTGATGAAAAAAAATAGGTGAAAAAAAACTAAACAATTAATCTGCTGTTTTTTTTTTTTTTTTGTGGATTTACTGTCACACAAATGTTACAAGTAAACAACTATTTGAGTCCAAGTCCATCTCCTTTATGTGTTTGGGTCTGGCTTTCGGTGTTTTAATTAAATATGAGTTCAGTTTTAGACTAGACATTGTTTTTTCTTTGTATGTGTTAATGAACTTAGACTAAACTTGGTTCTATATATAGGCAAAAATGGGCCAAATATCATTTTCTTCATATAGCCCTAGTTTAAATTCTTATTTTCCAAATTAATTGAATAATCTCAGCCCTTCATTTAAGATTCTCCCAATTAAATGAGTAGCCGTGTAAAAAAATTATAATAAAATTCAACACTAATCAATGTCATGATCAAGCTTAAATTAAAATAAATCTATAGTTGAATAAGATGACTGAATTAATAGATTATATTGATAATAAGTAAGGCCTACATATACAAAATCATTCAAAAAAAAAAAGCAAGTAGATATTTCAAGTAGATACAAATGGTGCAGAGAAGATGACAAGCCATCTTTCTCATCCGTTGCAAGTAGATACAAGTTAAATGAGACCACATTATGGGCCTTCTCAAAGATTCTTGATATTTCAAGAAAATCTAGGGACTAAGTTCTGTTGAGAGAGACTTAAGGAAGAAGGAAAGATTGGGGGCTGAGGTGGTGTTGAAGAAAAATCTGAAAAGCAAGAAACAAAAAATAAGCATAAAGAATTGCTCAATATGATTTTCTGTAGCATATGGTTGGATAGGAAGAAAAAAAATTAGGGAAGTTCCTTGAAGAGTTAAATGATAGAATTTTTTTTAAAGCTAACACTGATTGATGGGTTGATGAAAGAGTTTAGATGAATACCATAGATGAGAAATTATCCTTCTTCTTAACCTTAAGGGGGAGGACACCCACATCCCACACACACACCCAAGCCCGCACACCATTGCCCACACACACCCACATCGCCGTACACACACCCACATCCCCGCACACCAAACTTGCTTCCAAATGAACCGCTCTTCTTGGTTGTGTTATAATAATAGACAACTTGTAGATGTTAGCATATAGCTGTCAATGTTTGTCATGTGCTTGGCAACTGTGAAATCATTTGAAACAAGGCCCGACTTTAACCTATAGACTTTTTGTTGTGTATGAACCTAGTATGTATTTGATTGGTAATGGAAAATTGCAGCCAAAGGTAAAATTGGTGATTAAGGATCTGGTGTTGTTGGGGGGGGGGGGGGGGGGGGGGGGGGGGCGCGCTGTCATATGAAACAGCTTGGGCTATTTATATGAAAGAAATATGATTACCCTAATCAATATCTCCTCCATGTCCAACGTTTTTAAGTCATTGTGTCATTTTGTCAAATACCATTTGAATATCCAAACTCACAGTACATACAATTTAAGAAAAAACAATCCAACAAAAATAGAAGCCATCAAATCTCACTTTAACATCTTGTCAAACGCCATATGCACATCTAGAGCAAAGCAAAAAAAAAAAAAAATGATATGGCTAAAATCTTTTCTGTTGATCCAGATCAAAGGTCCATCTAATCGTACGACGAAATGGTAAAAATAAAAGAAAGGATATGGGTACGACAAAATGGTAAAAATAAAAACCAATGGTATCTTTAGCAGCAGGCATTGCTGTTTGCTGCTATATAAATGGAAATTTTAGTTGTGTCAAAAATGAAATATGCTGCTATAAAATTCTCAAAAGTTTAGTTCCAAGAGGGTAAAAAAATTTACCTTTAGCAGCAAACAATATTATGTGCCGCTGTATGCACTAGTTAGCAGCAAATATAATATCCGCTGCTATATAAACTAATTTTTTGTATTTTTTAACAGCAGAAAAGAATTTCAACCACTAAAACCTAACTTTAAGCAGCAAACATTATTTTCTGTCGCTGGAAGAGCAATTTTTTAACTTATTTGCGGCAAATACTATTAACTGCAGCTACTAATGAGATTTAGCGGAGGAAAAAAAAACTGCCACTATAAAAGTGTCACTATTTGTCACTTTTCTCGTAGTGTGAGGACATTGTGGTGATTTCAATCTCCACCACTTGCACGGGATCCCATTGAATTAAAGAAGAAGACCTATAATCTCATAGGATAATCATGAGGGATGTCCAATCTCCACCACTTACATGGGAATTAAAGGAGAGGACCTACAATCCCATAAGACAATCATGTGGGACGTCCTTAGGAGAAAATCCCTTCGTAAAATATATGGCTTCATTTGCTCTCATATAATCTATTTTTATTAATTTTTCCTAGGCAATGTAACATATAATGTGCCAATGCTTTATTCATTTTGATTTCTAATGTGATGTATCATTGCCCATAAAAAGAGAAGAAAAATCAGGTTAAATAGTGTTGATAACTATCTAATTAAAAGTATCGAAATGGATGGTCAAAATCAAACTGTCTATTTTGTAGCCGTAATCAGACAATTAGAAAAATCTAATGAACTTTTTTTTTTTTTGGTAAAAGCATAAATTTTCTAGTTCTATTGTATCTAATAGGGCCAATGGGTCGAATAAAATTTGCTAGACTATTGTTGGAAAAGAAGATGTTACCATTGAAGCAACAGGGGATTTAAAAGCTTAGAAGAGTCATCAAACAGTTTGGGAAAGACAGCCAACCGTAAACTTCAACTAAAGTTGTGGGTGCTTGCTGCCTTACTCGAAGAACACGTTTTCTGTATCTTTCTGTATGGTTTTTAATGATAATAACCACCACCAAGGGACTTTCTTGTGTTGTGAAAGTGATCGAATATAAAAAAAATTAAACTAGAGGGTGCTCCAAAACAGTGTGCTTGGCCAACTTGACACTCAATTGGATTGTACATGATGTTAGAGACTTCTCATGAGCTGGGCCAACACTGAGCAAAACGTTAATGTCGCCATCATTGAGGCTTTAGGTGTATGTTTTAGAACAGTGGGTTGTACTCAGGCCCGGTTTTCTAGTCCTATTATTGGGTAGGTCAGACTTGAGCCTGCATTTGCTTGTGGAATGGCCCAGCTCTCATGTTTGATAGAAAGGGCTGACTGTACATATTGTTCGAATGCTCTGAGCCGGGACTTGAGTTTCAGGTGAGGTCGCTGCATCTGGGCCGAATTTAGATCTGATTAGTTAATGGGCCATTAGAGGATAACCTTTGGCCCATTCTTAACATGTCCTTCAAAACACCAGCACATGGACCCTCCCAAAGACAAACGCTTCATTACTAATTATTTGGGCTCAAATTTCTAGACCACCCGTGGACAACGCATGGCCAGACTATTCTCACAATTTCAGGCAAAAGTTATGGTTATAAAACTATCTTTTGGCTTGTAACGATGTATCCTAATTTTGCTCCTTAGCTACCCTGCAAGGCCTATGAGCATAACCATGGTCCAACGTGTGCCTCGTTATGGTAATGAAAATCGATTCAATTACAGGCCAAAACAAGTTTCATCATGGATGTAATCACACACTCATCTTGTAGCAGCAGAAGATAATGATGTTCAAATGTAATTGTTGCGATTGATTAATTATAAACTGTGTTAATTGCAGCCCACTCCAGCAGGTGCTTCTTGTGGGTATAAAATCGATCCCCAAATGTGGCTGAAAATTAAGTACATTACTTCATTAATGACTTCCATTATCTTGGCTTTTACACAATCTCTTACTGTGGCTTTAGAACGGGCTAATAAGAGGCCCTGTTGTGGCTATAAAAACTAGGTCAATATGAAAGTTTGCTACCCCCTTTTGTGGTTGTAAAAGCGTGTCCCAGACATGGTCTTAGCAGTACAAAAGAAGGCATAGTGTAACCCTCATTATGGTTGTAAGAACCACTACAGTCCTAAACAAGCTTTGTAATGGATGCACAACAGAAGCTGAATTATTGCTGTAAAACAGCCTCCTGTTATAGTGTAAGAATCATCTTACTATGGCTGCAGAAGAGTTTCCATTACGCCAGAAAAATTCAGCCCAAGGTTCGTTTGTTATAGGCGAAAGCAGTCCTATTCATGGTTGTAAAAGCATGCACTAATGCAGCCCATTACCGGGTTAATTGTCGTGTCGAAACTTGACCGGGGGTTGGCCCAACAGCGAGGAGTGGGAAGAACGGAGCACCCATTAGGAATTGATCTTTGGCGGGATCGATGGGAATGAGTGGCCTATCCACCAGGCCAACCCTCTAGTCTTGAAAGAGCCATCAAAATTGGTCATCCAAATCTCATAGAAAAGGGCCCCTTCTTACTAATCTCAAAAGGACCACCTAGGTAAAGTTTATGGTTTCCTAGTTCACTAATCTCCAATAAATATCAAGCAACTGAGTCCTATGAGGCCTAAAAATCCAAGCTGCTCAAAAGTAATGAACTGGACGGACCCAGGATTTTCATTTGAGGAATGCAAACGCTAATAAGTAGTTTGGATTTGGACAAACCAAGAATTTTCATGTGGATTTTGAAAATGAACCCATGATTTTATTGAATCTTTTGAAGTAGACTCATAATTTTTATATAGGTTTTGAAAATGCACCACGGTTTGACAGGTGCGATCGCACCCAAGTGGCAGTACCTAGGTCCACCCCTGACCTTGGAAACTTTCACTAGTCCGTGTCTAACTCCAAATAATAGTTGGCCCATCCTTGAAATACGACCGCTATGATGGTAGGCCCACTTTGGTTGAAGTAAATTTTGGCTTAGAGTAAATGTAAAGACCAATTATTTTAAATGGTTTGGATTTTAGATGTGAGCCCAAGTGATGGAAATTATAATATGCATAAAAATAAAATTGGGCAAGCCTCTCCTAAGCTCAAGCTTATCTAAGAAATTCAGTAAGCCCGAGCCTTTGGGGCTCACATTTGGTCCATCCAAATGGACCAAAGACATGACCTTCCTGAAATGCATGTATCCACCAATTTTTGGTCAAATCCAAATTTATAGGACTGTTGGATCGACTGTGTACCGATCCGAATGGATTGTTGACTATTAAACATTGAGGCACAGATGGAGATCATAGAAACTACAATTGGGCTGATTTCTTGCAAAGAGGAAGGTCCTGAGGAGTCCTTCAAATCCCCCCATCTCCATCTCCATGCGAGTCCCCAGGTGGGCCCCACAAGTGTGAGTCACACACTTGAGCTTACCTTATCTTAAGTTTGAGCTTAGGAGAGGGCTCCCGATAAAATTAGTTCATTAAACTAGTCAAACTCTGAATTAGACAAATTAAAAGCAAATCAAACGAACATACATATTTGAATTTACTGAACAAGTTAAGTTTAAGGGCATATTTGGTAATAGGTGAGAAATTTGCAGTTCCACAAATTCCTCACTACCCTTTAAAAATGAAAACCCTCACTAAAGATGTTATTGCCGAGGATTTCTCATATTCTACATTTAGTTAGAACTATAAAATGGCTAGGGATTTTCACAAGCCGTATGTACTCTTTCGGTAAAAGAGTTCGTGGGCCAGGTTGGGCTGTGCTAAGGCATATTCAAGCCTGGCCTGACGTTAAAAACACTGTCATAGACTCGTCCTAAGCCTAGCATGAGCAATAAAAGTCAGGCCCTAGCCCGCCCATTTAATCAATCGGATCAGGCCGAATCGAATATTTTTCATCACTTTTGTTGCTGTTTTAGTAATTGTTTGTACTAATTACATTAAATTATATATATTTCTTACACGGGCTGGGCCCGGCTTTGGGAATTTTATCACTTAATCCAAGCTCGACCCAACTATTAAATGGGCCCAATTATTAAATGAACCATATCTACCTATCGAAGCCTAGCCTGACTTTGGAAACACTGGCATAAGACCGGCCCAAGCTAGAGATGGGCCAAAAAAGTCAGGCCCCAGCCCACTAATTTAATTAATTGGGCTAGGTTGAATAGGGTTTTTTTTATATCAAATTTGTAGCCATTTTAGTAATTATTTATTCTAATTACATGCACATCTTACATGGGCCAGGTCAGACTTTGGGCTTTTTATCACTTAATCCAAACACGGTTCAATCATTAAATGGGCCCAACTTACCTAACAAAGCTTGGCCCAAGGTGGGCTAAGCCCAGATCATGCTAGGGTTGGCCCAACCAGTGAGCACAGTATCTTTCGGGTGAGGATTGGGCCTCATATATCCTTTCTTTTGAATGTAATGATTTGGAAATCCAATTGGGGGAGATAGAACCTGGAAATCACAAGAAGAAAGAATTTTAATTTGCCAAAATCATTAGAGATTTGCCAGTACCAAACATGAATATTGATAAATACCCTGGAAATCAGCTTTTTTTTCCTCGATGATCTTGTTACCAAACATGCCCTAATAGTATCAAATTGTGAATTCTAACTTAAGTGGAACTTTTCTACCAAAAAAATAATAATAATACTTAAATGGAAATTAATCAAGCTGCAAACCATGCAATTATGGTGTAGTCAATAAAAGGCTTTGTTGGGTCTAAAGTAAGTCAGCCCAACAGGCCTGAAAATTAGATGGAAATCTTAAGTTTGTTATGACTAGAAGATACATATTCTTCCAATTAGTTCATAGATCTAAGGGGTTTGAAAATTTTGATTCATGGGCTTTGTTGTGTCTAAAGTAAGTCATAGCTCCAGCCTATTTATTATTCTCTCATCCTCTCCTTTATCTCCATCTTACCTTACTTCCCCATTCTCTTGCTCTGGCTCTCTCTTCTGTCTGACCCCATTTCCCACTATATATATATTCGAGAATATTACTATGCATTCTTCTCACAAGAAGAGAGCGCGGGGAAGTTCAAAAGAGCAATTTCTGATCGAGAGCATCATGAAGCCATAATCTGAACAATTCCAAACAAAATCGAATGATGTAACAATCATGCATAAATTACTTGACAATATGTAAATTGAGAAATATCAAGTTACACACCATAAGATGGATGAGGTTACCACCAAGTTTGCATTATAAAGGGGTTAACTTTTCTTTTGGGTAAAAGAAAAATATGGGCTTTAATCTTATGAGAAGTGTTCTCACACATTTACTATAAGAACTTTTTATGGGGCTCACATGTGGGTCCCATTTGGGGATGGGACCAAAGGGATAAAAAGATCTATATTAGACCACTTGAATATCAAGTTTGACCGTAATCACATGTCCATAATATCTAAATCTGTTGCCTACAAATCCAGTCCGTTTAGATTGGTGCACAATTGATCCAATGGTCTAGTAAATTGAATTTAGCTAAAACTTGGAGCGTGTGACTATCAAGGGGATCTCTGTGTATTTCAAGATTTGGATTGGGTGATAGATGGGCCCCACCTAGATTTCTCACAAAAGAGTGGTGAAAACTAGTTCTTACAGGATTCTTTCCCATATATATATAAAGTCACACTACAAATTTCCTCGGGTGTTGTTCACAAAAAGAAAAAAAAAGCCCTTTTTTTAGCCTATGAGGTTTAACACGTTTCATCAACATCTCTTTAAAATTAACTATTCTTTATTTATCACTTTGCACTTGTAAGATGATAGATTTTTATTGGATATATCGAAAGGAACATAAACTCTCCTTTTTTAAATGATGAGTTTTTTAGAATTCCTTATCTATGCATCCTTCCCTCACCATGTGATGATGAGAAGATATATATTTGGAAAGAATCATGCACAAAAAAGAAAAAGTCATCTATGGTATTATGAAAAAGAAGAATAGCTAAGGGGTTGGATCCAACTTGAGAGACTTGAACATGTAATGGGATATACACACATGTGAGGTAATAATAACTCACATATGCAATGAGGGGGGAGCTAAGGTTCGAAACCTGAACCCTCCAATGAAAACTGGCCACCCTTACCAATGGGGTAAGGAATCATTCTCATCTCCATCATGCATCTTGCATTACGCCACAAAAACATACACTACACAGTTGTGGAGCAATTTGTAATTGAAGAGAGTGAGGGGAAGTCCAAAAGAGCAATTTCTAATTTAGAGCATCATGGGGCCATAATTTGAATAATTCCAAACAAAATCGAATGATGTAACAAATCATGCATAAATTGCCTGACAATATGTAAATTGAGAAATATCAAGTCATGCATCGTAAGATGGATGATGTTACCACCAAGTTTGCAATATAAAGGGATTAATTTTTCTTTTTGGGTAAAAGTTTGCTCTCTCTCTATATAAATATGTATGTGTGCGCGCGCGCGAGCATATGTGTGTATGGTGAGGGACAATGATGTGGCTTTCCCTCTTTATATATGAATATTCTTCTTTTTCATAATAAATACCATAAATGACTTTTCTTCTTTTATACATGAATCTTTTTAAATATGCATATGTCCCTCACTACATGGTGAATGAAGACGTGGTGAGGGAAGATGAATTGTAATATTCCCCATATATATATATATGGGAAATAATCCAATAAGAACTAGTTCTCATCACTTTTTTATGAAAGTCTAAGTGGGGCTCATCTATCACCCAATTCAAAGCTTACAATATACAGAGACCCTCCTAATAGTCACATGCTTTTAGTTTTAGTCAAATTCGAATTTACTAGACCGTTAAATTGATTGTGCACTAATCTGAATGGATTAGATTTGTAGGCCATAGATGAAGGGGTTAAGGCATCTGATTGAGGCTAAATTTGATATTTGAGGTGGTCCTATATAGATCTTTCCATCTCCCCTGTGCCATCTCCAAATCGGGCCTAGAAGTGGGTCTCATAAAAATTTCTCGTGGTAGGTGCGTGAGACCAATTCTCATAGGATTAAAGCCTATATATATAGGAAAATAATTATATGAGAAGTATTTCTCATTATTATTTTTTGAGAAGTTTAGATGGGGCCCATCTATCACCTAATTCAAATCTTGCAATATACAAGGACCTCTCTTGATAGTCAAATGCCCTAAGTTTCGGTCAAATTTGAATTTATAGGACCGTTGGATTGATTGTGTACCAATTTGAATGGATTAGATTTATGGGCCATAGATGAAAGGGTTAGAGACGTATGATTGGGGCCAAACTTAATATTTTAGGGTGGTTTCACATAAATCTTTCCATCTCTTCTGGTTTATCCTCAAATGGTACCTACAAGTGGGGCCTCATAAAAGTTATCATGATAGGTGTATGAGAACACTCTTCTCATAGGATTAAAGCTTATATATATTATATATATTAAAATGTTCGAGTGGTGGGAAAGTCCTGGACTGATTTGGAGGTCCCCAATCTGAACCTCTGTAAAGACTTATTCAATACACATGGCTTATGAGTGATTGTGTATATCTAGGGTTTTTCCAATGATCAATCATAAGGGGGCTCGGTGGGTTCCCTCATTATAAAAATATATATATATATATATATAGGAAAAAAATTATATGAGAACTAGTTCTCAGCACTTTTTTGTGAGAAGTCTAGGTGGGGCCCATCTATTACCCAATTTAATTATTGTAATACATAGGGACTCCCTTAATAGTTATATGTTCCAAAATTTCGATCAAATCTAAATTTGCTTGACTGTTGGATTGACTGTGCATCAATCCGAATTGACTGGATTTGTGGGTTTCACATGAAGGGGTTAGAGACATATGATTAGGGCAAAACTTGATATTTAGAGTAGTCTCACATAGATATTTCCATTCCCCTGATCCCATCGCCAAATGCGACTTACAAGTGAGCCCCATAAAAAGTTCTCACGTAAGTGTGTGGAACAATTTTCATAGAATTCAAGCCCATATAAATATATGTAAAAGGTTACGCTACAAAACTCCTCAAGCATTTTTCATAAGAAAGATGCCCTTTTTTTTAGCCTATCAGATTTTAATACGTGTCATCAACATCTCCTTAAAATTAACTATCTCTTATTTTTTACATTGCACTTGTGAGGTGGCATGTTTTTATCGGACATGTCGAAAGGGGCATGAACTTTCCTTTTTTAAATGGGGAGTTTTTTGATAGCTCTTCATATATATGTATAAGGCTTTACTCATATAAGAACTGTTCTCATGCATCTACCATGAGAACTTTTTATGAGGCTCATTTATGGGTCCCATTTGGGGATGGGACTAGGGGATGGAGAGATTTATGTGGGAGCACCCTATATATCAAGTTTGGCCCCAATCATATATTCCTAATCCCTTCATCCATGGCTTACAAATTCAATCCATTCAATTGGTGCACAGTCGATCGAACGGTCCAGTAAACTCGAATTTGACCAAAACTTGGGGCGAGTGACTATGAGGGGGGTCCCTATATATTACAAAGTTTGGATTCGATGATAGATGAGCCCCACCTAGAGTTTTAATAAAAAAATTGTGAAAACTAGTTCTTATAGGATTATTTTCTATATATATATGGATAAAACTATTATGCATATGTCCCTCAGACTATGGTGAGGGACACTTCCTCTTTTGGAAAGTATTAATGTACAAGAAGACTAAACCATCATACCTCATGACACCTTTTTGACTTTATTAGGTCTAAAAACGGAATTGTCCCTCATCATAGCGTAAGAGAAATATGCGTAGTAGTCTTTCCTTATATATATGACCTCTTCCTTCTTGTATATGTGAGTTATTATTACCTTATATGTGTGTATCCTATTGCATGTGCTAGTCTCTTAGGTAGGACCCAGGCCCTTTGTTGAGTTTGAAAAAACGATGCACGATGGAGATGGAGTATCAAAATAATCGAGGGGAAGCGATGGAACTATGTTGTCATCTCGCATTAATAGAATTTATTGCGTGGTTTTCCTCTCCTTTGTTTTTTCTCTCTCTCTATTCTATTAAAATTTAGTTTCTTGATATAGAGATCCATACTATAAATAATGCCCTACCAAGCGCATGCAGGATATCAGATTACACCTTGTGTATTATATCTTATAACTTACATTTAGATGGGACTGGCTTATAAGTGGAAAGTTATTTATGCACTTTAGGCCTGTTATTAGGCCCTTACAAGGGGGGACTGTCAGGCACACTCAACTCACCACGATTTGTTGGAATTGAATCGAATTTTTAGGAATCAAAAAGAAAATTTCTTCCTAGAAGCTGTGGCGAAAATAGAAGAAACAAAGGTAAGGATCCTTAAATGGCCATCGAATAGTCCCCCGGCCCTTTCATGGAAAACGAGACACGGTCTGAGCTGGAAAATCATTATGCAGCTATCACCTTAACAACTCAAATTCAAGAAAAGTCGGCTTAATGTCTACATCTCTATCATATATCCTTCAGCCGCCCTGTCCTCGTTACTAATTATTTGTTGGACCCCATTTGACTGTGAATTCTTAGAAAAAGTTGACATGGTAACAAATTTTAAAAGTTTTAACTATAAATTAAGCTGTTAATGGATTGGGTCGACCCATGCAAACCCGTCATGCCTGTCTTTGGTCAAGGCTTGGGTTGGGACAACTTTCTTAACTGGTCAGACCAGACCGGGTCATGTTGACCCATTTAGTAACAGGCAGGTCCAAGGTGATCATGAGGTACCCAGCCCCAAAAGACTCTCTAGTTCGGTAATGGTCTTCATCTGACCTGGGTAATTTTGGAGGTTGCCCCAGTGGTTTCCTCACTAGCTGATGTTGCTGGTTCGAGAAAATGTGTGACCTGCTTGGTTCACTCCTTCCATTTGGTTTGGTTGTGCTTGCATAACACATCCAACAGTTGAAAATGATGAGGGCCAGTGCTGGTTTGTATTTCACCTTTTCAGCTCAAGCTGGGCTTTTTTGTTGTTTAGAAACTCTTAACTAAAATTACTCTTATTGGAAGACGATTTACATCCACAAAAAGGTTTCAGCCATCTCATCTTTTCAAGATTCAATTGGTCTTTATCACAGCCTGAGCCCACCCAGACTTGAGACAAAAAGCTCTAAGGTCCATTCAACTGTCACCCCAGTATGTTTATTGTTGGGCTTGTATCTGGCTTGGTCCAGCTCAAGTCTGCGCCTCAAGATGCATCTGTGTTAAACGGATTGGACCCAGATGCATCATTAGGGTCTCAAGAGCTTATTGGGCTGGACATGCGCATACGGTCTCAAGCTGAGGGAGGGTTATTTGGCCCTTTCGGATTCTATTTCTATATGTTGTATATTGTAGCAAGCTCACGCTAACAAAGTAATATTAACATATAATTTCCACATTCCATATAGAATGGTAGTTTTATGGTTTCCAATTTTCCATACATTACCGTTATGAATTTTTTATTGTTCCTAATAAAGCTCAAAATCAGATCCGAATTGACTTACGGTCAAAAGGGTGGACCCAGGTCTTCCCATTTTCCAAATGGGTCAGACCTGGACCCGCACTTGGACTGAGTTGTAAATGGTCTAAGGTGTGGACACAGGTGACTTGGGCTTGAAGCCTCCCACCCCATTATCAGTTCTGCTAGTACAGTGGATGTTCCAAATCTCTAATAAGTCGTGCTAGCCACACTTCCCAACTTACAACCCTCATCTCTACAATGTTAAAAGTGAGTGGGGCCCAAAACAAATGAGCATGGTGAGATGGGGAGTGTAGCTAGCATTATTGATCTCTAATTCAGTTTTTTAGTATGTTATCATCATCATCATCATGAGGTAATTTGTATAGACAGGTTAAAATAATTTCTCCAACATCCCCAAGTTGGGCTATTGAGGCCCAATTGTAATGTCCCTCCTATTGGCCATGTGGGTCCAGACCATGATTGGGTTCTATATCTGGGGTGGCTTCCTAATGATATTAGGAATTTCCTGTTTTTGTCAAATAGTAGTTTTCCTAATATGTTAGGACTTTCCTTTTTCTTGAGATAGAGTTCTTGGGGGATAAGGATGTAATGGTTATATATATGATGTAATCTGTAACCCTAGAGGAGACAGTCAGAGAGGCTGAGAGTGGCTGAGATTCCAAGGCTGTGGTTTCACAGATTGGAGGAGAACCTAGTGGAAATTGGTTTCCCGTGGACGTAGGCATCTTTGCCGAACTACGTAAATCTTCTTGTCTTCTTGTGTGGTGATTGTTGATCTTGATTGCGTTTGCACACACGCGCACAACAAGTGGTATCAGAGTGATTGATTGTGCGTGAAAGATCATTGGAAGAAGAGATCGTTGGTCGATCTCTGCTGGGCCACACGGGGATCTCTGTTTGCCGCAATAGAGAAACCGGGAAGAAGAAGAAGTGAGTAGGTTCGGTTGCTGGACACCTTCGTCGGAGAAAAGGGGTTTTGGCCGCCGGATTTTCTGAGACGAAGACCGAAGGAAGACGCACTGCTGTAAAGGAGAAGGGAAAAAAAAAACGAACTGTACTTACCGGTCACCGGTCGTCGCCACCGGCCGTACGCTGCCCGCCGCCGTCGCCGTAGCTGTCGCCATCACCGCCCGCCGCAGACCGTCGCCGGACCGCTGCGCCGGATCCTTGGCAGCAAGCCGTTGCATCGTCACGTCTGCAACTAGGTTGCAGACGCAGCGCCTGTCGCAGGCTTGAAGATGACCCAGTACCGGGTTCGTTGGGTCTGGTCGGGTCAGTTTGCCTGACCCACGAAGAAGAGCAGCCCAGGCAGCGCCAAAAGGTCGGTTCAGGTTACAGGTCAGGTTCGTTCGACCCAACCCACGTTGCAAGCCCAGTTCAGTTAGCAGTGCAGGCTAGTTCGGGTCGGGTCGACCTGAACCTGCTAGCAAACGGTCCAGCCCGTCAGCACCGCGCAGACGTCAGCAGCGTGACGTCATCAGGCTGACGTCAGCCCACTTCATCGGACTTGTGGTCAACGGCCAGAGTTGACTAGATTGACGACAGAAATTTGTTTCTATGATATCTTGATCATTCGACATCCGATCGGAGATCTGTTTGCACCTACGGACTCGTTTCGAGCAGATCTACGTGTTAGTGGAAGAAGATTGGTTGTTTGATGGTCAACAAGGAGTTTGACCAAATCAGAAGCGTAGAAAACCGTTTTTGCGATATCGGAGCCATCCGGAGTCGGATTTCAGATCCGTTTCTTCCAGCGTGCTCATATTGACGAGATCTACAGTTTGGTGCAGGAGTTGAGGTCAGTGTTAATTATTTGTTTTTCCTGTTACTTAATTTGATTAAGATGGAGAACAATACTATCAACACTACTATGGTCAAGCTCAACCATTTCAATTGGTTGATCTGGAAACCGAAGATGGAGGATATTTTCTATTGTAAAGACCTCCATGATCCCGTTGAGGGGGATAATGCCCGACCGAAAGATATGCAAGATGCTGAATGGAACAAATTGCATAGAAAAGCGATTGGTCATATCAGACAGTGGGTTGATAACAGTATATTTCATCACGTGTCTAATGAAACCAATGCGAATACCCTTTGGAAAAAGCTAGAAGCAATGTATGATAAAAAGACCTCAGTGAACAAAACCTTCTTGATCAGAAAGCTTGTGAACATGAAATTCAAGGATGGTGGTCAGATCGAAGATCACATCAATGAGTTCCAAAGTGTGGTAAATCAGTTAGCCACTATGAAGATGATCCTTGATGATGAGATGCAAGCTTTGTTGCTTCTGAGTTCTTTGTCAGATTCATGGGAGACATTGGTTGTTTCCTTAAGCAATTCTATTCCAGATGGTATGTTATCTATGAGTCAGGTTACCAGTAATCTACAGAATAAAGAAACTAGACGGAAATCTGCAGGGACAGATAATGCACAGGCCTTTGTTACTGAGACAGGGGGAGGAGTAAGAGTAGAGGTTCAAAGGAGGGTCGTAGCAAATCTAGAGGTGAATCACAAGCCAAGTCTAGCAGTGAATCACAGAGCAAGAAACAATCTGTAAAATGCTTTTTCTGTGGCAAGATGGGCCACATCAGGAAAAATTGTTTTGCCATGAAGGAACAGAAAGGATCCAATAATGAGAAGAAGAATGACAGTGATAACACTACAGCTACTTTGGAACAGGAAGTAGTGGTGCTCGCCGGCGATGATGATAAGTGTTTGAGTGTTGCAGATGGTCAGGTTGAGTGGGTTGTTGACACAGCAGCATCCTACCATGCTACTCCCTGCAGGGAGATGTTCATGACGTACAAAGCAGGTGACTTTGATACTGTGAAGATGGACAACACGAGTCATTCAGAGATTGTTGGTATCGGTGATGTCTGTATTAAAACCGGTATTGGTTGCACAATGACACTGAAAGATGTGCGACATGTTCCTGATCTGCGGTTGAATCTGATTTCCAGGACTGCATTGGACCGTGCAGGTTATGAGAATTACTTCAGAAATGGCAGATGGAAGCTCACTAAAGGGTCTCTTGTTATTGCGAGAGGTACAGCAGGTAATACTCTTTATAAAACACAAGTAAAGCTGTGCAAAGATGCGTTGAATGCAGTTCAAGATAATTCCTCTCTGAATCTGTGGCATAAGAGGCTTGGTCATATGAGTGAGAAAGGCTTGCAGATGTTGGCAAAGAAGGATTTAATTCCTTGCTCCAAAGGTATATCCCTTGACCCTTGTGATTATTGTTTATATGGTAAACAGCATAGAGTTGCTTTCTCTTCGACATCAAAATTGAAATCAAATGTGTTGGATTTGGTATATTCTGATGTTTGTGGTCCCATAGAGGTAGAATCATTGGGTGGCAATAAGTACTTTGTCACGTTCATCGATGATGCATCCAGGAAAGTCTGGGTTTATCCGTTAAAATCAAAGGATCAAGTGTTCCAGATGTTTCAACAGTTTTATGTCAAGGTTGAAAGAGAAACAGGCAAACTCTTGAAGTGTCTCCTCTCAGATAATGGGGGAGAGTACACATCCAACCAGTTCAGAAGTTATTGATTGAAGCATGGCATTCGACATGAAAAGACAGTTCCTGGTACTCCACAGCATAATGGTGTGGCAGAGAGAATGAACCGCACTATTCTTGAGAAGATGAGATGCATGATAAGATTAGCACGGTTGCCTAAGTCATTCTAGGGTGAAGCCGTTCTGACTGCCGTTTATCTGATTAACAGATCTTTCTCAGTTCCTTTGAATTATGATCTTCCAGAGAGAAGATGGACAGGTAAAAATGTTTCCTATTCACATTTGAAGGTGTTTGGGTGTAAAGCATTCGTACATGTACCAAAGGAGCAGCGTTCTAAGTTAGACGATAAGGCAGTGAGTCGCATCTTTTTTGGCTATGGTGGAGATGAGTCTAGCTACAGATTATGGGATCCAGAGAAGATGAAACTTATCAGAAGTAAGGATGTGGTCTTCCATGAAGACCAGTTCTTTGGAGATGTTGAGAAGATTGATAAGTCTTCTGAGAAAGTTGATGGAGTGGTTGATCTCACACCGACTCCTTATTCGGTGCAGACTACAGGTGGAGAAGGTGGACAAAACGATCCGGATCGTGATGAGGCACAGGGGTTGCCAGATGATGAGGGTGTTGAGCAGGGGAAGCAGCAATCTCCTCAGATTGAAACCACGGAACCTCAAGTTAGGAGGTCTACACAAGAGCGTCAACCATCAACTAGGTATCCTACATCCGAATATGTGTTGCTTACTGATGAGGGAGAGCCAACTAGCTTCCGAGAAGCAATGACTCATGCTGATAAAGATGAGTGGATGAAGGCTATGCAGGATGAGATGAGTTCTTTGAAGAAGAACAAGACATATGAGCTGGTGCAACTTCCTAAAGATAGGAATGTTCTGAAAAACAAATGGGTGTTCAAGCTGAAAAAGGATGAGAATGGGAAACTGGTGAAGCACAAAGCACGGTTAGTGGTAAAAGGCTTCGCACAGACGAAGGGTATCGACTTCAGTGATGTTTTCTCTCCTGTTGTGAAAATGACTTCTATCAGAATCGTTTTGGGTCTAGTCGCCAGCATGGACCTTGAGCTTGAACAGATGGACATGAAGACCACGTTTCTTCACGGTGACTTGAAAGAAGAGATCTACATGACTCAGCCAGAGGGGTTTGAGGTAAAAGGAAAAGAACAGATGGTTTGCAAGTTAAAGAAGAGTCTCTATGGGCTGAAGCAAGCACCAAGACAGTGGTACAAGAAATTTGATTCGTTCATGTTGAGTCATGGGTACCGGAGGACAGCTGCAGATCATTGTGTCTATATTTGTCGATTTATCGATGGTCGGTTCATCATCCTTCTTTTATATGTAGATGATATAATGATAGTTGGACAGGATAGCAAGTTGATTGGCAAGTTGAAAGAGGAGATGTCAAAGTCGTTTGACATGAAAGACTTGGGTCCCGCACGAACGATATTGGGCATGCAAATACGTCGTGATAGGAGTTCCAAGCAGCTGTGGTTGTCACAGGAGAAATATGTTGAACGAGTTCTTGAGCAATTCAACATGAAGAATGCTAAGACAGTTAGCATACCTCTAGCCAGTCACTTTAAACTTAGCAAGCGCTTGTGTCCTGCTACAGATGATGAAAAGGAACAGATGGCATGTGTTCCTTACTCCTCTGCTGTGGGGAGTCTCATGTATGCCATGGTTTGTACACGGCCAAACATTGCTCATGTTGTGAATTTAGTGAGTAGATTTCTCGCAAACCCTGAAAAAGAGCATTGAGAAGTAGTGAAGTGGATCTTTAGGTATTTGAGAGGTACTTCCAAGGTGTGCTTATGTTTCGGAGGCTCAAAACCAGTCATGGAAGGTTATACTGATGCTGATTTTGCAGGCGATCTTGATCGTCGGTTGTCGACTTCTGGTTATTTGTTTACTTTCGTAGGGGGAGCTATCTCTTGGTAATCGAAGTTACAGAAGTGTACAGCACAGTCTACAACTGAAGCGGAATACATAGCTGCTAATGAAGCAGGGAGAGAGATGCTTTGGTTGAAAAGATTCCTTCAAGAACTAGGTTTGAAGCAAGAAGAATATGTAGTCTACTGTGATAGTCAGAGTGCTATGGATTTCAGTGAGAATGCTACATATCATGGCCGCATGAAGCACGTTGATATCAAATACCATTGGATTCGTGAGGTGATCAAGAAGAACTTCATGAAGCTAGAAAAGATTCATTCGGACAAGAATCCATCGGACATGATGACCAAGGTTGTGTCTAAGGGAAAGCTGGAGCTGTGTTCAGTGTTGGCAGGGCTGAACTCCCAATAAGGGGTTCAGGGCATCTTCCCTATGGTCTGGATGGGGAGATTGTTGGCCATGTGGGTCCAGACCATGATTAGGTTCTATATCTGGGGTGGTTTCCTAATGATATTGGGAATTTCCTGTTTTTGTCAAATAGTATTTTCTAATATGTTAGGACTTTCCTTTTTCTTGAAATAGAGTTCTTGGGGGATAAGGATGTAATGGTTATATATATGATGTAATCTGTAACCCTAGAGGAGACAGTCAGAGAGGCTGAGAGTGGCTGAGATTCCAAGACTGTGGTTTCACAGATTGGAGGAGAACCTAGTGGAAATTAGTTTCTCGTGGACGTAGGCATCTTTGCCGAACTACGTAAATCTTCTTGTCTTCTTGTGTGGTGATTGTTGATCTTGATTGCGTTTGCACACACGCGAACAACACCTCCAAACCTTAGAAACAAAGTGTAAGCCGTCAGTTATTTAAATCCGGACAAAAGGAGTTCCTTTAGCCTCTGTCCGTGTATCTGCATTTTTTAAGGGGAGTTTCCTTCACATACTTTATTCTGTTTGCTAATGTAATTTATCCTGAAACTTTATCCATGTTCCTACTAACCTTTACATGGGTCGATGACCAAGTAATATATGCTAATCTATGTTTTCTTTTTATAATCCCTTCATTTGTTTTTCATTTATGCTTCCTTATATGTCATAGCTACCTTTCAACTTTAACACACTTTGCAGCTTGTAGTGTTTGTCTGATTTTCATGATGGCTGGATCAAAAGAAGAAACATAAAGAAAATCATGAATTCATGAGGAGATGGTGCTTCCTTATGATTGAATAGGTGACCTTTGTCTCCATCAGTGGAGGTGGGCACTACTTAAAGCCACATAGGAAAAGAGAGAGAGAGAGAGAGAGAGAGAGAGAGAGAGAGGAAAAGGAAGAACTAGGCGTCCTTTGCGCTCTTTCTGATAGACCCCCATATGCATTTCTTTTTCATGAGGCATCCAAAGAAGGGAGATACGTTGGAAAGACCCGAATCGGGGGTCTCCACACCAGGCCCATGGATCCTGTAGAGCTGGGTCCTGTCACAATGTGATCCAAATCGTTCGTCTTGTGGGACCCACATGGGCTTATGGCTACTGCAGCAAAGATGAATCAATATAGAGCGAACAATTCTCACTCAACAGAAGAAAGTAGAAAGAAAGAAAGTGGAAATCGTTTGATGATTGTGATTGTGCAATTGAGGAGGTTCATTCCATTTGCTATTTCTAATAGTGTTGTGTAACATAGGCCCAGACGGTCGTGCATTGTGTAAATAGAGACGCATCAGAAACAGTATCAAACTATTAATTGTGTTCCACTTAGCCCAATTCATCATTGTGGTGCGCCAAAAAAGCCTTCAGTTAGTGTCTGGGGTTGATCAGCTTTGTTTTCTAAAAGAAACTGAGTAACCCACCGACGCGCCAACGGTTCTGTCTTGCATTCAGCATGAAAACACCATCCAACTCCAAAATCCCGAATCAAGGCAACTTTTGACGCCATTATTCAGGGCCTACACCCTGCCCCATGAGCATGCTTTCACAATCTAAAGTTGGTAGTGAAAGCTGAAATCTTGTTTGTCATGGACAATCCCTCTAAAGCTGAAATTCCCCTGTGAAAAGGGGGGGTGATAAAGAGGAAGATTCCGCATTCACAATTTGCTTTTCACCGGGAGAGAGGAAAAGGGTCTTTGGCTTTTGGGCTTATTCATAGGATTCCTCACTTTGGAGAGCATTTTATACGGGGGGTGTGTAGGCACTACGCACAAGATAAGGGAGGATGGGGGGCTGCTCTGCTGTTTGAATCTTCAGCAGAGGGAAAAAGTAGCCAACGGGCCAGGTGCTGATCTGGGTGGATTATGTGATGATATGTCATTGGACGCTTTTGGGTCACATCGCACGTGTTGTAAGGACTATGGATGACTGTTCATCATATTAGAAATCACCTTTGCTTTTTGTTAAGTGAATAAATTCTTTATTTTGTTCCTTAATCACTGATAAAGAACATACTTATTCACTGATAAAGAACATACTTACTTTTTAGAACATATAATTTTTGAAATCAAAATGGGGTAACCTTGCATGCTTTTCACTGTATCCTCGGATAACAAGATTGTTGTCCTATTATATTGTAGATGACTAGATGACTTAGTGATTTGTCGCTGATCATTTGCTCTTCAACAAGGTACAAGCTTTCTTTTGGTTCTTCACATGTGCGTTTAACAGGGTACAAGTAGTCTTTTGGTTTATACTCTCTCTCTCTCTCTCTCTCTCTCTCTCTCTCTCTCAAAAGCTATTTGGGATTCTTTCCCCAATTCTTAGTTCCCCACCCCCCCCCCCCTTGTCTCGAGATCATAACCAAGAATTTCTTTTCTAATGGGAGTATTATTTTCACTCCATTGATTTGTCGCGTTCAACATCATGAAATCCTTTTTTCATCTTCCCATAATAATGAAATTATGGAGGGTTAACATAATTGTATCGTAAAATGCTGCAGCCATTTAGTTGTACACCTCAAAACTCTACACTGTCGACCTCGCATCACAGTGGTTTTAGTGACTAAGTCATAGTTATCAATATTGTACAGTATCAGCCAATATATGCGATATTTTTTTTTCGGCATTTAGCTAAAATGAAATGACGTTCAAAACTTATCGATCAATCTCGGCTATATAGGTCCATCTAAAATTTCAGCCAAAATCCAAAATGATTTTTAATATAATATTTTTTGTATTTTTTATTTTCCTACTTTTTCTACATATGTACTTTGTATTTCTTATATTTTTTCAACATGTAATTCTAAAAAGTTTTATTAGAATCGATTAAATCCAAAATTATTTTTTATTTTTTTATTTTCCAACATATATATACATGATTTTTTACATATATATTTCCCCAAAATGTAATTCTGAGAAGTTTTACAGAAATTCTGAATCGGTCACAACTTTTCATTTTGAAGGACAAACAAAAATAGAATCTGAAATGATAATAATAACCATGGACTAAGGTCAAAATGAAAAAAATTTAAAGAAGAAGCTGTGGATTGACCATAGTACCCAAAAATAGCTTCATAAAGGATTCGATGGACTAGACGTATGCATTAAAATTGACCATATCAAATGTTTCTAGCTTTTTAATCAAAGACAATGATTTTAGCCATTTATCGTCCACTTTTGTTTTTCTTTGATTAGATGACTAGTAACATTTGAATGAGACTAATTTTCCATAGAAAGTTAATCTAACAAGCCCTATTTTATGAAGGAGCCACTGAGCCACACCTCAATGTCAAATATTTCTATCGCATAAAGGTGATGAAGGAATATATATACCCACAAGACTAGTAGAACTCCACGTAGGCATGGTTGCACAATAGCTTACTTATCATGCTCGATAAAAGTTGATTTATTTGAACTATCTATTGATGAAAGCTTGACTCTGTTAGAAGCTAATGACCATCGTTGTTTCAGATCTACAATGCAGTTCCAGTTTCTCTGATCAAATGTAAAGTAACATTGATGAGGCCAGTTTTCTTTACATATAGCCAATCTGACTAATTCAACGTTTTAGAATAAGGCTGTTGGGATACACTCAGACACCTCAGTCGACGCTTGTGTTTTATATTCAACCCTTGTCACAACAATGATAAAAGCTTCATTGTTACATTTTTTTTTTAAATTGGACTCAAATAAAATTTTATTTTTACAGTTTTTTTTTAAAATTTTTTTGGACAAGGGAGTACCCTAGTGCAATTCCACACTCCAAGCCATGTTGCATCAAGAATAGGTGATAATCTCTGTGGAGCACGCTGGGCCCATGAATTACAATTAAGAGTGTGGATTAACCATCTATATAAAATGAGGATCATTAAATATTCTTAATAATCGTATGCAAGACATTGAAATAAACAGTCAAAATAAAAATCATTCACCTAACTGTCAATTCCTAATATCTTGTGACTGAAATTCCGAATTTTTATGAGTGTTTTTGGAGCCCACTAACTGCTACTTCTTTTAGGATGCGACAAATTCAGGCCTCACATGCTAGAATATCAAGTTATGCACACTAAGCGTAACTCGACAAGTAATTATAGTGCTATGCAACTTACTATATTGGTCAATACATTCTTGTAAAGGGCCCACTAGATTACAATAATTATAAGAGGAAAATGTGGAGTATCCCTTATTATTATTATTATTTTAAGAGGATTTTACCAAAAAAAGTTTATCTAAGGGGACCACCTAATTATAAAACTCACCTTAAGTGTGGGTACACCGGAGTGATCACACTCTAGCTCCTTTTTTTTTGTCTAATTGGGGAGCATCAATTTTTCTGTAGGTTTTTTAGACCAGCGGTAAAATCGATCCCCCTATTTTCATTAAACAAAAAGAAGCCCTTATTTCTTCTGCTTCTTCCTTACATAAAAGAGTAGTTCCAAGGCTTTTCATCTTCCTCCGTCCATGAAAGATTGCTTCCAAGACTTACTAAATTAGCACAATAAATATCTTTAAAGACCTAAAACATCCAAAAGATCCAAAGCATGTAAGTCTACTTAGCTTATTAGGAAATGGGCAACAACTTCCTCTAAACTTGTCATAGTTGCAATACATGGCTCGTTAAAAATGGTTTGAACAATCTAAGACATTTGATACATGAATATTGAATACAGCCTTCAACCAGAGATAAGCTCTCAAAACTTTATAGACGGCTTTCTATACAGCCAATGTGACTCAAATGGGTGACCTTTTGATTGTGACAATGAGCACCTTCATACTTTGTTGCACGCTAGTATTAAGATTCCTCATTGGTATATGGTAAATTTTGGTTTGTTTCAGAGACCTTCCAAAAAGCGGATGTGTTTGGATTGCACTGTCAAATGACTCATTCTCTGACTCACATAAGGTGCAAGCTGCAAAGTTCACAAAGCTGTGTTCTCAGCTCTTTAATTGACGATCTCTGCCTTCCAATAAAACACCTCCACTGTTGAAAACTCTGACTATCCTTAAATTTGCAATCTGAGGGCCATTTTCATCAAGTTTGACCTTCAGATCAGAACACCTCTCATGAATCACACAAATAGGTGATTCACCACTTAGGTCACAGTGATATTCTCAACTGTTTTATGTGATCTTTATCATCCAAAAGATTTTTAAAAAAAAGTAAATTTAGATTTGCAATTCACATATGAGATCCGGATTCAAAGTTCTAGACTCAATACAACGCTCATTTACAGAGATACACTTCTAAAAAGTAGTTAAGATGAAAAACCTTGTAAATTGTTTGTCCATGGAAGGAGGAATATGAAAAACGTTGGAACCACTTTTTAATGGAAGGAAGAAAAAGAAGAAAAAATGGGGGGTTTTTCATATTTAAATGAAAACATGGGAGTATCGATTTCGCCACTGGTGTAAAAGACCCGCGGTGAAATCAATGCTCTCTATTTAGATGAAAAAATGGACTAAAGTGGTCACGTGTGACTACTTCGGTGCACCAACACCTAAGTGAGTCTTATGATTTGGTGGTTCCTTTAGATGATTTTTTTTTTTTTTTTGGGATAAATTCCTGAAGCTGTCTTACAGTTTGAATAGTGAGGCAAAGACTTCCAAATTGACAATCCAAACAAAAATAGTCAATAGAAAAATACTCTTATTAAGGGATCGGTCCTTCGCCTTCATGTTGGATGTACCATCCTAGACCAGCGACCCAATATAGTAAAAGGAGAGATTTCATGCATTCATTAATTTTTAAAATTTCTCTTCTTTCTGATTAGAAGTTCTAGGATTCCTGACTTCAGAAAGCGACCATCGTATTTCTTCTTCATTTATCTTCACATGCGAGGCCAGCTACTTTAAGTTGGTTACCTCTGTTTTACCCTCTCATGCACAATTAAAATGCAATGCAAATTGTGACGTAAAAATTGATGTAAGAGTAGAAAATCACAAAAGGGTAAAAAGAGGACTTTATGTGTGTTTCTTAAAAGGGGCTGATCTCTTCATTTAAAGGGCAAACCAAATACCAATGCTTTTCAGTTGTGTGAAACTTTTCCCCCCTTTATTAGCATGAAAACCCCAGCCAATTGGGTTCATTAGCATTAACTTTAAAGGGAAATTTACTCTCAAGCGACAGCCAAAATCCTTATTGTTTAGTGTGAAAAAAGATGAAATGGGCCTGCTGTGTTTTTACATTTTAGACAGGGAAACCCAACAGTGTGAGTCGTATATGAAAAGACTTGATGCAATGGCTTATACTTATCTTTTGTTTGTGGATTGCGTTTTGTATTTGATGGAAAATAAACTTTGGATCAACATCTAACTTCCAGTTCAGCAGAATTTCTCACTAATCAAGTGATGAGGGATTCTGAGATGGGTAAAGTTATAAGATAGTAATTAGGGAGTACTCTATTTAATGGAAATGGAACCCCTTTTCATCCAGTAAGAGGAAAGGCATTCGCAGTGAGTTCACAGTGTGTGAGTTTGAATCTAAACCATAACATATACACATATATATTTGGGCATTTTCCTGTGCATACGTCCCTCATGGAATTTTCGTGCACACTCATTGGTGGGGCCCACTATGGACACCACTAAGGGATGAAACTGTGAAGTTGAAAAAATCTATGTGAAAGCACCACATATATCAAATTTGGCCCCAATTACATATCTCTAACCCATTTATCTATGGCTCATAAATCCATTCCGTTCGGATTGGTGTACAATCAATCCAACGGTCCAATAAATTTGGATCCAACCAAAACTTGAGGCGAATTTGCTATCATGGGATCCCATGTATGTTGCAAGGTTTGGATTGAGTGATAGATGGGCCCCACCTAGAGTTCTCACAAAAAAAATGGTAAGGGACGGGTGCTTATGAAGATTCTCCATATATATTTATTTATTTTTATGGACAATATTCATGTGGATATGTTCCTCATCGTTTTTTTCGTGAGAACTCTAGGTGAGACACACTATATCGTTCATCCAAATGGACCACATACATGACCCCCCCTAAATTGTACACATCCACCAATTTTTGATCAAATCTAAATTTACTGGATCATTGGATCGATTGTGCACCAATTCAAATTAATCGATTTATGGGCCATGGATGTAGGAGTTATGGACGTATGATTAGGGCCCAAACTAGATAGTTAGGGTGGTCCCGCATGGATCTTTTTATCCCCCCTAGTTTCATCCTATGGTGGGGTTCATTAGGACGTATACACAAGAAGATTCATATATATATATATATGAGCAGGACTACTCTTACAAACCAAATATGATCGTTTCGCATAATGGGGGATACATTGCGAGCCATCCAAATAAATCACACATACACTCCTCCTAAATTGCATATGTCCACCAACTTTGGATCATACCCAAATAGACTGGACCGTTAGATCAACTACACACTCATTATATATAAAGTCTATTTGTATAGATGTGTAGTTGATCTAATGATCCAATCTATTCGGATAAAACCCCAAATTGGTAGACGTGTGCAATTGAAGGGGTCTATCTATGTAATCCATTTAAATGGCTAGCAACACAAGCCTCATTATGCGAAATAGTCCAAACTGTCTGTAAAGACCGTAAGGGTGGTCCTTACAGAACCTCCATATAAGGGCCTCCTCCTGTATATACGTCCTTCGCGAACTTCTTATACACACTCCTCAGTGGAGATCACTGTGAACCCCACCAAGGGATGAGATCGGGGAGGATGGAAAAATCCATGTGAGATCACCTCACATAACAAGTTTGATCCCAATCACATATTCCTAACCCCTTCATCCGTAACTTACAAATACATTCCATTCGAATAAGTGTACAATCGATTCAACGGTCCAGTAAATTCAAATCTGACAGAAACTTAGCTTGTGTGCTTATTAAGAAGTCACGTGTATGTTGTAAGGTTTGGATTGGGTGATAAATGGTCCCCACCTAGAGTTCTTAAGAAAAAATGGTGAGAGACAGATGTCTATAACGATTTTCTCTCTCTTTCTATATATATATATAAAACCTCCGTTGAGCACTGGTGCTCACGATAAGGTGAACACCAAATGCCAAAACATCTAATGGGGCCCAATTTATGGCCCATTAAGTGGACCATAAAATAGAGACCTCCCGTGATAGTCATCAATCCCAACTTTGACACTCATCCAGTTGGATTGGACTGTTAGATCAGCTTACACTCATTTTGGATGATAAAAACTTGTCAACCATTGATCAATTGATTAGAATCATGATTTCAGCCTTTGTCACCATGCATGGGTAAGTGAAGGGGAGATCCTATGAATGCCCCCTAGTGGGGCCCCTTATGGGCCTTACTAGAAAATGGCGCTCTGCAAAGGGGCTCTCATATATATATATATATTAGAAATATTAGTATGCATCCTTTACTCACCATAAGATGAGGGGTGATTACATGGCTTTCCCTATTTGTACTTAAGCATTTATCTTTTTCATATAACTTTTTATCTTTTTACACATTTATACTTTCAAATATAGAAGTGCTATAATATTCTCATATATATATATATATATATTTAGGTGAGCTACAAAACTTCCAGGGCATTTTTAGCCTTTGAGATTTTAACACATGTTATTAACATCTCCTTAAAATTAGCGATTCTTATTCTTTTTCATAGCACTTTTGATGTGGCAGCTTTATATTAGACATGTTAAAAGGGGCAAAAATCCCCCTTTTTTAAATGGGGAGTTTTTGAGAATTCCTGATATAAATACACACACATACACATCAAAGGTCTAGATAATTTAAATTTTGAAAATAAAGATAATTGCCACCCAATGTTTCTTCTTCACATTGAAACCTTTGTTTGTTCCATTTCCTTTATTTTCTTCTATGAACATGGGAGACATCCAACTATTTTTAAAGGAAATCAATTGTTGCTCTCTTTAGATATACTATTTTAAAGATTGTGTCTAGAAACTAAATCACAAGATTTTAGCCAATCAATCATTGTATTTTCTAAGATACTATTGTAGAGGATGTACTAAGAAACTAAATAAGGAGATTTGCTAAAGAAACTTTTTTTTGGAAGAAGCTAAAAAAATAGTCACGTAATAAATGATTGCATAAAAGATGGTGCAAAAGTCTTATGCCAGCCTTCTTCCATCGAATGTTAGATAAGGGGCAAAAACGCCCCTTTTCTAGTGAGGCATTATTTAGAATTCCTCCACATGATTTACATTTTAAAATAAAAGCCAATACTCAATGGTGGAGGCAAGAGTTTTTTTAGAGGGCCAGTTTGTAAACATTTTGAAGAGGAGGAATGTTCACGTGCATCCATCCATAAAGTGAGAGATGTTTACGTAATTGAAAATATTTATATACAAAAGAGAAAAATTCATATATGGTCATATGGAGAAGACAAATGTTCAAAGAGTAGAAGCCATGTAAATGTCTTCCACCCTATGATATAGGATAGATGCATATAAATATTCCTCTTTAAAGAAACTATACAAGGAATAATTCTATGTAGCACTATTAAGAGGACTACATCTTGATTAAACTGAAAAATTAAACTTAAATTCTCATCTACTTTGATCTCTCTTGATATCTTGTACAATTATCTTTTATTGGTGATCACCACTTGTCTTTTGGAATCCATTAGTGTGGCCACCCATTTTTCTAATCAATATTAGTGCTAGTGACCTATTAGATCAAATCTATATATAGTGATTCTTCAAGAAGCTCCATTGTGCGGCTAGATGAAAAAAACGAGACCTTTCAAAGAGACGACATTAATTTCCTTGTTTGTTCTCACTCAACATAATTGATATATATTGGCTAATATAAAAAGCCATTGCATCTGCATACACACACATTCTGCTAAGAGTACCTTTCACGGCTTGTGAGAGGTAGCCCTTTTATCACCATGTGGATAAAACGTTATACTCACTAACCTACTGTGAATTAGTACTCAATTTAATTTGATACTAACCTGAATATATTTGCCTTTGAATTGAATCAAACAAAATTAGAATATAACTTATAAAACTTTTAAACCTCAAGACTCCTAAATCAATGATTGTGATGATTTGATTTACATATATTTTCTCCCTAATATCCTATCTATAATGAGTCCTTTCTATCATAATATCCTTCCATGAATGGTATACATCCAAGTTGATCTAAAAGGGGTTAGACTCTTACTCTTACACAAGCCACGGAGAAACAAGGGAAAATTGAACCAGGCATCATCAGGTATTTGGGTCTTTGGGTATCATAACCATGGACCGAAACCCTAACCCAAATTAATAATGGATCCAAATAATGGACCCATAGCTGATTTTTTTTCGCTCTCTAACAGTTTGTATAATAATTTTCGAAGTGTTAAAATTTAGACCAATACCGGAAACTTCAGAATCGCACGGCCAAAGCCAATACGTTTCAGCTAAACCATTAAATCAATGGTTCTAAGTTCCAATTTAGTCAATCCAATTGATTATTAGAATTAAAAATAATTAACATCCCAAACCAACAAAAATCAAATAACTGATTACATGTATGCCACCTTTGTAGTGTTTAATGAATATCCATATGGTACAAGTCGTGCTATTTCAGGTACACCGCTAATATCATTTGTCATTTTGTTCTTTTTCGGCCCTCTGTAGGGACAAAAGCCAAAAAAAAAGGCATTATTAGAGAAGATGGGGTGAATGTCCTAGTTAATTCTTTCTTGAAGAACTATTATGTAAATATTTCTGATTAATAAAAAGATTGTTAACCTTTAAAAGAAATGGGTGAATGTCACAAATTGATTTCGTCAATTTCAATAGACTATGTTCCTATATTAGTCTAAGCCACCTTGTGGGGCCCACTGACTCACCTATATATGCATAGTGGATGGTCAGATATGAATGACGCAATTGTGACTACATGTGTCTAAAATTTAAATTTGATTTAATGATAATAACCATGAATCAGGACCATGCAAATGAACAATTTGAGTTGAATTGTTTTTAGTCATAATTCCCATGGTTGTGATCATCAAAAGAAGTTGACCTTTTGAAAAACTAGAATGTATAGGGCATCTTTCTTATCGTTTGCCATTGGTTCTGTGTATTGCCATTGGCTCTGCATACAGATAAACAGATGTGGGACCCACAAGATGGTTAGAACTTAGAATTCCAATTGTAGTCGTCCCAGTGGGTCCTATCAACTCTAAATAAACAAAAACTTGCATGACAGTACTGCATGCAGATAATCGGATGTGGGACCCACAAGATGGTTAGAACTTAGAACTCCAGTTGTAGTCGTCCCAGTGGGTCTTATCAACTCTAAATAAACAAAAACTTGCACGACGGTATCTGAATTTTATAATTGGTAATGGGGATAATCTAAGTTCAGACTGTGCCAACTGAGGTATGTTATTCTAATCAACCGTCTACACATGTGGTTGATTCATTTATTTAATGTAGTCTGTGCATACAGTTTAACTTTTATGCTGTTTGGTTGTTGAAATGATGTACACTGCAAGGTACTTGATGCTAAACAAAATTTAAAACTACTGTTACTTTGACTAGTGATAAGGATTTTAGAGCGTAAGAGTAGAGAAAGAGGTCACCCTTGTGTTTAATTTTGTGTATGTGACATGTGTAACAACATGAATATATTTTTTCTTTTCTTTTCTCTGGTGCATACTCATATAGTCACACCGCTACACAAGTTCTTATCTAACAAATCTAGGGATCATCCTTGGTTCAGCCATTATTTTGTAAAAAAACAATAATAATAAAATAAAATGAAAAAGTAATTTTTCACAGTAAAAAGGATTCCAATTTCCTACATTGAGGTCAAGAAAAAAAAAATTCCTCACTCAGTGAGAAATGAAAATCTGCAGAGCTCACTCTCTTTTTGCACAAATGCGCCCCACAAACAAAACTAGTTTAACAATAAACTAATGGTTAAAAAATAAATTAATGGTTCAATATCAACTCTTTTATTATAGAAGCTTCATGGAGTTTTGGATAGTCGGGTTCTACAAATGTTTATCCAGATATTACTTGGTGTTGATGTGGGATCAAATGATTGATTTGTCATATAATTTTACTGATTTGGATGATTACCATAGTGCAAAATGTTTTTGAACAGTTCAGAAAATAATAGGAATTTTAAAGAACAAGTAATAAAAGATGGGTGCTAATTGGCAAAACAACAAGGGGTTTTGACATGTTAGTCCTCCTAAAATCCGATTTTTCGAGTTTTATGACCGAAATTCAAATACTGCTACCAGCTTCGCTTGACTCTGGTCAATATTTTTTCAAAAACCTTTTTTGCACCATGTCCTATGATATCATGGATGGCCGGTCCTATGATATCGTGGGATTTATCACTTGCAGTATCATACACTTTCTGCAACCAGCAAGTGAATCCTATTTTTTATTTTATTTATAGAACAAAAAAAATGACATTTTATGAAAATAAATACACATCTTACCACTATTTCTCAAGTTCTACCATTTAGAAAAAAAGTTTCCTAGGATGCTACATAAAGCCATTACAACAAAAGAAAGTCTCATGATATCATGGGATTTATCATTTTCTATGATATAAACTATTCCAATGATATCATGGGGTTCGAGACCAAAAAATTTTACAAAATGTTGATCACAATCAAACGACTATATTTACATTATCTCAATTTTACTTATAAAATTATAGAAATTGAGTTTAAGGATGACTAGTATGTCTAGATGCCAAAGAACAGTGAAATAGATGAAGAAATAAGGAAGAGTATAGTAGTAAGAAAAAGAGAGAGAGAAAATTGATTGATGCAACATGAAATTTTACTTAATGATATTTGGATGAAGAAGTAAAAGGGGAGTAAAATTGATATAATATGAAGTCTTACTTAAAATGTGGGTAGAAGAAAAAAAAGGAGGAACTATGAAGAGTAAATTCTTTATGTGACATAAAGCAAGGTTTAACCACAGGTTATGCCAACTTGTTTTACTTTCTCCAACTTCGATAAAATGTTATCCATAAAACAAATGACAAAAATAAGATTTCGACGAGTAATTCCACCTTACATAAAGCAACTCTAATGATAATAATAAATAAATCCCCAATAATAGATTAGAGTCCCCACCTATATCCAAACTACTTTTTATATTTGATTTCGTTGTCTTTGAATCTATACTTGGCAGTGCAACAAAAACACTTTATTTTAGAACAACAGTAATTCTGATATATGAAAAAACTGCTAACGAGAACGCCAATGGGGAGCATTCGTCCAAATTGTTCCCAACCGGGGGGGGTGGGACGACCAACAATGATTATTTAATGGCTTATTTGTGTGTATTAAAATAAATAGAAATTGAATGCATAAAATTTATACTTTGTGGTTAAAAATGAAAATAAAATGTGAAATTAGAAAAATAAGCACCAAATAGCCTTTCAATTTAAGGAAATATAATCAAAATCATCTTATTTTGATTCTATTAATTTCCCAAAAGAAAAGGTTAATTGATGTTTATTTCTTATAATTTACCCTTGATCTTCATTTTTAAGTACTTATGATATGAATCTTATTTAATTAATTTCTTTGTATTAGAATGCAAACAGAGAAGCCCTAAAAGGGATATGATTAAGGTGGATATGTAGATTCGGTTCTTACATTTTTTGGATTATGTTTCTCATTTTTAGACAATTTTTCATTTATTCAACTTGACCAATACTTTAGAGGACTTGCTAGGGTTTTGGACTTAATTCTGCTAAAATTTAGTCCGTCCGCCCCTAATCAAACCATCCAAATTAAAGCGTGCATCTTTGAAAAGAAAATTATATATATATATAGACAAAACTTCTATGCATCTATTCTTCACCTTCTGATGATGGATAATTCTATTTCTGAGAAATATTTATATGCAAAAGGATAAAATCATCGTCATCATATTTTTTTTATATTATATAATTTTTTTTTTAAAATTTAAGTGGCTCATGTACCTGAACAAAAGCATGGTCCACATCAGTGGGTCTCCCACCACCATACTCGATCCGCACTCTGCGTATTTTAAGGGGATACTTTCAAAATGCAGATAAAGGTGAAAATAAATCTTGTCTTTTTGTAGTTTTTCTTTTTTAATTTTTCTTCACTTTGTTAACTAAATGGCTCATGATGGGTGGGAAAATATCATTAACGCCACTTTCGTAACAGTTTTGGAATTAAAAATCCGAAATTGGCACTTGCGACGTTATCCATAATTTTTTAACAGTAATTTTAAAATCCCATCGGAGCCCGAACCACTGAAGGAACCAATTTAGATATAACCCGGGTTCAACCCATTCTGAAATTTTATTGGGACCTCTTATTGTAAAATGCAGTTTGGCCACAACTTTTATAGTTTTAATCAATATCTTTAAAATTCAAATTAGAGATCGAATCGATGAAAGCTAATGGTTTGTTGAACTTAGTCCAATTACTACTTCATTTCTATCAGACGTTTTACATTAAAATGACATCATCACAAGTATAAAATTTAAAAAGTTAAGAATGAGAATAATTGAAAATGTGTGTGTCTATGTGTGTTTAATTGTATGTATAGAAATCATAAAAAATGAGAAAGAATAAACATAATGTACAATTTAAAAGAAAAAAAATTAAAAAACCTAAATCTTTATTTTCTAAAATGAACCTACTAACAACATTGTGATAGTAGACTTTAGTTTGTCAGATTTTTGTCTCCAAATCACAAAAACTATGGTTGGGATTTTTATTTTGACATGCTTGACAAAAAATTGATGATTCTAATAATTTTCATCAACCTTAAAAATACTATTTGCGGCATTCTTTAAGGTCCATGCCAGGGTGCCCATCAAGATGCCAAAATTGCAAACATGGTCGGTGACAAGTGATGGATGAAGAAAAGCATCATGTCCTAATCTATGGACTATGGTCCCTTCATTTTTCGTTTGTTACTAGTCACAAAGTTAATGTTACGAGGGCTGTGGGGTTGGCAATGTGGCCTGTGGACCGGTGGTTGCCACTGAGTGTCACCAACTTGACGTCATGGTTACAAACTTAATATGAAAGTTGAGCACAATATGGTCCAACCATGTGGCTCATTTATCTCGCGTTACTGATTGACCCATTTGCACATATCCTGACTGCGCGCATTCATTAGGTCCAACCATGAATGAGCCATCTGGAAGCAGACCGTGATGAACGGGCAGACTTGTTTTTTGTTTTTTTTTGGTACATCGGCGGACTTGTTAAGTCATGCAATAGCTTTTTTTTTTTGAATGATTAAAATTAATGAAACAAGGCTTGCAGTATAAGAGGGTTATACAACAAGCAGAACACCTAGAACTTAAAATGAAGAAAAGACAAAAGAACTGCAACCCCTTGATACACCTTCAACAAGACAAAAAACACCAAAACGCCTAAGACCCATCATAAGGCTGCCTCCCTCCAATTCAACAAAACATAGTCCGTCGATAGCCCAAGGAATAGGAGACTGGAATAGCTATTTATGACTAATCAATGGGTCTTGGCTATAAAATGAGCGTAAAATCAACTTACCCTATCAGCCGAGTTAACTCAGCTTATACAGTATTGAGTTGATCAGATATGCAACAAATTTTGTTAAACTCGTTCCAGTGCTCTCATCAATGGCCTTCTAAATCACCGGCAAAGTTCATGTGACATCTACATTCTCACCTCTTTTTTTCAAAAATTATCCTTAGATCATTTTACGTAAAAAAACCCTCTTAGTTTTTGTGAAGCCCAAAGAGGCCCTCAAATTTCAATATTAGCCATAGAGACACCCTTCAAATTTTGATATCGACCTAAAAGGTCTTAAGCAGGGACATTGTTGCTCCTCTGCAAGCACAACCCTATTTTTCATCTTTTTTTCTTCTTCGTCTTCTCTTCTCTTCCAATGATCCTGTTGCTCTATTTCATAAGTAATTACAAAATCAAGAAAGGGGTTTCCTTGATGAGATTATGGTTGTGGTAATGATTAAAAGGCTAGTCTAGTAGCTTGGTGGAGTAGTGCTTGTTTGGAGGCTTATGAGTTGAGATAGATTTTTTTAGGTTGGTTGAGTGGTGAAGATGGGTTGAGAGGAGACACAAGAACTATTTGGCCTAGAAGATCAGATGATGAAGGTATTTGGATGTAGAATAAAAGGAGGATTGGAGAAAAGTGGATATGGGTCTAGGTTTAGGAGATGGAAAACATGAGAGGTGAGAAGAGATGAAAGTGCAAGTTGATTTGATTATAGATAGGTAGGCTATTGTGTTGGGTGGAGTTTGATTTGATTATAGATAGGTAGGCTATTGTGTTGGGTGGAGTTTGATTTGATAATGGATAGGTGGGCTATGGTGTTGGAGAAGAATGGTGAATAGAAAGGTAAAGGAGAATATTCAAATCTAGTTGTAGTGAGTATAGATAGGTGGATAGGAAGAAGACAATGAATAAGAAGATATCGCAGCTCACTTGCTTTGCTAAGTTGTGATTTCGCTGCTCAACGAAAAATAAAAATAAAAACAAAAAAAAGTGCTGAAAGGGCCTTTTCCGTCCATATTGCTCTTTGAGGTCCTTTTGGTTCTTGAGAAAGTCTAAGAGGGGTTTCTAGTCAAATCCTCTATCCTTAATGTTCTTTAATTATTTTGTACCCCCAGCCTAAGAGATCGGGATCTAAGGAAGGCTACACAAGTGGAATTCTCTTTCCCTATGTGTGGGTTGTCTCTCTCACTTGTGGGTTTCCTCTTCCCACTTTTGTGGACTTCCTCTTCCAATGAGCTCTATTAAGTCTCAATCTCCTAGGTTGCGTACCCAAAATAAAAAATAAAAAGAGAAAGAAATTTAATGTCTATTTGTTGGAGCTTACTGAAACTTGATTCCTTTTACAATCCAATTCTAAGAAAAGTATTTTTAAAAGTAATTAAAATGGAAAAACCAAGGGTGAAGATTCAGAATTAACCTTCAACATTCCTCTTTAATGGCAAATGAATATGCAGCCATCCCTCCACTAAATCAAATTCTAGAAAAGTTAAAATCACATTCACATTTCCACCCTATATTCTTCAGTTCTTATCTATTTAATTTTTATTTGTGGAAACTCATGTGGCAATGAATTCTTATAAATTCAATTCAATGCAAACAAATATCTGTAAAAGAAGTAAAAGTGAACAGCATACATTGCTTTGATCAGCTCTGTATCTCTCGTTATCTATCCATTGACTTAAAAAGACCTCCAAAGGAGTGGTGGGGAAAGTTCAATTTCAATCATAGAATCCTTTATCTGTGGCCCATCATTGATATCGATAGGACGACTAATGAGGTTACCCCAAAATTTAGTTGGGTCAAAACTACCTGACCCAAAATTATAAATAAAATCCCAATACTAGAAAGCTAGTACCGAAAGCTGGCTAAAGCTTTCTACAAAAGCAAGGGAAACAAGAAGTAGATTGGCTTCTCAGGGACCACACACTGAAATCGCTTTCAATGAATAAACAACCAATTGGCTATGGGGCCAGCCATCCATTTCCCCGCACAAAATTCCAAACCTAGCTCTCGACACCTCATACCACACCCCAAACAAAACAAAGGGCCAGAATACAAAAATACCTATGGCAGCACATGCCATGCAAGAGAGAGATATGGGTCTTTTTTTTTTTTTCAACTTTATTTTTACTATTTTAATTTACTGTATGTAAATAGGGGTGTTCCACCTGTCGATGTGGGTGCAATTAATCTCTTGTGGGGCCTACTTAGGACACGTGAAGTTGACGAAACAAGACGTATGCAAGAGGGAGAGCTGGGGGTACACGGTGAGTCAAATGTCCCTTTGATCATGTTATCATAACCCTCTTTTAAAGAAACAAAGGTTTTATGATTTTTCTAAGGGCATATATGTTTTCGTGGAATTATACAATGGGTTTCAAGAAAGTGTCACTGAAGAGAAGAGGGGTGAAAAATATAAGATTTACAAGCTCGTTGAGATGTAGGTAAGACCTGACTTTCTAAAAATTTAATTAAATAGAAATATATGTGGGTTTTTATTTTTCATCTCCCTTAAGTTCTTCTTTCATTATAGGGGAGATTGTTTGATGGCTATTTATACATTTTCTTTAATTTTGCCACTTTTTTTAAGAATGTGTCTCTAACGATTCTTAAGAATTCAAATTCATGAAAACAGATGTGCCTAATTTATGAGTTTTCCTTTTTTGTGAATAAATTCAATGTTATTACTTGTAAAGATGTTAATAGGATGTGTCACAAAGTCTTACGAGGCTCAAATATGTATAAAGTAGTGCTTTTTGTCATCAAAGAATTTTTAATGTTACATGGAGCATCTCTTTACATTAAATTAGAGTAAACACTAATTCATAAGTAGCAAACATGGAAGGATAAGAGAGAGAGAGAGAGAGAGAGAGAGAGAGAGAGAGAGAGTACAAGAAGATAAAAGGTTTTATTGATGAGTTTTTTTTTTTTTTCAAATACAAGCACTCCTTATTAAAGGCTCCCGAAAGCCTCTTTTGTATTGTAAGGCCAAAATTAGGCCATGTTGTGAGGGGGCGTTACCCCTCTCCAAGCACTCCTGGAGAAACCTGTACACGCATTTGCTTCTGAAGCATGTACAAATGCACACACACAGCCCAAAGGCCCCAAAGCCTACTGAGCTGTTTCTTCTCATCCCATTAATAAAAAGAAGGAAGTTGAAATAATGATGTGAACGGAGTAAGGAGCCTGGCCATGTCACACCACAGTTCCATAGCCCTATTCTCCCTTATTTTACCTACCCACATCATGTCTCCATGACCCCACCATCTCCCTCCCCTTGCATTCAGCAATGAATGCTGCCTTTGAATTCAACAGCCACTTCTCTCACAATCCACAACCAAACTCACCTCCCTCTTACTTTCAAACACACCAAAAAATAAAAATAAAAAATTCCACTCTCTTGGGAATCTGCAATCCCCAATCTATTAACAAATAGCAATACCCACAATAAAATAAAGTGTAAAAAACAAATCCCTCAACCCAACCAAACTCTCAAAACCTATGTAATATTTATATAGATAGATAGATAGATAGATAGATAGATAGATAGATATAAACCTTTCTTTGTTAATCCTCCAAAAGCCTCCAAAAAATGCTGAGGATTCTGCCATGCTCAACTGAAGAAGAAGAAAACCCTTCTACTTTGCATCAGCATGTTTCGTTTTCATTACTCTCTTTCCTTGTCATCATCATCTTCCCACAAGCAATTGTTTAGCTTTCTCCTCTTGTTGGAAGAGGAGGATGATGATGATGATGATGGGGAAGATGATTCAGCGCCCACACTGATCACCGGGGTCATTACTCTGATCTGCGGAAGAATTCTCGGGGGCTTGCCATCAACCACGACATCTCGCATTAATCGATAGCAACTTGTGATCCTCTCCTACAAAAAGGATAGATTCACCGAATTGGAATAGTCCTTTCTTTTACACACCCTAAATGATAATATGCCAATTACATCCTTACATTGCTCAAGCCAACACACCAGGATTCCGTGTTTAGAGCATCATCGTCCAAAGGAAGATTGGGGAATGCATCGGCCGCGCATAGTATGGCGGCAGCAGCAACAGATGATGGCCAGTAATCCAGAAAATCAATCACTAAGCCACATTAATTAAAAGACGTCAAACTCAAATGACCCTTATTCAGATAGATGGATGTGAAAAATGACTTTATTTACTTAATGATACCTCGAATGGTAGATAGGATAATTTGGGTGGCTCCCGAGACCAAGTACTTAAAAAAGTGTCCACTTGAATCAACTTTATACGCGAAGAATTCAACGAAGGTAAAGGGTGTTATTGATCGAAGCCTCCACTTCAAAGCCGTGAGGACCAGAAGCTCCATCCTTAATATGGTGCGCGGCTCAAAGATGAAGCGTGCACCCTCAACCTGTTTTAAGTTTACTCGCGCATTAAGATAGATTTTATTTATAAATAGATGCAATAAGAATAAGGTTTTGATGATAATGATATTTACTCGATAATGTAACGCGCCGCCCGGCATCCCATTTGTGGAGATTAAAATTTTGATAATGACAATGTAGTGTACCTATCTGGACCATTGATTATAAAAATTATAGTACCTGCAGATCAAGAAGAGAAGGAACCAGGGTTTCTTCCATCTTAGCAGCCAGAGATAAGCAAGCAACCGATAATAGCTGCAGTGGCCACCCATCCTCTTTCTGCGTACGGATAATACAATAAATTCATCATCATCATCAATTTATTTAAGCATGTATTTATCAAATTACATTTTGAGATACAAGAAGCTCCAATTCAGTGATTATAAAAAATAAAAAAATAAAAAAATCGTTTTGGGTCAGAATGAAAGAAATTTATATTTCATAATAATGTACCCACAATTCAAATAGGCTTTTTTTTTTTTTTTGCTTAAAAACAGGCATTATTTTCATATGTAAAGTTGTGGAAGCATTGTGTGGCACATATGAGAGAGTTGTTAGAGTGATGTGACGGCGTCTAACCGGCAAACGGTGACAAGAGAGGAAGCGGTCCATATAGTTAACGGAAAGATACGCCGTTAACGGCTGAAAATGGTAATACGCATGCACCTGCAAGATAGGAGAAAGCAAAAGCACAGTCCGTCATCTCCAATTTTTCACAACAAAAAACACAAATAAAGAATTGCCATGATCTAACGTGCGCCGGCGCGAACGAGAACGAGGGCATTCTCGTCATTTCGCTCGACACATGGCGCCATCCTGGGCAGCCGTGGATCCAACGGTTCATATAACCCGGCGCAGGTTAGCGAGGCCAGCGTCAGATGTGGTGGCATATTCGCAAATTTCGCCATCATCTAGACGCTCAGTCAGGCACAGACGTCGCGGAGCAAGACCGGTGGGCCCAGCGCACGCTAGCGGCGGCCCGGGCCGTGTTCTAACGTGCGCCGGGATCCCCAGCCGGCGTCGCCGATCCGACGGCTCCGGATCCCAGCCTGCCGCGGGCGCACGTTAGCGAGGGGCGGCGTACCTTGAGAATCCAGGCGACCGCCTCCTCCCGGGCGGCGGCGTCTAGCGACCGCGACCGGAACCTCGCGGCGTAGCCGATGGCCGGGGAGTACTGGCCCTCTCCCTCTACGAATCCGGCGATCGACTCCTCGACGTCGTCCGGGAAGCATTCCGGCGCGAGGTCGGCCTCGGCTCCGTCGAGAGATCGGACCTCCTCGCAGCAGAGCAGATCGGGGAGGCAGTCGGAGAGAGACATGTCCGCCACCAAGGCTGGCGAACGCTCGTCATCGCCCTCCCATCTCCGCCGGTTCCGCCGGAATCTCGCCGGAGAATGAAGCTCCTCCGCCAGAAAATGCAGCTTGAGAGAGAATCTCCTCCGCGCGTGTATACGTATGAGAAAAAGATAGGAAGGAGGAGAGAGAAAGTGGTATCAATGAAATGTGTCCGTCTCTTTCTCTTTCTCTTTCTCTTTCTCTCTTCCTCTCTCGACATATAAATATCAGATGGTTTTCTTCACTACTGCGAGATTTAGATTATCTTATTAATAAGCATTGATTTAGTACTTAATAGCCCTCTTTCTTGTAGCTTTTACCAAGGTAATAGTTTGTTCACGGACATTGATTGCTATTACTCCATACATATTACTCCATGCATGATGTTTGTGAGTGGTTTTGGTATCCAAGGTTTTACTAATGTCGTAAAGGGTTACATCTTATGCTTTATATCGTCTTAAATATTTTATTATGTGTGCATTTATGTGGATTTAGCGAGTAACAGAGGAGATTATTCTCATTAGATAATTTATTTTGTGCCAAAAAATGAAATGAGTTTTAATTCTCTATGACTTTGACTACGATGAACTCTATTTATCCATTCGAATGTGCTCGCTTTCACTAGACGGCAATCGCAATCTAAGCTGGATAACATACAAACATTTGAGCCTATCTCTATAATCTCTTTTAGTATATGATGATAGAGCAAGATGGTATTCGGCAAGCCTGAAAATTAGGTTTGTTTGACTTAAATATATGCTTTTCTATTTTAGACTATTTGTAAAAGTTCATGTAAGTGTATTGCTTTGACCTTTTTCTCTATTTTAAAAAAGCGTCAAAAGACTAAGTTTCCCAATGACGTCAATGTTTAAAGCAATTAGATGATAACTTTTAAATTTTTTTCAAAGGGAATTTACTATATAAGTTTGAATGTTTGACAATTTTTCAAGTATTGTATCATCTTTACATTAAGTTTATTTTTAATTAAATAGAATATATCAAACCGCCTATCCATGAAAAAAAAATCTAATGAAAACAACTCTATTTGGAAAAGATCGGACTTAGTGTGAGTGAACCCATAAGTTTTTTAGCTATCCTATTGTAATAAGTAACAAAGACTTTCGGATGAAAAGCAAGGAGAATTCATGTCCATGCAAAAATATAATGCCTGGTCTTAAATTTTAGCCTATTTGAGTAATGCATGCTCCTTTTTTTCAGTGTTATCATCTTCACCATTATTATCTTATCAATTAGTGTTCTATATGTAACAAGGTGTGATATGTTTTTATTACCGGATTATTATGAAGTGCAAATAAATATCATCCAATATTCTATTGAGGAGCTGATACCATCACAAACGATCCGATCATCCCAGCTGTCCGATTGGATCCATCAAATGGACAACAAGAATGAAAAGTTGGACAAGAATCTTTGAATTTTATGCCGTGCAAAAATACCCATTGCAAAAGTTGCCAAGAGGGATTGATGATGCGATTGATAACACAAACGGAAAGAGTTGCATACTCAAGGATCAAGTTGTTGACGGGGTCGGGTCACATACGAACTTGCCAACCAACTAAGCAATTTCTAGTTGTCTATAGGTGGGGCCTTATTGGATATAGCAAGTTGCTAGAAACGTGTGAGAGTAACTGGAATGGAAAAGCCTTCTATATGAGATTGATCATTCTTTCTGGCGAATGAGTTAAGTGGTTAATAATAGCCTGTGAATTATTTGAAGAGAAAGAGCATCTGGTTTTTGTCATCTTCCTTTCCTTCCCTTACCAATCGGCCTTATTCTCCCAAGTGTCCCCCCACTTTGTATGTGATCAGAAGCCAGAACTAATTAACATATGCGGGCCATCATAGGTGGCCTATGACAAGTTTAAAGTTGATTGGACAGTCTGAGCCCTCCCACTCTGTTTTTTCCTTTCTTTTTCTTTCTTTACAAGTTCATTAATATATAGAGGTTAGTTACTTGGGTTCTCATTTTGAGTTTGGGAACCGAACGCAGGTAATTCAGTAATTTGATAAATGCAGTGCAGCAGTGGTGTGATCTAAGTGGATATGAGTAAAGTGATCTCTCCTAAATTCATTGTATATGTTTATAAGGATTTAACTCCTTTTATAGAGATTTACGTCATACCCAGCAACTGCTCTCTAGAGAAAAAGTTAAAAGTTCTAGTTGAAAAATTATAAATTCTAGAGTATTTGGGCCATTGGAGTTTTTTTTTTCCTTTTTTCATTTTTAGAATTCCCAGGTCCGACCTCCTACAAAATGTGGAAACCCATAGTTGAAAAGTAAAATGCACAAAGTTTTCAAATATTCAGATTCCTCACATGAGACCAAACATGAAGTTTGGATAAAAAATGTTCCTCTTATTTCCATGACAAATATGAATTGGCTCGTCCAAACTCGTTTAACAGAGGGGAGGTTGTGAAGGGGCTCTGCATATGGCATAATCCAACATCAAAGAAATTAAAATGTGGTTAATTAGACCTCGTCTCAAGAACAAACTACTAGTCAAAATAGCTAAAATACCATATGAGAAATGCTCCAAATTTATAAATACGAAATGCCTTTTTGATATTAGCATTTGAGGAATTCCAACTGCAGAGATATTGACAAGAACTGAGAGGTTTGAGATTAACCAAATATGAATTTCTCAAATTCTTATATTGTCAAATAGACCTGAGAAGTTACACAAATTATATGTAATTCTAGTTATATCTAATTAGATTGTATTCTTTTTTTAGGTATCCAAGCCTTAGAGGTGTTAGATCCCCTAGCCTTCTGGTGAGGGAGGCCTTGAGTGAGGTTGGAAAATCCTCTGGTGTGAGAAGAAGGCCTCGGGTGGGGCAACGCATCCTTGGATGAGGAAAGGTGTTTGGCCTTGTTTGAATCATGGTCAAGCAGGGATGAACCAACTCTTTCCACTCAAATAAGATGGTGTGCTTGTTATATCTAATTGCAAATGACAAAGTAGTAGTCACTTACAAAGTTACAGGTAAGTGCATGAATCTGATTGATGCATAAATTCTAAAGGTCCCTTGGCAATAATAAAAGCTGATCAGACTTAATTCTAATTAAAGGTCCCTTCTTTATACTATGATGGCGGCCAATCACATTTAACTGCGTTTACGGCAGTGCATAACTGAACTATTGAAGGTAATAAGACTGGTAGGTAGCGACCTTTTTTAGTGTTACTAATGATGGAACACTTTTAGGATCTCAAATAATGATGGACCACTATTAAACATCATAATGGATCGCCAAACTTTGAGTCTTTGACTTCGTCCCAGAAGATCATACATATGTACCTACATAAATTAAAAGATATGTGAAGAATTTAATTTTGAAACAGATAGCTTCACAAATCCTATGGGAGCTTGGTTTTAGGGCTTAAATCTATCACCCCACAGGCCCACACTCTCTATCACCCATTAATTGCCACATGTCGGAACTTAATTTAACAATCAATACACTCGTAGTCCCCACTAGATTGGACACCCATTTTTTTCATATGTTTTTGCTAGTAATCTTGGAACCTCAAATTCATATGTTTAATGACTTAATTGTATTGATCTTGGGGCATCCATAAGCTTTGCGTAGAATTCTTCATACCCTACACTCTATTATTGGAATACATCCAAGTCAACCTATAATAAATTCGTATCTGGTTGCTTAGAGTTCGAAACAAGGTAGTTTTCTTTTCCTCAATAGAGAGCTTAATTTGTTTGCCTCACCAAAGATGTAATTCCCTCACCAAACGGTTAGAGTCCAGCCCCCTAAGTTAGTTACCAAGAAAAAAAAAGGATTTCTTTGCTTCTAGAGAAGAATGCAAATCAATTTTAAGGTAATAAAGCCATAGGTAGGGGCGGACCCAAGTGTTGTTATACGGGTACGGTTTTATCTGTGTGATTTGAAAAATTTCTTAAATGAATGCTTAGAAATTTATTTTTTTCGTTTAACTTTTTCACGTATCCATTGTATGCACCACCCAAACAAAAATTCTGAGTTTGCTATTGGCCATTGAAGAAAAAGGTTTACTTTTTTTGAGATGTTCACGAAAATACCTTAGTATTTTTTTACAATATTACTTAGTTTATATAACAATGGCTTCTAGAATACCTGAAATGAGCATTTGGTATAGGCCATGTGTCATGCAGGTGGACCCAGTGGTCCCAACATATAAAAGGACAATAAATGAGTAAAAGAACTGAAAAACTTGGATTGTTTTTTCATATTTTTAAAGATGGCCGGTCGTGCAAACTTCTTTATATGTGATGGCACCAGTTGGCCCTAGGGGTTGAAAATAAGACAATCCAATTAAGGCTTTAATGATGATAATTTATATATTAGCACTATACAAATATTGGGCCCAATTCATGCATTTGAGGCTCGACCTGAGCTCAGGCTAAAGTCCTTCAAAATTGAAGCTGAAGCCCAAACGAGTCCAGTCTGAATTGGGTTTTCCAGTGTGGCATATATCCAGCCAATCCCCCTTACATGTCGCATGTCTCCCATAAAACTATTGTTTCGTTCATTTAAAATTATACTTTATTAAGACCGTGAGCTTTGAAGCTAATTGTGACAATTTTGATTGGGAATTATACCCATTCTGTACTAGACACACATGTTCTCTACCCAGTCAATTCAACATGTAACTACTCAAAGTCTTTCCACGACTCACTCTTTTAAACGACATTTACATCCCAAATCTCATATATCCTTTGTGTTCGAATTCTCTTCTTACCATTCAACCCGGCTTCTCTTATCTTGTTTCTATTTCTTAGGCCCTGTTTCTTTCCTGGAATTACTGACAGGAATTCCAGTTGTCTGGAAATTTCGGAATTCCTATCAGGAATTCATTGTTTCTTTATGAGAATTTTTGGAATTTTGAAATGCCAGCATTTTCAAATGCTAAAAAGGTGAAATTCCCAAATACCAACTCTCCCAAGAGAATTTCAGAATTCTAGAATTCAGGAAAGCTGTACAGAAACTCCACCTGCATCAACAAGTCTCTCAAGCTTGTTTTCCATCATCTCTCCCTGTCACACGCTGTAGTTCCCTTCCTATTGTAGTTTTCTCAAACGTAACGAGTATCGCAGCCGCAGGTATGGAAGAAAGGTAGGTAATTTATTTATCCGAATTTGAGTTGGAAGAAGTGCTCAGTTGCCAAAATGCAATCATGGCACTTTATTTTTTTTTCTTTTTTGCAATTCCCCTTGTTATGTGTTCCTCTAACGGTGAAACAAAAAGTCACCAATGCCCTTAATCCCTTTATACCATCATACATACCCACTTTACAAATGGATGCCCATACATTCTTGGGCTCCACAAAGGGGCCATGTGTAAAAATCTATACCGATCATTTTTAATAAAGGTCAATAGTGGGCCTCAATCTTTGAAGCAAGTGAAATCTTCTTCCTGTTTTTGAATCAAAACAGTGAAAGGTGATTGATTGAATTAAAATAAAATTCTCATCTAACTAGTAATTCGAAAAAGGCCAGGACCAAGTTCTAGTATCTGGATGGTTGTAATTTTTATTTATTAGGTTTTCATTTCCTATTTTCTTGAATTGTGAATGTGGGCCCCAAGATTGAATCACATTTTTTTATTAAGTGAGACCCATACTAAGTTGTATACATACACTAGTGGGTGGTGTAAACTTAAATTGGCATATGAACAATGTGGATATGAGTTTAATTCCACTTAGAAATTCTTGTAGTTATAAAACGAGGAATTCATGAAATCCAGGAATTAAAAAACTCTCAAGTAGGAATTTAGGAAAAAAAAAAGAAACTGAGAATTCAGAAATTACGGAATTCAGTAGCATTTGAAAATTCCAGCATTTAGAAATCCCAAACAACCACCTGATATGAATTCCAGGAATTCTAGTAAAGAAACGGGCCCTTAGACCCTTTGATTAAAAAAGAGGGACTGTGACCCTTTGATTAAAAAAGAGGTACTGTCGTGATCTTCTTTATTTTGTTCTCTATTTAGAATTTTATTCTCTACACAGAGTGTTTAAGGATAATTTTATGTGATTCAAACTTTTTAATTAATTTTATGCTCTACACATTTTTTTGGTAAATATGTCCGTGCTTAGCACTGGTTAGTATACTAGTACCTACTTATGGGTTGCCTTTTTATTATCATTACCATCATGATCATCGTTGTTATCATTGACGGTATCCAAAATATAGTAAAATAAACAAAAGAGGAAAAAAATGAATGGAAGGAGGGCAGGAATTCATAACCCACTTGAATTCGACCTCGCTATCTATAATTCATGCTGACCCTTCTTTTTTTCAAGTTGAGTTCAAGTTTACAATTCTTATTTGATTAGAAAATGGGTTGAGCTAGATTAAAGTTTGGTCTGAATCCATTATTCCTATTTAACCCACTTACGATTTAACCCACCAATCTAATTTGAACTCCAAACGCAATACTTAGAAATTGAAAGAAACTTAAGGGATACTTAAAAGGACTACTTTCACATAAATTGATTATGTTTCTCATTGGTGATAATTTAGCTGGTTATAGGGTAGTCTAAAGACCATTAACTTAAGCTAAGAATCTAATCCGAGTTGAAGATAAGAAAAAAGAACCTAATCATATCATGAATCAAATATACTTAATCAAAATATAATATGAGATCAGATCATATTATGGTAACATGCATATTCAACCTTCTTAATTTTTATGCAATGCTATACTAGAGTTAGAAACACTTTTCAATATCAAATAATAAAAGCTTAGTTTGTGAAATATTTGAAAAAATAAAATCAATGTGGAAAAACAATACTGCAAAAACTATTTACATAAGGATGTCTTTTGGTACATTTGTTAATTTCCTCTCATTGTAAAGTTAAAGTCATCTTTTATTTCACCACACAACAACAAAAAAAAAAATCAAATCAAAATACTACATTTCAAAAAAATTCTTTTACCTTTTTACACAAAAATTCATAAAATTACTTTTTCATCCCACTAACAAACAAAAAATATCTACTTTTAATACAAAAAGTCAAAAAATTTTATTCTCTCTTCACTAAAAAACAAAATCTAATCATTGGATTGATTTAACCCCTCTCATTTTTTTATCTTTTAAAATTACCATTCACCTCACTTCACCCTACCAGTTAAATTAATAAACGGGCCCTAAAGATGATCATTTTTCTTTCTAATTAATGTGCATTGATTAGTCAACTTGGAAGCCAGTGGCCTCATTGTTCCAGAGTCCTAAGCATTCAACTCACATTTGTGAAATTTAGGTGAAGGAAAATGCTACATTTGCTAGTTAATCTCTCAGGGTCCTTTTTGTGATATTCGATCATGGAAAAAATTACACCCACGTATATGCAAAAGAGAGATATGAGGAAATCTGTAGCAAACAAATCAGCCACAAGATGTGGCGGGAAATGGTGTTTTCTTTTAATTTCACTTATGCCCTTGTATTTATATATACAAGCAAATAAATCACACCAAAAGAGTATAAACAAAATTTCCAATGCATTGAAAAATAACAGGACATGACGAAGGAAGCGGCCCATTGGATGCCCAAGTTTTGTCAAACTGTTAGCTGTGATGTCTAGTGGATGAACCCTTATCCAGTATGGTTGGTTGAGTTGGTCCTGGGATGAATATTTTTTGTGTGTGTGTGTGTGTTGGCTTTGCTGCCCTTCTCATGTCTTTATTATAAATTCTTTTTTTACCAAAAAAATCATGAAGCGTGGTTGTTAGAATTCTTTTTTCTTCTAATTTACACACACACACACACACACACACACACACACACTAATTCTCTCTTGAAAGCCATTTTCATTTTAAAAGGAGAATTCTTAACACGCACATGTTTATGTGTATTTGCCTCTTTGATTTGTTGAATTTGGGGAAAAGTATTGTTGGAAATTGGAATGTTTTAATATTTATTTAAAATTTTATTTTTATTGCTATCAATATCTGTCACCCCTCACATCTTTAATAATCTTAAAAATAAACTCATTCAACAATGAATTTCTATATTTTCTAGGACCTTAAATAATTGGACAATCTCTCTCTCTCTCTCTCTCTAGATCTATATGCGTGTGCGTGAGCGCCCGCGCGTGCGCACGCTGGGGTTGGTGGGTAGGGCAACTAGTGGGCTCCCCTTAGGACCACACACACCTTCTTGATAGTCACCGATAGCAAAATTTTGTACCATCTGAATAGACTGAACCATTTAATCAATGATAATCTTCTTATATATATATATATAACCATTAAATATATTGGCCATAGCTGAAAGAGTTAATGGTCATCCTTTTAAGACGAAAATTTTTATTAATTGCCCTACACGCATAGATCTTTCCAAAACACAACACCCCCCCCCCCCCCCCCCCCCCCCCACACAAATCTGTAGTGCCCCTGATGGGCCCCACTAGATGTGTTCACAATAAGCCTATGAGCATTGTGCTCACAAGAAGATTATATATGTGCGTACGATCAAGTCAAGTGCCTCGCTCATACACACGCATTTCCAATGAATTGGCACAACCCCAAGTTTGCTCATCATTTATTGAAATACAAAAAACGTTATCTCCCTCCTCTTCTTTAAAGTCCGTTGTTGTGTTAAGATCTAGATCCAACTCATAAAGAAAATCGGCACATTGTAAAAATCTCCTTTTATTTACCGTGTCTAGTTTTATGTTAACCTCATTTTGTTTAGTATGTATCCAGTCATAATATAAAATAAACTCATATAATAATCGAACCTATAGGAGTCCAATGGGCTTCTGATGCTATGTTAAGATCCAGCCCATCAAGGGTTTTAGACCCTCAACATGGACATGGACCAACCCAAATGCATGTTTACGCTTATGAAATGGATTGAATCTCAGCCAGATTCAACCCCACTGACATATTCGTGGAACCCCCTAAATAAGGAAGATAGATTGTTATACTCTTAATTTAAGAAGGGAATAAAATAAGCTTACTGAAGCTGTCAAGGCGGTGGTTCATTTAGTTTGATCTTTGGTTTGCTCCGTAAAATCTCAAGTTTAACTCTCGCCCCTTGTGTTATTCGGGAACTAAGTGTGCAACCATATATGTACCTCCTAATATATAGTACTGCTTCAAAATTGGGTAACCTATGTGCCGAAAGCTAAAGGTTTGAAAGCTGAGCTAATGAGGAATACCCTAAAAAAAGAAACAAGTTTATTAAAGCCTTTGAGGCCTTCCAATCACCAATGCAACCCAACCCGTCAACCTACTCACCATATCAGCATCTGTCTGGAGTAAACATTTCATGTGTTTAAGGATACGAGGAGACCATATAACATGCCACAAGTAAATACAAAATTTTGGTTGTCAGTATCTTACAATAATAGGTAATTACTTGGGCATAAAATAAAGGGTTTATGATTGAAACTACAAAAGAAAAATTCATCTAGAAGTATCTAAATAAAATTCAGGTTGAGTTGGAAATGTGGCAATCCTCTTATGGTAAGGATCTTTCATGTCATTAATTTTTTTTAATTTAAATTATTTTAATGTCTAATAATCCCAACATTAAAGACCATTTTGGCATTAAATCTATTTTAAACCCATGATGAGCTCCTCCAATGTTTTTAATAGCCAAAATGTATTGAACTTGTAGGCCCATGTCCTTACTTCAGTTTGACCACACACCTCTTTATTTTCTTATTTACACGCTTGTGCATTAGTCTTGTTTTTCTTTGGTTGGGAGGTCACAGTTTGTTCATTACCATCATCATCAAAACTTATTAATCAATTTGGGCTCAACTTTTAAAGAGTTCTAGTTTAGAGTTCAGGTAAGTAAATATCATTGAGTAGGAAATTTTCGTCTACAGAAGGACTCTCCTCATCATACTTCATAGGCAATCAAGGTTGTGGGCTTACATAGGAAAGTCATGTAATAAGTTACTTAAAAAATCAGCTCTATTAGATGTCCCAACCGCTTCATCTATTAGTCTCAAAGTGGAACTCTTATTTAATGGTACCTGCCTTTTCTGTTTCTTTATTTTGTTTTAGCCTCAACTCAGCAGTGAATCCAAGAACTCCTCCTTACCCTAGTGGTAAAGAGTGGCTGTTCTTATTAGGCTATCTAAAGTTTGAGCCTTGGCTAGCCTCCCTTCTTTCCACTTGCATAGGTTATCTTTTCACTTAGGTGGGCTTCCGTCCCGGATTTGTCGGGCTATCTTTGGGTCTAAGCCTCCTTCTCTAGCTTAAAAAAAATAAAAAACTAAGCAGTGAGTCCGAAGGGTGGACTGATCAATAGTGGATTCAATAGAGCCAGATTGCAGCTGAATGGTATACAGTCCGCTCTTGGGAGACAAAAATTACTATCTATTGCATCATGGAAGTCAATTTCAACAAAGGATGTCGGACTTTATCAGTAGTTCATTATTTGCAAGAACATCCAGGGGCAGCTAGAAGTTTTAGGTCCCATTTGGCTGCGACTAGTTTTGGGGGAACTGTACATTTTCTACAAAAAATATTAAGAACTAATGAAACAAGGTAATTTTTCCTTATCAAAAGTTTCACCTTCTCCAATTTCATTTTGGCCACACAAAACTCCAAACTCTTACTGAACCCAAGTCCCCTGGTGCATGACATAAATTTTACAAGATCCAAACCAATTTTGACAATGGTCCCAAAAACAAAGCAGTATACCAGTCTTTGATTCATATTTTGTTTTGTTGTGATCCCCATTTTATGGCCCTCTGTTGAAAGAAAAGATTGGAGACTGAAATCTTCATTTCTTTTTAATGCTTTGGATGTACATAGAACAATGTCATAAAAAGATTGGAGACTGAAATCCGAATACATTTAGTGTTGTGGTGTCATTGATTATTGCCTCGCATTAGAACTACTAGGATGGGTGACGTAGTTCATTTCTATATCTAGATGAAACAAAGCTTTCGTGACGATGATGTCACATGGCAGGTCCCACAAGTCTGGACCTCAAATGCACTGTTTTTTCCAACATTGATTTTGGGTGCGTCTTTCCTTTTATTGGGTCATTGTCTGATGCAACTAACAGTCGTAGGAAGCAACAGAGTTATCAGTCCCAGACACTTCCCCATTGACCTTCTGTTATTGCTTTGTTTTATGGGTCCAAAACCATGATTAGTTTAAGACTTCTTACTTCCCCATAACAGGAAAACAAAACTGTAATGGGAAATGGGTATGTTTTCTGATAGAATATCATAAGATTCTTAAATGATGAGGACCCAAGATTTTGTCAGAGTTTGCTACTGGGCTTTGGCAATTGATGGGCAGTTGTAGGTATGGCTTGATAGGGGCAGAGGAGGCATTGCTACTCAATAATAACTGAGTGGAGACTGTCCTGATTAGATAAACAGTAGGTGAGACTTGTCTCTCCCTGAGGAAGAAGCAGGATGTGTGGGGGAGGGATGCACTTTTTGGGGAATTATTCTTGGGTCCTCTGAGGCATTATGATTTATGACATGTATAGTATGTACCTAACCTGCCCATCCCCTACATGTGAGGTGGGCCCAGGTTCAGTGATCCAGGCCATTTATCTGATTAGGTGGTCCTCATCAGAGAATATCATAGCCATCTGGTGTTTGACCTTTCTATCCAGACAAAGTCCCAATCCACAGCGGATCCAATCAGATCAATGGTATGTCTCACAAAACAGTGGGGCCCACTAAATGGTTAGTTATCAGGATACTGTATCTGTGGACCAAATAATTCATTGCCAAATTTTTTTCCCATCTAAACCCCTCCTTCTTTTCCCTCACAACCCAAGTGGAAGCATCTCTTTCATTACACTAGTGTTCTTTCCTAGTTTCAACAGATCTGCCATCATATTACTATACTCATTGAATACAATTCTCATGTACAGTAATATGTGTCAGAATACGACTCCTTCTGACAGTGAAAGGAGCTGAGTCTATATTCTCTCTCTCTTAATTGGGCTAGTCGAGTTTTAGTTATCAAGAACAAGTTGTGGCAAGTCGCCACCTAACAAGTGGTACACTTGCACCCAAATGTAGACCGTCTTTTTAAAGAAGGGCCCATGTGGATCTGACCAGCTATATGCGCCGTAAGAAAAGCGCACAGTGAATTGGATCCAAGTATAGGTCCAACTCGGGTCCCAATCTTAGGACCCTTACTTGGACCTGAATCTTGCTTTATCAAACTAACAAAGGATTGAAAAACTTTGGTCATTAAACCCTACCATGAACCCAAACACCACTGCAATATCATGAGCTCTTTTCAGGTCTGCTCTATATTCAAGGTTTTGCAACTCTATTTTGGATCTGCCTCCAGAAGTACTACATGGATTCAGAGTCAAATCCAAATACCTCAGGTCCCATACAGTAGACCCAAGCTCAGTACTGCCATAATGAATCGGTCTATAATTATTAATTAAGTACTGAATTTGAGCCGCTGACTGCTTTCTTCCCTATCTTTATAAAACCTCAGAAGATTCCTGGTCCATGAACAAAAGATAACCCCTTGCTAAAGACAGGCTGAAAGAGACTTGCTATCAGTTTTTAGTTTAATTTCAAATGGAGACATGATAAGCTGATCTGAGTTGTCTCATGTAACAACATTAAGCAGCTAGACACAAGAAGATTGAATCAGACACCTGGTGGCCCACTTGCCACTTATCATTGCCACTGGAGTCCTACACAAAAAAAAATAACCAATAGCTGGGCTTGGAGAATAAGATAGCAAATGGGAGATAAAAGAGCTAGAAAGCAAAAAAACAGCTATAAAATCTCACGGAGATTTTACAGGGTTGCACCAAGTCCACCCAGAGGTCAAATTTGATTTTGATCTATGTTCCCAATCAAGTGACTAATATTTGAAATGACTGAACCTTAACTTACCTAATTTTGGCTGCTCTTTTATATCAACCGAGCAAGGTGACTCGGGTTGGCACGTCACAGCCCTATATGTCACTCTATCATGACCTTTTAGTCGATTAGTTGAAAAGGTCGAGCAAAGTTTGTTGGCCTACTTGGTCTATTGCCCAAGAGAGCTTTGACGATTTCCCATAACCGTCGATATTATGGCCTTGGATGTCCACCAGATGCGAGCTTTCATACATGGCTAATCCTCAAAATCTTATTGATTTGGCTCCGCTTAGGACGAAATGAGCCATACAAACTCTATCATTCCTCCTTTTTTAAGAACCAGTATGAAATCTATAGCCGAGAGACTCACTATGGACCAAAAAAAAAAAAAAACCTAAGAGACATGTATCTATTATAATAGTCCCATGAGCCCTTTTTGTTCATTTTTTATTCTTTTGGTGAGCAGCAATATCCCTGCTCACCCACATACATGAGAGGAGATATCTCTGCTTATTTTTTTTCTTCTTATTCACAATTAAGCTATAATATCGCCGCCCTAAATCAGATTTAGAAAAAAAAAAACCTTTGTTCTTTTGGATAGCAGTTGCCAGCAATGAAAGCTGAATGATAATAATAGGTAAAGTTGAAGATGATAGTGAAAGAAAATTGTGAGAAATGAGTCTTCGTAGTAGATAGAGAAAATTGTGAGAAATGAGTCTTCGTAGTAGATAGGGAATTGGTTTAATATTGTGAATTAGATTTGTGGGAAAGGGGAATACAAAGAGAATGAAATGAGATGATGATGGGCTAGAGGTGGTTTGAAAATTGCAATGTTGTGCAAAGAGATGAAAAAAAGATGCTGGAAAAGGTGGATTGTAGACAGTAAGAATGAAAGGAGAATAAAGAAAAAGAAGAAATAAAGAAAATGAAAAAAAGAAAAGAGAAAATTATGGGTTCAAGAGAGAGAGAATATGAGTTTTGTGAGTTGGGGGGTGAAGTTTAATTAGTTTGGTTGGAAGAATATAAATTAGTTTAAATGGGTTTGTTTAAGATGTGAGAGAAAAAGAGATTAGATAGATGAATGATTTAGATGGGTATATGCAATATTAGGGTTTTCAGTAACAAGCTTCCACCTACACTCATGTCCATAACCATTAAGGTCGTCACCATAAAATGAAGAAAAATATTGAGTGGCTAGGGCGTTAGTTGGGAGAAGTGAAAGGAGTTGGAGGAAGAGGAGGAGAAAAAAAGAAGAAGAACAAACAAGCAGAAATATCCCCGCTTGTATCTGCAAGTGAGCAGGAATATCGCCACTCAGTAAAAAAAAAAAACCTAAAAGGGGCTCCTAAGACTGCTATGTGGTAACATATCTTTTAGGTCTTTTCTGCCCATAGAAAATTGAAAGGGATTTTTCTGGTAAAATCCTAAAAAAAAATGATCTCTAAGTTATATATATAGCTTTGATCCTGTGAGAACTGTTCTCATACACCTAACTTGAAAACTTTTTTATAGGGCTCACTTGTGGTTCCCATTTAGGGATGGGACTAAAGGAGATGAAAAGATCTATGTAGGACTACACCACATATCAAGTTTAGCCCCAATCACAGATTCCTAATTCCTTCATCCGTAACCTACAAATTCAGTTCATTCGTATTGGTGCACAATCGATTCAGCGGTCTAATAAATTCAGATCTGATCGAAACTTGGGATGAGTAACTATCAGTAGAGTCCCTGTATATTGCAATATTTGAATTGGATGATAGATGGGCCCCACCTAGAATTTTCACAAAAAAATGGTGAGAACTATTTCTTATATGATTATTTCCAATATATATATATATATATATAAATATAAGTTATAGTATTGTATTATGCTAGAAAATAGTGAAATTATCAATGAAGCAGAAGATCTTATCCTTTTAGAGAGGGGTGGACATGCATTTCAGTCTAATGGCCAAACCTAAATCTATATGCTAGGACTTTTAGCCTTCGGCCCGACGGTTACCCGATTCTGACTAATGGGGACTATTCCCTAGGGAGTGCATACATAGCTATACAGATAATACCCAAATAACGGAAGGGGCAGGAATCGAACTTGAGATCTTGGAGAGCAAACTCAGAGCTTAAACCAACTGAGCCATTGCATTGACGGTGCCTGTCTGTATGATATATACACTAAACAAAATGACGTAGAACAAATCATAAAATTAGATAATATTCATACGCATCCGTCCCTCACCATTTTTTTGTGAGAACTCTAGGTGGGGCACATATATCACTCAATCCAAACCTTGCAATACACATGGGACCCCATGATAGCAACTCGCCCCAACTTTCGGTCGGATCCAAATTTATTGGACCATTGGATCGACTATATACCAATCCGAATGGAATGAATTTGTGAGCCATGGATGAGGGGTTAAAGATATGTGATTAGGACCAAATTTGATATGTAAGGTGCTTTCACATAGATCTTTCCAACCCCCCAGTCTCATCCCTTAGTGAAGTCCACAGTGGGCCTCACCAAAGAGTGTGTACGAAAAATCCATGAGGAATGTATGCACAGGAAAAGACCCCCCCCCCCCCCCCCCCCCCCCCATAAAATTATATGCATCAAATAAAATTGGATATGCTAATATTCTCAGATTTTTCCCAAGTTTGAGCTCACATCAAAGGCCCAAATCCAGTCCAAAGCTACTAATGGGCTTTAAACTGGTAGACTTGGGCTTCCCATTTTACATGTGGGTGGACTCTGATACAAGCACTAGGGTCCATGTCGGATTTGTCGAATTCAGGCCTGCACACAGGTGGGTCTGGACCGAATCGACCAATTGGAACATTTAAAAATGTTACTGTTAATAGCAGAAAAGTGGCAACTGGTAGTCAATGTTAATCGCAGAAAAGTGGCCTCATCATCAAGTTGCCTGTACGGATTCTTGGAACTTGGTTGCCCAGCACTTAAGTTAATTACCATAACACTAATTACCAATGCTTGGATTGCATGTAATCCAACAAATGTTAGCAACTCGGGTAAACAAATATTAGCATCTAGGTTTACCCAAATGCATGAGCAGACGTTACTTGTAAACCATGTTACTGTTAACCGCAGTCAGCCTACTAAGATCTTAACAGGCATGTAAGCCCACCATTAAGTTCAAACTGCTCTTACCCCCGCCCCAAAAGAAAAAAAAAAGAAAAAAGGGGGAAGTCTTAAACAGCAGATGTTGCCCGGTTTTTGACACTTGCCTAAGATTTGCCCCAGGTGACGTTGACCAGTCGTTGGATGGATTATGTTGCCCTCATTATATCTTCACTACCACCATCATCATAGTATAATACATGTAGTTAAATTCTCCAGAAATATCAAATAAGCTTATGTTTTACACATAATTAATCCAACAACTGGTCACACTTCATTTGGAGTGAGATTTGGACCAGTGCCAATATATAATGGTTAATTTTTTTACCACACTGTGGGCTATGGTGAGTGTGAAATGGGAACCCTTTTTCTTCTCTTTTTTTTCTAGCAAATGTATACCAATATTGGTTTTTTAAGAACTAATGTATATCGGCCGATGTTTGAAACATGCGTGTCTAGTTTTGATCCCCTTGCATCACTCTAAAGTTTGACAATATAGCATTTTTCATACTTCAAAGCTCCTTAGACCATTTTCTGTCAGTAGGCTAAGTCCTAAGAACTTGTGGATAAGAACACACTTGATTCTGAACAACTGAGCAATTTGCTTGAGGTTTTATAGGCATCAAACTCCAGCAGTTCAACTAATGTTGTCCCAGTTCTTTGTTTGACATCAGTGGGTGGTAAATCCTCACCCTCTAGACCACCCAACCTGGACACGGCTCGTGGATTGGGTTCAGCATTTTTTTTTCTGGATAGGGTTGAGGTTGACATTTTTTACCAATCCCAAACAGGTCAGTTTGGGGTGACATTTTTAACCTAGTAATCAAAGAAATGGGTTATTTGCATTCGTCCTATGAACCTGACATGGAAGTTGGATTCCATCCAACCTGACTTATTACACTGACGGGCCAAACTGATCCGGAGCCAACCTGGTAATTCAGCTCTCAGACTGACATTCTAAACTCTAGGTTGAGTTCGGGTTGACATTTCCAGCACAATTAATAAACTGATTGGCATAAGTTGAGTGGCTGCATATTAGTGAGAATGGATGAGCAGAGCACACTATAACCACAGTACGCTGAGGTCTCATGTTGTAAGTAGGGTTGGTGGGAGGAATCAGAGAACGAGTGGATTAATGTGAAAAATGACATCTTGAAGAGAAACCCAAGTTTCATAGATAAGGCAAACAGTAACAGTTGTAATTGATAAGTTTACCCAAAATAATAAAAAAAAAACAGTTGTAATTGATATGCAGGAAGATTAAATAACCTGTATTCCCAAAAAAAACTTACTGCACGAAGAAGGCCCAACTTCCACTTCTTGAAGACTAGATGGATCTAATTGTAGGTCTCTGTTAACTGTAGGGGAAAGGCCCATCTATGTTTTAAGACTCAACATCGATCTACTAATTTTCCTACCTTAGAAGTTGGCTGGGCTGGTCCATTGGGCATTTTAGTTCAGCCATTTCCTGCCAAGTTTGGACAGGCTTTCAAGGTACGTCAGTTCGATACAAGAACCATGGCCAGGCTTCTACAGAAGAGCCCATCAACCTTGCCCACAATATGGCCTATCTTGAATTTGAAATGTGTCTTAAAGAGTAAATTAAAACATACAATCAATCATGGCTTTTAGTTCAGCCATTTCCTGCCAAGTTTGGACAGGCTTTCAAGGTACGTCAGTTCGATACAAGAACCATGGCCAGGCTTCTACAGAAGAGCCCATCAACCTTGCCCACAATATGGCCTATCTTGAATTTGAAATGTGTCTTAAAGAGTAAATTAAAACATACAATCAATCAAAGTTTTATATTATGTCATTATTTAAATAATTAAGCATGGTTTCAAGTTTTTTTTTTATAATTAACAATTTCTTTGTTAATAATCATATCATGTTTACCCATAGAATTATCTTCTACTGTTCTCCAATAGATGGAGATGAGCCAAAACTTCAAATGTCATTTCTAGGAGATCTTTCATACTCCATAATTAAAACTGAAAGAAAGGATTATGCTAGTTAAAAACCCTAGTAAAAATAATTGATCATTTATCATGCAAAACTACTGAACATTTTTCACTAGAACCAGGCTGGGGCCCAGATTGTGTGCAATTATAAGCAGAACCTGCTCAGACATACATAATCCTAGCCCTAACCAGCCCATTGACACCGCTAGATGTTGAACAAAAATTAGGATAGATAACAGAACATGACTACCACTTGCAAACGGGTGGTTGCGCAATTAGCAAGCATGTAGTTCTCATAGTTTAGAGAAACATCTCTGTCACCTTTTTTTTTTTTTTTTTTTTTTGCTATTTTGGGATAGTACTGAAGGAGTGACACTTGACTTGAGGACCAAGGATTGATCCCTAGGCATGTATTTGAAACTAAAGTGCTAACACTACTGAACCATGAGTTTGTTGGCTCCAACTTATTGTATTTAAACCAGATGATGATAAACCAAACAGTAGCACCAATAAACTAGCGCTCAAGGACAACCATGTCCAATGATCAAGCAGCCAACTTGTTGCAAGATCTAAAGATGCACAATGGGCAGTGTTCTATAATATTAGTAGCTGCAGGATCATGCATCTTCTTTATCACTTCAAGGAAAATTTAAAGTTCGAATAAAAATAATGTGCAATTTTTCCTTTAAAATAATTTTTTTTCTAGAATTTTACAATTAATGCCCTGATTAACTAGATTCCATGGATCGGTGAAATCCCGTCATTCTTATGGGATCCAACTCAGGTTCAAGATAATATTTTTTTTATTTGTGAGTAAAGTTTATGTACAGAGTCCTCAACATTTGCAGTTTGTTCAGAGAAATTGAAAAAAATCTTTATATGATGATCTGAATATGACCCAAAAAGGACCGAGAAAAGGTTTTCAGTAATTCACATAAAAGAGTGTCCATTTCCACTGACTCTATGTAGTCTGCTGAACTTCGTTCTAAAATCTTGTCTGTCCACATCATATGCTAAATAGAAAGCTGGGTAAAATGAATGTAAAGGATTGCAGAAAATAAAGGTTGGTGGTCAGATGGTCGAATCTACCAAAGGGTTCATGACGAAAGCGACCCAAATCAGCCTTTCCCCTAATCAGCTTTTCCCCCGTACTTCGAGAACACACCAGCTAGGACAGCCTTCTCCTTGATTTTTAATCTGCATGGAGAAAAACCAAGAGTAAAAACATACACTAAATTGACTGTCTAGAGCATGGAACCAGACAGAAGATGGGGATGTTTGTATCAACCTTTTGGCAGCACCAGGAACATTTAGTCTCAAATTTTTGCCTGAATTTGCTTTTTTTTGCTGCTTCTGAGCTACCCGGTTCTTAGCCTGCTTTAGGGATGTAGAATTAGCTATAGCATTGATTGCTTCATTGCTTGGTCTCCTTTCATTTTTTTTCTTTGGCCCTGAGATATTGACATCTTCAGTACTCCCATCAATTACTACAGTGTCTGCGAACATAGACCCATCATCCATGTTATAAATGATCTCAGTCGATGTTCCAGCTTCTGATTTTGCTTTATTTTGCGGATTCTGAGCTACCTCGTTTTTAGACTGCCTTAGAGATGTAGAATTAGCTATAGCATTGTCTCCTTCATTCCTTACTCTCCCTTCATCGTTTTTATTTTGCCCAGAGATATTGAAGTCTTCCGTACCCACATCAATTACTTCAGTGTCTGAAACCATAGGCCCATCTTCCACATTATTTGATGTACCAGTGCCATCAAAAGTGCCCATTGCAGACCATTCTGAGAACATTTCTTCCTCTGAATCCCATGTCAGGCTATCCACATAAGAATCTGCATCAGTCCCTTCTCCCATGTCAGCAGCCTCTAGTTGTGCAGCAGACACAGAGGTGCTGACAGCTGATTGTTCAGAAGCAGACTCAGAAGATCTTTGTGAATTTGTCATCTCACAAGTTATATGCTTTTGGATCCTACCAAACTGTACAGTTTGATTGGTATACATCTGCACAAAGCTGACACATGGTGGAAACTCTTTAACTTACTAACAGAGATGGAAAACATGCAGTGGTCAGGATACAAGATGGATACAAAAAGAAATTATTTTATATCAGCTACAGTGGTCAGGATGCAATAATGATTAGTTTCCTATGATGTGTGAACCATTAAAAATGAATGGTCAAGATATTTGATCATGTGCAAAGCCAAATTGAAGTGATCAAGGGCATAGTGTAGGTGCACCTGCATTGGTGTCAGGAGAGAAGCTCATTTTGGTTGAAAGATGGCTTAGAGTCCCTAAAACATCTGTGAAGGATGCTAATCAAGCCTTAATCACGTAAAGAGCACTAATCTGTGGAAATGGAACCACAAAATGGTCAGAGAATCAAGAAACAAGGGTACGAAGGCACAACTTTCAGTACCATCGCAGGACTTAAGGGACAATCCTATGTGGACTAGAATGTGATCCAAGCATTTAAAGTACTATGAATTGCATGGAATCAAGCATTAGTCATCTTGGGAGTTGGGAGAATTGAACTATTAAGATTGGACAGTCATGGTGATCTGGATTCAAACATGTACATCAAAGATTTTATCAGGCTGTGCATGAGCAAGGACCGGTGGAGACTTTTAAATAGAATTTAACCCAAGTTTAGTCATCAAAGAAGGCCATTTTGTAATGTTAGACCTAAGAAGCATGATGAATTGAGAATTAAAGAAAATAAGTCAAAGGGGGGCATCTCGAGAGATTTGAAGACCCTCACCAAACCCTAGAAGCATGAAGGATCAAAGCATTGTAGAAAGAGAGGAAGCTTGGAAAAGGGTTAAATGAAATATAAGATGCCCAGACAAGTGCAGGACATGCTGTACAGAACCTCATTATTGTGACAACCAACCTGAGTATTCACACAGGTAGAAGAAGGCCTGCGCATGTAAACAGGGACCTGTGCAAGTACAAGGCCCAGGCTAAATGGCCTGGAAAGACTATTTCATCCCTCTAGAAGCATCAAGAACCAATAAATAGGGGTGAGGATCACTCATTTGCAATTTTGAGCTCCCTGAGCTCCTCTAAATGCAAGCGATTTCTTTGAAGATTAAGAAGATCTAAAAATTTCCGTATTCTTCTTTCTTCTTTTTCTATTTCCTTGATATTGTCAAAGAAATTACAGAGATCACCTCTTGTACTTAGATCTACTGTTGTGCAGTGCCTACCCAGAGATTAACAGAAATTAATGAAATATATTTATCTATGTGACTCTGATGAACTGTCTTCAGATCTACTTCAATTTGTTAAATTCATTGCTTACAAAGTGTTATCAAAGCATAGTCAGATTCTAACAAAAAGGGTATATGGAATTGTCAATAAGATCAGCAGAAGAATAATAACAAGACACAAGAAAAGGAAAAAAGTCTAATCCAGTGAAACTTAGGGGCCTTTCCACAATATTTCTTCAGTTCAATTGTAGCCACAAAAAACCAAAAATCATATGTTGTGCCTCAGGCTCATAAGATTCTCAAATGGTGTATAATTTAACCAAATTCTTCCTGTCTCTCAAGAAGCAAATGCCCTAGTCATTTCCCTCACCAGTGCCTTGGTACTCAAATGTACCTAATTGTGGAGCACTAGTGAAGAGAGGCCCACAGGGAGCTCCCCGATAACTTGTGAGGAAAGATAACATAAGAGGGACCTGTGCAAGTTCCCCCTGTAGTGCAGAAATCTCTATTATTCCTAGAATTCTTTAGTTGGATTCTCTTTTTTCTGTGTGTGTAACTAGGATTCCTAATTAATTCTCAACTGTTGAAGGCAAACATTATAATGTCGATCCGGCCTCTTGGGACAGATCTACAATTGTGGAAGGAGACATATCTAGATTTAGATAGCACTTGTATGTTTCAAACACCAAAAGATAGCAAAATGCACAGCAAGGGAAAACCAGCACAAACCATAAGCAATCACTTGCCAGTTGAGAGAAATAGAATTCCAGTGGACAGCTCAAGTACAATTTCCTAGAAATGGTTTGATGCAAAGAAATAATTCATTTTTAAAAAGAAAAGAAAAGAAAAGCCAACAAGATGTGCATGTTGTTTTATTGCTAAATTTATATGGCTCTCAATAATAAGAAGCTCTAAACACAGTCTAAAGCAAACCAAAAGTTCCATAGAGATTAAATAGTCCAAACCATCCAAATATAGTGTTTCTAAATGCAAACAAATAGGGAAAAGAAAGAGACATGAGGACTTCCTGTGCCCAAGCTTGTGCAAGTGATAGAAGTGCATCTCACAAGGATGTGGACCACACTGGATGAATGGGGACATCATGCCAAATTCCCCAAATTCATTCAAAGTATATCAACGAAGAAGGCACAGGGCGTTAGATCAAGCTTTGATCTGGATGAATGAGCAATACCCCGGCTTTGATCACAAGGACAACATAAATCCATTGTTGGATTGTCACCAAGAGGAGATCCGACAGTTAGATTTTGGCCGATGATTTCGGTGGAGCATGGAAGGCCCCATGTGCACAATCTCATTGAAGACCCCACAAAGGAAGTGTCACATGGGTTGAAATAAAGATCTTTAAAAATGGAAGGGTCCCATGTTTAATTTGATTGGTCTCATGTTTAATTTGTTAGGTCCCATATTTTTATTTGTTTGGTCCTAGGTCCCATATGCTAATTTGTTTAATTTGTTAGGTCCCATGTTAAGTCTCCATTAGTGAAGAGGGACCCGCGTCTAGTCCTATGTAATAAAAGAGAAAAAGGGGGACCGCAACTTCAAAAAAAAAAAAAGAAAGAAAAGAAAAGAAAAAATAACCATGCACAAGACATGACTTGCGCACAAATCCCAAGACGTGCGTAAGTCATGTCTTGCGCACATCTCCCCTCCTCTGTTTTTCCTTTCTTGTTTTGTCTTGATTTTTTCCATTTTTGGTGGGAAGACCTCTTTTATTTTCAAATCTAGGCCTTTCTTTCTTCCCCATGCTATGTATGAGATTGATTAATGAATAAGAAAAGAGGTTTCTTCTTCTTCTTCTTCTCCTTGGGTTTGCAAGCCGCCTTTCTTGTCAACCGCCATTAAAGCCTCCTGTGATTGGAGTTTGGTGAGAGCCCAATAAAGGTAACCAGTATCTCTTCTACTTTTCCCTTCTTGAGCACTTTCAGATAACCATAGGACTTAAGATCTGCTGAATGAGTTGTGGAGCCAATAACCCCAGATCTGATATTGAGCACTTTTGGTTTTGTTTTATTTTATGAAACCCTTTTCTTCACAAATCAAGACCCTAAGTGTTGGAAGTCCTACCCTCCATTAAGATCCTTGTCTCAAATCTGAGGATTACTACTGCGGGATTTGTGAAAAGGTCTGGATCTATGGCTGATCATTCTTTGGAATTAATTAATTATTGGTAATTGTCAAGATCTGAATTTTCTTTGCTAACTAATTTATTTCCTGATTGCATTGCATTGCATTATATTATATTTCAGATTGTCCTGCATCACTAGATTTCAGTGCAGGTCCTTTTAGTGGCCCCTGCACGAATGCACAAATTGACCTATTATGGGCTGGATTGGGCATTTAGGCCTAGCATTGGGACTGGTTGGTCAGCTTGGCCTACTAGTCAGCCTAGATGTCAAAGTGGCACCTCTACATTGAGTTTGTAATTATTTAAAGGTCCTTAGATCTTGGCCTGGTCCCATTGGGCCATGTAGTTTTGTGCAAATTCATCAATATCATGCATTAAGTCACATCACATTAAGAGGGTTTAAATGGACATATAAGTTAGCATCTCTGTGCTTTGAGGTCTGTTTAAATAGATATAGGCCACTAAGCCAGAAGGTTTATGAGATTTTTTTTTCTATTTAAATAGATGAGCCCATAGCACGGTTGGAATGTTCTCTTTGTCGCAACCATGAGGTAATGCGTTTTAGCTCATGTTAATTTTCAAATATTATATACATACATACTTATATAGATACATATACATACATAAATATATATATATATATTTATATATTTATATTGTGTGTGAAAGATTTTCCCTATTTGTATTCACTTTGAATACATGTGTGAGGCCTCGGCTCATTATCATCTTCTTTGGGTTTCTTTCCCGTAAATATTGTTATTGCTGCCTTCTTCCATCTTCATCTCCTATATCAGCTTATAGACAGCAGGAGAATTTGCTCTTTTGGTCATTGTTTAGAAAGTAACAATGTAGTCTTGCTAAAGGCAAGCCTGTTGTTCCAAACAGCCTGCAGTCTTGTAAAGCAGTAAAAACAAACTGGCTGACAACAGGCAAATTTGTAAAATTTGAAAACTGAAAGGCAAGAGTTGTGTCACAGACTCACCATGCTTACCATTTGATCTACAAAAATCAACTGTATTTTTTTATATTAATATACCATCATTATAGTTTCCATATACAAGCAAGTGCCAGACAGCACATGTAACTGTTTGTGTCTGTCTGTTTGCCAATGGAAATACAGTTGCAGAGTTGCAATCAAAGTCCTGCATTGATTAGTTCTGGACAGTTCAATAAGCAGTTGCATTCTTTCTATTAGTAACATGACTCCAAATGTGCTAGAAGTTCTTGTAGGGTATGATAGATACCATCGACTGGGTATTTTTACACAGGTGTTAGATTGACCTTGGGCTGAAGCAGTGCGATTCAGATTTGTCTTAGTTTAGTTAGTGAAATTTATTTGTCTTATATCCCATTAGTTTACTTTCTGTCTGAGGTCTACCCTATTCAACAATTGTAGAATAACATTCTTTCCTTCATTTTGTCAGCGTCCAGTAGCAGGGCTGCCATGGGTAGTGCTCACAAGAATAACAGGCTCCACCTGCTCACCTCGCGAATTATGTCACTTTTTATCGATCTTCAAGTTGTAAAAACAAGGGCAATGTCTTGTACTGGCAATTGGCACTGGCATCTGAGTCATACTAAAGAAATCACCATGCAACGTTCCATGTCATGGATATCATTGATATGTTGAAATTATCATACAATAATCATGTATTTATATAAAAAAAAAGATAAGTAATTTCAATATAATATGACAATTCAAAATATCAGCTATTTTTTCAATATGTAGAAATAATATCACAAAGAATCAATCTCTTTGGAGATATCCAATAAAATTGGAATGATACAGAGACGATTAGGATGGCCCTTGCGCAGGGATGGCAAGAACAAACCAAGAAATAGTCCAAATTCTTTCTTATTCAAAAAATATACATCACAAAGAATCAAGATAATATATCTAAAAATGGCTACATGAAACCTTTTCTGTAATAATGACAGATTTCATAACATGAAATAGTTAGCAAACAGAAAGAAAGAGTGTAGCATGCAGAAACGCACCAACTGGTAAGTGGTAAGAGACCCATCTTTACTTTTGAACTTCACAAAATTGTCATAATTTTAGCAGATTTCAGGATAAACAAACAAACTATGTTTTTGGCATAAGTCTTGGAAAAAGAGGTCATTCTCATTTAAAAATATGCTGGTAAAGACATCCCCAGTGAAACTTGAATGTTGTTTTATGAAGACCAAGGGAGGACACCTTGGAGGCTCGTCACTTCATAAAATCAACAACATTATCTCCTAAATCATCTTCATTCAAATACTCTACATCAAGTAGAATACAAACTATGTGGTGGATTCTTCTTTTGCTTATCATTTTTTTCATCAACAATAAAACCAAAGTATTACCGTGCCCCAAATGGGTGAGGTGTTTATCAGTAAAAATTAAAGAACTGAATGAAATTTTTGAGGATCTCTCTCACAAAACCCAAAAATCTAGAACCACATAAAGAAAGAGAGCAAGAAAGCAGGAGTGGTGATAACATCATTCCATGGAACTCCTCCAAGACGTATCATTCAAAAAACCTTCTCCAAGATGCCACTAATGTCAGCCAGTAGAACTTCCATTCTCCCAAGTAAATTTTCTCTCTGAATGCTATCACACTTCTTTTAAAAGCCACCCAGTGCAAGATGATACATTTTTATAGGAAACATCACTTGACCCCACAACCTCATCGTCGCAAGAATAGCACCTTCCAACTATGCTACAGGCTGTGGCTGTGCAGGATATCTGTACTTGTCTATTGAATCACCTAACCTGAAAGAGTTCCACAAAGTGGCCCCTTGTAATTGCTACCGAAATGGAAAGCAAATCATCTACAACTTTCTCCTTTCTAGGTCCTCCATGCTCCCACACTCATGCACAGGGTGTATAAATCCCACTTACCATGTGAAAGGATCTGAAGAGAGATTAGAATGAAGTCCTCTTTTGGAAATAATTTTATTAGAATGAAGTCCTCTTTTGGAAATAATTTTCAAAGACATCAACATCATTTCATTCAATACTCAACATCATCAATATAATGGACCTATTCTTCAAAATAGAAATTTTAATGTCAAAAGATCTCTCCTTCACCTAAAAACTCATAACTCATTAACTTGTCACATCTTTCCCCTTTTGTCTTCTTTAAATGAAATATTTAAGGAGCCTTCGAGATTGCAAGGCGGTGGAAGTGTCCCCTATCTAAACATCACCCTAGAAATAATACAGCTTCCAGTCCTCACATTTAGTTGGTATGTTGGTTTGACATCCAACATTGAAATTCGCTACCCTGATGTTGCGAATCCTTTTTGTAGCTCTAACTTGTCCCGTTGAAACTATGCTTCCACTATTATTTCACAATCAAGCAATTCCTTCTTGAAATCCTTTCAATTCCCAAGCCAACTTAACATTTTTTAACCTGAATCCAATCACTCAAGTGAGATACGAAAGACTACTCTCTTTCCCAAAGTGAATCCATTTGAACTTCACAAGTGTCTTTGCCGCCAATACCAGTTTATAAACAACAAATGAAGGAATACCAAACCAGAGGCAATTTGTAGTTAATTACTTAATTGAAGTCATTCACATGCTGATATACATATACATATACATACATACATAGAGAGAGAGAGAGAGAGAGGGCATGATTTTTGCACACATATATACAGAGAGAGAGAGAGAGTGTTGTTTCCACAAATCAAGCCTTCTTTCAAATCTTTCTAGAATCAGGAACCATTGTCAAAGGGGATCTTGGATTTTCCCTTAGTGAGCTAAGAGCAAGGGCATCCCACTATGCTAAAAAAAATCCTGGACAGGGCATATTTAAAATATAAATAAAAATTTCCAAGTCCTAGGGAGGTTTCAAACTTCTTCATCTTCTTCTTCTTCTTTTTGGCGTGTGTCTGTGGGGTGGGTGGGGGGAGTTCATGGCCACCCCTGCCCCTCCCTAGTTCTGCCAGTGGCTAAGAGATTAAAAAAAAAAAAAAAAAAACACTGCTTACTCCTATCCCCAAAATTCAACCTTCTAAGCATATACAAATAGGAGGCACAGATCCACCCTATAATATGTTTTCTCTGTGCCCACCTTTAGTAACATCTTCACCTGCCTTGCCTTGGATCTCACATATCAATTTACTTTTAGGACTTCATCCAGAATTGCATTTCTTGAACAACCAAAAAAAAAAATGAAAAGGGGAGATAATTGATGAGTCCTTAAAAATGCACATTTTCATAAAAACTTTTGATCTTTTTAAGGACTTATTGATTCAAAAGATCCTCATTTATATTGAAATCATGATTTTGTACATCTATACATCATTGTAGTGCATTCACGCATAATTCGCTGAAAAATCATCATTTTTGCATAAATTCATGAAACCTGCCATATTTAGAATTTTATTTTTTAGAAAGTTTTGTGAAAATTATTTTTCTAATGAAATAAATCCGTTTTTCATCATCATTAGTTTATTTTAGAAAAATCATGGCCAATGATGTGCATTCATGATACCATTTCATGTAAATTGGACCTACATTCATGCACTGTTGAATCGTAGTCAAAATTGCCTTTTTAAAAGAAATTTCATTGTTTATTTATAGGTCATTCAAGAAAGGGATCCCACTCTACAATTGTTGCAAGAATTCAAATTTGATTCAAGAAAAGAAAGCCAAGGTGGAGAGAATTCAAGAAATGGAAAGTCAATCCCATTTTTCTTTGGACAGCATACATTAAAACGGTCATAACTCTCAAACAGAGCATCGGATTTGAGCAATCTACTTACCGTTGGAAAGCTCCTTTGGAGTAGATATTCGCAGGATCCAAAATTGCATCAATCGGAGTGGAAACGATAAAGATATGACCTCAGAAAGCTTACCACTCATTTTTAGGCTGGATTGCAAAAAAGTTTAAAAATTTTCTCCATGTTACACATCTTTGGTGGCGCCAAATTGTAAAGATTTGAGAGAGTTATTTTTAGAAAGATAGTGTAGAGAATTTTTAAGTAAAGAAACAATCAAGAATTTCTCACATAACTTGCCAAACATTGGAAGACTTGTTGGCCAAGAAGAGGACTTACCAATTGAAGGAGATCTTTTGCTACAAAGTAGGATCTATGGAGAGAAACAAGGGGCTCTCCACTCTTATAAATTAAAGACATTGACCTCCCATGCTCTTCATAGAAAGATAGACCACTTCTCTCTAGAATTACTACTACACTTCATCTTCTTCAACTCTCTTCATCTCCATTGAAGTCCTTAAGGAGATTTGGTCTGGAAATCACACTACAACCTTGGGTTTAATCATCCAGAAGAGGCTTCTCATTTTAGTATATACTTGTTTTGATTTTCAATTCATTATCTTTTATATAAAGACATTGCATTCTAATAAAAGTGTTGCTTTTTCGTTTCAATTTTTCTTTCTTGTACTTGGGTGATTGGTGCTTGATTTATGTTTCTTTACTTGTTGGTGTTTCAATTAACGACCCAAAGCCCTAAGAGCATGATTCAAATTATGAACCCGCTTAGAAAAGATTTTTGAAAAGAGAAGAAAGCCCTTTCCACACTTTTATTTTTATTGTTCACCATACATTTATTTTCATTGCAATTCCATACATTTAATTTCTTGCAATCCATACATTTAAATTTCTACAATTCCACACATTTAAATTCTTGCACTTTCGCTATTTTTCTTGTTATGTTATGTTGATTTTAAGTTTCGTTTTTGCATAGTCTATGGCTGGAGTTGGTGATCATTCCATGCATTATCATATGGTGAAGTTCCTTACATGATTAAGTTGTTAGGAAAACCAATTTATAGAATTAAAAGTGAAGAAGAAAAATTTGGATTTCAATTATAGTGCTGAAAAACGCATAAATTTGCACCACAAAATTCAGCATACAGAAACAATTTTTAGCAAAAAGTTTAAAGTTGGTAGCCCAGTCAAATCATAACATTTTTCTTTAAAACATGGAAAATTTTAAAGTTTAGGATATAGCCTTTTATTCACCAGAATTTCAGATCAAATTAATTTCATGAAATAGGTTAAACAGAGGCTTAAACTTTGCCAATCAGTCAATTCGGATCAGAATTTCTACACAGAATTTTGCAAACTTTTCATGTTCATTCCTTCATAACTTTCTTATTTTAGATCCTTTTTCACATTTGTTTTTTTGTTAGTTTTCTACATTAGTATAGTTTGAATTCCAACCATTAAACTTAGTTTAAAGATGCATTAAATTAGGAAAAATCATGCATAAAGTTTGCGCTAGCATACTAGTTTTTCATACTTAGAATTTTTCAACATCTCATGGCATGCATTGCATTACTGACTTTACTAACTTTCTAATTTTAAATTTGTTTCTAGTTTTATATTTTTTTATTATTTTAGATAATTTCCAGAATTAAAGATCTTTTTAAACTTGCTTTATTTGAGGATTTTAAAAATTGGAAAGTTATTTTAGAGTTTGGAAATTCTAACTTTAGGTTTCTAATTTTAGAAAGTAGGCTTGTTTTCTATTTTTTTTTTATTGTTTGCTTTGTTACTAACTTTTTTTGATTGGTTGTTGCTAATTTTGATTTGTTTCTAACTTAGTCTTATTTAGTTTCTAATTCAGTTGTTAATTTTATTTTTAGTAACTTTCTACTTTTGGAAGTTTTAACTTGTGTTTTAGTTTTGCAGTGACTTTAGTATTTTTAGTTAGAATTTTAGTTTTAAGCTTTTAGATTAGGAAGTTTTCTTTTATTTGGTTTGTAATTAAGTCTTTTAATTAAAGTAGGATGGTTGTAATTTGTTAGTTTTTTTAAATTATAATAGTTTTAGATTTTAATTAGGGCAGGTACAAGTTGAAAAGAAACCTTAAAAAAATTGCCCCCTGAGGATCGACCTGGTCTCACTAGTTATTACTACATTACGGCTCTGCACTTGGAGCTCACAATCAATAATGGCGCAAAACTTCCCCTAATCACTTCGAGAGAATGGTTACGAAGTTTTACAAATGCTCCCAAGAAAACCGATAGCTCATACTTTTTTAGTATCCTCCATTCCCGAGATCTTCGATCGTAAGAATACATGTCATTTAGATACCATCATTCCAACATTATATTGAATAAATTACTCATAATCAGATCCCTAAAAACTTGAAAGCAACCTTGGGTGAAACCATCAAGACCCAGTATTTTCCAGGGCCACCTTCACCTCGTCCTCCTAGATTCTGGAAAAAAAAAAAAAAAAAAAGGCGCTGCCAAAAGAGTCTGAAAGGTAAGACTACCAAGCTTTGTTCATCAAATGCAATGGAAACAAGGAGAAGACTACCAGCAGTTCAACCTCCAATGACAAGATTGCAAGATAGCAAAAACATGACCATGTATTCAACACCATTGGCACTGCACACAATTACGTGTCCGCATTGGAAGAGAAATTCAGAAATTTTATTAATTAGTATTAGAAAATCAGAAATTTCATTAATCAATGTGTTGAACAGAGAAAACATAACAATTGTTCATGATCTCACTCTCTAGAATTGCATGCCACACAGCGGATGTGATGGCAAAGCCTCTAAAAGAACTCATGCCCAAGCACTTTACTTGAATTAAAAGAATTACCATTTGCTGGATAAAGTTTGATATAGGAAGAGAAAACAATTTAAAAATAAATTTATACAAGATTCTAGGCTTTATCAGTTGCCCCTTAAACCAAACCAACTGGTAAAGAACCCCAGTATTCAAACACAAATAAGTACCTTTAAATACCAATCCATACAATATATATACACACACATATATAACTATAACTGGCATGATGTATTTCTTAGACACCTTTTTTAAATATTTGTACTGGTAAAATTAACATGCAGTTCATTGCAGATAAACAGATAGAGGACAAATGTGACCATGTTACTACCTGTCTGCGACCTTTTTAGACTCCAGGTAAATAAAAGCAAACCCTTTACAAATAGGGTCCCTTGTCTTTTTGTTTCCAGAAACTGCTGGGCTTATATGGAGAATTCCAGGAAAGCCCTTAAACGCTGATTGCAGATCACGATGGATGTTCCTTTTCTTAGGAAGGTTCCCAATTCGAACTTCAACTCCACATTGAACAGCTTCAACTGCTGCATATCTCCATTAAAGTACCACAAGGTCAGATATTATTACTAGAATAGAAGACTGACAAAACAAAATAGCTGCAACATACTACATAGAGATTTGATATAACTTGAATTAAACCAAGTCAATACTTGGTTGCTCCAGGTTGATTAGGTTCAGCCCAAAGGATGAATCAACCCACAATTAAATTTTCAAAAGTTCACAGAAATAAGCCAGCCACCAGGCTTTGATTGAATAACCCCAACTCTACCAGCACTTCAAGTACAGCCAACCACAGCAGTCCCCTCTCTGTGCACCAGATCTGTGATGTGAACATTGAGGTCTGTCGTATAAGTAGGTTGTTGAACTGTTTAAAGGGTCAGCAGACCTCCTAGGAACCATACACTAGGAAGAGCAATGAAACTGCCACTATGGACATCCACAGTTCCACAGAGTCATTCCAATAATAGCCGCAAGAATTTTTTTTTGTGGTTTGAGACAAGTAATCCCTTTAATGTGTGATCATATATACATGACTGCCATTTACTTTGTGAGAAAAAAAAAATCTAGTTCTGAGACTTCTCATGAAGTAAGCAGATAGGTAGACAACATAACAGCTCCGAACTGGATTCATTGATTGATATAAAGAGAACAGAAATACAAATCATTCAAACAAACAATGAAACAAAACATCTCACGCTCAAATCAAACTAGCTTAGACCGTATGTATCTCTCATCATTTATCATCAAAATGAAAGAACGTTACAAATGTGACAACCCACAAAGTAGCCTATTGTGAAAGAAGTTTCTTCTCTGGTCTCCATTGGTTGCTTAGCAAGTTAGGGGCATGAGTGCGCGAGACAGTGTGTGAGTTTGATTCTTCAATAGCAACAAAAAAAAAAAAAAACAATTACTTTCTTCATTTTCATCAGTATGTATAGCTGTAGAATCGATTTGGGAATAGTAATACTAAAAATATACACATGATTATCATTTACATTAAGAGAAATAAAAAACCAAGTAATCAGTATTCTTGTGAAATGGGCAAATGGGGTAGGCAAACACTGCTCTAAATTGAATGGATTCACAGACTATTAAACCCAGATACCAGTACATGCAAATAGACAATAGGCTCTGAATTGGATCAATTCATTAATTATTGAAAACACCCACATCCCAACTCATTCAAATAGACAAACAAATTATAGGTGACGATACAAAAACAGCAATACCTTTCTGCATCTCCATCTCTTTCTTCTTCATCGTAGCAATCTTCTGAGGAGAAGTGTGCTTCAGCTTATTGATGTTGGCAAGCTGAGCTCTTCTAGTCTGTTCCATCTCTTCCTCAATCTTATCCTCAACCGAAGTATCATAAATCTTCCCTTCTCCAAAACCTGCCGGCCTGTTCTCAAACCAGCTCTGCATCTCATCAAGAGGCATTATCAGCATAGATTTCTCCACCCGCTTGACTTCTTCCTCTTCATTGTTGATGCTGTTGCTGATTCTGTGGTTATTCGAGGCAAAATTGGCGGACCCAGTTCGTCCCTGGTGAAAAACAGAGCAGATTTCAGATGGGGTTTTGAGCATCATTGAAGAGAAAGAAGGAAAAAAAAAACCATGGGTAGTACTTGTTTTTATCCATACATTAGCGACTGGGGAGAATTGGAAGGAGATGGGGTAGGAGAGAGAGAACGAGTTGATTTTGTGGTGTGGGTTTGGGAAGAAAGGAGAGAAGGTTGGAGGAAGCTTTGGAGGTAATGCAGAGAGGGCGGGAAGAAGATGTGGTGTCGCTGCAGACATCTTGACATGCGATTGAACCTGTCAGCTAGAATCAGAGGTATCATGGCCCTATATGCTGGTTTGGAATGTCCGGGTTTGGCTAAACCTGATTAGGATGACCGAACTTGACCCAAACCGTATCCCTTGGGTTAGGTTCAACCTGCTTAACTCGCATTTAAATGGATATGATTGGAATCAACTAGAGCTGGCAAAATGCAATCCGACCCACATGATAGATGGGTCGGTCACGGGTTAGGAATTTCTGACCCACAATTAAACGAGTTAGGTTAGGGTTGGCCGCTTAACCCATATTAATTCTTATCTTTACTGACACCTATTTAAAAACATAAGCAGAAAATATTTCTCATGATTATCTCTAGTTTCATCCTTTTACCTTCTTTGATTTCTTCTTTATTGTTTAGTGTCTTTCTTGTTGTCAACTCCTATTTTCTTTAGCTATATTTGTATTATGGTTAAAATTTTGATTTAACAAATGCAATTGACATAGGTTATACGGCCCAACCCAATCCTATGCGGGTTATGTAGCCCAATTCAATTCACATAAATTATGTTAGCTGAAGAAGGTCAGGTCAGGTTGATTGGTGGTGGCTACAGGTTAAATGTTTCTAACCTGTTTAATAAATGGATGAGATGTGGATTAGGCAAAATGATCTGACCCGATTGCCACATCTACAGTCAACCTTCTTGACTTGCATTTTAAATGGATCTAGTTAAGGTTAGGTTAGCCTAATTGACTTTTGTAATCCAATTTGTTTGGAGATAGGCTTTTGATTTGTTGGGTATAGTAGCCATTCCTAGGGCATTTTAGGTAGGGTCGCTAAATGGGTCGGGCCAACATTGTAGTTCAGTTCACATTTTGAAGCCTAATCTACACTTGACCCATTTTCAACTTACACTAGTCTTAAAAGAAGATATTTAATATATGAGTGTAAGCATTTTGAATAAGAATCCTTGGTCAAAACACATAGGATCTTTGAATGTTTGGATCCCATATCCATGTATTTGAAATCAGTGGTGAATTTATCCTAATCCAAAAAATAGGGTCTATACCTGCTTCTTTTCCTTTTCTTCTTAACCAGGGACCTAAGAATTGGCATGCTTAGATAATCAGAGACTATTTACAAATTGCAATCCTAAGACTATCCAGAAGAGACAACTTGTTTGAAGGAAGGAAAAGCTATATTTTTTCCATCCATTTTTATGATGTTTTATAGTGGTTAGAATGTTTTGTATGACTTTAGAGGTCCACGTGTTTTAACTAATACATGGTGCTTATGAGTAGTGTCATATGGGCTTTGCTACTGGCCTGCTATGTTTGTGAGGTCATAAAAAAAACACTTATTATATATATATATATATTTCCATTGTTTAAGAAATGGCTAAAATGTAGAAGGCCCTGTTTTGAACATTGGCAAAAAGAAGAGGCTGATTTTGAAATTTCTCTATATTACATAAAGACTGTGTCAGTGTGTGCTGGGAGTGGATAGATAGAGAGAGAGAGAGAGAGAGAGAGAGCTGTAGAGTGTTTTTAGGAATAAAATGGCGGCAACACTGGCATTCGTTTCTCTCTCCTGCATTTGCACAAGCAGTTTTCATGCAAAATCGATTCCCTCCTCTTCTACTTCTGCAACTCCTCCCTTTCAGTATCTTCTATGCAATGGAAGAAGGAGAAGAAGAAGAAGAAGCATGGCAGCGATTACTCCTTCTCGCTCTCTTGTGAGGAAGAAACACCCAGAAATGAGACGAATTAGGGCAGTTTCAGAAGAAACCCTTGTTCCTGAAGGGCAAGAGAATGATGCTGATGCTCCTCCCTCCGAGCAGCCGGTTTCAGTTCCCGTCTCGCCTTCTGACATGCTCACCATGTTCTTCAAGGTCCCGTCTCTCTCTCTCTCTCTATGTATGAAGAGTGATTCTTAGGATCCTTGTGCTTTAGTTTTGGTATTGGAGTGGGTAAGATTTCCCAAGATCTTCCTTTAGCCTGTCATCAACTAGATTTTTCAGATTATACATGCTATCTTTTCTCCCTCTCTTTAATCCTTTAGCTTTCTCTTAATAAATTGAAACCTTAACACTCACATTCTAATTGCCCTTAATCTCTTGTTCGAACAATGACTTAAGTATCATCATTGTTAGGAAAGTTCAACACCATGCCCTAAGCTCACTTCACATTCAAATCCTTGACCTCACTATCAAGAGCCTCAAGAAACCCCGACCTCTAACACAGCTTTGGCAAGAAATCTATTTATTGGAAAACCCAAACTCTTATCTTAATTCCGTAACCTTGCGAAACCCAAAACTCGGCCGGCAAAAGCCCCTCAAATCCATTGAATTTTAACCCCAACTCAATCCCATTTAATACATATATGAAACTACCAACTTTTTCCTCACAAATCACTTCATTTTGGACCCTTATTTGACCCCAATCGGAGTCCCAATTGTCCGATAAAAAGCCCACAAATTTAACCAATTGAACCAGACGACAAATTTTTAGAATTTTTTTGAGAACCACTTGATTCACCCTTCCCTGATCTGAACCTTGTTAGCCTATTAATGAATTCAAATTTCCAAAACTCTTCCTTATTAAACAAATTGGCAACCAGCCTTTGGCCTAGCCTCCAGCCAGCCCTTAGAACTGTCCAGGTGAACCAAACAATGAGCCACTAGCATCAGTTGAAAGCAAAACAAGTGGAAAGAGAAAAAATAATAATAATAAAAATGAAGGTCCTCTTATATTGGTGTGACGACTTGTTACAACTAATGTGGAGGATGATGAATTGATGATGATTGGAGGTGCAATTATATATTCTGTGTTATGTGTTCGGTGCGAAGTTAAGATCTGTAACATTGTCATCAATGGCGGAGGTCGTACGAACATTGTGGCGCAAGAAGTTTTTGACAAGCTGCAGCAACCAATGGAAGTACATCCTAACTCTTATCTTATCAAGTGGGTCAATGATGAGTCCATTCTAGTGATGATGAGATTCTTGGTGGGCATGCATGCTGGAAGAGTTGAGGACTCCATTACTCTACTTGTATGATGTTATTCATTTCTGATGAACATTGCATGAATTTTGCTTGGATGTACTTGGTTGTGCGATTGGGATGTGATGAACAACCAGGCCAATTCGCCAATTCATATATTTTCTTTTTTACTAGATGACATCCAAGAGTGGTTCCAATGAAGGAGTTGTTCTCAAAGAAGATAGAAGAGGACACAAAGGATAGAAGAGGACACAAAGGCCAACCTTCTTGCCCAGGACAAAGATAATTAAAAGAAAGAAAATATAAAGCAGGATGCTTGCATGAGAAGATAATCGAATGAAACAAATAATAAGACTAAACTCAAATATAGTTTTTATTTATGTTTAATCTAGGTTACATTGGCCATAGACTATGATGGACCAAAGACCAAAGATCTAAAGTTCTCAATACCCCCTTCAAACCTTTGATAGTACAAAAGCAAATGAAAAGGAAAACCACTCTAGTTCTGATCTTCAAATCCTTTGGAAGGTTTTGATTTCTGAAAGTTCTTCGGATGCTCTGGAAGTTTTGGGAAGGCAAATGATGGCTTTGGAGGTGAATACAATGGCCCTGGGTTGTGCTAGGGACCCCTATTTATAAATTTTGATGCGTTGAGAAACAAGCGAATGAGGTAAAAATCCTTTCAGAGACAGGCACATGCCTGGCTTGCACGGTGCGCTGACATGCCCCTCGTCTTTTTCTTTTCTTGTTTTTTTTTTCTCTCTTTTTCTATTTTTTTCCTTTGCTTTGATCCGATCCATTAATGGTCTACAAATGTCCCCTCAAGGTGGTGGGGCCCTTTAGACCTCTCAAAATGGGTCCCATTGCCTTAAGTAAACAGCCAATTTTTTGGTGGAAAAAAAAAATTGCGCGCCCTATGTGGGGGCTGACCTGACTCAGTGCATAAAGATACCGAGTCGTTTTATTTGTTCTTTCTTTCTTTGAAACTCTTATGCTGTTATGTGTGGGATCCTTCTCATTTCTCTTCTCTTCCATCGGCTTTAAACCTATTTTCCTTCACCTATGTTCTTCTCAAATGTTGTAGAATGGCCAAGTGTAAGGATTTTATACCCTTTTTTTTTAACTTGGAATTGAATTAGGCTAATTTGAACTTTCTAGAAGACCCAAGTGGTCTGTGGGGCCCAAATGCCCAAGACTTCTGATCCCTGTGAACATGTCCAAATCGTTTAGGAGCATGAGAATGGGGAATGGGCCTTAAGGTCCCACTTTGCCTTCAATGAGTGGTTCGGGTAAATAGGTTCCTTGTAGATTGGAACCGACTTTGGTAGAAGATGATGCCATGTGCACGGCTAACAATGCTAGCAACACTCCTCATCTCACAACTCATTTCATAACTGTCTTATGTGGTAGGCCTAACTTATTTATTTTGTTTTTTACATGGTAGAGATGAAGGAGAGGGAAAGTGCCACATACATGGTTGTGAGATGAGTTATGAGAGAGGGGAGTGTAGCTAGCATGACTCATGCATGGCGCAGTGTGCTAAGCACACAATGCGCTATGCAGGCATGTAGGGTACAAGTACAACTCATGCTTAGATTCGTGATCTGAGTTGTGCCAAGTGGACCCCCATAGATTGGTAGATCAAACTTGCCCACAAATTCGTATTTTCTTAATAATATATTTGTATATCTAAAACACATTCTATTTCCTCATTAGATTCTTAAGTGTGGGGTGATAAATAACCATATCTCTAGTTGTGCGGCAGGAATCTTTCCCTCTAAAAAGCAAGTTTTGAACTTGGTTTAATAGTTTGATGAAAAAAAAAGGAGGGTTTTTTAACACAAGAACTCATCATCATCGAAGCCTAGTCCCAAATATTTTGGGGTAGGCTACATTCTATTTCTCCACTCCGAGCTATCTTGGGCCAAGTCCTCAGATAAGTTTAATTTCTTCAGATCCAATTTTACTACCTTCATCTAAGTCTTCTTTGGCCTACCCCTTCTTCTTAGTGGGCCATCAATCTGTAGAGCCAAACCTTTTTTTTACTGGCGTCGTTGCTGACTTGCGTTCAATATGCCCAAACCATTTTAAATGGGTTTCTCTAATCTTATATCCTATTGATGTTATATCTAAATGCTCTCAAATGTACTCATTTTTAATTTTATCTTAACTAGTTTTACCGCACATTCACCTCAATGCTCTCATCTCTGCTACCTTCATTTTATGCATATGCTGCTTCTTAATTAACCAATATTCTGCCCCATAGGTCATAAATTGTCTAATCACTGTCCTATAAAATTATTCCTTCAATTTTGTTGGCATTTGTCTGTCATAGAGCACTCTAGAAGTAAGTCTCTACGTCAACGATCCTACTTTTATCCTATATTTAACATCTTCATCAATCTCTCCATCCTTACTAATTATTGAGCCAAGGTAACGAAAAGAATCTCTCTGTGGTATTTCCTGCACATCAATTCTTACAGTAGTTTCAGCTCTTTGTATATACACATTGAAGTTGCAACTCATATATATATATATATATATAATTTTTAACAAAAGAAATACTTAAATACTTCAAAACTGCAATGTATCTATGTTGTATTGTCTTGAAATTATCATTTTTTAAGGGTAAAATCTGTGCTCCTGCTGTATCCATGCCATTTCCCTGGCATATCCTTCCCGTATCTAGGCATCATAACTTGAATAGAAAAGAAGAGCCGCACCTCCCGCTCCCTCTTTCTTGATCTTCTGAAATATATTAGTTTTAAAACTTATTCAGTTAATGAGTTCTTATTGGACAGTCTTTTGATATGGTTATGTTCGTGGTTCTCCAGGCAATTAGATAATTATTTTGTAAGATTTGGCACAGTCCGTTCATGACATAAGGCTTAATAATGTGAGGTTCTTGGCTTCTGTCAACATCCATTTAGGGTTGGGTGCAGAATGGACTCTCAATTAGTTAACTACCAATGCCCAGTACTTGATGCCAGATACAATACTCCATCCAAAATGGCATCTCTTGTGTTTTGGCGAGTGTTCTAGTGTTTAAGAATTAGTTGTGCTTATAGCACAGTTGCTCAGTGTTACAACCATATGGTTGCGGTTCATATCTTAGCTTCCCTAACTTAAAAGAAAGGGCCTTTACGGTCACCTTTTCTTTTTGTTTTTTTCCTTACCTGTTTAAACTATGTGCTGCAAAACCATGTGCCATTCCATCATACTATGCATGACTGTCTTTGTACTGTTTCATGTGCTAGACTGATCCAAGGCTCACCTCTTATCTTGAAGATTCCTTTGTCTTTCACTCCGCTTACATTGCTTCTTGTTCCTATTATCTTAGTTTTCACGGCATTTTATGTTCATGTGCGCTTTTAGTTCTTGTTGTATATCTCTAATAAGTTTCCCCATATAAAACTGAAGGCTGAAGGAAATATGGATGAATCAGGAGTCTCCACTGTGATGAAAGCTTTAGAGGTGCAACTCTTTATTACTCTTTTTCAAACCCCTCATCCCTTATTTTACTACAAGGGGAAGGTACTTATAATTTTTACTACGAGGCTGCAGGGCATGTGTAGTTGACATTGCTTAGTTTCTTATGCAGGAACAGGAGGGCATTAGTGATCTAACAGTTCAGGTCCTTGAGGGTATTGCTTCTGTGGAGGTATATGTACGAGTTAACTTTATTGGCTTTTTTCCCTTGAATATGATAAAAACGTTGTCTGATATTCAGATTAGCTTGTTGATTTTATTAGGAATTGCTTTAACAAAATTGGATTTATTTGGAATTACTGGTTGGATCTGTTTGGGATCCTATTTAATTGGGCCAAAGTGCAACGGGTTGCTTGTTTCTGGACTGTCGGCCTCAAGATCTGATTTGGTTCCTTATTAATTCATTAAGTTAACAATTTATTTCTGGACCCATTTGGACTGTCTGATATATGTTTTAGTACTTTTTTCTCTATTGTTTGGGCCTGCATCATAAGAAAGGTCAGATTTGGAAATGAGAATGCTTAGGTGGATGTGTGGTAAAACTAGGAAAGATAAAATTAGAAATTAGCGCTTTCGAGAACATTTAGGGGTAGCATCAATAGGAGATAAGATTAGAGAAACTCGTTTAAGATGGTTTGGGCATGTTGAGCGTAAGCCAGTAATGGCACCTGTGAGAAAAAGTTTGGATATACAGATGGAGGGTCCATCAAGAGGTAGGGGTAGGCCGAAGAAAACATGGATGGAAGTGATTAATTCAAATTTGAAGAAGTTGCACTTATCGAAAGATTTAGCTCAAAATAGAACCGAATGGAGAAATAGAATTCATGTAGCCGACCCCAACATGGTTGGGATAAGGCTTTGATGATGATGATGATGAATTTTTAAGAAAAATGCTGGTGAATATGGTTTATTACAGGTGGAATTGGATGATGATAGGTTCTAATGAGGTATAATTTATGGGGAATGGATTGTTAGTTTGGATGAATTTTGAATTTGATATAGTGAAAACAGAAAATCTCATTCCTTTGGTCAATTTTCCCTCCAATTAAGACCTTTGAGACCTTGTTACAGCTACTCAGCAAAATTGGCTATTTTGATGCTTGTTAGAAAATTTTATGAACTATTTTGACATCTGCAATTCATGTGACCTGTTTTAAATTTAGCCCAGAAGGTACTGACTGTTTTGAAAATTTTTCTAGATTAAAAGGAATGCTATCTTTTACAAGAGTTAACAGAAAAAACTTGAAAAATCAGCATTAAAGGATAAAATTAAGGGTCATGTTACATTGGGCTTCCATGATCCATTAAGATCTTACAGCAAGAACTTGATAAAATGAAGAATCATCTTACCTTTAGTTTGCCGGAAAGGCTGCTTCATCTAATAAATATGAATAAAAACATTAATTGCATATGTAAAATATTTCAAATAAAATGCATAAATGAATCATAAATAGAATGTTATGATCGGAATACCCATAGCTGTATTCATGTCCTGAATTTGGAAAATGGGTGTCATTCTTGTCCTGAATTTTGGAAAATGGGGTGTCAAATATCTCCTGTTCCCCTTTCTGCATTTGCTGCGACATACATATTTGTCCATCATAACTTACACATTAGACACTCAAAAGGTTTACAGTTCTAATCTCTCTCTCTCTCTCTCTCTCTCTCTCTCTCTCTCTCTCTCTCTCTCTCTGTGTAAAACTGAATCTAAATTAACTACTTGTTACATGAAAGTATTTTGGCGCATTCCTTATTTCTTAACATAATAGACTGCAGAACCTATCTTTTCGGGCATTGCTGTATCGTTTGTGATCTACATTACAGTAATATCTATCTCTGTCCAGTTGACAAAACAGACCACAGTACAAGCCACAGGTGTCGCTTCAAATCTGGTAGAGATTATTCAAGGATCGGGGTTCAAGTTGCAGACTTTAAATCTGAGTTTCGAAGATGAAGAGGATATGAAGAACTAGGTTCTTAACAATCTTCTGTGTTCTGTTGTTCAGTGTGGTTTTAATTGAAGCAGCATTTTTGTTTGATGCTTGTTCCTGTACTCTAAAGATTACAAGTTTCCTTCTAGACTTGTAGTCTGAAGTAAATATTCTCAGCATTGATCTTCTATATATGGTGGTGTTGTATGACCGCAACACCTTTGACATGTATTCTACTTCCACAATTTGTACGAGTCTTTTGCAGGGAAGTACAAACCATTTAAAAAGAAAGGGGAAAGTATCTAATTTCCATCTTCAAAAACTACAGATGAGTGACAAAACAGGCACATCATTTTATAAATAACATCAACTACAAATTCAAAATGTGAAGGATAACCTGCAGCCAGAAGTGCAAAAATTAATTGTCCCTGAACTTAAGCGGTCGTTTGTTTGCTGTGAAAATGATTCACATGTAAATGGTTCTCATGGGAATCATTGACATATGCAAGTGATACACATGTGAAATGCATTTCACTGTTTGTCCTTTTCACCTCTTTTTTACATGTGAACCTGAGTACATTGGACAGTTGTACATTTTTCACAAATTTATCAAAACCCATAATTGCTAGCCTTTTTAAAGAAAATGAACGGTTCCGATCGTGAATTAGGGGACCATAGAAGTCTAGAAGAGTAGATCTCGTGGTCCTTAGTGTTTTCATAAATTTCTTAAAATCTATAATGAATTAAGTTATGAAATTTTATTCCAGTCTTTTTTAGGCTTTTAAAGGAGAAGGAGATGAATGGTGATGCTTTACATTTTCACATCCAAGTAAACTGCCCCCAAGTAATAAAATGTGGTTGAATACGAGTGGTTTACAAAAAATGTTCCGGTTCACTCAGACTTGGACGAGTTGACTTGGTTTGCTTGAGTCATGCGAGTTGAAATGAGTCTGGTTGACTACTAGGCCAGTCTATCGGCCCGACTTAGTTGCCTTTTCTACCGAAAAACAACTTAGTTGCCTTATGACTCATGACCTTCCCAAGTTGATTCCAGTTTCTGAGGTTCTAATTCCAGTTTCCGAGTTTTAAACGATGTTGTGCAGTGTGTAGCCTTGTAGAACTCATCAGTCTATTTCTTCACTCCTGCGGTCGAAATCACAGTAGAATGGAAAGGAAGGGGTTAACCATCTAATTTGGGGTCATCCAACCATCCGTTTTGCATTGCAAGCCCTTCATCATCAGATGTTTGCAATCATCTGATTTAGATTCTTCTGTAATCGCTGTCTATACATAATGGGCCTACTTTCAATGCATAATATGGCTCATTAACTAATGCTATATTAGGAAACTTTTTGGGGGTTAAAAGCCATAGTAGAGGATTTGAAATTGAAACCACATGTTTTGTTCTAGGGACAGCACAATTGGGGCCCACCTACAGAGAACCCACTGAATCTGTGGGGCCCCCAGAAGATGATGGTGCTTACAATATATATACCCCCTTACATACATTGTAATTTGTAGGGCTCATATTACTGTGAGGCCGGTATGATATGGATTGGGTTTTTTTTTTTTTTTCTTCTTGTGGGGGTGTGGGGGTGGTGTGGGGCCGTGCACGGATTTTTGGCGGGCTGCAAGGAAACGGGTTCCTTTTTCTAGCGCCAAAACCCTCCCTCCCTTTTACCTTTAAATACTCCCTAGCCCCCCAAACAATGCTAACAAGGCCTTCCTGACTAAACCCCTTAAAAATCCCATTTTCTTTGGAAAGGAAGCGTTGGGAGATCAGCAACAGCAGGCTCTTGATTTTTAGTGGGGAAGAAGAAGCTCAGGTACTCACCCTATCTCCATCTCCTCTCTTTTTATCTCCATCGTACATGTGGCAATGGCATGCATCATGCATGTATATTAATCTGATCATCATGATGTCTGGCAATGAAGAAAAAAAGGCCGGTCTTACAGCTGCCATGGATACTGCTATGGTAGTAGAATGATGTAAGATTATCCAAAGGTATCATCTGAGCCAGTTTTTTATTTTGTTTATTTATATGTTGGGGATCTTTTTTTTTTTTTTTAAATGGAATGGCAGGTCCTTGAAAGTTGAAATTACTTACCTCTCATGTTTATTATTATTATTATTATTTTATTGTTATCAGCCTGTGAATTAATAATTGAAACTAATTGATTAATCAGGGTTTAGATTTAGTTAAGGTCAGAATCTGTGGAGTGGAGTGGAATATCTTGCTTATATTGTCCTTGTAATTAATGATTCTTACCTAATTTAGTTAATATGTTTTTTTTTTTGTTAATATCTTGAATGCTGATTCATTGTGTTATGGTGGTGGTGGTGGTGGTGATGATGACAATGGTGAACATGACTGTTGTAGTGACGGCATGTAAAATGGTTGATAACATGGATTCGAGCTCATCTTCAGCAGTCAGAACACATATTCCAGAAGTAGATGAGGCTAATACACCAGAATTAGGGATGACATCTTCTGACTTAGATGAGGCTTTTGAAAACAATGGTTGCTTTGAGCAAATATTTGGGGTTCTTGTAGGGAAGGGGGGAAACGAAAAGATTGGGGAGATGCTTATATGTTGCTTGATTATTTCAAAGAAATGAAATGAATAAATGTTGGGTTTTGCCTTGTATTCTGGTTTAGCCGGTTCAATCGTTTGGTTTAACCCTAACCGAGGTTTAGGCTTAGGGGTATTTTAATCATTATGTATGGGTTTTCTTGTTTGCTAAGAAAGCGAAAACTATATCTATCGACGTACTGTAACCCTAGATCCCAAGGAGATTGAGATGGGATCATGATAGATGAGTTCTTTTCTCCGTGAACGTAGGCAAGGTTGTTGAACTACGTAAAATTGTTTTGTCATGTGTGTGAGTACTTGATGGTGTGATTGCTGTGTGTTCATCATGATTGATACGTTGATCGTGGGTATATTTTGTTGCACCACTTTTTCCAACAATAAATCTTACCTTCATCTTCATCATAAAGAAAGACAGAATGGATAGGATTACATACATATTTTGGGCAAATCCTACCTTCAAATCTCGTACAATTACTTTGGGCCTATTGTTGCATTTGGCATGATATACAATACAAATCAGTATGGATTGATTTTTGCTACTTTCACAGGTGTGAATCACCATGGTCAATCGGTATTATTTGGTTGTGGTTTGTTACCAAATGAAACTTTTGACACATTTGTGTGATTGTTTAGCAAATGGCTTGAAGCTATGCAATTAGGTTTACCAGCATTAATTATAATGGATCAAAATGAGGACATTGCAAAGGCAATTCAGTTTGTTATGCCGAGTGCATATCATCATTTCTGCTTGCGGCACATTCTTTATAAAGTGCGTGAAAAGTTAGGGGACATGGTGATCCGCAAGGATGGTTTGTTTAGAGAGATTTAAGCATTGTATTTTCGCCTCTAACACACTGGAACAATTTGAATTGAAATGGAAGAAGCCGCTAGAGGAGTTTGAGATGACAAATAATAATTGCTTAGCAGATTTGTATAATGCTCGTGAGAAGTGGGTCCCAATAATATGTCTACAAAATGGATACTTTGATGGTATGCCTCTTATCTGTAGACATGAAAGCATTGATACGTTTGTTAGGCAATATCTGTCAAAGAAGACCACTTTATATGATTTTATGTTGCATTTTAAGAGAGAGATCGCATGCGAAGAAGACTGTGAGCTAAAGGCAGATTTTGACACTTTGTATGACGAGCCAAAATTGAAGACAACTTTAGATATGGAGAAACAAATAGCAGAAACGTGTACACAAAAAATGTTTTGCAAGTTTCAAGATGAGTTGTTGTTAACCATTTCGTATGTGGCAGAAGTTCTAAAAGATGATGCAGATGGGACTGCTTATATTGTTTCATCTCTAGGAAATGAAGAGGAAATTCAGTGTGTGGTCATTTTTATGAAGAAAGACAAATATGCATCCTGTAGCTGTCAGATGTTTGAGTTATTAGGAATTCCATGCGGACATGTTTTATGTGTGTTGAAGCAAGAGAAAATCGCATATTTGCCCCAAGAATATATTTTGGACAGATGGAATAGCCACGCAAAGGAAGGTTGCGTGTATGACAACAATGGTGTAGAAATCAAAGCTGTATGCAAGGAGTCATTGATTGGACGACATCAACACTTGTTATATCTAGCTAATTTAGTCGTTAATGAGGTGTCCTTGCCTAGAAAGGCATGCCAGCATGCTAAAAATGTTCTTGTAGAACTGCAATAAAAAGTTAAAGAAATAAATTCAGATGAAGGGGGAATAGCAAAGGAAAACAGAGGAAAAGAATAAAAAAGGAAAGATGACATAAAGATGACATGTGACTATGTACATTATTGTAATCCACTGCATGTTAATGCGAAGGAACGTGAGCAGAGACACAAATCCTTCAAAGAAAAAGCACAAACCAAACCACGACTTTGCAATGGATGTAACAAGCGTGGTGTTTCACAGGATAAGCGTAATTGTCCTGCATTAGCAAAGCGGTAATTTTATTTCTTTTCCTTTTGTCACCATACTTTCTTTCTTTTCCCTTTTTTTTATTTTTTTGAGATTTTTTTATATTTTGATGTACTCAATTCATTGTTAGATTAAATTGTTGGAGCATCTTTATATTTCAGATAACTCCACCAGTTTTGCTGCCGGTCCCAAGCCCGGGTAAAGGAGGAGGGTTGCGTTAGGTAGGTGACAGCCAGCGTAAAACTTTGTCACAACCCAAACATGAATTATGAACAAATGATATTTCACGATAAGGCTAGGGCGTTCCCCGCTTTAAGCGACGCATTGCAGCATCGCCCGGCTGCAGTGAAAAGTGTGCAAGGGCTACCGCATGACTTTGGGCTAATGCGGTTAAAGAAGTTAGTCCATGAGAAGAAGAGGAGGAATAGGAAAATTAGACTTGCTACTTGGAATATAGGAACCTTGACAGACAAGAGCATGGAGTTGGTTGAGGTAATGAAAAGAAGAAGAATTAGTGTGGCTTGTATACAGGAGACAAGGTGGAAAGGGAATAAAGCTAAGGAGCTCATGGATAGGTATAAGCTTTTCTATGCGGGAAAGAGTAATACAAGAAATGGAGTGGGTATAATTATAGATAAGGATTTAAAAGAGAAAATTGTGGGGGTAAAGAGGTTTGGTGATAGAATTATAGCAATTAAACTAGTACTAGAGGAAGATATAATTCATATCATTAGTGCATATGCTCCCCAAGTAGGGCTAGAAGAAAGTGTGAAACGACAACTTTGGGAGGAGATGGATGATTTAATGCGAGAAATCCCAAATAGTGATAAAATTTTCCTTGGAGGGGATTTAAACGGGTATATAGGAAGAGATAATAGAGGATATGAGAGAGTGCATGGAGGTCATAGATTTGGAGAAAAGAATGAATTCGGAAACACTATATTGGACTTTGCAGTGGCATTTGATCTTATAGTAGCAAATACTTACTTTAAAAAAAGAGATGAGCATTTAATTACATATAAAAGTGGGAGTAATAGGAGTCAGATAAACTTTTTTCTAGTTAGAAAACAGGACCGATTGGCTTGTAAAGATTGTAAGATTATCCCAAGAGAGAGTTTGACTACGCAACATAGGCTTGGAGTTTTAGATATTTGCATTAGAAGTAAAAAGAGAGCAGTAGTAAACAAAATGGACCCTAAAACAAGGTGGAGAGATTTGAAGGGGGAAAGAGCAAATATATTTAAGGACAAAATGATTGAGAAAGGAGAATGGAATATTGAAGGAGAAACTACAGTAATGTGGAATCAAATGGCTAATTGTATTAGGAATGTTACAAAGGAGGTACTTGGAGAATCAAAAGGGAAGAGACATATTAATAAAGAAACATGGTGGTGGAGTATGGAGGTTCAGGAAGTTATTCGACAAAAAAAACATTGCTACAAAGTTTGGCAGGGGACTAAGAGTATAGAAAATTTTGAGTTGTATAAGAAGGCAAAGAAAGAAGCTAAGAAAGTAGTAAGTAGTGCAAAGTTCAAAGCATACGATGACCTTTATAATAGGTTGGGAATAAGAGAAGGAGAAAATGATATTTTTAAGCTTGCAAAAATAAGAGAAAAGAAAAGTAGGGACTTAGACCATGTCAAATGTATCAAGGACAATGAGGAAAATATTTTGGTGAAGGACAACGATATTATAGAAAGGTGGAAAGAATATTTTAGTAAACTTTTAAATGAAGAATATTTGGGCGATACAAGAGTGGAGGAGGATACTTCATTACAAGAGTATACTTTTCTCCGTAGAATTAGATGGGTGGAAGTGAAGGAAGCATTAAAGCGAATGAAGACAGAAAAGGCAACAGGCCCAGATGGTATTCCGATAGAGGTATGGAAATGCTTAGGAGAGGTTGGAGTAAGCTGGTTATGTAGATTATTCAATAAGATACTTGTGACAAAGAAAATGCCGGATGAATGGAGAAGAAGCATTGTAGTACCTATATATAAGAATAAATGAGATATACAAAATTGTACCAACTATCGAGGGATTAAACTTATGAGTCACACTATGAAGTTATGGGAGAGAATAATAGAGCAAAGACTGAGAAAAAAGACTAAGATTTCTGAAAATCAATTTGGTTTTATGCCAGGGAGATCAACTATGGAAGCTATCTTTTCACTTAGGCAATTAATGGAAAAATATCGAGCAAAGAGGAAAAATCTACATATGGTCTTTATCGATTTGGAAAAAGCCTATGATAGGGTACCGAGGAATTTAATTTGGTGGGTCTTAAAGAAAATGAATGTCCCAAGAGGTTACATTGAAATTTTAAAGGATATGTACGAAGGTGCAATAACAAATGTGAAAATCACATGTGGAGAAACGGGAGGATTTCCCGTGACTATAGGCTTACATCAGGGATCATCCTTAAGCCCTTATCTCTTTGCATTAATTATGGATGAGTTAACTGTGCATATTCAAGAAGAAGTACCATGGTGTATGTTGTTCGCAGATGATATAGTATTGGTGGGTGAATCAAGAGAGGGTGTAAATGCAAAGCTTGAGAGATGGCGGAGGGCATTAGAATCTAGAGGCTTTAAAATAAGTCGTACAAAGATAGAATATATGGATTGCAATTTCAGTGGACATATACAAAGTGTTGAAACCACTGTCAAAATTGAAACCCATGAGATACCACGTAAAGATTCTTTTCGGTACCTAGGCTCGATGATTAGTAAGGATGGGGAGATTGACGAAGATGTGGAGCATAGGATAAGAGCTGGATGGCTGAAGTGGAGACTAGCTTCGGGAATACTTTGTGATAGACAAATGCCAACAAAATTGAAGGAAAAATTTTACAGGACAGTGGTTAGACCAGTTATGACATATGGAGCAGAATGTTGGCCAATTAAGAAGACACATATTCATAAGATGGATGTAGTAGAAATGAGAATGCTTAGGTGGATGTGTGGTAAAACTAGGAAAGATAAAATTAGAAATGAGCGTTTTCGAGAACATTTAGGGGTAGCACCAATAGGAGATAAGATTAGATAAACTCGTTTAAGATGGTTTGGGCATGTTGAGCGTAGGCCAGTAATGGCACCGGTGAGAAAAAGTTTGGATAAACAGGTGGAGGGTTCATCAAGAGGTAGGGGTAGGCCGAAGAAAACATGGATGGAAGTCATTAATTCAGATTTGAAGAAGTTGCACTTATCGAAAGATTTAGCTCAAAATAGAATGGAATGGAGAAATAGAATTCATGTAGCTGACCCTAACATGGTTGGGATAAGGCTTTGATGATGATGATGATGATGATGATCTTTATATTTCAGATGCAAAATTGAAAGAAAGTATGACTGTGCAAGTAGATGGGTTGATTGCAGTGATACATCTGATGAAGGTGACACTTTGGAAATGTCTAGTTCCAACGATGAAAGCAACACTACTGGGTATTCATTTTAGCAAATGAGATTTAAATGCCATTAGGTATTGCAATTCTTTTGAATTCCATCTTTCAATTAATTTTACTCTAATGACTGTCATTATCTCTTTATCAAATTGCAGGTTGTGAGTATGAGGAGACTGGGCGGGGCTGGCTCACTGGTTTTTCTTTCATGTATTGGTTTTATTCAAGCATGTTTTATTTTGTTGAACTTCTTTTTTGATGAATATGTAAATATCTTTTTCTCTTTCTAAGAGCATTTTTGTTAATATGGACTGTTGGTTATCTCATTCTAAATCCAGTTTCCTGTCATGCTTGCAAGTCGAAGTTCTCTAATAAGGTGTTATTGCATGAGTCTATAATCATTCTATTGCAAATGAAGGTGGCTTGTTCATGGAATGGTTGACAAAGTTCTTGTGCTATGGTAAACCTGTCTATTGAGATTTTTTTTCTTTTCTTGAATGTTAACTTCATTGGTATCAAAGAAGGATACCAATGAATCACTAACAAGAAAGAAATCAAAGAAGCCAACTAAAAGATGCTAAAGCAATAGAGGCCATGGTAGCATCTATCAACAAACACTGCCTCTGAACCACTCCTTTGCAAGTGAATCTGCCATGGAGTTTGCTTCTCGCATCACATGATTGATGGAAGCACATAATGGCTTAACAAGATGCACAATCTCCACTGCCACTACTGAGATGTTTTCCTTGTCAATTGCTACTTAATCTGTAAATATTCTGTTCTTTCTTTGTTTGTGTTGGTGGTGCTGTGTCTCGATCATTAGACTTAATGGTGTAAACCGCTGGCTTAAGGTAGAGTTTTGGCATATTTTGTTTTTTCTCAAAAGTTGTGCTTCGAAAAAGGAAAGGAGTGAGGTTGGAGAAAGACATGTTGCATATTCCTTGTAAAATTTACTTTGAGTTCTCTCTCTCTCTCTCTCTCTCTCTCTCTCTCTCTCTCTCTCTCTTTCATTTTTTATTTTTATTTTTCTTTCATGAGAAGCTCAACATGGAACTAATCTCTTGATTTGCAACCAATGAAAAGAAATTAAGACTTTACTAACGTACTAATTCTGCCTATTCATTTTCTAAGTATTATCTGCTGTGTCTAGCATGAGGGCTTGTACCCAAGACTACAGCTCTATTGTATATCTGTCGTACAATGTTCATTTTACCTAATATTTCTATTCTGAATGATATTTATTATTTTGAATGATGATGAGACTTGTTTACCATTGTTCAAAGTAGTGTTATTTAGCAGCATTGGAGCGCAGAAGTGGGTTTAATTGTTGCCTTTTTTTCTGAGTTTAATTTGTTGGAGATTTGAAACGAGATAACTGTTGTACTTTTTGGTATTACAATTGAATCTTCTGTTGTCAAATATGGAATATGCATCCAACTGCATATGTTAAAGTGACGGCATATGCTATTGGTTAAGTGCTAAGTTTCTAGGTATGTTCTTTATATATGTATGCATGTATGTATGTAAATGGGTTAGGCTCACTTGCAGATGTCTTTCATAGGAGACTCTTGCAGACCTCTATTGGGACTCACTCAAATGTCACTGTTGGATTGAAATGCTAAAAGGATGATGCCATCTAAAATCATTAAATTTGAGGGTCATAGATTAATGGAATTGAAATCTTGCATGCATGTAGGTCTCAATGAGATCTTTCATCCACACCTTCAACATGAATTGGTGTGCTCGAAGATAAGCTGCACGAGGGGGGTGCCAATGGACTTGAAATCTTGCATGTAGGTCTACGTGGATGGGCACTTCTCCAAAGAACTTTCCTGTTAAATGACTATCACGAGAAAACCTTCCATAGCAAATCATACACGCACACATATTTAATATAATATAAAAATAAAAATAGATCAAATGAGTCTAAAGCTAACTTCATGTCATGGTAAAACACTTTTAGAACAAGATCAAGTCATTGGCCTTGATATGTTTATTCTCTTAGTATTCTTTTAATCATTTTATTCTTTATATGTTGTAAACATGCATATTTATATAAAAAACGACTGTAGTTATATATGAATGGTGCCTTATATAATAAACGGTGCAAATGATATTGATATTGATATTGTCATGCAAATTATATTTCGCATATCTCACTAATAACAACTGTGGCATGACCCGAGGTCTTATATCTTTCTATAAATTTTTTTAACAGTCAAGCCCGGGAGCCTTTGGCCCTCACCCTGAGGGATATTCAATACTAAATAGCTGAGAATTAATCCCAAAGGACAATGCAAACCTATCCACATGCACCAGGTTAAAGTATGAGAGGTGGCTAACTTCCTGAGGCATAGTCTTTGACCAACTGAGCTAGCACCCATTGGTTATATGTCTCTGTGCAATTACTTTTGACCTTTTTTAATGAGTTATTATATAAAATATTATGTGACACGGTAGAATATGTTTTTGAAAACTTCAAGTGAGAGCCTGAGTTATTTTAACATTTTCTTTGGGCACGTTCTCACTGTGTGTGTATGTTTTTTTTTTTCTCTGTTCTTTTTCCAAACTACTTCCTCTTTTTTAAAATTCTATATACCCCTCTTAACGCTTATAGAATTTGTAAATAGAGCCTTTTGGTTTTAGTCTTTGTATTTATATATACCCCTCCACTTTTTCAATTCAATACCCTTTATATCCTTCCAATCAATAATCCTGACTAGAATGGGGAACTAAAAGATTTGTGTTTTTATGAAAATAACAACTTTACCCTTATATCCATTAAACAAAGAATGTCATTATTTACAAAAATACTATCATTTTATCTAAAATCCCAATGATTTCTCCCTTAATAACTCTCATGCACATGAAATCTAATATTGTATTTTGAAACTTTCATCAATCCAATAGTGAGTTGTGCATAGATTGATTCACTTATAACAAAAATTATAAGTCATGATCAGTTTGGATTTAACAAAATGAGCCCCATGTTAATAAAAATGGATTTCTGTAGGATTACTATCTTCCGCTAAATGTACAGTAGTAATTGTCAATGTTACAAGCTTTAAAAAAAAAAATAATAAATCCAATAATTTGAAATGATGTATATGGGGATAAGGAGAATAGCGAAAGTGTCATTTAATTCTAAAAACTTATGGTCGTTGCACAACCTACAGATTTTGAGAAAAATGTATTAAAATGAAAAGGTAGCGGGGCATAAGGAAATAAGGAAACATGGGCCTATTTATAAATCCTAGAAGCCTTATGGGTTGGGGAATGCCCAACATGAATTATGCATCGGGCATGGCTCATTGGTTGGAGTACATGCCCATCAACACCCAACACGATTAAGATGATTAGTGATCAGACGGTAATAACCATTGAATGTGAGGCATAAAAATAATAAGTAAACGGCAAAATCAATTAGCAGAAAGTGTTCAGCCATATAACTCAAGTGACTTTAGAGGTAGGATGAGATGGCCCACACTTTCAGTACACAGTTGCTATCTAAGACGACCCCACATATTGTGGCCAAGGCGTTAATGATAATAAAGAAGATTTCAAGCCACTGGTATGATGGGCTCACGTTCTAATCAAGTCCAGACGCAATCCAAGAAGATCAATATACTAACCCACTGATGCATAACCAAAATCTTGTCGATCGAACAGGACCCAGATCGTGGTTCGTAGGATAGTATAGCAATCTAGGCAACCCTGCGGTAGATCCGTGGATATGACGTATTTTGAAAGCAACCAATATAGGATAATTTTAGGTATCAAAATGCTTTAGTTTAAGGATGGATGTCAGGTTCTTCCCGAAAGGAAACCATCCGTGTTAAGTCTCATGCATCCATGGCTCCCTCATACACAGATAAGGCCTAAAAACAAACCAATTATGACAAAACAAAGCAACAATCCTACACAGTTGAGCAATTCGCTGCGTTGTTGGTTCTTCACTGATAGCATAAAAAGGACGACCAACATCTGCATGCAATGCCCTGCTGATCAGATAGCTACACCTTGCTTTGGAGTTGAACAAATTGGGAAAATGATAATCATGCATCAGTTTACACATTGAAAGAACAAAGATCAGGCTGGAGAGTTAAATAGCAAACATGCCCAGCAATATCCTTCTGTGGAAAAATGAAGCAAACCAAGAAAGTTCCACAAGGAATTTCTTTCAATCGCTTTGCAAAAGCTACCTACCCATGTTTACCTTATTTCCAGTTGCTTTCGGGCGAATCCATAATACAGAACTGAAGCATCCGCTTTGACCTCTGTTTCTTGAGCTCCATTTTCAGTAACAAAGGACTAACAGGTTAAACCTGTTTATTCAAACAGATTGAAAGTTCTCTAACAGTGACAGACATTACCTCTTACAGAAATTGTAAATATCAAATACTGGCACTGACATAACCCTATATTATGCTTTCTCACTGTTAGCCTGTGCCTCCTGGACGGCTCCTTTTTTCATGAGTGCTCTAACATAAATCTCATAGCAACAACCTGGAACAACGAAAAATCATGACAACCACTTCAAATAGCTTCAGCAGTAACCAAGCGAATGCATCATGACTCAATTTGAAAAAGAGAGGAAAGAACCATTAGATGTTGGTTATGCCTCAAGACTGATAAAAGATCCTATCAATGGTCAGCTTTTCACCAGCTACACATTTCATATGCAGCAATATTGATTTTTTTTTTTTTTTTGGTATGAAATGCAGCCATATTGCTGCAAATCACTAGTGGTCGGACACCTGTAGCAACTGGAAGTAGAGTCAATCACATACCTACAACATAGCTATTGGTCTTCATCCAAGATGTTTGTTTTTTATTAAACAAAATTGGGTTTTACAATCTAAAGATGAATCAAACCAGGCCCAGTCTATTTCCAAACTGCTTGAAAGCCCATGACCCACACCTGACCCAAGTGCCCTCTCAGCAGAAACCTCAATGGCCCATAAGAACTCCGTACCCTGGAGTCAAACTGGAATCACGTGGGAGAATTTCATGGCAACACACCAAAAGAGGGAGAAATAAGTGATAATCTAAGACCTGGAAAGATCTTCAGGAGACGAAATGACGCAGCTATTATTTCCTGCGGCTGTGATAGTATTCATCAGGTGAACTGAGCACACCAAGCGGGGTGGAGTCACAGCATGGAGCCCAACAGAGGGGAGGAAGAGATGGGGGGCTGCAAATCAGAAATTGAGGGAGGTAGAGGGCGAGCAGGCTCTGCGTTTTTTGGATTTTTTCCTCTTCTAAAGATTCAATTAGAACTCAATCAGTTCAAGAGAGGGGTAGATGAGATGGGGAGAGGAAAAGCTCAAGCTCTACAATGTGAGGAAGAGAGGGTTGTTGCGTTTTTTATTTTCCTAAAATTATCATCCTAAGCACTTGATCAATGGCCGATAAGTTTTCACCCCAAATGAGTGAAAGTTGATACAACGGTCCAATTCATTTGGATCGGTGCCAAATTTGGTATCGGCGACTACCACAGGGGGTTACTTATATTTCCACTTGGATGTATCAGAAGTTGGGCCCAACTAGTGTTTTGACACACGGTGCTCACCTTATCGTGAGCACTTGGGTGCTTGGCAGAGGTTTTTCCCATATATATATATATTATACATGCATGTATAGTGACATTTAGTGTTGTTAAGTGCAGAGTAGCTGATGGTGTACATGATTGCTAGTTTTTATGGATAAATGACATAAATAGATTTTATTTTATCTTAGCAAATTTCACTAACTAAAGTTACTTTGATTGGCCCCACCTAGATATATGAAGACTAAGGGAGAATATTGATTGAAGGGCTTGAATTTGGATTAGAAAATATTTAACATCAACCCATTTGAATGATCCTAGCCTTTGGATTTTGGTCCTCAAAGTTTAGAGGGAAGATTATCATTTTAACTGATGGAATAGTTCATTTTCAGTTCTTTTTTTAAGATAAATTGGTCACAAAAAAAAAAAAAAAAAAGAATGGTCTCATTTGGATGTGGATTAAGAAATATATAGTATCAAACCAGTTAAACAATCCTACTTGGTTTTTGGTCCTCAAAAGTCTTAGGGGGGGAAATTATTATTTTTACTTAAGGGATAAGTCATTTGAGTTTTTCTAGGGATATATCGGTTAGAACAAAAAAAGGGAGGATTTCAATAATTCATATCTAGTTTAACCATTAGTTATGAGAGGTTTTATAATAAAAACACAAAATATAAGGGCCCTTTTGAAATTGTGTGAAAATAATGGGTCCCATGTATAAAAAGCTCTTAAAAGCAAAACAATTTGCTTCCCTTCTAAGAGGAGATTTGAACTCTTGCACTAAAGAATAATGATCAAATGTTTACGTCCTCACCAACTGAGACACTGCGCCGTTGCACTATGTGTGATATCTAGTACATAAATATATTATACATGTTGGAACAGACCTTCATTGGTGCCAATGCCCGTCCCGACTAGGTTCTAGTTGATACTGAGTTGACTCAGACAAGTCAATTAGGTGCTAACTGAAGTCTTAAACCATGACCACCAGGCATCTGAGATTGAATGGCAGCTAAAGAAGGTGTTTGACCAGTGGGGCGACCTGATTTCTGGCAAGCTATTCACCATCAGCAGCAACAGTGGATCCAAGATGGCCTGGGTCTATGATGCATGGCAAAGAAGCACGGACACGGACATGGGGCATAGATACAACACGACACGGACACGCCGACACGGCATTTCACATAAAGTAGGACACGGATACGTCGGGGGACACGTTAATAATAATATATATGATTATATATATAATCATATACTAAAAAAATAATATTATTTTAACTTTTTAATCAATTTAGCAATAAAAAAATAAAAATTTAAATACCAACTAACAAACATATTAAATTATCAAATATCAATGCAACATTAAAACATAATTTGTAATCATTAAATATGAAATATCCATAGTTTTATAAAATCCATACAAAGAAAAGGGAGGATCATTTCCCCTCTCTAAAAAAAAAAAAAAAACAAAAACAAAAAAAAAAAAAAAAAAAACAAAAAGTAGAAAATAAGCCAATCTCGAGGCCTATTCTTTAGTGAAAGATTTATTTGTCTTTTGCTTGTGATATGATTAATATTAACAATCATACATTTTTCCAAAGTATAAAATTGTCATACACCAAGTTAACAAGTTTTAGTAACTACATGTTAACAAAGTATCTAAGAAATATTAGCCACATGTTTATTTTTCAGTCATAAACATGGGTTAGAAATTGTGGGACACGTCGCAAAAAGAGTGTCGGACAAGTGTCCAAAATTAAAATTTTTAATTCTTAATTATGGACACAGCTAAAATAGTATTGAACACGTGTCCAAGAGTGTCCGAAGAGTATTTGTGTCCTACACGGATAAGTCACTTTCTTAGAAGTGTCCGTGCTTCTTAGATGTACGGATACTTCAAAATGGCCAACATATTGAGTGGTATTGTATCTAATACTTCGCTTTTTATGTGTAAAATCCATGTCCTTGTTGTATCCGTAGTGTGTCTTTGCCGTATCCATGCTGTATTTGGGCATCATAAGCCTGGATTTGGTTTGTAAAGATCGTGGGCCTGAGATGATTTTTCCATAAGTCGTAGAATCAACAATCCGCTTCAAGGGTGGTGACCCCTCATTGGCAGATTGTTCTGATTACCATGTTGATTTAGCAAACACATATAGGGAGTCAGATGGGCCTAATTATGAGGTGGGTGAGGAATCCAACAACAACGATGGTAGAAAGCTTGTTTATAATAAAAACAACACAAAGAATGACATCGTTTACCATGGTCCAGAAACTTAAATAATCCGAAAAACTTGCTAGCACCAAAGAAATCTAAAGATGATGTGATCGATTGCTAAGTCTTTAATGAATATCAGTACTGCAATCACGATAACCTTTTTAATCTTCAAGAGAGAGTTTACAGAATCTTGCCATTGTCCCCACCCTAACTGTTAATATGCATCTTATGATCAGAGAATAATGCTTCAGCCAATATAGACAGACATTACACAGATACAAAATATATGCAAACATAAATCAATTTCCATTTGGGAAGAACTGGATAACTGTACCAGCAACAACAATGATTGTCAGGACATCTCCAACTCTTTTGAGGCGCCAGACACTCCTTTTGTATGACTTGAACTTCTTTAGTGCAGGGTCTTCTTCCAAGAGCTATAATGCAAAAGTAGTCAGCATATTTGAAAAGAAGTAATTAGAGTCATACAACTAAAAAAGGTGAAAAAGCCTTGTAAACCAAACATAAATTGCAACGAAACTTGAGCACCAGTTCCATTTCCATGTTTCTAGGAAGAAAACTGTAGTCTGAAGGACATGATCAAGGATTAATCCTTTCCCCAAAAAAAAAAAAAAAGAAAAAAAAAACTTTAGTAAAAGATATACTGGATCCCTTCTAAACATAAAGCAAAAGGAACAAAGACCATATTGTCAGAATTAGTACTTTATGACATGACATATAGAAGAAGTAGAAGATATTGCTACATGAAGAGCCTTCATCTTCACCTACTTTTGTCAAGTACAGGAGTTGCATACACTGACAAGGTGAAAAATGATCTCAAATAGGTAAGTAAATTTCCTTCTTTTCAACTCTTTTTCTTGGAAGCAGTGCCTCATACCAAATAAAGATAAAAGTGTCATCGTGGAGAAGATGACACGAAGATTTTAATATGAAGAGTTCCAACAGCAGAAGCCAAAAGTCCATTAAGCCAATGTCATTTTTTTTTTTGCTATTACTACTGCTACCACTACTGTGGCTATTTTTGAAGTCATGCATCCAACTGATTTCAGATATGTATACTTGATAGAAATAACGTGGTCTTCATAATCAATCATTTTATGTTGACATCGAACTTATTAAGTAATTTTTAACTTCTCTTATCAAATAAGCAGCAATGCATAAAACAACAGAACAAAAAGGTAAAATACTTCCCATACACCACCAAGAAAGAATAGGGAAGAAAAGAGACATAGCAATGCAGAATAAAACCTTCTATGAGACCTATCAATTGACTGTCATTCTTTCTGCTGTGACCATCAAATAACTACTCAACAAAACCTCCAAAAAATTCAGCCTTTTTAGAGGAAATATAGTATGGGAAGGGAAGGATGAACCAAGGGCCAATTTCCAAGCCAAATGATGCAGCTACATACCAGGTCCAAGCCAACTGGGCCAAGCCATTGATCCAAAGACCAAGCCGGTCCATTGGGTTCAACCCGCAAGCCCAATTTGATAGAGCTACCATTGATTCCTCTTTTCATCCTATTTCTATTTTCTATTCATTTAGATTAGGATTGCTAATATATGTGTTTCCTCTTTTATTTAGATTCCAACTATTAGGGAAGTCTGGATCGGCCAAATAATAGGAATGATCCTACAGATATAGGATATGCCTCATCGTATTTTCATGCTTATTATCAATTAAATCTCAGAGTTTCTCTTCAATTATGGTGTTTTCCATTAGCTTGAGTGGGCCCTAGTGCTTGAATCCCTCTTCAGGTTCGATCAATCCCTCGAGAGATTGATCTATTTTCGATCGAAGATCCAAGGTTGTGCCAATTTGGTATCAGAGCTTAAGTCCTATAGTCATCGAGAAGACAATCGTTGTCTTGGGATTCTCTTTCCTCCATCTCACCAAAACCCTAACCTAACCCACCTTCATTCCCACAATCAAAAACCCTCTAAAGAAACATAAACCTAACAAGGCCCACCTTCCACAAACCTATATCGCAAACCTATATCCGAAACTCTAAAACCCCCAATTCCTGTACCCATTCCTAAAATATTACTTCAAATCACAATCTTATACCTGAACCCTACCAGCCTCCATCCACAACCCTCTGTCGCTGTTGAATCCATCCCATACCAAAACCCTATTAATTGACAAACCAACCAAACCCCCAACCTGAGATTCCCAAAACCCAATGCATCTTAACTGAACGCCTTAAATGCACAAAATCTAAATTTCCCAAACAAGTATTCAAAACCACCATTTGAGCAATCCAATCCTAGCCAAACCCAAGGCTGATCAATCCCTCCCAAAACCCTAAAATTCAAACTCCTGGCCAACCCTCAATTCTAGCCCAGCTGAAACCCCATCACCCAATGTCCCATTTCACTCAAAACTCTAAGCCTGAAATCAAAACCCTAGCCCCAATCTGCACTCTAATCCCATCCCAATACAAAATTGCCCCACCAGATTAGCTCTCAAAACGAGAGGATCAGAAAGAAGGCAACTTGAGTTGAGGAACTACCTAGCACCCAGTGACCATCACACCACCATAGAAACCCCACCATCGTTGCCATCATCTCTTCCTCTGCCAACTGCCATTGACGAGATCATCAACATCCCCACCTAGTTCCTGCCATTGCCTTGATTGTCGATACCACATTGCCTCTGCCTCCCATCTTCCTTGCATCTCCAAATATCCAATAAGAAAGCCACTACTGCCTGCCTTTTGTGTTTAAAGCCCAAGGCCACAACGAGAAGGCACTCGTCACGCGTCACCAGCTCTTGGGCCTTTTTTTGAATCCAGCCCAAATCTTACAATATATATATATATATAGTTTCAGCTTAACCATCCTCCAATCGGGTCAGCCTGACTTGACTCGAGACTGACGACAGGTTCTTCTTGCATCCAATTCAATATGCACATTTTTGGAAACTCAAATGAAATACAAAGGATTTTGCATAAATACAAATATGGAGATTGGTAGCAATTTCTCGGTTTGAAGCAAGAAAACTTGACAGTTAATGAATATGCTTACAAATTTCAAGAGCTGCAATATCTATGTGCACAAGCAGAGAATGAGAGACATGATTTTATTATCAAAGATTTGAGGACATATTAGACAGTATGAATCACAGCAAAACCATGCAAGAAGCGTACAAATAAACCATCTAAGTTGAGCACATGCTTAGACAATCTCGCATGCAACAGTCCAACTTTCAAGAAGAAAAGTTTCAGCAAAGAACAAGAGCTCATGTTATGGAGACACATTTTATTGAAGAGGATAATTCCACACTTTTCATTCGTCAAATTCACAACACAAATGACAAGGAAGAAGAAAAGTGGAAATAGACTAAGAAATTTCAAACACGGGTAGGAGTCAAGGATAGTTCAGCTAATTTGATTATTGATAATAGTAGTGCAATAAGTTTTATTATGCAAGAGGTTACTGACAAGCTTCATTGGCTAACTGAGTAGCTACCTAAACCCTACCAAGTCATATGGTCTAATGGTTTTGTCATTCCTATGATTCACTGATGTTTGGTGTCCTTTTAGACTGGCAATTTATGGGGACAAGCTTTGGTGTGATGTGATCCCTATGAATATTGCCCATATTCTTTTTGGACAACTATAGCTTCTTGATTGGAAAGTGCACAATGATAAAGAGAAATGAATAACACATGTTCCTTTCTATGGAAAGCAAAACAGATTATGATTCATTCAAGGCAATCAACAAACTGATCTTCATCTATATCATCATCACCTTCAACTGAAGGACCGAAGAAAGAGCAAAAAGAAGAAAAACAAAGTCAAGATTGCACCAAAGAGCTACCAGCTATGAGAGAAAACATCAAGGATGCAATGGATGAGCAATGTCAAGGATCTCATAGAAAATTCATAAGTAAAAGATAAGGAGGCTAGATTTTTCTCTACGGACAATATTGATCAAGATAGTGTTAATCAGGACTCACAAAAGGTAGAGGAAGAACAAAGATAAGCAGAAATAGAAGACTTGATCAGGTTAGTATTCATGGTAGATCTGATTGTAAATCCACTTCCAGAAAACCCAATTGGATCATCAGAGAACAATTACATTATCAAAAGGCATAAAAAAAAACCAATAGTTGAAGTCCCCATATTTACTTCATCTTAAAGAATCAACAACGAATATATGAAGATTGTGAATTGTGATATGTTGTTACAACATCAACAATTGAACCATCTAACAGTTAGATCATACATCCAGACTGAATTCAAACATCGGAAGAAACAACACTTCCCATCTATTTCTAAGTGAAGGAAAAAAAAAATAACGAGTCAAGCTATATCAAGAGAATAAAGATCAAAAGAAAAATCAGAAGTTTATGTGATTGATCTTCGACCTAGGAGGACATTTACCGAACTAAAGGTCAAGTTGTCTCTAAGATAGGGAGAACTAATGCATAACTGTCCACTCTCCAATGCTACATGATTACTACTACCGACTTCCAATGCCTAAATCCAGATCTTTATGAGCATTATTAAGCTATTGACTTGCCATTAACTTGCTAGAGTAGAGGTTTTTCTACGTTGGGGAGAGTTGATACTATACGGACCTAGGAAGCACGAACACGCCAATAGGGTCCTCATGTCCATGTCAGAAATGGATACGGCTCAGCCACGGCCGAATACGTGCTCGACATGTCAAAAAACGTGTCCTATTTTTTTTTAATTTTTTAATTTCGGACACGGCAAGGACATGGCGAAGACACGGTAGGTCATGCTAGGGACATGGCAAGGCATTAATTTGAATTTTAAAATATTTTGAGGGTCAAAATATAATAAAAGGGGGTCAAAGTATAATTATTGAGGTCCAATGTTTCAGACAAGCAAAAAAATTTTTAAAATTATCGATGGCCACCTATAAAATTGATGTGGATATTTGGCATGCACCATACAACTAATTTGCCTTCATAATTTTTGAAGACCAATGTTTACGACCATTAACAAAATTTTTATGATCTCTTCTTTTTTAATCATGCCATGTTATAGGCCCAATGTTTTTTCTTTTTTATTCATTTTTAGAATATGATTACATATAAATAAATATATTATTAATGTGTCCCCGACTTATCCGTGTCTTACCTTTTCTAAGAAATGTTGTGTCATCGTGTTCGCGCCATGTCGTATCCATATCCCATGTCCATGTCCGTGCCTCTTAGATACGGACCAATCCTAAGTCAACTGAGCCAACCCATTGACCCATAGGTCACACCGGTCCTTTGGGTTCAGCCCACAAGCCTAATCTAACCGAGAGCTATTGTGGATCCCTCTTTCTATCCTATTTCTATTTTTTATTCTTATTTAGATTAGGATTGCTAATATCTGTGTTTCCGCTTTTATTTTAGATTCCTTTAATCACTAGGAAAGTCTTGATTGCCAAGTAATAGGAACGATCCTATATATAGAGGATATGCCTCATTGTATTTTCATTCTTATTATCAATTGCATCTCAAAGTTTCTCTTCAATTATGGTGTTTCCCATTATCTTGAGTGGGCCCTAGTGCTTGAATCCCTCTTTGGATTCAATCACTCCTTTGGGAGATTGATCTATTTTCGATCAAGGATCCGAAGTTGCACCACAAGTATATATAGAGGCTTGGACATCTTCTTTGTGGTCACAATAAGACTACCATGACTCAAAACTACTCTGATTCTAGGACTTTTAAAATTGAATCAAACTTGCTAGATTGATATACATAATTTCTTTCATACTTGCAAAATTTAATTTCTTCCACACTTGTGAAACTTATACAACCATGAAGAACCCATCATATGCACATATTCGTGTCAATCAGATGTGTTTTACATGAAATGTATCTAAAAACACAAAAACAGCATTCTAAATTCCTGTTTTATCATGCCGGCGTGTGAAGGATCATGATTGAGTAGATATGGACCCCATTTGGGATCTTTCTTGTAAACAATAAGCTCGGGCGGTCTATGGCTTGCATCAATATGGTCCACGATACCGAATGTCCATCAAGTGAACCATGAAGACTGGAAGTGCTTGAGCAATTGGCCCCTGAAAGATATCAAGAAGGAAGCTTGGACATGACCATCACTGGACATTAATGACAAGGTAATCTCTTATCACTTCCTTTGTCAAGCACACAGTAAATGGTGTAACAGTGTTGTGGATTAAGGCATGCAAATCACCAATCATCAGTACCTTGTACTTTGCCCACCATGATGCATTGGTTTAGACCAAAATACATAACAGGAAAATGATTAAATCTCTGAAGTCCAAATCATTTGTTAGAAGATTAGGTGCAAAAGCCAATTCACACACACACACACACACACACACAACACACAACACCCATTGCCCACACACAACATGCACAAACCAAGAGAGCTAATGGCGTACGACTCTTTATTATGAAACATTAGTCATATACTCATATCTGAGGCATATTTGCAACAACTATGAGAGAGTGCCCCAGTAATTTGAGCGTATGATTACACATTAGAAATTGTGAAAATCCATGGAAGTGTTGTTAAGTCAAGAATTCAAAGAAAAATTTGTCATGAGAGGAACCACTCTAGTGATTTTTTCTTGCCAAAGAAAAGAATGCAGAGTCACCCTGTAAAACATATTCCTTTGATTAGTTTGATATTTAGAAATCCTCTCTTGTTGGAGAATGGGTCCAAACATGTCTGTCATTTTCATCCCTGCAAACTGACTTACCTTGTAGTATGCCTAATATCAAATCACACTCCCTTGGGTCTTGACTCTATAAGACTTTGTTTAAAAGATACACTCCACACGCATTTCCCAACCAACCATTCATTATACTCACCACTGACTTTTTATTGATTGCAGCCATGCTCAATGGAAAATTAACCTTAAGAACTCAACCCACACACACACGCACCAACCTCCGCAATCTTGACATTTAAGGCCCCTCTTTACCTGGTTTCCAGAACCATCTCCCCAGCTGATACAAATGACAATCTCCACCATTAGCTTAAAATTTTCACAGGCACCACCATTTGCTTAATAGTGCCACACCCAAGTTTTGTCACACGACACATTCCCTATCACAACACAACTCTTTTTTCCCAGGTTCCAGGTCCAGCACATCCTCCCACTTCACAAAATTTGGTTTCTCTCATTTTTCTCATCATTACTTCCAATGATGAACTTTTTCAATCTTCCGCAACCTTTTACCAAAAAAAAAAAAAAATCTTAAAAGAGGTAGTTAATACACTAAAAAGAATGGCCGGGATGACTTTTAAGGAGGGTGCTTCAATCTCCCAAAGACAAATTTTCTACATAATTAACTTCTTTTCAATTTGATCACCAACAGGCCACATATAGACTTAGAATGAGGAGTAACCCCCAACAGTAAATCCAGATAGGTTCAAGGAAAAGTATCCACCTCACAGTGCAGACATGGAGCTAGAGTGTAGACATAAACTCATGCATTCTAATATCAAATAATGCTATGATGCAAACATACGACGTGTATTAGGACACAGATAGGCCATGGATATGGAAGAGCAGAAGGAGCAAGGATTTCCAACACAAAGATGAAGTGCCAGATGCAATACAATACGGATTTGTCATCCATTTCAAGGTATCTGAGTATCATATACCAAAGTGCATCTTCTCCCCTAACTGACCCTTGACCAAAAACCGCTTCAAAGCATCTAAAATTCTCTGTCATAACCATCTCCTCAAGTTTAGCTCCGCCAATGCAACTGTGTCCTCCGGAAATTCTCCAAATTGTCCCTACATACTTTAAAAAAAAATGTCCTGGATTAATCCTAAGTCAGCACCCCACTTAGAAGTAAACTTAGGCATTCGGAAACATTCGTGAATAGGAATGATAAAATAGGTTCACCTTGCCTTACACCTCTAGAACCCTTAATAATGTGAGATGGCGAACCATTAACCAATTTAGAGAGGAAATCAATGAAATTCACACTGATATCCAACCGTTCCACCTTGTTGCCATCTCCAAAACCCATTCCCCCAACATATAATCAATAGTGTTCTGATTGACATGGTTACGTGCTATTCCACATCAATTAAAAACTACACTCTCCACCTTTACTTCCCAAAACCTTTCAATTCATTGGCGAAAGGAAATTAGATTACCATTCAATATTTGTCTTTCATGAGCAAAACCACCTCAAAACACACTAATAATCTAAGTCGACAAATTCATATGATCACCAAGCACCTTATTATATATAGTAGTTGTTGGTAGTTGGCACAACACACCAAGTAAATCCATCTGAAAGTTCTTTGAGAACACAAGAATCGGCATCTTTTCTATCAACAAAACAAATGTTGGATTTAACTCACAAAACTCTAAATTATGGGTTTTTGCCCAGTGGCAATTGAGACTCCTTAGAAGGACTTACAAGCACAGCCTACATGGGCTCGACCCAATACCGCAGCCCATGGAGGGTATGCCTTACCATTGCGCCAATACTCAATAGCCAACAGCAGATCTAATAAATACAGGAAATGATCAACTACAGCGTGCAAAGCCCTCCATCAAGGCGTGGGCGCAACCATTGAATGGAATCAACTATGACCCATTGAAAAGGAAACAGCAAACCATGGATGCATTAGCCCCCCCACTTCCATTAGACAGGCCAGGAGCGATCTCAGTCGTCCATCAAGACCATGTAAACAGCGCGATGCCGGCCGTCCATTAGCATCCCGTAAACAGGTGCAATCAAAGCGAGATGAGATGATGAGGCCCACTGCATCCACCTTGGGACCTTCTCATACATACAATAAAAGTGCCCCTCCAACCCCACCCACCCACCCCCCAAAGTCATAAACTGTAAATCAAACCAAGAAAACTCGAACACCCATAGAATCATCAGATCCAAGAATACCAACCAACCAACATCAGATAAAATAGAATCGGCAGAGAAGAGAAGTTACTCACCGCTTTCTCGCGTGCCCCCAGTTCGATGTGGAATCCCCGGCGTGAGATAGCTGAATGGTTTTCATTACTGGGCTGATGAAAAGGAGAACAAACAAACACATCACCAAAATACACATCAAAAGGATGGGAAACAAAGGGATTTTGATTTTTATGTGTGTGTGAAAGAGAAACTGAGAAAGAGAGTGAGTATTGACCTGAGAGTGAGATTGGAGGCGGGAAAGAAGAGTGGTTTTAGAGAGAAGAAATGCCATCACTCAAGATTTTAGAGAGAGATTTGAGAGAGAGAGAGAGAGAGAGAGAGAGAGAGAGAGAGTCGCTCAAGGGGCAAGGTCTAGCAAATAAGCAGCATTTGAAGATGAAGTTGATGGGAGGAAGAAAGGGAAAGGTCCAGGTCAGGGTGAAAAGTTTTAGAACAACCTTGAGGTTTTGGTCAGTCATAAAAAGGGGTTCAATGAATGAAAAATATCAAACAAGTTTTTTTAGAGGACTTTCTAGCAAATCTTTTGCATTAATCTACTACCCCCATCAGCAATTGCATGTATGTGTGTGGGCGCTTTCATAACCAGTGGCCAGCAAAGCCAGCCTAGCTTCTTTGTGCTTGGACCCTGATTGGGTTCATTTTGTGCTTGGGCTTGTATATGTTCTTGCTCATTTTCGAGAGGTGGTCTTCGCCATAAAGGGCCCAATTCAAAGATAATTAAAAGATTTAAACCCTATTTTGTAAAAATTGGTTTTACTGTTCTTTTAAAAAAGATAGGGATTTTTCTGAAAATCTCCTTTTTTTTTTATTTGATGATAATGGGTTTTGAAATGTTGATAGTTCTAAGTTATGTTTGACATGGATTAGATGAGAGGCTTAAGTTGATTAGAGTGTTGAATGGGAAATTTCTGAAACTTTAAATAAAGTACAAAACTTTTTGCTCATTTAAAAAAAAAGTATTTAAAAATTAGTTCAAGGATTTAAAAAGTTGGACATCGATAACGAAGCAGCAATAAGTGTGGGAACCACCAATGCAAGAGACAAGTAAATTTCCAGTGACCATATTGTTGCATTGGGGTTTACCCGTAAACCCTTATCTTTTTACACTAATTATGGATGAATGAACTGCTAATATTCAAGAGGAGATATTACACTCTCAAACCTGAGTGGCTCAGTAAAATATGGAAGTTTGAAAATTGGGGCAGGACCACAGGTATCATCATCTGTAATATTCCGACCCAACTTAATCCAGTTTAACAATTAATTAATGTTCTTTGTAGTCATTTTCCAACAAATTAGTTTAATGCATGTCGTTTGGTCTTTTTGATTTTCGTTTCAGGTCATGGATGAGTAGTTAGGTTAAGTTTAATCTGGATTAGGTAGATATGAGCCCTTTTTTGTAATTTTAGATTGTGTAAGATTTCATCATTTATGCAACATCTTGTTGTCATCATGTGCATCTCGGTTAGCTTGTTGATTTCCGTAACTGACTTGTTTGCAAATAACTTCGTTTGTCTCCATTGGACGTGTAGTTGACTCAAGCTATAATTTCCTTAAATTGTTGGACTTTCTTATAAATGCCAATTCATCCTTATCTTATATATATGATAAGATACATGCACCGACTCATCTCCTTTCTTCTCTCTTTCTCTCAATGTCAGTTTCTTCCTCTTTTACTCTCAATGATTTCTTCTTTGATTTTCTTCGTCACGTTGTTGAAATGATCCTTATACCAACTTCACGGTTCATCACTTGTGTATGTTTTAGGGTAAGACCTTGATTCATGATGACGTCTAAGGGCCCAAAGCTCTATTCATGCACTCATTTTCTCTTCCTTTTTGCATGCATGGCTACTAGGGCTACGTGTAGATGTCCAATTTGAGTAAGGACAGAGTTTAACTTGAAAAAGCTTAAGTGAGGCAAGTATAAGCACATTATAGATGAACACACGTTGGTACACGATGATTACTAATATTCTTCTTAATCTTGTACGTGGTTTATATTTTACAACCCTTCTGTGTAGGCTTAACTCATCTTGTTTTCATCTGTCTTGAATTCCTTCACGTTTTGATTTGTATCTGAAATACTCGAATCTCAAAGCTTTTGAAGCCCACGGCTAAGCCGTAGAGCTCCATGGCTCACTTTCTAGAGAGCAGCAAAATTCGATTTTACACTATAGTCAGGCTACGGCTAAGCCGTGGAATGTACTACGATTAAGCCGTAGGCTAGTTGTGACCCAACCGTAGTAGGTTAAGTTACCGCTTGATGTCTAGAGAGTAGAATTTTGGAGAAATCTTCTACGGTCCAGCTACGACTAAGCTGTATTGTGTGCTAAGGTTAAGTCGTACCCAACCGTAGCTCAGCCATAGAATAAACACGGTCCAGCTGTAAGAGGAAGCACGGTCTAGCCGTGGCTCACCGTAAATGTAGAAAATTCTTGAAAACCACGACTGAGCTGCAGTGCATAATACAGCTAAGCCGTAGGATGGCTACGGCTAAGTCGTAAGTCACCTACGGCTAAGCCGTGAGTCCCCTGAAAATGAAGGAAAAAGATATGTTTAATTATGAGACCTTATAGGGCCTTCACGTGGGTTTCCGATACCTCTTAACTTGCCCGGTGACTACCTGAATAGCATGAATGTTCTCGATGGCTGTGACTCATTCATGTGTGTTGTCCAATTGTTAAGCACCTTTCCAAGGGTGTTGGTTTAAGGGACTTCGATACACGCTCCTCGATACATTGTAACACCCAAAAAACAGGCAACTGTGTATCGAACAACTTAAAACTACATTATTGTGCACGGTTAGAAACAATGGACAGCTAGGTTAGTGTCGGCTATACTCTATGTGATCCCATGAAAAGGACTTGAATTGCATTGCATAGCATGTTACTCTGGTTATTGCCTTCCATTCTTTTACTATTGCTTTGAATCGTAATTCAATTGACTTGAACGATAATCTGAATGATCATATTATTTGTGCTTACACTTATTGTGATATATTATGAACGACTTGGACTTAAATTGACTTGACTTGCATTATATGACATGATTGACACGGTTTGGCTCTACTTAGCCTTAGCCTCATGATACCCAACGGGTTGATTTTGGTGTAACTTGCTTGTGCCACTACAATGTGCCCTTATCTTGGAGCTTTCGAACCTCAGGAACTAGAGACCCATTCGTACCCTGGGCCGGTCGATGGTGTTCTTAACGCGTGCTTCCTAGAGGGAGAATATGGCAGATGTAGTAACCACCTAGTAAAGTATATCTATTCAATGATTCTTATAGCATGATTTATTTAAATGCACGACTTGCTTAGTATACTAAATTGAAACTCTATGTACAATCTCCTGTTAATAAATCTTGTAGATAAAATGCATGTTACCTTAATATTGCTTATGCTTTACTGAATCGTTATATTCACTGGATGTCCTTGGTGCTGCAAGCTCAGATTCCCCTGTCGATCCCTCGTCGGTCGGTCAGACTTCAGAGGAGGTCGTGTAACACTCCGAGCCAGTTTGACCTCGTTTAGCGGCTAGTTAATCTTGTTTTCGTTGCTACTCGTGTTTGGTTTGTGTTTTGTTTTCGTTTCGGGTCATGGATAGGTAGTTGGGTTGAGTTTGACCTGGATTAAGTAGACCAAGCCCTTTTTCGTAATTTTAGCTTTTCTAAGACATGATCATTTTTGCATCATCTTGATGTCAACACGTGTCTTTCGTTGAGCTCGTTAACTTTCGTAACTACGTCATTTGTAACCGAGGTCGTGTGATTCGATTGGACCCAGATTTGACTCAAACTGAAAATAGACTTATGACTTGGACCCTCTTGTAATTTGACCACCTCATGAGCTTATATATATATCTCACCCATCGATCAACTCAAGTTCCTTCTCTCATTTTCTTCCTCAACTGCACGTGGAGCTCTTCTCTTTCACTTGAATTCTCTCTCTCCTTCTCTTGAATTCTCTCCTCCATCGATCAAGAGGAGTTTGGGTTCTTTGCATGTGAGGTGAGTGGATTCCTTCCATTCTCTCATCTCCCTTCTCTATCTCTTTTCCTTCTTGTTTCCATCGTTGCATGGTGTGTCTGTGTTGTGGATTTCTTTCCATCCCTCATGCATGCATGTGGTTTTGATTGTGTTAGGTTGTGTTTGGGCTTGAGGACAACAAGTGTGTCATTGAATTCCAATTGAGGCAAGTATAACCATAACTTTGAGAACCCATGTTGGTATGCATTTGATTTGGTTGGTTTTACATGAATTAATGTGGAAACATGTGTTTACAGCCTATTTGATACTCATTGATTCAGTACTTGTCTATTTCAATTGAAGGATTGCAATTCTGATACTTCCCAGACATTCTGTATGTGTTTCAGAAATTTGAATTCGTGCAGGTACGGCTAAGCCGTATGCCACTTACGGCTTAAAGTCCAGAGAGGAGAAAAACCCAGTTTTCCTCTACGGCTAGGGGACGGCTAAGCCGTGGATTGCCCTACGGCTAAGCCGAAGCTCAGCCGTGGCCCAGCCGTAGAACAATACAGGGTGCATTTTCTGGATTTAACTGAGAGTCATCAATTGACATACCTTCTACGGCCCAGTCACGGCTAAGCCGTAGACCACACACGGCTAAGCCGTAGCACACACACGGCTAAACCGTATTCACACTAGACTAATGTAAAACAAGGATAGGTGTAAGGGAAAGACCGATATGGCCTTCATGATAGAATGTAAAGCACCTAACCCTGTCCAACGGAATGTGATACAACGCGTGAATGATCTCGAGAGCTGCGAATCATTCATGTTCGTTATCCGGATGTTAAGCACCTCCCCATGGGTGTTGGTTTAAGGGACTTCATGCACCGTCCGATTTAATGCAACACGAGACAACGGTGCATCGAATAACTTAAAACTACATCATTATGCACGGTTAGAAACACCGGATAATTAGATTAGAATTGGTTTGTAAGTTAAGATGATTCGATTTCGCATGATTTGTTGCATAACATATTGCATTCGAGTATTGACCTCTAAGCTCGGACATGATTACTTGTATTCCATTACTTTACTTTCACATTGTGATTACTTACCTTGAGTATGCATGTATGATATGCCCACTCACAGATATGCACTTATGATATGTTGTCACGATCTACTCAGGGTTTCCATGATTGACTCTGTATGGTCAGGCACTACTTAGCCTCAGCCTTAGGATCCCGACGGGGTGATTTTGGTATAGTTTATATGGCCTGCTGCAGTATGGATATGTCTTGGGGAACCGGACCCCAGGAAACCGAGACCCATTGTACCCTGGCCCGGACAATGGTGTTCTTTGCACGTTATAAGATCCCTATTTTGGGAGCATATGGTAATGTAGTAGCCACTAGTTATGTACACAGCATGTATTCATTGATTCACTTAGCATATTTCTTTCTTGCATGACAGTCTAGTATACGAAAATGCCTTCTTTAATCACATGATGTTCTTTATTCTATTAGACACAGCGTGTGTTAACTTGCTATGGTTTATACTTTGCTGAATCTTCGTATTCATAGTTGTTTTTGGTGTTGCAGGCCCAGATACCCCTGCCGAACCCTCGCCGGTCGGCCAGACTCTAGTTGAGACCCCCGGGGCCCCATCAGGCCTAGAGGAGTGGATGTGATCACTCCACGGGAGAGCGTTCCTGGCATGCATTGCATCGGAGTCTTATTCTTGTTGTTTTGAGGATTTCAGCTTTGTGTATATGTCATGACTATATATGTTATTTTGTTCCTTTTGTAAGACTTTCATATGTGTAATTATGTCAGTTCGTCCTTGGTATCCTCTTTTTGAACTGTTAGTTAATGTTTCTGATATTTACAGCTTCCGCGTACTTGCTTGGCACGTGTGAATGTTCCTTTGTGCGTGTGCATTTAGACTCGGTCTACGTGTGCATGCACGGGAGTACGTGTGTCATTAGGTTTGGCTTTTGCTAACCCCCGAACCCTGGGCTCGGGTTGTGACAGGTCGCAGAGGCCCCCTTAGGGCTAGACGAGTGGATGTGATCCATTCCCTGAAGAGCGTCATGGCAGGAGGATAGACTTCTTTTGGAAACTATGTGGACTGCACATTATTATGTATTGGAGTTAGTTTAACTCGTTGCATTTTATGTCTTGTTTTATAGAACTATTTTCCCACTCTGGTGCAGACATGGTTTCTTTTTATTTGTATAGTTATCGATATTGTTTTATATTAGTGTATCCTCTTTTTAATGTAATGATACTTACAGCTTCCGCGTACACTATATTTTATACGTGTGAAATTCCCTTGTGCGTGTGAATTTAGACGGGGTCTAAGTATGTATGCACAGGAGTACGTGTGTCACCGATTAGGTTTAAACTTAATCCTCGATTTCTTGGGCTCTGGTCGTGACATACGTAGTGTATGGTATCAGAGCATGCTTGTTGTAGTGGCTAAGCATGTAGGCATATAGGAACATAGTGAGGATACGATTTCAAATATTTGACTCTAGAGTCTAATATTTTGATTACTGGGGACATGTAGTCGGGTACGCCTTGTTTTTGAGTATTGACCTTTTACTTTTTGCAGGACATGGCATCCGGATCCGGTATCAACAACAATCATAGAGATAATGAGAGTGGATCAGCACCTCCACCACCGCCACTCAACACGAACGATTGTTTCTGATCGCACTTAAAATGGCCTGGATATGTGTAATGGATTCAATGTCCAACATTCACGCACTTCAAGTGTTAAGAAGAATGAGAATTAACTACAGTTCATCATTAATTTCCCTTTATTTACATGGGTTCTAATGCCCTGACCATGGGGATGCATGTTGTTTACATGAGTTTGCAAAGTTTACAACCCCTCTCTCAAGTCTTAGATGTGATCTCAATTTGGAAAATGCAAGAGAATGTACATAAAGTAGGAAACAATGCAAAAAAAAAAAAAAAAAGGGAAAATTGGGATGACCGTGACTGTGCGGTCACTGTTTGCCTCCGTTTTTTGGTGCTGTTCATGTTGGTTCTTCTTTCAAACCTTTTTCAAGTGTTGGACTCCCTTTTATGACATCTTCGGGTGTGGAATAACCATTGAGAAGATCAAATTCAATCATGGAATCGATTGAAAATTTTGTAATTCATCATTCATGTTTACAGACTGTCTTTTGTTCAAGTCCGAAAAGGGTATCATAGGAAGCTAAGGTTGTGTCATTCTGAACTTATAGCTTTCGAGGAACAAAATGAGGCCCAAAAGGGCTTGTTCACAATATTTGTAATGACCAAAAAAGCCCCCGAATGAGGAAAACAAAGATGACAACGTCATTCTTCGAATAGTCATCAATGCATGAACATGGTTTGTTCTTAGTCACCCTCTCTTCTCCTCCTCCTCTGAACCTTCTTGCTCACCTTCATAATTGAGAAAAGGAGAGGAAAAGGTCATGGAATGCTGTTGTGTCCTTGCTTGAATGTTTTTGGTTGCTTTTGTGTTCTTAGAATTCTCTCTGTATGTTCCCGTTCCCTCTCTCCTTCAAGCACTACCCCTTTCATAGAGCTTTCAGGTGGTTTTTGGCGGTTCCAGGGAGTTGAGGGGAGTTGTGGGAAGTTACACTTCGAAAAGAAGTGGAGAACAACCATCCAAAACTGCAGGAAGTGTCCTTCGAGGGTTTGTGACCACAGCCACGGTCATAGATAAGGCCCAATTTCGGGCTTTTGCATTTGTGACCCGTTTTTACATGTTTGGGGTCCAAACAAAGTCCAATCACCATAAAACTTGGAGGGATGCTTCTTGACACTATTTTGACCATGTCATAAAATTTTTAACTCCTTTTGACCATCTGAAGTTGGTCAACTCCATTGATGAACAGGCGCGGTCATTGACAAGGCCCATTTTTGGACTTTCGCATTTGTACCCGTTCTCACCTGTTTGGAGTTCGAACGAAGTCCAATCTTCACAAAACTTGGAGGAATGCCTCATGACACAATTTTGAGTGTGTCATAGAAGTCTTAACCTGTTTTGACTTTTTGAAATTGGTCAACTCTCCAGTTGACTTTTCATGAAAGTGGGCCCTTGTTTCAACTGTTTGAGGTCCAAATGACCTCGATTTGGTTCAAAACTTGAAGGGACTAACGTCATGAACATCTTGGAGTATGTCGCCGAATTCATTAGCTTTGGATTTGAGGAAATAGGATTTTGAACAATAACCTGTTTATTGCATGTGTTCAGTCACTATTCACCCCCATACCATAGCTGTCAGCTTGTTTTCTACCCGAATAACGTCCAATTGACTTAAAACTTTGGAAGAGTAACTCCGAGCATTCTTTGAGCATTTTTCCTAATTTCATTAGCTTTGGCCTCCTGGAAGTAAGATTTTAGCTAGTGACCTCCATAACTCGGGGTTACTGTCTTCTAGACTGACATGCAGTGAAAGTCAGATCAAACAGAGTCCTTTCGACTTGAAAACTTACAGAATATCTTCTAAGCATAACTCAAGCTTCGCACCCAAATTTTATTAATTTTGGACATCGGGAAGCGAGACTTTGGTCAATGACCCCATTGCTTGGGGGGGGGGGGGGGTGTACTGACCCCAAGTTAACATGCTGGTAACTTTTGGGTCAAATGATGTTTGTTTATCTTGAAATTTCATGGGGCCTATTTTGGGCATTATTTGAGCTTCCTCTGAGAATTTCAGCTAATTTGATCTTCATGGGATGTCACTCTGCATAAGGACCCACAGAGCATAGTATATGATCATCTGGACCAAATTTGGATCCAAATAATGTTCAAATGCTCTGAATCCTTAAAGAGTAGTCTTTAAATGTACTTGAAAGCATTTCTCTGGATAGAAGCTTGCTTTAACATGTGGAAGTTATCACGCCCCGATCCCTGGAATTTGGGGATTTGAGTGGGCCCCCAGGGGCGTGGATACGTAATCCCGTAGAAATCCGTGCCCTGAAGAATTATGCACGAATTCCTACAAGGGAGATTCCATAGGAACGTGTGAGGTAAGCTGACACACGTACAAACATAATTGATCATAAGCGAAATCCTACGAAATACTCAGTAATTATCAAGAGCACATGAAGTTCATAGTCTGTTAACTTTTAAAAGTAAACATATATATACATATGATAGTGTTGAAGTCTTTTAAGTACATTCCAAGAATACTACTTAAGAGTTTGATACAAAAGGTCCAAGCATAACATCCCAAAATCCACGCGCTCCGTAGGATGGCTAGTAATAGACGTCGCCATCCATCCACTCGTCTACACCCCGAGGTACCATTGGGGTACCCTCCGAGGGCGCATTAGTGTCCGCATTGGGACAGGATGCTGGACCTGCAATACCAAGGGTGTAACAGTCCGACCCAGCTTGACCTCGTTTAGTGCCTAATTAATCCTGTTTTCGTTGTTAATTGTGTTTTGCTTGTGTTTTGGGTTCGTTGCGAGTCATGGATAGGTAGTTGGGTTGAGTTTGACCTGGATTAAGTAGACTAAGCCCTTTTTCGTAATTTCAGCTTTTCTTAGACATGGTCATCTTTGCATCATCTTGATGTCAACACGTGTCTTTCATTGAGTTCGTTAACTCTCGTAACTACGTCATTTGCAACCGATGTCGTATGATCCCATTGGACCCGGATTTGACTCGAACTGAAAATAGAACTATAACTTGGACTTTCATTGCAAAGTGACCTCCACTTACCTTATATATACACTTCATCGACTCAAGTCTCTCTCTCACTCTCTTCTCTCTCATTGTTCATGTGGAACTTTCTCTCCCTCTCATGAGTTCTCTCCTCCATCATCGATCAAGCTAATTTGAAGGGTTGTTGTCCCTTCATTCTCTTTCATTCTCTGGTGATTGGATTGAGGTGAGTTTGGGTTCTCTTCCATCTCCCTCATCTCATTCTTATTCTTCTCATTCTATGGTTTCTTGATCATGCTTTTAAGGTTTCCTCTTGTTTCTCATGCATGCATGTTGCAGTGGTTGAGATTTGGTTGTGTTTGAGCCCAAGGACAGCAAGTTATATAATTGAATCCCATTAAGGCAAGTATAACCATAATCTGTGAGAACCCATGTTGGTTTTCGTTTGATTTTAGTTAATTCACATGAATTTGCATGGAAAACGTGTTTACAGCCCAATTGGTTAGTATTCCTTCTTTCTTTGTTGGATATTTGCACTTTTGATGTCATTACAGGTTTTCTGCACTTGATTCAGAATTTGACCTCGTGCATTGTACGGCTAAGCCGTATATCACCTACGGCTTAAAGTCCAGAGAGGGTGAAAACCCAGTTTTCTTCTACGGCCAGGACACGGCTAAGCCGTATATTGCCTTACGGCTAAGCCGTACCTCAGCCGTGACCTAGCCATAGATCAGTACAGGGTGCCTTCTTCTGGATTAACTGAAAGCAAGCAATTGACAGTTCCTCCTACGGCTCAGCCACGGCTAAGCCGTAGAACAAAATACGGGTGAACCATATTTGCGGATGAACAGTGAAGGGAACCGCGGGGGAGCCGCAGTGCATATTACGGCTACGCCGAAAGATGCCTACGGCTAAGCCGTACGTTCACCTACGGTTAAGCCGTATCACCCCTGGAAAAATGAATAACAAGAATAGGCGTAAGAAAAAGACCTATATGGCCTTCATGATAGAATGTAGAACACCTAGACTTGCCCGATGGAATATGATACAATGCGTGAATGATCTCGAGGGCTGCGAATCATTTATGTTCGTTATCCAGCTGTTAAGCACCTCCCCATGGGTGTTGGTTTAAGGGACTTCGGTGCACCAGCCGATTCAATGCAACACTAGACAACAGTGCATCGAATAACTTAAAACTACATCATCATGCACGGTTAGAAACACTGGATAAGTATATTAGAATTGGCTAGTAAATGACTTTGGTTCACTATGCTAACAATTGCTTGCATGACATGTTGTTTGTTGATTATTGATCTCCATTCTCTAGCATGATTACTTGTTTCAGATACTTCATATAGTTGTTTCTTTACCTTGAGTATGCATGGATAATTCACGTATAAGACATGTTCTAAGATTTATACGTATGATATGATTGTCACGATTTACTCAAGGTTTTCATGATTGACTCTGTATGGTCAGGCACTACTTAGCCTCAGCCTTAGGATCCCGACGGGGTGAATTTGGTATAGTTTTCATAGCCTTGCTGCAGTAAGGAAACGTCTTGGGGAACCGGCTCCAGGAAACCGAGACCCATTGTACCCTGGCCCGGACAATGGTGTTCTTTGCACGATACAAGATCCCTCTTTTGGGAGCATATGGCAATGTAGTTGCTAACTAGTTATGTACACAGCATGTACACATTGATTCACATGGCATGTTTCCTTCTTGCATGACAGCCTAGTATACGAATGTGCCCTATTTAATTTACATGATGTTCTTTATTCTATTAGACACAGCGTGCGTTAACTTGTTATGGTTATACTTCGCTGAATCATTGTATTCACGGTTGTTTTTGGTGTTGCAGGCTCAGATACCCCTGCCGACCCCTCGCCGGTCAGCCAGACTCCAGCTGAGACCCCTGAGGCCCCATCCGGCCTAGAGGAATGGATGTGATCACTCCTTTAGAGAGCGGCTTGGTCATGCATGGCATTAGAATCTTCTTTTTTGAGGATTGTCATACTTGTATTTGTCATGACTTGTATATATTATTTTATTCATTTTGTAAAACCTTCAGTTATGTATATGTAACACTCCGACCCGAGTTGACCCGGATTAGTGGGTAATTGCGTGTGTTTTTATCGTTAAGTGTGTTTTGATTTTGTTTGTTTTTGGTTTGAGTTGTAGAGAGATCGTTTGGGTTGAGTTTGACTTGGTCTAAGGAGTTTGAGCCCTTTTTCGTAATTTTGGCTTTTGATTGACCTTGTCAGTTTTGCGTCATTCTGACGTCAGCGCGTGTACTTCGTTGAGCTTGTCATTTCTCGTAACTGTCTTGGATCCGAATGAGTTCGTTTGCTCTCGTTGGACCGTCATTTGACTCAAACTGATAATCGTGTTAACTAATTGGACTTGTTTGTAAATTTGGCTCAAATTAAGTTATAAATATCCCAACCACTCCCTTTTTCTCTCGATCGTCTCTCAGCTCTCGTTCTCTCACTCTCAGCTCGTCTCTCTCGGTCCAGCTCTCTTTCTCTCCTCTCCATCTCTGATTCGACTGCTTGAGGGAGGAAGAAAGGAGTTCGTTAGTGTGTGTGATTCCAGTGGACTGAGCCAATCAGCGTGTGGATTTCGTCCGTGAGGCAAGTATAAGCCCAAGATGTGTGAACACCGATTGATAGTGATTTGATTGTTGTGTTTTTATGCTTCATTGTGTTTCTCAGTGTTAGACAGCCCTATTAAACTCATTTCACTGTTATCTTGCTGTTTCCAGCCGTTTTGCACAGTTTCTGTATGACTGTAACAATTTCAGGAAAATGAGTCCGTGCACTCACGGCTACGCCGTGAAATGTGCTACGGCTAAGCCGTAAAATGGCTTACGGCTAAGCCGAGACCCAACCGTAACCCAAACCGTAGAACAATACAGACTGTTATCTGAAAATAACTGAGAGTTGGCAAATTGCCATTCTTCTACGGCCCAGCCTGATCTAAGCCGTACATTGTCTTACGGCTAAGCCGTGGACCAGGATACGGCTGAGCCGTAGAGCAAAATACGGTTGAGCCGTATATCCGGATGGATATTTGGGGAACCTCAGCTCAGCCGCAGTGCATATTACGGCTAAGCCGTAAGATGCCACGGCTAAGCCGTAAGGTTACCTACGGCTGCACCGTGAGACCCTGAGAATTGAATGAAAAGGGACTAGGTTTAAGCAAAAGACCGTATATGACTTTCATGTTAGAATGTAGCTAACCTGGACATGCCCAATGGAATGTTTGAATGACATGAATGATCTCAAGGGCTGTGAATCATTCATGCTTGTTATCCAGCTGTTTAGCACCTCCCCATGGGTGTTGGTTTAAGGGACTTCGGTGCACACTCCTGACACTGCAACACTAGACAATGGTGCATCGAACAACTTAAAACTACATCAACATGCACGGTTAGAAACACTGGATAATTAGTGTAGGATTGGCTTGTAATTGACCTTGACTCGTATAAGCATTCTGATTTGCGCAGCATATTGATTTCGGTTATGCCCTCTTATGTGTCCTGCGCTGGACCTCTCGATTCTGTGGGAAATGCAGCAACCCCAGAGCGAAGCCCGGGCGGAACCATTCTATTGTTGTATTGGTATCATTGTTATCATTGCTCCACTGGAGTACTTGCATAATTGTTATTAGTACTTGAGATTGTTCTTGGTAACTGCTTATCGGCATTCGGTCTTGTTATTGCATTCAGTATCCGTATCAGTTTATGGGATGCACTTCCTATTGTTCGTTCAGTATGCTATGTATGATATGCGAGATCTGTAAGTGATATGACATGATTGATTGATTGATTGAGGTGCATCATTCGATTGATTGTGATTGGTATTGGCACTACTGAGCCTCAGCCTTAGGATACCCGACGGGGTTAACTTTGGTTTAGTTTAAGTGTTTACCTCTGCAGAGTGTCTTGTCCTGGGACTCCGGACCCCGGGAACTAGAGACCCATGCGTGCCCTGGCCCGGTCGCTGGTGTTCTCATCCTGATTGCTCTCGTAAGGGAGAAAATGGCCAATGTAGTAGCCACTTGATTGTTACCTGTTTATGATTCTTACAGCATGCTTATTCATTTGCATAAATTGTTTAGTATACGAACATGCTTTCTATGGATATTGCATTATGATCATTGTTCAGTATTATTCAGTATTCGACACAATCCGTGTTATCTTCTTGTTGGCTTATACTTTGCTAAGTCGTTGTACTTATGTGTTTGTCTTGTGTGTTGCAGGCTCAGATCCCTCTCCCGATCCTGCGTCGGTCGACCCGACTCCAGGAGAGGCTTGCGAGGCCCCCTCCGGCCTAGAGGAGTGGACTTGATCCATCCTCCAGAGTACGGTTTGCATCATTTTGGGTTTCCCCATTCCTTGTCTGGGAGTCTGTTGAGGGGACTTTTTCTGTAATCGTAATGTGGGCTTGAGTGATATCTGTATATTGTATTTTGATTATTTGGGAGCCCTCTTCCGTAACATACGTTCCTGTATTTGTTATTGTTATCAGTTCATGTTATTTTGTAATCTCCCATTGTCTTGATACTGTGGTATGCCTTGATACGTACAGCTTCCGCGTACAGTTGTTTGCACGTGTGAATGATCCCTTGTGTGTGTATGCTTGGACGGGGTCTAGGTGTGCATGCACGGGAGTACGTGTGTCATTGGTTAGACTTTCTCTGACCCCCGGTCCCTGGGCTCGGGTTGTGACATACGTATTGTATGGTATCAGAGCATTGTCTCTCAGAGCATTGTCTCTCAGAGCTTTGTCTCTCAGGGCATTGTCTCTATCTTAGTTGTAAGCATGTAGGCATATAGGACGTGGTGAGATTTCGTAGTCCAGTTCTGGACTATTGTGTTTGGTCCCTTTGTCTTGTGAGTCTGTGTGAGTTACCGAGTGTGATAGCAGATTGACTTTTGTGTTTTGCAGGCTATGGCATCGGGATCCGGAACACACAACAACAATGATCAGGGAGATAACGAGAGTGGGTCAGCCGCTCCACAGCCACTCGTGAATTTCGACGAGCGCTTCTTGACTATGCTGCAGGCGATCCATTCTTTGCAAGCGCAGGTCGTTTCGATCGTAGACCGACAGAGTCAAACGCCAGTTCGGCCTGCAGAGCAGCCAGTGGTTTTCCAGCCTAGAGAGAGCGATCCGAATGCGTTGTACGACAAATTCAGGAAACGTGGAGCCACAGAATTCTATGGAAATGAAGATGCATTGAAGGCTGATCAGTGGCTAGAGCATACCGGAGATCTCTTCTTTACCATCGTTTGTGATGACCGGCAGAAAGTCATGCTTACGGCCTCGATGTTCCGAGAGGTAGCAAAGACGTGGTGGAAGAGTGTCAGTGCAGCCTATCTGACTATACTTAGTGAAACAGTGTGGGAGACGTTCCAGAAACAGTTCAGAAGGAAGTTCATTCCTGCTCATGTTCGTTGTGTGAAGGAAGTTGAGTTTCTGGCCTTACAGCAGCAGCAGCTGACCGTTTCAGAGTATATTCACCGCTTTACCCAGTTGTCCCATTTTGCTGAGGACATGATCAATACCGAGGAGAAGAAGGTGAATCGTTTTATTACTGGTCTGCATCCGAGATATGCGAATTTCGTGACTGCTTTTCAGAGACCAGCTACTTTTGACGATGCGGTCGATAGAGCACACGCTGCGGAAGCCAACCACCTAGCAGAGAGAGCCATGGACTTCAAGAGGAGTGCACCAGTGAGTTCCAGGGGACAGATTCAGAAGAAATGGAAAGGGAAGCAAGGAACTTCGATTTTGAGAAGGGGTTTCGTTTCGAGGGCAATCAGGAGAGATGCCCGAGGCGTGTCATCTCCGCATGCAAGGCGGATCGTTTGATACGCAGAGGTTGTGCAGGATTTCTTGCCTTCGTCTCGGAGAAGAAGGAAGTGAAGCAGTTGAGCGATATTCCGGTAGTACGTGAGTTCCCGGATGTATTTCCGGAGGAAGTACCCGAGTTACCCCCTGTCCGAGATGTAGAGTTTGCGATTGATCTAATGCCCGGTACAGCACCCATTAGCTTAGCTCCTTATCGTATGGCCCCTGCTGAGTTACTCGAATTGAAGACGCAATTGCAAGACCTTTTGGAGAAGGGTTTCGTACGGCCGAGTGTGTCACCGTGGGGAGCCCCAGTGCTGCTTGTGAAGAAGAAGGACGGTACCTTACGGATGTGCATAGATTACCGGCGATTGAACAAAGTCACGATCAAGAACAAATACCCATTGCCGCGTATTGATGAGTTGTTTGATCAACTTCAAGGTGCCGCTTATTTTTCCAAGATTGATCTAAGATCAGGGTATCATCAACTTCGGGTGAAGGAAGAAGACATTGTGAAGACTGCTTTCAGGACACGGTACGGACATTTTGAGTTTCTCGTGATGCCATTTGGATTAACCAATGCACCTGCTGCCTTCATGGCCTTGATGAACAGGATCTTCGCTCCTTTTCTGGATCGTTTTGTGGTGGTCTTTATTGATGACATTTTGGTGTATTCGAAGACCCCAGAGGAGCATGAGGAACACCTACGTCGAGCCTTACAGTTGCTGAAAGAACATCGTTTATATGCGAAGTTGTCGAAGTGTGATTTTTGGCTCGAGCAGGTAGCTTTTCTTGGTCATACCATTTCACGAGATGGGTTGGCAGTGGATCAGATGAAAGTTGAGGCAGTGATGAATTGGCCCAGCCCAAAGACTGTGACGGAGATACGGAGTTTTCTTGGATTAGCTGGATATTATCGTCGCTTTATTCAAGATTTTGCCAAGATTTCAGCCCCGTTGACTCGATTGACCAGGAAGAATGTTCCTTTTCTTTGGACGGACGACTGTGAGCGCCATTTCCAGATGTTGAAGGAGAAGCTTACTTCGGCTCCAGTTTTGACGTTACCAGATGGGCATGAAGGATTTATGATTTACTCTGATGCTTCTCGAGTCGGTTTGGGATGTGTTTTGATGCAACATGGCAAAGTGATTGCCTATGGCTCGAGACAACTTCGAGAGCACGAGAAGAACTATGCTACACATGACTTAGAGTTGGCAGCCGTCGTTTTTGCGTTGAAGATGTGGAGACACTATTTGTATGGCGTGACATTTGAAGTGCATTCAGATCATCATAGTCTACAGTATCTCTTCACGCAGTCTGAGTTGAATATGAGGCAACGAAGGTGGCTTGAGTTGATTAAGGATTTTGACTTCCCCATTAAGTACCATCCAGGGAAAGGCAACGTTGTTGCAGATGCTTTGAGTAGGAAGTCGGAGATTCTTCAGGCCTTGGATAGTCTTTATTTCGTGAGACATGCTCAGCCAGTGGAACTGCAATTGGTGGAGAACTGTTTGACACTTGCCAGTACAGTGAGCTTTCAGCCTGACATCATTCAGCGTATTAAAGACCAGCAGTTTGAAGATGCGATGTTGAAACGAATTCGAGATAGCATTGCAGATCGACCAGACTTTCGTTTGGAGGGTGATGTTTTGTATTTCCGGAGCAGGTTATGTGTGCCAGCAGTAGATGCTTTGAAGGAGAGTTTGATGACCGAAGCACACCATGCTCGTTATTCTATGCACCCTGGAAGTACGAAGATGTACCGAGCTCTCAAGGACAGATTCTGGTGGAATAATATGAAGAGAGAAATCGCTGGGTTTGTTGCCAGATGTTTGACTTGCCAAAAGGTGAAAGCTGACCATCAGAGACCGCCAGGTTCCTTACATCCATTGCATATTCCCCAGTGGAAATGGGAGCACATTTCGATGGACTTTGTTTCGGGTTTACCCCTGACGAGCAAGAAGAACAGTGCCATTTGGGTGATCGTGGACAGACTGACGAAGACAGCCCATTTTCTTCCATTCAAGAAAGGCATGACATTTTCCGAGATGGCGAAGAAGTTCGTCGATGAGATAGTGAGACTACATGGTACGCCCGTGTCGATTGTGTCAGATCGAGATAGCCGCTTTGTTTCTTCGTTTTGGAGAGCATTTCAGGAGGCCATGGGAACGAAGTTGAGCTTCAGTACGGCGTATCACCCGCAGACTGATGGACAGTCCGAACGAACTATTCAGACGCTCGAGGACATGTTACGGGCCAGTGTGCTGAATTTCGAGAAAGAATGGGATCTGCATCTCTCGTTGTGTGAGTTTGCGTATAACAATAGCTTCCACGAGAGTATTGGAATGGCACCCTATGAAGCTCTGTATGGACGGAAATGTAGAAGTCCTGTTTGCTGGGAAGAAGTTGGAACAAGGAGTTTTCACGGACCGACAATCATTGCTGAGACTACGGAGAAAGTTCAGAAGGTCATTGATAATTTGAAGATTGCCCGATCGAGACAGAAGAGCTACGCAGATTCGAGAAGAAGAACGTTAACATTTCAGGTTGGAGATTGGGTATTTTTGAAGGTCTCACCGATGAAAGGTACGGTACGGTTCGGTCAGAAAGGCAAGTTAGCGCCAAGATATGTGGGTCCATTTGAGATCAAGAGCCGGATTGGCGATTTGGCATACTGATTGATTCTGCCCGTGGAATTTTCTGGAGTACACGATGTTTTTCATGTGTCTATGCTTCGCAAGTATGTTCGAGACCCGACGCATGTGATTCGATATGATGATATTCAGATGCAACCTAACGCGTCATACGTTGAGCGCCCGCTCCGTATTGTTGGGACCAGAGAACAGCTCTTGCGTACGAGGACTATTCGATGGGCCAAGGTACTTTGGGAACATCATGGACCTGATGAAGCCACGTGGGAATTGGAAGATCAGATGGCGCGTCAGTATCCTTATCTGTTTGCTCAGGTACGCTTTCATTCCGAGGACGGAATGATGTCCAAGTGGGGGAGGATGTAACACTCCGACCCGAGTTGACCCGGATTAGTGGGTAATTGCGTGTGTTTTTATCGTTAAGTGTGTTTTGATTTTGTTTGTTTTTGGTTTGAGTTGTAGAGAGATCGTTTGGGTTGAGTTTGACTTGGTCTAAGGAGTTTGAGCCCTTTTTCGTAATTTTGGCTTTTGATTGACCTTGTCAGTTTTGCGTCATTCTGACGTCAGCGCGTGTACTTCGTTGAGCTTGTCATTTCTCGTAACTGTCTTGGATCCGAATGAGTTCGTTTGCTCTCGTTGGACCGTCATTTGACTCAAACTGATAATCGTGTTAACTAATTGGACTTGTTTGTAAATTTGGCTCAAATTAAGTTATAAATATCCCAACCACTCCCTTTTTCTCTCGATCGTCTCTCAGCTCTCGTTCTCTCACTCTCAGCTCGTCTCTCTCGGTCCAGCTCTCTTTCTCTCCTCTCCATCTCTGATTCGACTGCTTGAGGGAGGAAGAAAGGAGTTCGTTAGTGTGTGTGATTCCAGTGGACTGAGCCAATCAGCGTGTGGATTTCGTCCGTGAGGCAAGTATAAGCCCAAGATGTGTGAACACCGATTGATAGTGATTTGATTGTTGTGTTTTTATGCTTCATTGTGTTTCTCAGTGTTAGACAGCCCTATTAAACTCATTTCACTGTTATCTTGCTGTTTCCAGCCGTTTTGCACAGTTTCTGTATGACTGTAACAATTTCAGGAAAATGAGTCCGTGCACTCACGGCTACGCCGTGAAATGTGCTACGGCTAAGCCGTAAAATGGCTTACGGCTAAGCCGAGACCCAACCGTAACCCAAACCGTAGAACAATACAGACTGTTATCTGAAAATAACTGAGAGTTGGCAAATTGCCATTCTTCTACGGCCCAGCCTGATCTAAGCCGTACATTGTCTTACGGCTAAGCCGTGGACCAGGATACGGCTGAGCCGTAGAGCAAAATACGGTTGAGCCGTATATCCGGATGGATATTTGGGGAACCTCAGCTCAGCCGCAGTGCATATTACGGCTAAGCCGTAAGATGCCACGGCTAAGCCGTAAGGTTACCTACGGCTGCACCGTGAGACCCTGAGAATTGAATGAAAAGGGACTAGGTTTAAGCAAAAGACCGTATATGACTTTCATGTTAGAATGTAGCTAACCTGGACATGCCCAATGGAATGTTTGAATGACATGAATGATCTCAAGGGCTGTGAATCATTCATGCTTGTTATCCAGCTGTTTAGCACCTCCCCATGGGTGTTGGTTTAAGGGACTTCGGTGCACACTCCTGACACTGCAACACTAGACAATGGTGCATCGAACAACTTAAAACTACATCAACATGCACGGTTAGAAACACTGGATAATTAGTGTAGGATTGGCTTGTAATTGACCTTGACTCGTATAAGCATTCTGATTTGCGCAGCATATTGATTTCGGTTATGCCCTCTTATGTGTTCTGCGCTGGACCTCTCGATTCTGTGGGAAATGCAGCAACCCCAGAGCGAAGCCCGGGCGGAACCATTCTATTGTTGTATTGGTATCATTGTTATCATTGCTCCACTGGAGTACTTGCATAATTGTTATTAGTACTTGAGATTGTTCTTGGTAACTGCTTATCGGCATTCGGTCTTGTTATTGCATTCAGTATCCGTATCAGTTTATGGGATGCACTTCCTATTGTTCGTTCAGTATGCTATGTATGATATGCGAGATCTGTAAGTGATATGACATGATTGATTGATTGATTGAGGTGCATCATTCGATTGATTGTGATTGGTATTGGCACTACTGAGCCTCAGCCTTAGGATACCCGACGGGGTTAACTTTGGTTTAGTTTAAGTGTTTACCTCTGCAGAGTGTCTTGTCCTGGGACTCCGGACCCCGGGAACTAGAGACCCATGCGTGCCCTGGCCCGGTCGCTGGTGTTCTCATCCTGATTGCTCTCGTAAGGGAGAAAATGGCCAATGTAGTAGCCACTTGATTGTTACCTGTTTATGATTCTTACAGCATGCTTATTCATTTGCATAAATTGTTTAGTATACGAACATGCTTTCTATGGATATTGCATTATGATCATTGTTCAGTATTATTCAGTATTCGACACAATCCGTGTTATCTTCTTGTTGGCTTATACTTTGCTAAGTCGTTGTACTTATGTGTTTGTCTTGTGTGTTGCAGGCTCAGATCCCTCTCCCGATCCTGCGTCGGTCGACCCGACTCCAGGAGAGGCTTGCGAGGCCCCCTCCGGCCTAGAGGAGTGGACTTGATCCATCCTCCAGAGTACGGTTTGCATCATTTTGGGTTTCCCCATTCCTTGTCTGGGAGTCTGTTGAGGGGACTTTTTCTGTAATCGTAATGTGGGCTTGAGTGATATCTGTATATTGTATTTTGATTATTTGGGAGCCCTCTTCCGTAACATACGTTCCTGTATTTGTTATTGTTATCAGTTCATGTTATTTTGTAATCTCCCATTGTCTTGATACTGTGGTATGCCTTGATACGTACAGCTTCCGCGTACAGTTGTTTGCACGTGTGAATGATCCCTTGTGTGTGTATGCTTGGACGGGGTCTAGGTGTGCATGCACGGGAGTACGTGTGTCATTGGTTAGACTTTCTCTGACCCCCGGTCCCTGGGCTCGGGTTGTGACATACGTATTGTATGGTATCAGAGCATTGTCTCTCAGAGCATTGTCTCTCAGAGCTTTGTCTCTCAGGGCATTGTCTCTATCTTAGTTGTAAGCATGTAGGCATATAGGACGTGGTGAGATTTCGTAGTCCAGTTCTGGACTATTGTGTTTGGTCCCTTTGTCTTGTGAGTCTGTGTGAGTTACCGAGTGTGATAGCAGATTGACTTTTGTGTTTTGCAGGCTATGGCATCGGGATCCGGAACACACAACAACAATGATCAGGGAGATAACGAGAGTGGGTCAGCCGCTCCACAGCCACTCGTGAATTTCGACGAGCGCTTCTTGACTATGCTGCAGGCGATCCATTCTTTGCAAGCGCAGGTCGTTTCGATCGTAGACCGACAGAGTCAAACGCCAGTTCGGCCTGCAGAGCAGCCAGTGGTTTTCCAGCCTAGAGAGAGCGATCCGAATGCGTTGTACGACAAATTCAGGAAACGTGGAGCCACAGAATTCTATGGAAATGAAGATGCATTGAAGGCTGATCAGTGGCTAGAGCATACCGGAGATCTCTTCTTTACCATCGTTTGTGATGACCGGCAGAAAGTCATGCTTACGGCCTCGATGTTCCGAGAGGTAGCAAAGACGTGGTGGAAGAGTGTCAGTGCAGCCTATCTGACTATACTTAGTGAAACAGTGTGGGAGACGTTCCAGAAACAGTTCAGAAGGAAGTTCATTCCTGCTCATGTTCGTTGTGTGAAGGAAGTTGAGTTTCTGGCCTTACAGCAGCAGCAGCTGACCGTTTCAGAGTATATTCACCGCTTTACCCAGTTGTCCCATTTTGCTGAGGACATGATCAATACCGAGGAGAAGAAGGTGAATCGTTTTATTACTGGTCTGCATCCGAGATATGCGAATTTCGTGACTGCTTTTCAGAGACCAGCTACTTTTGACGATGCGGTCGATAGAGCACACACTGCGGAAGCCAACCACCTAGCAGAGAGAGCCATGGACTTCAAGAGGAGTGCACCAGTGAGTTCCAGGGGACAGATTCAGAAGAAATGGAAAGGGAAGCAAGGAACTTCGATTTTGAGAAGGGGTTTCGTTTCGAGGGCAATCAGGAGAGATGCCCGAGGCGTGTCATCTCCGCATGCAAGGCGGATCGTTTGATACGCAGAGGTTGTGCAGGATTTCTTGCCTTCGTCTCGGAGAAGAAGGAAGTGAAGCAGTTGAGCGATATTCCGGTAGTACGTGAGTTCCCGGATGTATTTCCGGAGGAAGTACCCGAGTTACCCCCTGTCCGAGATGTAGAGTTTGCGATTGATCTAATGCCCGGTACAGCACCCATTAGCTTAGCTCCTTATCGTATGGCCCCTGCTGAGTTACTCGAATTGAAGACGCAATTGCAAGACCTTTTGGAGAAGGGTTTCGTACGGCCGAGTGTGTCACCGTGGGGAGCCCCAGTGCTGCTTGTGAAGAAGAAGGACGGTACCTTACGGATGTGCATAGATTACCGGCGATTGAACAAAGTCACGATCAAGAACAAATACCCATTGCCGCGTATTGATGAGTTGTTTGATCAACTTCAAGGTGCCGCTTATTTTTCCAAGATTGATCTAAGATCAGGGTATCATCAACTTCGGGTGAAGGAAGAAGACATTGTGAAGACTGCTTTCAGGACACGGTACGGACATTTTGAGTTTCTCGTGATGCCATTTGGATTAACCAATGCACCTGCTGCCTTCATGGCCTTGATGAACAGGATCTTCGCTCCTTTTCTGGATCGTTTTGTGGTGGTCTTTATTGATGACATTTTGGTGTATTCGAAGACCCCAGAGGAGCATGAGGAACACCTACGTCGAGCCTTACAGTTGCTGAAAGAACATCGTTTATATGCGAAGTTGTCGAAGTGTGATTTTTGGCTCGAGCAGGTAGCTTTTCTTGGTCATACCATTTCACGAGATGGGTTGGCAGTGGATCAGATGAAAGTTGAGGCAGTGATGAATTGGCCCAGCCCAAAGACTGTGACGGAGATACGGAGTTTTCTTGGATTAGCTGGATATTATCGTCGCTTTATTCAAGATTTTGCCAAGATTTCAGCCCCGTTGACTCGATTGACCAGGAAGAATGTTCCTTTTCTTTGGACGGACGACTGTGAGCGCCATTTCCAGATGTTGAAGGAGAAGCTTACTTCGGCTCCAGTTTTGACGTTACCAGATGGGCATGAAGGATTTATGATTTACTCTGATGCTTCTCGAGTCGGTTTGGGATGTGTTTTGATGCAACATGGCAAAGTGATTGCCTATGGCTCGAGACAACTTCGAGAGCACGAGAAGAACTATGCTACACATGACTTAGAGTTGGCAGCCGTCGTTTTTGCGTTGAAGATGTGGAGACACTATTTGTATGGCGTGACATTTGAAGTGCATTCAGATCATCATAGTCTACAGTATCTCTTCACGCAGTCTGAGTTGAATATGAGGCAACGAAGGTGGCTTGAGTTGATTAAGGATTTTGACTTCCCCATTAAGTACCATCCAGGGAAAGGCAACGTTGTTGCAGATGCTTTGAGTAGGAAGTCGGAGATTCTTCAGGCCTTGGATAGTCTTTATTTCGTGAGACATGCTCAGCCAGTGGAACTGCAATTGGTGGAGAACTGTTTGACACTTGCCAGTACAGTGAGCTTTCAGCCTGACATCATTCAGCGTATTAAAGACCAGCAGTTTGAAGATGCGATGTTGAAACGAATTCGAGATAGCATTGCAGATCGACCAGACTTTCGTTTGGAGGGTGATGTTTTGTATTTCCGGAGCAGGTTATGTGTGCCAGCAGTAGATGCTTTGAAGGAGAGTTTGATGACCGAAGCACACCATGCTCGTTATTCTATGCACCCTGGAAGTACGAAGATGTACCGAGCTCTCAAGGACAGATTCTGGTGGAATAATATGAAGAGAGAAATCGCTGGGTTTGTTGCCAGATGTTTGACTTGCCAAAAGGTGAAAGCTGACCATCAGAGACCGCCAGGTTCCTTACATCCATTGCATATTCCCCAGTGGAAATGGGAGCACATTTCGATGGACTTTGTTTCGGGTTTACCCCTGACGAGCAAGAAGAACAGTGCCATTTGGGTGATCGTGGACAGACTGACGAAGACAGCCCATTTTCTTCCATTCAAGAAAGGCATGACATTTTCCGAGATGGCGAAGAAGTTCGTCGATGAGATAGTGAGACTACATGGTACGCCCGTGTCGATTGTGTCAGATCGAGATAGCCGCTTTGTTTCTTCGTTTTGGAGAGCATTTCAGGAGGCCATGGGAACGAAGTTGAGCTTCAGTACGGCGTATCACCCGCAGACTGATGGACAGTCCGAACGAACTATTCAGACGCTCGAGGACATGTTACGGGCCAGTGTGCTGAATTTCGAGAAAGAATGGGATCTGCATCTCTCGTTGTGTGAGTTTGCGTATAACAATAGCTTCCACGAGAGTATTGGAATGGCACCCTATGAAGCTCTGTATGGACGGAAATGTAGAAGTCCTGTTTGCTGGGAAGAAGTTGGAACAAGGAGTTTTCACGGACCGACAATCATTGCTGAGACTACGGAGAAAGTTCAGAAGGTCATTGATAATTTGAAGATTGCCCGATCGAGACAGAAGAGCTACGCAGATTCGAGAAGAAGAACGTTAACATTTCAGGTTGGAGATTGGGTATTTTTGAAGGTCTCACCGATGAAAGGTACGGTACGGTTCGGTCAGAAAGGCAAGTTAGCGCCAAGATATGTGGGTCCATTTGAGATCAAGAGCCGGATTGGCGATTTGGCGTACAGATTGATTCTGCCCGTGGAATTTTCTGGAGTACACGATGTTTTTCATGTGTCTATGCTTCGCAAGTATGTTCGAGACCCGACGCATGTGATTCGATATGATGATATTCAGATGCAACCTAACGCGTCATACGTTGAGCGCCCACTCCGTATTGTTGGGACCAGAGAACAGCTCTTGCGTACGAGGACTATTCGATGGGCCAAGGTACTTTGGGAACATCATGGACCTGATGAAGCCACGTGGGAATTGGAAGATCAGATGGCGCGTCAGTATCCTTATCTGTTTGCTCAGGTACGCTTTCATTCCGAGGACGGAATGATGTCCAAGTGGGGGAGGATGTAACACTCCGACCCGAGTTGACCCGGATTAGTGGGTAATTGCGTGTGTTTTTATCGTTAAGTGTGTTTTGATTTTGTTTGTTTTTGGTTTGAGTTGTAGAGAGATCGTTTGGGTTGAGTTTGACTTGGTCTAAGGAGTTTGAGCCCTTTTTCGTAATTTTGGCTTTTGATTGACCTTGTCAGTTTTGCGTCATTCTGACGTCAGCGCGTGTACTTCGTTGAGCTTGTCATTTCTCGTAACTGTCTTGGATCCGAATGAGTTCGTTTGCTCTCGTTGGACCGTCATTTGACTCAAACTGATAATCGTGTTAACTAATTGGACTTGTTTGTAAATTTGGCTCAAATTAAGTTATAAATATCCCAACCACTCCCTTTTTCTCTCGATCGTCTCTCAGCTCTCGTTCTCTCACTCTCAGCTCGTCTCTCTCGGTCCAGCTCTCTTTCTCTCCTCTCCATCTCTGATTCGACTGCTTGAGGGAGGAAGAAAGGAGTTCGTTAGTGTGTGTGATTCCAGTGGACTGAGCCAATCAGCGTGTGGATTTCGTCCGTGAGGCAAGTATAAGCCCAAGATGTGTGAACACCGATTGATAGTGATTTGATTGTTGTGTTTTTATGCTTCATTGTGTTTCTCAGTGTTAGACAGCCCTATTAAACTCATTTCACTGTTATCTTGCTGTTTCCAGCCGTTTTGCACAGTTTCTGTATGACTGTAACAATTTCAGGAAAATGAGTCCGTGCACTCACGGCTACGCCGTGAAATGTGCTACGGCTAAGCCGTAAAATGGCTTACGGCTAAGCCGAGACCCAACCGTAACCCAAACCGTAGAACAATACAGACTGTTATCTGAAAATAACTGAGAGTTGGCAAATTGCCATTCTTCTACGGCCCAGCCTGATCTAAGCCGTACATTGTCTTACGGCTAAGCCGTGGACCAGGATACGGCTGAGCCGTAGAGCAAAATACGGTTGAGCCGTATATCCGGATGGATATTTGGGGAACCTCAGCTCAGCCGCAGTGCATATTACGGCTAAGCCGTAAGATGCCACGGCTAAGCCGTAAGGTTACCTACGGCTGCACCGTGAGACCCTGAGAATTGAATGAAAAGGGACTAGGTTTAAGCAAAAGACCGTATATGACTTTCATGTTAGAATGTAGCTAACCTGGACATGCCCAATGGAATGTTTGAATGACATGAATGATCTCAAGGGCTGTGAATCATTCATGCTTGTTATCCAGCTGTTTAGCACCTCCCCATGGGTGTTGGTTTAAGGGACTTCGGTGCACACTCCTGACACTGCAACACTAGACAATGGTGCATCGAACAACTTAAAACTACATCAACATGCACGGTTAGAAACACTGGATAATTAGTGTAGGATTGGCTTGTAATTGACCTTGACTCGTATAAGCATTCTGATTTGCGCAGCATATTGATTTCGGTTATGCCCTCTTATGTGTTCTGCGCTGGACCTCTCGATTCTGTGGGAAATGCAGCAACCCCAGAGCGAAGCCCGGGCGGAACCATTCTATTGTTGTATTGGTATCATTGTTATCATTGCTCCACTGGAGTACTTGCATAATTGTTATTAGTACTTGAGATTGTTCTTGGTAACTGCTTATCGGCATTCGGTCTTGTTATTGCATTCAGTATCCGTATCAGTTTATGGGATGCACTTCCTATTGTTCGTTCAGTATGCTATGTATGATATGCGAGATCTGTAAGTGATATGACATGATTGATTGATTGATTGAGGTGCATCATCCGATTGATTGTGATTGGTATTGGCACTACTGAGCCTCAGCCTTAGGATACCCGACGGGGTTAACTTTGGTTTAGTTTAAGTGTTTACCTCTGCAGAGTGTCTTGTCCTGGGACTCCGGACCCCGGGAACTAGAGACCCATGCGTGCCCTGGCCCGGTCGCTGGTGTTCTCATCCTGATTGCTCTCGTAAGGGAGAAAATGACCAATGTAGTAGCCACTTGATTGTTACCTGTTTATGATTCTTACAGCATGCTTATTCATTTGCATAAATTGTTTAGTATACGAACATGCTTTCTATGGATATTGCATTATGATCATTGTTCAGTATTATTCAGTATTCGACACAATCCGTGTTATCTTCTTGTTGGCTTATACTTTGCTAAGTCGTTGTACTTATGTGTTTGTCTTGTGTGTTGCAGGCTCAGATCCCTCTCCCGATCCTGCGTCGGTCGACCCGACTCCAGGAGAGGCTTGCGAGGCCCCCTCCGGCCTAGAGGAGTGGACTTGATCCATCCTCCAGAGTACGGTTTGCATCATTTTGGGTTTCCCCATTCCTTGTCTGGGAGTCTGTTGAGGGGACTTTTTCTGTAATTGTAATGTGGGCTTGAGTGATATCTGTATATTGTATTTTGATTATTTGGGAGCCCTCTTCCGTAACATACGTTCCTGTATTTGTTATTGTTATCAGTTCATGTTATTTTGTAATCTCCCATTGTCTTGATACTGTGGTATGCCTTGATACGTACAGCTTCCGCGTACAGTTGTTTGCACGTGTGAATGATCCCTTGTGTGTGTATGCTTGGACGGGGTCTAGGTGTGCATGCACGGGAGTACGTGTGTCATTGGTTAGACTTTCTCTGACCCCCGGTCCCTGGGCTCGGGTTGTGACATACGTATTGTATGGTATCAGAGCATTGTCTCTCAGAGCATTGTCTCTCAGAGCTTTGTCTCTCAGGGCATTGTCTCTATCTTAGTTGTAAGCATGTAGGCATATAGGACGTGGTGAGATTTCGTAGTCCAGTTCTGGACTATTGTGTTTGGTCCCTTTGTCTTGTGAGTCTGTGTGAGTTACCGAGTGTGATAGCAGATTGACTTTTGTGTTTTGCAGGCTATGGCATCGGGATCCGGAACACACAACAACAATGATCAGGGAGATAACGAGAGTGGGTCAGCCGCTCCACAGCCACTCGTGAATTTCGACGAGCGCTTCTTGACTATGCTGCAGGCGATCCATTCTTTGCAAGCGCAGGTCGTTTCGATCGTAGACCGACAGAGTCAAACGCCAGTTCGGCCTGCAGAGCAGCCAGTGGTTTTCCAGCCTAGAGAGAGCGATCCGAATGCGTTGTACGACAAATTCAGGAAACGTGGAGCCACAGAATTCTATGGAAATGAAGATGCATTGAAGGCTGATCAGTGGCTAGAGCATACCGGAGATCTCTTCTCTACCATCGTTTGTGATGACCGGCAGAAAGTCATGCTTACGGCCTCGATGTTCCGAGAGGTAGCAAAGACGTGGTGGAAGAGTGTCAGTGCAGCCTATCTGACTATACCTAGTGAAACAGTGTGGGAGACGTTCCAGAAACAGTTCAGAAGGAAGTTCATTCCTGCTCATGTTCGTTGTGTGAAGGAAGTTGAGTTTCTGGCCTTACAGCAGCAGCAGCTGACCGTTTCAGAGTATATTCACCGCTTTACCCAGTTGTCCCATTTTGCTGAGGACATGATCAATACCGAGGAGAAGAAGGTGAATCGTTTTATTACTGGTCTACATCCGAGATATGCGAATTTCGTGACTGCTTTTCAGAGACCAGCTACTTTTGACGATGCGGTCGATAGAGCACACGCTGCGGAAGCCAACCACCTAGCAGAGAGAGCCATGGACTTCAAGAGGAGTGCACCAGTGAGTTCCAGGGGACAGATTCAAAAGAAATGGAAAGGGAAGCAAGGAACTTCGATTTTGAGAAGGGGTTTCGTTTCGAGGGCAATCAGGAGAGATGCCCGAGGCGTGTCATCTCCGCATGCAAGGCGGATCGTTTGATACGCAGAGGTTGTGCAGGATTTCTTGCCTTCGTCTCGGAGAAGAAGGAAGTGAAGCAGTTGAGCGATATTCCGGTAGTACGTGAGTTCCCGGATGTATTTCCGGAGGAAGTACCCGAGTTACCCCCTGTCCGAGATGTAGAGTTTGCGATTGATCTAATGCCCGGTACAGCACCCATTAGCTTAGCTCCTTATCGTATGGCCCCTGCTGAGTTACTCGAATTGAAGACGCAATTGCAAGACCTTTTGGAGAAGGGTTTCGTACGGCCGAGTGTGTCACCGTGGGGAGCCCCAGTGCTGCTTGTGAAGAAGAAGGACGGTACCTTACGGATGTGCATAGATTACCGGCGATTGAACAAAGTCACGATCAAGAACAAATACCCATTGCCGCGTATTGATGAGTTGTTTGATCAACTTCAAGGTGCCGCTTATTTTTCCAAGATTGATCTAAGATCAGGGTATCATCAACTTCGGGTGAAGGAAGAAGACATTGTGAAGACTGCTTTCAGGACACGGTACGGACATTTTGAGTTTCTCGTGATGCCATTTGGATTAACCAATGCACCTGCTGCCTTCATGGCCTTGATGAACAGGATCTTCGCTCCTTTTCTGGATCGTTTTGTGGTGGTCTTTATTGATGACATTTTGGTGTATTCGAAGACCCCAGAGGAGCATGAGGAACACCTACGTCGAGCCTTACAGTTGCTGAAAGAACATCGTTTATATGCGAAGTTGTCGAAGTGTGATTTTTGGCTCGAGCAGGTAGCTTTTCTTGGTCATACCATTTCACGAGATGGGTTGGCAGTGGATCAGATGAAAGTTGAGGCAGTGATGAATTGGCCCAGCCCAAAGACTGTGACGGAGATACGGAGTTTTCTTGGATTAGCTGGATATTATCGTCGCTTTATTCAAGATTTTGCCAAGATTTCAGCCCCGTTGACTCGATTGACCAGGAAGAATGTTCCTTTTCTTTGGACGGACGACTGTGAGCGCCATTTCCAGATGTTGAAGGAGAAGCTTACTTCGGCTCCAGTTTTGACGTTACCAGATGGGCATGAAGGATTTATGATTTACTCTGATGCTTCTCGAGTCGGTTTGGGATGTGTTTTGATGCAACATGGCAAAGTGATTGCCTATGGCTCGAGACAACTTCGAGAGCACGAGAAGAACTATGCTACACATGACTTAGAGTTGGCAGCCGTCGTTTTTGCGTTGAAGATGTGGAGACACTATTTGTATGGCGTGACATTTGAAGTGCATTCAGATCATCATAGTCTACAGTATCTCTTCACGCAGTCTGAGTTGAATATGAGGCAACGAAGGTGGCTTGAGTTGATTAAGGATTTTGACTTCCCCATTAAGTACCATCCAGGGAAAGGCAACGTTGTTGCAGATGCTTTGAGTAGGAAGTCGGAGATTCTTCAGGCCTTGGATAGTCTTTATTTCGTGAGACATGCTCAGCCAGTGGAACTGCAATTGGTGGAGAACTGTTTGACACTTGCCAGTACAGTGAGCTTTCAGCCTGACATCATTCAGCGTATTAAAGACCAGCAGTTTGAAGATGCGATGTTGAAACGAATTCGAGATAGCATTGCAGATCGACCAGACTTTCGTTTGGAGGGTGATGTTTTGTATTTCCGGAGCAGGTTATGTGTGCCAGCAGTAGATGCTTTGAAGGAGAGTTTGATGACCGAAGCACACCATGCTCGTTATTCTATGCACCCTGGAAGTACGAAGATGTACCGAGCTCTCAAGGACAGATTCTGGTGGAATAATATGAAGAGAGAAATCGCTGGGTTTGTTGCCAGATGTTTGACTTGCCAAAAGGTGAAAGCTGACCATCAGAGACCGCCAGGTTCCTTACATCCATTGCATATTCCCCAGTGGAAATGGGAGCACATTTCGATGGACTTTGTTTCGGGTTTACCCCTGACGAGCAAGAAGAACAGTGCCATTTGGGTGATCGTGGACAGACTGACGAAGACAGCCCATTTTCTTCCATTCAAGAAAGGCATGACATTTTCCGAGATGGCGAAGAAGTTCGTCGATGAGATAGTGAGACTACATGGTACGCCCGTGTCGATTGTGTCAGATCGAGATAGCCGCTTTGTTTCTTCGTTTTGGAGAGCATTTCAGGAGGCCATGGGAACGAAGTTGAGCTTCAGTACGGCGTATCACCCGCAGACTGATGGACAGTCCGAACGAACTATTCAGACGCTCGAGGACATGTTACGGGCCAGTGTGCTGAATTTCGAGAAAGAATGGGATCTGCATCTCTCGTTGTGTGAGTTTGCGTATAACAATAGCTTCCACGAGAGTATTGGAATGGCACCCTATGAAGCTCTGTATGGACGGAAATGTAGAAGTCCTGTTTGCTGGGAAGAAGTTGGAACAAGGAGTTTTCACGGACCGACAATCATTGCTGAGACTACGGAGAAAGTTCAGAAGGTCATTGATAATTTGAAGATTGCCCGATCGAGACAGAAGAGCTACGCAGATTCGAGAAGAAGAACGTTAACATTTCAGGTTGGAGATTGGGTATTTTTGAAGGTCTCACCGATGAAAGGTACGGTACGGTTCGGTCAGAAAGGCAAGTTAGCGCCAAGATATGTGGGTCCATTTGAGATCAAGAGCCGGATTGGCGATTTGGCGTACAGATTGATTCTGCCCGTGGAATTTTCTGGAGTACACGATGTTTTTCATGTGTCTATGCTTCGCAAGTATGTTCGAGACCCGACGCATGTGATTCGATATGATGATATTCAGATGCAACCTAACGCGTCATACGTTGAGCGCCCACTCCGTATTGTTGGGACCAGAGAACAGCTCTTGCGTACGAGGACTATTCGATGGGCCAAGGTACTTTGGGAACATCATGGACCTGATGAAGCCACGTGGGAATTGGAAGATCAGATGGCGCGTCAGTATCCTTATCTGTTTGCTCAGGTACGCTTTCATTCCGAGGACGGAATGATGTCCAAGTGGGGGAGGATGTAACACTCCGACCCGAGTTGACCCGGATTAGTGGGTAATTGCGTGTGTTTTTATCGTTAAGTGTGTTTTGATTTTGTTTGTTTTTGGTTTGAGTTGTAGAGAGATCGTTTGGGTTGAGTTTGACTTGGTCTAAGGAGTTTGAGCCCTTTTTCGTAATTTTGGCTTTTGATTGACCTTGTCAGTTTTGCGTCATTCTGACGTCAGCGCGTGTACTTCGTTGAGCTTGTCATTTCTCGTAACTGTCTTGGATCCGAATGAGTTCGTTTGCTCTCGTTGGACCGTCATTTGACTCAAACTGATAATCGTGTTAACTAATTGGACTTGTTTGTAAATTTGGCTCAAATTAAGTTATAAATATCCCAACCACTCCCTTTTTCTCTCGATCGTCTCTCAGCTCTCGTTCTCTCACTCTCAGCTCGTCTCTCTCGGTCCAGCTCTCTTTCTCTCCTCTCCATCTCTGATTCGACTGCTTGAGGGAGGAAGAAAGGAGTTCGTTAGTGTGTGTGATTCCAGTGGACTGAGCCAATCAGCGTGTGGATTTCGTCCGTGAGGCAAGTATAAGCCCAAGATGTGTGAACACCGATTGATAGTGATTTGATTGTTGTGTTTTTATGCTTCATTGTGTTTCTCAGTGTTAGACAGCCCTATTAAACTCATTTCACTGTTATCTTGCTGTTTCCAGCCGTTTTGCACAGTTTCTGTATGACTGTAACAATTTCAGGAAAATGAGTCCGTGCACTCACGGCTACGCCGTGAAATGTGCTACGGCTAAGCCGTAAAATGGCTTACGGCTAAGCCGAGACCCAACCGTAACCCAAACCGTAGAACAATACAGACTGTTATCTGAAAATAACTGAGAGTTGGCAAATTGCCATTCTTCTACGGCCCAGCCTGATCTAAGCCGTACATTGTCTTACGGCTAAGCCGTGGACCAGGATACGGCTGAGCCGTAGAGCAAAATACGGTTGAGCCGTATATCCGGATGGATATTTGGGGAACCTCAGCTCAGCCGCAGTGCATATTACGGCTAAGCCGTAAGATGCCACGGCTAAGCCGTAAGGTTACCTACGGCTGCACCGTGAGACCCTGAGAATTGAATGAAAAGGGACTAGGTTTAAGCAAAAGACCGTATATGACTTTCATGTTAGAATGTAGCTAACCTGGACATGCCCAATGGAATGTTTGAATGACATGAATGATCTCAAGGGCTGTGAATCATTCATGCTTGTTATCCAGCTGTTTAGCACCTCCCCATGGGTGTTGGTTTAAGGGACTTCGGTGCACACTCCTGACACTGCAACACTAGACAATGGTGCATCGAACAACTTAAAACTACATCAACATGCACGGTTAGAAACACTGGATAATTAGTGTAGGATTGGCTTGTAATTGACCTTGACTCGTATAAGCATTCTGATTTGCGCAGCATATTGATTTCGGTTATGCCCTCTTATGTGTTCTGCGCTGGACCTCTCGATTCTGTGGGAAATGCAGCAACCCCAGAGCGAAGCCCGGGCGGAACCATTCTATTGTTGTATTGGTATCATTGTTATCATTGCTCCACTGGAGTACTTGCATAATTGTTATTAGTACTTGAGATTGTTCTTGGTAACTGCTTATCGGCATTCGGTCTTGTTATTGCATTCAGTATCCGTATCAGTTTATGGGATGCACTTCCTATTGTTCGTTCAGTATGCTATGTATGATATGCGAGATCTGTAAGTGATATGACATGATTGATTGATTGATTGAGGTGCATCATCCGATTGATTGTGATTGGTATTGGCACTACTGAGCCTCAGCCTTAGGATACCCGACGGGGTTAACTTTGGTTTAGTTTAAGTGTTTACCTCTGCAGAGTGTCTTGTCCTGGGACTCCGGACCCCGGGAACTAGAGACCCATGCGTGCCCTGGCCCGGTCGCTGGTGTTCTCATCCTGATTGCTCTCGTAAGGGAGAAAATGACCAATGTAGTAGCCACTTGATTGTTACCTGTTTATGATTCTTACAGCATGCTTATTCATTTGCATAAATTGTTTAGTATACGAACATGCTTTCTATGGATATTGCATTATGATCATTGTTCAGTATTATTCAGTATTCGACACAATCCGTGTTATCTTCTTGTTGGCTTATACTTTGCTAAGTCGTTGTACTTATGTGTTTGTCTTGTGTGTTGCAGGCTCAGATCCCTCTCCCGATCCTGCGTCGGTCGACCCGACTCCAGGAGAGGCTTGCGAGGCCCCCTCCGGCCTAGAGGAGTGGACTTGATCCATCCTCCAGAGTACGGTTTGCATCATTTTGGGTTTCCCCATTCCTTGTCTGGGAGTCTGTTGAGGGGACTTTTTCTGTAATTGTAATGTGGGCTTGAGTGATATCTGTATATTGTATTTTGATTATTTGGGAGCCCTCTTCCGTAACATACGTTCCTGTATTTGTTATTGTTATCAGTTCATGTTATTTTGTAATCTCCCATTGTCTTGATACTGTGGTATGCCTTGATACGTACAGCTTCCGCGTACAGTTGTTTGCACGTGTGAATGATCCCTTGTGTGTGTATGCTTGGACGGGGTCTAGGTGTGCATGCACGGGAGTACGTGTGTCATTGGTTAGACTTTCTCTGACCCCCGGTCCCTGGGCTCGGGTTGTGACATACGTATTGTATGGTATCAGAGCATTGTCTCTCAGAGCATTGTCTCTCAGAGCTTTGTCTCTCAGGGCATTGTCTCTATCTTAGTTGTAAGCATGTAGGCATATAGGACGTGGTGAGATTTCGTAGTCCAGTTCTGGACTATTGTGTTTGGTCCCTTTGTCTTGTGAGTCTGTGTGAGTTACCGAGTGTGATAGCAGATTGACTTTTGTGTTTTGCAGGCTATGGCATCGGGATCCGGAACACACAACAACAATGATCAGGGAGATAACGAGAGTGGGTCAGCCGCTCCACAGCCACTCGTGAATTTCGACGAGCGCTTCTTGACTATGCTGCAGGCGATCCATTCTTTGCAAGCGCAGGTCGTTTCGATCGTAGACCGACAGAGTCAAACGCCAGTTCGGCCTGCAGAGCAGCCAGTGGTTTTCCAGCCTAGAGAGAGCGATCCGAATGCGTTGTACGACAAATTCAGGAAACGTGGAGCCACAGAATTCTATGGAAATGAAGATGCATTGAAGGCTGATCAGTGGCTAGAGCATACCGGAGATCTCTTCTCTACCATCGTTTGTGATGACCGGCAGAAAGTCATGCTTACGGCCTCGATGTTCCGAGAGGTAGCAAAGACGTGGTGGAAGAGTGTCAGTGCAGCCTATCTGACTATACCTAGTGAAACAGTGTGGGAGACGTTCCAGAAACAGTTCAGAAGGAAGTTCATTCCTGCTCATGTTCGTTGTGTGAAGGAAGTTGAGTTTCTGGCCTTACAGCAGCAGCAGCTGACCGTTTCAGAGTATATTCACCGCTTTACCCAGTTGTCCCATTTTGCTGAGGACATGATCAATACCGAGGAGAAGAAGGTGAATCGTTTTATTACTGGTCTACATCCGAGATATGCGAATTTCGTGACTGCTTTTCAGAGACCAGCTACTTTTGACGATGCGGTCGATAGAGCACACGCTGCGGAAGCCAACCACCTAGCAGAGAGAGCCATGGACTTCAAGAGGAGTGCACCAGTGAGTTCCAGGGGACAGATTCAGAAGAAATGGAAAGGGAAGCAAGGAACTTCGATTTTGAGAAGGGGTTTCGTTTCGAGGGCAATCAGGAGAGATGCCCGAGGCGTGTCATCTCCGCATGCAAGGCGGATCGTTTGATACGCAGAGGTTGTGCAGGATTTCTTGCCTTCGTCTCGGAGAAGAAGGAAGTGAAGCAGTTGAGCGATATTCCGGTAGTACGTGAGTTCCCGGATGTATTTCCGGAGGAAGTACCCGAGTTACCCCCTGTCCGAGATGTAGAGTTTGCGATTGATCTAATGCCCGGTACAGCACCCATTAGCTTAGCTCCTTATCGTATGGCCCCTGCTGAGTTACTCGAATTGAAGACGCAATTGCAAGACCTTTTGGAGAAGGGTTTCGTACGGCCGAGTGTGTCACCGTGGGGAGCCCCAGTGCTGCTTGTGAAGAAGAAGGACGGTACCTTACGGATGTGCATAGATTACCGGCGATTGAACAAAGTCACGATCAAGAACAAATACCCATTGCCGCGTATTGATGAGTTGTTTGATCAACTTCAAGGTGCCGCTTATTTTTCCAAGATTGATCTAAGATCAGGGTATCATCAACTTCGGGTGAAGGAAGAAGACATTGTGAAGACTGCTTTCAGGACACGGTACGGACATTTTGAGTTTCTCGTGATGCCATTTGGATTAACCAATGCACCTGCTGCCTTCATGGCCTTGATGAACAGGATCTTCGCTCCTTTTCTGGATCGTTTTGTGGTGGTCTTTATTGATGACATTTTGGTGTATTCGAAGACCCCAGAGGAGCATGAGGAACACCTACGTCGAGCCTTACAGTTGCTGAAAGAACATCGTTTATATGCGAAGTTGTCGAAGTGTGATTTTTGGCTCGAGCAGGTAGCTTTTCTTGGTCATACCATTTCACGAGATGGGTTGGCAGTGGATCAGATGAAAGTTGAGGCAGTGATGAATTGGCCCAGCCCAAAGACTATGACGGAGATACGGAGTTTTCTTGGATTAGCTGGATATTATCGTCGCTTTATTCAAGATTTTGCCAAGATTTCAGCCCCGTTGACTCGATTGACCAGGAAGAATGTTCCTTTTCTTTGGACGGACGACTGTGAGCGCCATTTCCAGATGTTGAAGGAGAAGCTTACTTCGGCTCCAGTTTTGACGTTACCAGATGGGCATGAAGGATTTATGATTTACTCTGATGCTTCTCGAGTCGGTTTGGGATGTGTTTTGATGCAACATGGCAAAGTGATTGCCTATGGCTCGAGACAACTTCGAGAGCACGAGAAGAACTATGCTACACATGACTTAGAGTTGGCAGCCGTCGTTTTTGCGTTGAAGATGTGGAGACACTATTTGTATGGCGTGACATTTGAAGTGCATTCAGATCATCATAGTCTACAGTATCTCTTCACGCAGTCTGAGTTGAATATGAGGCAACGAAGGTGGCTTGAGTTGATTAAGGATTTTGACTTCCCCATTAAGTACCATCCAGGGAAAGGCAACGTTGTTGCAGATGCTTTGAGTAGGAAGTCGGAGATTCTTCAGGCCTTGGATAGTCTTTATTTCGTGAGACATGCTCAGCCAGTGGAACTGCAATTGGTGGAGAACTGTTTGACACTTGCCAGTACAGTGAGCTTTCAGCCTGACATCATTCAGCGTATTAAAGACCAGCAGTTTGAAGATGCGATGTTGAAACGAATTCGAGATAGCATTGCAGATCGACCAGACTTTCGTTTGGAGGGTGATGTTTTGTATTTCCGGAGCAGGTTATGTGTGCCAGCAGTAGATGCTTTGAAGGAGAGTTTGATGACCGAAGCACACCATGCTCGTTATTCTATGCACCCTGGAAGTACGAAGATGTACCGAGCTCTCAAGGACAGATTCTGGTGGAATAATATGAAGAGAGAAATCGCTGGGTTTGTTGCCAGATGTTTGACTTGCCAAAAGGTGAAAGCTGACCATCAGAGACCGCCAGGTTCCTTACATCCATTGCATATTCCCCAGTGGAAATGGGAGCACATTTCGATGGACTTTGTTTCGGGTTTACCCCTGACGAGCAAGAAGAACAGTGCCATTTGGGTGATCGTGGACAGACTGACGAAGACAGCCCATTTTCTTCCATTCAAGAAAGGCATGACATTTTCCGAGATGGCGAAGAAGTTCGTCGATGAGATAGTGAGACTACATGGTACGCCCGTGTCGATTGTGTCAGATCGAGATAGCCGCTTTGTTTCTTCGTTTTGGAGAGCATTTCAGGAGGCCATGGGAACGAAGTTGAGCTTCAGTACGGCGTATCACCCGCAGACTGATGGACAGTCCGAACGAACTATTCAGACGCTCGAGGACATGTTACGGGCCAGTGTGCTGAATTTCGAGAAAGAATGGGATCTGCATCTCTCGTTGTGTGAGTTTGCGTATAACAATAGCTTCCACGAGAGTATTGGAATGGCACCCTATGAAGCTCTGTATGGACGGAAATGTAGAAGTCCTGTTTGCTGGGAAGAAGTTGGAACAAGGAGTTTTCACGGACCGACAATCATTGCTGAGACTACGGAGAAAGTTCAGAAGGTCATTGATAATTTGAAGATTGCCCGATCGAGACAGAAGAGCTACGCAGATTCGAGAAGAAGAACGTTAACATTTCAGGTTGGAGATTGGGTATTTTTGAAGGTCTCACCGATGAAAGGTACGGTACGGTTCGGTCAGAAAGGCAAGTTAGCGCCAAGATATGTGGGTCCATTTGAGATCAAGAGCCGGATTGGCGATTTGGCGTACAGATTGATTCTGCCCGTGGAATTTTCTGGAGTACACGATGTTTTTCATGTGTCTATGCTTCGCAAGTATGTTCGAGACCCGACGCATGTGATTCGATATGATGATATTCAGATGCAACCTAACGCGTCATACGTTGAGCGCCCGCTCCGTATTGTTGGGACCAGAGAACAGCTCTTGCGTACGAGGACTATTCGATGGGCCAAGGTACTTTGGGAACATCATGGACCTGATGAAGCCACGTGGGAATTGGAAGATCAGATGGCGCGTCAGTATCCTTATCTGTTTGCTCAGGTACGCTTTCATTCCGAGGACGGAATGATGTCCAAGTGGGGGAGGATGTAACACTCCGACCCGAGTTGACCCGGATTAGTGGGTAATTGCGTGTGTTTTTATCGTTAAGTGTGTTTTGATTTTGTTTGTTTTTGGTTTGAGTTGTAGAGAGATCGTTTGGGTTGAGTTTGACTTGGTCTAAGGAGTTTGAGCCCTTTTTCGTAATTTTGGCTTTTGATTGACCTTGTCAGTTTTGCGTCATTCTGACGTCAGCGCGTGTACTTCGTTGAGCTTGTCATTTCTCGTAACTGTCTTGGATCCGAATGAGTTCGTTTGCTCTCGTTGGACCGTCATTTGACTCAAACTGATAATCGTGTTAACTAATTGGACTTGTTTGTAAATTTGGCTCAAATTAAGTTATAAATATCCCAACCACTCCCTTTTTCTCTCGATCGTCTCTCAGCTCTCGTTCTCTCACTCTCAGCTCGTCTCTCTCGGTCCAGCTCTCTTTCTCTCCTCTCCATCTCTGATTCGACTGCTTGAGGGAGGAAGAAAGGAGTTCGTTAGTGTGTGTGATTCCAGTGGACTGAGCCAATCAGCGTGTGGATTTCGTCCGTGAGGCAAGTATAAGCCCAAGATGTGTGAACACCGATTGATAGTGATTTGATTGTTGTGTTTTTATGCTTCATTGTGTTTCTCAGTGTTAGACAGCCCTATTAAACTCATTTCACTGTTATCTTGCTGTTTCCAGCCGTTTTGCACAGTTTCTGTATGACTGTAACAATTTCAGGAAAATGAGTCCGTGCACTCACGGCTACGCCGTGAAATGTGCTACGGCTAAGCCGTAAAATGGCTTACGGCTAAGCCGAGACCCAACCGTAACCCAAACCGTAGAACAATACAGACTGTTATCTGAAAATAACTGAGAGTTGGCAAATTGCCATTCTTCTACGGCCCAGCCTGATCTAAGCCGTACATTGTCTTACGGCTAAGCCGTGGACCAGGATACGGCTGAGCCGTAGAGCAAAATACGGTTGAGCCGTATATCCGGATGGATATTTGGGGAACCTCAGCTCAGCCGCAGTGCATATTACGGCTAAGCCGTAAGATGCCACGGCTAAGCCGTAAGGTTACCTACGGCTGCACCGTGAGACCCTGAGAATTGAATGAAAAGGGACTAGGTTTAAGCAAAAGACCGTATATGACTTTCATGTTAGAATGTAGCTAACCTGGACATGCCCAATGGAATGTTTGAATGACATGAATGATCTCAAGGGCTGTGAATCATTCATGCTTGTTATCCAGCTGTTTAGCACCTCCCCATGGGTGTTGGTTTAAGGGACTTCGGTGCACACTCCTGACACTGCAACACTAGACAATGGTGCATCGAACAACTTAAAACTACATCAACATGCACGGTTAGAAACACTGGATAATTAGTGTAGGATTGGCTTGTAATTGACCTTGACTCGTATAAGCATTCTGATTTGCGCAGCATATTGATTTCGGTTATGCCCTCTTATGTGTTCTGCGCTGGACCTCTCGATTCTGTGGGAAATGCAGCAACCCCAGAGCGAAGCCCGGGCGGAACCATTCTATTGTTGTATTGGTATCATTGTTATCATTGCTCCACTGGAGTACTTGCATAATTGTTATTAGTACTTGAGATTGTTCTTGGTAACTGCTTATCGGCATTCGGTCTTGTTATTGCATTCAGTATCCGTATCAGTTTATGGGATGCACTTCCTATTGTTCGTTCAGTATGCTATGTATGATATGCGAGATCTGTAAGTGATATGACATGATTGATTGATTGATTGAGGTGCATCATCCGATTGATTGTGATTGGTATTGGCACTACTGAGCCTCAGCCTTAGGATACCCGACGGGGTTAACTTTGGTTTAGTTTAAGTGTTTACCTCTGCAGAGTGTCTTGTCCTGGGACTCCGGACCCCGGGAACTAGAGACCCATGCGTGCCCTGGCCCGGTCGCTGGTGTTCTCATCCTGATTGCTCTCGTAAGGGAGAAAATGGCCAATGTAGTAGCCACTTGATTGTTACCTGTTTATGATTCTTACAGCATGCTTATTCATTTGCATAAATTGTTTAGTATACGAACATGCTTTCTATGGATATTGCATTATGATCATTGTTCAGTATTATTCAGTATTCGACACAATCCGTGTTATCTTCTTGTTGGCTTATACTTTGCTAAGTCGTTGTACTTATGTGTTTGTCTTGTGTGTTGCAGGCTCAGATCCCTCTCCCGATCCTGCGTCGGTCGACCCGACTCCAGGAGAGGCTTGCGAGGCCCCCTCCGGCCTAGAGGAGTGGACTTGATCCATCCTCCAGAGTACGGTTTGCATCATTTTGGGTTTCCCCATTCCTTGTCTGGGAGTCTGTTGAGGGGACTTTTTCTGTAATTGTAATGTGGGCTTGAGTGATATCTGTATATTGTATTTTGATTATTTGGGAGCCCTCTTCCGTAACATACGTTCCTGTATTTGTTATTGTTATCAGTTCATGTTATTTTGTAATCTCCCATTGTCTTGATACTGTGGTATGCCTTGATACGTACAGCTTCCGCGTACAGTTGTTTGCACGTGTGAATGATCCCTTGTGTGTGTATGCTTGGACGGGGTCTAGGTGTGCATGCACGGGAGTACGTGTGTCATTGGTTAGACTTTCTCTGACCCCCGGTCCCTGGGCTCGGGTTGTGACAGTATATATGTCAGTTCAGTTTTCGTATTCTCTTCTTGTACTGTTAGTTTGATGTTTTTGATATTTACAGCTTCCGCGTACATGTTTTGCACGTGTGAATGTTCCCTTGTGCGTGTGCATTTAGACCAAGTATACGTGTACAGGCACGGGAGTACGTGTATCTTCGGTTTGGCTTTTGCTAACCCCAGAACTCTAGGCTCGGGTTGTGACAAAGGGTAACATTGTTAACACGACGGTTAAGCAAGTACTGAGGCATATGAAACAAGTATAACAATATATACATGTAACAAAAGTACTTAACAGTATGCACTGATTTAAAAGAACAATGGTGACGTGCTAAACACATAATGCAGGAGTGACAATGAATGAGGAATTATCGTTAAAACATCATACATACTGATTGGCAACCACGGGGCGCTATTCTCCCAAAAGGGAGCATACATATCATATGGGTCGCTAGGAGATCAAGCTAGCTTCCCGAGGAGCGCCGACCACTCCTTTGTAAATCTACTGCAGTGGTGACATACATAACATATACCCCAAAAGGGCGTAAGCTGAGTGGTGCCGACTCAATTCAATCGTATCAGTTATATCATACCCTTGGCTAGCAAGCTCACACTCATTAGAAGCTCTGGCTTGTCAGACACGCTCTCATTAGAAGCTCAGGTCTGAATCGCCTCAGGGTTTTGTTAGAGGAAACAGTTCATGTTGAAGGTGGTGGAATGTAGCAAGATGCATGCATCCGGATTGAGATATTATTATAATAATTGGCCCCTGATTCCCAAGAACATTCAGCCTGACGTACCCATAAGAAATCTGGTGTCGTTGTGTTACCGCGTCTTGGCATTACCTTATAGGCATACGGGACACCTTCTTATGCCAACATCCATGACTTGCTATTGGGAGACCATTCGGGTATCATTCATTTCCTTGTTTACTGTGCTTACCATTGGGCTAGTATAGTGGTGTAGAGGTGCCAATACTAAAGCCTTACAAAAGCACTGAATACCCTTAACCCCTATGTTTACTGGGTCCTTACGACTTAGCCGTATACAAGGCTACGGCTTAGCCGAGTGGGTCAGAATCCGTCCGGATTTTTAGGTGCATTTACGGCCCAACCGTATGTTGGCCTACGGCTAGGGTACGGGAAGGTTACGGTGTAGCTATAGTGTATTCCATGGTGCAGCCGTCTGCAAACTGTAGAAGAAATGGGTTCCATGAGCTCTCTGGAAAGCTTGCCGTAGGAAGACCTACGGCTAGATCATGGGCTGGATACGGCTTAGCCGTAGTGAAATCCACGGTGTAGCCGTAGGTGAGCCGTAGTTCAAAATCAGGTCTTGTTGCTCTCTGGACCTTGAGCCGTAAATGCTCACGGCTTAGCCGTAGCTTCACCGTAAGCTTCAGAAACCTGAATACAATTCTGTAGCTCAATTCCGATTTCAATCAGTACAGAACCTATATTGGGAGGGGGTTCTATGACTTACTAGTAGTATCCAATTAAGGTGTTCTGTACTCCCACACCCTCTATTCCCATTTTTACCATTCCCACTTGATTCATACCCCACTGGCACCCAAGTAACAACTTAATTCACACACACCCATTAAGAAGAGACTGCAGTGGGAAAAATTGGAAAAACTAACTCAACATGCAATGAATAAATTACACATGCAGTGCATATAAGCTCAAGTACTTGCCTTGTTACCAGTGTTTAGCCCCTTTCTAACTCTTTTTGTCGTGTGGGTAGAGGGAAAACTCCAAATCGAAATGGGTTCTCTACAATAGAACATGCAAAGAGGAAAATGGGGTTTAAGTTCACATGCATGTCATGTGGTGGAGTCCTTATGGCCCTAATAACCCAAAAGGATGAAATGAAGACAACCCCTCACCTTATATTGCTGTAGATTTCAGGAAAGAGGTACCCAAGGGAGAAGGAAATCAGTGGAGGCGTTTCCTAACACATCCACGACCCCTTACCAGTCATGGTAGTGCCTCCAGGGGAAGAGGAATGAAGAGAAACTGAAGAGAAGGGAGAGCTCCAGCAGTTGTACGAAAAAAAGAGAGGAAGATACGTTGAGCTCCCATTTAAACGTGAATTTCTCTGGAAGTTACATGCAAGGCCATACGTTTTAAGAAATTTCAGTTTACGCTAAATGCACCTCAATTGGACCAAGATAAGTCCGGATCAAGTCAGGCCCAACACGAAAGATGATCTACACGAAAGATTCCACGAAAGGAAATGGACGAGGTGTCCAAGAGGTGTAAGGACAAACTACGAAAAGGCCCTTAACTACTAAAGTGGGGCCGAACTCTGCCCAACTCCTTATCCAAGGCTCAAACCCGAAAATTTTTGAATTAAATTAGCCTTAATCGAGTTCAATTAATATAGAACGAGCTTAATTAACATAAATCAAGATTAGTGGGATTCAGGACCTTACAGAAGTGCTAGGTCCTGCACTGATTCCCAAGGAGCTAGCATAGAATTTTTAAAGATGATTTGAGCTGAGATGAGGTCCAAGCATTTTGAAAACATTGGAACTTTATAATCCACAGCTTTATTGTCTTCACTGCATTATTTGAAAATTTTATGGGTCAACAATTTCCTCATGATGTTGCAAGTTATTCAAGCTTAATCTCAAGCAGTACATTTTTTGCAAGCCCAAGTAACGTCTATTATGGACAGGCAAAGCCAAGTATCTGCCCCACCTCACGTGGAGCAGCAAGTGGTCTTTCAACCTAAGGAAAGTGATCCCAATGCCTTTTATGAAAAATTTCGAAAATGTGGGGCTACTGAATTTTGTGGAAATGAAGATGCCTTGAAAGTTGATCAGTGGTTGGAGCATACAAAGGATCTATTCGATACAGTTGTGTGCACCAATAAACAGATAGTACTCACAGCTTCAATGTTTCACGATGTGGCGAAGACGTGCTAGAGGAGTGTGAGAGATTCCGATAAGGACATGCTCAGTGCGACTGTGTAAGAGACATTTCAGAAACAATTTAGAAGTAACTTTATTCCAGCTCATGTACAGAGAGCAAAAGAAGTAGAGTTCTTGGCCTTACAGTAGCAGCAAATATCAGTAGCAGAATATGTGCATAAGTTTACACAGTTGTCACACTTCGCAGAGGATATGGTCAATACTGAAGATAAGAAGGTCAACAGATTTATTAATGGCCTGAATCCCATATATAAGAACCATGTTACAGTTTTCCAACGGCCAGCTACATTCGATGATCCTGTGGATAGAGCCTATACTATAGAGGCGAATATTTAGGAAGAAAGAGCTATGGACCCCAAGAGGAATGCATTTTTTGGTGCAAAGGGGCAAGTGCAAAAGAAGATGAGAGGCAGGCAAGGTACTCCAAGTTCAGCTGGTGTGATCTGTGGGCACTGTGGCAAACCACACAAGACAGAGCTATGTTGGAGAAAAATAAGAGCCTGTTTAAGTTGTGGTTCCATGGATCATATGGTGGCTCAATGTCCGAAGTACAAGTATTCCCAACAATCTAGACGTACTTCTTCTACCGCTCAAGGCAAGCCATAGCACCCTTGTCAAAGCCAAAAGCTGAATCACCAGACTGCACGTGCTTACTCCATTACTCATGAGAGCGCGGAGGATGTGAATGTGGTGGAAGGTATTATTTCGATTGCTCAGGCAGAAGCTCTAGTATTGTTTGATTCGGGGTCTACATGTTCGTACGTAGCACCTGTAAGGTCTCATACCCTAGATAATTACGATTAGTAGTAATTAAGTTGGTTTTACTTTAATTAATGAGTGATTAGGCTAATTGAGCCCAAATCTCAAGAGTTTTGGGTCATGGATTGGTAGATAGGTTGGGTTCGAACCTTTATTAGGTAGTCCAAGGCCTTTTTATTTAGTATTTTCATGATTTGGCATCATTAAAGCATCATATTGGTTGCATTGGGTAAGTTTCATCTTGTTGAACATCTTTTACATTTGGCCCAAATCCATTGGACCCATCTTAGCCCATTTTAAGCCCATTGACTTTAATTGGAAATATATAGAAATCAAAAGGGCTTGCTTGCAATTTCCAAAAACTACATTTATATAAAAACCCTAACCCACCAACTACCACCGATATTTTTCTCCTCCATCTTCCTCTCTCTCGCACGTGCAGCCGGTTCTTCTTCTCCTCCCATCATCGCCTCCTTCATTCAGCCTTATTCTTGGTGATTGAAGTTGCATGCATCAAGCTTGAGCTTCCTTCTTCTTACTCTCCATCCCTCTTGCCCTCTTTCTACGGATCAAGCACCATTTTCACCCTCTTGCTTGTAGAAGAGTCGAGATTCCATATTCTCCTTAGAGATAAAGGGTAAATCGGTTTAAGTGAAGCACCGTACTTAAGGCAAGTATAAGGATGCATAATCTTACATGCATAGCTTGATTTCTTTGATTAGTGATGGATCGTGTGATTTTATCAAATTTACAACTTTGTGAAAATGCATGGATTAAATGGTGATTTGGTTGAATAAAGATGTTATTGGCCTTTAGGGAACTCAAGGGTGTAGAATGGAGGCTTTTGGAGTGGTTTCATTGCAGGTAAATTGGGGTTTTGGAAGAGAAATGCATTTGGAAAGAAAATCCACCCGCAACAGAATGCTTCAGGGCCGACCGGTCGGTCCTGAAACTCGATCGATCGATTGCCTCATTAGGTAGTCTGACCGGTCGGCTACCAAGCCCAATCGGTCGAATTCCACTTCTGGAAGGGTCCGACCGGTCAGACCTTCACTCGATCGGTCGGGTAAGTCTGACTGATAACTTATCGGAAGGTGTTTAAAAATGAATTCTAAGCTTGACTATGGCTTTCTATAGTTTATGGGACAGCCTAGTGATGGGTTACTCCCTTAAACCACAGAAAAGAGACCTTAGTTTTCAATGTCGAGTCACGAGTGTGGGCATAAGGTGATGTGTCCCTGCATACACATGATGTAACACCAAGAATAGTAACATCGGGACACTGAACACCTTATGAATACATCGAGTTAAATGACCTTAGAAACCCGGATTATCTAATATAGAATTGATAGAAATTGTCCTTGATAACCTATAATCTAATTGCATTGGTTTATATTAATATGCATTGGATAATCAGTATTTTATTAGTTGTGATTCTATGATAGACATCTCCAACGTGAGCAGTGGGTGTGGACCTCTTGAATAGGTATTCACGGGGTGCTCTACTTAGCAAAGTCCCGCATTGCTTAAGAGAGTGTCTGGTTCTAGCTATATAAGGACATGCCCTTGCATTCCCCTCACGATGCGTTGGGTATTCCGGGGCGGCTCTGGCCAGAAGTAAAACCATGCAGGTACTCCCAAGGGGCTCTGCCCAAAGCGGACAATATCACTGTGGGGAGGAGGACATTACCACTTAGTTTGATTCCCTATAGGAGATTCGGTTGTCAACTGGATATGATGTATTCATGCCATTAAGTACTATATCATTTGTCTTAAATTCAATTGATCTACTATGAATAAGCTCATGTATCCTTATCATTGCTTAACCATTGTGTTAACTGAGTTACTATGGTGTTACAGGTGCGGAACCCGCTGCTGATCCGGCAGTCGACGAGATCCCGGAGGCAACCCCAACGTTACCTCAGGACGGGAACAACTGGAATGAGGAGGACATCTTCTCATGATCCTCCTCCGTAGCACGAAACGTCATTGCATTATAGAAAGACATCTGGGGTTCATTTTGGCAATTATATCTTTTGTATTATATATGGATATTCATGTACAAGCATGTAGGTGCATTTAATTAACAAATTTGTTTGCTTAATGAATGGAACAGATGAATGTTTATGGATGCTCATGATATAATTACAAGTGAAATCTCCAAGTTTCCGCTTAAATTCCTTATATGGATAATGCGTGTTTGTAGATATTCCTCACACGTACTTGTGGGATCACCCTTGTGACAGTTCGTATGTGTTTAATCATGGCACGAATTGTCACGGGTACGTGTGTCATTCCTCGAAACCCACAGTTAATCCCCAATTCTCGGGTTCGAGGCGTGACAGCACCTCATTTTGCTGAAAAGCTACGGTAGCCACCTAAGCCGCTACCATATATGTTGGTAGTGTCCAATCCTGTTGGCAAGAAAGTGGAGTGTAGTGTATGCTAACCCCAATGCGATGTGCGAGTAGAAGGTCGTCAACTCCCACTTGACTTAATCTTCCTATCGATGTTGGACTTCGACGTGATCCTTGGAATAGATTGGTTAGCAAGGTATCGTGCCTGTATGAATTGTTACAGTAGGACTATCTACTTTGATTTAGGGAATGGGTTTCGCTTTGAGGGTAGTAAGAAGAAATGCCCTAGGCCCGTTATCTCTGCATTCAAGGTGGATACGCAAAGGGTACGAATGCTTCATTGCCTTTGTCTCAGAGAAAAAGGAATTTAAGCAACTTGGTGAGATTCTGGTAGTGCGTGACTTTCCGAAAATATTCCGCGACGAAGTTCCAGAGTTACCCCCTATTCGAGAAGTGGAATTCTCTATTGACCTTGTGCTAGGTACAGCACCGATTAATAAAGCTCCATATCGTATAGCTCCTACAGAGTTATTAGAGTTAAAGAAACAATTATAAGATCTCTTAGATAAGGGTTTCATACACCCGAGTGTGTCACCTTGGGGAGCTCTGGTGTTATTTGTTAAGAAGAAAGATGGCACTTTTCGAATGTACATTGACTATCGGCAGTTGAATAAGGTAACAAAAGAGAATAAATACCCCCTGCCGCGTATTGATGAATTATTTGATCAACTTCAAGGTGCAGCGTATTTCTCCAAAATTGATTTAAGGTCTGGGTATCACCAATTAAAGGTAAAGGAAGATGACATTCCTAAAACTGCCTTCAGAATAAGGTATGGTCATTATGAATTCCTCGTGATGCCTTTTGGATTACTTAAGATGAATCGGATCTTCGCTCATTTCTTGGACCATTTTGTTGTAGTATTCATTGATCACATTTTGGTGTACTCTAAGACTGCAGAGAAGCATACAGATCATTTGAGAAAAGCCTTACAATTGTTAAGAGAACATCGGTTATATGCAAAGTTGGCAAAATGCAACTTTTGGCTTGAGCAGGTAGCGTTTCTCAGTCATATCATTTCAAGAGAAGGATTGGCAGTTGATCCAGCAAAAGTTGAGGCAGTTGTCAATTGGCCCAATCCGAAGTCTGTGACAGAGATCAAGAGTTTTCTTGGACTAGCAGGGTATTACCACAGATTTGTTCAAGACTTTGCAAAGATATCTGCTCCTTTGACCAAGCTAACTCGGAAGAATGTTCCCTTTACTTGGACTAATGAGTGCGAAACTAGTTTTCAAACTTTGAAGGAAAAGTTAACTACTACTCCAATATTGACTCTCCTTGATGGAGGTGAAAGATTTGTAATCTATTTTGATGCTTCTAGAGTCGGATTGGGGTGTGAGTTAATGCAGCATGGTAAGGTGATTGCATATAGATCTAGACAACTTAGGAGCATGAGAAGAACTATCAGGCCCCAGATTTTTTATGTTTTGGGTTGAGTCAGTTTGCCCGGTTGGAGTTGGGTTAAGAGGGTCAGATGGATTGATTTAACACACTTGGGCCTTGGGCCTGAGTTATTTGGCCCTTTTAGGCCAAAAGACCCTTTTTGGAATTTTGTAAAACTCACTAGAAAACAGGGAGCCCTTCCTTGTAATTTAGAAAAACCTCTTCATAATGTAAATACTTAGGGTTTCCCCATTTTCTCATCTTCTTCTTTTTTTCTGCAACCAAGCCTTAGAAGTTCTCCGGGGGGAAACCAAGTTGATCTTCCAAGGTTTGATCTTCAGATTTGCTTTTGGCTTTGCGATCCATGCAAGTGGATAACTGTAAATAATGGCTTCTGGTTACTTGCAATATCTTTTTATTGTTTGTTGGATAGCATATTTTCTGTAAGATTTCTTCGTTTAGATTTAAACTTTTTGTATGATTTCATCATTTTGATTTAATACCTTGATTTGGATTAATAATGGAGATTTGATTTCTTTTCTTTTAAGTAATATAAAAATCTGTTTTAAACAAAAAAAAATTTTGCATTGCCGCTGCCTAGCCATATAGGCCTGACAGCGCCTGGCCCGGGTTGCTGTGGGGCCCAGCTGCGGTTGGGCCGGGTTTTATCGGGCTGGGCCCATTTCAGTTAAAATAAATATATATATTAATTAAGGCATATTATATTATTTGTAAATGGTTACTTAAGAATTAGGGGTGGATTAATTATAATAATTAATTCCTAAATTAGGTGATTAGAATTTTGGTTAGGATTGTTTATAAATTTAATTGGGTTTTAATTATTTGTGATTAATATGTTATTTAGATTGGTTAGAATTTAATTAAGATATAAATGGGGAGTGGTTAAGTCTTAATTAGAAATTATTTGAAATTTTAATTTGGTTTTTAGATTGAGTTTAAATTTCGGATTTGAATCCAGAATTTTGAACTTTTATTTTATATAAAATACTAAGGTGCTTTTATGCACAATAATGATAATTCAAGACTTAATTGTTCCCTCACTTTTTTATTATAATTTGATTAAGTTTGGATTTGGAATTAGAATATCTTTTATCCAATTTGCAACACACACTAAATGTACAAAATTGGATTAGATAATTTATTTCTTTTAGAAAAGTTGATTGAATGTTCACATGAGAATTTGACTGAATTCAAAATGAGAATGTGAGGTTCGAGATGCACTACATGATAGACACAGAAAGTAGGATATTGGTATCATGGACACATATTTTCATTGTGAGAGAGGGCTAGTTTTGATGTACATATTTATCTAATTATGACAGTTAGGTGGATTAGTACTTTTCCTCAGAGAACTTAAGAAGACACACAACTCACAATACACTTTTGAATTAAGTACTCTAAATACTCAAATTGGTATTGGATTGAATATTGAGATTAAGGGTTTCATATTATGGTTCATTCTGCATCGGTATATGTATGTATTTGTAAATATATATATATATATCTGACCGATTGTAGTTTGGAGGTGGACGTACGCCATCGGGTCAACGTGTGCTGTGGATTATAGTACACAGCTGTACCTTTTGTTATATTTTGCGGGAATACCTATTTCTGTTTATCTGTCTATGGGAATACCCGTTTCTATTTATTTGTTTGCGGGAATACCCGTTTTTATATATTTATTTGCGGGATACCCATTTCTATTTATTTATTTACGGGAATACCCGTTTCTGTTATTTATCTGCGAAAATACCCGTTTCTATTTATCTGTTTGCGGGAATACCTGTTTCTGTATATTTATCTACGGGAATACCCGTTTTTATTTATTTATCTGAAGGAATACCCGTTTCTATTTATCTGTTGCTGGAATACCCGTTTTTGGTATATAGTATTTGTGGGGATATCCGTTTTTGTGCATTCATGCCATTGGGGTTTGCATTTGATACATTTTAGATCATAATGAATATTATGTTTAATTTAGTTGATTAATTCATTGCTTGGAGTTTGACCTCTTACCAGATTACATCAATCTGACCCACTACTTTTGGTGTCTAGGTCCCGTTATCTATGTCGAACTGGAGGGTCAAGCAACGCAGGGGATTCCACCAGATGATGGAGTGATTGAGTGGATCACCGATGATATCATCTGAGGTGTCCTAAAGTTGGTGTAGAGATCGAAACATTAAATTATGTAATAAGGTCATGTTGGGCCATTAGTTTATTTATTAAATTTATTTGTGATGGAATTATAACTTTAATTACTATGCTTATAAGCACTTGACCTTGATTTTATTATTAATGAGATTTGTTATATAATTGTTAGATGATATTCGTTTGCGATGAGTATAGATTTCAGTTCTGCGTGTAATTATGGGTACTTGATCACCAAGCATAACCTCACAAAGGATTTTGATCCACCCGGAATTTGGGCCCGTATTGTTTATGTAAGAAAAAAAATTTTAATAGGCCCTAATTCTCACACTCCTAAAACTGGGTTTGGATCCGACCCAGTTTTGGGGGCGTGAGAGGAGCTATGCCACACATGATTTGGAACTGGTAGCTACCGTGTTCACTTTGAAACTTTGGCAACATTATCTATATGGTGTGAAGTTTGAGGTCCATTTAGATCACCATAGTTTACAATATTTATTCACGCAGTATGATTTAAATATGAGGGAACACAAATGGCTTGAATTTATTAAAGATAACGATTTCCCTATCAAGTATCATCCAGGGAAAGGAAATGTGGTGGCAAATGCTCTCAGTAGGAAGTTAGAGACTCTCAGTGTGTTAGCAAGCTCCCATTTGTTTATACAAGATGAATTCAAAGATAAACCTGTGGAAGTGAAATTAGTGGATAACTTTGTTATGTTTGTAAGCCCCTTTGTCTTCCAGCCTAAGGTAATTCAACAAATTAAGGATCGGCAGTTTGAATATCCGAATTTGGTGCAAATCAGAGATCACATACGAGATTGACTAGATTTTCGACTGGAAGATGGAGTGTTTTACTCTCGAAATAGGTTGTGCGTACCAGCAGTTGATGGCTTGAAAGAAAATCTAATGACTAATGCACATTATGCTCACTATGCGATGCACCCAGAGAGTATGAAGATGTACTGAAACTTAATGGCCTGTTTTGGTGGAATTATATGAAAAGAGAGATCGCAAGGTCATCGTTAGGTGTCTGACGTGTCAGAAAGTGAAAGCAGATCATCAGAGGCCTCCTGGTTCTTTACACCCATTGCATATCTCTCAATGGAAATGGGAACATATTACAATGGACTTTGTTTCAGGATTACCCCCGACCAGTAAAAAGAATAATGCCATTTAGGTGATTGTGGACAGATTGACAAAATCGGCCCATTTTATTCCTTTTAGGAAAGGGACAACATTTTTAAAGATGGCTAAGAAGTTTGTGGTTGAGATTGTCAGACTACACAGTACGCCAGTATCTATTGTCTCAGATCATGATAGCCATTTTGTTTCATCATTTCGGAAGGCTTTCTAATAAGTTATGGGTATCAAACTGAGTTTTAGTACTGCAAATCACTTGCAGACGGATGGGCAATCTGAATGTATGATTTAGATGTTGGAGGACATGCTACGGGCTAGTGTTTTAAACTTTGAGAAGGAATGGAATACGCATCTCTTATTGTGCGAATCTGCCCATAATAACAGCTTGCAACACTCCAAACCAGCTTGACCTCGTTTAGCGGCTAATTAATCTTGTTTCCGTTGCTAATCGTGTTCTGTTTGTGTTTTTATTTTCGTTGTGGGTCATAGATAGGTAGTTAGGTTGAGTTTGACCTGGATTAAGTAGGCCCAGTCCTTTTTCGTAATTTTAGCTTTTCTAAGACATGGTCATTTTTGCATCATCCTGATGTCAACACGTGTCTTTCGTTGAGCTCGTTAACTTTCGTAACTACGTCGTTTGCAACCGATGTCGTGTGCTTCCATTGGACCCGGAGTTGACTCAAACTGAAAATAGAATTTTGACTTGGACTTCATTGCAATTTGGACTCCCCCATTAGCTTATAAAATTCCATACCATCAACAAACTCACGTTCTCTCTCTCATTTCCTCACTGTGCACGTGGAGTTTCTCTCCCTCTCTTAAATTCTCTCCTCCATCGACTACCTCCATCGATCAAGCTAATTCGAGGGATCTTGGCTCTTTTTCACTGGTGTGTTGCTTGAGGTGTGCTGAGTTTTCTCTTCCATCTCTCTCATCTCATTCTTATTCTTCTCCTTCTTGTTTCCCTATTGCATGGTGTGTCTGTGCTTTGAAACTCTTTCCATTCCTCATGCATGCATGTTGTTGGATTGGTGTTAGGTTGTGTTTGGACCCAAGGACATCAGTTGTGCATTTGAATTCAAATTGAGGCAAGTATAACCATAACCTGTAAGAACCCATGTTGATATGTATTTGATTTTGGTTAGTTCACATGAATTTGTATGGGAAAATGTGTTTACAGCCCATTTGGTTAGTACTCTATCTATTTCCATTGGATAATTGCAATTCTGGTGAGTTCACAGGGTTTCTGTACGTGATTCAGAACAGTGCCTTCGTGCAGGTACGGCTAAGCCGTATGGCACTTACGGCTTAAAGTCCAGAGAGGGTAAAAATCCAGTTTTCCTCTACGGTTAGGGCACGGCTAAGCCGTGTATTGCCCTACGGCTAAGCCGAACCTCAGCCGTAGATCAATACAGGGTGCCTTTTTCTGGAATAACTGAGAGCCATCAATTGACAGACCTTCTACGGCCCAGCCACGGCTAAGCTGTAGAACACACACGGCTAAGCCGTACATTCACCTACGGCTACGCCGTATCCACACTAGAATAAGAAAGGACAAGGATAGGTGTAAGGGAGAGACCGATTTGGCCTTCATAATAGAATGTAGAGCACCTAGACCTGCCCAACAGAATGTGATATAACGCGTGAATGATCTCGAGGGCTGCGAATCATTCATGTTCGTTATCCGGATGTTAAGCACCTCCCCATGGGTGTTGGTTTAAGGGACTTCGTGCACTGCCCGATTCAATGCAATACTAGACAACGGTGCATCGAATAACTTAAAACTACATCATCATGCACGGTTAGAAACACCGGATAATTAGATTAGAATTGGCTTGTAAATAAAGATGATCCGATTTCGCATGATTTGTTGAATAACATATTGCATTCGATCATTGATCTCAACTCTCTGACATGATTACTTGTGTTCCGTTACTTTCACATTGTGGTTCTTACCTTGAGTATGCATGTATAATATGTTCACTCACAGATATGCACGTATGTCATGTTGTCACGATCTACTCAGGGTTTTCATGATTGACTCTGTATGGTCAGGCACTACTTAGCCTCAGCCTTAGGATCCCGACGGGGTGAATTTGGTATAGTTTATATGGCATTGCTGCAGTAAGGAAACGTCTTGGGGAACCGGACCCCAGGAAACCGAGACCCATTGTACCCTGGCCCGGACAGTGGTGTTCTTTGCACGATATAAGATCCCTCTTTTGGGAGCATATGGCAACGTAGTAGCCACTAGTTCTGTATACAACATGTATCCATTGATTCGCATAGCATATTGATTTCTTGCACAACAGCCTAGAATACGAAAATGCCTTATTAACTTACATGATGTTCTTATTTCTATTAGACACAACGTGTGTTAACTTGCTATGGTTTATACTTTGCTGAATCGTCGTATTCACAGTAGTTGTTTTTGGTGTTGCAGGCCCAGATACCCCTGCCGAACCATCGCCGGTCGGCCAGACTCCAGATGAGACCCCCGAGGCCCCATCAGGCCTAGAGGAGTGGATGTGATCACTCCACGGGAGAGCGTTTTTGGCATGCATGGCATTGGAGTCTTGTTTTTGAGGATTTGCACACTTGTGTACTTGTCATGATTGTATACATTATTTTGTTCTTTTTGTAAGACCTTCACATGTAATTATGTCAGTTCTTTCTTCGTATTCTCTTCTTGCACTGTTAGTTTGATGTTTCTGATATTTACAGCTTCCGCGTACATGTTTGGCACGTGTGAATGTTCCCTTGTGCATGTGCATTTAGACTCGGTCTACGTGTACATGCACGGGAGTACGTGTGTCATTAGGTTTGGCTTTTGCTAACCCCCGAACCCTGGGCTCGGGTTGTGACATACGTATTGTATGGTATCAGAGCATTCCTTGCTCTAGATGATAAGCATGTAGACATGTAGGATCGTGGTGAGGATACAATTATGTCTCTGTGATCTTTTTAGATTTTGGGGCTTGTTGGGCGCAATTGTTTTGTGTTTGTGTCTGACTCTTTCCATTTTACAGGATGGCGTCAGGTTCGGGTTCTCAGCAGAACGCCGGAAATGCCGGAAATAATGAAAGTGGATCCGCACCATCACCGCAGACACAGAACACAGATGAACGCATCCTCATGCTATTTCAGTCCCTTCAGGCACAATTGCAAGCAATGCAAAACTTGCAAGCACAAGTTACCACCATGTTAGACCGACAAAGCCAAGCCCCAGCTCAGTCACACATAGATCAACAGGTGGTCTTACAGCCTCGAGAGAGTGACCCGAATGCTCTCTACGGTAAATTTCGCAAGCGAAGAGCTATTGAGTTCTATGGGACAGAAGAGCCATTGAAGGCAGAACAGTGGTTGGAGCAGACGGAGGATGTCTTTGAGACCGTCGTGTGCACGAACCGGCAGAAAGTCGGACTAGCAGCTTCCATGTTGAGAGACGTCGCAAAAACTTGGTGGAAAAGTGTGAAAGATTTATACAGAGACATTCCTAGTGCGACGGTTTGGGAGATGTTCAAACAACAGTTCAGGAGGAAGTTCATCCCAGCTCATGTGTTTCGGGCCAAGGAGGTTGAGTTTTTAGCTCTCCGTTAGCAGCAGATGACCGTGGCAGAATATGTGAACAAGTTTACTCAGTTGTCGCACTTTGCTCCGGACATGATCAGTACCGAAGAGAGGAAGGTGAATCGGTTTGTTGATGGTCTGCATCCTCGGTACATGCACCACGTGACTGCTTTTCAGCATCCGGCTACGTTTGATGATGCAGTGGACATGGCCTATTCTGCTGAGGCCATTCACCAAGCTGCGAGAGCCATTGAGCCTAAGCGACAGCCGTCTTTCAGTGCACGAGGACAAGTACAGAAAAAGACAAAAGGCCAGCAGAGTACTTCCAGCTCTGCCGGAGTGACTTGTGGGTATTGTGGCAAGGGCCACACGACTGACGCGTGTTAGAGGAAGGCAGGTGCTTGTTTCATCTGTGGTTCGAGGGAGCATATGATAGCCAATTGTCCTCGATATAGAGCCTCCCAGCCCCCTCCATCTGGTAATACCTCCGGTGCAGCTCCTGGCAGACCCAGTGCATCTACAGTTCCAAGCAAGTCACAGTCAGCTCGTCCAGGCTCGAGACAGCCTCGCCAGACAGCCCGTGCTTACGCTACTACCCATGAGAGTGCCGAGGATCCACAGGTGGTTGAAGGTACTGTTTTGATTTCGCACGTCGAGGCACTAGCATTGTTCGATTCGGGGTCTACACGGCCTTACGTAGCACCTCATTTTGCCGAGCGGTTACATCAGCTGTCTAAGCTGTTGCCATATGTGCTGGTTGTATCCACCCCAGTTGGCAAGCGAGTGGAGTGTAGTGTATACTACCCCCATTGCGACGTGCAGATTGCAGGTCATCAGGTACCTGTTGATTTGATCCTGTTGTCGATGCTGGACTTCGACGTGATCCTTGGTATGGATTGGCTCGCTCGATATCGTGCCTGTGTTAACTGTTACAACAGGACGATCTTCTTCGATTTAGGCAAGGGCTTCCGTTTCGAGGGTGATGAGTCTTTAAAAATGCATATTTTCATACACAATTTGACCCATTTTAACGACTTATTAACTTGAAAGAGCCTCATTTAGTGTGATATCATGGTTTAATTCATTTTAAATTCATCTTTATATTTTTCTGCATAAATTGCTTAAAAAATCACACTTTTTGCATAAATTCATGAAACCTGCTATTTTTGGAAAGTCTATTTTTGGAAAGTTTTATAAAAATAATTTTTCTCATGAAATAAATTGAATTCTCTTTATCATTAGTTCATTCATACAAAATCATGAAGAATGATGTGCATTTTTATTATCATTTCATGAGAAATGGGCCCACAGTCATGCATATGTGATGTTAGGGGTAAAATTGTCTTTTCACATGAATTCACATTTGTTTTGTAGGAAATTCATTATATGGGTCCCATTTGTAAAGAATTGAGGCAAGGAATTGATTTCAAGAGAAATGAGAGAAGAATTGAAGAGAAAAAAGAAATTGGAAGAAAATTGTAAAAAGTCGGCTTCATGGTCCCACACATACATGCACATGTGTGGGGCACACTTGTCAAACATCCAAGATGGGGTCCATTTATTTGTTGAATGTTTTCAAGAGATTTTGAAGAGAATTTGAAGAATATCTCATCAAAGATTGACAAGGAAAGCCACATAGGTGTTCTTTTTTGAGAAGGAGATGATTTAATTGAAAAAAAAATGCAAAAAAATATCCAAGCAACCTATTCCACGTCCAAAAGAGATTTTGGATCAGATTTTGATTGAAAAAGTAAAGAAAAAAATCAAGGGAGAATTATCTAAAAGATCTCTTCAAGTTTGGAGCCAACAAGGAGAACTTTCCAAAAAAGGAAAGTTGACAATGCAAAGAGATAAAAGGGGAAGTTCTACACCTCTTGTGGGCCAAGTTTGATTCTAAGAGAGGATTCTTATCCCTATTTCATCTATCAAAAGATCTCAATGCAAGGTGGCAATGACAAAGAAGGAAAGAAGCATCCAACAGGGATTTCTGGACAAAACAAGCAAGGAAAGAAGAGAAAAATAAAAAGAAAAAAATCCCCAAGGATATTGCACGTCCAAAGCATTGGTTGGAGCCCTTTTTTCTTTCATTTTTTAATTATTTTTAATATTTTAAAGTTTGAGAAGGAGTAGAACTTGAAAAAGTATAAATAGGGCACCCTTCTCCCATATTCTTCATGGAAGAATTACCCACCTCCCACCTCTAGATTTCTTCATCCATCTCTCCCTCTCTTGTCTTTACATCTCAAGTCATCAAGGAGGTTTAGCCCTAAAGCCACACCACCAACCTTGAAGTGTCAACTAGAAGGAGGAATTCTCATCCATCCTAGTATGTAATTGTTTGCTTTTTATTTCCAATCTTTTGTAAAACAATTTCATGCTAGTAAAGTTTGTTTCTTTTCAATTGTTCTTGTCTTTGATTTTGTGGTGTTCATAATTTTAGTTTTGTTTGTGATTGGGTTAATTTTTGTTCTTGTTTAAATATTGGGATAGAATTGGAATCACAACTAGTAACCCATCTTAGTAACCTTTTTAATATACTTTGTCTCTTTGGATACATTGTATGTTTGGAGGCAATGCAAGATGGAGTTAAAGAGGTTTGAGTGAAAAAAGATTAGAGGCCAATTCTGAAATTTATTTCTACATGGAATGGAAATTTGTTATTCTCACTTAGATTGACGACCTAAGATGAAGAATAAGACCCTAAGACAACACTGTTAATCTATTTTAGCCCAAATTAAGATAAGAAATTGAAAGAGCAATCTACCGCCTTTGACTTCTTGTTATTACCGCCTTTGACTTCAGTTGTTTACCGCCTTTGACTTTCGTGTTATTACCGCCTTTGACTTCCTGCAATTTTATGTTATTTTTTACTAATTTTACTAACTTTCTAATTTTAAATTTGTTTCTAGTTTTATGTTTTTGATTGTTTTAGTTAATTTTCAGAATTAAATATCTTTCTAAACTTGTTTTAATTGAAGGTTTTAAATTGGAAAGTTTACTAGTTTTGGAAATTCTAACTTAGGAAAGTTTTTAACTTTTGTTTATTTTGTTTTTAACATTGTTTAGTTTAGTTAGTTTCTAATTTTAGATTTAGTTTTTATTTTTGGAAGTTCTAACTTGTGTTTTAGTTTTGCAGCAACTTTAGTTTTATTTTAGGGATTTTTAGATTTAGGAAAGTTTTTTCATTGGTTTGTAACTAATTTAATTTTGGTAAGTAGGACACTTGTATTTGTTAGATTTTAAATTAGGCTAGTTTTAGATTTTTATTTAAGACAGGTTACAAGTTCAAAATACTTTAAACACATTGCTCCCTGAGGATCGACCTGGTCTCACCAGTTTTATTACTACATCGCGGTTCTGCACTTGGAACTCACGATCAGAGGGCAGTCAGCAGAAATGCCCCAGACGTGTGATTTCGGCGTGTAAGGCAGATCGCTTGATCCGCCGAGGGTGTGAAGGCTTCATTGCCTTTATCTCAGTGAAGAAAGAGAGGAAGCAGCTAGGTGAGATCCAGGTGGTCTGTGACTTTCCCGATATCTTCCCAGATGATGTGCCAGACTTACCCCCGGTTAGAGTTGTGGAGTTCGCCATTGAGCTTGTTCCCGGCACAGCACCGATCAGCAAGGCTCCGTATCGCATGGCCTCAGCCGAATTGTCAGAGTTGAAGAAGCAATTGCAGGAGCTTTTAGATAAGGGTTTCATTCGCTCGAGCGTCTCACCTTGGGGAGCACCAGTCTTGTTTGTCAAGAAGAAGGATGGTACTTTTCGGATGTGCATAGACTACCGACAGCTGAACAAAGTGACTATAAAAAACAAGTATCCTCTACCCAGGATTGATGAGTTGTTTGATCAACTTCAGGGTGCAGCATATTTTTCTAAGATTGATTTGAGATCTGGATATCACCAGTTGAGGGTCAAAGAAGATGATATTTCCAAGACTGCCTTCAGGACTCGTTATGGACATTATGAATTCCTCGTGATGCCTTTTGGACTAACCAACGCCCCTGCAGCATTTATGGCATTGATGAATCAGATCTTTGCTCCTTTCTTGGACCAGTTCGTAGTTGTTTTTATTGATGATATACTGATATACTCTAAGTCAGCAGAGGAGCATAGGGAGCATTTGAAGAAAGCCTTGTCGTTGTTGAGAGAACATCGATTGTTTGCTAAGCTGTCGAAATGTGATTTTTGGCTTGAGCAGGTGGCATTTTTAGGTCATATCATTTCACGAGAGGGATTGGCAGTTGATCCGTCTAAAGTAGAGGCAGTGGTGAATTGGCCTAGCCCCAAGACAGTAACAGAGGTTCGCAGTTTCCTTAGTCTAGCAGGTTACTATCGTCGATTTGTCCAGGACTTTGCTAAGAACTCTTCTCCTTTGACGAAGTTGACCAGGAAGAGTGTACCATTTGATTGGACTGAGGAGTGTGAAGCCCGTTTCCGGACTTTGAAAGAGAAGTTGACTACGGTCCCAGTGTTAGCCTTGCCAGATGGTAGTGAAGGGTTCGTGGTATATTCAGATGCTTCTCGAGTTGGTCTAGGCTGTGTGTTGATGAAGCACGGGAAGGTTATTGCTTATGGATCGAGTTGCGAGAACATGAGAAGAATTACGCCACCCATGATTTGGAATTGGCAGCCATCGTGTTTGCATTGAAGCTGTGGAGACATTATCTGTATGGTGTGCAGTTTGAGGTTCGTTTTGACCACCACAGTTTGCAGTACTTATTCACGCAACAGGAGCTGAATATGAGACAGCGGAGATGGCTTAAGCTTATTAAAGATTATGACTTCCCGATCAAATATCAGCCAGGCAAGGGAAATGTGGTGGCAGATGCACTCAGCAGGAAAGCAGAGTCTGTGCAGCTATTGAGCAGTTTCCTCTTAGAGTTCCATGGTCTCCCTGTTGAAGTAAAACTAGTGGATGAGCGCGTGACTTTGGCTAGTACGCTAGTGTTTTAACCTGAGATGATTCAGCAGATAAAAGACAGGCAATTTGAAGATCTAACCTTGAAGCGCATTCGAGACCACATTGGAGACATACCCGATTTCAGACTAGAGGATGGTGTACTCTATTTTCGGAGTAGGTTGTGCATGCCAGCAGTTGATGATTTCAAGGAGAAACTAATGAACGAAGCGCATTACGCTCGATATGCGATGCACCCAGGTAGCACAAAGATGTTTCGGAATCTCAAAGATCGCTTCTGGTGGAACAATATGAAGAGAGAAGTAGCAGGATTTGTTGTTCGCTGCTTGACATGCCAGAAAGCCGGGCTCGTTGCATCCCTTGCATATACTGCAGTGGAAGTGGGAACACATCACCTTGGACTTCGTTTCTGGATTACCGCCGACGAGCAGGAAGAACAACGCCATTTGGGTGATTGTAGATCGATTGACGAAGTCAGCCCATTTCATTCCTTTTCGGAAGGGTATGACATTTTCAGAGATAGCGAGGAAGTTCGTGGATGAGATCGTCAGGCTCCATGGCACCCCCGTATCGATTGTATCCGATCGTGACAGCCATTTCGTTTCATCTTTCTGGAAAGCTTTCCAAGAGGCTATGGGTACGAAGTTGAGCTTCAGCACGGCATACCACCCACAGACGGACGGGCAATCAGAGCGAACGATTCAGACTTTGGAGGATATGTTGCGAGCCAGCGTGTTGAGCTACGAAAAAGAATGGGATCTTCACCTATCGTTGTGCGAATTTGCCTACAATAACAGCTTCCACGAGAGCATTGGGATGGCGCCATATGAAGCATTGTACAGGAAGAAGTGTAGAAGTCCGATATGTTGGGAAGAAGTTGGAACTCGGAGTTTTCACGGACCGACGATTATTGCCGAGACTACGGAGAAGGTACAGAAAGCAATTGAGAACTTGAAAGTTGCTTGGTCGAGGCAGAAGAGTTATGTAGACACCCGCAGACGGCCCTTAGAGTTTCAAGTTGGTGAGTGGGTTTTTCTGAAGGTCTCACCGATGAAGGGTACAATCCGTTTCGGCCAGAAAGGCAAATTAGCTCCACGATATGTCGGACCGTTCGAGATCAAGGGTCGGATTGGTGATTTGGCTTATCGATTAGATCTTCCCGAGATGTTTTCAGGAGTACACAACGTTTTCCATGTTTCGATGCTTCGGAAATATGTTCATGATCCCTCCCATGTCATTCGTTACGACGAGGTTCAGATTCAGCCGAGTGCTGCATACGTTGAGCGACCGCTCCGTATCGTGGGAACCCGAGAGCAGATACTCCGCACCAGGACAATTCGATGGGTCAAAGTGCTATGGGATCATCACAGTCCCGATGAGGCTACTTGGGAGTTAGAAGAGCAGATGACACGACAATACCCTGATCTGTTTTCTCAGGTATGAGTGAGTGAGTGTTCATTCCGAGGACGGAATGATTCTCAAGTAGGGGAGGATGTAACACTCCGACCCAGTTTGACCTCGTTTAGCGGCTAATTAATCTGATTTCCGTTGCTAATCGTGTTCTGTTTGTGTTTTTATTTTCGTTGTGGGTCATGGATAGGTAGTTGGGTTGAGTTTGACCTGGATTAAGTAGACCCAGTCCTTTTTCGTAATTTTAGCTTTTCTAAGACATGGTCATTTTTGCATCATCTTGATGTCAGCACGTGTCTTTCGTTGAGCTCGTTAACTTTCGTAACTACGTCATTTGCAACCGATGTCGTATGCTTCCATTGGACCTGGAGTTGACTCAAATTGAAAATAGAATTTTAACTTGGACCTCATTGCAATTTGGACTCCCCCATTAGCTTATAAAATTCCATACCATCGACAAACTCACGTTCTCTCTCTCATTTCCTCACTGTGCACATGGAGTTTCTCTCCCTCTCTTAAATTCTCTCCTCCATCGACTACCTCCATCGATCAAGCTAATTCGAGGGATCTTGGCTCTTTTTCACTGGTGTGTTGCTTGAGGTGTGCTGAGTTTTCTCTTCCATCTCTCTCATCTCATTCTTATTCTTCTCCTTCTTGTTTCCCTATTGCATGGTGTGTCTGTACTTTGAAACTCTTTCCATTCCTCATGCATGCATGTTGTTGGATTGGTGTTAGGTTGTGTTTGGACCCAAGGACATCAGTTGTGCATTTGAATTCAAATTGAGGCAAGTATAACCATAACCTGTAAGAACCCATGTTGATATGTATTTGATTTTGGTTAGTTCACATGAATTTGTATGGGAAAATGTGTTTACAGCCCATTTGGTTAGTACTCTATCTATTTCCATTGGATAATTGCAATTCTGGTGAGTTCACAGGGTTTCTGTACGTGATTCAGAACAGTGCCTTCGTGCAGGTACGGCTAAGCCGTATGGCACTTACGGCTTAAAGTCCAGAGAGGGTAAAAATCCAGTTTTCCTCTATGGTTAGGGCACGGCTAAGCCGTGTATTGCCTTACGGCTAAGCCGAACCTCAGCCGTAGATCAATACAGGGTGCCTTTTTCTGGAATAACTGAGAGCCATCAATTGACAGACCTTCTACGGCCCAGCCACGGCTAAGCTGTAGAACACACACGGCTAAGCCGTACATTCACCTACGGCTACGCCGTATCCACACTAGAATAAGAAAGGACAAGGATAGGTGTAAGGGAGAGACCGATTTGGCCTTCATAATAGAATGTAGAGCACCTAGACCTGCCCAACAGAATGTGATATAACGCGTGAATGATCTCGAGGGCTGCGAATCATTCATGTTCGTTATCCGGATGTTAAGCACCTCCCCATGGGTGTTGGTTTAAGAGACTTCGTGCACTGCCCGATTCAATGCAATACTAGACAACGGTGCATCGAATAACTTAAAACTACATCATCATGCACGGTTAGAAACACCGGATAATTAGATTAGAATTGGCTTGTAAATAAAGATGATCCGATTTCGCATGATTTGTTGAATAACATATTGCATTTGATCATTGATCTCAACTCTTTGACATGATTACTTGTGTTCCGTTACTTTCACATTGTGGTTCTTACCTTGAGTATGCATGTATAATATGTTCACTCACAGATATGCACGTATGTCATGTTGTCACGATCTACTCAGGGTTTTCATGATTGACTCTGTATGGTCAGGCACTACTTAGCCTCAGCCTTAGGATCCCGACGGGGTGAATTTGGTATAGTTTATATGGCCTTGCTGCAGTAAGGAAACGTCTTGGGGAACCGGACCCCAGGAAACCGAGACCCATTGTACCCTGGCCCGGACAGTGGTGTTCTTTGCACGATATAAGATCCCTCTTTTGGGAGCATATGGCAACGTAGTAGCCACTAGTTCTGTATACAACATGTATCCATTGATTCGCATAGCATATTATTTCTTGCACAACAGCCTAGAATACGAAAATGCCTTATTAACTTACATGATGTTCTTATTTCTATTAGACACAACGTGTGTTAACTTGCTATGGTTTATACTTTGCTGAATCGTCGTATTCACAGTAGTTGTTTTTGGTGTTGCAGGCCCAGATACCCCTGCCGAACCATCGCCGGTCGGCCAGACTCCAGATGAGACCCCCGAGGCCCCATCAGGCCTAGAGGAGTGGATGTGATCACTCCACGGGAGAGTGTTCTTGGCATGCATGGCATTGGAGTCTTGTTTTTGAGGATTTGCACACTTGTGTACTTGTCATGATTGTATATATTATTTTGTTCTTTTTGTAAGACCTTCACATGTAATTATGTCAGTTCTTTCTTCGTATTCTCTTCTTGCACTGTTAGTTTGATGTTTCTGATATTTTCAGCTTCCGCGTACATGTTTGGCACGTGTGAATGTTCCCTTCTGCGTGTGCATTTAGACTCGGTCTATGTGTACATGCACGGGAGTACGTGTGTCATTAGGTTTGGCTTTTGCTAACCCCCGAACCCTGGGCTCGGGTTGTGACACAGCTTCCATGAGAATGGCCCCGTATGAAGCACTGTATGGATATAAATGTAGGAGTCTAGTGTGTTGGGAATAAGTGGGGACGAGAGGTTTTCACGAACCGACCATTATCGCTGAAACTACTGAGAAGGTGCAGAAAGCAATGGAGAATTTGAAGGTTACTCGGTCGAGAAAGAAGAGTTACGTAGATACACGTAGAAGAGCCTTAGAGTTTCAGACTGGTGATTGGGTTTTTCTAAAGGTCTCGCCGATGAAGGGTACACTACGTTTTGGCTAGAAAGGCAAATTGGCTCCGAGGTACATTGGCCCATTCGAATCAAGAGTAGAATCGGTGATTTAAATTACAGGTTGGTTCTTCTAGTTGAGTTCTCCGGAGTACCTGTGATATTCCATGTGTTGATGCTTCGGAAGTATGTTAGAGACCCTACCCACGTCATTCAATATGATAATGTGCAAATTCAGCCGAATGCGTCATACGTCGAGTGTCCGCTCTGTATCGTTGGGACAAGAGAGCAAATATTGTGTACCAGAACTATATGATGGGTCAAAGTACTTTGGGAACATCATAGTCCTGATGAAGCCACCTGGGAATTGGAAGAACAGATGGCACGACAGTATCCCAACCTCTTTATACAGGTATGTGATCATTCCAAGGACAGAATGATTCTTAAGCGGGGGAGGATGTAACACTCCAACCTAACTTAATCCAGTTTAACGACTAATTAATGTTCTTTGTGGTCATTTTCCAATGAATTAATTAAAGCATGTTGTTTGGTCTTTTTGAGTTTCGTTTCGGGTCATGGATAAGTGGTTGGGTTGAGTTTAACCTGGATTGGGTAGACATGGGCCCTTTTTCGTGATTTTCGATTGTGTAAGATTTCGTCATTCATGTAACATCTTGGTGTCATCACGTGCATCTCGTTTAGCTTGTTGATTTCCGTAACTAACTCGTTTACAAACGACTTCATTTGTCTCTGTTGGACATATAGTTGACTCAAACTATAATTTCTTTAAATCGTTGGACTTTCTTATAAATGCCAATTCATCCTTATCATATATATGATCAGATACATGCACCGACTCATCTCCTTTCTTCTCTCTTTCTCTCAATGTCAGTTTCTTCCTCTCTTACTCTCAATGATTTCTTCTTTGATTTTCTTCGTCACGTCGTTGAAGTGATCCTTACACCAACTTCACGGTTCATCACTTGTTATGTTCTAGGGTAAGACCTTGATTCATGATGACGTTTAAGGGCCTAAAGCTCTATTCATGCACTCATCTTCTCTTCCTTTTTGCATGCATGGCTACTAGGGCTACGTGTAGACTTCTAATTTGAGCCAAGGATAGAGTTTAACTTGAAAAGGCTTACGTGAGGCAAGTATAAGCACGTTATGGATGAACACACGTTGGTACACGATGATTACTAATATTCTTCTTAATTTTGCATGTGGTTTGTGTTTTACAGCCCTTCTGTGTAGGCTTAACTCTTTTTGTTTTCATCTGTCTTGAATTCTTTCACGTTTTGATTTGTATCTGAAATACTCGAATCTCATAGCTTTTGAAGCCTACAGCTAAGCCGTAGAGCACCACGGCTCACTCTACAGAGAGCAGCAAAATTCGATTTTACACTACGATCAGGCTATGGTTAAGCCATTGAATGTACTACAGTTAAGCCATAGGCTAGTCGTGACCTAACCATAGGTCAAGCTACGGCTTGATGTCTAGAGAGTAGAATTTTGCAGAAATCTTCTACGGTCCAGCTACGGCTAAGCCATATGGCGTACTAAGGCTAAGTCGTACCCAACCATAGCTCAGCTATAAAATAAACACGGCCCAGCCATAAGAGGAAGCACGGTCTAGCCGTGGCTTGCCGTAAATGCGGAAAAATTCTAGGAAACCACAGCTAAGCCGTAGTGCATGATACGGCTAAGCCGTAAGATGCCTATGGCTAGGCCGTAAGTCACCCACGGCTAAGCCGTGAGACCCTTGAAAATGAAGGAAAAAAGATATGTTTAATTATGAAACTTTGTAGGGCCTTCACGTGGGTTTCCGATACTTCTTAACTTGCCTAGTGGACTACCCAAGTAGCATGAATGGTTTCGAGGGCTGTGACTTATTAATGTGTATTATACAATTGTTAAGCACCTCTCCAAAGGTGTTGGTTTAAGGGACTTCGATATACGCTCCTCGATACATTGTAACACCAAAAAAAGGGCAACTGTGTATCGAACAACTTAAAACTATATCATCGTGCACGGTTAGAAACAATGGATAGCTAACTTAGGATTGGCTAGTAATCTATCATGATCCCATGAAAAGGACTTGAATTGCATTGCATAGCATGTTACTCCAGTTATTGCCTTCCATTCTTTTACCGTTGCTTTGAATCGTAATTCAATTACCTTGAACGATAATTTGAATGATCATATTATTTGTGCTTATGCTTATTGTGATATGTTATGAACGACTTGGACTTGAATTGACTTGATTTGCATTATATGACATGATTGACACGGTCTGGCTCTACTTAGCCTCAGCCTTATGATACCCAACAGGGTTGACTTTGGTATAGCTTGCTTGTGCCGCTGCAGTGTGCTCATGTCTTGGAGCTTTCGGACCCCAGGAACTAGAGACCCATTTGTACCCTAGCTTGGTCGATGGTGTTCTCCATTCGTGCTCCCTAGAGGGAGAATATGACAGATGTAGTAGCCACCTAGTAAAGTATATCTATTCAATGATTCTTATAGCATGATTTATTTAAATGCACGACTTGCTTAGTATACTAAATTGAAACTCTATGTACAATCTCTTGTTAATAAATTTTGTAGATACAATGCATGTTACCTTAATATTGCTTATGCTTTACTGAATCGTTATATTCATTGGATGTCCTTGGTGTTGTAGGCTCAAATTCCCCTGTTGATCCCTCGTCGGTCGGTAAGACTTCAGAGGATGTCGTAGAAGCCCCCTCAGGGCTAGACGAGTGGATGTGATCCATTCATCGGGGAGCGTCATGGCATGAGGATAGACTTCTTTTGGAAACTGTGTGGACTGCACATTGTTATGTATTGGAGTTAGTTTAATTTGTTGCATTTTGTGTCTTGTCTTATAGAACTATTTTCCCACTCTGGTGCAGACAGGGTTTCTTTTTATTTGTATAGTTGTCGATATTGTTTTATATTAGTGTATCCTCTTTTTAATGTAATGATACTTACACCTTCAGCGTACATTGTATTTTGCACGTGTGAAATTCCCTTATGCATGTGCATTTAGACGGGGTTTAAGTGTGTATGCATGGGAGTACGTGTGTCACTGATTAGGTTTAAACTTAATTTCCGATTTCTTGGGCTTGGGTTGTGACATTATCGTAGATAATATGAAACAAAGACACATATATAACCATAAGATAGAGATTAATTAATATATGGCAATATAGATCGTAACATCAAGTACCATTCAAAGGACGAATTGAAGTAGCCAAACCTAGGTCATTAGTTGTCATATGGGTATAAGTACTAGGCTATTCAACTCAATGGTCAATAGTCGGGTTTTGGATGCCCATGTATGTTAATCTTGGTGCTATGATGGCCAAAGATTGTAATGACCTAGGCCCACTACTCACATGATATTGTTTGCTTTGGCTAATGGGATTTCAACCCAATCATTCTGAAAGATTTTAAAAGGCCTCATGTGGAGTTAAGGTCAATACCGCACTTATATACGTAGGATTAGGATTTGCAAGTTTCCAATGTGGGACATATGCACCACTGCATACCTAGTCCTTAGGAGTTTACCCCGCCCTCTTTTTCTAGGCGGATGCTCGCTAAGCCCAATAACCTTCTACAGAAGAGCCACATGCATGACAGAAGGAGATTATTATTCTAAGGAGAATTTAAGATGCTTTGAGTTAGTCTCTAAGTTGAAGATGAATCTTGCTAAGAGTGTGCTTTTAGGGGTGGGTTGTTTGCTAACGTTGTTTTCCTCCCTTGGATGATAGCCTCTCGTGTAAGGTTGGTAAACTACCCATTTAATACTTGGGTTTGTTGATTGTAGCAAATGAAAGGTTGAAGGCAATTTGTATCCTGCAGTAGAGAAATTTGAAAGGAAGTTCTTTTCAAGGACAAGGAGGTACCATTCTATGGGAGCTAGGATCTGACTTTAATCAAGGCGATGCTGTCTAACTTGCCAATCTAATATATGTCCTTGTTTAAGATGATGACCTTAGTCAAGGAGAGATTGGAAAGGCTTAGAAGAAATCTTCTTTAGGAAGGAAAGGAAAGAAGACAAAATTACATCTGGTAGGATGAAAGGAGGTGGCTCGACCCAAATTGGAAGGGGGTTCAGTTTGGGAAGCTTGGAGTTTAGAAATTGAGCTTTACTAGGCAAGTGGCGTGGAGGTTTGGAAGGAATGGGAAGATTTTAGGCTTATTTTGGTAATTTACTTTAGAGTGAAGCCATAAAACTAGTCAAATCAAGTAAAAATAAAAGAAGATGGAGATCAAATCAAAAAGTGCTAATGGCATGGGAATGTATCTTTTGGACCTTTTTTTTTAAAAAAAAAGAAGAGGCAACTTTTGAAATTTAGTACCATTTGATGTAAATTATCTTCTTTTCTTTGTCTTTATAAATTTGGAACCATCTGATTTGACCCATCTTCTTGTCTTTTGTCTTTTAAATGCCTTCACTTCAATTCACTATATAGGCGAATTATCTAAAATGGTCATTGTTGTTGGCCAAGTTAATCTAGTCCAAAGTGGGTTCAATTTCTTGGTTAGTTTCCCTAATTATATTAGAAATTTTCTATTTATTAACAGTAGTTCTCCTTATGGTATTAGAACTTTCCTTTGTCTAAGAATGGAGTTCTTAGGGTTTATGGAAATGGTGATTATTTATTTGATGTAATCTGTAACCCTAAATAAGGGCTGAAACTCCAAGCCTGTGGAATCACATATTAGAAGAAAACTTAGTGGAAATTGGTTTCCCGTGGACATAGATATCTTTGCCAAATCATTTAAATTTCTTGTCTTCTTCTATGGTTGATTGTTGATCTTAGTTGCTCACGCACACAAACAATGATGTGTCATATCCACAACAAGTGGTATCAGAGCCTGGCTAGGGCTCCTAGGGCTTGGAGTTGTGTGCTGCAAAATATCGACTTGGATCTCCTCGGAGGATCTGGATGTCTGCAATCTTCATTGCAGAGAAATCAGAGATCACGGCTGTGATCTTTGGTTGGGCCATAATCGTCGAAGAAGAAAATCGCAGGACTTAGGGCACTGTAAAAGAGAAGTTGGGTTCTTGTTGCAGACCAAAAAAGGGTTCTCAGTCCTGATCATTGCCTTGAAAAAGACTAGAAGAAGAAGGGGTTGTCTGCTCAATTTTTTCCTCTCTCTACTGCCACCCTTTGCATGCCGCGGTGATTGTAGTCACCTGCTGTCATTGCACGCCCTAGCCGCTGCCACTACAAGCTTGCTGTTTTTGGAGTTCTCTCCGTCCTGCCGGACGCAGTTGATCCCTTCCCATAACGAAGCACAAGAGGACTAGGTGGGATCCAGTTCCTGTTTGCATGAAATAGGAATGATGAGGAAGAAGAATAGACCTGTTTTTTAGGGCCAGGTTCGGGTCAGGTTAGGTTTACCTAACCCGCGTTCTACAGAAGAAGCCCATCACAGTAGTTAGTTCAGTCGGGTCAGGTTAACCTGAACCCACGAGTAGAGTCCAATTTAGCGGCCAAAGAACTGAACTGCTAACGTCAGCTGACGCCAGCAGATTCATACTCTTAGAGCTAGTTTAACCTGGATCGACGGAAAAATTTTGATTCTAAGATATCCTGATCATCCAAAGTTCGATCGAAGATCCATTTATACCTATGGACTCGTTTTGAGCACATTTACACGTTTATGGAAGAAGATTAGTAGTTTGACGGGCCAACAAGAGAGTTTAACTAAATTAGAGTGCATAACACTATTTCTGTGATATCGAAGACATCCAGAGTTAGATTTCAAATCCGTTTCTTCTAACATGCTCGTGGTGACAAGTTTTACAAGTTGGTGCAGGAGTTCAAGTTAGTGTTAGTTATTCATTTTTCCTATTGCTTACTGTAATTAAGATAGGGAACAACACTGTGAACACTACCATGGTTAAGCTCAATCATACAAATTAGTTGATTTAGAAACCAAAGATGGAGGATATCCTTTACTATAAAGACCTCTATGATCCCATTAAGGGAGATAATGCCCGACCAAAAGATATGGAAGATGCAGATTAAAACAAGAAGCGTAGAAAGGCGACTAATCACATCAGACAGTTGGTTAATAACAATATATTTCACCACGTGTCTAATGAAACCAATACGCGTATCCTTTGGAAAAAGCTAAAAGCAAGATATGATAAAAAGAACACAGTGAACAAAAACCTTTTTTTTTAATCAAAACGCTTGTAAACATAAAATTCAAGAATGGTGGTCAGATCGAAGATCACATCAATGAGTTTCAAAGTGTGGTAAATCAATTTGCTATAATGAAGATAGTCCTTGATGATAAGATACAAGCTTTGTTGCTATTAAGTTCTTTACCGAATACATGGAAAACATTGGTTGTTTCTGTGAGTAGCTTTACTCCAGATTGTGTGTTGTCCATGAGTCAACTTACCAGTAGTTTACAGAGTGAAGAAATTGTAACACTCCGACCCAGCTTGACCTCGTTTAGGGGTTAGTTAATCTTGTTTTCGTTGTTAATCGTGTTTTGTTTGGGTTTTGTTTTCGTTACGGGTCATGGATAGGTAATTGGGTTGAGTTTGACCTGGATTAAGTAGACCAAGCCCTTTTTCGTAATTTTAGCTTTTCTTAGACATGGTCAGTTTTGCATCATCTTGGTGTCAACACGTGTCTTTCGCTGAGCTCGTTAACTTTCGTAACTACGTCATTTGCAACCGAGGTCGTGTGATTCGAGTGGACCTTGATTTGACTCAAACTGAAATTAGCATTCTAGCTTGGATTTCTTTGTAATATAGACTATACCTTGAGCTTATTTAACCCATTCCATCTATCAACTCACATTTCCTTCTCTCGTTTTCTCTCTTTCCCCTCACTGTGCACGTGGAGCTCAATTTTCTCTCCTTCGAATTCCTCTCCTCCATCGATCTAGAAGAAGATTCTTGCTTGTGAGGTGGGTAGGAAACCTTCCACTCTCTCTCATCTCCTTTCTCCATCTCTTCTCCCTCTTGTCTCCATCGTTGCTTGGTGTGTCTGTGTTTTGATTTCTCTCTATCCCTCATGCATGCATGTGGTTTTGTCTATGTTAGGTTGTGTTTGGATCCCAGGGCAGCAAGTGTGTCATTGAATTTCCAATTTGAGGCAAGTATAACCATAGTTGTGAGAACCCATGTTGGTATGCTTTGATTTTGGTTAGCTCACATTAATGTGTATGGAAAACATGTGTTTACAGCCCATTGATACTCATTTGATTACTACTTGGTCTATCTCCCTTGATAAATTGAAATTTGGATGCTTCCCAGACATTCTGTACAGGTTTCAGGAAATTGAATTCGTGCAGGTACGGCTAAGCCGTATAGCACCTACGGCTCACAGTCCAGAGAGGAGAAAAAACCCAGTTTTCCTCTACGGCTAGGGCACGGCTAAGCCGTGGAATGCCCTACGGCTAAGCCGAAGCTCAGCCGTGGCCAAGCCATAGAATAATACAGGGTGCAATTTCTGGAATAACTGAGAGTCAGCAAATGACAGACCTTCTACGGTTCAGACACGGCTAAGCCGTAGACCACACACGGCTAAGCCGTAGCACACACACGGCTAAGCCGTAACCACACATGAAGAATAAGGCTAGGTGTAAAGATAAGACCTATATGACCTTCATGATAGAATGTAGAGCACCTAGACTTGCCCAACGGATGTGATATTACGCGTGAATGATCTTGAGGGCTGCGAATCATTCATGTTCGTTATCCGGATGTTAAGCACCTCCCCATGGGTGTTGGTTTAAGGGACTTCGTGCACCGCTCGATTCAATGCAACACTAGACAACGGTGCATTGAATAACTTAACACTACATCATCATGCACGGTTAGAAACACCGGATAATTAGATTAGAATTGGTTTGTAACTTAAGGTGATTCGATCGCATGATTTGTTGCATAACATATTGCATTCGATCATTGATCTCAACTCTCTAACATGATTACGTATGTTTCGTTACTTTCACATTGTGGTTTATTTACCCTGAGTATGCATGTATGATGTGTTCATTCACGGATCTGCACGTATGATAAGTTGTCACGATCTACTCAGGATTTTCATGATTGACTCCGTATGGTCAGGCACTACTTAGCCTCAGCCTTAGGATCCCGACGGGGTGAATTCGGTATAGTTTATATGGCCTGCTGCAGTATGGATTTTGTCTTGGGGAACCGGACCCCAGGAAACCGAGACCCATTGTACCCTGGCCCGGACAATGGTGTTCTTTGCACGTTATAAGATCCCTCTTTTGGGAGCATATGGTAATGTAGTAGCCACTAGTTATGTACACTGCATGTATTCATTGAATCACTCAGCATATTTCTTTCTTGCATGACAACCTAGTATACGAAAATGCTTTCTTTAATCACATGATGTTCTTTATTCTATTAGACACAGCGTGTGTTCACTTGCTATGGGTTATACTTTGCTGAATCTTCATATTCACAGATGTTTTTGGTGTTGCAGGCCCAGATCCCCCTGCCGAACCCCCGCAGGTCGGCCAGGCTCCAGTTGAGACCCCCGGGGCCCCATCAGGCCTAGAGGAGTGGATGTGATCACTCCACGGGAGAGCGTTCATGGCATACGTATCTTTGGAGTCTTGTTTTGTGGATCTCATACTTGTATTTGGATTGACATGTCAGATTGTATCTGTTATTTTGTTCTTTTTGTAAAACTCTCACATGTAATTATGTCAGTTCTTTCGTTGTATCCTCTTCTTGTATTGTTAGTTTTTGTTTCTGATATTTACAGCTTCCGCGTACTTGCTTGGCACGTGTGAATGTTCCCTTGTGCGTGTGCATTTAGACTCGGTCTACGTGTACAGGCACGGGAGTACGTGTGTCATTAGGTTTGGCTTTTGCTAACCCCCGAACCCTGGGCTCGGGTTGTGACAGAAATTAGAAGGAAAACGATAGGGACAGATAATGCACAAGCCTTTGTTACTAAGAACAAGGGGAAAAGTAAGAGTAGGGGACCAAAGAGGGGTCGTGATAAGTCTAGAGGTAGATCACAGACAAAGAAAAAGTCTGTGTACTGCTTTGTTTCTGTGGCAAGATGGGCCACATCAGGAAAATTTGTTTTGCCTTGAAGGAATAGAATGGAGCCAACAATAAGAAGAAGAATGACAATAAAAACACTACAGTTGCTTTAGGACATGAAGTAGTGGTGCTTGCTGGCAATGATGATGAGTAGTTGAGTGAATTGTTGATATAGCAGCATTGTAGTATACTCTATGTAGGGAGATGTTCACGACATACAAAGCAGATAATTTTAGTATTGTGAAGATGGGCAACATGAGTCATTTGAAGAATATTAGTGTTAGTGATGTCTTCATTCAATTCGATCTTGGTTGCACAAGAATGCTGAAAGATGTGTCATATGTTCCTGATATGTGGTTAAATTTGATTTTTGAGATTGCATTAGATCGTGCAGGTTATGAAAATTATTTCAGAAATGGTAGATGGAAACTTATTAGAGGGTCTCTTGTTATTGTGAGAGGAAAAGTGGGTAATATGCTTTACAAAACACATGTAAAATTGTACAAAGTATGACAGTTCCTTTCATAATCTGTGGCATAAGAGACTTAGTCAAATGAGTGAGAAAGGATTGCAGATGTTGGCAAATAAGGATTTAATTATTTACTTCAAAGGTACATCCCTTCACTCTTGTGATATTACTTGTTTGGCAAATATCATAGGGTTGTTTTCTCTTCGACATTAAAATTAAAATATAATGTTTCGGATTTGATATATTTTTATATTTGTAGTTCCATGGAGGTAAAATCATTGGCTGGTAATAAGTTTTTTATCACGTTTATCGATAATGCAACCAGGAAAGTCTGGGTTTATGTGTTGAAATCAAAAGATTAGGTGTTTCAGATTTTTCAAAAATCTTATATCATGGTTGAAAGAGAAACAGGTAAGTTCTTGAAGTACCTCCGTACAGATAATGGTGGTGAGTACATGTCCAACCAGTTTAGAAGTTATTGCTTGAAGTATGGTATTCGACATGAAAAGACAGTTCCTGGCACTCCACGGCATAATGGTGCGGCAGAGAGAATAAACGACATTATTCTTGAAAATATGAGATGCATGATGAGATTAGTATGGTTGCCTAAGTTATTCTGGGGTGAAGTTGTTCTGATTGCCGGTTATCTGATTAATAGGTCTTTTTCAGTTCCTTTGAATTTTAATCTTCCAGAGAGAAGATGGATAGGTAAAAATGCTTCCTATTTACACTTGAAGGTGTTTGGATGTAAGGCGTTTGCACATGTACCTAGGGAGTAGCATCCAAAGTTGGATGATAAGGCAATGAGTTGTATTTTTCTTGGCTATGGTGGAGATAAATTTGGTTACAGGTTATGGGATCTAGAGAAGAGAAGAATTATTAGAAGTGGGAATGTGGTTTTCTATGAAGATTAGTTCTTTGGAGATGTTGAGAAGATTGATAAGTTTTTTGAAATAGTTGTTGGAGTAGTTGATCTCACACCGAGTCCTTCTTTAGTTCAGACTATAGGTAGAAAAGGTGGATAAAACAATTCGGATCATGATGAGGCATGTGGTTGCTAAATGAGGGTGATGAGTAGAGAGAGCTGCAGTTTTCTCGATTAGAAACTATGGAACCTCAAGCTAGGAGGTTTACTTGAGAGTGTTAACCATCAACTAAGTATCCTGCATCCAAACATATTTTGCTTATTAATGAGGGGGAGCTAGGGAGCTTTCGAGAAGCAATGACTTAGGATGATAAAGATGAGTAGATGAAGGCTATACAGGATGAGATGAGCTCTTTGAGGAAGAACAAGACTTATGAGTTGGTACAACTTCCTAAAGATAGAAATGTTTTAAAAAGCATATGGGTGTTCAAGTTAGAAAAAGATGAGAATGGACAACTGGCGAAGCAAAAAGCGATATTAGTGGTAAAAGGCTTCGCACAAACGAAGGGTGTTGACTTTAATAAGGTTTTCTCTCCTGTTGTGAAGATGACTTCTGTTAGAGTCATTTTGGGTCAACTGCCAGCATGGACCTTGAGCTTGAATAGATAGATGTGAAGACTGCGTTTCTTCATGGTGACTTGAAATAAGAGATCTACATGCCTCAACTAGAGGGGTTTGGGGTAGAAGGAAAAGAACAAATAGTTTGCAAGTTAAAGAAGAGTCTCTATGGGTTGAAGTAAGCACCGAGTCTGTGGCATAAGAAGTTTGATTAATTTATGTTAAGTCATGGATACAGAAGGATAGCCGCAGTCACTGTGTTTGTGTTCATCGATTTATCGATGGCAGGTTCTTCATCATTCTTTTTATTTGTAGATGATATGTTAATAATTGGACAAAATAGCAAATTGATTGGCAAGTTGAAAGAGGAGATGTCAAATTCGTTTGACATGAAATGCTTGGGTATCGCACGAATGAAATTAGGCATTCAAATATGTCATGACAAGAGTTCCAAGAAGCTGTAGTTATCACAAGAGAGATATGTTGAATGAGTGCTTGAGCAATTCAACATGAAGAATGCTAAGCTAATTAGCATGCCTCTAGCCAGTCATTTCAAGCTAAGCAAGCGCTTGTGTCTTATTACTACTGATGAAGAAAGGGAACAGATGGCGTTTGTTCCTTACTCCTCCGTTGTGGGGAGTCTAATATATGCCATGGTTTACACATGGCTAGACAATGCTCATGCTGTGTGTTTAGTGAGTATATTTCTATTTAACCCTGGGAAAGAGCATTGAAAAGCAGTGAAGTGGATATTTAGGTATTTGAAAGGTACTTTTAAGTTGTGCTTATATTTTGGAGGCTTAAAACCAATGGTGAAAGGCTTTACTGATGCTAATTTTACAGGCGATCTTGATCATCGATTGTCAACTTTTGGTTATTTATTTACTTTCGTAGGGGAATGTATCTCCTGGTAATCGAAGTTGCAAAAGTGTATATAGCACAATCTACAACTGAAGCAGAATACATAGCTATTAATGAAGTAGGGAGAGAGATACTTTAGTTGAAGGGATTCCTTTAAAAACTAGGTTTGAAGCAAGAAGAGTATGTAGTTTATTATGATAGTCAGAGTGCTATGGATTTCAGTGAGAATGCTAAATATCATGGTTGCATGAAGTAAATTGATGTCAAGTACCATTGGATTCGTGAAGTCATCGAGAAAAGTTTTATGAAGTTGGAAAAGATTTACACTGACAAGAATCCTTCGAACATGATGACAAAAGTCGTGTCAAAGGGAAAACTAGAGTTGTGTTCAGAGTTGGTATGGTTGAACTCCCAGTGAAGGGTTAAGGGCGTCTTCTTGGTAGTTTCCCTAATTATATTAGGAATTTTATATTTGTTAATAGTAGTTCTCCTAATAGTATTAGGACTTTCCTTTATCTAAGAATAGAGATTTTGGGTTTTAAGGAAATGGTGATTATATATATGATGTAATCTGTAACCCTAAACATGGGCTGAGATTCCAAGGCTTTGGATTCACAAATTGGAGGAAAACCTAGTGAAATTGGTTTCTTGTGGACGTATGCATCTTTTGCCGAACTACGTAAATCTTTTATCTTCTTTTGTGGTTGATTATTGATTTTGGTTGCTTACGCACACGTACACACAACGGTGTGTCATATTCACAACAATTGTCTCCAAGTGGACCATAGAGTTAGGTTTGGGGTTGATGAGTGGATGGGGTGGGGACTTTGTGTGTGTTGTTTTTTAGGTTGTTTTCATTTGGCATCTAACAAATTGTCCCTATTGGGTGAATGTTATATTGGGGGTGGGGAGGGAAGAATTGTCTTGGATAGTGTCCTTAGGAGGTCCTTGCGAATGAATCAGAGCACAGGAGGTCCTTGCGAATGAATTAGAGTACATGTCCTTGTTGAGTATTCTTTCTAATGTGTTTTTGTATAGGGCAGAAGCTAATATGCGTATTTAGACTCCTAGTCCTTCTTAAGTGTTCTCCACCAATTTTTTTTATAGCACATGTGAGGGTGTTTTCTCTTTCAAATCCCCTTGCTCGTTTGTATGGTCAGGTTTGGTGCCTCCTCCAATGGAGATTTTGGTGGCTAAAGGAAATGTCTTTCAAAATTGTTTGGGGCTTTACTCGATATACAATGCTAGTGGTTGGTGTTGTGTATCTAGGATTTTATTAATGATCAACCATAAGGGAGGTCAGCAGGTTCCTTGTCATAAAAAAATAAAAATAAAAAAATCCAACATTCAAATTTCTCATAAACTGACACGAGTGCATCTCTTTTCCTTTCAATCCTGTGCCCAAGTCCCACAAATATCTATCCTTTTAAACTATTACCCTCAAATCTCTCCATAAATGCATTGAACCTGTGCATCAGTTAACATTCGAGTCTGGATCCTCTGATTAAAAACTCTACGGTGACCATAGCGGGACCAATTAGGTTTCACCACGTCACCAATGGGCAGCCTATCATGTATGCTTTCCTCATATAATCCCGATTTGTTTAACATTCAATTGCAGCCATCATAACCCCTCCGAAATTTCTGCCAGAAGCCTACTTAAAACTCTTCCATGAATAAACAAATTTTAGCACCCAACCCTTTCCCAAATTAGCCCATTTGGCAACCTCAAACACAGCGCAAAAACTGCTGCAGCGCAGTCCAAAAATAGCGAGAGTCCCGTAATTAGTCACTTGGACTGGCCTTAAAGACCTTTACTTGTACACTGTTGTCTGGCCCAGCCTGATTTGGCCTGGGCTTTGGCCTTAAGTTTTAGTTCTCCAGCCGGGCCTGGGGAATTTATTTGGGCCCATTTAATAGATGTGCTGGGCTTGGATTAAGTGGCAGAGAGCCCAAGCCTAGGCCGTCCCGGCTTTAAAAACGGTTATGGTAGAATATATAATGCACAGGATTGAAAGCCGTGACGTTAAGAACAGCCTTTACTAGTATCTACGACATCTTAGACAAAGACACAATCAAGCCAGTTGAGCTAGCGCTAATAATGTAAACTTGGGCTGGGCTCGGGCTGGCTCTTCTTCAGTGGGCTGGCTACTTCTGGACTGCAGCGGGATTGGTCTGGGCTTAACCTGGCCCATGAACGCCCGTAACTGTATAGCATCAGTCAATATCTCAGTTATTGTCGGCCATTATGTACATCAACCCATCATCACACAGTTCCCCTACTAGACCTAAAGGCAATTCAGTAAGTAACCTTCAAATCGGTCTCTATTGCTGCCATTTTCCATGTAGTGTTAATGGGCATCCTAAAGTCATTTAAGAATGACAGGATCTTTCGAGGAAAAGATATCTGATTAATTATCGGAGCACTCTAGGGTAAAGTCTGCTTGAAAAATGTTTGATTTGAACGATTGGTTGCTTGGAGAGATATTTTTATTCGTTCGTGAGTTAACTGGGTAGATTGCACAACATGATCATCAACAGGGATATTAACCAGAATGTGGTACAGTAGGAGGTGATTGACAAAGATCCTAATCTGATCAACTTGTATTGCTGGCAGCATGCCTGTTCTAGTGACTCATGATGCCTAGCATTAAGTATGGGAGATATGAAGATGACATGTGGTCTCTTGTGTAGTAGTTGAAGGATGCGGTGGGCGCACTTTATGCAAATTTTTTTAATTTTATCAAAATTTCAAGACTTTAATAGAAATAACATAAATATTTTGTAATATTCTTTTTTTAGGTGGTGCCCACTTCTCAATAATTTTTTAGTAGGCAATGTTTATGTAACTGCTTTCCAACAAAAATTCCCTAAAAAATAAGGTATTTATCGCTGGATTTTTCTCATCATTTGGTGTGATGCTTTTATGCAAGGAATAGCATTCAAAACGAGCTAGATTTTTCGTGTTTCAAAATGAGAGTCAAGCATAAAATAGCTATACTAAATTTCATAAGAATACTTTAAAAATTATGATATGTGTATGAAAACTGAATTTTAGAAGAACATCAATGTTTAAACATACAACTATTAATTAAAATGTCCTCCTTTACGTTGCGCATATGATCTAGATCCTTTACCGCTTTAATAGTTTTAGAAAGTACGATATGTAGCAACATGAAAGACTTATGTGAGAGTTTATAAAACTTCTGATAAATATAAGGATTTATAGGATTGAAAATCAAAATTAATTGAATTTACTTTGTAGTAACATCTTAATTAGGAGACAAAATATTTAATAAACTCAGTTACATAGTTTATTTTATCTTTTCCTATGTATAAATTAGATGGAAAATTATAATGCATGGAAGTTTATTTCTTTATTTTTTTTAGTTTAATACGTTTATGTTATTCCCCTTTTGAAGAAATTATGATGTTTATTTTAAGACTGCGATTCTACTGAAATAATTTGTTTATTTGAATATGTTTTCTTTGTAATAATATCTTGAAGGAAACCACAAATTTGATATTGCAATTATTATAAAAAATTATTTTTATTCAATTTTTTCCCAAAATATATGAGGATCTAAGATACGAAGCTGCAGACGAGAGTAACCAGTTCTATAAGGATGCTGAACAGTCGGAACAAAGAATTGCCAAGCCCAAAGAGTGAAAGAAAAAATGTGAGATTAAGATGTGTCACATCAACATGCATGCGTCTTAATCGGCTATATTTCAAAATGAAACCTCATGTGGCGACCTTAGCTGAGTCTGCATCCTCTGAGTGGAATCACCACGGTGACCGTCGGCACTTGCTATGCACGTGGTCGACATACAGGTTTCCCTCATTATAATCTAAATTGGAAGAGATGAGTGGCATTCTTGATTTTGGAATGGCGCTCACGAGCTTGGGCCCTAATTTAAAGGAGATGTTGAAAATATTAAGATTTTCAAAACAATTAGAGAAACAGAAAAGTTATTTAGATTGATTTTGACAGAGTTTGAGTGATTTTAAAATTTTATAACATGAAAAAAATTATTTTATATTTCATCATCTTAGTTGGCCTAGGACTACAGTTTGCTCTTGGAGGTTGCGGGTTCGAATTGTGCTACTACATTGGACTATAGGAGATTTACTTGACTTCACTGAGCCTAAAGAGATTAGACCAGCACAAAGGGATGGGACACCCTCCATTAGCAAAATAAATAAATAAATCCAAAATATCATTATTTCTTAAAAAATATTTATAAATAAACTTGAAATTATTATCATTGATAAGGAGGATGCTGTGGTTTATATGTAACAAATACAAAGCAGAGAATTATACATTTTATAAAAAAATATATAATATCAAGTCTAAATAATAATCAATTTGTTTAATTATGGCCATAATTGAAATTTTATTGGTGCTAATTTCCACATAATCAAAACTTAAGTTCCAAAAAAATTAGCAAATTGGCCTTTGTTGACCCATAAAAAATCACAAACATTACAAATGTTGTAGTGAAGGCATCACAAGCAAATTATAAGTTCAGGAGCACTAAACTCTAGGGTTGTAGGATGCCGGTTCAATACTGCAGCCAGATGTTTAAAGTTGATGTAACTTACTCAGAAGACTTCAGACGAGCTCAGAGTACGGTAGTTCAAATTTGAGAATTAGTGGACTTCATTTGATCTCTCAAGTTACTAAATTCAAAATTTATTGACTTAAAACCTAGACATCAATAAACACACTCAAGCTTATGGATTGCCAAAGTGGCTGAAAATCATATGACAACTCCAACACACTCAGGAATGATGCTTCAAAGTTTTAAAGTATTTGGACTTCATATGAGTTTAAATTCAAGCTTTAGTAGCTGTCTATCAACTACTTGGGATCACAACAGACACTTTTATATGTCAAAACCAGTTGAAACTTAAGAAAATATCTTCAAATACATCTAACGACCATCCTTCAAAGTTTCAGAACATTTGAACACCATATGGACCTAAACTTAATTCAGATAGTTGTTTATTAAGCTCTTTGGGGTCACTATGCAAAGTGACACTTCATTAAGACCAAATTAGTTAGAACTCCTTGTGAGAGTTCAAATTACATTCAGAAAAAACTCTGCAAATTTTCAAGACAAAGGGACTTTATCTAACCTTACTTTAGCCATATGTCAACTTAGGGGTGAATGACTCCTAAACCTTGGGGTCATTGACCAAATCTTGCTTGTAGGAGGCTAAAGCTGATGAAATTTAGATTAGATACTTAAAATATACTCAAGATTAGCTCTTCAAAGTTTTAAAGCAGCTGGATATTATTCAAGTAGAAAACAAACTGATTGCTTATAATACAAGAGACATTGACTTAGAATATGCAAAAAGTGGGCCACTTATCAAAATCCTACTTTCAAAAATCTAAATCATATGACATTTGGATTTATACTTCAAGATTCTCCTAACATCAATTCCTCCAAGTTTCAAGTCAATTTGAGATTACTTGGGCTTCAAACAGCTGAAATAAGGCCCATTTTCATGAAAAAATCAAAAGGAGAGTTGACCAACTTCAAAATATCAAAACATGATGAAATTTCTCAAAACATGATAAAATTTCTATGACACAGTAAAATGATTTTATAAAATATCCTTTTAAATTTTGTGAAGATCGGATATTGTTCGGGCCCAAACTTGATGAAAACGGGTCACATGGGGAAAAAAGCTACAAATGGGCCTGTCCGTGACCATGGCCACAGTCATGGACACCCATTTTCACGTCCAACCCCATACACATGCATGATATGGTCTGCTATGGCCCATGGGCCTCACGGTTTTGCTTTTGGTGTGCTTTAACCCACTAAAAGGCGTCATGATAGGTAAGGATGCAAACTCTACATATAAGTCCAGTTACTTTCCTCTCTATAATCAATGTGGGACTCAAGGATATCACACCTGTAAAGTGACTGTGGACAGTTTTTGAAAGTTGATTCACTTTATTTTGAAGTGCAACTCCCCCAAAATTACATAAAACCCCCTAACTCCCTCTGAAGGCTATAAAAGCAGGAGAAAGGTTCCTAAATTGAAGTTTCTTCCACACTTTGAAGACTTTGGCATCTCTTTTGAAGATCTACAAGCAATCTTCTCAAATACTTGTTTTACAATTTCTCCCATTCTTTTTCCTCTCACCAACTTAACGTGATAAATGATTATGGGAAATAAGATATACATTACTGTTACTCATAAAAGATGAGTTTCAAAGCTATCAAGTACAAGGGAACTCTGACAGATGAAGCTTTGTCTTCCTTGGTTTTCCCACTTGAAGTGTGTTTGGCCATTTTTTTGGTTATGAACAAACCTCTTTAAGTTTTATTTTGCTCCGTGAAAGCCATAGGATCAGAATGACAATTTTGGCCACTTTCGCCTGCACAAAGACAACCCTTTCGGATTTGCATAAATGAGATCTGTAAAAATCAATGTGGTGATTACCAAAGATCATAGATAATTCTATAAGCAAGATCAGCACTCTTGGTAGATATTCGTCACTCCAAAAGTCAAAAGACACAAGTTTCAGCACTTTGAAGACAATACAGAAGCAAACAAGAATGAAATAGGGACAAACAGTGACCAAACGGTTATTGTCTGTCAGTGACAGTGGGCCACGGTCATTGGCAGGGGCTTAGTGATCGTGGGCCATGGTCACCACACCTTGCTTTCATTTTTGTCGCATTTTTCCATTTTTTCATGTAATTTCCTCAATTTTCTTAGTTTGAATTACACCTGAGACCAAAAGGAGGGGTTGTAATTTTCTAATACTTGTAAACAACTGTATCCCCTAGTTTAGGGCATTGAACCTATATTAACAAAGGGAATTTAATGATAATCTGTAGTTATTTTTTCATTCTTGTGTGTGTTTGAATGTGTGAATGTTGCACTTGATTCTATGGCATCCATCATCATTTTGAGTGTGTTTAGCCTTTCGTGCTTGCTTAAATGCATGTCAATTGAGTATGAATTGCTTAGTTGGTTGGTAACCTCATCTTTCACCGGAAAATCAGGGATCAGCCTTAGCATCCTCTGTGAGTTATAACTCTTTGTGTGTCCGGGTTTTCTCTCGTTGCATGTGTGAGTTTCACTCCTCTTGTGCGCAAGTCTGCTCTTAGGTCTAGCTCCCTTAGCTGGGATAAAAAAAAAACAAAAAAATGAGTTCAACTTTAGTGGGATAAAGATTGAACAATTTATGTGGATGCCTGCTGGTGTGCAAAAATTATGACCATGTGTACAAAAATTCAGAAGATTGAATATAGGGGAAAAAGTTCTTTACATTCAATAACATCAATTGTTTGTGTCCATGCGTGTGTGTGTGTGTGTGTGTGTGTTTTTTTTTTTTTTTTTTCTTTTTGCTTTATAATCTAAGACAAGCATCATGTAATATTGTAAGGAAAATATTTCGGTGAGAATTGCCTTCACTGTTTTTTGTATAAGAACCGTGGGTGGGGCCCACCTATCACCCGATTCAAACATTACTGTCACAACCCAAACCCAGGAATTCGGGGGTTAGCAAAAGCCAAACAAATGACACACGTACTTCCGTGCCTGTACACGTAGACCTGATCTAAATGCACACGCACAAAGGAAGTTTCACACGTGCCAAACATATACGCGGAAGCTGTAGATATCAAAACATCCCACTAAACAATGCAAGAAGAGAATACGAAAAACAGAATTGACATATATCAATAACAGTTTTACAAAATGCAACAAAATAACGATGTACATCTCAAAAATGAAGACTTGGATGCAAGAAATGGCCATGGCGCTCTTCGGTGGAGTGTCTATACCCACTCCTTTAGGCCTGATGGGACCTCGGGGTCCTCACTGAGAGTGTGGCCAACCGACGAGGGGTCGGGAAGGGTATCTGAGCCTGCAACATCAAAGACAACTCGTGAATACAACGATTCAGCAATGTATGAGCCATAACAAGTAACACATGCTGTGTCTAATATAATAAAGAACATTATATAATCATAACAGGTCACATTCGTATCCTAAGTTATCGTGCAAGCAAGAAAGAAAATATGCCATGTGAATCAATGTATACATGCTGCGTACATAACTAGTTGGCGACTACATTGCCATATGCTCCAAAAAGAGGGATCTTATCTGTGCAGAGAACACCATTGTCCGGGCCAGGGTACAATGGGTCTCAGGTTTCCTGGGGTGCGGTTTCACCAAGACGTTTCTTTCTGCAGTAAGGCCATGAAAACTACACCAAAATCACCCCGTCGGGATCCTAAGGCTGAGGCTAAGTAGTGCCTGACCATACAAGTCAATCATGGAAACCCTGAGTAAACCGTGACAAACATATCATGCGTGCATATCTGAGAACATGTCTTATACGTGCATCATACATGTATACTCAAGGTATGAAAACCATATGAACAAGGTGGAACTAGCTGAAACAAGAAATCATCTTAAAGAGTGGAGATCAATGATCAAAATACAACATGTCATGCAAGCAACTGTTAGCATATTGAATCAAATTCATTTACTAGCCAATTCTAATCTATTTATCCAGTGTTTCTAACCGTGCATGATGATGTAATTTTAAGTTATTCGATGCACCGTTGTCTAGTGTTGCAGTGTATCACATGGTGCACTAAAGTTCCTTAAACCAACACTCATGGGGAGGTGCTTAACAACTGGATAATGAACATGAATGATTCGCAGCCCTCGAGATCGTTCACGTATTTTTCATATTCCGTTGGGCCAGTCAAAGGTGACTACCTTCTACTGTAACAGTCCTACAGGTCTCTTACCTTTCCCATCTTTCTTTCTATTCCAGTCAGTCAGCTCAGCTGTAGGTAACCCTACGGCTTAGCCAAAAGAACCTTACGGCTTAGCCGTAGAAGGCTTCACGGCTTAACCGTGGCTGGGCCGTAGAAGAGTCGCTGATTTGCATACTCTCAGTTATTTTCAGGTGTCTCCCTGTACTGATCTACGGCTGGGTTACGGTGGGGATTACGGCTTAGCCGTAGTGTGTTTCACAGCTTAGTCGTAGCACATTTCACGGCGTAGCTGTGCATGCGCTGGGTCGAATTCTGAAGCAATTACAGAAAACCTGTAATGACATCCAATGTGGGAAATTCCAACAGAGGAAGGGAGAAGGATATAAAATGGGACTGTAAACATCTTATCCATGCAAACTCATGAGAAGTAACCAAAATCAAGCAATTACCAACATGGGTTCATACAAGTTAAGCTTATACTTGCTTCAAGTCACTTCTAACACTCAGATTATGGTCCTTGCGCTCAATTTCACTTCCAAACACCACTCACAGCTATTATACATGAGAAAGAGAAGGAAAACACATGAGTACAGTCATGGAGAACGAACAAAAGAAAGGAGAGAAGGAATCCAAGACATACACTTACCACATAGCACAGGAGGAAGGAGAGAAAACAAGTGGGTCTTGCACCCTTCTTCTAACTTGACTGAATCAAACAGAAGGGAAGGAGGGAAAATCGAGAGAGAGATGAACGTGAGCGAAGAGAAGAGCGTGAACGAAAGAGAGATGAGTCGGTGGTGGAGCTTATATAGATAAGTTTCAAAGCCAAATTGCAAGAAAGTCCAAAGTATAAATCAAATTACAGTTCGAGTCAAATCCGAGTCCAACAGAACCACACGATGTCGTTTGCAATTGTCGTAGTTACGGAAGGTAACGAGCTCAACGAAAGACACGTGTTGACACCAAGATGATGCGAAAATGGCCATGCCTTAGAAAAGCTAAAATTACGAAAAAGGGCTTGGTCTACTTAGTTCAAGTCAAACTCAACCCAACTACCTATCCATGACCCGCAACGAACACAAAATACAAACAAACACAATTAACAACAAAAACAACATTAATTAGTCACTAAACATGGTCGAGCTGGGTTGAAGTATTACACTTACAATGGATAGGAACCACTTGATGGTCATATGCCTTTAGTTTGACATATATCTTAAATATTGTACATCCATCCGAATGGACTGAATTTGTGAGCCATGGATGAAGGGCCTAGGAACATGTGATTCAGACTACACTTGATGTCTAGAATGGATTTGCATGGATCTTTCAATACCCCAAATTTTATCCCTTGATGAGGTCTATAGTGAGCTCCATGAAAGAGTTTGCACTGAATGTTCACGAGGGCAGTTCCCACAGAAAAATTACCCATGTGCTTGAAGTGTCAAAAATTTTAGTGTGACCAGTTGACATTAACTCTGGTAGATAATAAACAGATTACCACGCCGCATCAGTATCTAAAATAAGAAAGTTGCGGTAAAGCAATTTGAAGGAACCGTATATTTCAAATATCTCTTGCCACTGGGAAAATACAGCAAACGCATTCAGTCATTCAAGCGGCCACGACAAAATCAATGCGTCACTTCAGAAGAGGCACAGAAAGAAAAGAACTCTAAATTTTTAAAAAATGTAAAATGATTTCTTGCAAACCTACCCAGGGCATTAGTATCGGTGGATAATAAATATATCTACCTCCTTCTCTACGCGCAGAACCTAATTGACAAAGTGCATACAGAAGGGGTGGGTGGGTCCATCTGAAAAATGTAAATAAGCCTACACTAGGGATGGCCCCAAAAGGAACCCAAAACATTCTATTTTCACCCCTCCTCATTATAGACAACTCATTTACATTATATGGTAGACTTCTGTGATCCATTGGGTAAAGTAGGCACCAAAGTGCTTTTAAATTTTAGTAATTTGTAAAAAAAAGAAAAGAAAAGAAAAAAGACACTAAGTCTATGTATTCTAATTTATGGCTATGACTTGGATGATCTAAATAGAAACTTTATAGTTTATCTATTAAAAATTTATTTAATGTCCTTAGATCGGATTTTAAAAGAAATATCCAACGGAATTAATTTTTTTTATAGATAGCTAAATCTCAAAGTTCATTTGCCTTTTGTAGGTAGGGCTATCAAAGGGTCGGGCTCGAGCCGCATTGGGGTAATCCCTTATTCTACTCTTATATATGCTAGCCAAACTTAGGTTGAGCAATAGCCCTTGGAGCCGATGGCAGGGATATAATATTAAAACCCTTACTTGGCCCTCAAGAGCCAAGGCTAGGTTAGGGTTGAAAGAGATGGTTTTTAAAAAAATTTAGTATATGTAATAATTTTTCTATACCACGGTGCTAACCCTCCGTTATTCGAGGTGCAATGCAAATGTCAATCTTTTTGTACCACTTATAAAAGAGTGCACAAAATACATGACTTGGTCCTTTTATAAAATAATATTTACGATAAAATGAAATAAGTTAATTTAATAGTATTAATTGTGATTTGAAGTTAGGATATAGAAGACGCTATTAAATACCTTAGCACACCGGCAACATTTATATATGGCTAATTTTATCTTTTGTAGCATGTTTAGTTTTGATAGTTGTAGATTATTTTAGTTGTTTATGAATTAGATTTTTTTATAAAGGAATAATATGGACCATCATAACATGTTTAAGTCTCATTTAATTCAATTAAATTTATTTCAAATAGGCATTTGACCTTTTCCAAATAAACTATCTATTATGTGGTTCAAATAAACATTAACTACTTTTGAATTAGCATTAACAATAGCTTGTAATTCTTTGAATCTCACTATTGGATTTTTAAAACAAAACAATTAGACTTTGACTACCAAAGATGATTTAATGAATGAATAAGCAACTTTAAATTCAGATTTGGAGTCCACTTAAAAGAAATAATAACAGTCATAAAAGTAAGGAGATGTAAAGAAATTAGCATGGCTCCGTGACTAGTGGCTGAAACTCAACCACACTCAATGGTCTATTTGTTTACCAGAATTCTAAGAATTTATATTTGGAGGATTTTCAAATTCTCCAAAAGTTGTCCCTTTGAGGTAAAATTCCAAATCTCTCCTTTTGATGGAGCATTTGAAATTCTAACCAATTGCTTAGAGAATGAAAGTCAGTGAATTCCAAAAGGTCATTTGAGACCTTTTAATTAGGTGGCCAAAACTTAGAATTCTAGTGAAAGAAACACGACATTCAAATATAGAGACAAGATATCACAACATGCCCAACATAGCAAATTCTTGTCAGAAATTTGAGGAAAAAAAAGCCCAACTAATTAATGGCCATCCATCTAAAGTCTCAAATTGATGAATAACAACTTGAATTTTCTTTTCATTAAAGAATATGTCTATGTTGGATACCATTCAAAAGAAAACATAAACTCAAACATAGGTGACAACATTATGATCTATGGGAATTTTCATCAAAAAATTCTAAGATTTTTTTGTTATCATTGAATGAAAAAATATTAAGTTTCTATCATTAATTTCTAATTAGAGAAGTTCTTTATAATTTATTTTGTAAAAATTCCTATATATTATATTATGCATATTATTTATCTTATATATTAATAAACAAAGAGCTGGGTTAGGCCCTCTTGAACTAACTAGGTCAAGGCCTAGCTTGACACTCAAGGTTGTGGGCTTTTAAAAATTGGCCCCAACCTACCTTCGGGCTTTTAAATAAAAAGAAAAGCTGCCCAACTAGGCCCGGCCCCCTTATCAAAGGTCGGGATTGACATCGCCATTCGTAGGGTCAATGGACCTAGAAACTCAGCCATGTGCATATATTTACTAAAAACATGAGAGTGACATAGCGTGTAGAAGTAACAGAGGATCCCGATGGAGCTTGAGAGAGAGAGAGAAAGAGAGAGATCCACCCTCTTTCTTTCTTATGAGCTGGATGAAAATACCATTGATGATGAGGAAAACGAAAGAAATTTTAGACCTCGGATCCCTTGGCCTTGCCCCTATTGCATAGAGTGCGTTACAGGAAGTGAACAAAACCTACCGTTAGCTTTTTCTGGAGTGCACTGATTGATAACCTTTACATCCACCCGTGCTGAATGCTGCAACCCTACCTCACTGAGCTCGAATTTTCATGTCCCTTGGTGGTTGAACTAGCAGCCCTGGGACATTTCTTAAAAAAAAAAAATTTGGCTAGGGAAACACGTACCCTCTTTTTTTTTTTTTTTTTTTCTCTTTTTATATTTCTCTCTCTAGGTTTCACAATGCGGCTCCACTTATCTCCTCAGCAGGTCCTTCACAAGAACCAACCTCTCTGAAATGGCTCTGATCTAATTAGGCACTAAAATGACATTATACTTAAATGGATTTATCTCACAAATATTGTACTTGCAAAATCATTAAATTTTAACAATTTGAAATAAACTGTCCGGAAGACCTAATTAGAGTGATATCCAACGCAGTTTTCACCCACCCATTAATTGAAAATCCTTGAGAGCTCCACTGGAGGACCTTAGTTTGTCACCCCCCACCCCACACCTTCCTCTGTTCTTCTTCTAGGGCAAAATATTTGTAACCATATAATCTCTTATAATCCTATATACATTGTTATAAAATTAAAAAAGGGAATTTGGCGCCAAGTTCCTCAACATTTCATTTTATGGCGAATAGTCCACTATCTTTTATAATAGGGGCAGAGATCTTTTTTTAAATCTAAGCATTTAAAATGTTCAAAATGCTCTGCTAGCAGATTTGACCCACGACTTAGCCTAGCTTGGGATCAGAACTTTTCTCCCCTCGTCCTCTTCGATTCTAGTTTGCAACCCAAAAAATAGGGTAACAATAGCCCTTCTTCTCAGGTGTTGCGAATAGTGCAACAGCAGGTAGTGGTGGCCTGGCGAAGTTCATCGATGACGTCAGTTGTCTTCTTTGGCAATAGGCAGTGGCAAGAAGTATGGATCCTCTTTCTCTAGCTCCGATGTGCATAGAGAGTGAACCTGAAGCAACAACCATTCCCTCTCAAATTTGGCTTTTGCAATCCCGGCGGCGATAGGACAGTAGCAGTGATGAAGAGCGCGCAGTGGCCAACAGTGGCTACGGATGGCTAGCGGCTGCAATGCGATGGGTTAAGATGAACCTAACTAGATCTGACCTGGGTTAAGAAAGTTAGGCCATTTTTCTTTCTCTTCTGGTTTTTGCAACTAGAAAAACCTAATGAGAAAACCCCCGAGCTCTCTTCTCCAAACTGACGGAGGTTCATTGTTGGAGCACAGCTCTTGTAATAGCAATGGCGTCCTGATCCAGCGAGGGCATGTAAGGGCGGTAGTAAGCGTTGTAGGGCAGCCATGATCCCTTGTTCTAATCCACTTATTCAGTCGAAAATCAGACCTACGTGCCCATCGTCCCCTACTGCTTTCTACATTCATATCGAATTTATCTGAGTTTTGACTGAATTTATAAGTTTGAATGAATTTATCTGAGTTTTATCATAATTTATTTGAGTTTTTTTAGAATCTATGAGTCCGCAGAGAATTTTTCTGAGTTTGTGGAGAATTTATATGGGTTTTGCAGAGAATTTTTTAAAAGAAATTATATGTGTTTGCGGAGAATTTTTCTGAGTTTTGTAGAGAATTTATAAGAGTTTTGTAGAGAATTTATAAGAATTTTACAGAGAATTTTTTTTGATGAAATTTCATAAGCAACATATGTATTGTTTGAAAGGACTCAATGAGTAGGCTCTAAATATATCATTTCTTTTCAAAAATAAATATTATAAACAAAATTTATGGATTTACAAAGTTTTGTATCATAAAGACAAACGTAGTTGCAAAAAGGTCAAATTAGTAATAAAAAATATGAGCTGGTCACTTTAGGGGCCTTCACCTGAAATATGTCCATGTAGTAGGGACTACAAGCCTTAGCGGATTTGTGAGTGGACTGCGCCTTTGATTTGTATTATGGGAGGGCCTTTGGGCTAATTATCTCTTTCAAAGTAGATATTATGAACAAAAGTTATGAATTTTCAAAGTTTTGAATCACAAAGATAAAAGTAGTTGTAAGGTCAAATTAGTTATAAAAAATATGAGCTGGTCACTTTAGGGACTTCCACTTGGAATATGTCGATGTGGTAGGGACTACAAGCCTTGTAGGATTTGTGAGGACTGCGCTTTTGATTTGTGTCATGGGAGGGACTTTTGACTAATTATCTCAAAAAAATAATCGTATACACGTCTTTGAAGAGTAGATGAATGTTACAAATTACTCAGAAAATTAATTATTATCAAACATAATCTTATGTTAAGAAAAGATCTAACACTTAGGGTATGTTTGTTCAAGCCGTGTTTCACTGAAGCGGATGTTTTATTTCTATGAGATACGTTTTAAGGTCATTCAATGCAGCAATTAACTCCTCAAAAAATCTAGATTCTTACGGGATTTTTTTTGTGCAATATAATAAACTAATTACGTTGCAGGAGGAAATCTATGTTTTTTCTTTTCATGACTTTACACAAGCAAGTCCTTAGAGGCCATTTGTTTGCACTAATTTATTTATGTAATGGTTAAGGATCATCAAGTTTGTTTGCACAGTGAAAATGGTTTACTAACAATTGCCATTTTCACATCTCATATAGAATCTCTTACTTGCAAAATAGGGTCAATACATGCTTCACATATGTAAATAATATAGGTAAAGTGGATTTTGTGAACAGACCCATCATGTTGAAGGTGAGTTTCGCAACAGAGGAAAGCCTCAATGTTTTATATGCAAAAGCCATGTTTAAGTGCGGAACGATTCCCCCTCAAAAGACAGTCAGCATGATGCAATATTTATTGAAGAATAGCTTTAGGAAAATATGTTCTGTGTGTGTCTCCACTTCTGGTCAACATGGAGATATATCATTACATGGACATAACAAGTTAAAGCAGATCTTTATGGGTATCAAATCATACAACATCGCTCTTGTTCAACTAGTGAAAAGATGACAATAGCCATTGAAACCAGAGAGAAGTTAACTGAATAAGAGATGATGTAGCACTGGTTCTCAGTTTCAATCAAAATCTGCCAAATGCTGAACAATTTGTTCTACATGGATACTTCATTCAATTTGAAAATGATTATTATTTGCTTTACAACAAGAATGACAAAATCCAAGTTATTACCAAGGAAAATAGAGAGCAATTTAAAATTTTCCAGTAAATTTTAATATGCCTTTGGTCATGCACTAAAAGCTGAATTGGTTGATGGATCCCGTCTCTGTCACAAAAAGTTGGGATGGCCTACCATGTGTGGAACTTAAATCTAACCTAAGTTCATGTAATGTGTCACCATCATGCATCTTTTTTTTTGGGACCACATTGAGAGCATAGCTAGGCATCATTGGAACTGATCCCCACATATCTCTGGAAATATGCAAACCCCTTCACTCAATTAAAAAAAATCTCGTTTATACAATAGTTAAAAAATATATATGTAATCATATTTCTTATAGTGGAAAAAGAATTTTGAAGAGCTTGTTGGTGGGATAGGGTGCTCAGTGGAGACCACTCAATCATTAGCTACTTCTATTTCTTGCATACCTGGGAGGCTTCCTATTACTTACCTTGGCCATTGTATTGGTGCAAAGCCAAGGTCTATATCATTATAGAATTTAGTTATTGAGAAATTTGTGAAGAATTTGTCTTCTTGGAAAAAACAATATTTATCATTGGGTGGGAGGATAATGTTGATTAGAGCGTGTTTTTCTAATCTTCTAGTGTGTTATATGTCACTCTTCAAAATGTCCAAGGCTATGGAGGATAAGTTGGATCGCATCCGTGGGAATTTCTTATGGGAGGGTGAAGGAGATCAGAAGAAATTATACTTAATGAAATAGAGTGAGGTGATTAAATCAAAATCGAGTGGTGGCTTGGGTTTGGGTAGTTTGGAAAAAAAAAAAAACCAAAGCTTTATTGGTTAAATGATGGTGGAGGTTTGGGGAGGAAAAAGATGCTCTTTAGAGAAAAGTTATTGCTTCTAAGTATGGAGAGGACTAGTGAGGTTAGTGGCCAAACTCTGGACCAAGGTTCTGCAGGTCAGGTTTGTGGGAGTGGTATTGCCTCGATTGGAGATGTATCTAATGTTAGTGGGGAAATTTTGTCCAAATGAATGGGTTTTATGGTGGGGGGATGGGAGAGGTGTTAGATTTTGGCGGTCTGATTGGGTGGGGGTGGATCCTTTATGTGGGTTGTTTCCTAGGATTTTAGAGTGGCTTATAATAAGGAGTCATCTATTAGTAATTGCTATAAATAGAGGGATGCTTGTATTGTATAAGATGTAGCTTTTAGAAGATCTTTTCGTTCATCTGAGGAGGTTGAGTATGGGGAGATGTTAAGTATTTTATTTAACATTTTTTATGTAGGAATTCTAAGGATTTGCGGATTGGAAGCCTTCCATTTTTAGGGAATTCTTGGCACAATCCTTTAATTTGGCTTTGGAGGGGAATCATTATCATAGAACCTCTTCCTTTTTGATCTGGTTAGGTCTAGTTTCACCGAATAGTTTCTATGGTTTACAATTTAAGAAGAAGAGGATTGACTTCTAATAACATCTCGGATATTTGTGTAATGTGTCATAAGAAAGAGGAGACCATTAACCATTTATTCCTTCACTGTGAGGTTGCGGTTGCAACTTAGAGTCACTTCATTGGAAGATGTGGCATTGTTTGGTGTTACCTACAAACTATTGTGGTAGTGGTGGTGTCTTGGTTGGGAAGGCATTTTGTTGGTTGCGGCTTATTCTTTGGAGGATGATCCCATTTGCTGTCTTATGGTTTATTTGGATGGAAAAGAATGACAAAATCTTTAAGGGCTCTTCGTCTTCTTTAATAGATTTGAATTCTTCGATTGACATGAGGATCACAAAGTGGGCTTTGATAAGAAATGAGTTTTCTAATTTTACTCTAAAAAATATCTTTGTTAATTGGGAAACTCATATGGAGTGCGGCTAGATTAAGTTGAAGAGATTGTTGTTTGGTCCCCACCTCGTCTTGGTGTGCGTAAATTTAATGTTAATGGAGCTATAAGAGATAAGCCAATACCAGTTGGTATTGGAGGTGTGCTTTATAACTACAAGGGTGAGGTTTTATTTATGTTTTCTAAAAATAAAAGTTTTTATTATTAGAATGAAGCAGAAGTTTTACCTATTCTAGAAGCTCTTCGATGTTTTTTTTAGAAATTTCAATGGCAGCCTTATTGTGGAAAACAATTTTTTTAATACAATCACTTGGGTATCCAACAAAAAAGCATATTCTTGGGAGTTTCAATTCATTTTTAATGAGATTCCAGCTTTATCTTCAAGCATTAATGTAGTGTTTTGTCATGACCTAAGATCAGCAAAGTCTATGGCAGATGCTTTAGCTAAATAAGGGGTTGATAAATTCCTTAAAAACGGATCATTATGTAGTCTGATGTATGAGGTACAATGCTTTTGTATCTCTTGTTGTGTTTCTTTCTTCTCATTGTATTTGCTTTTCTTTTTTCTCACTGTATTTCTTCCCTTTTCAATGAAAGTTTTCGTTATTGAAAAAAAAATGGTTGTACAAGAATTAGCTTAGTAAAAGCCATGGATCAAAAGCTAGAAGCTTTCATCAATCTTAAAAAGGGCTATTTGCTTGCAGTAAATTGAATACTTTAGAATTTATGGTATGGGTACTATAAGGTAGAGTAGTAAAGAACGGCCTCTTACTTCACTTTAAGAGGTGGCAGCTCTTACTTGCCTGACCAGGGTACAAATATGGGCAGGCACCTTTAACTTGCCATAGGGCCGGTGTTATCTCACTCGAGGTCTATCCACTTTTCCCGCCTGAGGGCTCTACTTATCACTTTGAGGTTTGCTTCCTCTATTGAGGGTGTGACCCTAGCCCACTATAGCTAGGATACAGAAAAAAAAAAGAGAAAAAAAAATGCATAGTAGTATATTGGACTTGAGCTTCTTAGGATTTCATTTACAAAAGTGATGACGAGCCATGCATTTGTCGCTACAAGAGACGTAATAACTTGATGGTCATTTATGAACTTTTACCTTTTTTTTTTTTTTAATTTCACAACTTTTAGGAATGCTAGCAATTATAAAATTCCTAAAAGTTCAATTTCATGCAAACAAGTGGCCGTAAGGCAATAAAGTCAAAAAATTAAAGGGTAAAGTGTTACAAAAAAGGGTTGAGGAGGGGTAATTGCCCCTTCTCGACTCACCTGCTCCCTCTATCATTGCCCTCACACCATACTCATCAAAAGAGGAAAATTCTCTTGAGTTTTCCAGGGGAGGAAGAAGCTACTCATTTTGTTTGACATTTGCTCCTATAAGGGCCCATCTTATGAACCCTCGGAATGTACCATCCAAACCCTCCTGCATGGCTTTACACCATTATTGAACCATTGGATCTAGTGTCAATTTTTTCTTAAATAAAACTGTTGAAACTTTTGGGACACAAATCAAGGTTTATGAACATTAGATTGACTTGAAACTTCAGACCTTGGTGGTCCTACTTAGATCTTTCGATTCCTTTTGTCCATGTTCTGTGGAGCCCTAGGTAAGCCTTAGCAGTTGAGATATATATATATATATATATAAGAAATTTTCAAAAACTTTGTACTTCAAAAGGAGAGTTTTTTGCCCTCTTAATTTGTCGAATGAGATCATGCCACCTCACCTTTACATGCCAACTTATATTAAGAGAGAAAGAAATAGACATTTTAAGATGTTTTGACTTCCTAAATGATAGAGAAAGAGGAACACATTAGCTAATTAAAAAAGGGATATTTTTTGTAAGAAAACACCTGGCATTTTCTATATATATATACATGCATAGAAATATTCACCACACGTGAGGGATACTTATGTAACTCTTCATTTTTGCACATGAACATTCCTTTTTTGCATATGAATATACATTGCTTTCCCTCTTTTACATATATATTTTTCCAATTATGCAAGTGTCCCTCACCCTATGGTGAGGAATGGATGAACATGTGTGTGTGCATGTGTGTGTGTTTAGAGAGAGAGAGAGAGAGAGAGAGAGAGAGAGAAAGGGGAATGTTCATGTTTCATAATTGGAAATATTTGTGTGCAAAAAGGAAAAACCATGTTTGTCATATGCACAAGAGGAATGTTTATGCACAAAGAAGGAAAGGCACCTAAATGTCTCTCACCCTATGGTAAGGGATAGATACACATGAAAATTCCTCATATATATATATATATTCATAGGAGCAAGTGTCATGACCCCAAAATGGATTATCATGATAACTCATGCCTTAGGGCATGCGATATTAGGGAAAATATTAATAATTTGGAGGCATGAAGAAATAGAATTCATGTAATCGGCACCAACTAGTTGGGATAAGGCTTTGATGATGATTAATAATTTAAAAATCTCCCCACAGCCATATCTTTCAAATAGAATTTTGAGATGTGAGATTCTATCAGATCCCGAGGAACCGACAAAGAACTTAGTGTAAACACTTCAATAGACATAGATAAATAAAAATAGACAACCATTAGAGAATAATGTAGAATATCCAAGATATTAATGCCATCAAGGTTAAACATTTATAAAAGTATTAATTATATCTCAAAGGCCATAAAAATAAAGGTCTCAACATCAAAAGTACAAAAGATATAAAACTATACAAAATGTGTCCAAAATGACAAGATGTTCACTCTCGCACTAGCTTGATGCCTCATTCTACATTGTTGATACTCCATTCTACATAACCTTGCTCTTGGATCACCTCAATCTTTGGTTCAATGGGAGTGGGGTTGTCACCTACAACACCAAGCGTATTATTAGACTATGAATAGGCTAAGCAAGAGATCAATGTGAACGACATCATCAAGTGACATCAAAAGAGAGAATAATGATAGTTGGGTCAAAAGAAAGCAATAAAGACTAAGCTAAGCATGATTACATGTGAATTGCGATAATTATAAAGAATCATCTCAGATAAAACTATAAAGTACTTCTCAGCAAATGACAAACAACATAGTTAAATTCTCCAAGGCATCCGGTTGCCCCCAGCATGGCCGTAGCAAGGTGTCAAACAAACAGGTGGATTGCAAATACATAATATACAAGCTTGAGTGATGTTGACTCAGATGCCAAGGACTACATGGTCCAACAAAGGGTGTCTCTGCTCAAATGCTAAATATAACCTTTAAACAAACCTTAAATGATAGCCATTCAGATTCTTAAAACTAACTTGTTAGTGCCATAGTTATATATGCACTAGCCAAATGTTGTCATTTCTATTTCTAGTCCAAGACATTGCCTCTAGATGTCTACGAGGAAGATCAAGCTCAATGTTGGAAGTGTCTTGGAAAAGGTTTGTTGTTAAAGAAGTTATCTCCGATTTGTGCCAAACTATTCAGGTAAATTGGACTTGAGACAAACCAAGAAAAAGTCCCTTAAAACCCTTGAAACAAATAGTTAAATCAGTAGCGAGAAAATGACTTAATTGAGTTCTTGAATTGCTCAGTTTGATTCATGGGCTCGATCAACCATAAGTTTTTAGGGTCACCTAGCTGTTACATTTCCAATAGCTAATCTTTGTCCAGTTTTGAACCTTAGTTAACTTTCGATTACCCTAACAACTAAACACAAGGGGTCTACTGCTAGCCATGAATTTAGCCAAAGAACAAAACCCTATTTTTGAGCATCAAGAGTCAAACTATCTGTTGTAGAAGACGTTGGAGTTGTGGTTAACCATAAAATATAGTAGGTTAACCGTAGACTAGCCGTTGGAAACATTTCTATATATACTTGATCTCATTTCAATTACATTTAAGACACCCAACACTAATGTGATTTTGACAACTCTTTCCCCTACTTAGTAAAACTTATCTTAAGCATTCAAAATCCAATTTCCACTTAATCCTTCAGTTCCTCATAGGTAAATCTAAGAGTATTAAAAGCTTAAGCAAGAGTGATTAGTGGAGTTAAGACCAATAGTCTCGAAGTTTGATTGTGCCCCACAGGCAAAACCTTTCAAACACTTTAAGACCATCTTTCACACTCTCTAAGTGAACTAAAGGCATCCTTGATCATTCAAAGCTCATCTAAATAGTGTCTAGTGGAAGGATTTCTTACTAGGGATTTGACTAACCCTTGCGCAAACCTTTGTCACCCTAGATCAAGACCTCATCCTCTCTTGGTTGTGCACACATTAGAGAATCTACATCACCTAGAGGCACAAAAAGAGGTCAAAGCTTGGAGCACCAGATTTAAGCATCAAAAGTACTCTTAAGACATAGTTTTTGTCTATATGCAAGTGTTCTCAATTTAAATTTTATTTTCATATCATTGTAAAGGGTATTAGACCTTAGTAATCGAACCACTATAAAAAATAGGAGTTAGTAGATGTAGATTTTCATGATTGAACCATCGTATAAAAAACTAGGTGTAAAAGTTTTTGAGGTGAGCCTTGAAAACTTCACATAGTGAAAGCCAATAAATTATGAGTGTGTGGTTTACTTAGGAGTGGACGTAAGTCAAGAACCGAATTATTATAAATAATGTTTGCCTCTATTTTTGTATGTTCTATTGTCTTTCATATATGTTTTGAGATACATGTGCTACATAGGAATATATTTATTGAATCATTATTATATTGTCATACTTTATTGTGCAAATTAAGTGATTTTGAGTTGGTGATTATTTGGATCTAATTTTTTTAATTAAAGTTAAAATTTGTAATGTCCTATTCACCTCCTCTAAGACTCAGCATTGGTATAGATTGCACTTCTAATTGGTATTAGAGTAGGTTACTCTATGAAGGCATTATGCCCATGAAAAACTAATTTTCACTAGGTTCTTTTCTAATTTGTGAATTCACAACTTTAGAATGGCAGCCCAAGTTTAGGGTTACAAATTACATCATATATATAATCACTACTTCCTTAGCCTCTTAAGAATTCTATTCTTAGACAAAGGAAAGTCTTAATATAATTAAGAGATTACTGTTAATAAACAGGAAAGTCCTAATAAAATTAGAAAAACTACTTAAGACATTGAACCTACATTGGTTTGGACCTACTTTGCCAACAATCTCTCCCTCCAGACCATGGAGAAGACACCTTGAACCCCTTACTGGGAGTTCAGCCTTGCCAACTCTGAACATAGCTCCAGCTTTCCCTTAAACACGACCTTTGTCAGTATGTTTGAAGGATTCTTGTTGATGTGAATCTTTTCCAACTTCCGAAGTCCTTCTCGATTACATCACGAATCCAATAGTACTTGACATCAACGCGCTTCATACGATCATGATTTGTAGCATTCTCATTGAAATCTATAGCACTTTGACTATACCGTATATTGTATAATCTTCTTGGTTCAAACCCAGTTCTTGAAGGAATCTCTTCAACCAAAGCATCTCCCTTCTTATTTCATTACCAGCGATGTATTCTGTTTCAGTTGTAGAATATGCTGTATATTTTTGTAACTTCGATTGGCAGGAGATAGCCCCTCTACGAAAGTAAACAAATAACCCGAAGTCGATAACCAATAATCAAGAGCACTTGCAAAATCAGCATAAGTAAAAACCTTCCACCACTGGTTTTAAGCCTCCTAAATATAAGTATAACTTAGAAGTATCTCTCAAATACATGAAGATCCACTTCTGCTTTCCAATGCTCTTTTTTAGGATTTGATAAAAATCTACTTACCAAATCCACAACATGAGCAATGTTTGGCCGTGTAGAAACCATGTTATACATAAGACTTCCCACAACAGAGGAGTATGGAACAGATGCCATCCGTTCATTTTTTTCACCTGTAGTAGGACACAAGCGCTTACTTAGCTTCAAGTGATTGGTTAAAAGTATGCTAACTAACTTAGGATTCTTCATGTTGAACTGCTCGAGCATTCATTCAACATATTTCTCTTGTGGCAACCACAGCTTCTTGGAACTCGTGTCACGACATATTTGCATGCCCAATATCATACATGTGGGACCTAAGTTTTTCATGTCAAATAACTTTGACATATCCTCTTTCAACTTATCAATCAACTTGCTATCTTGTCTAACTATCAGTATATCATCTACATATACAAGAAGGATCATAAACCTGCCATCAATAAATCGACGAATATAAATATAGTGATCTGCAGCCATCCTTCAGTACCCATGACTCATCATAAATGAATCAAACTTCTTATTGCACTGTCTTGGTGCTTGCTTCAGTCAATAGAAACTTTTCTTCAACTTAAAAACTATATATATATTTCTTTTACCTCAAAACCATATGGCTAAGCCATGTATCTCTTCTATCAAGTCACCGTGAAGAAATGTAGTCTTCACGTCTATCTATTCAAGCTTAAGGTCTATGCTGGCGGTTAGACCCAAGATAACTCTAACAGAAGTCAACTTCACAACAGGAGAGAAAACCTCATCGAAGTCGATATCCTAACCTCATCAAAGTCGATACCCTTTGTCTGTGCAAAGCCTTTTACCAGGAACCGTGCTTTGTGCTTTACCAGTTTTCCATTCTTATCATTTTTCATCTTGAACACACATCTATTTTTTAAAGCATTCCTATCTTTAGGAACTTGTACAATGTCATAAGTCTTGTTCTTCTTTAAAGAACTCATCTCATCCTGTATAGTCCTTATCCACTCATTTGTATCATCATGAGTCATTGCTTTTCGGAAGCCCCCTGGCCCCCTTTTATCAATAAGCAAAATATACTCAGATGCATGATACTTAGCTAATGATTGACGCTCTCAAGTAAACTTCCTAACCTTAGGTTCCGTGGTTTTTAACCAAGGAGATTGCAGCTCCCCTTGCTCAACACTCTCATCGTTTGGCAACCCTTGTGCCTCATCAGGATCCGGATCATTTTGTCCACCTTCTTCACCTGTAGTTTGAATCAGAGAAAGGGTCGGTGTGAGATCAACCACTCCAACAACTGTTTTAGAAAACTTATAAGTCTTCTCAATATCTCCAAAGAATTGGTCTTTATGGAAAATTACATCCTTACTTCTGATAATTCTACTCTTTTTTTAATTCCATAACGTGCAGCCAAACTTATCTCTACCATAGCAAAAAAAGATGTAACTCACTGCCTTTTTGTCGAAATTTGAATGTTGCTCATTTGGTACATGTGCAAATGCTTTACACCCAAACACCTTTAAGTGTAAATAGGAAGCATTTTTACCTATCCATCTTTTTTCTGGAAGTCCAAAATTCAAAGAAACTGAAAGTGACCTGTTAATCGAATAATCAACAATTAGAACAGCTTCACCCTAGAATGACTTAGGCAACCATGCTACTTTCATCATGCATATCATCTTTTCAAGAATAGTGTGTTTTATTTTCTTTGCCATACCATTATCTTATAGAGTACCACGAACTGTTTTTTCATGTTGAATGCTATACTTCAAGCAGTAGTTTTTGAATTGGTTAGACGTGTACTCACTACCATTATCTCGGCAGAGACATTTCAAAGTTTACATGTTTCTCTTTCAACTATGATATGAAACTGTTAAAAAACTTGGAACACCTGATCCTTTGATTTCAATGCATAAACCTAGACTTTTCTAAATATATCATCAATAAACGTGGTAAAGAAATTATTGCCACCTAATGAAACTACCTCTATGGGACTACAAATATCAAAATATACCAAATCTAACACATTATATTCCAATTTTAAAGTCGACGAGAAAGCAACTTTATGCTGTTTGGCAAATAAACAATAATCACAAGCGTCAATGGATGTACCTTTGGAGTAAGGAATTAAATCCTTTTTTGCCATTATCGTAGTCCTTTCTCACTCATATGATTAAGTCTTTTATGCCACAGATTCGAAGAGAAACTGTTTTGAATAGTATTTAACACACCTTTACACAACTTCACGTGTTTTGTACAGTGTATTACCTGCCTTCCCTCTCGTAATAATAAAAAAACCCTTTAGTGAGCTTCCATTTACCATTTTTGAAGTAATATTTATAACCTACATGATCCAATGCGGTCCCAGAAATCAATTTCAATAGCGGATCATGAACTATCTCTCTTCTATTCCGGTTTGAACAACAAGGAACTCACCTTCAACATCCATGTTTGTAACTTTGTTAAAGTGGTGGCCCCGCCTAATTTGTGCATCAACAGATGGATCCAGGCATGTATATTGCCGATCCTCTTCTTGCCTCACACACGATCTATTCCACCCAATGGAAGATGAATCCGGGCACAATTTGCCGACCCTCTTCTTCCATGCAGATCTAAGATGCGACCAGCCAATCGCAATGCCCAAGCGATCTCCACATCTCTTTGATACCACTTGTAGTGCATGTACAGAAGTGCATAACCTGCGATTGACAATCAAGCTATACATAAGAAGAGAACACAAAGAGATTTATGTGGTTCACTCAAACAGGGCTACGTCCATGGACAGAAACGATACCATCTTCATTATAACAAGCACATAGACTCTCTTCTTTTATCGTCTCTCCTACGTGGTGTGGAAACACCATGGGCAAGAGAAGTCACTCTCTTCAGCATAAGATCTAGGGTTCCAGATTACATTAATACATAATCTCTACTCTTTTAAATCCTAAGAAAGCCCATGTACAATTACCAAAATACCGTTAACCTTAATCTAATCCTTGGCTAATCAATGGACCCATTTGGTTAAACTGGACTAGAAGACACAAACCCAACAAGTTTAACTATCTTGAGTTGATTATTTTTCTAGAACGAAGCAGAACCTAGATGGGTGCTCAGTGACCAGGCCTCCATTGTTTGATGGAGCCAACTATGCCTTTTGGAAAGCATGTACAACCATATTTTTAAAATCTATGGATTGCTCAATATAGGAAGCTGAAGAAAATGGATGGTCACCTCCCCCAATCAAAGATGACAATGATGGGACCATTAAACCCCTAGAATATTCAAAGTAGATCTCAAAACACGAAGACTTAGAGCTTATAATGCAAATGCCCTGAATGCCATTGTTCTTGCCGTGTCTCAAGTAGAGACCAAGAGAATCATGGCTTGTACAACTACTAAACAAGCTTGGGACATTTTTAAGACTACTTATGAGGGGACCACTGTAGTTGAAAGGTCCAAACTCCAAATGCTCTCCTCTCAATTTGAAAACATTCACATGAATGAGGATGAAACATTTACTCAATTTCATACAAAGTTAAATGATATAGTAAATGAAATGTGGGCACTTGGAAAACCCATACCAGAAGGAAAAATATGTAGTAAAGTTCTAAGATCCCATCTGAATAGATTTCACCCTAAGGTGACTTTCATTGAAAAAAATAAGGATCTTGAGCAAATGAAGGTAAAAGACTTAGTAGGATCCTCCAGACTTTTGAGCTATAATTTGGTACATCTAAAAATATAAAATTTTGTAGCATTAATTTCATGACAAACTCCCTTAAAATCTAAAGTTGAATCTGATGAAGTGAGTGATAATGATAATGATGAACAAGAAGATTCAACTCTTCTAGCTAAGAGCTCCAAAAATAATTTAAGAAAAAAAGATCTAAAAGTAGAAAAAGTGGAAAGTTTTTGACAAAGCCAAAGACAATGTAAATCAATCTCCTCTGAAAGCAAGTAAAAGGAGATTCAATGCTATAAGTATCAAGTATATGGCCAAATAGCAATTGAATGTGCTACAAAAGTTAAATACAAAAAGAAAAGTTTAGTTGCTACCTGGGATGAGTACTCATCAGAATCTGACACTGACTCAGATAGTCACAGAACTTTCACGTGTATTCCCAATCCATATGGATTAATATAGAAACGGACTACTCGAGGTGCATGTGTTGTCTTGGCAGTTTTCATAGTTTTCAAAGATTCGACTCATCTCGTTGTTAAGAAGGAAGAGGTGCTGCACACGAACTTGTAGCCAACTGACTCACAGATCCAAATACTGTTTTTCCGAAATTTTCTGAGATCATTTGCTATTTTTAAACCTCAGCAAAAAGTAATTATTTTTGCCCAAAACTGAATTTTCAGATTATTAATATCAAGTCCCAAATTGAACATAAACCATTCCAACACTTTAGACTCAAATCTAAACACCTAATATATTAGGTATAGGGTCTATATCATATAGATTCACATCACACACAAAATGAACATAAAACCATAAATTTCCATAAATAAAATATGTAGAGAAGCAATTAGAATAATTAGAACACACGGTTTCATCTAAAACTGAAGCAACAAGCATGAATGATTAGAATCAACAACAGCAAGTGGATTCAATCATGAAACAATACAGAATAAAAAGTTGAAAAAAACCCTTACACTAGAATATCAATTTCACGTGAAAAAACCCCATAGAATCAAACCCTACCAAGTCTTGGTCACTCTTCTCTCCTCTCTCCTTGTTTGCTTTCAATTTTGAATGAGATATGGGGAAAGGATTGGTTGTACAACTCTAAAAAGGGTCATGGTTTTGGTTTTCAAATACAACAAGTTTTACTCTAATGAAAGCCTCCTAATTTCTATTCCCCTTCTCTTAATACAAGTCCTAATTGCTATTTCTAATCTTAATTACACCAAATAAAACTTCACTTATTATGGGGCGTGGATCCTTTATGGGTTGTACTCAACCCTTTTAATTTATGTTGGAGTCTAATTCCTCTTCTAACACAACTTTCTAGTTCTAGTTTAATTGCAACTAAACCTTTCTATCTTTGCTTAAATAGAGTTTTATTACAAATAGGCCCTCATATGGACTTGCTATGGTACCAACAAAGCCCATGGTTAGCCGTGCAACCATAGTGGTATCCTCATAGGTCCCACATCTTTTATTTTTAATTTTGTGCTCTTTTATACATGGCTACCCCCTTCTTGCATGTATTTATATTATTAATCAATTATTCACTATGATTAAGGTGTAGGTGAAGCAAAGTATTGAATTAACAACATTCAAACATAGAAAATAAGAGAAACTTTACATTCATTTTTCACATTTGTATTTACATGCGTTCATCAAGTTGTTTGGAATATGTATGTATGTTTGTATACATATATATTCTGGGAATATGTAGATGCTTATGTATTTGCTTTTATGATGATGTATGTTAAAGTTCTATGTAAGGATGCAAATACATAGTTTGAAAATCATGAAGAAGAATTTGAACACATTGTGTCCGGTATCTTTCTATCCTTCAAATTATTTGGTTTCTATAGAAAGGATAGAAGAGCCTACATAATATACTTTTCCTATACCTTCAACCTTACTAATTAAACAATATAACCTTCAAGCCTCCTTGAAGCTTGCATCTCAGTTTAAGGTCCTTGTGAGATGTTAAATGTTCAACTAAGATGATCGTAGGACTTGAAAATTGCACAAACAATATACAAAATTGGTTCTCAATGACCATGAATTTCCTGGAAAAAAAAAGTTTGCTTTCAACTGAGATGACTGCTTTTGAAAGGTCCTAGTCAGATTCATGGATCATTTGCTCCCTAGGGCAAACTTGAAGGAAGTAAACATAAGAAAACAGAAGACTGCTCTAGATCATGGTAGTGAACCATGAAAAAGTAAACAGAAGTATATTGCTCAAGAAAACATGGATATGCATGGTCAATCATGTTATATGACTATTTCATTAGGGGAAAATCATAGGAGAATTTCAACTGTGTAAAGTAGAGACACAATTTTTAATCACCTCTAAAACAATTTGTCATACCCCACCATCCTGATCCGAATCAACAAGTAGCTTATGATGTAACATATCCACATCTTGTAACTGTTACTAACTACTAACACCAAAAACTCGAGTTATTGGTGAACGATAAAACAATGTATATCAAAGGATCCTGATAGTTTCAACAATACTCGCATTAGAAAAGGAAGGAGATTGGTTAAAAGCAATCCTTTCAAAAAAAGAAAAGGAAAAAAAAAGGGCCGTGATAGTAATGGCATACAATGATTCCTCAGAACAAATGAGGAGATAAATTATGAGATAACTGAACTAACTAACTGTGTAAAGGATACAATTGACTTGATTTCTTTTACTGGTATTGACATTCTCAAGCACGATGCTCTATTTTGGGGCAATTTGGAGGTGACCTGTGGAAGCTGCATAGTTGGAAAGTATATCATGAACTGCTATAATACATTATTGATTGAATTTCATGAAGACAGACTGGCAGCTGAACAGGGAAGATGGCTAGAAGCTAGGGACAGATTATTTGCTTTGACAAAGATTTGCATCAGCTTAGCTTGCAAGAGAGAAAGTAGATGCTTATCAATGTCCTTTCAGAAACAAATAAAGAGCGAAGGGGGAACAACAATTTCCAGAAGGCTATGTTGGGCTAAAATACCTTCTAGGATACTTTGCCTAAAGAGATTCGTTTCATTGTATAATTTAAATCCAAATTGAAGAGAAACTAAAAGAAGACGGCCATAAGTGAATCTCTCTCTCTCTCTCTCTCTCTCTCTCTCTCTCTCTCTCTCTCTCTCTCTCTCTCTCTCTCTCTCTATATATATATATATATATCTACATCCATATTTGTATACACACCAAACACATAATTGAGTTCTTTTGCATGCTGTATTCCAATAGTCCAATGGTTTCTTCCTTAATAAAACCAACTTGGTAAGAACATGAAACAAAAGGTAAGAATATTTAGAAAAAATGTTCTTAAGAAATGCTTCATATGCAATTAAAATCCTACAGCCAATAGACAGTAGAGAAGTAAGTAACTAAAAGAAATTAGAGGGCAAAGGCAGCAAAAGTGGTAATCTTTATTTATATATCCATGATATAACTGATAAAGGCATCCACAGACAAACAAAACACTCCTACTTCTTTTCATCAAAGACAACTGAAAGGAATTAGTTGACTTGAGAGGAGCTACCATAGTGCAGTCTGACCTGGAGACTCACAAAACAAGATAATCCTACTCTTTACAATCATCTTAAATCATCCAAGGGATGCTGGAAACTTCAGCACACTTAAACACTTATCAAAGTTGACTTGCTTTTTTAACCCTTTCTAATAATCAAGTTCATTAATTTCTCTTTTATTTGGTTTGGGCCTCGTATGGCATGACTGACACAGACAGGCGCTGGAAGAAAACACCAAGAGCTAAACAAACAAACTCAAATCATGATTTAGAACACACAATTAGTGTTGCAAATTTCACACTGCAGCTGATTCTTTCTGTAAAACATCTACTGGTGTTGTGCCATGTTTCTTTCGAGGGATAACAGAATTTATATTCACAGAGAAAAGATAGTACAAGCCATGGATACCCAACTAGATGATTGGGACATGCACAATAAAAAATGTGCAATTGAATGAGAAATTAAAACATTTGCAAAAGTTATATATGCTTTTGCGGTCAACAACCTCTTTTGATGAAGTGTCTGCTTCTTTCTTCTCTTGAAATATGGTGAAAATTTGTGCTTGTAATTGCCCTAAATACCATTCTCTCCACTACTGTCGTGCTCGACGCTCAAGTCTGATATGCTGCCAGATGGAAATTCTAATCTGAACAGATTTTAGTCAAGATCTCCATCAAAACAACACTTTTTAGTTCCTGTAGAAAAAATGTGGAAGATGATGCAAAAATATCATATTGTCTGTTCCTTTATGAGGTTCCAAATTGCCCTTCTTCCAAGAAAATATATGCAAACCCATGATTGTACTAGTTTGTGCTTTTCTTTCTCGAAGGAAAGACCCAAACTAAGGCATTAATTTACTAGAGTGGACTCTCGTTGCTAGCTAATCAATGTCGCGGTCTCAAACATGGAAGAATTGAAAAAGGGCAAACAGATACGGGGAAATTAAAGATATTTCATAAATCACACACAGAGAACAGCATTCTTACAATGTTCTTATGCAGAGATACACATGACATTATAGCAAAAAAAAAAAAAAAAAAGATGAAAAAATGCAATAAAAGCACTAACAATTGTAGTTCTCCCAGGGCCTGGTGCAGAATTGTGTTTCGCTGATTTGGGGATGAAAACAATTACCCGTAGGCATTTTGAAGAGCGGGCTACCGATTCGATCCTGCAAGTTGGCCGCTGATACATGCACATTAGGAATGACATACCCAGAATTTGATCTCGTGCTGTCCATGTCCCAATTCTCTTGGAGGAAGTTGTTCATCTCATTGCTTTGAAGGGAGATAAGATCATCAGAGGTCAGCCCAATTGAGATACTAAATTGTGGGCGGTATTGTAACATGGAAAGCGAGTGATCGACGGTGTCACGAAGAGAGCTTTGATGATCAAGAGATAGAGAGGGCAGTTCTTCGACTTCAGCTAATAATTGAGAAGGGGACCTCTTATCACCAGTTTGGGAACGAGGCTCCTCGCCAGTTGTTAATTGGTTTGGGTCATACTGATCATAGCTGTTTGGATTTGGCATTTGGTCTGATTCATCCAGTTTAAGATTCATCATGTTCTTAGTCTTGGTTCTTTCGCGGGCCCTCGCTCTGGCAATGGCCCTCCCCTCTTTAGAAAGAGGGTTGCATGCAGCTTTTCTTGAAGGACGGCTACTTTTTGCCTTTTGGGTCGCGTCTTTACCTTTCTCCTTCCTCCTGTATTCTGGATTGCCGGGAGACTCGACGAACCCGGACACCACTTCGCCTTCTGAAGCCGAGGACACAGTGCTCTTTGCAGTACCACTGCCACCAGCATTAGCCTGGGAGAGATCTCTGGTCAGCTTTTTTATCGCTTCTCGTGAGTTGGTCATCAACCAATCGACCGTCTTGCTCGCCTTGTCGAAACCAAGCATGTCTTGTAGATCGAAGAACTCGCGAGCAATCTCTAGGGACAGCCGCATGCGGCGGTCTCTGGGGCCTTGGCGGGTGAAGATCTTGCTGTGGCGATCCTTCTTGGATCCTCTCTTCCTCCCCAGTGAAGACATCTTCTTCCTGGGGAAGAAGTTTTGAGGAGGACCCATGAAGCAGATGTCTCCAGGGATCAATTTCGTCTCAGCTGTGGTGTTGCTGACGGCCTCAGCTGCGGGAGGTGTGGTTGCATTTGCCATTAATAGGTGGTTCTGAGGCAAGTGACCAGCAAGAATGTCAAAGTTCTGTTGATGGCGGAGGAAGGGCTCTCCATCTTCTTCATCAATCGGGGGAGAGAAGTACTGGAAGAAAGAAGAGGAGAAATCATTTCTAGAACATGGGCTTGCGTGATCAAAGAGGTATTGCACGGCGTCAGCGTGTAGGACGCCGTCAACAGTAGCAGATGGGAACATTTTGTGGCAGCGAATTGCACTGCTTGGAACCTCTCTATACCTCTCTCTTTCTCTCGATCTCTCAGCCTAATCTATCTAATCTATTCTATTCTATCAAAGGGTAGAGGAGATAAGCAAAGCTATCTATCTCTAGGACGTGTCATCTCCTAAACTCAATAAAATATTGCGTACTTTGCCTCGAAAGCACACCACTCGTCACATCCCTTTCGCTGCAAAGGATATGAAAGAGCTATTCAGCTTGGTGTAGAAAAGGAGCTCCCGTTGAGAAAGATGGAGATATGGGGATGGTGTTTGATGGAGAAATATGCAAGGTCTCGAGTTCAGTAGCTGGTATATATTAAGGACGAGAGCTTTATTATTTTTTCTACTTATTTTTATATGGACAACAGGAACAAAGGTGTCACGTTAGAGAGAGAGAGAGAGAGAGAGAGAGAGGTGATATTGTGAGAAGTGAGTGGATAGAACAAGAAGACACTTGGCGTTGGGAGCAGGTGAGAGATTGACAGCAACCCGCAAGCTTTTCACATAGGTATTCAGCAAGGCATGTTTTTGGGAGAGAGGGACAGCAACCCCACCCTAGCTTTTCACCTAGTTATTCAACAAAGCACCACAGAGCCATGCTTTCGGAAGGAAGAGAGTTTAAAAACACTGTCGGATACTTTGAAGGTGGGACTTGGGTTATTATCTGGGACATTGCAGTAAATTCATCAGTGGACTCACCTTTAAAATTTAAACCACTTAAAATCACCAACCAACCTTTTCTTATTGATGGAAAACATGTTCATTCCCATCAAAGCTATGTACAATATCAGATTGATTCCATATAGTCACTAGTAAAAGAAAAAAAAATTGTATCCCTTATGTTACATGCTTTAATATGTAAGGCAGGCAAAACTCTGAATGACGTGAAATCCGACTCAATTATAGAGCGAAGAGGGAGTGGTTTTAAGAAGTTTGGAATTCGAAGCGCATGCGACCCATGCATGTACAGACCACATCAAAAACGCTTGATTACATTGAAAACAAAGGACCCAGGTAGCTTGTTCTACATATTTTCTATCTAGTTGAACTGATATTTTGATGAGGAACAGCACAAAGAGAGAGTGATTTTAAGAGGTTTGGAATTCAAAGCAAGACCTGACATGCGAACCATAATTACATCAAGCAATACAAAACACCCAAGTCGCTTCACACATTTTCAATCTCGTTGAAGTGACAATTTTGCTGAGGTAAAAAAAAAATTAGATTTTTTCAAGGTGTTTCGAATCCCCATGGATATCACATCTAAAATGCATGATTACAATAAAAGGAGGGAAAGAGTACCCAAGTCACTTGTTTTACACATTTTCAATCTAGCCCATATACAGACTACGTCTAGAATACATGACTACATTGGAAGGAAGAAAACACCCAAGTCACTTGTTTTACACTGATTCATTCCAGTTAAAAAGTAACATTTTTGCTGAGTCAAAAAAAAAAAAAAAATGAAGAGCAGGACAACAATTTTGAGAAGCTGTTGTATTCACGTTGTGAGGCTTAGTAGATGATTCTTCAAGTCCTGCCCTCAGTAGTGGATGTGGATTGTGGACCCTCTCGTCCATAGAACAACATTGAAAGGTTAGGGTTTTCTTTCTAGTCACCCCCAACAGAGCACTTATTCCAGTCACAGTACAACTTGGTCATTCCCCTCATCCTTACGCGTGTCCTCTTTCTGGGGACCCCTTTAGGACAATTATTTCTCTTCCAAGCCATTTTTCTGTGTCTCCTGCCATTTCTCCTTTGACCAGGCCATCACTACCCCATCACTTTCATTAATTCATTCATTTATTTATTTTTCTCTCTCTACGTGTGTGTATAGGAAAAATCTACATCTATGGAATGAATGTGGAGTAGCAGCAGCAGCAGTAGTCTTTGAGACTCTCGAACTTCGCGTGCTTGTAGGGTTTGTCTTTGATGCCTGCCTCTTTTAGGCCAAGAAAAAGCTATTAAGGGGGGTCTTGGGAGGATGGGGTCGTGTGCTGGTACTTGCACCTGCCATTCACGAGCTATTTCTCCAGTCCAAACCCCAGCCAATCGCCTGTCGACTTAAGCTATCTGCACCGTGGAAATGGCTCTAGTCCTGTCCACACTCAAAAGCTCCCTCTGGTGAAACGTCCCTTTCCATTACTTTCTAGCCTGTCTTTCATTTCCTTTTATATGTGCCGCTCTTATCCAACCCAATGCCCTCTTTCCCTCTCTATCTGTACTCCAATTCTTTCCACTAGTCAAATATCTTTCACGCTTACATACTGCTTATATTTAACAATAATTTATTCATTATCATCATCATCACAACTTCCGTATATTACTAATTCAACAAATAATGTGGAGCAGAGCTTATTGTCCGGTAAAAAAAAAAAATAGACTCAAATTTTGTTTTAACAAGTTTTTACAACTAGTTACATGTGCGACCTTTAATTTTACATAAAAGGTAATTTGAGATCCTATCAATCCATCACCACCCTTAGGTAAGTGCTTCACTTTCTTTAATAAAGGGAGTCTTTTCACTGAAGTACCACAAGTGGCTAAAGTCAAGTAAAAGTGGATGCGTTACATTGCATGCTCCCATTGCCTGCCCTCAAGCTACTTCCAAATTTCCATACCATCAAGCAGCCTAGATTCCATTTGGATTGGAACGGACGGCTGACAGACCATTTTGCCACACTCAGGAAGGAAATGAGTGCATTTCAGGAACGTCCTTCCCAACCCCAGAAGGCCCAATATGGCAATTGAGCAAAACTGGGCCGACTGAGCCTTTCGAGTCTCTTATTGTACACACGAGTTTTAGTATAGGTATTAGTGGTAGGCATTGTTTATAGGAAGAAAAGCGTCTTATGTCATGTACTTGACTGCTTTGCATTGCCAATAATAACCAATAATAACATCAAATTTCGGAGGTTGGGGTTGGCTGGGGACGGTTGGAGATTTTCTTTTCTTGTTTGTACTGCACCACACAAAGCCTTTACTACTAATTTGAGCATTTGCATCTGACATAAGCTGGTAGTTTGAGTAGTAAGATGTACTTGAATGGGAGAAAATTCTGCAGAATATAAGTCTGGACTGTCTGGACTGTTTTCTCTACCTTTTCTTCTTCATCTATATAGATGGTTAGTGTGATTTTGTGATAAAGATCACCCTCAGTTTAAGTATGATGAAACCCTTACGTTGAACATTCAAGGGCAAATAAACTCTCACTTACATCCGCTGGATAGGTTTTAGGGGACAATTTGGATGAAAAGAAAAGAGGTGAAGAAAACTGTCCACAACTCTCGACTTTTTCTCCACTTTTCATCTCTTCTTCACCTTTCGTCTTCATCCAAACACACCCATTAATAAGTTTTATATAGTCTTTTCCTGTTGTTTGAGTCCATGCCAAAACTGCAATTGTTCAGTAAGAAATCCCCCAAGAAAGAAGTTAGGTTTTATTTAGGACCTATATAAATATATATCTGTATCGCCATAAATGTTGATATTTGTCTCTACACTACCCTGGGCCTCTGAAGGGCTCTTTTCCAAGTCCTCTTTCTAGGTTTGTTCCTTTATAGTAAATAGTCCTCATGGCTTGTCATTTTGCTCTGTGAGGGAGAACTACTTTATGCTGCTTTACTTACCACAAAATACATATCATGAAATAGAGGAGCCAAACATGGCGAAAGAAAATAGTATTTTTTATTCACTTTAATTTAATTTAATTTTTGAGGGTTGGGTGAGAACAGTGAAATGATATTTACATGCACACAATCATCGGGACACCTTTTTCTTAAAAGATAATGGGAGGAAATATCAGTTCCCTCTTTTTATCAATTATTCTAAGGGGGACGTAAGTTAGCTGTCATGTCACAAGAAGAATGGAGGATTTTAAGCTTTTTGAGCTGCACCAAGTGAGGTTTCTGTTTAGTTTATTTTTTATAGTCCATCCCTTAGCTGGACCCTATGGGACTCACACAACTGAGCCGATGTGAACTCACATATGCAAGTAGATATAATTCACACATGTAAAGTTATATAAACTCACACATGCAATGAAAAACAACTTAAATATATGAGGTAATGAAACTTGTACATTTGAGCAAATACAACTCACATCTGAAATAATAAAACTCACATGTGTAAAGAGAGGAGAGGCAAGGCTTAAATCTGGACCTCTCAGTGAGAATAACCACTAAGGTAAGGAGCCATTTTCACTATTTAGCTTGTGTTGAAGGCAATTCTACCATTTTAGGGCCATGGATTTCTAAATCATTATCATGATCAGAAATTTGTTCAAGCAATCTGGAGTACTCTTAGAGACGTTCATTTTATGTGCCCCACTTAGAGATGAACCTCACCAAGATTCGGAAAAGGACATGAGCTAAAAACTTCCAAAAGCGAATATTTTGGGAAGCACATACCCACTTATATTGGGGCCCGCCAAAAACTTGAAATTCTTTAAACTCCATCTATATCATTGGACGCTGGCATTTCACTGGAAAGTAAATCTCTCAGTTCGCATTTGTTGAATACCTATAAAAAATCTCTAGTCATCCATTTATTATTCACTAATCATGTATGGTTACATTTTTCTAATCATAATTTAAAAATCAATGAATTCTGATGATGGGGCCCATGAGAATGAGGACATGGAAAGTAACAGTATTAAGTACAGCTTAACAGTGTAAAGCCACATATTAGATTTTGACATTAAATTATTTTCTAATCTAATAGGGTCATTAGGCAAATTTTGTTTGGAAGTAGGTGACTTCACATGAGTAGACTATAAAAACTCCATACAAAAAAAGCTATATTATTTTTTTCTGCAGCGGGTCATCTCAGTCATACGACCAATATCGTGAAAGAATGACAAAACTGTCCATCTTAGCTATCCATTAATCCAGACCCAATCATCATCACCTCCTAAATGTCTTTCTATTCTAAAGGATTTGGAGTGCTCCCTAGATTGTCAAATAAACACATAATATGCAATGGAAATAAAATAAAGCAATTAAGCAACTACCACAAGAAAACACTATTTCTATGTGGAAACCCAATCTGGAAAAAAAAAATCACGAGTCCTGACTATACTAATAATTAAGCACTATAAATCTTGCAGTACAAGAATATATACTTACAACTTTATCTGGTTCTTGCTCAACCTAAAGACTATGATTCTTCTTGCACAAATACGCACTATCAAGGCCGCCTATCGTTTACTGCAATAGATCCAAATCAGCTAGACGTCTTCTAGTTATTATGCTTGACTCCTCATATGCTCTTCCACAATGAAATGTAGAAGACTAAAATATATAGAACAAAATTTCAGCACTTTTATCTTCAATGAATGCCCTAGAGAAGAAAATCTCCAATAAATAATCTTTGCTCAAAATAAGGAGATTGATTACTTAGGGTTGAGAGACAACCCCTTTAAATAGTCCAATTTTATGCCTCATAATAGCATTCTTTGTAGAATATTAATTGGCTCAAATAGAAAACTCTCACTTTAAAAAGAGAATAAAATCCAGTAACATTGGTGGGGAAATTTATGTCGTCTGATCAATTGGGTACCTAATTAGATCGACCGGGTACCAATTCAATCGATCGGGTACCTATTTATGTCTAGGTACAAAATTCAGATTTCAACACAAATTTCTGCAAACTTTCTAAGGCCATAGCTCTATCATTTTAGTTCTGATCGAAGCAATTTTGGGCTTTACGGATATTTACTAGAAACGAGCTTTCCTACCGTAGATAGTTTGCCCATATCTGAAGCTCAGTTTGTGAGAAATGACATTCATAATCTATGTTATCCTCAAAAAAATACTTTAAAACACTTTAATTTATTGCTCTTTCTTTGAATTTTTTACTTTAATGCATCCGACGACTTATACCAAAGCCTATACTAAAAGAAATATAAAATAAAACTTAATGAACCCAAAGTTTTATCCAACCTATGAATTAGCCAACAATCAAAATTCTTACAAATCCACCTAATTATACTGTTTGGAAAAGTTTTGTATGTAAGAAACCAAGGGGAAACTGGGGGGCCATTGTCCTTTTCAACATTTTCAAGTCATGTACTATATTGCACAAATGGAGTTAAATGGTTCCTCCGTGACTGAGTGATTCCAGACCATTGGTTTTTACTGTCATTAGAAGAAACCTATGCTCTGTCTTTCTCACGCACACATTGTGAATTGGCCTTATGTAGGCAATTTTGCAACTACTGGAATTTATAGTTTTTATTAAACAGTTACAACGACAATTTAATTTAAAAAATAAGAAATTAAATCCAAAAAGGAATTATTCAGTTAAAGTAAAAAATACAGTATGGGCCTCTTTGAGCATATTGGCCGGAATCCAGCGTTCAAAACTATGATTAAAAATTTAGCCATAAAAACTGAACAACCACAAAGATTCAGATATGCTGCTTTCTTGTGGCTTTTATCAGACTACAATTTGGAATATATGTTTGTCTTTACATGTACATGTCTGGTTTGGATTTTATGAGTACGTAGTATTTTATGTCTATTTATACAAAATTTTTAAGTTTATGATATTAACATGATTTTATAAGTAATCACTATAAATAAGTTCTTTTTCGAAGCTACAAGGAAGTCTGTACGTCACGACAAAACCATATAATGTCTACCTTTCATATCAAGCTATAATTTGTGTATAGTATGATTTCATTAAAGAAATTCATGTATTAATCCGCATCCTTTAAAAGATAGGTGTATGCCGAAATATTTTTTTTTATAGAAGACTCGAACATAAGCAGTCACACATACAACACCTGTCCCTAACTAGCATACCAGGAAATCCCTAGGAAAGATACTAGTAACGAACAAACTTAACGAGTGATTGATAAAATTATTAGGCTATTTCAAAGTGTTCTTTGTCAAGGAATGTGAGATTTTGCAAACTGTTAACTGTCATAGCCTGTATGAGGTTTTCCAATCCTACAAGAAAAAGAGAGAAAAAATTCGTGCGCAAATGATAGAATGAAAATGGATTTTATAGATGAAAATTGAAACCTAAGTGCGTCCACCTAATTTTTCTTCATATTATTAAAAGAATATTGTCCATGTCCCTTCTTCTTTTAAATGGATCCTCATTTTGAATTTTTTTGCTTTCAAGTGATCTTAGGGAAGGGGACCTATTCCCATATCTCTTCATTATAGGTTTTGCTAATACTTATTAAAGTGAAAAACCATCAAGTTATTAGTGTTAGATAAAATAATAATAAAATATATGGTTGGGATGGATCACCAGAGGCATGTGTGATGCTTTTCTTAAGACAATAAGTGCTCTCACATGAGATTGCTGTCTGTGACCGAGTTACTGGCAAGTTTATCTCCAAGATAAATCATGCCAAGATCCTTTGTATGTTGGATTGCAGTCTACAATACCTTGATCAACCATTGACCACCAATGGTCTCACCCAAAATACTATGAACTGATGGCCAAGATATGATTAATGTATGTTTTTAATCATCTCAAGTTGGATAAAACCTCTGCGTATCCTTCCAGAAGAGTTCTTTATTTTTTAAAAAAGAGGCTTTCGGACCAAACTACCATAGTGGTTAAAGACAATAATTATCATGCCCGCAATGCCAACTTGCAAGCCCACTTTGGCTACTCGGCTCATTTTTCCTCCTTAACCTAGAAGCAAGCCAACACAAACCAAATTGAACCTGGGTTGACCCAAGTTAGGACATCTCGAGTAATGGAGGCAGGGGCAGAGGCCATTGCAGTTCAAAAACTATCAAATGAAACTTAAATTGCTGAGGAAGATATGCCATTTCCAGGTGCTGAGGTAGAGTCTCAGAAATCATTAGATAAGTCAGCTCCTGCATCCAAAAAGTCGGTGTCTAGGTCTTCTCAAGATTCATACAATTTGCTTACTTATCAGCTTGGAGGATCGCCTTCTTATCACCCTGTTGGATTCCCGTCTCATCATCCGGGCGGGTCATCTTCTCATCATTTGTAGACGGAAGCCAGGGACTAAGGACTTGACCTTTGTTGGTGTGTCTAAGTTTTGCATTTTTCTAGAAATAGAAGGTGCATGCATGGAATGAAAGACTGCCAAATTTGGAAATTAAAGAAAAGTACATGGAATGTGTAGAAAGATCACATCATTGATTTCTAATTTAAAATTGGAAAAAGTTACCATTTTCAACTTGCATTTTTTTTAGAATTTACTTTTAGGACTTAGCTCTTTTTGGACGAAGGACATTGACGGTTACACCAATTGTGCTCTTTGATTACTTCGATGCCAAGGCAAGTCCTACCTAGAAAAGTGGTTTTTAAGCCGGACCGCTCTAAACCCACCACTTACCTCGGGGCTTAGCTGGTCGGGTTGGCTTCATAAGACTGGGTTGCTTAGGTGCACTCTTCGACCTTAAGGGTGACTAGTTGTTGCTGTTTAAGTTAGGTCCAGTTTGTGTCTTTAATTTTGTCACGAACTCTTAGAGAGAGAGAGAGAGAGAGAGAGAGAGAGAGATGATTCCAAAATTGACCACCTTTATCGGCTTCATGCTGTACATGTGTAATGGACCAATGGAAATCCATAGACAAGAGGGAACTCATCGATTGCAATTAATCATTCAATAACATGGATGGATTTTTTAAAAAATAATGGGCAACCCAATGGTAATGAGATAGATAGTAATAACCAAAGGCAGTCCCAGTGTGATTACCTATACCCCACATCCATGTATATATATATATATATCAACGTACACTTCATCACACAAGAATGTGTGAGGTTTTTATGAAAGAGACTATGGAGATTTCTCAAATAATCACAAATCCATAAGGGAGTTGTCGAACAAGTGAATAATGAAAATGTACATCAAATAACTTGTTCATTTAGATTAGGTACCACATATGGTTGGAATTGGGTAAATTACTATGGTTATGATTATAAAGAGGAGTCCTTGAAGTCCATTAATGGAATGGCAATGGAGAATGATCAACCAACAAGGGCCCCACATGATTACTCATACCCCACATAATCTAACACTCCTTCCGATATGGATGTGTAGGTAGGGTATGATCATATATTACCCAAACCTCAACAATTTCACAAGCAAGATTGTGAGCTTTCCAAGAAGAATATAAAAACAAGTATAGGAATTTCAGAAATCGATGTAGGAATCAAATGCAAGTTACGGGCCTTGTGAAATGGGTAACATGCGTAGCTCAAATTGGGGCAATCAATCTCTAGACGATTGACAAAATAAATGAATCGGCCTTGTCAGCTCCAAAAATTTACTCTGGGCAGGTTGTATGATTATCATTCACAAGATATGTCATATGCATCCCCTAATTCCCCACTGCTCAATTGGTCATAGGAACTACCACCACCACCCTTGGAGGGATCTTTTGTGGATACCTGTAGCACTATGATCCCAATTAAGTATGATTAATGACTAATTAAGTAAGTTATTATCTAATTAATATATAATTCATCTAAACTATGATGTTTATTCTCTAATTAGATTAGATTTAGTTTACTTTAGTCTCATTGAGCCTAGTGGATCAAGTTTAGGTCATGGATAGGTAGTTTGGGTGGAATTTAACCTTAACTAGGCAGATGAGGATCCTTTTCGTAATTTTAGAATTCATGATTTTACATCATACATGCATCATATTGATATTGTCACATTTGTCTTGTTAAGCTCGTCAACTTTTGTGCTTGACTTAAATGCATTCGACCTTGTATGAATTAGTTGAACCCTCAAATGACTCAAATTGGAAATATAAAAAGAAAGCAGGACTTCTCTATAATTCTGCAAACTTTGTTTTAAAAAGGGCTAAAGAACCTCTCAATCGATTCTCCCCTCTTCTCTCAACTACAGCTGCTTCTTCCTCTTTTTCCATTCTTCTTCCTCCCTAATCACATTGAGCAAGATAGATCTTGCATGCATGCTCTAAGACCTTTATTCCCTTATTCCATTTCTTCTCTACCTTTCTCTACTATTGGAAATTAAAGATCAAGGTTGCATTTCTCTCTACAACTCTTTAGTTACTGTCTAAGGTAAGATCTTCTTCTATTCATAGATTTTTTGGTTTAAAAGAGTCAAAGAGACTCTTATCACAATCATGCACTCATTTGCTTTATCATTTCTTACATGCATATCATTTTAGGTCAAGCATTGTGTTTTCTTCTCATTTGAGCCAAAAGAAGGAATACAAATTTGAACTCTAAGTCAAGGCAAGTATAAGCTAATTAATGTTGAATGCATATTGGTATTCAGTGATTCTTATAAGTCTATTGCAGTCTAAGTGTGGTTTTCAGCCCTTGAACTTGTTAAATGCATAAATTAGGTTGAATTGGATGCTAAATAGTTGAGTGCAGTAGAGAAAATGGAGTAAAATGGTTTACAGACATTCACTTAGAATTCTAGTGTTATAGGTTAAAGGAAAGAGTTCTGTACAGAAACAGCTTCAGTAATTTTGAAGCTTACAGTTAAGCCATAAGTACACTACGACTAGCTTTCTAGGGAGACAAAAATCTAACTTCCTTATACAGCTAACCTCATGGCTAACTCGTGAGATACATTACGGCTAAGCCGTGGCAAAGCCGTAAGCCACCTAAGGCTAAGCCATAGGACACTTTATGGTTAAGCCGAGAATGCGGGAGAAAATTCGACTTTCATGGCTAAGCCGTGAGACCTCCACGGCCAAGCCAAGAGACCTCCATGGACTATTCACGACTAAGCTATGGACTATTCACGGCTAAGCTATAACAACCCTGGAACTTAGGAAAATTAGGGACATTTGAGAAGATTTTGTAGGGCCTTAGTTATTTGAATACTTTAATCTAATCAATTGTCCCAACGAAAAATTACTCATCATGAAGTGTTTTGAGGGCTGAGACTCATTCATGTAATGTTGTCTATTTATTAAGCACTTTCCCGTGGGTGTTGGTATAAGGGACTTTGATACACTCTTTCTTACACAAAGTGACACCAAATAAAGACAAGTGTATATCAAATAACTTAAAACTACAGCATCATGTATGATTAGAAATAATGGATGACTAGATTAGAGTTAGCTTGTAAATTATCTTGATTTCCACCAATTTGAATTTGCATAGCATATCGAATCGTATTGTTGCTCTCTATTATTGAAATGATTTTGAATGGTTATCATATGGATTGATTTAAGCTAAATGTTCATTGATATATGGTTTTCCAATTATTCATATTGAATTGAGTAAGAATGAAATGACTGTCTAATGAATTGTTCACAATGAAACAAATTGCACGATTTACTCAATTTCAATTATATGATTCATAATGGTCTGGCTTTACTTAGCTTTAACCTTATGATACCTGGCCGGGTTGATTTTCGTGTAGTAGATTGTTATGGTGCCATTACAGCGTGCTTTTGGAGTTTCCAAATTACACGTACGTAGAGATCCAATCATACCTTTGGCCGGGCCATCGGTGTTCTTAATACAAAGATCCCTAAAAGGAAGATATAACAAATGTAGTAGCCAAATAGTAAAGTATTTATCTTATTTTATTCTTATATCATGCTTTAAAAATGCACAATATGCTTAGTTTACTAAATTGACCTCTATTGATCAATTGTCATTAATTTATTTTGATATACTGCATGTTACTTTAATTATGCTTATACTTTGTTGAATAGCCTTAGTTACTTGTTGTCTAATGGTGTTACAGGCTCAGATCCCAATCCTGAACTTGATAAGATTGAGGAGACTCGAGAGGAGGCCAACTAGGTCCCCTCATGTCAGGATAAGTGACAGCATAAGAAATCTGACTGATCTACTTTCGGAGCGTGACATGACTATTTAGATCTTTCTGATCTTAAATTTTGGATGTATTAGGGTTTCATGACATTTTGCATTAGTTTTAATCCAAGCATAGTCTATGATTTCCTTTCTTTTGGGACAAGGTGTATTTTTTAATTGTCCATAAACTTTATTTTCTTCTTGTAAAGGCATGTATACTTACTCTAGTTCAAACTTATGTACATGCCATATTATGTTATATAGGTATGTTTTCTTCCTTTTTATGTATATAGGCATTAGTATATATTGTTGATAAATCCTTAAAAATGCATATTTTTATATACATTTTAAATCATTTTAAGGATTTATTGAATCAAAAGAACCTCATTTATTGTGAAATCATATTTTTGTAGATTTATACATCACTGTAGTGCATTCATTTATAATCTGCTAAAAAATTATCATTTTTGCTTACAGTCATTAAACCTGCCATATTTAGAATTTTATTTTTAGAAAGTTTTGGTAAAATTGGTTTTCTTATTAAATGACTCAATTTTTTATCATCTACTAATTTAGTAAAAATCATGCATAACGATATCATTCATGAGGAATGGGCGCCCCATATTGGTGAGATTATGGATTTTTTATAAAAATTATTATTACAAATGATAATTCATTTTTTTTTTTGTAGGAAGCTGGTGAAGTGGGTTCCACACATGTACATGTGTGCACTCACACATGTGTTGGACATCCAAAAATGATGGGGTCCACTTTCTTTGCACAAAATCCCAAGATTATCCTAAAGATAATTCAAGAAAATTCATTAAGGGCAAAATTAAGAAAGAAGATTTTTGTAAAATGGAAAGTAACTTGGTAAAAAGAAAAATGTTGGAAGGACTGCATACAGATGATGGAAATCCACATCAGTTGAAAGTTGACTTTGGATTGTGACTAAGAAATTTGTGATCTTTATCTCCAAATATCTCTCAAAATTCTCAAGGAGGAAAGAGAATTTTTCAAGAAAAGAAAGTGTCTGTGACATGGGATTTTAAAAATTGAAAAGCAAGATTTTTTCTCTCAATTCCTAATTTTTCCAAACTTGGTGGCCAAGGAAGGATTTTTACCAATTAATGAAGATTGCAAGCAAAGATCAAGGGAGTCAAGCAGGCAACTTAGGGATCCGAAAATCTATATCAGCAAGGCTAATGGGACATCCAGAGCTATGGAAGAATTACCCACCTTCTACCTCTAGATCTTCTACACTCATCTCTCCCCTTCTTATCTCTACATCTCAAGTCATCAAGGAGGCTTGGCCCTAAAGCAACACCATCAACCTTGAGGGTTCAACTAGAGGGAGAAATTCTTTTCCATCCTAGTATGTGTAATTTCTTTGTTTTAATTTTTTTTATCTTGTGTAAATAATTACCATGTTAGTTTAATGATATTCATCGCATTATTCTTCTCATTCTTATGGTTTTTTTTTGTTGCTTGATTTGTGTTTAATTTTGTGCTTGGATTGATGACTCAAGTCCATGATAGCATATTTAAAGTGATTTCTGGGCTTGGATTAAGGGAGGATTTTGAGAGAATATACATACTAATTGAACAACATTTAGTTTTTTTGCACTACCACCTTTAAATTTCTGCATCACCGCCTTTAAATATGTTTTCTCACCACCTTTGATTTCCTACACTTTTATTTTATGCATTTTCTTTTTATTTCAATTTCTGCACAAATTATGTTTAATTTTCTGCACAGTAGTTTTGTTTAGGTACTGCTAGTCTCATGCATATGTTCAAAATCCTTGCACATGTGTAGGGTTATCGTTCATGGAAAATCTAGAAGTCAGTTTTACAGATTTACAGTTCCTAAATCGAGTTGATTCTGAATTTATTTGGCCTGGTTTAGCATGCAGTATGGTGCAGGCTATTCACCTTTATTTGACTGATGCTTGAGTCACGTTCAAAGTATAAAAATCATATTTGAAACTTACTTTGAATCAAGTCAGATTTGGTGCGGAAAGGTCATTAAAAAAGTTCTGAATTGGAACAGGGTAGTACTTAACCAAATTTCATACACAGTGATGAACATGTGCAACCGCCGCGTGTTTGATGATTTAAAAAGTTCTGAATCCTTAAAATCAGAATTAAATCACATCTGAATTCAATCAATCTTCGCTGAAAAGAATCATATAAATCTCATTGGAAACAAGTTGAATTACGGTAGAATTGTTTATGAAAAAAAAATTGACAACTTATTGGGCTGTTCTTTAAGTTGATTTCTTAAACCCTAACTGAATGGGATTTAGTTCTAAAACTGATATGAAACTGCCCTTCAAACATTGATTTCTGAAGTATTCACTCACTCATGCATGTAATCCCTCATATTTACAAACTATTTTGTGTTGTTTCTCCATTGAAATTCATGCATCTTAGGCCACCAATTTCAGCAGTACACATTAGCTCAGCATGTTAAGTTTTGGCTTTGCCTTAGGAAGTTTCTAATTTTGTTTGTTAATTTTATTTTAGAAAGTTTTTATTGGAAGGTCTAACTTGTGTTTTGTTTTGCAGCAACGTAGATTATTGTTTCCTAGTTTTTAGATTTAGGATTCTAGTTTTAGAATTTATTTTATTTTATTTTATTTGGTTTGTAATAAATTGTTTTCATTTTTCAAATTAGGAATAAATGTATTTATTAGATTTTAAATTAGGTTTGTTTTAGAATTTTATTTAGGACAGATTATAAGTTGAAAATATTTTAAAAATATTGCTCCCTGTGGATCAACCTAGTCTCACTAGTTCTATTACTATATCGCAGTTCTGCACTTACAAACAATTGTCTCATGAATGATACATTGGAAATATTTAATTGTTGGAGAAAACAAATTTACAGGTGATATTGATAAGCTTCCGTGTGATTTGTACTTGGACAGATGTTCATTACAAGCACCTTACATGTTAAGTAATGTAAATATCCATTGTGTAACTCGCTTCGACTTCAGTTTAGGTGTGGATTACAAGGGAGTACACGTGTCACGATCAGGTATTGACCCTAATACCCAAATTCTTAGGCTCGGGTTGTGACAACACCTTAGTCAAATTCATACAGTTCGCACAAAACACCACAAAATCCATAGAAAGACTAACGACTTTAGTTAGTTAAATTGTACTTCAGTTAGAAAAAGTAAATGACACCCTTGAAAGTGAGATCAAAATTCAAAAAGATGATCCATCAATCATTGAATATCCTATATAGATATGGATTACACAAATACACATTGGAGATCTAAGGGTGTACATGAGGAAATGAATGCTGGTGGGAAGCATGAATCAAATTATGAACCATAAGAGCCTTTATCCCTGTGTCTCCATAGCTTAACCCATCCAGCAAGGAGAATCTAGACTACCTTAAAGAGGATATTTTGCCCTTTTATATTGATCTTTACAATGGTTCCGATTTGTAACACGCCGAACCCAATTAAGCATGTTTAGATATTTATTGTGTAAGTTATTAGCTATTTAATATAGAATTAATCTAAATAATGATGTTTAATATTTAATTAGGTTAGATTTAGTTTACTTTTATCTTATTTAGTCTAGTGGGTTAAGTTTGGGTTATGGTTAGGTAGTTTGGTCGGATTTAACCTTAATTTGGTAGAAGAAAACCTTTTTTCGTAATTTTAGATTTTATGGTTTTACATTATACACACATCATATTGATATCATCACGTTTGTCTCATTGAGATCGTCAACTTTTGTGCTTGACTTGAATGCATTCGACTTTGTTTGAATTGGGTGGACCATTTGACTTAAATTGAAAATACACTAAGGAAGATGGATCTTTTTAAAAATTTCAGAAAAATTCTGATGTATAAAGGAGCCCACCTGGAGCTATTCAACCTTTCTTCACCAAAAGACCCAACTGGGAGCTCATTCATGTCCTTTTCTTCCCCAAATTCTACTTGGATGCATGGTTAAGGTCGTTGCATGTGGGGCCCCAATTCCATCATCTTTTCTTCCATTTCCATCATCTTCTACCTCTCCTTATAATCTTGTAGTGTAGGATCTAAGCATTTCTCTTTCCAAACTAGTTCTTAAGGTAAGATCTCTTACCCATTTACATAATTCTTAGTTCAATGGAGTCAAGAAGACTCTTATCTTTGACATGCACTCGTACTCTTCATTCTTTCTTATATGCACGGCATTTTAGGGCAAAAAATAGTGGGTTCTTCTTCTCATTTTGAGCTAATAGGAACAATAGTCGCTGAATACAAAATCTAAGGCAATTACAAGCTAATTATTGTTAAATGCATGTTGGTAAATTGTGATTCTTGTAAATCTATTGAAACTCTACATGTGATTTTTAGCCCTTTTATTCTTGTTTCAAATGCATAATGAAAGTGATTAAGAAAATGAATAAAATGTGGAACAAGAAATGTTAAGTGGTGGAATTGAGTGAGGGTCACTGCAATAGAATGAAATATAGGCATGCAGTCAGAGCACCAGTATCATGAGTGAATAAGAGAGTTCTGTGACTCTAGCTTTAGGAATTCTGAAGCTTACGGCTAAACTGTAAATTGTGCTACGGCTAAGCCGTAAAGACCCATAAGCCTGATAAAAATGAAAAGTTAAAATTTTTTTTTCTGTGACTAAGGTTATAGCTAATCTGTAGCCAAGCCATGGCCAAGCTATAGGTCATCTACGATTAAGCATAGGTTATCTAGAGCTGAGCCGTAGATGTGGGACAAAATTTTGTAAAAGCCATAGCTAAACCTTAGGCCGTCCATGGCTAAGTCGTAGGAACCCTGAAACTTCGGCTTAACTAGGTACATTCATAAGATCTTGTAGGGCCTTAGTTTCTTGGATCCTTTACCCAAATCATTTGGCCTAATAAAAAAATCACTTAACATGAAGTGTCTTAGAGGCTGAGACTCATTCATGTAATGTTGTTCATTTGTTTAGCGCCTACCCATAAGTGTTGCTTTAAGGGGCTTTGATATACATTTCCTACACAATGTGACACCAAATAGAGACAACCGTGTATCAAATAATTTAAAACTACATCATCATGCATGGTTAGAAACAATGAATGATTAGATTAGAATTGGCTCATAAATCACCTTAACTCTACTAATTTGAATTGTATAGCATATTGAATTCTTGTAGTTGCTCTTTATTATTAAAATGATTATGAGATGGTCATTATATAAATTGATTCTAGTTTAAACATTTCTTGATATACGGTTTTTCTTATTATTGATATTGAATTAATTAAGGATGAATTGAACGTAAAGAGAATTGTTTCTCAATGTAATGAATTGATTTACTCAAATTCAATTATATAACTCAAAATGGTTTGGCTCTACTTAGTTTCAGCCTTATGATACCCGACAGGGTTGACTTTGGCGTAATAGATTGAAATGGTGCCGCTGCAATATGCCTTTGGAGCTTCCAGACTCCATTATTGTAAGGACCCAATTGTACCTTTGGTCCGGGCTTTGGCATTCCTTATTGGGAAGATATAGTAAATGTAGCAGCTAAATAGTAACGTATTTCTCTTAATTAATTCTTATATCATGTTTTATTCAATGCACAATATGCTTATATATTAAATTAACTTTCATGATCAATTGTTAATGATTCGTATAGATACAACACTTGTTACCTTAATTATCTTATACTTTGCTGAATAGTTTTATTCATAAGTTGTTTGATAGTGTCACAGGCTCAGATCCCAGTTTCGGTCTTACAAAGATCAAGGAGACTCAAAAGGAGGCTTACGAGGTCCCTTTAGGCCTCGATGAATGGATAGTAGTAGCAAGTTGACTAATCCCCTTTGCGAAGGGCGACAAGATCACATCAAGGCCTTTATTTTGAGAGTTTTTGGGAATAGGGTTCCATGAAACTTTGCATTAGTTTTTCCATGCATAGTTCATGATCCCCTTTCCTTTGGGACCATGCATATCTGTTGTTATTGTTTATAAAACTTTATCTCTCTCTTGAATAAACATGTTACAACGCCCTTTTACAAACTCTTGCACGTACATATCATGTGTTATGTTTCTCCTTTTTATTGGTATTTTAGTGTGTACTGTTTCATGAATAGATACATTTGGAAATTTTTATCTATTGGAGAGGAATTTTGTAGGTGATATTGACAAGCTTCTCTGTGCTTATACTTAGATAGATGTCCATTAGTGGCACCTCACACATATAAGTAATATGAACATCTTTTGTGTAATTCCGCTTAGACTTTGGTCTAGGTGTGGATTACACGGGAGTACACTTGTCACGCTTCGGGATTAACCTTAATCCCAGGATTCTTGGGTTTGGGTTGTGACATCATTCTTCTAAAGATTCTAGCATTACAAGTTTTCAAGAATCTGATATTCCCAAATTGTTGAAACAACAAATGCACCCCAAGGGCTTTCAATGAATGATCCAATTTTTGAACTTTTCGAAAAGAAAGCATTAATGTCTATGGAGAAAGATGTGGCAAATGATATACCACTCGATAGTTTCATTCTGTTAGAATTTTTCCATCAAACTCTTGAGTTGCCAAAATTGTTGGAAGCAAAGGAATTCCATTGTTTAAATGTATTCTAGGAATTAGAGGAATGTTGTCCCATTCAGACTCCTAAGTCTAACATTTTGGAATCCTATGAGCCCGTGCCTAAAGAGATTAAGGAGTTTGAGCTAATAGAAATTGTGGCGTGCGGGAGGACCTAGGACCACCCAGTTGTTCATTATGTCCTACTCTCTTACCATTTAAAGATCCATTTTTTTTAGAGGAGGAAAGATTTTTAATGGTGGTTCTTTCTTCATACATTCACAATGAACATGTGGTCCCCATGTTCACTGTGCATAATTCTCATTAGTTATTCTTTATGAGTGCTTCTTGTGAATTGTGTAGATGAAAATTTCTTCTAGGATCCTGGTGGACTCATGGTTTATGATCCAATAGTGTAGATTTTTCTTTTTTGCATAGTTTCTTTTTAGATTAGCTCCTTGTGTTTTTCTTTTGTTTTTTTTTTGTTTTTCTTTTTAATAACCTTGGATAGGGAGTAGCTCGGACATATGTTCAGGTAATTTCTTTCCTTTACTTCCTGTTATTAAATTTCCTCATTTTATTTATCATATTTTTGCATTACATGCATTACATCCAGGAAGATGTTCATTTTAGGTTGGGGGTGAGATTAAGCACGCTTATCCAATTTTAGAGAAAATTTTCAATTTTTTAGGAAAACTTACAAATTTTTAGGACTTTTTTTTTAGTTTTGGCATTTTTGCCGGTGCTTCTTTTTATGGAAAATAAGGTTTTCAAAAGAATTGAGATGATTTGAAGATATATAGAAATATGAAAATTTTAAAATTTTTATGAGGAAGTATAAAGAAGGTTCATTTTTCTATATATATAAATGATGAGATCTATTGAAGAATTACCTAACCTTGTTTTACATGGACACACATATACATCTCTCAAAATTCTGGATAGGAAACTTTAATGCTGTTTTTGAGATGTTTTAGGAAAAATATGACAAGAATCTAAAATTTAGCTTTATAAGTTTCTTTGTTCATCTGGGTTGTTTCGCGAGACTGCGAAAATCATATTGGATTAATTCGGGTGAATTGAAAAAGGCTGCCCATTGTCAAAAGAAAAAGAAAAAAAAAGATGCCAAAATGGCCAAAGAAAAAGAAAACCGCTAAAAGCGAGGTGAAATAAAAAAAGAAAAAAGCAAAAAAAAAATCCAGCCAAAATGGCTAATGACGACATTTTGAAAAACAATAGTGCAAAAGCCGTCATACTAGCTGTGAGATGAAGCTTATAATTTTCCTAAATCTAGGAGGGTTATTATTTGAGGGAGAATTCGGTTTTAACGGCATTATTGTGAAATATTTGAAAATTGTTATGATGTATACACTTTCACCTTGCACGTAAATTTGGTATGAATTAAAAAAAATTTATGAAAATAGAATTATAAATTGGATTTCAAAAAGTCTAGTATTTCAATTGTCCCGGAATTTGAAATATCCAATTTTGGTTTTCTTTTGGAAAATTTCTTTTACCATTTATTTTTTGTTTTTAGTAAAAGAATTTTGTGGGGTATATCTACTTTAACCCATTATGAGACACAACTCATCCACTAGGCTGGAACCTAGGGATTTAAAAAACTTGTTGCATATACTAAATACAGTTGAGAGTTCCATCAAAAGTGGTTTTGTTTTTCACTTTCATTGCAATGGTTTTTTAAGTTAGATTATGTTGATGATAAAAGCCTTACATTTGCAGTTTTTCTAAGGATTAGCAAAGTGTTGGTTGTGGGGGGGGGATGTTAATGCATCATTTCATATAGATTTATGTACTCATTTAGGTTAAATACACTACATTTAACAAAAAATCATTATTTCATGCATTTAGAGAATACAGTTTGTAATCTCTAATAAAAGCATGCATTGTGCACATTTTTAAGCATGAATTCATGAAACCTATCATTTATTGTATTTTTCCTAACATTATCTTTCATTTTTTAAAAATTTTGAGGAATCCCAATTCAACCAAAACTCTTCATGAGAAATTCAGTTGCTCTAGAATTTCACCTACATTCGAACTCTAAGTATTATTTTTTTTTACAGGAAATGCTAAAATTAGGACCTGTGGAACAGTCGAAAAAAGAATTGTTGTCAAATTAGGATTCGTAGTTACATCAGGATTCCTACTTGGGACCCAATTTCACGCAAAGATGATCATGGGAGAATTAAATAAGAAGAAAGAAAAAAAGAAAATTGAAGGAAAGAAGAAATTGAGCATCTTGAGGACACCACACTCTCATATGTACATAAGTACACATACTTGAATGTCCAAGGGGGGTCCACATTCCCTCTAAGTACAAATTCAAATTATCTTCTAGAGAATTCTAGAAAATTATGGAAAAGTCACTATTTGCAGAAGATTCAAATTCTGGGAGATAAAGTCTAGGTAAGAGACAAAGAGGAAGAGTTCTACTCAAAGTTAGAGGAGAAGGCAAAGATCCCTTAAACTCTTTCTAATCCTTATTCAACATAGAGTTCAAAGTGACGAAGAATTGAAGATTATTTTCATTTTTTTTAGGACAGCATGAATTAAAATGGTTATAACTCTTTAACTTGAAGTCAATATAGCTAATCTACACACTATTAGAAAGATCTTTTTGAATAGATATCTGTGAAATCCAAGTTGTAGATAAAATGAGATAATATGACCTCTAAAAGTTAGTGTAGAATTTTTTATTCGGAAAGAGTCATACTCAAGCTAGGAAATTATATTAAAATAGGGACTCTAAGTGCAAAAAACTAGAAGTACAAGGCCATCAATGTCTAGCCCTCTTCATGGTGGCTTCTCTCTCTTCTAGCAACTCTCTTCCACACCATCTTCTCCATCTTCAAGTTCTCTCCATTGGAGCTTATCAAGGCGGCCCCTCTAGCCTATTACACCCTTGGTTTTCATCTAGAAAAAGAAGGTTCCATCATCCTAATCTGTATGTTTTTGTTTTTATTTTTCAATCTTTTGTAAAGACATTACATATTAGTAACAAAGTTGTTTCTTTTTAATTTTCTTTTTTTTTCTACTTGTGGTTTTCTTTATTTTAGTTGTATGTTCTTTTTTTTCGGTTAATTAATTGTGCAATTGGTAAGGTTAGTAGAGAAATGCAATCTCATTACAAATGGACTAGTTTAGTAACCTAAAATGTACACATATTCATTTTGGGATGGGAGGCAATGCAAACTAGAGTCAAAACAAAATTTTTTTGCCAAATAAAATTAAGAGCCCCAGTACCCTTGAACTCCTTGCTCTTTCACACATTAGTTTATTGGTCACCCTTGGATTGACGACCCAAGGAGTAGAAAAAGACCCTAGGAGCCTAGTCTAGTTATCTCGGAGCCTGGTAGAAATGGCATTTTTATGGAAAAACTTCACTACATTTAGTTTTCTGCATGCTACATTTAATTCTCTTGTTTACTACATTTAATTTCCATGTCTACTACATTTACTATTCCTGTTAATACTATATTTATTTTTATCGCACTACTACATTTAAATTCCTACACTTATGTTTTTTTTTTCTTCTTTATGTTTAGTTCATGCATAGTTATTGCGGCTGAAAGTTTATGTTTAGTTTCAGAATTGTTTTTGCATGTTTAAAAATCAGACTTGAAGTAGTTATGTTGGACGTCCATGATAGTGATGCACTGAAGAATTTTCAACTTTGAAAATCAGTTCATATGATGCATGTTTCTATGTTATTTGTTAATGGTATGCTATGTTTCAGTTGTGATGGTTTTTAAGCATTGAAGAGAATGAATCTCATGATGATTTAATGCATGTTTCAGATCCGAAAATTGATAGTTTATAGCAGTTAAAGAGAAATTCTGCACACATCTTTTGGCAACCAAACATCTTTGAATCATTGCATACATGCATACATAGTTTAATTTAAAAAGTTTGTGGACCATAAGAGTTGCTGGAAACCAACTTCGAAACTGAGTTTTATCTCAGTTGTGCTCAGAAAAAAGGTGTTTTGGTCGTGCAAAATATTGACAAAAAACAATCTACATACATTTTAGGATCATGCATATTGTTTCATGCAAAACTTTTCTATTTTAGATCCTTTTTCTTTTTTTTTTCTTTTTTGTTAGTTTCATGCATCTATTAAGTGTTTGATTCCATCATAAAACTTAGTTTTAGGCTATATTAGATTAGGTTCATTAAACGTGCAAACTTGCATCTCATATAAAAATTTTGCAATAGGAATTTTAGTGGCATGCATTGCATAATATATATATATATATTTCAAGTTTTTTAACATAGTCTAACTTAGATAGTGTTTAATTTAATTTTCTTTCTTATTTTAGATAGTTTTCCTTGTGCTTATTCAAAAAGAAGTACCATGGTATATATTGTTTGCAGATGATATAGTATTGATAGATGAATCAAGAGATGGTGTAAATGCAAAGTTTGAGAGATGGCGATTAGAATCTAGAGGCTTTAAAATAAGTCGTACAAAAATAGAATATATGGATTGCAACTTCAGTGGACATATACAAAGTGTTCAAACCACTGTCAAAATTGAAACGTATGAGATACCACGTAGAGATTCTTTTCGGTACCTAGGCTTGATGATTAGTAAGAATGGGGAGATGGAAGAAGATGTAGAGCATAGGATAAAAGCTGGATGGTTGAAGTGGATACTAGCTTCTGGAGTGCTTTGTGACAGACGAATGTCAATGAAATTGAAAGGCAAATTTTACAGGACAGTGGTTAGACTAGCTATGATATATGGAGCAGAATGTTGGCCAATTAAGAAGATGCATATTTATAAGATGGATGTAGCGGAAATGAGAATGCTTAGGTGGATGTGTGGTAAAACTAGGAAAGATAAAATTAGAAATGAGTGCTTTCGAGAGCATTTAGGGGTAGCACCAATAGGAGATAAAATTAGAGAAACCCGTTTAAGATGGTTTGAGCATGTTGAGCGTAGGTCAGTAATGGCACCAGTGAGAAAATGTTTGGTTATACAGGTGAATGGCCCATCAAGAGATAGGGGTAGGCCGAAAAAAACATAGATGGAAATCATTAATTCAGATTTGAAGAAGTGTAACTTATCAAAGGATTTGGCTCAAAATAGAATGGAATGGAGAAACAGAATTCATGTAACCGATCCCAACATGGTTAGGATAAAACTTTGATGATGATGATGATGATGATGATTTTAGATAGTTTTCCAGATTTAGACTCTTTCTAATTGAGTGTCCAAAGAAGATTTCTTAAACATTGAAAGTTTTTGTTTATCTATAAGTTCTAACCTGTTTGTTTAGTTTTGCCACAACTCTTATTAGTTAGGAATTTATAGTTTTTAGGTTTCCTAGTTTTAGGATTTTTAGGATTTAAGTTGGAAATAACTTTAATTCAAATAGCTCCCTGTAGATTGACCCCTTACTCACCGGGATTATTACAACATCGCAACCTTGCACTTGGATTTGACGAACAATGGTGTATGGTAAAAAATGTATGGTTTGGTTTGTATGGTTTGCATTTTTAAACTTCTATGTGATTCATAACCTTTGGAATAGAGATTGTAAATATTGATGTGCGTTGAAAACAAAGGGGTCACATGAATAGACATTAGCCGGGGTCAATGAATGACTTTGGTCGGGGTCTATGACTTGTTCCTTTTTGTGATTAAGAGTCAATAGGGGTCAAATGGATGGACATTAACCGGGAGCTTCATACTTCACTTGCATCTTGAAGTTCTGTAGCATCTTCCCTTCACTTTCAAGAACAAAATCCTTCCTAAAACTTCTCTCAATACCTCCAAACACCGAAAACAAGGTACTTAACCTCTGAAAAATACAGTCAGCGTGTTCAGCTTTGTACCTTAAACCATTCAAACCTCTAGAAACCCCAAACATCCTTAGTCTTTTAGGACTTTCTTTGTATTCTTCTTCACTTAAGTCTTGGATATCATTGTCTTCGTTGTGTACATCATTTCGGTTTACGATAGAATCACCCGGGATGATACTACTTTGGGCACTCAGTTGGCACAAAAAACAATTAACTCCCTTGGGATTCGTACTTCTCATACATGAGAGAAATAATTTATAGGTCACAAAGTTCGTCTAATTAACGTGAAAAACCATTCACACCCATTCCTGGTTTTTGTAACCTTAGGAGTTTTCACTGGAGTTTTCCAGCAAATACATTGGGAAAGAAGAGAAGAAATGCCACTGCCTTTAGACTGTTGATCCTGCATTTTGTGTACTTCTTGTATTTTTTTTTTCCTGAGGTCGAGGCCGAATGAGGGAGCTGTGAAAAATGATATGTAAATAGCTTTCACTCATAAGGTCAGATCATAGTAACCCATGTGAATATAAACTAGAGAAAGGAATAGAAACGCAATCTTTACTCAAATAGGTATTGGGACAACCCAAATCAGGCTCAATAAATGTAAAAAAAGAAATGCTTCTCAATGAGTCCTAGTGCTCAAGCTCATGCCCTTTCACACCATCTCAATGGGAATACACAAATAAGCATATATAAATGATGCACTGACCAAAATAACGGCCATCCTCGCAATCAAACTACTGTTCCCAGTTTTTTTATCAGCCTGAAAAATCTATAACTCCACAAGTAATTATACTATAAAACCACAGAAAACATTATCAGTCAATTAATAGCAAATTGGGCTACGGTCTTTGAGTATAGACATTTCAAATGTATGTGTATCAATATCTATAAAAATTATGACTGTTAATTTGGTAGCTTCAACAATAATAATAAAAAAAATTAATTAATATCATTAGAAATGAATGCGGAATCAAATTATGGGACAAGCTCCCCAAGGTAAGGCATATCATATCTTCCTAATCATCCATTTATCATCCACATGTAAGTAACTACAAGTCGGTATAACTCGAAAAGCGCTAGCTGTAGACTAAACTATTGCAAAAAAAACGTCCCCAATCCAAATGACAATACAAAAGAAAGGGCTAATAAACGTGCATAAGGATCCCCACATTGCTTTGCCCATGGACCAAATAATGCCTTAAGATTACAATTATAGAATGTGAAAAATTATAATTTCATGTGTGAACCCAACATAGGTTCTTCATATGGACGTACCATCAAAGATACCACTTGATATAAATCCGAGTCTAAAACATGTTAAAATAACAATGCAATGTTCAACAACTATTTTAGTTCAACAGATTTTGTGCGAGTCATAAAAGATCAACGAAGGATCAAATAGCATATAATTTTGCTTTACAAGCATAATTTTAGGAAAATAACAGTTGGATTTCCTAAGTCACAATAGAACACCAGAATCGACACACCATATGCCTCGTGTGGATCTCAAGAAAATTACACAATCCAACATCTGGATATTTGGAGGCAAGGAACACAAAACTCTAATACTAGTAAGATTATTGGTCTGGACTGACAATACAATCTTCGGATCAACGGTGGGCGACCATGTTAATAACTTAAACCCAAACCCCTCCCCAAGCTCCTAAAAATGTGCTGCGGGTCCCCTACGCCTCCAGCGAGTGAAACACATCGGAAAGGTTATTGGAAAATTTTGTCTCTAGATAATTGTAAATAAATTATATAATAAAAAATAATAGAATTAATTGAACAATTAGTAGCCGAATCACATCTTTAAATACGCTTCGTTTGAAAGATTTCACCTCCACATAAGTGAAAAAGGACTCATGGATGTTTGCCCCAACATAAGACGGCATCTTGATTGGATGATTTCCAACAATCATGTACTCAAAAGAATAGAGAATCTCAACCTAAAGGACCACTTCTCAGACTCGCAAGAGCTAATAAGAACTTAAAAGAAGAAGAAGAAATGACAGAAGAGAGAAGAGGATTTGTTGTTTGCTAGGATGGTTCAAAAGGCTTATCCCGTGTTCAACGGTTACAGTGTTGTATATGAATGCGAGACATAGCCATCCGATGCAATAGTAAGGTAACATACTCTGTGTTAATGCGGAGATGTTACCCTAACGATTGTGCATAATGTATAGGTTTGCCGAATAGTGGATCCGGATCCACCAAAGGTCCAACAAAACACACGCAGGACTAGGACCATCCTGCAAGGAAGGTTTGGCCCAACCCACCGCAGGAATGGGTTGGTCAGCCCGTAATGCACGATGCGGCCCGGCCCACTTCCCCTGAGTGGATGGGCTGGCCCGCCCACCACACCACGCACGCACGGAGGGCCCGCCTATATGTGGTCACCACTACTTAAGCCCACTACCAAGAAAAGTACTAGAAACATATGAGGAAATCAAAAAACATGCCTCATAAAGAGTTATCCGTGGGATTCTAAGAAATAAAGAGAAAGACAAGCGAGGGAAAAACAAGTGTTTTAATGCACAAGTATACCAACAATCCCCACACATTAAAGCATAAGAAAAATCTCATTGTTGCAAGTCCTGCTTATGAGATTTTGCATAAATGTAGGTAAACTAAGTTTTAAACCTTCACTTAGCTTAGTATGCTTGAGATACCAAAACTCTATGGTGAACTACAATTTTGAACCAAGAGTTAATCCAAATCATACATATTGCCCACATAATCTCAGAGCCTTAGGGATTCTTATAGAACTATGCACATTAATGACCTTGTGCTATCCCTATATTTATGAGTGCTCGAGAAAGTGGCCTAACCTCTCATAAGAAGCGGATGTAGACTGTCAAATGGGGCGACGGGCCTAGAGAAGGTATCCTTCGTATGACTGCTTTAAGGAGACACAAAATAGTAGAAACTGAAAAAGGAGGGAAGTGCTTCACAATTTCATTTTTGCTCTGCATTTATTACATTTTGGGTTATGTTGGTAACCTCGCAGGTAACAAGCTGTTTGCATATTTTTCTTTCGTTTGTTTACAATTTGCAATCCCCCTGTCCAATCTCAGGTGCTTTACATTGAACAAAAAATAAAAAATTTCAAGTACAAGTGAAGAGAATACATTTTTTGCCATTTTTTTGCCACCTGAGAAGAAAGAGAGCTTTCACCCCTCCTGGAAAAAAGAAATTCCTTACTTGTCAGAAGTTCTCTTGTCGCCTTTGCTTTTTTACAAAGTGGGTTTGGAGTAGTACTGTCGTGGTTGAAAACTGCCATTGAGGTCATTCTTGCATGTATTTGTTTGTGTGATTGATGATTGAAAAGGTCTTCTTTTGATATTTCCTTAGGATAGATGATGCAATCCCCAAGATATTTCATTTGGGGTAAACTTGTTGTCGAAAGGCTGACGTTTGCATTTGGAAGCTGATATTTTAAGCAAGAACATTGCTATTGTGGCTATGGGGTATTACTTGCGAAGAGCAAGGTTGTTGCAGATGTAGTCTTTGGGGATATCTTTCTTCTGAAGGGCAGGGCTGCAATAACCTTGGGCCAGCTATTCGTGGGGGTAGAAATCGACCAGCAGGCAAGAGCAAGAGGGTAGATTGCTGCTTCAGAGAGTTCAAGAGGCTAAGAGGGTGACAAGCTCTGCTTGAAAGGGAGAAGGAGGATGCCATTTGTTGCATATTTTATTTTATTATTTATTATTCTTTTAACCATTCTTCACTTTATCTTTCGAAGTTAAGGGAAACCCTTCTAATTTTAGGAAGTCTTTTCTCCTTGGGAAAGAACCCAGGACTATTATCAGGGTAGGACAACCTGATACCTGTGGCTCAAAAGAAGAAAATGTAATAATTTTTTACCTATCAATAGGGGCCTGACTTTCACACTCATCTAAGTATACTCTATTGAGCATGCTCCTATACAACACTATACTTATAAAGGAAATAGACTTTTACTAACTATTGTACAGAATATAAACACTTCGCATTATAGGAATGAGTCCATACACATGTGAGGGTTTTTGACGTGTTCTCAAAGTGTCATCCAAAGATAATTAACTTCATTTTCCCATTGAACGTGTCCCATGGGGATCTCCAATCAAACAGGTTGGGCATCTGTTATTGGTGACTTATCCTTTTTAAGATTAAGTCTTAGTCCCCTCAATGTTGAAAGTACTCGATCTCTGTAGAGTCTTTTAGTTAGTGGATCGACTAAATTATCCATCGATCTAAAAAAATCTATAATAATTACCCCTTGTTTCAGTAATTATCTCAACAAGTTATGCCTCAGACATATTTGTCTAGATTTTCCATTGTAGATTTTGTTATTAAACTTATCTATTGCTGATTTAGAATCACTAAGTAGAGCTATGACTAGAATCGATTTATACCACAAAGGAATATCTGTCAATAGGTTTTTCAACCATTCAGCTTCTTCATTGAGTCCATTGTGGATCAGGATAAACACAATTGTTTCTTTGATTTCCATGAGATGATTGCATTTCCAAGAGTAAATACATAATCGCTCGAAGACTTGGATTCTTCAGAATCCGATATGTAGTTAGCATCGCTATAACTTTCAAGTACAGCAGGATATCTTTCATAATGCAAATGATAATCAATGGTTTTCGTCATGTATTTGAATACTCGGATAACAATCATCTAGTGTTCACTACCAGGATTACTTGTATATCTGCTTAATTTGCTAATTGCATATGTTATATCAGGTTTTTTACCGTTTGTGATATACATTAAACAACCAATAGCTTTAGAATAATCTAATTGAGATACACTTTGTCCTTTGTTCTTAGATAATTTAACATTTGAGTAAAAAGGAGGGGAAACACCATTCCCTCAAAACATATTAAATTCCCAAAAGACTTTCTTAATATAATGAGACTAAGATAAAATAATCTTTTCAGAGTGCTTATGTATTTTTATACCTAATATTAAATCAGCCACATCCATATTTTTCATGTTAAGCCTAGAACAAAAAAATTTCTTAGTGTCCTCTACTGAAGTAAGATTAGTACAAAAAATAAGCATATCATTCACATACGAGCAAATAATAATGTGGGAACTACCAATATTTTTATAATCAACACATTTATCTGATTCATTTATTCTAAAACCTTCAGATATTATCACTTGGTCAAACTTCTCATGCCACTGCTTAGGAGCTTGCTTCAAACCATATAGAGATTTAATTAATCTGCAAACTTTCTTTTCTTTTATCGGTGCAACAAAAACTTTTGGTTGCTCCATATAAATTTCTTCATACGAATCACCATTTAAAAATGCGGTTTTTACATCCATTTGATGGATGACCATATTATGAATGCCAATGGCTATGAAGACTCTAATGGTAGTGATCTTGGCTGTAGGAGCATATGTGTCAAAATAATCAACTCCTCCATTTTGCTTAAATCCTTGTGCAACCAGTCTAGCTTTAAAATTTTTATAAACCCATCAGTTATTAGTTTTTTTTTTTTTTTGAAAATCCATTTGTAACTCATTAGTTTAATTCCCAGAGGAAGATCAACTAGTTCCCATGTATAATTGGTGTGAGATCCAGCGGGCCTGGGCCAAGGTGGCAGATCTGGTTAAAGTCCGATGTGCCCATCACCTACCAAAGAACACCAAGATAAAGGGGACTCCACAACTCCCACATCAAAAATAGCCAAGTGTTGACCCTAGGCTTATTAGTCAAACATGGGTTAATTAAACATTGCGTGTTTTAAAACCACGCGGTCCCAAATCCCATAAGAACTCTGGAGTTAAGCATGCTCGGCGAAAGCAGTATTATGTTAGGTGACCTCCTGGAAAGTCCCCGCTTTTGAGCATGGGCCAAAACGGACAATATCATGCTAAGTTGGGCTATCAAAGCTGAGGACAAGACTATTTTTGTTAGGGGAGAATGTGAGAATTGGCAGGCCTAGGTCAAGGTGGTAAATCAGGTTAAAATTTGGTGTGCCCATTACCTGCCAAAGAACACCAGGACACAGGGGACTCCATAAGTCTCACATTGTACATAGCCAAGTTTTGACCTTGGACTTATATGTTAAACCTCATATCAACTCAACATGACGTGTTTTAAAGTTGAGCAGTCCCAAATCCCATAAGAACTTTGGAGTTAAGTGTGCTTGAGTGAGAGTTGTACTAAGATGGTTGCTACCTCCACACCTAGAGGTATCCCAAGTTAGGAGTCTTGCCTTTCCATAATTCATATGGAGTCTCGATGGTCTTTTTAAAGCGTACTCTATTAAGTATGTGACAGGCAATAAGAAGAGCTTCTCCACACAAGTTTTTAGCTAGTCCAGAACTATTTCTCATAGACTTCACCATTTTAACTTATGTTCTGTTTTTCCTATCGGCTACACCATTTTGTTATCGGGAGTAGGCGGTTGTCACTTCATATACTATTCTTAATGTTTTACATGTCTCAACGATGTCATTGGACACGTATTCTCCTCTATCAGATGTTAAATTATTAATCTTCTTCCCTAGTTGATTCTCAACTTCAAGTCTAAAGAGATTAGAATTTTTCAAAGGCTTGAAATTTATTTTTACGTAAATGAATATGGAAATCTCAATGAAAATAATAAAGTATTTTTTTTTACCACCTCTAGTGATAATATTATTAATTCATGAATATCACTATGAATCAAACTCAATATCCCTTAACACTTTTGAAAGGTTTTCTGAAAAATTTTGATTGAACACAAATTTTACAAGAGTTAGGTTAAAAGTCTATTTTAGAAATCAAACCTAATCATATTTTTTTACAAAAGAATTACTCACATGTCCTAATCTAGTATGTCATAGATCAAAAGACATAACAATATAAGTAGAAGTAGAAACATTCTTATTACCGATGGAATTTATATTCAATTTTAAAAAGCCATTAGCAACATAGCCTTTTTGTACAAGAAGTTTCATTTTTGGTAATGACAAACTTATTTGGTTCAAACGCCAACTTAAAGTCATTTTTACTCAAGATTGAACTAAAGACCATGTTCTTTCTCACTTTAGGCACATGCAATACTTTGGTCAGAGTCAAAGACTTACCAGATAAGAGGTGCAAGATCACTTTCCTTGGCCAATTACTTTGGCCATAGAGGAGTTTTCCATGTAGAGTTCTTGTTCATATTTGACCTACTTATAGGAGATAAATGTACTTTTGTCACTGTAGATGTGCCCGGTCACACCAGTGTCAACTCACCAATCTCTACAATTGCTAATAAGGTTCACCTCTATTACTACTGCCACAAAATTTTCTTCCGTTGAGATTTGCTTGATTTTTAAATTTTGTTTTCTTTTCTATAGGGGCACTCTTCTTTTGCATAATGGGGCATTTTCCTGCATACAAAGCGATCAACCTCTTTTCTCTTAGTTATATCTTTATGGGGCTTAAGAGCTTGATTTTGGTTCTACTTCTGATTTTTCTAAGCCTGTGACATATTGGGTTCTAGCTCTCTCTGATCATTTTTTTCTTAAATAAGATTGGCTTTAACTGCATGTTCAGAATCCTTACTGTTCATGTCATGTTCTTTATGATGCTCTTGGATTCAAAGGCAGACTATGAGATATTCCAATTTCATTTCCTTGTCTTTTTAATCTTTAAGGTGATCGCAAAATCCTTCCATGATGGTAGGAATTTATAAATAGTACTGCCTACTACGAATTGTTCGGGTAAATCCATTCTTTTAGTTTGTTACTCATGGATTATCCTTTGAACATCTTTAACCTATACTATCATTGACTTTCCTTCTTCCATTTGGAAAACAAGAAATTGTTCAATAGACTATTTTTTGTGCTTGCATTCTTTTGCAGCATATTCCTTGATTAAAGCATCTCATAATTCCTTGTGTATTTTATATTTTGGAAATACGCCATACACGAAATTATCTAAATGATTCAACATTTCATTTTTGTAATGAAAATCATTAGATTTCTATTGATCGCTTTGATGAGAACCAGTGAGCCTATATCCATATGATTCGGGGCATTCGATTGATAGCTCATTAGGATTTTCATCATTTTAAGAAGATATTCCATTTTTATTTGCCACATTTTATAATGTTGCCCCTCAAAATTAAAAACCTTACAGTAGTATTCCCTTGCAGTGATTTTTCCAATTAATCCATACAGAAATTTGCCTAAACTATCGGAAAAAATTATTTGCAGATAATTGTAAATAAATTACATAATAAAATACTTAATGGAAAAGGATTGCTGATAGCTGAATCACTTTTTTAGAGATACTTTCTTTAGGTAGATTTCGGCCCCACTCAGGTGTAAATAAACTCATGGACGTCTACCTCAAAACAAGAATGGAGACTCTAAAACCCCAAAGGACCACTTCACAAACTCGCAATAGCCAAAAAAGAAAAGAGGATTTGTTGTTTGCTCAAATGGTTGGAAAGGCTTACCACACACCCCTTTTTATAGGGTTCCCAGGTAAGGGTCTATTGGAACGTTACGATAAGGTAACGTACTCTACGTAAACGTGGAGACGTTATGCCAACAATTGCAAGTAACAAATAGGTAAGTAGGCTGCCGAATAGTGGATCCGGTTCTGGATACATCGAAGGTCCAAAATACACACGCAGGATTGGACCCCGCTTGCAAGGATGGCCTAGGCCAGCTTACCTATAAGAATGGGTTGGTCGGCCCACTAAGGTCAAACGAACTGCCTGGCCTGCTCGCAACGCAACGATGGCATGACTGGTGCGTGGGTAATATCACCACTGCTTAAGTCCACTACCAAGACAAACACTAGAAGCATAGGAGGAAATCAAAATAAACGACTCAAAAAGAGTCCTCTACTTCCAATGCGGGGCTCTAAGAAATAAAGAGAAAGGCAAGTGAGGGAAAAACAAGTGCTTTAATGCACTTGTATACCAACAGAGGTTGGGGACCCTCTGGTAAGGCAATAAATTATCGGGTAAGGGAAGGTGTGTGCCCACCTAGGTTTGAACCCTAGGGAGAAAGGGAAGAACTGCCACCTCGTACCACTACAGTAACAGGCCATTCCTAAGAAAATGGAGAGAAAAAGATGAGAATGTGCAGGAGAGGTTTGGGATTAGGGGTAAATTTAAATAGAGTTTTTTGCTATCCAAGGACTAGATTCCAATCCCAATTTGTAATTAAAATATTTAAATTGAGCTTAACCTCTCCTGGATATTCTCAGGCACCAAATCAATCAGATTCTCATATCCATCACGGGTCCCACTAAAACCCGCGTGATGATCATATAGAAATATGCAAGAATAAAAAGAGAAAACAAATTAATGGAAAAAAGTTTGATAAAACAAAGCGGGGGTCCAAGTGGGGTCCACACAAGATAAATCCTATGGTCAGAATTAATATTATTAGAAATTAAGGGATAGCCCAAGAAAATATGTCACTATTGCCCGGCTTACTTTTACCTTAAAAAAACAAGTTTTTTTTTAAATTCCATAATTTAACTTCTTACAAATTTTTAATGTTATTCTCCTATTTTTGAAAGAGATTAAAAAAAAAAGAAAAAGAACACAAGTCACCGAACTGTCAGATTCAGACGAACGTTGTTTCTTCACGTGGTTCACGATTATCCATTCGTCCTGCTCATTATTCAAATAATTTTTTAATATTATTCTAGATTTCCTCTTAATTAAATCTTTATCTCTTATTATAACAATACTTTCCGACAATATTTTGATAAAACATAAATTTCTTAATTAACCCAAAATTTATCTCCCTCCAACATTCCCTAACGAAGAACATTTGCAGCATTGACAGCCACATAAGCCTATCAGCAGGAAAAATCTCATTCCATACTTGGGAGAAGACAATCAAATCTATAATTATACAAATTAATTCCTATTGATAACCCAACTTTCATAACCTAACTTTCGAAACAAAATTAGATTTTTCATTTATGTTTACTATTGATATAACATCTCCAAAAGAACACAAAGTAATAAGTAATAAGCATAACATTGACTATTGAAAACCCACTCATGGTTTCAAGTCAAAGACATTATCCTGACAAGTAACTGATCCACCACACAATGCGTGAATAGCTTGACATGGAGGAATTAATAGGACATGTTAAATTGATTGGTGATAGTGAACATTTCCTCACTAGAATTGAAAAATGATAATGGTGGTCCTGGTATTCGTACAGGTACTGCTGGTGGTGATATGTCCATAATAGGAAAGGAAGATTTAATAATAATAAAAATTAAGACATAGAGATAGTTATCCATACAGGTGGGTACATGAGTACATCTTGGGTTCCATTCTTGGCTCAATCTCATTTGTTCAAAACAAACATCTTTAACCATTATCAATACCTTTTCTATTATTTTTGCAGTTGTAACTATTTAAAATTATGTTTTTCAAAGAAGTTCTGTCGTTGAAACTCCCCAAATTTGAAAACCTCACAACATCTTTACCACAAGAACATCCCAAAAGTGCTCTTCCTTTAAAATCATTAATCTAGTCGATGGAACTTGGGGTTTGATAAATATTCGACCCTTCCTCTAAAACCAATTATGAAAACACTCACAGGATTACAGCTACAACGAAAATAAGGCTCAATTCAAGCGCCACAAGTGGGGCATGGAGTGGTGTAAAGTGTCTACTTCCCATTCTGGTGTTTGAAACCACCCCAAATTTGCCCAGTGCACACTTTGGTGGGATTAGCAGGTGCCACCCGAATGACTAATATTATTGGGTCAAAAGTCTCTAGCATACACAAAGCATCCAAATAATATTGCACATCTGCCTTCTAAGTTCAAACCTCCCCGAATGAGTAATATTATTGGGTCAAAAGCCTCAGGCATACACAAAGCATCCAAATATTATTGCACATCTACCTACTGAGTTCAAACCTAACTCACACCAGACTACTTTCAATATTCTGCGAGTGAAACCAACTTCAAAACTACTGTTTTAGGACGACTCTTTCAACTTTCAGCTTGGGTGAAGACACACAAATCCAACTTGATAAATTAATAAACCGTGTCCTTATTAGCAGTAAACACTTAACCCATTACTTATGCAAACGTGACCCACTCGCCACCCCAAGTTGGAATTCACTCGAGATTGGATACAGCACAGGTAAAGATAAATGTCAATTTAACCAAGGATTCCAATTTCGCATGTGTAGCTGGAAAAGACAATTGTCATACAAGCTAGATGGCAAACACCAATAATGCGATGGCTTCAAATACTAAACAAACAGTAAACGATGTATTTATTGTTAGTATGAGTCAATCAATATCCAATCATGTAGTGGCATCAAATACCAACGGCGAAGTTGCAAAGGTTTCGGATGTAATGTTACTACAATCATCGACATGATCAGAACCTGATCCTTTCCTTTCAGTGTCCTTAGTTCTACTTCTGTCTTCTATGATAGGTTTATTGAATGGAGGTCTACTGAATGGACTCACCGACGCGCTCTCTAATTGATTAGATATGTTTTAGAGGAACAAAACACACACAAGTGGTCTAATGTTAGGAAGAAGACGATCGTTCCCCGATGATACCTGTTGGGTTGGATTCCTTTTCAGAAAAAACAGGCTGATTTGAAGTTCCTGCTTTTTAGAGAGGATGTGAGACGTCTTTGATGAGACAGCAATATATGACTTGCAGCTATGGCCATGATATATCATATGCGGCATGGAGATGGTGGACCAGCATGTTAGCAGTTGTGAGGGCATGAAAGATGATTCTAGCAATAGTTTTCATAGAGATGGTACAACAGGATGAGTTGGATGTGGCTCTTATGTCTCGAAAGAACATCTAAAAGGTGACGATGGGTGCTCGTCTTTCTTTTCACTGTATGTTGAGTAAGAGTACAATGCCCTACATTTGTAGTGGTTTGCCAATGATCTCCCTATCAAAAATGAAGCAGGCCTAATTTAGGAGAGTGCAACATAGCTTCGTTCTACTTAAGTACTACAACGTTAATCAACCATGGCTACTGTACCCCTTAGAACAAAATAGTTTTCCCATTTTCACAATCTGTTGTTAATGTTTATTGCTTTTTTTCCATTTATTTTCCAGTTTATCTATCAATCAAAGCCAGTTCAAAATTTGGAAGCCTCTTTTCGTAGCTAAGTTTATTTTGAGATTGCAGCATTGGGCTTTCCATGAATATTCCTCAATTTCTCCAGGATAATTCCAAATAAATTAGAGTGAAAAAAGATAAATCATTCTTGTCAGAATTCTATCATGAATTTAGCAGGTACTGTGATTAGTGTGTGTGTGCGTGTGCGCATTCTTGTTTTTATCAAAGCCATAACAACTCCAGAGACGAAAAAAGAATATAGTGAGCATTATGCACCTGCCCAGTCCTCTAGGAACCTCATAGAGAGGCCAACTTATAAGAACCAGTGCTGGAAGAAGACTTTGAAAAAAACCTCACCTTAATCCTTATTCTTGAAACAGTGCTGGTAAACAACCTTTAGAGAGGATGTCTACTTCAGCACTGCCAGCGACCACTTAAGGAAGGTGTTTAAATCCATAAACAGAAAAAAAAGCAGAATCTCCAACTGTTGTCACAGAGTGATACATGATGGGTACTGGTAACCGCATCAGGTCTTTGAATCAACCCCATTAAAGAATATGGGATATCTAGTGGAGACCTGCACACAAACCCACTAAAGGATAGGGGTAGGTAACAGGTATCTGGACTAAGAGGACCTTGTCATTGACTCACTATAGTGTGATTTTATATCCACTGAAAGGATGGTTTAAGACAAATGAGAAGATTATAAGCACTGATCAGATGGAAAGGGACCCAAGGTCAGTTGCCCCTTCCTTTTCTGTCAAACAATGCAGCTCATAAAGCCCACTCCTTCGCATTTTCAGGTAACCCATGAGTATTCCAACTTCCAAGTACCTAGCCAGTACTTGAACCTACTTTATGCTAGATGGTTTTGAAATTCTACCATTTCCTGTGGATAGTAGACACAGATAACATCAAGTCCTTATCCACTGTCTGATCCATATTCCACAACCTTGCACAGTTCGCTCTCTCTCTCTCTCTCTCTCTCTCTCTCTCTCTCTCTCTCTCTCTCTCTCTCTCTCTCTGGTTGTTTAAAGCTTAAGAAAAATGCAAAAAATTAAAACATGCCATGTTCAGCATGAATGGTCCTGCATGTGAGCAATTGGTGCTGTCAACTGAGGTGAATTTTTATTGAATATGATCAACGTTGTGTTTTCCCTTATCTTACACCTCATTCCAAGAATGCTGGAAATGAAAAGGATTAGCTGTGTGGATGCTCGGATTTTCTGACCTGAAAATCGGGTAACCTGGTTGGCAGGGTTGGCAAGGGATACCTTGGGTGATTAAAAAAAATTCAGATATATTTCCACACCAGGTACAATAGCAAAATCCATTTCTTCCGGCATATTTCACTCTATTTTTCTTTTAATGAGACAAATATAAGCCAACTTAAATTTGCATTACCAGAAAATAAAATATGTTTCCATAGAAATGGAAATGAACCTGTATATCTGTTTGGTTTTCTTAATAGACTTTCCCATTACCATAAAAACTAAAAATGGACATAGGCAAACGCTACCATGATATCACAATGGAATGAATTCAACTTGTGATTCCCAATTTCTTTCCATATAGGACCATTTCCTCAAATTCCATTCCCACTAATTCCCATCCAAGAGGTCAATAATAATGTAGAAAAAGTAATTCATGTGTCGCTAAAAAGAACACGAATAGATAATCATACCTTTATGATTGATATTGACCAATTTGTTTGATTCGAATGGAGATAACAATGGATGAAGATTTTTGTTCATTGGAACACCCCACCCTGGAGGTAGAGAAAATCTCATAACCAATGTCCTCACTACAACAAAAATAAACATATATTTTCTGTCCCATGTATATAGTAGCAAGCACAAACAATTATATACCCTACTGTCTAAAATAATAAAAAGTTTTTTTCCTCACGCTAATCAATGTCCCATTCAAGGTTTCATTTGGTGATGCCTCCAAGAGCTATGGCTGACAACTACTGTAAGGACCATCCTACATAACTTGAGTGTAGAAACATGAATGTTAATACTGTATCCCACTCACATGCAGCAATTGATTATGAGTTGCTGCTAATTTCTATTCCAGGAACTCGGTGGCTAGAATTTCAAAATTGAGCCACATCATAGATGCAGCACAACTGAACAATTTAAACATGAATACTGCAACTGAAACTGGCCCTTACGTGTTCCTCAAAGAATTCTCAATCCTGACTACAGCACAGGAATAGGAAAAAAAATCACAAATAAAATTTGCCTGTTTGGAGCAGCAGAAGGAAGAATTGGAGAGAAGTTAAACTTAACAGAGTAAGAGAGATTGGATGACAATGAAGGTGATGCCAACCTTCGCACAGAAGACCTACCTCAAGCACCGCATCATCTCTTGCTACATTTATTTAACCAAATTTATGCTGCTCATGATAGAATAAAATTAAAACCTTCACTGTTTTTATTGAATTCATGGTTAGCGTTCTTAATTCTTTACAAAATTCCACAGTATTAGAAGCCGCTACCAAGAGAGAATACTGTGTAGGGTGACTCCTGTCATTGCCATTGAACTTCCAGTCTTATCTCATTAAGATCAAGCAGTTGGCCTCTCAACTTCAGTTGTCTTTTTATCATAAGGTTTGAGTTGCAAATAAAATGGCAGACACTTTAGTTAAACAAAAGGTGGATAGGCCTCGATTATTCCTTGGATCTGCTTTATTACATCAGGGTTCAGGTTTGGGTATATAGCTCTCATACACTTGTGTGCTTGTTTCTGGCTGTGCTCTTCCACTGCCTCTTTTTGTTGCCCTTCCTCTACAAAATTTTACCATTACTAAGAAAAGAACTTACTGCACAGAAACAGGTAGAGAGAGGCTATCCTTCAAATTAGCAGCTATCATAGGCCATTGGGATCACTAAAACTTAGTTATGAACTTAACTGGCAACTAGGTAGCAATATCAGAAGTAGCAAATGTAGATAAATCTTCCGGGCAATTGACTATGGGCCAGTTTTTTTTTTCAGGTAAAAGAATTCCAAGGTTTGTATTTCTACAACTGGTTAAAAATAAAGAATCAAATGTGAACATCCAAAAATGACCATCAAATAACAACCGTTTTAAAGTAATGTACCAGGGGAAGGTGGAAAATGAATACGGACCCTAATAATCTGTAACTTAGGAAGTCACGGTCCCATCCACAGCAGCTCCACCTTCTATCTTTCACTCCTCACCTCATATCCTTCAACACCCGCCCCTAGAATGTGTAGAGAAATATATTTTGTCTAATAAATTCAAGTTCTCTCAAAAAAGAAAGTGAATAAATACAACATATATAAATATGTGGATCACACTTGATGAAGACTTTCTCACAATTACAACATAACCAAAGAGAAGAACCAACCCGATTGGTCCAACAGCCCCTGCAGGCCAAATTGGGACACTATATATATTAGGAGGCATAGATCCCCTAGTCAACCAGAGTCAGTCCATTAATAGGCCTACTTCAAAGAACACATATGAATAGCTGGTCCCTCTCATTGTGCTAATTAGACATGTGAAAATAAAGTGTATAAGTGAAAGGGGCCACAAATAGTCTGTATGACCTACAAATCCTTTCAGTTTCCCTCATTATTTCACATTCCTATTACTAATTTAATCGATTAACAAGTCTCCATAATAGAAAGGAAAAGACTTGGAGATTTGATATGTCCTCTGACAAGAATGAGTATTTCTCACTTAATAATATAAATTTTTCATACAAGCTAAAACGAAGAAATACTTTTTACCCCAAATAAGTCACCTAGACAATGCAAGAAATTATGATTTCTTCTCCATCTTGTTTAGACTGTCAGCACGCCCTTTAGTGAATAAAGGAGGGAATTTGGTAATCTCTTGGACTTGGTTTCAACATTATCCCATTCTTCTTTGTGTTAGGTTTATGTTTTGATCGGGTTGGACCATTGGGATGGCCGGCAATCATGTTTATTGTCAAGTTTATTTTGGTAATTGTACCGGAGCTTTCTTGGGGGCTAAAAGAGGAATTCCTGCCGGATAAGAAAGTGGAGATTAAATATTGATGTGTACTCTGTAACCCTAAACACTGTGCAAGAGAGGTAAGTGCTCTCTTCCCCATAAGTAAAGAAAAACGAGTTTCTTTCCCGTAGAGATAGGCGAGTTTACCGAACTACATAAATCTCTTTGTGATTTTCTCCCCCTTCCACATATTAGGACCCTTTGATATCCATTATTTCGTCATTGACTAATTGCTCAAGCTTTTCGTGTTTCTAGTTATTGACATGGTAAAAGAGCTAGTGGTCGTGCGTTCAAATCTCCAAGGACGTGTTTCTGTATATACTGGTCATCTGCCGTATTTCTGTTAACATGTGGAGCCCCACACGTGAGGAGGCTATTAGAACCCTTTAATATACATTGTTCTGTTGTTTACTAACAACTCAGGTTTTTGGTGTTAGTAGTTATTAACATTGCAAACAGTGCACCACAAGTGGTATCAAAGCCCCAACACTCTCTTCCAGCTGCGTCCTCTGAGACATTTCCAGTCAATCAAATAGTGATGATCCTTTCTCTTTCTTTTTTTGTTTAACTAACTTCTTTGTTAATTGATTCTCATTTGCAGTCCTCAATTGGTAGAATCATTTGGGATCACCAAGTGCTCCATATCTGTTTTCTGTTGGCTCAAGTAAGCTCTTTATAGCCGTAAGTAGGAGCCTGTTTAAATAGAAACTTGGCACCACCATTCTATAAGCACATTTTGGCCTAAATCTAGTGATCATTACATGATTGTCCATATAGAGGATCTACAATGTCGTTGCTTTATGTGGACATCAACATTACTAGAGACGAGCCTCTTGGTATTAGGCATCTTCAATGATGCCTCAGTAAGACCTTTCATGTTGAAGATACAATGCAAGAAAGTTGTTAAGATACATCTAAAGAAGAGCAATCTATCTGAGTATTTTGTTAATTCATGTAGCGCTACCAACATAAATGGGAAAAGGTTTTGATGATGATAAGAAATTACTAGTCATATCAGGGTATCAACATTCAGCAATAAAATCTGTTGATTTAATATCCGTGCCCCATCTAATAGAATCATAGACATCAAGCACTCTTATAAAACCTACTAACAAATACCCCAGTACAGGCAGTCCTTCACCCCCATCAAACTCTATATCATCGATTAGTGGGAAATTTCATCTACATAACCATGAGAAGACGTGATATTTATGATTTCAAATAAGGAATGGATGTGGGTACGACTAGCCACGGATATGGTAGGTACACAAATTTACTCATAAAAAGTAAAGTATCAAATACGATGATACAATATGCTACCTACTTTGGAGTATCTATGAATGATAGGCAGATAATTCTTATAACATCCTTCTACATATTAGATGCACTATTGGTCATGGGTTGCTTTGTTTCTCCTTACCTGCTCTTGTTTTCATGCTTATTTGGATGCTGATTTTTTCATGCTTATTTGGATGCTGCTTGAAACAACTATTGATATATGAAGCCCTATACTAGTTGGTGCATGTTTTTTTACACTTCTTTAAGAGTTTAAAGATTCAAGAAGTAGACTACAATGTCCAAATATTTAGCGATGGTTGAATACTGTTCTATGTCCTCTGCTACTAATTATATTATTTGGTTGCAATGACCTCTTTCTAAATTTGAGGTTGCTCTTTAAGAACCTGCTCCCTTTTATATAGATAATACCACAATCATTTGAATTGCCTCAAATCTTTTTTTTCATGCACATATAGAACACATTGAGGTTGATTGTTGCTTCATTCATATGCAGGTGACTTCGTGTGACTTACAACGACTACATGCTTCTTTTAAGCTTCAGAACACATTTTCACCAAAGCTAAAACTAAGCATTCTAGGAATTTACAAATTGTAAATTGATCATTTATTCCTCTTACCATCTTGCAGGGAAGTGTAGAGACAGAAGATAAAAATACTCATGCAGACAACCAACATGCTATACTACAATAGAGATTAGATCAGCATAGTGAGATATTAGATTAGCACAATCATAATCACATTTTATTCTTATTGATCTTTTATGACTCACACACAATCATAATGTGATTGTCCTTGTTATTTGATTAAGGCATTTCTGTTCCAAACTTAGCAAAGTTCTAGGCGAACACCCTTCTAAGTAAATGGTTGAATTAGTGCACTTTATTTACGCAATTTTTTTCAGAGAGCATAAAACATCAAGAGTTCAGCACAAGTCTCCGGTTTTTCACAATATGTCGTAAATGATCATATCATATCTTGTATTGGAGGCTTAAGTTAGTGTATCAACTGAAGTAGTCTTGAAATATGTATAAGCTAATGTACTAATATTTATGCAATGTATTTTCAAATCCCCATACAAGAATATAGAGTTTTTGGGTAAAGACACAAGAATACAGAGTTGATGGTTGAAATACTGACAACGTTTAAGCTTAATTGCTTTTCTTGAATCATTCTTTACTACAAGTCATTCTGTTTTCTTGGGTTTGTTTAGAGGCTACAAGATCCAACAATGTCACATTGGACAGTACGTAGTTTGAAGTCTTGTTGGTGAAGTTAGCCTATGGATGGAAACAATAGCACTATTAAAACTCATAGGAAATAATAGCACTATTAAAACTTATATTCATATCTTAGAAGGAAAGAATTATGATAATTGGAGCATCAAGATAAAGACATTGTTGCAATCTCAAGGGCTGTGGGAGATGATCGAAGGCGACTACAAGATTCTAATGGATCTCACCTCTCACACAGCTACCCACCAAGAAGAATTTATTGGAAGAAACAAGGTATCTCTCAATTGATCTTTTCAAAAATTATATTTCAAAAAATCCAAACAAGCTAAAGACACTTTTCAAAATGAATTCAAAGGTACACTAAAGAGGTAGTATAAAACTTTTGAAGATGAAGTAATAGAAAAAGGATAAAGGACTATCGCTTTCAATCACGATATCTAATCAAATGTCCAGAGTTGTGGAGATCCCAAATCCAATGAGAAAATTTTTCAAGAATTTTCATTAGTCTTTCTTCAAAACATGATGCTTCAGTTGCTTAAATGTGCAATTCAAAAAAGGCTTTCAATTGATGTGCAGAACACAATCAAGGAGATTCAGGCTCGTCTTACAATGAAGCCAAATGTAAACAAGACTATATGCAAGCCCGTAAAAGGAAATTTACAAAATGTCTTCTAATGAGGGACAGTTTAAGTCCTTTTATTGCAAAAAATATGGACATGTGCAGAAGGATGGATGATTTATAAAGAATGAACTAGCTACAAGATTCACCAAATAAAATGTTAAAGCATAATCATTCTTATCTAGCACTTTCATTCACAATGAAGATACATAGTATCTGATTAGTAGTTGCAACATTCATATGACAAGTAATGAATAGATTTTTACAAATATTGACACAATATTCATATCAGAAATTAGTTAGGAAACAATATCCATTGAAAGCATGATAGGAACTAACTACGTAAAAATGTTATATTGCTTCCTTACTGACACCAGAATTTATTGTGTGTTAGACACCTTCCTCAATATAAGGATATTTTGTATGCTATGAAAATGAAAATTGCATGATTTACAAAAAAATGGAAAAATTCATGTTCTTCTCAAAATAAATATGGAAAATCAAAATTTTATAATCATATGTTAGTATGCCTTGGATCGTGCTCTAAAAGATGAAAGTCTGAAACAATTCATGAACCTTGATTTTAACATAAAAGATTGGCAATTTGAATTTTCTTGGTTTAAAATTGACATGTCAAAAAATAATAATAATAATAATAATAAATTAATTAATAAGTGAATGGAAGAATGGCCTATCTTTGGCATGTGTGTTATGAATGCACCACTGTCCCTAGAACCGAGAAGTAGAATATGTATGACAGAACTTTAGTCACTAAGCGACCTACTAATAGTTCACCATAGATATTCTCTTTCTAAAATACAAATGGGCATATATATATTGTAAGTATTTTTGTGTTGGCAAATTCATGGGTTGGACAAAACTTGAGTCCATTAGTGTTGTATTTTACATATTTTTTAGTAAGGACAATGGTTTGAGTCGCTGGATGCACTGAAGTGAAGAAATAGAAGAAAAATCGACAAATTGAAGTAGTTTTCTATGGACAATATGGATTAAAAAGGTCATATCTCATAACCCGAGTGTTAGATATGGGCATGTGACCTACCGTTGGAAAGCTCATTTCGAGATGATTCCATAGAGCCTAAGATCGCCTCAATCGGAGCTGAAACAAGAAAGTTATGGCCTCCGGAAGTTTGCAGGAAAATGCTAAAATTTTCACTCGGGCAGAACCTTAATCTGACCGGTCGGGCAAGTGCAAAAAGTGCGCCGACTTGCGCTTTTTCAGTCCGAATTAAAAGGAAACTTACCTGTTTGATGCCAACTCCTTTCCTGATCGAATTATACTTATGAGGCATGAATTAGACGCTATAAAAAAGGGTTTTCTCTCAACCCTAAGACAGAGATCTCATTGTTCTGAATGAAGAATATATTTTAGAGATCATCTCCTCTAGAGTTTTTTTTAGAGTTGAAGGGCTGAAGTTCTACTCTAGAGAACCTTGTCTTCTACTTCTCTGAGTGTAGAAGATTGCTGTGGAAAGTCAAGTGCTACATCTAGAATGCGTCTAGGTGATTGGATCTGTCACAGAGAACGGCAGGAGGTCGTTGCAGCAGGGAGCTGTGCAAGGGAATCACAAGGTTCTTAGGTTGAGGAGCAACTAGATAAGGGTTGTGAGTATTCTCTTGTAACTGTAGTATGATTCAAGTCCTTGATTCTTGGCCATGGTTTTTTCCCAGATTGGGTTTTCCACATAAAATCTGTCTTCTTGTGGTTTGTGATTGCGGTTTGATTTATTTTCGCTGCGTGGTTGATTGTTTGCACATATTATTTAGATTGATTGAATTAATCCATTCTAGAGGATCTCCCCCCCCAAAAACCTTCAAGTGGTATCAGAGCGGGTTACACTAATTTGTGGTGTTTGATACTAAGAGAGATCTAGAATGGTGCTTAATCAAAAAGGCACATATATGATAAAGCCAGTTATGTTGATGGATAAGATGTTGATGGATAAAAAATCTGGTAAGAAGATGATCAAATCTGAATCTGATCTATGCAAAGAAGTTGCTCACACTACGCTAAACAATCAAACTATACAAGTGTGGGTGACTACATGCAAAAAACCCAGATCAAGAAGATCAAACCCCCATCCCCAGTGCTGCTACAAAGATACAATTAAGGAGGAGCTGTAATCAAGGGGGAGCTACAACTGGATCCAGGTTGACAACTTTACTGCATGATGATCATTTGCTTTGTCAATTATGGACAAAAAGGGGGAGATATTACATTTAGGAGGAGAATGGAATTTTTGTGCATTCTGAAGATAAATGGAGCTAAAGATAATTTTTTTTGTACCTGATACAGAGTTGATGGTAAAATTTTTTTGTAACTTCAATTTACTCAATGTTAAATGTATTTTTGGGTTTTATTTTTGGGTAGATTGAATGCATAGGAAGTTTTGTCCATGAATTGCCAAAGGGGGAGATTGTAAGTATTTTTGTGTTGGCAAATTCATGGGTTGGACAAAACTTGAGTCTATTTGTGTTGTATTTTACATATTTTTGAGTAAGGACAATGGTTTGAGTCGCTGGATGCACTGAAGTGAAGAAATAGAAAAAAAAACAACAACTTAAAGTGGTTTTCTATGGATAATATGGATTAAAAAGACCATATCTCACAAACTGAGCGTCGGATATGGGCATGTGACCTACCGTTGGAAAGCTCATTTCGAGATGATTCCATAGAGCCTAAGATCGCCTCAATCGGAGCTGAAACAAGAAAGTTATGGCCTCCGGAAGTTTGCAGGAAAATGCTAAAATTTTCACTCGGGCAGAACCTTAATCTGACCGGTCGGGCAAGTGCAAAAAGTGCGCCGACTTGCGCTTTTTCAGTCCGAATTAAAAGGAAACTTACCTGTTTGATGCCAACTCCTTTCCTAATCGAATTATACTTATGAGGCACGAATTAAAGGCTATAAAAAGGGGTTTTCTCTCAACCCTAAGACAGAGATCTCATTGTTCTGAATGGAGAATATATTTTAGAAATCATCTCCTCTAGAGTTTTTTTTTAGAGTTGAAGGGCTGAAGTTCTACTCTAGAGATCCTTGTCTTCTACTTTTCTGAGTGTAGAAGATTGCTGTGGGAAGTCAAGTGCTACATTTAGAAAGCGTCTAGGTGATTGGATCTGTCACAGAGAACGGCAGGAGGTCATTGCAGCAGGGAGCTGTGCAAGGGAATCACAGGGTCCTTAGGTTGAGGAGCAACTAGATAAGGGTTGTGAGTATTCTCTTATAACTGTAGTATGATTCAAGTGCTTGATTCTTGGCCGTGGTTTTTTCCCAGATTGGGTTTTCCACGTAAAATTTGTGTCTTCTTGTGGTATGTGCTTGTGAATTGATTTACTTTCGCTGCGTGGTTGATTGTTTGCACATATTATTTAGATTGATTGAATTAATCCATTCTAGAGGATCTCTCCCTCCAAAAACCTTCATATATATATATATATTCTACAAACTGCACAATTCCATGCTCTAGAGCCTTACCAACAAGACCTATGGGAGGTGGCCTTGATACCCACATTCATAAAGGCAAACTGATCGAGCGTGTTTTTACCCCGTATTATGCCATGAGAGTCTATTAAGGACCATAGAATTCAGCATAACCATGCTGAAAACTAAATGATGCACAAGCTCAAAGATAGGCTGGGTTTCACTCTTGCATCACTCAAGCCTCCTAAACATGAGCTGGATTTAGCTTTGGGCTTTCTATCACATAATCCAAGCTTGACCAAAATCTGTCCACAGAGAGAGAAAGAGAAAAAGAGAGAGAGAAAGAGAAAACCAAAGTCCAAACTTGGACCAATAGAGGCTAAGCCGAGTGCATGAGCTCCTCTAGTAATACTCCTAGCTCTTCAATGTTAAAAATGCTTATTACCAAACAACATACTAGCTCTCTATGTACCTATGGGGATGGCAGCACTCTAGGTTTGGTACATGTCATCGGGCCAAACACAAACCAATTATAGCTCACATCTCCAGCAGCTTGACCAAGTCTGCTTACCCTAGGATTATGATTTAAGATACCAAACCGGCACTATAATAAGATAGGTAAAGCCTATTAGATATATTGAAGAAAATCCTACAAAAAAATAAATAAATAAACAAAAGTGATTGTAGCTTTAAAAGTTAGATTATGACTTTAAATGGGTGGTTTTAAATTGAAAATAGTTTCATTGTTGTAATTTTTTATCAATTGGGAAGTTTTAACATGATAAGGCTGTTGTGCATATGTGGAAGCTCTGATACCACTTGGTATGGCTATCATACCACCTGTTAGATCGGGTTTATGGAAAACACATCAACATCCACCACACACATAGACGAGAAGAAAAACATACAACCATGTAGGGCTGTCAAAGGGCCGGGCCTGGGTAAGCCCTTACCCTACCCTCATATATGTGGGCCGGGCTTAGGTCAATCTAAAGCGCTTGAATTTCTTGGCGGGCCTACAATACTAAAGCCCTTCCCCTACCCTCAAGGGCCAGGGCCGGGCAAGAGCTGAATGAAATGATTTTTTTTATCTAATATTATTATATGTAATAATTGCTCTATACGATGATGCTAGCTCTTCTTTACTAGAGCTATAGACTAGTGTGATGAAAAAGTCAATATGTTTTTACAACTTCTAAAAAATGCACGAAATAAATTACTTTGTCATCATATAAAACTATTATTTAAAATTAAATAAAATAAAGCTAATTTGATTATATTGTGACACGAAATCAGGACATAAAAGACGCTGTTAAATACCTTAGCACAATAGCAGTAATTGCATAATCCAAATGGATCCGGTTTTATTTGTCATTAGGCTATTAGTTGGATTGTCACAGTTAAAGCTTTATTAGTTGTACCTTTTTTTTTACTAGTTCATGCACTACATATAGTTTTTATAAAACAATAATATTGACCATCCGATCATGTTTGATGATTCTCATATAATTTAATTAGATTTATTTCAAATAGGCATTAGATTTTTTTAAAAATAAATTGTTTAGTATGTGTGGTTCAAATAAACAGTAGACCATTCTCAAATTAGAGCATCCTAACTTGTAATTCTTTGAAACATCACTATTGGATTTTCTAACAGTACAATTAAATTTTGACTACTGAAAATGAATGATTAAGATAATTTGATGCAGGAGTCACAAATTTTAACTTTAGATGTAGGGTCCATATGTGGGTTCATTTGAAAGAAACAACAATCTTGAAAGTAAAGGGGTAGAAAGAGATTGGCTTCAATCAATGGCTAATGGATAAAACTCAACCCCACTCAATGATGATGTTGATGACTAATCATTTAAACTCTCAAACTTCAATAAATTACACTGGTAAAACAAATCTAATAAATGATTATTTAAATTATCTTTTCATTGAAGAATATGTCCATGTTATGCAAATATAGAATCAAGCATATCATTCAAAATAAAATATAGAATTAAACCTAGGTACAATATAGTGATCTATAGGGATATCAATTAAAAAATTTACCTAAGATTTGGTTATTATTGTTTGACAAAATATTAAGTCTCGATTATTAATTGCTAATTAGAGGAGTTTTTAATAATTTCTTTTATAAAAATCCACATATATATTATATTATACATATTATTTATTTTGTATAGACAGCCGAACCCCCTCAGGCCAACTAAGTCAAACCCTAAGTTTTCCAAAATTGAGCTCTATCCTACCGTCGGGCTTTAGGCCAAAAAGAAAAGCCCTCATTTTGAGGGCTTTTGCTGGCAGAGAAGGCCAAGCCCCCTCATGAAAGGGCCAGATTGACAGCCCTACAACCATGAAACAAATTTTACGTGGATCGGCAAGATTGTCAACGTCCACGGGCTATGAGTATCTGCTCGATTTCACTATGAAGAAACAAGGTAATTTGTTACAAAGATTCCCTGTCCTATAAATATGTAAACTACTCGGTTTTCGTAGATCTTAATCTTGCTCTCACAGCACCTTGCCATACGTGATGAGTTATACTCCAAACACCATAAGGAAGAGAGGTCTCTCCGACACCTACATGGCCATTTGTGGTTGATCACCACGGGGAAGATAGCTCTTACCTCCCTTGCACCTACATGGCCATACGTAGTTGATCACCACATGGAAGAAAGCTCCCACCTCTCATGCATAGAGTCTAGAGTTAGATTACGTGAATATAATCTCTACTTTCTTGTCTCCCAAGAAAGCACCTAGTACAATAAACACAATACCCGTGACTCTAAACCTGATAGTTGGCTAGACCAATGAACCAATCTGATTAAATCTGAAGATAAGACATAAACCTTACAAAGGCTACAATGAAACTTCATGAAAAATGGTCTTGAGTTTCATAAAAATACCAAGGGTAAAGGCCTACAACGATCTTGTGAAGAAGCTGGCCGTATTCCAACCGCTTATTCTTTCACAATAACATCAACATCATATGGTTTTCTTACCTAGCATTCTCTTTCTTGCGCACAAACATATAGTCTCAAGATCTTGTTAACTTTTCTCAAGTTGCACAGTAAAATGCTTCTAGAAAAGAACACCATAAATCTAATCTAGTTAGATTGAGGGCTGATGATCGCCAGCGAAGCAACATGGTCAATTTTTCCATATGTCTACCATTTACTTGCATAGATCATCGCCCAATCACTATCCTTTCTATAAAAAGACCTTGATATTGAGGGAAATTTTTTTTAGGTTTAGGGTTAGGTATATATAGAGATCTTTAAAAGTAATAAAGTTATAATAAAATTTAATGTGTAATGTAGTCTGTTGTCTTTCATTAAAGCAAAGTTTGATAAGAGAATTATTGTTTTATATTTTTACAGGAAAACTAAATTGTATATTTTCTCACCCCTCAACTCTTTCAAATATCCTCTACCGTAAGACCTAAATGACCTACCTTAGGACTTTTGCTATAGAGAATAGCCCGTTGGCTATTCTTTCTTCCACATGTTGCATCAACACCATTATATACAACCGTTCTGTTGAGAATATGTTGTGTGGAACTTGTATGGTGATAGTCATAGTTTCAACAAGTCACGTTGCCATTCCTCTGCTTAAGACTTTAAAACCTAATATTTGGTTGGCCCACCTGCCCCATTGATGCCATTACGACTATCCAATTAATTACTAATGAGTCAAGATTTAGAAGTTTAACCACTTAAAAAAATAAACCAACTCAGCTTTCATATGTTTTTAACTTCTATGTATTCAAAGACAACCACAAAGTTCATGATGCCCTAGATGGCCAAGCCACCAACATCATTGTTGAAGGGCCTTAGATAATAAGAAAATGATTCTATAGAAAGTGTCACAACATCTTGAAACAATAAACTCCTCTGATCACCAACACCCAACAGTTCCTCAATCCACTTCCATGACTTCTATTTCAAATCCAACACCACCATCACAACTCCCATCTACGTTCTATTGTAAGATCCAAATTCTTCATTTCATATTTAGTAGCTAAGTAATCACGTTTAGTACTTAACTAATTTGCCTTGTACGTGGAGAGCAGTGATTAGATAGTTCAAAGGATTTGGACTAACCTTGAGCATAGAAGCACCTTTTGTAATTTGAGGACCGTATGAGGTTTGCTTGCAATTTTAGGAATTTCACAATTTTTGGGCTTGTTAGAAAAAAGGCATTGTTTGGGAAACTTTCATTCCTAGAGGATATGCCTTCGACATCCAAAATTCTTAGAAAATCCAATTGCCTCATGTTTAGGAGCCCAAGACTCTCTCGTAAATACTAAAAATCCACTTTAGTACATAAACCAAAGCTCATGGCATCTCATTTTATTTCACTCTCACCTCTCCATTGATATCTCCTAGCTCTCACTCTCTCTTTCTCTCTTCTTCCATTTTTCTCCTTCCTTGCATGTAAGGGACCAATAGAATCCATCAACTGCAATAAGGGATTAATCAATTCAAGCTCCTCTCATCATTTAGCATCTTCATCAAGCACCTTCCTCACTTTGCACTAAATTTCTCCTTATTTGATCTCAATCAATAAAAATTTACGTTTCCAAATCTTTCTCTTCCCTAGAATTCAGTTCTAATTACTAGGATCTTTGCATGGAATCCCTCTTTGCCTGAATTCTCAAGATTTGCTATGTAGGAGCCCTTAGGGAATCTTGTGGAGTTGTTGGCTTAGATTAGACCGAGGAAAAGTAAGAATCTATACTTACATGATGTCCATGTTGGAATTCCATTGAATTCTACAGTTGTTCTATTCTAGATTACCCAAATAAGCTCACATTGGTTTTCAGATTGGAAGAAAGTGGTGTTAGGGACCCAACTTGGAGAATATTTGTCGTAAAAATGGAAAAAGAGTGGAGAATATTTGTCATAAAAATGGAAAAAGAGATGTAAATAGAGAGAAAGGGGACCCTTTAAAGTCATTAAAACCTAGTTGCTATTTAGCGGCGCTAACACTCAAATGCTGTAGCAACCTTTATCTCTACTGCTGATATAGCGGGCCCCATGCTACCCAGTAGTTGCTATGTTGATCCATGGCTTGGAGAGTTATAGAGATGTGGGGTTCATGCGATTGTTAGTGAGCGAGAGATGGGAAGAGTCGTTCGATCTATGCGAATAGAGTTAAGAGTTTGGAGAGAGAGAGAGAGAGAGAGAGAGAGAGAGAGAATGTCTTTCCAACAAGACTTTATTGAGAAATTCATGTGGATAAAGCGCAATATTGGATATTGTTACACAGACTCAAATTTAAATCCCACCAACGAAAAACTAAAAAATGTATTGTGTACTTCCTCATCCAACTGGAACATGGGAACATCCCAATGGCATAATGCCACTGAAGCCTACTTCCGAGAGCACTCATGAATTCCAAGGTAATCCAATTGAATGATTATACAAGAACCAACGCGACTCTATGATTTGAGTGTAATAACTATGATTTATGAAATAAAACTCTTTCTTCAAGAACTGAGTTAGCCATAAAGTCCTGGTAGTTTAAAATTTATCGCACAAAGTGAAGGTTCAAGACATAGTTCACCTACATCTAAAGCATAATCTCATTACATTACATTACTGCATAATCCTTTCTTTCCTTCACTATGACGCATAAGAGCATAGAGAATAGCTCCCTCTTCTAGTGTTTAAGGTGGTGTTCACTACGGGCACTTGTGCCGACTGGCCATGTAATGTCGTCCATGCATGATGGGGCAAGGTGGGCCAATTAAGTTGGGTTGCTCACACTTTTTGGACTAAGGTGATCTAGGTTGATAACCACTTTCCTCCACGCGCTATAATGGGTGACTACTTCATTTCTTCCAAAAGTTAATCACAAAGTGAAGGTTCAAGACATAGTTCACCTACATCTATGCACAATCTCATGAAATTACATTGCAGCATAATCCTTTCTTTCCTTCACTATAACACATGGGAGCATAGAGAATAACTCCCTTTTATAGTGTTTAAGGTGGTGGTCACCAGGGGCGCTTGCGCCAACTGGCCATTGTTAGGATTAATTAAGGGTTGGCTAATACATGGGTTGGATAAAACTCAAGGCTCAATTGAGTTGTAATTTTCAATTTTGTAGATTGCATTGTTGTGTGCTTCATCAGGTCACTTAAATGAAGTTGTTTAGGAAAAATTATCATATCTCTAAAACCGTATATCAGATCGGGGCCATCTACCTACCAATGAAAAGCTTTATTCAAGTATATATTCGTAGGTTCTAAGATTGTATTAATCGGAGCTAAAATGATAAAGTTATGGCCTTGGGAAGTTTGTAGAAAAAGCTGGTTTGAACCATGAATCACTCGTTTGAACAAACCGGGCATTAATTGAAAAGTTTCATCCAAAAACATAGTTTGTTCAAAACAAGAAGCGCTCGTCCGAATGAAACATGGAAAAAACCCAGCCGACTTGCATGAAACACTTCCCTTTTTGTGCCAGGACTGCTAGTTTTCTTCCTACATGGACTTTAACCCTATGGCTTGAAAATTGGGTTATTTAAAAGGTTCCTCTCTCAACCTTAGGTACTACTACATCTCCTTATTCTAAGCATTGAATATCTTTTGGAGACCCCTCTTTTCTAGAGCATCCATTGGAGAGCTATGCTAAGTTGTTAAACACTTAGAGATTTATGTAGAGATTTATGCTTCTACTTCTGTTGAAGATTAGTTCACCTTGCGAATTCACGGTGTGTTGATTAAAGCACAAGGAACAGGTGGAACGGTTAATGGCGAGGTTGTCCACAAGTGAGATTACTATAGTCCTTAAGTTGTAGAAAACTGGGGAAGGACCATGAGAATCTTGTAACTGTTCAGTTTTAGTTCTTGGTTTTCGTTGATCTAGGTGACAGGACTCGTGGTTTTTTCCAATATTGGGCTTCCATTCAAAAAAAATCATCTCTTTTTTATGTGGTTGATTGATTTACAGTTCCTTCTATATTTCAGCCATTGCTAATTGGAATGCACTCTAGAAATCAAACTATGACCTTGAACCTTTCATCTTTGGAGATTCTAAAAAACCCTCAGGTGGTACTAAAGCAGGTTCACACACAGATCTGTTGATCTTTAATCGTGTGAATCAACAAAGATTTCTAAAATGAATTTCAATCGAGAAGAAACATCCAACAACAAGCCTCCTATGTTGAAAGATAAGAAATCTGGCTTAAAGATACTCAAATATGAGTCTACAAAGAAAAACCCTAGATTTGTTCAATTCTATGATTGCAAAGGGTTTGGCCATTGAGCATCTCAATGTGCAAATCCAAAGTTAAAGGCCAAAGGGAAGATTTTAACTGCTTCAGAAGAGGATACTGGGATTGAAACTGCTAGTTCCAAGTTTATAGCCTTCATGGCCAGATCTACCTCTTTCCTTCTTCACAAGGCACATATGACAAGGGTACCGATGATGATAATAATGAAGTGTCAAATACTGAACAAGATTGAGAGGAGCCATACAACTCCTTGTTAAAAGACTGTGTGAAGATGACCAAGTTAATAAGAAGATAACCCTAAAGTGGAAAGCTACAGAAGATCAAATCTTTTCACTCAAGGAAGAATTACAGGAAGCTCTTACAAATGTTTGTCTTTGGGAAAATCAGAAGAACACTATAGCTAACAAGTTGATCGAGGCGGGTCAGAAATATGAATTGTTGTATGATGATTTTAACAAATATGCTCAAGAGAAGGAAACTTTGAAGAAAGTGCTACAAATATGTAAGACAGAAAAAAATTATTTGAATGGCAAAATCAAGAGCTTTGCTGATCAAGATGAATATTAGATCGAAGAAACAAGATGACATCTTGTGTTGTCAAAAGTGCCCAAGTGGCACACGTGGTCTTGGATATGGTAATGGTGCGCCTACCTCTAAAACCAAAGGTAAATATGTTTTTGTCACAAGCTCTACTTTGGTTTCCATGGCACATTCTGCTTCAAAAGCTGCCTATGCTACTAATGTTGCATTTACGTCAAGGAAGAATGTGTCGCATCCTAAGTTTACACCCACATGTCATCATTATTGACCTATAAAAAATCACTAACATCACAAGTGTTGTAGTGAAGACATCACAATCAAATTCTAAGCCAAGGGCACATAAACCCTAGGAGTATGGAATAACAACTCAAGTACTGCATCTAAATGTTTAGGGCTAGTGCAACTCGCTCAAAAGACTTTAAATGAGCTCAAAGTATAGCGGTTCAAATTCCAGAGTAAATGGACTTCATTTGGTCATTCAGCTCAGCCAACACCAAATTTAAGGTTCGTAGACTCAAAATCATTGGGTCACTAAACACACTCAAGCTTTTGGATTACCAAAGTGGCTAAAAATCACATGAAAACTCCAAAACATGCTCAGGAACAATCCTTCAAAGTTTCAAAGCAATTGAAATTCATTTCAACTTAAACTCAAGCTTTAGTGGCTGTCTCCCATCTTCCTTGGGGTCATTGTAGAAAGTAACTCTTATATATGTCCAAACCAGCTAAAACTCCTAGAGAAAGCTCAGGTTATATTCACGAGTGGCTCTGTAAAATTTCAAGTCAAATGGATATCGTCTGACCTAAGTTCAACAAACATGTCAATTTGGGTCAGTGACTCCCAAACCTTGGGGTCACTAACCAAAGTCCTACTTTCAGGCTACCAAAGTCGGTGAAATTCAGATGCAAAGCTCAAGTCATGTTTAGAAATGACTAGTCAAATTTTTAAGACAAGGGGACTTCATCTGCTCTTACTTCAGCTACATGTTAACTTAGGGGTCAGTGACCCCCAAACCTTGGAGTCACTGACCAAAGCCCTACTTTCAAGAGGCCAAAGTTGACGAAATTTGGATAAAAGACTCAAAATGTGTTCAAGATCAACTCCTCAAAGTTTCAAATCAATTAAACATCATTCGGGTGAAAAACAAACTGCCTGCAATAAAAGGGGACATTGACTTAGAACATACAACAAAGGAGGCACTTATCAAAATCCTACTTCCACAAAACCAAATCACATTAAATTTGGATAAACACTTCATGCTGCTCCTGATATTAATTCCTCTAAGTTTCAAATTAATATGAGGTCATTGGGCTACAAACAGCTAAAACAAGGGCCCATTTTCATGAAAAGTCAAAGGGAAGGTTCACCAACTTTAAAAGGTTAAAACATGACAGAAATTTCTATAAACTCTCAAAATAGTGCTCGAAATTATCTCTCTAAGTTTCGTGAAGCTTGGACATCATTCGGACCTCGAACTAATGAAAACGGGTCACATGGGCAAAAAGGCCACAAATGGGTCTATAAGTGATCGTAGGCCATGGTCACTAACACCTTTAAAGGAGTTATGGATGGATTTTAGAGGTTATTTTACTTTATTTGAAAACCAAACTCCCTCTAACTCCCCCGACTCCCTCTAACTCCCTAAAAGGCACTTAGGAAAGTTCCAAGGCTCCAAAAGGTTGAAGCAAGATTTCAACAAGCATTTGCAAGAGGATTTAGCAAGCATTTGGGACTCCACAAGCTACCGAGTTCTCTCCCTTCTTCCTCCCCTCATAACTTTAAGGTGAAAAATGGTTCTGGGGAAGAAGATACACCTTGCCAACATTAATAAAGACTGAACTTCAAATCTATCAAATGCAAGAAAGGTTTAATGGATGACACTATGTTTTCTTTGGTTCTCCCACTTAAAGGGTTTTAGGCCATCTCCAAAGTTGTGAACAAACTTTTTTTAAGTTTCATTTTGCTCCTTGAAAACCCTAGGATTAGAATGACACAACTCCGGACACATTCGCTTGCACAAAAGCAACCTTTTCGGATTTTCACAAACGTGATCCATAGCATCAAAGTGGTGATTACCAAAGATCATAGATGATTCTATGATCGAACTTAGCACCCTTGGTTATCATGCATGACTCCCCAAAACCCAAAAATACAAGTTTCAGTACCTTGGAGGCATTGAGGAAGTAAAGAGGGACTAAACAAAGATAAACAGTGGCCAAAACGGCCATTATTTGTCAATGACCATCTAACAGGAGCTCAGTGACTGTGGGCCAAGATCACCACTCCCTTCTTCTTCAATTTCTGCATTTTCTCCATTTTTTAATGTAATTTTCCCAATTTTTTTTAGTTTGGATCAAATTTGAGACTAAAGGTAGGTTTTGTGATTTTCAAACACTTGTAAACAACCTCCAACGCCGAGGTCAGAGCATTAAACCCATGTAAACAAAGCAAACTTAATGATGATTTGTAATTATTTTTCCATTCTTCTGTATGTTTGAATGTGTGAATGATGGACTTGATTCCTTTGCATTTATCATCATTTCACGCATATCAACCATTGTGAAATTAAAGGACACATTCGGCCCCATTACAATAAGTTGAGACATCTACAAAACAACTTTTAAAAGAAGAAGCGGTCAAGAAGTCTGACTTACATAATGATATGGTATACAATGTGCTAAAAGCTTCAAATTTACAAGTGTGAATACCAAAACTCAACCCCTAATCAAGAAGGTGAAGCCCCCACCCCCACGCTTAAAAGGAATATGATATTAAGGGAGAGTCACAATTGAGGGAGAGTGGTAGAAGAAGATTGACAGATATGCTTCATGTTGCCATCTTTATCTTTTATGGACAAAAAGGAGGAGATAGAATATACGTAGTTTAATATTTGATTTGCTTAGAGTACATTTTTTTTTTTTGAAAATTGTTTTTGCTAAAAAGTTCAATGTATTTTTGGGTTTATTCATAGGTAGATCTATTGTATTATCTAGGAGGTTTTGTTCATGAATTGTCAATGAGGGCGACTAATAGGATTAACTGAGTGTTGGCTAATTCATAGGTTGGACAAAATTCAGGGTTGAATTGAGTTGTAATTTAAATTTTTTTAGATTGGATTGTTGCGTGCTTTATCGGGTCGTTTGAATGAAGTTATTTGGAGAAAACAGTCAAATCTCTCAAACCGAACGTCGGATCGTGGTCATCAACCTACCAATGGGAAGTTCTTTTCGAGTAGATATTCGTTGGTTCTAAGATTGCGTCAATTAGAGATAAAAAAAAGTTTGCAAAAAAATTAGTTTGAACCAAGAATTGTTAGTTCGAACGAACCTGGCTTGCATTGAAAAGTTTCATTTAGAAACATAGTTTGTTTGAAACAAGAAGCACTTATTCAAACAAAACAGAGAGAAAACACAACCAACTTGTGCGAATCACTTATTTTTTGTGCCAGGATAGCCTGTTTCATTCCTATATGGACTCTAACCCTAGGGCACAAACATTGGGTTATTTGAAGGCTTCATCTTTCAACTTTAAGTATCACATCTCCTTATTCTGAGCATAAAACACCTTTTGGAGACTCCGTTTCTCTAGAGCATCCATTGAAGAGCCATGTTGAGTTGCAAAGCATCTAGAGATTTGGGCTTCTACTCATGTGGAAGATTCGTTCAACTTGCGGAAGGTGTGATAATTCAAGCACGAGGAACAGTCAACGGCGTGGTCGTCGGCAAGTGAGAGTACCACATTTTTTAGGTTGTGGAAAACTGGGGAAAGTTTGTGAGTATCTTGTAATTGTTCAATGTTAGTGCTTGGTTTCCGTTGATCCGGGTAATAAGACTCGTAGCTTTTTCTTGTGTTGGGTTTCCACGTAAAAAATCATGTGCCTCTTGTTTGTGTTTTTTGATTCATTTACAGTTCATTTCATATTTCCACATTATTAATTGGAGTGCATTCTAAAAATCAGATTGGGACCTTGAACCCTTCATCTTTGGAGGTTCTTAAAAAACTCTTAGCTATGCAATGTCGTTTGTGCATAAAGTCCCAAGGTGGGCCAGCCAAGCTTACTCGCACATACTTTTTGGACATAGGTGATCTAGGTCCATTACCACTTTCCTTTACTTGCTATAGTGGGTGACTACTTTATCTCTTCCAAAGGTTAAAATCAACCAAGTTGAAGTTGACTCAGACTTGGTCATCACCGTGTTAGTTCCAGAATAACTCAAACTCGGCCAGGCACTTGTTTTTAACTTACAGTAAAAAATTAAAAAAAATTTGAAACAAATGGTTTGTTTCTATAAAACTACTTTAAATAGAGTGAGGGTGAGAGAAAAAGCATGCACTATAAAGGAAAAGGGGGAAGGAATTTAGACATAGAGCAATAATGTGAGAAAAAGGCTATTGCACTACTCAGCAAGCTGGTTGTGGCTACTATGTTGTGCCTGCTATGTTGATGCGAGCTGCTATCAGTGTTGTTACTGCTGGCTGCTACGGCCATTGGCTATTGGCGTGCCGCTCCTATTGTATGTGCTACAGGCTGGTTGTCTTGTCGGCTGTTGGTACCAGCCTGATAGACCACTTCTACTGCTTTCTTTTTCTTCTTCTTCTTCTGTATATATTTTTTAAAATTTCTTCAGCACTATAGGAACTGGACCCAATTTGCCGAATCAACTTGGACTTGACAATGGGCTAGTTAGGTCCTGAGTCCTAGTTTTTAAGCATTATTTCTTCCAGCAACATCCCTCTCCATTTGTGATATGCATTACCCAGAAGTGGGCGTAACGACTATGTTCACATCCTCCTCTACTCGCTGTTCATCACTATGTTGTTGTTGTTGTTAGCAAGTCTACCAAGTGGTCTACTTGGTTCGAATTTCTTCAACCATCGAAGTGCACAAATGGAGGAGATTGGTCAACCAGAAGCCAATTGTATCCTATGAGAAACAGCCACAAGACCATTGCACTTGTGTAAGGGCAAAATCTACTTAGAGATAGTGTCCCTTCCATGTGCTCCAACAACCACTTGTTCATGTACTAACTTTCATTTCTTTTAATCATTTAATTTAGTTGAAATTTCCGTATACTTCATTTCCAACATACACTACAGAAGATATGTATTAAATAGCCCTTTACAATATATCAAAACAAGTTACATACAAGGGAAGAGTGGACAAAATACAAACCAACCTAAACCCAAGGAAAACCACTAACAAACCTACCCATGGTAGAAGCAGATCGAGGCATCTTACCCAATGGACCTCACCTTGTTGCCATGCATTTTTAGTTATTCAACTTGTTAAGCTTCTAATATAGGCCCAAGGTGCACGTTTTGGATGAAACCCACATAGAATGATGTATGGATTTTTGTACGTCGGCTAATTCTTGGGTTGGACAAAACCGTGGGTCCATTGAGTTGTATTTTCTATTTCATTTAGAATGAACTATTAAATAGGAGCGATTGGAGAGATTGTCGAATGAGCTAAAGCAAAGAAAGAAAAAATTGAAGAAAATCTCAGAAGGCACCAGCAGATCGATCGGATAAAGGCTTGATTGATTGAACCTGGGACATGCTACAGTTAAATAGGCTTATTGAAAAATTCATTAGACACGAGCATCATCTGATCAATCAGGTAACAGAAAAATTCCCACCGACCTGTGTGAATTTATTTCCTATTTGTGCCAGGACTAGTAAGTTGAATTCTATAAGGAGTATTATTTTGAGGTTATTTAAAGGGTTCCTCTCTCAACTCTAAAGTACCTCTCTCATTATTCTAAGTCCCGAAGATCTTATTAAGAGACCCTTTCTTCTCTAAAAGCATTCATTAGAGAGATTGTGCTGAGGTATTGTTCTAAAGATTCTTGTCTTCTACATCTCTTGTGGAAGATTGTTTGAAGAGTCAAGCAAGGTTTGGATATGTTGCAAAGAATGACGGGCTATCATAATAGTGTGCATCTATGCAAGAAGAATCACATTTTTTAGGTTGTTGGATTTGGTGTGCTTTAAAGCACAAGTTTTCCCACTTTAAATGAACTTAGTTTCCTCCTCCTTTACTTCTCTTTATTTCTTAAAGTGTTTATTAATGATTATGTGAAACTCTTTATGAAGTGTTTATTAATGACTCCTCATTTGTTTACATTGTTTGTCCTCCAAGTAGGTATAGTCGTGGTAACCATGTGCACACACGCATCGACCGGCCGAGCTGTGCCATGTGTGTAGGCGAGGCATGTTGAAGCTGGGCGAGCAGGCTAGGGCTGGGCCGTGAGAGCAATGAGGGTAGGTTCAAGACGGGCTAGGCTGTCCGTGATGGCCGGCTCACCTAAGGGGGTAGACTGGGCTTGATCCTCCTTGAGAGTTAAGCCTTGACCTCGCGCATATATTTTTTTGGACCAGAGGTTGATCTAGATTCGGATCCACTTATCAGCAACCCACTATCATTTAGCCGTTGCACGTAGCTGTTAACATAATGTTTTCAAATTAATATGCATTAACGATACTAACCAGGAGTTATTCCGCGCATTGATAGCATTTACGTAACTCCATCTTGGTTGCTTACTCGGGAACCTCTAAGGGGTAAGCTTAGCACATCTGGAACTACAAGAGTTTGCAACTTCTGTGGAGAAGATCTGTGCCTCAGTGAGAGTGAGACTGCCTATCAAATATCTTCCGGAGTTAACGCAAAGGAAGATCTACAACAAATCTAGCTGCTTTTTTTATCTCTTTTTTCCTTATTTTTCTTTTTGGTTTGCTACTACTATGAGTTGGGAAAAATTGTTCTTTTAGGATTCAAGTATTATTTAACCAACCGAGTGCACGATTGATGGGGGGATTTCAATCTAGGAAGTTGTCTCATACTGCGGTAGACGTTCATGAGTTCATCTGCATCTATGTGCCTGGGGGCAAAATCTGCTTAAAAAAAGCGTATCCAAAGACATGATTTAGCTACCAATTGTTTTTAGTGATTTCTAATATTTTCCTAGGTTGTTTTATTTTGTAGTTATTTTCAGTTTCCGCATACACTGGAATCCAACATATATTATGCAAGAACCAAATAACGATGAGTATATTATCTTGTAATTGTGAAATTCATAGTGCTTGATTGTTTGTCCAATTTGGACTCGTAGTTTTTTTCTGACTTGGATTTCCACGTATTGTGATGGTCGCTTGTTTGATTTACTTTTATTTTCCACTGCATATTATGTGTTTATTTACAATCTAGAAATCGCATACTTGGGAGCACCCCCAAAACTTTCCAAGGAAAAAAAAAAGTGCCTGAACATGCCAAAAATTTTATTGGCAGTGTGAACAAAACTGCATTTAAGATGTGAGAGAAGATCCACTTTTGCGCTTTAATGACGTAGGACAGTACAGAATAAAAATAATAAGAGAGTGAAAAAAAAGCCATGCAAAAACAAATCAGTTGCTTGCATTTTCTAAGTAGGTATTTAGGTCTAGTTTTTTATATAAGTATAGCTAGACTAGATTTAAACATCTTCAAGAGCTCTAATACGCATTCAATAGTCCAGATTAGTTTAGAGGGATTTCTTTTGACCAAACGGTTAAAAAAAATTCTGAGATAATTGAAACCAGCAGCTTTTGGAAACAGTAAATTGTTTCTCTTTTTGTTTGCAGCAAATAACCTGATTTCCTGCAAGGATTAGTACATTTCCTACCCCACACTTCTTTCATCATGCAATCACAGTGAACAGTGTTTACCTTATTCGGCTGATTGCAGCTTTCTTCATCGTTGACTGCTTCTTTCTCAGTTGCTCTCATCAACTGAACACCTTCTTCATTCTTCGGTTATCAAGTGAGCTCCAATGAAGATAGAGGTGGGACCCACTTTGATATGTACTGGGTTCAGATCAAGAAGGGATTGTATGAGTAAAACCTGTTGAATGTCACCGCCTTCTTGCTTGTAATGAGTTATTAGATGTTGAATGTCACTGCCATCTTGCTTGTAATGAGTTAGATGTTGGAACATGGAAGTGGGTAAAAGAACAACGCGGTGGAAATGCAGGGAAGATGATTGGATGAGAGGAACCAGTAAAAGGGATGAGAGAGAAACTTTACCAATTGTTTGAACGCCTGCAGAAAAGAGAAGAATACACGAATTTAGCTATAGTGCACATTTATATATATACATTTTGGAAACGGAGCCTTAATATGGAGCATTTGCACACACAAATTTCAATTTCACTTTCAATTTTGGTTTTGAATTTTGACTCATCTTTTCAATGAAAATAGTCTCCTCCAGATAAGAGGATAACTTTGAATGCAACCACAACTCACAAATTCATTCTCACATATCTACAACACCAACATTTCTTACATCATCTACATCTGTAAACTTCTCTCACTTAAGGAATCTATCATGGGCCCGACATTAGCATAATCTGAACAGTTTAAAATAATGTTAACCCCTCTAATGACATACAATAAAATCTAATTTCAATAAACGTGAGTCCCTTTTCACATGGGCTGGACTTCAACATTTTTTTGTTCTTTAATTAAGTTTAGTATGCCATTGGTTTTGCAATTCAATTTTATTATTTTATGATCTAAAATTTAAAATTTTGGTTAATGATTTATCAAATGCTTAGTTTATAGCTAAAATTAATTAAGGCCATCCCCTATTTCTTAATTGAATGATCTTTATTATTTTAATATATAGATAGTGTACAAATTTCCAACTGTGCAGCATGGGCAATGATGCTAAAATATTATTAAATAATATATCATGTCGTATTGTATTTGATACTTCATTTTTTATTGAGAAATTTACGCAAAAATTTACGCTAAAGGGCGCCTAATCCAAAATGGCCCAATAGATATTTTAAAATCGGAGTGGTCCCCAATATATATATATATATAGCCTGATCCTGTGAAAACTATTCTCACGCACCTATCATGAGAACTTTTTAAGGTACGGTATGCTTACATGGCTTTCCTTACTAGCACTTAAGCATTCCTCTTTTTCATAAGCTTTTTGTCTTTTGCACATTAATATTTATCCAAATATGGAAGTATCACTTGTAGTAGGGTGAGGGATAGATGCATACTAATATTCTCCTACTTATATATATGAGAGATTCTTAAAAAGTCCCCATTTAAAAAAAGGGAGTTTATGCCCCTTTCAACTAGTCTAATAAAAATCTGCTACTCACAAGTGCAAAGCGAAAAAAAAAAAGGGAAGATAATTTTAAGGAAATATTGATAACACATGTTAAAATCTCATAAGCTAAAAAAGGGGTTTTTTTTGTAAAAACACCCCTAGGAGTTATATATATTATATTATATATATGAGTGGAGGGACAACGTTGTCTCTCCTCTACACAATACATTATGTGCAAAACCCATTACCCTTTTTCCTCTTCCTCATTGCTTCTCTTCTCCTGCAATGTCAATGCTCCTCTCCTATAAATCTCTCTTACGTGGTACTGCTCTTCTCCACATGCCCACTTCCACTCTTTCCTTCCCTTTCCATTAAACCATTCCTTTTCCCAACAACAAATATCACACATGTCCATCTTGATCCATCTCCAACCTCACCTTTTTCCAAACTTAACTTCCACTCCATTCCTTAAAATAACCCTCCTTCACTCTTCCCATCACTACCACCACCACTAAAACCATCTTCCCAATCAAAACAATAGCCTCCCACATGCCCCTCAAATCTGAGTTATACAAAGCTTCTCAAAGCCTAAGAATGGGACACGGTTTACGATTCTTTCATCACATGATCCACAGGTATGTCCTTAGGCCAAGAAGAAACCTTACTTCTATTTGATTTACATTTTGATGCATGGTGTTTCTGTACATAGATTAGGAAATTGAGTTGATATATGGTTGGATTTAGATATCCTCTAAAGCCATGGGTAATAAATATTAATGGAGGAGCTTGAGTCTAAATAAGTTGTTGTAAATTTTTTTCTTAAATAGAGGAAATATACTTGTTAACAAATACTTATTATTATTTTTTTTTAAGGACCTATAAGGATGTGGATAGAGGTTTTATATTTTTATGCTTATAAAGTTTGCATTTGCAATGCTAACTAATATTTGGATGGAGGATGTGCATCAAGGATATTATAAATGAATGATTGTTGTAATGTTGGCATTAGTTGTTATTAATGGCTTTAAGCGACGCATTGCAGCGTCGCCCGGCTGCAGTGAAAAGGGTGCAAGGGCTATTGCATGACTCTAGGCTAGTGCGGTTAAAGAAGTTAGTCCATAAGAAGAAGAGGAGGAATAGGAAAATTAGACTTGCTACTTGGAATATAGGAACCTTGACAGGCAAGAGCATGGAGTTGGTTGAGGTAATTAAAAGAAGAAGAATTAGTATGGCTTGTATATAGGAGATAAGGTGGAAAGGGAAAAAAACTAAGGAGTTCACGGATGAGTACAAACTTTTCTATGCAGGAAATAGTACTACAAGAAGAAAAGTGGGTATAGTTGTAGATAACGATTTGAAAGAGAAAATTATAGGGGTAAAGAGGTTTGGTGATAAAATTATAGCAATTAAATTAGTGCTAGAGGAAGACATAATTCATATAATTAGTGCATATGCTCCCCAAGTAGGACTGGAGGAAAGTGTGAAAAGACAATTTTGGGAGGAGATGGATGATTTAATGCGAGAAATCCCAAACAATGATAAGATTTTCCTTAGAGGGGATTTAAACGGGCATATAGGAAGAGATAATAGAGGATATGAGAGAGTGCATGGGAGATAAGGATTTGGAGAAAAGAATGAATTCGGAAACATTATATTGGACTTTGCAGTGGCATTTAATCTTGTAATAGCAAACACTTACTTTAAAAAGAGAGATGAGCATTTAATCACCTATAAAAGTAGGAGTAATAGGAGTCAGATAGACTTTTTTCTAGTTAGAAAAAGGACCGATTGGCTTCTAAAGATTGCAAGGTTATTTCAAGAGAGACTTTGACTACGCAACATAGGCTCGGACTTTTAGATATTTGCATTAAAAGTAGAAAGAGAGCAGTAGTAAACAAAATGGACCCTAAAACAAGGTGGAGAGATTTGGAGGAGGAAAGAGCAAATATATTTAAGGACAAAATGATTGAGAAGGGATAATGGAATATTGAAGGAGGAACTACAGTAATGTGGAATCAAATGGCTAATTGCATTAGAAATGTTTCAATGGAGGTACTTAAGAGAACCAAAAGGAAAGAGACATATTAATAAAAAAAATATGGTGGTGGAGTGTAAAGGTTCAGGAAGTTATTCGACAGAAAAGACATTACTGCAAAATTTGGCAGGAGACTAAGAGTATGGAAAATTTTAAGCTGTATAAGAAGGCAAAGAAAGAAGCTAAAAAAATAGTAAATAGTACAAAGTTCAAAGCATACAATGACCTCTATAATAGTTTGGGAATATGAGAAGGAGAAAATGATACTTTTAAGCAAAAATAAGAGAAAAGCAAAATAGGGACTTAGATCATGTCAAATGTATCAAGGTCAATGAGGAAAATATTCTGATGAAGGACAATGATATTAAAGAAAGGTGAAAAGAATATTTTAGCAATCTTCTAAATGAAGAACATTTGGGCAATACAAGAGTTAAGGAGGATACTTCATCACTAGAGCATACTTTTCTCCATAGAATTAAAGGGGAGGAAGTGAAGGAAACATTGAAGCGAATGAAGACAGGAAAGGCAACAGGCCCAGATAGTATTCTGATAGAGGTATGGAAATACTTAGGAGAGGTTGGAGTGAGTTGGTTATGCAAACTATTCAATAAGATACTTGTAACAAAGAAAATGCCAGATGAATAGAAAAGAAGCATTGTAGTATCTATATATAAGAATAAAGGAGATATACAAAATTGTACCAACTATCGAGGGATTAAACTTATGAGTCATACTATGAAGTTATGGGAGAGAATAATGGAGTAAAGACTAAGACAGAAGACTAAGATATCTAAAAATCAATTTGGTTTCATGCCAGGGAGAACAACTATGGAAGCTATCTTTTCACTTAGGCAATTAATAAAAAATTATCGAGTAAAGAGGAAAAATCTACACATGATCTTTATCGATTTGGAAAAAGCCTATGATACGGTACTGAGGAATTTAATTTGGTGGGTTTTAAAGAAAATGAATATCCCCAAAGGTTACATTGAAAATTTTAAAGATATGTATGAAGAAGCAGTAACAAATGTGAGAACCACATGTGGAGAAAAAGGTGGATTCCCTGTGACTATAGGTTAACATCAATGATCAACCTTAAGCCCTTATCTCTTTGCATTAATTATGGATGAGTTAACTGTGCATATTCAAGAAGTACCACAGTATATGTTGTTTGCAGATGATACAGTATTGGTGGATGAATCAAGAGATGGTGTAAATGCAAAACTTGAGAGATGGCGGGGGGCATTAGAATCTAGAGGCTTTAAAATAAGTCATACAAAGACAGAATATATGGATTACAACTTCAGTGGACACATACAAATTGTCGAAACCACTGTCAAAATTGAAACCCATGAGATACAACGTAGAGATACTTTTCAGTACCTACATTCGATGATTAGTAAGGATGGGGAGATTGACGAAGATGTGAAGCATAGGATAAAAGCTGGATGGCTGAAGTGGAGACCAACTTTTGGAGTGCTTTGTAACAGACGAATGCCAATGAAATTGAAGGGCAAATTTTACAGGACAGTGGTTAGACCAGCTATGACATGAAGCAGAATGTTGGCCAATTAAGAAGACGCATATTCATAAGATGGATGTGGCAGAAATGATAATGCTTAGGTGGATGTGTGGTAAAAATAGGAAAGATAAAATTAGAAATGAGCACTTTCGGGAGCATTTAGGGGTAGCACCAATAGGGGATAAGGTTAGAGAAACCTGTTTAAGATGGTTTGGGCATGTTGAGCATAGGCTGGTAATGGCACCAGTGAGAAGAAGTCTGGCTATATAGGTGGATGACCCATCAAGAGGTACGGGTAGGCCGAAGAAAACATTGATGGAGGTCATTGATTCATATTTGAAGAAGCTTAACTTATCGAAGGATTTGGCTAAAAATAGAACGGAATGGAGAAATAAAATTTTTGTAGCCAACCGCACCATAGTTGAGATAAGGCTTTGATGATGATGATGATGATGATGATGATTAGTTGTTGGAGAAATTTACTAATGCTTGCAGGGAAGATGTTACAAACAGAGAAAGTCATAATCAGATGATTTTTATAATGCAAATGTTTGCATTTGTTGTCAGAGAAATCGACGTAGGTTTTCTTGAAAGATATAAAAGAGAATGTTGTAAATAAAGGGTTTTTATAGTGTTTGCATTTGTTGCGCATAATCACACAAGAACATAATTCTAAAATCAATTATGTTGGCTAACAATATCGCTGCTAGACAACAATAACATGTATAGAAAATATTGAAGCGGGCAACGATATCGTTGTTCGACAAAGGATATTGGATCTTACAAACAATACAATGTACGATGATGTTGTCACCCAATAGCAATATTTTGTTATATGTAATTTTTGTTGGTTGTCGCCATGACATATCTAGATATGCATAGGTTTTTAGACCGCACTATGAGATCATGAGCTGGTCGAATAGAAATTGAGTAACCCATCCATCAGACCTAATTATTCTATTTGGAAGCAGGTAGAGATGGATTACCACTTTTGCCTAACCTCTTGTTCCAAATAACTCAGACCTAGGGGTGTACACACTTTGAATTGGATCGGATTGAGCCAAATCTGTCAGGAAACCGATACCTACGGATTGACAATTTTGTAACCTATCACTGATCCGTTGCCCTTTAAAACCGTTCAATCCATTGGTATAGCCAATGATAGGAATTCTTTTGTAATATATCCCTTGCACTTAGTATTATATCAAATAGATGAAATTATTTTTAAATTTCATTATACCAAATAGATGAAATTTGTTTTAAAACTACATGCTAAAAAAAAGTAAATTTATGATCTTTCCATGCCCATTTGGCTAGAAAAAGATGTCTGCTTTTGTTTCAAACTCACATAATTAAATTCAATGCGCGAACTTAATATTTATTTATGTACATTATGAAATAACAAACAGATGAACTTGTCTGTTGTAAAAGATAAAATTGTGAATTTTACAATTCTATCACATAAACAAGTGGATTCCTCAAGCTCAAGTAGTTTATGGTGCTTTACAATTGCATCTGTTAGTTGTTTGACATTTATTTATGTTTATTTCCAATTTGACATGTTTGCTTATGCTGTATTCCAATTGTATATGTTAGTTGTCTTTTCTTTCTTTATGTTTCTTTCAATTCTATCTGTTTGTTGCTATGGTTTTTAATTCTATTTGTTTGTTGTTGTTTCTTTCAATTATATATGTTTGCTACTATGTTTTTCAATTATATCCGTTTGCTACTATTTTTTTCAATTATATCTGTTTGCTACTATTTCTTTTAATTATATCTGTTTGCTACTGTTTCTTTCAATTCTATTTGATAATTAGATAATTAAAAAAATGTATAATTTTATCCGTTGAACAAACTAATAAATTAAAAAACAGCATTCATATAAATCGATCTGATTGGTTCAAACAAAACAATAATTGATCTATTGACAATTAAAAAGAATTGATCCATATTCAACATAACTACAAACAGATATAAAAAAGATGCCCTAATTTGAGAAGTGAAGCCTCTTATATGGCTAAGAACTGTAAAGACCGAATGGTTGAGATTAAAAGCTAAGAAGAGTGAATGGTTGAGATTAAAAGCTAGATGATGAAGAGAGATTGTTGTCTTTTAATACTTTTTTATATGAAAAGAAATATATATTTTATTTCAACGGTTCGGATCAGTTTAAATCCGCTGATTAACGGTAAAATCCGTCACCAATCTGCTACTAACAAATTAGAATTTTTTTAATCCGTCACCAATCCATTAATCATCAAATCAGTTAAAAAACCGCGGATCGGATTGATTGAACGGATCGACGGATTTTTTGTATACCCCTAGTTAGACCCAAAGCAACATCACGCTAGATAGCACATAAATGGTAACTCCAAACATTAACACAATAAACTTGTCTTTTTCATTTTACGTTTTTTTTTCTTTTAAAATGCTAGGAAAATAACCTATTTTGGATTTCAACTAATCTATAGATAGGAAATCAAATCACTCAAATTATTTGTTAACTAAATTCTTTGGTTTGACTTGCATAGCACATCTAAGCGTGGGGTAGCTCAACTGGCTTAGGACCACGGTTTACTCCCGGATGTTGTAGGCTTGAGTTACACTTCCATACTAGGGCCACAGGAAATTTTACCCAACTGCCCCGAGCCCGAAGGTATTAGTCCGGCCCAAAGGGTTGGGATACGTTAAAAAAAATCATCTATTCAAAAGATAGGATTGAACTCCAACATTCAAATTTTATAGGAAATTACTATAATAACTTCGCTGCTTAACTCTTAACAACATAAATGCTTTAACAAACTAACATAAATACTTTAAGAAACTAAACCCACATAACGGGCATTAGATTGACCAGGTGAACCTAGGCTTAACTTAATAGGCCCACAGAGCTCATTTCACACTCAGCTCTAAAAGAACTTGCCAGAAACTGCACCAAAGACTAGCATGGCGGAATAAATCTTCTAACAAATGTGGGAAGAAAGCCCACAAAAGTGGGAAGAACATATAAGAACAGATACCATTGGCAAAAGAGGCTATTCTTGGGGGCCATAGATCTGAGACACATATCCATCATGTTTTTCTTCCTTTTATTGTTAATTAAATCTACATCACGAGACTCCATTTAAATCAATCTATCGTTTACATCCTCAGAAGATAGAACGTATCCTTTTGACAATTCATTCTACCTCACAAAGATACATGGAACTGTTTTATGCTCTAATTTGGATGTGAAATCAGTATAGGTACTAAGGAACCCTACAGGCATAATCTTCAAAAGAAGGTTTTCTACTAGTCCACAACTCATATGGGGTTTTTAGAACAAATTTAGAAGGGACTCTATTAAACTGTATACTATGTAGTTAGTAATGCATCAACACAGAAGGTAGCTGGTAAATTGGCATAACCCATCATGGATCTTACCATATCTCAAAGAGTCATATTCCTTTTTTCCTCAACTCAATTTTGTTGTGGAGTGTAGACCATAGTTAACTGCCGAGAAATACCATTTTCCACGCAAAAAAGTTTAAAAATCTCCGAAGTGTATTCCCCACCACGATCGGTTTTAAGAGTCTTGATGTTTTTATCAAACTTATTTTGAACTTCTTTAACAAAAATTTTGAAATAACCAATTGCCTCATATTGTAGGAAATTAAAAACACAACCATAACGAGAAAAATCATTGATGAAAGTAATGAAATATCAAGTTTCTTCCCTGTTAGCCACATTGATTGGTCCACAAATGTTAGAGTGGATGATTTTAAGCATGGCTTTGAATCTTTTTGCCTTGGGGAAATGTTTTCCCATTGTTTTTCTAGTGATACATGACCCACATGGAGGTAATTGTACTTGTGTGAATGATACATGAAAGCTTTAATCTTTGTGTGACCGGTCCAATAAGGCACTGATATCAATGAAAGCTTACAGAAGTATAGATTAGGATCACAGGGCCATTACGAACGTGATGAAGATAGCATCAACTTGGATCAAGCAACTAACACAGAAATCCGTGACTGTATACAAGAGATCATGGATTCACTATTCACAATCTTAGAGTAAAGATGGAAACCGTAATGGAGAAGATGATGATGAATGACTAATCTATATGCTTTGCTTATTGGTTTTGAGATTCTCTACAACCACCCTTCCTCATGTATCAATAGCATCTTGTAGAGTAAATGTTATATTCCAATTCAAGTTAGAATAAGATAAGATAGAAAAGTCGGATTAGACTCTCACAATTGGAGTTTGAGTCTTAAAATGATTAACTCATTCTCTCTTTATCCAAATAGACTCCTTGTGAGGGGGTGCCTTTTTGTGTTGCAGTCCACCCACATGTAAACACATGTGGGCCTTATCATAGATGCCAACAATTGGAACATTTGATGAGACATATCTAATTAATAAAAATATATAAAAGTTAGTACAATACATTGACTCACTTTTGATTGGTTGCATGATTTTTCATAATGTGGAATTGGCAAGAGCTAGGGTCAAACCATTGAGACTCACCAAGTTATATTGGACACAGCATTCTGACAAGACCTATGATGCCCGTGTGCAATTTGGATACAGCAAAGACTCACCATGGACAAAATAGAGTCACTCAACCAATTGTTTAGTGATATTTTTTAATTTGAATTAATATTAGTATTGTCTTCATCCTTTTAATTTGAAAGTTATAAAAAAACAAATTTTTTCCCTAGAAAACATTTGCACCAAACAAAGAAAACAAATATTTATCAAGAAATATGCACTACACAAAACAACAATATCAACAATTCACCAGAAAAACGAAATTTACACCAAACATGAACTTTTGTACTTCTAGGGATCTCTTGTCTCATGAAATTCATTTTCATAGAATTTGCTGACTTGAGAATTTCCTCTTTCTGTAGAAAGTGTGTACACAAACGTGCACTGAAGCTTATCAACTTTCTATTTTTTTTAAAAAAATTCTTTTTAGTATTAGAAATTGTCATAGACTATTCACTCTAAGAAAATTCCTTAGTTGCTTAGTTTTGAGTGCTTGAGGTAGGAATTAGTTTGTTTTAGGGATTTTTCTAGTGGGGAAATTATATAAGCTCTATGTATGGGATGTCCCATTGCAAGTATTGCTAACTTCCACTTTCCAATAATAGTTTGCATTCCGCATCAACTTAGGGTAGATCTGCAATGCAGCCCCTGGCATAAACACACGAGTGGAGCCCACCTTTAAAATATCCTAGGTAAGTATTAGTTCTATTGCCTACTTATTAAAATCAACTGCACATCTTTGGATTAACTAAACTCTAAACACATGATTCAACTTTATCCACTTTCTTTCTTATTTGACTAGAAAGGAAAAGATGGGCATATGTCTAAAACCAAGTGGCCAATCAAACGGTAGTCCCAACAAAAATAAACATTAAATTTTTATGTGCAAAGAGCAGGATGAGTGTGAAAGGTGATGAATAACTTGGATTTTTTAAAGGTGGCCCCCACCCATATGCTTATGCTAGGGCTGCCGCTGCATTATAGCTCTGCCCTATCAACTACGGTCCTCTTCTTCATTGGTGTGAGTGATTTCCCTGGAGCTGGAAGGCTTATAAGAGATGCATTTACAAGATTGAGTAAGCTACTAAGCTTACTTTTCACCTTCTGCTTGTTTGAGTTTATGTGAATTCAGAAAAGGGTATGAAATTGGATTTTTATTGCCACATATTTAGGCTGTTCCCCATGAAGAGAACTTGCTTATTAAATTATCCATTATATCTATTAAAGCTATAAGAATGGAGGCTTCTGAAGGGTGCCACATCAGCACCCCTAATTTTTCTTTTTTCCTAAAGCGCCACATCAACTTTTAAAAATTGACACATGGCATCAATAAATGGTTTTTCTAAAACCTCTCCCCACTGTTTCTACATCATCCCCTAAAATCTCTCCCTCTACACTCCTTTCTCTCATCTATGCCATTTATTCAGCAAAAATCTCAATTATATTTCATTTATTTCCCTAAAATGTCTCCTCCACTAAAGTCTCTTTCTCCCTACTAAATTCTCTCCTTCAATGTTATATTCCACTCTAAATTCGATTTCATAATGGGTTAAGCACAGGCTTTACGTACTAGCCCTAACAACGAAGCACCATGTTAAGCCTCATGTGAAAATTGAAAATTTAAGAATTATAATTATAATTAAAAATATATATTATAAAGAGAAATGAAAGGAATTAGATTAGTATGGATTATGAAATTCCTTAAAATAATAACTTTAATTTTCAAAAGAAAAATTCAAAAAACAAAAATAAGAACCATATGTTAGTGAATTTAGAAAAACCCAAAAAAAACCAATAAAAGTAAGATCCTGCTCCCCTTGGGAAAAAAACAACGTATAAAAAAGCCCCAACGAAATCCACAAAATGTGATTATAATGTTTTTGAAAAAAAAATACGTAAATGATCAATCTAATCGTGTCACATAATACTGAAAATTATTTATATAAAAAATGAATTTAGAAAAATAAAGTCATTTCAGTGGGCACATGTTAATAGGATAAAAAAATAAAGTCCTTTGTTCTATTATTAGGCTTGTGCTAAGTTTAGGCTAACAAAGTAAAAGTATGTAGATATATAAACATGTATATATATAGTACTTAGGAATATAAAATTTTGATGATTATGATAATTAAAATTTTATTAAAATAATATTGAAATGACAATATTTCTAATATCCGTAAGTGTGCGCGGATGCATGAGTTTGAATCTAATAAAATATATAATTTGATATTCCATTATTTCAATTTAGCAATAACTAATTTGATATTTTTTATTCTTTTTTTACAAGTATTTTTTTCAAGTAGATGTTATCAATTTTTCCATCACAATGTACTTTTTTCTTTCTTCCATGACTTTGCTTATCATCTTGTACAGTTCCTATCATGATATAAGCAGCCCACATTCTTTGTTTGAGTCAGAAATTTTAAGGAGAGGAAATATATTTGAATTTGTTGATCCATTCGTCATGGGATCTTAATGTCCACATTCTTTTTTTAAAAATTAATGATGGGTCTCTTATCTTGATATTAACACTCATACTTGGCCTTGAGATTAGCACCATGATAAAATGATAGACAATGTTATAGTTTTATAGGCCTGGGCTAAGCACGGGCTTGTGTTACTAGTATATCATTAAAATTTATCAGTGTATCCTCTTTTGGTCCTTGTCCGTGGAAGTGAGTAGAATTACTGGGGATTGAGGGATAAGGAAGAATAAAGGGTTAAAAGGACTAAATTGCTCTAGTTCAAAAGGATCGACATTTATGGTGCCTTGAAGTTAATATGGCTAAATGCATAAAATTCTTAAAAAAAAAAAAAGGAAATTGCAATGATCCAAATAATATTGAAAAAATAACAAAAATGTAAGAAAAAAGTATTATTAGATGTTTCAATTGATTATGGATAATAAACAAATTTAACCTTCCCTATAATGCAACTAGATTCGGAAGACTATGACCTAGTATTTGATATAAATAAATTGGATTAGAATAAAAACACATCAAATGTAGTTTGAGAGAATGAATGAGGAGTAAAAGAAGACTAGCAACCAAGGCCCGTGCTAAGCCAGGGCCAAAAAATAAATTATGGTAAAATTTGAAATTTACTATAAAAAAACCCAATAGAAATGCAAGTAACATTTCTGACCTATAGTCTATTTTAGTTTATTCTTAAATTTGAAAAATCAATTAACAATTTGCCGAAATAGTTCTACTTATGAAAGAATCGTGAAAATCGCATCCAAAGAACTAGATAGCAATTCTTTGGACAAATATATTTATTGCAAAATAGAAATTTGATTATTAGATCCATAAATTGATCCCATCTCCTCCTTGAACGTAGTTATGAACTTAATCAATAACTTTAAATGCTTACGTGAGGAGGCCCACCCATGCCAGTGCTGAGCCCGAGTTAAGAAAATAAAGTATATCTCAAATGTTTTAATATTGTTTAGCATAAATAATGATATTCCCAGCGACAATGGCATGGGTACATCTTTATTTACACAAAATTGTATACGTAAAACTATAAAATTGTAAATTATACTAGATTTGAGAAACACTTGAATAGTAATAGCTATTTCCTTTTCTTTTATTTTAGTAGTGTCATGCAATAATCATTAACACCTGATAATAATCAAATAAATAAATTAATTAACGTTCTAACCCCAATGGACTGACCACTAGAGACACGTTGAAACACTTAAGATTGAAATCAAATGTTTTTTTAAAATTTATTTTTGAATACTTTAAATTTAACGAGAATACAATGTACAGTGGTCCACTTTAATAATAAACAATGTTTCAATTTGCTTAGTTCGTCCACATCCGAAAACCCACCAAATAAAAAAAAAAGTTGAACTTTTTTATAGCATTTTACAATATCCACCATTTTGCTTTATAGTATTTACTAATGGGAAAAAAAAACATTGTTTTATAGCATTTTACAATATTTTGGATATCGTTTCTAAATTTTTTGGGTGAAAAAAAATTCATTGTGCAATGATTGTGAATTGCAATGCGTCATATCGCTTTTCGGGATTGACTGCTATGGTGACTACAGTTGTGATTTGGAGCCATGGGTCCAGCTTTAATCCAAATGAAGGGCTTTAAGTTTCACCCTAGAACTTTGATTGACACACATCACGGTGGGCCATATAAAAGCTATAGCAAGTTTCAGATTTACGAAAGTTTTGTGCCCATTTTTTTCTCACAACAGTGATCAAAGTATAGGTTGTGGCTGGCATATTGGCTGGTGATCAAAGCAATATGCAATGGTTTTAGTGATACTCAAGGGGCATTTCCAGAGGTCTTTCTAAGACCTAGGTGCGTGCGGGAAATGGGAACCATTTTCTTCAGGGTCTCAAAGTTTTATAAAAATCCTAAATGCCAGATGAAGTGGCTACGTATGTGTTTTTTGGGTGATAAATCCAAAGTCTAATAAAAACTTGGGCGAGTGTCATTTGTGTGAGTGCTAAATCACATGGCAAGTATTAGGTGGATATGATAATGGTAGAAGAGAGATTTTAGGATTATGATCGTAATACCCAATTTGACAGCTATGGTAAGATCAATATATGACCATTTATGAGAGAGAGAGATTAAAGGAGAATAAACAAGAGATTTTGAAAACTTGTAACTTTTTGGGATGCTAAGGTGGCGCTCTAGGAAAAAAGAAAAATAAGGGGTGCTAATGTGGCACCTTCCAGAGGCGTCCATTCTTGTAGCTTTAATATATATAATTATTTGCTTAAATATTGATGTAGAGCACCACCTACCACTAGATTTGCTAACCTCAAATTGACACAAGAACAACAAAGTAAGATTTCAACCATGTAACTCAATATCAATTAAAGTGAAACTTTACGTTCTTCCAAATCCCGAAAATCATCAACAATTGAATCTATGCTGAATTTTGTAGCAATTTCTCTTTCACTGAACATAGCCATTGAATGGGCAAAACATCTCAATTTTCAAGTATAATAAAATGCTAAAATCAAGATTAAATCGACATATTAACAATAAAAATGCTATCCACTTGCCCTATGAATTATGATGAGAGAAAATGGAAATGAGGAATGGGCAAAACATCTCAATTTTCAAGTATATTAAAATGCTAAAATCAAAATTAAATCAACGTATTAACAATAAAAATGCTATCCACTTGCCTTATGAATTATGATGAGAGAAAATGGAAATGAGGAGAAGCCCTAGCTCAAGACCAAACCCACGGTGCTCCAATGGATAGAAAACCCAAAGCCAAGCCAAACTCACTTATAAAATGGGAGAGAAGACTTTAAGGAACACCTCTATGCCATCATTAATCTAAAAACGCAAAACAACAAACTATGGAGATGTTGAGAGCATACCTAGAGCTCAAGGAAGAGGGGAGAAATTAAGAAAATTGTGTCCACGAGATGATGGTGACACGAGGAAGAAGATGTCGGAGGAAGACCAGTGGTTGGTGGCTTACAGGGTGGTTGGCCTTGAGGTAAAAGGAGAAGAGCAGGAGATGAGGAGAGGAATGAAGGGAAAAAAAAGTGAGATGGGGTGGGTTTTCTCTCCACTAGGGTTGAAAAAGGGGTGGACCAAAGGGAGAAAAAGTATTTTTTTTTTAGTTTGTTGGTTGGGCGGGGGGGTGGGGGTGGGGGGCGCGCGGGCTAGTCCCCTCCCACCCCACAGTGGTTCCGCCATTGACTTTTAAGGACCATCTATATGCCATCATTAATCTAAAACCCAAAACACATGACTATGGAGAGGTTGAGAGCTTACCTAGAGTTAAAGGAAGAGGAAAAAATTAAGAAAATGGTGTCCATGTGATGAGAGCAACGTAAGGAAGAAGATACCAGAGGAAGACCTGTGGTTGGCCTTTAGGTGGAAAGAGGAGGAAGGAGGAGATGAGAAGAGGAATGAAGGAAAAAAAAGTGAGATGGGGGTGGGTTTTCTCTCCACTAGGGTTGAAAAAGGGGTGGGCCAAAGGGCCATAAAGTAATTTTTTGTTTTTTTTTTTTTTTTAAGCTTGGGGAGGGAGGGGGGGGGGGGCGCCTCCACAATGGTTCCCCCACTAGGAAGAGCCCTTGGCAAAAGGAGCAAATAGACCTTGGTAAGGGGAGAGAATAGACTTCAAGCAAGGTAACACAAGGCCCTATTGTGAGCGAAAGGTGCCATGTAAGGATCGAACCCTAGAAAGCCGATTTAAATGCCTGATTGGGTTAAAGTCACAATCAAATTTTGCTATAGACTCCAATAAAACCATTTAATTAACTAAACTAATTAGAGCAATCACATAAAAGGGAACAAAGCACGTTTTTTAATGTAGAAAACCCTACTTAGAAAAAAACCATGAGCCTTTCACTTGGAACAAAAGCAAATCAAGCGCTATATAGAATAAAGGATACAAATATTTCACAAAACTATCCCTAGTTGGTGACTCACCAGTAGACTGAACCGATCTTTCTGGCAACTGCTGTACACCTTAATCGCGCTTGATCCACATCTCCTTGAAACCCTCTTTAAGACGAATCTACTCGAGGAAGATAGTATATTTGATAACTAGGGCAGCAACTTCAGCATAGATCTCTTTCAGGATGCTCTAGGGATGTTAAAGAATCTCTCATATTGATTTAGCATAGATCTCTTTCAGGATGCTCTAGCATAGATCTCTCATATTGATTTCCTATGAATAGATTAGGGAGAGAGATGATTTACAGAGATGACTCTTGTCGTGATCTTTGGCTCAGACAACTGCTTCTTCCGTTGCTCATTTTTTGATAAACTTCGTAGCCTATTGCAATAAGGTTGAATGTATTTCTTGATTTCACAATGATGACATGTGAGTGTGAATGCAAGATGTGACACATTCTTCATCTTCGAAGTATTTGCAACATGTTTAGCACAAACAAGTTTTAAAATAGTAGAACTTTTAACAAACATTGTTCCACCCTTAACCTTCGAGGTAGATGCACCATCGACATTGCCTAGAACTCATTTGTCAGAAGCCATTTTTTGTCTTCGAAGTATTTGCAACATGTTTAGCACAAACAAGTTTTAAAATAGTAGAACTTTTAACAAACATTGTTCCACCCTTAACCTTCGAGGTAGATGCACCATCGACATTGCCTAGAACTCATTTGTCAGAAGCCATTTTTTGACTGCACAAGATGTCATTCAGTTTATTCAAGCCAATATTCATCCTATACAGCAAAGCTATGGTTGTAGTCAGCTCTAACAAAACCATCTTCAACTTTCCATTCAAATCAGCCTTTTCATCTTGCATGTTTCCAGCTCCTGTTCAAATTTCTCAAAGTCATCTTACATCAATTCATATTTTTTTTTATCTAAATCAGCCAACTTGTAAGCTACATCATTCTTCTGATGTTGCAAGAGACATACCTTAGTAAGTACTTTTGTCAACTAGAGATGTAAAATGGGCCCAGGGGCACAAGAGTCAATGGGGCCCTACATGATCAATGGCACGGCACGACAGGCATAGCTCGGAGACTTGGGCCATGCTGGGCCGAGGGTGCTAGGCCCACTATTTCATAACAGTTGGCACAGCATGCCTCGTGGTATGACACAACCCAACAGCTTTATTTTTAAATACCCCCCTCCCCCCAACAACCAAAAAACAGCTAGTTAGGGTGTTTTGACTGATTTGCACTCCACCAATAGCCATAACCAGCTAGTTTTTGGGCATTTGAGGTCATTTTGACCTTTTAAATTTCTATACATACCATATCTCCCTCATTCTCACAATTACGACTTACTCACTGCTCCCATTCTCTCATACTATAGGCTCTCTAACTCTTTCAAATTCTACTCATAAATCTGTGTCGTCTCGTCCACTTTGTTATGTCTATGTTGTGTGCATAATATTTAAAAAACAAAAAAAAAAAAGAAGCAAAAAAAATTTAAACAATAAAAAAAAACCCTATTGTGCCAAACTAGGCAAATCACAAGCCGTGCTATGCCTATGTGCTTACCCCTGGTCCATTCATGCCATGCCGGCACGGCACAAGGCACGGTCAGGCCCAACACATCTCATATTGTGCCAGCACGGCACCGCCCATTTTGCATTTCTAGTGTCAACTCTTGCTTCAAAGAAGAGATTTGATCTTCATAAATTTTCAACTTGACTGTGACCTTTTTATTAAACTTAGTCAGCCTCACACAGTCTTTAAACGCGAAGTGATTTGCTTCCTCCCATTCTCATTCAGTATCGACACTTCATCATTTTTATCATTAGAAACAATGTCAGATGTGCCCGGTGAAAAATACAGTTTGATCGGGCCATGAAAGCAATGATCTTAGCAATAGTAGTATTAGGGGCAGAATTAACAATCTATTAATTTTTTTCTCCTCTTCTTCAAAAAAATCATCTCATGTTACTCCTTTTAGAGCCTTACGCTTGTTCTTAGGCTTTTTATTAACAAACTCGCTAGCAACATGACCATACCCTTGGCATTCATAACACTGAATAGGTTTTGAAGCCTTCTTCTCAAATTTAGAATTCTTACAACCAATTTTTTTCCCTTTCTAATATTTCTCAAATTTCATCATGAATCACATTGTAGCTTGAAAATTAGCTTCCTTAGAATCAGAATTTGAATCCTCTTCAACATTTTTGCTGATTCCTTGGAAATTTTTAAGGCAATCAATTTTGATTTTCTTTTAACTCCATGGTTTCCCTCAAAAGCCTACAAATTACCAAGCAACTAGACCCTGAGGGTGTCTAGGTTTCTATTTCCTTCCATGCCCACAACCTCTGCATGAAACCTATTTGGGAGAGATCTCAAAATCTTTTAGAAAATTTTACTTTCAGGAATATGTTCTCCCAAATTAAAAGTAGAATTGATAATCTCGCTCAATTTTGCATAAAATTCATCAAAAGATTTATTATCAGCCATTCTAGGGGTTTCAAAGGCCGCAGCTAATGCCTACAGTTTAGACTACTTAACAGTAAAAATAGCCTCATACATTATCTGTAAAATATCCTATGCTTCTGTTGCAGTATTGCATATTGATATCAAACGAAACACAGATGCAAACCCTCCATTGTAAATAGCATTAATAGCCTTATTATTATGGTTGGAGGCTTCGTTTTCCTCTTTAGTCCACTAGGCTTTAGATTTAGGGATAGATTTCCATTTAGACACGACGATAGGTCTAGCATAACCATACCCATCAGAATCTCAGACATCATCGTCAATGTACTTAAAAAAGCCTATCATCCGAACTTTTCAATAGGCATAATTAAATCCATCAAGCAAAAGTGGTTTGGTAGTAGATATGCCTTTTAGGTTGAATTCCAATCCAAAAATCACAATAATAGATCTACACATAGCAAATTTATGTGACATACTTTGATACCACTTCAAAGAATTAGATACCAATAAGTTGATACCAATTTATGGTTTACAACCACCAAAGAGATGAGAGTTCAAGCTCCAAATCAGATTTCCAGATCACGGTTCAATTAACAATGGCGGAAAATAAAAGAACAAGTAAAGCAATTAATCATAGAAAAACAAGGCACACAATTTTAAAGTGGAAACCCTACACAGGAAAATTATAAGTCCTATCTCCCGGACCAGAGGAAAACCAAGGACTTGAAATTGAGTAATTGTGAGGAACACTCACAATACCTCCCCAGTTGCAATTCAACCTAAGGACTGCTGTTTTTGCCAATTCCTGATAGTTCAGGACTCGCCATACTTGAACCAACTATCTTGAATCCACAAGGTTCACGAATCTCCGACGAAGTACAAGCACTAGATCTCTAGAGGCTCAGATCAATACAATCTTTTAATGGATGATCTAGAGAAAAAAAATATATCTCCAATGGGTATTCTATGCTTAGAACAAAGAGATGGATAACCTAGGGTTGAGAGAGAACCCCATTAAATAAACCTAAATTCATACCTCATAAGGATAGTCCATATGGAACCAAAACAGGCAAGTCCGACACAAAAAGGAAACAACTTCATGCAAGGTCAGTTGAGAATTCACCACTTCTCATTCAAATACATTAGACTCTCGCTCGAGCCAACGAGGTCTCGGGTAACCACTATGCATTGACCTCGTTCGAACAACCAAACCCTCTTTCAAACGAATAAGGTTTCAGTCCTGGATTAATTTCTTCACGAATTCTACTTAACTTTTCTTTGCCATCTTTACTTCAAGTCTTCCAACAACATATGAAATAGTCCATTGTAAAAGAAATATAAAATTACAATTCAATGGACCCTGAATTTTGCTCAACCCATGAATTAGCCAATTACATAATTCTAACAAAATACCTTTATTTTCTCTTGCATGAAACAACCTTTCTTAGTATGCCTCTCCTCTTTAATGGAATTGTACTCCAAAATCTATCAAGCCTTTCTCTCTCTTCTCTATTGTGGATAAACCTCTCTCATATCTCCCCATCTCTTCGCCCCTCTTGTTGGGCTTTCTGGCCAACCAGCCATCCAACACCAGCCTACACATTGAGGTGGTGCTTCTTTAAGTGGAAACTATAGAAACATACTGTTTAATTAGCGGTGTGTGGCCCAGCACCGTGATCTATGAGTTGTGTCATGGACCGACACAGCCAATGGTTGGGCCATGCTGACTAAGGTGTCGTGGCCCGTGGAACCGCACTCCCGACCCTAGCCCGCCCCAAAGGTCAGAACCCTACAACAAGAAAAGAGTTCAAATAATAGATTTTTAAATACCTGTTTCCTTTTATTTCTCAACATCATCTACATTGTCATCATGCCCCGATCTTGATTCAACCACCTTACACAAGTGTATAGGTAATAAATTAAAAAGTTATGACATTTTAGATCACCAGATATTGTCCCCTCTCGATTTCACAAATGCTCAAAGAACACTGCGCATTTAGAGTAAGCGGGGAACTATGAATTTGGAAAAGTCAATCCATGAAGTTCTAAGAAAACACCAACCAAACATGGTTAAGAAAAGAGATTGTATGTTGTTTTCTTGGAAATGAAGTGCTCTTCATTCACACCAAAATTATAAAACCCTTTTCTTTAGAAGGAAATGAAGTGTTCTTCGTTGACTCCAGAATACTAAAATTCTTTTCTGCAGATGAGTGATGTAGCATACATCGGTATCATACAACGGCATGGTGGTATCATAGAAGAACTTCGCTGTGATCAAAATCGATATTTTACCCTAATATCAAATGGATGTAGATCCAACTTTCAACAAGCTTTTATTTTATTTTTATCTTTTTTGTTTTTGGTATACTAGCCAAGGGGGCTGCGACTTAAGAAAGAGCCCGCACAATCAAGAAGGTAGCAAAATCAAGTGTGGAAAAAGCGTGCACATAAAGAAAAAAAGCCCACATCTGTGGGAAGGCAGCCCGCACAAGTAAGGAAAAAAAAAGGTATATAGAAAAAAGATAGCCAAGTGAGAACTATCGCTCCTTAACACTTGGGTAAGGAGTCATTCCCAGCTTATAAAGGTTAGGAACTGCAAATCAAACTAGCATTGTTCCAATTGACATAGCTTGTTATGTTAATGAAGCAATGAGAAAGCAAAAATCCCTAGAAAAAAAAATTCCAGCCCAAATCATATGTAAAATCAACCTTACCATGTATTCCACAAACCTGAACTTGAAAATGCAAAACCATGGAGTCGGATGTCCTCTCTCCCATTATCATCATCAAAGTCTTCTCCCAAACTATTTTAGATAAGCTACATGAATTTCCTTTCTCATCAAAACGTCATTGCTGCCCCTACATTAGACATGTCAAAGCCATCTCGAAGGGTTTCACTTAATTTATCACTTGTAGATATTATACCTAAAAGCAATGCTCCAAAAAGCACACATTTTCATATAGACATTCTTGTTTATAGTACTCTCATTTTTTTCGTATATTTTTCTCCTATGTGCTAACATTTTTTTATAGCTCATAATTAATCTAATTTCTACACTATAAAATTTTCCTTCAATCTTGTTGATATGGGTCAATTATAAAGCACTCCAAACTTTATAATCATTCAAAGTCTTCACTTTTACCCAATATTCAACATCTTTCTCAATCTCCATCAATATTAATTTTCCAGCAACGGAATCAAAATGAGAATATTTGTAGTATTTCTAGATTTTTAAGTCTCATCAGAGTTTTAGGTCATTGCACATCCTCAATGAAGTTACAGTGCACATATAATAACTTTGTTTGACTGACTTCAAAGCTCTTGGATTATAAGAACCTATTTCTTTAAAACGCCTGAAGAGAATTTGAAATTCTCTCACCCACTTATGGGTCACATTTGGGAATGGGACTAGCGGAATGGAAAAATCTATGCAGAGCCACCCAAAACATTAAGTTTAGGCCCAATCACCTGTTCCTAACTCCTTCATCCGTAACCTATAAATCCCATCTAGTCGGATTGGTACACAGTTAATCCAACAATTAAATAAATTTGGATATAATCGAAACTTGGGCTATATGACTAACGGAAGGTCCTTGTGTATTGCAAAGTTTAGATTAGGTGAAAGATGAGCCCCACGTAAACTTCTTACAAAAAAAACTGATGATAACTAGTTCCCCTAAAATTATTTTCATTATTTGAATTTTAGTAAAGAAGCAGAGCCTACAAGCTGTCATCAACTCTCAAGTTTTATAATAACTCCATTTTGGAGACTATTATAATAGTTTATATGGGGATAACATAGAAATGTGTGGAGAACTGGGATTGGGAGTGCAGTTGAAGGCTCACATGGTACGTGTTCAAGGACTACAAGTTGCAATTTATGTAAAATAAAGACAATGGGACAATATGGATGGTTTACGCAAAGCTTTGGTTATTTTAAGGTCAAAAGGGGGTGTGTAGAGATTGGTTTGACAAATATTCACATTTTCGAACGGATTTCAATTGGGTAAAAAAAAATTGGAAACTTTCGAAAGCAAGATTCTAACCTTGAATTGAAGATAAATTTATGGGCAACTCAGGGTTCTAGATATATGGTTTGTAGTTAAACTGGGTTCTAGAGATATGGTTTGTAGCCAAACTGGGATAGCTATGAAGGCTACGATGCACTTTTTTACATTGAAGCTCCCTTCACTGAAGGGTTACAAATATTACAAAAATTTTAGGGTCCATTTCTTTGGTCATTTATTTGCATAGAATGAATTTGTAGGAATTCATGGCAAAATTGCATTCCAAAAAAGGGATCAAAGGTTATAGGTGGAGATGTGGATGATCGAAAATAACATATAAAATTTTCATAGCCACCAACACAGTTCCCTTCTTCTTAAAAAATATATAATACTTATTTCTGCACCGACTTCCAGTTGAATTTCCTATCAAAAATTTTCCATTTACTTTATTCATAGACAGGATATATGAAAATCCGGAAGAAATCTAGTAAAAAGTTTGAAAAGACCTCTGGGCTTATCTTCGGGAAGCGAAAACCAAGAAAACGGAGCAGCTACTCGTACGCCATTCGCTGCCTACAAGTGTCCACTTGTCCCACTCTCCCGTACGTGAACGTACATGATAAGACATGCAATTCAGCAGTCAAAATCAGCTTTTTGATCTTTTCGTGCAACACTACCACATCCCATCTGTCATCACTCATCATAGGACAGAGAAAAACACATAACAAGCCCAATCTCTCTCTCTCTCTCTCTCTCTCTTCTCTTTTCTATCGTACCAAACAAACAAACTCCAAAAGGGTCTGTCGGCAAGTGATCAGTCGCTTGCTTTTCGCACAGACCTATCCCCAAGCTCCTCTTTCTTCTCTTTTTTCTTTTTCTTTTTAGCTTTCTTAGTCCAACAGTCTTCCCGCTCTACCCTTTTTATGGGAAACTATTTCTTTGTCCTGTCCACAACAGGGTAAAAACTGAAAACACCCCATAAGAGTAATCCCCTTTTAGTCCTTAATATATGGTGACTTTGGTGAATAAAATCTCATGTACCTATAACTTTGTCAGGGCCCACTCCAGACAATTAGAGGCCTAAAGTACAATCCTAAATGTGGTTTTTTTTTATTTTTTTAATATTATTATAATATTTTATTTAAAATTTAATTTCTTATTCATTTTTTTAATTTAAATTTTACTAACATATCTATTTTAATAAATAATATGGCTAATCCACTTAATCTTTCTTGCAAAATTATTAATTTAAATTAGAATTTTATCAGTTTTAATTTTAAAAAACATTTTTCTGTAGAAGCAACAGTAACAAGTATTACCAATATTTTTCTAATAAAAAAACTTAGTATTTAAAAATTATAACTAATTTACAAATAAAACCAGCACTTACTATAATAAACATATAGTGTGAGCTTGAAATAAAAAAATATTAAAAGCATATAACCATAGAACCTTAATTTAGTAATTTATCATTATTGGCCACAAAGATTATAATGTAGATTACGTTCAAATTTGATGCAGCTTCTTCAATATGAAAAAAATATATATTTTTTAAATTATCTTTTATGGACATCAAGTAATACAAATGTAGGGGTAAAATTGTGCAAACTATAAAATTTTCATAGCAGAAGAAAAATTCTTTGCTTGTTGTGATTTTAGGATTTTCTTTTTTCTTTTAATGACAATATTTTCTCAATAGTGAAAATGAGTTGTTTTTATTTTAATGGCAATATTTTCTCAGTAATGGTGAAAATGAACTATAATTTTTTTTGAAATATAAAAAGATACCAATTGGTTTTTATGGAATATAAAAAGATGATAGTTTATTTAATTATGTTTATATAAAACCTTATTATTCAGGAGAAACAAAATGATGACAATTACTTTTTTTTAAATTTAAAAAAATTTAAATTGTTTAAATTACTTTTATGATGTTTTATTTTTTTGGATTGAAAAAATAAAGTAGCAATTGCTTTTTTGAAATTTTTTAAAGACTTAAAAGCAAGGGTTTTTCTTACCTAATGATCAGGCCACTCCGTACTTCTTAAGAGTTGTTACAAACTGTTGCACTCCTTGGTTTATTCTATGGATTTGCAGCTTATAGTTGGCAACGGCTGCCTAGATGCCGTCATCTCCACAGTTTGAGTGTCTCTGGCTATCTAATAAAATTCAATGCCGTGGGAATTGTTCCAGACCCATGGGCCAAGCGGGCGGATAGGTTCCTGATCTAATGTGCTACTTAGTTTTTTATGTTAAGGCACTTAGTTTTTTATGTTAAGGCCCCTGATACTAAAGATTAGGAGGGCTACGGAGATGGCCATTGCTATTTGGGTCAGGTTGGGATGGGCTAAAGTAACTTTCATGTTTTCATTCTTATTGTTATTATTATGTAATTTTACATGTAATTTTCGTTTATTTCTGATAAACACAAAGGAATTTTTTAATGGGTTGGGCTTGTGATGGTACACATGGTCTGGCTTGACACATGTTTAACGCAATAAAGGCTTTGGCCCTCTCTCTTTTGACCAATTTTCGGCTGGGGGAGGTTTTTGTGGGGGAGGTTTTTGAAGACATGCATTTCCAAATGTAATGTTGCAAGAATTTCTGAATTCCAACCAAAAGGACTCAAATGACCCTCACAATTTTAGAACTTTCCCTCCTTATGGTTTTTGATAGAAATTTTGGATACTCAAATAGAATAAATCATCAAGGAATTCCACTGGATGTGGAAATTTAAAATTTTCTCAAACATAAATTATATGAATTCCTGGAAAAAAAAGGCCTTCAAGGTGTTGTTGGTTCCCACGAATAGGATGCCGAAAGAAACAGGCCCAAGTTACCTCAACTAATAAAGGGACGAACAATTTGAACCGTAGAAAACGTGGACCCCACTCCACGGCCCATTCATTGTGTTTTAGTGGGGTCTCACTCTCACAGCACCACTACTTGTGGCTCACGCACGACTTGGAAATTCACGCTTTGTTAAAATGTTAGTAGATTAATACAACGCTGTTAGCGTAACCAAAAAAAAAAAAAAAGTAAAATAGCCGAAAGTTTTATCTAATGAACTAGTTGAAATTTTGGATTTGGGCTGTTTGACACTTCTATTTGTGGTTTCTGGTACTGTCTCTAGTGAAATCTCTCATTGGGATGTATACAAGGTTAATAAAATCAACCCAAAAAATGAGGAGTTGATCATCTAATGAACTAGTTGTTGAGATTTTGGATTTAGGCTGTTGAAAATTCTGTGGTGTGGTATTGCTACTGTTTCTAGTGAAATTTCTCATTGGGTTGTCTATAATGACCGTTTTTCTCATCTTGGGATACTTCTGCTACTGAACTCTTACTATGACCCATTTTTCTCCATCTCGCAGAATTCCTAGAGTACTCTTAAACATACATATTTCAGTTCATAGTTGATGAGCTTCTTCCTTCAGATACAATCACTACCTGGATCCTTTCATGTGGTTATCAGCAGTAAATATAGATTTCTCAAAAAGAAAAAAAGATGAGGCTTTCTTCCCCTAGCAATGAGGATAAGCATAGAAGCACACGACTTGTCAAGAAACCATAGAGAGAGAGAGAGAGAGAGAGAGAGAGATACTGAAAAGAGGAATGTTGCGGGGAGGGAGGGATGGAGGGAGAGATGTACTGGAAAGAGGAATGTTGCAGTGCTAGCATGCTGCTTTTAAAGGAAAATTAGGTTTGATTTTGCGAAGAACACATTATAAAGAAGAATTGGAGATATAGCTACCCATCAAAAAAATTATCTTTGGGAATGATTACTGACGGTTAGTTTTTTGGTAAGCCAAGTTATCATTAGAACAAAAAAAAAAAAAACAAACTAAAGCAAAGAGAGGTTCGGATAACCACTGCAGAAATTTAACAGCCCCATCAAGCAACATATTATAACTTGCTATCATATGGGCAACTCTACTCAAAGATCTAAGAACACAACTAAACTTCAAATTAAAATCTCAAGTACTGACAAGTGCATAGTCATGGATAGCAGTACTACTTGCCTTGAATGGTCCATCAACAGCTCGTAATCACAAGCCATGCGTTGTAATTTCCTGAATGATGCAATATCACCCCTGCTTGTGATTTTCGTTAGCACAAAAGTTAAGGGCTCCAATTGGAATGAAGTAACATTGCTAGCATTCACCTACCTACGTTTCATGAAAGAGAGCTTTACCCTTGACAAGGAGTGAGAATGGTCCGCTGTTGGTACCATATATATAAAAGCTGCCAGGGTCCTGTGTTCGTGGATGCAGTGTCGTGCGTGAACGAATCACTAGTGCTAGAAGAATATTGCATCCAATCCAAGCAAGTATAGGCATTTAAAGCAGTAGGCTAGAGAAGGTGTGGACCATGACTTCTTGTCGTTTATTAATGTCTTGGTGGAAATGGTCTTGGTGGATTTGGTGAAGCTGTAAGATATTTCGTTTTTTGTGTAGAGTGTAGAGTGTAGACTCCTTAAATGCTTTTTGGTAGGATTTGAAAAAAAGAGGCTTGAAGGGTCTAATGATTTAATGCCTAACTCCACTGCAGATAGATTTTGGAGGATGTTTTTAGGTTCAGTGGCTAGGAAATTCTGTGATCTTTGAGGCTTGCGAAAAGTCTCCCTATGTGACCTTCCAAACCTGCCCATACTTCTGCTCTCTTGGATAAGCAACATTGGCGACGGATAATATTGGGCTTCTAAAATGAATAGGTCCTAACCACATCTCAATGATACTAATAATCCTGGACAACCTCAAAATATCCGAAACTACTTCTGTAACCCATTTGCCTAATTTCTTTTCAAACAAAAGCCAGTCTAAATGAATGCCATTTTAGAATAGGATATACATTCAATATGTTCAAAATGGGCATTAATAGATTATGAGCTAGAGTCCCAAATGAAATCCAACTAGTTTTTTGCTTATTGGTTCAGTGGCCAAGAAGGAGGAAGGAAACACTTCCACCAAGTATCCATACCTGGTAAAAGGAAGGAGAGTGAGTGCCTATACCACCATACAACCTTAAGTTCCCGAAACCCGATCCATCACAAACTATACCAAATTAATCAAAATATTGAGCAACTCAAACTTAGTATGAGTTGGTGAAAGGATTTTAGCATGTTGGCTAAATTTATTTATTATACAAAACTTTGAAGTCAAAATTATACTTCTATTTATTTTAGCTTGGGAGTTTGAAGAGGCTAAAGAGTCCTAGAAAAATTGAAATAAAAGCATTTGGATTAAAAAAAATCATATTTCACAAATCAAGCATCGCACATGGGTAAGCGACCTACCATTGGAAATCTCATTTCAAGTAGATATCTATAGGTTCCAAGATTACATCAATTAAAGCTAAAATGACAAAGTTATGCATTTAGGAAGTTTGCAAAAAATTATATTGTACGAAATTACGAAACGACTATTACACGAATTTTTATTTCTGTTTTAAATGGAACTTTCTTGTTTTGTACCAAATTCTTTTTGCTTCGGATTACCATTTTGAGGCATAAAATTGGGCTATAAAAAGGGGTTTTTTCTTAATGCTAAGGCATTTATCTCCATATTCTGAGTTAAGATTAAGATTTCGATTTCAAGTGGAAATTTATTTATTCTCTAGAAAATTTATTGAGAGGCTGTATTGAAATTGTTGAATTCTAAAGAATGTCGTTTCTACTCTCTTTATAGAAGATTGTTTTCTTTTTTGCACAAGGTTGTTTGTCTTAAGTAGCTTCAAGGCGTGTTGAATTAATCATAAAGAATGCGAATGATGTGTGTATCAGTATGAAGAACTTCAGTCATTTAGGTTGTGTTCAATTGGATAAGAATAGTAAGTAAATCTTGTAACAGCTCGTACATACTGCTTAATCTGAGTGTGGATCGGTACTAGATCCCGTGATTTTTTTTCCCATTTGGGTTTTCTATATTAAAATTGTGTCTTTCTCTCTTGTAGTTGATTGCTTTTTAATTTAAATTAATTATTTATTTAACTACATATAAAAAATATATGTTAATACATTAACCCCTATCAGATTAAATTCTTTCAGTTCGGTAACTGATTGTTTCCCGTTCCAGTGATTTTCTTTTCAGTTCGGTAACTGATTGTTTCCCGTTCCAATGATTTTCTTTCAATAAAATGTTAATCTAGTGAAAGTCCTTGTCATTTTAAATATTGGGTGGGACTACCTTTCTGTTTCACCACATCCAGGACACCTGGTCAAGGGGAAAACGCCACCCTCGCCTTCGGAATGGACCTCCCTATTGCGAATTACATTTCAAGACTGTTCACTTTTCCTCTACACAATGTATAATTAAATAATTAATATAATCCAACAACAGTGATTTTTAGATGGTGATACATCCATCACAGTCCGGGACCGTATCTTTTATTTTTGAAATGGTTGATAAAGACGAACCACCAGAGGTCCTCGTTGTATCGGTGGGCTTGTTTCCTTTCCAGAGATGCCAACTGACAGGTGGACCACAGCCCGAAACTTAACACGGAGGGTGTAATCAAAGACACTAAACTAGAATACTTCCCAGCTTGGGTAAAATAGAAATTTGATTGAACTAGGTTGAGCAGTTGACGACCATCCCCAGTTTGGCCACAGAGTTAAAAAATTCAAGGCATCTCCCTACCCTAGTTTTCCAGCTTCTTTGTTTTAGTCATTCCGCTCTTTCTTCACTATTTTCCGCCGGACATGTGGGCTTTCATTTCCTTTTTTTCCTTTTCTTTTTCAATCCATTGTATTCTTCTTTATTCTTCTTTCCCTGCCAGCTGCGGATCATAATATGTCTCGACATACTGGAACCCTTACCGGAGTGATATATGAGAGGCACGGATAACTCATTTTGTATGCTTTGGGTCTCCCCTCTTTTTGAGAGTTGTTGAAAGTTTGGGGGTTGCTCTAAATATGTAATTTTTTAGATTTCCAACAAATACACAATATAAAGTGAAAAATAAAATAAATCAAATAAGCTACTACTACAAAAAGATAAAATTTTTACGTAAAAACTCAAACCGAAAAAATATCATGAGTCTAAAAGGGACAAATAATTAAACACTATAAATTACACAATTACAAGATACTCACAACCTTTTTTTAGTTCTCACAACTTAAGGTTTGTAAATGTCTCTACATAGCTTTACACTATAATGACTTTACACCGTTCATTGCACTAAATCCAAACCTTAGTTGACTTCGCAATCTTCTACGTATGAAGATGATCATCTACAAGATATGTACAGGCAACAGCTCTTTAAAACAAAGGTTCAGTGCTAAACTCTTCTATGAAAGCTCTAGAGAAAAAAGAGTTTCTTAATAAAATCTTCTAGACTCAAAATAATAAGAAAGTTATCTCCAACATGTATTTTCAATCTTAGAATAGTAGATAAATGCATTAGGATTGGGAGGGAGCCCCTGTAAATAGCCTCCAATTCATGCCTTAGAAGTATATTCTTTGTAGAGTTCAAATTATTAATTTTAGCACAAGTAGGAAAGGTTTCCGGGCAATGGCAGTTTTGTAATTACAAACAGCTTAATTTTTGTAAAATTCCTAAGGCCATAACTTTGTCGTTTCAACTCTAATTGACCCAATCTTAAGTTCCACGGATATCTACTTGCAATGAGCTTTCTAACGGTAAACAACTTACTTATATCCGACACTCGATTATTGAGATATGATCATTTTTAGTTCAAATACCTTCATTCAGCTCCTACAGTGACTTACACAATAGTCCATTTTAAAACAAATATGAAATACAACTCAATCGATCTAGGCATTTGTGCAACTCATGAATTAGCCAATATACAAAAATCCTTATAGTTGTTAATATAAACCTTTGCCTTAAACATGTTCAAGTCCTATGGGAAATGATAGTAGAAGTCTGTTTAGGTTTGGAACATCATGTCATAGACTGAGATCTTGTTTCAAACTTTTTTTCTTTTTTTCTTTTTTTGGCTTAAAGCTAATATGTATATTAAGAGAGGAAAACAAAACAATGTAACTAGCCATGTTAGGAAATACATGATACTCAATGGGTGCTCCTTGGACCGACAAAATTAAACATGTATTGGAAATGGGATCATCTAATATTATCAAGCATCAAATCAAAGACTTAGAAACTGATTGTAAAATTAGGAATCATCTAGCAATCACCTCCTATGGGACAACTAAAACTCAATATTGAATGGGTTTTCTAGCAGATGGGTAATCTTCAATCACCCGTTGCTTTTCATCATGTTAGTGACAAGTTGCATGTTGGAGGAGCAGATAAAAACCTTTGCAAGATGTTTGCTTCATTTTATATGAATTCTTTGAATTCTGTTTTTGATGCCATTCATACGGTTGACCATGGATCCAACAAAGGATCTCCTTGGCTATCAAAACACCTTTGCAATGAGTAGATGTTAGGAATTTTGTAATCGGCAAAATTCATAAATTAGACAAAACTTGACTCCATGATTTGTATTTTATATTCTTAAGTTTCAAATGTTGATAGCGTCGCAAAAGTGCTAAATTTAAGAAAACAGAAATCACTACATGTGCTCAGCAACATGCTTATCCGCTCAAGTTGGCCTAGACAAAGATGACTGCACTCAAACCCTTGAAGACCGTGCCCAAGCTTGACAGAAAAATAAAAAATAACTGGATGTGCATAACATAGGCTCGGGTGAATGCTCAAATGCGCTCAAGTAGGAAAGTGATAAAAGCCCACTGAACTGTATGGATTTCTTTCTTATTTGTGCCAGAACTTCCTGTTTCACTTGAACTTGGTTTCCAACCATAAGGCACGAATTTTGGATTATACAAAAGGGTTCTCTCTTAACCCTAAGTACAACACAATACATAGAGCTATGTTTGTTCTGAATTGATATTGCTATTGGAGAGATTATCTAGAGCTTCCATGAAATATTAGACTGAAAGTTATAAGTTTTAAAGTTGATGCTTTTACTTCTTTATAAGAGATTATAAGTTCTAAAGTTGATGCTTTTACTTCTTTGTAGGAGATTTGAGGCTTTTACTTCCTAGTAGAAGATTGTTCTCTTGTTAAGCAGACTAGTTCATTGTGAAGATCAAGATACTAATAGCGGGACACCAAGGGATTACATATTGTGGAGATCTATCAAGAACAATTACAACGCATTGTGTCGAGGAACAGACTATAGAGTTGTGAATATATCTTGTATTGTAGAAGTTAGTGATTGATCTTGTCCACTTTGGACTCATGGTTTTTTTTCCGTTTGGGTTTCCACGTTAAATTGTGTGCCGTCTTCTTTGCGTGATTAATTGCTTTTATTTCTTCACTACATAGAAGTAGCAATTGAATCATAACCTAGATTAAATCCCGGGCATTCTAAATCTTTCAATTTGTATCAGAGCAGGCCATACTAAATTGCTGTGTGTTGATCAAAGGATTTTCTAGAATAGAATTCAACAATGAAGAAGGCTCTTCTACTGTGAAACCGCTTTTGCTAAAAGGTGTTATTAATTATACTTATTGAAAAGCACATATAATAGCTTTCTTGAGATTAATAGATGAAAAGGTTTAGCGAATGGTGCTGACTGGATATTCCTTCCCCACTATTATTGTTAATAGACAAACTACTAAAAAGCCAGTGGCTTCATGGTCCAAAGAAGAAACCGATGCCTGCAACTATAAAAATAAGATAATGAATGAAATTTATAATGGAATATCAATATCTAAATTTCATAAAATCTCCACTTGTAAGAATACGAAAGAGGCATAGGACATCCTTCCAACAGTTCATGAGGGTACTGAAAAGTAAAAAAAAGCCAAGATGCAAAGTTTATCATTTGCTTTTAAACTATTGAGGATGAGTGATAAGGAGATGTTAATGACTTTTATTCTAAGTTGAGTAATATTGTTAATTCAAGTCACAAGGTTATTGTAAAAAAGAGAAGATTGTAAAAGAGATTCTTTGGTCTCGCCCAATTAGTTTCAATCCTGAGGTTATTGCAATTACTAAATTCAATAAACTAAAAAGTTTAAGATTTGATGAGTTGGTTGGCAACCTGCAAACTTTTGAGATAAAATTTATTAACTGTCAGTCAAAACCTTCTGTACTTGCTTTAAAAACTACCAAAAATTACAAGTTTTCCAAAGGCTCAAAGAAATATGAAGTTGCATCTGAATCTGATTCTGAAAAATGGGAACTACAACTATCTTTCGAGTTTATGCAACAGTTTAACAAATTGATGACAGAAAATAATAATGGTTTTAAACTGGTTGTAACAAGAAAGACTAGATCCTCAAAGGAATTGAAGTACTATAAATGTCAAAGTTGTGGGCATATAGCTAATTAGTCAACAGCAGTAAAACGTTGAACATCACTTGAAATGTTGATAAATTTGCCAATGAGGAAGAATCTCCTGAACCTGAACTTGATTTGTTTGAAAAGGGGAAGGAAAAGTTTGTTTTTTTCATGGTTGCATCTTTTCCATTTGATGCTGAATTTTATAATAATAATGGTGATGAGGAAGTGTCTTATGAAAATATTGACTAAGAAGCATGGTATGAATTCTTATATGGCGAGAGCAAGAAACTAGAGTTGCATGCTATAAAACTTGACTGGTTGCAAAGTGATGGTACATTTTTTTTTTTTTGCAATTTCAATTTACTCAATGTAATGAATGTATTTTTGGATTTATTTTTAGCTGAATTGATTATATATCAAGTTTTGTCTATGAATTGCAAAAGGGGAGATTATTAGAAATTTTGTAATTGATTAAATTCATGTATTGGACAAAACTTGAGTCTATGATCTGTATTTTATATTTTTAAATTTGGCCTGTTGTTTATGTCGCAAAAGTGCTGAATTGAAGAAAACAAAAATTACTACACTTACTCGAGTGGGTCTAGATAGAGACGACTGCTCTCAAGCCCTTGAAAACTACGCTTAAGTTTGATAGGAAAATTGAAAATAATTGGATTTGCGTAACGCGAGCTCGAGCAGGTAAGTGGCAGAAGCCCACTAAACTGCATGGGTTTCTTTCCAATTTGTGCTAAAATTTTTATTTTACTTGGATTTGGTTTCCAACCCTAAGGCATGAATTTTGGGTTATCAACCCTAATTACAACACAATATATAAAGCTCTATTTCTTCTGAATTAAGATTGCTATTGGAGAAATTATCTAGAGCTTCCATGAGAGATTGAGTTGAAAGCCTTAAGTTCAAGAGTTAATGCTTTTACTTTTTTGTAGGAGATTTGTGGCTTCTACATTTTTGTAGAAAATTATTCTCTTATTGAAGAAACTTGTTCGTTAAGGAGATCAATATACTAATAGCTAGACACCAAGGGACTACTTGTTGTAGAGATCTATTAAAAACAAGTACAATGTCTTGTGTCGAGTGACTGATTGTAAGGTTGTGAGTATATCTTATACAATAGAAGTTAGTGATTGATTTTATCCACTTTAAACTTGTGGTATTTTTTTCATTTTGGTTTCCATGTTAAATTATGTGTTGTCTTCTTTATGTGATTACTAGCTTTTATTTTTTCGCTGCATGGAAGTAGTAATCAAATCACGGTCTAGATTAAATCTTGGGCATGCTAAATCTTTCTGTATACTTTTAGTCCACCAATTCATGGAACAGTAACATCATAGTACAATCTATAACATTCTTCCATCCTATTGTGTGGGTTTAAGCAACTTGATGAGGTAAAGACATTAATAAATAAATAGGCCTCATAATGACAAACATTTTATTGTGGAAGAATATTTTAGAAGGACATAAACTAAATCAGAGATGGTGATGATGTAACGTTCCATTTTGAAACTCGATCGAAACCAAGTTACCAAGTTTTATGGTTCAATAACTAGTGATTTCAACCTTAACCAATGCCAAGTTCTATTGCATCGGCCTAGATCCTAAACTCCTTTGAAATTATATTTTAAGATTTGAATTATATTTTAATTTTTCAAAATCCTTTAGAATGAAGAGTTGTTCATCTTTTCATTTAGAAAATTATTTTTCCAGCATTTTTTATTTTTTCATTTAATTTGGTGGGTTTTGAAGAAAAGGAATGTCTCAAAAGGTTACATTGAAAATTTTAAGGATATGTATAAAGGAGCAATAACAAATGTGGAAACCACATGTGGAGAAACAGTTGGATTCTCCGTGACTATAGGTTTACATTAGCGATCAACCTTAAGCCCTTATCTCTTTGCATATAATTATAGATGGGTTAACTGTGCATATTCAAGAAGAAGTACCATGGAGTATGTTGTTTGCAGATGATATAGTATTGGTGGATGAATCAAGAGATATTGTAAATGCAAAACTTGAGATATGGTAGGGGGCATTATAATCTAAAGGATTTAAAATAAATCATACAAAGACAAAATATATAGATTGCAACTTCAGTGGATATATACAAAGTGTTAAAAACACTATTAAAATTTAAACCCATGAGATACTACGTAGAGATTCTTTTCGGTACCTAGACTCGATGATTAGTAAGGATGGAGAGATTGATGAAGATGTGGAGCATAGGATAAAAGTTGGATGATTGAAGTGGAGACTAGCTTTTGGAGTGCTTTGTGACAGACGAATGCCAACGAAATTAAAAGGCAAATTTTATAGGACAGTGGTTAGACCAGTTATGACATATGGAGCATAATGTTGGCCAATTAAGAAGATGCATATTCATAAGATGGATGTAGCGGAAATGAGAATATTTAGGTGAATGTGTGGTAAAACTAATAAAGATAAAATTAGAAATGAACTCTTTCAAGAGCATTTAAGGGTAGCATCAATAGGGGATAAGATTAAAGAAACCCGTTTAAGATGGTTGGGCATGTTTAGTAAAGGCTGGTAATGGCACTGGTGAGAAAAAGTGTGGCTATACAGGTAGATGGCCCATCAAGAAGTAGAAGTAGGCCGAAGAAAACATTAATAGTGGTCATTGATTCAGATTTGAAGAAGTTTAACTTATCGAAAGATTTAGCTTAAAATAGAACAGAATGAAGAAACAAAATTCATGTAGCCACCCTAACATGGTTAGGATAAGGCTTTGATGATGATAATGATGAGTATAGAAAAGAAAAAAAAAACAAAATGATGAAATGGGTCCGCAGTAATAGTTTTGGTCTAGGCAGGTATGAGGTCTAAAACCATATTTGAAAAAATAGAAATACGTGAATTAGCATGTCGATGCCCATATCAAGCTAGACTCATGGAGCAAAACACTGCCACATACACTTAACCAAATCACTTGAGAAACTTTCACCTCCATTTGTTATTTCTCACGCTAATATTGTAGGCACTTATTAACATTTTCAAGAATAGCAGGGTAAATAACTAGTTAGGGCCCTTTGCTTACATGGAATTGAACTCCAACAAATTCATTATAAATGGATAATAGACAAAGGAATTTCATAGTTGTTAAGGACATGCCTGTTCGTATGGTAGAGAGGACAAAAGGAAAGTAAAAAAAAAGTACATAAGAATATGACCTACAATTGATGGTGTTTGGATGCCAAGAGTAGTGGAGTAAACCCATTAAAATAACTATTTTACTCTAGCATATCGCAAGGGCAATAGAAAAAAACCACTAATATACCATGAAGGTTCCTAGAGTCCTTCTATTTGCACACCCCTTTTAACTCTCCTTACACAATTTCTCTTTATACACAATAAAGTAAGTGACTAAGTTTGTATTTTTTTTTTCTTCACAGTCAATATATTTACACACTATACCCCCATCCTTGTTCTCTACACATTCTTCTTATATGTACACCAATGCCCCTATCCTCTTTCTCTACACATTCTTCTTCCATACTCTTTCTTTACACATCTCCTCTTCCACTCCTCTTCTCTCCTTTCTCCTCTAGTTTGGCTTGCTCCTCTTCTTCCTCCTCCATTCATCTCATTCTCAAGGACACTCTCTTCTCTTCTCCACCATTCTCAAAGGTAGATTCGATCTTCTCTTCTTTTCTTTGTCATTTATCTTCTCTACTATTTTCATTGAAATGGGTTTTGTAGATGTTTGCATAAATAGCCTTTGATTTATCCTCTCCTTACACCATTATTGTGATTGTTAATGGATGTTTGCATAATGGAAATTTGCAACTCCTATCGCATGCCCCGTTTGGCCCTGCGTGGCCTAACAAGATGAATGTTGTTCGGCCAACAGTGGTCGAACATTTGCGATGCGTTCGGTCACTTATGGTCGAACATATTGAAAATGTTCGGCCTGTGATGGCTGCACAGTAATGTTGTTCTAGTGACTTATGATTCTGGTGGCAGTTACAAATATAAGAAAACTGCGAGTTCAAGTGATATAATGTAGTACCCTATTTGGTTCTGGTGACCTTTACAGATATGGCAAGTAGTTTTAGAGCTCAACCGACAGCTTCTGAAAAAAGGCATCATCAAATATCTGAACAAGTAATTGTTGAAGAGCCAAAAGAACCGGAAATACTAGAGTTGGAAGAGAATGAAGATGAAAATGGTGATGGAGAATAACTTGTTGGGCTGAATGACCTTTTAGTATTGAAGAGCTTTCAAACACATATTGCAAAATTCATTTGGGAAAAAGAGGTATGTTTTTTTATTTTCGCAAGATAAATGTTATATTTTATTAGTTAACAAATGTATAAATTTATTTTCAGGACCATCTCTGGTGGAAGTGCTTGAGTTGTGGCCAAAAAGCAGCAATGTGGCATTTGAATGAGTCAAAGTTATTTAAGCAAAAAATTAATAGGTCTGGATTGGCGCCATCAAAACTTCTTATAAATCTGTCGATAAGTGCCTTGTGTTAGCTTTCGTGGAAAGGTGGCATCCAGAAACCAATACATTTCATATGCCTTTCGGGGAGATAACCATCATTCTTGATGATGTTGCTACCATTCTAGGGATCCTAGTGACGAAGATAGCTGTTTCACATAACGATCATTTTGGATTTATAGAAGCTCAAGAACTACTGCACTGCGCATTTGGAGAAACAGCCATTAACTGGATAGTGAGCTTACTTGTCATACGTATTTGGATGTACATTGTTTAGTAACAAGAGTGGCACACGCATGCCGGTCATTTATCTTAGTCTACTTATGGATGTTGATAGTATGAGTTCATACGCATGGGGTGTAGCTACTTTAGCCTATCTCTATCGGCAATTGGGATTAGCTAGTGGTATAAAGTGAAACAAATAACTGGGTATTTGTCACTACTAGAAGCATGGATATGTGAGGTTTTTCCAAGTTTTGCTCCTACCCCCAACCTTATGTACCTCCAACACTACCCCTGAGCATTACTTTGGCACCCTAGTAGAGAGTCTAATAGTGATGGTCATCTTCAAATACTGAGAGAAATAGTGGACGAAATGAGTAATGATAAGGTATCGCTTATTTTACAAGTATATTATTTTAAATTTAATTCAACGATTGTTTTAGATGTGCTACAAAGTATGTATGCTTATTCACGCATGTAACTTGGATCCTTATCACAATGAAAGGCAACATCATCCATTATATAAGTTTGCTTTCTACTTTGAATGTATTAGGTGTTTGGATATTGTGGAGCCGTATCACCTAGACAGAGTTTTGAGGCAATTTGGTAGATTTCAGACTATTCCTCCACTACCATTAACTCTTGATCATTGTCATCGAGGTCTTAGTACTCAGCAACATCAAATTGTATATCAATATATAGATCAGGTATGACAAAGATGGAAAAAACATGTATTGTCGAGTGGAAATAGAAGTTGGCCAATGAGATTTCCATTCGATTGGATGCCCGATTTTATGAATTGGTGCACATAAATTTCATGGAGGATAGTACAAAACCCAAACCATCGATCACAATAGGGACGACGAAATGAAGCCAATCAAGCTACCTCATCTATAAGTTATGAGCAGGATTGCCACTACAGTTGTTACTTATGTTATGTATATCTTAATCTCCAAGAATCTGATATAATAATTGGCTACAGCATTATCCGGGTGCATTAAGTATCGCTGACCCACTGATTGAGGATGACTTTATTCATGACCCATGGGAGATGTACGCTACTGTTGATTGGATGCGCCATGTGCTAAGGGGAGTTTCGCTTGAAGATCGCAATGAATTATTAGAGACCCCAGTATGACCTCCACTTCCTGTAGATGCCGACCTAGGAGTGATAGAGGTTGATGTGTCCATGATGACATTGATGTTTACTTGCACTTGGTTATAGTTTTTTTTTTCTCTAAGTATGTAAGCAGTTTACAAAACTCATGTATTAAATTTCAAAGATTACTGCTACTAAACAAGTTTCAGTATTCATGCTAAATTCCATGATGGTTTCCATTCCAAATAAGTTCCATTCTGAATTTCTTGTTAGTTCAAATGAGTTCCATTTCAAATGAGTTACAAATATCTATGAGTTACAATCCAAAATGGTTATAACCCATATGAGTAAAGTTCTTCCACCAATGTCTATTGTTTCACATGTTGTTACATTCGAACTGACAAGCTCTTTGAAATGGTCTATTCGCATTCTATATGCAGATGCCTAGTCTTTTGCACATGGAAGATGAAATTCTCGCCACTTATTCACAATGGGTGCAATTAAATAACCTAGATTCAAGAAGAGCTGAAATATAACAAAAGTTAGAAACTGTATATCATGATTTTTGCAACGAATTTAATCAATGTTTAAAGTAATGACCATTACCTGAATGAAGTGATTATCATCTACAAAACTAATCACTATTTCCTTGCGAGAAATAAGTCCTACTAACACTAACCAAAGTGGTAGAAAGGTAAGACATTGTTGCATGCTAAAGTGATATCGTATAAAATTATAATGAAATGCGATAATATGGCGCATGTCTAGTGTAGTCATCCAAGGAGAATAACTGGGGTAATTTTCATAGTAGTATGACAATGCCTCGATTAATTCTTGAACTTTGTTTTTAACCTCATATAGTTACCGATACTCCATTGAGTGAGCAATTAGTTCTCATTAATTAAATCTCTCCTGACTCGCGGCCAATCATCTTTGGTGTACCCAAGTAACCCCGCAATTACTTTGAATCCATAATTTCCACAACTTCAACATCTTTTACGACATGTATGTAATCCCTAATTCTAACAGAAAATTGATCATGGTAAGAAAGAATAGGGTTTGATCTTGTGCGAATTACCTTAGCTTTTCCTTTTTTCTTAGATGTTTCATGCACAATAATATTGCTATCATCAACTTTAATTCCCTACAATACAGGAGAGTAACGATCATGTGTCAATTGTACCAATTCAAAGGCACTCGGAACACATCTAGTGTATGTATCAACCTTTAGAGATGGCCGACCTCGGTTTTTTAAATTCACTTCTAATTTTAGTAGGAAGGTACTGACTGGTTCGTATAGCTCCCTCAACTTCCTCAACAATTGCAATTGCCTTGTATGATTACCGTCATTGAAAGCTTTTTCAACTAACGCCAGCTTGATTTTACAATTTAAAGTTCGCCTCTTGACTATAGTATTAGGGAGCATATCAAACTTTCAGGTAGCATCCAATGTCGATGAATATAACTGAGGGGAATTGGGCGTTGTTCAGAAACATAATTTCTAATTTCATGAGCACAAGGTAACCCATGTATCTGATGAAGGATACGCATACATGAGCTTTGGTCAGTTTCAACTTGATTGGCTTTCTTTTTTTTTTCTGATAATATTTTATCCAATGCATTTTTTGAGATGTTGCCATGGAGCTCATTAAAATTAACATGCTTGAAACAATGTTGCACAACTGTCTTACTTTTTTCAAATAATGCTTTTATACTAGTATGTTGCAATAGGAGGAGGTTGTGGATCTTTGCCCAATTCGATAGAAGATTCCCTTGATTTGATCCAAATTATCTCTTTAACTATGAATGTGAACCCTCAGCTCTGTACAAAATATATATATATATATAGATTAGTACTTAGTATACAAGTAAAGAGTGGGTACATTAAGCATATACATTAAGATTACATATTTGATGTAGTATTCTCCAAATACAAACAATTATCTACCCATGCAAACACAAAATTTTTCTTGTATGCATTCAACCACGTATTCTTCACAGAATGAAGTGCTTTTGGATAAGTATGGAAATCTTTCATTAACTTAGCCAATAATTCATTATACTCTTGTTCTATGGAAGAAGACATTACCATATTCCAATTCATATTGAACTTGTCTTACATTTTCTTGGTTTTAAATAACTTTTTACATTTACTCAAGACTTTCCTATTAATGTGTCACGTGCACAATAAATGATGACTCTCAGGGAATACACTGTCTATGGCCTTCATGAGCCCCAACTCTCTATCCGTGACAATAACTTCTAGAAGAATACCATTAGCATCAACAATGATAGAACAAATTACACCCAACATCCATGCATAATTATCTTTACATTTAGCTTGGAGGTAAGCAAAGTATACAGAAAAGGTTTTTCCTATGGACATGACTCCAACAATCTTTAAAAAGGCATACGGTACCGGTTCGTCTCATAAGTACAATTCATTATCAAGACAAGCAGAAATTCACGCAATAATTCTAAGTTTTGATTGGGTGTGTCCAACAAATGTCACGGACGGTATCAGTATTGTCACAGTTTCTATGCCATTCAATGTACTTATGCTCAGCCAATTTGTGTAACAATTGTTGCATTTGACTTCTTCTGCCGTATTCATTCATTTTCTGCCTAAAACGTGCATTGTAGATAGTCTTCATTGTGGTTACATTTATTTATTCCATTTTTGTTTCAATGTTACCAAAATTTCTTTCGGCCTAACCATGCTCTTTGACATATCAATTAACAACTCAGTTTCTTCCTTTAATATTCTCTTTGCATATGAGTGCCCTTCTAGATACTCCGTAGCAAAGTGATTATGGATGCCACACACAACCTCTAACATCCAATCATCATCTGTAACCAACTTCTTGCCCTTTAATTTAAAAGTGCATTTACATTTCATAGAACTTATTTACTTGATCTTCTTTTTTGGGGTTCCCTCGTCATTTTTCGTATACATTATCATATCCAAATCTTTCACATGCAAGAGTAATTCTCGGTTTTACACCAACCCCACCTGCATTAAAAGCCCTTATCACAACAATAATACCGTTTTTTTTTCCAACATCATGAGCCCACTTGATTAATGCATCGGGGCTCTTAAATATCCACACATCACCATTTAATTTTATTTATTAACTCTTGCAAGTAATTTAAATAACAATTCTACTTTGCGGCTTACCTCATGAGTAGCAAATTTACTCATATAATCAATTACACAGTTGGAAGAAACTTTGCTGCATTATGTAGACGGACCATCCTACAGAGAAAATCAATTAAGTATAAGCATTTCGAGCAGAATTATTCAGCCCTAAATGGCCGAACATATGGTATCTCTTTGGCCATTGTTGGCCGAACACTTACACATGTGTTCGGCTATTGTTGGCCGAACATTTGACTATGTGTTCGGCCAACAATGGCCGAACATTATATAGGTGTTCAGCCATTCAAGGCCGAATAGGACTCTGTTCGGCCATTGCAAGCCAAACACAAATACTTTGTTCTGCTCTACAAGGTCGAATAGATTGTGGGATGAGAAAAAGAAATTTCTGAAACAGACTGAAAATGTATAAACTAGTTTCCATACTAACCTTGTCACTGCCATCATCATTGAAAACCACTATTTGAGTGTTAATCTCCTTCACCATTACACAATTTGAGTGTTGCATGGTATTTAATAAGACAAAGAGTAATGACAAGTGAAGGTAATGGTTACTTTCACTGTTGGAGGAAATAGAGTAAAGGAAAGAGGGAACGAGATGATGCTCTCTCAGAGGAAAAATCGTAGGAGATGGTGTAGTTGCAAGTTGGTCTCTCATGAGGTGTGTAGGAAGAGAAAAATGAATTTAAGTCTTTAAGAGACAAGGGCCTTTTGGTCCTTTCATGCAGGGCCAAAAAGTAATAAATTTTATTTCAAAATCTTGGTGTAAAAACAAAAAAGACTAGTGTATATATAGCAGAACTCAGGTTCCTATCCACTCCACTTGTGCATTTACTCTCCAACCCCTCTTATGTCCTTTACTTTTAATTTAACTCGTTATTTTCCTTTACTCTTCCCAAGAGGGTAAGATAGAGGCATAATTGGACCATGACTTCCATAAGGTAATGTATGGGCAACTTTCCAAGAAAGATGATTTGTTTGATGGCTGTTTCTAGATTTTCAATTGTTTCTTCAATTTTACCTACTGCAATTCAAATACATCTCTTAAAACTCCTAAAAACTCAATTCCATATAAACAAAATGGGTCCTTTCACTTTGATTCTAATTCTTTTATTTCCATCCTTACCTAATGTACTTCTCCACTCCTTTACGTCAAATGTTTTTTAAATACATTTCTTTCTATAAGATTCTTCTGTATTGTTTACTAGTTTAGGCCCGTTTGAATATTTGAGAATAAATCATTTACCGATTTAGCTATTGCAAGATAAAAAAATCATTGAATACAATTGTATAATATTCTAGTACTATTTTTTTCAATGCTTGGTAATCTACCTAAAATGCAACAAATTTTAAGTTGAATTGTTTGGATGTTGTTGTTTTTACAACATATGTTGAGTCGTTGACAAACATTTCAAGATGGCGAATGCATTTTAAAGCTCTTGATAAGAGTAGGGTTCATATTGAACTAATCACTTTTATTAGCAATGCCACCACCACCCTCATCACCACCATAATCGTAGTCGTCAATATTATCATCACCATTGCCGCCACCATCATCATCACAATCATCATCATCTACACCACCACCACTATCAACATCAACATTATCATCATCAATGGGGCCATTGGATGAAATCCAAACTACTGAAATTCATTTTACCACTTTGTTCTATCATTAAGGAAAATCTCACCAAATAGTATCATGCCTCCACCATAATATGATCAAGTCTACAGCACCTAGTTAAAATAAGAAAAACAAATTTAAATCATATGCAATAAACATCATGAGTCTAATGGTAGGAATAACTTTAATTCAAGTTAACTTTCCTTGATGATAAAACATGGTGGGATACATCACCACCACCACCATCAATTGAAAGTTCGTCCCAACTGAGTTTTCTATATTGCAGTTCAAATTATATGTAGCAAAAAAAATAAATGAACTAACAAATAAATTAATCAACCACACAAGAAAGAAGACACACGATTTTAACGTCGAAAACCCTATGCGGGAAAACCACAAGTCCTTCACAGTCCAACAAAAACAAAGCACTAATAATGAATAGTTTCAAAATATTCTTTACAATCTCTTTCTCTGACTTCTAAACCAGAGGATTGAAGTCCTTCTTGCATAACTCCTTGTTGCAATGTCTTTTCGTCGCCGTTCACTGCTCTTCGCACTTGATCCGATCACCTTCAAACTATAAGGCGCTACAATATTCTATAATAGATTTAGAAGCAGCATTCTCTAGCAAAAAAACTCAGCATAGTCTTTCCAATGAATGCTATAGAAAAGTAGTGATATCTCAATTAAGTTTTCTACCTACAGAATGATGAGAGAGGTATCTTAGGATTGAAAAAGAACCTATTTAAATAACCCAGAATTCGTGCATAGGAGTTAGTGTTTATATAGAACACAAAATAGCAGTTCTGACACAAATAGAAAATAATTCCGTATCAAGAAATTGTGCCTTTTCCATTGTCTGCGGGTACCCAAATCTGCTCGAGCAAGTATCATATCAGCTTAAGCGGGTACTAAATCCGAATTTCTTCCGGCAACATACACCACAATCCATCTAAAAGAAATAAAAATTACAACTCAATGGACTTTAAATTTTATCTAACCCATGAATTAGCCAACACACATAATTTTAACATCAACACACTCATCATCGTCACCATCATCATCAACAAATACACCACCACCATCATTGTCACCATTATTGTCGTTTCCGCTACCACCACCGTTATCGTCATCATTAGATGGCCTAGAGGGCGATAGTTTTTCTAATGGTTTCATTTTTTTGAGAGGCTTTTTCTTGTAGAAATTTTTTTGGAGGAGGAGGTATAGAAGAAAATCTTCAACTTCTTGAAAGAAATAATATTGCTTTCTTACTTTTCTTTGTTTGTGAAACATGAAAAATTTTTAAGTTTAAAAAATAAATACTGTGTTCTACAATATATTATCTTGCACTTTTTTGTACACCCAAATAGGTCCATAAAAGAATCAATCTGGACTAAAAAACACATGTGTGACAAACTTCAAAAAGTATTATACGACATTTTAATACCTTTTTTTCACAATTAAAGGACATAATGTATAAAATATTCTATCCAAGGGTTGTTCGATCAGTTAGTTAGCAGCTCCATTTCTCACCCTAGATCGTATGGTTCAATCTCTCGGCATCACTGATCTTCTCAAGTGTGCGATCTCTTTTCCCACAAGTGCTAGCTCTCTCCCCATATATGTGAGCTCCCTTTCCATGTGTGTGGGCACTCTAATGGGTCCCAGCTCCCTCGGTAAGGGTACCAGAAAAAAAAAACCTTTCATATTAATGGTCCCTTTATAATAATTGTACCATTATAATATCCAACATTGATGGTTCTTAGTATAATTATGAACAACAAAAGGTCCCACTATGACTCCTACTATTAAATTGGTCCCATAATGATTATAAAACTAGGTGGGTCTAGTCCTAATTACCAACATTAGATGAGCCTCATCATACGTCTAGATGGGAAGTACCCCTTGTTGATTCTAATAGATTAGGTGGGTCCTATCATTGTGATTATTAATATTAGGCAAGTCCCAATTTAATTAATAATGTTGGATTATATGATCATAATGACAATTCTACCATCATTAAATACTTTTGATCTTGAGAATCCACAATGGATAAGTACATCATCTACTAGTAGTAGATGAATTCTAAATGACTACCCAAAATTTATTGATTATTATATTCTAATTGCCTCCATCAAGTGAGATATAGGGGGTGCAATGATGCATGCTCACATGCAAAACATAATGTCAATGAAGTTAGAGTTAGAATAACCAATATAATTATGTCAACCATTCAATTAATAGAAGCCTCATAAATTTGACTTGCATTGTGTTTTATTTTTTAATTTTAATTTTATTTACTTTGATAGATACATACATATCTACACACATCTTTCCCAAGTCTCTTATCATTAGCAATACAGCTAGAAATTAATTCATGGTTGTTTATGACAAAACAAGGTCCCTCACCATCGTGGTGACATTATTTGAGTTTCAATCATGCAATTGAGAAAACTAGATTTAAAAAGTAGTAGTATATTAAAACCTCTAGTTTAAATGTAGTCCCCGGTGATGTGCTCATATTATAATTGATGGGTGTATGTCTTGTATTCTGGGTTCATCGGATTAATCCATAGGATTAGTCTTAGATCGGGCTTTAGGTCAGGGGTATTTTGGTCTTTGTATTGGGCTTTCTTAGGGGCTAAGAAAGAGGGTGATTGCTGTATGTTGACCACTTTTCTATCCTTACATTGACTTCGGATACATGGATGGCTCAACGGTCAATGCGTATGCAACCACATCATATGTTACCAACAATAATGAAGATGAATTATTCATTTAATTTTTAAAACTTGAACTTCAAACAAGACAAATTGAAAAGAAAATAAATGATTGTACGGCCAAATTATTTGATGAAGCTAAGTCTCATATTACGAATTGCAAACTTGAATGTGAATTAAGCAATAGACCTGACAACTATTTGTTAAACCATGAAATCTCCTACTTTTGCTAATTTTAGAGCTTTTTTTTTTTTTTGGGCCTAGTGGCTAGGAGGAAAAATGATGAGGCGGACACCAAAGTCTGAACCCCATGGGTGATATGGGAATGGGAATGGTTGTCCTACTCCTATCCACCAGGACAAAGGGAGATTCCCATTTTATAGCTATTACACATATACTTTGGCATCTCGAGGGAGAGCTGGATTACATTTTAAATTATCTTTCAAGGCTCCCTAACTTTGTATGGTTCTTTGATTGGGATGTCTGTCCTATCACTAGCTAATTGACCCACTTTTGACTACCTTGTATTTCTTAGTGCAAATTTTACATCAAGGTCTGCATTGAAGCAACCAACTGTAGCTAAAGGTAGTACTATAGCCTGAAAATGAGTATCAAATTACGGCATCTACCAAAGTAGACTTAACTTGGATCACATACTTCGGGAAGTTGGCACCCGTCTCACTTCACCCTCTACATTATTTTATGATGACTACCTTTTATATGTTGGTATATTCAGTTTTTCATGCTAGAAATAAGATTATTGAATTCGATAATCATTTTTGAAAGATCGTCCTAGATTCGAATTTCTAAATTATAGTTTACAATATATGCAATGGAAGAATAAAAGAACTAGCAAATAAATTAATTGTACACCACAAGAAAAAGACACGCAGATTTTATGTAAAAAACTCTACTTGAAAGAGACCACATGTCATGCCCCGAATTTTTATTTTTGGGTCATAGTAGTCTGTTGGGTTTGAGTTGGGTTGAGAAGGGTAAATGGGCTAAGTAATCACTTTTGGGCCTTGGGTTTATGTTATTTGACCCATTTAGGCCAATAGACTCTTTTTGAAATTTCGTAAAACTTACTAGAAAGCAGGGAGCCCTTCCTTGTAATTTAGAAAAAAAACCCCCTCTTAATATAAACTCTTAGGGTTTTTCCTATTCTTCCATCTTCTTTCTCTCTTTTGCAACCAAGCCCTAGAAGTTCTTCGGGAGGAAACCAAGGTTTGATTTTCTGATCTTCAGATTTGCTTTTGGCTTCGAGATTTAGGCAAGTGGATAACTACAAACAGTATCTTCTTGGTTACTTTGTTTAATCATATGTTTTAAAGATGATTTATTTGTTTGGTTTAATGTTTTGGTTAAGAGATTATCGGTGGAGATTGATTTTGATTGAAACCAAGTAAGTACTTAAGGTTTAATGTCTGTGAATCTAGATTGATTTATATATATTTATAAAAAAAATTGCCAGCAGCAGCACTGCTTGCACGTGGCAGGCAGTAGCGCTGCCTGGCATGCCTAGGCAGCGGGCCTGCTACCTGGGCCGGCTGCCTGGCGGGCACAGGTGGCGGGTCTGGGTAGAGTCAGCCCAGTTTTTTTATTTAAAAGAAAATATACATATATATTTATATAAATAAAGATTATTAGAATTTTTGAATATTAATTATAATGTTTAGAGGGTTATAGTTTGGTTAACGGTTCTAGTATGCTAATAGAGATTTGATTCCATTAAATTAATTTTAATTCGATGTTATTTGAAATTTAGCTTGGATTATTTATAAACTTAACTGAGAAATATGTAATTTTGATTAATGTTTATTTAGATTGATTTGAAATTAACTAAGATATATTTGGTAATTAATAAACCTTACTTAGAGGGTATTTAGGATTCTAATTTGGATTTTTTATTTGAGTTTGATTTCAACTGGGATCCGAGATTTGTACCTTTAGTTTTGCATAAATTAATAAGGTGTATTTATACACAACAATGATATTAAGGAATTAATTATTCCCTTTCCCCTTTTGATTATGACTTGATCTAGCTTTGGATTTGGAAGTTGAACATCTTTAACCTAATTTGTAAAACATACTAAATATACATAATTAGATTAGATGAAGTATGTCTTTTAGAAAAGTGAGTTGAATGTTCAGATGAGAATTGGACTAAATGCAGAATGGGAATGTGAGATTCGGGATGCGCCACATGATAGGCACCAAAAGTAGTATATTGGCATCGTGGACTTACATTTCCATTGTGAAAAAGGGTTAGTTCTCATGTATATATTTAACTAACTATGACCGTTAGGTGGTTTAGTGCTTACCCCTGGAAAACTGGAATTGACACACGTTTATAATACATTTTCAATTATAAAAGTCTAAGTACTCAAATTGTTAATGGTTTGAATATTGGGATTAAGGGTGTCATATCATGATTCATTTTGCATCGGTATATGTATGTATTTGTAAATATATATATATCTGACCGACTGCAGTTTGGAGGTGGACGTACGCCATCGGGTCAGTGTGTACTGTGGATTATAGTATACAGCTGAGCCTTCTGTTATTATCTGCGGGATTACCCGTTTCTGTTATTATCTGCTGGTTACCCGATTCTATTATTATCTGTGGGATTACCCGTTTCCGTTATTTGTATGCGGGATTACCCGTTTCTGTATATTTATCCACATGAATACTCGTTTCTGTGCATTCATGCCATTGGGGTTTGCATCTGATATATTTTGGGTTCTAATGAATACTTCTGTTTAATTCAGTTGATTAATCCATTGCTTGCAGTTTACCCTTTTGCCAGATTATGTCAATCTGACCAACTACTTTTAGTGTCGTTCTGTTACCGGTGTCGAACCAGAGGGTCAAGCGACACAGAAAATTCTGCCAGATGGTGGAGTTGTTGAGTAGAGCACCGCTAACATCATCTGAAGTGTCCTAGTGTGGTGCAGAGATCGAAAACTTTAGATTATGTAATAAGGCCATATTTGGGCCATTAGTTTATTTAATTAAATTTATTTGTTTTGAAATTATAACTTTAATTGTTATGCTTCGAAGCACTTGACCTTAATTTTATTATAAAATGAGATTTGTTACATGGTTGTTATGTTATATCCGTCTGCGATGAGTATGGATTTTAGTTCCTCGTGTGATTATAGTTGCTTGATCACCAAGCATAGCCTTACGAAGGACTTCGATCCACCTGGAATTGGGGCTCGTATTGTTTACGTTAGAAAATTTTTAATTAGCCCCAATTCTCACACCCTTGGAACCGGGTTTTGGATCCGGCCCAGTTTTCGGGTTGTGACACCACGAGTCCTCCTCAAACCAACAAAAACCAAGCATTAATAATAAGCAATTATGATAAATACTTATAGATCGTTTCCCAGTTACAACTTAACCTAAGAACTGCAGTTCTTTTTGTCGACTATTTCTTGTTCATTCCTCACCTCGCTTGAAACAACTACCTTAAATTCGCAAGGTGAATGAGCTTTCTAGAGAAGTCAATCTTCTACAAGGAAGCAGAAGCACAAATTTCTATAATTCAAAACTTCAGCACAATATCACCAATGACTGCTCTAGAGAAGAACTGTATCTCCAATTTGTATTTTTAACTTAGAATATGGAGATGGATATTTTAGGATTGAGATAAAATTTCTTTTTATAGATCTAATTTCGTGGCTCATAATGGTAATCCAACGAAGATAAAAATTGACACAAAACAGAAAAGTTTCACTTAAAATAGAAATAAAAATTCGCGCAATGATAGTTTTGTAATTTCAGACAACTTAATTTTTGCAAACTTCCTGAGGCCAATACTTTGTAGTTTTAGTTCCGATTGACATAATCTTCGAACTTAAGGGCATCTAATCGAAACAAGCTTTCCAATGGTAGGTTGCTTGCCATTATCCGATACTCGGTTTGTGAGATATAACTTCTTTAATCCAAATGCCTTAATTCCTGCTCTTATATAACTCTTTAACCTCTTCAAATGCTCTGTTTAAAAAAAATAAAATACAACTTTAACTAAAAATAGAGTTTTGTCCAATCCATGCATTTATCCAACATACAAAAGTCCTAACAATTTGTCTACGAAACTGTTGTTTTTGGTGCTTTGGTTATTGGGTTTGTCAATCGCAAATTGGGGTTATTTTTAGACCACCCTCCTGCTTGAAACGTAGGTGAGATAAGATGCAACATAGCTTGTGTTTATGCTCTTTCGTTTGAGGATTTATATCCTATTTTGAGAATAAGTAATATTTTCAAAATAAGAATTTATTAACAAAAGCCCAAGGAAAGGCAATGGAAACCTTCTATACAAAATGAATTCACTCCCAACGGGGTATGAGCATAGCAAGAGCAACACGAAGTAAAACAGGGCCTCAATCAAACCTACACGCTACCAATAGTATTTGCATGTCAGCCCAGCTGAAGAAAAAGGGGTGAAAACAGATAAAAAATTCAGAAAGCTATTCTAAAATTTTTGAAAACAGAAACTATTATTTTTATCCAATCAATTTAATAACTACAAGTCCTTGACAATGACCATCAAAATCAATAAATGAATGAATTCAAAAGGGTAGCCTCACCCTACCCCTAGGAATTAAGCACAATCCTCAAAGCATGAAGAGTGAATTTCAGTGCAGCCAGTGTTTGCTATATTCTTATTTTTATACTCTGGCCAAGTTTAGTAGTATCCAAAAAAGCCCACTTAAGCAAACATAGGAAGCTTATAGAGGAAGCTCACAAAGTGAGCAGACTAAAGCACACATGTGGGACGAGTGTCCTACCTGGAGAGGGATCGACCACTCTTAACTTGGATGACATACAGGCTGCCTACCAACTTGGCAAGTCTTGACCCTACTAACATGTTACTCATATGGGATGATTTAATAGAAAGCATGCTCTGTTAACAATCTTAATCGAATTTTGAAAAAGGATATGTTAAAATCAATTAGGAGCGCTCTCTCTCTCTCTCTCTCTCTCTCTCTCTCTCTTTCTCCTTCTCTTTCTCTCTCTCTTGCGAGTTCTTATTTGTTTTTATAGTATCTGTTGCTAGTGGTCTATACTGGGAAGGCTAGAGACAGAACGGCACATGGCCTTGAACTGTACGGGTGTTGGGGGCTCGGGGTTGGAGATATGCTAATTGTGATATTGTGATACGACCCGATGTCTCTTGGAGTCGTCCGTCGTAAAAACATAGTGATGTAGACTTCTGGTTTTTCATAGTAGTGAAAGGGTAGACTTTTGTTGTGATGTGGGGAGTGATTGTGTCCTTTGGAGGGCTCTTTGACCATTTCGGAGAGGAGATCCTATATAGAGGTGTTAAGTATTATTTTTAATTTGTTTATTTGTAGGGATTTTAAGGATGCTTGAATTTGGAAACCCACAATATTTGGAGAGCTTTAAGCAAAAGCTTTTCACTTGTTTTGGAGGAAAATCACTCTCTTAAAGCTCCATCGTCTCTTGTGTGGTTTGGGCTTGTTCCACCTCGGGTTGAAGGTTTTTGTTGATTAGTAGTGGCAACAAAAGTGTCCACGGTTGATAACTTAAGAAGGTAGGGGTTAACTTCTAACAGTCTCTCGGACAATTTTGAGATGCGCAATAGGGAGGAGGAGTCGGTGAACCATCTATTTTTTCATTGTGAGGTGACGGTTACTGTTTAGAGTAACTTATTGGGAGGTGTGGTCTTGCTTGATGTAGTCCAAACAATATTGCAGATGCAGCAATATCTTGGAAGGATGCAAATTTTATTGGGTGTGGTTATTTCTTATGGAGGATGGTGCCTTTAGCTATCTAGTGCTTCATTTGAAGCATTTTGTTGATAATTAGTGGCAGTGAAGGTGTTTACAGTTGAAAACCTAAGAAGGAAGGGGTTGACTTTTAGTAATCTCTCAAACATTTTTGAGATGTGCAACGGGGAGGAGGAGTCGGTGAACTATCTATTTCTTCATTGTGAGGTGGCAGTCACTGTTTGGAGTAACTTCATTAGGAGGGACAGTCTTACATGGTGTAGTCCAAACAATATTGCAAATGCAACAATATCTTGGTCGGATGTAAATTTTATTGTGTGTGGTTGCTTCTTATGGAGGATGGTGCCTTTAGTTTTCTAGTGGTTCATTTGAAAGGAAAAGAACGAGAGGATTTAAAAGAGATAGAATGCCCGGGATTTATTCTAGATTGTGATTTGATTACTTCTTCTATGCAGTGGAAAACTTAAAGCAATCCATCACAAAAAAAAAAAAAAAAAAACAACAAACAATTTAACGTGGAAACATAAATGGAAAAATCCCATGAGTCCAAAGTAGACAAAATCAACCACTAACTTCCGCAGTACAAGATATACTCACAACCTTACAGTCAGTCTCTCGACATAAGGCGTTGTACTTGCTCTTGATAGATCCTCACAACACACAGTCCGTTAGTGTCCCTTTATTAGTGCATTGATTTCCATAACAAATAAGTCTCTTAATCAAGAGAACAATCTTCTATAAAGAAGTAGAGGCCACGAATCTCCTACAAAAAAGTACAAGCATCAGCATTAGAACTTGAAGCCTTCAGCCCAATCTCTCATGGAAGCTTTAAACAATATATCTAATGTGATCTCTCAACTCAAAATATGCAGAAGGTATATTTAGAGTTGAGAGGAACACTCTATTTATAACCCACAATTCGTGCCTCATTATGATAGTTCTTACAAAACCCAACTTACTATTTTTTGTACAAAAAGGAAACAATTTCGTCATAGGAAAGTGGGTTTCTGCCTCATGCGCGCTCGAGTACAGGTAAGTGCTAGCTCGAGTGTGTGTTTCGCACATCCAATTATTTGTGATTTATCTTATCAGATTTGAGAGCAGTCTGTATGGGCGTGAGCGCTGTCACCTCTATCTAGGTCCGCTTGAGATCGTAAACATGCTTGCTCGAGCATGTGCAGTAAATCCTGATTTCTTCAATTCAACACTTCTTACAACTCATCAACAATCCATACTTAAGAGTATAAAATACAGATTAATGGACTCAATTTTCGTCCACTACATAAATTTAGCCAATATAAAAATCCTTACAGGATTTTTTCAAGCTCTTCATCTTCGAATGCAAAGTTAATCTTTAAAGTTGCCTCTAGAATTGTGAAATGCGCTTCGATTCAAAAGGAGTTCTCCAACTTCAACAATGATGATATTATTTATAATTGGGAAGCATGTTTAGGGCTTTGCCAAATTAATAAGGTGTTGCCAAATTAAGGTAAGGAGATAAATTCCTTGGTCTCCCCCCTCCCTTTGGGGTATTAAAGTTTAATGTAGACGGCACTTTAAGGGGTAAACCAGGGCCAGCGGGAGTTGAAGGCGTGCTTTGCAATTACAATGGTATTGTTTTACTAATGTTTTCTAAGAAGGTAGGTGTTTGCGATTCCAATGAGGCAGAGGTGTTAGTCATTTTGAAAGCTCTGGTTTTTCTCCACAAGATATTATGGTAGACTTATTGTTGAAAGTAATTCTTCGAATGCAATCGCCTGGGTATCTAATCAGAAGGTATATCCTTGGAAATTTCATTTTCATTTTAATAAAATTATGGAGTTATTTTCTACTATTAGTGTTTCTTTTTGTTATGAGGTTACATCTGCAACTTTATAGTGAATGCTTTAACCAAATAAGGGATTGGGAGGATGTATCCTTGAGTCGTTGTGATTTTGGTACATTGCTCTTGTACCTTTCTTTCTCCTTCTCTTATGTACTTTTGCTTTTCGGATGTTCCTTCCTTTCAATGAGGCGGGAAAAAAAAGTGCGTGCATACTTTATAGAACCCATGGCGAAACAGTCACATCGGTCTGGGATGGGCCGATTTCATGTCCTGTTGGTTCCATGTTTCTGTGGTTAAGATTAGTGGTGTGATAGGCCCAGAGATAGTGAATTAGCAGCAAAAATTAAGAGAACAGAAAAGAGATAACAGATTGATGATGAAATGTGTTTGAATGTTTTACTTTGAAAATCCAATGGCATTCTACCATATTTTGTGATGGTTGCCGTTGGTACAGGTGACCAAAGTCCAATTTTAAGAGATGCGTAATCGGGCCAATTTTGAGTGGATGTGTGAGTTTTTTTATTTTGTTGTTGGCGTTTTTCCATTCCCGAGTACGGGTGGTTAATCAAACAGAACCATTCGGCTCCACCAACTCAATTATCTACAATAGTGGAGACCACTCACCAAGATTTGGACAAGTCAAAACAGAGTTTTAACTAACGGTCATTGAGTTAAATGTGTTCTATCGGTCATTGAGTTAAATGCGTTCTATCCCATATCCATTGAGTGCGGACCATCTAATTAAAATTCTAAGGGGAACATGGCGGACAGTAAGTGGTCTACCCACGGTTAACCTCAGATAAATACTCATATAATCTCAATTCATGTCTATTTGGCCCATTCCAGATCTTTGGCCAATTGGATGTGTGGCTTATTTAAATCAACTTTGTCATATTTGTCTGTACCTTGTTTTTATTTTCAAGTTTAAATTGGATCCTTGTATTCTTATTTCATCCAGCTATCACATCAAACGAGCAATCAAGTTAGAAGTTTTTATATCACTTATTGCAATCGCCAATTAGATATTTTAATGAAAACTACTTTTGATATTCATGCCCAATCTTGCTACTAAGTTTCTGAGATTTTTGTGAGCAGAGAAATAGAGACTAGATCAAGACACTGGCCAAATCCGAGTATCCCGAACATAGCCCTGTATACTGTTTGGAGATGTGGACATCCAGGATGGAAGTTAGCTATGAGGAATTAATTTAAAACCTTTTGACACACTTAATAAAGAACATTCAAGCAGAAGCAATAGTGAAAATCAGCCGAAGGCATGTGTAATAACTCTTGTATTGGCTAACGCAAGGGTTGGATTAAACTTGAATTTATTAGTATTGCATTTTATATATCTTCTAATATGGATAATGGTTTGAATTGCCGGACGCACTGAAGTAAAGACATTGAAGAAAGAACGACATATTGAAGTATTTTTCTACAGATAATATAGTTTAAAAAGGTCACATCTCATGAACCAAGAGTTGGATATGGGCAAGCTATCTACCATTAAAAAGCTTGTTTCAAGAGCCCAAGATTACGTTAATCAGAGTTAAAATGACAAAGTTATAGCCTTTGAAAGTTTGTAGAAATTTGTGCTGAATTTCATCTAATCAAGTGGGCATACATCTGATCAATCCGACCTGAGATAGTAGCTTAATCTGATCGATCGGACCACTACCCGTTCGATCAGGCGCTGTGCAGAAACTCATCAACTTATACGAAAACCTTTCCTGTTTATGTCAAAGTTGTTTGTTTTGTTCGTACTTGGACTCTAACCTTAAGGCACGAATTGTGGGTTATAAAAAAGGGTTTTCTTTCAACCTTAAGGCATGAAATATCGATCCCATTGGTCTAAGTAGATAATACTTGTTTAGAGATCACCTTCTCTAAAGTTCTTCATTGGAGAGTTGAAGGGCTAATATTCTACTATAAAGATCCTTGTCTTTTACTTCTTTGAGCGTAGAAGATTATTGTAAGGAATCAAATGCAATATCTAGAAAGCGTCTAAGTGCTTGAATTTATAATAAAGAGTAGCATGGGGTTATTGCAGCAGGGTTACTGAGTAAGGGAATCACAAAGTCCTTAGGTTGTGCGATAACTGGATAAGGGTTGTAAGTATCTCTTGTTTTTGTAGCATAATTCATTGTACTTGATTTTCAATCGTGGTTTTCTTCTGATTTAGGTTTCTACGTAAAATTTGTGTCTTCTTGTGGTATATGTTTTTGTTTGATTTATTTTTATTGCGTAGTTGTTTATTTGTACATATAGTATTGAAAGTAATTGTATTAATCCATTTTCGAGGCTCCCCCAAAACCTTCAAGTGGTATTAAAGTGGGTTATCCTAATTTGCTGTGTTTAATCGTAAGATATATCTAAAATGGTGCTCAATTAAGAAGGCACATCCACCGTGAGACCTTTATTAGTTGATGGTTCAAATTATGCTTATTGAAGCAAAACATAATTGGGTTCCTTAAGTCCATTGATGAGGATGTGTGGGATATTATTAAGGATGGTTATTCAAAACCCACAATTACTGTGAATGGACAAACAGTTGCTAAACCTAAGGCACAATGGACTAAGGAAAAAAAGCATACCTCCAACTGCAATAATAAGGCCATGAATGGTATTTATAATGGAGGATCTGCTGATGTATTTCGTTAGAGTTCCGCTTGTAAACTGCAAAAAAAGCATAAGATATTTTGTAAATTGTATATGAGAGTACTGATACTGTCAAATAAGCAAAGCTACAAAAGTTAAACAAATCCTTTGAAACCATTGTAATTGAAGAAGATGAGACCTTTAATCAGTTTTATGTTAAACTGAATGACATTGTCAATTCTATTTTTAATTTGCATAAAAAGATCTCTGAAAGTAAAATTGTCAAGAAGATTCTGAGGTCTCTTACTTTAAAGTTTGATTTAAATGTGGATGTTATTGAAGAGAATAAGAATTGAGAAATTCTCATAGTGAATTAGTTGGCTGGAAATCTTCAAACTTTCGAAAAAAACCATTTGAATAAAGGAAAATCAGTGAAGAATAATGGTATGGCTTTTAAAGCTTTCAGAGAATTAGTGAAGAAACTTGAAAAGAAAATTAAAACTTAGATTCTGACGATGATATCACTGAATCAATAGTTCAGTTTCAAAAACTCATAAAGGCTAAAAAAGCTACGTGTAAGGGATCAAAGTCTAAAAAGAAGACAACATTAACAAAGATTAAGTGTTTTGATTCTCAAGGTTATGATCATTATGCTAGTGATTGATGATTTTAAGAAGGTTGAGCAAGAGTTTGAAACCTTGAAAACTGACTTGAAGACTGTTAAAGCTAAAAAAAGAAGACTTGATTGAAAAATTGAAGATTGTGTTGTCTGAGCTTTGAATAAGATGGATATTGGTTCGAAGATACTTGAAGATATCTTGTGTATTCAGAATCTGTCAATAACAAGTGCAGTCTTGGTTTCAATGATAATGTGTCTACTTCAAAATCTAAGGATAAATCTATTTTTGTTAGAAGTATTACTACACTACTCCACATGCTGCATATGTTTATAATGTGGGGAGTAGTTCAAAAAAGAAGTATGTGTCACGTCCTGCACGAACATCCACTTGTCATCACTGTGGAGCTAAAGGACACATTCGTCCCCATTGTAAGAATCTACATGTTTTGCCAAAGTATAAGCAATGGTGGAAACAATTGTCTGAGCCAAAAGTCAAAACAAAAGCTATTTGGGTTAGGAAGTATAATTTACCTACAGAAGTTACTCACACTATGCTAAAAGATCAAATTTTACAAGTGTAAGTTGCTACATGAAAAAAACCCTGATCAAGATGATCAAGTTCCTACCCAAGTGCTACTAAGAAGATACTTGAGGGGGAGCTATTGCTAGATCCAAGTTGAAAAATTTGCTGCATGATGATCGTTAGCATTGTTAATTATGGACAAAAAGGGAGAGAATGAGGAATTTTTGAAAAGTCTGAAAACAGATAGAGCTGAAAATGGTTTCTTTGTAATTGGTGAAGAGTTTATGGTAAATGCAATTGGCGAAGAGCTGATGGTAAACTTTTTTTTCCTATTTCAATTTACTTAATGTATTTTTCATTTTATTTTTGAGTAGATTACTTGTCTAGAATGTTTGTCCATGAATTGCCAAAAGGGGAGATTTTAAGGATTTTTGTATTGGTTAATTCTTGGTTGGACAAAGCTTGAGTCCATTGGTATTGTATTTTATATATCTTTTAGTATGGATAGTGGTTTGAGTCACCGAAAGCACTGAAGTGAAGAAATCGAAGAAAGAGCAATAAATTGAAATAATTTTCTACGGATAATATGGTTTAAGAAGGTCATATCTCATAAACCGAGTGTTAGATATTGCCAAGCTACTTACCATTGGAAAGATCGTTTTGAGTTTATATCTTTAGAGCTTAATATTATGTCAATCGAAGCTAAAACGACAAAGTTATAGCCTTGGGAAGTTTGTAGAAATTTTTACTGAGTTTCATCCGGTCAATCAGGCATAGATCCGATCGATCCAACTTGAGACAATAGCTTAATCCGATTGATTGGATCACTGCCCGTTTCAATGGGTGCCGTGCTGAAACCCATCAACTTACACGAAAACCTTTTCTATTTGTGCCAGAGTTGTCTGTTTTATTCGTACTTAGACTCCAACCCTAAAGCACGAATCGTGGGTTAGAAACAGAACGTTCTCTCTCAACCCTAAGGCATGAAATATCTATCCCATTGGTCTAAGTAGAGAATACTTGTTTGGAGATCACTTTCTCTAGAGTTTTTCATTAGATAGTTGAAGGGCTGATATTCTGCTCTAAAGATCCTTGTCTTCTACTTTTCTGAGCGTAGAAGATTATTATAGGAAGTCAAATGCAACATCCAGAAAGCATCTAGGTGCTTTGATTTATAATAGAGAATGGAAGGGGGTTGTTATGGCAGGGGTACTGAATAAGAAAATCACAAAGTCCTTAGGTTGTGCGATAACTAGATAAGGGTTGTGAATATCTCTTGTATCTGTGGTATAATTCATTGTGCTTGATTTTCGATTGTGGTTTTTTTCCGGTTTGGATTTTTACGTAAAAATTGTGTCTTCTTATGGTGTATGCTTTTGTTTGATTTATTTCTACTGCGTAGTTATTTATTTGCACACATAGTTTTGAAAGTGATTGTGTTAATCCATCATAAAGGCTCCCCCAAAACCTTCAGCATGAAACATAGGTCCCATCATAGGTATCAATCCACATATATCAAATAGTGAAATACAAGTCTCATCTACAATGTTTCGATTTAAGACAAATGTTTTATTCCAAAACTATGTTCACACAAGCTAAGGCAACTATAGAATAATCTCCCAAAATACTTTTTTCGCTCTCCACCAAGCAAGTCACTAAACAACATCACTGGCTCCCCACTTGTAGCCCGCTACACTGGGCATCTCAAGGAACACCTCTGCCTCCGAGAAATTTGTAATGCACTCACTATCTACATAACCTTAGTTAAAGGAAAGGTCAGATTCAAAGGATTCGGCAAGAACAATATGCATTTAACATAGAATTAATGCATCGAAACAGATACATATGATTATCAGAGTAATGGTGATAAAAAAACCAAGCAAACAGTGCAAGAATAGAAATAACAGCATGAAGTATATAAGAGTTACCCTACAATCTGTCCATCCCTCTAATAGAAGACACATCCACATAGGCTAGCAATGTGAAAACTATGGTGTCATACTCCCACACTACATATAAGTTGTGCATGGGATAATAACCTAGGCAAAATAAAGTTGCACGGAAAAAGCTGACCAAAGCTTGATATCCTAAAACCCTCATTGTACTAGTGGCATACATCCACTTTAAAACCTCATCTAGGTGGCAAAGAGTGGATGCATCCACTTCAAAACCCCATCTAAATTATAAATATTTTACTGAAGTAAAAAAACGACGGTAAAGATTTATTAAACTTTTTTTTAAAATATAATAATTTTTACCGATGAAATATGTAAGGTCCAAATTCGAGTTAATGTCCAAACCTGAGTTAATCTCAATTTACTATAATAAATTTTGTTTTAACTTAAATAATACATAATTAGGCTAATTCAACCAAAATCTTATTGGGTTTGGGTCATGGTTAGGCAATTGGGTCGGGTCGAACCTTACTTAAGTAGTCAAAAACCTTCTTGTGGTTTAGAGTTGTATGGTTTTGCATCATCTAAGCACCATATTAATTTCATCATATATGTCTTTTCTTGTGGATAATCTTTCATAATTGGCCCAATGTCAATTTAAATCAATCAATGTCAATTTAAATTCATTTTGGCCCAACTAGAGTCCATTTGACTCTATATGTAAATCTCTACAGTAGTTGGACTTGCTTGTAAATTCATAAATATCTGATTTAAAGCCCATCTAAGAAGCCATCTTAGTTCCTTCCCCACATCTACTTCTCCTTGTTGCTAGAGCTTCTTCATCTCTCTTTCTCCTTCACTAACGGCTGGAATTGAAGCTTGGAGCTGTTGCATGTTGGAGCCAAAGCTCCTATTGTCTTCCCCATCATCTTCTTGCTCACCTTCCTCCTTTGGAATTCACAATTCCATCTCCTCTTTCTTCCTTTTCTTCAATCTACAGCACCATAATGTGAGGGAAAACTTCCTTTAGTTCTTTGGGTTTAATGAAGTTAAGGAGACTCAATTTGGTGGCATGCATGCATCTCATACCCATTTCACCCATTGCATGTCTTTGCATGTCTTAGATCATCTTTTATTGAGGCTTTCTCCACTATCAAACTAAGGAGAAGCTTGATTTGGATAAAGCACTAAAATTAGAAGGAAGTATAAGTGCATATTTACTACATGTCACAACCTGAGCCCAGAAATCGGGGGTTGGCGAAAAGCCAAACCAGTGACACACACGTACTCCCGTGCACGTGCATCCAAACCCAGTCCAAATACACGCACACAAGGGATCTAACATGTGCGAAGCAAGCAAACGCGGAAGCTGTAGATATCATAGCAAGCACAACAAAAGAGAACGAGCGGAAAACCAAAATGCGAAATGGGAAAAAGACGTAAATAACACACACAGATATAAATTCAAATACAAGGCTGAGTACACATCAAAAAAACATGATGTACGAAAATAATACAGAGTAACATAGTTCGAAGTACAAAATACAAAATCTCCAAAAAAACCAAAACACATAATACAAAATGCAGGAATGCACTCGGCAAAATGATCAAACCCACTCTGCCATACTGGAGGGTGTCTCTAGGTCCTACCCTGCAGTCTCTTCGACCACTGGGGAGCCAGACAAGGGATCTGTGCCTGCAACACCACAGACAACTCAATGAATACAACCATCCAGCAATTATAAGTAACAGGGACGAAACACTCATAGTATCCAAGTGAATAATGACAGAAGATTAAATACAGAGTTTCATATTAGTATGCAAGCAAATCGTGCATAGAAGTAAGGCATGATAATGAATCAAAACATAGAAATACTAAACTAAGTGGCTACTACATTAACCATATTCTCTCACATAAAGAGTAGACAGAGCAGACAGATGAGAACACAACCGACCTGGCCATGGGTACAAGTGGGTCTCGGTTTCTTGGGTTCCGGAGTCCCAAGACAAAGCTACGCTACAGCGATACAGAGAACAGAGAACCAAGCCAAAGGTAACCCCGTCGGGCATCCTAGGGCTAAGGCTGAGTAGAGCTAGACTAAAACCAATCAAATCAAATCCACAAGAAGGGAGATTTTCCACTTTGGACTCACCGACGGCAAAGTCGGATCTTATCCTCACGTATAAATCTCGGGCAGAGCCACTTGGGAATACCCAGCGAATCAGAGATGTACAAAGCCAGAGGTATCCAAAGCATAGTACAGATTGAAGAATAAAACAATTATACAGAACAAAATCAAAATGATCTCATCATGCATAAACATAGATCAGCAGAATAGAGAGCAAAACTGTAAGCAATATGCAATGCATCTCAGGTTAAGACGGAATCAAGGGTAATTACAAGCCAACTCAAATCTAGTTGTTCACTGTCACTAACCGTGCATGATGATGTAGTTTTAAGTTATTCGATGCACCGTTGCCATCAAAGTGTTGCAATGTAATTCTCACGTGCACCAAAGTCCCTTAAATCAACACCTATGGGGAGGTGCTTAACAGTAAACCAATGCTCACATGAATGAGTCACAGCCTAATAGACTATTCATGCGGTCCAAGGAATCCATTGGGCCGGTTTATATGAGTGGTTACCTGTATATAAGCCCTACAAGGTCACACCATTAGCTTAAGTTTAATTTCAAACTTTTTTTCCAGGTCTTATGGTTTAGTCGTAGGTGACCTGCGGCTTAGCCGTCGACAGCTTACGGCCTAGCCGTAAGATGCACAATGGCTTAGCCGTGGTTTCCTTCAGAACACGACTAAACTGGTCATCTTCCACTTCTGATCTGATACCTTTGTACGGTTGAGCTACGGTGGAGTCCACGGCTTAGCCGTAACTTCACCGTAAGAGTACTGGAATCAGAAAGTTTCGACTGATCAGAGTGTTAATTCATGGCTGGGTCACGGTTAGCTTACGGCTCGGCCGTAGAACAATTTATGGTTCAGCCGTAGCCTAGCCGTGGGACAAAATTCAAAATTCGAGTCTCTAGATTCTGAGCCGTACAACATTACGGCTTAGCCGTACAATACAAAAAACGAAATCGGGACAGTTACAGAGACTGCAATTTCATGTGCAAATGAAGCAAAACAAGCTCCAATTAAGCCAAAGTGATAGAATTAGGCTGTAGATCATGTCAAGCATGTATGAACAAGAGAATCACAACAATCAATAATCTACCCATATGTGTTATACAGTCCTGTACTTATATTTGCTTCAAAGCTTTGTCAAACCACTGAAGGCAAGCTCCAATCCAACTAAAAACCCAAGCAAAGCAAAACAACAACACATGCAAGAATGAGAACACAGCAAGAGAGATGGAAATTCCAAATTGGAGAAGAAGAATTGAAGAACCCACTTACCTTAAAGCATAGACAGAGGGGAGGGAGAGAGAGAACCCAATCGAAATGGGTGGAAAATCCCAACACCAACCTAGAGAGGAAGAGAAGTGAAGAGAAGAGAGAATGGACGAGGAGCTCTCCCTAGAGTTTGTTGCATGGACGTTGAAGGAAATGAGCAGGGAGAAAAGACATCTGGCTGATGACTCATTATATAGTTTTGGAGTTTAAAACAAAGTCCGATGGTTTAAGTTAATTACGATTCAAGTCACATGAGGGTCCAACTCCTCCAAATGACTCCAAATGGGTCTAGGACAGTTACGGGAAATAACGAGCTCAACAAAATACACGTGCTGACACCAAGATGATGCAAATATGATGCATTCAAAGCAATTGCAAAATTACGAAAAAGGGCTTAAAACCTATCCTATCCCAGGTCAAAGGCTATTCAACTACCTATCCAAGATCCGAAACCAAACCCAAAAGAAATAAACAACACAAAAACACACTAATGAGCCATTAAAACGGCTCAAAGGGGATCGGAGTGTTACATCCTGCCCCACTAGGAATCATTCTGTCCTCGGAATGGCCACCTACCTGAGCGAAGAGTTGGGGATACTGGCGTACTAGCTGCTCCTCTAGCTCCCATGTAGCCTCATCTAGACCGTGATGCTCCCACAATACCTTAACCCATCTGATAGTCCTGGTGCGGAGAATCTGTTCTCGCATACCAACGATGCGAAGCGGGCGCTCAACGTAAGTCGCATTAGGCTGAATCTGAATGTCATCGTATCGAATCACATGGCTCGGATCTGGCACGTACTTCCGGAGCATCGACGCATGGAATACATCATGGACTCTGGAGAACTCAACTGGAAGCGTCAAACGATAGGCTAAATCACCAACTCGGCTTTTGACTTCAAACGGTCCCATATATCTCGGAGCTAACTTGCCATTCTGACCAAACCGCACAGTGCCTTTCATTGGGGAAACTTTAAGGAACACCGAATCTCCGACTTGGAATGCCAAAGGTCTCCTCCGAGTATCCGCTTAGCTCTTCTGCCTGGACCTAGCAACCTTCAGATTCTCTATCACTTTCTGCACTTTCTCAGTCGTTTCAGCAATGATCGTTGGCAATGGAAACTCCTCGTTCCTACCTCCTCCCAGCACACTGGAGTCCTGCACTTGCGTCCGAATAGAGCCTCATAGGGAGCCATGCCAATGCTCTCATGGAAGCTGTTGTTGTAGGCAAACTCACACAATGCCAAATGCATATCCCATTCCTTCTCAAAGTTCAGCACGCTAGCTCGGAGCATATCCTCCAAAGTCTGAATGGTACGCTCCGATTGTCCATCAGTCTGGGGGTGGTATGCCGTACTAAAACTCAACTTCGTGCCCATAGCTTCCTGAAATGCTCTCCAAAATGAGGACACAAAACAACTGTCACAATCAGACATAATAGATCCTGGGGTGCCATGCAATCTGACTATCTCGTCAACAAACTTCCTTGCCAGCTCTGTGAATGTCATCCCTTTCTTGAACGGAAGGAAATGTGCTGACTTTGTCAATCGATCCACTATCACCCAGATCGCATTGTTCTTCCTACTGGTCGGTGGAAGTCCTGAGACAAAATCCATGGTAATGTGCTCCCACTTCCACTGCGGAATGTGTAATGGATCCAATGATCCTGGAGGTCGCTGATGATCAGCTTTCACCCTCTGACAGGTCAAATATTGTGCCACGAACCCTGCGATCTCCCGCTTCATATTGTTCCACCAAAACCTATCCTTCAAGTTTCGGTACATCTTAGTACTCCCTGGGTACATCGCATAACGGGCATGTTATTGTATTTATATTTATATTCGATATTCATGCTTATTCACATGTACAATATGCTTAGCTTCTGATGTAGCTTTCTTTTAATCAATACGTTTTTAATTTAATTGATACATCACGATAGTCTTATGTGCTCTATATTTGCTTAATCGTAGTGTTAACAGTGCTACCTATGGTGTTACAAGTATAGAACACAATGCCAATCTAGCAACCGACTCGCCCCAGGAAGGAACCCCAATGGTATCTCGGGCTGTAGATGAGTGGAGTGAGAATGATGGCTTTTATTAGTCACCCTACGTAGCACGACATGGGGTTCTTTTGGGCACTATTAGTAGATAACCATATTTTGGCTTGTAATAGACCATGCTATCATTATTATGTTAATTCTGGAGACACTGTTGATGGATATGCTATATTGAATTATGTTTATGTTAAGTATCTTAGTTTTTATGTGCATGTAGATGGTTAATCTACATGCTTAGGATTAATTTTATGAATGAATTGTGGTTTTTATTAATGCCTATGGTGAATTACAAGTGAATTCTCCAGGTTTCTGCATAAATGTGTAAAATGATTGTTATGTGCATATGGATCTTCCTCACTAACCCGTGGAATTTCCTTTGTAGCTGTTCGTACGTATTTTGACATGGCACAGATTACTATAGGTTACGTGTGTCGCATATCGGGATCCACTCAATCCCCAATTCTCAAGTTCGAGACGTGACATAATACAACATCAGTACCTATTTACTATTTTTTAAAATTATAAACATCATTTTTTAAAATTATAAATATTTTTACTAACAACATGCAATGTCGGTAAATATTTATTTAATGTTTTTAAATTTATAAATATTTATACCGACTTAAGAAAACTTAGGTAAAATTTTTTTTTAATTATAAAAACTTTTACAGACTTTTTTTAACATTGGGAAAAGTGAATTGAAATTTAAAAAAAGGGAAAATGTTGTTCCCAATGTTTTTTGATGTTGGTCAAAGTAAACTGAAAATTAAAAAAAATGAAATGACTTTACCAATTTTTTACGTTGGTAAAAGTAAGTTTAAAATATTAAAAATGGGGGAAATGATTTTACTGACATGAAAAAAATGTCGGTAAAAGTAAACTGAAAATTATAAAAAATGAAATGATTTTACTGATGTTAGAAAATGTCGGTAAAAGTAAATTAAAAATTTTTAAAAAGGGGTGAAATGATGTTATTGACGTTCAAAAAACATCTTTAAAAGTAAACTGAAAATTAAAAAAATGAAATGATTTTTTTGTTGTTAAAAAGCGTCGGTAAATTGTACATTATCATCGGTGAAAATGTAACTTTGGTGGACAGAATTTAATTCTGTTGGTAATATCTTTTCCCCACGGATTTTTACCGATGATCGGCCAAAGCAACTTTTTTCGTTTGTGAATGTATTTACCGACATTTTTATCTCCTTTGGCAATGAAATTCGTATCTACAAATATAAATTGTTGTACTTAGTGTATAGAAACAATATCTCTTACTTATTTGAAATTGTAAATGAATGGTTGTAATTTAATAGTTTCTGTACGATTTGGCAACAAAATATATAGGCACTTGCATGGAACAACCCATTCATTCTTTTGCATCTTATTATGTTTTCAATAAAGCATTCTTGCACTTTTATATTATGTTCCCCAATTGATTTTAGATATCTCCCATTGGATCGAAGGCATTGACTGTAGATCTAATGATAACTGATAGGTAAATTGTTGTCTCTTTATTTTACGACTGATTCACTATTTATTAAGTATTAAAGTTTGTTAGAGAACAAGGGGTTGCTCAGTTGGTAATCATATTTGTCACCCGCCTACCCAGAGTTCTATCTATGGGCATGCCACCCATTTTGTTGGCTTTCTCTTTCCACTTGTATGAACTATCCTTTCCATTGGTTTGGATCTTCCTTCCCATAGTGTGGCTTCTTTTCTCATCTGTGGGGGCTCTATTGGATCCTAACCAACAATTAAGCTAGGCTGCCAAAGATAATGAAAAGATTGGGAATTTGTTGGATTCACCTTAGTTGGGATTTGGCTGGATCTCTTTGATTATGCCAATATATTTTGAAATGTTGCTTTTAAAGCATGCCCTGGAAAAGCTGCATTTGGGAATGTATCCTTTTTTGATAGTATAAAAGGTGTGCAGTATATTTATTTATTTTTGAAAAGGCCTAAGACTCTTCTTCTTCAAAAAAGCTAAAATTAGCGCAATCTTTAATGCAATAACTTTGGCTAGAGGGCCTGTCTGTTAGTAGGATAAAGGAAAGTAGAATAAATCTAAAATAAAAAAAGAATAATATATGATGGGGTTATATGACCTTTTGCTTTTTGTTATGATGATTTTTTGTTTTTAGTTGCTTGATATGGAAATTTTTTGACTTTTTAATTTTGACCAAGCCACTCTTGTACAATTTCACAAGACAAACAGGGCCCCAAGCTTAGGACTTAAATTTTCTGAACATTCCAATAAATACGCTCGGCCCCTTGTACCGGATGAATTGTTCAAAATTTGGCCCAAAACCAAGAACAATAAGTATACCCTTGTGGTATATATCTCTTCCTATTTAGTCAATACCTTTTTCTTCTTCTTTTTATCCTCCTCATCAAATTCACTAGGGTTGAAATGCTTCTCCAACCATGTAAATTTAATTTCTATTATGGTAGTATCAACGACCCATCGAGGACATATACCCAGCAACTACTCATAAACCTCATCCACTGTATGAAGTGGGAAGGTACGTCCCGTGACAACGTGACCATCAATTGGTTGCCCATAAATATAAGCCACATCCTCCAATGTAATTGTGACCTCACCAATGGACAAATGGAATGTATTGATCTTCAATCTCCACCTTTCAACTAGGTCGGTTATTAAGGCTCTATCAACCATCATTTCTTCCATTTTTGTCATTTAGGATAGACCCGTTTGTTTGACATACTCAATTTGTCTCTCGTTTATCGTGATGGATTTATAGGGATACATCTATATCTCCCCAATTCTTGTCAATAATAATTACAAATGCATTTCAGAAAAACACCTATTTAATTCAACACATAATAATGAAGACACTAGGTGGTTAAGAAATTACCACTCATCTAGTAATAGTATATGATAAGTGATGATCATTATCAAATAGTACAAGTAGCTCACGACCTTCATGTGAGAGAGCAGACATCTAAAATATAATGGTATTCTCATAAATATAGTCAACATGTAGATATTCATCAAAACTTGATGCTTTTAAAGCATATTAAATATACTCACAACACTACTTACAACTTAATGCCACAACACAATTTCCAAAAATATTCGTCAAATAATCGTTTGCCATGAATGTATCATAAGATAGCTGAACAACACCTATCACTTATATGAATGAGTGATACATGATAGCACCATTTTCACATCAAATTCTATCAACTCTATATGTTTTCTAATAAAAAAAAATCTATGCTGCCACCATTTTTCTATGTTAAGAGACATCAATACATGAAGAAATACAACAATGTTAAGACACATCCATACATACCAAAATCTTCACATGAACTTTTGGAATGTCATAAAACTTGAATCTAGACAATTGGTCAAATACATTGTAGGCATCAACTAGGAGTGTTTCTACAAAGCATGGAATGAATCAATTGTGGAAAATAGGAAACTTAGATATCATAAAAAATAAGAAAAAAAAAATCGATGCAACTTTATCTTAAACCAACATCATAAAACCATAAAATCAAACCAAAGAACATGACCAAACTTACAATCAGGCACAAGTAATTCAAATGAAACCAAGAATAGAAACACAAGAAACACATGAAGAAATGTTGAATCAGGGCAATAAATGAGATATCGGAAGAAGGTTGACGATAAACATGTCGGGACATTCATCAAAAATACCAAGAAGAAGACAATTTTCAAAACCCTATCAAAATCGCATAAAAAAGGAAGAAGAGAAAGGGAGAAAATTTTATCTTCATAAACGTGAAAATTCCATGTGATTGTCGCTTGTGGGGACGAAGGAGAGGCAAGGGACCACAAGGGGGACTAGCAACAACTGAAGGAGGAAGAAGAGAGGCAATTTCGCAGTGCAAAAAACGAGAAAAGTAGGATTTTTGCAGTTTTAAGGATAATAGGGGAGCATCGAACTCACCGCTTATGTCAAAACCTTTTGGCGAGTTTGATGCTCGTCACATAGGTGCAAAAAAATAACTAGAGTCCAAGGCACCCACACCTTGGATGAAGTTTAGTGTTTAGGGGTCAATTTACATGATTTTTTGGTAAATTCCTTTTTTTATTAGAATAAAAGTTTATATTTATTAAATGCGAGGATGTTATCGTAGGAGAAAATTTCTCTATCTATAATTTACACTAGTGTATTAAATCTCGGGAAGTGATGGTGGTAACCCCAGGTCCATCCACATCGACTGTGATTCAATCGAAACTAGAGTTCCATCTCCGTATAAATCGCAAACCCAGGGGATTGTAGTTGACCGGCTATCAAAAACTCTATATATCTCTTATTAGAATTGGGATTCTTAAACACCAAACAAAGTTAGATCTCATTCCAAACTCCCCTAGGGACATGGATTAAGACTTAAATTGGGAATCTTATGCTTTAGTCAATGCTTAATTCAACGACGGGCTCAGTGGTACGAAGAGCCACATAATTTCTTATAGACGGACCCATATAGATCTCTACATTAGATTCTTCATTTCTAATTTTTGTGATGCTCCGCCAATAAAATTTTCATCATTTTTAATTCAAAGAAATTCAATAGGAAGAATGGAAATAAACCTAAAATATCAAGCATGAGTGAAAGCTTAATTTCTCTAGTACGAGTCTAAGTTGAAAGAACAGTGTAGAAGATGTTGGTTCTTACCTGCCAACCTGGCAAGGCATCTTTCTTCACATGAGGATGTTTAGCCTCATTGGAGGCTTTCTTCCCTCACCAAAGGGTTCCCCAACCTCTTCCAATGTATTTCCCCTCACCAAAGAGATAGGGGAAAAGGAGTCCAAGTCGAAATTATAATTCAACTGGATGCTTACATGTAGAGAGTGGTTTCCCTGTCCCATTCTCAAAGAGTCTTCCCCACACCTTCTCCACATTAGGGGCGACAACAAAACTGCCCATTTTTATGTCATTTTTTAATTTATATTGCAGAAATTTTCCCTTTTGTTTGTTGGGTTAAAAAAAGGAATTTTTTTATGATCCCAATATCCCAAGTCAACTGATCTAATCCACCTTGGTAGCATCTACTAAATCCACACAAATACACATCAGGCAAATCTAAGGTTGTTTGAATACAATATGTGGGGAACAAACCTATGACATATGTCATTCTACCAACTCTTGAGTGGGTTTAAATTAAAAAAAAAATCTATGTGATATCCACAGTCAAAGATATTCCAATGCATAAAAAACTATAGGGTACCTATGGAGAATATCGAAATTGGTAAGCAGGAGGGGAAATCTATCCTTAAACAGATTAAACTTGCTTTATATAAAATGTAGATGCTTTGTGGGACTCTCACTCGTGAATGGTGTGGGACTGTTTATCTACATCGTCCACACTAGTGGAACCCCTAAAATAAATGCGTGGATTGAAATTCAGCCAAAATGGAATCCTGTAGGTGAAAATTACCTTAATAGTTCGAGGATTCTAGGGCTTAATTCATTAACCAAATTGTGGTTAGGCGAGTTGATTAAAAATATTTTTTCCAATCCTCAAGATGTTGCTGCCATCCTAATGATATACATTCCTCATAATAGATTCCAAGCTACAAGAATTCGGACTGTACTAAGCATGGCAATTTGACCACAAAATCTGCATTTAAAGGGAGAAATCTCTGGGAGCTCCGCATTCCCCCAAGAATTGTTCTTTTTTAATGGAAATGCTTAAGAGAAGCATATCGGTGATAGGGAGAAGGGATTGTTATTTGTACTTTATTTCTATGTGAGTAGGCTAGAATTGTTTGGTTTCAATCGAACTTTGGAATAATCCCCGTGGGGAATAACAAAGCTCAAATCTTGGATTGGTGGAAAAATGTTATTAAGCCCATTAATTATGCTAATCCAGCTATTATTTTGCAGCTAATATCTAGGATTTTCGTCTTATGGTGGACCATCTAGGAAGTAGGAATAATTATAATTTCAAGGGTTCTTCCATTAACCCAAAAAGAATCTTGTCGAGAGCTAATTGTATATTATCAGAGAGTACTTCTATATCTCTAATAGAAGTTACTTATTCTTCCCCCAAGAATAAGGCTCCGTCTTGTCCCTCCCCTAACAAGGGTATTCTAATTTTTACTGATACGGCTTTTAAGAAGCCAGAGGAAAGGTCTGGATGTGGGGTTTTTTTTTTTTAATGTGTTTTGCTGATTCCTTTTTATATACGGGGGCGGCAAGAGCTTTTGTCTCCAACTCTTCTAAAGAGGCAGGAGTGCTTGCGATCATCTTTGCACTAAAATATACTGTGGCTAGAGGATTCTTGAGGATTCAAGTATTGCCGGATGCCTTGCAGGTGGTTCAATGCATCAATGGATTGATGGATTATTCCCTAATTTCTCTTATCAATTACATTTTGAACATAGCTAAATTCTTTTGTTCTATTAAGTTCTCCTTTATTCCTAGAGAATTTAATAGGGAAGCCCATATCATGGATCGGTTTAGCTCCTTTGCTAGAAGTGATTTTTTTTGGGATGGTTCCTTGCCGCCTTAGCTCCCATCATGTTTGGCAGGGTTTTAGGTTTCTGGGGGCTCTTCTTGTTCTGTTTTTGTTAATGGAATTCTTATCTACCACAAAAAAAAAAAAAAAAGAAAAGAAAAAAACTTGCGGTTGGACAAAATTCTACCCCGGGTTTCATTTTACACACCATCGACCAAGAATGAACATTAACAAAACCTGCGAAAATTGCAATACCATTTAGCTGGTCCACTAGTTTTGGGTTACTTTGGCCCATACCCCCTTGAAATAAACTCTACACTACAGGATGCTGTTCTCTAGATACAGATGAGGATTACACAATTCATCACAGGGTTACACCAGAGATGGGCGTATCATCCGCTGATGGGCAAAAAGCATATTATTTAAATGGCCCAACACATGGACATCAATAGTAGACCCAATACAAGATGGACTATGACGAGCAAGTTTTGGTTAAGGGCATGTACCAAGCAACCGTTTCGCCAATCCAAGAAAAATCAACATGAGAATCCGTAATTTTAAGTCTACTAGAACGGTGGCCCCGAACTTATGGTCGCAGCCACCTTTGATGGGCCTAGCCAGTTGAGCTCCAAAACCCGTTCAAAAAGTGGATTTGTCATAGGTGCATTTTAATTGCAACTTAGTATATCCCAATATTTGAACCATATCATATCCCAATATTTGAACCATATCAGGTCTATTATTTGAAAGGGTCATGTGTAACGGAAACGGTAAGATTATTCCCCTAGTGAGTGGATCTGGCTAATAATGGCCATGAATTAAAAGGTCACGGTTGCATTCAGACTTCTTGGCCCATTAGCCCATCTATCAAATGGGGCTGTGAGTGTCATTGGTCTGATCCAGATGAGTATACTGATTCTCGTTATTTCTTAGTTTAGTAATTAGATGACTATGATTGAGTGATCAGTCTGAGATTTTTCGTTATTGGCCCAAACTATCCATTGTAGTTTTGTCTTATGATTAACTAATTAGTTTGATATTTTTCGTCATTGGCCCAAACTATCCATTGTAGTTTTGTCTTATGGGACACTGGGACCATGTTCTTGTGCTTCAAGCTCCACTACTTAGACTTCTAAAAGGCTCCGTAGCTTTGCTAAAACTGACTTGACCCAACATATTTTCACTGTTCGGCTTTGGTAATTGGCTTCAGGCGTACCCAGGACTGGCCAGATTGGAGCTTGTGACCTTCGTTTCAGAACCATGGTTGGACCAGGACCCAAATGGCGAGACTGGATCCAGATGTGACTTCAAGAAGGTCCCACTTAATGGAGGTCCTGACCCAAGTCCATGTGTGACAGTAAGGAACGGATCCTGACTCCAAACCATACTATATGAGCTGGTTGAGCTCGAGGTATAATCACCATTTTAAGCGTATCAGGTTATGGCAAATTCTACTGAAGAAAACTTTTGCGGGTTGCTTTTGTTTCATGACAAGAGAGAGGACCCACCTTATTAACAATCCAAACTCTTCACACACACTGAACCTTTGACTACAATGATATCAATCCACTCTTGGGCCGATTGGTTTGTGTTAAGATTTTTTGTATTGGCTAATTCTTGGGTTGGATGGAACTTGGGTCCATTGGAGTTGTATTTTCTATTTTTTATAGTTTGGAGTGAAGTTCGGGTCACCAAAAGAGCTGAAGAAAAGAAATTCGAAAAAAGAAAAAGATGGCTGCCCAATTGATCGATAGTTCGGGTCGCCAAAAGAACTAAAGAGAAGAAATTTGAAAAAAAGAAAAAAATGGTTGCCCGATTGATCGAATTAGTGTGTGATCGATCAAATTGGAGGCAAATGCATTGCCCAATTGATTGAGTGATGGTCCTATCGATTAGATGGATGAAATTAACCCACTAACTTTCTGCAAAATTATTTCCGATTTGTGCTGGGATTAGTGAGTTGGGTTCTACTAAGGCTATTTAATTGAGGCACGAATTATGAGTTATAAAAAAGGTTTCTCTCCTAACCTTAAAAGACAAATCTCATGATTTTAAGTAGAAAATACTCTTTGGAGGTTATCCTTTTTCTCTAGAGCTTCCATTGGAGAGAGTTGCTAAATCTTTGAGTTCTAGAGTTTTACTGCTTCTACTTTTTTATAGGAGATTTCTCATCTTGTGGAATTAAGCAGGACATGCAAGGTCGAGTTGTGTCATAGATTCGCATAAGAGGAACTATTTCCTAGTCGAGGAATTGAATAGAAAGGATTGTGAGTCTATCTTGCATATGTTCGAAATTAGAGTTTGGTTTTTTAGTCCGGAGGGGCTCGTGGTTTTTTCCCATTGGGGTTTTCACATAAAAATTTTCATGCATTTTTCTTGAGTGGTTGATTATTTGTTTGAAAGTTTACTTTTATTATTATGTTACATATTGTTTGCTTGCAATCTAGAAATTCGAAACCCATAAAAATTTTCACTTGGTATTAAAGAGGGTGGTTACACAAATCTTTTGTGTTAGATCCTTTGAGATTTATAGAATGAAATTTAACTGAGAAGGCACATCTATAACCAAGCCTCCTCTTTTTGATGGATCCAATAATTATGCATATTGGAATGTAATAATGACTAAGTTTTTCAGATCCACAGATGAAAATGTCTAGCGCATTGTTTTTAAAGACTACTCTTTAGCCACAGTAGTTACCATTGGAATATCTAATAAAAAACCAATTGAGGAGTGGACTAAAGAGAAAAATACATGCCTACAATTGCAATAATAAGGCTACTAATTCAATTTACATGGAGTATACTTATTTAAATTTCGTAGGGTCTCCACTTGTTCAACTGTAAAGAGGTATGGAACATCTTGCAGAGAGTTTATGAAGGAATTAAATTGGTTAAAGGGATTAAGTTACAAAGCCTTACTATTTGGCTTTGAAACCCTTAGAATAATAGAATAATGACTTTTATGCCAAGCTAAGTGATATTTTGAATTCAGGCTTCAATTAATTCCTGAAGATACGATTGTTAGAAAAATTCTCTGATCTCTCGAAGATAGCTTTCGTGCGAAGATAGTAACAATCACTAAAAACAACAGGGTGAAAGCTATCAAGGTTGATGATTTGGTAGGAAACATTCAGACTTTTGAGGTAAATTTCATTACTAATCAGAAAGCTAAGTCAAAAGGATTTGCCTTGAAAACTACCAAAGAATCTATCAAGGCTACTAAAAGTGATCCATATTCAAATTCTGAGAAAATTGATCCCAAAGTGGCTACCCAGTTTATGACATGATTTGTGCGATTTATGAAAGGGGAGAACAGTGATTTTAAGATGCCAAAATTGTTTAAAGAATTCTTCTAAAGGCGTTTAGTGTTATGAGTGTGAAGGCGGTGGACAATTGCCAATGACTGTGGTAATAAGAAAAAGAAGGCGTACAAAAAGGCTCTTAATACAACTTGGGATGATGATTCCTCTAAAGAAAAGAAGGAAGAGAAAAAAGAGTCTGAGCTTGACTCACCTCACATTATGAATGGAAAGTATATGACTTTATGGCTAGGAATAATTATGTCTTCTCCTATCTCTTCTAAACTTAATTCTGAAGATGAAACTAGTGAGTTAAAAAAAGAATATGATTAGAATCAAGAATATCATATTTTGTTCAAAAAATCTATGAAAATGGGCAAGATGAATCAGGAGTTTGCAATCAGTTGGCAAGCTATAGAACAATAGATTTCTTTACCAAAGGCTAAATTGGTTGAAAAATGATTTGTCTAACAAGTTTGCTATTGTAGATCAAAAGTATCAGTTGCTGATTGTTAATTATGAGAATTCTACTTAATAGATGAAAGCGGTAAAGAAAAAGCTGCAAACTTGTCAAACTGAGAATGTTGATTTGATTGGCAAGTTGAAGATTACAATGTTAGAGTTGAATACTTCAAAGGAATTGTTTCACAAAATGAATATTGGTTCTACAACGCTTAATGACATTTAGTGCAATCGGAAATGGGTTAATAACAAATATGGTATTGGATATGATTAAGGTACAGCTACTTCAAAGGGTAAAGGTAAGACTATTCCTGTTTAAATCATTTTAGCATCAACTAATCCACATGCTGCTAGCACAAATCATATAGTTAGTAGTTCAAAGAAGAAGGACTTGATACATGATGCTCCTAAAGTCACACCCACATGCCATCATTGTGGAATTAAATGACACATTCGACTCCATTATAACAAGTTGAGGGTTTTATCAAAGAATACGAAATGGAGGAAGCAATTAACTGAACCAAAGATCAAGACTAAAGTTATCTGGGTTAAGAAAGACAATCTACCCAATGTATTGGTACATACTATGTTGAAATTCCTAAATTTGCAATTGTGGGTACCAAAGTTGAAAAGCTCATGATCAAGAAGATCAAGCTCCCAGCCCCAGCTGTTGGATTCTAATTGATAGATATGTTACATGCTGACATCAAAAGTTTGTTAATTTTGGACAAAAAAGAAAAAATATGAAGAATTCTGGGAGAGTCTGAAGACAGATGAAGCTGAAGATGGATTCAATTGATACATTTTTTTGATTTGCAATTCAATGTACTTAATATAATTTTGGCTTTATTTTTAGGTAAATTGAATGCATTTGAAGTTTTGTCTATGAATTGCCAAAGAGGAAGGTTGTTTGGATTTTTTGTATTGGTTAATTCTTGGGTTGGATAAAACCTAGGTCCTTTGGAGTTGTGGTTTACATTTCTTATAGTTTGGGCCGAAGTTCAAGTCACCAAAAGGGTTGAAGAGAAGAAATTCGAAGAATAGGAAAAAAGAGTTGCTCGATCGATTGAATTAGTATCCGATCAATTGAATTGAAGGTAGATGCATTGCTCGATCGATCGAGTCATTGTCTGATCGGTCGGATGACGGAAATTAACCCATCAAATTCTGTGAAATTATTTTCAATTTGTGTCAGGATTAATAAGTTAGGTTCCATGAGGGCTGTCTTATTAAGGCATGATTTGTGGGTTATAAAAAAGGTTTTCTCTCCCAACTCTAAAAAATAGATCTCATAATTCTAAGTAAAGAATACTTTTTTGAGATCATCTTTTTTCTCTAGAGCTTCCATTTGAGAGAGTTTCTGAAGTTTGAATTTTAGAGTTTTGTTGCTTTTACTTTCTTGTAGGAGATTTATTGTCTTGTCGAATTAAGGTAATTAAATCAAGCGTAGAGAGCAGGGCAAGCAAAGTCAAGTCGTGTCGCAGATTCATACAAAAAGAACTACATCCTAGTTGAGAGACTGACTAGAAAGGGTTGTGAGTATATCATGTATCGATTCAAAATTAGTGCTTGGTTTTTTAGTCTGGAGGGGCTTGTGGTTTTTTCCCATTGGGGTTTCCACGTAAAAATCTACATGTCTTCTTCTTGTATGGTTAATTATTTGTTTACAAGTTTATTTTTATTATTCTACTACATATTATTTGGCTTATAATCTAAAAATTCAAGACCCACAAAAACTTTTAGTTTACTTTAAATATATAGGAATTGAATACATAGAATTCATACCATAAGTGGTAAAAAATGGAGATCAAATGTGAATTTTTAAAATGAGAATCAAATCACCTTTCCTTTTGGAGAAATAAAATTAAAACAAGATGGGAAATAAATGAAATATCCACCCCCTTAGTAGTTCATTTCTCAGTCTCTTTTGATTTTATTTCCCTAAGAGGAAAGGTGATTTGATGCACCTTTTCAAAACTCAATTTTAATGTTTAGTTTCAACTACTGATTTTTAAAATTTACATTTGATTTTCATTTTTAACTATTTATGGTATGAATTAAATGCATTCAATTCCTATTAGTTATTTGCAAACGGACAGGTCCGTGGTGTTATTGCCAGATAAAGTAATTGCAAAATATCTCTGCAATTATGATGCACCAAAAAACTATAGAAACCTCAGCAAAGGTGAAGCTGAAATGGTCCAGGCTTTGTCCAGTTTTCACTTGTTGGGTGCTTCTGACGTGATGGTGGCCCTGGTCTTGTTGTGAGGTCCAGGTGATTGTGATGTCCAGATTCAAGGTAAAAAAAAAAAGAGGCAGAATTATGATATTTGCCGGAGGAGTGCAGGTGGCAATCTTGCACCAGGATAACCAGGCTTCGTCTCAAAGGTTCCGAGCTTCGTGGACATCTTGACCACCACACGCCACATTGTGGGCTGTAATTTTGGGTCGACCTGAGTACCCAAGACCCCATTCTCTATGCACATCGAAACTTGATGGGCAGCTTCCTTTGGAAGCTAGAGTTGGGTTCATTATTTCCAAGGCCTAGAGCCTTTCTTGTAAAGCTTCGATGCCTGAAAATGCAAAATAGGCCACCATTATTTGAGCCCATGAGCCCTTTCAAAGTGGACTTCTTAAACTTAAACCGGCTGGCTCAACTTACACCTTGCCAAATGAATAAATTTTTCGTCTTTTCTTGACTCATTTTCCATTAAAGGGGAGGTTATGTTATGGTCTGTTTTGTACATTCACCTTTAATTCTTCATTTTTAACCAGTTTTAATCATTCCATTCTAGGAATCCAATTACAAGTAACCAACAGGCCCCTAATAAATGTTTTGGCTGCAGGTTGAATCCATATTCTACCTCGCAAACCTAACTCGAACCTGACTACTTGCAGTCTGACCCGCTAGTGAATCTAACATTTTGTCTAAACTTTCTGGTTGAGTGCATGGTCACATTTCAAACTTGAGTAATAAATAGGTGGGATCCTGGTTTTATTTAACCCAATATGATACATTGTCAATCCCAGTTGGAATGTACTGGAGTTTGGCTAGAGGGCAGGTAAAGGTGACTGCCTATCCAAGCAAGGGTACCGTTTTTCACATTCATGGGCGTAAAAGACAATTTCAATATTCGTAAGGTCATGTAGTGGTTTCAAATACTCATAAGTAACAAACAACAAATGGTGTTTCGCTTAGTGTGCATTTGTGTGGATTTAATGGGTGCCACCTAGGAGATTAGTCCTTTTGCGTCGGTTGGAAAAATTAAAAATACAATAAATGGCGTATGTATTATTAGAATGTTTGAGCCACCATCTAAACATGGAATGACTTCAAAAACCAATAGCTTTCATATCATTAAGTTGCAAAGGATTTGGATGTAATGTTACGTCCTTTTACCCCTCTGTAAGAGGTATGTGTTCATACTTAACTGCCGAGGGTTTAAATTTTGAGTAAGCCCCCTCTTCTTGTATGTGTGAATTTCCTTTCCACTTTTAAGAGCTTTATTCTTATATATGCGGGCTTTCTTTTCACTTGAGTAAGCTTTTTTTCGTGTATACGGGCTCTCCATTTCGCAAATTGCTCTTTTGGCTAGGTCATGAAAAAGTATAAAAACAATCAACATGAATAGAAACTGATTCTTTCTTTTTACCACCTATAGTTCTATTTAAAAGGGGCGTGAGAGGGTCTAAGCTGGGCAAACCTAAAGTGTGGCACGTGGGTGTGCTCCTACCCATCAAACTAGAGGGGCTGCTTCTAATATTTTTCTAAAATTTTAAATCTACTTCAAAAATCCCAATAAAAATGATAACTTTACCTGCAAATTCTGCCTATTACAGTCCACTCCGTATTCTTAAAACAAAAATCACGCATTGGGTCCAAGGATAGGAAGAAGACGATCACTCCCAGACACTGGTTGGCCTGCGTTGCGTTGCTTTTCAGACAAAACAGGTTGATGTGAGGGGGCTGCTTTTTAGATACGTACGACGGGTCGATGTGAGAGGTTATTGATGAGACGGTTGCAGCTGTAGAGAGAATGTATTATATGCCGCATGGGGATGGTGGACCAGCATGTCAGCAGTTGCGAGGGCATGAAAGACGAGTTTGGCAATGGTTTTCTTAAGGGTACACCAGGATGAGTTGGTTGTGGTGCTGATGCCACGAAAGAACGTCTAAAAGGTAAGGATGGGAGGTGCTTGTCTTCCTTTTCTGCGTGTATTGAATATGAGGACATGCTCATTATTTGTAGTGGTCTTCCAATATCACTGATTGAGGAGAAATGATTATTTTTTGAATCAGATTGAGGAGAAATGAGTCAATGGTTCCATATTAAAGAAATCTCAAATAAGGATAACATAGAAGCCTTATTAATTAAGAACTACAACCTTAATCAGCCATGCGAGATTAATTTTCCTCTTTTTTTTTTTTTTTTTACTCTTTCAAGTCTTTTGGTTTACTTTGAAAGAAAAGCATGCTCATATTTTGAAAGCCTCTTTTTACTAGCCAAGTTTGAGACTGAAGCCTTTAGCCAGGCCTTTATTTTGGGAGCGCAAAATTTGACATGTCCATATGAGAGAAAAAAATTCATGATGATTAGAATCATATCAAGGATTTAACAGTACAGTGATTAGTATGTGTTCAGTGCGTATGCTTTCCAGGTTCTAGGCCATAATAATTCCAAAGTGGTAACAGGATTTATCGTAGGAGCATAATGCATCTTCCCATTCTTCTAGAGGCCTCATACGGCAATGACAACGGGTCCACATTCTAGGGTTACTCCAAGTGATTCTAAGTAAAGAGTTATCTAGGGAAGCCAGATTATGAGAAACCTCTGTTAACCATAAGAGGGGATGTCTACTTCAGCACTACTAGTCTACAAGAGACCACTTAATTAAGGCAGGTCTTTTTTCATCCAAAATCTTGTGACAGAGTGATATGTGAAGGCTATTGGCAACTGCATTAGGTCTTTGAATCATTCATTCCCCATTAAAGAAGATGGGATATCTAGTGGAGACCTGCACACATACCCACTAAAGGATAGGGGTAGGTAACAGGTATCTGGACCAAAAGGGTACCTTGTCATTGACCAATGTGTGTGATTTTATATCCACTAAAAGGATAGTTTAAGACAAATAAGCACAGATGAAATGGGAAAGAGGCATTCAAGCCCAAGGTCAGTTGCCCCACTTCCTTTCTGTCAAACAATGATACTCATTGAGCCCACTGAATACCATTTTCAGGTAGCCCATGAGTGGCACTCCAATTACCTAAATAGTATGAACCTACTTTTAGCTAGATGGGTTCAAAGCCTACCACTTCGAAGCGTGTGGGTAGTATAGCCTCGGTCTGTTTCATAATCCACAACCAAGTACATCTCTCTCTCTCTCTCTCTCTCTCTCTCTCTCTGAGCCACCTTCATCTCTGCCCAGTGGACAATGATTCAATTAAGTTGTCCAAAGAATGTAATGACTTCTTGATGACAGGGAAAAAAATTCTGAAGCATCCTTTTTTGTGGCCTAACTTTTCTTTGGTAATTAAATTTCATAAAGTCTGTGATAGTCAATTACACAGGTCCTTTTTTTTTTTTTCGGTAAAACAGTTACACAGATGTTTGCGAGTGGCTTACACTGACATGATCAAGAATGGTGTAAAGTAAAGATGTCAAAATGACTTGAACGTCCTTACTTTCCCTACTAATTTTCAAACTGAAGCCCAAATAACTGGGGGTTCTTATATTTCACTTAGTCATACCAAATGCACCGAATAAAAAATCCATTCTAAACCCAAAAAACATAGCACCGTCCAACCTATCACATCCATTCCCACCTTGGATCAACCATTTCATCTCCACTTTTCATGAAAAATTGAAAACCCATCAAAGTAGATTTTTCATTTTCATAAATCCAGCCCTTCTATACTCCACAACAAACCACAGTTTTATGATGAGTTTTCCACACAAGATATGCTTACCTTCTTAATTATCTCCACTCCAAAACAACCCAACATGCCGTAATATCTCTACTAAAACTAAAGAAAATAAAACTTTTATGGTTTGAGATCCAGCCAAAAACAACATAAAACCACCCCTTCACTCTAAACTCACATCATCCTTGAGAGAGAGAGAGAGAGAGAGAGAGAGAGAGAGAGAGAGAGCGCGCTTCATCTTAAGGTGGTCTTTTCGACGTTGTCAATTCACTAAACCTTGTCCTTTAAAAACTCACTAATCCCTTTTAATATTGGGCCAAAACCTAGTTACTGTTTTTGGAGTTTCCTTCACAATATTCAAATGTGCATGACAAATTTTAATGATCATATAAACAGTGGTCCACATGTTGGGCTGTTAGGTTCATGAACCAGTCGGAATTCTTGGAAAGAAATGTCCTGCGTGGCAAGAAATTAAGGAAGACGAGTGAATTTTTTATAGGGTGTGGCCCACAGTGCATTTTGCCTGATGTTTCACATCATTAATTGCCAGTGTGAAATGAAGACATGGGCTGTGTTTGGATGTTTGGGTTTTATGACCTGAAAAATATGATATATCCACACAAAGGTCACTTAGAAAATTCATTTCTTCCTGCTTATACACTTCACTTTTAAGGAGAGAAATATACAACCGGACTTATTATTTGTATTACCTGAATATAAAATACAATTGATAGAAACGGAAATAAACAAACTGTCAATGGAACACGAACAAGGAAATTGTTAGAAATAACAAATTTTTGTAATGGTCACTCTATTTCATGACTTAAAGACAGCTTACGGCATGAACAATGTCAGGTATTGTATTTGAAAGATAAATCAATGATCCAACCAGGCTTTTATAAATTTAAGCATCTACCTTTTTTCCCAATCATCCTTTTGACAATTGTTGATTCATCAGCATAGTTGATGCAACTGATTTGTAATTTGACGGATTGAATCTGTTCCGAAGATCACTTCAAGTTCTCTTGTAAAATGAATATATCACCTAGACCTCGCCTCACTTAAAAAACAAGAAAGCATCTCATAAGGCCCAAATCATCTTATCATAGTGCTTGTATAAAATGAGTCTAGGGAGTAGAGACAAACAATGAGAAAATCACGTGTACCATCTTTCCATACCTATTAGGATGGCTTACTTGGGCTCGTTCAAAATCTGTTTAGACGGAAATGTTAAAAACAATAACACCACAGACAGGCAGAACAAACAAAGCAGATAGATAGACGGAGATGATGTCAGACTCTCATACCATATTAATAACTAATAACATAAAAAAAACTCGAGCTGTTAGTATTTATATCAACAAAATATACTTATCAATTTTGTTATTACATACGTAAGGTGCTTGCTTTAATCCATTAATAATTCCTTTAGCCCATATGATTTTTCATCTTTTCATTTCGACATGAGTCCCTTGTGATTGCTCAACATAGACTTTTTGATCATTTTCTCCATTCAAAAATGTTGATTTTTCATCAAATTGAAAAATCTTCATCTTCAATTGAGCTACAAGTGCTAAAATAGTGATTATGGTTTCCATCCAAAAGGCTGGAGCAGATGATTCATTGAAGTCTATACCCTGTTGAGAAACTGATCGAGCATTTTACTTTCGGATTGAGAAATTTTCATTATATTTGATTTTAAAGACCCACTCTAAGCCAATATATCTTTTCCATTAACTGGTCCACAAGTTGCCATGTGTGGTTAATCATTTTCAATAACTTCATTTCTTGATTCTTATCCTTAATCCATTTCTCTATGTTAGTAGCTTCCTTAAATTTTTCTGCCTCACATGCATAAAATACAACAGCACATGTAATATAAATTTCTATTAAAGAATGTGCCTTCTTTAGTAACCACTTGAAGTGGATGTGCTTATAGTCGGTCCCAGTGGAGTAGAACTTGGTGCTAGTGTAATCCTTAGTATGAATTCAGGTTATTCAATTACTTTTGGCACTTGGACCTATTCATGATCCCATTTCCATGCTGCAATTTCATTAAATATTACATCTCTAGAAATCATTGGTTCTTCACTATCTCCGGTAAAAATTCATTTTTCACCTTTATAATCAAATTTTCTACCCTTTTTGGAATGCATGTGGACATATGTTATGCACCAAGAAACTTTGAAATAATTTACCTTTGAATTCTTCTCATGACATGCTTCATAGCGACTAAGATTTCTTCACTACTTTTGTTCATGATCCATTGAGGATGTATACTGACGTAGTTATAGCTTTTCACTAACAGTCATTTGGGACACCTTTCCCTTTTAGCATGCTTAAGGGTCATTCTATAATTGTTCGAATTTTTCTTTCTAATATTACTCTATTTTGTTGTGGAGTGTTTCTAATACGTAGCTCATTTTTTCTGCCATTCAACTTGCAATAGTTCCAAAACTCTTTGGATGTGGATTCTTGTCAGAACCCGAGCTTGAATCCTTAGATTTAGGTTAATCCCAAGGCATGACTCACGGACTCCCGTATAATTCACACCCGATCTGACGTCAAAGCAGAATTACACAAGGGTTATTCACTACCAGCACGTGTGAGGCTAATAAAGGATACATGTCCAAGCATTCAACATGTGAAAGCCTGTCAATATCACCTATAAATTTCAACTTTCAATAATATATTTCAATGGTATCTAATTCATGAAATCAGCGCAATCAATAAAATATTATTATACACAAAAGCTATCGATTTCATTCCTATAAACTGAAGTACAACACCCATATGATTTATATGCTATGAAATGAGTTTATGTCTACAAAAAAGTAGATATGTAACTATGAACAGATCAACAAAGGATATACATCATCTAACTGACAAAATAAAGAGAAATCATGGCCTATACACGACATGTGCAATGCAAAATGCCATGATAATCCTACAACCCAAAAATCCCAAAATAAAAATCCTTATATATATTATTGGACCAGTCAGAAGGCCTCCACTATCTACTCATCTAGACTCTCCTCCTTAGTCTACTTGGTCGATCTTTGTGGAACCGATATAGGGATCTGAGCCTATAATACCAATTAAACAACTATGAATAAGACTATTCAGTAAAATATAAGCATAATTAAGGTTACACGTGTTGTATCTAGAAGAATTAAATGACAAATTGATTAAAGAAGTCAACTAAGTATACGAAGCATGTGAAGCATTGAATCTAGCATGATATGTGAATCATTGAAAGAAATACTTTAATCTATCTAGCTACTACATTTGTTATAACCTTTCAATAGGGATCTTTGCATGGGATGTAATAATGCCCCCGCCAAAGGTACAATTGTGTCCCTACAATCCTAGAGTCTGGAAGTGAAAGTGCAACAGCTAGATCTCACCAAGTCCTAGAGGGGGGGGGGGGTGAATAGGACTATTAAAAATTTCTTTCCAGAAAAGAGGTTTTATATAATTAAAATTAAGAGTCCACAAGCAAGATCAAGAGAGATGCTCAAAGTTGTGTGTGTTGACAGAATATAGAAATGCTATTCGAATAAGGAAGATATAGCTTACAGAGATGATCAACACAAGTAAAAAGGATATAAGGCATGCACCACACACAACAAGCAATAAACACAGTAATTTATAGTGGTTCGGTCTTAGACTTACATCTACTCTCAAGAGGAATCTCTCTTGGTTCCACTAATTATGAGGTATTTACATAACAAACACCTCTTGCAACAATTTTTGATCCGGTGGTTTGTCTTCCACCAACTGGATTTTTTGATCAGGTGGTTGATCCTTGATCTAGTCCACCAATTACAACAATTTTTTGATGCGGTGGTTTACCTTCCACCAACTACAGCAAAGAGAATTGAAATATAGAGAAGAACACCCAAACAAGAAATTGTATGCCTTAGTTTTGAGTGGTGCTCTTGATGCTTGAAAGACTACCCTCCAAGCTTTGACTTCTTGTTCTTGCTCCTTGGTGATGAAGATCTTCAGATGAGTGTTCAGCCAAGGGAAGAGGTTTTAAGAGGGTTTGGAAGGCTAAGATTTTCTCAGATTGAATGAAGCCTTTCCTAAATGCACAACTACTCTTCTTGGAACAATAATGGCACTTTAAGAGTTGTAGAGTAGGTGGTTGTGGGAGCTTTTAATATGGTTTTACTAATGGTGCTAAGGCTCAACTATGTTGGGATTTTTTTTAGTTCAATCAATGTGATGGGAAGAAAGGAGAGGTCCCCTTTAAATACAGAAAAGCTCCAACGGTTAGATCTACGACTGAGAACAAAATGGCCTACGGCTTAACCGTATGCTCTGACAACATCCAACGGCTAGTTTGACCAGATTCAACGTTATTCCTTCTTACGGTTAATCTTACAGCTTAGCCGTAAATCCTTATACAGCTTAACCGTGAGTGACTTTCGGCCTAACCGTGGGTCAGCCGAAAGCTGAAATCTCCCAAAACTGCTCTCTGGAAAGTGGCCCACAAACCTTACAGCTTAGCCGTGAATCATACTACGGCTTAGCCGTGAAGGCCTTACGGCTTGGCCGTAAGATCAACCGTAGGCATTATATGGCCAAGAGCACTCTCTGGACAATGGCCCGTGTATTTTACGGTTTAGCCGTGAATCATACTACGGTTTAGCCGTATCCCTTTTTCGGTGCAGCCGTAGAACAAATGTCTCAAAATATTCTCCCTGGAGAGTGAGCCGTAGGTTCTACGGCTTAGCTGTGGTCCAAGCCATAGTACACAGACAGGGTGTTTAGAAACCCTTTTTCCTATTCTAATTCTACGGGCACTAAGGGTCACTGTTACCGTATCCCTTGGCACTCATAGAGGATCTTCTTGATTGATCTTGATCTTCCTTGAACTTGCTCGATCTTCATTGATAGACCTCGAGCTTCCTTGATCTGACTTGATCTTGAACTTCAAAGATGTAACTAGGTCTTTCTAGAGCTGAACTACACTTTGGTCACGTAATTGACAACATATTCTTATAATGACACTAACAATCTCCCCCTTCGTCAATTTCGTGACAAAAATATACAAAATGAAGATGATACAACATTGTAACTCAACAATAGGATACAACAAGTATTACAATACTGAATACACCTTAACCAAACAGATCTACATAAGTCCTGAAAGTTCAACACATTGAGGCTCCCCCTTTGAAGATGCTTAACCTGCCAAAGTCTGTAAACACAGTCTACTAGAAAGGTGGGAAGTTAAAAAGCTCCCCCTGAAGGCATGCATATAATTCTCTCCCTTTTTGGCACAAGATTGACAAAGAGATATACAAGAAGCACCACAGCCATAAAGTATAAAGAAGGGCATGAAGAAAAATAAGTGCACACAAAGATAAGCAACGGCGAAGTAATGGCCATATTATATGAGAAAAAAAGGTGCACTATAAGGCACATGACAATTTCCAAAACACAAAAAGAGCACATCACCCACAATGACAAAGGATGTAACTAATAACATATCCAGAAGGTGAAGCACAGCCAATGTCCAAAATACATAAAGAATGCAGTGCTAACAAAGCACATGACAGAACATCAATCAGAAGGAGGAGAGGGGGAAGGAATCGTCACATCGTCTCGCCGGCAGCTTTTGGAGATCTTCGAAAGATATCGAAAGGATTTCTTCAATAGCTTCTCCATCTTTGTTTGCCGTTGTTCGAGCGCTGCCAGCCAAGCTTCAAAAAAGGCAGAAAAAGAAGCCGGGGGAGGAACCGGACCCGGTGAAGCAGTAGAGGGTGCTGTAGGAGGAGGCCCATCTGGCGAGTCTTCTTGATCCCCAGAGTCATGATAGCGGGGACCAGCCGCTTGTTGCTTGGAGAAGCGCATGTTTTGAATATTGACAGTTCCAAATGTGGGGTAAGACTCAGGGGCTTCATCAGATGGTAAATTAACCCCACAATGAGAGGCAAGGTGAGTCATGAGATATCCAAACACGCAAGCATTGGTGCTTCTACCCGGACATAGCCAAAACCGAATAATGGATGCACAAAGAAGAGAGGGAAGGCACACTTTGACCCCCATATGGACAGAATAGAGGACATTAACCATGAAAGGGGTCAGATCAGAGAAATTGCCCCTCCTAGGATATATATTACATGTGAAGATTGTATGCAAGATCCGTTAGTGAGGAAGCAAGGAAGCTGCAGGGAGGAAGCCCTTGTCCTTCCAAGGGATGGTCTCGCCACATAGAGCAAAAGTGGCAGTTTGTTTCTCCTCTTCAGAGAGAGTCCTTGATGACGGAGGGGGGGCACATCAGAGAAAGGAACACACAGAAGGGTAGAAATGATAGCAGGAGTGATAACATTTGTGCCATCAGTGAATTCAATCTCAAAAGAGAGAGAGTCTAAGGATGCAGCCTTGATGGATGCATACATGGTTCGCACAATCGATGGGAAGCCAGGACCACCCCATTTGACTATATTTTTCAACCTAAGCGTGGTGAGGAGGGTATGAACATCATAAGTTTCAACTGCAAGGATATTAACATTTCTCTCCACAGTAATTGGACGAGAGAAAAATGACCTATCTCGAGTGGGTTCCCGTGGAACCAAAACTCCGGGAGAGGGTGGAGAGTTCTGTCGAGGCCTGAAAGAGCTTCCCGAGGCTCGAGGCCTCTTACCGGCGGGATAAGCATTTTTGGTCCTGGGAGGCATAGTAACAGATGAAGGAGGAAACCCAACCAAGAACAAGAAAAAAAAGAGAAGAAGCACACAATGACAGAAAGAAACCGAGCACAAAGAAACGAAAATATAGGAACGGAAGCAAACAAGAATCGAGGAAGAAGAGAACAATACCGAGGAGGGAGAGTATACCGTGAAGGAGAAGGCCAGAAGAGTAAAGAACGAAGAAGGAAGAACTAGAAACCTAAGGCAGAAGAATAGAACAGGCGCAGTGAAAAGAAAGAAACGAAGAGACTGACTTAAGTACACATCGGCGCGCATAACGAGGACGAAAAACAAACTGTACGGCTTAGCTGTAGAGTATTTTACGGCTGAGCTGTAAACCCTAACGGTTGAGCCGTAGGGTAAAAGTTTGCACAAATACGGGTTAACCGTAAAGAGATTACGGTTTAGCCGTGAAATGACTTACGGCTTAGCCGTAGGTCCTGGGCAAAACAAAATTTATTCCAAACAGCAAATACCAATCGATTTCCTCAAATTTTCAAATTTTAACACATCAAGAAGTTTGGTCAAGATGTCTGCAAGTTGATGTTCAGTCTGAATATATTCAAGTTCAATGATTCCTTCTTCGACTAATTCCCTAATGAAATGATGTCGAATATCAATGTGTTTGGTGCGAGAGTGCTGGACCGGATTTTTAGAAATATGTATGGCACTAGTGTTATCACAATACAAGCTCATTTTTCCTTGCTTAATGCCATAGCCCATAAGCATCTGCTTCATCCACAAGAGTTGAGAACAGCAGCTTCCAGCGGCTATATATTCAGCCTCTGCAGTGGAAAGAGATAAAATTTTGCTTTTTACTATGCCAAGCTACTAGACAATTTCCAACATAAAAACAGCCGCCACTTGTGGATTTTCTATCATCTAAGTTTCCTGCCCAATCAGCATCTGAGTATCCAACAATGGAAGATGATGAGTCATGAGGATACGACAGACCATATTCAGTTGTATCTGCAATGTACTTAATGATGCTTTTTACAGCAGTCAGATGGGATTCTTTTGGATCTGATTGATATCGTGCACATGCTCCCACACTAAATGCTATGTCTGGTCTACTTGCAGTCAGGTATAACAGGCTTCCAATCATACTCCTATATAGGCTAGAGTCAACCCCTTTACCATTAATATCTTTAGTAAGTTTGATGGTTGTACTCATGGGGGTTTTGACATGTTTCCTAGCCATTAAACCAAATCGTTTTACCAATTGCTTTGCGTAATTGGACAGGGAAATGAAGATACCATCACGTAATTGTTTGACCTGCAAACCTAAGAAGAAATTCAGTTCGCCAACTATACTCATTTCGAATTCAGATTGCATTAGAAGAGCGAACTGAGCAGTCAATTCATTACACGTGGAGCCAAAGATGATATCATCTACATTTATTTGCGCTATTAAAACTGACTCTCTTGTTTTTTGGATGAAAAGAGTTTTTATCAACACTACCTCTTTGAAACTCATTATCTAATAAGAATTTTGTCAGTCTTTCATACCAAGCACGTGGAGCTTGCTTAAGACCATACAGAGCTTTTTTTAATCTAAATACATGATTAGGGAATTTTGTGTCGATAAAACCTTTAGGTTGTTCAACATACACTTCCTTATTCAAAATTCCATTTAGGAAGGCACTTTTAACATCCATTTGATACAATTTGAACTTTAAAAAACACGCTATAGATAACAAAATCCTAATTGATTCTAAACGAGCAACTGGAGCGAAGGTCTCATCAAAGTCAATACCTTCAATTTGAGAGTATCCCTGTGCTACCAACCTAGCTTTGTTCCTAACAATAACACCATTTTCATCAAGTTTATTGTTGAAGATCCATTTGGTGCCTATCACATTTTTGTCCTTTGGTCTTGGAACTAGGTACCAAACATCACTTCTTGTAAATTGGTTCAATTTTTCTTACATTGCTTTTATCCATTCATTGTCCGAAAAGGCTTCATCAACGCAAGTAGATTCTAAAACAGAAGTAAAGCACAAGTGACTCATAATGTTTTCCAATTGTTTCCTAGTTTTTACACCTGTTAGAGGGTCACCAATAATCTGATCTATGGGATGATGTTTTACATTCACCAAATTTTCAGTGGAAGTAGGTACATCAGTTTTTACTATGGATCGTGTGGGTTCAATCATTGAGGGAACTTCCACTTCATCAACATCATTAGAGATTGTGGATTCATCATCTATAATAACATTTATTGACTCTTGGATGACTCCGGTTCTCATATTTAGAACACGATAGGCTCGACTCCGTGTTGAATAGCCTAAGAATATACCTTCATCACTTTTTGAGTCAAATTTACTCAGTTGCTCTCTATCCTTTAAAATGTAACATTTACTTCCAAAGACCTTAAAATATTTCACATTTGGTTTCTTCTCATGCCACAATTCATAAGCTGTCTGATTTGTACCGGTCCTAAGATAAACTCGATTGATGATGTAGCAGCTGGTATTAACAGCTTCGGCCCACAAGTCTGTAGGAAGATTCTTACTATGAAGCATGACTGTGACCATATCTTGAAGAACTCGATTCTTTCTTTCAGCTACCCCATTTTGTTGTGGAGTTTTAGGTGCTGAATATTCATGATGAATCCCATATTTTTCACAGAATTTGTCAAATTGATCATTTTCAAATTCTCCACCATGATCACTTCTGATTCAGGCTATTGAAGTGCCTTTTTCAATTTGAATTTGTTTTATAATCCTTTTAAATTCTCCAAAGGCTTCAGATTTTTCTCTCAAGAATGCAACCCAAGTGAATCTAGAGTAATCATCTACCATGACAAGAAAGTACTTTTTCTTACCTCGATTCTCTCTTTTAGTTGGTCCAACCAGGTCCATATGAATAAGTTCTAGAGGTCGAGAAGTTTTCATAGCATTCACCATTTTATGGGCACTTCTAATTTGTTTTCCTTAAAGGCATTCTCCACAGATCATCTTTTCTTGGCTACTGATCTTGGGCAGTCCTTCAATATATTTGTTTAAATGGGGTAAGTCTCTGTAGTTTACATGCCCAAGTCTTTGATGCCACAACTTAGCTTTATCAATATTAGTTAATAAGCAAGAGACGGAGGATGAAGTATTTGATTTTCCCACCACGTAACAGTTGTCGCTAGTTCTAAGACCTCTCAAGATTATCTTTCCATTCCTTGAGATCTCACAACTATGACTATTAAAGTTCACAGCATAGTCTTTATCACAGATTTGAGATATGCTAAGTAAATTATGTTTCAACCCATCAACGCACAGAACATTCTGAAAAGGTGGTAGGTTTGGAACATTTAAAGTTCCCTTACCAATAATTTTTGCAGTACTACCATCACCAAAAGTAACCGTGCCTCCATCGAATTTAATCATTTTAGACAAACATGATTTATCACCAGTCATATGTTTTGAGCATCCACTATCCAGATACCATCTTGACTGATCAGCAACTTTAAAAGCTATGTGGACCACTAGATTCTTGTTTTTAGGAATCCACTTGAGTGTACTAGTAGTGGGGATCCCAACTGGTTTTTGATGTTTCACTTGAAATGTTTTATGTTGGGAGGAAGGAAAGTTTGCTCCAATTTTTACTTTATCTCTTTTGTATATTTCAAATTGTTCTCTTAACTTCTGGACTTTTTTTTAACAGATTATTCATCTTTTGGTTAGAGGGGAACTTGTTTATTTAGGACTTCAGCATTTTGTTTTCAAGTTCCACTTTCTTAGAGGTGTTTTCTCATTTTTTAGACTAATGTTATGATGAATTTTTGTCAACTTGCACTCCATTTTGAAATGACCCCTTTTTCCACAATAATGACAAATGACATTTGATGACACAGCATGAGTACTAGTAGACGCTCTATCCAAAATGTTCTTAACACTGTTATCTTCCTTTTTTAGAGCACCTTTGACAAAGACAGTTCCAGAACTTGGAGATTGATTAATATTTTTGTCATATCCAAGACCGGTCATATCCTTATAAGATTTCCCAAGTTTGAACAGTCTAATGTACTTCTCATCATTTTGGGTAAATCTGTAATCATACTTTTCTTTATATCGTTTCAGAACAGCCACTTCATTGTGGAGAGCATTATTTTCATCTTTTATTTTCTAAAGTGTTTTTTCATTTTCTCTTAGTTTGATTACATTTTCTTTTTCTGTTGATAACTGGGCTTTTATATTTTCAAGTTCTTTGATTAATTCCTCCTTTTCAGCATTAGTACTATCAACCTTTTCTTTTAAATTCTTAATTTTGTTTTGTTGTTTGCTTACAGTTTCAACAGGTCTACAAGTTCCCTCATAAAGTAGTTCATAGGAATCCGTAGTGTTGTCATTATCCTCATCACCTGAATTTTCATATTCACTCTCTGACTCACTTCCCGAGATTTCTTCATTCAATATTTCAGATTTAATCATTTTCTTAGAGAGATTGAATGTTGTAGTGGTAGCCATCAGAACTGTGTATTTGTCTGATTCATTTTGATGTGATTCATTTGAGTCAGAATCTGTAACACTCCGACCCAGCTTGACCTCGTTTAGCGTTTCGTTAATCTTGTTTTTGTTGCTAATCGTGTTTTGTTGTGTTTTGGTTTTCGTTACGGGTCATGGATAGGTAGTTGGGTTGAGTTTGACCTGGATTAAGTAGACCAAGCCCTTTTTCGTAATTTTAGCTTTCTTAGACATGGTCATTTTTGCATCATCTTGATGTCAACACGTGTCTTTCGTTGAGCCCGTTAACTTTCGTAACTACGTCAATTGCAACCGAGGTCGTGTGATTCGATTGGACCCGAGTTTGACTCAAACTGAAAATACACTTTTCACTTGGCTTTCATTGTAAATTTGGACAACCCATTTGATTATATAAGCTTCACCATCGACCCACTCTCATTTCCTTCTCTCGTTCTCTCTCTGTTTCTTTGCAACTGCACGTGGAGCTTCTCTCTCTCTCTCCTTCTTTCACTTGAATTCTTCCTCCATCGATCAAGAGAGGAGGTTGGTTTCTTGCTTGCTAGGTGAGTGGAATTCTTCCATTCTCCCATCTCTTTCTCCATTCTTCTCCTTCTTGTTCTCATTGGTGTGTATGTCTTTGGAATTTCTCTCAATCCCTCATGCATGCAGGTGGTTTTGATTTGGTTTAGGTTGTGTTTGGGCTTTAGAACTTCAAGTGTGCAATTGATCTCCAATTGAGGCAAGTATAACCATAACATTGAGAACCCATGTTGGTATGCATTGAATTTGGTTGAGCTTACATGTATTGATATGGAAATAAGTGTTTACAGCCCATTTGATACTCATTGCTTCAGTTCTTGTGTATTCCCTTTGATGAATTGCATTTCGGATGCTTTCCCAGACATTCTATACAGGTTTCAGGAAATTAAACTCGTACAGGTACGGCTAAGCCGTATGCTTCTTACGGCTCACAATCCAGAGAGGAGAAAAACCCAGTTTTCCTCTACGGCTAGGGCACGGCTAAGCCGTGGATTGCCCTACGGCTAAGCCGAAGCCCAGCCGTGGCCCAGCCGTAGAACAATACAGGGTGCAATTTCTGGAATAGCTGAGAGTTAGCAAATGACAGACCTTCTACGGTTCAGCCACGGCTAAGCCGTAGACCACACACGGCTAAGCCGTAGCACACACACGGCTAAGCCGTAACCACACATGAAGAATAAGGCTAGGTGTAACGAAAAGACCGATATGACCTTCATGATAGAATGTAGAATACCTAGACTTGCCCAACGGAATATGATACTACGCGTGAATGATCTCGAGGGCTGCGAATCATTCATGTTCGTTATCTGGATGTTAAGCACCTCCCCATGGGTGTTGGTTTAAGGGACTTCGTGCACCGCCCGATTCAAGGCAACACTAGACAACGGTGCACCGAATAACTTAAAACTACATCATCATGCACGGTTAGAAACACCGGATAACTAGATTAGAATTGGTTTGTAAAGCAAGATGATTCGATTTCACAGGAATTGATGCATAACATATTGCATTCGATCATTGATCTCAACTCTCTAACATGATTATGTATGTTTCGTTACTTTCACATTTGGTTTATTTACCCTGAGTATGCATGTATGATATGTTCATTCACGGATCTGCACGTATGATAAGTTGTCACGATCTACTCAGGATTTTCATGATTGACTCCGTATGGTCAGGCACTACTTAGCCTCAGCCTTAGGATCCCGACGGGGTGAATTTGGTATAGTTTATATGGACCTGCTGCAGTATGGATTTTGTCTTGGGGAACCGGACCCCAGGAAACCGAGACCCATTGTACCCTGGCCCGGACAATGGTGTTCTTTGCATGTTACAAGATCCCTCTTTTGGGAGCATATGGTAATGTAGTAGCCACTAGTCGTGTACACAGCATGTTATCCTTGATTCACGCAGCATATTTCTTTCTTGCATGATAGCCTAGTATACGAAAATGCCTTCTTTAATAACATGACGTTCTTTATTCTATTAGACACAGCGTGTGTTAACTTGCTATGGTTTATACTTTGCTGAATCTTCGTATTCACAGTTGTTTTTGGTGTTGCAGGCTCAGATCCCCCTGCCGAACCCTCGCCGGTCGGCCAGGCTCCAGTCGAGACCCCCGAGGCCCCATCAGGCCTAGAGGAGTGGATGTGATCACTCCGCGAGAGAGCGTTCATGGCATGCATATCTTTGGCGTCTTGTTTTGAGGATTTTCAGACTTGTGTTTATGACAGATTGTATATGTTATTTTGGTTCTTTTTGTAAAACTTTTTATGTAATTATGTCAGTCCTTTCTTGTATCCTCTTCTTGCATTGTTAGCTTTTTGTTTCTGATATTTACAGCTTCCGCGTACTTGCTTGGCACGTGTGAATGTTCCCTTGTGCGTGTGCATTTAGACTCGGTCTACGTGTGCATGCACGGGAGTACGTGTGTCATTAGGTTTGGCTTTTGCTAACCCCCGAACCCTGGGCTCGGGTTGTGACATACGTATTGTATGGTATCAGAGCATTCCTTACTCCTTCCTTGTTCTAGATGATAAGCATGTAGGCATGTATAGGATCGTGGTGAGGATACGATTATTTCTTTGTGATCTTCCTGGATTTTTGGGGTTTGTTGGGCGCAATTGTTTTGTGTTTGTGTCTGACTCTTTCCATTTTACAGGATGGCATCAGGTTCGGGTTCGCAGCAGAATGCCGGCAATAACGAGAGCGGATCTGCACCGTCACCGCAGACACCGAACACAGATGAACGCATTCTCATGTTACTCCAATCCCTTCAGGCACAATCGCAATCGATGCAGAACTTGCAAGCCCAAGTTACCACTATGTTAGATCGACAAAGTCAAGTCCCAGCTCAGTCACATGTAGATCAGCAGGTGATCTTGCAGCCTCGAGAGAGTGACCCGAATGCCCTCTACGGGAAATTCCGCAAGCGAGGAGCTATTGAGTTCTACGGAACCGAAGAGCCATTGAAGGCGGAACAGTGGTTAGAACAGACGGAGGATGTCTTTGAGACCGTTGTGTGCACGAACCGACAGAAGGTCGGGCTAGCAACTTCCATGCTGAGAGACGTTGCAAAGACTTGGTGGAAAAGCGTGAAAGATTCGTACAGAGACATTCCTAGCGCGACAGTGTGGGAGATGTTCAAGCAACAGTTCAGGAGGAAGTTCATCCCGGCTCATGTGTTTCGAGCCAAGGAGGTTGAGTTCTTAGCTCTCCGTCAGCAGCAGATGACAGTAGCAGAATATGTGAACAAGTTTATGCAGTTGTCGCTTTTTGCTCCGGACATGATCAGCACCGAAGAGAGGAAGGTGAACAGGTTTGTGGAAGGTTTGCATCCCCGGTACATGCACCACGTGACAGCGTTTCAGCGTCCGGCTACGTTCGATGACGCAGTGGACAGGGCCTATTCTGCCGAGGCCATCCACCAAGCTGCTAGAGCCGTTGAGCCCAAGCGACAGCCGCCTTTCAGTGCACGAGGACAAGTACAGAAGAAGACCAAAGGCCAGCAGAGTGCTTCTAGTTCTACGGGAGTGACTTGTGGATATTGTGGTAGGAACCACACGACTGAAGCTTGTTGGAGGAAGGCCGGTGCTTGTTTTATTTGTGGTTCAAGGGAGCACATGATCGCCAATTGTCCTCGACATCGAGCCTCCGGTGCAGCTCCATCTGGCCCTACTTCCGGTGCAGTTCCTAGCAGACCCAGTGCACCTACAGCTCCGAGCAAGCCACAGTCAGCTCGTCCAGGCTCGAGACAGCCTCGCCAGACAGCCCGTGCTTATGCTGCTACCCACGAGAGTGCCGAGGATCCACAGGTGGTTGAAGGTACTGTTTTGATTTCGCGCGTCGAGGCCTTAGTTTTGTTCGATTCGGGGTCTACACGATCTTATGTAGCACCTCATTTTGCCGAGCGGTTACCTCAGCCGTCTAAGCCGTTGCCATATGTGCTGGTTGTATCCACCCCAGTTGGCAAGCGAGTGGAGTGTAGTGTGTACTACCCCCATTGCGACGTGCAGATTGCAGGTCATCAGTTACCTGTTGATTTGATCCTGTTCTCGATGTTGGACTTCGACGTGATCCTTGGTATGGATTGGCTCGCTCGATATCGTGCCTGTGTTAACTGTTACAACAGGACGATCTTCTTCGATTTAGGCAAGGGCTTCCGTTTCGAGGGCAGTCAGCAGAGATGCCCCAGACGTGTGATTTCGGCGTGTAAGGCAGATCGCTTGTCGGCGTGTAAGGCAGATCGCTTGATCCGAAGAAGGAGCCGAAGCAGCTGGGTGAGATCCAGGGGGTCTGTGACTTTCCAGATGTCTTTCCAGACGATGTACCAGGCTTACCCCCGGTTCGAGATGTGGAGTTCGCCATTGAGCTTGTTCCCGGCACGGCACCGATCAGCAAGGCTCCGTATCGCATGGCCCCAGCAGAGTCAGTGCAGCTTTTGAGCAGTTTCCTCTTAGAGTTTCGTGGTCTCCCTGTTGAGGTTAAACTAGTGGATGAGTGCGTGACGTTGGCTAGTACGCTAGTGTTTCAGCCTGAGATGATTCAGCAGATAAAAGACAGGCAGTTTGAAGATCTGACTTTGAAGCGCATTCGAGACCACATTGGAAATAGACCCGATTTCAGACTCGAGGATGGTGTACTCTATTTTCGGAGTAGATTGTGCGTGCCAGCAGTTGATGAGTTCAAGGAGAAGCTGATGAACGAAGCGCATTACGCTCGCTATACGATGCATCCAGGCAGCACCAAGATGTTTCGGAATCTCAAGGATCGCTTCTGGTGGAACAACATGAAGAGAGAAGTAGCAGGGTTTGTTGCTCGCTGTTTGACATGTCAGAAGGTGAAGGCAGATCATCAGAGACCGCCAGGCTCGTTGCATCCTTTGCACATACCGCAGTGGAAGTGGGAAAACATCACCATGGACTTCGTTTCCGGGTTACCGCCGACGAGCAGGAAGAACAACGCCATTTGGGTGATCGTAGATCGATTGACGAAGTCAGCCCATTTCATTCCTTTCCGGAAGGGTATGACATTTTCAGAGATGGCAAGGAAGTTCGTGGATGAGATCGTCAGGCTCCATGGTACCCCCGTGTCGATTGTATCCGATCGTGACAGCCGTTTTGTTTCCTCTTTCTGGAGAGCATTCCAAGAGGCTTTGGGCACGAAGTTGAGTTTCAGCACGGCATACCACCCACAGACAGATGGACAATCAGAGCGGACGATTCAGACTTTGGAGGATATGTTGCGAGCCAGTGTGTTGAGCTACGAGAAGGAATGGGATCTTCATTTATCGTTGTGCGAGTTCGCTTACAACAACAGTTTCCACGAGAGCATTGGGATGGCACCATTTGAGGCATTGTACGGGAAGAAGTGTAGAAGTCCGGTTTGTTGGGAAGAAGTTGGAACCCGAAGTTTTCACGGACCGACGATCATTGCCGAGACTACGGAGAAGGTACAGAAAGCTATTGAGAACTTGAAAGTTGCTCGGTCGAGACAGAAGAGTTATGCAGACACCCGCAGACGACCCTTAGAGTTCCAGGTTGGCGAGTGGGTTTTTCTGAAGGTCTCACCGATGAAAGGTACGATCCGTTTCGGCCAGAAAGGCAAGCTAGCTCCACGCTATGTCGGACCGTTCGAGATCAAGAGTCGGATTGGTGATTTGGCCTATCGATTAGAGCTTCCCGAGATGTTTGCAGGAGTGCACAACGTTTTCCACGTTTCGATGCTTCGGAAATATGTTCATGATCCCTCCCATGTCATTCGTTACGATGAGATTCAGATCCAGCCGAGTGCTGCATACGTTGAGCGACCGCTCCGTATCGTGGGATCCCGAGAGCAGATACTCCACACCAGGACAATTCGGTGGGTCAAAGTGCTTTGGGAGCATCACAGTCCTGATGAGGCTACTTGGGAGCTAGAAGAGCAGATGGCACGTCAGTACCCCGATTTGTTTTCCCAGGTATGAGTGCGTTAGTGTTCATTCCGAGGACGGAATGATTCTCAAGTAGGGGAGGATGTAACACTCCGACCCAGCTTGACCTCGTTTAGCGTTTCGTTAATCTTGTTTTTGTTGCTAATCGTGTTTTGTTGTGTTTTGGTTTTCGTTACGGGTCATGGATAGGTAGTTGGGTTGAGTTTGACCTGGATTAAGTAGACCAAGCCCTTTTTCGTAATTTTAGCTTTCTTAGACATGGTCATTTTTGCATCATCTTGATGTCAACACGTGTCTTTCGTTGAGCCCGTTAACTTTCGTAACTACGTCAATTGCAACCGAGGTCGTGTGATTCGATTGGACCCGAGTTTGACTCAAACTGAAAATACACTTTTCACTTGGCTTTCATTGTAAATTTGGACAACCCATTTGATTATATAAGCTTCACCATCGACCCACTCTCATTTCCTTCTCTCGTTCTCTCTCTGTTTCTTTGCAACTGCACGTGGAGCTTCTCTCTCTCTCTCCTTCTTTCACTTGAATTCTTCCTCCATCGATCAAGAGAGGAGGTTGGTTTCTTGCTTGCTAGGTGAGTGGAATTCTTCCATTCTCCCATCTCTTTCTCCATTCTTCTCCTTCTTGTTCTCATTGGTGTGTATGTCTTTGGAATTTCTCTCAATCCCTCATGCATGCAGGTGGTTTTGATTTGGTTTAGGTTGTGTTTGGGCTTTAGAACTTCAAGTGTGCAATTGATCTCCAATTGAGGCAAGTATAACCATAACATTGAGAACCCATGTTGGTATGCATTGAATTTGGTTGAGCTTACATGTATTGATATGGAAATAAGTGTTTACAGCCCATTTGATACTCATTGCTTCAGTTCTTGTGTATTCCCTTTGATGAATTGCATTTCGGATGCTTTCCCAGACATTCTATACAGGTTTCAGGAAATTAAACTCGTACAGGTACGGCTAAGCCGTATGCTTCTTACGGCTCACAATCCAGAGAGGAGAAAAACCCAGTTTTCCTCTACGGCTAGGGCACGGCTAAGCCGTGGATTGCCCTACGGCTAAGCCGAAGCCCAGCCGTGGCCCAGCCGTAGAACAATACAGGGTGCAATTTCTGGAATAGCTGAGAGTTAGCAAATGACAGACCTTCTACGGTTCAGCCACGGCTAAGCCGTAGACCACACACGGCTAAGCCGTAGCACACACACGGCTAAGCCGTAACCACACATGAAGAATAAGGCTAGGTGTAACGAAAAGACCGATATGACCTTCATGATAGAATGTAGAATACCTAGACTTGCCCAACGGAATATGATACTACGCGTGAATGATCTCGAGGGCTGCGAATCATTCATGTTCGTTATCTGGATGTTAAGCACCTCCCCATGGGTGTTGGTTTAAGGGACTTCGTGCACCGCCCGATTCAAGGCAACACTAGACAACGGTGCACCGAATAACTTAAAACTACATCATCATGCACGGTTAGAAACACCGGATAACTAGATTAGAATTGGTTTGTAAAGCAAGATGATTCGATTTCACAGGAATTGATGCATAACATATTGCATTCGATCATTGATCTCAACTCTCTAACATGATTATGTATGTTTCGTTACTTTCACATTTGGTTTATTTACCCTGAGTATGCATGTATGATATGTTCATTCACGGATCTGCACGTATGATAAGTTGTCACGATCTACTCAGGATTTTCATGATTGACTCCGTATGGTCAGGCACTACTTAGCCTCAGCCTTAGGATCCCGACGGGGTGAATTTGGTATAGTTTATATGGACCTGCTGCAGTATGGATTTTGTCTTGGGGAACCGGACCCCAGGAAACCGAGACCCATTGTACCCTGGCCCGGACAATGGTGTTCTTTGCATGTTACAAGATCCCTCTTTTGGGAGCATATGGTAATGTAGTAGCCACTAGTCGTGTACACAGCATGTTATCCTTGATTCACGCAGCATATTTCTTTCTTGCATGATAGCCTAGTATACGAAAATGCCTTCTTTAATAACATGACGTTCTTTATTCTATTAGACACAGCGTGTGTTAACTTGCTATGGTTTATACTTTGCTGAATCTTCGTATTCACAGTTGTTTTTGGTGTTGCAGGCTCAGATCCCCCTGCCGAACCCTCGCCGGTCGGCCAGGCTCCAGTCGAGACCCCCGAGGCCCCATCAGGCCTAGAGGAGTGGATGTGATCACTCCGCGAGAGAGCGTTCATGGCATGCATATCTTTGGCGTCTTGTTTTGAGGATTTTCAGACTTGTGTTTATGACAGATTGTATATGTTATTTTGGTTCTTTTTGTAAAACTTTTTATGTAATTATGTCAGTCCTTTCTTGTATCCTCTTCTTGCATTGTTAGCTTTTTGTTTCTGATATTTACAGCTTCCGCGTACTTGCTTGGCACGTGTGAATGTTCCCTTGTGCGTGTGCATTTAGACTCGGTCTACGTGTGCATGCACGGGAGTACGTGTGTCATTAGGTTTGGCTTTTGCTAACCCCCGAACCCTGGGCTCGGGTTGTGACAGAATCTGATTCAGATGAATCATCCCAAGTGGCTAGTAGATTCTTTTTTTTGGATTTTCCTTTTAGTGGACAATCGGTGGATATGTGTCCAAACTTCTTACACCTGTAACACATGGGCTCCTTATGCTTACTTCTAGAGAGGGAACTCGACCGACCTTTGTATTTATGATTAATGTTTTCATTTTTATAATCTTTCACTCTTTTTTTCTTAAATTGTTTCAAAAATCTTTTAGCCAAAAGGGCCACATCTTCATCCTCGTCATTACTAGTTATTCCTATGTCATCTTTAGAGGAAGATGTGTTATGAGAGGTGATTAGTGCAATTGATTTCTTTTTGTCATTGTTAAATTTGAGTTCAAAGGTCTGAAGGGATCCCACTAATTCTTCAATTTTCATTTGTTCCGAATCCTTGTGTTCTTCTATAGAGGTTACCTTGGGATGGAATCTTTCCAGAAGTGATTTCAAGATTTTACTACAAATTTTACCTTCTGGAAGAGTTTCCCCCAGAGCCCACATTTCATTTACAATTTTCATGAGCTTAGTATGAAAGTCAGTAAACATTTCATTTTCTTCCATGCGAATGTTTTCAAACTAACTTGTAAGCATCTGAAGTTTAGATCTTTTGACAATAGAGGTACCCTCATAAGTCACTTCAAGGATTCGCCAGGCCTGTTTTGCATTAGTGGTTGTCATGATCTTTTTAAACTCTTCTTGATTCATGGCACACACTATAGCATTGTAAATTCTAGCATTATTTTGTCTAAGAAGTAGCTGAGCAGCAGACCATCTTGTTGGATCTAATGGTCCAGTGGTTGTGACACCATTTATAGTCACATCTTCAATGGGTTCCGTCCAGCCTTTCTCTATAGCCTCCCAAACAGCCAAGTCCATGGATTTCAAAAATGCTGCCATTCGGGCTTTCCAAAAGGCATAATTTGTTCCATCAAAGAAAGGAGGCCGGGTGATAGAGCTTCCTTCAGGATTCATGGTGATTTTAGCACAAGACGGATCTACTTCAGGTTATTACACCCTTAAGAAGTAACTCTCTCTGATACCAATTGAAAGTGCAACAGCTAGATCTCACCAAGTCCTAGAGCGGGGGTAAATAGGACTATTAAAAATTTCTTTCCAGAAAATAGGTTTTATAAGAGTGCAATAATTAAAATTAAGAGTCCACAAGCAAGATCAAGAGAGATGCTCAAAGTTGTGTGTGTTGACAGAGTATAGAAATGCTATTCGAATAAGGAAGATATAGCTTACAGAGATGATCAACACAAGTAAAAAGGATATAAGGCATGCACTACACACAACAAGCAATAAACACAGTAATTTATAGTGGTTCGGTCCTAGACCTACATCCACTCTCAAGAGGAATCTCTCTTGGTCCACTAATTATGAGGTACTTACATAACAAATACCTCTTGCAACAATTTTTAATCCGGTGGTTTGTCTTCCACTAACTGGATTTTTTGATCAGGTGGTTGATCCTTGATCTAGTCCACCAACTACAATAATTTTTTGATGCGGTGGTTTGTCTTCCACCAACTACAGCAAAGAGAATTGAAATATAGAGAAGAACACCCAAACAAGGAATTGTATACCTTAGTTTTGAGTAGTGCTCTCGATGCTTGAAAGACTACCTCCAAGCTTTGACCTCTTGTTCTTGCTCCTTGGTGATGAAGATCTTCAGATGAGTGTTCAGCCAAGGGAAGAGGTCTTAAGAGGGTTTGGAAGGCTACGATTTTCTCAGATTGAATGAAGTCTTTCCTAAATACACAACTACTCTTCTTGGAACAATAATGGCACTTTAAGAGTTGTAGAGTAGGTGGTTGTGGGAGCTTTTAATATGGTTTTACTAATGGTGCTAAGGCTCAACTATGTTGGGATTTTTTTTAGTTCAATCAATGTGATGGGAAGAAAGGAGAGGTCCCCTTTAAATACAGAAAAGCTCCAACGGTTAGATCTACGACTGAGAACAAAATGGCCTACGGCTTAACCGTATGCTCTGACAACATCCAACGGCTAGTTTGACCAGATTCAACGTTATTCCTTCTTATGGTTAATCTTACAGCTTAGCCGTAAATCCTTATACAGCTTAACCGTGAGTACCTTTCGGCCTAGCCGTGGGTCAGCCAAAAGCTGAAATCTCCCAAAACTGCTCTTTGGAAAGTGGCCCGTAAACCTTACGGCTTAGCCGTGAATCATACTACGGCTTAGCCGTGAAGGCCTTACGGCTTGGCCGTAAGATCAACCGTAGGCATTATATGGCCAAGAGCACTCTCTGGACAATGGCCCGTGTATTTTACGGTTTAGCCGTGAATCATACTACGGTTTAGCCGTATCCCTTTTTCGGTGCAGCCGTAGAACAAATGTCTCAAAATATTCTTTCTGGAGAGTAAGCCGTAGGTTCTACGGCTTAGCCGTGGTCCAAGCCGTAGTACACAGACAAGGTGTTTAGAAACCCTTTTTCCTATTCTAATTCTACGGGCACTAAGGGTCACTGTTACCTTATCCCTTGGCACTCATAGAGGATCTTCTTGATTGATCTTGATCTTCCTTGAACTTGCTCGATCTTCATTGATAGACCTCGAGCTTCCTTGATCTGACTTGATCTTGAACTTCAAAGATGTAACTAGGTCTTTCTAGAGCTGAACTACACTTCAGTCACGTAATTGACAACATATTCTTACAATGACACTAACAGGAAGCTCCAAATACACACCGCAGCGACACAATTCAAACTACACCAAATTCAACCCCGCTGGGTTTCATAAGGCTGAACCTAATTAAAGCTAGACCATTTAGAATCATATAATTAAAATTAAGTAATCATACAGTTCATTATATCGAGAGACGATTCTTTATGAGTTCTATGCATTCTCACTCAATTCAATTTCAACAATAAGGTAACAAAATATAATGAAGAACCTAAACAAGAACAATTACATATCATGACCATTTCAATAATAGAGAGAAACTATAAAAATTAAAATATGCCAAGCAATTTTTAATTGAAAGAATTAAAGTAGTTTACTAGCCAGTCTTACACTAATCACTCTTAGCCTCTAACCATCCATTTCAATGTAATTTTAGGTTATTTGATACACCGTTATCTTTGCTTGGTGTTACATTGTGCATAATGTGTATCAAGGTCCCCTAAACCCACACTCATGGTTAAGTGCTTGACTTACGAGTGACAATACATGAATAAATCCCAGCCAAAATTATTCATACATATTTAATTTCCATTGGGCAATTATCAGTTAAAGGATTCCAAAACTAAGAACCTATTAGGTCTTTTAGTGTCTTAAGATCTTATAGTTCAAGTTTTATATTATATTTAACCTTAGGGCTAATTATGAAGTGTTAGGAATCATTTGGGGTAAATATGAAACCCCTTGGTCAATTAGAAGTTGTATAGAGTTAACCTTTCAAAATAACAAAACCCACTCGAGCATGGCTCCATGTGCGCTTGAGTGCCTTCGTCTCTGTTTTAACAAATTTTGACTGACACATTTTCGTCAATCATTTTTGCACTCGCGATCTTGCGCGTGCTCACATGCACTCAAGCGCGTGCTGTAGAGTTCATCATATGAAATTTTGTAATATGCTACTTCTTTCTCCATATCCACTTCCTAAAATGGGACTTGTTGTTCTAGCCTACCAATCTCACCATTATTCATCACACGATTCCAATCTAACTCCTTCATTTCCCATGTCATACCTTCATTAGAATCAAACCCATTTTTCATGTAACAATAAGTAAAGAAATAGGGCTGAACATGCAATCTAACCTATGATCAGATTATAAAAAATAAGTTATACCAGTATGCATTTACAGTAGTATGCTTATACTTGCCTTTGATTATGAATTCAAACCACTATTCCTTCTCTTGGATCAAATTGAGAAGAAAACCTAAACAAATGAAATCCCTACAATGAAACTTGCCAAGGATAAAATGAGCATCAATGAATGAGATTGTTTTGGGATAATTTGAGCCTTCCTAACTCATCAAAATCAAAAGCTAAAGAAGAACCCAAGATTCCCTCACCTCACAGCTGATAGAAGGAAAGGAGATGAATTTCCTATTTGGGGAGGTGGAAAATGTAGAAAAAGGATTGGAGAAGAAGATGACCTCCCTTAGTTCCACATGCAATGGTCTTGAACTTGATTTCAACTAGAATGATAAGAGGAGGGTGAAGAAGAGAGCTCCAGCAATACTCAAGAAGAAAACTATCATCTTAGATGGTCTTAGGCTGATAGAAGTACCGATTATTCTAACTTTTATAAGAAAGTTCTGTTTTCTGAGGCTGATTTAAGTATTGATTTTTCCAACTTTTATAAGAACTATTTTCTTATATATTCTCATTTTGAGTCAAATCAAACTCCACATGAATCAATTGAGGTCAAATGACTTAGAGCCAAATACAAATTTTGATGGGGTCGATGAGATGAACACAGTGATATCAATATGTAATGCATATGATGCAAAATCATAAAATTTAAAATTACAAAAAAAGGCTTTCCTCTACCTAATTAAGGTCAAACCTGGCCCAACCATCTATCCATGACTCAAACTTGACCTACTAGACTCAAACAAGACAAAATAAACTTAATCTATCCTAATTAGCATTAAACACCATTAATTAGAATAATTTTATATTAATTAACTAATAAACTTGCTTAATTAATTACTAAACATGCTTAATTGGGATTGAAGAGTTACAATTCTCCAGCACGATCTATCATTATGACTTTCGATGATTAACAACCGTCTTTTTACAAAGGATTTAAATTGGATGAACAGATCAAAATGTCGTAAGGTCCCACATCCTAAATATGAGTTTAGTACTAATTAAATTGTATTTTAACTAATTAAACTCAATTAGTGTCTAAATCCAAATTAATGTTAGGATCATTTGTGCAAAGTGTCATTGGGGTTCGAACTCATTTGAGCATAATAAGGGGTTGTTCGCAATTTTAGAAAGTTAGAAAGCCCTTTTTTTCATAATTTTCTAATTTACGAGGTTTTGGGTCATTGGGCAAAAACTTCTCCTTTCTACCTTGACTCGATCCGAAGCCATTTAGACCACCTAAAATCATATCCAGTTGAACCAAGGACTTTTTTTCATAAATTATGAAAATCCATTCCCCTTTATAAGCAAAACAATGCTAGCCCATTTTCACTCTTTCCTTTCCCTTTTTCTCTCTACTCTCTTTCGTTTTTCCCTTTCTCCCTCACTCTCCCTCCCTGTTGCTCGTGGCTCCAAGCACCAAGACACCACCTAACTCTCGTTTTATTCTTCCCTGAGCTCTCCTCATCCAAGAGACCGCCATCTCCTTTAAGTTTTTCTTCAACCGGCCAATCGTAGGTGAGGTTTTCTTCTTCCTTTAGTTAGGTCTTTTGATTTCTGAGCTTAGTCTGACATTAGATTAGCTCCTTAAGGTTTTCTTCTTTGTTAAGTTCACGAATTTGCATATTTATACATTATTTTATGATTGATTAGGGGTTTAATTAGGTGAATTGCATTACTATTTATCAAATTTCATCATATCATGTTTTTTTACCTAAGACCTTGAATTTTCATATTTTTCAGGCACTTTCTGCATTAATTTAGAAATTTACAATTTTTCTCCAAAAAGTCTTAATTGGAATAAAACTCTATTTAGATGAGTCCCGCTTCAATATGTGGGCTCTTTAGTATTTTATGGGTTTACTTATAATGTGCAGGAAGATGTGAGCCAATCATGTGAGGCACACCATGCAAGAAATTTAGAAGATTGGATTCATTAAGACCCCATACACGTGGATGGTCAAAGGGGGATCTCACTCTCAAATTGTTTAAAAAAATTCAAATTTGAATCAAGAAAAAAAAAAAGCCAAGGTTGAGAAAATTCAAGAAAAGAAAAGTAAAAAAAGAGGAGCTCAAAAATAGAAAGTTAGTTCCTTTTTCTTTGGATAGCATGGATTAAAACAGTCATAACTCTCAAATCGAGCGTCGTGATTGAACAATCTAGCTACCGTTGGAAAGCTTTTTTTGAGTAAATATCCTTGAATCCAAAATTGGTTGTGTATTTTTTTGTGGGATTGCAAAAAGATTAAAAACTTCCTCCATGTCACACACATTTGGGTGCGGTCCATCTCCCCTCAAGTAAAGTACATTGAAGATTAAAGTGGAGTCCGCCATCCTTGATTGCATTATCTTAAATTATTACAAGATAACTTAAGAAGATTCAAGAAAATCCAAGATATTTTTAAGGAAAGAAAGCTGCCTCATCACAAGATGCTCTCTTCCCGAAATTCTCTCCAAAGGTCAAAAAAGATTCTTTAAAAGAAATAAGAAACTACAAGGCTATTACCAAATGGAAAAAAAACGAGACAAAAAAAGAAAGCCTACCTTACTAAGATATGGGTTAGATACAAAGTAAGATCTAGGAAATGCCCCATGCCCTATTTAAAGCAAGTCATGGACATCCAAGCTTCTCCATTTTCTCTCTCCACTACTCTGTCCTCTCTTTCCTTTCGTCTTTTCTCTCTCTAGTGTAGATATTATGGGTATTTTGGGAAATATTGTGGGTATTTTGGAGCCTTATTACAAAAACTAGGATTAGAAGAGAATATTGAGAGTATCATTATATTCACATAGAGATCATAATAAAGTTCAGAGTTTCTTTGGCTATGGCGGACTAGTCCTTCGGATCAGAATATCTTGATGAAGTTAAGCAGCTAGTTTATCATCTTTATGCAATTGATTTATTTCTTTGATTGTATTTATAATATGCATGCGTAGGTATAAAAATAAATCTGCCTTCATACCTATGATGAAAATTTGCTTAGATTTCTATTGATTTCACTTTGATCATGTATACTTGTTCAATAAATTATGCTTAAAATTTAAATTTCTTTGATAGTTTATGTTTACTTGATACATGATGCTTAGATGTTTTCAATCTTCTATGAGGTGAAAAAGGTTTTATTTTTCCTAATTAAATTGGAAAAATTGTTCTTTTGATAGTCAAATCACCCGGATCAGAATATTAATTTGTCCTTAACCTGAGATGAATTGAGACAAAGTATTAAATTGATTGCATAAAAATTGGTTAATTTGTTTGCTTAATGGAATCTTGATATTCTGATCTATTTTCATCATCACTGTCATTAATCTTTTGCACTTTATTTTTCATTTAGTTTTTTATTCACATATTATTAATCATTCCTTTATTATTGTTTCTAAAATAAATCTTAGATTTTTAAATTAAAAGTTCAAAATTGCTCTTTGTAGGATTAACCTGTATTTGTGATTGTCTCAACAAGACAACTGTGCACTTGCAGTTTTAAGTAGATTGATTAAATTCACATCATTCTCCTTCTTGTAGGTTTATTTGTGTTGGGGTTTGGATTTGATTGAGTTTGAGCTTCATGTGTTCTCAATGCGCTAGGTTTACACCCATTTACACTTCACATATCAAATGCAAGTGGATATACATATTCTCATTGATGATTGCATCTCTTACTTGATTCTAGCTTCCTCTATTGATATGGATTTTGTCTTGTTCATTTAAAGTAAATGCGTGAATATAACTACTATAATTAGGTTGTGAATGGAATGAATGGGATTGGAGGATGTTTGTTGGATGGCTTGCAAGCCAAATGAAGGGGCTAGGCCCATGTAATGCTTGATACAAGTTTGGATAGGGAAGGTAGTAATTCTCCCACATTTTTGAACAGAAACAGTCCAAATTCAAATGTCTTGTATGGCTAGCCAGATTTGCATAGGATTTTGGCCTACAATTTGTTCCATGCTAGGCGAAAGCTGGTTGTGGAGCTAACCATGAAAACCTAGGTGACCTATGACTTTCCTCCAACTAGCCGAGCAACTCTCTACCTCTAGCTCTATGCGCAAAGCAGGAAATTAAATCTCAACTCTTGTTCTATGGCTTACTCATGGCTAGGTGTAAAATAAGGTTTGGCTAGTCGAGGCCTATAACTAAGGCTAGCTGTGAACCACTGAATTCCTTTTTGGTAAGAGATATTTTTGGGACTTCTAGGCTTGGCTTTTAGGACCCTTGATCTACCCTAAGGGACATTGTAAGTTGACATACTCTTCCAGATTGTATGGTTCTCATATGGAGTACAACCTTTTCATACTCAGATGATGTAGGGACTTGAAATATCCCATTGTAAGGTCCCAATCCCAACTAACCTCAATTTATGTTAATTAATCTTGTTTATACTAATTAAAATCTATTTAGGCTAATTTAACTCAAACCCTTTGGGCTTGGATCATGGATAGATAGTTGGATTGGGTTCGAACTTTACCTAGGTAGTCAATGGCCCTTTTGTAATTTAGAGTCCTTGCATCATGTTGACATCTCCTTAGTTGCATCTTGTGTAATTCTTTGTGTAGTCCATCTTTCATGTTTGGTCCAACTTAATTTGAATTTATTTTGGCCCAATTGAGGTCCATTTGACTTAAATTGTAATTTTCCTAGGGATATTGGACTTGCATGTAAAACTTCAAAAAATAATAATAATAAGTTAAAAGATGAGCCCAACGTCCTTCTTCATCTATCTTTCTGATCCTTGCTGGAACTACCTCTCCTCTTCACTATTCTTTATCTCCACCTCAACTCGGAGCTAGAAACAAAGTCTTGAAGCCTTGCATGCAAGAGGGATAACCTCTATCCATCTTCTTTCTTTTCTTTTGGGCATCTTTTTTGTTGGAATCATCATATTCACTATCTTTTTCAAGCTACAACTCCCTAAGGTGGAATCTGTACCTCCATTTCAATTCTTTGGGTTTAATAGAGTCAAGGAGACTTAAAAGAACAACATGCATGCATCTTATACGAGATTTACCATTGCAGGTCTTTGCATGTTATAAGGAACTCATCGATTGAGGCTTTCTCTACCCCCACATACCAAAGAGAAGTTGATAGGGTCAAGCACTGTGTTAAAAGGCAAGTATAAGAGCATATATTACTATATGCATGTCTAAATTTGTTGATTCTTATAGTGATCACTCTAAATGTAAGTTGCGGCTTATTCACCCTTGATTAAGTACACATATATGTTGGATTAGATGATAATGAGTTTAAATATGCAATATTAATTATATGTGGGCAATGTAAGACCTACTATGAGAATTTGGGAGCATAAGCAATCTCATTGGAACCAAGAACTAAGAGTTTTATATTGAACTTGTGCTCCAGAATTGTTTTCAGAAATTCTGAAGTTTACGGTGAAGCCCACGGCTAAGCTGTAAGTATCTACAGCTCAGAATCAAGAGAGCACAAAAACCCACTTTTGAACTACGGCTAACCCTCGGCTAAGCCGTGGAATAAACTACGGCTAGGCCATAACCATCCCGTGAGCAAGCCGTGAGTCATTTTGCGGTGAGCTTTTAAGAGAATTCGAAATTCTAATTTTCTTCTACGGCTGACCCTCGGCTAAGCCATGGACTGTGATACGACTAAGCTATATCCCAGCCGTAGCCTAGCCGTAGGCTTAGCACGACTAAGCCGCAGGCCAATATATGACTAAGTCATAACTGTGTATAAAATTGAGGGAAAAACTAAGCCACTCGGCTAAGCCGTAACATGTAAACGGCTAAGCCAGAAGAATACTATGAATTTAGGATATTAGGGATTCCAAATGTCTTGGAGGGTTTTAGATATGATACCTTTTCCCAATTGAACTAATCCAATGGTGATTAAATGATAAGGAGGACAAGTGTAGAGCTGTCACTTATCCCCTTCGATTTTTTGAATAAATTCCCAATGTCACGTCATGGGTGGTGGCATAAGAAGAGGTGTCTTTTGCATATACAATGTAACGCCAAGATTGGATAACACAATGACACCGGACGTCTTATGAATACATCGTATTGAATGCCCTCGGGAGCACGGAATATCTAGCATAGGGATGGCTAGTAAATCTCCATGATACCTTCTCGATTTAAATGCATTCATATTGTTAAGAAACCTTGCCCTCAACATGATGTAGTCATGTACCCATACTTCCTGGCGAACCTTGAGGTAATCGGACTGGAGCTTCTACTAAATGTGTGTCAATGAGCCGAAATGGGTGTAACTAAGGTTGAGAGCCTAATTGCTCATTTGAGTATGCATTGTCTATTTACCAGTTACTTTGTTTAATTTCAATTTTTATAATTGAATATGATTTCAAGACCAAAACTCCCTTATGTATGATATGACAAGTATGACTATGAGACGAACATTACAGTTGATCATAAGCATGAAAAATATAAACTCAAGTTGGTCTTAATAGGTTGATTCGGCACCACTTAGCTTGTACCCTTATTAAGTTCGATGGAACCAATTTAGATATCTCTTATATTACTACTATAGTAGTTTATGGAAGAGTTAGTCGGCACTTTTTGGAAAGCTAGCCCGATCCCCCCCAGCGTAATTTCCATATGTATATTATACGCTCTCTTTTGGGAGAATATAGCTATGTGAATGCCAACTAGTACATTATGACTCTTTATTTATGATTTATTATACATGTTTACTCATGCACAACATGCTTAGTTCACTGTTATTGCTTTCTTTTAATCAATATATTTCTTAATTCATTTAATACATTATGATGGTCTTATATATCTCTATATTGATTAACCGTTGTATTAACAGTGCTACACTTAGTGTTACAGGTATGGAACCCAATCCCAGTATGACTGTCGACACGTCCCTAGAGGGTACCTCAATGGTATCTAAGGATATAGAAGAGTGGAATGAAGGTGACATATATTATTAGTTGTCTTACGAAGAGCGACAAAAAGGGGTTTTAATGGGTTGATAAGTTTAGTGATGTTAGGACTTGATTGATGGACATGTGTTTTGAGATTGTATAACTGAATTAAGATTGTATAACTGAATATGTTTAAGTGATTGTGGATTGTGTGATGGGAATGAATAATTAAAAGACTTTAAATTTATTTTATGATTGTATAATATTCCTTCTATATATTGCTTATGATCATTACAAGTGTATTTCACAGATTTCCGCCTTATGTTTGAGATTTAATCTACGTGTTGCTGGACATTCCTCACACATTTCTGTGGAATCTCCCTTGTAGTGATTCGTGCTTATCTTCACATGGCATGGATTGCTATAAGATTATATATCTACACCTTGGGGCCTATTCTAATTCCTAATTCCCGAGATCGGGGTATGACACCCATAATGGGCTATGACTGATGAATGGGAAGGGATGCCTTGCTCTCACCTCACCTGTGGTTTGGGCAGGGATGTCGTGTACATAAATTGTGATCATCAACCTAGGAGTTTAGCTTATAAATACTTATTGGCCTTCAAGTTTGCATTGTTATTGTCTTGTACATGTCTCGCACATGTTTTTTAGGAATTGTACCGTATTGCATTGACATTGGACCATGTGATTGAGGCTTGGCCATGTATATTGTATAAGATTCGAGAGGACTATTAGTATTGTATTATTTTGATTATTGAATTTGTATGGGATACTTCAAATGAAAGTAGTTCCTCCATCGTGTAGACCTATTTATACAGGAGAGCTAGCCCTTCACCATTGACTTAGGACTCTTTGTTCAAGCACCATTAAGTCGGTCTATATTATCTTGTAGGGAAAATAACAATTTACCCCCCAGTACTTTGACTCGATTGCAAAACAAGGATCAAGAATCTGGACTCAGGGCCTGACTCGGGCCTGACTGAGTCTGAATTGACTCAACCGAGTCGGCTAGGACTCAGTCAAGTCCCCCTTTTTTTAGTTTAAAAATTGTAAAAATTGACTAAAATTTCTCAAAAATTGTAAAAAATTGAAAAATAACCTTAGGGGCCCTTCAAAACTTCCAAGTGCACCTTTATAATTCCTCAACTGTTTATGCAACAACGAACAATGGATTGTGATTTGTGAAAATTGAAATATAATTTGAATTATAAACTATAAACTATGAACCATGATCTATTAAATGAAAATCAATTGAAATCAAACTAAACTCTCAAGTATGGAGTATCAAGTATCAACTAACAATTGAAGTATCAATTATCAACTATAAAGTATGAAATAACAAATGTCAAATGGCAAACATATGGTCATACCTTACTCCTTAACATTCTTCATAGAATTTAATACGATGTTGAATGCCTTGCTGGTTGGATGTCATCGTCATTATCATCGTCATGTTGTTGTTGACAATAGTATTGAGCAAAATCAAAATTGAAGAACCATTGTCCTCCTTGTCCTTGATTGCGTTGTTCATGACCATAAGGATAGTGAGTTGGTAGTGGTACTTAATGCATAGGTATCATAATTACTTCATACTAATCTTGCCCGCCATACCCATATAAAATACCACCATACGCACCATATTACCCAATTGAGGGATCAAATTGTGACTGCTCATAGTCACCATATTGTTGTCCTCTATATAGGCTTGATGCTAGTTAATGTGGCTCTTAATAAAATTGTTTCGATTGCTTTCTTCTTTATCTACCAGCAGGCTCAAGTTTACCACCCATGTCATAGATAGTGATATTCATGAAATTCTTCATAATCACCACCACCATCAGGTTGTTGTGCATAACAACCTTGATCCCCTTGTGGTGAGCCATTTTTGCTTGAAGATAATGTATTGTGTTCTTCTTCTTTTTCTTCTTCATCAGTGGCTAAATACTTTCTTGCTAACCCTTACCTTTTGTTTTCCTCTTGTATTCGATAGTTGGATCTTTAAGAAATTGTTTAGCTTTGGAGAGGCTTGAACTACCACATGAACCTAATTTATCGTTAGCACCTTTAACACGTTCCAAACTAGAACGTGTCAACTTTGGCTCACGTTGTGAGCCTTATGAGGGCCCCTCTGCCATACTCTTGCCATTTTCCTGTGTGGTAGCTAACTTGTGAATGAGAGGCGGGGGTGGGGGTGGGGGTTTCGATTCCTATTCTAGGGGCTTGGTTTCTTCAGGATCATACATGCATTCATCTATAAAATCTGTATTTGGTAAAACTACAGCCTCTCTTTTAACCAACTAATCCTCTAATGGGTCATCTTCTTCGAATATATAATCCAAATTAATTCGATTATAGTCTCCATTATCCTTTCTTTGGAAATTTCTTGCCCTCAATCTCATTTTATAATGGACAAAAACCAATTTATCCAATTTCTCCATATTGAGGCGATTTCTGTTTTCGTGTGAATCAAACTAAATGTACTCCAATTTCATTCACAGTCGGATGATGATGCTTTTTCCCTCAGAATTTTTCTTGCAAGATCTCTAAGGTTAGGAGCATCATCGCCAAAGTTGTTACACCATTCAACTGTAATTAAAATTTAAATTAAGCCATTCTTTATGAGAATACTATAATTGATTATTAATCCACTAAAGATTATTAAAAATAATAATATAAAAGCCAAATATAACATACCCGGATACATCCTTTTATGAGACATTGTACAGAGCTCATTTCCAAAACTTCCAAGAGCGCTTTTATAATTCCTCAACTATAAAAATTATCAAGTCACTACAAGAAAATTCACTTTTGCCAACACACAACAAAACGTTGGAAAAAATCAATAAATGTTGGCAACATACTTTACCAACAAAAAAAAATGTGTTGGAAAGGTGTTGGTAAAAGTATGTGGGGAGTGCCTTTTGCCAACACAAACAAAAAATGTTGGCAAACTTTGATCTTTACCAACATAAAATAGTGTTGGCAAAATTAGATATAACATGTTGGCAAAGCAACTTTTGCCAATACAAATTAAAAATGTTGGCAAACGTTGATCTCTACCAACATAAACGGGTGTTGAGGAAAGTAGGAAAATAGATTGGTAAATAAACTTTTGCCAACACAAACAAAAAATGTTAGCAAATTTTGATCTTTACCAACGCAAAATGGTGTTGGCAAAATTAGAGATAACAAGTTGGTAAAGCAACTTTTGCTAACACAAATTAAAACCGTTGGCAAAAGTTGAGCTCTACTAACACAAATGGGTGTTGAAAAATGTAGAAAAACAGGTTGGTAAATAAACTTTTACCAACACAAAATACAATGCTACCACAAGTTTAATTTTACCAACACACTATGGTGTTAGCAAAAGTAAGAAAAGAAATTGGCAAAACAACTTTTGCCAACATAAAAATGCATTGGTACACAGAAATGCGTTAGCACACATAATTTGTGCTGGCAAAAGTAATTTTGATTTTTTTTGTTTTGGAGAAAATGTTTTTGCAACCTATTTATACCTGTTTATATCACATCCAAACACATTAACAATACAATAAATACAAATCCAAAATATGAGCACATAAATGAAACATTTATATTAAAAAATTCAACATATACTTCAAAACATATATATCCCATCGAATAAACATCAAATGTTTGTAAATATCTTAAAAGAAAGATCGAAAAATATCAAAATACATATATCAAACTAAAAGACTGTCTATTGCAAAACAGATGCTAACCAAGAGAAGCCTCATCGTGCCCTCTAGCCAATGTGGCATCACCACTACCGCTCCCTGGACTAAATATAGGGACGCTAGCTGGATCTATCCCTGTTTTTTCAGCCACCATTAGGAAAAAGTTTTGAACTTCTGACATTTGACTCTAATATTTAGCAACCTACTGGCGCAGAGTGATCAACTCAGTATTAGATGGTTGAGATTGTGTAAAAGATGAACAGGAGTTGCAAATCCCATATCCCAATGTGTAGGCCGACCTCTTTCCAAGCACTTCTTAGGAAACTTGCATCTCAATCTGTGGATCTGGGACATCTGACTGCAACTGTGAGGTAATCTTTTCCACCATCGTAGCCTATCAATTTTGAATACATTAACCTCCAACAAAAAATAACAATGTAGTTTTGGGTGTTTATTGCAAATGAGTTAGGTATACGTACATGACGTTGCTCAGCAATGTCGTTTATCCACACACCTCCCTTTTTATGACGTTTGTGGGTGTCTCCGAATCTATCAGGCATAGACTGTTGTACACCACTCTCCTTTGTCTATTATTTCATTTGATAAATCAAGTATACTAATTAAACACTGAATTTTATAATAATACTGTAAGAATTTCTAAACATGCACTCACAGCAATATCAGCTCGGGACGCAAATGATCTGGAGCCGCTTGTATGATTATATTTCAAGGCAGCTCGAGCAGTCTTCCCATTCTCTGACTTTTTCTGTATGGAAAATATAATCAATTAACAAGATATGTATATAAAAAAAGAATTAGAAGTAAAAGATTGACAATTTTTGTATATTTATATAAATTACGAAGAGTAGCTCTAGGCTATATACCTTCTACTTGTCATTATTCTCCCACACATTTTCGATCATCCACACCCAATCATCTGGTTTACAAGGAGGATCTTTAATGCTCTTGAGGTCAGCCACTCCCTCCTCCTTAAGCGCAAGGTACCGCTTGTGTAAGATGCTTTTCCAATACTTCAACAATTTTTGGCACCTTTTGTCAATGATACTTCTGACCAACTCATTATTTGTGTAATCTCCAAAGTCAAAAGTTTGCTACATTTGGAAATAACAAAATTACTCCAGTTAAAATCATAAATAATATGTTTGAAATATATACATTATAAAAATTACCAAAACTCTTTGAATAATTGACTCCCTTAATCCACTATCAAGTTTTGCAAACTTGATATCTCAGAGCGGTACAAAAGATCGAATTTGTTCTCCAAGAGCACTCGCCAAGGAAGGGGCCCACAATAACCCACTATTTCCTTTTGGTCAAAGTCAATTTCAACTGGAATGGCATGACCGAGTTGTTTTCTAAATTTATCGGCGCTCAAACCCCGGAATGCACCCCGTCCACACATTTTAGAAGGTGCTGGAACCGATGCTGTTAAGACAATAATTTAATTTGAATTAGTTTATAAAAAATATTAAAGTAAGGATAATTTGTTATGTATATATAAAGCTATATATTTCTTACCAACGCTGCTACCAATAGTAGGTGGACTGGTCATTTGGTCAGGTAGGGCGGGTTGTGGGACTTGATTAACTATAGCCACCACAGGCATGCTCACTGCATGATTGGCCTCTATTGGTGAAGGTTGTGTTGAAGATGAACCATGGGCATGCCCTTCACATGATTGACCCCTGCCTCTTTTCTTTGACCACGAGGCCATATGTTTGACCTGGCATAGCAGAAAAATGAAGTATTAGTATATGAGTCAATAATTGGAAACAACTTGCTATATTTAGAAACAACTTGATATATATGCAAATGTGATTATAAACAAAAAATAGGAAACATATTTGAGACACACATTACCTTCGACGCGTGAGAACCAGCAAACCCATCATCCTTATAACTACTAGTATCTTCATTGGAAGAACTCTGTCCTTCCTCAGCCTCGGGCGGTACATACTCCTCGTCATCATCATTTGCCACCGACCTGATTCTCTTTAACTCTCTTTCGCATGTACTCATGGTCCGCCTATGTGAACTGAGCATCAAATCTACCGCTTTACTTAACCCTAATTCCTGAAGCTTCTTTGAATTATCCTCAATAGTTTGCTTTCTCTTCTTCTCCAAAGCATTCATTTTAACTCTCTTTACCCACCCGGGCATGACAAACAATTTGCCGCCTTTAGGCATTTTTTTTTTGGCAACTATATATGAACATGTTATTTAATAAAATGAAATATGACATAAATGAATAATATGAAATGAAATATGAAACAATATTGAGACATTAAAACAAAAAATGACTATCCAATCATAACACATGTCCATACATGATTAAAGTAAAAAACAAAAACTACATCTAATTAAAAGAGAAACCCAAATATTAGATTACTAAAAGAGAAAAAACACAACACACTAAGCAACACAATGAAAACAATAGTCCAATAATTAAAATCAAGATCCAGATGGAATTGTTGGAAACTATAGTCCCACAAGCCATAGTGCTGCTTTTCTAAATTTTAATACAACATGTTTCAAAAGAGAACTTAACCAGAACATAAGTTCAGAAAGAATGACAACAAAAAGAAACAAATACAACAATACAAACATCGCAAATCAACAAGTAACTTAAGAGCATGGAGTACAACACAGCCCCAGACCATAAACACCATATACTCAACGAATCCAAAAGCCAGGCCCAAGCACAGAGCAGAACCATTACAAAGAGAAAGAGCCAAAAAGTTTCAGATTTGGATTTGGGAATTTAGGGTACAGGGAGAATCGAGATCTAAAAAGTGAAGAGAATCGAAAGTGAGCTTGAACTTACATGCATTGTCGTCATGATTCATCCCGTGGAGGAATTCGATGGTGAGGCGAAGCTTGCATCATAGGGGGAATCGTAGGATTTGATTATTGACATTCGGATCTTCTCAGCAATGCCAAGGAGGCGGGCGCAGAGGAGGAGATTGAGGGGGGAAGCGTGGGAGCAGGCATCGTGGCGGCGAGTGATCCAATTGAAGAAATGGAGGGCGGCCGTGGGCTTGAAGGGGGGTTTAGGAGGTGGGAGATATGGGAATGGGTGAGGTGAGGTGCAGGGAGAGCTTCTTGAGGGAGGGGTCGTCCTACCAGCCGGGGCAGAAAGGACCAAGGAGGGGAGATTGGACGGCTCGATAGGATTTAAGGTGCGAGATGTAAAATTTTTGAATTGTGATTGCTGCATAGGACCATGCTAAATAGTCCATCCTTCATTTTAGCGTACCCAAGTTATTTTGTTTAATTGAAGTATTTTATCCTATGAGCCCATGGCCCTACTTATGTAAATAAAATATTGTCATTAAAAATAAATGCCCTTTTTGATATGGGCCCTCAATAAATTTTAATCAAATTAAAACTGGGCCAATCATATTTGTCTCTTTTAACCCATCTAAATAAAAAATATATATGATGGAAGGACCAAGTCATTCGACAATCCACCATTTTTCTAGTGGACCCACATTACTTTTTTAATTAAAATAATTGACGGTAAGCCTACTTATAAAAACATAAGTCACAAAAAATAAATGCCCCCTCTTGATGTGGGCCCTTAATAAATTTTAATCAAACTAAAATTGTACCCATTGTTTATTTGTCTCTTGTTAAGTCATCTAAATTAAAAATAAAAAAAAGATAAAATTCAAATGCTTTATAGTAGTTAATCTAATGATAATTCCTTGAGATATCCAATTTTGTTCAAGATTATGCTCTTGTAATAGATTCCAATTATATATATATATATATATATAAAACCTTAGTCACTCATAACAAAATGTCCCCTAATAGGCCCTCAAATAGAATTTATTACAATAGGATTTGGGTCAAATGACATATTGATCATTTATAAAAAGAAAAGTCAATAAATTATAAAGAAAATGTTTAATTGCAATTATAGCCAACGTGGCCACTAAATCTCTTTCCCTCCAAAATCCCACGGCGCCAAAACTTCCTGCCATGAAGTTAATGATGAATCTTAGCTACCACATATGAGTTGCCACTAAATGTGGCCATTATAATACCTTTAGTAACAACAACAAACTTTTACCTCTAAATGTGTATTTTTAGTGGCGAAAATTAACCTGCGGCTAAAAAAGTTGCCACTAAAAGCCAACTTTCTTGTAGCGATTGATTATTCGGACGATCCGACCTCTCCCCATCGGAAACTCATAATCCATGTGCATAAGGAAAGGTGTGGCTATAGTGTTTTGGCATTAATATTGGGCTAAATAGTTTTTTCTGATTTTTTTTAAAATTTTTGTGAGTCTCATAATGATAATTTGAACCGTTAATCATGTTTAAAATCCCCAAAACGACTCATGTGTTAAATATCAATCGTTGATTCCTCCTATATTTTTAGATATTTGTAAGAAAAAAAAACGTCTAAACCATTGGATTGCTCTGTCTGGACTTTTATGGGCCCTTTTGCAAAATCTGGGCCATTAGATGTAATCAGGAAGCATAAAACGGTTAGAGGACCAAAATTTAGAACATAATTCATCATGGATCCTGAGATATTGGAAAAAATTCTCAATTGTTCATCATACACAGTGTAAAAAAAGGGATTCTTTTGGCTGTCCATTTTTAAAATCTTTTGGCTATTATGGGCCTCAAAATAATTATCCAAACCCTCAATCGTTAACAAAAAGAATGTCTAAAATTCATTAACAAAATGAAATATTGGAAACAAAAATATTTTGATTTGCCCACAGAAAACTATGCATAGTCAAAAGTTTTGGCCTTTTCCTACATAAATATGTGCGTAGCCTAAAGTTTTTTACTTTGCCTACAAAATATTGCATTGCCAAAGGATTGCCCACAACAAACCATGCGTAGCCGAAAGTCTTGGCCTTTTTCTATGCAAATATATTCGTGGCCAAAGGTTTTTCACTTTGCCTACAAAATACTACATTGCCAAAGGATATTGCCCACGACAAACCATGCGTGGCCAAAGGTCTTGGCCTTTCCCTACGCAAATATATGCATGGCAAAAAATTTTTCACTTTACCCACAAAATATTGCGTCGCAAAAAGATATTGCCTACGTCAAACGAAACGTAACCGAAAGTTTTGGCCTTTCCTTAGGCTATGAGAATCCACCCATTTTTGCCTACGCAAATATCTTGCGTTGCCAAAAGTGGACGAGAATTGTGACTTTTGCCTATGTACATTTATTTTTACAGGTAGAAGATAACTTTTAGCTATGCAAAATGGGTCTACGTGGGCAAAACCGTAGCCAATAATGCATTTTGTTGTAGTGATCCTTACTTTTTTTGAGAAAAATCGGCAATACAAACATGATTAAGTCCATTGGATATAATCTCTTGGAATTGAAAAGACATGAGTGGAGAGAGCATAGGAACTTGTAGGTAACGTTTTTTTGTGAGGAGCAGATATCTTGATTGGTCGTAAGAAGGCATAGGGGGGGGGATGGAATCTCTCGCACCATATTTTGGACTTTTGTCAATGTATCCCGTATTGCTTTAGAAAAGGTATACATTATCTCCAACTTTCACCAACGTATTATTTTATTTGTTGGAAAAAGTATCTCATTTACCAACACATGTTATTACGTTGGCAAAATTACCGATTCTTACGACATTTTCTAACACATTATTTGATACGTTAGTAAAAGATAACATTTACCAACACATATTTTATTGCGTTGGCAAAATGGTGCTTTCACCAATACAAATAATAATGCGTTGGAAAAGGTAACCCCGCTTCTGACTTTTTCCAACACATTCTCATTTTTATTGGTAAAATGTAACCTTTTACCAATGCATATTTTACTATGTTGGCAAAAAGGTAAGTTCAGCAGCACAAATAATACTTCGTTGGCAAAAATACTCATCCCTTATGACTTTTTCCTACACATTCTCATTTGCGTTGGTAGAAGCTAACCTTTTACCAACGCATATTTTACTGTGTTGGCAAAAGGGTAAATTCACCAACACAAATAATATTTCGTTGGCAAAAGTACTCCCCCCTTATGACTTTTTCCGATACATTCTTATTTGCGTTGGTAAAAGATAACCTTTTACCAACGCATATTTTACTGTGTTGGCAAAAGGGTAAGTTTACCAACACAAATAATATTTTGTTGGCAAAAGTACTCATCCCTTACGACTTTTTCCAACACATTTTCATTTTCGTTGGTAAAAGGTAACATTTTACCAACGCATATTTTATTGTGTTGGCAAAAGGGTAAGTTTACCAACACAAATAATACTTCGTTGGCAAAAGTACTCCCCCTTTATGACTTTTTCCGACACATTCTCATTTGCATTGGTAAAAGGTAACATTTTACCAACGCATGTTTTATTGTGTTGGCAAAAGGATAATTTTACCAACACAAATAATACTTCGTTGGCAAAAGTACTCTCCTCTTATGACTTTTTCCGACACATTCTCATTTGCGTTGGCAAAAGAGTACTTCTACCAATGCAACTAATAATGCGTCGGTAAAAGTATTCCCCCCTTCGACTGTTCCAAACACATCCTCATTTGTGTTGGCAAAAAGTACCATTGACCAACGCATTTTGGGTTGTGTTGGTAAAAAGTGTTGGTAAAGATGTAATTTGTTGTAGTGAGTTCAAATAAATAAATTACAACTGTATTAGTTTACTAGTATCTTGATGCAAAAAAAAAAAAAAGGTGATATTATGAAACGTTACTTGGTTAAGAATGGTAATTTTCGTCATCTTGTCACTAACCATTGTCTATAATGTATTTTTAAAGTCACGAAAAACTTCCTCATGCTTAGAAAATCCTTGCTATAGAAGCATGATGGGTTCAAGAAGTATGCTGCATTATGTCAATAAGTATTATATTGGTTAAATTCTAATAAATAAATTAATGTTTAAAAGTTCAAACATAAAATTTAGCAACTGTGTATATCTTAATTTACCTGCGGCATGTATATCTTGGTGTAATTAGTTGTTTCATCTTTAGTCAATCATTTTCTACAGCATCTTCTAATAAGCCCCATACTTTTCTCTAAATCTTGCCTCAATAGCAAGCTTTGCAAGATCCATTGTATTATAGATATAGCTCATTCTAGGCTTCGTATCACCATCCACCATTTTCAACACCTTCACGAACGGCTTGAGTATGTAATTCTCCTAGCCTTATGCTAAAAATTCGTACCCAATACAATTCCTAGTACAAGTTGTGACAATTTCTGTCTTGAAAACATAGAGTTTATATATGCTTCACTCATCCATATCTGCATTATGTTTGCCTTATGACAACAAAGACTCTCCAAAGCTAAAAAATTAGTAGCAAATCTTGTAATACCCGGCCTTAAAATCTCATGATCGTTATTGAATTCTCTCATTATATTGGTCAACCACTGATGATTGTATATCAAACTTGTAATATTCTTTCCATCTTCAATAGTGTCATTGGCATCTTCCAATTTTCCAATGCCCTCCTCCATAAGATCAATACAATGTGTGACACACGGCACCCAAATAATATGCGGATACTTGTCATGTAATATTTTCCCCGCTGCCATAAAATTTACCGCATTGTCCATCACAACTTGGACAACATACTCACTGAATCCATCAATCATTTCTAGAGTTGTTTCCATTAAACTAGACAAATATTGGGCATCTAATTAATATCCTTTTGCTTCTACTGAGTGAATAAAACATGTTCTCATTACACAATAAGCCATAAAATTAATTATGTGCCACTAATTGTTGCTTGTCCATCCATCACACATAAGTGTGCGCCCATATTCTTTCCAAGTCTCAATATAGTCATACACGTACTTCGTATAAACTTTATGTTCCATATCAAGATATTTACTGCTAATCTCATAAGTGGTATGTGGTTTAATTCCTGGACTCACCTCAGCAATGGTATCCACCATTGCCCGATAGTATAGTGAGGTAGCAATATTTGGAGGAATCCAATTATAATGGAAGAACTTTGAAATTGCTTTACCTATCTTCAAAGCTCTGGTTTTCTTATCACCCATCATAGAACTAGAAATCTTGGGTTGCATCATGCTTTGGGTTTTATGTAAAAATGAATCCAAGGTACCTTTCCTTGTTGTATCCTCAGAAGGGTCCGGAGGTACTCTTGAAGGTCCGGCCCCACCTCGTCGTTCTTCGAAACAAGCAAGCTCAGCTTCATAAACTTTACGACTCTGCTTCATTACCCTCATTATATGGCTAACCTTTTCATCTTCATCATCATCCTCAGAAGAATCATCAATCATTTCCATTCGAGCAACCCTCTCTTGAAATTTTTTCTTCTCTACTTTTTCAGTCGTTTTTGCAAATACAATGTCCCTCATTTCTTTTCTAACTTCAGTGGAGATATTTGGAAAACCTTTTGTATCTCCTGAAATATGTGCAAGATGCTGTTTAAATCTATGGATTCCACTATGCATGGTTTTTCCACACCATTTACATTTCACCCTATGACGGTATCCACCAACAATCTCTCCATAAGGCCATCCAGGATCAACTTCCCTCGCTTTCTTTTGTGGTGCCATTCTATTTGTGACTAATGTAATTAGTAATTTGCAGAATTTGTCAATTTAAAAAAATATATATTAATACCCCATGATTTTTTTTTCAACCATCTAATCTAAAATTCTAGAAAACATGTTAGAAAGTTACAACTAAGTTAGTTAAACTACTAAGATCATACATGCATAGATCTAGATACTAGAAAATACATCCATTAAGTTCATATAAATAACATAACAAAATATTGAAAAAAAATATTTTTTATATAATTAATTTTTAAATCCGAGGAAAAGATTAAAAAAATTACATATTTCTAAAAAGTTTTGAGTGGAATATCACCTACAAGCCTACATGCATACCTTATCGTCTTTTCTAAACTATACAAGCATGTACAAATCAATAAATACAATTTTTTATTTATTTTATGCAAAATATCATAAAAATTACCAATTTAGATCATACATGCATAGATCTATGAAAAAAACCATAGATCTATGCAAGGTTGTCAAAATCGGAATCGTATCATGAATCATTTTAGGTTTCAAATCGAATCGAATCATGAATCGTAGGATTCAATTTATTTTTTCCAAAATAGTTCTAAAAAATTCAAAAAAGTATTAGAAAATCATAAAAAAAAATATAGATATGCATAACTCATCCATTTTCCATACGTAGCAACATTTATATGTTGAAAAAGGAAAACGTACTATCAATAAATGATGCTCATGAGCTAATCTATGAGCTAAATACAAAATATTTCATCCCAAAGGCAAAGTTCATCAAAAGATGCTCATATCCCCATCATTGCTGATGACTATATCCACATCAACATCATCATCTCCAATATCATAATCACCAAATGAAGATGATCTATCGTCAAGACATTGAACTTCCTCCTCTTCACTATTATATGAAGACACCAACACTTCTTCGTAGTGATCCTTAAATACTTTCCTTTCCTTTTCTTCCAAGTGTAAGTTTTCTAGGCCCTATGAAACAAGATTATAAATCTTAGTTTGCTAAAATAAAAAATATATATATTTTTTTACACTTTGACATTCATTAAATTAGTAGTACCTCGTCGTTTGTCTTGTCTACTACTTGTCCCTTTAGTAAAGCATTCTCCTAGGTCCATCTATGACTTGTCATTATCAGAAGCAGGATCTTCTTTCTCAGTGATCCACTCATCATTAGAATCTATATCTGACAAGCAAATAAGGTCAAGAGTTTGATCCCTCTCTCTCTCTCTTTTTGATGGACTTGGAGATTGAGATTGTATTTAACGAAGACCAAAGGATTAAGATGTTGTTACTCAAGTCTGTTTCTCTTCTTCGAATGTATCTATACAAAAGTTAGATTCAATCATTAAATTTAAACATCAAGATTTATGCATTATATAACCAATTAATGAAAATAAGTTTAACAAATCTCACCTGTTCAAAGGTACTTCAATTTCTTTCACACCCCGATGAGCTACACGTTAAACTTAATATTCGAAGTGCTAGCTTTTGTAGTTTAGGGCAATGATAGCCATAGCTTTCCCAAAGCTAGTGTATATTATAAGAATAAAGTCAATGATTGAAAAAGGATAACATAATGAAGAAAAACCATATGAATTAAGGAATATAAAAAAATTGAGTATATATATTACCGGGTTGTTTTTTCTTAATCATTAATTGTGCCATTTCTCTTTCAAACATGCCGATCTTTCTCTTAAAATAGTCGATTTGTTCATCAACAAGGATCTGAGTTCTACTATCTTGAACAAATCGTTCTAACATGTTATACAATCCCTTTTTAACTTACAAATCAGCATTAAATTTCTCTTCATATTGAAATGCAGGATTTAAAAAATACGCGGCTGCATGCAAGGGACAATGCAACTATGGGTTCCATCTTGAATTTATGATTCTCCATATGGGATCATACTGCTTCTTCACATTGTCAAAATTTTTGGCCATAACCTCTTTGGCCCGGTCCATTGCTCTGTAAATGTATCCCAGTGGGGTCTTTCATCGGAGTCAACCAAGCGAAAGACTTTTACTAAGGGAGTTACACACTTGATGCAATACTTAATGGAAGGCCAAAAGTCTTTGTTTGCCAAGTTAATATCCCTCACTCTCACTCCATCAACTTGAGAGGAGTATGCACTCTCTTCCCATTCCTTTGAAGCAAACATTGACCTTAATTCAACTCTTTGTTCATGAATGCTTTTCAATGTCAAAAAATTTGTGGCAAAACGGGTGATAGCGGCTTTTATAAGCTCTCTTCCCTTTGTATATTCTGTCATTAAACTTAACACCCATATATGTGTATAGATAGAAACAATATTCTTCCTTGCCTTTGCAACTGTTATGGCATGAGTGGGCAATTTTCCAATATATGCTAGCATCAAGTCCAGTAGATGTGCCGAACATGGTGACCGAAATATTTTTTTTTCTCTTCTCCATTAAGATTTTACCTGTTTTCACTAGAGCTGTAGTACTATCTGTCACCACTTGCAAAACATGCTCTTCTCCAATTTCTTCAACAATTGAATCTATTAACTTAAACATATTTTGTGCATTTCTAGAAATTGAAGATGTATCCACAGATTTAATAAAAATAGTACCGCGTGGGTTATTAACTAGAAAATTTTTTATGCTTCTATTCTTTCCATCTGTCCACCCATCTGTCATTAATGGGCACCTATATTGACTACACTATATTTTATATTGATCAAGTGATTTCTCAATAAGTTGCACTTCTTTATGTAGAAAAGTGTTCCTTACTTCATGATAACTTGGCAGTTTCAACCCCAGTCCAAATGAAGACACTGCCTTCATCACTGGAGCAAAAAACGGGCTTTTAACAACACTCAAAGGCAATGCATTAGCATAAAAAAAACTACAAATTGCCACTACAAAACTTTCTCTATCTCCTTTTTTCCAAATGTGATTGATTATTGCTTGTTTTGGATTTTTTCCTTTAACCACGAAGCCATCCATTGTGCTTTTTTTTCCCTCTTTATCTTGTGGTATTTCAATCACTTCATCTTTATTTTAAAAAGAATAATTTGATGAACGCCCAATATCATACATGTCATCTTCTTTTTTCTCCTTTTCATCTTTGTTATCATCTAACAATTTCTTAAACCGATTTGCTACATCATCATCAACTTGAAGGCATGGCTTTATATTTGTTTTGTTCGGGCTAAATGGTGTTTCATACGAAACACTCCACCCCACATCTCCTTTCCACAAAAATTGCATCTCGCATTCAAGTGACTTTCTGGATTAACTTTGGAGCAATAACTCCATGCTAGGTCATCATCTTTTGGGTTGTTTCCTCTCCCTCTTTTTGACCTACCCATAACTATGAAAGAAAAACAAAAAACAAAAAGAAATTCATTCAATCATCACTACAGTTTTGTAATGACCCGAATCTTTATTTTTAATTAAAATTAATCTTGACCCTTGATTTAATCTTGATGGACCCCACGTGTGATTATTATTTTTATGCTATTTAAATTTGGCTTACTAGTAACTACTTAGTTACTCTGTGGGTCCCATAAGCTACCCGAGTTTGAGAATCTTAGCGTTGTGTTAAAATTTAGAGTTTTATTTGGATTAAACATCCTTAAGTGTATTGATTTATCCTAACTCTACTTGGGAATGAAATTCCATTTGAATCAAACTTCTTTGGCTAAGTTTGGATAGTACTAAAACTCTTTTGGAACCTTGCTTTCATCCTTCTATAAATGGGAAACACCCCCTCCCTTGAATCACATATACGGATCTCATCTCAAGTCTTTCTCTCTCTTCTCTCCTGAAAAGTTTTCTCTTTTTCTTTTAAGGTATGGTTTTCCCCTCCTCTCTTAATTCCATTATCTTAGCATGCTCCTTTTTATTTTTGTATACCAAGCTTTGTGCCATTACCATGATCATAATGGGCCACACATCATGTTTTCTTTTCATCATCATCATCCACACATCACAACCTGGCCACATGTGCATCGTTCAAACCACGCTCGAGCCCCAGAACCCATCTTCGACATCTTCTTATTGCAGGTTACTTTCATGTTTTTTTTTCTTCCTTTTCTTCTGCAAATCGAACCAACCCTAGCCGAGCCATGCCAGCGCCCACGCACCCACCTTCGTCTTCCTCCTCTCCTTTGTTTCCTTCTTCTTATTCTTCTTATTTTTACTTCATCTTCTGGCTTTCTTCTCTTTTTTCTTCTTTTTCTCATCAGCTGTTTTCTTCCTTTTCTTTCTATCCAAATGGGGTTTCAGTAGGGAACCAAACCCATCTCCATTCTCTCCTCCCTCTATTCTTCTTCATTGTTTCTCTCTTCCTTTTTCCTGCGTCGTCTTCTCCTTCCTGCTACCATCCGCTTTTCTCTATTATGCCCACAACTGAACTTGAACTAGTCTTAACTAAACTCGACCCAGTCTTTCTCCCTCATCCTTATTCATGTTTTGTTTTCTTCTTGTCTCCTTGGTTTCTCTTCCTTTCTCGTTTTTGTTTTCTTCTCCCTTGTTTTCTTTTTCCTTCTTGCTTCTTCCTTCTCTGTTCTTTTCCCCCACCTACTCGTTCATCACCCGAACCCATCTGTTTACTTCTTCCTTCTCTATTCTTCCCGTTTTTCTCTCCCCTTCTCTGATTTGTCCTTCCTATCTTTCCAACGGTAGGTCGCATGTCCATATCCAACGTTCGGTTTGTGAGATATGATCTTTTTAATCCATGTTATCCGTAAAAAAACCACTTCAATTTATCGTTTTTTCTTCTATTTCTTCACTTCAGTGCATCCGGCGACTTAAACCATTGTCCATAATCAAAGATATGTAAAAAACAAAACTAATGGACTCAAGTTTTGTCAAACCCATGAATTTGCCAACAAAAAAATACTTACATCTTTCCTTCTTGCCACTAGTCTTCCCTGTTTTCTTCTTCCGTTCTCTTCTAGTTTTAGCTTTCTCTCTTTGTTCAACTAGCAATCACTCCCATCTCCATCTCTGTTACCCTCTTCCTTTTTCTATCTCTTTCTTCTGTGTTTCCTGTTTTGTTATGTTCTTCGTCATTCCTTCTCCTCACTTTTAGCCCATGCATCAAGACACATCTTCTTCCTCTTCTGTATCCTCTTTTCTTCTTCATCTCCTTCTTCTTCGTATCATCTCTCTCTCTCTCTCTTTCACTGATCATTTTCTCTCTGTGCATGCCCGAACTCATCCCTCTGCCATCACTCTACCTTTCTTCATCTTTTTCTTTCTTCTTTCTTTTTTCTTCTCTTGTTTCTTCTTTCCTTTTCTTTCCCAGTTTCCTCTCGTCCAAACAGAACCCATTAACCCGGGAATCCAAATTTCTCACTTTTCATCTTCAGCTTTTCTTCTTCTTTTTTCTATTTCTACTTCTTCTTTTGTTTCTTCCTCATTGCTTGCTCTTCCTTCCTTCTTTCTTCCTGATTTGTTTCACCTTTCCTGTTCTTCTTTCTCTTTCTGTTTCTTTTTTGTCCGAATTTTCTCTCTTGCTCTTTCTTTCTTTCTTCTCTGTTTTCTTTTTCATCTGCTCTTTTCTCGTAACCATCTGCTCTCCCTCTTTGTGTTCTGTCAGCCCACAGTCCCTCATCTTCTCTTACTACCTCTATTTTTTCTTTCTTTCTTTCGTTCTACTCTCCCCTACTATGGTTGGACCAGCAAGGGCTTTTTTTTCTCCTTCAGCTTTCCTCCACATTTTTCTCTTCTACTACTGCTTTTTCTCCCTCCTTTGAGCAGGCAAAACCCAACTGTTCTCTACACTACTAGTATGCTGCTATTCTTATATCAAGAGCCATGTGCAAACCTTTGGCAACTATCAGCATCAACCCACCTAGCCCACTTTATGCATAATACAACTCACTTAGGCCCCATATGCATTACCTTACATTTTAGACCAAGCGTGGTTGTGCCGACCCATCAATCTGCACCTTCCACGACAACAAGCCCAAGTTCATGACCCAGTAATTTGAGCCCACTTAATGAGTTAGTTTCTTAGGCCCAGTCATTGTATTGCAATCCAACTTATGAACCCAAGCCCACTCAATTGATCACACGTGGCCTACTGCCTTTGGCCCAAGTTTCACCCACTTCCCTCGGATGCATGCAGAGCCCATACCATTCGGGCCCAAACCTACATGTTAAGGCATGATACATGACCCGTAACCAAGCCTAACCCATGTAATGTATTAGTTATCAAAATAAATCTTAGAAATTTCTAACCTATTACAGGAACTCACACCAAACTTTCAGATCAAGTTGAGCCAGATTCTTCAATCGCTAACAATCAAGGCAAGTAGTCTAACCATGATTCCTTAGCCATAGAGTTTTTAAGCCTTGTCTCATTTTGATTTAAATATGTGAGACTTTGAACTTTTGAAATAATCTTAAATTATTAGGATGTTTTACTGCCTTTGACATGCTTATACCTGATGGTTACTTCAGACTTGATCTTGCTTCCTTGCCACCATCATACTATAATTGATTTTTGTGAAACTTATTGTTGATCGTTGGATTTAAAATGCTGAAAAAGGTGAAAAATCTTGATAATATGATATTCAATTCTAATCTCAACCATTGGCAATCTTCGCGATTAAAACGACTGAGTTCTTAGATTTTTGCTATTTGTACCCTGAAGGCATTCTTTAAAGTATGGCCAACGCACCGTGGGGATGCTCACATGCACATTTTAGCCCTTTTTGGGTATGACATTGGGATTAGGACCCCCTTTATGCGATATTTCTAGTCTGCAGCTAGACCCATTTTTTTTTGTGGAGATTACCAGTATTCTCAGGCCTCGTGCCAACTTTGGATAAGAAAATGGCTTGTACCTACCTAGTACATTGTGCTTGGTTCAGTTTTAACTCTGGCGAGCATACTTTGTTACTTTGTTTACTACGGAGATGCCTTTCCTTTTTATTTGCTGATTTGATTATTTGCTCACTTGTTGAACCACCTTGAATTTCGATCACATTATCTTCTTATCGCTTGCAAGATATAGCACTTACCTTTTTTGATATGCCTTATATATGCGAACCATGACTCAAATTTTGATTTCTTAGATTGTTACCTATTTGCTAAGTTTTATGGTTCGTATTACTTGTTGAGTTTTATTCACTCTCGTTTTTCCCCCATAGATTTCGAGGTTGATCCAGAACCCAAGGAAATCTAGCTTGTTTTGTGGAGTCAGGATTGAGGGATGAGCTGCATAACTCTAGCCTTAGATGTAGAAGATTGATTTAGGATTTTATCAGAGTTGAGAATTTGTTTACGTTATTTTTGAGGATCACTTGCACTTCAAATTTATTCATCATGTTAATAGATTGATTTTATTATGGGGTATTGATCATGTCATTCCATTTGGATTAATTATTAAAATTAGGGATTTGTTTAATTTAATCATTGTGGACCCGTCGTGCCCCATGATTTGAGGATCTAAAGGATCTCATATTTTGAGGTGTGACAAGTTTCTTGATAAGCCTCATTGATTTTTTTTTTTTTAAGATAGGCCTCACAAATTCATGAAAAATAAAAGTGATTGGATTGAATGGTCATCTACAAATTAGGCCCAATGTATTAATGAAAAGAAAAATTACTTTTACAAAAAAAAAAGACCGCAAAATCATTCCAGCATTTCAACCATTTTAGAAGAAAAAAAAAATACAACAAAATCATTCCAAAATTTCAAGTCTCACAACCATTTTAGGGAAAAAAAATCATTGGTGATGCCAACTGATGGGGCCACAGCAAAATCATTCCACAATTTCAGCCATCCTAAAAAAAAATCACCTCTCAAATTCATATTGCAAAGCCAGTGATAATAATACTACAAAACAACATTGTAAGATCAGCCAAGTGGCCCATTGTTAAAGAGAAAACCATCATTCTTTTGTACTCTTGTTCATTTTGTTAACAAACCCACTTCATAAATTCACTTCCAACCCATCGTGGGAATCAGTCACGGGCTCCCATTTTAAGTTTTTGGAACCCCAAAGCTCCAATCTCTCCATTGGAATATCACCCAAATGGATTTCTGTTGATAGAGAAACCATCTCAGACTTGTACATTTCCCCTCTACTGACGACCCAGCTCATAATATTAACAAATCCAGTTTCATTCCTGACTTCATCAAAGAGCTCCATGGTCATAACCCCTTTTCTGCTATAAGGGGGTAAGGCAGTAGGGAGATCGTTTCTACCTGCTGCAGGAGAGAGAGAGAGAGAGAGAGAGAGAGAGAGAGAGAGAGAGAGAAGGAGGGGAGGAAGTGTTGTGATTTTGACATCACCCATTGTGCACATACATTAATCACAAGATCAACAAAGAACAACCACATACAAGAAGAGACACGAGATTTATATGATTCACCCAAACAGGGCTACGTCCACGGGCACAGAGACGATCATCTTCACTATGACAAGTAAAGTATACAGAGACTCGTTCTCTCACATCGTCTCACCTACGTGGTGTGGCAACACCATGAGCAAAAGAGCTCTCACCTCTCTTCAGTGCAAGATCTAGGGTTACAGACTAAACGCATATATAGTCTCCGTTTTCTTGGCCACCAAGAAAGCCTTGGTATAATTACCAAAACACCTTTGACCTTAAACCAGTCCCTGGATAACCCAATAGACTCATCTGGCTAAATCGGAATATAAGACATAAACCCAACAATCTCCACCTTGGCTTGAATTCCGCACAACTCGAGCCACAAGAAGATAAAACCGGCAATGTCTTCACGTTCCTTGCTGAATGGTACGCCACTGTACCGACGATGCAGACTTCTTCCTTCAACACTTTGACATATTGAACCAGCACATGAACTTTGAGCAAAGTTCATCTTCTCGTCAAACTCCACCTCAAACTAAAAGCTTGAATCCATTGACTAATTTGAGTGATATCAATATCTGAATCACTTACCATCCTGCCCCATCTTCAACATCACTATGAAGATCAAACCACCACAAGCATGCAAGCAAAACAAATCAGGAATACAAGTCCAGATGACTTCACAATTGCAGAATAACCTCTGCCTCTGAGTGGTCAAAAAACTCCATTTGACCTGGCCTCCGATCAATCAAACACATGTTTGATAACTGCTGATGCATCAGCTCCTCCTCGCTGCTTCTTCATTGGCTTTGCTTTGGCAAAATGAATAACATCACATGCGATCCGAAAAGCATGTGAAGCCCAAACGAACAACTTCGTTTGAATCAGCACACCCTTTGCAACTAGGCCGGCGACTCCTACTATTGGGTTTGCAACAACAACCAGGTCTAATAGACCCGATTCTGACCAGAACTCACATCTGTTCAGATCTTCTCCATAAGACTTATGCACTAAACTGTAGATCTCATCAACATGAGCACGCTGGAAGAAACGGATCTGAAATCCAAGTCCGAATGGCTCTGATATCACAGAAACAAGTTTCTACGCACTCCAATTGGTCAAACATTTATGTTGACCATTGAACAGCCCATCTTCTTCCACATACGCGTAGATCTCCTCACAACGAGTCCGTAGGCGCAAACGGATCTCCGATCAAACATCGGATGATCAAGATATCGCAGAAACAATTTCAGCCGTTGAAACTGGTCAAACTGACTTTGACCTCCTCTGTTGATGTGTGCTGACGTCAGCACTATGCTGGCTGACTAGGCTTCTGCAACTGGTCCAGGTCCACCCGACCTGAACACGAACTGAAATCTGCTCCACTGCAGTGGGCCGGACTATATAAACACAGGTCAGGACTGACCCGACCCGAACCCGACTTGGAACACACCTGTTGCTACCTGGGCTTTGCTGAACCGGGTTAGGTCTAACCCGATCTGGACTCAAACCTAGCCTGAACTGCTTTACCCTTCTTCTAGGCTGGGCTTCCCGCTAACAGATCAGGTCGACTGTGACCCGACCCGACGCAGGCCCAACCTGGCCTGAACCCTTCTTCTTCCTTTTTTTCATTTCTGTCCTACAACTGAGAAGCGACACCTGCATTGTTCCTCATCAATGGCAGTGGCGATGGGGTCTGGCACCCAGCGACGGTGGTTGATGGCGGCCGGTGGTGCGCTCTTCAGCGACGACTATGGGAGATGGCGGCAACAACAAAGGCAGTCTCTGTTTTCTGATCCATGGATCTAAAACCAAACGATGGCAATTCCCTGGATCTGGCGATGGCAAGGTAGGGTAGCAGCGACTACACCCCTGCAATGGACGATGACGGCGCAGTAGCAACTGCAGCTTACACACGGTTCCCGGCGATCGCAGCAACCGTGCTTCTGTAGATCTCTCTGCAACAGAACCCAGATCCAGCCCCTTTCTTCTAAAAAAAAGGGGTTGCTCCATCTTCTTCTTTAGTTCCTCTCAACAGAACTCCCTGATCAGAGTGATGATCGTCTTCTTCTATCCGATCTGTGTGGCCCTTTGACCTGATCACAACCGCAGTAATTGACTCCAAGATCTAATAACATGTGAGTCCTTTTTCCTCTTATCCCAGTCAGATCGGAGAACCCAATCTCATCATCTTCTTCTTCAATGGTGGCCGAACCAAAAATCACGAACCAAATCTATCTTCTTCTCTGTTTCGAAAATAGAGATTCGAACCCTTCGACAAGAATTCAATCAGTTGATCTTCATGCGCACAACCTCCAAACCACCAAGCGATCTCTACCTCGCTCAGAAACCCAAGGAACACCCGTTGTGCACATACATTCATCACAAGATCAACAAAGAACAACCACACACAAGAAAAGCATGAGATTTACGTGGTTCACCTAAACAGGGCTACGTCTACAGGTAAAGATATGATCATCTTCACTATGACAAGTAAAGTATACAGAGACTCTTGTTCTCTCACATCGTCTCACCTACGTGGTGTGAGAACACCACGGGCAAGAGAACTCTCACCTTTCTTCAGCGCAAGATCTAGGGTTACAGACTAAACACATATATAGTCTCCGCTTTCTTGGATACCAAGAAAGCCCCGATACAATTACCAAAACACCCTTAACCTTAAACCAGTCCCTAGCTAACCCAATGGACTCATCCGGCTAAACTGGAATCCAAGACATAAATCCAACAGGAAGGGGGTGAGGGTATTTTGGAGAAGTTTCTATTCATTTTTTAAATGGGTGTATAAACTGAGAAATTGTACAAAGACAGAATATATGGATTACAACTTCAATGGACATATACAAAATGTTAAAACCATTGTTAAAATTAAAACCTATGAGATACCACGTAGATATTCTTTTCGGTATCTGGGCTCAATGATTAGTAAGGATGTGAAGATTGATGAAGATGTTAAGCATAGGATAAAAGTTGGATGGCTGAAGTAGAGACTAGCTTTTGAAGTGCTTTGTGACATACGAATGCTAACGAAATTGAAGGGTAAATTTTATAGGACAGTGGTTAAACCAGCTATGACACATGGAGCAGAATGTTGGCTAATTAAGAAGACGCATATATATAAAATGGATGTAGCGGAGATGAGAATGCTTAAGTGGATGTGTGGTAAAGGTAGGAAAGATAAACTGAGAAATGAGCGCTTTCAAGAGCATTTAGAGATAGCACAAATATGAGATAAGATTAGGAAAACCCGTTTAAGATGGTTTAGGCATGTTGAGTGTAAGCAATGGTGAGAAAAAGTTTGGCTATACAGGTGGATGGCCCATCAAGATGTAGGGGTAGGCCAAAGAAAATATTGATGGAGGTCATTAAATCAGATTTGAAGAAATTTAACTTATCTAAGGATTTTGCTCAAAATAGAACGAAATGAAGAAACAGAATTCATATAACCGACTCCAACATAGTTGGGATAAAGCTTTGATGATGATGATAATGATGATGACGTATAAACTAAGAAATTGTATGTGTTTAAATAGAAGCTCCCATCAAAATAAACGGATTCCGTCACTTTTGCACTTCAGTTTTAAGTCCATGGTGGTTTAGTGTAAAAGTTTAAAGTTGATGAGAGCACTTTGCAATCAGGTCAAAGTACAGGGGGGTAATTTGCTATTTTTCCCATATTGTATTGGGTCTATTTGTCTGCAAATCGATATTGGATGGTTGATCACCTATTTAATGGATCTTATAGTCTTCTAGACCCACACCATAGTGACTCACCAGTCTCAACTTTATTTTATTATTAGTATTTTGTGCTCGGGTTTTGATGGGCTTGTAGACATTAACTTTTGTTTAACTTTGAAACTCAAATGTTAAATCCAATCTCTTTTGATGTGCATACTTTGATTAGTAAATTTATACCAATTACTAGATATTCCACATGTAATGGTGATTGTGAAACAGTCTAATTCACTGTAGTCCTATGATCATATATGGGACCTGAATTAGGAGCCACTTATTGTATTAAATAAAAAAAATTTTAATTAGCCCCTAATCCCACATTAATTCTTGATTTCAATTGGGGGAACGTGACAAGTGTTTCGAAATGACAACTGTTGACTTTTTCTTCAAGGAAATATACGAACGTCATTCTCTATAATCGTCAATTAATTAAATAAAATATTTCTTCTTGCTAAAACACAACACTTATATTGGCGTACAAATATCAGCATGCACAAGTTCAAGTGGAGCTTTTGTTCTCCAGATGGGGCAAGAAAACGGAAATCTATGAATAATCTCATAATTGCGTCCTTCACAATTTTTCTTCTTTGTTAATGACAGCTTGGCCCAGTCACCATGTTCTTTTGCTTCAGCAATTTTAGTCCTTTAAAATTTAGATTTCTAAAACGGGCACAACATCGAAAGCCATTGCATAATCTCATAAAATCTCTTATCACAATCAGCAACACATCAGCATTGATCTTGCGCACTCAATTCATATCAACAACATATATTACAATTATTGTATCATATCTTGTGAATAGATGGTTCTTTATGTTTTGTAAATCATTATAAATATACCGCACTCTCACATACCAATGTATGCTGCAGAGTTTAACATTTCTGGTTTGTTTATCTAATCCGTTCCATAGTGAAACTTCACAAACACTTTCCAATCAGTTGCAAAATCTCCTTATATTGGAATTATAAGAGGAGAAGCATTATACTGCTCTCATTTTTACCTTTACCACAATTTATTTTTCTTGTCCAAAATCAGGCATTAATCTTTATCGAAATTGATGGTGTTGCTTTTTTGTATCAATTGTAAAATGCTTAGCAAGTTTTAGGCCAATTTAGGTACATAAAGCTCATCATGGAGGATGTATAGAGTTTAGTATGTTGGTTAAATATATGGATTGGACAAAACTCTAGTTCTAGTCAGAGTTGTATTTCTATTTATTTTAGACTAGGGTTTGAATAGGTTAAAAAGTCCCAGAAGAGCCAAAATGAATGTATTTAGATTAAAAAGGTCATATCTCACAAACCCAATGTTGAATATAGGTAAGCTTCATACCATCAGAAAGCTCGTTTCGAGTATATATCTGTAGGTTAAAAGATTGTATCAATCGAAGCTAAAACGATAAAGTTATGGCCTCGGAAAGTTTGCTGAATTTGTGCCATTCGAAATTACAAAACCACCATTGCACGAATTTCTATTTCTATTTGAAGTGGGACTTTCCTATTTTGTGCCAATTCCTATCCTGTTTTGATTACCATTATAAGGTACAAAATTAGGACTATAAAAAGGGGTTCTCTACCAACCCTAAGGCATCCATCTCCTTATTCTAAATTGAGAATACACATTAGAGATTTTTTTTTTCTAGAGCACGATTTTTTTCTTCTCTAGAGCATTCATTGATAGGCTCGGCTGAAGTTGTTGTATTCTAGAGAATATTGTTTTTACTTTCTTATAGAAGATTATCTTCTCTCTTGTAGAAGGTTGGTCTTGAGTGGCTTTAAGGCATGTTGGATCAAGCGTGAAAAAGGCGAACGGCAAGTGAGTTGGCAAGAAAAACTTAAAGTCCTTTAGGTTATGTTCAACTAGACAAAAGTAGTAAGTAGATCATATAACCTCTCTTGCATAGTACTTGATCTGAGTTTAGATAGGTGTTAGGTTTTGTGGTTTTTTCCCATTTGGGTTTTCCACATAAAAACATACGTCTATCTCTTGTGGTTGATTGCTTTTTAACTTAGGTTATTTCTTTATTTATCTACATATAAGAAATCTGTCTTGGAACCTTAACCTGTGTCAAGGTTAGAATCCTTCAAGTGGTATCCGAATAGGTCGCACTAATCTATTGTGTGACTCAATCAAAAGATTTCTAGAATGAAATTCAATCACGAAAGTACATCTAACATCAAGCCATCAATTCTGAAAGATAAAAAATCTAGCTTGCCTATACACAAATCGGATAAAAACTCTACAAAAAAAAAAAAAAAACCATAGATTTGTTCAATGTTTTGAATGCCAAGGGTATGGTCATGTTGTTTCTTAATGTGCAACTAGAAAGTTGAAGAAAAAGGATAATGTTATTACAGCAATGTGTGATGATGATTCTGAAGATGTAGAAAATCCACTTCCCAACACTACTAGTGCCAAGTATGTTACGTTCCAGGGTAGACCCACATAGGGTCCATAAGGGGCAATGGACCCCTTTCAAATCCAAAAATTCATTATGGTTTTAAATAGGCTGCTAGCCCATGCCCCACTCAAGTCAAAAGGGGTGACCACCACGACCCCATCCTATTCGTTTCCCCTTTTATGCAAAGAAACCCTTCATCCATTCAGACCATTCCCCACATGTGCTACCCTTTTCTCCCTTTATCTCTTTTGGCTCTCTCCCTCTCTTTCTCCATCAAGGTCCGCTCCCATTCTCTTTAAACAACAATTTGGCATCAAGTTATTCTACTGCATCCTCAATCAAGGAATCGGTCCATCGAAGAAATCGAAGAAGGAAAGCTAGGGCTGGAGTCCTGGACTCAATTGCAAGCTCCCTTTCTTCCCTCATTTTGCTTACTGTTTTGAATCCTTTAAGCAAGACCAAGAGCCCTAGAGCTTGGAGCAACCAACCTTGTCAATGACCGCCATGGTCGATGAGTTCCTCTTCCCTCTGTCTTTTCATTTTCTATATCAACCAAATGGAGATATGGGTTTGGCGTTGATTTTCTTTCATTCTTCTTCCATGGCCTTGTATTCTTTTAATAGAGAAGGATTATTCACATGCCCCACCGAATTTCTATCATGGATTGATGCAAAAAAATGCCCTAGGGGCTAGGGCATCAACAAGCCCGAAGTGAATGATTTTCGACCATGTAATGACCACTTTTAAACGTGATTTGAATTCCACTTGCTCCTTTGGTTGGGATACACCCTTCACACTTGTTTGGGCATTATCACAGTTCACTCACTAGTACCTGATGAATTCCATTTACTTGTATGAAAGTGATTTGTATAAAGTGATGAAGAACTTGGAGGTGATTAGTAATGGTTGACAATTTTATAAATCTCTCTCTTTCCTTTAGTTTTTTAATTGGTTTCACATATTACTATTTCTTAACCACTTATTGGATTTTTTTTTTTTTTGGAGTTTGACATTTTTCATTTATAAATACCTATGATCTCATTTGGATTCATATGATATAGGAATTCTTACAAGCTTAAGAAAAGAGTAGAAAAGGTAACAATTTTCACATGATAATTATTTTTAACGTTTTTGGAGTTCTCTAGAATTTCTTTATTATTGTTGTGGTGTGATTGCTAATTGGTGTGACATTTTTTTGCATCTAATTTTATTTTTATCTCACTTATTAGAATAAAAAATGATCACTTAAGAATTGGTTATTGTAGTTGAAAAGCTTATGTAGGAATTGGATGTTAGTAGAATTGGAGATTAACGATGTGGAGATTAACGATGGTGTGATTCTGATGGAGTTAACTTTATCTTTGTATTAGATATGGAAAATTATTACAAAAGAAAATCAACTATTGATATATCATCTTCGACACTAGAGAGTGATAATAATGATCAAGTGATCAGCCTCAAAGAAAAGTTGTGTAGAGGTTAACATAACAGATCTTCCTGCTAACCCTAGGTTACGAAAACCAAATGCAAGCTATCATTTTAAGGAACAAGACCAAATCTGAAGAGCTTATCTACAAAAGGGTCTTTGTCAACCTTGTGACCATATCTTTCCTCATTCGGATTTTGGACAAGCGAAAAGAAAGTTTAATCCCGCTTAGTTTAAGGAGTTGGTAGTTGGTTGGAGTACAACATAGAAAATGATGCAGCATTTTGCTTATGTTGTTACGTTTTTTGAGATCAAATACGTTATGATGTTTTTGCAACTAAAGGATATAAAAACTGGAAGAAAAAAGAAAGAATTGTAGATGATGTTGGAGGCCCTAATAGTGTTTGCAATCAAGCATATGAGAAGTGTTAGAATTTACTAAATTAGAAGCAACACATTCAGACAACTATTATTAAGCAAATGGATCAAGCTCGAATAGAGTATCGAATTCGTTTGAAGGCAACACTTGACTGTGTTCGCTTACTTCTACGCCAAGGGCTGCCGTTTCGTGGCCATGGTGAATCTAAGAAGTCTAACAATATGGGTAACTTTTTTGAGATTTTAAAAGTAATAGCCGATCAAAATGAATCCATTAAAAGATCGTATTGGATGATGCTCCGGAAAACTTGAAGTTAACTTCTCCTCAGATTCAAAAAGACAATGTAAGTACGGTTGCATTAGAAACAACATAAGATATTATTTCTAAACTTGGAGATGCGTCATTTTCCCTTTTGGTGGATGAGTCTCAAGACATCTCAATGAAAGAGCAAATGGCCATTGTGATGCGCTATGTGGACTTGTATGGATGTGTGATTGAGCGTTTTCTAACCGTAGAACATGTTTCAGATACTACTGCTCAATCACTTAAGGCAGCAGTCAAAGCAATATTTTCAAGGAATGGACTGAGCTTAACAAGTTTGCGTGGGCAAGGCTATGATGGGGATAGTTAGATGCGAGGTACGCTTGGTGGCCTCAAAACACTGATCAAGAATGAGAATCCCACCACATACTATGTCCATTGCTTTGCACGTAAGCTTCAATTGTCTCTCATTGTTGTTGCAGAAAAACAAGTGATTTCCAAATTCTTTGACTCAATTTCTAATGTACTAAATGTTGTTAGAGCCTCTTGCAAACACCATGACATGCTCAAACATATACAAGTTGCTAAAGTTGTGGAGGCACTCGATAATGGTGAATTTGAAAGCGGACGAGGTTTGAATCAAGAGCTAGCCTCAAACAGCCGGAAGACACACGTTGAGGCTCATATTTTGATACATTGCTTAACTTGATTATTATGTTCTCTTCTGCAGTTGATGTGCTTGAAATTATTTCAAAAGATGTTACATGTGAGCACATGGGTTTTGCATCTTAGTGCTGCAACTTGAGTCTTTCGGTTTTGCATTTAAATTGCATTTGATGAGAGATATATTGAGGATCATAAATGAATTATCAAAGACGCTGCAACGAAAAGATCATGACATTGTCAATGCCACGGAACTCGTAAAAATATGAAAGGAACAACTTCAAATGATAAGAGATGATGAGTGGGACTCTCTCCTTTCTGAAGTCTATTCATTTTGTGATAAAAAAGAAATCACCAATCCCAATATGGATGATTTGTTTGTTGATCGAAAGCGATCACGACACAAAGCTGAAATCACAAACCTGCATTATTTTCACATGGAAATATTTCTAACTATTATTAATATGCAACTCCAAGAGCTCAACATTCGCTTTAATGAGGTCAACACGGAGTTGCTTCTTTGTGTGGCATGCCTAGATCCATGTAATTCATTCTCCAATTTTGACAAGGAAAAATTAATCTGCCTCTCAAAAATTTATCATGCTAATTTTTCAAATTCAAATTGGCGGAAACTTAGTAATCAACTTGACACTTACATTATTAATATGCACACCAATAAGAAGCTTTCAGAAGTGAAAGGAATTAGTGGTCTTGCTTAGAAATTGGTTGAGACAAGAAAGGATATTGTATATCCTTTAGTTTATTTGCTTCTGAAATAGCATTAAGCCTACCAATTGCAACTGCTTCTATTGAGAGTGTATTTTCAGCTATGAGCATTGTGAAGAATTGCCTACACAATTGAATGCAAGATGACTGGATGAAAGATTACTTGCTTCTTTATATTGAAACAAAAATATTTAATAGCATTGACAATAAGAGAATCATGCAACGCTTTCAAAACATGAAGAACCGTCACGGGCAATTGTAAAGACTTACTTTTAAATTATGATATGACTTTTGATAGAAAATGCTACTTGTTTGATGTAATTAAATATTTTATATCTATTTTAAATGAAAGACATTTTCTATTTTGCCATTAGTAATGTAAATAAATAATGTAAGTACATAACAATAAAAAAATTTTTGACCTACTCAACTGATCATCATTTGCCACCTTCAAACAAAATTCCTAAGTTCACCACTGGTTGCGATTATGGCTAAATCTTCACAGATCACATCTAACAACAGTTCTAGTTCTGTTAATGATAGTGATGGCTCTTTTGATGATATGCCACAATCTGAAAAAGAGTTAATGGAAGCATGTGATAAATTGTGAAAAAACTGTAGAAGAGTAACATTGGTTAATGATGCCTTGGAACTAAAATTTGAGTTTGCTGAAAAAAAGATCACTTCTCTTAAGAAAGAACTGAAAAAAGCACTTACTATGGTACGTCTCTTGAAAAGTCAGAAAGAAATTATGGCTGATACAATCTCAGAATTACTGAACGGTGATTTTGATAAGTTTGAACAAGAGATTGAATCGTTGAAAGAAAAGCTAAATAGTTGCAAAAAGGAGAAAGATGATTTGAACAAAAAATTAAAGATGGATATGTCGAAGGTGACATTTACAAAAGCTTCGTTAATCAAGATGAACACTAACTCGAAGAAACTTGATAACATCTTATACAATCAGAAAGTAGCTACTAACAAACGCGGTCTTGGCTTTATCAACGTGCATCTACTTCGAAGACCAAAGGTAAATTTGTCTTTGTCAAAATTTCTACTTTGAATTCTAAGGCACCCACTGCTCCAAATGCTGCACGAGTAAATCATGTTGGGAGTACATCAGTACATCCAAGAAGAATGTGTGACATCATGCATCTAGACCCGCATGTCACCATTGTGGAATCAAAGGACGCATTTGCTCTCATTGCAACAAGCTCAGCTATTTACTAAAAAACAAGCAATGGAAAAAGCAATTTTCTCCACCCAAGATCAAGACAAGAGCTGTTTGGGTTTGAAAGTCTAACTTGCCTATTGAATTAGTACACACTATGCTGAAAGTTCCAAATTCGCAAGTGTGGGAACCAAAATCTAAAAAACCCTGATAAAAAAAATCAAGCTCCCACCCCTAATGTTGAGAAGAAGATAACATTAAGAGGGAGTCACAATTGAGGGAGAGCTATTGTTATATCCTGATTGACAGATATGCTGTATACTAATATCATTATCTTTATCAATTATAGAGAAAAATGGGGAGAATAAGAAATTCAATGGGAGATATGAATATTTTAAGATTTAGAGATGTTGAAGATACATGGTATTCAATTGCTAAGGAACAATGCTGAAAGTTCAGATATTTTGAGACAGATGGAGACAATACAGATTTACAAGTGATGAATGGTAAATTTTTATTTTGCTGAAAATTCAATGTGTTTTGGGTTTTGTTTCGGATAGATCAAATTGTATTGTTTTACGGAGTTTTTTCCATGAATTACCAAAGGAGGAGATTGTAAAGATTTTAGTATGTTGACTAAATTCATGGATTGGACAAAACTCTAGTTCTAATCAAAGTTGTATTTTTATTTATTTTAAACTAGAAGTTTGAAGTGGTTAAAGAGTCCTAAAAGAGCTAGAATAAATGTATTTGGATTAAAAAGATCATATCTCACAAACTGAGCGTCAAATATGGGCAAGCTACCTACCGTTGGAAAGCTTATTTCGAGTAGATATCCATAGGTTCAAAGATTGCATCAATCGAGGCTAAACGACAAAGTTACAGCCTCGAAAAGTTTGTTGAATTTGTGCTAAAATTATGAAATTGCCATTACTCAAATTTCTATTTCTATTTGAAGTGGGACTTTCCTATTTTATGCTAATTCCTATACTAGTTGGATAAACATTATCAGGCACAAAATTGGGCTATAAAAAAGAGTTCTCTCTTAATCTTAAGACATTCATCTCCGTATTCTAAGTTGAGAATACATATTGGAGACTCCTTTCTTCTCTAGAGCATTCATTGAGAGGATGTACTGAAATGGTGTTCTAAAGAATATTGCTTTCACTTTCTTGTAGAAGATTATCTTTTCTCTTGTAGAAGATTGTTTGTCTTGAGTGGCTTAAAGGCATGTTCGATCAAGCATAAAGAAGACGAACGACGGGTGCGTCGGCAAGAAGAACTTCAAGTCCTTTAAATTATGTTCAACTGGACAAGGGTAGTAAGTAAATCTTATAACCTCTCTTGCATAGTGCTTGATCTAAGTTTGGACTGGTGTTGGTCTTGTGGTTTTTTCCCATTTGGGATTTCCATGTAAAAGTTGCGTGTCTATCTCTTGTAGTTGATTGATTTTAACTTAAGTTATTTTTTTATTTATTTACATATAAGAAATCTGTGTTGGGACCTTAACCTATGTCATGGTTAGAATCCTTCAAAGGAGTTTAGAGTCACCTTCTTTTGTAATTATGATGCCCTTTCCTTCAAGCTTTATGTCTCCAAGATTTACAAGAAAATGTACTCCTCCATCTAGATTAAGAAAGCAATTTCAATTTTGGCTCATATTGTTATTGCAACCGCTATCCAAATATTAAATATCTTTTGATTCTTTTAAGTGTTTAAGCACGAATTAAACAAATGTTATGATGTTCTTGTCTTTTTCAATGAAAAGTTTGACCCATCAATTGTTTTGTATTCACAATCTTTATCCATGTGACAGGATTTGTCACGCCCCCATTCCATAAAACTCGGATTATGTGTGAGATTAATGGTCAAATAAAGTCTTTTTTCTTAATAAACCATATAACATGACCTCCAATTGTGGTCCCACAGGATCTAAATTCATGATGAGATATAAATATTTTTAGGTTCACTAATAATCATAGCGGAAGCATCATAACAAAACATTTATATAATAAGAGCATTTCAAAGGAAGCATATCATATAAGTATTGAAAGCACATCATATAATTATTGAGGTTAGAGTTTTACAAAAGATAATAAAAGTAGTTTAATTACTTGGCCTCTAATAAAAATCTAGGTCAACAAAAGATATACACAGCTATCCAAAAACATGTGATGCTCTCGTGTGCTAGTCACGACGATTTAAACAATGTCTTCACATCACGCATGATCATCATCAAGCTTGCCTGCTTGTTACAATGCCTCTTTCTCCTCGAGAGAGGCATGCTCAGTACTCATGCACCAAGCGTAGGATTATCAGACTACAAGTAGTCAACAAGTAAGCAGACATAAACAACAACAACAACAACAACTATATATATATTTTTATATATACACATCTCTGTAAAGCTACTGTAAGGTCCAAACCCGAACTAATCTCAATTTTTAATAATCAATCTTATTTAATCTTAATTAATGCTTATTTAGATTAATTCAACTCAAGTCCACTTAGGTTTGGGTTATGGATAGATAGTTGGGTTGGGTTCAAAACTTACTTAAGTAGTCAAAGACCTTTATGTAATTGAGAACTACATGGTTAGCATTGTTTTGGTGTCATATTAGTTGCATCATATTTATTTTATCTTGTAAATCAACTTTCATATTTGGCCCAACTCAATTTGGATCCATTTCGGCCTAACTAAGGTCCCATTTGACTCAAGCTGTAAATTCCTCAAAACAATGGGCTTGCATGGAAAATTCCAAAACATTTGGCTTGAAAAGGAACAAACCATGGTTCCCTCTTCATTTCCCTCTGATCTCCTTGCTGAGTTTCTTCCTCTCACTCCGCTCTCATCTCTTATTCAATGTTGGGAGCTAGAAATTGATCTTGGAGTTGTTGTGATGAGTCCTTAAAACTTCATTTTTTCATGTATAATTTCATATATTTTAAAGACTTAATCATTCTAAATTGCATCAATTAGGGTAAAAACATGATTAGTGCACTTAAAATCCATTTATCATGTTTTAATGCATAATTCTCTCAAAAATCATCATGATGGCACAAAATCATGAAAGTTGCTTTTTCTAAAACCTTAATTTCTCAAAATATTTGTCAAACCTTGATTCTTCATTCTTCATGAAATGATTTGAAATTATTTCATCATTAGTTTATTTAAGTGAAAACATATGCAATGAGGCATCTTATGCTATCATTTCATGTAAAATGAGTTCGCATTCATGCATTTATGACTTCAGGAGTAAAACTGTCATTTTATATAAAATGTCACACTTTCACGCATGAAGTCACTGGAACCAACATTCATTACAATATTCCTCATGTTTCATATCATTTTTCAAAATTTTGGAGGAATCCTAGTTGAATCAGAATTATTTGCAAAGAGTCCTAATTTGAATAAAACTCTACTAAATCTTATCGTTTGAACTTTTTTTACAGGTACTGTGAAAGCTGGGACCCATTGGATGTCAATTGGATGCCCTTCCTAGATGAAGAATCCTATTGACATCATGATTCTTGCCTGGGACCCACATGTAGCTCAGAAAATTATATTGGGTTATGGAGTGAAGATTGGAGCTGAAAAGGTGCTAATCTGAATAAGGAAGGAGAAGAATTGAAGTCAGCGGACCCCACACACATTCACACATGTTGAGAGCTCACACAAGTGCCATGGGTAAAAGGGGGTCCACTCATTCCACTTGAACTATCCCTACAGTCTTTTTCAGGGAAGTTCGAAAAAATTCCACAATAATGTAGTAATTAAAGAAATAGTGCAAGAAGGAGTTTATCAAGCTACAAGCGGACCCACACACAAGCATGCATGTCCAAGCCTCCTATATTTTCCTATTTGGATCACACTAAAACTCTCTTAAATTATCTCCCCATTATTTATGCAAAATTTGAGAAAGATAGGAGATAATTCACGAGAGAAAAGAGAGTTTTAGTGGAAAAAGGATAAGCCACCAAAGGAGATACACCCCTATCATTTCAAGGAGTGTTTTGTACATACGAAAGAGGCTCTCCCTTAGCCTTGGATGTCCAACCAAGGAGGTGGACCCTACTCCACTTGAAATTGAAGAAAAACTGAAGAAAATTAGGCCATTCTATGCATTTCTGCATTCTACTTGAAGCAGGCCCTACTACCATTGCTTTTGGATCAAATTCAAGGATATTTTCAGCAACAAAACTCCTCCTTATCTTATCCTTATCAAGCTTGGAGATTAAGGAGCAAAGAGAAACTGATAATTAAAAAACAAAGAAGAGTCTTATCAGAAGAAGGAAAGTCAATCTCGTTTTTTTTAGAATAGCCTGGATTGAAATGATCATATCTCTCAAACTGTAATTGGATTAGGCTAATTTTGGTGCCACTAGAAAGCTCTTTCCGAGTAGATATCTATGGAGCCCAAGATTGTATAATTTGGAGCTAAAAATGAAAATGTAATAAGAAAGTTATGACCCCAAGAAGATGGCTATGATTTTTCTGCTCGGGATTGAAAGTGTCTCATCAAAGGTGGGCCATATCCTTTGACAAGTTTTAGCTAAAATATGAATGGTAGGTGCACTTAGAAGTTCAACAAGATAAGGCATCTTATCTCATTTCAAACTTAGAGGATAAGTAATAAATTTCTCAAAATTTGAATAAGCCTCTATCTACACAAAGAAGTTTAGATTCAATGTATCAAGGGAGGCCTAAAACCATAAATAGAACCCCCTTGCACGTCCCAAAGCATGGAGAAACTCCCTCTTGGACACCAAACACCCCTTTCCCTCTCTCTTCCTCCATTAAAGTCTTCTTCCATCCATTCAACTAGAAGAGAAATTCTCCATCTTAGTGTGAATAGCTTCTTTTATTTCAATTTATGTATCTTTTGTAAGAGACTACTTCATTAGTAAAGTTATGTCTCTATACTTTGATTATAATGCTCACCGATATGCTTGGATTAACAACCCAAGTCTTTGGGATTATTTTCTAGTTGATGGATGAATTTTGTAAATGATTAGATCTTGAGATAGCAAATCTACTACTTGAACCACTTGAACTACTTTTACCACATTTAAATTCCTATCTACTACTTTTAAATTCATGTTCTACTACATCTAAATTCCATGTTTTCACTACATTTAAATTTCTGCAATTACTACTTTTAAATTCCTTGTCTTTATGTCCACTTCTAGTTGAAGTTTTTATCAATTTCTATATTGATATCTTGCATAACTTATGGATGGAATTAGTTTTAGAATCATGCATAATCGTTACATGAGATTTGTGGTGAGTTTTAATTTATGAGAATTTAATTCTCAGATCTGAAATTTATGACTTTTAAATAAAAATAAAATTTTTAAATCCAAATTAAAATAGAGTGCATAAAAAGACAGCATACAATAGTGCTTTTAGTCCGAATCTTGGCAATTTAAAACTCTACTCAGTGATACTATTTTCCCTGAAGTTTGGAGGAATTATTGATTAATGAAATGAAATTTAAAATATAAAAATTTCAGGAAAAAAAGATTTTAGGAAGTTGGATTTTCAGTGGCTTAAACACAAACTAGTAAACCAATCTGCATACAAATTTCTATAGCAGGGCAAGTTTTTGTCCAAAAATTTGGAATTCATTAGCCTATCAAGTCATTGAATTTTTATGTGCAAATTAGTAGAATTGAACTTTGATAGGTTTAATTTCAAACCGCTGAGTTTCAAGTGAAAATAAATTTGAAAAAGTTCAAAAACAAAGGGCTATAACACAAAGTGGATAGACTACCTATGTGCAAAAATTCTGCAATTTCAAATTGTATTGGTCATCTTCACTTATGCATATTTTCTTCGTTTTAGATTCTTTTCCGATTTCTTTTGCTTTGTTTGAAACATGCATCATTAAGGTTTAAATTCCATCTATTAAGTTTATGTTTAGATCATTTTAGGTTAGTTGTATAGAGCCTTGAAAAAGGGGTTGTATACAAGTAATTTCATACTTTAAAGAATTTCAACATGCATCTTAGTATTTTGATTTTCTTGGATTGAGTCATTCATGCATATCATGCATTGTTGTGTTGATTAGAGTGTAGGAATAGATTTAGGATTAATTTTAGAATTAGAAATTATTTATTTCATTAGTTTGGCCTTTACTTAAGTTGAAAAGGACCTAACTATATTTGCACCCTGTGGATTCAACCCCGTACTTACTGGGATATTACTACATTCTGCACTTGAAGTTTTGCGATCATGTTGCATGTTGGAGCCAAGGCTCTCGGTGTCCCCCTCATCATCTTCTTGCTTGTCTTCTCCATTGGAATCTCTTTATCCCATCTTCTCTTTTACTCTACAACTCTCTAAGGTGAGGACCCATCACCATTCCATTGCTTTGAATTCAAATGAGTCAAAGAGACTCAAATAAGCAACATGTTGTTTTTCCTACTCAATTCACCCATTGCAAGTCTTTGCATGTAGTAGGATCATCTTCTATTGAGGGTTTCTCCATCATCAAACCAAGGGAGAAGTTGATTTGAGTCAAGCACTGTATTAGAAGAAAGTTTAAGAGTGTATACTGCTACATGCATGTCTGATTTATGTTGATTCTTGAAGTACTCTTGTCTAAATGCAAGTTTATAGCTCTTTCACCCCTTTGGTTTAATTATATGTTTTGGACTAAGTGATAATGAGTATGTTATGAATTATGGATGAAATGTGGGTACTAAAAGATGTATGATGATAGATTGGAGAAAAAGGGAAACCACACTAAACCCAATCATAGAAGTTCTATACTGGATAGAACCCTATGCTAAAACAGCTTCAGATTATGGCTAAGCCGTAAATACTACACAGCTAGGAATCCAGAGACTAAAATTCTACATTTATTCTACGGCTAATCTCCCGGCTAAGTCATGAGGAGCACTATGGCTAAGCCGTAGCAAAGCTGTGGCCTAGCCATCGGCTACATATGGCTAACCTGTAAAACAAAACACGGCCGAGCCGTAACTGCAGGAGAAATTGGTGAAAAACCTTGTGCACACGACTAAGCCGTAGTCTACTCACGACTAAGTCATAGGAACATAGAAACTTAGGAAAATTAGGGACTTTCAAAGACTTGTAGGGGTTTAGATATAGCCCCTTTACCTTAATTAAATAGCCTAATGGTAATCAAATAATAAAGAGGAAGAGTGTAGAGGTGTCACTCATCCCTTTCGATTTTTCGAATTGTTTCCCGACGTCACGTCATGCGTGTTGGCATAAGAAAAGGTGTCTAATGCCTACACAATGTAACACCAAGATTTTTTGTAACACATTGACACCGGGCATTTTACGAATACACTGTATTGAATGACTACAAAAACACAGATTATCTTAGCATAGAGTTGGCTAGTAAATAACATTTATAATCACTCAATTCAAATTCATTCATATTGTCTAAGTAAACACTGCCATCAACATGATCTAATCATGTACCCATTCTTTCCGGTGAACCTTGAGGCAAGATCGGAGACAGAGCTTTTACTGAGCGTGAGCCCGTGAGCCAAGATAGGGGTAACTAGGGTTGAAAGGGTTTGAGCTCCAATAGCTCATTTAAGTATGCATTATTGGAATAACAGTTATTTCGTTTAATTTTGATCTTTATGACTAAATACGATCTCAAGACCGGTATATGTTCTATATAAGAAAGAGTCGATCGTTAGATATGATAAGTAAGAAAGTATAAATTCTGATCAGTTTTGATATGTTGAGTCGACACCACTTAGCTTGTACCCATAGGAGGTTCAACAAGACCGAATGAGGGTATTATATACGTTTTCTACTGCAATAGTTGTATGAAGAGTTGGTCAATGCTCTTAGGGTAGCTAGATGGTCTTGACTCGACCGTTAGTGATTTCCTATAGTATGATATGCTCTCTTTTAGAAAGAAGATAGCCATGTGGATGCTAACTAGTATGCTATGATATTTCTGTTTATGATTCGTTACTCATGCTTATTTCATGCAAAATATGCCTCATCATCATCATCATCCTCGTCGTCGTCATCATCATCATCATCATCAAAGCCTTACCCAATCATGCTGGGTTGGCTACATGAATTCTATTTCTCCATTCATTCTATTTTGAGCCAAGTCCTTAGATAAGTTAAACTTTTTTAAGTCTGATTTAATAACCACTATCAATGTTTTCTTCGACCTACCCCTACCTCTTGATGGGATATCCACCTGGATAGCCAAACTTTTTATCACCAGTGCCATTACCGGCTTATGCTCAACATGTCCAAACCATCTTAAATAGGTTTCTCTAATCTTATTCCCTATTGGTGCTACCGTTAAATGCTCCCGAAAGTGCTCATTTATAATTTTTTCTTTCCTCATTTTACCACACATCCACCTAATCATTCTCATCTCCGCTACATCCATCTTATGTATATGTATCTTCTTAATTGGCGAACATTCTACTCCTTATGTCATAGCTGGTCTAACCATTGTCCTGTAAAATTTGCCCTTCATGCACAACATGCTTAGCTTACGATTATTACTCTATTTTAATCAATATGTTTCTAATTCAATTGATACATCATGATAATCTTATGTACTTTATATTTGCTTAACCATTGTTTTAACAATGCTACCCTTAGTGTTACAAGTGCATAAATCAATGCCAATCAGGCAATCAACACGCCATAAGAAGGAACCACAGCGGTACCTCGGGGTATAAATGAGTGGAATAAAAATGATATATTCTATTAGACATCCGACGTAGCACGTCACAGGGTTTCTTTGGTTGTTTAGAGAGTAGATAATGTCATCATCACCATGTGATTAGGAAGTTACTATTGATGAATATGTTCTTCTGTACTTGTAACACTCCGACCCGAGTTGATCCGGTTTAGTGTGTAATTTCGTGTGTTTTTATCGCTAAGAGTGTTTTGATTTGGTTTTCCTTTGGTTTTGACTCGTAGAGAGATCGTTGAGTTGAGTTTGACTTGGTCTAAGTAGATCGAGCCCTTTTTCGTAATTTTCGCTTTTGATTGACCTTGTCAGTTTTGCGTCATTTTGACGTCAGCGCGTGTATTTCGTTGAGCTTGTCGTTTTTCATAATTGTCTTGGATCCGAATGAGTTCGTTTGCTCTCGTTGGACTGTCATTTGACTCAAACTGATATTTGCATAAGCTATTTGGCCTTAAATGTAATTTCGACTCAAATCCGGTCCCTGGGCTCGGGTTGTGACAGTACTTGCATATAGATGTTTATAAAACCCTAATATCATATGCATGTGGATGGTTTTAATACTAATGGACTTCTGTTTATGGTTATGAATCAATATAATTATTGTTATTGCCTATGATGAATTACAGGTGAATTTTCCAGGTTTCCGCTTAATTGTACAATATGATTGATACGTGTATATGGATCTTCCTCACACATACCCATGGAAACTCCCTTATAGCAGTTCATATGTGTCTTACCATGAACGAATTGCTACGAGTTACATGTGTTGTGCCTCGGGATCCACCCTAATCCCCAATTCTCGGATTCGGAGCGTGACAACTGCTGTGACCATATGAAGCACAATGACAAAAGTCTAAGCATAAAGCTTAATAACAATAACAATGACTAATAGAAGACAATGTCCTATCACCATACTCTAACAATAAGGTTATCAACATTATCTAATCACCAGGGGATATTATAACACTGTAATCCATCTAATACCGAGTGTGGTAGAGAATTTTGCAAATATCGAGGTTTAAACAGGCAATCACCCAAAGTGACAAACAATAAAAACCTCTGCTTTTGTAGGTGCCAACGGTGCACATCCATTCCATATCGATATGCAGTCATAATCAATCTATCTACCTAACAGTAATCCTACCATAGTGGTGCCCCTCTATGTTTGGACATTAATAGCTGAGTGGTGCCTAACTCAAGAATCCTAAAACAATCAATGAGGGCTAGGCTTATCCTGTGTGAACAGGTCTGTCATACAGTAGAGGAACTACTTCTCAATCAATCTTTCAATCCATCGATTAATCAATCCATTCTTCAATCACTCCGATCTCATTCAATCCCAATGTAAGTAGTCCTCCCAAACCTTTTACAATCAAGCAGCCTACCCTCAGTATGTTAAACGATACCAATCAATCAATAGGGGATCCTAAGTCTAATCAATCTAAGTTATCAATAATGACACAAATCAATCACTAATGATCCTCATCAACACAACACAATAAGAAAACTATAGATCATGCCTAAATCATGTGGACATCAATACCGAAGAGATACAGTCCAATTTCGATCATTCAATAGTTAAAGAAAAAAAACAACCCAATCTTAGGTCCATGAGCAATCTTTGCACAAAACATTACTACTCAGTCCAATGAAGAAATGAGGTCATTGGTATCCCCTCAATATTCGTTGGGGGATGATCCGCTATTGGATATCCTCATTGCCACACATTGTCTTAGTTTGATGTAGATTGTGCATTGCACGGAATCCAGACTATCCATAAGGGTATGTTAGCTCGAAACATCCCTTACTCATAATCCCTCAATTTTTGTCCTCAAAGGGTAGTGCCAATGGTCCCAATACTATGCCTCAAAAACCTAAGTTGAAGTCCCCTTTCTATAAAGGAAACTCTGCTTACACGGCTTGCTGTGAGAATGCACTACACTGAACTCACGAAGAGAGGTCATCGTCGACCAAAAGTAGAATTTCATTGGGGCTCAAGTCATTACATCTCTTCCAAGATGAAACCTAAGTCAACATTCCACAATTAGTGTGAGCACACCGTAGAACTAGAGGGAAAAAAAAATTTAGAAGGACTCAGTCAATACCCATTTTCCAGAAGCTAACATAAGGTTTCACACCTAGTTGTGGGCTTGCCGTGAGGTCACCAATGCACTAGGCATTTAAAATCCATGGTGGATCGTGAAACCTCTCACGGTTGACCGTGAGGCTCTATAAATCCAAATCGGTGTTATGTTTAAGTTCCACTTCAAAAAACAAGAGGAATGTCTCCCCATCCTTTATGCACCTGATAACATCATAAAACAGGCCTAGCCTCTCCAAGATTAATTAAACAACCTTCAATTCATTCCATTCCATTACATTCAAAAGGAAACCCTAATCTAACATAATTCCCAACTAAACATAAATTGATATCAAGATAGCTAGAGATGAAATTAAATGTTAGAATCAATGATAATCATGCATATCACACTATAAATTCATGTATATCCACTTGCCTTGGGTTAAAATCAACTCAAAACACCAAACCCTAGCTTAACTCACTATCAAAAGCACAAACTAAAGGGAAAGCCCAATCAAATCCAATAATCCAACACAAATCACAAGAACAAACGCTAATGAGTTAGAAAATAAAGTTTCTAAGCAAATAAAAAATACAAACCCTTGTTCCTACAGTGAAAAAAACTTTACTAGGGTTGAGAGAAAGGGGAATTAAGATATCGAAAAGGCTATGGATGAAGTTGTGGGGGCCGGAGGAGGATGTTGGTGATGGTGCCTTGATTCTTTAGTAAAGAAAAGGAAATGAAGAATAAAGAGAAAGGAAAAAAATAAAAGGAACGTAAGATGAGCAAAAGTGTATTGAAATGAAGGGTCATTTGTTTCTTAAAGGGTTGGGATCAGGTTTTAGGAATTTACAGTTTAGTCCTTAGTGATCTTGGGCTAGATTTTAGATGTTCTTCGAGGTGTCAGCTCGAGAAGCAATAAAAGGGTAAAGTATAGGATATTAGGTCATCTACCCAATGGACCAAAAATCTCATAATTCAAAAATTATGAAAGTGCCCTCCAACTTTTCCTAAAATTGCAAACTACCCTCTACTGTACCCAAAGAGACTCGGATCTCAATGAATATTCACACACACGATCCTAGTCCTAAACTGGACTTGCTTAGCAACTAATCAAGCTTAATTAGTTAACATTTAATTATCTAATACTAATTTATAGTATTAGGATTTGGGACCTTATAGGATTTCTTGCAAATGGTACACTTGCTATACGAATAAAGATTAGATTTTTTATTGTTACTTCCTGATTTGTTTGGTTGCTAAAATCAGGCCTTCCTTTTCCTCTTCCATGGCCATGGTTATAGTTGGCTCTCCTGCAACCTCATTTGGATCATTGTCTTTGAAATGGATTTGCTTCTTGGTGTTTCTTGTTAGTCACCGTAAACTTCCTCTCTAAGATAACTGATTTGGATCAAAAAACTTCCTCCAACATTTGGTTTGTAAACCTGCATATTCTTTTTTTCATGTAATAGTTCATGCAATTTGTTTCGGTAGAAGGAATTTTGTTTCTCAGAGACCGATTGACTCTAGATATTCACATTACTTGATTTTGAAACAATCTTTTTTTAAACAAACACAATGGAATGAATTCAACATGCATGTGATTCTCAGTTTCTCGCCACATAAGACCATTTCCTCAAATTCCATTCCCACTAATTCCGCATCCAAAAGGACCATAATGAGGTAGAGATAACTGGTTAACCCAGTCAGAAGTAAGATTTCATGTGTGTCACCAAAAAGAGCCCAAGTAGACAATTGACGGTCACCTCTCCCTGGTTGGTAGAGAAAATCTCATCACCAATGTCTTCTTTATGTCAAATGCAATTTATATGTTGGGTTTTCTCTTGTATTTCCGGTTTAGCCAGATTGGTCGTCTGGTTTAGCAAAAACCGAGGTTCAAGGTTAGGAGTATTTTAGTCATTCTATATGAGTTTTCTTGTTAGTCAAGAAAGCGGGAGCTATATTAACCCTAGATCCCGAGGGAATTGAAATGAAATCATGATAGATGAGTTCTCTCCTCCGTGGACGTAGGCAAGGTTGCCAAACCACATAAAATTGCTGTGTTCATATGTATGATTGCTTGATGCTGTTATTGCTTCTGTTCATCGGAGTTGATCCATCGATCGTGGGTAATTTTTGTTGTGCCGCTTTTCCCAATATTATATATTTTTTATATCTCTTGTATATAGTAGCAAGCAGAAACAAGTTTTTCACCTGCTGTGTAAAATAGGAAAAGAGGCTCTCTCTTTCCATGTTAACCAACTTTCACTATCAAGGTTTCATTTGGCTATGAGCTATGGCCGACTACTAAGGACCATTCTCCATAATTTTAATAAAGAAACATGAATGTAGTACTGTATCGCACTTATATGTGACATTTTAGTATGTGCTGCTGCTATTTCTATTCCTCTAGAGGCTAGAGTTTCTGCTTTGAGCCTTATTATAGATTCTGCAATTGAAGAATTTATACATGAACGCTGCAACTGAACTTGGCCCTTGTGTATTTCTCAAGAATGTCCAATCCTAACTACTGTGCAGGAATAGAAATAAAAATTACAGAAAATATTTGTATGTTTGAAGCAAAAGAAGGAACAATTAAGAGAAGCTAAACTTTAACACAGAATCAGAGATGGAAGACAATTTCTTTTAAGACATTATATTTTTCTATTGTAAGGATGAAATGCAAGTGACACAAACCTTAGCGCAGTACCCAAAGCATAGCTTCATCTCCAACTGTCTCAAGTAATCCCATACCTATTGATCATCATGCAAACTATTCAGCAGAGACATTCAATATCTCAATTTATTAGTATTGGTTGCTTACCATTACTTTGCTTACTGCAGTTATTTTACCAAATTATATACTCCTTATGACGATATGAAAAGATCCAAACCTTTAGGTTTTATTGACTGCACGGTTACTGTTTTCAAATCATTACCAAATTTTTAAATATTGACAGCCACTGCCACAAGAGATTAGGTGTGGCGAGTGAATAGTCTAACGCAGTTGCATAGGTAAATAAGATCCAGTTCTATCACAGATCAAGCGGTTGGCCTCTCAACTTTAGCCTTCAGCTGTGTTTTTGTCAAGAGCTTGGATTTGCAAATAGAATGGCTGATACTTCAGCTAAACCGCAGGCGGATAGGATTGTTCTTTGGGTTACCTTCATTATTTAGGTTTCTGGGTTTGGGTATATAGGGCTTGTTTTTGGCGATGCTCTTGCTTTGTATCTTTCTCTTGTTGACCAGAAAAATCCTCTTAGACATTTGGAAGACCAAAAAGACCCTCAAATACCAATATAAACCAAGAAGGCCGTTCCAACACTTTTTTTTGTTTATTTTTTCATTGAGCAGTGATATCCCCGCTCTGCAAAACAGATGTCATAGCTCACCTATATCTTCTTCTTTATCGTATTCTTCTAACCCACCTATCCAAATCCACTCAAACCAAATATGAATCTTCTCCCTCTCCTTCCTCGTCACCATCCTACTCAAACAACATAGCCCACTTATCCATCATCAAATCAAACTCCACCCACACGTTGACCCACCTATCCATCATCAAATCAAACTTCGCTTTCATCTATTCTCACCTCCCACGTTTCTCGTTTCTTAAACCAAGACTCATTTCCACTTTACTCCAATACTCCTTTTACTTCACATCCAACTACATTCATCATTGAATCCTCCAAACCAAATAGCCCTTGTGTCTCCTCTCAATCCATCTTCTTCAACCAACCTAAAAAAAATTATCTCCTCTCAAAACCCTCCAAAAAAAAAAAAAAAACTCACCCAAGCTATTAGGCCAGCCTCTTCATCATCACCATAACCACAAATCACGGCCATAATCTCATTAAGAAAATCCCTTTTCTTGATTTTCCAATTGCTTGTGAAATAGACAAACGGGATCGTCGAAGGAGAATAAAGGAAAAAGAAAGAAAAACATGAAAGGATCAGCAATATCCCCGCTCGAGGCCCTTTTGGTCGAATTTGAATATGAGTTGGGGGGGGGGGGGGGGGGGGGGGGGGGGGGGGTGTTCTTTTTGGCTAATATTGAAATTTTAGGTTCTTTTTGTTCTTTACAAAACATTAGAGGATTTTTTTTGGTAAAACCCTCTTTTTATAAAATTTATTCGTTACTAACCCAATATATATATGGAGAATATTAGTATGCATCAATCCCTCACCCTATGGTGATGGACACTTCTATATTTGGATATGTTAATGTGCAAAAGACAAAAAATTTATGAAAAAGAGGGAAGGATACATACTAAGGTGAGGAAAAGCTATGTAACCATTCCTCACCCGATGGTGAGGAAAGGATGCATACTAACATTCCTCTATATATATATATATATATATTATCTACACAAAAACAGGCAGATGGAGACTTCATAGGTATCATAGGCCATTGGGATAAATAAACCATAATTATGAACTTATCTAGCAATCATGTCGCAATTAAAACTAGCGAAATGTAGACAAATCTCCAGGCAATTTACTAAGAGTATTGTATCAATATCAATTAGACCAAGTATACAAGGATTTCTCATTCCCAAGTATCATCAATATCATCATCAAAGCCTCGTCCCAACTTTGTTGGGTCGGCTACATGAGTTTTGTTTTCCCATTTTGATTTATCTAGAGTCCAATCCTCACATATTTATTGTAAATACATCCAAACTCATCCTCTTCAACATGACTCTTTCCTTTAATGGGCTATCAACCTACATAGTGAAGCTTTCATGTTGGACATGTCCAAAACCTCTCGAACGGATTTATCTAATTTTGTCACCTATTGATGTCATCTCTAAATGCACTTGCAAGCTCTCATTTCTAATTTGATACTTTCTATTTTAACCATTTCAAGGCCAAATTATGGCTAGAGAAATTTCTTTTTGGGCCCACTAAATTCAAGCATTCACTCAAAAAAAAAAAAAAAAAAACACACAAACAATGTTTCCTTGGAGGCAGGATCGTCAGAGCTTTAAGCAAAGTGAAGGAAAAGGATGTAAGAAGAGCAAGTTGAGTGTGACGCAGAGGAGGGTACTATGCTTTTTTTTCTTTTTTTTATCGGTAACGAAGAACAATTCATTGAAAAAAAGGAAATACAAAGAATGAAAGAGAGAAAAGAGATTACAAAGAGAGAAAAACTAAAAAATAGTGAGGTACAAGAGCATTGTACCCCACTAGCACAGCAACTACATTATAAAAGCCTCCCAAGGTGAGAAGCTCTCAATCCCTTGTTTGGCCACAAAATCATCCATATTGTTCACCTCACGGAGCTTATGATGAAAGGCCACATTGATGATGGAAGATTAGACCCAGATTTCATTAAAGAGGGATTGAAATTTCTAAAGATTAGCCTTCTACTTAAACACCCAAGCAACTGCATTAGAAAAATCACTCTCTATAATAAGTTCACTGAAGAAATATCTCAAAAAGCATCATAGGGCTTCCAAAATAGCTAAAACATTCGCTTCATTAGAGTAACAAACACCAACATGCTTGGAAACATAAACAAAACCTCACTCGTACTATTCAGAAGTACACCTCCAATTCCTGCCTTCCCTTGCTTTCCTCTAACCGCACCGTCAATGTTAAACTTTAACACACCACAAGAGAGAGGAGACCAAAGAATAGTTCTTCTCACCTCAATTGGGTGGCACTCCATATAAGATTCCCAATTAATAAGGATATCATTAAGGTAAAAATTAGAGAATCCCCTTTTAACCAATGCCCATTTTGCATGGTAATCGTGTCAATCATCTCCGCTGAAAAAGAAAAGGCACCCCTAAAAATTTTGTCATTCCTTTTCCTCCAAATAGACCACAAAATAGTATAGGGAGCATCCTCCAAAGAGTACGACTATACCCAACAAAAGAAGTACCGAACCAAAACTCCATAATTTTCTACCCTTGGTCATCAGAATATATATATATATATATATATATTAATGGTGTTAAAGACTAGTTTCTGGACATTTCTACAGTTTTGAGTACCTCTGATAAAATCACCTTGTCGTACATTCCACGCAAGCAGGTTCCATGAGTGGCCTATACAGATCTCTCCTTTACGAAAAAAAATACATGGGATCATATTTTAAGATGATGATAATAATAATAATACTAATAATAATAATAATAATAATAAGATCAAAAGCAGCAGAAATACACACAACTTGATGAAAACTTCCACATGGATTAGAAGATGATGTCATACCAAAGTTTGATGCAGATTGACCTGAACCTACTGGGCACAAGGACCCTGGGCCAGCTCACTTGATCCAACAGTCTCTGTAGCTAGGACATACATAAGGAGGCCAAGAGCCCCTAGTCAGCAATACTTTGTCCTTTAATGAGCCCACTTCCCATACGGTTTCCATTTCCCTCACTATTTCTCTTTCCGACTTTTAATTCAATTAATTAACCAGTCTTTGTAATTAGAAAAGAAAAGTCTTGTAGACCAATTGTTTTATGTTTAACTCGAATATTTGTCACTTACGAAATAATATAAATTCTCTATACAAGCAAACAAATAGATATACATTAGCCTAGAGCCAACAAAATGCAACGTAACCCCAACAATATGTGACCCGTCCAAACCGACCCACAAAATATATGAGTGGCCAGTTGTGAATTAGGTTTTCCTAAACCGCATTTAAGCGGGTCGGGTTATGGTCAATCCACGTAACCTATGTGACCAGCAACTAATCCCGCTTTTGACCCGCAATTAACCTTTTATGTTTTTTAATCCAAAACGTATAACCATGAGTCACACAATTTGGAATTACTCATCCTGCATGGATGGTATTTAAACAAATAATTTGTGATGTCTTGGCCCTAGTTGAATGAGCCATGCTTGTACTATTATTATCATTATTATTTTGCAACTTATGACTCAATTCTATTGTGTACATCTATATATTTTGATATGATGTTTTTATTATCTTTTACAAAAACTTTTTTTTATTTATATTAGTTTTGCTATTTTATTTTTATAGTTGTAACTTAAAAAACATATCCGATATCATCATTCTTCTTCTTTCTTTCTTCTCAAGTTGCCCCTTTGTCACCTCCGCCTTAGGATGTAGATTGTAGATACCAAGAAAATACAATGACTATAACCAAATTAAACTAGAAAATATAAGAAAGTAATATTTTATTGAATATAATATTTTATTTTATTTAAGAAAAAAAAATCTTGTATGTTTGGTAACCCAAGAAGAATGTAAAGAAAATATCATTTTCTTTAAAAAAAAGTCTCAATATTTTCTCCTATAGCCCCGCCACCCAAAGAAAACTTTCAAAATTATAAGAATCTTTTAAAATGAGGTTTACAAAGTGGTGTATATCATGATGTATTTGTTAAGACTTTTCTCCACCAAATCTATTATGATTTATTTGTATATATGTACGGTGAAGTAAAGTAAAGGTAAATATCACATCATAGTAAAGGTGAGGGACGGCAGACATGGTCTCAAGACACTTTCAGTGGCTCTTTATGATCTGTATAGACAGAGTGCAAGTGGTTGGACAATTGATCCTCCTCCTATTTCGCTACCACCAAAGATTCATCTGGATCCTTTGCCTTTAGTTGAATCTAATGGCATCCTTTGCCTTTAGTTGAATCTGATGGGAAACAACAACAGCAAGCATCGTCTTCTGGTTCTCAAGTGGTGATCTCTATACCAAATGGTTTTCCTGAGCCAAGTTCTGACTGGCCTTCTTCAAAGCCAAGGTATGAACCAAGCACTCAACTCATTGTCCCTAAAGCAAATGGTAAGCTTATGTCACGAGCGTAGCATATTGGACTCAGCATTAGCAATCTTGTTGTACCTCATGAAGTCTTTCAAATTCAAGGAAATCTTTCTAATTCAGAGGAATACATGCCACTAGCACCTGCTTTGGTAATCATTAGCACCTCTGCTGATGAACCTTCAACATCTCAAGCTGCTCTTGGCAATACCAATAACGAGGCAGGCTTAGAAGAAGTCAGGCAGCTCTTTGCACTACCTAAAGAAGTCAATGCCAATAAAAGAGATACTACTCAAGAGATTAACCGAAAAGCATAGTCAAAGACAACACTTGCTCCAGTTGCAACTGTAGGGGTCAACTATGACAAACCTCCTTCTTCTTATGTAAACCCTTTGGGAAATAATCCAAATGTAAATGTAACTTCTTCGGAAGCAAATGATAATAGAAAGCCATCAAAGCCATTCACATATGATGTTATTGAACGCCTCAAGCACATACCTGCATGGATTCACAATTTGATCTCTTGCAGATGTCTGAGAAGACTCGTAACAATTTCATACTAGCTTTATAGGCTTTAAATGCCATCAAAGCTAAAGTAGTTTCTTTTTACTTGACTTTACTTTATCACACTTTACTATAGTTTTATATGGGGTAGTGAAAAAGTGACTTTTAATCAAATTTATGGTAAAAGCGGTCGCTAGACTCTACCACACAAGTTTTTCATCTAAACATGGTGAATTGTTTCTATGCATGCCCTACAGGAGGATTAATGGACCTTGGCCAACTACTTTTTAAAGACTGTATCAGCGTCATATGTAGATGGTATCATATATCATGAGGATACAACGGACCATCAAAGTTTCTCATCTTTCATAGGAAATGATTGCCCACCTTCATCCTATGAAAATGAATACCAAGAATTTGATGCCACTCGGAGATCTCTACCGGTAACATTCACTCCTAACAAGCTGATGATAAATCTGGCCATCGGATACAAGCGGATATACGAGAACAAGAAAGGAACTACAAGCGATTGTAGATGATGGTACAAGCGATTTGGTGCATTCATGATGCAATGAGTGCAGGGCAAGTTCAAGTCTTGCTTGGACTTGACCCATGTCATCACCATTGAATAGTGAAGATTGTGCCCAATGACAGTGGCCACAGTGACGTACCTATGAGCGAGGTAAGTGGAGCTGAAGATGTTGTCAGTTATTCTTCTAGCGGCTTCTATTTTACAAAATTCAAGCCAAGTAGAGATTGTTGGGTTTATGTCATGTATTCCAAGTTCACTAGGTTGGTCCATTACATTAATTATCGACCAAGCTTTGGGTCAAGAGTATTATGGTAATTGTACCAAGCTTTCTTAAGAGCTAAGAAAGAGAGTTATATATATACAACCTGTAACCCTAGACCTTAGCAAAAAAATTACAGTAAAAAAGTGGAGTTCTCTTTTAGCCATAGATGTAGGCATATCTCCGAACCACGTAAATCTCACATGTACTCAGGTGTGCTTATCTCTCTTCCTTAACCCTTGAGAAAGGCCGGTACAAAGACCAAAATACCCCTAACCCAAAGCCCAATCCATAACTAACCTAGTGGACTAATTCGGTGAACCCGAAATACAAGACATCAACTCAACATTTTCAAATCATGCCTGCAAAATGAAAGCTCCACTTTGCTCCACTTTACTTTACTGTCTAGCTAAATTCTACTATAGGCTAAACTTCCATGAAAAGATGGGTGTGTTACATCAAAAGTGCAAAAATTTTATTAAAAAATCCTACCATAAAAAAAAATCAAAAAATAACATTTTCAAGCCACTAAATAACAAAAAACTATCCACTTTTTATACAAAGGGTTAAAAAAATTCCTTTTCAAGCCACTAAAATAAAAACTCATCATATTATTATTAGACCCCATCATGTTTTCTTTTCTTTTGATTTGATGCTCTGTATCTGAGGCTCTTTATTTTACTACAATTCACTACACCACATATCCAACCAGACTCATAAACCAAAATAAAACTTCATGCCCCAGATTTTTTGAGCAATTCAAGGCTGCAAGAACAGTGAGTACTACTAGCTAGAAAATTAAACCAAAGTTTTATTTGTTTATATATAATTTAAGGTGATCTAGGATTTATCAATCAATGTGATATGGCTAGGACCCATTCATTTTACGCCGCTTAAAGGAATAGCTCAAATACCTTCCCTATATTGCTCACAAAGAGAACAGAATTAAGGGCAGGTTTGGATGCGTCACATAGGGACACCGTTCACAATTAGATCTTTCCTAGCCACCCATGACCCACCCTATAAACACGTCCAACAAGATCTATCTGGCGTGGAGTATTAAGTCATTAGAAGTCCCTACAGCTTGACTATTCTGAATCGAACCAAAACGCATTGGAGGATACAGTTCCCAAATATGCAGCTTATGTCGGCTTTGTGCAAGTCGTAGATGTCCCGTCCTCTCCTTTCCAAAGTATACAGCTTATGTAATCACTTCTGTACGAACAAAAGAAAAGGGGGAGGCTCACAAAAAAAAGAAAAAAGAAAAAAAATCTTCCAGATGCACCAAATCCACCCCAAGAATAGATAATCGAGAAGAATTCATCGTCTACACTATGTCTTAGCCCAGAGCATTAAAAATGCCTACACTCGCTAGGATTGGATGCAACCAACCCATTTATTCTTCAAGCGCAAGTTTGTTCACACAGACCATGAACAATGGACCCCTTGAGCTTATATAAACGGTACAACTACCAACAGCATTTAACAATCCTTTTTAACGGTACAGCTTTCTTCCGTGAAACATGGGCAAGTGAATGTTAGCATGCTAACTTCATTCCATTTTGCGTGCTAACCAAAATCAGACAAGTGATTTTGCATCAATATGCAGGAAATTACATGGCATAGCTTGTGATTATGAGAGTAATGGTTATGTGATTGTGAGACCACACGAAAACACCGCCAATTTTAATTTTCCAATATTCAAATTGTTCGTATTCCATGAAATTGTTTTGCTAAGGTAATTTGGGGCAATTTTGAGAGAGAGAGAGAGAGAGAGAGAGAGAGAGAGAGATCTTTCATCCCATTTCCTATATTTGTAGGGAACTAAAACATGGGTCGAGCACTCGAGCTTAACATAAAAAATATAAGTAGCACATTAGAACAGAATCTACCCGTTTAGTGGCCCATGAGCCTGGACTGAATGCAGACAGCTATTCGTTTCCTCAAATGATAGGGAGCCACTGTCCAACACCTCCAATCAGAGGAGAATGAGATGGTCATCACCTAGGCTGCTAGGCAGGCAGTAATTTCACAACTGTAAGCTGCAAAAACATATGCAGAAAGACAGTTGAGTAAAGATTGATCTCTCACCATAATCAAAAGTTGAGTAAATATTTTCTTACCAAAATCACATGGAGAAAAGACTAAAAACGAGAATTCTCTTGTGGTGTGCTTCTTCCTGTGTAGAACTCTGTAGAAAAGAGGAGAGTCGGAAAGGGTTGTTAGAAGAAGAAAACAAAACGAAAAGGGTTTGGGCATGTCTGTGTGAACGGGTAGTGCCGAACCACTTGCCAACAGAATTCGTTTGGTACGCTGTAAAAGAGAGCGAGAGCCATCCAGCAGTTTGGCTTCTTGTGTATGGCACTTAGGCTGGCGTGTTCTCGTATGTTTATGATCTATGAGTGATAAATGATGCTAGTGTAAAGCTGCTGGCGTTGCACGGAAAGATCAAAACGCTGTGTTGACTACTGAATTTAATGTCTTGTCATGTACGTTCACGTAGCTAAAGTGGGACGTGCAGCGACGTGTATGCAAAGGATAGAGTACTGGTAGTGGTAGGTTTTGCTTTTTCTCCGTCTTGTACCCCAGCAGGTAAGTCTTTGATACAGTTTTATACTTTCAAGATATGTTCTCCGGATTTTTTGGATAAAATCTTGTCAGAAGATTTCATGACGGGTAAGTGAACTGAAGATTAGAGACGCTATTACTGGAAAAATCTGTTCAGACTCTGGATATATAAAAGAGTCATCAAATTTCAATATTCACCTAAAAGCTCTGGACAGAGATATCTTGCCTGTGTAAAGAGTAAAGTAGGAGATACAAGCAGTGACATCCCTATTCATACAGGAAAACTGTGATATCACGCTCAAAAAAAAAAAAAAAAAAAAGAAAAAAAAAAAGAAAAAAAGTGAAGATATGCACGTTCATGACCTTTTCTATGATATTGAAATTTGAAAATTTTTTTATTTTCACTAAGCCTAAAGGATTTTTTGGTAAATTCATCAAGAGTATATAGAAATTATTTTAAATACAGGATTTATTGGGAAATTATAAAAAAATGCATGGGTCAACAAAGTTTTACAATTAAGTAACTATGGGAATTATTGGAGAAACTTTAAAAATTGCACAGGATCACAAATCTTTACAAGTTTATGAATACAATCACATGCTTTATGACATCATATTTTAGTTTTTTAGATTTTTCATATTTATATTTGTCTCTATATTTTTAATAGACTTAGGGCTCTAAATTTTGCATCCGTGCAACTCAGCCGATTGAATGTTTCAACTTAAATGGAACCGATGTAATTCCATCACCTCTTGATTTTGAGTTTTAAAACCTTGTGCATTAATGCCTTAATATTTTCCTGTAAAATAAGTTACATATATGTATATGTTATAACTAAATCTAATATTAATTCTGTATATCAATATTCTCATGGTTGAGAGGTATCGGCCCCTTAGTTTCACGTGCTTAACCAGCAGCTTACCATAGAAAATAAAATCTAATGTTTAATACATAAATATTTTGTAATTCTCGTGTTCAAATTCTCACTTATGAGAATTATGAAGGTTCCAACATGCAGATCCGTTCTATCTCATTGCTTTCTTGATCATCACATTAAAAAGTTGGGAGGGCTTCACAAATTTACTCTTAAATGCATGACCTTGATAAAGGCAGCCATAGATTTCAGAAGCCGTTCCAGAGTGTATGACATATTTTCTTTTTATTTGCTGAATCGTTACATTGAAGGGCAAGATCCCTAACTGTGTGGTGAGTTTGAGCTTTGAGGTGCTTTGCCATTAAGCTAGCTGTTGCATTTTTCTCCTCTTTGCCTTAAGAAGATCAGTCGATATTATTTCCAGTAAATTGTGAAGAGATTTTCTCCAAATTTTGATAAAATCTTGCCAGAAAATCTGATGATGGATGAGTGATCTAGAAGTTTTTACAGAAGTAGTTTTAAATACGGGAATAATTGGAGAATTCCGAAAAATTACGTAGGACAACAAAGCTTTGCAAGCTTATGAATACACTCACATGTTTTAGAAGTCAGGGCGGATCAATCAAAGCTTATGGCATTACATTTTAATTTTTTAGATTTTTCACATTTATGTTTCATTATGTTTAATAGACTTTAGGCTCAAATGTTCAAATTGGCTCAACTGAGCCGATTCAACTTAAATTGAACCCATCTAAGTTGCGATTTTGAATTTTAGAACCTTATGCATTAATTCCATAATGTTATTCTAAGAAATAAGTTAGCAGGTGTAACATCCAGTCCCCAAATTAAGATTTATTTTCTATTTTTTCATGAATTTTGTTAATTGATTGTTTTAGTATTAATTGGGTCTTTGGTAAGTAGAATAGGTGGGACCCTAGCTTATATTAGGCAATTCATAGACTAATGATGATTTTAATTAAGTTAATCATACAACATTTCCTTTCATAATGTGCATTTATCATGAGCATCTTGAATCAAGAGTGGACCCTACCCAATTAAGACAAGCTACCTCTATAGGACCCTATTTATGACCCTTCATGTAAATAAACCCAACTAAAAGACTTACTAGCAAATACCCAAAATAACCAAAAAACCCTAGCTTTATATAAAAGCACACATCCCATAGCTACAACCTTTTGTGCCTCCTATATAAGAATCCTAGCCCCTAAGCTCTCCTTACTCCATCTCCTGCACCCTTCCAAGCCAAGAGTAAGTGATTAAGAGACTCTTATCCCTCATTTGAAAGTGCTTTCATCTTTTTTTTTTTTTTGAAAGATTAGATTCCATTAAATAAAGCAAAAACTTTACAAGCAACTCAAGACAAAGAAAAAGAAAAGCATGCTAACAGCTTACAAAACAAGCCACGACTAGCTACCTCAAAGCATAACGACTACCTGGATAAGAGAGTTCCACATTCTTGATGGTTCAAGATTTTTGGAGGTTTGTAGTGCTTTATCATTCTCTTTCCAAGATATCTCGCTAGAGATGACACAGTAGAAATGGAGAAGCCATTTAAATCCTTTAGAAGTTGGGATAATCTCCTGAACAAGAACCTCATTCGCCAGGGGGATCTTCTTGGAAGTTGGAGAGTATTTGCAAACCACCCCTCAACTTCCACATACACCTGGGAAGTGAAGTGGTGACCTACCTCTTAAAGAAGATCCACCATGACTTCCGAGCATTTTCCACCAGGGAGGATCCTGGCTGTCAGAGGGCGTTGAGAGGGTTGCCAAGCAATTTCCAGCGTGTAGTCCTGCCACTGAAATACAGAAATTCTCCATCCACGTCCAACCTTAGGCTGATTTGTGCCTGGTGGGATTGGCAGCAGGCGAAGTGGGCAGTAGGAGGTTCCACCACTAGTGATAGGGGGCAGGGAGATGAGGATATAGATAAAGGATCCTACTTTGAATCTGGACCTGCACTTCAACAAGAATTTGGTTGGGCTGACAAGACTTACTTGCAAAGATCCTTTTATTTCTTTCTAACCATATATTCCATATAAAGGCTAGGAATAGAAGGTTGGCCAAGCAATTTAGAGCAGTGAAGTTTCCTTGAATAGTGTTCACGGCGTGCATCACTTTAGATTGCATACATGTAGGGAAGGGAGGGTGAATTCCCACCTTTAGCAATAGAGCAGACCAGACTCGCTGGGTGAACGGACAGTGAAGAACCAAGTGTTCTACATCCTCCCGAGGCCCATCGCAGAGGGAGTAATTGAGTTGACATTGAATACCTCTCATCTGCAGAAGAGCTCTCGTTTTGAGTTTCCCTAACAGACACATCCAGGCAAAAAGTGAGTGCTTAGGAATGTGACCCTTGAACCAAATATTTTCAGCCCAAGGAGCATCAGGAATAGCAGCCGAGGAGTCAATTAACTGGTAGGTGGAGGATAGGGAGAAATTGCCATCATCTTCTCCTAACCATACCACCTCATCAGGGAAGGAGATCTCCAGATGAGGCAATTGCTGAATGGACCTTCTCAAGTCAAATAGAGAAGAAGGCATGGAATCAAGGCACCACCCTTCTTGCCTAATGAAATGCTTCACTAACACACTTCTTTGGAAGCCAGAGTTTGTGATCTCCGTATTTGGAATAGAGCTTACAAGCCTTCCATCAGGCAACCAAGGATCATACCAAAAAGAAGTATTAGCTCCATCTCCAATTAAGCATCTGGTAACGGGCTCTGCCTTTCCCCTTTGGAGAAGAATAGATTTCCATCCCTAAGAAGCCGCTTTGGGAATGGATACTTGCCAGACAAATTTAGCCTTTAGATACCTTGCTCTAACCCACCTTGACCAGTAGCTATCTTGGAATGAAGCAATGTGCCAAACTTGCCTGAGAAGGGCTACCTCATTTATCTTCCTCATTTTCTTTAAGCCCAGGCCCCCTTTCACTTTAGGAGTGCATATGGAATCCCAGGCTATAGGGTAGAAACACTTAGGAGACCAAGCATTCTAGAAGAACTTTCTAATGAACTGATCAATAACATCCAAAACTCCCAGAGGCAACTGGTACACACTAGCCCAAAATAAAATTGCCGGAGTAACGGTTGATTTGATAAGTTCAACCCGGCCAGCAAAGGATAAGACCTTTGCTTTCCAACCAGAAAGCTTTTTTTGGAGATTCTCTAGAAGCTCAGAACAATCCAGGAAGTTTAGTTTTTTCATGGAAAGCAGGACCCCTAGGTATTGAAAAGAAAGCTTTCCTTCTTTCATACACAGGATGTCAACAATGATATTAACAGTTTTTGTGGACGTGTTCAAGAAGACAATGAAACTCTTGTCCCAATTTATAGCCAGGATCTGAAGTCTTACAAAAGTTATCCAAGAAAGCTCTGATGTTTGTTACTGCCTGATGGGTACTCAGACTAAAGAGCATAACATCATCAACAAACAGGAGGTGGGAAATAGTAGTCCCTGCTTTGCGGTATGGAGATGGAATGATTTGATTTCTTGCCATTGAATCTAATTGCTTGGAGAAATAATCCATCACCAGGGTAAATAAGAATGGAGATAATGGGCATCCTTGTCTAAGATCTTTTTTTCCTAGGAAAAACCCTTCTGCCTGCCTATTCACCAAAACAGAGTAAAAGGCGTCAGCCACTCAAGTCATAATGAGCTTAATAAAGTGGCCTGGGAACCCCCTTGCCAATAGAACCTTATATAAGGACCTCCAATTGACACTGTCATACGCCTTTGCAAGATCGAATTTAAGACACATCCGAGGCTTGCCTCTTTTCATATGAAATCGATGAAGGAGGTCTTGAGTGAGCAAGATATTATTAAAGATTGATCTTCCAAGGATGAAAGCTGATTGAGCAGGCCCCACCAACTTTGCCATTAGAGGCTTCATTCTTCCCACTAGAATCTGAGTTATAATCTTATAAAGTTCATTTGTGAGGGTGATTGGCTTGTATCTATCTAGGGTAGTGGGATCTTTTGATTTAGGCATAAGAACAATAAATGTGTGTTTTAATTAGCCCAGCATCTTTGAGGATTGGAAAAAATCTTAGATAGCTGTGCATACATCCATGCCAATAATCGGCCAACAGACCTTGTAGAAGTGGGCGTTGAATCCATCAGGCCCCGGGGCTTTAAGAAGATTTCCTTGCTTCACAGCTTTTTCAATTTCCTCTCTAGTGGGTTGGTGCTGAAGGTGACTGAAATCAAGCTCTGACTGGTAGGTACTTGGATACTGTTGAGGATCTAGAGCGGTCATAGCTGCATCTGAACCCAGCAAATTTGTGAAATGATTTACGAAAACTATTGCCATTGCCGTCGGGTGATGACGGTTGACACCTTGAGAATCAGTAATGGTAGAGATGAAGGAGGCCGCTTGGTGCTCTCTCATCAAATTATAGAAGTATTTGGTGTTGCTGTCTCCAAGATTTATGTTCTGGTCCCTAGATTTTTTGCTTAATTCTGCTTTCCTCCATTTTTAACAGCTGCTCTAACTACTGAATAGCTTGCTTCTTTGACTGTTGTAGCAGTGGGTTTAGCGTGTCATGATCAATTTGATTTTGGATGACTTCTAGCTTATTTTGGGCTAGCTGAATACTTGTAGACATAGAAGGCTTACTTCTCGTCTACTTCTTTAACTTTTCTTTCAGCTTGTTTAGCTTAGTAATCAGCCTAAACATAGGAGTGCCCCTGACCTCTTCCCTCCAAACCTCCCTAATTAAATCAAAGAATCCCTCCATCTTCACCCAGTAATTGAAATATTTGAAAGGAGATTTCCTATGCCAAGGAATTGAAGAGGAAAACAGTAAAGCAGCGTGGTCTTAAATCCCAGCTAGAAGGGCTTCGCAATTGAAAGGCTTGAGCTGGAAGAAGGAAGCATTTCCCAGGCTTCTGCCAAGCTTGCAGGAGAAACGAGACGAGCCTACAGTAGAATTTGACCATGTGAAGTTTGGGCCAGCTAAAGGGATATCCTGTAAAGCGGCTTCATTGATACATTCATTGAATTCATTTATGGTTGACAGAATGGGAGGTGCCCCTCCTATTTTTTCAGAGGACCATCTGATTTGGTTAAAGTCTCCTGCCACAATCCAAGGATGATCTCCCTGGACCGACCGAGAGTAGTCTATGATTTTACTCCAGAGATCCCGACGCAGTCTACTATTATTAGCACCATAGCTAACAGTGAGGTAGAACTGGAAAATTGGGCAAGAAATTTGGCAGTGAACGGCTTGATAGGAGTTCTCCAACGCATGTAAATGCAGTAATCTAGGGTCCCAGAAGATCCAAATTCTTTGAGAAGTAACAGAATCTATATTTGAAATCCCTTGCCAAGCTTGAGGAGCTACATTATTCTGAACCGAATAAGAAGAAGCAGCTTTAACTTTAGTTTCCAAAAGAGCCACTAAGGAGAGATGTAAATGCTTTATTTTATTCTTAATATCCATTTGCATGGGGGCACTATTCAACCCCCTAACGTTCCACAACAGGAACCTCATTGATTCACTAAGAGGGTGGGAGGGTTACCCCTTTTGTGACTTCTCTGCTTTTCCAGATTATGTGTAGCTTTTTGAACAGTTGCTCCAACTCTCATTGCATCTGTCTTGTTTTCCCCTTCACTTGGATTTGATCTCTTCATCCTTGGCCTTTGATTCTTGTAAGGACCCAATCCCAAGATTTTTTTTATTTTATTTTATTTATAATTGTATATTATTATTATTATATTTATTATTTAATTTTGATCTTAAAATTAGACCATGCTTGGACCCCACCCATTCATTGAATTAAATTTGTCATCTTTGTGATATCATCTTGTTTTGGGTGGGACCCAACATTGAATGATGGGGATTTAGATTTTAAAATGTTAAACTTTGTTAGGGGAATCATGCTTCAGTCAAATTGGAATCCCATGAAAAGAACTCACGTATCCCACTAGATTTCTTTCTCTCTTCATGCAAAGAATGTGTCTTACATCATCTCCTCCACCTACCTCAACTGAACTACAAGGGGAAACCACGTTGAGCATATCTCCTTCCCACTAAAACAAAGGAAAAACTTCCTCTGTCCTCCTTATATGAAGAGATCTTACCTGTACGAACCTTTTCTTTACAACACTTCCTAAGTACCAATCTCTCTCTATCATACCAGTCTTTACTACCTTTCAAGCTCTCTCTCTTACAGATTTTCTTCTCCACACAAGGTCTCCTTCCCCATCAAGGTAATTCACACATCTCCTTTCTCTGATAATTTCTAGCTTACTATAATTATCTTTGTTTTATTCCTTCCCTTTTTCTTTTACTTCTTTTAGGAATATTGATTTAGTATTATCTATATGCTTTGCTTTTGCATACCCATATCATCACCTTTGCAGAATTGATTTTCCACCTTCTCTCAACACCTACACCAACCCATGTTTATAATATGGACATAGGCCTTATTCTCTTAAACAAACAGAACACTAGTTTCTTTGTTAGCTTTATCACCTACTTCTATTTCCTTTATTTGTTTTCACCCATGTTTATGGTGTTCCATGTTTTCCTTCACATCATATTTTACTGCATTCTTCTTCATCTCTCAGTCATCATCTCCATCATATACCACTGTAACAATATTCTTTTCTTTGGCTTCTTCTGACTTTTTCATATTCATTTATGTTATGCGTTCTTCTTTCATATTTATTTTGTAGTTTCATCTTGTCTGTTAATTTCTTTGATGCTCTATTTTAATTATACATCATGTATAGTCATCGAGATGAAGAACCCATCTTCACTACTGTAAGCCTCCAAATGCACATTTCACCCACCATAAAAATCCAAACATTACACACATTTGCCATTCTACCAACTTGCAGAATTTTAAATTCAAGGCCAACACTTCACTTGGAGTTGAACCCAAGCATCTGCACTGCATCTCTCCATTATCACATCCTCATCTTCCTCATAGAAACTATATGCAGAAGCTAGTGGGAAGCCAACTTAGAACTTAAGTGTTTGTGGCTGCTGCAACTCAAGACTTTAAAACTAGGCTGTTTTACTTTAAGAACCAGTACCCAACTATGCTATCCCTCTTAACAAACAAGTCATTATCAATCTCTGCAACTCTAAAAGTTCTTCCTTTTCTACAGTTTTTCTTCTTCTTTCTATTTCTATTACACTCATACTTCTCCACTTTATTTATTTATTTCTTTTTAACTATTTTCAAGTCTCCATCTCCACCTTTGTATTCTACTATGTTCCTCTAACCAAACAACCCATCATTCGCCACCTTTCATTCTAGTAAGCCAGACACAACTTCATTAATTGTTACAATTTACCATGGAAACAATCCGCCCATTCATCACCAATGGACCCATCTAATCTAAGTCTAGACCCAACTAGTTCTCATTCACCTCCAATCTTCATCACAAGTAAATCACCAAAATCATTTATAATATATAAATTCAACCATTCAACTCAGTGTCATGCAACTGAGAACATATATGTATCACATCACCAATAGTTGGTCCCACTTGAGTCCAATATCCAAACTTTCTATTAGACCTCTTGGACCCACCAATCTTGACCCGCGTAAGATACCAATATAACTCTATGTCACTGTGGCCCACCATCCTAGCCTACTTGGTCTATATGTTTCATTCATGCACGGGCCCAAGTTCATGATCCAGTAGTCTGAGCCCACTCACTATCCATTTACACAAACTATTGGCCATGGTCCACCTTAAATATATACATGTGTAACTCCTACTATATATGGCCCACTTGCACTATTTAATATTTTGGGCTCAAACCACGTGTCTCAACCCATCAAACCCAACCTTTACCCAAACCAAACCCATTAATTGCACATGAACCTGGATCCTAATTATTAGTTACCTATCATGACCAGGGAACCACATCAAGATTCCAGAACATCCAGATCAGGGCAAGTTTAATCAAGTGATCATCGTGAATCCAGGCAAGTAACCTTACTATGGTTCTCTAGTACTAGAGTTTTCTAATTTGCCTTCTAAAATATTAAATTGTTCTGTGATCCTTGGTTTCATGCGGGGCTCAATCCTGGCATCTTAGCTTATCTAGGGCCATTGATTTTATTGATATGATTGAACCTTATGAATTAATTTGTGAACTTAACAATTATCAAAATTGTAAATATTGAACTTATTCCATGTTCATTTGATGCTACCATGAGATATAAAAATTCTTATATGATTCCTTACTAGAAATATTTATTTCATGGTTGGACTCCAAAATTGTGACATAATTCTAATTATGTTGCAAAAATGTTTCACATCATATCTTGCTAAGAAAATTTAATTTTGAGTCTTATGGTCCACCGTTGAATGCAATCCTTGACTTTTGAGGCATTATCCAACGCATGGGCAACGCAATGTGGGAATTCTCACATGCGGACTCTAGCCCTCTTTATGGGTATGACACTGGGGCCTGGGAACCCCTTTGTGCGTGATAACTAGACTGCAGCTAGTCCCTTATGACTTTGGGCCCTTATATGTGTGATTATGGCTTCGGGCCCTCATATATGTGATTATGGCTTCGGGCCCTTATATGTGTATTGTGGCTGAGGAGATGCCTTTTCTTAAAATAGATCATGTGATCTTTATTTTATTGTCAATATACATAAATTATTGCAAAATTATTCATGTTACCATTGTCTTGTTAATATTTCTTAATACCTCATTTTTTATTGGATTATCTTTGAATTAATTATTATTTGTTCATCGTACCCAGATTGCTATCATTTGATTGAATAATTGTTTGCTATAGTTTTATAGTTTGTTTACTTGTGGAGCTTTATGCTCATATGTGTTTGTTTGTTTTTTTTTTTTTTTTCAGACATTGAGATTGATCCCACCAATAATGAAGAACCTTAGCTTATTTGCGAGAAATGGGTGAATCTTGAGAATCGAGTCACTACTTAGTTTTTTAGTGTTTATTTGGTTTTATTATGTAGTTGGACTATGACATATCTATTTGAATATTTCATTACTTTGAGAGCATTGGTATTAGGCATTTCTGTTTATCTTCTATTAATGACTTAACTATTAATGATTTAATCCAATCTAGTTGACTATGAATCTTCTCAAGTAATGATTCAATTAAATGAATGATTTATAATATGAAATGTGAGACCGTTACGCCATGAACTCTGAGGGTCCTAAGGATCTCGGAATTCGGGGCGTGACAATTCTAATCGCATTGGTCCTGTTCTTCATGTGTATCATCTGCTCCCTTAATCACCAAAGAAGTTGTTTTGTGTATTTCTGCAGGAGTTGAATCTTCTGAGCCTTCAAGGTCTGCGAGGCATTCAAATCTATTTTTTATGACTCCTCCCGACACCTGTATAGGCCTTTGACAGGCTCTTTGTTTCCAGATTTAGGGGCATCCGAGATAGCCCTTTCAGTGGGAGCCTTTGAAGCATTGCTAAGTTTTGGCACCCACACCTGCTTAACTATAGGATTAAGAGCACAACTTGCCGTAGAATGAGTAAAAGTATTGCATTTCTGGCATGGGGAAAGTCTCTAATCATACTCCACTCTTTGCTGAAAAGAGTCCCCATTGTACTCTGTGGTGATATCTTTTGGTAAAGTGGAGAGGACATTTACCTCCACACAGACCCGAGCATAGGATGGTCGGGTTCCTTCAACCGTGGCTTTGTCCATGAATAAGGGCTTCCCTATTAAGCTAGCTATCTTGCTTCTCCCAGATTTTGATCGAAAGCAGAAACTTGGATTAGATAATTTGATCCACAAAGGAATGGTTTCAAATTCACTCTTTTGCATAGATGCCGTTATGCTCCATCTCTTCAGAACCAATGGGTGACCCTAGACAACCCAGGGTCCATTTCCAGCATCTGCTGACTTTGTTCAAAGGATGTGAATTTAAACAAGTGGAAACCATCCTCCATAGAATGGATCTGAAACTGAAAGTCTTTCCATGCCCTTCCTAGAGCTGCTTTAACAGTAAAAAAATTTGGTCTTTTACCAATGAAATGGCCCACTAGAGAGTTTTGCCATACCTTTGTTGCTTCAGTAACATCCTCCTCTGTTAGGGTAGCTTTGTTATCTCCCTGGGTTGAGGCAGGCATGTCTAGCAATGCCCGGTCGTTTAATTTCGTTGGTCCAAACAGCGAGGACCATGAAGCAGGTCCTTTTCCTCTTTCTCTTGTTGACACACAGTAATAGGGGTTTGTGGTCTCTCTTCCCCTTTCCTAGAGTCAAATCCCTCATTCTAGTTTGCCCCGTTTTCCTGAGGCAACATTTTTCCTGAGGAAACCGGGACCTCAATAAGTCCCCCTAAGAACTAAGCTCCTGGCCCTACCATACAAGCTCTCGATGCTACAGAACTTTGTTCTCCCTCTGATTCAGTTTCTGAAGTTGACCCTACTTCCACAGACTGTTCTTGAATGTGGCCGTTAGCTTCTAGTTCGTATTTGAGCTGCATCTCAGCCTCATACATGATATCCTTTGGCAGATCTACAGGTATCCCGGCCTCTAGTTTCTTTTTCAGGGCCAGTTTTATAATGGTAATTTGTTCCTCTCGATCCTCAACAATCTCCAGCAGATTTTTGATCTTCTTGATCTTCCCACTCTGTTGGTCACGGACATCAGAATCATCTGGCGGTTTTGGTTTGGGGGATCGCTTCTTCTTGCCGGCCATGGAGAAGAAGCTCGCCCAGAGAAAGAAAAGAAAAGGAAGTAAAGAAAAGAAAAGGAAAAAGAGCCTTCAGTTACCCACTTGATGTTTGGATTGGAGGAAAAAGAGCCTAAGCTACCATTGACACATCTCCCAAGGTGAGCACTTGAACATTTTTTTTTAGTTTGAGCAATTAAATAGTGTAGTAATGGGTTTTCCTAAACTTGACTTCATTTATTCATCCTCCCATGGCATTCATCTCATCTTTTCTTCTTATTTTCATGTCATTTCATTAATAGGGTATTATGTGAGCTAGGAGATTTGAGAATTTCTCCATTTTGAGCTTTAGCTTTTGATTTGGGAGCATTTGTAACACTTCGACCAAGCTCGACCACGTTTAGCAACTAATTAATGTTGTTTTTGTTGTTAATTGTGTTTTTTTGTATTTTGTGTTCGTTGCGGGTCATGGATAAGTACTTGGGTTGAGTTTGACTTGGACTAAGTAGACCAAGCCCTTTTTCGTAATTTTAGCTTTTCTAAGGCATGGCCATTTTCGCATCATCTTGGTGTCAACACGTGTCTTTCGTTGAGCTCGTTAACTTCCATAACTACGGCAATTGCAAATGACATCGTGTGGTTCTGTTGGACTCGGATTTGACTCAAACTGTAATTTGATTTATACCTTGGACTTTCTTGCAATTTGGCTTTGGAACTTATCTATATAAGCTCCACCACCGACTCATCTCTCTTTCGTTCACGCTCTTCTCTTCGTTCACATTCATCTCTCTCTCTATTTTCTCTCCTTCCCTTCTCTTTGATTCAGTCAAGCTAGAAGAAGGGTGAAAGACCCACTTGTTTTCTCTCCTTCCTCCTGTGCTATGTGGTAAGTGTATGTTTTGGACTCCTTCTCTCCTTTCTTTTGCTCGTTTTTCATGACTATACTCATGTGTTTTCCTTCTCTTTCTTATGCATAATAGTTGTGAGTGGTGTTTGGAAGTGAAATTGAGCCCAAGGACCATAATCTGAGTGTTAGAAGTGACTTGAGGCAAGTATAAGCTTAACTTGTATGAACCCATGTTGGTAATCGCTTGATTTTGGTTACTTCTCATGAGTTTGCATGGACAACATGTTTACAACCCCATTTTATATCCTTCTCCCTTCCTCTATTGGAATTTCACACATTGGATGTCATTATAGGTTTTCTGTAATTGCTTCAGAATTCGACCCAGCGCATGCACGGCTACGCCGTGAAACACACTACGGCTAAGCCGTAATCCCCATTGTAACCCAGCCGTAAATCAATACAGGGTGACACCTAAAAATAACTGAGAGTAGGCAAATCAACGACCCTTCTACGGCTAAGCCGTGAAGCCTTATACGGCTAAGCCGTAAGGTTCTTTCAGCTAAGCCGTAGGGTTACCTACGGTTGAGCTGACTGACTGGAACAAGAAGAAAGATGGAAAAGGTAAGAGACCTGTAGGACCTTTACAGTAGAAGGTAGGCACCTTTGACTGGCCCAACGGAACATGAAAAATACGTGAATGATCTCGAGAGCTGCGAATCATTCATGTTCGTTATCCAGTTGTTAAGCACTTCCCCATGGGTGTTGGTTTAAGGAACTTCAGTGCATCATGTGATACACTACAACACTAGATAACGGTGCATCGAATAACTTAAAACTACATCATCATGCATGGTTAGAAATACTGGATAAATAGATTAGAATTGGCTAGTCAATGAATTTGATTCGATATGCTAACAGTTGCTTGCATGACATGTTGTATTTCGATCATTGATCTCCACTCTTTAGCATGATTTCTTGTTTCAGCTAGTTCCACCTTGTTCATATGGTTTCCATACCTTGAGTATACATGTATGATGCATGTATAAGACATGTTCTCAGATATGCACGCATGATATGTTTGTCACGGTTTATTCAGGGTTTTCATGATTGACTTGTATGGTCGGGCACTACTTAGCCTTAGCCTTAGGATCCGACGGGGTGATTTTGGTATAGTTTTCATGGCCTTACTGCAAAAGGAAACATCTTAGGGAAACCGGACCCCAGGAAACCTGAGACCCATTTGTACGCTAGCCCGGACAATGGCGTTCTCTACACGAATAAGATCCCTCTTTTAGGAGCATATGGCAATGTAGTCGCCAACTAGTTATGTACACAGCATGTATACATTGATTCACATGGCATATTTTCTTTCCTGCTTGCACAACAGCTTAGTATACGAATGTGACCTGTTATGATTATATGATGTTCTTTATTCTAATAGACACAGCATGTGTTACTTGTTATGGCTTATACATTGCTGAATCGTTGTATTCACGACTTGTCTTTGATGTTGCAGGCTCAGATACCCCTCCCGACCCCTCGTCGGTCGACCAGACTCTCAGTGAGGACCCCGAGGTCCCATCAAGCCTAGAGGAGTGGGTATGACACTCCGCCGAAGAGCGCCATGGCCATTTCTTGTATCTGAGTCTTCATTTTTGAGATGTACATGGTTATTTTGTTGCATTTTGTAAAACTGTTATCGTTATATGTCAATTATGTTTTTCGTATTCTCTTCTTGCATTTGTTTAGTGTGATGTTTTGATATCTATAGCTTCTGCGTACATGTTTGGCATGTGTGAACCTTTCCTTATGCGTGTGTATTTAGACCAGGTCTACGTGTACAGGCATGGAAGTACGTATGTCATCCGTTTAGCTTTTGGTAACCCCCGAACGCCTGGGCTCGGGTTGTGACAGCATTCAAGGCAAATTTAAGCAAGTAGATAATGGTATGCTAGGTTATATTAATGATTCTATAGCTAATCTTTATTCTAATGTGTAATTACAGCTCATCTCTTTCATGTTCTTTAATAAAAATGTATTTTGATTTGAAAATAAATTTTATGTTTAAAAGTGGATTTGAATGAATGGGAAGTAGAAATGATCCTAAAAAGGTTGGATTTGGTGTAAGGTATGATGGGTTTTAGGTAAGAGAAGTTTGAGAATAAACAAGAGAAGCTCGAACCAAAACAGCCTAAAAAAGCAAAACCCGCACCAGGTTCGATTGATCAGATAAAGGTCTAATCAATCGAATTAACTTTCTGGGTGGGTACAATCAATTAGGTCAACCCTATTTTTCAGAAAATGATCATTTATTTAATTATTTTATTTTACTTAAAAACCTCTTTTTACTAAACTTATTTTCAAAACTAATGTAGGTTGACTTGATGATGTCAAGTATACGTTAAGGAAACGTAAGCTTGATATCATAACCCGAGCCCAGAAATCGAGGGTTAGTAAAAACCTAACCAGTGACATACATACTCTAGTGCACGCACACTTAGACATAGTCCAAGTGTACACATACAAGGGATACTCACACATGCAAGCAAGGTGTAGCGGAATCTGTAAGTATCGTTGCATACAAAGAAGAGGATACACCATGATACCGGATTAACAAAATAAGATTAATTACAGATGTACAATCAAGGTAAGATAGAGTTTCTAGATGTCAAAATACAAGATAAACATGTTAAGTCAAAATCCTTGATGCAGAACAGATGATAAGAAAATGGATGCAATGCAAAGCTGCTCTCCCAGGGAGGGATCAGCTCCACTCCTTTAACCTTGACTGGGTCTCCCGGACCTCTCCTGAAGTCTAGCCGACCGATGAGGGGTCGATAAAGGGATCTGAGCCTGCAACATCAAGAACAACTAATGAGTACGACTACTCAGCAAAGCATAAGCAGTAATAAGTTAACACGCATTGTATCTAACAAAACAGTTATCAGTTAACAATTAACCATGCATCGAGATCATGTTCGTATACTAGGTAGGTCGTGTATAACAATAAGCATGCTTTCAGAATCATGAGACAGATAAACTAGCTAGGTGGCTCTACATTTGTCACATTCTCCCTATCGAGAGCAGTTTGGACGAGAACACCATCGACCGAGCCAGGGTACGAATGTGTCTCTGGTTCCCGGGGTCAGGAATCCCAGGACAGGAGCACTCTGCAGAGGCAACAAACACTCTATGCCAAAGTCAACCTCGTGGGTATCCTGAGGCTGAGGCTGAATAGAGCCAAATAGACAGGATCGATTATATGGTACGATGCACGTCAATTAATGTCAGTCAGTCAGTTAGACAGTATAGTACAGTGCAGTACATGTCAGTAAACAATACAGTTTCTGCATCACACGAAAAGCAATCATTAAGCTCAAGTCTTGCCGTATCATTACAAGTGAACAATTACAAGTCAAACAAGAATAAGAGAATAGAAGGCAATAACCGAAAACAATATGCAATGCAAGTCAAGGTATTACTCTGAATCAAGGTTGTTTACTAGCCAACCTTAAGCTAATTGTCCAATGTTTCTAACCGTGCATGATGATGTAGTTATAAGTTATTTGATACACAGTTGTTCAATTCGTGAGTGTTGCAATGTATCAATAAACATGTATCAAAGTCCCTTAAACCAACAACCATGGGAAGGTGCTTAACGAATGGACAACGCACATGAATGAGTCGTAGCCCTAAAGACCATTCATACGATTCTTATATTCCATTGGGTAAGTTCAAGTTACCTACATTCTAGATCAAAGGCCCTACAAGGTCTTTTATCCAACCTATTCTTTTTATTCATTTCTCAGGGGTTGTACGACTCAGCCGTAGGTGAACGTACGGCTTAGCCGTGAGATGCACTGCGGCTCAAACGTGGTTCCCCTTACTGTTCATCCACATTTACGGTTTAACCGTGTTTTGTTCTACGACTCACCGTGTTTTGTTCTACGGCTAGGGTACGGTTTAGCCGTAGCACATTTCACAGTTTCTACATGGCTGGACCGTACAAGGTCATCTGGATTTTCAACTCTCAAGAAATCTAATCGTAAACTGACCTACGGCTAGGTCACGACTAGCCTACAGCTTAGCCGTAGTGCATTCTGCGGCTTAGCCGTGGCCTTACTGTAACGTAAGAGCCGATTTTTCAGCTCTCGGGACATTGAGCCGTAAAACCTTACGGCTTAGCCATAAGTTTTAGAAACTGAAGGTCTGTACCCTGTTTACAGAAAACTGGAAATTGGATACAAAGGGAGATAAGATAACAATAGATGCAAACTAACACATTAGGACTGTAAACTCATCAAACCATGCAAGAGAACTAGGAATAAACCAAATCAGTTCATTACCGACAAGTGTTCATCCATATTATGCTTATACTTGCCTTAATTGGGATCTAACATGTGCACAGTTGTCCTTTGGCTCAAATCTATTGTTTACTGCGATTCTACCCATCATGCATGCAAGAAGAGAAAGAGAGAGAGAGACGTTGAGTGCATGCCATGTAAGAGGAAAAAACTGTAATAGACATAGATGGAGAGAATCATGGCTCAACCCTTACCTTCAAACTCCTAATTCACAAAAGATGAATTCCTTTCTGGCCTTGACTTGAAGAAGAAGAAAGAAGGAAAGGGAGAAGTGACGAACAGAGAAGAAGAAAAGAAGAACACGTTGAGGAGTAAGGCGGTGCATCGTCTATATGTATAAATAAGATAAGGATTAAGAAAGTTAGAAGAAAGTCCAATAGTTAACATTAATTACAGTTCAAGTCAAATGACGGTTCAACTGGAACGAATGACGTCTCTAGCATGCGAAGCAGTTACAGAAATTAACGAGCTCAACGAAAGACACGTGTTGACGCCAAAATAATGTATGAATGACAACGTCTTATAAAATCTAAAATTATGAAAAAGGGCTCAAGTCTACCTAATCCCGCTCAAACTCAACTTAACTACCTATCCATGACCCAAAACAGAATTCAAAAAATAAAACAATATTCACTGAACTAATCCACTGAAATTAACCACAAAAAGGGTTAATTAAACGTTAAACCAGGTTAAGCAGGGCCGGAGTGTTACACTTGATCATGGGATCAAGTATTATATTAGAATACTAGCAGACCTTATAACTGTGTAGGATTTAACTTTTGGAATCCTTACACCTTACACGTGACCAACAAAATCAATGAAGTAAGCAAAAAACATGCTAGCATTCATGGAATCTTTTTTAGATGTTTCCGTTTATTCTAATGTTAAACCCTCAAATGTGGGTATCAGGGTCCAATGCTCTTATTTATATACAATGCAATACAAAAAACTTCGGTAATGCCGACATTAGGCAATTTATGGTTACATCGAAAAGACATGCTAAGGATACAGACATATTAAAATAGTTTGGCTTGTAAGCATACTTGTCTCTTAATTAAATTGAAAATTTATGCATGCTGTTATACATTACCTTCTCTTATCTTAACTGTTCATTTATGTTCAATATGTCTATTATGTTTAGTTTAGTTATATTCAGCTATGTTTATTTGTCCATTATGTTCATTTATATTCAGTTATGTACAGTATGTTTAGTTTTGTTCAATCATGTTCAGTATGTCCTTCATCTTCATTATATTATTCATGTTTATTATTATCTACACTTGGTAACAACATGCTTTACTTACCTTCACATGATACGCAAGTAAGTTATGACCAATAAGTATGATATGCACGCTTGTACGGTATGGTTCAACATGTTATTGATTCATGGAGTCAGCATTGCTGAGTTTGACTCTATGAGGCCCAATGGGGCTGAATATGAGTTTGATATTATAAACACTGCAATTGGATCCCGATAAGAGTGAGTTGATGTTCCACTGAGGAATCAGGCTCGCTACCTGATTCTTATCTCGTTTTACCACTCCTATATTGAAATGATATTAGTAAAGTGGATAGCCAAATTTGTAAGTACTTTTCATGTTATTTATTATTCTCTTATACATGCTTTATTATATGCTAACATACCTAGATATGCTTTCTGACCTTTGTTTAAATCATCATGTCCTAACTCTATTTGGCATACCATGCGATTTACTACTTCGTTATTATTGAGTTGTCGTACTCAGAGTACTACCCTTGGTATTACACGAACAGATCCTGGCTCAGACTTGGTTGTCATCACTCATCTGGAGGACCACGCACATGTTCTTTTAAAATTAGTTGAGTGGACACCTGATAATGTCTATTATTAACATACTCGATAGAGCATCCCACGGTTGCAACATTTAGGATCTTAGAGATATGGATACTCCGTTTATCATGCCATCATGTTTTATTTGATAGACTTATGTTTTTTTTCTTATTAGTAAACATGTATTATTATTGGTTTCTGACCATCCCATACTTATGCACATTATCACTTATGCACTATTTACTTTAGTATGCATTTGGACAGGTAGATTTTCATTGGGATCATGTTGAATCTATTATCTATTATACAATTTATTATGGAATGTTTAAAGAGGTATTCATTGTGCTTTATACTATTATAACATGTGGTTCATGGGTGTGCTCAGCACCTAAGCTTTTCGCAAGTTACATTAAGTATTCCATGCTTATGGACCTTCCTCGCACGTTTAAATGTGAAAATTTTCCTTGTAAAGTTCGTATTTGCTTTAGTGCAATACAGGTTACTATAGAATTACGTGATACTCACACAGCAGGCCCATGGTGACATCAAGAGTCGGCATGCATTGGATGACATATGGAAGTGGAGGCTTCAAGGTTGGCAGTACCTTGAGTCAGGATCATTTGTGTTGGCGAACCTTCATAAAATCTCAATTTGTAGCACCTCTCATAAGCACTACAAAGAATGGCCTCTCACCTCACTACCAAAAGGTGGCAATTTTTACCTACTTGATCAAAGTTTGAACCTAGCCGGGCATCTTTTCCTCGCAAGAAGGCTTTGTTTTACCTTGCCCGATATCTACCTACTCTCCTTGCCCAAGAGCCTTTCATACCTCTTGGAGGTCTACTTCCCTCTTTCAAAGATGGGCCCCAACCCCCTATAGCTGGGATACTAAAAAATATACTACTAAAAGTGCAGGGACATGGACAATTGTGTTTTGTTTTTTAGGGCCTTTTGCATTCTATTGCTGCAAGGGTCTCATATATATGTTTGGCTTGCAGTTCTTTTGATTCCTCTTAATGTGATCCCGTGATCCCCAAACCTAAACCACCCCAACAACCCCAACCCCCCCCCCCCCCCCCCCCAACAAAACACACACACACACACACACACACACCAAAAAAACAAGGAAAAAAAAGTTAATATTGAGTACAAAAATTCTCTTTTTAATTATCATGAAATTGCATTAGTTCAAATTTGCACTCATGAGAATTGTGAATATGAAGGAGACTGGGTCCAATATGCAAGATGCATGTTCTCCCATTTCTCTCTCTCATCACATCAAATAAAATGGCCAATGACCACATGTCCATGTTGGATCTCCCACTTAAACAACCTAATCAACTTAGGACTCCATATCATTAAAACTCCTTACGTAAATATTATTGGTGGTTAAGACAGAGTTGTTATTTGTTAACTTAATAAACTATCCATGCTAAGAGAAATCTAAATTCCAATTAAACTAAGATTCCATGGGAACTCCTCTGTGGAGCCTACTATTAACCCCATCAAGAGATAAGACCGAGGGGATGGTAAGATCCATGTGGGACCACCCCAAATATCAAGTTTGGCCCAAATCACTTACTCCTAAGCCCTTGACTCATGGCTTACAAGTCCGATCCATTCAGATGGGTATACAGTTGATCCAACGGTTAAGTCCATTTGGATGTATGCCAAACTTGGAGCGTGTGGCTATCCCGGGGGTCCCTGTCCATTGTAAGGTTTAGATCGAGTAATTGATAGGCCCCACCTATGGTTCTCATTGGAAATAAACTTAGGGCAATTCTCACTGAAATATTTTTCATATATCATGTGCATCTATTCCTTACTATCTTATAGCGAGGGACAACATAGTAGGACGGACTTTTTATCTGAGCCATCCACACACAGGGGACCCCCTTAAATTATAATGAATTAATTGAGTTTTCACTAATCCAAGTCATTAGACCATTTGATTGAGGGTCAATTTTTTTCTTTAATATAAAATTTTTTAAAATCATGGGCCACATCTATATATGGAGAGAGAGAGAGAGAGAGAGAGAGAGAGAGAGAGAGAGAGAATTTAGGGGTTGTAACTCCTTTATAAATTAACTAGCGCTTCAGGGCCCAAGCCCAACGCGGGCCATGAAAAAATAATAATTAAGTCATATTAAAAAATATTAATTATTTAAATAAAGTATTAATGAATATTATCACATAAATGATAACGAAAATATAGTATGTATAAAAGTTGAGAGTGAAAAAAAAACCCTAAATATTAAGTCATCCTTGAATGATTAAAGGAATAACATATGGTCTAAGTAAAAAAAAATGTTGATATTTGTTTATTGGCATGCACTTGTTTTAGTAATTGCACTTGGTTCATCTTCTCCGGTTGTCTTGACACTTGCGCTTATTTCATCTTGTGTAGATCTTATAGGATTATTTTTCTTTATAAATATTTAAATGAATTGTAAAATAATATTATCATAAAACCCATTGCACAATCATACTTTTAAATATTTTTATGTACTTTTAATGAAGCTTACATGTAGAGTTTCATTAGAATATTAATAAAAAAAAAGTTAGATCATTTTTTCTTTAATTTGTAAATTAAAATTAAGATAAAAAATAATTTTAGACTCGTGTCCTTAATGGTTCCAAATCCACCTTAGTTTTGGCACGTGGACCGGAGGTCTAACAAAATACCTCAAATTTTGAGAATTTATTTTAAAAATTAGTTTTTACTCTGAAGCATTATCTACACATATTCGGACCCGGACCTAGGCCCAAACCAACCCCATACACGAAATCAATTTTGGTTCTGGTTCCTTATTCTCATTAACGGTTTCAGCACCATTCTTTTTTTTTTTTTTTTAATCTTAGCATTCTTCTTTTGTTTTAGCCAAAGTTGAGCCCTACCCTCTTTGCTTAACTCCAAGAATTAATAAGACTATTTCTATATATATATATATATTTGCTTTAAAAAAAATGTGTGTGGTGCATATATCACAACATGTCATGATGGGACTGTCAACTAGGGCCAAACACAGCAAAGCTTCTATAGTTAAAACCTTCTCTACTTTTATTTTTGAAATTTGAGAGATACCTTAACTCTGCTCTAATACACAATCCGTAATTTTAAAAACTAACTACTTACTTAAGAAAGAACACTAACCCCCACCATCTAATTTTGAAACCCAATTCCTCATTTGTAGTACTCCTTTATGAGAATACGGAATCAATTTAAAACATTATCATTAAATAATGTAAATTTGTATACCATATCAGTTAATTGAATACAATTAAACATAGCTTTACCAAAAATCTAATCTAAATAGTCTTTTCATTTCCTATATAAAAATTTGTTGTATTTGAAACAGTTGGTAATTCCTGATGATTTGATAGACGACAATGTCGTAGCTTCATCATTCTTTTTTGCCTAGCGAGTTTATATATATAATGTTGATTTTAAGAGGATAAATGTTGTTGAATATGTGCTTTTGTGTCATTAACTATATCTTCATGTACCCGTGAAACCGCATTTTCTAAATGAAAGTTTGTGGCATTTAATCATCCTTTGTTGTCGAGCGAGTTTATACATATAATGTTGATTTTGAGATGACAAATGTTCTTGATTCATAGCAACTGAATGATTGTCCTCACGTTGTTGTGCATTTACTCGATGACTATGTTGCTAGACTGAAAACAATAGTAAACACTATATAAATATTTATTATGTGATAAAATATTACTAAATAATTAGGATTATTAAATTAATATATTTATATTCGTCACTTTTGTATTTGTATCATGTTGGAGCATCTCAATATCATTATTTGAAAATTCTAACATAGTGTGTGGAAATCACAGAAGAGAATAAAATATTTGAACCAATATAGATGTTTGTTTGCATGTTTAGTTTTCCAAAAAATCACATCGGAATCATATAAGTAATCAAAAAAAAAAGTTAGATAGGGTATATTCATTTAATAAAAAAACTATATTATAAAAATTAAACAAAAAAAAAGTATTAAAAAAATCAAAGGCTCCCAGTTACTATCTATAAGGACAATGGAGAAATAACTCAGTTGTGGCCCCATCTGTGGGCGTGGGCCTTAAAGCGCTAGTATTTTGTTAAATAAAATAATCACATTTTATTTTATAATTTTAATACTAAAATAATGACAAAATATATCAATTTTATAAAATGAGAAAAAATCAAAACAAAATTTGCTACATAGAATTTGAAATTTGATTTTAACTTGTCAACAATCTATCCCACCCATGTGCTAAACCGTAAAAGAACTTAAATATGATGTCACCCAACATGATACAAAAAATTCAATTTAAACCAAAGATATCAATGCAAACACTCGAATTTTAAATATATATATATTATACAGAGCAACTTAAACCAGAGATATCAATGCAAATATAAGAATTTTGAATATATATATATTATACAGAGAATACATGGGTAAAAGCATGAAATATAGATGAATGGAAAAACAAATATATTTGACACAAATAATAGAGAGGGAGAAAACATACCTTGAGTATAGGAATAGAGCTTGATATTGAATAAGTGAATAGAGCTTTGATATAAATAGTAGAGAGAGGGAGAGAGCATACCTTAAACAGGGGAATAGAGGTTGGTGTTGAATAGGTGTTAAATGGAGAAAGATATTTTGAATAGCTAAATAGTTGTTGATGAAACTACAATTACCGACAATCAATGGCCTAATTAAATAATTGAGATTTTAGGGAAAGATATCAGTCAGTGCGTCTAAAACTTGGCCCCGTTCTGAGCGTGTAGGATTCTATTTATAAGTTATAATTATAATTTATAATGGAGTAGAAAACCTACTTTTTAGGAAAATAATTGAAACTTTAGGTGAATGATATTGATGGGCATGAGATTTGTGCCAAGCGCCACATGGCCCCAACCCATCACAAACGTGCTGTCCTACCCAACCATCACCCATTGTGATTTGAGTGAGTGGGCGAGAGCAATTGCAGAAACAGAAGAAGATTTATCTAGATTCTGGATTCATGTCCTCGGGGTAGGTGTCACAACCCGAGCCCAGAAATCGGGGGTTAGCGAAAAGCTAAACCAATGACACACGTACTCCCGTGCACGTGCATCCAAACCCAGTCCAGATGCACACGCACAAGGGATCTAACACGTGCGAACTAATCGTACGCGGAAGCTGTACATATCATAGCAAGCAACAAAGGAAAATATAGCGGAAGCCAAAGCAAATATGGAATAAAAAAAAAGACGGAGATAAATACACTGATATAAAACTGAATGCACACCAAAACCATGATAAACAAAATATACAGAGTACAAAGTCCAAAGTCCAAAGTGCCCAAATACAAAAGCTCCAAAAACCAAAACTCAAAACAGAAGGCCACGGAAGATATGCATGTACGCACTCAGCAGAGATGATCAGGCCCACTCTGCCAAACCGGATGGTGCCTCTACACTCGGCCCTGCAGCCTTCTCGACCGCCGGGGAGTCGGGCAGGGGATCTGTGCCTGCAACACCACAGACAACACAAATGAATACAACGATCCAGCAAATACAAGTAACAAGGATGAAACACTCATAGTATCAAATAGAATAATAACAGAAGATTAAATACAGAGTTCCATCTTAGTATGCTAAGCAAATCGTGCATAGAAGTAAAGCATGATAAGTGAGTCAAACATAGAATACTGAACTAGTTGGCTACTATGTTAACCAAGTTCTCTCCAATAGAGAGCAGAGCAAAGCAGAGCAGAGGAAAACACCACTGACCGGGCCAGGGTACAAGTGGGTCTCGGTTTCCTGGGTTCCGGAGTCCCAAGACAAAGCGACACTGCAGTGATACAGAGAACAGGAGATCTAAGCCAAAGGTAACCCCGTCGGGCCTCCTAGGGCTGAGGCTGAGTAGAGCCAGACTAATATCAATCAATCAAATCAAATCCAAAAGAGGGGAGATTATCCGCTTTGGACTCACCGATGGCAAAGACCGGATCTTATCCTCACGTATTAATCTCTGGGCAGAGCCACCAGGGAATACCCAAAAATCAAAGACACACAAAGCCAACAAAGCATATATTAAACCAAAGCACAGCATAGATCAAAGCTTAGTGCGGAACGAAGAATAGAACAGATATACAGGACGAAAGCAAAATGACCTCGTAATGCATAGACGTCGATTAACAGAACAGAGGGCAAAACTGTAAACAATATGCAATGCATCTCAGATTAATACGGAGTCAAGGTTAATTACAAGCTAAGACTAATCTAGTTGTTCCCTGTCACTAACCGCGCATGTTGATGTAGTTTTAGGTTATTCAATGCACCGTTGCTATCAAAGTGTTGCAATGAAATCTTTGTGTGCACCGAAGTCCCTTAAACCAACACCCATGGGGAGGTGCTTAACAGTAAATCAACGCTCACATGAATAAGTCACAACCTAACAAACTATTCATGCGATCCAACGAATCCATTAGGCCGGTTTACATGGGTGGTTAACCTGTATTCGAGCCCTACAAGTCTCACCATTATCCTAGTTATATTACAGATTTGCCGTGCCTAACGGTTTAGCCATGAGAGACCTATGGTTGAGCCGAAGACATCTTAAGCGCTCGTCGCAATATGCACTACGGCTTAACCTTGGTTCCATTAAAACCACAGCTAAACGAGTCATCTTCCACCTCTGATCTGATGCCTTTTTCGGCTGAGCTACAGTCCGTATACGGCTTAGCCGTAGACCAATCCACGGCTTAGCCGTAGTATTCCACGGCTTAGCCGTAGCCACACCGTAGGAGTACTGTATTGAGAAAGTTTCGACTGATCAGAGATTTAATTCATGGCTGGGTTACGGTTAGGTCACGGCTAGCTTACGGCTCAGCCGTAGAACAGTTTACGGCTCAGCCATAGCCTAGCCGTAGAACAAAAGTCAAGTCTCTGGAATCTAAGCCGTAGAAAGTTATGGCTTAGCCGTACAATACAGAAAACGAGTTCGGGCTGAGTACAGAAACTGAAAATTTGGTACAGAAGCTTAACAAAACAAGTTACAGAGGTTCCCAATGCACAAAATTTGGCTGTAAAACATTCTATACAAGGAATAAGAATGAATCAAAGCAATCAAACAAAACACCCATATGTGTTATCAAAGCCTGTACTTATACTTGCCTCAAAACTCTGTCAATCCACTGAATCAAGCTCCAAATCAACTAAAATCAGAGCAAATCAAAGAAATAAACCATGCATGAGATGTATGAAGACATACAGAGCTGGGAGAAGGAATTCAATTGGAGAGGAAGAATTCAAAACCCACTTACCCAAAGCAAAGACAGAGAAAAAGGGGAAGGAAAGAACCCAACCAAACGGAGAGTAGTAAAACCCAATCGAAAGAGAGAGAGAAAACAGAAGTGAAGAGGGAGAGAAAATGGACGTGGCTCTCCTGGAGTTCTACTTGCATGCACCAATCAAGCAAATGAGCAGGGAGTTGGACATCTGGAAGCTGACTCATTTTATAACTTTGGAGTTTGAATCAAGAACCAAAGAGTTTAAGCTATTTATAGTTTAAGTCATACGAGGGTCTAACTTCTCCAATTGACTCCGAATGGGTCTGAGACAATTACGGAAAATGACAAGCTCAACAAAATACACGTGCTGACACCAAGATGATGCAAATATGGTGTACTCAAAGCAAAAACAAAATTATGAAAAAGGGCTTAGAACTACCTATCTCAGGTCAAAGGTTACTCAACTACCTATCCAAGACCCAAAACCAAGTTCGAAGAAATAAACAAAACAAAACACACTAATGAGCCACTAATCCGGCTCAAAGGGGATCGGAGTGTTACAGTAGGGGTGAAACAAATTTGGCAGAAAAGAATAGGGAATTAATTACAAAATATAAATAAATAAATAAATCAGGGGAATCCAAAAATAAAGTGACAAAAATAAAAATATCTTGTGAAATCGACAAAAGTGACCCTGAAGATCAACATTCAGCTCACATTCAATATCCGACAGGAGATTTCTCAAAAGAATCCGAATTGACAGGAGTTTCTAAAAACAAACAACTCACAGAAATCATCAAAAACTCTAGAAGCCGCTCCAGACACTCAAAATCGAAGGCAAAAACCTCCATTCGAGTGTAATCACTGCAGCAGGCCCGCAGAAATCCAGATGTGAGGCCTTTCGGTGGTCGAATCTCATATCAGAAGCGAATGCAGATCCGCCACCGATTCTCGTCCTTTCCGCCGGAAGCCGCCACAGGACACGGCGACGGAGACGTCGAGATGAAGGGAAGAAGCGATGATCGAATGCGCCGACGCTGGAACCCTAGGAAATCGCCAGAATCTTGGGCCTGGAAGCGCCTGAGGTCTTATGTCGTCGCCGTAGAAAAGCAGTCTCTCTCTCTCTTTCTCTCTCTCTCTGTCTGAGATGATAAAGATGATAAAGGGTGTAGCTTTTAAACCAGGTAGGGGCCGACGCCGGAACCCTAGGAAATCGCCGAAATCATGGGCCTGGAAGCGCCTGAGGTCGTCTGTTGTCGCCGTAAAAAAGCAGTCTCTCTCTCTCTCTCTCTCTCTCTCTCTCTCTCTCTCTGTGTCTGAGATGATAAAGGGTGTAGCTTTTAAACCTGGTAGGGGAGCTCTTTGCCTAACCTCTTTGTTGTAGTGCAACTCTTTTTTTGCATCGATGTCTCCCTCTCTCTCTCTCGTCCTTAACAACAGGTGAATTTCTATCCCTTTTCTCTGTATCTCCAATTTTCGATCTTGGGTTCTCTTTTTTCTAGAAGAAAAAGATGGTTCTAGTCTGGGTCAAGTGGGGTAGGATTCAAGTTAGGATCTGTAAGGTCCCGAATCCCACTAATCTTGATTTATGTTAATTAAGCTCATTCTATATTAATTGAACTCGATGAAGGCTAATTTAGTCCAATAATTAACGGGGTTAGGCCTCGAATAGGGAGTTGGGCGGAGTTCGGCCCCACTTCAGTAGTTAAGGGCCTTTTCGTAATTTGTCCTCGCATCCCTTGGACACCCCGTCCATTTCCTTAAGTGTAACTTTATGCGTGGATCATCTTTCCTATTGGGTCCGACTTGATCCGGACTTATTTGGTCAAATTGAGGTGCATTTGGCCTAAACTAAAATTTCAGGAAAAGATTTGGGCTTGCATGTAACTTCCAGCGAAATTCATGTTTAAATGGGAGCGCAACGTATCTTCCTCTCTTCTTTTCGATTTGTTTCCTTTGAGTTGCTAGAGCAGTGCCTTCTTCCTCTCCTTCCCAAGCTTCCTTCTTCTTGTTTGGCCTGGGGATTTTCTGCTTCCTCCTTCTCCTCCCTGAGCCAATTCTCTGTACTGTTCTCTTCTTCAAGCTAACTGTTTAAGGTAAGATCCACCTCCATTTTATGTATTTGGAGTTATGAGAGTCTTGAGGAATCAATTTACACGACATGCATGTGGATCTAAACCCCATATTCCACTTTTCACGTTCTATTGTAGAGAACCCATTTCGATTTGGAGTTTTGCCCCTACCCACACGACAAGAAGAGTTAGAAAGGGGCTAAACACTAGTGACAAGGCAAGTACTTGAGCTTATGTACACTGCATGTGTAATTGTTCATTGCATGTTGATTTAGTTTTTCTAATTTTCCACTTACAGTCTCTTCTTAACGGGTCTGACTGAAACCGGAATTGAGCTACAGAACTGTATTCAGATTTCTGAAGCTTACGGTGAAGCTACGGCTAAGCCGTAAGCATCTACGGCTCAAAGTCCAGAGAGCACCAAAACGAGACTTTGTACTACGGCTCACCTACGGCTACGCCATGGATTTCACTACTGCTAAGCCGTGTCCAGCCCGTGCCCAAGCCATAGGTCTTCCTACGGCGAGCTTTCCAGAGAGCTCATGGAACCCAGTTTCTTCTACGGCTTGCACATGGTTGCGCCGTGGAAAATACTATGGCTAAGCCGTAACCTCCCCGTACCTTGGCCGTAGGCTTAGCACGGCTAAGCCGTAGGCTAACATATGGTTGGACCGTAATTGCGCCTGAAAATCCGGAAGGAATTTGACCCACTCGGCTAAGCCGTAGCCTTCTACACGGTTAAGCCATAAGAACCCAGTGAAACAAGATGTTAGGGATTCTCAAAATAATTTTGTAGGACCTTAGTATTGGCATCTTCTATACCACCACAGAGGCCCAATGGTAAGTACATGTTGGGGAGAAAGAATGTTTCCTGGAGGGTCCCCCAATGGCAAGTCATGGATGTTGGCATAAGAAGGGTGTCCCGTATGCACAAGGCAATACCAAGACACGGTAACACAACGACACTGAACGTCTCATGTGTACATCGTGTTGAATGCCCTTGGGGACTATAGGTTACTTAATTGGGGTGAAGGTAGTAATTCCTTGGACTCACTTAAGCTGAATGCATCCATATTATTATGATATACCACCTTCAACATGAATTACTTCTTTCACTAAAACCCTAAGGCAATTCAGACCTGAGCTTCCAATGAGTAAGTGTCTGACAAGCCAGAGCTTCTAATGAGTGCGAGCTTGTTAGCCAAAGGGTATGATATGACTGATACGATTGGATATGAGTCGGCACCACTCAGCTTACGCCCTTTCGGGTATATGTTATGTATGTCACCACTGCAGAGGTTTACGGAGGAGTAGTCGGCACTCCTCGGGAAGCTAACCTGATCCCCTAGCGACCCATACGATATGTGTATGCTCCCTTTTGGGAGAATAGAGTGTTGTGGTTGCCAATCAGTATGTATGATATTTAAGTCGTAATTTCTCATTTATGCATCATGTCCAGTGATTATTCGTATTGAGATATTATGTTATACTTGTTTAATATGCCTCAGTACTTGCTTAACCGTCGTGTTAACAGTGTTACTCTTGGTATTGCAGGTCCAGCTTCCGGTCCCAACGCGGACATTGAAGCGCACCCGGAGGGTACCCCAACGGTACCTTGGGATATAGATGAGTGGAAAGATGGCGACGTCTTTTATTAGCCATCCCACGGAGTGCGAGTATTTTGGGGCCTTTTGTATCAAACACTTAAGTAGTCTTTTTGGAATATATTAAAGACTTCAACACTGTTATATGTAGGTATATATGTTTACCTTTGAAAGTTAACAGACTATGAATTCGCGTGCTCTTGATAATTATTAAGTATTTCGCAGGATTTCGTTTATGATAAATTACGTTTGTACGTGTGTCAGCATACCTCACACGTTCCTGTGGAATCTCCCTTGTAGGAATTCGTACATAATTCTTCAGGGCACGGATTTCTATGGGATTACGTATCCACGCCCTGGGGGCCCACTCAAATCCCCAATTTCCCGGGATTGGGGCGTGACAGGATCTTTTTTGGGTTTTTGATGATGGAAAGGATGGCAAGATTAATGGGATTTGTGATTGTGATCTATCTGTGATTTCTCTGTTTCTGGATTAGAAAATTGGTGGTAACAACCTGATCGGAAGATCTGAAATATTCTATCTTTCTTAACTTTCTCAAACACATGAGCAGAGCAGATCCATCGGGAAGAAGAGATCGACCCCTCGTTCAATCTCAATCTCCTGATCGGAAGATTTGAAATATTCTGAAATCAGATCCTTGTACACCTATCAATTCAACAGATGGAGAGATCAAGGAAGAACTGAAAAAGAAAGGAATGAAGAAGAGAACGTTTTTGAGATGCGTTGATGGCCAAAGATAATAGAGAAGAAAAAGAAAGAAAAGCAGGAGTTGCAGTTGGAGATCATCGTCACAATGGTAATAGCATATTAAAATAAATAATTAAATTTTGATTGAAGAAAAAATATAGACATACCTGAAGCTATACTGGAAGGAGAAGAGAAAGAGGACGAAGGAGAAGAGAAAGAGGACTCGTGAGAAGTGGAGGGTGACGTTTTAGGGAGGACGTGAGATTGTGATTCTATTTTATAACATAATGGAAATTCGAAAATAGTAATAGTAATCCATGATGAAGTAGAAAACTTAAGCGAATGTAATGACTTTAATAAGAGGGAATAGAGAGATTTGAGGAGAGATAAGAGGTATTTTAGATTTGAGTTCTTTGTTGAGATCGCACCACGTGTCGTCCTCCCGCGAAAGGGGAGATTACTTTAATATATATAATAATACGTTAATTGCTCCAACGAGATCATGTCAAGAGTCAATAGTGAAGGAATGTAGTAAATCCCCAGCCAGATGCAGTAGTTCATATCAGGCATACACGACGAAATCAGGTAAATGGTTCATGACAGATCTACATTATTGTGCAGGTCCACTTAGGGTTATGTTAGTTGCAAACTAACATGCTAAAGGTAGCCATTGATTTCACAAGTCATTCCAATCTATGACAAATTTTTCCTTTTTCACCTAAATTGTTACAGGAGATTATAACAATACAGCTGCCTTAAGGCAACTACCTGGATCTAGGCGAAAGTAACTTTTCCCTACATTTTAACCATTGATACTTGATAGGCGAAAGTAAAATTTTCCCTAAATTTTCTTTCATCTGAATCACGTAAATCTAAAGGTGAATTTACATTTGGAAGAGATCTAGTGGGTCTTATATATTTAAATTAAGGGAGTCCTAAATTATTTTTTTTTAATGAACTCGAGTATTTACTCTCTGTATTAATACCATCTTTATAAGTCTGCATCCTCAGTAAATTTGTCCTCCAAGTAGACAATTTGGTGCGCACACTTAAGCATCTCCTTGTGGGGAAAAAAAATGGTTTTAAAACCAAATCATGGTCAGATTGCTAATTGCCATCTCATAGAACTAGAAGGTTCAAACTGATTTTTTTTTTCTTTATTGCAACCAAGTTTTCATAAAAGAATTTTAGAAAACTAAATGTTTGGATAGCTCCACTCTCAAGTGCTTTCTATAGTGTTTAACATGTAAATAAAGTGTAAAAATTAAATACATGTACCATGAATTATAGCCCAAACATGGAGTGTGCTGGTCTGTACCCTTGTAAGCATTACAATCATCAGAGGCTAGTGGGTTTAAATGGCTCTCCATAACGATATAACCTCTCCTGGCGGGAAGAAATGTTAACCATATAATTTTTGGAGGTTCACTTTTGAAAGTTTTAAGTTGTCTCCTTGTCTTTGAATGAAGTGGAATGGGTCCAAAACCGGGAAATCTTCCTTGAAGGGCCACTCTGTTTTTTTTTTTTCTTATAAAAAAAAAGTAAGAAACTTGGGAGGAGAGCCATATGTTAAAAATGCATGAAATTTTCATAGTCAGGTGTTTTTTGAGTATCAGTTGAGGAGCTGGGACTCAAATATAGACACATGTACAATGAAAACATATACTCCTTACCACTAATGTAAGGAGCCATTCCCATGCAGGTGCTCCCTAGAATCCTAGTTAATAGAACATTATTATTACACCATAACAAGAGGGATTCACCCTTGGGAAAATAAATTTTACCAAGATGAATCTTAGGCGAGATGCAAGTAGATTCAAGTGTATGGCCAGGCAATAGGATGTCATAGAAACAATATAAGTTTTTTTTTTTATAACCCAAGGCATATAAAAACTATATAATGTAAGCAAAAGAAGCAAAAGGAAAGAAACTAAATTTCTAGGGATTTAGTTCGAAGTGGGCAAATGGGCCTCAATTGTCACGAATGAGTAAAAGCCCGAACAAGAAATCCCTTGCACATGTGCAGGTTTGTGGTATAATAAATAATACACTGTCACTATATAAAACGTAGTTCGAAGATGCCAGTGCTCAATTCAAGTACCCAAATTAAGCTTATTAGACAAATTACACCAGGCATTAAATTTCACCCCAGCGACTAACCATGAACACGAACAAAAGCAGCCAAAATTGCATTTTTAGTTAAATAGGCCGTTTAGTTTAGGTATGGCCAAGCCCGAAGTTGAAGTAAAATCTACATTTGAGGATGCTGTCTTGCACCTAGAGTTGAGGATCATATAATTCATTATTGGTTTATGTTGCAAAGTATTATCTGATTCTGACGAGTAAGGTTATTCCCTAAGGAGTACATACATGGTTACTCACTTAATACCCAGATAACGCGAAGGGCGGAAGTCGAACTTTAGACCTTGGGGAGCAAACTTAAGGCTAAAACCAACTGACCCATTCCCTTGACGGTGAAGTATTTTTATTTATACTGCCTCTACTAACGCCTCGAGTTTTTTTTATAGGAATGGTTAACTAAGGAAATTTAATCGGGTATCAAAGCCAATCGATCATCAATTCAACCATGGGAAAAACGAATTAATCTGGTATCAAAGTCAATTGGTCACAAGTTCAAGCACAAGAGAAATGTATCAGTGCAAAAAAAAAAAAAAAAAAACACAATGTATGTTGCACGCCGACCAAGTTCCACTTGAATAGGAGTGCTGCATCTACGCCTCAAGGTTTTGGACCTATTGAGCTTTTAGGTGTGCAAGTTGTGCTCAGGCCTAAATTCGAGTGCATATCTAAAACAGCCCGTTCCTCGTATGAATTAAATGACCCAACTCGACAAATTCAACACAAAGGGATTGATGTTTCCACATATGAACTCAATCGAGGCCTGCTTCAAAGCCCTAAGACCTCTATGTTAGACCCATGGACGAAATGAGGTATGGTGAGAGTTTTGGACCAAGGCACGTACCAACCCCCAGTCTCAAGTATCCAAGAAAAATTCCCATAAAAATTAGTAATTTTCAGTGTACCGTTATCCTGGTCTTTATAACTATCACTGACATATCCTAATGGTCTTGAGTAAGGGGTATCAACGGCTTGGGTGTATAATTCTGGGTCCTACATCTCGATCAAATTTGAGCCGATTTTCATAGGCCTACCGCCTACGTAGTTAAGGCCTATGTAGGTGGATTTTAATTTCAAGCTTAATATATTTTAATATTTGAAATTAAATCAGGTCTAGTCAACTTCCTGACTCTCGCTATCAATGGTGCTTAATTTGATGGTCAGGCTTGCAGCTAACTTCTAGGCCCATTAGCCCATTTCTGACATTGGGTCTTGCTGTGACCGTCATTTGGCTGTTCTGGCTGAGTAAATGATTGTGTGTGTAGTTGCCAGGTGCGCCCCAGTGCGAAAGGGTGGGGCCCACTTAATTGTCTATCCAACTGGACTCCACAACTCCACTATAGTTTTGCACCTATCCAGATAGACTAGACTGTTGGATTGGCTACATGCCCATCCAGTGATTTACACACCGTTAAAGCTGTTGAGCCGATATAGAGTGATAGAGGTGAGAAATAGAGCTAATTTTTTGCAGAGAAGGGGGCCCATGTGAGGCCCATACTCAGACGTGCGTGGTCAGCCAATGCACGATGCAAGGATAAAGGGCAGGTGAGAGAAAGCCAACACCTGAATTTTATAGGCCATATTTTTTCGATATTGGCCCAACCATCAATTCGTAAAATTTAAAGATCATGTGTGAATGGGCCACTCAGCATTTTGTAGGCAGGGACACCGTAACCATGTTACAGAGACCTTTAGCTCCAATAATTGCAGCCAACGACTGCTAAAAGGCTCGGTAGCTTAGATAAGTTAGCCTGACCCAAACATTTTCACTTTGTCATTGATATTCAGCTTCAAGCTAAACCAGGCCTAGCCAGATTGGACCTGGTTACTTCGCCTGACAACCAAGGTTGAACCAGGAACCAACCTAGTCCGCAAGAAGGTTTCACTTAATGGGTACACACCCAGGTCCCCACTCAATGGACTCGAGACTCATTTATGAATGTATGTACAGGGCCAGACTCCAAACCAGACTACACACAATCTTTTCTTCTTTTTTTTTTTTTATATATATTTCAAGTATGATACATTCTATAGAACAACCCCTTTTGGGTCTCTTTAGTTTAGTTTCCTTTCATGGGAGCCCACAACTTTTATACACCAAAAAATTACAGAATCTCAGCAAAGGTATAGATGAAATGGTCCAGGCTCTAGCTTTCACTTGGGACCTACTGATCATGAGATGGTGGCTCTGGGATTTCTGTGAGGGTGCAGGTGATTGTGGTGTCCAGATTTGAGGTAGAAACAACAATTGTGACGCTAGAAAATTCGAGAAGGTATAGCTGAAATGGTCCAGGCTCTAGCTTTCACTTTGGTGGCTGATGATGAGATGGTCGCCCAGGGATTTCTGTAAGGGTGCAGTTGATTGTGGTGTCCAGATTTGAGGTAGAAACAGACGCAGACTGCTGTTTGCCAGAAGTGTGTCCAGAGCGTCGCCTATATCTTGCACCAGGATAACCTGGCCTCATCGGCTCTTCAAGGGTGCCAGGCTTCTTCGACAGCATGACCACCACCCGTCGCATTGTGGGCCGTAATTTTGGGTCGCCCTGCGTACACAAGAGCCCGATCTGGATGCACAACAAGACTTGATCAGTGGCTTCCCCCGACGACAGAGTTGGATCCATAATCTCCAAGGCCCGGCCTTTCCTATTAAGCTTCCATGCCTGCAATGTAGGTGAACTTTATTTGAGCCCATGAGGCCTTGTAAAGTGGGCTTAAATAACAAAGATGATGTGCAGACTCTGCTCAAATGCTGGGCGCTAAAGTTGGTTTATTAGTTCCAAAGGGCAGGTCAGATTCGGTTGGGTTCACCATTGAAAATAATGGAGATACATTGGTCAATTTGAGTCGAAGTACAGAATATAGGGTTAGGTCAAGGGTTGATTGGGTTGGCAGGTTGAATAGCATGAGAGGACTCGAGGCAAACATGACAAAAAAATAATTGGTTTGGAAATGTAAAACCACAATTATCCAGTTGGGTTCGGGTCAGTGTCGGTTCTGTCTGTACCTGTGGGTTGTGATCCATCAGGCCCATGTTAAAAAACCCTATTTTTAAAGGTCATTACCCAATGCTGTTCCCGCCAAAGCAAGGGCCTCAGCCTCAGAGAGTGCGGACCGGAGAGTGGAGACACGCCTACTCTTCGGCACATTGAAAATATCATTTTACAGGGACAATGTTGCAATATAAATTATTTGAAAACAGAAAATAATAAGGAAAATAAAGGCACCGAAATAGGTGAGTGAGTATGAATTCTCTGACTTTGGACTAAGAGATTCTCTTAGCCAATAATATAACTCCATCATTGAGGGCCATAAATCCATCATTGAGGGCCACCTTTAAAATCTAAACCATAAAAGAAGATTTTGATTTTCTATGGAAGATGTAGAAATGTGAGGTTCCTCCCTTGGGTGAAAATGAAAATTGCAATGCAAGAAATCCTCAACACTATTAGAAACATGCCCAAACATACCTAAAGGACTAAGTATTGAATTAAGGATTCTTAGTAATGCGTTCCTGTCAAAAGGGGCTAGAGCTGAAAGGCCAGCTGTGAAACTCCAAAAAGGACTAAGTTGTCTCTGGATGAAATGATTATCCAACTATCACCCTATTAAACTGAATACATTAAAAGTGAGGGCCACATTTAGGGCCCATTTGTGCAATCTAACTGTAGTGAAAATGAAAAGGAAAACCATCGGATTTTGTTGCATGCCTAGTTCTCTCGCCATTTGGTGTTGAACATTTTCATCGAGGAAAAGTGGCATAAAGCAACTACTTTTCGTCAGGCAAGGATATATGTTTTATTAAGAGGTTGGACTTAGGGATGACAATGGGTCAGGTTTAAACAACAGCCGCCCCGGCCCGCTCCTATTAGGGGCGGGTTTGGGAGTGTGTTGGTAGGGTTTAGGTCAAGTATGGTTTTTCATACTATGCTTTTTCATACACTAACTCTAGTCAGGTTCAAGGCGGGTTTGGGTTTTTCAGTATATCAACCCGCCCCATATATCTTTACTTCATAAATTACTCGGTTCTTTCTTTTGTTTTTTTTTATCATATGAAAGCTCAATAATACAAGTGGTAATCAGAAAGGATATTATCCCAATGGTCGTGGGTTCAAATTTCCTTAGAAATATCTATTTTTAATTTTTTTTCAAAAATGTAAAATAAACCACAATTATACCTAACCCAACCCGTGTTTGTTATGGGGCAGGTTTGGTATGACAACCATCCAACCCGTCACGGGTCGGGGCGAGTATGGTACTGTAGAAATACAAAGGTTGCATTCAGGTCTATTTCAACCCGAATCTGACCCACCCCATTGCCATCCCTAGTTGGATTGACGTTTTTGTAGCAGATTGCACAAACAAGTCCTTATATCATTCGCCTCTCACCTCTTCATGGATTAGTTTGTTTGACAATAAAACTTTGCTTCCTTTAGTAACTTAAAAAGTTTGGAGTCTCACCCATTGGAGAAGGTTCTGCGCATCAACTTCACTTTTGAAGGTCGCATTCCTCTTGCCGCTGATCAACTCCAAAACCAGAACTCCAAAGCTGAATACATCAGCTTTTACCGAAAGCTGCCCATGCATGGCATACTCTGGAGCCATATATCCACTACATGCACAGACAGCAGAGAAAAAAAAATCCAATAGACGATAGTACATGTTAAAGATCTAGTCTTTTTTTCATGTGGACATCAATTAATATAAACAAAAATGATCTTGGGAGAGACTGCTAAATGCAGAGTGGCAATTCCACACCCAAACTGGTGAGCCAACCCAACCCAAATCTCCCCAGGTAATTCAAGTTCAGGCTACCCTAAGAATGGCAATGGTCAAATCGGAAAAAGTTCCCTGTCAAGTGGGACTGTTTGTCATGTATTGATTGAACCCAGACCCGGCCATTTATTAATGTTAACTTTAAAAGGTCCATAAAAACAATCAGTTAGATTGGGTACAGGTTGGATTGGTGTTTTATAGAGAGCAATAGCTGGGTTGGAAGTTCCCACAGCAATAATAAGGTCCAGCTGAATCCAACTTGTTTATAAATCAGGTCAAACTATCAACCCAAACCCAACCCAAAAATAAACACAACCTTAAATCAGTGGGCCTGATTGATCCTTTTTATTGTTTTGTTAGATTTTGGTTGACATTTCACACCCAATTAATAAGTAGGTTCATGATTGAAATCAGACCCAACCCGACCCAGCCATTGGCACCCTTTGAAAACAAGTGCATGAGAGAGAGAGAGAGAGAGAGAGAGAGAGAGAAAGAGAGCATACTTGGTGCCGGCCACACGTGTGTTGACTTGTGGCTGGTCTTCAGGGAAGAGCCGGGCCATCCCAAAGTCACCAATTTTTGGGACCCACTTGTGATCGAGGAGAATATTGCTGGCCTTGATGTCCCTGTGAATGATACGGCAAGGAGAATTTTCATGCAGGTACAGCAACCCACGTGCCACCCCCCCTATCACCTCATGTCGCCTCTTCCAATCCAACTCCCCACGCTTTCGTTCATCTGCATCCAACCATCCATTCAGCTCACATCAACATTTTCTCTATCATCCTAACCGCTAATCATCATCATCTGTTCTCACAAGTCGAACCCAGAAATAAAGAACCAAGATTGGCCACAGATGGGCATTTCCAGCAGAACAACCTCCGTTATTCAGTTAAGACTACTGATGGTTGGGGTTTTTCATCTGGGTCTCTTTACTTCTACATCCTAGATCATACAATTTTTGTCTCACTAGATGGAGATGGACGGATCAGATTACAGAGCTGACATACAGTGGTCTGTTTTTACTTGTGAAAATGAATGAAATTCGAAAAACTTCCTGGGAGGCAAATTTCACAAGGCATGGAATTGGGAGAAGACATGGATTGCAAGTCAAGGTCCATGCAATGCATTGAAAGCTCACTTTACACAACTTCAGACAGCTCACCAAAAAAAAAGGAATCCACACTTCAAGACCAGATGTAGGAGAAATTGAGTTTCAAATTAACAAAAAAAGCCTCTGGGGCCACATTTTCAAATGATAACAATGAATATGAGCAAAGATCCAAAGCACTGGAATTCTGCCTCTTTGAAGAGAGTCTTTGCTGGTTTTACCCAGTGTCGTGTAAAACCAGCCTTTGGCATTTGTAAATATTGAGTGGAATTCCTCAATTACTAGGATTTTCCAGGTCTGGCACCCCTTCCACAAGGTTTGGAAATCCTCAAATTTGCAAACCTATGTGTTGATCCCAATATTATTTTTCCCCTATATGCATCGAGGTATCAATGTCAAATTCACAGCTATACAAACCCAATGATAGTGAGGAATCCTTATTCCAAAGACAGTGAGGAATCCTCAAATGTATGGATTCCTCACTTGTCACCAAATGTGCCTTATACCCTATGGAGACATCTTTGTTTTCTTAAAAAGAGGTTCTGCTGTTTTTAGAGAAAAAATTGTCTCTATATATATTGGCTTTGCCCAGTGGCAAGGGGACCACCTAATGCTTGCCCAAGGATAGAGTTCAATCTTTGGACAGTAAGGTGATGGCAGAAGTCCTCCCAATCCCCCACATTTGCATAAAGTGTGACTTTATGGATGAAGGAGAAAGGACTTTTGGTCCTTTGAAGATTGTTTGTATCATCTCTCTTCTGGTAGGAGTTTATTTAATATAGGTTCTCTCAGAAGAAGGATGATTCTCATGGGAATAAAATACAATTCTTGTTTGTATCATCTCTCTTCTGGCAGGAGTAGTTTATTTAAGATAGATTCTCTCAGAAGAAGGATGATTCTCATAGTAATAAAATACAATTCTAGAGGCTTTTGAATAAGCGATTCATCACTAGCACTCATTTCTGAACTTTTCTTCTTAGTATGGAAGGGACCACATTATCCTTCCTTGGACAATGGACTATCTTCAAGGGTGAAGTTTCTCTTCTGTGTTGCACTTCTATGCATCCCCATTGTAAACTAGGGCCTACTTCCATAGAAGATGAATTTGTCAAGTGAAGTTTCTCTTCTGGTTGGATCCCCAAGTGCATTTCTATCACCTCTTTCTCTGTTCTAGTTAATGGTTCTCCGACTAAGTTATTCAAATCGTCAAGAGGAATTCATCAAAGGGATCCTCTCTACCCTTTTCTCTTACAATTGTGGTGGATGCCTTGAGTTCACTTTTGCTGAGGGCAAGGGAGTCAGGTATGACTAGTGGATTTGAAATGGGTAACAGTGGAGGGGTAATCACTCATCTTCAATTTGTAGATGACACCATTCTTTTCAATTCATCAAGGAGGAAAGAAATTATGACCATTAGGGGAATATTTCGTTGTTTCTAGTTTGTTTTTGGCTTAAAGATAAACTTCTCCAAGAGTGCGTTGGTGGATAAACTTCTCCAAGAGTGCGTTGGTGGGTGTCGGATGTTCAAAGGAGACCACTAAGGATTTAGCTAATATTATCAAATGCAGGTCTGGGACGCTTCCCATCATCTATCTTGGATTGCCTATTGGAGCTAACTCAAGATCTAAGTCTTTTTGGGATCCAGTCATAGCTAACTTCAAGAAGAAATTATCTTCGTGGAAGAAGATATCCTTATCATTACCTAGGAGAATCACTCTTATGAAGGCATCTTTATCAAATCTCCCTATTTACTACATGTCACTTTTCAAAATGACCAAGGCAGTGACAGAGAGGTTGGATAGCATTCAGAGGGACTTCCCGTTGGATGGTCAGGGTGACAAAAAGAAAATACATTGGATGAAGTGGAGTGAGGTGAGTAATGTAGAAGCATGGCGAGCACATGTTCACCAAGCCCATCAGGCCCAACTCATCGGGCCCATGAATATCCCACGTGAGGGATCTAGTGGAATCCAATCAACTTTGTATAAGCTGTATCATATCAGCCCTTTTTTTTTTTTTTTGGTTTACAATTAGATATATCCTTGTAATCCCAACCTTGACTTAAGGCACTATACATGACGAATAGAATGGTCGATGCCCACCAAGGGATACGAAAGTTTTTCTCAATTCTTTGTGTGTTCATCTTCTTCTCCTTCTTCTTCTCTTAATATAAGGATCCATAGATACTTAATAATTAGACCTAAATTTAATGGTGGTCTTGGTCTTGGTAGCTTGAAAAATAAAAATTGCGCTTTACTAGTTAAATGGTGGTGGAGGTTTGGAGAGGAAAAGGAGGCTCTTTGGAATCACTTAACTGCTTCTAAATATGGTGAGGTGAGGACTGAGGAGAACTGGGGATGGTGGCCTAAGCTAGGGCCTAGTTATCGATGATCCACTATTTGGAGGGCTATTTCTTCTATTGGGGAAGAATCTAATGTAAGGGGAGAATGTATGTACAAAGGGGTGGGTTTTGTGGGAGATGGTAGAGATAGTAGGTTTTGATTGGATGATTGGCTTGGGATGGTGCTCTTATGTAGGTTGTTCCCCAAAATTTTTAGTTTAGCTATCAACAAGGATTCCTCTGTTAGGGATTGCTTTGAGGTTACAAGTGATGGCAGGTTGTGGAGTGTGTCCTTTAAAAGAAGTCTTTGAGGGTTGGAAGGGAGAGTTTATGAAGAGTTATTGAATCTTATTACTAACTAGTTTCTTTGCAAGGATTCTATGGACTCTCAGATTTGGAAATCTTTCATATCTAGGGAATTATCAGTTAAAGTTTTCTACTTAGCTTTGGAGGGCATTTAGTCTCATAGGGCTCCTCCTTCCTATATGTGGTTGGGACTAGCTCCTCCTCAGGTGAAGGTTTTCTATTGGTTGGTAGCTACGGCAAAAGTTCCAACGGTCGATAATCTATGAAGGAGAGAAATGTCATCTTCCAATATTTCAAATATTTGTGTGATGTGTAGCAAAGAGGAGGAGATGGTGAACCATCTCTTTCTTCATTGTGAGGTTGCAGTTAGTATTTGGATGAACTGTATTGGGAGATGCGGTGTTGCTCGGTATTGTTCGAAGATTATTAAGGCGGCGGCGGATTTTGGGTGTGGAGTTTGCTTCCATGGTTGTGGTCACATCTTATGGAGGATAATTCCTTTTGCAATCCTATGGGCTAGCTGGAATGAAAGAAATAATAGGATTTTTAGAGGCTCTTCATCTTCAAAAGCAGTTTGATTTTTAAGATAACCTTAAGGATTGCAAAGTGGGCTTTAGTAAGGAAGGAGTTTCCAAACTTCAACCTAAATAATGTTATCTTCAATTGGGAATCTTGTATGAGGTGTGGACCTCTTAAAAGAATAAAATTTGTTCATTGGTCTCCCCCACCTTCTGGGGTTCTCAAATTCAATGTTGATGGAGCTTCAAGGGGCAAACCGGGCCCCGCAGGAATTAGAGGTGTGCTTCAAAATTATAAGGGTGAGGTCTTACTTATGTTCTCCAAGAATGTGGGATTTTGTGATTCGAATGAAGCGGAGGTATTAGCAATCTTGGAAGGTCTAAGATTGTTTTCAAGAAGATTTTTTTGGCTCTCTTATGGTAGAAAGTGATTCCTCTAATACGATCGATTGGGTGACTAACCAGAAAGTAAATTCTTGGAAATTTCAATTCCTTTTTAATGAAATTAGGGAGTTGGCAGCTAGCATCAATGTCTCCTTCCATCATGAGGTTAGGTTTGCCAATTCCTTGGCCGATGCATTAGCCAAGCAAGGAGTTGAGAGGGTCTCACCTTGGATAGATGTAGTTATGTATTGATTGGAGTGTGGTATAATACTCTTGTACTTTTTCTCCCTTTTTATTTTTCTTTTCTTTCTTGAGCATTGTATTTGGTGTTTCTATTAATTAAGTTATGTTACCGTTCAAAATAATAACAATAATAATAACTTACATAGAAGATGAATAACAAACAAATTGAGCAGCCTCTTGTGGAACATTTTGACATTAGGGAATTTTTACTAATGCTAGGGGCATGGAAAGCTAAATCCTTATTTTGGCCTCATCCGTCCCTAACCATCAGATGGGCTATCATGATTGCATCATTGAGTCGGCAAGATTTCACTAATAAACAAGTCTAACCCACAATGATATACATAGGGGAGGCCAATGTTTTTAACACCTCCTTATATGGGCCATGATGATTATTATTAGGTGGGTAGGTCCACCGTCATAATTTCACCACCAAACAAATTGCCCACCTGATTAGAAAAAAAAAAAGGCCCACCTTTATTGCATTACTAGTGCGCACGAGGGTCTATCAAACCATGGTTAATGCTTGTAACTTAGAGTCTAACAACTACCAAATGAGAACACTTGCATGCGTGTGAGTTAAGTTGTGTCTGTATTCGGTCCCAGCCCCTTAGCTAGGTTACCAAATAAATACTATCAAATGAGGACAAGAGGTTGTCTGGTTGGTTGAGAATCCTCATTCTCACTCTACTGGCCAATATTGAACCCCATGCCCCCTTCCTACAGTACAAGTTTTCCTCTCCACGTGAGCAAGTTCTCTCCCCCTAGCCCTAAAAAGGTGTTCTTCTCTTGGTTGGGTCTCTCATGGGGCTCCGGCTAGGTTAACCGAAAAAAAAAAAAAAAAGAGTTATATAGCAAATGAAGTGAAGGGCTGCTACTTAAAAAATAAATAAATAAATAAAAGAAAAAGCTCATCCAAACCTCAATGGACTGCCAATCGCTAGATTTATTTAAAAAAATTAAAAAAGCAAACTGATCTATAATTGGAAAGAAAAAAAACAAACAACTTCACCATTACAAAATTAAAAAAATTAAATAAATAAAGACCAAGTTCACATTTGAAAGGACATTTGAAAAGGCAACCGGATCACCCATGGCCAGCAGGAAGCTCTCCACTCCTTTTAAAAGAAAGCCAGATAGTAAGTTTGTGCCACGGGGCCCACCAGCCTATCATTGATAAGAAAGATAAATAAATATATCCTAAAGCCCTCTCGTACCAGATATGCTTTTGAATCCATTCAGACCATTAGATTAATTGCCTAACCCTCGTGAATTAGCATTCCATGGATATCACCATAGGACTGTTTTTTCATATAATTGAATCTCCAGGATTGTAGTGAAGAATCAAAGGAGAAATTTGAAAAATGACCATCAAACAACCTTCCCTTTATGCAATTGAATAAAAGAAGATGAGAAATGAATGCCCGGCCCATCATCTAGCAATTCAACCCTCTAGTATAGTTTAGGTCCCCGCTCCATATCCACCTTAATAATCACATCATTCACCTCTCACTTCTTTAATAATTCTTTGATGAAGCTCATCTAACCATCAATTCCTATGCATTTAATTCCAATGTATTTTACACAAACAAGAGGCTCTCTATGACTATTATTTACCACTAAACTGGATCACAGTAACGTTGAAGACCAATCACATCCCATCCATATACCCTAATAAAACTGATGCCACATCAGTCCGTACCTAAATTTTGCTTTATTATAAAAAAAAAGGACACAAGTTTCAAAGCTTTTTAAAGGAAATTGAGTCCATAAGTATGGAATGAACATTTCAATTAATGACATCTGTCCATTAAAAATTATTTTGCGCAAACTTTTTTCTCAATGTTTTTAAATACTCAAATTATCCTTATTGAAATAAAACTCTCCTTCAATTAGCATCCTTACAGAGACCAAGGACCAGCATCCCCACCGCGATCCACTGCATGTAGTAGCTACTGGCACCAGGAAAATTTCAGTATTTTAAAAATTTTGAGAAAACAGAGTCAACAGAAAAATAACTTTAAATGGCTCCTTAATTGATACCTTAATTGAAAAATCGAAAAATTTAGGATGTAATCCGACACTGATCAGATGGGCCATCATCAAGATGCAGAGAAGAAAAGAAAAAGAGAAAGAAAGAAATTGACAGTTTAGTTTGCGTCATGGCTGCTTACCGAAGAAGAGGATCTTGTCGATGCTCTCATTAGCCACGTATTCATACACCAGAAGCTTCTCTGCGCCGTGCGCACAGTACCCAACCAGATTGACCACATTCTTGTGCTGCACGCGCGACAGCAGCCGCGCCTCGTTCCCGAACTCCCTCCGCCCTTGCTTCGACCCTCGACACAGCTTCTTCACGGCGATTTCCCTCCCGTCCTCCAGCTGTCCCTGTGTTTTTCGGTTTGTTTCAAATCCACCAACCAAAATTACAAACCTCTGTTTGTTTGGGAAGAAATGATACTGATTAGCGAGCGCGAAAAGAGGCACAAGCTTTCATCGGATTCCACATACCTTGTACACGGGGCCGAAGCCGCCCTCTCCCAGCTTCAGTTTCGGGTGGAAATCGCGAGTTGCAGCAACGAGGGTTTCGAATGGGAATATCTTCTGCTCTTGCGATGTGATCTTTTGTAGGTCTTCTTCTTCTTCAACCTGGAGATCGGAGTCGCCTGATAAGAGGGCCTTTACGAGACGAGATGCGAGGGATTTTAGGAACTTCCCTGTTTTCATTGGTTGGGTTTATCTTTGTTTGGGTTTTTCGATTGATGATGGGTTTGGGTTTGTCTTTGGCTTTGTCTTGGACGCATGGATTTGTTGAGCGACGAGAAGAAGATGTTGCTTCGCCTCTCTGTCTCTCTCTCTCTCTCTCTCTCACAATCTAATGCGGATGATGACGGACTTGGGGAAGAAATGACCGGATGGATGGAAGAAAAACATAGGACGGTAACGTCACTCTGAAAGTCTCAGGTGCGCGCCACGTGGAATGTGACCTACGGCAAATTGCTTGAGGTGGCACGATGTAAACGGGTTGGGTATGCCGTCGATTTAGTGCTGGATCGATTCATATTTAAGTCAGCCTACTTCAAAAATCACCAATAATATCCGATCGCAAGTCAGCCTACTTCAAAATCTTCAATGTCTTGACTTTGGAGGCTACTAATAACTCGTGTATGTTGCTGTTGTTGTTATTTAATGCAAGGCCAATTAAGATGATCGTAATGTCTGCTTGGATTAAAGTTTTGATGATGATGATGACAGCAATGATGAGGTCATGTAGATATACTTGAGTGATATGGAGTAAAGCCCATTCAATTCGTGCATGAACAAATTTTAAAAAAATATGGTTAGACCAAAAATTATTTAGGGATGTTCATGGTATAGGACGAGCTGTGTGAAAGCTCATCTGCTCCATCTATCTTTGGACCTTAAATTCAAGCCTTGGCTAAGGAGGGGAGTTAAGCACGGGTACAGCCCAAGGGCCTAAAATAGAGACTGAATCCAGCCCTATGTGGGTTGGGTGAGATTAATGCTTGAACCGCCTGGTCAATGAGTGCAATTAAAATTAATCATGGTTTTCAAATAGAATCAAGTTTTCATATAATATAAACCACATCCCATGGATCAAATTTATCAACTCATTCCTCCATCCATGAATTTGTATGCCCCTAGAATTGGATTGGACATCAACATACACAAATTAAAGCAAGAAAGAGCTTAAACTTGCAACCTACTCGGTTTAGTGTTTTAAACAATCAAAACCAACTACACTAGGTGCAGGGGTGGACCCACACCTGGAGCCCAGGTCAAATTTTAAAATTCCATATGTTTGTATTTTGAATGGTGAAATTGCGTTACATTTGAATGGGCACTGCCCCCGGGTCAAATTTTAATTTTCCATATACATGTATTTTGAATTGTAAAATTACCATACGTTTGAATGGGCCTGTTCCTGTTCCATGTTTATCTTACGAAAACAGTTGCCCAACGTCTAAACCATATGATTTTCTCACATCATAAAACCTTGGTAAAACACTTCTCTTCTCTTTTGATATCTTCTTTTCACTGAGAGTACAAGATCTTCTTTACATCATTCTCTTTGACATCATTTTTTTCTATTGAGAGTCCAGGATCCTCTTTAGGCCAATTGAGCTTCTCATAGTTTGTCATCTTGTGGTTGGTCTCTCTCCCTCCATTTCTCTCCAAATAACCCTAAATAAAGCAATTTCCATCCCTTCTCAAATGTAGTATAATCCTCATCACTACATACCTAAATGCAAACACTTAATTTTCAAATCCTAATTTCAAACTCTAAATCTCCAAACCCCAATCCAAATTTTAAGCACTAAATCACCAAACGTAAGTATAACTAAAGTTCAAAGACAACCAAATCATGGACATATCTAATACCATTGATGATGAGAGAATCAGTATGGAACACTTTTAAAACATGAAAAGTCATAGAGGGCAACTGTAAAAAGTTTGTTTTGAGATGATATAACTTCGGATGAGATAAATGTATGTTTGTTGATATAGTTAAATAATTTGTATCTCAAATGCTATACATTTTTCTCTTTTGATATTATTAATGTGAAAAAAGTGTAGTAATGTCAAGCAAAAGTTTAAAGCATGTTCTTTTTCAAGAATTCTTGTCCGGAATTTATGTGGCTTGGGGTTTTGAAATATGATGTGACATTTTAAGTTTTGACATTTTCAAATTATTTGTTTATTTATAACCATTTTAGAATTCTACCTATCCGAAAAGTAATAAGCAATTATTAAAATTTTTAGAATTCCACTTCCTTTGCAGGTATTTGAAAATCTTGAATGTTTTAAGTATAGCATACAAAAATTTCACTATATCTGAAAATTCTAAAATTCTTTGAATCCTTGTAAATAAACAGTGCCTTAGCCCCAACAAAATAAAAATTCTGAGTCCGCGGGTAACTAGTTGAGCTTCTTGTAATAATCTTTTGTTGAGAGATACATAAATTTGTTGCAAACAGATTTATTTCAGTCCAAGGACCAAGGCGCGCACGCGTTAACCTTGCATGGTCACCGACAAACCCTTTTCCGTACCTCTTTCTTTTTAAAAATTCCTGGACTACCAAGTTCCAAACTAGAAACCCGGACATCCTCTTATCCTCCATAAGAGGGCTCTTGTCTCCTCCATCCCCTTGATGACCTTCCTAGGTTGACTCGCAGACCACGGAATCTACTGCGATGGCTGGGTACTCTCTTTCCCTGTTCTCTCTCTGTTTCATTTTCATCATCGAATATCCTCTGATCCTGACTGTTTGTAGGGTTTTTGGTAGTTTCAATTGCTTTTTATGTTGTTATGTTCGAATCTCATTTCAAATCCATAAATAGGCTTCAATTATGTTGTTATCACTCATAAATTTCTCTCCCAAAGTTATGTTGTATGGCACTTAATTTTGACAGCTCACGAATTGCACAATTTTGGATGTCTCCTCTTCCTTATAATGGGGACCTTGATGTTCCTTTTCTTTTTATATAGTTATGTGCATTCTTGTTCTTAGAGTTCTGTCTAAGAATCTAATTATTTGTCCAAACTCTGTCACTTTATCACGGACAAAGTGATAGTCGATTTCTATGTGCTTTGTCCGGGCATGAAAAACAGGGTTGAATGCAACAGAAATAGCAGTAACATTGTCACATGAAATGAGAGGGACCTCAGATAAAGGAATGTGAAGATCACGGAAGAGAGAACATAGCCAAGTGAGTTGTGCAGCGGTGTGGGCCGGGTAGTGATATTCAGCTTCGGTAGACAAATGAGCGACAGTGTTTTTTTTTCCTTAGCAGACCATGAGATAGGATTAGGCCCAAAAAAATACATAGTAGCCACTAGTAGACCGTCGAACAGAGGGAGAGCCAGCCCAAGCTGCATCACAATAGGCTCGGAGACATCATGGGCCAGGGCAGAAATGAAGCCCATATGTAAGAGTGCCTTTGAGGTACCCAAGTATTTGCTTAGCAGCAGCCATGTGAACCTCGGTGGCGGCATGCATATACTGACATACTTGTTTAATTGCAAAGGTAATGTGTTGTCTTGTAAGAGAAACAAATTGTAGTGCTCCCACAATGCTTCTGAATTTTGTTGGATCATCAAGCAAAGTTCCATCAAAGGGGCTTAACTTGTCTTTCGAAGCAGGAGAGCCAACTGGTTTGCACCATGCCATGTCTGCCTTTACTAGCAAATCAATGATATACTTAGTTTGGGAAAGAAAAAGACCATTACTATTACGGTGGACTTCTACACCGAGAAAATATCCCAATGGGCCCAAATCTATCATTTTAAAATGTTGGCCCAGCTGGTGGATGAATGAGTTGATGAAGTTGGAGTTATTGCTAGTGATTATAATATCATCCACATATAGGAGGAGATATGTGATGCTGCCATTGATACACCGAATGAAAAGAGATGGATCCAAGACGGAGAGAAGGAAGCCCAAGTCCAACAATTGAGAGGTGAACTTTTCATACCTAGTTCTAGGGGCTTAACGAAGGCCATAGATGGACTTTTTCATACGACTTACATAGGGGGCTTGTCATGGTCCATATAACCTTGGGGTCGTGCCATATAAACCTCTTCACATAGATCACCATGTAAAAAATCACACTCTAGATCCAATTGTCTAAGCGGCCAATTATAGGCTAAGGCTATAGACAATATGACACGGATGGTATTGTGTTTCACCATAGGGCTGAATGTGTCAACAATGTCAATGCCGGCTTGTTGATGGAATCCTTTAGCAATGAGGTGCGCTTTGTAATGATTTATTGAGCCATTAGGGTTTCTTTTTTTATACAATAAACCCATTTGCAACCAACCACGTTCATGTGTGGCTCACGAGGGACGAGGGTCCATGTTCCATAGCAATGTAATGCAGTGAATTCTTGATCCATGGCAACTCGCCATTCCGGAGATTTAGCAGCTTCAGTATAAGCTGAAGGATCAGAGTGAAGCACTTAAGCAATTAGTGCTTGTGGGAGTGGGTGTCTAGTACTAATCCACACCTTTTTGTTAGTGATGCCAGATTGGGATCTCGTGTGCATGCGATGAGTTCGGGTTGGTGGGACAGATGTGGAAGGGATAATAGCAAATAGGACGAATGTTAGGTGGAGGTTTAGTAGCTAAAGAAGTCCCTAATATGGCATTTGGTGGATCTGCACTAATTGAACAAACAGGGACAGAGCCTCTGGGCAAATCTGTTGGGCCGCAAGTAGTGGGCCTGGGTGATGTTGGGTTCTGGTTTTGGAGTTCTAGGAGGTGAGGAGTGGTGTGGGCTGATGTGGTTAGGTGAGGACAACCAGGAATTGAAGCTTCTGAGAGGAGTGCACTTGTGTTGGCCTAATTGGGAGACATGGGCCCAAGGACTGGGTTCGTTGGTGCTGTAGGAAGAGATGAGTGTGGTGTAGTGCTTGAAATGGGTGAAGTTGAGGTGCTGGCCATATTGGTTGTGATAATTGTTAAAGGGGGTCAAGGTAGCCAATTTTGAATGGGACCAAAGGCAGCTAGTGGGTCATTGGTGTTGGATGAAGATGATGAGGGCAAGTGGTGCACTTGAAAGGGGAAGGAGCTCTCGTTGAAGACAACATGGTGAGAGACATATAGACAACCATTAGAAGTATCCAAACATCGATATCCCTTCTATTGGAGACTGTGTCCAACGAAAACACATTTGATGGACTTAAATTCTAGCTTATTAGGCTGATAGGGGCGAAGCTATGGGTAGCAAGCATACCCAAAAATTTGTAATGGCACATAGTCAGGTGAAATATGAAAAAGTGCTTCATAAGGTGAAATTTTGGGAATGGAGACGATAGGCATTCGATTTAGTAAATAAACAGCAGTGTTGAAAGCTTCAAACCAATATGGTTGGGGTAAGTATGAGTGGGCCATGAGAGTGAGGCCCGTTTCAACTACGTGACGGTGTTTCCTTTCGGCTACACCGTTTTGTTTAAGGGTGTGGGGACAAGAGAGTTGATGAAGGATGTCAATTTTAGAAAATAATTGTTTCAGTTCCCGTGAACTCACCCCCACCATCAGACCGAAAAATGTTGATTTTTGATTCTAGAAGATTTTCAACATGATTTTTAAAGGTGCAAAATGTTTGAAAAACATCAGATTTAGTATCAAAGGATAAATCCAACAATAATGAGTACTATCATCAATAAAAATAACATAATATTTGAATCTGCTAATAGAAAGAATAGGGGAAGGACCCCACACATCACAATGAATAAGTTCTAATGGTTTCAATGAATGGAAGATGACAAAGAAAATGGAAGTTTTGCGCTCTTGCCAAGTTGACATGATGAACACACTGTCTTAACATGTTTTATTGAAGGAGAAAAATTTGAAACAATTGCTTGTTGAATATTGAGTGAAGGGTGCCCAAGACGATGATGCCAGACATCACTTGAAATACGTAGACTGAAGAGCAATGCTTTGATATTTTTATTTTGGAGACTTGATGAAAGAAGATGTGGACGAAATGGATAGAGTCCATGCTCAATCTGACCTTGAAAGAGCATCCTTCCCGAAGCTTTATCCTTCACAGAAAAACCTTTGTCATCAAAGCAGAAATAACAATGGTTGTCGTGGGAAAACGTTTGGACAGATAACAAGTTAGAGAGGTTTGTGGACAATGTAAAATATTTTTTAAGTAAAAGGTGGTAGAAGATGTGTGTATAGTGGTGTTGTCAATATTAGAAATGGACAAACCTTCACCGTTTCCTACTTGCACATTGTTAGAACCATGGTATGGAGTGTGAAGGGAAAGATTACCCCGGTCAGAGCTGATATGGTGAGTTGCACCTGTGTCAGAATACCACGTGTTGTCGTTGTTAGGTTGTTGAGCAGCCACCCTGGTAGCCACACACTCAGGAGGGTGGCGCCCTGCAATGGTAACAATCAAATGCGATGTAGCCCACCTTGTGATGTAGGCCAGACTAATGGGCCCCGCTTGAAAGTTTATACGCGCAGGCCCAAGTACAAAGCCCAGTAGTGAAGATTGATTTTAGTTGCTTTATTAATAGTAGTTGCTTTCTTAAGTTTTAGAAATTGCTTTTATATTTTAATTAGGACTCCTTATTTGGATTGAACTAGTTTATTTCTTTAATTAGAGAGTAGTTTAGTTATAAATATAGATATAATCCCTTCTCATGAGATAGACTACAATATTGAATAAGATTTTAGTTTTCTTCTCCAGAGTGAGTTAGTTGTCTTTGGTGTGGGACCTAGACAAATTATCCTTAAGCCTTTTGGCATGGGGAATAACCCGTTGGCTATTCTTCTTCACCCTACTATGTCACCTTGCTATAGATCTGGCAAGTGGATCTAGGTCGTTGATCACCATTACTTGCATGCTGAAATTGTTTTCCTCGAGCACCAAAAGTAGGTTGCTGATTTCTGTCACTAGCATCTTGATTTGGCCGATTGATTGAGCCAAAAGTTGAGCCGTGCTGTTGCTGTTGTGGGCAGAAGTTCTGCCATGGTTAGATGGGCGCTGGGAGTAGTGTTTGGTTGCAGTAAATGCTATGGAGGACTCAGTAGTAGTGTCTTCTGTTAGACTTAGTTCTTGACACACAAGACTTAGTTCTTGACACACAAGAAGGGCTTGATCACATCCAAACTACTCAAAATATTCTGGGTTGGGAGTTGATTTGCCACTTGATTGAATTTATTGAGGTGGGGCTCGCTTGGATCCATCAATGAAGCCTTCTAGGTGCTGGCTTTGTAAAACTGGTTGAAACAAAGATTTCCACAGAAGAAAATTGGTGCTGTCAAGTTTAATGGGAATAAGATGAGCAATATTTCAGATGACAAAGCTTGGAGATGTTGTGGTGGAGGATCTTGAGGTTGATGAAGTCATGGTTTAGAGGGTTGAGGAGGAAGAAGAAGAACTGCTGCTGTGAAGTTGTGAGGCACGTGGGTGCTTTACTGCTCTGATATCATCATCATCATTTTTATCAAAGCCTTATCCCAACCATGTTGTGATCGGCTACATGAATTCTGTTTCTCCATTCTGTTCTATTTTGAGCCAAATACTTAGATAAGTTAAACTTCTTCAAATCTGATTTAGTGACCTCCATCAATGTTTTTTTTGGCCCACCCCACCTCTTGATGGGCCATCCACCTGTACAACCAAACTTTTTCTCATAGGTGCCATTACCAGCCTGCGTTCAACATACGCAAACCATCTTAAACGAGTTTCTTTAATTTTATCCCCTATTGGTGCTATCCCAAAATGCTCTCGAAAGTGCTCATTTCTAATTTTATCTTTTCTAGTTTTGCCATACATTCACCGAAGCATTCTCATCTTCGCTACATCTATCTTATGTATATGCGTCTTCTTAATTGGCCAACATTTTGCTTCATATGTCAGAGCTGGTATAATCACTGTCCTATAAAATTTGGCATTCAATTTCGTTGGCATTCGTCTATCACAAATCACTTCAGAAGCTAGTCTCCATTTTAGCTATCCAGCTTTTATCATATGCTCCACATCTTCGTTAATCTCCCCATCTTTACTTATGATCGAGTCCAGATGCAGAAAAGAATCTCTACGTGGTATCTCATGAGTTTCAATTTTGACAGTGCTTTCAACATTTTGTATATGTTCATTGAAGTTGCAATCTATATATTTTATCTTTATACGACTTACGTTAAAACTTTTAGATTCTAATGTCCCCTACCATCTCTCGAGTTTTGCATTTATACAATCTCTTGATTCATCCACCAATATTATATCATCTGCAAACAACATACACCATGCTACTTCTTTTTGAATATGCGTAGTTAACTCATCCATAATTAATGCAAAGAGATAAGGGTTTAAGGCTGATCCCTGATGCAAACTTATAGTCACGGGGAATCCACCTGTTTTTCTACATGTGGTTCTTACATTTGTTACTGTTCCTTCGTATATATCCTTAAAAATTTCAATGTAACCTCTAAGAATATTCCTTTTCTTTAAAATCCACCAAATTAAATCCCTTGGTATCCTATCATAGGTTTTTTCTAAATCGATAAAGATTATGTGTAGATTTTTCCTCTTTGCTCGATATTTTTCCATTAATTGCCTAAGTGAAAAGATAGCTTCCATAGTTGACTTCCTTGGCATAAAACCATATTGATTTTCAGCGATCTTGGTATTTCGTCTAAGTCTTTGCTCAATTATTCTCTCCCATAATTTCATAGTATGACTCATAAGTTTAATCCATCGATAGTTGGTACAATTTTATATATATCCTTTATTTTTATATATAGGTACTACAATGCTTCTTCTTCGTTCATCTGGCATTTCTTTGTCACAAGTATCTTATTGAATAGTCTACATAACCAACTCACCCCAACCTCTCCTAAGCATTTCTATACCACTATCGGAATGTCATCTGGGCCTGTAGCCTTTCCTGTCTTCATTCGTTTCAATGCTTCCTTCACTTCCACCTCTCTTATTTCACGGAGAAGAGTATGCTCTGTAATAAAGTATCCTCCCTAGTTCTTGTATCCCCGATATGTTCTTCATGAAAAGTTTGCTAAAATATTCCTTCCACCTTTCTTTAATATTGTTATCTTTCACTAGAACATTTTCCTCATTGTCCTTGATACATATGACATGATCTAAGTTCCTACTTCTCTTTTCTCTTATTTTTACGAGCTTAACAATATCCTTCTCTCCTTCTGTTTTTGCCAACCTATTATAGAGGTCATCATATGCTTTGAATTTTGCACTACTTACTACTTTCTTATGTTCTTTCTTTGCCTTCTTATACAACTCAAAATTTTTCATATTTTTAGTCCCTTGCCAAACTCCATAGCAATGTCTTTTCTCTTGAATAACTTCTTGAACATCCATACTCCACCACTATGTTTCTTTATTAACATATATCTTTCCTTTTGATTCTCCAAGTACCTCCTTTGCAACCTTCCTAATGCAATTAACCATTTGATTCCACATTACTATAGTTTCTCCTTCAAGATTCAATTCTCTCTTCTCAATCATTTTGTCCTTGAATATATTTGCTTTTTCCCCCTTCAAATCTCTCCACCTTGTTTTAGGGCCCATTTTGTTTACTACCGCTCTCTTTCTACGTTTAATGCAAATATCTAAAACTCCGAGCCTATGCTGCATGGTCAAACTCTCTCATAAGATAACTTTGCAATCTTTACAAGAGAGTGGTCAAAATTGAAATAATATTGAAATTTCTCTTCTAATATCATAAATAGTGAAATAATATTTGTATTCAACCTGCTGCTTGTGTGTGGTTGTAGTTTTATTTATAGTATGTACACGAGTTACAGTCAAGTGCACATTATTTCAATAACAGAATGCAGGTGGATAAGATGAGCAGTGTCTTATTTGACTACGTAAGTTGTTGGGGTTAGTGAGGATTTCCAGATGACTTGGTCTCTTTAATTGCTGTGTGGGCCTGATGCAGGTTGACCCTACCGATAGAGTTGTACCAGTATTAGGGAACCCCAAACAAAATGGAGACACCCACCACCCCACCTCACCTTACGTCCAAAATAAAAACAAACTGAAGCCCCCTAGGGCAACAAGTTTCTAAATCATGGCAGAAAGGGGACTACATTGCCAAAAACTATTCATGCCTCCTTACACTTGCTTTGCCAAGGCGTCAGCGTTGATTTTCTCTAACTGAGGCAAATGCACAAAGGAGGCATGCACTTACCAGGCAGGTAGTTGACCTCCTTACGATGCCCGCTAACTGCCATGGTGCCCTACAGCCCTCAGATCCCAAGTGATGACTTAAGCTGAGCCACCTTTTACAATGACCTTGGTGATGTTGAGGTTTCTAACTTTGAAGTACCCTCTTGCATTATTCATCTTTGTTAAGGAAGGTGTCATTTCCTTTTCTATCTTTGATATCTTGTTTTGATTTTATCCCAATTCATGCTTTGCTTCATCCACATTTATGTAGTCATTTGATCTTTAAAGACAGAACTCATCTATCCTTTACCACCTATTCTTTAACCATTATGTTTTTAAATTTCTTTCACCTTTATCATACCTTGATTTTTCATTTATCTTACTAACTTTCCAAGCTAGGATCCTTCTTCCTTTGTTAATTCCAAATTGGATATATAAACTGTCCTAGGCTTCATATAAGCATTATATCTTGTCCTCTTGCAGTAGATGTTAAGATTGTGTTTTGATTTTCTCCACCTTACAGACACCCAAAGCCATTAATCTTTGTCATGTTGTAATGCTTTCTCATGGAATGATTAATCAATTCTGTTAGATTGACCATTTGTCTTAACAAATGATAGTTTATTTGTATACCCCCTTTTCTTAAGGGGCAATCAACTTACATAGAGAAACTTTTCCTCACCAACCCCGATGTTGGCCTACATTGGACATGTCCAAACTATCTCAAACAATTCTCTCCTAAATCATCATCTATTGATGTTACCCCTAAATGTTCCCAAATGCAATCATTTTTTAATTAAATATTTCTTAGTTTTAGGACACATCCATTATAATATTTTCATCTTTGCTGCACTCATTTTTTACTTCTTGTTTCCTAAACATTCTGCTTCATAGGTCGTAGATGGTCTAATCAACATCTTTTTAGTGTTTTTTTTCTTTTTCTTTAATCTTATTGGTATGCATCATCACAAAGCACCCTAGAATCAAGTCTCTACTTCAACATCCAACTCTTATCCTATGTTTGACATCCTCCCCAGTATCTCCATCCTCACTAATTATAAAGCATCGAACGGAATCTCTTTGCAGTATCTCTTGAGCTTCGACTATCACAAGAGTTACTTCTTTCTTTTATCGATAACAATAACATTTTATCAAAAATGAAGATAATTACAACTCAGATTAGACCAAAACAGAAAAACAGCATAGCTCTAGGTTGAACCAGTACAAGAGGTGTATACCAGACTTCACAACTACGCTACATGGGTGCTCAAAAATTTACTTCTCTTTGCACATCGCCATTAAAGTTGCAATTCATATATTCCATCTTGGCCCAACTTATGTTAATGCCCTTGGTTTCTAAAGGCTCCCATTATCACCCAAGTTTAGCATTCTCGCCATCTCCCAATTCGTCTACGCACACTGTAAGATCTGCAAAAAAATATACACCAAGGTACCTCCTCTTGAATATGTATAGTTAACTCGTCCAAAATCAATGCAAAAAGATCAAGGTTTAGAGCTGACCATTGATGTAAACCTATTTTTATTAGAAACTTACGTGTCTCTCCACAAGAAGCTCTTTTGAGTACCTCTCCTTCATGGTGAAGCTTCCAAGGACCCACTGCCACACGTAGCGCCCAAGATATCACATTTGATGGATCACTTCAGAATCAATGGCTCTTGATAACAATCCACATACATTCTCAATTCCTTTTAAGATAACCAGAAAGTCAGCTTCATTAGGGTCTTTCTCACCAACGGCCCTAGAGAAGGAATGAAAAATAATGCTTTCACAATTGCAAAGAACTCTGCCAATACTTGGTGGGCCTGGTTTTCGTCTAGCTGCCCCATCAATATTAAATTTCAAAAACCCAGAGGGAGGGGGAGTCCACCTTTCCATTTTGCTCTCCTTAGAAGCCCACTGCAAGATATCCTTGTAACCTTTCGTCATTGCTCTGAGTTGGTTTTTTTTTTTATCTTTATCTTCATTTGTACAAAACTGAGAAAAAAGAAGCTTTTAGATTGTATGTTCCCCATATTTGGATTTTCATTGCTGTTTTGAGACATTGTAAATTCTTTTGTACTGTCCTTATTTTCTGTAAAAGAACAGAAAGAGACCTCATAGTAACTAAACTAAAACAATCAGGTTCTAGAATTCTATTTTGCACTGATTCTTTGAAATGAGCATTATACTGGTGTCGGACATGTATTGGACCTGAAACCGTGCTAGATTCATGGATTCTTTGACTAATTTAAATGTTGTTATTCAGTGTTTTCGTTTTCTTGATAGATTATTTTTCAGATAACAAAATAATACCTGACATTTAAATTTGGTTGTGTGACTCTTTTCTTATGGGTCCTCCAAGGACTTGGTGATTAGTTATTGGACTTATCCTAACTTTTTCGCAGCTGAGAAATGAACTATGTTGATTTATGGCCTTAGTGCAAACCACCTAGTTTCGGAAGATAAAATTAGCCACCAACAAAATGAAGGAGTGAAATCATTTTAAACCACCTAGTTTCGGAAGATAAAATTATCCACCAACAAAATGAAGGAGTGAAATCATTTTAACACCTGTAAGGATCAGCAGATCCTTATATTAACTAGAATAGGAGAAGAAGAAAATAAACAAGAGGAATTGGAGATTTTGTCGTATCCCTTTAATGGGCATTGACTGCTCTATTTATAATGTATATTGCCTTCATCAAAGGCTGGATTTACACTGATTGATATCTAATTATTAAGGAAAGGAAAGAATATAAATGTTGTCTACATATCATAGCTATACAAAGTTGACTAGATCCCTCAGATCCCTCACGAGGATACTGATATGTATGGGCCTGATAGGCCTAGTGGACCTGTTCCTTCTATGCTTCTACAATGCCATTCTTTATGTGGATGCATTATAAGCAGTTTCTACTTTTATTGACGGGATGTTTTCAAATGATATTTTCCCTCTTTGAGTCTTAACTTAAGGTTTCTTCTTAAATTTTGTAAATTATAAATTTCCATTCATTCAACGTCATTAATACATTCTTTAAAATTCACATCTACATCTCTTATCTTGTGCATCGTTATCCCTTCGGCATTTTTAACGATCTCATATATGTGATGCCATGCAAAGTAGATGTATGGATGACTTTTAGTTACATAGTGGGCTAACAAATTCCACTCTCTGGGCCTCCAGTCTTCTTCATGATGATTAGTGGCAAGAACAATCAAGGGGTTTCTGACTTCTTATTATTTTGACAAATAATGCAGACCATCATGGTTGGTTGACAGTAGAAGAATTGCAACAAAAATAAAGAGTGCATCTGAGACATGTGATCCTAAAAAAGTCCAATGGAAAAGCAATCCAACAAGGGCTTGTCCAAATTGTGATCATGTTATTGACAACAGTGATGTATGGTTTCCTTCATGTGATATTGTTGATTCACTTCCTTCTTTTGTCCTTTGATAAATTACCACATGAAAACTCTTTATATTCATGGTTCACGTCAGAGTAGGAGGGTCCTCAGTTCTTAAAGATGTACTGTTTGCTTGGATCTTCTGTTTGCACAAAAAGGGCCTCCAGTTTTGTGATCCAGGTTGTTACTATGATTGACCCCACCCTCGCTGGACCACATGCAGAACCTCTTTCATTTTGTTGAGACACTATCCTAGTCTTTGGACATTGGACTTTGACGTTTACTGTATTTTTCTTAACCATCTGGTTTGAGGCCAAAATTTGAAAGTTTGGTATTATTGTTTTACAAGATTCTGTGTGGGGATGTCTACAGGGTCTTATGATATCAATTATTTCCTGACTGCAGTCAGGTTAAGTAAGGTTGGACTTGGATCGAGGCAGGTGCCCAAATTTTTTGCGTTGTTTTGCTTTTCAATGGGTAAAAAATTTGGGAATTGAATCAAATTTATTTTATAGATAAGCTGATTACTCAGGTCTACTTTGGGCACCCAAAGCCCAAATCCGTACCCAACCAAATTTCATGCAGGTTTCAAAAACCAGGCTGACATGACCCAAACCCATGTGGCTTCAGGTTTGGCCCAATGCTAGTCCCACACACGATCGTCCAATTCCCGCACCATCAACATTACAGCTAGGGATATGATCCCTGGTTGTTTCTACGAAAGGGAGGTGTCTGGATTGGCAAGTTGCACCCCTATTAAGATACAGAAAACAAATTTCAAGCATGATGCCTGTAATTTTTACTCAGACTTAATCTCATTGTCAGGTCACCCAAGAATGGCCAGGACTACCCAGGGGGGTGAAATTCGATCCTACTGATCAAGAGCTTCTCTGGCACTTACTTGCCAAAGTTGGTGTTGGGAATGCAAAGCCACATCCTTTCATTGATGAGTTTATTCCAACTGTTCATGAGGAAGATGGAATTTGTTACACCCATCCTCAGAATCTACCAGGTAACTCTGTAGCTGTATCACCATTTCCTTTTATCTATTATCTTGGACTTTTATGGATATCATCCTCTTATACTGTCATTTCTCAAAAATGACGTCAATGCTTGTAGGAGTCAAGCAAGATGGTACCGTTTCTCACTTCTTCCATAGAACTATCAAAGCCTATAACACTGGAACTCGGAAGCGCAGGAAGATACATGGAGATGACACTGGGGATGTTCGTTGGCATAAAACAGGCAAGACAAAACCAGTAATTGTGGATGGAGTACACAAAGGTTGTAAGAAGATTATGGTTCTGTATTTGAGCATGACAAGGGGTGAAAAGCCTGAGAAAACCAGCTGGGTGATGCACCAGTATCACCTGGGCACTGGCGAGGATGAGAAGGATGGGGAGTTTGTTGTTTCGAAAGTTTTTTATCAGCAGCAAGTAAAGCAAAACGACAAGAATGAGCAAGAACCACCTTTTGATGTGATGAAAGAATCTGTGACGACAAAAGTAGACCCTCTTAACCCCAAATCAGTGACACCTGAACCCCCTCGTTCTGAAAAGCGGCATATGGATCTTGGATTAACACTGGAACCAGCACATGCTTATGTAGAGTCATCTGCTCAAGTACTGGTGATCTTTCAAAGTGGACTTATATGATTTCTTGACCTTACTATAAATCGAAATATCCTCCAGCCTTGAGTTAACAAATGTGAGGCCTTTAATTTAGTTATGGCTGTCAATTGCCAGGGCATAGGCTGAGGGCAGTCAAAATTTGCCTTGCATGGCGGCCCTAGTTTCATGGCCTCTATTATTCATACAGTGGGCCTCACTTTTTGTACTGTGCCACAGTACACAGATTGGAAGATCCAAGCTATTCAATCCTCTTCTTTTTTTTGGCATTCTTCTTGACCATGTATTTTCTGGTCAAGTAAAACTGAAGCATTTTCTAGTGGAAAGATCATAAGGGTAGGATTGGGGACAGAGATAAAAATAGCGGCTGCAACAGGTATAACGGCCAGTGGCCAAAACGCTACATAGTGGGCAATAAGTAGTGGCATACCATTGTGACATTTTCAAGTAATAAAAATTTTTTGAATCTTGTGTAGTAGCAAGGCTTGTGTGTGATTAGAAGCTTAGAGATAACTATAGAAAAGGCTATTACAGAGAAGAAATATGAAAAACAGTAGTATAAATTAAGACCACTTGGCTCTAATAGGTTTAGATTGTGGTGCCGCTATTTTGAAAATAGCATAGCAGCCTGAACTGCTATGGCCGATAATGCATCCGCTACAGTACCATTTTGAACCATGATTGGGGGAATAGATAGAAGAATGTTGGGGTAGGATCCTTCTGCATTAACATCCTTCAGATCTGTGTAGTGCTTGGATCACCTAGCCAGTGTGGATTCCCTTCCGGATTGGGAGATACCATGAATATCTTCAGTTTTTTTTTATATAACAGTTCTCCTTTATACAGTCCCCCATGAAATCATTTTCTGTCAAAAACTTTCAAACTGCAAATGTTTGTGTGATTAACTGGATCTCAAGTGAATAATGCAATAATGCAGGTGCCAGTGCTCCCCAAGACCAGTGCTGAAGAAAATTGCACGCGAGCTGAATCCGAGTGGAAGGGAAAGCCTGATGATCATGAGAACCATGCCATAGAACTGAAATGGTCCCAAGGTGATCATGAAGACAATGCCTTAGAACTGAAATGGTCCCAAGGTGATTCTCAATATTTGTTAGATTCTCAACAACTCGTGGAAGGGCTTTCTTTGTGTGACGACCTCCTCCAAAGCCAGTCGTTATCTGGTGGTGGCATTGGTGAACTGAGAAGGGACATCGCTCTTCTAGCTGATTATGCTCACCTAGGTGCCGAGGATTTGAAGAAGGATTTAGAGGAATGCCAAAAGCTGAGCCACTGCGATCATTCAGACATTGAACTTGATACACCCCCGGATTTCAGACTAAGCCAGCTTGTATGTTGTTTCCCTATCAATGGATGATCTGTTTTTCATGTTGATGTTGTTGAATGATGATGGCAATAAACCTTCCTAAATATTTTTGTAGGAGTTTGGTTCCCAGGACAGCTTTCTGGCTTGGGCTGGCAAGGTTGGTGATGCAACCGATGGATGAAAAATGGTCTTGAGGCAAAATGGATAGAGCTGTTTTTCCCTTTTGAAAGGAAGGCTGAGGGTGTTTGCTGGTTCACTAAAACTGCGATGTGAAATGTATTGGGCTCCTTTTCTCTCACTATTGAAAGAATTTTTGGTTGCTGGCTTTTGCAGTTCCTTCTAAATTTCTGTTATTTATCAACATTACTGTATGTGTGCTAACATATATATAAACATATGTTTGTGCTATATCACCCTCCTTCTATCAAAGTGATGATGGGGCTGTTGATTGGTGGTCCATCTTGTGGACTGGCTAACTAACCATTATTCTGTCCAATTAGGGCTGTCAAGGGCCGGGCTAGGCGAGGCCCATGGTTGTCCTAACCCTACCCTCAGTACTTGTAGGGCTGGGCTTGGGTGGATTGCTTGCACCATCTAGGCCCTTACCCTACCCTTGAGGGCCAAGGAAGGGCACATGACCATAAAACAATCAAGTCATTATTTAATTTTTTTAACATTGTTGCCAAGTATCGAGTGTTGATTTTTGTCTAACCTTTATTGTGAAGAGAAGGGACTACTATGAGAACATTTGGAGAATAGAATTTGTCTCTAAAAACTTTCATTGAACAAAGTTATACGTATTTTTGTGACTTGGGTCCTAGACGTATGGTTTTATTTATTTTATTATAGAAAAAAATGGCTAAAGAGTTTTTTCTAGCTTACAACTTTTGCAATGATTTTCATTAGAAATTTTCGAGCTGAATGTGTTGAATTTGTAAAATTTTTTGAGCTGGGATGTAAGCCCCATATTTTATTTTATGCTTCTTTCCTCTATTTATTTGAGACCTTGGGGCTTTTTGTTGGAATGTTTCTAGCCATTTTTGTATAGGGGTCTAAATAGTTTAGATTGGTTCGGCTTGAGTATAATCTGCTATCAAATTGTCATTAATGGTTTTTCAATTTTGCAATCCGTAATCAAATTGTTGACTATTTAAAATTGAGCCATTGACTATTTAAAATCGAACCAAACCAAATTGCAAATAAACATATTGGATTGGTTAAAAACAAAATAATTTATATTTTTTTCGGAAAAAAATAATAAAAACTTTTGGACTTGAGATCGTTGCAAAGGTGTATACCAAAAATCAACACAATAAAGCCTCAATGCAAAGCTTTCCGTTTAGCCCATTAAAAGGAGGGGATTGGCTTTATAAAAGATAGTGAAATATATTTTCTATCATCAACAGATATGAGATAAAGTAGCTTTTACTTTATAATTTAATAGCATGTCAGGTATTTCACCAATCTCATATCAAGTGTGAAAATTCTACAAAAAATTTGTCCCTCCATAAAATAGAATTGAACTGATCCAATTGGTGGATTTTTAACCAAGCCGATGGCTAAAAATTAAAGAGTGTAAATTAAAAGTGTGTAAAAAAAATAAAAATAAAAATAAAAGGTAGAACTTTGGGTTCTTAACATCTAATTGAAGATAATCGAGAATAAATGTGATGGAAAATTAACTAATTGAAGGTAGAAAGTTAGGTTCTCAACTTAAGAGTCGAAACTTTTGATTCCATCAAGACTTCAGGCCTGAGTTAGAATTTTAGGTTCTTAACTTATGAATTAGAGCTTCTGGTTTTGTCAATGTTTCAGGCATGGATTAGAATTTCTATTTGTATTAAGGTTTCAAGTTTGGATTAGAACTTTTGGTTCTGTCAAAGTTTCAGGTTTGGATAAGAACTTTTGGTTTTTTCAAGACTTCAAGCTTGGATCAAAACTTTTGGTTCTGTCAAAGCTTTATGTTTGGATCAACTTTTGGTTCTGTCAAGACTTCAAGCTTGGTTTTATAGCCTTGTATTGATTAATATTACTTTGGATCTTTTAAAAATCAAAGCTTCAAGTTTGATTATGAATATGAATTTCCAAGTTAATATTTTTAATTTTTAGAACTTCTAGTTTCAAATTTAAATAACTCACTGATCTTTGGGTCCGGATTAGAACTTTTGGTTCTAAATTAAAATAAAGTATGAAACTTTAGGTCTAAGTTATTTATTCGATATAAAACTTTTGGTTATAAATATTGTATGAAACTTTGGATTCCGATACTTTATATAGAACTTCTGGTTCTATTTATGATCTATGATTTGCAATCCTATTATGATCTTCTTTCGATAAGAGAAAATGAATCATTCATCATTCGAACTAAAATTATAAATACTTATAGATGTTAAAAGAATAAAGGTAAACACAGGTTTATAATTATCAAACTATTAAAAGATTATAAAATAAGAAAAATATACTTAATTGTTCAATTCTGCTCCTTTTGCTTCCAATGTGTAGATCTACTCTCGAGCTTTCCATAAGAGCAAATGGGTCATCAATTGGACTCCAGATGGGCAACATATCACGATTTGAAGTTTTGATGGTCATCTCTACTTTAGCTGCGTCACTGCTGATGTCAGCGCTCAACTGGTAGCACTAGTGGCTGGCTTTTTTTTTTTCCAACTAGAACAAAAAAAGAAGAAAAGTCCTTTCGTGCTGATAATGTGTTGAAAAACAAATACTAGAAGAACCGAATAGATCAAGAAGAGAGAGGAGTAGGGGGAGAAAGAGAGAGATTTTATTTATGAGAGATTTGTGTGTACATAATAGGAAGAGGAGAATCTTATTTATAAAATAAAAAAACTTCCCCTGCAAGTAACATGTTAGGGTAGGACCCTTATTCTATGCAAGCTCTTTATCTCATGTGGATCACAATGTGGGCATCCACCCTATGATATTTATATTATAACAAAGATAAGACAATTTAAATCATTAACTCTGAGTTGAGTGTAAGAATGCCATGTAATAGATTACACTTTGCGCCCGCAGTATTTAATTGAAGTGGTCAATTTGGGTTGATCTAAACTAACCCACAACATAATGTGGCTTCAGGTGGGCCAACCCAACCCAACCCCATGCTGGTGCAGGTTAAAGAGTCCCAACCCATTTTGAAAATAGGACAGGTGCCGGTTGAGGCTGTAAAACCCGAACCTGTTAGCCACCCCTACTTTCCAGGAGTCTCATGTCTCTAAAAATTGGTGGCATTTTAGATTCTATGTTAATTTATTTAAATATAGATATGGGTTACTTATATGAAAAAATATTGGTTTTTTCTATTCTTTTTCTTTTTAATGCCGTCATATGAAGTTCCACAGTGGGTCACTTATTGAAATTCTGAAGTATTCAAAATGAATTTCATTAAGAGCTACGGTGACAATAAGGGTGTTGTTGGTTAGAAACACACGTCACCTATTGCACAGGGATCATCACTAGGTATGCCACTCTTTCCACTCTGTGGGCTCTCCTGGTCCCAGCGTATCGGCTAGGGTCATCTGAAAAAAAAAAAAAGGGGATCTGTAGCTCCTATCCGATCACTCATAAAAGCTCATATAAAAAAAGAAATAAGATAATTCGAAGTGTGGTAACTATTTTTTTCTGGAAAAGGAGCTTCATTCAACAAAACAAACACAGAAAAACCAAAAATACAGGCACCTATAACTACTACAATCATTACATCATTCCCAAAGTGCATACTTGACTCACAACCATCCCACCTCAGTTCTACCTTTAAATTATATTCCGTTATGAACATTGGGGCAGCTCACTTTGCAAGGGCATCTGCAGTAGCATTTGCTGTTGGCTTACAAAATTGGGCCCTCCACATCCCAATCTGCAGTAAACATTGTTAAATCTTCCTCCGACAAATCATTTAAGTCCCATGAAAATGACCCATCATTCTGAAGGGAACTCTACGGCACTGAAATTGTTGATGTTCTTGGAAAGGCATAATTGTAACCCTGCTAAGCATGGCCTTAATTTCAACCTTGTTAGTCTTGCCTAAGAACCCTACAATGATTGGTCCATTTGCTGGACAACAAACCATTGGTGCTTCATATTAATGGTTTTAGAGAAAATTGATCTGGGGTTTAAGTAAAGATGGCAAAACCTGGCCCAACGCACCAACCCGGACTGGCTTGACTAGTTTCTGACCGGCCTAACCCGACTCACTTTAAATATGGGTAAGTCACGGGCTAGGGTTTTCCAACTCATATAAAAATGGGTCAGGTTAGAATTAATTAGCCTAACCCGAATATTCACCCATTCACGTTTTACTAATTTATCATGACTTCTTAATTTTCATGTGACTTTTCTTATTTTTATAGGTTATAAACTATGTTACTCTTAATCTTATGCGGAGGAGTTATAAAATAGTTTGTCTCTTTTATTTTTATGTTGTATAGTTAAATATTTTGATACTTAGACTATGAAACTTATTTACTTTGACTATGAAACTTATTTGTTTATTTTACAATATGATCTTTTTGTACTTGAAATACTGAGTTTGTGTGCCGTTAAGGCTGTTGCTTAGTTGGCTTGAACCTTGGGTTTGCTCCCCAAGGTCTCAATTTCAACTTCCGTCCCTTGCGTTATCCGGGTACTATGTATGCGGCCATATATATACCCCCTAGGAAATCTTCCTTGCTCGTCAGAATTAGGTAACCACCGGATCGGAGTCCAAAGGTCCAAAGGCTGGGTTGATGAGGGACACCCCAGGTCATAAAATTTTTTTTTTATTTTTGTCTTTTAGTTTTAGGTTACATAGTTAAGCATAAAATTTTACCATTCAAATATGGATATCAATGGAAAACAGTAGCATTGATGAGTCTTATACTCATACTCAAATATGACATTATAAAATTGAAAAAAAATTTGGAAAGGGATTGTCTCAATAAATGGGTTAGAAATTATTAATGGATTTTGGCCCCATTTTTTACATCTTTAAATTTAGTAAATTATAAATTTATGCTCTATACAATACTTAAATGAACTTAGACCTAAGAAAAGCTTTACGAATGAAATTTTACTACAAAAAAAGAGTTGGATCACCCACAAAAAAAAGGAATTAAATAGGTTAGGTCGGGTCAAGCGGACCCAACCCACAATCAATTCAGGTTAGGTGGGTCAGGTCGGGCTGACCCTCCACAGGTGTGGGTTGAAGGTTTCCAACACGTTTTTAAAACGGATCGAGTTTGGGTTGGAGCTAGCGAATTTTGGTTTGAGTTGACCTGGCCTGAATTTGCTCAACTCAGACTCATTTGCCAGGTCTAGGTATAAGGGTTGGTTTGTAAAAGGGTAATGGTTTCTAGCTTTCCAAATGTACCTAGAGGTAATGAGAGACCAAAAATAGAGGTAGGTTCCAAGGTGGCCAGCAAAACCATTCCCCAATAGAGGTGAAGTCCACAGGCTTCTCAAGGTAGTTTGGAAAGTGACCCCGCACCATTCTCATAAATGGGCAATTGATAAAGAGATGATCAGGAGTTCCCATATGAACCCCTACAACAATCGCAGTCGGCTGAGATACCATCAATAAACCTTGGTAAATAGTCTCTTGTGTAAACCATGAAAAGAACTTGATTTTGAAAGGGATGTTAATTGTCCAGGAGGATGAGGCCCAATAGGAATAGGCTCAATTGATTGATATAAGAACTTCAAGGTACATTTGCCAGCTGGTTTCATTCCCCAACATGGATGTCTTTGCCTCCTGAAGGGATATCAGATAAAGTTAGTCACCCCATGGCTCCATAAGGCATTTAACTTTTTGTCATCCCATCTCGGCCCTTGAGAAGATAATGTAGACAACCCTTGCACTCTAAAGGGCCTGTTTGTTAATTTAATTGGTAGGGTGAAGTGAGGTGAATGGTAATTTTAAAAGATAAAAAAATGAGGGGTTAAATCAATCCAATGATTAGATTTTATTTTTTAGTTAAAAGAAAATAAAACTTTTTGACTTTTTGTATTAAAAGTAGATATTTTTTGTTTGTTAGTGGGATGAAAAAGTAACTTTATAAATTTTTGTGTAAAAAAGTAAAAGATTTTTTTTGAAATGTGGTATTTTGATTTGATTTTTTTGGATTTTTGTGTGGTGAAATGAAAGATAACTTTAACTTTACAATGAGGGGATATTAACAAACTGGCCCAAAAGAGCGACTGAAGGATTCAAAAGGGATTTTTAGATCTAAAAAGAGTCTATCTAGTGAAATCCCTGGGACCCATTTGCCCTTAAAACCTTGAATCCATTCAACCTGACCAACCACCCAAGACAACTCATCTAAAATCAAACCGTATATTCTGTGAAATTTGAATTCCCTAAATATATTTGGGCTAGAATTTTTGTTCGCTTGCTGATGAATCACCAAACAAGCTGCGCTATAAATGATTGATCTTTCAAATGGACATCCCTTACGCCCAGTCCACTGGAATCCTCTTGAGCCCAGTACCCATTACACTACAAGCCCACAAAAGGATGAGTACTGGGCTTGAATATGGAAACTGATTTTTAAAGGCATACTAGAATGGGCTAACCAATAATTAGGAATGAACAAACACACTGACTTGGAGGTGTATCTTTCTTTCAACATGTGAGAGCAGGGTGCCCTTCCAATTAGAAATCCGGATTTTGATCTTACTGAGCACATTGGACCACACATCAGCATGGGACGATCCAAGGGACAAAGTTTCGTGCTATTGTTGGTAAGTAACTTATTATGCTCTTGCTTTAACGATGAGTACTCGCAGCCAACTCGTACACACTCACCAAGTCACTATCAACGTTAAAATCAATGATTACTTCTGTGGAAAAGAAGTGCAGCACCAAGTGAGCGAGCAGCGGATGTACCTACCAGCGCATTATGTTACTGACCATCAAATTCTGTTTCTTATTGGACCGCATTGAATAAGGGCAAATAGTTTGTATTATTATTACCTAACGACCTCACTGATAAACTGGAATACCAAAAAAAAAAAAAAAAAACACAAAAGATGGTGACTCCCCCAGACCAATCCAAACATTATTCAGATATGCATGTACAAAGTTTATCAAACACGGGATAGAGGGCTAAACTGTGGGATAAGGGTCTACTTAAAAATCCGGTGGGAGTCATTTACTTCATATGTCCTAGCCACTAGGCAACCAAGAAAAAAAAATTTTTTATAAAACAAAGAACGGAGAAGAATATTATAAATAATCCAGTTATTCACTGCGTACAATGTTATATTTATGACCGTTCTGAGCGGCTTGGGGATAGTAGGAGGTTTTGTCTCTCCACGAAGGAAGAAAGGCAGACATGAACAATAACTATAAGAAACATCATTCAAGTCGGTGGTCCATCAGGTTGTAGCAGACCAATAGAACCTACTTCAAGCCATTTTCTTGCCCACTGAATGTGACTCCACCATTCTGTGCCCAGTCAAAGTGTTGGAATGTGATTTGGACAAGGTTTAATTATGTTGTAGTGGCGAATCTAGAGTTTTTGTTTGACGAGTGCAGACCCAAACATGGAATTATGTTTTGTGAATAAATACAAAATTTTCATGTGGATTTTGGAGGCGAATGTGAGGTTTTTATATAATATTTTAAAGCAAAACCAAAATTTTCTCTATAGTTTTAGAAATAGACCGAGGTCTAATGGGTGTGTCTCCCTCCACATTGATGTATGTAGGTCTACCCATGTCTGTAAATAGTTTTTTTTTTATCGCTAAATGACTTGAACCCACAACCTCAATCCAATCCACCATTAGCTTAGCATTAAGCAGGGGCGTACCCAATAGATGAGCCTGGGGGTGAAGCCCTCACCCATATTTGAAAAAGGTCCAAAAACTCTCTTATAAATTTTGAAAATTAATATATATATACATTTTTACATTTTTCCCCTTCTCTCAAGAATTTTTTTACATTAAGCCCCTACAAGGAGAATTTTTTGGGTCCACCCCTGGCACTAACGCATCTCCCTCTCCATTTAAAAGATGGATCAATTTCAAAGATTGAAATTGAAATTTGATAATTACATATTCTCTAAATTTTAATTTTGACTATCTTGTAGAGCAAGCTGAAAATATTAAAATATATTTTTTGTTAAACAAAAAGCAAACTTTCTATGTAGATTAAAAATGAATGTATCATTAAGACACTGCTCATTTATTGAAAGTGAAATATAATGAATTTTGGCAACAAGGGATTCATTAAAAGAAAAGACAGAAGTACAAAATTCAAAGCAAACAAAGGAGTCCGAGCTCATAAATATTACGGTGATCATCTCCCTAAAGACATAACTAACATTCGAATTGTTGGGTTTATGTCTTATATTCTAGTTTAGCCGAATGGATTTACTGGGTTAGCCTGGGACCAATTTAAGGTCAAGGGTATTTTGATAATTGTACTAGAGTTTCTTTGGTGGCTAAAAAAGCAGATATTATATATTAATGTAATCTATAACTCTAGATCTTATGCGGAAGAGAGTGCCCTCTCTTGCCCTTGGTGTTCCCTCACTACGTAGGAGAGATGATAAGGGTAAGAGTGTCTTTATATGCCTTTGCTTGTTATAGTGAAGATGGCATCGTCTCTGTATCTGTGGATCCCTAGTTTGGGTGATGAACCACGTAGATTTTTTGTGTGTTATCTTTTTGAATAAGGTAAAGTATAATGAATTTTTGGCACAAGGGATTCATTAAAAGAAAAGACAAAAGTACATCATTCAAAGCAAACAAAAGAGTCCAAACTAATAAATATCACAATAATGCAAGCCGCACTCCCCATCTCACAAATGTTGTAACACTTTGGCCCAAACTAATTAAGAGTAGTGAATAATTAAGTAGGATTAGTAGCTAATTAAGCTAACATTAATTTAAATAATTATAATTTGTGAAGTTGAGTTATGATTAACGTTCATTTCACTTATTTAAGTCTAATGGGTTAAGTTCGGATCACTAATAGGTAGTTTGGGTTGGGTTTGAATTTGAGTTAGGTAGTTGAAGCCCTTTTTCATAATTTTAGATTTTGTGTTTTTGTGTCGAACATGCATCATATTGACACCATCGCGTTTGTCTCATCGAGTTCATCAACTTTCGTGGTTGACTTGAACTCATTTAATTTCATTTGAAACATGTAAACCCTCACTTGACTTAAACTAAAAATAATCTAAAACAGCTGGGATTTTCTTATAAAACCCAGAAAAATCTGTTGTATAAAACCTGTTGTAGCCTTGCAAACCAACCCTTTTTCTCATCCAAGCTACAGAAGAAGTCTCTTCACTCTCTCTATCTCTTCTTCCACTTTGAAATCAAAGCTTTGAGCTCATGCATGTGAGATCAAAGGATTCCATCTTCGTCCTTATCATCTCCTCTTTCTTCCTTACATCTTGAGGTGTAGGAATTCAAGCATCTTTTCTTCAAAACCGGCTTCAAGATAATACCCTTGCCTTCTTGTAGAATTCATAAGTTTGACTTAGTCAAGTGGACTCTAATCTTATATTTCATCTTATTCCATTTCCATACATGTTAGGGTGGGCATTTCTTCTCAAATTGGGCCAACAGGAAGGAAGTTCTGTAGCAAACCCTAAGCAAAGGCAAGTATAAGTTGATTTCTGTTGAATGCATGCTAATAATGTATTGATTCTACTATAGAATGTCTTATTATATGAATTTTTAGCCTATTCTTTATCTACTATTGATAATGGAGAATGAATATGTATTGAATTAGATATGAATAATGAAAATGAGATGAAAAGGTGTTAAAGAAGTAAGGAATAAATGTATATTAATGGGAGAACATAAGGTTCCTTATGCAGGTTGAAGTGAAAATAAGAGAGCAAGCTACAGAATTCCGAATGGGAATTCTGGAGCACGCGCTCGAGCATGTATGGGCACACGCACGAGCACATATGCAATTTTGTTTGTCCAAAATGCGTCAGTCAAAACTTGTAGAAATAGAAGCAAAGATGCTCGAGTGAGCCTGGGGCCACACTCAAGCGCACTCTACAACTTAAGGGTCAAATCTGAACTCTTCTAAAGAAACCAAGGAGTTTTCAAATGTTCCTAAATACTTCACAATTAACCCTAAGGTTAGTTGTGATAAGAAAATGGAACTTAGAACTTTAGAACACTAAAAGACCTATTAGGTCCTTAGTTTTGAAATCCTTAACCTGATAATTAGCCCAATGGTAGTATGAATAATCTTGGCTAGGATTCATCTATGTATTGTCACTTGTAAGTCGAGCACTTAACCATAGAAGCGGGTTTAGGAGACTTTGATACACAATTATATATACAATGTTACATCAAGCAAAAATTGCTGTGTATCAAATAACCTAAAATTATATCAAAATAAACTGTTAGAAAGTACAGGTGATTAGAATAGAATTGGCTAGTAAATTCCTTGATTCCATATATTAAATTGCATTGCATATTATTTTACTTGATTAATGTTCTCTTAATTTGCTACTGAATCATTGTTTACAATTATGTATATTGATTGTTAATCATATCGTTTAATTGATACTAATTTGAAATGAATTGAGTAAGAATGATTGAAATTGAAATTAAAATTGATTGATAAAGACTGAGATCTTACTCAATTTAATGATTGATTCAAATCAGTCAGGCTCTACTTAGCTTTACCTCTATAAGACTCGACGGGGTCGAATTTGAGTAGTATGATGTGTTACTACTACAGTTGGTATCTAGATTTCAAGAATCCAAAAACTAAAGGCCCAGATGTTACCGAGAACTAGGTACCACGATTAAAGATCCCTGCCGAGAGGATATAGCCACTGTAATAGCCAAATTGAATGTGTTCCCATTATTGATTTATAAAACATGATTATTCAATGCTTGATTTGTCTAGTGGACTTAATTTTTATTCTTTATAATCATTGTCAATTAATTTGAAGAAGTTTAACTTATCGAAGGATTTGGCTCAAAATAGAACGGAATGGAGGAACAAAATTCATGTAGCGGACATCAACATGGTTGTGATAAGGCTTTGATGATGATGATGATGATGACAATTATTGTTAATTAATCTTGCTAAACATAGCTTATATTACTTTAATAATGCTTATACATTGTTAAACAGTCTCATTCATAGTTATCTATTTGATGTTATAGGCTTAGATCATGATTCCTTTAGGTTTTGAGGAGTGGGCGACAGAGGACCTCTGATTGACCCACCGACTGGAGAGCATCACAATCATATTCTCAGGATTTGTATTTTTGGTTTTTAGGACTTGATCTTTTGTATTTAGTTGCACATAAACTGTTATCAATTAGTATGACTTAGACTTATATATCTTTTATTCATATCCATATTGGTTTTATCTTTTATATAGACTTATTATAGATTTATTATTATTATTTTTGAAATGGTAACATGAACTCATTAAAAGAAAGGAAGAGAATACAAACTAGAACAAAGGAGAGAGAAGGTGTAAGAAAGATGCACCATCCTAACCTCCATTTCAATAACACACTGACCGAAGGAAACAACCAATCCACTCCTTGCTTAGTTAAACCATCCGACATGGAATTAGTATATCTAAATACATGACGGAAGGTAACATTTATTTTGGTTGCTAACTCCCTGATTTCATTAGAATGAAGTTAAAATTTCCACTAATTAGCCTTTTTGTTAGATGCCCAAACTATCACATTAGAGGAATCACTTTCCATAGATGTTCACTCTTGCATACATATGCATAAAAGTACACTATAGCATGATGTATAAGTTTCAGATGGTTATGATAGACATCTTTTTGTATATTTGAATTGAAAATTAGGTGGGGACTGATTCATGTATGATGGATACTATTGAAATATTTCTTAAAAGTTGAGTTTACAGGTGATATTGATAGGCTTTCGCTTATTGAATACTTGGACAAATGATCATTAATGTGTCTTATAGGTGTTAGAATGTGAATATCTTTTGTGGAATCCCATTTGAACTTAGTTACATATGGGGATTTCATGGGAGTACGTATATTATGCTTCAAGGGTTACCCTAATCTACAAATTCTTTGGCCCTGGTCGTGACAACCGTCCTATGTAGCAGGTGTAACACTCCGACCCAGCTTGACCTCGTTTAGCGTCTAGTTAATCTTGTTTTTGTTGCTAATTGTGTTTTGTTTGTGTTTTGTTTTCGTTACGGGTCATGGATAGGTAGTTGGGTTGAGTTTGACCTGGATTAAGTAGATCAAGCCCTTTTTCGTAATTTTAGCTTTTCTTAGACATGGTCATTTTTGCATCATCTTGAGGTCAACACGTGTCTTTCGTTGAGCTCGTTAACTTTCGTAACTACGTCATTTGCAACCGAGGTCGTATGATTCGATTGGACCTGAGTTTGACTCAAACTGTAAATACATTTCTAGCTTGGCTTTCATTGTAAATTTGGACAACCCATTTGATTATATAAGCTCTCCATCGATCTCAACTCACATTCCTTCTCACGTTCTCTCTCGTTTTCTCTCATTTCCTGCTGGGCACGTGGAGTCTCTTTTTCTTCACTTGCATTCTCTTCTCCAACCTTCATCGATCAAGTTCAAATTGAGGAATTGGGTTCTTGCATGAGAGGTAAGTGGATTTCCTTCCATTCCCCTCCTCTCCTTTCTCTATCTCTTCTCCTTCTTGCTTCTTTGCATGGTGTGTCTGTGTGTTGTGGATTTCTCTCCATCTCTCATGCATGCATGTACTTTGATTTGGTGTTAGGTTGTGTTTGGCTTGAGGGCTACCATTGTGCATTTGATTTCCAAATTTGAGGCAAGTATAAACCTAGCTTGTGAGAACCCATGTTGATATGCATTTGAATCGGATAGCTTTACATGAATTGATGTGGAAATATGTATTTACAGCCCATTTGCTACTCATTAATTCAATACTTGTCTACTCCCCTTTGATAATTGAAATTTGGATGCTTCCCAGACATTCTGTACAGGTTTCAGGAAATTGAATTCGTGCAGGTACGGCTAAGCCGTATAGCACCTACGGCTCACAATCCAGAGAGGAGAAAAACCCAGTTTTCCTCTACGGCTAGGGCACGGCTAAGCCGTGGAATGCCCTACGGCTAAGCCGTAGCTCAGCCGTGGCCCAGCCGTAGAACAATACAGGGTGCAATTTCTGGAATAACTGAGAGTCAGCAACTGACAGACCTTCTACGGTCCAGCCACGGCTAAGCCGTAGACCACACACGGCTAAGCCGTAGCACACACACGGCTAAGCCGTAACCACACATGAAGAATAAGGCTAGGTGTAACGATAAGACCTATATGACCTTCATGATAGAATGTAGAGCACCGAGACTTGCCCAACGGATGTGATACTACGCGTGAATGATCTCGAGGGCTGCGAATCATTCATGTTCGTTATCCGGATGTTAAGCACCTCCCCATGGGTGTTGGTTTAAGGGACTTCGTGCATCGCCCGATTCCAGGCAACACTAGACAACGGTGTATCGAATAACTTAAAACTACATCATCATGCACGGTTAGAAACACCGGATAATTAGATTAGAATTGGTTTGTAACTTAAGATGATTCGATTTCGCATGATTTGTTGCATACCATATTGCATTCGATCATTGATCTCACACTCTGACATGATTACTTGTATCCCGTTACTTTACTTTCACATTGCGATTATTTACCCTGAGTATACATGTATGATATGTTCAATTCCAGATATGCACGCATGATATATGATCACGATCTACTCAGGTTTTCATGATTGACTTTGTATGGTCAGGCTCTACTTAGCCTCAGCCTTAGGATCCCGACGGGGTGAATTTGGTATAGTTATAAGGACCTGCTGCAGTATGGATTTTGTCTTGGGGAACCGGACCCCAGGAAACCGAGACCCATTGTACCCTGGCCCGGACAATGGTGTTCTTTGCATGTTACAAGATCCCTCTTTTGGGAGCATATGGTAATGTAGTAGCCACTAGTCATGTACACAGCATGTTATCCTTGATTCACACAGCATCTTTCTTTCTTGCATGATAGCCTAGTATACGAAAATGCTTTCTTTAATAACATGATGTTCTTTATTCTATTAGACACAGCGTGTGTTAACTTGCTATGGTTTATACTTTGCTGAATCTTCGTATTCACAGTTGTTTTTGGTGTTGCAGGCCCAGATCCCCCTGCCGAACCCTCGCCGGTCGGCCAGGCTTCAGATGAGACCCCCGGGGCCCCATCAGGCCTAGAGGAGTGGATGTGATCACTCCACGGGAGCGCGTTCATGGCATGCATCATGTTGGAGTCATGTTTTGGGGATTTTCAGACTTGTATTTGTCATGACATGTCACTATTGTATTTATCCTTTTGTTCTTTTGTAAACGTTCATATGTAATTATGTCAGTCCTTTCCTTGTATCCTCTTCTTGTGCTATTAGTTGTTTATGTTTCTGATATTTACAGCTTCCGCATACTTGCTTGGCACGTGTGCTTGTTCCCTTGTGCGTGTGCATTTAGACTCGGTCTACATGTGCATGCACGGGAGTACGTGTGTCATTAGGTTTGGCTTTTGCTAACCCCCGAACCCTGGGCTCGGGTTGTGACATACGTATTGTATGGTATCAGAGCATTCCTTGCTCATTCCTTGTTCTAGTGTGATAAGCATGTAGGCATGTAGGATCGTGGTGAGGATACGATTATTTCTTTGTGTTCTTTCTAGACTTTGGGGTTTGTTGGGCGCTATTGTTTTGTGTTTGTGTCTGACTCGTTCCATTTTACAGGATGGCATCAGGTTCTGGTTCTCAGCAGAACGCCGGAAATAACGAGAGCGGATCTGCACCATCACCGCAGACACCGAATACAGATGAACGCATCCTCATGTTATTCCAGTCCCTTCAGGCACAATCGCAATCCATGCAGAACTTGCAAGCCCAAGTGACAACCATGTTAGACCGACAAAGCCAAGTCCCAGCTCAGTCACATGTAGACCAGCAGGTGATCTTGCAGCCTCGAGAGAGTGACCCGAATGCCCTCTATGGGAAATTTCGCAAGCGAGGAGCCATTGAGTTCTACGGAACAGAAGAGCCACTGAAGGCAGAACAGTGGTTAGACCAGACAGAGGATGTCTTTGAGACCGTCGTGTGCACGAACCGACAGAAGGTCGGACTAGCAACTTCTATGTTTAGAGATGTCGCAAAGACTTGGTGGAAGAGCGTGAAAGATTCATACAGAGATATTCCTAGTGCTACGGTGTGGGAGATGTTCAAGCAACAGTTCAGGAGGAAGTTCATCCCGGCTCATGTGTTTCGAGCCAAGGAGGTTGAGTTCTTAGCTCTCCATCAGCAGCAGATGACAGTAGCAGAGTATGTAAACAAGTTTATGCAGTTGTCGCTTTTTGCTCCGGACATGATCAGCACCGAGGAAAGGAAGGTGAACAGGTTTGTCGAAGGTTTGCATCCCCGGTACATGCATCACGTGACTGCGTTTCAGCGTCCGGCTACGTTTGACGATGCAGTGGACAGGGCCTATTCTGCTGAGGCCATCCACCAAGCTGCTAGAGCCGTTGAACCCAAGCGACAGCCGCCTTTCAGTGCACAAGGACAAGTACAGAAGAAGACCAAAGGCCAGCAGAGTACTTCTAGTTCTACTGGAGTGACTTGTGGATATTGTGGTAGGAACCACACGACTGAAGCTTGTTGGAGGAAGGCCGGTGCTTGTTTTATTTGCGGTTCGAGGGAGCATATGATCGCCAATTGTCCTCGACAGAGAGCTTCCGGTGCAGTTCCTAGCAGACCCAGTGCACCTACAGCTCCGAGCAAGCCACAGTCAGCTCGTCCAGGCTCGAGACAGCCTCGCCAGACAGCCCGTGCTTACGCTGCTACTCACGAGAGTGCCGAGGATCCACAGGTGGTTGAAGGTACTGTTTTGATTTCGCGCGTCGAGGCTTTAGCTTTGTTCGATTCGGGGTCTACACGGTCTTATGTAGCACCTCATTTTGCCGAGCGGTTACCTCAGCCGTCTAAGCCGTTGCCATATGTGTTGGTTGTATCCACCCCAGTTGGCAAGCGAGTGGAGTGTAGTATGTACTACCCCCATTGCGACGTGCAGATTGCAGGTCATCAGTTACCTGTTGATTTGATCCTGTTGTCGATGCTGGACTTCGACGTGATCCTTGGTATGGATTGGCTCGCTCGATATCGTGCCTGTGTTAACTGTTACAACAGGACGATCTTCTTCGATTTAGGCAAGGGCTTCCGTTTCGAGGGCAGTCAGCAGAGATGCCCCAGACGTATGATTTCGGCGTGTAAGGCAGATCGCTTGATCCGCCGAGGGTGCGAAGGCTTCATTGCCTTTATCTCAGCGAAGAAGGAGCCGAAGCAGCTAGGTGAGGTTCAGGTGGTCTGTGACTTTCCAGATGTCTTTCCAGACGATGTGCCAGACTTACCCCCGGTTCGAGATGTGGAGTTCGCCATTGAGCTTGTTCCCGGCACGGCACCGATCAGCAAGGCTCCGTATCGCATGGCCCCAGCAGAGTTGTCAGAGTTGAAGAAGCAACTACAGGAGCTTTTGGATAAGAGTTTCATTCGCCCGAGCGTTTCACCTTGGGGAGCACCAGTCTTGTTTGTCAAAAAGAAGGATGGTACTTTTCGGATGTGCATAGACTACCGCCAGCTGAACAAAGTGACGATCAAGAACAAGTACCCCTTACCCAGGATTGATGAGCTGTTCGATCAACTTCAGGGCGCAGCATATTTTTCGAAGATTGATTTGAGGTCTGGATATCACCAGTTGAGAGTCAAAGAAGATGACATTCCTAAGACTGCCTTCAGGACTCGTTATGGACATTATGAATTCCTCGTGATGCCTTTTGGACTAACCAACGCACCTGCAGCTTTTATGGCATTGATGAATCAGATTTTTGCTCCTTTCTTGGACCAATTCGTAGTTGTGTTTATTGATGATATCTTGATATATTCTAAGTCAGCAGAGGAGCATAGGGAGCATTTGAGAAAAGCCTTGTCGTTGTTGAGAGAACATCGATTGTTTGCTAAGTTGTCGAAGTGTGATTTTTGGCTTGAGCAGGTTGCATTTTTAGGTCATATCATTTCACGAGAGGGATTGGCAGTTGATCCATCTAAAGTAGAGGCAGTGGTGAATTGGTCTAGCCCCAAGACAGTGACAGAGGTTCGCAGTTTCCTTGGTCTAGCAGGTTACTATCGCCGATTTGTCCAGGACTTTGCTAAGATCTCTTCTCCTTTGACGAAGTTGACCAGGAAGAATGTACCATTTGATTGGACTGAGGAGTGTGAAGCCCGTTTCAGGATTTTGAAAGAGAAGTTGACTACGGTCCCAGTGTTAGCCTTGCCAGATGGTAGTGAAGGATTCGTGGTTTATTCAGACGCTTCTCGAGTTGGCCTAGGTTGTGTGTTGATGCAGCATGGGAAGGTGATTGCTTATGGATCGAGACAGTTGCGAGAACATGAGAAGAATTACGCCACCCATGATTTAGAATTGGCAGCCATCGTGTTTGCGTTGAAGCTGTGGAGACATTATCTATATGGTGTGCAGTTTGAGGTTCGTTCTGACCACCACAGTTTACAGTATTTATTCACACAGCAGGAGCTGAACATGAGACAGCGGAGATGGCTTGAGCTTATTAAGGATTATGACTTCCCAATCAAATATCAGCCAGGCAAGGGGAATGTGGTGGCAGATGCGCTCAGCAGGAAAGCAGAGTCAGTGCAGCTCTTGAGCAGTTTCCTCTTAGAGTTTCGTGGTCTCCCTGTTGAGGTTAAACTAGTGGATGAGTGCGTGATGTTGGCTAGTACGCTAGTGTTTCAGCCTGAGTTGATTCAGCAGATTAAGGACAGGCAGTTTGAAGATCTAACTTTGAAGCGCATTCGAGACCACATTGGAGACAGACCCGATTTCAGACTCGAGGATGGTGTACTCTATTTTCGGAGTAGGTTGTGCGTGCCAGCAGTTGATGAGTTCAAGGAGAAGCTGATGAACGAAGCGCATTACGCTCGCTACGCGATGCATCCAGGCAGCACGAAGATGTTTCGGAATCTCAAGGATCGCTTTTGGTGGAACAACATGAAGAGAGAAGTAGCAGGCTTTGTTGCTCGCTGTTTGACATGTCAGAAGGTGAAGGCTGATCATCAGAGACCGCCAGGCTCGTTGCATCCTTTGCATATACCGCAGTGGAAGTGGGAACACATCACCATGGACTTCGTTTCAGGGTTACCACCGACGAGCAGGAAGAACAACGCCATTTGGGTGATCGTAGATCGATTGACGAAGTCAGCCCATTTCATTCCTTTTCGGAAGGGTATGACATTTTCAGAGATGGCTAGGAAGTTCGTGGATGAGATCGTCAGGCTCCATGGTACCCCCGTGTCGATTGTATCCGATCGTGACAGCCGTTTTGTTTCGTCTTTCTGGAGAGCATTCCAAGAGGCTTTGGGTACGAAGTTGAGTTTCAGCACGGCATACCACCCACAGACGGATGGACAATCAGAGCGGACGATTCAGACTTTGGAGGATATGTTGCGAGCCAGTGTGTTGAGCTACGAGAAAGAATGGGATCTTCATCTATCGTTGTGCGAGTTCGCCTACAACAACAGTTTCCACGAGAGCATTGGGATGGCACCATATGAAGCATTGTACGGGAAGAAGTGTAGAAGTCCGGTTTGTTGGGAAGAAGTTGGAACTCGAAGTTTTCACGGACCGACGATCATTGCCGAGACTACGGAGAAGGTACAGAAAGCAATTGAGAACTTGAAAGTTGCTCGGTCGAGACAGAAGAGTTATGCAGACACCCGCAGACGACCCTTAGAGTTTCAGGTTGGCGAGTGGGTTTTTCTGAAGGTCTCTCCGATGAAGGGTACGATCCGTTTCGGCCAGAAAGGCAAGTTAGCTCCACGCTATGTCGGACCGTTCGAGATCAAGAGTCGGATCGGTGATTTAGCTTATCGATTAGAGCTTCCCGAGATGTTTTCAGGAGTGCACAACGTTTTCCACGTTTCGATGCTTCGGAGATACGTTCACGATCCCTCCCATGTCATTCGTTACGATGAGATTCAGATTCAGCCGAGCGCTGCATACGTTGAGCGACCGCTCCGTATCGTGGGAACCCGAGAGCAGATACTCCGCACCAGGACAATTCGATGGGTCAAAGTGCTTTGGGAGCATCACAGTCCTGATGAGGCTACTTGGGAGCTAGAAGAGCAGATGGCACGTCAGTACCCCGATTTGTTTTCCCAGGTATGAGCGAGTTAGTGTTCATTCCGAGGACGGAATGATTCTCAAGTGGGGGAGGATGTAACACTCCGACCCAGCTTGACCTCGTTTAGCGTCTAGTTAATCTTGTTTTTGTTGCTAATTGTGTTTTGTTTGTGTTTTGTTTTCGTTACGGGTCATGGATAGGTAGTTGGGTTGAGTTTGACCTGGATTAAGTAGATCAAGCCCTTTTTCGTAATTTTAGCTTTTCTTAGACATGGTCATTTTTGCATCATCTTGAGGTCAACACGTGTCTTTCGTTGAGCTCGTTAACTTTCGTAACTACGTCATTTGCAACCGAGGTCGTATGATTCGATTGGACCTGAGTTTGACTCAAACTGTAAATACATTTCTAGCTTGGCTTTCATTGTAAATTTGGACAACCCATTTGATTATATAAGCTCTCCATCGATCTCAACTCACATTCCTTCTCACGTTCTCTCTCGTTTTCTCTCATTTCCTGCTGGGCACGTGGAGTCTCTTTTTCTTCACTTGCATTCTCTTCTCCAACCTTCATCGATCAAGTTCAAATTGAGGAATTGGGTTCTTGCATGAGAGGTAAGTGGATTTCCTTCCATTCCCCTCCTCTCCTTTCTCTATCTCTTCTCCTTCTTGCTTCTTTGCATGGTGTGTCTGTGTGTTGTGGATTTCTCTCCATCTCTCATGCATGCATGTACTTTGATTTGGTGTTAGGTTGTGTTTGGCTTGAGGGCTACCATTGTGCATTTGATTTCCAAATTTGAGGCAAGTATAAACCTAGCTTGTGAGAACCCATGTTGATATGCATTTGAATCGGATAGCTTTACATGAATTGATGTGGAAATATGTATTTACAGCCCATTTGCTACTCATTAATTCAATACTTGTCTACTCCCCTTTGATAATTGAAATTTGGATGCTTCCCAGACATTCTGTACAGGTTTCAGGAAATTGAATTCGTGCAGGTACGGCTAAGCCGTATAGCACCTACGGCTCACAATCCAGAGAGGAGAAAAACCCAGTTTTCCTCTACGGCTAGGGCACGGCTAAGCCGTGGAATGCCCTACGGCTAAGCCGTAGCTCAGCCGTGGCCCAGCCGTAGAACAATACAGGGTGCAATTTCTGGAATAACTGAGAGTCAGCAACTGACAGACCTTCTACGGTCCAGCCACGGCTAAGCCGTAGACCACACACGGCTAAGCCGTAGCACACACACGGCTAAGCCGTAACCACACATGAAGAATAAGGCTAGGTGTAACGATAAGACCTATATGACCTTCATGATAGAATGTAGAGCACCGAGACTTGCCCAACGGATGTGATACTACGCGTGAATGATCTCGAGGGCTGCGAATCATTCATGTTCGTTATCCGGATGTTAAGCACCTCCCCATGGGTGTTGGTTTAAGGGACTTCGTGCATCGCCCGATTCCAGGCAACACTAGACAACGGTGTATCGAATAACTTAAAACTACATCATCATGCACGGTTAGAAACACCGGATAATTAGATTAGAATTGGTTTGTAACTTAAGATGATTCGATTTCGCATGATTTGTTGCATACCATATTGCATTCGATCATTGATCTCACACTCTGACATGATTACTTGTATCCCGTTACTTTACTTTCACATTGCGATTATTTACCCTGAGTATACATGTATGATATGTTCAATTCCAGATATGCACGCATGATATATGATCACGATCTACTCAGGTTTTCATGATTGACTTTGTATGGTCAGGCTCTACTTAGCCTCAGCCTTAGGATCCCGACGGGGTGAATTTGGTATAGTTATAAGGACCTGCTGCAGTATGGATTTTGTCTTGGGGAACCGGACCCCAGGAAACCGAGACCCATTGTACCCTGGCCCGGACAATGGTGTTCTTTGCATGTTACAAGATCCCTCTTTTGGGAGCATATGGTAATGTAGTAGCCACTAGTCATGTACACAGCATGTTATCCTTGATTCACACAGCATCTTTCTTTCTTGCATGATAGCCTAGTATACGAAAATGCTTTCTTTAATAACATGATGTTCTTTATTCTATTAGACACAGCGTGTGTTAACTTGCTATGGTTTATACTTTGCTGAATCTTCGTATTCACAGTTGTTTTTGGTGTTGCAGGCCCAGATCCCCCTGCCGAACCCTCGCCGGTCGGCCAGGCTTCAGATGAGACCCCCGGGGCCCCATCAGGCCTAGAGGAGTGGATGTGATCACTCCACGGGAGCGCGTTCATGGCATGCATCATGTTGGAGTCATGTTTTGGGGATTTTCAGACTTGTATTTGTCATGACATGTCACTATTGTATTTATCCTTTTGTTCTTTTGTAAACGTTCATATGTAATTATGTCAGTCCTTTCCTTGTATCCTCTTCTTGTGCTATTAGTTGTTTATGTTTCTGATATTTACAGCTTCCGCATACTTGCTTGGCACGTGTGCTTGTTCCCTTGTGCGTGTGCATTTAGACTCGGTCTACGTGTGCATGCACGGGAGTACGTGTGTCATTAGGTTTGGCTTTTGCTAACCCCCGAACCCTGGGCTCGGGTTGTGACAGCAGGCCTAACTCATTTGTTTTGTTTTTAACATTGTAAATATGAAGGAAAGGGACCCTACCACGTAGGACAGTTGTGATGAGATGTGAGACAGGGAGTGTGACTAGCATTATTCTAAATATTATGATCATCATCTCCCTCAAAAGTGTAACTAACATTTGAATAAGGCAAAACAGGAAGGCTCGTGGGGTCCTTTTATTAGCATCAGGGTCGGCTCAAGACAATTTGAGCTATAAGCGACAATCCTAAATGAGGCCTTTTTTATTTTTTTAATGTAATTATATAGATTTTATTTAAAAGTTATTTTTTTTCATTTTTTGTAATGTAATATTATTAAGTTTTTATATTCAAGTTTTGCTAATATATCTTTTTCAATTAATAATATGGCTAATCCACTTAATCTTTCTTGTGATATTGTTGATCTAAATTAGGATTTTATTAATTTTAATTTTGAAAAACTTCTTTCTGTAGAAGCAACAATTACAAGTAGTGTCAATATTTTTCTAGTTGATATATTTAATATTTGAAAATTATAACTAATTATATTTACAAATAAAATTAATATTAACTATAATAAAGATATAATATGAGTTTGGAGTTAAATTTTTTTTAAAAGCATCAAACCATAGAACTTAATTTAGTGATTTATCAGTGTTGGCCACAAAGATTATAGGTGTAGATTACTTTTGAATTTGATGTAGCTTCTTTAATCTGAAAAAGGATAATATTTGAAATTGTCTTTTATGGATTTCAAGTAGCACAGATGTAGGGAAAAGAAGTACAAACTGAAGGATTTTCATAATAGAGAAGGATTTCTTACTTGTTATGATTTTAGAGTTTTCTTTTTTTTTCTTTTAATGGCAACATTTTCTTAATGGTAAAAATGTGCTTTAATGCTTTTTTTTTAATATGAAAAGATAGCATTTGTTTTCTCTACAATGTAAAAAGATGGAAGTTGTTTTAATTACTTTTATGAGGCTTTATTCTTTAGGAGAAACAAAATAATGACAATTGCTTTCTTTAAAATTTAAGAAGATTTAAGTTGCTTTAATTACTTTTATGAGGCTTTATGTTTTTTGATTGAAAAAAAAAAAGATGGAAATTGCTTCTTTTTTGGGGGGCCTTTTTGTGTGTGTGCGTGTGTGTTGTGGGGGGGGGGTGGTGCCCCTGATTAGCATGCACACATCCCAATCGATTGGCAAAGTCTATCCACAAAGAGACTCTTAGGTAATCCTTATTATTCAAATGAGTAGGATAAAGATAGAACACCCCTTAATCCTATCCATTTTGTATATAATCAGCCTCATTACATCAGCAGATCATATCTTTACTGATGTATTATAAATACATGCAGTGCATTTATACAAAGCTTTCACCATCTGCTTTGGGGCTTAGTAGGGCTTGTTGGTTTGTAAGTGTAGATTGGTTAGGAATTGAATAAGCATGAGCTCGTGGTCAAATAAGCTCCACCAAATGATCAATAAATAGGTGAGAGATGATAGATTAGAGGGGAGGGGATGGTTCAATTTTATTTATAGAGAATGGACACTTTTTGGATATTTACCTTTGATTATTTATTTTTAACCATGGATAAAAATGCAAAGTCCTAAAATTCCTTAAATTTCAATTACATGAAACAAATAGGCAATTAGGGCGAATCTAAAAACCTGGCTTGCAAATTTAGGGTTACATTTTCAACTCTAGTTATAGAAAGGTGAGAGTCAATTGAAGGTCATATTCCATATTCCTTAAAGATTGAAAGGATTTTAACCTTGACACAGGTTAAGGTCCCAACACAGATTTTTTATATGTAGTTAAACAAACAATTAACTTAAGTTAAAAAGTAATCAATCACAAGAGATAGAGACACGATTTTTATGTGGAAAGCCCATACGGGAAAAAACCACGGGACCAAACACCGTTCCACACTCAGATTAAGCACTTTGCAAGAGAGATTATAAGATTTACTTACTAACCTTATCCAGTTGAGCATAACCTAAGGGATTGAAGTTATTCTTACCAACCCACACACCGTTCGCCGTCTTCAAACTTGATCCAACATGTGTTGATGCCCATCAAGACGAATAAGCCTTACGAATAAACCTTTTAAAGATAAAAGATAATCTTCCACAAGAAAGTAAAAGTAATATTTTCTAGAACTCAATAACTTCATCATAGCTTCCTTGTCACTACCCCAAAATTGAAACCTAGGGTTATGTGAGATTAGGGCCAATTAAAAAATTTTCCTGTAACCATCTTAACGCGTGGCTCCCAATCAATCACCCCACACAAGATCTCTCGTCTGCGGTGAGTTTAAACATTTCACACAAACACAAATACTTACGAAAGCAATGTCTAACAGTTGGCATTATCAAAATAATCAGATTCTTGCACATTAAAAGGGGTATAGAGTTTAGAGTTCAAGTTTCAAAGTTTAAAAGTTTATACAAAATATTTTAAATACAAGCCCACCAAAACTTGGGTTGCCCAAAAGAATAATGATGAAAAGCAATAAGATCCCAAAATAATGCGAGTCACTTACGTGGGGGTCTAGATGGATTAGTTTCCATTGTTATCACCCCACTTGTGCTCGACAACTGGCTCAGGCACCTAAAGTGCTTGACCCTCCTTCATCGCCTCGGGGTAGTAGGATTAATACCTAGCACCAAATACTACATGTAACACTTCGACTCGACTTAATCCGGTTTAGCGACTAATTAATGATGAATTAGTTGTTAATTGTGTTTTGCCTTTATTTTTGTTTTGTTTCGGGTTATGAATAGATAGTTCGGCTGAATTTAACCTGGTTTAGGTAGACATAAGCCCTTTTTCATAATTTTAGATTTTGTAAGACGTTGTCATTCATGCATCATATTGGCGTCAACATGTGTATCTCATTGAGCTCGTCAACTTCCATAACTATCTCATAGGCAAATGACTTCGTTTGCTTCCGTTGGACCCTTATTTGACTTGAACTGTAATTAGTTTAAACCATTGGACTTTTCTCTAATTTTGCTTCATTCTTATCTTATAGATATAGATCCACCGACTTTCCTCTCACTCTCCTCTCTATTCACGTTGGTTCCTCTCCTTCCTCTTCTCTTCGTTTCTTCTTTTCTTGGTTCTCTTCTTCTTTATCAAGCTAAGCAAGAGGGATTTTGTGCACTCCGTCTTCATTTCTTTCTCGTGTGGTTTAAGGTAAGCTTGGGTTTTTAGTTTCCTTCTTCTTCTTGTCAGCTACTGTATATGCTCATTGTCTCTCTCTTATTCTCTCATGCATGGAAATTAGAAGAGTATTTGGACGTCGAATTTGAGCTCAAGGACAATCGTTTGTGTATTAGAACTCATTTGAGGCAAGTATAAGCATGATTTGGATGAACCATGTTGGTATATGTTTGATTATGAATAATTGTCTTAATCTTACATGTGACGTGTGTTTTATAGCCTAATTTGTATCAATTTCCATCTCCTTGATGTCATTGTTCCATTTTGCACACACAATTTAATCTATAACAGAAACTTGATCCCGTGCAGTTTACGGCTAAGCCGTAACTGCCTACGGCCCAAAGTCCAGAGAGCTACAAAACCAACTTTTTTTCTACAGTAAGGCTACGGCTAAGTCGTAGAATGTACTACAGCTAAGCTGTAGGCTAACCGTGACCCAACCATAGGTCAAGCTACGGCTTGATTTCCAAAGAGCTGAAATTTGAGCGAACCTTCTACGGTCCAGCTACGGCTAAGCCGTGTAATGTATTACGGCTAAGCCGTAACCCTAGCAAGGCTAAACCGTAGAGCAAAATAGGGCTGAGCTGTAGAACAAATCAGGGCTAAGCCGAAAATGCGGATGAACAGTAAGGGGAACCACGGCTGAGCAGTAGCACATAATACTGCTAAGCCGTAAGATGTTTACGGCTAAGCCGTAGGTCACCCACGATTAAGCCGTAAGACCAGTGAAACTTAAAAACGGTAGGTGTTGAAGAGACTTTGTAGGGCCTTCAAGTTAGAATGTAGGTGACCTTGACTTGCCCAATGGATTATGACAGAATTGCATGAATGATCTCAAGGGCTACGGCTCATTTATGTACGTTATCCAATTGTTAAGTACCTCCCCATGGGTGTTGGTTTAAGGAATTATGATACATCCTCACGACACAATGCAATACTAGACAACGGTGTATCGAATAATTTAAAACTACATCATTATGCACAGTTAGAAACATTGGATGACTAGATTAGGGTTGGCTACTAAACGATCTTGATTCAAGTAAATTGAGTTGCATGGCATTTTGTATGACGGTCATTGACCTCCACTCTTCTGTAAGGTTTGTTCGTCTCGTCCCCGATATGCCCTTTTGGTATGTAAGTTCGATTTGTTTGATTTGTTCGATATGTTTCCCTACTTGAATATTGTATGAATTGAACCTATGTTTGATACGTATGATACATGGTTGCTATGTTATGCACGGTTTACTCAAATTCTTGTATATGATTGACTCCCTATGGTCAGGCACTACTTACCCTCAGCCTTAGGATACCCGACGGGGTTGAATTAGGCGTAGTATGTATGGCATCGCTGTAGTGAGTTTATGTCTTGGGGCTTTCGGACCCCAGGAACTCGAGATCCATTCGTACCCTAGCCCGGTCGATGGTGTTCTCAGTATATATGTAAGATCCCTTTTTGGGAGCATATGGCACATGTAGTAGCCACCTAGTTATGTATCTATCATGTATACATTGATTCTGATAGCATGTGTTATTGTTCGCACAATTGCCTAGTACACGAAATTGAAACTCTATGATTTATCAGTCGATACTTATTATGTTAGATACAACATGCGTTAACTTATTGTTGCTTATACTTTGCTGAATCATCGTATTCATAAGTTGTCCTTGATGTTGCAGGCTTAGAGCCCTCGACCGACCCCTCGTTGGTCAACAAGACTCCAAGGGAGACCCCAGATGTCCCATCAGAACTAGAGGAGTGGATGTGATCCCTCCATCGGAGCGCGACAATGTCATACATGCATATAGGTCTTCCTCATTTTGGGATCTCAGTGGATTTTGAGTTTATTCATGATCTTTATACTTTGCATTTTGGCCCATTATGTATAACTCTGAACTCTATGTAATCTTTTGTATATGTATTATTTTGTTCTAGTGTATGTCTCTTGTATGCAATGACATCTACAGCTTCCGCGTACATGTATTGGCACGTGTAAATTTCCCTTGTACGTGTGCATTTAGACGGGGTTTAAGTGTATATGCACGGGAGTACGTGTGTCACTGGTTAGGCTTAGCCTTAACCCCTGATCTCCTGGGCTCGGTTTATGACACTACAACATCAGTCTACAAGAATAGATTACAAGTAAATAAACATAAATCATGATAATGTATCTTGTAAAAGTAGAATAAAGGTAGATATGATCACAAGAATAATAAGCAGTAAAGACATAAGAAGGAACATAATCCTAATACACATCTACACAAATGTGCATAACCACATAAGCCAATATTTGAGTAAAACTCAGCCCATAAAACGGTGGCCCAATCCATCTTCGGATGCTAGGCATCCTGTCCATATACAGTGGATTAATCCACCTTCAGATAAAAAGGATCATGTCTAAAGTCATAGAGCAAAAGGCTCTGTCCATAATAGTTGGTTAGTCTACCTTAAGGAGCATTACACCCAATCCAAAGTTATAGGGTACATCCGTGCCAATACCAATCTGCGCAGTCGTCCAAAAGACCTCGATCTCACACAACACACACACAGACCTACTTAATGGTGCACTGACAAAGGTTCCCAAGTCAAATGTGATGGGTAGGCTTATCTCATATCTAAAGGTATGAACATTGAGGAACTACTCCATTATCATAATTCGAATATTATAAACAAATCCATATTCATACGAGTAGTCCTCCCACATCCAAACACAATGGCAAGCCTCAACACAATCCACATAATGCATATAAAAGGGTATCATCGCTAAAGAATCACAAACCACATAATAATAATGCAAAGCATGCAAGCCCAAAGGCTAAGGAGAAATTACAAGCCATCCCTAGGTTAATGATTACAATTTATGTACCTAACAATTTGACTCGAACCTGGGCGATGTATGTTTGAGCAGATAATTTCATTTAAGTCATAAAGGTGCATAACCCAAGTCTAACATCAACCGGATTTGGTTAATTTGCGCATTGTATACAAATTATATCATCTATGACAGGTACATTTGCTCCCCAATGACCCTCACAACAGGCCCTCAAATTACACCCCCCCCCCAACAACAATACGTGTGCAAAGAGGCTCTACATTTAGCCTCAAATATGTGTTACATGTGCAAAGAGGCTTTACATTTAGCCTCAAATATGTGTAACAAGATCCCTTAAGCAACCCCCAAAATAGCCCGCACTTAGGCCTCTATCACCATATAATAGTCCCCAATTAAAATGGGGTTTCAAATGCCCAAACCAACACCACCACACACCCCGCCCCCCCCCCCCCCCCCCCCCCCCAAAAAAAAAAAAATGGGTGCTCTACCCCTTCGTTTAGCACATTAAAATAACCTCCAATGTCCATCAATCTATCACATACATTACCAAACATAAATTTTACATTTTTAACATAAAACCCAAAATGAGCAAAGGGGTGTACAAGTGGCAAATAAAATGCTAAAATCAACCAAATACAGATGCACATCATCAATGAAGTCCGTAAATCCACTTGCCTAATGTTAGGGAGATGAATGAGATGCAAACCCTAGCTCTGCCAACCCACCAAAGCTCAATCTCAATCACAAGCAAGCCCCCAAGGAAGAGATAAGGGATAGGAGAGGGACAACTGGGAGAGAGAGTTGGGGAAGGAAAGAGAGAAAAGAAAGAGTGAGGATCAGCTGAGATTTATAAAATAGGTGGGTTTTTGGGTTATTTCTAATAAGTCCTTAAGTGATGTAAATGGGTCATTTGAGGGTCAAGATAGTTTTGGTGAGGGTCCATGTAGAAGACCAAAGGTCTTAGAATTAGGTGATCTACCTGCTAAGCCCAAAACCTCCCAATTTGGAAAGCTTTGAAAAAGGGCCTTTACACATCCTAAAATTGCTAGCCACCCCCTACTAAGCTTTGACCAACTTGAAACTCAATGAAACTGTGCACACACGATCCCAACGTTAAATCGGACATGCTTAGACTTTAATTACAGGGCTTATTAGCTATAATACAACTTAGTCTATAATAATAATATAATCAAGTTGTAGAACACTACACTCCCAATGAATGCTCTAGAGAATAAAAAAAAATCTCCAATATGAAATCTCGACTTAAAATATAGAGATGAATACATTTAGGTTGAAAGAAAACCCTTTTTATAGCCTCAATTTTGTACCTTATAATGGTAATTCAATCAGGAAAGGATTTGGTATAAAACAGGAAAGTCCCACTTAAAATAGAAATAGAAATTCGCATAATGGTAGTTTAGTAATTTCAAATAGTATAATTTCTGCAAACTTCTTAAGGCCATAACTTTGTCGTTTTACCTCCGATGCAATCTTCGAACCTACATATATTTACTCGAAATGAACTTTCCAATAGTGGTTACTTGCCTATAATCGATGTTCAGTTTGTGAGATATGACCTTTGTAATCTAAATACCTTCATTCTAACTCTTCTAGGACTCTTTAGCCTCTTCAAACTCGTAGTCTAAAATAAATAGAAATACAACTTTGACTAAAACTAGAGTTTTGTCCAATCTATGAATTTAGCCAACATAATAAAATCCTTAGAGAGATCAATCTAACCAAGAGTCGAACCTTGCTTATCCATTTCCTCATTTACGTTAAGGCACATGGATGCATGTTTAGAGCATGACAAATAATTTATATTTCTAGTCTAAGGTTAACAATTATCATAAGTGGATCAAATTAAAACTTAAGGACATGCAAATCGAGGGTATTCAATTCTAAATTAGGGCTTATTTGTTCCTCATGGAATTCGAACTCAAGATTGGTTGGCTCTAATATATATATTAAGTTTTCTCAGCTAACCATTCATACCAAAACTTTGGGGTATTAGTAGAGGTAGTATAAATATTTTTTAATATCTTTTTTTTTTTTAAAATGCCCACCTCCTACAAAGAGTCCACTTGGGTGCATAACAATCAAATTAAGTAGGGTGATGAAAAGTTTTGGCCTCAGAATTGGCAAAATAGTTTGCTGGTCAAATATCCTAACCCTTAATAATCTAGGCCCTCAAAAGTTCTATTGTGATAAATTTCCATTGGCCTAAAAGCCTTGATAAGCACTAACTCAAGTTGGAAACCGTGTTAAGGGATTTAATTAATGATAGGTTAACCCTTAGCATAGGATTGCATACATATATTGAATTTATAAAGGTAAGTGACATCTAAGAATCACTTTCAAGAATAAATCACTTACCCCATAGGCCGGCTGCCAAATTTTCAATATCCTCAACCCCCTCAACGCCATTTTCTATCTTATTTATAGCCATCACCACCTCACCTCTTTCATTTCTAAGCACAACACCCACACCCGCCTTTTGAATCTTCTTAAATACAACTAGCTCCATTTACATTAAACTTTAGAACACCTACTAGAGAAGGAGATTTCAAAGTTGTTAAAACATGTGAAAATAAGTTTCCTATGTTGGTCAAAACAACATAGCTGGCCATAATCATCGGCTCCTAGAAATGGCCCACATGTTAACTCAACCAAAGATAGGTAAATGGAGGGTGCCCCACTGGCGGCAATTCCTAACCCGCCATGCTAAACCGACCAGCAGTTGGGACCCCCCTTGGTAATACAGGTATCGGGTTAACCCTTTTAAATTTGAGGATTCGTCCGTTGACATTTCTGAACCGAATAAAAACATGGAGGGTGCCCCCCTAATGAGGGATTTTCCTTTCTTTCTTTTCAAGGCAAGTGCTCACAAACTCTCAGCTCACACACACTTATCTATGTCTCTACCATCGTTTTACCAAAAAAAAATACAGGCACTATCATGCTATAGCTAGAGATTGCCCCTTGGTTTTTTATGTAGCTACAAGCTAATGTCTATCTTTACCCTTGTAACTAGGACGTTTGATAAATTCGCTTTATTAGTCAATTGAAGTGAAATGGCTTTTCAAGACACAAAAAATTTAAAGGGGTCAAATAAAAAATACCATATTTTTAAAAAATTAAAAAGAGTCAAAAAGAAAAGTACCACATTTAAAAAAAAATTCTTTTGCCTTTTTATACAAAAAGAAGGTAAAAAAAAGCTACTTTTTCATACCACTAAATGACAAAAAGAATATATACTTTTAATAAAAGACGTAAAAAAATCACATTCTCTTTTTACTAAATGAAAATATATCATCATTGCTTTTACCTCTCTTATATTTTTTATCTTCCAGAATTGGACTCTATGCAGTTGGAATGGGACTTCTAAGCATACTGCTATGAGGAAGTTAACCACCTTTGGATTTACCATAATTAGTTTCACCATATCATCAAACTTTTTAATTCATTAAACTTCTCTTAATCAAAATTTGTATAAAAAGGTCAAAACCATCAGTCAAAATGGTTTGCCAATATTATTATTAGAGGATAAGTAGTTGTATTTAAAACCAAAAGCAAGAAGGTTTTTCTTTTTTAAAAAATACTTAAAACCATCGTTGGTAATATGTAAATTTACCTTGAAGAAATGTCCCATCACATGGGCAATAGATCAAAATCCTTCATTTTTTTTTTTTTAAGGGTTGGGTTGTTGTGGGGGGTGGTGGAGGGATAGGTCAAAATACTTTCCTTTATTTTTATTATTTTTATTTTTTAAGGATAGTTCATCATCCATTAGCTCTTCCTCTTGCCTATTCGCACCCCATAATATAACTACTTCACTCCATTTGCTTTTGTGAACTTCATTCACTTGTTTTACACATTATCAATCAAATTTTAATCAATCTAACTTCAATTGAATTGAAATTTAATAAAGGTCAATACATACAGGATGGGGCATTGACTCTAAATAGTTTGTATGTTAATAAATGTTCCCAACTGGATACGCTGGGGCCTTTGTGACGTTTCTCACTCTCAAGGGGACCACCACAAAATTGATTTTTTATTTTTATTTCATTTATTATATTTAATTTATTTTTGTATAAATGCCACCACAATAATTATGCTTGCAGGAAGCCTAATAAAACGACCTAGAAAGACGTAGATGAGGTGGATAAGGTAGATAATTATTATCAGAATTTGAGTTTTTAACATTTTACTTCATAATTTGGATTAAATTAAATCTAATTTAATTTCAAAGTAAAAAGTTTTAGGTTGCTATAAATAGAGGTACTTAAAAGAATCTTATACTAATTACATGTCAAAGGTTCCATTAAGGTTAGTGGCTTTATTAAAGTTTTAGAAAGGATTTGAGCTCTAAACAATGTACCAACAGATCAAATCTTTTTATGAAACATCACCCCCCATATTATGATCTAGAAACTTATTTTACTTAATTTTTAATTAAAATCATGTACTCATGAGCAAACATGCTAAAACTATGCAATTGACAATTCTCCTGTACTCTTTCATTCCCATTTTTATCATTGTTGGATATAAATTATAAAGTGCAATCTAAATTCATCTTTTTTTTAAATATTTTTGGGAATGTAATAACTAATTTATAACTTTTTGTACCTATAATGTAATTAACAGTTTTGATGTAAAGTGTAATAAAATTTCTAATTATCTTTCTCTAAAATTCCTCGCTAATAGAAATTTTTACCCTCTCTAAGAGAAAATCCTAGCTCCGTTACTGTTCTAGGACACACTTGAGATCTACATGGAGAAAAGGTGAATGGAATTCAGCCCCAACCAACTAGCATTGAGAGTGATATGGACTTCAAATTCGGCCACAGCCAACTAGCATTGAGAGTGATATGGACTTGAAAATTCAGCCCCAACCAACTAGCATTGAGAGTGATATGGACTCCTGAAAACTATAGTCCACTCAACGCTGTGGGATTAGTGGTGAAAGTGAAGTTTCATATTCCTTTCCTTCCCAGTGTTTGCCTTCGGATCTGGATCCATTTTCATGACCTGTCCATTCCATGCTGCTGCGGAGTGCATCTGAGATTTTGAATTTAATAGTCAATTGTAATGTGGCCCACAATCTTAGTTGTGTAGGTTGGTTCTAATGGATGTCAAGAGAGAGTATTGAATTCGGACAGATTTTGAACCTCTTTTTTAAAGGTTTGTTTAAAGTTTTTTTAAAGGGGTTTTCATTTATTTTCTTCCTTTTTCGTATCTGTTTTGAAAGGTAAAGAGTCTGAACTTTCAAAGACTTAGATTGAAACTCAACTATAAAATAATTGGGGTTCAAAGGGCATCATCAATTTAACTTTAATTATAGTGATTTTCACGGTTGAAAAGTGAAATTTACACAAAGACTTATTGGTTTTGTATTAGAATATATAGGAATTGAATATATAAATTTCATATAATAATGGTTAACAGTGAACATCAAATTGGAATATTAAAAAGAAGAATAAAATTACCTTTTTCTTTTTTATAATATAAAATCAAAAGAAGATGGAAAACGGATATCTACCTATCACCCTAGTAATTCAATATAAAGGGTAATGAAAGTCCTGTCTACATCTCCTCATATTCTTCACCTTTTACCTTATATCATTTGTTGGGAAGAAAAAAACAAAACAAGAAGAATACAATCCACACACAAAAGACACGAGATTTACGTGGTTCACCCAAACAGAGCTTTGAATATATAAATTTCATATAATAATGGTTAACAGTGAACATCAAATTGGAATATTAAAAAGAAGAATAAAATTACCTTTTTCTTTTTTATAATATAAAATCAAAAGAAGATGGAAAACGGATATCTACCTATCACCCTAGTAATTCAATATAAAGGGTAATGAAAGTCCTGTCTACATCTCCTCATATTCTTCACCTTTTACCTTATATCATTTGTTGGGAAGAAAAAAACAAAACAAGAAGAATACAATCCACACACAAAAGACACGAGATTTACGTGGTTCACCCAAACAGAACTACACCCGCGGCACAGAGACGATTATCTTCATTATGACAAGTAAAGAATACAAAGACTCTCACTCTCTCACATCGTCTCTCCTACGTGATGTGGAAACACCACAGGCAAGAGAGCTCTTACCTCTCTTCAACGCAAGATCTAAGGTTATAAACTATACACATATATAATATCCGCTTTTTTTGCCACCAAGAAAGCCCCGGTATAATTATCAAAAAACCCTTGACCTTAAACCGGTCACTGGCTAACCCAGTGTACCCATCCGGCTAAACCAGAATACAAGACATAAACCCAAAAATCTCCACCTTGACTTCGATTCCGTACAACTCGAACCACCAGGAGATAAAATTGGCAATGTCTTCACATACCTTGCTGGATGGTACGTCACTGCACCAACGATGCAGTCTTCTTCTTTCAACATTTTGACATGTTGAAGCAGCACATGAGCTTTGAGCAAAGTTCATCTTCTCGTCAAACACCACCTCAAACTTAAAGGTCGAATCCATTGACGAATTTGAATGATATCAATATCTGAATCACTCACTATCCTGCCCCATCTTCAACATCACTATGAAGATTCAATCGCCAAAAGCATGCAAGCAAAATAGATCGAAAATACAAGTCCAGATGACTTCACAATTTCAGAACAACCTTTGCCTCCGAACGGTTAAAAACTTTATTTGACCTGGCCTTCAATCAATCAAATACATATTTGACAACTGCTGATGCATCAACTCCTCATTGCTACTTCTTCATTGGCTTGGCTTTGACACCGGAAACATGTGAGTCTCAAACGAATAACTTCATTTGAATCTGCAAATCCGTTGCAACTAGTCTAGTGACTCCTACTGTTGGGTTTGCAACAACAACCAGGTCAAGTCGAGATGATTATGACCTAAACTCACATCTGTTCAGATCTTCTCTATAAGAGAAGTTGATACCGCCAGAAGCTCCTTGTTCCTTTTGGAATCAAGATAGGATGTCTCCTAGCAAGGTATACAGATCCAAATTTCTCTAGTTTTAGAATAGTGGGGAGCAACAATCTTCTTTTTTTAAGATTTCTGCACCAAATTATAGATCTCACTACAACGAGCATGCTGGAAGAAACGGATCTGAAATCCAATTCCGGACAGCTCCGATATCGCAAAAATAGTCTTCTACGACCCTAATTTGGTCAAACTCCTCGTTGACCGTCAAATAGCCAATTTTCTTCCACAAACACGTAGATCTGCTCAAAATGAGTCCATAGGCACAAACAGATCTCTGATCGAAAGTCGGATGATCAAGATATTACAGGAACAAACTTGTGTCGTCGGTTCGGTCAAATCTGGCCTTTGACTGTATGATCCGCTGATGTATGCTAACATCAGTGCTCTGCTGTTGCGGGCTGGACTGCTGACGGGTCGGACCTACCCAACTTGGAATCGACCAACCTGTTTTTGAACTGGGTTGCTTTCTCCATGGGTCAAGTCGAACTGACCCAACCTAACCTGGAATGACCTGGAATATACCCAAAGCTTTTTTCTTCCTTTTCTCGGGTTTACAACAGAGATCCGATCTCGCTACCTTTTCCCTTCCCCAACTGCGGCGAATAGGATTTCGGCGGAGTAATTGCTCCAACGACTAGAGTGAATGGCTACGGGCAACAATTGCAGCGATGACGACCGATTGCGACGGGCAGGAGGTGATCGCAGCGGTAGCGGTTGTGTGGCAGGAACGGCGGCAATGATGCTCATCTTAAGTTTTGGCAAGATTCACGAAACTGCCAGCCCTTTCTCCGGTCTTCTTCCTCAAAATCCCAGCAGCTAGAACCTAAAAAACTGAGAACCACTCTTCAATCCCTTATTCTTCAGTGACTGTGTGGCCCAGCAGTGATCGAAATAAATTGGATCCCTTCTCCTCGAAATCTGGCAGCGACTGGCCCAATTGGTTCTCCTTCATCTCTGATTTCTGTAGCAATCAGAGAATTAAGAACCCCCAATCCAAGAACCTAATTTCAATCGTCTTCTCTAGAGAGCCCAAATCTCTTCATCCTCTCCGATGATCAGGTCAATAACCTGATCCATGGCTGCAACTGGTTGAAGATCGTCTTCTCCCTCTCTTCTGCAACAGTACTTGCAGAAATTCGGATCTCCCTTGGATCCGATCTGTCAATATCGATGCATAACCCAGCCCCGGAAAACCCAAGTACTGAAGATGATCGTTGAGCGATCTCCACCTCGCTCAGAAACCCGAGAAATACCACCTCGGCTCTGATACCACTTGTTGAAATTTTGAAATCACATGTTGTGTACATACATGAATCACAAGATCAACAAAGAAGTAACTACATACAAGAAGAGACACAGAAATTTATGTGGTTCACCCAAACAAGGCTATATCCACGGCACATAGACAATCATTTTCAGTATGATAAGTAAAGCATACAGAGACTCTCACTCTCTTACATCGTCTCTCCTACGTAGTGTGGAAACACCATGGGCAAGAGAGTTCTCACCTCTATTCAATGCAAGATTTAGGGTTACAGACTATATATATATATAATCTTGCTTTTTTGGGCACCAAGAAAGCCGTGGTATAATTACTAAAATACCATTGATCTTAAACTAGTTACTGACTAACCCAATGGACCCATCCGGCCAAATCAAAATACAAGATATAAACCCAACATCATTCACATCTCACCTCTTTAGTAATTATTTGATAAAGTTCATTTCATCTTGAATCCTTTAGGCATTTTAATCCCTAGTATTTTAATGGAAACAAACAGCCCATAATAAATGTCTATGCATAAGGTAGCGTTTGGTCTGCACGTATCTATCTATGGTATACACTTACACACTTCGAAATATTTAACATAGTCTTCGCATAAGGAGGTGTTTAATGTGAGCAATTTGGATAAAAACAAAGCTAGGAACATCTAAGCTAAATCAGATTTAACTGTCATACAAAAAAACCATGCTGATTTCATCATGATTCATTTGGAACGTTATCACATGACACCACCTCCACTAGAAAATAAACATGACTTCCCAAATGTGGCTTACAGGAAGCCACGAACTAGTGGAAGCCATTTCCAGTGCCCCGCACTTGAGCACTGTTCCACATGTAGTCTAAAGCTTGGATATGTCCACTGCCAACTCGTCCAATCATTTGGTTTCCATTTGAATTACCAATTATAGTGATGACATGTTAAATTTCACCATTGAAACTATTTGTAATATAAATAAATCTGTTATTATGAATGAAATTCAGTTAAAATATAGTTTGCACTCTCTTCTTTCTTTCTATGTACTTTTCTTCTTTGGCATGGGAGAAGTACTAATTAGAAATCCTGAGTAGCTTTGCTTCCGAAAGTGCTGGGTTTGAGCTTGGCTATCACACTGAACTACAAGAAATTTACTCGGCTCCCTCTAGGGCCCAAAGAATTAGTTCGGCCTAAAAAGTTGATACACTCTCTATTATTTTATATATATATATATATGAAGTGTTTGGGATGCTACAAATACAAAGATGGAGCACCTATCGGATGGATAGGATTAAGCAAGTGTTGTAAACAAAGATCAGATGATAAATCAACCTCCCCTAGCTCAGTTCTCCAATTCTAACTTCTAGGATGGACTATTCTCTGTCTCCTTCCCTCTCTTTTCTCAAGTGGAAGATGGAATAGCTTGATGATCTTCTTCATAAACAGACGTGTGATCCTGTTTTATATAAATTTGAATGTCTTCCTTTCCTTTTACAGTAAGATTTGATTTGATTTATTTTCATAACCAACTTTCTGTATTTCAAGACAGAAAACAGAGTTCAGTGTCAACTAGGAAACCTTATAAAACTGAAGTTTGGGGCCACCAACCTGTCTTCACAGGACTGTCCCAATTACAGATGCTAAGAGCTGACACGTTGGAATGAATATAAAAGATTAATGAAGCCACTACCCTTTTCTGTTTTCTCCCTTGATATTAAAAGCAAATGAGGGAACAATCTTAAGTATGTAAAGAATTCTCGTCTTCTTGTCAGGGCCTGTACATTTTACTTTACTCCCAATGACTATTCTTACTTTTTAGGCCGAAATGTTTGCTTGCTGTAGAATTTCTAAGAATTTTAAGCAAAGTGTTCCTATGTGAGGGACTGCAAGAACATATGGCGACGGTCTACTTCTTTCGTAAAATAAAATGATTACTCACCAATTACCTTATTAAATTCAATTTAAAAAATTTAGAGGCCTGTTTACATCTCCCACATGAAGTGCAATGTTGACAAATCGGCCCTTAGTGTCCCCAATTGTCTCTTTCTAATCAATTACCCCGCTGGTTTTACCGTAAACTAGAAATGTTGTTTGGACCTTTCGAGTGGGCCCAACCGACTGGATCCTGTTGCTTTCCTGTTTCTGTCCTTTGATTACAATGTCTAAATACGTGTCCCTAGCACATTCGTCCTAGTCTTAAGTACGGGCCACCAATATTAAAGTTATGGTTCGGCATCATTTGTCAAAAAACCCTGCAATGATTGTGGCACGACCCATCAGTGGGCCTGCCATGTACGGACTAGCACATGAGCCCATTGGCCTCATCCCGCGTGCATGGTACATGCTGCCCACTATCCTGCTAAGGTCACCACGGGAATTTTCCTCCACAATTCCAGATTCTAAAGTCATTAGGTGTCATATTTCTTCATTTCACCGAACCAAATTCACAATTGTATCTCGTACTACCGATAGTATTATGTATTAAAAGCATGGGCAGAACTAGGGGAGCCATGGCGCCTCTATAGTTGATTTTAATTTTAGATTTAACATTTGGCCTCTCCTTTTTAATGAAAACTCTTATATGATAGCACCTTCAAAATTATTAACCATTGATATATTTTTTAAGAAAAATTTTTTTCAAAATTTAGGGGATAATATGATATCACCCTATGGTCGAGATACGTTTTTTCATGAACCACAAAGTTCATGTCTTTCAAAATCTTCAAAAAATTGAATACTCAAAAATTGATGTTACTACTTTAGAGAGTGACGTAGGGTTGTGACGTCAAATTTGGGAATATCCTTTTACTCAACATTATGAAATTAGATATGCTTACATTAAGGCCGGGCCTTGTCAACATATTCTTTCTATCCGTCCACTCTCTAGTTGAAAGTGCAGTATCTCACCAAGTCCTAAAGGGGAGTGAATAGGACTATTTAAAATTCTTTTCAATTATAAGACTAATTTAGAGTCCAAACCAATGATTCAATCAATGATATAGAGGCACAAGTTTGGCCAAGAAAGGTTCTTAGAATGTGTGTGCTTACAGTATGTAAATATTCTAATTAAACAAAGATGACTTAGCACAAGAGAGATAATCAACACATGAGAATAAGATTATCAAACATTCATCACAAAAATAAAGCAATCTACTGGACAAAGAATTTATAGTGGTTCAATCCTAAACCCACATCCACTCTCAAGAGCAAACACTCTTGGTTCCACTAAAGATGAGATAACTACATAAGTACTTTTCCTGCAACAATTTTTAATCCGGTAGTTTGTTTTCCACCAACAAGATTTTTGATCAGGTGGTTGATCTTAGATCTATTCCACCAACCACAACGTTTTTTGATGCGATCGTTCGTCTTCCACCATATACAACAGAGAAATGAAAATAAAGAAAGCACTCAAACACAAATATAATTACCTTAGCTTTGAATGGTGCCCTTGGAGCTTAAAAAGAAAAAGACCTCCAAGCTTTGACCTTTTGAGCCTTGTCCTTGGTGATGATGATCTTCCAATCAGTGCACAGCCAAAGGAAGAGGATCTTGGGTTTAGGAAAGCTAGAGTTTCCCTAGATTTAAATTTAAGGCTTTCCTAGATGATTACCTACTCTTCTCAGAACGTTAATGCCACTTTAATTTGGAAAAGAAAATGATAGTTGGAGCTTGATATAAATTTTACTAAGGGTACAAGAGCTCAGTTGCAGTAGAAGTATTTTCTTCAAGAAGTTCTTCTACTAAAAGGAAAAAAGTGCCTCTCTTAAATAGAGAGAAATTCTAACGGTTGGATCTACGGCTAGGAAAAAATTAGTTTACGGTGTAGCCGTATGCCCAAACAAAATACAATGGCTAGTTTAACCTAAACTTACTGTTTTCCTTTTTAAGGTTAAGGTTAAGCTTATAGCTTAGCCGTGAGGACCTTACGGCTTAGCTATAAGCTAAAATTTGTCAAAAATTGCTCTATGGAAAATGGCCCTTAAATTCTACGGCTTAGCCATAAATCATGCTACAACTTAGCCATAAACACCTTACGGCGTAGCTGTAAGGCCAGCTACAATTCAAAAACTCAAAATATGTTCTTTGGATTGGGAGCTGTGAGTTTCTCGGCTTAGTCGTGGTCGAAGCCGTAGTTATGGCAAAAAACAATTTGAGAAGCATTTTTCCATCCTTTTTCTAGCTCTTTTTAATATGTTACTAAGGGTTAATATTACCTTAGCAGTCATTAAGGATCTTCGGATGAGGAGTTGATTGAACTTGATCTTCTTTGATCGTGCGAGATCTTCCTTGATTATCTTCCTTTATGACATGACTTTTGGACACGGAATTGACAACACACTCTTACTATATGACACTAACATCTTGGTCTAAAAAACATCCACGACAATTTCAACCTTCTTGGTTTAGAATATTTTTTATTTGCTAAAGTATTCTTTAAAAAATGATGATGCATTTTGCTTGTCATATTTTTCTCTTCAATAAAATGACAACTAAACATTTTGGAGTAAACTACATTCTCTACTATGAAGATCGTTAAGATTGCACTTCTCAATAAAAAGAAAGATAATTTTTTTCAGATGATTTGATTGTATATATTGAAAAAGAAATTTTTGAAAATTTTAATATTAAAACAATAATCAATATTTTCAACTCAATGAAAAAACACAGAACACAGCTTCAATAAATTTTATTGTGTATTTTATTATTAAGTACATATACGAAACAAATATGATCCAAACTTTTTGTTTGAGGGGGGAATTGAGATTATATGAGGATTTTCCCAACGGTTACTGTGAGTGGTCTGTCACCATAGGGCAGCTTGGTGGAACGTGAGTGGTCCACCCATGGTCACCATCGGAGAAATCCTCAGCGGATCTGGGCTCTTGAGAGGCGTAGACCCAATTAGGTAGTTAGGCTTTGGAGGCAAAAGAAAGATTTTCATGTAAATTTTGAAAGTGAGTGAGATTTCATTATTGTAAGTGTAGTTCAACTGGCTTGTTGCTGTCTAGTGTATAATAGTACCTAAATTTGAATCCTTTCCACTATATTTTCTTAGGGCTTTAATCTTATGAAAAGTGTTCTCACACACCTACCGTGGAAACTTTTATGGAGCTCACTTGTGGGTCCCATTTGAGGATGGGACGAGGGACTATGGAAAGATCTATGTGAAACCACCTTAAAGATCAAGTTTGGCTCTAATCACATGTCTCTAACCCCTTTATCCATTGCCCACAAATTTAGTCAATTCAGATTGGTGCACAGTTAATTCAACGGTCTAACAAATTCAGATTTGATCGATACTTGGGGCATGTGACTATTGAAGGATCCTTGTGTATTGCAGCATTTGGCTTAAGTGATAGCTAGGCCCCATCTACACTTCTCACAAAATAATGGTGAGAACTAATTCTTATAGGATTATTTCCTATTTTGTTAATATCCTTTTTAAAATTGGGTTGGACCTTGGGCTCTCTATGGCCGATTCCAAGTAGGGCCCATTTATTAATCGGGCCAAAACAAAACACTCGAGCCCAACCTAAATACTTAAACTAAAGGCACAAACCTAGTCCAAAGCGGGCCTGGGCCCGATTTAGGCTCCAACTAGCCTAGTCCTTGAGCACCCCTAATTCTGCTAAAAAATATGTTTTTGTAAAAACACTAAAAGAGTCCTGATGAACCTTTTTGGCAGCATCGTAATGTAATTATTCCCTATTAACAGAATAAGCATGATGATGTTTGGCAGTTTTCTTGAAATCTATTGAGAAATGTTCATAAATCTATATTATTAATTAAAAATTAAAGAGTATATTCATTTTATAACAAATATATATATACACACTAATGGGGGGACCCATATGGAGTTTGAACAAACAAGATTAATTGCCACCTGATGGCATGAAGAACCCCACAATATATGTGCATGGGTAAATTGAAGTCTCAAATAAAAACGAATAAAATATAAAAAAGTAAAATTATAATATGATAAGCTTTTTTTTTAGTGGCTCGAGAATTAATCTTTTTGACTTTTTATGTTAAAGTAGATATTTTTATTAGTTAGTGAGATAAAAACATAACTTTTTTACTTTCTAGTAAAAATAGATAAAAGAATTTTTTTAAATGTGATATTTTAATTACCTTTTTTATTTATTATGTCTTGAAATAATACCCCACTTCAACTTACTAGTGAAGTGTGTCGAACACATGACATTGGAGCAAACCAATGCGTCATGTGGAACTGTATCTACCTTGTACACTGACATTTGTGTGGTTCTACAGCAAATCAATTCTATGGAAACTTATTCTGCATTGAGCTAAAAATTTGAAAACAAATCCCCACGTCAATTGAAAGTACTTTTCTATGGATTTGCATTTTTTTTCTCATGGAAAAGGGCAACACTAAGCATATAACTCCCATTCCACAAATTCATTTTCACTTTCCATGTTTTTTCCATTCTACACAAAAAGCACCTTGTAGTTAGATTTTTGTCCATTAAAGTGGAAGTGTGCCAAAGCATTTTTTACAATGAAAGCAGTCTATGTGAAAAAACATTCATAGAGGATCCAGAGTCCCACAAATGGCTTCCAAAGGAAAAATGAACAATTTGTATTTTGGATTAATCGTTTGCATTTTCTGGACGCGTTTGTAATTATTATTGAATCATATGGACTTCAGGCCACAGGGAAGTGACAGACCTAACGAAACTCTTTTATGTAATCACAATTAAAATAGGGCAAACAGATAGTTACTAAGTACAAGAGAACTTCGCAAATGTAATCAAGCCATCTATCATTTCATTTTCAGCCCCTATTGCTCGGTGCAGAATAACAATTTTTGTTAGAAATTGTAATTCTACTTTCCCTAGGACTTTAGAAAATGGCTCTGTACCTTTTGTGCCAGAGTTTCCTTTGTTAAATATAGAAATTGCAAATTTTTTTCTTTTATTGTTTTTATATTGTTTTGAATAAAAAATAATAAAATAAATAATAAAATTAGGGAGAATAGAATTTAAATACATTTAAAGTTTTAGCATAAGCACAAATAATGAGGACCAAAATCATTAAACATCGGGTAATGCAACTTGATTTCATTGCATAACACCACCAGGCAAATCCTTACACTAGCAGAGAAATTGTTTAGACTTGCATAAGATGCAATGGTACATGTACATATTTGACCCAACCAGCCTTCCTCTTACATGGTACATTTGAATATTTGATACAATTCATTGTATCTTCTGACATGTTTCTTCACAAAAGAAGCACAATCAAACCAAAGATGTAGGAGGAGAATGTTGGAGGCCGGGAGTGGTGGTCCAAATGACCTCTGCCCATTTCGTAACGGTTCTCTCAATCAATGCTATTCACTGCCATTCAATTCCGTTTTTAGTTTTTCAACATTTAACATCCATAAAGGTAACGTTGGCAACGGTCCATAATGAGAGGTGAACATTGCGGTCGTACATTAATGGTAGGATGATTATAAAAAGCTGGGAAACTCCCTCATCTTCACATACTGACACATAATCGAAGCTTAACATTACCATTAACCTGCTAGGCATCACAAGAAGACTGTGGGAATTGTGATTCCCACTCTAGGCAGCCATTTCATCTCCTTTAGCGATGGATTCAAGTATGCCCTTAAATTTTAGGGAACCATTTATGTTTGATCATGCCATTGGAGTGCGAATAAAATCCGTTCTTAGTGGTCAAAATGGGCAGTTTTAGCTATCAATTGGTATCAGAGCACATGGTATTTGCATTACATGGATTAGAATCGCCAAAAAATGACGACTCTGTTTTTCCATTTCAGAATAGAGAGCGTATATATATAAAAAAAAAACAGAGAGGTGGGGTGATGGTTGTTTCCAAGCGGAGCAATTGCATTTTCGGCCATAGCGCTGCACGCTGATGCAGGCACTGCGTGGCGGCACAGGCACGGCGTTGCTAGAACAGAATATATAAAAAAAAAAATTTCGGTCGCCGGCCGGCAACCGGAATGGCTGGTGGTCCCTGCGGCTGCCGTCCCCGACATCGCGCCGGAACCCTGCCACCGTCCGGGCCTCGGCTGGCGTGTTGGGCGAAATCGGGTATCGCTCATCTCTGTTGAAAAAGACGATGAATAGTCCGGGATATTTTTGCGGGTTGGGTTGAACCGTTTTTGTTTGATCTAACCTGACCTGACCTAGCTCAACTAGCATTAAAGAATATTAGGCCTTTGATTAGGGTTTCAAAATGACCCGGGTGAACTGACTTGGTCCAGCCCAACATAACTGAACATAATTTAATTCTAGGTCAAGTCCAATCCGACTTGACCCGACCCGAACTGAACCCAGCAGAATATAATAATTTGGGCTTCAATTTATACGTCAAGTCGGACCTAACCTGGCCCAACTTGTCAAGCCCGAACTGAAAGTACAGACTGGACTGAACAATCCAATCACTGACTTGGGTCTGACCCGACCCACTGGCTTGGCCTGATTTGAATAAATTATTATTGATTTTAATAATTATATGTTTTGAAAAATTGGGTCATTATGAAATTGATCCGTTCCAATCAGAACGGTCCAATTGATATATCTAAATGCAGTAATCATTCTAATAGGACTGGATAATTTAAATATGATCAGATCAAGGCCAGATTAAGGAAAAATGAACGATCGAAATCTTATTTTAATCAGACGCATATGATATCGGATTTTCGATCCGTTTCTTTTGTTGTGTCCCTTAAGACGAGATCTATTATATTAATGAATTTAATTCCTAATCCAATGGTTCAATGTTGATATCATAAGGATTTATGCATGTTTAACTCATTTAGATTCATGATTTTGCTTATTGTTTACATGATTAATGTTGTTTTGAGTTATATTTGTTACATGCATGCATGTTTGATGATTAAATTAGTATGTATCAATGGTCTGATTAATTTTCATTTGGACTATTATTTTTAGGAAATCTCATCCTCACAATTAATAGAATGATCGTTAAAGTTAGGTCTCCTCTAAATGTTTAAATTTAAAATAATGATTGCTCAATTAAAGTAGAAATAGAGCATCAGAATCATTTAAATCATAGGAGACTAAAATTGAAAATTAGTGTCATAGGTTTCAATTTGAAAGTATGAGTTAACTAGGTAGTCATCAAAGTGGCGTAGTTATGATGAAACTCATGTTTCAAATATTGAATTAGAGATACCATAAATGATACTAAAATTGCAACTTCACTTAAAGGATAGATAATCGACACAAAGGAGTTTATCTTTTAATTATTTGAAGATTGGGATAAAACATGTTAAAGATGTTTTGTGAATTCGTGCTGATCTATGCCCAAAGGTGGGATCTCACTTATTCATTTAATAAATTGTGGTTTTATCAAATAAACGAGAACAATAAAATTAAAATGTTACATTTGACCCAAAAGTTGTTTGTAATAATTTAAAACTATTATTTCTGTTGTAGAATTCCTTTTAAATTCAAAGCATTATAAAATTGTGAGAGTAATATTTTATCTTTTCTTTCTTTTTACAGCATTTTCCTCCAGATCCATGTCTCTTCCCTCGTGCTTAGGAACTATTCTTTCATTAGATTGATCAAATTATCCTGAATGGTTAGACATGCTATCGTTAACCATAACTTTTCTAAACTTAGAAATGGCCTTAGATGAGCCCATGCCTCCTGCGCTCACTGAACAGAGTTCTGAAAATGAAAGGGCCAAATATGATCATGGCACAGATGTAATAAGAAATGCTAAAAGATTATTATAACTTTAGTTTCTAAGAGTATTAGGGGATCACTTGATTAAGGAAAACATGCCAAGGAACTTTTCAAAGAGATTAAGTCATAGTTTGAAGTGACTGGCAAGGCATTAGGTGCCACCTTAATGAATAAATTAACTAATATACAATACGATGAGATAAAGGGAGTTAGGAAACATATCCTATTCATGTCCAACCTAGCATCCAAGTTAAGAGATGTAGACATGAGTATCTCAGATGGATATTTGATCCAATTCATTCTGGATTCCCTTCCTCGTGCATTTGATGCATTTAAGGTAACATACAATCAGAACTCTAGTCGGTGGACCATAAATGAGTTTATTGCAAAATGTGATCAAGAAGAGAGGAGGCTTAAGGCCGAGGGGCAACTTCTAGTAAACTTCGTCTCCCATGCAAAAGGTAGAAAAGGTCATAAAAACTTCAAGAATAATGCCAAGAAGCCCAAGGTAGATCCAAAAGGTCAGAAACTAATGAAGAGAAAGGGAAAGAAAGGGTCCGAAAAATGTCACTTTTGTGGGAAGAAAAGACATTTTAAGAAGGACTGCCTTAAAAGGAAGAATTGGTTTGAGAAAATAGGTAAGCAAAAAAATTTATCTCTTATATGTGAAACCAATATTATTAATGTCCCATCCAATACATGGTGGGTCGACTTTGGTGCAACTGTTCACATTTCTAGTTGTAAGCAGGGATTCCTTTCAACTCGAAGGCCAAGTGATAGGGAACGAACCATCGTTATAAGGAACTAGAAAGAGTCAAGAGTCGAAGCAGTAGGCACATATAGGTTGGTGCTAGATACAGGATTCGTTCTGAATCTGCCGAACACCTTCTATGTTCCGGATATTTCTTGAAATTTGGTTTCTATTTCAAAGTTAGATGTAAAATGATATGTATTTAACTTTGATCGAGGAACTTTGAAACTTTTTTACAACAATATAATGATTGGTAATGGTTTATTATGTAATGGTTTGTATTAGTTAAGGTTAGATACTTTATACATACAATCACTGACTCACACCATGTTACTTGTGGGACGAATGTTGGCATGAAAAGAGGACTAATAAAAGATAACTCCTCTAACTTGTGGCATAAATGGTTAGGACACATCTCAAAAGAGAGGATGTTGAGATTAATGAAGGACGGGTTATTACTAACCCTTGATTTCACTAATTTCGGTGTCTATATTGACTGTATTAAAGGAAAACAGATTCAAACAGTCAAGAAAACTGCCACACGAAGTTCTAAACCCCTAAATTAATCCATACGGATGTTTGTGGAAAAATAGATATACCTTGTCTTATAGGAGAATAATATTTCATCACCTTTATGGATGACCACTCACGATTTGGTTATGTCTATCTCATTAAAGAAAAGTCTGATGCTTTGACTATGTTCAAAATACTCAAGACAGAAGTAGAAAAATAATTAGATAGAAAAATCGAAATTGTGAAGTCAGATCGTGGTGGTGAATATTATGATAGGTACACTGAAGCGGGCCGTAACACTGGTTCGTTTGCTAGATTCCTAGTATCCGAAGGTATTGTTGCCCAATACACAATGCCTGAAACTCTTCAGCAGAATGGAGTTGTTGAAAAAAGGAATAGGACTCTTTTAGATATGGTTAGGAGTATGGTTAGTAATACCTCGTTACCCGAGGCTATGTGGGGTGAAACATTGAAGATGACAATGTATATTTTAAATAGGGTTCCTAGTAAAGCAGTTCCTAAAAGTCCTTTTGAGTTGTGGATCGGTAGGAAACCCAACTTAAACCATTTCCGAGTTTGGAGATGTCCATCTGAAATGCGAGTATATAACCCATAAGAAAAGCAGTTAGACCCTAGAGCAGTGAGCGGATTTTTTATTAGATATCCGGAGAGGTTTAAAAGGTATCGATTTTACTATCTTAATCATTCACTAAGAATAGTCGAGTCCAATAATGCCAACTTTTTGGAGAATCATGACAACAGTGGGAGTAGCAAGGTTAAAAATATTATATATAAGGAGATTAGAGATGAGCCTCAATCCTCTACTCAATGTGGATTAATGATTCCACTTGATAGAGGGGCAAACCCAAAACGACCTGTTGATCCATTTCCTCAAGATACACAACCAACTCCTCCAATACAACCAACCATTCTTGAAGAAAATCCAGTAGTGTTGAGAAGGTCGACTCGTATGAGAAGGCCTGCTATTTCAGATGATTATGTTGTGTATTTAGAAGAATCGGATGTTGGAATTAAAGAAGATCCAAAAACTTTTAACGAAGCTGTAAACAGTGAAAATTCTGATAAATGATTAGAAGCTATGAAAGAAGAGTTACAATTCATGGCTATAAATGAGGTTTGGGATCTCATTAAACTACTTGAAGGGTCTAAGACCATTAGTTGTAAATGGGTCTTTAAGACCAAAAAGGACTCTAAAGGAAAAGTTGAACGATTCAAAACCCAATTAGTAGCTAAAGGATTCACTCAGAAAGAAGGTCTCGATTATCACAAAACTTACTCTTCGGTATCTAAGAAAGACTCATTCAGAAATGTAATGGCCCTAGTAGTTCATTATGACTTAGAGTTATATCCAATGGATGTCAAAACAGCTTTCTTAAATGGGAATCTCGATGAAGTAGTATACATGGAATAACCTGAAGGTTTTGTTCAACAAGGTAATGATAGAAAACTAATCTGTAAGTTAAAGAAGTTAATATACGGGCTGAAACAAGCTTCCATACAATGGTACTTAAAGTTCAATCATATTATTACATCTTTCGATTTTACCAAAAACCCAATTGACCATTGTATTTATTTTAAGATCAGTGGGAGTAAGTTCATCATTTTAGTCCTGTATGTAGATGACATTTTACTAGCCAGTAATGACCTAGTATGATCCGAAAAACTAAGGTATACCTTGAAAATAATTTTGACATGAAAGATATGGTGAAGAAACCTTTGTAATAGGAATCGAGATACTTAGTGATCGATCTCAAAGATTACTCAGGTTGTGTCAAGAAGCTTATGTGCGAAGTATACTCAAACAGTTCCGAATGGAAAGGAGTAAACCACAAAATGCCCCTATGTTTAAGGGAGATAGGTTTAGTAAAGAACAATGCCCCATGACTGATATAGAAAAATTAGAAATGAATAGATATCTCTACGCGGCAACAGTAGGAAGTCTATTGTACCTACAGACTTGCACGAGGCCAGACATTAGTTTTGCAGTTGAGATGTTAAGCAGCTATCAAAGTAATCTCGGCATGCATTATTGGGTAGTTGTCAAGAAAGTGATGTGTTATCTCAATGGCACTAGAAGATATATGCTCACATATCATAAATTCAATCCACTGGAGGTCATTGGATATTCAGATTCTAACTTTACAGGATGTCTCGATATAAGAAGGTTAACATCGGGTTACATCTTTTTGTTGGTTGGCAGGGCAGTATCGTGGAGGAGTGCAAAGCAATCGCTAGTTCCACCATCCAAATTTGACATAGAGTATATGGCGTGCTTTGAAGCCACAGGTCACGTATAGTAGATGCGTAACTTCATCATGAGACTTGCAATTATGGGCAGTATTTTTGAACCGCTAAAGATTTACTGCGATAACAATGATGCTTGGCTTTTTGCGCAGAATGATAAGTGTTCCAGTAAAATAAAGTTTCTGGAAGTAAAGTATCTTGTTTTGAAGGAGAAACTGCAAGATCATTTAGTGTCAATTGTTGGAGTTCCATCGACGCTCATGGTTGCTGATTCGTTAACAAAGGCATTGGCGCCAAAGGATTTTAAAGACCATATAATGAGTATGGGCTTGAATGAAATGCCTTGTAGGAATCAATGATGTATGACACTATACATTGATCAGTTAAAGAAACGATTTTGCAATTCTTACTTTATTTTATGTTACATGTGATTATTGTGTAATGAAATGAGAATATAAAAGTATTATGACATTATAGTTCCCATTAGAGAAGTTTTATTAAAGATTTTACTTTTCATCATTAAGTTCTTAATTAGTAAGGGACATTGGTGTTGTGATTATGGAAGGAAATATATCGTCAAGATGTGCAACCGTCATAGTTCGTATTAGTAAACTAATCTAATCACAAATTAAAGACCTTAGCATTACAGTTTCCATGGATGATTGGTGCTTTTTTTCAAATGATGCGCATCAATTAGAGTCGTTTTCAAACATTGTTTACAAAAATAAAGTATTTTAATATACATAAACTAAGAGGATATATGGTGGTCATTATGGACCAAGTGGGAGATTATTGGAGGCCGGGGTGGTGGTCCAAATGACCACTGCCCATTTTGTAACGGTTCTTTCCCTCAATGCTATTCACTACCATTCAATCCTGTTTTTAGTTTCTCAACGTTTAATATCCATGAAGGTCACGTTGGCAACGGTCCATAATGAGAGGTGAATGTTGCAGTCATCCATTGATGGAAGAATGGATATAAAAGGCCAGGAAACTCCCTCATCTTCACATACTAACACGTGATCGAAGCTTAGCATTACCATCAACCTACTAGGCATCACGAGAAGACTGAGGGAGTTGTAATTCCTACTCTAGGTAGTCGTTTTATCTCCTTTAGCGATGGATTCAAGTATGCCCTTAAATTTTGGAGAACCATTTACATTTGATTGGGCCATTGGAGTGCGAATCTAATCCATTCTAAGTGTTCAGAATAGGCCATTTTAGCTATCAGAGAATGCTTATTAGTTTAAAAGTGAGGCGTTTCAGCGAGACTCATGAAAAGGTTTCTACTGCTCTTTCTCCTGTGATTTCATGTCCTCCCCAAAAGCAAAAACTAAAGATGTCGGCTTGGCTAGTGCAATATGGTTTGAAATCATTAATTAAAGAGATATTTCACATGCAACTGTTCAAATATATGATATTTGTTCCAAAACGGTCCAAATTTTAATATTTATTGCATAGTTGTTCGTATACTAATAGTACGATATTGAACAAAATGAGATGTACGATGTCACACAACCTAAGATATTACATAATGTAATGTGTTCGATATCTCATGACTCTAAGATATCGCACGGCCAAGTATGTAGAAAATACTTAAAGTTTGATTACTAGGGGGTGAATGTGAGGTGTAAGAACAGCTCTAGAAAAGTATCCTTTAATTAAAAGGTTCTTTGTTTGGCTGTTAGACATGCCACCAGTCTTTGGAATTTGCAATGTAAAACATTTTGATTAGGTGATTAGAAATCTCCTTCCCTCAAAAGAAAAAAAAATTACGGAGTAGTTTCCCCTGCCATCCACTAAACCTACCCTGTCCTTAGTGCCACTAGCTATATGGACTCTACACATGGATCAATGATGCACGTGTGTGCATAGTATATTTGTCCCAACCATGTGATTAGCTATTTAAATGTCAACTGATTGAGATGAAAGACATTTGCATGCAAGGATTTAACTTGCGAATTTCTAAGGTTCTACAAGTTTACCATGTAATGTAAGTACTAAGTACCCACTTGTTTTAATCCATTGATTGTGCGGGGAAGCCCCAATAGTGCAATGCAGTAAAGCATTTGACATTAAAGGCAATGTGGATTAAAATAATCTAGAACCCTAATGGGAGTTTGTTCAAAAGCGACTGTAGTTTGTCTTTTCCAATTTTAGGAACCGACTGCCCCATGTATCCAGTCAAAGTTTAGATGATTATTAAATTATAATATAAAACTTGTAGCACTCTAACCCAAGTTACATTTGATTAGTGAGTAATTAATTAATTATAATTACTAGCTAATTAATTTAGTTTTATTTTTACTATATGTATGTCACGACCCAGGCCTAAGAATCCGTAGATTAGGATAATTCTTGAAACATGATATGTGTATCCCCATAAAATTCCCACTCGTACCTAAGTGCAGACGGAATTTTACAAAGGATATTTATATTCAAACGCTTGTGATTTACTTTAACGAACATCTATTCAATTATTCAACATGCAAAAGCCTATTAATATCATCAATAAATTTTAGCTTCTCAATAAACATTTGTATAGTATCATTCCATACATGAAACAGTTCACACTTGGATATTTAATTATACAGGAGAGACATATATTATATCTAACTATAACCTGTACATTCATACTATATGATACAAACATGTATATATCTATACAAAGGTATACAAAAAGATATGCATACAAAAGATATACATGATTAAACAACTATAACCATGTATATAGAAGTCTATACAAAAAGATACTATCTAAAGACAGATAACCAAAAGATATGCATCATCTATGTTAGGTTGTACAAAAGACTGTCTAACATGTATATATGCAAATAATACCTAATAATGTAACCCTAAAACCCAAAATGCAAATCCTTAATGTGTGATCATGTCGCTTTCTGGTCTATGGATTAGTCAAAAGACCTCTACTTTCACTTGTCAAGATCTGAAGGAACCTCCTAGGTCTCCTCTTCGGTCTCCTCGGCCTCGGCAAGACTAGTATTGGAATTTGAGCCTATAAAATCAATTAGATAACTATAAATAAGACTATCTAGAAAAGCATAAAAATGATTAAAGTAATGCAAGCAGTGTCTACCAAAATCATTTGACAAATAATTATAATAGATCCACTTAAGTCTACTAGGTAATATTGAGCATTTGAATAATCATGCCATACGAATCAATAAGGAAAAGGAAAATTTTCAAAATAAGGCTCAAGTTTTACCTAGATTTTAAAAAAGGATAAAAAGAACTTGCATTTCAATTCAGGACTTAACTTTCTCATAGAAATTTCAAATCAGGACAATTGTTCTTTCTTATAAAAAAATACCCAAAACGCCCTACCGCTTTCCTCTTCCTCCTCCCAACCACCATGGCATGACCAAATCCATTGGAATGCAGTTTAAGGGCCTGTTTTTTTGGTAAAATTTCTGCCAAGAATTTGGATTGCTGGGGTTTTTGGGGACATGATGTGACAGCATGTTTTCTGGCATTTGAAAATGTCATGTTTCTTTATAAGAATTTCAGAATTCTAGTCATCTAAAACGCTTTTTTTACTCTAGAAGAATTTTGGAATGCCAATATTTTTGGTTTTTTGTGAAATTTTTAGATCCTCAAGTAAAAAGAGGATTTAGGAATTCTCTTATGTCTGAGAATTCAGAAATTTCCCATACAAGAATTCTCTAAATTCTATTAAAGAAACACTAAAAATCTGTAGGCCTAGTATGAAACTAAATTCCAAACGGTGGACACAGCAGTCGGTGCTCCAGCGGTGGGAGGGCAGCAGCGGCGGCGTTGCTGCAACTCGAAACAGAGATCAGATTATCTCTCTTCTTTTTTCCTTTTTTTTTTTTTTGTTTAAGTTTATGCAACACTCCACTTGTCAAAACAAGGCAGGACTCCTTTTGTTCTTTGTATAGACAAAAAGACAAAAGAGAGAGCCTTTTAGCTTTCATTCCCAAAAACCATATCAAGCTCTTGATTCTTAAGCCCAATTTTTCCGATCCGTGTGGCCCTTCAATTATATAGCTCTCTCTGTTCTGCAATGATGCCAAAACCGAGCCTCAGATAGTTGTCAACCACACGACTGTGGCACCCCTTGAGATCAACTCGATCTCCTTTAACCCTCCCTTGGAATCACAAAACCCTTTTTCAGCAACAGTCTGCTCGAGCCCTTCTTATCCGGTGATGATCCAAACATCCGGATCGTCTGATCTTTCTCCTCTAGATTTCTCATATCAGTGTGGCCCATCGATCTCCTCTCTGCTCTGCAACGAGAATAATTTTCCTAGTTGGGAGGAGGAAGAGGAAAGGGACAAAGGGCATTTTGGGTGTTTTTTAAAAATAGAACAATTGCCATGATTTGAAATTTAAATGGAAAAGTTGAGTCCCAACAAGTTTTTTTTATTCTTTTTTGAAATCTTAGCAAAACTTAAGCCCTATTTTAAAAATTTTCAAATACATTCAATTGGCTACTATGGATGCTAAATCCTTGCGACAGGGATCCTTAGTCGTTGGGTACCCAATGCCTATGCCTGGTTACATCTGGGGCCTTAGTTTCTGGAGTTCAAAATTTCCAATACCAACTATGGTGGTAATAACTATTATACTCAAATTCGACTCCGTCAAGTCTTTTAGGGGTAAAGCTAAGTAGAACACGACTAATTCAAATCAATCAATAAATTAAGTAATATTTCAGCCTTTATCAATCAATTTTAGTCTAATTCAATTATTTTTAGTCAATTAAGTTTGGAATTTGTATCAGTTAAACAAATAAAATATTTAAGCAATTCAAATTCATCATAAATAATGATTCAGTAGCAAGTTAGGAGAGCAATAAGTAATTTAATAGAGCGCAATACAATTCAATTTGTGGAATCAAGGAATTTACTAGCCGATTTTATTCTAATCACTGATAACCTCTAACCGTCCATTCTGATATAATTTTAGGTTTTCTGATATACTATTATCTTGGTTAGTATTATATTGTATATGACATGTATTAAAGTTTTCTAAATCAACACCCATGGTTAAGTACTCGATATACAAGTGACAATACATGAAAAAATCGCCGCTACATTTATTCATGCATATGTAATTACTGTTGGACACATTATCAGGGTTTATGGCTCCCAAACTAAGGACGCAATAGGTCTTTTAGTATTCTAAAGTCCTAAAGTTCCATATTCATATCATAATTAACCGTAAGGTTAAATGTGAAGTGTTTTGGGATCAACTGGGGTAATGATAGAATCTCTAAGTTCATTTAAAAGTAGTCAAGAATATACCCCTTCAAAGTTGATAGGGTTCACTGGAGTGTAGCCTAGGCACGCTCAAGCGCTCTTGCTTCTATTTCCACAAGTTTAGACAGACAAATTTCATCAATCATTTTTATACAAGGCATACACGAGTGCCTTTGTCTTTGTTTTAACAAGTTACTGCTGAAAAATTTTCGCGCTCGTGTGAGTGCTCACATGCTCGCTAGCACATGCTTTAGAATTCCAATTTGAAATTTCTAAATCACACTCTCTTCTTCTTTAATTAATTCCACACTTTTGAATATGCATGAGACCTCCGGTCTCTCCAATAACACAATATCTATTCATCATCCATCTCCCAATTCAATTACGCCAATCATTCATCTTTAAGATAAAACCATTTAATGTAAATGTAAATTAAAGGTTGTATGCATGTACATAATTGAATCTAATTCAATAATTAAGTTTTACCAGTATGCATTATACACAAAACTAGCTTACACTTGCCTTAGTTGGTTGTGTTACAACTCTTCTTGTGCTCAGTTATGAGAATTCCTCAATCTATATAAACTTAACATATAAAAATATGCAATTAATAAAAGAGATGAGATGCATGGCATGTTTAGAGTTCTCTTAATCTAATTGGAAGCCTAACAATCTGAATTTGAAAGGAAAATCCTTACCTTACTGTTGATTTGAGACAAGCAGAGGAAGAATTCCCAAATTTCAAACCCTAACATGCAAAATAAACAAAGTGAAGAGGGTATGAGATGCATGCAATGGGTAAGAGTCTAGATGACTCAATTTGAACCTAAAATTCTGTAAGTGGTCACAATTTCTCACCTTAGATGACTAATGAGAAAAAGAGAAGATGAATCTCAACAAGTTCAAGGTCAAGGGAGATGGAAAAGATGATGGAGAAGTGGAATTTTTACTTCAAGCTCACAAGCAAGGCCTCCCAAGCTTGATTGCCAAGAGAGGGAAAAGCCATGGAAGAAGAAAGTCTCAGCAAATGTTTTTGGTTCAAGAAATGTCAAGTGGTATGGTTCTGGGGCTGTTTTAAGTTGCAGATTTTTGAAACTTTACAGAAAAGGCCAATTCGTATTATGTATTTTTAGTTTGAGTAAATTAGGGGGTCCATATGATGCAATTGAGCTCAAATGAGTTTAGGTTCAACACAAAAGTTGACAAGCTGAATTAGATGAACAAGATGGTATCAATATAATATATGTATGACACAAAATCACAAAATCTAAAATTACAAAAAAGGGCTTTGTCTACCTAATTGAAATCAAATACAGTCTTAACTACCTATCCATGACTCAAACTCGACCTACTAAACTCAAATAAAACAAAATAGACTTATCCTAATATAATTAGACACTAAATATAATTATTTAAAATAAAACCAAATAAATTATCTATAATCATTATTAATTACTCACTAATCAAGCTTAATTTGGATTGGAGTGTTACAAAACTTGAAATAGAGAGAGCTATAAAAGGTAAGCTATGTCCTCAAGGCGGTGGCTCAGTTGTTTTGAGCCTTAGGTTTGCTTTCCAAGGTCTTAAGTTCTATTCCCACCTCTTGTGTTATCTGGGTATTATGTGTCACCATGTATATACCCTCAAAGAATAGTCCTTGCTCATAAGAATCAAGTAACCCCCGGGTCAGAGGCCAAAGGTTTGAAAATTAGACTGGCAAGGGATACTTTGATTCATCAAAAAAAAAAAAAAAGTAAGCTCTAAGGATATATATGACCAGACTGTTATTGCCAATCTATTTTTTTTATTATTATATTATGATTTTCAATTCCAAATGTAGATTCTCTAGTGTAAAATAAAACATAGAAAAAGGGATTAGTTCAGATATTTGTATAAAAAGTCATTTAATGAGCTAAAGATGAGACAAGTATTTTTTTAATTCAAAGTCATATTAAATCAAATAATTATATATATTGGATTTTTTTCAAAATTAATGATCTTACATGAAATATGCTTAGCTCATTTCAAGTAGTCTCATTTTTAAAGGATTGACCGTTTTAGTTTAGCTCATTGAGAAGCAAATAAGCAATGGCCACTTAAGAAAATCGTCAAGAAAATCGATAGGGATTGTCTCTTCTTCATTTACCAATTGATCAACAATCGAGATTGTCTTACTCACAAAAAAAAAAATTTTTTTTTTTGATGCCGCTATCCAAGATTCAAGATCATCACTCTCCCACCATTGAATTTCGACATCAAATTATTTCATGTTTCATCTATGAGTCAGAAAGATTTCTATCATAAATTCTATTTTGAAGATAAACAGGCTATTAAATCAAAGTTAAACAACAATCACCATACAAGAGATAGACATGCGATTTTTTACATGAAAAACCCAAATGGGAAAAACCATAGAATCAACTACCGGTCCACCACGAACAAGCATTATGCAAAAGAAGCTACAAGATCTAGTTATTACCGTTTTCCCAAATGCACACAACTTAAGAGACTAGAAGTTCTCCTTGTCGACTCGCATGTTGTTTGCCTTCTTCATGCTTAATCTACACATCTTGAAACCATTAAGACGAATCTACTGGAGGCAAGGAGAAGATGAATCTTAGGAACTCAATACGTAGCACAACAAAAGAAGAGAAACTCCAAAGAAGAAGAAGGGGTCTTTCAAAGGTTTTCTAGGGTTTAGAATTGTGAAAAAGGTGAAATGGGCAAAAAGTGATGGTCAGTATATAGCCCAAAATTCGTGGGATTCTCTCAGAGGCGGTTTTCAAGGAAAATAAGGAAGTTTGATTTGCAAGGGAAACAAATCCGAAAGTTCGAATGCATAGCGAGCATAGGTCCGATCGATCGAGCACCCATCCAATCTGTCGAATTGAAGTTCTGTCTAGATATATTTTAGTGTGATTAATCCGATTGATCCAGCATCAATCTGACCGATCTAGCATTGAAGAAGTCCTGATTTCAGCCTTTAAATCCTAGTTCTTAATCTACAACATTGGCACACATTTCAGTTCAACGAAAAGTAAAATTAGAACTCTTTAAGCGCGAATTTTGTCCAATCCATGAATTAGCCAATATTACATTCCTTACAGAGTCTATGGTTGGAATCATCAAATTTTTACCATCTAGTCGTCTTTGATTAATGTTACATGATAGATCTTTTCATCCTTGATCAAGATCATCACTGTTTGACCATTCAAAGTTTATCAACAAGTGTGACATTTGATCGCTTGACCCACGGTCTATACCATCAAATTAAAAAGGCAGTCATAACTGAATTATAAACCTTAGATTTCTGGCAAAGGAATTATAATCCTTGATAAAGATTGATAGTCGAGGCTACCACTTTGTGACTGTTTGGCCTATATGCTCCCAGTATCATTTTAGTTTTCCTGTTTAGGGTCGGGATCATCAATAGAAGAACATCAAAGTAGTGGATGGATTTAACATGTGTTAATATTTATTAATCAATGGTCAAGATCACCAAACTATGACGGACCGTCCAATGCTCTTTGATGAAAGTTTCATGTAGATACTTTAGATAGGTTGGGACTTGGGTCCTGTTGGGCTAGAACAACCTGACCTGACTTTATACACACGCAACCTGATTAAAAAAAAAATTGACCTGACTTTCGTCCCCTTGTGTACGAATTAAAATGAGTGGCTATGGAATTTATCTTCTGACACAAGAGAAATTCGAATCCAAACCCGGATCTACTTGAAATTTGTTTTTCTGGATCCAGATCATGGTACGTTCCAACCTGATGATTCTGATCTAAGATGATTATATTCAAATGTTAAACATCGTTAAGTCATATCGATATTTTAAAGTCTTTTTAGCTTTAACTTATACCATTTAATATCCCCACTTGTAATTTAAAGAAAAAAAGAAATTTTACCAGAAAACCCTATTTCTTTTCCCTCCTCTACCCTTTTACTACTTTGCACTTTAGTTTTTGTGGTCCCTCCTCCTTCCCCATTGTATTAGAGCAATCTTCCCACTGATCGAAACCGAATCTTTAGGCAGGAATCCATTATATTATTTCCTTCTTTTCTATTGATTTTATAACTTCACTCCTATTTTGAGTTAATCAACCTCAGAAACTCACACAATGGAATTTCTAGGTGTAATATAAAAAAAATTAAAATAGCTTGACACAGGCTATAGTGTTTGTTTGATTCTCTAACAACGTGGCACTTTAAAAAAAGATAGTACTTGATCCTAGAAGAAAGATTCTCAACAAATTCATGTTTTATTGACAAGAAAGACTCTCAACCAATTCATGTTTTAAGGTTCACAACAAATTCATGTTTTATTGACACTATAAAATTTTACTCGTATTCTAGGTTTACCCCTGTGAAAGACAAGCTCATGAATGAGTTCATAGCAAGACTCCCATTGTTATAAAAAACACTGGTCCTCACAATGGGAAATGAGATTTTCAATCGTTTTATTGGCTAAATGAATTATCGTGAAAGAATATTGCCCTATATGAATGAAGTCATTTATGGCTTGCCAAATAGCCTGTAGGATGGACAGGACCCTCATTTTTTAGTAACCATTCCCATAGGTAGGGGTCGGAAGGCTATGTTTACATTGTTCTTCCACCATTCCATTAGATATATATGGGGAAGGAATCAAACATAAGACCCCGCTGTGAGCCAATCCAACTCGCCCCAACATAATCACACCACAAAAGAGCATGCCCAACCAAATCCTCTTTTTCACAAATAGTAGATAGATATGTTATAAAATTTATTGTTATTTTAATAATAGCTCTTATAAGGATAGCAATTTGAAAACTTTTTTGGCCAAACATTAGAACCCATTGAAGATGAGGGAGTTTCCGGAAAGCTCTCCAATCAACCAATGAATTGAGAGTACTTTTGTTATCACTACAGATAACTCTATAAGCAAATTTGATAGTAGTTAACTACTTTTTGAAACAGACTAAATTTTTTCGTCCTTGCCATAATCTAGGGATATAAATCTTACCAATGTATTCAACATCCGTTGGATTGTCAAACAGGTCTTTGAGGCCATTAGTATCCCATTTATTTTCCACATTTCATAAATCTTTTAACTTTTAGATCTGGGCTGATCATACACGATAGAGGCTTTCCCAATCGATTTTTACAAAGGATACAACTACACTTATTCATCATGCCTTCTCATTAATTAACTCAAACCCCTCCACAAACCCCTTTCAAAACCATCAGTCGCTCTTTCTGAATTTGGCTTTCTAATGATTACTTCTTGGAAAGTGTTTAGCTGTATCAATTTTTTAATAAATGAGGTTCTCATAGCTCAGACATTTCCAAGAAGTAAGGTATAAGAGGATCTGGATTTGTTGCATGACATATTCTTTTGATTTGGAATCGAGATTTTGTAAATTTAATCATTATAAATCCATCATCAATAGATCTCTCGTTTGAAATCAAGTTCATTAAAAGAAGTCCCACATGTAGAGATGACAATGAATCGAGTATAAATGGGCCTCACCCTGCTGCGCCCCGCTCCTATTATGGGCTAGTTTAGTAATGGTCTTTTTTTATGCCGAGTGGGTTTGGGTTTTGTTGACCCACCACCCCAACCCGAATATCTAATATTTATATACTTATTATTAAAATAATAGACAAATCTCATGTGGTGTAAGTGGTTTTGGACCTTAATATAAAGTGTATGGGAAGAATAGTGGCATGTTCAAACTTTACTACACAGTCTCATCCATTTTTACATATTTTAAATGATTTAAGCTTTAAATTTGATTTGACCTACTCAAGAGAGGCGGGTTTAGTATTACAACTAGTGATCCATCATTGGGCGGGGCGGATTTGGATGAGAAAATTTGAGATGAAGCGGGTATTTGAGTTTATCACAATCCATACCAAATGCACCCCATTGCCATCCCTACCCACACGTTAAGCTATCATTATGTAAAATTTATATTAATGTGGAGTCATGCATACTCATCCCCAATATAATTTTGTTCACAAGAAAAACAAAAGTAAGGGGGGAAAATTAAAAAAGAAGAAGAAGAAGGGAAAAAATGTGTGATCACAAAGAATCTTGGCACTTTTTTCTTTTTTTTTACTCCGGCCTTTGGGGGCTAGGACCCTTAGCCTTTTGGTGAGAAAGCCCACTTGTGAGGTTAGGGAACCCTGTAGTGAGAAAAAAAAGGCCTTAGGAGAAATAGGTCTTTGGATAAGAAAAGGCATCTAATTAGGTTTGAACTCTGATCACATAGGTAACAACTAATACCTCTTAATGCCAAGAGGCTGTTCTTGGCACTTTTTTTTTTTTTTTACCCCAGCCTTTGGGGGCAAAGACCCCTAGCCCTTTGGTGATGTTAGGGAACCCTGTGGTGAGAAAAAAAGGCCTTAGGTGAGATAGGTCTTTGGATTAGCAAAGGTATGTAATTAAGTTTGAACCCTGATCACGTAAGCAACAACCAACACCTCTTACTGCCAAGCCTATTCTAGGCACTTTTTTTTTTTTTAGCCTGGCCTTTGGGGGCCCTCTGGTGAGGGTGGCCCCTAGTGAAGTTAGGGAACTCTTTGGTGGGAAAAAAAAAGCCTCAGGTGCAATAAGTCTTCGAATGAGAAAAGATGATTTGAACCCAGATCACGTAGCTACCAACTTAACACCTCTTGCTGCCAAGAGGCTGTTCTTGTCCCCGGGGAGGATACTAAACCCCTGTTGGTACGATGTACAATACTCATGTAACTTGTAAGGGCATTCATTGCATTTTGGTCTTCTCAAAAGACAATTTCTCTCTGCATCTTTTGTCACGTCTCCTTTTAATAATTTGACCCGGATCCAAGGCGACTTTGGCTTGCCACGTGAAAACTTTACACATGTAAGATGGTCCATCCCCTCAAGAAAGAGAAGTCATGGGTGCCGTTTGAGGAAAAAGCATTGGGTCCTCCTGCCACATTTGCGCCCATAGAGGCTTTCTCAATCCATTTTTACAAAGGATCCAACTACACTTTTTCATCATGCCTTCTCATCAATGAACTCAACCTCCTCCACACACCCCTTTCAAAACCACCAGTCGCTCTTTCTGAATTTGGCTTTCTAATGATTACTTCTTGAAAAGTAGTTAGAGACAGCTTTCAAATGATTACTTCTTGGAGTGTATTTAGCTCTAAAAATTTTTTAATATAGGAGGTTCTCATAGCTCAGACATTTCCAAGAAGTAAGGTATAAGAGGATCCGGATTTATTGCATGACATCTTCTTTTGATTTGGAATCAAGATTATGCAAACTTAATCATTATAAATCAATCATAAATAGATCTCACATTTGAAATCAAGTTCATTAAAAGAAGTCCCACAAACAAGGATGGCAATGAGTCTAGTATAAATAGGCCCCACCCTATCCCGCCCCACTCCTATTATGGGCTGGTTTAGTAATGGTTCTTTTTTTTATGCGGGGTGGGTATGAGTTTTGTTGACTCAACCCACTCCGTCTAGAATATATAATATTTATATACTTATTACTAAAATAATAAATAAAATTTATATGGTGCAAGTGGTTTTGGGCCTTAACATTAAGTATATGGGAAGAAAAAATGTCATATTCAAACTTTACTACACACATTCTCATCGATGTTTGCATATTTTAAATGATTTAACCTTTAAATTTGATTTGACCTACTCAAGTAAGGCGGGTTTAGTATTACAATTAGTAATTAATCACAAGGCGGGACAGGTTTGGATGAGAAAATTTTTGACAGAATGGGCTTGGGTTTACCACAATCCATACCAAACGCACCCCAACCATCCCTACCCACACGTTAAGTTATCATTATGTAAAATTTATATTAATGTGGAGTCATGCATACTCATGCCCAATATAATTTTCTTCGCGAGAAAAACAATGGATTAAAGTAAGTGGTAAAAATAAAAAACAATAAAAAAAGAAGAAGAAAAATGTGTGATTGTAAGGAATCTTGGCACTTTTTTTTTTTTTTTTTACCTCGGCCTTGTGGGGCTAGGACCCCCAGCCCTTTGGTGAGAGAGCCCAGGGGTGAGGTTAGGAAACCCTGTGGTAAGAGAAAAAGGCCTTGGGTGAGGTAGGTCTTAGATGAGGAAATGTGTCTGGCTCAATCATGCAGGTAACAAATAACACCTCTTGCCACTAAGAGGCTGTTTTTTTCAGTTGGGTGGACACTAAACCCCTGTTGGTACGATGTATAATCCTCATGTAACTTGTACTAACAACAAAGGCCGATGCTAAGCCTGGGCCTAAAAGAAAGTGCTTCACGAATGAAAAGTTTTCTATGAGATAACAATAAATATTTAGCTGTAAAATAAAATAGCATAACTTATATCTAAAAGTTGAGACAATAGGAGACATTATATATCGCAACCTCTATACATATCTCACCAACTCCCTAATAATTACAAATAGCCATGTTGCCAATATTTATGCGGAAAAAAAAAAATTTAAGGAGGATGAAGGAGGGCTGGTGTCAATGAAATTAATGAGTTTTTTCATATTATCAAAACAATGTTAAAAAAAGAAAGCAGAGGAAAGAAGGGAAAAAAATTATGAAATGTAGAAGTACACTGAAGAGAGGTTATAGTCGATGGCATTTGCTCCAACCAACATAGAAGCAAATAAGGCAATGAGCCTCTAGTTGGTGCTGTGACATGCAAATTTAAAATTCAACAAGAGAAGGAAAAAAAAGAAAAAACGTTAAAAAAATCCATATCAAATAATGTGAAGGTACAATAACCATTCGATACTGAGATTATTTAACTTGAACAACACTAACGTCAAAAGCCGGTCTACTGGTCACGTTGTGCACGAGATTAACATTCTCTCATGAGTAAGAATGTCTTATGCCCTCTCCACATTCACATCCAAAGCATACCTACAGCACATAGAATAAAACAAATTTTGCAATCAAACAAGCCACCCAAGAGTTGTAGCCTTACAAAAATCAAGCATACTACATCAAAATGAATCTAAAAAGCACCATATTCAATTCTAATCATGTAACCAAAACAAAAAAAAAAAAAAAAGAAGAAAAGATTCATGGATAATAGTGAAGAACTTGAAATCATGGTTTTAAAAAAATGGAGGATTAATAGAGGAAAAAGGAATGTCAATCTAATCCTGGAATTAGTGATGATCTAAGGATCTAAGAGACAGAGATGAAGAGCAAAGGACTGAGAGAAAACTGGGTTTTGGACTTGGCCGGTTTTCTCTTATCCTTAGGCATGATGGAGAGAAATTCTAGGGTTGAAATCTTAACCATAATAAGATAACATAAATAAACTTTACAGAAGAAAAAGTTTTGTTTGGCAGGAAGCAATATAAATATAAATTAAAGTTGATAGGAGATTTTTCCTCCATAATTTATGGGAGATTAGAAGCGAAAACATGTGGAATCATCAATTGGATTAGCTTGTTGTTTAGGATTTCAATAAATGGATATAAAGAAAGGTGCAATTTAAAGGGTTGCTATTATTGAGGGCCCACAAAGTTAGATAATTAGGAGTGGATGAGGCTCTCAATATTTGATGGGAGAGAGTGAATGGAGATCTTATGGCTTACAAAACGGATTGGATTGCTTTTTTGGATGATTTTTTTTAAAGAAGCTTTTTCTGTTGATAAATGAAGAGATTTCCGTAATTTTGATTTCTTTACAAAAGAGCTTAATGAACTGGCACTATAGTGGTTTGATTTTCCAAAAACTGAAATTATTGGGGCTTGATTAGAAGAAATCATGGGACATATATACAATAAATGACATAATTGGTCTAGTGATAAAAGGTAAATTTGAATTTACGATTTCTTTACCTACTATGCAGCACAACTCATCATCCCATAGCCTTTTTTAGTTATGAATAGATTTGAATCACTGGGGAATATTTAGAGCCCTCAAGCCCTTTGGTTTTTTTGATGTGGCTCCCATAGTGAAAATTTTTTGCAAATAATCATGAAAATTATATTGTTTTTATAAGTTTAATTGTTGGGACTATAGTGATAGTTGGCCCATCTATAATATGCATTAGACTTTAGAGCCTTTCAAGCACTCTCCAACATCATCTGATGCGGGTTCCACACATATATGACTCCCATGGAACTTTTTGCTTGGACAGACTGGTCAAGCACTCTCCAACATCATCTGATGGGGGTCCCACATGTATATGGCTCCCGTGGAACTTTTTGCTGGGAAAGACTGGTCAAGCACTCTCCAACTTCATCTAATGGGGGTCCCACATGTATATGACTTCCGTGGAACTTTTTTGCTGGGAAAGACTGGTTTTAAATTCCCGAAAGAAAGATTTGTTGGGGGGGTTGGGTGAGGGGGAGAGTGTTCTCCATGGTTAGTAGGGGAGATATTTTAGGGTTGAATTGATGAGGGTGATGAGAGATTTTAGGGTTGATGCTGGATGTCATTTTTAAAAACGCTAAGGCTGATGTGGTGCTCTAGAAAAAAGGAAAAATAAAAAGTGCTGATGTGGCACACTTCATAAACCGCTATTCTTAAAGCTTTAATATACACTAGCAACCAAGGCCCGTCCTAAGCCCAGTCAAAGATTAAGATTTTAAAAAAATCTTGGAAAAAAAGATAACTAAAAGATATAATAAATTAATTGATATTTAAATACTTATACAAGGAATATATCTCAATTACCATGCTGAGCCAGGGTGTTATAAAATCAATTATATCTCAAATGTTTTATTATTGTTCAACATAAGTAATGATATTTATAAAGACAATAGGTACATCTTTATTTGCACAAATCTACAATGATACTATATAAAAGGAATATTTAATTTAATTTACTCGATGCAAAAGATTAATATTTATTTGTAATTTGTAAATATAGATGTGCCACATGTCTCTATGACTTCATTACTTGTGTTCAACAGTAATAAAACTTTTGAGATGTACATACATTTTATTTTTACATTTTATGAAAAGAATAAAAATGTTTGGATGGATGTCCTATTTTATAAAAGAAAATTAATACTTAGAGAGGGTTTTAGGCTTAAAAAAATAAGAAGAATGAAAACTTAAGAAAGGCAAACTTGGAGCAAAACATACTTAATATAAAATACTAAGTAATCTTTATTAATAATTTTACAAAGTTAAACCAAATTCAATCCATTTGTTATCTCACAAGAAGGGTGCGCATGAAAAAATGCAATAAAAATGGGTACATATAATAGTTTAAAAGAGAGATTTTAGGAGATGGAAATTAATATATGGTTAAGGTAGCAATAAATAGATATGAGTTGTCTTAGGGGAGGAATTTAGGAAGAATTACCCATATTCCACGTGCAATGTTTTAAAGTGAAGGGTGGAGATGATAGTAAAGGACGATGGTGGCTCGGTGATGCTTGAAGTAGTGGGATTTCGATTTGTAAAATGAGAAAAAATTGGTTGGAAAACTAGAATCATGATTCGATGAGGGTGATGGTGGATTTGTAGGACGAAACAATAGTAAGTGGTCAATTAGGATTGATTAAGACAAACCGTGCATAGGGAGAAATTTTAGGAAAAACAAATGGAATAAGATGAAAACTCTAGCAAAAAAAAAAAGATTTTAGGGGATAGGAATGGATATGATTAGCTATTAGAGGAAAAATCAATTGGAGATTTTAGATGATAAAGAGAAATATTTTAGGAGATCCAATTTTAATAAAAATTAATTGCCCAACATATAAGAGAGAATAACTATATCAAAGAAAGAAATATATATTAGGAAGAGACATTTTATGGATTGGCCATGGTTTTTAAATTTAATTCTGTGGTAAAGGGATAGATTTTAGGAAAACTTGATGCCACATGTAATTTTGTGATTTTTTTTTAAATGTTGATGTGGCGTTCTAGAAAAAAAAGAAAAATAAATGTGCTGATGTGGCACTCTTCAGAGGCCTCAATTCTTAAAGCTTTAATATATATAATAAAGGTCATTCATTGCATTTTGGTCTTCTCAAAAGACAATTTCTATTTGAATCTTTTCTCATGGCTTTCTGTTAATAATTTGACCAGGATCCCAGGTGACTTTGGCTTGAGATTGAGAGAGGCGTTTGATTGGGAAATGAATTTTCCATGTGAAAAATATACACATGTAAGAAAATCCATCTCGTTGGCTAAAATTAAAATTTTTACATGAGGAAATGAATAATACAATTGTTTTATGTGTATGGATTTTTCAAAATATAAATTAATTTTTAATAAAAATTTTAAATCCATAAAGAGGTAAGATATGAAATTAAATGCCTTAATGCTTATTATTGATATGAAAATATTGAATGATTCGGATAAGGAATCGGGGCTGTACAAAAGTAGATTTATAAGTTGGGATTTTTATTCTTTTTTTTAAAAAAAATCTAAAATTTGTTAAGATTTTAAATTATGAAATTAAAATGTTTTAGGTTTTCTTAGCCCTATAAAGAAGATGGATGATGCAGATCACAAATTTTATTGCCAAAAAAATATGTTTAATGAGGTTCAAACCCACAACCTCTCCACACATACCACTTGGCTACTATACATTTTACCACCTATTTATGTCTGAAAATAAGATATTAAAAATGGCTCAATCTACTCACTATTCTATAGTAAGCATCAATAAATATGATGACATGTGATATGTCCATCATTTACATATGCAAATTAGTTCAAACAAATGACCGTAGAGAAAATCTAGGTTGATTAAGTTGAACTCCATGGTAGGGTTGATCTACTAAAAATTCGAGCTACTAAATATAAGCATCTTCATGTCATATGGGTATGCTCAAGTTAAACATCAATAAAAGCTAGTCCAACCGTAGGATTGATCATTTGATAGAAAATATAATTAATAAACACACAAAAGATTGTGTTAATCATTTACTGTATCAAATAAGCAATCTTGTAATGGGACCAGGGGCGGAACTAAGAATTTTTTTCTTAGGGGTGCCAAAGTTTCTTTATCTACGACGGATATAACTTCAATTGGATTAAAATTCCTCATTATAGTATAACATAATTAGGAAGTGATTAATAGTGGGTTAGGTTTCAATAATGATCTTCTTTGATTGAAAAGACATAGTGAAGCACGGAGGATTAGTTAACAACTGTAAATGTCAATAATGATCTTCATTGATTAAAAAGACATAGTGAAGCATGGAGGATTAGTTAACAACTATACATGTCATAAGGCAAAAGAAAATCATTCTTAAAGTAGGTTCTTGGTTTTCTTCTTTATTTTATATATATTTTTATTTAAAAACCAAAAAGTAATCAATGGTAATGACCCACATTTGAAATCCAAACTATTTAATAATTAAAAATTGAAAAACAAACAAAAAATTCCTTTATGGTGGATATAATCTCAATCAATTTAAAGTTTTTTGAACTAGTAGAAAATAAATAGAAGATAATATTGCAAAAGGAATTAGTGCATTTATATTTTTAAAGCATAACGTGAAAGTAGGGTTGCTTTCTTGAACACTTCTTCTTGTACCTGTGATAAAGTAATAACTTCAAACCCTTTCACAGCTTCCAAGCCTCAGCCTCTCTCTAATCAAACATCACAAGCCTCAGCCTCTCTCTAATCAAACATCACAATCTCAAATCAAGATATGTAAGTAGTGACGATGACTTTAGATTTGGGTAAATAGTTTCTAATCTATCCAAAATCCCTTTTCTTTTTTCTTTTTTTTTCTTTTTTTCCTTTCTTCTTTCCTTATTTTCCTTCCCTTTCTTCTTTTATCTTTTTAACTATAAAATCAGCTATTATTTAGTTTTTTGTAAACCCAGATTATATTCCTATTAATTAATTTTTGATAATGTTGGAGGGGTCATCCATAAAGAAATTACCATTAAAAGAAGGGGCCAGAGGATATATATATATAAAGTCCAAAATAAAGGGCCCCCACCTTCCCCCTGTTTCACCCATGAATAGGACCAACTCTTATTGGTCTAAAATTTTGAAATAGCCCATATACATGAAGGGAATTTCTTTTGAGAAGCTAGAATTTTTAATAGGCCCAACTTTGGAGTTTCACCACTTAAATGTAGAATTTTCCTAACTTAAAGCATAGGATCTGAAAGTTTTGCTGGGGGGGGGGGGGGGGGGGGGGGGGGGGGCGGTTGCTCCATGTGATTTTCTAGAGTGTGAGCAAACATATAATATGCAATAGAAATAAAATAAAGCAAACAAACAACCACCACAACAAGATATGATTTTTACATAGAAACCCAAACTAGGGAAAAACCAAGAGTCTTAAGTAGATCAATAATCAAGCATTATGAATCTTGTTGTACAAGAACATATACTCATAACTTCATCCAGTTATTGCCCAACCTAAACACTGATTTTTTTACACAAATACACATTGTCACGGCTGCCTACCACTTACTCGGCTGCCTACCACTTACTGCAACATATCCAATTAACTAGACTCCTTCTAGTTCTTATGCTTAACTCCAAAGATGATCTTACACTATAAGGATTTTAGTATATTGGCTAAATTCATGGATTGGACACAACTCTAATTTTAGTCAAAGTTGTATTTTTATCTATTTTAAACTTGTAGTTTGAAGAGATTAAAGAGTCTCAAAAGAGCTAGAATAAAGGTATTTGGATTAAAAAGGTCAAATATTACAAACCAAGCGTTAGATATGGGCAAGCTACCTATCGTTGGAAAACTCAATTTGAGTAAATATTTGTAGGTTCCAAAATTGACATCAATCAGAGCTAAAATGACAAAGTTATGGCCTCGGAAAGTTTACAAAATTTGCAATGTCCGAAATTATGAAATTGCCATTGCGCAAATTTCTATTTTTATTTGAAGTGGAACTTTCCTGTTTTATGCCAATTCTTATCCTGGTTGCGTTATCATTATGAGACACAAAATTAGAGCTATAAAAATGGCTTCTCTTTCAACCGTAAGATATCCATCTCCCTATTCTACGTTGAGAATACACATTAGGGATACTATTTTTCTCTAAAGCTTTCATTGGAGAGATAGTGCTGAAGCTTTGTGCTAAAGAATATTACTTCTATATCTCTTGTAAAAAATTATCTTCTTTCTCTTAGAAGATTTGTTCGTATTGAGTGGCTTTAAGGTGTGTTGGATCAGACGTGAAGAAGGCAAATGGCGTGTGCGTGCAAGAAGAACTTTAGTCATTTAGGTTGAGTTCAATTGAATAACGGTAGTAAGTAGACCTTGTAACCTCTTTTGCATGGTGCTTGATTTGAGTTTGAACCGGTGGCAGATCCTGTGGTTTTTTCCCGTTTGGGTTTTCCACATAAAAAGCACGTGTCGATCTCTTATGGGCGATTGGTTTTTAACATACTTTAATTAATTATTTAACTACATATAAGAAATCTATGTTGGAACCTTAACCTATGTCAAGGTTAGAATTTTTTCAAATGGTATCAGAGTAGGTCACATTAACCTATTATGTGAATCGATCAAAAGATTTCTAGAATGTAATTCAACTAGAAAGCACATCTAACATCAAGCTATCAATTCTGAAAGATAAAAATTATGGCTTGATTATGCAGAAGTTTGATAAAATCTCTACGAAAAAAAAACTATAGATTTGTTCAATGTTTTAAATGCCAAGGGTATAGTCATGTTGCTTCTCAATGTGCCAATAGAAAGTTGAAGAAAAAGGGTAATGTTATTACAGCAATGTATGATGATGATTTTGAAGAAGTAGAAAATCCACTTTCCGACATTGCTAGTGCCAAGTATGTTGCGTTCATAGCTAAATCTTCACAGATTGCATCTTACAATAGTTCTAATTCTAATAATGATAATGGTGATTCTTTTGATGATATGCCACAATCTTAAAAGGAGTTGATGGAAGCACATGATAAATTGCAAAAATACTTAGAAGAGTAGCATTGGTTAATGATGCCTTGGAACTAAAATTGGAGTCTGTTGAAAAAGAGATCACTTCTCTTAAAAAAGAATTGGAAGAAACACTTGCTAAGGTACGTCTATTGAAAAGTTAGAAAGATATTGTCATGCCCCGAACTCGAGAATTGGGGATTTGTCTTAGGTTCCGAGGAATGACACATGTACCCGTGATAACTCGTGCCATGACAAGACACGTACGAACTGTTACAAGGGTAATCTCACAGGTACGTGTGAGGAAGATTCACAAACACGTATTATCGACATGAGGCATTTAAGCGGAAACCTAGAGATTTTACCTGTATATATATCATAAACATCCATAAACATTCATTAAAAATTCCTTTAATAAACAAAGTCTGTTGATTAACCCAACTACATGCATAAATATGAAAGTCCACAATAATACAAAATAGCAAGATGCCAGAATGATCCATAAGTACAATCCCAAATAACCCTGTTCCACATTGTTGAGCAGAATCAAGAAAAGATGTCTTCCTCGTTCCACTCGTCACATCCCGAGGTAACGCTGAGGTTCCCTTCGGGAGCGCGCTAATTGCCGGACTGGCATCGGGTTCCGTACCTGTAACACCATGGTAACTGGTTAACAAGACGGTTAAACAAAGATAAGGATGCATGAGCTTACCGTGATGTAACAATTAAATTAAATGACAAAATAATTAAAGGAGATCAATGTCGAAATCTAGGTACTTATGCATATGAATTAGCATGAATAAGGAATCATGAATAAAGTACATCATACCAAATGGCCACCACAATGCTATTTCCTCTCTAATAAGAGAGTAAACTGATCCGTGGGAAACCACTAGCGATCAGGCCAGGACCGACTAGTTGCCCTTAAGAGCGTCGACTCGCCCTTCTGATAAATACTGCAGTAGACAACTGATAAGATACTCCCCTGGGGTCCCGTCAACCTCCTATAGGGTATAAGCTAAGTAGCGCCGACTCTAAGCATGTCGTAATTAATCTGATGTCCATACTTACTATTTGCTGATATGTTTATACTGATGTAGAAAGGTACTTAATCTTGTTGGAAATATTAATCAGAGAATCACAACTAAGTAAAACACTGTTCATCATTGATGCAAATTGATAGAACTCTCACGTGGAGGTCAAGGTTACTATCAAAATGAATGCAATTAGATTGTGGGGTCGTCAAGGAGAGTTACTAGCCAATCCTACGCTAGATAGTATGGGTTTCCAAGGTCATTCATTACAGTGTATTTATAAGATATTCGGTGTCATTGTATTACCATTCTCAGTGTTACCTCATATGTATGAAGGACACTTCACCTTATGCCAACACTCATGATGTAACGTTGAAAACTAACCGGAGAATCAAGAAGAAAGGAGAGTGACAGCTCAACACTCCTTTTTCTCTATGTTTAGTCACCGTTGGGCTAGTTTGAGGTAGCAAAAGATCCAATTCTAGGGTCTTATATGGTCTTAGGTCGAACCTACAGCCTATAGTAAGTGTGGGTGGATACCTCGGTCTCTTGCTAAGGTTTAAGGGAGTAACCCACTATTAGACTATCCCATATACTATAAAAAGTCCATAGGCAGGCATAGAACTCATTTTGGAACACTTCTCTATAAGTTACAGGTCAGGCTTACCCGACCGATCGGATGCTGGTCCGACTGATCGGACCGCATCCAAAAGGGAAATTGGACCGGTCGGGTTGGGTGACGACCGGTCAGACTACCAGGAAGGCAATTCGACCAATCGCACTTCAGGACCGACCGGTCGGCCCTGAAACACTCTGTTACGGGAGGTCTCCTTTCCAACTGACTCCTCTCTTCCAATACACCATTCTACCTGTAATAAAACCCACCTACAAGCTTCCATTCCACACTCTTGGGTTCCCTAAAGGACCATTATCAATTTATTCATCGAAAATCATCACTAAAACAAAATCAAATCCATGCATTTTCATTGAGCTGTAAAAAGGGTAAAATTACAAAATCCATCAAGAATCAAAGAATAAAACCATGCATGTAAAGAAAATGTATCCTTGTACTTGCCTTAAGCTTGGTACTTGACTCAAATTGATTTTCCCCTTGGTTAGATTGAGAATAAAGCTCTCTAATGGAGAATCTAACACATGCATGAAGGAAAATGAAAATGAGATGCATGCATGCCAATAGATGGGGTTCTCTTGACCCCAGATGGACCCAATAACTAGAATGGAGATGGGGTTTTCCTTACCTCAAGCTCCTACAAGCAAGAAGATGAAGATGGTGCCTTGATTTCAAGAATAATAGCAAGTAGAATGAAGAGGAAATCCGCTGCATGCAACTTGAACCACCCAAAATGGAGACAAGATGAAGAAGAGAATGGTGGAGGAAGAAGAGAGCTTTAGCTGCAACGTGAGGGAGGAAGGATAAGAATAAAAACATCGTTGGGTTGGAGGTGTTAAGTGAATGAAGTTCTGGAAATTACAAATAAGTCCCTTGATTTCCATATAAATTCAGTTTGATTAGTTGGGCTCAAGTGGGATGGAATGAGTCCGAATGAAATTGGGCCAAACATAAAAGATGTTCCACAAGATGAAACTCACCCAATGCAACTAATATGATGCATAAATAATGTAAAACCATAAAAATACAAAAATACAAAGGTCTTGGACTACCTAATAAAGGTTCGAACCCGATCCAACTACCTATCCATGACCCAAACCTCTTGAGACTTGGGCTCAATTAGCTTAATTACATATTGATTATAGTGAAACCAACTTAATTATTATAAATTATAATTATCTAGGGTTGGGACCTTACCGATATCATGGCTGATATAATCTCTGAATTAATGCACGATGGCTTTGATAAGTCTAAACAAGAGAATGAATATTAAAAAAAGAGTTAAATAGTTGCAAAAATGAGAAAGATGATTTGATGAAAACTTTGAAGACAAAGTTATAGACATGTTAGTCTAAAAAATCTAATTTGATAGTGTGTACAAGATGATCATGTTAGAGCTTACTGCTACAAAGGCAGCATTGGACAAGATGAACACTGGCTCAAAGAAACTTGATAACATCTTATGCAATCACAAAGTGGCTACTGACAAATTTGGTCTTGGCTTTATCAACGATGTATCTACTTCGAAGACCAAAGGTAAATTTATCTTTATCAAAAATTAAAATTTGAATTCTAAGGCACCCACTGCTCCACTTGCTGCACAAGTAAATCTTGTTGGGAGTACATCCAAGAAAAATGTATCATGTCATACATCTACACCCATATGTCACCTTTGTGGAATCAAAAGATACATTCATCCCCATCGCAACAAGTTGAGCTATTTACTGAAAAACAAACAATAGAGGAAGCAATTTTCTCCACTCAAGATCAAGATAAGAGCTATTTGTATTTAAAAGTCTTACTTGCCTACTGAATTGGTACACAATGTGCTGAAAGTTTCAAATTTGCAAGTGTGGGTATCAAAATTTAAAAAACGCTAATAAAAAAGATCAAGCTCCCATCTTTAGTGCTGAAAAGAAGATAACATTAAGTGGGAGTCATAATTGAGGAGAAGCTACTACTGGATCCTTATTGACAAATGTGGGATATCAAAATTTAAAACACGCTAATAAAAAAGATCAAGCTCCCATCTTTAGTGCTGAAAAGAAGATAACATTAAGTGGGAGTCATAATTGAGGAGAAGCTACTATTGGATCCTTATTGACAAATGTGCTACATGTTAACATCATTATCTTTGTCAATTATAAACAAGAAGGGGGAGAATAAGAAATTCAGGGGGAGATATGAATATTTGAAGATTTAGAGCTGCTGATATTCAATTAGTAAAGTATAATGCTGAAAGTTCAAATATTTAGAGACAGACGGAGATAATACAGATCTACAAGTGATGAATGGTATCAGAGCTTCAAGTCAAGGGTTCGAGTTGCGAGAGCACCATTGTGAAGGGAGATTGTTAGGCTAAGGCGTGTCACAATGCCACTCCCTATGACTGCTCTAAAAATATGCTTGCGGTTGCGATGTCGAATGCCTTAAAACATTGAGTTGTGCCTCTACCATCACCAATTGATTTTGATAGGAATGGTAGCTTATGGGTGCATAAGATATTACATACACAAAGAGATGTAGAAGACTAAGACCTTTTGAACAAGGCTTCAGCACTTTTGTTATGCCCCGAAATTCAAGGTCCTTTGGACCCTCAAATCATGAGACATGACTGGCCTACAATAATTAAATTAAAAAATTTTCAAACTTTATTAAATAATCTAAATGGAATATCCTAATTAATATCTCAAGCTAAACAAATAAAATCAATCCACTTAAAATAATAAATAAATTTGAACTGAAGTGAGAATGACTCTCTAATAAAGTACTAAATCAATTCTCAAATCTAAGGTTGAAGTTTTGCAGCTCATCCCTCAGTCCCGATTCCGTAAAACAAGCTAGATTTTCTTCAATTCCGATTCAACCTCAAAATCTATGGGGGAAAAGCAAGAGTGAATAAAACTCAACAAGTAATACGAACCATAAAACCTAGCAAGCAGATAACAATCTAAGAAAACAAATTTAAAGTCATGTTCGCATATACAAGATATATCAAGTAAGGTAAGTGCAATATCTTGAATGTGACAAGAAGGTAATATGACCGAAATTTAAAGTATTTCAAATAAGTGAGCAAGTAACCAAATCAACAAATGAAAAGGAAAAGCATATCCGCAGTAAACAAAATATCAAAGTGTGCTCACTAGAGTTAGGCCTGAACAAGCACAAGGTACCTGCCAGGTACAAATCGTTTTATATCCATCCAAAGTTGGCACAAGGCCCGAGGATACCAGTAATCTCCAAAACAAAGTGGGAACTAGGTGTAGATTAATAATATCGTACAAAGGGATCACAATCCAAATGTCATACTCAAAAGGGCTAAAATCTGTGTGTGAGCATCCCCACGGCACATTGCTCATACTTTAGTGAATGCCTTAGAGTACGCATAGCAATTTAAAAAGATTCAAGCCTTTTTCAAGCACAAGTTTAGCCAAGGGTTGAGATAACAATTAAATAACATACTATCAAGATTTCTCACATTTTTTAGCATTTTAAACCCAATGATAATTAATGGTCAACAATAAATTTCACAAAAAATCAAGTGTAGCATAATGGTGGCAAGGAAATAGGACTAGGTTTAACATAACCATCATGTATAAGCATTTCAAAGGTAATAAAATATCCTAATAATCTAAGATTATTTAAATAGTTCAAAGTCTCACATATTTAAATCAAAACAAGATAAGGCTTGAAAACTCTATGGCTTAAGAACTTAATAAGACTACTTGCCTCTTGCATGGTGGATGATGGACTTGACCTGCCCCAATCTAAATATCCAGGAGAATCAATGTGGGTCCCTGCTAATGATGGTTTGCAAACAGATTAGCGAGTGAGTCTAGGGGATGGATTCATACAGGGCTGTAGGATTTGGGTCAAGCTTGATTATAGTTTAAATATCATGGTTGATACATCTATGTTTGGGCTCGGGTGAGGAAATGCAAGTGAGTGGGCATAATTGGGTTGTGCATGCATATAGCTAAGTGGGTTGGACTTTGGTTAATAGATGATGTTGGAAAAATCAGTGAATGGGCCTAAGAAGTTTAGGTTAACAGATTTATCAGGTGGGTGCAGAGATAAGCTAAAAGATATTGGAATATGTAAGTGGTCAGTAAATGAGTTAAATATGTGGGCATATATACATAATGAAATGTGGGTTCATCAAGCCATAGAATGGGTTGTAGCAGTGGTTCCAATTAAATAGATAGGTTGAGTGGGCCATGATTCGGTGGGTTCTTTGTTCTCATGATGTGGACCCCAAATAGTGGTGTGCATAAGGAGGAAGAAAAGAAGATCGAGCCAAGGTGGAGTTTTGAAATATGAGTTCGGTTTGGTGCAACTTGTTGCTGTTAGGTTTATGTCTTGTATTCTGGTTTCGCCGGATGAGTCACTGGGTTAGCCAGGGACTGGTTTAAGGTCAAGGGTATTTTGGTAATTGTACCGGGGCTTTCTTGGTGGCCAAGAAAGCGGAGATTATATATTGTATAGTCTGTAACCCTAGACCTTGCGGCGGCAGCGGCGGCATTAGTTGCCCGTGGTGTTCCCACACCACGTAGGAGAGATGAGGTGAGAGAGTGGGAATCTCTTGTATGCTTTACTTGCCATAGTGAAGATGTTCGTCCTCCTGTGTCCGTGGATGTAGCCCTATTTGGGTGAACCACGTAAATCTCGTGTCTCTTCTTGTGTTTGGCTTGTTCGTGTTTGATCTTGTGATTCCGTGGATGCGCACAACAATTGGTATCAGAGCCGAGGTTGGTGTTCCTCGGGTTTCTGAGCGAGGTGGAGATCACTCAGTGGTTTGGAGGTTGTGCGCATGAAGATTAACTGAGATCAGGTTCGTGATTTCTGGTTGGGCCACCATCGGAGAAGAAGAAGACGAGATTGGGTTTTCCGGTCTCGCTGGATCGGAGGAATAAGAATTCACATGTTTTCCGATCTCGGAGTCCATCGCTACTGCTTTGATTTCTTGGTTTTCCAGATCTGTGAGGGAGAAGCCAGATCACGCTGATCTCTGATGGGCCACCAAAGAAACTCGTTTTCTTTGTTACAGACGGAGAAATCGAAACTGGAAGAAGAAACAGACGAGAGGTTCTCCGGGTAAATCGGAGAAGATAAGATCAGATCCGAAGTTCTCGAGATTCAGATCCGAAATTCTCGAGATTCAGATTCGAAGTTCTCGCCAAAGATTGACCGCAGAGATCAAAGATTGATTGGAGAAGAAATCAAAACCGGAAGAATAAGAAGAAGACAGACGTGGGTTCTCGGGTGTTGACTGCCCATCTTCACCGGAGTTTGGGTTGCCGGAGTTCTAAACAGAAGACCTGCCAGATTTGCTGTTTTGGGCTGCCGGCTTTGAGGGGGAAGACAGGAGAAACGTCGCTGCAAAGAAAAGAAAAAAAAAACCTGCAAAACTCACCGGCCGCCGCTGCCAGATGTCGCCGGTCGTCATCGCGTGCCGGCCGTCGCCGTGCGCCGCAACTGGTCGCCGGACCAGTCCGCCGGAGCAGAGCAGACCGCGGCCTGAAACTTCAGTCTCCAACCGGTTGCAGACAGAGACAGTTGCAGAGTTTGTTGAAGACGATCTCCAGCGTGTTGGGTCCGGGTCAGGTCATTCCGACCTAACCCGTTGTGGAGAAAAAGCCCAGGCAGCACAGCAGGTTCCGGGCCGGGTCCGGTCAGGTGCGACCCGACCCGATTTCAGTCCAGCCCAGTCCGCAGTTTCAAGTTCTGGGTTTCGGGTTGGGTCAGACCCAACCCGTGGTACAAGCCCAGTCGACTGGCTGCAAGTTCAGTTCTGGTCAGGTCAGGTTCGACCCGACCCTCTAGCATCAAAGCCCAGCCAGCAAGTTCAGGCCGGGTCAGTTCAGGTTCGACCTGACCCATGTGCGCAGAGCCCAGCGAGAAAAGTTCAGATCAGTTCGGGTCAGGTGAACCCTACCCGGGTCCGCTCCAGAAGCCCAGCAGACAGTGCAGTGGCGTCAGCAGTGACGTCAGCAACGGTTAACAGGCAGATTTGACCAGATTTGCGGCTGAAATTGTTTCTGCGATATCTTGATCGTCCGATGTCCGATCCGAGATCCGTTTGCGCCTACGGACTCGTTTTGAGCAGATCTACGCAGTGGAAGAAGTTGATTGGCTGTTTGACAGTCAAGGAGGAGGTTTGACCGACTAGAGCATAGAAACTTGTTTTTGCGATATTGGAGCCATCCTAAGTCGGATTTCAGATCCGTTTCTTCCAGCGTGCTCGTGTTAACGAGATCTACAACTTGATGCAGAAATCTAGAGGAGATTTAAACGGATATGGATTGAGGCTTGAATCGGGTCTACTCGACCTGGTTGTTGTTGCAAACCCAATAATAGGAGTCGCCGGCCTAGTTGCAAAGGGTTTGGTGATTCAAACGAAGTTGTTCATTTGGGGTTCACATGATCGCATGTGATGTTATTCATCTTGCCAGAGCCAAGCCGGAAAAGCAGCAAGGAGGAGCTGATGCGTCAGCAGTTGTCAAACATTTGTTTGATTGATTGATCGGAGGCCCAGTCAAATGGAGTTTTTTGACTGTTGGGAGGCAGAGGTTGTTCTGCAATGAAGTCATCTGGACTTGTATTCCCGATCTGTTTTGCTTGCATGCTTGTGGTGATTGGATCTTCACAGTGATGTTGAAGATGGGGCAGGATGGTGAGTGATTCAGATGTCACTCAGATTCGTCAATGGTTTCGAGCTTTTAGTTCGAGGTGGAGTTTAACGAGATGAACTTTGCTCAAAGTTCATGTGCTGGTTCAACATGTCAAAGTGTTGAAGAAGACTGCATCCCTGGTGCAGTGACGTGCCATTCAGCAAGGTACGTGAAGACATTACCAGTTTTATCTCCTAGTAGCTCGAGTTGTACGGAGTTATACGGAATTCAAGCCAAGGTGGAGATTGTTAGGTTTATGTCTTGTATTCTGGTTTAGCCGGATGAGTCACTGGGTTAGCCAGGGACTGGTTTAAGGTCAAGGGTATTTTGGTAATTGTACTGGGGCTTTCTTGGTGGCCAAGAAAGCGGAGATTATATATTGTATAGTCTGTAACCCTAGACCTTGGGCGGCGGTGGCGGCATTAGTTGCCCATGGTGTTCCCACACCACGTAGGAGAGATGAGGTGAGAGAGTGGGAATCTCTTGTATGCTTTACTTGCCATAGTGAAGATGTTCGTCCTCCTGTATCCGTGGATGTAGCCCTATTTGGGTGAACCACGTAAATCTCGTGTCTCTTCTTGTGTGTGGCTTGTTCGTGTTTGATCTTGTGATTCCGTGGATGCGCACAACAATTGGTATCAAGGCCACAACAGTTGCAGTGGGCACAAGTGTTTTGGAGAGAGAAGAAAGAAAGAAAAAAGAAAAAAGAAAAGAGAAACAAGGAGGAGAAAAGAAAACTAGGAAAAGAAACAAAGAAGAGAAAGAATAAACGAACAGAGAAGGGAGAGAAAAATAGAACGAGAAGTGAAGGAATAAAGGAGGAAGAACAAGTAAACAAGAAGAAAAGATGGGTGGCTGGGACGATGAAGATGAATGCCGAGATGGGTCCATGCTCTGGACTGGTTTTCTCTGCTAAAAACAAGGAGAGAAAAGAAAGAAGAAAGGAAAAAGGAAAGAAGAAGGAGAAACAGAGAACAAGAAAGGAAAAGAGAAGAAGAACTTGGGGAAGAAGATCAGAGGAGGAAAGAAAAACAGAAACAAGGAGATGAGTAACCAGAAAAGGGTGAAGGTGATTTGCACCAGAAGTGGGTTCTCAGTTGCAGGAGAAGGAACGCTGAAGCGAGGATAAGGAGAGATAGTCTGAGTCGGGGAGGAAGAAGAAAGAAGAAGGAAACGGCTGTTTAGCTGGGTGTAGTAGCAGAGGAAGGGGGAGAAAGGAAAAATAAGAAAAAACAATGCAGAGAAACAGTAGCAGCAGGGAAGATAGGGCTAGGGAAGAAGTAAACGAAACAAGAAGATAAGGAGAGATGAAGCAGAGACAGAAAGGAGAAGAAAACAGAGATGGGCACGAGGAAGACAACAAGAAAATGGTGAAGAAGAAGAAACAGAAACAAGAAAGAGGAAAGAAAGTGAAAACGGAAGTAAGAAGAAGATGGTTACAGCGGAAGAAAGAGAAGCTGAAACGAGAAGAGGAAGGAGTGGGTCCCTGTTCTAGGTTAGGTGGTGAGCAGACGTGCCGAGGTCTGTTCGTTACTCGCTTCGCGACGTGGAGATGGGGTCTGGTCAGGTGGGTTGGGTTACAATGAAAGAAAGCGAGGAAGAAGAGAAACCGAGGAGAAGTGCAAAGTGAATAGGAATGAACAGCAGACGCAGAAGAAAAAGATACAGAAAAGAAGGAGAGATAAAACGATGGAGAGGGAAGAAACGTAAGCCTGAAGAGAAGCAAGAAGATGAAGAAGAACAGAACAGAAAACGAAGAAGGAAGTGTTGGGTTTATGTCTTGTATTCCGGTTTAGCCAGATGAGTCACTGGGTTAGTCAGGGACTGGTTTAAGGCCAAGGGTGTTTTGGTAATTGTACCAGGGTTTTCTTGGTGGCCAAGAAAGCGGAGATTATATATTGTATAGTCTGTAACCCTAGACCTTGCGGCGGCAGTTACCCGTGGTGTTCCCACACCACGTAGGAGAGATGAGGTGAGAGAGTGAGAATCTCTTGTATGCTTTACTTGTTATAGTGAAGATGTTCGTCCTCCTGTGCCCGTGGATGTAGCCCTATTTGGGTGAACCACGTAAATCTCGTGTTTCTTCTTGTGATGGTTGCTTCGTGTTTGATCTTGTGATTCATGGGTGCGCACAACGGGTGATGTCAGAAAATCACAGCAATTGGTATCAGAGCCACAACAATTGGTATCAAAGCCACAACAATTGGTATCAGAGCCGAGGTTGGTGTTCCTCGGGTTTCTGAGTGAGGTGGAGATCGCTCGGTGGATTGGAGGTTATGCATGAAAGATCAACAGATCGGATCTTCTTGGAGGATTCGGAGTTCTGTGATTCTCGTTGTAGAAAAATCGGAGATCACGGGTGATCTCTGGTTGGGCCACCATCAAAGAAGAAGAAGACGAAAAGGGGTTATTGCTGCTGGAGAAGTCCTGTTTCTGTTTCTGGGTTGTTTGTTTTGTGGCTGCCAGATTTCGCGGAAAAGATCAGAAATCAGAGATCAGAGATTGATCGCAGAGATCAGAGATTGATTGTGGAAGATCATCGGAAGAAGAGATCTACTGCGGTTTGGGCCGCTCGATTAGGGAAGACAGAGGTGGGTTCTTTCCTTGGCTGTCGATTCTGACGAGGAAGACCGGAAGAAAAAGAAAAAAAAATTTCTGTAATCACCGGTAGCCGGCCGTTCGCAGCACATCGTCAAGCCACCGCCGCCGCTGCTGCCCCACTCGGATCGCCGGAGAAGATGCACGCAGAAGCCCACCTGCACCGCCGCTGCCAAGAACAGCCACACCGTTCGCCTGCCGCTCGCCGCGTTCGTCTTCCTCGATCGCCATCGCTGCCGCCGTTCGCCTCGCCGCCATGCTCCGTCCAGCGTCAGGAACCCCGGTGTCCGCCGTTAGCCGCTGACGAAGAAGATGTTGATATCTGCTTGCAGAACCAGAGACCAAGTAGACAGAGGAAGAAGACGAAGGTGTTCGGGCTGGGTCAGGTCACGTTCGACCCGACCCAGTTGCTGCAAAGCCCAGCGCATATTGCAGTTCAGTTCCGGGTCAGGTGAACCCGACCCGGGTTCGCTCCAGAAGCCCAGCAGAATGCGCAGCGACGTCAGCAGTGACGTCAGCACGGTCAACAGGCAGGTTTGACCAAATTTGTGGCTGAAATTGTTTCTACAATATCTTGATCGTCCGATGTCCGATCGGAGATCCGTTTGCACCTACGGACTCATTTCGAGCAGATCTATGCAGTGGAAGAGGTTGATTGGCTGTTTGACAGTCAAGGAGGAGGTTTGACCGACTAGAGCATAGAAACTTGTTTTTGCGATATTGGAGCCATCCTAAGTCGGATTTCAGATCCGTTTCTTCCAGCGTGTTCATGTTAACGAGATCTACAACTTGATGCAGAAATCTAGAGGAGATTTAAACGGATATGGATTGAGGCTTGAATCGGGTCTACTCGACCTGATTGTTGTTGCAAACCCAATAATAGGAGTCGCCGGCCTAGTTGCAAAGGGTTTGCTGATTCAAACGAAGTTGTTCGTTTGGGGTTCACATGATCGCATGTGATGTTATTCATCTTGCCAGAGCCAAGCCGGAAAAGCAGCAAGGAGGAGCTGATGTGTCAGCAGTTGTCAAACATTTGTTTGATTGATCGGAGGCCCGGTCAAATGGAGTTTTTTGACCGCTCGGAGGCAGAGGTTTCTGCAATTGTGAAGTCATCTGGACTTGTATTCCCGTTCTGTTTTGCTTGCATGCTTGTGGTGATTAGATCTTCATGGTGATGTTGAAGATGGGGCAAGATGGTGAGTGATTCAGATATCACTCAGATTCGTCAATGGTTTCGAGCTTTTAGTTCGAGGTGAAGTTTGACGAGATGAACTTTGTTCAAAGTTCATGTGCTGGTTCAACATGTCAAAGTGTTGAAGAAGACTGTATCGTTGGTGTAGTGACGTACCATTCAGTAAGGTACGTAAAGACATTGCCGGTTTTATCTCCTAGTAGCTATAGTTGTACGGAGTTGTACGGAATTCAAGCCAAGGTGGAGATTGTTGGGTTTATGTCTTGTATTCTGGTTTAGCCGGATGAGTCCACTGGGTTAGTCAGGGACTGGTTTAAGGCCAAGGGTATTTTGGTAATTGTACCAGGGCTTTCTTGGTGGCCAAGAAAGCGGAGATTATATATTTTATAGTCTGTAACCCTAGACCTTGCGGCGGCAGTTGCCCGTGGTATTCCCACACCACGTAGGAGAGATGAGGTGAGAGAGTGAGAATCTCTTGTATGCTTTACTTGTTATAGTGAAGATGTTCGTCCTCCTGTGCCCGTGGATGTAGCCCTGTTTGGGTGAACCACGTAAATCTCGTGTTTCTTCTTGTGGTGGTTGCTTCATGTTTGATCTTGTGATTCATGGGTGCGCACAACGGGTGATGTCAGAAAATCACAACAATTGGTATCAGAACCACAACAGGAAGAGACAGGATGAAGAAGAGAAAACAAAAATAAAAGAAAAGAAAACAAAGAAGGAGGAAAGAAAGAAGAAAAGGTAAAGAATGAGAAAGAAAGTAAGAGAGAGGAAATCAAAGGAAGAAGAAACATGCAGAAAAGAGGAAGAAAAGAAGAAAAAGACAATGAATAGTGAGGGTCAAGTATAGGTGGGTTTGTGATGAGTGGGGCACTGATATTGGTAGGTGATGGGGTTCCAACGGACTGAATCCGATTGAATGGTGTTCGTGGTGCAATGATGGTGATGATTGAACAATGATGCAATGTGGGCGACTTGAGGGTGGTCCTCCAAGATCATGGTAAATGCATGATTAAAATAAACTTGGTTAAGATAGCAAGGATAAAAATCAAGAATTAGCATGCTATTTTAATGGGAAAAACTGTGGTCTTTGCTTATAATAGTAACATGAATGGAAGGAGAGAAAGTAAAGGGAAACATACCTTAAATGGAAAGCCTTTGGGTGAGCAAGAGATATTCGTAGATATAATTCAAGGGAGAAAGAGGATTATTTATTTATAGAAAATAAAATCCAGAGTCCTAAAAGAAGTTCTAATCCAAACTAAACTTAGCCAACGAAGTTTAATTCAAATGGAACTCCATCCCCAACTAGAGCCAAGATAGATCAATACAATTTAGAAGTTCAATCCACATAAAATTCCAATTTGAATACAACTCTAAGTTTCTCAAACTCTAGTAGCTTATGGGACCCACATAGCAACTAATTAATTATCCTAATTTAATAGCGTAATATTATAAAAATAATAATAATCACATGCGGGGTCCATCAAGATTAAATCAAAGGTCAAGATTAATTCAAATTTAAAATCAAAATTCACGTTGTTACAACTTTTCTCTCAAATGAATGCTCTAGAAAAGAAAAAAAATCTCTAATGAATAATCTATGCTTAGAATAAAGAGATGGTTCTTCTAGGGTTTAGAAAAGCACCCTTTAAATAACTCACAATTAATTTTTTAGGGTTAAAGCCCATGCAAGAACCAAACAAACAACTTTGGCACAAAAAGGAAATAATTTTGCGTAAGTTGGTTAATCAAAATCACCGCTCCATTTAAATTCCCGAACACCCCATTCGAATGCCCACCTTATCGGGTTTTTTTCCTACGAGTTTTTTAGCTTCTGCAGTCTTCATTCAAATGCACATAGCCTCTATTTGAATGGTTGGCATTTTTATAAATATTTTAAAATTTTCTTGAGGTCATAACTTTGTCATTTTAGCTCCAATTGACTCAATCTTGGAACCTACGGATATCTACTCAAAAAGAGCTTTCCAATGATATATAAATTGCCTTAATCTAATAATTGGTTTGAGAGATAAAGCCCTTTTTTCTTCAAACACCTTCATTTAAGTGACCCGGTACTCAATCTAAAAAATATTAAATTACAACTCAATTGGGCTTAGACTTTTGTCCAACTCATGAATTAGCTAATATATAAAATTCTAACTGGATCCAAATTCAAACTATTTATGGCAAGACCCTTTTTCTTGTTTGAATTGTTCTTCTCCTTGAAAGAATCTTGTCCCTGGTGTAAATGCACAGATCACTTCTTCTTTTTTTTTGCCCCAATAACCAAAGGGATTGCCCACACATGAAGAAAAAATGCATACCTTGGATTCACACACTAGATAGAGAAGTGAGAAATGATGGCTTGCGGCGCTTTACCACTCGGACAACAAGTTGTTTTCTATTTGAATATCTTTTATATTTATTTATATTGGAAAGTTTGAGTTCCATGATCTAATTTATGTTAGATCGTACTATAAATTCATTGATGGGCCCATTTCTACAATTTAAGTTACTCGTCATTAATATTTGTACTTACTCGCGGCTAAATTGACCCATCAGAGCTGAACCACCTTCAACCTGATCATGTTGATGTAAACATATAATTAAAGTGTAAATTAAAGCAATTTTTTATATTTAAATGATTACACAGAAATTAGGGTGATAATTTAACAGCTAATAACTTTTTTTTTTGTTAGAAAAAAACCAGAGAGAAGAATAAAGAGAAAGGAGAGAGAGATCTTAAAAATGAGAGTTGCGTGTGTGTATAATAAGGGGAGGAGAGTCTTATTTGTAGAATAAAATTACTTTCTCCCCAAGCAACCAAATACAGTAGGATTCTAACCCTAAGTGATCTCATCATCTCATGTGGGTCCCAATGTGGGCATCCACCTATGATAATATATCTTATAACACTTCCCCTTGAATAACCACCATTCAATAACAGTTGTCTCATTAAAACCTTGCAAAGGAAAAACCTAATGGGATAAAAACTAAAGTGAAGGAAAAAGAGTACAACGTTCTACAGGATCATGAGTTGATGTTGGACATGCATAATGTTGCCTCATTAAAACCTTGATTAGGAAAACCTAGTGGGATAAAACCTAGAAAAGGAAAAAGACTACAGTACACAGTTGTCCTAGGTAGCATACTTCAGGATGCCTCCCCCTGATTCGCTACTCCCCCTGATGATAATAACTTTTCACATAGTTAAGCATGTCAATCTCAAATACAAGTTTCTAGAATACTAATTTTTTTACAAAGACTTCGTAAGCTAATAAGCCAAGTTGTTGTTTGAACGAACTTGCTTAACTTTAATCTTGTTATTCTTTTGAAGCTCATGAGTGAGAAAAACTTTGGTATAATGTGCTTCGTCTTGTCATCTTTAATATATCATTCTTTAATCTATTTAATACATGCCTCATTATCTTTGCATATAATACTAGGGGTACCTGTACTAAGAGGCAATTGACAAGAACTACAAATATGCTGAGTTAAAGAGTTTAGTCACATACATTCCCTATTGGCTTCATAGAGAGCTAAAATCTTAACATGATTAGCAGAAATAGCTACCAAAGTTTATTTAATAAAATCCCAAGAAATGGTGGCATTTATCACTAAGAAACATATAATTTGTCTGTGGTCAATTCTTATGAGGATAAAGAGATATTCTAAATCTGTATATCCTACAAAGTTATAATCTTTACAACTATAAAAATAAAACAGACATAAATATCATAATATTTGTTTGATATAAATCCAAAGCCTTGGTGCAAAACTATATATGGCAAGCATATTTATAAAGAATGAAAATCTCATTAGAGCTTCGCTCGATCTGCAGGTCGAGATAAAATTCTCCTATAAATAGGCAATGATTTCCTCGAGCTCTTCTAGAGCCCCGATTAGATTTATATCATCTACATAAACTTCTATTATTGTGAATCCTTATAAGGAATTCATAAAGATACATCAGCAAATGGGATTGTTTTCATACCCTTCTTTAGATAGACATTCACTAAAACGATTGTACCATATTCTTCTGGAATGCTTCTGGCCATACAATGAACGTCTTGCTTGTATTGAGTACGTACTCTTTGACTTTGTTTCAGGCAAAACAAATCCTTCTACGATATATATATATCTGTAAATGTTTTCAATCCCAGGTTTCTACAGAAAAACTTGTATCACAAGTGTTGCTTTGTATCTAGTAATTTCATTCATTTACAAACATCCATTTGTAACTTACAGGGTTAAAACCTTTTGAGGTTTGTACTCACTGCAAGAAAATGCACTATCTGCGGCGAAATTTAGTGACAGCCAAAGTTATTTGTCACTATAAATTATTTTTTGTGGGACAACATAACAATTCGTCGCCCAATGTCATCCCTAATGAAATCCCGCCATCAGCCCAAATTTGTGCCAAAATTTGTTTTTAACAAAAACTATAATTTGTCGCTAAAGGATATTTTTTATTTGGTATTCATTGCCAAATCGCCATACTGTACATATTGGCGCCCGACTGTAAATATTGGCGCCAAGGTGATACATTTGGGGACAAAGAAAGCGATTATCCCCAAAAGAAACCAATTGATATATGTGTGTTTGGGAATAAAGTGTTGGGCACGCCTCTCTTCATTGGCTTTCAATTTCTTTTTGCCTTAGGGTTTGGCTCTGCAACAACTGGGGAAGGGGATTCGGCACGCACGGCACCTCACCTCTCTTCCTCTTTCTCTCTGTCATCGGCAAGCTCGCCTTTTTTCTTCTTTCTCTTTGTCATCGGCACGGCACCTCACCTCTCTTCCTCTTTCTCTCTTTCTCTCCTTCTTCTACCTCTTCTTCTTCTTTCTATTTTGTATTTTTTCCATGATTTTGGAGCTCTGCGACAACAGCCAGAGGACAAAAAGGGGATTCGGCTCGGTGATTGTGTCGGTGATTGACAAGGAGGAGGAACCAATTTGAAGTTTCTTTTTTGATCGGTAATAGATTCATCCAAGGTAGGCCTCACCTAAAATCTAGGTTTCAATTTTTTTATGAAGATTTTTTTTTTTGTAATTTCTTTAGAAGTGGGTGCTTTCCCAATATCCATGTTTTTATGGTGCATATCTCGTCTTTAGTAGGTTTTTCTCTTTATTTATTTTATACTGGGTGAATTATTTTTTCCCAATATCCATGTTTTTATGATGCATTTCTCATCTTTAGCATGGTGTGATTTTTTTTTTTTTTTTTGCCATTAATCCAATCTTGTCACCCTTCTATCTCTATATCAACTTGTCAGAAGAAGGATAAGAACCACCCACAGTCCAAATTGATTACAAAACTCCAATGCATGCCAAATTCTTAACAAATTAGGATCAGCCAAATTACAAACTGATGATGCATGCCAAGTTAATAAGAAAATGCCAAAGAGAAAGCAAAAGAAAAATATTACCCCAAAAGTCAACAGATGGAGAAGAAGGTATTCCGGGACGGTGGCAAGCCCACTAGACCCTAAGCCAGGCTACATACCTTGCAACAATAGCAAGTTTGGCCCTACCCGTGCCTTGGCTTTATTCATGGTTTGATACCATTTTACACATAGGTTCGACATGCAAGCTAAGATTGGTCTGGCCTATATACCAGTCCTAGCCTGTATACTCAAACCTAAATTCAATCTCTCCAAACCTAAACCAAATTCAATCTTAGTGGAGCTTAAAGGTGAACTAGAGATTGAGGTTGTCTATGAAAATTGCCCATGCTCACTCTGCCTCACCATTGGACACTCCCACCGATCATGCCCTTCTGCCCTTCCTAAGGCCTCCATTCCACCCTTCCCAGGAAGACAAACCCCACACCAAACAGCCCAACCAACTCTCCCTCCCCATGAGGTTGGAGCCCAAGCTTTGGCCACTACCCCCACTCTGACAGTGGGCCCCCAAACACAACACCGTGGCTCCTTTTCTGAGAATACATCTCAAACCCATTCTACACCTATCCATAGTCCCTCTAGGAACACCTCAACGAAAACAACAGCGGCTAGACAGCAACAATTTGTCTCAAAGAAACTCTGCCTCTCTCAATAACCTGTCCTTGTCCTATGATGCCACTACAGAGATTCTCAATAAAATCCCTGCTCCCATAATTGACACCTCCAATATTTTCTCCATTATGGATAATTGTTCTCTCATTGACCCATCCTCCAACCTAGGCAAATTTGGGAAAAACCTCATGGAAAGCCTTCCTGGAATTTCATCATCTAATTACATAGCTGACCTCCCTCCTAGATCTGAACAACCACATCTCTAGCAGAATGCACTTCAACCAGGCCTAGCTCAACTGAACACAACGTGGTAGATTCCCCATATAGCCAACTACCCCCTATTGAACAGCCACATTTTGCCACATCCTCCATGCAGATATAGAACCATGATGCTGACTTAAGCTCTGCTCCAAGTCAACTACTCAAAAAAGGGAAAAAACAAAGGAACACTTTAGCTGCAAGTCCCATTACTAGGAGGTCTAGAGGTAAAATCACCTCCCTGAACTTGTCAAAATGATCAGAACTCTTTACTGGAACTGCGGGGGTATTGCAAACGCCACTACTGCAGGAGCTCTTGCAAACTTGGTTTTCTTTCACTCTGCAGACCTGATCTTCATCTCTGAACCAATGTCATCTTTCTCTTCCTTTCAATACCTTAGGCTTGATAGTTTTTGCTTTGACACCTTCCACTCAGATGCCTCCCTAAATCACAATAGTAATTTTTGATGCCTTTCCAAATCAAATCACCACTTCATTCCTTCTATCTCAAATTTCTCTTCCCAACACTTATCTATGCTCATCTTCAATTCTTCGTAAGGTCTATCATGAACACCACATGTAGACACCCATGTGGTGTTCATGATAGCTGTAATGGAAATAAATTTTGTTTTTTCTTATCTCGTTATTGGTATGTGTTTCCTCCATAAACTTCTCTATTATTGGCATATGATCAAGTTAAATTATTCATTTGTTGATATTGTTTGTTTTCAACAAACAATTTGCTGGTGATGCCGTTTTCTTTATTTAAAAAATAGCAGTTCTCATGCTTATCAACTATTGTTGCTTTCTCTTTGTGGTAAATTCCAAGGCTTCGGATTATCCAAGTGAATATGATGGTGCATGTCTTTAGACGAGATTGGCTTGTAGACAGGTGGCCATTCTTTTCATTTCCATTTTTTTTCTCTTTTTCAGAAAAAATTGCCTAAGGTATTCTTTCGTCAATCTCATTTATATGCATTGTGATGGAATAAACCCAAATCCATATTTAATTTACTTATATTCTTACACTCACCATATCCTTCGCACTCACACTACCTTTAGTACACAACTACACCTCACCCATTAAACAACATCATGCCACTCATGCAACACATCTTCACCACCATTAAACCACCATGTTTTGAACTTTTGATACCACCATGAGTTCAATGTTTGGTTTTACTCTTGTTGGAGTGAAATTTGGCCGGATGTGAATACCGCATGTGGTTAATGTTTGAAGTAGCCCATGTGGATTAAGGTAGACCTCTCTCATTATTTAAGAAGGGGAATGTATAATAATATAGTATGTGATAAAGGATAATCTAGAGTATAATTTGATCATGGTTCATGGTAGCATAGGAATGTATAGGGGGGGCATAAGTTGATGGGTGTCTTGAATTAATGGCTGAACCACTTTTTTGTACTAAATATGGACCACACAGTTTCGTCATGTGCATGCCAGCCAATTGCAAGAATAGTTCCTAGTTTTTGTGTTCTCTTATGCGATTACTGTGATATTTTTATCATTACTGCAATCTTTTTATAGGTAAAAAAGTAGTTGAGCCATTAAAGATATCACAGTAATCCCATTGCAAGAATTCCCTCTTTACAGTTTCAATTTCATCCATCTTGCACCTATATTACATGAATTGTGTAGTTGAAGGTTATGATGCATGTCATTTGATATTAATCTTGCTTTTGTAGCAAACCAGTTATGGACAAGAGTTGGATGTCAATCCGGAATAGAATGAGTAAGGAGTATCGAGAGGGGGTTAAGTCATTTATTCAGTTTGCAGAAGGTAGTGTGGACCCGGATGGTAAGATTCATTGCCCTTGTATTGACTGCTTAAACTTTGAACGACATAAAAGAGAAGTTGTGGAATTTCATTTGATCAGACGAGCGTTTTCATCTTCCTATAACACGTGGTTGCATCATGGGGAATCTATTCTTGTGAACCAGAATCAGGACCACGACGGGGATGAAAATGTTATGGAATCAATGGCAGTGGATGAAGAAGAGGATTAGGATGGATTGAATGATATGTTGGAGGACTATTTTATGGGAAACATCATGAATAATGATGCTAACGAGGACGAATTGCCTGACAGTGTTGAGAGGGAGAAGGATGTGCATGACTTCGAAAGATTGTTGAATGATGCTCAGTGTGAGTTGTACCCGAGTTGCCAATAGTTTACTACGTTGTTGTTCATCATTAAGATGCTTCATCTGAAGGTGTTGAATGGGATGAGCAATAAGTGTTTCGACATGCTCATGGGTTTATTAAAGGATCTTCTACCAGAGAGTGACCATATGATTCCATTTTCCCTATATGAAGCTAAGAAGTTCTTGCGTGACTTGGGTTTAGGGTATATATGCATTCACGCTTGTCGTTATGATTGTGCTCTTTTCTGGAAGGAAATGCAGATTTGGAGAACTGTTTGACTTGTGGTGAGTCTAGATACAAGCTGAATGATGACAAGAACAAGAAGATCGCTCAAAAGATTTTGTGATACTTTGCACTAACTCCGAGGTTGCAGAGATTGTTTATGTCAAGAAAAATAGCTATAGAAATGAGATGGCACAAGGAGAAACGTGTGGATGATGGCATATTGAGGCATCTGGATGATAATAAAGAGTGGAAGGATTTTGATCAAAAGCATCCCAAGTTTGCAATGGATTTCCGAAATGTAAGGCTAGGGTTTGCCACTGATGGTTTTAACGCTTTTGGAAACATGAGTACTTCCTATAGTATGTGGCCTGTGATAGTGATGTCGTACAACTCGCCACCATGGAAGTGCATGAAAGAGTCGTTCAACATGATGTCATTGCTTATTCCTGGACCGACTGCCCCGGGAAAAGACATCGATGTTTATATGCGTCCGTTGATTGACGAGTTGAAAGAGTTATGGGAAAGTGGTGTAAGTACATATGATGCCTCGATTAGACAAACATTTCGAATGCGTGTAGCTATTATGTGGACAATTAATGACTTCCTCGCTTATGGCAATGCGTCTGGGTGGTCTACAAAGGTTATTTGGCTTGCCCTACCTATAACGAGGATGCGTCATCACAAACGTTGAATGGAAAGATAAGGTACACTGGTACGTGTCGATTCTTAGCTGATGGCCATCCTTGGCGGAGGAGTAAGCTCTTCAATGGTAAGATTGAGGAGCGATCTAGACCTGTGGAGCTATCAGGTGAACAAATCGCAAAGCAATTGGATACATTGCCTGAGGTTAAGTTTGGGAAGCATCCTAGCTTCAAGAAAAGAAAGAGGGAAGATCAGGTACTAAATTGGACAAAGAAAAGCATTTTCTTTGTGTTACCATACTGAAAGACACTAAATCTCTGGCATAATATAGATGTCATACACGTAAAGAAGAACAAATGTGAAAGTTTTATTAGGACATTCATGAATATAAAAGGATAGAACAAGGATACCAAAAAGGCACGTATGGATTTGGAGGATATGAAGATAAGGAAAGATTTACACCTGAAGAGGCAACCGGATGGGTAATTAGAAAAGCCCGCAGCATCAAACACATTGACTTTGAAGGAGCGACAAGGCTTTTGTGAGTTTTTGAAGTCGATAAAGTACCCTGACGGTTATGCAGCTAACATCTCTAGGTGTGTGAGCACCGAGGGTGATAAGCTGTCAGGCTTGAAAAGCCATGACTACCATGTCCTTCTCCAGCATATTCTTCCAATTGAGATGCCTCACCATCTGGCAATTAGACAGGGCATTCATGGTAAGTAAATTCATTCTCTCATTATAAGAACCAATATTTAAAATGATCGCATTAAGTGAGTAGCCTATATCTCATTTTCTTCATATTTTATGTTGTTTGAGAAGAGAGTAGGCCTATGTTGCTTTTTTTTTATAGTAATGATTTTGTTAGATGGATAATTGAAGACAGGGATGGCTAAGGATCTCATCTTGAAATCGGCATGTATGGATGTATATAGTTAAGAAAACTAGGTGTCGGTGCATAAATCCATAAAAATGATTTCCAAATCCTATGGGAGGGGATTGGGACTAGACTTGAAACTAATAAAAGAAATGAGGATTTTCATTGTTTGAACTCTTTTGTCATTTACATTTGTCAAAACAGGGGGCTTTGATTAGTCATTCCTGGGTTATGCTCAAATCCAAAATATTCAGAGCAAGGTAGTTCCAATCATGTTGGCACTGCCAGAACCAAGTAAACCAAGGCACTCGGCTTATCTGGTGATGTTAAGTCTTTCTATATTTGCCTACCATTTCTCCGTTACAAAAGTTCATCCTCATGCCCTTTCTACTAATTTTGTAAAACAGTAATTTCTTAATATTGGGCCTACGTATGAGAAACTATATGTTCAATTTTTAGGTTTTCATTTATCAGATAGGCAGCAAAGAGATACGGTTTTGAGATTGTTTGCCTTTTGTTTTTTGCTTTCCATTTCTTGGTTTTTTTAGATGGTTTCTTCACTAATAAAACATTGATTTCTTTTTTTAACATTGTAGAGTTGAATATATTTGACTGTTTTAATATGATAAGTTAATAACATGTATATGAGCTATGTTATCAGTGTTGATATCATGATCTTCTTTCCCCATCTGGTGTTGAACTTACATTCTACTTTGAATTTGTTTTCTTCATGCATCTCATTCAGATTTTTGCATGCAGTGTATGATTTTGAACACTATACATTTTTCTTATATAAGTGTATCTATTTGATAACAAAAAAACAAAAAACATTTCAAATATCATAAGTAGATGATTCTATAATAATGTTCAAAAAATTCTGCACATAAACTGCTTCTAGGAATTTTTTTTACCTATATTGCACTACATCTAATAGCAATGCTTTGGAATTGAGGGTAGGACTTCATTTGCCCGATCCACATCCCCATTCATCACAAGAGTCGTATGCTTAATCACACTGAGATGTAAGGTATAACCCATAACACTGCAATGATAGAATGATTACGCATAGAATGGGATTTTGTGAAAAACAACATTTCTTTTAAGTAATCCCAACCATGTTGGCTTCTCCTGAAATTCCATGTGTATTGCTTTTAACACTGCTCTCACATTCCTCTATATCTCCTTTTCTCATGTGTGGAGAAGGAGAATCATGCACCATTGGATACCACCTTTGCTAACATGAGCAGTTCTGGGTCATGCTTACGCTCCTGGTAATCCACTTTCTCTACAACCATTGTTCCTGCTTTAGTGTTGTTTTGTGACTTGTGGGTGTTAGGCATGATACTGATTTTTTTTCTTTTTTTTCTGGGGTGCTCTTTGAAGGTCCATCAGTGAGGACTCTTTGAGGATGTCCATCAGTGAGGTCTCTGAAGGTCTATCATGATTTAATGAAATGTGCGTGTATTTTTAAGAATTCTCCTCCTGTACTTTTTTATGTGTATTTTTATCCACAGTAGAATTTATCTATGATGCAACATAAGTTGATATACTCATGAATTCCATTGCACTTTCACTATCAAAAGAAGAACATAAGGAAGATGTGAGTGGTGAGTGATGTTTAATGTATGGATGAAGAGAATCTAGCCTACTATGATAATGATGCTATGTTGTTCATTGTCATCATCATCGGTTTTTCCCCTTTTCCTAGGTTTATCACCCCTTATTATATAGAGTAGTAAAAGAACTGTTCTTTCTCTTTTTTTAGTTATTATTTTCATCTCTTCGTAATTAATTGGAATGGAAGTGGAATGCTTTCATGTTTACTCTTTCCTTGTTCTCCTGAATGATTTTTAATTACTATTTAGGAAATTGTCATTTTTGTTTTTTCTTATGTTGATCAAGTGGATAATGCTAAGATAATGCCTTAGCACTAGGAGATGAGTATCTTGAAGGTTGGATTAGACCAAGCCAAGGAGGGATTGATCAGCTATTAAGGAGAACATATGCATCAAGATTGAGCCATGAGCCACATGGGACCTTGTTTGACCTACATATATGGCTTGGAAATGTTTCATTATTAGTCTCTCATGTTTTTGGTATTTTCTTTTGTCAATCAAAAGGGCCAAGGGATAATAAAAGGTCATTTGCATTAATTAGATTAAGTTATAATGGCTAGGAACACCTTCTACAGATGAATCCGTTGGGTGAGTTTGCCTTGGGGACATCATTTTGTTCTAGACACTACCACACTAATAACTACTAGTTGCCTTTTTTCTTTTGCCATGTTTGACTCTGTTTTTGCCCGTCTCCAAGCAAGGCCTTTATATAACACGCTATGATGCAACATGGAGAATAATGCAATAATTCATGAATTCATGACTGGAAGTGAAGGAAATAAAAATACATGGGTTTTCGACTTAATGCTCTAAAGTTTTTTCCTTTCAAATGAGAATATCACCGAAAATGTAAGAACTGGTAAGACTTCTGTCATTTCAGTTTAGTATGATATTGCTATTTTAGTTTTTTTGAATTAAAGTTGCGTACATTTTACCTTAACTTCGTGTTGGTAATGTTTCTTGTAATACACTAATTCTTTTTGTTTTTATTTTGTTCATAGATTGAAGATGAAGTGGGCATGGACAGTTGTTCATGAGGGCTTTTTTTTTTCTATAGTATTTGGATTAGTGTCAGGACATTTGTTATGTTGAAGTTTTTATATTTGGATGGATATTTGGATGAAATTTTGGATGAATGTATTATTATTATTATTATTTTGTGATGATGTCAATGGTTGTGGGTATGATGTGAATTCAAATTGTTGTGGGTATGATGTGAATAAGAATTGTTGTTGCTAATTGTATATTTCAGCAACGATTCCATCACCACTGAATGGCCAACCGCGTTTTTCATATGCGCGATGACCATTATATACGATGACGAATAAATTCGTGTTTAAAGAATAGATATTTGGGGACAAATAATTTTGTGTCTAAAAGTTGGACTTTTGGGGATAAATTATCATTTGTTGCTGATTATTTATTTTTAGCGACGAAGATATTCATGCCTAAAGATTATATATTTGGTGACAAACACATAGGGCAACTAATTTATTTGTGCCTAAAGGTTGGATATGAGGAGATCTCAGATAGAACATTTGGCGACAAACACTATAAGGGACGAACAAAATTCGTGCCTAAAGATTGACATTTGGAGACAAACAGATATTACTCGCAGAATATATTCACAGACGGGCTTTCTGTGACAACATGGGGAAAAATTTTTATTCGTGGCTAAAAGTGTTTGGCGATGAATTTTACCCATTTGGTGATGAATTTTATTCCTTCCTAAAACCCTTTTTTCTTGTAGTGACTATAGGTCCAGATACACCACATCTATTGAGAGACTGTAATTCCGCCTTGATGGCATCTCTCTATTTTGGTCAATCTGTTCTTTGTCGACATTCATTTATAGAATGTGGTTCTGTGTCCCAATCATCATCCTCATTTTCCCTTGATATTTGTGTAGCTACAGCATATGCAAATGCGTCATTGATGATAATTTCATTTCTATCCCATCTCTCTCTTAAATAATTATAAAGTATAGAGATCTCTTCATTATTGGATACCCTTGCCTCTTCAAGGGCTTCCAGAGTCTTTTTCGGAATCGTGTCTCTTCCGGAACATTAATTTCTTCAGGAATTTTAGAGAGAGTGGATTTTTTCATAACCGTTTATTGAGTGAAATGGTGTACCTCAACAGGAGTATACAATTTGTTATAACCTCTTCGGGAGTAAAATTGGGACTTAATTGCTCATTTCTCCTCTTCCGAGGAGCTGAGTCCTTGGAACCTATAGGTTTGCCATGCTTCTGATGTGTAACAGATTCATTTGCTGCCATATTTAAAATTTTGTCCTACAGGGACACGTATTCGTACTTATCCTACAAGGACATTAATTCGTGCTTGTGTGTTCATAGCCGGTACATGTGACATGGTCACTTTTGCTGTATCATTAAAAGCATCAGGGAATTCGTTTGTAATTAAGTGCACAATTCTCCATACTTCATTCTCACATTGTGAAGTACATAAATCTAGATGAAACTAAGCGGAAGTATTCCACATTAATTCTTGCCGTTCTTTAAGAACAGATTGTTCTACAAGAACAAAGCGTTCTTCAAGAACTCTCTTAACTCTCTCTAATGGCGAGAAAACTATCTCATCAAAATGACAATCAGCAAAATGAGCAAGAATATATTTCCTGTTGTTGGGTTTAGATGTCTGATAATTGGGGTGAATTATAACCAACATAGATTTCCAATCTACGTTGTGGCTTCATGAAAGTCACAAACCTATGATATTAGGGCTTATAGAAGTAACAGGATGCTCAGTGAAGTATATCCTAAATAATTTGTGATAATAGGTGGGCATAAAAATAGGCAAACATCCAATCAATGGATGTAAGTGTGAATCAAAAGTATAAAATACCTAAACAGGTCCACTTGGGAGATTTTATGGGTTCACAAATGTCACACTATATCCTTTACATAAAAGATGGTCAATAGATGGTACTCTAAGGAGTGCCTAACAGAATTATCAATAAGTTGCCCTAACATAATACCCCTAGGATGACCTAACGTATCATGCCAAAGCATTAAAGCCTTAGGGTCACTAAGTCTAGGGCTTAGTTTAAGCTTCTGGCTTGACTCTGTCATTTTGTTTATAATTGAATGTGATTTGGTACCCAGTCATCCTGATATATTTGAATCTAAGTAAGTTTCTTCAAGAACCGCTAAAAAAAAATAATGCATCCTTAATATCTATGTGGGTACCATTTGGTAACATTATGTTAACTCTTCCAGAGCATTCAAGTATTTGTACAGATCCAGCTATGATTGATACCTTGCGCGAATTAAACATTAACTCTGAGAAAAACTTCTAGTTTCATTGTAGTATGTTTTGTTGTACTATCTACTAGACAAATATTATCCTCAGTTTCATGTATTCCATGATCTATATCGCAAGAAATAATAAACTTACATAACTATTCAGTCGCATAATCAAAATAAAATTAAGAACAACTAAACAATTCAGCATTCAAAGCAAATATAATGCGTAAACACAATATATGGGGGATAAAAGAATAAATCCTACCATCCAATGAAATATCTAAAAATTGAACTTAATATTCAAATTCACAATAATAGTTGTAAGTCTTCTGGATCAAGCTTGGTGGTTTTTCCAATTTAGAAAAATACCTTGTTAATCACCTCTCTTGGGGTGATTATTTTTATCTCTACTGGAGGAACTATTATATCTACCTTTTCTGATGATATGACCATCTTCTGGTGATCATACCTGTCCATCAAGGATATAATAGCATAGAAAATGCGGGCTTATATCATATCCTCTAGGGATATCTAATTTCTTTCTTTGATGGCATCACCAAACCTTTTCGAGTGTGTAGAGATCGATTTAACAATAAAAATCGTAAAAAAATAAAACTTCGGGTTCTCAAATGACAAAATATAATGAAGAAATCGGCCAATTAAAAAGTTAGAACTTCTTGTTCTTAACTGAGGAATCAGAACTTCTGGTTCTAACAAGATTTCAAGTTTGAAATAGAACTTCAGGTTCTTAACCTATGAATTAGAACTTCTAGTTCTGTTAATGCTTCAAGCATGAATCAAAGCTTTTGGTTCAGTCAAAACTTCAGCTTTGAATTAGAACTTCGGTTCTAGCAAACCTTTAGGTTTGAATTTATGGCCTTCATATCGACCTATACAACTTTGGATCTTTAGAAATCAAAGCTCTAAGTTTGATTATGAATATGAATCTTCGGGTTTATATTCCAAATCTTAGAAATTCTAGTTCCAGATTATGTATGGATCTTCAGGTCCATGTTATTCATTTTCATATAGAACTTCAGGTTCTATTATATACAACCATTGCTTCTGTCAATAATAAATTCATCAAAACTAAAGATTCATAGGACAATTTAATCATAATTTTACTGAAGTAATTATTTCAAGCATGCAGAGTAATGTAATATAACATATCTATAATTTAAATTAAAAAGAAAAATTAGATATGCTGACCGTTATCGCTGATCTAAGCTCCCCTTTTGCGTTTGTCCATTAGATTATTTTTCTTTGATTCATACTATGTATCCCTTGCTGCGATAAATATGCTGAAAGAAACAGATCTGAAATTCGACTCCGGATGACTTTGATTAGTCAAAATTTTCCTTTTTGACCATCAGTTCTATCAAGGCTTCAACTTAATTTAGAACTTTAGGTTCATGAATTAAAACTTCAGGTCCTATAAAGGTTTCGGGCTTGACATTATGGCCTATTAGTTTTATTTCTAGATATAAATATTAAACTGCAGGTTTGATTAAGAATATGAATCTTTCTGTTTATATTGTGGATATGAAAACTTCATGAAAACTTCTGGTTTCATATTAAAATAACCAATGGATCTTCTAGTTCAGATTCAAAAGAACTTCTGGTTCATAGACTAAAATAATTTACGAAACTTCAAGTCCCGGTTATTGATTCTATATCGAACTTCGGGTTCCAATTACTTATATAGAACTTTTGGCTCTATTTATGATCCATGATTTTCAATTTTATCATGATCTCTCTTCGATAAGAGATAATAAATTATTCATCACTCAAATTAAAATTATAAATACTTGCAGATCTAAAAAGAATAAAGATAAATGCATGTATATAATTATTAAACTAATAAAAGATCATAAAATAAGGAGAAAATTACTTAACTGCTGAATCGTCCTCTTTTTGCCACCAATGTGTAGATCTATTAGCGAGCCTTCCGTAGGGACGAAAGGATTTTAAATCAGACTCCGGATCGTCAGGATATCGTAGTTTCAAATCTCAGCCATTCGATCTAGTAATAGTCTTTTGAACCTAATTTGCATCTGCTGATATCATTAGTGACCTCACACTGATTCTGGGCCTCACTTGGGTTGAGCTGATCCGAACCTCGACTGACCTGCCCAAAATCCAAGCTTGAGGGATCACAATGGATTGTGTTGCCTTGGTGTACCATACCCAAAGTGGGGGACACACCATGTGACAATTGATTCTTTGGAAGACAAATCTCATAACATGCCAAATTTTTTTTATATCAATCACGAGGCCTTCATCTTCATTCTCTGTTTCCGGTTCTGTAACGAGAACCTGTACCCGCCTCAACTGTTCTTCATCGTCGGCAGCAACGAACGAAGGTAGCGACAGCCGGACTTTTCATGGTCGGCAACGAAGATCGGCTGTGGCGTGGCGCGACGACGGTGGCAGCAGGGGTCCGCTGGTGACAATGCACGCCACGGCTACTGGAGGGCGGCGTCGGGGAGCGATTCTGGGGGGATAAAACAGTGCACAAAATTCTCTTTTCTATCTCTTCTCAGACCGAATAGAGAATCCTCTTGGTTTCTTCTTCGATCTGCAAAAATCAAGAACCCATTGCGATTCTCATCACCCAACAGAGAGTCATCTTTCAATCTATGCGGCCCAACAGAGATCGCAGATGATCCCGGCCTTTCTCTCTGTTCCTTGATGAAAATAAATCCGAACCCTCTAAACAAGGATACTACTCCGTTGCAGCAACTTGTACTCATTTGAGCTATTCATGCCATAACGTGCCAGAAAATAATCAGAGAGAAGAATAAAGAGAAAGGGGAGAGATATCTTATTAATATCTTATTAATGGGAGTTGTATGTACACAATAAAGAGAGGAGAGTCTTATTTATAAAGCAAAAATTGTTTTCTCCCTAAGCAACCTAATACGATTATAATCTTAAGTGATCTCATCATCTCATATGGATCTCAATGTAGGCATCCACCTATGATAATACATCTTATAACTTTTTTTTATTTTTTGGGCACAAAGTTCCAACTGCAAATACATCAAATATTCAGAATTGGATCCGGATTTTCTGTTGATAAGAATTTGACTTTGCTACTCCCCATGGAAAACCGATTCCAAATGCATTTCCATAAAAAATTTGTTTATTTTCCTGCTTCTCATGAAAAAATGGTGCACTAAATATGGTACTTTTTTCAAGGAAAACATTTCTATCTCTACTGTGCTATTTTTTTTTTTTTTTTGCTTAAAAGGCAAATTGTATTAGAAGAGAGGAGAAACAAAACAAGAAAAAAGAACAATACCCCCCTCAAAAAAAAAGAGAAAACAAATTTTAAATTGAAACCCAAAAAATTGATTTTCTAGATCATCATCAGATGTCAAACTTTTTTTGAATAAATCTCCAATCATTTGTTCCTTCATAGAATCTTTCATTTGGCTCTCAAGAAGATTATTATGAGGTTTTTTTTATTTCCTTTTGATAGTTTTTCTATGAAAAGATACTTTGTGATCTCAATCTTTTAATAGGATCTCCAAATTCAAGATTCATGGCCGAGATTTTCATATGTTTACTTGACTTTGACTCAACTACCACCATACTAACCATAGTCGTATAATAAATTTGAGCAGCATTCTTGCTTCACCGTCATCCTATTACAAGTTTCATGAAACCATAAGAATGGCCTCCTATGTTAGTGGTAAGAGGTGTAAATTCTTACTTGCTTAACAAGAGTTCAAATTTTAGTAGACACATTTCCTTATTCGATGGTGTACTACCTCACCAAAGATCATCTCCTCTCACTAGAATATCCCTACCTCACCCAAGGTGCCTCCCCTAAAAGTAGGGTTAGAGGCACCAACCCCCTAAGGCACCACCAAAAAAATAAAAAAAGGTTTATGATATAGAAATTCAAGAACACTTTTGTTGAGATAGTAAACTACCGTAGAGTTTATTCATGATGGGATGAACATATATATAATAAACATATGAACGAACATAACCTTATCAAAAGAATTAGGATAATCTCGTAAAACTCATAATATTCTCTAACATCCATACCTTTAGAATTCCCCCTCAATCACATGGTCCTTAATAGGGTCTGTGATTGTAAAAAAAAAAAAACCATTTCATCTCTAAAAGATAAATCAATAATTTTTTTTCAAAACAATCTTCATGTCTTCTTAGTGATTACAATCTATCCGTAAATCCATCATTGTTGCTACCTGCTCCTCTTTTAATATGTCTGTACTGGTGGCCTACTGGATCAAATCTGTTGCGATTTCATTCAGAAGCTTCGATCGTGCAATAGTGCAATTTGCTGAAGATGATGAGATCATTAGGTTTGAATTTGGATATACGAATGAGGGGAGATAAATAGCGATAACGCGGAAGATAAGACCTGCCTAGCTTGATTACAAGGTGATTACAAGATCATCACCGAACTCGCCATATAGAATTTCAAGAGCACTTTCGTTGAGATAGTAAATCACCGTAGAGTTTATTCATGACAAGATGAACATATGTATATATATATATCAAATATATGAACTAACCTTACCTTTTCAAGAGGTTAGGATAATCTTTTAAAACTCATAACATCCTAACAAATATTCTAACCCACTAATATTCTCTAACATCCATATCTCTAACACATGAAACCATCAAACCTAATTTTATGGTTAACCATCCTGATCATTAATAAGCCTAATCCATTATCTAAGAGATCATCTGTGCTACACCACAATATCTTTTAGTTTCATTCTACATGTGCCAATGGTCAATCCCTCGCATTTAAGGTAAGACTGAGATGCCCTAATCACTTGGGATATCTCATGTTTGTTAAAGTTGTCTCCTTTCTATTTTTACCCTTTTGGAGAATGACACATTAGCTCAATGGTAGGAACTGGCAGTTCTCATTGGAAGGTTTAGGCTTCGAACACGACTTTTTCCTCCTTCCGTATATGAGTAATTTTTACCTCATGTGTGAATTTGTGTCTTTTCACATGTGAATTCCAGTCATCTCATATTTATTAGTCTATGTGAGTGTCTTCTCAGATTTGCGAGTTCCAATTACCTTACAAGTGAGAATTTCAAAGGCCCTTAGCTAGGATAACCGAAAAAATAAAATAAAATAAACAGTTGTTTGTATAATTTCACTTAAAGAAGAAAAAAAATCATTTCTACAAACAAATTTGCCTAATAAACTATTTTTTTATCACCCTTGTGAATTGAAACTTTCTTTGGTCTCAATTGATGTGACAATAGAAAAGCACTCACAAGTACTCTAAAAAATATTTTTGTTTTAAACATGATCAATCTAACGAAGGCCAAACACTCCTTTTATTTCAGACATTAGGTCCCTTTCTTCAGGGAGATGAAATACACACCTTACTTAGAGCCATCTAATCATGAAAACAAGAGATAGAAAGATCTCAATCAGATCGAAAAGTATACAAAACGAGATCAAATGATCAGTGAAAGTTCAATGAATGTAAAATTGAACATGATGCCATATGAATCGGTTGTCAAGAGTATCAAACAGCCCCACCAATCAAAGATAAGTCCAAGTGGGCTCCATAGTGTCGTGTTAGGTTTATGTCTTGTATTTCAGGTTCACCGGATTGGTTAGTCTTAGACCAGGCTTTGGGTCAGGGGTATTTTTGTCTTTGTATTGGGCTTTTTTAGGGGCTAAGAAAAAGAAAGTTATATATATGATATAACCTGTAATCGGAGACCATAAGCAGAAGAGTACAGTAAAAGAGTAGAGTTCTCTTTTGGCTGTAGATATAGGCATCTCACCGAACCACGTAAATCTCTCGTATATGTGTTGTTGTGTGCTTATCTCTTCTTGTGTATATCTTTGATATGGATCATAGGTTACGTGCTTCCGCACGTGCACAACAAGTGGTATCAAAGCCTGGGTTGTGCTGGGTGATCGACGGTTGGATTCAATCTTCGTGGAAGGTTCGGATTTGATCTTTTGCATTGAGATTGATCTCTGTTTTCTGAAATAGAGAAAGAGATCAAAGATCGTCCATTTGATCTCAGATCTGTTGGCCAGAAAGACTCATTGAAGTTTGTAGAAATCGAAGAAAAGAGGAAGAAACAGGGCTGTCTATTTCAGGTTTTCCAATTGAGGGATGAATCGGAGGGTTCTGGATTTCCTCTCATCAGAGAAAAGGGAACTCATCGGAAAAGAAAGAGTGAGAAAGACTTTGGAAAGTCTTTGATTTGAAAAAAAAAAGGGGTTGCTATTCGTGTTTTTCTTAGAAACACAAGATTCTCACCGAAATCTTTGCTGGGGTTCTCACTATCTCGAACACCCTTCGTCGGACTACTACTCGTCGCCAAAGAAGCAACATCGCCTATCCTCTATCCGCCAATACCAAGAAGAACAGACAGGGGCTTGCCCGCTTGGACGATTGCGAACTTCTGGTTGCAGAAAACCAAAAGTGGAGAGGAAGGAGAAGCGTCCAGGACTTGGGCCAAGTTGGATCTGGGTCGAGGTCAAGTCAGGTTAACCTAACCTGTTATAGCAGAAGCCCAGGAAGCAGCACAGGTTGCAGGTCAGGTTGACTTGATCTGTGTACAAGTCCAAGCTCGTTAACAAGTATAGGGTTGACGCCAGCAGGTACGGTCAAAGCAATTTGATCGTTAATTGAAGGCAGATACTTCTTTTTGTGATATCTTGATCATTTAGTGTTCGATTGGAGATCCGTTTGCGCCTACGAACTCATTTTGAGTAAGTCTACATAGTGGAAGAGGGAGATTGGCTGTTTTACGGTCAATAAGGAGGTTTGACTAATCAGAGCGTAGAAACTTGTTTATACAATATCGGAGCCATCCGAACTTGGATTTTAAATCCGTTTCTTCAGGTGTGCCCGTGGTGACGAGATTGACAGTGTGGTGTAGAAATTTTGCATGAATGGAAGCAAAATTTGAAGTTGAAAAATTCAACGGCAGAAATGATTTCAGCTTGTGGTGCATGAAGATAAATGCTTTGTTAGTTTAAAAGGGGCTACAGAAAGCATTGAAGGCAAAAAATGCCTTTCTTGCAACAATGGCAGAAGATGAAAAGAGGATATGCTGGAGAAAACATATAGAGCGATTTTGTTGTGCTTGAGTGATGGAATGCTACGAAAGGTTGCTCCAGAGAAAACCACTGCTGTGTTGTGGCTGAGATTAGAGAATCTGTACATGACCAAGTCTCTGTCAAACTATTTGTATATGAAAAAACGGTTGTTCATTCTCCAGATGCAGGAAGGTATGTCCCTTGATACCCATCTTGATGCATTTGATAAAACTATCATGGATCTGGAAAATATTGATGCTTCAATTGGTGATGAAGACAAGCTATTATGTTGTTATGTTACTTATGAGCATTTTGTTGGTACCATAATATATAGTAGAGATACTCTTTCAAAAAAAGATGTAGAGGCAACCTTGAACTCTAAGGAGTTGAAGAAAAAGGTTATGCCTAAAAACAATGATAACTCGAGTGAAGGTTTGGTTACAAGGGAAAGAACAAAGGACTCCAATAACAAAGGCAAACATAAATCCAAGTCTAAATCCAATAGAAAGAATATTGAATGTTATTATTGCCAAAAGAAAGGCACATTCAAAAAAACTATCCTAACAGGCAGAGGAAAGGGAAAGAAATAGGAGGGTGATCTTCTAATAATTCAGTCAGTGTTGCAGAGGGAATATCAAGTTTTGATGTCGATAGTGCATTTTCTGTGATTACAAATGGTATTCATTGTCAGGATAAATGAATTTTTTATTCTGGATGTTCCTACCATATATGTCCCAATAGGGACTGGTTTGCCACTTATCGCGAGATCAATAATGGTAGTGTCTTGATGGGCAACGATGTTGCATGTAAGAAGGTTGGGATTGGAACAATCATAATAATGAGGTATAATGGAATCATCAGAACATTTGCAAAGGTCCAACATGTCCCTGATCTAAAAAAGAATCCTATTTCTTTGGGTGCCTTAGACTCCGACGGTTGTAAGTTCTTAACTGCAGGTAGAGACATGAAGTTGTGAAAGGTGCTCTAGTCTAATGAGTGGCAATAGAATTGGAAACTTGTATGTTTTGTCTGGAAATACTGTTTCGACATGTTTATAGCACTTGCGTATGGGTCACATTAGTGAGAAAGGCTTGACAATGCTGAGCAAGCAGAATTTGCTATGTGGCACTAAGGCAGGCAAGTTGGATTTCTGTGAGAAATGTATATTCGAAAAACATCACAGGGTCAGTTTTAAAATGAGTATTGATCGCGCGAAAGGTATTCTTGATTACGTTCATTCAGACATGTGAGATCCTTCTAAGATTTATTCCAAAGGTGGGTCCTGATTTATGTTGACTTTCATCGATGATTAATCAAGGAAAGTCTGGGTTTATATACTGAAGACGAAGGATCAAACCTTTGAAACATTCAAGCGATGGAAGAAAATGATTGAGAAACAGACCGGTAGGAAGGTGAAGACGTTGAGAACAAATAATAACAAGGAGAACAGATCTAATGAATTTTGAGAACTATTGCAAGGATAAAGGTATAGTTCGGCATTACATCATCATGAGAACTCCATAGCAAAATGGAGTTGCAGAGAGGATGAACAAAACGATCTTGGAAAGAGCTCATTGTAAGTTGTTTACTATAAGATTGTCCAAAAACTTTTGGGTTGATGCAGTACATAATGCAGGCTACTTGGTTAACAGGTCTCAACACTCAAGGATTAGTTGCAAAACACCAAAAGAAATGTGGCCAAGTAATCCAACTAATTATTCTAACTTGACACTTTTCGGTTGTCCAGCATATATTCATGTGAAAACGAATAAGCTAAAACCAAGTGCTATGAAGTGTATCTTGGTTGGATATGCTTATGGGGTGAAGGAATATAGGTTATGGTGTTCTGATAGGGATTCACCCATATTTATCATCAGCAGGGTTGTTGCATTTCATGAGGATGCTTTACTCAATGTGAGAAAGCAGGTAGAAAATGCAGAGTAGGCAATAGCAGTGGCACCGTTTAAGTGGAGTCAGACATCCCAATTTGGAAAAAGAGTGCGTCCAACTCCTCCCGGGATACTAAGGATAATCAAAATGAGCAGCACACAGGTAGACCGCTGAGAGTGAGGAAACCGCCAGTCAGATACGATTTCAAGGTTATGTTGGTAACATATGATGTGACTGCATATACATTGACGGTTAAGCCATCCACGTATCCGGAGTTAATGGAAGGGCAAAAAAGTGCTCAATAGGCAGCAATCATAGATGAAGAGATAGAATCTCTTGATGATGGCAATCAAGCCATTTGATGTAAGCGGGTCTACAAGGATAAGAAAGGAACTTCCCATGCATGTGAAATTTCAGATTCCTGATCATATATGCAATTTAGAGAAATCATTGTTTGGGTCAAAACAAGCTTCTAGACAATGGTACAAGCGATTTGGGGCATTCATAATGACACTGGTTAAGGATAAATTCAAGTCTTGCTTGGGCTTGATCCGTGTCACTCATCATTGAAGAGTGAAGACTATGCCCGGTAACAGTGGGCACAGGAATGTATCTTTCAGCGAGGTACGTGGAACTGAAGACATTACCGGATATTCTTTTAGTCACTCAAGTTCTATAGAATCCAAACTAAGGTGGAGATTGTTGGGTTTATATCTTATATTCTCGATTCATCGGATTGGTCCATAGGGTTAGTCTTGGACTAGGTTTTGGATCAGGAGTATTTTGCTCTTTGTACTAGGCTTTCTTAGGGGCTAAGAAAAAGAAAGTTATACATATAATATAACCTGTTACCCTAAACTATAAGCAGAATAGTACAGTAAAAAAGTAGAGTTCTCTTTTGGCTGTGGACGTAGACATCTCGCCGAACCACGTAAATCTCTCATATATCTACTCTTGTGTACTTGTCTCTTCTTGTGTGTGGCTTTGAATGTCGATCACAGATTACTAACTTCCGCATGTGCACAACATGTTGGGCTTCACTTCCAGTCCATGCAGTTGAGAACATTTTCCCACTTTGTTATCTAAATGAGAACTGAATTACTTATATATATATATATTCATATACTATAGGGTACAGATACTTGCATGGCTTTCTCTTTGTACTTGAACAATCCTTTAAGGAAGGAAATGGAAATAGTTCATCTACAAAAAAAAACCATACATTAAATGATATTCCTACGATATCGTCCAACATGCCACATGATCTCTTAAAATGTTTTGTGCATTATATATCCTCGGGGTTGTGTACTCGACCATTAATCCGTTCTCATCTGGTCATCCATTTCGCCCAACCTATAGCAAGAAAGTCTTCGTCCAAAACCAACAACCATCAGTCCAGAACACCTTGGTTGACCCAAGGCGCCATTCATGTCTGACCAATCCGGATTTCAGTACTACCTACCAACGGATAATCGTGCTTTCTTAAGATGCAAGCACAATTTTGAAACATGTGAATCCAATTTATAAAATTACTCTAGTCCCTAGTTTGATGGCTCAATGGTTTAATTGTGCTTTCTTAAGATGCAAGCATAGTTTTAAAACATGCGAATCCAATTTATAAAATTACTCTAGTCCCCATTTTGATGGCTCAATGGTTTAGATTGAGAATGTTGGGGCTGGCTTGGGTGCAACGACACTACACCGATTTTCTCCCACAAGTAAGAACCCGCGACTAAGGAAATTTAGGAAAGGCTCGTCACTCTCTTGTTTCAAGGAATTTATTTAAGAACGTTCAATATTTACTTCAATACTTGTGAAATCATTTTCCTAACCACCCTTGCCAATTCCTTAACAAGTCTCTTTTTAAAAATAAAATTTAGATTTACTCCAATCCTATTAAATCTATCAACTTCTTGATGTGGAATTTATATACAAATTCAAAAATAATTGCAAGTGCACAATTATTTTGTTCAGACAGTAGCAAATATGGGTCGATATCACATGGAACACTTTTGAACTTTTAATTAAAAAATTAAAAATTTCTTTTAAAAACAATAATAAAAGAGAGATAAATGATATGTGAATCAGAAACTAAATTAAAACTAAAGTGTAAAGAATAATAATGATGAAAAATAGATCAAAATGTTATGAATCTATTAAATAAAATAATCAACCAAAATATACTCTTAATTTAACAGTTTTGTCTCAAATTTACTCACAGTTCAAGGTTTCTGATCTGGATAATTTGTCTCTCACAAGATCAATATTTAAGATTTAATTTCAAAAAAGGCCAAAACCTCCTTCACCTCATAAAAGATTGAAAAACATCTAAGTATCATATATCAAGTAAACATAGACTATCAAATAAATTTAATCCTAAGCATAACCTATTAAACAAGCATATATAATCAAAGTGAAATCAATAGAACTAGAAACAGAGATTAGTCATGCACTTAAAGCAAATTTATGTTTATGATAAAGCATGCATAACATAGAGACAACAAACTATTAAGTATACAAAGGAAGAAATATGCTAACTTCGCTGCATCAAGACATTTTGATCCAAGGGCCTACTCTTCCATGGTGAAGAACCTCAAAAGGTTTTCCATTAATATCTCTAGATTTTACAATAAATCCCTCAAAATTTTCCTTTTCTAGTCCTAATTTCTAAAATAGAGCTCCAGAATACGCAAAAATATCTCTCAAAATACACTTAATTAGGGAGAGAAGAGATGAAAGGAGAGAGAGAGAGAGAAGAGAGAGAAAGACGTAGAGAGAGATCCAAAAGTGGAGTGGAATTCATGGATCAACACTTCCTTTGTTGATTTCCTTATATGCTTGCAGTTCTCTTACAGATATATTGAACCTGGATAATTTTTGTAGCTTGTTGATAGAGTTTGCAACAACTAGGTGACTCGATGGCCAAGTTAAGTGAGGGTAAGGCTATCTCTACAGATAGAACTCATCTTTGACACAAACATCTCCTTAGATGGGGTCCAACTTTGGATGTGCAACACTGAATCTTCAACTATGTGGATATATTTTCATTCTTGTATAAAAATATATCTGAAACTTTATATGCAAATAATGTTCTTATTTTAGCTCTGATTTACGTGACCTTGAGCTCGATGGACATCTACTCTGAATAAGCTATCCAATGGTGGATCATTTGAACCGAATAGACCTACTGTTTGAGAATTATGGCCAATTTAAGATAGGTTGTCTTAAGAAAAACGGGATTAAATTTAAATTTTGATTTGCAAGAGACTTTATCTTTGCAGTAGTTGTGACTCATTAACTAAGTTAGAATACTATTCCTTGGCACAAATAAGATGAGATAAGAGTTTCTATAAGCCTTAGCTGATCTTTAGGTGTCGTCCACAAGCAGATAAACTCTAAGGGTGTGGATCTTCCAAATTCTTTAAGCAGGTGGACCCAAATCGTATGTAGAAAGAAGAGGAGTCCTACAAATTTCATTTCTTGCACATTCTAATTCAATCAATAAAATACTGAAGAATCCACATTGAAATGAGATATGTCTAGATAGTGTTCTACTCTAACTAGGTCTCTTCGAAGAAAAATTGCAAAAATTCTAAGTTAATGTAGAAAATGAATGAAAAATATGAAAATTCAGGTTTCTAGGTGAAAATGCATGACATCACTGAATTAGATCAATAATGATGTGATTCACTTAATTAAACTCCTAATTCATCCTAAAATGATATATAAATATGCAAATTCATGAACTTAACACTTGTATCTAAGATCTAAGCCGCTAAAAATGATCTTTTGCTAAACTTCACTATACTCGGGGTATTTTAATTATTGATCTAACATTGCACCTAACTGTAAAATCTTATAGTAAAATGAGAAAAGAGTGATGTTACATACATAACTTTTACATTCTATGTTTTAATATATAAAAAATTATCTTTCTAATTTTGTATAAACTACTTTTAATAAACATAATGGTAAAATTAAATAAAAAATATTAGTAATGAAGAAATATAGGCTAAGCCGATAATAGGGCATAAAATATAGGTTACAATGAAAGTAATAGAAAAAATAAAAAGAAGGAAGAAATACTAAGTGCTTATTTGAGTCATAAAGTATCACATTCATATTATAATATATTGAACCCAAGGGGTTTTGGCTTTAATCTTGACTTGCGGTTATGATTTTGAAAGTTAGTTATTATTTTGTAAAATCTTTTCCAGTTTTCTCTGCACTTATGTAAAACTACCTTTTTATTTCTTTATTCAAATTGCCTACCTATCCACTTTTCAAAGTTCCACTTCTCCTTTACACCAATGCTCTATCATTCAATTTCTTCTCCGATTCTCCTCTTTCCTTTCCTCACCAATAGCTCTTACTAGGTAGATTTCATAAACAGGAATCTCATAACCTTTTCTTGTTTTACTTTCTTTCAAAGTATATGGATGGATATCTTTTAATAAATGAATATTAAAGTTGCAACGTTGGTCACACATGTGATCAGCATGGATTTTTGTGATAGTTTACTTATTAAGATGTTTACTTTGCTTAATCTTCTAAGATCATAAATTCATATTGAACCTTAGGCTATACAATGGACTGTAGTAGATCCAATTGAATACGAAGGTTTATGTTCTTTCAAAACCCAAAAAAATCAAAATTCAAATGTAAAATATAATGGACACAATTATATGACTTCTAAATGTGGGCCCCATGTTGTAGTTCCTATTAACGTGGCCCCATGTTGTAATTTCTAAAGGTTTCCAATCTATAATTTCTAAAGATGGAGGTCACATGTGATATTATTCCTAATTAAAGGTGGGCCCATTGTGCTATAATTATTGAAGGAAGGTCGAGTAATAACAAGAAAAAATAACTAAGCTATGAAATAACAAAAAAATATGTTTCAAATTAATCAGACAATTAAGGAACAAAATTATGTTACATGTTTTAAATAAACATAAAGTGAATAATCATAAAATGGAAATAATCCTACGAAAACTAGTTCACGCCATTTTTTAGTGAGAACTTTAGGTGGGTCCTTTCTATCACCTAATCCAAACCTTGCAATACATAGGAACCCCCCTAAGAGTCAGACAGCATAAGTTTTGGTCAAATCCAAATTTACTAGACCGTTGGATCGATTGTACACCAATCTATATAGACTCGATTTGTGGCCACAGATGAAGGGGTTAGGAACATGTGATTGGGGGCTAAACTTGATATTTGAGTTGGTCTCATATAGGTCTTTTTATCCCTCTCCAAATGGAATCGACGAGTTGGCCCCATAAAAAGTTTTCACGGTAGGTACATGACAACAGTTTTAACAAAATCAAAGCCTATCATAAAAAGATTGCATATTCTAGAAGATTTATCAAGAAATTAAATAATAACAAATATTGCATGGGCTCAAGATTTATTTGGGTTTTGGTATTTAATAATAGCAGTTCTTGGCCTCCTATATTTTTCATTCAAGAGGCTTAAAATTTCAAATATAGGGCCATGTCTAATCTGGACCTAGACTTGAATCAAACTGACCCATCGGATGATGCATATTTTTGTAAAGAAACCTTAAAAAAAGAAAGACAAAGGGAGTCAAGTTTAATTTTTAAACATGTTATTACAATGTTCAACGATTTCTTGCATGTGGTGTGAACTAAAGCAACTCCATTGAAAACAAGCTAAATCTCTTAATGAGATCTCCAATTAGAGTATCCCAACCGACATATTGATTATGTTTTTCTAAATTAGATTAAAATTAAAAAATAAAATGCGCAACATATTTATTAAATATTTAATTACTTAATTATTAATTTCCGTATTAAGTGATGTAGTGATTTATTACTAATGAGTGCAGGATGCCGACACTGTAGGGATTAAGGAAGCGTGATCTAAATATCTATATTAAGTGATGTGGCGATTTACTCTTGTTGGGGTAAGTTGCCACACTATATTAAAAGAGCGACAAAGTGAACACTGAATTTTGCACAATCTACATAGCAATAAATTTAAAAAAAATAAAAATAAAAAATTTTCCAAATAACCCCACTCCTTCTCTCCCCACACCCATCACCTCTCCCTCTGATGTGAAATTAATTCAATCCCTTAAAACTATAAGTGCACAAATGTTCTTTTAAGACAATGGCAAGTACAAGTTGATCCCAAAAGGAGCACTTTTTGAAATTTCTTTTTTTATCTGATTTTTTTAATAACAATAAAAGAGATATGAATCAAAATAAAACTACTACGCAAATAAACTAATGACAATGATGATAAAAGTAGATCAAAGCAACAAAGAATCCAGTAAATGAATTTAATTATCAATCTATGCAATTTAATTTAATCTTTAGCCTCTAAAATAACTCAATGTTTCTGATCTGAAAGATTTTTTTTAAATAAACTTTTAACAAAAAGAACCTAAGATCTCGATCACCTCATTAAAGTAAAAATTATTTTAAGCGTCATTTATCAAATTAAGAATAAAATATCAAAATCATATAAGCCTAAGCATATTTTATCAAAATAAGGATAACTGATCAACAAATAATTTATTACGAACTTAAAATAGAGTTTTGCTTGAGGCGCGATAACGAATCTATTATTCTAAGCAAGCATTATAGAGACATTTAAAAGAAAAAATAAAAAACATAAATTGAAAGTAAAATCACTTAACTTCATCGTTGTACGCTAAACCAAAAATTTACTCCTCCATTGCAAAGAAAACAAACTTCATTGATGTTATCATGGTAAGTACAAGGACTCTCTTAACACTCTTCTAGCCTCGTTCAGGAATAGGGCTCTAGAATATCCAACTTAATTTTCTACTTTTTTTCTATACTAGAGAGAGAAGATGAAAAAGCAAATGAGGAGAGAGAAGTGGAGAGAGAGAGAGAGAGCACAAAAAGGGGTGCTTCTTGGACCTCCAAGGCATGCCTTAAATAGGTCATGTGATGCCAACTTTTCTCTTCCTAGATTATATTTTATAGCTAGCCCATATCTTGGTGAGGTAGGCTTTCTTTTCCTGTCTCTTTTATTTTCACATTTGTGCAATAGCCATGTATCTTCCTTCATCTTTTAAGGAATCTTCTTTTTGACCTTTGGACTTATGAGAGATTTTTTGGAAAAGAGCATCTAGTAATGAGGTGTCCTTCTTTTCTTGAAAATATCTTTGATTTTTTTGAATCTTTTTTAGTTGTCTTAAAAATAATTTAAGATAATGCAAGCAAGGATGGTGGATCCCACTTGATCTTCAATGTACTTCACTCAAAGAAAGATGGACCACACCGAAGGGTGTGTAACATGGAGAAAATTTTTAAACTTTTTGCTATCTTGTCTAAAAATATATATATATAGCAAACTTCTCGAGGCCATAACTTTGTCTTTTCAACTCTGATTGATGAAATCTTTGATCCTCCGGGCATCTACTTGAAGAGAACTTTCCAACAGTAGATAGATTATCCAATTTCAACGCTTGGTTTGAGAGTTATTAACATTTTAATTTATGTTGTCCAAAGAAAAATGGTATTACTTTCCATTTTTGAATTCCTCTTCTTTGACTTTTATTTTCTTTAATTCTCTCTACCTTAGCTTTCTTTTATTGATTCAAATTTGAATTCCTTCAACAAATTGACAGTAGGACTCCCCCCTTTTGACCATCCAAGTATGTGTGCACATGTGTGTGGGGTCCTCATGAAGCCAATTTTCCAAATTTCTTGCATGATATGCCCCACATGATCTACTCACATCTTCTTATACAATCTAAGTAAATACATCTTCCTATATAATCTAAGTAAACCCATAAAATATTGAATAGTCAATATTGAAGTGGGACCCGTCCAGATAGAGTTTTACTCCAATTGGGACTTTTAGGAGAAAAATTATAAATTTCTAAATTAATGTAAAAGATGTATAAAATTTGTCAAAATTCCAATGCATAGGTGAAAATTAATAAAATGGTGAAAATAATTGAAAATTTATGCAAATCACCTAATTAAGTCTCTAGCTAATTCATGCTAATTCATGTTAGAATGATTCAATTTCATGACCTTAACATCCTCCCTCCTCTCTCCTCCCCTTCCCCACCTCCTCCTCCGGTCAGGACGAGCTCCGGCCATGACAAGCTCTGGCGGCAGAGGGGGGCTCTCCTTCTCCTTTCTAAGAGGAAGTGGAAGGAAAGGGAGAGGAAGGGGAGGAGAGAGAAGGAAGTGAGAGAATGGGTGTGGCGAGAGAAGGGGTGCGGATAATTTGGATTTTTTTATTTTATTTATTTTATTTATTTTCTTAGGTGGGGAAGGGGAGGAGGGAGGGTGTGGGAAGGGGTGTGAGGAGAGAAGGGGGCAATGGTAATTTGGGAATTATTTCTTTTAGGTGGGGAAGGGGAGGAAAGGGAGAGAGGAAGAAGGAAGGAGTGTGGAGAGAGAAGAGTATGGGGTTAATTCGGGAATCTTTTATTTTTAATTTTTTATTATTATTCTAAAAAAACTGAGCAAAAAGTCTATTGATTTCAGCCAACCCCCATCATTGGGCATGTGGGTTACATGCGTAAAGGTCATTAATTAAGAGAGCTACTATTTCAACCCCACTTTTAACTCAGTTTAGATATGTTCTTTCTATACACATGTGATTAAATTAATCACATTGGTTTTTTACTCTTTAGAGTTACCCATTTACCCAACATACCCTCACCCATCCAAACACAAATTTCACTTTCTTTCCCTACGCTTTTTTTTTTATCTTTTCTTCCTCTATTATTACTTTCTCTGCACATTTGATTCATCCAAACACAAAGACCTCATCTCCATTTGATTTTGTGAATGTTTGGCTTGAATAAGTTTGATTTTTAAGGTTTTTTTTATACTTTTTCTCCTTTTAGATTTCACAGTCGTCGCCCTGTTTGGTTCAACCTTGCAAGACCAAACAAGAAAACTAATTGTTCTGCCTCTCAAGGAGGAGCAGTTCAACTAAGTATTCCGCCATTCAAGGAGAAACCGTTCGTTCCTCCTTGAGAGACCGAAGAGTTAGTTGTCCTATTCGGTCTCGCAAAGCCGAATAGAGCGACGACTGTGAAACTATTTTTTAGTGTTCATCCGCTCTTCCATTGCATTATTTGATTGAAAAGCATTATAAAATATAATGTTTGATATAACAAAATTTGAGTTTTCAAGGGACAAGGGGCTTTTTGGTCTTTTTATGCATGAGCAAAATTGTAATAATCTTTTTTAAATTTCATCTCCAACCTACGTCAAAAGTAATATTGAAATAGCAACTCTCTTGATTAAAGTGCTAGACTTTAAAATGAATTGGGCATTGGAGAGAACATGCCCCTAACAATGCGGGCACATGGGTGAATAATAATAATAATAATAATGAGAAACACCCGGAAGAGAATTTTGAGGCTGGAGGGTTCCAGCGCTTAGTTGTACTTTCTTGTTTCAAAGTTTAACGTAACTAGCGGTAAACCCGGTGGTATGGTGGTTTTGGATGACACTCTTAGGCTGCTTCTATTTGTGATAGAGAATGGGCCGTATGAGGCTTTTTCCTGCATTGATAGTGAGGGAGTGTGGTACTAGCCACGATCATCGTGTGGTGAATATATTAGAGGATTCACACTCTATTGCCTGCATGAATGGCACATTTTCCCTCGGTGAGGTGACAGACTGACATTGTCCCTCACTATCAATGCAGGAAAAAGCCTCATGTAATTCATTCTCTGTCACATGTAAACCTTGATAACGTGCAAATCATAATAATAAGTTTGTTTGTGGTCACTGTAGGGCAAACTCTTGTGGAGTCTCAATTCAAAAGGCAATGGTGTTCTATCCAAGGCAATCCCTCTCTATATATGGTGATGTGGTAGACTGTCAACCACAATCACCATGGGTCAAAATCTCAATTCCATGTGAAAGATTTTTTTTTATACTCTGAATCATCTGAAACTTTTTCCCTCTCGGTTTACGTAAATAGTATATGCATAATGAAATGGGTGAAAATCAAACTCGAGACCTTAGAGATGAAATGCAAAGTTTAAACTAATTGAGCCACTACCTTAGCACACGTGAATAATTCTATTGATTAGGGATGCGGAAAATGTAGGTTATATAAAATATCTATTTTAATTAAGTGGTATGATTGGAAAGTTGGTCAAGCCTAGAGCGAGCAAATGGAGGCCTAAGAGGACAAAATTTATTTGTCCACCTCCGGTGCAACGAGAGTGAAATATCTACGTTTCCTTTTGTTGGTTTCATGGAGAGAGGAGTAAGTGAGTTTCTCCCATACATGAGAACAGGTCAAAATAGATTTTTCACCTTGTTTGTGAGCAAGAAAGTGAGATCTAAATCTTCTTTTTTTTATCACAAAGAGAGTAAAAAATAAGGTTCTTGTATAGCCCATAGACTAATGGTTGAGTGATGTTAGCGTCATAGGGCTTGTTTGGTATCTATACTATTTTTACCATAGAGCCATCTAAAATAGGGACATTAGAAAAAGGGCTATTAAAATAAAAGGGGCTAGAATAAAAAAAATGTGTTTGGTAATGCAACATTTCATTTTAAGTAGACTTTCTTTTAAATCAATAGTTAAAAGCTTTTCAAAGATTTATCAAGATCCACAAGTTAAAAAGCTTTAAAATTTGACCACATAGTCGAGTTCAGTTTTTCAAAGAGATCTAACGGTTTGGATCTTGTGTTTCCGGTTCACAGAATTCAGAAAATAATATCAAATGACTCACTTTTTTACACAAATCTAGAGATCAATGATGATACAATGGATGAAATTTGGTGTGTAGCTGTGTTTGATCTTGTAAACATTTTCAACGACTTAGATCTTAGTTTACCATCTCATATTTTTTATAAAAAAAATACAAAAAAGGACCACGCGTTGACAATACCCAATCAAGTATACTGCCACTTCTATTTTCTTCCCTCTATTTTCCAACCGCATCATAAAGGGAGTTGTAGAAAAAAAAGCCTCTACTTCTCTAAAGGGGGCAGAGGCTATTAATAGCTACCAAATGCTCTATTTTCCCAAATCTATACTTGCTCTAGAGAAATAAAGGAATAGAGGCTTGAAATAGACCTTCCAAATAATAGAGAGGCAATTCCTCTGTTTTTTTGACAGCTCCTTTATGAGGCACTTGAGAATAGAGGGATAAAAAGAGGCATTGGTACACTTGTGAGTCTCACTCTTTTTTCTTTTTTATGATTTGAGAGGGAGAATAAAGATCCAAGCCATTGGGAATGTTCACAAGATCAAACACAAGCATTCCACGAAATTTCAGCCATTTGATCATTACCAATTTTGAGATATGTGTAAAAAAAGCAAAACATGATCCATTTTATATTAATTTCTGAAATTATGGGGCCCAAACAGAAGATCCACACAATTAGATTTCTTTAGAAGGATGAATAAGGCTATGAGGTCAATTTTCAAGGCTTGATATAGAGTGCATTGCAAGAAATTCACAAATGAATATCAACCAATGATGTAACATGCTCAATGTTACATTGGTTCATTGGCAGTCCCATTTTTCTCTTTTTTATTATTTCCATTACAATAAATCATGATCCAAACCATTGAAAATGTTTATAAAGTCAATGATCACTATGACAACAAATACCAGCCGTTGGATTATCACCAATCTTGAGATATTTGTGAAGAAAACATGTTTATTTGATATTATTTTCTAAATTTTGTGGGCTCCAAAACAAAAGATCCAAACCGTTAGATCTCTTTGGGACACAAACTTGGCTATGGAGTCAAATTTAAAGGCTTTGTGCCTCGTAGGTCTCAAGAAATTTGTGAGAAATTTTCAACCATTGACTCAAAAAAGTCTATTTAAAATAGATCTTTGCATTACCCGACACATTTTTATTCTAGTGTCTTTTTTGATGACTACGTTTTTTAATCGTCATATTTTTTATGCTCATTTATCCCTCAAAAGTTTTCCGTTGGGCCAAGGAAGCTGTGCAAGAATAGATAGCGAATGCGAAGAGCAGTAACCAAGTGAGACCTGTGCTAGATGTTCCAACATTGGGATGGCAAAAATCCTCCTAATAGAGTTTTAAAGATAAATTGGGATGCTGCAATAGATAAACAGAAGAACCAAATAGTGGTGGGCATAGTTGTCTGCTATCAAAATGGAGAAGTTGTGGCATATTAGTATTCTATAAAGCCTTTTATATCTAATCCTATAATAACAGAGGCAATTGCTGGATGAAAGGCAGTAAATTTCACTTTTTTTTAATGTATAAAATGTGATTTTGGAGGGTGACTCTATGGAGGTTGTCGAAGTTCTGAATAATAAAGAAAGGTGTTGGACTCTATATGGACAGTTGGTGGAGGATGCAAAACCGGTGCTAGTTAGAATGACCTCTTAGCAAGTGAGACATATCAAAGAGAAGCAAATCAAGTGGCTCACAATCTAGCAAAGGCAATGGCTATGCACTCTTTGGAGAAAATTTGGATGTATTGTTATCCATCTTTTATTCAAAATTTAGTAATGTCTGGGATTGTATTTGTTGATGGCGGTTAATGAAATCTTTATATTTTACTTCAAAAAAAAAACTACAAGGCCTTTTATGAGAACCAATTTGTAAAAGATTTAACTAGTTCAAAATAAATGTGTCTCACACATACGTTCGAGCTAGATTTTATTTCTGAGTTTGGGACTCACAATCAAATTAGTCACTTAATGAAAATCTGAATAAAATACTACAAAAGATTTACGTTTTTATACTCATCAATTTATGATCGGCCCAACTTCTCCTACACTAAAAATTGGCACTCAACGAGACCAGGAATTTTTTCATGCCAATGTCCCTGCATGCAACATCCTCACGGTTGGTGCCGTGAACTAAGGAGGTCCTATTTTATATTTGGCCGCACCTCTTTTACATGCGGATCACAACATAGGAGAAAATTTCACCGATGTTTCAATAGGGTGAAATTAGATTGCAGGAGTGTAGATGTTTTAAAAGTGTCCCTGCTTTTCAGGAGGACTGGGCACCACCTGAGTATTCTAAAATTTTTTTATGTTTATATTGGATCAACGCGTGTTACCTAAGGAACCTTAATACAACTTCTGAAAGAACTCATTCATTCGAACATTAGAGGAGCCGAACTAATCGACCATCTTGATTCCTTGTCGTCACTTGCCACTATCAAAGACTCAATCTTCCACGGCTCTAGCTAGATCAACGGTCCTCAAGTTACAGAATATCCCCATAGTGTGTAAGATCCCGTTCCCAATTTAGAGTCTATTTGCTAATTAATTGTGTTTTATAATAATTAATGGTATTTAGCCTACTTTGATTATTATTTGTTAATTGTGATGATTACGTAGGAGGATTGGACCCTAACCTCGTTTAGGTAGCATAGACGGATCTTGTATTAGTGCATGATTTGTGCATTATACCATCATTTTCACATTTACTATAAGCATTTCATTTGATTTGGGACATAATTTAAGTCATCTCATTTCAAGAAAGTCCCTTCAATCAACTTTGTAATATGTCCAAAGAAATGGATTTGCTTGTAATTTTATAAGGATCCCAAGTATAAAAGCAAATCCTTCTTTTTTGAACCAAAATCCTAGCCCCCATATCGTTGCCCCCATCTCCTACCTCCATCTTCTTGCCTCCTTTTCCACCATTAGAGAGGGACCTTTACTCTACCATACCTTCTCCACTACTATCTTCTTCTTTATCACCCATTTCATCATTTACGAGCTTGTTTGTTTAAAAAGCATTGCTTTTCTTCTCTATGACTTACAAGCCAAAGATTCCCTTTCCTCTCTTCGAAATCAAGAGAGAGACCTCCCACCATTAAATAAAACCTTACTCTATCATCTTCTTTTCCCACCTATCTTTTTGCCATTTTCAAGCTAAGAGCTATTGGAATTTTGTATTCTCTTCTCTACTGCTTCTTAAGGTAAAAGCACCCTACTCCTTTGATTTCAAGTTCATTTGAATAAAGGAAACTCAAATCCATGATAAGATATGCATCTCATCACCTCTATTTTCTTCTTATTCCATTTTTGTAAATAAGGCATTTGCTTGAGCTTGAGAAATTGGGGATTTCATCTCATTTAGCTTGAATTGAATCTAAGGCACCGATTAAGGCAAATATAAGCAAGTTTATAACATGCATGTGTGTTATTATAATTTATTCTTGATTATTCTATATTCTATTGCATTGTATAGCCCATCCTCTTCATGTCTCATTATGAAGGATGTCTTGGTGGGAGGAAATGGTATTTATGAGGGTTTGAATGAATGAAGTGGAGAAGGGATTAAATTGAAGTAAATTGGCATTAAAAATGCTAGATTTGGTGTAGTAAATGATGAGTTTTATATATAGGAGAAGATTGGAAATGTATATGGTGATGTTTGGACATGAAACGAACTCAAAATGGAAATCCTACATCAAGCCCGATCGATCAGACACATGTCTGATCGATCGAGTAACCCCTCTGGATCCAATCCAATTGATCGGATCCAAACCTGATAGATCGAGCGAGGCTTGATCACTTGAATTAATTATTTTATTTTAACTTATTCTTGTTTGTAATTTCCCTCCAAATCTAACCCAATGTGACTTAATTAAGTCAACATACTTTAGGAAACCGTAAACTTGGTCAACTAATGCCTTAGAATGTTATGTGAACCTTATGACTTTGCAAGACCTTATGTCTTGGAACCCTTATACCCTAAACCTTATTCATAAAAATCAAATTGGATAAACAAGGAAAATGGTGGCTGTCATTCATCCTTGTAGATGTTCCTACAAGTCTTAACATTATACCCTTTGTGTGTTGGTATAAGAGTCTAATATCCATATTCATACACAATACAACCAAGAAATTTGATGACACATGACATTGGATAACCTATGGTCACACCGAAGTAAAGGCTAAGGACATGGGTATTTTAGAATACTTTGGTTCGTAAATCATTACTTTCTCTTAATTAATTGAAAGTTTATACATATTGTCATGATTTTCTTATTTCTCGCTTACTCTTATGTCATTAGTTCGGTTATGTTCCTTCTATTTCCTTTGCATTTACTGTCGTTACTGTTATCTTTATTTGATATCATGATACCTCAAGCTATTGCAAATGATACTGATCGTGCTCGAAAGATGCAAAAATGTGTAATGGATTCGAGTTCGACATTCACGCACTTCAAGCATTAAAAAGAACGGGAATGAACTACAGCTCATCATTAATTTTCCTTCTGTTTGCATCGGTTCAAATGCTTTGACCGCAAGGATGCAGGTTGTTTACATGTTTTTGAAAAGTTTACAACCACTCCCTCAAGTCTCAAATGTGATCTAAATTCAGAAAGTACAAGAAAATATATTAAAAGTGTCAAAAAAATGCAAACAAGGAAGAAAACTGGGGGAGTGACCATAGGTCATGGTCACTGGCCCCCTACTAGTGATCGTGACCTGCGGTCACTGGCAGACAGTGGCCAAAAAAGCCACTATTTGCTCTCTGCTTTGTTCTATTTCACCTCTGTGACTCTTCCAAGGTGCTGAAACTTGTTTCTTCTGATTTTTGGAGTGTTGAGTGACTATCAAAACGGTTGAATTTGGCCGTGGAATCAATCAAAATCTTTGGTAATAATCACTTTTGGTTACGGACTATTTTTGTACAAGCCTGAAAAGGGTGCTGTATATCAATGAAATGAAAGCCAAAGTTGTGTCATTCTGAACCAATAATTTTCAAGGGACAGAATGAAGCCTAAAGAGGCTTGTTCACAACTTTTATAATGGCTCGAACCCCCCACCAAATGATAAAAACAAAGGAATAGATGGTCATCCTTCGAAGGCCTGCCAGTGCTTGAACATAGTCTTTTTTAAATGATACTCATGCTCTCCTTCTTTCTCTGAACCATCTCGCACTTTGAGTGACTGAGAAAAAGAAGAAGAAGTGGGTTAGAGTGCTTAAAGTGCTTTGTGAATGGCTTCAAATCTGTGGAAGTTGCTCCTGGAACTTAGAAAAATTATGTTTTCTGTCTCTATCCTCCCCTCTATATGTTAAACCGCCATTTTTATAGACTTCAACAGTAGTTAGGGAAGTTAAGGGGAGTTAAATGGAGTTACCAGAAGTTAAGGTTAGAAATAAAGCGGAGGGAACTTCCAAAAACTGCAGGAACTGCTCCACAGGTGTCAATGACCGCAACCGTGGTCACTCCCAAGGCCCATTTTTGGACTTTTACATGTGTGACCCATTTTTGCCTGTTTGGGGTTCGAACGATGTCCAATCTTCACGAAACTTAGAAGTATACTTTTTGACACTATTTTGAGTGTGTCATAGAAATTTCAGCTCGTTTTGACCTTCTGAAGTTGGTCAACTCCCCCATTGACTTTTCATGAAAATGGGCCATTGTTTCAGCTGTTTGAGGCCCAAATGACCTCGATTTGATTTGAAACTTAGAGGGACTGATGTCAGGAGTATCTTGGAGTGTTCATCCAAATTTCATGCAATTTGGACTGATGTCACAGTGACCTATTTGTTGCAAGTTCTAAGTCACTTTCACCTCTCACTGTAGGTAGTTAGCTTGTTTTCTACCCAAATGACATTCACTTGATTTGAAACTTTGCGAAGTTCATTTTAAACATGTTTTGAATCTCTTTGCCAAGTTTCATCAGCTGTGGCTCCCTAGAAATAGGATTTTGGCCAGTGACCCCCTCGCCATGGAGATCCAGTAACTTCTAAGCTGACATGCAATAGAAGTAAAACCAAACAAAGTCCTCTTGACTTGGAAATTTGTAAAATCTCCCTTAAGCATGACTGAAGCTTTGTGCCCAAATTCATCAATTTTGAATTTTGGGAAATAGGACTTTGGTCAGTGACCCCATGACTTGGTGGTCACTAACCCAAAGTTGACATGTTTGTAGTCTTTAGGTTAAATGATGTCCGTTTGACTTGAAATTTTATAGAGCCTCCCTTGAGTATAATTTGAGCCTCCTTCAGGAGTTTGAGTTAATGTGATCTTCGTGAGGTGTTACTTTGCACAGTGACCCTACAGAGCTTCGTAGACATCCATCTGAATTGAGTTTGGGTCCAAATGATGTAAATATTGCTCTGAAATTTTGAAAGATGATCTTTGAATATACTTGAAGGCATTCCCCTAAATTTGAGCTTATTCTGAAGTAGAAGTGTCAATTTCCACAATAACCCCCAAGGAGTTAGCGAACAATAACTAAAGTTTAGTTTTGAGCTGAGATGAAGTCCAAATGCTTTGAAACTTTGAAACATCATTCTCAAGCATGTTTTAGAGTTACCATGAAAGTTTTAGCAACTTTGGTGACTCGGAACCTTTAATATATTCAGTTACCCCTAGTTTTTTAGCCAATGAACCCTAAATTTGGTATTTGGTGAGTTGAATGATGAAATGAGGTCCAGTAACTCTGAAATAATGCATTTTGAGCTCATCTGAAATCTTCTAATTGGATTGCACTAGCTCTAAAAAACTAGATGCAATACTTGACTTGCCATTCAACAATCCTAAGGTTTATGTGTCCTTGGTTTGGAATTGGCTTATAATATCTTCATTGCAACATTTGTAATTTTTTATGGGTCAACAAGTGCCCCATCGAGGTCCAATGATAATAGTGTAATAGTCATTGTGCCTTGAAATAGCCAATCTGCAAGAATAATGAATGGCTTGAAGAAAATATAGTTTGTCAAGATAGGCCTAAATTTGAGATTTTGAAATTTTTGATAAAAACTATAAAGGGTATGATGAAGGAATTTGGTAAAAACATAAGAATTCTGAATTTTTTTGCCCTATTTTTACAGATATCAAGAGTAGCATCTCTGTGGGGACGGTGAGGAACACCCACGAAAGAATCCCTTAGGTATTTAGAAAATTCAGAAGTTTATGAATTTTTGTTTGGATTTTGGAAATGAATTTGATTTTCTCATAACCTATTTATCGTAGATATCCAAAATGGCATCTCTGTGGGACTAAGGGGAACAACCACAAAAAAAATCCATGAGGTTTTAAGAGAAATCAGAAATTTATGAATTTGATTTTCTTTTGACCTATTTGCCACAAATATTCAGAGTGGCATCTCTGTGGGGATGTGGGAAACACCCACAAAAAAGAATCCCTGAGGTTTTAAGAAAATCAAAAGTTGGTTTAAAATGGATCTGGGTTTGGATTTTCATGGATTTTTAGTTCACTTTCAAAAATCAAACTTTAGGTTTTAACTTGGCTTGACATGATTCAAAATGAGATGCAATTTTGAAGGAGATTGGCTTTTGGCTTTTGTGGATTTTGATCCAAAGCAATTTGAGATGACAAATTTGGCTCAAAACTGGATTTGTCCGAGGATGAACTTAAAATTTGGATAAGGTTGGCTTTAAAAAAAACACGCATTTCTGTTTGGGGCAAAATGCCTAAAGTGGGTTCACCATGTTGTGTCTTGAGATAAAATCAGAAATTTGGCTGTGAGGAACATTGCAACCATGGATCATCATATTGCAACAACAACTTTCATCCTTGAAAGATGATGCTCTGAGGCTTCAAAGCACCATAGATAGCTTGGAGAAGTCTAGTTCAAAGAACCAGGCCCGCGAAGAGTGCACTCTCGCCAAAGTAAAGGCGAAGCAAACAACCTTGAATGACTTTATTCAATCACTTGAAAGTGAAATGAGTATCAAACTGGATGAAATTGACATTGATGTTGTTGTCCCAGCTTATGCAGGCTATAAAGGGCGCGTCCTAAGGGAAGCGACTTGAGAATTTCTTGGACTAGATTTCATTAATGCAGCTTCTTGTATGACTCTTTTATCTTAATCAGCCTAGGTGGCCATGTATACATTGACTTCATTCTTTGTACTTAAACTTCAAATGAATATCAATAGAAAAACTTTTCTTTTCCTCCATTTTGTCATTGGTATAGGTGTTTGGTTTAATTTTGTGTGGATATTTGATGTAATTTGTATGGATAGTTTGTTTGGTTTGGTTTTCTCAGACCTGTATGAGGGTGTTATTTGCGATCTTTTAGATCTACAAATAAAAAACAAAGGAGTCATATAGGTGGACGTTATCCGGTGCACATGTGTAAGGCTTTCTCTAGGGTCCATGACTTGATCTTTTTGGTGTCGAAAGGGATCAAACAAAGTGGATGTTATCTGGTGCCCATGTGTGAGGCTTTCTCTGAGACCTTTGACTTATTCCTGAGGACAAAGTTTTGGTTTGAGTTTTTGTTTAGATTTTAGTTATACAGGATCTATAAAAAGACTTATTCTATGTAACCGAAAGTAGTCATATAGGGTCTACAAAAAGACTTGTTCTATATAACTACATATTAGCTAGATGGGGTCTGCAAAAAGACTTATTCCACATAGTTGAGTTTTGCTACACAAGGTTTGTAAAAAGACTTAATCTAGATAGCAAGATGTTACAAGGGATCTTGTAAGGACATTATCCAAGTAACGAAAGTTTGACTAGAGGGGTCGAAGAACTTGATCCTCACAGTCATTTTATACAAGTCTGAGGGATTTTGGTTAGGAGTCATAGGTTGTGAGGCTCGAAACTAAAGGATTTTTATTTTGGTTAAGAGTCATAGGTTGTGAGGCTTGAAACCAGAGGATTTTAGGAGTGAGAATGTACATTGTACATAAATTGGGTGCACTATACATGGTTTGGGTATACCAATGACATTCAAATATAGTATTCCTTAATTAGTTTTCCATTGATAGAGATCATGCATCTGTCTCCTTCGAGTGTGAGGAGTGCGTAAATACCATTGTAGTAGACCAACAACAAAAGGTCCTTACCATTTGAATTCAAATTTACCTTTCGACATGTGTGTACAGAACATTGGCCTTTTGACTGCAAAGACTAAGTCTCTTTTCTTGTAAGCTCTGTATTTTGACCTTCTTGTCGAAAGATCCAGTCATACGAGCTTGATAAAGGTTGATGCTTTGTTGAGTAGCAAGCCTCTTTTCATCAAGGTTTTCCAACTCTTGAAGTCTGAGCTTGGCATTATTCACTTCAGTGTATTTGTTCATCACAACTACCCGAAGAAAAGGAAGTTAAATTTCCAAGGGTATCATTGTTTTACAACCATAAACCAAGGAATATGGTGTTGATTTGGTCGGACCACGAATAGTAGTTTTGTATGGCCACAATGCTTCAGGAAGTTTGGTACTCCAACTCTTTTTGTTGTTAGAGACCATTTTCTTCAAAATTTTGCAAATGGTTTTATTGAAAGCTTTAGCAAGTCCATTAGCTGCAGGGTTCTATGCCGTAGAAAGATAGCATTTGATTCCATATTTGTCACAAAATTTGTAGGAATTTGTCGTTATTGAACTGGAGACCATTGTTATGATATAGATGTTTAGGCACCCCAAAACGATAAATGATATGAGTCTTTAAAAAGCTGAGGACTGTATCTATTTTAACATTTTGAAGTCTTGGAATGTGGTGAAATTCGATCAGCACGAATCACTCTTTGACTTCCCAAGTTTTGTTGAAAAAAGGAAGCATATCTGGTTTCTTCACTTAAAATTCAAGATTCATTTATTTTATTACAAGTTATGAATCTCCATATACTCCAAGCATACTAATACGGGATTCCAAGGCTAGCTTGAGACCCATTGATAATCAATGCCGTATATTCCACCACCTTATTTGAACATGGCTTGATTAATGAGAAAGAATGAGACGTGGAATCTTTTGGGGTTGCAGAAATGATCCCAACCCCAGAAACTAGATCTCCAAATTCATTTGTCCTGGAAGCACCATCAAAGTGCATGATCCAATATAAGTCTGGATCAATAGTGGGTTTCCATATTTGGTCAATGAAGAAGATTGGCTCATCAGGGAGATTATCTTTAAATTTAGAATTCTTCGATAGTTGATGTTCTGCTAGGAAGTCAGCGAGAGCTTGTCCTTTCACTGCCTTTGCAAGAGTATATCTAATGTCATATTGAGAGAGAACAATAGACCATTTGTCTAGACAATCACTTAGTGCACCAGCCTTTGTCACAAGTGCCTTCAATAGGTTAGTGTTGGAAACCAAGTACACTATATTGGAAAAAATATAGTAACGTAGTTTCCTCTTTGTTCTTTTGAGCTGGTGATGCCCCTAGAGAACGATCAAGAGCTCAAATGTAGAGGATTAAAGGTTTGCCTAGAATTGGAGCTGAAAGGACGGTGGGTTTGTGAGACACCATTTGATATCTTGAAAGACATCTTCACAAGCTTTATCTCACACAAATTCAATTCCTTTTTTCATGAGTCTAGATAATGCTTTATGTTTCCCAGATAAGTTTGAGATGAACAGATGAATGTAGGTAAGTCTGCCCTATAATCCCTTGAGTTCTTTAAGAGTTCTCGGAGAAGGCATCCCCAATATAGATTTGACTTTGACTAATCTCTTTGAGGGTCAGTTCTACATCAGTGGCAACTTCAACCAATCGAGCTAAAGACTTAGTTTTGTGATTAAGTGTGATAGCCTTGATTTCTGGTCGCAAATTGGTTTTGCACATTTCGATTGTTGCCCTCTGAGATGGTTGTTCCAAGCATTTGTAGTATAATGCTCCCCATCTATTGATAAAGGCATGTGCAGTTTCATTGTCTTCCTGCTTTGTACTACTGAGCATAGCAAAGGTGGCTATCTGATCCTCCTCCTGGAAATGAAGTAAGAAATTCTCTTCTGTGATTAGCCATGTCATAAAAGAAAGTTCTGGTAACTGCTTATACTAATTGAAGGAAACTCCTTTCAATGTGCTGACGAATAACCTTATTTTTAGTGCATCTAACCTGGCAGGCTTCCAGTGAGTGATTTGAAATGCATAATATGCTAATATGCTGACCCCTTCCCAAGGTATGGTTGAAAAGTTGGAAGTTTACACTCTGGTGGAAATGGAACCTATCAAATTCCGGAGGATACTTGGGTGTAATACCCTTCTTTTTCATCCTGGACTTCACTTTTGATTTTGTCAGTATTTCTTCAGTTTCTTTGAAGGTTACATGTTTTTCAGGGTTTGCATAAAGACCAAGAATTGAAGAATGATCACCGCTAGAAGAACCTGCAGCTATTATCTCATCTATTAGAGACTTAAATTAAGCTATGAGCAGGTCAATTTTAGTAGCATTTTTCTTGATCATTACTTGTTCTTTTCTGTTGGCAAACAGAGGATTTATTTGACCTTCAACCGGACCACCCAGCTTATCTGTTAAGATTTTTAATTTGGCAGTCAAATGGTCAATCATAGCTCCTTGTTGTTTGACAATATCACTGACATTGTCATCTTCATTTGTACCAGCATCTTCTTCGTTGGCATCTTTACTTCCACTAGCATCTTCATTTTCATCTTTGCTAGTTCCACTCCCCTCAGCCATTAACACAGTGTATTGACGGGGATAAGATGATGTTAATGCCTGAGGAGTGGATTGACTGTCTTTTGTATTAAAGATAGTGATAGGATCATCATCAGAATCAGTTTCGAAGTGACCTTCAGAAGTGCTGATTGAATGGGAGTTTGAATCAGACCCTTTTGATTGAGTTCGAACCATACTCCGAATAACTCTTCGAGCTGAGCCTAGCCCGACCATGCAAGAAGAGGTCAAGTCCAGATCATCTTCTTTAATTACCCGTTTTCAAGTGATTTGTGCTGTGATAACTTCTGAGTTTGGTCCTTGTAATGGGCCAAATCGTTTTTCTTGATTTGGTTGGCAAGCCTAGCTATCAAGATTTGATCTTTGAACTTGGCAACCAGTAGCCTAGAAGTACTGGCAACTCATTCCCAATCCATGGGGTCGGAGGTGGGAAATAAAAGAATGTGGACAGCACTTCTTTTATTCTTTTTCTTCTGGTCCTTTTTATTGGAGCGAATCCTTGAAACGAGCGAGATTGGTTGAATTATTAATAACCAATCACTTGGTTTTCTTTTTGTCTTTTACGCCATGTGATAGACGCTGGGGTGAAGATGGCAGGGAAGGTGCCACTATGATAGAAGGTAGACACCTCCTGCCAAACCTCCGTCCCTCTTTTTGAGTCAAAGGGTAGAAGGTGTTATCTTCAAATGAGGCCAAGGGTTTGTTCTCAACCTTTTTGGATTTTAGAGTACGTGGTTGAAGTGACCAATTGCTACATCCTGGGATCAATGCATCCTTCTGGGACTTCTTGCGAGTCAGGAACTGCCAAAGGTCCTTTAGTGTTTGCTTGGTAATGACCCGCTATTTGGGTTGAGTAGGTGGTGACTTTAAGCCCTGAGCAGTCACTGAATGTGACTTGCCAAGTGTCATTGACTTATGAGCTGTGAACCGGACCTGCTTTGCCCCAGACTAGGCTTTGTGATATAAAGATTGCTGCCTTCTAACTTCAGCTTATGATTTGGTTCCTCCTAAACCTTGTTGAAATCTTTAAACGAATTCTGGGCGTATTTGGAAACCCGGGATTTGGGAGTCACAATCTTCTTGATGGATTTAAGGGTCACTGATGACCAATTTGGATCAACCGAAGTCATTGAGCCCGTTGGAGTAGAGAGTCTTTGAAAAACTAAAACTCTCGACGTAAGAGCAGAAGAGTCCATTCGAGCCTTTTTCGGTATTCTTGCAGTTGGTTTGTATTGCGTCATGGAGATTTTAAAGAGCCTCTCCTTGGCCTCATCAAAAGTGATGATTAGGGAACTCATGATATCTTTGCAAAAAGTAAGCCCAATGGACTACATTAATGGTATAACCAACATGGCTGCCTTTTGGGCTAGCCGTAATAGTTTATGAATGCCATCTGAACCAACATAATTTTGAATCGGAATGGTCAAATACAGGCATAAATCCCATCTCATTGTGCTATGCTGACTGTTGTAATTATCAGAATTTCTACAGCATTTCAAAACTATGTAGTCAAGCTTACAAGCATGCTAAGCTAATTAGACCTAACTACCAAAAACATTCAGCAATGTTTCAAGGCTATATGTGTCAGACTTAAAAGCAAAAGAAGGTTGGATCTAATCAAAGGGATAGGACCCACTGGAATAAACCTGCACCATTACCACAATGATCACACAGGATCCATCAGTGCATGATGTCAGACAATGCATGACTGCAATGTCGTCGGCCTTATCACTGATTTCATAAAACATTTATTTGGGTCAAAGCCCTCTGGACTGAATCACCACTTTTCTAAAGCTTAAAGAGTGTGATTTAGTCCGTGCACATCAAGGTGCAAGTTCCTTCAATTAAATCCACCAATTAAATGGCAAAAATCTGCACTTAGAGGTGCTGAAAGCCTTTATTTGAATGATCAAATGATGTAATTCGAAGTGCAAAGTTGCTTTATTAATATTGCCAAAAGCATCGTAGACATCAAGGTCTTGCATGGGTGTCTTCAAAGGTTAAACAAGCCAATTTTAGCAACAAAACAGGTCAGTGACTGTGACTCGCGGTCACTACCCATTTTCCATCAATTCCTGTAGTTACAGCACTTTTTGTATAGTGTCTCGTGGTCACTAGGCAACAGAGCAATTTACAGCTTAACAGCAGCACAACAACAACACTTTTAGCCAATTTTCATGTTTTTTGGCCAAATTTGATCACAAATTAAGGCAAATAAATCCCCATAGACAGTGCCAATCTTCTGATTGCGCTCGAAAGATGCAAAAATGTATACTGGATTCGAGTCTGACATTCACGCACTTCAAGTGTTAAAAAAATGGGAATTAACTACAATTCATCATTAATTTTCCTTTTGTTTACATGGGTTCAAATGCTCTGACTGCAGGGATAGAGGTTGTTTACATCTTTTTGAAATGTTTACAACCTCTCCCTCAAGTCTCAAATGTGATCCAAATTCGGAAAGTACAAGAAAATACATTAAAAGTGTGAAAAAATGCAAAAAAGGAAGAAAACTGGGGGAGTGACCGTGGGTCACGGTCACTGGCCCCCTGCTAGTGACCGTGACTCACAGTTGATCGCGCTCGAAAGTTGGTGAAATGTATAGTGGATTCGAGTCCAACATTTATGCATTTCAAGCGTTAAAAAGAATGGAAATTAACTACAGTTCATCATTAATTTTCCTTTTGTTAACATAGGTTCAAATGCTCTGACGGCGAGGATGCAGGTCGTTTACATGTTTTTTGAAAAGTTTATAACCCATCCCTCAAGTCTTAGATGTGATCCAAATTCGGAAAATATAAGAAAATACATAAAAAGTGTGAAAAAAATGCAAAAAAAAAAAAAGAAAAAACTGGTGGAGTGACCGTGGGTCACGGTCATTGGCAGACAGTGGCCGAAAAGCCACTGTTTTGCCTTCTGTATTGCACTAGTTCGTCTCTATAACTACTTCAAAGTGTTGAAACTTGCTTTTATGATCTTTGAGATGTTGAATGACCATCGAAAGAATTAAATTCAATCGTGGAATACATCGAAACCTTTGTTGATCATTACTGTTGTTTACGGATCATTTTTTGTACAAGTCCGAAAGAGGTACTGTATGAAGCCAAAGTTGTGTCATTCTGATCTTATGTTTTTCAAGGGACAGAATGGAGCCTAAAGAGGCTTGTTCACAACTTCTATGATGGCTAGAAAACCCCCCAAATGAGAAAAACAAAGGAAACAATGTCATCCTTCGAAAGCTTGCCAGTACTTGAATATAGCTCTCTTTTAAATAACACACATTACTCCCCTTCCTTCTCTGAACCATCTCTCACCTTAAGTCACTGAAAAGAAGAAGAAGAAGAAGTGGGTTAGAGTACTAAAGTATGCCTTGCTTAAAGCTTTCAGTAGAAATTCCCTTGCATTTTCTCTCTATCCTCTTTTAAGTGTTTTTTTCTTTTTTATAGACTATCCAGGTGGTTTTAGGGAGTTTCAGGAAGTCGAAGAGAGGTCATAGGAGGTTGAATTTCAAAAAGAAGTGGGGGAAACTGCCCAAAACTGCAAGAACTGCTCGTGTAACACTCCGACCCTAATTACTTCAGTTTAGCAACTAATTAATGTTCTTTTTGGTCATTTACCAGTGAATTAGTTTAGTGTATGTCGTTTTGCCTTTTTGAGTTACGTTTTGGGTCATGGATAGGTAGTTGGGTTGAGTTTAACCTGGATTAGGTATATATAAGCCCTTTTTCGTAATTTTATATTTAATAAGATTTCGTCATTCATGCATCATCTTGGTGTCATCACATGCATATCGTTACATTTGTTGATTTCCGTAACCGACTCGCATGCAAACAACTTCATTTGTCTCCGTTGGATGTTTAGTTGACTCAAAATGAACTTTCCTTGAAATACAGAGACTTTCTTATAGAGTCCATGTAACACTTATCTATTTAAGGAGAAAGAGCACCGACTCATTTCATTCTTTCTCAACTCAACGTTAGTCTCTTCCCCTCAATGTTTTCTCCTTCTTTGATTCTCTTCTTCTCTTCGTTGGAAGGATCCTTTTTTCATCCATTTTCCGATTCATCTCCTTATGTGGTCTAAGGAAAGAATTTGTTTCATTCTAACATCTATGAGTATAAAGTCCTCTCCATTCATTACATACACTCCTCTCTTTTCACTCTTTGCATGCATGGCTACTAGGGTTCCATATAGACATCCAATCTGAGGCCGAGGGACAGAGATTAATTGGAAAAAAGCTCAATTGAGGCAAGTATAAGCACCTTATGGATGAACACATGTTGGTAGACTATGATTGTTATTATTCTTCTCAATCTTTCAAGATTCTTATGTTTTACGGCCCTTCTGTATACATTGATATACTCTTATTTCCAATTGTTTAAAGTCTATTCATTCCTAAACTGTATGTGAATTTCTTAAGTCGCAGAACTTCTAAAGCCTATGGCTAAGTCGTAGAACTCCACAGCTCAAACTCCAAAGAGCAGCCAAATTTGGACTTATAGTATGGCTAAGCTATGACTAAGCCGTAGGATGTACTACGATTGAGCCGTAGGCTAGCCGTGACCCCACTATAAGTCAAGCTACGGCTTGATGTCCCGAGAGTAGGAAAACACGAAATCCTTCTACAATCTAGCCATGACGAAACCGTATGGTGTGCTACGACTAGGCCGTATCCAACCGTGGCTAAACCGTAAAACCATCAAGGTCCAGCCGTAAGAGAATGCACTGTTCAATCGTGGCTCGCCGTAATTATGGAAGGCATTCTGGGAAACCACGGCTGAGCCATAGTATAGAATACGGCTAAGCCGTAAGTCACCCACAGCTAAGCTGTGAGACCACTGAAAATTAAGGAAAAAGATAGGTATGATTAAGAGACCTTATAGGGCCTTCGTGTTGGATTCACCGATACCCCTTAAATTGTCCAATGGAATACCTGAATATCATGAATGGTCTTGAGGGCTGTGACTCATTCATATGTGTTGTCCAATTGTTAAGCACCTCCCCATGGATGTTGGTTTAAAAGACTTCGATACACCTTCTCAATACATTGTAACACCCAAAAGACGGACAACTAGATATCGAACAACTTAAAACTACATCATCATGCACAGTTTAAAACAATGGACAACTAGCTTAAGGTTGGCTAGTAAACTATCGTGATCCCATGAAAATGACTCAAATTGCATAACATGTTGGCTCTAGTTATTGCCTTCCATTCTTTTACTGTTACTTTGACTTGTATTTGATTTGACTTGAACGACCATAGTATTTGTGATTAAGTTTATTGTGGTATGGTTTGATACATGGACGACTTGGACTTGAATTGAATTGACTTACATTATATGACATGACTGACACGGTTTGGCTTTACTTAGCCTCACCTTTATGAGACTCAACAGGGTTGACTTTGGCGTAACATATTTATTACCACTGCAATGTGCTCTCGTCTTGGGGCTTCCGGACCCCAAGAACTAGAGAGTCATTCGTACCCTGACCCGGTCGATGGTGTTCTCAACGCATAGATCCCTAGAGAGAGATATGACAGATGTAGTAGCCACCTAGTAAAGTATATCTGTTCAATGATTTTGATATTATGCTTTATTCACATACACAATTTGCCCAGTATACTAAATTGGAACTCTATGTGTAATCACCTGTTAATGATTCTTGTAGACACAACTCTTGTTACCTTACTGTTACTTATGCTTTGTTGAATCGTCGTATTCACTGGTTGTCCTTGGTGTTACAGGCTCATATCCCATTTTCGATCCTCACTGGTCGGCAAGACTTCAGAGGAGATCATAGAGGCCCCATCAGAGCTAGATGAGTGGATGTGATCAATCCACCCCGAAGAGCGGCATAGCATTAGGATAGGTTTCCTTTTGATATGTGGGATGCATCTTGTTTCTGTCTTGGAGTATATCTCCCTGCATTTTGTGTATATTAGAAACTGTCTTCTCACTCTTGTAAAGGCAAGGTTCCCTTTTACTATTTATCTTGTAAATAATTTTTTCTTTTATTTTTGGTGTATCCTCTAAATTATGTGATGATACTGACAGTTTCCGCGTACGATGCTATTACACCTGTGATTTTTCCCTTGTGCGTGTGCACTTGGACTGGGTCTAGGTGTGTATGCACGAGAGTAAGTGTGTAACTGATTAGGTTTAAACTTAATCCCCGATTTCTTGGGCTCGAGTCGTGACAGCTCGATGGAAGTCAGTGACCGCAGCCGTAGTAGTCACTCCCAAGGCCTGTTTTTTGGACTTTTGCGTATGCAACTCATTTTCACCTGTTTGAGGTCCAAATGATGTCCGATCTTTGCAAAACTTGGGAAAATGCTTTTTAACACCATTTTGAGTGTGTTATAGAAATTTCAACCTGTTTTTACCTTCTGGAGTTGGCCAACTCCCCGATGACTTTTTCATGAAAATGGACCCTTGTTTCAGCTATTTAGGATCTAAATGACCTCGATTTGATTTGAAACTTAGAGGGATTGATATCAAGATTATCTTGGAATGTCCATCCAAGTTTCATTCATTTTGGATTTGGGGAAGTAGGACTTCAGACAGTGACCTATTTATTGCATGTTCCAAGTTACTATTCACCCCACACTGTAAGTAGTTAGCTTGTTTTCTACCCGAATGATGTTCAATTGACTTGAAACTTTGGGGAATTAACTTTGAACACATTTTGAGTCTTTATTCTGAATCTCATCAGCTTTGGCCTTCTGGAAGTAGGATTTTGGCTAGTGACCTCTATGGCTCGAGGGTCACTATCTTCTAGTCTGACATATAATGGAAGTAGGATCAAACGAAGTTCTTTTGACTCGGAAATTACAGAATATCTTTTGAGCATGATTGAAGCTTTATGCCCAAATTTCGTCAATTTTGGACAACCGGAAACAGGACTTTGGTCAGTGACTCCTTGGCTCGGGGGTCACTAACCCAAAGTTGACATATTTGAAGACTTTGGGTCAAATAATGTCTGTTAGACCTGAAATTTTGCAAAGCTTCTCTTAAACATAATTTGAGCTTCCTCTAAGAGTTTTAATTGATTTGATCGTCACAAGACATCACTTTGCGCAGTGACCCATAGAGCATAATAGATTTTCATCTGAACTGAGTTTTGGTCCAAATAATATCTAAATGCTTTGAAACTTTGAAGGATAGTCTTTGAATGTACTTGAAGGCATTCCTCCAAGTTTGAACTTTCTTTGACATGCAGAAGTGTCAGTCTTTACAGTGACCCCAAGGACCTAACAAACAGTCACTGAAACCTAATTTTGAGTTGAGATGGAGTCCAAATGCTTTGAAACTTTGAAACATCATTCTCGAGCATGCTTTAGAGTTTCCATGAGAGTTTTAGCCACTTTGGTTGTTGACCTATAAAAATTGCAAATACTGCAGCGAAGACACCTTATCTCAGCTTAATTTAGGCTACAGAGGTTATTTGCAGATCCTGGGGAATCACTGTGAGAACTGGCATTCCATGAAGATCAAGATAGCTGGAACTCTCAGAGGAAGTTCAAATTTCGGGTTGAACAGACATCATCGAACTCAAAAGCCACAAGCATGTCAGCCTGAGGTCAGTTCCCCCCAAGCCAGGGGGTCACTGACCAAAGTCCTGCTTCCCGATGTCCAAAATTAATGAAATTTAGACGCGAAGCTTCAGTCATGCTCAGAAGATACTTTGCAAATTTTCAAGATGAAAAGACTCTGTTTGGCCTAAATTTCATTACATGTCAGCTTAGAGGACAGTAATCCCGAATTTGGGGGTCATCGGCTAAGATCTTACTTCCAGAAGGCCAAAGCAGATAAAATTTGGAACAAATGCTCAAAGAATGCCCCAAGTTATTCTCCCAAAGTTTCAAGTCAAGGGGAGGCTGTTCGGATAGAAAACAAGCTAACTATCTCAATGTGGAGTGAATAGTGACCTAACGCATGCAATGAATAGGTTACTGTTCGAAATCCTACTTCCTAAAATCCAAACTGCATGAAATTTGGATGAATACTCCAAGATGTTCTTGACGTCAGTCCCTCCAAGTTTCAAATCAAACCGGAGTCATTTGGGCTTCAAACAGCTGAAACAAGGGCCCACTGTCATAAAAAAGTCAACTGGGGAGTTGACCAAGTTCAGGTGGTCAAACAGAGCTGAAACTTCTGTGACACACTCAAAATAGTGTCAAGAAGTATCCCTCCAAGTTTCGTGGCGATTGGACACAGTTTGGGCCCCAAACAAGCGGAAACAAGCCACATATGCAAAATTCCAAGAATGGGCCTTGGGAGTGACCGGGGCCCACAAACAAAAGGAGTTGACCAAGTTCAGGTGGTCAAACAGAGCTGAAACTTCTGTGACACACTCAAAATAGTGTCAAAAAGTATCCCTCCAAGTTTCGTGGCGATTGGACACCGTTTGGGCCCCGAACAGGCGGAAACAAGCCACATATGCAAAATTCCAAGAATGGGCCTTGGGAGTGACCGGGGCCCACAAACAAAAGGAGTTGACCAAGTTCAGGTGGTCAAACAGAGCTGAAACTTTTGTGACACATCAAAATAGTATCAAGAAGTATCCCTCCAAGTTTCGTGGCGATTGGACACCGTTTGAGCCCCGAACAGGCGGAAACAAGCCACATATGCAAAATTCCAAGAATGGGCCTTGGGAGTAACCGGGGCCCACAAACAAAAGGAGTTGACCATGTTCAGGTGGTCAAACAGATCTAAAACTTATATGACATACTCAAAATAGTGTCAAGAAGCATCCCTCCAAGTTTCGTGGCTATTGGACACCGTTTGGGCCCCGAACAGGCAGAAACAAGCCACATATGCAAAATTCCAAGAATGGGCCTTGGGAGTGACCGGGGCCCACAAACAAAAGGAGTTGACCAAGTTCAGGTGGTCAAACAGAGCTGAAATTTCTATGAAACACTTAAGATGCTCTCAAGCAACGTCTCTCCAAGTTTCGTGATGATTGGACATCATTCGGGCCTCAAACAATGGAAAATAGACCGCATATGCAATGTTCCAAAAGTAGGCCTTGTCCGTGACCGGGTCCCAATTAATGAAAAAGTTGACCAACTTCCTGAAGTCAAAAAGGGCTGAAATTTTTATGACATGTAGAGAATAGTGTTAAGAAGCATCCCTCCAAGTTTGGTGGCAATCGGACTTCGTTTGAGCCTAAAACAGATGAAAATGGGCCACATACAAGAAAAACCTGAAATTGGGCCTCGTCCGTGGCCCAGTCTGCGGTCACGGACCTTCAAAGGATGTTTCCCACGATTTTGGGTGGTTTCCCTCCACTCCTCTTCGAAATCCAACTCCCCACAACTGTTATTAACTCCCCAAAACTGCACAAAACTGATTGGGAGTCTATAAAAAGGGAAAATTTGGAAGAAACAAGGGGACACACACACATAAAGAAGAAAAGTGAAGAAATTGAAGAAAGTCACCACCTAAGGCAACAAGAAGCAAGCTCCAGCAGCACTTCCACGACCATTCCCACCCTCTTTTCTTAGTTTTAAAGGTGAGCAAGAAAATTCAAAAGGAGAGAAGGAAGGGAAATGGCCAAAGTCCATACCATGTTCGTACGACGCCAATTTTTGAGAGGATGACATTGTCACCTCTGTTTCTCTCATTCGTAGGGCTTCTTAGCCATTACAAGAGTTGTGAAAGAAGCCTCTCTAGGCCTCATTTTGTTCCTTGAAAATGATAGGTTCAAATGACACAACTCCGGCTTCAAATTTGCCCATTTCGGACTTGAAACAAAAATGCAGTCCGTAAGCACGAATGATGAGTTACAGCGGTTTCAATTGATTCCATGATAAAATGTGATCTTCTTGATGGTTGTTCACCGCTCTAAAGTCATGAGAATGGAGTTCCAACACTTGAAAGAAGTTCCAAGAAAGAACCAGCGCGAACAGCACAAAAAAACGGAGGCACAAGGCCATTGTCTGTCAGTTACCGTGACCCCCGGTCACTGGCAGGTTCCAGTGACCGCGGGTGAGTCACGGTCACTGGAAGGCCCCAGTGACCGCGGGTGAGTCACGGTCACTGGAATGGGGCAGTGACCGCGGGTCACGGTCACCCCCCATTTTTTCCTCTTTTTTGCATTTATTCTTCCACCTTATGTATATTTTCTTGTATTTTCCAAATTGAGATCACATCTAAGACTTGAGGGAGGGGTTGTAAACTTTCAAAATGTATGTAAAAAACCTGCATCCCCGCGGTCAGGGCACTTGAACCCATGTAAACAAAAGGGAAATTAATGATGAACTGTAATTATTTTCCATTCTTCTTAACGCTTAAAGTGCGTGAATGTCGGACCTTGATTCCGTAATTCATTTCCACGCGTACATTTTTAAGCGTGATCATTGGTGACTTAGAAGGTTGAAATTGTTTAGTGACCCTTGGATTTGAGTCATTGAACCTCAGACATTGAACCTCGGACTTAGTGTTTGGTGAGTTGAGCAGCCAAATGAAGTCCTCCAATTTCGAAACTTGAATTGCTGCATTTCGAAGTCATTTAAAGTCCTCTGAGTTTATTGTAGCAGCTGTGATTTTCTCCTTTTATGGGTCAACGACGGCCACTGGAAAATTGGAGAGTGGCCGTGGCCTGTGGTCACTGGTAGATAATGGCCAAAAAAGCCACTATTTGCTCTCTGCTTTGTTCCGTTTTGCCTCTGTAACTCTTCCAAGGTGCTAAAACTTGTTTCTTCTGATTTTTGGAGTGTTAAATGACTATCAAAAAGGTTGAATTTGGCTGTAGAATCGATCAAAACCTATGGTAATCATCACTTTTTATTACGGACTGAATAAAGCTTAAAGAGGCTTGTTCACAACTTTTATGATGGCTAAAACCCTCCACCAAGTGAAAAAAACAAAGGAATAGATGGTCATCATTCGAAGACCTACCAGTGCTTAAACATAGTCCTTTTTAAATGATACCCATACTCCCCTTCTTTCTCTGAATCATCTCTCACCTTGAGTGACTGAGAAGAAGAAGAAGAAGTGGGTTAGAGTACTTGAAGTGCTTTGTAAATGGCTTCAAATATGTGAAAGTTGCTCCTGGAACTTAGAAAATTTATGTTCTTTGTCTCTGTCCTCCCCTCTATATGTTAAACCTCCCTTTTTATAGACTTCAGCAATAGTTTGGGGGGTTGTGGGGAGTTTAAAGGAGTTACCAGAAGTTAAGGTTAGAAATAAAGTGAAGGGAACCGCCGAAAACTATAGCAACTGCTCCACAGGTGTCAGTGAACGCAACCGTGGTCACTCTCAAGGCCCATTTTTGAACTTTTGCATGTGTGACCCGTTTTTACCTATTTGGGGTTCGAATGATGTCCAATCTTTACAAAACTTAGAAGGATGCTTCTTGACACTATTTTGAACGTGTCATAGAAATTTCAGCTTGTTTTGACCTTCTGAAGTTGGTCGACTCCCCCATTGACTTTTCATGAAAATGGGCCTTTGTTTTAGCTGTTTGAGGCGCAAATGAATTCAGTTTGATTTAAAACTTGGAGGGACTGATGTCAGGAGTATCTTAGACTGCTCATCCAAGTTTCATGAAATTTGGATTTGTGGAAGTAAGATTTCGAAAAGTAACCCATTTGTTGCAAGTTCAAGTCACTTTCACCTCACACTGTAGATAGTTAGCTTGTTTTCTACCCAAACGACATTCAATTGATTTGAAACTTTGTGGAGTTCATTTTGAACATATTCTAAATCTCTTTGCCAAGTTTCATCAGCTTTGCCTTCCTGGAAATAGGATTTTGGCCAGTGACCTCCATGGCTTGGGGGGTCACTAACTTCTAAGTTGACATGCAGTGGAAGTAAAACCAAACGAAGTCCTCTTGACTTGAAAATTTTTAAAATCTCCCTTAAGCATGACTTAAGCTTTGTGCCCAAATTTCATCAATTTTGGCTGTCGGGAATCAGGACTTTGGTCAGTGACCCCATGACTTGGGGGTCACTGACTCAAAGTTAACATGTTTGTAGTCTTTAGGTCAAATGATGTCCGTATGACCTGAAATTTTGTAGAGCTACCTTGAGCATAATTTGAGCTTCCTCCAAAGGTTTGAGTTAATTTGATCTTTGTGAGGTGTCACTTTGCACAGTAACCCCACAGAGCTTTGTAGACTACCATTTGAACTGAGTTTGGGTCCAAATGATTTTCAAATGCTCTAAAATTTTGCAGGATAATCTTTGAATATACTTCAAGGTATTCTTCTAAATTTGAGCTTATTCTAACATATAGAAGTGTCAATTTCCACAGTGACCCCCAAGGAGCTAGCAAACAATCGCTAAAGCTTGGTTCTGAACTGAGATGAAGTCTAGATGCTTTGAAACTTTGAAATATCATTTTCAATCATGTTTTAGACTTTCCATGAAAGTTTCAACCACTTTGGTAACGCATAACCTTGAGTATGTTCAGTAACCTCTAGTTTCTAAGCCAATGAACATTGAATTTGGTATTTTGTGAGTTAAATGACGAAATGAAGTCCAGTAACTCTGAAATGCTGCATTCTGAGCTCTGAAGTCTTCTGATTATATTGCACCAGCTCTAAACATTTAGATGCAGTACTTGACATGCCATTCCACAATTCTAAGGTTTATATATCATTGGTTTGGAATTTGCTTGTAATATCTTCACTGCAACAGTTGTAATTTTTTATGGGTCAACAGATACATAAGAAAGTTTTAATAAGCAAGCAAGCAAGAACGCACAATTGTATCATCATTGATTTATAGAGTCGACACACTAAACTTGACCTATAAGGCCCAGTTGGGCTTAGTATGACTTTGAGACATGTATCGCTTCAGTTGGTTTTTGCAGTGGAGTGAGTCAACATTCCTTTGGGGTAATCAGATTAACTTCCTGGTTCCATACATATATATCCCAATAAATGCTCTTCTTTGGAGAGAATACTAGTGATGTGGTTGCCAAATTTCCAAGTATATTTCTATTACATTTATTCTTTTATGCATATATTCATTACAAATGCTAGCATGGTTAATGAACTATTATTGACCTCGTATTTATTGATTATGTCTTTATTTCTTTATTGAAACCATGTGTTTAGCGTACCACTTGCATATTCTTATTGAGTTATCATACTCAGGGTGCTACCCTTAGCGTTACAGGAACCAGCAATGACCTGATCCTTGAAGTGCTTTGGGAAGGTACCATGTAGGTACCCTCAAGAATAGACAAATGGATTTTCAATGGCTTATTCTATTAGCAGAGTCTTTGGTAGAGCATCATAGGTCACTCGGGCATGTAGGACTTGAGCCTTGGGGTGATCCCTTTATTTCATCATGTCATGTGGTTGAGACTTATGATATTACATGTTATTATTATATGTATTCGGTCTTCAAACTGCTTGGTTACATTTGTGCACTTGTGCATCTTATTTCTTACCATGAGCATACATTTCACTAGACTTATGTTGGAGGCATGTAGTTTTTGCATGGGATCATGTTTAATTCAGTAATCTAATTGAGTAAATTATCATGAAATGTTTAAATAGATATTTGTTTAGGCTCTAATACTATCATAGAGTATTCAATGGATACGCTGAGCACTAAGTTCTGCAATTGGATTTGAATATGTATGTGTCTATGGATATTCCGCACATGAAAGATTTGTGAGAAATTTCCTTGTACTGGTCCATACTTGCCTTAGTGTGATGTGAATTAATACGGAATTGCACATGCCACGTCACGAGCTTAGCCGTATTAACTTGAGCCCGGGGCATGACATAGTGGGACCCACCCACCTACTGAATCCAAACAGTGAAGACTTCAATGTAGGATTCTTTGGATGAGTATAGGATGTACACAAGTGGTCATTAGTCCAAACCCACCTAAAACAGAACTAGCACACAAGGGCAACTAATAGAGCATTTAACGTGCTTGAGTATTAAGACACAATTAAAAAAAATAAACGACACAATAATGCTATATGGTGATATTGAATATTGACACAAAGCATTTACATGCTAATATGTCAACACCATAATTGGATATTACTAGTTCATTTTATGGGGAAATACTACTTTACTTCGTTAAATATGGTGTTGACAAATTGGCATTTACATGCTTTGTGTCAATATTTCATGTCACCGTAGTATTACTAGAAAACAAAAAAAAAAAAAAAAAAAAACTTGCCTATATGACAATTGAGTTGGAATCATCCAGGAAAGGGTTCATAGAATTTTCTAGCCCATTCCTACAAACACATCATGGTGGGTTTTTGGTGAAATTTCAAACCACTTAAAATCACTTTCTTGATTAGTTCTACTAATACAATAAATTTTACAGTGACAAGAGTAATGCATCATATTGATCATATCTTTTGAATATGATCAATCTAACGAATGGATATGACCGTAATTGTAGTAACATCTTCCTTGATGACAGACAAGATAAGATAGCGATAGGAAGTAGATTCGATGACAATAGCGAGCCCTGTTAAGGAAGTTAGATCGATGACCTCGTAGTCTCCTGCATTAGAGAATTTTTATTTTTCATATTATCACTTCTATTATTATTGTTATTTACTATTCCAAGCCCAACGACCGGCGCATGGCTGCAATTGCCACCTACTCTTCATACCTACAGTATATGTGCTGGGGTCCTCACTTTATATTCTTAGCTAACGGCACCTCCTTTACATGAACACAGCAGTGTGTTGCGTGGACTGTTTGGTGTAGGGTGTTAGATGGGTCATGAAATCTATCCTCACAACAAACGCTATTTAATTCAAACTCTCCCCCAAACTTCGGAAGTGCGCACAAGCCTTAGAGAAGAAGCAAAAACAAAAAACGAAAGGCACCAAGTTTCAAAGCCATTCAAAGCGTAACAGTTAAAACAGAAATGGCCCAGGGCAATAAGAGAACCCTTATCATCGGTGCCACAGGATTCATGGGACGGTTCGTGGCCGAGGCTAGCCTTGCCACCGGCCGACCCACCTTCGTGCTCGTTCGACCTGGCGCCACCTCCACATCCAAGGCCAAGATCATCAGAGCCCTCCAAGAGAAGGGTGCCACCATCTTACATGTACGTGTGCCACCCGCCGCCTTTCCAAGTCTTGGATAAGATTATTATTGGTGACCATGTATCGTGTAGTCGTCTTCATTTTTTGGCCTGATTGGTTTCAGTTGTACTTCTCACAGGGCTCCATGGGTGACCGGAATTTTATGGAGAAGATGCTGAAGGATCATGAAGTAGACGTCATCATAACGGCCGTCGGGGGCGATAGCATTCTCGAGCAGCTCACCTTGGTCGACGCCGTCAAAGCCGCGGGGACGGTAAAGGTACGCTTTTATTTTTACCCACCCAAAAGCGCAGTGACCCAAGCTACACAAATGAGGGTCAGTGTATTCCTTGTAATTGGAAGCCCACACAAGTAGACAGATAGCCCAGAAAGAGAAGCACACAGATCTCAAAAAAATGACATATCCAGTGATTAAATCCTAATTAACAGGTGACATCCGAGATTGCCAAATGCCAACCATCAAACACACCCCATTCTTGAGGCAGTTAAAAATGAGATTTTTGTTGTCCCATCAGTATGAGAATTTTATACACCACAGACCTGGACACTATGGTTTGATTGCAGCTCACGGTTTGATTACAGTCGAACCAGGAACGTTCTTCATGATCGAAAGAATATATCTATATCTATTAATTTTTATTTGTAACTAACTATAAGCTTCATCATCTTCATTATCATCACTAGATTACCAAAAAAAAAAAAAAATTCTTCGTCATTATCGCTGTAGCTCCGTTTATAACTCCGTAGTGATTTTTGAACCGTACATACCAAATTTTTGCTGGATGAGCATTTAGCGTGTTGATGAAGAGCACGAGTTCCACTTAAATGAGGTCGTTCTCATCCATTAATTATTCATTGACAATTAATTATTCATTGACAACGTTTTATCAGATGTTACGAGCGATGTAACCCATACAGCTACTATATTTATTCGCAAATGATGTTGCTGCATGTATCAAGGATGGCGACCCCTCGGATACTGCTTAGTGGACATCTGTCCACTTCTGGCAGAAATGGTAAGGACATCAGGGGCAATCTTTTATCAGACAAGACTATTAAATCCAAGTGGATATCACTTTTTAACATTTTTCAAAGGTTGATAATAAAATATAAACTTTGTGTCAGTATCATCGTTACTGAAGTCTATTGTGTTGGTGCCCTTGGGTGGACATTATTGTTTCACTTTAAATTAACTTGTAAGAGAACTTGGAAGGTTATTCTCATTGGACACATGAGCACGCTACCTTGGAGTCCCGATTAAAAATCCCTGGACCAACCAGATCCCCCCAGGCTAGCATGGAGGAGCTTATCGTGCATAGTGGAGGCGTGTGGAGGGGAGAGACCATTTAAAATTCCTTTTTTTTTTTTCATAACTAGGAAATTCCAACCTCACCTTACAATTGTTGCAGAATAGATGGTAAAACCCAAAATGCATAACACCACATATAAACAACATATATTAAACACTATATATCAATTAAGACACTCAAAGAAAATTCAAACCATGGACCCCCGAAACAATACCAAACTTTCCAACCCATCAAAATGTTAAAGCATGGTAAACATTTCTCTTCAAAACTCTACCCACTAATACCACATGATATTTTGTTTGGTTGCAGAGATTTTTACCGTCCGAGTTTGGGCATGATGTGGACCGAGCTGACCCGGTCGAGCCGGGGCTTACCATGTACAATGAGAAGAGGAAGGTCCGCCGTGCCGTTGAGGAAGCCGGAATCCCCTACACTTACATCTGCTGCAATTCCATTGCTGCCTGGCCCTACCATGACAACACCCACCCGTCCGATGTTCTCCCTCCTCTGGACAAATTCCAGATCTACGGTGATGGGAGCGTCAAAGGTAATTTACATATTTCATCAAAAAGAACAATAAAAAATTGTGCTTCATCAGGTATAGGGTGAGAAAGTTGGTGATGGGAATCTGATCAGCTCTGATCCGTAGACCGGGTCGTCCTGGTGATGGGGCCTACTCTGGGCCACTTTTGTCAAATGCTAGATACGGCCAACATCCATTTGGCCCTTTCTAGAAATTTCCGGTCTAGTGATGCAATGCATGTGGTAGGTGTGACCCTACCCAAACAAGGACAATCACAGCAGGGAAGATTTAACTTTAGTAGAGTTTCTTTTCCTGCTTTTAAGGCTGCCACAGTGCCTTGCTGAAAGCCTTGTTTTTTTCTTTTTTTCTTTTTTTTTTTTGAAAGGTACTATTTTTTTTTTTTTTGAAAGGTTTTTATTTTTATTTTTTTAAGCCTTTCACTTAGTGCGGATAAAGCTAGAACAGTCCAAGTCCTGCCCGGATTCTATGAGTATACCTACTCCATAATGTGGTGGACACTAATGGGTCCACCCACGCTCACTTAGGAGTTTTACCTGGAGGGGGTTTTTTCCTCAGAGAATCCTGATTCCTCTGCCATGCCATGTCACAATCACTGTAAGCGTTTAATATACCTTTTCCTAGTTTGGCAGACTAATAAGTGAAGGCACCCGATGTCCACTTCCTTACCATCTCCACTCTTTCCTCGACGTGTTTTGGGTTTTATTCCTACCTCACTTGGCTCTCTCACACCTCGCTTGGCTGGGTCCATCCACCATAATTAAAAAAAAAAAAAATACAAAACAACTTTTACCTTTAAAGAAGTAACTAGTGTATCTTACCAAGAAAAGAAAATATGTAATTTGGGTTAAGCTTGTGTTATCTAAATGCATGAACCTTATTTAAGCATAGAGGAAGGTATCTTTACTCAACTTATTATGACGGTTATTGTTGGATGATTGTTACAAAATCTTTTCCAAGGAAATATCTATGTATTTTAAGCTTGGGATTTTCATCCTGCTTTTTCTTATTTATAACATTACTTTGATCCACAACTTCGGAGTTGCAAAAGTGCTCACCTTTCTGCTCTGTGCTACTGATCCTTATCTTCTTTGGATATTATGGAGAAAATCTCACATAATCGAAATTAATTTTTTAAATATTAAGATTATGAATAAATATAAAATATGATTAGAATAATTTTCATAATGTTCTCCTATTTCTGTCTTTATTGTATTTTCCACAAGTTTTCTAAGGATATTTGCATTTTTTTTTTAATATTTTGCCAAGGTAGTTTGTAAAACCTAACTCTCAACTAATTTAGGTACCTCCAAACAAGGTTTTATCAAAGTCTTAAAAGAATAGTCTAACCCTCCAATACTTCAATCATGTTCTTTTTATTGGGGATCTATCAGGTTTTCTTAATGCGGTACAGATTTGTATCAAACTCATGCCCTCACTGGTGATGGGACCCGCTCACGTGAGGCTAGTAAATCGTAGATGAGGAAAGTTGACAAATTCGAAATGAGGTGGCAAAGGGCGCTTGTGAGAGAAGGTGACATTGGGCACAGCTGTAAAATAAAAGAGCGTTATCCTTTCTCCAGGGCCACTGGCCAGTGGTAAAATGTTGACTTCAACATGACTGGAGTGATGGAGACAGAGGCGTTTTTTTCGTACGAACCACAATGGGGTTCGGTCAATGTTATCTTAATTTAGTCCCCTAGAATTGTCCCAGTCATCCAATGTTAGCAAAAATATATATATAAATATACAAAATACAAACATGAAAAAAAAAAAAAAAACATAGATGTGCCTCTTGCATTTTTCACTGAACGCTGACATTGGTACTTAATATCTCAACCAGTGAAGATCAGTTTCTGTTGGGTTAGTCTTTCAAATTAACAAGGCCTTGACAATGTATATATCCCTTTGGACAAAACTTTATTTCATATTTTATCACGACCATGGACTGCGGACCTTTTCACTTTGAACGATCTCTCTGCCACTCCAAGTTTATCCCTTTCACTCTATCAGATGACCTTTTCACTTTGAACGGTCTCTCAGCCACTCGAAGTTTATCCTTTTCACTCTATCAGATAGAAGGTACAGTTTTTCGAGTCCGTAGCCTCTTGACTTTAGCGAAATCCACAGTCCCGAGAGTGAAACTCTACGGTGACATCCTCTACAGAAAGTTTGAGTCGATCATATTAAATATCCTTTTAATCTCTAAATATCTTCAATTTTAGACTAAGAGAGATCTGTCCCACAATAAAGTTGACCATTTGATGATAAATATGATAATATAATTTTATACATTATTCATGAATTGCATTTTTATCAAATGCTAAATTTGATCGGGTATAAATCCTAATTTGTGTAAAGTTAGGTATCCCTGTATGTAGGAGTGCATTATTTAGAATGGTTTGGATTTTCAATAGATATGCCCCATCTTGAATTCTACTTATTTAACTCAAGATCTTTTTCTTAAGTCAGGCCTTAGAGGATCCCGATTCTAGACTAAGTTTTCCCCGGATAATCATCATAGTATATTTAGGTTGTGTACATAAGATTTTAAAAGATATGTGGAGAGTTGACACTAATATTTATGGGTTCAACTTGACTGAGCTGGCAAGAATCCTCACAATTGTAACCCACATGTCATCGGCCACCTAGGGATCAGGTTGCACTACTCTTTTTGTTTTGTGTGCTTCTCTTTCTCCACCAATGGGTTATCCATTTTAGTTTGTGGGGGCATCCCCTTTTTAGTTGATTAGCTCTTATTTTCACTTCTGTGGGCTTTCTCTTCCTACTTTTGTGGTTACTCATGGGTTCCAGTAGCAAAAACTGACTAACCTAATCCATTTATGCAAACATGCCTGATGAAGTTGAAATTGCCAACCCAAAAAGTGTCACATTAAGTTAAGTTGGTGGCTTTGAGTTAGGTCGGGTTGGCTTGGAGTTAGGATGGTGGATCATTGAACAATAAGGTGACATGGGTCTCCATCTAAATAGTGTGGTTGATGGGTTCAAAGGTTTAGAACGTGAGCAACCCAATTTCAACTCATTTCATGTCATAAATGGTGACCTGAGTCAAAATCTGAAAATAAAACAAAATCAACCTGACCCTGGGGGTGTTTAGTAACAAATATGTTAAAAGATTATGTGATATTATATATTACATTATGATAGAATCTACCTACTTAAAATTTAGGTATTTGGCTAACTTAGAATGTATTCTAGAATATATAACTTTTTATTAAAAAATATAAGATTTTGCTTCTTCTCTACATCCTTTAAGAGCAAATATCTAAAAAATAAATCTTTCAATATACTACCAAACATCATTACTTATAATGTGATATTATTTTATTCAACAATAAAAAAATCTTACAATATTCAATTTTATTAATGTTATATGCAATGTTTCTAAGTTGCATTAGTGGGCGAGCCATTAGTGGGCGAGCCAACAGGCACAGCCCCTGGTGTCCTCTTAAGTCAAATTAATTGGGTTTCCTAATTTTAATGGGTTTTGCCGGGTACAACCTAAGTCAGATCATTTATCGTTTTTAGGCTTTTAGCTGTACCCATTTGCGTCGACTAAACTGTGATATTTGTAAGTTGAACATTTACTATTAAAAATTAATGATTTATAGTACATTATTTAAAAGGTTTCATACATTTATCATTGATAAAAAATCACAGATTATGCCAGTAACATTTCCAAAATATCACAAAAAATTTAAAAAATCGCATCAGAAATCACAATATGATCAGAATAAATTGGTAAAAAAAATTACATCAAAACCAATTTTTAGCAGGAATCTATTTTCATCTTCAATTGTTAAATATTTTTTTTCCTTTTGTATAGAAATATTTTGGCAACTTTTTTGAAATAACAACCAAAATAAACACCACAAATTTGGAGCTATTCTAACTTATTCCAGAGACAATTTCCTCAGAGCAACTTTCTCTGACACTGGATAGAACTTCCTTCCTGAGCCGCAATTGGACTGACCACATCGGTGCTGTCCACTGCCCACAGAACGTTGGCCAAAACACCAATTGGTGGACGATAGATTTTGTGTGTCTTTTCGCAAATAATTGACAAGGTTCCCTACCCTGTCATGGGTATGAACCACATGGTTTATCACCAAAGCCCAATAGAGTACCACCAGGCCAAAGAACCAGTCACTGCAAATCAAACCATAGAAACTCCCATCGCTAACGTCGTTTTATGAAAAATTGAAAGTCACGCGTGTATGACTTTTGATCTACACCAATCCATTTGAATTAAAGTTGAGGACCAAAAATCTGGCACAGCTGTAAAAACTGCCCTGCCTATGTATAAAAAGTTTGAGCTGTTTTTCATAGGGGCTGCTTTTGTCGTTTTGGTTCTCTTTCAATCAAATCAAATTTGTCGATCCTAAAAAATCCAAAAAAGAAAGAAAGAAAGAAAGAAAGAAAGGGGATTTACTAAAAAAAAAAACCCACTAGCCAAAACAACCACAACCTAAAACTCCAATTTTTAGTATTATTGATGGAGGACATTATGCCCAATTTTTATATTTTTATTTTCAAACTGCCCTCATTTAGTTCCTTTAATAGTATTTGTCAACATCAACTAATTATTCATTGATGTCGGTAAATAATTTATTGACATAGATAAATAATTTTTCGATGTTGATGTATCTGCACTCCTAAATAGGATTTTTAAATAAATCCTTTAACAATATTTGTCGATGTTGATGAATCTATACTGTTATGCAGATTTAGAAATAGCTAAGCACATATAACTCCTTTTAGTGTTCTTCCTTATTATATTTAGATCCTTCATTCCCTTATCAATGATCTATAAAGTCTTTACTCTCATTTTATCAATCATAAGGATAATGATCAACTTTAGAAGGAAACTCAATTCATCTTACCTCACTTCAATCTAACATCATTGAGAAAAGGGCACTCAATATATAGAAAAAAAAAGGTTCAAGAAAATACCACTTAGGCATTTCAACAAGCATATAGAAGGCAACACTTCAGCTCTAAACACCAAAGAAAAAATGGCACTATCTATGGAAAAAGATCTAAGAAAATATCACTTAGGTATTCTAACAAACACATAGAATGCAACACGTCTTTACTTTCCATCATATTAAGAACATCACCTCCTTTATTCCTCCTCTTTTCAAGCAATCAATACAATCTCCTTTTCACCTTTCATCATTTATAAATAAAAAATAAAAAATCAAATTAAATAAACTAACAAAGATGGAGATGACAACTAACCCCACTCAAGAATAAAAGGGGAGATAGAATTAAATGGAGATAGAGATGATGGGAGATAGACTTGGTAGATTTCACTTCGATGGGAGGATAGAAATTATCTTCTCTATGATTTTCTTCTTCTCTTTTAATTGTTCTCCTCTTCTTTTCATTCTTCTATCAATTTTTGAATTATGTGATTTGTTGATATCAACAAATGATGGGCAAAAATGAAAGAAAAAAAAAAAGAGAAATTAGCTGGAGGTCCTCCTCTTATATTAAAAAGTTTTGGGGTCCTCAGTTGTGGTTCCCATTTGTAATGGAATTTTTTTTTATAAATGTCCCATGAAAGAAAGAAAATGACAGGTCTTTCCTCTTAACTAATTTTAGAAAAAAAAATTCATCAAAAAAATTTTTAGAAAAAACATTGGAAGAAATTGTTCCTCTTCAAAGGATGGAGAAAACACCCTTTTATTTCCAACTTGATTCTTTTCCCATGTCGTTAGAAATAACAACAAGTCATTTAATAGTGAGTTTTCATTTTTTTTTAAGAGAAGTCTTCTAGTAAAAACCCTTTAACTAGTAGCTCTTGAACCCGAAAGAACCCCTTAATAGTTAACCATTCAATTTGTGTTTTTTTTTAATTTTACACTTGTAAAAAATAGTATCAAATTTGACACAGGGTTTTCATATTAGTGTTGAATTCGACAGTACTCTGTTCCTCTTTAATGTGAACAAAATTCTCTAGGTATCTATGTTTTCAATTGGAAACTTTTAATGTGGTTCAGATCCAACAGTCCAATCTTTAGAGAGACTCACTCCTAGGATCGGCCATGATGTGGGGTCCTGATCCTTAATTCGGATGAGCCATGTGGACCCTACGGTTTGGGCCTCCAGATTTGGGGAAAACCCAAATTTGGTGAAACGGACGTCTTTGATGATACCCCCTTACGATCATTCCTTTGATGATCATAAGTGGGGTAAGCTCGCGGGGGGAGCTTTCTTTAGCTTCTAGGTGTTGGGTCATCTCTATCCTCTCGCAATGGGGATCATGGGAAAAAGAGGAAAAACCCCTACCATCAACCCTTCTTTACGTCGCCATGAACCCACCAAAGGAGACTGTCAATCCCAAAGTTGCAGGCAGCGGTTTTCATTTTCCATGACTTTATTTTATAAAAGAATAAAAACTATTGGTAGGATCCAGTTTCCATGACCTAACAGGAAGTGGTTGTCAGTTGCATTGGTCCTGGAGGAGTATGATGATGCTGACGCCCGTGGCAGTGGTTATCGCATCTTGGAAATGCATTTTAGAGTGGATCCAAAACAAACCAGAAACAGAAAGAAAGAAGACAAAAAAAAAAAGTAGCCGAATCAAAACGAGAGAGCTTTTGGTTTGTAATTGGTATTTTACTTCTGTGACAGTTTTGAGCAATACAAGAGAGGATTGATTTTATTTTTGTGAGGGGATTGTTCATGCAAAAGAAACGAGAAGAGGGCTATGTCACAACAGCAGAAAATATATTTGGGTTTTTTCCAAATCTGGAAGCTCAAATAGTACGGTCCATGTGGCCCACCCAATTAAAGATTAAAACCACACATCATGTAGGGGCAATGATGGGCGGCCTTAGGAGTGAGTCCCCTCAAGGATTGGACAGTTGAATCTAAACCACACTAAAAATTTTCAATTGGAAATATAAATTCCCAAAGGTAAACATTAAAGAGCAAGAGAGCAGTATCGAATTCAACACTAATATAAAAACTTTGTGTCTAATGCAATATGCTTTTTGCAAGCTTAAAAAAAAAAATCAAAGAAGGTATAGTAATGAGGGATTCTCTCTGGTTCAAAAGTCACCTAAGGGGTTTTTTTTAGTAAATACTCTTTTTTATATAAAAAATTCAAAATGATTTTTCTCTTCATATCTATTTCCATTTTAATTTAGACACAATGAAAATTACTGCCGAAGAGAACATGTTTATTTCCAAATAGGAATATTTCACCTCTAATATTATCTTCATTTTAGCAAGAGTTTCATACTTGTCATTTTCTCCTTATCAAAATGAACCGTTAAATTTTAAATAAAAAAACTAAAAAAAAAAACAATGATGTATAACAGGAAGCGTAATGAGTTTAGGAATGATTTTTCTTGGTGTAAAGTGAAAATTCTTAAGTGTGAGAGGAGTGCAGAAATAATAGGCTCTGTCAAAATATAGATATTTTGGGGTTCCTTTCAGTCCCTTTCACCAACTGCACCTTCCATTCTTCACTGTCAACCAGGGGCCTAACTCCTGAGTTTCGGCCACATCAGTGGTGAGCCAAAAAATATTAATCTGTACCTTTATAAGTGTTAGTTGTATTGGGTTTTACACCAAAAACCAAGACAACAGTTTTGGTTCAAGCCAGTGTTTTTTTCTTTTTTTAAGAAAATTATTAAAACTCATTTATGCAAATAAGGCTACATTATATTCCCTTAATCATTCTAATGTTTGTGTCACAGCTTACTTTGTCGCCGGAACCGACATCGGAAAATTCACCATGAAGGTGGTCGACGATGTTAGGACACTTAACAAGAATGTACATTTCCGGCCCACCTGCAACTACCTCAACATAAATGAACTTGCTTCATTGTGGGAAAAAAAGATTGGAAAGACCCTCCCTAAAGTCACAGTCACTGAAGATGATTTACTTAGCGCGGCCGAAGGTCCTTAACCCTACCCCTAAAATCTTTTGTTAATCAAGAAAATTATAATTTCAATACAATCACTAATCTTTTGTTAATCAAGAAAATTATAAATTTATAATTTCAATACAATAACTAAGTCAAGTTTTTTTTTTTTTTTAATCATAGAGATGTGCATTCCTAGGAGCATCGTCGCATCCTTAACTCATGACATCTTTATAAAGGGTTGCCAAATCAATTTCTCCATCGAGGGGCCCAAGGACATTGAGGTGAGCTCTCTCTATCCGGACGTCCCTTTCCGGTCCGTTGACGAGTGCTTCGACGACTACATTGTGGAGATCCAAGAACGGCCCGCCAATGGGATAGGCGGCGGTGCGCCAAATTCCATGGTGGAAGTCTTGGCCATTACAGCTGCAACTTGTGCTTGATTGGATTCATCTTGCTTCTCTAATTCTCCTCTCATGATTCAAGAGTGGAAGTAGTGCAAGAACTTGTTTTACTATGTTAAATTCTTCAATAATCTTGGTGATTTGTTCTCTATTATAAGCTTTGGGTCCTATGTAATTTGTTGCAATTGTGGTTTTGTTGCTTCCAGTGAGAAGCTATTTTTAGTCAGTGGAGCAAGTCTGTATTAGGCGTCGAGAGCAATCCGGGCAAATTGTTAAGAGATGGGCCCACCTAGAAGTAATGAGACATTCTGAATAATTTGTTTGTGGTATGATTTTGAGTTGTGTAATATTTATTGGCAGTAAATGGTCACTCTTTCGCCATAAATTTAAAAAAAAATCCGACTTTAGTGTATCATATCAGTGTATCAAACAGAGAACAGGATTGGTTGGTCCGATGGTCCACGGGGAAGTACGAAGGGACATAAATGCCTCCTTTGGGAAGGGAGGGTAGCTATATGTTTCTGTTATGGTCGTCCTGGAGTGGGTTGATTCCAGGTCGTCTGTCTCATCCTCTCTTTCCCTGTTACCCTACAGGCCTATTTTTTCACTTGGAAAGTAAGAAGAAGGAGCAACATAATTTGCAAAATTTAACTAAACTAAAAAAAATAGAATTGGTTTTCTTCAAAGGAAACTGACCTCCAATAATTTAATTGATGAATAAAACTATTCAATACATTCTAAATCCACTCGCTCACATTTATAAGACTCCAATAAAAGAAAAATTGCGAAGAAAAGAAAGATCTTGCAAAACTACTTCATACAAATTAGTAACAACTAGCAACAACCTAAGGCATTATTTCCAGCCGGTCGTACTTAACTGAAACAAACCACACTTCCCTCAATAACCCCCACACCTATATTCCCACCAACTCTCCACATGAACAAACTTGATCCAACAACTGATCCAACAACTCCCCCCTTCACAACAACTCCCACTTACAATGATCTTGTCCTCAAGATTCCTGTAGTTCATGTTCAACTGTTGCTACTTCTTTCCATAGTGGTCTTTCATCCTCTTCATTAGGCCAACAACCTTGAAGGTTTTTTGGGAAGATCCTCTAAAATGGATTAATGCAATCAATCTAAATATTATGTGTGCAAACAATTAATTGTGTAGCAAAAATAAATCAAACAAAAGCACATACCACAGGAAGACACAGATTTTATATGGAAACCCAAACTGGGAAAAAATCACGGCCAAGAATCAGGCACTATGAATCATACCACAGTTACAAGAGAATACTCACAACTCTTATCCAATTATCGTACAACTAAGGACTTTGTGATTCCCTTACACAGTTGCCTGCTGCAACTACCGCCTGCCGTTCTCTGTTACAAATCCAAGCATCTAGACGCTTTCTAGATGTAACACTTGACTCCCCCACAACAATCTTCTACACTTAGAAAAGTAGAAGACAAGGATCTCTACATTAGAACTTCAGCCATTTAACTCTCCAATGAAAGAACTCTAGAAAAGGTGATTTCCAATAAGCAATCTCTACTTAGAACAATGAGATATGTGCTCCACATCTTAAGGTTAAGAGAAAACCCTTTTTTATAGCCTCAAATTCATCTCTCATAAGTATATTTCAATTAAGAAAGGAGTTGGCATGAAACAAGCAAGTTCCTATTCAAATCGGACTGAAAAATTGCAAGTCGGCAAACTTTCTGCACCTATCCGACCGGTTGGATTAAGCTTCTGCCCGGGTGAAATTTCAACACATTTTCTACAACCTTGCGGAGGCCATAACTTTCTTGTTTTAGCTCCGATTGAGGCAATCTTTGGCTCCATGAATATCTAGTCAAAACAAGCTTTTCAATGGTAGATTGCTTGCCTATATCCGATTCTCGATTTGTGAGATATGACTTTTTTAATCCATGTTGTCTGTAGAAAATCACTTCAATTTATCACTCTTTCTTATATTTCTTCACTTTTGTGTATCCGGCGACTCAAACCATTATCCATACTCAAGGATATGTAAAATACAACACTAATGGACTCAAGTTTTGTCAAACCCATGAATTTGCCAGTACAAAAATCCTAACAACCCTTCAATGAGAAAAAGCTTTTTGAAATAGTGTTTTGAGCCAAACCTCTCGTCACAATTAAAATAGAGCCCTTTGTCTCTTCTCTCCTTGAGATCTATAGGTGAGAGTATTCATCGCAAGAATTTGAGTTCTTGATAAGGTGGGTGGTACTGTAGTAGGTAGTTTCTACAATTCAAAAGGCACAACTTCTTGTTAAGATTGATTTTGGCTTCAGAGATGTAAACTAGTCCCACCACAGTAGATAAGGTTGCAGGATGACCTTTAGGCCAAACAACTCACTTGTTAAGAGGGTGTTATTGTTCCTGAACAACTGAGCAAATGTTCAAATTCCTTTTGATATTTACGAAGGAATCCAGTTCGTATGAGCTTGAAAAGATCTCCAAGAAAGTCTTCAAATTGCGAGGGACCATACCAAACGGGCAATCCTTCTTTGAAGGTATCCCAAATGATGACATCACTCTCCTCTTTAAACAATTGATTCTATAATTGAGCCTCCTTTCAAAGTGAAAGGCTGCTAATGGGACACAATCTTCCATGTGTGTTTGTTGGAACTCAAATAATTACTCAACTTAGCAAACCCAACTAGTAGGGTCTTCCCCACCATTGTGTCGCGGAAAGTCCAACTTGGTGGTTTTGGGTGTAATTAAGCTAAATGAACCATTTACATTGAACCCAGAATGGCCAAATGACTTACCAAGCGCATTTCGATGAGATGAGCCTTCTCCATGCTTGAGGCCACGAATGACCACAAGTTAAACAAGTCTAGCGTTCATAGCTTGGAACATCTCATGCATCTCCTTCAACATTCGCTCTTATCCAATACTCAGCAAACCTACCACTTCTTCAAGCTCGCTGATTCGTGGATCCTCCATACCGGGCTTTGTTACCAAAATGATATGGTCATCTTGGAGTGAATTGATTCCATGTACTCTACCTCATCCTGTTCTACCCCGTGGGCTTATTTTGTCACTTGGAAACCAAGAAAAAGTAGCAAAATTTGCATAAATTAACTAATTAAGAAGAACGGAAATAATTTTGGTTTTCTTTGAGGAAAAGTGACCTCAAATGATTCTATTAATGAATAAAACTATGCAATACATTTAGAATCTAGTCCATATTTGTGTAACACTTTCCATAGAAAAGTAAATGGTTTTTCACCGTAGACCCACTTTTCTTGTGTTTGGTGTAATATATTTTCATGAAACTGTTATAAGAGATACTGTTATGGGTGGATGCCTACACTGGGGCCCACATTGGATAAAGAAAGCAATTAGGATTACAATCCTTCCATATTAAGTTGCTTGGGGAGAAAGCAATCTTATTCTATAAATAAAATCTTTTTCCTCCATTTATGATATACACCTCTTTCAGTCAATAAGAAGATCTCTCTATCTTTTTATCACATTATCAGCACGATTTAATGCTCCAATATCATTCGGCTTTGGTTCTCTACAAGGAAGAAGAAATCTTGTGCTCTTAAATGCATGCATACCAAGACATCATCGGTTGTTTTTCACTATATAGAAAGGACAAAAGGGATTCTCTCACCTTCTTTTATTTATTTTTTTTCTCAAAAGCAAACCTTTGTTTGTCCTTTTTCTTAAGAAGCAATTACTATGATGTCCCCCTTTTAGCTACCACGGCCTGCATGCAAAGAAGTCCCACTACCTCCGTTCCCTATTGTGCAATAATTTAGGTCAAGCAGACTCAAACTAACCAAGACTTGACTCGATCCAAGAGGATCCAGATGCTGATGCAATGGTACTGACATCAGCAATGGTGCAGGCATAGTGCAACTCAGCTATTAAAACTTCAGATCACGATATCTTTGCCATCCGAAGACCGATCAACTATCCGTTTGCATCTACGAAAAGCTAGCACGCAGATCTACACGTTAACAGCAACAGGAGGAAGAACCAACAGCAAAAATAATTTCGTCATTTCTTATCTTTTATTAGTTTAATAACTATATATACATATGCACTTATTCTTATTACGCTTATTTGGAGATGCATAATTATTTATTCTTTTTTTTAAGGGGAGATCAAGAATGGATCATAAACAAAACCTGAAGTTCTATATTAATATGGACCTGCAAACTATACAAACCAAAAGTTCTTTTTCTAATCCGAACCAGAAGATTTGTGAGTTATTAAAATCTGAAACCATTAATTTTCAGATTCACAATATGAACTCGAAGATTCATATTCCTAATCAAACTTAAAGTTTGATATTTAGAACAAAAAATAAAACTAATAGGCCATAATATCAAGCTCGAAGCCTTAAGCGAACCTCAAGTTCTAATTAAAGAATTTGAAGTTCTAATTAAAGAACCTAAAATTCTAATTCATGAACTTGAAGTTCCAACTAAAGGCAGAAGCCTTACTAAAACCTGTTGTTTTGGATTATTAAAGTTGATAATCTAATATTTTCAATTTTAAATAGGCTAACTTGATCTGAGATGACTCACCCTTTGATTTATTCTGAATGCTTTAAAATTTTATTGTTTATCTTTTATCTTCTTTTACATATCAATGATCATATTTTTTTTTCCAGCTCTTGCTGAATTTAAAGCCCTTAACATTACTAGAGACAACTACTTATCATGATACTTGGATGCAAAATTACATTTGCAATCCAAGAAACTTAGAGAGACAATAGTAGCGGGTAATCAAAAGTCCTAAAAAACTGGAGTGTTGGACTTATCTTCTTATGTTATCATATACATGATGACCTCAAGAGCGAGTATCTTACTAAGGAGAATCCAGCAGGTCTCTAAAAATCCCTGAAGGATAGATATGATCACCAGAAAATGGTCATATTACTAGCAACTCAGAACGAATGGCTAAACTTGAGATTTCAAGACTATAAATCAGTACATGAGTACAATTCTATTCTTTTCAACTTTATTTCCCGGTTAAGATTGTGTAGAGAAAAGATTATGGAAGAGCAGACGTTAGAGAAAACAATGTCCACTTTCCATGCATCAAATGTAATCCTACAGCAGTAGTACCGTGAACGGCATTTCTCTAAATACTCAGAACTAATTTTTGTCTTCTTATTGCTGAGCAAAATAGCAAAGTCCTGATAAACAATCACAACGCCAAACCAACTGGATCTATGGCAATACCTGAAGTAAAATGCCAATTTCAACTCCAACAGAGGCAGAGGAAAGGGGCGTGGGAGAAACAAGCCCTTCAGAATAGGTGAAAAAACAACTCCCCCTACCCAAAAAAAACAAAAACAAAAACCACCAGAAGTGGTTTGATTCTCAGAAAAAGCAAAATAAAGATCAAAATCAGAATCCACCAAATAGATCTACCCACCGTTTTGATGGCCCTTGTTACAGATATGGAAGGAATGAACATTGGTCACACAATTGTCGTGCACCAAAAGACGTGGTGAAACAATATAAAGCACACAAGGCCTCTATTCATTCTACAAAGTCAAATGATCTGGAAGATTGAAATTGGAATACAATCCTACAAAATGATGATTACCAATTAGATATCATAAATTTGGAGACTATGGATATTTTTGAAGATGAGAATGGCCAACCTTTGAGCAATGAGGCATTTAATGCTAAAATTGGAACCCCTCCAGCATTAACTAAAAGACGAAACATTCTTTTTTTTTCAGAATCTCTATTTAGAATGATTTTTTTTTTCAAATATTTACTTTTTCATGGATATTTTATGCTGGATGATATATTATTTTTTAGTTTATTAATTTGATAAACCTTTTTATGGATTTTTTTTATATCTTGTGATTGTTTAGTTATATTCTTTTAATATTTTTTTGTTTAAAAGTATAGATCATGAAAATGGAGATACTCACTATCTTATAGATAGTGTCACAACACATACCATTCTGAAAAATCAGAAGTTTTTCTCAAAATTGGTATTCAATCTACGAAAGGTATCCACCATAGCTAGACTTTTGCAAATAATTGAAGGTTCCAGAAAAGCCCACATGACATTACCTAATGATACTCATTTATTCATTAAAAATACATTGTTCTCCAGCAATTCCCGAAGAAACTTGTTCAGTTTTAAAAACATTAGAATAAATGAATATTATATTGAGATTACAAATTAAGGAAATAAAGAAATGTTACTTATCGTTACTAGTATTGAAAGCCAGAAGCAAATACTAGAAACAGTAAATGCACTCTCTTCAAAGTTATTTTATACGACAATCTCTATCGTCGAATTACATTCGATCTTGAGCAAAACGATACTGTTAAGCTCGAAGCTTAGCAACCCTCAAACTTTATTGCTTTGGCATGATAAATTAGGACACCTCGGGGTTACCATGTTAAAGAAAATTGTTGATAACTCTAGTGGGCACTCCTTAAGAAACCACAGATTAACCATACCCAATGGGTATCTATGTATCCCATGTTCACAAGGAAAACTAATCACCCGACCTTCATTTGTTAAGATTGCATTAAAACCCCCATCTTTTCTACAAATGCTACAAGTAGACATCTGTGGACCGATAAATCCACCTAGTGGACCTTTTAAGTATTTTATAGTCTTGATTAATGCTTCTATCCGTTAGTTGGATGTTTGCCTACTTTCAGTTATGAATATAGCCTTTGCCTGCTTATTAACCCAAATCATTAAACTTATGGCCCATTTCTCTGATAATCCTATTAAGTCTATATGACTTCACAATGCGAGCAAATTTACATCACAGGCCTTCGTGACTACTATTCATCTCTCGGCATTGTTGTCGAACATCCTATCCCTCATGTTTATACCCAGAATGGCTTAGAATGACGTAAACTAACATGGAATACTTCCACTTTATCTCATATGGACCTACGTGCTTCACAATGTAAAAATGAAGTCCGTAGAATTGTGCACTTACAAGAAATTGTAAATAGATTATTTGATGCATTTAACGAAGCAGCAAAGGTAACCAAATCAAATGTTTCAACTATAAATGCACTTACTAGAATTAATGTCTATGTAGGACAAAACCAAAAGTGGCAACAAAAGAGTCTGCAATACACCAGAAGCACGGCATACTTATAAGTTCAAAGGATATAGCTTGCGGAAAAAGAGAATGTATAATCATCAACATGTCCTCCCAAAGATATATTTAACACTCTTGAAGAAGTTCCTCCTGAAGAGGCACATAACGCTCCCGAAGAGGTTATGAAAAAATCCACTCTCTTTTGAATAATGAAAGTCCTTAATGAGACTCTAAAAACCCCTGAAGAGACACCGGTACTAGATAATAAATAGATTTCTATACTTTACAATTATTCAAAAGAGAGATAGAATAGAAAAGGAACTGCCATCAATGACACATTGCATATGCGATAGCTACATAAATATCAAGGGAACATGAGAATGATGATTTGGATATAGAACCACATACTATAAATGAATGTCGACAAAGAAAAGATTAGTCAAAATGGGAAAGTGTCGTTACAACAGAATCAGAGTTTCTTAATAAACACTGTGTATTCGGACCTATAGTACAACCCCCAAAAGGTGTTAAGCTTGAGGTTATAATTGAGTGTTTGGAAGGAAAAGGAACGAAATAAATGAAATTACTAAATACAAGGCAAGACTTGTGATACAAAGTTTCCTGTAAAACCCTGAGATTGATTATGAGAAAGCATACTCCCTGTTATGGACATAACAACATTCAGATATATGATAAGTTCAGCAATTTCTGAAAATTTGGATATGAAACTCATGGATGTTGTGACCTCTTATTTATATAGGAACTTGGACAAGGAAATTCATATGAAAATTCCAAAAGGATCTACTTTGCCTGATGCAAAGCCCAAGAGCACATACTCAATACAACTGAGATGATCATTGTATGGACTAAAGCAATTCGGAACAATGTGATTCAATCATTTCAGTAAATATTTGTCTAAGAAAAGGATATGAGAACAATCTCATTTGCTCATGTATTTTTATAAAGAAATCCTTAAAATGATTTGCAATAGTAACAGTTTATATCGATGACATAAATTTGATCGAGACTCCAAAAGAGCTCAAAATAACTGCTGATTATTTGAAAAAAGAGTTTGAAATGAAAGACCTTGGGAAACAAAATTTTTATCTCGGCCTGCAAATCAAAAAAAGTTCTAGTAAAATATTAGTTCATCAATCTAATTATACCAACAATGTTTTGAAATGCTTTGGTATAAACAAAGCACATCCACTAAGTACTCTTATGGTTGTTCAGTCTGTAGATATAAACAAAGACTCATATCGTCCAATTGAGGAAAATGAAAAAGTATTAGGTCCTGAAGTACCATACCTGAGTGCTATTGGTGCTTTAATGTATTTAGCACGATGCACTAGACTGAACATTTCATTCTCAGTGAATCTACTTGCTAGATATAGTTATGCTCCAACGCAAAGGCACTGGACTAGTATCAAACATATCTTATGCTATTTACATGGTACAATTGATTTAGGAAACTTTATTGTAAAGATTCCAAGTTTGTAAGATGTGCAGATTTAGGATGTCTCTCTGATCCTCATAGAGGTCGATCACAGACAGGTTATATATTTCTTAATAGTAATACTGCTATTTCTTGGCGTTCCACGAAACAAACTTTAGTAGCTACTTCTTCCAACCATACTGAGATTTTAGACAGTAGGGAATGTGTGTAGTTAAAATCTTTAATTTAGCACATTCGTAGTTCTTGTCAATTGCCTCTTAGTGCAGGTACCCTGACCATATCTACGAAGACAATGAGGCATGTATTCAACAGATTAAAGAATGATACATTAAAGGTTACAAGACGAAGCACATTGCACCAAAATTCTTCTTCACACATGAGCTTCAGAAGAACAATGAGATCGAAATCAAGCAAATTCGTTCAAGCAACAACTTAGTTGATTCATTACCAAAGTCAGCATTCTAGAAGCTTGTACATGAGATTGACATACATAGAGTTTATCATCAAATAATGTAAAAGTTATTATTATCAGGGGGAGTAACTGATCAGAGGTAAGCATCCTAAATCATACTATCCAAGACATATGTGCGCTAACTCTTTTTCCTTTTCTAGATTTTATCCCACTAAATTTTCCTAGTTAAAGTTTTAACGAGGCAACATTATGCATGTCCAATACCACTTTAATAATTTTGTAGACCATTGTACTATTTTTCCTTCGCTTTGGTTTTTATCCCATTGAGTTTTTCCGTTGCAAAGTTTTAATGATAGAACTGTTAATGAATGGCGGTCATCCAAGGAAGAGTGTTATAAGAGATATTATTATAAGAAGTATTATTATGGGTGAATGCCCACATTGGGGTCCACATTAGATAAGAAAAGCAATTAGGGTTAGAGTCTTTTCATATTAAGTTGCTTGGGAAGAAAGCAATCGTATTTTATAAATAATATTTTCCTCCTCTCTTTATGCTGCACACCTCTCTCAGTCAATAAGAAGAGCTCTCTCTCATTTTATGAGAATCTACTTTTTTTCCATGTCAGCTTTTTCTTTGACAAGGTAGGAAATGGAGTTCCTATAGGGGGGCATAGGAACTCCATTTCAGAAAAGCTGTTCCCCTTATAATCTCAATTCCTATTCCATTTCCACATCTCATTTTGTCGGCTCTTATTGGTAATTAGACTTCCAAAAAATATTATGAATAACTAAATTATATATAGGTTAGATAAGTTTTTTTATGAAAAACTGCTCCACCAAATAGAAAAAATTAGTTTTTAATAAGGAATCCACAGCCACACCAAATAACATTTAAATCATTTCATCAGGGAAAAACACTTCGCACCGAACATGATTTTACGGTTCCACGGAACTCCTTTTCTAAGGTATCAAATTACCATGGAAATTGCTTATGTGAAAATTTCCTCTTTCTGCGAAAATGGTCTATACACAACATGCCTAAAGACTCCAACGGTAAAAGGAAAATAGAAAAGGAAAAAAAAAGATTATGCAGAACTTCTTCCTACAAATTAGTAACTACTAGCAACAACCTAAGGCATGATTTCTTATAAACCAGCCACTAGTACTTATAACTAAACAAACCACATTTCCCTCAATAACCCACTCACACTAATATTCCCACCAACTCTCCACGTAAACAAACATCATCACGACTAACACCCTTTTCTTAAGGCTAACCTTAACTAGCACCCGTCAGTTTCATCCCAAGTTTGAACGGCTTAAGAAAAAGATGTTATTAGATGGAGAGCGTAACTTAGGAGGCAAAATAAAATTGCTAGTCTCCTGCGATAATAAGAGTTCTCATACTAACATGGGCCCATACATTGCAAAACAAGTGAAGAGACATCATGCATTGTATGTGGCAGCCCGTTTTAACTTGAGATGCCAATGGGCCCCATGGTTCGCTGTTATCCCCATAGACTCTGGTGGGTTTGATGAACCCATTTCTCAGGCCAAGAAGGGTCTAGGTTGCAGTTTAGACCAATTAATAAATTGGGTTCTAGCCTATATCCATACGCATAATATGTATCATCATCAACAAAAGACTCAAAGCCATATCTCAACCAATGATGCCCAAATGCGGCACAGATACATGAGGTACACGTCATAAACACGGCAGAGACATGAATTTTACATACAAAAAGTGAAGCATCCGATACAATATGACGCGATATATTGCTCATTTTGAAGTATCCATGCATCATAAGTCTCAATAATATTGGATAAGTACAAAATTCGGTTTCACAGTTCCAATCTATCATTGGCCAAATCATTAGATAGATTTTCACTCCTTTAAATTTATCCTTACTACTTACGTCCACATCCACTTGGGCGAATGCACCTATTTTTGAATCTATCAATTCTAGTTATCATAAATCAATCTCATCTCTACTTCACTCATTTTCCCATATTTTGTTGTTTAATTGACAAACATTTTGCTTTATTGATCATTGCTGGTTTAATTATTGCCTTGTAAATTTTGTTCTTCAATTTGTTGGTATGTGCCAATCAAAAACCATTTGAAAGCAACTCTCCACTTCAACCTTAAAGCTCGTATTCAATAATACACATCCTCCTCAATCTCTCCATCCTCACTAATTATAATGTTAGAATATTAAAAAAATTTGTGGTATAATTCTTACAAGAGCACTACAACTAGTACTATAATGGTCACTACAACTAGTACTATAATGGTCGACTTAGTGTCAACTTGTAATGCATATCAATTTATAGAGATGGATGTACATGTAACTAAGTTCAGGAAAAAATAAGTTTGTATGCAATTAGATAACCCAACCCAAGCACTCTTTCTGGCTGTTCATTGGCCGGGTCAGGTCATGCTGGATCATATCCAAGCCACACATGACTTTGGGAACATAGACCTATATGGGCCAAAACCGGATGAGGGCCCGAGCCCGGCCCTATCACTCGATAGAGACAAAGCCCAATTAACAGAAACATTAAAAAGTGATGTACAGACTTTAAACTCAAATATAAAACATTTTTTAGCAAAATGAACAGAACAAAACAATCTTAAATTCAGATACATTAGGAAACGATAGATGAATGACATAAGACTTGTTTGAGCTAGCTTGGTTTGGGCTCTTTATCACCTAGTAGGTGGAAGTCTGGCCCAAATTTTATATCCTGGCCCAACCTGGGAACTAAAACCAAAGGCCAAGTCCAAGACCAAAGCAAGTTGGGGCCAAGTCGTACCCCAGCTGACCCGGCCCACCATCTATTTTGCTACTTCATTGACCAACCACTCGCAAAAGGAAGTTGCAGTATATAAGTTTTACTTATACAGATTACATCTGAAGCTTAACTTTATTAAGAATTATTATATAATTTTAATAAGATAAAAATTAATCAAAATTGCTTTATAATATCTAGTTCATCTAAACATAATATAAGTGAAGAATGGCTCCTTACTACGTGGGTTCGAACCTAGCTATTCAGAGCTCAAAACTTGGGTATGCCAACTTTTTCCTACATGTATAGGCTTTCTTCCTTCCTGCATGTTCAGGCAAGCTTCTTTTCCACTTGTGTGAGATGCTTTTTTGCATGTACAAGCTCTCTGTTCAATCCCAGCCAAGGGTACCAAAATATATATAGAAGTGACCCTTTTGTGAGCACCTCTTATGAACACTCCTAGTGACCTACCTAGGGCCATGTCAATCATGGGAGAGTTGAAGGATCAAAGCGTTTGAATGAGACATAAAGTACATTTTTTTTTTTTAGAACCCAAAGACCCAAGGTATTCCTTGCCTTCCTTGCCAACACAACCTCTGGATAACCCAATTTTAACATGCAAGGGCTATTCCTTGAGGGGTACATCTATAGCCATTCATATATTACACACAAGGGATAAGGTAGATAAAATAAAAAAACCTGTAATATCCAAAAAGGGTCCCATGTGCTGGATAGTACAAATAAAAGGGCAATTTTTTCCTGAAGAAAAGAGGGCGAACCAATCCTTGAACCGTTGCCCTCTTTTGTATGCTTCCACTCTCCAAGCATTAAGACACACAAGATTGGAATTTGAAGGGCAATTGACACCAGCAACGGTCCACTAGATTTTGTAACAAGACCAATAGACCCGATAGATTATCCCCAGCTGAATAACGGTACCCATCTGAATCAAATTCCACAACACTATCCCTAGCCGCAGTCCCCAGCCTGGAATTAACCACCGTAAGGATGGATGAGATGGGGATTCTGGTTGTTTCACCCACCCAAATAATGGCAGAGCACTCATCTTCAAAACTACTACAGCTAAGATTAAGGAGGCAGCCCCTGGTATAACCGCATATATGAGTAATGATGATAAGATGTGCCCACACACCCAAGAAATAGGCAAAAAATCAGTATGGTTGGACAAATTCTCTAGCACTATTAATTGCGGAACTTCCAACAAGCAGGGCATCAGAATCATCAATGGTTTGTATTTCCATCAATGTAGGATTTTCAGTTATCATACATCCACGGTTGACTGATCAAACGTAGAACAAGAACCGAACCAGCCAACGGCCAACCCAGAAAATAAGAATAAAATAAAATAAAATAACTCAATAATTCTGGTAGGGCCAATATTTACAGCCTTGATCAGGAAACGGCTCATTTTCTGATAGAGGCTTTCATCTGGACTTAAAATGCTTGGTGATCAAGAGAGAAACCATCTCAAACCTGCCCTGAAACCAAGTCCATGCACATCCTATGTGAAACCATAGGATTGACGATTGCTCGATTCCGCGGACAAAGCCACATGAATAGTCAAGATCTCTTGAAAGTACAGGATCTTGTATAGCCTCCATGGCCATGGGTAACTGATTTTTAATTTTAGTGGCTGTATAATGAAACACGAAATGCAACATTCCTCTCTGTCAACATAAAATAGAGCTAAAAAGACAAATCCAACAGTGTGTCATGGTTTAAACATGTATCTCAATCAAAACAATACAAGCGAGACTTGACATCAACAAAAGACAAACTTTAATTTTTATTGGAGGAGGAGACTAATCCCAAAAGATGCGGTGCAACCCACCAGCCCAAAGAATGCTGGAAAACTGAGTCCCCTGAAAAACAGAAAAATGATAGAGAAAAATCAATCAAATAATGAGAAAGGATGCCCATAATGGTTATAGGGACCAAAAAAGACGTGGCTGGGGCATATAGGTTGAATGACGGACAGCATTTCTTTAGGAAACCATTATCAAACAGAGGGGTAGCCAATGGCTCTTGGACCTCAGCAGTCAGGTGCCCTGAAATCAGTTTAATTGTAACTCTGTTGACAGGTTATTGGTTACAAATTAAATGTAACTCAGGTTATGTAAACACATGGAACACTGATTTATGTGCAAACAATTACGTGCATTAGGCTTACAAATATATGGAAAGCATACCATAGTCTCACTTGCTAGGCATTGCCAATAGAAATAAATTTTAAAATTTTTAAGATAGATATATATAGAGAGAAACTATTATGGATATATCCATTATTTGCCCAAAATAAAGAACAAATATCTTCTTTCCTCCAAGGAAATATATAGATACTTACAAGAGCTTAAGCACAATATCAAGGTTTGACAACATTTTCGTAAGTACAGTATCAAGGTTTGGTAACATTTTCATGGTTTGCAAATAGACCATTCAGATAGGCTATACCATTCCCCCAAAAGCCTGGATGGGATGGTCACAGGTCATAACCTTCCAAGGGGAAGCCTACAAATGGACAGTTCATAACAAAAACAAGCAAAAAATAAAAAATAAGAACTATATGCCAGAAAAAAAAGAGACGGACGTCTGAGAGAATCATCCAATGGTCCCTCCACAACAATGCACATCAGACCAGCAGTCTAGATCAAAAAGATACGTAACCCTCACATGTATATCCAAGGATGGGCACACATACCCTTGGTGGAGGATTACACAACTGAAATGTTGCAATTCGCCTACGAAAGCCAGGCATCCAACTCAACCCCATGAATGGGGCCTAAGTCCAGGCTGAGCCCTGCTAATCAATTTATTCATTGAGCTAAAAAGTTACCAAAGTATTTTTCCTCCTATTTTTCTTTCTTTTTCTTTCTTCCTTTTTTTTTTTTTTTGGGTAATGAGAGCTGAATCCTAAGCCTTATGGTTGCAATAGTGAGCACCTTCCACTTTGTTATGGGCATGGGAAACCATATCACAAATCATGACTCATGAGGGCAACAGAAATAATTAAATTGAGGTGAAGGAGATTGTAATTTTAATGGTTGTAAAGCATTTAGTTGGAATAATGCTCCGAGTAAGCTCAAATTGGTATGGAAGGCAGGTAGAAATGCCATTGGTTGATGTTGGTGGAGAATTACAGCAGAAGCTCCAGATTGAGTGTCACATGTCTGCTGTAACATTTGAGACCGATCTACACTCTAGATGAAATCATATATTGTCAACAATCCTAAAGGACTCAATTGTTCACAGGCTTTGAGATTGATGTTTGATTAGGGAACTAAATGGCAGATCGTTTGTATCTAAAATGTAATTCATTTATCTTTCCCTTCTGCCTTTCCACAAGGTTTCTTGATGATTTCGAACATTCGATGAACAAACAGAATAACAAGAAAGGTTGAAGGAGATGAAGATAACGTAATTATTCATTTCATCTTCCTTAATTTCTCCTTGTATAAGCCTTTGAGGGAGGACCTTTGAGGAAAAACATAAGAGTTAAATGTTTCCTCCATGAAGAAGAGGAAACGGACAGAAGAGGAGGAAATGGGGGATAATGTAAGGGGCACTTTGCCTTTACTTATGTGGTTAGGGCCCACTTCAGGTGACATGGTAATGGCCCCTCCCACTGAGTCTAATAATTGATTCCAACATAGTGTAGGAAATTCTTTTGTGGGATACAACTCAAATTCGAATTTTAAGCGTGTGAGCTGGACTGGCCCTAATTATTTGATCCGATAGTTAAGTAGAACCTGTGAATGCTTGAAGAGCCCTACATTTCTTTCTGAAAGGAGTACCATAGATTTTGCAAATACATTGGGCCTGAGCCTAACTTTCAGGTTTGAGTGTGCTGGATCTAGGCCTGAATATTAGACATGATAACTTAAAAATAAGAATTTGGACAAGCTTCAGCCTAACCCGACACAGCTCATGAAAACCCCCAACTCGGATGACTCCAAGCTGAACAATGGAGACAAGGATGAAGAGAGACCATGAGTGCAAAACCTACACAAGCATCTATATGAAAGTGTGTACGATTGCAAACACACAAAGGAGACCCACAAGCTGGGCCAGCCAATACATCCAAAAGAGAAAAAACTGTGACACTATGAAAAGGAAGTGCAACTCCTCACAGGGGAGCAACAAGCAGGAAAAAAAAAGGAGAAACATCACCTTCATTGAATAAAAGATCTTTTCCATTGATTGTTGGTGGGTGTTAACTATCCATTACACTACTGGGTACTGACTCAAACAATAGAAAGGATTTTCCAGATGACCTGGATAGGGTGAGATCTACATGAAGCTTGCCCTTTTTCTTTTTGGGTGTATATGGATGTATCAATATTCTAGACAATCAGTAGCCACCATCCCTGCTCAAATCAACTGAGGTTGGTTGTCATCAAGCTTTCAGTTAGAAACAAGCACATTTCAAAATGTAATAAACTAAAAATTATACCGCACAAAACCAGTTCAAAAAGTATATAGGAACTCCCCTTTTTTCAATAATAAAAAAAAAAGTCTGTTGAAAGCTGAAAGCATTGCTCTTAAAGTCCCAGGATCCATGCCCTGAGTCCTACGATTTGTTTCTAACCCCTAAGAAAATGATCATATCTATGCAAAGAATCCCATTAACAGGTCAATCTTAGGATCTCATTGTGAATCTTAGAAAGAGAAGGTGATGAATCATAGATGCTTTATTGAATCCTATGAGTCAAGCAATCCGCCAAAGATCCACATAGACGAGCTGGCTAAAATTAGTTACTTTTGGCCCTTTTGTTTATAGTGCTTCCATTTTAAGATGACATCAAGTGATCAAAGATGCCTCGCACGAAGTTGTTGGATTTTGGAAGGTTTTAGGGACTAAAAAAAAGGAATAGGAAAGTGAATGCAACATTCGACTATAAGTATGGTGGCACAACCCCAGATATACAAACGAATGTAGAACAATCTCTCGGAGGATTGTTTGATGCAGGCCAGATCTATGATTGACCAGGCCATTAGACCCAAGATCAACACAGCCTAATAGATTAAAGTAGATTATATTATTAGTAGTTGTTTAGTTGTTTTATTAATATTTGGCAAGTATAATTGTATTTGATTTAGGACTTCTTATTTGTTTAGAATTAGTTGTTTCCTTTCTTAGATGATGTTTTAGTTATAAATAAGGATGTAATCTCTTCATGAGAGATAGACTTTCATATTGAATAAAGCTTTGGGTATTGGTTCTCAGTTGAGAGAGGTATTTGTCTTTGGTGAGACACCTAGACAATTTATCCATAACCCTTTTGGCTTGGAGATTAGCCCGTTGGCTAATCTTCTTCCCCTGCGCTGCTTCATTGTTCGAATCCAAAGATGGATTCGAGCCTTAGGACACAATGAAAATCACGATCAAAACCATAGGGAGAGAAAAAATCTCTTGAAAACTGAATTATAATTGAATAAAGCATGTCTTCTGCAATGGGATGCTCCTCCTTATATAGGAAGAACTAATTCTAAATTAGGAAATACCTATCTTAAAACAATCATGACTTACTAATTTAAATTAAGGAAGTAAATAACTAATTACTAATTTAACTAAAGATAGGGATTCTTGTGGAGATCAAGGATCAATTGGGCCCATCACTGTCTGTGGGCCCGCAATCTGGGCCGGATTTGGGATCGGCCTGCATCATGTGGTTTCTTCCTACATTTTTTTTTTCAGTTTTTCGATAAATACATCTTAACTTCATGAGACACTTCCTAACTATGTAAATTGACCATCTAAATTGTATTTCTATTTTTAATTTAAAGATTAAAAAAAATAAGCAACTATCGAGAGATAGTATGAATGTGAAACTTGAGAAATGGCAGGAGGTTTTAAAAGACGAAGTATATGATTGAAGCTCAAGAGATGCCACAAGAGATTCAGTCCAATATCTTGGGCCCATAATTATTAAGGAAGGAACGATTGAGGAATGTGTGGAACATAAGATAAGAGAGGGGTTGTTAAAGTGGTGATGCAAAACAAGCCCATGGGCCCCCATGGGTCAACCCATCTTTAGGACCAGCCTAGCCCACCTATCTTAGTCTATTTAGGATTTTTATTTGATTATTTGTGCTTTAGGTTATTTTAATAAAATGTTTTAATCATGGCTGTCAATTTGATTGGATGGTCCAGATTAGTCATAGAGTCACGTATTTAATTTATTTAAGTATTATAAAGCCCCTTTTGGTTAATAGCAATTGATGATTAATGAAAAGTTGTGAGATCTTCTCCAAGTTTTTTAGAACTAGAAATCCTTAATGTCTCCTAAATTGGAGTTTGGTGAGAGCCCAATTTCTCTAACGCCTCCAGAATGAAGTTTGGTAAAAGCCCAAATTCTCTAACATCTCAAGATTGGAGTTTGGTAAGAGCCGAATTTCTCTAACGCCTCAAGATTGGAGTTTAGTTAGAGCATAAATTTTCCCCCTATCTCAATCCTCTACCTAGCCCGCCCCACGAATCCATTGCATTCCACATTAATTGGTATCAAAGACAAAGAGTGATCCATCCTGGGTTCGAGTTTCAGCAATCTCCACGCCCTCATATCCTCGCTGCCATTCATCATTTGCACAACCTTGATCATCATCGCCAAAGATCACCTATAATGGCCGATCATCACCACAGGCCTCAGATCTGCATCTCCAGATCCCATCTCCAAATCCTTCGCTAGCCAAGGGATCCATGTGCCTACCGAACCCCAGTACCCATCCCTATCCATCAACCTCACAAAACCCGAACCTCATCCCTCCACCCATCACTCTCGCAAAACCCGAATCCATCACCGACCCTACGCAAATCGCAAATCCAACCTTCAGTCCCATCTCCTTCCAAAACTCCAACAACCAAATCATCCAAATCCCTTTGGCTGATTGTAATCCAATGCACCCATTCTTACAGCTCAGATCTCCAATAACTTCCAAATCTGCTACCCAAATCCACCACCAGAAACCAGCCCACAACCACTGCACCATTCCTAGATGACTCCCAGACGCATCTGACCCACTCACAACCCTAGCCAATCCCATCTTCGAAAGCCCCAACCCATCCCAAAAAAAAAAAAAAATCATTCAGCCCCAGAGCCCAGGCGAACCAACCTTATAGCCCCTACCCCCTCTCTGCCACCACCCCTAAACCAAAATCATCTCCAATCCAAACCCATCTCCATTGAAAATCGACCCTAACAAAACCATCAACCCTTTTACCCCTCTCCACGCACTACCCCGACTCCAAATCCTAACCAGAGCCACCCCATACCCCAATTGGTCTCATCCCACACTTCTACATCCCATTCGATCCAACCCCCACTGTTGTAACCCCAGTACTAGAGAGAGAGAGAGATAGAGTAAATTAAAAAAAAAAAAAAGGCAGAGAGAGAAGAAAAAGAAGAAGGCATACATAGCACTCGAAATCCACCATAGCTTGTGTCATCAAGCCTCGTCGCTACCACCATCATCGCTCACCAGCACCGCCATCATCTTCATCATTGGCGAGCTCCAACGCCCATGGCCATCTCCAGATCTTCACTTCCAGCGCCAATCTCCTTTCGCTGAAGAGCAGCAAGAGTTAAGGGTCTCAGCCACCTTTCCTCTTCTGAGCAGGAGACCCAAATAAAAATAAACAACTTAAGTTGAGCCGAAACAAGCAAGGCCAGTTCCAAGTTCAGGTTGACCTGATACAAGAGAGTCGCACTGTTCAATTCAACTCCAATTTGGGTTAGGTGGACCCGACCCAGTTCTATAGAAAAGTCCAAAAACCAACAACAGTCAGCGGTAACATCATAAAATCCAGTCGCTTGACCAAATTGTACAGCATAAACTTGTTTTGCGATATCAAGACCTTCCGAACTCCAATTTTAGATCTGTTTGATCCTGTGTGCTCGTTTCAACAAGATCTACGCAATGGTGTAGGTATTGATGTAGATATCATCAATCAAGGCCATCGTCAATTCAATTTCAACCATCCATATTTAAATTGCAAGATTTCCATCCGGACTCCGATATAAGATCCATTTAATCCTATGAGCTTGTTTTGAAGAGATCTACACAACATGCTTTTAAGAGTTGATTTAATCCTATTGGCAATAGGAGATTGCAACCTACTACTTCCAAGCCAACAATTGCTACATCTAACGGTCATATCACATATCAATGCTAAAGTAGAACGTTAGGAGAAGCCATGCCTCCATTCCCCATCTACTTGGATGAAAAGATTGATTCCAACTTTCACGTCATACCAAGAAGATGAAGACCACACTGAACATTAAAGATTGGTGCGATTGATTTTTTATTCTGGAGGACAACCATAAAACTCGAGGTTGAGTTTTCTCCTAGAAAAGGAGAGTTGAAGCTAGACAGGCCCATGGTCCCTCATGGGTCGACTGGTCTTTGAGCCCAGCCCACCTATCTTAGTTTATTTACAATTTTTATTTGGTTATCTATATTTTAAGTTATTTTAATAAGACGTTTCAATCGTGGCCGTCAACTTGATTGGATGCTCCAAATTAGTTCTAAAGTTTGGTGAGAGCCCAATCTCTCTGACACCTCTGGATCAGTTTGGTGAGAGCCAAATTTTTCCCCTTATCTCCATATTTTACCAAGCTTGCCCCTTGAATCCATTTCATTCCGCATTAAGTGAAGACTTGCTTCTAAAGTGCTTTATGATTGGCGCAAACCGACCAAGATCGAAGAAAGAATTTTATAGAAAACAATTAGACTAATTATGATCTATGGAGCAAAATGTTAGCCACTCAAGATGCATCAAATGCACAAAATGAGAGCAGTGTCGCAAAATAGGAAAGACGGAATCAGTAATGAGAGCTTTGGGAGCATTTAGGGGTAACATCAATAGGATAAATTAAAAAGACTCATTTGAGATGGTTCAGATATCTCCAATGTAAGCCAGCAACGACACCGTTGATGAAAAGTTTTTATATTCAAGTTGATGGCCTACCAAGGAAAAGATAGTAAGGAGGACATGGATGAAAGTAGTAAGGATAGATATGAACAAGTACAACCTATACAAGGATTTGTTTCAGGATAGATCTGAATGGAAGAACAAAACTCATGCAGCTGATCCCAACATAGTTGGGACAAGGCTTTGACGAGGATGATGAAATAAGTCTAAACCCTACAACAATCATCAAGCCTCAATCTACTAAACCTACTGATCCAAGGCACTAATTAACAATTACTTCTCATATCAAATAATATTTAAACTAAAAGAGACTAAAATTTGTCACAGTATTTTTAGACAAAAAGAAATGAAATTTCATAAAAATTTTAAAAACATTATTGAAGAGATCTTCAAAAGAGCTATATATGTAATTAAATGTGATTATGCCTTCACCTATTCAACATTGATGCTGTTTTGGGTCCCGAGAGTATATGTTATTCATTTGTACTGTTAGTGATTACAATCATCTTTTATTTTCAATCCCCAATTGGTTTTCATCAACCTTTGACCAAATTTGAAGAAAAATGACCATGACCAAATTTGTCTTTTTCTCCGTTATTCAAGATTAAAAAATAATAACTAGTTTGCCTTCATCATCCCTTTTACTACTACCTCATTTTCTTCTTATCAGTTATTAGTTATTTCCAAAATAACCCATTGGTTTCTCCCAATTGTCCCCAAATTTCCCAACTTTCTTAACCCTAAATCTAACCCAAATTCAAATCCCTTGAGTTCCTGCCCCAATTTACTCTGAACCATACCCCTACAGGATCCCTTTCTGAACACCACCCTAAGATTGACCCAAAATCTAACTGAATTCAGCTTAACACAATGACCCAATTTGCTGGCTAGAAAACCCAATCCTTGTGGTGATGCAGGCCACACCATGGGTCGACCAACCCATAAGGCCCAATCGATAGGCCCAAAGGGATATCCATTTACTTAGGGTCATATCAGTAGTTTGATTTGATTAAGATTAATATTAGTTAGTCCCCTATTTTGTTTAGGCTTATTCAGATATTAGAAAGTTTGTTTCTTAGGGTTCAATTCAAGCCGACTCCTTCGTATAAGAATGTTAGGCCTCACTGTAATGCAGTGCTTCTTGTCAATAAAAACTGAGAGCACTGAATTTTTGAGAGTATTCTCTTTTAGTTATGATGTTTCTACTCATCGTGAGTGCCTTAGTGATTGAATCCTTCGCAGAATTCAATCCCGGTCAATCAGTTTGCAATCGCCCCAATTCAATCCATATTAAGATCCTACCCGATAAATGCACCCAAACGTCTGTGGCAGGTTCCCATTTGCAGGCCCTCTAAACTCTCCCAGATTTAACCCTTTTCAACCACAAGTAGAATTACCCTCCCCCTCCTCTTCTCTCTCTCTTTCTCCCCCTCCCCTTTCCCACCCTTTTTTCTGCGCCACATAGTCCCTGCTTTGAGTCCTATCCATTCAGAACGGCTCCCTTTGACAATCTCAATCACTAAATCCACAAGCCTCCAACCAACTCAACTACAATCCCAAACATATTCCCCCATCTAAAACCAGTCCTTACCCACTCAAACTCTATGCAATGTGTGTCCTAATGAAATACCCTTCAATGTAGACACCACAAGGAAATACCATATTTCCACAATTTGTGCCTAACAAGCGCTGCTCAGAAATCTTTCTTACGAAGGACTTCACAATAGTTTTCCTCAGAACAGCAAACTCCCTAACAAATGTATTTTAAACAATGGTCAATCCACGTAATTAAAAAGAAAGCAATATTAACGGAACTCATAAAAATCTGTCAGCAGAGACTTTACTCATTCTTAGCAAGTCTGTAATGGGCCTGAACCAGTCCCTCACAACACTTAAGACAACCGTTTACACCCCAAACTGAATGTAAACCAATTCCCATACAGTAGCCTTGCCGCCCATATTATCATTTAGCCAGCCTCTTGACCCAAAATCTTCAGCTGTTGAGCCACCTCATAACTGTCTCCAACCAAACATCAACTCTAACTTGCTGTATTTTACCAAAAAAAATACTCTAACTTGTTGTAATATCTAAATCCAGGCCCCATACAGCCACTGTTCTGAACCTAAATCAGTCCCATAACCCACCAAGCAAGAAGTCATCCTTTGCTGTCCCAGTCCTACATCGATACACCAGTAATTGTTTATAGTCTCATACAAGATCCATAACAGCCCACTTGTATCCTTTGTTTACACTTGTTTTCTGCACCACTTTGTGTTCTATTATTCCTACTGCAGAGCATAAATCAGTCATAGGAGGTTTAATTGATTCCAGATTCTCATCCATTATCCAAAGTTGCAACTTTCTGTCGCACTTCCTCATCCAATTATCAGGTCTTTGCCAGGGCCTTCAAACTTGAAGTAAGCAAAGGGTTCAAGCAACTTTCTAGATTGGCTTAATGCACTCAAAGCCTACTTTGAGTGGTATGATATGATAAATGATCATCACCAAGTTCACCATGCAAAGATAAAGCCCATAAGGTTTTTCCAAAAGTGGTAATACAGTGTCCAAGAAAACACCAGTGAAAACATGAGCTACCTCCTATAGCCACTTTGACAGTGACGAAGGATATGGCACTAGAGATATATTATCAGTTAAGATGAGTTCAAAAATTCCAGTTGAGAATAAAAAAGATGAGTTCGGTGGGCCCAAAGCCTACTATGAGCAAAAAGATAAGATAGATGATCACTGCCAAGTGCATCATGGAAAGTAAAAATTACAATATCTTCCCTAAAATGGTAATACTTGTAGAACACAGGTGAAAAATGAGCTACCAAAAAAATAACCACTTGCAAGGGAATAAAATAATGATACTAGAGAAACATTATCCAGGAAAACAAAATTTTCTAAGGGATTTAAGATCCTGATAGTATTAACGGATGAATAAATAGATGACATTACTGCAAAACTTGAGAGGTAGCAGGAGCCTGTAGAATCCAAGCACTTTGAGATAAGTAGTACAAACAAATAATATATAATTTACCCTAGAATAGTAATACAGTGTCAAAGAACACAAGTGAAAATGCAAGCTACACCTATAACCACTTGCAAAGTAATGAAAGAATGATTCTAGAGAAACATTATCAGTGGAAACAAAATTTTCAAAAGATCTATAATCTCGTTAATAATGACGGATGAATCAATAGATGTGGAACTTGAGAAATGGTAGGAGCCTATAGAGCCCAAGCGTTTTGAAATAAGTAGTACAAAGAAATAAAATATGATTTAAAACTTCAGCTGGGATGTGCAAAGAGTTGACCATTTTGTAAGAATTCAAGCTGAAGATAGACCACAAAGAGGTTCATTCCAATACATTAGGGCCTGTTTGTTTCTTCAGGAGTAGAGTAGAAGTATGGTAAAAAAAAAAAAAAACAACGTTCAAATTTTATTCCCCAAACCTCTTTGGAATGAAGGGTAAACTTGAAATAAAATGGAGTACAATGGTTAAAAACTTTACTCAAGCTCTGACAAAGAAACAAGCATCTTTTACATGAAGAAGCCCCTCTCCACTGTCATCAAGACCATTTTCATCACAGCCACTCTCCACGTAAAGGAAGATTCACATGCTTGGAAACAGATTTCCACTTAAATCAAATTAGAGAGAAACCCAGTTCATCCAAATTGGGATTAGAAAATGGTGAATACTGACCAAGAGCAGGAGACAGAGAGGAGGATTTGAGGGGCTTTGCCATCGACAGCCTTCATTTTGCTGGGAATTCGTTAGGATAGGAGAGAGAGCAAGAGGAGGAGAAGATGAGGGGTTTAGGGTGAGAGAATGAAGGGCTGAGATTGGTGGATGGAAAGTAGATGGACGGCTGCCGTGGGATGGGGGTGATTGCGATTATTTCCATATGGAAAGTTTGGAATTTCAATGTGTGGGGAGTGGGTACCCGTGCTGGGCTGAAATGAGAGGTAGGTAGAGTACAGGTGAAGAGTGCAGAGTAAAGTAATGTTTGTTATCTCCTGCAAACTGCAGTTCACGCCATCTGGGTGGATGGGTACACATGTTGCATGCAGTTTAGGTCCTCATGGACTAGGGGCTCAATGGGGTTTGAGCCCATTTACTATGAGACATAAAATCTAAGCTTGGTCGGGCCCTTTGGGCTTGCTTTAAAGCTCTTGTGAAATATGTTAAAGCCCAGTCCAAGTCCAGATCACAACCCCTCTTCACCGTCATCAAGACCATCACAACCCCTTTATATAATTGATAAAGTACCTCAATGAATGGATGATAGAGATAATTGCAATTGATATTATTTAAGAATTTTTAAAACTTTACTCCAACTTGCCAAACACACACAAAGTAAAGTCAACTTTTCAACTTTATCCCAACTTTTCACTGATTTGACAGTTTATTCTACTTTACTCTAACCCACAAACCAAGAGCCTAATAATTGGTAAGGATGAAGAGATTAAGGAAAATGTTGAACATAGTATAAGAACAAGACTGTTGAAGTAGAAACTTGCTACCGGAGTGCTTTGTGATCAGCACATACCAACAATATTAAAGGAAAATTTTACAAAAAAAAGTTTACAGGATAGTGACTAGACCAACTATGACCTATAGAGTAAAATGTTGGCCAGTCCTAGCAAATAAGTAACACATGCAAAAAAAAAAAAAAAAAAAGTGTAGTAAAGATGGATGAGTGGCAAAAGTAGGAAAGATAGAACTAAAAATGAACACATTCGGGAGCATTTAGGGATAGCATCAATACGTGGGAATTTAAGAGAACTCATTTGAGATGACCGATGGAGTCCACTGACACCATTGAGGAAAAGTTTTATCTATTCAAGTTTATTGCCAAAAAAAAGGAGGACAAAGAGCACATGGATGGAAGTAGTAAGGTTAGATCTAAAGAAGTGCAACCTCTCCAAGAATTGGCCTACGATAGATGGGAAAGAAACAAAATTTATATACCCAACCCAACATACTTGGGACAAGGCTTTAATTATGATGATGATGATGATGATCTATAACCCCGATAACTTCTCAAGAAGATGTAGTTGTCAATATTCCCACATTGATTCTCACTATAAATATGCGGTGGATGATAAAAGAGGTGACTGGTGAGGATCATATAAAAGTCAAGGAGTTGAAAGATGATGAACCTCAAAACTGCTTGTCAATCTAACTACAACTAGAAATCAAATGGTTCAATTGGTTAGATGATTCCTCAATCCTGTCAGGTGCGGTGGCAACTCTAGAAGAAGATATCACAGAACCACCGATCAATTGTCTTCAGAGATCAATCATGTTCAACTCAACAGAAAGATCTGCAGTTAGATGACAACAGCTAATTGACCCAAAGGTTCAATTAATATGTTTACAAATCCAATGGTATAGCAGAGTTCTCAATAGGTTTAAACTGTCACCAAAACCGCATTTTCCTCCATTTTACCACTGTGGAGAACCCAAACACATGCCCAAATTGCCAACGACGCAATGACCAATGAGAGAGATCCAACATTCACATGAACATAGACTGATATTCGATCCTTGTCAACTACAACAAACTTGAAAACAAGCTAAGAGATGGATAAACTGATGCATCTAACGATGAGGGCCAATCAAAAGTTGCCCAAAATGCACTCCAAGATATCAAGTTTACTGAGAAGCTCAATAAAAGGTCCAATTGCATACTAGAGAAGGCTCAAAAAGAACCACATGATGGACCAAGTTGAGGAACCCACCACTTCCTCTCACATGCTTAATAATTCTATAATCCAGTTCCAGATCCTCTTAGGCTTCCATTCACGAGAAATTTAAGAGGCTCCTCATAGGGTCTACTTGTGAAAATCCAAACCATTCAAAGTAAAAGGCCGCCCCCCCACCCCCACTTCTCTCTTTCCCCCACCATTGTATGGCTCCTGGGAAAATCTCACTCCAATAGAAGATAGCCCCTCCATAAGATTGATTGGGAGAAAACAGTTTGATTTTTCATAATATTACATCCATGCATTTTATCATTTCACAGTGGTCCCTTTCTTCTCTTGTAGTGGCACAGCTGCTATACGATAACCATGTAGCACACCCTAGGAACTCCATCGTGAGACCCACATAGAGATAATATGAACGACGAATCTCATTCCCTCCCATAACATATCCTCGTATTTCACTTTAATAGGAATAGGCTCCCTCACTTTAATAGGAATAGCCCCCACCAAAAGATTGAACACAAGATTGAAAACATGGTCCAGTGCATGCTGACATGGCATGAATCACATTTCCATCATGTGTTGGAACCACTCCTATTGAACTGAAATTTAAGGATAAATCCCATAAAAGGATTGGATTCAAGATGAAACAAGTTGGATTATCATCATGTGAGCCCCACGGTGGAGTTCCTGGAATAAATAACACGGTTCTTGCGCAATAACTGAGGCCGCGGATCCAAACTCGGAAAGAAACATGCCAAGGAACGGGGGCATCTGCTTTGAACAGCTCGGATCTTTCATAAGTAGGCCCCACTGAAGACCCTCAGTAGATTTGTCATGTGTGGAAGCCCACACAATCCTAACTCAAATCACCTAAAACCAGCATGTCCCTTTTTAGGAGCTTAGTTTAGGTTTTTTCCCCCCTGGGAAGAAGCTTAGATCTAGACAAATTAAAGATGCATGTTTCATTGCTATCCTAGACTAGAGATTAAAACCCTAACAAGTCAGCCCAACGCAACACAAGCAGACCCATTTCTGTCACTAATCCGTAACAAATCCAGACCAACAAACAGCAAATCAATAAAAACAGATATATGTATAGAGAGAGAGAGAGAGAGAAGTTAAAGCTGAATAGGGTTTTACCCAATCTTCAATCGATTATCTGGAATTCCAGTGGAGTAACCTCTGAAGTAGAAGAAACGAGCTACAGTATAAGCAGCCCCCAACCCAGCAGCAATCAGTGGATGCCGAATCCCTCCCAGCAGCAGCGTCGCGAAGAAGGCCGGCATCATCTCCAGAGAGTTCTGGTGCCCTCTCTGCCCGATCAATGAAAGCCCCACGACCCCAACAACAACAAAAAAATCAGATCCCAGAAACTCTAAACCTACAAAAGAAAAGAAGAGCTGACAACTCCGCTGACCTGAACGCAGTTGAAGAGCTTGGCATCCTTGTTCTCGGATTCGAGGGCGTAGAGGTTCGGGTAGAACACCTTGTACCTGCAAATCCAGTACCATTTACATAGGCATCAGTTTCAATCCTTCAAATACGAAAAAGATTAAGAAGAACAAGGAAGGAAGGAAGGAAAGATTGGATTTTTGAGAGATTTACTTCTTTCTGGCCCTGGCGACTTGAATGGCCATCCACATGTTTAGGATTGCATAAGAGAGGAAGACCAGAACCACGTATCCGTACTCCCTTGAAAGCTCCACCACTGCCATTTTCTTCTTCTTCGTCTTCTTCCTCTTGTGCAGCTGCTTGGTCCTCTTCTTCGCTTTTTATCTATTCGTGGAGGGAGTGGACTGATGAAACGAATGCGTCACGAGTGACGTCCACGTCGGTTAACCCAAAAACAAGTGTTCCCCTTGAGAGTCACATCCGCGGTGACAATCTTGTAGAATTGTGTAGAAACATCAGCTCGGTTGTGAGATTATTTTAGGCGTCAGATCTTTGAGCTGAATTATCCACCCATGGTTTTTTCCGGAATTCAATCCAAGGGTGTTTGGATCGTAAATAAGAGATCATGGGTGGATTAAGTGTAAGAGAGGGCCTGTTTTAGGCGATTCAATTAAATTAAACCCGCTAGCGCGTAATCGCCCGCTCAAGAGCGGAGTCACCCGCGGAGACTCGCATATGATTATGTTATAGGGTTCGGGTAGGGATCACAAAAGGCCGGCGGAGATGGAGTGTTTGTGGGATGATCGGACCAAGGTGAGGCGAATGCAGGCTCGATCCAGCATTAGAACCACAGTCTCATCAGCAACCGATGCCCCGCGAGACCCAACTTGGCCTCCAAGCATACCAGGCCAAAGTCTACCCATTAGTTTATTGGACCCAAGACTAATTAAAGCCTTATTTATAATAAAAATATAAAATTGTCTGAAAAATCACCTTAAATGTACAGTGCCCAAAAAAAAAAAAAAAGATACTCATAGTTCATTTGCAACATTAAAGCCTCTCTCACCTACTTTTTCATTTGTTTGAATGGCTCATCATCTCCTTACTCCATTTCTCACCACTCCACCACCTTTGATGGCTACATCATCTTCAACAACTCTATCCCGCCACTGCAATCCTATTTTTCACTTCTCACCCATCTCTCCAACTGGCCACCTTATACATCTAAACCCATCCTCATTCCCCTTCTCATTGTATTCTGAGGAGGCTGATGGCGCTTCCCTAGCCACGTCTCTAAAGGCTTCCATCTAGAAACTTGGGCTTGCAAAACTTCTTTGTTGCTTTTCCATTCAATTATACAATCATATAAATAATTCAGCAAGAAGAAATAATATAAATATATATATCCATTGAAAACCAATATCATTGATGTCTTAAGAAAATAAAAGAACCATGAGAATTGAGAAAATATATGGTTATGTGTTTGTTCAACAAACCCATATTGTGGAAACCAATCGTCTAAAAAAATTATTGTTGGAACCAATGTGGAACTACTCATGGCTGCCGGTATAAAGGCATAAAGAAGATCTTCTCATGCAACTCAATTGTCAATCCTCCTATAAGCGCATTGCTAAAAAGATTAGCAAAAACCAAATTAAAAGACAATAGAGAGACAATGAAGAAGATGAACGAAAATCTCTAATTTTTTTATTAAATAAGTTATTACACTAATACAATGAACTCTTTCTAGAAAGTATGAGTTTTAGATTTGTTGGAAACTTCTAACAACTTACACGTGTCTTATATTCAATTACAAATAAACAAAATAGATGAGAATGACTTCAACTGCAAATAGTCATGGCGAACGTGTGACCTCTTGAAATCGTTATGGCACATTAGGGGGTTGTACCAATGTATTAAGCTAAGCGTGTTTTTGGATGTGGGGTAAAGTATCATAGAGTAGAGTAAACCTAAAATAAAAAAAGAATAATGTATGGTGGGGTTATTATGTATTTCTATTTTTAATTGTTTGATATGAAATTTTTATTACTTTTGGTATAAAAAGTAGAGAATTTTTTGTAATATAGTTATGGCTTTTTCACTTTTTTTTGAAAAAGAAATATGGGAATTTGTTTTTTTCTTTTAGAAGAAGGAGAGAATTTTGAATTTAAAAAATTTTTATTTTACTTTACTCTAATCTACCCACATCCAAACACACCCTAAGTTTAAACTTTCAAAACTTACTTTAACTATCATAGTTGTAATTTCACGTACTCTAAATAAAAGTATTAGCCTAATTAAATTATATTCTAGCTAATTAAGCTCCATTAGAATCTAATCAAGCTTGATTTGGTATTATGATCATGTGTGTAGAATTTCGTTGAATTTTGAATTTGTTTGAGCTCAATAAGGGGAAAGTTGCAATTTTGGAAAGTATAAAAGTATTTTTCTAAATTTTCTAAATTGTGAGATTTTAGGCTCATTAGGTAGATAACCTAATTCTATGAACTTTAGCCTTCTTCATCAACATAATCCGGACTGATCTTAATCACCTAAAACCCCACCCAAAGCAACTTAGGACTTCTTTGTAATTTACCTAAACTTAAGCCCAATCAAATAACCAGGGCCCCCATCTCTTTATCTCCCCCACATTCTATTTCTCCTTTTCTCTCCATCACTCTCCCAGCCGTTTCTAATATTCTTCCCTTACCTTCCTTGCTGCGGCTAGAGACCCTAGCTGTCTAAGCTTCCATCCACTCCCATCATTTTCTTCCCCAAGCTCGCCTCAACCCAAGAATCCCTCTTTAAAAGTTTCCCTCAACCAAGCAAGCTTAGGTGAGCTCTTCCTCTTCCCATGGCTAGGCCTTTGAGGTTTGTAGATTAGAAATGGATGTAGGGTACTCATCAGGGTCTTCCTTCTTCATTTGTAGCTTAGGTTGCATCGTTTTCTTGTTTGGAGCTTTGGTGGGTTTGAGAGCTTGCATCTTTTTCTCATTTTTCATCTCTCATCATCGAGGCAAGTAGATCAACATGATTACATTGATGATTTGCATTGGTTATCATTGATTATATCATGCTTAATGTACATTGTTTGGTTTGCTTATTTGTTTTTAATTTTTTTAATGAAAATGCTAGAATAGGTTTGATTAATGGAATGAATGAGTTGAATGGGGAATGGAGGTGGTTTGTGTATGCCAAATGGAGGGGTCTAGGCCAACTTATACGCAAGTTTGGAGAAGGGTTTGAAAACGGGGATAGATCCCCCATTGTCTTGAAAACAGGGTTCCTCATTTTTAGGTAGAATCCAGGATCATTCGAACAAATCTAGACTTTGTTCGAATGAACCCAGGCTTTACCTGGGGGCTTGTTTTGTGGAGAACCCTCATGGCTAGGGGTTTAATGGTTTGTCTCATGACACCCCTTTGATCCTTAATTGAGTTCCAATCGATTGAACCATGAGTGAAGGGCATTATGAGCAAACGGAACCCTAATGAATTGTACGATTCATGTGCGTTGCACAATTTAATCATACCGGGGTGGTGTGAGCACTCTAAGCATCCATTAATTATCTATGCACCAAAAATTGGAGTGTATATGTTGATCTCACTTCACCGATTGTTCAAGTGGAGTTGTCGAGTACGCGAATTGTGATTATTCACCTCAGAGTTAGGCGTGTAATTACTCATTGGCCTTTGGGTTTGTATCGTTTGCATTTGTTGTTGTACATGTTTTGTTCATGTTCTATTCATGTTCTTTAGGATTTGTTTCGTAATGCATTGTTGTGGACCGTGTTGCAGCTTGGCATTTATCTTATTGTAATGAAGAGGACTATCTTGTTGTTTTGTTTATGGATTGTGGATCAAATTATGCATGAGGTGGTAGTTCCTCTATTGTTTGGGCTTGCATTTAAAGGGTAGCCTGCTCGTCACTTGACTTAGGAATTGATTATTGAACACCACTAAACTATTAAGTCCAGCACAAGAGGGGCACTTTGGTGTAGGGACAATTGTATTGTGATCTTGGTCTTTTGGATGACTGTAGATTGATTTGGTTGCATGGGTGTACATTGTGATTTAAACAGAGTTATTTGACAACCTGAAGTCGGAATGTTTCTAGATTTGGACCGAACTGACCAATGTATTGGACGGAGCTTGATGCTCTATGAATTTGGACAGGAAACTAGGCATCCAAAAACGTATTAATCCTCTGTATCTTGGACAGGGTTTCTACCCGATGCTTTGGCTAATAATGGGTTGTTTTATTTGTGTAGCTTTAGATTAGGACTTCCATTCCTTCTTATCATTGTATATTGTTTATTGTGTTCACATGATCACGTTGTCTTTATTTATTTTCAATATTGTATATCTGTTATGGATTACGTTTATCTTCCTGCCAACTGTAAGTGTAGTCTGATGATGTTGTACTTCGTGCATACGTATTGAGCCCTTTTACCCCGATGAAAAGGCGGAGGGTAAAGCACTTCAAATGCTTAAGCCACTTGATGAGCTTGAGTGGGGTGGATGATGGCTCCAGAGCCATTTAGTCCGGTACAGCAGTGACATCATATATTTTGGGATTTACATTGGATAAACATTGTTTTGATTGCCTCGGTTTTAAATGGGCTTTGTAATTCTTAGATTTATTCTCTTTGTTACTCAAATGTTAATTCATATATTTTGATGTGCAATCTCTTATTAATATGATGATATCAATTGTTAGATAATGCTTCCACAAGTATGTATAAATGTGAAACATTTGAACTCGCAACGGACCTACGATCTTGTGTGAGATTCTGATTAGGAGCTATGTGTTGTACTAAATACGAAAGGTTTTAATTGGCCCCTAATTTCGTATAACCCCAGTTTCAATTTTGGAGATGTGACAATAGCTCAATTTAACTCAATGAGTATTAATTGTGCTCTATCAGTAGGTTTAACATGCCCCTTCAAGCTGAAGTCACCTTTGACTTAAAGATTGGAGTGAAGTAATTGTAACCAATGACGATGTATACCGTTTTATACAAGTGTCTGCTGATTCATCAAGTGTAAAGACATATTTAACCTCTAAATCCTTGATAAGAACCTTTTTGGGAATAAAGTGATAGTCTATCTCCACATGCCTCATTCGGGCATGAAAAATGGGGTTAGGTGCTAAGGAGATGTTTGATATATTGTCACACTAAATGGTGGGACGAACTGGTTTAATGTCCCTCAGAAAAGTCCTCAATCATGACAACTCCAGTGCGGTGTACAACTAAGGACCTAATTCGGCTCAAGTTGATGATCCAACCATTGTGGTTTGCTTCTTGGCTCACCAAGAAAATGGGTGATGACTCAAGAAAAACACAATAATTGGCTGTCGAATGTCTGTCCTAGGGTTCGCATGTTTGGTTTGCATCCAAAAAGGCCTATAGAGTTCCTTTTATTGAGTGGATATCATTAAGTCATGGTTCTTTTAAGATAGCACAGAATTCTCATGAGAGCAGTGAAGTGAACTTCAATAAGGTTATGCATGTGTTAATAGAGACTTGATCTACTACAAATGCAATATTAGGCTGGTTAATGTATTGAAGGGGCATCAGTGATGTTGAGATACGTAGTGGGATCAAACATTGAAGTAGAAGCAACAAATGTTGTGATTTTTTAATTGTAGGGCAAACTGTAAAAGTATTACAATCAAGCATGCACAAACGAGCTAGAAGGTCCTTATCACATTTTGTTTGACTGAGAAATAGCCCAATTGGGTCTTTGTGAACTCGAATGCCAAAAAGGTGATATAATTGCCCAAGATTTTGTCATCTCAAGCACATGAGTAAGCTAAAAAAGTGAGGATATTGATGTAGTGAGATTTTTTATTTTTATTTTTCGGTGATGACCAAATCATCAACATAAAAGGAGAACCATTGCAATTGATGACCTATACTGCTTGATGAGCGCGGAGGCGGCTACTCAAGTGCTTTAAAAGCCTGTACCAACTAAAAAATTGGAGAACCTCTTGAACTAGACTCTTGGTTCCTGTTTTTACCCATTTATATATACTTGTGTGATTTGCAAACATGCTTAGAGGAGCAGGGGTCAACAGACTTAGGTCGTTCGTTGAACCCTAAAGGTATCCTATGCAACCAACTATGAAGAAATGTGTTTTTGCGACGTCTAGCTGATGAAGAGGCCAATTGAAGTGAATAGCTAACACAAGAACAACCCGTGTCATTGCTTGTTTTACAACTGGGCTAAAATGCCTAATTGTTGTACTTGCTTGTTATAGGTGAAAACCGTTGGCAATCAACCTAACCTTTTATCTAGCTACTGACCCATGTAGTTTATGCGTAAGTTTAAACGCTCATTTACATTCGACTACATTCTATGTTGGGGAAATCAATCTTCAAGGGAATCAAACTTCAATTTGCAACAGAAAATTAAGGAGATGTTATGCTAAATCTTTAAGGAAATCGAATTTCAATATGCAACATAAATAAAGGAGATGATCTTCCAATTCGCAAAAGAGATCAAGAGGTTGATTGTCATTTTGGAGAAGAGAGCTTTAGATTTACAAAATTCAAGAATTTGATCTTTGTCAGAACTTGAATCTTCAATGGAAATCTTAAAAAGTGACGTTCTAAAGTGGAGCGTCTGTTATAATTCCTCTTAGCTATGTGATGAAGACCAACAAATCTTTAACAAATTTTTTTTGCACTAGTACAAACCGCCGGTGCTTTAACCAAGAGAAATATTGAGTTGGAGTGGAACTGTGGAACTCCCACATGTTGAGAAACAAAGTCATTCAAAATAAATGAGGAATCTCGACAGAGATACAAATGAAAAGAAAGAGGGGAAGAGAGACAGAAACGGTTGGGAGGAATAGAAAGCCTCGTTCGACCCTTGCCCAACCGGTCTGATTGACTATGATCTAGCCCTGCCAGCTAGCCAATTATGGCTGAGATTGGGCTTGGGTAATATGGCTTGTATTTTAAAAGATGGGCTGGGCCTAAAATGCTTCAGCGTGGACCCTCCCGGACCACAACAGCAATTGTCAAGCTCCAACGCTCAATACACCTAGTTTTACTGCTACTTACACCATTAACCTTCATCAATTCTTACACCATTAACCTTCATCAATTGTACCATTAACCTTCAATGGGTCTCATCTGTTTGCTCAGGACTGAAACTCTTCAAATGCCACCTTCGCTCACACGAGCGAGTGTACTTTCTCGGTTGAGGCCTTCATCACCTCACCCGAGGGTGGGGTGCCCCACATGGCGGGTAAAATAAAAAATAAAAAACACTGTTTCGAGCTGTAATAAAAAGGGAAAATACACACACAAGTCCCTTCCAAATTTTTACCTCTAGAAGAATTGTCAGATGGGATGGGCCTGATCTTGCAAGCCACCGTCTTCCCAGCCCCCATTTTCATCCCATCCAGTTGGGCCCCACATCGATCACAAGGAGTGTGTCCCTCCCCGGTTTAGGTATTGGGAAGCTTATCTTTCGCACCGACCTATCTCTCGCTGTCTTTTTTTTCTCTCTCTCTCTCTCACTCACTCACTCGCTCAACAAAACTCAACAAAAACAACATACAAGCACCATCCAAATCAGTTCAAGGCTTAGAGAGAAAGATAGGCATGTCTTCTCAGTCTGCAAACATATGGGTATTACTGGGATTAGGTATTGCAGGCATCATCCTCATGACCAGAAAGCTGAAGAAGGCCGTGAAAGAAGATTTCGGTGCTTTCGTCGAGCGCCTGCAGCTTCTTCCACCTCCTCAGCCTGCACCCCCAAAAGCTCCTCACCCTTTGACGGGTCTCTCCTTTGCCGTCTCTGACATGTAATCCCATCTCTCTCTTTTCTTTTGTTATTTCGCTTCGTCTTCGTATTCCCGATTCTGGGGTTCCTTCCTTTTTAGGGTTTCTATGCTCTTTTAACACATGCACACACTCTCTATCTCTCTAGACCAAGTGCAAAAATATGATCATTTTCGCAGTCTGAGATTTATTTGGTGTTTTGTTCATGAAACAGTAGGATAACTATGTTACAAGAATTCGCGGGGTGTCACCTCTTTTGCTCTTTATTATGACATACAAATGCTATGTTGAATGATCTCTCCTTAAAATTAAACATAAGCGCGCGCGGGGTATCTTTTTTCTTTTTTTCGGGTGGTGATTTGTTTAAGATAGTGGAACAGCTAAATTATGTTTTGATGATGATTAGGGGGAACGGTTGAATAAGAATTCGCGCTTTTTTCCCCTGTAAGGATGATGATGTTTATTACGCTGGAATAAAAATTTCTAACAAAATTGGGGTTGGACCTTATAGAGGCCCCAATTCCTAAAGACAACCCCCAAAATCGTACAAAAGGCGTGCAACATCCAAAACAATAAACATATAACCATGCATCCAAGGTACTCCACCGAGGCAATGGCTTATTCACTAGAGTACCTTCCATCTCGAGGACTAAGCATTTTGGGTGCTTGCGGGCTGCCCCTAATGGTTTACCTTCTGGACTGAACTGTGCTCCAGAGCTGGTCTGGTGCTTCATGGGTTGGAAGTAAAACGGCCTTGCTTGGGCTTCTGCCTTTCTTTGTTCTTCTTGGAATATATCCTGAATTTGATGAGGTAGAATGGCTTTCAACAGGGTGATCACTGGGAACTTTGTCTTTGCGAAGAAATCGGCCACTCTATTAGCTGACCTCTTACAGTGCGGAACAGTTAGTGTTTTAATGGCCGATAGCATTTCCATGGCCTTTTTCCTGTCGTGCTATTAACTCCCCAGATGGGTGGGCAGAATTCTGGATTGTTGTGATTAGGACTAGGCAATTGACTAAAATTTGAACTGAAGAAATATCCAAACTTTGGCAGAGTGGTAAGCCCTTTTGTAGGGCTGAAAGTTCTTCTTCAAGGGGATGCTGTGCTGTCACCTTGCCTGAATAGGCTGATACCAACTGACCATATGAATCTCGTATGATCCCTTCATACCAGCACTTGCATTGAATGGATTGTGAGATCCATCAAAGGGTTCCAATTCATGGATGAACTGGCCTGAGCACCTGGACCTGTATAGACACATGTGTGGTTCCAATCCATGATGGCGGCTATAATTTTCAATTTAATCTGAAAAGATTTTTGAGGCTGGCATTGAAAAATATAATCATTACGTGCTTTTCAGATGTACCACATAATAGTAATCCCGAGGTGACATCGCAAGGGTGTTGATTTGTGCAATAAAAAAAAATTACATCTTCCTCATCCCCTGTCAAAAGGACATCCAAATTTTACTTATGTTCAATACTCTCTCTCTCTCTCTATATGTATATGTAAGTATTTATGCATATATGTATATGTAAGTATTTATGCATTTATATATGTAAGCATTTACATTTATCACATGGAAAAGAAATAAACAAGCTATAACGAAAAATTCTTTGCCTTTGTGGTTGAATTTATTAGTGCAAGATTATAGGATATGAAATTGTAAAATGATTTCTCATTGGTTTAGATATTACCAAAAATAATATTAAGTCATCTGGTGCTGTCATAGTTTTGGCACTTGGAAAATTTCCATCCTTGAAACCGAAATAAGAAAATTGTGTTTTTTTGATCTGTTTAACAGATTTGATATCGACGGCTTTGTGACCGGATTTGGTAACCCAGATTGGGCAAGGACTCATGAGGCTGCAACTCGGACATCTCCTGCAGTCTCTGCTGTTGTGGAAGGAGGTGCAACTTGCATTGGGAAAACGGTCATTGATGAAATGGCATTTAGGTCAGCACTCAATTAACTCTGATATGCAATTTTGTTGTCATGCATTATGAAATATGAACCACACATTCTTGCAGAAGCATGGTTAATTGTTAAACTTCTTGATTCAGGATTCAAGTAAAAGTTTTGACTTTGATTTGTACATGCGACGATAGGAGATGCTACCACATTATCATTATTACACATGTTGTCAGTCGTCTCTTTATTATGGACATGTCTTGTTTTCAGTATCAGCGGAGAAAACAAACACTATGGTGCACCCACGAATCCTGCAGCTCATGCACGAGTACCGGGAGGACCTTCTAGTGGATCTGCTGTGGCAGTTGCTGCTGGATTTGTAGATTTCTCTTTGGGTAGGCTTCTACTTGTGGCTTTTATTCGTGTTGTCTAATCCTTGTGAATGATTACTCCTGAAGGTGGCTAGTATATGGAACTGGTGGATGAAACTGGTTCTGCCTTTACTGGAACATGTACAGTCAATCATTTATTTAACGGAGTTGTTTGATTGTTCTTTAGGTTTGGTTTCATCATTGTGAGATTTATATGTACAGACCTACATGCATACGCACACATATATTATCTTTCTTACAAGTTTTGAATGTGTATGCATTACTCATTGTTTATCTGTTCTATTCTCATTTGCGTTGTTAATTTGTTATATGTTCATTACATCAAATGTTTAGTTTAATGACTATTTATAATTTAACATTGGTGCTACCATTAGAATAACATTGATGCTAACATTAGATAAACTAAACTACGATATTAACTAAGGGGGGGAGGGCTTGAGGCCATGCGGGCAGTTAGTTCTTCATCATTATTTCCATAGTCTTCAATCTTTATTGGATTACTAGGACATCCCTAGTGGAAAGAATACTTATCAAACAACTCCAGTCATACTGATAAATTACATGTAGCATTGATAATCAATCTAGTACTGCCTACCACCATACTAATATGGCCTTTTAGGCTACCAATATCCATATTGTTTAGTAAGAATTTGTTTTGGGTACCACGCTAGTACTTGTCCCTTTCACTTCAAAGTTTGAACTTAGAGAAAAAATGAGTCCATTTTTTAATATGTTTTGGTCAAGTTATTGTTTTACTAATTTCATACCATTTTTGTACTAGTTCGTGCCAGTCTCATGCTAGTCCCTGCCAATCCCATGCTGGTCCGTGTTTGTCAAGTCAGTGCTGACTTGGTTGAGTTGGGGCTTTTTTGGGATCTGGTAACCGACTTGTATTGGTTCCAACATGGTGCTAGACGAAATTTCAAACCATGGTGAGAAGCCTTGAACTAAAGACAGCATGAGCTTCACCTTATAATCACAATGAATCTGAAATCATGCAATATCAACAATTGTATTCTTCACGGTAAATGGTAAATGTCCACCTTTTCCAATATGACGACTACTACACATAAAAGGAATTTTTGTCTAGCTAGAAACATCAATTCTATTATACTATTATATTAGGAAAAAAAATATCAATGCTTTTTTTTTTTAATTTTTATTGACGGTAACTTTTTTATTAATCTATTTTTATTAATATCAGATGTTGGTGTCCTAAACGTTGATGCTCTATTTGACTTTGAAACTTTGCCTATTTCACTTCACCATCCAGTGCGTATAGCTTTAACCGTGAACTCTCCCTAGCCAAGACCTGTCTGGTTTCCGATCATTAATGAAAAGAAACCACTGGGTGAGAACTCAAATAAAGAAGGATTCTTGGGTAAACTAACTAAATTAATCAAAAAAATTTTTACCAACTAATATCAGGCACTACTAGAACATCAGAGTTGTAGATTACCTATTAAAGCAATTCCTATATGAGAAAATTTTAATCTAGTGTCATCACCAACCTTTAACACTATTTGTGCCATAATAAGAAGTATAGCACGCGACATGACCTTGGTTTTTTATTTTTATGTGAGTGGAGGCTCCTGTGTCAACATGGGAATTTTGGTCTTGTAGAAAATTTTGAGTTGTATAAGAAGGCAAAGAAAGAAGCTAAGAAAGTAGTAAGTAGTGCAAAGCTCAAAGCATACGATGACCTCTATAATAGGTTGGGAACAAGAGAAGGAGAAAAGGATATTTTTAAGCTTGCAAAAATAAGAGAAAAGAAAAGTAGGGACTTAGATCATGTCAAATGTATCAAGGACAATGAGGAAAATATTTTGGTGAAGGACAACGATATTATAGAAAGGTGGAAAGAATATTTTAGTAAACTTTTAAATTAAGAATATTTGGGCGATACAAGAGTAGAGGAGGATACTTCATTACAAAAGTATACTTTTCTCCGTAGAATTAGAGGGGTGGAAGTGAAGGAAGCATTGAAGCGAATAAAGATAGGAAAGGCAACAGGCCCAGATGGTATTCCGATAGAGGTATGAAAATGTTTAGAAGAGGTTGGAGTAAGTTGGTTATGTAGACTATTCAATAAGATACTTGTGACAAAGAAAATGCCGGATGAATGGAGAAGAAGTATTGTAGTACCTATATATAAGAATAAAGGAGATATACAAAATTGTACCAACTATCGAGGGATTAAACTTATGAGTCACACTATGAAGTTATGGAAGAGAATCATAGAGCAAAGACTGAGAAAAAAGATTAAGATTTCGGAAAATCAATTTGGTTTTATGCCAGGGAGATCAACTATGTAAGCTATCTTTTCACTTAGGCAATTAATGGAAAAATACCGAGCAAAGAGGAAAAATCTACATATGGTCTTTATCGATTTGGAAAAAGCCTACGATAGGGTACCGAGGCATTTAATTTGGTGTTTCTTAAAGAAAAAGAATGTCCCAAGAGGTTACATTGAAATTTTAAAGGATATGTACGAAGGTGCAATAACAAATGTGAAAACCACATGTGGAGAAACGGGCGAATTTCCCGTGACTATAGGCTTACATCAGGGATCATCCTTAAGCTCTTATCTCTTTGCATTAATTATGGATGAGTTAACTCTGCATATTCAAGAAAAAGTACCATGGTGTATGTTGTTCGCAGATGATATAGTATTGGTGGATGAATCAAGAGAGGGTGTAAATGCAAAGCTTGAGAGATGGCGGAGGGAGCTTGAGAGATGGTGGAGGGCATTAGAATCTAGAGGCTTTAAAATAAGTCGTACAAAGACAGAATATATGGATTGCAATTTCAGTGGACATATACAAAGTGTTGAAACCACTGTTAAAATTGAAACCCATGAGATACCATGTAAAGATTCTTTTCGGTACCTAAGCTCGATGATTAGTAAGGATGGGGAGATTGACGAAGATGTGGAGTATAGGATAAGAGCTGGATGGCTGAAGTGGAGTCTAGCTTTGGGAGTACTTTGTGATAGACAAATGCCAACAAAATTGAAGGAAAAATTTTACAAGACAGTGGTTAGACCAGCTATGACATATGGAGCAGAATGTTGGCCAATTAAGAAGACACATATTCATAAGATGGATGTAGCGGAAATGAGAATGCTTAGGTGGATGCGTGGTAAAATTAGGAAAGATAAAATTAGAAATGAGTGCTTTCGAGAACATTTAGGGGTAGCACGAATAGGAGATAAGATTAGAGAAACTCGTTTAAGATGGTTTGGGCATGTTGAGCGTAGTCCAGTAATGGCACCGGTGAGAAAAAGTTTGGATATACAGGTGGAGGGTCTATTAAGAGGTAGGGGTAGGCCGAAGAAAACATGGATGGAAGTCATTAATTCAGATTTGAAGAAGTTGCACTTATCGAAAGATTTAGCTCAAAATAGAACGGAATGGAAAAATAGAATTCATGTAGCCGATCCCAACATGGTTGGGATAAGGCTTTGATGATGATGATGATGATGATGATGAGATCCATCATATGAATATTAGCCTGTGTGAAACTTGAGTCGCTTTTAGGGTTGTTGAATGTGAAAAATTATACCTATATCAACATCACTCTGTAGCATGTCCTCCCCGTCCCTTATGACAAATCTGAAATGTATGCTGTAGTTAGTTGCAGGGACACTTATAGGCTGTGGCATGACTTGTGGATGTGCTGAATGTTTTCCATTCTGATTTTGTGCTTCAAATCGAGGACCAAGATTGTAGTTAGGCTGTGGACCAATTAGACCTCTTCCAAAAGGTTGTTGGGCATTTAAACCAAGAGGAATGAATCCATGTCCTTGTGAATTAAAATTCTGCCTATTGTTATTGATAGCCTCTACCTCAGCCTCGGCCTTCTCTACCTCTACCACCTCCATAATTTCGACCACCATTATTAGAGTAGCCATGAATTGAAACTAGGTAGGGTAAGGAGGTATAGATAGCATAGATGTCACAAAGCTTTTATGTCTTGGTCCCAATCTAGATGATAAATATACGTTTTTATCATTATCTTTAACTGGACATTGAAGAGCTGCTAAATCATCTCATCTTTTTAAAGGCTTGAACATTGAGATCCCCTTTTTACACATCTGAAATTGCCCTTGCAACATTAGTTCTTTTTCTTTACTTGATTGAATAAACGTATCCACTAAACATCCTCAAACTTTCTTTGACATATCGATACCAATGACTAAAGATTCTTCATTCATTGTCCAAATCAAGCATGTTTTAAGAAGTTAAATATTCTTCTCCCATTTAGTGAGGGGACCACAATATTTGTAATATAATCTATCTTTAGAGTTGGGGACTGCTATATTTGTAATGTTTTTTTAGGTGTTTGGATGATATCCCAATTAAGGGAAATCACTCCAGTTAAGGGTTATGATTGATTTATAATTGCTATAATTAGTTGAGTGAACTTTGTAAGAGTGGGGCCGATTAAATTGCGTAGCACCCATTTTCACTGCAAAAAATTTTCTGTTTTAGTTTTTTCCTTGTTCTGTCATGCTACCAGAGCATCTCAACATCAAGGTAATCTAGTAGCTTCCTTCTATGGTTACTAGATATGGCATGGATACGGCAAGGTCATGCAATAGACATGGATTATATATATAAAAAGTAAAGTATCGGATATGATATGACACGATACGTTGTCCATTTTGTAGTATCCGTGCATCATAGGCTTCCTTCTTTCAGAGATACGATCAGATAGTGGGTTTGATCCTTGTTGCTCATCAAAAGGGATTTCTTTGTTACGATCCCATAGTTGATTTCTTTGTTGCGATCGCGTGGTTGATTTCTTTGTTACAATCCCATAGTCAATCATATTTGCATCTCTTGCAATGTGTGGCTTTTTTTTTTTTTTTTCATTTTGAAAATCTATATTTCTTTCAACACCTTCTTGTATCATCTTAAGCACAACCCATTTATCTTCTACAAGACTTATCCAACTCTTCCTCTATAACAAGACTTAAACCAAGGCTGGTATATGTGAGACGAAAGTCTCAAGATGCTGCAAACAAACAACTTCCCACTGAACTTGTCCTGGCATCTGATCCTAGTCTTTCGGTGCTTCGAAGGTCTACTATTCCCTCATAGCTCCAAGTGTTATGTTTTTCTCACTCCTAATTGCATGCTACTTTATCCTCAGTTTCTATTCCTAACACCTATTCACGGGCTGTAAAGCATGATTGTAGGCAGTGGGCAATGAAGGAGGAACTTCACCAGTTGAATCAAATTTGGGATATTATTCTGGGTCTTTATGCCAAGCCATTTGGTTGCAAATGGATCTACTCTGACAATCTATAACCTGATGGATCATTAGATCGCTATAAAGCTCGTCTAGTGACTTTAGGCAACTAACTGGATTACAAGATTGACTATGATGAGACCTCTGCTTCTGTTGCTAAAATGACTATGGTTTGCATAATCTTAGCAATTTTCACATTTCAATTTTGGCCTCAATTTCAAATGGACTTGAAGAATGCTTTCCTACATTGGGATCTTAGGGTTGTTTGTTTGTAGGGAAAGTGATTTACATGTGTAAATGACCCACATGTGAGTCACTTGTATATATAAATGACTCACATGTGGGTAAGAATCCACTGTTTATTACTATCACAATATTTCACATGTGAATATATGAACAGGTTGTACATTTTTTGAAGATATCTCAACGTCCAAGCAACATCAACGGTTGAAAATTAGACACGTGGCCATGTTTGAGCTTCCTAAGAGGATGATCGGTTCTGATTTTACGGATGGGTCCTACAAAAATAAAAAAATCATAGAAGGCAGACTGAGAATGTCATTTACAGTATATTAATCCAATGACTATAATGTTTTGATGATATCTCAACATCCAAGCAGTATAAACTGTTAAAAATTGGATATGTGTCTGTGTTTGATCTTCTTAAGAGGATGATCGGTTCTGATTGTACAAGTGGGGCCCAAAAAAAATAAAAAAAATCATAAAAAGCAAACTGGGAATGCCATTTACAATAGATTAATCCAACAGTTGTAATTTGTTGATGATATCTCAACATCCAAGCAACGTCAACGGTTGAAAACGGGATACATGGCCGTGTTTGAGCTTCAAAAAAGGATGATCAGTTCCGATGTTGCAAGTGGGGCCCACAAAAATAAAAAATAATAAAAGGCGGACTGCGCATATATGGCATTGCAGTGCCGCATGGTAACAGTGCGGTGTGAAAGTGTTTCATTTTGAGCATAAAAAAGGTCTACTTTTCACACCATTTTCACACGTACTTTATGCACCTCATGCGTAGTTGAAACAAACGTGAATGTGCGTTACCATTACGCATCCACACCATTTACTTATGTAAATGAAAGTAAACAAACGACCCCTTAAAGAGAAAGTCTACATGCGTGTACCACATAGGGACTTATTGTTCCATTTGAGGAAAATGTTTGTCATACAGTGATCTCTTTATGGACTGAAGTGAGCGTCGGGAGCATGGTTTGACACATTTCAAATACTCTTCAAAGTGCCCAATTTCAACAAAGTTTGATCCATCTATGCTTTTGTTGCGCTTTCGTATGACATTACTATCCTACTTGTCTGTGTATGAGACATCATTATCGCTGAGCATGAATCCAATAGCATCTTGCGCATGCAAAATCCCTTCATGCTTCCTTTCATATGAAGGGTTATGGGTCCCCTCACCTATTTCCTAGGACTTGAGTTTCATAAATTGAAGGGAGGACTTTTTGTCAATCAACACAAGTACACTCAAAATGTCGTTACTTTGGCTCGATTGCAAAATACCACCCTGGTAGAGCTCAATGTGAAATATAGGAAAGATGAATGCATTATGCTTTTAGACCCCATATTCTACAAGAAGCTTGTTAGAAGTCTTGTTTACTTAACGATTATTTAGCCAGAATCTCTCATGCAGTTAATATCATAAGTCATTTTGTCACTTAGCCCAAACATCTTCATTTGGCTGCTATTAAAAGAATCGTTATATATCTCTTTGGCACATTTGAATGTGGAATTTTCTTTTCTATTGATTCCAATCTTATTCTTATTGCTCATTGTGGTGCTAATTGGGCTGGATGCCGAGGCACTCGTTTCGTGCTAGGATGGTGTGTCTATCTAGTAATGTTTTAATTCTCTTGGAATTGTAAAAAGCAAAATTGAGTTTCCAAATCCTTCACAGAAGCTGAATATCGATCTATGTCCTCTCTCTGCATGCTCCGAGATTGTTTGATGATTGGGATTACTCAAAGAACTTGGATTTCCATAGCTAGATGCTATTCCTCTACATACAAGTGTCATTCACATTGCAGCCAATCCTGTCTTTCGTGAGAGAACAAAATGTGATCTTTGATGACATGATCATTACCGTAACCCATTTTAACTATTGAGATTCAAGTTGCTGACATCTTCATTAAAGCTCTACTGGAGGCTAAATATTAATTGTTTTTGTTGTCAAATTGATGTCAGTTTATTCACTTGCATCAATTTGGGGGGAGAGAGAGAGCGAGAGGGAGAAAGCATTAAAGTGCTACTAGGGATTATCATATTGTGTAATATAAGCTATCATTAGCTTTGGGAACTTAGAACCGCAATATTTGCAATGTGTCTTTAGTGATTAGGAATTAGGATGATATCCCAATTAAGGGAAATCACCATTGAGGCATTGATGTATACTTGCTGTAATTAATTGATAAAATTCTATAAGAGGGGGACTGATCGCATTTTGGGCACCTATTTTTATTGCAAAAGATATTCTTTTTAAATTCTTCTTGTTTTGTCGGTATTTAGGGTTTTCAACTTTCATTTCCTTTTCATCCTTGATTATGCTTGGCGGGGCATCCTTGTTGAGTTAATCAATAAGGCCAAGACTCTTTACCAATGAAAGGATCTTCATCCTAACATCCTCCCTAGGAGATAATTTGTTGAGTTAAACTTCACGGAGATGAGTGTTGTGAGTTGATTGAGAGACTCAAAAATTGCAATTGCCATTGTTGAACTTGAAGAACCTAGATGCTCATACCATGAAAAGAATCACTGGCAAAGTTTGAAGATGAAGCTTAAAGAGCTTTTACTTTCTATCCTATTGAAAGAATACTTGGGTGTTTATTTAAAAGAAAAACATCAACATTATGATCATCATTATCATCATCAGAACCTTGTCCTAACTATGTTGGGGTTAGTTACATGAATTCTGTAATTCCATTCCTTTTTGTCCTAGTCCAACTGACCAAATCCTTGGACAAGTTGCTTGTTCATATCTAACCTTACTGCTTCCATTTATGTCCTCTTCAATTTACCATTTTTCCTTAGTGGGCCATCAATTTGCATAAAAAGACTTCTTACCGGTGCCATTGTTGCCTATGTTGGACATGTTCAGACCATCTCAAATGAGTCTTTCTTAATTTATCATCTTTTGGTGCTACCTCTAAATGTTGCAGAATATGATCATTTCTAATTCTGTCTTTCCTAGTTTTACCATGCATTATCTCAAAATTTGCACATCCTCTACACTTATTTTGTGCATATGTTGCTTCTTGAGTGGCCATCATTTTGCTCCATAAGTCATAGTTGGTCTAATTGCTGTCCTATAAAATTTTCCCTTCAATCTTTTTGGTACACCCAATCACAAAGCACTGTAGAAGCAATTCTCTACTTTTACCATTTTACTCTTATCCTATGTCAGTTTGGGCTTGTTGAGCGTAGGACGGTTATGGCACCGGTGAGAAAAAGTTTGGCTATCCAGGTAGATGGCCCATCAAGAGATAGGGGTGGGCAGAAGAAAACATTGATGGAGGTCATTAAATCAGTTTTGAAGAAGTTTAACATATCTAAGGATTTGGCTCAAAATAGAACGGAATTTATGTAGTTGACCCCAACATGGTTGAGATAAGGCTATGATGATGATGATGACTCTTATCTTATGTCAACATCTTCGTCAATGTCTCCATTCTTGCTAATTATCAAGGTGTCAAAATGCAATAAAAGAGAAACATGTGAGAGTAGTCATAGGAGAAACTATACCTAAGGAGCTATTTGTGCAACAACTGTTTCCATGGATTTGAGGTGAAAACTAGCAGTATTTTTGCATTGAGATGTCTTTTGGTGTTTGGTGTGGAATTGTACACCAAAGAAACCATATAAAAAGGTAAAATCTTTTCACCGCCAGTGACAATATGACGATCCCATCTTAGTTGTGGGATTTTTGTTGTTGCGGAAGTGAAAACCTGCATGAATGTCCCTGATGCAGTCTGGGCCTCACAATTGGTTCCATTTAAATCTAATTAGATTAGGACTATGTTATTTTATTCATAGCTTTCCTATCTTAGTTGTGGGATTTTTGTTTTATTAGGGAAGCTTCTATTAATAGATTATGGCTTGCTTAGGTATTAAGTTTGCTTTCATTTGATATATGGCATTGTAGAGAAGAAATCCTCAGACTTTGATTATTGAATAGATTTGTGGATTTTATCTTGGATGTGTGGCCTTGTATGTGAAGTCTTTTTGATGATTTGAAGTATCTCCGGACACGTGCTTTGGCATTCTTATGTAGCCCTGTCCCCAGGACTTGCATAGTTTGATATCAGAGCTGAACGATCCTTGATCGTTTTCGTGTAATTACCCATATCTAGTAGTTGGAGCCGATCCTTAGATTAATCAACGTGATTACCGCCACTATCCCTTTGCCGATTAGACTCTGTCTCATCCAATCACCTACCCATAGCACTACCCACCATCTTCGACCACCTTCTCCCTTAACCACCATCACCGACAGCCACCCGCAAGTCCCAAACCTACTATTGCCATCAAATCCCTAAAAAATAAAATAAAACCGTTGTAGAACCCTAATACCTTTCCCTTCCAAAAACCATCCATCCCAGCCGTTTGAAACCTAGAGACTGTCGTCCCAAAACCCTATACCACATCCACGCTGACCAAAGCCTACCACTGACAACATAGTCGGCCAATCCTACCATCCCTACCCCTAATCGAAATCCCATCTCACCCTTGCCCAAAACCCAACCCTTGCACGTCGGCGACCCACCACCCCTCTCTGTTTTGTCGAAACCCGACCACACCAAAACCCCATCCCACCAATCTCAGTGCCCATCTAAAAACCCTCAAACTACACTTCCACCCCAAAACTAGACAAAAGAAGAAGAAGAAGAAGAAAGAAGAGAAGCAGCAAAAGAGGGAAGAGTGCGTACCTCGATTACCATTGCCGCCTGTCATCGCCGCTGCAAGACGCCATCACCCTTTGCTCGTCGTCGCAAAGCCTCCTCATCTTCGTGCTTTCCCACCTCTCAGTTTGGACAAGCTAGGCAAAAGGAAGAAAAGGGGTTTTTAAGCCCTCCCTCCTTTCTGCGACACGAAACATGAAAAAAAAAAAAAAACCTTGTTTTAAGGTTCGGGTAAGGTCTATTCAATTTCGACCCACTTGTAGAAGAAAGTCCAATTTGTTTGCAATTCCAGTTAGCTAACATTGTCTCGACATCAGCAACATTCAATCAACGGTCAGAATTTTGACATCAGCAACATTCAATTAAGGTTCAGACTTTGTTTTCGCGATTTTGAACCATCTTAAGCCCGAATTTTTATCCGTCTTCACTAGCGTGTTTCTGGAGATCAACTCCACACATCAGGTCAATCAGCGTTTAAATTTGTATTAAAAAAATGCCTCCTAAAAAGCAGGTTGAGGTTGAACCTTTATTTTCTTCACTTGAAGATTTGGCTAGTGCCATTAGAGAATTATCTGTAAAAGTTGATGGCGTGCATACCACCTTGCAACAATTGAAAACTAGGGCGACAACTTTAGAAAATAATTAGCCTGTGAATCATAATCGTGACAATGGTGAAAATATTCGAAATTAACGAGACCTACCAATCAATAATCCTGATTGAGATTTAGGGATTAAACTCGTGCTTCCTGACTATAATGGAAAATTGTAGCCCGCTGAATTCATGGATTGGTTAATATGTGTGGAAAATCTTTTTACACAAAAACCAATGAATAAGTGCTACAAAGTTACACTAGTTACCACTTGATTTTGCAATTATGCTGCAACTTGGGTGGGCTGGAATGCAAAGAAAAATGAGGAATCAGAACATGGACCCTGTTGAAATATGGACTGAGATGAAGAATATTTTGAAGCAAAAATTCCTCCTTGTCAACTATGCAAGAGATCTATGTTCAAGTTTTCAGAACTTGAAACAAATATCCAAGATAATTTTTGATTATTCTGAGGAATTTCTGACTTTGCAAGCTCATTGTGGCTTGAATAAAGATGAAGATGTGGTTGTTTTCAATGGATTGAGAATACACATTCAGCATATACTTGTATTCCAAAATTTTGGTAAGTCGATGAACTTATCCAAAATGCCGCCAAAGCTGAGGGCATTGTGAATATTCAAGCACAAAAATCCAAATGGGTTCTGCCTAAGAATTCATCTTTGCAAGATGCTAAACCCAATGTGTAATACCCAAGGTTTGGGGATTCTAAGCCTGTTTTAAATATTTAGTTGTTGATTTTATTGGTGGGTCCTATTACCATTGTTAGGATAAGTGATTTGATTATAACATTGTGTATAAGGGTGATGGGACCCATGCCTTACTAACAATATTAGTAGTTGAGTGGAGGAAAGGGGGACTATTGTTGCACGACACTTCCATTCTAAAGGAAGAGAACTTTTGATGGGAAAGGAAGCCTTGTTGTGCAGAAGTTTTGACGAGAGAGAAGTCTTGTACATGACTCCTATCAGGAAAAGGGAGATTGGCTATGTAATTTGGGGAGCCTCTTGTTTGGCTAATCCTATCTCCTTTTAAAACCTAAGAGAGAATCTAAGAGAAAGGTTATTGATTGGGAATTCAAGAGAGAGCTTGGAGTTGTAGGAAGAGGAATAAGGTGATTAGCCGGATAGCAATTGACAGATGTCCTCTCGACCTCATATCATGAACGTCTACAAGAGGTGAGTGGATTTCTTGCTTCTTGTGTTATTGTAACCCGAGGATTTGGGTGGTCTGGCAATGAAAAGGTAATACGGTTAGTAATAACGAATCATGGATGGCTTGTTAATGTCGTCTTCTTTACTTGCAACGTTTCTTTTTCCATGTGAATCAGTCGGTATTTAGGAAGCATGTGATGATGTTTATTGATTGTACCTATTTCCAATTAAGTTATGTGATGTTGCTAGAGATATATGTGTGATTATCCAAGTGTTTTATCAAAGGGTGATTGATACAGTACCTGACGAACTTCATAATACCATTGGGGAAAGCTCGAATCCTCTTTTGAGGGATGAGATGGATTTAGAACTGTTTGTTGATCATAATAGGGGTGACATTGGAGCCATCCAAATCAGTCTCTCCTCTGGTGGAAAAGAAATCAAAACAAAAACTCAGATTTATGAAGCCCAGACCGTCTAGGACATGATTTTCGGGAAGGGTTGTGGGCCCAGGTGGGCCACTTGATGGGTGATCCACTCCATGGATCTGAAACTAGATCCATGGGCGACCACAGGGGTGTGGGATTCCTAAGGAGGGGGCCTTGTTTGGTCGACCATCTAGTAGCCTAAGCAGATTCAGGTGTGAAAAGGGTTCATGGCTGGAGTGCTTGGTTGAGATTTGGATTTTTAGAAAAAATTATATTCAGGTCCTAACTTCTTTTGCTAATTATAAAATAAGTTCAACACCTAATGTATAGAGGCCTTAGATAACATGGAGTTTGGGGCTGAATAATTATGTAACATGGATGCTTTTTATACAAGTACATGATGTGGAAATTCTAGTGGGATAACGGTCGAATGGGTCTAGTGTATGTGGCTAGCACATGTCAATTTATGATACACAGATATTCTTATTATGATAATATGATGCATGGTTCTAATTTGTAAATAGTTTATGCAAGAGAAAGGTACATGCTCTGGACAACTAGGATGGTATAAAGTCGTGACTCCGTACTCAGGGTCCCATGTAGTCATGAGATTTGGACCATAGGGTTCAGTTGAGGTTGGTCTATGATGTGCATGAGATGTGGACCAAAGGGCATGGAGGTCCATGCGTTGGTTGGTCCTATGGACGCATGCATTGGAATGATGCTGGTGGAGCATCTTGTGATGTGAATGGCGCCTAATTCGTGTGGTAATGTAGATAAGGTGCAAGGATGTAGTTCAGAGATGTGTCATGAAACTAATAAATGGCTGATTTTGTTAATTAAATTGAAAGGTTTGTTATTAATTGCTGAATTATTTCACTTAATGTTCTTTATGTTTTTATTGAAGTATAGTAGAGTAAGGAATTCATTCACAAGTTTATACTGATGTTGGGCTGCCCCTTCAGGTAACAGAGTTGCGGGTAAACTGAAGAATGGTAAAGATCAGCCCTTAGTGTTAGGCATGTGCGGCTAAAGAGAACGATATATCAATATTCAGTAGTTTAGAGAAATAAATAGTAGTAAATATTTTACTGTTTCCTAGTTAGTTGAAAGATTTAATTAAGGAAATTGTTTGATACTTGAGATTTTATTCATTGGTTAGTTGATGAGTTTGATTAATTGAAAGATAATTTTTTATAAAGATGCTTATACCTTGTGTTTCATTTGATTTAAGTATGAGTATTGTATGCCAGTGCATTGTAACTCAAATTCTAACAGGGCCCCGGAATTTGGGTCGTGACACAATGATTCCTTAGGACAAATTTTTGCAAGGACTAAAGGTCAAAATAGGATGATTTGTTTTCATTGTCAACAAATGGGGTATCATGCAGCAGATTGTCCAAAGCACATACATTTGATTGAAATTGAAGGTGATGATAAAAATATCCTAGATGATTTTAAGGGTACCGAAATTGATCCCAAGGGTATTGAAATTGAGTATACAGACGCAGATACTACAAGTGAAGCTTTTATCGTCATCAAAGAGGCTCCACCAATTGTTGAGAATGAATGGTTGAGAAAAAATATCTTCCGTTCTGCGGGTGCAGTTCATGGACAAACTTGCATAGTTGTTATTGATGGCAAAAGTTGTGAAAATCTCATCTCTCAATCTCTTGTTGATTGCCTCAAGTTGAAAGTTTACAAGCACAACTGCCTTTATTTTGTCAAATGGCTGATGACAGGTGATTAAGCACATGCTCGATATACTTGCTAAGTTACTTTTGCCATTGGTATGAATTACAAAGATACAATTTGGTGTAATGTGCTACTTGTAGATAGTGGTGATATTTTATTGGGCTGTCTATAGATATATGACAAAAAATGGAACTCATGGTATGCGTGACAACACATATACATTCATGCATGATAGAAAGCAAGTTACTCTTCATCCGTAGAAACCAGAACCACCGAAGAAGAATCCCTAGAAAGCTACAACAAAGGAGTCCTTCATGGTCACCACATTTATAAAGGCAATCTGAAGAAGACTCGAGTTTGAGGACGAACTCTTCTTTCAACTTAGGGAGGATGATGCAGTCTGGGCACCATAATTGGTCCCATTCAAATCTAATTAGAGTAGGACTATGTTATTTTATTCATAGCTTTCTAATTGCTTTATTACAGAAGTTTCTATTAATAGATTAGGGTTTGCTTAGGCATTAAGCTTACTTTTATTATATATATGGCATTGTAGAAAAGAAATTCTCAGATTTTGATTATTAAATATATTTGTAGATTTTATCCTGGAGGTGCATCATCGTATGTGAAGTCTTCTTGACGATTTGAAGTGTCTCCGGACACTTGCTTCGGCACCCATACCCAGCCCTAACCCTAAGGCCTGCATCAGTCCTTTACGGGCACTCTTGGCAAGCGTAAATTCGCGATTTTGTGGATTTTCCACATTCTTTCCACCATTTCTCGGAAATCCACTGTTAAACCCCCCCCCCCCCCCCCCCCCCAACAAATATCAGATGCGTGGAAAGTCGGATGAACAGTGATTGGGGTGGGAATTCATGCATTACTCCTTTTCTTCATCAAATCACTGGGTGGACCTCCTATTGAAGATCTAGACCGTTAGATGTGAGCAACACTCTCAAAATGGCTATGGGACCAATTTTCAACCATTGATTCTTCTTTGATGTGATGATATTTTAAAAAAAGTGATCAACGTTCCACTCATGGATTTAGACTTCTGTGGGCCCCTTTTGAAAAATCCACACAATTAGATTTGATCTAGAGGCCAAGAATAGTTATGGGACCAAATTTCATAGCGTGGGGCCTTGTGGATTATGATATATTGGCTAGAACGTCCCAAGTCGTTGATTTCTTAAAGGTCACTTCCTTGGAAATCTTCTCTTTTGCTAAACCTAGTTTTTTTTTTTTTTTTTGAGATGATGGATTGATTCCAGGGTTTAGGAGGGTTTCTTTGAAACTATAGAATCTCCTCATCACTACGGCTGTTTGCGCCAGATGTGCCTGAAAGGATATGACTATCTCTATGGTTGAGAAAACCCTAGGGATAGAAATCTCCTCATTTATCTATATTTCCTATTTTTAGAAAATTTCCAACTTTAACTCTCTATTTTTCTATTTCTTTGGAATTCTCCTGCTTTATCTCTGCATCTTGAACTCCCTCAGTAACTTGAAGTCTTTGGTTTGCTTGAGATGTAAGTTACTGAATTTCTTGTGATGTGGTCCACGTGTGTGGGATTTGATGTCCAACATGGCAATGACTCAATATGAGTTGAGTCCCTGCTTAACAGTTTGCGAAGGAAAAAGCCATTGGAAAGTCTTGAGACCTTGATACTCTTCCTCCTCTGTGGCTTCTTTAAAGGTGATACTTGTCATTGGTGTAAGGAATATGGACAGGAATAGTTATATTGTGAGCAATATGGACATGAATAATGGTTTTATGATCCTATTTTGAAATGAATAATGTTGTTATTAATATGATTTAATAAACAATATCAATCGGAAGTTCTCCATCTATTTGTTCCACTGCCTAAAGAGTCTCTTCCCTTGCCATAATAGGAAAAAAGAATCCCCTCTGTTCATTTGTTTTCATTGAGTGATCTCTCATCCTAATGCCAGACAACATTCTTAAACATTGCCTTTAATTCTATTTTGTCATTCTCATATTTCAATTGTCTTGATGGAGGTAAGTTACATAACATTCTCTTGCCATGATGGAATTTCTTTGGACCTTAGTACTTAACGCATTACTGTCTTATTGCATTCATGATCTCATCCTTGCCAATCATCCTTTGTTGCTCAATGATGCAACATCAGATATTCTTCGTTTTTTCGTTCCATTTGCATGTATTAATTAGTATGGACTATTTATGTCATAATAATAACCTTGAAGGCTACCTGCTGTTTATAGGTTGAAAACGTGCTTTTTTGTCATTATCTGACTGACATTTAATTTGCAGGAATTGATACTACTGGTGGGATGAGAGTTCCTGGAGGATTCTGTGGTATTTTAGGATTCCGGCCTTCTTATGGAACTGTTTCCACTGTTGGGGTTATTCCTGTGTCGCCAAGTCTTGACACTATTGGTATGTCTGGGAAGGATATTATGCAATCAGATGTGTTCCAAATTCCAACCGTATATTCTCTTTTCTCTTGATTAAGTGGTTGACTTGTATGCTTATTGAATGATTCTGTTTCTCATTAAAAGAAAGATGTCTATTTGCTGGTTTTAATTTCATAGTATTAATGGCTTTTGGAGAATGAACAGCAAATACATGGAACTATTAATCTTTGTACCTGCTAGCATAACGGGATGCAAAATTATGCAACATGGACACTCATCACACCATGATCATTATTGAAGCCTTATCCCATGTATCTGGGTTGGCTTTGCAGTTTTTTATTTTTTTTTCAGCTGCCAAGAATAATAGCTAGTTAGTCAGCCCCATGTGTGCAATCTTCTTGCAAGCTTTGCTATGCCTGCTCTATTTAAATCCATGTTCTCAGTGACTCAACATTCTACTCTCAGTTTTTCCCATAGGTGTTTTTTTTTAAGATGCCATTTAGATACATGTAGAGTGTAATGCCTTCATGATGCAGATCAATTTGCACGATGAGGAAAGTGGGCATCAGTCTCCCAAATATGCATTAAATCACACTATCAGGGGCTGTTTGAGTTGACAGAAGAATGCAGGGGGGATTTTGTATTAATAGAATTCGTGTAGGGAATTTCAACAAGACAGAGCAGCCAAACCTGAATTTTGGGCTTCTGATCAGTAAGCCTAAATGGGCCAGATCTCAAAGAGGTCCAGAACCCTTGGTTGTCCAAGTGTGGCCTTCCATCTGGTAGGGTGCACCTACTGATTAAGTTGGTCACGTGGGCCCAAGAGCAGCATCCAGACCGCTCTGGACATCCCTGACTGCTCAATTGAGTGATTTTGCCGACCGTCTCTCTTCTTAGCTTCCCAATAAGTCAAATTAGGATTTTTTCATTAGGAAATAAATATTATGTGAGTAGGATGATTGATATTGAGGATTTTCTTTAGCAGTTGACTGTGAGAGTGCACAGTCAACAGTCAGGAGCTCTTATGTCCTTTTCTTTTGTTTAATTTAATCAATTATAGGTGTCTTGTTAGTCATGGTGGGAATGTACAAGTGGTATTGGGATTGCTTGTATTTTGTGTTTTTTTAATATAGTATAGTGGTGGGCTCAAGATTGATGGGAATGGAGAAACAGGATTCATGTAATCGACCCCGACATAATTGGGACAAGGCTTTGATGATGATGATGAGTAGTGGGCTGGGTGTTTGGTAGTAAAGAGATGACATTTATGTTTTAATAAAAAATAGTGGGCTTTCAGCCACTATTCCTTTTTGTGGTGCTTTCTTCCTGTTACCTCTCTAGTGTTAATGGTGTTTCACTGTTTTGAGTGAGCTAACTCTATTGGTGTGCATCAGCCACTTGCCCAATGCTTGTTTCTTCAAGCCATTGATATTGCAGTTGGAAACTGTCCAGGGGTTCGGTTTCTGTGATTGCGTCACTTCAGATTACATGTTGTCAGTTCTTGTTATTAAAGAATAGAATCAAGTAATGTTGAATTTGCAGTTTTTGTGCTACTTGACTTTCCTAAAGTGCACAAAATATTCTGAGATGCACTATTTGATAGTTGATGAAGATTTTAATGTAGGTTGGAAGCACAGATCTGACCATATTTTCAGAACCAAATAAGCAGATTTAATGGGAGTACAAAAGTCACTCAAATGCTAAATCATAATCATCAACTTAGCCCCAAAAAAGCTTTTGGCTTATCTCCTAAATCAGAATTTGTGTTTAATACGATACTCTTCTGGTCTGCCTTAGGCTTTGGTCTTGAGCATTGTAGCCCATCATCTCTTTCTAAGGCTTTGGTCTTGAGCATTGTAGCTTTTCAGTATCTCTGGTGTGCTGTTTTGCCACCTTTAATAAAAGTTATCATTCAATAGTAAAAAAGAACAAAATTTAGCCCAAAACAACTTAAATAGAAAAGGTTTAAAAACTGTGATATGTTTCAATCCATGGAGACTGCAATTGATTTCAAATTTGAGCGCACATATCAATTCATGGATGTGGTTGACTTTAAAGAGTTTGGATTCATCATCGGTGGACTAAGTGTTACACTAAAATTCTCAGGATGATCAATAAAATTTTCAACAATCAGTTTTCCTTTTTGGTTATATAGGTTACATAATTTGAAAGCAAGGAGATGGGCATATCCATACCATCATATGCCATCCTATGATCAATCCGAACAGGACGCACACTACCACCCCCCTTGAATGTCACCAATCCCCTGTTTTTTACACCTTTCCAAATGGGATTGACCGTTGGATTAAAAAAATGGAACGATGTAGTCTAAAATGATTAAACTCGAGGTCCACAAATGAAGGGGTTAGGCTGATCTGATTGACATGAAAGTTTTCACACATGTTGGTTACATTCAGATTTTTTGATACCCACATTGCCATGAATTGATGTGGCCCCTGGTAGGGCTCACAAGGCTGTGCACAAATTGCTTATTTGAGCATTTGCCCACCTGAAAGGACTTTTACATAATTGACTGATACATAATTATATAATATATATTACGTATCAGTCTGGAAAACTGCAACGTTTTGTGTGGTCTTGCAGTTGTTTCTGTTACCTCAGAGGATCTCTGGAGCTTTGGCTTTGGATTTAAGTTTTTGCAATTTTCTTTGTCTTTGGGCCATTGTGAGAATTTATGTAACTATTAAAGCTCTAATATGTCTTAATTGATATTCAATGCCTAGAAGCTTAAAAGAAATTTTTTGAGCCTTACTTGGGCTTTGGTTCTTAAGGAGTTCGAGAAGAGATACTCTTAAACGGGGGATTGATGGAAGTGGTGAAAGAAACTAGAACAATGTCTCCATGTGTTGGTTTTGTTCCTCTGTGGATTGGGTTTAGGTTATATATTTTTTTCCCACTGTAGTCAATGCTACATCTCTTTGGATTTTTGTACAATGTATCGTACGAATATTCCATGGAAGAAGGGTGTATCAGACCCTAAATTGCATTTTATAGATCATCTTATAGTTTCTGTGTATACAATGGATTCATATCCACCCTGCAAATCCCAAAGCCCAACCTTAAAAATGTACATTTTTGAACTTCTTCTTTCACTTTTTTATTTTATTTATTTTAATTTTTAAAATATTCTGAAGCTAATGTATGGCCTGCAACAAAGAGAGCAATCATTCATTTAATGTTATCCTTCATAAAAGGAAAAACCCCATTCTTTCTGCTATATTGTTTCCCTGTGAAAAAAGAGAGCTTTGGTGTTTTTAAGCTCTAATTCTAGTAAAAAGAATTGTGATTACTTCTTCATCTTTCCCTAACTGTAGTTCCATTTTTTCTAACTGTATTTTCACATCAAAATAAACGCGAACAGAGGCATTCTGGAAGGTTTTTCTCCCTGGGTGAAAAGCTATGTTGCTAATATTTTTTAAAGTTTCTTTAAGATATCTTATTTCTAATTCTTCTTTTGGTGAGTTAGCTTGCTTTTCGCCTATTTGGCTTGTAGTTGGGACTTGGGAGTTGAGATTAAAGAAGTATTAGTAGGCTAAAAAAGGCTTATTGAAGGGGCACACGGTAGGATTTTACGAAAGCTACTAGGCTTATTAGAATTTTGGTGGATTTTATTTTGTTCTGCCTTTCCTCCTTTGTATAAGTTATTGATAGGACGGACAATATGGCATGGGCCACATTTCTTTTTTAATTTCAGCTTATTTAATTTTGGATACTATGTAAGTTATATTCTGCAGAAGGGATGTGGTTTTTTGTGTTTTACTGTTGATGTATGCTTGTATGGGTTATGTAGGTTATTTATGTTGATACACAGGTCTTTGCTTAGTTTTTGTTATCATAAACGTATACATAGAAGTCAGCTAGGTTCTTCATATGGTCTATCATCAGGTCATTTGTTGTTATGTTGATGGTACGATTAGGAAATGATTGCTTATATAATATATATATATTTATAGGGGAATGCTAGTATGCATCCTTCCCTTACCTAGTGAGGGACATTTACTCAGTTGGAAGTATTCATGTGCAAAAGACAAAAAGGTATATGAAAGAGAGGAATGCTCATGTACAAATAAGGAAAGCCATATAAGCATCCCTTAGCCCACGGTGAGGGAAATATATATATATATATATTTGAGTTTTCATATATATATATATATATCACCATCATCATCAATGCCATGTAATTGTCCCAACTATGTTGGGGTAGGTCATATGAATTATGTTTTTCCATTCCAATCTATCCTGAGCCAACTCCTCAAATAAGTCGAACTTCTTTAGATCTAATTTTACTACTTCCATTAAGTCCTCTTCAAATTGCCCTTTCCCCTTTGTGGGCCATCAACTTGCATGGCCAACTTTTCATTACCGGCTATATATTACATAATGTGAATTGTGGTACATTTTGATTCAACACCTAGAATGATTTGTGGTCGATTTTGTTTTATAGAACAATTTTTAAGAGCACTTTAAAAATTGTGGAGAAATCGATTACATGTAGTACTTATTTTTAGGTTATTTTTCTCTCTGAATCAGTTATGGCACCCCTTCCTATGTAGACTTTTTTCTTTTTTTTTTTTATTTTGTTCGAATGGACTTTTTAATTTTTGTTTTTGGTGTATTTATTTATTTACTTGTTTCTTTATTTTGGGGGTGGTGGTTTGGGGGTTGGGGCAAGAGATTAGTTGTAGAATCTTTGGAACCAGGATTGGATCTGGGAGGAATCCCTAATTTTCTAGTACTGATATTATGTTAAGAAGAAAAAGTTTGGAGCACCTACGTATGATCCCCCTTTATATGAGACAGTTTTTAAGCTTATGTGCTTTATTATATTATATACCCTTAAGAATGAAGAGGGAGCAAAAACAAGGAAGCATATACTATGAAATCAGCTTCTGATGTACACCAAGTAAATATGAAGTGATAAACTAAACTCTCCTTAACAGCATCAATCTGTTTTGATGATGCTGCTTTTATCATGGGAATTTGTTGAATGCAAAGTTTGATATGCTCCTAATGAATTTTGTATATTTGTGGCTGAACTTCTCGTCATGTTTGTGACATTGTGATATGTAATGATTTGGGATGTGCTCCCTAACTATTGTTTAAATCGACGAGTTTTTGCACATGCAGGATGGTTTACTAGGGATCCTAGTATCTTGCGTCGTGTGGGTCATGTACTGCTGCGGCTTCCGTATGCAGATTCACGTGCTCCTAGGCATATTATTGTTGCTGATGACTGTTTTCAACTGCTGAAGATTCCTAAGAATTGGCTTGCTCAAGTGGTGACGAGATCCACAGAGAAGCTCTTTGGAAGTAAGTTCTTGTGTAACTTGGTTTTTAATGTGATGTTGGTTGCACTCTCTTGATATTTTGTTTTTCCTCCGTCTTGCTTACATTGTAAAGTTCCTATTTATTTGTTATTATTTTGTTCGTTTACTTTTCTAGGACAAGTTTTAAACCATGCAAATCTTGGAGACTATTTGGCCTCAAAAGTTCCAAGCTTGAAACAATTTCATAATGCCAACAAAAATGGGGAACTTAAATTATCTTCCTTAGAGTCACTTGCTAATGCTATGCTGTTACTTCAGAGGTGAGTTATTTATTTATTTAATTCTTTTGTTTGAATTATTCTTTAGAACAGTCACTGTTTTTCTGCTGCATTTGAATATCTCACTCTCCTGTGTACTGTCTGTGCCAACGAGTTAAAACATTTTTATTTACTTGCTCTATGTCACTGATATTTTCTTGTAAGCTGGTGCAATAAGAAAAGTCTGTTCCCTTTTTTGGATGGTATTGCTTCAATACATTGTCGGTCATTGTGAAATGTGTGTCATTCCTATCTTGTAAGGCTTTTAGGATAATGGAAACTTAAGATGATAGAGTTTGTGGTTATTTCAGTGTGCTTCATTTGGTGGATGGCACACAAAGCGTATGAACTTTGGTAATGCCTTGATTACACTCCTAGATCATCAGCCTTAATAAGAAAACCATCCAAGGACATGTGGTGCCCAAAACCTTGCTACAGGTATGGACATGGATATCAGGAGTAGGGATATGATGCTGCTCCTGAGATCTATGACATGCATATGGATTCAGATTTCAGACATGCCATGATTACTGGGTCGTTTTGCTGCACAATTGCCTTTTTCTTCGTGCTTAACATTGATACAGGATTGCTATAACAAAATGTTGCAAAATGGATGTTCAAGCATCTGTGTCTTGCAAGGGTTTCCAGTGTTTTTCTGGGCTGGAAACTATGGGAGATCTACCCATACTCCATAATATTCTCTTCATATTTTAGGTTTTGATTCTTGTTGAGAAAAACTCAGACCATGCTCACTGCCTTTAGTTAGTACATACAGAATATAACTTCTGTTCTTTATAATATTTGTTAGTTATCATTCAAAAAGAAATATGTATAAATTCAACGAGACCACTGCATCTATGCCGTCACATTAGTAAGATTCTTTATTTGATTCTTTGTACATCATATTGGTAGGGCGGGCAATGAAGCTATGGATGGTTTGTCTGATGAATTGGAAGAACCTAACTTGCTTATGGGAAGGAATAGTTGGTGTTGATTGGGTTAATAGGATGGGTTTACGCACATTGTTTTTATGCAGATTCTCTCTCTCTCTCTCCCTCTCAGAGAGAGACATGGAGATGTTCTGCTGAATTCCTTTATTGTATTTTCTTTCTTCAATAAAATTTTATTGTTAGTGATAAAAATAAACCGAACTCTGTACATTTTGTGATAAAAAGTAAACAGATTGATGAGTTTGAAAGCTGGGAAGGACCCAAGGAGGCACCCACAGTGGACCTTGCAACTTTGAGCAAACCCATTTTGTGATCAAAAGTAGAGAAGTTGTTTGGGAGTTAGGATTTGTAAAACGCCGCCACGTCTATCTTCATGCAAGTGTTCTCTATAAATGTGATACGCAACCATACTAAGATGATTCGTATTATTTTCAGCAGAAGTTTTGGTTTTCTCCATCCTGATTCCTAATTATGGGATTTGGCATTAAGTGGAGGTGGTGGATTCATGAGTGTGTTTCATCAATTCATTTCTCCATCCTGATAAATGGCTCCCTAAAAGGTTTCTCAACCAAATGAGGTCTATGGTAGGGAGACCCTCTTTACCCTTTTCTCTTCACTAATGTTAGTGAGGCCCTTAGTCGGATGGTGTAGGAAGTAAGGAATGAGGGAGGGTTTGATTAGAGGCTTCAAGGTGGCTTGTGATGCTCATATTATCTCACATATGCAGGTTGTAGACTATGAAGCACGGAGACGGACACGGATATGATACGACACGACATGACACGGACATGGCGATAACGACAAATCCTAAAAAAGTAGGATACGGACACGGCAAATAATAAATATATATTTATATATATAATCATAAAATTAAAGAATAGTTATATTTTTGGGCAAATTAAAAAGCATAATGTCACAATTAATAAATAAAAAACATAACTAACACTAGAAAAACAGCAGCAGAACAGCAGTCTCATTTTAAAAAAAAGCAATAGCACAGCAGTCCCATTAAAAAAAAAAAAACAGCAACAGCACAGCAGTCCCATAACAGCAGCAGCAATTCGAAAAAAAAGAAAGAAAGAAAACAGCACCAGTAGCAGCACAACAGCAGCAGCAAAGCTGTTCCATTGGAAAAAAAAAAATAGCAGCACTGAAAGAAAAAAAATAAAGAAAGAAAACAGCAACATCACAGGCATCCCTTGGAAAAAAAAAAACAACAGCACTGGAAAAAAAAAAAAAACAGCAGCACTGAAAAAAAAAAACAGCAGCAGCATAGCAGTCCCACTTAAAGAAAAAATAGCAACAGCACAGCAGTCCCATAACAGCAGCAGCAATTCAAAAAAAAAAAAAAAAAGAAAGAAAGAAAACAACACCAGAAGCAGCACAACAGCAGCAGCAAAGCTATCCCATGGGAAAAAAAATAGCAACACTGAAAGAAAAAAAAATAAAGAAAGAAAACAGCAACAGCATAGGCATCCCATGGAAAAAAAAACAGCAGTAAAAAAAAAAAGCAGTAGCAGTGAAGAAAAACAGCAGCAGTAGTACTTCGAAAAAAAAAAACAGATCTTCCTCAAGCAGTTTGAAGAAAGTAGATCTTCCCCACGCTTAATAGCAGTAGTATTTCAGATGGAAGAAAAAAGTAAAAAAGAAAATAGCAGTTTGAAAAAAAAAGAAAAAGAAGAAGAAAGAAAGCAGCAGCAGCACAACAGCACTTCAAAAAACAAAAAGAAAGAAAATAGCATAGCACAGCAACACTGGAGGAAAAAAAAAGCAGCAACAAAAAAAAAAAGAAAGCAGTACCTGTTCTTCCTCCTCCTCCTTGTTCTTCTTCCACGCGCAGGCGGAGATCTTCCTCACGCTTCTTCCACGCTCAGATTTTTCTCGCGCTCAGATCTTTCTCAAGCTCAGATTTTTCATGCGTCTTCCTCAAGCACAGATCTTCCACGCGCAGGCATCCTCACGCTGTCTTCTTCTTCTTTTTCTTCGTTTCACTGTTGGCGGTGATTCCCCCTTTCCTCTTCTTTTTCTTCGTCTCCCAGCAGCGTTTCCCCTTTTGATTTCAGAAACGAAGAGTGAATGAAAGGAGATATTAGGGTTATAAGTTAGAACAAATTACATTTACCTCCTTCCGTTTTTTTTTTATTTTGACCTAAGTTGAGCATATTTTAATTATATTTCAATCCCACCGTGTCCAAAACGTGTGTCCGAGCTGTGTTCGAAATTTAAAAAATTAAAAAAAAAATCCAGGACACGTTTTTGGCTTGTCGAACACGTGTCCCGGCATGTCGGAGCCGTGTCCATGTTCGACACGTGTCCAACACTGATACGGGGGCCATTTTGGGGTGTCCGTGCTTCATAGGTTGTAGACGATACTCAGATCCTTTGTGAGGCAAATTAAGATCAGAACAAGAGCGTCAATGCTTGATGTATGATAGACCCATGACCCATGGGTCAGCCCGGTCCATTGGGGCCAGCCCCTTTAGTTCATATTATTTGACATCATTTAGCGTTTTTTATTTTTATTTTTTATGGTTTATGTTTTAATTAGTGGATGATTTAATCCTAACCATCGATGTGTTTGGGTGGTCAAGATTAGATTTTGGGTTATTTCGTTTGCTCATATTATCGAAGTAATGCCTCTTTGGCAAGGGAAGATGGTTGATTAAATGAAATGAACCTTCGAGGCTTTCTGGAGACATCTCTCTTGTAAGTTCTCTTTTTCTTGAAATCCACACCCCCCTCCAAACATCTCTATCCTACTTGGCCCGCATTTTGATCTGCCATCCACATTGATGCCACTCTATTATGCTTTGAGGTAGTCCAAGGGTTGAAGATTAACTTTTCAAAAGTGAGCTAACTGGGGTAAGGTTCAACACCTAGACTCCTCTGCAAAATGCGAATATCTTGGGATGCAAAGCTGGCCCTCTCCTAGTATCCTACCTTGGTTTACTCTGTCTTGGGAATGCTTCGAATGTGATGTGGTTGGAAGTTCTGGAAAGGGTTGAATTGTGGTTAGCTATTTGGAGGGCTAACTACCTCTCTATGGGAGGAAGAATGACCCTTATTCAGTCGGTGTTGTCTAACTGCACAATTTACTTAATTCGCATCTTCAAATGCCTGTCTTAGTTTGTTAAGAGAATTGGAAGATTGCAGAGAGATTACCTCTAGCATGGGAGAAACTCAGCCAAGAAATTCCATTTGGTTGATTGGACATCCCTTGTCAGTTTGCAAACCTAAGAGATTTGGGGGTCTGGGTATTAGACCTCTAAAGGCTGTCAATCAAGCATTCATAGGGAAATGACTCTGGAGAATTGCAGATGAATCAGCAAATCTTTAGCTGATTGTTTCAGCTATATATGGTGCCTCAAGATTTGGGTGGGACATCAAAACCCCAAGTTATCGTTGTTTTGGAGTTTGGAAAGGTTAAGTGCTATGAAGGAGCCTTTCTTAGAAAATAGAAGGTATAGTGTTGGATTTGGTGTAATAATCCTCATCTTGCTAGACTCTTGGGTTGGCAATAAGCCTCTACCTTCTCAGTTCCCTAAACCTTTTAGATGGGTTATGGATCAGCAAGCTACTTGGAGCGCGTTAATAGTGAAGTGGTTTGGGTCCCCATCTTTAGATGCTAATTTATCAAGAACCGAGGAAGGACTGTTTTGTGATCTCCTACACATGTTAAGGCAAGTTTACATTCTCGAGGATGGCCAGGACAACAGAATATGGACAACATCACGAGATGGCATTTTCTCAGTTTCTTCCTTTTGCTTTTGGATGATTAGTCTTCGTGGTAGAATCATTACCATGGATAACCTTTGACACCGGGGAATGATTATTATCAATGCTTACTCTAGGTGCTTGGCTAATGAGGAGTTAGTTGATCATCTTCTACTGGGGTGCACAATTGCTTATGGCCTTTAGACTTTAGTGCTTGGTTGGTTTGGTGTCAATGGGGCTCTTTCCAACGCCCTTTTAGATCATTTTGAAGCTTGGAAAATGGTGATGGGTGTTGCCAAAGGAAAGCATTTGTGGCAGAAGGTCTTCCTTGTTGTTGTGTGGGTAATCTGGAGGGATAGGAATTCTAGGTGTTTCGATGGAAAGACCTCAAATATGGAGAGCCTTTTAGATCGCACAAAATTCTTGACCATTTCCTGGGTGTTAGTCCTGAATTTGACCGCATCTAGCTGATATGATTCTACGTAACTGGAATGAAATGACCTTCCCTTTAGCTTATGCTTAATTTCTTCGGTGGTTGTATTTTCTTTGGTCTTTTCATCTTTCGTTTGCTGTTTGCCTTTTGGCTTTTTTTGATAAAGCTTGTAACTTTCATATACTGCTTTACTTTATTAATGAATCTTGTTACAAATGAAAAAAGGGTTTGGGTTTTCGCCCTTTCTCATTGGATGGTTTGAAGTCATCCTCCCTTCACGGTGTGGGTTCATGGAGTAAAAACAAACTTTATAGGAATAATTTAAAGATATCTCTTGGACCATAAATTGTCAAAGATGCATCATCATCATTATCAAAGCCTTGTCCTAGCTATGCTGGGTTTCTGCTACGTGAATTTTGTTTCTCTATTTTAATCTATCCGGAGCCAAATGTTCAAATAAGTTGCATTTCTTAAGATCTATTTTTACTACCTCTATTCACATCCTACCCCTTTCCCTTGGTGGGCCATCTATCTCTATGGCCAAACTTTTCCTTACCGGCACAATTGTTGGCCTACATTGGACTTGCCAAAACTATCTCAAACCAGTTTCCCTAAGTTTATCCGATGCTACCCCTAAGCACTTTTGAAAGTGCTAATTTCTAATTGTCAAAGATACATAAATGAATAATAGTCTGGGATATCACGAAAATTGTATTTGTGAAGTAGTCAGCATTGGTACCGTATCCTCTTGGTATTGAAATGTTGGGAATACAAGTACATGGGTATATTATGCACTGTAGAATGTGATTCAAGGAAAAAGTTATCACAATGAATAATTATGTCTTCTTTTTTGGGTATGTGTAGAAAATGCACTTCTAGGTTAGCCAAATGCCTGTCTGGGGGAGCTGCAATACTTGAGACTTCCTATGTCAATAATAATTCTTATAGTTTTCTTAGTTGGGACTCTCATCTCTTTACATATATGATGGACATATACGGATTCCATTACGGATATAGGAAGCATGGATACAACAATATTTGTACAAGATACAAGTATTTTGATCATAACATACTATTCTTGGAAATTTGCATATCAACCTTCCTTTTCTAATATTTACACCTAACTGCTTCTTGTTTTAGTTCATGTAAACAACCAATTGTACTCCCATTGCAATATCAGTCAAACACTTTGACCAATGGTTAGACCCATTCTTTTGTCATGCTGACTGAAACCAACCATGTTTTCTAATTGATAACAATGCCCTTACCTTTTACTATAGTCCCTTGCTCTTCACTATTTCCATTTGGGTTTGGAGTTTGGATCTTCTACAACTAGTAGCATGGTGCTATCTCTTACTTATCAAAATATGATATGTGACAGAGTTTGTGAGGTTCATTAGCCCACTAGATACAAGAAGGCATCGAGAACTAGCCTAACTTAAAATGATCAAGTTCATTGGATGATAATAGTTGTCTAATCTAAGGCTTAAGACTTGCTAACAAATAAAGGGCAAAGTTTTTGGACGATCTGTTGGACCTAACTTTATGTTGCTTGCCAGATCTCAAAGCCTTCTTGTATATGGTAGGGTTAGTGGATTCCACAAACTTTGCCATGTGCCTTATTTTTTAGTGCTATAGAGGCCTACTTTTGAGTTTCTAGGAGGGTTTTCCTCCTGAGCCTAGATTTTCTTTAGGTTGGAGTAAGAGTGATGTGAATTTTATTAATCTCCTTAAAACTGCAAGTGCGTAGTTGTCTTGTTGAGACGGTGGTAAATACAAGTTGATCCCACATTGAGCACTTTTGAACTTTTTTAATTAAAAATCTGAAATTTCTTTTAATTAGAAGATTGATTTGAAATAAAACTAAGAATATCAGAAACTTGATGTAATTGAAAGTAGTGAAAAATCAATGGAGAAAACAGATCAGAGCATATATAATCCACTAAGCAAGATAATTAATCAAATCATGTAATTATTTTATTCTTTGTTTCAAAATAACTCATATTAGAAACAAATCAATGTTTCTGGTCGAGAAGATTTGTCTTTCGCAAAACTAATTTTTAATAAAAAGAATAAAATCATCACCCAAGACCTCCTTCACCTCATAAAAGAATGAAAAATCATAAGCATGACTTATCAAATTAAGCATAAACTACTAAATGATGTCAACCTTAAGCATAATCTATGAAAATAAGCATAAATCATCAAATTATTTTCATTAAAAATTAAAATAAAGGTTGCCTAAGGCATGAAGATAGATTTATTATTCTAATAGTACATTCATTTAAAAGAGACAAGAAAATAACAAAATAACCAGATGAATTAAAATGAAAATTTACTTAGCTTCATCTATGTGGTTTGATCCAAACAACGAGCTAGACATTGCCAAAATCTTTATCAAAAATTTCGTCAAGAACATTCTTGTATAATATTCACTCTCTAAGAATCTCTTTTCTAAAATCGTAGTTCTTGGAGCAAGGCTCGAAAAATAGTTTAAAGGTCAAATCAGAAAATTAATGGGAGGAAGAGAGATGGAGGAGAGCGGAGAGAGTTGTTAGAGGAGAGAGGGGAGTCTGTGATGTTGGATGTCCAAGGCTTCATTAAATAGGATTCTGACCCCTTTGTTTCCTTAATTTTTTCTGCTTTCATAGCTTGTAAAGTCTTTTTTTGGAAATGTTTCTTGGCTTGGCCTTCAAGTTAGCCAAGACTTAGCAACTTTGGAGGGCTTCTTTGTTACTTTTCGTTGGAAACCAATCTCTACACAAACTTTCTATATTTATAAGATTCTCCTCTCATGTGCAAGTAAATCTTCTAAATAAGCTTTCCTTCTTTAATTTCTTGAGGATTTTCTTCAAATATTCGTAGATTATCTTGAAAAGAATAATGCAAGGATGGTGGACCCCACTTTGATCTTCATTGTGCTTTACTTGAGGAGAGATGGACCTCACCCAAAGGCGTGTAACATGGAAAAAGTTTTTAATATTTTGCAATAAAAAAAAGGCAGCCCAGTGCACGAGGCTCCTGCATAGCGGGGTCTGAGGAGGGTAAGATGAACGCAGCCTTACTTTCATTTTGAAGAAGGTGTTTCCCTGACTTGAACCCATGTCCCCCAAGACGCTACTGGTAAGCCTTTACCATTGGGCCAAGCCGCCCTTCAATATTTTTGCAATCTTGTCTAAAAATATACGGCCAACTTCCTGAGATCATAACTTTGTTGTTTCAGCTTCGATTGATGCAACCTTTGATCCTATGGATATCTACTTGAAAAGAGCTTTCCAATGGTAGGTAGATTGTCCAATTTCGACGTTTGGTTTGAGAGTTATGACCGTTTTAATCTATGCTGTCCAAAGAAAAATCAGATTACTCTCTATTTTTGAATTCCTATTATTTGACTTTCCTTTTCTTGAATTCTTTCCAACTTGGCTTTATTTTTTTTTTTTTAATTCAAATTTGAATTCTTTTAACAACTTGTGAGTGGGACCCTTTTTTACCTTCCAAGCATGTGTGCACATATGTGTGGGGTCCTTATGAAGCCAATCTTTTAAATTTTTTGCATGGTGTGCCTCACATGATCTGCTCACATCTTCTTGCACAATCTAAGCAAACCCATAAAATACTGAAGAGCCCACATTGAAGTGGGACCTATTCAGATAAAGTTTTACTTCAATTGAAACTCTTCAGAGAAAAATTGTAAAACTTTAAATTAATGCAAAAAGTGTGAGAAAAATATGAAAATTCAAGTTCTTAGGTGAAAGTGCATGAAATGATGAAATTTGCTGAATAATGATGCAATTCATCTAATTAAACTCTTAATCAATCATAAAATGATGCATAAATATGCAAATTCCTGAACTTAACAAAGAGGTTCAATAGGACACTTTTGCTATAAATCCAAAATGGGGCTCACAACTTTAAAATCATTGTCCTACCTTGTTTTATTGTAAGAGAAGCTTCCTTCCAATCTAAGTTATGCCAATCATTAGATTCATCCCATCTAAAACATGGATTAAAATAACAAAACAAAGGGGGGAAAATACATGATTTATACCTCAAACAATGGCCATTAACTTTTGATTGGAGAAAAAACTACCCTTAGTGGTAGAACAAGGTGGGATCGTGATTTTGAGTGATTGGGATTTCAAAGGTGAGCCATTGAAGGAATTATAGCGATAGGATTTAATAATTCTCGACGGGCACGTTTTGAAACGCAATATTCACATTTCATGATAGGCCATGGAAGAGGAGTCGCTTTTCTGTGCTCGTCCCTTTATGTGGTTTGGTGTGGCACAATTTCCTTGAGGAAAAAAAATAAAAATGAAAATCTTTCCGTGATGCCACAAAAAAAAGCCATTTCCTATGAGGGGTCGGAATCCCTCTCCCGTGAAAGTGGAAAGGAGGAAGTCCACGGAATAACTTTTTCATAGATGTTGCACAAACCTGCATAGTGCTTGTATCATAGGTCTTTTCTTCTGTTAGTAAAATACAACAAAAATACTAATGAAAACACTTAGGAAACTATAATAGTTTCCTTTTAGTAATAACTACGAATTAAAGCTAGATGCATGGTATAAGTTGTGGTTCTTGGATTTGTAGATATCTAAAAAATGAAAGGAAAAATGAAGTCCATTAGATGTTGTCCGCTGTCCCATACAAGGCTATGAAATGAATAGTAAGCCAGGTTTCTATTTGACTTTTCATTTAGTGTTTTTTGATAAGAATGCTTGCAACATCCAATGAACCCTTTTCTCAATATATGGCTTGGTCCTAAAATATCTTTTATGGTTGCCATGTGTCATCATTTTATTGGTAGTTCCTTTTGCAAATGTGCTACAAAATACTTATCATCATCATCGTCATCTTTGTCATCATTGTCGTCGTCATGATCATCATCATCATCAAACTCTTGTGCTAACCAAGTTGGGTTTAGCTGCATGAATTTGTTTTTGCCATTCTAGTCTATCATGAGCCTTTTCCTTGGATATGTTTCACTTCGTCAGATCTCTACTTTTTATTTAAATCGATTTCCTCTTCATCATTTCCCCCCTCCCTTTTTCCTTGAGGGGCCTTCAACTTGCGTGCAACGAACTTTTCCTCATTGGCACTATTGTTGGCCTCTCAAAAGATTACTCACAGTATATCACCTATTGATGCTACCCTTAAATGCTTTCTAATGCACTTAATTTTGTTACTATCTTTACTAGTTTTACAATACGGTCATCTCAACATTTTTCTTCTTTGTACGACTTATTGTAAAGTACTTGGATTCTGAAACCTATATATTCCATCTTTGTCTGACTTATTATAAAGCCCTTGGATTCTGTGGTCTCTCCAATCTCTCAAGTTTCGCATATACCTCATCTTTCAATTATTTACCAAAACCTATCATTTGCAAATATAGTTCACCGAGGTATTTCCACTTGAATAGAAGTAGTTAAGTCGTTCATAATATTGCAAAAGGATAAGGGCTTAAAGCCAATCCTTGATGTAATTCTATGGCCTTAGGGAGCTCACTTGTCTCTTTATAGGTAGTTCTCTCACTCGTTATAGCTTCCTCATCCATGTCTTTAGTGAACTCAATATAACATCTTCGAGTGCCCTTTTTATAGAAAACCTACCAAATCAAATTTTGATGCAGCGCGAATGGGGAAGAATAGCTAAGAGCTACTCTCTAAGCCAAAGGCTTAGGGATAGGGATCCATAGGATTGAACTGTCTTGGTCTCACACCACAGACTCACAATCGAGAGAAATTCTCAAAGAGGAAATTTTATTAATCAATGCATTACTGAATGAGAGGGATTACATCTCCTTATATAGATTCATACCCTAATCTATTATTGGAAATAGTTTTAATTAAAATAAAAGTCTAAATCAAATAAGATTCCCTACCCTAAACCTTTCTAAATATTCACATGTTTATCCCTAAAAGTTAGCTACTAGTAGAAAATAGAAATAAGACTGCACGTAGGATGATTTGAATGTCTCCTTCAGCCTTCTATTTAGGTGTTTAACTATTAGAGTAGATTGAAGTGAAGCCTCCATTTAAAAGACATTAAAAGATGAGGGGGTGATGTCAAAAATACAAAAATGAATTAAAAAAAGTCAAAAAGGGACCTTCTCAAGCGACTAACTGATAAAAAATCCATTACTTTTTACAAAAAAAAAAAAGAGATAAAAAGATTTCTTTTTTTTTTTTTTTGGATCGGTAACAAGAACATTTTATTGAAGAAAGAACAAATACAACTTAGTTCCAAGCAGACAAAACTGCTCTCCTAATTGTAGTGGTACAAGAGAAATGTACTGGCTACCAACTACAGACTAGAAGCACTTAAATTACAAGTTCCCTTGCATAGTCAAACAATCTGCCATCCCATTTGTAGATCTACTAATGTGTTGAAGGTTTGAAACGTGACTTGGATATTTGTTGTTTGATGTTTGATTTTGTTGAAGAGGAATTGCATTTTCCATGGTCCCCTCAAAGACTTCACCCAAGATATAGCATTAGTCGAATCACTCTCTACAACGAGAAAATGAATAAAGAAGGTGTCATAAATATGAAGAGCTTCCAAAATTGCTATAATTCCACTTCATTAGAATCTTCGATCCCTTGCATACTTAGAGAACACATAAATAACTTCGGGCATTTTTTGTACTTTACTAGTAAAAGTGTAGTGAGGAGAAATGTCAAATCAAGATAGAATAAAATATGATGGGGGTATAATCATAATGTGATGATTTTTTTTCGTCTCTAATGGCTTGAAAGAAATCTTTTTGAATTTTTTTTAAAAAGTAGATTTTTTTTTTATGTAATGGCTTGTTTTTTTGTCAGGTAATGGCTTAAGGATGTTGCTTTTTGATTTGGGAATTTTGAATTTTTGTACTTTTGTTGTGATCCACACATCTTGTCATGTTTGGTAAATGGATGCTCCACTTCACTCCACTTTAGTGTAGTAAAGTGTGAAACACTTATGATTTCTTAGATAGCCTTCAATTCTAACCAACTCCGGTTTTCCTTTTGCCACTCCGTCCACATTGAACTTTTATACTCCACATGGTGGTGAATGCGAAGGAACTATTTCTTTCTTCTTTGCAACACCCGTCTTTAAACACATTACCCAACTTTGCATAATGTTTTCTATGTTAAGATCTGAAAGTTTTTTTCTACCACATGTCCATTTAGCTATCCTCAAGCGAACAGCTGAAAGTAGATTTTCCCATGATAATTTTTTCCTATTGAATATTCTATAATTCTTGGGTTGGGACACCCTCTGTTATAAAAAAAAAAATAATTCCTTTCTTTCAAATTGACCAAAGAATGGAAAGAGAAATAATTTTTCATGAGATCATCCCATTTCCAAACGTCGGAGTCCCCCGCCAAGCTTCAAACATCATCGGCAACAAACGTGGAAAACACCAACTCACTTCACATTCATTAAGAAAGTATCCCCAAATAGATGAGGCTATACTGTAATGGATGAACAAATGGTCAATTTACTCCATCTCTGTCCCACATAGACTACAAGTATTTGAAATTGTATCCAACACTAAATCACTTCTTAGAACATTTGCTTTCAAAATTTTGCCTACCATTGCCAACCTTGATGGGACAAGCCCTGTCCACATTGTAATGGGCGGTTGCTTTGCTGCTTGCAGGGGTAGTGAGGTTGGTTGCTATCCACTTATATATATATATTTATAGTTAAAGAGGGCAGGCTTTTATAGTAGAAAAGTACCTCAACCTCATCGTTGAATCCCCTCAGTGAAAAATGGATTTTTCCACTAAGATGTCCAGTGGATTCCTGGGCCTTGACAAATGGCCGGCCACCTTTTACGTTAGAAGAGCAAAAGGCCCGGGGCATAGCAGGATGAACTAATGTGAATGAGTGTAAGCTTTGTTGCCCGAACACAATTGGTGTTGACCACACTATGTGCTACTGTGGTAGCAAGAGAGGCCAGGGGGTGACAATTGAGATTCCATTTTTCAGCCTATGCTTACACGCTCACTCTTAAGGCACTTGAGGACTCATAAGGTCAATCTTGCCTTGCAGCTCGGAAGGCAAAAGAGGAAGATCAACACAATCATAGCTTAGCTATTAGCGGAAAAAGGAGCGAGAGAGGGATCGCCACCCGCCTCTAGGACAACTGAACATGGGGACGAATGAGCGGGAAAAGATCTTGACTTGATTGCGGCGGTAGAAGAGATTGGGAGAGGGGGGAAGAAGTCAGGGCTTACTCATAACATAAGGAAAACTCCATAGAGGATGTCACTTTTTTGATTTGATTCATACAACATCCCAAAAATCTTAGGAACAATTAAAAAATAAAAAAGATATCTCCGCAATGAAAACTATAGGGGGTTGTATTGGCGAGATCCAATGGTGAACAACTGGCCAAAAGAAAAACCGCCTGGAAGTCCGAGGACATTTAACACCATACGCTACCCCCGAACCTACTACTATTCTATCTCCATTGTCCCACCTGCTACACAAGGAGACCTTACTGCAGAAAAAGGATTTATCTCCCTGTAAAAAGACCTTAAGGAAAACAAAAAAAAAAAACTCCTTATCTCAAGCCACTAAAGACAAAAAGTCATCACATTATGATTAGACTCTCTCATATTTTATTCTCTCTTGATTTGAGGCTTTATTTCATTTTACTTTACCAGTGATTACCCAAACAAAAATGGGCTTGGACCCTAATATGGAACTGTTGGGCCTATGTTTGGACCCAATGGGCTGCTAGTTGACCTCGGGTTTAGCATGCATCAAATTTGCAAGTACCTTGTTGTTGGACTTCTCTAGATTGATGAAGACTATCTCAGACCTTTCTTCTTCACTTGTTATTTATTCATTAATTGTCTAAGTGAGAAGATAGCTATCCTAGCTAACCCTCTTGGCATGAAACCAAATTTATTTTTTAGATATCTTGGTCTTGTCTAAGTCTCTGTTACACTAATCTCTATGATATTTGACTCGTAAGTATAATAATCCCATGATAGGTGGTGTAACTTTGTCATTCCCTTTATTCATATAGCTACTATAACACTATTGTTCATATAGCTACTATAACACTAATCTATTTATCCAGGATTTTCTTTATCCTTAGTATCTCATCAAAATGCCTAGTTAACCAAACCCATCCAAATTCTCCTAAGCATTTTCAATACTATTGGAATGTCATATGGCACTGTAGCTGTTCCTACCTTCATTCTTGCTAGTTCTTTTTTTAACTTTTGCTACCCTAATTCTATGGTACTAGATATGTATTGCCAATGAAGTTTTCTCTCTCGTTTCTAAGCCTCCCATAGAATCTTCATTCAAAATTTTGTTCAAATATTCTCTCTACCTTTCTTTAATATCATTGTTATTATAAAAAATAAAATAAAAAAAATAAAAATAAAAAAATAAAAAAAAATCGTTCGTTCTTGCAAGCTTGAAAATGTCTTTCTCTTGCTGCAACTTACATAGATTGTGCTGAGTAATGGGTTCATTGGCATAGGGTGTGAGTTTGATTCCCACTTCTTGTGTTTGAGTCCCACGCCAGACTTACTAAGTGTGCGTGATGTTGCAGCATGCTTCTGCCTGGGGGTTAATCCTGTCGGTAAAAATACCACGGGGGTATCCACCTCATTGAAGAAAAGTCCTCATTCTTTGAGAGACCATTGTTGGAATTCCATAAGGGGGACCCACCTTTGAGAACCAAACCAGTCAAATCACTATCCCACCTTGTTCTATCATAGAAGATAACTCTACTCCTATTAGACTATGGCCTTGCCAAATTGTTGACATGTAAATCATAAGATTTGACTGCTTTGTTTTTTATTATTGTTATTATTATTATTATTATTATTATTATTTTAATAATGTGTATTAGACTTTATAAATCTGACAGCTGGGACTACTTTTACTGGTGTATAAATCTGACTGCTGGGACTACTTTTACTGGTGTGATTTTCCATATTGATAGAACAAGTTAGGAGTAAGACAATGACTGACGGTTAGGGTAAACTTCGATTGGAGTGAAATTTTTGTTAATAATGAAACATGATAGGATAATGATTTTAAGTGGTTTGGATTTCAAAGTTGGGTCCCTTTAATGCATTGTGCTAAAGGTTAGTGGATTTCCAAGTCATGCCTTCAGAGAATCTGTACAAAGATGGAAAACCCTCCTTTCAGGCAATTCAAATGTTGCAGATCTTTTACAGCCTCAGTAGTCAGTAGTAGGTAGTAGGACAGGCTCGTGGTTTTCCAAAATAGGTGATATGGTAGCTTTGAGATCTAACCAACTACAGTAGTCAATTCTATTGGATCTTGATATCTATCTATTGATCTAAGACAACAAAACGGTCAGTTGATATAGGTAGAAACTTTGCCCTTTATTTTCTAACCGTTCATGTCATGACCTTAGATTAGGTGGCTATCAAAATCCAATAGACTGGACTTTTTTTATGTATCAGTTTGCTAGATCTCAAATCTCTTTTGTATCTAATGTACTAGTGGATCAAAAAACTTTGCCATACGCATTATTTTTTATAGCAGGAGAGAGCGTCTTGTTGCTGTTGCTTAAGTTGTTGAAGGTTCAAATCCAAATAGAAATAGTGAAGAATGAGGAATTGTTTTAAACGAAAGAGCATTGTTATCTATTAAAAGAAGTTGGTTGGATTTGGTCAGTATGACATAAAAATGGGTCTAAATGCTGCTCAAAGTGGTTCACTAGATATCAGTATCATGTCTTGTACAACCTGGTATGTTGAATGCATAAACTCAAGAGAGGCAAATCTCAAGTGGATAACTTAGCAAAGATTGGAGTCATCGTTTCATGAGATCTGGCAGTAGTTTTGCTATGTAAAATGCCAGAAATTGGTATAGTAGAGGCCTGTGTGTAAACATGGTACATGGACACCTTGGAAGACATACACATGTAGTCACAATTCTCAGAAGATGATAAAATACTGATTCCTTTTTTCTTTTTTCTATTTTTTGGTATTGAAGGCCTTGTTTCCTTTTTTAAATTACCTTGGAACAACTTGACATTGGTTAGGTTTGATTAATTATTCAGCTATCTTTTTAAACACCTCAATATCAAATGATCAAAATAACAACAATGCAAGTTATTTGTCCATTTATCAAGATGGTGTAGGTCATGGCATGTTTTATGCACTTTGTCAACCATCAAAAAATATCCAAGGAGATTAATAGCAGAAAAATCTCAGAAAATGGACAAAAGAAGTGGAAAGGACAAAATAAATATTCTAAGTAAATAAAATTTGTTGAAGTAGCAAATGCTTGTATGCAGGATCGTCATTGTGTATGCACATCCAATTTTTATCCTGTGTACACAGGCAGGAGCCCTTGTATGCAGCATGTCTGTATGGCCAATCACTCTAATATATTATTTATTTATTGATTTTAATTAACACTCTTTTTGAGCATTTATTTAGTGGGGCCTACACCTAACCTTCAACTATAAATAGGAAGGTGGCGCACTGAAGGAGGGGCACAACCAAGGAGGGGTTCCAAACTCCAAATATCTTATTATGCACTCGTGGAGAACTTCTAGAGCCCAAGAACCTTCATATTTCATGAGAACTAAGGGGGTGTTTGGAAATAAAATATTTCAATTTTCAATAGATTTTGCTATATTATCTCCTAGTTTAGAATATAATCTATTCACCTAAAAAGGAGGTGTTTAGATAACTTAGAAATTGTCTTATGATATCTCCATTGGAGAGTACATGAGCAACCATTAATTCTAGTGGCCCACTATATGTTTTAATATCAATTATTCTTAGAGGAGTGCAATTATGACTCCCAATATGAGATTGGCCCCACATTGCTTATGAATTTATTGTGGGGTCCTATAACCTTATCACAATTAAGTAGCCTTTTTTAGTTATCAATATTACGTGGGTCCTATAAATGTCTTACTAGGGGGCTCTTTCATCATGATTACCAACATTAGGTGAGTGCCATACTACAAAAATTAGCCTAGTCCATATTGATTACCAAGATTGAATTGTGTTTGCAACTATTAGTTTGCCCATGATTGAATTGTGTGGTTGCAATTATTAGTTTGCATTTATTAAATGAGTCCCACGATTTGATGACTCCCCTAGTGTTAATATGATGACTTCCCTAGTGTTAATATGACATTAGCTAAGGTTTTTTTTTTTAAAGGATCATTTGTGATAATCGCCATTTAGATGTATAACACTAAGGTTACCAATGTTTGTTGGACCCACTTTAATTAAACAACATTTCTTGGATTTTGTGGTTTTAACATTTAATGCTGTGATTTTTTAACAATAGATGGGTCCTCCATTTGGTCTGTTGATTTCTCTCCATTTTTTGTTAGGTATATGGTCTTGTGAGGTTTATATTTTTATTATTTTTATTTGCCAAACGTCTCAAAGGTATATTGAGAAATTTGTGGAAATTGCCAAACACTATAGTTGACACTATAATAATATAGCATTTTTGTTTATCAATGGTAATGAACTCTTACAATATTTAAATTTGTTGATATTATGTTATGCATTTATCCAAATACCCCATAAAGTTGAGTAACTTGAACTTTGATGTTCTAGTTCAAGCGAGAGAAGGTATGTTTGTCAAAAGGAAAAGAGGGGACCCATCAGATGGGACACCCATCCGTGTAGCATCATTGTACCTTGAACAAAATAATGAACTTAATAGAAAACCTTACTTCTACTGAGGCTCATGTCTACTACTTAGGCTTATGTCTATCTCTTTTTATTTTTCTTCTACCCATTTATCGATAAAAGGATGACCGATGATGATGGCTTTTAGTGGCTCAAATTTGAAGTTACTTGGTCATTGGATTAAAATAAGTGCTATAAATACAAAATATATGAATTGCAACTTTAGTGGGGATGCACAAATAGATGTAACTCCTGTGAGAATTGAAGCTCAAAAAACCACAAAGAGAGTCCTTCTGATATGCTATGAAGCACGGGTACTTTCAAAATGCACCCGTACTCGTACCGGGTACTTGTATACGTACCGGGTATGCGTACGGCAAAAAACATATCGCGTATGGTCAAATGTACCCGGTATGTTTTGAATTTGTGGGTACGGGATGGGTACGTTTGTGGATACGGGATGAGTATGTTCTTGGTACTTTTGTAAGAGTTTTTTTTTTTGGAAAAAGTTTTTAAGAGTTTGAAAAAGCTAAAAATATAAATTTTAACTATAGCCCTAACCCTTCTCGATGAACTTAAAAGGAAAAAGGTTTTAGCCATAACCCATCTCTAATCCCCTCGTTTCCAATGGAAAAAAAAAAAGGAAAGGAAGAAGAAGAAGAAGAAGAAGGAATGCTAGATTATGAAATATAAAAAATAATATTGTTGTTGCTTTTTTTTTTCATTAGGTTGAATTTATAATGGTATTAAGTAATTGTTGGCTTGTTGCATCGAAGAATTTTAACCTATTTTAATTATTAGCATATTGCATTATTAAAATTTTAAAAAATATAATTCTTTAATAGATGTACCCCAACCGTACCCATATCATGTTTTTTTAAGAATTTTACCGTATCGGCATACCTATATCGTACTCGTATCGGTACCCATACCGGTACCCGTGCTTCATAGCTGATATGTTGACTTTGTAATTAACAAGGATGGGGAGACAAAGGAGGATGTTGAACAAAGGATAAGCGTTGGATGTTTGAAATGGAGAATTGCTTCAAGAATTTGGAATGTTTTATGATTGGCACATACCAACAAGATTGGAGCAAAAAAAGTTTAAACCAACTATGACTTATTGAGCAAAATATTCACTAATTAGGACAACACCACACGCAAGAAATGATTATAGCAGAGATGAGAATGTTGAGATGGATTCATTGTAAAACTAGGAAAGATCGCATCAGAAATAAGCCCATTTAGGACCATTTAAGATGATAAAATAATAGAGACTTGTATAAGATGGTTTGGACATGTTCAACGTTGGCCAACAATGATGGCAGTGAGACAAAGATTTTTTATGCATGTTGATGGCCTCTCAAGGAAAAGGGGTAAGCCAAAGAGGACGTGGATGGAACTACTAAGGATAGATATGAAGAAGTGCAACTTGTTTGATGATTTGGCCCAAGATAGACTGAAATAAGGAAACATAATTCATGTGGCTGGACCCAACATAGTTGGGACGAGGTTTGATGATGATGATGATGTTTGGAATTTTGGTTATTTAATAACAATGATGTCAAGAAGGTTGTGCTTGATTAATTTATTATTAAAATAATTGTTCTCTGAGGTCCTTCTGGCATTAATCCTTTTAGTCCTTTGGAAATGTTAAATCTGAACCTCATCTTTTCTTATTTATTCCTTTTGTCTGGTTGACCATGCATTTTGACTGCATTAGTTATCATTTAGAGTATTTTTGAGGTTTTCCGTACTACCATTATCCTATCTTATATGCTAGTTTGTTGGTCTTAATGGCTTAGTAAATGATCATTAATTTACCATATTTCACTTGACAGCGGCTAAAGTTTCACAATAGAATGCTTCATAGTAAGCGATTCACTATTGCAATTCTTTCATAATATCATCTGTATCCTGAAAGCAGGAGGATCCAAATTTCTAATTGTTCATCTCTTTTCTACATGATATAATTGCTGATCTCAACGTTCAATTCATTGTTCTGCAGGATCTAGATATATGTTCTAAATTCCCTTTCTTTTGATAATTTAGTGTTTAATCACGTGCTAACTCTTGTTGTATGCTTCCTGGGCACAGGCATGAATTCAAAAGTTATCATGAGGAATGGATTAACTCTTCAAAGCCCATTTTAGATCCTGCTATATCAGCCCATATACAAGCATCTTGCAATGCAAATATTGATTATTGCCGGTTAGCAAGGGATGAAACACGCTCAGCTCTCAATTCTCTGCTGAAGGTGTTAACAATCCCTACAATTTTATGGATAAAGCAATTATCTTCATACATATTGGTTTCAGGATTTTTCAGCTTTTCAACTTTTTGCTAGAGTGAACTTGGTATCTCTAGATGTTTGTTTCGTGGCATTTTCATTAAATTGGCCTGTTTAATTCTTCCAATAATTGGTATTTGGTTGGGTGATGTGCCTCTTGTAAATTTCTGGCACATGAATCTGGCCCTTGGTTATTTCATTTATTGAACCACTGTCACTTATTGTTGATATTCAGGCGATAAGAGTAATACTTTGTTGAACTCTTGCAAAGTTGTATGTGTATTTCACCATCTGTAGAATTGTGTTTCTGGTCTTTATTTTTATGCATTTTTGAGTTTCTGTTGTCAGAGAAGCTCCAAGTCAATTTCATGTAAGTTCAAAACTTGGCAGACTATGCCACTATGCTTTAAACGTTTATGAAATATAACATGGATCATTCACCTTATTACAACACAAAAAAGCAAAAAAGAAAATTAATCAAAGGAAACCCATCTATAAAATTGGGTTTACATCCAAAACTTGGCAAACATGTGCATCCCCATGGGAACTATATCTGGTAACAGTAGAGTATTTTGAGGAGAGACTCTCATGCATTTTTAGTAGTAGGAACTTCCCCTGATGCCACTTCAGGATTTTGTTATTGTGCCCATATCTGAATGTGCGGATCTTGATTTATTTCTTTCTTCCATACCTTTTCTTTACTCATACCACGAAGGCACAAACTATTGGCTCAAGTGAGACTGCCTACAGCTCGAATAATTTCTTTTCTTTGTTTATAGTTTTTAACATCTATGAATTTAAATGTTCCACCATACTATAAATGTTATATGAAGTATGTTAGTTTCATTCGCTTGTAGAAAATTCTGGTATCATTTTAGGTTTATCTTTTTTGAATGCGAACTTGTTTGATACTTTTGAGTTTTTATTTTTATATATTTTTTAAGTTGTTGTCAGCTATCCAATTATGAATTATAAACCATTTTTCTCATTATTTTTTTTTTAATCACAATAGGGTTTCAAGAGTTGATTTTGCTTCTTATCTTCAGGAGATTGCTGTTCTTCCTTGACTCGTTAGAACATGCCATGCCTTAGTTTCATGTAACAATCCACTATTACTCTTGTGCTTATGGTGGTTATTATTTATTTTTTTCAGGACGATGGAATTCTTGTGATTCCCACAATTGCTGATCCTCCTCCAAAACTCGGTTCCAAGGAAATCTTATCTGAGGACTTCCAAGCTCGAGCTTTTAGTCTAATGGCCATTGCAAGCATGTCTGGATGTTGTCAGGTCAAAATGCTTTAGCCTGTCTTCCATCTTAATGTTGTAACTTACAGAAGATTTCTTCATTTATAATTGCACTTGCTCATCATTTTAAATGCAAGTAGTTCAGTATGTAATCTACCAGCAGTGGTTTATACTTGTTCATTTCATAATTGCGTCCTTGTAATATCTCATTGCAGGTCACTTTGCCTTTGGGATCTCATGACAAGTGTCCAGTGTCAGTTTCCTTCATAGCAAGACACGGAGGTGATCGGTTTTTACTAGATACTGTACAGGCAATGTATACATCTCTTCAGGAGCATGCTGATATAGCTACAAAGTCGAATTTGTCAAGCAATTCTATCAGCCAGGAGGAATCTGCTGAGATTGCTAAAGAGAAGGTGGGTTTTCTGTTCACTCACTCTCCAGTTTTCTTTTATCCATTCAAGTGTTTAGTATATAGTTTTCTTGAAATGAACTGTAATAATTTGAAAAGAGAATTTTACAAGTAATATACTATTCAAATGACACACATATGCAGACGTTTACATAGTCTGCAAGAAGACAAGTTTCTTTGCTCACCATTTATAACAAGGCAATTGACTGTGATAGAGAGAAAAGGGAACGTAGCGCTAATATCTCTCTCTCTCTCCCTCCTAACGAGCAAATCCGAAGGCAGCAAGACCCTCTTATGAGTGTCAGGGGAACTCACTCCTTCAACGGCATGAAAGTCGGGCATCAAAAGATTAAAAGATGCAGAATACACCTATGGAATTTCTCAAGTGATTCCATTTGTGGGCTTGCAAAGAAAATGCTGACATAACAAATTTGATGTTGTCCTTTTTCTATTGGTTTCTGTTGTCACCAAAGGTGGCCCTGAGATGATTTTGTTCTAGTGGTTTACATTTTAGGTTTATCATCCTCTATAATAGTCACTCGTCTTCAACATAACAAAACACAGCACACAACTCTAGTTTGTCATTTTTTTTTTCGCCTGAGATTTGACGAATTTTTAAGGATATTTTTAAGCTCGCAAAAATAAGAGAAAAGAGAAGTAGGGACTTAGATCATGTTAAATGTATCAAGGACAATGAGGAAAATGTTCTGGTAAAGGGTAATGATATTAAAGAAAGGTGGAAGGAATATTTTAGCAAACTTTTAAATGAAGAACATATGGGGGATATAAGAACAAGGGAGGATACTTTATTAGTAGAGCATACTTTTCTTTGTATAATTAAAGGGGTGGAAGTGAAGGAGGCATTGGAGAGAATGCAGACAGGAAAAGCTACAGGCCTAGGTGATATTCCGATAGAGGTATGGAAATGCTTGTGAGAGGTTGGGGTGAGTTGGTTACATAGATTCTTTAATAAGATACTTATGACAAAAAAAATTCCAGATGAATGGAGAAGAAGCATTGTAATACCTATATATAAGAATAAGGGAGATATATAAAATTGTACCAACTATTGAGGGATTAAACTTATAAGTCATACGGTAAAGCTATGGGAGAGAATAATGGGGCAAAGACTTAGACGGAAGACCAAGATTGCTGAAAATCAATTTAGTTTTATGCTAGGGAGGTCAACTATGGAAGCTATTTTTTCACTTAGGTAATTAATGGAAACATATCGAGCAAAGAGGAAAAATCAACACATGGTCTTTATTGATTTAAAAAAAGCCTATGATAGGGTACCGAGGGATTTAATTTGGGGGTTTGGAAGAAAAGGAATGTCCCAGAGGTTACATTAAAAATTTTAAGGCAATGTATGAAGGAGCAGTAACAAATGTGAGAACCACATGTGGAGAAACAGGTGGATTCCCCGTAACTATAAGGTTGCATCAGGGATCAGCATTAAGCCCTTATCTCTTTGCATTAATTATAGATGAGTTAACTGCGCATATTCAAGAAGTACTATAGTGTATGTTGTTTGCAGATGATATTGTATTGGTGGATGAATCAAGAGATGGTATAAATGCAAAGCTCGAGAGATGGTGAGAAGCATTAGAATCTAGAGGCTTTAAAATAAGTTATACAAAGACAAGAATATATAGATTGCAACTTCAGTGGACATATACAAAGTGTTGGAACCACTGTCAAAATTGAAACCCATGAGATACCACATAGGGATTCTTTTCAGTATCCGGGCTCGGTGATTAGTAAAGATGGGGAGATTAACGAAGATATTAAGCATAGGATAAAAGCTGGATGGCTGAAGTGGAGACTAGCTTCTGGAGTGCCTTATGACAGATAAATGCCAACAAAATTAAAGGGCAAATTTTACAGGACAGTGGTTAGACCAAGTATGACATATGAAGCAGAATGTTGGCCAATTAAGAAGATGAATATAGATAAGATGGATGTGGCGGAGATGAGAATGCTTAGGTAGATGTGTGGTAAAACTGGGAAAGATAAAATTAGAAATGAGTGCTTTCAAAAGCTTTTAGGGGTAGCATCTATAGGGGATAAGATTAGAGAAACCCGTTTGAGATGGTTTGGGCATATTGAGCGTTGGCCGGTAATGGCACCGGTGAGAAAAAGTTTGGCTATCTAGGTGAAAATCCCATCAAGAGGTATGGGTAGGCCGAAGAAAACATTGATGGAGGTCATTAAATCGGATTTGAAGAAGTTTAACTTATCTAAGGATTTGCGCAAAATAGAGCGGAATGGAGAAACATAATTTATGTAGTCGACCTTAATATGGTTGGGATAAGGCTTTGATGATGATGATGATGATGATTTGACGAATTTGATTCCTACAAAAATTCAACCATTTTTGCCTTGAGGCTCCCCTATATGTGAGGTCTTCTAAAAATGCCTTGGCTCAAGTTTGAGTGGCTTGCATTTGGGTATCCATATTTTGAAATTTTATCCTGCACTGAGTCTAATCATCCAATTCGACTTGGTGCTAGTCAGTAGCAGTATGAGTCTATGACTGATATTCTAAAAAAGCTCCAATTCAGGCTGAGAGGGGTGGCATGGTGCACGGACTGGTACAGACTGACATGGACTGCATCACAGTGTAACTTGACCAAAAAGATATGTAGGAATTCATTTTTTGCTTTTTTTTGTTTGGGTTTGAACTTTGAAGTGGGAGGGACAAGTACCTGTATGGTATCCAAAACAAATTCTCATACTCGTCAATATGGATAATGGAACTGAAGCTGTCTGTAGGTGTACTGATCTAGTCCTGGGGAAAATATTGTTGACATCAGATGTGATTGGCATGCAGTTCACTCCATTGTTGCACTTAACCTGGAACTATATATTAAAAGCCCTGTGCTGCTTTTTGTTTCTGTTGACAAAAATTTGGGAGCTCATGCACTTTAGTGTCTTCGCCGTGTTCTCTGTGCAGGGAAATATTGCTTTCAAAGAGAAACAATGGCAAAAGGCTATCAATTTATACTCTGAGGCTATCAAACTTTGTGGAGTAAATGCAACGTACTACAGTAATAGGGCTGCTGCTTACCTGGAACAGGGGTGGTATTGTTTTATCTCCAGCCTTCTGTTTTTTGTTAGCTCAATCATTTTCTACTATGACTGATGATTGGTGCTGCTAAGGTTGGGCTGTGGTAAGGCCTGTTTTTCATTTGGCCTAGTTGAGGTTCAGTTCCAATCTAGCCTGTTTATTGAATATCACATCTTATATTCAGGGCAGCATCCAATCCTTTAATCAGATATGAGCTTGATTCTGATTCATGCTTTCTCCTTGTTAAAATTGGTTCCAGACTGCTGATTTGTTTACTAAACCTGTCATCTAGGCTCATGCCCAACCGGCTGGGATGAAAAAATCATGCTGAAGCTGGCCTATTTTGGGTTACAGCCTGACAGATGGGCCCTAATGTCCATGTTTTCCAATGGTATTCATGCTTGACCTTTTTCTTTTTTGTCCTTCTGTCCTGTTGTTCATGTAGCTTCCTTCAAGCTGAGGAAGATTGCAGCAAAGCCATTGGCCTCGATAAAAAGGTCAGTTGTTATCATCTGTTGTTATTATCCCGGATATATAGCCTTTTAAGTTTTAATGAAAGTTGACTGTTAAACTACATTGTTAAATAATCATTTGGTGCATGCACCCAAACTGCCTATTCTCACCTGTACGTTAATGACTGAACTGAAATGATGATAGAAATAGTTGGCAAGTTGCGTGTCAAAATTCATTTAATTTTAGAGAAAATTGTACTGTAGTTGAATCATATGCCTTGGGAAATTATAGGGACATCACATCATTCGCTAGATGTGATAATTTTTTGGTTTGTGTCTTGATGTTGGACTCATGATTGTCACTGAGACCATTGATCTGATTGGCCAATCATTGATAAGGAATGGGCCAAAAGTATCCCAAATTAGGATTCCCTATCAATAAAACTAGTGTGCACACTTATATCTATAAAAGATTGCTTTGCTGTTTTATGTTAACAAAAGCACATTTAAACATCATAACGTTACCCTTCAATCAGTATGCCATTTGTAGATGGTTAAAAAAGTAACACAGCAATGGTCTGGAAAAAAAAAGGCAATACGAGATCTTACAACTTGCATTCTGGTGATGTGGGGTCTGTGTGCGCTGGAGGGATTAGTCCTGTTGGGTCCAATACCACGGGGATACCCTCATCAGCAACCCAAAAAAAAAAAAAAGGTTCTCGTAGGTTTTGTGGGAGACTTGTATGAATGGGACTCAAATTAAAGGTCTAAAACTCTCTGTTTCGTGGACCCTATTTTAATGGACTGATTGCATTGGATGCTAATAGTGTATGCCCTAATGCATCAGGTTCCATATCATGGGGGGATTCATGCTAGCAACTTACAATTCTTCACAATGCAGGTGTTACATGACTTAATTGTTAAAACCCTCAAGCACATCTTTAACTTGGAGATTGAGTTTTCATTGTCCAACCATGTGTCAATAATTGGAAATGGGATTGGAAACTCATATTTCATTTGTTCATCTGGTTCGAATTGATTTGTCTTGTGTTATGCTACTGCAACTTAATGGTTAGGTGGTTCAGAATTGATGCTCACTGCGCTCGGGGCTGCAAAGCTGGTTACCATAGAAGGCGTAGTTCATGTGCTTTGGCCTGACTTAGATTTATTCATTTTGAACTATGTAGTTGCATTTCTTTCCACCAAGGTTCGAAAACCTGGATTTGACCCCTGACTTAGCCACAGTTGGGTTGAATTGAGTTGAGCCTGGTTGACATGGCCAAGTAACGTCATGTCTGGATTTGGGCTCATTTTTTGCCCACCCCCCCAACCCCCAACACACACACACACACAAAAATCCGACCTATTTTTAGAAAAAAAATAAAATAAAATAAAGATGTTCCACCAAAGTAGCCACCACACAGTATCCTAACTTAGAGACTTCGAAACAACCCTTGAACAACAAGCAATCAACAAAATCCCAAACCTATCCAAGATTCCAAGTACTGCAAGCCCAGAAATGTGTGCCCTCTTATTTTTGACATTCATCTGCAAAGAACAAGAAGATTAACTGGGAAAACAACAGTGCATGAAAAGAGAAATCTGTTTCTTCTGAATGAGCCAAAAACCAAAAATTGGAATTTGAATGCATGCAGAGAGAGAAAGGAACGAGAATGAGCTCAACGGCTGAGATGATTCTCATCTGACTGTTTGGATCATTGATAAGCTTCTTCTTGGATTGAGTTACCCTTTAAAATGAAAGAAAATATTCTAGAGGGAGAGAGAGAGGGTACACCTACATGTATTCTTTTGTTGGATTGTATGAGAGAGAGAGAGAGAGAGGGGGGGGGGGGAGTACACATACAATCTTTGTTTGAGAGCGAGTACACATACAATCTTCATTTCTGAATAGCTTTTTGTTACTTTGCAAAACTATTTAGAGAGTACACGTGCAATCTTTGTTTGAGAGAGAGAGAGAGTACACATACAATCATTGATTGAGAGAGAGAGAGTACACATACAATCGTTGAGAGAGAGAGAGAGAGAGAGAGAGAGAGAGAGAGAGAGAGAGAGAGAGTACACATACAATCGTTGTTTGTTAAAATCTTCATTTCGGAATAGCTTTTTGTTACTTTGCAAGACACTGTATTCGAGCTTTGCTTGTTGCAATCTTCATTTCGGAATAGCTTTTTGTTAGTTTGCAAGACTGTATTTGTTAAGCTTGAACAGCTACTGGATAGTTTTACTAGTGATGTTCATAGTCAAACATTTTAATAATTTTTCAAAAATTGTTTGATGGTTTCTTGATGGTGGCCAATTGGAAGTGCCAACAGTTGTGAACATTTGCATTTTGATTTTGTGTAGAATGTTAAGGCCTATCTACGGAGAGGCACAGCACGTGAGATGCTTGGCTATTATAAGGAGGCCATTGAAGGTAACTATATCAACTTCTATGATTCTCTCTGTGGAAAGTTTTCTTCCTAGCTTTTGAGAAGAGAAAGGGTCAGCCTAAGGATTTATGGAGTTCACTGGGCTGTCAATCGACTTGATTCCTTAAACATAGGGTCCATATGGGCCCATTTTGTTTAGCTATTCAAAGGTTGTAAATGATGGGCCTCACTGTAGATCGGGACGCACAAGTCAGTACCTTTTGTTCCCCTTTATGAAATATAATAGACCCTTCTGTATTAAGGTGTTCCCTCAAAAAACTTGTTTCTGGCCTGCTAATAGATTTACCATCTTTTGAAGAATCCCCTTTTTATATGGATACGCATTATTCACCCGTCTCCCTTAGTTGTAGCTCAACTTGTTAGGGGCATGGGCGTGTGAGTAGAGTGCGTTAGTTCATTCAAATCCCGATGTAGCAAAAAAGAAAATGAGACTCGAGTGTGAAAAGTGTGGTAGGTCCTCTGCATTTTTTAGTTTGCCTACCTTTATTAAGTTAGTGAAGTATGAGAACTTAAATTGGATACAAAGATTTAGGGATAGGAAGAAATTATGGCTCTGTTTCTTGCTGGAGAGGCCGCATTGAGGATTTTAATTTTTAAATATCACCCATTACAATTTTGCAACGGCTGATATGAAACAGTTAAGCGCCCATACCTTCACAAAGTTTGCAAAATAATGGTAACATTATGGTTGGGTTCAAAATATCAGTATATTGATTGATATTTTGAAAATATTGGTCCCATGAGGTAAATCGCAGGAAAAGGGTAAAAACCAAAGAGAAACTGCAGGAAGAGGGGAGGGGAAGAGAGAGGGATGGGGATGCACTAATAGGAGGAAAAGGGGGGCTCCGTTGGTGGTCCCTTTTGAACTTCTCCATTTCTTCATTATTTTTCCTGCAGTTGATGCTAGTGAATCTGTGGCCTCAATAGTGGGGCCCACTTATCCAAAATTCATACCACTAAAAAGAAATGAGCCTCCTTTTTATGGGGCCTTGGCCAAATTTTATTCAAACCGGAGATGTGCCTAGTATGAAAATTGATTATATTCATTAATGAGGCTATTAATTAGGCCCACTTTAAAAATGAAAACCACTAAAAATAAATGCCTCCTCTTGATATGGGCCCTCAACAGATTTCCCATTACAAGGTTAGTCACTTCTAAGTCATGTGAATAAAATATTAAAAATTAAGTATTTTATAACAGTCAATCTAATGATAGCCCTATTTTGTATCTGAACTTTTTTTTTCTTCTCTCTCTCTTTCTCTCTACTTGAATCCCTTTAATAGGGCCTACTTATGATAAAAGCAAATCACTAAAAAGAAATGTCCTTTTGTGCCTTTAGCAGATTTTATTCCAAAAGGAGGTGGCCCCAACGTCATATTGACTGCTTACAAACAAAATAAAGTATTCTATGGTGGTCAACGTAGGCTACATTGATAGATTCATAAATTACAATGATTGGCCAAACTTGAACACTGAAACTTTTGACTTAGGGGGACATGTATTTTGCTCTATACTGTTTACTAATGTTTAAAAAAAACCAAAAAAAAAAAAAAAACCAAAACGGAAAAAAATCAACAACAAAAACATTATTTTCTAGCATTTTACAATATTCTGGATTTTTTGGATATTTTTTCAAAATTTTTTTTTGCACTATGGTGACCATGACGTGATGCCGCATCAAATCACTTTTTGGGGGTCCACTGTGATCACGATAGTGACCGCAATTCTGAACCATGGCTGCATTACAGTGATCGCGTGGCATTGTGCATGTTTTCTTGATTCAGCGCCTTTGGTCTTGGTATGGACAATGTATATTGGTGTTTTTGTTGGGTTGAAGAGAGCAAAGCTTCTTTAGGTTTTTCTTAAAACTATAGCATGAGTCTTTACTACTAACATGCATTGTATCCTTGCTCTTTGAGGTTGTACCTGTGGAGCCCTACTGTTTTGTGTTGAAGGCCTTCTGTTGATAGGCGTCATTGTTGGTGCCTGAGATGGATATACTGTCCTGAACATCTCTATGGGACAATGATAATTCTTCATCCGCAGTCAGATAATGCAATTTAATTATAGATGAGTTAAACTGTGCATATTCAAGAAGAAGTACCTTGGTGTATGTTGTTTGCAGATGATATAGTATTAGTAGATGAATCAAGAGATGGTGTAAATGCAAAACTTGAGAGATGACGGGGGGCATTAGAATTTAGAGGCTTTAAAATAAGTCGTATAAAAACAGAATATATAGATTGCAACTTCAGTGGACATATACAAACTGTTGAAACCACTGTCAAAATTGAAACCCATGAAATACTACGTAGAGATTCTTTTCGGTATCTAGGCTCGATGATTAGTAAGGATGAGGAGATTAACGAAGATGTGGAGGATAGGATATAAGCTGGATGGTTGAAGAGGAGACTAGCTTCTGGAGTGCTTTGTGACAGACGAATGCCAACGAAATTAAAGGGCAAATTTTATAGGACAGTGGTTAGATCAGCTATGACATATGGAGTAAAATGTTGGCCAATTAAGACGACATATATTCATAAGATGGATGTAGCGAAAATGAGAATGCTTAGGTGGATGTGTGGTAAAACTATGAAAGATAAAATTAGAAATGAGTGTTTTTGAAAGCATTTAAGGATAGCACAAATAGGGGATAAGATTAGAGAAACCCGTTTAAGATGGTTTGGGCATGTTGAGCGTAGGCCAGTAATGGCACCAGTGAGAAAAAGTTTGGCTATATAGGTAGATGGCCCATCAAGAGGTAGGGGTAGGCCGAAGAAAACATTGATGGAGGTCATTGATTTAGATTTGAAGAAGTTTAACTTATTAAAGGATTTGGCTCAAAATAGAACGGAATGGAGAAATAGAATTCATGTAGCCGACCTCAACATGGTTGGGATAAAGCTTTGATGATGATGATGAGTCAGATAATGCAATTAAGATAAATAATGTTAATATTGAATTAGGGATACATACCTTGGTGGATATGATTATATAAATTTCTCTTCAAGAGATTTCTCTATACCTACATCCATTAGCTTGATGCTACTTTTTATCTTGCAGATTTCAGATATGCACTTGTTCTAGAGCCAACCAACAAGACTGCAAACCTTGCTGTCAATAGATTGAGGAAGCTTTTTCAGTAAATACCGGCAATTTTTTACAAGAGATTTCAGAGAAGGCTTAGTTGCCAAACCAAGCTCTGCTTCTGGCGCTTTTGGGTTTTATGCTTTCTGGTTTCGTGAGGGACCATCATATACAGTCACCCCTCTCGTCCGCATCATCCGACAAGTGTTTGCAGGACGTTTGAAGGGTGGTTGGAGAATTTTTTTTTACCCCAGTTTTCTGATCCATCTGCATCTATAGTAACTCTAGTGTCTATTGCATGCTGGAGTTTCATGGATGGTCGAGTTTTGTTTTTGCTTTTTGTTTTTTTTTTTCCCTTCTTTGTCTGGTATTCAACTGAAGGAGATGTAATTTTAAGTGTTGAAATGTTGCTTTTATGGTGGTGGTATATCAGTTTTGGCATCTTAGATGTTCATTTCGTACAGGGAAAGCCATATTTTGAGGGTAATAATCTATGGAATGTGGTATCAGAATATTCATCATTTGCTTCTTTAGGCATCAACAATCAGAAAAGAAACATAAACCAGAATGTTGTTACGTTGGATGAACGCACATGTGGAAATTTGGCACATACGCCATCCTGATTAAGTTTTCACTTGGACTGTTTCGTCTTCATCATCATTGAAGAATATATGCCAGGTTTCCATGAAACTTTTGTGTCAATCATGCCCTTACTGGCACATTCAAGTTCTATTCTCTCCCTTTTTAACTTTTCAGTAATAAACTGGTTGATTCATAGGTAAGGTTGTTCTCGCCTTCTGCGAACTCGCTCGACCATCTCATTCAATATTTCTTTCTTCGTCATGAATATGCATTATCATCGTTAAAACCTTATATCTAATTTTGGGTTGGTTTGAGAGTTCTAATTTCTCACTTGTGACTTACAGCTATTTTTTCGTACTATGAAATCCAACATCTCTTGTATATTTCATTTTAACATCTTTTCACCGTGAAGTGTTTCGGTCAGAAATTCGGGTCCGTTTGTTATGTATATGGTGCTTTTGGTTCCAATGAAATGGACCCAAATAAAATTCCTGCCCGATGTTTGTTCAATAGACATCATATCCAAGGAATTGATGATGCCTAAGGCCCTGAATTATGTGCATCTATTTTTAGGCAAATTGTCTATGCTGCCACTTCTATTTTTGCTTTTCTTTTTATCATAGGGATTGGCATTGGTCCCAACTTTGGCACTGTTCCAGGACCTCAGTCACCAATGATTTTTTCTTATAAAAAATCATCAGATAAACAGCTGTTGATTTTGTGAAAGTAATTGCTACAATCATGTTATTAAACTCAAGTCTACTAATCCAGATCCAAAACTATCCATACCCTGCTTGTCTCGGTTGACATCCGTCCAGGGTCCATAGGTCATGATATACGTTCAGGATCCATAAGACATGGACCTTTATTTTTTAAGTGAAAAATGCACTATTCATGTCTATATTAGCTATAGTATATGTTTACAAGGATGTCATATTAGTATGTAAGTATTTGGGGCGGGGTTCTGGTACATGTCACATTGTCACCACTACAAGCGTCTATGACCACTTATCACTGTTGTATGAAGAAAATTCATCCATCTTGATGATGGGCCCTTAAATGAAGGGCCTGACACGTGTAGCCGTCCGTGTAGGCACTACCTACAGGTGAACTGCGTAGTCTGCATGTAGGAACTTCTTGAACAGGTCTCTTATAAATTATGATTCTTTCTGTATCTTTGTATGCAGTATGTATGTATCTATTCATTTTAGTCGGCGGATCAAACCCATAATGAAACAAGAAGTCCGTCAGAGTTCAATAAACCCCACGATCAATTAACATTTCAGAAAGTCCTCAATAATAGAGCCCTTGTCTCCATCCATGGCCGAATGGTCGGTCAAAAGTCCAAATCATTCAAACTGTTATTTTCTATATATGGAGAGAGAGCGAGAGAGAGGGATGATGATTCAAGCCAAAGATGTGAAAGGCTAGAAAGAGCAAGCGAAGTGTCCCATTCATTAGCTTTTTAGCTCTTCACTGTGTTTTAATCCAGTTTCGTCCGAATCTTATCATAATATTTGCCTTGTTTATTGAACTTATGATGTTGTCTACCTTTTATTCTCTTTCAAGTTATATCTCCTTTATTAACATGATCTTGTGGATAAGATTTAACAATACCCATTCAAAGGATAAGAGAATCTGTCACTTTGATAATAAGGGAATCTGGCGATTCCCCAGTCTGTAAAAAACGAAAAGAGCGGTAATTATGTGAAACTTAAGGTTGTGGGCTCAAGCCTCGTTCCCAATTATAAAAAGTAAAAAAATGGAGATAGCAAGACGGGAATGTACAGTATATCTACGTAGATATCATTCTTAGCATTTTGGTGTAGTGTTATCGGTAAGGAAAATGGACAAAAAAAAAAAATTTCTCCCCCAGTGAAGGATTCGGGCACACGGAAGCGGTAAGATTTTTGCTATCATGGTACTTGCACAAAAAATGCAAGCCCCACAAAAAATGCGTCAAAAGGCAGAAACATGGCAAGTGCCCCGATATTGCCATTCCGGGGTCATTACTTCAAGGCAAATCACAAGTAAAGATTGCCGCCCTAAGCGAAGCTTTTTTTATTTGATTTGGTTCCATCAAATTTAGAAATGAACCTTGATCCAATGATTTTTCAAGTGGGTCTGTCTGAATTTTTTTTTTTTTTTTTGACTTCTTTTTTGGGATGGACTCCTCACAAACGTGCAACTCAGGCCGGTGGGTCAGGTGTTGAAATTTGTGCTTGGTTTGTGTCTAAAGGATCTATAATTTGGCCATCAAGGGGATGTATTAGTTGGTTTAAGCCTTGGGTTTACTCCCCAAGGTCTCTTGTTTGACTTCCGCCCCTTGCATTATTTAGGTACTATATGTACTGCCATATTTGTATTCCCTTAGGAAATAGTCGTTGCTTGTCAGAATCGGATTACTCCGGGCTAGAGGCCAAAAATCCGATTGCTGGGCTGGCGAGGGATAACCTAGGTTAGTAAAAAAAATTTAAAAGATAGACCGATTGTCGCTTCCTTCAATGGAGCCAACTACCTCACAAGCATCCAACAAGACAGACTCTAAAAAAAACTCCTAATCACCAACTTTCTTCATTGCAAGTAGGGCGGACCAAGACCTTAGCCACCACTGAAAAAAGGGTAAAATTTTATAGAGGCCCTTTGGTTTTTTTTTTTTTTTACATATTTTTCCTCTCCCAAAAGTTTTTTACATAAAGCCCCCCTATGGAAAATTTCCTGGGTCCAAGTTCCATTGCACTCGCTTCTGATCTTTTGGATGGAAAGGACTGGGGCAATTTGAAAGCTCCTGCACCAAACAAAGATCCATTAATTCATATAGTAAAACCAAAGGAGGTCTTAACTCTTACCGTTGGCCACATTAAGAGAAAAAGTACAAAATCTCCATAATCATCACCATTCCAAAACGTGGGACTATGGTTCCCTCCCTGATACTGTGGTTACCCAATGCTTTTGGTAATTTTTTTTAATACCCAATGCCTTGGATTGGGACAAAGAATGTATATATTTATATGCATTGTATTATATGTAATATGCTGCACTACATACACGTACACATGTTTATAGATAGATCAGCCTAGGTCTACTAGAGCCATTAATGAAATATTTAGAGTACCTAGGTGGGGTTCAATTCAATTACTTGAACCCAGTGGCGAGCTAGGATTTTCTCAAGGAAACGAAGGGCTTATTTGGCATCTTTACTCTTTTTATTATATACCCATATCAAAAAGAGCCATTAAAAAAAGAGCCATAAAAAAAGAGATGCTAGAATCAAAATGTGTGTTTGGTAATATAAGGATTTATTTTAAATAGACTTTTTAAAATCAATGGTTGAAAGTTTTTCACAAATTTCTTAAGATCTACAAAGTATCAAGCTTTTATATTCAATCTTATAGCCATATTAATCCTTCCAATGAGATCTAACAGTTTGGATCTTGCGTTTGAGGTCCATAAAAATTTTTTTAAAAAAATAGCAAATATTTCATGTTTTTTTTTTTGCAAATATCTCAATATTGGTGATGATCCAATAGCTGAAATTTAGTTTCCTAATGATTATTGACCTCATAAGCATTTATAACGGTTTGGATTGTGATTTATTGTCTCAGAAATAATAATAATAAGGAAAAAAGGACTATTTGTGAACTAATCCAAAATTGGGCATATTACATCAATGGTTAAAGGGTTTTTATAAATTTCTCGAGGCCCACATGAAATCAAGACTTAAAAATTGACCCTATAATTGTGTTAAGCCTTCTAAACATTTCCAATGGTTTGGATCTTATATTTGGAGCCCATAGGATTTAGGAAAAAAAATATCAAATGGCATTTTTTTTGCACATATCTCTAGATTGGTGATGATCCAACGGCTGAAATTTGGATGCATGGCTGTGTTTGATCCTTTTTACATTTCCAACGGTTTGGATTTTCATTTACCCTTTCGGATATGAAGAATATATATATACACAAAGGTTCTAGGCATGATGAACCCAAGGTATTGTAGTAGTGCATCTCATTTTTTGCCTCTTATTTTGAGGAGTTTAGATTTGGGGCATTTGATTTTAAGAGATTTTGCCTCTATTTGTTTAAAGATAGTAGAGGATAATTGAAGCAAAAAAAAAAAAAAAAAAGATTGATGCCAAACATGGGCTAAAGACCGAATAAATAAAAGATGTAAAAAAAAAGAGGATTTTACCCAAAAGTCATCAAAAGTGAACCTTTAACAAAATAATAATAATAATAATAATATTAGGGGTTGGTGCATTGGAGTAGTCATGTCTGACCACTCCGATTTATTTTTTTAGTATTGTGGATGAGCATCGGATCTGATGTTCATTTTCTTCTTTCAGCATCGAATCCAATGTTCAATTATGTAACAGAAAGCTTCAAACAATGGCTTCCTCCTTCTATATCAAATGTTTGGACGGTCATAGAGCTGTTGGATTGGAGGAATGCGATCAGGGATTGAGCTACAATCATGCCTTTCGATGTGGGGTTAATGGCCTAGGCGATCCAGCCGTTGGGATTGGGAGGAAAGGCTTGGAAGGTGAGGGAGGAATTAAAGGGATTGTAGGTCCCGTGGAGGGAGGCGTTTTGGTGGGGAGAGGTCGGTGCAAGTTTGGAAGAGTCTCTTACTTGAGAATGTTTGAGAGGAGCAGTTGATAGTGGAGCTAAAAGATGGGTTTGTGAGGAAGGAGAAGGAGAGAAGGTGAGTGTGTGTGTATATATATATATAGGAGAATATTAGTATATATATAGGAGAATATTAGTATACATCCATCTTTCACCATAGGATGATGGACACTTCCATATTTGGATATATTAATGTGTAAAAGATAAAAAACTATATGAAAAAAGAGAAATGCTCAAGTACAAATAGGAAAAGCTATGTAAGCATCCCTCACCCTATGGTGAGGGAAGGATTTATGAGAATTCATATTAATATTCCTCATATATATATATTTATATATATATATATATTGTTCTTTGGGTTTTGGTAGTGGCGTGGGGTTTGTATTTTCGGAATTCTTCACTGTCCCCGAAAAGGAAGTAATCTTTGATCGATGGTATCCGCTGCCAATTTCCACCTTTGATCGTCGTTGCTGGATAAGAGAGAGAGGAAACCATTGTTTTGGAGAGGAAGGAGGAAGAGACTTCCTGTTGCATAATTGAGTATTGGATCCGATGTTGTAAGTAGAAAATGGGCATCAGATTTGATGCTCGTTCACAACGTAAAAAAAAATAAGCTGGAGTGGTCGTATTTGACCACTTTGGTGTACCCACTCCTAATATTAATTCTTTAGTTAAGCGGTCACTTATAATGACTTTCCCAGTAAAATCCTCAAAAAAAAAAAAAACTATATGAATATAAATACTTTCAAACATCCATAAAAGAAAGTTTTGGATAATCATTTCTCAATTTCATTCGAGATTTGTTTTTATTTTTTACAATTGTTCTTGGCGTGATTTCATATTCTGGGCTTTCCGTGATCAACTTGTTTTGATGTCATTAGAGCTGATTTCTTGCTGTATGTGCCTGAGAAATAATTAGTCCACTTGTCTCCCATTAAATGATGCAGTTGAAAACCTTACGATGTAGGACCACAATATCAAGGAAAGTCATTTCCCTTGTGGAACGGAAGAGGGTGGAATTCTCCATGGACATTGGCGAAGTAAAAATTCTCAGTTGTACACAACACTAGCCCTTAAAACCATCTCCATCTTGTGTTTTTTTGTCAAATGCAATTTTCAATTCTTGCATTGCCCATAAAGAGGCACCAAACAAATAACTACTTATCTAATTGAATTTTTCAAATCAATTGCAAAATTGGGCAAAACTCCATATGCGTAGCATCAAATCACATTTTAGAGTACATTAGAATACTATAAGGACTTTTGCATTGGCTAATTTATAGGTTAGACAAAACTTGAGTCCATTAGTGTTGTATTTTATATATATTTTAGTATGGACATATATATTTTAGTATGGACGTTGGTTTAAGTTGCCGGATGCATTGAAGTGAAAAAATCAAAGAAAAAGAAAGTATTTTTCTAAAGATAACATGGTTTAATATGATCATATCTTATAAACTAAGTGTTGGATATATGCAAGCTACCTACCATTGGAAAGGTCGTTTCAAGGAAATATCCGTAGAGCCCAAAATTATGTCAATTGGAGCTAAAACGACAAAGTTATGGTCTCAGAAAATTTGCAGAAATTTGTGCTGAATTTCATGCCATCAATCGGGCAAACATCTGATCATTCTGATTTAAGACGGTAGCTTAAACGGATTGATTCAACTTGCAACTGATCGATCGGGCGTTGCGCAGAAACCCACCAACTTGCATGAATACCGTTTCTGTTTGTGCTATAGTTGCCTGTTTTATTCCTACTTTGATTCTAACCTTAAGGCACAAATTGTGGGTTATAAAAAGGAGTTTGCTCTCAACCCTGAGAATAAATCCCATTGTTCTAAGTAGAGATTACTTATTTGGAGATCTTCTTTAGAAGCTTTCATTGGAGAGTTAAAGGGCTGAAGTTCTGCTCTAGAGATCTTTATCTTCTACATCTTTTATTGTAGAAAATTGTTTTGAAGAGTCAAATACAACATTTAAAAGACATCTAGGTGCTTGGATCTGTAACAAGGCACGGCAGGGAGTCATTGCAGCGGGGTGCTGTGCAATGAAAAGTTCTTAAGTTGTATGAGAACTGGATAAAGGTTGCGAGTATATCTCTTGTAACTGTGGTATGATTCATTGTGCTTGATTTTCGATATTAATTTTTTTTCGGTTTGGTTTTCTACATAAAAATTGTGTATTTTTGTGGTGTGTGTTCTTGTGTTTATTTTATTTTCGTTACATAGTTAATTGTTTATACACATAGTGTTGAGAGTGATTGTATTAATCCATTTTAGACATCCTTAAAAACCTTCAAATATCAAGGTATCTTGGATCTCTAAGGAGACCCTAGCTCCTTACGGAAACAAAGAATGCAAAGAGAATTGAAAGAGAGTTTGGGCTCCTCCTTCGTCTTCTTTTACACACAGGTTTTCTCACAACCACTTAAATAGACAATATTCTACCTTTTAGCCCCTTTATAGTTACGATATCTTTGTCAGTCTTCAGTTATTTGCGATACACTTCCTTTTCTACTATTATATTAACAACAACAACAACATCAATAATAATAACATATAACAGCACCAGCAACAACATCAACAACAACAACAACAACAACAATAATAATAATAATAATAATAATAATTCTCTTTATGAAAGGACTGGCCTTCATTTTTTACCTTTTCAATGTTGTTAGAGTATAATGTCAGCGTAGCAATGCTGCATGTTTCTTCATTATATGAATTACCGAACAATTTTTTTCTTCTGTTGAAAATCTACTTTGAAAATTTGCTTCTTGGCTAGTTTTAGGAAAGACCAAATTTCTTGTAAGAAGCAAACGTACCAGGAGACTCTGAACATACATGTGGGTTGCTCTGTAAAAGAATATATGTTATAGTTTGATCGAGTCCCACAAACGCACATCAATCACAAAGGCAGGGAGAATAAAAAGGACCGGGGTTGGCCAAATATCACTTGAATCATTTGAGCCCACTCTTGATTTTTGGAACTCAAAGTAATGATAATCTTATAAGTTCATCTTTTGATGTGAGATTGAATCACTATTACTTCATACAATTATCAATTCGTGCATGAGTGCAGAGGGTTGGTTTGGATCATAGGTGGTTCTTACTGTAGGATGGCAGCTGATTTAATAATAAGAAAACTTTGAAGGGACTTTATGGACAAACACACCTACTTCTTGTGCTGTGGTTGTTGAGATTGGGGCCCCGCCTTTAGAAGAGGAAAGTAGATATCAAAGAGATTAGTAGAGTCCTTGGGGGAGGAAATTGGATAGACCTAGGACATGGTTACATGAACCCTCTATTAAGGGAAAGGTGCTTGCTCAAATTTAAATCTTAATTTGACAGATAAAAACAACCACATCTTACTAGTGAGGTAAGAGATCATTTTTAATGCATGATATTAGTTATCAAAGAAAAATCATATATGACATTTAGTGGGACTGCGCTAGCTGCCAAGTCGGATTCCACATGAAACAAAAGAATGCAGATGTATCAAATGAAATCGATTCTAGATTCTTAGAGTATTTGTCGTACAACGATAGAATATTAACGGTTTGCCACATCAAGATTGGGACAGCCTATCATGCACACGCATAGCTTGGGCTGACTGCTCAATAGTGAGTGGGGCACCTTGAGTGATCCACTGGTAGTCCTCGTGGGGCAAATAAAATCAGTTTCATACTGACTCTTCGTTACACCCTAGTGACTAGGGCTTAGATGTAGGTGAGGACAAGGGAGTTTAGATATGGTACAAAACTGTGTAAGCGAGCTTGCCCATGTACGGAACTTTCACGGGCCCCCGTGTCCGGTGAAGACGCATGGACATTGGGAATGTGGCACATGGGCGTGTTTCTGACATTGAAACATTGGCCCTATCGAGTCATACAAGCTCGGGCTATGGAAGAAATCAACACTACTGCATTGGAGGATCAAGCAGGTCGAGTTTGGGTTGGGTAAATGGCAAACCCGGACCTAAGCCCAAATTCCCCAGGAAACTGCAGTTGGACTCAACACAACTCAGGTCTCAGCCGCAGACCCGAAAGTGGACCCGGCATGAATAAATCGATGGACCTACACCAGGGCGTGAATAGAGACCCATTTAATACTTTTATGATGTACTTAGAACTAGTATGCTTGTGTGTGTATGCACACGCGTGTGCATATATAAGGGTGTCTTAGATAGTGTATCGATGTGATTTAAAAAGAATAATAGATTTTCATACACAAATTATTGTATATGAACTGTATAGTATTCGATTTTGCAATTGACCTCCAATTTCGTAATTAATTAAAAAGTTGGAGCTCAATTTTGATGTTAATTTTGAATTAATCTTAATATGAAGGAGAGATTTTAGGAATCTGAGAACTGTCTTTTATTTTTAGCCATTTAATTAAAAAGGCTAATCTAAAAGAAATTTCCTTTTGATGTGTCCAATTTTCCATCTAATCAATCAATTCATATTTACATTTTCTTATCAACGGTGTTCATGGATCATGACCCAAAACACTTGAGATAAAGGGCAAGTATATATAAAAAGAGACGTTTTTCTTGTTATAATGTTAACATAAGGCTCATCTCAGGCTTAATATGCTTAGTGGGGTCAGGCTCGGGCTAACCAGTTATGGTCCAATCCAAGCTTGGGGCGGGCTTAGTCTATAAGCTCAAAAGTCAAGCCAAGCATGGATATTCCTCAGCCCAACTCAGCCGGGCCCATGAACACCCCCTATTATCTAATGTTGCGGTTAAGCAAATCTTATATAATGCTATATTAAAAAGTCTATCATATGAACCTTTCATCCCTTATTTGTACCGTCCTATTATGGTTTTTTATTTTAGATGGGGTTTAATTGGATCTACACTCTTTAATCTCCCTTCGATCACGTATTTCAAGTTAACGAGAGTGAGTGGAATGCAAGGATTCTCACAACTATATTTTTACTGATTTTTTCTATACAATCATGTCATATCTTTTCTCTATCTAAATTTCTTTTCTTTTTATTTATTTTTTGATGTTTTAATTTTATGTTTTTAATCATAGTTCTGTTTTATTATTTTTCTATTTTGATGAACTTTTTTTAGTTTCCGTGGGGATAGGTTTTTATGGATTTATGCTTGTCCTTTTATTTTTTAGCTTTATATATATATATTTTTAGGCATTGGATTTTCATGGGCTTATTTGTTGCTTCTAAGTTGTTTTTATTGTTTGATTTTCTAGGGACTTTTTTTTTCATGTTGTATTTTTGTGATATTTTATCAAAATCAATTTTTTTTATTATGGAGTTATTCTTTTAATTTCAAAAGAATGTTTGAAGTAAATACTCAACTCCCTTTAGACAAATTAAAGTGATTTATTTTGAAATTTAATAATTATTTCTTATTATAGGTTTTAACTGGGATTACAATTTTTTACCACCTTAATATAATTTAGACTAATTATTATTTAAAATTTTTATTATCTTTAAATTTAGAAATTATATATTGCCGTGCTAAGCATGGCATATTTTGCTAGTTGTAGCCGAAAACACACATTACTTTCCCGTCATCTCTCTATTCATTTGCTTTAGAGATAATTAGAAGCAAAAAAAAAAAAAAAAGAGAGAGAGGAGAAAATAGTTTTATAAATTTATTTTCTGCATTCTTATGGGCCCCCAAATTCACAATCCAAACCATCCAAGATTCTCAAATGAATAGAAAATCTCAAAATATGAAATTTCATATATTAGATCCTCCAAAACAGAAACACCTGAATATTACATTATAATTATTTTCACTTTTGCAGCCTTGAAGATCCAAATTGTTTGATATTCTTAGAGACATATTGCTTGAAGTTTCACATCTTGGATCTTCATGGAATTTTACAAATGTCTGGAAAACTTTTTTAATCACATTTTCTAATTACTTACATTTTGTGGGGCCTCAATTCATGATCCTAAACCCAAACCAACTCGGATTATATATTCAAGTCTGGCCTACAAGCACCTAATACATACATATTATATATATATGAACCTATAGTGAGGGATGGATGCATACTAATATTCTTATATATATGAGCCTTTTTGTCTTTTGCACATGGATATTTTCAATTGTGGATATGTTCCTTACCGTATGGTGAGGAATAGAAGCATGCTAAGATTCTCCTATATATGCACATATATATAGAAGGTTCCTTTTAGAAATATTTAGGGTGATTTCCTCCAATGAAAGTCCCACACAGAAGCTATGTGGGATTTTTAATGGGCGTCTTTAATTCAGAAGGTCCATATTATTAATGGTCGCTATTGAAAACCCTACATTGGCCTTTATGTGGACTCCCATAGAAGAAAATTGTGCTATATGATACTAGGATTCCCATAATTAATGATGTATCTTTGTTGTTTTGAAAAATATTAGACATTTTCAAGCAAACAAGAAAATATGAAAATGTATATTTCTTTTCCCTCATTTTTCTCTTTTTTCCCCTTAAATTTTTTAAATAACTTTTTTGTATTAGGTTGGGCTACTAGTCTAGTCACCTGAGCATCTAATGATGGATCCTGAGCATGTGTGTGAGACTAAGATGCCAATATTACTCAAACATAAGTGTGTTGGCTTCTAATTGCCTAGATATTGGAAGCAAGGAAATAATAGAGGCCAAAAAATAGGAGGAAGGAAATTTTACTTTAATTTCGTGAAAATAGGCAACCAAAGGGCTCAACATTTTTCCGCTGCATCAAATTATAGCGTACACATTTCAATGAATATGAAAATAGCCAAATGTGTAGTGTCTCCAGGTAGTTCTTAGCCACGAACCATCTGGACTCATTTGGGCTCATGCACTGAACACAAACCCTGAAGTAAATTTAAAGTTGGTACAAATCTTCTGCTCATGCCCCCCTTTTTTTACAACATTCATGTTCCGTCAGTCATATGGGATATTTGGGCCTTGGCCTATTTTCATCTCTAATAATAAGTGAGGTCCTCTTGTGAAGAACATATTTGACAAGGCGAAAACCGAGTTGCATCGCTTGATACATGAAGGCCAGCGCCATAACCAACCCATAACCAAATTTTCCGTGTTTAGTCAGGAACTTAAAATGCATTTAAAATTGATTCTCACCACCTGTACATTCTGGTTCATTTTATTTACACCTAAAAAACTATAAAAATCAACTAAAAAAAGTTTTGTAGTTCTATTTTCATATTACTTTTAAAAAGATTTTCAATTGGAAAAGAGTCACAAAATCAATAAACTGATCAATGACGGCAATACTTAAAATCAAGAAATAGAAAGTTATTACTTGAAATCAAGAAATAGAAATTTCTCTCTCTCTCTCTAGAGAGAGAGAGAGAGAGAGAGAGAGAGAATGTACTGTGCCTTATGCCTACATCTCCTGACCCAACAAGAATGAGAAAACAAGACAACAAAATATTGTACAGAACCTATCAGTTCCATCCTCCAGATTAGGGTTTCAAAACAAGTCCTCTTCTCATGAAATAGATCCTCCAGCATTTCCTTTTATAGAATTCAAAACAACTTGAGACACAATCATTCTTTTTACAAACCAAACCAAACCAAACCATGTTTCTCTTCTTGCCACTATTTTTTTTCTATGTTCTTTCATGTTTTTCTATTTCACTTGCATGGAAATACATATTATAAACCACACCACCCAGAAGAAGAAGAAGAAGAAAGACGAGTTGTAGAGAGTACTTAAATGGACCTGTGATCAATTATACTTACATTGGTTCTTTGTCTCTTTAAACTGTTTGAAGAAGAAGAGTCATCAGAGGCCGTCCTCTCCATGACAGCCTTCAAAGCTTCTTGAATGGAGTCAATTGAGTGTTGGCCGCCACTGGATTCTTCTCCAGTGATGAGGAGGACGTGCTTCATGCGCCCGCCAAGGGTGCTAATCTCGGCCTTGAGTGTTCTCAGATGAAGAGCTTTCAATGTCTTGATGAGATCGGGCAGGAGATCCGACCGGTCATCGCAGCAGAGAGAAGCTTTGATCATTATCTTGCCATCTTCATCTGTTGCATCAATGGTGAGCTCGTCTGACTCCGTCGGGAGGGGGCTCTCTTCTCCTAGTTCTGAAGTCTGGCGTTTCAGTTCTTTAACATGTTGGATTACTTCCGCCAACAAGGATGCTTTGTCTGTCTGCAACAAGGTGAATTACCCAAAAAGGAGATTGCAATGATCAATTAGATAATGCATAGATTTATAGACAAGAAGAAATGAAGTGAGGTAAAAAGAAAATGAAAGACCAAAGAGGAACTGAGAATAAGATGTTGTGTTGGAAAAATGGGCAGTAACACACAAATATGCAGATGAAATGAAAGAACGTATGAAATATAATTAAATTAATAACATTATGAACATTATTCTGAAATATCCAATAAGAGAGATGGAATTTATGTAGGAAAAAGAATTACAAGCTGGAGAAACAAAGAGATAAAAAGATAAATTTGGTTTATTTGGTTTGGTACTTTACATCATTAACGTGTATTGTTGTGGGAGAGTGCGGGTATCTACATAAAACAAAGGTTCTAGAGAGAGGGAGAAAGAATAAAAAATAAGATAGCTAATTAACCAATGAGAAGATGATGAACTTGGTATGGTACTTCATATTATTAAATAATTGTAAGAGAATGTAGTTATCTACCTCTTTCTAAAGCCTGCAGGTTGAGAGAGAGAGAGAGAGAGAGAGAGAGAGAGAGAGAGAGAGAGAGAGAGAGAGAGAGATCGATCATAAAAAATAAACTAGAGAAAGCAAGAGAGAACAAGATGAAGTTGGCTTGGTACTTTACATTGTTTAACAATTGTGAGAGTTGTGGGTATCTAATCTATGTATATAAATTAGAGGCTGCTGCTTTATACAGAGAAAATTGTGGAAGTTTGGTGGGTATATAATCCATGTATATAAAAATTAAAGCCTGCAACTTGAGAGAGAGAGAGAGAGAGAGAGAGAGAGAGAGAGCAGAAAAATAAGGGTAGAGGAACATGGATGGAACAATAGAACAAGATAAACTTGGAAAAAAGAAATTACAAGGGAATTTTGAAACTGTGTCAGGATTATCTAGCTACACCTAAAGTCTAAACAGACAGAAAGTGAAGAATATGATGAAAGAAATTGAAAATAAAAAAGACTATTTTATCATGTGGGGGTTTCTGTCGGTGGGGACTTTTCGTGACTGCATCTGCATGCACGTTTGACAGTGTAGGGAATTAGTATGGAAAGCGGTCATTCTCTGTTTGGTTCGGTGGAAGCCTTGTGTTTTTTGTCTTCCTCCGTTCCCCGGCAAGACATTAGTCATGGAAGCTTTTTCACCAGCCCCGGTTCCTCTTTTCCATGTCAACAAAGCCACTTTGAAGCCTCTTATTTTTTTTGTTTCTGTTCCTCCTCGGAACTGCCACAAACCCTCCTTCAAACACACAAAACCGGAGGCACATAAAAGACAACCAATTGCCCCCCGCAAAATGAAAAAGAGAAGGAGCACACGAGCAGAAAACTAGAGAGGAGATTGCCTTACAAAATCTCTGTAATTAAAACTAACCAAAAATTAGATCTTTCCATCATTTAACTCGTATCTGAGCAATATGAGCAAGTATCTTCCTTTATAATAATAAGTAAATTGTGCGTGTGCATGCTTGTGTAAAGAGAGGATTTCGAGATATGTGCGTTCATTCAATCCTCTTTAATAAAAAAAATCAATTCAATTTTTTCTATTTTCATTAAAAGTAATATGTTGCACCTAATCATTGTGAAAAGCTGTGTTGAAAATCAAATTACAAGAGCTGTTTGTGCAAAGGGAGTATTATGTGATAGAGAGAAAATTTATTTTGTTTTTGGTGTAGCGGTATAATATATATATTTGCTATAATAAAGGAAAAATTAAACTAATTTTTCTTGATAGATTTTTTTTTTCTTTTAACTTTCTAGAGTGGGACAAAAACACAGGATTTTTCGTTCCCATGGAAAGAAAACTGTACAAACCAAGTCTTAGAAAAGAGAAGATTTTTCCTATTTCTTACTTTAGAGGTGCTGGGAAGCAGGCTGCGTAACCTTGCAAGATGCTTGTTGATCCTCTCTCTGCGCCTTCTCTCGGCCTCGCTATGGCTTTTCGATGCTGCCAGCGCCTTAGCATCCATAATTTCTTGTGTTGTCATCCTACCCAACTCAGCCTGGAGGCTGAAAGGACTCGACCCAGCTCCGCAACCTGGCACCAAACCACCCGAACAGGCCAGCCCAAGTGGGCTCGAAGAAGAACCGCCATAAGGAGAGAACTGCAGGGAAGAATTAGCAGCCCTGCGATTATATAAGCTGGGGTAAGATGGAGAAGGAAGAAGATGTTCCAGGTCTAGAACCGGGTTGGTTGAGAAATGGACTGGAGGAACCGACCATGAATGAACTGAAGAGGCATGAGGAAGACCCATCCCTCCTATAAAACTTTGGTTGTATTGATGTTGTTGGTTCTGGTGAAGTAGCTGTTCTTGGATGGCTTGAAATCCATGAAACGTTTGGGAGCTTTCTCCTTGATTTTCCACCTTCTTTCCACACATTCCTCCTCTGTCTTCAAACCCCTTTTTCCCAAATCACAATTTCTTTGACCCTAGTTCACTTGTGCCTCGTTAAAAAAAAAAAAAATACAAACAAACAAACAAAAAGCTTCTTAGTTAGGCCTAGGTACTTCTTTCCTCTTGTTTTATTGCCTTCGTTTTTCTCACTACCCCTTCTTAGCTATCTTTTTCATTGTGTCATGACTCTCTGTCAATATACATAGCCTTTTACTTCTCCTTTCTTGCTTGAGAGCTTATTATTACTTTGCAGCAGGAAGACAGAAAAGAGAAATATTGAGATGAGAAGGGAAAACCTCTTGCCGACCTTGGTCAAGCCCAAGTTCTTCGCTTGCTGGTTCCACGCTTCTCTCCTTCCCAAAACCATGTAATGATTGTGTCTTTGAAGCCACTCCCCTCTCTCTCTCCTTCTAGCGTGATGGCCTCGGTTTCAGCAACATGGTCTCATTGCATCTACCTCCATCTCTAGTGCTTGTATTTTCTGCTTTCTTACTTTTTGTTATTCTCATTCAACATCACCCAAGACAACAACAAGAGCGCACAAACCACACATGAAATGAAATCATAACTCAGAGAGGGTCATCTATTGCCAACCCACTAATACCACTTCTGCTCTGGTTATCATACCTTTCTCTTTTATAAGAGCAGAACTTGTATCATGGTCCAGGAGTGTAGGGTGAAATGTGCTCATTCGGGTATGTTAGTGTGTTGGAGAGGCCCACGCGTAAAGGGCCTCCTATGTAGATGAGCTGTGCAAATAGAGGACATATTAAACATTATAATCATTATTGAGTTAATGTTTAATGAGTTTTAATTACTTATCGTGAACTTATAGGTAATGTCTGAGTTGTTATGGTGGTTTAACCTATGTGCTTTTTATAATGTGTTTCACTAAAGGTACATAAAGTTGCAAATACTGTTAAACTAAGCTACTGTGCCATAAGTTCCATCAAAAAAAAAAAAAAAGCTACTGTGCCATAAGGCTAATCAATGGTTTGACATTAATCCACAGGGACTGAACCCATCTCCCTAGATGGGAGCCACAGGTTTCTCACGCAGGAAGAGTGCTGCTTCTTTTAAAATATAATGCAAATTTTGATTTAGTAGGGTTTGTCTGGAGTTCACTGCCAAAAATAAAAAAAAATGTTTTTAAAGCATTTGGCTACCATAAAAATAATACTAAAGGATGATATTGCGTAAAATCAAAATAGGTCAACAAAAGACCACCAATAACCCAAACGAATGGAGTGGACAAGTACAAGACGCCAGTTTTAGAAATCCTTGTTAGTTCATCTCATGCACATCAGTAAATGCCAAAATATTTGGCTACCTTGACAGTAACAGATGATCAGGAATCCGTCAAAAGATTTTAAAAAATTTTTAAATAGAAAAAGATTTATTTCTTTTGGGCTATTTTAGATCATGTATATCAAAGTAAAACTAGTAAAAGCATTAAAAAAATGCATTAATGGTGGGGAAGGCAGAAATTCAATATGTTAAGAAAAACTTCCAAAACAAGAAATGTTTGAATGCCTGCCCTTACTGATCTATTCAAGGCCAGAAGCAAAACTAGTCCAAATCTGACAACAGTGACAACCCGCTAGATGAACCAGTTGACTTATGAACATCTCCAAGCTTATTGGCTTTTTCAGTCTTTCAAACTGAAAAATTAAAAAAATGCCATTATATATAATATATTCTCATTGTATTGCATTTTTTTGGTAAATATTATTGTTGTATTACATATGTACATTTCAAATAATAATAACAACAACAACAACAATAATAATAATAATAATAATAATAATAATGTGGACTATTAAAATCAATACATAACAAGCTAACCACAATCCGAAAGATTTTCTCTCGCAGACATTTGGATGAGACATCCTCCCCACATCCCCACCTCAATGAGGGTTGGGATGCAATTTTCCGCAGGGCATTCTTTGCACACGTTCATAAGATGAAATTTTCACATATGTAATGGCTACTTTAAACAATGGCCACAAGTAAAAAAATTATTCCTAATGTTTTTCTTGTTAGGGCATGTTTTTGTATCTCATTTTCTACACAAGAAAAGAACAAAAAAGTGTTTTAGTATTTTTCATACTTCATTTCCATCATTTTGTGCCAATAGCTTTTCACGAGGAGAAGCAATTATTTCTCATTCTCAGGAATATGTGAAATTAATGCCTTGTTGATGCCTTTGCCACGGTGGGTGAAGGGGCTAAAGCGTTCCATGAGAAGCCAAAGTTTATGGAATTCCTTTTCAACAAATGCTACACACTTGCAATTAAGGTGGGTTATAGATAAGGTGGAGCGTTCTGTGAAAGAAGAGAAAGTACGTAATTTCCATTTCCAAAGATGTTACATAAACATACTGAAGGATGTGTGAATGAACATGCTTAATTAAATCCTCTTCTTTTTTATGTATTTATTTTTTAACTTGGTCTTGAGTCTGAACTCTCCCTATCTCCCTTTAGGGTGGGGTTGATGGTGGCCACTCACATTGTTGATTTGGTTCCCTCCTTTTTTTATCCTTTTCTTTCTCTCCATTATTCAAAAATCTGATGATGCCACCACTAAAACCAAGTACCACCGCACCCACAGGAGGGTGAGAGGGGGGGTTCTCCACAGTGATGTCAGCACCATGTGTGCATGACGTGGTTGCACCATGCAGTAAAGTACCTCTCACTCGCACCCATGACATGGTTTTATTAGGAAGGCGTGCACTATTCCTCTTTACATGCCTAAGAATCCTCTGTGCTTTCTCTCTCTCCGTCTCTCCCTCCCAAAGGGATTGCTTTTTAATTTCCAACAACCTTCTTAACCCCTAAATTTGGGCCGATAGAAATCTGTTGGTATCAAGGGCACTTTTGTGTAATATTGATTCTGTGAACTAGGATCCACCTTTTGCCATTCAATGCTATTTTTTGCATTTTGGTGAGATTTTTTTTCTGATAAGGTGAAAAAATTAAGAACTTTTCTTTAAGTTCACAGAAAATTATTTCTTAATAGAGGGAGGGTCGCTTTCTAGAAAGATTGCATTTTGATTTTAAACAGCTCTATGAACCCCTCAAATCATATTGAAGAGGAAGTTGTTGATATCAAGGGGCTTTTCGATAACATTGATTCCCTAGAAAATGATTTACTTTTCCATTCGCTACAATATGTTTCGGCTCGTTTCATGCAAGTATATAGATCTTTTGAATATGTAGAAAACATTGTCTTCAGCATGGTGGGGAGGAGGGGATTAAAGCCATGAAAATGAGTACCTACAGAATACAAAATTCAAGCATTACACAAAAATCGTCCTAAGGGTACGTTTATATAAAGCCTTAGAAGAGGAAATGTGTACTTCTCTTTCGTGGAAAGACATTTTTGATAGAGGAAGGTTGTTAGGTCGGACTTCAAAATCTTTACTAGGACCAAAGCAAAATACATCGCAAACATACCTATTTGGAGAAATGATCCTGTAATGGCTATAAGATAGTTTAATGCTCATATCACCTCCCTCCTTTTATATAGAAACTGACGCAATTAGAATCTTAATTGAGTAGATATGCAGATATGCAACACTAGATTGAATGTGTCAAATATGGTTATATATTTTGCTAGGCATTATTGGAGGAAGTCAAAATACTTTTCAACGTTCCCCCCCTTGGATGAAACCGGGTAGGCCTACATTTTACTGCATGCACATTTTAGCGCAGAATCATTCTTCCTGGATCTAAACCACAGCCAATTAGCTCAATACTATATTAAATTTTCTTTGCTAATTAGTTTTACCCAAACCTTGAAGGTTAGTAGAGGCAATGCTAATATTTTTCAACAATCATACATGAGTGGAACTTGGTCAACCCACATTTAACGATAAGCACATTTTAGCAGGAGTCATCCTTCCTACATTCAAACTCACAACCAATTTAGCTTTAATACTAAAATAGTTTCAATAGAAATCAGTACCTCTATGTTGTAATACTGAGCACCTTTTGTTTATCGAATCAGTGAATTTTAGCTTAGAGTCAATATCAATGCAGTAAAAATGATTTTGAGCACTTATTGAACCAAAAGATAGTTGCCATTAGAATCATAATGACAAGCATGGGATCATTTCTTTTAAATTAGTATTAGATCTATTTCCTTTTTTTTTTAAGAATAAGTTAGATCATGAAATCTTAATGAAAGAATATGGTACAAAGGTGAACCCTATCTTGGATGGAGGATAGAAACTCTTGAGGTATACCCCACAAAGAAAACTTAAATTTACACCAAGCATAACTCAAATAAAAGCCCACAGCCTGGGCATCAAGCATAACTAAAAGCATAACACTCACATTAATCCAGTCATCAAGCACTTATTAAGACCAAAATAAAAAATCTAACTCCAAACAGTTCTTCCTCAACTTTTTCTAATTCCAAAGCATCGAATTATATCTATTTTCTCTGGTACATCATAGTTTTTTCCCATTATAACCCATTTGCTTGTTTCGGTTGTCACTTGGCATAAGTTTCAAATCCAAAGAGAACTTTCATGTCTATAACAAACAATACTTGCATGTGAGCGGAACATATTATTCACATCTTCTCCAAATGGAGATTATAATTGCAATATATATATATATATATATGTAGGTATATCTATAAAAGATATTGCTCACTCTTCTTCACATCCAAAATAGACATAAGTTTAAGTTGTATGAGTAAATCTGAAAAAAAAAAAAAGAGAAAAAGAAAGAGAGGGCTATTGGAGAGGTCAACAATCTTAGTTGGCACTATGTGACTATAAATTTAGGTTTGAACTAGATCGGTCAAGTATCACCAACAAGATTGCATAGCACTCCAATTAAATTGAACAAGAAAAACTTAGGAGAAACTCGAGCCTCATCTCGCACAGCTCTCCATCGAACGATATCATATGCAAGTAGGTTGTCTCACAAATTGTGTCCTACTCACCTGGCCATCTAGCGAAAGAAAAAGTGAAAAAAGAAAACTAGAAACATAAATAAAGAGATTGGTTCTTTTAAAGAAGTAAAATAGATTACATGATGGTTAACTTTTCAGCCGGGCTTAGAATTGGTCTCTATCCGTTGAGGTCCATCAAAGTAAGACCTAAGAATAATACATTGGACCCCTGTGGGCTTTAAGCCTGTTCCCAGTGCAAAAATCATTATTCGATCCCAAATCCAGGTCCACCATGGACCCAAACCATTTACATATCCAGCTCGACCTTGGCCTAAGTAGGACACCCAATTACTAATTGGGCTGTGCTTGGACAAGCTCGAATGTACAAACCCAGGAAACGAACAATGACAAGTGAAATATCATCTGCGAGATCAAATTTAGCTGGTGGCTCTCAGGTTACAAATAGGAATCAGTAAAGTATGGCCATTGGTAGGAGGTTTCTACTTCTGAAACCGGCGTGCCTGTAAATTGCATGATTCACACCACTCTCTGGGCCCCATCTTGGAGCACTGGGATTCTAACTAGAACCAAATAATATGTATAGCCAACTACACACCACCAAACAGCCACTCAATGACATTCTATGCTTCAAACTCATAAAATATTGCACTGTTGGTTTGGTGTGGTGACCAAGTGAGCAGTCAAACCTATGGATGCAACTTGGCTTGGGCGAAGCCTAAACCTTCATGAGACAGCATGACAAGGTAAAATGGGTGTGATTGGGTTCGGCTTGGGCTCAAGCCTGAATTTAGGAAGCAATGTGGAAGTCAGGGAGAGTTTGGGCTTGGGCTTTGGGTATTGTAGTGTGAACTGACACCAAACTGCAAATATAGGGTTGTGACTTGTGTGTGTAAATAACATTCCCGCGAGAATGGTCCACACACAAAAAAAAAAAAAAAAAAAAAGCCCCTATGCAGTCTACCTCATTTTGGGGGCTACTTGGCCTACCTTTGATCAACCTATCCTCTCACAAATATTATTTCTTTGTGATTATCATAGTTCCAAACTGGACACTCATCCGTCTCTTACTAGTATTTATTTATTTCTTTTTTTTGCTGGCTTAGCTAAGTGGCAAACAGGTGGAAGGTAAAGGCACGCACTAGGGATTGGTGATTAGAATGTGATATTGAGTGAGAACCTTCATCACTAGGATATCCTTGAGTTTCCGTCTCTCATTAGTTGTTAGATTGGAATCCAAAAAAAAAAAAAAAAAATTGATGCATGTTAAAACATTGAACTTAAGGGCCACAGATGAAGAAGAGAGTGGTTTGAGGGGTCAATATTTTCTACACCACTAGGTCTCCTTGAGATCTTTTCATCCGCCTCATATATCTATAATTGGTCTTTTCATCCCCCTCATCTATGACTGGTATGGCCTCAAGTTGGCCCCACAAGCCAGACTGCACCAACTTTTTGCTGATGTTGTTATCTGAATAAAGCGATAGGTGTATGGGCCGGATTGGGGGGCGAAGTTGATCATAGGTGGGCGAAGTGGCATTTTCTCTCGGGGTAATAATCATGTGGCTTCTTGCCTTCAACACTATATATACAATGTACTCCACCTACCATTCATGTTTTGCAATGAGATGAATTCACAATAAGGAAAAATTGCTTTTATTTTATTTTTATTATTATCATTTTTTTTCCTAGTTTGTTTTCTTTTATTAGTGTGACGCATGTTCTTATGACACAAAAAGACAATATTGAGCTAATTTTCTACAACAGAGATGAATTTTATTTTCTAAAAAAGGCATTTACTCACAGAGTTTTCCAAAGGGAATTCAATATGTGAGAAATTTCTTGATCAGTGCAATTCAAAAATTTAGTCTTTTGAAATCATTTTTGACCTTTCAAATTGTTCAAATTTCAGCATCCATGCTACTGACATCGGACAAAAGGTTTGGGAACCTAATTGAAAAGCAACATTTGGAGAATCATAATTCTTTCCAACCAGAAATCTCCAAATTTCAACAAACCCACCCCGATAAAGGGTCAAGAAGGCATGATTTCTAAATAGAAATCCCAAAGCAAAGTAACCACTCACTTTCAGAAATGCACGAGACACACATTAGGCTCTCCAATTCTGAAAGGTAGGCTCAGGCCTTCACTTCCCCTGTTTTCAAAATAAGAAATCTACTGGTCGCTTTCCCTTTGCATTACAGATGTGAGATGTCACATTAAGCTTTCATATGTCAATGACCGGCCCCTTGAGTAATCAGGTAGAAACCGACCAAGGCACTATAAATTTTAAAATCACCTAAAGACCAAATGTGGCCGGCTCATGATCAGCCTTGCATGTATCAAATCTAGTGCACTTTGTTATTGATGGTACCCCATTTTTTAGACCAAAGAGCAGGGCTCCATCTTGCAGATTCTACCTAATTAAAAAATGGGTCAGACCAGTGTCATACCTCTCTAAAGCTACAATGGGTTGTCCTAATCAGCCCACAAAATTCAACCAAAGTGGGCTAAAGTTTTACAATTGAGCCGAGTCCACGCGCTTTTTGGATGGGGTCTGAGCATTTCGCCGGACAACCAATAGGCTCAACTAGATTATAATGAAAAATATGGACCTGCGCACTATACATCTTCATGCATATTTGGAGACATGCCATGCAAGTGAATGCTTTTACGACGATCATAAGACTAGCCTTTATGTTAGTATTCGTTGCTATTTATTTCAGGTTTTTTTTTAACCCTTATAAGTTGAGATTTAGGGCTTGTTTGTGCAGAGGCAACTGCCACAGAAATGGTGAGGAGACAAGGCGTTGGGATTTCAGACACCTTCCTCATTAGTTTGGTGCAACCCACGGAATCGCCTTCAAGATTTTCGACGCTGCTTGATTTGTGGGTGGAATTCTCTATATGCGACGATCTAGATGGTAGGAAATGGGTTTCGTGGAAAAGGCAAGAATGCGAGAGCGTTTCCTCTTCCGTGCCTCCACACAAATATACCCTTAACAAGAACCAAGAGTATTTTTCACTATAAGCCAATTTCAGCACTATTTCGTTGTTGTTTACTTGTTCGGAAGAGTAATGGCCATGTAAGAATGGTCCTTACAGCTTAGGGTAAGGACTTTTAGGAAACATTGGATCAAAGAGAAGTAGAGGGCTTGATTGTCATTTCAATTGGACTTTAGATTTTGAGAGAGTTTTAACAGTAAGCCGAAAGGACCATTCCTCTTATCCAGTGTGCCTTGCGCATCAGGCATGGGGCCCACATGATGGTCCATCTAATTAGACTACACACACCCTCCTAAATTTCACACATCCCCTGATGTTTACATCCATTCAAATGAACTAGACCACTGGATCGATTGCACACTTATTCGAATGAAATATTGACCGTTAAAATTGTGAGACCCAGATGGAGATGATATGGTTGAAGAATGGACCTGATTTTTTGCAGGGAGAACATTTGGTTGCCCCAGGTCCCAATGCCAAGAGGGGCCTATGTGAGCCCCACCTTATATGTGCACAGTATCCAGTGCGCGGGGGATGACTACTCTCTCTTTATATATATATAATGATACCTTTCTTGTTCCTCGTATAGCTTGATGCTCCCGTCTACTTTTATTTGGAATTTCTTATCTCTAACCTGCTTTAGCAGTTTCACAGATGGAACTATTAAAGGCGAATATGACTTGCCAACACAAAGTGCATGATGCAGAAATTACTTACAATGGCATTATGGTGAAATGAATTTATCCTCAATGATTCATATGACAAGTACCCCCTTCAAAAGTTTCACTGCATTCATGAACTCAACCTCTAAAATGTGGTCGATGCCACTGATCGAAGGGGATCCAGACTTGACAATTTTCTAATATCCCGTTACAGAGAAACTTCACATAGTCCTCTACACAATTCATGGGATCATGTCCGTGTGACAATGTGGAATATTTTAGAGAAATGGAAGTCACTTGAGTGGGAAGGGGTGTCTCATCTCACACAGCCATACTACTCTAGATAGATTCCTGGGTGGGTTGGTTTTCTGTAAGGATATTTGTGTGCTTGTTAAATCATGGGTTGGACAAAACTCTAGGTTTATTAAGTTGTAATTTTTTTTTATTTCTTTTAGAATGGACTTTGGTTTGAGTCGCCGAATATACTCAAATGAATACATCGAAGAAAGAACGTAAATTGAAGTATTTTACAGTAATTTTCTAAGGACATATGAGTCGCCGGATGCACTCAAGTGAAGAAATCGAAGAAAGAACACAAATTAAAGTATTTTACAGTAATTCTCTAAGGATAATATGGATTAAAAAGATTATATCTTACAAACTGAGGATCGGATCGAGGTAAATTATCTACCGTTGAAAAACACTTTTCGAGTAGATATCCATAGGTTTTAAGATTGTGTCAATAGAAGGTAAAACGATAAAGTTATAGTCTCAGGAAGTTTGTAGAAAAGTGCACAATTTACATGTATGCTCAAACACCTGTGCACCCACGCTTGAGTGCCCAAGGCAGAGTTTTCATCCAGAAACTAGTACGCTCGAATGCCTATTCAGTTGGCTTGACCGCCCAATGCGTAGAAACTTACTTTCCTATACAAAATTGTTTCTTGTTTGTGTCAAAACTGCCAGTTTCTATTTTACAAGATCTCTAACCCCAAGGCACGAATTGTAAGTTATAAAAAATGATTTTCTTTCAACCATAATGTAAGGATCTCATTGTTTTGAATTGAATATTCATATTGGAGATCAACTTACTTCTCTAAAGCTTTCATTAGAGAGATTGTGTTAAAGTTTTGTGCTAGAGAATATTGATTATACATCTTTTGTAGAAGATTGTCTTCTCTCTCGTAGAAGATTTGTTCGTTTTAAGTAACTTCAAAGCGTATTGGGTCAAGCACAGAGAGTAGTGAAAGGTGAGGAGTCGTGACAACATAGATTGTGTAGGAACAATTATAGTCTTTAGGTTGAGTTACAACTAGGAAATGGTTTGTAAGCATATCTTATAATTGCTTTTTATTAGTGCATTATTTTCGTCCGAAAAGCACTTGTGATTTTTCCAATTAAAGTTTTTCACATAAAAAATCTGCGTGTTTTCTTCTTGTGGTGTGTGATTGATTTATATGCTAATTCTTTTATTCTTCTGTTGCATATTTTTTGAATTACAATCTAGAAATCCGAATTTGGGATAATCTTTTCATTGTACCACATGTACAATATCATGGATCCAATTAAGACAAAAAAGAAATATTTTAAGAAATTATGACAATCACATATTTGAAGGAGCAGAACTAAAAGGTCAAATAATTGGTTTCTTGGATTTGGGATTAGCTTTCTCAAACATCCTTCTTCTTTGATTTTTGAGGATTTTTTTGAAAAAATCCTCTTATATGCACTCCATATCGAAAAGGACCTCCAAGACTTGATTTTACCATAGTAGTATCAAAGGTCCTTTTTTGTTTAAATTTTTTGAATTTGAGTTGAGTAGGGATATCCCTGCCTACCCACTTACATGAGTGGGGATATCACTACTTTTCTTTTTTTTTTTTTTTCCTTTTTCACTTTTCTTTTCCTTCTAGAAAGTGCTAGTTAGGTTCGGATTATTTGACACAAGTGGGGATATCCTCGCTCTTGGGTTTTTTTTTTCTTCCTCTTCATTCTTTTTTTGCTCTTTTTTTTTCTAAACAGTGCTAGCTGGGTTTGAGTTATTTGACATGAGTAGGGATATCCCACTCGTTATTTTTTCTTTCTCCTCCTCCTCCTTTTTCCAAACCCAAAATACACTCCAAAGATAAAAAAAGAAATTAGAAGATCACCAATGAAAAGCACCATTCCCAAAAGCCGTAAGTGGAGATGAAAGAATGAGGTAAAAACGATTTCTTCGAAGGGGGTGGAGAGATTTAGAACTTTGAAAGTTGGAAAAATGAGAGAGGAGAAAAGACTAAAGATAGATAGATGATGATGATGGGTTTTGGTGAGTTTAAAGAAAAGGGGAAGAGGAAGATGAGTTAAAGAAAAAATCATGTCAGTTTGTTAGTGAGGGAGGGGAAGACATGGGTTTGGGTTGAATAGTGAGTGTAGTAAATTAGAATTAGGTCACTGGGGCTTGAATTGAAATTGGAGGAAGGAAGAAGAAGAAGAAGAAGAAAAACTAGAGGAGGAGGACGAAAGAGGAAGAAGAAAAAGAAGAAAAACAAGCAGGGATATCCCCGCTCATGTACGTCGGTGAGCAGGGGATACCCCCGCCCAAATTAGATTCTAAAAATATAAACAAAATGTACTTGTAGGACTAATATTGTGGAATCATATCTTTAGGGTTCTTTTTGGTATAAAGTAACTTTGAGTATATTTTTTCAGTAAAATCCTCTTGATTTTTTTTTCTGATGAGGGTTTCGTTACTGCTTTTCGTAATTGACCATACAAGACTAATCCCCTAGGCATTTTTCTCAAACACTTAAAATCACAAGCCTTTTAGGTTTTTGAACTCCTAATCAATAGTGACGTAAAGAAATTTTATAATCTAAGTTAAAGCTCTTGTAGAACAGGAGAAAGGGCAAACCATGTTGCCACTGCAGTAGTGATATTGCCACTAAATTCATTTTTATCTCTCTCTCTCTATATATATAAAGATAGCATGCACCACTCATTCTGTTAATCATTTCTAAATTTTCTTTACTTCGCCATGGATTAAAAGTTTAAGCTCACTATTTTCTTAAAATTCCTAAAGTTTTCTTGAGATTCAATCAAATGACGAATAAAGGTTAGCATACTGTTCATATGCAGCACAACTTGTGAAGCCCGGTTGGATCCATGTCCATCAGCCCGAGAAGGGCAGAGTAGGAAAAAGTCACCTTATAGATAAAAGGGTGAGAAAAAAAAAATATATATATATATATAAGAGCATCTATTTCAACTCTACTTTTGACTCAGTTCTAACATGTTCTTTCTATACACATGTAATTAAGTTATTCATATTAGTTTTTTACTCTCTACGGTCACTTATTTACCTAACATTCTCCCACCCATCCAAACACTTTCACTTTCTTTCTCTACATTTTTTTAATCTTTTCTTCCCCTACTATCACTTTCTTTACACATTTGAACCATCCAAACCTAGAGAGCTTATCTCCCTTTGATTTTGTGAATGTTTAACTTGAATAAATTTGATTTTTTAAGGGTTTTTTTTTGTATTTTTTTTCTTTTTGATTTCATAGTCATCGCCTTGTTTGGCCTTACAAGACCAAATTTGACAACTAAGAGGCCGAACAATTCATCCTTAAGAGGCTGAACAGTTAGTAATCCTGTTTAGTTTCATAGGGCCGAACAAGGCAACGATTGTGAAATACTATTTGAGTGTTCATCTCCTCCTCCATCGCACTATTTGATTGGAAAGCACTACAAAATATGATGTTTGATGAGATAAAGAGAAATGAAAAGGGACTTGCACAATGATTGTGAAGTTCACTTGCTTAGATTGGGAGAAGGCCATTAAGGAATAAGACGGTCTCTATTGTGTGTGAAAATGTGGGACCCTTTATAAAAGGGAAGAGGAAAGGAGAAGATACGTGTGTGTGAATGAAAAGAAATTAAGAATTTGAGTTTTCAAGGGACAATGGGCTTTTTTGTCCTTTCATGCATGAATAAAATTATAATATATATATATTTTACATTTATAATTTAAGTGAGTAAAAAATTGTGTTGAAATAGCAGCTATCAATTATTTAGATCATCCAAGCCCTTAATTTAACTGTCTTCAAATTCAACCGCTTTCTAATAGTTAAAGTAAACATTCAGTAAGCTCAAAAAATTAATCTTGATGGATGGATGAAAAGAGTGTCAAAAGGGTTGCATCGATCAAAGTAGGCCCAAGTGGGCTCCATGGTAGGAGAAAAATTTTCCTTCATAAATATATAGATAAGAATGCAGTCCCTCTTCCATGCAACATAACATTAGTGTCTCCAAGCCACAAAACCAGACCCTTCAAAACACACAGCACAGCACAGCTCTTAGCCTCTTGCAGTGCTCAAGGGCAATCAGTAACAACGACAACAATGTCTACCGTAAGCTTCTCTCCCTCAACTCTCTCTCTATCCTCTTCTCTCTTCTCGTCCTGCAAACGCATTTCTCCTTCCTCCTTCTTCTCTGCTCCCAAACCCCATACCTTCCGACCCCACTTCACACGCTCCAAGGATCGCCACCTCGTGGTGTCTGCAGCTTCCGACCCTCTGGAGATCTGCGTCAAGGATTCCGTCACCACTCCCGGCCGCCTCGGCGACTGTAAGCGCTTCTTCGTTCTCTTTCCTCTTCTACATTTCATCTTCAATTGGATTCTTTCTGGTCTTTGATGCACACCCCAAGAACACCCTGATGTTGGGAAATTGATTTGAACTGCTTAGCATGCGGAGAATGTATGAATGTGTATTTGGAACTGAAAAGAATTGGAGATTGATTGAGGATGGTGGTTGATTTCATTGAATTGGGATGTGGGGTTTGTTTATTGTGTTTAGATTTGTTGTGGGTGTGCGCTGGATTTGGAAATGATGACAGAAATGAAGTGTAACTAGGATTAGTTAGTTGTGAGACCAGGTGGGTTTTGCAATGTTACCAAGTATTAATAAATTGTGTTGTTTGAGAGAACATTGGCATGTTTGTGAAGGAGTAGGTGACTCGTGGGGACTTTGGAAACTTGGGATACCCTGCGCTTGTAGTGAAAGGCATATAAGAAGCAGAGAATGATGATTATCATTTCACCAACTAGCAGAAGCGTGTAGCAAGATATGGGTTAATTCACATGCTTTTTGGATTAATTTGAGCTTCACTTGTGCCTGATGGGTATATTGGTTTCTTGATAGGAAGAAGAGGAGCCACATCCAAGGTCATGTGCCAATGAAACATATTTGCCCAACTATCACCCTTCCTTCTTGTATCCACTTGTAGACTATTTAGCTGCTTTTAATCTTGTTTATTGAAGCTAACATCTTGAGAGGGGACAATGTGAAGCAGAATGTTGAATTGTAAATCTTTTAACATTTTTTTTTCTGAAATGGTTCTGAAATATTATTCAAATTAGCGCATCAGTATAAGAGAAATATGCTAAACACTCTTACCAATTAAGAAGAAACAAAGTTAGCAACTGACAAGCTAGTATGAATTACACTCTTTCTTTGCCGAGACCGCCTAAGTTTATAAATACCTCACTTCCTCTACGGTGCCCCCCGGAGTCCAAGGAGAATCGTACACACTGAAGGCCCATCTAATAGCACACGCAGAATCTCCTTCCACCATAATGTTATGAAGATTGAAGCCAGGGCAATCCTCAAAGCTTTTATTTTAGCTTTATAAATAGAGCAGGAGCCTATTGGAACTGAGAAAGACAAGATGTGAGGTTTCTCTCTATCCCACTAGAGCTACTTAGTCCAGTAAACCCTGGATTACCCACAACACTACCATTGAAATAGAACATTACAAAGCCCATAGGGAAGGGCACCAGATTGGAGAATTTGTAGTCTTCCTTACTGAAGAGAAAAAAATCTTCTGCAATTCCTTATATAAGAAGCAATTAACATTACAAAGCCCATAGGGGGAGGGCACCAGATCGGAGAATTTGTAGGCTTCCTTACTGAAGAGAAAACAATCTTCTGTAATTCCTTATATGAGAAGCAATTAAAATTAAAAACCCCATAGGGGGAGGGCACCGGATCGGAGAATTTGTAGGCTTCCTTACTGAAGAGAAAACAATCTTCCGCAATTCCTTATATGAGAAGCAATTAACAAATGTTTGTAAAATGATATAAATGATGTTTTCATCCACTTTCAATAAGATCTCAAAAGCATCTTTGTTTCATTGAAGTTGAGGCTGGCTGCATTACGTATTTGGGAGTATGTGCTCTATGCAGTTCAAATGATTTATGTCAGATTGTAATAATATGTCCATGAGCTTGAACTTCCTGAAAGTAGCAATTTTCCAGTCTGAATGGGTGTCAGGATATTACATTATAAATTGTCAGGGATCTCAACTCTCAGGTCTTCAGCATTCTGTTAATGAGATAAAGCATTTTTCAATACACAATAATGTTGGCCCTACAAAATTATGTTCATACCTTCGCAAACCATAAAATCAATATCTTGATGTTTTCCATATGACGTGAATACTTCTGGATAATGTTTATATCTCCATGCGTGTATTTGATCCTTAAAAGATAATGAAAGCTTTCAGGGTAAGTGCAATTTTTCATCATAGTAATCAACATATCCAAGTTAAGATTTTCTTACACCAAGCTGAATTGTGTATTTTCAGGTCCTTTCTCACAGCGGGTTTTGCTTACCCTTGAGGAAAAGCGTCTCCCTTATGACACAAAGTTGATAGATCTGGCCAATAAACCGGAATGGTAAGTTTTTGGACCTCATTTGCTTTAAGCTAAGATTACATGCTACTAATGTGTAGCAAGCTGCCGATTGTTACTGTGTATTGTTCTGATTTGTGTTTTCCTTTCATGCCTAGGTTTTTGAAAATCAGTCCAGAAGGAAAAGTTCCTTTAATCAGACTTGATGAGAAATGGATTGCTGATTCAGATGTTATTACACAGGCACTGGAAGAGATGTACCCTGATCCACCCTTGGCTGTTCCGCCTGAGAAGGCCTTAGTGTATGAATCTTCTGTTTGATATATTGTCTTAATGTCATTCTATTTCCATTTCCAAGGGACATAATATTGATTGTCCTCTCCAAGTTTTGGTGTTATCACTCATTCCAATGCTCATTGTAAGGTTCTATATATTATTGTGTTCTGCATCATCTCTCTCTCTCTCTCTCTCTCTCTCTCACACACACACACACACACTAACAAACAGATTTTTTTTTCTATTTTTTACTTTTGTAACATTTAAATAAATGAAAGTTACCCAGAAAAAGCAACAAAACTGATAGTGGCCAAAGTATGTTATTGTATGCATGTGTGCATTTTGGTGAAAATGATCTTCTTGGCAATCTTGTTGGTGCAGGACACTTACTGTTTTTTACTCCTTGAGCTCAACCCTTATTAACATATTTCAAAAGGTTACCTAATGATTAGCGAGAAATGTAGAGAATGAAGGATTTCATGTGCTTACTTATAGTGTATCATACCATTTCTTTAAGGTGTATGTCATGTGATGGATCTTCAATCTGTCTTGCAACTTGATTGATAAAGGGGATGAAAACTTCATTTGCTCCACAACATTTACTATACACTCACCAACACTACTAATTAAACTGACCCATGGTATGCTACGCAGCATATTTGATGACCTTAATGCCCCACAACATTCTCACACGAAACTAAGGATGAACACTCACCCATAACTTAACGATTACTCGGATTCACACTACCAAGTAACTATGAAGTATTTGTAGAGTTTTCTCCTATCACTTGAACAACCTTATAGACTCCGAATCTCCAAACACTGCAAATGAATAGATTCGAAGTCTTGAACAATTTTGTTGTATGGGCCTTACAATATTGACCTTTGGCCAAAAAAGTCTCAAACAAAACTGGACAAACTAGATGAGCTGTTGATGCGCTGATGTGTGGTGGTTTCCCTGGGATGGGCGTGGGCAATGGATTTGGTCTCCAGGCCTAAGTCCGCCTTCTTACAACTAGATAGTTGGGCATCACTACAAACCATTGTTGGATGTGTGCTTGAGGTCCACCTATTTACATTACAAAATTACTAATATGCTGAACGCCTACTCATGGCCCAAACTTAAGGCAACTGCTATCAGAAATTACTGCTCACTAACAAAAGAAAGCCAGCATAAAATAAAGGTCTCCCCACTCTATCTGTATTCTGAAGGAGGGCCTTGTGCCTTGAGAATATTGGGTCGGAGTGTTGGATGGTCCTCTCTGCTTGACTTCTTTGATAAGAGGCTGCAGTCACTTCATTGATAGGAGGCTACAGTCACATAGTATATGAAAAGTGCAGTACAAGGGCTTCCATCTTGGTCTCTTTGGTTTCATCTCTTTTTCCATAATGGGTGTTTCCCTAAATAGGATTTCAATTTGTAGACATGCAGAGAGAAGAATGCCCGACTTTTGAATCTTCTACAACTTTGATTCTGGTTAACTTCTTGAAGCAGCGCAGGGGAAGAAGATTAGCCAACGGGCTAATCTCCAAGCCAAAAGGCTTAGGGATAAATTGTCTAGGTGTCTCACCAAAGACAATAACTCTCTCAACTGAGAACCAATGCCCAAAAGCTTTATTCAATATTCAATTCTATATCTCTTGAAGAGATTACAACCTTATTTATAACTAAAACATTCTCTAAAAAAGGAAATACCTAATTCTAAACAGGTAAGAAATCCTAAATCAAATCCAACTGGAATCAAATCCAACTGGACTTGCCAAATATCAAACAATTACTATAATAGAATCCTACTACAATGTTACTATGTTTTGGGCCTGCGGGTGTAGACTTTCAATCGGGGCCCATTATGTTGGCCTGGTCAATCATGGATCTGGCCTGCATCAGTTCTCCCCTGCTTGGAGGAGAACTCGTCCTCGAGTTCTGTAAATATCCACCTGGGTCGAAAATCATTCGAACAAACTTCCGTGTTGCAGATTGAGCATCAGGTTGATAATATGCCTTGAAAGCTGGATAGAATCTTCTATTCCACTCAGAAGTAGGTTGGAGGCGATGTGTCTGTTGATGGTTGCATTGACAGTGTGATCTGACCATTATATGTTTTAATAGTAGACTCTGTAATAAGATAGCATAATTGTTAATTGACATTAGTTGATCTCTGAAGATGAAATCAATATGGTGCACGTCAATTAATGTGGACATATCTTCTTGCGAAACCACTGGGGCAATTGATTTGTCACCCGATGTGGCAATCAAATCCATTGGACGATTACTGTCTGCTTGTACATCATCTTGCTTTATCTCTTGCTCCTCATTTGAAGTTACAATAAGATCTTCCTTTCTATGAATGGGCTTTTCAACATCGTCGGTGGAATTTGTGTCTTCCCTGTGTTCATCTTGTGACTCTTCAATTGATGGTGATGAGGTAGATGAAGATGTTGTTGATTGTAATGGAACAAGGTCAACATATTGTCCTTTCCAATAGAAAGAATAAATATTCTTCTCTTTGTCATATTGCACTTTCTGATTAAGAAGCCATGGTTGTCCCAAAAGAATATGAGTGATATTCATGGGAATTACATCACACCAAATTTTATCTTCATATACACCAATCTTGAAAGATACTAGACATCTGTGAGTTACAGTAATGACAGAAGCATTAGACCATGTAACTTCGTAAGGCATTGGAAGAGTCTCTGTAGGCCAATTGAGTTTATCAATAACATATTGTGCCACAAAATTGATAGTACTGTCATGATCAATAACTAGATTAGTTAATCGATCTTCACACCTTACTCGCGTCCGAAATATCATAGTCTGTTTCCATTCTTCGTCTTCTTTTTCATTGGTGGTGAGAAGTCTGCGAATGACAAGGGTGTGAGTATCTTTACCTTCAAATTTTGTTTCCATCAGATGATCTTTCTTTTGTTGTGGAGAATGTTCTTGCTTAGGCTTGACTTGTTGCAGGTGAGACCATTGAAGCATGTGCTCAATATGAATTGCTTCTTTGTATGCTTCATGAACACTGTGACATGGTTTCATCTTCTCAAGAATCTCTGGCTTCAAACCTCTGATAAAGTGAGTTAAATCATGCCGCTCATTCTGTTCCAAGCCACAAACTTGATGCAATCTCGAAAATTGATTTAAATATTCATAAACTGTCGAATTTGCCTGTCTGAGATTGAGAAACTGCTCAAAGTAGACCTTATTTGCAAAATACCAATCTCCATATTTATACTCATATAACATGCTTTGAATTTCATCAGATGGTCCAAAGATTTGCATTTTGATTTCTCAAAATTGACTAACCTGATGGCTTGATCTTGTTGACAAAAGACGCAAGTGAAGATGGAGCGTGAATCGGACTAAAATATCATCATTTTGAGAAGCAATGGCTGAGATCAATCAATCCAAAAAAGACTGGAATTTCCTTTTTTTTTTTTTTTGGAGTGGGCCTGGGCTGGAATGGGCCTGGGCCGGAGTGGGCCTGGGCTGAACAGCTGCTGCTGTGGGCCTGGGCTGAAGCAGGACAGGCCTGTCAAGTCTGGGTCAGGTCAGACCCGGACTGTTTCAAAGTGGGTAGACTGGGGTGGACTGGAGTGGGTGTCGGGTCAGTTTTGGCCCAAATTGATTATAACTATCCTCTTGCTGCTACAGTAACGAGCGAGAAGGTTAAAACGAAAGAAAGAGGGGAAGAACCTGTTTGCAGGAAACAGAGACGCTGGCGGCGAGGGAGAGAAAGAAAACTACCGCGGGCGATGGTGGATTGCTGTCGGCGAGGGAGAGAGAGACGACAGGGGAGGGCGATGGCGGTGGATCTGGGTCTGGCGCACGAAGTACAGAGACCCTAGCGGCGGTGGAAGTCACCGGACACAGAGATCTGGAAGCCGCCGCTGCTGCTGTCTACGGCGATGTCTGCTGCGTCGCTGTGCGCAGGCGCAGGCGCAGGTGGTCGCTGCCAGCCGGCGATGGAAAAAGAGAGGGCGTCCCCTTCGTCTCTGTCGGTTTCGTCGGATGCTCTTTCTGTGTGGTTTCTTCTGTTGCGGCGATTTCTGTTTTGTTTTTTTTTTTTTTTTTGGTTTTATGCTGGGTTGGGGATGGTGGACAGCCACCAAGGGGTTGGGGGGAATCGGTGATGATGAGGAAGGGAAGATGGGGCGGGGAGGATGATGATGATGATGAAGGGAAGGGGAAAAGGGTTCGGCTGGGTTTCGGTGGGAAAAGGGTCGGGTCGGTGGTGGTGGGTTTGGGGTGTCTGGGGTCGGCCAGGGGGTGTGTGGGTGGGGAAGAGGGTTTCGGTTGTGCGGTGGGGTATAGGAAGGGGGTCTGTGGAGGGTATGGAGTGCGGGAGTGAAGGGATCTGGGTGACAGGGAGAGGGGAACTGACGACAGTGGAAGAGATGAACGAAAAACGAACCACACGCACGCACGGAACCTCGAATCGGCGACTAGACGGCGATCCGAACTTGGATCTTCGTCTCTGATACCAATTGAAGCAGCGCAGGGGAAGAAGATTAGCCAACGGGCTAATCTCCAAGCCAAAAGGCTTAGGGATAAATTTTGGCTTGGAGATAAATTGTCTAGGTGTCTCACCAAAGACAATAACTCTCTCAACTGAGAACCAATGCCCAAAAGCTTTATTCAATATTCAATTCTATATCTCTTGAAGAGATTACAACCTTATTTATAACTAAAACATTCTCTAAAAAAGGAAATACCTAATTCTAAACAGGTAAGAAATCCTAAATCAAATCCAACTGGAATCAAATCCAACTGGACTTGCCAAATATCAAACAATTACTATAATAGAATCCTACTACAATGTTACTATGTTTTGGGCCTGCGGGTGTAGACTTTCAATCGGGGCCCATTATGTTGGCCTGGTCAATCATGGATCTGGCCTGCATCACTTCTCAAATACCTTAACTCTAACTACTGAACCTTTTACAAATAGGGTCAAACAGACAAGAAGCACAGCTCTTTTTCTTCTTTCTTTCCTTTGTTTTTTTATTGTTTCAAGCAACTTCTGCTTGATCCTCTCTGTAGAATTGTAATCGAACTGCTAAGGGTGTGTTTGGTTGAACTTCCTAGAAAGCAAAAGTGCTTCCTTTAAAGTAATTTTAAAAAGCTATTTTTTCGAAGAAACTTTCTACAAGAGAAGGTTTTTTGGTCAATACTACCTTTTAATTTTCTTCTCAACAGCAAAAGCAATTGAGATCGTTTGGTTAGGAAAAATTTTTTACCCGCGCTCTGCGCATCTGGATTGTCCTAGAGGCAGGACCCACCTTTGAACGTCCTGCACCAACGCACACACGGTTCGGATGTGTGATGCGCAGTGTGCATGTGCACAGGTGAATGTTTTCCCTACACAGTATACACTACTTTTATAATTTAATAAAATGATCCTACTTAAAATCAAACCACGTAAATTTACGTGGGCACAAGCTATGTCAAAATTGAGCAGTATTAGAAGAGACTTCTATAGTGTTGCCCTGAGTTCTCCTAAGAAAACCTCTTCATATTTTTTCCAAATAAAATTCCATTAATTATGACCAGACTTCTTATGACAACTGCCTGTCATATTCATGTGATAGATGCCATACTCTTATTCATAACCACCCCTACACTTCACTTATAACAAATCGCTACCTTTTTTTTATCAGTAACAGTAAATTATATTAAAAACTTAAGACAGGTACGAACAAATCACTACTGTCAAGATGTAAAAAGTAGTCACACAAAAACCAAATGCCTCAAAGAGTTTGAGACATGGTATCCTTAACTTCAAGCAAGTGTAAGTGTCGGTTAACTATTTTAATAAAAGATTAAATAGCCTTTAGCCTTGACAAGAGGAAGTGGAGCAATGGAAGGTGTTTACCATTGCAACCTTGAGGCTGTTTGTTCAATTCACATTACCTGTTGTCTAGAAAAGAAGAAAAAGGCTTTGGCTTGTTTGAATATAGAGCACAATTCCTACTGCTTCTATAATATTATCTTTTTTATTTTTAATTTTATAACAACGAATTTTATTACTTCAAAGACCAGACTGAACAAACACAACCTATCCAAGAAGCACCAACCCTACCAAAAGAAAACAGAACAATCAAACAACATTAACATCAAAAGAAACATTGACACGAGAAACTCCTTTTGCGAGACTACCAGCCATCTCATTGTCTTCTCAAGGAATGTGATGAAAAGATGCATCAAGCTGAACAGAAGTATCTTGCACTTCCTCCACTCAATCTGCCAATGGCCAAGAATAGGATGATTTCCCTGAGCTCCATTGAATAGCTAAAAAGGAATCTCCCTCAATAATAGCCAACTGACCTCCCAAATTGTGCAACTCACGACACCCAACTAATAAAGCAAATACCTCAGCTTCATTAGCATCTGAGGCTATCATGGGCCCTGAATACCTCTGAACAATATTACCAGAAAAATCTCTGAAGACACCTATGCCCCCTCTCTGAATATAATTTTGATAGCGTTCATCAAAGTTAAGCTTAAAGCTACCATAAAGGGGAGGTATCCAAAGACTTCGATGTATCAAATGAGCATGCCAACCCCCTTCTAAAACAGCTGCCCATAATCTATTGAGATCTTCCCAAGAAATTCCTTAAAACTCATCTTACTTACCCATTCCAAAAGATTCCTAACAATAGCCTTGACCATCTCCTCCACAGATCTACTCTTACTGTTTAAAGTTCTGTTATTTCTTCAATAATAGTATCTATCTTCCATTTTTCTTCTAATAAAGGTCACCCTTTCCAGATTAACCACTTATTTAGTGTCTATTTGTCTTTTGCTAGATAAAAGAAATTTTGAGTAAGAATGTGAATTCTGATTACTTCCTTGGAGTGTTTCTTTTTTAACCATGAAACCACATGTTTCCAAATCAATTAAAGGGGCAGAAGAGGCACTTCTTGTTGAAGTTACCATTTCCGTAGGATGAAAACCAGACTGTCTTATAAAGGCATATAATAGGCATGTATAAATGGGCCCCATGCATTTCTTGTTGAAGTTTGGTCTCCACTTCCCACATTCCTGTCTGTTGTGCGTTCCACATAAGTCCGAATAGGTTTTGGAAAGTGAAGTGGATTTTCATGTTTGCCTTTGAAAAAACACATTTGAAAAATTAAGTTACCAAACTAGCTTTTACAAATTTCTGAGCTTTTCTACAGTCAAATGCCAGAAAAATTCTTAAAAAAATCTGAACCAAACACCCCAAAATTCCTCCCATCTGGATGAGTAATGAGATCTTAAGATCATTTGTGACTCATTGGATCCCGGACTTGAGCAACAAGGTCATGCCTCTAACGATGTTGTAGAGAAAGAAGTGTTCTTTGATGATGGGAGAAAACCTCAGAGTACTCTGGTTTCTCTTGAATTATAGACAGAAGAAGATACATATTGCAGATGATGGAGAAAGGGCAATTTAAAATAGAAGATGAAGAGGGAAAAATAGGGGCCTTCTTGTATAATCCTTCTGGTAGACGGAGCGCCTAAGATAAATCGGTGCTGGCTGGTATTGGAGGAGTGCTTCACAACATGGAAAGAAAAGTTTTGATGTTGGTTTTGAAGCATGTTGGTGTGAAAGAATCCAACGAGATGGAAGTGCTTTGTATGTGCCTCACTTTCATAAGAAGTTAGCAGTAGGGAACGATCATTCCAATGCCATTCTTGGGTTGCTTCCCCTGGTGTGAAAGAATCCAATGAGTCAGAAGTGCTGACGGTAGTTCATATATGCCTCACTTTCATAAAAAAGTTAGTGGTAGTGAGCAATTCTTCCAGTGCCATTGCTTGGGTTGCTTGTTGGTCCATGGAAGTTCCATTTTCTTCTCAATGAAATAAAGACATTGTCTTTTTCCAAGTGGAATTTAAACACCTTTTGCATTTGGCCAATGGTCTGTCAGATTCATTAGAGAAAAAAAAAAAGTGGATTGTTTAGTTCCTTTGTTAGATCTATTTATTTAACTTTCTAGTTTTGGTGTTTTTGTATAAGGCTCTTATACTGTTGTTCTGTCAGTTCTTAGATTGGCTGGTTATACTCTTGTTTCTTCTTTAATATATTTTTGTTGGTTGCCAATTGGTAAACAAGAAGATATTTATGGTTTTAGCTTGTGTTGATGTGGTAAACAACCAAGGAACACCAGGTGATTCATTGATCTTGTATTCAATTTGGAAATTTCAAGAAACTGAATAATCATTTGTCTAAAAGAATCTGTTCTATATTAATTTTTTGCTCCTAAGATTTTTCTTACATATCTTCTAGTAGAATATCTTTCCCATGTTGATTTATAATTAATGAAATTAATAACCCAAGTGAAAAACCAATGCCTTTTCTTTTATTTGTTTATTCTTAGATCTTCTAAATTACCTTGTATCTTTCTCATGAAGTTTCCACCCATTCTTGTGTTAATGCTTGGATTACTTTTTCCCACCTATACTTCTACTTACAAGAATTGGCTTCACATTCTCTTAAGATTTTGTCCTTATTCCATGATGACTATGTTAAAATTCCTCCCATTTTATTAGTATTTCTAATGTTGAATTCTAAATTTTGATCATGTACCTAATACCATCTATCCTTGAGTTTTTATTTGTTCTCAAACTGTTGCAGAATTTTTATTATAGAATTCATTTCATGTCAACCTAATGTCTATCGTTGTCATATTTTCCTTGCAGTGGGTCAAAGATATTTCCTGCTTTTGTCAGTTTCCTTAAAAGCAAAGAGCCAAATGATGGAACAGAACAGGTGCTGTTGACTGAATTGACTTCCTTTAATGATCATATTAGTGAAAATGTGAGTCATACTTTTCCTTACTACTTCTATTCACCAGCTAAAAGAAGTAATTACTTATGTGTATGTTTTTATTTGTAGTTTTTCCAATAAAGTATCCTTTCTTTTTTTTTTTTTTTGCTTTTTCGTAGAAAACTCCTTGTTTAGGTATTTCTAAAAGACCCCAGAGGATTCTAAAAACCTCGTCCTTTAATAAGCGTGATTGAAATTTACAATGCTGTGGAAAACTTTCATAGTTAATGGCTGGTCTACTAATGTCTCTTTTATTACCTTCAATGTTTTACTACTCAGGCTCAGAGGGTGACTTAGTCACCCTTGTGACTTGATTCAGCTGGGTCGTGTCGGACTCAATTGAGTTGCGCGCATTGTACTTAAAGACCAGAACACCTAAAAAATGTTACAAAAGATATAAAAATTAAAATGGAAAAGGAGAAAAGAATATAAAGTTGTTTGCATAAAGAATTTGAGGAAATTTGTGGTTTAGTCAAATTATCAAAATAGTAGTTACAGAGGACATAGCAGCCGGTGGCAAAAATGCTATGAGCAGGCGATACATAGTAGTGCATCAATGCGTAGTGGAGTAGCGGTGTGAATTTTTTAAGTGATAAAAAAGTTGAATCTTGTTGTTTGCATTCTTTTTTTCTTTTTTCTTTTTTTTTTTTTTTTTTTTGGTGATTTGGAACATATGAGGGTAGAGATAACTTAAAAGGCTATTAAGGATAGAAATAGGAAAACTAGTATTTTAAATTAATATTGCTTGGCCTTAATAGATTTTAGACGTTAGCGCCGCTACTTTCAAAATAGCATAGTGGCCTCAACCTCTATGGCTGATATAGCAGAGCGGTCTCTATTTTGAACCATGGTTTAGTCATTAAAAATGAACTTACATGGCAACAGGCAGTCTTTTGTGTTTTTCACTCAGTCATATTCATTTGGAAGAATATTACCTTTGATCGATTTTCCACATAAGCGTGCTTCTGATTAGTAAGGTTCTTAAAAGCCTTGCACATACTCTCATATCATCCCTTTTTTTCAAATGGCACTTTCATATCATGAAATTAGGGAAAGATTCATGTTTGAGCCATTTTCCCATAGGACTTAGTTTAAACTGGGACTTGGGATGACATGATCTCTTCTTCTGTTTGTGTTTTGCTAGACCCCTTATGTTTTCTCATGCCATTCTCCTTTTTTTTTCACCTAGAAGCAATGTGGAAATTAATTTCTTGGGGAAAAGCCTTGATATGGGATGTCCACTGATCTTCATCATCTAAATCTTTTGACAAATTTCAGTAGGCTTTTTTCGTAGATAAGATCCAGAACCCCCATTACCTATGGAGTGGAAAACTAAACCCCAAAAAGAAGGAAATGACTGTTTAAAATTCTCTACTAGCTGGTAGTCAACCCAAAGTAGGTCCTAATACTGGACCCTATGACTAATGACATCAAACATATGGTTGCATGCAATAGGTGGGTCATGATTTGGATGAAATAAGATGATGAAGAATGGACCGAAGGGAAGGAAGATTATGAAAAAAATTAGAACTAGGCACTGATCCCATGAGAATGTGAAGAAAGAGGTTAGAGAAGATAAGCGAAGAGAAAGAGAGAAATAAGGGAATTCATATGTTACAACACGACTTACTTTTAATTGATGACGCGCTTGTTTGGTTGGGCTTCTTAAAAGTAATAAAATACTTTCATAAAAGTAGCTTCTAAGAGTCTATTTTTAAAAGCAACATTTGGTTAGCGCGACTTTTGTATATGCTTTTTAACAATATAAGCACTAGTTTGTTTGGCTAGGACATAAAAGAGCTGTTTTTAGCATATTGTAAGTAAATAATGTATGAAAACTTTTATTATAAAAATAATTACACTATCTATAGAACTCTTATAGGTGTAAAATGGCCTACATAAAACCTTATATGTCACAAGGCAGATGTTATGTGGCATCACTTCTCACATTATCTCATAGAATGAGATATGAGTCAGGACCTGCATTGTTTATTTCTTTAAGTTTTAACATATTAATCTTTCAGTAGGCCCATCTATGAAGTCCAAATCACTAAAAATTAAGTACTCTTATCTTGAGTATGGGAGAAATTCCACTCGTATCAAAGTTTGGCCCACCATTAGATTTTATCGCATGTAAAACACCATTATTTTAATCACATTTAACGATTGATCAATTAGACGAGATTGGAGTTACTTACAATGGACTGAAATATGACCAGAGGCCAATACAAGTGATGATCTTGATCTTGAGTGGTTTCGATCGACCCCCACAAATTGATAAGAAAAGAGGAACAAAGAAACCATATGCTTTCCACTGCTTCCCGCCACACTTCTTCCTGCAAAACTGAAAGTGCGTTTTGAAAGTGAAGTCGGTTGAGGTTTCCTTTTCCAAGAAGTTAGCTTTGGCTTTTACTTCTAATTAAAAATTTAATAAACAAATGAGCTTTTAAAGGTTTTCCAGAAGCCAAAATCCGAGAGGCACTTTTTGGAAACCCAACCAAACACATCCTGCACTTGGTACACATTTACAAAAATACCCTTAACGTCACTTTTTTACTATATTATCTTCTGAAATTTTTTTTTTCTGTACTTCTCTTCATCACAGAACTCTTAGATGGTCGTGTTGATAGCATATTTTGAAGACCCAACCCATGGACTAAAACTTACTTGAGTTGACTTGCCCTGTTTCCTACTGGGTGAGTGGGTGTCATCAAAACCAAGTGTAGCCCAAAAGGACAGTTCAGACCATCATACTCTACATAATGCCATCGTGTAATCTCATGGGCAAACAACCCCACCCCCTCCCTTCTCTCTTCCTTTTTATTTTATTTTATTTTATTGCTTTGTCTCATATGGTTTACCCCTCCTAAAATCATGAAAACCTTGCTTGCTTGATTTTGATATCAGTCCCTTGATGGTTTTTAATGGGAAAATTTCCATGAAAAGCATGTTAACCCTCATCTGCTCACTTTCTTACTTTGTTTTTCCTTGTAATCATATTTCCATTTTTGAAAATGGCACATTCCCTAACATGAAGAGTACGGAAAATTTGATATTTAGACTGCCAACCCTGGTGGAAGCCATTGTGACTCCAAAATTTGCTCTAAACCAAAATGCCCTAAAAAATTTTCTATTAAGCTACAGCTCTCCAATAGGGATTTTCCTTACCTACAACTTCTACAAAATTTACTTATTAGATTTGGGTTTCAACATCAGATAATTAACTCTTACTAGTGGATGATGTCTCACAATTGCCAGGATATTCAACATAACTAGAATTGTGATCTCTTCCAAATTTTTTCTAAGGTCATTGTGGATTGGTAGTGATCTTGTTCATAAAAACTTCCTTTTTATTTATTTGTATTTAAAATAACATGCACAAAAACTTAATTTATGGCAATGTGGTTTGAGCTGCAGTACTTTTTTATTTTTATTTTTCTACAAGAATTTTTAAAATTTCCACTTAATTGCTTGATTCAGGGTCCCTTCATCAACGGGAAAGAGATTTCCTCTGCAGACCTATCTCTTGGGCCTAAGCTTTACCATTTAGAGATTGCTTTAGGTCACTACAAGAAGTGGTCAGTTCTGGTGTCACTTCCTTATGTGAGATCATATATGAAGGTATGCAAACATATTTTCGAACTGTTTTTAGCTCGGAATGGGATGTGTATTAAACATTGTTCCTCGATGTCTACTCAGAACCCACTTTCTCACTACAAAGTACAAACTAATGTCAAGCTTGCTTGAATAATTCATTCATTGTAATCAATCATGGCTTACACTAGATTAGCTATCTTGGTAACCAAATCAGTTCCTCCACTTGTACAGAATCATGCCTTACACACACTAATGCTTTATGTCTGTGAATACCTATTATGTGTCTATAGTTGTGTTTCTAACAATCAAATTTCTTCCGTTCAGTCTATTTTCTCTTTGGATTCGTTTACTAAAACACGAGCACAACCTGAAGATGTCATTGCTGGGTGGCGTCCGAAAGTCATGGGTTAGAACTTGGCTGACATCTAAGCTGATTTTCTTGTCAGAGAATTTTCACTGTGCTTCCAGACAAACTAAATGGTTGAGTGGTTTGGGCATACTGTTATCTCTTAGGTATCTGAGCTGCTGTAAGTATGTATCTTTAAGGCTAATCATCTTAACTTTATTGGTGCCATTGATTTTATCACCTTAAATCAAGTTAAAAGAGTCTGTCATGGATTGTTATTGTTAGTCCTACTCCATAACCTTCCATTATTTTTTTTTTAATTTCTTCAGTACTTGAAATCGTTTATGGAAATTTTGTCCAACTGTGTATAAAATTCTACAGGAATAATCAACAATTTAGTCGGCAGAGTTCCTAATTCATGTCATTAGTAGATTTTGTATTTGTATTTGTGATCAATAGGGTTGGGTTGTACTCTACAAAGACATTTTACATTGTGGAGTGACAGAGGACATAGTGTTAAATAGGATCTAGGAAAAAATGAACTCACAAGGCCGACTTTATAAATGAGATAAGGCTTCAATGATTATTATGTTAGTGATTAGGCGATTTGTTAGTCAATTTTTTGATCCTGTCATGTAATATGGTCAAACACACTCCGAGATCATATGATTTTCTGAGGTAAAAGAGTGTCCAACCAGCTTTTTCATTTCTCTTTTTGTCCCCTGATTGGTAACATGACTCAACCCACACCCTCAAGGTTTGCTTTTGTGAGCACCTTCGGGCTTTGGTCACCTGATCGGTTCGGAACTAAAATAGTTAGGAACGGTTACAATAGAGAGAATGGAAGGACCATTTTCTTCTCAAATTTGAGTTTTGAAGAGTATCTTATGTGATGGTAGTATGATCAAAGACCAGTACTCAAGTGTGGACCTGGGACCATCTACTTTTCCAGGAAATAGTCCTACTCATTTACGTGGTACATTGCGCCAATGGGACTTTTTTTTTATAATCCAGAGTGTCTCAATTCTTTGGGTCGGACTAATACCTTGGAGCCTGTGGCATCCCGGTAAAATTCCCTATTGCCTCAGTATGGTGGCGCAGCTTGAATTCACAAATTTTGGGACCAAACCGTGGTCCTAAGCTAGTTGTGCTATCCCTTGGGGTTATGCCAATGGGACATAATAGACATATATTGTTTTCTGATAGAAATGAAATTTAAAAGGTATAGGCCAAAAAAGGACATGGATGGAAGTACTAAGATGGATTTGAAGAAGTGCAACCTATTTAGAAGATTTGGCTTCCGAAATGGAGAAATAGAATTTTAGACCTAACATAGTTGGGAGAGGCTTTAATGATAATAGACATTGGGACAAGGCTTAGATGATCACAGACCTAAAACTTGGGAGGGATTTATTTTGATCCAACTGCTTGTCTAAATTGTATTATTCTGAATGCTGAGTGATCATGTGACACTAACAGTGATTTATATCTGTAGTTTGGGATGTGCTAGGACGGCAAGCAACCACGTTAGTCAGTTTATAGGGTTCTTTGGTCAGTCGGTTGCATTGTTAGTCTTCAATTTCCGAAAGGTTTTAAAATAAGCCATGTAAATATAAAATATAGGGATTTTTACTAGAAAATTAGTAGTAAATTATAATTACACTAATTGATTGAGAAATACCATTAAACATCGAATTAAGGTGTAGCATGCAACCAAAAGACCAATTTGCCTTGGAACAATATCTTTAGAGCTCATTTCTAAAGTAACCTTTCCTTCCCTGAGCGATGTATTAGTGTTTGTTCCTCAAAGTTTTTCCCTCTTCTTCCTTAGATGATATCATTGGCCTGGTCTTTGATTTTTCTCTCTTATTTTGCTCTCTATGAGCCAAATCCTCTCTTTTCCATTTCCATTCCTCATTTCCATTGAAAAAATCTTCAATCTGTGAGCAAAACAAATACATCATCGCTCTCAAGGTCATATTCAAGCACCGAATGGAAATATACAGTTTTCACCTTCCCTTATAAGAAAGAGATAAGATCTAGAATGCCCTAACAAGGGTAAAAGATTTATTGTTAGAATTGCAGGTAGAACGTACAAGGACTATTGAATAGATTATTAGTATGCATTTTGATATTTGTGGCTGAATAGGTTCATTTATTCCTCTTTTTCTTATCCACAACTAGGATTGAGTCCAACAACTCTCTCTCTCTCTCTCTCTCTCTCTCTCTCTATATATATCCATATAACTGGGAGTTACGAAGACAAGGGAGATAACAAATATTTAAAAAGAAAAAGGGGAAAAATCGCAATGGGGGATTTTTTTTTTTTTATGAGCCCTAACAATATTGCTTTGAAGAAGAAGGAAAAATCAGAAAGAGTTTTTCTAAAATGTACCCTAATGATATCGTTTTGGGACAAATTGGCCTTTTGGCCACATGCAACACTCTAATTTGATTTTTATTGTCTTTTTTAATCATTCTTATAATCAGAGCTTAAGACTAATGTTTTTGTAAAAATCCCTAAAATATGTGGATTGCAATACATATACAAAGCATTAAACTACCATGAGAATTGAAGCACATTAGATACTATAGAGATATTCATCCTGTTGCCTTAGCTTGATAATTAGTAAGGATGAGGAGATTAATGAAGATATTGAATATAGAATAAAAGTGAGATGACTAAAGTGTAGACCTTCTTCTAAATGCTTTCAGGCTTATGAATGCCAACAAGATTGAACGAAAAACTTTACAATATAGAGATTAGATTATCTATAACCTATAGAGTAGAATGTTGGCCAATGAAGAAGCAACATATACATAAAATAGATGTAGGAGAGACGAAAATGTTGAGGTGATTGTTTGGTAAAGTTAGAAAAGATAAAATTAGAAATGAGTGTTTTTAAAAGTATTTTGGGATAGTATCAATAGGGGGATAACATTAGAGAAACTCGTTTGAGATAACTTGAGTATGTCCAACATAGGCCAACAACAACGCCAGTAAGAAAAGGTTTGGCTATGTTGGTTGATGGCCCACAAAGGAGAAAGAGTAAACTGAAGAAGACATGAATGAATGTAGTAAAAATAGATAGGAAAAAGTAAAACTTTTTTAAGGGTTTGGCTCAATACAGATCGGAATGAAGAAATTAAATTCATACAATTGACCCGAACAAATTTCGGATAAGGCTTTGATGATGATGAACATAACATCAAATGACCCCAAAACGTAAACATCGGTGGAAATTTTGCTTCTTGGAGAAGCCAAAATTATGTGAAATTTAATTCAATAAACTACAAGTGCACAGTTGTCAAAAAGGAGATAGTGGCAAGAATGGGTAGAACTTACAAAGAACCGAAACAAGTAATCTCAAAATTGATTTTAAACTAATAAACTAGTGATCAGGCAATTTTTAAGTGGATTTAAAAATAAAATAAAATTAAAACAACTATGTAGATTCAAAAAAATGAAATTAGATATGCAAAAGATTAGAGCATCTGGATTCCACTAAGCATCAATCCATTCAATTCATGAAATTATTCTAACTTGTCTCAAATATAACTCATATCATAAACAAATCAATATTTATGATCTGAAAGAGCTTTCTTTTTTCAAGAGTCCTTTTTTAATTAAAATAAAACATCAGAAAGCCGAGACTTGCTTTGCTTCAAAATTGAATAAGAAAACCTAACTGCTTCTTGGAGATAAGTGTGATATCTTGGAGTCCCACATCGACTATAAAGAGAAAAGTGAATGGGTTCATATATAGAGTTTGCACCCTTACTATGCATGAGGCCTTTTGGTGGGTTAAGGCCCACCAGAAACAAAACCGTGAGGCCCATGAGTCAAAGCGGATAATATCATGCATGCGTATAGGGTGGGGTGTGATAATAAGAGCTCTTGTTTGACAAAGAGTACTCTCTTTGCTTTGTCTTCAGTTGTGATCCCACATAAGATGTGCCAAAACTATAGAGATGATGATCTTCAGCTGCATGCGGTGGGACTGTAATGTGCGCAACAAAGAAGTAGGCCCAAAAGTTGTGTACCAGTGGTGTGGAACCCACCTTGGATGTCCATAGAGTGTGGGACGTCCCTCCTTGTGTGAGATGATCTTCTTTTATTTGAATTTTTCTCTTTATTTTCTTTCATCTTTTTCATCTCTCGCTTGGATTAAATTTCCAAAGATGGTATCATCTGTGCAACAATTTGAATTCAATATCTAGGGTGAGAGGATGGGTTGATGTCTCATTCAAACTCTTTCAAATTCTCTTGATCTCCATCATGGGACTTCAATAATTATCTCCTTTCTTAAATTATGAATTATCCAAGAGATAATTCAAATTAAACCAAATTTGTAGCCAATGTGGGCCCTAGGATGTAGGACATCTCTTTTGCTTGAATGGTGGGCATCGAAAGATCTTTTACTTCAACTAGAACTCTTCATCAATTTTTCTTTTAGGCTTTGCAGGTTTCAAAATTTTCATATCCTACAAAAATAAACTCAAATTGGAAAATGGTTAATGAGTTCTGATGCAACTGAGATTCCTTCAAGAAGAGTTCTGATCCAATTAGGATTTTTTGAAAAATTGAAAAAATGCATGAAATCATGATATTATGCTGAAAATTGTGTGGCTTTTAGGGAAATTCTGAATTTTGAAGCTGACTTGCATAAAATCAAGAAATTCAATAAAAACAGTGCATTTATCCTGATTGAGTCCATAATTTTATATGAAATGATGCATTTATGATCTAATTTTATGCACTTAACACAAAACATAGCTACAATGGAAAGAGATCATTTGGTCCTCAAAGCTCTATGATTCTTACAAAACTTTATTTATCTTATGCGTGCAATTGGATAAACTGGCCCAAGAAACAATGATTATTTGTCATTGTATTAGGGATGTAAAGTCAAGACAAAAGTGGGACAAACATGATGTAGAAAAATAAAATTTAGTATGGATGATATGATCCTTAAAGTAGAAAATCCTGGGTGAAAGGAATGGAACTTAACAGTGGGGCTCATATGTTCAAATCCAAACCCTTCAAACTAAATGCTCTCCACTATGTAGGGTATCCTCACAGTTTATATCAATCAAAGTTTTCCTAGCCATTCTATAATGACTTACAACAAAATAGTGTATGGAAATCTTTCTCCTGCGCATCACTGTCGTCAACAAAGGCGGGACCCCCTTAATTTCACTTGGGTCCCATGTGATAGACGTCACCAATTCATAGTGTGCAATGCACACGTGCGTAGGAGAAAACCATCCATTAGTATACACAGTTCATTTGTATAAATTAAAAGAGGTGATAAAGATCGAATATGAAATCAGCGCATCAGAAGCATCTATCAGTAGCATCAATTTTGATAAATTATAAAATATTTATTATTTGAGATTGTTTGGACATATTTCAATTTCAATCATCTCGCTTTTATTCTATGTTTGACAACTTCATTAATCTCCCTATCCTTACTAATTATCAAGCAAGGCACCAAAATGAATATCTTTGTAGTATCGCATGTCTTTAATTCTCATTGTAGTTTTTTAACTCTTTGTATATGTCTTGCAATCCAAATATTTTGTATTTACAGGGCTTATTTTAAAATCTTTTGGTTTTAAAACCCTTTGATGTCTCTCGAATTTTGTATGCATACAATCTCTTGATTTATTTACTAACACTATATCATCTGTAAACAACAGACACCAAGGCTTATTGAAAATGAGCACTTAACTCATCCATAATTAGTGTAAATAAATGAGACTTAGAGCTGACTCTTATACAAACTATAGTCACTGGGAACTCACCTATCTCTTCACATATAGTTCTTACACTTGTTATCACTTCTTTATATATGTCTTTAAAATTTTCAATATAACTTCTTTGAATAATCTTTATTTAAAATCTACCAAATTAAGGTTCTAGATATCTTTTTGTAAGCTTTTCTAAATTGATGAAGACTATATGCAAATTTTTCCTCTTTGTTTGACATTTTTCATTAATTACCTAAGTGAGAATATAACTTCCATAGTTAACCTCCGTAAAGCAAAACCAAATTGATTTTAAAATATTTTAGTCTTCTGTCTAGGACTTTGCTCCATTATTCTCTTATAGCATTATAATGACTCATAAGTTTAATTCTATGATAGTTGGGATAATTTTATATATCTCCCTTGTTCTTTATAGATAAGTACTACAATATTTTTTTTCCATTTATTCGACATTTTCTTTGTCTTTAATTTATTACATATTGAAGACCCTAGTTAGCCAATTCCTCTCAACTTTTTGTATGTATTTCTGAGCCTTTATCAGAATGTCATCTAGACCTATAGCCTTTCATGTTTCTATTTGTTTTGATAATTATATTATTTTCACCACCCTAATTCTACCAAAAAAAGTAGTTTTACTAATTAGGTATCCTTTCGTATTCTTATGTCTTTGATATAGTCTTCATTTAAAAGTTTGTTTAAATATTTCCTTCACCTTTATTTGATTTCATTGTTCTTCACTAAAATCTTTTGTTCATTGCTTTTAAGACATTTGACACGATCTAAGTTCTTACTTTTCCTTTCTCTTTTATTATTATTATTATTATTTTTGCATGCATAAAAATATCCTTCTCCTTTTGTCTTGTTTCTAACTAATTATATACGTCATCATATGCTTTAACCATTACATTACATACTACTTTTTTCGAATATTTTTTTGCCTTCTTATACATCTTATAATTTCTCGTATTTCTAATTTTCTGCCAAACTTTGTAACAATATCTCCTCTTGAACAACTTTGCAAATCTCTACATTTCACCACCATGTTTCTTTATTATAATGTATTTTCTTTTTCAACTCTCTAAGTACCTCTTTTGTAACCTTCCTAATATGTTTAGACCTTTTAATTCCACATCGCTGTAGTTTCTCCCAAATTCTATTCTTCTTCCTCATTCACTTTATTCTTAAAATATTGTTGCTCTTTTTTCTTTCAAATTCATCTACCTTGGAATAACCTTACAATCTTTACAAGTTAATTAGTCATGTTTTCTAATTAGAAAAAAGTTTATTTGGCTCTTACTAGTCCCACTTTTATTGGTAATTAAATGCTCTCTTTTTTTTTTTTTTTTTTGTAAAGCAGGTCATGTTTTGCAATGGTTTTAGATGGATGCTTAGGATGTTTTTTCATAAATGTCTCAAACTTCATAAAGATTTAGTAAAAGCAACTCGCCGTGATGCTTTTCATTAACATGAGAATGTCAAGTGGCTTGGATAATGAGTTGGGAGCCCACAAAATTGTAGAAAATTAGATTTATAAGTTGGGATACACTCAAACTCCATGAGGGTTTAGTATAATCTCATTTTTAAAGTCTCAAGGCTTATTACTTGAAGAAACAAGTTGAATGGTTTGAATTACAAAGATGGAGCTCATGTGAATGATACACATAAGGGACATCAATATGTTAGATGGGAATGCAATCACCATATGAGACTATACCAATGCCTTTGGCAAGAGATGTGGAAATTTTGGTGTATAAGTGACCTTATTTATGCACTATATGCAATCCTAACACAAACGAAGGTGATGATGCGTAATTAGTACATGTGTGAAACATTGGGTAATGCTTTCCTTTGAGTAGACTACTACATGTAGTCCAACTCGCAAGGCCCACTCAAATGCCTTCATAATAGTAGAGGTAGGGCACATGGAAAGATCTTTTTAGGAATAACAGTCAACCAAAAAAGGTCCCATCAGATCATCTTGTCCCTTGATTTAATAGCCTTAATATTTAATGGTCTTTTAACTATAAATTTCTTTGAGATTCAATCCAATGGTGCTGAAGGTTTGAAGAGAGTGAAATTGGGCCTGCTGTCAGATCATAGGGGATAAGTATTAAAGGGGTTTCACTAATTAAAGGTAGGCCAAGTGGGCCTCACAGAACTGGACTGCATAATAGCAGTTTCTCTAAGGACTAAAATAATTGCTTTTGATCCAAGGGGTAGCTTGGAACTTCAACAGATATGACCATAAGTGTAAATAATTACGGGAGATTCTATGAAATCTGCAACATCTACTAAGCACATGCATGAACTTGAATTCTCACCACCCCCATATGAGATAACAGTTATAGGATTCACTGATGCTGAAATTCTAACCTGAGGCAATTAAAGACGAAATCCATGCGGCGTATATTTTGTTACATTAAATACATAGGCCGAAAGACAGCCTGGTTCATGGAGTTGCAGAAAACATGACTTGAAGGGCCTGCGTGTTTGCATTTTGTTTTTAAAATTTTTTGCAGCAGAATACATAGGTTTTGAGTACGTAAAGTGGTGAAAAAATGAAGATTAAAAGTGAATCTCCAAAAATGAGCATCAATTAACATTTATGCTGATTTTTTAAAGTTTGCCTTTGATCTTTATTTTTAGCCACCCATATGTTCAATTCCTATGTAATTTAATCCAACTAAAATATGGCCTAAGTAAAAATGAGAAACTTTAAATAGGAATTTGATTCCATGAGAACAAACTTGTCTTGACCTTAGGTATCAATAGTCTGGGTCACACGATGTATGTGGATCTGGACCCAGTCAGTATGGGGCCGATACTTAGGATGTAAAAATAGGTTGTGCGGCAGGGGACCTATCCTTAGCGGGGATGTCAAATAGGTCATACCGTGCTGGGGACTGGCAAGGCATGGCTGCCAGGGACGCATACTTAGGGATGTAAAATGGGCGATGCCATGCGTGTGGCTGGCAAGGCTTGGCCCAGCACAGCCTACAGGCAAGCCACAGGTCATATCGTTCTGTGCCCTGCCTTCCAAGGGCTGTGCCGGTCCAGGTGGCCCACGGGCTAAAAAATTGTCCAATAATACATTACTGCCAAGTTTGTTGCACCCATGGCCCTGTTTCATGGTCTTCCTTGAGTATGGGACCCTACAATGATATTTATTGTTGACAACTGCCTACATACATGTCCACATTTATGACCCTATCGCAGCATTTGGCTTCTTTTTCCCTAGGACTGAAGAAATGAATTGGATTAGTTGAGCCTCATTAAATATTATGTGATAGCTTCTTCTAAAGTGATGATATCTGGGAAACAGGGAAAGGGATGATAAAAAAAAATATTGTCTTGGGTACGTGAAGATGGTATTTCAGGAAAGTGACGATAAAATGATAATGGACATGTCCTTGGATTATGGACTAGGGTGTAGTAGGCTGTAGATATGAGTTCACTGGGCTGCGTTGCCATGCCATGGGCTTGCCATTCTGGCGCAACACGGCCTAGGTAGAAAGAGGCCATGCCTATGCCAGGCCGGTCAACGTGTCGGGTTGGTGATGGCAGTTGAGTGATGTGTCGACCCATCCTGGGCCTATGCAAACTAGCCCAGATTTTATCACTACCCACACTCGTACCGGATGGTAAGTCCTGTTTGAACCATTTAGCAAATTATCACATTAAATTATTTTTCTCATTGTGATATATCGTAAAAAAAATTTTCATTGATACTTAATCCACACGAGCTAGCCATATCCCTGTAAATAGAACACAAAAGGGCATTGGTCCCTCGTTACTCCTAAGGGGAGGGTGATGCCTCACTATGGGCATCGGTCTCTTGTTATTCCTAAGGTAAGCAAGATGCTTCACCATTGAGCTATCAGTGGATCGATTAATATAATGTATATAAAATTAAAAATTTTAATCAATGCACACATCTTTTACATGCTTTTTGCACACTTCATAGTGGGGCCTAATTGATAGTCTCTTTGACTGCACAGGGACTTTCTGATAGTCGATGGACCCTTGGGTTTGCACCCATTCAAATGATTTGTATCGTTGATTAGCCTATGCACCTGCTTTTAACAATAAAACTTTGTGACAGTTTGATAAGGGGTTAAGATGATTACATGAGCTCCATTACCCTATATCAGTAGGGCCCACCTAGATCTTGCCATCCCTCGGTCCCCTCAGCCCTCTGACATGAAACTGTAAAAGAGCCTGCCTGTTGATCTGAGAGAAATGAGTGATTGTGACCTATGTCCTTGAGCAATAGGTTTGTGATAGTTCAAAAGTCTTGAGATCAATATGGGGAAAGGAAGGGCTGAACAAACGTGAGTGGTAAATATCTTAACCTTTCCTTTAAAAATTACCAAAGGTAAGTCAATAGGCTTCCTAGTCCCAATGTAATACAAAAAATACCCCTACTCTTGGGTTAAATTTGACCGTTGTATTACAACAAACAAATAGATTTAGAAGGCGATTATCAACAGTCAACTCATGTTGGTGAATCTTGTCACCAGGCCACAGAAGATTCCTTCCGCACAGAGTGGTCCCCACCTGATCCCAATTAATATCTTCATCACCCATTTCATCCACATCCTTCTTAGAGATGGGATATTTTGTACTTGGGGTACGCAGAATTTACAAAAACTCACTTAGCACATTTGAGGTTATTGTCAGATCATTTCCCCACACGTCACTAATGAATCATTCCAAACATCATTCATGTTGCAATAAAATTCTTTCAAAATCACACAAATATGCACACAATGAAAATCATTTGGATTGATAGTCCTTTCAAAAATAAGATTCTTTTTCACAAAACAGATTTAAACCTCCTTTTATCCTCATCAAGTAGAAATCAATTAGTATCAAAGTTGGAAGGGAAGGTGGAAGTACTAGAAGAAATCTTCTTCTCTGTGAGTGAGGTTTTCGTAGCCATTGATGTATACTATTGATCAAACTCTAGCAAACAAAGAAATATCCCTAAATCCGAGATGCAAAAGTAAGAAAAGAGTAGAAGAACTTAACGTGAAACTCCAGTAGAAGAAGTTGGAAGAACTTTTCACAAACAACTCACAAAAAGTATTTATTGGGACGTAACATTATTTTGTAACCCTAAAATTTACTGGAAGTGACACTAGCGTCACTCCTCAGTATTAGAAGAGCAAAACTGGTATCACTCATATTTTTTTCAAAAAAAGAAAAAGAAAGTTGCACTGGAAAACCCCTTGGAAGCCCTTTCTTGTGGGGTATGAACTAATGAGTCATTTTCAGTATGGGTATCATCTAGGGTTTGAAAAAGGTAGTTTCCGGAATGGGTCTATATTGGACACAGATTCAAACCCCTTTCTGAATGACGATTCTTGTTTCGGAAGCAGTTCTGACTCAAAACCTATTTTGTTGATCTTGAGCTCGATTCCAATAAAAGGACTCGGATTTTTTTTCGGAACTAGCTCTGACTGGAGAGTTGGGATCTACTTTCAAAACTAGTTGTGACTTTTTTTAACTTTCTTAATTTTTTTCTTTAAATTAAGGATATTGTTCAACTTATAACAATTCATCAAGTTTACTATCTTTAAGATTAAATATAAAAATGTCAAACTAAAGTTGATTTTGAACTACAATTTGTAATATTAAAGGCTCTTGTGCTAGGTTCTGGTCCCACGGTTTGGCCCCATATGAACCTAGAATTGGACCCGTTTACTAAGTGGAGCCTAAATTGGGTTCCGGACTAGTCTCGTTTATGAATTGAAACCTAAAATAGGTTCCAAACCCAGTCTTTCATGGGTCAAAATATCCGGAGAATTGGGTATCCATTTGCAACTCTAGTATCATCTACTGAGGTTTTTCGGTTAAAATCCTCAAATATCTTTGTGGGTGGTTAGTAAAGGAGATTTTCCACTAGTTAATCAAGGATCTCTCCAATCGTAAAAAAAAAAAAAAACCCTTAAAAAAAACTTTCATAAAAGAAAACCTTCCAAAAAAAAAAAACCTTCCAAAAACAAAAACCTTCCAAAAAAAAAACTTTGCAAAAAATACCTTCCAAAAAAAACAAACCTTCCAGAAAAAACCTTTCAAAAAATAGACCTTCCAAAAAAAGGGTCTCCCTAATTGATTCATCGATTGTAGAGATCCTTTATTAGCTGGGATAATCTCCATTAGTTAGCAACTTCAATGAGGTTTTAGCAAACTAATGGATCTCTTTGACTGCCCTCATTAATGAATGGGCCCCTTGCTCAGCCCAAAAACCCCTATAATAGCCTAACAGTTTCTGTCTACATCTTCACATAGATTGGCAGTGCCACTTTCTTGAGTGCTGCAGTTTTCACTGCTTGTTGGGTTCAGTCTGATTCATAGAATGGCCAAGGGAAGAGGCAGTGCATGGAATGCTGTGGCTGCTGTTGGGGTCACACTCTTATTCCTACTCATCCACTCTGAGCTCGCCCATGCGGCCACCTAATACTGTCGGTGACAGTGACGGGTGGACATTTAACGTTGTTAATTGGCCCAACGGCAAGAGTTTCAGTGCAGGCGATGTGCTAGGTAAGTTTTTGAATTTCACCAATTTATTAGTACTAATGCACCATATCTCATCATACCCTGTTGAAACAGAATTGTGTGGTCGTTAAAATTCCCTACTTCTGTAAAGAGAGAAGGCATGAAAGGACCAAAAGTGGCCATAGGCCCACTGTTTTACAGGCTTCCTTAGTCTTTCAGGAAGAACCATGAGACATGAACCAATTGTGTCAGTGTGAGACATGAACGAAAAATCTAGGCCATTGGTCAAGTGGGTCCGCTGGATCAACAGTCAGGATTATATTGTTGCACATATTGACCTCAATTATGTTTTCAAAACATGGTATCAAATGCAATATTCACCAAATCTGAAACCATTATTTATCAGCCGAAGTCAGTCTGGGGCAGATCTCTTGATGTTCTCTAAGCCGCCTTTTTTTTTTTTTTCTAAAAACAAGTTTTTGAAAATGTTTGTGGGAGAAATATATATTTTTATATATATATGATTTTTGAATCATCATTTTCTACAGAGAGGTGGACAATACAGTAGAACATAAAGATGACAATTAGACCGTGGCACATCAAAAAATAACTGTGCATAATTGCAACCTTAACGCCGTGGATAATGAGGCCCATGTTTGTGCAAGTGAAAGGATTCTGTGACATTTAAAATGCTTCCTTTTTTGTCATGAATTTTTCATAGTTTGGTGTAGTATTTCTCCGCATAGAAAGAGAAACCTTTATTTTTCATGACTCCATGGAAAACACTTCCTATGTATGCAACCTAATTCATATGGCAGTGTTCAAGTATGAGCCGGCAAGGCACGACGTGCTGGCGGTGAACAGTGATGGGTACGAAAATTGCTGAACTCCACTGGGGTCCAAGGTGTACCATACAGGCAATGATCAGATCACGCTTGCCAAGGGACAGAACTTCTTCATCTGCAATTTCGTGGGACACTGCGAGGCTGGGATGAAGATTGCCGCTAATGCTGCATGATGAATTAAGAAATTAAAGGTCCTGTTTGAATGTAGTAAAAACAAGTGAAGAAAATTTGTGGCAAAATTGTCTCATAATAATATAAATTTGAGCTGTAGTTTGTTTTCTTTATTGGGCTGGAAAATCCAAATCACTCCGCCCATATGCTATACATTGCCCGGACCAAAAATGGTGTCAGTTTGCAAATACATTCCCTACACATGATAATAAATTAAAAATTTATAAATAATATAAATTGCAATTACTTGGACTAAAAATCCAAATTCCTCTGCCCAATTGCTACACATTGCCCGAACCAAATAGTGTGTTAGATTATTGTTAAGTTTTAATTAAGAAACTTCATTTCCATAAAATCTACCCTAACCTTTTTTTTAAGACAACCTCCTCCATCTGTACCTGAGCGAACATGAAACAGCAGAATGATTTAAAACTTAAATTTGCCCAAGCTGAAAGGTCCTTAACTACTAATCAATCCAATTTATCTCTACCAAAACAGACAGTTTTCTATAATAAAATTCTCCTCCACATCCAAATCTCAAAATCAAATCATATGGGGTAAAAGTCAAACGACCCATGATAAGAGTAACTGTAAACCAGAGGATGAGCGTCCAACAGCTGAGATCCTTCATCTTCACTGCCCCCATAAAAAACACACATGCTCAGACTTGAGTTAAGCCAACCCATTATGTGTATAAAATAAAAAAGACTCTACCCTTTGTGACTTTTATGTTCGGTCGAGCAAAATGTCCAAGTTCCATGGATGAGGACCTGGTTTCCTTTTAGATCCTCGGGTGCGCGTAGATAGCGAGAGAAGTAGGGCGAGCCATCTCCCTCGCTCCCAACAGCAGCCGTTCGATCGACAAGGCCTGCAAATTCGAGGCACACAACGGCCTCCCATCCACCGTCCACTTGTACGGTCGCTCCTAGGGATGTTTTGGGCTTGCCCAGCCCGAGCCCGATCCTGGCCCAGCCCGCTTTGGGCCGGTCCTGGATATGTTATTAGGGCCCTTTTAATAATTTGATTCGGCGTGGATTAAATATAAGAAGCCCAAAGCCGGACCCAGCCTGGCCAGTGTAACAAATGCATGCAATTCAGTTTAATTTGTACAAACAATTACTCAGAAGGACATGTAATGGATTAAAGCCAGATTTAGCCCAGCCCGATTGATTAAATGGGAGTGCTTTGGCCTGACGTTTAGTTTCCCTGTCACGCTTGGGCCGGGCAGTGGCCCATATTTCTAAAGGCGCACTGGGCCTGGATATGCTTAGCTCTGCCGAGCCTGGCCCATGAACACCCCTAGACTAGCTCCAATGAGCTTCTCCACCATCCGTCCCCTGTGCTGTCAACGTGCCCCTCTCCACCAACCTCCATCGAAAGTGGACCTCGTTGGATGAGAAAAGTTTTAACCATTGGTGATGATTTTATTTCGATATTACCATTGTTTTAACTTGGCTTTCACCCTATAAGAAACTGTTTTCTGCGAAACCAGATTTGTCACATCTCAGAGTATTTGGCTCCACTTGCTTTCTACTCAGTGACCATGAACGGACCAAACTATCACCCAAGTCGACTGCATGTGTTTTCTAAGGCTATGGAATTGAATAGAATGGATATAGGTGTTGTGATCCTAAATACAATCGTTGAACACATTCCTTTTTATACTTTACCATTTTCTACCCCTGCTACACCTACAGTTTATCCGCTTGATCCTTTTCTTTAATTGTTTCCTTCTGACCAATCATCCCCAACACTTCTGCAACCTTCGCAACTACATAAGCAATAACCACCACTGCAGCCTCCACCACCACCTTCTACCTTAAAAGTATATCATCACCATCCAAAGGGTAATTATTCTGTACCTATGCCTGAATCATTGTTCTTGATGTGAGTGCTCCTCCTGATAGAAGGTATCCCATTTGCACCCACAAACCTGTCTCTCATTTTGGATTTGTTAGCACTGATCACTTTTCTTCCTATAAGTCTTTTCCTGTAACCATCTATACATTATCCGAACCACGGTCATACAAAGAAGCTATTGCTTTGCCCGAATGGGGTTCTGCCATAGCGGAAGAACTAACTGCACTTCAAAAAACTCAAGCGCAGGAGCTTGTCCCTCCTCCACCTGAAAAAAATGTCATTGGATGCAAATGGGTCTTTAAGAGTCAGACCAAGTCCGATGGTTCGGTTGATAGATATAAAGCATGCCTTGTTGCAAAAGGCTATGACCAAGAATATGGCATCAACTACGAAGAAACATTTGCCTTAGTAGGCAAGATAACTACCGTTAGAGCATGTATCTTTGTGGTAGCAATTCAACAATGGCCTCTATATCAACTTGAAGTAAAAAAAATGCATTCTTAAATGGATATCTTCACGAAGAAATTTATATGATTGCTCCTCCAAGACTCGTTAGACCATCACATCATGTATGTTGCCTTAAACGAGCACTATATGAACTTAAACAAGCTCCTTGTGCTTGGTTTGATCTGTTCAACACTTTAGTCCCTAGTATTGGCTTTCGTCAAAGTGCCCATGACTGCCCTCTTCACACGATCTCTGACAAAGGATGTGTTATCTTGTTAGTCTATATTGATAATATGACCATTTCCGACAATGATCCTCTAGGTATTACATCTCTTAAACAATTTCTACATCAACAGTTTGAAACAAAGGATTTGGGTGTTCTTCAATATTTTTCAGGAATAGAAGTAGCATATTCTATGGCTGGCTATCTATTTTGTCAAACCAAGTATTGCATTGATGTTATACAATGAGCAAGCATCACCGATCAGAAATCTGTCTCAACACCAATGGAGCATAATTCTAAACTCGGATTACAGATGGTGTTCTCTTATAGATGCTACTCGCTATTGAGAGATAGTTGGAAGTTTAGTATATCTTACCACAATAGTTGGAAGTTTAGTATATCTTACCACAACCAGACCTGGATTGCTCATTCTGTTCATATAGTTAGTCAGTTTATTGTCACCCTACGCCTGTTCATTGGGCTCCTGTTCTTCGGATCCTACGATATTAACAAGGGACTGCCAACAAAGCACTGCTTATGTCTTCCAGTTCAAGTCTTCAGTTACATGGCTTTACTGGTTCCAATTAGGCCGGGGATGTGAATGACCATTGCTCCATAACAAGATTTGCCATTTTTCTTGATTCTTCATCTATTTTCTGGAAAAGCAAGAAACAAGAAGTAGTTTCTAATACCTCAACAGAATTTGAATTTCAAGTTATTGGACACATCACTGCTAAGATTATCTGGCTTTAGTGGCTACTTCAAGACTTAGGAGTTTCTATTACCAAATCAACACCACTATATACTGACAATGAAAGAGCTAAGAAATTAGCCTTCAATTAGGTGCTTCATGAATGAATGAAACATATTGAAGATGACTGTCACTTCATTTGTAACATCTTCGAAATGGCACAATACAACTCTCTTACATCCTTCAACTGATCAACTTGTAGATTTCTTCACCAAAACCCAGATAGCATCACGATTCTAACAGTTTGTGTCCAAGCTCTCGATGCCCATTCTTCCATCTAGAGCTTGACGGGGGTGTAACGATAGAGGCAACCCAAATGGGTTGACCCAACCCATTGGGTCAATCGAAACTCAAAACATTAGGCCCATCTGACTTGGTCATTGTACAGCTAGCTTTGCTCAAGTCAATTAGATAGTTTCCTCTTATATCTATAGATCACCCAAATCATTGGGTTCAAAAAATTAGATCGTTTCCTCTTATATTTGTAAATACCCAAATCAATGGGTTCAAACTTGCTATAAACAGCATTGTAAAATGTATTCATAGACAGTTGATGGATAATAGAGACAAGATGTGACATCTTGTCGCTGACATTTGCAAATGTCATATTTCTTTGCAAGCATTTCAAAATTTCAACCATGTGAAAGCTCTCTTTTGCCTTAGTAGAATTTTGAAATTCCAACCCCTTTATTTTTTGTTGGAATTTATAGATAGTATTTTTTGTTAGAATTTTGAAATTCCAACCTCTTATTTTCTTTATAGAATCTAGAAATTTCATTATGCCTAAAAATTTGCCAAACATAAATTCTTTGAATCCAACAAAGAAACAAGATGGTATGTGTGCGTGCAACTATTGAAATCGGGACTACAAAACAATTTTCACTCCTGATTTTCAACCGAATTGTGTAAAGTTCAGTTCAACTTTTTTGTTACCCAAAAAAAGAAAGTCTAAAACACCCTTCCTCCTAAATTGGAGCCAATTTTCCTTGGAACAAAGGAAAACTCAATATATTTTTCTACTTTTTCTTGAGGAAAAGCAGTTATAACATGAAAAAGAGTTAATACTTGTTATAAAATTAAAAAAAAAAGCATTACGACTTTACACATTTTTCCACATAAAAAACATATATACAAACATGCCCCTAGTCCATATCAAATGTCTAATGCAACAGAGTTTCAATGGGGAAAAGCGGGAACACGGAGAATTCGAACAGGTGAGAAACAAGAAGAAAAGAGAAAGGAGACTTACTCATGCTTGGCATTCGTTTGGAGAAAATCAAGCAAGGAGAAATCTTAGAAAAAGGAAAACTCCTGCGATTATGAGAGTGATCACCTGCTGATCTTGATTAATGAGGAGTTTCATCCTGTGATTTAATTTTATATTCTTTTATTTAATTTTGTATCAGCAAGACGCTTGTAGTGCCTTCAATCAAGGGCTTGTATCTTCTATATATTCAAAGGTTGAAATACAATGTTACTGTGAACCTCTGAGCTCTTTCAGTTATTATATAACTAGAAGTAATGTTTAATCCTATCTATTTTGATGATAATGACATGGTTCAAATTATGGGAGTGAGAAAAAAAGCCCGTCATGATCTAAACCCAAAGAAAGAAGATGATAAGGAACTCTATCCAATAAATTTTACAGGGTGATTAGATGGGTGTTTGGATTTGAGTGTACAGAGTTGAGTCACCACAAAGTTTTCATAGGAGTATTGAGCATTTTCGGTGATCCGTCCATTGCATAATAAAATATTATAAAAGAAATAGAAAAAGGAAAAGCAAAAATTAAAAGAAAACCAAAGTGATCCCCAAAATTGCATCAATGATAAAGCAGAAAGATTTTCCGTACCCCATTTAAAGGACCCAAGGGTTGAAAAGAGAAAAAGATAGAGAGAGAGAGAGACGGAGAGAGAGAGAGAGAGAACAATCAAAACACACTGCCACAAAAAACAGGCCCATAAATTCCACCTCACAAAATGTCTTTGTGGGGGGTTAGCAACTTCAATGAGCTTTCATCTAACTCCACACTGCACGAAAGGTTTTCTTTGATTGCCTTCGTTAATGAATGGGCCCCTTGCTCAGTCCAAAAACCCCTATGAAAACCTAACAGTTTGTGTCTACATCTTCACATAGATTGCCACTCCCACTTTCTTTAGTGCTGCAATTTCCTCTGCTTGTTGAGTTCACTCTGATGCATAGAATGGCCAAGGGAAGAGTCAGTGCATGGAATGCTGTTGCTGCTGTTGGGGTCACACTCTTATTCCTACTCATCCACTCTGAGCACGCCTATGCAGCCATCTACACTGTCGGTGACAGGGGCGGGTGGACATTTAACGTTTTTAATTGGCCCAATGGCAAGCATTTCAGAGCAGGTGATGTGCTAGGCAAGTTTTTAAATTTCGCCAATTTATTAATGCTAATGCACCAGATCTCATCAGACCTTGTTGAAACAGAATTTGTGTAGTCATTGAAACTCCCTACCTCTGTAAAGCGAGAAGCCATGGGAGGACCAAAAGTCGTCATAGACCCACTATCTTACAGGCTTCCTTAGTCTTTCAGGACGAACCCTGAGACATGAACTAAGTGTGTCAATATGATGCTAGGAAAAATGGTGCTGGAAAATACTTGCGATCAATCGATCAACCACGATTAACAAATACAATTATACCATCAACCAATCACATGCATAAATACAATAATTTTACGTGGTTCTGCCAGATTTCCTACATTCATGGGGAAGAGAAATCTCATTTATATTTTCCTCTCTCAATTCCCATAAAGTTAGGGTTATAATACATCAATATATATAGTTTTCGCCTTTTTCAACCCCAAAAAAACTCATATATAATTACTAACATACCTCTAACCCTGAACCTCGGTATTGACTAACCCAAATGACCTAACTCTACTAAATCAGAGTACAAGACAAACCCAACAATCTTCACCTATGAAGCACGGGTACTTCTAAAATGTACACGTATCCGTACCGGGTACTTATCCGTACATGTACTGGGTATGGGTATGGCAAACAACTTATCAGGTATGGTCAAACGTACTCGGTATGTTTTGACTTTGTGGTTATAGGATGGATATGTCCGTATATACGGGATAGGTACCTTTTTTGTACTTTTGTAAGAGTTTTTTTTTTTTTTGTAAAAACTTTTGTAAGAGTTTGAAAAAGTTAAAAATATAATTTTTAACTTTAACTCTAACCTTTCTTAACGAACTTATAAGAAAAAAAGCTTTAGCCCTAATCCATCTCCAGTCCCCTCATATTCAATGGGAAAAAAAGAAAATAAAAAGGAGGAAGAAGAGGAAGGAAGGACGGAATGCTAGATTATGAAATATGAAAAATAATATTGCTATTGCTCTTTTTTTTTCATTAGGTTGAATTTGTAATGGTATTAAGTAATTGTTGGCTTGTTGCATCTAAGAATTCTAACCTATTTTAATTATTAGCATATTACATTATTAAAGTTTTAAAAAGTATAATTCTTTAATGGACGTACCCCAGCCGTACCCGTATCCTATTTTTTTAAAGATTTTGCCATATCTACGTACCTGTACCGTACCCGTATCGATACCTTTATCGGTACCCATGCTTCATAGATCTCCACATTGGCTTGAATTCTGTAATTCTTAGAGTCGCCTTGAAGATACCTGACATTGTCTTAATTTTCCCATACCTCGCTAAAAGGCATGTTTCCGCAGACGCTACAACCGAGCACAGCTCCTGCAACCCCTAGCCGGAGTGCACCGACAATCTCATCATTGTTTGATGTCGGTTAAGTCCAAACCGAGTTAAGATTTCCCATAGTTGCTTCCTTTAACCTAAACACCTCTGTCTTGAACCTTCGAAAATGCTCTTCATTTATTGTCATCTTTGCATGCATTCTTGCAATACAATGAACCTTACTTTCATCTATCAAGATAAAAAAGACAATCCTAAATCCAGATCTCACTAGTACTTGTGAATCCTTCCTTCTGTCTTCATCCCAGTGTTCTTCCTGTCAAACCTGCAATTGTCATTTTCAGCAATGGTGTTTTTGTCCTTCGCACTGAGACAAATCGAAACCCAACTGCCCTTCCTTTTTCCAAGGAATATTGTCTCCATTTAGGTCTTCCTAGATTATTGCTAGATGATACCTTCGAAGATCCCGTCAATCCATCTTTTGATGATTTCATCGCATCTAACTCGACCTGAATAATGAATTTCCTCCCCGTCATGTTTTTTGATGTCTTATCCACTCTGCACCTAGAACTGCGCCCCTATCAACCTGTAGAGATTTTTGACTATCTCACCCTTCATGATTACCAATGCTCCCTTTACTGCCTTTACAACACAACCTGCTGTAATGCTCTATAGCCCTTGAAATCTACGGCACCCAAAAAAATCCAATTTCTTTGCAAACTCGGAACATATATCACATCTGCTAGAGTCCAAACAACCTCATCATACACCCGAATCTTTACCGCTCTATCTCAATGCTCGTCAATTTTGCATTATCTCCCATAAGAACAAATCCACAATAATGAGATTTATTTGCATCAAACGAATCTCTACTGGACCATGTGATAAGAAGAATCAGAATCCAAATACCATAAATCATTAACACAATCCATACCTATAGTGACTAAAAGTGATTCCTTATCGTCTAAATCCAAGCTTTCTAACACACTATCTCTTTTCAATTCGAATTCTTTCAATTTTTCATCCACTTTGGCAGGTTTATTCGTTCTCGATTCCTTCAACGCAGATCTAAGGTTTCCATGGATATTAACCGTCATGCACAAGCTTTGAGCTTTCCCCAAAGTCGCGGAGTAGTCTCATATCCATGACATCAAGTAACACTTCTAAATCATTATTATGTCAAGGAGTCTATAACTCTTTCCTGCCATTCCATGAAGTCGTTTCTCCAGTTAACACTTTAAACTGGCCCGTGATGTTTGAATTCATTCCTATCATCATGAATCACTTGGTTTCTCAATTCCTTCAATTTTTTGCCCATCAAACTCTCAATCTCATCCATAATCTCGTAGATCTCATCCCTACGAGTTTACTAGAAGAAATATATATGAAATTTGACTCCGAATGACTTCGATATGGCAAAAACAATTTTCAATATTCTGATTAGTCAAAGTTTCATGCTTATCGTTAAACTGTCAATCTTCTTCCATAGATGCGCAGATTTGCTCACAACGAGTCCATAGGCGCAAATGGATTTCAATCGGACACCAAATGATCAAGATGTCATAGAAACAAACTCAATCATTGATTCGGTCAAATCTGATTTTTCTAAGCATCATCATCATCATCATCAAATTTCAGAAGCTTTTGAGGTATCCTTTTCATTTTTCAACAACTCAACAAGATTTAATCATTATCCTTCAAAATCCAAGACATGGATTTGATGGGACCCAACTAATTTTTTGGATATTATAGCCTAGTATAATTGCTTCTTTCCTCATCAGAAAATATGACAAGATTTAAAATGTCAAGAGGATTCTATCAAAAAAATTCCTTTAGACTCCTTGTAGACAAAAAAGGACCTAAAATATATGTATCTACCGCAGTGTTCATATGGGCCCTTATTTATTTATTTTTGTTGTTTTGCTGAACGGTAATATCCCCTCTCACTTTATATACGTGCTTCTTCTTCCGCATCCTCCTTTCTCCTTCCTCCTCCTCCTTTTTCGTTCATGATATGGTGATTTTATTATCTTAGACTTGTGTGTAAGTGGAAACTTATTACCAAAACACTTCGGTATTATATATACTAATTTAAATACATCATCTTCCCCATCCCTTTTTTCTTTTTTTCATTTTCTTTTTTCTCTTTTTAATCTTAATATCTGCAACCCACCTGAAGTTACATTTACAAGCAATCAAAGTTTTCTATAATTACATATCCCTCTTAGACATTTCGTCAAACAACCTATAGGCATTCCCAAGCTGTCATACTTTCCATACATGTCGTCCAAGTGCACTATAAACAGACGTCCCTCTTAGTCATTTCACCAAACACCTTATGGGCATTGCCCAAGTATTTTAACCCATCATCATCTCTTCTCATTCTCTCTGTATCCCTTTTTCCTACCATTCCAGTTCACTACATCTAAACCAACCTCAATCTCTAACTTTTTTCTTTTACCACCATCTTCAAATTCACTCATCATCACCATTCAACCACCATCACCTATGCGGCCACCATCCAAAAACAAAACTTTTTTTTTTCTGAATCTGACATGGGCGATGATATCCCTGCTTAACTGTAAAAAAGAAGAAAAACTGAGCAAGTGAACGAGGCTATCGCTGGTAGCCAAGCACGTAAGCCGCTCATGTCAGATTCAAAAAAGAAGAAATAAAATTGTTTTTGGATGATGGTCGCGCAGAAAGGAGGATGAGGAAGAAGAAGCTCTTATATGCGAGTGAGAGGGGATATTGCCACTCCACAAAACTACAAAAAATAAATAAATAAAAAAAGGGCCGATGAGACTACTGCTGTGGATACATATATTTTAGGTCCTTTTGGTCTACAGGTAGTCTAAAAGGATTTTTTTTTGATAAAATCCTCAAATTTCAATTACTAACTGTCTATGTGGCTTGCACGTCCAAGACAAGTTTTCACCATTTTTGTCTGAATCATGCATCGCTGATTTTCTTTGGGCTTTATCATAAGTGGAATAAAATTATTTTAGGTGAAACCAACTATTCTTATGGGTCCCATCCTATTGGTCCCATCTCAAAGGGAATTCTCTAAAAAAAGGGTAAAGATTATGGAAATACATCCACGAAAAAGTCAAAATTCCTGATGAAACTAATCCAAAATATAAAGAATGGGAATCAGCTATTGGTAAAACACACTCAGGGATTGAAAATTCACTAACTCCCATGGTGAATCAGGTTGCCAAATCTAACAAACCAAAAGATTATTAGAGTATTTGGCTTGATTATATGCGCAAAAAAAAAAATCTGCCAAATGATACCAATTAAAATGGGAGACTAAAAATGCTAAACAAGGCAGTGATTCCATTAATGAATTTTTGTAAAAATAGCTAGTTATGGGACCAACTTGCTCTAGATGAACCTCAATTACTTTGTAAAACTGATTCCAACTACCTTTGGTATCTATCATGAAGAAACCAGATTGGTTTTGATCCTGATAACATTTAGATCCGATTTTGATCTTCTCTGCACACTTCTTCTACTTCATGTAACTTCTCTTCCTGACATTGATTTTGCACCCTCTGAGTTACAAGAAGAAAAAACTTAGAAATCTCTTGCAGAGAAAACTGTTATACCAAAGCTATGTGCCTTGCCTATCAAAACTTTTCTGTTACTTTTGCCCATATAATTCCAGTTTTTATGATATATATATCCTTTGCCCAGATTAGCCAACTTTGACGCACCGCTAAACTTTCAAGTCAGACTTGGTGGGTGGAGGATGTGTTTATCTTTTTGAAAGATTTCATGATTTTCATTCTAACCATGGAACTCAAACTCAAACTAAGTTATCCTCTCCTAATGCACTTGTAAAATGGTTTTGTCGAACAAAAACACCATCAAATTTTGAAAAGAATCTGATGTTAGTTTGAAACTAACATCACATTAATTGAATCTTTGATTAGGGATTTATAACACTCCTCAACTACAGCTTTAATAATGTGATCTCGATAAGATAATCAATGTAATGTATAAAGAGAAACTGTAATCCCTAAACCCTATATCTAGATTTTCATATACAACTCCCTTCCTATCATGAAGTTTTACTTCAATTAGGATTTAGATTCCTCTCAGCATAAGAAGCACTATAAGGTTAGCAACTTTACTCAAACACCAAAGTAATCTCCATCAAGGAGACTTACCAACAAAGGAGTCCTAATTGATAGTGGGGGACCCATATTGGCATGTGGTCACTAGGCTACACTTAAGCCCAATAATTCTAACATCTGATCTATAAATTATTCGGCTCTTGGATAGTGTAAGGTCCCGAATTCCACTAATCTTGATTTATGTTAATTAAGCTCATTCTATATTAATTGAATTCGATTAAGGCTAATTAATCCAATAATTAGCGGGGTTGGGCCTCGAATAGGGAGTTGGGCGGAGTTCGGCCCCACTTCAGTAGTTAAGGGCCTTTTTGTAATTTGTCCTTGCATCTCTTGGATACCTCGTCCATTTCCTTTCGTGGAATCCTTCGCGTAGATCATCTTTCGTGTTGGGCCCGACTTGATCCGGACTTATCTTGGCCCGATTGAGGTGCATTTGGCCTAAATTATAAATTTATAGAAAAGCTCGGGCTTGCATGCCAACTACAGGAAATTTTGTTTCAAAGAGGCTCGACTGTTTCTTCCTTCATTCCCTTCCTGGTTACTAGAGCTGTTTTCCTCTTCTGAGCTTCTCCATCTTCCCTCAACGTTGGAGAGCACCTCGGCTTGGGAAGGTTCTGCATGCAAGGGTGGGAGTTCTTCTTCTCCTTTTCCTTCATTCTCTTCCCTTCTCCCTGTGCATTTCTCTCTGAGAGTAACTCATCTTCTAAGCTACAGCTGCAGCTGTGTAAGGTGAAGGATTTCTTTCATTCATTCAGTCATTTAGGGTTTACTGGAGTCATAAGGACTCAACTACATGGCATGCATGTGAATCTAAACCTCATTCTTCATTGCATGCTTTACTTGTAGAGAACCCATTTCAGTTTAGGGAGTTTCCTCTGAGCACTTAACAAGAAAGAGTTGGGAGGGCTAACACTAGTGAAAAGGCAAGTATTAAAGTCATATGTGTTGCATGAATGACTAAGTTATTATGTATTGAAACAGCTCTTCATATTTTCAATTTCAGCTATTTCCCTTCATTGTTTTAATCAATATGAATGTGGTGTGCATTGGTGTGCATTGGCGTGCATTGAGTTAAAATGCCAAGAAGGGAATAGGAGGGTGTGGGAGTATGGGATACTCTCAAGGACACTTCAATCAAGCCTTAGAATTTCCTCACAAGTTAGTTCTGTGTTGATTCCGTACAGAACTAAGCTACAGAATTGATTCTAAAGCTTACAGCGAAGCTACGGTTAAGCCGCCAGCATTTACGGCTCAAAGTCCAGAGAGCAGAAAAATGGGATTTTGTACTACAGCTCTACTATGGCTGAGCCGTGGATTTCACTACAGCTAAGCCGTATCCAACCCGTACCCAAGCCGTAGGTCTTCCTACGGCGAGCTTTCCAGAGAGCTCATGGAACCCAGTTTCTTCTACGGCTTGCACACGGCTGTACCGTGGAATACACTACGGCTAAACCGTAACCGCCCCGTACCCTAGCCGTAGGCTTAGCACGGCTAAGCCGTAGGCCAACATACTGTTGGGCCGTAATTGCGCATGAAAAATCCGGAAGGAATCTGACCCACTCGGCTAAGCCGTAGCCTTATATACGGCTAGCCGTAAGCCGTAAAAACCCAATAATTAGGATGTTAGGGACTCCTAATGATTTTGTAGAACCTTAGTATTGGCACCTTTTATACCACTACAGAGGCCCAATGGTAAGTAGGGGAGAATGAATGATTCCCGGAGGGTCTCCCAATGGCAAGTCATGGATGTTGGCATAAGAAGGGTGTCCCGTATGCACAAGGCAATACCAAGACACAGTAACACAATGACACTGAACGTTTTATGTGTACATCGTGTTGAATGCCCTTGGGGACTATAGGTTACTATTCGGGGTGAAGGTAGCAATTCCTTGGGTACTCACTTAAGCTGAATGCATCCATATTGTTATGATATACCACCTTCAACATGAATTACTTCTTTTAGTAAAACCCTGAGGCAATTCAGACCTGAGTTTCTAATGAGTGAGTGTTTGACAAGCCAGAGCTTCTAATGAGTGCGAGCTTGTTAGCCAAGGGTATGAAATGACTGATACGAGTTGATATGAGTCGGCACCACTCAACTTACGCCCTTTTGGTATATGTTATGTATGTCACCACTGTAGTAGGTTTATGGAGGAGTAGTCAACGCTCCTCGGGAAGCTAGCCTGATCCCCTAGCGACCCATACGATATGTGTATGCTCCATTCTTGGGAGAATAGAGCGTCGTGGTTGCCAATCAGTATGTATGATATTTAAGTTGTAATTTCTCATTTATGCATCATGTCCAGTGATTATTCGTATTGAGATATTATGTTATACTTATTTAATATGCCTTAGTACTTGCTTAACCGTCGTGTTAACAGTGTTACTCTTGTATTGCAGGTCCAGCTTCCAGTCCTAACGCGGACATTGACGTGCACCCGGAGGGTACCCCAACGGTACCTCGGGATATAGATGAGTGGAAAGATGGTGACGTCTTTTACTAGCCATCCCATGGAGCGCGACTATTCATGGGGCCTTTTGTATCAAATACTTAAGTAATCTTTTTGGAATGTATTAAAGACTTCAACACTGTTATATGTATGTATATATGTTTACCTTTGAAAGTTAACAGACTATGAATTCGTGTGCTCTTGATAATTACTGAGTATTTCGCAGGATTTCGTTTATGATAAATTACGTTTGTACGTGTGTCAGCATACCTCACACATTCCTGTGGAATCTCCCTTGTAGGAATTCGTGCATAATTCTTCAGGGCACGGATTTCTATGGGATTACGTATCCATGCCCTGGGGGCCCACTCAAATCCCCAATTTCTAGGGATCGGAGTGTGACAGATAGCAAGTTTAAAGGGGGCTACATGTAAAACCTGTTCCTAGAATTAAATGGACGGCTCCCCCTTCCAGAGTCCTTAAGCTAAATTTCGATGGAAGCTGTGTGCAAACAAGGTATAGGAGATGTCAAAAGGGATTGTCCTGGCCATGTCACCAGGGGTTTTTTAGAGCCGCTAATTCCTTTGATGCTACTTGTCACAACTCAAGCCTAAGAAATCAAGGATTAAAGTTAAACATATTCGGTAACACACGTACTCTCATGTATATACACCTAGACCCAATCTAAGTGCACACCATAAGAGAAAATCATATGTATACTATACGGTTGTACGTGGAAGCTATAAATACCATTGCATGAAAAAGAGAACACATCAAAATAAAAGAAACCAGTCTTTTACCTAGTATAACAAAAGGAGAACAGAAGAACTTGTCTTTATAAAAAAGAATGGGGTTTTCACCAAATGCTAGGAGATATACTCCAAGACATAACAACATGCATCCCAAAATTAAAAGAGACCCATCCCAATGTCATGCTGCTCTCCAGTGGAGTGATCACATCCACTCGTCTAGCCCTGAGGGGGCCTCTGCGACCTCCTCTGAAGTCTTGCCGACCGACGAGGGATTGGCAGGGGAATCTAAAAGCCTGCAACACCAAGGACAACCAGTGAATACAATAATTCAGTAAAGCATAAGCAACATTCAGGTAACACGCATTGTATCTACAAGATTTAGTAATGGGAGATTATTCAGAAAGTTTCAAATTCGTATACTAAGCAAATCATGCAATTGAATAAAACATGCTATATGAATCATTGAACACACATACTTTACTAGGTGGTTACTACATTTGCCCTATTCTTCCTTGAGGGAGCACGGGTTGAGAAAACCATCGACGAGGCCAGGATACGAATGGGTCTCTAGTTTTTGGGGTCCGAAAGCCCCAAGACAAGAGCACACTACAGAGGCAACAAGCAAGCTACGCCAAAGTCAACCCCCTCAGGTATTATACAGTTGAGGCTAAATAGAGCTAGACCATGTCAATCATGTCATATAATGCAAATCAAGTTAGTTCAATTCACATTCAAGTCGAAGTTGTACATGTTTTAGGACATACCATAAGAAGCTTGATCACAAATGATAAGATCGTTCAAGTCACATCTAATACAAGTGGACGTAAAAGTAAAAGAAGGGAAGACAATAACCGAAGTCAACATGCTATGCAATTCAAGTCATTTTATGGAATTACGATAGTTTACTAGCCAACCCTAAGCTAGTTGTCCATTGTTTCTAATTGTGCATGAAGATGTAGTTTTAAGTTGTTCGATACATAGTTGCCCATCTTTGGGTGTTACAATGTATTGAGAAGCATGTATCGAAATCCCTTAAACTAACACCCATGGGAAGGTACTTAAAAATTGGACAACACACATGAACGAGTCATAACTTTCAAGACCATTCATGCTAATTACGTACTCCATTGGGCAAGTTAAGAAGTATCGGAAACCCACGTGGAGGCCTTATAGGGTCTCATCATTAAACCTATCTTTTTCCTTCATTTTCAATGGTCTAACAGCTTAGCCATGGGTGACTTACGGCTTAGCCGTAAGCATCTTATGGCTTAGCCATATTATGTACTACGGCTCAACCATGATCCTCCAGAATTTCTTCTACAGTTACGGCGAGCCACGATTGAACCATGCATTCTCTTACGGCTAGACCGTGATTGTTCTACGGTTCAGCCACGGTTGGGTACGACTTAGCCATAGCATGCCACACAGCTTAGCCGTGGCTGGACCGCGGAAGGTTCCCTCCAATTTCCTACTCTCTGGACATCAAGCCGTAGCTTGACCTATGGTTGGGTCACGGCTAGCTTACTATTCAGCCGCAGTACATTCTACGGCGTTGCCGTAGCCGAACCGTAGTGTAAAGTCAAGATTTGTTGCTCTCTGGAATGTGAGTCGTGGAGCTTTATGGCTTAGTCGTAGGCTTCAGAAATCCACGATTTGAGCCTGTTACAGACAGAGTTGAATTTGAACAAATTTGAAAACAGAGAGAACATGTGGGTATAATCAGACACAAAAGGGTTGTAAAATATAAAAAACTTGAAAGATGAAGAAGATTAATAGCAATCATCATTTACCAACATATGTTCATCAATAACGTGCTTATACTTGCCTCAATTGAGCTTTTTCAAGTTAATTGTTGTCTTTTGACTCAAATTGGATGTCTATATAACCCTAGTAACCATGCATGCAAAGAGTGAGAAAAATGTGTGCATACGAGGAAAGAAAAGGATTCTAGTCCCAATGATGTTGTAATGAAACCATTCATATCTTAACTACACAAATAGATAAATTGTAAATTGGGTGCACACCTTAACTACACAAATAGATAAATTAAATTGGGTGCACAAGAAGCTCACCCCCCCCCCCCCCCCCCCCCCCCACCACCACCACACACACACTTTTTCTTTGCTTAATGGTCAAAGAAGAAAATTGAGAAGAAAAGAAGAAGAGACATTGAATTGAGAGAGAAGAAATGAGAGAATGACTCGGTCGGTGCATGCATCTTCTTTAATAAGATAAGTATGAAATGAATTATAAGGAAGTCCAAAGGTTTAAGATAATTACAGTTTGAGTTAATAAAACATCTAACGGAAACAAATGAAATCATTTACATACGAGTCAGTTATAAAAATCAACAAACTTGACGAGATATACGTGAGGACACCCAAATGATACGTGAGTGACGAAATCTTACAGAATCTAAAATTACAAAAAAGGGCTTGTATCATAGGTTAAACTCAACCCAACTACCTATCTATGACCCGAAATGAAACTCAAAAAGACAAAACGACATGTACTAAACTAATTCATTGGAAAATGATCACAAACAACATTAATTAAGCGCTAAAGCAGATTAAGTTAGGTTGGAGTGTTACACTAATGAAGCAGAAATGTTGGCTTTACTACTAGGTAGTCGGAAGTTGCTAAAGTTGGGAGGATTCAAAGATCTTCTTAGAGGTGATTCTATTTCAATTTTACAATGGGGGTCACGGAAGAAAACTGATTCTTCGAGATTAGTAGACTGGTTAGAGGAGATGCAAGATATCTTGAGGTTGTTAGGTACTTCATTCATCACATCTTATGAGAGGCTAATACTATGGTTGATGGTCTTGTATACGAACATGGATGGATGCTGTTAGTTGCTTTGGTTTCCTAGTCTTGGTGCTTGTCGTGTCCATACTCCATTGGTCTTGGCTAAGCTGTGTCTTTTTTAGTCGTTCTTACTGTGTTTTTCTTTTTTCTTTGAAGTATAATAAATTTCATTGTTTTTCAAAAAAAAAAAAAAGTTCCTCTCAATTTTTGGGGTAAAACAATAATGATTCTCGACTAATGTATATCTCATCAATCATAACCCTTTCACTTCACGAAAGCAATAAATTGTTTTACAGGTTCTACCCTTAGAAGCTTATAATTATTATATTCATTTATTATTATTATTATTTTTCTATACGGAGCACTCCCAACCATAGTTCAAAATATCGATAAATACCGGTTCATATTGGCTGATACGTATCAGTATATGCCCATACCAGTCCGATATCGGCCTACAAATCGGTCGTGGTCTTATATCGGTAAAAAAATCCCCATATTATCGGAATTTATCGGCCGGTGTTTTAAAATATCGGTCTTTACAGATATATCGGCCGGTATTTTCAAAATATCAGTCAACAATATTTAAATTTTTTCATTTTCTCTTTTGTACTAATTTTCTCCTCCTTCTAAACATATTAGATACTACTCTTCTTTTCAACAACTATTTCACTTTTAAACAATCAAAATGTTTTATTTTTTATGGATTGCATTGGAAAAAAATTATATATAACTCTACCAATGGCAATATTATGATTTTTTTTCTTTTGTAACTTTTCTAAAGTTATATTTAAAAATAGCTTAGAAATAAAGATTGCATGCTATTTTTTTATCGATACATTTTATTCTTTTTTATTTATATATATGGAGGATTGATCTATAGTTGGGATTTCAAGAATTAGGGCTTTTGATGAAATGCTATAGATATTAATAAAATAGTTACTGAAATTTATTTGGCGTGTGTTTAAAATGCTTGTAACTTTTTAGTTTGGCATATATTTATTAAGTAATGAGTAAAAACTTTAATTTTTTAAATTTGACACTAATAGATAGTTCATAGTCAAAATTATGATTGCATAACTCATAAGTCATAATTATGATTGCATGCCATAAAACTTGTGAGATTTTAATTTATTTTAGTATAAACATCTACATATATTTAATTATAAATAAATTTATAATTTCAAATAAAACAGCGATACCAGGTGTTATGACTTAGGGGGACCGACATTTTGATTTGTAGGTGTTACTAATGGAAAAATTATTGTTTTCCAGCATTTTATAATATTTTAGATTTTTGAAAAATTTTTCAAATTTTTTTAGGGCAAAACAAATTTTCATACCACGACAACCGCAATGGACCACAAACCGCAACCGATATTGATACCTTATCAGTTTTTTAGGTCAACTGATACTGCAACAAATACTGCAATTTTTAACCATGCTACCAGCTGAACAACAACTGGTAACCATTTTGTTTCCTTCTATCTTCTATAATCCTCTCATTTTACATATTCATCAACTAAAAAGCCTACCCCATAAGTTAAAGTCTGTTTTTTTTTAATAAGCAAGCTCTAACCATTCTCCGAGGCACCTAACTCTCCCTCCTCGTGCTCCCTTCTAAACAAGCTATCTTTATCCGAATGGTTTTTAGGTGTAGGCACAAGCCACAACCACTCATCTATCAAGTACAGCCACAAATGAGTGGCTATGGCTTGTGTCTAGCACCTAAGAATTTCACATCTTTATCCTCCTCTCCCTTTCACAATGTAATAAGTAACAAGCTCTTCCCTCTCAAAGCACACACAATTCTAATTTCTAAGAGGCTAATCAATCCTAACAAAAACAGTGTTAAAGGGCAATTAGATTTAAATAGTTATGATGACCCAAAGCCCAAAAAGCTAATCAACCCTTTCCTTACCCCTCCAGACAGCATTTTTTAAGATGAAGATTCATGAGAAGAAACTAGATGCAACATACCATCAAAGAATAAGGAGATTCAATCCGTGCTCTTGTAGAATTGATCTTCTGATAGTTGCTTCTGTACAAGAGATTGCAAACACAAAAGATAGTAATCAAAAGCATCGGGGGGCAAATACAAAAATCAAATGATCTAAATCGTTTGATCGATGAAAATAGGCCATTCATCATGGTCCCATCAGGTGTAACCTAAACTTTTGGAATAAATTGATCGTTAATTTGGCTAACTTGGGTTTTTATTTTCTTTTTCATCCCTAATATGGTCCCCACGTGGAGTAAATTGATTCAAAGTTAATAAATAAATTATATCATAAATGGTATCTATGCATAGAGTTCCTTAAAAAGAAGGAAGTAAATCATATATTAATATTAATTAAACAAAGAAAAAGAAAAGGGAGGAGCGTTGCAACTCAAAATGAGATAAGAAGGAAGTAAAGGAAAGAAATATTAAGAGAGATGTGGAGGCTGGCCAGTAGAGGAGTTTGGCTTTAGACAACATGCGTTTTGTAGCCCTCTATATATGAAGAATGCTATTATGCATCCTTCTCTTACTCTATGGTGATAGACACTACTATATTTTGACATATTAATATATAAAAGACAAAAATTTATGAAAAAAAGAATGCTCATGTAAAAATAAGAAAAACCATCCTTATGATGAGAGAATAACGCATACTAACATTCCTATATATTATATATATACACTTGTGTGTGTGAAGCGCTACATAGAAGCTAGGCATGTTTTAAGAGAAATTATCTCTCCTCGTTCCACTATGATGCATAATAATTATAAAAGTTTATTAGATGAAGATTGAAAAAAACATACAAAAATGGTATGACATTTAAATTTGGGTAATTTGGTCAAACTTGATCTATTTGATATCTACTTAAAACTTTTTAAATAAGATTATCTTCAAAAGGTTTATAATTTTTATAAATAGTTAAAAAATAATAATATTTTTTATATTTATATTAAATAAAAAAAATTTTAAAAATACCGAATAAGTTGTTTTACGGTGAAACCGGCCGCGTACCATGCCATGCCACCTGTTTTTGTCAGCAGAGCCCAGCACAAGCCGTGTTTGAGGGCCGCGTCTAGCGGGCGCCGTTTCACACCTGCAGACCACTTAACCCCACTGCCATTTGCTTTTCCAAGACAAGGAGTCCTTTTTAAAATCGAAATGGCACAATCACCGTCGGCGTGGAGGAGCCGTTGGCTTATTTTTCACCGGAGAAGAAACTTTTTCTTCTATCCATTTGGCTGTTGGCACGCCTTGGGACAAAATAAATGGGATTGATTGCTTTTGCCAGTTTAGTCGGATTTGACGGCAGCACCCAACCCAAGGCAAAGTTTGACATCAATCAAATGCAGCGAGGAAGGACTTGGCACTGGCACTTGTGTGAACATGCCCGATTAGATTTTTCAAGGCTCTGCCTTCGGCGAGTCTGAACGCACCAACAATTCTCGCATTCGTTTTGATTCGTACATAATAGGAAAACTTTGTAGAGGGCGTTTTTTTGCCCCTCCACCACATACAATAAGAACCGAGATTATCATGTTGCAACCGCTCTACTTTAGTTATACATATTAACTTATTGTTTTTAAGACATTGTGTTGAAAAAAAAAGGGATTTCAATTTATGAAATAAAAGATTAAATTAGGAGAGACTCCGTGTTACGCTAATTATATATATTAACTCACCTTTTTTTACAAGATTAATGTCAATTTATACGATAGGAGATTAAATTTGAGACAGAGATCAAATCTTTGGACGTCCATATAATATCCAGCTTGCCCGTGATCAATTACAGTTGGCATTCCTTTTTTATAAATGGGCCCATTAACTAGTACATTAAAATTTTGTTTTTCCCATTTAAGAAAAGAATTTGAAATGAGTGAGTTACCCTTTCTACGTCTTAAGAAGCTATAATCTTTCTCAAAAAATTCGAAGATTCTATGTAATAGCATCTATCATAAATGCTCTCCTTATCGTAGAGGCGGTCTTCTTTGCAAAATGCCCGAGCATTTTCTACATAGTAATTGTATAATTATTGATAAGGTTTTCTTTTTATTTCATTTACGCAGGAAAGCCTTTGCAATTATATAACCAGAAGCAATGTTTAATCCTATCTATTTTTATGATAATTAGATTGTTCAAATTATTGAGACGAGAATAACCCATCATGATCTAAACCAAAGGAAATAAGATGACACGGAACTCCACCCAACAAAAATTTTCAGGACGACTGGAGGGGGGTTTGGATTTGGGTGTACACACTTGAGCACCCCAAAGTTGACACAGGAGCATGGAGCCTTTTCAGTGATCCTTTCATGGTAAAATAAAATATTGAAAAAGAATTAGAAAAAGATAAAAGCCAAAAACAAAGAAAATCAAAAGTGATTCCAATGTACCATCTGTCGGTGATAAAGCAGAAAAGGGCCCCTCACGTTGTCCTTAGTGCATAGGACAACAAACTCCCAAACTCCTCGCAGGCACCTTTATTTCACTCCTAAGTAACCACTGAGCCAACTACTAAGCCAATAAAAACTCATCATCATCATAATCATCAAAGCCTTATTTTAATTATGTTGGGGTTGACTACATGAATTCTATTTCTCCATTCCGTTCTATTTTGAGCTAAATCTTTCGATAAGTGTAACTTCTTCAAATCTGAATTAATGACTTCCATCCATATTTTCTTCGGCCTACCCCTACCTCTTGATGGACCCTCACCTGTATATCCAAACTTTTTTTCACCGGTGTCATTACTGGCCTACGCTCAACATACTCAAATAAAAATTAAAAAATAAAAAAATAAAAAATAATAATAATAATAGTGATGGTAAAAGCATAAAGACTTACCAATCCCCTACCCCCTACCCCCTACCCCCTACCCCATTTAAAGAACCCTACGGCTGGAAACAAAAGACGCTGCCGTAAACAACAGACCCATAAAGTCCACCTGCACCAAATGGCAATGTCCTTGTGGTTGGTTGGTAACTTCAATGAGTTTCATCAAATTCCACGCTCCACAAAGGGGTCTCTCTGACTGCCCTCATTCATGAATGGGCCCCTTTCTCAGCCCAAAAACCCCTATAAAAACCAGAGTTTCTGTCCAAATTTTGCCACTGCCACTGCCACTGCCACTGCCGCTGCGGCTTTCTTGAGTGCTGCAATTTTCTCTGCTTGTTGGTTCAGTCTGATTCATAGAATGGCCAAGGGAAGAGGCAGTGCACGGAATGCTGTGGCTGCTGTTGGGGTCACACTCTTATTCCTCCTCATCCACTCTGAGCTCGCTCATGCGGCTACCTACACTGTCGGCGACAGCGGCGGGTGGACATTTAACGTCGTTAATTGGCCCAACGGCAAGCGTTTCAGTGCGGGTGATGTGCTAGGTAAGATTTTGAATTTCACCAATTTATTTATTAGTACTAATGCGCAAGATCTCGTCAGACCTTGTTGAAGCAGAATGGTGTAGTCATTGAGATTTCCTACTTTTGTAAAGAGAAAAGCCATGGAGGACCAACAGTGGTGAGAGGTCCACTATCTTCCAGGTTTCCTTAGGACCTGTTCTTTTACAGAAATTTCTACAAAGAACTTAGCTGGTTGGGGTTTTTAGAATATAATCTGAAATCTTTTTTCTTGGCATTTACAAGTATTATGTTTATTTACTAAAATTTTAAATTTTCGTCACTTGAAAGTGTTCAATTAACCCTTAAAAATATTAGAATTTCATTTTATCCACCTTTTTGCTGGAATTCCTTAATTCTCAAGTACAAGAGAGTGTTCAAAAATTTCATTATATTTAAAAATTTCAGAATTTTCCAAATATGAATTCTCTGAATTTTAACAAAAGAACAGGTCCGTCTTTCAGGAGGAACCCTGAGACATGAACCAACTGTGTCAATATGAGACATGAGTGAAAAATCTAGGCCACTGTCAAGTGGGTCCGCTAGATCGATCAACAGCCAGGATCATATTGTTGCCCATATTGACCTCAATCATGTTTTCAAAAGATGGTATCAAACGCAGCGTCGACCAATTCTGAAACCTTTATTTATTAACCAAATTCGGTCTGGAAGAAACATCTTGATGTTCTCTAGGCCTTTTTTCTTTTTCATTCTAAAACCAAATTTGTGAAAATGTTTGGGAAAAATATATATGATTTTTGAATCACAATTTTCTACAGAGAGGTAGACAATGAAGTAGAATATAAAAATAAGAATTAGCCCATGGCACAGTAAAAAAAATGCTCATAATTGAAACTTTGAGGCTGTGGGTAAATGACATCATTTTACCAATCAATAATTATAAACGCCAATAACAGTAGTCTTAAAGTGATACAGCTAGGCCATGCGCAAGTGAATGGAATCTGAGACATTGAAAATGCTCCTTTTTTTGTCACAAATTTGCGTAGAAAGAGAAACCTTTAATTTTCATTACTCTACGGAAAACACTTCCTATGTATATGTAACCTAATTCATATGGCAGTGTTCAAGTATAACCCGGCAAACCACAACGTGGTGGCGGTGAACAGTGGTGGGTACAAAGGTTGCACAACTCCAAGGGGGTCCAAGGTGTACCAGACAGGCAATGATCAGATCAAGCTTGCCAAGGGACAGAACTTCTTCATCTGCAATTTCGTGGGACACTGCCAGGGTGGTATGAAGATTGCCGTTAATGCTGCATGATGAATTGAGATCCTAAGGTCCTGTTTGGATGTAGTAAAAACAGGTGAAGAAAATAAGTGGGGGAGTACTATCTCATAATACAAGTTTGAGCGAGCTGTAGATAGTTTTCTTTACTTCCATTTTCTCCAAGTTTCTCCGCTTCCAGATAGGACCCTAAGGTTAAAAGTTTCATCAATGTGAACAATCTATCTAATACCCCCTGACCAGACTACTAGTATATGTGAGCGTACGAGTTTCAGTCACTAGCTTGGATACCAAATAAAGGATTTCGTTGTATGATGTGTTAGGAATATATAGTATGTGTGCCTGTGTGTGTTCGTGTTCCTTGTAAATACAATAAATAAATAAAGGATCTCGTTTAATGTCATTAACAGCAATTGATTCTTCTCTGAATGAATAGCAATGAGAATGGGTCCCAGAAGGTCTCACAAATCCAAATTGAAAACAACAGGTGCGGGCCAGTATATTCAGCCATTTTTAATTTGGGTCCACGTTCAGATTGACTGTTAAGACAAGGATAAATTTTTGGTCTTGATTGGGGCCCATGGGTTTGATTTCCAAGGACCCAAATATTCAATGCCACAACTATGTATAATAAATTTACTTTTATATTATATGAGTATTGGAAATCAATTTGCCCGGGCCCTCATTTTGGTCTGGTTTCAAAATCTTTGACTTAAAAGTATGGTACAAGCCACCTATTAATAATTCGGGTTAGGGTTCTAGATACACTTTGGACCTGACTCAGACCTAACGTATTTTCATCTATGACTGAAATTCTGGTATCAGAGGCCCTAGAGCCCTCTCTCTCTCTCTCTCTCTCTCAATCTTCCTTTTATTTTTAGACTTTTTTGTAATTGTGGCTCCATCATCCACTGATCTGAAAGTTCCAAATGCACTGTAATTCTCCTTGATGGGTGGGGTACATACATTCCTAACCCATTCCACAAATCTACAATGGTAATCCAGATCAAATTTAAAGAATATTAGATATTGGATAGGCGGGATCTTAGATTGAGATTCTTCAGATATAATTCAGTCCATTCTCTGTCGCATGACATAAAATCGTCAGGTGATGTCATCAAATCATTGGCCATGTGCACTACCGAACTCAAGGCTTTAAGATGCCATACATATTCTCAGACCGAAAACCATTTCAAAAAATCAGTTTGAGAACCATTTCAAATAAACCAGTGACAATTATATATGTGCGCGCGCGCGTGCATGAGAGAGAGATATAATTTGGAAGTACCCCTTCCCGAGTAGAACTGAATACTTGGATTACTAGTTCCTTGGATGGAAGAGTTTATGCAATTAAGTGAAAGTGGTTCATTGCTCTTGTACCCTCCTTTTTGAATTTGTTCTTTGTTTGTTGGTTTCTTTTAGGGCATGTTTGAGAGAGGGATAGAGTAAAATAAGGTAAGATGAACCCAAAATCAAGAAAAAATAATATATAATTGGGTTATGATGAATTTTATTTTTAGTTGTTTGATATGAAGTCTTTATAACTTTTTGTATAAAACATAGAGATTTTTTTTGTAGTTTAATGATGACTTTTTGACTTTTTTTGAAAAAAAATGAGAAAATTTTTAATTTTTAAGAAAAAGGAGGAAATTTTGAAAATTAAAATTTTAACTTTATTCTACTTTACTCTACTCCTTTGCCAAATATGCCCTTAATGAATCTGAGTTACCGATTCAAAAAAAAAAAAGGATTACTAATAAAATAGATTTCAACAAATTATTATTAAAGACATGCAAGATAAAGAATATATACTGAAGATCCATGCGGGATCTTGACTTTCCTAAGGTCTAAATTACTAGGTTGATGATTAGGTATTCACTTTCCATCTCTCCTTAATCCATTTCTATTATGAATTTTCACTTCTATTTTTTAAATTTTGGCCACTTTCAAGAGTATATTAATTAGAATTCCTAGAAATTCAATTCCATGAAACAAATGGGCTCTTGACACATTTGTGTTGGACTTCTTCCCAAACCCAGTTAGAAACACATTTCTTTAGAATTGTAGAAAATTGGCAATGGTTTTGATGCTCTTCCTCAGTCACCAAACAATGAAAGAAACTTTTCCTTGGAAAAATGTCCTAATAATCTATAGCATTTCCAAAGAAAATAAGTTTCAACTTATATAACGTGCCCTTAGGCCATGTTGGATAAATGAGGACTACACTAGAGTGAAATAGATTTTACATGAGTGAAGTGGAGGAGAAGTGATTTGAAGTTAAGGTAAATTAGTTCACTTCACTTTGTTTGGATACTTGATGTGAAGTGAAATTTAAAAATATTATGAAGTAGAAATAACTTCTACTCAAGGAAATTAAAATATTTAGGGTTAAAGTGAAATGAAATATCCATGGGCTGACAACAATACTTCATCTTTAGGCAATAGTCATCCAAATAGGGTAGAGTTGAAATTTTAAACTGTTAGGGCCATTTAACTTTACTCTACTCTATTTTTTTACTTCTCCAAATAGGCTCTTAGAGTAGAATGAAGTTAAATGGGCCCAACAGCTTAAAATTGCAACTCTACCCTGTTTGGATGAGCCTAGCCCAACAGATGAAATATTGTTTTCAGCCCATATATATTTCATTTAACTGCAACCTTAAATACTTCAATTCTTATGAGTAAAAGTCAATTCTACTCCATAATATTTTTAAGTTTTAGGGCCTATTTGGATAAATAAGGAGTAGACTAAAATGAAATAGATTTAAGATGAGGAGTAAAGTGAAGGAGAAGTGGGCTGAAGTGAAGGTAGATTAGTTCACTTCACTTCATTTGGATGCTTGATGTGAAGAGAAATTTAAAAATATTTTGAGGTAGAATTGACTTTTACTAAGGAAATTATTAAAGTATTTAGGGTTGAAGTGAGATAAAATACACATGGGCTGACAGCAATACTTCTTCTGTGGGCAAGACTCATACAAACAGGGTGAAGTTGAAATTTTAAGTTGTTAGGGCCCATTTAACTTCACTCCACTCTATTTTTTACTTTTCCAAACAGGCTCTTAAAGACTGTTTGGATAAATAAGAAGTAGACTAGAGTAAAGTATATTTTACATGAGGAGTGAAGTGGACGTGAAGTGAGTTGAAGTTAATATAAATTAGTTCACTTTACTCTCTTTGGATAATTGATGTAAAGTAAAATTTAAAAATATTATGGAGTAGAATTGATATTTACTCAAGGAAATTGAAGTATTTAGGATTAAAGTGAAATGAAGTATATATGGGCTAACAACAATACAACATCTTTAGCCAAAACTCATCCAAACAGGGTAGAATTAAATTTTGAACTATTATGGCCCATTTAACTTCACTTCACTCTATTTTTTACTAATCTAAACAAACCCTTAAGGTATGTGTGCGTGCAACTGCTGAAGCTGGGACCATAGAGAACATTTTCCACATCCTGATTTTCAACGGAAACTGTTTAAAACTCAGTTTTTTTTTTTTTGGCAAAAAGAAAAAATCTGAAATCACCCCTCCCCCCAAATTGAAGCTGGTTTTCCTTGGAACCAAGGATAACTCAGTTTATTTTTCTATTTTTTTTCTCTAAGGAAAAGCAGTCACACCATGGAAAAGAGTTTACGCTTGTTATAAAATTAAGGAGAAAATTTACCAAAAAAAAAAAGGAGAAAAAAAAGCATTACAACTTTCACGCTTTTTTCCACAGAAAAGCATGTATACAAACATGCTCCTAATCCCTATCAAATGTCCAATGCAACAAAGTCTCGATGGGGAAAAGCAGGCACACAGGGAGTCCTAACAGGTGAGGAAAGAGAAAGAAAAGAGAATTACTCATGCTTGGCATTTGTTGGATAAATCCGAGAAAGGAGAAAACTTAAAAAAGGAAAAATCACTTACATGAATAATATGATACCTATATAATGTTTTCTGACCGTTCCATTCCATCCCCACATCTTCATAACTACTGTACAAAAATGTTGCAAAATCTGGGGAATCATGCGGTTCCATTCCTGCATTGGTCCCTGCTTGGTAACTATGGTTTTTTTTTCCTTTTTCTTTTGCGGAATAAAAAATGTTTGCTTTGCTAAATTTCTATAACTATCACTTCAATCTATATTACAGACCCACCTAGATTTAACGGGAGTGTGTTTGTGTGGGGTTTAGCAGATGGTACCCGGGGAACTAAACCGAGGAGATTAGTCCCATGGGGTCAAAGATCTCACAAAATATTTATATATATATAGAGATATCAAAGAGAACTGCTGCAATAGAAACAGAGATTTTTTCCTCAACAATTAACAAGGCTTTCTTGCCATGGGGCTTTGGCCACGTACAAGTAACCTTGTTAATCTCACAGCAATAGGCCCCAATAGAAATTCGACCTCTTTTTGGTCAGTTGTCTTCGAGAAGTGTATACTTCTCATGATGAAACCTACTAAATTAGGGTCCATGGTACCCCATCGCACCTTCAAATAAACCTAGTAAATGCTGATTTTTTGTACTTGGCTTCTAACAAATAGCCCTTGTCACGGTACTTTCCTACAAGATGTGTTCAGAATCAAGCATATATACAGGATACATGTATACATGCCAATTAAAAGAAATAAAAGTTATTTAAAAAAAGAATCAATCTAAGTTGTTATTGTTTTGATTACTAGAACAACAATCCTTTTACTAGAAGAATTATTGTTCTTCCATTCAGCTTGTTTAGGTATTCATAATTTAAGTGCAGTCACTTGGGTTACATGTCAATAGGGGTGGATTTATGCTGCACAACACTGCCACAGTAGCTTTGTTCTTCGCTACACAAATTATAGTTAAAACAGAGATACAGGTAGCTAGACTACAGGCAAACTGAGCGCATGGCAATCAAGTAACAAGAATTCATAGGTTATAGTTGGTGCAGTCCTAGAAAAGAAAACTGAAAGTTAGCTAAGCAGGTTAAACAGCAGGCACCCAACTCTATAAAAACAAGATACTATTTGCTGTATACTTTGAAACTCGATAAAAATATTGTATCAAACTTCAATATTTGTCTTCTAATCTAGACTACTATTTCAAATGCAGCACAATCAACAGTACAACAATGCACTCTTCTTAAAGCAGGCAGGTTGTTATGCAATGATCATTGTTCCACAATTGATGACCCTAACCTGATTGCCTGCCTCATAAGGTTGCATCTCCATTGATGAAACAGCGACTGCGGATCAGGAAACATACAGTGGTTCTGGTTCCACTTTCCTTCTGAGCCTGGTGAACAATCAGCAGTTAGATATCAACAATCATCATGGAATTTAAGCTTCTAAGACCTGGCAAAAAATTTCTAAATATATATAGAGATGAAAATACAGGCATCATTACTTGAATATATAGAGAGATGAAAGTACACGTATCATTACTTGAACATGTGACCTAAACAATGAATTTATTGTAGATAATAAAAGCAGACATGAAAAGGGAAAAAATCCTTGTACCAACCATTTAAGTTATAGATCTCATATTCCCTCATTCCTAAAACATTTCATTTTAAATAAATAGGAAGATAAATTTATTAAGTGGTAGAAGATCTTTTTTTTTTCTGGATTTCTTGTTGGCTATAGATTGGGTCAGTGGTACAGTTCATGTGGGATAACCTACCAGCTCAATGATCAATCCCTGGGAGCACTAAATGAGATGAGACACCCCTTTCCACTGAACTGTCTCTTGAATCTCAAGTGGTAGAAGAATTACATATGCTACATCATCATCATCAAAGCCTTATCCCAACCATGTTGGGGTCGGCTACATGAATTCTATTTCTCCATTCCGTTCTATTTTGAGCTAAATCTTTCGATAAGTGCAACTTCTTCAAATTTGAATTAATGACTTCCATCCATGTTTTCTTCGGCTTACCCCTACCTCTTGATGGACCCTCCACCTGTATATCCAAACTTTTTCTCACCAGTGCCATTACTGGCCTACGCTCCACATGCCCAAACCATCTTAAACGAGTTTCTCTAATCTTATCTCCTATTAGTGCTACCCCTAAATGTTTTCGAAAGCGCTCATTTCTAATTTTATCTTTCCTAGTTTTACCACACATCCACCTAAGCATTCTCATTTCCGCTACATCTATCTTATGAATATGTGTCTTTTTAATTGGCCAACATTCTACTCCATATGTCATAGTTGAAATTACATATGCTACAATATATAAAAAAAAATTCACAAAGAGGCCCCAAAAGAAGCAACATTACATGACCATATTAACTAATTGACCAAAATGTAAGCCTACCACTTGCTTTTCTATAGACCCAAAACAAAGTCCATGCTGACTGCTAAGATCTTCTCACAGAGTATGTGGGACTAGTACTAGTTTTGGTTGATACAGTCCAACGTTCTTCTTTTGGGGCTGAGCAAGTTGACAAATTCAGAAGTAACTTGAAAATTTTTGTAACATTTGATTTTATACAATGCCAAAAATACCTATCTCCAATGAATGCCAGGGTCTTATCACAACCGAAATGGCCCCTACATCCTCCAGTAAGTAATTCTCTCACAACATATTTGCAGATGAATGTGGCTGGTAGGCAAAGCTGTCCCCATCTGAGCAAATGGCCATCATGAATGTTGATGTGTGGGCATCTCTCATTCTCTCCATTAAAAATGTCTACATAAATACATCTGAGTCCTTGTCCTTAGTATAATCACATCATATCTTTTCAAATCCTGGAACAGTGATTGAAATTGCTGACAAGAAGTGTGCATTATGGCTCAAAGTATCAGGAACATGATTGTCCTTGACAACCTTTTGTCGAATCACAAAGGATAACTCTTGTAGATAAGCTCTCCACTAGTCCACTTGATGCAACAAGCACTTGTCTTCTACTCTTTTAGATGCTTAAGTACCCCGTGATCAAGGTCCAAGACAAACTCCTTGCCAACAAAGTAGTGGCACTAATGCAAAAGTGATGGAATGACAACATAGCTCCAAGTCAGTACTGTTGCTACAAAGCAGAGAGCTTTTTGCTAAAGAATGCGATAGGATAGCCCTCATAACTAAGTACTCTACCAATATTGATGAAGCATCACAAATCACTTCAAATACATTCTTGAAATCTAGAATGCGCAAAACTAGAGCTTCTATTATTTTGTCTGGATCAATCATATACCCTGTCTACTGCATTTTACAATTTACAAATGAAATTCTCTTTGGTTTGTGCAACTGTTGATTGGGCCATGATGCTACTAAAGTTCCATACCAAGTGTCTAGAGAAAGCAGTAAGCCCATGGAAGCCACAAACCTCAGAGATGGTTGTCGGCAATCGCCAATCAACTATCGGTTTCACATTGGTGAGTTCTACTTTTATATCTTGTGATGAGACAATGTACCCTAAGAAGACCACAGAGATACTCACGAAGGTGCATCTAGAGATGTAGAAGTACTCATGACGAAAGATCCTGAACATCTGACCCATGTGATCAAGGTGCTCCTCCCTTGACTTACTATAGACAAGAATCTCGTCAAAGTAAACAAGAAAGTTGCCAATAAAGGGGCACAACAATTGGGTCATGGTGTGCATGAAAGTTCTTGATGCAATTGTAAGATCAACTGTGAGTAAAGAGTGCTACAAATGGGGCTTAGACAATCCCAGATATAACCCTCATGCAACAGTTCATCAACTTGACACTTCAATTTGGCATGTTGGTAAGTTAGGTAAGGATGCTCCAGGAACTAAAGCAATTCCGTAGGCAGCTTGTCAGGAACTAAATCTTGGAAGTCATGGAGCATGGATTTGACTTCACTAGGAATGGATTCATTCTGACTCCTGATTAAAAATGGGCCCTTGCACCTGTCTTGCTACTAAGGCAAACATTACACCCTACTCCTTTCTTCCTCAAAACTTCCGTATGGTGAGAATGCACACGTTAAGAAAAGAGCCATCACAACTTTATAGAATAATGGACTCTAAGTGCCTAGGCTAAAACAATGTGTTACAAGTATTGATGCAATATTATCATTGTATCAGTACCAATACTGCATCCCACATTTAAAAGTACAGTAGGTATATACAAGTATCCACTTATCATAGGTTCTGGCAGGATGTCTAGGTTTGTCAGGCGCCCCTTCAATATTCCCTTTCAAAATTGCGTAGGGTGTTGGTTAATAAAATGGGGAAAAATCATTGATCAAGAAATGCTACTAGTGGTTGGAGAGTAAGTCTGCTGGACTCTAGTTATCAGAATTCTGTCTAAGTCAGTCTATTCACTACGAGTTTATGTTACATCCTTTAGCAAGTGTATTTCTTTGTAGAGATTGTAGTGATGCTTGTGTTTGGATGCATATGACGTTGAATTTTCCAATTTAATAAAGAAACATGCAAAATTCAGGCACCACAAGAAACTAGAGCATATAATTTGATGAGAAAGGAGAGCAATTAGGGAGAGAAAAGCAGATGGTCATCCTCTCTAGGGTTAGGGGACCATCCTTATATTTCTTTTGAAAATTACAAAAGAAAAGCCTGTTGCAAACTTTAACTACATGACAGCCGTTGGACTGTTTTGTAAATACTAAAAATTTTGTTTCACATCATATAAGACTGTTCTCCCCAAATCATTCTTGCAAGTTCTCTGTATTGTTGTCATTGCTATCATAGTCCTCTTCCATGTTCCTTGCCTCAGAGGGACCTGGATCCTCCAAAGATCAAAGCTTTCCATTGGTTACCACTAGCAGGACGATGTTTGACAGCAAATGATCTTAGGGAAAGGAAAAGCACCTCCTCATTAAATGTATGTGTATGCCCTCTTTGAAAGAGTGAAGCTAAGGCATTCGACCACCTCCTCACACATTACTCCTCTTGCTCCACATGGTGTAAGATTCTCTCCCTTTATGGTGTAGCATGGTGTTTCTTTAACAATATCTAGTATAATTACAAGTTGGGAGCTTTCATTTGCAACAGTCCTATGGTCTTTGTTTTCAATTTTTCCTTTTCATTTTTTTTTTTTGGTGTGCGGGGTAAAAAGAATTTTTAACAACAAAGTGAAACATTGGCAAGAGAAAGCATAGTTATCTAATTCATGAAAGGAGATACAAACTCTGTACCATTTGCATTGAATAATTCATAGTTCAATTCACAGGAAAATTCGAATTTCTTAAATTAGAGAGTTCACTGCAGTTAGGAGATGGAAAGGGACAATGAAAGGAGAAGAGAGAGTCCATCCCTCTCTACTAGTCTCCTTCACTCAGTCATCTCATCTCTCTTTCTCCTCCAATGAAATCATTCTCATTTTAGTGAAAGCAGTTAAAGCTTCTAGCCTTCTACCCTCTCTTTCAGTCAAATCATCTGTTACACCATGCAATCAAAGCTTACCATCTATCTTTCTTTCATCTATTTGAGACTCTGAATTATTAATATGAAAATTTGTACAGCCCCAAAGTGGATCCCACCTCTTACAAATCCAAATCAATCAAAATAAATATCTCCTCTTTTATATAATTTAGCAAGACTTCACTCAAACAAGAATAAGGATATCCATTAGATCAATCACTTGGAAAACTAGTTAATAAAATATTGAACACAATTCACTTAAATTTACTTACTGAATCTGACGATGGGACCATGTCTTGTTGAAGTTAGAATTGTTCAACACGAAGATCAGTGAGAGACATTTATCTTCATCTATTTAGATTATTTGTAAGTAAGCCAATATGAGTTTTGAGAGTTGATTAATTGGAGCCTTGGAAAATTCCAAAATTTTAAATCCATCTTTCTCATGAACCATCCCACTCTGTCTTTCTCTTTCTAGAGACTTTTTCTTTATCATGTAGACTGAGATGCACGGATACAATCACATAGTTGATGTATCTCTGTTTATTAATCTACACGTGGGTATCATTTATCAAAACCGGACCATTCAAAGTTAGCAATTCAAAGTGACTTGGTATTGGGTCAAATTTCATAAAAATCTGAGATTCTACCACTGTCAGGTTGATCAAACATTGAGCACATAATCTCATCCTTTTGTTTTAAGTTTATTGAGTCACGGTGGAATTATACCTTTATTTATGCATGGATTAAATTATGATTTTTTTGGTATGGATGGTCTTTAAATATACTCCTTCACGTACTCTGTGATATATGATTCTTATATGTTTTATGAAGTCTCTAAAGTTCAAGTAAAGTATTTATATACACATAGACACGCACATATTGAATTGAACTTCAAATCATCGTGAACAACATTAGTACATCGAATTCAACAAATTCAAATGAATTGAAAAATGAATCGAAAAATTAATTGAGCCAACTCATTGATTTTCAAATTGAAGTATCGAACTGAAAACTACAAACTTAAATACAAATTGATCGAATGGCGAATCAAGTAACTATAAGACAGAGTAGAGCTTATCAAAGTACGGTGTGGGCATGTAGGCCTTGTCAAAGAAGGAATCCCAGAATAGCACTTAAATCTGATTTGTTGAGGAAATGGTTTTAGTCCCATAAATTGATTAGTATCCTTGTAAAGAAATTGATGAATTGGCTTCCTCCTCTAGGTCTCCTTAAGTTCAAGGATCATGGTCCCTCTAGAGGAAAGATGGGTGTAGTTGGCATTGGAGGTGTTATGAGGGAAGATAAGGGTATTATTTGGAAGATATTTTTCTGAACCAAGGACTATATGAGACACAAGTTATGGCAACCAGAGAAGGCCTTTGGATTCTCATAAATTCTGTTCTGGATTGTTTTTAGTGGAAAGTGAATCAAAGAATGCTATTTATATGGCAACCAATGGGTGAAAACTGCCTATGGGTCTTGCAGTTTATTCTTCATAAAATTAAGTTCCTTCTTTGGACATACCGTTCAGTCACATCCTAAGGGATGTTAACATTTGGCACTCTTTATCCAAGTCAGGGGCGGTTAGAGTATAGACACCTATCTTTAGCAGAGACTCCACAATTCCATCTTAAGGGAAGTTTTTTCTTCATTTTTTTAAAAATTTTTCTCTAGGAATATATCATATGACCCCTAATACTGCTTTGTTGGCTACTAATATATTGTATTTTATCTCTCTTTTTCAATTTAATAAAATCATTGCTATTATCATTCAGGAAAAAAAAAATCTTGTCCTGATTTTGAAACTCTTAATGACTTTAGCAGCAGTAGATATGCAAGATTTTCCAAAAAAGTCGGAAATAATTTCCATGGCTCTTAAAACAACAGAGGTAAATGTAGTCTCAATGAAAATAAGAGCAGAACATGTGTGCCAAATTGTTGGGAAAATTAATACTAAAAAGATGATGGAGAAGTTACCAATTCTCAGGTGCCCATACACATCCATCAGTATCAACCGCATGCAAGCTGAAGGCATGCCTTGATTTTGAGGACTGATTCTCAAAACTATGATTAAGCAAAAGTGAAGTGTCAGCAAGTAACATATTTCAGAGCCTAATCAAAGATAATTGATGATTCTGAGTGACTAACCTTTGATGTACAAGGTCTCCATGGAGGACGACCAATGAGCCAGCTTTCACTTCAAGAGCCACAAAATCTTTGTGATCATATGATGGTGAAGGTTTGTCGAAGTGGACCCCATCATCATCTCTAATGAATTTCCTCACAAGGCCATCTGGAGATAGCAAACAATGTAAGAAGATTAGGTGGAAGCCTGAAAGTACTGAATCTTTGTAGTGGATGGAAATGGGGAAAAACAAGATAGAAGTAGACTACTCCTGTGGGATCCTGGAATAGCCCAGAGGCAACCATTAGTGATATTAGCATCCTCTAGCGCTAACCACAACCCAGTACAAGATGGAGGTTCTGTATAGAGAAATGAGTTGTCCTGGTGGGGCACCACTTCTCCTCCAATACCTGGTTGCTGAATATACAAAGCATAAAAATTATTACGCAAGCCAATGGAACCAATGGAACAAGATATGCAATGGTAGAAAATCCAAATGGAAAAGCAGTTACTATTACAACCTAAATCATGCCACTTGAAATTCATCTGTATAAATGATTTAGTACCTTAAATATGTACATTGACTGGATGATAACTGGCTTCTTATAGCCCAATGAAAAAAGTAAACTTGAGACTTTCTCAGAGCGAGAGAATTTTCTAAATACTGGGTCAATCTCATGCAAAGCTATAGGAATAAAGACAGAAATTTAGTATATATATGTTCTAAAATCAAGCAACGACCTTTAGAACAGCAACAGAAGGTTACTGATACAAGAATTAAACCAAAGTAGAATCAAGGATATAAGATTAGGAACAGTAACATAAAAAAATAAATCATAGTCTGTGACAAACCATGGCCAACTTTGTTAATTGAAAGTTGCTTTGGTTGCTTCAAGTTTCCATCATCATCAAATGCTTTTTCTGCCAAAACAGGAAGCAGTAACACCATGATAGCAGTATGAGAAATCTGTATCAGGAGACTGGCATACATCAAAAAAAAAAAAAAAAAAACAAAGGAATTCTGTAATTGAAACCATATTGACCAATGAGAACTAATTGTTGTGACAAGAACTCTTTTTCTCAGGTATTAAGTACTCGATTCTGATACATGGCACAGAAGTTCAGATATTAAGTGCTGTATCAAGCACGTACTTCCATTGATTGACAGTTACAATCACAATGAATTGATTGGGGGCCTCTAACCATCTGATTGACTAGGTTCAAGGATTAAATAGCAGCTTGAAAGAGGTCAACGAATTAGCCACATTCAATTAAAAGTTCCATGAATAATACATTAGGGTAATCAATCAGAGTTCATTTGGGTGGATAGCCTCAAATGATCAGTTCAGATCTAATACATGATGGCAGTCATGTGCCACCTGTAAAGGGACACAGAATACCCGCTAAGCATTTTTAAAATAAAAACAGACAAGAGCGAGAGAGAGAGAGAGAGAGAGAGAGAGAGAGAGAGAGAGAGGGGAGGGGTTAAAAAGAATGACTAGCAATCCATATTCAACGGGAATAGTTCACTTCCAATTTCTATTGAAGTAGACAAGAAACACAATATGTAGTTAACTTCTCCTCAAGGTTCGAGAATCAAAACATCCCAATCAAGCAGTTTGATTCCCATTCTTCATATATGGTCATCATGCCACCAGCTTAAGTATGGACCAATCAATTTAACCCAATTTCTGTTTCAACTTATGAACATCTGCACAACTCTGAACCACTGACGAAAATCTTGTCATTCAATAGATTGGTGGTGATTTGGAGCTAGGAATGGGTGGGGTAAATGTCAGGTCGATACTGGTGTCAAGAGACTGCATTATGTAGAGGGGTAACATGTTCATATCTCCCTTAACATTAGGCCTTATCCTAGTGGCTACTGTAATCTATCATAATTTATCTCTATCTTTATGCTTTCAAATTCTAATCAAGATAAGATGTGTGTATCTCATCTATAAGGAAAGCTGATAAGAATAGGGGCTGCATGATCACATTGATCCCAATACAATTTCTTTCTTCAGAAATTATTCTTCTTTCATTTTTAACACGGTATAAGAGCCATCCATTCATCAATGGATGATTATGGTTGCTAGACATGCAAAAGGCAATTTCCTTTTGGATCTTCTCTCAGTTAAAGGCGTTTTCCTTAGTGATATGTGAGAAAGAGACTGCCTTTACATGTCATGTATCAGTATAAGATTTTTTTTCCTCGATGAAGTGGGTATCCCTAAGGTGTTCGACCCCGACAAATGAACACCAGGCAAATTTGGGGTGGGTTTCAAACACAAGACATGGCGAGCAAACCAACGCCTTATGCCACTCCACCGACTCCCAAGTGGGTCAGTATAAGAAATTACTTTCTTCTCAGTTCTCTTGTGCCAAACAAAGGTCAAAGGCCCTCACATCATCTAGTTTAAGGACCCTTTACAACAGAGAAACAAAAGCCCCGTCAGTCCTTTACATAGAACTTGCAAATCAAAACTAAGAAGCTCAAACATTCTAGATGTGTTTTCACAAAGAATGTAACACCCAACCCCACATGCATGCATGATACTGTTCGCCTTGGCCCATGGGCCTCACAGTTTTGCTTCTAGTGATACTCAATCCACCAAAAGGTCTCATGCAAGGTACGGGTGCAAGCTTTCTATATAAGCCCAATCACTTTTCTCTCTATAGTTGATGTGGGACTTAAGGATGTCACAATCTACAATCCACCCCCCTTAAGGCTGTACGTCCCCTGTGCAATAGCCTGCCAGTCCTCTTGGCCCTCCCACATGAAAACCTGCCCACTTACATTAGACCATGGCAAGGACCCACATCGAATTAGTCGAGAGTCGGCTCTGATACCATTTGTAACGTCCCACCCCACACGTATGCATGATATTGTCCGCTTTGGCTCATGAACCTCACGATTTTATTTCTATGGTACTTAACCCACCAAAAGGCCTCATGCAAAGTAAGAGTGCAAGCTCTCTATATAAGCCGAATCATTTCCCTCTCTATAGTCGATGTGGGTCTCGAGGATCACAAAGAACCTTAGTTATTATCTCAGTTTCTAGAAAACATCGTCTTTGGTTGTGTTGTGTCTGGATGTTGATATAGATCTAGGGTCTATCCATGGTTCAAAATTGCAATCGCAGTCGCCATCATGATCGACCTTGAAAACCATTATGACAAGCACTTGTTTGCATTTCATGGTCATCGCAGTCCATCACAGTGATAATTTTTATTTAGTGCAACAAAATCCAAAAAAATATCCAAAAAATCCATAATATTATAAAATACTAAAAAACAATGATTTTTTTCCCATCACTAAATATTTAAAAAAAATATCAATGCCCCTAAGTCATAACACCTAATATTGTTACCTTATTTGAAATTTGTAAAGTTGGCTTTGAATTAGATAGATTTACATGTATTTATTAAAGTAAGTTGAAATATCATAAATTTTATAGTATACATTGCAACCATAATTTTGAAATAACTATTTGTGTTAAAACACTTAAAAGTCAAGAAACTAGTAATAGTAGTAGTGCATTATTCAATTAATAGGTAAGTTGACAGTAAATTTCAACTTCCAAGTAACATTTACTACTACATCAAGACGACTCAAATGAAAGTAGTAGAGTATGGACATGGGAGAATCTACCAAAATCTTGCAAATCACTTGAGTTTTGGTGAGAAAAGAAGCTTAGAAAGCTCTAGTATAGTCTCAGGAAGCTTCACAGATGGTTTGGGAAAGAAAGAAGTGAAAGAAAGAAGGGGAAAGAAAATTAAAAAATAAAATCCATCTTCAACCAATATTTTGACCATTATTATCAAAATATCAGCTGTTATGACAGTTACATTCAACATAGTGACCGTTATGACTGTTATGGACCCATTTTTTGAACTTCTTTTTTTTTATACCTTGGCCATAATGACCATTATATAGAACATAATGCAATGGCCATTTTTTTAAAACATGGGTTTATCTTTAGAGACCATCATCTTTGTTTGGGCATTTGTTATGAACTGAACTATTGATGTAGGTCAATCCAAGATTCAGCCCAGATCACAAGCCCACAGACATTGATGGGCCACATTGAAGGGATCACATTCACAGGCCAGCAGACATCGATGGGCCACATTGAAGGGCCCCCACTTGATCGATAATCTATCCAAGATCAAGGATCCCAATCCCATAGTTAGATAGCTTCTAATTAATAAGATTTATTTCCTATTTTATGCTGAATTATGATTTAGTAATTGCTTAATTTATTTTTAGCATGCTTGGGTTAATTAGAACTTTCACTCCTATATATAGAGGAGCTTTCATTGTAATTGGTATGCTTATTCAATGTCTCAATGAAGTAAGTTTTTCTCTATCATTGTGTCTATCGTGAGTTTTGGTGTGCTTTACGGCTAGAATCCATCCAAGGATTCGATCAATCACGCAAGAGATTGATCTACACTTGATTGGAGATTTGGAGCTGTGCCAACTATGCATCATTGGAACCAAAGAATTAGTGTCATTAATTGGATTATCCATCTCTAAGACGATTTTTGCAACCTTCTGATCTAGTGGGACCTACTTTGCCTGATCTACGGCATACCAAAACTCCAAAATCTGGATCACCTGATTTTTCTAAGCATCATTATGGAATTTTGGAGGCTCCTGAGGTATCCTTTCCATTTTTCAACAACAACCCAACAAGATTTAATCATCATCCTTCAAAATCCAAGATATGGATCTGATGGGACCCATCTGATTTTTTTGGATACTACAGCCTGGTGTAACTGCTTTCCTCATCAGAAAATAAGACAAGATTTAAAATTTCAACAACCGTCTATTAAACGTTGCACGTCCAAGACAATTTTTCACTATTTCTCTGAATCATGCATCACTGATTTTCTTTGGCCTCTTTCAAAGTGGAATAACAATTATTTAAGATGAAACCAACTATTCCTATGGGTCCCATCCTATTGGTTGCATCTCAACCGGAATTCCCTAATAAAAAGGCCAAAGACTGTGGAAATACATCCAGGAAAAAGTTGGAATTCCTGATGAAAGTGATTCAAAATACTAAGAATGGCAATCTGCTATTGCTAAAAATAATTCATGGATTGGAATATCACTCACTCCCATGGGGAATCAGTTAGCCAAATCTCTCAAACCAAAAGATGTTTAGCTTATTCAGCCCCATTATGTGTATAAAAAAAAATCTGCCAGATAATACCAATTAGAATGGGAGATTAAAAATGCTAAACAAGGCAGTAATTCCATTTATAAATTTTTGTGGAAATAGCTGGTTATGGGTTCAACTTGCTCTAGCAGAATTACTTTGTACAACTGATTCCAACAACCCTTGATGTCAATCATCAAGAAACCAGATTGGTTTATATCCTTATTCCACTTAGATCCGAATTTAATCTTCTCTGCACACTTCTACTTCTTCTCTGCACACTTCTACTTCATCGAACTCCTCTTCTTGACATTGATATTGCACCCTCTGAGTTACCAGTGCAAGAAAAAACTTAGAAATCTCTTGCAGAGAACTGTTGAACCAAAACATGAACTATGTTCCTTGCCTCTCAAAATCCGTCTGCTACTTCTGCCCATATAATTCCAATTTTTATGATATATGTATCCTTTGCCAAGATAAGCCTGTGAACTTTGAGGGACCACTAAACTTTCAGGTCAGAATTGGAGGATGGGAGACATGTTTATCTTTCTGGCAGATTTCATGATTTTCTTTCTAATCATGGGCGGAGTCCTTAAGCTAAAATTTGATGGAAGCTGTGTGCAAACCATTCCAAGTGGGGGTATAGGAGAAGTCAAAAGGGATTGTCCTAGTCATGTCACTAGGGTTTTTTCACTTTTTTCATAGCCGCTGGATTCCTTCGATGCCAATGAAGCTGAAATGTTGGCTTTACTGGTAGGTAGTCCGGGAGTCGCTAAAGTTGGGAGGATTCAAGGATTTTCTTACAGGTGATTCTTTTTCAATATTGCAATGGGGGATCATGGAAGAAAACTAGACTGGGTGGAGGAGGTGCAAAATATCTTGCGGTTGTTGGGGACTTTGTTTCATCACATCTTACGAGAGGTTAATGTTATGGCAGATGGTCTCACAAAGGAATGATTTTTTTGCAATCTTCTGCCTCTTTTGATGTATAAAGTCTGTTAGTTGTTTTGGTTTCCTAGTCTTGGTGCATTCTCCAAGGCACAAAACTTTCTCCCCCTCCTCCTGCTCTCTTCCAAACAAGCAATCTTTATCCACCTCTCTCTTTCACAGTGTAATAAGTAAAATTCTAATTTCTAAGAGGCTAATCAATCCTAACAAAAACAGGGTGTTAAAGGGCAATTAGAATTACAAGTAAAACGATTGCAGGGCAACATAGTTATGATGACCCAAAGGGCAAAAACCTAACAAACAAATGTATAAATGAACATTCAGGAGAAGAAACTATAGATGCCACACACCCTCAAAGAAGAAGGAGATTCGCTCGGCGCTCTCGTAGAATTGATCGTCCGTTAGCTGCTGCTGTACAAGGGATTGCAAGCACAGTGAAAAGAAATCAGAAGCACTGGAGCAAATGCAAAAAGTTCAGTTTTTTTGGTTTTGTATGTAGATAGAAACCTGGTTCTTGGTAGAGAAGACTGAAGCTTTGGCAGAGCAATCGAATCCGTCGAGAAGTTGCTCCATCCTCTCCATCATGCGGTCCATCTCTTCAGCGCTAGAGAATGAATCGATTACCAGAAATCCTGACATCATTTGAAAAGAAACAGATAATTAAGATTGAGAAAATATGATGATGATGAAGAAGATGATGGTTTTGATTTACAGACCCTTATCATGGAAGGATTGGATTTGGTGTGGAGTGAGATTTCCCGCAATTCCCATGGATTCTGATCTTTGACTCTTGGTTTTGGATCGGAAGAGAAAGAAGAACTTGGAAGAAGAGATTTGTCAGTTGAAATAAAGGCTTGCTCAGATAAATACCAGAGCGAGAAAGATTCCTGTGGGGTACGTGATGGAAAAGATTGCGTGGGAGCGGAGCGGGTTGTTGACCTTTTACTTGCCAAATATGCCAGGTGGCACTTAGTTTATAACATTTGATTTGATTTTTATTGGGATTATCATTTTTATTTGAAGATTTTACTAAAAGAATTCCTTTAAACTCCTGTAAATGAAAAATGTCCTAAAAAATGTATAACCACTGGAGTGGTCCCATAAGCACTTTTTGTTTTTTTTTTTTTCCTGAGCGGCGATATTTCTTCTCACTCGCATATACGAGCTTTTCTTTCTCATCCTCTTTCCTCCTCTTCCTTTTTCCTTCATAATATGGTAACTTCATTGTCTGAGACTTGAGTACAAGTGGAAGTTTATTACCAAAACACATCGATATCATATATACCTATTTAAATACATCATCTTTGGCATCCCTTTTTCTTTCTTTCATTTTCTTTTCTCTCTTTTCAATCTTAAATCTCTCTTAGTCATTTCATGAAATACTCTAAAGGCATGTCCCAAGCTGTCACACTTTTCATACATTTCATCCAAGTGCTCTATAAATAGACGTCCCTCTCAGTCATTTCATCAAATACTTAACGACATTGCACAAGTGTTCTAACTTATCATCATCTCATTTCCTTTGTGTCCCATTTCCCTACCATTTTAATTTACAGCATCTAAACCAACCTCAACCTCTAACATTTTTCTTTCACCACCATCTTCAAATTCACCCATCATCACCATCCAACCACCAACACCTACGCGACCACCATCCAAAAACAAAGTTTTAGTTTTTCTGAATCTGACATAGGTAGTAATATCCCCACTTAACTGTGAAGAAGTAGAAATAATGAGCAAGCGAGCGAGGATATCGCCGCTAGCCAAGCATGTGATTTTTTCCTTAATCTGACTTGGGTGGTGATATCCCTACTTCACTGTGAAGAAGAAGAAAAAAATGAGCAGATGAGCGGAAATATCGCTGCTGGCTAGGCACATGATTTTATATTACGAGTTACATGCCCGTAAGGTGTTTGACGAAATGACTAAGAGGGATACCTGTTTATAGAGCACTTGGACGACATGTATGGAAAGTATGACAACTGAGACATGCCTGTAGGGTGTATGATGAAATGACTAAAAGGGACTTAAAATTGAAAAGAGAAAAAAGAAAAAGGAATGTGGAAGATGATGTATTTAAATGGGTTTATATGATACTGAGGTGTTTTGGTAATAAGCTCCTACTTGCACCCAAGTCTAAGACAATAAAGTCACCATATCATGAAGGAAAAAGGAGGAGGAGGAAGGAAGATAAGGAAAAAGAAGCTCGTATATCAAGTGAGAGGGGACATTGCTGCTCAGCAAAACAATGAAAAAAAAAACCAAAAAGGGCCCGTGAGACCACTGCGGTGGTTACATATATTTTAGGTCCTTTCTAATCTGTAGAGAGTCTAAAGGGATTTTTTTGGTAAAATCCTCTTTTTATTTTGAACTCATAATTAAATTTAATTTTCAATTTAGTAGATAATTTATTTTGTATAGATTTTTAATAGGCTAGCACTAGTTTTTAATTAGGACAGGTTTTCTGCGATTTCTAGCTCCCTATGGATACAATCCTGACTCACCGGGTAAAACTACATCAATACCTTGCACTTGGGGTAAATATCGATCAAGTTTTTTGTGCCGTTGCCAGGGAACTCGAATGTATCTAAGCAAATAAAAGTGTATAAATTAAATGTCTTCATGGATTTATGTTTAAAAATGCAGAGAATTGATGATTTATCATGAAATTTAGAAATTTGATGCAAAAATACATAAAATCAAGAATTTGTGTTTAAATCAATTTATCTAACCTAAATGAGTTCATAAATTAATATAAAAAAATGGTATGAATGCGTCATTTTATGGACTCATCACACCCCCAACCAGCATTTTGCTAGTCCTGAGCAACATATGGGATCTAGAATAGGAAACTAACCTAAATGACAAAAAATACATTGAGAAAGTGTAAGAAAAAAAAATGCCACTTTCGGTTGCACTTTCAACTACATTTAGCGTATTCAACAAGCCCTTAAACCCCTATGTTTCCCTTAGTAGACGAGTTGTACATTGTGAGGGTTTGCAGTGAATATACCCATAAAATTCTCTTTTTTTCAATTTATTGAAAATAAAAGTAAAAGAAATTCTCTAAAAGAAAATCCACTTATATTGAATATTTTGGAAATCTGGAATAATCAAAATATCAAAATTTTCAAAGTTCAACTCACAGTTTTATTTTCAAAAACTTTCTCAAATTCAAACTAAACTTACGTGCATGATAAAAAGTATACATCAAAAACTAGTTTCAAATATTCTACGATAATGCTGCAAAAGCAGAATTTTTCCTTCAAATAGTCCAATCCCCCGAAATTTAGAAAAAATAAATTTCTTCTCAAAGCTACAAAGATGGTTGCCACGTTACTGTTTACTTCGATGGGCCTTTTCACTCAATCTCTTTTTTCCAACGTAAGGGTTTTTGAGTTCATATGATATAAGGAAAGTTATAATCCAAAAAGCACACCTAGTCCTTATTCATCTCCGCACATATTCCCCCCCAAACTCTTGCGGACACTCTTCACTTACTTTTTCCAACATAGAAATTATTAAGTTCATATAGCATAAGAAGAGTTTGGATTTAGGGAGCAAACCTCGTCCTTAAGTATTTCTGCACATATCCCTTAAAATTTTTACAAACGCTCAAGGTTGGGCCAAAACCTTCATTTCTCTCTCTCTCTCTCTCTTTCTCTCTCTCTCTCTCTCTCTCTCTCTCTCTCTCTCTCTCTCTCTCTCTCTCTCTCTCTCACATATAACACACACACACACATCTTTTTAATTGCATGTGACTACAATGTCTAAGTCCTATAAGCTTTCTAAACCTATAGAATGAATGTTAGGCCAATGACTCCCAAACCAGATGATTTTAGGGCACTAGGTATGGATACACCCCTATGGGCTCACCAGTTCGAGTTAAAAAAAGTTACGAACCAAAACTAGTCACAAACTACTTTTTCTCTTTTTTTTTAAATAAATAAAAAAAATTGAAAAAAATTGAAAGGAAACACTAGGTGGCTTTTCTCATTTCACTTGAATTAATTCATTTTGGCTATAGTATATACAACCCACCAAAAATGAACCAGGAAACAAAAATATTCTACAAACTGAATCTTCGGTTCTCATCCTATTCTCCCGAAAAATCTCAAAAACAGCATTGAAGTTTCTTATTCAAAATGTCAAAAAAATATTTATGTGTGAATGTGAAAAATAAGGTTTGGTAATTCTCTGATGGGTTTCATCCTTTAAAAACAGAGAAGTTTCTTTTTACTTTTTTCCAAAAGTTTTAAAATTTTCAGATTTCTATATATCTTCAAATCGCTTCAATTTCTTTGAAAACTTTCTTTTCTAAAAATAAAAAATAAATGCAAAAAATTCCTAAAACCAAAACAACACTCATAAAAATTCAAAAGTTTCCTAAAAAAACTAGAAATAAAACAGAAAAAATGCAAAAATCTTGTCTAAAAGTATACGAGTGTGCTTGTTCCTCACCCCCTAACCTACAATAAACATTGTCCTTGATGTTATGCATACAATGCAGCATATAAGTGAAAATGATAACATGAGGAAAGTAAATAGCATTAGAGTAAAGTAGATGAAGTCACCTTGTGTCTAGCTTTTCAACACCTTCTCCATGGTTAAACAAAATCCAAAAACAAAAAGGAAAGAAAAACTACACTACATAATAAAAAAAAACATCTACACTACTAGATCCAAAACCTGGAATCTACTAGAATCCCAAACAAGATTTTTCTTTACACATTTTACAGTGATCACAACAAAAAAAAATAATGATTGCATCAAGAAGCACAATGAACATAAGGACCGCATGTTTTTTGTGAATATGTGTAGCAATGACCACCATGAAAAACTCCTTTAAGAATGGGTCTTGAAATTTAACCCAAGGATGGAACATCAGAAAATGGGGTAATACATAGTCCTCCCATGCCAATAACTCTTGTGTTTCCCCAAATTCTTTTGGCACATGCACTAAATTTTCCATGGCAACATCATGATCTAAAGGTGAAAACAATGCCATAAGTGATTCCAATTTGTCAAATTCAGGGATTTGAACATGGCCATTATCCTCTAATGCCAAGCAGGCATCCAAATAAATTTTCTCTTTTTCTTCCTCCAATTTTGAAACCTTATGAATGGGAAGGGCAATTTCATTAAGAAAGTGATCATTAGTTGCCTCATCATTAACCACATGTTCCAAAGTTTCAAATTCTAAAACTTGAAAAATTGGATCCTCCTCCCGATATTGATTACACTTTTGGAGCTCATGGGGCGCATATGTGGCTTCATCAATTATGGGAACCTGAAATTCTTGAAAATCAACAATGTAGGATTCTTCAGAAGAATTATACTCATAAAGGGTGCCATCATTCTCATAGAGAAAGTCCAAATTCTCCTTGTTGGTTTGGCCAAATCTCTGAGGAAAAGGGGCCACGGGCTTATACATATCAAAGTCAGAATCATCATCCATCATACCACTATCAATTTGCTCATCATCACCCTTAGATTCCAATTGTGTGTTTAAGTGATCCATTGATTATTGTTATTCATTGTATGTTGAATCACTTTGTAGAATATCTGTGCCACTTCTAAGGGTCATAGCTTGTTGCTTCTTGACGTGCAACTTGTGAAGTACATATTCTCTTAATATAGATATGATTTCTTCTTTGAAATTGCTCATAGTTGATTAATAGATTTCGATCTATCTTCGAATGGATTGAGGGAGCATGTCCTTTAAAGATTTCTCTGGGGGTGGTGGTGGCAATGGTTCATATGAACTTTCTAAGGGAGGGAGATCATAGGGTGCATATGACCAAAAGAATGATGGGGGTACATATGATACATCTTGAAATGAGTATCCATATTACTACCCCAAAGTAAGATCTTGGCCCATGTAAGCATTGTGCTTATTGGGCCATTATGCCAACTATAATTGAGTTGATTTTACCAACTTGGGCTACACATATTACCCATTTCACCCAAATAAGGCCATTGATTTGATTCCTTCTTTTGTTTTTACAACACTTGTAGTAGAGCTTCTAATTTTGAAGGTGGATTCATTGAAACTTGGATGTCGGTTTGAAAATTCGCCCACACATCCATATTGGAATGATTGAACGTTGGTGTGGTGTATAAGTAATCCCGTCGAGACTTAACGGAAATATTACTAGAGAATAATGATTGGGTAACGCGTTGATCACCTTCTCACGTATCTATATTAGAAGTAAATGTTGGTGTGGGGTATAAGTAATCACCTTAAGATTTAGTCATGTTAGTGGAAGAATTTGTGCAACTGGATGACCACTTGATTGCGGAGTCCCATTAATTCATCAAGGTGGGTGTCAAGAGGGGAGGGTGGCCATTTTTTTTTTTTTTTTGAAAGTCTTTCTTAGCCTTTTTTTTTTTTTTTTGCTAAGCAACAGTCCTAAGAAAACTATTTTCCAAATCTAAAACTAATGAAAAAGATAAGGTTCCAATGAAAATTCTGAAACTTTTGGACCCTAGGCACTTGGCCAAAAAACTGAATCGGAATGGGTTCTTGAATTGCGTTTTGAAGGTGAGTTTCAAAATTTTTGTGGTAACTTATCTATCCCAAAAACTGATTAAAAATAGAATTTAAACTAATTGAAAAGAGTCCTAACTAGCAACAAAAATAAACTATTTAAACTAGTATCAAAGAGGAATGGTTTTGTAGGTGACTTTCCAAACATTGTTGGTTTGAAAAATTCAGCAAATATAAAATTTCAAATCTGGAACCATACAATTTTAATAATAAAAAAATAGAAAAAATCTTCTTCATTAAATGTCCAAGGGTTGGTCATACATTCCATGCATGTAACCCTTAGGCTAGTATAATGATTGGAATTGAAAAGGCACACCCACAAAGCAATTAAAGAGATAAAGTTGGAAAATTACCTGCAATGTTTGCACTATACTCCACATCGATAACGTTTTTGACATTTCCATACTCCACATCACCACCACTTCCATACACCCCTCTCACCCACTCCATCATCCATCCATCCATTCTGTCACTCCACCGTTCTTCCTTGGTGCATGTAGGCGAAGATCAAAAGATGAGGTGTACTGCGGTGCGGCCACTCCCTTTGCTTGGTGTTTCATGTGACTAGAGTAAAGTGAGTTTTAGTTCAAATTTGATATTTTTGGACTCTTGTTTATGTTGTAGTGATGTGTAAAGGATTAAATAATGATTTGTAAGTCATAGTAATTTATTTTATAAGATTGATACACTATATTTTTGTGGAGTGACAGGCCATACTTGGCAGTGTAGTTTAGAGTTGTCCTTTGACCCTAAGCATGGAGTTTTGATTCAAAAATTGATAATCTAAAAACCATATTCTTATTTTCTTTTTATTTTTATGTTTGTGAATTTATTTTAATGCAATTATTTATATGCCATTGGTGGTTTGATGCCTTTTATGTTTTTGCAATCCTTAGATTAGGATTTTTTTAGATTAGGATTTTAGTTTAGGATTCCTATTGGGCTTGTAATTTTTATTTTGAACCCGTAATTATATTTAATTTTCAGTTTAGTAGATGATCTATTTTGTCTAGGTTTTTAATAGGCTAGCACTAGTTTTCAATTATGACAGGTTTTGTATGATTTCTAGCTCCTTGTGGATACAATCCCGACTCACCAGGTAAAATTACATCGAGACCTTACACTTGGGGTAAACATCGATCAAGTTTTTTGTGCCATTACTGCAGAACTCAATCCATTTAGGAAAAGAAAAGTTTATAAATTGAATGACTTCATGAATTTATGTTTAAAAATGTAGAGAAATAATGATATATCATGAAATTTCAAAATTTGATGCAAAAATACATAAAATCATGAATTTGTGTTTAAATCAATTTATCTAACCTAAATGAGTCCATAAATTATAAAATGATGGTATGAATGTGTCATTTATGGACTCATCACATATGAACCCAGAACCAAACCCATTTACTAATTGGAACCTAAATTGGGTTTGGACCCAAACCTGTTTATGAATTGAAACCTAAAATAGATTCCAAACCCAATTTTCACCGGTCAAAACATTTGGAAAATTGTAGAATCTTGTACACATTTGCAACCCTAGTATCATCTACTAACGTTTTTCGCTTAAAATCCTCACATATCTTTGTGGGTGGTTAGTAAAGGAGATTTTCCACCAGTATATTGAGGATCTCTCCAATCTTACAGAAAAAAAAAAAAAAGAACCTTCCAAAAAAAATCCCAAAAAAAAGAACCTTCCAAAAACAAAGACCTTCCAAAAAAAAAAAATCTTCCAAAAACAAAAACCTTCCAAAAAATAAATTTCCAAAAAAAAAACTTCCAAAAAAACACCTTCCAAAAAAAAGACCTTCCAAAAAGAGGATCTCCCTAATCGATTCATTGATTATAGAGACCCTATATTAGTTGGGATAATCTCCTTGCATTAGCAACTTCAATGAGGTTTTAGCTAGAGCTGGCAAACTCCAGCCTGACCCACCAACTCGACCCATTTTTGACCGACCTAACTTGACCCGCTTGAAATACGGGTCAGTTTAGGGTTAGGGTTTACCAACTAGTATAAAAACTGGCTAGGTTAGGGTTGACCAGCCAAACTCGCCCTAACCCGTTTGACCCATTTAGATTTTACTAAATTACTATGACTTTCTAATTTTCATGTGACGTTTCTTATTTATGTGGGCCATAAACTATGTACTTTTAATTTTTTGTGGAGAAGTTATATAAAATTTTAATGCTTAGTATATAAAACTTATTTTTTATTTAAAAATATGATGTTTTTATAGTTGAAATATTAATGTGTTTTTTTATTTTTATGTTGGCATATAAATTTACCTCTAAAATATGAATATGAATATGAATGAAATACAATATCGTTGATGAGTCTTATACTTATACTCAAACATGAAATTAAAAAATTGTACAAAAATTGAAAATGAATTATCTCAAATTCTCAATAAATGTGCTATAAAATATTTATATATTTTTCATTTTTTACACCTTGAAAATTGATAAATTATAAATCCATGTTCAATACAACATTTTAAATGAATCTAAACATAAGGAGAGCTTAACAAATGAAATTAAGCCACATAAAATCAGTTAAATCATACACAAAATGATAATTAAATATGTTAGGTCGGGTCAACTCGACCCAACCTGCATCAAATTTGGGTTAAGCGGGTCAAGTCGGGTTGACCCGCCATGGGTGTAGGTTAAAGGTTTCCAACCTGTTTCAAAAAAGGTCGGATTAGGGCTGAAACCAATAAATTTGGGTTTAGATTGACTTGACCCGAATTTGGTCGAACTCGACCCATTTGCCAGTCTAGTTTCAGCCAATTAATGGGTCTCTTTGACTGCCCTCATTAATGAATGGGCCCGTTGCTCAGCCCAAAAACCCCTATAAAAACCTAACAGTTTCTATCTACAGCTTCACATAGATTGCCACTGCCACTGCCACTTTCTTGAGTGCTGCAATTCTCACTGCTTATTGGGTTCACTCTGATTCATAGAATGGCCAAGGGAGGAGGCAGTGCATGGAATGCTGTGGCTATTGCTGGGTTCACACTCTCATTCCTACTCATCCACTCTGGGCTTGCTCAAGCGGCCACCTATACTGTCGGTGACAGTGACGGGTGGACATTTAACGTTGTTAATTGGCCCAACGGCAAGAGTTTCAGTGCAGGTGACGTGCTAGGTAAGTTTTTGAATTTCTCCAACTTATTAGTACTAGTGCACCGTATCTTATCAGACCCTGTTTATGCAGAATTGTGGAGTCGTTGAAATTCCCTACCTGTAAAGAGAGAAGCGATGAAAAGACCAAAAGTGGTCATAGGCCCACTATCTTACAGACTTCCTTGGTCTTGCGGGAAGAACTCTGAGACATGAACCAACTGTGTCAATATAAGACATGAATGAAAAATCTAGGCCATTGGTCAAGTGGGTCCGCTGGATCAACAGTCAGGATCATATTGTTGCACATATTGACCTCAATCATGTTTTCAAAACATGGTATCAAATGCAGTATTGGCCAAACGTGAAACAATTATTTATTAGCCAAAGTCTGTCTGAGGCAGATATCTTGATGTTCTCTAAGCCTTTTTTTTTTCCAAAAACAAGTTTTGAAAATGTTTGGGAGAAATATATATGATTTTTGAATCATCATTTTCTACAGAGAGGTGGACAATAAGGTAGAATATAAATATGACAATTAGACCGTGGCACAGCAAAAAACTGCTCATAATTGCAACTTTAAGGCCGTGGGTAATTAGGCCATATTTGTGCATGTGAAAGGATTCTGTGACAATGAAAATGCCTACTTTTTTGTCATGAATTTTTCATAGTTTGGTGTAGTATTTCTCTGCATAGAAAGAGAAACCATTATTTTTCATGACTCCATGGAAAACACTTCCTTTGTATGTAACCTAATTCATATGGCAGTGTTCAAGTATGACCCGGCAAAGCACGACGTGGTGGCGGTGAGCAGTGATGGGTACGAAGGTTGCACAACTCCAAGGGGGTCCAAGGTGTACCAGACAGGCAATGATCAGATCACGCTTGCCAAGGGACAGAACTTCTTCATCTGCAATTTCGTGGGACACTGCGAGGCTGGGATGAAGATTGCCGTTAATGCTGCATGATGAATTATGAACTTAAGATCCTGTTTGAATGCAGCAAAGATAGGGGAAGAAAATAAGTGGCAAGAATTGTCTCATAATAATATAAATTTGGGCCGTAGTTTGTTTTCTTTACTTTCATTTTCTCCAAAGTTTCTTTGCTTCCAAATGGACCTTCAGGCTAAAAGTTTGTGTGGGTTTGAGTAGAGTATAATAGGGTAAGGTGTCAAATCAGTGAAAAGTTGAAATATAGTTGAAAAGTCATGTGAAATAGAGTACAATTTTAAAAACTCATAAATAATATAAATTGCAAGTACTTCGGCTGAAAAATTCAAATCACTTCACCCATATGCTTCACATTGCCCAGACCAAATATGGTGCCAGATTATTTTGCAGATACATTCCCTACACATGATAATAAATTAAAAAATTAAAAATAATATAAATTGCAATTACTTGGACTAAAAATCCAAATTACTCTGCCCAATTGCTACACGTAGCCCGAACTAAATAGTGTGTCAGATTATTGTTAAGTTTTAAATAAGAAACTTCATGTCCATAAAATCTACCCTAACCTTTTTTTGAAGACAACCTCCTTAATCTATGCCAGAGTAAAAATGAAACAAGAGAATGATTTAAAACTTAAATTTGCCCAAGGTGAAAGGTCCTTAACTACTAATCAATCCAATTTATCTCTACTAAACAGAGTCATTTTTCTATGATCAAATTCACCTCCACATTCGAAATCTAAAAATCAAATCATATGGGGTAAAAGTCAAACGACCCATGATAAAAGTAACTGTAAACCAGAGGATGAGCATTCAATGGCTGAGATCCTTCATCTTCACTGCCCCAATAAAAATTAGAAAAAAAAAAACACATGTTCAGACTTGAGTTGAGCCAACCCATTTTGTGTATAAAAGAAAACGGGATATTAGAGGCCAGTCTCTAATATAATTCGCATCCAAGGTTAAGTCCAATATATCTTTCCTTAACTCATATGCTCCAACCGTTTATATATTTTTCTAGCATCAAATCCTTGTAATTGGTTTTAGTACTTTTATTCCCAAAATACCCTCTTTTATTATTTTTAAGTTTCACGTTCACTGAACGTTGCTCTTCTTTTTTTTCTTTTTTTTTTTGAAACTTTAAAATGCTTTAATTTCCACTACACCTATCCATCTGCAACAAAATTTATATATTTGGATTCATTTTTTTGACATCTACAAAACAAAATCTATGTTGAATATTTAATTCAGCAAAAAAAAGATTTTATCTGTTTGGTACGTTTTTATTGAATGCAACAGATAAAATATGTTTTAAATAAGAGAGAAAAAGAGATAGAGAGAGAATGAACCCCGTAACAAAAAAAAAAAAAAAAACAACAACAACAACAAATGAAGTCATCTGTTTTTAAAAGATCCTTAATATTTGAACTCAACAGATAAAACCTATCTTTTGGAAGAGAAAGAGTGGACTCAACAAAAGAAATATGTCTGTTAGAATTCAACAGTGGAAAACTCAACATAAAAAAAAAAGGATTTTATCTATTAGCCTCTCTAAACAGATGAAGTCTATTTGTTTGAATAGAAAGATGGGGGAGATCAACAGATGGATTCTATCTATTGGGTTAGAAAGAGATGGGAGACACAATAGGTAAAATATATTTGTTGGAGTAGAAAGAGATAGGAGACTCAACATATGAAATCAGTATCTTAGAATAGAAAGAAAGAAAGTAACCTAACAAATAGAATCTACCTAACAAATAGAATCTATCTTTTAATTAAAGAAAGAGGAGGAGAACCAATAGATAAAATTTAAGAGAGAGACCTAACAGATAAAATCTATCTATTGGACTAGAAAGACAGACCACATATAAAATCTATGTTGGAATAGAAAAAGAGGGTGAGAACTAACAAATAAAATTTAAGAGAGATCCAATAGATAAAATCTATCTATTGGAATAGAAAGACAGTGAGAGAATACTTTAATTTCCACTACACTTATCCATTTTCTATAAAACTTTTATATTTGGATTCTTTTTTTTTTCTGAGATCTACAAAACAAGATCCATGTTGGATATTTAATTCCGCAAAAAAAAAAGATTTTATCTTTTTGGTACTTTTCTATTGAAGGCAACAGATAAAATTTGTTGGAAATAATGACAAAAGAAGAGATAAAGAGAGAATGAACCCCCATAACCCAAAAAAAAAAAAAAACCAATAGATGAATTCATCTGTTTTCAAAAGATCCTCAATCATTAAACTCAATAAATGAAATCTATCTATTGGAAGAAAAAAAGTGGACTCAACAAATGAAATCTATCTGTTGGAACTCAACAGTGGCAAAATCAACATAAAAAGAAAAAAAAGATTTTATTTATTAGCCCCACTAAACAAATGAAATATATTTGTTTTAATAAAAAGAGGGGGGAGACTCAATATTTGGATTCTATCTGTTGGGTTAGAAAGAGAGGGGAGACGCAACAAATAAAATATATTTGTTGGGATAGAAAGAGATAGGAGAGACCCAACATATGAAATCAATATCTTAGAATGGAAAGAGAGAGAGAGATAGTGACCTAACAGATACAATCTCTCTTTTAGAAAAGAAAAAGGGGGAAACCAATAGAGAAAATCTAAAAGAGAGGCCCAACAGATAAAATCTATCTATTGGAATAGAAAAACAGGCCAACAGATAAAATTTACGTTGGAATAAAAAGAGAGGGTGAAAACCAACAGAAAAATTTTAAGAGAGATCCAACAGATAAAATCTATCTATTAGAATAGAAGGAAAGTAGGAGAATACTTTAATTTCCACTACATTTATCCATTTGCAACAAAATTTATATATTTGGATTCATTTTTTTGAGATCTACAAAACAAGATCTATGTTGGATATTTAATTCCGCAAAAAAAAAAAGATTTTATTTATTTGGTACTTTTATATTAAACGTAATAAATAAAATCTGCTAGAAATAAAGAAAGAAGAGATAGAGAGAGAATGAACCCCGTAACCCAAAAAAATAAAAAAACAACAGATGAAATCATCTGTTTTCAAAAGATCCTCAATTGTTGAACTCAATAGATGAAATCTATCTATTGGAAGAGAAAGAGTGGACTCAACATATGAAATTTATTTGTTGGAACTCAATAGTGGAAAACTCAAAAAAAAAAAAAAAGGATTTTATCTATTAGCCTCTCTAAATAGATGAAATCTATTTGTTTGAATAGAAAGAGAGGGGGACACTCAATAGTTAGATTCTATCTGTTGGGTTAGAAAAAGAGGGGAGACACAAAAGATAAAATCTATTTGTTGGGGTAGAAAGAGATGGGGGAGGCCCAATATACGAAATCAATATCTTAGAATAGAGAGCGAGAGAGAGAGAGAGAGAGAGAGAGAGAGAGAGAGAGAGAGAGAGAGAGACCTAATTAACAAATACAATCTATACCTAACTAACAAATACAAACTATTTTTTAGAAAAGAAAGAAAGGGAGAACCAATAAATAAAATCTAAAGGAGACTTAACAGATAAAATCTATCTATTAGAATAGAGAAAGAGACCAACAGATAAAATCTATATTGAAAGAGAAAGAGAGCGTGAGAACCAACAAATAAAATTTAGGAGAGACCCAACAAATAAAATCTATCTATTAAAATAGAAAGAAAGTAAGAGACCCAATAGATAAAATAAATTTTTTGGAATAGAAATAGGGAGAGAACTAACAAATAAAATCTAAGGGAGACTAAACAAATCAAATTGATATGTTGAACTCAATAGTGATGAACTCAACATATAAGTTAGATCTGTTGAGAAGAACATCAAATAACATTTTCCTTAAGGAATATAAAATTAAAATAATATGTTATTTGATGATCATTTTAGAAATTTCACCTTTCATCTTCATTTTAACCACCCCATTTATTCATTTGATGTGTATTTTAATGTAAACAAATAAGGCCTTTTCATGGTGGATGTATTTTTCCATACAAGAGAACTGCAACTCTGTGGCCGGAAATTGAAATTACTTTTTTTAGTTAAGAAAAATTGAGATCACTTATTCATAGTCATGTGCTCCACATCCACATCCACATCCACCAATCTCCTATGGACTTTGCATTCGAGAAATGATTTCAGCAAGTGAATCTATAACTTGGTCACCGATCAAAAAAATAGTCCATGTTTTAAGTCAATGCTTTACTACATTGTTGTTTGAATCATAGGGTTTGTCTCCTAAATCCTACAATTGGAATTCTATTTACAAGTAAATCTTACGATTCAAGTATGAATCTTATGACGATTTAATACTTATTTCGAATCTTACAACTTAAGTGATTTGACTAAGCAAACAATCAAGAGATTAATATTATTAATTTTTTACCTTATTTTCTTCCTCCTCCTTTTTCGCTTTTTTATTAAAGGTTCTTTTGTGGTTAATGAGAATTCTTAAGGAATTTTGTAATTTTGGAGAGGTTTTAATGATAAGTAAGAAACAGGCATGTCACAAATGCATCAACCGTTATGGGCTTTGTCCAACATTGCTTCTTTTTTTTTTTCATCTTTCTTCCATTTTTTATTCATGAGGACTCTTGTAACATCAGGAAACATGCTCACCATGTAAGGTTCACAATTTGGATTTTTATTTTTAATCGGTAACAATAAGTTAAATAAAAAAATACAAGAGGTTACAATCAACCATCAACAATGAACAAAACATGTGTGCTGATATAAGAAAGGAATTTCTTTTTATCTTTTTATTTAAAAGAATTGCAACTTATTTATTTTTCCTAGTAACATTGATATCCTAAACATACATCAATATTCACAAATAATTTATGATATATTCATGTGTCAATGACATTCTGCATATGAATGTGTGATTGTGTTAGTCTTATTTGTGAGTGTATTATGGTGCTGTGGATGGAAAGTCCTTGGGTTATGAACATCTACTTTTTCTCTTTTTTATAGTTTTAATTTAATAACGTTCACTTTTTCTCTCTTTTTTTATAGTTTTAATAGAATAATATTTACTTTTCTCCTTTTTTATAGTTTTAATTGTTTTTTCAATTTTATAAGAAAAACAGAAGTCCAACAATTTGCAATATGATTTACCATACAATTCGATCCAGTCCAATAAACAATTTGCGGTACGAATCAATTTTCAGAACAGGGTGCTCAATAAGATATCCATTGGCCATTCAGAGTCCAAATAATTTATCCATGCCATGTAGTCCTTACTTTTACATAGAAATGGGATGAAAAACCAATCACATCCTCCACAAAGCAATCCAGTCCTTCCAATTTATGTACTGTAGTATGTACTGTTAGCCATATTTCTTTCTCAACGATCAATTTGAAAGCCAAAAAAATAACAGCTAAAACACCCGAATGATGCAATTCTTGGCATGATCTACCTTTCTAAGTAAGAACAGCTCCTTACCCTAGTGGTATTGGTAAGGAGTATTGGTTTTTACTAGGAGCTCTCGAGTTCAAACCTCACCTCCCCCTCTTTGCATATGCGAGTTTTATCACCTTACATGCATTAGTTTTGTTGTTTTCTCATACATGTGAGTTTCCATTACCTCACATATGTAAGTTATGTGTGCCCCTCACACTCGTGGTCCCATTATCCTGCATGTGTGAGTTATGTGTGTCCCTCATATATGTGCACCTCCATTATCTCGTATGTGTGAGTTGGTGTCGGTGTCGTGTTGGTGTTTGTATATGGGTCCCAACCCCCAATTGGGTTACCCAAAAATTCTCTACCTTTCAAGGTGGGGCTCACCAATCAACGTACAGTTTAGATCCATGAAATGCTGACCAACAAAGACAGAATTCAAATGAAACATTGGTGAAGAAGATTTGATGCTTACCACTGGATAAATTTAAAGCCTTTATCATTTATTTATTTATTTTTTGGATTGAATAGGAAACACCAAAAAGAAATTAAAGTACAAGGCGGTAGGGTTCACGATATCAACAAATCAGATCCATGAACCGCTGAACCAACTTAAAAATGAAACACTGAAAACCTCCGACAGAAGACTTTCTTTTTTAATTGTTCTTTTTCAGTGGGTAGGAAACATTGAAAAGAAACTAGAGTACGAGGGTACTTAAATATATTGTAAGGTACACAGCAACAGAAAAGAAGAGACTGCTTTATTCAGTGTCCATATCCACTCCTTGTTTTGCCATAAGAGACTGCTCCTTGGAAGCATGTACAAGTACAACAAAGCTTTAAATTAAAGCACTGATATAGGAATTTGAACAGTAAGCATGTGGTAAGAGTCAGCACTGGACCATTCTCATTTCCCATTCTATTAGATGGCCATAATAACCTACTTCATACTAAAGTCGTAGAAATTCATGGTAAAGGAGGTTTTATTGAAGGTGTCTTAAAGAGGTGAGGAGTGAAGGGTCTATGGTGGAAATGTTGATGAGACCACCACTTTCTTAGGATTTAACTTTCTAGGGAGACGGATGTTTAATCATTTTGTATCAAACCCAAGATTATTTGATGTTCATTGCCCCTCTTCACCTTTCATCTTTCACTTTTAGTCCCTTTCAAAGAAAAGTGTTGCTTAGAATTCCTAAGAATTCAATACAATTAAAACAAATAGGTCCATATTGAGCACTTCAGAACAGTAAGTTGAGATTAAACAAGGATTAGCAATTTAGCATTCACCACGAAAGGAATCTTGGACAGGGAATAGTAGAATTTGACCATGGTCAAATTCATGAATACATCATGTGTCCTTTAATCCCAAGTTCTGGAAATGCTGATTTAAACATTAATTATTCAAGGACAGCATACCACAAAAAATACAGAGGGTTCTCATCACCTGATGAACTGTGACAACAGAAAACCTTTCAGATGTATTCTTTTCATGCAGTAGCATGACGACCCTGAGCTAGTGTCTGAGTTGAATAAACAGCTGCAGCCAACAATAATGGTGGTACCCATGAGAGGCCAGGTGAAAGTGCAACAGGACCCACACCATAAGCTGCCATGACGTAGGAGCATTGCTGCATCAGAAGGGGGAAAAACCTATAAATAGAGGATGAGAATGTAGCAATTTTCTCTTCTCAAAAAGAGAGCTCAATATGGTGTGGACTATTAAAAGTGAATGGCCCTGCCTACCCTGCCTGTGGGGTTGGGAATTATGGATTGGTTCAAATGGTGGCCTATCCATGGATAGATCATCACTCAGAAACTGTGTGTACTGGATCATAAAGGACAAGGATCATACTAGTTGGAGTTGTTTAAATAACAGTCAATTTATGACCAAGTCCTTCAGGGGATGGTTCCAGTTACAATCCATGATTTCTGTTCCCACATAATACAGTGCAAGCTGGTCAATAAATATTAGAATGCAGATGTCTGTACTCCTACCAATGCCCTCAGAATACACAGCAAATGCATTTTTACCCTGAAATGTATGTAGACGAGGAGTATACATGCCAGCAGGAGAGCAGTTCTAGCCCAACCGTTACAAATCTTACATGTTGACCTCTTTATGCCTACAAAAGGCTTGGATGGGTCAACATCAACTGTCTGCAGCCTTTGTGCTGAATCCATCTTAGATGTGGGCTCCTGAAAGCACTTTTTCCTGCTTGAGTGAAAGTAAAATGCCGATCTTTCCACGTGCAAGCAGTAAACCATAAGAAACAATGGGCTAACAATGAAATACAGGAACGGAAGTGTGATAGCTATTATATCTGGTTTCCCTAACCCATCCTTCTGAATCTTCAAGTCTGGAAATTCAACTGTCCAACCATGCAAATACATGCGTGCAACTGTGCTGTCCTCTGATGTCGCATGACCCCAAAACCATGGAAATTTGAGTAAATATAATAGATAGAATACCATGCAGCACCACAGATTTGTATCTCGTGAGCCCTCTATCAAGAACCAGAGAGGCCAGAAGAAGTTCCGTTTCTGCCCTATTGGCAAAGAAATGGACACCGACATGGCCCACTTTTGATACAACGCATTTTTCTCCATGAAATGGTTAAGTAGCTTTGGAAGGGAAAGCAATATGATGAGGAAGGAAATGCTACTCCACAAAAGAATGGAGTAAAGAGTTTCCCATCTTACATGAAATATTAGATGTTCCAACCATGTCTTTTGCAAACTAGCACGCTTACCTTGCACTGAGAAGGGTCTTGGTGAACTTGCAGTCACCTTTCCATAAACATCTACTACACGAACTTGCATCCAGAAACGGGTTGCTGAAGCATCCATGTAATTGCTGGCATTCCATTTGCTACAAAATAGGGGCCCATGGTTGGAAGAACTAGCTGTGTGCAACGTTAGTTCTTCCACCAACTTGAAAGAGCTCAATGAATCAAGTACTTCAGCAGTCACATGAAGGACTGGTCTAGCTGAGAAAACAAGAGCACTGATGTCATTTCTTAGGATGTTATTTTCTGAATTCATTCCGTTCACACTTCTTGAATCAATGGGATGTGTGATGAGGATAGTAGTTTGGAATTCTTCCGTGGGTTCATGCTTAGGGAGGAGTTCAACATCCAGAAAAGAAACCTGTCCTCTATCTAAAGCAAGGATTCTTATCACTTTGGAATCCTTCCAGTCTCCTAGTTCCCACTCCCAAAACTGCCGAGTTTTCTTGGGCTGTTTGGAATGTGATGCCAAATCAATCGAATGCAGCCTCCAAAGATGCTTGCTGAACTTCGAATGCAGATGGCCACAAAGATATGTGGAGACTGAGTACCTAGCAAATGCGCTTTCATAACGCTTTCCCTTTTCCGAAGAGGCAATGAAAGACATGGGAAAATGTCCAAAGGCAACCTTTGTAACCAAGGCATGGGGGTGACTATCCCAATACTCAAGTTCTGACTCAACATTTTCGATCCTTTTATCACTTGGATGACCAAACAAATTTGTGGGTCCACGGAGACCAATGTTCAATGAATCATCTATGCCCAGGAAGACATATTTCCATTCTTTTCCCTAGAAATCTTTAAAGAAAATATCAGTTCAACATTGCCAACTGCATAAAAGATAGTTTAAATTTCGTCATGGCAACAAACAAAAAATGCACTATTAGCAGGTAACTGCAAAGTATCCCTATCAAATTGATAGCAAAGGTTCAGCTACCTGGTTCAAGAATAAATCTTACTACCACAACCATTGCCATTAAATTTGATAATTTTGTGTTGAAATATACAGATTTTGAGACCCAGCCAACACTAGTGACTACAGATTAGCTTTATCGAAATGTATAAACATACAAAAGAAAACATTTGGTAATCAGGATTTAGTGTCAAGTCCCAAACTTTTAAATTGGGTCATACCGTTCTATCGAGTTTGAGTTGGGTTAAGAAGGTCAGATGGATTGATTTAACACAATTGGGCCTAAATTATTTGACCCTTTTAGGCCAAAGGACTTTTTTCGGAATTTCATAAAACTTACTAGAAAGCAGGGATCCCTTATTTGTAATTTAGAAAAATCTCCTCTTAATATAAACCCTTAGGGTTTTCCCCATTCTCTCATTTTCTTCCTTCCTTCTTCAACCAAACCCTAAAAGCTCTCCGGGGGGAAACCAAGGTTGGGTCTTCTGATCTTCAGATTTCCTTTTGGCTTCGAGATCCACGCAAGTGGATAACCGTAAACAATGCCTTTTGGTTACTAGCAATGTCTTTTGATTATTTGTTGTATAACATGTGTTAGATATATTTTCTTTGATTGGGTTTAACTTTTTGATTAGAGATTAATGATATAGATTTGAAACAACAATGTAATTTGTTTTATATTGAGGTTTGCTGGCAACAAGAAATATTTATAAAAAAAAAAAAAAAGATCAGTGCTGCCTGCGCACGCCAGGCAGCGTGGCTGCAGCGGCTGCTGCCGTGCAGGTAGCGTGGCCTGTTGGCAGACCCAGTCTGCTGGCTGGCCGTGGCTGGGCCCAGGTCACGGCTGGGCCAGTTTGATGGGCTAGGTTTAATTTTAAAATATATATAAAATATTAGATAAATAATCCAGTTAGCATATTATTTATGAAGAGTTTAAAATGTTATATTTTGATTAATGGTTTAGTATACTAATGGAGATTAGATCTTATTAAATTAATTTTAATTCGATGTTATTAGAAATTTAGTTAGGATTGGTTATAAATTTAATTGGAAATTATGTAATTGTGATTAATACCTTATTTAGTTTGGTTAGAAATTAACTAAGATGTAATTGGGGGTGAATAAATCTTATGTAAATTGTATTTATAATTCTAATTTGGATTTTTAATGTGAGTTTAGATTTCGAACCGAATTTTGGGATTTGGACCTTTGTTTTATATTAAATAATAAGGTGTAACTATACACAACAATGTTAATTACGAACTTAATTATTCCTTTTTCCTTATTCTGATCATAATTTGATGAAGTTTGGGTTGGAATTGAATATTGTTTACCCAAGTTGTAACACACATTAAATATACATATGTGGATTAGATGATTCATGTCATTTTAGAAAAGTTAGTTGAATGTTCACATGAGAATTAGACTAAATACAGAATGGGAATGTGAGATTCAGGATGCACCACATGATAGACACTGAAAGTAGGATATTAGCATCGTGGACTCACATTTCTATTGTGAAATAGGATTAATTCTCATGTGCATATTTAACTAATTATGACCGTTAGGTGGTTTAGTGTTTACCCTTGGAAAACTTGAATTGACACATGTTTATAATACATTTTCAATTATAAAAGTCTAAGCACTCAAATTGTTAATGGTTTGAATATTGGGATTAAGGGTGTCATAGCATCAATTCATTCTGCATTAGTATACGTATGTATTTGTAGATATGCATATTATCTGCAGGAATACCCGTTTCTGTTATTATCTGTGGGATTACCCGTTTCTGTTATTATCTGCGGGATTACCTAATTCTGTTACTATCTGCGGGATTACCCATTTCTATATATTTATCCGCGGGAATACCCGTTCTATGCATTCATGCCTTTGGGGTTTGCATCTGATATATGTTGGGTTAAATAAATATTATGTTTAATTCAATTGATTAATCCATTACTTGCAGTTTACCCTCTTGCCAGATTACGTCAATAAGACCCACTACTTTTGGTGTTTAAGTTCCATTACCGGTGCCAAACCGAAGGGTCAGGCATCGCAGAAAATTCCGCCAGATGGTGGAGTTGTTGAGTGGAGCACCGATGACATCCTTTGAGGTGTGTCCTAGTGTTGGTGCAGAGATCGAAACTCTAGATTATGTAATAAGGCCATGTTTGGGTCATTAGTTTATTAATTTAAGTTTATTTGCTTTGAAACTATAACTTTAATTGTTATGCTTCGAAGCACTTGACCTTGATTTTTTTTATTAATGAGATTTGTTATATAATTGTTATATAATAATCGTCTGCGATGAGTATGGATTTTACTTCCGGATGTGATTATGGTTGCTTAATCACCAAGCATAGCCTCACGAAGGACTTCGATCCACCCGGAATTGGGGCCTGTATCATTTATGTTAGAAAAATTTTAACTGGCTCCAATTCTCACACCCCTGAAACCGGGTTTGGATCCGGCCCAGTTTTGGGGGCATGACATTCAGGACTAACAATTGAGTTGTAGGCTGATACTCTTGTTTATTATATAAATCTCAAGCTTTTGGTGAAGACAAGTGATGCTAGAAATGGGGATGTAAACGGGTCGGCTCCGGTCCAGGTCCATGGTGGACTTAGAACTAGAACCATTAATGAGACTATAGAACTAGAACTGGTCCCATGTATGGGGTAGCTCTAGGTCTAGCTCCAGGTCTATGCAGAGAATCCTTTGTAAAAAAAAAAACACTACTTTTTAGGGAAAAAAATCTTAAGAATTGAGGTAATATGTCAGGTACCATTTAGGTCATGGGTCCAAAAATAGGATCCAAACCCGGGCCCATTTACTTATCAGGACATAAATAAAGACCCAAATCCGGTTATTAACGGGTCAGAACCTCCGGCTACTCGGAGACCTAGTTACAACCCTAGCTAGAAAGGAAAACCCACACCAACAAAACCTCGCAATCTCACAACTAAATTCTAAATGACAGTAAAGACTACACAGGATTTAAAGCAACAGGGGCCACACTACTTTGAAAACGAAAAAAACACCAATTAGATGAATGGGCTTGTTAAATGGAAAAGAAGGTTGTTCCATTGGCCCTTCACTTGTCCAGACAAATGAACCAGATTATCAAAAACGCAGTACTAGTTCATAATGGGAAGCCAATTGAAAATGCATGTACCTCGTGTACCAGAAAAAACATGTACCTTAGGCCAAGTATTTTCCCATGCATGTTCATACAAAAAGGGAAATGTTGAACCTTTCTTTCCCTATTTTTATCAATCGGTCTGCCCCATTTTTGGTATTTCTGATTTCTGGATCATAACCTACTCGGAACCAAGAGAAACTATAATTAGAAAACAAGGACAATAATGGTTTTAAACCAGTGATTAATGAATGATAACAATGATTAGCAAAAATGATGCCGGATATGGTAATGGTATGGACTATGGATACGGCAAGGTCATAGACTTTACACATAAAAAGAGAAGTATTGGTGATACACTGCCTATTTTGAAGCATTCACACATCATAGATTAGCAAATTGTGCTTCCCTTTTTTTTTTTTTTTCTACTAAGGACTTGAACTCATCACTCTTGCTCTTGTGGCCTTGCCCCCTAAAGGAAGCATTGGGGTACTCACCTGCTTTGGGCTGGGCCCAGCTATATGACATGGGGCCGTTTACTATTTGGGCCTCACTTGGATGAAGTGATAGAAAGCTCAAAGTCTGACCCAACCCGGCCAGAATAAGTGCTTGTAATTTGGTGGTTACTTTCTCCAAATAATTGCTAGAAAGCCCAAACAACTGATAAAATGCCCAGCCCAGGTTGATTGACAAAATGGGCAGGCTTGGGCTGACTGACGTTTACAGCCCATCTTGTGCTTGGGCCAAATATGGGCCTCTGTTTCTAAAGTTGGGACAGTCATGGAAATGCCTCTTCCCAGCCTGACCTGGCCCATTAACGGGCCCCTTGTTGAGTGTCCTAACCAAGTGAGCTACATTACCAGATGCTTTAAATAATAATAAGCTGCAATTTTACTTTTATTTCTTGCAATGATATGCTTCCACTACTAAAGTGTGCTTATTTTTAGAGGTATAACCAATAGTACATCACTCAGTTAAGCTTCAAACTGCATTCTTAGAACATAGAATTTAAACTTTATTTTCTTATATTCATGTATGCATGCATGTGCCTGTGAATCTTTATTTAATGTTCACCTGAAAAATATAGTAGTTACTATTTAGACCATTCAGAAAGAATAATATTTACTATTTAATACCCATCATTTATTCATTTTTTCATATTCATTTACATATTTTCACCAAAAATAAAAATGCATTTACTAGATAGGCCCATCAACTCAATGAATAGTGTGGCCAATTTGGCAGCCACATATTTCCTAATCCTAAACCCTGCATAAAAAGATTCAATGATGCAAGCAGTTGATGGGTTTTACTTGTTAATACTAATTAACATAATTATTATGTTAGCAAGCATCTACATAACTAATCCGTTGACACTTGGAAGTCTTTCACCATGATTTACAAAAGAAAAATTGAAGTGACTAATGAGGCAGTCAAAGAGGTCACTGTTTTTTTTTTTTTTTCCTCCATCGACTGCAATTAGGGGAAAAAATAGTCTATCAGTAACAACACAGCATCATTGTAACACCAACGAAGATACTTACCACAAGAGATATGCTATGGATTGTGCTGAGCCTATTCAGCTGTGAGCTAATACTGTAATTGGAGAAGAAATCCAGTTTGTGTCCCACATGAGGAACTCCATATTTATCGTGATTTCCTCTAATATCAAAGAATGCTTTCTTTTCCATGCCGCTTTCTCTAATGACCACATCCATAGTTTTCTTGTACTGGATCCATTCCAACTCATCTTGCCTTGTGGTTGTTCTTTCCTTGTTTTTAGCATCTATCATCAAAAGTCAATTGAAAAGAATAAGAACTGTGAAAAGAGTTACTTGTCCAAAAAGAAATGTTAAAAAATCCACCCATAACAGCCAATTAGTTCAGCCATATACTGAGTGTATACAAAGGAAAAATAGTGGTCTAGAAAAAAATCTATCAAAAGACCCTAGGCATATTTTCTACCTATCTGTGTTAAAGACAAAGTGATAGAGTAGATGCAACCAGATCCCAGATGACTAGATTAAATAAACAGTTCATACTTAAGGACCTCTTCATGTATATGGAAATTAAGAAAACACTACATAGAAGAAACTACCCTAACTTAAAAATTAATTAAATATAGGGATGATAAAAACATCTATTGCAAGTATCCTAGGGTTAATTATGCTGGATCCATTTGCACAACATATTACTCATGTGCAGGCATCAACCATCTTAAAAAGGACAGCTAAATTGTCAAAAGCTAAAGTTTAGACTCATGAAAACTTATCAGATACATATTTGTCATTATATCTGCTTCCATCTCCATGGGAACTAGGACCAAAGAGTAAATGTGTACATAATTGAATATAGAAACATTCAAACATCAGAACCGAGTGTCACATATATACAATTCAAGAATTGTAACAGTAACTTCTAAAATTACTATCCAGTTTCTAACCGTCAAGAAATTTAGCTTAACTACATGAAGGAGACGTACATGGTTTAAGATTCATTAAGATGACAAATAAAGAAAGGAAAGGAGAACCAGGGGAAAATAGAAAGGGAGAAATGATGAAACCCAGGTTCCAGTAGTATACAAAAGGAGGCCCAGGCCCAGGCCCAAGCCCAAGTATGTGGTCAGCCAAGAGAAAGGGGCCCACTAATCGCTTTAGACACCGATTTTTTTTAGTTTCATCAGTAACATTAAGCGATCAATTATGTGTGTGCTTATTTAAAAGTTTAAGTGATTTAAATTGTCACATGCTAAAGGGGGACTTATCCTCAGATCCATGGGGTTGTTCTAGAAGTTTAAGTTTAAGTCTTCTATCACAATTTTAATAGAATAATGAGAGTTTTATTTGGAAGCAAAGTTGTACTGATGAGAGAATTTGGAAACTCGTAATGCAATCATTAGTAAGGGGGGCCATCCAGTCTCCTCTATAAAGGCTTGTATCATCATTGGTTCAATTCATTAAAATTTTATTCTCTCACATTGTAATTTGAATCACAAGCAACCTCCCTTAATGAAGACTCTTTGTGGTGATGACTTCAAGGCTAGAGACTTTGATGAAATTGTGTGACAATTCATTGCGCTTCAATGTCCATCAAATTTGGTATCAAAGCCATTAGTTCCTTTCTTCTAGCATAAGTTTAATTTGAAATCATATTCTCAAGTCTAGTCATAACTCCGCCAGTTTTTGCTACTGGTCCTAAGTCCGGGTAAAGGAGGAGGGTTGCATTAAGTAGGTTGACAACCAGCATAAAACTTTGTCACAACCCAAACATGAATTCTGAGAAAATAATTTTTCGCGATAAGGCTAGGGCATTCCCCGCTTTAAGCAACGCATTGCAGCATTGCCCAACTGCAGTAAAAAGTGTGCAAGGGCTACCATATAACTCTGGGTTAGTGCGGTTAAAGAAGTTAGTCCATGAGAATAAGAGGAGGAATAGGAAAATTAGACTCGCTACTTGGAATATAGGAGCCTTGACAAACAGGAGCATAGAGTTGGTTGAGGTAATGAAAAGAAGAAAAATTAGTGTGGCTTGTATACAGGAGACAAGGTGGAAAAAGAATAAAATTAAGGAGCTCACGGATGGGTATAAGCTTTTCTATGCAGAAAAGAGTAATACAAGAAATAGAGTGGGTATAGTTGTAGATAAGGATTTGAAAGAGAAAATTGTGGGGGTAAAGAGGTTTGGTGATAGAATTATAGCAATTAAACTAGTGCTAGAGGGAGATATAATTCATATAATCCGTGCATATGCTCCCCAAGTAGGACTAGAGGAAAGTGTGAAAAGACAATTTTGGGAGGAAATGGATGATTTAACGCAAGAAATCCCAAATAGTGATAAGATTTTCCTTGAAGGGGATTTAAACGGGCATATAGGAAGAAATAATAGAGGATATGAGAGAGTGTATGAAAGACAAGGATTTGGAGAAAAAAATGAATTCGGAAACACTATATTGCACTTTGCAGTGGCATTTGATTTTGTAGTAGCAAATACTTACTTTAAAAAGAAAGATGAGCATTTAATTACTTATAAAAGTAAGAGTAATAGGAGTCAGATAGACTTTTTTTAAATTAGAAAACAGGACCAATTAGCTTGTAAAGATTGCAAGGTTATCCCAAGAGAGAGTTTGACTATGCAACATAGGCTTGGAATTTTAGATATTAGTATTAGAAGTAGAAAGGGAGCGATAGTAAGCAAAATGAACCCTAAAACAAAGTAGAGAGATTTGAAGAGAGAAAGAGCAAATATATTTAAGGACAAAATGATTGAGAAGGGAGAATGGAATCTTGAAGGAGAAACTACAGTACTGTGAAATCAAATGGCAAATTGCATTAGAAATGTTGTAAAGGAAGTACTTGGAGAATCAAAAGGAAATAGACATATTAATAAAGAAACATGGTAATGGAGTATAGAGGTTCAGGAAGTTATTCGATAGAAAAGACATTGCTACAAAGTTTGGCAGAGAACTAAGAGTATGAAAAATTTTGAGCTGTATGAAAAGGCAAAGAAAGAAGCTAAGAAAGTAATAAGTAATGCAAAGTTTAAAGCATATAATGACCTCTATAATAGGTTGGGAACAAAAGAAGGAGAAAAAGATATTTTTAAGCTCACAAATATAAGAAAAAAGAAAAGTAGAAACTTAGATCATGTCAAATGTATCAATAACAATGAGGAAAATGTTCTGGTGAAGGACCGACATTAAAGAAAGGTGGAAGAAATATTTTAGCAAACTTCTAAATGAAGAACATTTAAGGGATACAAGAGTTAAGGAGGATACTTCATCATTAGAGCATACTTTTCTCTGTAGAATTAGAGGGGTGGAAGTGAATGACGCATTGAAACGAATAAAGACAAGAAAAGCAACAGGCCTAGATGGTATTCCGATAGAGGTATAGAAATGCTTACAAGAGGTTGGGGTGAGTTGATTATGTAGACTATTCAATAAGATACTTATGACAAAGAAAATGCTGGATGAGTGGAGAAGAAGCATTGTAGTACCTATATAAAAGAATAAGGGAGATAAACAAAATTGTACCAACTATTGAGGGATTAAACTTATGAGTCATACTATGAAGTTATGGAAGAGAATAATGGAGCAAAGACTGAGACGGAAGACCAAGATCTCTGAAAATCAATTTGGTTTTATGCCAGGGAAATTAACTATGGAAGCTATCTTTTCACTTAGGCAATTAATGGAAAAATATCGAGCATAGAGGAAAAATCTACACATGATCTTTATCGATTTAGAAAAAGCCTATGCTAAGGTACCAAAGAATTTAATTTAGTGGGTTTTGAAAAAAAAGAATGTCCCCAGATGTTACATTAAAATTTTTAAGGATATGTATGAAGGAGCAATAACAAATGTGAGAACCATATGTGGAGATACAGGTGGATTCCTCATGACTATAGGTTTACATCAGGGATCAACCTTAAACTCTTATCTCTTTACATTAATTATAGATGAGTTAACTGTGCATATTCTATAAGAAGTACTATTGTGTATGTTATTTGCAGATAATATAGTATTAGTGGATGAATCAAGAGATAGTGTAAATGCAAAACTTGAGAGATGGCGGGGGGCATTAGAATCTAGAGACTTTAAAATAAGTCGTACAAAGACAGAATATATGGATTGCAACTTCAGCGGACATATACAAATTGTTGAAACCATTGTCAAAATTAAAACCCATGAGATACTACGTAAAAATTCTTTTCAGTACTTAGGCTCGATGATTAGTAAGGATGGGGAGCTTGACGAAGATGTGGAGCATACAATAAAAGCTGGATGGCTGAAGTGGAGACTAGTTTTTAAAATGCTTCATAATAGACGAATGCCAACAAAATTGAAGGGCAAATTTTACAGGACAGTGGTTAGACCAGCTATGACATATGGAGTAGAATTTTGGTAAATTAAGAATACGCATATTCATAAGATGGATATAGCGGAAATGAGAATGCTTAGGTGGATGTGTGGTAAAACTAGGAAAGATAAAATTAGAAATAAGCGCTTTTGAAAGCATTTAGGGGTAGCACCAATAGGGAATAAGATTAGAGAAACCTATTTAAGATGGTTTGGGCACGTGGAGTGTAGGCCGGTAATGGCACCGGTGAGAAAAAGTTTGGCTATACAGGTGGATAGCCCATCAAGAGGTAGGGGTGGGCCAAAGAAAACGTTGATGAAGGTTATTAATTCAAATTTGAAGAAGTTTAACTTATCGAAGGATTTAGCTCAAAATAGAACGAAATGGAGAAACAGAATTTATGTAGCTGACCCCAACATGGTTGGGATAAGACTTTGATGATGATTCTCAAGTGTAGTCGTCTATTTCCTTTATTCCTTTCAGTTTTTTATTCCTTGGGTTCTAGCCTGTTTTCTAGTTGAGAACCAAAAAAGAAAATAGTATCTAGTTTCCTTTTTTTCTTCTGATTTCAATTACTGCTCTTTTCAGTCTCTTCACAATCAGATTTACTGGTGTGCACTGTTTCTGCTGTGTTTTACTCCCCATAATCCCTGAATTTTGTAAGCCATACAGCCATCAATCAAACCCTAACCCACATTACAGCCCTATTACCCTCCATCCCATTTGACCAGAAACGCTATCCCAAACAGTCCCATTGCTGCAAGTGGACACCCCTGCAGAGTTTCTATCGCAGTAACTCAAACTGCAAGGCCAATACTGTCACAGACTCACAATTCTCTGCCCTATGAAAGCCATAATGCCCTAAACCTAATCCACTCAAATCCCAAGACTAAACTTGCTGGCTATAAAAAGCACAACTCGTGTTTTGCAAATCAGTTGGCAGACGCCTTGAGGCAGATGATGCCTAGACAAAAATATAAATGAGAAAGGTACCTAACGGGCATGGTGCAAAGTTTGTAGGCTTGGAAAAACTCAAAGTACTCCTACTGATGCCAGTACATCTCCTACTTAGTACTTGGCTCCATGTTCTACTTCTAATACAATCCAATAGTCGCTATTGCAACCTTGAGGCTGTAGGCTTAAGTGATACTACCAATAAAAAGGAAACAATACAGTATAATACTTATGTAGTAGTAACTTCTGTATGTCCCGGTCTATGATTTCTAGTGAGAAAAATATACCATATATTCCACTGTGTACATATAGATCTAGTTTTCAATGTGCCTGTAAATTTCACCTTGTGTGCACAAAATGAGTATCCAAAACTTTTAAAGATCAAACTGAAACATTTTGCTTTTTTTTCAGAATTAGAACTAAGCCTATCTGAATGTTGGACGCGCAAATTTAGTATAATGCTTCTTATTGTCTGAGATAATAGGTCATCTCAATTAATATTTAGTATAATTACGGGCAGCAATTCCTGCCCAGACCTAATAACTAACTGTTTGAGCTGACCATTGTAACTTCCGGATTGGGTTCAGATTGACATTTTTAACACAGTGAATAAATGAGCTGGGTCTGGATTGAGCCTACAGATGTTTCTGGCCACCCACGGTGCTCAAGCCAACCAAGCTCGACTAATTGCCAACTGTAAATTATCGAATACGTAAATTTATAAAACAATTATCAACAATTTAGCAATAAATTAATGCAGACTTTTACACTAGTGCACAATGGATTTCTTTCTTGACTCCATTAATTGTAGTCCTGGCTGTTCTTCCCATTCCACCTTAGCTTCTTGTGAGTTTCTTCCTTGAAAAAACTGTGATTGCTTTGGGTGTGGATTATCCATTTACAGCTCTCTATACTACAAACATTGTATTATCGAAAAGTAAAAAGCTGCATATTCAACTACTTTAATCAAGTATTTCTTCACCCATCAGTTTCCCTGCAATTCCTTGAAATTACTCACTACATCACCCACCACACCAAATGTACAGGCCATGATCATCTGATCAATGATCCAGACCGTCAAACAGATGGCATCCACGTTGATGGTACCCCACAAAAACCCAAATTGGAAGAACCCAACAGTCAATTTGCTTTTCTGGGTCATTGTGAATTCTGTTTTTAACCTTCAATTTCTTGTATGGGTCATTGCAGACATGAGAGAGAGAGAGAGAGAGAGAGAGATGGGAATGGGAATACCGGTTAAGTCTCCAGTGATGAGGAGGAGAGAAGGGCGAATGATACGGAGAGCAGGAACAAGCAATCGCTTCAGGTCATCTGATCTCTGGGGATGGTAAGAGCTGATGTGAAGATCAGATATCTGGACGACCCAAGTGACGTCGCTCTCCAAGGAGAAGAATTCCCTTGAAATGGAAGCGTCTTCTTCGAGGATTCTTCCCAAATCCTCGCTTTTGCTATTCCCAATCTCACCACAGAAGAAGAAGAATATGAGAGCTAGAAGAACCCAAGTCGCTGCCATCTTCTTTCTTCTTCTTCTTCTTCTTCTTCTACTGTTTTGAGTCTTATCATCGCTGCGGGCGCCGTGAAATGGACATTTTGACGGGAATGTTTGGGCATCTTACGTTGAACAAGTGGGCCAGGAATCGGATCCTTTTCTTCTTTTTCTTTTCTCTCTTATCATTTCTTTGTTGGGTGTATTTTTCTCTCTCCCTCTCTCTCTTTTACTTAGGGGACTGGACTCAAGCCCTTTGGTTATGAAAGCTGAGGTATGTGGTAGGATAACACTCAAGAGAGGGAAGGTGGCTTCTGAGCAAGTAAGAAAAGAATCATTTTACCACCCGGATAAGAGGCCGTTTTTGGTACTTGAGTTGGGCCAACATAACTCAAGAATATATGCCTTTTTGGTTTTAGGTGTGAGCCTGGGACCAGATGTTTTATTACTCCAATCTAGGCCTATCAATCTGACCTTAAAACAGCCCCGACTCTCCAAAAGCTCTTGACATAATAAGCGTTCTATGTTTATAAGGAAAAGCCCTAGAGCAGTTGAATAATATTTTGCACACGTTGATATTTGAGTGCCGGGCTTAGAGAATACTTGCTTGACCCGACTTTGGCCTTGGCACTCTTAACTTTTATTTATTTTTATACATAGATACATACTAAAATGCCCTTTTAATTGTCACTTTTTTGTAATGAAATGGGGATATAAAAGCAATTTCACATCCAACTATTCATTATAAAATGCCTCAAAATTTATAAGCACGTACTTGGTTCATTTTATCTTTATTTAATTATTTAAGTTATATATTGTATTTAATGTATCAGCAACAAGTGTTGCACTGTTACTTCTAATCTCTTTCCTTTAATTTTATTGTTTCTTATAGGCTTTATATATGTGTATGACAAAATTACTATACATATATCCCTTACACTATGAAAAGTATTGAAGTATAAAAAAATGAAACCATCACACATCATGATACCTTTCTTACCTTACTAGATCAAAAAAAGGAATTGTCCATTACTTGTGGTGAGAGATGGATGCATAGTGTGTGTATATATATATTCCTGTTAGTGCAAAGGGGGTGTACTCCTTCTTGGTAATAAGGATGCACTCTTTCATCCATAAAATTACTTGGGATGTCAACCAATTTAAAGAAGTAGTTTGTATGTGCATTGAACCTTTAGGATATGGGGTAATCCAAATATCCTTGTATTTACATAATTATAACTTTCAATTTTTAATAGTCCAAATTAACAATATTTCGTAAGCACATTTATGTTGTGATTTAAGTCCAACAATGTTTAATAGTCAAGCCAGTATTAAATTGAAAATAATGTCAATTGATAAAAGGCATGTGAATGTAAATAGTTTAAAATTTTCAAAGAATGAAATGATTTTATAAGTGAAAACTCTTGAAAAAGTATAAAATAGATCACTCTTTAACTATTTTCCTTTTTTGACAAATAAATAAAATTGTATGTGTAAATCCTAGGTCACCAAAGCATGTATGGATTTTGGTTGATAAAAGAAAGTTTTAGAGACAACTTCCAAATGTTTTTTTTTCTTTTTTTAATTTTATTTTATTAACTTCACAATTGAGGTTGGACAAGATAATGCTTGTTTAGCAGTTAGATTCTTGGCAACAATGTAAAAAAATAAAAATAAAATAATGACCTTCTTGTTTTGAGGCCTTTGGCCCTACTTTGGCCATCTAAGGTAGAGTAATGGCTTAGGGAGTGCATAGGTCCTCTGAGGACCTCATGAGCTATACCTTGTTTATACTGAGGGTAGGGACAAAACAACCTTAGGCCTACCCAAGACCAACCATTTGATAAAGCTGCTTCTAATCCCAAACGAGTTGATAGTTAAATTGACTTTGACTTTCGGTTGGCACATCTATTATTGGAATGAAACTTGGGTCACAACTTAGGGTATGCTTGTTTTGTGCAACTGAATTCCTATGAAATTTTGTGCACCTCAATTTCCCCTCTTTCTATATTTGAATTGTTTGGTGCAACCTGTTTTATGAAGGGTAAAAAAAGGGGGATTGATTCAAACATTATTTACTCGCGAGAGAGAAAAGGAGAGTCCTCCCTCCTTCAAAAATTCATATCTACATCGGAGAAAATACATGTTTTCTTTATCACATTTCTTCATTTGTAGCACTTTTTAAGCAAGTCCTCAAACTCTTTTTTTTTTTTTTTTTTTTTCTAATAGAAGGTGTTCCAATCCCTTGGGCGGAACTAATCTCTTCGGGCCCAAGGCAATTGAGTAAAATTCCTTATAGTTCTAATATAGTAATGAAATTCGAACCCATAACCTTCACCAGCAAACTGTGATCGTAAGTCACTTGAGTTATTCCTCAGAGTTAACAAGACTTACGTTCCTGAAAGTGTTTACATTGGAAAAAAAATTAAGGAAAATGTGAACTATCAAATAATCTCTCTTTTAATGATAAATAAATAGAAGGGAGATATGAGAAATCAAAATTTTCATTTAAAGTGATTAAAATTAGATAAAGAAATGTAAAATTTTTAAAATGACTGCCAAATAATGTTCTCTCTGATGAAAAATGAATAAAGGGGGAGATAGAAAATGCATGGGCAGTGTCCAATTCTTACCATAGCAATTCAAAATTTAAGAAACTCAAGTTCTATTTTCACCCGTCACCTCTTTGTTTATTCATTATTGCTTTCGTTAAGTTTCAACTGTCGTTCAGTTTATAAGTAATCAATTCTATACAAACAATGGGCCCTAAAACCAGAGAATATGGGATTTTGAAGGATTTTTGGCATGCGGCCGTACCGCCAAAGTCACGATTGCAATAAAGATACCTATGGACACCAGCTAAGAGTCATTAATAGATAGCCTCACAATGACAATTGTGAGTGCAGAATAGAGAGTTTTATTTGGGTGAGAATTAAATACCCTACAGTACCCTGCCAAGTCACTTTTAAAGCCCGTTGCACCAAGTCTAATATGGAGGAGGTTAAGGATGAATAGACCTTGTTGAGAACCAAGGACAAGCAAAATATCGACATTGTCACTATGGTATTAACCATTTGATCTAGGACCATTAAAATTAATGATTTTAGAAGACATTATATTTTGAAATCTCAATCTAACAAAGAATAAGGGTAGATTGAATACCAAATTTGAAATAGTGGTAATTCACGAAGTGATCGCGTGGGGGGGAATCTAATTTTAAGAAAGCCAAATGGCTCATAAAATAAGTCAAACTATACATCAGACCTATCTAGATAGTTCTCATTTGGAAAATTTGACAACTCTAAAAATATTCTCTTATTTTATGATTGAGAGATTTTTTACATATTAGATCATTAAGTAAAACTCTAAGGAAATAATTTTAGAATTTATTTATAAATTAGAGCTTCTACCTATATAAAAACTACAAAGGTGGGCGGCTTTTTTTAAAAACTTTTTTTTAGGTAAGGTAGACTAAGGTGGACATTGCAAACTTTACAAGTGTCTTGGATGAAAATATCATTATAAAATTTTCAAAGGTTCTACATTATAAATTTTAAAAGGTGAGCCCAACTATGTTAGAGTTTTGGTGTAGAAGTGATACTTTCACTAGAATACTAAGGGATTGATTTCTGGACATACGTGTAAGACTGAGGTTCCAAAAGCACTCAACAATAAGTGTATTGGCAAATGAGCTCCAATTATCTCATGAAATAAGTTTTTTTTATCTAATTTTACCAAATGCACTAATTGTAAATGGCCCTAATAGCTCATATTACTTAAAATTACTTAGAGATTTTATTTATGGCATTAATCTAATTAGCTCATATTAATTAGATTAGAATTTCCAAATGGCCCTAAAGTATTTCCACTTTTATTCCAGTGAGAACAATCCATAGAAAATACCATGTGATCTTATTCTTAGCTATGATGCCCACCTAACACTATGTCAATCATCGGGAGAGATGTGGGATGGAAAGATCTTATTGAGACTTAGGGCTGTTTTATTATTAGAATTTAGAGAGTCTTGTTTGCAAAATTTCTAAATTCGAGACACAGTGAAATTCTTATATGCTCCCTTGCTTCAACGTCTTAAAACTCCACCAAAAGGTAAATAAGTTGAAATTAACTTCCAAAGATCATTAAAGTTCTTTTAGCCGGCTGGAACTCAAAAATTAGTGGCAAGAAATATGGCATTAGAGTATACAAAATATCAACCTCATTATATTTCAAATCAGATTTAGACCACTCAGATCGACCACAGCCAAGTCATCAACGAGCTACAAAATCTTAATAGGCCTGTGGCTTTGAAACCGGGTCAGACCCGGGCTCAGCCCAAACTTACAACGTTTACACCCTCTGTTGTTGGAATGGGATGGGAGTCCGCTACAGAGTCAGAGATGCATTTTTTCAGTTGTTCAAAGGAGTTGATTTGATGGAACATGCAGTAAATATATGTCAACATTTTTAGCCATGCAACCTATGGTATTTGTTCAGGTGAACCTTTAGTTGGTGCCGCCGGTTCGTTTTGAGCCATCTATATTCTGACCGCCAATAATTGTCCGGAATAAGCCTCTTTAGATGGGCTAAGATCACTTGAAATTTGGACCCTGCTGTTAGGCTTAAAGTTGGTATCTGTGAATCCTAAATGCTATCTAATGCTGAGTCAACTGTCAGCTCAGTTCAGCTTCAAGTGCATCAAGCAACCGGGTCAGATCCAGTGCAAAGTTAGTATGAGTCAAATTGATCTGCAAATAGATATTACCATACACCTAGGCAGTCTATGTTTTGGCCCATATCAAGCCTTTGAGCTTACCAAAACCCAAGCTGACCCCATTTGACTCTCTGAGCAGAAACTAGGCCCGATTCAAGTCCTCAACCCTAAATACAGTCATAATCCAAGCCATTACAGGTTGGGCTTAACCAATCCCAAGCCGTGAGCCTGAACACCCCTAAAAGGGGTTGTCTAGAAAGCTAGAATTTCATAAACTCGATTCCACTATGAAAATTTATACTTAGAACGAAAGAATTGTTGACCTCTCTCCAGATTTTTCCTTTTTTGAAAGAGCGACATTCCATGGAATGTGATTGGAGTCCTTTCGAATTAAAAGACTCAAGGGCCCTTTTGTTTTTGGTGTCCCAGCTTTGACGGCTGGGTTCCCTAACCCTCTCGCGAGGGAAGAGACCTCGGGTGAGGTGGGCCGCTCTCAGGTGAAGGAAGAGACCTCAAATGATGTAGAAAGGATTCTTGTGTGTTGTATCAAACTAAACATAAAGAAATTCATGGTTAAATGGGCTCCAAAAATAATTGATTATTAAACAAGTGAGTGGTGAAGGATAAAAGGTGGAGGGAATAAATGGGATATTAGCTTACCTAAGGACTTGAATTAGGGTGACAAATTAGGTATTCATTTTCTATCTCTCCTTATTCATTCTCCTATGCAAGAGAGATTATTTGATTGGTCATTTCTTATATTCACCTTTGTTTATTCAAATTTTACTAATTTTAATAAAATGGAATTTACCTAGAAATCCAATTAAATGAAAGAAACAGGCCATAAGAGTGTTTAGTGGTTAGCAAAAATATGACCCAAAAAAATGTTGCCACCAAAGTGAGCCTATAAAATGAACATTATATATAAAAAAAGAATTCCCCTCTTTAGCGAGAGAGAACGGGAGAGCGACACGTGGCACCTTAAAATCCAAAATATCTCTCCTCTCTCCTAAAATCCTTAAATGCCGTCCTTCCTCTCTCCCATCTTATTTAAAACACCTAAAATCTCTTACTGTAATCCTAAAATCTCTCATTATACTCATGTCCATAGATATATGAATGCTTCAAGGCCCGCATTGGATGAAGAAATAATTAAACTTTATTTAAAATTATTAATATATAAATAAAATATAAATGAGTATTATCATATAATATAGGCTCCTCCTTCATGAGAGAGAATGGGAGTGTGACACGTGGCATCCTAAAATCTAAAATATCTCCTCACTCTCCTAAAATCTCTACATACCATCCTTTCTCTTTACCATCTTATTTAAAACACCTAAAATCTTTCACTATACTCCTAAAAGCTCTCACTATACTCATGTCTATATATATATCAGTGCTTCAGGGCCTGTACTAGATGAAAAAATAATTAAACTTTATTAAAAAATATTAATCGAGTTTTTTCTTTATATGTATGTTATTAATTTTGAAATTCTTTAATTCTTATAACTTATTCTTATATGGTCATAATTATGGGTTGGCATAATCTTTGCAATAATTGTCAATAATTAAATGACCCGAGCACTGTTGATTATGGGTGGCCTGTTGATGTGTGGCCCATAAACAACTAGGCCCATCTTGACCCATTAGCAGTGCTTAATTTTTTTTTTCTTTTTGTTCTTTCTGATTATGGGTGACTTGGGCCCCATTGATGGGTAGGGCTCGGTAGCTCTAGGATATCTTCCCCTTAAGTGACATTTCAATGCAAATTTCAATTGTAATTGGAATTATGTGGGCAATTGAAGCCTTTATAATTTATTTTTCAAAGAACATAATAATTTTATTTGATCACTTGAATTTTTTGTATAAGTTCTTCTCTTTGGAATATTTCATTATTCAACAAGGCCGTGGCACAATGAGAGTCTTCTTAGAGTTGCCAGCTCGTCCCGCTTCATATCACACATCATGGGCCCACTTGCTTAGATGAATGAGATTTACCTAAAATCTGCCCATTTGCTTATATCATAGATTAATGAGATTTACATAAAAGCTATCTCTATCTTCATCTCCATCTCCAACTACTCCTATGCCCTTTTTCCCAACGAAACCTCACTCTAAACTCTCTCCTTCAATTTATGCTGCCACCTCCTACTGTCTTAGTCGGTTATACAGCATGTGAGCCTTTTGGCCTACCCACAAATCTTGGTCACCATCGACAGTAAGTGGGTCAAGTCCTTAGGCATGACCATGGTTCATGAGTTTGCTAAAGCCACACAATACTGAAATTGATGGGCCAATGGTGGATCCAACAATAGATATTGGTACCAGTAGCATTTCAATGAGGGTGCTATTTCAATGCTTTGATATTGGCATCTGATGGGACAATCTGAGATACCAATGCTACTCATCATCATCATCATCAAAGCATTATCCCAACTATGTTGGAGTCGGTTACATGAATTTTGTTTCTACATTCCGTTCTATTTTGAACTAACCCTAGCTTTACTATGAAATATTGTTATCTCATAATTCATGTTTAGGTTGTGACAACGTTTTTGGTTAGCTGTCAACTTACCTAACACAACTTTCCTCCTTTACTCGGGCTTGAGACCAACAGCAAAAACTGGCAGAGTTACACCTATGCAACTATAGTATTAAAATTAAAAAAAAAAAAACCAAAAGCACCAGTATTGGAAAACATGGCAATTATGGAGCATTATGAGTCCCATCATTTCAATCATCTTGGTTTCTGATATATGGAACTTTATCTGATGAATTGCTTCAATTAGATAAGTGATTTGGAAAATCACTGTACCATTAGTAATGATAATAAAATCGGTATTTAGATAGTTATAATACTCTTGGACCTTAATTTGAATTGACAATTTGGTTCATGGTTTGGTTTATTTTAGGTGGCAATATCAAATGATCTAGATCATTTTGGTTTAGAATTGAAGTGTTTGAAATCTTAATTTACTTCCTAACTAATAGCTTTAGAATGTAAATCTTTTCAAAATTTGGACCTTGGCCTATCATATCAATATCTTAAAACATGTCCACACAATGCAAGGCATTAGAGAAATCTATTGTAATACTCCGACCCAGCTTAACATTATTTAGCACCTAATTACGGTTGTTTTAATTGATAATATATTTTGCTTTTGTTTTGGATTCGTCGCGGGTCATGGATGTGTAGTTGGGTTGAGTTTGACTTGGATTAGGTAGATCAAACCTTTTTTCGTAATTTTAGCTTTTCTTCGACATGGTCATTTTTGCATTATCTTGATGTCAACGCATGTCTTTCATTGAGCTTATTAACTTCTGTAACTACGTCGTTGGTAACTGAGGTTGTTTGACTCCGTTGGACCCGGATTTGACTCAAACTGGAAATTGTTTTATGACTTAAACTTAAGTGCAATTCGGTCTTAATAAAAGCCATTCCACCGACTCAATTCTCTCATTCTCTTCTCTCCTCTCACGTTGTTCTCTCGTTGAAGGCTCTTTCTCTCTCTCTCTCTCTCTCTCTCTCTTGAGTCTTCTCCACCCATCAAGCCAAAAGAGGGGATTTTGCTCTTTCGTTTTTGGTGCTTGGATTGAGGTGAGTTGAGGCCTCCTCCATCTCCCTCATTTTCTTCTTCTTGTTTCCATGCCTCTATGTCTATGCTCATGATGCTTCCTTTCCCTTCTCATGCATGCATGCTAGCAGTGACTGGTATTGGATGTGAATTGAGCCCCAAGGACAATAAGTGGTTTGTTGGAACTCCCTTAAGGCAAGTATAACCATAATATGTGAGAACCCATGTTGGTATTTGTTTGATTTTGTTTACTTCACGTGAGTTTGCAGAGAAGACATGTTTACAGCCCAATTTGCTAGCATTCTTCCTTTCTCTGTTGGAAATATGCATATCTGATGTCTTTACAGGTTTTCTGTAGTTGATTCAGAATTCAACCCCGTGCATGTATGGCTAAGCCGTAAATCGCCTACAGCTTAAAGTCCAGAGAGTGTAAAATCCCAGTTTTCTTCTACGGTCAGGACACGGCTAAGCCGTATATTGCCCTACGGCTAAATCGTATCTCAGCCGTGACCTAACCGTAGTTTATTACGGGGTGTCTTTTTCTGGATTAACTGAAGACAAGCAATTCACAGACCTTCTACGGTCCAGCCACGGCTAAGCCGTAGAACAGCATACAGCTAAGCCGTAGAACGAAATACGGGTGAACCGTAATTGCAAGTGAACAGTAAAGGGAACCGCAGTGTCACAACCCGAGCCCAGGGACCGGGGGTCAGAGAAAGTCTAACCAATGACACACGTACTCCCGTGCATGCACACCTAGACCCCGTCCAAGTATACACACACAAGGGATCATTCACACGCGCAAACAATGTACGCGGAAGCTGTACGTATCAAGGCATACCACAACATACCAAGAGACATAATGGATTACAAAACATTAGACTGATGGCAAGAATAATTACAAGAACGTATGACGAAAAAAGGGGGCTTACAAAAATCAAAATACAAATATCAAGCCCACAATACAAGTTACAGCAGAAATCCCCCAATAGACCCAGGCTCAAATGAATGGGGAAAACAAAATGATGCAAATCGTACTTTGGAGGATGGATCAAGTCCACTCCTCTAGGCCGGAGGGGGCCTCGCGAGCCTCTCCTGGAGTCGGGTCGACCGACGCAGGATTGGGAGAGGGATCTGAGCCTGCAACACACAAAGACAACTCAAGTACAACGACTTAGCAAAATATAAGCCACAACAAGATAACACGAATTGTGTCTAATAATGAGTAATAGTCATAGTGCAAGATCCATAGAAATCATGTTTGTATACTAAGCAAATTGTGCAAATGAATAAGCATGCTATTAGGATCATAAACAGATAACAGTCAAAGTGGCTACTACATTGGCCATATTCTCCCTTTCGAGAGCAGTCGGAAGGAGAACACCAGCGACCGGGCCAGGGTACGCATGGGTCTCTAGTTCCTGGGGTCCGGAGTCCCAGGACAGAACACTCTGCAGAGCCAAACACATAAACTAAACCAGAGTCAACCCCGTCGGGCATCCTAAGGCTGAGGCTCAGTAGTGCCATATACCAATCACAATCAAATCGGATGATGCACCTCAATCAATCAATCATATCACATACAGATCTCATATATCACACTAAACGAATAATAGGAAGTGCATCACATATACTGATACTGATACTGAATGCGAATAAGCAATACTGAATGCGGATAAGCAGTTACCAAGAACAAATATCACTGACTCAAGTACTCCAGTGGAGCAACGGTAAAACACAATACACAATAATAGAATGGTCCCGCTCGGGCTTCGCTCTGGGGTTGCTGCATTTCCCACAGAATCGAGAGGTCCAGCGCAGAACACATAAGAGGGCATAACCGAAGTCAATATGCTGTACAAATCAGAATACTTTTACGAATCAAGGTCAATTACAAGCCAATCCTAACCTATTTATCCAGTGTTTCTAATCGTGCATGTTGATGTAGTTTTAAGTTGTCCGATGCACCATTGTCTAGTGTTGCAGTGTCTGGAATGTGCACCGAAGTCCCTTAAACCAACACCCATGGGGAGGTGCTAAACAACTGGATAAAGGGCATGAATGATTCACAGCCCTCGAGATCATTCATGTCAGTTAAACATTTCTATTGGGCATGTTCAGGTTAGCTACATTCTAACATGAAAGTCATATATGGTCTTTTGCTTAAGCCTAGTCCTTTTCTTAATTCCTTTCTCGGGCATCTTACGGTGTAGCCGTAGGTGACCTTACGGCTTAGCCGTAATATGCACTGCGGCTGAGCCGAGGCTCCCCAAAATGCTCATCCGTATTTACGGCTCAACCGTATTTTACTCTACGGCGCAGCCGTATCCTGGTCCACGGCTTAGCCGTAGTACAATGTACGACTTAGATCAGGCTGGGCCGTAGAAGAGTAGCATTTTGCCAACTCTCAGTTATTTTCAGATGTCAGTCTGTACTGTTCTACGGTCAGGGTTACGGCTGGGTCTCGGCTTAGCCGTAAGCCATTTCACGGCTTAGCCGTAGCACGTTCCACGGTGTAACCGTGAGTGCACGGAGTCAGTTTTCTGGAACAGTTACAGACATACAGAAAACGAACGTTTCAACTGAAATCGACTGAAAACAAGACGATAACAGCAAAACTAACTCAATGGGGCTGTCCAACACTGAGACACACAATGAAGAATAAAAACACAACAATCAAAGCAATACCAATCGGTGTTCATACTACTTGGGCTTATACTTGCCTCACAGACGAAATCACGTCGTTGCTTGGCTCAGTCCACTGGAAACACACACAACTTGGCTCCTTTCTTCCTCCCTCACGCAACAGAAACGAAGAAGGAAAGAGAGAAAGAGAGCTAGACGAGAGAGAGAGATAGGCTGAGAGAGACAGAGACGATCGAGAGAAAGAAAGAGAGTAGGTAGGATATTTATAACTAAAATGAGTCCAAATTTACATATAAGTCCAAACAGCTTACACAATTGTCAGTTTGAGTCAACTGACGGTCCAACAAGAGCAAACGAAATCATTCGGATCCAAGACAGTTACGAAAATCGACAAGCTCAACGAATTACACGCGATGACGTCAGAATGACGCAAAACTGACAAAGTCAATCAAAAGTCAAAATTACGAAAAAGGGCTTGAACTACCTAAACCAAGTTAACTCAACTCAAACGATCTCTCCAAGACTCAAAACCAAAGGAAAACAAAAGCCAAAACACACTTAACGACAAAATCGCACGCAATTACCCACTAATCCGGATCAACTCGGGTCGGAGTGTTACATCCTCCCCCACTTGGACATCATTCCGTCCTCGGAATGAACGCGTACCTGAGCGAAAAGGTAAGGATACTGACGCGCCATCTGATCTTCTAACTCCCACGTGGCTTCATCAGGTCCATGATGTTCCCAGAGTACCTTGACCCATCGAATAGTCCTCGTGCGCAAGAGCTGTTCTCTAATCCTAACAATATGGAGCGGACGCTCAACGTATGACGCATTCGGTTGCATCTGAATATCATCGTAACGAATCACATGCGTCGGGTCTCGAACGTACTTGCGAAGCATTGATACATGAAAGACGTCATGTACTCCAGAAAACTCCACGGGAAGAATCAATCTGTACGCTAAATCGCCAATCTGGCTTTTGATCTCAAATGGACCCACATATCTTGGCGCTAACTTGCCTTTTTGACCGAACCGTACCGTACCTTTCATCGGTGAGACCTTCAAAAATACCCAATCACCAACCTGAAATGCTAATGTTCTTCTTCGCGTATCTGCATAGCTTTTCTGTCTCGATCGGGCAATCTTCAAATTGTCAATGACCTTCTGAACTTTCTCTGTAGTCTCAGCAATGATCGTCGGTCCGTGGAAACTCCTTGTTCCAACTTCTTCCCAGCAAACAGGACTTCTACATTTCCGTCCATACAAAGCTTCATATGGTGCCATTCCAATACTCTCGTGGAAACTATTGTTATACGCAAACTCGCACAACGAGATATGTGTAACACTCCGACCCGAGTTGACCCGGTTTAGTGGGTAATTGTGTGTGTTTTATCGCGAAGAGTGTTTTGATTTTGTTTCTGTTTGGTTTGAGTTGTAGAGAGATCGTTTGGGTTGAGTTTGACTTGGTCTAGTTAGTTTGAGCCCTTTTTCGTAATTTTGGCTTTTGATTGACTTTGTCAGTTTCGCGTCATTTTGACGTCAGCGCGTGTATTTCGTCGAGCTTGTCGATTGTCGTAACTGTCTTGGATTCGAATGAGTTCGTTTGCTCTCGTTGGACTGTCATTTGACTCAAACTGATAATTGGATAAGCTACTTGGACTTGTTTGCAAATTTGGCTCAACTTAAGTTATAAATATCCCTACCAACTCCATCTCTCTCTCGATCGTCTCTCTCGCTCTCTGTTCGTCTCTCTCTCTCGACAGCTCTCTTTCTCTCCTTCTCCATTTCTGTTTCTGTGCTTGAGGGAGGAAGAAAGGAGCTCGTTAGTGTGTGTGATCCCGGTGGACTGAGCCAATTAGCGTGTGGATTTCGTCCGTGAGGCAAGTATAAGCCCAAGTTGTATGAACATCGATTGGTAGTGATTTGATTGTTGTGTTCTTGTTCTTTATTGTGTTTCTCAGTATTAGACAGCCCCATTCAGTTCATTTCACTGTTATCTTTCGGTTTCCAGCCATTTCGCACACTTTCTGTATGACTGTAACAAGTTCAGGGAAAATGAGTCCGTGCACTCACGGCTAAGCCGTGAAATGTGCTACGGCTAAGCCGTAAAATGGCTTACGGCTAAGCCGAGACCCAACCGTAAACCAAACCGTAGAACAGTACAGACTGTTAGCTGAAAATAACTGGATGTTGGCAATTTGACATTCTTCTACGGCCCAGCCTGATCTAAGCCGTACATTGTCTTACGGCTAAGCCGTGGACCAGGATACGGCTGAGCCGTAGAGCAAAATACGGTTGAGCCGTAAATCCGGGTGGATATCTGGGGAACCTCAGCTCAGCCGCAGTGCATATTACGGCTAAGCCGTAAGATGCCACGGCTAAGCCGTAAGGTTACCTACGGCTACACCGTGAGACCCTGAGAATTGAATGAAAAGGGACTAGGTTTAAGCAAACGACCGTATAGGACTTTCATGTTAGAATGTAGCTAACCTGGACATGCCCAATGGAATGTTTGAATGACGTGAATGATCTCATGGGCTGTGAATCATTCATGCTGGTTATCCAGATGTTTAGCACTTCCCCATGGGTGTTGGTTTAAGGGACTTCGGTGCACACTCCAGACACTGCAACACTAGACAATGGTGCATCGAACATCTTAAAACTACATCAACATGCACGGTTAGAAGCACTGGATAATTAGTGTAGGATTGGTTTGTAATTGACCTTGATTCGTATAAGCATTCTGAATTGTGCAGCATATTGATTTCGGTTATGCCCTCTTATGTGTTCTGCGCTGGACCTCTCGATTCTGTGGGAAATGCAGCAACCCCAGAGCGAAGCCCGGGCGGAACCATTCTATTATTGTGTATTATGTTTACCGTTGCTCCACTGGAGTACTTGCATCAGTTATGAGTCAGTGATTGTGATTGCTACTTAGTGTCAGCACTTCTTGTACTTGTTTATGTACATTCAGTATCAGTTAGTGTCCTTATGATTTGCATTTCGTATCAGCTTCAGTATCCGTATCAGTATCCGTATTATGTGCATGCAGTATTTGCATTCAGTATCAGTTATGTGGTGCACTTCCTATTGTTCGTTCAGTATGATAAGTGATAAGTGATAAGTGATAAGTGATAAGTGATAAGTAATAAGTGATCGAGGTGCATCAGCTATTTGATTGTGATTGGTATTGGCACTACTGAGCCTCAGCCTTAGGATACCCGACGGGGTTGACTTTGGTGTAGTTTATGTGTTTGCCTCTGCAGAGTGTTTCCGTCCTGGGACTCCGGACCCCGGGAACTAGAGACCCATGCGTGCCCTGGCCCGGTCGCTGGTGTTCTCATTCCGTCCGCTCTCGTAAGGGAGAAAATGGCCAATGTAGTTGCCACTTTGAGTGTTATCTGTTTGTGATTCTGATAGCATGCTTATTCATTATGCATTTGCACACTTGCTTAGTATACGATCATGGTTTCTATGGATATTGCATCATGACTATTGTTCAGTATTATTCAGTATTAGACACGATTCGTGTTATCATCTTGTTGGCTTATACTTTGCTAAGTCGTCGTACTTATGTGTTTGTCTTGTGTGTTGCAGGCTCAGATCCCTCTTCCGATCCTGCGTCGGTCGACCCGACTGCAGGAGAGGCTCGCGAGGCCCCCTCCGGCCTAGAGGAGTGGACTTGATCCATCCTCCAGAGTACGGTTTGCATCATTTTGTTTTCCCCATTCTTTGTGTTGGCGTCTATTGAGGGGATTTTCTGTACTTGTGAAGTGGGCCTTGAGTAATACCTGTATTTTGATTTTTGGATTGTTGTAAGCCCGCTCTATTGTCATACGTTCGTTCATGTATTTGTTCTTATCAGCAGTGTATATCGTTTTGTAATCTCCTATGTCTTTTGGTATATTTGTGGTATGCCTTGATACGTACAGCTTCCGCGTTCAGTCTTTTGCACGTGTGATTGATCCCTTGTGTGTGTATACTCGGACGGGGTCCAGGTGTGCACGCACGGGAGTACGTGTGTCATTGGTTAGACTTTCTCTGACCCCCGGTCCCTGGGCTCGGGTTGTGACAATATGCAGATCCCATTCTTTCTAAAAATTCAGTACACTGGCCCGTAACATGTCTTCGAGCGTCTGAATAGTTTGTTCTGACTGTCCATCAGTCTGCGGGTGATACGCCGTACTGAAGCTCAACTTCGTTCCCATGGCTTCCTGAAATGCTCTCCAAAATGAAGAAACAAAACGGCTATCTCGATCAGACACAATCGATACAGGCGTACCATGTACTCTAACGATCTCATCAACGAACTTCTTCGCCATCTCAGAAAATGTCATGCCTTTCTTGAATGGAAGAAAATGGGCTGTCTTCGTCAATCTGTCCACGGTCACCCAAATGGCACTATTCTTCTTGCTCGTCAGGGGTAAACCTGAAACAAAGTCCATCATAATGTGCTCCCATTTCCACTGGGAAATATGCAATGGATGTAAGGAACCTGGAGGTCTCTGATGGTCAGTTTTCACCTTTTGGCAAGTCAAACATCTGGCAACAAACCCAGCAATTTCTCTCTTCATATTATTCCACCAGAATCTGTCCTTAAGCGCTCGGTACATCTTCGTACTTCCAGGGTGCATAGAATAACGAGCATGGTGTGCTTCACTCATCAAACTCTCCTTCAAAGCATCTACTGCTGGCACACATAACCTGCTCCTAAAATACAAGACATCACCCTCCAAGCGAAAGTCTGGTCGATCTGCAATGCTATCCCGAATGCGCCTCAACATCGCATCTTCAAACTGCTGGTCTTTAATGCGCTGAATAATGTCAGGCTGAAAACTCACTGTGCTGGCAAGTGTCAAACAGTTCTCCACCAATCGCACTTCCACGGGCTGAGCATGTCTCACAAAATAAAGGCTATCCAAGGCCTGGAGAATCTCCGACTTCCTACTCAAGGCATCTGCAACAACGTTGCCTTTCCCTGGATGATATTTGATGGGGAAGTCAAAATCTTTGATCAACTCAAGCCACCGTCGTTGTCGCATATTCAACTCAGACTGCGTGAAGAGATACTGTAGACTGTGATGATCTGAATGTACTTCAAATGTCACGCCATACAAATAATGTCTCCACATCTTCAGGGCAAAAACGATGGCTGCTAACTCCAAATCATGCGTGGCATAGTTCTTCTCATGCTCCCTGAGTTGCCTCGAGCCATAGGCAATCATTTTGCCATGTTGCATCAAAACACATCCCAAACCGACTCGAGAAGCATCGAAGTAGATCATAAATCCTTCATTCCCATCCGGTAACGTCAAGACTGGAGCCGAAGTAAGCTTCTCCTTCAACATACGGAAATGGTGCTCACATTCGTCCGTCCAAAGAAAAGGAACATTCTTCCTGGTCAATCGAGTCAACGGTGCAGAAATCTTGGCGAAATCTTGAATAAATCGACGATAATAGCCAGCCAATCCGAGAAAACTCCGTATCTCCGTCACTGTCTTTGGGTTGGGCCAATTCATCACTGCCTCAACTTTCGTCTGATCCACTGCCAACCCATCTCGTGAAATGGTATGACCAAGAAAAGCTACCTGCTCGAGCCAAAAATCGCACTTCGACAATTTGGCATATAAGCGATGCTCTTTCAACAACTGCAAGGCTCGACGTAGATATTCCACATGCTCCTCTGGGGTCTTCGAATACACCAGAATATCATCAATAAAGACCACCACGAATCGATCCAGGAAAGGAGCAAAGATCCTGTTCATCAAGGCCATGAAGGCAGCAGGTGCATTGGTTAATCCAAATGGCATCACGAGAAACTCAAAATGTCCATACCGTGTCCTGAAAGTAGTCTTCGCAATATCTTCTTCCTTCACCCGAAGTTGATGATACCCCGATCTCAAATCAATCTTGGAAAAGTAGGCGGCACCTTGAAGTTGGTCAAACAACTCATCAATACGCGGCAATGGATATTTATTCTTGATAGTGACTTTGTTCAATCGCCGGTAATCTATGCACATCCGTAAGGTACCGTCCTTCTTCTTCACAAACAACACTGGAGCTCCCCACGGTGACACACTCGGCCGTACGAAACCCTTTTCCAAAAGATCTTACAATTGCGTCTTCAATTCGAGTAACTCAGCAGGTGCCATACAATAAGGAGCTAAACTAATGGGTGCTGTACTGGGCACTAGATCAATCGCAAATTCTACATCTCGGACAGGGGGTAACTCGGGTACTTCTTCCGGAAATACATCCGGGAACTCACGTACTGCCAAAATCTCACCCAACTGCTTCACCTCCTTCTTCTCCGAGACGAAAGCAAGAAAACCTGCACAACCTCTGCGTATCAAACGATCCGCCTTGCATGCGGAGATGACACGCCTCGGGCATCTCTCCTGATTGCCCTCGAAACGAAACCCCTTCTCAAAATCAAAGTAAATCATCATGTTGTAATAGTTAACACAGGCATGATACCGCGCTAGCCAGTCCATTCCAAGGATCACATCGAAATCCAACATGGACAACAAGATCAAATCAACTGGCAGTTGGCGACCTTCAATCAACACGTCGCACTGAGGGTAGTATACACTACACTCCACTCTCTTGCCCACCGGAGTGGACACCACCAGCACATAGGGTAGCGGCTGAGGGGGTTGCGGCAACTGTTTAGCAAAACGAGGTGCAACATACGAACGCGTAGACCCCGAATCAAATAGTGTATGTGCTTCAGCTCGGGCAATGAGAACTTTACCTTCCACCACCTTCGCATCTTCTGCATGATCATGGGAGGCTGCGTACACACGAGCAGTCTGACGCTGCGGCTTTTGGCTCTGGCAAGACGGCTGGGGGCTATTCGAAGCTGCAGAACTCAGAGACTTGGATGACCCCATAAACCTAGATGACTGTAAGGTCCTGGCTTTCGGGCACTGAGCTATCTTATGCTCCATAGATCCACAACTCAAACAAGCTCCGGACTTCTTCCAACACTTCTCCGTTGGATGTCCCAGTCCACAAAACTCGCATCTGCTCCCGGAGAAACTCGAAGTTCCTTGCTTCCCTTTCCATTTCTTCTGAATATGTCCCTTGGACCCCACTGGTGCACTCCTCTTGAAGTCCATAGCTCTCTCTGCTAGGTGGTTGGCTTCCGCAGCATGTGCTCTGTCGACCGCATCATCAAAAGTAGCTGGTCTCTGGAAGGCAGTCACATAATTTGCGTATCTAGGATGCAGACCAGAAATAAAACGATTCACCTTCTTCTCCTCGGTATTGATCATGTCCTCAGCAAAATGGGACAACTGGATGAATCGGTGAATATACTCTGAAACGGTCAGCTGCTGCTGCTGTAAGGCCAGAAACTCAACCTCCTTCACACGCCGGACATGAGCAGGGATGAACTTTCTCCTGAACTGTTTCTGGAACGTCTCCCACACCGTTTCACTAGGCATAGTCAGATAGGCTGCACTGACACTCTTCCACCACATCTTTGCCACCTCTCGGAACATCGATGCCGTAAGCATAACCTTCTGCCGGTCATCACAGACGATAGTCGAGAAGAGATCCCCGGTATGCTCTAGCCACTGATCAGCCTTCAACGCATCTTCGTTGCCGTAGAATTTTGTGGCTCCACGTTTCCTGAATTTATCGTACAACGCATTTGGATCGCTCTCCTTAGGCTGGAAAACCACTTGCTACTCTACAGGCCGCTAAACTGGCGCTTGACTCTGTCGGTCCACCAGAGAAACGACCTGTGCTTGCAAGGAATGGATCGCCTGCAGCATGGTCAAGAAACGCTCGTCAAAATTCACAAGTTGCTGTGGAGCGGCTGATCCACTCTCATTATCTCCCTGATTGTTGTTGTCGTGTGTTCCAGATCCCGATGCCATAGCCTGCAAAATACAAAAGTCAATCTGCTATCACACCAGGTAACGCACACAGACTCATAAGAAAAGATGACCAAACACAACAGTCCAAGACTGGACTACGGAATCTCACCACGTCCTATATGCCTACATGCTTACAAACTAAGATAGAGACAATGCTTTGATACCATACAATACGTATGTCACAACCCGAGCCCAGGGACCGGGGGTCAGAGAAAGTCTAACCAATGACACACGTACTCCCGTGCATGCACACCTAGACCCCGTCCAAGTATACACACACAAGGGATCATTCACACGCGCAAACAATGTACGCGGAAGCTGTACGTATCAAGGCATACCACAACATACCAAGAGACATAATGGATTACAAAACATTAGACTGATGGCAAGAATAATTACAAGAACGTATGACGAAAAAAGGGGGCTTACAAAAATCAAAATACAAATATCAAGCCCACAATACAAGTTACAGCAGAAATCCCCCAATAGACCCAGGCTCAAATGAATGGGGAAAACAAAATGATGCAAATCGTACTTTGGAGGATGGATCAAGTCCACTCCTCTAGGCCGGAGGGGGCCTCGCGAGCCTCTCCTGGAGTCGGGTCGACCGACGCAGGATTGGGAGAGGGATCTGAGCCTGCAACACACAAAGACAACTCAAGTACAACGACTTAGCAAAATATAAGCCACAACAAGATAACACGAATTGTGTCTAATAATGAGTAATAGTCATAGTGCAAGATCCATAGAAATCATGTTTGTATACTAAGCAAATTGTGCAAATGAATAAGCATGCTATTAGGATCATAAACAGATAACAGTCAAAGTGGCTACTACATTGGCCATATTCTCCCTTTCGAGAGCAGTCGGAAGGAGAACACCAGCGACCGGGCCAGGGTACGCATGGGTCTCTAGTTCCCGGGGTCCGGAGTCCCAGGACAGAACACTCTGCAGAGCCAAACACATAAACTAAACCAGAGTCAACCCCGTCGGGCATCCTAAGGCTGAGGCTCAGTAGTGCCATATACCAATCACAATCAAATCGGATGATGCACCTCAATCAATCAATCATATCACATACAGATCTCATATATCACACTAAACGAATAATAGGAAGTGCATCACATATACTGATACTGATACTGAATGCGAATAAGCAATACTGAATGCGGATAAGCAGTTACCAAGAACAAATATCACTGACTCAAGTACTCCAGTGGAGCAACGGTAAAACACAATACACAATAATAGAATGGTCCCGCTCGGGCTTCGCTCTGGGGTTGCTGCATTTCCCACAGAATCGAGAGGTCCAGCGCAGAACACATAAGAGGGCATAACCGAAGTCAATATGCTGTACAAATCAGAATACTTTTACGAATCAAGGTCAATTACAAGCCAATCCTAACCTATTTATCCAGTGTTTCTAATCGTGCATGTTGATGTAGTTTTAAGTTGTCCGATGCACCATTGTCTAGTGTTGCAGTGTCTGGAATGTGCACCGAAGTCCCTTAAACCAACACCCATGGGGAGGTGCTAAACAACTGGATAAAGGGCATGAATGATTCACAGCCCTCGAGATCATTCATGTCAGTTAAACATTTCTATTGGGCATGTTCAGGTTAGCTACATTCTAACATGAAAGTCATATATGGTCTTTTGCTTAAGCCTAGTCCTTTTCTTAATTCCTTTCTCGGGCATCTTACGGTGTAGCCGTAGGTGACCTTACGGCTTAGCCGTAATATGCACTGCGGCTGAGCCGAGGCTCCCCAAAATGCTCATCCGTATTTACGGCTCAACCGTATTTTACTCTACGGCGCAGCCGTATCCTGGTCCACGGCTTAGCCGTAGTACAATGTACGGCTTAGATCAGGCTGGGCCGTAGAAGAGTAGCATTTTGCCAACTCTCAGTTATTTTCAGATGTCAGTCTGTACTGTTCTACGGTCAGGGTTACGGCTGGGTCTCGGCTTAGCCGTAAGCCATTTCACGGCTTAGCCGTAGCACGTTCCACGGTGTAACCGTGAGTGCACGGAGTCAGTTTTCTGGAACAGTTACAGACATACAGAAAACGAACGTTTCAACTGAAATCGACTGAAAACAAGACGATAACAGCAAAACTAACTCAATGGGGCTGTCCAACACTGAGACACACAATGAAGAATAAAAACACAACAATCAAAGCAATACCAATCGGTGTTCATACTACTTGGGCTTATACTTGCCTCACAGACGAAATCACGTCGTTGCTTGGCTCAGTCCACTGGAAACACACACAACTTGGCTCCTTTCTTCCTCCCTCACGCAACAGAAACGAAGAAGGAAAGAGAGAAAGAGAGCTAGACGAGAGAGAGAGACAGGCTGAGAGAGACAGAGACGATCGAGAGAAAGAAAGAGAGTAGGTAGGATATTTATAACTAAAATGAGTCCAAATTTACATATAAGTCCAAACAGCTTACACAATTGTCAGTTTGAGTCAACTGACGGTCCAACGAGAGCAAACGAAATCATTCGGATCCAAGACAGTTACGAAAATCGACAAGCTCAACGAATTACACGCGATGACGTCAAAATGACGCAAAACTGACAAAGTCAATCAAAAGTCAAAATTACGAAAAAGGGCTCGAACTACCTAAACCAAGTCAACTCAACTCAAACGATCTCTCCAAGACTCAAAACCAAAGGAAAACAAAAGCCAAAACACACTTAACGACAAAATCGCACGCAATTACCCACTAATCCGGATCAACTTGGGTCGGAGTGTTACACGCAGTGGAGCCGTAGTGCATATTACCGCTAAGCCGTAAGATGCCTACGGCTAAGCCGTATGTTCACCTACGCCCAAGCCGTACCAACCCTGGAAAATGAATAACAATGATAGGTGTAATGAAAAAACCGCTATGACCTTCATGATAGAATGTAGAGCACCTAGACTTGTCTAATGGTATGAATGTATGAGATGAATGATCTCGAGGGCTGCGAATCCTTCATATTCGTTATCCAGTTGTTAAGCACATCCCCATCGGTGTTGGCTTAAGGGACTTCGGTGTACCAACTAATACAATGCAACACTAGACAACGGTGCATCGAATTACTTAAAACTACATCATCATGCGCGGTTAGAAACACTGGATAATTAGATTAAAATTGGCTGGTAAATGAAGGTGATTCTATCTAGTATGATTTGCTTGCATAACATGTTGTATGTTAGTCATTGATCTCCACTCTTTAACAGATCATTGCATATCATGTCAAAAGTCATCCTATGTGTTTACCTTGAGTATATATGTATGTTTGTTATTGGATGTACACGCACGATATGCTTGTCACGATCTACTCAGGGTTTTCATGATTGACTTTATATGGTCAGGCACTACTTAGCCTCAGCCTTAGGATCCTGATGGGGTGAGTTTCGTGTAGTTTTCATGGCCTTGCTGTAGTAAGGAAACGTCTTGGGGAACCGGACCCCAGGAAACCTGAGACCCATTTGTACCCTGGCCCGGACAACGGTGTTCTTTGCACGATATAAGATCCATCTTTTAGGAGCATATGGCAATGTAGTCGCCAACTAGTTATGTACACAGCATGTATACATTGATTCGTATTACATATTCTTTCTTGTACGACAGCTTAGTATACGAATGTGATCTACTTTGATTTACATGACTGTCTTTATTTTATTCTATTAGACACAGCATGCATTAACTGTTATGGTTTATACTTTGCTGAATCGTTATATTCATGAGTTGTTTGTGGTGTTGCAGGCTTAGATACTCTTGCCGACTCTCCGTCGGTCGGCCAGACTCCAGATGAGACCCCCGAGGCCCCATTAGGCTTAGAGGAGTGGATGTGATCACTCCATCGGAGAGCGTCTTGGACATACATGACATGGCATAGGAGTCTTCTTTTTGAGATCTATCACGCTTGTTACGTCATGCTTTGTATATATCATTTTGTTCATTTTGTAAAACATTCAGATATATATATGTCAGTTCATTTTCATATTTCTCTTCTTGAATTGTGTAGTTTAATGTTTTGATATCTACAGCTTCCGTGTACATGTTTGGCACGTGTGAACTTCCCTTGTGCGTGTGCATTTAGACCAGGTCTACGTGTACAGGCACGGGAGTACGTGTGTCATTGATTTGGCTTTTGCTAACCCCCGGACTCCTGGGCCCGGGTTGTGACATCTATTTATCTGGTAGCTTTGCAATCAAATGCCCATTGAAAAAAATAAATAAATAAAAAGAATGGATAAGAGATCATCTCACTATTAGACCCACCTATGCTACTTGATTGAGATAATATGAGCCTGGGCCTTGGTTGACCCTGGCTTTGCATAGTCCTATTTATATAATATTTAAAAATAATAAAATCACAATCTATATTATTACATCTCAGCCCTTGATTTAAACACTATACATGAAGCGTTAATCTTTAAGGATCCTAAAATGTGGAGGAAGTGCAAGAGCAAAAACAATTGCACCAATGTTATAGGAGTTAAAACAAGTGGATGTGTTTGAAACAAGTGTAAGAATTTAAATATAATTTTTTTCTTTGAATTTTTGGTTTTCTAATTTCAATTTTAACTATGTTTGTATTACGATTTATACGATAATATTCATTTCTATTTTATTTAAATATTAATAATTAAAAAAAAACTTAAAATTTTTTTATCATGGCCCACACCAATATTCATTTCTATTTTATTTAAATATTAATAATTTTTAAAAAACTTTAAACTTTTTTACTATGGCCCACGCCGATATTCATTTCTATTTTATTTCAATATTAATAATTTTTAAAAAATAATTTTTTTTATCATGGCCCACATTGGGTGCGAGCCTTGAAGCGCTTGTTATATATATAAAAAGAATTCCCTCTCTTTATGAGAGAGAATGGGAGAGCGACACATTGCGTCCCTAAAAATATAGGATAACCTTTTTTGGCCTCCAAAATATCAAGACTCTTTGAATTGAAATCTCCTAAAAATATTAAACACCAACAAGATGAACATTAAATGATATAATATGTCCCACAGTGGGCCACTCTCAGATCATGGCCATCAATGTAATCTTGAAAATTTAACTGGCCATCAATGTAATCTTGAAAATTTAACTATGGCACCAAATCTCCTTATGTTAGGCAGTGGGCTACTTTTAGATCATGGCCATCAATCTACTTTTTTTTTGTGTATACGTTAGTCATTTACTTACTTTTTTTTCTTTTTTTTTTTGGCCTTTGTATGCTTCAAGGTTGATCAAATCAACGCCATCAATATAGCTTTTTTTTTTTTTTTTGTTTCAATCTCTCTTTTTTTCTTAATGGGCTACTAATACACGCCATACTAATGGGTCTCGTCTGAAAGCTATACTCGTAAGCCCAAAACCAATAAGGCCCAGTAAAGTAGAGTATATCCTATTAGTAGTTGCTTTAGTTACGTTCTTAATTATCTATGATTCTTTAATATTTAGAAAGTCTAATTATATTTTGTTTAGAACTTCTTATTTGATTTGAATTGGTTTATTTCCTTAGTCAGAAAGTATCTTAGTTATAAATAAAGATGTAATCCCTCCTTATAAGACACAGAACATTAATATAATAAACTTTTGAGTTTGGTTCTCAATTGAAAGAGTGTTGTTTGTCTTTGGTGGGGCACCTAGATATCCTATCCTTAAGCCTTTTGGCTTGGAGATTAGCCTATTGGTTACTTTTCTTTCCTACGCTACTTCAATTGGTATCAAAGCAAAAATCCGATTTCGAATTGCCATTCGGACTGTTCACTGATTCGAGGTAACGTATCCCATCTCTTTTCACCATTCCATCATCATCGTTTGTCACCATCTCCTTATCATCATCGTCTTCATTCATCACCCTCACCATCGCAGCCACCAAACCCCTTCACTGCAAATCCTATCAGCCGCCCCCTCTCCTTTGCTTCCTGTAGGCCCAGTCGAATCCATCTGAACTAAATCTCACCCAATCAGTCCCGTCCCTTTGCAGAGCCCTTGCCCTTTCCTAGGACCTTTACGCCCTTCCCGAACCCATCTCCACTCACACATACCATCGCACCCACTCTGATCCAATTTTTCCCAGAACGCTAACCCCAACAAACCCCTGAAATCCCAGCCAAACCTACAACCTCCACCAAAATCCTATTTCCACCCTTCACCACGACAACCTCCACCGAGACCCTACATTCACCCCTCGCCGGAGTCTAACACGAAACTGCAACCCCCAATCCCCTTTCATCTTTGCCTAACACCCCTACAAACGCTGAGCCTTCCTCAACCCCATCCCCTCACTGAGAACCCCAGACCCATCTGTTGCAAAGGCCAAACCAAGCAAAAAAAAAAAAAAAAGACAGTAGGCACAGAAAAGAGAGATAAGAGATAGAGGAGAGAAAGGAGGCGTGTACCGTGCACCGACGATTGACAACATTCTCGTTGAGCATCGCCGCTGCCCCGTGGTCACCATCACCACCTCACCTTCCTGCTGCTCCACCCCTCCCTCTTCTTCCCTGACGAAGCCAGCAATGTGAAAAAGGTTTCGACCACTTTTTTTTTTCTCATGCTCTCGGGTCCATCCCAACCCACGACTCGATTTAACGTAAGCTCTAGCCAGGCCCATCCTCTGGGTCTTATTTCAGGTACGATTTAACCCATTTAGTTCAATATATATATAAGTCTTTTGTTTTCTTTTCCTTTACAAGCAATGTCTACCCGAAGCGGTCAATCATATCGGGCAAATTTTCTGATGATCAATGTGATGCTATGATAATGAAGCTATATGAAAGAGTACGTACTTTTGAAGTCATGTCTTGAAGTTCACAGAGGCCTACTGCTGTAGAAGCATAGCCTAGCATTGGAAACTAACAAAATCCCACTTAACAAGCAGAAACAGGCCCTCAACAATCTAGTCATGATTTTATTCAGTGTCTTTTTACAGAGAAAGATCCTGCAAACACACCTGTTGCACCCAAGTTTGATGATATCACAAAGTGAGTCAAAATTGTTATTGCCAATTTCTCCAGTCGTCTCAATCCAAAGGCTTTTATTGACTGGCTCAATTCTCTTGAAGGTTATTTCTTTTAGTATTATATGGATGATGCACGATGTGTTGCTTTCATCACAGTCAATCTTAAAGGTTCAGAACGCATTTGGTGGCATAGCATTGAGCACAACAATCTTGTCATGGGACGCCTTCCTATTAAGTGGGATGATATACATGAAAAGCTTAAAGGCAAATACCTGTTATCCAATTATTTGAGTCTTTTTCAACAAGAATATTTTGTTTTCAAGTAAGGCACATTATTACTGGATGAGTATACAAAGAAATTTAATGATTATGTTATTCGGTGTAAAGTTCAAGAAAATGACTTCGCACTAGTCAACCAGTACAGAGCTAGTTTGCAGGAAGAAATTAGATGTGAGGTCCTTATGCATGACTTTGAAACTGTTGATGACATTTATAATAAAAGCAAAACGGGTTGAGTTAGAACTACGGTCATCTACTTTGAGATGCTTTGGCACTCAAGTTGGGGAGTCAATGACTCGTTGAACCCCCGCCTTTCAGAATAATAATTGTGCGCCACCCAATCAGAATAATTTTCAATATAACGTGCTCCGCCACCGGGTTATCATCCACCTCCGAGACAGTAGCACAACCAACCCGACCAGCGTCTTGTTGCTCAAAACCAACAGAGCACAGTGCCATAAGAACAAGAGATGAGGAGTCGTGAACCTCCTCGATAGGATCAACGAACTGATGGTTGTTACTAATGTGGTTAACAAGGTCACTTTGCTAATGAATTTCCTAGGTTCACAATCTTTATTATTGTGATGAAGATCCTTATTCTTCAGAAAAATATGACAAGCATATTGAGATGGAGCCTCCTCTTGACCACGTCTAATCAGACGCTTAACCGGATTCACAACCTGAGGCTCAATCTGATCCTTCTCCTCTCACCACCACCACTACAGAAAAAGGTGGTCCTATCCTTATTATACGCAGACTTCTCCTCACCAATGAGTAAGAAGAAGCCAACTGGCGACATACTTTAATCTTCAGGACATACGTGAAATGCAAAGGTAAGTTATGCAATTTAATTGTTGATAGTGGAAGTGCAATGAATATAGTTTCACAAGAAATGATTCATAAGCTCAATTTGCCTACTAAAAAGCACCCAAAGCCTTACAAGGTCCCTTGGGTAGACAATCATTCAATTCCTGTGACTCATCGCTTCTTAGTTCATTTCAAAATTAGTATATATGAAAATGATATATGGTGTGATATCATTCCCATGAATATTGTTCACATCCTACTTGGCTGACCCTGGCTATATGGTTGAGAGGTACATACTGATCAGAAAAAGCACATATATTCTTTTAAGTGGAAGGGACAAGTGGTGGATCACTTTCCATTGCCTCCATTAACATCCTCCTTGGCAGTTTTTACCACCCTATCAAACCTTCATGTCCTCTTTATGCGAAAATTTGAAATGGAAAGCAAAGACCAAGAGTTATTTATGCTCTTGTTCCAAAAGAAGTAAAAGAAGTAGATGATAAACTACATGTTTCTATACCACCAAAGATCAAATCATTACTCACTGATTTTCAAGACTTAATTCTAGCAGAGCTTTCTAATGAACTACCTCCTATGAGGGACATACAGCATGCCATTGTCCCCTGGTCTAGCTTTCATAATTTATTTGCTTATAGCATGAGCCCTGCTACGCATGAAGACTTGTGAAAACAGGTTGAAGACTTACTTCAGAAGGGTTATATCCAAGAAAGCATGAGTCCTTGCATAGTTCTAGCCCTCTTGACATTAAAGAAAGATGGTTCTTGGCGAATGTGCAGAGCCATCAACAAGATCACCATCAAATATCGGCTTCCAATTCCCCGAATGGATGACATGCTTGATATGATGTCTTGATCATCTGTCTTCTCCAAGATTGATCTCAGGAGCGGATATTATCAAGTCCATATTCAGCTTGGAGATGAATAGAAGACAACAATCAAGACCAAAGATGGATTATACAAACGGTTGGTAATACCGTTCGGTTTATCTAATGCTCCTAGCATTTTTATAAGAGTAATGACTCATCTTCCATGGCCTTTTCTTGGCAAATTTGTTGTTGTATATTTTGATAACATTTTAATCTTCAACAAATCAAAATGAGCTCACCTTGACCATCTGAGGTATGTCATGTGTGCATTTCGTAAAGAAAAGTTTTATATTAATTTAAAAAAGTGTACATTTTTTAGTTCCAAAGTTATGTTTTTGGGCTTTGTTGTTTCTGCCCAAGGAGTTAAAGCTGATCCCGATAAAATCAAAGTAATCATTGATTGGCGCATTCTCACTTCTATATATGAGGTACGTAGCTTTCATAGATTGGCTACCTTTTATCGGAAGTTCATTTGTAATTTTAGTACCATCATAACCCCTATAACTGATTGCATAAAAAAAGAGAGAGTTCATTTGGACGAATGTTGCCTCTCAAGCATTTAAACAGATTAAGCAGAAAATGATTGAGGCACTGGTTTTAATACTTTCAGAATTTGAAAAGGTCTTCAAAGTTAGTTGTGATGCGTCCCACGTTGGTATTAGCGGAGTCTTGAGTAAAGACGGTCATCCAGTTGTTTACTTCAGTGAGAAGTTAAATGATTCCCATAAGAGGTATACGATTTATAATATGAAATATTATGTAATAATTCAAGCTCTTTGTTATTAATGTCATTATCTAATTGGGAAAGAGTTTGTTTTATACTCTGACCATGAAGCATTGCAACACCTAAATTCTCAAAAGAATATGAGCACCAATCTTGTGAAATGGAGTGCATACTTACAGGAGTTCACTTTTATTTTATATCATAAATCTGGAATGGAAAATAAAGTTGCAGATGTTTTGAGTCGTTGCACTTACATACTTACGACAATTTCCATCAATGTTCCCGACTTTGAAGAAATACGCAAAGAATACACAGTTGATCATGACTGTGGTCAAATTTATATAGATCTTCTAAATGGTGAGTTTTCTGAAAATCCAAAGTTTTCCATTCATGATGGTTATCTCTTCCGTGGAAATCTTTTATGTTTGCCAGCTACATCTATCCGTGAGTTTGTGATAGATGAATTACACGGTGGTGGATGTAGTGGACTTTTTGGGCGTGACAAAACATTGGCTATTGTGGAAGATCGTTTCTTTTGGTCACGCTTAAAACTAGATGTTGCCCAATTTGTGAATTATGCAGAGTATGCCAACTTGCAAAAGGTCAAAAGAAGAAAATAGGTTTATATCAGCCCCTTCCTATTCCACATGCGCCTTGGTAAGATTTGAGCATGGATTTTGTCTTGGGCTTACCCAAAACAGCGAGGAAGGTGGATTCTGTATTTGTTGTTGTTGATTGTTTATCAAAATTACACATTTTATCCCTTATTCTCATATAGTAGATGTCAAGAAGACTGCTACTCTTTTCTTTAAATAAGTTGTTCGTCTGTATGGCCTTCCCAAGACAATAGTATCTAAAAGAAATACGAAGTTTATGAGTTTCCTCTAGAAGACTTTATGGCACATGATGCGCACAAAACCCCAATACTCAAGTGCATATCATTTGCAAACTGATGGCCAAGCAGAGGTCATCAAATTGTAGTTTGGAAAACCTTTTCGATGTCTTATCGGAGAACATGTTGCTTCATGAGATCTTCTTTTACCCATGGCGGAGTTTGCTTCTATTAATTCCGTCAGCAGAATGATAGGGAGATCACCATTTAAAGTTGTCACTGGGGCCAATCCACGTCTTCCTCTTGAATTTAGCCCGTTACTAGTTGATTCTACACCAAGTCAGGAAGCTGAACAGTTTGCACAATATATGAAGGATGTTCATGATGAAGTTCGTCAGCAAATTGCTACAAGTAATTAAGCATATAAAAGGCATGCAAATTCTAGTAGCTGCCATGTTGATTTTGCTGAATGCAATATGGTAATGGTTAGTTTGAAGTTCAAGCGATTTCCTACAGGTAAATATAAAAAGCTACATCCACAAACTGCAAGTCCCTTTAAAATTCTGAAGAAAATCAGCTCCAATGCATATGTTCTCGACCTTCCATCAGACATGAATATTAGTTCTACCTTTAATATTGAAGATTTGACATTTTATCACATGTATCACAAAGATGAATCCTTTGAGGAACAAGCTCTTCGTATCCCTTTATATCACTTTCCTCCAGGTAAAATTGAAGATGTTTTTGATGATCAGCTCATTTAAACTAAGAATGGCAGCTTTCACAAGTTCCTTGTCAAGTGTAAAGTAAAACCATTCTCCGAAACTATATGGATTACGGCTACAGATTCTCAACAGATCAATCCTGATTTTCTACGAGAAATACCAAGCTGATAACTCATCGGAATCGAGTTTTTCTAAGGCAGGGAGAGCTGATGAAGGCCATATTTATGGGCCCCGGCTAAAAGTCTATATCCATAGGCCCAAGACCAATAAGACCCAGTAGAGTAGTGTAAATACTATTAGTAGTTGCTTTAGTTGCTTTCTTAATTATCTAGAATTTTTTAATATTTAGAGAGTGCAATTATGTTTCATTTAGGACTTCTTATTTGATTTGAATTGATTTATTTTCTTAGTTAGAAAGTATCTTAGTTATAAATAAAGATATATTCTCTCCTCATAGGACACAAAACATTGATATCAATAAACTTTTAAGTTTGATTAACAATTAAGAGAGTGTTGTTTGTCTTTTGTAAGGCACTTAGGTATCACATCCTTAAGCCTTTTGGCTTGGAGATTAGCCCATTGCCTATTCTTCTTCCCTGAACTGCTTCAGCCACTTTTAGATCATGTCTATCAATGTAATCTTGAAAAATCAACTACGGCACCAAATCGCATTGTTAGGTGATGGGCCACTTGCAGATCATGGCCATCAATGTACCTTTTTGTGCATATGTCAGTTTTTTTTTTATTACTTCTTTTGTGCATACGTTAGCCTTTTTTTTTTTAAGCCTTTGTATGCTTCAAGGTTAATCAAATCATTTCAATCTATGAACTTTTTTTGTGTATACATTAGTCTTTGATTGGTTTAGCTTGATAAGTTTTTAGGTTTTTTAAGTGCTAATAGTTTTACTAGCTACAACATCTACATATGTGGAATAGATAAGTATGGTATAGGCACGGAGGCAAAAGCCATTGAAGAGAACTACACCCGTCAACAAATCTGCAATAAGTATGTTTTTTTCATCTCCTTTTTGTGTGTTTTTTATTGAGTTTTGATTGGTTTAGTTTAATCAGTTTGGACTTTGAGATTTAAGTTTCTTTTGCATTACTTTGACATATTGCCTTTAGTACAAACAATATGCTTTTCTATCTTCATTTGAATGCAAGTGTATTTTTTTAATAACTATCATGAGTTTTTGAATATATATATATATATATATTGTTATAACATATCTTTCTTAAATTGCAATTGTCTCATAATGACATTGAATAATTATGGGTTTGCTTTCCTGTTTGGCTTGATCAAATAGTAAGGACTTTACTCTTTTCTTGTATTTACTTTATATGTTATTTTATTTTAGTATTTTTTGGGTTTTATGGGTATTTTTATGAACCTTAAAATCTTTTTTGTATTTTAAATAAAACTATTTTAAAATATAATTACTTTTAATAGGTATTGACATAGACTTTGATACACCTCGACCCAATACGGACCACCCATTGGCAGTGTAATGCTGGGTGGGACCCAATGAGTTTAGGATCTAAACTTGAAATAAACCACGTTAAACTTTAGATCTGAGCCAAATTATAAGGCAGGTAGACTAGGTCCGTCCACTTGGCACATAAACAGTTTAGGGCTGAGATATGTCTATTTTAGGGCTGGGTATTATATATAAAAAAATGGAATTTTATTTTTATAATAGTTCTAAATATTATGACTAATAATTAAAATGTCCTATTTGGAGAAGATCTGCCCCATAATCCCCTTAATTCTCTTCAAAACTAATAAGAAAATGGCTATTGATGCAACTGATCATTTAAAATATTTATAAATGATTTTACTTACAAATAATTTAATACCATTGACCTATTTTATTGTTTAGAAACATTTCTTAAGGTTTTACAGCTAAAATGGGCCAGGTGTTGAATCAAGTGGAGCCTACAAGGTGAGATGAGTTTGATCTTGATTCAAATTCATTTTTACGCATTCAACCTTTGTTGATTTCAATGTATTCAACCTTTGTTGATTTCAGTGTATGTATCCAATTGTTTATGGATACATGTAATTCAAATTCAAGTACTGAATGGGCAATTGAAGCTGTAATGATATTCATTTAATTTTTTTAAATATTAACATTTTTTAAGAGGCTTTAATTATTTTCTTCATGGCCTAGCGTTGGGTGCGGAGTGACACTTAATTCTGAACAAATGAGAACTAATTTATAGGGACGTATATGCAAATCCCCCTATCTCAAATATAACTTTATTCCCTTTCAGTATTATCTAATTTTGTTTCTAATTCAAAAATATAGTTCAAGATTCTTTTTTCAATTGAAGATGGCCCACTTTATATGTAATTTAAACTCTTGATATAATTAAATTATTAAAACACAATTGCAATCCCTTCAAAAAAATATATATTGGATGTAATTTTCTGTTCTTTTCTCTCTAAAGTTCTCAAAACTCCCCGTCAAATAACCTTTGAATTCTTTGTCACATTTAATGTATGATTTTTTTTTCACTTATTTATGGCATATACTATTGATTTTTCCTTTGCTTAATTATTTAATTTAGTTTTGGTCGAGATTATTCACAATTTGTTTTTATTATTGACTATTATAGAGGTTTTTTTTTATTTTAGATTCCAGTCAAACTTTTTAGATTTGTTATGTTGTTTCTAAATCATCCAAATGCTTTGCCTATCAAGAAGAAAAAATAAAAATAAGAAATAAAAACAAAATCAAAACAATATTTGCCACATATAATTTAAATTTTGGATTATACCTTTTTTCCTTTTTTGAAAACTTAAAAATCTAGGATGAATTATTATCTTGCTTCTTCCTCATCTCATTATGGTTCAGAGAAGAGTTTTTTTTTTACTTTTGGAAAAATAAAGATTCAATAGTTTAACTATATTTTTTTGTTTTGATTTACGTAATTATATGATAATATTCATTAATATTTTATTTAAATAATAATAATTTTTAATAAATTTAACTATATCTTTGCAGGCCCCATAGCGCTTAGTTATATTATAGCTTTTTTTTTTCTTTTATCAGAAGTCTAACTATGTTCAATCAAACTAAGTGGGCCTCAACCGCATACCACTTGCTCCCTATTTAAAAATGGATAGTGATGAGGAAGCTATGGTCGACAGGCAATGCATGCAACATATTTCACTGGGGTTTTATCATTTTACGGGTTTTTGTAGACAGGCTCAGTGTCCATCCCAAAGGTTCGCCCATTTAGTATTGGGGCTAAATTCTATGCCCGAAACGTAGGACACCTGCCTAAAAGTTAATCCCGCCTGCTAAACTATTTAGCAGAAAAAATTGTCCAGTACCCCAGGGACATAAAATCACTGCACATATTCAACCAAATGCAGTCCAGGCTTGGGTCAGTATGACTGGCCTGCGATAAGATTATCCTAATTGTTGACTTAATTCTTCTACCAAAAATTTAAAAAAAAGCAACAACAAGGGGTTCCTAAACATGTTGGCAATTTCCCAATTTTGGGTATGCCACATTTTTCATGTATGTGGACTCTTTTAAGTATATATTTCTCTAGAGAGCTGGAGTTGTTCAATTGGCTGGCTACCTTGTCTTTCACCCAAAAGCCAAGGCCCACTCCTTGGCTGTGTTGCCATCTTCCCATGCATGTGGGCAATCTTTTCAGTGTGTGAGTTCTCTCATGGGTCTCAGCGCCTTGGCTAGGGTTGCTAAAAAAGGATATATTTCTCTTATATCTAATCCAACTGCCTGTTATGGTGAGATGAGTGTCAATTGGAGCCTGGCGCCAAATTATAGCAGTGAAAAGCTCTTAAATATCAGGAGAACTTTATGCTATTTTAAATCTAAGCCCTTGTACAAGAAAATTTTTTTTACATGGGTTAATTCCACCATTACAAAGGAGGTACACCGGTCACAAGCGAGCTCCATAGAGATGAACTACACATGTAGGGCATGTTTCTTTACTAAAATTCTTTATAGAAATTTCGCATTTTAACATTTTTTGAATATGATGTGACATTTTATTTCCTTAAATTTAAAATGCAATATTTCTTTCTCTAGCATTCCAAATTTCAGCCATCTAAAAGGTCTCAAATAACCTTTTGAAATTCCTTAAATCTCATTTTCTATGCATTTGGTTGGAATTTCAAATGCTTCACCAAGAAGAGAGATTTGAAATTCCACCTTAAGATAACAACTTTTGGAGACTTTAAAATCCCTGCAGAAATTAATTTTTTAAAATTTAGTAAAGAGCAAGCCCATAGTTTTCTACACAAGAAAAAATTCCTTCGATGAAGATTGGTTTAACCAAGCAATTCGTGTAAGTTTGATTTTTGATAGAAATTGTTATATACTCTTGACTCAGTGCTTTTTAAGCCAACTCGGCCAAGAATTTTCATTTTATATCCTAGCTAAGGAGGTTGGGGACCCCATCAAGCCCTTCAGGGCTGGCTCAAGACAAGTTGAGGCCTATAGTGATAATTCTAAATGAGACATTTTTTATATTTGTAATATTATTATAAATATTTTAACTAAAATTTATTATTTTTTCCTTTTTTGTAATCCAATATTACTAATTAAGTTTTTATATTTAAGTTTTGCTAACATATCTTTTTCAATTGATAGTATGGCTAATCCACTCAATTTTTCTTTTGACATTTTTTTAATTTAAATTAGGATTTTATCAATTTTAATTTTGAAAATGTTCTTTTTGTAGGAGCAATAGTTATAAATATTGTCAATATTTTCTAGGAGATATATTTAATATTTATAAATTATAACAACTAATATTTACAAATAAAACGCTTAGTAACTATAATAAACATATAATATTGGCTTGGAATTAAAAAAAATTAAAAGCATAGATCCATAGGACCTAATTTTGTGATTTATAAATATGGATTACTTTTGAATTTGATGCAGTTTCTTTAATATGAAAAAAATGATTATATTTGAAGTCATCTTCTATGAATTTACGCATCATAGATGTAGGGGGAAAATGTACAAACTGGAGAATTTTCAAGACAAAAAATGATTTTTTGCTTGTTGTGATTTTAGGATTTTCTAATTTTCTTTTAATGGCAACATTTTCACTATGGTGAAAGTGAACTTTAATGTTTTTTTTAAATATGAAAGGATAGTGGTTGTTTTTTCTGAAATGTAAAAAGATGGTAGCTGTTTTAATTACTTTTACGAAGCCTTATTCTTTACGAGAAGCAAAATGATGACAATTGCTTTTTTTGAAATTTAAAACAATTTAAGTTGCTTTAATTACTTTTATGAAGCCTTATTTTTTGGGATTGAAAAAAAAGAGATGGGAATTCCCTTTTTTTGGACCTTATATTTGGAGGACTTAAAGTAAGAGCTTTTCTTGCCCAATGATCGAGCCACCTCTAAAGCCCTTTGTGTGAGAGAAGTAAAAATCAAGTAAGGTTAGGGAGCTTTGGAGTTGGAAGGAGATCTTTAGTGAGGTGATAAGTCTTGGGTGTGAAAAAGGTAACATATTGGAGGTCAACCCTAGGCTAAGTTGTCGTTCTGGGCTGTATTGACCATCGAAAACTCAAATGAAGAAATTTTTTCAAAAATGTGCAGGGCCATGGATAAAAATGCTCTGCTCTTAAGACTATTGCACAAGCTGCACACGTGCACCATAAGTGTAACAACCAATATTAATGATCTATCTACCTCTTTTACCAAAAAAAAAATCATCCAGATTCATCATCAGCAAACTGTCCACACATTTTCATTAATGTGGGCTGCTAAGGACCTTTCCCTATCTGGGATACAAGTGTTCCACTTGATGAGTGGACCAAGTCGGCCCTTCTGATTCCTGGGGGTCACATCATATATACTGTGGGGCCCACCTACATGTAGATATGCCCTGCATCACACGTGAGCTACAACGTCACATGCAATTACTTGTGGATGGTGGTGTACTCTCCATCTATGCACCCATGGGCTGGCCTACCAAGTCATAAACTAGGAGCCAAATTTCATTTATGTGTTTGTCTCCTGCTCTCTCTTTTTAACTCAAATCACACTTATTCACTAATGCGGTCCACCCAATGAACGGCCTGATCAGATGAGTACTGAGAGAAGAGGCTCTGTAGTAGGCCCATATCACTTTCCTGAGCAATAATGCCCGGCATTGACTTAGGCAGGTGGGAATAATTAAGGACATTTCACGGGAGCTGAACTTGCATCACATGATATCAGATGCTTATTGCAAGAGACAAGCCACAGAAAATCATTAAATGGAAATGGATCCGGGAACGAAAAAAAAAATTGTAAGGAATCAGCTGCCTAGTCCGAATAAACCATTTGTAGGATAGCGTTTTTTTTAAAAGTTTTATTCTATATATATTTTTCTGAGTTGGCTCAATGGCCCGGAGAAGAAAATTCAAAGCACCCATCAGAGATCGATCTCTAGACGGTTTTATGGGAATGGGTTGCCTATCCACCAGGCCAACCCTCAAGTGCTGAGTCTACTTAATGGACTGAAAAAATTTTAGTTTTGGGTTGTGATCCGCAAGTATACTATCCTGAAGGCACAATTGCCCACCATAATTGCGTATTATTACCAAATGAATCTTTTTCTTATGGGAGGTACTCCTAGGCTTGTGTAAATGGTAAATATCTCAGCCTAGTAAAACCCAATCGAACAAATGCTAGTCATGGGAGATAGTATAATGGTCTTTTTTTTTTTCTTAAGTCAAGCCGGATTAGTGGTGAGGAAGTGTTACTTTAAACTTTGAAGACTCAGTGATAATATGCCTTGTTTGACATCATTCTAAGAAAGTTCTATTTTAAGAAAAGAAAATTTTATTTGAGAGGCATTTTGTGAGGGAAAATCTAGAGAGATAATGAGAGTAGGGAGATAGGCAAGGAAGGACTTTTATAGATTTGTAAGAAAGGAGAAAAATGCCTAGCAAATGAGTTTTTCTTCACTTATTCGTAGAATGAAACGTTTCGAGAAAGATACCAAATATGCCAACGCCACTCAACTCTGAGTGTGTTGGCGATAGTCAGGTTATATTGTGGATTTAATTTTGGGCAAATAATGAAATTTAATTCAATGATGATTCAAATTGATGTCAAATTATGGGAAGTGCAAATGTATGAGGACTGATGACTCTGAGGGGTTTGGAATTGGGTTGGCCATACCAAGATCCATGGAATTTTCAATTGTTACCTTTCATGCAAACTATAAGAGGTACCTCACTAATAAGGAAACCAATATATGGTACCGTCAAACATATTAGTTGTATTATAAAGGTGAAGACTTTTTGGGTAATCTAGCCAGGATTGGACTCAAATGGAGAGCCTGTACACATAGGAATAAAGCCTAAGCACGCAGGAAAAAAGCCCACATACACAAGAAGAGGTGCAATACTTGGGGTTGAAACCCTGGGTAGCCGAATAAGAACACACACCTCTTACCACTAGGGTAAGAGGCAGGTCTTAAAGCTAAAATTGTTGTTTTATTAAGAGCTATTTTGTGTGAATATTGTAAGCGGTAGCAATTTTTTACCACCACATAATAAATCTAGCTCCTCAAACTCACTATTCCCAAAGTATTGGCACTCATTTTAGTTTCTCATTAATTTGAGTATGCTTATTGTTGGATTAAATTTCATAGAAATTGATGAACTTTAATGCCCAGATCAATGTCGTTATGTTTCAATGAGATGATTTTTGCCCCAACCATATCCAACATGAGACATTTCTTTCACACTATCCGGTCATGTTTGACATGTTTCCAAATGGATCCATGAGGGCTTAGATAGTGGTACCTGATCTTAGCATAATGCAACCATATTAAAGTATTAGCCTTTTAATTTGGGTACGGCTTTTTGCCATTTATTTAAGTTAGGCTTAAGTCTTTAAATTATGCTCATATATGGGTGTGGGTCTCGTAGCCTGGACTCTACTCTGGTCTGTCTTGAGTCATACTTCTTATGTAGGGAGGCAGCTTGTACACATCTTTACTTTTATTCCGAACAGCCATCCAAGAAAAGAGTCATCAAGCGAAATGTCTAAAGCTCTTTTTTTTTCACAAGCCTAAAAAGTAGGACCTTTCATTTAAAGAGAATTTGTATCTACTTCAGTAGATGGTTTAATCGAGTGCTAAAACTCTTTTATTTTTCAAATATCTAACTTCTTTAAAATTATAGACAAATAGAAGCGGAAAATAGAGATATCGAACATGGGCTAAAAATTCAATCCAAAACCGAACCCAATCCAAAACCCAACATGTTTTCATCCCAATTTATAGCCAAACCAAGTACTAACAATTGTCACAAATATTAGCAATATTTTATAAATATGGTCATATAATCGTGATACCATTACTATATAAGATATTCTTCTTTTTATTATCATGATTTTTTTTTAAACATCACAATATTTGGTGATATTATATATCTCCCTTTTATTGTTTTATTTACCCCAAAATTATTTTGATTTTTGGGAAAGTGCTGCAATTACATCCTAGTGAAAGCCCCAAATTCAAATCTATATCCGTACATTTAGAAATGATAAAAATCCCCCAAACAAAAAGAACAGCAATTACGAAATCATTAAAGAAGCAAGCAGACATTCAATTGAGCAAATTATATTAAGAACTGATTTCCATACATGATCCGGGTCTTACGTGGTCGATTTTCGCACCCCAGAATCTTTAGAACTTGACAAACTTCCACTTGAAGAAATACCTCGGTTTCCCATGGTGAATTTATTTGTTTTCTTTAGCCAAATCCTATTGGTGGATTCACCTGTACTGAAGTAGAAGTACCCCTGATTGGGAAAGCACAGGAAATGATGGTGATTATTAAGGGCTTTATGTATGATAGCAATGAATGTTTTCTTTTTTTTAATTTTCGGCGTAGAAGTATGCAAGAATTAGGGTCTTTGTATGCTGGATGAGTGGGCCCCATATATATGTCGAATTTTTAGAAATAATTAGATCAGTTTGAGCTTTTACCAAAAAAGAAAAAAAAATCATATCAATTTGAGCAACTTTTTATTAATATAATTTTGTTTGTTAGGAACAACTTTTTTCATGGCCAAAAGGTGGGAGCATTTGCTCAATAGATATGGCTGTCTTTGAGATGCCGTTGACTGAAGGACTTGATACCACAATCCCATTAAACTTTCCATCACTATTAAGCCTTTCTTAGATGATTACAATATTCATCCACAGCATACTTTGTCTACACGTCTTGATTTGACCTCATACTCCATAAACATAAAAAAGCAGCGAAAAGTTGTAGGCTGGATCATCTTGATTGGATGATATGGGTGTTCATATTGGATCCTTTTGTTGCTATAACTTAGAAACAAAGTTAAGGGTCCAATCTAGTTTTGCCTTGAGAACATGAAAGTGGGAATATGTTAATACAAACATGTGTTGAGGAGGACATGTATAAGTAGATGTAGGTCGTATTTAATATAGGCTTATTGTATTCCAGCCATGAGAAAGCGTGTTGGGTCCCCACGACCAGCATACTCTTTGAGAAAGATGAGACATTTAAGTCAAACGGATGGACTGCCCCCCTCATCAACTAGGGACTAATATAAGACCCACCTAACACATATTTAAATTCCACCACCTTCTTTTCTCTGCAAATTTCGAGCACAAAAGACAACAGGAGCATGTACAAGAGATCCCAAATCTCAGAATCCCAAATGGAGGGGAGAAAAATCCAGCTAGCATGGGGGACTTCCTGAAATTATAGTCAGGTCATGCTAGTCGCACTCCTCATCTTACAATTAATCTCACAACCATCCTATGTACGTGACACTTTCCTTCTCCCTCATCTCTACAATATTAAAGACAAAACAAATAAATTAGGATTTCCACATAAGACGATTGTGAAATAAGGAGTGTGGCTAGCATTATTCATTGTAATCCCTTTGACCCTCCATTGTTATTCATGTAGTCTTGATGATTGAAATGATTTATTAAATGATTGGGGGCTTCGATCATTTTATTGCTTAGTAGATATGGCCTAGTCGCTACAATCAACAGTTCATTTATTTGACGATCAAGATAGATGGGTCTCTTTCTTCTTAATATCATAAGCTCATCATATCATTTTCTTCATCTCGACCAACTTATTCCATTAACTTGGCTTGGTTTAAAGCACCTTGTTACCTTAAAATGAGCTATGCCATCATCAATTCAAGTTTATATCTATGAAAATAAGGGCAAGGAATAATCTTTCTATTTAGGTTGATGGTCCCTCAAGGATAATAGATACTCCAAAAAGGATAGATGAAAGTAATAAGATAACTCCAAAGAGGTGCAATCCATCAGTGTTTTTAACTCATGATAAATTCGAATGATATGAAATAGAATTACTATTGCAGACCCAATAGATATATTTTTAGAAAATTTCAAATAAGGTCCTAAGTTTTTACTTCATTTCAAAAAGGATATAAGTACAAAACTTTTCAAATTAGTTCTTAAGTTTTTTAAGAAGTTTTCAATTAAGAACATCCATCCATATAAAGCTATTTTCTTCAATTTTTTAAAAATACCTAGATTACCTTTTATTGAAATACAATCCTCATTCAATTTCTCTATGTTCTACTTATTTTCTTATTCGGCATCCTTACAATTTTCAAGGACAACTAGCGTCTCTACTGTAATCAGCAGCATATAGTGGCTACTAAAATCATTTCATAGCTTTAAAGATTGGTAACTATAGTAATTTAAAAAAATTAAGAAAAAGGTTAATATGAAAGTGCTTTTAAATTGTTAGATGTCTTTAATTAAAAATTTATAAAAAAAACTTAGGGTTTAATTTGAAAAGTTTTGAAACTAGTGTCATTTTTTAACATAAAGCAAAAACTTAAGGCTTTATTTAAAAATTTCCCTATCTATGAAAACAAAATTTCGTATTAAATGCATGTGTTCGCTGAAAAGTGCATCCGAGAGGCTTGGTGGGTGCCAATAACAATTCCAAACTCGTCCCAGACTGACTTCAACACAAGCCTATAATTAGGTTGAAGTTCACATGTCTATTTTGGCATTGGAGAAGGGTTGGCATTTTTTACCTTATTAAGAAATGAGTGCTTAGGTGGTCTCATTCTTGTTACTTCGCCTAAACCTGCTATCTAAAATTTAAAATTGTCTATTTGGGCTGTTGAGTTGGGATAAAAATGTAACCCATTTAATAAATGGATTGAGTTCAGTTGGCCCTATATATGTATATGTAATCTACAGTGACAGGGTGGAACTGGAGGGAGTGAAAGGCTGCTAGACTTCTTTAAACACCCATACTGTTACAGAAAGTTTATCTTTTTCCCCACATTTCTCTCTCTCTCTCTCTCTCTCTCTCTCTCTCTCTCTCTCTCTCTCTGTTTTTTTAATTTTTTTTTTCACATATTGGTCTACCCAAGGAAAGTTTTCTGATTCAACCACTGTGCGTGCTCAACATGTCATGGCCTCAGCCATTGTTGTCTCTAACTACGATTTATATACCAACCCCCGTAGACAACATAGGGTTAGTCAGTACGTTGGCAATCCTGCATATCACAGGGCTGTCCAGGGATTGATCAATGGGAATCCCACTTCTACTACTTGTGTGGGCTCCCCATTCCACTTCTGTTTATTATACTTCACACTCAGTGTCTCTTCTGTTCAAAAAAAAAAAAAAAAAAAAGAAGCAACCGAGAAGGCTTAGCAAATGAGTGAGGTTAACTCAGTACATTACTAAGCCTACAGAGTTAACCTTTTTGGCCTCAAACTGTGGCTACACATGGTGGGATAAGATATTGCAGAAGAGAACATAAGCAACCTTTCTAAGTTTGAAGACAAAGAAAACTGAAACCCAAAAAAAGAAAAAGACGCAGAAGAAGGGAAGAAAGCAAGAAAGAACGAAACTTCAGTGCTTGCATTTAACAATTCATGAATTTAAATAGAAACTGCAGAGACCTACACATACACACACTAGAGCATTTACGCAGCCCTTTGACCGTGCCTGGCAGTCAGGCTCTCATGATTATTCTCTTCTCACCTTCTCATATTCTCTCAAAGAAACCCTACAAGCATTCAATCACCTTCAAACTCCATTGCAAAGCAATGCCCATTCAATAAATTTTATAGAAGTAAAAGAAGATTACAAAGATAAAAAAGCTTACATGTAGTTTCATTTCAACTCTAGTGCTAATTCCTAAGCCTAGAACAAATACAAGAAACCTGGATCTTTCTCTTCTACTTGTTGTGAAGAGGATTTGGGCCTGTGTGGACCTTTCTCTTCTCATCACCTAGTAACGTCCCCACATTGCCTTCCGCGGCGCGTCTGATTTCTTGACTAGATGAAGAAGGTGCAACTGTAAGAGGAGCGATTTCGACGAACCGGATTCTCCTCGGTAAAGATCTAGCTTCCATCATCACTGAGAATAGACATAATTGAGCGAAAATCAGGATTACCCATATGGGTAAACTTGGATTTTCACGTCGAATGTTGCGGCTTCTTCTCCTAACTAATCCCATCATCGGGACTAGTTCAATAACAAAGATGATGGAGCGGTAGAGGAAGGACTTAGCAAGAGAAGAAAGGGACGTGATTTGGGTTTGCCTTTTTTTTCTATCTCACCTTACTCAAATTGAAATTGATCTTCTTGGCTTCTTTCTTAGCGCTCTCTCTCTCTATCTCTCTGTTGTCTCTTTAATTTACAGCAAATGGGTGGTTCAGCACAGAGGTGGTACGTTGATTTTTGGACTCCCAAGAAATGCACGAAACTTCGGTGCCAGAATCTTGTTGTAAGTCACATGACCAGACCCTTGATTCATGGAACCTTCCTATGTTTTCTTTTCAGCTCTCTTTTCAGCCTTCGAACTCCGATCCCTCTACTGTCTCCATTTCTTTGTTTCTCTTGTATTTTATTTTATTTTTGTACCTTCAGATGGTGGGCTTAGGAGTCTTTATAGCCGCTGTCTCCGGAATATTCAAACACCAAGGATTGTAGTCTGCGGGTCATATAATCTTATTGCATCCTTTCCTTAGGTTTTTTTTTAATAGAAAAAGATGAAATTAATTTTATTAAGAATCAATTACAACTTCAAAAAAAAAAAAAAAACATAATCACGAATGAACAGAGAATAACAGTTTGTTCATGTTTACTATAAATGATGTAACACCACCTTCTTTACTAATTTGTATGCAATTTTATTGTTATTTTGTTAGACATATCTAATATTCCAAGACTTTGGACTTTTAGAATTATTTTCGCATCTTCAACTAGTTGCCCATATCGACTATAATTTATGTCTTCACTCTTTAAATCATTTACAACTTCCAAAGAATCACATTCAATTTCAACAAGTTGTATCACCAAATCTTTACAAAGATTAACCGTCATCCATAATGCCACAACTTCATTATAGTCGGATTTGTTATATGTAGCTTAAAAGAGCATTTGCAAGCTAGCAACTCACCCATATAATTTCGAACAACAAGACCCAAATCCATCACTTTTTTAGAATTGTCATTGCAGCATCTTAATTGATCTTCACAACTCCCATTGTAGATAATTTCCAACCCATAGTGGTACAATTTTGATTAGCTTTCAATTGGAATCTTCTTTCCTTAGTTGCATCTTGAAACTTTTCCAAGGCTTTAACTGCCTTTCTCACCAGTTCCTTGAGGTGGAGGACTTCTCCACTAAAGACAAATTTATTTTTACAGAGCCAAATTCCTCTAAAAACAATTGCTATCAATTCAATCTCCACCTCGTCTACCCTTGACGTCAAATCCTCCAAAGGAATTATAAAATCATAATCTTCCCTGGAGGATTTTTGGATTCTTTTGCTCCATTCAGACAACACATCTTGAGTTGAAGGACATCTTCATAAAATGTGAGAAACTAACTCATCCTCCATCTTGCAGATAGGACACATATGATTGGGAACAATTTTTCATTTGAAAAGGTTCTCTTTGATAGGCAATATGTTACTATAAGACCTCCAAAGGAACATTTTAACTGCACCCAATACATTAAGCTTCCAAAATCTCTGATTAGATAATGCCTTAGCACATTCGCCCATACCTTGTGATTGCTGCAAATAGGAATTAGCAGGATTAAGTAGGCCATGAGCTAGCTACAGGTTAGGGACATGTTTGTGTGGCTATGTGATCAGTTTGAGCTTTGAATTGACAATGCACATTGTTAAGCAGGTTATCCGATTTGTTTCCCCTCTAGAGGGAAGGTTTGGTGGTGCGTCTATCAGGTTCAAGGCAAGTATGAGATTAGTTTTGGTCCTTTAGGGCCCAGACAGATTAAGGTTTTGATTCACCTTCCTCTCTTGATCTGCCCCATTTGTGATTCTCTACTTCTTAATTACTAAAATTTTATAGATAGAGAAGCACTGTACTGCGAATGAAAGTGCACATATTTGAACACAATTCAAACTGTTTCAATTCCCACCCAAGAATTCCTCAGTTGAGCGATGGTGAGTTGCCAGTGCTCTGGAACATGTGGTGAGGCCCATGCTTTGAACCATTCGAGTGGACCATAAAATAAGAGCTCTCTTTGATAGTCATGGGTCACAGGGTTTAACACTCATCTAAATGAACTAAACTATTGAATTAAGTGTGCACTCATTTTGAATGGTGAAATTGTATTTATTGTGGATCAAGTGGGGTCAATGAAGATCGGAGCCTCCACCATTGTATAGAGGTCGTGTTGGGGGAGATCTTTCAATCCATCCCCTCTACCGCACAAGTTATGGTGAGAGCTGGTGCTCAGTAGATGGGCTCATGTTTAATAGATATTTGTTTATATTTTAAATTAAAAAGAAATAACCAATATCAAACCTGGCTCGACCCACAGCGCTGATGGGCGGGTTTGGCACCACAAGCTATACAGTCATGACAGGTGGAGCACAGGGCAATGCATATTTCTATAGAGCACGAGGAGACGTTCAATATTGGCCATTACGGGAACCGTTATTCATTCGTCCACATAAGAATAAGGCAGTAATTGGGCTCCCAAGTGGCCCACAACCAAAGAAAACGGCCCAATTCTAACTTACATGTGGAACACTTGGGCTCTGGCCCGGCCCGGCCCATCAACAGGCCCTAATGTGATGAGTTTTGTGCCCTTTTGGCTCATTGAGAATGAATCTGAATTCAGCGTGCGGCCTACCACTGGATGATAGTCCACAGAATACCGTAATAAAACCCACTTTACAATTTTCATGGAAAATAGATAGCATTATGTACCATATTAAAGTGACTGACAACCTCTTTCCACATAAACTGCCAGGAATCAATAAATCTTTAGCCGTAGCACTGATAGTTGGAGGCTTGTTGGAAGGACCGAGTGTGATCAATTGTCTCAAAAGTAAAAAAAGAAAAAAAAACTAGACCATGGAAATTCTACTGTGATCATAGGATTAAGTGTGGCCCAGCTGCCTATCACAGAAATGAAATTTTGTAGTTACATTGGTTGTCCATGCAACTAAAAGGGTTAAGTTGGGCCGATCTTTTATGGAAAGCCAAGTGATCAAATCCACTTTTATATCTTTAGCGGGCCCCACAAATATGCAACCTTTGTTTTGGGGTAAATTTATGGAACTTAAGATGGAACAAACGGTAGGAATTTTTTCAGTGTAGTAAGATGAATTGTATAACAACTTGTGATGCACTTAGGACTTACTTATTTATGTTTATTGTTTTCTTGGTAGAATATCTAATATCTGCCCACATGCTGCAGCTCGATTAGGGTTTTGACTTTTAGGGACATGGCCTGTTAGTATGTATACTTCTTGCCAACTCACCTGAAAGGACATAGTTTAATGCTGACCAGACTCTGCCAAGCGTGGGCCAATCATTGATGGTCATCAATGGCTTTGGGCGTTCCTAACGTGATATTGTCCCATTTACAAGTTGGTGGGGCCCATCAATCATCAAAAGAAAGGAAATCTAGGTGTCACAAATCTACCAAAATTTAGCTCCATTTAACGTAGGGGTCTCCTGTATCTAAGTATATCACTTGGGCGACTCATATTAATCTGAGCTTATTTATTTATTATTACAAATGAAATGTAAAAATGGTGTTTAGCTAAATGCACTTGCAGTGAAAACTTTCTCACAGGAAAAGGTGTGAAACTGCTCCACAACTCTCACTTCATCTTAGCTTGCAATTAGTTCACGCGATCAAATTCCATCAGCGATCTTTTATTTTCAATCCAGTCACGTGGTCCCTAAATTGTAATCATAACTGTCGTAATAAATAAATGAAACACAATAAAGGAAAAACCAAACTTTGTAGATCTGATTTTTGTTGCACTTTTGTGGGAAGTGGGCTCCCAATTTATGATGTGAAACGTTTTTAACAATCTTATATACATGGTAGAAGTTCATAGGTTAGATCCTCACAAATATGAATAAACGTGTGAAAAATGCCAAAACAGAAATCTGCATCCCACTTTTTTATTCTTTTTTTTATTTTCTGTCCGCAACAAAACGTGTATTAAATAAAAGGAAAACACATAAGGAGAACACTACAATAAATTAAGGTAAAAAATACTTATACCCAAACTCACATCACAATTACATGACAAAACCCTCCCAAGAAAGAGGCCTCTCAACCCACTACTTAGCTAAAGTATCAGCCATCGAGTTGGCCGACCAAATCTCATGACAAAAGACAACATTAATAGAAAAGGAAAGAAATTAAATCTCATCAAAATGAAATTGAAAATTTCATTGGATCCCTTTCTGCTTAAAAACACAAGCAATAGTATTAGATGAATCACTTTCAATAAAAAGTCACCAACATAATACCTTTAGAAGCAACAGAGAGTTTCTAAAATAACTAAAACTTCCGCTTTATTAGAATTATAAACACCCACATACTTGGAGAATATAAAAAGAACTTCACCTTTGCTATTAATTATGAAGAACACCTCCAATGCCCGCCAAACCTGGCTTACCCTTCGCCGCGCTATGAACATTGAACTTAACAACTTCAAATGGAGGAGAAAACCAAGGCATGAATTTCTTTACCTTAGAAGGGCCACACCCCTTACAAGCTTCCTAATTGACAATAATATCATAAATGTTGAAATTAGAGAATTCTTTCCTAATCAAAGTCTACTTCGTTATATTTAAGGTAATTGTTTCAATCAACTCCTAAGAAATGAGAAAACACCCTCGAGTACTCTTTCATTTCTTTCCCTCCAAATGGACCACAAAATAATGAAAGGAAGGATTCTCCAAAGAAAACAACCGCACCAGCCAAAATAAACTCCCAACCAAGCTTATGCCATCTCCCCAATTTTCTCGAGACAACACCAAAGGACACCACATTTTCTAATGAAATGGGCCCAAATGCTAGAGGCAAACTAGCAATGAAGAAAGAGATGATTTGCCGATTCATCTTTTTTGTGACACATCATACAAATATCAAAGATGCAGCGAAAGTCATACCTCTTCTTCTTAAGTTATTCACTGTAGAAATCTTTGGAGCAACTGCTAACCAACAAAAGACATCCACCCTGTGAGGAGCCAATCCTAACCACACAAAAGAAGAAGAAGATCTCGGAGAAAGGTTCCTCTCCAAAGCCAACTAAAAGGCCTTCACTGAGAAAGTCCCTAAAATGGATGGCTTCCAAATATAAGAATCTTTTGAGTTTTTACATAAAAAAATGTTAAAAAGAAGACTCAACAACTCTCCATACTGAACCTCTTCGGACGAACAAAGAATTCTCCTAAAAGGCACACCCCACTCTGTACAACTAGCCCTCACCTTATAACCGTTACTGACAGACTCCTTGTTAGACACCACTCTAAAGACTCTAGGAAACAACTCACACAAGGCCCCCACCCCCACCTAATCATCCAACCAAAACCTGATATTTCTTCCATCCCCCACAACAAAACCCACTCCTTTGGACAAGATTCTCCCACTTATAGAAGACACATCCTCAACTGAGGCAATAACATTCCATAGACTCAACATACGATATCTCGGGCTTGGCATAGGCACCATCCACATTTGTCCATGCCAGATTTAGCAGCTATGTCCTTCCTCCAAAGAGCATCCTTATCCTCCCGAAAACTCCACTACTACTTCATCACCAAGGCCTCATTCTTATGCTTCAAATATCCAATACCTAAACCCCCACACCATTTTGGTTTAATGACATCGCTCCACTTCATTAAATGTTACTTCCTTTTATCAACCTAACCCTCCCAAAAAAAGTTTCTATGAATGCAGTCCACCCTCTCCACCACTGCCTTTGGCATCTTAAAACGTGACATTTAGTACATCGGAAGATTAGACAAGTAGGACTTGATCAAAGTAATTTTCTCGCCTAGTGATAAGTAATGATTTTTCCATGAAGACAACTTCTTCTCAATCTTACCAATAATTGGGACCCATAGAGCTTTGGAGCACTACTTTGTAACGAGAGGAAGACCAAGATACATAATGGAGAGCTTCCTTGATTTGCACAGAATCATGGTAGCCAAAAACTAGTTGTCACATTAGAACAACCAACCCCTACCAATAGATTCTTGGAAATGTTGACTTTCAATCCCAAACCCCATTGAAAACACCGCAAGATTCTATTAAAAACCAAGATTTCATCTGTCTTGGGTAGAACTAAAGATAACAGTAAGTGAGAGATTGCCTCCCCATTCTGATTAATCTCAAAGCCACTAATCATCCCCTCTTCTTTAGCTCTCATAAGAAGTAAGCTTAAGGCCTCTACTACAATCGTAAATAAAAAAGGGAGAAAGGAGATCCCCTTGCTTGATACTTTTAGAGGCTTTAAATAACTTTGACGGAGAACCATTAACAAGAACGGAGAAGGAAGTAGTGGAAATTCACTCACGTATCCAATTATGCCACCTTTCCCCAAGCAAATCTAAGGAGCATATAATCCACAAAATTCCAATCCACACGGTCATATGCCTTTTCCAATTCAATCTTGAAGATAGTTCCTTCAACTTTCAACCTCTTTTTGAAATCAATAAGTTCATTGGCTATCAACACTCCATCAAGAGTTTTCCTTTTGGCCACAAAAGGTCCTTGGCAGATAATGAGAGGAAGAACTTTCTTCAAGCGGTTTGCCAAGATCTTTACTAGCAACTTATACAAACACTCCACAAGGCTAATGGGTCTATAATCACATAACTTGACCAGGTTAGGTTCTTTCGGAATAAGGGATAAGAATGTAGCATTCATCTTCCTATAAATTCTACTCCTTTTATGAAACTTAGAAAGCATCTCTCTAAAATCCTCTTTAAGAAATACCCATCCCACCTTGATAAAAGTAAAGTTAAAACATTTTGGACTTGGAGCTTTGTTACCACCCCCCCCCCCCCCCCCCCCCACATGCGCTGCGAACATTCTTCAAAAGCCTTAGACACCTCTTTTTCCTCAAACTCCCTTTCTAACCAAAACTTAACATCATTTGAAAGCATAGGGAAAGAAAGACCATCGAGTTTAGGTCTCGTGATACTGTCACACTTATAAAGATTCTCAAAGAAATGGGCAACCTTGTTCTTGATTTCAAGCGGACTCTTGAAAAGTCTATTGTCTTAATTTTCCCAAAATAGTTTACCCTACTCCTCAAAGAAGCCATCCTATGGAAGAATCTAATGTTTTGCTCACCCTCCTTGAACCAAGTCACTCTGGATTTTTGCTTCCAAAGAATTTTTAGATCCTACTTTTTGGTAATCTATACTTTTGTGGGCCCTAAATTCATGATCCAAAATCGTTCAACTTTCCTAGAGATATGATAGACTCTAATGGATGAAGTTGTCCTCACAGATTCTGAGAAATATGCATCATCATTATCATCGTCAAAGCCTTTTACCAACCATGTTAGGGTCAGCTCTATGAATTCTGGGAAATATGCAATAGTGCAAAACTAATTTAGATACTTTCTTGATCTTTTCTTTTTCCAACCCCATATCACTTAGGTGAAAATGGTATTTCCAAACAAAAATGGAAATATATTTCACATATGTAAATTTCATGTTTTTTTGGTACATGTACTGTCTAAATCCTATTTTGATATTGTATGAACAGAAGACAAATGACCCATAAGACAACATAATGGGCAAACAGTATTTGAAGGGGAGTCTTTGTTTTTGTCTAATTTATATATAGCTTTTTGGACGGTAAATATGTTTTTGTTCACCAGGGATGAAATCCTCTAACAAGACCACATGAAGATTAAAGAGAGTTTGTGAAGAGTTTTGTGGCATGGATACAATTCTAAGATAAATATAAATATGCAGAAAATAAAAACTTCACTTTTAATAATGGAAGGTATCCCAATTCTTTGGGTTGAATTAATCCCTTCGGGTTTAGGGGAGCTGGGTAAATGCCCTGTGGCCCAAATGTAGTAGCACAACTGGAACTAACAACCTCAAGCCGTAATTCTAAGCTAGCTTTCATCGAGCATCCAAACAACGCGACCTTCCATTTCACAACCATTAAGATGATAGTCTTGCACTTCAGCCCAACTCCGTTGAGCATGGGTGGCTCGACCATTGGGTAAAAAAAGTCTTTGCTTTAGGCCACTCCTAATAAATAAATAAATAAGGTCCAAATAAAAAAAACAATTCATATCTCTCTCTTGCTTCAAGCCCAAAGAATAAGGCCTTATAAAAATAATTGAAGCAACTTAAATCTTTTTAAATTAAAAAAAACAATTGTCATCATTTTGTTTCTCGTAAAGAATAAGGCCTCATAAAAGTAATTATAGCAACTACCATCTTTTTACATTCCAGAAAAAACAACTATTATCTTTTCATATTTAAAAAAAATAAATAAAGCTCATTTTCGCCATTAAGAAAATGTTGTCATTAAAAGAAAAATAAAAAACCCTAAAATCACAACAAGCAAGAAATCATTTTTTGCTCTAAAAAAATTCAGAAAGGATAACTTCAAATATAATCTTTTTTTTATATTGAAGAAGTTGCATCAAATTCAAATGTAATTTATATCTATAAATCACAAAATTAGATCTTATGGTTCTATGCTCTTAAATTTATTTTTAATTCCAAGCCAATATTATATGTTAATTATAGTTAGTGTTCGTTTTATTTGTAAATATTATTATTTATAATTTATAAATATTAAATATTTCTACTAGAAAATATTGACAATACTTATAACATAAAGAAGTTTTTCAAAATTAAAATAGATAAAATCCTAATTTAGATCAACAAAGTCAGATGAAAGATTAAGTGGATTAGCCATACTATCGATTGAAAAAGATATATTAGCAAAACTTGAATATAAAGACTTAATTAGCAATATTGGATTACAAAATAAGAAAAAATAAGAAATTTTAAATAAAATATTTATAATAATATTAAAAAATATAAAAAATGCTTCATTTAGAATTATCGATTTAGGCCTCAACTTGTTTCGAGCCGGCCCTGCCCTTGAGTGCTTTTGAACTAGGGATATGGAGATTCCACTAATTATTTTGGATAAAATCAGCCACTTTGATATTATTTAGCATTCTAAGATCAATATTAGTTGAGGTCCATAACTATTAACAATTCTCCCTGAAGGCAAGCGTGGATTTTTTCCCCCCCTCTGCTCCACTCATGGACACACCCTCTCGAGGCCCGACCATCAAAGCGATAGATAAGAATTGATCATTATTTGTTTCTATGGAAGGGAGATGTCTCACCAAGGTGGACTGGGGACGATCGGAAAAGGAAGTTTATCTTCCATCACCAAAGAGAACCAAACACCCTTTTAAAGTCTCTTTTTCTGATTTTTAGGATATTGTTACAGGCCCATGAAGCTATAGTAGGGCATTTTGACATCCCAAAATACATTGTCTCTAACATACATCGCAGTGATTTTAAAAGAAAAAAAAAACGCACTTCCGTGAGGATTGCTTCAAGACAAACTTCCAACATTGTTTGATTAATACTGCTGTGTTAAGATGTAACTGATTTAATCCCCAATCCACGCATGCCGATGAAAGAGCAAATGATCCTAAGATATTATGTAAATTGTTCTAGCTCTTTTCCATGGATTCCAAAAGAAGTTCTGGAATGCCTTTAAATTGCAGCCATACAAGTTTATGGAAGCAAGAGCAAAACAGCTAGAAAGATGTGAGGACTGATTTGATGAACTGAACTCTACCTTCACATGTTTGCCTTCCATCCAGCCAAAGCATTCTTAATTTTTACTAATAGGGGCAATTGGGTTTGCACTCAAATCTATCTAAAAATAAGGGTAGGTGAAGGTACCTGATAGGCAAAGATCCTACTAAATGGAGACGGTCCTAGGTTTGCTCTTAGAGGTTGTGGGCTCGAACTGCATACCACACTAGGGCAACAAGAAATTTATCCAGCTTTCCATAAGCCAAAACCGGGACACCCTCCATTAGCGCAACACATAAAAACAAAAAAAGAACTAGTACTGGCAAAGAAAATCTGCTTTTGAAACATGCATTTAGATTAAATGTGAAGCAAAACCTTCTAGAGTTTTCTTGATATACATAAACAGCATTTGGAAGTGATCGGAAACAAAATAGAACATCATCTTCAAAGAAAAGGCGTGATATTGAAATTCCTGATTGAAAGGAGTTGTTATGGAGCTTGTTTTTTTTTAGGGTAGGAATCCAAGAGAGAGCTGGCACCACATATGGAAAAAAAGCCCATGGAATGGGAGGGCGTAGGAAGAAAGATGGTGTACCCCAGGCTCAAACTTTGGATAGCGGGGTAAGAACTACCGCTCCTAACTCCTTACCACTAGGGTAAGGAGATGTTCTTGTTATGGGGCTTGTTGAAACACTAGTTTGGATAATGAATGTGAGGCTTTCCATTGTTAATGCAAAGAGAAAATTTGGAAGAGGACAACCTTACCTATGGCCTCTGCCCTCTGGTGCTCTTAAAATGCCCCTGCTATGGATCATAATCAATGCGTTGGTAACTCTGGTATTATGGATATTAGCAAATTTTCATGGGGCAACATGAGCAGTGAGACTAAATGCAGATGCTCTAAACTGGATACAGCCTTTTACTATCCGTATCTGATCTCACCTCGGTAAGGGGAAATTACTTGAATCCAGGTTTATCTGATTGTCTCCGTTATCATTCACATTCCTATTGCCGATATTTCCCAAAACCACCACCACCACCACCACCACCATTCAAAAATTTCCAGTCCTCATCCTCAACTCATATCATTGCAATATTAGCACTGGTTTTTAAGGTTGTTTCGGAAACAAGGTTATGTAAATATTTCTTGCACTCCAATGTTTCGGTGGCTCGGTGACAAGTACAATATATATAAAAAAAGGGCTGAAATTTAAATCTAGTTTTGCGTTGAAGATAATGGAGTTTTTTAGGATCAATAAGAGAATTGAGAACTTCAAAGGTAGAGTTGAGTTTTCTCCATGCTCATTGAGTCTTATTGAGTGGGACTAGTGACTATTTGTCTGGGATGGTATGTTACAGGGTTAAACTTTGAGTTGATTTTCTTTTCTAACTCTAGATTGTTATTGCTCCCAATGCCCTGAAGTTTTTTTTTAATTTTTAATTTTATTATTATTTATTTTTTTAATGGACTGCTGCTGCTTGGCCTAAAAATTAAGATATCCAACATAGTACATGCATGTAAATGAGCTGGTCTGGGCCTGGGCCTATTTTGAGTGATGTGGCCTTGATCAAGCCTCATTAATATTAAGCGGGATGACAAGCGGGATAACTTAACTGGCTAGATTCTACTAACAATCTTCAGCCCTGTCTGACTAGGCCATGAGCACTCTCTTTCATGTTGACTGTTCTGGTAGGCAGTCATTACTCTTTCCTAGTTTGCAATACAATGAAGCACTTTCAATATTGTTCATGCATTAACTAGTACAGGAACTAACAGAGGCAGATTAACAGTGGCTCGCGGGGGCTCATATTGATGGGATAAGAATAAGATGATTATGATAATGATGGTGAAGAGGATGATGGTTCGATAGGGAATTTGAAAATGAAAAAAGTTGGTGGCTCACCCACCAAGTTTGATATGGTTCAGCATCCAATTAGGAGTGTTAGGATGACATAATCACAGTAAACATCAACAAAGATAGGCTGTTCAGTAGGATGACCCTTCCCATAAAAATGGGAAAAAAGATTGATTGCCTTGAACTGCTATAGGAGGGAGTTACAAGTTATATTCCAATTTGAACATCATTCGAGAAGTTTATTACAGGTCCCAACACCCACTGCCGCTGCGACATGCCAAGCAGCATGAATGTAAGGAGTTTCTGGGAAGAGATCATCAGCAATAAAAAGTGCACCTCCCAGTACTGAAGACATCTTATGCAAGTTGTGTGCCATCCTCAGCTCTGGTTTTTCAAATGCTCTTCTTGCAAATGCTACCTGGAACAAGACAAGGTCAATGTTCTTCTAAATGCAGTGAACTCAAAAAAGAATAAAGCAAAGGCATTAGCTTATTTGTTATTCGATCAACATCAGTGACAAAGACGTAAATGGTAGGGCAATCACAATTCACAAGGAAACAGAAACATAAAATTGAATACTAAGTTTATGATGCCCATCACCTTATTATGTTTTAAGTTTCTGATAATTTTAGTAGAGATATATCTTTAACATAAGACTACATTAGACACCAACTTATGGTAAGGAAGAGAGGAAAGTTAAGTTGCATTTCACGTATTATATTTCTGAAGCTGAAGAAATTCTGTCCATCTTTCTTTCAATTTGGAGGAAAATTCTTCTGCTCCCAGTCCACCATGAATGGGGAGAGATGCAACCTTAACTTTCTAAGTTAGCATGCATTGATTGGACTTGGAATGGTTAGGATAAACTTCTCAGGTGATTGGTGCTGCTTTTGGTAAGGCCCCGTTTGGATCATGGAACACAGTTGCCCTGCACTCAGTTCACCTGTAAATCTATCTACTCCTCGTTGGTTATGACAAGAAAAATGTGAATGTGGCGAAACTCAGGCCTGATTTACCTGTACTTGGTTTTTAGACATCCAAAAGGGGCCTAAGAATCAAAATTGCTCATGAAGATCACCTGGATGAAAACGTCCAATGTGACTCATCTGACAAAAAAGCATGCACTTGCAAACACATACACAGTATTTTTGGGGTCTTGACCATAACTTCATCATAAAGGAAGTGGAAAACATCTCATGCCTGGACGAACCAATGTTGACACCTAGGTGTAATAACAGAATAGGTATTCGATTAACATTGCACTATCCCATTTCTTTTCCTTTGTCTCGGGTCGGATTCCACAAAGTTACTAATATTTACAATTACACAACAAAAAAATGAACTCTAGCTGTTCATGCACCAGTCGGTCATAATTTTAAAGACAAAATCACAAACAACCTAGGTTCTCATAAAGCTCTTGATAAAGTAAATGTTGATAAAACGTCTTGAGGGGATGACAAAGGGCCAGAAAATTAAACGTTTTAAATACCTGTAAAATAGTCTATGCTGTTAAAACCATTAAACCAGTATGGATCAGTATATTTACAGGCACGAGCTCATATATAAACTGAGATATCAACAAACATTTATATTGTATAACTACAAGTAACACAAAACAATTTGCAAGTAATTGTGGTTGGTTTATGGTCACATAGAAGAAAACTTGATTATAACACTAATAAATTACCGACTGCTAAATTATATGCATATAGTTTTGGACAGACGCAAACAGTATCTACCATACATATTCATCTGCTACAAGGAGCACTGAGACAGTTTGATTTAAGCACTACCTCCATCATGCTAGTGTGGACAGCTGAAACCATTAATGGTTGAAAAGGTAAAAGGAATGCAGACGCTGCCATAAGCACTTTTGGATTCTCACCCCTGAGTGCTCTCGAAAGACACTGCAGAAAAAATCTCAGTTAACTCCAACTGCTTAAATTGAAGCATGAGGTTCAAGGGATTAAAATAAGAAATCTTGAAGAAGAGCATGCCCCAATATTAACCAACAGAAGAGGGAACAAATTTAGCTTAAATAATAGCTTCTAGAATACAATGCAATATCACACACTAACAGTTGCAAACAACATAAAACATATTTATAACGAAGGCATTAGATTTTTGACTTCAGATGGGATATCTTATCTTTGTAAGTACAGAACAAAAGTCTTTTTTGTGTGTGTGACTTTTTAGATTAAACTCACTTACAATGGTTGCCGTTGCAATCATGGTGTAGTCTACCCATCGCAGATATTTTCTAACTTGTCCTCTTGAACTGTGGTATACACTTGATGCAACTCCAACTCCAATCAATGAATTAGCATAGAGTGCACTATTAAGATTCTTCCTGCAAATTCAGTACTAGGTAAGTTAGATATATTAGTAAAGTGAAAGTGATTTTAAATTTGAAACCACTTTTCCCACCAGAAAATGAATACTTGCCGTGGGGCCTGGATGCCAAGAACAATGAAAGGGAGCGAGGTTAGAACATTGGCAATGGTTTCTGAAAAATTGTGATCACCTAAAATGAACAAAGAGAAGTACACAAATTACAAACAAATATCATAGACCATTATTATAACGGAAATATTAGTGTGATTCGAAATTCTGTACAGGGAAAGCATGGACAAGATCCAACCAGATCAAATAGTGACACCTTCATTGCATTAGATATTTAGATTACATAGGAATTGCATAGATAAGAATTCGTGATCAAATGAGCTCCGTCAAAAGACTATTAAAGAGGTGAGGTGTGAAGGATATGAGCCAAGGGTGCATATGAGCTGGAGATGTAGATGGGACCTTGACTTTCCTAGGCATTGAATTACAAGGGTAATGGCTGATAATTCATTTCCCATCTTCCCTTGATTTGATTGACATTAAAGGAGAGGTTATTTGATGGTCACTTTTGGATATTCACATTTGGTCTTCATTTTCAAGCACTCATGGCATGACTTATCTCAATTCCTATGTATTTAATTCATATGTATTCTAATGCAAACAAATAGGCCATAAATGTGCTAGAGCCCAAAACCACACATATTTGGCGATTCCAACCATTCATCTAGAGGGATTATGAAAACTAAATATAGGTAGTTAGAAGTAATAAAAAGAAATCTACTGGAAAAGAATGGATTTTCCAATCAGCATGAGTTTTGAGCTATGGTATTCTCATAGCAAGTCCCACAGCATGAAAAGTTTGGATCATTGTACACAAGTTGTGTAAACAGGATATAAATTAGAATCTCTGTCCAATGCTCCTATGTCTTCTCTTATTACAATTAGATTAACTAGATTACAGTGAACAATTGTAGACATCTTCACAATACCTTGAAGACTACAGTGAACAGGTCTCAGGCATGCTGGTCTCTGCTGCCATATTCGGCTGAGAAGTAAACATTGCCAAATGATATTATTATAAGCAGTAACACAAAAAATCTCAAAATGTGATGATATCATGTTCTGTAACACAAGAGGAAGTCAAAAGTTTCCAAAATCTCTCATTTGTGAATTCCACAAAAGAACACTTTCTAGCAATTCGTCCAATGTAAATTGGTACATAGACCATAACAATCCAGAATGTCCAAGTTGTGGGACCCACTTTAAAGAGCCCAACAGTCGTTCCATCCTTTTGTCAGTGAATTTCCATAAAACTATAAGAGAATAACAGAACCAACAGAAATCAAAATCATCTAACATAAATGAAATAAAAAAAGTAAATGATAACTGAAGAAACTTGAGAGATGGAAATTGACAACAATGGATATATCCTGAAGGCGAGCAAAAATTCTAACTGAAGCTTTTGTGGCCATCAATTAAAGGTATGACTAATGAGAAATTGGTTAACGATCCAAAGCCAATGAATGAAATTTGATGAGTGGGTATGCTATGGTCCATGTCTCCATCGACAACAAGACTCACAATTCGGACAAAATTAATTAGCATTGTATATGCAGTACGAGCATGGACATGGGTGGACCGACAATCCTACATACATCTACGTGGGGGCGAACGCACTCGTTGAACCTCAGTCTACCTCTAAAACCATAGTGAAAATTTTGATTTTGCTCTGAAAATTTACAAGAAAATCTCATGCCACCACATCATCCCACCCCCCCCCCCCCCCCCCCCGCCCCGAAAACCCACACGAAAATTCTGTATTTGTTCTCAAAATACAATTCCCTGTTTGGGTCTTCACCCCTCAAATAAAAACTCTCAGCACACCACTGTTTGGTGGTTAAATTTCCACAAAGTTCTGCTTTGTGGAAGATGCAAAGGTCTTACCACTTCCAAAACAAGTTTATTTACAGAAGGATTTAAGCATAAAATAAACTATGCTAAGAGAATATATATATATATTTATATCATACTCACCGCTTTAGTAATCTCTGGTTTGCTTCCATAGACCCAGAACCTTCACAGGTAGAATGATGGCAGTCCCCATGTTGAGAAATCTCATGCACTGGAAATGGAGAATGAGGGACCAAATGCACTCCATGAACCCCTTCCAGAGCTTTAGAAGTACTGGACTGATTCCCAGGAGTCATTTGGAAATAGTTAACTCCAGTGAATAATTACCACAAAGCACTTCCTGATATCATCCTCAAAGAAGGAACACAATTGAAATGCAAACTCAAATAAGAATTTGGGAATTGCAAATTGAGTTATCCTGCATAGTTAATGCATGCGTTTTAAAAATCTTCTGCCTTTCAGATCATTATCAGAGACACCCAATGTAATAATTCATACAATCCAAGAATCATCTTATGATTTGTAAGTTGTAACACAATACAATGATATCACTAGAAAAATAAGACCACTCCTATTAAATCCCATAAAACTATTAATGCACCTCATGGTCATGACTCATGATTTTTTTTATCTATCTACATTTCAATTCAAAAGATAAAGGAGCCGGGACTGATTTTAATGAAGCAGACTCCTAGTGCAATGAGCTGGGCACATGGCCACGGGTGTCTTCTTTTCATCAGTTGGTTTTACTTTACACCTCACATCCGATAAGAATGAAACAATGAGACAAACCCATGAGCTAATGATTTATTCTTTGTGATAGTCTATCATCTTTGATAGATTGTGACAATTGTATATTTGCCCTCCAAAGTCCAAGTGACAGTTGTTAACAATAACATTATTTTTTCCTGCCCCTCCCAAGTTCAAAACAATATAAATGCATCCAGCGGAGGAACAAGTACTCATGTTGATTAAACCACATGGGATGAACAAAAATGAAGGAAAAACAAGGTAATATAAATGCACCCAGTGGAGGAACAAGTACTCATGTTGATTAAACCACATGGGATGAACAAAAATGAAGGAAAAACAAGGTACCCCAGTTCTAGAAAATGCAAGAAAGGAGGAAAAACATGGTACCCGTTTCTGTAAAATTTGAGGAAGAGAAGTTGGGTGCCTTATATCTTGTTCGAGCCTACTGCTCCTGCTTTTGAAAAATGGAATGTAGAGACGCTGTTGAAGAGGCCAATAGTCCAAGTTTGTAAAAGTGGAACAGTAGAAGAAGAGATGCGGATTCCAAAGAATCTTCTCTCGTTGTGGGGCCAGCATATTCCACTCTAGTCGCGGCATTGTTCCATTCACTGAGTCGACCCGATTTGACAACTCCAATTTCCAACTCTTATATGAGAAGAGAGAACACTCACGTGTCCTGATGCGTGAATGTGTCCATTTTAGTCGATTTCAGGCGGGTTGGCAATTCTTGACCCACTAACCAATCCAACTGGAGGCCGTAACTGTGATTTGGGTTCGGTTTTATGTCTCTTGTTTGCGGGATGGTTCAGGCCTTCAGGTTATTTTTAACCCAATTTGCAAGTAGGGTTCGATTGTGTCCATTGCATGCTATTTGAGTTGCCACTTGACTAGGACCTGATCCACATCAACTATGCTTTCAGCCACCAGCCCAACTTGAGTCCAACCTGTTAACATTTAATGTATGGGTTTGGGTTGACATTTTTAAACCGAACAATAAATGAGTAGAGTAAGAACAACCCAAACCTGATTCGACTAAAACAGTTGCCACCAGCAGTTTCAGGATGGCCAAAAACAGCTAACGAGGATCGATTTCAGAATGTTGCAAACCATTGATGTTCATCATCAACCTCTACGTGGACAACTCCAGTGAGAGGAAGATAATGAGTATAATTGAAGCCCTTGCTGAAAATGAATTTTCACCTGCATGCAGATATTTCCATCCAACAAATAAGCGCGCAATGAAATTTAAGGTGGACCACATTTTTGGACCAGAACCCTAACTCTTTAACTTCAAGATCGAGGCATCTGCATGTGGTCGTCCATAGGAAAATATTTTTCTATCCAGCAACATATGTTCCATATCCAGAAATAAGGGCTCTTGATTGGACAACACAGTAAGGTGGAGATGCATATAGGTCCTCGCTTTCTTATGATTCGATTAACTAGGGCGATCGCCGATGGTCGGGTATTCATTTTTCTTTCCTCTTGATTCATTTTCCATAAGAGGGGAGATCATCAATGGCCATTGATGGATCTCACTTTTCTTCTTTCTAATTTTAGCTACTTGTAGGAATGCATTTATTTGAATTCCTAAAAATTAGTTCCATGCAAAGAAATGGGCCCAATGAGACCAATTATAAATAGGTACTAACAAGTCGAAACCATGGGACGCTAGTCTGAAAAAGGGCATCTCATATTATATAGTTACAAAAATTCTGTGTTGTTGTCCCAACTTAGTGAAATTAGTGACACTTTTCTAGCAGAAGTATTAATTTTCTACAGCTAAATCCCATTATCAGTAGCAAATATTATTTCCCGCCACTATATGTGAGTTTGTTTTTAATTTTAATGTTTACAATTATTAGTGGCGGATAATAATATTTGCCGCTAAAAAATATATGAAGATTCTGCTGAAAAAATCCCCTTAGATTCATAATAAACCAAAACTGACCTAAAAGATTTATATCAACCCTAGTAGCCTCAAGAGCTTTTTTTTGTTCATTTTTTTGTTGTTTTTCCCAACAGCGATATCCCTTCTCACTTGCGTACAGGAGCGGGAATATTCCTGCTCCTTTTTTCTTCTTCTTCATAGTTAAGTAGGAATATTGTCGCCTATGTTAGATTTAGAAAAAAAAAAACAACTTTGTTTTTGGATGGTGGTTGAATGGTAATGATAGGTGCATTTCAAAATGGTGGTAAAAGAAAAAACATTAGAGATTTAAGTTGGTTGAAATGTTGTGAGCTAGAATGGTAGAAAAAAAAGGATACAGAGGGAATGAGATGAGATAATGATGGGATAGAACACTTCGGCAATGCCTGTAACGTGTTTGATGAAATGATTGAGAGGGCCGCTTATTTATAAAGTACTCAGATGACTTGTATCGAAAGTGTGACAGCTTGGGATATGCTTTATTGTGTTTGATGAAATGACTGAGAGAAACACCTGATTGTAAAACACTTTAATTGCTAGCTATAGAAATAAATATAAATTAAGGTGGGCTATAGTGATTAAGATTGAAAAGAGAAAAAAGAAAATGAAAGAAAGAAAAAGGAATGCGAAAGGTAATGGATTTAAATGGATATATATGATACTGCGGTGTTTTGCTAATAAGCTCTTACTTGCACCCAAGTTCAAAACAATGAAGCCTGGTCATGAAGAAAAATATTGTGTGGGTAGGGAGTTAGTTGGTAGAGGTGGAAGGAGTTGGAAAACAAAGGACGAAGAGGAAGGAGGATGAGGAAAAGGAAAATCGAGTGGAGATATCCCCGCTCGTATATACAAATGAAAGGGGATATGTTCACTTAGCAAAACAACAACAGAAAAAAAAAAAGAAGAAGAAAACACCAAAAAAGGCCCATGAGACTATGGTAGTGGATACATATATTTTAAGTCTTTTTTTATATACAGGGAGTCCAAAGGAACTTTTTTAGTAAAATCCTCTCTCTCTCTCTCTCTCTCTCTCTCTCTCTCTTTCTGTAATGTCTGAAAATTTTGTAAACTCTCCAAAAGCTATCCCCAAGGGTGCAATTCCTAAATCCGCTTCTTGGATGGAAGATTTACAAATACCAAAGAAACTGAAATTCTAAGAATTCTGTAGGCTATTTGAGATTTTTTTTTTCAAGTGGAAGAAATTTAGAATTCTAACAAAAACACAACATTTGTAAATGCCAAGGGGATAAGCCATTGGATTATGTCTATGAATTCCCAATAACAGAAATCTCCTCATGAACTTTTGTAAAAGAACGGGCCTATAATGCTGTTTTAAGTTTGCAAACAAACTCAAGATGAGATGAATACACAAAAATAGGGTAGCTATTTCATGTAAATATCTCCCACAAGATCACCAGAGGCAAAAGTGTTTTGTGCATCCATTTCCCAAAGATGCCAATCTTTAGTTGTTGCCGAAAAGATTAGAGGCTTCATAGAAGTTAACTTTGTAATTGGGCTAAGCATTTCTTAAAAATCAATGCCATACTTTTGAAGAAAATTCCTTGTAGGTTTAGCATTATAGCATCAACCAAACCATGACTTTGGTAGTCGCCTTATATATCCAAAGTAAGAAAGCTCTCCAAGTTGACTCTTGACTATTCCAAGACATGTTGTTTAGATGAATGACTAAGTCAAATAGAAGAGAGACTCAACTAAGTTAACTTATTTTAATAAGTTGTTTGCGATCGAAATCATTTGATAGGTAATTTGGCAAAATAAAAAAATAACACCATTTGCTAGTTGGATCTGATTTTAACCAATTGATATTTATTTTTAAGTAATTATGCACGAGTTTGTAGCTTGCAATTTAAAAAAGATAATTGGAATATAATTTGAAACTTTTATTTGATCTTTTACATTCTATATTTGGATTCACAAATTATGTAATATGTAATTTTTTATTGTCCTTATTATAGTATTTTTTACATATATAAATTAATTAATTTGAACTGATTATTAATGCATGTAAATAAATGTATATTTAAATTTCAAAAGTATTTAGTTTATTTTTAAAATTAATAAAATTATTTTCAAAAAATGACTCTATCGAGTTTCCACATTGACTCTATCTGTGTCAATTTTCTTTTGCATTGGATGAATTGAGTTTAAGTCTTGAGCTATCCAACCTTGTTCCAATAATCATATATCCATATGCAAGGTATCCGTTCATTTAACAAGTCAATTTCTTCTGCCCCTCACAGCTCTAATTCTCCTTCTTTAATTTCTCTGCATCAAGCTCGGACATTTCCACGAAACAAGCTTCGTTTTTCCCCCTATCCTGTAGAAATCAACTTGCTACTAATTAAACAACTTGAGAGATCTAATAATCTGCCTTCAGATCTTCATTAAGTTCCATGGTATTGTCTCCATCAAATATTTGTATTTGTATTTCTACCCAAAATCCTAGTGCTGATCAGGTCAACTTGTAGGGCATGTTGAGTCCTATTTGAAAGCTATAAGCCATCAACATTTTCATTCATGCGTCTTAATTATTATTCTTACAAGCCTAGGATTCTCGGTAGATGGGCAAAACTGATCCATCAATCTTTAATTTGAACGAGTTTTCAAGGGGTGCAATCCAGTAAGTAGTGGGTAAGCCAGTATGCGCAGAGATTATATTCAAATCTAGAGCAACTGTCCATTAATGGAATAAATTTACGCTTTTTAGCTAGAATAATTAGTGGGTAAGCGGGATCTATTCCAAAAAGTAGGGTCCCATCTTTATATGAATCAAGTAGATCACTTGTGGTACCCATATGCTCAGCAATGAAAAATCTTCTCTATTGATCCAACTCTCATAATCCCTCTGATAAAATTATAGTAGTGAATGATAGACCACTTGGGAGTCGGTCTTCTCTTTGCCAGCTTATGTTTTGCATATCTTTATCATCGGTGAGAACCATCAAACGAAGGGTTTAAATCAGTGAAATATGGATCTCACCCATATGGAAGAAATGCTCGGGGCGGAATCTCCTCTATTTTATTTCTTATTTTTATCGTTGACATGAATCTTTACTATTTTATCTAGGCTGAGTGGCTAATCTTTACAAATGGGTGAGTCCCATCTATTTCATTATCCATTTAGATGACACACCTGGTGGGGCCATCATTGATCAAACACCATCACCACTTTGATGGATTTAAAGTGGTTAATCATAGTCCTTGGATTGAATCTTTCATTTGCTATAGCTTATGTTTTGTACATGTTTATCATTGGTGGGACAAAATGGATAAAGGTTCAGAAGCATTGGTAAAAAATGATTGGGGATAGAAATGACTTATGATTGTCTGGGATTATAAATTATTTGAATTTCATAGAGATCAATATGTGGTGGGTCTCAAACTTTTGAGCCACGTTGGTTCTTTTGTAAATACAAACATTCTTGATAAATATATCTTATTCCCTCAACTCACCAGTCACTTTTTTTTTTTTTTCTTGAGCTAAGTACTTGCACACCCATTTGCAAAAACCCACCCAAGACCTGCACCATAAACGGGATAGCCAAGGATTTGATCTTAATTGTCTATTTGAAGGGGAAGTGCCGCATCAACCGGTGCTTAACTTCTGTGGTACCTTTTTTATTCATTAGCCAAACTTTGTTATTCAAGTAATTAAGCAGGATATTGTCCGGGAAATTAAATGGCTTCATTGATTGTAGGGGCAGGCAGCTGATTGTTGGTCTTGTGTAGGGAGTTTTGTGATTTTGGTTTGGAGTCTGGATTATTATTAGCCATTGTTTCTGCTTGCTGGTTGAATGCAACGCTCTTTTACCAAGGAAAAAAAAAAAAGAATGTCTGTGGTACCTGACCTAGTTGAATTTCTTGATTGAGAGGATAGTTTTTCAAATGCTTTTAACCATTTTAGACTGAAAATCAAATTTTCATATTGAAGATTAAAAATCTTAACTGGCAGTGTTTTGAGATGATGAATCACTAATTTTCTCAATAGATTGGACAATACATTGCCATTAGGATCCACCCAACCAACTAGACCATTTGTTTATAGGCCATAAGAGTTTTTAACATTTTTATAAGTATACTATAATGTTCCTCACAGGAGAAATTCCCAGTTCATCTTTAAAAGATATACGAGTTCTCATAAAAAGGGCCCATGTAGTATGTGGAGGCCTTAAATGTGTAACATCAGATGGCAAACCCATTACAGTAAAAATAATAATAATAATATATAGTAATGACATTAGTTTCTCACATGGACCTCGGATCATTTACAGAAGAATCCTGAGGGGTCGACCAAGGATACTTCATCGAGGGATCTCGAGGGAATCTCCTGAAGTTCAGAAATGGTGCCCAGAGCAGCAACCTTCAATTCAAAAACATCAATAAAAGCTAAGAAACTCTATATGAACTTGATCCGAATAGTGTATCCAAAACAGCCAATATATGATACTGAACATTCTTTAGAACTTGGTTCCATTGTCTCCCCTATTCATCATCTGGTTGGGAAATTTTCACTGATCACAAAAGTTAATGGAATGCTTGAGCTAGATGGACCGATTTGGACTACAATGCTGTAACAATCTTAATTATGTAACTAGTTGTTTGGTACAACTAAGGCATCAACTATACATATTTCACAAAATGCATTGGCTTTCTTCATATAGGACCTGTTTGTTTCATATAAATGAATACATAGAATGGTAAGCCGCATTTCTAAAAAAGATTAAAATTGAAGAAACATGTGAATTTCTAAAAATGACTATCAATTTTCTCCTTCAAATGAAAAAAAAACAAAAGAGAGGTGGGAAATGAATATGCACCCTCCAACCTTAGTAATTCAAAACCCAATTAAGAAATAGAGGGTTGCATCTATGTGCAAGCAAAAGGGCCATATGCCGTGTCTTGTGCGAGCATGTGTGAGCTCGGGCAATGCCTAGCCTAAGGGGAGAGTGTCTTTGTTGCACTTTAACGGCTAAACATTTTAGGTGTATTGGTTAACAGCTCGAGATGAAATGATCAAAGACAACACATCCCAAATTTGAATCCGTGCAGAGCTAAAAAAAGCCTCATGCTGCCTTTTGTGTGGGGCACGTGTATTGCGTAGGGCAAAAGGGCCTATTGTATCTTGTGTGGGCATGTGCTTTAAGTCTGGGCAGGGTCCCTCCCAAAGGAGTGTATTTAGTTGTTAATTTACTGCACTTTTAACACCTAAGCATTTCGGGTCTCATATTCTTAATCCCTTACCCCTTTAATAATGCTTTGAAGGACCTTGAGTTTGTACATAATTAACTCCTATGTATTCTTTGCAAACAAATAGACTCATTTGATTTTGATGATGATGAATGATGGGTGGTGGTGAATCAGATCACAGTGGTGATGATGATGATCTGAACAGTCCATTTTCCTCATGAACTGTCCTGGTAAGAGCCAAGTTACCAAGTCTCTTTAGTTCCTATTATTTTAGTGCAAGAAAAAATAAACAAGCTATTGCAATGAGGTTCTGAATATATTTCTAGCATCATCCAATAGCAATGGTAGTAGGAATTCTTACCCAGGGAAGAACATGAAAACACACATGAACTGCAGGTACGTCTCCAAGAGATTTCTTTTGTAGAATCTCAGTCTCACCCAGTTCAGGATCACTGGCTAGGATTCCCCAGAAAAAAAAAAGCATAATAATGAAATCGAAGTTGGAATTCAAGAAAATGTCAACAAAATGTATAAAAAAAATTTTATTTTAATCTCAACCACTGATCATTGAAGACGGATCATTTTCGGCAATCTAACTGTTTATTCGGTGGGCCTCATCAGCAGTGGGCATCAAAGACATAACTTCTCCAAATTGATTGCCCTCAGCACTGATAATATGAACTGTCAAAGTTCATATAGTCCATAGTCCACATTAAATGGAGGAAAAAAATACCCACCAATCACTGCTGTTAGAACATCCATTGGAAGCAAGTTTAGTTGCTAAGACCACCCATATGGGCCCTACTCCCACCAGTATCTTACGGGCCAACCATTATGAATCAAAGGCAGTGTAATGTTACTCACTGGCATGATCAGAAAATACCAAAATGCCACAATCCCTGCGGATATCAATGTCCAAGTTAGATCTTCTTCATAATTGTTGTTCCCCGTCACTGCCAATGCTGGTTGATCGACCTGCCACAACCATTGATCATGCCCCACATCAGAAAAAATTATAAATTTTAAATAATCTTTTGAAAAAATAAAAATCCAAGTAATTGGATCTTACTGAAGCTAAAAGAACACCGAATTGCACCACTAAGCTTGTCTTGTCATGGGAAAAGATTTTGTCAATGGGCTTCACAGATTGGTCCTTGACAGCCTGAGCCTGAAGCTTATATTAAGAAGTCAGTGGCTAAAACTACACAATAATAATGATAAAAAGAAATATGTGGATTCATGAAATGAGTACTGATATGAACCTTAGGCTTGTGGTGGGAGACCAGGGCACCTCGTGATTTAATGGTGATTGATGAATGTCCGTTTTGAGAGAGGAAAAAAGAAGAGAAAGTCCCAGTAGACAAGAGGCGGCTACAAGAGCAACTCATTTTGGAGCTTTACGTTCCTTATCTGGTTGGCTTCCTGTTTTATGTGACTTGTGGCTGCATAACTATTGTGGCTGTTAGAAGAAATCATACAGTGGTCCATGGTAGCACTTGTTCAGTCCCACTAACTTTACATGTGTGCTTCAACTTTTGATGATCCAAACCGTTGATTTGGTGGGTCATTTGATTAACGGGCTATAGCACTAAAAATCAGGCCTAGTGGCGATCTTGATCCTCTGATTCTTAGGTTGTCCAAGGAAGACTATTGGTTGTTATCTTTCATTTACAAGCCACGGGATTAATGGTAGGGCAGTCTGGTTAGATATTGTGAGATGCGACAACTTCTGGTGTGTCTACCAGATGAGTGGCTTAGATTAGTGGAAGGTAGGTGTGGGCTTCCCAATTTAGAACTATAAAGTGGTATATGCTAAAATATTCAAAGTTGGAACAAACAAATAAATTCCAAAGAGTAGCTTAGTTGGCCTAGGATCACGGTTTACTGCTAGAAGCTGTGGGTTTGAACTGATTTCCAGTGGCGCCATAGGGAATTTACCCGACTTCCCCGTAGCTGAAGGGATTTGTCCGACCTAAAGAGCTGGGACACCCTCCCTCAATTAGCAAAAAATAAAACTTCAAACAGATAGCGGGATATGGAAATGGGTGGGGCCCAAGTTTATGGTGTACCCGGAGCTTAGACTTGAGTTAGCAAAAGGCCCCTACAGCTGTAAGGTCGAGGTTTCAATACCCATACGGGCCATACACGTACGTACACAACTTTTAGTTAATAAATCGAACCCAGACCAGAATATAGGCCTGCATTAGGACATGAATTGGGACCCAAATACTTATGATCTTGTCAATTTGGGTCATTGCTCATATTTTGGACCTGTATTTATTCAATTACATACGGTGGACTGAAACCCAGACCCACATGAAACCGGGTCCAAATATTTGGCCATAACTCTTTTATTTTTTCAAAATTTTCTTCTTCCGAAATTGGGAGTCCATTTTCATTCTCATAAAGCTCTCCACCCTTTTTTTTTGAAAGGTAAGATATTTTGAAAGCTCTCCACTTTTCATCAAATAGATGAGTTACTTTCAACCCGCACCTGACGGAGGTTCAACCTGGTTCTAACTTCCACTATCAGGCCCAAGTTAGTTATATGGAAAACCAAAACGCATCAGCAATTTCGTGGATGGGCATCAGTATCCACTGTATCAACATGGTTTAAAAACACATATTCAAAAAGGATAAATGGAAAATTCTAAATGTTATACATATATATATATAGGGGCCTTTTCTTGTGCATACGTCCCTCATGGACTTTTTGTGCACACTCTTTAGTAGAGCCCACTGTGAACCCCACCAAGGGATGAGACTGGGGTGTTGGAAAGATCTATGTGAAAGCAACTTACATATCAAATTTTGTTTCATTCACATATCCCTAACCCCTTCATCCATGGCTCACAAATTCATTCCGTTCGGATTGGTGTATAGTCAATCCAATGGTCCAATAAATTCGGATCAGATCAAGAGTTGGCGCGAGTTGCTATCATGGGGTCCCACGTGTGTTGCAAAGTTTGGATTGAGTGATAGATGAGCTTCACCTAGAGTTCTCACGAAAAAAATGGTGAGAAACGGATGCATATGAAGATTCTCCGTATATATATATATATGAGATTCTATTCCCCATTTTGTGTGCATATCAGCTCGTATAGTATATAAGATGTTCTTAAATCTAACATTGATGCTTCATACAATATCTTTTTATATATCTTTTTATTATTCTTCACTATATTGTTTCTTATATAATCTCCATTCGAGGGGAATTCTTAGGAGACATTGTTTGCAAACATCTTGATGGCTGCCTTCAAATAAGGATTTTGGATTTTGTTTACATCCGTGGATGTTCTTGATTTTCATGGTCAGTGCCCTAAAGTTCGAGAAGATTTCGGTTGTTTGATGGGACCTAGTCTCTTTAACGTTGGGACTGGGGAGATAAATAAATTCTTTTATTCTTAAAATAATATTTGATTTGGTCTGATAGGACTATGAAATTATACATCATTATTATAATTTCATATAAATTTATAGGCTCATCCTTTTAAAGTTGGTTTTTAGTGATGATTGGAGGTGACCTAAGAGGTCCATCTAATTATAGATCTAGATGCGGAGACTCCGTCACAGGGTTGGAGATCTATGTGCATTCTTGTAATGGGAAGCTCCGTGGATCTCTTCGCCTCTTGTCCTTTCCTACGGGAATGAAAAATAATAATCTAATCCCATGGCTCCTTTAGCCTTATATAGATAAGTCCCAAAGAGTCACACTTACTAGAGACATCTTCCACCAATAACCCACATCTACTAATCCTATTGGGAGTCTTATTGTAGGGCTCAGATCAAGTCTTACATTAAAGTGGGATTGCAATTTCTGTTAACATCTGCTCTGCTTAATCTGACGTGGGACCCGTGGCATGCGGGCCATACGATTTCTTACAATCTCCTACTTGGCACGAATGCCATGCACATCAAACATTTCTCAATCCCATGTGCATCACATGCCTTGTAAAAACCTCTGCAGGTAAAGCTTTGGTGAGAGCATCAGCCATCAATTCCTCTTAAGGCACATAAAAAATCTCTATATCATTCTTTTTAGCATTTTCTCTAATAAAGTGATATTTTATCCCAACATGTTTTGATCAACTGTTAATCTTTTGCTCATTCACCATAAAAATAGCCGACGTACTGTTTATGCTCATTGGGACAGGCTCCTTCTCATTTATTACCTCCAAATTGCACAGGAAGTATTTTAACCAAAGAGCCTCTTGGACTGCTGTATTGTAAGCTATGTACTCTACTTTGGCTATTGATATAACCGTGGAAGTTTGTTTCTTGCCACCCCAAGAAATTGTACCTTCTCCGAGGGTAAATACATAGCCGGTTATTGACTTTCCATCGTCTAAATCACCGGCCCAATCTGCATTTGACTAGCCGCGCAATTTCAGGACTTTACATTAATAACATAGGTAAAGATTCACTATTCCTTTAATGTACCGTAGAATCTTCTTAACCGCATACCAATGCTGTAATCCTGAGTTACTTAGGAATCTGCTTATGAGACCCACGGCGAATGGGAGGTCTGGTCTCATATACAGCATTGCATACATAATGCTGCCCATAATTTGAGCATAAGGTTTTAATCTCATTATTTCTCTATCCTCCTCATTTGTGTGTCCTTGATCACCTGATAATTTTGTGCTCTTGCAGATGAGAGTGTTAATTGATTTGCACTTAGCCATATCAAACCTTTTCAATATAGTTTCCAAATAAAATCTCTATGATAAAGTTAATATCCTATTCGGATGATCACGGGTTATTTCAATGCCAAGGACATACTTTGCCTCACCTATGTCTTTCATCTCGAATATTGACTTTAACCATTGTTTGATTTCATTGATGACTTTCAATTTATTACTAATGATCAAAATGTCATCTACATATAATGACAAATATAAATAACAACTCCCACTATGTTTAATATAGAAACATGTGTCTGCACTATTAAGGACAAATCTAATTTCACATATGGCTTGATAGAATTTTCTATACCGTTGTCTTGATGCCAATTTCAATCCTTACGATGCCCTATTAAGTTTGTACACTTTGTCCTTGTGATTTTGCACCACAAAACCCTCGGGTTATTTTTTATAAATTTCTTTTTCTAGTTTACCGTTCAAGAATGCTGTTTTCACATCTATCTAATATAATTCAAAATCACGACATGCTACCAATGCTACTAAGGTTCGTATGGATTAAAATTTTACAATTGGAGAAAATGTCTCCTCGTAATCTATTTTTTCCACTTATGTGAATTACCTAGCTACTAACCGTGCTTTATATTCATTCAAGTATCCATCTTTCTTAAACTTATTTCTAAGAACTCATTTATATCCAATGGCTTTTTGATCTTTTGGTAGATCAACCAATTGCTATACTTGATTTTTTTTCAATTGATTCCATCTCCTATCTCATAGCCTCTAGCTAACACTATGCATCCTGCGCTTTGACCTCTTGAGAGTAGGAGGTTGGATACAAATCTTGCACGGTTTCCAATAAACTGCAATAATCTACATATGCCGGTTGTTTCCTCACCCGAATAGGCCTACCAACTAGCTTATTGGGTTGTTCAATCACCTTAAGTGAACCTTGGCCAGGAATTCTATGTCTAATGTCCTCTTCGTCTGAACCTCTACTTGCTTGAACCCCATTGTACATAGAGATTTTATACAATTCTACACCCTGTGGTCTTACTCTAAGACTGACCATCAAATCCTCAAGGAAAAACACATTTCAGCATTTCATGATTATCCTATTATCGTGATCATATACACGATATCCTTTAGAATGTGATGGGTAGCCAACGAAAGAACAATTTTTCTTCGTTTTTGCTTGTAGTTTATGTCTTTCTTATGGTGGTAGCAGGACATGTACAGGACAGCTCCAAACTCTCACATGTTTTAATTTTGGTTTGGCACCAGTCAATTATTCATACGGGGTCTTGGGTACACTCTTAAAGGGTATTCTGTTTAAAATATATTGAGCAGTGTTTAATGCTTCTCCCCACAAATATAGCGGAAGACTCGCATGGCTAATCATTGACCTTACCATATCCATTAAAGTCCTATTTTTCCTCTCGGCCATGCCATTTTGTTGTAGGGTATATGAAATTGAATATTGATGAATTATTTTCTCACACGTACAATATTCTTTAAACAATTCTGAAGTATATTCACCCCCTTTATCAGATATAATCCTCTTTATTTTCTTGCCCTTTTGATTTTGGACTTCAGCAGCATATGTTTAGAACATTTTTAAGGTCTCATATTTATGTTTAATTCGGTACACATGCCCATATCTGCTGTAATCATCAATGAATGCGATGAAAGAGTCCTCTCCGATTCTATTGTGTACATCCAATAGTCCACATTTATCTAAATAAATTATTGTCAATATTTCAGAACTTTTAGTTCCTTTTGGAAATGGTTTCTTAACCATCTTCCCACTTATAAATGGTTCACATATGAGGTACTCAATTTTACTTAAGTCTGGTAAAAGTCCATCTTTAACCATTCTACTGATTGTGTTTTTATTAATGTGGCCCAATTTCAAATGTCATAACATTGCCAAACCATTCATGCATACAATCACACACACAAAAGAATCAGAAGTGTACTTTATTTCATTATTAAAAATATCCAGCAAATACAATTTTTCAGAAAGAAAACCATGGACTAAAACTTTACCGTGAATTCCAATAGTAACCTCTTTGTCTTTGAATCTAATTTTAAATCCATTCATTGCCAACTGGCTCACGGAGATAACACTCCTCCTCATCGCGGGGGCAAAGAAGGCATTGGAGACATAAAAAGATTTTCTTGTTGGTAAGGAAATTTTGACTTTCCCTATCCCTGACACATTACAGAATGTTTTATTCCCCATGTATACATTTTGTTCTATGAGTTTTATCTCTTTGACTTCGATAAATCCAGCCTTGGTCCTTGATATGTGTTTGGTGGCTCCAGAATCAATCCACCAATTCTTGTCATTGGTGTCCACCATCATGAACTCAATGACCATATCAACATAATCTCCGTGTTCTTTGGTCACTTTACTTTGCAAGCTATTCTCACCCTTTTTCTTTCTACATTGAGAATTAAAGTGTCCAGGCTTCCCACGGTTGAAACAAGCACCATTTTTAGGCCCTTTCCGTTTTGGATTGCCTTTAAATTTTTTCTTATTTCTCACATTGGCGATTAACACACCGCTATAGCTCTTAGTTCTAGCAATCATAGCATAATTTGTAGATGTTATACTACGGGCAGTATGCCTTTGTCCTTCAGCAAGTAATTTAATTTCAATTTCACTAAGAGTTATACTCTTTTGAAGGCTAAGGGTTTGAGACACATTCTCTAACGAAGGTGGAAGACTCATCAGCAAATATAGGATTTGAAAATCTTCGTCCATTTTTTTTCTCAAGCCTGCAAAATTATTGTGTCGGACCTATATTTTGTCAATATGATCCCTTACACTAGATGTGAATCCGATCAATAGATGCGTCATTGATTTATTATCAAAAGCCGATTACTCATATAATTTATAGTCCTTCTTAGGGGCATCATCAGCGGGTTTAAGGAGATTAGATTCAATCATATAAGTCAATCTATCAAAATGCAGCAATGCATCCATTCGACGCTTCCACACGGCTAAATTTTTATTGTTAGAAATATCAGCCTTTGCAAGATCACGCAAGGCTGATTTGGAAAACATGATTTGTATTTTTAATTAAAAGATGGTTTAGATATCACTGACCGTATGAGGGGAAAACACCACCATTTTGTCTGAACTGTTGGATTGTCTTTATTTTGCTGCAAATGCGTAGACCTGCTCGCAAGTATTCCCTAGGCGCAAACGGACCGTCGATCTAACTTCGGATGACCAAGACATCGCAATGGAAAATTTGACGGTGATCCGCGCCTCTGACTGCATCAGCCGTACGATCTCTACATCGTCACGCATATCTGTGTTAGCACCTTAGTCTGGGCTAGATCAATTCTGGGTCGGGTTGGGTCCGCTTGACCCAACTTGCGATAGGTAGATGAAAGAGAGGTAGGAGTAAAGGCTGGATCTGCACGCTGGTCGAGGCAGGGACAGCGGGCTTGGCGCTCGATATATATATATATATTTATTTATTGTTGTTGTTGGCTTATCAAGCCAATCTCAAACCGATCCAAACACCCACTGTATTGTGCAAGAAAGACAAGAATAAAAAAGAAATTTTTCCTCGAGTTTCGTGCAATGATAAAGCACGAGAACTTTTTAAAAGAAAAGTCGTCTTCTTCGTGGGAGCAAAGCAGAACGAGTAGTCTTCATTCTACATGTTGTAGAAACGAAAACAACATGCTCCAAGTAAAACCTTAGATCTATAATGATCCACGGCGCTTCTCCAAAATCCAAACCGATGAAACGCACTACGTGGGGCTTTGATACCAACTGATGGATCTGGATGCGAAGACTTTATCACGTGGCCGGAAATCTCTATACGTTCCAGTAATGAGAAGCTCCATGAATCTCTTTACCTCTTATCCTTTTCTACAGAAATCGTGAATAATAATCTAACCCTAGGGCTCCCTTATACTTATATGGATAAGTCCCAAAAAATTACAGTTACTAGAGGCATCTTCTACTAGAAGCCTACATCTATTGATCTTAATAGGAGTTTTATTATGGAGCTCAGATCATATCTTACATTAAAGTGAGATTGCAGTCTCTTGAAAACTACCCTGCTTGATCTGACATGAAACATATGATATGCGGGCTAAACAATTTCTTATACCATCTCCACACTATAGGTAGGAGGGGGGCATCTTACAATTCACCCAAGTACCAAACCGACCTTGGATACGGTGAGGTTTCGTGACATTGCAGTGCATCCAGAGCATCTGCTCGCACGTGTATTCAGTATGGGATATCGTAACCGTTACATTTGCTTATATATCCGGTTTATAGAAAGAAAATGAATAACTTTTCTATTGATTGAAATTTGGCCAATCATTGGAATGGTGACGTTCTTCCTATATAAAAAATATATATTTTCCATGTGGTCTGATTGTAGCATGCAATTATTGTGCCCCCTCTCTTGACCACAGTTGTCGTTAAAGTTTGTTAGCGGTGGACTCAAATTAAAGACGAAAGAGAATAGCTGCAGCGTCTGCCCATCATAGGGTAAGGTAACTACTCGGGTAAGATTTAGATAATCATTCCATTAATTTATATACTTAACGTCGTATTAGCTAGGGCTTGGATTTTTTTAAGTACATTGTCTTAGTCTTCCAGAGAAAGAATTTCATTGTCTTAGTCTTCCAGAGAAAGAAATTTAGGCACATTATCCAGATTGACGATATGGGTTTGATCTGTATCCTTAACCACATGTGATTCAGGCTATGTAGGCTACGGTAGGTCAATTCTTAGCCATGCCAAGAACAGTTATTATCATATCAGTAAGAGGTGTCAATTCGTACCTGCTTGCCCAAGATTTAAATTTGAGCAGTAATATTTTACCTCACCGGGGGTTTTCTTTTTTTACCAAAGGGTTCTCTTACCTTAACCCCCTAAGTTGGGTACAAAAAAAAAAGAAAAAAGAAAAAAGAAAAACACTCACACACACACACACAAAAAATAAAAAAATAAAAAATAAAATAAAAAAATCCTAGCCATGCCTGCTTTACCCTCTTGAATTGTGCCTTAGATTAAACATCTCATCTTAATAGCAGTAATGACAAGTGCTGAGTCATTCCTCTTAGGATTTGAACTTAAGATCAGTTTACTCTAATACTATATTAAATTTCATTATCTAACCATTCCTATTAAAACTTTAATTGTTAATTAGTATATGCAACGGAAGTACTTCAAATATTTTTCATTGGGTAGAGCCCACTTCTCAATAAATATTGGCCATACAGAAATCAGCAATGTTATTAGTTACTACTACTCATCACAGGACTTTTTCCTTTCCTTTCATTCATCCAAATTGTTCAATTAATCATGACTCGTATGAGTACTTATCGACTAGGACATTTGTAAGAATGAACAATTCAGATTCACAAGGACAGCCCTACGTCTCACAATGACAAGGATTTATTTTACTAGGGGTTACTACTGTATCCAAATTCATCCTACCCAATACACAAGGATCTTTCATATTAGGGGCAACTGTTGCATCCAAATTCATCTCCCCCTATACCATTCATTGCTTGCACAGAAGACCCTTACTATCTACTGCAGGGCCAACAGGGGAAAAAAAATACCAAAGCCAAAGGTAGTGTTGATCGTATAATTCTTCAGATGTTCATCATCATCATCAGAACTTCACTCATCTATATGAGACTAGTTTATCATGGTTGAGTATATAAAATTGAAACGGATACAGGGAAATCTGATGATTTGAAGTGTGAACACAGATAGGGCCAGTCTATCCAAAACTCTGATGGGCCCTTGATTGAGTCTCTATGATGGAAAACTTGTTATCACACCCAAACTATGACTAGTCTCAGGAAAATGAATGAAAGTGACTCAAAACCTGCAAGAAGAAGTCAATGTCTAAGTGCAAGATCAAGAAAGATTAAACAAGGATCAATCTACTGAAAAGACTTTGAAGTGCCTTACCAACGAAGCCTATTTAATTTCTTTATCAGCGTCATCAAACCACCGAATTATTCCTAATCTTTTTAACTTCATTTATTATCCTCTCTCTATCTCTCTCTCTCTCTAACAATAATAATCCCAACTCGCACTCTAATAATCTTTCAACTAGTTGCTATTATTTCGGACATCTATATTCCCAGTATTCATGTTGTGGTTGCTTTTTTTTTTTTTTTTGGCTAATCTGGAATTTGAACTCTTTAAATAAACTTTTAAAGCCATACAACCCCTAGTTCAATCTTATCTGAAATCCTTGGGAAGCATGCAAGGGCTCGTAATGGGAACCACATGTCACCACGAGCCATGCTCGCACCCAGTTGGGCTGGTGATCGTGGATGATAAATCATTTATTTTTGAATTGGGATTCTCAAAGGCTTTTGATCCATGGAGAGAGTGAGTGGATCAATTATTTTTCACCAAGTCACTATGGGGAAGGGCTGCCTTAGATGGGACACCACTACTCATATGAATGGCATGCATTTCCCAGTGACATGGTAGACTTTGATTGGTCCACCCCAAAGTCTCCATAGGAAAAAGCCTTAGATGGTCTGGACTCTTTAGTTTTTGGTATAATGAAAGTATCGAGGGAGAGCCTCTCCTATTTGTTTAGAGAGGTGTTTTCTTTTCTTCTTGGATTAGCTCCTGTGCCTTTGTCTATCCTCTCTATCCCTAGCAGACATATTACCTTCACATCTCCTAGCCACTAGGCCAATTGGCCAAAAAGAAAATAAATATGGTAACAAATATTGGGCCTACAGTGTGTTTTTTTAGTAGTTTAATCATTTCTAGCAATATTCTTTAAGAGTCGGTAACCTTTAAAGTCTTGTTTGCAACCAAATCCTCAAGATAAAGTTTTCAATTTCTATATAGCTAGTCATGAAAAACTCATGTTTGACAATTGTAAGTCTCTAAGGATTTGGACCTATGGAAATATTCCTTATTTTTTTAGTTTTGTTTTTCGCCCTCATAGGATTTCAAAATCCTTACTTTTTTAGATTTGCACACTTAAATTAATGTTTCTCAATTATATACATTGATATGTAAGCATAAATGGCCCCTTAGGAAAAAACTTAACGGATTGGATTTGCATATTGACGGATTGATTTGCATTATGAAAGACAACCAATATTGGGCATACCTGAATCCATCGCGAAACGAAGAGGAGATCCGTAACTTTAACTCTCTCAGTCTTCTCGTAATGCCTGCTGATCGATGGGAATGCCAAGCAGTAATGGTATGTATGAAGATGAGAGAGTTCCCAATGCCTTTTATAGACTCCGCTAATGCTTTCCTCCCCATCAACGGAAAACCTTCCATTATCGCACGACTGGAGAGTTTCCAGGGACGTGGCTTTAGTGGAAGACGTATACTTTGAACATATCAAAGTGAGTGGTGGTCATGTGGGCCACCACCCATGATATCCAACAATCTCCCACTTGGTCCATATGACCACCATTAATTCCTGTTTATTTTATAAAACTGTTGCAAATATAAGAAAAAAAAACTTTGAAAGAAATAACTCTAACTGATGCGCATCATTTGAAAATACCGGTTTTCATTTAACTTTAATGTTAAGATCCTTTAATCTGTGATAAGGTTAGTTTATTAATGCGAACTGTAGCGGTTACACATCTTAAGTGATATGCTTCCTTCCACAATCACAACATTAATATTCTCGCCTAATCCAGCACTTAATAAGTATCTTTAATATGACTTACTTTAATGGGAACTGTAATGTCATAATGCTTTTATATTCCTACTTTATTTTACAATTACCACATGTGAGCCCATAACAAAGTAAGAATTGCAAAATCGTTTCTTTATTTGATCAATACATTAAGTGTCATACATCATTGACCTTTACAAGGCATTTCATTCAAGCCCATATTTATTACATGGTCTTTAAAATCCTTTGGCGCCAATGCCTTTGTTAATGGATCAGCAATCATGAGCTTCGATGGAGCTCCAACAACTGACACTAAACGATCTCGCACTTTCTCTTTGAGTACAAGATACTTTACTTCCAGATACTTTCATTTACTGGAACACTTGTCATTTTGAGTGAAACGCCTAGCAGCGTCGTTGTCGCAGTAAATCTTTATCGGTTCAGACATACTGCCCATAATTTCAAGTCCCATGATGTAGTTACGCATCCATAATGCGTGACCTGTGGCTTCAAAACACGCCACATACTCTGCATCAAATGTAGATGGAGTGATTAGCGTCTGCTTTGCACTCCTCCACGATACTGCCCCGCCGGCCAACAGAAAAATGTAACCTGATGTTGACCTCCTTGTATCGAGACATCCAGCAAAGTCTGAATCTGAATATCCAATGACCTCCAGTTGATTGGATCTTTGATATGTGAGCATATATCTTCTTGTTCCATTGAGGTAACGCATCACTTTCTTGACGGCTATCCAATGAGGCAAACCGGGATTACTTTGATATCTACTGAGCATTCCGACTGCAAAGCTAATGTCTGGCCTCGTGTAAGTCTGTAGGTACATTAGACATCCTACTGCTTCTGCATAGGGATATTTATTCATTTCTAACTTTTCTAAGTCAGTCATGGGGCATTGATCCTTACTAAACTTGTCTCCCTTAGTAATGGGTGCATTTTGTGGTCTGCTACTTTCCATTCGGAAACGTTTGAGAATAGTTTTGACATAGGCTTCTTGACACAACCCAAGTAATCCTCGAGATCGATCTCTAAATATCTCGATTCCTAATACAAAGGTTGCTTCACCCATATCTTTCATATCAAAATTATTCTCAAGATATATTTTAGTTTCTCGAATCATACTTAGGTCATTACTGGCTAGTAAAATATCATCTACATACAAGACTAAAATAAGAAATTTGCTCCCACTGACCTTGAGATATATACAATGGTCTACTGGATTTTCGAAAAAACCGAAAGATGTAATAACATGATTAAATTTTAAGTACCATTGCCTGGAAGCTTGTTTTAGTCCGTATATCGATTTCTTTAATTTACAAACCAGTTTCCTTTCATTACCTTGTTGAACAAACCCTTCCGGTTGTTCAATATACACTTCTTCATCTAGATTCCCATTTAAGACAGCAGTTTTTACATCCATCTGATATAGGTCTAGGTCATAATGAGCTATAAGTGCCATAACAATTCTAAATGAATCTTTCTTAGACACCGGAGAGTAGGTTTCATGATAATCGATACCTTCTTTCTGAGTGAATCCTTTAGCTACAAGTCGGGCCTTAAATCGTTCAACTTTCCCTTTAGAGTCCCTTTTGGTCTTAAAGACCCATTTACAACCAACTGTTTTGGACCCTTCAGGTAGTTCAACGAGATCCCAAACTTCGTTATAAACATGGATTCTAACTCTTCATTCACAGCGTCTAACCACTTATCAGAATCTTTACTTTCTACTGCCTCTCTAAAAGTCTTTGGATCTTCTTTAATTCCAATATCTGATTCTTCGAGATACACAACATAATCATCTGAAATAGCTGGTCTTCTCGCACGAGTTGACCTTCTCAATTCCTCTGGATGTTCTTCAATAACAGGTGACTGTATTTCAAGAGTTGGTTGTGTATCTTGAGGAGTCGGAATAATAGATCGTTCTGGGAAAAACTCTATATCAAATGGAATCATTAATCCACCTTGAGAAGAGGATTGAGGCTCATTTATAATCTCCTTATATTCAATATTTCTAGCCTCAGAACTCCCACTGTTTTCATGATTCTCCAAAAACTTAGCATTATTGGACTCAACTATTCTTATTGAATGATTAAGACAGTAAAATCGATACCCTTTAGACCTCTCTGGATATCCAATAAAATATCCGCTTACTGTTCTAGGGTCTAACTTCTTTTCTTGTGGGTTATAAACCCGCACTTCAGATGGGCATCCCCAAACTCGAAAATAGTTTAAGCTGGGTTTCCTCCCAGTCCATAACTCAAAAGGAGTTTTAGGAACTGCTTTAGTAGGAACTCTGTTTAAAATATACATGGCCATCTTTAGTGCGTCACCCCACATAAATGCAGGTAACGATGTATTGCTAACCATACTCCTAACCATATCTAAAAGAGTCCTATTCCTTCTTTCAGCCACTCCATTCTGCTGAGGTGTTCCAGGCATTGTATATTGGGCAACAATACCTTCGAATTCTAGGAATCTAGCAAACGGGCCTGGATTACGACCTGTTTCAGTGTACTTACCATAATATTCACCACCTCGATCTGATCTCACGATTTTGATCTTTCTATCTAATTATTTTTCCACTTCTGCTTTGAATATTTTGAACATAGTCAAAGAATCAGACTTTCCTTTAATAAGATAGACAAAACCAAAACGTGAGTAATCATCTATAAATGTGATGAAATAGTGTTCTCCTGTGAAACAAGGTATATCAATTTTTCCACAAACATCCGTATGAATTAACTACAGGAGTTCAGAACTTCGTGTGGCAGTTTTCTTGACTGTTTGTGTCTGTTTTCCTTTAATACAGTCAACACAGACACCGAAATTAGTGAAATCAAGGGTTGGTAATAACCCGTCTTTCACCAATCTCAATATCCTCTCTTTCGAGATGTGTCCTAACCGTTTATGCCACAACTTAGGGGAGTTCTCTTTTATTAGTCATCTCTTCATGCCAACATTCATCCCACAAGTAACATGGTGTGTAACACTCCGACCCAGCTTGACCTCGTTTAGCGTCTAGTTAATCTTGTTTTCGTTGTTAATCGTGTTTTGTTTGGGTTTTGTTTTCGTTACGGGTCATGGATAGGTAGTTGGGTTGAGTTTGACCTGGATTAAGTAGACCAAGCCCTTTTTCGTAATTTTAGCTTTTCTTAGACATGGTCAGTTTTGCATCATCTTGGTGTCAACACGTGTCTTTCGTTGAGCCCGTTAACTTTCGTAACTACGTCATTTGCAACCGAGGTCGTGTGATTCGATTGGACCCGAGTTTGACTCAAACTGAAATTTGTATTCTAGCTTGGACTTCATTGCAATTTGACCACCTAATGAGCTTATATATCTCACCCAATTCACCAACACTCTCGTTCTCTCTCTCTCGTTTTCTCTCTTCTACCTGCACTGCACGTGGAATCCTCTTCTCCAACCTCCATCGATCAAGCCCTATTGTGAGGTTCTTGCATGAAAGGTGAGTTGGAAACCTTTCCACTCTCTCATCTCCCTTCTCCATCTCTTCTCCCTCTTGTCTCCATCGTGCTTGGTGTGTCTGTGTTTTGATTTCTCTCCATCCCTCATGCATACATGTGGTTTTGTTTGTGTGTTAGGTTGTGTTTGGACTTGAGGGCTCCATTTGTGCATTTGATTTCCAAATTTGAGGCAAGTATAACCATAACATTGAGAACCCATGTTGGTATGCTTTGATTTTGGCTAGCTCACATTAATGTGTGTGGAAAACATGTGCTTACAGCCCATTTGCTACTCATTAATTCAATATTTGTCTACTCCCCTTTGATGATTGTAAATTGGATGAGTTTCCAGACATTCTGTACATGTTTCAGATTTCTGAATTCGTGCAGGTACGGCTAAGCCGTATAACACCTACGGCTCACAATCCAGAGAGGAGAAAAACCCAGTTTTCCTCTACGGCTAGGGCACGGCTAAGCCGTGGAATGCCCTACGGCTAAGCCGTAGCTCAGCCGTGGCCCAGCCGTAGAACAACACAGGGTGCAATTTCTGGAATAACTGAGAGTCAGCTAATGACAGACCTTCTACGGTTCAGCCACGGCTAAGCCGTAGACCACACACGGCTAAGCCGTAGCACACACACGGCTAAGCCGTAACCACACATGAAGAACAAGGCTAGGTGTAAAGATGAGACCTATATGACCTTCATGATAGAATGTAGAGCACCTAGACTTGCCCAACGGATGTGACACTACGCGTGAATGATCTCGAGGGCTGCGAATCATTCATGTTCGTTATCCGGATGTTAAGCACCTCCCCATGGGTGTTGGTTTAAGGGACTTCGTGCACCGCCCGATTCAAGGCAACACTAGACAACGGTGTATCGAATAACTTAAAACTACATCATCATGCACGGTTAGAAATACCGGATAATTAGATTAGAATTGGTTTGTAAACTTAAGATGATTCGATTCACATGATTTGTTGCATAACATATTGCATTCGATCATTGATCTCACACTCTGACATGATTACTTGTATCCCGTCACTTTACTTTCACATTGCGATGATTACCCTGAGTCTACATGTATGATATGTTCACTTCCAGATATGCACGCATGATATATGATCACGATCTACTCAGGATTTTCTTGATTGACTTTGTATGGTCAGGCTCTACTTAGCCTCAGCCTTAGGATCCCGACGGGGTGAATTTGGTATAGTTATAAGGACCTGCTGCAGTATGGATTTTGTCTTGGGGAACCGGACCCCAGGAAACCGAGACCCATTGTACCCTGGCCCGGACAATGGTGTTCTTTGCATGTTATAAGATCCCTCTTTTGGGAGCATATGGTAATGTAGTAGCCACTAGTCATGTACACAGCTTGTTATCCTTGATTCACGCAGCATATTTCTTTCTTGCATGATAGCCTAGTATACGAAAATGCCTTCTTTAATAACATGATGTTCTTTATTCGATTAGACACAGCGTGTGTTAACTTGCTATGGTTTATACTTTGCTGAATCTTCGTATTCACAGTTGTTTTTGGTGTTGCAGGCCCAGATCCCCCTGCCGAACCCTCGCCGGTCGGCCAGGCTTCAGATGAGACCCCCGGGGCCCCATCAGGCCTAGAGGAGTGGATGTGATCACTCCACGGGAGCGCGTTCATGGCATGCATCATGTTGGAGTTAGATTTTGGGGATTTTCAGACTTGTATATGTCATGACATGTCACTATTGTATTTATCCTTTCGTTCTTTTGTAAACGTTCATATGTAATTATGTCAGTCCTTTCCTTGTATCCTCTTCTTGTGCTATTAGTTGTTTATGTTTCTGATATTTACAGCTTCCGCATACTTGCTTGGCACGTGTGCTTGTTCCCTTGTGCGTGTGCATTTAGACTCGGTCTACGTGTGCATGCACGGGAGTACGTGTGTCATTAGGTTTGGCTTTTGCTAACCCCCGAACCCTGGGCTCGGGTTGTGACATGGTGTGCAGTTAGTGATTGTGTGTATAAAGTATCTAACCTTAACTTATACAAGCCATCACATAATAAACCACTACCAATCATTATATTATTGTGGAAAAGTTTCAAAGATCCTTGATTAAAGTTAAACACAAATCCCTTTACATCCAACTTTGAAATAGAAACCAGATTTCGGGAAATATCCGGAACATAAAAGGTGTTCGGCAGATCCAGAACAAATCCTGTATCTAGCACCAGCCTATACGTGCCTACTGCCTCGACTCTTGACTCCTTCCGGTTTCCCATAACGATCGCTCTTTCTCCATCACTTGGCCTCCGGGTTGAAAGGAATCCCTGCATACAACCAGAAATGTAAACGGTTGCACCAGAGTCGACCCACCATGTATTGGATGGGACATCAATAATATTGGTTTCACATACAAGAGATAATTTTCTTTGCTTACCTCTTTTCTCAAACCAATTCTTCCTTTTGAGGCAGTCCTTCTTGAAATGTCCTTTCTTGCCACAAAAGTGACATTTTTCGCATCCCTTCTTTCCCTTACTCTTCACCGGTTTCTTACTTTTCGGATCTACCTTGGGCATGTTGGCATTAGTTTTGAATTTTCTAGGACCTTTCTTGCCCTTAGCATGGGAGACAAAGTTCACCTGAAGTTGCCCTTCGGCTTTAAGCCTCCTCTCTTCTTGATCACATCGTGCGATCAACTCAGTAATGGTCCACCGACTAGAGCTCTGATTGTATGTTACTTTAAATGGGCCAAATGCAGGGGGAAGGGAGTCCAGAATGAATTGGATCAAATATCCATCGGAAATACTCATGTCAACATCCTTTAATTTTGATGCTAGGTTGGACATGAGTAGGATATGTTCTCTAACTCCCTTTATCCCATCGTACTGCATGTTAGTCAATTTATTCATTAAGGTGGCACCTAATGCCTTGTCTGTCACTTCGAATTGTGACTTAATTTCATCTAAGAGTTCTTTGGCATGTTTTCCTTAATCAAGCGATCCCCTAATACTCTTAGAGACTGAAGTCATAATAATCTTTTGGCATTTTTTATCACATTTGTGCCACTGATCATATTTTGCCCTTTCATATTCAGAGCTCTGTTCGGTAGGCGCAGGAGGCATGGGTTCATCTAAAGCCATCTCTAAGTCTAGAAAGGTTATGGTTAATGACAGCATGTCTAACCAGTCAGGGTAGTTTGATCCGTCTAATGAAGGAATAGTTCCTAAGCATGAGGGAAGAGACAAGGATCTGGAGGAAGATGCTGTAAAAGAAGAGATAAACTATTATTCTCACAATTCTATAATGTTTTGAATTTAAAAAAGGACATTTACAACAGAAATAATAGTTTTACATCATTACAAGTAACCTTTGGGTCAAATGTAACACGTTAAATTTATTATTCTCGTTTATTTGATAAAACCACAATTTATTAAGTGAATAAGTGAGATCCCACCTTTGGGCATAGATCAACACGAATTCACAAAACATCTTTAATGTGTTTTATCCCAATCTCCAAATAATCGAAAGATAAACTCCTTTGGGTCGATTATCTATCTTTTAAGTGAAGTTGCAATTTTAGTGTCATTTATGGTATCTCTAATTCAATAATTGAAACATGAGTTTCATCATAACTGGGCCACTTTGGTGACTGCCTAGTTAACTCATAATTGAAACCTATGACACTAATTTATTTATCAAACATTCATGCATGTAACAAATTATAACTCAAACAACATTAATCATGTAAACAATAAGCGGAAAACATGAATTTAAATGAGTTAAACATGCATAAAACCTTATGATATTATCATTGAACCATTGGATCGGGAATTAATTCACTAATATGGTAGATCTCATCATAAGGAACACAACAAAAGAAACGGATCGAAAATCCGATATCATATGTGTCCGTAATGATCAAAATAAGATTTTGATCGTTCATTTTTCCTTGATCTGGCCTTGATCTAATCACATTCAAATGATCCAGTCCCATCAGAATGATTACAGCATTTAAATATATCAAATGGACGGTTCTGATCGGAACGGATCAATTTTATAATGTCCCAATTATTCAAAACATACAATTATCAAAAATTAATAATACTTTATTCAAATCAGGCCAGGCCAGTGGGTCGGGTTAGACCCAGGTCAGTAATTCGGACTGTTCAGTCCAGTCAATTCGGGTACAGGTAAAAGCCCAGTCCATTTATTAACTGAACCGGGTCGGTTCGGGTCGGAACGGGTCAGGTCAAACTGACCTGACGTTATATAAATGAACCGGGTTGGTTCGGGTCGGATCGGGTCAGGTCAGACTGACCTGACGTTGTATAAATGAACCGGGTCAATCCGGGTCGGATCGGGTCAGGTCAGACTGACCTGACGTTATATAAATGACCCGGGTCCATTCGGGTCGGATCGGGTCAGTTCAGACTGACCTGACGTTATATAAATGACCCGGGTCCGTTCGGGTCGGATCGGGTCAGTTCGGGTCAGGCCGAGTCAAACCCGTTAACTCAGTCTTTATTCTTTAATAAACCTAACCGGGTCGGGTCGGGTCAGGTCCAAACGACCCGATCCGTTAACCCAGTTCCATTTCCTTAAATAAACCTGACCGGGTCGGGTCGGGTCAGGTCCAAACGACCTGAGACCCGACCCGACACCACCTCTTCTTCTTCCCGAAAACAGGGGGCAATCGGTTAAAACCGATTGCCCATTTTCCAGCACATTCCTCCTCCGACGCGCCAGCAACTGCTCTGGCCGCAGCGGAAGGCCGGCGAGCGCACGGCGCCGGCATCATCTTTCGCTGGCTGGAAACATTTCCGGCGACGGCGATTTTTTTTTATTATTATTTATCGCCTCTGCCACTGGCGCTGCGCCTGACTGGGCGCTGCGCAGCGCCCGACTGCACCGCCGCGCAGCACCCAGTCAGGCGCGGCGGCTCTGCTTCGCCGGAAAAAGGCCGTCGCCCCAGCCGACGGTCAACCTTTCTTTTTTTTTTTTGTCTTTCGTCGCTGTTGCAGCGACTGGAACTGGACGCTGTGCAGAAACCATTCTGCGCAGCGCCCAACTGCACCGCCTCGCATTGTCGGAGAAAAGGCAGCGATGCTGCTTGCCGGAAACGGCCGCTGCACAGGCAACGGCCGACTGCCCTCCTTTTTATTTATTTTTTATTATTATTATTATTTTTATAAACTGTAAACACCCTTGATGCAAATCCAACCCCATCAATGGAAATCCATGGCTCTGATACCAATTGTAAGCATAAATGGCCCCTTAGGAAAAAACTTAACGGATTAGATTTGTATATTGACGGATTGATTTGCATTATGAAAGACAACCAATATTGGGCATACCTGAATCCATCGCGAAACGAAGAGGAGATCCGTAACTTTAACTCTCTCAGTCTTCTCGTAATGCCTGCTGATCGATGGGAATGCCAAGCAATAATGGTATGTATGAAGATGAGAGAGTTCCCAATGCCTTTTATAGACTCCGCTAATGCTTTCCTCCCCATCAACGGAAAACCTTCCATTATCGCACGACTGGAGAGTTTCCAGGGACGTGGCTTTAGTGGAAGACGTATACTTTGAACATATCAAAGTGAGTGGTGGTCATGTGGGCCACCACCCATGATATCCAACATGATACACACCCAAATCAATGTGAAATCTTCAACTCCACAAATCCTCAAGAGAAACCCCTATTTTAGAGGCCATAGGAACCGTCAAACTTGCAAGTTTCACACTTGTTACCAATTGTGCTCCAACTAATTGTCTTAGGCAGAGTTGGATAAATTCCAGTAATATTATTCAAGAATTGGTGAACTCAAATATCCAATAGCTGATGTCTCTACAATACAATGATCATCCTATCCCCCCACAAGCACATGTTTGAAATGATACGTCACTCCCTCCTGTGCAATGGCAATGTGGGAAATTCACACTATGGATTGAGATTAAGTGAGGGAAAACCCCATAGTGACCGTTGAGGGACCTGACGTCACCAGTGGGCAACCTGCCCACACTGCACTCATGCATGGCAGGCTGCCTATTGGTAACAATTTCATCATAGGATTTTCCATAGGAAGATCCAAACTCATTGGCTGTCAACAAAATGGGACCTATGAATTAAAGTAAAGGACAAAAAATTCTGCTAGGCTTGTGTGGAACTCGTCGTAGATGGACGTCATAAACTTGGAAATAAGTGATCATCATAAAATATTTTATCATAGTAGATTTACATAATATGTGGCTGCTAAACTTTGGGGATCATTTTTTGTTAAAAAACTTTAAGGAATTAAAATCAAGGGATAATATCAATTGATTAGATTGATATTGGAATTACCTCTCGAAAGATCATCCCAGATCTAATTTCTAGATTGCAGTTCAATTTATATGCAGCAGAAGAATAAAAAAACATGCAACATATATTTTTTATGTGGAAAACCCTACGTGGAAAAAACCATGAGTCCTATGCAAACCAACAATACCAAGTACTATGAATCGAGCAATTATAAGATATACTCAAAATCCCGTTCCCAGTCTTTGCAACCTAAGGACTATAGCTGTTTTTGCACAACTCCGCATTGCATTGACTCCGCCCTATTCATTGCTCTATGCGCATGATCCAATCACCTTGAAACAACAAGGCTCTTCATACTTGATCCAATCACTTTAAAACCGTAAGGTGCACAATCTTCTGTAAAAGAGTAAAAACAATATTCTTTGACATTCAAAGGTTCAGTACAATCTCTCAAATGAATGCTTTAGAGAAGACAAGGTATCTCCAATGGATTTTTTAACTTAGAATGTGGAGATTGGTGCATTAGGGTAGAGAGAGAACCCTTATTTATTACCCATAATTCATCCCCTAGGGTTAAATTCATGTACGAACAAAATGGGTAATTATGACATAAAAAAGAAACAAATTCGCATAGGTCAATGGTCTATTCATTATCCGATTGAACGGCCCAAAATCAGATTGATCAAGTAAAACTTCTATCTAACGTATTTTTTAAATCTTGTCAAGTCCAATCGATCATATGAATTGCCCGATCAATTAGATGGCATTTCTGTAAATACGTGCAACATAATTTTTACAAATTTCAGGAATGCATAACTTTCTTGTTTTAGCTCCGATTGACATAATTTTAGATCTTACGAATATCTACTTGAAAAGTGCTTTTCAAAGATAAATAATTTGCCCCGATCCAACGGTTGGTTAAAGAGATATACCATTTTTCTATAAATATCTTCATTCAAGCGACCCGGTGAAACACGTAACAATCCAATCTAAAAAATATAAAATTACAACTCAATTAGACTCTGAGTTTTGGCCAACCCATGAATTTGCCAACACTCATAATTTTAACACCTTGATCTATCAAGTGTTAGAGCATGTTTGTTTGCAAATATTTGGAGATTTATTATCTAGAGCATTTGGAATTCTCTTGGGGTTACCGGGGGGGGGGGGGGGGGGGGGGGGGGGTGGTTTGCCATAACCCCCTCTAAAATCTCGTAAACTCCCAAATATTATTTAAAATTTAGGATGTTCTTATATTGGCCCACATGAATTTCATTTTTTCATAGTGGTCTCTCCATGGGAAATATATAGTTCCACCATTGATTTTCTAAAGATTGTCTCATTCAAATGCTTTCCCCTGAAGTGGAATTCTAAATAGTTGAGGGTGTTCGCCATAACCCCCTCTAAAATCTCATAAACTTCCAAATGTTATATAAAATTTGTGATGTTTTTATATTGGCCCACATAAATTTCCTTTTTACATAGTGGTCTCTCCAAGGAAAATATATAGTTCCGCCATTGATTCTCCAAAAGTTATCCCATTCAAATGCTTTACCCCATAGTGGAATTCTAACATACTCAGAGGGTGTTTGCCATAAGCCTCTCTAAATCTCATAGACTCCCAAATATTTTATAGAATTTATGATTTTTTTATATTGGCACACATGAATTTCTTTTTTACAGAGTAGTCCCTCTAAGGAAAATATATAGTTCTGCCATTGCCATTGATTCTCCAAAAGTTGTCCCATTCAAACGCTTTCGACCAAAGTGGAATTCTGAAAGACTTGGGTTCTGTAGTAGCATTTGAAATGCCCGATTTTTTGAAATTGTACATGTCAAACGCAGAGCATTTTGGTCCGCTTTATCAACTCTCACAATTCTTATAGAATTTGAGATTATCAAGAGACAAAACTTAAACTGTTGTCTCCTCTGTGCACAGACGAACTCAAACTCAAGGGTTTAGGTGCTAAAGCCACCACCCAAAGTTTAAACTTCTTAAAATTCCCATGCAAATTCTAAAGATTAATATGAATTTTTAAAGACTTTCCCCTTCCCCAATCAGTGGTGGACCCAAGATATTCATTTGAGAGGTGCATACTAAGGCAAGTAGTTGGGTTTGAGGGGTGCATACCCAATATTTTCATATGGTTTTAAGGACAACTCAGAAATTTCATGTGAATTTTGTAATTGGATTCAAAATTTTCAAATGGGTTTTGGAAGTGGACCCAGATCCAATGGGTGTGATTGCCTCCAATAGCTTTATGAAGGTCCCCATCATCAATATTTATTTTACGTAGAGCTGCCTAGGAGAATTTTCTGGGTCCGCTTCTGCCTTCGTGGTTATACATCCAATTGGTCTCACAAAAAGTGACAAATACTATTCTTGATTCTTAGGAGATGTACATCTGAGATGCATCATCATTGATCCACCAAATTAGATTATTATATATATATATATGGAGCTCCTTTGCCGAGCACTACTTTCTAGTGGGGCCCATTAGGTGCCCCACTTGGGGATGGGACCGAGGGGAATTAAAAGATCTCCCCTCACCAATCCTTCCATGACAATGGAGGCTCAAATCATATAAGCACTTGATCAATGACTTACAAGTTTTCACCGTCCAAAAAGTGCAATCTGATCCAACCATCCAATCCATTCCAAACTTAGTATTAGTGACCATCATAGGAGGTACTTGTTTTATGGTTCACTTGGATAGATCATAAGTTGAGCTCTACTAGTGTTTTGACACATGGTGCTCACCTTATGGTGAGCACTAGGTGCTCAATAGAGGTTTTCATATATATGCTTTCACCCTATGGTGAGAGATGAATACATACTAAGCATATATTTAGTATTACTATTTTTTGCGTCTATTTGTTTAAATTTGTAAAATATTTAAAGTTTTGGAAAATAAGAGCGTTTGGCATGTGATATTTTCCTCTACTATATTTAGACAAATCTTAATACCAACTGCCCCAAAATTGAGCTCCTCAAAATAAGAAGCAAAAAATAAAAGGCACTACTATAGTGGCTTTATGTTCATCACACCTAGTACCTATTTTTATATATTTTTTTTTCTTCAAATTCGAGATGATAAATAAAGATCCAAACCGTTGGAAATGTGCACAGGATCAAAATAGCCATGTATCCAAATTTTGACTGTTGAATCATCACCAATCTCGAGATATGTGCTAAAAAATGTGAGCCATTGGATATATTTTTTAAATTCTGTGAGGTTCAAACACAAGATCCAAATTGTTGGAAATATTTGGAAGGCTTAATACAGCTATGGGGGTCAATTTTTAAGTATGTGGTCAATTTTTAAGTCTTGATTCCACGTGGATCTCAAGAAATTTGTAAAAAAACTTTTAACCATTGATGTAACATGCCCAATTTTGAATTATTCTATAGGCAGTCTTTTTTTTCCTTTTTTATTATTATTTCTGAGATAATAAATCACAATCTAAACCTTTAAAAATGTTTATAAAGTCAATAATCATTAAGAGGCCGAATCTTAGTTGTTGGATCATCGCCAATATTGAGATATTTGCTCTAAAAAGGTGATTTATTGCTAATTTTTTTTAATTTGTGGGCCTCAAACACAAAATCCAAACCATTAGATCCCATTAGAAGGATGAATCTGGCTATGGAGTCAAACATTATATTTTGATACTTCATAGATCTTGAGAAATTTGTAAAAAAATTTCAACCACTGATTTAAAAAAGTCTATTTAAAATAGATCCTCATATAACCAAACATACATTTTGATTCTAGCCTCTTTTTTTATGGCTCTTTTTTTAATACCTCTTTTTTTTATGGGCCTATAATAAAAAAGAGTAGAGATGCCAAATAAGCTTTAATATTCTCTTATTTATGTATATATATATATGAGGAATTCTCAAAAGCTCCCATTTAAAAAAGGGAAGTTTATGCCCTTTTCGATATATTCAATAAAAATCTGCCACGTCACAAGTGCAAAGCAAAAAATAAAGAATAGCTAATTGTAAAGAGATGCTCATGACACTTGTTAGCATTTCTTACGCTGGTCTCTTTTTAGTAAAAAAACACCTGGGGAGTTTTGTAGTATGATCATATATATACACACACACACACACAGAAACGGTCTAGCAAGATGGTATGGTATATAAGTTAACTTTTTAGGGCCCACCTAGAGTTGTACCAGCCATGAATGACATAAGGGATTGAAAGATGATGTTGAGAACTAGGTATGTGCAAAAAATCAGCCACATCCAATCAACCTTACCCCTTCATCTTAGTAGTTCACATTCTATTTCTCTTTCTCTTTCTCTCTCTATATATATTGGGCTTTAATCCTATGAGAAGTATTTTTACACATTTATAAAAAAAACTTTTTTAGGAGCCCACTTATAAGTCCCATTTGGAGATGGGACTAGGAGAATGAAAAAATTTATGTGGGACCACTTTAAATATCAAATTTGACCTCAATCATATGTCCCTAATCCATCCATCTGTAACCCATCGATTTAGTCTATTCAGATTGGTGCACAATCTATCCAACGATCCACTAAATTCAGATTTGACCGAAACTTGAGCCATGTGACTATCAAAGGGGTCCTTGTGTATTGTAAGAGTTTGTTTAAGTGATAGATGGGCCCCACCTAGACTTCTCACAAAACGATAGTGAGAATTAGTTCTTATAGGATTAATTTCATATATATATATGTGGATTTCCTTACTTAATCTCAACCGCATTGAGGGAATTCCATCTGCTAGCATGTGTGGGCCCACCATTGATCCATCCAAATGGACTACACATGAGGCCCTTTGAATTGCATATGTCCACAAATTTTTTGCCCTATCCAATGTGATTGGACCATTGGATCGACTAATGATCTATCCAAATAGACGTACATCGTATGAAGTTGTAGGCGTAGATGAAGATGAAAGAGATCATAGATGGGGCTAATTTTTTGTAGGGAGGGGACTCTCAAGGTGACCTTCAAATCCTCCTAATCTCCATCCCCATGTGGGTCCCCAAGTGGGCCCCATAAGCATGAGTGCATAGGCTTATCCTAATCTTGAACATAGGGAATGTGAGAGCTGCTCTCACGCACCTATCGTGATAACTTTTTATGAAACCCACTTAGAGGCTCCATTTGGGAATAGGACCAAGGGGATGAAAAGATCTACATGGGACCACTTAAAATATTAAGTTTGATTCAAATTACATATCCCTGATCCTTTCATTTGTGGCCCACAAATCCAATCCATTCGGATTGGCGTACAGTCGATCAAACAGTCCAGTAAATTTAGATTTAACTGAAACTTGGGGCATGACTATCAGGGGAATCCATGTATATTGCAAAGTTTAGATTGAGTGAAAGATGGGCCCCGCCTAGAATCACAAAAAAAATGTTGAGAATTAGTTCTCATAGGATTATTTTCTATATAGAGAGAGAGAGAGAGGAGTTCTTAGCCCCAAAAAGATTAAAAAGTTAAAATAATGAGGGTGTGATAGTTAGAGCTTACTCATATTGAAAGCATTTAATTATTTACAAAGTAATGCACATAACTATAACTAAAATAAAATTTATAGAAAATCAAGCATAATAAAGAAATAAAAAGACAGGATCAAAATGCTGACTATTGAATAAAAAATAGAGAGAAAACAACGAGATACTCTAGTAGTACAGGACATCTCATTTTACTGCCAGTGCTAAGGTTCTACCCCTAGCAGTTGCAGAGAACATAAAGTGGAGTGTCTATGGCATAGAATACAACATTGGTGGATCACAATAGAGACCCTACTGTGGAGCTCTGAAGTGGAGCATCCAAGGGACAATCCCTAAGACTTAGAAGGCTAGTTTAGGACTTGAATAGTTTATCATTCTTTATATGTACAAGCAGGAAAGAAAAAAGTAGGGAAAAAATGTAAAAAGTAATAATAAAAGTTAATATTTTTTCTACATAAGAGCTTGTTCATGAACCATCTACAAAGCGTGTTTGGAGGACTTTCACTTTTTAGCAAGTAAGAAGGCCTTCTCCATTCAATGACTAGGAGCATCTCCAACCCATATGTCAAATATGATGTAGCATCTCCACCTAGACAAAAAAGGGATGTGAGTGTCTTCAAGGGAAATGTCAAATGTGATGTGGCATTTGGCATATAGGTTTGGAATGTCAAATTTAATATACCATAAAGTCGCATGCCAATTTTACTTTTTAATTGTTTATTACTTGGGCTCTACAATAATGCAAAGATTTTGTAAAGTTTCTTATGATATAGGTCCTGCAAATATGTAAATTTATAATAAAATAATAATTTAACATATTAGTTGGAGTTCCTACTTTCCAAGTATGCCAAATCTCAAACCTTCAAAATGCCACATAAGCCATTAAATAAAATTTTGCATTTCCAAAATGACATCTCCCTTGGAGATGCTCTAATGGATCTAAGAAAAGTCAGCCACTTTTTCTTCATCTTTTCTATGTTTAAACTGTTGATTTAGGAAGAATCAGCCATTTTTTCTTCTTTTTTTTTATGTTTAAACTGTTAATTTAGAAAGAATCGATCATTGAGTATATATGTGACAATATGGTATCAACACCACCTTGGCTAACATTGCCATGTTGTCATAAATACAAGAGGTTGTCCCTTGGGAATATTTGCAATATTCATGGGCTTGCTGGATAAGTTTAAGTGTAAAGAGAAGCCCACATAGTGAGAAAAATGGCATATCCAGGAGTTAATCCCAGGCAGCTGAGTGACAATCAGAGTTGCTAATCCATTTAGCAATCTCTATGGGTTTTTATACTCTCTAATTATCTCTTTATTTAGATTTGGGAAATGAATAAGCTTCCTATGTAAGGATTTTTGTGTTGGCAAATTCATGGGTTAGACAAAACTTGATTCTATTAGTGTTGTATTTTACATATCTTTGAGTATGAACAATGGTTTGAGTTATCGAATGCACTAAAGTGAAGACATCGAAGAAAAAGCGGTAAATTCATGTGATTTTCTATGGACAACATAGATTAAAAAGATTATATCTCACAAACTGAGCGTCAAATATGGGCATGCGACTTACCGTTGGAAAGCTCGTTTTGAGTAGATTCCGTAGAGCTCAAGGTTGCATCAACCGAAGTTGAAATGAGAAAGTTATGACCTCCGGAAGTTTGCAGAAATGTGCTAACATTTCACATCGGGCAAAACTTTAATCCGATCGATCGGACAATTTATCTGACTGATTGGACAGGTGTAGAAAGTTCGCCGATTTGTGATTTTTTAGTCCGATTTAAAAGAAACTTGCCTATTTCATCCCAGATTCTTTCCTAATTGAAATATACTTATGAGGCACGAATTTGAGACTATAAAAGAGGGTTATCTTTCAACCCTAAGACAAAGATCTCATTGTTCTGAGTGGGGAATATATTTTAGAGATCATCTCCTCTAGAGCTTTTTTTTTTTAGAGTTAAAGGCTCAAGTTCTACTTTAGAGATTCTTATCTTCTATATCTCTAGTAGAAGATTATCTTATAAGCATAGAAGATCCGAGGAGTTAAGCTATTAACTAGAAGGCGTCTGTTTAGTTAATTGGATTTGTAGCAGGCAACAGGCGGTTGTTGGAGAGTGATTTTTTACAAGATGTTAATGTTACAAGTCATGCGGATGTCTGTAATTGGCTTGTAACTACGTGATAATCCATAGTGCTTGATTATTAGTTCAGGTTGGACTCGTGGTTTTTTCCCGGTTTGGGTTTCCACATAAAATCTTTGTCTTCTTGTGTCGTGTGCTTTTTATTTGATTTATTTGAGTTGCGTGGTTGATAGTTTGCATACATAATATTAAGATTGATTGCATTAGTCCATTCTAGAGGATCTCCCCCAAAAACCTTCATCCTATATTTGGCGTCCGAAAGATAATTACATAATGAATGCAATTTCCTCATTGATTAGGACAAAGATATTACAATAACAGCTTCCATTTATTAAAGAGGGATTTGATTGATTCTACCCTCAAACTAAAAACAACACAAATGTCGTCACTTTGTAGCCTTTCAAACATTGACTTGTAATGCACCGCATGTGCTCATGGGCTGTCTTTAGTCTTGTTTTTTTCTTTTTTCTCCTCTCTCTCTCTCTCTCTCTCTCTATCCAATCAAAGAACAGATGGGATGGTTGTGGTTAGGGTTTATGGAGAACTCTTCCAGCTAAAATAGCTGCTTCTATGACTACAGATATGATATCAACAACTTCACTGATTGCGCATTTGTTCCCTTTGAATGACGGTCTTCCTGAGTCCTTGAAATCTGAAATGCAGTTTAGGAATGCTTGGTTGCATTCTTCGCTAAGATAGTCATCTGCACCCACAAGACAGAATCTCACACATTTATGATGAGGATCTTTTCTTAATCCAGCCTTGAAAGAAAATGGCTAAAATAAGGAAGTCAATGACCAAACCTCCAACAATTTCATAGGTCAAGTTCTTTACTATAATTTTTCTCTTTTCTTTATTTTCATGACATGGGTATCCCTAAGGTCTTTGACCCAATAGGACTAATCCTCACGATAGCACCCGCTAAACACACACAAAAATACACTGAGTAAATTTAGATCAATTTCGAGCACAATAAATTAGAAACAAATCCAGACCTTATGCCACTTCACCAACTCGATCATGGCTATAAATTAACAGTCCAATTAAAAATATTTTTATTTATCTTGAGGTTATTTAACCATCTTATCGAAGGTGTCAGAGAACGTTTGAAAGAACCTTTTATTGATCCACGATCTTTCCATTTCAAAGTATGAGACTAGACAGATAGTCATGTTTGATGAAGTTCAATGTTGATAAATGAGAATGGAAAGTCTTCCCTTCATATTTGTGTGCTCACTGCTCACACACTACCACAAAATCAAAAAAGGACAGCAGAAATATTGCTGGCACTTTTTCCTGATTGTCATGGCAGTGGGACCCACATATTATCGATCTAACCCCTTCTTAGGAACTTACCCCCGAATGTGAATTGCAAGACCATTAAACTGAGCCCCACAAAACATGAGCCCGAATAAATAAATTGGCTGATTTTTCTCGTGATCATGATGAGACTTTAGACTTTATACATCTCCCTGAATCTGATCCCACCCAACTTTGCATCTTTTAAGTGGGTCCCATGGAAAGGATAAATATCTAAAGCCTTGCTGATTCTGCATGCATGAATCATGATACAGCAGGGAAAAGCCGGCCGGCATTACAGGGCATAATAATATTTTCAAATGAGGAAAATCTACTGCCTGGACGGCTAAGATTGTATGTTCCATCAAAATTCCATGGCCCCTAAGCCATAGAATGGCAGGCATGCCTTGGGTTCTTATGCATCAACATTTGAAGGCTGGCACCTTTGAATTTCGGCCAATCCATCAGTCTTACTGGTAATATCTTAGTAAGCGAAGTAAAAAACTACTCCTATTAGAGCCATAAAAGGATGAAAACGAATTCCAATACATTTTTGTTTGAGAAAAGTAGTGTCGGCTCGATCACCACTCTCACAGGCATCAATAATATTTACAATATAATATATTCAATTTAACATCTCAAAATCTCACAAAAATTGAAACTATCATACGAATACCAAGATAAAATCGGAGTTAAAATAAGAAAGTATAGGGACCGTTTGTTCACCAGAATTTCAAGAATTCATATTTGGAAGAATTTTAAATTCACCAAAAGTTGTTCCCTTGAAGTGGAATTCTAAATCTCTCCTTTTGATAGAGCATTTAATATTCCAACCAAATATATAGAGAATGAAATTTTATAAATTTCAAAAGGTTATTTGACACCTTTTATGTGGCTGTAATTTGATATTCCGTTGAAAGAGTATTGCATTTCAAATTTCAAGAGAAATGATGTCATATGACTCACATCATATCTTTGAAACCCCAACATATCAAATTCCTGTTAAAAATTCTAGTAAACAAACAGCCCACTGTACTGAAACATGGAAAAAAGAGAGCCTAGAAGTGCATAACCTTTTCCACTGCATTTATGCACAAAACAGTGTTACACAAATGAGTCTTTTTTAGATAGGACATTTGTTGGAAAAGTATTAGAGGAAAATAAATTGATTTTGAATACAAGTAGCACAAGGCATGGGTTTGCTCCCCATAGCTTATATTCGAACCCATCTTAAATTTGCCCAATATGTATTTGTGTGGATTTAGAGGGTGCACGCCATCTAGGAGAGTAGTCATATTTGATCAAAGGCATTAAGAATACCCACCTCATCAAAAAAATAATGACAATTTATTGATATAAATAAAAAAACAATTGATTTTTCATGATAGGAAGAAAATTCTCATAAAAACACAAACGCCCCATTTATTATTATTATTATTGTGAATAAAAATTTCCAAGACAACAGTACTCCATGATAAATTCATAGATAGACTAGAAATGAAATTTAATGAAATGGGGCATATATATATATATATATATTATACTATAAAAAGAAAGAAAGAAAGAAACAGAAAGAAAGCCTCACTGTTTTTGGCTTGAACACAAGCGTCGTGGGTCTGGCAACAAGAGTCCAGCCCATCACACGGCTTCTCTCCTGGGCACCCACTGTACAGAAGCCCACAGTACTTGCCATACCTCAGAAATGGAGGCACTGTAAAAATTTTACAAGACCCATTGAAGATGTAAGAGTCCACTTTACAATCTACACCGTTCATCAAGTGGGTCACTCCCACCATAGATTTGACGCACCCATGAACGGATAGGATCTGACACATGCTAGTAGCCACTAACTGAAATGATACCTGAACAGAACTCCGATTCGCATATGCGACTGCATTCCTTCTTCTGTTCCAACAACCAAAAAAAAAAAAAAAGGTAATATTTAGAGAGAGAAAGAGAGAGTGGAGAATGGGTTGTGAGGATACTGACTACAGAGATGGATCCATCAGTGCTCTGAATGCCGACGTTGAGGGCATGGATGGGAATAGTGGAAAGATGGAGGGCCAATATGGCAAAAGCGAAGAGAAGAGAAGCTGACTTCAAGGACTGTCTCCGGCTGGCCATCTTTCCACACACAGGAGAAAAGCTCTAAAAATCTTTGAAGCCTGCCTTTCAACCAAAGGCTCTGATTTAAAGACAGACTCCAAGCTCTGATTCAATGTGTGTGTGTGTGTGTGTGAGAGAGAGAGAGAGAGAGAGAGAGAGAGAGAGTTTGGTAGGTAATGGGTCACTGTGAAGGAGAGAGAGGGAGAGGATTTGTCGTCGTTCGGCTCGTGACAGGTTTCTTGTTTTATTACTCCAGATCCCCACGAGCTAAGCTCAGACGTTGATCATTCCCGATCGGACGGCTGAGAGCAGATGTCGTAATGAGGGTTGGCAGTTGTTTGGGGTGTGTACACTTCACTTGTAGAATAGTCTATCCACTGGATACTTGAAATTCAAGGCTCTGTTTGGTTGACGAATTTTTGCAATTGAGAAACTGGGAATTTCTACCCATAAAATATCTCCCCCCCCCCCCCCCCCCCCCCCCCAACAAAAACAATCTATGACGATAGTAATAGAACAAATGATTCACAAATGAAATATATATATATATAGTTATATATAACACAATTGTAAACGCATTTTTTAGAATCTATGAATATATTTCTTCTTTATAACCTAAGGTATTCATTATCATTTCAGCCTTTAGACTTTTAGCCTCCGACCTGGAGGTAACCGCGAGCAAAGACTCTTCCGTAAGAGGTACATATATCGAAATTACCCGATTTATTTTGTAGACTAGATTGAAAATTTAAGAAATGAAACAGTCCACATAAGCACACCATTTCTACTTATCCCCATATTAGATAGAATTTATATGAATTCAAGAAAAGCTAACATTAAAATTTGGAGTGGTGGAGTAGCACAAAGTATGGATTTGCTCTACAAGTCTTCTGTTTGAAAACACTTGGGACTTGCCCATCATACAGTGCATTTGTATGGTTTTAGCGGGCATCACTGAGGAGATTCGTCCTCTCCCCCGTCTAGAAAACCATGTCATAAAAAAAGAAAAAGGAAAAAAAAAGAATTTGGAGTCGCTCTCCCCAGCTTACATCCATCTGTGGACTGGATTTTGAATCCAAACATTACCCCATTTATACTTTCATGACGTTTTCACCGTCATATTGAGATTACGTGTAAAAAAAATTATTTTTCTTTTTCTATTCATTAGGAGTGAAATTGGGCTTAGAGATAAAAGGCAAACATTTTAAGTGTACTTGATTCTGGATGAGGTCCCAATGATCCTATCGTCAAAGTACTTGGATTCATTAGGGGTGCTTCCAATTTTGGAACTACTGCTGATCGTCGTCTCACCTTACAACCTTTTTAAAAAGAGCAGAAATTGTGTGTTTGTGGGGCCCCTTGGCCAATAAATGGAATGGATGTCATTTATTGTCTTTCTGTGTTGTGCGTGTGTGTGTTTTATTATTATTATTATTATTAGTATTGTAAGATGACTTTCTATGTTGTTAGGTATCAGATTCGCAGGCCGCAGCCATCAAATGAATGGTTAGAGACTTACATTCGAGACCCGGTGCAAATTGCCTAGCCAACCATGAGCCAAGTCCTATTGGGACCATAGCTCATAAGAAGAGTGACCTAATCACTCAGCAGATCACGTGTGTCAGGCAGGCAGGCAGGCAGGCAGGCAGGCCTTGAATGCTGATAATCATGATTTGATTTTGATCATGAGTTCTTTTTTCCAGCCAATCTCCAGCTCTAAATGGGAAATGCACCTGTTTGAGAATTTCTGTCCATAAAGCTTGTTGTTTGTTTATCACGAGCGGAATACCAAAGATTAACAAAACAACATTTTTTACTCAAAAGCTGATTCGAAAATGTAGCTTTTAATATATACTTTTAACAAAGCACTTTTAATTTTAAAGAAGTGACACCAAAGACACCCTCATTCTTTTAAACGGCACTTTTGGCTGATCAAATTTTATGACCGCATTATTGGAATTCCTTATTTGATTAGTAGAATTGTAAACGCTCAATTTTTGAAAATGTCACTTTCAGTCCATCAAATTCTTCAGTTTTCAGAGCATCTCGGAGGCTGAGGCATCTTCTAGGTTCATTAGAGACTTACACCAGCCATCTGAATGAAAAACTGCACGATGAGATAATTTAGTATTATTCACACCTTGCATTACTAATTGTTATAGTTTGTCTGATTTTTATGCTTTGATCATGAGGTTTAGGCTACCTAAACTGGTTCGCATCATTCTGCAGCAAATTTATCTCTCTTCCATCACTCTTGTTCAAATGAGAAAAGACTGCCTTGGTGCCTTCAAATGAAAATCTCCTCTCTGCATATAAATTTTCAATCGGCATAAAACCGAACCACAGCCATTGAACCATTTTGATTGGCACATCTACATTCGCCTCGAAATCAATGGAATGAACCTAGAATAAATAGAAAAGCCATTCAACTAGCAATTCCCAATAAAATTTGAGCCCATCTACTTCTGTGTTGTGGAAATGTACTGAAAAGAGACCTCAAAAATTAACTTGGCAACTCTGTCAATGTGCCTTGTGCACTCTTCAGCTAGATTGGATACACAGTTTCCTCTCCAATTTTGTAGGCCTAGTTAGCCTCCCAAGATGTCACTTTTATTCACTGACATGGAAAGCTATAATACTAACGGTTGTTACATACAGTGACTCTTCAGAATGTGCTTTAACTCCAATTTATTTCCATCTCATCATCATCATCATCATCATCATCAGAGCTTTATCCCAACCATGTTGGGGTCGGCTACATAATAGGCCCCAACAGCCTCTCAGCACAAGTGCCCCCACAACCTTCCATCCTGACTCCATGCAAATTAAAACATCTTTTCATGTAAGAAACCAAGAATCCTTGAAAAGCAAAACGAACCAAAAAAAAAAAAAAAAAAGTAAAACAAAAAGATCCCTAGTAGACAGAAATAATGTAGCCAAAAAGCAATGGAGACATCAAAATGCATTTTACATTAAATCGATGTGATTCAGGAGTCGAGTGAATGAAATCTTACTGCTACATACATCCATTTGCTCAGGTAAATCTAATTGTCTTTAAACAAAATCTCATCCACATCAATCATCGCAGAGGAAAAGCTTGCTCTTGTACCCAATGTTTGCTCATACCCAATGTTCGCATTACGGCCTTGTAGAGCACCTTTTAGGACTGTGGGAGTGGTGTGCCACTGGAATGAGCTATTAAGCAAACTGAAGCAGGGCCTCGCGGACGGCTTTCATAGATGGTAAAGCAGGAATTGCTCCTCTTTCCATTACAGTCAATGCCCCACATGCATTTGCAAACTTAAGGGCTTCTCTCAGTCGGGATTCATCCTGTACATTGTGATAAAACATATAGATTGATGATTTCTTTTCCTTCTTCCATCATGACCTAGGAAATTAAAAATAAAGAAGCAATTGAACAGATTTTTTTCTTTTTTTTTAATACTGAATTTACTTCAATGGCATGCATAGTTAAGGATAGTGTCATAGGACGACAGGCTACCGGTGTGGAAGAATGTAAGATCCATACAATTGTGGGTCCCCTAAAGAAGGGCATATGTAGGGATGCCCTTTGACACCTGGGTTTGCACTGTACAGAATTACATTAGTCCCACATTGGCAAAGGAGCGTCCAAATGCCTGGGATTATTGGTCAAACCCCGTATTAACTAAGCAAGAGGCTTTTTAAAGCTGTGCGGCCCCGGATCCCATAAGAACCCCAAAGTAAGCATTTTCATGCAGGAGTAGTACTAGGATGGGTGGCCACATGGGAAGTTCTCGCGCGTGCACATGGGCTAAAGTGGACAATATCATGCTAAATTGGGCGGGGCTGTGACATATAGATTACACAAACACCTTTAGGTACCAAGATAGAAACATGGATTGTAAAAGCAGAAGAGGAACTCCACCTAGTTTATTCTTGGTTGGTGTTCATTTCAAAGGTCAGCAATGGAGATATTGCACTCCTGCTGTGTTACATCCTCGCACACAAACACAGCCAGAAGTTCGAAAAAAAAAAAAAACCATTGAGGATGTGAACATAATACTTACTCCCTTTTCCTCAGGGATAGTTGGCATAATCAAGTCTCCAAGAGATAGCAAGCTTATTGATGCAAGGTAGATCCATGATTGGACAGCCCATTCATGGATCTAGTCTGCATCAGTTATTTAGCAAACTTCAATCAAGGAGATCATGATGATATCCTCATTGATTGTTGACAACCAAGCAGCCTACTAAAAAAGGGAACTACAATGAGAGGAGATAACCTTCTAAAAATTCTAGACCTACGTATGCAAGCCTGCTTGGACATAAATGCCCTTGTACAATTATGGGATCACTACTATGCAGTATGGTTTCAAAACTCAGCCAAGTCCAAGTCAACTCATCAGGTAATAACCATTTATTTGTGCAGAAGTTTCTAACAATTATTAAGAATGAAAAGTGCAAAACATAGTATGCTATTTTAAATGAGTCCTAGCTTATCAACATCAACTAGATGTTCGTTGAACATGGTATAAGGCCTAAGCTTGTTGTATCCTTTTTCCATAGAATACCATCACCCACTTGTAATCAATGTAAGAATAACGATGCCAATAATTAAGCACACATCAATCTATCTGCATAAAAATTTTGGAGGCAATAAAAAAAAATCAATTCAAATGTCAAGTTCTAAGTATGAGATGATAATATTTAGGCAATATAAAGAACATCTACAACAAATACAATAGCACAATTAAAGTATTGATACAATTAGAGAAAGCAATTTTGTACCAAAGCAATACCTGGAGCAAGGAAAGGTCAGTTGCTAATTGTGATAATATTCCAGCAACGAATGCATCTCCAGCACCAGTAGTGTCTATTGCATCCACTTTCAATCCACTGACCCTCCCATTGAATTCCTATACAATTATCAATGTTCATCATCAATTCACATACACAACTAGAGTGGATGTGATTGATATGATGACATGAAAAAACAACAATGATAACAAGAACAATATCCAGTCTTGAAGAAAACCTAAAAGAAATAGAGAAGACTGTTCAGTACAAACCTGTCAGGAACTTCCAAAGTTGCAAATGTGGTTGCAGGGCCTACCTCATTTCATGTCAATCAGTGAAGTTGGGTTGAGGCCCTAAGGTACAATGGTTTTATCGGCCTGGGGCCCATTCCCCAATCTAGAGATCTACTGATCCTCCCCTACCCCACTTATTGGATGAAATGTGGTGGCCTCACAACCAAGTTCGCAACTATTAGGGCATGCTTGTGTAATGCTGGCGCATTCTTGGTGGTCCCACAGTGTCATTAACAAATCGAAAAAGATTCACAGCTTATGCATTCCTTCCCGTCACAAAGGCTACAAATAAGTCCACAGAACTCACAGCCTCAATCATGCGACCAAGCGCTTCCCCCACTAAGACAAAAAGGTATGGACAAACAGGATCCCTTGCCTGAATCCTCTTTGGGCCTGGAAGAAGGCCTTGAAGATCTGTTAATCAAAATTGAAACCAGGTAGAAGAGACACAAGCTTTAATCCACCCAGACTATTTGACCCCGAAGTCCATACAAACTTGACACATATTGAAGAAACTCCAAATCCACCCTTTCATATGCCTATTCTAAGTCTAATTTGCAAACCCGGCTACCATTCCTTGTGCCTAGAGTGAAGACTGAAGACACTCAATGACAACAAGCACTCCATTCAGAATTTGCTTCCCCTGGACAAAAGTAACTTATGACTTTGAGATGATGCTTGGCAACAGTTTCTAAATCCTCCAAGCAAGGATTTGAGCAGCAATCTTGTAGAAGCTAACAAGCAGGCAAATGGGATGAAAATCCTTGTCTCCTGCTTTCATTGGAATCAAAGCAATAAAAAGAAGCCCCCAGCTCCTTAGTTAAGTAAGCTCTTTCATGAAATTCTGACAAGCACATAATTTCCTTGTCAACCTACTTCCAAAACGTAAGAAAAAAGGCCATAGGGGAACCATCCAGACCTGGCGTTCTCTCACCCGTAAGATGAAAGACTACTGCTTTGACTTCTTCCACAGGAAAAGGAAACTCAAGCCAACCAGCCTTTTGGAGATCCAAAAGGCTAAATTCCAGATTATCCAGAACAGGGCAGATACAATCCTCCTTAGAATACAGAAGGCTTAAAAAACTGAACTGTATGCTCTATAATGTCTTCTCATTTTCCAAACAATTGATGCAATCCACCAAAACTGAGATGTTATTCACCATATATTTATGGCTCTTGTCTTCAGACATTAGCTGAAACTATTCCTCTTTGCTATAAAAAAGGGCGGCCCAGTGCACGAGGCTCCCGCCTAGCGGGGTCTGGGGAAGGCAAGATGTACGCAGCCTTACCCCCATTCTGGAGAGGCTGTTTCCGTAAAACTATTCCTCTTTGCTATATATCTCTTAAATGTCTTGCATAACCTTGGAATTAATCTGCTCCACTCCACAATGCCATTGCTTGGCCCAACCTTTGCCTTTAGCTTTCAACCTTTTTCATTTTCATAGCAAGCTTGAAATCTGCCATCCCTCCACTCTAATAGCCACCACCACTTGTGGATCAAATTCAGAAAATAGTCCTCTTGGAGCAAACTCAATTCGAATCTGAAAGGAGCAGGGCCCTATCTATGATTCTTAGAATCTGGAAGAGCTGGGCAATGATTCGAGACTGGCTTTGCAAGTGCAAGCTGACATGCATGAGGATAGAAATCAACCCAATCTCCAGAAAAAAGAAATCCGTCCAATCCAGCCACTGATGAGGGAGACTGGTCATTGGACCGTGTGAAATTAGTTCCATTAAGCCTCAGGTCTAAGAGGGAGTTAAGATCTAGCCTATGTTTGGTAGGTCTAAATTTTGCCTCTATTTCTCTAAATGTCTAAAATGGGCAGAAGTTTCAGAAAATAGAGCGTTTGGCACAAAACTTTTCCCTCTACCCACTTTAGATATTCAGAGGCAAAATCTCTAAAATTCACATGCTCCATTTCCGGACAACTCAAAAATAGACCTTTTGGGTCTTAAAAATAAAGAGGCGGACGGCTTTTTGTTTGACTGAAATAACCTCAACGGAAATTAATTTGGCACCGAAACTCCTCTGCTATAAAACCTCGTCTGTAGAAAGGAGAGATTGGAGCAGGAGCCAGAGCTTGAGCACCGAAGAAAAAACGCAAAAGGATCTTGGGTGCAAGTATGTTTCTCTTCCTCTTTTACTCTATTTTTCTTTTATTTTTCAATTCCTAATCAAAGAGCAAGGAGGAAGCAGCAACAATGAAGAACTTCCAACCCAAATAGATGGAATCATCTCATTTTTGAATCAAAACCCTAACCACAATAACCCCCAAAATGAACCCCTCTTTTTTGCTCAATCTCACCCCAGTTGTATGCATTGTACTTGGGGGATCATTCTCCTATAGCAGATCCTCAGAGGATTTACCATCACACAGTGAGTAGGATGGAGGAAAAACAGGGAGCGATCATAAAACCTCAAGATATTACAATCTGGTTCATCCAACTTGCAAGTTCTGTTGTATGCCTTTATAGATCATAACCTCAAGATATATTGATGGAATGGTACGTGCAATTTGAATTTTTTTCGTAGCCACGGCTAAGCCGTAGAACAGCACACGGCTAAGTTGTAAAACAAAATGCGGGTGAACCGTAATTGCGGATGAACAGTAAAGGGAACCACGGTGGAGCCACAATGCGTATTACGGCTAAGCCGTAAGATACCTATGGCTAAGCCGTAAGATACATTTACTAACACATAAAAGTGACAACACATGCAGAAATTATTTTAACTTGATCAAAATCCAACCTAACCCACTGGGTTGGACCCATAGCAGTCACCAGCAGAGACCAACCCATCTAGTTGCCACCCCCACACTTCTGTTTTTAGCTTTACCAATAGTATATCACGTCCTCCTAATTTAGATGGATCAATATGTCAACAAAGGTTTAGCTAGATAAGGTCTGTTGTTGCTTAATTATCAATTACAAAGGTATTGAGGTTTTTTGTGGATTTTCTGAAGTGGGATCATCCATATCAAATCTTTTGTGAATTTTCTCATAATAAGAAATTGGTAGATGCATGTATTGTTTTGAGTTCCTTCTTAGGCATAATTGATTTTTTTAATGATGGTTAATGATATTGTTTTGAGTTCCTTGTTAGGCATAACTGGTTCTTTTAATCGTAGTTCATGGTATTGTTTTGAGTTCCTTGTTAGGCTTAAATCAATCTTATGGTATAGTTATCATGGCGAATAAGGAAAAGACAAAAGAAATTGATGACGTTGATCGTGAGCACTGGTCAGCTAGTATGAGAAAATGCCTCATTGACATATGTTTGGAACAAGTGAAGTCTGGTGGTCACCCTAGGATACAATTTTGCACAAAAGCTTGGAAGGTGATAATTGAAATTTTTAATAATAGGACTGGACATAGTTTCAACCAAAAGCAGTTGAAGAATCAATTGGATCATTTGAAAAAACTATACAATGCTTGGTTACACTTGACTAGTCAAACTGGCATAGGATTCAATCCGCATACAGGCTGTGTGGAGATGGCACATGACCGATGGACGGAATACCTGAAGGTATATAAAAGTTGTAGTTGTTTTTGTGTTAATATAATAGGATTCTAGCGTTTGACAATTATCATTGAACTTCATTGCAGACACATAAAGATGCCAAAATATTTAAGTGCAAGCCCCTTCCTTTTCCTGAAGAGATGGCCGCTTTGTTTGATGGTACTTTAGCTAGAGGGGATGATAAATGGGCTCCGACAATGGATGGTTTGCCCGAAGATATTTTAATGGATATGAATTCAAATTTCTTTAACTTGAATCGTTATGAAGACACTCCATCCCCAGATCAAACAACCCCCCAGTCCACCATGCCAAAAAACTAAAGTGCTAGTGAGGTTGGTACAGATGCCCTGATGGCAAATATTAGGCGAAAGAGACCGAGGCCTTCTAGAAAGCAATCAAGGACAAGTAACGATGCAATAGATAAATGCATAATGGAGATCGCAGCATCAGTGAAGGCATCAAATCAGTTAGCTACTATTCTTGTTCAACCTGAAGGAGATACCATTGGTGAATGCATTGACTTGTTACATGCCATGCCCCATTTGACTAACAATAGCCCACTGTATATGGCTGGTCTTAATTCTTTTATGGTTAAAGAGAAAAGAATTATCTGGATGAAACTTAGGTCAGATGAGGGAAGGATGATTTGGCTCAAAGCTCAAATGGAACAACAAAATGGGAATGCATCTGAAAGCTAGTTAATATGGCTTAATATTGTTTTGGGTTGAAACATCATCGAACTTTCTTTTTTGGGAAATATGGATATTTCATCATATTATTTGGGGTTGAAATAGGTTTTTTTTTCTTTTTGTTAAAGGGTTGAAACATGGATGTTATGTTGCACTATATATGAATGAATATTTTGTCAATGTTTTTGTTGAATGTTTACTTGTTAAACTCATTATGAATGAATGAATGGTTATATTTTGTCTGACATATACAGAGCACATGGATCCAATTTTACGGCGAAATATAATACTTTTTATTATGTTGTTGTACAAGAAGAGGCAACGATACTTGATTAAGGAACCATGTAGGAACTCAATCATAACCGGACATGGTCATGACCAAATCATTTTGAATGGTAACCCCATTATCTGTCATCAGTTACTACGTATGGAACAGCATGTATTTCGGCGTTTATGCATGTATTTTAGAGAAAAGATGCTCTTGAAAGACAGCAAATATATACTTGTGGAGGAGCAGCTGGCCATGTTCATGATGGTCATTGCACATGCCCATACGAACAGAATAATACAAGATAGATTTCAACACTCGAGGGAAACTGTTCATAGACACTTTCGTCAGGTATTAAAATCAATGATGCTATTTGCAAAAGACATGATAAAGCCACCTCCATTGGATATAGTGCCGAAGGAAATTCTTTTGAATCCACGTTTTGAGCCATATTTTAAGGTATTGCTCTCTTTCCAGAATATTAGCAGCTCTTTTTTATTTTTTCTATAGATTATAAATTTTTTATTGTTCACATTGTTTTGTAGGATTGTATTGGTGCACTAAATGGAACCCTTGTGCATGCCATTATCCAACTAGAGAAATAAATCCCTTATAGAGATGGAAAGGGGGATTGTATGCAACAAGTTATGGCAGTATGCTCATTTGACATGCTCTTTACCTATGTAGTATGCGGATGGGAAGGTACAGCTCATGATCAAAGGATTTTATTGGATACCATTTTTGATGAGAGGCTAAAGTTTCCACATACTCCACCTGGTAGGAAAGCATTTAAATTGCTTTAAATCTCATCAAATGTATGCTACAACATTTTACTCAAGTGTTACTTTTAAACATTTGTATCTAATTCTTTATAGGTAAATACTACTTGGTTGATGCTAGTTACACAAACATGAGAGGGTTTCTTTCTCCATTTCGAAATGTTCGATATTAGCTTCCAGATTTTCAAGGCGTTGCTATTCCTCGTGCTAAGGAGGAGCATTTTAATAGATTACATTTATCATTAAGGAATGTGATCGAGCGAAGCTTTGGAGTATTGAAAGCTCGATTTCCTATCCTTAAGCGGATGAGTCCTTACCCATTTCCTGTTCAACGGAGCATTGTAATTGCTGCAATGGCCATGCATAATTTCATTAGGAAAGAGGATATGGAGGATCAATTGTTTTCACAATTTTCCGGTGAAGATGTCCAAATAGAGCATGACACTAATGTTCAGGAAGATGTGAGCTCTTATACTTTTGATGTCACAGATAGGATAGAGATGGATGCCAAGAGGCATTTAATTGCAGATGCCATTTGGCAAGATGCATGTTCTTAAGCATGTGCTTCTTCATCATATGTCATGCTACATTTTCTGAATGGGTTGTGATGTTGAATGAATTGAAGTGATGGTGTGTGGTGGTGTGTAATGATGTGTGATGATGGACAATTGTTTTATTTTCCAAATGATAGGGTATTATGATATGATGATATGAGTATAGATAATGGATGTGTTCTTGAATGATATGTTGAATATAATCTTTATGGTCCATATTGTAATGTGTTCTTGAAAGATATATGGAGGGTGAAATACAAGTATATGAGTCTATTTAATTTTTCTATAATGACATACACTACCCTTCTAAATAAGAGACAAGCCGTCTAAAATGAGGCCAATAAAGGGTATACCAAACGGTCTATTTAAAATAAATCTGTTTATTACCAAACACAATTTTTTATTCTAGTCTCTTTTTTTTATAGCTCTTTTTTTAATAGCTCTATTTTAAATGTATCTGTAGGAAAAAGATTAGAGATGCCAAACAAGGCCTTAATGCAAGCAGAAAAAGAGAGTGAATCTGCTGAAACTTTAAAACCTCCCAACCTGTCCTCCAAATATTCAACCACATTCCTAGCTCCTCCTATGCACCAACCCCAAACCATCGAGCCTGACGAGAATCTAACTCCCTCCAAAACTCTGCACGAAGCCTGTAGTTTTTCAGCCCATAGACAGCAGAGATAAGCCATTCCTTTTGAATTTTTAGGTCTTCTACAAAAGCTGAAATTACATACAAACAAGAGCACCAGTCTTTCACTGCAATTCTATAGCTTCCCCGCATCAACAAAATGCCACCCGAAAAGCCAATAGCATCCAGAACAACCACGTTTGACATGCATACTGCCCCGTAATTCTCAAATGATCCTATCCTCCATACTATTAATTTTAGACTGCCAGAGAAGAACAATATCACCTTTAGACTTTTGAATAATCTTCTTGACAGTCACCCTTTTAATCATATTCTCAATGCCTCTAACATTCCATGACAAAATCTTCATTCTACAGTCACTGATCCTTTTGCTCACCAACTGTGATTCAGAAGTCTCTCCATTGCTTTTATCACAATTTAAAGAAGAGACTAAGCCCTGCTACCTATCTGAATCTTTCCTTTTCATAGTACCAGACTAATAATAGACTTCACAGGTACACCTGGCTCCAGATTCAGAAAAATTGATCAAGTCTGACCAGTTCCCTTTACTATCCTCAGAAGTAATATCCAGCACTTGCCGACATTCTGAAATTTTCCAAGGCTCTGATCTTCCTACAGTGATTGGCTGGAAGAAAACTGTCCTTCAGATCAAAAGAACGCTTCCCTGAACCTTGCTTCCCTCTGAAAACAGACACAGAAAACATACCAGTCTCTGGAGTAGAAATTTAAAATCTGTCGCCACTGCTCTGAGACCCCTACGATAGCAATGGAAGCACTAAGTTTGGACTACAGAGACAGCTTCCAGTATCCTTTCTGACTGAAACCCATCCTCCAATTGGTGAAGAAACCTGTCTGTGACTGAAACTTCATTTGCCATCTTTGGGACTTTTCTACAAGCTGAATTGATTCCGGAGGACCCCCAATAATTATATTCTTCATAGAGTTAAGAATCCAATTCATGATCAACATATTTCTATGTTCCAGTCATAATGGTTTGGGTCACTCATAGATGGTTCAGGAAGGCCCCTAGTCTTTAGGTTCCACCAAGGGAGGGCTAGCTCAGCTAAATAAGACTATTCTCAATCATCTTTTTCCCTTAAACAGATCAACTGTCAGTGTAGCATTAGTGCTTATGTTCCCTAATGATGAGGGTGCAGTACCAATTGTAGAAAAAACAGCTTTCTACATCACCTTAACACCACAACACCATAAAACAACATTCTACAATCGGATTTGGATAAAAAATCAGAACCGCTGAAATTGGATGTCTAAACACATCCAAAGACCGAAGAGAGTTGTTCTCTTCACAAAGCACACAATTTCAACACCTATAAAATCCTTTTTTTTTTTTAAATGATTACGACACCCACAAATTTACTTCTGGACATTAAAACAAGGCCTGGATTTTTTTTTTATAACAAAAACAAGGCCTGAATTACTACTCACAGTCACATGAAAATTGCACCAACCATGTCGGTAAAAGAACAAATGTTAGCACTTGGTTGCTGTTGTCAGGCCTAGGGGCAGACCCAGCTATTGCGTTTAAGGGGCACTCACCCGCAGTGGTCCTAGAAAAAGCCCAAAATAGGGAGAAAATGCCCCCAGCCCAAAACATGCAAGTCAAACATGGAGAAAATGCCCACGTCCCCATCGAGAAAAAAGCCCTCGCCCCCCCCTCAAACAACAAAATAATGACAAAAGTAACACCCTAGCCATCTTAACTCTCTCTCTCTCTCTCTCTCTCTCTCTCTCTCTCTCTCTCTCTCTCTCCTTCAAATGAATATCATAGCTCTGGCACTGGTCAGGCCTAGAAATTCCCTCAATACAAAACAAAAAATCAAATCAGCACCTAGATGTGATTAGTAATCCTATTCAGACAATAGGACGACAAGAACCCCCTTTAGCAATCTTTGGAAATCTTGAATTTTCACATAAACTCAACCAGGTAACCCTAATGTAGAAGTCAACCAAACCTTGAATCCATGACTTCCCCGTCTTTTTTTTCCTTCAATCTACTCCAATAATCAAATGGCGTTCGTCTACAAAGTGCGGAGCTCTGATACTTGAATGATTGGATTGAAACCCTTTTCAAGGTTTTCTCAAAGAAAGTATGAAAAACCCTAAACTAGAAAGAGAAAATAGAGAAACGAAAATTTTAGTTGCAATCCTGATGGTTGGCTACCACTCAAAAATAAAAAAAATAAAATAGTTATGTATTTACATAGCAGTACATCATTATTTTTGTATTTAAATAGAACTCCTACCTTATTGCATAACATTAACTAGATAAATAGCTAATACCTGCCCATGTTTAACACTTCGCATTTAGCAATGGACTAGATATGGTCAAAACATGTCTAGCTTCTGTGAATGACTGCAAATTACACAATGATATATATATATATAGGGAGCCCCTCTCCTAGGCTCGAGCTTAGGATAAGCTGTAAGCTCATGCCTGTGGGGCCCACTTGCGGACTCACATAGGGATGGGGGGATTTGAAGGACTCCCTAGGGCCCTCCTTTGTGCAAAAAATCAGCTCCAACCCTTATTTCTATCATCTCCATCTGGACCCCAAAAGCTTATTGGTCAACATTCCATTCGGATGGGTGCCAATTAATCCAACGGTCTAGTAAATTCGGATTTGACTGAAAATTAGTAGACACATGTAATTCCAGGGTGTCGCGTGTTTGGTCCATCTGGATGGACCAAGGGTGGGCCCCACAAGCATGAGCTTACGGAATTTTATTATATATATCTGGAAAAGTTTCCCTTAGCTCAAGCTTATATAAGAAATTCTATAAGCCCGAGTCCTTGAGGCCCACCCTTGGTCTATCCAAAGGACCAAACACACAACCCCCCTGAATTCCACATGTCCACCAATTTTGGTCAAATCCAAATTTACTGGACCGTTAGGTCGAATGCGCAATGATCCGAATGGACTGTTGACCATTAAACTTTTGGGTCCCAAATGGAGATGATAGAAACTACCGTCGAGGCTAATTTTTTACAAAGAGAAGGGTCGTAGGGAGTCATTCAAATCCCCCCCCATCCCTATCCCCATGTGTGTCCCTAGGTGGGCCCGACCAGTGTGAACCACACACTTGAGCTTAGGGGAGCCGGCCCTATATATATATATATATATAGAGAGAGAGAGAGAGAGAGAGAGAGAAGCAACAGATTTGGCAGTAGATTTAATATTTAACATGTGCTAGGACCAACTGTAGGAAGATTACCTTAGAGTAATACCTGCAACCATCTGGGCCCTCAGTCACCAGTAATAACTTCAGGTTTGGATGGAAAAGTTTACGAACAACAGCATCATCATATGGATCCTCTCCTTTTGTCAAAAAGGATATCTCTTCTTCACTTACCTGTTTCATTAATTTGACCAATCAAGAAACCAAGCATTTATGAGCATTTGCAGCTATCTGATATCTTTCTCCTTGACTTTTAAATTGATTGTCACCTTTATAATATCAGCAGTGTCCCATATGCTCAGGATTCCTTCCCTTGCACCCTCCGCAGAAGGCCATAAGGGCAGCCTCAGATTGGGATCATAGGATATTAGCACACCAGCATCCTTTGCAGCTTTTGCTGCTGCAACATGAGCTGACTTGCAAGGTTCAGTAATCAGACTGATGGAACCATAGTGGAAAATTTTAGCCTGTCACAAGGTTTAGAAATGAGAACATAGACATAAGGAAAAAAAAGCAAACACATGAAAAGTTAATAGTGCTTTGGTACTGGCACCCACAAAATTCCATACCGTTTGCATAGAACCCTCACATACCTCCTTAATGATATCAAAATCAAGTTCATTTTCTTCAAGCAGCATATCAGCACTTGGATTACGGTAGAACATGAATTCACGTTCGCCGTTATTTTTCAGTGTGACAAATGCAAGAGCAGTCCGAGCACCGGGGTCAAAACGCATGCCTCTGTTGTTCACATTATTTTGTTTCAAAATATCAGCAAGCATATAGCCAAATTCATCTGCACCAACCTGCGTGTGTATTTGATCAAAAAACAAGACCCATCAATCAACTGTGTCCAAAGGGCAAATTCAATGACAATAGATAAGTCAAGTTCCTCATTTACTACAGAGATCATATCACTAAGTAGATTCATGCCAGTATGGAGCAAAAGCTATAAGCAAGTCTTATGTAGCTTTATGGCTCTTTGACGATTGAAACCTCAAGAATCCAAGGTTGACCAACTCAAAACAAAATTGCTCTGTGCGAGAAACATATTCTTCAAAATCCAAATAAATTTTCACCTTTCATTATCATAGATGGAATAGATAATTCAGTAGGAAGGATTCACAAGGCAAACTTGTTATACACATAAGCATATTAGTCTATTTATACTCTGAATTATGAAATATTATCTTCCACCAATTGTCCACTTAAATACTGCAAAATTGCTAATGTCAGTTAAGAGAAAGGCAAAATAGAAAAGAAAAAGGTTTAATTCAATTTGATTGATGATATTAGTTAGGGGCCCATTTCCATTTCATTGTTGGTAACTTGGTATAACCATTAGATACGCAAGTCTACTTTAATACACACCAAATTAACCACACTGACAAATTATTGTAAATCCCTAAATCTAGAGAAACCACATGTAAATTCTTCTTTCTCTCAGAATTTTTTCATAAATTGTTCCAATAATTGGAAGTTTTCATGAATCTGCATGGCAAACGAATTATTATTTTTATAACATTGTCATTAAAAGTTTTATATCATTGTTTTGTAACTTGGTGAATTTCCATCCCCCTCCAAGAAGTTCATCAAAATCATTTGCAGTTGGAAGGAAAAGGCTGGCATCTGCATCCATTCCCCCTCCAGGAAGCTCCCATCAAATTCATTTTATTTGGATTCAAATGCGTCAACAGCAGCTCAATCCTCATGCATGCAGGTGTGGCTTGGTCTGGCTTCTCATAGAGTGGAGACCTCTTGTATGTTGGCGGTGGCTGGTAAGTGCCTATAGTGGATAAAGGAAGATGTCCTTGGAGACAATCACAGGCACATGCTGTTTATGCAAGAAGAGGGAGTCATTAATCACTTATTCTAGCATTGTGATATTTTTCCTCTTATCTTCAGATTTACTTTCTCATTAGATGTGGTTCAGCATGGTGTAATCCATAATCTTTAACAGATGCAATCAAGGCTTGGTGAGCAGTTCCTTCTCATAGCTGTGGATTATTGGATGGAGAATATTTCCTTTGCTATTCTTTGGTCAGTTTGGAGAGAAAGCAACAATAGGATATCCAGGGTAATGTCATCCTCTGAAGATACTCTTCTATCAAAGTGGATTATAACCTGGAAGGAGATTCAAAGCATGAAGTTGGATAACATTCTTTATAACTGAGAAGATTGTAAAAAGTGCTCTTATCAAGGAAAGAAGCAGAATCTTGGTCCCCTCTCCCACATAGTTTCTTGAAGGTTAAGAACAGCTAGGGGAAAGCCAGCTCCAACAAGCATTGGGCGTGATCTTCACAGCAACAAAGGGGAAGTATTGGTCATGTTAAAGGATTCCAAAGAAGTTCAGGATATGGCTATTATGGAAGCTCTACAGATTTATTCATCTACATTTCAAGACGGGTTAATTGTGGAAAGCAACACATCAAATTCTATATCTTATGTGAATTTCACCACAATGAGCCCATGGCAATTTCAGTTCCTTCTCAACAGTATTACATCCTTTTCCTCTTCTATTCAAGTGCTCTTTTGGCATATTGGTCACTCAGCTAATCGCATGGCAGATTCTTTGACTGAAACAGGGGGTCTATAGGGTTGTCTCTTTAGTAGCTTCTGTGGTATGGTTTTGTGATGTTCCAGAAGGTATAATGCTCTTACACATATGCTTCTCTTTTCTTTTGGCTCTCTTTGTAATTAGTTGTAAACCCCTTCTCTTTTTAATTAAATTTACCCGTTACCAATCAAATTATATATAAATACACACACATACATACATACATAAGCACACACGTATAGGGTGGATTTCCTGGTAGAACCACTTCATGTAATTATGAGTGATGACATAATTCTCAAATGGATCAGTTTACTTTTTACACATGTAGATGTGTATATGTTTATCTGCATTATATACTGAGCATATTTATCCACATCAAAGTCATGTCAGTTTCTCCAATAGTATCAACCATAAGAGAAAATTCAGAGAACTAATGAGGCGTATGTAGAGATGAGTTGTACCTTAAAACTTAACCTAAGAGATGATGAAGATAGATCCATGAGATCAACAATGTTTCATTGTATAGCTCACAAAATTCTGTAAGCCTATTTAATAAGCTGGATAGATATTTGAACAAATGGAGATCATCACATTGTCATTTGCGTATGTTTGACTAATTACAACTTAAAATATGCTAAAAAGATAGCCTACGGGCAAAGAGACTTTAGATCCCATTGCTATGCGACTATGCAAGTCCGCTAACAAATGGAAGTCAAAAAAGAATTTCTAGCATGAAAATGAAATTCAATCATGTTGGGAGATAGTTATACTAGACAATTACCTAGCCAGAGGAAGGGCCAGAATTACATTTGCTTACAATTTTCTTTTATTTTTGGAATGCATCGCCCATTGGCTTGATCAGAGACGCTTCTGTTTTTACCTGTTCTATAAATAAATCGCTCCACTTGCATCATTACCATCATCAACATAGCCTTATCCCATCTATCAGAGATCAGCTTAGAAAGTTTTAAATGATGCTGGCACAAAGTTTTTAACATAAAATCTTCCCCCTCTACAACATCAGAAAATCTTTTCATCAAGAAACATAGTTTTAAATCAGTACTCATCTATTTTCTACTGCATCTAACTTTGAGAAATTATCAATGTAACCAAATACTGCACAAAGGTCTGGTGCAATCTCCAAGAGGTCTTCATTGCTGGGCCTACTTTGTTCAATGCAAACTGTTGTTTGAATGCTTCCTCTAATGAAAGAGATGTGCCCAAATATCTCTTTGATGAAATACGTTTTAAATGACTAACTAGATCATTGAGTGAATCTAGTAATGTGCAATGTTTCCGACATTGAATATCTCTCCTATGAGTGAGTTATCCACAGGTAGGGAGTTGTTTCCAGTAGATTTAGGAAAATGGGCACCCACAAGGAAAACTATTAGGGATGCACTGCACTATGAGGTGTATCCAGATGCACCATGTTTCCATTTTTAACCTAGCATCATACAAATCAAATCTACAACTCCTTAATGTTACCTTTCCAATAAAAGCTGATGAACCGCCAAGACGAGCTATGCCAACAGCAACATTGGCAGGTGCACCACCTGGAGCCTTTTTGAATGCAGGTGCATCCGCCAATGAAAGCCCGTTAGTGGTGGGCACAAAATCAATCAGCATTTCTCCAAAGCATACTACATCTGGGGCTTCATTTGTGTCAGGTGAGCTATTATCAGCTGCAAATGCTTTTGCATTGCCTGAAATTAAAATTTTTAATCCGAATGAATAATAAAATTAAATATGTAGAACCCCATCACGAAACTGTTGGAACTAAGAAGTGCAAAATATTTGACCAGAGGAATCATGAAAATAAAGAACACTAACATGGAAACTCTTGGAAATTGGAAGATTATCAATAGGAGGGAATGCCTGCTCGCACATACATACAGCACATGCAACTACGACGACAAGATACGGACATGGGCAAGGACACGAATGTGGGGATCAATATACAAATTTCACCTAAAATCAAGGACAAAAATATGGATATGTCTATCTTATCCATAAAATGAATTTTCACACTTCCCACTTCATATTAAGATTTTTACACAGTGAATGATTTTCATACTTCAGTTATCATTATTTGAATTCCTCTGTAACATTCTTAAGTTAATAAGTAATTCACTTAGTACAGAAAGAAAACTAATTGTAATATAGGAAATAATTCAATCAGTACAGTAAGATATCCAAAACTTGTACGCTACAAGGACCAATGTAGCATCCAATACCATTACCAGTATTATCACCTTTAGATATGGGTGCACTATGCATGTACAAGTATCCATATATCATAGGTGCACCTCACAGAAGGATTCACAAGTTGCTAGTTAATGCAGATTGCCCGTATCTACAGACGAAGGCCATGAAGATCTGGAATTCCCATTAAGGGCCAAGCCATAGCTTTTTTGGAGGGTTTTGATGTAGCCCATAGGATTTGTGTCCATTTATGAAGGGTTTAGGCCTATGATACCCGGATACTTGTACAAGCTCAACGTATCCATATCGGACAGATCCTATACTTGTACTGGTACCTGATACTGCACCAATACTTCCAGGGTATTAGTTTAGTATATTCTACTTAGCAAGTCCATTATTTCATTTATTTCTTTAAGTTTTCTTACTTTTCAATATAGAAAATGTTAGAATTGAACATAAACAATGCTAATTTCATTAATTAAATCGTAATTTAAACAAAAACTAAGGACACCCTTATCCGTATCCGTGTCCTAAATTTTTCAAAGTGCAGAGTCGTATCCCCGATCCTCGTATCCGTGTCCGTACCCTCGTTCGTATTTGGGCATCATAGGTTTAGACACACTAAGGGCCTCATGTTGACCAGATGAAGGCCTGGATATACTGCACATCCAACCGTCCATTTGGATGCAACATAGAGCCCACTCAGATGCAACAAGATAGCTAACAGGCCCATCCGAGAGGTTTCCGCCCTCCATAGCATATTAGCAGTGCCGGGCCCAGTCTGTTATCTGGACTGCTAGAATTATCACATTTAATTGATAAACTTTTCACCACTTCCCAGTTTAATTAGTAAAAATAAAGCTGTATAGAATACAAAGGCTTCCCAGATCCAACCAATCACCTATAAAAAGTTCAATCTACATCAAGTGCAAGCCCAATCATTTTGGTGTTAAAATAATGCATCACACAAAAAAGATGCTAGCACTTAGCCAAAAGGCGAAGAAAGCAAATAAAGTGGCAAAGAAAGACATTGTGGTTATGCTAGGACCCATATCCTTTAATTGCAGAGGAAACAGTTGTTTGGGGGGGGGGGGGGGGGGCGGGGTGCTTGCGCCGGAGGATGGTTCTATCAATAAAACAGTAGTTAATGTGTAATATAAAATCTTGCCAACAAGACTGCAAAACAACTTTACAAATGATTCTTAGTCAAGAAAGGGAAAAAAAAAAATGAAACAGAAGGCAGAAAAGCTAAATGAAATGCAAATACATACACCTGAACAAATATTTCATTGCATATCACATAAGGATAGGAGCAACATGGAGACCCTCCAGGGTTTGGGCTTTGAAAATGGCAGAAGGGCAAAAATTGAGTAATAATTCCACACAAGAAGAATGATGAGACTGTTCATCAAAAAATAGAATATTAACAACAATGATAAGCACAAGAACTAGAGAATACCAATGGCAAGTGGGGTAGGTCACAACTCACAAGCATTGACTCATCACACATTGTTTTAGCAAGCCTCTCAGAATTTTTCATATCAGAACAAGGTAATATGAATCCTATCTTCTTCTCTTTTTTTTGAATCATTGTGCAACTGTAAATGAGTTTTGCAAGCCAGCCATTCCCCTATAAAAATAAAGATAAAGGTGAGTCTCCAAGTTTTGAATCTTGGAGAAGATGACTTTTGATTGCCTGACTAATAAATGAATTTCTACCATCAAAAGGCATGAAGGTGTGATCTAAGTTATTCTCTTAAGTTCTAGTATTCAGTTTCAAATCCATCACTTCCATTGGCCTAAAGAATTTCACTAGCACCTACTCTTATAATTCCCAAGGATTTGATCAATTATGGCAAGCTCCAAATCACATCCAATGAGCTACCAACAAAATTAAGCATAAAAAAACGCAGATAGCAGAAGCAATCATGCAATCGCTTGGCACTGACCTTGCCCTACTGTTCGATGGAGAGAAGACCCAATGATGGGCCATTGTGGAAATTTCCAAATGAAGAGTTTCAACGAAATATTTCATTTCTTATTTCATTATTTCATCCATGATCATGTACTAAAAATTCAGAAATTATATCTAAAGTTGGATTTGCTGAGGGGAACAAATCCAAGGGCAAAAAACAAGGGAAAGTAATAATAGGGGACCTAACAAATGAGCCAGCCCTCTTCCACTACACTTAAAATTTTCTCAAAATCTCCCTTACACATCCCAACAACGAAAAACAACAAAACAAACATAACCCACAAGCAACATAAATTCAAAATACTTGCGCAACCCATTCAAGCTCTCAACAAAAAAGACACAATTAGACTCGCATCTGCACTATCAGATGCATTTCTAGTACTCTGATAGAATAATCTATAGACACCACAATCCCACATTCCAACACAACTAAAGGAAGAAAAAATCCCAAATCCATGACTACCCCAGTTCAATTCTTACTCCGAACTCCTCTCTACACTGACTAATTCTATCCCAAACATCAACCATACAATTCCCAGTTTCTCAACAACATTCCAAGAGAATTCTTACAATAATAACAAAAATAGCCGAATCACAAACTACCCCAGACCGATTCGTACTCTAAAAGGCAGGAAAATGACGAAACAGAACAGAAACGCCATACCTTGCAATGCCAACCGACGAATCGGCCTCCAACAAGAAGAAGAAGAAAAGGCAGCTCCTTTAATGGCTCCGCTTGGAAAACCATCCGATGGGGAGAGATTAGGAACGGAAAGGCGCGAACTTGATCCAAAGCTAGCGAAGCAGAAAGCAGCAGAGCAGAGAGCCATGAACTCGACTTCTCAAGTCTAGAAAGATGAGAGAGAGAGAGAGAGAGAGAGAGAGAGAGAGAGAGAGGTTTGTGTTGAGAATTCAAGAGCTGATCACCATTTCCGAGCTTCTTTGTACGATGTCGATGAAATCGATTCGAGATCGATCGGTGTAGCAGAAGAAGAGGTAAAGTAGGCGTCACAGGAGCAGTCGCTTCGGTTTGTAGGCGTGAGATCTGAAGCAGATGTTTGGATTCGCGGAGAGATCGAGAGGAGAGGGAAATCAATGTTGGCTTCTTCTGCGGACTGCTTTTTTTGTTGTTTGTTTTGGAGAGAAAGGTTGAAGTTGGTGCGGACTAGTTGGCGGTTATGGTTTGGTCATTGGTGCCTGATGGCGTTGGTTTAATTGCAGATGTATTAGAATATTGGTTACCACTTACCAGGTTCTTGGAACTGATATGGGTTTAGCTTTAATTGCTGCATTGGTGTGCAATGTGGGTAGGGTCTACAAATTTGTACGTGATGTTGTTTGGGAAGAATAATGTGGTACCAATTCATAAAAATAAAAAAATAAAAAATAAAAAATAAAAAAGAGGCAAAGAGCATTAGAATTTATTATATTCCTTTCAAGGATTTTTTTTTTTTAAACCAATCTGCCTTGTGTCCCTATATAAGTGCTTGATTAGGAGCATGTATGGGAGGTCAGGGGTTCAAAGATTCGTGCCATCCTTTTATATCCTCAAGGACACTGTTGTTTATAGGATTTTACCCAAAATATCTTCTTAGAGTCATTTTGTAGAAGAAGGACCTAAAACATATATTTCCAGGAAATTCCATCTCTCCACATGCAGGAGAAAAAAATTAAAATTACCATTTAACCCCCGCCCCCTCTCTCCTCCCATTTCCCTTCGGCCAGCAACGAAGTCCAACTGGCAAGACGGGGGGCTCTCCCTCTTCCTCTCGTCTCCCTTTTCCTCTCCTCTCCTCTCCCTCCCTCTTCTTCTCTCTTTTCCACTCCTCTCCTCTCTTCTTCTACCCAGTTCGACCCCATATGGTCAAACATCACACTGGTGTTCGAGTGTAATTCGGTCTTATAAGGCTGAACATCAGTGTGATATTTAGGCTCATAAGGCCAAACGAGGCGGTAGAGAAGATGAGAGGAGAGGATAGGAGAGGAGTGGAAAAGGGAGAGGAAGAGGGATGACAAGAGAGGAAAAGGGAGGGAGAGGAGAAGAGTGGAAAAGGGAGAGGAAGAGGGAAGGACCCAAGAGGAAGAGAAAGACGCAGAGGGAGAGAGAGAGAGGGAGGGAGAGCCCCCTCCTGCCGGCCCAAGGGAAAATGGGAGGGAGAGAGATGTGTGTAGGATAAATAAGGGTATTTTGGAGATTTAGGAATTTTTTTTCTCATATGTGATGAGAGATAAAATTTGTATTCAAATAGCAGCACTCATATTTCCAATAGTGCTTCTTTTTTCTTTAAAGTTTTTGGAATCCAAGATGGTGGGATATATTTGCCCATTTTTTCTTCTTCCTCCTTTTCTTCCCCTTCCTCTTCCCCTTCTTCTTCCTCCAACTCTTTCCAATCATTTCTTGTATCACCATTATACCATCTTTTCTCTCTCTATTCTTCTATCATTCTTTATTTTATATATAGAGGCACGGTAGAAAATGCTCCGTGCATTTTCTTACAAAAAAATACTCATTTTTTAATAGGGTTATGTGTTTCACTTTTCTATTATTTAGGAAGTTGAAGCATTTAAACATGCCTATTTTTTTCTCTCTTAATATGAATTGGTATGTAAAAGCCTACGTGACATTTTCTCATTGGACAAACTCTAAAAGGAACAAAAATTCTCCTTTTCAAATGGGGAGCTCATGGGAACTCCTCATATATATATATATATATATGTATTTATATGGAAATTTTCAAATAATGCTTTAATTTTTTAAAACACAAGTTTTAATTAGTCCCTAAAGTTTTCAAGAAATTTTCAATTAATGACCTTTACCTATTGAAGCTATTTTCCTACATATTTTCTCCTCAAGTTGTTTAAACTACCCAAATTATCTTTTATTGAAATAAAACTCTTCTTTACTTCTTGAATATTCTCCTCCACAATGATTAAGGACAACCAACTCCCCTTGGTGATCAAATGCATGTAGTGGCTACTGGAATCATGCCATGACTTTAAATGAAGAGTAATTTAATTATTTTAAAATATGTAAGGGAAAAACTCATTATGAAATGCCATGAAATGACTGAATATCCCTAATTAAAGATTTATTGAAAAGCTTAGGGACTAATTTGAAAAGTTTTGAAATTTGTCTCGTTTTTTGAAGTAAGGCAAACACTTAAGACCATGTTTTAAAAATTATATATATACTGAGTAAATCAACACAAACATGTCAAATATCCTCCACTTTAAATAGTTGCGCACTGTATATTCAAACTTCTCCGGGTTCTTTCAGCCATTCTAAGGAAGAATGAGAATTTGTTGGACCAGCGACTCAATTAAATATAAGAAAGGTCCGTCGATTCGTTACCTACCAAGTCAATTGGACATGGCTAGTCATAAGGTGTTATTTGTTTGAATTGATTTGCTTTTGTATGAGATACACATGCATAATAGTTACACATGATCACAAACTATTACTCATTTACATATTTAAGCGCCAAAATTGAGTGTAAAAAAATTATTTTTAGCTTCTCACTTACGACTTGAAGAGGTCGTTAATAGTGACATGTCAATGAGAAGGGGTGGCACCAGTTGCAGTAGAGGTGTCCGCTTGGATATATTGCGGATTCAAACGCCCACAACCACTTTTTTCCACTATTATGAACTCCAAATTGATCATCAAGGCTTTCATCTTCCTTATTGGTCTAAAAAAAATGTTTAATTTTATATCTTAAATCTTCATATATTTTGATAGATTTATAAAAAATTGTTTAGAGAAATCCAGAGATATCTAAAACCATTGGATGTAACATTGAATTAAAGATTTTGGATGGGACCAGGTGTGGGATCTCTTCATCTTCGTGGGGCCTATATATGAACAAAATATTGGGCCCATGTAATCATCCTAATCCATTTATCAATGGCTAACAAGTTTCACTCCATAAAAGACTGACCCGTCAATCGCACAGTGCAATCCATCCAGATGGGCATAAAAAGGGACCAATGTAATTGAGGGGGGTCTTGTATGAGGTTCACTTGGATGGGTCTTCAAGTGGGCCTCACTATAAAGCGTTTGAAAAAGCACCGTGCACACTGTGTTGATTAAATTGCTCCATGCACACCTCACTATGGGGCCCACATAAGGATGGGGGTAGGGGATTGAAAGATTTGGTCTGAGGCTACCCACATGATAAAATATGGGTGCAAAATTGATCAAACGATGCAATCCATTCAAATGAGTGCAAACCCAAGATTTTGGTGTGATTCAAAGGTGGTCCGATATGTGCAATCCATTCAGATGGACCATCAAATAAGCCCCACCATGAGGTGCGCTGACAGAATGACAAGGATACAAAGGAACCCTCTCTTTATATACAGAGCAGCTGTTGTCTTTCCTTTCACTGAAACATAGTTGTATTACTAAAAAACACCATGCGATTCATACTGTCTTCCAAATTCCGATCCCCAGTACTGCCGCGATTTGTTTGAACGATTTCTAGAGAGAATTTTCCCGCCAACTCGGTTTCCTTGCAACCATAAGTCTATTCTGTACCTGCTACATGATTTAATAGTTCGTAAATATACCGTTAGTTTGCACCTGTTTTGCTATGTTTTGTTAGTTTGCACCTGTTTTGCTATGTTTTGTTAGTTTGCACCTGTTTTGTTGCTAGGTTTCCATTGCCATCAACAACCATATCTTTATCTACATCATCACCTCCAGTTGAAGAACTACAATAAGAGCAAAAAGAAGAATTAAAAGAAATGATTACACCAAAAGTGTAGACAGAAGACATCAAAGATGACATCGAATAGCAAGTTAATGGCAACACTGATTTCGTAAGTATAAACGATATTGATCAAGGCAAGTACAAGGTTGAGGATGGACAAATGTAGGCAGATACTGAAGAGTTTGATCAGGGTAACAAGGGGATTGAACAACTAGTGGTTCTGATTATAGTACCGCATCCAGAAAATACAAACATGTCATCAAAAATCAAATCAATTCCTCCAATGGTTTCACAAGAAGATCAAGTTCTGGAAGTCCCCCACATCTTCAAGAATCAAACATGGATATTAGAAGGCCAACAATTGCAACATCTACAGATCCGATCACACATCTGAGCTAAATTCATTCCTTAGAAGAAGAGACACTTCCTTTGTACTTTTACATGGACCAAAAGACCATGTCAAGCTTTCATGCCATGTCATACAAATATGGATATGAAGAAAAGCCAAAAGTTTCTGCGATTGATTTTCGACCCATAAAGACATTTCCCCCAACGTGTGATTGAATTCTCTCCTGCATTTATCAATTGGCAATTTGTTGGAGTCGAGTTTTTCCAACTAGAGGAGAATTGATGCAGGCTAGACTATGCCAATCGAACATCTAGCTATTTAGAAATTATATGCAATATTTGATTTTATTATGATTAATATTAGTGAGTTTCCTTTTATGTTTAAGCTTATTTCAATATTAAGAACTCTTATTTCTTCAAAGTCAAACCAACTCCTCTATATAAGGATAATTAGGCTTCATTGTAGAGACAAATTGTTTATTATCAATAATATTTAAGTAGTAAGAGTTTCCATCTTGGTTTTGGTTTTCTACTCATTGTGAGTGTGCCCTAAGGGCTAAATCGTTCTTTGAATTCAATCAATCCTTTGGATATAAATCTATATATTGATCGTAAATCCATGGCTGTGCTAGGCCTCTTCTATCTGCCCATGTATGTTATATGTGGACTGCATTTTCCTTGAACTGGCCACCCACTGTATCAACATACCAGATTACCAGCAGCCCATGGACCAGATGAAGCCTTTGGGCGAGGGAGTTTACCTGACGGCGGTGTCGGTGCCTGGCAAGCACTCTAAATCTTGCATGCATAGCAACCACTAGGCCTACTAAATTACAAGTAATATTGACCTTCTAAAGCGCTGACTCAATCAAGCGAGCATCTGAGATTTGGGAAGAAGATTCAGAAAGTGATCTCTGCGCTTGTGAAATCAAGATTGATAGTAGTATATATCCAATCTACTGATACACACGAGATGTAGAAAATTTATGACTAGAAAATTGACCATTCAAAATAAACACACTACACTAGAATACTATGCTTGTTTAACACAGGGTTGGCTAGCGGTGCATGATTTGTGGAATTCAAGTTCCTGGAAAGTGCAAATCTGCCGTTTGAGGGAGTTACATTTTCTGAAGAATAGTGCATTCTTTTGGAGAAGTTTAATGCTGACAAAACAACAGGCAGGCCAATCCTTGTCAACTATTCAACCTGTGCCAAACAAAGCCCTATATTTTTCCTGGTGAGGATATTCTGTAACAAGCTAAAACGTCAAGAAACCAAACCAGAAGCTTGAGAAAGGATCCAGTGCAACAGACCGTATTGTACCTGGCTACATTAGGATCCACATGTAAGGAGGCACCCTACAGAAAATGATTTAAGCTATCTTACAGAATGTCATTAACTGAAATGGTAGATTCAACTTTCAAGGATACCATCAACTGCATAAGACACAAGAAGCAAAAGCACCAAACTGACATGCAAGAAAAGCAAGAGCATTGCACATGAAAAACAAGAGACGCTGGTGAGGTTGACGAATCAGCAGCACAACACCAAAGTCTCAAAACACAAAACGACAAACACCAATCAGCATGCAGCACAAAAATTCAAGACAAAGGGAATGGAAGGGTTCCGGCAAAGAGAAGCTGGGACTCAAATAATTCAGAAAATATTTTATAACTCATCCAGTAAACCCAAGGTAATTCTCATTGATGCAGATCAAGAGGGGTAGAAGATCTCAAGGGGGTTCTACTCTTCCAAACCACAGGGTTCTACTCCTCCAAACCACAGGGTTCCACATGCTAAATAGACCACATGAAGTGGTTGAATATGAAGTTTTTTATTTAATCAGTAATTGGGATAAAAGAATATAAGCAATCAACCAAAAGATACCCATATTTGACTGACCCAATTTGTTAATGAAAGTTCCTATTGAGCTAGAGAATACAAGTTTAGTAAACAAAAAATAAAATAAAAAAATAAAAAAAGTTTAGTAGAGCACAAGTCTTGCAACAGTCAAGAAAGTCATTTTTTTAACTTTTATGCTAAGGAACAAAAGTCCAAGGCAACAGCCAAATTTCACTGCACCTATGATTTGGCATCTTAAAAAATATGCAGCATGTCAAATGGGTCTTGATATCTAATTGTTCAACCACAGTGGGCGAATGTTCAACCACCCAAACCTCCCCACCCCACACCACCATTATGCAGTACGGACCTGGTCCATGCTGCAGGTCCATACTGCATCACGCCACCACCAGCACCATCAAAACACCGTGTTGGAGATTCGTGGAAAATTGTAATGCTTTTCTTTCCAATTACGTGGAAAGCAGTTACACAAATGTGCCCGAAAGTATGGCGTGACTCCATATCCAGCACTATTTATAATAGGTGTCGAAACTCACAGTGGAACCAGGAGGAACTGATCATTTAGAGCACGTAGAATATGCTCATTCTAATATGCGCTTGCACTACCTTTTTTTTGCCTTTTTTTTTTTTTTGAGTAATGTCCTTCCCCTACTTGAATTATTCATTTAAGTTTGACACTCCAAAACTAAACAAACATCACCAAAATTTTTGTAGAGGGCATAGCCATAAAAACTTAAAAACCTATTTTTAACATTGCCGTGACCTTAAACCCAGCACTAACTCTGTCTAATTCATTTGATCACCCAAATTGTGCCTGTCCTGCCACCCCCAAAACTGTGCCTTCAACCAGACAGCAAAACCACCCCTAACAAAGTCTTCGTTCCACCCAAAATCTGGAATAGAAAACAAAACCAAAGAACCATTCAAAATCCTATCCTAAATCTGGAGTCAGAATCCCATATAGACCCAGCCCATTCAACACATCCACCAGTCCGAAAACTGTGCACTAACACAAGTTTTTGAATGCAAAAAACCTAGCCCAACCCAAACTCAATCTAAACCCTCATCCAGTGCCTATATCCCTTCAGGTATCCAGCCCTAAGTAACCTACCCATGACAGCTACCTGTTAACAGCCACAAACTCATTCCGCTAACAGCATAAAAAGTGTCCCCAATTGACAGCTGCCAACCAGCACCATCAATAACCCATTTAAAGAGTATGAAATCTGGTTTCAAATGCTATCACAGCCTTTAAGTCATTTTAAATTTTAAGATGTGATCATCTGAAACCTCCTCCTAATTAATTCATCCCCTCCCAAGCACTGTCATTTATTGAAAATAGCACTAAAACCAAAAAATCCTCCATCCATTTAGATGGGTGAAGGCACCCACTTCTCTCTAGTTCATCACAGTAGTCCAAGGCACATGCTAGTGATATGCCTGTGCCAAAACCAAACCCCCTACCATCCTCAGATCAGATGAGGACCCATCTGGTTGTTCTGGCCATCTTACCCAGTCCACTTGCTGAATGTGAATGACAGATATCGGCTATACCACTACTCAAAACTATTGAGTGTGATAAAGCCCATAAGAATTCCTTCCCTCTCCCAACCTCATTCTCATTTTATTCTCTAATATGCATCCATTCTGCCTACCCAGTTCCCAACAACTACTCTATGATGTAAACTTTGAAGACGTCAGAGGGCCCCAGGACAAGGTCTCTGACCACAGACAGCAGGGCATCAACCCCAACAAGCATCCTAACATAATCCAATTGTGCCCTTCTGTGACATGTCCTCCAAACATTAAGTAGCTACAGCACTTCGATCAAGATCAACATGAATGACCACTGCCAGGCATCCACAATCCACATTCCACCCCCCAGAAACCCCAATATCTCTCTCTCTCTCTCTCTCTCTCTCTCTCTCTCTCTCTCTCTCTCTCTCTCTCTCTCTCTCTCTCTCTCTCTCTCTCTCTATAAATATATGTTGCAAGTCAAAATTTTCATTAATGGAGGAAAAAGAAACAGCTAATTAAAATACACTTCATCAGACTAGAAGACATATAATAAGGACAATTAAAAAAGACAGAATGATAAAACTTAAAACATTAATACACCAAAAAACAGGGAACTCAACACCACTCTTATAGCTAAAGAAGCCGCCCCCTTAGCACGTGCTGAAGTTCCAAACACGGGCCAATAAGGCTCTTTGATATCCAATTGAAAATAGACTCAAGTTTCCACAAACTACAACTAGACAGTAACCCACTTAGCAGATCGATTTCCACGATCACATTAGCTGTGAACATGTCTTCAGAAACTTTTAAAGTTAGTCCGGAAGCCCAAACCTCTGCTTCATTTGGATCCTTGACACTAGTAAGACCCGCCCATAAATGCAACAATACAATTTCTTTATTCATAAATACAGCTCCAATTTCTTACGGGACCTGAATTACCTCTTGCCACGGAATCAACATTAAATTTGAAACACCTGGAGGAGCTTCACTCAGTGCTAAGATCTATTTGCAGTTGGATTGGTTGATTTACTTCAATGCTATTGGGAGTGGCTTCAAAATGGGAGTGGCTGATTATCTTCATGAGGTAGAGCTGTCGAGGTCCTCGTTAAAGAAGTCGAATACTGTGGACATTGGTTCTTTGGGCTGTTTGATGGTCCCTTTGGACAGAAGTCAGAGAACCAATATGAGGACTTTTGAAAGGAGAAAAGAATCGGAAGAAGATGTGGTGAGTTGAAGGCAAGAGTCACTCAATGGCATCAGCAAGAGAAGCTTTAAAATATTTTAGCATCTGACATAATGAGAAACTCAGGAGCAGACGGTCGGAGGGGAAGTGAAGAAAACTAGAATATCATTGAATTCTCCTGGGTGACTAAAATTCGAATTAAACAGTCTTCTAAAGGAAAAACAGGTAAACCAGGTTCATCTGGAATTGGAACTTTTTTAAGCAATGGAAGAGAGATTCTTTGCTCTTTTCCAGGCCAAGTATGTGTTAAAGACTTCAATGACGCCAGTGCTGGCAGTAAGGGAGGCAATGAAGATATTTAAGGCAAACTTCACAGGAAGACTGCAAAAAGTGACTCGAAGAATGTTGTTCAGTGGGTCCTGAAGACAGTTAATGTGCTGTGGGGTACCATTTATATAAAATAAAATTAAAAAAAAAAACATGGTCATTGAAAGAAGACTCTCTTCATGCAAGCTAAAGCACATCATCAGAGAAGGCGATGAGTTACCACTTACCAGCCAATTAGGCGAAAGAAAGAATGCATAAGTCAGTGCTGAATGTAGTGATTAAGTGATATCTATGGCATTGCAGTGTAAAGGAAAGTAAGTTTAAATATATCCCTCTTGTATTGTTAAGGGGTTTTTCTTCTGTCACAGTGCTTTCTTCTTTTTGACAAAACTTTTACTTTACTGATAAAGACAAAAAATAATAATAATAAAACAAGGAAAAAAAAGAAGTATTTTGATTTGAACCAGCAACCATGTGGTCATGGATTAAAAAACCAGCCAAGTCTGAGTCGAGCAGGGTCCTATGGGATTCGGGCAAGTCATATGTCACTCGGCCCTACTCAACTCTAACTCGGCCCTGACTGAGTCGGATCCCAAGCCTTTTTTTTTTTCTTTCCACGTGGTTGCAAAAATGAGTTTTTTAAATAAAAAAATGGATTGATTGTATGTATTAAAATAATAGTAAAGATGTCACAAGAGTAAAGTATGAGAGATATATACTAAACCAAAAAGGACTTAAAGACAAAAAGAACAGAGCTATAGGTTCTTGTTACTAGGCTATTGAATGTATGAGTAATATGATGAAACTTTCAGATAGCAATGCCTAGAACCAGAAGAAGGCTCAACTCTTATAGAGATTGGGTTTTGCTAGATTATCTATGAGCCATTTTCATATTACAATAACTCATAGCAAAGTCCCAAAGACAAGGAGAATTTCAAATATGATTTTTATTGATTTAAAGAGGCCTGCACTAAGATGTCAAATACTTATTTGGTGGACAATGACAAGAAGTGCACTCCTATAGTTAAATCAAAATTATATAAAAATACATGAAGATCAGTAAAACTCCACCCATTTGTTGTAACTGCTGGTCCCAAACGCGGATAAAGGAAGATCGTGTTAGTGGGTTAACAACCCGCATAAAACTTTTATCATAACTTAACATGAATTCTGAAAAATTGGCATTCCATGCCTATCTAAGGATTTAGCCCAGGATAGATAAGAATGGCGAAACAGAATTCGTATAGCTCATCCCAACATAGCTGGGACAAGGCTCCAATGATGTTGATGATAGTATCTTAAGGGACAGTAACAAGTATGCGATCTGTTTTTGGATAGATCTGATTTCCCGAGTAACATTAGATTGCACAAAGCCCACATTTATTTATCCTGATTATGGGCAACAGCAGATACTAAAGATGAGATCCTTGATGTGTGCAGCTTTACAGGCGAAGTGGTACTCTTTAGTTAATAAACTAGAACTTAGGGAAAAGAAACAATCTAAACATTAGCAGACCCACTATAGAAAATATGGAGTATAGTTTAGTGGATCTAAGCAGAAAAGATGAGTAGATAATGATTGAAGATAACCTAGCACGAAAATATGATAGATGCTGATGTCTATGAACAAACTACAGAACTAAAAGGAAGGTTTTAATCGAGTCTTGCAGATAATATCAATGAAGGGTGGGCTAAGTAGAGGAAAGTTAGTGGCATGGTATGCGTGCCACTTCGATTCAAGTGAGTTTCATGAGGTAACAGTTAGACATGCTTTGTGACAAAGGCTTGAATGTTGGGTGACCACGACATGTGAAGAAGCTACAGTGCATTGCAAGAAATATAAGTGTAGCTTTAAAGAAGAACGATGTTATTTGAAAAGCTTTTAGCATGAGCCTAAAAGACCAACATAACCCATATGGAATGTATTTAAAAGCTACATGACCAACAAAGCACTCGGAAGAAACGGTGAAGAAAGACATGATAGACTGTTGATTTATAGAGGACATGAACTTAAATAGGATTGAGTGGAAAGCCGACCCAAGAAAGATGTCACAAGTCAATGATGATAACGATGGTGTCGCCAACGCCAACAAAGATGACACAATGATAATGATGATGATGAATAATCATCATTACAACAAAGAACAAACATTGCAAAAATAAACAACTTAACACTCATGGTTGTGACCAAGAGCTCCTTCCAACTATGGACAACTTACAGGCAAAATCCAAGATAAAGCTCACTCATCTATGTTGTTTTACAAAATAATCAATGCCAAAGTTAGACAATAAATCAGGTACACACAAAACTAGAACTTTGCAAAAAGTCTCTAAAAGACTTCTGAGTCAAATAGTTTAAATTAATAAAACAACACAATATATAGAGTGCAAATTTAGTCGAGAACAGTGTGAAAAAAAAAAAAAAATCAAACCACTTAATGCCACTCCATGGTAGATATTTATAACTGGTGGAAAATAGTAAACAGAATACCATCCCTTTCAAAAACAAAACAAAAAGTAAAAAAAAAAAAAATCCTTAGCAATTTGCAAATGATTATGCTTTTGTTCCCATGAAAGGGAGAGCCAGTACCTAAAAAGAGTAAGAGTAAGCAAATGATATTTCCTACTTCCAGCAACTGAACACTCAATGAGCGAAGACTGTGTCATTGCGCCTAGGTGGCCTGTCAGGAATTGTTCCAGGCTTGAACTTGGACATCTCGTGCCTAGCCAGCTCTGGGGGCACAGGACTGTTGCTCTGGATGAGCATCTGCTTCAAATCATAAAACACATCCGTGTCATGCAGAGTCAAGAAGGTGGTTGCCACACCCGTCTTCCCAGCACGCCCTGTCCGGCCAATCCTATGCGTGTAGGTCTCGATATTTCCTGGCATATCATAGTTGATGACATGTGCGACATCAGGTATATCAATACCACGCCCCATGACATCAGTCGCGACAAGAACTGTAAAGCGTTTGCTCCTGAACCCTTCAAGGCTAATCTCCCTCTGCTCTTGCGTCTTCCCTCCGTGCAACGTAGTCACCCTGTAACCCGCCTTATCCAATGACTTGGAGAGTGCGTCTGCAGACTTCTTCGTGTTAATGAAGACAATTGCAGTCTTATCACCAAGTTCATTCAGCATCTTCTGCAGCCGTGACATCTTCTCCGATTCCTTGACCATGATCACATGCTGGGTGATGAGGTCAGTTGTCTTCCCAGCAGTGCCAATGGTGACGACCACGGGGTTCCTCAGATACTTGCGTGCCAGCCGCTCGACAGCGGGAGGCATGGTGGCGCTGAACATATATGTAGTCCGGTAAATTCGCTTCTCATCGAGCTCTTCATCCTCATTCTCCGGCTTCAAATTGCTGGAGGGCATCGCGTCCAACACCCCAACGACCTGGGGCTCGAAACCCATGTCGATCATCCTATCTGCCTCATCGAGGACCACATAATTGCACTGGTTCAGCACAGCATAGCGCCTCTCCAGGCAGTCGATGAGGCGGCCGGGGGTGGCGATGACTACCTCGCACCCCTGCCTGAGTTTAAAGCCCTGTTCTTCGATGGACTGGCCACCCACGATGGAAACGACCTTGATCCCCAAGTAGTGGGCGAATTTAACAGTCTCGTCCTCAATTTGCTGGGCGAGCTCGCGCGTGGGAGCCATGACCACAGCATAGGGGCCCTCAGCTTCATTGTCCTCGCTCATGGGCGGCAATCTGGATATGTAAGTGAGCATGGGGAGCACAAAGGCGGCGGTTTTACCTGAGCCCGTCTCCGCGATTCCGATGACGTCGCGCTGCTGCAGGCCGAGGGGGATGGCGGCCATCTGGATGGGGGAGGGGGTCTTGTAGCCGGCCTTGTCGACGGCTCGGAGGAGCTCGGCGCCGAGCCTGCTCTCGGCCCAGCTGCGCATGGGGCGGGGTATGCGGGAGCCCTTGTAGGAGATGTTGAAGTCCTCTCTGAAGATGCGCCAGTCACGCTCGGTCATCTCGTCGAGCTTCTTCTCGGACCAGTGGCGGTCGACGCGCATGTCGAAGGTGTCGTAGAGGTCGGCGGCCTCCTCCTTGAGGCGCTGGGCGGCGGCCTCCTCGGGGCGCTCCTCGAGGCCCTCCTTGCGGCGGATCTCCTGGCGCATCTCCTTCTCGTTCTTGGCGGCGAGCTTCTTCTGCTCGCGGCGGTCCATGCCGGCGCGGAAGCCGCGGCCGAAGAGGAGGCGGGCCTCGTGGGGGTTCTGGTAGAGGGCGTTCATGTCGCGGGAGGTGTCCTCGGTGTTCTCCCAGTCGAAGGAGAACCTGAACTTCTCCGACGGCTTGATCACGCGCTTCTTGGGCTTCTTCGTGCCCAGGTACTGCTCTTTGATGGACTCCAGCTCCTTCTCTCGCTCGCGCTCCGCCTGCTTCTCCGCGCGGGCCCGATCCCGGGACCTGGACTCGTCTTCGCGGGGGGCGCGATCTCTGCGCTCCCGCTCCCGCTCCCGCTCGCGGTCGCGGTGGCCGGGGGACGGGGGTCTGGGGGGTTTGGGGTGGTGGTTCGATTGGGATTGGGATTGGGATTGCAGAGAGGGGCGTTGCTGTTGTTGCTGCTGCTGCTGCTGCTGCTGTTGCTGGGCGACTTGGTCTTGGCGGCGTTGGAGGGCGAGCTTTTCTCGCTGGGCTTTGGTTAGAAATACTGGTTTTGAGGAAGGAGGCGCAGGGGTGCTGAGATCGTCGAATGACCGCTTCATGGTTACGGTTGGACTCTCGCTTGGGGGCTTGCAGGAGGGGAGGGGAGGGGAGGGGAGGGGAGAGAAAGAGGAGAGTGGAGAGGAAGAGGACAACTTTTCAGTTTGAGGGAAGGGAAGGGAAGGGATGGGAAGGGAAGTGGTGGGGTTGGGGGGTTTTCTGCAACCCTTGGGCTTTTGATTTTGGGGTAGGGATGAGCGAAAGGGGTGGGGTTTGTGGACTACATATAGGAAAAATTTTGCAAACCTTGCTCCCCACGATTCTAGATTTGGGTTCCTGTTGAGCAAAGAAACGGAACATGAATAATGATAATCATATATAAATATCATTAAAATTGCAATTGCAACTTCTTAACTTATTTAATTATGGGAGAATTTCAAATAAGTACTTTTTGCCGTCTTTTTCTCTCACTTTTCTTAAAATACCAAATTACTAATCTTTTAAGGACATGACATGATTTTAAGAGCTACGATGTGCAACCAATCATTGTGAAAGCATTTATTATCATTGATCATCGTAAAGATATTAAAAAAGGCAATAAGGAGAATATAAAAGAATTGAATCAAAATTTTATTTTAATAAAAAGTAATTTAAAATTTTTAAAAATTTTAAGGGAAAAAGTTACCAAAAAATAACTTTATACCGACAGATGTCTTTAATTGACAATTTATTGAAAACCTAGGAACTAATTTAAAAAGTATTGAGAATTGTGTCTTTTTTAAATAAAATAAAATACTAGGACTTTATTTGAAATTTTCCCCCTAATTATTTTAGATTTGTTGGAGCTAGGGCTGTCAATCCAGCCCTTTAGAGAGGGTACCAACCCAGCCCGGCCCACAAAAGCCCTCAAAACGAGGGCTTATTTTTTTCATTTAAAGCTCGAGGGTAGGGTAGTGCTCTATTTTTAAAAGCCCGCATCTAGAGGGCTGAACTTAGGCTTGACTAATTAGGCCCGAGGGGGCCCGGCCCGGCCCGTTGTTTATTAAATTTTAATATAAAATATATAATATCCACAATGACTTTGAAGATGATTTGGTTTATGATGCACTTACCAAAACATTGTCAAATGTGGATAAAGTTGATTTGGTAAAGAAATCTAATGAGTTTGAAGATGATTTTTTAGTTTTTGAGGAACAAATGACTCAGACAGTTGTAGAGGAAAAATCGGAATTAAATTGTTATTTGGAGGAGCCAAGGGATAAATATGAAAATTTCAATATATTGGATTGGTGGAAAGTTAATTCAACAAAATATCCAGTTATCTCTAAAATGGCTTGTGACATTTTAGCAATTCCTATTATTACAGTTGCTTTTGAATCAACATTTAGTACGGGAGGAAGAGTATTTAATCAATATAGGAGTTGTTTAAAATCTGACACTGTAAATGTCTTAATTTGCATACAAGATTGGATACGTACGCAGTAACACAATGATGTAATACATTCGATGGTCTTTTAGATATTCTAAAAGTAGATTAAATAATTAAATAAAGAATTATTGTTATTTGTTATATATTTATTATCATTTATAGAATTATTATTATCCACCTTATGTTTTATATTGTAAAAATAATTTTATCCCACCACCAATGTCTTAAAAAAAAGTTTTTAACTCCGCCATGCTGCCTTTTGCATTGCATTCCCGATCCCTAGCCCGGGCAAAGGAGAAGGGTTTGTATAAAGTTGGTTGGTGATGGTAGCATAAGTTGTTGCATATAAAAGATTTATTTCCATTAAAGAAAAAAAATTTCCCTTTCTTTTAGCCCTGGCTCGAATCTAGCCCGGCCCTAACCCTTGAAGATTGGGTAAGGGCCTAAAAATTATAGGCCCGCCGTAAAAATCGAGGGCTTTTCCTCAGTTAAGCCCGACCCACACATGTGATGGTAGGATAAGGGATTACCTAAGCCAGGCCCGGGCCCGGCCCTTTGACAGCCCTAGTTGGAGCCCATCAAAACCAACACAAAAGTTACTTTTGATCGAGTTGCCTGTATTAGAGGGCCATATGCATTCACTCATTCACTAACGATAGTGTGTAGGTTCTAAAACAGTGCATATGGACCCACCAAGAAAAGTCCTAAATCCCCACAAGACAATATCCATATTTCCAGTATAAGACAGTAACCCCAAAGCCTTACTCCCAAATCCTAAATAACAAAATCCAAAAGAAACCCTAAATCCCCACACCATGCTAACTGGGGACTCATATTTTTAAAAACCTAAAATTTAATTAAAGATAACTAAGCGGAATCTATCAAGAGGAAAAAAGAGTGCCTTTCAAATTGAAGCAGGCACCTCTGTCTGCTAGCTAAAATGGATACCCAATACGAAGTGATCCTCAAGAAGGACATGATATTTTATCAGGAGAAGGACAATCTTCTATCGGGCCCTCCCAATTGCTCCATTTCCTAAAATTATGATGTCACGAATGCAACAAGTTTTTGGACTTGTACATAGATGGAAGCTTGTCCTAGACCTCTTATTCCCTTCTCTGATTTGATATAATAAGGAGCTTTTGGAATGTCAAATCTTACCATAGACTCTTTTGTATCTCTAAATATGTCTTGTAAGTTACGTATTAATATATGTTGTAAGGTGCTTTATTAGTAATGAAAACTCCCTCTTTTGAAAAAATAATAGTAGTAACTAAGCCAATAAGGCCGTGGTCAGTTTATATGAGCCTTGGGTTTGCTCTACAAGGTCTCGATTTTGACTCTCACCCATTGTGTTATTCGGGTATTACATGTACAGTCATGTATATACTCTCCAAGAACTAATCTTTACTCGTTAAAATCGAATACCCCCATACAGGAGGCCAAAGGTCAAAAGGTTGGGCCGGCAAAAAATACCCGGGTCATTAAAAAATAAATAAATAAATAAATAAAATCAAGAGTTTAATTAAAGAGCAAATCCAATGAATTCAAACAACTATAGGTTTAAAGTTTAAACAATATATAATCTTTTTTTTTGGATAAAATAACAGAATGAATTCAAAGAATCATTCGCCCTTCTCTCCTCCTCGTCACTGGAGACTTCACCGATGCTAAAAACAAGGAAACAACAACCACAAGGCAAGATGAGTTGGAATGGATCCGGTTCAAGAGGACTATGGCTGTAGTCATTAGAGAAAGCGGCATGGACAAGCAAGCATTCTTCGATATTAGAGACAATCACGACAAATATGGAGTTCCTCATGCTGGACACAACTGGATTTCTTCTCCAATTACAGTATAGCTCACAGCTGAATAGGCTTAGCACAATCCATAGCATATCTCATGTGCTAAATATATTCGTTGGTGCTACAATCATGTTGTGTTGTTACTGATAGACTATTATTTCCCCTAACTGCGGTCGATGCAGAAGAATAAAATATAACAGTCACAATTCTTTTACTGCCTCCACTTTAGTCACTTCAAATTTTTAAATCATGGTGAAGGTCTTCAAGTGTCAACGGATTTGTTATGTAGATGATTGCTAATATAATAATTACGTTAATTAGTATTAACAATTGAAATCCATCAACTGCTTGCACCATTGACATCATTGAATCTAATCGTGCAGGATTTAGGATTAGGAAATATGTGGCTGCCAAATTGGCCACGCTTTTCATTGAGTCGATGGGCTTATCTAGTCAATATATAATGTAAATAATATAAACCCTGTAAATCAAATAAATAAAAATGAAAGTTGAAGACAAGGACCTCTTTCTTTTGTGGAGAACACCTTTTTGGTTTGTGGGGAATGAAGTCTGAAGAGAGAGAGTTGGGCGATGGAGATGTATCTTATTTGGGTCGATGGAGAGAATATTATGTTACGATAGATGTTTGGGTTTGGTTTGGAAATCTATAACAGAGAGTTGTATCAGATGTAGAAAGAGTTTCTTAATTGGTTTTGGAGATTAGTATAAAATTTAGAAAGTGTATCTTGTGCGGGTTTGTTTTTTTAATTTAGAAAGTGTATCTCGTTTAGGTTTAGAGTGTTGTTTTTTTAAAGGGAGTGAAGGAGTTGACTGTTTTTAGATTTTGTAGAGACGACCTAGAGTTCTATAATCATCAATAACACTTTCAAGTCTGGGGCACCCACCTGAGAGTTGATGCGGAAGCATAAGGCACGGGTGTCATCTCCCTGTCTTACGTTGGGAAAAAAAACTTCTTGTCCATTTTAAAAAGAAAAAGAAGTCCCGGTCCATCTAGAGTGGGGTCCATTAGTATGGTGGAGCTTCTTTCAGATGGCCCACCTTTTTCTTCTATTTTCCATTTTTCTGTACTGAGAGAATAGAAATATAACTAAAATAATTTGGGGTTATCTGAAGTAAGAGGTTATGTCTCAAAATCATGAGTTCAGATGAAAAACACAATCCGATCTTTCTAATTTTGAAATCCAATTCTTATTTGTTGGGCCTTCCATGTCTCTCTTTTTTCAAAGTTAAGCCAAGCTTTTTTGTTGAACCTAGATTTTAGGAAGCATATTAGCCTTTTTCCATCTTTAACTAGAATTTCAAAGACACAGAAAGAGATGGAGCTCCAGATGATTTTAATTGATCAGATGCACCCCATGAAATAGATAAGAATGGATGAAAGCTTAGTGAGTGGGGGTCATTACTCATTAGAAACTGTTGAAACCAGTGACCTAGCGTATGGCTATTATCATCATGCACCAACATATGAAGACAATCTAATTGTTGATAATCACCATTACCATGTACTATCTGATGGTGGATATCATGGTAGATCTATGATCATGTAGTGCAAGATAAGTGGGACCCGTTGAAAATCATGGGAAAGCTCATTTGGTGCTGGTGATATTAATTATAATGGGCACTTCAATATCATTCCTCAAACCATAATCGTGTGCTACGACAAAAGTGGGGCCTTAAAAGTGTTGCTAATCGTATCAACCAACTAACTCCCACAGTTGGATGAGACCAATTATAAAAAGTTGATTATGGAAAATTGAATTGGAACTCTTGCCTTCAAAAAGGAAGTTTTAGAAAGATGAAAAGGATAAGTTTTAGGAGTTGTGATAATGTCTAGGGCCTCGTCTGTGTCTTATGTTGAGAGACTCGTTTGGAAAGCAGATATCGTGGAAGCTTCATATGATTTTAGAGCTTTTTACAAAGAGCCCTCTATATTTTCATGAAACTTCAAAAAGGCTCTTGTCTTTTGTTTTTTTGTTGTTATCTCCCTTGACTGACAATCAAACTGGATGTCCTTTCTCCCTCTCTTGTTTTCGTTTTGACCATCTCACCCCTAAGGGCATGTTTGGTAATAAAATCATTGATGAAAGAAAACTTGATTTCTAGAGTATCTATCAATATCCATATTTGGTGCTGGCAAATTTCTGATAATTTTAGCAAATTCAAGTCCTTACTTCTCATGATTAACAAGTTCTACCTCCCACCATTGAATTTTCAAATCATCATATCCAAAAGAAGGGATATAAGAGGCTAAATCCTCACTCAAAAGATAGGGTGCTCATGGGCTAAGCCAGCCCAAGCCTAATCCGAACTTAGCCCACCTTAGGCCAGGCTTTGATAGGTCAGAGGGCCCATTTAATAATTGGGCCAAGTTTAGGTTAAGTGATAGAAAGCCCAAAGCCAACCCAACCCGTATAAAGAATGCAAGTAATTTAATGTAATTAGTATAAACAATTACTAAAATGACCGCAAAATTAAAAAAATAAAATCAATTTGGCCCTGTCAGGTTGATTAAATGAGCTAGCTTGGGCCTGACTTTTTTGGCCAACGCGATGGCTTGGGCCAAGCCTACGCGAGTGTTTCTAAAGTCAGACCAGCTTGCATAGGTAAGTAGGGTCCATTTAATAATTGAACATGTTTAATAATTGGGTTGAGCTTAGATTAAGTGATAAAAAGTTGAGAGTCTGGCCCGGTTCATGTAAGGAATGCGTGTAATTTAATGTAATTAGTATAAATAATTACTAAGATGGCCACAAAATTGATTAAAAAAAATATTTGATTTGGCTAGGCCCAATTGATTAAATGAGTAGGCTAGGACTTGAATTTTTTGGCCCATATTGGGCTTGCGCTGGGCCTGTGCCAGTGTTTCTAAAGTCAGGCCAGGCTGGGATATGCCTTAGCCCAGCCTGGCGCATGAACTCCTCTACTAAAATAGTATACACGGCTTGTGAAAAATCCTCAATCATTTCATAGTTCTAACCAAGCATAGAGCATAAGAAATCCTCGACAATAAACTCCTTGTGAGGGTTTTCATTTTCGCGGGGTAGTAAGAAATTCGTGGAACTACTATTCCTCACCTGTTATCGAACATGCCCTAAGTGTTTGAAATGTGGGCAATGGGTCCATGGAATAATCCGACGTTCCCTCTTAAACTCTCTCAAATTTCTCTTTTTCCCCTCTTAAACCATCACTTTTAATCTCATCTCTCTTATTTATTTTTTCTAACTAGCATATCAAAACCAATCCGGGCACCCCTAGCGAGAACCCCATACACTCTCCTAAATCATCAACACCTCCATCAAATCCAAGCTTCTAGATCTTCTCCCCAAATCCAATTCCTCATCCCCTCTCCAAATTGACACCGACTCAATCCGAATCTAGTCGACTAGTCACTCTCATATAGCTAATACTTATTAGTAAACCATTAGTAAAGGAAGAGAAGAAAGAAAGACAGAGAAGGGATAAGTGAAATGGGTTGTTGGCATGTGTTGCTTCATCCCGTTCTCATATGTGTGACAATAGAAGCATTCAATTCGAACCCTAATTGGCCAAAGAATTGTGGTCTGGTTAACATCTCATACCCCTTCGGCATTAGAGATGGTTGTAGCTATAGCATAGATGGGCTCTAGTTTAATGCATTTGATCACAAATCTCATTACCCTCCAAAACCATTTATCATGGTAATGCGTATGATGTCCTTGGAACATCATAAAATAAGGCTAAGTGAGAGTTACTACTTGTGTTACTTCTGGTTGTTACAATAGCTTAGGATACATGGGGTGGTTACTCTTGAAGATGTCTTTGGGTGAAAGCAGGCCAAACACTTAAGTTTGGTTGAGATACAAATGACCAGTTGCAAGGATGATTGATTCATTTTTCTTCAGGGGTAAAATGGTCAAAAATAAAGATGAGGGGAAGAAGGAAGCAGTTACTTATTGTATGATTTGACTGTCAATCAAGGGAGATATTAGCAAAAACATAACATATAGGGGCCTTTTTGAGGTTTTGTGAAAGTATTTGGGGCTTTTTTATGATAAAAAAACTCTTGATTTTATAAGAAGAAAGTTTGGTGCTATTTGGACTTCGTAAGAAGCCTCAAAATTGCTACATGGCAATCCCCCATTGTTGATCCTTGATAAGTCATAAAATTCTATAACAAAAAAATAACGACAACAAATTCTTTAGAAGAATGGATGTGGTTCAATTAATGCATTGAAATGTGAGATGTTTGAGATAAAGAACATCCACACTCATTTACTTGATTAAAAGTTTGGATTAGCTTTCATTTTAGCATAAGGCATCAATGGACATGCAAAATCTCTTCTTTCCGGCACTATCTTTCTCATTATTTGGTGCAATGATGATTCCTTGCGTAAATCTGATTTTTGGGCTGCTATTTTTTGTAGAGATGATCCGAAGATCCTATGTCCCTAGGTCAAACTTCAAAGCTGTCGGTTTTCTCTTCCACGGCTCTGCACAAACAACCATATGCTTGTTAATTTAATTGTTAAACTTGCAAAGTGAAAAAGAGGAAAAAAGAAAAAGAAACCTATTTTATAAAAATTGGAGTTAGGCCTAGAAGTATGGTCGCATTTTGTCTGAACCAATGGCATGTTCTGTACAATAAGATCCTCAACTTGAACTAGCGTATACGGTTCGAAAATTACACCGTATTGGCATATAAAATCTATGACCCCAGAACAGTTGAACATGTGTTTGAACATAAATATACAAATCTATGTAAATCCACAACATGAATATACTATCTGTTTGATCATCTTCTAAAGGGTCCCACTGTGCAATTAAAAAATTATCCCACTATGCAATTCAAATATTAATCTTGATAAAATCAGCAAAATCAGAACAAAAAAAAAAAAACAACAACTCATTCGAAATGAAGAACAAAATGAAGATATGCCTTATGCTCTTCTAATCACTTCCAAAATCAATAATTATTTGTGCACACACTAGCATGCATACAAAAAGATAGAGGAAGAAGAGCTAATACATGTATAAAAGAAAAAACAACCCATTTGAAACCTACATTACCATCTCTTTCCTTGATTTTAGTCTTGTCAAGTTCATCTCTATCATGCTTTCCTTTTTTTTTTTTTTTTGAAAAATTGGGGTTAGGGTAAATTGGATTGGTTCTCTTTGTTCTTGGCTCCTCTTTTTTTTTTTCATATTATTATATTTTTTTTCTTTTTTTAATGTATTTCTAATATAATTGGAACAAGACTTTGATCATAGATGATGATTTTGTAATAATTTCATTTAAAAATAAAATGAGATCAGAACTTGAACTGAATAGTATACATGTAAGTAAATCAATCTTAAGGTATATAAATAAATGCATATAGTCAATGCAACCCATACCTACATTTTCTCCTTGGTTACATTAACATATGAAATTGTATAATGACTTGCCATATGCAATATTTGTTGTCGTTGTTGTCGTCATCGTTGTCGTCATCATTATCATTAAGGTCATGCTATGTTGGGGTCAACTTCATGAATTATATTTCTCCATTTCGATTTATTGTGAGTTAAATCATTAGATAAGTTACACTTATTTAGGTTTATTTTTATTACCTCCATCAACTTCCTCTTTAGCCTGTCCTCTCTCTTTGATGGCCCATCAATGTGCATTGCCAAAACTTTCCTCATAGGTGACATTGCCGGCTTGCACTAGACATACCAAAATCAGATTAAATATGTTTCTCTAATTTTATTCTCTATTGGTGTTATCCATAAATTTTTTCGAAAGCGCTCATTTTTAATTTTATCTTTTCTAATTTTGTTATACATCCATCTCAATATTCTCATCTTAGCTTCATCCATTTTGTGTATATGTTATTACTTACTTACTTAACATTTTGCACCTAAAGTCATAACTAATCTAGTCGTTGTCGTATAAAATTTTCTTTTCAATTTTAATGGAACTCATCTATTATAAAAGACTTTATAAGAAAGTTTCCACTTCAACCATCACATTTTTATCTTATATTCAACTTCTTCATCAAGTTCCCCATCTATACCGACCCAAAACCCAGATTCCCGAAGAAGTCTGCATTTTGAATAGTAATTTTTTTTCTAGCCATGTGAGATTAGGTCAAGTAGAAACTTAACGGAATTGTTTTTATCAAACATCAAATAACAGATATTCGTAACAGAGTACAAGTTTAATAATCTTGTTTCATTAAGCGACATAAATTGCGTAATAATTTTGAATTAAATCAAACTAAATAAACCTTATAAAAGCATTCTTGCATGTCTCTAGGCTATGTCAACCACACTCTTTTTTTATACTCCTAGAATTCCCAATCGACCATAACGACGTAATAAACTTTCGTATTTATTCATTCACATACAAGCGCCAATCATAGGTGGTTAAGTTATGAATAATCTTTCTAAGTATTCCTACCCAAACTTTCATATTCCACACCAGATTCCAATAAAATAACAGACAAATAAAATGACAATAATTTTTAAAAATAAGTCGACAAGGTAGGATAATGCAAGATATAGGTTCATGTAGAAAATCAAGTGCAAATTTTACAAATAAACAGAAATATGTTCAAAATAACTTGGTGTTCAACATTGGCTAGATTGTCACTAGTATTCTAGTAGCCCCACTTTAATGTGATAGGAACAAAGTTTTTGCCACGGTATGATGCAACCCCAATTTAATCGTATTGGTAACAGAATTTGGTATCCAGAAAATTAGAATTATGACCATTAGAACAGAGTATCAGATGTTAGTAGCAAAGTGACCGATGGTCACTACCAGAGGATTGACTAATTTGCAAATAGTTTTAGATAGTATAACTTTTACATAGTGTTGCCCCACTATATGCTAGGTTTAAATAGCCTACTAGTGTTCCTTAATTTTAGAGTACATGTCAAAAACCATCAAAATAATCATAACAAGAAAATTAATAGATGCGATGTTCAGAATTAAATAAATCATGTAAAAAAGAAGATATGTTTATCACGTCATGACACATGTTAGGTGTGCTTAAAACAAATGATCAAATTAATAAAACTTCATTATACATTATCCTAATTTATATGTGATGCCGGGTGCATATGTAGGATCACTCTCCACATCTTGGGTCTAGGCAAGGGATCCCAAAGACCGTAGCCCTAAACCTAATTCAGAGGATTATGAGAACCCCTTAGTAGGTTTACGTTAATTCTCAATTGGCGCTTCTGAAGGTAGTTGATGTTTAGAGAGCCCATAACATCACACCCTTAGGTTTCCATAACCCTAGGCATGCTTCTAGGTAATTTGAAGGCCGGTGTCAAGCCATGAGGACATGACTTATTATTGGCTCATATTTAAATATTTAATTTAAAATAAAAACTCTAATCTTTAAAAGTCCTTTAACTTAATCATGGGCAAGAGGAACGATTAATATATCATAATTTTATAAGTCCACCAATAGAAAAGAATTCAAAATTTATTAAACATAAGACAACAGTGGAGAACTTTAAACATTAGATTTTCAAGTTTTTGAGAGAAGCTTTGAATACATAACTGTGGAGGCCTACTAGTATTTTGCCTAAAGTGGGAGGGCACATACGCCCCTATGAATTGAGATTCAGTGAGGAAAAACCTCACGCTGATTGTAGCGGGATTAATAAGGTCTCGCTATATCACCACGGGCAGCCTGGCATGCATTGTCAGCATACTTGGCAAGTTGCCCATTGGCATGCCTGTGGGCAGGGCATGCCAGGGTGCCTATGGTGACGTGGCAGACCTGATCCATGGGGTTTTTTTAGAGAGGACCCAAACTCCACCCCTATTCATCAAGTCACTTGGATGATGGGCCCTAGTGGGCCCAATCCTCAAGGGGATGGGTCCCAAGGTTGCGCAAGAGTGGGCCTTCAGATAGCTGGACCTGATCATTGCTCATGTGGGATATGTGGCCCCCACAAGTATGTTGAAAAGGCTGCATATTGACGACCTATAATCCAAGAATCAAGTTTTCTGGTTGGTATTTTGTAATTCTCTAGTCAATTAGAGCCTGACATGATACCTATAAATATACCATTTGTGATATTACAACAACTTCACCAAGTTTATAATGTGTAGATGAGAATTTCCAGCTCGTTATACAAATTACAGAGGTCGTCAGTCCTCCCCCAACTCCGGACAGATTTTGGGTGGGTTGGACGTATGGTCCAATTGGACCCATTCATCTGGGTTTCTCATCTTTAGGGTCGCAGATGAGTCTAGTTTCGAATGACTGGTTCGGATTTGTGATTGGGTAGGCCATGTCGTCCCACAAAACCTGTAGACCAGACTGCTCCCTGGCATTTTGGAATTGATAACATCCAATTTTGGTTGGATTTTTGTTGCATGTTTTCAGTTTAATCACCCAAGGGTCATAGTAACTGTAGAAGTCTAGGTCATCAAATTCTAAAACCTAAAATTCTAATTGCAACCTGAATATACATTACTGGAATGTAGACACTGATAATATAGCACCGTAGCAATCATTGTTTTGAACGGAACTTATCACTGCATCCCATACTTCCAACATAGTTTAGAGCAAAAAGAATCATTCAACAAGTCATAAATCAACAAAATTATAAATCTGAAACCCAGATCATGGACATTGATTAATCAGAAAAAATAAAACCATCATTATATGCCAATATGTTCGGAAATCAATGCACCCGGTTATGTCGTCCAAAATTGAGTTTCAAAAGAATATAGTATAAAGCTTGAATGGTAAAATCAGGTAGCAATGCAAATTCGTATTTGTATGCTTGCCTTAGTCACTGGATTGTCAAAATTCCCAATTCAATTCACAGAGAGCCCTAATTTGATCCTTCCATATCCACCCGTTTTTTCAAATTTCCATCGCCTGAAAATCCCCATATTGAATGGGAACTAGACAAAATCTAGAGAGAACTAGCAACTAGTGAGAGAAAGCAACTGGAGAGGGACATGTTTGGAAGAGATTAGACGTAGGAAGTATGGTTCTTTTTATAGGTTCGGGTATTAGCTCTTTGAGCAATGAATGATTATATTTCATTTAGACTTCCTGCCCCCTTCATTACTAGCCTTCAAATTAGCACTGATATGAACCAACTAGTACTAGTGCAATAGCAGCTCATCCTACCAAAAGAGTCCTATATTCTTTGTCAACTTTGGGTCCTACTTCACTAATAAGATGGCTTTACATATAGGTCTTCTGCCGAGGCACTAAATCAATCCGGAAGGATTCGTGTCTTAAAAGAAAAGTTTCATCGTTAATTATTATCCATCAAATGAGCCACATATTGACTTTGTTTTGAAATTACAAAAGATTCCTCATATCTTCTAATAATTACAAATAAATTCTACTATTTCCAAATCATGCCCTAATTCTACCCTAATTGTTCAATGTTGATTGATTTCTCCCAATTGAACCTCAATTGTTCCCAATTCAAAGTGGTAATATTCTACTAATTCACTACTTTATTTATCAAATTAATGAAAATTATTTAAAAATAATATTTGGCGACGAGTCCTTACACCGGCCTCACTAATTATCATATTTGTATTCAAATCTCTATTTGCATCTAGCCATTGTTACTCATGATAGCCTTACTAATTTTTGGTCTCCCTAGTATAACAAATCTATTAAAATTTTAAACTTGCTAACTATAAATTGTAATTAAGTCTTCCCTTAGATTTTATAGGATGAGAAGTTGCAATTGTCTAGCTTTGGGTTTTCTCAAGCCCATAGTCAAACGAAAAAATCGTTGTTATTGTAATATTGTGCTTCAGTGTATATGGTATTAAACATTAGAGGATTTTATCAGATAAATCCTCTTAGAGTTGCCCCACATCAAAAAAGACCTCAAAGACATGATTCTACCATAATAGTCTTAAGGGTCCTTTTTTGTTTAATTTTTTTGAATTTGAGTTGGGCAGGGATTTCCTTGCTCTCGTTTTTTTTTTTTCCATTCCTTCCTTTTCGGCCCTGTTTTCTTTTAAAAAGTACTAGCTAGATTTGGGTTATTTGACATAAGTGGGGATATCTCCACTCACCAACATACATGAGCGGGGATACGAGAGCGGGGATATCCTTGCTCTCGTATGTTTTTTTCTCATTCATTTTCTTCTAGTTTTTTTTTTCTAGACAACGCTAGCTAGCTTTGGGTTATCTGACAGAAGCAAAGATATTCCACTCGTTCTTTTTTCTTTCTCCTCTTCCAATTAAAAACGAAACTAGAGGATTACCAATCAGAAGCACCATTCCCTAAAGCCTTAGGTAGATATGAGAGAAGAAGGTAGAAGCGATTTCTTCGAAGGGAATAGAGATATTTAGAGCTTTGAAGGTCAGATAAATGAGAGAGAAGAGAAAAGGGTAGAGATAGATAGATAGATGAGATGATGATGATGGGTTTTGGAGAGTTTAAGGGGAAGTAGAAGAGGAAGATGAGACAAAGAAAAAATCAAGTTGGTTTGTTGGTGAAGGAGGGGAGGACATGAGTTTGGGTTTAAAGAGTGAGTTTAGTTTATTGGAATTAGGTCACTAGGTTTATGCTTGAACTTGAGTTGAAGTTGGAGGAAGGAAGAAGAAGAAAAACTAGCGGAGGAGAAAGAAGGAGGAACAAGAAGAAGAAGAAGAAGAGGGGAAAAAAAAACGAGCAAGGATATTCCCACTTATGTACATGGGTGAGCAGGATATCCTCACCCATGTCAAATTCTACAAGCATAATCCAAAAAAGACTTATAAAACTAATATTGTGAATTCATATATTTAGGGCCCTTTTTGATATAGAGTAGCTTTAAGAGGACTTTTTCAATAAAATCCTCAAAACATTATCATTTATTTCCCTACTTAAAAACATTATCATTTATTTCCCTACTTTGTGATAATGTTGAGTTGGTTTTGCCGTCTCTTTAAAAATACAAGCGTGTGCTGCTCTTTCAAGTAAGAATGCAGAGAGCACTCCGTCTATTTCAATACAAGCATATGTTGTTCTCTCTCTCTCTCTCTCTCTCTCTCTCTCTCTCTCTCTCTCTCTCTCTCTCTCTCTCTCTCTCTCTCTCTCTCTCTCTCTCTCTCTCTCTCTCTCTCTCTCACAGAGATAAGCATATGTTGCTCTTTCAAATGAGTATAGACAGTACTCAAATAATACATGGTACTCTGTCCCATCTACTACTGACTGAATAAACAACTTCAACTATTAACCGGAAGTTTAATCAAGTCTCTTCAAATTGGCATATGCATAGTATAACACTACCTGGAAGTGTTGCTTTTTGAATAGTATCCAACAATATTTAGCGGCGTTATATGTTAGCTGGAATTATATGCTATCACATGATGTACATGCATAGTTATTGCATTGCATCGCCTGGAGCACCATCACCATCCGCTGAGATACACGGCACTTGTCTTGAGCATCGAAGGTCCGGGACGTGTTGGATCCAGAGAAGTGAAGAACTGCTTATTGTCATTTTATTGTCATCTTGGGGGCAATTGCTTTCTCTTGGAAGTTATTGCTTGGGTCATAGTCCCCATGGGAAAGATGGCAGGATGAGGTTGTTGTAAAGTGTCTGCATCCAATTGGTGTGTTTTAAAGTGTATTCTATAAACTTGAAACTGCTTTATGCAATAAAGTTTCTTATTAGTGAAAAGGAATTTGTGGTGGATTGTTGAATGGCCATGTTGGCAGCCCTGGGTATGAGATAATTTGAGGCCTAAAGTGACAATCATAAATGAGGTATTTTTTATTTTTTTAATATTATTATAAATATTTATTTTTTATATTTTGTAATGCAATATTACTAATTAAGTTTTTATATTCAAATTTTACTAATATATCTTTTCAATTGATAATATGGCTAATCCACTTAATCTTTCTTGTGACATTATATATTTAAATTTAAATTTTATTAATTTTAATTTTGAAAAACTTCTTTTTGTGTAAGTAGTGATCATATGTCTTGTCAATATTTTTTCTAGTAGACATGTTTAATATTTATAAACTATACCTAATAATGTTTACAAATAAAATGAATACTAACTATAATAAACATATAATATGAGCTTGGAATTAAAAAAAAAACTTTTAAAGCATACAACGTAATTTAGTGATTTATCAATGTTGGCAATAAAGATTATAGATGTGAATCACTTTTGAATTTGATGTATTTTCTTCAATAGGAAAAAAAGATTATATTTGAAGTTGTCTTATATGGATTTTAAGCAGCACAGGTATAGGGGAAAAATGTGCAAACTAGAGCATTTTCAGATAAAAAAGGATTTCTTACTTCTTGTGATTTTAGGGTTTTCTTTTTTCTTTAAATGACAATATTTTTTCAATAGTGAAAACGGGCTTTAATGCTTTTTTTAAAATACGAAAGGATAGTAGTTGTTTTTTCTTCAGGAATATAAAAAGATAATAGTTGCTTTAATTACTTTTATGAGGCCTTATTCTTTTGGAGAAACAAAATGATAACAACTGCTTTTTTTGAAATTTGAAAATATTTAAGTTTCTTTAATTACTTTTATAATGCCTTATTTTTTGGAATTGAAAAAAAAAGATGAAAATTGCTTTTTTTGGAGCCTTATTTTTTTGAGAGCCTAAAGGCAATGGCTCTTCTTGCTGAATGGTCGAGCCACCCAGGCAATGGCTTTTCTTGCTGAATGGTTGAGCCACCCATGCAAGTAGGTTGTAGAAATGTTATGTAAACAAATGTGTGTTTTTGTGGTTCTTTTCAGCCATGTGTTTGCTCTTTCTTTTGCAGTGTTTATCTCAGATATGGAACAAATAGGCAATCGTTAGTCCAGATGGTAAATTAACTCCACAGGGCAATTTCCAGGTTCTAAGATCAGTGCAGCAACATTGGCAGGACCCTTTTTAGGTTCTAATGGGTTTCTCTGAAAGAGAGAGGAAAAAAAAAAGAACAAAAAGCCATCAAAGCTATGGCTTAATTAGTTTGAGCTTTGGATTTGGTCCTTGAGGTTTTAAGTTCGACTTCTCCCCTTGCATTATACGAGTATTATGTGTGCGACTATATATACCCCATAAGGAATAGTCTTTATTTGTCAAAATCAAGTTATAACCACTAGACCAGAGGCCAAAAGTCGGAATGATAAGCTGGCGAGATACTAGGTCATTAAAAAAAGACACTCTGTTTGATGTTCATTATGACGGCACTTAAGAGCCGATATACTTTCGTAGAGCTTGTTAGATGTCAGCATGAAGTTCCGCATCGAGTTCTTGTGCAAGAGCAAATCATTAGTTTGAGAAATCTGTGAAATCTTTAAAAATTAATAGTTATAACATTATTACCAATTGAGTTTTTTTTTACTGTTAGTTCCGCATCGCGTTCTTGTCCAAGAGCAAATCATTAGTTTGAGAAATCTGTGAAATCTTTAAAAATTAATAGTTATAACAATATTACCAATTGATTTTTTTTTTTACTGTTAGTCATGACACCCTTCTTAATTCTTGTGATGATCTCCATAGTAACATCTATTTAAGTTTTAATTGGTGCTTGATGAAATTTTTTCATGCTTGATGAAGTTTTTTCCCATGTTTGAATGAAGTAAATGTAAATTGAATTTGTGATGTAGGCCCCACATATGTATAAGAAACATCATTATATTATACATGAATGACCAATCCAATATTGTTTGATGGGGACCACATCACTTGATGAATGCAATCAAGTAAGTGGATGTATTGCAGTGGGGTCCTCACCTCCCTTGAGCAAATTTCTTCACCATTAAATCAGCAGGGAATCCATTGTTGTACCTACATTAGAATCATCAGGAAATTCATTATCTCACCAAACAGGTAAATAAGGAATCCAAGCCTATTTTCTTTCTTGCACCAAATGCATAAAAATTACCATTATGGATTTCCACTGTCATGGCTTTCAAGTGCCAGGAAAAATGGGGTTCTAAGGATTCCACTGGAGCCGGATTTCTCCCTCCAAACAAATGAGTGCTTAACTTATCTGATCCATGAGAAAGATATTTATTCTAAGTGGTTAAGATTTAAAAAGGGTAAGCTCTCACCTCAGCACAACCTCACAAAAGTTCATTGTTTCTTTGAATACTATTAGAGTAATTTCTTGACCAGAGAAAGCGAAAAAGACTGCATTTCAGGAAGTGAGTCATGGACTGAGGGACTCTCTTTCTAGTCCATGAAAGGGCTCAAAGGCCTCTCAAAGATCTTTGGAGGATTCCGTTAATACTGTGATAGCTTAGATTCAAGGGCTTTGAAGTCTTGTCTATGATATCTACCATCTCAGTTGTCTCAAATGTGGGTTGTTCTATGAACAACCTCTTACCTTAGTGGTAAGAGGTATTGGTTCTCACTTACTCGATCAAGGTTCAAGCTTGGGTTGCACCTTTCCTCACCCAAATATGTGTTATTTCACCAGATGGTTCTCCAACCTTGCCAAAGGCTCTCTCACAAGAGGGATATGGCTCAAGCCCCCGTAAGGCTGGGGAAACAAAAAAAAAATGAAGATTGTTCTCTTAGCGCTTTTCTTCTTATATAAGAAGTGGGCTTTTGCTGATTATTGTGTTCTAGTGGAGTATTTGGATCTTGTAAGTCCTTTCGATATGGGTCATTAGCTTGTTGGGTTGTTTTTGCTAGCGGATTTCGGTCAATGATTGTTGCGCCTATTAATTCTGGTTTTTATTTTGGTCATTACCTCTCTCATTCAATAAGAGTCCTTTAATATTCTATAATTGTTGCTGTTAGTTTGGTTTTTGTTTTGGCCGTTGCCTCTCTCACTCAATAAACTCTTGTGATGTTCACGTTCTACTTATTTTAAAGGTGGGTTTTTGTTCATTGTTTTCAGAGTTATTGTATGGATTGTAGAAGTCCTTCGCTCAATTTGGGGTGGTTGAGTGTCACAACCCGAGCCCAGGGTTCGGGAGTTAGCAAAAGCCAAACCTAATGACACACATACTCCCGTGCCTGTACACGTAGACCAAGTCTAAATGCACACGCACAAGGGAACATTCACACGTGCCAAACAAGTACGCGGAAGCTGTAAATATCAGAAACATCAAACTAACAGTGCAAGAAGAGAATACGAAGAAAGAACTGATATAACTACATATGAAAGTCTTACAAAAATAACAAAAGAATATATACAATAATGACATGTCATGCCAATTACAAGTCCAAAATCCACAAGACAAGACTCCAATGATGCATGCCAAGAACGCTCTCCCGTGGAGTGATCACATCCACTCCTCTAGGCCTGATGGGGCCTCGGGGGTCTCAACTGAAGTCTGGCCGACCGGCGAGGGTTCGACAGGGGTATCTGGGCCTGCAACACTAAAAACAACTGTGAATACGACGATTCAGCAAAGTATAAACCATAGCAAGTTAACACACGCTGTGTCTAATAGAATAAAGAACGTCATGTAACACTCCGACCCAGCTTGACCTCGTTTAGCAGCTAGTTAATCTTGTTTTCGTGCTAATTGTGTTTTGTTTGTGTTTTATTTTCGTTGCGGGTCATAGATAGGTAGTTGGGTTGAGTTTGACCTGGATTAAGTAGACCAAGCCCTTTTTCGTAATTTTAGCTTTTCTAAGACATGGTCATTTTTGCATCATCTTGATGTCAACACGTGTCTTTCGTTGAGCTCGTTAACTTTCGTAACTACGTCGTTTGCAACCGATGTCGTGTGATGCGATTGGACCCGGATTTGACCCAAACTGAAAATAGAATTCTCACTTGGACTCTCTCGCAATTTGAACAACCCATTAACTTATATATACTTCATTCATCGACCAAGAACCCACGTTCTTTCTCATTCTCTTCTTCACTGAGCACGTGGAAATGTCTCTCTCTGTCTCTCTCTCTTGAATTCTCTCCTCCAGATTCTCTCCTCCATCGATCGAGAGGAAGTTGGGTCCTTGCATGTAAGGTGAGTGGAATTCCTTCCATTCCTTCCATTCCTCTCATCTCCTTTCTCTATCTCTTCTCCTTCTTGTTTCTCATTGCATGGTGTGTCTGTGAGTCCAATTCTCATGCATGCATGTTGTTTGATTTGTGTTAGGTTGTGTTGGGCTTTAGGACAACAAATTGTGCAATTGAATTCCAATTGAGGCAAGTATAACCATAATTTCGATCTTATTCGGTTCTTTTTATTGGTAGGTTTTTAAAATTAAGGGTGATTTGAAACCCATTAGGTTTAGGCCTTTGGTCCCAACCTCAATTAAAGATTTCTCTTTACCCACCCCTCAAGAGGAGCTTCATTGAATTAGGCTATTCTTTGGGCCTATTTCTTTACTATAATTCAGAAAAATTTTATTCATGCGATTTCTAAATTCCTAAACATAGTAAGAATTTAACTTCTCCTTTACACGTAAACCTGTAGAAATTTTACTAAAAAGCAATAGTAATCCCAATAGGACTTTTTATGCCGAAAAGTTGGAATTCTGGTCAAGAACTATGCCATCACATCATATCATGAGTTCGTCAACACCCCAAATTATTGCCATAAATTCTAGTAAAGAAACATGTCTTTGGTTGTAAGGAATTTAACTAGAGACATTTTTGGTGCCCAATTAAGAGAGTAGGAGCTCATGAGACATTGCTCTCTTGGAGAGAGAAGTCTCAACGCACACCATGGAAAAGAAGCTTGCTCCATAGTAGAGATGACAATGAGTCGGGTTTAAATGGGGAACTCGACTCAATTCTATTAGAAGTGAATTTGATAGTAATTTTCTTGAAATGGGATAGGTTTGGCTAGCCATTTTAGGATTTGAATAAGACTTTGAATAGCGACTAGTGAGGGACCTAAGGTGGGTTGAATTTAAATAAAAAAAATAAAATCCTTTCAAAAAAGTTTTTCCCAGAAGAAATGAAATCTTTAAAAAATTTAGTGCCCCCAAAAATTATGTCATTCTTTTTTTTCCACAATGCCCACCACCAGCGACGATCTCAACTGCTTTGGCTTGAGAATAAACTGGCTAGATTGGGGAATCACAAAACTCTTAAATGGACATCCACGTTACCCCTTATCTTTAGATGAGCAATAGAGTGATGATGATATCTGAGTTACTTCGGTTACATTGTTACGGAGAAGAAGATAAAGGGTTAAAAACACAAAAGAAGCTAACCCTTTGGAATAAGAACATTAACCCAACCCCTTATAATTTACACGACGACAATAACTAGTGATAAAATCCCTACATGTTTGCTTAGCTAATGCATTTGTATGCCATCGCCCCATATAATATAAAACACAATATTATATTTATTCCTCTATTTTGGTAATTCACTTGTAAAGTATTGTAAAGTAAAAAAATCAATTTGATATATAAAAAAATATGTGGGGTCAAATAAAAAATACATTTCTTTTATAAAGAAAAAAGTAAAAAAAAAAGGTAAAATAGAAACTTTCTCATTTCTCTAAATGATAAAAAGTCCTCTCATTTTTGCCAAAATATATAATTATTTCATGCGCTTAATGATAAATAGAGTTTTGATTTGTCCTCCTCTTCCTTTAGTCTCTCTTATTTGACCATTCTTTTTACTTTACTGTATAAGCAAATTACCCAAATTGAGACCAAATTTGAGCAGAAGACCTAGACTATATCACTACTAGTCCCCACCAAACAAACTGTTAAAAGTAGATCCAATAGGTGCTATATAGATCTAGCCATGTATCCTCCCAGGCTTTGACTCAGAGAAATCATGACTTGAAAGGGCGGAACTCCATAACAGAGGCCACCAATTGAAAATTTGAGCCACTTAAATTTCACCTCAATCAAAGTTGATCTCAGTATTAGATTGATCGTTTAATCAAAAAATTAATAAATTAATGAAGAAGATTGTGTTATCACATTTATTTTCAATAACCAATCAATTTTGGGTGAGATCGACTCTGGATCCTTTGAGTAAAAACCTGATGGTGATCATAGATGGATAACTCACGGTTAGCCACATGACTCGTATAATCTCAATTTAGGTGAGATCTATTAATGTGAGGAAAATTTACTTTAAACAAAGTTATTTTAAGCAGTTTGAATTTTCAATAAATGTCCTTGATGGAATAGCTCCATTGCTTCAACTGAGTATTTCTTTTAAGTGGAAGGCCCCAAGGACCCGTTCAGCCGAAACTTAGTCTTGTACCATCATGATTCATGCCACCTATGGCGCCACACGTGATATCCAGCTCATGAATTCGGTGAGTGTGTGATTTTCGCCGTTGAATGTTGCCAATGCCAGACAGAAGCACCATTAAAGAAGCGAAGACTTCAAAAAGTGGCACAGAGATTATTAGTTGTTACTGAAAAATTGTAGTCTTGGAAAGAAATAGCACCAAAAGAGAATTTTTATGTATAAGTACCATGATAATACGAGAAAAACTCCTTCTAATTCTAAGTAGGTCAATCACAGGCTACCAATTCACCACATCACTAAAGGAAAGGTGGCCTTGGATGAAGCTCCCTCCTCAAGATAACTTGGTGTACTGTCATCGATCCACTCATGACGTAAAAATCTAAGACAATTGAAACTGTATTAAATGAACTTGTAAGGCCACCAAGATGCTTGCCTAAAAAATGTCCTATCATGATCCCGATGGGCAAAACATACAACACCATGGGTGATCCTAATATCACATTTGGGACTTTATAACCAATTATTTATCTATGTCCTCAGGACCATATGTTAATTTCAATGTTTCAATGATAGAAACCTATGCCAAAGGAGTTTTGGGTAAGGCTTGTTTGGCAGCCTCGAAACTGAAAAGGACCCGAAGCAAATCCAATTGGACGTCTCATTGTCACTTCATTTTCCAAAACAACCATTTTTTAGTCACTTGGAAAAAACCAAGTCTTATATTGAACTTCAAGATTGCCGTTAGAAACATAGTTCTGATAAGCCTAATTCCACCTTGCGTAAGCAATGGAGTTCCAAGCTTTCATCTTACGCAGATATGCGGACGGCGCACATGTGTGGAGCTCCAAGTTCCAACCACCATCTCTCTCTTTCTCTCACTTTCTCACTCAGACATCAACTTCACCGGACACCACCATCTTCATCACCTTGCATGCCATTGTCTTTCCCTGAGCTCAGCTCATCTCTCACCCCATCAATGCCATCTCACCACTTTTTTTCTCTCACCGCATCTTTCCTCATCTCTCTAGCTAGACTCAACAAAATCATAATGGATGAGAAATTGCTTCTATAAAATCTCAATTTTGTTAAAAACTCTGATGAATAAAAAACTATAAAGGTTTTTTTTTTCTTCTTATTTTTACCTTAAAGAGTGAAAGTAGTGTGGGTAAATGAGGAATATGAATAACTATTTGCAAGCATAAGGGGTCGTTTGTTAATTTCATATGTGATGTGAAAATGCTTTACATATGTAAATGACTCACATGTGAGTCATTTACATATGCAAATGACTTACATGTGAAATATATTTTTTGTTTGTTATTTTCGCACCCATTCACATGTGAATCTAATTCCACTTAATGGTTGATATGTATTTTTGAAATATCTTAAGATCCATATTGAATCATCACCTCAAATTTGACCTCCTAGCTGAAAGTGACCTTTTGAACAAGATTAACGGTTCGGATTATGAAAATGGGGCCACAAAATCCCAGAAATTAAGATCAATGGTAGGAATTGTTTCATATATATCTCACAACGTAAGATGATCCAACGGTTGAAATTTTGTACCATGGCCGTTTTCATCATTTCAAATATTTTGGACGGTTCAGATCATGCATTTGGATCATATAAGATGCAAAAATTTAAAAAAGTGGACTGGGTATGCACCATAACCATTGAAATGTTCTTTTTAAGATATCTCAAGATCTATAATGAATAAAAATCTAAAATTTGACATGTTAGCTAAAAATGGCATTTTGAATGAGATGAACGGTTTGGATTGTCATAACCAGGCCCACAAAATCCCAGAAATGAAGATCAACGGTCGGATTTGTGTCATCAATATCTCACAATGTAAGATGATTCAACGGCTGATTTTTTGCACCATAGCCGTTTTTGGCATTCCAAATATAATGGACGGTTCTGATCATGATTGGGAGGCCCAAAAAGTTAAAAAAAAAAATAAAAAATGTGTTGGGCGTGATGTACTGTTTATGCTGTACTGGCGCCTTTTGTAAAACCTGGTGTGAAACAGTTTCACACCTGTTGAGGTGTGAAAACTGGAAGCCCCTTTCACAGCTAATTTACACACCAAAATCACAGCCAATTTACACACCACATGTGTAAATTGTAAAAACAAACATGAATGTGTGAAAACATTTCACATGTATAATGTTTACCTATGTAAATGGCAAAAAACAAACGACCCCTAAGGGACTGCTACAAAAGAATACCTCTCTCACAATTCTCAAGTTTCTCTCTCATGTTCCGAACTTCAAAAGCATCATTGAGTGTCGCTGTGATTATCATTAAATGCATTAGACTTGTCTCCCAAGCAACACATGGATATGAAGCCACCTTTTACATCATTTACAGAAGTAACACTCGCCACTGGTAATAATCCCACAATGTGCTCATCCAAACATTCCAGAGAATACCCACGCTTAGTACTTCCTTCTTTTTTTTTAATATTATACCAAGCAAGCTCAGTCAATGCTTGAACTTAATTAGAACAAGTATATGCAGCATGTCTCTTCTAAAGGAGATTCAAATGAAGTGATTCCCACTTGATTACATGGATAATTGGTGAATCTGAATCTATTCTTAGAATCTCCTAATCTACATGGCTATTGCAATGGACACATGATCTATTGTATCACTAACCATGTTTGCCAACTGGATATGTTTCACTGTTTAAAAAAAAGTAAATAAATAAATGGAAAATGTTTCAAAAGACTTAAATAACATTTGGAAACTTTTTGTTTTGTTTTTATCTATTTGACTAATATCTGATCCTTCAAATATACGTTAAGTGCTATAAACTGCTTGACAAGGTTTTTGCAAACGTTTCATTCAATAAGCTTTAAGATCTTTTGCGCTTTATCTTTTATTTATTTGTTTAAGCAATCAATGCAGAACTTTATTTATAATGCACTTGGACACTTTTGGTCCTATTGTTTTGATAAGTTTATTTTTATAACTTTTTAATATAACAAACATATGTATATTATTTTTACTTTTTGACAAATTTGTCTATACTATTTGTACCATATAACTACTTTTCATATATAGTTTTACAAAATCTTTTAAAATCATTACACCAACCAAACACAAAATTACATGATTGAAAAATCTCCACAAGCAACCGGTTCTAATTTAAGATTGAAAATCTCCACAAGCAGACCACGGCATTTCATTATATGAATTTGTATAATTCATGGACCAAATGGACCTTAAGGTCTTGTTAATATACTTTGTAGAAATGAAAAGATGAAAACTTTTTGTTATACGCAATTATGAGCAATTAAATGAACTGAAAAAAAAGATAAAAAGTTTAAAATGATGCATTGTTTGCTCACAAATTATATGAAAATCTCATTTTCAATGACAGGGAATGGAATGTAGTATCGCTCTTGATAAAAATAAAAAAAAGCTAACATGTCATAGTCTACATTGACGCAATCTAAACAAACTTAAATACCACGTTTGTGTCATAAGAGAATTTTCTAAGTTCTCCTCACTATCCACATCTCCTCCATTTAATCCCAAACTTTCCAATGGTGAAGGAGAAGATAAGAAAAAAAGCTAAAATTTGAGGAAATTCAAGTTTCCATGAAAGATTAGAAGATCAAGATTCCTCTCCATAAAATTCCAAAGAGCCCTAGATCCATCTTTGACACTTGACACATGCACAAGACAAAATGACAATGGAAGGAGTTGGACACATATTTCCAAGATCATTCCTCAGCCAGCTCACCATCCAACAGCGACCAACCCACCTCACCTCCTGGGACCCACCCTGACCCACAGGCCAAAAGTGGAGGGCCCAGAGACAAAAATGCCTCCTACCCCTCCTCCTTCATTTGCTACTAAAATAAAAAACACTTGTTGTGTCTCCATACCTCCTTGCTCTCTCTCTCTCTGTCTCTCTCTCTCTCTATGAAAGAGAAGCAAGAAAGAAAGAAGAAGGAAAACCTGAAAAACCACAAGCAAAAGAAAACGCCCCCACGAGATCCGTAGATTCGCCCACCCCAGAAACCCTCTGTGCCACGCACACAGAGACAGAGAGAGAGAGAGTGAGAGAGAGAGGTATGCACGTCTACACCCGAGCCGCCGGCGGCGGGCACTCGGCGCCGTCCTCCCCCCGGTCGCCCCTCCGGTCCCCGAGGCCCCGGCCCGGCCGGCTGAAGAGCGGCCGGTTCCAGCAGGGGGCGGCGCAGCCGCGAACGGCGGTGCAGCGGGTGGCGTGGACCGTCCTGTCCGTCTTCCTCCGGCGTCAGGGTCTCTTCCTATTCGCCCCGCTCATCTACATCTCCGGGATGCTCCTCTACATGGGCACGGTCTCCCTCGACGTCGCCGTGCTCCCCGAGATCAAGGTCCGGTCGCCGGCCGGCTCCGTCTACCGGAGCCCCCAGGTGTTCGAGAAGCTCCGCCGCGATATGAATGCGGATAATTTCTCAGATGGGGTCAGTTGTCATTGGGTCTCTTTTCGTCTTGCTGTTTTCTGATTGTGAATCGTTAAAAAGAGTGTGGTTTTGGATCTGGGGTTCAGGATCGTTTTCAATGTCTTCATTCTGTCTCTACTGATTCCTTTGCTTTCATGATTTTGTTTGATTTGTCAGCTTTTTTGGGCAATTGTTTCTGATGTTAATGACAGCGATTGGATTTAGATGGAGATGGATCATGCATCGTTTTTGTTCTATTGCGATCCGTGGAGAGATACGGTTCTTTTTCTTGGGTTCTAATAGTAATAGTTTGTTTGAAGAGAATCATATTGTGGCAATAGTTGAGCTGCTTATAGTGTATACACATGATTTTTTTTCCCCCTGAAAGCTTGCGATATTGAATGCCAAATCCTGCTGCTGCCTTTTCGTTCAGACCGCAGCCGAGGGAACAGCCGATATTGGGTAATGCAATATTGCATTATAAAGCATTACAAACATATTGCAAAGTCTGTCTTCATGCCATGAAGACAAATATATGGCTGCGGCGGATGTTTAGAGTAACAAGAGAATTTTTTTTCTTTTCGGAAAGGTAAGTAATCACGCCACACAAATACTCACTAAAGTCCCTCACCATTAGTGTTGTAGTTGGAGATTGCTCTCAGGTTGTTTGTGTGGAAGGGAGGTGTCTCAACAACTAAGCTGCCACAAGAAGAGATAGCAGAAAAACAACGAGAAAAGAAGGAAAAGAATAGATAGATAAATGGGCACGGAACATGACATCTCAGGGTGGCTTAATACAAAACAATTACTCTTACTTTATGTGGTTTGGGTCTGTCTACCTCCCCAGCCCACACGCATATATGACATTGTCGGCTTTGGCCCAACTTTCATTAGAGTAAACAGCGGGGGTTTTGTTTGTCATTAAGCAAGAAAGCAAACACACTAACAAGACAAGTCTTCAGGCACAAGGCCTCATACAAGGTAAGGGTGTAAGCTCTACATGTAAGCCCAGTCACTTTCCTCTTTATAGTCGATGTGGAACTCTATGACGTCACAATCCACCCCTTTTAAGGCTGCATGTCTCTGTGTATTAGCGTGCCAGTCCTTGTAGCCTGTCAGCCCCCTTGGCTCAATTATATGGAGCCTTGCTGACTTGCACCAGACCACGGCAGATACCCATACTTAAATTAGTCGAGAGTCGACTCTGATACAATTTGTAATACCCCACCCCACATACATGCATGATATAGGCTAAAGCGGATGATATCGTGCATGTGTGTGGGATGGGGTATTATAATATGTGCTTAGAAAACCAGATAATTATTACAAGGATGCTGTAGTAATTAAAGGAAAAATAAGTAAACGGTACTAGGGAGAGGAAGAAAGAGAGGAAAAGGGGAGTTGGGTTGTGATTAAGGTCCTGAAAGGAAGTAGTTAGATCTGACAACTTACATTGGGTTGTAACATAGAACTTAGCCCTATGATCACATGAGTGGAGAAGTTGAATTCTTAAAGTTGATCCCAAATAGATAGGACAAGTTTTCAATTATGATGATGATGTTGATGATAACAACCACTAGTTGCAGAAGAGAGGAAACCCCTTGGGATGATTAAATTTAAACCTCATATATCAATCTGGAAAGGAGATTGACGAAGATATGGAGCATAGGATAAAAGCTGGATGGTTGAGGCGGAAACTAGCTTCTGGAGTGCTTTGTGACGGACGAATGCTAACGAAATTGAAGGGTAAATTTTACAGGACAGTGTTTAGACCAGTTATGACATATGGAGCAGAATGTTGGCCAATTAAGAAGACGCATATTTATAAGATGGATGTGTTACATAGGCCCAAAGCCCATCTGAAAAGAGCCCATCTGAAAGCCCATCTGAAAAGAGCCCATCTGAAAAGAGGAGCCTTTTTTACTTGGAATTCTATTGCTGTAATTAGCTGTAATTAGTCTTCCTTCTTAACTTAGAATCCTAATTCATATAAATTAGTGAGTTTTCCTTTCTTAGAGCCTAGATTAAAGGTAATTAGCTGTAATTAGTCTTCCTTCTTAACTTAGAATCCTAATTGATGTAAATTAGTGAGTTTTCCTTTCTTAGAGCCTAGATTAAAGGTAATTAGCTGTAATTAGTCTTCTTTCTTAACTTAAAATCCTAATTGATGTAAATTAGTGAGTTTTCCTTTCTTAGAGCCTAGATTAAAGGCATGTAAAGATATATAGTGATGTATAATCTCAATAGAAGGACACAAATTAATATATTCTCAAGAGAATTCAAAATCTCTTCTCTATGATCGTGAGTTTGTTATGGTATCAGAGCCCTGATCTACAGTCCTCTTCTTTTCTAATCTTCTTCTTCAACTGGTTTGTAGAATCTTGGTGATAACAGTCATTGGCATCCTGTCGTTGATTGTTCGTGCATGTTACATCAGCAGACCCTCCCATCCTGGTTGACCACTCATCCTGGGATTCTTGGACATTTTTTCAGATTTTTTCGATCATCAGAGGTAGGCCATCTCATCTCTTTTATTATTTCAGTTTTGTCCAACAGATTTCATCTTAGCCGTTCAAAATTGTGGATTTTGATCCGTTTTGAGTGAGACCTCTTCCAGCAGTAGCGAAATTTGACTACCCTTCCATCCCCTGTCTTTGATCTGTCTCGAGATCACTTGGTGGGGTCCACGTGCTACCTTTTCCCCTGAAATCAAGGACGTACTACTTTCTTGTTGTTCTTTTTTAGCCAAAATCAATTTTAATCTAACATTGAGATGGACAAATCTGAGGTTACTTTGATCAAATTCACTGGACAAAATTATCCTGCATGGTCTTTTCAATTCCAAACCTACCTCGAAGCTAAGGAATTGTGGGGTTTTGTTTCTGGTGCTGCCCTAAACCCACTGAGGATAAAAAAAAGATCTCCTCTTAGCAGACAAAAGATGCCAAAATCAAATCCTGGATTCTGGGATTGGTTGAGCCTCATCTGATAATGAATCTCAAGCCTTACCCCACTTCTAAAGCCACGTGGGGGTATTTGAAGAAAGTATACCATCAAGATAACTCTGCGCGACAGTTCCATCTTGAATGTGCTATTGCTGAATATACCCAAGGGACTTTGTCAGTACAAGATTACTATTTAGGTTTCCGTACACTGTGGTCGGAATACGACAGTATTAAATATGTGGATGTGGCTGACAATGTGTTGGCGGTAATTCAAGACCTTCAGGCATCTAGTCAGCGAGATCAATTTTTGATGAAACTGCGGCATGAATTTGAAAGTGTCCGATCTGCTTTGATGAATCGGTCGCCCCTACCTTCCTTGGACGTATGCTTTAATGAGCTCTTACGCGAAGAACAGCACCTTACGACCTCGGCTCATATTGCTCAATAAAAGACTGAAACCTATTCAGTCGCGTTTTCGGCACATAAAACTTCTCAGCCTCGAGACTTGAGCAAAACCCAATGCTACAGTTGTCAGAAATTTGGGCACGTTGCCTCTCAATGCAAATAAAAAGTCTGCAGTTACTGTAAAAAGTCGGGACATATCATTTCTGAATGTCGTCACCGTCGTCCACGTCAGTCGACACAATATCAGACTCCACAGTCTCCAGCATCGCAGTATCCTACTCCACCGTCTCAGACTCCGCATGCTTATGTGGCTTCCTCGGTTATGCCTGTTCCTACATCTGCAACCCCACAGCCTGGGTCCTCCTCATCTCTCACTCCTGAATTGGTTCAACAAATGATTATCAATGCCCTCTCTTCTTTTGGTCTATTAGGTAAGTCTTCTTCATCTTCCACTTGGTTTCTTGATTCTGAGGCATCTAATCATATGACGTATTCCCACACTCCTCTCTCCAATATGACAAGTTACACCGGCCCTCTTCAAATACAAATTGTTGATGGAGGACATGTTCCCATTACTGCCATTGGCGATATCCCTGGTTCCATCTCATTGAGAAATGTTTATCTTTGTCCTAATTTAACTTCCAACCTATTGTCAGTCGGACAACTTGTTAAAAATAATTGTAACATCTCTTTTTCTTCTTCTGGTTGTGTTGTGCAGGACCAGATGTCCGGGAAGGAGATCGCGAGGGGGCCTAAGTGTGGACGCTTGTTTCCGCTGGATCTTTCTCAAATTTCTAGGAATCAATTTGCCAATAATGTGTTTTGTTTTTCTCTTAGAGATAATTGCCGGTTGCGGCATAATAGACTCGGACATCCTAATTCCAAGGCTTTGTCCCTTATGTTCAATTCTGGTTTATTAAATAAATCTCTTCGTTTATCTTCTTGTGTGCCTTTTGATTGTGCTACTTGTAAAATGGGAAAGAGCAAAACACTTCCGTTTCCTCAATCCACTTCTCACACTTCTCAGTGTTTTAATTTAGTTCATAGTGATGTATGGGGAATTGCTCCCGCTCTTTCCCACGCTCGCTATAAATATTTTGTGACCTTTATTGATGATTTCAGTTGGTTCACATGGGTCTACTTTCTGCATTCCAAATCTGATGTTTTTCATGTTTTTCAAATTTTTTTTGCTTATGTTGAAAATCAATTTTCCACCTGCATTAAAATCTTGCGAACTGATTCTGGCGGGGAATATATGTCCTTTGATTTTCAACAGTTTTTACAAACCAAAGGCATTATTTCTCAAAGATCTTGTTCTTATACTCCCCAGCAGAATGGAGTCGCTGAACGGAAAAATAGACATCTTCTTGATGTCACTCGTTCCCTTCTTCTGGAATCCTCGGTTCCTACTCGTTTTTGGGTTGAGGCACTGGCTACAGCAGCTCATCTTATCAATCGTATGCCATCAACCTCCATTGAGAATCAAAGCCTATATTACCGTTTGTACAAGACTGCTCCATCCTATGATGATCTTCATGTTTTTGGCTCCATTTGTTTTGTGCACTTGCTTCCTTCTGAAAGGACAAAACTCCCGGCACAATCAGCTCAATGTGTGTTTTTAGGTTATGCACCCTTCCAGAAAGGGTTCCTTTGCTATGATCCTTACATTCGTCGGTTCCGTATCTCTAGGAATGTCGTCTTCTTTGAACATCGGTATTTTTTTTCAAAAACACATTGATCCTCCTGACTCCTCTTTTGTGTCATTACCTGGTTTTTCTGAAGACTCGTCAGTTGTTCGTTTTAATCCTAATTTTGTGTATCACAGACGGAATAGCACAACGCATACTAGTGATCCCCCTCCCGATCTTCCTCCGGCATCCGGTTCCGGCCATACTTCACTGCGTCGCTCCACTCGGATTTCGGTCCCGCCAGACCATTATGGCTTCTCTCATACTTCCTTAATGGCCACTTTGTCTTCTTCTTCCATTCCACAATCATATTCTCAGGCTGTGCGGGTTCCGTGTTGGAAAAAGGCTGTGCAAGATGAATTGGATGCGTTAGCACAAAATCATACGTGGGATATTGTACCATCTCCTGTGGGTGTCAAACCTATTGGCTGTAAGTGGGTTTTTTTCTCTCAAATTAAAATCTGATGGATCTTTAGATCGCTACAAGGCGCGTCTTGTTGCTCTTGGCAATCGGCAGGAATATGGCATTGATTATGATGAGACCTTTGCTCCGGTTGCCAAGATGACTACCGTCCGCACTATTCTTGCTGTTGCTGCATCTCAATCTTGGCCTCTCTATCAAATGGATGTCAAAAATGTGTTTCTCCATGGTGATCTCAAAGAAGATGTTTATATGCGCTTGCCTCAGAGATGCTCCTCCGGCCCCAGTATGGTTGCTAAACTTCGTCGCTCCCTTTATAGTCTGAAACAAGCTCCTTGCGCATGGTTTGAGAAATTTCAAGCTATTCTTCTCCGCTTGGATTTTCATCCAAGCCCTTATGATCCTTTTATGTTTTTACATCATGCTCCATCCGGGATCACAATACTCCTTGTCTATGTTGATGACATTGTCATTACCGGTCCTAATGCCGGAATGATTCAGAAGCTCCAAGCGTCTTTTCGTGAGTCATTTAAAATGAAGGATCTTGGCCCTCTCCACTACTTCCTCGGTCTTGAAGTTCATTAATCGCCTAAAGGTATCGTTCTCCATCAGCACAAATACACTATTGATCTCATCGCCTTAGCTGGTCTTACTGCTTCTGCTCCTGTTGATACGCCAGTAAAACTGAATGTCAAACTCAGTCGCGACAAAGGTGATCTTCTTTCCGATCCTACTGCCTATCGCCAGTTGGTTGGGAGCTTGATCTACCTCATGATCACTCGACCCGATATCTCTTATGCGGTCAACCTGATGAGTCAGTTCATGACTGCTCCTCGTCACCTTCATCTGGCTGCTGTTCGCCGCATCATTCGGTACCTTATTCGCACACCGACTCATGGGTTGCTTTTTCCATCCAACAATCCTCTGACTCTCAAAGCTTATTTAGATGCTGATTGGGCTAGTTGTCCAGATACTCGCAGATCGACAACTGGATGGTGCATGCTTTTAGGTGATAGTCTCATTTCTTGGAAATGCAAGAAACATGACAAAGTTTCCAAATCCTCTACTGCGGCAGAGTACCGCGCCATGTCTGCTGCATGCTCCGAAATTCTTTGGCTCCGTGGTTTGCTTTCTGACATTGGTTTTCCAACAGCAGGAGCTACCCCCCTCTATGCGGATAATACCAGTGCTATTCAGATTACTGAAAATCCGGTTTTTCATGAACGTACTAAACACATCGAGGTTGATTGTCACTTCATCCGTGATGAGCTTAAACGTGATGTCATCAGCCTGCTACATGTCTCCACTGAACTTCAACTTGCTGATTTTCTCACCAAAGGCCTTCCACGACCACGCCATCAGTTCTTGGTTTCCAAATTGATGCTTGTCGATTCTCCCGCATCAATTTGAGGGGGGGTGTTACATAGGCCCCAAGCCCATCTGAAAAGAGCCCATCTGAAAGCCCATCTGAAAAGAGCCCATCTGAAAAGAGGAGCCTTTTTTACTTGGAATTCTATTGCTGTAATTAGCTGTAATTAGTCTTCCGTCTTAACTTAGAATACTAATTCATATAAATTAGTGAGTTTTCCTTTCTTAGAGCCTAGATTAAAGGTAATTAGCTGTAATTAGTCTTCCTTCTTAATTTAGAATCCTAATTGATGTAAATTAGTGAGTTTTCCTTTCTTAGAGCCTAGATTAAAGGTAATTAGCTGTAATTAGTCTTCCTTCTTAACTTAGAATCCTAATTGATGTAAATTAGTGAGTTTTCCTTTCTTAGAGACTAGATTAAAGGCATGTAAAGATATATATATTGATGTATAATCTCAATAGAAGGACACACAAATTAATACATTCTCAAGAGAATTCAAAATCTCTTCTCTATGATCGTGAGTTTGTCAGGATGTAGCAGATATGAGAATGCTTAGGTGGATGTGTGGAAAACCTAGGAAAGATAAAATTAAAAATGAGCGCTTTCGAGAGCATTTAGGGGTAGCACCAATAGGGGATAAGATTAGAAAAACTCGTTTAAAATGGTTTGGGTACGTTGAGCGTAGGCCGGTAATGGCACCGGTGAGAAAAGGTTTGACTATACAGGTGGATGGCCTATCAAGAGGTAGGGGTAGGCAAAAGAAAACATTGATGGGGGTCATTGATTCATATTTGAAGAAGTTTAACTTATCGAAGGATTTAGCTCAAAATAGAACGAAATGGAGAAATAAAATTCATGTAGCCGATCTCAACATGATTGGGATAAGGCTTTGATGATGATGATGATGATGATATCAATCTGGAAATCTATATAGATGCTACTTGTATTTTTTGATCGATAAGGTTTGGTGGCTCAAAATGTTTGGGATTTATTAAAGTTGGGTTGTGTTTCTAATGGGATTTCTTCTAGCTCATGGAGTATTAAATTGCACTACAAATGAGAAGATAGTTGACCTGAGAATTCATCTTGTAGGCATTATTACTTGCTTTGGTGCCACAACATTTTGGTTTCAGTTTCAATGAAACTCAGTCATTATCTGTGGGGAAATATTATTTTTTCCCCATAAGAGAGAGGAGCAAATCAAATGGTTTATGCTCTAGCAAAACAATGTATAATTAGGAGAAAATGTTACTTGTTAAGTATTTTTAAATATTTTGGTGTATTTATCTATTTTGGTTCTTGATGTTTCTACGTATTTGAACTGTGATTATTAATGTCTTATCATTCATAAACATTTCTTATTGATTGGTGTTCCTCATTGATGTCATGAAGGATGTGCTATTATTGGCTATAAATATCTGTTTGAATGTTACAAAGTTTCTTTGTTTTTTTGGTGATGAACTGATGTCAATATGGCGGTTTCTCTATTTCTGGTCTGCTTCCTTGAGTTCCTGTCATCAAGATAGTGTACATTCTTCCAATACTTCTCAATCGTTATTGATGTTGGTTCTATCACAAGTTTGAGAGATTTAATGCATCATGTTCCCACTTTTCTTTGCCATTTCTATATTCCATTATACATTATTTTTTCCTTATCATATCATTGCAAAGCTAGCTACCAATATATGCAGGAAATTTCACCTGCGGGTGTCTGTAAGAGAAGCCCTGTGTGAAACCCAATGGCTGCCTTCAATGCAGGGTTTGTCCATCTGCATTAAAGGCAGATATTTAATTTCACCTATTAGTTATGTTACAGACTCCTGCAGCAGAAAATTCTGCCCAAATTATAATCTCATGTCCTGCGGCGAGCCAGAAACTTGCCTTTATATGTTGATGACTCAGTACTATTCTCTTCAAGTTAAATGAGTTTCTGCTTAACATGGATATATTTGGTGGTCAAATTGGCTAAAATACCCTCGTCAACATATTGCATGGACAATTTTTGTTGTCCCTTCGAACTTATTCCAATGAAGAATTGTGGATGTCATCTTCGAATTGAATCACATTTGACCTACTTTAAGGATCATGAAATGCTAAATACCTAACCATAGTTTGGCTCATGGAAAAAGGATGAATCCTAGTGATGGCTGCTAACACAGTCTAACTTAGGTGGCCTATCCATCTTATCCCTTTTTGTAACACTCCTATCATATTGTTTTTTCTAATTCACTTTGATTTTAAAATGCTCCATCTGACTGGGGACAAAACTGGTTGTTTAAAAGGTTTCAAGTAGAAAACAGAGGATGGTTGGAAAGGAAATCCATTATTTTTTTATGGTAAATGGAAAAAAAGGAAATAGAAAAGAACTTCTTTGGTCATTGTATTTTGTAGTATAATGGAGCTTGGGATCCAAATAGAAAAGGAATACACACTTTCAATATTAGTTGCTATGGTGGAATTAGAAAAGGCAAACTAATCTTTATATATTTATATATATAGGAGAATATTCAAAAGCATCCGTCCCACGTGAAATATACATATATATATAGGAGAATATTCATACTCATCTATACCTCACGAACTTTTTTGTGAGAACTCTAGGTGGGGCGCATCTATCACCCAATTCAAACCTTGCATATATGTATTTATATATAAATGACAATTTTTAGAAGTACATGGAGCTGCACCTAGAGGCTGACTTTCCAAAAAACTGCCCCTGTGCTCAGGTCTGAAGTGTGGCCTGCATTTGGGCATAAGGCTCATTCTATGGGGCATCTGTGGCATTTTTGAAGATAAAGTGCATGCTTTCCATCCATATTGCGGAGGGACACGCTGTGTTAACACATCTAGTTTATAGGAAAATGGGAGCATCAATATGTAATTTAAAAAATTACAGATTTTTATTTAATTTTTTTATTAAGATCATTGAAAGCAAGTATAAGTTATCCAAAAAAAAAAAAAAAATCATTGAAAGTAAGTATGAACTTAAACTTATCCCAAGTTAACTCATTGGAATCTTAACAGAGCCAAACTCTTTTTTTGCATGTATTGGTATGTTTTATATCTTATGCAATTATCTATTATTAAAAAAAAAAGCAAGCTTGTGAGGCTTATACCTCATGCGTTGAGCTTTTTGCCTCATGCTTTGGGCAATTGGAAAGCCTCACCTGATGTCTCAACATTTTAGACATTGATATATCAGCTTCCATGTCTTGATCTTGATAATGAATGCATGCATCTTTTGCCTTCAAGAAAGTGAGAATCAATATGGAAAGATGTCATATTGGAGTAGGTGATGGAGTGAATACTCATTTTTGCCTTGAAATATTTTCTCATCCTTATTAACTGCCGCATTTTCCTTTGTCATTTAAGGCTCATTTGCTTGAACTGCTTTACAGAAGCGCATTGCAGGACTGTTATAGATGGACATGCATTCATTTACAAGTCATTTATGCTCCAAAGTTATACTTGGAGATGTAGATGTTTGCCTGTTAAATGCATATTGCTTGAAATAGTGGTTGCCACTGTAATGAAGATGGATTTGCCTTGCTTCCTTGCGAAGCTGTTCTTGTATCTCTGAATAATTTTTGGTGCTCATTTTGTTTTATTTAATTTTTTTGGGTGTACAAACTCTATGTATGTTTTTTCAAAAATAAACAAAGATAAGGGGGAAATTTTCCTTTGATGCTATATTTTACCAGTTTTTATTTATTTATTCATTTGTAAAAAGAATATCATTTTACTGATTGCTTGGGTTTGTTTTTTTTTATTAACATGAGTTATTGATTTCATTGTAGCTAGAAACTGTATGGAAACATTCTTATAAAGCCAGTGAGTGGAGGCCTTGTATAAGGAAGAATCTTGGAGGTATGAATAATCACTAAATTTCTTCAACTTGTAAGTGATAAAAAGATATTTCTTTTGTCACTAGATTTGTGACATGAACATTTGAGCTAAAGTTCTTGTATTCACATTGGCGAATCATGCCATACTCATGTTTTTTTTTTTTTGAATGGTAACTTGTATTAATCAGAGGCTTGATAGTACAAAAGGAATATAATGGAAAGCAATGAAAAACACCAAAAAAGCAAAGCCCCAAAAGAAGAGGCAAAAGCCAAAGAAAAAACAACTAAAACCTAGAGGCAAACCCTCCCAAAAGTTAAGATATCACCTCCCTCTAGTTAAGAAGAATGGAATTAATGGGCCCAAAACTTCTTATGAACAGACACCCAAGAAGCAGCCCAAAATATGGATTTGGAAATAACAATAGAGGGTGAAGAGGAAATACCTTAAAAGCATCTTTGGTTTCTTTCCTTCTAAATGGCTCCTATGGTTGCAAAAAAGGAAGCGCGCCATAATCTATTCCTCTTCGGAGATCCAAAAACAAACTTCCACGTGCGAAAAAGATCTTGAATAGTATGAGGAAGGACCTATGACAGATTAAAGCACCTGACGAGCAATGTCTAAATTTCAAACGCCATAGGACAAAGGAGAAGGTGATCCACTGTTTCTTCTGCAGATAAGCATAGAGGGCAAGCATTAACCACAATCACTTTACAGTTTCTAAGGTTGTCAAGATCCAGGATACGACCACGGAGCACCAGCCAGCCAAAAGCTAACACTCTAGGCGGCACCTTAGATTTCCATAAAAGATCATAATGATTATGATGCACTGTTACAGCAGACATGGACAGAAAGAAGGAAGAAATTGTGAATACACCTTTAAAAGACACCCAAATCTTGCAATCTGTCCCCTCTTCTGGAACAAAAACTTGTTGCAGAACACTCAGGAGGCGAAGGAGATTACTCTTTTCATTCTCTCGTAAATGCCTCCTAAAAATCGGACCCCAAACAGTTTGACCATTAATCTTTGACTTTGGCTAACTGATTAGAAGCACAACTGAATAGGTCGGTGAACTCCTCTGCGAGCGGCTTGTCCCCCACCCAAATATCTAGCCAAAAGTAAATATCTTCACCTGAGCCAATCTTGTATCTAATGTTAGTAGCAAATAAAGCATTAGTAGAGATGATACCTCTCCATCGGCTAGACAATCTGTATGAGGGCCCCAAGATGTCCCAACCGTTTCCTCTTACTTTGTATTTAGCTATGATTAGTTGCCTCCAGAGACTACCTGAATGCTCCCCTAACTACCACAACCATTTCCCTAAAAGAGCAAGATTCATTTGCTTCAGAGGCCTAAAGCCCAGACCTCCCTCCCTTTTTGGCTTTCAAACAGAGTTCCAATTGACGACGTGGAACTTCTTCTTGATGCTTCTGCCTTGCCACAAAAAGTCTCGCCGAAGCTTTTCTAAACACTTAAGACCCAAAGATGGGCATTTGAAGACAGACATGCAGTAAATTGGAAGATTAGCTAAGGCTGACTGGATCAGAGTAATTCTCCCCCAAAAGGATAGGTATTTTGCTTTCCATGATGCCAATTTTTGCTCCACCCTCTCCACAACTGGGTTCCAGATTGATTTAGGAGTATTCCCAACACAAAGAGGCAGCCCCAGATAACACGAAGGAAGGGAAGCAATCTTACAGCCCATGATGCTAGCAAGAGTCTCAAGTAATTGATCTTCAACAGATGTTTGGTGTTTGTTTATTGATACCATTTAAAATTATTATGTAACTTATTACGTATGTTTGGTGTTTGTTTAAATATCTTTATGCTCTCTCTCTCTCTCTCTTGCTAGTTTTTTCCTTTTCTGTTTTTTCCTTGAAGGGTCTCTCTTAAAAGTATTTTTAGTATTTGCATTTATGAAGTAATTGAATTGCATTAAGTTGTATGGTATCTGTCTGATTTTTTTTAAAATATTAACGAGGGTTTGTTTTGCCGACAACCACAGGTTTAGTTGAATCAAATGGTTACATATATGTTGAGGCAAATGGCGGCTTGAATCAGCAACGGACTTCGGTTGTTTTTATACCTTGCTTATTCACTGCTTATGTATTTATTTATTAGCACAGATGATCACTTCGCTACTTTCATATTTTTAGTTTACATTTGATTTGAATAAAGTTATCTTTAATGAACAAAAAACTTATATGACTATTGCATATGTGTTTTGTAGATATGCAATGCTGTGGCTGTGGCAGGCTACCTGAATGCAACCCTTGTAATTCCCAATTTTCATTTCCATAGCATTTGGAGAGATCCCAGGTTTGTTATTACTGACTCTTATCTACAGTAACTAGTATGCTTATTTAAGGTCCTGAACAATGAACATGTTTTATAATTGATTTATTCCTTCATTTTGGGGAGTCAGCAGTAAGCAGTGGAAGCTTTGATTATATGACATCGATTCTGTGTGTGTTTTTCCTTTCTCTTTTTGCTTCAGTTGAAAAATAATTTTTCCATCATCTTAAACAGCTGTATGAGATCCTTAGAACCTCCTAGAGTCAGACCTTTCTATTAGACAATTGGATGATGATAGCCAGTTAATAGGTTACTTCAACTTATCTTGACAATTGGAGTTTTGCTTTGCTAAGTTTTCTTCCTCCTTTCTTTGTTGGTGGTAGAAAATTTCTTCTCCTTTTTACCCATCACAAATTGGCTTGTTTCTTATTGTGCATTTGTCCTTTTGTCATAGATGGTCTTTGAGGGATTCTAAGGGCATGTTTGTGCAGTGACATCCCGAGGAAGGAGTGAAGTTTTCAATGGATATCCACTAATCCAATGTTTGGTGCAGAAACTTTCTGTGATATATGTTTTTTCATTGTTGGTATAGGTCCCCCATGGTGAAATTTTGAACTCTTAAGGTGAAGGGGTGACTTTTCTGCAGAAAATGTTTGGTCTTTCCCTCCCTCCTTTCTTCATCAATGCAACAGATTGCAAAATCACTGAATGTGGAATCACACCTGAAGATGTTCATGTGGAAGGTACATTGTGGATTCTGCAGGCCATTAATTCCACGGCCTTTTCCAAACATGCTGTAAAGGAAGGAGCAAAGATTTTGGACAATGCTTCATTTTGCTTGCCAGGTTGCTTTCCTCTTTAAGTTTTTCTGTAAGGTCATTGGCTCCCACCCTTTAGATCTCATCTTTTTGCTTGTGGTATAGCTGGGTCTAGCTTCACCTAGAGTACAGGTTTTTTGCTGGTCTGTGGTACGGGGAAAGGTGTCAGCAGTGGACAATCTGTGTAGTAGAGGCATAGTCCAGAATCTATATCAAACCTTTGTCCATTGTTCCTTAAGGATGAGACAATCCTCTGTCTGTTCTTGCTCCGTGGTTTCTCCTACTTAGCTATTCCATTTGGAGCTTTTTTGAAGGATTTGTGGTTACCTGTGATGTTGCGCTAGTTCCCTTGGGGTCGGGAGGTGCTTCTTGGTTTGCATGCCCTTTTGCTTTGTGTGGCTTTATTCTCTGGAAGATTTTGGTCCTTTTGGAAGAAAAGAAATGATTGAATTTTCTAATCCTATTCAAAGTTCGTTGATGATATTATCTCCTCTGTGATGAGTAGGGCTGGCAAGTGGGCCTTACAGAGAAAGGATTTTGAGGGCCTAAACTTGGTGTGGATATAGGATTTTAAGGGCCTAAACTTGGTGTATTACTTAAATTTATAATTGGTAGGGTGTTGAGAGAGCTTTCTTGGTCCCCTCCTCTCCCTATGGTGTAAAAGTTTAACATGGCTGACGGGGGTTGGGGGAGTTTTCATAATGCTATTTTCATCTCCATTAGGGTGTATCTTCAAGCAGCTCTTTCAGTCCAAGCGTATTGTAGAAATCGACTCTTCTTGTGCAGTTGATTCAGTTTCAGCTCCAGCTAGGAGTCCATGTGGTTTTCATTTTGTAATCAGTGAGGTTGAAGCTCTATCTTTGTTGTTGTTTGTACCGCCATCTTACAGAATCAAATGAGTTGGTGAATTCTCTAGTGAAACAATGCATCAACAAGATCTCTTCTTTTTTTGGGCCTTTGTTATATTTGCCACTATTTTTATTTATTATTATTTTTCATTAATTTTGTGGTCTCTAGCATTTTGGGGGGTTGATAGGATCTCTCTACCTTGGTTGTGTCATTGTTGTATGTGCCCTGTTGGTGTTTTTGTTTTTTGTTAGTTCCATTGTTGTAGCTCTTATACCTTCTTTTTTGCTTTTATGTAATAAAAGCTTTCTGTTACCAGTAAAAAAAAGAAAAAAGAAAAAAGAAAAAAAAAATGCAGAATTAACCACTTAAATGGAACCTGCATGCCTTGAAGGACCATTGAAGTAGAAAAAATCAGCAACAAGATCATCCAGTTTCCTTAAAAAAGAAGTGTGAAAAATGATAAGAATAATCTGAATCATACCAGTTGACTGTGTAGCATTTTTATCCTTCCACGCTGTGCCCAAAAGTCGATCTTGCAATCTTACCATCCATACTGTCAAGCTGAGTCACTTGCAGGAGAATGATGTCAGCATTAGCATTAGTAGTTGTATGCTTCTTTGCAATTGGAAACATACTTAGTGGATGCTTCCAGTCCTTAAAGTTCCATGTAGGTAGCTTCATAAATTACCCGATTTCATTCTATGAGATGATCACTCCACTAATTTGTAACTGTTGATGGAAGAATTTAAGTTCACTACCTTGCCTTTTCCTTTAGGGCATGTTTGGGAGAGGGGCAGGGTAAAGTAAACTAGAGTAAACCCAAAATTAAGAAAGAATAATATATGATTGGGTTATGATGACTTTTTATTTTTCGTTGTTTGATATGGAATCTTTTTGACTTTTTGTATAAAAAGTAGAGATTTTTTTTTAGTTTAGTGATGACTTTTTGACTTTTTTTGAAGAAAGATGGAAAAAATCTGAATTTTAAGAAAAAAAGAGGGAAGAAATTTGAATTTTTAAAATTTAACTTTACTCTACTTTACTCTACCTCTTTGCCAAACATGCCCTTAAATTTTTGCTTATGCTTCTTTGTGTACCATAGTTGATGTAGGACAAACCAGCCCAATGGGTCGACCAGCCAATGGTCCTAGCCATCTATATTGACTAATTATCTGGGCCCAACCCATTCATTTTATGTTGTTTTTATATTATTTAGAGCTTTTGATTATTTTTTAAGTTATTTTAGTAGGTTGTTTTAATCCCGGCTATCAATGTGTTTGGATGGTTTAGATTGGTCCTAGGGTTATTTCTTTTCCTATATAATGATGTAAAGCCTCTCTGGCTAAAGGATGATTGATGATTAATGAAATTCCAGTGCTTTTGGAATATTTTCCTAGTTTCTTCAAGTTCTCCTTGGGATCTCTAATGCCTCTTGATATGGAGTTTGGTGAGAGCCCAAATTCGTAATACCTCCAGATCGAAGTTTGGTGAAAGCCCAATTTTTTCCTTATCTCTCCGTCTTCTACTTTGCCCGCCCTGCATCTCTTTTCCATTCCGCGTTAATAGCCTTAGGCATTTGTCACTTAATAATTCGCAGATGATAAGACACAAATCTTTTTTTTTTTTTTTGAATGGTGATTTGTATTGTATAGAAAAAAACCAGTACATAAGGAATGCATTTGAAAGATTAAAGAAAAACAATAAACAAGAAACAATATGTTAGGAATATAAAAAGGGCCGCACAGGCCCTAAAAAGGAAGAGTCCAGCCCAACAATTAAGAGAAGACCAGGTCCCTCCAATTAACACACAAATCTTCATTGTAGCCATTCTTCGATACACCCAAAAACTCAACTCATCTTTAGAATTTTAGATGTTACCTTTGCCAAATCATCTTTAGCACTGTGGAATTCAAGTATTCACCTACCATGAAAGCATTGTTGCATGCATTAGTCTTTTGAGTTTCTTTCATCATCATCATCATCAGAGCCTCTTGTCTTAACTATGTTGGGGTTGTCTATATGAATTCTGTTTCTCCATTCAGATCTATCATGAGCCAAATCTTCATATAGGTTGCACTTCTTTGAATGTATTTTTACTACTTCCATTTACATTCTCTTCGGCCTACCCCTTCCTCTTGGTTGGCCATCAACTTGCATACCCAAACTTTTTCTTACCGGTGTCGTTGCTGGATGTGCCTAAATCATCTCAAACTGGTTTTTCTCATTTTATCCTCCCTATTGATGCTACCCCTAAATGCTCTTGAAATCACTCATTTTTAATTTTATCATTCTTAGTTCTACCACACATCTACCTCAACATTCTCATCTCTGCTATCTTCATTTTGTGCATATGCAGCTTTTTGATTCGCCAAGTGTTTGCTTCATAGGTCATAGCTCTAATCACTATCCTGTAAAAATTTCCCTTCAATCTTGTTGGCATTTGTTTGTCACAAAGCACTCCAAAAGCAAGTCTCCACTTCAACCATCCTGTTTTCATTCTATGTTCGATATCTTCATCAAGCTCTCCATCCTTTCTAATTATTGAGCTAAGATAATGGAAAGAATCTCTTTGTGGAATCTCCTGAGCTTCAATTTTCATAATAATTTCAATCTTCTGAGCTTCATTGCAGTTATTATTAATCACACCACGCTATTTAGAAACTTGATCAGCCCAATTGGAATTAGGCCCCAAAACATCCAATGGTTCCTTGGAGTTGGAACAAATATCATTCTACTAGCTTATAAACTTACTGCAGTGCAGGGTAGCTCTCCCGACAAACAACATTTATCCATAGGTGGTCCCATACAGGATAAGATGATGAACATTTGTTCATTTCTGAGTGTTTCTGGTTTGACTTGGCTTTATTTTTTTCATATTTAGTCATTTGGAGGCTACCACACGCTCCTTGTTATAGTGAAATCTTGTTGGATATTATTTGTTTAATGTCTGTGTCTCAAAAGTTTTAGAAAACCTACTATCGTCTTTTCCTTTAAAGCCTACTATCGTCTTTTCCTTTAAACAGTTGGGATCAGATAAGAACTCTTTCTTATGGGGGATTATATATGCACTTGATGAGCTTTTTGCTTGGAAAGGAAATGAATCCAGATCTAAAGTAGCTTTTGCCTTGAATCCTTTTATTTGGATTTTTTCCGCTGTTTTTTGAATTACTAAAAACACTTGTCATGATGGTGAAAGAAGTTAAACATTTTTCGAATAATGTTTGTGGGTATTAAAGTTGTATGGCATCTGTTTCTGTTTTTCAGTCGCACGGCTAAATGTAGATGCTAACTTTTTGTTTCCATTGATTTAGATATGAACTAAGTGGTTGCTTGTTCAGAAAGTAATAAAGCTCTCTGATTGCTCAGATCCAAAGTTATTCCTCTAACCCTTTTATTCAGAGAACACTGGATCCTGGTGATGTTGGGAATGAGGTTTTTTTTTGATAGAATGGAAATGAGGTTTTTATTTACTCCTTTTTAAGAAAAAAAATGAAGTCCTGTTCAAAACTTGATATGATTTTCGTGTTTCCAAGAGTTCATCTGGTTTTTTGGCTTCTATCTTACCTTAAGTGAGGATCCTCTAAACATCTTGGCTTCATTTTAGTCATACCTTTCGAATTTGTTAAATTTCTTCCAATTGTATGACATTCTCTGTAGTTCAAATCTACACTGATTTGCATTAATTAGCAGGCTTAGAGCGTTCATTTGGTTATTGTTGATGCTTGTCATTTTATTTAGCTAACTTGGTTACTCTCGTGCTTACTTCGTCAGCAAATTTAAGGACATCTATGATGAGGATTATTTCATCAGTACCTTGAAAAATGATGTACGGATTGTCAATAAGCTTCCAGAATACATAATGGATAGATTTGATCACAATATGAGCAATGTTTTCAACTTCAAAGTGAAGGCTTGGTCTCCCATTCGGTATTACAAGGATGTCATACTTCCAAAGCTACTTGAAGAGCAGTGAGTTTGATGCTCTTGTCACCTCTTACTTTCTCATAATGGGTTTGTATGAATTTACTCAAGATGTACTGGACTGATAACTGGTTGGAATTTCACTTGATGGATGTTCTAAATTAAGAACTTGTATAAGATCTTGCTTCTAGAAACCAGTTTCTTGGTTATTTTTTCTAATTTTATTTATTCCTCTGACCACTTAGCTTTATTGGCTGTATGTTTTTCTAGGCTATGCTGTTTTACTGTTACATTCATATTACTCGTGTGAAAATTCTCTTGAAGTTCCTGAGTGCTGTGTTTTCTATAAATCATGAATTAGTTGATCATTTCTTAATGGGTATTTTTGTGAGTACTCCTGTTCATGATTGATGCCATAGTTTATTGTAACTGTGCATGGTCCATATGATGGTACCTTGTCTGTTGTAGCTGTGCATGATCCAGATGAAGCTACCTTTGTAGGCATTCCTTTCTTTAGTAAGCAAGTTGCAGAAATTTTCATACCTTCTTTTTCAAAATTTCCCTTTCTTTTTTCTGAATGGTAACATGAGTTGAAGCTGCAACCTCTTGGTTGCGGTAATGAGAACCTTCCAACTCTGATAATAAGCACCTTACAGAACTTTCTGTACCTGCCATGGTGATGCAAACAGAAAGTTTATAGAGATCATTCATGTGGAACTCTTCAGTAAAGCTTTTAGAGATCATTCATGTGGTACTCTTCAGTTGTGAGGGTGTATAAATAAGTACGTACATTTGGAGAGCATGAGAACACACATAGGAAATTCTTTGCAATATTTGGAGTTGTATGGGAAAGTACTTATGAAAATGGAGTATGAATCAGAAGCTAAATAGGAGGCTAAATAAAGACTTTATTCTAGTCTGAGATTAGATAGAGAGGTAGATTATTCTAAATCTTAGTTGATATGCTGCAATCCTCTCATGTTTATGAATATAGATACATACAATAATGGGGCATCTCACATCTTCTCCATTCACACATTTCTGATTTCTTTCTTCTTCTTTGCTTCATCTCTATTATATTCTCTTTAATTCACACCCTCAAGTGGCCCCATTTGAGGAGGGGACAAAAAAAAAAAAAAAAATCCCTTCACAAAGCAGCAATGCTGCATTGTATTGGAGACAACCAACAAATTGAGATGGCTTGCTGGGTAGACTCAGCTTGGCATGTGGATCTTGAGTCATACTCATGAATTGGCCGAGTAGATTTGACTGGACCAACATGGACAAATAAACTACATTATTGGTAATTTAAAAAATCACTAAGTTCTGAGGAGACTTGAACCCATCCCAAGGCATATCTATTGCATTCCACTTCTCTAACCTGTGAAACACACATCATTGCATTGCAGTTGAAGGTTCATATACATACATACATATATAAATATATAAATATAAATATATATCTATTGTAGACATCAATCCAGTTAGCTAGTCCCTTCCTACCTATGCAGTTTTCGATCCATTTTTTCTTTCTTATATTAGGTTCCTTTTATTCAATGGTCCAGATAAAGAAATTGTTGGCCACATGGAACCTAATAATTTGAGATTTATGAGTAAATTGTGTACTTCCTCAACACGCAAGAAATTCAAAAGATCATGTTCATCTAAAACTCCAAATCATAATCTATTAAATCATTTTTTACTCCTCAACATCTTGTCTGTTATTTTTCCTCTATTCTTTCTGAACTCCTAAAAATGCAACTTACAAATTGATTATTATGTTCTGTTGCATGAAGGTATACCAGTATATTAAGTCATCATTAAATTTCCATATTTAAAGTTTATAAAAAAATTAAATTGAGTCCTTGATGCACAGACTTGGTTGATCAAGGTGCACAGATCCTTTATCTGGGTTTATTTTGTAGACCAAGCTACCAAAAACTTGACCTTGTTGTATGAGGGTTACCAAGGATTATTGTATCTTTTTCTGGCTTGCTATGGGTAGATCAGGGTATAGGACTGTGATCTGGCTTTGATTTGGGTAGAACAAATACAGGTGTATGTGACCTTAGTCTTGCCTGATGCGACTCCTTTACCCTCTAGATGCAGCTTGCATCTTGTTGCCCCATCCACTTCAAAAACATCCAACAACCAAGGAGGGCTGCTGCCTATTGTCATTGTGTTTTAGTTTCCAATATTTCTGTATTCTTGAACACCATAATTTCTTTCTCACTTGCCATTGGCTTTCTTTATTATCCTTTTCTAAGTTGGAGACTTAATAATCTCCTTATTTCCAAATTTGGAAGTACCCTTTTGTTTCTCTCTTTCCAAGCTGACTACAGGGGCACTGCATGAATTGTTTGCCTTGCCCTTCTTGTGGGAAGTGGGAACCTCCACAGCATCATATGGTTGTGTGCCTTACTGATTGTTTATTTTAAATTTGAACCTCGGGCATGATTTCTTCTCAGTTGCCTCACTCTTGCTTTGAGATTTTATTAAAAGAAATTTGGAGCACTTCTAAATTTGCCTACTATTTTGAATTCCTGTTGGAAATTGGAAAACTGACTTCATAAAATACCCATAGCCTTAAATTGCTTTTCTTTTCTTTTTTGCTTTTTTCTTCAATAGGTAGGCTGAGATGATAACCTAATTTTGGGGTTTTAACCCTTATTGATGCCAGTTAGAAGTATTCCCTTCCTTTAGCTACTAATCCCTTGATAGTAAATATAAGAGGAAAAGCAACCTTTTCACTTCTCCATAAGCAACCTGATAGTTTATATCTATTTGACTATTACTACTTAATGGTGATCTCATATTATTTATATTAAATCTTGTGTGGTCATCATGATTTGTGAGTACTTTTATACAACTCACTTCTCTTTTTTATGATAATTCAGGCTGATACGAATTTCTCCTTTTGCCAATCGATTGTCATTTGATGCTCCTCCAGCTGTCCAACGTCTTAGATGCTTGGCAAATTATGAAGCATTAAGGTTTTCAAGTCCTATAACTGAACTTGCGAACAATTTGGTGGCACGGATGAGAGAACGTAGTGTAAATAAGAAGGGGAAATATGTTGCAGTTCATCTGCGCTTTGAAGAGGTATGACTATATAAGTTCTTCTCGGCATGGAAGATGTGTACAACTAACCATTGTTTAATTTGAAACTACTTTCTGTGGGTGTCTTGAGGGGTTGTGGACTAATTTTTCTTGCATGCAGGATATGGTTGCCTTCTCCTGCTGTGTTTTTGATGGTGGGGAGCAAGAGAAACTTGCGATGAATGCAGCAAGGGAAAGAGGTTGGAGAGGGAAGTTTACTAAGCCTGGACGTATTATACGGCCTGGAGCGATTAGGATGAATGGGAAGTGCCCTCTTACTCCGTTGGAGGTGAATGCTTCTAGGTTTTTAAATTGTTTGATTATCATATCAATACTCAGTGAACTCTGAAGTTTGTGCTTGTGGAAGCTCCTTTTTATTGCTAATAACAATGTATCTTCTTTATTAGTTTTGCCTGACTTAATTGTTGAGTTTTTTTGTTTGGAATGGTGAGTTAATTCTTGAGTCGATCAATGCTAAACATGCATCATAGAAATTGGACCATTTTTGTTCTTGTGTGTTGATTGTGAAACCATAGCTCTGAAACACAAGCTGGATGAAGTGGTTTATATAAATATGAAGATATGTTTTGTCCTGGTATTGCAGGGTAGTCATGGGCACTTGTAGCAGTTGGTATTGAAGTCAATACTTGTGATCAGTACTTCACATGCAACTTGGGAGTTTATGTTTATAGTCCGATCATAATGTTATCAAAGTCACCACATATTTTTTTTAATTATCAGCCATTTACAAACTGTTTGCATTGCTTTCCATCAAAGCTGACAGAAGTATTAGTATTAAATAGTAAATCACCACTGTCATCGTTGAAGCCTTCTCATCTTTTTCTGGCTATCGAGATAGAAGTGTATTAGTTCTAGATAAAGCTCAAATTTTATGTTTATAAGAACAATGATATATTGGGAAATATTCATGTAGATAAACAATTAGACCTATAAAGCTAAAACTGTATTTTTATAAGAACAAAGATATGTTGGGAAATATTCATGTAAATAAACATATACAGTATTATGCTTATTAGGGCCCAAGGGCATACTTGAAATATAGTAAGGTATGCTTAATAAAACATATTATTCTGTATTTAAAGCCTTAATCATGGCTTACAACTGAATAGTTCTCCTTGGCGTCCTCTTCTATTCTCTCTTTTCAATTTGTTTTTCATCATTTCTGTATTTTCTCTCTAACTTTTCTCTTCAAAGAGATCATCTAAAACTCCTTTCTTGTATCAAAGTTTCGATTCAAAGATTCTTCCTATTTCTTGCAGGACACTAGGTCAATAATATGCATTTCCATTCCTCTTTCCCCATTATTGGTTTTCATCCAAGTGGCCTGGCCAGACTGTCAACTGCTTCGTAGTAGCGTGTCTGCTTTCGGTAAACCCTCAGTACACATATGGTCATCATTTTCATTATGGACATCTTATTCGACATCTATATAGGTTGAACTGATAAAAAGAGAGGAAAAACATCCATCTAGGATGATGCAGCCAAAGAGGGAGCCAATTGATTAGAAAACCAAAAACCAACCCTAATCCCCAAAATCGACAGTTACCATCGTGTCACTGCTTTGTTGTTCTTCACTTACCTTTAGTTCTGCTGTGATTTGCCCAATCATTCCAAAGCCCTAAACCTTCGGAAAGATTCACTTCTACAAATACCCATGGACACCCTGGACCCCCATTTCCTATTAAACAAACTTCTGATTACAGCTATGATACATGTGCCCAGCGTATTTGTGTTAGATGGATATGACACTCATTTTGGTACTCAATTCTGCATTTTCAGCATAGAAGTTTTTAAAAAGGAATATAAACAATAACAATTTCATAAGAAATGTTCTAAAGAAAAAGTTCATACTTTATATAAACACCTTAATATAAAATATGAAACTTTATATTATGGACAGGATACCTGTATCTGTACTGGTAGTCATGTTTGGAATTACCAAAAGTGTAGAGTTGTTTCTTTGATCCTGATATCTGTGTCCGTACCCATATCCATATATCTAGGGCATCATAGGGTTCCACCCAAACTCTACTCAACTAGAGTCCTAAATTCCATTGCAATTAACAATCTTCTTTCTAACCCAGTTGCTCCTGAATAAATCCAAACAAATCCAACCCTAGAGTCCACACACAACTTGATTAATTTTGAGCAATTCTGTAACTGTCCTGATCCAATCATATCTTAGCCTAGATAGTCCCTGAACCACATTTGAATTCAACCTAATATGCTCAACTTTAATTGCCAGCAAAGTTCAAGAAGAATGTGGACCCAGGACCATCTGTTTTACAAAAAGGTTGTGCAGAATATTTATTAAATTGCGGATAGATATTATACCCCAGAAACCCCATAGAAGGAATTTAGGAATTTAAAATGTGGAAAAATGAATACTCATAGTCACGACACGAGGGCCCTGGATTTTGGGTTGTGAAAGTGGTATTAGAGCATGGTTTTTGGGCAAAAAAAAGAGTGAGCAGCACTTAGGGTGCGCAGTGAGGATGAATTGATTGATAAATAGGTTTGTGGACTGCTATGGTATATTCATTTCATGGGTTTGCATGCCTTAATCTTTTGTTATTTATATTGTATCTAATTACATTTGGAAAGACCCAATTTCCTTTTGGGGGTTGGTTTTTTCCCTTTTTTTTTTCCTTTGGTGGTTTTGTTGCTCTTTTTTTTTTTTTTTTTGGTGTGGTGAGGGGGAGATTATGGGGTTAACGGGGGTGATGTGGGGAGGAGTATTGTAATACCCAGAAAACCCCTAGGAGGCATTTAGGAATTTAAAATGTGGGAAAATGAATGCTCAAAGTTGCGATGCATAATTCAAAGGGCCTCGTATTTCAGGTCATGACTTAGATATGTCTCTATGAAAGGATAAAGTTATTTGAAAATTGGTTAGGCAGTTCATTATGGTGGCGATGAGTCCATAGGGGATGGGGATGGTTTTTATCCAAGTTGCTTAGATAATTTACGTGATGCTAGAAGTTGGACTGACAAGGTTGAAGATGGGGATAGTGTTAGAAGTCCTGGCACAACGTCCTGATGATCATGAAAGTTTCAATTGTTGTGATACAATGCCATTAATTGATAATGGTATCATGCAATCAAATGGAAGAGCAGATGCTGAAGGCTGGTAAAGTGTTGAGAGTTTCTTTTGGTAAAGCTGAGGATGATATGAAATCCTTTGTTTCTTTTTAGTGGTGGCTGTATCTTTTTTGGGTGTCCTCCCCTGTTTGCTCTTTTGTATAATCCTTTGTACTGTTTGCCTTTGATCAACGCAAGTTAGCATTCCAAAAAGAAAGAAAAAAAAAGGAGAAGAAAAAATATATGAGATCCTTTGTTAAAGGTTTTAATAAGAACCCAGCCACAGAAGTATCAAAAAAGGAATCAAAACGGTAAGGGACGGGAAGGGATGTGAGAACCGAGAATTTATAGTTTGAAAATAATGATCATCCCTTAGAGATGGAAGAGAATGGAACATTGGTGGTTGTGCATTGTGTCTTTTGTCTGAGTTTTCATTCAAGTATGGAATGGTTAGTTGCACGGTCAAGTCTAAATTAGTTATCACTTACCAGTTATCAGTGGGGGTTGCACTAAAGTGTCTTTTTGGGTGTTTGTTTAGGGTTTTTTTTTTCTTTATATTTTTTGTGCTCTGTTTTTAGCTATAAAAGTTACCATTCTGTTGTATACTGATGTTTTCTTGTAAGGGTGGAACACATGGGATGCGCATTAGGAGTTTTGGACAAATGAAGATTTTTCATCTCTTATTTTTTCCTGAACCCAAAGTAAGATAATACACATTTATCACTTTATTCCATTTGGTTTTTGCTTCTACTATGAACAAATGAAGCAGAGAACTTTTTATAGTAATGTAGATGAGAAGAACATAATTACAGCACAGTACATCTGGATAAACTTGGTAGTATCTGAGGTTGCAGCACACCAATCCAACTAGGATTTTGCAGCTTACATCTTACTTCATTATCACATTGCATGTTGTAGATGTTTTGAGTATTATAACTTTGAGGTTGAAGGAAGAAGAGATGGGAAAGAGAAGAAATAGCTTTCTTGAATAAATTTTTCATCACATTGATAGGAATGATCATCTCTATATAAGGGCAACATTACCCTAACGATAGCTGTTACTGCTAATCTAGATAGCATTTACAGCTGGTCTAACTCATGTTTAAAAGATGCAAAGATATGTACAGTTAGCCACTGGATAATAATTACATTGGGTACATGAGGGACCAGAGAAAATAGTGTGCTACTTCTTACGTGGTGTGCAAGAGCAACATTGCTGTTCCGATTGTGCACTCCAACCCAAACCCACAAAATGTATCCGGAGAGGAGTGAAGCTTCGATTTGCTACTTAGGTAGGCTTGGCAAGCTTTAGTCATGGCTTTAACAAAGAGAACCCCAGAGAGATATGTTTGGTACGCTCATGGGAGACTGGATTAGAGGTTATGCTGATGGTTCTAGTGTCGTCTTGTCGGCATAAAGGGGAGTAGCATTAGTGAGTTTTACTCCAAAATTAAAGAAAGGTTTGGGCTAACAAAGAACTGGACATCCTGATTCATGCAGCAGCAGAAGCTCCAAAACCTCATTATCCGGTGTCAAATATGAAATCTGATGATATCATATGATGGCTACCCGAATGGTGCAAGTTATCCCTTATTTTCACAGAAATCAAATATTGGTCTGAAAGATGAATGGTGGTGATGATTGCTGGGTCCAGAAAATTACGATAATGGAGATCGTGAAGATGACTTACCTTTTGGCAGTAAGAAATCGAAATGCAACCTTGCTTGCAATTGACTGATGAAGGTGATGGTGGGCCCCACAGATGTGAAAGATGGGGCAGATTCTTACGATCAAGAGAGCTGCACTTTGAAAGGACTCAGAAGTCCTTTAGAAAAGTTCTCTGATGGCCTGCTGTTGTATCTCATATGATCTTCACAAATTCTAAGATGGAGATCACCAAATTATAACTTGAGGAAGAAAAAGAAGAGTAGAAGAAGAAATAGGAATCATGGGGTGGTCACTGTAGAAAGCATACCCACTCCTACAGTTCCACCCAGGGATTGATACCTGCGTGGGTAGGTTTCCGTGGTCTCCTCTGGCCACTAGGCCAAAATGGAAAAAAATAAAGGGAAGAAATAACTTTCTTGAATGAATTTTCCCTCACAAATCAAGGGACGATCAGGGCAACATTAACCCAATGATAGCAGTTGCAGCTAATCCAGAGAACTATTGCAGCTAGTCCGTCTTGTCCCTCAGCTGGCTAGGGTCACGGATGTGTAAGTTGAGTGCATCAGTTCAAATCCTTATTGTAGAAAATAAAAAAAAAATTACAGCTAGTCTGATAGACAAAGATATCTGTGGATATCTACTGGATAATGGTTACATGTACACGAGGGACCACAAAAAATTAGTGTGCTACTTCTTATTGTGGTCTGCAAGAACACTGATATTACTGTTCCTGTCCTTACAATGAGAATACTGGGAATTGGCAAAACCTGAAAGATCATCATTGTCATCTTTGGATCCTTATCTTATTTATCTCGGCTTCAAATATGATCTCTCTGATGAAAAATTGAAGCACTTAAATAAATTTTTTTTGGCTCTATTTATATGGAAATGGTCAAGCATATATAAAGTATAGTATAAAATTGATAATGAGTATGCTTATATCGCTTTACATTTGTATTGTTGGCTTGACGTTTTCTTTATACAGGAAAATTGAGAGGGGCACACGCACTATCTATGAGAATTCAGGCCCACCTTGAAGCATAGGGTTGAAAGTTTTCTCATAATTGTTAGAGTTGGGAAAAAATCTGTCTCTCCTAAATATTTCCACCCATAGGATTTTGACTCTCTCAAATTTTAACTGTCTTGGAACTAGAAATTTTTTTGAAATTCAATCTTGTGGAAAATGTAGGTTTGAGAGTGTCAGATTGGTTCCAGTGCTAGTTCAACCTATGGTGAGCGTAGGGCATTAGCGTGAGGGGATAGACTGACAAAGGTGGGCCCCACTGAGATGGATCACGTATGAACAGTACTGCTATTAAGTGAATATTCTGTATGTAGATCATTATCATCATTAAAGCCTTGTCCCATCTATTTAGGGTCCGCATCTACTTTTTTGCTTATTTTTTATGATGTTTTCAGTAACTCCATAATCCATCATGTCTTTTTTCTCCATTTCATTTAAGATCTTTAATAGTTTACCTTGAACATATGTTTTCAGTAACTCCATAATCCATCATTTCTTTTTTCTCCACTTCATTTAAGATCTCTAATAGTTTACCTTGAGCATATGTTTTCAGTAACTCCATTATCTAAGAAGCATGGACACTTTTAAGAAAGTGATGTGTCTGTGTCGGACACGTGTCGGACACCGACACTCCTCGGACACGTGTCCGATACTATTTAGCCGTGTCCATAATTAAGAATTAAAAATCTTAATTTCGGACGCTTGTTTGACACTCTTTTTGCAACGTGTCCCACAATTCCTAACCCGTGTCTATGACTAAAAAATAAACATGTAACTCATATCTCTTGGACATTTTGTTAACATGTGGTTATTAAAACATAAAAACTTAATATATAACAATTTTATAACATAGAAAAATATATGATTGTAAACATCAATCATATCAGAAGCAAAAGACAAATAAATATTTCACTTAAGAATAGGCCTCCAGATTAGCTTCTTTTTTGCTTTTTGTATTTTTTTTTTTTAGGGAGGGGAAAGAGATGATCCACCCTTTTCTTTATATGGATTTTATGGAACTATGGATATTTCATGTTTAATGATTATGAATTATGTTTTAGTGTTATATTGATATTTGATAATTTGATATGTTTGTTAGTTGGTACTTGAATTTTTATTTTTTGATTGCTAAATTGATTAAAAAAGTTAAAATGATGTTATTTTTTTAGTAGATGATTATATATATATTAATATATATTATTAACGTGTCCCCGACATGTCCGTGTCCTACTTTTTTGAGAAATGCCGTATCGGCGTGTCTGTGTCGTGTCGTATCCGTGTCCCGTGTTCATGTCCATGCTTCTTAGTCCATTATCCATCATGTCTTTTTTCTCTACTTCATTTAAGATCTCTAATTGTTTACCTTGAACATATAAACCTTAAATACATTTTTACAGGGGCTTTTCTGGGTATTTTTTACCACATACCTATACCATTTTGAATGGCATTTCTCTCTCTCTCTCTCTCTCTCTCTCTCTCTCTCTCTCTCACGCAATTGCCTCATAATTCAGCAGGAAGCTGTAGAATCTGCGCTCATTTTGTTTAACTTTGTGGCTTTTAGGTTGGTTTGATGCTTAGGGGTATGGGCTTCGGTAATGACACATCCATTTATCTGGCATCTGGAAAGATCTATAATGCGGATAAAAATATGGCTCCTCTCCTTGAAATGTTCCCCCTTTTACAAACTAAACAGACACTAGCGTCTGCTGAGGAACTTGCTCCTTTTAAGGTATGCTTGTTATCACAGCCTATATTACTTCAGTGTGTTGACGTTATTCTGGGAATATACTATTAAACTCATTTCAGTTTTGAAATGATAAAACTCATTTCTTTAACATAAGTTACTGCTTCTAGAATTTTTCTTCCAGGATGGCTGCTATAGACTACACTGTTTGTCTTCACAGTGAAGTGTTTGTAACGACTCAAGGTGGAAACTTCCCTCATTTTTTGATGGGCCACAGAAGATTTTTGTATGGTGGACATTCCAGGACAATCAGGCCTGACAAGCGGAAGTTAGCATTATATTTTGACAATCCCAAGATTGGGTATGTATTTCATTGTATAATAGATGCCATTTTTTTTTGCCATTTTTTTTTGCATAGCTGTAATCTTAGTTATGTTATAATTATAAATAATCTTACGTCTCTTTTTAACGTATATTCTCTAGTCAATGTATTCAATTTGTAGTCCTGACATTTTCACTTGTGTGCTCTTTTAAGCCTTTTCACTGGGAGACTTCGTAAATTATTTCTTCATGCAAATTTACATTTGACTCTCTAGTTCTCAGCCTTATTTTCTTTTAATTGTTTTCAGTTTCACATCATAATTTGTAAATTTAGTTAAATATAATGCTTCTGAAAGATGTGTTTGATTAACTAAATTTTCATAGTGAATGTTTTCCCCTTTAAATTTTCATAGTGAATGTTTTCCCCTTTAAATTTTGATAGTGTGTGTTTTCCACTTTAAATTTTCATATTGTGTATTTTCCCCTTAAAATTTTCCTAGTCTGTGTTTTCACCTTTCTGAATCTATATGCTTTCCTCAAACTAGGAAACTATGGGCTTTCCAAATTATTTTTTTCCGTTAGAAAGATGCGACTTTATTCGTCCTGTTTGACTGTTTGTGTGTGTATGTGTGTACATTCTGTTTGCCTGCATATGCTTGCTAGCTTTACTTTGTATGTGTCATAAGAATTGAACCCATGATCTCGAGTGGTGATAAAGTTGTGAATTGCTATTGGGGTGTTATCATGACTTTCTATGAAAAGCGACTGGTGTGAGCTGACAACTGTGCTTTTTTTTTTTTTTTTTTTTTGCTTGACTGTCTTTTGCTTGACTGCCTCACTGGCAGAGGACTAGGTCTATGACCTAGGGGGTGTGGAATCGAACTCGGACCGCCCTGGGAAACAGGATGCCTATGACACTGGGATAACAGTGTATTGGCGTGAGCTGACAATTGTTAGTAACAAGAGATACTGGTTGAATTCTAAGCCTGCATTCCATTTTCATGACCTTTTTGTTGTATTCCACTCTTAAAAATGGTAGAGGCCGAACCAATTTCAAAATGGGAGTATGTTAGCACTTTTCTTATAGTGGCAAATCTTGACCTGACCTGCCAATCCAATATGAACCGAATGTGGTAGTTTGGGTTGAAAGTTTAGATGGCAAAATTTTCTAATTAATAAATAGGTCGTGTTTGGTTGCGTGACTTCCGTCTATACTTGCCATTCAACCTGCCAACCCAACCTGAATGTGGCCCGTAAATTAAGGGTTTGGATTTTGACCCCTTTGATTCATAGGTTGCATTTGTTAGACATTTTCAACCCATTTAATAAATGGGTTATTTCTGGGTTGGGCCTATACATGTTACTGCAAACTGGACCAAAACCCAACTCCAACTTGACCTAACCCGTTCCCACCCTTGTTTTTGGTGGTTATTGAAATGTGGCTATGACTAATAGCATACTTGATGTAAATGGTTTTGAAATATCATATATTCTTGTTTAACTTGAGTCTATCTTTTAGTTTGTGAGATTTCGAATAGGGTTAGGAAATCGTGATCCAACCTGCCAATCCAACTAGGATCTGATCCGGTAATTAATGTTTCAGGTTGACCAGTCTACTTTTGTGTTGTGTTAGGTTTTACCTTTCCAAGCTGATTAATCAATAGATTAGATACAAATTTGTCTGTACTTGCTATTTTATAGCCTGGGAGCCTAACTCGAACCTAACCCAACCCAACCAAATCTCTCAAACTCAGATTTAGAAAATGCCTGCACCCTGTGAGCCCCATTTGGATGCATTAAAGTGGGATAAATAGGTTTGAATGTGAAATAGGGGTGTGCGCAATATCAGTCCTATCAAATTATCCTAGCTCTTAATTTTAGGTCTTCAAAGCGTAATGATAATGACTGTATATGGTGTAAACTCATGATAAATCCAACGGTGACTATTAACTGAAGTCCAAATCAATGTCAAATTAGGACAAGATTTCAATTTAAGGAGGTTAGGTGTGTGTGAAGGGATTGGATTGATAATAGTTGTGGCCCCTATTTGAGCATTAGACTAGGCGTCAGTGTGGGAAGGCATTCTTTAGAATTTGCCATATTTTAATTTTGGAATTGTTTTTTTAATGCCAGATCCTACAATATTATGTGTTGAGAATATTACTGATGTAACTGTATTAAAATATTACATTAGATGTGTCTTGAGGCATAGATTAGCAGATTGCATTAGAAACTTACAAGCTTGAGCAGACTATAACCTCACTAGCAAGGATCAAAATAGCGATAGCAGTTGGCGTAGCAGCTGGCCACTGAAACACTATGTAGCGGTAGCGGCTCTATGTAGTGGGCAGCAGTGTCATTAAAAAAATTGACAAAAAAATTGAAAAAATTACAGAAAATCCAAAATATTATAAAAAGCTGGAATTTGTATTTATTTTTTCAAAAGTAACTAAGAGAAGGGGGTGGAGTGATCCCCTTATTGTATTTTTTTTTTCTTTTGGATGTGCCATCTAGCTTTAGATTAGAAGAAAGTGATATTAGTGGCCCAACTTGGAGAAGAATTGTGGTAAAAATGGAAGAAGCAAAGTAAAAAGAAAGATAAGAAACCCTTTGAAGTCATCAAAACTCAGCCGATATGTAGCAGCAGTAACAGTCAAATAGTCTGCTACAGCTGTTATAGCGGCCACTAATTTGATCCATGCTCACTCGAGTTCATCAATTTTTTTTACGCTTCAACAGTGGCTTGTGGGTAATGATATGTTTGACCTTTTTACATTTTGTTTTAACAGCTCTTTTTGGGCCCTGTTTGGTATTGTTTCTTTTTTTTTTTTTTGTTTGGAATGCATGTTTATATTCGATCTTCTAAAAAATCCTAATCTTCTCGAACTTTGTTGCAGCTGGAAGGCCTTCAAGCGTCATATGTTGAACATGCGATCGCACAGTGATGCCAAAGGGATTGAGCTTAAAAGACCAAATGATTCCATATACACTGTCCCGTGCCCCGATTGCATGTGCCGTGTAAACAGATCAGAAGTGGTCAGATAATCAGTCTCCATGATCTATTTGGAAAGAGCGATTGTGTTAATTTTTGTTGTCTCATCATTGTACTGTTGTTGTATGCTTCCACATTGGGTCCAATTTTTTTGTTTGGAGTCACATTCTTTCATTTCCAGCTGGTGGGAGCGTCCTTTCGGCTTTCTATCTTCAATATTCTTGGTGTGGAGAACATTGGTTTGATTATTTGGTTTGGGAGAATTGCGTCCCGCTTTGTACATGCTGGAAGAGAGGAAGATCATTGGAAAAGGAAGCTTCTGTCACTGCTGGAGTTTTAACTGGGCATTAACAGAAAATGTCAGCTCCTACACATTTGTAGCCTCTGTAATCTAACAAAGTTACCATGCGTTGTGCCCATTACTTTGTCTTGTACCATCAGTTTTGTGAGGGCTTGTATATTACACTGTGATCATCAGATAATGATTATTTTTTGTCAGGGCTGTAAAAACCGTGAGAACAGAACCAACTAATCATAGTCAGGATATTGATTCTTTCCTGTTCAATACTTTCTGTTTGACTTTGTATGATTTGTTTTTGAGTTGGTCTCACTTTCCCCTTTTCCATGAGTTCCAAAATGTGCCTTACAGAATCAGGCAAAAGTTTGGCAAGTTGAGAATTGATCGAGCACTTGTTTTGGGTCCAGCCCTACTGCATCTTTAGAAAACACACTCTTCCAATAGGAAGGTGGGACCTTGGGTTCCAATATCAATTCCAGATCCTGTATTAGCCGGGAGAACATCGTAGGACATGTTTATTTTCTTAGAATACGAAGAAATTCATGTCTTGAGTCATTAAAAAATGAAGGTGAAGGGTGAATATACAAAAATGGTCATCAAATAACTTCCCCTGAAATTAAATCAAGGAAAGATGCAAAATGAATATCTATTAATCACCCTAATAATTCAAAACTTAGGAAAGTCAAGTGTCCCAACTATGTTGCTACCTTACATCAGTAATCTCTCACTTTATATCAGTCATGCTTCACCTGTTTAATAATCCTTCTATGGAGCTCATTCTAGTCCAAACAAACATGCTCCTTGTATTGGACAGTAGGGTGTGATGTCATTTTCAGCCGAAAAATCAGTACCGGCCCATCTTGTAACTATATATAAGCCTCCAGCAGTGATATCAGTGTATCACATGCAGCTGATATGAACAGGGTCTGATGCCGATGATTCAGTTTCTTGAGAAACCGGGATGGCTGATACTTCGCTGATATTCAGAACGTGTGGAAGCATCCTTTTCAATCAATATGCATATTGCTCAGGAACTTTCAGCATGCCTTCTTCCAATTTCAGTACTCTAATTTTGGGCTGTTGATGAGCCAAGGTTGTGGGCTTTGTCGGCTCAGCTTGGCCTAATTTACTGGCTCGATTGAGAAATAAGCTGAGCTTAATCAAGGTTAAGTTCAGCTTGGCCCGACTCAAGATTGGTTAATTAGTCTTAATTAAGCTAAACAGAAGGGAATGGAGAAACATAATTCATGTAGCTGACTCCAACATAGTTGGGTTAAGGCTTTGACAATGATGACGACGACGACGATAACTAAGCTCATGTTAGAGCTTGCGCTCAAGTGTTTATTTATGCTGAGAGGTACGACCAATCTAACCTCAATTGTTGTTATTCAAACATCTTTTAGGCAGATGGTGCACAAAAACCTCAATTTATGCAACCAAGCAAACTCGGATGTAAAACAAAACCCTTATTAACATGGCCCCATATTTTAGCAATACATTAGGACTGCTGAGCTGGGATGAACAGACTAGCCTAAGCATGTGATGATTTAAGTTGAAACATAAGAATATGGTAAAATAACAAACCAAGAACTAGACTAGTCCACCAAGATCAATGAATTTAGATTCATTTTAGCATGAACCATGGTCCATGAATCAACTGTAAAAACAGACACAATACATAAAAATCCAAATTAAAAACATAAACAACTACCATTAGCAAAAGGACAACAAAAAAAAAAAAGAAGAAGAAAAAAAAAAGAAATGAAAAGAAAAAGAAGAAGGAAGAAGAAGAAAAAGAAAAGAAAAGGACAGCTCCCCCTGCATGGCTACACACCCCCAGCCACCCCCATATGTTACTTTATTTGTTTCTTAAGAAGAAAGTACCAAATTTCATAATATTCAAACCAAAAAAATGATGAACAAGATCAAAACAACAAAAGAAGACATTAATTCCACAACGGTTTGGAAAATAAAACGAAAAAAGGGAAATGAACCTAGTTACATTGTACAGTGTTCCTTCAAATAGTTTAGTTCATATCAACAAATTTTTTTTTTTTTTGAACGATAACAGAATACTTAATAAATAAAAAGAAGTTTACAAAAAATTAGACCTGAAAGAGAGAGAGGAAAAAAAAAAAAGAGGAAGCACTAAAAGGAAAAGAGTAACAAGGTACACAAGCATTGTACCCAGTAGAACCAAATTACTAGATAATACCCTCCTAAGGAGATATCCTTTTTAACTCCTTGTTTAGCTAAAGCATTGGCGAAGTAGTTGGTTGATCTAAGTTCATGACAAAAGTGCACATTGATAACGGAAGACAACACCCAAATTTCATTAAAGAGGAATTAAAATTTCCATGGGTTGTTCTTCCAATTAGTCACTACGTTATTGCATTAGAGAAGTCACTCTCCACAATAAGTATACCATGAAAATTTCTAGAAAAACAACGCAGGCCTTCCAAAATGGCTAAGACTTCTACTTCATTAGAATAAAAAAACCCCCTACATGCTTGGAGAACATGAATAAAACCTCTCTTTTACTATTTCGAAGGACCTTGCCAACTCCTGCAGGCCTTGATTTACCTCTAGAAGCACTATTCAACATTAAACTTAAGAATACCAAGAGATGGAGGAGACCAATGAATGGACTTCCTCGTCTTAATACGGTCACACCGCATGTAAGCTTCCCAATTGACAAAAATGTCATTGAGACTAAAATTTGAAAACTCCTTTCTAAGTAAAGCCCAATTTGCAATCATCAAAGAGATCGAGGCAACCAACTCCTCTAAAGAAGATGAGACATTCCTGAAAATTCTATAATTTTCTTCTTTCCAAATGGATCATAGATTAGCAAAAGAAATCATCCTCCACAGCATACACCCACACTCAACAAATGGACCACCTACCCAAGACTCAGTCGCATCTGCAATATTCTCCAAACTTCACTAAGCTGCCCCACACCTGCCAAAGAAGTGACCCAAGATACCAGCTGCAACTGTACAATGTAGAAAAAGGTGGTTCACTATTTCCTCCTTTCGACACATCACACAATTGTCAGAGATGCTAGAATTCATCAATCCTCTTCTCAAATTATCTGCTGTAAACACCTTTGCTGCAATAATAAGCCAACAAAAGACCTCAACTCGTAGAGGAACCAACCCCATCCAAACCAAAGAAGAAGGTGGTCTGGAGGTAAGGTTCTCCTCCAAGGCCAAATGAAAAGCTATAGCCGAGAATTATCTGGAAATGGAATGCATCTGCAGGTAAGGTTCTCCTCCAAGGCCAAATGAAAAGCTATAGCCGAGAATTATCCGGAAATGGAATGCTTCCATACTCGAGTCTTTGTAATCCCTGCACAACAATACATTAGAAAGAAGAGTCAACAAGTCCCCATATTGATCTTCCTTTGACAGGTAGAGCCTTCTCCTTTGACAAGTAGAGCCTTCTCCTAAACGACACAGTCCAAACAGTGCCACTGTCCCTTACTTCATAGCAATCATTGACAATAAACTCTTTATTAGACACCACTCTAAATAACCGAGGAAATACCTCACATAAATATCCAACCCCACCTAATCATCCAACCTGAATCTAACTTCCTTCCCTTCACCCAACACAAAACCAATCCCTTTAGACAATACAGTTATGTAGAGAGAAAACATTCAAATTCACATATCCCATCTTGAGAAACTAAAGATCAAAGAGCTAGAATTTTCTTTTAATCTATATCAGCTCTAATACAAATGAAGGGATCACGACAATTAAAATATGGATACACCAGAAGGACAGATCTTCCATATGTTGTGCAAAACATAACAATGTAAAATAACTTAGTAGCAATCTATCAAAAACAAACTCTAAAAGCAAGAAAGAACAAAGAGGAGGCATAAACAAACCCCAGAAGCTTAATAGATGGCGGCTTTAGTGATCTTCAACGGTCGAGCTGCTGCTTGGCTTCAGCAAATATCACGAGAAGATTGGAAAAGCACAACTTCTCATGATCATTCTGGGTTGGGGACTGTTCTTGCTAGGAAGTGAGATGCTTCAATTTCTAGAGATTGTGCATCTGCACTACCTTCCTTGCCCAAAGATTAGACTCTGCATAGAGATGGAGAAGATGAAAATCAAGGGGTTCAAGCCTACTGAGACGAGTGAGGAGTGAAATAATTTGATGGTCAATCCACTAAGAATATACACATTCTGGTAGACGTTAGTACTTCCAGATTTTAATCTCCATTACTGATCTTTTTGAAGCTTCTTCTCATCAGTCCCTATCATTCTCAACCATCTCAAATCACTCACAAACTGACAGGAGATCTGAAGAAAAAATTTAGAGATCAAGGAAGATTGTTTCAGTTGAATCTTGGATGAATGCACTTCCAATTAGAACTTTCTCTTGGAATGAAACTGATGCATGATGAGAACTTGTTCATCCGGAACACAACTCCAATTGCATACCGCATTTGTCAGTGTACTTTCACACTGAGGAGGCTTCATTGATGTCAAAAATCCGACTTAGCAAACAACTTTGAAAACATGTTATTGTTTTAACAGATATGAATCACTGCAGAGTAAAACCTGATTGTACATCTTTTGGGCAATGTTAATGTCAGTTTTGGTTCTGCTAAAAAAAGGATGGCAGTGGTGGCTGTTGTTTTGCATCAATCTATCTGAATCCTCTCCATGGAATGTGATAAAATTGAGTTGCGGGAATTTAACCTGAAATTTTCATCTCATCTTTTAAACCTCCAAACCTGCCCTGTACTGCCACCCAACTGCGACCTGCTTCCTTTCTCAATCCACTTGCATCCAGTCTCCTCCTCACGTTGCGCTTCTCTTCCCACATCCCCTTTTCGGCATACATATTTGATAACTGCACATATGGTCCTTCTTTCTTTGGTTCCAGTTCCAAAATCTTTCTTGCTGATCTTTCTCCTAACTCTATCTCACCATGAATTCTACAAGCACTAAGAAGTGCTTCCCATACCAACACATCTGATGCAATCCCCATATCCACTATAAACCTCTCTGCATCCTTCAACCTCCCTGCCCTCCCCAACACATCGACCATACATGCATAATGCTCCCTCTTGGGTTTGATTCCATAACGATCAATCATCGACCGGAAAATCTGGAGGCCTTTATCCACCAGTCCACCATGGCTGCATGCAGATAGACATCCAAGAAAGGTAATCGCATCAGGTCTTAGACCTTCCCTTTCCATTGCTTCAAAGGTTAAAAGTGCATCTCTTCCTTTCCCATGCTGACCAAATCCTGCAATCATCACACTCCAAGACACTAAGTCATGCTTTTCCATCGTTGCAAACATGGATTCAGCATCTGCTAAGCAGCCACACTTGAAATACATATCTATAAGAGCATTCCCAACTGAAATGTCTGATGAAAATTGTGATTTGGCGATCCGGGCATGGACTTGCCTCCCTTGTTCAACACTTGCAAGACTAGTATATGCCGGAAGAATGCTGGCGAAACTGAATTCATTCTCTTTCACACCATGTCTCAGCATGTCCTTATAAAACACAATAGCTTCCTCATTCAGCTCATTCTGCATGAACCCAGATATCATTGCCGTCCAAGAGATGATGTTAGGTATCAGAATTCTAGGGAAGAGCTTGGCAGCAGAATCCATCCCTTCCTCACATTTTGAATACATTGTAATAAGCGCGTTCCCAATGGGTGTTTCTGAAGTATAACCGGCTTTCACCGCACAAGTGTGAAGCTGCATTCCTTGGTTCAGCTCTGTGGGTTCGGAGCACATCTTTAAAACACTTGTCAACGTAAAGCAATCGAATCCAACATCCTCTTGTCGCATTCGATCAAAGACTCTGAATGCCTGTTCTTCACTACCATTACTCACACATCCCTCAATCAAGACATTCCAAGAGACCAAATCCAACACAGCAATCTCGTCAAATGCTCGCATTGCAATTTCCAAGCTCTTCCATTTTGCATAGCCATCGACCAAAGAACTCCCAACAAACTCATTGAAATTCAACCCATATTGTATCGCATGGGCATGGACTTGCTCCATCAAATGCCTAGCTCCATAACTTGCACTCGCACGACCTCTAAGCAATGCTGCTAGCGTGATGTGGTTGGGACTCACATTCTCACCTTGCATGCGTGAATAAATGTGCACAGCCTCAACAACATCAAGATTTTGACGGGTGCAAGTAGAAATCAACATATTGAAAGACACAACATCTCGTTGTGGCATTTTATCAAACACCCGATAGGCATGTTCAATCTCCCCTACTTGGCAGTATACATTAAGAAATCTATTCCATAGTGAGATGGGGCAGTGGGAATGCAGTTTTATGAGCTGGGTGTGGAGGGCGGTGGCTTTTCTAAGATCATGGGTGTCGACGCAGGCGTTCAAGGCGCGGCCAAAATGGTGTAGATTGACGCAACTGGGGCTAGATGGATCGATTTCTTGAATTGGGTTTCTTCTTCTTCGATCGATTGAGGTAATGAAGTTGGGATTGGATTTGAAATGTCTGAGCAGGTGGTGGTGAAGGGGGTTGGTCGTCGCTGGTCTGCAGAGGAGCAGGTTAGAATGGAAAGCATGGTGCATTTTAGCCCGCGGTTTGGGATTTCGAATAGTCGTTAGTTTACGTTAGGGTTTATAATAATAATAGGAATAAGAGAACCGAGTTTCCTAGATGTGGGGCCATTATTTAGGCAATCCAACGCCATCAACAAAGTGGGCCACACCTGATATGCCCCACTTGATCAAAAAGATCAAATTCATCGTTAGATAAGCAACGTTTTAGGATTTAATACTGATTTTATGAATAGGATTGTTTCACTAGTTGCCTCTTATTATTTTATGAATAGGATTGCTTTGGGGTTGGGTCTATCCTCATTTACGTTAAAAGGCCATTTTGTCTTTTTTAACTACCAAAGATATCCTTGTTGGCCTAGCTTTCGGACCTTTGATCTTCGGGGTCATCCAATTCTAACAAATAAGGATTATTTTTTAGGGGTATATATAGAGTCACCGCACACATAATACCCAGATAACACAAGTGGCAGGAGTCGAACTTATGACTTTGGGAGCAAACCCAAAGCTTAAATCTACTGAGCCACTTCTTTAATGACAGTTAGAAGGCCATTTAGTGAGGTAAAGGATATCCGTCTTTGTCATGTTTCCTTTTCGTGTGTTGTTCTTCGTAGTTCCTACTTTTTGTTGTTTGTGACCCACACAAAATATATGAGAATGTAGATTAGCCATCCACGAAGAGTGGACATTAAGCATAAGATACTAGGCATGAGAATTAATGGTCAAAATCAAAATTAGTTAATGATGGGTCCCACTAACATTTGATGTGATAAGTTTGCTTGCGTTAACGGCAATGCGAGATTACCATAAAAAAGGAGATTAGACAATTTTTTTTTTTCGTGGAAGCAAACTTTGTGAACTGTGAAAATAATTTAATATAGGTTATCCACTTTGTTCATCCAAAACTGACTTGACACGGCAAGGGGTGTAACAATTGCTTGAAATTTAGAACGTGGATGTGGTAATGGTTGTTCCCATGTGAAATAGTGCAAAAATAGGAACCCAATTCTTATTCCTTAAAGTTGCAAAACAGTTATACAAAAAAGGATTAAATTTCTATTTCCTTGAGCCACATCAGAACATTGGGTCCCATTTACTCCAAAAGACATCTCAACTTCTTATCTCTCTTTGAATAGTTTCATCTCTCCAAAAACACATGCCCCTTTCATCTCTTTAAATCATTTCTCCCCAAATCTAACTCAATCTCCATCACAGAGTCTTCTCCTCATCTTTTCACATAAACTGAAATGTTTCCTCTGCATTTCAAGTTTCAACACTATCATCGTCACTCCTAAAGCCCTCATTGACAGACCTTTCCTCTCTATCATTAAAAAAAAAAAAAAAACTTAAAACCATTTTCCTTTTATTTACTCAAACATAAAAAAGAGAACTACAAGAACAAGTTAAGGGCTTCTTTTTTTCTTTGATATATTTATGTTTTTATCTATATGATACATGCTGTTGCAAAAATGATATGCTTGGATTGCTATGGGCTGCATGGAACGTTGACATGCTTGCAGGTTGATAAAGCTCATGACCTGGGTTCACAGGAGAAAGTTGTAAGGTGTGGCATGCAGTATATTATGAAGAAAATTGATCTAGCATATGGAGAAAATTGAAGCTCCGCTTGACTTTCCAATTTCACTGACATAGAAGCGGAGCATAATATTTTACGAATAAAACTGAAAGGCATCTTCCCCCTGACTTTCTCTTTTGGAAACGGATTGACGTTATCATGTACATTCTATTACATCTGTAAGAAATTCGTCCTTGCTACAACATTATCTGGGCAATCCATTTACATATATACTTACAAGGTCTCTGCAAATTATTTTCTTCTTCACACCACAACAACCTTAAGCCTCTAAAACCCCTTCTCTTTTCTCTCAAATAATGTGAATTCCTTTTCTGTGTCCTCTTCGTCCAAAGAAAACAAGCTTCATGGCTGCCAAGATAAAAAGTGAGAATTGATTTTGAATCCTGGGCCATTCAATGTACATCCTTTGCAAATTTTTACCAATGATCAAGATTAATTCAATGATCAGAACTCCTCCAATTTTGCTGAAAATCTGCATAATCCATACTTGTCCTTCTAACATTAATAAGAATTTAACATTCTTTTTTAGTTAATTATGTGATAATATGAACTTGTATTTTGTGATATATAAATGGATTTATCATTCAGTTAACTTACATTTTTATTGATTAATTAAGAATTATTTTGGATATTAATTTTAAATTATTATTCAATTTCCATAAGATCTAAACGTGCATCACATTGGGCTTTCTGCTACTTCTATACCTTAAAGCTGCTAAACGGTTACAACATCCTATGTAAAAAAAAAAAAAAAAAAAGGCTCCCATCACATGCTTTCTTAAGCCACATCAGCAACAATCAACAGATACAAATAAAACAACATATACACCTCTTGATATCTGCCTCTCAAGAAACACCTTATGACCTTTCACAAAACTGAAAGGTCTCACTAACACCTCTTAAATACCTTCTAAAGAAAATATCTCTTACATGCTTTATGCCAAGATAACAACTGAGTTTGACTTTGAATCCTTGCCATTCAATGTAAAGGAGCATACTTCTATAGCCATTTTTGCAAATTTTGGAGCCGGGATTCTTTATGCCATCCATACAGCTACGGTATTAGAAATCTTTTATAAGACCATAACATTCTTTGTGCCATTTCTGATTTTAAGAAAGAAGTGGCCTTCAGCTTTGATTTTAATTTGACATTCGTATAGTCTTTTTTCTAAAGTATTGGGCTAATTTATTATTATTATTTTAATTTGACATTCGTTTATTATGTTGATAAGTTCGCAGTTCTTGAGTAGATATAAATATTGTATTTATTTCATTCTATTAATGTTTAATTGAATGGGCTTTGCAGATCTTAACTAATGAAATGTTAATATGTCAATTGTTATTCTTGCGTGGTAATGAAGTTTGTGTGTGTGTTTTTTTTAATTTAATATAAAATTAAATGGATTTTATGAATTTTATATGATGAAATCAAACTCATATGTGCATATTTCAATTTTTTTTATGTTATCCCATGCATCGCATGGGCCTTAACGCTTGTACAACATGATACCTCTCAAATATATGCATAATTGCACATCCATGCAGTATCTAGTGTCAGTATCAGTACTGACATCATACTTGTGGTCTACACAGTCTACTAAATAAAAAATGACTAGTTAAGGTAACCTGATCATTCTTGAGTCTTGGATTATGGTGCATTCACAAAGAGACTAGGTATAAAAGCTTTGGATTGATGTAGCCACTGTTTACTATGGATGAATTATTACGATTAACAGCATGTAGTAACAAAATGATACTCCCAATTGACCAAAATTTAAAACTACTACACTTAAGTTGCCTGTAAATCTATCACACATGATTTGATGCATCTTCCTTCTGCTTCGATGAGAGATCAATTACTGCTTCCCCGATTGTCAAGTAGACGTTGTCCGGGCCGAAGAAGTTTTCTGCCAGATTTGCGCGCTGAAATTTCTCCAACACCCCTCCAACAGGATTCACCAATGCAAGCTGTGTTGTGAACATCACCTTCCATCAGCATTTCAGATGAATGTGCTAAAATCCTTGAATCTTGAATTTCTTACTTACCTCAAGACCCTGTTTCTCAGTCATGCTTTTCAGATCAGTCAAGAGGGTGATTCCGCTTGTATCAATGGCACTTACACCTGAAGTTGAACAATTAAGATTATTATCTGAATTTGCAATATACAATTTGTTGAATAAACTAAGGAAATGAAGAGACTAATGAAGACCTTTAATGAAGATATGATAATCATTTAAGTTAAAAAGAACATGACTTAATTAGATAGGACTAGGTGAAATGGTAGAGATCGCAAAGCTTCAATGATGATGATGATGAAAATCAAAACCGAAATGCGTTTGGAGTTATGCTACAACAATGTGCATTGTTCAGCCCATTGAAATACACACAAGTCTCCCTTTTACATGTGGTTGGGTGACCTGGACATAAATATAATAATGTGGTTTGCTTGACCTCATTGAGAAGTATTTATGTTGTTTTTACTAACACCTTAAGTTAGGTTTTGATAGAAATGGCCAGTAGAGGGAATTTAATATCATATCAGAATAAATTGGTTGTGGGTTTAAATCCAATGAGGAACGTCTCAACGTTAAACAAATGTATGTATTATTAAATATAAGCAGAATGGTGAAGTATTGAAAAGTATTCATATTACCTCTATTAATACCTCAAAGCTTTGGTAAGGATAGTTAGCGAATGAAATTTAATACACCAAGTGAACCAATTGGATTGAATTTTTTTCAATGCCACATTAGGATATAGCTCTATATGAGTAGCCCACAAGAGGGCCTGCTAAATGGACAATTTCATTTGAGCGTCCGAAAATGAGCATGGATCACATAGTTTTGAACTTCCAATCGACGCAAACTTGGGCCATGTTTCATCCAATAATCGGCCCACTTATTGATGGTTGGGGCTGATTATTTTTCACATTGATCAAGTTTCTGAATCTTAACAAAAATGGCATGCCTCACTCACCTGATATGTCTAGAATCACAAAACGTAGACCCCTGTGGTTTCCTCCCTCTTCTGCTTCTTCCTCTATCCATCTTGATATCCTGTAGAAAGTATGGTTGAGTTAGTTCTCTAGTACTAATTTAGGGCCATGGTTTAAAAACCCAGGAACTCGACTTGAGTCGGAGGGTCACTAAGCCGCTTTGGTGAGAAGGGCCGAGTACTCATTTCAGATTCAAACTAGATGTCCGACTCGTCAGCTTATCAAGCCGAGTTGACCCGAGTGAGTCACAGTGTAATACCTTTCAGTGAGGTAGGTGGTGTTGGCAAAGTTGACCGGAGCTTCAATGCTGAGGATGAGAAAGCCAGGGATTCTTTTGGTCTCTTTGTAGTGATGAAGGTTGCGGTATATGTCTGTGCCAGGTATGTTGCCCAGAAGTACTGTTTTGGGCCTCATGACTTGCAACAGGATCCTGAAGATGGATATGCCAACCTACATAACAAAAGCACAAAAGAAATTACGTTGGCCCTAGCCCAAAAGCCCAACTCGAATCGGACCCTCTTATTGATCGGGTTGGAAATATCACCCTGAACTTTACCCAAAGTTTGTTTTGAAGGGCTGACATTTACCTCGAATTATATGAGGTCAAGTTTGGGTCGTTTTGGCTGGTCTAATTACAATGAATTGGTGGAATCAGGTTTAGTCTGGGTTGGCGCCCGAACAATACACTTTTGAAAAAAAAAAAAGGCGCAGCAAAAAAACAAAAAAGGAACAGTATACTTTTATGATATTGATGCTTGATGGGTTTTAACCCAGTTCCCAAACTTGGAAACAAACCTGATCAAATGTCAAGATCCGAGGATGGACCATAGACTTGGGCCCATTTGGAAAAAGACCCGACGGTCTTGGTTACCAAGCTTAATGTTTTTGAAGGTCTTGATGGGATCCTAGGGGGAAAAATAGGCCGGTCGCACAATGATTAGAACCATTGATCGAGTGGAATATCCACATGTATGGGCTGCTACCCAATGATCTTCCATGTTTAATATTTGGACTTCCTCAGACCCAATACTACCATCAATACATTTTTGTAGTATTTGGTGACCAATTCCAATGGTCCAACCAGTAATATCTTTCCACCATTTATTATCTATATTGTGGCCCGTCAAATGAATGGTTTAGATCATGGACAATTGAGCAAAGTTTTTGATTTTTCATTAGTAAACCCAATAACCCAACACTCGGGCAATTTGACACCGGAGTGACAAGGAAGGAATTGAGTCAAGAACTCAAGCGAGTGTGACCGAGTATAAGGCAGACCCGGTAAGACTTGTTTGACTCAGTGCTCTTCAACTCGGCCAAGACCACGAGGGTATTTTTTAAAACAAAAATTTAACAATGCCTTACAGAATCATCAACAAGCTGGTTTGAAGTTGAAAATTATGAGAACTCACCGCTATAGCAAGGCCATCCTGAACAGAGATGAATATGACACCCAGAAATGCCGAAACACAGATGATAAAGTCCATCTTGTCGATCTTCCATATGAGGTAGGCCGCTGGAATATCAATGAGGCCAATCACAGCAGTGACTATAATGGCGCCCAGGACAACGTTAGGGGTGTAGAGGAAGAGTGGCATGAGGAAGAGGAGAGTGATCATTACTGTCACTGCCATCACTATGTTAGACATTGCTGTTTTGGATCCTGCGTTGTGATTCACAGCAGACCGAGAGAAGGCACCTGACACATATACTTCTATCAGTGAACCATCTTAAATCATGTTTTAAAGAACAAAGTTCTGACTCAGCTGAGTCAACTCGAGTCGGTATAAAAACGGTCGTAAGTCAGAAGAATCTAAATAGGTAATTTTTATTGAGCAAAAATGAAAAATTTTTTTTGGGGAGGTGGGGTACTTGTTTTGACTCGGCTGTGTTACATGTTGCTTTTTGGACTTGAGCGGAATTTCTGAGTTTGTAATGGCACCCCCCCCCCCCCCCCCCCCCCCCCCCCCCTCTCCAAACTCGACAAGTAATTGACCCGCCAAACCAGCTCTACACAAAATATGAGTTGATCATGGTCAGATTTTCTTTGCCCGAATAAAAAATAAGTTGAGTTAGTGTTAACCCATTTATCACGCATGATCCGGATTGGATCTACACAAAAGTCAATTCTTCTATATAGTTCTTGAAATGAAGTAGGGTTTGGACCGAGCATTTACGAATGGGCAAGAAATTAGATGGATTGATTCATTGCATGGATTAGAAAAATGTCAATGGATCTTACAACGATTATTTACAGACAAATAACAACAACAATAATAATAATAATAACAATAAAGCCGGAAATGGACCTCATATTGTTCTTGAACTGAAGTTGGACTTGGCTAAGTTAGGTTGGGTTAACTGGGTTGACCCACATAATTTGCAGGATATGCATCTACGAAACTCGTTAAAATCACTCTTCTCAAGCGTCGAGAAGTCAGAATCCAATTGGAAATTAAATGCAAAATCATGACAGTAATGGACGTTCTTGTCTGCATGATCTTTAGGCTACATTCTATCAGCAGATACGGCAAACAATTTGGACGGTCTAGATTGATAACAATGATAACGCACTGAGTCATACGCAGTCAGCAGCCAAAATGAAATCTGATGGTGGCCCCTAGGTGACAATTGCTTCGACATTAAAATAAGGAAAGAAGTTTATTCTTAACGGTTAGGATTTGAAAAGATGATCCATGCTGCATGGCCTTTTTCCCGGCTGCCTAAGTAGAGTTCCCAGAGGCCCAAAGATTGTCCAACCTCGGCTCATTTAGTTATCGAGCCTAATATTCAGGGCTGGATTCGGCCAAAGTACCTCAAAGTCAATTAGGGCCAGCCTATTTTCAAAATTGTACACTCCCTTTTAGAAATGCTTATGGGTTGGACCATATCGAGCCATCTGCCCACATGGGCTTGAGCAGGCTTTAGCCTTGGTCCACCCTGTTTAACTATGAGGCCAGAAAATTGGTCCCATGTCTCTCCCACCGGGTAAACCCGGCCCGTCCAGGCCCATGAGCTCCCACTAGGGAGAGGGGGTGAAGTGCAGGTGAAAAAGTGATTGCATAGATGCGCACCTGTAGTAATGTAGCAGGAGGTGCATGAGCCGACCATGTTCATCACCCCAATGGCCATCATTTCTTTGTTTCCATCCACTTTGTAGTTCTTCAACGATGCAAAAGTTCTCCCAACTGCAATTCCTTCCTAATTTGCCAACACCACCACCATAAAAAGGAAAGGCTTAGTTTGGTCAATTGTAATGCTGGTGATCATTCATTTCTTCAAATGTCAAATCCAATGAATGTCTAGGTTTATTTCATCAGTGTGACTTTTTAGAATAGGGAACATTCAAGGTAATTTGTAGGTAATGCCCATCTTCCATGGCAGAAAAGATCCTTTTCCGTTTAATATTTTTCATGTTTCCTTCAGGTAAGTGTACAAAACCTAGAAAAATCACCAAACTGTCCTGTGACTTGGCTGAGTTATTTCATTTTGAGGGAAGGGTTGAGTCAAATCTACAAGGGACTCTAGTATATGAAAAGTTGTTAATAAGGGAATTTTCTTTGCTCTCTTTGTTGCTTGCTTCTTATTTTCATATTTTTTAAAAATAGAAAAGCCTTGGGTGAGCATCACCATGTGCCTAAATGCCTAACGAGGCCCACCGATAATCCATATAGGTGGATCATAAGATAAGGAACCCCCACCCCCTAGTCATGGGTCCCCCATTTGACACTCGTCTAAATAGACTAGACTGTTAGATCACTGTGTTCTTATTTTCATTAATGAAATCTTGTTAGCTTTTGATTAAGTGGTTGAAATAACAATTTAAGCTTCCATCACCATATACATTTATCCCCATCAGTCTCATCCCTAAGTGAGGTCCAATGTATGCCCTACAGAAAATGGTATCAGCATCGGTGCTTAGATGAGAGGGGCCTTTTTAATATGAAACTTTATTAAACAGATTAATTTTAATTTAATAAATGTTGAATTAATCTGTAAATCTAAATGAAAGTCTTGCATTTATTTAATAAAATTAAATAGCCGGGTTTTGTTTCGGTTGGACCCATAGTAATCCTTTCATTAACCTGACCCAAAACTAGCCCGATTTAAGTTTGTGCAGGTAAATACACATCATCAAAACTAAGATAGGAAAGAAAGAAAGAAAGAAAGAAAGAAAGAAATTAAGTGAAAATAGAAAAAGAACATACAGTTAGAGAGAGGATTCCGGTCACGAGTCCTGTTTTAATCACAAGTGCCAAGTGGTGGCTTCGAAATAGCAACATATTAAATGAAGGTGGGTTTATCCCATGTTGCAACCGTCCAATCTACATCCAAATTAAAAATAATCAAGAAGAAGCACAAGTTAAAAAGTTTGGCTGTAAAAGGGTCTGCCCTAGATCTGGGTCCATTTGGTGGGCCTGGAGTGGACCAAGTTAAAGACGAAGAACCAGATCTATATTTAGGCTCCAAAACCCTTAACGAGCTAGATTAGACCCTAATGGACTCCTATTAGGCTAATTCTTTTTATATGCAACATATGACATGAAAATGCCATGTAAAAGGGACATTCTTATTTTTTGATTCTCCTTCTCTCTCTCTCTCTCTCACGTTTTTTTTTTTTTTTTCTAAAATAGTTGAGCTTGTTATTGTACTAACAACTAACAAGCTCGAAACAGGAATAATGGGGTGCACCCATGTCCTGAAGGGGCGGACTCAGATCCAAGCACTGAGGTCCACTTTTGACCTGATCAACCGCGGCTTGGACTCCTCAATTGTAATTTGTAAATGGACTCGGGCCCATATGGAGATCATCTTGTCTGGATCCAACCTGTTGACAGCCTTAAGAATTTAATCAAAATATCAGTCTTACTATGCTGATGCCATGATTTTGAGCTTTGAAGGCAAAAACCAGGAGAGTTGAAAGGATGACGCACAGCAGAGGGGCTCCTGCTGAAACCCAAAACAGCTTTGGGTTTCTCAAGCTCTGTTTGCATTAAGACATGCGAAAAAATAGCCTGATCAGTGAGAATAGTGGAGTAAATAATGAAAATAAAAAATGAGTCATATGGGCTCACCCATAGATTGGGAATGATCTAAAACAATTAATAAGAAATTAAAAATGATCTAAATAATTACAAACTGGAAGGTCATAACCATTTGTTGACTATCTAGATGGAATTTGATCATCCATTATGAGATTCTATTAAAAATCTCCCATCCAGTGTGCAGCCCACTATATTTCCAATCATAATCTTTGATCATCATCAAGTCTAAGTCCCCTGGAGGGAGGCTTAACGAGTCCTATAGTTAATGGTCATAAGTCCTCATCAGTGGTGCTTACATCTGAAATCAAATAGCTCAACATCAGGTCCCTCTTTTTATTGGATTTGGACCAAATTTTACCCAATCGATTTATGCCTTTTTTTTCCCCTTTTAGGATTCGGTTACTTTTGAAGTGCATCGATTAACTTCAAAAAAGAATTAAAAAAAGAGTTAAATCACATTTGTTTCCACTAGATCAGGTTGACAAATGACAGATCTTTGACTAGATTAAGAGTTGGCCTAAGGATAAAACCAAGGGGACAATTATCTTGCGCGGTGCATGGCATGGACAGATCAACTATGGGATTTATTGAGCTAGATTCATTGAGTTGATCTCAATTAAAGTGGAATCAAGCGTTGAACTTTGATTTTAAGTGATATTAAGCACTGAGCGAATACATGATGATAGAGTTACGTTGGAGCAGTTTGTCGCATTCATGCTTGGGGTTGTCCAAAGAATATTAAAAAGGCTGTAGATGCTTGGTGTGGTGGGTGTTTTGTTGGTTCTGGGCGTATCTTATGGAAGATGATTCTATTTGTAATTTTATAGTCTATTTGGAAGAAAAGGAATGATAAGATCTCCAGAGATTTTTCGTGTACCACAATCGAGGTGATTGCAAAAAATAGCATTAAGGATTGTAAAATGGGCTTTGAGTGGGAAGGAGTTCTCAATGTTCAGCTTAAATGATATCCTTTACAATTGAGAAGTTTATATGGTTTGTGGTCCTCTTAGGGTAAGGAAAGTAGTTGCTTGGTATGCCCTTTCCTTTGGGGTGTTTAATTTCAATGTTGATGGAGCTTAAAGGGACAAGTAGGGCCCAATAAGAATTGGGGTAGTTCTAAGAAATTGTAATGGAGAGGTGCTGATTATGTTCTCGAAGAAAGTAGGAGTTCATGACTCTAGTGAAGCAAAAGTGTTAACTATTTTGTAATGTTTGAGGTTATTCTTTAGAAGGCATGAAAATACCTTTATTATTGAAAGTGATTCTCCTAATATTATATCTTGAGTATTAAACTGGAAGGCAAGACCTTGAAATTTTTAATTTCATTTTAATGAACTTAGAGAGCTAACGGCTAGCATCAATGTCTCCTTCAGTTATAAAGTTAAATCCACTAACTCTATAGCAGATGCTTTAACCAAATAAAGGGTAGAGATTGTCTCATTGGGTGGGTGAGGTAATATAATTGGGGTTGAGTGTTGTACAATGCTTTTGTACCTTCCCCCTTCTTTTCTTCTTTTGTTTTTGTTTCTTGTAATTTGTCTTTTCTTTTAATTAATTATTACCGTTTTAAAAAAAGGCTAATAAAAAAGAGGTTTTGGCCTGTGGTAGGAATAATTCTTCACAATCATGGTGTCTAAACCAGGCAACATTGGGAATTTTCTCAAACCAACAGACTACTTGCTGCTTATATGTAGTGGGGGCTAAGCTGGGTTAAGGCATATCTAGGCCCGGCCATACTTTAGAAACATTGGCTTAAGCTCAGGCCAAACCTGACACGGGCCGTAAAAGTTAGGCCCAAGCTCACCCATTTAATTAATCAGGCTAGATGAAATCGGGTCTTTTATCAATTTTGTGGCCATTTAAGTAATTATTTGTACTAATAAAATTAAATTACATGCAATCTTTAAAGGGGAGGGGACGGGTTGGGCAGGGTCGGGCCGGGCTTTAGGCTTTCTATTACTTAATTCAAGCTCGACCCAAGGCTGGCTGGGCCTGGATCGGGGTGGCCCAGCCCATAATCACCCCTACTCCTATGTAGTCTAGCTTATGAGCCCACCAAGATGCTTTTATGTCAATGAATTAGAGTTTCATTATGATTAGAGTTTAGGAAAAAGGAAAAAAAAAAGGAAACATTACCCCCTTCAACTTACCATACTCCTTAACTTATAACTCTCAAATTTAAATAGTTTCATATCTATATTTCTTTTGAGATTTAATCCAATAGTGAGTAAAGTAAAGATGTATGTCAGATGCATGTCAAATTGAACATGAGACCAACTCACGGAGGTATTAAACAGTGGCCTAATCAAAGGTGGGCGTAAGTGGACCCTATTAAGCCGAATTGCATATGAATAATATAGGTCCCTTACTAGGTTAATGATGAATTTGGATGTGAAGACTCCAACACATGGTTAGAGATTTATGTGCATTCCGGTGATTGAGAAACTCTGAGATCACTTCATCCACATCTAATATATAAGAATGAAAAGTATCCAACTGTAGGGCTCCTTTCTCCTTTTATAGACATGCCCCACAAAGTTATTTGCAAAATACTTCTTTGCCAAGATACCCACGTCCACTAATCCAATTCAGAGTCTAATTTATGGAGATAGATCAGTGTTACACTAAGTGGAAGTCTATTTTTAGTAGCATATATATGGTTGATTTGATGTGGGACTCATGGCGTGTGGGCCACACAAGAATTCTAACGGTTAATCAAACTGCTAATAAACTAGAGTGGATCAAGCTCCCTAAAGCAAGCTTATGCTTAAATAAAAGTACTTAAAGCAAAAGCTACCATCACGTTCATCCTAATGACAAAAGCAACATACGGAAGAAAAGACATGAGGGAGCCGATAAGATGATCTGGACTAATTCAATAGTCATGGATCTTAGGATGCATGAGGGAGCCAATAAGGGGATCGGACTAACTCAATATTCAAGGTCTCTGAGCCAGGGGGTCAAAGGAATTTTCTCCCGCCAATAGACCATGTACTAACGTTGTTATGCGGTTCCTGCTTGTACAGTCCAGTTAAATGCATTTATATACTGGAAAGCGCGTATGGAAAGGTTTTAGCATTAATAAAGTGTAGGCAAACAATCTGCCCTGTCAAATTATCGTAATCCTTTGATCTAATAGCTTGAAAGTTTAGTAGTTTTGAGTAATATTCTCCTGTAAGTGTCAAATTAGCCGTGATGCCAATTCACGGGGCACTGAACCGGCATAAAGTAATCATTGGTACTGGTAGGAATAAATGGGCCTTATCAAGCTACACTGCATGTGAAGAATACAGATTCCCTTCTTAGGAGAAGATTTCTGCTCTTAAACTAGAGTCGGTCACAGTCTCCAAAATAAACTTGCGCTTAAATAAAAGTACTTAATTCAAAATCGAAGATCATATAGATCTTAACGACAGGAGTAACATATGAAGGAAAAGACAAGAAGAAAATATTAGAATTACTTACAACATGTCTTGCTACAAGCAAGACGATAAGAAAGGAGACTCCCATCAGTATTGTTTCCCATGACCACTGCATTTAAGAGCACTAAAACATTAGAATATAGGTAAAGAGACGTGCAAAAAGAGAAGAATGCCAAAAAAGGAGTAATAAGATAAGAATAAAGTGACTGGCCATGATATTCCCTTGGGAAGATTGTTAGCAAGCAGAGAAAAAGTAGGGGGTTCTTTAGGACCTCATATGTTCTGTGGAAGACTGAGTTCATGACAGGAACCACACTCATTTGATTGGTGAAATGGACTATTCCAAGAAGGCTCTTGAGCTGTTGGAGGGAGACTATGATTCCAGCCCCAGCCATGAATCCCATGAGGGTTGCCTTTGACAGGAAATCTATGATGAATCCCAGCCTACAATGCATCAAAACATAGGGAAGTAAGAAATATCACCAACCCACACGCTAAATTTTATAGATTTTTTTAAAACCACGCTGAGGTTTGCTTGAAATCTTAAAAATAACATGACCCTATAAGAGATTCTAAAAGGAGCCCTCGACTTAAGAAGTATTTGTAGAAAATACTCTTGCTGGCTGTTTTACAATTTTGTCCAAGTAACATTTGATTTTATTTCTTCCAAAAAAAACATTTTATTTTGTTTATCATTTAAGTGACTAAAGGAGTTGAATTCTCAAAATCTTTTCTTAATCTGAATAATTCTATCTCAATTTCTTTGCCATGCCATATATGCTCTATCATATATAATGCGTGTTACCTTCTAAAAATGGTCTGGCAATCATAATCGCTAACAGGCATAGGGGTTTCTTAAAAAAAGCATAGGAGGAGAATTTTCTCCCATGAGTGAGTAACAAGATGGAGAGCTTCCATCCTAACCCTCCATAAAGTGAGACCCACTCTCCTCCATAGGCTCAGTGACTAAGGTACCGATTTGCTTTCTTGCATCTGGGTTGTCGGAATGAGGTATCTTTTCAATAAGGGTGGATGCAAGTATTTACATACGGGTGCGACTGCACCCATGTGATTTCATAAATTTCAACAATTAGACTTAAAATTATTTTATTTTAGTATTTAATATCTTTAACCCATCATTGCCCGCACTACTCAAATGAATATCCTAGGTCTGTTTTTTTTAACGTAGGAAAGTGTTAAGTTATTTGGATCTTTTTAATTTAAAACTAGGGGCATTTTGGTCTTTCAATCTCTTAATAGTTAAAGCCATAAAACTGTGGGTGTTTTTTAAAATGAGTAACAAGTTGAGGGGCTTTTTTAGAATTCTTTAAAACTCAAGACATTTTAAAGACATCACACAAAATCACTGGGGGTCTTTAGACAAACCCTAGATTTTTATCCCATGAAGAAATTACAAAAATCATCTTGTTGGACAGCTTAGTGTCAGTGATCACCTTAGTATTCCTAAAGAAGCTTGGAAGAGGCCCGCAAAGAAGGTGCTAGTGAAAGCAAGCTGAAGAAAAAGCAGTGGTTCTTCCACTGGGGACACTTGTTGTCTGAGCATAGAGCCCAATACAAGTGATGCAATGGAAACAGGGCCCACTGCAAGATCTCTTGAACTTCCAAGCACGGCATAAACAAGTGGTGGCACAAAGCTGGAATCTACAATACAACGTGAATAGAAACAAAGGAAAATTTTTAACTCATCAGAAGATTATACAAAGTTTCTTCAAAATTATGAAAATGAAAATGCTATTGGGCGTTGTTACAAAGAAAGAACAACATATCATATTCATATACATATCTCTCAAAAGAAGTGAACAGTGAAAATAATAATGGAATTTTGCTTTTCCTAGATAAAAAGAAGATTAAAGCCTAACCTTATATACAAGACCTCAAAAGTGACTTTACTCAAAAACCCAAAAAGAAGAAGAAGAAGAAGAAAACTGATTTGGGTTAATTCTGTTTATATAAAAAAAAAATGGATGGAGCTTTCTTACACAGGCCTACAATGGGGGGCAAATTAGCAAGCTTGGCATAACTTATTCCCTACAAAAAACACAAAGTGGGTTATCAATCCATCCATCCAGAAGGCCACAAATAGAACGAGAAAAGAAGGCAGCAAAAGCAACAAAGAGATTTCTCTTTACTTGAGGAATGGCTAAACTTGCTATAGTAAGGCCTGAAACAATATCAGACTTGAAGAGCTTGAGACTGTAGTTAGGCACCCATTGAAGGATAGGGAAGATGTACTGAGCTCCTAGAATCCACTTCCTCTTGCATGACTGCCCTTTGAACTGGCGAAGTGGGTCATCAGGAAAGAAGGTCTCCTTGAACTTTGCTTTGAACTTGTCTAAAGTGCTCTCATGGGGTGGTAGAATAACCTTGTGCACCTCCATGGATGAGATGTCTACGGAGTGATGAGAGCTGCAAGGGTTTGTGTCTAGATCTCTAGCTTCCACAAGAGAAGGATTGGATGAATGACTCTCATTGTAGCCGTCCCCTATTGTATTTGAGCTGCCCCCCATCAATCAACCTCAATGGTGACAGCTACAAAACAAAAGACTACACAACAAGGAAGCAAGGTTCAGAGAGAAGAAAATGGAGAGAGGCTAAGAGGGCAATGCTAAAGTTGCAGAAGATGATGGGAATTATGAGGTGCCTTCTCAACTTGCCTTTGAAGGTGAGCCCATCAAGGGATCTTTGTTTTCCTTTGTTCGGAGTTGGATAGAAGTTGCAGACACAACCCAAGTAAGTTCCACATATCTGTTTATTTTATACTTAATTCATACGCATATTATCATAGATGTTCCAAGGCAAAAGAAAGCTCTGCTTGTAGGGCCCACCAGGGGCCATACAGGATCAATCCCAGCCCTTCAAACTTACCAAGCTACCATGAACTACCACTGAGATATCTCGGAAGCACTAAATTTTACAAACCATTAGATTAGTCACTATAAAGCAAGTGTTTCATCTAACAGCTAAAATTTGTCCAACTTTGATACACTTGAATCAAAGGTTAAAATGGTTAGATCGTCTCCAATTTTTGTAAATGTCTAAATTATGGGTGGATTTTACATATTTTATGTTTTCATGATTATCATGCATGCAGATAGATTCAACTCATAGGATCTACATTTGCTTCAGAATAACTTGACTCTTGTTCAGACGGACTGTTTATTTATAATTTTGAGTTTAGTCCTCAGTGCCTCTATCCGAAGTGCCCCTATCCCTGATGGGACAGAGTTTGGGTTCTCTAAGGATCAGACAAATTCGACATTGAGGATAACCTTTACATTATGGACCGGGAACGCAATCAGAAGTGTTCGCCTTTGACATTTAATGGGTTGTGTACGATGCTCTAAAGAAAAATGAATCCTTCGTTGGATCAATTAATAACTAGTGAAAGAGTCTTAAAAGACTAAAATGAATGATCGTGAAAGATGTAATAAATGAACTAGCTCTTTGAAGTGAAATTTGATCTACGTATCAATTGAAAGTCCAAAATTTTCTAAATTTAGGACAACGACATTGGATAATATATCAAACTAAAAGAATGAACGAGTAGAAGTGTCAAAATGACATTGGATAATTAAATTCAAATGAGAAACTTTAATAATAAACTACTTGCCAAATTACCTTTTCATGTGAAAAAAATATATCATACTTTTCTTCACACCTATACACCACCTCACAATCCTTTCACATGTGTACAACATAAAATTTTCACTTATTTTCTCTCCTTAAAACATTTGCAAATGTTATCATTAGGCTCTACCAATAGCACGGTTCTGAAATTCCCTTGAACACTTTTTTGTAATAAAATATTTTGGATGTTTATTTAAAGTATTGGCAAATATTATTTTTAGACTCTACCAATAGCACGATTGCCATATTCCCTTGAAAATCTTTTCTAATAAAAAATATTTTAAAGGTTCAAGACACTATACTTAAGGGCAGTTTGGAAACTCTAATATAATTAATAAGAGCTAATTAGATTAAAGTTTACAATAAAAGATTTAATTTTTTTAAGTTCTGATTTACAGTTAGCCCATTTTATTAAATCATAAAAGAAAAGAATTCTTATTTCATGAGATAATTTGGCTCACCTTTAGAAATTATTGTAATTGTAGCTCACATTTTAAAAATTACAATATAGAACACACAATGGGAGAGTATAAGGATTACTTTTACAAAGTGCCATAGAATCTTAGGGCACACTTCGTAACATAAGGAACTGGATTTGATCCCTCACTGCCGCGGATTTAAGGCACGTTTAATACATGCTCTTCTACAGAAAAAAGAGTGAAAAGTAAAAAGGTTTTCCCCACTACTATTAAAATTAAGTTTAGTGAGGCTACTTTTCATGACAAAAAGCAAAAAAATGTAATTGATTTTCTTTTATTTCTTATGTGGAAACTCATTTTAGATGAAAGGAGGAGGTTGGACTCAAATTTTAGTGGAAAGCGATTACCTTCTTTGCAAATCTGAGTTTTCGCAGTACCACACAAGCATGCTTCTTGATTGAGGATGTGTATAGCTAAGAATTTAACATCAATTCCTGTGACGTCTTTGAGTCCCACATTGACTATAGAAAGGAAAGTGACTAAACTTATATGTAGAATTTACACTCCTACCTTACATAAGGCTTTTTGGTGGGTTAAGGTTGACCAAAAACAAAACCATGAAGCCCATAGGCTAAAGTGGACAATATCATACATGTGTATGAGGGTGGGGTATTACAAATGATATCAAAACCGACTCTAAACTAGTTCTAGTGTGGATCCCTATTGTGGTCTCGTGCAAGTAGGTGAGTTCTTATGTGGGTGAGTCAACAGAGCTGGCAGGCTATAAGGATTGACAGGTTACTACATAGGGACATACAACCCTAACAGGGTAGATTGTGATGTCCTTGAGTCACACATCGACTAGAGAGAGAAAAATGACTAGGCTTACATGTAAGCTTGCACTCTTACTATGCATAAAGCCTTTTGATGGGTTAAGACTCACCAAAAGCAAAACCGTGAGACCCATGGGCAAAAACGGACAATATCATACATGTATGTGGGGTAATGCGTTACAATCTCAGTGCATATTGGCGCTTGTAGTGGATATAAATTGGCAGTGTGTAAATGTGCAAAACTAAAGATTTCCAAATCCCATGGGTAGGAGTCAAACATGAATACATGCACTCCAAAATGCGGGTTTCAAGAAGTCTAAATACACGAACATTTACAATTTTCAAATGTGGATTTTCTAAATCCTCGAAGAATGGTGAGAAATATTCGAGGAATTGGTATGCCAAACATGACTTTAGTTTCATACAAATGTGTTCTAATTTTTCTTGATTTCTCATCTGATGGGATCCCTCCACTTTTCTCCTAGCCTCATGAAGCAAGCAAAAGATATCAGAGAGTATGTCCACCTAGCATGAAAACGAGACAAAGAACCCAATTGTTGGAATGCAAAAATTGCAAATTTGCCAAATTAGCACCAAAAGGTGGAGCTGAAGCCAAAGATTCAAAAGCTTCCTAAGTCATTTAAAGACATTTGAAGCATTGGTCAAGTTCAAAGAGGTGTTTTATGCAATTGATGGTCACTCACTTTTTGGAATACGCAATTAAATTTCCTTAACTAACTATTCATACCAAAACATCAATCAATAATATGGTTTGACTGAATCACTCTAATGGTCTAAGTTTGGTCTTCCGAGGACTTCAGTTTGTGATATGTATCAAACTATGCTTGTGCTGGCCTGTTTTGCTATTGTAGGTTCTGTGAGGCTGTCATGTTGATGTTGTCATATGGAGGTGTCAAATGTGTCGTGCCAGCATGGCTGCCCCACGGCTTGGCCTGCCGATACGGCATGGGTTGTACCATGTGTCAAACATGTCGTGCTTCCGTACGGCACATCTAATGTTCAGTGCTTTCATTTTTTTTTTTAATGATCTTAAGCTAAAATTTTTTTAAAAAATACATACAAAGAAGAGTATGACACACAAATTTAAGAAGTTCAGTTAATCTAAACATACTCCAATGAAAAGAGATCCATTTGGATCTTTTTTTATGTGAAGGTTTTTCAATAGGATTTCCTTCAAAATCTTTATAATTTTTATAGATAATTAAAAATAAAAAAGTAAGAGACTACAATTTTAATCTTTAAACTAAAGAAAAACATTACCATGCCTTGTCATATTTTGTTGACTCTCGTTGGCGATACGGCCCATTTGACACCTCTACTATCCAATTTACGTTAGCATTTGTTTAATATTATAAATCTCTAATTTAGAATAGGTAACAAAAAATGCACATGTAAAGGCATTTAGTCCAACTGCGACCACTGCCAAATGCCAATGGTAACAGCCCATTACACATGGAATCTCTTGACACCTACCCCCCATAATCTTTTTTATAGAAAACTCATATTCCTTACTTCATAGAAAACTCATATTCCTTATTTCTCTGTTAGTGGACCTCTGTTTCGTTTGTCAAAGCGTTCTCCAATATGTTCACGTCAGTAGGCACCATCTGGATTACAGCCATACATCATAGGCCTAAAATGATTATGGGTGATGACCAAACATCTATTGTGTGGCTTGAAATAAATTACAGAAGAGAAAATGCCTAAAGATCTTTAGCCTGAAAGACACGATTATGCGACCATCCCAATCTTTTATTTTGTGGCATTGAATGATTACGAAAACAGAAAATAACTAATGGTCTAAATTCGATTGAGTTGAACAAGAAAAAGAGAAGGATAGTCGAGATTATCTATCAAACTTGTTTTTATAGTCTTGTACACTGCCATGTTTTATTCTTCCACCAGAAGTCCCACACGAAACAAGTCCTGTACACAGCCATGTTTTATTCTTGCACCAGATGTCCCACACCACTCTCTCTCTCTCTCTCTCTCTCTCTGTGGATGAGAAAAGGGCAGGATTCAGGTAGACTCATCGGTGTCCCGGCCCATCCATTTTGGGCCAAGCCCGAATTTGTAACAAAAAGGAAAGAAAGAAAGAAAATCATTAATTTTTTTTGCAAGAAAGTCATTAAAACTTTTTTATATGGTTTATGTATTTTTAGTGTTTTTTTTTGTGTGCGTTGAACATTAGTTTTGGTCAAGTTTCATTATGATTAAATTCATTGTGTGGTTGACTTGGTAATCTACTCATCACTATGTAAACCATTATCAAGTAAAGTAGTTGGAAATACCCATTTTCAATTAGGCGCTTTAGTGTGTACCCAATTCCTTTATAAGTAGGCAATTTGAGGGAGTCCCATTATCTGGTCATCTAAATTCGGTGATTCCAATCAATAATATCTACATAGGACTATCTACCTACGCCCTTTGGTTAACAGGCTCAATTTTCAAAATTGGAGTCAGCCCCTGAGCCTCAAAGTTAGGGCGGTCTGCAAAAATCATGTCCCATTCCGGATATATAGGCTCAGGGTCAACCCATGAAAGTATTTGTCCATATCAGCCCTATAAATTCGGTACCATCTTTCTCTTTAATGGATTATTGATTTCATTCATTCTCTCAATTGAGTTTCTTAGTTTAGTTGACTTCAGCAGTCTACTGAGTATCCGTAAAGTGAAAGGTAAACATTCAGGAAGGATGGTTTTTGAGATTTTAAAGGGGTGACCCAAGTGCAGCTATACAATTTGTAGGGCTAACATTTATTTCCGTGCTAAGAGATGCATAGGATTTTATTGTATAAGTGATTGACAAAGAGGACAAATGGTAACTGTACAAAAATATACATGGAATAACCTCAAATTTAATGGACATTGAATATGGAGAAGATAATAAATGAATATACTGTCATCACTGTAGCAATTCAATAACTGCGGAAAGTCAAATTTCATCTCCATCTCCACCTCATTTAATTCACCCTTCACCTTGAATCATTCAAGACTCACTTTTTTAATAATCCTCTACAAAAAGCTCATTAGATCAGGACTTTTTATGTAATCTAATGCAAGCAAGCATGCCCGAAATGTAGTGGCTAATTATTAATAGTGCGCATCCATGATAGATAATATGTGCAACTATTTAGAATGATTATTTTTGGATATACCTTATCTACTACAGTAAATTTACTCAAGTTAGACAATAATTTACCGAGTTGCTATTCGCCGATGCTTCCTTGTTCCAACAAAGGGCTTGAGTCCAATTATACCTAGTGGGGCTTGTATGGCCATAACCAGCTGTGCTAGATAGTTGACCAGTCTTAGTTAATACTTTTATGATAAAAATTTTTTGTTGCTAATATGTAAAGAAAAGCTATCACTAGTAGACATAAAATTCCATGGGACTTTCCATACTGGTACCTGGTCAGTTCTATATGAAGGGCTCGGCTAGCCTTTGCTTGTTTCAAGCCACTGTCCACTCTTATAATGATACCCTCTCAGGAAAATTCCTTAACTTATATTTAAACAAGACAAGATTGAGGAACCATATGTGAAGACGTTGTAAGATTATTTTCTTCATCATATACTTCAATAATATAATAAAAGGGGTTTCAAAATAAATTGACATACTGTATGATACATCCTAGATCAATCAACACCGATGTTTATCTGGACAAATCAGGTCATAGTCTTCTAATTCATGCAATGAAGCTCTCACAAATATCTTGCATCCATTTTGACTCTCTTCTATTACCATCATTATTATCAGGACTGTTTGTTGTTTGTAAGGATTCTTTCTTGTTTATCTGAGAGGACTCTATCAGAGACTCCAAAAGAAATTGAATCTGTTGTGGGTGCCCGTTCCAACTCATCATAAAGTTCAACCTGGAACTTTCTACATGATTCTATCGTCCCCAAACTCATGCATTTGTGTCCCAAACAGATTCCTATCTTTTATGTTGTATACCTGTGATAGGTCATAGAAAGACCATATTGTGAATGTGTTGGTGGGTCCATCTTTTCATGATGATGATGATAAGCACAAGGGTGGTCCACCACAAAAGGCAATTTCACCCTTTCCAAGATCAGCCAACCACTTGGGCATGGAATGTGTCTCCTTTATTGTCTTGTGCTCCAAATCCGACGATACTCGTCCCAGCCAGAAAGAATGATTGAATTTTGGTGTCATCATGTGAAGCATATAGTAGATAAATTGGAAAATAGAAAATTGACTTTGTAGGAAGAAATAGTCAGATGCAATTATGAAAACACTATTAGAGTAGACGGTAGATTATGACCCCTTCTCAATTGTATCATCTATTATCTAGTTACTGTTGTTAATTTTTTTTCTTTCTTTTTCAGTATCCCACCGATAGGGGGCTGGGGCCTCACCCTCGGGAAAGAGAAGTAGACCTAAAAGAGGTAGAAAGAGCCCTTATGTAAGAAGAGTAGATAGACCTTGAGCGAGGTAACAATAAGGCTCTCTAGTGAGGAAAAAGTGCCTAGTCAAATTTGAGCAATGGTCAAATAAGTAAGAACTATCAGCTCTTGTGAGTGAGGTAAGAGGCTGTTCTTATTATCTAGGTTCTATTAGTGTGGCTGTTTGGGTTGCAAAAATAGATGAAACTAATTATAAGCCTTTTTAATTGGATAGACCCAGGATCCAGATCCATGAGCTTCATAGGTTTCTATCTGTCCTCCAAACTCAATAAGAAGGCGAAGAAGGAGAAGAAGAAAACCTTGGTTAGGATTTGTTTTTCGGTTTTGGTTTTTGAATGTGGAGCGAGGACTTCTCCTGATTTTCTTGCATTTGAGAAAAAACCATCTTTAATTGAAGCATAGATTTGATAGGAAAGAGGAATGTCATATAAAATGACGAAGACCCTGTTTTGGATGATTCCTCATTTCTTCGCTCGTATCGTTTTGTAGAGCTTCAGTGGAAAAAAAAAAATGTCTCTTACAAGGGACATTTTTCAATTCTTGTTTTTTGCCTGTAATAAGACCCTAACAATTAATCATATTGAAAAGGCCCAACACAGTTAGGATATCAAAAATCAACAATTGACTCATCACAAATTTTGAGAAATTTATAAAAAAAAGGAAATTCAAAGCAAAAGGTGACTATTTTTAGACTTCTATGGACACCATTTTCACAATCCAAAATGTTTGTAGTCCTAAAGAAGGCCAATGGCTAGGGTGTCAAGTTTGGCATGTTGATTCATCATGGATCATAAGAAAATCAAGAAAAATCTCACACCGTTGATATACCACAGTGAAAAAAGGGATTTTGGACGAAGTTTCTCTTTTTTTTTTTTTTTCTGATTTCCATGGCCCCAAAATAATGATCAAGCCATTCGTCATCTTCAAGAGTTAAACAATGGCTAGGAAGTGAATTTTCAACTATCTTGAGGTATTTGCAAAACAATCGAGACTCTAAAGAACTAAAAAAATTTATTCCTATGGGTTCCAATTATACTATCCAAACTATATGTCACCTGCAAAAGGCCAAAAATGGTTCAAAGGGTGAATGTTTAGATCTTGATACATCATGGATTCTAAGAAATTTGCGGAAAACACTAAACCATTGGATGGGATAGAGTGTATGTAGTAGGACTCCTGGATTTTCCAAACATGGACCACAAGGATTCCTTCCCTTATAAGTACTCAATGAGACGGTTGCCAAATGTACCCTAAGTAGTTTATGCAAGCACATATATTGTATTTTTGTATCAATAATGCAAGCATATATTCAAAAAAAAAAAAAAAAGAGCAATACAAATGTAAGCAAATAATAGAGGAAGGTATAAAAGTCTCAAATCAAACCTCATTTAACCAAAAAGAAAAGATGATACAAACAATATGAACCTCAAATACGTACCAATAAAGGATTATCCTTGTCAACTCCTTACTTAGCTAGCGAATCTGCAATGCCATTTGTTGAACGGAGAATATGCTTAAAAACCACTCGCATCAATAAAGACAAAGCTTTAATTTTAAGCAAGCACATATATATATGTATGTTCGTAGGTAGGTATTTATTTGGGCTCACATTGGGTCTAGGTCTAGTCCATTGTTCACGACTAGAACTAGATCTGAGTTTTGGTTCGGTTCTTTAGTTTAATTGTGGGAATTGAAAAGATCCCGTTATTGAGGCCCAAATCGATCGGGTCTGTGTTCAATTACGGTCTCCTCGTGTGGCAATGGGTTCTGCTCTTGTACACTGTAGACTAGACCTGAGCCCGATTCATTTTCTTGCTGAATTGTTGTAGAAATGCCATGAAATGAGAGGGTTCCTAAAACGTTTCGAATGTTGTAAAAACAAGGAAGAAGATGGAAATGAAGAATTTCATGGGAAGGAAATAGGAAAGGTTCCATTTCCAGGAAATGAGACCTCACTCCAAACGAACAAAATCCGGAGGAGTTGCATTTTAAGGAATAAAATACCTTGAATTGGTTTGATATCATTTCATGGGATTTCCATGTGTTATCTAGTGCCCTGCACTGTGAGGTAGCACATTGTGTACCCCACTAGACAAAAGTGTCCAATAAGGGGATGCATGTTGTAAAAATATAGTCGGGCTCCGAGTCCACCACAGGTTCCTGCCGTCCACCTCCAAAATCCGAACTTCTCAAAAATAACTGGCCCACATGTTTTATTTCTAAGAAAGATTTTACTCCAATTTGTTTCACTCTGCGCAAACTGACATGGTCCTTACTCGGCCCTCCTATGTAATTACGTCTGAAGCTCACAACAGCTGCACATAGGTGGGCCTCAAAGTGCATCCTGTTCCTCTTCAATGCATCTGATGGTCAATATAGTGGATACAAGATTACCAATCAAGATTTTTTGATTGAGTGGTCGACTGGTGTCGAAAAGAGTCGTTAATATCCATGGGTTCATTCTGCTTGAGCCATAAATGGCTGGGCCACGCCAGGCTCCATGGTCAAGGCCCCAGTTAGTGAACCTAGAAATAAAAAAAAGCAGAGGGATAATGTGTTAGGTAGCAAATGAAAATGGCAAGAAGTTATTGACGTTTGCCCCAACCCAGCAATTCATAGTCATGTTAATAGATGAAATGGGTCAGTTTCACTCAGAGCGTTGTGGGGAACCGGGAAATGCTTAACCCTAATCAACAATTTATTGTTCTGGCTGAAAAATTCAAGCTGTTTGTAATTTGCTGGACCGCTGAAAACTCCCAAAATTTTGTATAGGCCTAAGAATAACACGAAATAATTGTGAGATTTAGCCAAACGTCTGAGCTTCGTTAACTCATTACCCTATTAAAGGATAAAAATTGAAGTACAAGCTGAAAAATACAAAGGACTATCAAATAGCTTCCATTTTTTTAACGCAAAAAAATAAATAAATAAATAAAGGTTCAATTGTAGAAGGCCCCATGCCATGACACAAGTGAGTCCGAGCCCAATTCCAGCCCTTTGAATTATACATGCAAGAAGTTATATGCCACAAGAAAAGTTTACATGACGCGGGAAGCCCACAAGAATGACAAAATAGAAGAGGATGGTATGGATAAATGTTTGAGTTTTAGCCTGAATCTATTATTTAAATTACAGAAATCAATTAAAAGCAACTAGGTGCAAATTTTGGGTTGTTAGAGAGGAGAGAATAAATGTCATATGATTTTTTTTTAATGGAGAACCTGTTCTTTCCTTTTGGATCACTTGGTCCATCAACATGCCCAGTCTAGTAACAAGGCAACTTGTGCTTAGATTAAATGAAGGGCAGAGCCAGAACTAGTCGAGGGGAGCAACTAAACCCCTCAACTTTGCATTGTGATATCATTTGAACCTTCACACTTGGTAATTGACTTTTACTACCCTCTCAACCATAGATGCCTACCGCAACCATCTTGGCCTATCAAACAATTAAAACTAATCAATTAATTAATTTCAATAATTAATCGTGGGTTCATCCATGTATAAATGGTTAATCACTCAATCCAACATGGGTCCCACAATTATTGGAGTGAAATACAACACTCAATGATAAAACAAGGAGAAAACGATTATGTTAACTAATTTGAACTCTTCATCATTAGTCCTATTATTTCTCATATCGTAATTGAGTCCGGATCAGCTGAGGCTTTTCCCCACGGTGACTGTGAGTGGATCAGCCATGGTCCACTATGTCATCGAAAAAAACCATGTCATTTACATGGACCTTGGTGTTCCATCTAAGGCAGCTCCTTTTCCTAGTAACATAGCGGACCGTGATGGATCCACTCACAATCATCATGGGTCAAAAACTTGAAAAAATTTCAATTCATTTTAATTGCACTTACAGTGAAACATTTCCAAAAAAAGTTGAGATATTTTAAAAAGGTTTTTCTTCTAATGTGATCTAAAAAAGATAAAAACAAATTAGATTAAATTAATAGTAACAAACAAAATCCTGAGAAGGTTTTTCTTCTATTAATTTATTTATCAGTAAATAAATTAATAGATCAGTCAGCAGAAACTGGTTTTATTGACGTTCTGTCCAAAAGAGTTCCACTGCCTTCGTGGGCTGTCTAATGAGCAAACAACTTCAATAACTTCAGCAACTTCAAAACCTTTGTTTGATAAGGAAATAATAGAAGACAATGAAGAAGGATGAGCTGTGAACTCCACAACGTTGATTTCAAGTCATGCTGCTACCTCGAGTCATCACTCGTCACGAAAAAAGTGAAGATGTTAGATGATATCCACTTCACATTGATCAGATGATTTCTTCGGCCTTCTGATTCTTCTTCTGTTCTTTCTTTTTCCTTTTCTTTTTTATCCTTGTGGGTTACATGTTGGATCGGATTGACCCACATTAGGTGCAGGTTTCCCTTCTCTGACTAATTTTTATAAGGATATGGGTTGAACTTTAACCTTTTCAAACCCGCCCTCCGACTCTCCCAACCCCCACCCAAAACCAATTTGACCCATTTTAAAGCGACCCGACCTGTTAAGCACGCCCTTAACACGAGGCTCACTGGAGGACTAAGCCATATTATGGGTTTCCTCATTATCATCATGAGCTTCTGAAAGCGAACTTTGGCATAGTGGAAAGTGCAAATTACATAGGATTTTAGCTGATACATGAGGGTGATTTCCTAAAACCTGTTAGGATAGGTACTCAATATCAACCCTTCGAAGTGAATCCTATCTAAGGTGATCTTACCAGCTCTGTAAGATAAGCTTTTTGTATATGTCAAAGATAATAATCTGTTGACATGTAAATCCTATCAACATATCTCACCGTTTTGTAAATGTATTATACATACCACCATCAATGAAAATCAATTACAAGGATTACCTTACAAAACCTACATGAAAAGGTTTTTGGGTTACATCTCCTTGTTCATTGACAAGCTTGCATCACCCCCAACATTCAATCACACCTAAGAGAAGAATGAGATAAGTGGAGTGTCATAATTCTTCAATTAATTAACGGCAGCTAATAATCATATTGTTATGCTATTCAAATATGTCATGATTAATGTAGATCTCCAACCCCAACTTTGTAAGGGTGAGGTATTACTTATATTTTCTTCCAACCTCAGCCTTGTAATGGTGAGGTATTACTTATATTTTTTAAGCACGTGGGTACCTGTGATTCGAATGAAGTAGAGGTATTAGCTATTCTGGAAGGTTTCAAATTATTTTCAAAAAAATATTTGGATCAAATAGCTGTAAATAGCGATTCTTTAAATGTGATCACTTGGTGTCTAAGCGGAGAGGTTTTCCTTGGAAAGTGGAAGGGGTTTCCTGTTAATCAAGATTAACAAAACAAACCTTGTTGGCCACAACTTAAATAAGTGGTTGAGATGTTTCTAAGTTGCAACTTCCAGTTGCATAACTGCAACAGAAGCAGCCTTCCACCAGACAACTAGTGAGAATCGCTCCCAGTGAGAAAAAACCGAGTCCTAAGGACCAATACCTTCCATCCGATACTTTTGGTGGTCCACACCATCCTCTTTAAAGGGCTCCGCTCCCTCTCTATATTTTTCAGATCAACCAACAAACCCAAACGACCCACCCATAATCTACCCCACAAAAAAGGGAAAAGATGGCCGACCATGATCCGGACATGGCCAAGATTGAGAGGATCTTCAAGCGCGTCGACGCCAACGGTGATGGGAAGATCTCCTTGACCGAGCTAGGGACGGTGATACATAACCTTGGATCAGCCTCCCCTGATGAGATCCAACGGTTGATGTCCGAGATCGACACCGACGGCGATGGGTGCATCGATTTCAAGGAGTTTACCGCATTTCATAAGGCCAACTCTGGTCTCATGAAGGATGTTTCCAAGATATTATAAGTTTTCTTTTCTTATTTTATTTTTTTTATGCTCTTTCTTCTTCTTTTTTTTCTCTTTTTGCTGTTGGATTGATAATTGCATTTGTTAATTTAAGTAAAAGAAAGTTTTTTTTCATAGCAATAAAAGGCTTTTGGGTGTCTAGCAAGCAATTGATGGATTGAGGCTCCCTTGATTTATGATAACGATGATGATGGGTCACATTTGCCCCGCGCCAATGATTTTGGTTTGCCTAAAGTAAAGTAAGATAATTTCATATATGGGAAAGACTACTATGCATCCATCCTTCACTACAAGGTGAGGGATAATTCATTTTTCAAGCCTAATAAAATAAAAAAGGTGTCCTGATGTGTGATGGTTTTGTCCTTTTGCACATCAATACTTTTCAAAAATGGAAGTGTCTCTCATCATTGTGTGAGGGACATATACGTAATAGTTTTGACCTTCATATATTTATTTATTTATTTATTTATTTTTAGCGTGTGTAATAGCGCATGAGTTTAAGTCCTTCATGTACCACAAAAAAAAAACAGACCTAATAATAATAATAATAATAAATAACCATTGCATTCTTTCCAATTTAAAAGTGTAGGGGGCGGAGCATTGTAAATCTATTTATATAGTGGGTTTATTATTCTGATCATGATATATTTGCAATCTAAAGATTAGTTTTTGAAGATTTTGGTCACTAATTAAAAGGATAAATATTCTAAACCAATTAATGGATAGAATCCCAAACCTAAATCATATTAGATCAATTAAAATTGCAACCTATAAAGAAAAAACCAATGATTCAAATTGCAAATCACGTGTTGGTATAGCAAGCTAGGTAACCACAAATAGCCTTACTAAGACTCTAGAAACTAGGGAACTGTTTGGCATCGTTCTCGTGTTCTTCTCAATTTTGTACTCAAATCAGGTTGTGTTGTTAAGATCAGGTTGTGCCAAGATTATACTTTGCAGAACTTATTTGATAGTATTATATTAAAATACTTTGCTGAAAATATGTCATATGGATCTTATTTGGTAATTGTATAAAAAAATTCTCTTTGATGAACAGAAGCAAGATAATTAAATGATCTAAAATGTGGGGTCACCTTTTAATATGTATGACACTTTATTATTAGAATTAGGATTTAGTGAGGAAATCCCCCACGGTAACCATGGGGAGACCAATCAAGTCTCCCCACATCACCATTCGGGCAACTTGTCCACTCCCTGCGTGCATGATAAGCTGCTCGAATGGTGACGTGGGGAAACCAAATTGGTCACCCTATGATCAATGTGAAGAAAATCCTTAGAGGAACCAAACTCTTGTTTTCATTATATATGTAATCCACCAATAGCAATTACAATGTGATACCCACCTTTAAAAATTAGAACATGGGGCCTATTTTCATAGGATTTATAAGGCTTGTCTACCTTTATAAGAATTATAATATGAGCCCACCCTTTTCTATATAAATATGGGACCCATCTTTATAAATTACAATATGGAACGCACCTTTAAAAATTAGAATATGGGCCCACATTTACGAATTACAAAGAGGAGACATATTTTTTTGTTATTTTGTACATATGACCCATATCTAGAAATTACAATGTGGAAATCGCTTTTAAAAATTATAATCTATTATAATTTGGGGTCATCTTATTTGTTGATTGTGAACATGAGATCCACTTTGAAACTTACGTGGTACTCACTTTTAGAAATTAAAATGTGGCCACATTTATAGAATTCACAATGTAGGATCACATTTATAGGAATTACAATAAGGCTTCACCTTTTGCGATGGTGTCCATATTAAAAAGATTTATAATGTCATTACACCATTATAAGATATTAGAAATTATAATATGGACCCACCTCTTGTGATTGTTACTATGTGACCCACTTCATGAATTAAATAGGGTAGTCATTTCTTTTGAGATAAGGCCAGAGATAAGTAGGAAATAATTGTGCTAACTCCTTTCAGCGACACCAAAAATCGAAATAGTGATTTGCACATACAAAACATCTTTTTTACAACATTATCTCATAGGAACATGAAAATATCCAAGTGGCACAATGCCAAATGCACCTAAGGTATTCTCAGATTCCTTACCTATACACCAAACATGACATAAGGAATTCTAAGCTTTGCCACTCCTCAATGAGGAAAGTTAGGGTAGTGTGAAATCCTGAATTTGTTGATTTCTTACCGACAACGAAACATGTTAATAGTTTCATTTTTCAATACCTTACTTAACATTAAATTTGAAAGGCATAGTTTCAAATATTGGCGCCACAAAACATATTGATCACGCAATATACTTATTCATATGTGCATCAGTGATACAGATTGGCATGTTGGACATAATTTTTTTTAGATTGAAAATAAATAAAATAGCCTAGTGGATTATTTATCCCAAAAGAGTTTTGTATTCAATTTTGACCATATTCCTTTCAATTTAAACATTTTATTGAACATTTGTAAAAGGCTTGAAAAGTATATAAGTCAAGTTGAACTCGTGATCTCTTAGCCTTTTAGATAACTAACCTAACCACTAACCACTGCAACACTTAAATATGAAAGTATATTTTTTTTATCAAAATATCTCAAAACTTATTATGTGGAGCATGGACTACTCACATGGGTTAGAAAAGGTTATTGTCCTTAGGAGTGTATCAACCGTGTTGGGGATATGCATCAATCATCTGAGATGCAGATGTGCATATACCTTGGGCCTGTTGGATTTCCAAGATTGGCAACATTAGGGAAGATTATGCGGTTGAGAATAGGCTATTAAACATGTATGGTAACCATTAATGCTAGTATTGTTTTAAGGAACAAAATCATCAGAAGCATGTTTGGCAATATTGTTGAATTTAAATCTGTTATAAATATTTGTTCATTAAAAATATAAATATTAATTATTAAGAATATTCTTTGCATGAGGTTTTCAACCAATAAAATAAAGGGCATCAGCAATTTGGATGCAAATGAAAACAGGAGATGAAGATCTCACCAGCAATTTAAATTCCAACCAACTAAACAGAAAAAAAAAATTAATGAAACAGTACATTGAAAACCATCTTTTTATTTTGGTAATCCAGTCAAGGAGGACGCTGGAAGGAAGGCTGCACAAGTGGGGAAGGTTAGCAGGCGCCACCCAAGGGATTAACCCTTTTGGGTGAGAGAGAGAGAGAGAGAGAGAGAGAGCTGCCCAAAACCCAGATGAAAATACATGTTATTTATAATCCCACTTGAATCTTCCTATTGAAACCCAAATTTAGAGGCGAAGTGACAGAAAAAATGTTGTTTCTACTGATGGGATAGAGCTGGTGCACAATAGGGAGAACATATCCAAGGAACGGGCCCCAGGTTACCATATCCACTTCTCCATCCGTATCTTTTGCAAGCCTCATCCTTTTTTTTAGTCTTATCCTTATCTTCTACAAAGCGTTTGAAGCATATATTTGAGAAAAGCTAGCAACTAAGAAAGAGAAAGGTAATAATACATTAACGATGTTCTTTTGGCACATTTGGTACGAAAGGAATGTAAGGATTTACTTAAAACAATTCTGCCCAATGAGGCCAATTCTAATCAAATAAGACGGCTTAATCTAAAGCGGCACACTTCCTTACCTTCATCACCACTTCCTTACCTTCATCACCATTGGAGCATCCCTCTCCAAGAACTAAAGTCTACACACGAAGGATTTCTGGCTGTTGTCACCCGTGTACAGTGATGTTAGAGATTAGTAAATTGGGTCTACAGCTTTTTCCAACTCACTTCCAACCATGTTGAGTGTTGTTTAAACAGACTAGGTGGCCGCTTTCGTAGTGAGCAGGGACGGACCGAAGCACATGGATGTGGGCTGGTCACCCCCATGGAACCTCAGCCCGCTTCTAAAACTAGCCTTGCCTCTAAAATCACATAAAATCCTTAGTTTACCCCTAAAACCCACACACAAATCGCGGGTTTATTTTCAAAACCAAATTGTTAAGTTTGTTTGTTTGTGGGGTAGAGTAAAATAGAATAGAGTAAACCCAAAATCAAACAAAAATAACATATGATGGGATTATGATGACTTTTCATTTTTAGTTGATTAATATAAAATCTTTTTTACTTTTTGTATAAAAAGTAGAAATTTCTTTTTCTAATTTAGTGATAACTTTTTGACGTTTTTAAAAAAGAATGAGGAAAATTTGAATTTTTTTTAAAAAAGAAAGGGAATATTTTAGATTTCAGAAATTTTATTTTACTCTAATTTACTCTACCTCACAAACAAACAAGCCCATCATTGGTAATAAGGTTATAGAAGACCATTCAGCTCTCCAATGAAGGGGGCTTGGCCCTATCAAACTTTGTCATAGCCCGCAAAACTGAGTTCTTTCTTCTTTGTCTTCTCTTCTCTTTCATATCTATAAGCCTAAGAATAGGGTAGGCCAACACACTAATGGTTAGCGGGCTAGGCTAAGGCTTGAGCTTGCCTAGCCCTTTGCCCATTAATATATGAACATAAATTATATAAGTATATGTGTGCATATACCCTTTGTCCATTATGTAGATGATGTGTGCTTTTAAATATATGGACTTAATTTCTTAAATTAGATATTAAATAAATATGATAGTTCTCTTCCATATCTGTATTCAATTTGATGTAAACAAGCCCATTTGACAATGAATTCCTATGTGATCCAATCTCATGAAAACAAATAGCCCATTTGAATCAATGACTTCCTAGGTATTCTTGTAACATGCAAACAAAAGGGCCGACTTGAATCAATTACTTCTCCCATATTCATGATCTTTGCAAGCGAACAAGCTCATTGGCTAATAATTGCCTATGTATTTTACTTTCATGTAAGCAAACAAGCCCATGCTTATGTATTCAAATTCTATGCAAACAAAGATACCCATTTGAATCAATTACTTCCTATATATATATATTAATTCTGTACAAACAAACATGTCTGTTCAATTTGTGACTTCCTATATAGTTTGATTTCATGAAAACAAATGGGCTCATTTGACAATAAAACCTCATATACTTAATTTCATGCAAACACACATGCCCAACATCCATCCCTCACCACAAGGCAAAGGACAATTCCTTTTATAGAACTAATAAGCTCAAAAAAGTGTCATGATCTATGATAATTTTATCTTTTGGACATCAATACTTTTCAAAAATGGAAATGTCTCTCACCATAGTATGAGGGACATATGCATAATGGTTTTGTCATATATATAGGAAAATAATTTTATGAGAACTAGTTCTCACCAGTTTTTTGTGAGAACTCTATGTGGGGCCCATCTATCACCCAATCCAAAACTTGCATTATAAGGACTCCCCTGATGTCATACGCCCCAAGTTTTAATTAAATATGAATTTAGTGGACCATTAGATCGACTGTGCACCAATACAAATGAATTGAATTTATGGGCCACAGATGAAGGGTTTAGAATATGTAATTGAGGCCAAACTTGATATTTAAAGTGGTCCAACATAAATCTTTCCATCCCCCTAGTTCTCACAAGATTAAATCCCATATATAGAGAGAGAGGTTCCAATCCCATGAAAACAGATGTGCCTATATGAAAAGGGCCATTTGAATTAGGACTGTCAATTTGGCCGTAAGACGAGAGGGCCTAGCCTTGCACGACCCTCCAAAAACCCTTAAAATGGGTTCTTTTTTAAGGAAAAGCCCTAAGGCCGAGCTTGGACAGTTCTTTATAGGCCCAACTCTGAAGGCCAAGCTTGGACATTATGAGCCCAACCTAGCTTTAACTTTATTAATTTTCTTTATAATATATATAAGTAAAAAGGCTAGAGCTAGGCCAAGCTACTACTAAAATGCCCTTATAATAATCTTGTAGTAGTCTAATAAAGTGGGAGTATAAAGGCAATTTGCCCTTAAAACTCATACCCTTTTGTTAGTTAATCTCTTCTTAGAGAGGGAGAGAATCCTCAGATACATTATCCAATGATCAATCAACAAGTTGCCAATTGAATTTTGGTTAGAGTATTGAGAATCGATTATTACCATACGAAAGCTCTAAAACCAGATAAATATTAAAAAATTGTCCACCAATAGTTATTTACTACATAACTATTCATATGGAAAAAGATTATTAAAAAAATATCAACTTGTGATATCCTAGAGCAATAAGGTATCGAACTATGCAATATCCTAAAAAATAGGATATCGAAGGATTTGATAGATGACTAAATTAAGATATTGAACTCTGCAACATACTAATAATGTAAGATATCGAACAAATTCGAATTTTATCAATAAAAAATAAAGGTTATTTCTTTGCATGAATTGAGAATATGTATTAATTAGAAAACAAATTAACCATCAAATCCTATACTCTGTTATTTACAAAAACAATATGATGCCACAAAAGTAATACCTAAAAAGACTAGAAGCTATTTAAAAATAATATTAATTATCAACTTTTTAAGTTTCAATATAAAACATAAGAATTTAAAGTAAATTGTGCTTTACCAACATACTATTATAGAGGTTAAAGGGAAAAGATATGAAGGTGTGAAAATTAATATATAAGAAACCAATATAAATGCTTAAACATTATCACCTCAATGGTGAGGGACCTTCTCTTTAAAATAACAATAGAGATAAATCCTTAATTATAGTAATGGTAGGAAACTACAACTTCGTATTTTCATCAAACACATGTACCTCTTGTGACTTATCATACCAATATCCACCATTAGATTTAAATATAATAATTCATTTTATCCAATGATCAAGCGGAACAAAAAATTTTAATAGTGAAAAATTGTAAAACTATGAGGCCCTTTCTACTGATGAGAGGGGTATAATTTTTTCCCATACCTAGTCATTAATAGCATGACATTTACATCATCTTTCTCCCTATGAATTTCTAGATTTGTATTAAACCTCACAGAATTTAAAAGGTAGACCATAAATATTCTATAATGTAAATATGGTCATATAAAGCTCCATAAAGATATAGAATTATTGGCTAAATTGCCCACGCCTTAATTCAAAACTCATCTCGCTCTACTCTACATTTATAGAAAATAATTTACGTCTCAAGCACAGCGGTAAACCCTATCAATTTATTGAAAAATCTATCAATTTTAAGATCAACACAAAACTACCATCCATCACATGTAGAGGCATTCTCCTCTAAGTTTTACATCATATGTAAAGATGTAAATCTTACTAAGTAATTTTATAATTTCCATTAAAAAAAGAAAATTTTGAAAAGGAGTTTTTACACCACATAAATTGATTTATCTATATAAAAAAAAATAAAATAGAGGCCACATACCTCTAGTGATGATCAAAATAAATAATTTCTAAATGAATGCAAAAACAACAAAGATAAAACATAATTTCATGATAAAAATGCACTTTAAGTTTAAAGAAAAATGTAAAAAAAAAAATTTAAATTTTTTCAATATCCTACATCAATAGGATATCACAGAGTTCGATATTCTAATTTAATAAACTATCAAACCATGCAATATCCTATATTTTTAAAATATCGCATAATTCAACATCATACTGTTATAAGATATCACAAGTTTAAAAATAAAATTTTTTATTTTTTAAGTAATATTTTCTATACAAATAATTGTATAGCAAATAATTTTTTATGGATAATTTTTTAATATTTATCGGATTTAAGATTCCCATATGATAATAATCCCTATTTAGAGTCCCAAAATACAATGGCTGTTAGGACTAACAAAGGGTTTGGACTTGAACCCCTTCCAGGAGAATTTGAGATTGTACAAATGTTTTTCCTTTGACCAGCATGGCGGACCATGAGTGGTCCACCTTAGCCATATGCGAAAATCTAAATTCTTAACACCAAGTACAATGATAGATGTGATGGGATAGGAATGCGACTGCAGCAAATACTGCCCAGTTCACATCTTTAGATGGTCAACCCAATTTAACGGGCTGACATGTCCACTTTTAGATGTATATTGGAAATATTTCAAAAGTTCGTATATAAATTTCAAAGTAGTTTTAAATTCAGATTTGAATACGTTTGAAAATGGAGCCCTACTTGATGCAGCCAGCGACCAACTCCCTCCATCAAATTATGCCGCCAAAATTCTAAAGATGAAAGATTTGAAATAAATTCCTCAAAGCAGGGATGGCAATGGGTTGAGTCAAATTCAGATTTAGGCCAACCCATATAGAATTTTCTCCACCCCGTGGCAGTTTTATTATTTATAATGACAAACCTGCCCCAGAACTTGGATGGATTATGTCAGGTTTTGGTTAGCTAATGGGTTTTTTTTCAATTTAAAAATACACAAACCAAAATCATGAATGGTATGATCTTTGTAGATACAATCTCAACGGGCCTATTTCTTTACTTGAATTTTTTACAGTAATTTAAGAGATGATTGTGTGTTCTACATTTAAAAAATACAAATGCCTAATTCCATTACAAGAATTTCAAAAACCAAACACCAAAGCTGTCTTAAATACCCTACTAGTCAGTAGAATTTCAAAATTACAATTAAAATCCCCACAGCTAAAACAGGGCATTTTGAAACACTCAAGAGGTTGAAATTCCAAGAATTATAAAAGGACATCTATTACTTTTCAAGTGGTTATAATTTAAAATTCTAGCAAAGTAAATCATTTATATTTTTGGCCAAAAATAAGTATATCATTTTGAAATGGCAGGGCATGGCACCAAGATACATCATTTTGAAATGCCAAAGGGTATATAGCCTCCCTCTAGAACAACAAACACTACCTGAGTGCCTGTTACCACTTGCACTACTGTAGACTTGTATAACAAAGATACCTGAGTTACAACCATTACTATAAGTAAATTGGTTTTTTTTTTTCCCATTTCAAGGCAACTCATCCACCTCAACACTACTAACATGGATTTGACTTGAGCTTGAGCGTAGTCTTTTTTAGTCTGGCCAAGGCTAAATAGACATTAGCCCAGCCTGCTCAACCCATGAAACACATGGGGCAAGTATATTGGTTGAATACTTCGATATAGTGAGCCCCATGCAAATAAATTGCACAAGAACTTCTAGGTAGATGGTTGGGTTGACAGGAAACTTCATCTAATGGACCATGATAAGTAAATGGGAGTATGGTAGGGGCAAATACATGAAAACCTAGGCCATGAAAACCCCCAATATATTAAGGGTACATATCCATCATGCAGAGTGATTATGCAACAGTAAAGCCATCATCATGTACATTTTTTTTTCAAGATCCAACAGTCATCCAATTGCCTATGAGCGTTTCATACATCCTCTTTTGATAAATGGAATCCCATCAATCCAACACTTCCAATTGTTACCCTGAAGATGGATTTGAGAATCAAAATTTCACAAAATTCTTGAAACCAAAGGCACCCTTGATGACAAAATCATTAAGAACAATCCAAATTAGATAGATGGGTGAGGGTGGAAGTGGAAGGGAGGCCCCATTATACAAAATAAAGAAGGGCATAACAAGCACAAATTAAAACTTTTTTTTGTCTTTTATGTGAGAAAAAAGCCCAATTTGCATCTCACATTCAACCCCAATGCAAGATAACAAGATAAAAACTATCTGATAAACCAAAGCATTCCCACATTCTACATCAATGCAATGCAAGATAAACCCCCATCCAAGTAAAATTCACTTGTTGATATGCAAAACCCAATATCCTAAACTAAGAACTTGATAGTTGATAATGTGAAATGAAAGAGAAGACACAAAGTCATTCTAAAGATAACCCAACTTAAAAGAGAGCATCATAATATACAGAGAGGCAATTTCACAAACACACACAATGCTACCAACACTCACAAGAAAAAAAGAAAGAGATAGAAAGAGAGAGAGAGAGAGAGAGAGAGAGAGAGAGAGGATCAAAGGGTTAGCAACCTAGCAATGCATCAAATTCTAATTCTCACCACCTCAATCAAAACCCACAGCTGAAACCTCCGCCCTCGCCTTGGGTGGCCGGCCGCGAGGCCTTCCGGACGGCGGCTTAGCCTTCTTCGCGGACGACGGCCCAGCCGGGCGACCCCTCTTCTTCGGGGAGGCGACCCCAACTTTCGGCTTGGGGGGGGAACCGGCGACAGGAGCAGCCGGAGCCGGCGCCGGCAGAGCCGCCTCAGCCGGATCCTTGGGCTTGGGGGGGCGGCCCCTAGGACGAGGCGAGGACGGAGCAGCGCCAGGGGGGAGCTCGGGTTTGGGCTTTGGGGGGCGGCCGCGGCCCCTTCTGGGCGGCGCGTTGGGGTCGGGCCTCATGTAGTTGTTCTTGAGCATGAGGATCTCTCCGCTCCTCTTCATCTTGTCGAGATGGTGGGCCAGGATCTGAGAGTGGGCCGGCGGCAGATCACCGTACGTCGACTCGATGTGCTTCGAGATTGAGGTTTTGTTCGATCCGTCTTTCTCCTTCAATCCATCGATTGCAGCCAAAATCATCTGCACAAAACCAGAAGATCAAACACATACAGAGACAGATTGAAACAAGTTAGGGGGCATTTTGTAAATAAGGGGGAAATTAGAGCGAGGGGGGATTTGAAAATTGGGGGTACCTCAGGGTAGGAAGGGAGAGAAGGAGGTTTATTCACTTCCTCTGCAGCCATTGTTGAAAGAGAGAGAAAGAGAGAGAGAGAGAGAGAGAGAGAGAAATGAATGAAAGATGAGGAGAGAGAGGAAAGGGGGAGGGGGGTTTAAAAAACAGTGGTGGGGTTTTTGGCATGGAATAAGATTTGAATGGACGGCTGAGGATGGAGGAGAGGGTGATGATCGTGCGGTCAGGAAGGAGGGAGGAAGGGATCACACAGATTGCTGGCGTGGATGCTTGCTTTTTCGCTTTGTTTTTGTTTTACTTTGGGGAATTGAGGGAAGGGTCCTGCGTTTTTCAATAAATTACTGGAGAGGGGACTTTGGGTTTTCTGGATTGTCTATTTGGAGCAATGAGAGGAGCACCCGTGGGGCCCACTTCCTTCGAGATTGGTCAAAACTCATAGCCTCATCTTCTTGAACTTGATGTCAAACTCAGCAGTTTCTCACTGCCCTGGCCTTTTTTTTCTTCTTACAAAAATTTGAAATAAAGGTGATCATCCTCTCCTTTTCTCCACATCCAAATGGATTCCTATTTCCTAACCTTTTGTTTGTTGTTATGTATTGAACTGCTAACAGTTCTAAGTAATGGGGTCTTTTGTTGATCATGCTAATTAAACGGGATTAAATAGAAGAGTAATGGTGAAAATTTCTCAATAACAGTTAGATGGTCTCCGCTTTACTAAAAAAATGACTACCTAATCAATGTATGAGGCGGAGGCCACGTCTACATCTTAGCTTTATATAACTAACATCTCACCTCTCATCATCATCGAAGTCTTGATCCGATTTTGATTTCAATATTTTGCAGCTATCATGATTCAAATCCTTAAATAGGCTCCACTTTTTTAAATCTGTCATTACTAGTTCTATCAATTTCTTCTTCTATCTCTCCTTGTTTCGGAGCTATTTTTTCTCACTAGTGATATTGGCCAAGTCTGTATTCATCTATCCATATGATCTAAGTATGGGTGACGTATGTCCCCACTTGGATTTGGATCCAGTAACCGTTACTGCCCCATTTTACACCTATTTTCTTTTAGTATTGATGAATACAACATTGAGGGTGAGATATTCATACTAGCAGGATATACAAGCAGGTATGAAATAAAATGGTTAAACCATGGCATTCCATATGACACGCATGATTGCATGAAACATCTACATTGGGTTCCCCCTCTTTTTTTTATAAATATTTAATTCAAGAGTTCTTTTAGGACACGTTTGGCAATTATCCACGCCAAGGATTCCTTGGTAATTTTCCTTGAAGCAAGGAAAATCCACATTTGTGAATCATCCACACCATATCATATAAGAGGAATCCTTCAAATATGACAAACTATTCATAAGCATAGATAACTCATGTCGGACCTCCCCACATCAAATTCCACAAATATGCATGCTGATGGATTTGTAGATGAACAGTACTTTCGACAGTAGCTCATTAGTTATTGTATTTACGTGAAACCCTACTTTAGAGGTCTCACAATAAAGATCCAAATTGTTCGTCATATTTAGAATGTCCAAAACGGTTAAGTAGTCAAATATGATTCGTTTGTTTCTCATATATATTTTGAGATATTTGTCAAAAAATGGCCACACCACTAGATCATGAATTCTGGATTTTTGTGGGCTCCATTTACAAAATCCGAATTGTTCTTTCTCTTTAAAAGGTCTAAAATTGTCATGGAGTCAAAACTAACAACCTCACTCATCATGGGTCATAAGAAAATCGCAAAAGACTGATGCTCGTTGATCATCCACACTAAAAAAATGGCAGCGACTAGCAAATAGAAAGTGCAATGGGTTGTAACATAGAGGTTACTGTTTTTACTATAGAACCCTACCTTATGGATCCCACAATCACGATCTAAATTGCAATACATGTTTAGAAGGCCCACAATGCTAGCGTGTCAATTTTCAACCGTTGATTCCTCATATATATTTGATATTTTTGCCAAAAGAAATTCCACACCCTAAAAATATTTTTTAATTTGATGGGACTCACAATGAAAATCCAAACCATTCATCATCTGTAAAAGCCAAAAATGACAAGCGGTTCAACTCTTAGGGCTTGATTCATTATAGACTATGAGAAAACTTGAGAAAAACTTTTGACCATTGGATGTAATATATGTATATCCACAACTAATGTTTGCCAAATGTGAAATGCTCTTAGAGAAATTCTAAGTGAGGATAGTAGCGTATTTGAAAATCAAAGGAATTCTCTAGAGAGGATAGTAGCGTTTAATATTCCACGTTTGTTGTAGCTGCTTATCCTCAAAGGAAATTTGAAAAATAAACTAACTTTTCTACGATTGCAAGGAAAACTATTTCCAATGTGAGAGATAGAAAGATGTTTTCCATAGAAAATGAAAAGAATTTTAGGGCACATTTGTGTACACACCTTTTTCACGGAAAGAGGAAATTGCCACATCAACAAATTCCATAGAAATGAATTCCCTGGGTAAAGAGTTTCGCAGAAGTACAAATCTTTATGTTTGATGCAAATTTCTTTTCCCTAGTGAATTAGTGATAATGTTGTTTGGTGGGGTTCCGAATTACTTGGTAAAAGTCAATTTTCTTTGTTTAATGCAACGATTTTCTATGGAGAAAATAAGTTCTTCTAACTTTCAAATTAAAAGAAAGGTGTTTATTCTAATATTAATTCAAATTAAATAATATCACTAAACTATTGATTAAATGACTCTATTGTTATAATCGGGGCATGCTCTCAATGTTGATATACACTTTTTTACATAAGGGATAATGTCACTTTTTTTTTCTTAACTTGCAAAGAGGGGTGGGAAGGGCTGTCAAACAGCTGGTCCCAAGCTGTGCTTAAGTTGAGCCAAGGCTCTCAAAGTCAACAACAAGCTTATAATATCAAAGCTGTTACCCTATCCTTAAGGGCTAGGGCCGAGCTAGGGTCAGGCTAGAGACGAATGAGATGATTTTTTAAATATTTTTATTATATATAATAGTTTCTCTATTCCATGATGCTAACCTTCTTTTATTTGAGGAGCATTGTAAAGAATCCACAAAATAAGCTGTTCCATCCTTTTATAAATTATTATTTGTGATTAAATGAAATAAGTTAATTCGGTATTATTGTGACATGAGATTAGGATAAGACACTATTAAATACCTTAACACAATAGTTACATAATCCTTCTAATGTGGGCCTCCTCATCAAGGGCCTTGATGTCTAACCATTTTTTTTTCGAGGTTTTTTAGAATGCTTCAATTGTGCTTTCCTTTCAAAAAAAAAAAAGACTTCTAAAAATGCTCTAAATATTGAGATCCGGCACGCCTCTGCCAAGGGGGTAAATCCAATTAAAATCCGGTGTGTCCATCAGCCACCAAAGAACATGAGATTTTAGGGACTGAGCAAGTCCCATATCAAAAATAGCTAAGTCCTAACCGTGGGCTTATAACCCTTTTTTTTTATTTTAGCAATTAAAACTAATATCTTTCAAGTGAACAAAGGATAGGTTAAAATCTATATTCAAATTAACTACCAATCAATAAAATGTAACAAATTATTTGGGGACTTTTACCAAAAAGCATATAAAGAAAATCACTTATTGCTAATTAAAGTACTGAAGATTTACTTGGCGAACTTGCCCATAGGTAGATGTAAATGCAACGGTAACCCTTGTTTTTCCTCCTCTCTTCCCTTGTTTTCTTCCTTGAATTAAGCAGTGCCTCCTTGTCTTCTTCCCTCAGAGAACTCTATCTTTTCCTATATAGCGTAGGTCTATATCTAGCACAGGTTTCATTCCTCTTAATTGTGTGTAAAACGCTTGAGATATTTTTGGGGGCCATTATAGTGATCCATGAGTGGGTCTCACCAAGAAAAAAAAACAAAGTATAAAATTTGACTGTAATTATTGCAATTTAGTCATATGATGGGCATCCCATTTATAAGAGTGAAACCACATTTCTCTAAGATTTAAAAGGTAGGAGACTAATTTTCAAAGGTTTGAATTTTAAAGGTAGGTTTAGATGCTCAAAATTTTTGAATGTTGCCTTGAAGAGATCCAGACTGATAGTGCAAAGAACAAAGACATCTGGTCTATGGAAGGTGTGCTTCGTAACTACAAGGGCGTAGTTTTATTTATGTTTTCTAAAAATACAAGTATTTGTGATATGAATGAAGCAGAAGTTTTAACTATTCTGGAAGCTCTTCAATGTTTTTTCGAAGTTTCAATGGCAACTTTATTGTAAAGAGCAGTTTCTTTAATACAATCGCTTCAGTATCCAACCGGAAATTATACCCTTGGAAGTTTCAATTCATTTTTAATGAGATTCGGGCTTTATTTTCAAGTATTAATGTAGTGTTTCATCATGAGTTAAGATTGGCAAATTCTATGGCAGATGCATTAACTGTATAAAGGGTTGATAGATTGTTTCCTTAAGAAGGGATCATTATATAATCAGATTTATGAGGTACAATGATCTTGTATCTCTTGTTGCTTGTATTTCCTCTCATTGTATTTTTTTTCCTTTTTAATGAAAGTTTTCGTTATCGATAAAAAAATTGGGTTGTTAATGTGAACAAAATTTATAATTGTTCACATATAACTCAATGAGACTACTGCGATAATTCATTAGTGGGGCTCATTTATGAAATCTAACACACTAATGACCATTGGCATGGCCCACTTGTTTAACCCCAAGGATAATTTTATGCTAGTAAAAGTTAAGCTCACCGGGATATTAAACGAACCTAAAACACAACATTAAAGTAAAGAAATAAAAATAAATAATATGTTTTATTGTGATCGATGATGCTGGGCCTACCGCTTATTGGTGCAAGAGTTTTGTGATGCAGGCCCACACCTTTGACTGGTGCAAAAGTTTTTCGTCACCATTTAGAATTTGAACTATTTATTCTACCCAATTTAACCTCTGAGATATTTCCATTGACCCCAAGGATGTAAAGCATGAGTGGAGCTCACCAACAAAATCAAAACGTCTTGACTAAAGAGAAAGGAGAAAAGAGAGAATGGTAGAGAAATCTGGAAGGGCTGCATGGTTTTCATTTCTTGGTTGACAACAAAGAGAACTTTGTTCATTCTATTACTTATTTAGCATAGCAGATTTAAAGCCCATCATTAGAGGTATAGACAACCAACATATAGATTCTAAAAGAAAGAAAATTTTCTCTAAGGAAAGGGGGCTTCTTCAGAAGCTCATTTGAGGCTGGGTTTCTGATGACCCGCTCCCTTCTATGGTTTGAATTGATATCTGCCTTCAAATGAGAGTTTTTTTTTAGGATCTCTCAAACAACTATTCTGCTCAGTAGTTCTCACCAGATTCTTCTGGGTCTTTGGAAAGAAATGAAAGTTGAAGAAGAGTGGAACATGAAGAGAAAATGGGAAAGGCAAGGCTGGTTAATGGCGACTGAATTATCTATGGGCCTGTAAAATAGGGTATTAAATGACAATAAATGATTTATTTTGAAAAGATGACGGTCCCCATTTCTCTAGGGTAAAAAACCATGAGCTTTAATTTTTTAATATTGATAATTGAGTTATTTACTGAAAACAATTAGCTTTAATGTATAAGAAATAATAATAAGTGGAAAATGAAAACGGAAGGAAGTAAGCAAATGAAGTGGAGAGAAGTTACGGTCCCATGTGAAAATGAAAGAGAGTAGGAGATGGTCAATATAAATTTAATACGGTCAAAATAAATTGGACGCAAACAACTGATTTCTCAATTGGAATCAATTGCTTTCCTATATTGTAATATAATTTTCACAAACGTTTCCAAATGTTCTAAAAAACTTAAGTATATGGTTGAATTAGTTTGAAGTCAAAATGACCCAAAAAATAGACTTGGGTACGGCTAAGGGTTACAGTTGGGGGTTAAGAGCAAGTTTGAAGTCGTTTGTATAAAAAGATTGAGTTGTGTTGATAATGGGCTATGCAAAATTTGTTTGCCAATATTTATAGATATTTGCATTCTTTCATTCAATTTTTTTTTCCTCGGAGAAAGGATGAGTTCACAAACAAAACTAATTCATCTATACTAACTCAACACCAAATAAAATTGATACAAAGAAACTTATGGTTGTCCTAGTGGCATGGGTATCCACTTCCATAGGGCTCACCAAGTATAGGTAGTTGTCCTAGTGGTATGGGTATCCACTTTCATAGAGCTCATCAGGTATCGATACCTATCACCATTGGGCACCTTTCCATCAGACTTCCTGGTCACTAAGCCAATGAGTAAAAAAAAATTGATACATACAAACACACCAAATAGGGTTCATGAAAAACCAACTCAACATTAACCTAGACAAATAACATTATCTACATACAAAAACTTGATTTGAAAACTTTTGAAGGCTTCCTACACGCATCCTGTTACGAGAAAATTTGAGAGAAATTTTCTGCAATTAACGTTTAAGTCTCTCACCTTCATTTAGAGAGAAATTCTCAATACTTAATATTTGAAATGTCTCTCACCTTCATTTAGCCTTCAATTTGGTGATCCTTAAACTAGATTGAATTAGTGTTGAGAAAGTGATTTTGCTCTTTTGCTGAGGAAGCACCGCGCAACTGAAGCAATTGATATTGTCGAATTGTTTGAGGTTTGAGCAATGTCGAATTGGAGAGAGAGAGATTGCAAAGAGATACAAGAAGAAAGAGGGAATGAAAGAGTGGAGACGTAGAGAGAGATCACAAAGAGATGAAGAGAGGTAAAGAGAGATCACAAACATGGATGGAAAGAGAGCAAGGTTGGGAGAGGAGAGTGACGGGGAGAAAGAAGGGTGAGAGATAGGAGAGAGAAGATAGATGAATAGGGATTTTCTAACTCTCCACGAGGGGTTGCTCGTTTGTGGCCATTTGCTCATGTAATGATTTCCAAGCATAATATCATATTTGTTAGTAATCATTTACGTACATAATGTGTAATTGAGGTGTGTAAATGAGGCCATTCACAAACCTAAATAGCCCTTTTTTGTTTTTTGCTTCCTAGATAAAGAAACATAAATGGCCGTTGAAAATTACTTTCACATCTCCTTGCATGGGTTACTACAGTCTTCTATATTATGATTGCATTTTTGTGGCTCCATCAACATCCTTTATTATTATTTTTTCTTTTTCCCATTCCCATGTGCCCATATTTGAGATCTAAACCAGTCAATATGTTTACTAACATAATTACTCATGTGCTAAGTATGAGCATGACCCACGGGGTCTACACTTCGTATAATTGGTTTTGACTTTTTTTAGTAAATAAGTACGCAAACATAATTAAGTACTGTAATGATTTGGTTAGTTGAGTTGGGATCCTCTGAGTGTATGCCCTACGGTGATCATGGGTGGGCCACTCACAGTTCGCCACGTCACCATTGGACAGCTTACCAAATGCCACATGGGGCAAACACTCATATGATCTCAATTCTTAATTACTTATCTAAAAAGGAAAAAGGGTCATGAGTTTTAATCCCTTACTAGTATATTCTTTAGTATTTTCACAAATGCTCAATAAGAAAGTCGACATTGATTGGAATTTGGTCAAATTTGAATATAAAACCCAGACACCTTGAAGTTTTATTCTTTATATAGTTTGAGTAATTTGTTAGAAATTTTGGAACATATATATCAAATTTTCTACGCTTCTATGAGCCCTCAATTCTTACTCGGACAAGTTCAATATTCTTATATTAATGGTAAATAGTACAACCTTTAGTCTTATATCTAAAGTTTTCATGGATTTTAAGAAATACATGAAAAACTGACCAAAACGTTCAAATATCTAAACCAGTTTTCCTATCACATGTATAAAAAGCCAATCTCCATGAGATGCACAGTCTCAACCTATTTAAAACGAAGTGGTTTTTAGGTACACATGGTGCGCATGGAAAGCCCATTGAAGGCCCACATGGGGATGAGATAGGAGTTAGAAAGATCAATTTGTGGCTGCCTATTAAAAAAATGGGCCCCCACCTAATCATCCAAATCCATTGATCAATAACCCACAAATTTCCACCGGTAAAAATAGGTGCACAGTTAATAAAACAGTCCACCCGGATAGATACAAAACCCATGGGTTGGATAACTATCTAAAGGGGACCCTATCCCTAGTCCATTCAGATGAACCATCTGATGGGACCCACTGTGTGCACACAAACAACAACAACAAAAAAAAAAAAGGTGTGCATAGGATACTTAACCTTAAAATGGAGCCCCGCCCTACTTCCATGTAGGTAAAATAAAAATCCTCCATCGACCCAAACCCAAACCCAATGAAGCACAGTACATGACTTTTGGTCGGGTCATGCCATTCGAATTGGACTTTGACCCAACACAAGCAAACGCTCCTATAGTCTTGTTGTTGTTCCCCAAAACCCTAAAAATCCTAGATTCATCCTGTTTAGCAGACGGAGAGCTGCAGCTGCTACTGCTGCTGTATGTAATCTTGAGATTCATTATCATGAAATTGATTCAATGAGTAGTCTGTGTCTCTGTTGAATCTCAATTGATTCATTTGAGTTGTCTCTATTCTGATTTCTAATTATTCCAATCTTCTTGTCTGATGATGATGATCCTCAGCTGAGAGCAGTACGACTATGAATATCCACAACAGAATTTGAGATCTGTGTCAAGTGTCTTATCCTAAAAACCGTTGGAAAAAAAAAATCTGTTTTTAAGGATCTGAATGTACATTGGAATTAATTTGAATAATGTCTGTTTAAAAAAGGAAAAAAAAAAAAAAAGAAATTGTAACTGGGTTCGGATTCTGTTACTCTATCCGTTTAAGTGATTCAGGTTCGGGCTCTGGGCACACTTATGGACCCAACTTGAACCAAACCCATTTCTATCCTGAGCTGACACCTCTTATCACTAAAATGATACATCTGATAAATTGTGAATGCATAAAAAATATATGCTTGATAAATTTTGAATTGCCCAACACTGTAAATATAAAATTTTTGCCAAAACGGTTAAGCAGAGGAGGTAACTTAAAAACACAATGGAAGTTAAATCAAATCCTTATTTTGTTTTATGATGCTCTGATCATCATTGCATACATGAATGTGATTAATACTCGCATATTATCAGTGAAATAGTATATGCATGTTGAAGCTACATTTGGTCATTAAGCTTTTACTATATTTGTGGCACATGACGTGATTTTGAGAGTTTTCATTTAACAATCCAGATTCCATAAAGCCTGGTCATTTGCTGTTTTCATGCAATAGGAAGTCGTTATCCTTTGCAAAGAGCCAATTTTCGAGGAGCTTGCTCTTCGTTTTTGGCATGAATTTGACTGAGTTTCATACTGCTTTCGTGATTTTTGTAGAAGCTGCTTTCTTGCTTGGCTCTTTGCCTTTAGTGAACTTCTTTTTGCAACCATGGTATCACTGAAGTTGCAAAAGCGTCTTGCTGCCAGTGTTCTGAAGTGTGGCAAGCTCAAGGTTTTGGCGCAAATTCTAGTAAGTCCCTTTCATTGCTTTGAGTTCCCAATCTCGATATTGGAATTGTATAAATTCCCTTTCAGTCAGTTTTTAAAAATTCTTCAATACTGTCAATAAATTTCTTTTGTTTTCCCTCTTGTCTCTGCGCTTGGTTGATCAATCAATATATTCTTCTTGGTAAAATGGTGAATCTTTTTATGTTCAAGCTGTTTTCTTACAACCATTGTAAAAAATCTCTTTCATGACAAATTTCAAATTTCTATTGTTATCATTCAAAAAAAAAAAAAAACCCTCTATTCTTGTATGATCTTGCAAGAATGTCACAGTGTTTTCAAAATGCTGCTGTTTTTTGCGACAATTTCGTTGGCAAATTAATATTTTGAATCATTTTTTTGACCTTTTGGCATGAAAATTTGGACTTGGTAACTGGAACAGACTAACTGCTCAAATTCTTCTTTAACCTCTGTAGAAAATGGCAGAGGTACACTGCTGAATTTAACTTGTTTTGGTTCCTGTTTGTTTCAGCCATTTGGAGTGTACACACTTTTTTTTCAGATGTTTTATCTCAATGCTTGATTGCTTTCTGGTATTATCTTTTGAATACCACTCCAAATAGTGGGATGGTTTGAAATATGCTTAACTGCCTTTTTATTTTCTCATCATTGTCATTTTTAAGTGTCTGATGTCTTCTCTGAAGCAGAAACACTGCATCTGGGCTTTCACATTGAAATGTATGCATCTCCTCATTACCATGTCAAGGTATAATTAATGCGATTTTCCTGAGTTTCTCTGGAATAGTTTCATGCAGATGGTGATTCTGTTTATGAGTAATTTTATAATGATATGGTTATCTGATTCTTGTGAGCCTTTTTGTGGAATCCATATTTACCTTAATACTGTAGTTGTCAGTTCCTTTCTAATGCCGACTTGTTTAGACTTTAGATCTATGGTGCTAAGTTTATCATTTAACATGAATTGTAATACAAGTGGCCACTTCCATAGTTCATGTCAGTTATGTCAATGTCATACATCTAAGTTGCGAACTATTTAAAATGAATAATTAACAAGTTAAGCACATTTATGAATAATCAAAGATTTGTTCTTCTTTTCAATCCATCTTATTCAAGGTTTTAAAAAATGGACTCAGGGTGACTGGGTCACACCATTGAATCTAGTTGACTTGATCAAAGTTTTGGCCAGATGGCCCAAAAAATAGGGCTGACCGCAGGGAAGGACTGCATATAGTTCTAACTTCAAGATCTGCTCTCTCTCTCTCTCTCTCTCTCTCTCTCTCTCTCTCTCTCTCTCTCTCTCTCAGAGGACTGGAGTCCAAGAGAAATTTTTTTAGAAAAGAAACATGTAATGGGGCTCACGTATGATGAATCTAAGCCTTCAGATTGTTGTGCGCGTGTGTGTAAACAACCAAGATCAACCAATCACCACACAAGAAGACAAGAAGATTTACGTGGTTCGGCAAAGATGCCTACGTCCACGGGAAACCAATTTCCACTAGGTTCTTCTCCAATCTGTGAAACCACAGCCTTGGAATCTCAGCCTCTCTGACTGACTAACTATCCAGGGTTACAGATTACATCATATATATAACCATTACATCTTTATCCCCCAAGAACTCTATCTCAAAACAAAGGAAAGTCCTAACCCATTAGAAAACTACTATTTGACAAAATAGGAAATTCCTAATATCATTAGGAAACCACCCCAGATATAGAACCTAATCATGGTCTGGACCCACATGGCCAACAATCTCCCCCTCCAGACCATAGGGAAGATGCCCTGAACCCCTTACTGGGAGTTCAGTCCGGCCAACTCTGAACACAGCTCCAGCTTTCCCTTAGACACAACCTTGGTCATCATGTCCGAGGGATTCTTGTCCGAATGAATCTTTTCCAGCTTCATGAAGTTCTTCTCGATCACCTCACAAATCCAATGGTACTTGATATCAACGTGCTTCATGCGGCCATGATATGTAGCATTCTCACTGAAATCCATAGCACTCTGACTATCACAGTAAACTACATATTCTTCTTGCTTCAAACCTAGTTCTTGAAGGAATCTCTTCAACCAAAGCATCTCTCTCCCTTCTTCATTAGCAGCTATGTATTCCGCTTCAGTTGTAGACTGTGCTGTACACTTCTGTAACTTTGATTGCCATGAAATAGCTCCCCTACGAAAGTAAATAAATAACCAGAAGTCGACAACCGACGATCAAGATCACCTGCAAAATCAGCATCAGTATAACCTTCCATGACTGGTTTTGAGCCTCCTAAACATAAGCACACCTTGGAAGTACCTCTCAAATACCTAAAGATCCACTTCACTACTTCCCAATGCTCTTTTCCATGGTTTGCGAGAAATCGACTCACTAAACTCACAGCATGAGCAATATCTGGCCGTGTACAAACCATGGCATACATGAGACTCCCCACAGCAGAGGAGTAAGGAACACATGCCATCCGTTCCTTTTCATTATCTGTAGTAGGACACAAGCGCTTGCTTAGTTTGAAGTGACTGGCTAAAGGTATGCTAACTGGCTTAGCATTCTTCATGTTGAACCGTTCGAGAACTCGTTCAACATATTTCTCCTGTGACAACCACAGCTGCTTGGAACTCCTATCATGATGTATTTGCATGCCCAATATCGTTCGTGCGGGACCCAAGTGTAACACTCCGACCCGAGTTGATCCGGATTCGCGAGTAATTGAGTGTGATTTGAGCGTTAAGAGTGTTTTGATTTTGTTTTTCTTTGGCTTTGAGTCGTAGAGAGATCGTTTGGGTTAAGTTTGACTTGGTCTAGGTAGTTCGAGTCCTTTTTCGTAATTTTGGCTTTTGGTTGACCTTGTCAGTTTTGCGTCATTCTGACGTCATCGCGTGTATTTCGTTGAGCTTGTCGATTTTCGTAACTGTCTTGGATCCGAATGATTCCGTTTGCTCTTATTGGATCATCATTTGACTCAAACTGATATTTGTGTAAGCTGTTTGGACCTATATGTAATTTGGACTCATTGTTACCTTTAAATATCCCACCTACCCTCTTGTTTCTCTCGATCGTCTCTCGTTCTCTCAGCTCACTCTCTCTCAGTTGTCTCTCTCACGTTCAGCTCTTCTCTCTCGCTCCTTCTCCTTCTCTGTTTCTGTTGCGTGAGGAGAGAGGAGCCAAATTCGTGTGTGTTTCCCGGTGGACTGAGCCAAGCAACGACGTGATTCCATTTGTGAGGCAAGTATAAGCCCAAGTAGTATGAACACTAATTGATATGGATTTGATTGTTGTATTTCTATTCTTCCCTGTGTTTCTCAGTGGCAGACAGCCCTATTGAGCTCAGTTTGCTGTTATCTTCTTGTTTTCAGTCGTTTTGTACACTTGCTGTGTGACTGTAACTGTTACAGGAAAAATGAGTCCGTGCACTCACAGCTACACCGTGAAATGTGCTACGGCTAAGCCGTAAAATGGCTTACGGCTAAGCCGAGACCCAGCCGTAACCCTAACCGTAGAACAATACAGACTGACATCTGAAAATAACTGAGAGTTGGCAAATTGCCATTCTTCTACGGCCCAGCCTGATCTAAGCCGTGGACCAGGATACGGCTGTGCCGTAGAGTAAAATACGGTTGAGCCGTAAATACGGATGGACATTTTGGGGAGCCTCGGCTCAGCCGCAGTGCATAGTACGGCTAAGCCGTAAGATGCCTCGGCTAAGCCGTAAGGTCACCTACGGCTACACCGTGAGACCCTGAGAATTGAATGAAAAGGACTAGGTTTAAGCAACATACCGTATATGACTTTCATGATAGAATGTAGCTAACCTGAACATGCCTAATGGAATGTTTGCATGACATGAATGATCTCATGGGCTGTGAATCATTCATGACTGTTATCCAGTTGTTTAGCACCTCCCCATGGGTGTTGGTTTAAGGGACTTCGGTGCACATTCCAGACACTGCAACATTAGACAATGGTGCATCGGACAACTTAAAACTACATCAACATGCACGGTTAGAAACGCTGGATAATTAGTGTAGGATTGGCTTGCAATTGACCTTGATTCGTATAAGTACTTGATTTGTTGGATTGTACAGCATATTGATTTCGGTTATGCCCTCTTATGTGTTCTGCGCTGGACCTCTCGATTTTGTGGGAAATGCAGCAACCCCAGATCGAAGCCCGGGCGGGACCATTCTATTATTGTGTATTGTGCTTTACTGTTGCTCCACTGGAGTACTTGCATCAGTGCTTATTGTGATTAGCACTTGAGTCAGAGATTAAGTATTGCTTAACTGCATTCAGTACCTTCCGTTATTGCTTAACTGCATTCAGTATCAGTATCCGTATCAGTTTATGTGATGCACTTTCTATTGTTCGTTCAGTGTGATATGTGAGATCTGTATGTGATATGATATGATTGATTGATTGATTGAGGTGCATCATCCGATTTGATTGTGATTGGTATTGGCACTACTGAGCCTCAGCCTTAGGATACCCGACGGGGTTAACTTTGGTTTAGTTTATGTGTTTGCCTTTGCAGAGTGTTCTGTCCTGGGACTCCGGACCCCGGGAACTAGAGACCCATGCGTACCCTGGCCCGGTCGCTGGTGTTCTCATTCTGACTGCTCTCGTAAGGGAGAAAATGGCCAATGTAGTAGCCACTTTAACTGTTATCTGTTTATGATTCTGATAGCATGCTTATTCATTTGCATAATTGCTTAGTATACGAACATGCTCTCTATAGATCTTGTATTATGACTATTGCTCATTTTAGATACAATTCGTGTTATCATCTTGTGGCTTATATTTTGCTAAGTCGTCGTACTTATTTGTTGTCTTTGTGTGTTGCAGGCTCAGATCCCTCTCCCGATCCTGCGTCGGTCGACCCGACTCCAGGAGAGGCTCGCGAGGCCCCCTCCGGCCTAGAGGAGTGGACTTGATCCATCCTCCAGAGTACGGTTTGCATCATTTTGTTCTCCCCATTCATTGAGTCGGAGTCTATTGGGGGAATTTTTGCTGTAACTTGTATTATGGGCTTGATATTGTATTTTGATTTTTGTGAGCGCTCTTTTGTATCATACGTTCTTGTAATTTGTTCTTGTTATCAGTTCATGATCCTTTGTAATCCATTATGTTTCTTGGTGTGTGGCTATATGCCTTGATACGTACAACTTCCGCGTACAGTTGTTTGCACGTGTGAATGATCCCTTGTGTGTGTATGCTTGGACGGGGTCTAGGTGTGCATGCACGGGAGTATGTGTGTCATTGGTTCGACTTCCTCTGACCCCCGGTCCCTGGGCTCGGGTTGTGACATACGTATTGTATGGTATCAGAGCACTGTCTCTATCTTAGTTTGTAAGCATGTAGGCATATAGGACGTGGTGAGATTCCGTAGTCCAGTTTTGGACTGTTGTGTTTGGTCCCCTTGTCTTGTGAGTCTGTGTGAGTACCTAGTGTGATAGCAGATTGACTTGTGTGTTTTGCAGGCTATGGCATCGGGATCTGGAACACACGATAACAACAATCAGGGAGACAATGAGAGTGGATCAGCCGCTCCACAGCCACTTGTGAATTTTGACGAGCGTTTCTTGACCATGCTACAGGCGATCCATTCTTTGCAAGCGCAGGTCGTTTCGATAGTAGACCGACAGAGTCAAGCGCCAGTTCAGCGGCCTGTAGAGCAGCAAGTGGTTTTCCAGCCTAAAGAGAGCGATCCAAATGCGTTGTACGATAAATTCAGGAAACGTGGAGCCACAGAATTCTATGGCAATGAAGATGCGTTGAAGGCTGATCAGTGGCTGGAGCATACCGGAGATCTCTTCTCGACCATTGTCTGTGATGACCGGCAGAAGGTTATGCTTACGACATCGATGTTCCGAGAGGTAGCAAAGACGTGGTGGAAGAGTGTCAGTGCAGCCTATCTGACCATGCCTAGTGAAACGGTGTGGGAGACATTCCAGAAACAATTTAGAAGGAAGTTCATCCCTGCTCATGTCCGGCGCGTGAAGGAGGTTGAGTTTCTGGCCTTACAGCAGCAGCAGCTGACCGTTTCAGAGTATATTCACCGCTTCATCCAGTTGTCCCATTTTGCCGAGGACATGATCAATACTGAGGAGAAGAAGGTGAATCGTTTCATCACTGGTCTGCATCCGAGATATGCGAATTTTGTGACTGCTTTCCAGAGACCAGCTACTTTTGACGATGCGGTCGACAGAGCACATGCTGCGGAAGCCAACCACCTAGCAGAGAGAGCTATGGACTTCAAGAGGAGTGCACCAGTGGGGTCCAAGGGACAGATTCAGAAGAAATGGAAAGGGAAGCAAGGAACTTCGAGTTTCTCGGGGAGCAGATGCGAGTTTTGTGGACTAGGACATCCGACGGAGAAGTGTTGGAAGAATTCCGGAGCTTGTTTGAGTTGCGGATCTATGGAGCATAAGATAGCTCAGTGCCCTAAAGCCAGGACCTTCCGGTCATCTCAGTCTATGGGGTCATCCGAGTCTCTGAGTTCAGCAGCTTCGAATAGCCCCCAGCCGTCTCGCCAGAGCCAGAAGCCACAGCGTCAGACTGCTCGTGTGTATGCAGCCTCCCATGATCATGCAGAAGATGCGAAAGTGGTGGAAGGTAAAGTTCTCATTGCCCGAGCTAAAGCACATACACTATTTGATTCGGGATCTACGCGTTCGTATGTTGCACCTCGTTTTGCGGAACAGTTACCGCAACCCCCTCAGCCGCTACCCTATTTGTTGGTGGTGTCCACTCCGGTGGGCAAGAGAGTGGAGTGTAGTGTATACTACCCTCAGTGCGACGTGGTGATTGAAGGTCGCCAGCTGCCAGTTGATTTGATCTTGTTGTCCATGTTGGATTTCGATGTGATCCTTGAAATGGACTGGCTAGCGCGATATCGTGCTTGTGTTAACTGTTACAACAGGACGATTTACTTCGATTTTGAGAAGGGGTTTCGTTTCGAGGGCAATCAGGAGAGATGCCCGAGGCGTGTCATCTCCGCATGCAAGGCGGATCGTTTGATACGCAGAGATTGTGCAGGTTTTCTTGCTTTCGTCTCGGAGAAGAAGGAGGTGAAGCAGTTGGGCGAGATTCCGGTCGTACGTGAGTTCCCGGATGTATTTCCGGAGGAAGTACCCGAGTTACCCCCTGTCAGAGATGTAGAGTTTGCGATCGATCTAGTGCCCAGTACAGCACCCATTAGTTTAGCTCCTTATCGTATGGCCCCTGCTGAGCTACTCGAATTGAAGACGCAATTGCAAGATCTTTTGGAGAAGGGTTTTGTACGGCCAAGTGTGTCACCGTGGGGAGCTCCAGTGCTGTTTGTGAAGAAGAAGGACGGTACCTTACGGATGTGCATAGACTACCGGCGATTGAACAAAGTCACTATCAAGAATAAATACCCATTGCCGCGTATTGATGAGTTGTTTGACCAACTTCAAGGTGCCGCTTATTTTTCCAAGATTGATCTAAGATCGGGGTATCATCAACTCCGGGTGAAGGAAGAAGATATTGCGAAGACTGCTTTCAGGACACGGTATGGACAGTTTGAGTTTCTCGTGATGCCATTTGGATTAACCAATGCACCTGCTGCCTTTATGGCCTTGATGAACAGGATCTTTGCTCCTTTCCTGGATCGATTCGTGGTGGTCTTTATTGATGATATTTTGGTGTATTCGAAGACCCCAGAGGAGCATGTGGAACATCTACGTCGAGCCTTGCAGTTGTTGAAAGAGCATCGTTTGTATGCCAAATTTTCGAAGTGTGATTTTTGGCTCGAGCAGGTAGCCTTTCTTGGTCATACCATCTCACGAGATGGGTTGGCAGTAGATCAGACGAAAGTTGAGGCAGTGATGAATTGGCCCAGCCCAAAGACAGTGACGGAGATACGGAGTTTTCTTGGATTGGCCGGCTATTATTGTCGATTTATCCAAGATTTTGCCAAGATTTCTGCTCCGTTGACTCGATTGACCAGGAAGAATGTTCCTTTTTTGTGGACGGACGAATGTGAGCACCAGTTTCGTATGTTGAAGGAGAAGCTTACTTCGGCTCCAGTTTTGACGTTACCGGATGGGCATGAAGGATTTATGATCTACTCTGATGCTTCTCGAGTCGGTTTGGGATGTGTTTTGATGCAACATGGCAAAGTAATTGCCTATGGCTCGAGGCAACTTCGGGAGCATGAGAGGAACTATGCCACGCATGATTTAGAGTTGGCAGCCATCGTTTTTGCGTTGAAGATGTGGAGACATTATTTGTATGGCGTGACATTTGAAGTGCATTCAGATCATCATAGTCTACAGTATCTCTTCACGCAGTCTGAGTTGAATATGAGGCAACGAAGGTAGCTTGAGTTGATCAAGGATTTTGATTTCCCCATCAAATACCATCCAGGGAAAGGCAATGTTGTTGCAGATGCCTTGAGTAGGAAATCGGAGATTCTTCAGGCCTTGGATAGCCTTTATTTTGTGAGGCATGCTCAGCCAGTGGAACTGCAATTGGTGGAGAACTGTTTGACACTTGCCAGTACAGTGAGCTTTCAGCCTGACATCATTCAGCGTATTAAGGACCAGCAGTTTGAAGATGCGATGTTGAAGCGAATCCGGGATAGCATTGCAGATCGATCAGACTTTCGTTTGGAGGGTGATGTCTTGTATTTGCAGATCGACCGCATGCTTATTCATTTGCATAATTGCTTAGTATACGAACATGCTCTCTATAGATCTTGTATTATGACTATTGCTCATTTTAGATACAATTCGTGTTATCGTCTTGTGGCTTATATTTTGCTAAGTCATCGTACTTATTTGTTGTCTTTGTGTGTTGCAGGCTCAGATCCCTCTCCCGATCCTGCGTCGGTCGACCCGACTCTAGGAGAGGCTCGCGAGGCCCCCTCCGGCCTAGAGGAGTGGACTTGATCCATCCTCCAGAGTACGGTTTGCATCATTTTGTTCTCCCCATTCATTGAGTCGGAGTCTATTGGGGGAATTTTTGCTGTAACTTGTATTATGGGCTTGATATTGTATTTTGATTTTTGTGAGCCCTCTTTTGTATCATACGTTCTTGTAATTTGTTCTTGTTATCAGTTCATGATCTTTTGTAATCCATTATGTTTCCTGGTGTGTGGCTATATGCCTTGATACGTACAGCTTCCGCGTACAGTTGTTTGCACGTGTGAATGATCCCTTGTGTGTGTATGCTTGGACGGGGTCTAGGTGTGCATGCACGGGAGTACGTGTGTCATTGGTTGGACTTCCTCTGACCCCCGGTCCCTGGGCTCGGGTTGTGACACCAAGTCTTTCATGTCAAACGATTTTGACATCTCCTCTTTCAACTTGCCAATCAACTTGCTATCCTGTCCAACTATCAGCATATCATCTACATATAAAAGAAGGATGATGAACCTGCCATCGATAAATCGACGAACATAGACACAATGATCTGCAGCGGTCCTCCGGTACCCATGACTCAACATGAATAAATCAAACTTCTTGTACCACTGTCTCGGTGCTTGCTTCAGGCCGTAGAGACTCTTCTTCAACTTGCAAACCATCTGTTCTTTTCCTTCTACCTCAAACCCCTCTGGCTGAGTCATGTAGATCTCTTTTTTCAAGTCACCGTGAAGAAACGCGGTCTTCACGTCCATCTGTTCAAGCTCAAGGTCCATGCTGGCGCGTAGACCCAAAACGATTCTGATAGAAGTCATTTTCACAACAGGAGAGAAAACATCACTGAAGTCGATACCCTTCGTCTGTGCGAAGCCTTTTACCACTAAACGTGCTTTGTGCTTCACCAATTTCCCATTCTCATCATTTTTCAGCTTGAACACCCATTTGTTTTTCAGAACATTCCTATCTTTAGGAAGTTGCACCAGCTCATAAGTCTTGTTCTTCTTCAAAGAACTCATCTCATCCTGCATAGCCTTCATCCACTCATCTTTATCAGCATGAGTCATTGCTTCTCGGAAGCTAACTGGCTCTCCCTCATCAGTAAGCAACACATATTCGGATGCAGGATACCTAGTTGATGGTTGCCGCTCCCGTGTAGTCCTCCTAACTTGAGGTTCCGTGATTTCAATCTGAGGAGACTGCTGCTCCCCCTGCTCAACACCATCATCATCTGGCAACCCCTGTGCCTTATCACGATCCGGATCGTTTTATCCACCTTCTCCACCTATAGTCTGCACCGGAGAAGGAGTCGGTGTGAGATCAACCACTCCATCAACTTTCTTAGAAGACTTATCAATCTTCTCAACATCTCCAAAGAACTGATCTTCATGGAAAACCACATCCCTACTTCTGATAAGTTTCCTCTTCTCTGGATCCCATAATCTGTAGCCAAACTCATCTCCACCATAACCAAGAAAGATGCAACTCACTGCCTTATCGTCCAACTTGGAACGCTGCTCCTTTGGTACATGTACAAACGCTTTACACCTAAACACCTTCAGATGTGAATAGGAAACATTTTTACCTGTCCATCTTCTCTCTAGAAGATCATAATTCAAAGGAACTGAGAAAGATCTGTTAATCAGATAAACGGCAGTCAGAACGGCTTCACCCCAGAATGACTTAGCCAACCGTGCTAATTTTATCATGCATCTCATCTTCTCAAGAATAGTGCGGTTCATTCTCACTGCCACACCATTGTGCTGTGGAGTACCAGGAACTGTCTTTTCATGTCGAATGCCATGCTTCAAGCAATAGCTTTTGAACTGGTTGGATGTGTATTCACCCCCATTATCTAAATGGAGACACTTCAAGAGTTTACCTGTTTCTCTTTCAACCTGGACATGAAACTGTTGAAACATCTGGAATACTTGATTCTTTGATTTCAACGGATAAACCCAGACTTTCCTGGATGCATCATCGATGAACGTGATAAGGTACTTATTGCCACCCAATGAGTCGACCTCTATGGGACCACAAACATCAGAATATACCAAATCCAACACATTTGATTTCAATTTTGATGTCGAAGAGAAAGCAACCCTATGTTGTTTACCATATAAACAATAATCACAAGGGTCAAGGGATATACCTTTGGAGCAAGGAATTAAATCCTTCTTTGCCAACATCTGCAAGCCTTTCTCACTCATATGACCAAGCCTCTTATGCCACAGATTCAGAGAGGAATTGTCTTGAACTGCATTCAACGCATCTTTGCACAGCTTTACTTGTGTTTTATAAAGAGTATTACCTGCTGTACCTCTCGCAATAACAAGAGACCTTTTAGTGAGCTTCCATCTGCCATTTCCAAAGTAATTCTCATAACCTGCACGGTCCAATGCAGTCCCGGAAATCAGATTCAACCGCAGATCAGGAACATGTAGCACATCTTTCAGCGTCATTGTGCAACCAATATCGGTTTTAATGCAGACATCACCGATACCAACAATATCTGAATGACTCGTGTTGCCCATCTTCACAGTACCAAAGTCACCTACTTTGTACGTCGTGAACATCTCCCTGCAGGGAGTAGCATGGTAGGATGCTGCTGTGTCAACAACCCACTCAAACTCAACCTGACCATTTGCAACACTCAAACACTTATCATCATCGCCGGCGAGCACCACTACTTCCTGTTCCAAAGTAGCTGTAGTGTTATCATTGTCATTCTTCTTCTCATTATTGGATCCTTTTTGTTCCTTCATGGCAAAACAATTTTTCCTGATGTGGCCCATCTTGCCACAGAAAAAGCACTTTACAGACTTTTTCTTGCTCTGTGATTCACTGCTAGACTTAGACTGTGATTCACCTCTACATTTGCCACGACCCCCCTTTGGTCCTCTACTCTTACTCCTCCCCTTGTTCTCAGTAGCAAAGGCCTGTGCATTATCTGCCCCTGCAGATTTCCGTCTTGTTTCTTCATTATGTAGGCTACTGGTAACCTGACTCATAGATAACACACCATCTGGAGTAGAATTGCTCAAGGAAACAACCAATGTCTCTCATGAATCTGGCAAAGAACTCAGAAGCAACAAAGCTTGCATCTCATCATCAAGGATCATCTTCATAGTGGCTAACTGATTTACCACACTTTGGAACTCATTAATGTGATTTTCGATCTGACCACCATCCTTGAATTTCATGTTTACAAGCTTTCTGATCAAGAAGGTTTTATTCACTGTGGTCTTTTTATCATACATTGCTTTTAACTTTTTCCAAAGGGTATTCGCATTGGTTTCATTATACACGTGGTGAAATATACTATTATCAACCCACTGTCTGATGTGACCAATCGCTTTTCTATGCAATTTGTTCCAATAAGCATCTTGCATATCTTTCGGTCGGGCACTATCCCCCTCAACGGGATCATGGAGGTCTTTACAATAGAGAATATCCTCCATCTTCGGTTTCCAGATCAACCAATTGGAATGGTTGAGCTTAACCATGGTAGTGTTGATAGTATTGTTCTCCATCTTAATCAAATTAAGTAACAGGAAAAACAAATAATTAACACTGACCTCAACTCCTGCACCAAGCTGTAGATCTCGTCAACACGAGCACGCTGGAAGAAACGGATCTGAAATCCGACCCCGGATGGCTCCGAAATCGCAAAAACGGTTTTCTGCGCTTCTGATTTGGTCAAACTCCTTGTTGACCGTCAAACAGTCAACCTTCTTCCACTAACACGTAGATCTGCTCGAAACGAGTCCATAGGCGCAAACGGATCTCCTATCGGACTTCGGATGATCAAGATATCGCAGAAACAAATTTCTGCCGTCAATCTAGTCAACTCTGGCCGTTGACCATCTGTCCGATGATGTAGGCTGACGTCAGCCTGATGACGTCAAGCTGCTGACGTCTGTGCAGTGCTGACGGGCTGGACCATCTGCTTATGGGTTCAGGCCGACCCGAATCGGCCTGCACTGCTAAAGGAACTGGGCTTGCACCGTGGGTTGGTTCGGACCCAACCCGAAACGTGACCCAACCTGAAAAAACAGGCGCTGGGCTTATCTTCTCGGTGGGTCAGGCTACCTGACCCGACCCGACCCAAGACCCAGAAGACTGGGTCGTCTCTCCAAACGACCCCTGTTCTGCAACGGTGTTACAGATGCTGTCTGCCTCGGCTACGGCGGAGGATCCGGAGACCAGCAGGGCGGGACCGGCGACGATGTACAGCAGCGGCGACTACGACGGCGACGGCATCGGGGGCAGGCAGCGGCGACCGGAAAGTGCAGCGTTTTTTTTTTTTGTTTGCTTTGCAGCGACGATTGCATTGCAACGACGATTGCGTTGCAGCGACGATTCTTCTCCAGCCCTCTTCCTCAGAATCGGCTGCCCTTCTTCTCCGATGAAGATCTGGAGCAACCAAACCACCCGACAACTGCTTCTCTGTTTCCGGGAAAAACAGAGCAACGAGAACCCAATGTCTGTCTTCTTCTTCCACGATCGCGTGTGGCCCAGTAGAGATCAACCTTGATCTCTCTTCTTCCCGTTGATCTTCCACGCACAATCAATCGCTCTGATACCACTTGTTGTGCGCGTGTGTGCAAACAACCAAGATCAACCAATCACCACATAAGAAGACAAGAAGATTTACGTGGTTCGGCAAAGATGCCTACGTCTACGGGAAACCAATTTCCACTAGGTTCTCCTCCAATATGTGAAACCACAGCCTTGGAATCTGTAACACTCCGACCCGAGTTGACCCGGATTAGTGGGTAATTGCGTGTGTTTTTATCGTTAAGTGTGTTTTGATTTTGTTTTTGTTTGGTAGAGTTGTGGAGAGATCGTTTGGGTTGAGTTTGACTTGGTCTAAGGAGTTTGAGCCCTTTTTCGTAATTTTGGTTTTTGATTGACCTTGTCAGTTTTGCGTCATTCTGACGTCAGCGCGTGTACTTCGTTGAGCTTGTCATTTCTCGTAACTGTCTTGGATCCGAATGAGTTCGTTTGCTCTCGTTGGACCGTCATTTGACTTAAACTGATAATCGTGTTAACTAATTGGACTTGTTTGTAAATTTGTCTCAAATTAAGTTATAAATATCCTACCAAACCCCTTTTCTCTCTCGATCGTCTCTGTCTCTCAGCTCACTCTCTCCAGCTCGTCTCTCTCTCGGTTCAGCTCTCTTTCTCTCTTCCCCCATCTCTGATTCGATTGCTTGAGGGAGGAAGAAAGGAGCCATTCGCGTGTGTGTTTCCAGCGGACTGAGCCAAGCAACGAGTGATTTCCATTTGTGAGGCAAGTATAAGCCCAAGATGTGTGAACACCGATTGATAGTGATTTGATTGTTGTGTTTTTATGCTTCATTGTGTTTCTCAGTATTGGACAGCCCCATTGAGTTCATTTCACTGTTATTTGCTGTTTTTCAGTCGTTTCCTTCAGTTTCTGTATGACTGTGACAATTCCAGAAAAATGAGTCCGTGCACTCACGGCTACGCCGTGAAATGTGCTACGGCTAAGCCGTAAAATGGCTTACGGCTAAGCCGAGACCCAGCTGTAACCCAAACCGTAGAACAGTACAGACTGTTAGCTGAAAATAACTGGATGTTGGCAATTTGCCATTCTTCTACGGCCCAGCCTGATCTAAGCCGTACATTGTCTTACGGCTAAGCCGTGGACCAGGATACGGCTGAGCCGTAGAGCAAAATACGGTTGAGCCGTAAATCCGGATGGATATTTGGGAAACCTCAGCTCAGCCGCAGTGCATAGTACGGCTAAGCCGTAAGATGCCACGGCTAAGCCGTAAGGTTACCTACGGCTGCACCGTGAGACCCTGAGAATTAAATGAAAAGGGACTAGGTTTAAGCAAAAGACCGTATATGACTTTCATGTTAGAATATAGCTAACCTGGACATGCCCAATGGAATGTTTGAATGACATGAATGATCTCAAGGGCTGTGAATCATTCATGCTTGTTATCCAGTTGTTTAGCACCCCCCCCCATGGGTGTTGGTTTAAGGGACTTCGATGCACACTCGAGACACTGCAACACTAGACAATGGTGCATCGGATAACTTAAAACTACATCAACATGCACGGTTAGAGACGCTGGATAATTAGTGTAGGATTGGCTTGTAATGGATCCTTGATTCGTATAAGTACTGGATTGGTTTGAGTTGTACAGCATATTGATTACGGTTTATGCCCTCTTATGTGTTCTACGCTGGACCTCTCGATTCTGTGGGAAATGCAGCAACCCCAGAGCGAAGCCCGGGTGGAACCATTCTATTATTGTGTATTGTGTTATACCGTTGCTCCATTGGAGTACTTGCATCAGTTATGAGTCAGTGATTGTGATTGATACTCATTGTCAGCACTTCCTGTAATTGCTTATGTACATTCAGTATCAGTATATGCGATGCACTTCCTATTGTTTGTTCAGCATGATATGTGAGATCTGTAAGTGATAAGTGATATGATATGATTGATTGATTGAAGTGCATCATCCGATTGATTGTGATTGGTATTGGCACTACTGAGCCTCAGCCTTAGGATACCCGACGGGGTTAACTTTGGTTTAGTTTAAGTGTTTACCTCTGCAGAGTGTCTTGTCCTGGGACTCCGGACCCCGGGAACTAGAGACCCATGCGTGCCCTGGCCCGGTCGCTGGTGTTCTCATCCTGATTGCTCTCGTAAGGGAGAAAATGGCCAATGTAGTAGCCACTTGATTGTTACCTGTTTATGATTCTTACAGCATGCTTATTCATTTGCATAAATTGTTTAGTATACGAACATGCTTTCTATGGATATTGCATTATGATCATTGTTCCGTATTATTCCGTATTCGACACAATTTGTGTTATCTTCTTGTTGGCTTATACTTTGCTAAGTCGTTGTACTTATGTGTTTGTCTTGTGTGTTGCAGGCTCAGATCCCTCTCCCGATCCTGCGTCGGTCGACCCGACTCCAGGAGAGGCTTACGAGGCCCCCTCCGGCCTAGAGGAGTGGACTTGATCCATCCTCCAGAGTACGGTTTGCATCATTTTGGGTTTCCCCATTCCTTGTCTGGGAGTCTGTTGAAGGGACTTTTTCTGTAATTGTAATGTGGGCTTGAGTGATATCTGTATATTGTATTTTGATTATTTGGGAGCCCTCTTCCGTAACATACGTTCCTGTATTTGTTATTGTTATCAGTTCATGTTATTTTGTAATCTCCCATTGTCTTGATACTGTGGTATGCCTTGATACGTACAGCTTCCGCGTACAGTTGTTTGCACTTGTGAATGATCCCTTGTGTGTGTATGCTTGGACGGGGTCTAGGTGTGCATGCACGGGAGTACGTGTGTCATTGGTTAGACTTTCTCTGACCCCCGGTCCCTGGGCTCGGGTCGTGACAGAATCTCAGCCTCTCTGACTGACTAACTATCCAGGGTTACAGATTACATCATATATATAACCATTACATCCTTATCCTCCAAGAACTCTATCTCAAGACAAAGGAAAGTCCTAACCCATTAGAAAACTACTATTTGACAAAATAGGAAATTCCTAATATCATTAGGAAACCACCCCAGATATAGAATCCAATCATGGTCTGGACCCACATGGCCAACACAGATACCCTTACTCCATGTGTTGACGCTCACCCAAGTTTGACACCCATAAAACTAACATAAACCATTGGATATAAAAACAAAGAAATTACTGTATGGGTTGAAACTTAAAAGGTGCAACCACGATCTGTGTATGTTTATAAATTATATTGGTGGAAATGGAGTTCCATTATGAGAGCAAGAAATTACAAGCTGAAAGCCTCACCCAGTGTGATAGCCTTTGCTTGGACAACTCTTTTAGGGGGTATCCTAACCGTGGATATATAACTTAAGGCGGCTGCAAATGGTTATAGTGAATGTGTGCCTGCTGTGTCTCGTTGATGAGGAATCTATAGATCACTTATTGCTTAATTGCACTGCTAATGGGATGGTTTCATTACTGTGGGCCTCTTCCTCACTCTCTTCAGGCTCTATTCAAGTTCTGGATGATTGGGGTCAGACCAAAGAGAGGCAGGATCATGTGGACTATATTTTATGGCTGCAATCTAAACTATTTGGAAAGAGAGGAATGTTAAGAATGCTTTGAAGGTCATGCTTCTGAGGGGGTTGTGTTACGTGACAAAGTTAAAGATTCTAGTGGCACAGTGGGTTTCCCCTCTTTCCACCTTTAAGGCATCAAGTTGAATTCCTTTATCCATAATTGGAAAGAAATAGCCTATCTAATCCTTATTGTCCAAGTATTTTGGCTAGATGGTGTCCCCCACCTTCAAGTGTGCTGAAACTAAACTTTGATGGTAGTGCTTTTGGAAACCTGGATATGGCAGGGCTGGGAGGGGTAATCAGAAATGAAGACAGTCTTATCCTTTTCCAGTATTTGGGGCCTGAAGGCCTTTGTTCTGTCAACAAGGCCGAGCGCTTGGCCTTGAATGTTGGGCCGTATGAAGCTGTTCGCCTAAATCCCCCTCTACTGATGGTTGAAGGTGACTCTAATTGTGTCATTCAGTGGGCAACTAATCCCTCTATAGCTCCTTGGTACTTCACTGATTTAATTGAAGAGATGCATCACTTATCTACAAAGTTGAACATTCCCTTCTCTCACATTAGATGGTTGGTTAGCTAATGTGGTGCCGACAGCCTTGTTAAAGAAGAGTTTCTAAGCCTTCAGTCATTGTGTCCTTTTGCTAATTTGCTCATCTTTTGGGAGCCGCTGCCCATATTTTTGGGCATTACTCTACTTTTTTCGTTTATTTGTTTGCTCTCCCCTCATTTTAGGGGGGGGGGGGGGGGGGGGGGGGGGGGGGGGGGGGGGGGGGGGGGGGGGGGGGGGGGGGGGGGGGGGGTGGGTTTTTTCAATATAGTCCTTTTATACTGTAAAGTTTGCGGAAAGCATTCAATACAATCACTATTTTAAAAAAATAAAAAAGAAATTACAAGCTGAATGCGGGAGGGGATCCATGAGCGGATGAGCTATAGTCCTATTTATATGCATTCTAAGGAAGGAGATTTCCTTATATATCACAATAATGTATTACATACCAACAGATGCATTAACTTAAACTTGGAAATTGGGACTGGGTAGTGAGCAAAACATGCGTTGATGCGTGCTATGGTGAGATCTTCTGATATAGCTCCTTTGGAACCACACATATTTTGGCTGGGAGGTTGTCTGTGAAATATATGATGTAGCTAGGACACAAAATGGATAGGCTTGCAAGTGGGACCACCTGAGATAGTTTAGGAATAATTTTTTTCTTTTTATTTTCCTAATTATTGTTAGTAGGTTTCTAATTTATTGAAAGATTTCTAATTAGGATAGTTTCTATTGTTGGATTGGGTTTACTTAGCCCCTAAGTTTGCTTTTTCTATTTATATGCAATGTAATAGATGAAATTCTCATACTTTTGATTAATAGAAATTGAGTTGGGTTATTCCTCGGAGGTGCATCCTCGCTATCATCTTTACAGAGGTCTATCATAATGTTTGCAGACATGTGCTTTGGCACCATCATCGTGATTTGGCACTTCCCTGCAAACTCTAACCCTAGAGCTTGCATCATGTCTAGTCTTGTTAATGTCTACCATCCTTCTAAAAATTCTGGGATAATACTTAAAGGTGCATCTTGGGATCACATAAGCTTCTGGGAAAATTCCTCCCCATGAGCTCGAAGTTCCTCGTGAAGGGTCTCAGTCTGAGTGTTTTGTATGGCTGAGTGGCAGAAATGATTCACGTTCGATATATGATATTCCTCTAACTATTAAAATAGAAGCCTCTCATCAGCACTGTAGTTGTTAATGTGTTATTCTCTTTTGGTAATCCACTTAAAAAGAAAACAAATCCATTGTTATTGATTTTGGTCCATTGTCTTTTTTTTTCTTTTTTGATAGAAAGAATTGGTCCACTGTTATAAGTACCCAAGTCCATATTTAAATTCATGTTAAAGTCCATGCAATGCCCATGCAAAAATACATGGCTTATATTTAGTCTCAGTAGGGCATCTCTCAAAGTGATCATCATCATCATCATCATCAAAGCTTTGTTCTAACTATGTTGGGATGAGCTACATAAATTCTATCTCTCCATTTCAATCTATCTGAATTTTAAACAAAGTATGCACTTTAGCATATCATAATTTAATTTTGCATGTTAAATTAACTGCATGGGTTGCTATCTTATATTTGTAAAATGGCATGCAGGGCAAAACATACGAAAACTTGTGAAAGATGGTTTTATCATCAAGAAACCGATGAAGACTCACTCACGTTCACGGGCACGTCGGGCTTTAGAGGCAAAGAGGACGGAAGGCACTCGGGATATGGTCAGCGTAAAGGCACAAGGGAAGCAAGGCTGCCAACAAAGGTGCTGTAGATGAGGAGGATGAGGCTGCTTAGGCGCCCTCTGCGCAAGTACAGGGAGTCCAAGAAGATTGACAAGCACATGTACCATGACATGTACATGAAGGTTAAGGGTAATGTATTTAAGAACAAACGCGTGCTGATGGAAAGCATCCATAAGTCGAAGGCGGAGAAAGCAAGACAGAAAACTCTTTCTGATCAGTTCGAAGCCAAAAGGGCCAAGAGCAAGGCCAGTAGGGAAAGGAAGATTGCCTGGGGGGAGGACCGATTGGCCCAGGTCAGTGCATGATTTTGACTTCTCATTTATTCCCTCTCTTTATCTTTAGTTTTCACTTAAGGCAGACACAGAATTAATATGTTTATAGAAGCGAATAGATCAAAATAGGGCATTATGCTTCTGGTTTTGTGCATGTGCTCCTGCTTGTTCAGTGACTATTGATGTAGTGGGCCTTGCCTTGCAACTGCTGGTATCCTGCATATAGATGTTTAAGACATATTGTGTCAGCAATGGTCAGGTTAGAAGTTAGATTGAAGGTTCAGGATCTTCCATTCCAAGAACTTTTTGGCGCATTGCTGATACACAGGATTAAGAGTTTGAGCTTCTCATATGGTCCCCAACTACCTGTGTATTGATATAGGGACGAAAACTGGTTGGGTTCAGCGTACCATTACCATTGCCTGAACCCCATTTTATTGATGAAGGCAACAATACCCAATCCCCACTTGGTTATGGGTTACAACTTAGAAGCTCCATAATCATATACACATTTAAATTAAAGATTTGAACCTGTACCCAAATCGAGATTCAAACACTTAGGGACCTGTTTATTTCATGTAACCAAATTCCTAGAGTTCTAATATTTGTATATCAAAGTGGTTAAAATTGAATAAACAAAGTTGGACATCCCAAAGATGAACATCAAATAATCTTTCCGTTTAACGGAAGATGGTGTAGTAATTCAAATTCTAAAAAAGTCAAGATCCCATTTACATCTCCACCTGATATCTGCCAGCCCTTACCTTTCTAATAATCCATTGTTGGAGCCCTTACGAAATATACATGCTGTATTTGTATACTGTTTTGGCATTGGGTTTTGAGTCCTGGAGCATGTGCACATGGCCCTGAACCAAACTTCCTCACTGACCCACCTACTCCTACATGGTCCTCAAGCACTCAGGCATTTGGAGACCATTTCTGCGTAGAGATGTGCACCTTTGTGATAATACTGAGACTTTTGAGGATAATACTGTACCTTGACCTCATCAATGTTCTTGCTGCATGTTTTTGAGTTTTAACTCGGTGTATTTAACACTATTTCATTGTGTTGCAACAGGGCCCTGGTGAACGAGCCAGTGGGAAATTTTGGCTGCTTTACATCATTTTTTTTCCAGAAAAAAATATAAAATAAAAAAATAAAGTAAAATTTTGTCAAGACCTGTAGTTTGGAATTTTGGATCCTCTGACCCCACACACCACCCCCACCCCAACACCACCCCCCCCCCACCACACCCCCCCCCCCCCCCCCCCCCCCCCCCGGCTCTATGCTGTAAATCAATAATTGGGGCAACTTTGTGATCGGTCCAGTTTCTGATAGATCAAGTTTAATTCTGAAACATGTGATTGAAAGAAAGAAGCAAAAGAAATAAAATATTTGTTTTTTAAAAAAAGGAGCAAAATATTAAAATGATATATATTATGCCACATGATCAATCTGAGGTTGGGAATAGCTTTGATTGTATTTGCTGGAGTGAAATCAAGGTGGGCGATTGGTTTTGAGAGGTTTGGGGTTTGAACTCTTCTGTCCAAAATTATCACTCTTCTAAGATCCAGTTGGAAGGTCAGATATGGGAGGGACCATGGTTGAATGAGTAGAGCAGAGGGCCCTGAATGAATGGGCCGTGCGGACAGACAGCATTGAGTGCCTAGAAGCCCTTAACACAGTAGAAATTCTGAACGGCCTAAAAGCATAGTAGTAGTTGCCCAGAAGCATAGTTGTAGTTGTTTTGAACTAGTTCCTTTCCGTCATTTCGACCATAATGAGTTTATTGTTGCCAAATCAGACGAGTTTGGACCAAACAGCCCTAAAAATAGGGTGAATAGTGGCATACACATTCCTTTAATCTGAAATGGAAAGGAATTGGCTCAGATCACAATTCCCTTGATTTTCATCTTCTCTTGTTTTAGCTTGTGTTTGATTTGCGTTTTGCAGGGGAGCAAAGAAACGAAAGAAGTAAATGAAGGATGAATTCTGATGGATAGGACTTTTGGTTGCCCTAGTGATATGCCAAAGTTTTTCATGTTATAAACCCAGATGAATTACAGGGCCTACTCATCTCTCTGTTTCTGTCTCTTTCGCTTTTTTTTTCCTTCTCATTTGTTTGGAACTTGTTACTTTCTGTTCTTACCACTGGAATGTAATTGGTGATTAGCAGTATATAATGGAACCAATGTCACAATTGGTTGTGCCTTCATCTCCTAAAGCTGGTGACTGTAAGTATTATACTTATGAATCAATGGCAGTGACACCTGCAAATATTGTACTTTCTCAGCTAGATTTTGTGGCTTAGTATTGTAGTAAAGTGATTTTTTCTGCATGTGGTACAAGCAATCAATCTGTAAGCTAAAATGGCCCCTTAGGAAAAACTTTAACAGATTAGATTTGCATTATGACGGATTGATTTGTATTATGAAAGACAACCAATATTGGGCATACCTGAATCCATCGCGAAACGGAGAGGAGATCCGCAACCTTAACTCTCTCAGTCTTCTCGTAATGCCTGCTGATTGATGGGTATGCCAAGCAGTAATCTGTATGTGTGAAGATGAGAGAGTTCCCAAGCCATTTATAGACTACGTTAATGCTTTCCTCCCCATCAACGGAAAGCTTTCTATTATCGCACGACTGGAGTGTTTCCAGGAACGTGGCTTTAATGGGAAGATGTCGTTTTTGAACGAATCAACATAAGTGGTGGTCATGTGGGCCACCACCCATGATATCCAACAATCTCCCACTTGGTCCAATGACCACCATTCATTCCTTTTAATTTTATAAAACTTGTTTGCAAATATAAGAAAAAAAAAACTTTGAAAGAAATAACTCTAACTGATGCGCATCATTTGAAAATACCGGTTTTCATGTAACTTTATGTTAAGATCTTTTAATTTGTGATAAGGCTAGCCTATTAATGGGAATTGTAGCGGTTACACATCTTAAGTAATATGCTTTCTTCCACAATCACAACATTAATATTCTCGCCTAATCCAGCACTTAATGAGTATCTTTAATATGACTTACTTTAATGGGAACTGTAATGTCATAATGCTTTTATATTCTTACTTTATTTTACAATTACCATATGTGAGCTGACAACAAAGTAAGAATTGCAAAATCGTTTCTTTATTTGATCAATATATATAGTGTCATACATCATTGACTTTTACAAGGCATTTCATTTAAACCCATATTTATCACATGGTCTTTAAAATCCTTTGGCGCCAATGCCTTTGTCAATGGATCAGCAATCATGAGCTTTGATGAAACTCCAACAACTGACACTAAATGATCTCGCACTTTCTCTTTGAGTACAAGATACTTTACTTCCAAATACTTTGATTTACTGGAACACTTGTCATTTTGAGCAAAACGTCTAGCAGCGTCGTTGTCACAATAAATCTTTATCGGTTCAGACATACTGCCCATAATTTCAAGTCCCATGATGTAGTTACGCATCCATAATGCGTGACCTGTGGCTTCAAAACATGACACATACTCTGCATCAAATGTAGATTGAGTGATTAGCGTCTGCTTTGCACTCCTCCACGATACTGCCTCACCGACCAACAGAAAAATGTAACCTGATGTTGACCTCCTTGTATCGAGACATCCAGCAAAGCTGAATCTGAATATCCAATGACTTCCAGTTTATTGGATCTTTGATATGTGAGCATATATCTTCTTGTTCCATTAAGGTAACGCATCACTTTCTTGACAGCTACCCAATGAGGCAAGTCGGGATTACTTTGATATCTATTGAGCATTCCGACTGCAAAGCTAATGTCTGGCCTCGTGCAAGTCTGTAAGTACATTAGATATCCTACTGCTACTGCATAGGGATATTTATTCATTTCTAACTTTTTTAAGTCAGTCATGGGGCATTGTTCCTTACTAAACTTGTTTCCCTTTTTAATAGATGCATTTTGTGGTCTGCTACTTTCCATTCGGAAACGTTTGAGAATAGTTTTGACATAGGCTTCTTGACACAACCCAAGTAATCCTCGAGATCGATCTCTAAATATCTCGATTCCTAATACAAAAGTTGCTTCACCCATATCTTTCATATCAAAATTATTCTCAAGGTATGTTTTAGTTTCTCGAATCATACTTAGGTTATTACTGGCTAGTAAAATATCATCTACATACAAGACTAAAATAAGAAATTTGCTCCCACTGACCTTAAGATATATACAATGGTCTACTGGATTTTCGGTAAAACCGAAAGATGTAATAACATGATTAAATTTTAAGTACCACTGTCTGGAAGCTTGTTTTAGTCCGTATATCAATTTCTTTAATTTACAAACCAGTTTCCTTTCATTACCTCGTTGAACAAATCATTCCGATTGTTCCATATACACTTCTTCATCTAGATTCCCATTTAAGAAGGCAGTTTTTACTTCTTCATAATGAGCTACAAGTGCCATAACAATTCTGAGTGAATCTTTCTTAGACACCGGAAAGTAGGTTTTATGATAATCAATACCTCTTTTCTCAAACCAATTCTTCCTTTTGAGGCAGTCCTTCTTAAAATGTCCTTTCTTGCGACAAAAGTGACATTTTTCAGATCCCTTCTTTCCCTTACTCTTCACCGGTTTCTTACCTTTCAGATCTACCTTGGGCATGTTGGCATTAGTCTTGAATTTTCTAGGACATTTCCTGTCCTTAGCATGGGAGACAAAGTTTGTAACACTCCGACCCGAGTTGATCCGGATTAGCGAGTAATTGCGTGTGATTTGAGCGTTAAGTGTGTTTTGATTTTGTTTTTCTTTGGCTTTGAGTCTTGGAGAGATCGTTTGGGTTGAGTTGACTTGGTTTCGGTAGTTTGAGCCCTTTTTCGTAATTTTGGCTTTTGATTGACCTTGTCAGTTTTGCGTCATTCTGACGTCATCGCGTGTCTTTCGTTGAGCTTGTCGATCTTCGTAACTGTCTTGGATCCGAATGATTTCGTTTGCTCTCGTTGGACCGTCATTTGACTCAAACCGACATTTGTGTAAGCCGTTTGGACTTAAGTGCAATTTGGACTCAACTTTAAGTTATAAATATCCCAACCACTCTCTTTCTTTCTCTCGATCGCCTCTGTCTCTCTCTCAACTCGTCTCTCTCTCTCTCTCTGTTCAACTCTCTTTTTCTCTCGTTCCTTCTTCGTTTCTGATTCGTGTGGAAGGAGGAAGGAGCTCGATTGTGTGTGTTTCCCGGTGGACTAAGCCAAGCAACGAAGTGATTTCCATCTGTGAGGCAAGTATAAGCCCAAGTAGTATGAACACTGATTGATATGGAGTTGATTGTTGTATTTTTGTTCTTCCTTGTGTTTCTCAGTGTTAGACAGCCCTACTGAACTCATTTTGCTGTTATCTTCTTGTTTTCAGTCGATTCGTTCACTTGCTGCATGACTGTAACTGTTGCAGGAAAAATGACTCCGTGCACTCACGGCTACACCGTGAAATGTGCTACGGCTAAGCCGTAAAATGGCTTACGGCTAAGCCGAGACCCAGCCGTAACCCTAACCATAGAACAATACAGACTGTTATGTGAAAATAACTGAGAGTTGGCAAAACGCGATTCTTCTACGGCCTAGCCTGATCTAAGCCGTACATTGTCCTACGGCTAAGCTGTGGACCAGGATACGGCTGAGCCATAGAGTAAAATACGGTTGAGCCGTAAATCCGGATGGATATTGGGGAACCTCAGCTCAGCCACAATGTATATTACGGCTAAGCCGTAAGATGCCTCGGCTAAGCCGTAAGGTTACCTACGGCTACACCGTGAGACCCTGAGAATTGAATGAAAAGGACTAGGTTTAAGCAAAAGACCGCATATGACTCTCATGTTAGAATGTGGTGAACCTGAACATGCCCAATGGAATGTCTGAATGACATGAATGATCTCGAGGGCTGTGAATCATTCATGCTTGTTATCCAGTTGTTTAGCACCTCCCCATGGGTGTTGGTTTAAGGGACTTCGGTGCACATTCCAGACACTGCAACACTAGACAATGATGCATCGGACAACTTAAAACTACATCAACATGCACGGTTAGAAACACTGGATAATTAGTGTAGGATTGGCTTGTAATTGACTTTGATTCGTATCGATCTGTTTGATTTGTACAGCATATTGACTTCGGTTATGCCCTCTTATGTGTTCTGCGCTGGACCCCTCGATTCTGTGGGAAATGCAGCAACCCCAGAGCGAAGCCCGGGCGGAACCATTCTATTATTGTGTTTTACTGTTGCTCCACTGGAGTACTTGCATCAGTGCTTAATTGTTAGTACTTGAGCTTGTTCTTGGTAACTGCTTATCCGCATTTGGTATTGTTATCGTATTCAGTACCTTCCGTTATTGCTTCATTGCATTCCGTATCAGTATCAGTTTATGTGATGCACTTCCTATTGTTTGTTCAGCGTGATATGTGAGATTTGCATGTGGTATGTGATATGGTATGATTGATTGAGGTGCATCATCCGATTTGATTGTGATTGTTCTATGGCACTACTGAGCCTCAGCCTTAGGATACCCGACGGGGTTAACTTTGGTTTAGTTTATGTGTTTGCCTCTGCAGAGTGTTCTGTCCTGGGACTCCGGACCCCGGGAACTCGAGACCCATGCGTACCCTGGCCCGGTCGCTGGTGTTCTCATTCTGACTGCTCTCGTAAGGGAGAAAATGGCCAATGTAGTAGCCACTTTGACTGTTATCTGTTTATGATTCTGTTAGCATGCTTATTCGTTGCATAACTACTTAGTATACGAACATGCCTTCTATAGATCTTGCATTATGACTATTGCTCATATTAGATACAATTCGTGTTATCATCTTGTGGCTTATATTTTGCTAAGTCGTCGTACTTATTAGTTGCCTTTGTGTGTTGCAGGCTCAGATCCCTCTCCCGATCCTGCGTCGGTCGACCCGACTCCAGGAGAGGCTCGCGAGGCCCCCTCCGGCCTAGAGGAGTGGACTTGATCCATCCTCCAGAGTACGGTTTGCATCATTTTGTTCTTCCCCATTCATTTGAGTCCGAGTCTATTGAGGGGATTTTCTGTACTTGTAATGTGGGCTTGAGTAATATCTGTATTTTGATTTTTGATTGTTGTAAGCCCGCTATATTGTCATACGTTATTGTAATTGTTCTTATCAGTAGTTAATGTTTTTTTGTAATCTCCTATGTCATTTTGGGTATGTTGTGGTATGCCTTGATACGTACAGCTTCCGCGTACAGTTGTTTGCATGTGTGAATGATCCCTTGTGTGTGTATGCTTGGACGGGGTCTAGGTGTGCATGCACGGGAGTACGTGTGTCATTGGTTAGACTTTCTCTGACCCCCGGCCCCTGGGCTCGGGTTGTGACAAAGTTTACCTGAAGTTGCCCCTCGGCTTTAAGCCTCCTCTTTTCTTGATCACATCGTGCGATCAACTCAGTAATGGTCCACCGACTAGAGCTCTGATTGTATGTTACTTTAAATGGGCCAAATGCAGGGGGAAGAGAGTCTAGAATGAATTGGATCAAATATCCATCGGAAATACTCATGTCTACATCCGTTAACTTGGATGCGACATTGGACATGAGTAGGATATGTTCCCTAACTCCCTTTGTTCCATCGTACTGCATGTTAATCAATTTATTCATTAAGGTGGCACCTAATGCCTTGTCTGTCACTTCAAATTGTGACTTAATTTCTTCTAAGAGTTCCTTGGCATGTTTTCCTTGATCAAGCGATCTCCTAATACTCTTAGAAACTGAAGTCATAATAATCTTTTGGCATTTTTTATCACATTTGTGCCACTAATCATATTTGGCCTTTTCATATTCAGAGCTCTGTTCAGTAGGCACAGGAGGCATGGGCTCATCTAAAGCCATTTCTAAGTCTAGAAAAGTTATGGTTAATGACAGCATATCTAATCAGTCAGGGTAGTTTGATCCGTCTAATGAAGGAATAGTTCCTAAGCACGAGGGAAGAGACATGGATCTGGAGGAAGATGCTGTAAAAGAAGAGATAAACTATTATTCTCACAATTCCATAATGCTTTAAATTTAAAGGGAATCTTACAACAGAAATAATAGTTTTACATCATTACAAATAACCTTTGGGTCAAATGTAACATGTTAATTTTATTATTCTCGTTTATTTGATAAAACCACAATTTATTAAGTGAATAAGTGAGATCCCACCTTTGGGCATAGATCAGCACGAATTCACAAAATATATTTAATGTGTTTTATCCTAATCTTCAAATAATCAAAAGATAAACTCCTTTGGGTCGATTATCTATCTTTTAAGTGAAGTTGCAAAGTAGCGTCATTTATGGTATCTCTAATTCAATAATTGAAACATGAGTTTCATCATAACTGGGCCACTTTGGTGACTGCCTAGTTAACTCATAATTGAAACCTATGACACTAATTTTTAGTCTCCTTATGATTTAAACGATTCTGATACTATATTTCTAATTTAATTGAGCATTTAATATTTTTAAATCTAAACATTTAGGGGAGACCTAACTTTAACAATTATTATATTATTGTGAAAATGAGATTTTCTAAAATTAGTTGTCCAGATGAACATTAATCGGACAATTGATATCACAATAATAATTTTTTTTCTTATATTTGCAAACAAGTTTTATAAAATTAAAAGGAATGAATGGTGGTCATTGGACCACCACCCATGATATCCAACACAATCGAGTTGCATGAGCAGGGTATTTTTGCATGTATGGTTTTTGGTCAATACTTCTAATTCATTACTAAGATGCCTCACCAAATTTATGATCTGATAATGCTGATAAAGTTTTGGGAAACTCATTTCCTTGTTAATAGTTGAGGTTAGGCTGCAAGGAGGGTAATTATGTTGTGCTTATGTTCCATTGGTCTCTTTTTAAATTTTTTTTATCGCATTCATTTGTATAGAGAGAGCTGATTTGTTGGGTAAAAAGGAAAACATTCAATACTCCTAATTCAGGGAAAAATGCCTACCAATTTTACTGGGAATAATCCAATCGTCACAGTTAGACTTTGCATATATTGTAACAAATATAATTCTACAGAAATTATAGTGTAAAGGATATGTAAGGATATGTTAGATTTGAGGCTTTTCCCTAAGATTTTATACGCAAATGTTGTGAAAAATAAATTAATATTTTAACTCAAAAGTAGTGTATAAATACAAATTACTCTGCACATCAATTTTATAGTTTATTATTATTTTTTAAGGGATGTTTACGGGGAAGAAAACCCATAAACCCTTCAAAGATGGTAGAGAGCCAAGTTTTCTCGTTTTATTGACTTTTTTGCCCATATCCGATGATATAGTAGTATGTCAGTTAGCTGTACAATTGTTATAGTTTATGGGGTTCGGTCAAAGAGGACTGCTTGAAAGTTCATTTCATCTCCTTAGCTCAGCAGCTGACTTTGCAGTATTGAAATAGTTCTGTAAGACCTCAGGTCTAATTCGGCCAATAGGTCCCATGCTCTATTTGAAGCTGTAGGGGATTCAGAGACTTCACTTCTCTCTTTGGCTCCTCGGATCATATATTTGAAGTTTGATTGGCCCCGCTAAATGCACACAATGCTTTAAAGTGGATGATTATATTTATATGATACGTGGGGGCTAGTGAGCGTGAGTAGGTTAAATTGATCATAGAAAGTCCCATGTGATTGTCAAAAAGTACTCTCTTAGCAAGCTGCAAGACATCTCTCATTATAGGCATTTTCCTAAGGTGTAATACAAACAAGTGAAAAAAAATTCTGATGAGTGCCAAATTAGGGCGAGTTGGATTGATCATGTAAGGTCGATATGATGGTAAAAAAGTTCTCTTTGCAAGCATTAAGACCCCTCTCTCATGAGAGGGTTTTCTTATGATTTAATGTTATATATGCATATGCTCGTAGGTGCTGAGAGATACTTCTCATGGCTTACCTGAGAGGTCGAAGCTTTAGCACCACGTGCAAAACCCCTATCATCAATCTAACTGCTTTATACTAACTAATCCACTGATGCATTGGTACTATCTACTTACGAGAATCGATGCTCCTATCACCATGCTATGCATGTGCAGCAAAATGGAAGACAGATACACCTTGATTCGTCTGCGTGCTTTCAAATAATCTATTACCAGACATCAAATTTATACTAAGAACGTTACTGAAGGAAGGCATAAAGAAACCTTTTTTTTTTTTTTCATTTCCATAACTGAGGCTTAGGCAAAAAAGCCTGGTCAAAAAAAAATAAGAGACGGCGCTAACATGTTTTCGTTCAGGAACAAAACAAATCAAAGGGATGTAATCTCATTACTGCTCTGGTAGGGAAACAGGCTATCATCGGAAGACCAGGGACTGATCCATAATGTAATAAACTCACACCTGGGCTAATGTACAGTGGCTGATGGGCCAAACAAAATTACTCAAGACTAAAATTGGATACCCGTGCAGTAAGAGCAGTAGCCTATAACAAAAGAGCACATCCCAAAACCTCCACTTGTCGAGCATCTATCTCTGCAAAATGGCAAATAAAAAATAAGGACAGATCATATAGGTTAGAGGCATATTGAATTGCGCATAATAACTACCGTACAAAGAAAACACATTCTTACATTTACAGGCTGTACAAACAAACAACAACATGAAGGGGTCCTCCGATTCACATGATGGAAAACCCCATCTGGTTCTGTAGAGATGGGTATGACTACAAGTTTGGTGTGTCGTCTTTCCAGCCTTTGCTAAGCAAGTCATAGTTGATTGATGCAAGCTGAGACAGATTCTAATCACCATAAAGAAGCAAATTAGAAACAATAGTTTCAAGGCAAGGTAACATAGAAGGATAGAGCTGCATTAGGTAGACCCAAAATGTTTGATAAAATAGGAAAGATGAACTATTAGCTTTTAAAAATTCAAGATATTCACACGGTTCACTTTGTTCTACTGCCACCAATGTTTCAAGAGTTCTTATCATCATCAAGAGAACAGTGTATATTGAATACTGAGAACAGATGATGCAGGCCCAAGGTTAAGGCTTCAGTAGAAGTGCCAATGCATGTGTCTGCGACACAATAAGAAGTCTCCACAAAGCATTTCAAGGGATAAAAACCAACACAATATTTACTAATAAACTAAGAGAATTCTCATCTCTAAAATTTCATATAAATAGCAAAAAGAAATCTTAGGGTGTGTTTGGATATGATGTAAAGTAAATTAGAGTAAAGTTTAATATTTAAATTTCAAATTTTCCCCCTTCTTTTTCAAAAAAAGTCAAAAAAGCAACCACTAAATTACAAAAAACATCTACTTTTTATACAAAATGTCAAAAAGATTCCTTATTAAACAACTAAAAACAAAAGGCCATCATAACCCCATCATATATTATTCTTTCTTGATTTTGGGTTTACTCTACTCTATTTTACTCTACCCCACATCTAAACAGGCCCATAGGCTCAAAGCCTCGAAACCAATCTAGGAAACTAATGCAAATTAGAAACTATCCCAAATACAACTCATTAAATAAAATTAGAAACCTAATCCTAATTACAACTCAATAAACTAAGAAACTAAATTGGACATGTATCACCTGGGTCCCACATGCATTGCCCTGCATCAACAGAGCAATCATATTAAATAGTTCGGCAAACACTTCCAATTAGGTGAACCTAATATTTGCCAAGGACAAGGGTGATATTGCAATATTCCAACACCAGTAGCTTAATATTGTTATATGTTTGTCTGTTGAAAGTCATTCATTATAATATTTATACAGGTTGAAGCAATGCAAATTCAGCCCTGATTAGAACTGGAATTGTTAACATTTCAAAGAGGGTGAAAACTCTGAAAAAAAAAAAAGAAAAAAAAACCGCCTTTTACATGCACATTTTTAGGGTGCATTTGAAAATAATTGAAGCACAGGAATATCAGTGTTCTTGAGGTTTTCCCAATGATAATTTTTAAAGAACAAATTATTGCTCACTTCAAAAAAATCTCCATTCCCAAATAACATGTTCTTAAACTTGGTCACAGAGGTCCAACCACCTCATTTTAGTAGGGAATGTACAACTAGTATTCACCACTCCATCTATATAGGGAAATGAAGAACTGTGCGTGAAAGGCCGTGTCCCAATTTCATGATAATTAAAAGAGGAAGAACTGGTTGAAATCAGTAATCTTGGGTGTGAAATGTGAATTCTATACAATTACACAATCATCATCATCAAAGCCTTATCCCAACTATATTCGGGTCAGCTACATAATTCTTTTTAATTCATTCCAGTCTTAGCTTGAGCCAAATCTTGGATAAGTAGCCCATTTTTAGATCCCTCTTTACTACTACCATCACAGTCCTCTTCAGCCTACCCATTTTCTGTGGAGTGCTATCAACATGCATGGAAAAAATTTTACCAGTCCTCTTCAGCCTACACTTTTACTGCCAGTCCCAAGCCCAGATAAAGGTACCTTAGGTGAGTTAACAACCCAATCAATGCAATTATTGACCTCCCTCCCTCCCTCCCTCCCTCACCCCCGATTCTGAATGCGTACTCAGCACAGTCATCCTTAATATTTAAATGATTGAATGTGTACATAACCACCCGCATACCTTAAATGAAAAATTACTGAATGTGTACTTGGTGGCTGAGCCAGGCTCAAACTCAGTAAGTCCTCCACATTCGTCCTCCTGTTTTCCATTAAATGACACCAGCCCCAGAGAAAATTTAATTGCATAGATATAAATGAAAATAAAAAGACCAACACTTGCATGTTTGATACCACTTCATCTGGGCGATTGCTTATGCAACTGCTGTCACTCATGCTGTCACTGTCACCAGAATCCTCAAATTGACTGGTAGAAAAAAAATGACCATCTGATGGGGTCCAGGAGTAACGGCTAGTGAAATAGCTCGTATCAAATGCACTGTCTGATGCTGGAACAAAAGCAGCCTGTGAAAACATCAACAGGACTACATTATAAATATGCAGTGTCAAGTTAACACCACAGATGACAAATATGCTAGATTTAGGCCCTGCTTATCAGCCCAACCTGAAATACATAGCCAGGCTCAGGCTGAGCCAGCTTATTAATCAGTTCTGAAATTCAGGCCCCACCCTAGGAGTTATAATTGGGCCCAGGTCAGAAATCAGGATGGGTCTCAAAGAGAATTTTAAAAATGCCTTGACGCAGCCAGATTGTAAATAAGTCCTAACATTCAGGCTCAAGCCCAGTTCATTGCAACAGAGGTCCAGAAGATTGCTACCCTTCTTATTGGTAGCCAACTCCAACCCATGTGTGCACACAATGATCATATGGGGGAATAAGATATCAGAATGATGAGTCACCTTCTGCCTGGCAAGTGTGTCCCAGTTGATATCTTTGAAAAACACATGCCGTTTCACCTACAGTACAGAAGAGAAATAAATGAATTGTTGAATAATAAACAAAATATATCCTCAATGATGTTTTTGTTCAGCTCCTTGCCATTTTGGAGCTAAGGAAATTATTTCCTGCTCTACAGCATTATTTTAAATTAAAAGCTGAATCCCAGATACCAGAGAGAATCTCCTAAGCTCCTAAAATGCCGGGTAGCAAAAAAAAACTTCACCAAATTACAGTTTAGAAAATAATAACCAAGCTTACCTCTGAGGCTCCATTTGCTCCTAGCCTCTGATTAGGATCTTCTGTCAATAATCTACAAGATGGTAGAATTCAATATTACTTTTTACATATATATAATTGCTACCAGTGGAACAAATCTAGCACTTTTAAGAACATGCAGACATGATTCATTTCAAACCAAAGCAACAAAAGTGGAGGCAGAACATACCAATCAAGTATTCAAGAGTTAAAGAATGAGGCATGATGGACAATTAGGATGTCACCAATTTGAGCGTATTCTTCTTTACACATATTCACTAACATTTTAAGAACCCCGAGATGGGGCACAGCTTTATCAGCCTCTACTTGACTTAGCCAAGTAGCATGGGACATGGCCAAGTTGGACCAATTGAACCCTAGAGCACACCAAAGCCTAAAAAATTATAAAAGAGCTTCATAAAAAAATAAAAAAAATGGTGCCTTAAAAATCTAAGCCATGTGTGTTATCTTTTATTTTTCTTTTTTTTTTATCTTTTTTATTTGTTATTTTTTTAATGAAGTTTAATATGAGTGTAGCGGAGATATAAATGTTGAGATGAATGTGTGATAGAACTAAAAAAGATATAATTATAGATGAGCGCATTAGGAGCATTTGGAGTTAGCATCAATAGGTGATAAATTAAGAGAGACTCGTTCGAGATGGTTTAGACCTGTCCAACAAAGGCTAGCAATAGGGCCGCGGAGGAAAAGTCTTTCTATGCAAGTTGATGACCCACCAAGAGAAAGGATAAACCAAAAAGGACATGGATGGGTGTAGAAAGGTTAGGTACAAATAAGTGCAACCTATTTGAGGACTTGGCCCAAGATAGATCAAAATGGAAAATAGAATTCATGTAGCTAATCCCAACAAATTTGGGACAAGACTCTAACAAGATTTGAATGGTAACTTGAATTATGGTATGTTTGGTTGGACTTGTTAAAAGCGCCTTTTGGGCTTTTAACTCATGAAAAGTCCAAAAGCCTTTAAACAGCTTGTTTGGTTATTAACTTTTCAAAATGAATTTTTAATAAGTAAAGCTAAAATTAGCTTTTCGAAGCAGTGAACCTCCTCCGATTTGCAGGAAGTGAACAAAGTATGGCAAAAAGCAGAACGGGAGTACAGTTTTCTTTTTCCATGAAATCTAAAAGCACCTATCCCTATAAAAACCTATAAAAAAGAGAAATAAGATGGTGAGTACTCTCGTAGCAGCCATCTCTCTCTCTCTCTCTCTCTCTCTAATCTATGATGGGTCCACCCAAGAAACCTAAAGTCTAAACCAGTCAAGATGAACATCATCGCGTATGGGTCATATTTCACTCCAATCTAAGTTAGGCCAATCATAAAATTAATACAATTTTTTGAAGTGATTTAAATATACAAATCAAAGGAAACAAACTGACAATGCTTTATATGGGATAAATCTGAAGGCAGTCCAAACTCCAATTGGAGCATATTTCTCTCAGAACTCAGGTAAGAGTTCTTGATTTTGGGTTACTTAAATCTACTCATATGATTCAACTACAAAATCTAAGTTACATATATATATAGTTATACGATTTTGTAGATGAATAATGTGAATAGATTTATATGCTTAAATAAAAAAATAAAAAAATGGTTAAATATGGGCGTTATTCTATGAGATAATGACAACTGTAAAACCACATAGCAACGTGTGACACAGGATTTTATGCAGAGACATTTTATATACCGATAAGAATTAACAAATAGGATACTATTGCAGTTAAAAATAGGAATGTAAATGGGTTGGTTCTTGGCTGAAACCATAATAGACATTGAACTAGAACCATTCATCCGAATTATTCTATGAGATGATGACAATTGTAATACCACATAGCATGTGTGACACAGGGTTTTATGCAGAGACATTTTATATACCTATAAGAAATGCGTAATTATTTTTTTATTAAATTTTCTAAATATATACTTGTATTATGCTAAAAGCTGTTTTTTTAATGTCCCACCATCGTTATCATTTTTGTTTTGTTTCGGCCGGAATGGCCGAAAAATTTCGTTCCAGCCGTTCCCACCAAAAAGAAATCTGGGCTAAAAGTTTTTGGTTGAAATTTCGATGCATTCCGGCCGAAATCTAAAATTTCGGTACAAAAACCGCTATTTCGGCCAGAAAGCCCGGAAAGATAGGGTTTCATTTTATTATTATTTTTTTTTTTTAATGTAAAATCTAAAGAGGGAAGGAGACTGATCTTAGGAAAGGGCGAAAGAGGGAAAGAAGAAAAGAAGAGAAGGAATGACAGGGATGGCTCCAGTGGGATAAAAAGTTAAAAAATGAAAGAGAGATGGATGGAATGGCAGGGATGATCTCCTCAATCGCCACCGACCAATTGCTACTTCTCCACTCATTGATGCCCACTGTCGGTCCTCCTCTCTGGGTAGCTTGTTCTCCCCTCTCTCTCAAATCGAAAATACTTGGGAAATGAAAAGGCCCCCTTCTCTAGAACATTCTTGGGGAAATGATTAGGGCAGATGCCCTTTTACAAATGCACTTTCCCCTTTTGCCCATTCCTTTTGTTTGTTTATGAATGAGTACTTTTCCTTTTACCCATTACTTTTATTTCTTTACTTTTATTTCTTTTTTCCAAACAAGTCCTTTTTTTTTCATTTATTTCTTTTGTGTTACTAAGGCAGGATAAATATCTCATTGGGCGTTGATGATGATGTGATTTTTTTTTTTCAAATCTATTACTAGAAGTTTATTTTTTATTAATCAATTTATTTATATAACTATTTTTATTTTTTTCCAAAAAGCTACTCCGAAAAGTTTTGCCGAAATTTCGAAATACTGAAAATTTTCATTTTGGAAGCCAAACCGAAATGGAGACCGAAACAGAATTGACAACTATGGTCCCAACCAAACAATGTAGGATACTTTTGCAGTTAAAAATAGGAATGTAAATGGGTTGGTTCTAGGCTGAAACCATACTAAACCCGGAACTAGAACCATTTCTAAATGATGGTTCTGGTAAGGATGTAAACGGGTATCCTATTCTCTGATTATCCAAGGTTTCTGACATGTAAAAAAAACCGGGTTTGGAACCTATTTTAGGTTTCGATTCATAAACTAGTCTGGACACCAGAACCTAATTTACATTCTGATTGATAAACAGGTATGGTTCCAGATCCATACAGGTTCCGAGCCATGGACGTATTGTAGCTCAAAATCAACTTTAGTAGGTCATTTTTTATGTTTAATCTTGGAGGTAGTAGATTAATGCATTGTTATAAGTTGATGACGCCATTATTTTAAGCAAAAATAAGAAATAAAAAAAAATGAAAAAAAAGTCATAACTGGTTTTGGAACTAGATCCCAGTCCTTTAGTTGGAACTGGATCTGAAACCAGAACCTAAATATGATAAGACAAGAGGCCTTGCAATTGACTTGGTTTTAGATTCTTTTAAAAACATAGTATATCTTATATCACTACTTTGTGGTTCGCCATGTGTCGATCACTATTTCTTTGACACGAGCTAGTGTGGCACTTAAGATTCATTAGTTTTAGCCATATTTCATTTTGTATAATGTAAGATCTGTCTCTGAGCACTCGTCAGTTGTGCATCCAACCCATTGGGTCAAAGAGAATAAAAGTTCAGTTGTGCACCCCAAACGTGCTTTTAAATATCGACTGAGTCCTACTTCAGTTACCCCCAAATCAAACTCCCCCTCTCCCTCTCCCTCCCTTATAGATGAGGCTAGCCAATTCCTATCAAGAAAAGGCCAAACCCTTTTTCCCAGTATCTTCTTGTTGTAAGATGATGTTGGAGGCTTCTGGGTTCCTTTCCTCCTCATTTTTGGAAGATGAAAACTTATTATTTAGAATATCTAAGCATTCAAGGATCTGACGTAATGTTCATCTAATTGAATGAAGACCAAATGTGACCAAATTATAACTTCATTCAAAAGAAAGATATCAAATGGGCTTTAAAGAAATAGCCTTCACCCTAGAAGATATCATTTATCAAAATGAGATACTGCTCAACCTCTTTGATCTCTGTTCATCCTGGATTATGGGGACTGACCTTTGACGTCATCTTGCAAAATGGGATGTAAGTGTCTCAATTTTAATTTGGGCTATCCCTGACATGTTCTCACAACTTTTGGGAGTCTTTTTGCTCTGTGTGTTTGGTTGGGCTTCTTAAAAGTCAAATGTGCTTTTATAAAAGTAGCTTTTGAAATTCTTCATTTTTGAAGTGTCTTGTTAAAAGAAAATGTTGTTTGGTTAGCACAAATTTTATATATGTTTTTTATATTATCCATTGACTTGAGAGAGAGAGAGAGAGAGAGAGAGAGAGAGAGAGAGAGAGAGAGAGAATAGTATATTAAATTATATGTTCATTATCTTCCTCAATGGAAGAGAGAGAATGAGAGCTCAAGCAAGTAAATATGGAAGGAAAAACCAGCCAATCTTCAGAACTGCAGTGAGCTCTGAAACTTGAGGCCAAAAACACTGAATCCAAAATGCAAATTATTCTAACAAAACTATTTGCAGTTTGTGACCCTTTAAAATGAGTTAGGTAACTATGAACCAAACCCTTTTCATAACTCAAATTCCTAAGCCCATCCAAAAGTTTGTTAAAACATCAAGTGTCATCACTTGTTGGTGAAAAAGCTGGTTCTAAAAATAGATCCAATTCCCTAAAAATGTTCATAAAAAGTGAAAAATGAAAGGAACTTGTATCAAGCTTGTTAGATCATAGATGAGCAGACAGTGTATAATCCAATAAAAGCATCATTCCTTTTCTTAAACGAGCACAAATGAAAGAATCTTGAAAATAGAAATCATAAGAATGACAACCAGCCTTACTTATCAATTAAATCTTGTGCTTCATGACTCATTTCTTCAGGTACCCGAGGCCAAGGTATTTTGCGATTGAGTATGTTGTCAAAAATTGTCTGTATGCAAACATGATAGATTAGTAGAAAAGCAATCCAGATTGTGAACTGTAGTAGATTACATGAATGATGCTAATCTATTAGTCATAAGGGGAAAAGAACATCCATCAAATCAGTTAATTGCAAATACCCACCAAGACCCTTTTTGTTAATATTATAACTTGAATAAACTTAAAAATGAGGAGCATGGTACGCTAGCTAGATTTGCCAAAAGCATGTGCATGACAAGTAAGTATTTCATGCAACAATGTCCAAAAGGTCAAACAGAGGAATGCATTCTGGTATTCTACATTCTTTCTCAGAAGAACCCCCAAAATGTCCAAGTTTCTTGTCTAACTTACTGCAAGCCTATTCATTGTAAGACATCAAAGGTATGATAGCTTCATGTGAAATTATAAAGTTGCACAAATTAAAAGGTTGTGTGATTTATAACTACAATAACTTTTACATGGTGGCTATCAAGCTATACATATTTAATCTCACGTTTTCCATAATGCTGCTTTTACATGATTATCATATGACCTGACAAGTGCTGTTCTGGGGATGGTCTATACACCCCGCTTTTTTATCCTTGACCAAGACAACATTGACCTTATAAATATTTAAATAGAAAGGAATTTAAAAAGTGGCACGGCTCATCTGCAAGTTTGCATTGCCTACTATCCTAGACGAGTAAGGACTTTATGGATAAGAATTCAAAATTACATTTCACAAGCTAACAAGGATAATACCCATTAAAATATACGACAGATAAATAAGAAGCAGATTTGATCAAATACCATGTTTTTAAAAATAGTGATTGTATTGATTGCTCAAAGAAGCTTTCCAGTGTAAAAGGGCGATACTGAAGCAACAACAACATAAATAAAAATTAAAAAATTAAAAATATTTAAAAAAACCACATAAAAGGAGATCGAAAAGCAAACAAGAAGATACTTGGAGCCCGAAAAGGCCGGCAGGGATGCCTAAAGAGCCAACTTAAGGAGAAGACACAATTAAAGAAGGCTTAGAGTCTCCCTCTTTAGCAAGATTGTCCACCTCTCCACTTTCTGAACATTTGATATGGGAGAAGGAAATGTTGAGCTTTGTAGAGAGATGATGTCTCTTCAATTAGATTTGTCAAATACCAAGAAGCAGTGTAGGGATTGGATGCCCACCATAAGACACAAGCGGAGCCACCTTCGACCATCAATCTAGTGGGGTTTAGCCGGACCACTTCATGCAACCTAACATTCAAGGCCAAAAGCTCAACCTTGCTGACAAAACACTCCCGCCAGACCTAAGTAATGGAGGAGGGTGAGACCACCTTCATTTCTAATAATCCCCCCAACCCTATCTTACCCAGGTTTGCAAGAGCACTACCATCAAAGTTTCAGCGTAATTGGAGAGGCATCTAACCGTTATGTTGAAATAGAGGGGCCTTGAAGAGGTGATCTCATTCCCATTCTGAATGATGAGTTTGACCACGATACCTTTGAATATGGGAAGAGGGGAGGCCCACTGTGCCACTAAGCTCTTAACTTTGTCATGTAACGCATCCCAATCAAAAGATTTACCTTTGAAGCATCTAGCATTCCTTTCTTTCCAAATTGTCCAAATGGTAGCCATAAATGATAAAGTCCACATGATTCTACCTCTCTTAGGACCCACCCCAAGCCTCCAAAACTTAAATAAACCCTAAATCCTTGAACTAGTAGGGGAGAGGCCCACAGTAGCGGGACCATTGCCTTCCATAGAGATTGAGCGGCTGGGCAGTTGACCGATAGGTGATCAATAGACTCCTCATCAGCAAGGAATGTAGTTTAGCCCCAAAAAAGGGATGATCTACATGTACAGATTGCTTTTACAGTAGATGGGCAGCAATTTGATCTCTCAAAAGACACAAGATAGAAAAAAAATTGTCGCAAAGGGCAACTCAATTCAGAGTCGACTTGTGGTCTTAAATAATCAATAAATCACAAGCTCCAATTGAAGGAAACAGCAAGGTCCTGTTGTATATCATCACTATGCATAAGTCACCTGAGGTAAAGCTGGTTGTTCCTCTCTACAATCTCCATTTTTAATGCAAAAAGAAAACCTAAATAATCATAACCACTTGATATCTCCGAGATGAACATGTCCTCTTAACTAAAACAAGTCCTACTTGAACTTAAACATTAGATAAAGATGAGAATAGAAGTTTCAAGCTCTAAGCAGATCCAGAAAAGTCATCAGTGTTTGTGGGCCAGTGGGGCCCACGTGGCCCACAGATTCAAGGCAACCTTGGGCCCAAGGGGTTGGGTTGTTTCATGTGTTTGGGACAACTAAGGCCCAGTTTAATCAGGGCCAATAAAAAGTTGAGTTGTTGGAAATTTGTCTGTCCCTGTTGGTGTTAGCCTTAGGTCACGTAATAACCTATTTGCAACGAGTGTTGATTCTAGGCTTGGTCAAACCCTTGGCCCACTAAGACTAGTCCCAAACCAATGGCTCCAAACTTGTAGGAATTCTTCATTATGAGACAACAGATCTTCATCTGCATCAGCATTTTAATGGTCAAATAAAGCATGAAATATAAGAGGGAGTCCTGCCATACTATACACCTAGTTGTACTCGTACCACGAGACATACCCAAAATAATGACTGCAATCAATAAGAACTGTGGATATCCTACTACAAAAATTACAACACAGGAACTGAGTAACTGAAAAATAATAATAACAAACTCAATACTAAAGTGCAAGACTTTGCAAGGTTGGCATGTTAAGTTAGCCGAACCAATTCCATCTTACTAAATAATACCTTCAAGAACGATGCTGTTTGTTTTAGAGTGCTAGAAAAAGAGAGAGTTCTGATAAATTTTACAAACCTGTGGATGTTCTGCATTAAAGGGTGGAATCCCGACAATTAGTTCAAAAAGAATAACACCCACAGACCACCAATCTGCCGTAGTGCCTAACAAAAGGGACACACAACACGAAAGTGAATTTACCCACTAGCAAGTTTTAAAAATAAAATAAGAAAAACCATTGCAGCTTTGCCAATTGTCATGCAGAGACAGGAATTCAAACCATGTGATATTCCCAAAAGTATCTCTGGTGCTAAATAATCAGGTGTACCAACAGCAGATCTTTTCTGTCGGCGCTCCCGATGATTCAAGTGCTCAAAACCAGATAGCTGAGGTTCATCATCTCCCACTAGTGGTGCCCCACTAACTGCTGGACCAGATAAATCATCGGTACTGTTGATGAGACCAACCTTGGAAAGCCCAAAATCTGTCAACTGACCAGAAACAAAACCAGATATTTGTAAGGGCCTACTAACGAAAGGCAATGTTCTAATAAACAGGGAGTACCAAACTGCTAGAGTTTAAGACAGAAACCAACCAGACAAATAATGTAGTATATTATTAAAATAATAACGATAGCAGAAAGAATATATAATTTGACCAGTAAAAGAAAGCAGTCCATATGGCACAAGGACACAATAACATTATTAAGTCTTCTATCAAAACCAAAAACAGACATCTTTTTACCATATATAAGTATCAGCCTCATAAATTGGCTTGAAATTGGATGAGTCTGTATTAGCTAATTTATGGCCAAATTTTGTCCTTTTCAAGGTTCTATATTCGCTACTTTAGGTTTAATTTAGTACTTTTCCAGCCAAGTTTCATTCCTCAATAAACTAGAGGTGGCAGCACTACTTCAGAAAGAGAGATTTTGCGAAACAATAGGAGAAATTATTATTCACATATCCATTCACCTTGCAGTCTCATGATAATTTAAACATTCAAATTACAAAAACTCACCAGAACGTCCCCAGCAAAGTTAAATAATTTCCAAGTGACATCGTCATCATCACACCACCAGTGGAGCCTAATCCTCCAACCCCATCAACAAGGGGTTGCTTTGTGAGTTTTGTTTTTTCACTCAACCCAATTTATGTCTAATGACACAAGGCCCGTGGGTCGACAAAGCCAAACCCATCCCACCATGTAGAACCCAAATAAGGCGGTCTAAATCAGTCTAATCACTGGATGTCCAACGAAATAGGATTATTTCGGCATCTAGGATTTAGTTTCCTTATTTATTTCTTTAATGAAATGTAATGAGGATTTGCTTTCTAATCTCATTAGAAGTCTTGGATTCTAGGATTTTGTTTTCCTCATCACGACTGTAGGACCAAAAGTAGGGCGTCTAATGACTTGATGCCCAAAGAATTAGGATTACTTTCTCATCTAGGAATTTTGTCTTTATTAATTCTTTTTAATGAGTTGTCGTTTTCATTTTCTTTTTTTTTGGGAAAGATTTTAATGAGTTGCAATTAGGATTAGCTTTCTAATTTCATGAGTCCTGAATGCTAGGGTTCTGTTTTCCTATATATATCAATATTGTAAGACATTAGAAACAATTTCAGAGATTAATAAAAAATTTCCTTTGTGGAATGAGTATTCTCTGGAGGTTCTTTCCTCTTTATAAAAGCCTCTTGGAGACATCTGTTTCGTGTTTTGGCACTTTGCAACATTTCAATCCAAACCCTTTTAGGGTTTGCATCATCTTATCTCACTACTTATTCAAGATCTCCAATGGTCTCTTCCCTGTTGACTTCTTGTAGTTGATGGATATCAAGCTTTTAAGGGTTGAGAGTGAAAGTAGAGGTAGGGTTTAGGCTGATTTGATTTAATGGAAGGATTTAGATCTTGGATTTCTTGTAAAAAAAGAAAAAGGAAAAATCTAGAAGGGATAGAAGAAAAGGGAGATGATGCAATCATGATAGTTAAGGGATAGGTTTTGATAATTAGAATAAGGAGGCTCAACATCTCACCGCTCTAATATCAAAGCTGACGAAAGAGTCCTCATAATCACACTTTGGACTTCCATCTCATGAGATACTTCATAACATCACACCATGAAGGGGGATGACATAACACCATCTAGGATAATGGGGAAAAACCAAATTTTCACACATTTCAATCAATTAGTATGGCCATTCTTTTCAAGTTATATATAAAGACCTTTAATAGCATCAAAGGGTGGAATTCCCTTTTCCATGATACTGGACCACTTATGTTCTTTCCTGATGAAAACTCTAAAAGGGACTGTTTAAAGAGTTACCAATTAAAGCTCTTTCCATGACTGCCATATAAGACTCTTGATAAGTTGGGTTTTTATCTCTTAATTCCACAAGCACCTAATCTAAGAAGCACGGACACTTCTAAGAAAGTGACGTATCCATGTCGGACCTGTGTCGGACACCGACACTCCTCGGACACTCTCAGACACATGTCCGATACTATTTAGCCGTGTCCATAATTAAGAACTAAAAATTTTAATTTCAGACAATTGTTTGACACTCTTTTTGCAACGTGTCCCATAATTTCTAGCTCGTATCTATAACTAAAAAATAAACATGTGGCCGATATCTCTTGGACACTTTGTTAACATGTAGTTATTAAAACTTGTAAACTTGATATATGACAATTTTGTACCATGGAAAAATGTGTGATTGTAAATATTAATCATATCATAAGTAAAAGACAAATAAATATTTCACTAAAGAATAGGCCTCAAGATTGGCTTCTTTTTTGCTTTTTGTTTTTTTGTTTTTTTTTCGGGAGGGGAAAGAGATGATCCACCTTTTTCTTTACATGGATTTTATGGAACTATGGATATTTCATGTTTAATGATTATGAATCATGTTTTATTGTTGTATTAATATTTGATAATTTGATATGTTTCTTAGTTGGTACTTGAATTTTTATTTTTTGATTGCTAAATTGATTAAAAAGTTAAAATGATATTATTTTTTTAGTAGATGATTATATATAAATTAATATATATTATTAACGTATCCCTCGATGTGTCCGTGTCCTACTTTTTTTAGAAATGCCATGTCGGCATGTCCGTGTCATGTCGTATTTGTGTCCCGTATCCGTGTCCGTGCTTCTTAGCACCTAATAATAGAACTCTGTTACTGGCTGGACCCAAGAAAAACTAGGTACTACTACCGAAACCATGCATAATCCACTATGTATGGGTTTTGGGGAGACTAAGTGGTGCCATTCAAGTTGTAGACCTCTGTGGAGGCTTCCAAGATAATGGAATGCACCAGTATCAGAAGTATTAATTCAATAATGAAGAATAAAGAAACAAACATGGCAATATAAAATAAAATAAAATAAAGGTATTTAAGCTAAGACATCTGACCTTGATATGACCATCATGAGCAATCAATAAATTATCTGGCTTCAAATCACGATGCACCACATGCAGGGAATGTAAATATTCCAATGCAAGGACCTGAACCAATTCCTTTAAAAATGAAAACTTCACAAAAACAAATGATGTGCAAATTATTGCAAGAATAAACTGGTACTCACAACTTCTGCAATATATATACGAGCAACATGTTCATCCAAGCAACCTAAGTGTCTCAACAATGAGTATAGATCACCTCCATTCAAGTATTCCATAACAAGATATAAGTTCTCTTGGCATGTGAAAGAGTAGAAAAAGCGCACCTAATATGAATACTTTCAGTCAGAAGGTTATAATTTAAGTTAGACAGAAAAAACCACTCAGCAAAGTAGGCCTGCTCACCACAAAAGGATTGCGAACTGAAATTAGTATGTTACGCTCAGCCAATATACTCTCCACAGCATTTTTACGGATCATGTCTGCCTTTTTAAGAACCTACAAGGATATGAATGAATAAAATCAACATGCGCACAAAGCTTCCAAATTTTATCATTCCTCAAGCCAAATCAAACAAACAAAAGAATTCAAATGGAGGTAGCTCCAAAATTATCTCTACTGAATTTCACCAGCAGAAGAAGCATGAAAAATAAAGGTCGAAAGTGGAGTACTGACACAGAAAACATATGATGAATCCAAATCGTCACACCAACAACCTTGTTCTGCCACCCAACCCAATTTGACACGCATCATATTGATATTCTCAGCTTTATTAATGACAAAAAAAATTACTTATCTAAAGAAGAAAACTTTGAGGCCCCTAAATCAAGGGTTAGTTGGGATAATTCATGGTCAACCTTTGATGCAATCTAGCATTAGGGCTGTGCTTAGACCTCCAATCAACAAGAAACTCCACAATCAGTTTTATGGGAAATCTAGAGAGAATTTATTCAGAAAGAGCTTGAAACAGTTGATTCACATGCAGCAAATTCAAAGAAACAAGGGTTACACATTCAAAAACTTGAAATTTCAGGAAATTCATAATAATATAGAAAAATCATAAGGGTTAATCGTCCAGCACTGTTACAATGTTTATACAGTGTTCCACAAAAAGAAAGCCATAAAATCCATGTAGATCATTGGATGGGCTTTAGATGTTTTAATGTTGTCTATCTTAATTTACCTGTGTGGCCTTTAGTGCTTAAGTAAAAACTTAGGAATATGAACAGAAAGCAAATAAAAACTTAAGTTATTAAGTGCCATAGTAGACCAAGCCATAGGCTAGGGTCATCCAATCAAAGCCATATGTCCACATTGATGGACCCAATGGAGTTAATGTTCCACCATGCACACATCCTCACTTCCTGCCATGTTTCAAGTTTTCAAACTTGGTTAGGTACTCATCAAGATTCATAACATGATCTAGGGCTGGCAACCAGTACGGATTAGACCTGCTTTAATCTGGGGGCATGCTTCATAGTGGATTTTTTGGGTTCAGGCCGGGTTTGGATTTGTGGACTCAGACTGGAGCTCGTCTTGCCCCATTTTATGGCTAATTTAGATTTTCGTCACTGAAGCATTATAAACAAGACACTTGTGGATCAGCTGGTACTAGGGATGCCACCAACTTAAGAGAGAGGTTAGCAGATTCAAATATTTCTTTCATGGCTCATTTCACAATTTTAACAGTATTAAAATTTTAAAATTAAAAGAAAACCACCATTATAAACGGCTCAACCCCATACATGTCAAAGGGTGGGTTCAGTATCACATACGGAATCCTAAAATTTTACTTCAATCCACATTTTTCTTCTGTTGGATTGACATTGATACAAAATGTGATCAGGGCCCATACATTAGAAACCTAAACAGTTAAAAGAATTTTAACATTATGGATTGGGACCCATGAAATGACTTCAAATAAAATAAAAAAAAAAGAATCGAGATGAAAACCTTAGCAAAAGGGACATTTCCATTTCCCACCGCTCTCTTGGACAGAAAGGGAAAAATGGGGGGAAACTGGGAAAGGAAAAAGAAAAGAGGGAAAGAGAGGAAAAGGAACTAAGGGAGAGGAAGAGGGAAAGGATCGGCAGCAAGCAGCGATAGCTCAGGCTGGGGTGTGGCAGCTGTGCACTTCCAGGTAGCAGCGATGGAGCTCCAGCCTCTCTCTCTCTCTCTCTCTCTCTCTCTCTCTCTCTCTCTCTCTCTCGCTCGCTCCCCCTATTTCTTAAGTTTCAGTTGTAATGGCCATTACGACCCACATTTTGAAAATAGCAGCTCTCCTTTTTCTTAAGTTTCAGCTGTAATGGCCGTTATGACTAACATTTTGAAAATAGCAGCCATGCTGGCTGAAATTTCTATGATATTTTGGCAATACAGACTGAGAAGATATCAAGACCAATATCCCAACAAGATATTGCCACGGTGCCGAAACCGGTTTGTAACAGCCAAAATGCACTAGTATCGGCTGATATTTTAAGCCATATCCTCTACTAATCTTCTTGCCCTTTCAGCCAACATCATATCTAAGCCTGGAGTTTCCCCTTCTCTGTTCTCTTTCTCTATTTTGTGGGGATCTTTTGCCATGTATAGCCAAGCATGCCTTTAAGACTTAAACATTTGTAGTGATATAAAAATCACTTATAACAATATAACAAACACATAAAAAAATGTGACTACATGACATAGTTCATAAAACCAAAATAGTTTCATGTAATAATAACCTTAAAGATAATTAAAAATAAAAAGTGCAATAAATTCAATTTTAAAGATAAATGAACATAAACTATTTTTTATATTTTTAATAGTATTTTATTATATTAGTACAAATATAATAAAATAGAACGGAACGGAGAAATAGAATTCATGTAGCTAACCCCAGCATGGTTTGAATAAGGCTTTGATGATGATGATGAGTACAAACATACTTTAATGCCAAGAAAAAAAAGATACAAACAAACAGACCTTTATGGCAAAGAGATCACCCGTTGTTCTTTTCTTTGCCAAGAAAACCCGACCAAATGCCCCACGACTTATTGGTTTTATAATCTCAAAGTCATCTATTGAAGTACGGTCCTTTGATGTAGAATGAATCGGGCTTGTTCGCAAGCTACGAACCACATCATCTTCCAAAGGAGTGTCTTCATCAATCACAGTACTTGTAATATCAACCTTCTCATCATCAATTAACTCACAAAGCTGCACATATTTCTCCCTGTGAATCACAAAAAATATATGTAATGGAATGAATGAGAAATTGGATATGAAGACCTCGAGATGAAATTAGATATGGTCAATGATTGAATAAAAGCATATACAAAGATAATTTGCACAAGTTCAGAAATGGGGTAGAAGAGGCCCACAAGTGTTCCTGCCTAAGAGTTTAGAGATATTTTTTTATTTCCCTAATTATTAGTTAGTAGGTTTCTAATTGTAATTAGGATTAGATTTCTTATTTCCTAAGCTGGTTTTATTTACTTTCCTAGCTTGATTAGGTTTCTTAGCCACCAAGTTTTATATTTCCATCGTAAGAGATGGAATTCTTAGAGTTTGATAATTAGTAGAACTTTGGGAGGGTATTTTATCCATTGAGGTGCGTCCTCGTGTTGAAATATATGCGGAAATCTCATATAGTGTCTACAGACATGTGCTTTGGCACTTACACACAAGACCTAACCTTAGGGCCTGCATCAAGAAGAAACGTTAAGCCATAGCAATAGTTACCTTTGTGGCTTTTTGTTGCTCTTCATCTTGCCTATATGATATACACAATGGAAAGTTTTAATAAGACAACAGTAGAAGAAAATAGGAATGAGACAGTCTCAGAAGGAATAACTTGAACAATTAGGATAATGATGGGACAAGAATGCACTATTTGCTGTGGAGGTTGATGGAAAATCAAAGCACAATTGTTGCCCAATGTCCATTATCTCTCACCAATTATATTGATCGCAATCAGGAACTCCAGCTAAGTCCTAACATAATGCCCAATGAAAGAAAGCAAAATTGACCATGATAAGCATTGGATATGTGAACAATTAGCCTCTAAATATCATAAACTCACCAATGCCAAAAGTGACATCACATTTTTCTCTTCTTTTAAAGCATTGTATTAGTGTACATAATTGTAATTATTCATTGCTAGTCAGCGTAGTTTAGGCATTTTCAGATGTAGTGTAAATTACTATAACTATACAGTAGTAGTGAGAGTGGCTTTGGATTTTATTTTTCACAATTATGCCTTCTATATATTTAAGATTGTGTGGTCCTTCTCAACTGAATAATTTGACAATAAAATAAAGAAAACAGCTCCTTAGGGGTCATGTGGGCAGCTCCCATCAACGGACTATGCCTACCTTCTATATTGGTAGACCATAAAGGTGTAAATCAATGAAAGCCTTATGAGATATGATGAATGAACATTTTGAAAGAACCTCCCTACTTGGAAAAGCAGTTGTCTTCTGGTCTGCTAAAATCAGTGTGTACAAAATTCAAGATTTAGTTCTCCTACTTCATCGTGGATTTGTACTGAATTTAATTAAAAGGATTGAATAACTTCCACATGAGTTTCTATTGAATGATATTGAAGAGAAGTGAAAATATCATTTGGTGAATTGAAATCAGGATGAAGATTACCATTCAAAAAAAAAAAAATCAGGTTGAAGAACCAAAAGGGATGGTGGCTTGAAATCCAGACCATTAAAAAGAAAAACTTGGCATGCTGGAAAAAAAATGACTTACCATGTTGGGATGGAGGAGAGGCTACACAGCCAGATCTTGAAGGTATAATATCAAAAGTATGGAGAATCCCTCCATTTTTTTTAATAACATGGAGAATCACTCATTTTGTGGTTAGACCAGCTATGACATATAGAGCAGTATATTGGCCAATTAAGAAGACACATATACATAAGATGGATGTAGCGGAAATGAAAATGCTTAAGTGAATGTGTGGTAAAACTAGGAAAGATCAAATAAAAAATGAGCACTTTCGAGAGCATTTAGGGATAACACCAATAGAGGATAATATTAGAGAAATCCATTTAAGATGGTTTGGGCATATTGAGCGTAAGCCGGTAATGGAACTGGTGAGAAAAAGTTTGGCTATACTGGTAGATGGCCCATTGATGCAGGCCAGATCCATGATTGGCCAGCCTATTGGACCTAAGACCAATAAGACCCAGTAGAGTAGAGTAGATTCTATTATTAGTAGTTGCTTTAGTTGCTTTCTTAATATTTGGCAAGCTCAGTCACGTTTGGTTTAGACCTTCTAATTTGATTTGAATTAGTTGTTTCCTTTGTTAGATAATATTTTAGTTATAAATAAAGATGTAATCTCTTCATGAGACATAGACATTGATATTGAATAAGAATTTGAGTTTGGTTCTCAGTTAAGAGAATTTTGTTTGTCTTTGGTGAGGCACCTAGACATCCTATCCTTAAGCCCTTTGGATCGAAGATAAGCCCATTGACTATTCTTATTCCCGGCACTACTTCACCCATCAAGAGGTAAAGGTAGGCCAAAGAAAACATTGATGGAGGTTATTGAATCCAATTTGAAGAAGTTTAACTTATCTAATGATTTGGCTCAAAATAGAACGGAATAAAAAAACAGAATTCATGTAGCCGGCCCCAACATGGTTGGGAAAAGGCTTTGATGATGATGATGATGATGATAGAGAATCCCTCATTTTTCAATCCTCTGTATATTTAAGGCCTCGTGGCCCTTCTCAAGTTCAACCGAAAATTTTGAAAATAAAATATAAAAAACAATTCCTTAGGTTCTGTGTGGGCAAATACTGTCAGCCTACTCATGCTTTGTTTCTATATTGGTAAATCCTAAAGGTGTAAACCCATGAAAGCCTTAAGAGATATGAATGTGATGATTGAACATTTTGAAAATAAGTTCCCTACATGGAAAAGCAAAAACTTGTCTTTAGATCTGCTAAAATCAGCTTACACGAGCTTAAAGATTTCGTTCTTTTTTTAGATTTATTTCTCGACATTATTGCAAAGTCCATTGTATGTTATTAGAAAGATTGAATAACTTTAGTGTGATTTTCTTTAGAATGATGTTGAAGAAAAATGAAAATATCATTTGGCGAGTAGAAATCCGGTTCAAGAACCAAAAGCGAAGGTGGCTTGAAATCTAGATCATTAAAGAGATAAACTTGGTATTCTGAAATAAATGACTTGGGACATGGGATTGAGGAGAGGCTACACGATGTAGGAGCAGAAGATCCAAATCGTATGGATCTTGTGTTGGATCGAGCCCCGACTTACTTGGACCAATTCAATCAGTCCAATGGCCATTTAATCTTATCTACTTAAATCAGGGCCTAATCAAACATAAGAGCTCAAATCTGAATTGAGCATACATATCTCCAAACTCAATGTGGCCCAAAGGAAAATAAATTGAGACCTAACCATAATGCATTGACACAATAGTGCACCAAGATACAAGACCATACAAGTTCCATATGTGGGACCTGAGAATTTTGTCTCAACAAAGTGGGACCAATCCCATAATGTAAGGAACATCCAAGCACTTCTAATCCCATTAGAAGTGCAATTTTTTGAAAGAAAACAACGACACACAAAAAGGTTAGAATTTCAAAGATCAAGAAGCAAGTAAAGGGAAAGAAGTTTCAAAGGGGCAAGAGAGAGGAAAACTCTCTACCATGGGACGTCCAAGGACAATTTGCCAACAAACTTTCCTTTTTTCTCTTTCTTTATTTATTGAATGCAACTTGTGGGTTATGGAACAATTTGATTAATGCTTTCCTTAAATAGGATTAGATGAGGCTAGAAGTGATACTTAGAGGCATTAGGGCTTCTTGGTTGCAAGTAGTATATAAAGAACACACGGGGGTGTCCAACCCCATGCTTGGACGACTTTTTCTTCTTTCAATCAAAGTGATGCATTGATTTGGCTCTTTGTTCTCTTCTCCACTGGACTGAGAGTGTATCTCCCAAAGGATTGAATATCAATCGAGTGGGAATTAGCAATTTGGGGTAACCTAATCTCTACTTTTTCTCCTAGTGTCTACATATTTGGTTGCTTGTCTAGTTTACGTTTGATCTTATTTGGGTTTTTCTTTTTAGATTCAATCAAGTTAAATCCATTTGGGCTCATCAAATAGTCCAATTTTGCTGATTGGGACTACGTTGCCATAGAGCCAGATCATCATTTAAGGGTGTAACTTTAGGATGAAGGATGCAGATTCCCTAATTGTCTATTATGCTTAAGGAAGCCAATGTGTTAATGCTAGTTTACTATGGGCATTAGACACAGCCTTTGACTCCATAATTAGATTTTAGGAAGTACTTGAGTGTGGATTGTCATTTGACCAGTTTTCATCTCTCTATTCTGTAGAAAAGCCTTTCTAATATTTAGTGCATGTGTCTGTGGTTGCAGAACCTGGCTTCTCACTCACACACACATCTGCCAATTTTCTATCTTTGTTCGTTTAGGTCACTGTGTGCACAAATGCTCAAATTGTACATGCATGCATTCCCTGGAAACCACCAAAAAATTTTACATTTTACCCTGGTGTGTGTGTGTGTGGTTTGAAATAACAGAATCATACACTTCCGTCTTTCTTGGAGGAAATAAGTCAAACAACCATATTACATAATAAGGGGCAAAGAACAGTTATTCTCCAAGCCCAAACAAATCTTTTTCTTTGAACCTGACAGAGGGCAAAGTCATACTACCTCATTTCAGAGAAGGAAATGCGCCCAATTATTTCAGACTCATAATGGAATGACCGACCAAACGAGCAACCATTTTATAAAGTTACAAAGGAATAAGATGTTTGCAGAAATGAGGTAGAAAATTAAAATCGTGCCCCACAAATTTAAAAGTTTGCAGAAATAATTATTATTTTTATTTGACATAGGAAATGAATAAGAAAAGAAAACATCGTGTGCTTCATATTGATTCCCACATTGGTCAAAGCCCACGGAACAGTTGGAAGGTATTAGTAGTAGCAACCACAAGGTTGCTAGTTAAATCAGCTTACCTTTCAAAAAAGTTTTAAAAAGAGGGGGATTCTCAATAATCAAAGTGCATGATAATTTCTGCAGACTCACCGAAGCAGCTTCTCTATCCGAGTTCCAAACGTCTGCACAGTGACCGCATCAAGTTTCCGCCGCTGAATAACATCTTGTAGATCTTCTATACAAGTGACCAAATCAGGCAAGTACTGTTCATCCATGGGAATATTTGCAATGCATCGAGCAATATCAGCAAGATCATTTATCTGCGACATTTTAAAAGATGACATGGAAATTGATAAGCCAGTAAAAACATCCAGATTGGTCAAGCCAAGGTATTCATCCAAGGATCAAGGAAAAGGAAAGTCATTTGCATCTAGAAACATAGAGGTATACTTGCTGCACATTCAGTATTTCCTAGACTCACCTTCATAGTTGTGAATTTCATTTTGGATGCCATTTCGGTTTAGCCTCCAAATGAAAAATCAGCCAATTCGGAAATTTAGATGAAACTTTTCGGACTAATGTTTTGGGAAAAATATAATTTAAATATATGTATGTTGATATTTGATAAGGGATTCATTTTGAGTGGAATACTTATTTTAGTTTAGGACTCAAATATGGGAGGTCCACTGACTGGATCAAATTTCAATGAGATGGGCAATGGGTCTCATGGACCAACAGCAAAATCTTCCAAAATCCACCAAAATTTTTGAAATTGGCCGAAATTTCCAAAATTGACAGAAATTGACCAAAAAGTTGGCCGAAAAGTTGTATGAGGCTCTTTCGTTTCGGTTTGTTGACCAAAACAAAATTTCTCAGACAAAATTCATTTTCAACAATTTCCAATATTGGTCCAAGAAATTTCGGTGATTCATTTTCAAGAGTTTGTATAGGGGTCAGAGTGTAAGACTCAATTTATCACCTAGGCATAAGAATCATTTTCAAGAATCATACAAATGATGATGTCTGAGCAATAGAATCAATTTATTGCCTAGGCATAAGAAACCAAGCAATGGTCTGCAATCCTGGACAATCGCCTTGACTGCATAGCCTACATGATAAGCCAGGTCAAGCCACCTGAATGAATCACCTTGACAACTCAAAATAACTACACCAGTACCACTACTTTCTTGATGTAACATCACATTCCATGCCATCAAACGGTAAACAAAAAATAAGTAATTGAACTTTTCTAACAGTAATATGAAGGACCAACAGTTAAACCAAACAAACTACGGATGCATTTTTTTATAGACAATTCCACTGCAGACATTTCTAAATATAGCTGGTATGGATACATGTCCACATATAAATGTAACAGATAAAAAGAGAACATTCCAATAAAGTCTGTGATGCAGCCCTAGGGTTAGGGCTTGCGTGGAGGTGCCTAAGCACGTGTCCAAGGACACTTCGAACGGTCACAAAGACTTCACACACATGAGGACGCACCTCTCTGGGAAAACCCAAATCTATTAATCAACCAAATCTGAGAATTTCTTCTCTACAATGCCATATATATGGTAAAAGCAAACTTAATGTTTAAGAAAACCCTAGGCTAAAAATGGAAACTTTCCTAATAACAATTTAATTAAAACTCTACTAATAATAATCCTAATCTAAGTTAAAGAGGGGCTGCTGGGGCCTAGACTGCATCAATCTGCCTGCCTTCAGACACAACAATAAGAGTAAGGGCCCAAGAGTAGAAGCATATAATCAGTTTCCTTATTCTTTTAACAATAAACTGTGGTAATTGATTCACTACAACTTTCAATCAGAAGGTGATGACAAAAATACCAAAATCATGTAAAAATAAAACTTGCCGATATCAAATAACATGAATAAACATGAGCCGACAAAATTAATTTGTTAAAAAATATGGGACAAAGATCAATGCATTTTTATTTTAGTCACTCATCCTTAATGTTTCAGTCATAATCTCTTTATATTTCTAATAATATTTTCAGTTATGGATCATATACATACATTCATACATATATATGGGACGACGCAGGAAAAAAATTATGAAAAGTTTCAAACCACAGCACAAGGAATGCAGAAGTAAAAGGTTCATTTCATATTTCAACACACAGGAACTTAAGAATTGGTATCATTTTAGGAAATTTAAAAAAAATGCTAAACATGATCCTGTAGAAAATCAAAGTCATTTTCTTATGAAAACAAAGGTACTCAGTACCTACATTGGGGGAAATACAAGGGTATCAGAAGGGGCTGATGTACTCAAAATAAGCAACAATGCCCATAAAATAGCCAAGTTATTAGAGTTCTTTAAATTCTCATCCAAAGATTCCAATTGAGTTTTATAGAAAAAAGTTATTAAAAAAAAAACTCAGCAATGATACTCAGCCGGGCAACCTATCAAAAAGGATTGAAGAAGTTGGCAGCTGGTGACATCTTCAATGGAACTTGGCATGGAAAAAGGGGGTACAAACTCATTTAACATACCAATCCCCCCCACTGCAAAGTCAATATCCATATCCTTCTTTTCTATATCTTTATTATTATCTTGTACTCCTTTCATTCATGTATTCTTTATCAGTCCTCACCAGATCTGTACACCAATCAAATTGGAAATCCTCCAGTGAACTGGAAATCAGACCCATACATGATTTTGGTCTTGTTTAGTAGTTATTCAAACAATGATAATGGAACCAAAATACAGTGCATTGAGTAATAACTAGTATGATGCTAGTACCTGTGGAAGATCTTCACATTCAGAAAATGAGCTCCTTCCTGCCAAAAGCAAGTCTATCTGACTAGTCCTTGGTGTCAATAGTGGAGATCGGGGAGTCATACTGCCTGCCGACGATGTTGTCATTCCTTGATCAGACTTTGGACCAAAACGGGTTCTACATGACATGGATGGCAGACTCTTTAGATCATCCACAAAAAGAGAATTATCAGCCTCTGGAAGGCAATCGAGCATGTCTTCTGATCCCCTACGGGACAAATCACTGAGCTTTGGAGAGGGGACATCAGATTCTTCAGTAACACTCGAATTTGAAACCTTAGCGACATCCGGGCTACCTAATGCATTATTCGAGTCCCTTTGCGAAAAGGACTCCACCATCTTCTCAAGGGTTTCAGCAATCCTGATAACGCGCTCATTAACACCTAAACCCTTTTGATCACATCTATCTGCAATTGTACAGATTCTTGAGTGCTCTTCCACATGGGAAGTAGGAACTTCCTCCTCACATATGCGACAAATTATTGAACTCTCATCAGAAATATTGTGCTGATCTCCCCAATAACCCCAAGAAACTTTATGCTGATGCTTGGAAGCATAAGAAGAATGCCCAGAAGAATCTTTAGCAGTAGGAAACTCGGATTTATTGGCAAGCTCGTCCAAATCAGGACGTCCTCCCCTATCATCTGACATCTTCAAGGTGGACGACTCTGCCTTACCAACATATGGTTCATCTTTAATTGACATAGCTTCATTATGGATCTTTTCTAGTGGAGACGGAAGTTTCTTCCAAGAAGCTATCCGGTTCCGGCTTGCAGGCACGTCAACATTCTCTGCAGTTTCCATATCAGGGGGCGATGAGATATTTATAGGTTGCACTACCTTGTCTCTCTTCCAAATCAACGCATGCTGCTCCTGACTATGAGACTTCCTTGTGGAGGCCGCCTTTGAGTTTCGTGTAGTGCTGAAGTTTTGTCCATCTCTTCCACTCCCTGAGGGAATTTGTTTCACTGCAGTCTGCAATATTCTAGATTGGCGAAGACCGAAAACATGCTCGTCCTCGGGAAACCCAGTTTCCTTGTGGAACTGCAACAGTCGGGTGCATCTAGTGAGAATGAACAGCATGCGTGTGTGAAGTTGCTTAAACATGCCCATGGGTAGCTCCTGGCGCCGATCGTCTAAGTCTTGAACAATACCTTCACACTGGACCCAAAACTCACTAGGTGACATAAGAGAACAGTGTCGTGCCAGAAGCAATAAATCCTCAATCGTTTCCTGCCATTCAGGATGGGTTTCTGCATTCTTCTCTAAAATTCCAACCAAATCCCCCGCAAAAATGGCCAGATCAGAGTTCACTTCCTCCTTTGCTTTGTCAAATTTTGCTCGAATGACTGCCAAGACTTCCTGCAAGTGGGAAAAAATATTAGTAATAGATACATTGTACTCCACATTCAAATTCGAGGCACTGGCAAAGAATAAAACAGAACGTATGAGCGTCATAGTGTAAATGGCAGGATTCTTATGGAATACATGGCGGGATTCTTTTTTCGCCGAAATCCAACAGTGTAATGCAAGAGATAGTAAAGTGGAAACCTGTGTAATGCAGTTGCCACTATGGTTGCAACTTTAAACAAAGCAGGTCTCAATTTACTCTGAATTTACACAGTTTCCACTATACTTGCAACTCTTTAAATGGAGCAGCTCTCAATCCAACAAAATGAAGTTGGGGAGTTCCAAATTACTTGGAATTCAATGCCTAGTGCCTAGAGTGCCTATTTTAGCGGAAGGCAAGAAGACGACTAGAGAAACCAAAACCGCAATTTCTTTCACTCTTTCAGCAACTAGCAAATAAAAATACCTCCAAGTTATTTAGGCCACGGGGCTTCCAAAATGGAAATGGCCTCACTCCCTTTGAGTTTAATTCATGTGAGAAACTTTTAATATCACCAGGAAACCTCTTCCTGGGAGCACTTGTCACCCGCATTATGGCTTGAAAACGAGGAGATTCAGATTCCTTTGGTGTCCCACAATCATCATTCTGCAGCCAAAAAAAAAAAAAAATTGAAGTTATAATTCACATTTCACACCATAATTCCAAAAAACCAATAGAAAGAAACAATCCAATCAAGATGTAAGTTGTTTGAATGGAGAACAGTCTGGGACACCTCTGTCTCTGGAGTACGACCATCTGAACTTCTCAAGCCTTCAGAACGAACCCACGAACTATTTTGCCCTAGGAAATGAAATTATAAGAATCAAATTAACAAGCTTCTAATGAGGTTAATCAAACTTTTGTTATTGTTAAAACTCATGAAAGAACTGATCGGTGATTTAGTTTTGTACTGCACAGAGAAATTTTGTGAAAAAAGGACTGTTTTCTAATTATATGGAATTTTGGGCTTATATGTAAAAAATCCAAATTTAATAATATGAATATAAGGGGTGGTCACCCAGCCCAGTAGCAGATGATCAGCATCGTCCTATTGATTCTTCTTCTCTCTTTATCTCTTTCTTCTTCTACTGCTCTTTCTTTCTTCCCAGTTTTTATCTTAGAATAATGTGACTTACAAATTACAATTGTCATGATAGGGAATGGACTTTGTCAGGAGATGGAAAAAAGATAGACCTGTAGGAAACTTCAAAAGTTAGAGTAACATGGTCTTAAATATCTTCCAGTAGTTTTTTTTATACAAAATCAATTTCACCGAGAATACTAATACTAAAAAATACAGGCAAATCCCACAGACACAAAAAAAAAGGAAGGAAAAAAAAACCCACAATGAAAGTCAAATTGAAGGCTCATATTAAACAACTACTATAACTCCTTTCTCTTTAATTTCCAAAGGACAATCATAATTGATCAAAGTGTTGAACTGTAAAGATTTTGTAACTTGTGCTTCCCTTTTCCTTTATCTTTCCTTTCAGATATTTCCCTCTCTTGATTCTTCTCCAACACCCTACTCCAACAACCCCTATACAAGAACATTTATCATCATCAGGTTGTCCAAAAAATTAAAAAATAAAAAAACCTACTCTTTCTTTTGACTACCTTCAAGTTTCAAGATCAGTTTTACCGGGCAATATGGCATGATTGGGCATTTATTTCCAAATTCACGTATTAAATCAGTCCAGTTTTGTTGAAATGCAGATTACATGTGGATGTGGTGGTGTATTAATGTGGCCGTTTAAAGGTGTTTTCAACATAGCATTAATCATCTACATAGCATACAATATATATATTTGACAACCAAAATGCCCATAAAGCCTTTTCCAAAGGTTATAAATGCAATGACAGAGGAGTATGCATGTATTGACTAATCCCTCAAACAGCCTATGAAAGGTCCCAATCATATATGATGGTGAGCTAAATGAGCTTACCAAGAAGTCTCTGATACATATGAATATTCTCAAGAAGCTCTCCATCAACAAACCATAGCTTATGATTCATCTCTACATGGGCATCAATCATCTTAATTCCCAAATTGCCAGTGGACTATAGCAAATCATAATTCATAAGCATATCTCCATCATAAAAAAAAAAAAAAGAATCCAACACTGAGTTCTATAGACTTTTATAACCAGAAAATACTTCAGAACTCCCCAGTAATTGATACTAAAAAACTAGGCTTAAGTAATCCTTCAGTTCCAAAATGCAACATCACGATCCCTGTTAAGACAATTAATCATCCCTGCACTATAACAAACACTTGATGATTGGAACCGCACCTCCTGACACCCATGAGAAGAAGGGCTCCACTAAACTTATCAAACGAAGCTGAAGAAAGGGGCTTATTAAGGCAAACCTTAGTCTCCTCCCCTAGATGAACAAATCCAGAGGGTGAAGACATATAAATTTCTTCACAAAAGATCACCACACAAGAAGGCATTCTTCGTGCATATGACCCTAAATTGGCAGTCCCATAGGTGCTAATTCTAACTGAGTTCTGTCTTTTTCAATGTGGCATTCTCATTCCTCATTGCTTTAGATTCCCTTGCATCATCCGTAACTAGTTCGCGTTTTAAGAACATAATATTACTCAAAGTATCAGAAACAATGACAGATACTTGCAAAAACAAAATCACATGAACAATGTGGAGGCATATGTAGAAAGAAATTATACTCATTTCAGCCACCGACGATTCGCCATTCCTTCCATGTGCCACACCCTCCACATTCGGGCTCTGATCTCGCGACTTGCCGCCGCTGCCAATGGACATACTATCACAATTACTCCCATTCTCGATCCACCCAACGAACGAGACGTCCTCATGCGACTCCTTCTTAACCTTATTCTGCTGTGCAACCTTCTTCTTCCCACTGCTCCTTCCCTCCCCGGACGACGTCGAGCACCCATCCCCACCCGCCCGCGACAAATTGCTCACCCCAAGAGCGGATCCCTTATCGGAACGGAACCCAAAGAAGCTCTCTTGCGGCAGCGGCCCCGATCTCGTCTTTATCCGGTTCAATCCGAGCGACGACGCCACAATCGGCGACATAGCGGCGGCGGCGGCGGGCGGCGCGTCCTTCTTCTCCAACTCCTTCCGCGGTTTCGAGGAAGCCCCAATCGAGGAGCTGGAATTCGCCGTTTTGGAAGGCGGCTGCGGCTGAAATGGAGCTTCCTTGGGCCCCGTCTTCCTCTGCTGCAGCGATGGCGTCTGAACTGCTCCGGCGTCTTTGGCGAGGGCTTGGCGGGAGGAGAATCCGGCGGCCGGAGAAGAAGAAGAAGAAGAAGAAGAAGAATCTGATCTGACTTTCTTCTTGTCAGATCTGGAGCTTGGGGAGGAGTGGGTTGGGGTTTTGGGGCTGTTGGATCCCTCAGGGCTTGAAGTGTCTGATTTCTTTGAAGATGAAAAGAATCTGCCCTTGAAAACCATCTTCTTCTTCTTCTTCTTCTTCTGCAACTTTCTAGGGTTTCTGCAAAATCACTTGTAATCTCTCTCTCTCGTCTCGATTCCTTGCTATCTCTGCTCCGCAAAAGAAGAAATCTTTCGGTCTAGAGAGAGAATATAAAGCAGAAGAAGAAGAAGAGAGAGAAAGAGAAATGCCCTATTTTTTACTGAACTTGTAGTTTTAGAGAGAGAAAGAGAAGAGGACTGGAAGAATGGAAGGAAGGCATTTCTGAAGCTGGATCCGGATCCTTGCAGCAAGGTCTGCTGTGCTTTTCAAATTAGACACGTGGCATAGTTGTGTGGGGCCTACTGAGATGAGTCCCTATTTTACGTTCTACTCAGATAAATCAAAAGGTGGGCCTCACTAGGTGTTTTCACACTAAAAATAAGATGACACCTCAGGAAGGAGTTTCCTCTCCAATAGGTCACTCAGTTGACCCATCCTGTTAGTGAACGCCTTAAAAAGAATCTGGACTCATGTTTGTTGGGGGTGGGGACCTTCTCCTACAGGAGTATGCCCAACAAGTGGTTCAGGAAATTTAATCTGAAGATGGGTGTCTAATATTTTTTTTTTTGGCACGTGATGTAGTGCGAACTCTCAATGTGACCTCCTCCATTGAAGATGGGCATCGAATGTAAGGTCCAATTGGGATAATAGTCTTGCACGAGTCCAAGGTTATTCATGTACACGTGGCATCGTAACATGCAATCTACCAAACCGTAGTTGAAGATGGACCGTTGATTGTTGACATGTAAAATCAACCATTTGAGTGATAAACGGAGATCAGTGGCTGTTTAATGGATAGCATTGTTCGTTGGGCATCCATATTGGATTGGTCAAATGAGTGTTTTTTGTCAAAGTCAAAGATCAAAGGATCTTGGGAAGGGGAAAACTACAGAAGAAAAGCAATAGAGAAGCAATCCTAGTTTGTAAATAGATTTTATGAATGTTCATCCTATCCAAGAAGTCGGTTGCCAGTGGTTTCACTGGGCCTCATTGATTTTGGCTAATGACAATGACTATAAAAAACTCAGCGATATTAAATATATTGTTTGCCACAACCCTATTGCCTAAATATTTTTTGTGCAATAATTAGTAACTCTTGATATGATATTAGAACCATTATACGATTCGATTCCACCTAGTTCATGAATCATTACTTGGTTTTTTTTTTTTCTGGTTTGATTTTTTTAAATGTGCAACATCTTCAATTTTACGCAAACTCCTTAAAAGTATTACTCAAAACTCGTAGGGGATTTAGTTGCTAAAACAAACAGGCTCTTAACATATCCATTCACACAAAGCCAGTCTAATTATTGTATAACAAAACTACTTTTACAATGCCACTCACTGAGAAATGAAAATTGATAAAGTTAAATATAATTGCATGTATGCCATTCATACATCCATTTTGTGGGTGTAAGCCCCATGGACCACTGCCCAACATGGACTTTAGTCGGGTACTTGTTGCGCACCCTGACTTCCACCAAAATTCGCTATTGGTTCAAATTGTATGTCCTTATCTGAATATTTGGGTTCACTTTTGCATAGATTGTGACATAGGAAGACTCATTTTTGTCCCTAATGGGATTTTTATGAAGAAAACTGTCCTCACTCTAAATCCAATGGCCATAATCTGCTGACCATCATGATTTGTTAATCACTGTTCATTATAGTCAAAACACGCTTTGGGGTTGTCTTGATTGGCTTGTGGCCTTTTTCTTCTTTTCTCCCCAGTCACGTAACTTTTTGAATTTCGAAAGTTAAACTGGTCATCCGAGATTGGCCGACATGAAATTTCAATTGAGAGAAAAAGACACGAAAAAGAGATCTTGAAATTATCCCAAGAAAACTCTTGCAATCAAGCAGACCAGATGCCAGAGATGGTGGTTTTGGAGGGGCAAAATGAAAGGCAGGCCAGTATGACTTGGACACACTTGATATTGAATTACATGAACAGAGTTTTGTTATAAATGGCATTAGGGAACAACTTCTGAAAGAATTTTGTTCACCATTAAGTACACCCTTTTGGGGTTTGTTGAGCCACACCGAACTCTCTTGCCAACATTGTCAGTGGAAAATGCATTTGGAAAATTCACCTACCAATTGTGATCGTGGGGCCTACCTTAATGCATACCAATCACAGGATTCGCATCAGTGGTGGACCAAAGTTTTCATTTAAAGAGTGCATACACAAACAAGACGACTATGTTTTAGGAACAAATACAAAATTTTTATATGGGTTTTTGTGGTAGGTTTAGAATTTTCATCCAAAATTTTGAAGTAAAAGCATAATTTTCATTATTGCTTTAGAAGCAGACTGAGATCTACCAGTGCATCTACCCCCCACCATTGATGTATGTAATCCCGCCCCTGTTTAGCATGGAATTGTAATCACTTTATATAGCTTAAGGGTGGACCACATGAGGTTACAGCTGTTAAAACTTTTGGGGTTCTTAAATGGTTATTGATTCTAACAATCTATAATCTATATATATAGAGCTATTTATTGATTTCAAATTAAACTCCTGATTGGCATATATCGAGGTGAACCTACAAAAAAGTTTGCAGGTTAAAACTTGTGAACCAATATCAGCATTTCCTCAGAATAATATGTGCTTTGGAATTAAGTAATACTGGTGTCAGAACCAATAAGAGTTTTAATGAAAAAAATAAATTTTCAGACTTTTAATGCAAGGTCAAATTGCAATTGGTTAGTTGGTCTGGTTAGCTGAACTGCTTTGGACCAAACCAACCCTTCAATGGTTCGGTCAGCTTTTCAGTTTCTACAAAAAGATTGGCCAATATTATTATTGGGCCAGAAAAGCAAATTGAAGACTTTTTAAACAGAGTTGTCACTTCACTAAACATGGTCAAAGATAATATGAAATGCCTACTTGGGCTAGGCGTGGGGGGAGGTTGGAAATTTCGAAGGAAGTGGAGAGGATGTCTGGTGCACTTGTGCAGAATTTTTCCTTGTTGAATGTTGACATTAGCTTAAACGGAAATCTAAGTCCAGCTTGACATTACAACCGGCAAAAACAAAAAAGAAACTAACTGAAAAAGAAGACTTCTCTTTTCCAAGTCATTCAGGTTGAAACTTCTCAGGTGGGGTGAGCACCTCCAGTTAATTACCATAGAAATGGAAGATGGGCAGGCACGTTTCAAAATGCCACTAATTGGAAGGCAGGTATGATTCCACCACGTTTAAGTTCTTCCATCTCTGGGTGCAACTTGGGCAGCGCCGGGTTGGGGTGGACTTGTTTAAGCCAGGTCCAGATTGCATGTGGGGAACAAGGCCCTACACAAGGCCCAGATTGCTGAGCATGGGTTATGTTGGCATACGGGAGTTTGAAAGGTTTCTCGTGACACACCTTTGAGCGAGAAAAATGGCAACTATCTAATTTTTGGGGGTACACTTCTAACGGCCTCAATGTTGTTCTAATTCCAGTCATTCGATCAAGCTGGTTAACCGATAGATGCTATATTGACATCCAAATAAAACTCAAATATAAACGTAGTGGGGTACTGTGGTCTTTTTAGTGTTGGGGCCCCAGTAAAATAGCTCACATTTCACTATGAAGATTGGATAAGATAAAAAAAGACACTGAAATGCCATTAAAGATGTTGCTTAAACAAAAGGGAATGTAGTACATCTTGCAATGATGCAAATAGGGTTTAAGGAGGTTGTAAGTTTAATAGGATCCCGCATTTTTAGATTACAAGCTAAACAATATGTTACGAAATAAATAAAGCAAACTTGTAAGCAAAAAGCAATCAACTACAAAAGAAGAACACATGCAGACTTTTAAGTGAAAACCCCTATGGGAAAAAATCACAAATCACAACGGACTGATAAAGTTCTAATTTTAAGTAGTTATAAGATATATTCACAACTTTACGTAGTCAATCCCTCGATCACGGAATGTAATTTTTCTTGCAAGAATCCACAATACGACTCAACTTTGTGTGCCCTACTCTCCGCACTTGATCCTAACATCTTAAATCTACAAGATGATCAATCTCCTACGAAAAAGTAGAAGCAATAAAACTCTAGAACTCAAAGTTTCAACAACTCTCTCCTATCAAAGCTCTAGAAAAGAAGAATAATTTTCAAAGAGTATTCTAAACTTAGGGGTTAAGATAAAACCCCTTTTTATAACTCATAATTCGTACCTTATGGTTAGAGGCCAAGTGGGAATAAAACAGGCAACTATGGCACAAATAAGAAAGGTTTTTGTGCAAATTGGTGGGTTTTAGCACAACACATGATTAATTAAAGGTTGGATCGATCGGATTAAGCTACTGTCTCACCTAATTGAAGCCCAATCGATTGGATGAAATTCAACATAAATTTCTGTAAACTTCTCGAGTCCATAATTTTATGGTTTTAGTACCAATTGATGCAATCTTAGGCTTTGCAGATATTTACTTGAAACGACCTTTCCAACGGTAGGTAGTTTGAGCATATCTAACACTCAGTTTATGAGATATGACCTTGTTAAACTATGTTATTTTTAAAAAAAAGTTTCAATTTATCACTCTTTTTTCGATTTCTTAACTTTAGTGCATCCGATGACTCATAGCACAATCTATACTAAAAGATATTTAAAATACAATACCAATGCACCCAAGTTTTATCCAACCCATGAATTAGCCAATACAAAATCTTTACAGAGGTGCTGGTCCTTTTTGTTAAGGTGATTTGGTAGATGCTTGGAATATCAGACAGTAATTTCATTATTCACAAATTTATCGATTTTAGGGGAAAAAACCATCCCAACAATCTCTGTAAATAACACTTGTATTTCTTTTGGGGACTCAGATACTTTAAAAATATGCACGTGACAATCGCAGCATTCAGTTGATCTCTATGAATATTGGAATATGAACAAAACAAACTCATAAGAACTTCTTTAAGGAGATTAAGTGAAACAGAGGCATCAGATTGAAATACTTGAGTGGCTGCTTTTACATTATGGACCTTGGAAGGCATTCTATTATTAAAAGCAAAGAAAGAAAGAAAGAATAATGGAGTATGTACAATACCAGGCCATTAAATTTTAGTAACTTTCAACTCAAACTCGATGATGAAAGCACATGCTACATCAAGTAGATGTCTGATCCTTTATTTTGATCACAGCACTTCGCTACCAAGGATATGCACACGTACTTTCCTTCCCTTCATCTAAGCTGAATTATTGTCACTGATTAAAAGGACTAGTTATTTATCTGCAGCCAGTTCCAGGTAACTTTGGTGCAGGTAGGGGGAGAATACTTAATCCATATAAGGTTTTGGTTTGTCTAGGCTAAGAACAGGATCAGACGAAAGAGTTCAAAATTCATAGCACAGTGGTCCAAGCCCTCTAATTACTAGGCAATAGGGAGATTCATAGAAACTGACTTCAACAAATGCAGCAAGAGGCAAACAAGGAGATGGATAGAGAAGCCAAAGGAAGAAAGAGTGCCTGATCCTAACAACTCGCCTGGACAGTTAGCCAAAAAATCAGTATTCTTTGATTGACTTGACAGTGTGCCCAAATTTTACTAGAGTGAAATTTAGCCAGAACCACACCCAAGAAATATGTAAGTAAATATGGAAAGACAGTTAAGACTAACAAAATCATCTATCAGTACCACCCATCTGATTTCCCCTCCTTCTCATGGGTGAACCAATGAACACTGGACAAATGGTTCCAAAACAGTTCAAATATTGGCTCATTTGCGGTGTGAATTTATTTTCGTAAGAGTTAGGACTGTTTGCGGCAACTGGCAATACAATATAGGCTCTAAGGAAATGGATGAATCATTTTGATGGATTATCTTCCATTTATTAAAAATGAACTAAGCCATCCTTTTTGCTAGGTATTGATTGAAATTTTCTTGTGTGCGTGCGTGTGGCTATCACAAGTATCCTTATGACAAGTAGGCAATCAAGTCTACATTTCTCGATTGATGATAGAGATGGTACAAATGCAAAAAGCAACTAGTTCTACTGTAACCTCCTCTTTTTCATGAACATACAATCACAAAGCAAGGTAGCACAGCGTTGGGATTCCTCAAAAACAAATGCACTAACTTGCCACTTCTAACTGAGTCAAACCCCTCTTCACCTCCTCCCACCATACCTCCTACTCTCCCAGCTATCACTCTACAAACCACGACAGCCCTCTTCACCTTCTTCCCCTTGACAGCACTTGCCATTTCATCGTCTGAAGCATCACTGATTGCGCTCACCCAAATCCCACTCGTCTTTTTTTCTTCTGTTTCAAAACCAGATTGAATTATCCTGCACACCCCACATACGTGATTCTCACAGAGCGCCAAAATCTTTGGCGCTTTTCTTGAGCAGCAACAACTCATGGATGTTGCATAGAACATTAAGAGTTCATTACCGTCAACTGTGCTTCGTGGGTTTCTTTTACATAAGCTTCTTGCTCTTTTCTTCACAGTTTCTCTGTATTCCTCAAATCGCTGGAGGGTTTCCATTGAGTTCGTCACCTTCAATACTCTTTCGATCTTCGTGGTTTGCTTCTCTGGGTTCATCATTGCCGATCGAAATATCATCTCGACGATGTTCCTTGCCGTGTCTCCTTTGTCGAGATCTGGGTGATTAGAGAAAGAAGAAATCAATTACATTCCGACCTCCAAAAAAAAGCTGCTCCAAACCTCACTCCAGTCAAAGCAACATGCACTGTTAATTGTTCATTTGTAGAAAATATGACTATATATTTCCCATATGATCAATCCAATTGCACCTATAACTCTTGTTAGAAACGAAAAAGCATGGAAGGATGACATGAATAAAAGGTGGGCCTGATGTAGATTAAAATAGGTGTCAGCCATGCCCCCACATGCCACTCAAGCCATTCCTACCAAAACCTTGCAGTGCAAGTGGAGGCAGTATAAACACTTTTCAATACTCTACCTTGGGTGGAACTCACTTCTCAATGCTCCCCTTAGGTGGAACTTGGTCAATGCACTTTTGGCGACATTTTTTTTTTTTTTTGCACCAAGCCGTTTCCTCTAGATTTGAACTTACAACTAGTTGGCTTTACAGTATATTAAGTTTCCTTAGCTAACCATTCCTGTCAAAACCTTGAGACATTAATAGAAGTAGCATAAATACTTTTCAATAAAACTTAGGTAGCCGAGGAGACAACCATTGATTGTTCTTCCAATCTTGAATCAGTTGTCGTGATTTTCACCTACTTTTGTAGGTGGGTGCTCTGATGTCAAGATTGGCCAAAGTGTTGACACTAAATAAAAACTGGTTGCACTTTACTTTAAATTCTACTATTTAACTTCAATACTAGAAAAATCGGTTTAGTGGAAGATGACCACATAAATGAAGAGTAAAACTGTTAGTTTCACTTACCACTAAATCGCTCACTTCTGAATTTCTGCCCAAAAATGACATCATCTGAGGGATGCTCTTCTATGGTATGGAGCTCTCTTGCTGGATTGACCTTTCGAAATGAATGATTTTTTTTATCTAGTTTTGCTGGCTGAAAAACATCAGCAAATCTTGCACTGCAGTTCATGCTCTCTTTCAACGTCACCCAAACAGAATACATTCTTCTTTCTCTTTGTATTTATCACTCCTTGTAAAGATCTTCTTGGGTGATAAACTTACATGCTTTTAAGATTCTTGCTTTCACTTGGTTACGGTTATCTGAAACAACAATGCAAGAATTAGTGTACATCTGGTTGGTGTGCAGGCACACCTCATTTGACCATATAAGAGCCTCAGTGGCTCATTGACTCAACCAGCTAGTGGTTTGCAGGAAGCCTGACCATATCCTGAGTCTAGGGGTGCCAATATCTGACCCTGACTTGCTAACCCAACCTATATCCAATACAGATCCAGAGTATACGAAATGTTTCGAAATAAACAGCCAGTTATATATTAAACAGGCCATTGTTTTAGGTATTGTAATGTGAAAAGTACCAACAAGCACTGATTAAGTAGAATGAGCTAACAAATACCAAAAAATTTGTAGGATAATAAAATACTAAACCTGAGTTAATTCACTATCTAATCAGTTTGAGGGGACAAGAAGGTTCAGTGGAAATGTGGGATCAACTCAAACCATGACTACGTTCTATAAATGATTCATGAATTAGCTTATGAATGTGTAAGTACTTGTTACATAAAATATTAAACAAAGAGAACTTTTTGTCTTTAAAAGAAAAATAGCTAATCCTATTTGCCCTGTTTGCATCCTGAAAACCCAGTTGCCCTGCATTCACTTTACTTATAACTCTAGTTACTAGACACTAGTAACTATGTTTACCAGTAATTAGTTATGGCAAAGAACAAACCAACTATAACTTAAAAATAACTGAGGTTATCCAAATGCATGAACACTGATTTAAGGGCAGCTAAAGAATTAAATGAGCACTTTACGTTTTCCCATTTAATAGGTTGAGCTGAGCCCGCAAGATGACTTGATTAAAAAAAAAACACAGTGACTAGACTGGAAACTCAACCTGTCAAACCCCCTCGGTCGAGTTATAGTCAACTAAATGAGATTATTTCTTCAAAAGCCCTGTTTAAACATGAGGGAGGTTTCAAAATTATCCTTCATTGTTTAGTTGCTAAATCTAGGAACATTAAAATTTAAAAATCGCGCTCATTAAATCGGGTGAGTTCAGAAGAATATATGGGTTGAAAAGTTCACCTCACTTGACAGGGAAAATTACCAAGCACCCCAAGCCAATGCACATTGGAGCAGAAAAGCAATACACAACTGAAAAACCTAACCATCCATCTGACAAAACCTGTTCAATTGTGATCTGGGGTACACCCAGACACACGGTTTGCATAATAAATTCAAGCTTTTCATACATGAAACTAAGGTATCATTTGGATAAGGAGAAAAGAGGGAGAAAACTACAGATAGTACAAACATGAACAATGGGATTAAGGAAAAGAAAAAAATTTTCCCACCTCCATTTCCTCCACATTTTCTCCTTAACCAGTCAAGACTAAGAATGTCATTCTGTAAACAATTCCAATGCACCAAAAAACAAACCATCAGAGTTTCCTGTAACCATGAAAATTAAAAGTAAAAAAAAAAAAAAATCATACCCAGTTCAGTTCGAGTGACAAGAAACCAGAAAGTTTCTCTTTTTCTCTGTCTACCACTCAATGGAATGGAATGTAGAATTGTAGAGATATAAAAGAAGGACAGAAGGTAGATGGAAAAATAGTGTGGTGTTGGAAGTTATTGGAGATGTTGGGAAAGATTCAAAGATCCAAGAAATTTGTCTGTTGGCGCAGAAACCGGCGGAGGAGGAGCACAAGACGTGGCATGCAGAAGATTTCAGGATGGTGGGAGTAGTAGAAAGTAGCAAAGACAAAGGAGTATTGAATGGTGGTTTTGGAGGCTTGTTACAGGAGCATTTAAACTTGGGCTCGTGACATGGATGGGAGGACCTGAGCACCTCCAAACTTGACAAATAACAGGCCCCATTACCCAATCATCACCATTTGTCATTTATTATATCTCTGGTGGACTTTTGATTTTTCAATACCTTTCGATCAGTCCAAAGCACTAGCCTGGGCAGTGTTGGATGGATTTGAATCCATGAATCCGCTTCTATTTCAACCCACTCCTCATTTTATTACAATCGACCCTCTATTGAAGAGTAGGCTCCACCTAATAGGAAACTTGAACAATTATTTTTACTAACACCTCAAGATTTTTTGTAGCAATTGTTAGTTAAAAAAATTTAATATGGTATCAAAACAAACTAGTCGCGAATTTAAATCTCAGGAGGAATGACTCGGCACTAAAAAAATATATATCACCAAAAGTACGCCAACCGAGTTCCACCTAAGGGGGAATATTGAAAAGTAGGCTCCACCTGATAAGAATGTTGAAAAAATATATCCGCTATTTCTACTAACATCTTGAAGTTTTGGTAGCAATGGTTAAATAAAGAAATTTAATAGTATGCATAATATGACACTTACTCCATACTTACTTTATCTCTTTTGCAAACAAATAGGCCCTTGGATGAGTTTGGTAGTGGTTTTTTCTGATTCTCAATGAGTATAGATTTGTACATTGTGACATGACCCATTACTATCCCTCCCATCTTTTCTAGTTCACTAGACTCACATATGTTAGGATTTTTTAATGTTGGCTAATTTATGTGTTGGACAATACTCTGAATCCATTGAGTTGTAATTTATTCCTTTTATAATGAACTGTGGTATAAGTTACCAGATACACTAAAGTGAAGAAATTGAAAAAAAAAACACAAATTAGAGTATTTTGAAGTAACGTTTCTAAGGTCAATATGGATTAAATAAGTCATATCTCACAAATTGGGCTTCAAAAGAGGCAAGTTACCTATCATTAGAAAGCTTTTTTCAAGTAGATATCCATACATTCAAATATTACGCCAATCACAGCTAAAACCACAAAGGTATGATCTTTTGAATTTTTTAGAAAAATGTAGAATTTTCATGTGCAAGCGCACGCAGAGTTTTTAAGTAGAAACTAGTGGGCTCGAGCGCTCGACGCACAGAAACCCACTTTCCTATGTGGAATTGTTTTTTGTTTGTGCAAAAATTGTCAGTGTCTTTTCTGCAATGACTATAACTCTAAGGCACGAATTATGGGCTATAAAAATAGTGTTTCTCTTAACACTAAGGCATCAATCTCCCTATTTTAAGTTGAAAATACATATTGAAGATACCCTTTTTTTCTCTAAAGTAGTCATTAGAGAGATTGTGCTGAAGCTTTAAGTTTTAGAGATTTGTGCTTTTACTTTCTTGTAAAAGATTGACATATGTTGCAAAAGTTTGTTTAATTTGCAGATTCAAGGTAGTTGTTTCAAGCACGGAAAGCAGTGAACGACGAACAGTCATGACAACAGGAACTATGCAAGAAAAAGTACAGTCCTTATGTTGAGTTGCTCCTAGAAAATGGTCTATGAGTATATATTATAATTGCTCTTATTAGTATTTGGTTTTTGTTGGTTCGAAGAGGACTCGTGGTTTTTCTCGATGATGATTTTCCACTTAAAAATCCGCATGTCATCTTCTTGTGGTGTGTAATTAATTTATTTGGTAGTTCTTTTATTTTTTTTCGCTTTATATATTTTGAACTGCAATCTAAAAATCCAGAAATTGAACGATCTTTCAACCTATGATCAAGTTCTCTGCACATGACCCTTGGCAATTGCCATAAGCCCAAATTTAATAATTCTTATCCCATCATTATTGTAATTGAAATCCAAAAAAAAAAGTGACCCGCCAAAATTCATTCCTATGCAATCCATACAAGAGTGGCGGGATTTTCAATCCCTACCATATAGTAAATTAAAGGCACTCACAAAAATTCCCACACTATCGGAAAAATCCTCCAAAGTACCCCTGTTATGGAATCATTTTACACATTTGTATCAGGGAAATTATTGAAAAAACCAAAAATAAAACCACTCTATATTCGGGCAGATCCAAAGTGGGGCTCCATGGGACGTGCAATCAGCGTTCAGCATTCAGCACAAATATACCTTCAAGTATGAATGGTGCATTTCACCAAAAACAATAATATGAATGGTGCAACCTATACAATGGATAAAGTTAGGGGTGGTCATGGGCTGGGTCGGGCCTGGGAGAGGTACATCCAGGGCCAACCTAACTTCAGAAACACGGGCACATGTCCAGCCCCATCTAGAGGCAGGCCTTACGTGCCCGTATCAAGCCCAGTCTATCTAAAAAATGTAAGACCTGATACTTCACATTTGATCAATCAGGCTCAAGCTTGATCAAAGCCCATTTAAAACTCACAATAAAGGCCACGCAAGCTTTGGACTGTCTAAGGACACTTTATCAAGCCCTACACAAATATTAAACGTGTATAAATCTTAGATCAAGACTCGACCCGAGTACTAAAAGCTAATGCCCAGACTTGCCCAGAGTGGGCTGGCCTAATTGGACCCAGCTAGACTGGACCATAATCACCAGTAGATAAGCGATAGAAGTGTTTTCCAGTGAAAACAAATCAGAAGTATCCAAGAACAAGAATTTTTGCATGCACACAGCACAAATAGAAATGTAGATCTTAAAGATCAATCAATGCCCTCCAGAATTATTGGCCATTTCTGGGTGCACACACTAGTTTCTACACAAGATCTATTACAAAGATCAGATTTCAAGAAGCCTCTTTATTTTTTATCTAAAGGAAAAGAAATTATAAAATAAACTCTCAAAGACTTCATCTCCTCAAAAGAATTCTTCAAAATCTATGAGGTACCAATTATTCTACCAAATTAATTATAGTTCTCCATCATTAACATGTTAGAAGCAAATTAGGGACCCTCCGTGCAACATGTGGGGCCTACACGTGATCAACTCTAGTGAAGTGATAGAGTTTGGATAAGATTCAATTCATGCACATCATGGTGTTAATATTTCTGACATGGTTAGATTAAACAGGGAGACTCTAAATCTGGATAGGGCCCTATTTCAATTTGTTCAGGGAGTTTATGAGAGAGATCACCTAGATTATATTCGTCTTAACAGTTCTCTATCTTCTAATCTTTTCAGTTGAATTGCTTCTTGAGTTTCTAACAACTCCCATGAACATGATCTCAGGCTTCTTGATGATTAAAATAGGATCAATTAAACTACTTTATTAAATTAGACCTACTCCACACATAAGGTACCTCTTGCACTGTTTTTTGAGAGTATATATACTCCTTTTATGTTTAATGAATTCACTTTGTAATTTAATTCTCTTAATATCTTTGCGCTGTTAGATTGATCATTTTATGCATGATGATGGCCAATTCTTATTGAAATAAAATTTCGGCCAATAGTCATGAAACTCAATCCACAATTAAATGGTGCAAATTAGAATCGACTTACGCAACCTGCATAACAAATTATTGTTGTTGGATCAAATAGAATACAACCCAATGATATCATAAATTTTATCGTGAGGCCTACCATTTATATTTGCTCGTCATACAAGCAGCATCTATAGATGGTTAATTCTTTTCAAAAAAATGATGTGGTCATGGCAATACTCAAATTTGCCAAGCTTGTTTATTTATTTGTTTTATTTTCTATAATAGGAGAGATTGTTCATAAGTAATACTTTCAACTTGAAGATGAAGATATTTGATTCCTAATCTTGGGCATGTGTGTTGGGTATTATTTGGCATGTAACTGGATACCCAAGAGATAAGTCACCAAGGTGTGTTGGGCTTTCAGTTGGTATGGAATAAAAACCCAAACATAGCTCTCCTTGCTCCATTTGGAGGAGGCCCCGAGTGTGAACGTGAAGCATCAAAGAGGAAAGGATCCTCAGTCAATGAGTCCAGATTTGGCATCACTATCATGAATTTGGGCCCACCAACAATATTTACATCCGTGTATCCAGGCATCAGTAAGTAATAAAAAGGAACGCGGGACCACGTGCATGTGAGCACTACCCGCCAATTATTCCATGGCTATTTGGAACTGAGTCATTGCGCCGCGCCGGGTATATATATATATATAACTCGTACAGTGCTAATACTATATTTCCTTCTTCTGCCTCTCTCTGTCCTTTACACTTTGTTGCGTGCTATGATTCTTACTTCTATTTTTGTTCATGTTGGACTTGTGAACCTAGGTATTGGATCTCTATCAATATGTGTACAATAAAGGGGTATTTAAAATTGTGCTAGTTTTTGTGTTCTTATGATATAGGACCACTGAAATTAAACATATTCGGTAAATGTACATCATTGTTCTTAATTTTTATTGAGATTTAAGATCTTAGCCCATTGGAATAAAAAGTTGAAAAAAATTAAATTTTCAGAGAAACAATTTAGTAGCATAGTTGTTTCATTTTCATCTACTGACTTACGAAGAAACTCATTTCAAACGACTCTAAATCCTTTTGAGGGACTTTAAAAGTAAGTCCTGCATTCACAATCACAAAAAGGTGACCTCGCTTTATAATTTTAAAGATCAGTTCGATAGTCTTTAGAGATGGATCTCATGTTATAATTTTTAAAGATGGATCCTAGATGTAATAATAATAGTGTCACAAAATATTATTCTCTTGATAATGTTCTTTAAAACAAAATTATTATAATGTTACTACATAAGTTTTTTATAACATTTTATCAGCAACCGATTTAACATAATTTTGCCAAATAAATTCTGCACAACTAGCCTTTGCACAAGGTGTTTTGACCATAAGATTGGAAGCAAAACAAAAATGATACCTGATGGGAAGGCTTCAATAACTCTCTACTATGATTGAGTAGGCAATTGATAATGTAATTAATGTATAAATTTATGCTAATCATGTGTACAATCGTACTATATTTTTAAATTTTATTAAAGTAAAATTTGAAGATACACCATTAGAGGAGACAATATTCAATTTTAACAAATTAGATTGCCAGCAAATGGGCCATACGATGAGTTCCCCACATCTGAAGTGATATCTCACTGAGGGAAATTCAAACTTCTATTATACAGTATCAAAAGAGGGTAGTGCTCCTCCTAAAAAAAAAAGGCTTTTATCCCTTTTTATTTTAGAAAGTAAAGTGTATAACTAAAAAGAAGAACAATAAATATTAATTTTCTTGCAAGCAACCCCACATATGGGCAATACAACTATGGAGAGCTGGGAATGAAAATAAAGCCCAGGTAGGCTAATAAAAACACCCACAGCCCAAGTCAGGTAAGGAAAAGCACAAGAAGGAAAAATTGATCGAGGACGGTTAGAGAAAGCGGCTAATGCAAAAAATCCTAAGGATTAAACACATTGCCATTCCTCATCCCTTTAGTTGAGGTTTGAAACACTAATCATCACATGCACACTGCTCCTTAAGGTGGCTACTGATAGCTGTAACTTACCTTGAATCTTTGACGCTAAAAAGAAGTTTAGGATTAAATATGCTATCTAGTGCCTTCAGGTTAATAGTATTGCTTCTAACCAGTAGGCAACCTATAAAACAGGCCCCTCTTATTAGCAAAAGACAAGCTAAGCATAATGTGAGCTCACCCAACTTTATTTATGAGAGAGAGAGAGAGAAAGAGCTTAGCCTACGGACAATGAAAGCCTTAAATGCACTTCTTCTTTTAAACAATCAAAATCTAAGCCATTGGATTCAATGGCAACAAATAAAAAAAAAAGAAGTCGTTCATTACACTTTGACACCGAAAACCAAGGGTTAACAAATTTATCACAATGGCACCTTCCTTTACCACACTATATAATAATAAGCACCTTGCAAGTTGCAACTATTTTACAATTAGCATAATTTCAAGTGGAGCCACACCTTCTGCCCCTGCCACTCCTCTCCACACGTTAGGTGGAAATTTGGTCGGATAAACTCAAAAACGGCCTAACTTTTTCGTCTTTTTCAAAACTATATGATATGATATAATGAAAATCTCGCATGATTTCTCGATCCGAAAAGTTCGCGATTACGAGAATTACAGATGCGGTCCCCATCCACCATGAGAGTGCGTGCGAGAGAATGCTGCTGTCGCATGCGCCACATGCACCGCAGCCGCGCCGTTTATTTAGTACTCCGCTGGTGCACTGAAACAACAACACTCGCTGTCATATCCAAACAAAACAGGAAAGAATCCTACATTCATTCACTCTCTCTTTCTCTCTCTCGCTCTCGAAAGTGGAAGAAGAGAGATTTTCGTTCTGCCTCTCGTTCCTCCCTCACAAAATCCACACCGCTTGCGAAGAAAACCATCTCAATCTCTTCGCAAAACCGCTTAATCACAGACGAAAACGAGATCCAACGCTCGAAACCGTGGTTTTCTTCCTTAACAAACCGGCGATATTGAAGATCGAAGCAGCAAATGCATGGAATCTCTCTCTCTATCTTCTTCACGTGATTCGGATTAGGAAATTCCAAGGTTTGCTTCTCTTTCTCTCTCTTTGAGAATCGCCTTTTGATTCTCCTAAAATCTGAAAGCTGATTAAGAGCTGTGGAAATGGTAGGATTTTGGAGATTCGATCACTGATTTGCTTTGTTCTGACCTAGATCCGAGCTTTCTCGGCCGGAGAATGTGAAGGAAAGGTGAGATTCTTTTGCGGATTGAGGAATATCGGTAAGGAGCGGGAAAATGGAGAAGTACGAGCTGGTGAGGGATATCGGATCTGGAAATTTCGGCGTGGCGCGGCTTATGCGGAACAAGGAGACGAGAGAGCTTGTCGCGATGAAATACATTGAAAGAGGTTACAAGGTTCGTCGATACGATCACTTCATCATCATCATCATCATCATCTACTTCTTCCGTTTCTGGTATGTGTTTTCGTGGATTGATCAGTTTCTGAATTTTTTTTTTTAAATTGCGATTGCAGATTGATGAGAACGTTGCGAGAGAGATCATAAACCATCGATCTCTTCGGCATCCGAACATTATCCGATTCAAGGAGGTGAGATTTTGAGCGATTCTTACCCTTTCTCCGAATCCTTTCACAGAGCATTCATGGCGTTCTGAGTTCCTGTTTCTATAATTATAATGTTTGCAGGTCATTTTGACGCCAACGCATCTGACGATTGTAATGGAGTACGCTGCAGGTGGAGAGCTCTTCGAACGAATCTGCAATGCTGGCAGATTTAGCGAAGACGAGGTTTTAGAAATCCCCACCTAACTCCTGAAAGAATGAAAGATTTTGATTTTTGCATATGTGATTATTCTTGAATGCTGAGATTTCCCATTTCCCATTGGTGTCTTCGACTCTGTTTTTTCTTTTGTCATCAGGCGAGATATTTCTTCCAACAATTGATCTCAGGCGTCCACTACTGTCATACCATGGTAAAAATAATAAAAAATTAAAAAAATTGAGTTTTTAATAATAATTCACTGGATTAAAGTTTGATTCATTATTTTAATTTTTATCCACACAGCAAATCTGCCACAGAGATTTAAAGCTTGAGAATACACTGTTAGATGGAAGCCCTGCGCCTCGCCTGAAAATCTGCGATTTTGGTTATTCCAAGGCATGTAGATTTATAGTTATATGAAGTTGAATTTGTCCTTTTCTCTTATTGATTTACTGAAATTTGAAAGTTTTTTTTTATAAAAAAACTGCATTTGTTCTCAGTCGTCTCTGCTTCATTCTAAACCAAAATCAACGGTTGGAACTCCTGCTTATATTGCACCTGAGGTTCTGTCTCGGAAAGAGTATGATGGAAAGGTAAATACATTTGCATAAGATTTTGGATGTAGTGAAGGATTTTTTATTCCTTTTCCTTAGAATTTTGAAATGGTAATTTTGGTTGTGGATGATCTGGCGGTTCTGGCTTTGAATTTTGATTTGGGTGGAGTGAGTTGTTAGAATCAAATTGCTTTCATTCTTCGTTCCTGGTATTGAGACAAGATCATTGCATCTGTCTCATTGGATTTGTGTGCTTCCTAAAATTAGATTTTGGCTCTAGCCCATGCTTAAAGATTATCCTTGTGGGCTGTGGATCACCTCTGTTGAATTGCACACAGCTCATAATAGTGAACACCAATGTAAAAGAAGAAATATGCAATACTGTCTTAGCGCATATTGTGTTGGAGCGTAAGTGCCTAGAAATTATTCATAAAGCAGTGCATAGACACAACACAAACCTCTTGTCCAAGACAATAGCAATGTTAGTGAGTGAAATATACCTTAGGGCAATTTTAGCTTTTCAGTTTATATCATATAACTATATAAGTACTATTGGTCTGCCACTGTCCATTTTTAATGTCATAAAACTTTTGAAGTGAATGAGAATAAAAATGAGTAAGGACATCCATGATTATTATTGTGAAATCAGACCATAGATGTAATTGAATTAAAATAAAACATAACTTTGAATTAGCCGACCATTACCAATTTCTTGCGAATCTGAGAGCCAGAACAATTATTTTGTGAATTGTGGACACTTATCCTGGGAGAAGTTGTACCCTAGGAGTTTGAAGAAGGTGGTTTTTGGAGTGTCCTAGGAACTAACATCCACATGAAGTGTACTGAAATCGAATTACTTATAGACATTCATAGCAAAGATTAGAAGACTACCCACTGGTTTAAGCCCAACAGTCCCAATAAAAGGCTGTTCTGCTCAACATTCTACAGTGTATTTAAGAGGCTGTTTTCGGCCTCACTTGGGTCCCTCTAAACACATGCGATCAAACGCCTTCAGAAAAGGCAAGGTTTGGGCCATGATGTGATCTTCTTGAACTTCATTGTCATCTTCAGTGGACACAGGCTGATCTGCATCAATACTTAAAGTGGACTCCAGATATTCTGTATTTTGTTATTTTTGCAGTCGGCGGATGTTTGGTCATGTGGCGTAACTCTTTATGTTATGCTGGTGGGCGCTTACCCTTTTGAAGATCAAGACGACCCCAAGAATTTCAGAAAGACCATTACTGTAACTCTCTCTCTCTCTCTCTCTCTCTCTCTCTCACACACACACACACACACACACAAAAAAAACATTATTATTGTCTTTTAGGTTTTACATTTCCTTGTGTAACTGTTCTCCTGCAGCGAATTATGGCTGTTCAATACAATATCCCTGAGTATGTTCACATATCTCAAGATTGCCGGCATCTCCTCTCTCGAATTTTTGTCACAAATCCAGCCAGGGTATGATTAAAATTTAAAATTACTGTATGATCTGTTTCAAAAGTTTACCTATAATCATATATTGGAATGTTTCATAAATTTAGATGGATGCATTTCTCTCAAGGCAGACATGGAAATGAGATGCAGAGTTTGCTTAATTTACTTGTTCAATTCCTTTTTCTGTTAAATGTGCTGTGTATACAATAATACTTCTGAATCCTCGGTGGAGTCAATGCCGCCATTCTCTTATGGTAATGATATGCCCCACCTCAATGGAGTCAGTCTGGGTGATGTTTCACAATCAGGCAACCCTACTAATCCACCTAACCCTGTGATTGGTGGAACCCACATACTTTAATTTACTTTCAAATTATCCAGGTATACTTTTCAATCAAATTCTCCATCTGTGAACTCTTATGGACCATTCTTTCTTATTTGGGGTGGTATGCCAGTCACATCCAATTGATGAATACCAATCTGATGTGACATTCAGGTCCTTTAGATCACTTGTCCAACTCACACAAATTTATGTGATGGGATTACAAGCTATGGTACTGATGCCACCATTTAAACTAGTTCAAATTACCAGTTTTTGGCTTTTACTCAAATTGTTCATCCTTCATTCTCCCTCAAAATTTGTCTAATGATTAAAAGTTTTCTTCTATTTTTTTAGACTGAATTTGTGATCTTTTCAACCATCAATATAAATGTTGCAAATATACATGTTCTTCTGTCTATTATTATGCATTGGGTTCCACTGTTAAAGGTGTCTAATAGAAGCCAATTAAGAAAGTGCAATTCTCAGTATGTTTTATGGTTTAGTTGGTTGTTTTTTGTTTTTGGATGAGCCCACTATGCATTCTTCCATAGTATTGGTCCGATGTTCCATGAAGGGAAAATCTTTCAGGTTGCTTGATAACACCCATCCTTTTGGCCATTGCCTGGTGAATGTGAAATATTATATTCCATCGTATTATGACTCCATTTTCTTGTCACCTATTGAATGGTTACCATTCTCCCACGTGAGAATTTTTTTTATATGCCTGGACCATCATTGTTGGGTCTAATGTGACAAAAATTGGATCTCGGAATGGTGAGCCCTACCTACAGGTTTTAACATTAGTGAAAACTGCAGCAACCACACACCTTATGCACCGAGAATTATATGCTACAAAGTGAATAAACTGCATCGCACTATATGCTTTCTTTGGCCCCTGTGAATTCCACTTTGAGATCTGAGGTTGTTGGGGCAGTGTCCATACAGCAATGTTGTAAACAACCTATGCATTTGTCCATCCTTTAGAAAATAGTTGGGCAATCTGCTGATAGCCATCAATCTCTCTCTTGTGCTGCTGGAAGCAGAATTGCATATAATGGTAAGTAAAGTTTGCTTCTCAAGTTGAATTCATAGTCCAAGTTTCAGAGATAAGTACAAATTGTTTTGGGTTTGAGGAATGCTTTTGAAACAAATTTTATAGAAAATTATTTGTGCTTGGTAAAACCTTTTTTTTTTTTTTTTACCGTTCTTTTTTTCACTTGAAAAAATCATAGTTGCCTTGCATTGTTTGCTGAATCGCTTATAAAAAGAATCAAGTAGCTTGAAAGTTAACTTCTGAGTTCTTCCAATACTTCCAGTAATATGGTCACAGTTGGCCCCTGGATCTGAATTAGGGATGACAATTCGTGGCACTTTCATAGGTTTCTATTTATATTTCATATGACTCACTGGGCACGAGTCTAAATTTAAGAGCAGTTTCATTCCAATGTGTCGATGCACCTTACCCTCGGTTGGGATGGCCTTGATGATTCTAATGTGACTGTGCATCTCAAATCTGTTACTCGCTTCATGGTGCATGAACTTATTCACATACTGCAGTGTGGAGGGGTTGACATGTGCATGGAAAGGTGCAGAACTTATTGTAGCATGTACTTAGATTGAAGTACCTTTCGACGCAGTAGTACATTAGTGAGAAAAATTGGTATTTTATTTTCAGTACTGAAAATCTGTTTCGTATACAATTGCAGAGGATTACACTTAGAGAGATCAAGAACCACCCTTGGTTCTTAAAAAATTTGCCCAGGGAGCTAACAGAATCAGCTCAGGTGATATACTACCAGAGAGATAACCCAAGCTTTTCAGTCCAAAGCGTGGATGACATAATGAAAATTGTGAGGGAGGCGAGAACCCCTGCTCCCTCCTCAAGGCCTATGGGAGGCTTTGGCTGGGGTGGGGAGGAAGACGGGGAGGAAGAAAGGGGAGAGGATCCTGAGCAGGAAGAGGAGCAAGAAGAAGATGACGAGTATGATAAGAGAGTCAAGGAAGTGCATGCCAGTTTGGAGTTTCATGTCACTTAGGAACATCACCTGCTGCCTGTTTCAATTTTTCAGCTTGCCTTCTAATTTAATTTGGCTTTTTGTAGGTTATTCTAATAAAGTGTGTAAAATTAAGTTTGCTTCATTCCATCAGTTTGATGTCTGTGGACCTGCAGTGGTGTCCACCCCAGTATAACCGTATAGCTTCTTCCTCTATGTATGTATGTATGTATGTATGTATGTATGTAAATGGTTGTGAATTGTGATTTGTGTTTAAAATAAGTTTAGAAAGATGTAATGTAAAATAACATCCTCTGCTATTCTCCTAGTAATTATTTGACAAAATGTGGTATTCTGGCCTTTCATTGTTTAACATAATGAAGTAGTTAAGGTTGGTCTTAAATTTCCTATACGAAAAGTTCCAACTGTTTTTGACTTAGGTGGGCATGAGAAATGCAGAATATCTTTATGGGGGTGATAATCTTGTTCTAGAGTTTATACTTGATTTAGCCAGAGGTTCTTTCCCTGGTGAAGAACAGAATAACTGTCACATGCAAGTTTGGTAATCGAGAGGCATGATATGAACCCCTCGCAATTTCTCATTCATGTCGTGTATACAGAAATAACTCCCTACTGTTAAATGAAATATCCAGTTGATCAGTGAATCATCTCGGTCTGGCTATTGGCTCGAATCTTTTGGTATATCTGGTGGTAAAGCTTTTTAGTTTTAGGCCATTTTGCTCATTTACCTGCAGAAAGCTACTCTGCTCCATTCTAATTTTTATTGCGAAATGGATGATGTAAGTTTATTCCTTCAAAATTGAAATTGTACATAAATAAATTTTTTTTTTAAAAAACCAGTTTATTTCTTTGATTTTTCAAAACGTAACTACGTTAAGAGTTGAGATCCGCTTCTGCTTGTTATAAAAAAGAACAATATAATTGTTCATGTGGCCCACTAGCCCTATCAGATATATGGAGCTTTTAAGATTAGTAATTCAACTGCAATATTGCAATTATGTTGGGTTAACTGCAAATTTATTTATTTATTTATATATATTAGAATATGATAGAGAAGAATGCCATTAAAAAAACAATAAATTTTATAATTTAAAAAGGTAAAAGTTTTGAAGAAAAAAAAAGTTAGGGGGCGGGTTACCATACATAGAAATATCTATGCTGTTGATTGAGTTTGAGTAGGAAGGGAAGTGCTTGAATGTAACCCTTCCCAGCTTGTGGATGCTAGAGGGCTAGAGCACTTCAAAAGTCCTCCCCTGATGCTAACTCTTTGTAAGTTATTCCATAAAAAAACAAAGTTGATTGTACATTGAATTTTCACGATAATAGATATTTAAGGAAATATCTTGATATTATATAGAGAAAAGTTAAGCCACTTTCGGACTTGGTTCATAGACAGACTCGAATGGATAAGACTAGAAGTGGATGACAATGACAATTACAACAAGAATGATTTCAATGATGTCTTGGGTTCATCTGTTACCACTTGCCACCCTTCACGACCAGAGATCAGAGATGTCTCTTTCTGATTTCTGCATACCATATACTACACAATTTTTATTTTCACATTAATCAGTTGAATGTTTTTTACATTTTTTTTTTTGTCTTTATGACCTAGGTTATATCTTTCTTGGTTAACCGAGCCTTCAAATTTTTAGCCTTTGGCCGAAGAATTACCCAATTATGACGAGCAAAAGCTATCTTTAGGAGATATATACATCGCTGCATACATAGTACCCAAAAAACATAAGGAATGGGAGTTAAACTCGACACCTTGTGGAGCAAACCGAAGGCTCAGACCAACTAAACCACCACCTTGATGGCTTCAACGGTTTTTAGTAATGGGACTGCTGTATCTATTCCCTTCATTTCTCTTAGATTAATAAAAGCTATTTCTTTCCTTTCCAATGTTGGCATGATATTAAAATAGGCATTAGAGTCCCCTGAAGTGTAGAAAATTATGATAACTGAACCTTGCTGAGAATCTTCTTCTTCTATTACTTTTTCAAATAAAGATTGAACCCAAATTCACTTTCATCTTCCTCCTTTTAATGCATGCCATCTTTTGTCCATTACTACCATCCCTCTTGTCCTTTTGGCTGCACTTTTTTTCTTTTAGCACTAAGTTGTTCCTCTTAAAATATGAACTCACTAATAAACCACTCCTACCAAGAACCTGTAGGGATTGATTAGCCTCGTGCACTGGGCGCCCTTTTTTTTTTTAGATATTTAAAGAAATATCTTGATATTATATAGTGAAAAGTTAAACCACCTTTCGGGCTTGGTTGATAGACACACTAGAATGGATAACACTAGAAGTGGATGACAATGACAATGACAATGACAACAAGAATGATGTCAATGATGTCTTGGGTTCATCTGCCACTTGCCACCCATCAGAACCAGAGATGTCCCTTTCTGATTCCTGAATACCATATACTGCACAATTTTTATTTTTACATGTTATAGCTATACTTACTCCGTTAAACCTTTTTCTTTATATGACATAAGATATTCCTTGCCAGCCTAACCATTAGATCTTGAACCTATGGCCCGGGGGTTACCCGATTCTTACCTATAAGGACTAGTCCTTAAGGGAGTTGAACTCCAGACCTTTGGGAGCATGCCTAAGGTTCAAACCAACTCAGCCACTACCTTGATGGTTTGAACAGCTTTTAGTACTGTAACTCTATTCACTTCACTTCTCTTGGATTAAAAAAAGCTATTTCTCTCCTCTCCAATCTTGGCATGAAATTAAAATGGACATTAGAGTCCCACGAAGTTACCTCAGGTAGACAATTATGATAATTGAACTTTGTTGAGAATTTGCTTCTTCTATTTTTCTTTTTCAAATAAAGATTGAACCCAAATTCACTGTCATGTTCGCCCTTTTAATGCATGTCATATTTTCTCCATAGGAACCATCCCCCTCGCACTTTTAGCTATATGTATTTTTTTTAAGATTCAAACTCTTAAACAAACCACTCCTACCAAAAACCTATAGGCATTGGTAGATGTAGGGTGGCTTTTGTGTCATTTCCATAGATAATTTTAATCCTCACAGCAAAAAGGAAAAAAAAAAAGGAGCCAGAGAATGAATATTTTGTGTCTTTTCAACAATTTGCGGGTTTATAAGTACCACGTCTTCCTTCATTTCTCAACACTCATCTATGTTCTCTAAAGCTCTCTTTCTCTATTTAAGTTCTATAAAGCACCAAAAACTCTTTTTTTTAGTTGTTTTAGAATGTTGAAACTCCCAATCTGATAAAAAAAGGGAATCATGAAGAGCTTTAATAGAAGGAAGAAATTGGGTACAGAAGCAAAGCTACTGATATTCATTTTTGCAAAATCTCTACAGACTTATTAAAGATGTAATTTAGGAAGAGGACAAAATGCTTGGACAAATATTGAAGTAAATTCACAGAACTTAGAAATAGCTTTTATTAATCGTAAAAGCTATTCCTAAGTTCGTAAGAAGGTTACCCCAATCGAACAAATATAATTACATTGAAAAAAGTTGAAAAATAGAAAATCTTTTCGTAAAAAAATGTATGATTTTGGGTCACAATAATTTACCTTTTGATCCCAAAATGTTTGTTTCTAGCTTCTCAGAGAGTAGATGCAAGCCATAGGAAGAATGTTTAGAAATAGAACCTCTAGCCCAAATCAATGAACCCCATGTAATGGCATTTTAAGCAAAATCAAAACTAAAGTAACCTCTGTCACAATGATAAAATCAGTGGCTGGACAAGATAGCGAATTCCAATTTCTACTGTCATTAAGTTTACAACCATTGCAAATAGGATGGCCTCTCTCTCTCTCTCTCTCAAAGCAATGGATGGATACGATCACTTTATTACTTGAATCTTTTATCCCCTAATCAAAGGAGATAAGAGAATCTCTCCAACTACTACTTAGAGAGGCAAATGAGGGATAAGATGGGGAGATCCAAATCTCCAGTTTTGTTGGTTGGAGCCTGCCACATGTGGACCCATCAGCAGATGCCAACAATTAGAAGGGCCAATGATTCTTCCAAAGTTAGTGCAGTCACCATTACCAAAAAAAAAAAATTGAAATGTTCTCTAAAGTAGGTCACAAACAACATTTTTTATCCGCTTGAGCTGTAGTTCAACTAACTAGGAACATAAGTGTGTCACTAAGTGAGTTTGTGCCCCAATGTAACTATATATGCATACTCTGGCTTAGCCAAGTTTGCATCCTTGGAACAGTTGCTTCAATTACATCTTACTCTGGTCAATTGTATGTAACTCAAGTTTCAAATCTATAAAACATCATTTACCCATAATCAAGTTTCAAACTTATAAAACATCATTTACCACATAATCAAATTACTTGCACTTGATGTATGAAGATCCAAATGGGTCTTTTTGAAGCACACCTACCTTATGTTTGTATCATATGTATATTTCTTCATTTAGATCACCCTTTGAAAGGCCTTTTTTAACGCTTTAGCAAACATGAAGATTATGGATTCATGCTGAGGCAATGGTAACAAAAATGATGGTGCCTTGATTCTTTTGGTAAAGTAGAATGTGATGGTGATGAATTATTCTGTCGTATCCCCGAGCAATCAAACTGGATTCATATTGAAAGAAATAAATCTATCTGGGAAATCAACCAATGTGATGCAGACTACAGGGACACAAGGGAAGGCCAAGGACAAGCATGGGCCCAGTCCATTAGGCCCATGCAAGGATCCATCTAGTGTGTAATTTTCATATTTTTAATTTTTGGCAAAATTTGACACATTCAAGTGATGTCCAAATATGGCATGGAATTCGAACTCTTGTTTTTATTTTTTCCAATTTCATTTACATATATGTACACGGCCATTTTGTAATAGATAGAAGGTTGGATAATGAGGCATATAGAAAATTTCAATATTTTTTAAATTATATTATATTTAAATTAAAATTTAAAAAAAAATCTCTCCTAATCTTTTCCCATTTCTACTTCTCTTCTTTCCATGTGCTTCATTTATCAATCAAGAAGGTGGTTAATGGAGAATATCAGAATACTATAGGGGGTTATCTGTAAACATTTCTATGTAAATGTCAAGAAATACAGCGGGTAATTTGTAAATTACCCTTTTCCCAATACACGTTCCGCTTGTTCGTATATAGGAGAGATTCGTCGCTGGGAATTGGGGTTTTCTTCTCCCTTCATTTTACCATCCCAACTAAAACCCTAAATTGGTCTGATTCGATTTCTCATCATCATCATCATCATCATCATCATCATCGAAAAGAGAAAGATCGGTAATCTCTCTTTCTCTCTACCCATCACATCACTGACTGCAATGCAATGCAATTCGATGTCGTTTAAACACAGCTGCATTCATCATAATCATTTTTTCATGGATGGATTCATGTGATATCACGCATTGGTTTTGTAATGTGAATGAGATTTTGATGCTCAACTTAAACAATTCAAATTCAAGATGGTCAACCAACCATCAATGCTCTATGTCTGTGTCTCTCTTTTAATTAATTTATTTGTTTATAGTGATTGGAAGTAGAAAGATTGATTTGAATTATTCACTGCCTCAGGGGAACTTAAGAATCCCATTTTGGATTGAGTGGGCTCAAATGTGGATACAGTAAGAGTTATTTATGAATGGAATTGAAGATTGAAGGTTTTTTTTTTTTTTTTTGTTCCCATCCTATTTTTCCTCTTTGAGTTAATGCTGGTGGTGTTGGTTGTCTAAAGGTTTTAGCTTGATGGCTGGGTTCGTTTGCTTGGTCACTGTAGACAGAGATAGATACAATTGATTGCTCTTTCCCTGAATTCTCATCATGATTTGCATAGAAGGAGAGAGGAAATCGGTTTTTCATAACATTTCCATCATGGCATATTTATGCATACATTTATATATATAGGACAAAACTACTATGCATCCATCCCTCACCTTGTGTTAAGGGACAATTCCATTTTTGAAAAGTATTGACGTGTAAAAGGATAAAACCATCACACATTATGATACCTTTTTGACCTTGTTAGGTCTAAAAAAGGAATTGTCCCCGCACCACACAGTGAGGAATGGATGCATTGTATTGTATGTATATATATATATAGAGAGAGAGAGAGAGAGCCCCCTTGGTCCCCAAACTCAAAATTTGTTTCCATGTAAGGTTGGGACTCATCTCCTAATTCTTTCCATTTCATAAGCACTTGTGAATGTCGTTGTTCAAAAAATATGAAATTGTATTGCAAATCATTCAAGGGGTTAGATCAAATCAAATAGTGAATTGTATTGGAAATCGTAGGATTTTTCTTAATGGAAAAAGTAATTGTTGATAGTCCATTCATTTTCCATTCAACCTGTCGTATAATCATACGAAGAACATTATTGAGGCATATCACTCTATCATAAAGGACATTTGTGAATAATTGAATGTGTTTAAGATATCGATGTCATTAGGAAGAATAAATGCGTTATAACTCCTTCCTCTTTAAGTCAAAAAATAAAAGCAAAAGTGAAATAATCAACATTACATGGTTGTGAGATGCCTCCTAAAGTTTAAGAGGTGATTCATGAAGTAGAAATAGGGGAAAAAAGGATGTTGGACAAATCTATATGTACAGTCAGACACTCCATTCATTATGCCTATTCTATATTTTAAAAAATTCCCCACAATCTACAAATTCTTAAGAGGTTTCATAAGTCACTAGATACCATCTGAAAAATATAGATACTAAAAAAAAGTAGAAAGTTATTAAATATTAGCCATTTGTCTATGTTATTTCCACTTGTATGAATCATTTGATTTGCAAGTTTCAATTTAGTGAGTATCAAGTAGCAATATTCACTCTTGAATCCTAAGATTTACTTGTAAATAGGATTCTTTGTTTTATGTGAATTTTTTCCTTGAGATTTGATACGAATCATAGGATTTTGAGTGCAAATTGTAGAATTCTAACAACGATGGGTGATTGTTACCTCCTTTTTCTTTTTAATGAAAAGTGTTACCTCCTATTTGACTCTAAAAATTTCTTTTCTTGTCAAATTAATGCAAATTAGATTTGGACGTCTTACCATTGTCAAGTTCAAAAGCAGCATAAGGGTTGTGATCAGATTTATGTAGCCTTAGGATGCACACCAGCATACTCTCATATGAGATTGGGAAAGGTTTGAAAGGATTGATGACACTCTATCAAAGTAAAGCTGACAGGTTCTGTCATGATGTCTAACTGTAGAGGAAGAGAAACAACCGTTGATGCAGGACAGACTCATATCCTTGGGTTGACCAAGCCCAATGGGCCCAATTTAGAGCATCTTTTCCTTTAGGATCTTTTATTTAAGTTATTTTCATTTATTGGGTTTATTTGCAATCAGAGAATATTTATTTAACTGCTTGTTTTATTCTTAGCCATTGATTTTTGTTAGTGGCTGAGATTAGTTTTATTCTTATTTCTTTTCCTATATAAAGTATTGTAAAATCTCTTTGGCTCCTTAGACTATTATTAATGAAAAGAAAAATTCGAGTGCAATTGCTCTTTGCAATCTCTCCTGTAAAAGGATAGGTCTGAAGCCATGGGTCTGAATCTTGATGCTTGGGTGTGAAGCCCCTTATCCCTCCATCTTTACATTGTTCCACTTCAGCTGTTGATCTCATGGATTGGTTAAGTAGTCGGTCTGTAGAATCTCAGTTGGGATGCCCAAGTTAACAGGTATAATTTGATCTCAAAGTAGGGTCCTTTTTTCCCCCTCGTTTTCTTTTCCATAGATATTTCTGTATGGATTTTATAAGAGTATTATTACAGTTTTTAGATGATAGTTTAAGTTCCAATGTTAGTCTTTATGTGGTTTAAATTTGAGGTTAAGTTTAGCTGATGCTTAAGCTCTTTCTCGATGAAGAAAAAAAGAATGATGTAGATTCATGTTTGTAACGTATATTGCTTGTTTATGTATTTTTCTTTAGGTTCATAGTCAACACATTTAAAATGGAAGATTATCACATTTAAAATGGAAGATTATTCTTATATGAAATTTGCTGCAGTATCTATTTATAGAAAAGGAATATTCTCTTATGAATCTAACAAGTAGCATACAACACAGTGGACACTTTAATGGAAAGAGAATGTTAGAATTCTGCAAGCTTGATGGTTGGGAATCTGGAACTGCCCCATGAATACCATCAGCTCCTTTCTATATAGCATAGTGAGTGCTAAGTCATGGGGTATTCAAGTGTGTAGGATTTTTTTAAATAATCATATTCTCCATTGTTCTTTATTTATTCATTTAGTTACTTTTAAACTTCTCCAAATCAAAGATGATTAACAAAATATATAAGTTTGAAGTAGAGGTGGCCTTAGCAAGGACAAAAAAAAAAGGTAAAGTTATTGCATTTGATGGTACCTATTGATATCTGTGTTTTGATGGGTGATATTATGTTGGTTTGGTTGACCAGATGATATTGGATGGAACTGGTTAACCAAAGTGACCAATTTAGTCAACAAAATTTTGAGTATTAGAAAGCTTGGGGAAAGAACAATGTGCATTCTAATTTTTTTTATTTACAAAAAAGAAAGAATATACTTAAATTTTTGCAAGTTTCAAGTTTCAAGCTTATGATTTGGTCACTCAAGCTTGGGAGCTAGTAGCACAGCAACTTTTAATGTAGGAATTGAATGTAATTGAGGATCCGTGTAGGTTTATGCAACATAGATCCACAATAAAGTTAATTTTTGTATTGAAATAACCTATGGAGAGTTTAAAGAGAAGCAAAGGTTTCCCATATGATTTGTTTTTAAATATTATTCCCATATGATTTTTTATTGGTTTAAAGGGCTAATGATGAGGTGTTGAAGTAGTATTTGGCAGTCACTGAAGAAAAAAAGCACGCCTAATGGCTGTATTGAGAATTTGAGGTCGCATAAGATCTGTATGAAAGTGTAATAACTATTATGGAGCTGCGTGTGGTGCCAAAATCCTAGTTGATGTCATTCAGTGCTTTCAACCTAATCCAGTTGCCATGCCTAGGACAACTTGAAGTCTGGTGTATCCTTGGTGCATGTTGTTAGATGACATGATACTGATTAGTCAAAAAATAAAGCAAATAAATGATAAGCTAGGACTCCAGGGAAATGTTTTTGAGTCATGTAGTTTCAAAGTTATGGAAAATGGATCATTTTATGGAGTGCAGGTATTAACAGTTCTATGAGTAGGAAAGAGGATTTGGTCTTTGTTGAAAAAGAATACTGCCATAGCGTGCTTGGTGAACAACCACTCTCAAGAGAAACTAGACAACAAAATAGAGAGTTTGATGAGGATATTATAGACATAATTAGTGCAAAGTGGAGACAAGCTAATGGAGTATTATGTGATTGTTGAGTGCTTCTTTCATTGTAAGATAACAATTAGACATGTCTTGTCATGTGGTCTGAAATGTTGTATGACAAAGAAACAATTAAAACATGGATAAATTAGCAATGGGTTTCATAGAGATCTTGGATGGCTTTGATAAAAGATAGAACAAATAAATGATAACTGTGGTGGTTATGACGTGCTTAGAAGACTCAAAACAGCCCTGTTCACAGAACTGAAGAGTTGAAAGTACGGCAATAAAGACTTGGTAGTTAGAAGTGACCCACTGACCATGGGGGGTAACAGAGAACATAGCCTTGTGAAGGGAAAGAGTGGAGAAGTAGAGCTCACAAAAACTCACAAAAACTATCTCTGATAGATGGCGTAAAGTCTTGATGATCATTAAATGGCTGGCAGATACTATGTGCCTGCTCCTATAATTTGATGTTAGCTCTTCTCACATCTGCGATGGTGTGATCTGGTACTTGTTACCCGTAGCGGCCAATATTTACCGCCACGTATTTGCCCCTACGTGGTGGTTGACTGATGGCAACTTTTTATCTTTCATTAAGTCTATTTTAGGGCCTTTTGCGGCCTTTTTCTCTTCAAGCAACCTTCCTGCACCCCCTCTTTTAGCCTTCCATACTTAAAAATACCCTTGTTAGACTGAAGTTGATATGTAGTATTCTTTTCACAGGTTTTTCTCTAGGTATGAAGATTTACAATTTTTGCCAGCACTTGTAAATTTTGATTTGGGACAAAGAAGTTGAAAAACTCTTATACTGTATAACATGATTTCAGATTCCAGCATCCTTGGACATACTATCTTAAGAATGACCATCAACTCAGTTCAAACTTGACTGTTAATGGGTTAAACCAAAATGCATCCTAGTTATAGGTTCTATGCTTTACGTTTTGATTCAATCTAACAGTTTATACTTAGAGGTCATTTGTTTGCACTCATTTACTTATGTAAAAATGCATCATTATGTTTGTTTGGCTAATTTACACATTTGATGCATAAATGAGGTGTGAAATTTGTGTAAATAAGACCATTTTCATGAGAAAACCCATAACATCTCCCACTTGCAAAAAAGCACCAGTATAGTCTTCACACGATAATTGAATTTGGTTATTCTATCGGTCATGGGTTCAAATCCCATCATCCACCTGTCTTTTCCCCCTCCATTCCTAAGGGCCCCATATTTGTAATCTGAACTGTTTTATTAGTTCAATGATCGCATCATCCACTTGTTTTTCCCCCCCATTCCTCTGGGCCCCATATTTGTTATCTGAACTGTTCAATTTATTAAACTAAAAAATCCCATGACCTGTAAGGTTATTATATTAAATCCTCATAGATTCAGAGAAATGTGTGAAAATTCTCAAAAAAAACCCCAACTTATAGGTCTAACTTTCTGCCTATTTGTGGGTACCCAATTCATGATCCAAACCATGCAGTGTTCTCATATAAATGCCAAACTTCAAGTTGTGAAGTTTCAAATCTTGGATTCTCACGGTTTTCTCAAAACATGTGAAAAACAGGTAAAAAACAACTAAATCCTACATTTTAATTATCTACACTTCTGTGACCCCCACATTCAATGATCAAAATGTTCAATATTTTCTTGGACATAATAGGCCCCAATGCATGAATTTTCATCCCTCATATCTTGGTAGATTTTTGGGAATGTGCTGATAACTTATATCTTCATGGATTGTTGGAAATATTAGGACACATACACAATTAATCATAATTTAATTCCTAATATTTATCACTTTTGTGGGCCCCAATCCACAATCCAAACTGTTCACTGTGTTTCTGACCAACTATTTTTTCAATAGGAAAGTTTTCTAGTTATGAGGCCTACTAAATTGTATAAAAACTGATATAGATCCTTTCTTACTCTCCCTTGCGGGTCCGCATGTTATTTACTTATGTGAAATGGTGCTTCCAATCAAACATAGTAATCTGTTTCTTATACGTAGATGTTACATATGCAAGTGTTACATATGTAAAACCCATTTTCCTACCTGTGTAAAAGGCGAATGACCCCCAAGCAATAAAGACAAGCTTGTTATTTTCAGTTGAGTGTCTTTCTTAGTCTGTTTTTCTGTTGAAACCTTTGATAGGTGCATGTTGTAGTGTCAGACAAGAATTGTAGTTCTTGGAAAGGCCCACGAATAATTGGCTGTGCTAAAGATGATTACCTAGCAAGTAGCAAACCAGAACCAAATGATGGAAGCTCATACAGAAGAAGAGCAGACAGAAGATTATCTTTTCAAAATTGTGCTGATAGGTGACTCTGCTGTTGGGAAATCGAACTTGCTTGCAAGATTTGCAAGGAATGAGTTCTACTCCAATTCCAAATCTACCATAGGTGTAGAGTTCCAAACCAAGAAGATAGATATTGATGGCAAGGAAATTAAAGCACAGATCTGGGACACAGCTGGTCAAGAGCGTTTTAGGGCTGTGACCTCCGCGTATTACCGGGGTGCTGTTGGAGCTCTTCTTGTTTATGATGTCAGTAGGCGACAGACTTTTGATAGCATTGGTCGATGGCTCAATGAACTGCACAGTAAGCATTTGTTTTTATTATCTTTAAATTATGTTAAGAGTTTTATGTTATGTGAAGCTTGATCAATAAGAACCATTATATTTGTTGGCAGCAGCATGTAGGTAGGGCACACTGGCGGGCTCCATTATGTTGTCAGTCATGTTGCAAAAAGTTAAATTCTACCAACGATCTTGGATTTTACTTGGAAGATGATAGAATGACAATCAAGAAAATCTTTATGCGTTTCTTGTTAACCTTTTCAATACATGCATTTGACACCATTTGTTTTTCATGCCTATGTCCCTTGGCAATTGGCATTGGGTGTGTATAGGATCCATGCCATCCTCAAGGTGGGCTCCATTTTGGAGATGCAATAGCTGAAGGTTCAAGATGGAAAATTGATCTTGTCAAAATGATGGGTGACAAAACATAACTAAATGTTGACACTAAATGCACCTGCAGGGCCGATGTGATGATTTGGCTAGCTTGATTTTCAGGCCATATGATCTGTATTTATTTGTTGTTCCACTTAAGCATCAGTTGGATCTGTCGCAACATACCACCTCAACAGATGCAAACACATTGAAGTGGGTGTGGAAAGTGCTGCGCGTAATGCTAGTACACATCTGGTTTCTTGTCATATTCTTTCCTTTTTGCCTCCAGACACCGTCAAATCCTCGTCAGAATACTGAAATTTATCGGATGGCTACATGCACCTGGCATAAGTCCAAAGATGGAACAGTTAAGATCCTTCATGTGAGGGAGGTTTTTAGGTTTTTTTTTTCTGGTTTTGCTGCATTTGTAGTGAGGCTTATCTGATGGCATGTCTGATTCAAACTAAACGTCGTACTTATTAGGGATATTTGTGCAAATATGATCGGAAGAGGATCTTTTTAGCACACGCCAATTTGGATGCATGTGCATGATGCAGGCCATCAATTAAGTGGGACTGTTGAGATAGGTGTAACTCTTAGATGGACCTTTGGTCATTTCTTTTTCCAAACATTCCTATTTTGTCATTTGCACATCACCCACCTGATTGAGTGGGCTGTTTTAGTTCTGTGCTAGAACATTTTCCTAGTTAACCATGTGATGAAAGGACCCACAGCTCGCACACCTGTCCCATGTTGGCACCGGCACTGCAAAGATCCTCTTACCTCACTTCCCCAACCAAAAATCTTCCATGGTTCGGCTGAATACTTCCATCACTCTGCTTTCAGTGTTTGTATTCACATGAGTAGGATTCTTCATTGAGTAAACTAAACCTTGGTATATAAACTATCTGCACTGTCCATCTCATGCCCATTGATCTGAGTCATCTTGTACCTCCTGGATGAGTTTTAATCGAAACTTTGCTCATCGATTGATCCTAACCATCTGACCAATGGACATTTAGCTACTCATTGCCCATAAATTTTGCTGATCATATATTTCCATCTAATGATCAGATAGGATTGTGACTGTGTCATTTTAGCTTGTGGGATAGAATCTGGAAGGGCTATATCCAGAATTCATTGCATAAATTGTGCACAGGACCATCACATTTTTCCATGAGTAGATATTCCAGTTTCTCAAGTTACTGATAGGTCTACTTCTTTGCTTTGTTGATCAGCTCATTCCGACATGAACGTTGTCACTATACTGATCGGTAACAAAACTGATCTCAAGGATGCCAGGGAGGTCAGCATGGGTGAAGGCAAGACGGTTGCCGAGGCACAGGGTCTGTTCTTCATGGAAACATCAGCATTTGATTCGTCCAATGTTACCGCTGCTTTTCATACAATCGTCAAAGAGATCTACAACATTTTGAATAAGAAGGTCATCTCCTCCCAAGAATGCAAGAAAGAGGATTCAAAGTCATTGGGGAGTGGGAAATCTATTGTGCTACAGGAAGAAGCAGATCAATTGGTTGACCAGCCAAAGGCAGCCGGATGTTGTTCTTCATAAAAGCATCTATTGATTTTAAGCTTTCTACCTCATTTAAAAGAAATTGTAATCTTTCAACCTTTGAATTCAGGTTTTTTTCGAAATCTCAGTGTCATTCAACTTCTTTGGGCATTAATATACTCCCCTTGTAAAAGATTATTTGCATTCCTCATTATTAATTAGATGTCGATGGGAGAAAGCTGTGGTGTAGCTTGTTTTCTTTCCTTTCGTTTTCTTTTATTGTTATGGGTTCTATTCTTACAAATTGCCACGTGTATGAGATCTAAGCCAGTCATTTAGCAAGCCTCACTTTGGTTAGGCCATACCTTTGTAAAATCAAAGTTCTATAAGCCGTCAAGTTATACTTTTCGCTCAGAAAATCATCTTCTTTTACATGGTAGGTCGTCCACATAAAGTGCTCGATATTGCAGAATTAAAACTTACATGGAGTTTTCATGGAATGGAATTGCTATGAATTCATAGTAAAATCGGTAGCAACAGTAGATTGATTAAAGAGGCGAAGGATATAAGGTAGAGATATAGTTGAGTCTCTTAACTTTCGTTGGATTTGATTTACTAGGTTACGAATGATTATTCATTTTCCATCTCTCCTTAATTTGTGTGCCATAAAAGGGGAATAATTTTTTTTATGGCATGGCCATTTTCAAGATATGAGCCTTCGTTTCTTCAATTTTAGCCACTTTTAAGAATATATATTTTTGACTTCTCATAAACTTGATTCCACGCAAACATATGGGCATGTTTTTTATTTGCTAAAAGGCAATATTTTCTAATAAAGAAGAGAAAGGGCCAAAGGCACCCAAAAGCCTGAAGGCTAAGAACACAAGCTCATGGGAAAGAAAGGAAATGCAAAACCACTATGAACAGCAAAAACCTGTCAATATGTTTGTGTGGAGTTGCTGAAAATCAGTTCCACTAAAAAACCTCTTCCACTTTCCTAAGAAAACCCATTCCAACCCATTCTCATGGGAAATGCTTTTCCATGCAATTGTGGAAATTTAGTTATATTTTCCGCTTTTCCTTGCTGAAAAGAATGAAGTGTGGAGCTTTGTCACTAGGGAAAAGCATTTGTTCTTTTCATTAATTTTCCCACAGGAAGTTGCTGAACCCTGAATAGCCATGTGAGCGCTGTTGGTATGGAGCCATTTTCTAAACTATTCTTGGTGTTTGGTTTAAGCGGCCACCAAGGGCGTAAAAGTGTTTGTTGAAACCTAAAAGGGTCAGACGATGACATCATGAAGGTCGGAAGTCGTCATCATCATCATCATCATCATCATCATCAAAGCCTTATCTCAACCATGTTGGGGTCGGCTACATGAATTATATTTCTCCATTCCGTTATATTTTGAGCTAAATCTTTCGATAAGTGCAACTTCTTCAAATCTGAATTAATGACTTCCATCCATGTTTTCTTCGGCCTACCCCTACCTCTTGATGGACCCTCCACCTGTATATCCAAACTTTTTCTCACCGATGCAATTACTGGCTTACGCTCAACATACCCAAACCATCTTAAATGAGTTTCTCTAATCTTATCTCCTATTGATGTTACCCCTAAATGTTCTTGAAAGCGCTCATTTCTAATTTTATCTTTCCTAGTTTTACCACACATCCACCTAAGCATTCTCATTTCCGCTACATCCATCTTATGAATATGTGTCTTCTTAATTGGCCAACATTCTGCTCCATATGTCATAGCTGGTCTAACCACTGTCCCGTAAAATTTTCCCTTCAATTTTGTTGGCATTTGTCTATCACAAAATACTCCCGAAGCTAGTCTCCACTTCAGCCATCCAGCTCTTATCCTATGCTCCACATCTTCGTCAATCTCCCCATCCTTACTAATCATCGAGCGTAGGTACCGAAAAGAATTTTTACGTGGTATCTCATGGGTTTCAATACTTTGTATATGTCCACTGAAATTGCAATCCATATATTCTGTCTTTATACGACTTATTTTAAAGCCTCTAGATTCTAATGCCCTTCGCCATCTCTCAAGCTTTGTATTTACACCCTCTCTTGATTCATCCACTAATACTATATCATCTGCGAACAACATACACCATGGTACTTCTTCTTGAATATGCACAGTTAACTCATCCATAATTAATGCAAAGAGATAAGGGCTTAAGGATGATCCCTGATGTAAGCCTATAGTCACGGGAAATCCACCCGTTTCTCCACATGTGGTTTTCACATTTGTTATTGCACCTTCGTACATATCCTTTAAAATTTCAATGTAACCTCTTGGGACATTCCTTTTCTTTAAGACCCACCAAATTAAATTCCTCGGTACCCTATCATAGGCTTTTTCCAAATCGATAAAGACCATATGTAGATTTTTCCTTTTTGCTCGGTATTTTTCCATTAATTGCCTAAGTGAAAAGATAGCTTCCATAGTTAATCTCCCTTGCATAAAACCAAATTGATTTTCTGAAATCTTAGTCTTTTTTCTCAGTCTTTGTTCTATTATTCTCTCCCATAACTTCATAATGTGACTCATAAGTTTAATCCCTCGATAGTTGGTACAATTTTGTATATCTCCTTTATTCTTATATATAGGTACTACAATGCTTCTTCTCCATTCATCCAGCATTTTCTTTGTCACAAGTATCTTATTGAATAGTCTACATAACCAACTTACTCCAACCTCTCCTAAGTATTTCCATACCTCTATCAGAATACCCTCTGCGCCTGTTACCTTTCATGTCTTCATTCGTTTCAATGCTTCATTCACTTCCACCCCTCTAATTTTACGAAGAAAAGTATACTCTTGTAATGAAGTATCCTCATCCACTCTTGTATTGCCCAAATATTCTTCATTTAAAAGTTTACTAAAATATTCTTTCCACCTTTCTATAATATCGTTGTCCACCACAAGTATCATGAAGGTCGGAAGTATTTTTCTATGTAGTTTCTTTCATTTGGCATCAATATTTTTCTATGTAGTTTCTTTCATTTGGCATCAATTCAAATGGTTCGTAGTGACCCATTTGATTAATGGTTCCTGCGGTTCTCTTTCTTGGGGAATGAGGTATGTGAGGTACCAAAAGCGAGGGGTGGCAATGATTGGGGCTTGTGTTGGGTGGGGTTGTGAGCTTTGGGCAATATATAGGCTTAAACTAAGCTTGGCCCATTTATTAATTGGATTGATAATATCAATTCAAATAATAGGTTGGCTTCGAGTTGGATTTGGCCCTTGCGGGGTCAAAGTTCTATCAGTGGGGTTGGGTCGGGTTTTGGTGATCTCAACCTAAATTCAACCAAGAGCAAATAGAGTCAGCGTTCACTCTTCGAGTTACAGGAACAGGTTTTGGTTTGCGTTGGTGGGTCGGGTCAGAATTCAGAAATCAGTGTCCCCTACCAAATTTATGAGGCTTGGAAGAAATGCCTCATCATCTGCAAGTCTCTTTGGGCTCACAACAGAGTAAAGGAGCTCGCTACTGTCCATCACATGTGGCTAACTATGTAAAGCAGTTTATTTTTTCTAATAGAAGATGTATAATAAACGTGAAGAGTCTGCTACAGCTAACCATTAACAAACTGCAAGCAACAAAACTATAGATTACAAAACATGTATAAAAAAAGCCTAGCAGAAACTGTCTCCTAACTTCAGCAGGACCCAAACTTCCATTAACATTCAAATCCTGCAGATGTTGCTAGGTCCCTTCTTCAGTCATCATCTTGAGCATCAAGAACCTTGTTAGTGTTGCTGTTGCAATACACAAATTTCCAATAATAGATTTGTTTCAGAGAAGAAGTGATTTTCTTCCAAGTAGACATTAAATCCCATTAGAGATGTTCATTTGTAGTAAGGCTTCAATGTATTAAGAGTGCATCCCCTTCAAAAATAATGTTGTCAACCTGGAGATCAACTATAATGTCAATACAGCTTGAAGAGGACTAGATGTACTAGTTGGCCTGCATAACTTGAAACCATTAAATTTAAACCTCTATGATCATGTATTAAGCCCTCAACTCCTATGTAGTTGGGAGTTGTGATAACAGAATTACCATGAAAGTTTAATTTGAAGAAACCCGAGGTGGTGGGATCCACATTGCAGATTCTCCCGAGAAGGTATACAACCAGCCAGTATTGTTGCGATGTGCCACTGATTTAGAAGGGATAGTGTCTTAGCATGAATTGATGTAGGATGTACGGGACAAGTTGGAAAAGGTAAGCATTACGTGATTTCCATATATACCAAAGAACTGTTATACCAAACATCCAGGATGGTTTTGGTCCAGAATGCCAGAACCAGTCCCTATGCTACTGAAGTTCATTGAGTTGACATATGAGGTCACGACAAATGAAGAGGTAGTCTACATTTTCTGGTGAGTGTCTGCAACTAACACAATCAGGGGATATAGATGGAAGGACTTGATGAAGGTGGGCTCTAGTGTTCAAACCCGCTTCAAGGACCCTCCATGCAAACAATATGGATGTGTTTGGAAGCATGATAATGGGGGGATAAGTGAGGGGGATAAACAACTTTTTACATCTTGTCCCACTTATCCCTCCTGTTTGTTTGCATTTTTAGTGCCTAGGATTATATTATCTTAATCCCGATGCTACAGTGAATTAATGCCTAATATGGGAAAAATCCCACTTGGGAGGTGAACTTAGGTTGGCTTTGAGTAGAGGGTGGGATTATATTTTTTAGGTATTTTTGCCCCTTGTCCTCCATTTATCCAGAAGCAACCAAACATTGAATTAAATTCATCTCTAGGACAAATGGAATCACATCCCATGCAATAGTACAATTTGATGGGCTTGAATAGTATTAGCTATTCAATCATACCAAAAATTTATCCCGCTTCCAAAGACTTCCTATGAGTTTAGGTGGAACTGGTAATTTCCAGAGTCTCAGTACCCAACATAACTCGTCCTGGCCTCCTAGGGGTAATTGCAAGATTTTAGAGACAATAATAGGAGGTACCAAATTTGGTTGAGTTTGGTTAGATCTCAGGTGATATTGGCAGTGGGTTTGGTAAGGGTGAGCCCCTTTACAAGTATAGAGTTGGACCAAGTGCGGGAGAGGAGTTCGGGTTAGAGTTTTCACAGAAATAAGAGATGATGTAGAGAAAATGACTTTTCTAGACGGTACTAAAAAGGTTAATCTATGGGACACACAAAGAAGGGTGAAAAAAAATCATTTTTCCATCATCCTGTCTTGTATAAATCTCCCTGTAGGAAAATTTTAAAAGTCTGATAACTGCCGGCCAAAAGTTAAAGAGAAATGCTAGCCACACTCCCTAACTCACAACCCATTTCACAACTGTCCTATGTGGCATGCCTAATTAATTTGTTTTGCTTTTAACATTGTAGAGATAAGGGAAAGGGAAACTGCCACATAGGACAATTGTGAGATGGGTTGTGAGTTGGAAAGTATGACTAGCATTTCTCAAAGTTAAAAGTTTGAAGCACCCTGTACAGTTAAAAACCCTTTTATAAAACTAGATACTGTTTTTGGTAAATAAAACTAGGTACTGTTAGATATGATAAGACCAGTCTTTTGCTCTATTAAATGCGCCCCCCCCCCCCAACACTCAAAATACAATCTTAAGTTTTGATTTAGAATTCGAAACAAAATTAACTCGAATTTGAATAGCTTTTGAGTTTTTATTAAGTTTCTTTACCTTCTCTCTCATAAAAATTGGAATGTAATCTCGTAATGAAGACATGGTAAAATTTATACAACTGCAGTTATTCAAATTTCTATGGAACCATCCAGTTCAGTTTTGACGACACAGCTTAAGGCTGGTCAGTATGCTTCGCAGATACTTTGGACGAGTCGGAATCCACACTATTCATGTGTAACATATGTCTGGAAGTACATTATGAAGCCCACATAACAATGATTCGGACCATTCAATACGAATGCCATTCCCTCCGATGATATATCCTTAAATTTCACTTCATTAGGATTAAGCACATGACTGCTAATGAGATTAAGGCATTTAATTAGTAATGCATAAGATTGTGCTATTCCCCTAATCAATAATGTGCTCAAAACTCTAATATTAACTTTTCAGTCCAAAATCTTGCAATAAAAGGTCGCCATAATTCCAGTTCAACATATAATTCTGACTTTCAAAACAAGCCACTGCACAAGGAAAAGAACTAACTGAATAGTAATTCTGATCATCTGCAGGGTCAAGGATGAATTCTTTCTGGAACATAAAGCAGCTGTCTGGCCGTCCAGGCTTTGGCAAACAAAAGACTTGCATTTTCTCATATCAGAAGTATTTGTACACAAGTAATTATGGTTTACAAGGCTAATAAGATTACAACATTAAACAGCCTCCTGGTTGGAGAAAGATCATTTCCCACACAGTACAGAAATTGACAAAAGCTCAGATATAGTATCAGAGTTGGTGTACAGGAGTCATGACAATAAGATGATAGATCACAAGGAACAGCTATGGCCTCCTATTTTCTTTAGATGTTCCGCTTCTGGACAAGGACCACCCACAGGCTGATGAAGTTCCAGATCAATTCATTATACAGAGGTGTTTTGGAGAACACACTTGAACAATCTTATGGACCCATTACCAACCTTCGGTCCGTGGGATGATTTGAAGGTGGAGCTTCCCTAGATCCATAACAGTCCACGCCCTCTTTTAATAAATGACCATAATATGTTGGACCAGGGTTTGCTTGAATCAATTTACTACAGCCAGAACCTGCAATCTCAATCTGGGTATGCGCCTGTGCATAGGGCATCTGTTGCTGCTCGTTTGATCTATTCTCAGGACTCAGACTGAAGCCAACACCTAGATCAAGGCTAACTACACCATCAGCTGGCCTGTCGGAGCAAGGGGGCATTATCGCCTTTGTGGTGTCATCATTCCGATTGCTGTTCAATGCTGGTGACAAGTGCCTGTTAAGAGCAATGGCATCATTTCGAATTATAGGTCCTGTGGAATCATGGCTGCTAGTCCTCCCAACAGGGACGTCATGGTTGTGTTTGCCCTCATATGTGGTTATCACTGCCTTTGGATCATGGGATGCCCTCTCAACATGCTTTCTGACTGGGCATCCAGCATTTGTGCATTTGTAGTAGCTCCTACATGGTATGGCATTTGGATGAGAAAATTACAGACATTGAATATAAGAAAGGTTTACAATTGAAAAGTTACAATGAACCATCCATGTGCCTAACTGATTGAGAAACATTTGGAGTATGTGAAGCTACAATCAATATAAATACATCAGAGAAGTGAATGGTCGTCCATTTTGCTGAGCAGATACTTTGTACACAAGTAGTCATATCTGCACATAAGTTGGGGTAAAAAAGGTGGAAAATAGTTTTGCATCTTTTCTGAAAAACCATTCAAAAATGTTTGTAATTTGGAAGTATGTAAAATGCATGTGAAGAGAGTCAGAGTGAAATAATCTTACATCGGAGCACATGTCCAATGCTGATCTCATCAGTGTTCATCCCTCCCCCAAAAGAAAGGTAATGACTTCTCAGCAGAGAGAGCTTACTACAACATGCCTGACAAGGATTTATATAGATGGTTTATCAATGCACAATAGAAGACTCAAGTAGAAGGGAGCTTACTGAAAGACACAAGTAGAAAGGAACAATACAGGGAAGACCCAAGTAGAACGGAGGTTAGTGGAAAGACACTCAAATACAGCTGCCAGAGATTTAATTTAGAGAGAGACTCATTTGCACCCTAGAAGTTCACTCTGGTTAAAAATCACCTTAAGCCCAGACATCAAGTCAAATCACCTCAAGATCCACCTTAGATTTTCCATTCTGCCTAGATTGGATCCTACTAAACTAAGATATCATCAGCAAACTACAAATGAGAAATCTTTATGATGTAGTTTTTAATAGAGAAACCAGATAGCAGCCCCATTGTTTTAGCTCTCATAAAAATCTGCTCATAGCATCGACAACAATGACAAACAAAAGGGAATATAGAGGATCTACTTGCCTCAACCTTCAAATACTTCAAAAGAACCAACATTTGGGGAGAAAAAAAAAAAAGAAAAAAAAGGGAAAGAAAAAAAGAAGAATAAGAAAAAGAACACCATTGAAGAACCAGTCAACATCCTTATCCACCACCCCATCCATCACCAAGAAAAGAGTCGATGAAACATCCCCATCCACCACCTACATCTATCACCAAAACACATCCAGCTGAGAGTATACTCAAGAAAGCACCAATACAGCATATCATAAGCTTTCCAAGTGTCTCGCTTACACTATATCCCTCTTTTACGAGTGTTCAGAGTGTGTGTATTCATGAGATAATTGCTGAATCAAAACTCTGGCAACATTCAATGGGAAGGAGTACCTTGATCTTAAAGATTGCATGTAGGAGATTTCCTCAATCTATTAGTGACGACCTTTTCCAAGATTTAAACCCACTCCCTACCGGACTTACAGAATGAAAATCTTGAAGGCCAATAGCACCATCTCTCTTTGGAATCGAACAACGAAGGATGCCCCAAATTCCCCCGACAGGCATCACATCATCTTTCACCACACCCCAAACTTTTTAAAGATGCAATAGAAGTATTTGGAAAAAAAATGGAAATAGGAAAACTATATGGGCCCAGTGCCTGATCAATGCCAGGGTCATTCACTTTGTTTCCATAATTGGAGCTTCAAGTGCCTCAAACAATTCTGAACAAGTCATGTCAATTTCTACCCAGCTAGCATGGGTTAGCTGCAATTTTTCCTGCTACACATTGATAGAATTGAACTACTTCCCTTGTTAATCCACTCGTTCCTCCCAAACTACTCCCTTTTTTCGGCTTGTTCAAATACGAATCTTCCTTCTTGCACTAGCTATCCCATGCAAGAACTTAATTGACCTCATCCTCTCAATCCATTTATTCTTAGATCTCAGCCTCCACCAATCTCGTCTTGCAACGATCTTGTTAGGTCTTCCTCAAGAGCAGGTCACTGATATTTACCATCAATAGAAATGTTACAATTTTTTTCCAGAATGCCAATCCAATTAATATGGCAGTGAGGGTTTCACTTCCTCTGCTTTTCCAAATTCACCTCCATTCATCCAATTTTCTGCCTTCAACAGCTTAAGTTTTCCACATTAGCAAAACCCTTTCCATGCTTTCACCCAGGATCAACTTCACCAATTTATCACCATTTTTCACAACCAAATAAGTTATAGCAAAAAGGAGGTCAGCCCCATGAATCCATCTGAAGATCCAAAATTACGGGAACAATGATCAGACACTAGACAAGGCAAAGTCAGTAACACGAGGCAGGAAATAGTTTAAACTAGCTTCCCTTACTTTTTTTCCTGCCTTTTTTTGGTTGGAATTGTTACATTTTCAACTAGCTAGTAGTAGATAGCAAAAATCTATAAATTTTAGACATTGTTGGATCTTCCTGGTTACTTGACAAAGCAAACACAGCTCCCATTCTCGGAAGATGAACCAAATCATTTCTCCAAACCCAACCTGGAAAACCTCACATTCACGAATGAATTCTTCCCTTCCCACTCTATACAACAGGAAACCAGGTGACACAATGTCACAATCACCTCCACCACACCATGAGATTTCCCGACTAGCAATTGCATCCAATTCACAGCACAAAAATTCGACCATCTTTGTGGACCGTTTGGATTATGGACTGAAGAAACTGCCCAAATTACCACCACTCTCTAGTCCCCACGTCCTCCAAAATGACAGAAACCAAAATGTCACCACAGCATTCTCGAACCTTGCTCCATTTAGACTGATCATAGACAACAAGAATGCCACCTGAAGAACCATGGCCATCCTTAGTCTCGCATCACACTTAACTCTTCTTGGAGAAAAAGGATTTCACTATCAGCTCGTTGATTTAAACTAACTCTGATTCTTGAATGAAGATCAATTCAGCTTTTAAATTATTAAGACCCCTAACTCTTGAATGCTTTGGTGCAGCCCCAGACCCCTAGCATTCCATAAAGTGATCATCATGCTAACTTTGGATTACCTCCCTTCCACTTCATGATCGGTTTCCATAATCTGCTGTTTCACTTCATCAAAATCCTGCATTTGAAAGTTGAGGCTCAGCCAGATCTCCATGCCAAGCTATAGCCTGCCAACTTCCATCATTAGTTTCACCATATGATCCCCAAATCATTGTTCACGGACACAAGATTAACCCATTCTCTGTTCAAGTAAAACAGAGAAGCTACTGCTTCGCTTCCATGTTACAGTCAGATGGAAAAAGTCACTAATCTGCTCCTGACAACCAAACATCCCTTTATAAGTCACTTGAAGCCCTGTTATGAATGGAGAAAAAAAATGTGGATGTGCAGAGTACTGCCTGGCCTTTATCTATTGCATTTGAGATTCAGTGCACCTGGACTGGACTTTTCACATTAAGACTTTCGAATCGCTTGGCTGGATCCTCCGTATTGGACACACAATTTATCCTACACTAGAACTTGCATCCAGGATCTTGAAGTCAGGAATATTTACTGAACTGGTTTGGGTTTGAGTAATTTTGGTTAGATCTGGGACTGTAATAAGAGGGAATTTTTGGAATCAGGATTATGTAGATCTAGGGGTAGGGCTGGAATCAATTTGGGATTTAAATGGGAACTGTTTTTGGTGGGTCTTGTCCAAATTTTGGACCCAAACTATGGGTGTACAAGGTCTAGCTGTGGAAGCAGGTTGCCCATGGCTGGGGCAAAAAAAAAAAAAAAAAAAAGAAGTTAGGTTAGGTTTGGATCAAATTGGACCTCAATTCAGGGATAGTCTAGAGGGTGTTTATGGTGATCAAATGGGGTTAGGTTGAAGACCGATCAGAGGGGTTTTGATGGGCTGATTGGGGGTTAATCAGGCTGTTTACTGATCCTGTGCAAATGTTACTACAGTACAATCTGTGCACATTTTATATGGATTATTGCGTGCAGTTAGGTCAGGGTTTGATGCGTAGCTCTAGTTGCATCTTGGTAGGGTATCAGGGTTCTATAGAGATTCAATTAAGAAAACTTAGGGAATTTTTTCGATTAGTAAGATTAGGATTTTCGCACTACAATTGCAGCTGCAGTTGAGATCAAGTCAATTGGGTGAACTTGTGAATGCTTAGGCTAAGGGTTTCATAAACGTATGGAATGGGTTCATTTGAGAACAATATTGAAAGGATCGATCGCTTCAAAATTAGCGCTTTTGTAGGGTGACAGGATTAGGGGATATTGTAGGCTTGCTTCTTGGATGTGGAAGTTGGGAGTGGGGGGTTAAGGTTTTTAGTCTTCTTGAGGCTTTTAGAACGCAATGGGCATTGAGGTTAGGGTTTGGAGAGAGTAAGAATGGCTGGCCCAATGTGGTGTGAGTGTTGCAGATTATATTTATTAAAGACAGATAGAAGGAAAATAGACAATGCCGATGCTGCAAACTCTGATTGATAATCAGACTAGATGAAAGATCTCAACATATCTTGCTCTCAATACCAAACTAATGCAGGAGGACCCTTGGAATCACAAATTGCTCTTCTTCTGCTAGATAAGCTCCATCCAAGAAGGTGGTGCTATAACCCCATCCAAGAGAGAGGGAGAGAGAGAGAGAGAGAGAGAGAGAGAGAGAGAGAGAGAGAGAGAGAGAGAGAGAGAGAGAACCTATTTTATTTTAACACAAACAAATCATTATTGTTAGTGTTGATCAAAATATGAAATTAAAAAAAAAAAAAAGACTCATGGGGCGACTCGATTAGTGGAGTCACAATGAAAATATACTTCAGATATATTGAGACATGAAAACTAGGTGCCAATCCTTCTCGTACACCCCATAGATAGATCATAATCATGGTCTTGATTCCAATAATGGTGAGTTGTTGAAGGATCCTGAATCATTTCAAAGATTGGTTGGTAAGTTGATCTATCTTACCAGCACATGGCCAAGTAAATTAGATGCAGTGTGTAGTTGGCCAGTTCATGAATGCAAAGAGAAATTAAATTTTTGGATGTAGTACACCATATTCTAAGATATTTGAAGGAATTTCTAGGGAAGGAGTCTTTTATACACGTTATGGTCACCTGAATGTCGCAACCTTTAGAGCACCTTTCGTAACAAGTGGGGAATCCACACACGTAAGGATTCTTCACTGCTTTTGGAACAAGGATTGCTCGTTGAGGGTTTATATTGCCAAGGATTTCACATCGATATCAGTGCATATTGATGCTTATGGCTGAGAAAAATTGATTTCATAGCGCAAATCTGTGTAAGTGAGAATTTTTAAATTCTATAGGGGGAGCTCAAACCTGAAAGTCCTCAAAAATTAGGATTTAAGTTGGTCCAAATCCTCTAGAATTTATAATTGCCAAATGTGGGTCAGAAACGTTTTCTCCAAGTACTTGGTTGCCAAATGTGGCCTTAGTCCCCTACTGATGCAGATTTTATAGGCACTAAGGCTGACAAGAGGTTTACAACTGGGTGCTGTATTTTAGTTGAAGCTAATCTTATATATCATGGAAGAGGAGGAAGCACACAGTTTTTATTAAGTCCAGTTCAGAAGTAGAACATTGATGCAGTGCAGACCAGGCCCAAGAAATCAACTGGGCCGACCCATTGACCCATAGGTCAACCTGGTCCATTGGGTTCAATCCACAGGCCCAATATTGACGGAGAGCTACTGTGGCAACCTATTTTTATCCTATTTCTATTTTCATTCAATTAGAGAGTATTTCTATTTTTTTCTTTTCTTGTTTCATTAGGATTAGCTAGTTTCTATTTCATTTGGAAGGTCTTGTTTGCTAAGGAATAGTCCTACTCATCTATATATAGATGAGTCCCTCTTGTAATTGCTTGTGCTTATTTCAATTAATCAAAATTTTCTAAGTTTTTGTTCTTCAATAATGGCGGTTCGACAGTTCCCATTATCTTGAGTGTGCCCTAGTGTCCGGATTCAATTTTTGGTTTATTTTCCGATTGAGGATCTGGGGCTCCACCACACATTGTGTGATGGCACACAGAATAAGTGAGCTTTTGGAGAAAGATTCTACTCAGTGAATTGGGGTTTAGGGGAAGAATCCCAATTTGCACCATGAAAATACAATAGCCATTCATATAATGTCAAACTCAAAATATCAGGAACGTACAACACATATTGAAGTTTATTTTCATTTAATTCGTGAAGAAAAGATGCACAATTAGGTCAGAAGATTAAGCGGCTTATTTCTATTCAAAAAGTATTTCCAAGCATTGTTTTGAAAAAAATAAAATCGTCAACCAGTTGAATCGAATCGTATCATAAATCATACCGCGAACAACAAGATTTCTTTTTTTTTTTAAATAAATCTAATACTAATTTAAAAAGGGCAAAAAGTACTTAATCATCCAATATCCATCCATCGATGCATAAATATAATGACATATAAAACCAGGGAAATTTTCAAAGCAAGGCCTAACTTTTCACCACATTTCAAAACAAGATAAAAAAATCTACATTTCACATCAGTACATAAGTTTTCGACTTTTCTTTCAGATCAAAACAAACCACTAGATTGGGAATTTTCTGGCAACTTTTTCCACTTATTTTTTCAAAATCCCCAAAATGCCATTCATCCTTACTCTTTGGTTTTCTACGACCAAGGAATAGCCATCTCTTCTTTTCTGACTCAGCAATTGGACAACACTCGTTCGTTCAATTTCCCAGGGGTAGAAGAATGAAGGTTGCAGTTCTTTTTTTTATGTGTGCTTAAGACTTTATTTTTCATTAATTCATTCCTTCTCTGCTTTTTCCCCTACTTTTCTTTCCATAGACTGCATTTTTTCATTTCATTTGCTTTCCTTGATCTGCTCTGTTATTGGCCCATGGGGTAATGTAGTCAGCATGAGTTCGGAGTTTATTAGGTAAGCCTACCTTGAGCACGAGCCTAGCTTGCTGATCTCATTGACAACCTTCGTGATAAATCTTGTTATGGGTTTCACCTTCGGCTTATATTTGACAAGAGTTTCTGCTTGTTTGATCAATCAATCGATTTTAGCCAATCCAGGTCCCAATCTAGCGTCCAAACACGTGTATAAACCGCTGTATTGAATTGGGTATTTCTTTTGGGTCTGCACACCAACGCACCATTGTCCACTCAAGTCAAAGACCTTGGATCTTCCTACCAAAGATAAAAAAACATGATGGCCTAGCCTCAAAACAGGGCATTTCTTGGATCTTCCTATCAAAGAAACACAAAATGACAGCCTAGCCTCAAAACAAGGCATTTCTTTTGTGTGTGTGTTTGTGTGTGTGTGTGTGTGTGTGTGTGTGTGTGTGTGTGTGTAGAAGCTGGGAAAGGAAGAGGGGGATTGTGAAAAAATACGTGGAATAACTCGCCAAAAAATGCCTAATCTAGTGGTTTGTCCTTATATGAAAGAAACGTGGAAAATTTATGTCCTGATTTGAAATGTAGATTTTTTTTTCCTGTTTTGAAATGTTGTGAAAAGTTAGGCCCTATTTTGAAATTTTCCCTATAAAACTATAATACAATCATATGAAAAAAAATATATCAGTATAAATGGCATATGTGAGAATAATTAAATATGTTCAAGAAATCAATGTTATAAGGAAAAATACGCTAGAACAAAAAAAATTAAAAAATATAAAATCATCAAAGTTACATGTTTAGTATGTATCTGTTAACATTGAATGCGTGATTCATGAAGGGAAAAAATCAAAGAAATAAAGAAAATGAAACAAATAATGAATATAGGACAAATATCGTATGGTCGAACCTTCATGTCACATGACTATTCCTTGTTTATCTATAGTACTTCCACAAAATCTCATAAATTGTTTAGAGGTCTTGTTGTTCACCCACAACCTCTTAGAAATTAAACACTTAAATGAGCTAGAGAGAGTAAAAAATTAATAATATTAGCCATTTGGCAGTGCAAACGATTTGCCTAAATCACAAGATTTAATGAAGCAAGTATTGAATCGCAATACTTGAATCTTAAGATTTACCTATAAATGGGATTCATTGCATAGATACAAATCTTTTAAGGTAAGATTCCACATGAACCGTAACATTCAAGATACAACTCTTAGGATTTAAGTATTTAACAACAATGTTTCCAAGAAGCATTTATAAGGTTTTCCCTCAAGCTTGGCATAGTAGATAATTCTGTCCAGGTTTAAGGGAGAGTATTGAAGATTAAAATAGGGCTATTTTATAACTAATTTCTGTTTTTCAGGGACTGTATGGTAATTTTAGAAGACTGCATGGAGATTTCTATAATTTCCAGAAACTGAGTGGTCTTTTTTTGTCAATAATCATAATTTTGAGTAAATAGTAGAGATTGGCAGGTTTCCCTGCCCAAACGTACAACCATCCCCAATTTTCCCTTTTCTCTTTATCTCTTTTCTCTTATCCTCTTCTCCACTTTCATAACTTTTTTCTTTCTATTTCTAAAAACCCTAAACCTTTTCACTTGACTTTCCAACTTGTTAAGTGGAGTTGTGAATGTGATGTCTTAAAGGTGCAGTGCTCTATTTTGACTTAATCTTTTAAGTGGATTTGTGATGTTCGGAAACATATATCTACTGTGTGCTTGGATCTGTTTCACTGTAGTTAGATGGTTTTTTCTGATTGAGTGTTAAATGACTACATGCAGTAAAGGAGAAATTCAAATGATGGGGGATTCAAAAATCTTTTAAGCTAGGGGAGACCCCTCGTCTCCAAACTATTATCAATCAATCAAATGGTACTAACTTACTAGCTAGTCTCAATCACTTAGGTTGCTGACTAATGAGAAAGGGAAGTAAAGGAATATAAACAGAGCTACTGCTGGAACCAAAATCAGATGCAAAATATCCTGACTGGGAAGCAAAAATTTTTATTTTTCTCTCTGATGTTTTGGCTTTTGTAACATCCTATAATAGCAATGGGTTGTGGTTTAGGGCTGTAAAAGAAATGTGCAATTTAGTTATCCACGCGTTTTCCCAATAGAATAACACCAGCTGTAGCGCAGCCAGTTAGGGGACACTAAAGAAAAAAGAATAACCTTGCAACTGAGAATCTACCAACTTTGCCTCACAATTGCAACCCATTGGCAAGGGGGTCATTAATCAATGCCAGTTACTCTAGTCTTCAGGTAATGTCTGTGACTTGTTGAACATGGAGACAAACGAACAACCCCGACAGAAAAATGATATAGGAAAGTTTTGAACTTCTTGCAAGACTATATCTTTACCATGATGAACTCTTTTAGCTGAACCCAAATTGATGGGATAAAGCGACGATGACAATGATGATGATTATCTACAGAAGTTGAAGAACTAATTCTCTAGAAATGGACATGTGCAAAATGGAGCAATCAAAATCAAAGACATCATTGCATCAGCCAATTGCATGTAGATCCTATTAATTAATACAAACCTTGGATTAGGATTCCCTTTCACCACCTTTTGCCCATATTTACGCCATCGGTAACCATCATCTAGGATATCAACCTCACTCAGAGTTTGTACAACAACACGTGGCTCCCGAGTTGCTTTAATCATAGGAATAACATCTGTACCACCAATGTCCATCTTCCTGCTATTTTCAGGAGACGCACATTAGTATATGCGCCTGCTCATGATATTACACAAATGTTCAATCAAACCAAATGTTTTCTGCCCCATAAACTTGGGGTCAATCTTTCTATGGATCAAACCATCTACATGAATAATGGTTGCACCATTCTGGATGGCAGAGACTCCACCCCCATGATCTCAATTCTCAGCCATGTTCACTCCATAAATGTGGAAAATTGGCAAACTTGTCTTTTTGCAAGCAACCAATCAGCCTCATTCAAGATGACAGATAAATGGAGATGGCTCATAGTCAAGATGGGGCCACTACAATTTACAAACGGCGTATATTAGCAACAGGGCAGGCCCCACCTCAACCATTAATGGCCATTGGCCAATGATGTCACTATTACCAAACAATCATCATATAACCACAAAAATAGAAATAAGGCACCTGCGCTTTGACTCTGGATCATCATCATCATCATCATCGACATCATCATCATTCTTGTTGGATCTTGCACCAATGATTTCTATATCATCCTCACTTGCAGAGACAGGAGATAGCTCAAAGTTATTAACTGGTTCACTCTGGTGAGCTTGATGGCCATGTGCATTTAAGGATTTATCTGCACAAATAACATATTATAAAAACTCATCACCTGAAAAGAAGGTATTAGTTGTTGCAACATAAAAGCACTAATGTTTTATTATCTCTATCGGCAATGATAATTGGCAGGGCACGCCTTTGGGTAATCAAAGTTGTTCCTATGTTATTTCTCATTACCGAGTGGCCCACACCAAATATACCTCTATCAGATTGTCCTATCTGTCCTAATGCCGGCTTGCAATTTGACATTTATAGTCACTGTCCCATATTTAAAAGGTGAAATCAAACAATAACGACAATCATCATCCATAAATTAAAATGAAAACTCAGAAAATTAGGATAATGATCAACTGATGAGAAAATTTTCTCAGCATATTCCAAGATAAGATCTATTATTTAGATCAATTGAATTTTGAATCATCAGAAGGTTCAGCAACATGTCCAGTTGGTATGGTGGAGGAATTGTTTGCTTAAACATTTATAATTTTTACCTTCCGCGCTGATTAAAGAAGAGAATCCATCACTTAGTTCTTCTGTTTGACTGGAAAGGACTGCACCAACAGCTGATCGACGACCAGGCAGAGGCTTCGGATGATCATGACTACCCTTATAGACAACCTCTGTAATGTGCCCATCATGAGACCGCTCCAATTGCTTTTTCACTTGGCAGTTTGGATGTGTACATTTGTAATAGCTCCGAGGAAATTCACTTCCCTTAACATGTTTCTGTCCATATTTTCGCCAGTTATATCCATCTTCTGATGACTTATCAACTGGAACCGAAGATTTAGGTTCTTTGCTATCAGAATTATCAGAATACATCAGTTGATTACCACCATCTGATCCCTGTCTCTGCCGTGGTTCAACATTAGCAACTTCCACAGGTGCATTAGCACTTGAAGTAACTGTATAAACTGGTGGAACTGAAGCTGGAATGGGTCGAGTGAATTCATCAGAAGAGGCTTTAAGGCTCTCCATTGTTATTGAGGACGAGGTCACAAATTTCTGAGATTCGTACTGGCCTTGTACTTGTACAAATGGCTTGCTTTGGTGGTAATTTGAGCCAACAGAGACCTAAAATAGAAAGAACGAATGTTAGGCAACAGGGCACATGTTATGGATCATAGTGGATCTTTTAATTTGTAGGTTCTTCTTTTCTTTTTTCTTCTTCTTTTTTTTTTCTTTTGGGGTGGGGGGTAATCTTCATGGTTTATTTGGTTGTTTATGTGTTGAAGGCATGGCATTTTGTTGCTAGAGGTGTTGTTATCTCCTTTCTTTAGCAAACTTTATCAGTAACTGACAAAAAAAAAATTCCTTAGAACCTCTTGTGATGCAAACTAAAGAACCCGCATCAAAACAGACAACAGGAATTGCATTTTATAAAGTAGAGATATATGCAAGGAATCATTTGAATCCTCACTACGATAGTTATCATGCCTTTTTTTCTTGTAGTTGTCCAGTGACTCAAACCCCACACCAGATGGTTGGGACAATGAATACCTTGAAATTGTGTTGGGAGCTCTTACAGTACCCTATTATGCATTACAGCAGCTAAACAGATCAATCACTTTATTTTGATATTAGCATTATTATCTTCTCTTCAAAGTCATAAAAGTCCAAGCATGCTTGCCCTTTTCTTTTTTATTTTTGGCTAGACAGGGGAGTCGAACGAACACGTCATCACTGAAGCACCCATGCTCCAAAACCAGCTGACCTACAACTTTAGACTGCTTTTGAATAACTTTACTAAAACAAGAATAAAATTCACAACAAGAAACAATGACCTTGGAGAATTAACAAGGAGAGCTATATGGTGGTTTTCCTTAATGTATCATAAAGACCTTGTAGAACAGAAGGATGATTAATCAAACTTAATGATGAGGGAGAAGGTCAAATGATTGATCAAACTTAATGATGAGGGAGAAGGTTAAGTCACTTGTATCCTAAATGTCCTAGTTTTAATCAGCTTTAATCAGAGGGAAACAGCAACAGCAATGATGGACAGGCAAATGACATTGCTGATCCTAGAAATGATGTGTGGATGCTAACTTCATCTTTGGCAACTAATCACTGTCCTTATTTGCATTAATTTGGTTTCTAGAACTCTTCAAAAGTATTTGGGAAATCAACTATCTTAATTTGGAGTTGGCCTACGCACTAACAATCATTAACCAAATATGCACCTAAGAAGCACGGACACTTCTAAGAAAGTGGCATATCTATGTCGGACACCGACACTCCTCGGACACTCTTAGACATGTATTCGATACTATTTTAGATATTTCCATAATTAAGAACTAAAAATCTTAATTTCAAACACTTATTCAACACTCTTTTTGCGACGTGTCCCACAATTCTTAGCCAGTGTTTATGGCTAAAAAATAAACATGTAGCTGATATTTCTTGGACACTTTGTTCACATGTGGTTAACTAGAACTTGTAAACTTGATATTTAACAATTTTATACCATGGAAATATGTATGATTATTAATATTAATCATATCACAAGCAAAAAGGCAAATAAATCTTTCACTAAAGAATAGGCCTCAAGATTGGCATCTTTTTTGCTCTTTTTTTTTTTTCTGAGGGTGGGGAAAGAGATGATCCTCCCTTTCTTTGTATGGATTTTATGAGGCTATGGGTATTTCATATTTAACAATTATGAATTATGTTTTAGTGTTGTATTGATTTTGATAGTTAGTTAGCACTTGAATTTTTATTTTTTGATTGCTAAATTGATTAAAAAGTTAAAATGATATTATTTTTTTAGTATATGATCATATATATAAATTAAAATATTATTAACGTGTCCTCCGACGTGTCCGTGTCGTGTCATATCTGTGTCCTGTGTCCGTATCCATGCTTCTTTGATATGCACTTTCAGAAACAAATGTTTTTTAGATAAATTAGCATGAGAAGGAACATAATGAAGCATCAGTCCATCACGTTCCAGATCATAAGATGTCATACCTAATAAAGAGATATTCATAGAAGAAATAAGAATTTTTTAAAAAATGCAATTTAGCAGAAATCTGTAAATATGACCATAATAGCAATGGTTGCGGGAATTACCAAATGCCCTGATGAGGATATAATTGACCCAGAGCCTGAATAAGTGTGGGGTTTAAACTCAAACTCGCCAGAGCTTCTCTCACCACATGTACTGTTATTAGTAATGTCCCTTGGCAAAGAGACTGAGTCAGAGTTAATAGAAACATGCCTAGCCAAGGGCATGGAAAATGAACCAGTAGTTGGAGACGGCTCTGCCTGCAAGAACAGAAGGCAAGTTGCCGAATATTAGGAAACAAATAGAACCTTGACTAGCAAGGTGCTGCTTAAAAAAGTGAAAGTTGTTAAAATGACAGCATATGGGAAGAGGATGTTTTAAACTTGTGTTTCTGCCAACTGGTTCATGGCCACTGTGGGTTAAATCAGGGAATGTAAAGAGAAGATAAGCCTCAAAGTGAGTGTTGACCTGACAATTGCTTCAGCAAAATCCAAGAAAACCACAAACTGGATATATCCAGAAAACATCAAGAAACTAAAGCAATAATTAAAAAAAAACCAGATTATTCTACCAAAAAAGTAAGTAATAATACAAAAGCTAACCACACAACAAGAGGAATGCTAAACAAATAAGTATAAAAATTCATCTTTTTTTTTCTCCTTTTTCCTCTCTGTTTTTTAAGGGTAAGACCACATTTCTTTGGGGGTTAGGTCTATTAAATAGAGATTTCGAAGGGATATCCAAAGCTGAAAGGAAAAGATACTGGTTTGTAATATTTGAATAATTGGGATTTTGCCTAAAAAATTTATTCATTGTGAACTTGTCCACTGATGTGATTGTTAAATTTGAAACGAGTCAATTTCACCAATGAAGTCAAACAAAATGACAATGATATGAAGAACTTGAGTACATGTCCCTTTGGTGCAGGAAAACTTAATGACGATGAAACTCCAGCTACTACAATGCAGTTGAGGCTCTTCAAACATTGTTCCAGACAGAAATAATGATTGGGAGATCTTGGGTTTTCAGTGCAGGCCTTGGAATTTCGATCCTATTGTTGTTTTGTGGGTTTTGGAAATTTGTTTCAGACCTAAATTGTTACTTCTGATGGCGATTTATTCTCCGGGATTCCAGGAATCAGCAGTAAGAGGGAGATGTGATCTTGTAAAGTATCAACGAAAGAGAATCCACAATTGGGATTCAATTGTCCAGTTTAAGTGACCATCCACATCTCCTTTATATGGATCCCAGTTATATAAAAGATGGAAACTACATAATGATCTAATCTCTAATGATGCGTATCATATCTCCAAAGATAACACATTCATTATCACAAGGGAGAGAGTTGTGGGAACATCAAAAAAACCCATATCAGCTGGTAACCACCATCATATCAGCTTCTCCCACCACACGAGAGAAGATGAACATCAAGAAAGCACTGAACTTTTCCCATGCAAAATCTCGAAAAATCCTCAATTCAAGCTACTGTAAAATTAGGGAGAACACACACCAACAGAATTCCCGAAATATCAATCAATCAACAACAACAACAAAATACTCGATCGACCGAATCCAGACCATTACAGAAACTGAAACGAAACATCAAAACCCACAATCAGAGCTTCCAGAACATTAGGGTTAGAAGAATTCAAACAAGAACTGAACTTTGCGTCAGAAAACCCTAACCTTCAAATCCAGCAGCATGACCGGCGATTCGAGCAGCGACGTCGGGCTCAAGCCCGGCGGGATCGTCAGACACGGCGATCGAGAGATCGGAAGACTCGCCGGCGACATCGATTTGTACCTCGCAGCGTTCGATCCTACGGCCGGGGCAGCTCCGAGACCGGATTTCTCTCTCTTCCCATCCTCCCCTCTCACGGCGCCGTTTCCGCCATGAAAGACCTCGAAACGGAGCTCGGAAGGCGAGGAATCCGAATCCGGATCTCGTTCTCCGCTGTTCTGAAGATCTGAATCCGAATTCTCTTCCATTTTCGATCGCGAGTGAAGGGAGAGAGAGCAGAGAGAGAGAGAGAGAGAGAGAGAGGGAAGAGCAGAGAGGAGAGAGTGAAGCGAGAGAAGAGGACGGGCAGGCGTGGATAATAAAGTGTTTGTGGGGGCATTTTGGGTATTTTATCATTTTATGTTTTTTTTTTTTTGTTTGATTGATTGTGCGCTTTGGTTGCGTTTGTCAGGGGTGGCTCAGTAAGGAAATTGGAGCCGTGAACTCGGTTGACTTGCACGCTTCATTTACGAGTATTTGTATTTGGAACTCAGTGGTAGGGCCCACTTATTGAAGTCCAAATCTTTCGATTGATCCGGATCTTCTCTACCTTTGAATTAATGGTTTGATGAAAAATACAATAACGAATATGCATAAGATTGTGCCGATCACTTTTTTTTAAATCAAACCATCAATTCGATGGTAGTTAAAACTTAGATCAATGTAAATTTAGAGTATTCCATGTAATTTTTGAATTTTAATAGATGGACTCCACTATAAAGTTTCACTATTGTAGCGCTGAATCTCTCTCAGTTAAAGCCTTAAGAGGATCCCAAATCTATATTCAAAATTGGTGGTGACTATATCTAAGTTTTTTGGGACCAGCCTTTTGGATAACCAAGAAATTATAAGCCCAGTGACTTTTCTATAAATATGCTTCTCCGAAAATAGTACACTTGAAAAGAGACAAAAATATATATTGGTGATCTTTATAGATTGAATTTTTTACTTGATCATATTGAAAATAATGTTACATGATATAAATAGTAAATAAAATATATTGTAAATAAAAATATATATAAGTTTACCACTTTTGTTTCCATAATATTATGCTTTTCATTGTGTTTTTCAAGTGATGTTCTGTTTCTCATTATATTTTGAGGGCAATTGATATTACCAAGAGATAAATTTTTCTTAAGTATCCTAAATTTTTCTTAAGTATCCAAATAAAAATGCAATATTTTCGAAGTGTTTGTTTTTTGTAAAAGTATTATCATAAGTCCATCGATCTACACAATTGTCTATGTATCAGTAGAAGATTCGGCAACTACCATAGCCCCCGCCTCCTAAAGTGGGACTCTAGGTTGAGGAGTTACTTAAAATGCTATCAAAATATCAATATTTTTTGTTTCATAGCCAGGAGTATAACAAGTCAATTGTAACTTTAATACGGGCATTGAATGTAACACTTCCTTTCATATCTATTTTTGCTGACATAAGTTACTTCTTACAACTCATGAATTAAGAATTACCACAATAACAATATTTACTCAAAAATTTTTTTTTTATTTTATGTACCTAGCTTAGTGAGGCTAAGACCCATGCCATATGGTGAGTGAAGTAGACCTCAGCAAAGGTAAGCGAGCCCTCGGGAGAGATGAGATATACTCAATGTTGTCAAATGTTAGTTGAGCTCGCTATTTAGTCAAAAAGCAATACCTTGTCTTTTCAAATTTTTTTTCCTAATCATATGTTCTGCAAGTAAATCAACCAATGGTGGGTTCAACTTTGTTTTAGGTGAAGTTATATCAAGAAATGTAATTGGCCATTAGGTGTCGTGGTTCAAATCCATAGGCCAAAAGATGAGATACAAATGAAGCTTTTTCCCTTTTTTGTAAATTGATAGACCAGCTAGGTCTAACCGTCTAAGCCTCGCATCGTACTTATTTACATGTGCAGATAAATAAATGTGAAGCAGATATCATGGCAAAGGAGAGATAAAGTACATAGCAAAGTAAATGAGATAATTAAAGTAGTAGTTTTTTAATTGGGTTTACTTTGTCAAACGTTTGAGTTAAATGCAATTCCAAGCCCCCATCTAAATATTGGGACAAAAACGAGGCACCTCTTGTGCTTGTGTCACAAAAGCTTGAAACATTTACCCTTATCTATTTAAAGTGGGTTGAGCCCGTTGGAGCCTGATTCATGTGTCACTAGAACCTGGATGTGGTTAAAAAGGTCAGGACATGGCCCAAAGGGTCCATTTGATATGGAGAAGGTTCAGCTTGGAACGGACTCTCTCAAACCACCATGAAACTTCTCTTGAGTACGTTTTTATCCAACTATAATAACTAAGGAGAATATTCATATGCATATGTCCCTTACCACTTTGGTGATGAACACTCCTTTTTTGAAAATAATTAATATATAAGAGGACAAAACTTCACGCTTTTTTAAGCTTAAAAAGTCTAAAAAAAAAAGTATCCCTCACTAAAATAACGAGGAACATATGTACATGAAAACTCCTCAATAACTAATAAATACAAACACGATACTTGCGCAATCAACATTGCCTTTTCTTATATTCGCCCAGTTATTAAGTTCCCTTGATTTTTTATTGGCTGTTGGGACTTGCAAGTTGTGTTTCAGTTGATGTCTACAGGTGGATAACTCACGTTGGTAGAAGACGTTGATTGAAAACCTGGATTGATGGAGAGAGTACAGAAGTTTTTTTTTTTTTTTTTTTCTAATAGCCCCTAAAGGAGAGTACAGAAGCTATACAAGATCTCAAGAGCAAAAAGGGAAGGAAGGAATCTGTTAAAAGGAACATGATGAGCAGCAGTGACTGAAGAGAAATACCCCAGAAAGAGAGAGCATCATTAGATGGCCTCTAAACATCCCTCGTCAAGGCTCAAATTTGTGTAAGGAAGATATGTTCAGATAGGTGTCTCTTGGCTCGCTCTAACGAAACCACTCTCTACCATTGAAATGATTTCATTTTTGCTGTACCAAACTAGGGAGATGACAAGGGAAAAAGTAAAAAGCAAAACTGATTGCCTCTCCGCTATATTAATTCTTGCCTTCATGTAAGATTGGTCGGAAGCCAGAAGGAGAAGGAAGAGATTCGCCAATAATATGATAGAATCCAAAAAGGAAAAGAGGTGCTAACGATGGAAGCCGACTGCCGATGGTGTCTAATTAGTAGAGAGGTGGAGTCACCCACCGCGCCACTTTAATTAGCAAAGAGGCAAGTGAAAGTTTTGACAGTTGAAGTGTATTTTGTTTTTCCTATTTTCTAGTTCTTTCTTTCTTTCTTTCTTTTTTTTTTTGAATGATTTAGTCACATGAAGGAAAGTTGAGATTCTCATTATAAAATAAGATTCTAAATTCTTGAGATTAAATGGGTGGGCTCTTATTTTGAATTAAATTCTAATAATAATATTTTAAATTCTTAAGATTAATTAACTAGGCCCTTATTTTGAATGCGGCGATCATAAAAAATTCTCAAATTTGATTAACCGATTCCATTTGTGTTAGATTAAATGAAAAGTTGTCAATGCAAATCATGGCGGTTACATATCATTATTATAACATATTTCATTCAATTTATTACATTCATCAACAATCCTTACTTAACCAAGTCCTTAATACATATAATAAGATCTTTTTCATAACTATTTTATTAAACTGTTACAAGCATTATTCTCTAGCACTCAAATCAGCACAGTCTTTCTAATTTATTCTCTAGAGAAAAAGTATATATTCAATGTATATTCTCAATCAAGAGAAAAAGTTGTAAATTCAACCTATGCAACTAAAGGGGGCAAGTTTTGCCTAACATCCTAGTAACCAGTTGCAGGGTGGGTTAGCTTTGGATGAAATAAATTTGAGACCAGATGAGTTTAGGTTTACCTCAAACTCACTCCATTGCCACATCATGCTTATAAAGCAGGCCAGCAAAAGCATGACCCTAGCCTGGGCCAAAGTGGGGGCTAACCGGCTAAGGTTCTAGTAGATGGGCCGGCTTGGATTTTCTTATTAGGCTTGTTAAATAAATAAGTCAAGCTTGAATTCATTAGTAGAGAGCATGAAGTCCGATCCTACCTGAACGCTCGAGTACGAATGTAATTATATGAGAGAGAAAAAAGTTCTGGAGGTGGGCGTGGGCGGTTTCAAAGACAGCGATCTTAACGTACCACTTGAGCTACAAAATAATGCATGATAGAAATTGCTTTTTCTTATCATTTAACTCTTAAACAAGGCCAAGCTTACACTTCAACATTTCCCTGCAGGCTGAGCACGGGGGTAGCCACTAAAAAAAACGAGAATTTTGCCAAAAATATCTCCATAGAATTTGTGAAGATAAAGAACCTAAACTTCAATATCAATATTGTGAAAAAAGGCTTTGAATAAGGATATCGCAAGTCGCTTTTGTGATAGGGGTAATTACGATGTTCATTGCTTCCACATTTTCTTTTTTCCCTAGTGGCGATATCACACCTTGGCAAAACAACTTCGAAAAGAAGAAAAAAAAACAAGCAAAAATATACCATTTGAGTCATTTTTTTGTCAATAGTAGAGTTTTTCGTCTTTTTTAGTCTTCACAAAGTCCAAGAAAAATTTTATGATTAAGTCCTCTAGAAATTGTATTTTATTTTATACAATTATACAAAGTATTCATTGCACCCCTTGCCCATACATGGTTTCATGACCTTTTGAATCTAGACTAAATGTCTATTATTGCCTCACAATGGGGCGGCCTTTTGTATTTTTTGCATATAGATTTCTCTAGGAATCCCGACAGGAGAGATTAAGTGCATGTTTCTTTGCTGGAACCCAAAGAATTAATGTCTCCAGAATTTGTAAATCCCCCAATGTAATGGAATTTCAAAACTCTCCTTTTAAATTTGCATCCAGGAATTCCATTAAAAAACAATTTAACTATAATTCTGAAATCCCCCTAGGGCGTTTAAGTACTTTTAAGTGGGTAATATTTCCAAATTTCTATAAAGAAACAGGGCATTTACAAATTCCAAGGGATAGCCCATCACATTATACCAAAGAATCCCCAACACCTTAAATTTCTGTTAGGAATTTTGCCAAAGAAGAAGGCCCTAAGGTCAAGTCCTTGGGCCTAAGTTTCTCGTCAGGATATTAAAGCACAATGATAGTTTTGCATAAGTAGAAATTTGCCATCCATTATAATATATTAAAGAGAAGGGTTTATGATTTAATTTTGACAAGATTCTTTTCAATTTTAATTTTTTTATTAAAAATTTGTAAAAAACTAAACAATCTACGGGTCAAGATTTGAACCAATGACCTCTTACTCTTTATATGAATAATCTAACTACTACAACACTAATATGCATGCATATGTATAAACGAAAAAAATATCAAAATTAATTATATGGAGCATTGAACCCAGCCATGTGGATCATGCTTGTGCTTAACATAGGCTCATCGTTCTATGTAGAGTGCAAGTGTACAAAACTGCTATTTTTTTAAAAATAATTTACGACCAGTTAGATAAATCTACAAAAGAATTTCTCCCTTTTTCTATTTCTCATCTACGAGCAAATCACTCCTCTATTTTCCGATCAGAGAATCTTCATGTCCATCCGTCTCTTAACATTTTTTTTATGAGAACTCTTGGTGGGCCCATCTATCACCCCATTCAAACCTTCCAATACACAATGGACCCCCTAATAGGCACACGCCCTAAGTTTCGGTTAGATATGATTATTGGACCGTTTGATCGACTGTGCATTGATTCAAATGGACTAGATTTGTGGGCTATGAATGAAAGTGTTAAAAACATGTGATTAGGCCAAACTTGATATAAGGGATGGTTCGAATGGATCTTTCCATTCCCCTGGTCTTATCCCTTGGTGGAGTCCACAGTGGCCCCACGGACAGGTGTGCACGAAATGTTCGTGTGGAATTTATGCACACGAAGAGTCCTATTTGCTGGTCACTCCTAATAATAAGAATATATATCTTTATAAGGATTTCTTTTTTCAGAAAAGAAGCTCGTCAATTCACTCTCTTTATTTATTTGTTTTTTCATTGCTCTAGTACAACAATAGTTATACACTCACACCACCTAAGTCCCCATCCAAGGGACCTTTGGATGGTCCATGGTTATTATCCGTGGATAGGGATATGCTTCACCACTTGGGCTACAAGTGGATTGACCCAAATCATCTATCCATCTAAATAAGTAACATTTTTTCTAACTATTTTAAACTTTTTTTTATACAACAGAGATTACTAGCTAGCCAAACAACTTTTCTACTAAAAAGCTACTTTGAAGTTGCATCTTCTAAGGAACTTCTAATAAAGCTGCAATTGGTCCTTTCAAAAAGTAACTTAATTGGCTTAGGACTACGGTTTACTTTGAACACATTATTACTAATTAAATAACATTGGCACATTCCAAGGGAAACTAGAAAGAATGCCACTTCTTATGAGATAGCATATGGCATAAAATAAGTGAGTCCATTACACTTTTGTTAAAAGTAAGAGCATTTAACATAGTTCACTGTTCTTAGTGAAAGCTAAAAATTAATTCATTACACTAAAATAGTTTACTTTATCATATGTATAGTAGTATATCATAGGGTGCTTTTAGATAACCTCAATATATTTTTTAGGAGAGAAACACCTCTCCTAGTAGGGTGCCGTTTGGCATCTCTACTCTAGGGGTCTAAATGTCTTAAAGAGTTTTCAAATGGACATTTAGACTCTTTAGACTATTTGGCAACCACTTTTTAAATGTCTTCTTCAAATAGAAAATTGGGCATAAATGTTTATGGGAAAAAGGAGGAGAAAGGCAGCTGTGAGAAACAGACAATAATGTCTGAAGAGGAAAGATGGGGCTAGAATAGAACTACGGATGGACGGACACCCAATACGTGTTTTTCTTTCTTTCTTTTTTTAAATTCTGGGCCACTTGAGAAAGATCTGAACCTCTAGATATGTTGATGACGTCCATCAAAGATAGTTGTAATATCAAATTTGAACAATTGATCTTACACGGATCTTGAGATATTTGTAAAAAACCAGACATATAAAGATGTATTTTGGGACATTTATGGGACCCTAGATCACAATCCGAATCGTTCATCCTCTTTCAAAAGTTAAAAATGGCTATGAGTATGAATTTTAGACCTTAGTTCACTGTAGATCTCAAGAAATCATCAAAATAATATGAGCCATTGATATATTCCAACATAGACTAGTTGGAAAAAAGGTGATGAATTGTCAGTCTATTTTTTTTTCCTTGTTTAGAAAACTATGGCACTTCAGCAAGATTTGAACCATTAGATGTCTTAATTACCTCAAACATGGCCTTCATACTAAATTTGAACCCTTAATATTTTATGGACCTCGAGATATTGTGGCAAACATTAGAACATTTTATCTTCATTAGAAATTTGGAGAAATAGCACCCTGTTTTTGCCTTCATTTATCTAATTATAGGCACCTGTTATGAAATCTGGACCGTTCAGTTTCTTGAGAACCTCAAACACAGCTATGACGTCAAAATTGTACATTGATCTACTACGGATCTTAAGATATTTGTGAAACTAGTATCACCTTAGATCTATATATTTTTATTTTTGTGGGCCCTAAAGTCATGATCTGCACCGTTGATCCTCTTTGGAAGGCTGCAAATAGTTAGCTAATGAAATTTCATGCCTTTATCTGTCATGGATCTCAAGAAGTAGGTGAAAAACGATGAACAGTTGGATAAAAAATGTCTATTTCAAATAGTCTTTTCATCTTACCAAACATTATATTTGGAAAAAATCTACTTCATATAGATTTATTTCATGTAGTTCTACTTCATACAAATCAGATTTAGCAACACAAGCCCTAAGTATCGCAGGGATTTTGATGATTATAAAAATCCATTTGATGGAAACATCTATATAACACCTACTTATATGCAAAATTTGGATTCCATGAGATTATCCTAACTCTATAATTTATGGCCCTACAATTTAATGGCTTTACATGCACCATCTTCTTGTGATTTCAATTCAATAGTCAGGAAAAGCTAGATGGCTAACAAATTTGGGCTTGTAACTATTCATGGGGGGTTGTGGGGTGTGAAAAAATTAGATTGATTAAAGGTAGGCCTCGTAACAAAAAAACAAGCCTGCTTTTAAGGTGAGCGTCTTTGAGAATTACCAATTATAATATCTTAAAGCCGATGGGTTTTAATTCAAATTTGACCATTTTCCTTTTAAATTTAACTTTGTTTAATTGTGTCCTGGTGAAATGCTAAAACTGTATTTATTTCACCACATTTCACCACACAATATAAATTTGTCAAAAAAATATCGAAAGTAGCTAAATGGATCACAGCCCTAACTATGTAGGTTGTGCCCATGCTTAACAGGGGTAATTGTGCTAATGATTGTGACATTGGGTATTGAAGAATTCAATATTTAACTCATAGATCCAAACTTTGTGGCAAAACTTTATTATACACCTAATTTAAGGAAGGAGATTTGCATACAAATAATTGTATTTTATATGTACTAACAATTGCCAACCTTTTCTCTCTTAAAAAAAATCCACCTTTTATAAAGCTAAGATGGAGACTATTTATATGGAGGTTGCTCATAGGTGAAAGTCTTCCCACCTTAATGTGCTTATGTGTTAAAAAAACGTTCCCTTACAATCAATTATATATGTAGGTCAACTCCATGGGGCCTAGGTAGTCTCACCTTTTGATAAGTGCAGGCCCTTTTACACTCTCTTTTCCCCGTCATATATCACAACTATAATTTCATACTCATCATACTTTTATCAATTGTTGAATTAAATCTCAAATAAATCTATGTCTAAAAAACCACTTAACTTGATGGTGGTTAAATCAAGAATTACAATGAGTTGATGTGTTGCTTTTTTGCTAACCTTCATCTCCGGGAGACCATTCCATGTACCCAATCCCCATTAATAAGAAGACATCTAAATTGTACTCACAAGCAAGATTGCAAATGATTGAGTCTGAAATATGCTTGTAGAGGACATTGCCCCACCTATAGATATTTTATATTATATCATATGATTGTGACATTAGGTATTGATTCCTTGATATTTTACGCATGGAACTAGTTATTGATTTCTCGATATTCTACTCATCGAACCAAACTTGGGCTAAAGTTTTATTAAACCCCTAGTTTTAAAAGGAAAATTCAAGTACAATGACCAGCACAATTTCGATAATCACAAAAAATTACCCTTGTTTTTTTCACAAACAACCTCTCTCATCAATTTAGAAATCTCCGCCAACTACTTTTAATCCAAAACATATGTACTTTTTCTGTTGGATTTTGCCATAGAAAAGAAATCTCCGACTGGAAATTTTGATTCACCGAAATTTCCATAAAAACAAAGGTGGTTAAATGAAAAAGACAGACTGCTGAATGTGTTCGACCGAGATATCCATATAAAAGCCAGTGGCTGTAATGTCGTCGGCCGATATTTCCGTATGGATAAAGGTGGTTAAATGAAACAAAAAGGCGATTGTCTGTAACTGTAAGGACAAGGGATCAGAACATATAAAAACAGGTTGGAAATTTTGTATTTCTCGGCGTGGGAGGGATATTTGGCCATTAGAAATTTTGCTAGAATACGTGTTAAACATTTTTTACAACATGTGTGAAATTTTTAAGATTTTATTCACAATTAGTGAAATTTAAAAAAAATTACTTATCTAAAAATTATTGGAGTGGCATAAGACATGCGTTTGCTCTTTATTTTTATTATGTTTAGGTAGGGATGGCAACATGGCAAGTTTGGTATAAATTGGTGTAAACCTAAACCAATTTCGTCTTAAGAATATCTCATACAATCCCATCCCTCTCCGAGATGGGTTAGTAGTATGTGAAACCAAAGTAACAAAACCACCCATTTGTACCTAGGGTTGTTCATGGATCGGGTCAGCCCAAGCCGAACACCCTTTTGGCCGGGCTCAAACATTTTGTTAGGCCCCTTTAGTATTGGGTTGGGCTTGGGTTCATTAGTAGAGGCCCAGACTGGACCAACCCGAATATAAGACATGCTTGAGGGTTACCGCTATTACCACCAATTGAGCTACTGCTTGAAATGACACAAAAAGAGCACTATTTTATTTTTATAAAGAAAACTCGGGCTGGGCCTCGGCTTGCTTTTTTTCAGTCGTGACGAGCAACTTAAGGCCTGATTGGAGCTTGGGCCAGGTTTGAACACACAATTTAGAAGCAGGGTTGAACCTGTATATACATTATCTTAGTTTGAACATACAAATTAGAAGGAAGGTTGGGCCTGTAGATACCTTATCATATCCAATCCTGACCTGAGAGATGGGTTAGTGGTTTGTGATAACAAGCCTGTTAGGTCAAATTTAAAGCTTAAAAGTTTCAATCAAAGTATATAATGCATAGAAATGGGTGTGGTGAAGATCAAACACACCCCCTCCTCTTCTTGCATGCCTTAAGTTGATGCCTATCAACACATATGCCTCATATAAGATATATGAAATGTTTGGATATGGGGTAGAGTAAAATAGAGTAGAATAAATTAAAAATTAAGAAATAATAATATATGATGGGGTTACAATGACTTTTTGTTTTTAGTTGCTTAATATGAAATTCATTTTGACTTTTTGTATAAAAAGTAGATTTTTTTGTAATTTAGTTTTAACTTTTTGATTTTTTTTGAAAAAAAATGAAGAAAATCTGAATTTTTTTAATAAAGAAGGAGGAAATTTGAAATTTAAAAATCCCATTTTATTCTACTCTAATCTACCTCAGATCCAAATAGGCCCTCTGGATGTTTATACTTTTACAAATAAATTAATATATATCATTTGTACGGGTTGGGCCAGGGTAGAACAACAGAATCCAAAATTATTCAGGATAGAAGAAAAAAAAGGTGGGTCCCTATTTAAACCCGGCCATTGCCATCTAAAATTACTCTTTAGGCATTTTAAATTCTTCAAATTTGAGCATCTGGGTGTAAGATATATAAATATAATCTGGAGAAGTTTGAAATTGAACGTTTGGTGTAAGAAATTCTTCAAAAAAATCTGCATGTTGAAATGTTGTCGCATGCAGAAAAATTGGAGCGTTTGGTGGAGAAATTGAGATAATTCCCGTTGTCCTCCCGCGTGCCTCAAGAAACCCAGATGCTGGAATTGGGAAAATTCAAAGTAGAAAAGTGACATTTCCCGAATTCCTGAAATTCCACTGAATTCCAGGAATCCTCTATATATGTAATTTGTCTCCTTCCCAAACATTACACTCTTTTCGTCGATCCAAACGGAATCTCTCGAAGAAAAACCCCTTCCATCCATTGAATATTGCAGAGAAGAAAGCTCGGGGAAGGGAGAGAGGAGAAATCAAATCCTTCCGAGATTCAAAGGCTAGGGTTTTTCTTCTTGTTTCTCGTTTGGGTTCTGGGACTTGGATCGAAGAGAGAGAGAGAGAGAGAGAATCATGGGTATGATCTTCTTGGAAACGCTCCCGGGTCCGAAAATCTTCAAATGCAAGAGCTGCAATGCGCATTCGGCCTCGGGCGATGCCATTATCTCCAAGGAATTCCAGGGGCGGTTTGGAAAGGCCTATCTTTTCAGCTCCGTGTCAGTTCTCGGAGACCAATCTCTTCTTCTTCATCATCATCATCTTCGTATTCTGTAATTCATTTTGTTTGGATTGCAATTTGATTGGAATGGTTTTAGAACTCTGCTACTTAATTTTAATGGGTTTGGTTCAAAAACCCAGAATGTGTGGAGTATAGTTTGTATTGGAATTTGGAACTCTACCCCCACCATCTTTATATTCTTCTATCTTTTCTTGCTTAGATCTAAGACACCATTAAAAGCAATTAAAATTGAAGATGACTTTAATTTCTTTTTCTTTTATTGGAGATGGGGTTGAATGTAGAGTAATCTTAATTATCAGTAAAGAATATGGCATTGGCCAATGCAGTGACTGAAGCTGTGTTTTAGGACCATGGGCATATGGATTTTTGATTTATTGGACAGGGTGTTTTGGGTAGTGGATAAAATCTTGAAAACCATATTAGTTAGTATCTTTTTTGTCTCTTGTAACTATTGTCAATCATTATATGCGATCGCACTGATTAATATGGTTAATTAATATTCTGGTTTGAAGATGGCCTCTAATTTAGAATTTAGACCTTTTTTTTTTGTGGGGTTTGCTTGGATGAATGCCGATCGCGAGGGTCAGGTGGGTTTGGAAGTTCTAATCTGGATTAGGGGTGAGCTGAAAGATAGCTTGATAGTTTGCACTAATCATCGATTTAGTTGTTGAAAAGTAAAGTTTAGTGGTGTGTGCATGCTTATGTAGGCCGCTAAATTTTTAGTTTCTTCATCCTCCAATCCCAGCTAACCTTTGTTATTGACATGCTTCCATGGGTGCCCCCTCAAGATGGGTTTCCAATTTTAAAATTTGAGGTACGTTCCTAGCCAAATATTAGCTGATCAAGATATGAAATGCATGAGAAGAGTACCTGAACCTGAACTAATGTGATTCCTGCATAGTGCAAAGATGACAGTTTTTTTGTGTGGAATGTTTTGTCACTTTGCTATACTTAATACCTACTTGTTTCATGTAATTGAATCTCTAGGAATTCTAAGACTCTGTATTTCTTTGAGTGGTTAAAAATGAGAATTTAAATGGGGGTGTCCAAAAATGAGCACCAACTAACCTCCCCTTTAATGGAAATTGAATCAAAGGAAGATGGGAAATGAATACCCAGCCATCACCCTAGCAATTGAAATTCTAGGTACATGGAAATCCTAAATACATCACTGCCTTATATCCTTCAACACTCTTGTCTTAATAATCCTTCGGTGAAACTCATTTGACCATCAATTCCTATGTGTTCTATACAAACAAGTAGGCCCTTAAATGAGTGATTAAGTCCTTTATGCTAGATTTCTTTTTCCAGTTTTTTTTTTTTTTTTTGGTTTTCTGCTCTCATGCTATTGGGCTGTGGCTTTAGGGTTTTGTAATGTATTACTATTTACGTTTATATTGTATATATCTCAATTAAGTTACCATTTCAAAGGAAAACAGAGAAAAAATTCAAATCATTGGAGGCTTGGGTACATCCAAATGCATGCAATTGATTTTCGAGTTTCTTGTTCATAATATTGTTGTGTCTGCCACTTTAGGATTGGTTTTGTATTTAATTCGGTTTGAACTTACATTCAAATGATTTTTTTAATCTTGGTGTAATTATCTTGTTTAAACCTTTGCTTTTTTGCTTGTCTACTGGAGTAAATTATAGGATGGGATGATGGGTTATGTTTTTTAATTGGACTAATATAATTATTTAGTGTGGTTAGTTTCTTGGATATGCTTACAAATGGATGTTTTAGGGTATATTTGGATGTAAGACAAATTCGTTTCTCCCATGCGATTGGTGTCGTGTAATTAGTCAGTCATGCAGGACATATTTTTCCACATTTTCTGCCCCTCCATTTTGACATTCAGATTGTTTCAGCCTTTCAGGTCTGGCCTAGGGATATGAATCTAGATGATAAAACATTTTGTTTGCTGTCCTTTTTAAGGATTTCCAAACATTGCATCATATTTCTATAGTTGTAATTTTATTTGAATTATGGGTTTTTAACTTCTTGCAGTCATTGTCTTTCTTCCCCGTCCGGTATGGTACTCATACCCACGCCCACACACACTTCCCAAGTACCTCACTAAACAAAGCTGCAACAAGGGATCGATTCCTAGTTATTTTTGTGGAGAGGGATATGCCTCACTATTGAGCTATTGATGAATTCGGTCGTCATTGTCTTTCTTTGGATTAGTGATTTGATTTTTCTCATCTTAGTGGTAGATTTGATCTTGATGAACTATCTGTCCTTCAGATTGGCATCATGTTTCAGGGGTTTGATTTGGGATTTATAGGAGCACGGGCTTGATTAATGGTTTCTTGATATTGTTGTAGTTATCTATGAATCACTAATATTCTCATCTTACTGGAGTTCTTCGTCATCATTATCATCATCATCATCATCATCGTCAAAGCCATTGTCCCAACAATGTTGGAGTTGGCTACAGGAAATCTGTTTCTGCATCGTGATATATATATTTTTTGTAATTCTGAATTTATATAGGAAGGCTCAAATTTGTTTCTGAGAAACAGTGTAAAAATTCAAATGCATGTATTATTCTAGTCATTCTAATGATGCTTTATAGATCCATTTTAAAAGTAGGGATTACATATCTGGTGTAGTTTTCCTTGATTTGATTTAATGATTCTTTCTTTTTTCATATCTTATTGGACACGACTTATTTTATTTTTACTTTATCAAAATGGAAAGGTGATTCACATTTTTTCTTTTTCACTAAACAAAAACAATAGTGGAATTGGATGGAAACTGGGTAGGTTCAATATGGGTCCTTGGTGGACCCAATTAAATTTACATACTTGTACCTGGGCCCAACTCTGGAGGACCTCAGTCAAAACTCTATGAATATACTAAATAAAGAGCATTGAGTTTTGAATTCTTGACCACCTACTTGCAAACCTAAGCTATGACCACTCGAGCTGCGCATGTTTCTCAGTCTATACCTCATTAATACTTTGGTCATTAAAATCTAGGATTCTATATGATCAGACCCTTGGGTCTGTTTGTTTGCAAGAGGGACAGAATTAGAGTAGCGTAAGTGTCACTTTATGCATAATTTTGTGTGGGAAGAGGGACAGAATTAGAGTAGAGTACGTGCCTTTTGTCAAGGACTTTCTACATAATTTTGTACACATGGTTACAGCTCCAAACAAACTACTGTTCCAAGTCCATCATATTTGCCAACCTTTTTTCTTTTGGATGAAGGGAATACAAGTAGCATCTATATCATTATTAGAGAAACCTTTAACATGAAATTCTTACATCTTTGTCATATGATCCTGTTTCCTAGTCTACCAAGTCCCAACACCACTAAAGAAGCATTGTAGTTTGACCATTGTGCTAGATTATGGTAATCAATAAATGGCCTTTCTAATCAAATCTCACGATCATTTTTTATTGGAATTAATGTATAACATTTGAGCTATTGTTACATCAGCCCAAGTCTTTACTGGTCTCCCCATTCCTGTAGTTCCTTGAAGTAGTTTGTCTTTGCGAAGGGTTGTTCCAGGTTGTTTATGCTTGATATACATGCCCAAACCATCATGGATGAGCTTGGTTGTCTTTCTCATTGGAGTCGCTCAAATTTTCCTTATGTACTTATTCTTAATCCTATATTTTGATTAATTCCATTGCATTTATTCATGGAAATCTTTGCCATATGTTTTTTTTTCCTTTTAGTCACTTTTCTGCTCAACATTAAGTTCCACATACTAATGCTGGTCTAACTGATGTCACAATAATATCATTTTGACCAAAATGATGCTTGATGTCCACACAACATTCCAACAGCTTAGGTTTACGTAGCCTGCTTTGCACTTTTTGCAACATTCTCTTCAAGGCTTCTGTTTTTGTTCTATAGTTTGTCCTATATATTAGAATCCATCATATTGTGGCACCAGGTAGTATTGGTTTTTACCTTGAAATCCTCCCTACGAATGTACCTACTATCTTTTTTTACCCTTCATCATCTTGCTTCTCTTCCATAAATCAAAACTTTACCAACTTATTATCATGTACTAAACCTATCATCATGCACTACTGATTTATGCACATCAATCCTAGTAGGCTCCATTGTGGATGGAATGTAATCCAAATATCTTGTGATGGGAGTTGGGACTATCCGAACTATCCAAATTCCTTCATTGAACTAAACTTGCCAGCCTCTTTCTTCCCAACATACTAGAACCTTTATTGGCTACCGGTTGGATGGTTTTGACTTTTGGTTATCTTGATTGCATGATGTGGGGATATAGTTTATCCACAGTGGGATTAACAATATGTAGTTTGTTGAATGATATTCCACAATTTTTTTCTTTCGTAATAACATTGACACTGGAGCTTTTCTGCAACTTGCCTTGATAGATTACTTCTGCATACATTTTGAGTGATGTATTGTGCATGGGTCTTATTTATACACCTCTTGCAGTCGTTTACATCATCTTTATTTGAAACAGAGATTAGCTGAATGAGCCTGTTGGCTGGACAATCTTAATTATCTAAGTTATGAACATGAAAGATTTTGACAGTCTGAATTCAGCAGGCCTATGTTTGGTGACACTCAGAGCACAATTATGCCATATATCAATCTTTAAAACCCTATCTGATAACTAGATTTACTTGAAGATCCACAGAGTAATTCAAACGATGCATTTTGGACACATGATCATGAGCAACTGTTGCTTAGAAACACATTATCTTCGTTAGTCATTCAACCCTCATAACTTTCTATTTAAATTGACTCTTGAAAGAGAGATTAAGTTTTTATAGTATCTCATGATTGCTAGTGGTAATGAGTTGCTTTTGTAACGGAAAAGTTTGCATAACAATTAACATCTCATAATTAGTATGTATGATTTTGTCATCCTTAAAGGTTAGGACAAAATACTAATTTAGGAAGGAGAGTGTAATTGGTGCTGTGTGACTAACGGTGTCAGTTATGCCCTCAACCTGCTGGTTTTATATTTAGTATAAAAGGTGGTTGGTACTTCTATGAAAGTATGAATCTATACAAGGTTGGTTTATTGTATCATTAAGACCAATGGATGTCTGAATCACTGTTTTGATATTTCAGGGTGAACATCTCCCTTGGGCCTAATGAGGACCGAATGCTTAATAGTGGATTACATACAGTAAACGACATTTATTGTAGCTGCTGTCAACAAATGCTGGGCTGGAGATATGTGAGTGGACTATTGATCCTTTGGCTTCTCTTGTTTATTTGTTTAACTAGGCTACTAAGTAAATGCAATGCATGATAGGTGCTTAGCCGAAACAAGCAGGAAATTAGACAAACTATAAGCAATATGAGTGAAATTTTTTTTTACCAAAGTGGTGCTGAAACATTCTCATCTCCCTTATTCGTAGCTGTATTAATTGTGGTGGTTTCTGATGTTTATGTCTTTTTTCTTTTTTGCATGTGTTAAACTATGGAAGTCAATGGACCCCCAATTCTGAAGGTTCATACCTGAAAATCTGGGTTTGGACCCGCCTTTTGAGCTTGGTTGATAATCGGGTCTAGTTAGGTCTGGGTCTAGCATGGACACAACCCGTTATTTCCCTAGTAATAGTCTGTTCAATGCCCTATTATTATTATTATTATTATTGATTTGGCAAATACTCACACCCACTCACACACTCACCCAAGTCCCTCGCCATCAACGCTACAGCTATGGATTGATCTATGGTTGTTTCTGTGGAAGGAGGTGTCTCACAACTGAGACAACAATTGGTTTGATGCTGATTTCAAGTAAATAATAGTCAAATTTTTTATTTTTATTTTTGGTTGCATCGGGGATTTGAACTCGACACTTTACTTACACACTATGGCCCTAACCAGCTGAGCTACAGTTTAGTGATAAATTGTAGGCTATTTGATGGAGAGTATAATGTTCAGTTTGCTGAAAAATTAGTTCATAAGTCAGAAGTCTCCTTATGTTGTCTCATGTGTACCCAATTGATCTATTGTCTTACTGATGAAAAAAATGTGATGTCTACATTTCTCTGTGTCCATTGGATCATCGTCGCCAACTAGGCAGACGTGCACTTCAACCAAGAAACTCAAATATTGTGTACCATTTGGATGTTGTATATGTTGAAATGAATGCTGAGGATGATCCTTACCATCTGATATTAGTTATAATTTGGGTTGCTAACATTGTTTTGCCGTAACCATCCAATTGATTGCTGCAAAGCAGTTGGTTAGGATGATCTGATTGGATGTAACATGAACTGTCATCATTTATGGGTGTCAATGGGTCTCTGTTTAGCTGAATGCCCAAAGGATCCATCTATGTCTGGCATGGATCCACTTTTTGGAGCCATTTAATGCCTCTCTGCATCTGGGTCCATTAATTATAGAAGAGAGAGGCAATGTGGCGCAGCCCCGGATTGTGGGTCGGGTGAAGAACAATCTCCTGAGGGATTGTTCGAATCCTTAGATTCAATGACAGTGACGATCAAAACCTAGAACGAGAAACTTTGGAAAATTGAATTTTTATTGATAAAAGCATACCTTTATAATGAAGAACTCCTCCTTATATAGGAGAGATTAATTCTAAAATAGAAGGCCTAATTGTACACAGACATGACCTACTAAAAATAAAAATAGGAAGTAAATAAAGATAAATAAGGATAGGGATCCTTGAGGAGGCTAAGGATCAATTGAATGTCTTGCGGGCCTGTGATCTAGGCCGGACTTGGGTTCGGCCTGCATCAGCTCTCCCCGGTTTGGAAAAACTCGACTCCAGCGAGTTGAGCCCTTGATATCTCTCGTAAAGATTAGGATTGATGCGTTGGAAGTTAGTAGCTGTAATCCATGTAGCATCGGAAAAAGGACGATTCCGCCAACGTACATAAAACTTCTGGTAACCTCCTTGACGTGTAGAAACAATTTGATCATCAAGGACATCAACAATTTCATCAGTATGTGGAAAATTAACTGGTAAAGATATAAGTTGCTCTTCATTATCTCCTTCATTTTCATGGCCACGATAGAGAGTAAGATCCTCGACATTGAATGAAGAACTGATGCCTAAATCAGTAGGAATATCAAGAATATAGGCGTTGGGATTAATCTTCTGGAGAACCTTGAAAGGGCCTGAATTACGAGGGTGTAACTTCTTGTTAGCTCCAGGTGGCAACCTCTCAGGTCGAATACGCACCATAACCATATCGCCTTCCTTAAATTCAACAAAGCGACGATGCTTGTCAACTTGCTGTTTATAAACATCATTGCTGGCAGATATATGGTGACGTACTTCATTGTGAACTTGCTGCACATGTTGAAAGAAATGCTCAGCATCTGCATTGACTCTGGCATCAACTGGTAACGGGACAAGATCAACAGGGAGTCGTGGACGAACTCCTGTCACAGCTTCAAATGATGAAATTCCAGTTGATCGATTGACAGAATTATTGTAACCAAATTCTGCCATAGGTAACACTTGATCCCAGTTTGTGATACAGTCACGTACAAGGCAATGTAACAGTTGTCCAAGACTTTTGTTGACCACTTCTGTTTGTCCATCGGATTGAGGATGATAAGTAGTGGAGAAATTAAGCTTGGTGTTAGACAACATCCATAAGGTCTTCTAGAAATAACTCATAAACTTTGTATCTCGGTCAGAAACAATAGTCTTTGGAAGTCCATGTAGCCGAACAACTTCTTTGAAGAATAATTTAGCCACTTTGTAAGCATCAACAGTTGCAGTGCAAGGAATAAAGTGTGCCATCTTTAAAAGCGGTCAACAACAACAAAGATAGAATCAACCTTTCTAGCAGTCGTGGGTAAACCGAGCACAAAATCCATGCTAATGTCTTCCCAAGGAGTATGTGGAACAGGCAAAGGCTGATATAATCCAGTATTCTTCTTGTTTCCTTTTGCAATCTGGCATGTTCGGCATCTCTCACAAATATAAATTACATTGGTTTTCATGCGAGGCCAATAATATCTGTCACTAACAAGAGCAAGTGTTTTGTCGCGACCCAAGTGTCCGCTACATCCTCCTGTATGCAACTCTCGAACAACATATTCACGAATAGAAGTGGTTGGAAGACAGAGTTGCGTACCTTTGAATAAGAAGCCATCATGAAGACTATAATGAGGATGCTGACTATGTTCACCATTAAGAAGATCCGTATAGATAGAACCAAAATCCTTATCAGCGGCATAATCTTGTTTGATTTGCTCAAAACCAGGCACGTTAATAGACATGGCAGCCAAAAGATGTTTCCTCCTACTTAATGCATCCGCAATCAGGTTATCCTTTCCAGCTTTATGACGAATGCTAAATTTGAATTCTTGTATATATGCACTCCATTTAGCACGGTTAGCGCTGATCTTCTGCTGAGAGTAAAGCACAAACTCATTAGCAATCAAATAATGTCTCCAATGACGAAGCGTTTGGACAAGTGCATAGAATTCCAAATCATATGCAGTATACTTTCGCTTAGCATCAGAAAGTTTCTCACTGGATAATGCAATAGGATGTCCTTCCTGGCTAAGGACACCGCCAATGCCACCATTTGAGGCATCGCAAGCAATTTCAAATAGCTTGCTAAAATTAGGAACCTGTAGAACGGGTGCTTCAGTAATCTTTTGCTTGATCTTCTCAAAAGCCCTAGTGGCTGCATTGGTCCACTTGAAATCACCTTTCCTCATACAATCCGTAATAGGAGTCATAATAGTACTGAAGTTTCTGATAAACCTTTTGTAAAAATTGGCAAAACCATGAAAACTACGAACTTCAATAAGGGTAGTAGGAATTGGCCAATCAAGAATAGCGCTTACTTTTGCAGGATCCATCTTAATTCCTTGCGCAGATACTACATATCCCAAGAAAACAACAGAATCACTCATGAAAGTGCATTTCTTGAGATTGATATAGAATTGCTCCCGGCGGAGAAGTTGGCAGACCTTTTCTAAATGCTGAAGGTGATCTTCTTTTGACTTGCTGTAAATAAGAATATCATCAAAGTAGACGACAACAAATTTTCCAATAAAAGGCTGCAATAATTGTGTCATAACCCGCACAAAAGTACTAGGAGCATTGGTTAAACCGAAAGGCATAACCATCCATTCAAAAAGACCATCCTTTGTTTTAAAGGCAATTTTCCATTCATCTCCTGGTCTTATGCGAATTTGATGATAACCACTCCGCAGATCAATTTTTGAAAATATGCATGCACCAGTCATCATGTCCAATATATCATCCAATCGAGGAATAAGGAAGCGATATTTTACCGTGATTTTGTTAATTGCACGGCTGTCGACACACATTCGCCAGCTTCTGTCCTTCTTTGGAGTGAGAAGTGCTGGAACACCACATGGGCTGAGACTTTCCTTTATATAGCCTTTCTGAAGCAGATCATCAACTTGCCTTTTTAACTCTGCATGTTCTGCTGGATTCATCCGATAAGCAGGTAAGTTAGGTAAGGAAGCTCCTGGAACAAGATCAATAGCATGCTGAATGTTTCTTAGTGGGGGTAGTTCTTTGGGTAACTCATGAGGAACTAAGTCAGCAAATTTGTCTAATAAGGGCTTCACTTCCTGAGGAATGGCATGAGAATCACCAGCAACTTGTTTAGTAACTAAGGCATACATGCTCTTTGCTTTCAACTTCAAATTTCCGCATGGTTAAAATATGCGAGGTAGGAGAAGATGCGGCGGTGGCGGGAGAAGAGGTAGGAGAGGATGGCGGAGTCTGCAATGGATGCAGCACGATCCGTCTACCTTTCCAATTGAAAGCATAAGTATTGTGTTCATGATCTGTGATCACTTTAAGCTTATGTAACCATGGCCGCCCAAAAAGAATATGTGTAACGTTCATTGGGATGACGTCACAGAGAAGAGTATCCTCATAATTGCCAATCTTAAAAGGCACACAGCATTGCTGACAAACAGGAATGGAATAATTATCAACCCATGCAACTTTATATGGCCTTGGATGCTTTACCGTGGAAAGTTTAAGCTTATCAACTGCTTCTTGAGAAATAACATTCATAGCACTTCCACCATTAATAATCATATTGCATGATTTGCCCATACATCTGACACGAGACCGAAAAATAGAAGCATGATTCCAATCTTCTTCCTTTTTAGCATCTGTTACTAGCAAACGACGATCTAGAAAAAGAAGTGGAATACCATCATCAGCGTCTGCATAATCTATCTGATCTGCTTGATCTTCATAAGGAGGATCTGTGTCAGCTTGCCCTGATTCGACATGCTCATCATGCTGAGTATCAGTATCAGGCTCATTGGAAGTGTATAAATTGCAATGAGGGCATTCATTGGCATAATGTCCGCGTTGCTTACAGGCATGACAAACAATATCCCTCCTGTCTGTTCTTCCATAAGCACGATTATCAGGCTGGTTCGGTGGAAACCTCTGATTTTGTTGGGGGTTCATCTGCCTTTGTTGCATCCCTGGCCGAGGATTCTGAGGAGTCTGCTGAACTTGACGCTGAGGAGGAGGCCTATAAATTGGTGCTTGAGTACGATTATAAGTAGAGTCAGGACTTATTTTTGTGGAAGGCTCCCCGGCTTGAAAAATATTGCGCTTCTGCAACTGAATTTCATGTTGGGCTTTGCGGGTTTTATTGAATATTTCATCCACTGTGGCATGGTCAAACATTGCCACCTCTCGTCTGATATCGGCACGCAGATTATCTCTGTATCTAGTGATAGTCAGACGATCATCAGTCCTCAAGTTACAACGAACAATGTATTCGCGAAACTTGTTGGTATATTCTTCCACAGTCATAGTGCCTTGCTGGAGACTTAGATACTCTTGGTGGAGTGTATCCATATAATCAGAAGGAAGAAAATTGCCTTTGAGCTTTTCTTTCATGATATTCCACCGGAGAATCGGCTGGCCCACTGCAAGCTCATTGTTTTCAACACCATACCACCAAATTCGAGTAGGACCCTTTAGTTTAACCTTGGTAAAGGCTATCCGCTATGCATCATTCATACCATACCAAGCAAAATAATCTTCCAAAGAATTAAGCCAATCAACAAAAACTTTCGGGCTCGCATCACCACTAAAGTCAGCAATTTCAATTTTGACTTTCCTAGTGATGTCATCAGGTGGGGGTGTAACAGGGTGAGCGTGATGATCTCGTTTAACCAGAGGGCGCTGCATAAAATCACGAATGGATTCATAATTTTCAGGTCTTTCTGGTTGGACGGGCGTATAAACCATAGATACATTGGAAGACCCTTCTTGACTAACAAATTGCTTTGTTTGTAGCTCAGCAATGGCAGTTTCTGCAATTTTGAGACGTCTCGTGACATCTTCTAATTCTTGACTTAATTTAAGGATGGTTTCATCCATCTGCCGGTCTGTCATCCAATGCTGGAGATCATCACCTTTCCTAGGCATGACTTTTTTTTTTTTTTTGAACAAAAAGGTGGGTCGGACAGGCCGGGTCTACTTAAGTCCGTATGCAGACTCGACACTCACACGTGAGAACAAAAGAAACTTGTTCTCTCTTTCTGCTGTCTCGGTCTATGTGCAGGAAACAAAATAAAAGAAGGAAAGGTTGCTTAGCTGATGAAGGCAAGAAGAGGAAAGAATGGAAACTGGCGATGGAAGCTAGACGATGGAGGCTGAAGCGATCGTTGAAAGTGCTACTGGCCATTGCTGAGGACGGTGAAGAAAAACGGCTGGAGGCCGCTGCCGCTGCTGACGGTGACGACGAGGTTGACGTTGGAAGTCACCGGTGCCAGGTACGTTGTCTTTCCCCTTTTTTCTCTTCTCGCTGCTCTCTCGCTTCGGCTGCTCTTTTTTTTTTTTTTTTTTGCTCTGGTTTGGGGAAGGTTTGGCCAAAAAGTGGGTTTGAGGGGATTTTCGGTGGTGGATCTGGGTAGACAGGGTGTCGGTGCAGGGTGAGGGTGTACTGACAGGGGTAGTGGATGGGGTTTCGATCGGGTGGTTGGGTGTCACAGAGGTTGGGATTTTTTGTTTTAGGCTTCGATGGTCGAACGGTAACGGCGTTCTACTGTCGAAAAGGGGGTTTCGTCTGGGCTGACATCGGCGGGTTGGGTTTTGAGGATAGTGGTTAGGGATGTACAATGAACAGTGGAGAAAGTTGATGAAGATGGGGTGACGGGTTTAGGGTTCTGAAGGGGATTAGATGAGTAAAGGGGTGTTGACAGTGGGTGTTGGGGCTGCTAGGTTCTTCGGTAAAGGTGGTGGAGATGATTGCCGGTGGGCAGTGGATGTAAGGATGAATTCCGGGAACAACGATGGTTACCGGCGACTGGATCTGGGCTTTGATACCAATCTGGCGCAGCCCCGGATTGTGGGTCGGGTGAAGAACAATCTCCCGAGGGATTGTTCGAATCTGAAGATTCAATGACAGTGACGATCAAAACCTAGAACAAGAAACGCTGGAAAACTGAATTTTTATTGATAAAAGCATACCTTTACAATGAAGAACTCCTCCTTATATAGGAGAGATTAATTGTAAAATAGAAGGCCTAATTGTACACAGACATGACCTACTAAAAAAAAAATAGGAAGTAAATAAAGATAAATAAGGATAGGGATCCTTGAGGAGGCTAATGATCAATTGAATGTCTTGCGGGCCTGTGATCTAGGCCGGACTTGGGTTCGGCCTGCATCACAATGGAAGAGGGAAACTTTGCGAGAAGAATTGTGTGGATCGCTGCTTCAATTTTGGTAACATCCCTGAAAACTGTGTCTCCAAGATTACTGATCATGAGTTTTTAATATTTGAAATCTTGAGAAGTTGAGATGCCTTCATGTCATTATCCAAAAATAGTGGCAGAGGCTTTATGTGCAGTAGTCGTGAGTGGGGAGAAGCAGAAATAGCTATGGAAAACTATGAATTGAAGTCGCCTTTGCAGAAATAGTTGATAGTAGCGTGTAGGAAGCACGTGATTGGTTAAGCAAAGAGAACTAATTCCAGTGAGTGTGATGCATGTGGATTTGAAATAGACAACAGATTGGGAAACAAAATGCGAACAAATGGAAGGAAGTGAAATTTTATTGTGGATAAGGATTACAAATGGTCAAAGAAGGAACGAACCTGAGATTATGAGCTGACACTAAAGCTCTAAGTCGATTAACAATTGCTGGCACCCCTTGCACAGATGAGAAAGTATGGCTGTAATCACAGGTGCTCTGGGTTAATGGGAACTTTATCCTCAGTCCTCCCTTTGGACCTCCAAAAGGCTGAAGTTTCTAGAAAACCAAAAACTGGGAGAGAACTCAAATTCAGAGCTTTTGACCTCGTTCTTGACAAAAGATACTCTTAAGTCTTAACCATTGTTCTGATAATTGAAATCATATACCAAATCATTTAAAGGGGATGAATCAAATCAAAATGTATTGTGAATCTTAGGATATTTTTTCTTATAAAAATAAAAAAAATAGAAAACTAGTTATTCATAATCCATCTATTTTCCATTCATAGCAACATAATTACAATGACGAATAAGACTAGGAATCTAGGTTACAATTACATGAAGGACACAATGACATACTAACATTTCATTACATGAATAGTTAAATATCTTTAAGATATCAATATTACTAGGAAACATAAATAAGTAGATTTGATCTATTCTCTTTAAATAAAAAAAATAAAACTAAAGTCCAAACAATTAGCCTTACATGGTTAGGATGTCTCCTGAAGCTAAAAAAGTCTTAATGAAGAAAAAAATGAAAAAGATTAAAAAAAAATACATGTAGGACAAAATATCACTCATAAAGTTGAACACTCCACTCACATGCCCATTCCTTACTAACTCTAATCTCTAAAGCTCCCCAAAATTGAAAAGTTCTTAAAATATTCTTTAAGCACTCTATAACCTTTTAAAAATAGAAATTTTAACAAAAAAGAGCAGAAAGAAAGTGGAAAAAAAAATACTTATATTAACCTCTTAGCTATGGCTATTCCTTCTTGAACGAATCACTTGAGTTTCACTTGCAAATGGAATTCTTGGTATAGATATGTGTCTTTTTCCTTGGGATTGATATGAATCGTAAGATTATGACAACAACAATGATCTTATTTGAAATTCTTTTCCTAGTTTGGCTCTGGGACCCCTTCAAGGCATAGGGTTCCATTTTGGGCCCTTCATGGTATAGGGATTCCAAAATGGACCACCATTGTGCCATGGGATTTTGGAACCCATAGCACAAGGGTCTCATCCTTTAGTATTTTTGCCTTGACTCTTAGTTCCTTTTCATTTTCCCTCCCATTTCCACACCTTTTCCACTTCGTTTGTTATTTTTTTCTCGAATGGTGTTTGTCTGTCAATTTTGATGGGTCTTTTGGTTGTAAGGGCACTGCTAAATGCTAATATTGCTATTGTAGAGGGTATTCTACATGGTCATAAGGGAGGATGCTCTTGCCTACTTAGCAACTGTGCCATGACATGCTTTGCATCCTTGGAATACCTTGGGGCCTTTGTGGAGCCCAACTATGCTCCACTTTCAATCTCATATTCTAATGTGGCTATACTCATTGAAGGTAAAACTGTTGCTCTAGTGTTGGCATTCTAAAACCTACATCTGGTTTGATGGGAGGTCGTTTCATTGGAAACAATTCCAACAAAGCTCTTATGTTGATCACACATTGGGTCTTTGCCTGATGCTTGTGGGAAGTGAATAGAATGTAGATGCCTTATAAATAGAATGTGGATGCCTTATCCTGCTGATGCTAGAGAGACCCATGGTCTCCCATCGGTCAACCAGCACATGGGCCCAGTCCATTTGTCTTGACCAGCCTGTCAGCCCCATCTATCTTGAGTTCTCAACTAGCTTTTGGGCCCAAGTCAACCCACATATTTCTATTTTCTTTAGAATTTTATTTATATTTTAAGATGTTTTACTTAGATATTTTAATCAGTGTGTTTGGATGGTCTAGATTAGATTTGGATTTAGTTTTCTCCTATTTAAAGCATTGTACTGCCTCTTTCGAGGGTTAGAACTTCGACAAGACAACGAGTAATGAAGATTTTTTGAGTGCTTTTTTCTCCTCGTCTTTGATAGGGAGCTTCATGTGAGACCAACTTTTTAGGTGAGAACCTGACCCATCCCTCTTCTTTCCATTTCTATCCATACCCACCCTGCATCTCGGTCCACTGTCCCCATCACATCCGCAAGGCCCGTGGAATCTCTGTTCGGAACTAGTCTTCTTTCAATCATCTAGGTTTTGCTTCTAGAAGGTATGCTCCTCAATGAAGTATTCATCTATCATCTATCCCAGGAGTCTTATAGTGTTATGCCCATTTGGGTTCCATCCATGCATTATGAGATTTTGGACTTTCTAACTGTAGATAGTATATGTGTGTCGTCTAAGGTTTTATTCTTTTGTATGGATAGGCTGCGTATGTCTACCTCCTTTGTACTGTTCGGGTCGCATGTATTCGGACTCAAACCATAGGACATGGCCATAAGACTCGGCTGAGTCTTGATGCAACTCGGTTGAGTCGACTTGGACTTGGTCATGACTGAGTCGGGTCCCGAGTCTGATTTTTTAATCCTTGCTTTCAAATCTCTTATCTTTGTTAGGGCGTCCTTTACTTACTACCCCTCTCTTTATACTTCTAATTCAAAAATCTAAAACTACTATTCTTTGATGCCTGGTGGAACTCTCTACGGGAATAACCTTGGAATAACCTTACAATCTTTATAAGCCAAAAAAAATAAAAAATAAAAAATCCAAAACTACTATTCTATGTTGTTTGGTTGAACTTTCTACATGCATAACCTTACAATCTTTACAAGGCAGTTGGTCATATTTTTCTATGTGTGATCATTCAAAAATCATCATCATCAAAGCCTTATTCCAACCATGTTGGGGTTGGCTACATGAATTTTGTTTCTCCATTTTCTTAGAATTCATGTTTGGGTTGTGACAAAGTTTTACGTTGGCTGTCAACCTACCTAACGCAACCCTCCTCTTTTATCTGGGCTTGGGACCAGCAACAAAAACTGGTGGAGTTATGTGGGATCATTAAAAAAAAAATATATTTCTGTGGGAAAAATTATATTCGGTTATCGCTCTTTTTAGTTTCACTCTTTTAAGCAATTAAATGCTCCTCTCTTTTTTAAATAGTGTGTGTGTTTTTTTATTTTTATTTTTATTTGTTATTACTAGGCCAAATATCTACACAAATGCCAAAATGGTGTCTCCAAATTCATTCCTATTCTCCAAATTCTTATTTTACATGCACTCTTTCATGCCTTTTTCTATCCTTTACTACATGTTTATTGAAATATGCTCCTAGAATATCTTTTTACTAATTAGAGTTTCTTGTATTAAACCATCCATTGCCCAAAACTGTCTATTAACACTTTCATTTGATCTTACTTGGGGTGCGTAGGCACTAATGATATGAACTATATCTTCCTGATACTTGTTTAATTGCTATATGCCACTACCCAATCTCTTGAATTTCACATATTTACTTTCAAATCTAAGTCTACTACTATTCCTATTCCATTTTTGCATTTGTCCTTTTCTGTGTAGTAGAGTTTGTAGTCACTTGTGGGTTCCGTAGCTTTATCACCATTCCATTTTTTTTTTTCATGCAGATATTGTATTGACTCCTATTTTCATTGTATTGACTGACTTCATTCTCTTGCCTGTCAAAATTCCTGTATTCCAAGTAGCAAGTTGAGTCCTCTTTTTCTGGACTAATTTCTTTACCCACATTTTTTCTAAATTGGTGCAGATACCCTTGCCTACTTTCCACTGGAACCAGGTGCTACAACAATATGTCGCTTATAGGATATTGCACCCTTGCATGATCATGGAATGCTAATATCTCATAATTCATGCAGGCTGTTAACTTACATGACACAGTCTTCCTTTATCTAGTATTTGTTAAATAGTTAGTTTGCTACACCTTTAATGCCTGGGCATTTTGGGTGTATTGGTTAACAACTTGAGATGGTATCAGAGCCAACATGTCCCGAGTTCGAATCCACGCAGGGCAAAAAGGGCCCTATGTCGCATTTTGTGTGCAGCCGCATGTGTGTAGGGCAAAGAGGTCCCATGTCGTGTTGGGTGGGTGTGTGATTCGGGTCTCGGCAGTGTCCCATTGAGAGGAGGAGGAGGGCAGCGGGGGCAGCGGGGGGCGAGTAGTTAGTTTGCTGCACCTTTAACGCTTAGGCATTTTGGGTACATTGGTTTGCAACTTGAGAGTATTGAGACCGATGGAGTTAGACAAAAGCATTATCTATTTTTCCATTTTCAATATTGTATGGTGAATGTGCGGAAAGTAGATGGCATAAGATGAATTCTTAAAGGAAGCATGTGTATGGAGACCCTTGTAGATATTCAAGAGGATTTTTTGGGAAAACCCCCTAGATGCCTGCTACACAAAAAAGGACCATATAGAGTTTAGTGCATAGAACAGGTCCAGTGGGTTCGTTTTCGTGTAAAAAATTTTCATTTTTTAAATAAATGGGGAGCGATGATTACGTCGGTCCCATTTTATATGAGCGATGCTATCATTGCTACCCTTTCTTTCTCCTCTTTCTCCATCCCTCAATCTCTCCCCCCACCTCCGCCTGGGCATTGGCTTGTTCCACCTTGCCACCCTACCCCGACATCTCCTGCCACTTTTATGTCTCCGAATCCACCCCTAGGTTTTGCACCAAGTAGTTCTACCATGTCCTCTACACCAATTTTAGGTTTTTGGTCGCTTTCCCCAGTCCCTCCGAGCTCAAATCGATCTCCACTACCTTCCAAACCCTCACTAGACTCCCTAATTGCTGCGGTGTCATGAAGTGCACCCACTTCGGGGCCCAAAAAGGCGAGAGCATCGACACCCAGTTTGTGGTCGACTCTACGTCTTAGATCCTCATTATTGCCACCAATTTCCGAGGCTGTCGCCACAAGGATGAGTCCATTATTCTCTGGTCCTCTGCCTTCTACAAGGACGTCCAAGGAGTCTCCTAACCTCGCCACTGGCTTACCTTGAAGGGGTTGCCATCCCTTGGTATCTAATTAGGGGCAATGCGTATCCTTTGCTCCCTTGGCTGATGGTTCCATTTGTTCACCACATCTTGTCCTCTTCCTCTTTTGGAGATGGAGATGGATATGGATCTGTTTGTGGGCCTGCCCTACGAACCTTTGGTAGCTTGAGGAATTGGGGCATTCTTTGCCGTCCCATAGAAAAAGAAGAGATCAACATGGCCGTGGCATGCATTGGGGCTTGCTTGATACTCCACAATGTTTTACTTATGAGGGGAGACTTCTTCGCCCTCATGGATGCGTTGATGGAGAAAGAGGAGGAAGAAAAAAGGGGAAGAAAAAGAAAGTAGCGATGATTATTAAATTAAATTAAACATTTTTTTTGTAGGAAGAGGGACCCATAGGACTTGTTTTGTACACTAAACTCTAATGGGTGCTTTTTTGTGCATTGGGCAGTGCACTAAACTCTAATGGGTCTTTTTTTGTGGATTGGGCATCTAGGGGGCCTTTTCTTGTAAATCCTCTATTCAAATGTAGTAGGGATTATTTTTTTTTCTTTATATTGTAAGGAGAAGCTGGCTTAATCGAGGTTAGATGGTATTTCTTGAAAGAATATTTTTTTAGGATTCTTGTTGAATTATATAAATAACTAAATTGAAAATTTTATGTTTATCACTTTATTGAGGCCGTTAATTTGGTTGACAGAGGATACAAATGTTTATTAATGTTTTGGCTGAAAGAATTAATTTCTAAAATAAGTGGGAAAATCGTTCCACCGGTCGCGACGAAAGAGCTGTTGAGATATGAGGACCCCACAAACCAACAGTGTCTATAAACATGAGTCAAAAGATCGAACTCCAAACCCCCTTCTAGGAAAATCATCATCATCATCATCAGCAAGCCTTATCCCAACCATGTTGGGGTCGGCTACATGAATTCTGTTTCTCCATTCTGTTCTATTTTGAGCCAAATTCTTCGATAAGTTAAACTTCTTCAAATTTGAATCAATGACCTCCATCAATATTTTCTTTGGCCTACTCCTACCTCTTGATAGGCCATCCACCTGTATAGCCAAACTTTTTTGTCACCGGTGTCATTACCGGCCTACACTCAACATGCTCAAATCATTTTAAATGGGTTTTTCTAATTTTATCTCCTATTGGTGCTATCCCTAAATGCTTTCGAAAGTGCTCATTTCTAATTTTATCTTTCCTAGTTTTACCACATATCCACCTAAGTATTCTCATTTTCGCTACATCCATTTTATGAATATACGTCTTCTTAATTGGCCAACATTCTGCTCCATATGTCATAGTTGGTCTAACCACTGTCTTGTAAAATTTGCCTTTCAATTTCGCTAGCATTCATCTGTCACAAAGTACTCCAGAAATTAGTCCCCGCTTCAGCCATCCAACTTTTATCCTATACTCCACATATTCGTCAAACTCCTCATCCTTACTAATCATCGAACTTAGGTACCAAAAAAAATCTTTACGTGGTATCTCATGGGTTTCAATTTTGACAGTAGTTTCAATACTTTGTATATGTCCACTGAAGTTGCAATTCATATATTCTGTCTTTGTATGACCTATTTTAAAGCCTCTAGATTCTAATGCCTCCCGCCATCTCTCAAGTTTTTCATTTACACCATCTCTTGATTCATCCACCAATACTATATCATCTGCAAACAACATACATCATGGTACTTCTTCTTGAATATGCACAATTAATTCATCCATAATTAATGTAAAGAGATAATAGCTTGAGGTTGATCCCTGATGTAAACCTATAGTCACGGGGAATCCAACTGTTTCTCCACATGTGGTTTTCACATTTGTTATTGTTCTTTCATACATATCCTTGTTAAACAGGTCATGGCCCAAGGCCCATGATCACAAATTATGTCTCACGTGCATGAATATTGGTCATATTGTAACAGCTGTACAGTTTCTCTTAATTAGATTTCCCATTGTAAATTAGTTAGCTTACTTTCTAAAGTTAGAATAGCAATTGATGTAAATTAGCTAGTTTCCTAACTTAGAAGCCTTGATTTAGGCATGTAATACTCTATATATTGGGATTTCATTCTCCAAAGTTGACACACAGAAATATATACATTCAAAGACTTTTGTCTTCGTGAGTCTGTCTTGGTCTGAGATTGTCATGGTATCAGAGCAGGATTCTAATCCTCAATATTAGAATTCATTCAAGGAATCAAATCAGAGAGAAATCCTTCTTTTTGAAGGAATAAACAGATAGAGCATCTGTTTCAAGGGATCGACATCATCTGATTGGATCAGATCAACAGTGGCCCACCTGCGATCGTCTCAGTATCATCAAGAATTCTTCCAGCCAGGATCGCCCGAGTCTCCTCAGTATTTTGGTGATTTTCTCAGATTTTTTCTGACAGTGTAAGGTGCGTTTCTGATCATTCTCGTGTTTTCTCAAAATCCTGCACAAGTTTTGATCAAGACCATCCAGATTCTTGGATCTTCAGCAGATTGTTTTCAAACCACTTCCAGTCTGAGCGAAAACTGTGTGGCTTCATAGATCAGGATCCTGATCAGAGACCAGGATCACCAGTGGGGCCCACGACAAGGTTTTCTAGCCCAAATCAAGGACGTCTGGGGTGTTTTTTTCAATTTTTTTTTCCTCTGATTGACCTGATTGGTCTGATTTTGGGTTTGGATCGTCTCAAACATCTTCTCCAGCACTCCAGCATTTTTTTACTACATTACTGCTGCGCTTATCACTTGTTCTGTTTCACAATATAGTTGCTATGGACAAATCTGAGATCACTTTGGTCAAATTTAATGGAAAGAACTACCCTGCATGGTCTTTCCAATTTCAAACCTATCTTGAAGCAAAGGAATTATGGGGATTTATTTCTGGCACAGACCCTAAACCCACTGAGGATGAGAAGAAGATCTCCTCTTGGCATACTAAAGATGCCAAAATTAAATCCTGGATTTTGGGCTCTGTTGAGCCTCATCTGATCATGAATCTCAAACCTTACCCCACTTCCAAGGGTATGTGGGAGTATCTGAAGAAAGTATACCATCAAGATAATTCAGCACGACAATTTCATCTTGAATGTGCGATTGCTGAATATACCCAGGGAACCTTGTCCATACAAGATTATTATTCAGGTTTTCATACACTGTGGTCGGAATATGATGGCATAAAATATGCTGATGTGGCTCCGGATGTTTTGCTTGTTATTCAAGAACTTCAGGCCTCTAGTCACAGGGATCAGTTTTTGATGAAACTTCGTAGTGACTATGACAGTGTCCGCTCTGCCTTGATGAATCGGATGCCCTTACCATCCTTGGATGTTTGCTTAAATGAACTCCTACGTGAAGAACAGCGCATTGCGACCTCCGCTCATCTCACACATCAAACGACTGAGACTTATTCCGTTGCCTTATCTGCCAGTAGAACTTCTCAGCCTCAGCCACGCGACTTGAGCAAAACACAATGTTACAGTTGTCAACGGTTTGGTCACATTGCCACTCAATGTAAACAGAAGTTCTGCAATTACTGTAAAAAGTCGGGCCATATCATCTCTGAGTGTCGCCGTCGCCCACAGCGTCCATCATCTCAGCCTCAGACTTCCCCATCTCAGCCACCGCATGCGTATGTTGCGTCGTCGGTTATGCCTGCTCCCACATCTGCACCCTCACAGTCTGACCCCTCATCCTCTCTCACTCCTGAATTGGTTCAACAGATGATCGTCACTGCCCTTTCTGCTTTTGGTCTCTCAGGTACCTCCTCTCCATCTTCTCCTTGGTTCCTTGATTCAGGGGCATCTAATCATATGACCGCTTCCTGTGCCCCACTCTCCAATGTGCAAAGATACACCGGCCCTCTTCAAATACAAACTGCTAACGGGGGCAATGTTCCCATTACTGCTGTCGGTGACATCTCTGGTCCCATTCCATTGAAAAATATTTATTTGTGTCCATCATTAACTTCAAACCTCTTGTCAGTTGGGCAGCTTGTTGAAAATGATTGTAACATCTCTTTTTCTTCTTCTGGTTGTGTTGTGCAGGACCAGATGACCGGGAGGGAGATCGCGAGGGGGCCTAAGTGTGGACGCTTGTTTCCACTGGATCTGTCTCAACTTTCTAGGAATAAAATTGGCACTAATGAGTTTTGTTTTTCTATTAGTGATACCAGCCAATTGTGGCATAAAAGACTTGGACACCCGAATTCAAGAACTTTGTCCCTTTTGTTCAATTCTGGATTATTAAATAAAATTACTGGTTTATCATCTTCTTCTGTGTCTTTTGATTGTGCTACTTGCAAAATAGGAAAGAGCAAATCTCTTCCTTTTCCTATTTCTACTTCCCACAGCACTCAGTGTTTTGCGTTGGTTCATAGCGATGTCTGGGGCATTGCTCCAACTCTTTCTCATGCTCACTATAAATATTTTGTGACCTTTATTGATGATTACAGTCGGTTTACATGGGTCTACTTTCTGCATTCTAAATCTGATGTTTTTCATGTTTTTAAAATTTTTTTGGCTTATGTCGAAAATCAATTCTCCACCTGCATTAAAATTTTGAGATCTGATTCTGGTGGGGAATACATGTCATCTGATTTTCAGCAATTTTTGCAAAACAAAGGCATTATTTCTCAACGTTCTTGTCCTTATACTCCACAACAGAATGGAGTTGCTGAAAGGAAAAATCGCCATCTGCTTGATGTCACTCGTTCTCTTCTTTTGGAATCTTCGGTTCCTGCTCGTTTTTGGGTTGAGGCTCTGGCTACAGCAGCTCATCTTATCAATCGTATGCCATCCCCCTCCCTTGAGAATCAAAGTCCATATTACCGTTTGTTCAAGACCGCTCCCTCATATGATGATCTTCATGTTTTTGGCTCCACTTGTTTTGTGCATTTGCCACCATCTGAGAGGACCAAACTCACAGCTCAATCAGCTCAGTGTGTGTTTTTAGGTTATGCACCTTTCCAGAAAGGATTCCTCTGCTATGATCCTCACATTCGTCGTTTTCGTACATCTCGGAATGTTGTTTTCTTTGAACATCAGTATTTCTTTCAAAAACACATTGATCCGCCTGACCCCACTTTTGTGTCCTTACCGGGTTTTTCTGACGACTCTTCTGTTGTTCGTTTTAATCCCAACTTTGTGTATCACAGACGGAATACCATAGCGCCTACTACTGCTCTTCCTCCTGATCCTCCTCCAGCATCTGGCTCCGGACATACTTCACTGCGTCGATCCACTCGGATTTCGGTACCACCAGACCGTTATGGGTTCTCCCATACTTCTTTAATGGCCACTTTGTCTTCTTCTTCCATTCCACAATCCTATACTCAGGCTGTGCAGGATCCGTGTTGGAGCAAGGCTATGCAAGAGGAATTGGATGCGTTAGCACAAACTCATACGTGGGATATTGTACCGTCTCCTGTGGGTGTCAAACCCATTGGCTGTAAGTGGGTTTTTTCTCTCAAATTAAAATCTGATGGCTCCTTAGATCGCTATAAGGCGCGTCTTGTTGCTCTTGGTAATCGACAGGAATATGGCATTGACTATGATGCGACCTTTGCTCCGGTTGCCAAGATGACCACTGTCCGCACTATTCTTGCTGTTGCTGCCTCTCAATCTTGGCCTCTCTATCAAATGGATGTCAAAAATGCGTTTCTCCATGGTGATCTCCAAGAAGATGTTTATATGCGCTTACCTCAGGGATGCTCCTCTGCCCCCGGTATGGTTGCTAAACTTCGTCGCTCTCTCTATGGTCTGAAACAAGCTCCTCGCGCCTGGTTCGAGAAATTTCAAGCTGCTCTTCTCCGCTTGGATTTTTGTCCAAGTCTGTATGATCCTTCTATGTTTTTACATCATGCTCCATCTGGGATCACTATTCTTCTTGTCTATGTTGATGATATCGTCATTACCGGTCCTAATGCCGGAATGATTCAGCAGCTCCAAGCGTCTCTTCGTGAGTCATTTCAAATGAAGGATCTTGGCCCTCTCCACTATTTCCTCGGTCTTGAAGTTCATCAATCCCCTAAAGGTATTGTTGTCAATCAGCACAAATACACTGTTGATCTCATTGCCTTAGCTGGTATGACTGCTTCTGCTCCTGTTGATACGCCAGTAGAGCTGAATGTCAAACTCAGTCGCGACGAAGGTGATCTTCTTTCTGATCCCACCACCTATCGGCAGTTGGTTGGCAGCTTGATCTACCTCACGATCACTCGGCCTGATATCTCTTATGCGGTCAACTTGATGAGTCAGTTCATGACAGCTCCTCGTCACCTTCATTTGGCTGCTGTTCGCCGCATCATTCGGTATCTTATTCGCACATCATCTCGAGGGTTGTTTTTTCCATCCAACAATCCTCTGACTCTCACAGCTTATTCAGATGCTGATTGGGCTGGTTGCCCGGATACTCGCAGATCAACGACTGGATGGTGCATGTTTTTGGGTAATAGTCTCATCTCTTGGAAATGCAAGAAACATGACAAGGTTTCGAAATCTTCTACCGAGGCAGAGTATCGAGCCATGTCTGCTGCATGCTCAGAAATTCTTTGGCTACGGGGATTGCTTTCTGACATTGGTTTTCCAGCATCAGGCGCTACACCTCTCTATGCTGATAATACTAGTGCTATTCGGATTACTGAAAATCCGATTTTTCATGAACGTACTAAACACATAGAGGTTGATTGTCACTTTATTCGTGATGAGCTTCAACGTGATGTCATCAGCCTGCCCCATGTCTCCACTGAACTTCAACTTGCTGATATTCTCACCAAAGGTCTTCCCCGCCCACGTCATCAGTTCTTGGTTGACAAATTGATGCTCGTTGATTCTCCCGCATCAATTTGAGGGGGGGTGTTAAACAGGTCATGGCCCAAGGCCCATGATCACAAATTATGTCTCACGTGCATGAATATTGGTCATATTGTAACAGCTGTACAGTTTCTCTTAATTAGATTTCCCATTGTAAATTAGTTAGCTTACTTTCTAAAGTTAGAATAGCAATTGATGTAAATTAGCTAGTTTCCTAACTTAGAAGCCTTGATTTAGGCATGTAATACTCTATATATTGGGATTTCATTCTCCAAAGTTGACACACAGAAATATATACATTCAAAGACTTTTGTCTTCGTGAGTCTGTCTTGGTCTGAGATTGTCAATCCTTAAAAATTTCAATGTAACTTTTGGGGACATTCCTTTTCTTTAAAACCCACCAAATTAAATTCCTTGGTATCCTATCATAGGCTCTTTCCAAATCGATAAAGATCATGTGTAGATTTTTCATTTTTGCTTGATATTTTTTCATTAATTGCCTAAGTGAAAAGATAGCTTCCATAGTTGATCTCCCTGGCATAAAACCAAATTGATTTTCAGAGATCTCGGTCTTCCATCTCAGTCTTTGCTTCATTATTCTCTCCCATAACTTCATAGTATGACTTATAAATTTAATTCTTCGATAGTTTGTATAATTTTGTATATCTTCTTTATTCTTATATATCGGTACTACAATGCTTCTCCATTCATTCGGCATTTTCTTTGTCACAAGTATCTTATTAAATAGTCTACATAACCAACTCACTCCAACCTCTCATAAGCATTTCCATACCTCTATCGGAATACTATCTGGGCTTGTTGCCTTTCCTGTCTTTATTCGCTTCAATGTTTCTTTCACTTTTACCCCTCTAATTCTATGGAGAAAAGTATGCTCTAGTAATGAAGTATCCTCCTTAACTCTTGTATCGCCCAAATGTTCTTCATTTATAAGTTTGCTTCCTTTTACTTTTCCTTAATATCGTTGTCCTTCACCAGAATATTTTCCTCATTGTTCTTGATACATTTGATATGATCTAAGTCTCTACTTTTCTTTTCTCTTATTTTTGCTAGCTTAAAAATATCATTTTCTCCTTTTCTTGTTCCCAACCTATTATAGAGGTTATCGTATGCTTTGAACTTTGCACTACTTGCTACTTTTTTAGCTTCTTTCTTTGCCTTCTTATACAGCTCAAAATTTTCCATACTCTTAGTCTCTTGTCAAACTTTGTAGCAATGTCTTTTCTGTCGAATAATTTCTTAAACCTCCCCACACCATACCATGTTTCTTTATTAATGTCTCTTTCTTTTTGATTCTTCAAGTACCTCCTTTGCAACATTCCTAATGCAATTAGCCATTTGATTCTACATTACTGTAGTTTCTCCTTCAATATTTTATTCTCCCTTCTCAATCATTTTGTCCTTAAATATATTTGCTCTTTCCCCCTTTAAATCTCTCCACCTTGTTTTAGGGTCCATTTTGTTTACTACCGCTCTCGTTCTACTTCTAATGCAAATATCTAAAACTCCGAGCCTATGTTGCGTAGTCAAACTCTTTCCTGGGATAACTTTGCAATCTTTACAAGCCAATCAGTCCTAGTTTCTAACTAGAAAAAAGTTTATCTGACTCTTATTACTCTCACTTTTATAGGTAATTAAATGCTCATCTTTTTTTTTTAAAGTAAGTATTTGCTACTATAAGATCAAATGCCACTGCAAAGTCCAATATAGTGTTTCCGAGTTCATTCTTTTCTCCAAATCTTTACCCCCCATGCACTCTCTCATATCCGCTATTATTTCTTTCTATATGTCCGTTTAAATCCCCTCTAAGGAAAATCTTATCACTATTTGTGATTTCACGCATCAAATCATCCATCTTCTCCCAAAATTGTCTTTTCATACTTTTCTCTAGTCCTACTTGGGGAGCATATGCACTGATGATATGAATTATGTCTTCCTCTAGCACTAGTTTAATTGTTATAATTCTATCACTAAACCTCTTTACCCCCACAATTTTCTCTTTCAAATCCTTATCTACAACTGTACCTAGTCCATTTCTTGTATTACTCGTCCATTTCTTTTATTACTCTTTCTTGCATAGAAAAGCTTATACCTATCCGTGAGCTCCTTAGCTTTATTCCCTTTTCACCTTGTCTCCTGTATACAAGTTACACAAATTTTTCTTCTTTTCATTATCTCAACCAACTCCATGCTCTTGCCTGTCCAGGTTCTTATAGTCCAAGTAGCAAGTCTAATTTTTTTATTCCTCCTCTTTTTTTCATGGATTAACTTCTTTAACCGCACTAGCCCAGAGTCATGCTGTAGCCCTTGCACACTTTTCACTACAGCCGGGCGACGCTGCAATGCGTCGCTTAAAGCAGAGAACGCTCAAGCCTTATCGCGAAATATCATTGTCTCAGAGTTCATGTTTGGGTTGTGACAAAGTTTTACGTTAGCTGTTAACCTACTTAACGTAACCCTCCTCCTTTACTCGGGCTTGGGACCAGCAGCAAAAACTGGTAGAGTTCCAAACCCCTTTCTAGGAAAACAAAATAAAAATTACATTAGGCAACAGCTAGTGGTCTCTTTTCCATCAGTCCATTATTGCTAATTGAATTGTGGAGATTCTTTAACTCCCTTTTCCCTCTCCTGTGGTTGCTTGTTGGGAAGGACCTCCAGCATGATCCTTATCTAGTAACCCTTTAGTAGATGCTCTTGCAGTTAACCCTGCTGTGAAACACGCTATAACTACAATCATTATTCGTGGATTGTGGAATATCTTTATCCTTATCACTTCATTATATGTCCCATTCATTACAATTTCTGTGTAATCTTTACAAGCTTGAGGGATATATATATATTTTTGAATAATAATGAGAACTTTCATTAAAAGCTAAACGGTACAAGAGAAAAATACTGGATAGCATAAAGCCACAATATAAAAACAGAGTCCAGAAGCACTCCCTCTGTAGCCAAGCATCAGCATCTGAGTTGGCAGTCCTTTTTATATGGACAAATGTAGCTTCTAGGATCTTCACTAGAGCAATGACTTCCTCAATATCAGTGAGATTCCAAGGACCAGAACAGCCACCAGATGCCGACCTGATAGTGCAAAAAGAGTCGCCATCTTCAATGATACCTCGAACATTGAGATTATGTGAAGCCCAACACTAAAGATCTTGACTCTGCCTCGTTCGCATTCACAGAGCATGCACCAGCAGGGCCGGAGAAAGAGGAGTGCACTATCTCTAACAATGCCACCAATTCCTGCTGGACCAGGGTTGCGGATGACACTGCCTTCAAAGTTAAGCTTAAATCTGGCAGAGCTTGAAGAGGCCACCTGCAGCCAAGTTCTCAAATTGGAATCGACTGAGATGCCCTTGAAGGCTGGAAGGATGGAGACCCAGTAGGCTGTGAAAAATTTGACCTTATCCGTCATGTCGTCTACAGAGGAGGTCTGGCCTTCAAAACACTGCATGTTCCTTTCTTTCTAGATTACCCAGATGACTGCCAAGAAGGAGGCCTTCCACATAAACTTACCCTAACTGACCCCATCCCCCATCTCCGCTCTTCAAAGAGGCTAGTAATACTATTGGGTAAAACCCATAGGCAATCAAACGAACTGATAACAGCTGACCAAAATCTATAAGCATCCCTGCAATTAAGAAGGAGATGATCAATGGTCTCCGCCTCAGCCAAGCACACAGGACAGCCGTTAACAATCGGCAGATTATGCTTAATTACGTTGTCCGTAATGAGAATTTTTCCCAAAAAGGTCATCCACCCAAAATCAATGACTTTTGTGGAGCTTTAAATCTCTAGATCTTGGCTATTGGAGAAGAGGATGGCATTGTAGATGCAACAACAGAGAAGAGAGATCTAACTGAGAAGAGCCATTTTGTCCACACTTCCATTGGATCATTCCATTCTACAAAATACCTAACCATTGATGAATCATTTTTTGGTCCTCCATAATATCAGCAATTTCATTACTTTTTTCCCTCAACCTTCTCCTTAACAAATCTGGTAGGGACAAATATCTGTTGCAAACTCTCATCAGTACCATGAGTCTCAGGAGACAGAAGGCCAGAAGATTTGTGATTAGTGCCACTTCAAATCTAGATGGGAAACGCATCTGATGGCTACAACTCTGGCCTCCATTTTGATTGGACAGGCTACTTTATCCATGTTCATTTTCTGTATTAGGATGTGTTAAATTAGATCCTTGTTCTATTATTTATTTGTTTATTTATTTTGAAATGGTTTTGTTAACCAATGTTGGATTTGACAAATGGTCATCCTTCTGAAATGAATAATCACGATTCACCGGTCTTTTCTGCATCTAAAATGGACAATTGCTCATTCTGTCTAGTTCAGGATGGCTCTTTTCTTGTTTTTTAATCTATGAAAATGTTTTATGCTGGATCATTCTGTCTAGGTTGGTCATCCAAAAAGCATCCTTTGGATTTCTTTCTACATATGATGCTTGTTGGAAATAATTGCATAAGCCTGTAAGATGTAGCCTGATATTCGCTGTAGATTGACCAAGGGGTGCATTTGGACAAGCCTGGAATTTCATAGCTTGCACTATTTTAATATAGCATACATTTTTATACTGTTAAATTGCCGTGTATCAAGTAAGCAGAAATATTGCAAGGTTCAGCTTTTCTTATTATTGCTGAATGATTTTACATTGCTGTATTTTGGCGTAAGTCCTCATGATATCTGCCTATCAACAGCCTATATAATGGCACCGGAGAGTAATGCATTTCTCATTTTGGCTAAATTAACACTCCTCTGGATACTCAATATTTATTTATTTGTTCATTGCAGGAGAAGGCTTATGAGGTCAGAGAGAAATATAAAGAAGGTAAGTACATCCTTGAGAAAGCTAGGATCTTGAAGGAGGGCTGGTGATGTTGACAGACATAATCAATAGAAGTTTAGTCCATATACAATGTCAAAACAACACATCAGAATCCTAGTTTACATAAAAGACGAAATTAGAAGCAGAATTATTGTGGTATTGTTGATTTAGTTTTCCACTCGCAGACATGCATAGTAACAGGTGTTCCAAAGTAGCAAAGGCTAAAACTCACATTTGGATGTTGATGGAATAAGGAAAACTGATAGTTTTAGCATGTAATCTCTTGTTTTCACCAATTTGTATCATCTCAGGGAATCTCTCTGTTGTTTTCATTATTTTGTATACTCAAAACCACTCTGTTAATGTTTGATTATATTATTTTACTGAGACTGGTACCCCTCTGAAAAAAGGGCTTTTGGAGATATGTTTCTCCCTTGACACGACAATCCTTTGGTTGGTGCTCATTTGTCTAATAGGTATGAAACTGCAAGGATTAAAGGTGAGGATGTACAAGAGATAGTCAAAATATAGCCCTTTGAAGTAAATGACTACCTACCGTTTACCCTAGTAAATTAAATTGATAGTGAAAATTAAAGCCTTTTGAAGCAAATGAATTAGGAACTCAATATGAGTTAGAGAAGCACCTTTTAACGTTTTTGGACTTGAAAAGTTTAAAATGATGGAACTAAGTTTCAATCTTGTTTCAAAGTTCAGGTAGATTCTGGCCATGCGGGTCAGTCAATGAATGGAATGGTGGATGTTTTAGTTAAGCAGTTTCCTGTATTCTTTTTATAGCCATTTTCGCTGTTTCTTTTTCAGTCCGCCTCCTTTTCAAAGCAATAAATTTTATTGTTATAAAAAAAAAAGAAGTAAGCGGTTTGAGAGGGTTTCATCCTTTGTTGGTCCTTTATTATAGTTGAGGAATGTTCATGTGCATCCACCACTCATCATAGAGTGAGGGACACTTACATGGTGTTTGTGTTTTTGCACATGAACATTTTTCTTTTGCATATGACCTTAAATTGCTTTTTCTCTTTATCATAAAAATATTTTCAATTATATAAGTGTCTCTCACCATAGATGTACACGAATATTCCTCATTATAGTTAGTTTCTGGTGTGGCATTTGTGTATGGTTTGTTGATTTTTTTTCATTAATATATAAATTTTCTGTTACTGACAAAAAAAAATTGATACAATTTTTAAAAGTTCCATAATTGGCATGTCAGTGGTTGTCTTGTGTGTGAACAGGAGCTTCTCGGCTCACATTGGCAGACTGTAGGTGCTTACTTTGTTGGGCTTGAATCATTTTTCAATCATTTGCTTGTGGCGAACAATGCTACCCACTTAAGAATTGAGATGAACAAGGTTCTGTGAGGGCTTATTATAATCGTATTTGGGTTGGTATGTGCACTTGCCTAGATCTTGGGGCTCTCCCAGGCGTCCCCAACTCTCTCTTAGCTAAGCTGTTAAGCATGGTTTGGGCCTGGCGTGGCCTGTGGTTATGAAAAGTGGAAGCCATTTTATTACTGGAGGTACTGTTTTAAAGTTCCAAAGTTGTCCAAATTCTACTTATTAAGTAAAGTCGGCTGAGTGCCAAATGTGAATGATCAACCTAAGGATCTATAAGTCTCAGATGAGTGGAGAATAGCTCCTTAACCAAGTGGTATGGAGTGACAATTCTCATCGGGCTATTTAGAGTTTGAACCGGAGGTATGTTACCTTTTCTTTTTTGCACGCGCAAACTTCTTTTCCGTAAGTGTAGGCTCATTTTCACATGTGTGGGCTATTTTTCCACTGAGTGGGCTGCCTTTCCGCATGTGTTGGCTACTTTCCACTTGAGTGGACTGTCTTCGCACGTGTGCAAGCTCTGTTGGAGCCAACATGCTGGCTCACATTGGTGAGAAAAGGGTTTGAATCAAGATATAATGAATCTATCTTTGAGAGCTAATCCGGATAGGCAGCGAGTTTGATTCTTGGATGTTCACGATAACATGATAACTGGTTGTGGATATATTCAGCTGTCTCACCCTTTTGGGTTCTCTTCACCACGGGCAGTTTCACCCTGCAGTGGCAGCTAAGAGTGCACGATCCGACAACTCACAAACCATAAGCATCTAAGGTAATTGCACAGGTGCTCAACTGAAAATTCATAGTACTGCTCAGGTCCGGTTGACTTGGACAGTCGCACCATGTGGACTGCCTTGTGATCCATTGCTTAAGGGGATAGGATCGAATGGACTCGTAATTTTGAAGGTAGGTAGGTCATGTTTGGATCTTTTAATCCCCCACATCTCTCATGGTTTTCCAGCCCAAGTAGACCACACAAGACAGTCCACACAAGGTTCTGTGTGAGACCGCTGCATTGGAGCCCAGCCCATCATCGTCATCAGAGCCTTAGATGATCTAGTTCATGTTTCCAAATATTTGGCATGGGTAAGAACCTCAATACATACATATTTGGTGTATCAGTCATATTTTGAACTCAGCTGATAACCTATTACTTACAGTTCTGTACAAGGGGATATGCATTGGTACGTCTATGACACACCTTTTAATTAAGAGTGCAACTTGGCCAGTCAGCTCAGTTGTGTCGGTGTAGGGTTGTAGATGGGTCTCCAATTCTCCAATTATATGAAGATTCTAACTCATTAATAACTGGGTTTTTGTCCTTATTTAGAAACCGATAAGTAAATGGGTCCGGGTTTGAGTGCTATTCTTGGACCCCGTGACCTTAATGGTTTTGGGGTCTAGTTTCACATTGGTTTCGGCCTGTGGACTCGAGACCCCACATATTACCCTATTTTTAAAAAAACATTTTCCTAAAAGTTAGCTTTTTTCTAAAGAATTCCTAGAAGTTAGCATTTCTCTAAAGCATTCTTTACACAGACCCGACCAGGACCTGAACCCAAACCCGCCTGACACACGATTTTGGTTCCGGTTCCGAGTCCATCAACTCTTTAACGGTTTTGGTTTTGAATCCAAAAAACTGGTTCAAACTAGTTCCAGATCTGTCTTCTCACTATCGGATCCAATTCCAGGTCCACCATGGACCCAAATCGGAACTAACCCGTTTACAACTCTAAGTCGGTGGATCCATATCAGTGTATCAGTTTAACTATGCCCAAAATCCCAATTAAATGTGAGTAAACATGAACACCAACCAACTTGAGTTATTTGGTTGACACAGTCAGATCAAATACCAAAAATCTTGGGAGTCGTTTTGCTTTTTAAAATATATTCATGTACAATGCTTTTTTTTTAATGAGACGGTAACAAAATTTCATTAAAAGAAAAATGAATACAAAGGACCTAGAGAAAAGAAGAGAAAAGTGAAAGTGTAAGAGAGGTGCACCAACTCCTGCCTTAATTACAACACACCCACCCAAAGAACTAACCTGTCAACCCCTTGCTTAGCTAAAACATCAGCTATAAAATTGGCCGATCTAACCTAATGGCAGAAAGTAACATTAATGTTAGCCGATAATGAAAAAGAAATTGAAACTTTCAAGGATTATCCTTCTTATTAGACATCCAACCAATCATGTTTGAAGAATTACTTTCTATACGCAGTGTGCCACAATATCTTGAAGAGAACAACCTAATGCCTTTAAGAATCGCTAGCACCTCTGCTTCATTAGAATCACACACACTAACATGCTTGGAAAACATAAGCAGCACTTCACTCTTACATTGACAAGCGCTCCTCCAATCCTTGCTGGACCCGGCTTTCCTTTAGAAGCACCGTCCACGTTAAACTTTAAAACCCCTTCTGGAGAGAGGCTCCAATGCGTTAATCTCTTCTCTTTTAAAGTACCATAAACGATATATGCTTCCCAACTTAAGAGGATATCATCAAAGGTAAACTTAAAAAACTCTATTCTAACCAAAGCCCATTTCGCAATTGTAAATGTTACTTTAGAAATCAAATCTACCGTGGAAGAAGATGAGTTCTTAAATATCCTATTGTTTCTTTCCTTCCAAATAGACCAAAAAACAAGAAAAGGGATTGTCATCCATAGAACACAACCATACCGCATAAAGCACCCTCTCAACCAAGACTCCATCATGTCCACAATATTCTTCAGGTGATACCAAACAATACCCCATCTCTAGATAAAGTTACCCTAAATAAAGCTAGCCACCTCGCAAAGGAGAAAAAGATAGCTAACCGACTCCTTCTACTTGCCACACATGACACAAGTGTCTAAAAGATTATTCGAATTTAACCCTCTCCTCCTTAGATTGTCAACCGAGGACACTCTACCCATAACAACTAACCAACAAAAAGCTTCAACACGAGGGGAAACCAACCCCAACCACACAAGGGAGGATGGGGACCTCGGAGATTGAATTCCTTCCACGACAAGATAGAAAGCTTTAGCTGAAAACTCTCCAGATACAGATAGCTTCCAAATCACAGTTTATGTGCCTTGTATCTTACAGGATATAAATGTTCATACAAAGTTAGGTCCCAAGCAAAATTCGGGCACCTGAAGTCCAATCTTAAACCCAACCCCAATTTGATCTGTGCTTTGACGTCGAGTTCCAGCCCAACCCAATTCTGCACAAGCCTAATCAAAACTTCACTTTTCATCAAGTTGGGACTGGGTCATAAAAGAATATATCAGTCAACATTCAAATTAAAATACTCCAGATTTATTTAGGAAAGTAGAAAGTTGGAAACTTAGTCACTGTTTCTCAGACAATATCATTTGGTTTAGGTCTTAGAATTTATGAAAAATCAGGTACGGGTCAATATTTGAAACATGGTACTCCAGACCTATTTAGGAAAGTAGAAAGTAGAAAGTTGAAAACCTGTATGTATGACCGTATCAATGGAAAGTAGAACAAAAAACGGTTGATAAATGGAAAGAGGAAACAGCCCTGTTTCTGTAATTAGAAAGTCTCCTTCCTGCACTTCTAGTAAAATGGTAACTCCACAAGACCAATGACTGTAGAGTCTTTCTAAAAAATAGGACCCTTGTAAATTACGAAACCATCGACCGGTGGTGTCCTATTACAAGAGAACCCAGTCAACTTCGATTCAGTCTCTAAAAGACCCCACACTCTACTAACGGATAAAACCGACGTCTTGAAAAGCAGGGAGGGAAAGCAAGAAACAGAGAAGAAGCAACAAGGAAGAAGAGGCCCTCTTGCATCTTCCCTTCCTATCCGAATTCCAAGTAACCAAGAGCTTGAAGAGACGGTACTGTTTCTTGGGTTTCTTTCTCTTTCTCTTTCTGTCCCCGCAATGACCATGAACGGAAAGAGTGACACCTGTTTCACCACTGAAACTCACAAGAATTCTCATTCTCTTCCTTTCATTGAAAACTTGTCCGATTCCTTGCAAAATCTTCGCTTTGGCGATCTGGGTCTTGTCGAAAACAATCAAACGGATGATGAAAGACGCTGCAGTTTGAACTGTGTGTGTTCAACTGGCTTTCTGGGGAATCAGAGTTCTAGAAAGGATATTGAGTCTGCCTGGAGCCAGGCTGCTGATGTAAGTAGAATCCCCCAGAGAGAAGGTTCGGTAGTCGAAGAAAGAGATATCCGGAGGGAGAGGGAGTTTTCTGTCCAGGAGTTGATGAATGCCAACCGCGACATGGGTTCTATTTATCCTTCCAATTTGATTGGTTTGAGTGATGGTCATGGTGTTGGTCCTGCCACAGGCGACATACTTTCGCAATTGGAGCTTACGGGTCCTCAAGAAAGGGGAATTGGGATGACGGGTTCCGTCGGGAATCTGGGTGTAGGAAGTGATACTAGGATATGTCCGCATTGGCAAGATACTTGTTGGAGAATTAGCAATGGTTTGATTGGAAGGGATGATGCTGGTACTGGGATTTCTAGGAATTGCCTCGGGCAAGATTCATGGGGACTTTATGATGGCTACAATAGAAGCAATTCCAAAAGAGTAATGCATTCCCCAGATCATCTTACTGGAGGATTAGCTTTCCATGGAGGCCAACCCACAAGAACACCTTTTGCTGGAGAGTACTACTCCAATTCCGGAAACAATGCGCCTTACTTTGGGGTGGCTCGTAAACCTTTGCCAGAAGTTGTACTTCAGAACTATTACAGGCTTCAAATGGAGCACCTGAGCCGAATGGAGGAACTCAGTAGTGGCTACATACAAATAATGGCCATGGATCCAATGGGATGTAACTATCTTATGCAAATTTTAGCTCAGGGGAATCCCTTCGCAATAAACAAGATACTTAATGGAACTCTTGAAGTTGTATTCGAGATTATGAGCAACCAAATTGGAAATCTTCTGTTTCAGAGGCTCTTGAAATGCTGCAATGAAAACCAAATAGAAAGAATCATTGCCAAAGTAACTGAAAGTGAGGATTCACTAATTAATGTGGCGAATTCTAAATCTGGGTATGCTCTCTATTTTGTTTAAAAGCCTTTCAAAGTTTTTGTTTGGTACTTGATATATTTTAAATTGAAATTACAGTGATGTTCTAACTAGCATAAATTTATGTTTTGTTGGACTTCAACAGTTCATTTTTTGTTTGTTGTTTTTGTTTTTGGTTTCAATTCAGGGCCTGTTTGGTATTGTAAAAAGTGAGAAGTGGGGTTTCTCTTGTAAGTAAAGAAAACATGAGAAACCCAGTCCTATCTGTCTTTGTTTGGGAAAATTGCAGGAGGAGAAATAGCTCTCTAGGAAAAGTTCCATAACTAACAAAGGAGCATCGCGTTTTAAGTTTCATACAAACAGCCCCTAAAAAGTGATCTTTTATTTTATTTTTGTCGACATATATATGCAACTGACTCCCTGTTCTTCTTTGAGCAGGACTCATTCAATTCAGAAGCTTGTTAAATTTGCGAAAAAATTTGCAGGAATGATTGGACGTTTAACCATGGCCCTAATTGCCAGGCTTTATGATCTAATGACCAACCCCCATGGCTGTCATGTGGTCATCTGCTTATCACAGATACAGGGTTGTCATTATCCAGTAAGTCAAATGTTGCAAATGATGTTGTCTTAACATTGTGTTTCATTTAATGATATTAAGCTAACCTGTGTAAATTAGTACATCTAGAGTTAATGCTAGTGTTTGTTGCTTTGACTTCTGATATGTCAGGCATTGATCCACATATAGGGCAGCCATTCTAGATTGATTATCATAGATTACACTGACCTTTATTGCATGGATACACTGACAAAACACCTTAAACCTTAGATGTTGTTTCCATTGAATCCAGATTTTAGAGAAATTAAATTTCAGTGAACTACATAATGTGCTTGACTTATGAGATCTGTTTGCAGCTACTATACAAAGCCATCATGGAACGCTGCCTAGCACTGGCAACAGAAGAAAGAGGTTGTGTGACTCTCAACAAATGTATCGACAATTCAAAGTCGCCTTTCAGAGACATACTCTTGACATTAATCTCAAACGACTCTGTATTCCTCTCTCAAGACCCGTACGGGTAATGATCTACCCTTCCGTTAGTTTGAACACACAAAAATGCTCTGGTAAAATATTTATCTGGTACACTGAATTTCAACAATGTGGGTATGGTCCATAGTTCTTACAGTGCATTGGGCATTTATTTTACTGTTGAACCTTCTAACGCTAATGGCCATTGATAATGCATAGTTCACCAATTGGTTGGTAAACGTCTTTTAGTCAGTGGGATATTTCCCTTGTGGTTTTTCTACAATGGAAACCACGTAGATCACTTGATGAACAATCGTACACGTTGTCTCAATCTTCAGTGTTCCATATAGCTTATGCTTCCCATGTGTCATGGAATTTTGATGATTTACATTACATGACATGACAACACCATTCTAAATTTCAAGCCTTTTTCGATTGTTCCTTTTCAGACTACAATTATTTTCTATTTCATTTAGAAAATGGCAGTCTGATTAACACTTCTCTGCAGGAATTTTGTTGTGCAACATGTCCTTGAACTTGAAGTCCCTAACATCACGCGTGATGTATGCCGCAAGCTTAAAGGCAACTGCGCGAGGTTATCAACACACAAAGGTGGAAGCCATGTTGTTGAGAAGTGCTTGTGGTCCTCAGAAAGCGATGACATAATTAGGGAACTCATAAACAGTGAGAAACTTGACCAATTAGCGCGCGATCAATATGGAAACTATGTAATTCAAACAGCACTAAAGAGGTCAAAGGTGATAATCTTAACATTGTTTTTCTCTTATGTGTCTGATAGATTTTCTCCTTACTAGTTATATTACATTTTAGTTCTTTAAATCCCCATCCTTGTTACTCTTTCCGATTTCTTTTGGGATAGAAACAGGAAACCATATTATGTGGGATACTGTTTGTGTGCCTTCTTTTCCAATATTCCAACAATTTGGGATAGAAAGGTCTGAAATACATTATCCTTCATAATCTGATTCTAATTGGCCGCCCCATCCTAAATGCATCATTAAATTGGTAACCATGCATATTTATAATTTCATCATCATTATTCCCTTTTACCTTCCTAGCAACACGATATAGGTAGAGTGCTCTCAAAAAGAAAGTAGAAGTAGACCAAGTTTTAGTTAGACATGTTCTAATGGTTGGTTGCATGCTTGATGCCAGCCCATACCCAACAGCAGATGGAAATTGGATATTATGGATAATCATATAATTAATAGAAATTCTCAAACCACTTGACTTTGGACATACATCCAAACATATGATAATTATCTGGTTACAAATAAACAATTGTAGGCGTTTGTTATTCAGTTGTGCCTCTTAAGAACTAATATTTTTTTTTAACAGGGATTACTTTGCAATAAGCTGGTGAAAGAACTCATGAAACATGCTCGAAGCCTCAGATGCCATCCATATGGAAGGAATGTCATCAACCTACTTTGCTCTTCATGGATTTCATCAAGTGAAAGCCCTGATCAAGATCTTTATCAATGATGGTTGATACCACCTGGTCTATAGTATAAAATTTTTGAGTGATTATTTTTGTTGCATGATTTTGTCAGCAGAAAACTCTGTATGTAAAGCTTATCGTGTTGTCATTTGTTTTCCTCGATTGATTTCTTGTTACACATGTTTGAAATAACTGAAAGTTGATTTTTCCAAATTTAATGTGGATTTGGTGGTCTATCCTTTTGCGTTTATTTTTTTTTTCTCTCCTGATCTGTCCACAGGATTAAAGCCCATATATATAAATATATATATAAGAAAAATTCTAAAAAGCGCCCTACTTTAAAAATGCCCCTTTTCACCCCTATTTTTTTTTTCATGGGGCCCATTTTGAGTTAATCTAGTCTTTTCATATACACTACCCTCTTTTATATGGTCAAATGTTTATATTTGACACTCATCCAATTTTATTTCACCATTGAATTGAAATCATAATGAAATGATGCTCTAAATTATTAAATTTTAAGGCCATGGATTAAATGGTTAGGATAATTATATGGATTCAAGATTTTTTATATGGGTAGCTCTCAAATGGGTCTTCACATCATACTGACTTTCATGATCATCATGCATCTTAGTGGGTCTCAACCAAGATGGGCATTGTACTTAAAAAATGCTAGGCCTTGTGTAGCGCTTCCATATATATATATATGAAGTATTCAAGTGAAAATTGTTGTCACTATTTTTTTCATGTGAACTTTAGGTGTGACCCATCTATCACCCAATCCAAACCTTGCAAAACACAAGGGACTCCCTGCTAGTTATATGCCCCAAGTTTTGGTCAGATTCGAATTTACTGGACCATTGGATCGACTATGCACTAATCCGAATAAATTGAATTTTTTGGTCACAAATGAAGGGGTTAGAGATATATGATTGATGCCCAACTTGATATCTGAGGTGGGCTCACATGGATCTTTCCATTTTTGCGGGTCCCATCTCCAAATGGGACCCATAAGTGGGCCCCATAGAAAGTTTTCATGGTAAGTAAGTGAGAACAGTTCTCACTTGAATACCGCCAACACATACACACGAGAGAGAGAGAGAGAGAGAGAGAGAGAGAGAGAAGAAATGGTTTCTATTGGGATTGTTGGTTGTAGAAGGTGAATGGATTGAATGGTGATGATGGAACGATTTCTCCACTAGTCATAATGATAAAAAATAAAAGCCGAAAACTGAAAGCAAAAATTTTGGATCTTTCAAGGGAACCTAATACTAGGGTTGTAAATGGGTTGATTCCGGTTTGGGTCCAAGGTGGACCCGGAACCGAAATCATTAGTGAGAGGATAGACGTGAAACCGTTTTAGAACTAGTTTTCGAGATCTGGAATTGGAACCGTTAAGGAGCGGATGAACCTGGAATTGGAACTGAAATCATGTATGAGGCGGGTTTGGGTTTGGGTTCGGGTTTGTGTAGAAAATGCTTTAAAGAAAAGTTAACTTTTTCAAAAAAAAAAGTTAACTTTTTCAAAAAAATTTTAAAAATTAAGGTAATATATTGAGTCTCGGGTCCATAGGTCGGAACCAAGGTAGAGCTAGACTTGAAATTGTTTAGATCACGGATCCAAAAATAGGATCCAGACCCGGACCCATCTACTTGTCAGTTCCTAAATAAGGACCCGGTTATTAATGGGTAGAAATCTTCGGGTAATCGAAGAATTGGTGATCAATTTACAACGCTACCTAATACATCTAAGTTGTGATGGATTTTTATGAACACCTCATGCAAGTTCTATCACACGATAGAGTTACAATTGAAAAATAAAAAAGCAAGAAATTTAGACCGTGGTTGCAAACATTTCTAAAAGAATTTCCCTTTATCTATAATTCCTGACACCATTGTGAGTATTGTTTCCTTAAATTCCAAATGACTAGTTTGATGGAGAAGGATTCTTTAAACATACTTTTCAAATAACACTTTTGCCATATAGAATTCTCAAATATACAACATTTGAAATGCTAATCAGGCCTTGTCATTCTGAAATTCCACTTGGGGAGTGGTGGGGGGACAGCATTTAGATTCATTAAATGCTCTAAGACAAGAAATCTTAGAATGCCTGTAAGGTTTCTTGAAGGGAGTTCTAAATTTAAATATAGGATAATAATAATGATAACAATAATAATTATTCTTATTGAAAAATTATAAAGCTACAAATGACGTAAGAGAGACCAATAGAAAGGAAGTGATTTTGTGGTTAGAGTAGTTTTATCAACAAGATGACAAAAAGGGCTTATGTTGAAACATAAGGTCTAGATTAGGAAGCCAATGTGGTTGAGATTTAAAGTGAAGGCCACCTTATACTCGCTGCAGTGTGGTGCCTCGACATATTTTAAATAAATACATCTTTTCAATTTATTTGTATATTTATATATAGTAATGCTTACACACCTACACACACTTTCCTAAATCCCTTTCCATCAGCCCTATAACCCTGAATTTATTTTAGGATGTTTTTATGAAGGGGAGGTGTCAAGCTCTGCTGAAACAATCTGGGCTCCTCTGTACCAATTCACACTAATTTCAGGCCAAATTCCACTCCACTGAAAGCAGCTGACCATACCATCATCACATGTGTAACACATGATTGGGAAAATGGTTTACACGTGATGGATCTTACATGGGCCGAACAATTTGAGTGAAATCTGGCCTATTTCAAATACACAGGGGTATGTGGAACAGTAAGCTAGGCAGTTTTGATTGTATCAGTGGTTTTGAAAGATGGATTAATAGGGCTGGTCTCAGATCATCTAGATCATGGGTATAAGTATTTCGCAGGGGATGTATGTGGGATGTTGTTAATCCACTTTCAGCTTAAAGCTTGTTGTGCATATTGGCCTGTTTGGATCTATGTCGGAGTATCTGGTTTAACCATGGCATTCCGGTCGGGTCATGTCAAAAGGGGTTGGGCTGGCACCTTGGCTGGGAATCAGGAGACCTCCCATAGTGGCCTTTTCAGATTCATTGAACTTGGACATCTTTTGTAACTTATGGATTGAGATTATCCCTTGAAATGAGCGGCCATACTAATATTCTTAGGTTGAATTGAATGGAGATAAGATGAGGTGGTAAGCTTCTCCATAGCTCAGCTAATTTTTAAATGAACTCCTACACAATGATGTGTAGAGGATGGTCTTCAATGGTGTTGATTTATTTGCAATTCTGTCTAAAAATGTGCAATCAACATTCTGAGGCCATAACTTTCAATTTAACTCCGATTTCCACAATCTTAGGTTTTACGGATATCTACTCGAAAATATCTTTCTACCGATAGGTAAAAGGCGCCTATCCAATGCTCAGATTGAGAATTTTGCTTATTTTAAGTTATCTTGTGTTGAAAAAAAAAATGGAATTGACTTTTAAATCTTGAATCGAAGTGGACTCTATCTCTGAAAGGAGTTGGTGTCTCTGTAGATTTGAGCTCAAATGAAGTCTAATTGCTCTGAGACTTGAGGAGTTGATCTTGAACATATTTGGGAGCTTCCACATGAGTTTCATCTGATTTGGCCTTCAGTAAGCATGACCCACTCAGTGACCACTTGGGTATTGGGTGATTGACCACTAGAGTGTTCATGTCTTCTAGATCAGCGCTCAAATGGAACCCAATTGTCTTGAAATTTTGGAAAATCGACTTTGAACATGCCCTGAGGCATCCATATGAGTTTTAGATGATTTGGCCTTATGAAAGCAAGCCTAACTCTATGACCACTCAAATGCTGGGTTAGTAACCACAAGGTGGTGTTGTTGTTTTCCTCGTTTATGGCTCATATGAACTTGTCTTGAAACTTTGAGGAGTTATCTCTAAATATGTCTTGAGGTCTTCTCATGAATTTCACCGAATTTAGTTATCTAGAAGAAGGCTCCTGGATTAGGGACCAAATGGAGTCCATTTGTCTTGGAATTTCATCCCAGCTTCGACATCTACATCCAGCCCAACCCAAATCTCAACAGGCCTAACCCAAGCTTCACTTCTAGCCAACTTTGGTCTATACAAACAAGACCCAATGTAAGGATAGATTAGTCATTACTCAGAACTTAATACTCTAGATTTATTTAGGCAAGTAGAAATTAGGAAACTTTCCTGGTGTTTGTCAAACAAGACCCGGCCAGTTGAGATTTAGGGCTTATAAAAAAAATTGGTATGGTTCAAAATTTGAAAAAGGTAATCCATAAAATTTGTTGAGGCCCTTCTGTAGAAGGGGACCATCTTTATAACAAAATAAAATTTTTTAAGTGCATTGAGAATTCTAATTTAAAATGGAAAACGGATTTATGTTTTGACTCGGTGGGCAAGTAGATGAATGGAAAATGGAAACAGGTAGAATTGCATTGTTCCTATTATCAGCAAGTCTTCTACACCACTTTGAGTCAAATTTAGGAACTTCAACAATTAGACGGTATTGTACAGTCAGCTGGTCAAATAGTGCTGTTAGAAGAAACCTTTCTAAAAAGAGGTCATAGAGTGGGTACTTATGGGTAGAGAGTCCTTTCTGATTTCTGAAAGAGGGCCCAAGTCAACTTCGGTTCAAACACAGACACCTGGCAAACTCTCCTCTATGAAAAGACCCCACACCCCTACACTTTGCCTAACAGAAAAAAACGACCAGCAGGTGGGGAAGGAAAGAAACAGATAATAAGACTCTGCTCTCTTTCCTAACTATTCTTATTCTATCTATTTCAAACCAAAATCTCCTTCAGAGACGATTCTGTTTATTGGTTCTGGTTTTCTCTCTCTCTCTCTCTCTCTCTGATTTCTCTCTTGCTGCTGCAATGACTACGACTGGAAACAATTGCACCCGTTTCAACTCTTCTGAAACGTTTCACTCCACTTCTCCTCTTCCTTGCATTGAAAACTTGTCCAATTCATTGCATGATCTTTCCTTCTGCGATTTGGGCTTTGTTGAAAACAGTCAGACGGGCGACGAAAGAAACCGCAGTTTGATCGGTGTTCCTCCCACTTTCTTCCTAGGCAATCAGACTAGTTCTGGACCCGGCATTGAATCAGCTTGCAACCCGGTTTCTGCGAGAGGTAGAGGTCCGCAGAGTGAAGGTTGGGATGTTCAACAAACAGACATTGGGGGGGCGTACTCTGTCCAGGGTTCGATGAATGACAACAGTGACATGGGTTCTATTTCTCCTCCCAGTTCGATTGTTTTGAACGCTGACCAGGCTGTTGGTCCTGCCACAGGCTATAGAATTTCGCAATTAGAGCTAATGGGTGCTCCAGAAAGGCCATTTTGGCCAACGGGTTCCGTTCTAAATTATCATCAGGGACTTGCTAATAGCTGGACTAATGGAAGGGATGAAACTAGTAATGAGAGTTTTATGCATAACTTCAGGCCAGATACCCAGTTATCTTACAATGGCTACAATGGAAGCAATTCCATAAGAGGCATGCAGTCCCCTGATCATCTTACTGGGGGACTATATTTTCATCGAGCCCAACCCACAAGAACCCATGTTGCCAATGAGTACTACTCCAATTCTGAAAACAATGCGCCTTACTTTGGGGTGACCCGTAAACCTTTGCCAGAAGTTGTACTTCAGAATTCTTACAGGCTTCAAATGGCGGACCTGAGCCTACTGGAGGAACTCAGTGGTGGCGACATACAAGTATTGTCTATGGATCCAATGGGATGTAACTATCTTCTGCGAATCTTGGCTCAGAGGGAACCCTTTGCCATAAACAAGATACTTAATGGAACTCTTGACGTTATATTCGAGGTTATGAGCAATCAAATTGGAAATCTTCTGTTTCAGAGGCTCTTGAAATGCTGCAATGAAAACCAAATAGAAAGAATCATTGCCAGAGTAACTGGATCTGAGGATTCACTAATTAATGTGGCAAATACTAAATCAGGGTATGATTTCTATCTTGTTTAAAAGCCTTATGAAGTTCTGTTTGGTGCTTGATATATTTTAAATTGAAATAATAGTGTTGTTCTAATTAGCATAAATTTATGTTTTGTTGGACTTCAACAGTGTACTCTTTGTTTTTTTTTTATTTTTCAGTTTTTTGGTTTCAATTCAAGGGCTGTTTGGTATTGTAAAATGTGAAAAGTGGGGCTTCTCTTAAGTAAAGAAAACATGAGAAACCCAGAGGGTGAAGATTTAGTCCTATCTATCTTAGACAGCAGGAGGAGAAATAGCTCTCTGGGGAGAGTTCCATAACCAATAGGGGAGCAGCGCGTTTTAGGTTTCAATACAAACAGCACCCAAAAATTGATCTTTTATTTTATTTTTGTCAACTTATATATGCAACTGACTCTTTATTCCTTCTTTGAGCAGAACTCATTCAATTCAGAAGCTTGTTAAATCTGTGAAGAAATTCGCTCTAATGCTTGGACGTTTAACCTTGGCCCTAATTCCCAGGCTTCATGATCTAATGAACAACCCCCATGGTTGTCACGTGGTCATCTGCTTATCACAGATACAGGGTTGCCATTATCCAGTAAGTCAAATGTTGCATATGATATTGTCTGGACATTGTATTTCATTTAATGATATTAAGCTAACCTGTGTAAATTAGTATATCTAGAATTACAGCTAGTGTTTGTTGCTTTCATCTCTGATATGTCGGGCATTGATCCTCATATAGGGCAGCCATTCTAGATTGATTATCATAGAATACTCTGATCTTTATTGCAAGGCTAATATGAGTTGGACAGTTGCATTGTGTCTGTGCCTCCGTGGTGCTTGACATGAAATCACAAAACTTTGGTAATGAATTCGTGACAATTGAGTTCTCTTTTGCATATGGTTGACTATGGAGTCTTGAATCAGTTTCAAGCATTTTTCTCATTATGGAATATGCTCCTAATCTTGTATCTCAATCATTGAACCAAACTGTCGGAATCAAGAAAGCTACCCAGCAAATAAAAAATCTGTATCAGCAGAGAGGAGATCACAACCATCCGAAACTCATGGTTAGTTCTTACAGTGATAAAATGAAGGATGTGTTCCGCTATATTTGGTAAATATTTAATCCAATGCACCACTTGTTACATAAGAAAATTAATACTATAAATTGCAACGTACTTCTGAGTGCCTAGGACCATCATCTGAACATAGATTCACACATTTTTTGTTCTATTTGGAGGATAACGGAAAAGCGAGTCATATACAATGATGAGTGAAAATAAATGCCTAATTCATGAACTGCAGAAAGAAGCACTTTAACATGTTAGGTTGAGTAGATTTCTCCCCTTTTTCCTGTGTGTTTATGGTAATATGGGAATTAGAAACTACTTTAGATGGAAACTTTGTTCTGCTATGACTGGCATAATTTAAAGGTCCCTAAGTCAGATAATCAAACTAACAGTGATTTCTGATTCCGTGGCCTCGGCAGATGGATAATCAACTATTCTAGTGATTCTATTCATATGGTTATGGTTTGCATTACAAACAAACTTTTGCATTACAAACAAACTTACGTTCAATTCTTTTGGAAAGTCTGAGGTCCATGCAATAAGTGTTTTTTTTTCTTCTTATTATAGTCTCAATGTTTTTATTTAACTTTTTTTTTTCTTCTTATTGTCTCAACTTAGTTGTTGTAATTGTGATAATCTAGCTCATGTCACTTGATCGTATTCTCATTTTGTGGTCTTGTTCCTATAACACATTCAAATTGTCTATGGGCACCACACAGAGAGTGAGAGAAAAAGAGGAACTTGATCGTATTCTCATTTTTTTTTTTGGGCCACACTGAAAAACACCTTAAACCTCAGATGTAGTTTTCATTGAATCCAGATTTATTAGCAGAAATTAAATTGCAGTGAACTACATAATGTGCTTAAGTTATGAGATCTGTTTGCAGCTACTATACGAAGCCATTGTGGAACGCTGCTTAACATTGGCAACAGAAGAAAGAGGATGTGTGACTCTCAACAAATGTATTGACAATTCAAAGTCGCCTTTCAGAGAAATACTCTTGACATTAATCTCAAATGACTCTGTATTCCTCTCGCAAGACCCTTATGGGTAATAATCTACCCTTCTGTTAATTTGAACACACAAAAATGCTCTTGTAAAACATATATCTGGTACACTGAATTTCAACAATGTGGGTATGGTCCATAGTTCTTATTGTCCACTAGATATTTATTTAACTGTTGAACCTACTAATGCTAATGACCACTGATAATGCATAGTTCACCAATTGGTTGGTAAACATCATTTAGTCAGTGGGATATTTCCTTGTGGTTTTTCTACAATGGAAACCACGTAGATCACTTGATGAACAACCATACACCTTGTCTCATTCTTCAGTGTTCCATATAGTTTATGTTTCCCATATATCACAGAATTCTGATGATTTACATGGCATGACAAAACCATTCTGAATTTCAAATCACTCCTTTTTCATTTGTTCCTTTTCAGATTATAATTATTTTCTATTTTGTTTAGAAAATGGCAGTCTGATTAACACTTCTCTGCAGGAATTTTGTTGTGCAACATGTCCTTGAGCTTGAAGTCCCTAACATCACGCGTAATGTATGCCTTAAGCTTAAAGGCAACTGTGTGAAGTTATCAACACAGAAAGGTGGAAGCCATGTTGTTGAGAAATGCTTGTGGTCCTCACAAAGTGATTGCATAATTAGGGAACTCATAAACAGTGAGAAACTTGACCAATTAGCTCGAGATCAATATGGAAACTATGTTATTCAAACAGCACTAAAGAGGTCAAAGGTGATATTCTTAACATTGTTTTTCTTATGTGTCTGATAGATTTTCTCCTTACTAGTTGTATTACATTCTAGTTCTTTAAATCCCAATGCCAAATATCCTGAAATGCAAATTGTTATACTATCTGATTTCTATTGGGACAGAAACAGGAAACCATATTATGTGGGATACTGTTTGTGTGCTTTCTTTTCCTTTATTCCAACAATTTTTCTTATTCTAATTTGGGATAGAACGGTCAGAAATGCATTATTAAATTGGTAACCATGCATATTTATAATTTCATCATCATTATTACCTTTTAACCTTCCTAGCAACACGATATAGGTAGAGTGCTTTTAAAACGAAGCAGACCTACTTTTAGTTAGACATGTTCTTATGGTTTGCTCCAAGCTTGATGCCAGCCCGTGCCCAACGGCAGATGGAAATTGGATATTATGGACAACCATATAAGTAACAGAAATTCTCAAAACACTTAACATTGCATGTACATCCAAACATATGATAATTATCTGATTACAGATGCTAAGTGCAATAACAATTGTGGGTGCATGTTATTCAGTTATGCCTCTTAAGTACTATTTTTTTTTTTAACAGGGATCACTTTGCAATATGCTGGTGAAAGAACTCATGAAACATGCTCGAAGCCTCAGATGCCATCCATATGGAAAGAATGTCATCAACCTTCTTTGCTCTTCATGGATCTCATCAAGTGAAGGCCCTGATCAGGATCCTTATCAATGATGGTTGATACCACCTTGTCTGCATTGTAAAATTTTTGAGTGATTATTTTTGTTGCATGGTTTTGTCAGCTGAAAACTCTGTATGTAAAGCTTGTCGTGTTGTTATTTGTTTTCTTAGATTGATTTCTTGTTACGCATGTTTGAAATAACCGGAAGTTGATTTTTCCAAATTTAATGTGGATTTGGTGGTGTATCCTTTTGTTTTGTTTTGTTTTTTTTGTCCCCTGATCATTCCAAGAATGTCAGAATAACTACATTATCAATGGGTTAATAGAACAGGAAGATTGGCATTGGTGTTGTTGGGCTGCACTAATAGTTTTAGGGCCTATGTTGCAGCAATATAACCATTTTTGAAGTGACCCATCATGAAAAGACTCGCATTAAAATTTAGGACAAAGGGTTGCAAATGGGACTGACCGAAGCTTGTGCTTGAGCCTTGAAAAGGAGGCAGGACAATAATCATGACCTAATGGGATTGATTTGATCATCTGTTCATTCCAACAAGGGATGGGTCGAAGCACATGGATCATGGATTTGATTTGATTTGATTAAGCAGGTTGATTTCTTGAAAGCTTTAGAGAAAAAAATGTAGGGAGAATCCATTTTCAGATTTTTTTTCTTAAAAAAAAACATTATGGTGCCAATACTATTATTCTAAGCCATATTTCACTCCAACCAGAGTTGGCTCACTGTAAGATGATTGCATGTATAACAAATGATTTCGCTCTTTTCTTTTATACTTTGATAACGTGGTTTACACATGATGGGTCTTAGGTGGGCCGAACTTTTGCAGTAAAATCTGGCCGATTGAAAATATGCAGAGGACCGTGGGACCATCATGTAGGCAGTTTGGATTTTTATAGGTGGCATTCAATGATGGATTCAGATGATCTAGATCATGGGTCCAACAAGTATTTGGCTGGGGCGAAAGCCTCATACGTATCGATGTATCAGTCATATTGTGAATCCATTTTCAGCTGAGAACCTATTGTTTTTGAATCCCGCTATGTTGGACTTTGGAGGGTCAGGTTGAGTTGCGTCAGTGGATCCGTATTGGTGCGTCTGTCTAGTGTATGAAAATGGGTTGGGCCAGGTCAAAATGGGTTGCGTCGATAAGGCATATCTACAAATTAAAAAGTCCAGCCAGTATCCTACTTGTTTAAAACCAGGTCAAGTATCTCTAAATTGATCTGAACCGCTAACCCGCATTCAGTGAAAGTCAACCCGTTTAACCCGATCGAACTGATGGACGAGTGGCTCAAGCTCAATCCATTTAAGAAATTACGGCTCTATTTGAGTTAAATTGCCGGCCATAAAAAGCCCAATACATGGTCAGCTCATTCCATATACAATGAACTATTAAGTACCAAATTCAACTATGAAAATTTTAAATGGACTTATGTATTCATGTTAGCCCTAAACCAACTCATTTAAATGGTTACTTGGGTTGAGACTAGCCTGAACATTTTTTCTTGTGAGTCGGGTTCCCCTAACCTATGATTGACCCATAATTAGTGCAGGTTGGTTTTGGTCCAAGTCAGATTTTGTACCCGAGATTACATCACTTCAAATGACACCCAAAATCCTAATTACATGTGAGTAAACCTGAACGGCTAAACCCCAATCCGACTCAGGTTGAGATCCATCGACGTAAGGTCAAGTTCCCAAAAATCCAGTTTTTGTTTTCCTTTTTAAAAGATTTGAAGTCTTCAACAGTATAATAAAACATTTTATTATTACTATTAGTATTATTATTATTATTATGCTACGTGTAATACAACACATACACATCTTTCTACATTAGTCAGGAACCAATGTAAAATTTGGGCAGCTGAAGTTCAACCTTAACCCTAGACCGAATTTCATCTGAGATCCGAAGTCTAGTTCCAGCCCAACCCAAGTCTGAGAAGGCCTAACCCAAATTTCACTCTTAGCCAACTTGGGTCTATGTAAATCGGGTTTCATTTATCAAAGTTGCACAGAATTCTGAAAAACCGCATGGCCTAAATAAGGACATATCAGTCATCATTCAAACGGTATGGTTCAATATTTGAAACAAGTGCACCAGATTTATTTAGAAAAGTGTAAACTAGGAACCTTAGAACCACTTTGATGAACATTCTATGAGTCCCTCTATCAATATGAGAGCCTCTGACGACCGAATCACCTGATAATGCAAACAAACAAGCACATTTAGATCAACTGGTTTTTATGTATTTGAATTTCATACAAACAAACAGGTTCATTCCATCAATGAATTCCTACAAAGGTCAATTTCATGCAATGGAAGAGGCCTATTTGACAATGATTTTCTATTTATTCCAGTTCCATTCAAAAAGGAAAAACTAAGCCCAGGTGAATCAATTTTTTCCTTCCAATTTCATATATAAAAAAAAAAAACAAGACTTGGCTATCATTACTTTCAAAATGGGAATAATTTCTTGATGTAGTCCAAGATGTATATACAACATATTCCAAAAATGTCCTTGGCCTTTCACAGATTTAAAAAACTATTTAATAATTGTTTCCATGAACCTTGTGATGATCCTAGTCCTTGAGTCCCAAAGGCACCATGATTTTTATGCGATGCTAAAATTGAGGGTTGGGGTGGAGAGGGGGGAGGAAGAATAAAGTTTTCTATAACATGGGGGGTTTTGAAATTCTTATGGGACAAAAGAGCTGGGGTTTTTCATGAAAATAGGTGAAATTTCCAAACTTCTTTTTTTGGGTGGGGGAACGGGGTGTTGGCCCAGTTCCACCCCAGGCCAATGATGTTTATTTATTTATTCCTTTTATCAAGGGCTTTTTAGGCATATGACTAACCCTCCTCGGTCTGGTCTCGGGAGAGTAGGGCAAGGGTCTAGCTAGTGCAAGCCTGCCAAGGGCACTTACATTGGCTTAGGCCCTGGCATTGGCGTAGGCCTTATCTGAATACGTGAGGTGAGAAAACATGTGGCCTTGGCCCTTTAATAGCCAATGGGAGTGTGAATCAACATCCTTTGAGTTAATTGACATATGATGATTGTGAATGGATTAATCATTGTCAGGCACATTACCATGGGATGGATTACCTTAACGAGCTATCTACCACGGAATGACAAGTTTTCCTTGATGATGTGGTAGATTGTAATTGGTTCACTCACAATCACTGAAGAGAAAATCCTTTAAAGGATCCAGACTCATGGGAGTGTATGTTATTCATTCCTCTATTATAATTGGAGTGAACTCTAGCACTATCTGCAAGTGTAATATTACCGGTGCTTTATTCTAATATGATGTGGCAATCAAAGTAATTTAGAAAAATGTGTCTTTGTTTAGCTCGAGCAAATGGAGGTTAACAAAACACGTCATTTTTTTTGAATTATTTTAACTTTAAAATGTTCTATAATAAAATAAATAATTGACTTTGAGTAGTCTGGATATGTATGGATTATCTGAAACCAAAAATAGGTAGTTGCTTGCCGTCACAAAGTAAAAAAAAAAAACAAAAACAAAGAAATAAAAAAGACCCCATGATCCTACTATTGTTGAAAATCCAATACAAATATATAGATATTCTTCTCTCTCTCTCTCTCTCTCTCTCTCTATATATATATAGAAGAGCGCTAGATAGCACCCAGGTGTTTTTAAAAGTGAAAACGCCCATTTTTGCAATGAATATGAGATTAGGAATGTGGTGAAGCAATTAATGTTATTTTTATCTATCACCAAATTCAAATCTTGTAATACACAGGGACTAATTTGATAGTCGCACACCCCAAGTTTCGGTCAAATTTGAAATTATTGAACCGTTAGATCAATTGTGCACCAATACAAATAGACTGAATTTGTGGGCTACGGATAAAGGTGTTAGAAACATATGATTGGGCCAAACCTTATATATATATATATATTCATTAGAGAGCAGACTTGATTTACAGCTATCAGGATTGTTTGTTGTAGAAGGTGAATGGATTGAATGCCGATGATGGAACAATTTCTATACTAGCCGTAATGATAAAAACTAAAATCTGAAAACTTAAAGAAAAAATATTGGATGTTAGGAGGGAACCTAATATTTTTAAGTTGTGATGAAATTTTATGAACTCCTCTTTCAAGTTTTATCGCCCTATTGATAGAGTTACAATTAAAAAATGAAAACCAAGAAATTTAGACCGATGTGGCTGTAAACATTTTGGAGAGAATTTCTCTTTATCTATAATTTTAACACCATTGCAAGTACGGTTACCCTCAAGGGCAAACACACACTATGCAATCATGGTGCGGCCACCCCTGGTTGTTGTACTAATATCTTTAAGAGCCTATGCGCATGTGTCCTGAGTCCCGTTTAAAAATTCATCCTGCCCAAGCCTCACCTTACAAACACGCCACCTCCTTCAATGCCCCATGAAACCCTCATGAGACTAGATGAACATTGCTCTCTGTCTCCTTTTTCTCGCTTTGAGACTTACATTTTGGATTTTTTTTTTCATTTCATAATATCAAATTATATATTATCTCTATAATTTCTTGCAGTGTATACTTTTTTTCCCTCTTTTTATGATTATCCTTATAAATGAATTAAATCATCTATTTTTTCTTCTAATTTCATGGATATATGATGTCTCTATTCTTTTCTCTCTTGCCTATAGTGCCACTACTAACTCTACGATAGTATACTTTTTCCTCTTGCTTGCTAAATTCCTCTTCCCTATGTATAGTGGGTGTGGTCCATGTAGATCCATCATTGATCTCAGGCTTCCCTACCTTGCAGCATAGATCCTCTCTCTCTCTCTCTCTCTCTCTCTCTCTCTCTCTCTCTCACATTTGTACACCATTTTTAAAATTATTTCAATTGTAGATTTGACGAGAGTTTTATGCCATTAAATTGAGCTTACAATTTGATTTATGAATATTCATATTTATGGACTTCATATTTTTTTAATTTGATGAAAGTGGTTGACAAAAAAAATCTAGCAAAATTAAGCGAAGGTTTTGCCTCACTTAGACAAGAATTCTAGGTCCACCACTGGTTTCCCTAAATTCCAAATGACTATTTTGATTGAGAAGAACTCTTTAAACATGCTTTTCAAATGACACTTCAGTCATATAGAGTTCTCAAATATACAACATTTGAAATGCTAATCAGGCATTGTCATTCTGAAATTCCACTTGGGGGGACAACATTTTGATTCTTCAAATGCTTCAAGACCAAAAATCTTAGAATGCTTGTATGGTTTATTGAAGGGAGTTCTAAATTTAAATATAGGAAACTATTTTTATTATTATTGAAAAAAATATAACTATGAATGACGTAAGAGAGACCAATAGAAAGGAAGTGATTTTGTGGCTAAGAGTAGTCTTACCAACATGATGAAAAAAAGGGCTTATGTTGAAACATAAGGTCTAGATTTGGAAGCCAAGTGGTTCAGATTTAAAGTGAATGCCACCTTATACCTGTTGCACTGGGCCTTGACATATTTTACATAAATAATTTTTTTCAATTTTCTTTGTGTTTCTTCTTTTTCCCCTTCTACTCTCTCTCTTTCTCTGTATATTTATATATAGTAATACTTACACACCTGCACGCACTTTCCTAAGTCCCCTTCCATTAGCACTGTAGCCATGGATTTATTTTCGGATGTTTTTACAAACGGAAGGTGTAAAGCTCTATCTGAAACAATATAGACCAAATTCCACTCCAATCAGAGCTAGTTCATTGTACCATCATCACATGTGTAATACATGATTGGGAATATGGTTTACACGTGATGGATTTTTCAGGGGTTGAGCAATATAAGTGGAGTCTGGCCTATTTCCTGTGATGCTAGTTTTTGGGACTTGAGGGTTAACTTGGTGGATAGGCAATTCATTCTCATAGCACCCATTAGGGATCAATCTGAGGTGGGTGTTTTGTCTTCCCCACTCCTTGGCCACTAAGCCAACTCAGCAATAAGGTTGGTTTTGAATACATGATTGGGAATATGGTTTACATGTAATATATGGACCATGGGACCATAATCTAGGCAATTTTGATTGTATCAGTGGTTTTCAATGATGGATTAATAAGTCTGGCCTCAGATGATCTAGATCATGGGTACAAATATTTTGTAGGGTCAAAAGCCTTACGTATTTCAATGTATCAGGATGTTGTTAATCCAATTTCAGCTGAAAACCTGTTGTGCATATTGGCCTTTTGGATCTAGATGTTGGTCGGAGATTGCTACGGAAGATTTGGATTGATGCCACGAGCCTGCTACAACACTAAGGACCAATTTACGCAAAGGATGAAGTTGTTTACTCGTCAAGAGGTCCAAGGAGATCTATTAGAAATCTCTCATACTCAAATCACTCCCCTTTGTTTGCAGGCTTAAAGTTGGATGCCTGATGAATGAGTTAATTGGTGGATGAATTGAATCTCAAGGGTAGTTCCTCCCCCTTTTACTTTTCTTAATAGTCTTTTCCAATCCTCTGTAACACACCAATTTTGAAGAAGAAAAAAGAAAGGGATTGTATCTTTTTGTCTTCTAATCATCTCCTTACATAACCCAAGTAAAGATGAATGTTGGGTAGAGGTGAGGTTTCTAATTCCCTCTAATGCCATGACCGTTTCTTCATTCAAGAAGAAGAGGAAATGGCAGTATCATTACAAGGACAGACATTTAAGTTGGGGCCAATGGTGGGCTGACATGGCAATGGACCCCTACTGACTAACTATATTGGATTGTCTGTTCTAGTTGTGTGGCATTCCGGTCGGGTGATGTCACAAGGGGTTGCGCTGGCAAGGCCATCTAATCCATTTTAAAACAGTTCAAGTAGCACCAAACTGCATCCCGTATTACCGGCATTTAACTCATGTAAACCCATTTAAACAAACCCAACTCGTGGAGGCCTGGTCCAAACCTAGTCCATTTCAAATGTTAAGGCTATATTGGAGTTAAATTGTAAGCCAAAAGAAGCCCAACACGGCTCACTCCCTAAAAAATGAACTGTACTAAGGGATAATGTTTCCTAGGAGTAGGCTGCATGCTTGTCATATGCTTAGCGGTTCATGGGGCCCACTTTTCATATGTCTACTAATTAGGTCACAGTGTATATGGAAAGGTCTCATTATAAATAATAGTTAATAAAAAAATAGCACTAATATTTTGTTGTAGCCATTGATTTAATAGCCATAGAGTTTAGTGGTTTCTTCATCATAGATTCTTGGAGATTCAATACAACAGTGGATAAAGGTTTGATAAAAGTAAAATTGAGCCTAATGCCAAATCATTGGAGGATGGGAGTTCAGAAGTACCTGCATTGATCAAAGGTGGGTCCAAGTGAGGCCCACAGAGTTTGATTGCTTGAGGTTGTTTGTAGGAGAACATTTCTTACATTGTACTAAAAATATTTCACTGCCGAATTTTTTAAATGATTTTATGCAGTCGGGCCCTAGACCGACCTTTATATATTGCGGCTCAGGTTCAGGTGAGCTCAGCTCAGACTTTGCCACCCCAGACTATACCAGTTCAAACCACGCCCAAAAAAATCCTAATTACATGTGAGTAAACTTGCACCCCAATCCAACTCAAGTTGAGACCAGTTGACTTCAGTCAGATCCGGTTCCCAAATATCCATATTTGGTTAGCCATTTAAAAGGTATGAAATTTACAAAATTGTATATAAAACATTGGGTTTCTTTTTCCGTGTGAACTTTTTTATTGGGCACACTATGGACCCCATCTAGGGATGAAACTAGAAGAATGAAAAGATTCATGCGAGAGCATCCCAGATATCAAGTTTATCTCAATCACATATTCTTAGCTTATTCATCTATGGCCCACAAGACCAACCAATTTGGATGGATGTACAGTCGATCCAATAGTCTAGTCCATTCGGATATACATGCGTGTGACTATCAAGTGTCCCTCACCACTGCAAAGTTTAGATTGGGAGATATATGGGCCTCGCCTAGAGTTCTCATAGGAAAAATAATGAGGGCATTTCCCATTAAAATATTTTCTTTTAACACTTTTGTATTTATACTTTGTAATATATAGCACAGCCACATGCTTATATGTGAGTCAGTAGCCCAGAAAATAGTCGGGCACCGTATGAAGCCCAATGTTAACCCCAGCCTGAATTTCATCGGAGCTTCGACATCTACTTCCAGTTCCAGCCCAACCTAAATCTCAACAGGCCTAACCCAGCTTCACTGCTAGCCACTTGGCTATATGCGAAGCTGGGTTCATTTATCCAGGTTCCTCAGCATTATGAAAACCCACACCTGCCCATATAAGGACAGATCAGTCATCACTCAGAACTTAATGCTCCAGATTTGTTTAGGCAAGTAGAAACTAGGAAACTTTCCCGGCTTTTGTCAAACAAGACCCGGTGGGGTTGAGATTTAGTGCTTATAAGAAAATCGGTATGGTTCAAAATTTGAAATAGGTAATCCAAAAAACTTGTTAAGTCCCTTTGTAGAAGGGGACCATCTTTATAATAATTTAAAAATTTTTAAGTACATTGGGAATTATAATTTAAAAAATAACAATCGATCAAATAAAATGCTCCAATTGGAAACCACAAACTTAAATCACAATTTTTTTTAGTATATTTACCAATTTGTGTAAGTGCATTCAAATTTATGATAATAACAATAATAATAATAATAACTACTATCCTTCTGATTGAATGATTCAATTGGGGCCCATGAACTTAATGTGAGTTGACCCCATAGGTAGATGAATGTAAAATGGAAACAGTTGCATTGCATTGTTCCTATCATTATCAGCAAGTCTTCTTCTACACAACCTAATCAAATAGTAAACTAGTGCTTGCTTTTAGAAACCTTTCTAAAAAGAGTAGAGTCCTTTTTAGTAAGAGGCCCCAAGGCAAGTAGGCAACTTCGGTTCAAACACAAACACTTTGACAAGACTTCCTTCATAAAAAGACCCCTTGGCCACTACGGCTAACTGAAAAAACGACTAGCGGGGAAGGAAGGAAAGAAAGAGATCATAAGACTCTGCTCTCTTTCCTGACTATTCTTATTCTATCTGTCTCCAACCAGAATCTCCTTCAGAGACGATTCTGTTCATTGGTTTTGGTTCTTTCTCTCTCTCTCTCTCTCTCTCTCTCTCTCTCTCTCTCTCTCTCTTGCTGCTGCAATGACTACGACTGGAAACAATTACACCCGTTTCAAGTCTTCTGAAACGTTGCACTCCACTTCTCCTTGTCCTCCTCTTCCTTGCATTGAAAACTTGTCCAATTCATTGCATGATCTTTCCCTCTGCGATTTGGGTTTCGTCAAAAACTGTCAGATGGACGACGAAAAAAACCACGGTTCAGTCTGTGTTCCTCCCGCTTTCTTCCTTGGCAGTCAGACTAGTTCTGGACCCTGCATTGAATCAGCCTGCAACCCGGTTACTGCGAGAGGTAGAGGTCCGCAAAGTGAAGGTTGCGATGTTCAACAAGCAGACATTGGGAATGCGTACTCTGTCCATGGTTCGATGAATGACAACAGTGACATGGGTTCTCTTTCTCCTCCCAATTCGATTGTTTTGAACGCTGATCAGGCTGTGGGTCCTGCCACAGGCTATAGAATTTCCCAATTAGAGCTAATGGGTGCTCCAGAACGGGGAGTTCGGCCAACAGGTTCCGTCCTAAATTATCATCAGGGACTAACTACTGGCTGGATTAATGGAAGGGATGAGACTAGTAATGAGAGTTTTATGCATAACTTTAGGCCAGATACCCAGATATCTTATAATGGCTACAATGGAAGCAATTCCATAAGAGGCATGCAGTCCCCAGGTCATCTTACTGGAGGACTATATTTTCATGGAGCTCAACCCACAAGAACTGCTTTCGCCGAAGAGTATTGGGATGCCGGAAACACTGCTCCTTCTCGCGAGGGGACCGTCAAACCTTTGCCAGAAGTTGTACTTCAAATGGAGGACCTGAGTCTACTGGAGGAACTCAGTGGTGGCGACATACAAGTAATGGCTATGGATCCAATGGGATGTAACTATCTTCTGCGAGTCTTGGCGCAGAGGGAGCCCTTTGCCATAGACAAGATACTTAATGGAACTCTTGAAGTTGTATTCGAGGTTATGAGCGATCAAATTGGAAATCTTCTGTTCCAGAAGCTTTTGGAATCCTGCGATCAGAACCAAATAGAAAGAATCATTGCTAGAGTGACTGAATGTAAGGATTTGCTAATTGACGTATCGAATACGAAATCCGGGTATGCTCTCTATTCAGTTTAAACTCCTCACCAAGTTTCTGTTGGTATATTTTAAAATGACTAAGCCTTCCTGTTCTAATTAGAGTAGATCTATGTTTTGTTGCACTGATGTAAGATGTTAGATGCTCTAGTCCATCAATTGGGGTCATCTAATGCAACACTTGTGGTGGGGCCCATCTAATGTTAAAAGGTTTACTGTGAAACTATATAGTGTCGGTGTTCAAAGTGGAGAAAGGATGGGGAAGATTTTCATCAGTTTTAGTTGTTCAGTTTTCAATCTAAGATGCCCTATAGAAGCGGGTTTTCCTTTTTTATATTTCTTACCAGTTTGAAAAATATGCTACTTGACTCCTTTTTTTTCTTTGAGCAGGACTCGTTCAGTTCAAAAGCTTGTTAGGACTGTGAAGAAAAGTGCTCACCTTATTAGACGCATAACCTTGGCCCTCATTTCTGGGATTCGAGCTCTGATGACCAGCCCCTATGGTCGCCATGCCATCCTCTACTTAACACAAATACAGGGTTGTCATTATCCGGTAAGCCAAAATTTGCAACTTTTGTTATCAAGGCATTCTGTTCCTTTAAGAATATTTAAGTTAATCTGTGTAAATTACTATATCTTGCGTCGCTGTTGACGTCTGTCTGATTTAACCTACAATATGTGAGCCACTGGGACACACATTAGGCAACTGTTTTAGATTGACTATCATAAATCGCATGATCTTCATTGCATGGCTAATATGAGTTGGACATTGTATTTGAGTCTAAATTGATCATGATTGAGAATTGTATCTGTGAAGCTTTGATATTTTTCTCACCTTTTGGTAATGAATTCATCAAAATAAAGTATTCAATTGAGTTTGGTCGACTAACAGAGTTTTGCATATTGCTTATAATGGAATCTAATCTTAATCTTGCATTTTAATAATTGAACCAAACTAACAGACTCTAAGTATGTAAAATCTAGTAACCTTCCTTGCAGATGGAAATTTCAAAATAAAATTTGCAGCAGCAAAGAGAAGAACAGAACAATTCAAAACTCATGGTTTATGGTTAGTTCCTCTAAATGATAAAATGAAGGGTGCATTCTGTATGTTTAGTAAATATTCTATCAAATGCACTGGCTGTTGCAAAAAGAAAAAAAAAAATTATACTATCGAATGCACTGGCTGTTGCAAAAAGAAAAAAAAAATTATACTATAATTTGTAAGACTGCTTATAATGCCTAGGACCATAATCTAAGCATAGTTTTACATACTGTTTTTATGTTCCTTTTAAGCATAACAGATTCGAGGGGAATACAAAATGATTAACTCAATTAAATGCCTGATTGATTTACTCCAAAAGGCAGTTCAACCTCTTAGGTTCAGTAGATTCCTCTCTTGTTCTATGTGTTTATGGTAATGTGAGAATTAGAATTAGAAACTACGTCAGGTGAAAAGTTGATTATGACATCACTGGTATAATTTGAAGCCTTTAAGTCAGATAATCACTATCTCAAATCAATAAGTGTAGTTTCTGATTTCATGGCACCGAAGATGGATAAATAGCTATTATAGCAAAATATTCATAATGTTTCTATTTGGATCACAATCAAACTTACCCCCTCAATGATTTGGAAAGTTAAATCTAAGCAAAATGTTTTTTTTTTCATCTCTCCTTATTTTGTCTATGATTGTGATAATCTAGTTCATGTCACATGCTCTTATTCTCATCTCCTTATAGGCATACAGAGAGAGAGAGAGAGAGAGAGAGAGAGAGAGAGAGAGAGAATCTTGTTCAAGAAAACAAAACTGTGTGTAGACCTATAAAATGTTGCTACAATTTGGAGAAGGCTTGTAAATGATTCTTTTTTGAAATGACCAATTTCCTTAAAATGTAGATTTAGTTTCATTGACTTTGGTTTCTTACTGAAATCAAATTTATGTGAACTACATAATGATGCTTTACTTATGTGATATGTTTGCAGCTACTATACAAAGCTATCGTGGAAAATTGCCTGGCAGTGGCAACGGATGAAAAAGGATGTGTGGCTCTCAACATCTGCATTGACAATTCAAGATCACCTTTCAGAGAAGAACTATTGAATTTAATTTCAAACAACTCTGTTTTCCTCTCACAAGATCCCTATGGGTAATTATCTTAAACTTCAGTTACATTCCAATGCACAAAATGCTTTTGTAAATGTATCTCTGGTACACTGAATTAGGACAAGGTGGTATGGTCCATCATCCTAACCATCCATTGCGGGCTCTCATAAAATTGATAGGTCTTCTAAATTTGTCTGTGCCCATAGTTCACTAATTGCCTAGCAAATACTATCTACTCAATGGGATATTTCCTTTATGACTATTCTGAAGTGGAAACCACACAAATCACCTGATGAACAATCAGGACCCTGGTACACCTTGTCTCGATCTTCTGTGTTCCAGATAGCTTATGTATCCCATATATCACATAATATTGATGGTATACATAACATGATAATGCCACTTGAATCACACTTTAATAAAAAAAAATTCTGCTGTTTCTCTTATATTGATTTCAACTATATTTTATTATAGTTTAGAAAATGCAGTCTAACCCCCCCTTTTTTTTTCAGGAATTTTGTTGTACAACACGTCCTTGCACTCGAAGTTCCAAGGATCACACATAATATATGTCATAAGCTTAGTGGCAACTACCTAAGGTTATCAATGCAGAAAAGTGGAAGCCATGTTGTTGAAAAATGCTTATGGTCTACTGCGAGAGATTGTGTAATTTTTGAACTTGTAAGCAATGAAAAATTTGACCAATTAGCTCGTGATCAATATGGAAACTATGTTCTTCAAACAGCACTAATTAGATCTGAGGTACTATTCTCACATTTTCAGCTATTGTGCTTGCTAAATTTTCATTTGAGTTCTGTGACATTCTATTCTTTAAATCCCCATGTCAACACTTATTGTGTATCTTGATTCTTGAGACAGCAAATCGTAGATTGTAGAAAATATTGGTGGGTGTATGTTAATCAATCATGACTTATTAATAACTCCTATTATTGTTTTAACAGGGGCAGCTCCGCATTATGTTGGTGGAAAAGATCATGAGTAGTGCTCAAAACCTCAGATGCCATCCATATGGAAGGAATATCATCAAACTTCTTGAATCTACATTGGTCTCATCAAGTGAAGGATGGCTCTAATCAAGATCTTATCAATCACCGATAGCAATTTGTTCATGTACTCAAACATATGATTATCCATGTGACTTGTTTTGTTAGCGTTAAACATTTGTATCCGAGTCTTATTATGTCTTTTCCTTGATCGATTTCTTGTTATACATGTTTTTTAATTTGTTGAAAGTTGACATTATCCAGATGTAATGTGGATTTGGTGGTCTATGTTGTGGGGTTTGTTTTCCGTTGTCAGTTAAATGTATAGAAGTGAAACTACCAAAGATAAAGAGAACAATTAGCATTTGTATTTCTATTGCTTGTGTCCCTGTGATGAAACCATTCTTTCAAGTGACCCAGTTTGAAAAAAATTGGTTTTGGGGTTGTTTGAATCAATCTTGTTTTATTCGGACCCACTTGAAGCCATGATAGAAAAGTTGTATGCGGAGACACATGGTGAAATAAAGTGAGGCCTCACTGCTCACTAGATGGTTTTGGTTAGCCATCCACCAACAAATAAATCGGTTGGACTGTGCATCAAGGAAGAAAAGAGATGGTAATTGCTGTAGCTAGCAAAAGAAAATAGATGGTAACTGGGGCAATTGTTTAGATAATTACCCTGAGGTTTCTAATATTTACAAATAGACCGTCTTGGTTAATATTTGTAAATAAACCCAGCTTGAGCATTTTAATACCCTCCATGCCCCAAAAATGTCAAGTTGACAATTTTACACTTGTCTTTAACATTTATGAAAGTTTTCTAAATGACATCACCAAAACCTCACTTCCAATGAGATTTTTTAACTTTTTTTACCTTTTTTTTTTACTACCTCCACTTCGGTGTAGATTGGCAAAGTTCTTCTCTATTTACAGTTGGCATGTAAATAAATCCAGAATCTAGAATATAAAATTAAAAAAAGAGAAGGACGTCTGTCTACAATTCATGATCTGATCTATTTTTCTCAAACAAATGATACGTGGGCAACATGTGGTCAGCATCAAATGTTGATCCCGGGCACCTAAATTGGATGACTTAAATCCTGTGCACCTCAATCAAATCATGCATTCTCTCATATAGTATTTCCTTTATTGATTAAGAGGATGCATTTGATGACTTATAATTATTGAGGCTTAAAAAATATGTAGTGTTGGACACGAAGTATAGGGACACTAAACATGTAAAGTGTACTCTACTAGAGAAGTAACTGATGCAGAGATGAACCTATGCATTAAGTCAAGATCCTTGGCGTTGTGAGTCAAAAGAAATCCTATGGTGAGGCCAAATGTTTTTTGATCAATAAGGGAGACATTTAATTAAATCCCACCATTAATAATAATAACTAAGCCCTTGTTTGGCATTTTTATTTTTTGCCTTTGCTTCTCTAAATCTCTAATGCAGTCAAGGCTTGGAAAAATAGAACATATGGTAGCTATTTCCAGTCTCTAGAGAAATAGAGGCAATGCCTCTTTTTTCCACAACATGATGCAATTGAGAAATAGAGGAGAGAAAAATAAAAAGGCATTATAAACCCAGTCCATATTTATTTTTTTTAATTCAAGAGAATAAACCAAGATTCAAACCTTTGGAAATATTCAAAAGGTTAAAAACAACAATAACACCAAATTTCAATAATTGGATCATCACCAATCTAGAGATATGCTTTTTTTTTAGATTAAGGTGGGCCCTCTTATCTAAAGAAATTAAAATAAATATGTAATAAAAAGCACATCTGGGGTTCACCCATGAGTGGATACAAATCATATACAATTTTCAAAGAAACAGTATAATAACCCTGTTTAGTTTTTCCAGTTGAGTTGTTCCCCATTTGTGGTTCTTAAAGATGTTGAAAGAAAATCTATTAAACCTGCATGGAATTCTCAAGATATTATTTTGTGAATTCTATATGCACCAAACGCAAAACTAAATTGTTAGATCTCTTTGGAAGGCTGAACATGGTTATAGGATCAATTTTCGAGGCTTCATATCTTGTCAATCTCAAAAAATTTGCAAACAAATATCAACCATTAATGTAATATGCTCATTTTTTTATTATAGAAAAATCATTCTAGAAAAACCATTCTTTCAAATTCAAAAAGATTACATCATTGAATTAATTAGAATAGGTTGTCCAATAAAACCTAGAGTAGAATACCACCAAACAATTTTATTGTCCACAAATTTGGCATGTTTAACTAGCTTTTGCATCATTTTATTGCCCTCCATGCCCACATTAGTCACATTATATTTATTGAAACATTTTAACAACATTTGAATCTCATCAAACAAAAAAAACCCAATTTGATAGGTAATGAGAAAATGAATTTAGAGCCTCAACTATCCTCAACGAGTCACTTTCAAGAATAACTTTCCGTAAACGATAAATCATTTGTGTCCTTCTTAAGAGGGCTAGAACTTCAATGTCGTCCGCATCTACCATCTCATTTTTAATCTTACTCATTGCTATTACTACACTACCCACGTTGTCGTGTAAAATAGCTCCAACTTATAAATATCAGGAAATAAAGCACCATCTACGTTATCTTTAATATGCTCATTTTTTTTGTTGGTCCATAAGCAATCCCATTTGTCTCTTTTTTTTTATATTATTTTTGGGACAACAAATCATGATTCAAATTGTTGAAAAGATTTATAAGGGCAATGGTCACTCGAATGCCAAATTTTAGCCATTGGATTATCACCAGTCTTAAGATATTTGCAGAAAATAAATAAATAAATAAACTATTTGATATTAATTTTTGAAATCTATGAACCCCAAACTGTTAAATATTTGTAAAAGGATGATCATGGCCATAGGATGCTCCTTTTTTAATGGCATTATTGTGGATGGATCAATAATAAAAAAAATAGAGATGCCAAACAAGCAAGATCACTAGTTATTATTGATCCTAAACCTTGCACGACAGTTCGGACTACAAGATTATGCTTCATATATAGCGAGCGACGGTCCATTTCTTACAGATTTCTGAATATGTTCAAATGTATTAATGATTTAAATCATCAGATTTGGTCCCTTCTTTTCCCAAAGTAGTACATTAGTCACTTTCCACGGGTAAGATTTGCCTCAAATCTCAACCCATGTGGTAAATCTAGGATCCATAGTATAACTCAAATCGTCAAAAAGCAAGTAAAAGTTTTAAACTTAATATTGTGAGTAGTTTTCAGGTGATGGTGATAGCCTAGCTCCTGATAATTTCACTAATATTGTCAACCTTTGTAATCTGTAATGTTCTCATGAGACTGGAATGGAGACCTAATTTGAAAATTTTTTTTTTCCCTTTCCTTTAAAATTAGGACCACTTTGGTAACCTAACTAGTAAAGTGAGATAAAAAAACACAGATGAAGAGTCAAAGCAAAGATAATAATAGCATTATATCATTTTGCAAAACGAGAATCTAATATTTTTACTTCATTTCTATAAAAGATATGAATTTTGATCATTTAGTCTCATGAGTAACTTTTGAGTTCATTCTTCATTGTTATAAAAAGTAAAAGTATTTGTTAAAATATGATATTTTTTTATTTAACTCCTTGTCTTTTATTATTATCAACTAAAATGAACTTCTACTTACTTTACAAGTAAATTTAACCCTGTAGACTACTAAACATACAGGGTCAAAATGTTAACAGTGCTCATTTAAGCCATTATTAATATTCATTACAGACTCTTTGCTTGGTACAATATAGATTTCAAAAAATCGCATACCAAGAATGACAAAAAAATACCAAATGGTGAAGATAAAAAGAAAAAAAAGGTAATCAAATAATCTCTTAATCAATGGAAAAGGAGTTATGATAGCAGTATGGTAAATAAATACCCATACACCCAACCATCTAAATCTCCAAGTTATCCATCAATCCTCATCCTTTTCATTGTAAGGACCCAAACTCGAACTTTTATACCATACAAAAAGATATGAACCACAATGATCATTCAAATTAGATTCTACCAATATTTTGAAACATTATAAGCCTCACGATAACCATAGGCGATGGCTTAGTTGATTTAAACCTTGAATTTACTCCCTAAGAAAAAATATTCAACCCTTGTCCCTTGCATAATCAGGTACTATGTGCACGGCCATATATGCATCCCCTAAGAAATAGTCCTTGCTTATCATAATCGCATAAACCCCAGGCTAGTGGCCAAATATCCTAAGGATGGGCTGGTAAGAAATACCCTCTAGGTCATATAAAAAAATACCCATTATTTTGTTGATGATCTTAAAAAGATAAGACATCAGTATGTATTGAAAATAACATGACCACTACAAAACTTTCTAATATCACATTATCATGATAACAAGATCATGAAAGGTTTAGCAATTGGAGAATGGGAATCTAGCACAGTGCCAAAAAAAGTCACTGAAATTTAAAAATTAAAATCAGAATACATCAAAACAAAAAATCTACAATAAAATCACACAAAATTGTACTCACTTGCATTTATTAAGTCCATAATAATCTGAACACCGAAACAATCCATAAAATTCTGAACACAAAAACAAATAAACATACAAGGGATCGTTTTATTGCTTGACTTATCGAAGCACTCACAGTATACTATAATCAATCAATACAATGACGATGAAACAAACGGCACAGCTGCCTAACCAAAGCCAAATATGAACATAGATCGCCAAGGAAAGCATAAATTGCCGAGAAAATAGGGCTTCCATAAGAGAATGGATTGGCATTATCTACCAGCATCACCTCAAAGCAGCTGAAGAATTCACTTGTGCTAAAGACTCGAATTTCTTCACTCCAAAACACCTGACACAGATTTGTAATAGCTCCACAGAAAGTTAAGTACTTGGGAAAATAGACAATTGTTTTTGTCATTTTATCTCACACCGGGGCCCCCATTTCCTCTCTCTCTCTCACCTTCCCATTCTAACCCGATCAAGCAGGGTTAATATAAAAATTAAAAGAAATCATCTGTGCTGTTTCATTCTACGTCCAGAAAATCATGATCCCCTCAAACGATGTAGTCTCAAGCTAGAGATCTGGTAAATGGATGGCATACCTTTTTTGAGACCCTCACAAAGTACTCAAGGCAAACACTAAACATAATTCCCAAGCACCTAGACCATCAGCGCTACAACCAGGGATAGATCCCTAATTGTTTCTAGGGAAAGGAAGGAGCCTCAATGTTGTATAGCAAAAGAGGATAACTAAATAAGATATAAAAGCTTAATAATAATAATAATAATAAAACTTAAAATAATTTGCCAAACACAACTCATTAGGCACCTCCACTCCATAGAAACAACCAGGGATTGATCCCTAGTTGTAACTCTAATGGGGAGGGACTTAAGAGTAGGATAAAGTCTTAAGCCTATGTGAGTACTTAGCAGAGCCAGACGCTTAAAAAAAATGCCATAACCACATTAAAAGATAGAGATTCAATCAGTTTTGTTTACACTTAAAAATATTAAAACCCAATTCCATCTCATATATTAAATAATTTTATTAGAAGTGTTGTTCAATTTGATTAACTAAACTAAGCAGCTTCAAATCCTCTCATTTATTCTTATTATTGTTTCCTCTTCCGAGTATAAATGCCATAACCAAAAAGGAAAAAAAAATCTACATCAGATCTGATGCTTGACTGAAATAGAAACTAAAAGCAATATCGAATCTGATGTTCCCCCCAAATCATTAAAAAAAAAATACAGTTATCTTTTTGGTCACTCTGGACATATTGATGATTTTTAGGGTAAAATCCTCTATAATTTAATAAGCCAAATTTTTAAAAAGAATAAAGAAAATTCACAAGCCCTATCATCCAAAGTGAAAAACCACCTATCTATATTCCCAAATTGATAAAAACCACTGCTGACGGTGGGTTCTTTAATGATCTCATATAAGTTCTTATGGAAAAAGAATTGGTTTGTTTATGGATCAATTGGAATACATTATTGTTTTCAAGGCTCACAATGATCCTTGGGAATAATTCCATTTCTATGGAAGCACTAATTAGGAAATGAGGAAGTGAAAACCAAAATGTGTAGGGCTATACGGCCTCAAACCGTATCAGGCTACCTGATGCTCCAAATTCCACTAGAGCATCCAACTCTGGGTCAATCCCAGCAAAAATATCTAGTAAAGATATTCAAATACATAATACATAATACATAATACATAATAAATATATATAAATCACATCTCACATGAACTAGTAATAATAATAATAATTCTTGCAAAAGAGGAGATAAACAAACATTCAAATATTACGATCTCACGGGCATATTATCTTGGAAAATCTAACAGATAGTCGCTGCAGTGTCCATTTAATACAAACAGGCGAACTGCTCACTATATCCACAATGAGATGTTGGATGCTAATCGATATGCTATGGTCCCATATAACAACTACCAGTAAAGCAAATTAAAAGCAGGTTCTGTCTAAATTAAAATCAGGGCATCCTAACATTACGCATAACAAAGACAGCTAAACCATCTTAGAAAAAAACTTACACGAAGACCTCTTCAAAACCCTACAAAAGCTGAGCAATGAAGCCTAGTTAAAATTCATTACCATGGAGAGACCTAAAATAATGCTGATGTATATATATATATATATTGTATAAAACTATTATAAATATGCAAAAAGATAAAATCATCACACCTTATAACATCTTTCTTACCTTCTTAGGTCTAAAAATGAATTGCCTCTCACCAACATAATAGTCTTCCCCCATATGTCACCGTATTCCATCAATTGCACCAAGATGCTAGCACCATCACAATGCAATACAGCAATGTCGACCATTTATAAATGAATAATAGAACTAGAACCCTCTGGAGAGAGTCCACAACTCCAGAGAATAGCTTTTATAAAGGATCACATGCATGAACACTTAAAAATTTGCAATTATAACAGACCCCACGTAATGGAAACATATTGACATCACCGAGAAACTTAAAAATGAAGTCACTTCATTATCCATTGGAGAAGTCATAACCAGATGACTAAACAGAGTCTCCAATGCCAACCAGAGACCAAGAGAGTTCTAAGGGTATAAATTTGAGCGCAATGGAGGTGGAATAACGCCAGGGTACACACCATAACCCATAGGCGCATGAAGGTGAGACCTTGGTGGGGTCCGATTCCCACCATAAGCCAAATGTGCCCCATAGAGTCTAGAACCGAGGGACCGGTCATAAAGTGGATCATGCAACGCTCCAGGTCCACCTGCCAAGCCATTCAGGCCAGATGGACCAGGACCAGCAAAGGATGCTGATGAAGCCAGTGCAGCACCAGTCCCACCTACCAGTCCATATAGCCCAGCTGGGCCAGATCCTGAAACAGATCCACCTGCCAAGGCATACAGCCCGGCAGAACCCGAGTAAGGATTTACACGATCAGAAGGCAAACCTGCAGGCTGTGGTGAAGAATGTGGCCACGATGGGGGGGGATTGTCCGGAGAGGTAGAGGCTGGTTTATGGCGTTTATTTGTATATTGCTGATGTGAGTGATGATATTGCCTCTTGTGTGCCTTCTGTTTCTCCAATAAATCAATGCGCTTTTCAAGGTGTTCACATGAATATTCGGATTGAAGCTTGTGGTCTTCAACAGATTTAATTATAGCCCTCAAGGAAGTAATTTCTTTGCAGGCAGCCTCATACTGTAGCAGGTTATTTTCAAAAGAATAAATGGTTTAGTGCATGAAAGATAGCCAAAAGAAAATCATTTGGGTAGCCAAAAGAAAATCATTTGGATTGAAGGAAGTTGCATACAAGGGACGGTGCAGAGTTATTTCCCCTTTTCCGGACGGCATCAGCAACACGCTGAGCTTCCTTCAAGTAGGCATTCAAAAGAGGAACTGGAGGGAACTTGTCAAACAGCTCAAATGCATAGATGAATTTAATAGCTTCAAGCTGTTTACTCTTGCTGATTAACTTTTTAATTAAATCTGTCACCAGAAAAAAGGCTTGAAAGTGTCAACAGATCACAAAACAAGATGGTCAATGTGAAAATCAAAACCTGAAATAGAAGAAGCAACTGCTACTCATAGCAAAGGATAGCATGCATCTCACAGCAACGCATTTATGTTATTCTCTAAGCAAGAAAAATTCTAGTGCTTTTAATGAGCAACATGAATTTTGTAATTGAAAGATTCTGTTCTCAATGCACAGCTTATGATCAGCCATTATGTTTGATGCAATTCTAGGTAAACGACGTAAGGTGTAGGCCTCAGAATTGCAGAATGACAGCAAGGCTTCATTCAGAAGCCATTCAGTCCCGAAAGATGGTATTTGGGTATTTGATATCATCACCGGCCAAAGATCCTGTCGAAACCCTCAACAAGGAGAGAGAAAAAAATATATAAAGAACGCTACATGCTATGGTAGATGTTTGCCCCATGGCCAGTCCCAGAAAGTAATGGCTGCAACGCAGCTCCTCAAGGCGATGGAATATGGGGCAGCTCCAAGATGGAGGATCTCCAAATAAAGGAGTACCATCAACATCCCAGAGCTTTATTTGTGATGTTTACATAGGAATATACAAACACAGCAAGTTTGCTCCATTTCAGTAAAGGAGACTTTCTGCCAGAAATTCTCCTCCATCACACTAAAAAGGAAAACAAATGATTTTAACTTTGTCGCAGTAAACCCAATGGAGAAAAAGTAAATATATAAGCATGACCAATGGCCAAAATCATGAGATCATCGCCATTTGGAATCTCACAGAGATTAAGACACAACACCAGATCCAAAAAATAAATAAAGGGAAGGAACAACACAATTTGTTCTCTATCAGACTCAATCAATGGAAAAATAGATTGGGGGGTGGTTGTATGTCTCATGGCCAGTCCAGAAGGTAATGGCTGCAACGCAGCTCCCCAAGGCGATGGAATATGAGACCGCTCTAAGACAGAGGTCTCCCAATAGAAGACCATCAACATCCAAGAGCTGATTTTGCGACGTTTACAGAGGAATCTACAAACACAAGAAGTTTGCTCCATCATCTGTAAAGGGGGTCTTCAGCCAGAAGACCTCCCTCCATCAAAAAACTAGAACACAAGTACACAAATAAAGATTCATAATTTCTGAAGGATACACTAAATAACTACATTACCCAATCAGCAAGAGTTGAAAACCTTCAAACCATGAAGTTGTAAAGCGCAATCATTCAAAAACGAACCAAGACTTGCTAAAAACGACATCTTTTTAACAGATAAAGTGATGCAATCCTCTGCATACTTACCAGGGACCTTGCTGGTGAGACCCAGAGTTTTGCACAGCTCAATCGTCTGCCTCCTCCGGGCAATGACACAGAGCATTTCCAAAATGTCATCAATGTCAAAATCAGACACCAACCCAAACGTCGCCAAGAGATGAAAAAACCCCATACCCTCCAAAAGACTGTCATCGCCCTCGTAAAACTTCTCCTTCCACTCCAAAGCCAGCGCCTTCGCCCGCTCCCTCTCACCCTCCCTAACCAACGGCGCCATCGCCCCTAATCGCTCGAGCAGGAGAATGCAGGCCCGCCGCCGAGAGGCACGCTCCGCATCCTTACCCGCCTTCTTCTTCGAAGGGTAGAATCCCTTCATGGAATCCAATACCAGCTTCGCCGGATCCGGCGCCGATTGCAGCGCATCATCAAGCGCGTCCTTGATGTCCACGCCATCTTTCCGACGCGCGAGGATGAAAGAGACCAATCGCTTGCTGTCCATCTCGGAGCAGAAGGCTTTCAGCTGCGGATAGATCAACAGATCCGGCGATGGCCGATGATCGGCGGCTGGGGAAGCAGCGGCTGCGCCAGGCTTCTGCTGCTCGGCGGACTCGAGATCTTTGAAGCGCTTCTCGATCGCCTTCTCGACCGCGCCGAGATGATCTTCGAGATCCTTCCATTGGAGATCGAAAGCTGCGAGGCAAGCAGAGTGCGATCGGAGATCTTCGAAGGCCTTTCGAAGCTTCTCCTTCTTCAAAGGAATGGTCTCGATCGCTGCAGAAATCGACTGCAGAGACGACATTTCCGCAAGAGATTCGATCGAACCCTAGAAATCGAGTCAAAAACCTAGACTAATTTGGGAATCGAATCAAAACCCTAGCATAATTTGGGAAATCGAGAGAAAACCCTAACACGAAAAGACGAGAGATCGAAGTCGAAGAGCATAAACCCTGAAGACGTATAAAACCCTAGAAACACTAGCGCTAGAAAGGGCCATAAACCCAAGCTGCGACGACGAGTGTTAAAGTTGGGAGGGAGGGCGACAATATTTATAGATGTGGACGGTCGTGCCGAGCCGTTAGATCTTCATCGTGCGGCTGTCGTTGGTCAGGGTTGGGAACGATGCTGAGCCGTTAATTTTTAGATGTGTGGATGGGATCGTATGGGTGTGGCTCCGTTTGTAGGTGGGTCGAGTGGGGGATCCTTGACAAAGAGCTAAACCCTAAAAATCATTTCACCGGTTGGAACTCGTCTTTCATGGCAGGTATAAGCAAAGCCGCTTGAAATTGTGATTGGTGGCATGAATGTGTGGCCCACTTAAGTGCCATCTATTACCGATCATATCCGTTCATATGTACTATTTTATTCAGTTTTGGTATTTGACTCAATCTTAGGTGCTTCCGATTGGTGGCTACCGTTGGATTGCTCATACAAGTTAACACAAAAATTCGCAACTAATCTAAGGGCTGAGATTTGCCTAAATTAAAGCCCTTAAATTTTAAGAATTGAAGTGAATGGATGATATCTAATTATAGGTTCTATTTTATGCCAAATTGGTGAATGTTGCACAACGTGTAAGACAATCTACTTGCCAGGATTGATCTCCATGTGCTTTAGTGAGATGAGACCCCTTATTTTATTTTATTTTTTTCTCGAGTTTTCTCAGTTTCTATATTTTTCATTTTAACTATATAGAAGGATTCAACGCCCTTTCTCATAATTGGTGGCCTTCGAAGTCATCATCGCTGATGAGTAGGGCTATTAAAGGGTTGGATCATGCACAAGTAGCTCTAAAGTTACCCTAAAAAAATGTAGGGCAGGCCTGGGCTTACACTACTAACACCCTTATCCTACTCTTGAAGCTAGTGCCAAGCTAAGGCAAAGCTTAGGGCCTCAAGAGAAGAAAACCTTTTTTATTTTTTCACATTGTTTAGAAAGAATCAAGAAAAATTGAGTGTTATCACATTTAACTTCAATTACAAGTGCACCATTAAAAAAACATTTGAAGAATATAAGCTGTCTCTAAACACTTCTTTTTATCCAACGAAGTTATAAGCGCTTCGATAACTTGACTAGTTAGATATACGATTTTATTTCTTTTGTCAAAAAAGAAAAATAGTTAAAAAGTTTGATTTATTTAAAACATTTCATAGGAATTTCCACATATGAAATAATTTTGGCGTCAGTGTTTTAGTTTTGAAAATTTTAAACTATTTACATTCACTTACATTTTTTCAATTGACATTATCTTCAATTTAACACTGATTTGACTATTAAGTGTTGTTAGATTTTAGTTAAAAAACAATTGCACTTGAAATATTATTAATTTAGACACTTAAAAACTGAAAGTTACAATTATTTAACTAGAACCATAGTTGGATTACTCCACATCCTTAAGGGATTTTTACAAAAAAAAATTAGTTTTAAGCTTTCAATGAACAGTTTTATGAAAAAAATAATAAAATGACGAGATGGCTGTTCGTAGATTTTTTTTAACAAAATTACACCAGTTGACAATATCGTCAATTGGTTGATGATATCATCAACCTCCTACACCTTTTTTTTCGTCTTCTTTGACTTTTCTTCTTTTCCTATGATGATTTCCATGCTTGATTGTCATGGGTTTGGAGAGGATGATGCGGAAATCTAGTTATAGTTTGAATATTCATTTCAAAGTAATGAAAGATAATCGAAAAGAGGTGATGAATTCATCAAAGAAGAACGATTTGATAAGTCTTTCACAAACACACAACAAAGTGTATTTAATCCGTCAACTATCAAATTCATACTTAAAATTGGTTCAAAGATTCTAGATTAATAGAACAAACGGTACTACTGGGATCTAAAACTTCATGCAAATAATACAATACTTAAGAGAAAACCTCACATTCACTATTCAAATATTGTCCAACATAGCTCTCTATATGTTGCTTACAAAGATCATGACCTATGAAATTTTTCCAAAAAAAAAAAAAAAGGCTTTAAACTCAAAATATCCATAAAGCACTTTCAAATTCACCCCTTCTGACCTCACTCAAAGCCACCGCCAAATTAGGAGAAAATTTGATTTAGGCATTTCACCAAACACCTTGCACTCCAAACTCAGACCCTAAACTCATGTGAAGCGGGTGACAAGTGTATAGAAATTAGGTAGGAGATCACACTATCTAAGGAAGATTGTCGAGACACTTAGGGACCATTTCTGTACTAGAATTCTAAGAACTCATGTCTGGAGGAATTTTAAATTCTCTAAAAGTTGCCCCTTTAGATGAAATTTCAAATCCTTCTTTTTTGTGGAACATTTGAAATTTCAACCAAATGCATAGAGAATGAAATTTCAACAATTTTAAAAAGTAACTTGAGACCTTTTAGGTCGATTGCATTTAGAATTTTAATAAAATAAACACTGCATTTTAAATTTCAGAGACAAGATGTCACATCTTGTTCAAAAAATCTTAATATATTAAATTCCTGTCAGAAATTCTAGTAAAAACACAGGCTCAGTAAGACTGCCAAAACACAAAATGCAATGATTTTCATAACTTTTCCATTACTAGGTTGATGAAGATGGTGCAAAACACCATATTATGCAATGAAGGTTGAAGATGTCCCCATCTAGGGCTATTTAATTAAACAAAAGTGTGGTCATTTTATGATTTTTCTTCATAAAACCATGTAATTAAGGTTTAAGTTTATTTTTTTCGCAAAAATCCTTATCATTAAAGTTTCATGCAGATACAAACTGCCTCTATGAATTGGTTGGTGTGCCAAATAATTCTATAGAGGCAAAAATGTATCATTATTAATAGGAACGAATACACCCCCTTTTGTACTGATAAAAATATATTTATTAAGTATAATACATGACTTAAATAATTAAATATAGATGAAATGAACCAAGTACATCCGTATGTACTTTTAGGACATTTTGTAATGGGTAGGTGGGTATGAAATTGCTTTCTTATCCCCCTTTTATTAATACTAAGTACAAAGATAATGGAGCTTTATTATATATTTACATAGATAAATATATATTATGTAAAATAAAAAATAGAAGGGGGCATGCCCGCCCCTAGGGCTTTCCTTCAAAAGAAAGGCCCTTATTTTAAGGGTTTTTTTAGGGATGGGCCCCGTTATATCATGGCCAAATTGATAGGCCTACTAGTGGGGTTGGTATTGAAAATTCTCTTAAGATTATATGCAACGATGACTAGATAAATGTGAATAGAGAACAGCCCAGGGGGTTAAAAATAGTGAAGATTTTCAAAAAGGTATGAAACTTTTGCCTCATTTAAAAAAAAAAGTATATGAAAATCTGAATGTTTCATGAATGTAAGAAAAGTTTCATATTTAACTCCATTAAGCAATCCCAATAAAAAAACGTTTAAAAAAATAATAAAAATACCATTATGTCATTTCTCAAATTACACCTTTAATAAATCATTTAAAAGAAATTACAAGTCCAACCCAATTGTTCTTATAGGGCCCACTTTTGAAAATCAAAATGGTTGATTTTGGGGAGCAAAAAGGTTAATAAAAGACAAAAGCTATCACAAGGGAAGGGTAGTTTATCATTTTTAATTCTTTTCTTTTATGGAGAATATATGATTGAAAGAAATATGAAAAATTTATATACTTTTTCAAATATTAAAATGGTCATTTTTTCTAAATGAGCCAAAAGTCTCTTCGCCCTTGGTGGTACCCATGTGGCCATGATTATAAGGGCGGCCACTAATCTGGTTTGAAAGGAATATTGTTTGATTCTCTGTGGGGTGTCATGAACCTTTGAATTGATCATGTGCATAGAATATAAATATATGTTCCATATGTGATCAATTCAGCTACCCATATCACTCTGTTGTAAGAAATAGTCTTAACAATACCCGGGAATTATATTATGTGAAACAAATGGCCCAAAATGAAAATTATCATAGATGGGATTTTTTTTAGAATTTATCTTTTACAGTTAATTAATCAGATGTATATCAAGCTGAAATTAAGCTCGGGCTTTGGACAAATTAAACCCCCTCTGAGTATCACTTAAGCTTAGCTTATTTTTTGAGAGCCTGCAAAAGGAGACTAAAAAAAGGAGCTTGAGCCCAAGGTTAGGCTGAATAGAGCTGAGAAAACATTAAATAGTGAAGGCTAAGATTTGGTCAAACTCGATTCTACTGGTGGTAATTCAGTTCAATTCCGCTTTGACATCAACATGACGTGTAAATTAGAGGTAAGAAATTGTAAAATATCAATGTAAACTTTTAGAAGTGGTTGGTAAATTATTTTTCCCCAGTCTTGTTTGCCGGCTCTAAAAACAATGTCCAGTTCAATAGTTGAATGGAATAGTTCATATGATTCGAGCGAAGGCGAAAACGGTTTTGGTTTTGGTTTATACATGAAGCAGCTCTGATTCAACAAGATGGAACCAGATCAGCTTATCTAGTCGTCCAATTTTTAGAACCCAGCTTACTTTTCACACTATTTTGCAGATACACAAATGTATTAATTTGAAATTGCTTAGCCTCAAAGCTTTGTTTATATCAATTCCAACCCTAAGAACAAGCCCAACCCATGCAAAACCTAGGAGGATATATGCACAAATCAAAGGTTAGGTAATTTTTTCACTGTTTTGTGTTAATGTTTTTCAAGATTTTTTGTTTTTTGAGGTAGTGGAATTTTCACAAACTATTTAAACAAAAACCTTATATTGCCAAAATTATTATTATTATTATTTTGATAACCAAGAATATCTCCTGCCTAGCTAAGCTCAAGAGCCTTTGATCCTGAGCTCGAGGAATTCTTGATTTTTGAACAACTGATAACTAATCCCTAAGAGCACATGCAACCTCTCCTATCCACATGCACTAGGTAACACTATGAAAGTTGGCCAATGAGGGTAAGTATGCAACTTTCTAAGGCACCGAGTCCTTGGCCAACTAAGATGCCACTCATTCACACAATAGAGAAAATAAATAGAATGGAAATTGAAAATAAAACAAATAAAATATTGAGTTTCCAAACTTGTTCGTGCAACAAGGGGATTATGCATTCCATGGATTTCCTTTGCGCTTTCTCGTTGTAATTAAAATCCTTTCCATCAAAGAAAATAAAGTCATTATTTTTCTTTTTCAGGAAAGAAAATGTGTCACACCAAACAATTTCTCTTCAGAAAAAAATTTCTCTTAAAAAAAATGGGGCTAAATGAAAATCAGAATAATTTAATCCATAGCAAAATCCTATTATTGCACAAAACACATCTAGAGGTTTAGAACTCTTATCATCTGAAATTTGGTTACACAACCCAGTGAGATTTGAAGATATAATATTGATTATCCTGCAATCAGCTTATTTGTAATTACAAAAATACAGGCAACTTGAGTAACTATTTTATAGAGCTATTACGGAGTTAAAAAACAAGAAGACAACATTCATACTTTACCATCAATGGAAGGCCATTAGAAGGATATAAAGCTATGTTTACTTGGAAAAATTCAAGGACAATCTAAGTAAAGCTAATTTTATCATAGTAATCACTTGAATCTTGAAGATCCAGAAAGGATTTGAATGGGTCTCTTGTGGAAGATATGATGCAATTGTCTACAAAAGCTGTTAAATAGCTTTTTGTTGTGCACGAGCGAAAGAGTGTAACCTACGATAGACAAACAAAGCTATACACAAAAAGAGACAAGCAAATAAGAGTGCACACACGAAAGATTTATGTGGTTTGACAATATACTTACATCCACAGCCAAAAGAGAACTCTACTATTTTATTGTATTTTTCTGTTTAGTTTTAGGGTTACAGGTTACATCATATATATAACTCTCTTTCTTAACCACTAAAAAAGCCAGTACAAAGACCAACATGCCCCTATCTAAAGCTCGGTTATTGGCTAACCCAATGGACCAATTTGGTGGACCCGAAATACAAGATATAAACCCAACAATCTTCACCTTGGCTTGAATTCCGTAGAACTCAAGCCACTAAAAGAATAACCGGTAATTTCTTCAGCTCCATGTACCTTGTTGAACGGTACATTTCTGTTCCTACTGTCACTGGGCATAGTCTTCACTTTTCAATGATGAGTGACACGGATCAAGTCTAAGCAAGACTTGAACTTGTCCTTAATCAGTTTTATCATGAATGTTCAAAATCGCTTGTATCATTGTCCAAAAGCTTACTTCGACCCGTACAATAATTTCTTTGACTTGTATATATGATCAGGAACTTGAAACTTCACTCCACCTACATGGGAAGTTCCTTCCTTATCCTTATAGACCTGCTTGCATCTAATGATCTTATTACTATCATCAAGAGACTCCATCTCTTCATTTATGATTGCTGCCTATCGACTACTTTTCTGCCATTCCACTGACTCCGGATACATGGATAGTTCAACTGTCAATGCATATGCAACCACATCACATGTTACCAACATATCTTCGAAATAGTATCTGACTGGCGGTTTCCTTACTCTTTATGGTCTACCTATGTGCTACTCAGCCTTACTATCCTTAGTATCCTAGGAGGAGTCGGATGCACTTTTCTTCTAAACTGGGATGTCTGATTCCACTTGAATGGTGCCACTGCTGCTATCTACTTCCCTATTCTCCACCTACTTTCTTGCATCAAGTAAAGCATCCTCATAAAATATAACATCTCTGCTGATAATAAATCTAGGTGAGTCCTGATCACTACATTACAATTTGTATCCTTTCAGCCCAGAAGCATATCCAACCAAGATGCACCTCACAGCCCTTGGTTTTGACTCATCAGTTCTCACATAAGTATATGCTGGACAACTGAAAACCCTCAAGTTAGAATAATCAGCTGGATTACCTAACTACATTTTTTTCGGTGTTTCATAACGAATCCCTGAGTGTGGAGACCTGTTAACCAAGTAGCTTGCAGCATGTATTACATCAGCTCAAAAGTCTTTGGATAATCTTACAGTAAACAACATATAACAAGCTATTTCCAAGATTGTTTTATTCATCCTCTCTCTAACTCCATTTTGCTGTGGAGTTCTTATGGTTGTGAAATGCCGAACCATGCCTCTATCCTTGCAATAGTTCTCAAACTCATTGGACAAGTACTCTTTATCATTATCTGTTCTAAATTTCCGCACCTTTCTGTTAGTCTGTTTCTTAACCATTGCCTTCTATCGCTTGAATGTTTCAAAAGTCTGATGCTTCCTCTTTAGTGTATAAACTTAGACTTTTCTTGAATAATCATCGATGAAAGTCAATATAAATCGGGATCCACCTTTGGAATAAATCTTAGAAGGACCCCACACATTTGAATGAACGTAATCAAGGATACCTTTCACGATGAATACTTATTTTGAAACTGATCATGCAGTGTTTTCCCAATATACATTTCACACAGAAATCCAATTTACCTGCCTTCGTGCCATATAGCAAATTCCGCTTAATCACATTGTTAAGCCCTTCTCACTTATGTGACCAATATGTAAGTGCCATAAAAATGTTAAAACGGATTCATGGTCATCTGATGAAGACACCGCAGCTCTACTTGAAACAATATGTTCAGATAAAATGTCACGCCCGAACCCGAGAATTGGGGATTAGCTGTGGGTTCCGAGGAATGACACATGTACCCGTGACAATTCGTGCCATGATTAGACACGTACGAACTGTCACAAGGGTGATCCCACAGGTACGTGTGAGGAATATCCACTAACACGTATCATCAGTATAAGGAATTTAAGCGGAAACCTGGAGATTTCACCTATGATATATCATGAGCATCCATAAAGCATTCGTTCATTTCCATTCATTAAATAAACAAGTCTATTAATTAACCCATCTGTATGCATAGGACATGGGGATCCATAATAATACAATATATATCAATGCGAAGGTGAACCCTAAGTCCAACCCAAAATGTTCCCTGTTGCGCACTGTTGAGGAGAATCAAGAGAAGATGTCCTCCTCACTCCGCTCGTCCACGCCCCGAGGAACCATTGGGGTTGCCTTCGGGAGCGCGCTGGTTGCCTGATTGGCATCGGGTTTTGCACCTGTAACACCATGGTAATTCTAGTTAACATGACGGTTAAGCAAAGATAAGGATACATGAGCTTAACATGATAGATCAATGGAAATAAATAATATACTGATTAAAAGAGGTCAATATTGAAATCTAGGCACTGATACATATGAGTTAGCATGAGTAGTGAATCATGAAATAAAGAATATATCATAACAAAATGGCAAACACATTCGCTATCTCCTCTCTAAAAGAAAGTAAACTGATCCTTGGGATACCACTAGCGGTCGGGCCAGGGCCGACTAGCTGCCCGTGAGAGCGTCGACTCACTCTCCTGATACTACTGCAGTAGGCAACTGATACCACATCCCATGGGGTCCCATCGAATCTCTTATGGGGAATAACGCATCCCATGGGGTCCCGTCGAACCTCCTATGGGGGATAATAAGCTAAGTGGCGCCGACTCTAACATGTCGGGAATAATCTGGGATCTTTACTTACTATATACCAATCTATTTATACTGATATGAGAAAGTAACTCAACCTGGTTGAAGATATCAAATATAGGTTCACAATTAAATAACTGACCATCATTAATGCAACTGATATAAATTCTTATATAGAGATCAAGGTTATCATCAATATGAATGCAATTAGATTATAAGGTTATCAAGGATAAATTACTAGCCAAACCTATACTAGATAATCCGGGTTTTCAAGGTCATTCAATACGGTGTACTCATAAGACGTTTGGTGTCCCGGTATTACCATTCTTGTGTTACCTCATGTATATATATAGGACACTTCACCTTATGCCAACACCCATGACGTGACATTGAAAACTAACCGGAGAATCACAAGAAAAGGGGTGACAGCTCAACACTCCTTCTCCTTTATATTAATCACCGTTGGGCTAGTTTGGGGTAGCAAGGATCCATCTCTATGGTCCTATAAGGTCTTTGGTTGAACCTACAACCTATGGTAATGTGTGGGTGGATATCTCAGTTTCTTTCTAAGGTTCAAGGGAGTAACCCATCATTAGGCTATCCCATAGACTATAAAAAGTCCATAGTCAAGCACAAAATTCATTTTGGAATACATTCGGATAACCTACAGGTCTGGCTTACCCGACCGGTCGAGTATGGGTTCGACCGGTTGGACCACATCCAGAAGGGAAATTCGACCGGTCGGACTACCCGTGAGGCAATTCGACCGATTTGGCTTCAGGACCGACCGGTCGGCCCTGAAGCACTCTGTTACAGGAGGGTTTCTATTCCAAAGGGTTTCCTCTCCCAATACATCATTCTACCTGCAATAAAATCCACCTACAAGCTTCCATTCCACACTCTTGGGTTCCCTAAAGGACCATTATCAATTTATTTATCATAAATCACCATAAAGAACAAATCAATCCATGTATTTTCTATTGAGCTGTAGAAAGGGGCAACAACACAAATCTATCAAGAATCAAGGAAATCAAGCCATGCATGTAAGATAATGTATCCTTATACTTGCCTGGTGCTTGGTGCTTCACTCAAACCGATTTGCCCTTGATTAGATGAAGAATAAAGCTCTCTAATGGAGAATCTAACACATGCATGAAGGAAGACGGGAATGAGATGGAATGCATGCCAATAGATGGGTTCTCTTGACCCTTATTGCACTCAATAACTCACAAGGAGGTAGGAATCCATACCTTAACCCTTCTATAAGCAAGATGGAGGAGATGATGCCCTAATTTTAAGATGAGAGCAAAAGACCAAGGAGGAAAGCAAGAAGTCTAAGGAGGAAGAAGGAGGAAGCTTAAGCTTCTTACATGCAAGCTCCAATCACAGCAAGATGAGGAAGAAGATGAAGGAGGAATGGAGGAGAGGACCGGCTGCAACGTGAGGGAGGAAGGAAGAATAGTGAGGGTCGATGGTGGGTTTGGGGGTTTATAAAGGATTGAAGTTTCTGGAATTTACAGATGAGTCCTCCCATTATATGCATATTCCAATTTGAAGTAGCTGGGCTTAAGGTGGGCTGGAATGAGTCCAAATGCAATTGGGCCAAACATGAAAGATGTCCCACAAAATGAAACTCACCCAATGCAACTAACATGATGCATAATTAATGTAAAACCATGAAAATATAAAATGCAAAAGGTCTTGGGTTACCTAATAAGGTTCGAACCCGACCCAATTATCTATCAATGACCCAAACCTCTGGAGACTTGGGCTCAATTAACCTAATAACATCTTAATTAAAGTAAAACCCAGCTTAATTACTGTAAATCATAATTATCTAGGGTTGGGGTGTTACATCTTCCCCTACTAAAAGAACATTCGGTCCTCCGAATGCAACTTACCTCTGGTAATAGTTCTGGATACTTCGCACGAACTTGCTCCTTAAGCTCCCATGTAGCTTCTTCAGGTCCATGATGCTCCCAAAGAATCTCGACCCACTTGATCGTCCAGGTACAAAGCACTTGGTGTTTGGTGTCGATGACGTGAAGAAGTCGCTCCTCATAGCTCGCATCCGATTCCACTTGGATGTCATCCATCTCGAGAACATGAGAGGAGTCTGAAAGATACTTCCTAAGCATTGAGAGGTGGTACACGTTATGAACTCTGGCGAGTTGAGGCAATAGCTCTAACCGATGCGCCAGATCTCCCACTTTACTCTGGATCTCGAATGGGCCAATAAATTATGGAGCAAGCTTGCTCTTCTGACCAAATCGGATGATGCCTTTCATTGGAGAAACTTCCAGAAAAACTTTGTCTCCTACTTGGAACTCGAGAAACCTTTGACAGTTATCCGCATAGCTCTTCTGACGAGACCTTGCGATCCTTAGTCTGTCTTGAACTTTTCGCACTTTCTCCGCTGTATCTGCAACAATAGAAGGTCTATGAAAACTCTTAACTCCAACTTCTTCCCAACACACCGGTGTACGGCATTTGCGTCCATACGAAGCCTTGAATGGAGCCATTCTAATGCTCGTGTGATAGCTATTCTTATACGTAATTTCGCACAAAGAGAGGTGTTCGTCCCATTCCTTCCCAAAGTCTAGCACGCTGGCTCGAAGTATATCCTCTAAAGTCTGTATCGTATGCTCCGACTGCCCATCAGCCTGAGGATTCCTAAAAAGATCGCCAGAGAGAAGAAACAAACTTACTACCTCGGTCCAAGACTATAGACACTAGAATGCCATGCAATCGCGTGACCTCATCAATGAATATCTTGCCCATTAGGATACAAACAAACAAGGTGTCTCACCAAGATAACAGTATTAATTCATAAAATTACTCAACCGAAACAACTGTATCATGAACACACATGAGTAAGAAATTCGGGGTGAATATACCTGGAGACAACTTGACAGCAAGACATATATGGGTCAAAGAAAGATTGAGAAAACTATCATTAAAAGAAAGGAAGGGGTTTTAAAGATAAGACACACTAATACAAGAAGGAAGGGAGTTTTGACTCATGTTTGAAATGTGAGAATCGACATTTCACGAAGAATAAGGAAACAAGTCCATCACAATAAGATAGAGAAGAAAACAAGGAGGTTAAGAGAACGGAAAAAGGGAAGCTCCGGATCTAAAAGCATTTCGTTGGTCAAAAGGAAGGTTGCAGCTATCGGAAGAAGACAAGCTGTTGAGCAAAGTGGAATAGAGGGACCAAGAAAACTCGAAAAACATGGGTTTTCAAACAAATAGTCGTATATGGTTCATCCTTTTAGATACTCAAGACATTAGAAAAAGCCAATAGAATATTATGCAATTCAAGATATGGAAATGACAACGTTGATGGATGTAGTTGGGGTCATGAGTAGAGCGCATATACTCGTAGGATGATAGCGTAGCTTGGAAAAGAGAGAGTCCTAACTTAAGGAGTAGTGAACACTGTATGCGAAAGTCTGGGATTCAGGGAGATACGCTGATCATGGTGGATGACATGAGCAGAAAAACAAGACACATGAAGAGTGTCATGATTAAAAATAAAAGACACTAGAGTTCAAATACTTGCATTAAAGAAGTGGAGCGTTATAGAGAAGCAACATGGTAGGGAGGAACAAGTCAAGCAGAATGGAAGGTTGGGTAACACAAATCACCACTAAAGCAGAGATAGGAAATGAGGTTCACTAGAGAAGGACAGAAAGGAAATCAAGTACCATAGAAAAGGGAAAGCGTTGATCATTTGACTCATAGATGTCTTTAAAATAAACAGGACAAAATCCCTGAAGAGAGAACAAGAGTTGAATGAAACTTAAATGGAAGAGTCACGGAAGTCACGAACATGAATGTCACACTAGGAGAAGCATAGATCGGGTACTGGGCATAGGGAAGACAACAAGACACTTAGAAGAGATGATAGACATGCGTTCTATTAATTGACCACCAAAAATTTGTCGTGCTCTTAATAAACTTCAAGAAGTTAGGCCAGACATTAATCTCATCCATCATACGATTAAGAGCTTCAATCAAATCTGAGTCCTCAACTATCTGATTATATCTATTGGATCAGTTTCATTATTTGCATCTTCATACAACTCTACTGGCTCACAATAATCAAGGAATTTCACAAGACTGAAAAGTTATGCTTACCTTGATCTGTCCACACAAAAGGATCATTTCCCCAAATTAGTTAACAAGTGAAGCCGCACTTTCGGAACTATTCTTTACAATCTTATAGTAACATCTTGTAAAACCACAAGGAGCTTCGAGTCTGGTTAACCGGCCTGCAACTTGTCAACAAAATTAATGTCTCCTCAAGAAGTTTCTCAAAAGATGAAGAAAGTCCCCATAAGATTATCATGAGTACTAACATATTGGAATACACCAAAATATCAACAATAGTTATTACCACGTATCAGTTTAGGTACGGAGCAAGGATTCGATTCCTCAACCCACAAATATATTTGAAACACTCATCAATCCAATAATCCATCAAGAACTCCTAACATCCAAATTTAATCGTAAGAGTTGGTCGTCAGACCTATACCCACAAGCTTGGGATTGAAATAGTCCATCCTCAAGTCAACCTTCGGAAGTCTACCTGCACCTTGAAAATGATTGAACAATTCATCAATATAAAGCAGTAATTACCTATACTCAATGACCACCGGGTTAAACTGCTTAAATTAATATGCATCCAAAAGGGGTGCCAACTGTATCCCAACAATGACACCAATATCGGCTTAGGACTACTAAGGAAAGTAAATTCGAAATCTCACTTCAAACTCCTGTTCAACCAGAATCTCGGAAAACTATCTCAAATCTCAAATAGCAATCGCACAGCTATTATGACATCTACAAGTAAAAGGATAACAGAGAATGAAAATAATAGCTAAGGAGATCACCCTTGCTGACTACGCTTGCAGCTTGATTCTGATGAGGTTGCTGATCTGATTGCTGCTGCTGGTACCAAAGGGCATCGCTGACGTTTTTCTTCCCTGGACATTTTGCCCGCCGATGCTCCATCGAACCACAATGATAACAGGCTCCAGTCTTTCTCTAGCATTTGGTTGTCTCATGGCCCTTGCCACACAGTTCACACACTGGTCTCCCGGAACTACGAGTCTCGATCTTCTGTTTCTTCCACTGTTTAGGATCCTCCTCAGAAGATGGTGTGTTCCTATTGGATTTCTCCTGTAGAGCATCTTGCAACCTCTCTTCCACTACAGTTAAGTTCTGTTGCAACTGAGCTTGCCTCTCCATTATTGTTGCCATTTGTACTTGCATTACAGCCTGAGTCTCACTGATCCTTATTACTTGCCCCATCATCATCGTCATAAAATGTTCCTCGGTGGTATATGTCGGACGAAGAAGTGGAGGCGGTGGAGGATCAACACCCTCTAGCTCAATGTTATCATGGTCATCGTTCCCCATGTGGCTACTTGTTCCTGATCCAGAAGCCATTTATCTGTAACTATGAGAGGGATTAGGCTCGATCAATGCTGATATGGAAAAGAAACTATAACCCTTATGCAAAAATCTATTCCCCCAACTAAATCTATCGTATCCTCACCACGTTTCCTAGGGTTGCTAAGTCTTTTAATTGACTTATCAATGCTCTAATACCATACTTACGTATGTCACGCCCTGAACCCGAGAATTGGGGATTAGCTGTGGGTTTCGAAGAATGACACACGTACCCGTGACAATTCGTGCCATGATTAGACACGTACGAACTGTCACAAGGGTGATCCCACAGGTACGTGTGAGGAATATCCACTAACACGTATCATCAGTATAAGGAATTTAAGCGGAAACCTGGAGATTTCACCTGTGATATATCATGAGCATCCATAAAGCATTCGTTCATTTCCATTCATTAAATAAACAAGTCTATTAATTAACCCATCTGTATGCATAGGACATGGGGATCCATAATAATACAATATATATCAATGCGAAGGTGAACCCTAAGTCCAACCCAAAATGTTCCCTGTTGCGCACTATTGAGGAGAATCAAGAGAAGATGTCCTCCTCACTCCGCTCGTCCACGCCCCGAGGAACCATTGGGGTTGCCTTCGGGAGCGCGCTGGTTGCCTGATTGGCATCGGGTTTTGCACCTGTAACACCATGGTAATTCTAGTTAACATGACGGTTAAGCAAAGATAAGGATACATGAGCTTAACATGATAGATCAATGGAAATAAATAATATACTGATTAAAAGAGGTCAATATCGAAATCTAGGCACTGATACATATGAGTTAGCATGAGTAGTGAATCATGAAATAAAGAATATATCATAACAAAATGGCAAACACATTCGCTATCTCTTCTCTAAAAGAAAGTAAACTGATCCTTGGGATACCACTAGCGGTCGGGCCAGGGCCGACTAGCTGCCCGTGAGAGCGTCGACTCACTCTCCTGATACTACTGCAGTAGGCAACTGATACCACATCCCATGGGGTCCCATCGAATCTCTTATGGGGAATAACGCATCCCATGGGGTCCCGTCGAACCTCCTATGGGGGATAATAAGCTAAGTGGCGCCGACTCTAACATGTCGGGAATAATCTGGGATCTTTACTTACTATATACCAATCTATTTATACTGATATGAGAAAGTAACTCAACCTGGTTGAAGATATCAAATATAGGTTCACAATTAAATAACTGACCATCATTAATGCAACTGATATAAATTCTTATATAGAGATCAAGGTTATCATCAATATGAATGCAATTAGATTATAAGGTTATCAAGGATAAATTACTAGCCAAACCTATACTAGATAATCCGGGTTTCCAAGGTCATTCAATACGGTGTACTCATAAGACGTTTGGTGTCCCGGTATTACCATTCTTGTGTTACCTCATGTATATATATAGGACACTTCACCTTATGCCAACACCCATGACGTGACATTGAAAACTAATCGGAGAATCACAAGAAAAGGGGTGACAACTCAACACTCCTTCTCCTTTATATTAATCACCGTTGGGCTAGTTTGGGGTAGCAAGGATCCATCTCTATGGTCCTATAAGGTCTTTGGTTGAACCTACAACCTATGGTAATGTGTGGGTGGATATCTCAGTTTCTTTCTAAGGTTCAAGGGAGTTACCCATCATTAGGCTATCCCATAGACTATAGAAAGTCCATAGTCAAGCATAGAATTCATTTTGGAATACATTCGGATAACCTACAGGTCTGACTTACCCGACCGGTCGAGTATGGGTTCGACCGGTTGGACCACATCCAGAAGGGAAATTCGACCGGTCCGCTGGGTGACCGACCGGTCGGACTACCCGTGAGGCAATTCGACCGATTTGGCTTCAGGACCGACCGGTCGGCCCTGAAGCACTCTGTTACAGGAGGGTTTCTATTCCGAAGGGTTTCCTCTCCCAATACATCATTCTACCTGCAATAAAATCCACCTACAAGCTTCCATTCCACACTCTTGGGTTCCCTAAAGGACCATTATCAATTTATTTATCATAAATCACCATAAAGAACAAATCAATCCATGTATTTTCCATTGAGCTGTAGAAAGGGGTAACAACACAAATCTATCAAGAATCAAGGAAATCAAGCCATGCATGTAAGATAATGTATCCTTATACTTGCCTGGTGCTTGGTGCTTCACTCAAACCGATTTGCCCTTGATTAGATGAAGAATAAAGCTCTCTAATGGAGAATCTAACACATGCATGAAGGAAGACGAGAATGAGATTGAATGCATGACAATAGATGGGTTCTCTTGACCCTTATTGCACTCAATAACTCACAAGGAGGTAGGAATCCATACCTTAACCCTTCTATAAGCGAGATGGAGGAGATGATGCCCTAATTTCAAGATGAGAGCAAAAGACCAAGGAGGAAAGCAAGAAGTCTAAGGAGGAAGAAAGAGGAAGCTTAAGCTTCTTGCATGCAAGCTCCAATCACAGCAAGATGAGGAAGAAGATGAAGGAGGAATGGAGGAGAGGACCGGCTGCAACGTGAGGGAGGAAGGAAGAATAGTGAGGGTCGATGGTGGGTTTGGGGGTTTATAAAGGATTGAAGTTTCTGGAATTTACAGATGATCCTCCCATTATATGCATATTCCAATTTGAAGTAACTGGGCTTAAGGTGGGCTGGAATGAGTCCAAATGCAATTGGGCCAAACATGAAAGATGTCCCACAAAATGAAACTCACCCAATGCAACTAACATGATGCATAATTAATGTAAAACCATGAAAATATAAAATGCAAAACGTCTTGGGTTACCTAATAAGGTTCGAACCTGACCCAACTACCTATCCATGACCCAAACCTCTGGAGACTTGGGCTCAATTAACCTAATAACATCTTAATTAAAGTAAAACCCAACTTAATTCCTGTAAATCATAATTATCTAGGATTGGGGCATTACATAAAACATACAAGTTTCCAACTTTATTGCCTTTCATAAAAACAAAAGTATCATTAACAAACTTCATGACTTCACCCTCAGCTGAGAATTTAAAATCGTCGGAGTCCAAGGCACCCAAAGAAATAAGATTTTTTTTTTCAAATCAGGGACATGCCAAATCTCTGCCAATGTTCTGACGATTCCATCATAAATCTTTATTCTAATTGCTCGAAGCCCAACTATCTTACGTGCAACATCATTGCTCATTAAGACACTACCACCGTTGATCTCATGATAAGTGGTAAACTAGTCCTTATTGGGACGTATACGGTAGGAACATCCAGAATCAAGAATCCATTCACCCTAAACGATAAATACCATTTGTAATAACAGAAAATACACTATCGACATCAAAACCTGATCTTTCCTTACAACACTGATTGAATCATCAGAGGCTGAATTTTCTATTTCTTTCTCGTTTCTTTGCCTGTCAGGATTGTTCTTTCTGGTGTGCCCTTTTTTTATGGCAATAATAACATTCAATATTTTTCCTGTTGGATTTAAACTTAGATCTATGTTTGTCCCCGTTGTTAAAGTCTTTTGTTCTTCCTCTTACAACCAAATTCTCACCCGAGATATCATTGTTTTCATATGCAACCTTTTTCTTCAACTCCCTAGAGTTTAAGGCTATCTCTATGTCCTCCTTTGAAAGAGTATCTTTACCATTCATTATGGTATCAACAAAATGCTCATATGAAGGTGGTAAAGAACATAACAACATAATCCCTTGGTCCTCATCCTTAATTGAAACATCAATATTTTTCAAATCCATTATACTTTTATCAAATGCATCAAGATGTGTATTAAGGGATAGGCCTTCCTGCATTTGGAGAGTGAACAATTGTTTCTTCAGGTATAAACGGTTAGGTAGAGACTTGGTAATGTAGAGATTCTCTAACTTAAGCCACAATCCAGCAGTAGTTTTCTCTTGAGCAACTTTTCGCAGCATTCCATCGCTCAAACATGACAAGATCGCTCAATATGTTCTCTCCAATATATCCTCCTTTTTGTTTTCTAACATAGTCGCAGGAAGGGCATTCTTTTCTTTCAGTGCTTTTTGTAGCTCCTTTTGAAACAACAAAGCATTCATTTTCATGTGCCACAAGCTGAAGTCATTCCTAAGATTGAATATTTCAACTTAAAATCTTGCTTCCATCCCTGCAAAAGTTTCTCATTATACTGTAGATCTCGTTACTAAGAGCATGTTAGTAAAATAGATCTGAAATTTGAGTTCGGATGACTCCGATATCATAGAAACAAGTTTCTATGCTCTTATTGGTCAACCTCCTCATTAACTGTCAAACAGCCAATCACCCTCTTTCACTGTGTAGATCTGCTCGAAATGAGTCCGTAAGGGCAAATGGATTTTAAATCACATGTCAGACGGTCAAAATATCGCAGAAAGAAATTTCTGCCATCAATCTCGATCAAACTGGGTTAGACCGTACGACCCGTTTACGTGTGCTAACTTTAGCAACTGCTCTGGCTACTGAACTAGGCTCTGCACACGGGTTCAGGTTGACCCAACCCAACTTGGAACCTTGTTGCTTGCTGAGCTTCATTGCTAACAAGTCATGTCAACCTGATCTGACTTCGACCCAGACCTAACCTGCCCAAGCCTGGACCCTTCTCCTTCTTGTTTCTTGCAACTTAAGAGGAATCAGCACCAGGTCCACCTCTTCCCGGACATTGGTGACGAGGATGTAGGTCTGGTGGCTCTCGGCGGGACTTCGGTGGTAGCGGTGACGACAACCAGCAAGATGGCCACTCGGTGGCGGCGCAGAGGCAGTGGTGGGATCTTCTCTCTATTCTGGCGATGGAGAACGGCGTCGGACAACAGCGCTTTTTTGTTTTAAATCAAAGAATTTCCAAAGTCTTTCTCACTCTCTCTCCTTTGTTTCTTTTCAAAGAAACTAGAACATAACCAAGTCACCAACACAGGACTGTTACAAACCTCTTCTTCCTTAGTTTCTGCAAACAGAAACCAAACGTTGTGGCTTGCCAAATGGATACCTTCTAATTCGTGCCAACACAAAACAAGAGATCAACTTCTCTTCTAAGTTCCGATGTTCACAAATCTCCTGTCAATCATGCGGCACAACCCAGATACCACTTGTTTTGCATGAACAAAAGCGCCAAAGTTGCTATTGACAAACAAAGCCACACACAAAAATAAACAAGTACACAAGAGAGATTTATATGGTTTGGTGATGTGGCTATACGGCTTAAGTCTAGGGTTATAGGTTACATTATATATATATATATTTGTGTATTTATAACTTTTTCTTTTTTAGCCCCTAAGAAAACCCGGTATAAAGACCAAAATACCCCTACTCAAAGCCCGGTCATTGGCTAACCCGATGGATCAATCCGGTAAACCCAGAATACACGACATAAACCCCACACTTTCCTAGTTGTAAATCATCTGGCAGATAATGCAAGTGATCATTATGCATGGTTAAAGTTCAGTTGCACTCAAATTAAATTCCAGTTCTAGGAATTATAGTAGTTGGATTTTATAGGGTATATATGATTTCAATTTACTTAAATCTTGTTAACAAGAGCCAAGAGCCTAAATTGAGTATTTAGCAAGGAAGTGCAAATTGTTACAGCAATGAGACTCTAGATTTATATAATATTGCCATTCACAGAATCTCTGTCCTTGCTTCCAATTGGCAGTGTATGAAATGTCATTGGTGTTGAATTTTAGTAGTACAAAACGATAGCGATAAATTAAAATGACATTAATTCGTTTTAGATGATGAATAAATGTCTAAATTGAGTTTTTAGCACAATATATAAAAGATTTTTTATATGTATCATTAATATTTAAAACCATGTGATATGCTTTTGTCGCAAAAACGTGTTGTGCAATTTAGAATCTGAAGTAGACTAGCAAACTTGAACATAGTAGAATCTGAAATAGATTAGCAGACTTGAATAAAGTTAGGAGGTAGGGAAGATTAAACACGGAACGTGAGAGCTGAAGGGCTTTCAAAACACTGCCTTTACACAGAATACACCCTTCATAGGGGTGCATTAGATTCCGGACACTTGCCTAATGTTGCAAAGGCTTTCTTTCGGATGATGCTTCAACAACATGCACTTGAACAATGGACTAGCTCAAACCTTTTATATTCTTTCAAAGGACCGTGTGAATAAGTTTGATACGAAAACAAGTGGGAAAGGTGGAGGAGGAGGCAGGCGAAACATTATTGTCCCTAGTTCTGTTCCACAACCACTAGAAAGAGATAACCAGCCCCCAAATTGGACTCCGTGAATTGGGATCTGAGAACCATTTCAAAATTTGAACATTGAAGAGTACTCAGAAGTCAAAACCAAGAATGTACTCCGATCTGAATACTAGACAATATGTGAAGCCGAATACTGCACGATCCGCACACCTGTTCAGCAACAGTTCTCCTCGTTCCGCAACGACCTCCCACGTTCCATAACGCAAGGAAGAAAGAAGAGATGGCCAAAGCAATAACTATATGTTTAAATAAGATAAATAATTAAATAAATAACTACATAAGATGGATGTAGTGGAGATGAAAATGATTAGGTGGATGTGTAGTAAAACTAGGAAAAATAAAATTATAGAAACGAGCACTTTTGAGAGCATTTAGGGGTAGCACCAATAGGGATAAGATTGGAGAAACCCGTTTAAGGTGGTTTGGGCATGTTGAGTGTAGGCCGGTTATAGCACCGGTGAGGAAAAGTTTGACTATCCAGGTAGATGGTCTATCAAGAGGTAAAGGTAGGCAAAAGAAAACATTGATGGAGGTTATTAAATCAGATTTGAAGAAGTTTAATTTATCTAAGGATTTGGCTCAAGATAGAACGGAATGGAGAAACAGAATTCATGTAGCCGACCCTAACATGGTTAGGATAAGGCTTTGATGATGACAATGATAATGATGATGATGAAATAATTAAATAATAAATTAAAAAAATTCATCTAAAGATGGGCCTGCTAAAGATGAGCACATGCCACAGCCTCACAAGAACAACAGGGCACAAGAAGACACACATGCATGCACACACACATGTGTTCACCACAACCATGAGCACCTCTTAGCCAAACACCATAGTGAAAGATGAGAATACTAAAAAAAAGACATCAATAAATCATTCACAGATGTAGGACTCTAGTCTTTCTTCTTCATCAACAAAGAAGAGACTACCAACCAAACTGAAAGGGCTGTCCTCCTATGGTTTACCGTACCAAACAAACGGCTCTCATTCTCTGTACCTTAGCACAAGAAAAACTCTTGCAACTAGCAACCTCAATCATTGATTGAATAGCATAGTTGTGTGCAAAACCTTCCTTGGTTATGATGTCTACACTGCCAAAGTTCTTTTTTTTATTTTATTTTTTTCCCTTCTTTAAACCAGAATATGTAACAAATGCAGTATACATACACAACATTACTGTCAATCCTTGAAAAGATAAGGAAAACTTCTAACAAAAATCCATATAAACAAATAAGCTTCTGCCCTACAAGATATCCAAAAAAGCAAAGAATCAACCTGTAATCACAATATAGAAATCTTCCATTTTGCCAAAAAGTGACTGAAGAGAATGGACTATATTAAAAAAGAAACTGATAATGAATTTTGCAATTGCAGAAATAGGAAAAAAAGAAAAATCTAAGACACTTTCTCTATCTCCATATCTCTCATACGTACAAATAGTGGAACACTGGAACTCGACATGAAGTTGAATGAAAGAAACATAATATATATGAAAGATTTATACATGTATAGCATACATGGATGTGAGAGAAAGTCCACTTTTGACACCAGTTAAAGCCCCTTGTGTTGCAGCATCATCATCGTCTTGTCGGTGTTGTTGTCATCATCATTTGACTGGCGCCTTGATCCAACCATTAGCAAAAGCTATGGCCAATATGACAAAAGGTGTCGACATCCCAAATATGATTATGTATGGCAAGGGTGTCTTCATAGGATTCTCACCTTTTCTCTCACCTGCCGTTTGCCAATATCTACATTGCAAACTGGTCATCATTAGTCAATAATCCTAGACTGATCTACGGCACTAGGTTAATTCAAGATGGGAGCATCTTCATTTATGGAAAGAATATGACCTCGATGACTTAAAGCCCAATGGCAATGCCATCTGAATAGTCTACCGATAGGTAGAATTGCATGGGTCCACATGTTGGGAGGTGATTGATAACATAGTGTGATGCTTTTCACTAATTAAGCAGTGGTGCGTAAGCAGGCAAATTATTTTTTTCTTTATTTATTTTGATTTTGGGTTTGTGGGGAAAATGCGACAAGAAAAGAAATGGAGAAAGAAAGTCAACTCTGTTGAAGACATTACCAAAAAAGAACCAGAGTGATTTGGTGGCAAATATTCTATTTGATGGAATATAAAGCAGGTAAGAAACAAAAAGAAAATTATGTAGCCAAGTTGAAGCTTCGACAAAAATGGTGACTGTTACAATAGTGTAAGTAGCTTGACGGTGATATTGAATTGCAAGCACAAGCTTTTCTACACAGTTTGCACTGGATAAGTTGTGAGAACATAGGAAAAAGGAACCACTTCAAAAAATAAAAAAAAGGAGAAGGAACAAGAGAGAAGGAAAAAAAAAAAAAAAAGGCAAAGGAAAGAACAAGACAATGAGCAACCACCAACTGATGTTTATTTATTTATTTATCATTGTGTGTGATGTACAGCTCCCACCACCTCGAGCTGTACTACAGAGGGGCAACTTGGAGAAAAACAAACATGACGAGTCTGCATCTCAGAGTGTTGGCATCGAAGGTCTACCACTGCTTATTTAAGGTCCATATTCATCAGGCACCACTTCTTCACCAGATTGTAAATGCTAAACCATGGGCTTGAACTCATTAGGATTGTATTATGGCTTTTGGTTTGTACCTATAAATAGGAAGAATAATTTAAAAGGGACTTCTAACTTTTTTGTGTAAAAATGAAAGGGATGGAATATAATCAGCAGGAGGGAGCTGCAGAGATGATGATCTTCTTCATCATCCCCAACTCTTCCTTTGCTGGTCAGTTTCTAAATTTTAATTGGATGTACATGTTTCTTTATTTGTTGACAGCAGTTTGATTTCCTTCTCTGATGGTTGTGGCTTCAATCATTTTGGATGAATATTTGATGTGCTACCACATGGTAAAAGGGACTTCAGGGAGCGTGGATATGACCTACCACAGATTCAAATTCATGCCCTTCCCATTGCAGGGATGTGTATCAATACCAAGTTTCACAACATCAACACATGAAAGACATAAATGGACTTGGATCAAAGCAATCAACAAAAGGAACCCCACACCTTTGATCTCTGTAATGAATGCTCAAAGGCTTGGATCATAATGTAGAGGATCGCTGGAGATCCATAGGAGGTGGAACAACTGTTAAATTTTTTTTTTATTGATATCTTAACTATAGGGGGTTGGGAACCTGCCTCCCGAGGGAGTAGTAAACCTTGGAGAGGTGGTGGAGCCCACAGTTGAATGAAGTGGATAGACCTCGGGTGAGGTGACAAGGCCCTCTGGCGAGGAAAAGGTGATTACCTAGGGTCAAACCCTGAACAACCAGGTGAGAACTGCTGCCTCTTACCATTGAGGTAAGAGGCCATTCTCGAACAGCTGGTTAGATTGAGTTTGGGAAAACACAAGACTAACTATAATGACGTGAATCATGTCTTTCAGTATGATTTCATCTAACAGCAGTAATCCAACTATCTTGCACCAGAAAAGAAATGCTTTAAATTCCAGACTCACAGATGAATGCAAATAAACCTGACCTTTCCCAGTCATAATTATTGTGGTTGCTTGCAAAATAATGACACTGAGGCATTTTTATGCATAATTTTGTGGTGACAGCCAGCAGATTAAGGTCAATTTGAGCAACAATTGGACAAATCGACTTAAAGTCAGCACAATGACGTTATAAAAGAGATAGATCTACTATCAAACAGTATAATAAGACTTAAGGAACTCAGATAATCACCGAATTGCTCAGGTCCATCCCAATAGCTGATCAATCCATAATAGAGATCGCTAAAAAATTTCATGTTCCCTTTAGCAAAGTATATGGCCTTACAAGTTATCACACCAGAGCGACAATGCCACCATTTTGGAACTTCTAAAAGGCTTCCAGACCAAGTTCCTTGAATAGTGATACACGTGACACAGTTATATTCTCCTGTTAGAGAGATGGCCCAGAATTGTTGTCAGGACCCTTTATACTGGGCCTCGCCTAAAGCAATTATGTAAGAACAAAGTTTGTTTTGGCCAACCATTTCCTATTATGAAGGTTGATACTCATCAACCAAAGTTCTTTGAGTTTGGAAGATAATTCTAGATAACAAGCTTATCATCATAGTAAACAACTTAACATGTGATTTTTGGAGACAACTACGTGTGTTTTACATGCAGTCAATGCAGCCACAAAACCCATTCCAACCAGTATCAAATTTGAGGCAGTGCCATTACATGGGGTAGTTGTTTGCAAGAGGTGAAGGCTGACTACCCTTCCAGAATGAATGTCATTCCCATAATCACAGTGGGGATTTTCAATTAATTTATTTTGACTTAGAACCTTGATAATGCATCAAGGAAGAAGAACAATAGCCATGTCTATTCTCCTACCTGAAGCTTATTGTAAAAATCCACATCAAGGTTTCACACCAAGTTAACTGAACAACAAATCACATATGCGTTACACTTCAACTTTTAGGACTATGAGTTTTTCCAAAAAAAAAAAAAACCCTTGAGGATTGTGACCTGTGACTTGTGAGTGTGATATATGCCATAATGGAAGCCTATCATCATTCCATGTCTTTCGCCTGGAGGTTCTCATAGAACAGTTGATTTCCTAGTTTAAGCTAGCACCTAAAATTTGGCATCCACCATCCAAACATCCATCACAATATTGCATGAATCTGTTGTTTCTTTTACTCAAAACCCAGATCCTCAGTTTACTAGAGAAATTGCATGCTCATATTCATCTCTACCCGATATCCTCAAGTCCTGTTTTTTCCATACACAGGGCACGTTTCCAGTGACTGAGATCATTGATCTAATGGCTCCATGGTGCAGAATGGAAGGAGAACATAGACATTCAATAATCTTTTCTACAAAATAACTGTATACTGGTTCTATTTCATCAATTGCATTTAACCTCGACAAAGAACGAGGAAAGGAAATAAGCTTCACTTAGCCAATTTCAAAGGCTGCCAGTGAAGAGTGAGGATCATCAAGTTTGTATGATATTTGGGAATAGTCTATAAACAGTTATTTCTATAATCTGAATTTCTGAACCACTGAACCAGTGCGCCAACATGTGAAAAATTCCAGGTCTGATGTTGGGTTGAGGATAAAAAAGAAAGTAAAAAAAAATCTCCTAGCTACTAAAGTACTTTCCTTGGTGTTAGGTTTATGTCTTGTATTCCGGTTTAGCCGGATGAGTCACTGGGTTAGCCAGGGACTGGTTTAAGGTCAAGGGCATTTTGGTACTTGTACCGGGCTTTCTTGGTGGCCAAGAAAGCGGAGATTATATATATTGTATAGTCTGTAACCCTAGACCTTGCGGCGGCAATTGCCCGTGGTATTCCCACACCACGTAGGAGAGATGAGGTGAGAGAGTGGGAATCTCTTGTATGCTTTACTTGTCATAGTGAAGATGTTCGTCCTCCTGTGCCCGTGGATGTAGCCCTATTTGGGTGAACCACGTAAATCTCGTGTCTCTTCTTGTGTGTGGCTTGCTTCGTGTTTGATCTTGTAATTGATGGATGCGCACAACGGGTGATTGTCATCAAAATCACAACAATTGGTATCAAAGCAGAGGTTGGTGTTCCTCAGGTTTCTGAGCGAGGTGGAGATCGCTTAGTGGTGGCTTGGAGGTTGTGCGCATCCTGGTTCGGCCACCATCGGAGAAGAAGAAGGCGAGATTGGGTTCTCTGGTCTTGTTGGGATCGGAGGAAAAAGATTCACAGGTTGTTTCAGATCTCTCAAAGTCAGTTGCTGCGATTGTGATCTATCTGCTGGGCCACACATGATCGGGAAAGAAGTAAGAATTTGGGTTCTGCAGTGTTCTCTGTTTTTTCCGGAAACAGAGAAGAAGATCGGCTGTGATCTGTTGGCCACAACAATGTCGTGCGTGGGAGATCAAGGAGAAGAGATCAAGCGTGATCTCTTGTGGGCCGCTGTGCAACAGATTGGAGAGACCGCATAGAGATGGAAGAGGCCGCCGGCAGAAGCAGAAATTGAAGGCGAGAACTTGAAGAGAAACAGAGGAGAGGGTCTAGTTCTTCGGGTAAATCGGAGAAGATCAGATCAGATCCGAAGTTCTTAAGATTCAGATCCGAAATTCTCGAGATTCAGATTCGAAGTTCTCACCAGAGATCAGAGATTGATTGGAGAAGAAATCAAAACCGGAAGAAGAAGAAGAAGACAGAGGTGGGTTCTCGGGTGTTGACTGCACATCTTCACCGGAGTTTGGGTTGCCGGAGTTCTAAACAGAAGACCTGCTAGATTTGCTGTTTTGGGCTGCCGGCTTTAAGGGGGAAGACCGGAAAAAAAGAAGAAAAAGAAAAAAAAAAAAAAGAAGGGGTGCAACTCACCGGTCGCCGCTGCCAGAGGTCGCCGGTCGTCATCGCGTGCCGGCCGTCGCCGTGCGCCGCAGCTGGTCGCCGGACCAGTCTGCCGGAGCCGATGCAGACCGCGGCCTGAAACTTCCGTCTGCAACCGGGTTGCAGAACAGGAGCAGCTAGTCATTGAAGACGACCTCCCAGGTGTTGGGTCTCGGGTCAGGTCGTTGCGACCTGACCTGTCGTGGATTACGAGCCCTGAAGAACAGCAGTTCCGGGCCAGTTCGGGTTGGGCCAGTCCTGACCCGCAGTGCAGCATAAGCCCAACAGAACAGTACAGGTCGATTCCGGGTTATCGTTCGAGGTCGGGTTGGGTTAGCTCAACCTGACCGGTGGAGAAAGCAGCCCAGTTCAGGTTTAGGCCGGGTCTAGTCAGGTCAAGTTCAACCCGACCCTATTGTAGCCGTTTCCGGGTCAGGTCAGGTCCGACCCGACCCGTTATCAGAAGGTCCAGCCCAGCCAGCAGGTTCAGGCCGGGTCAGGTCAGGTTCGACCCGACCTGTTTGCAGGGTCAGGTCAGGTTCGACCCGACCTGTTTGCAGACAGTCCAGCCCAGCGCAAATTGCAGTTCAGTTCCGGGTCAGGTGAACCAGACCCGGGTCAGCTCTAGAAGCCCAGCAGACTGCGGAGCGACGTCAGCAGTGACGTCAGCATCGGTCAACAGGCGGGTTTGACCAGATTTGCGGCTGAAATTGTTTCTGCGATATTTTGATCGTCCGATGTCCGATCGGAGATCCGTTTGCGCCTACAGACTCGTTTCGAGCAGATCTACGCAATGGAAGAGGTTGATTGGTTGTTTGACAGTCAATGAGGAGGTTTGACCAATTGGAGTGTAGAAACTTGTTTCTACAATATCGAAGCCATCCTGAGTCGAATTTTAGATCCGTTTCTTCCAACGTGCTCGTGGTGACGAGATCTATAACTTGATGCAGAAATTTAGAGGAGATCTGAACAGATGTGGATTCAGGCTAGAATCGGGTCTACTCGACCTGGTTGTTATTGCAAATCCAATAATAGGAGTCGCCAGCCTAGTTGTAAAGGGTTTGCTGATTCAAACGAAGTTATTCATTTGGGGTTCACATGATCGCATGTGATGTAATTCATCTTGCCAGAGCCAAGCCGGAAAAGCAGCAAGGAGGAGTTGATGCGTCAGCAGTTGTCAAACATTTGTTTGATTGATTGATCGGAGGCCTGGTCAAATGGAGTTTTTTGACCGCTCGGAGGCAGAGGTTTTCTGCAATTGTGAAGTCATCTAGACTTGTATTCCCGATCTGTTTTGCTTGCATGCTTGTGGTGATTGGTTCTTCACAGTGATGTTGAAGATGGGGTAGGATGGTGAGTGATTCAGATATCACTTAGACTCGTCAATGGTTTTGAGCTTTTAGTTCGAGGTGGAGTTTGACGAGATGAACTTTGCTCAAAGTTCATGTGCTGGCTCAACATGTCAAAGTGTTGAAGAAGACTGCATCCCTGGTGCAGTGACGTACCATTCAGCAGGGTACGTGAAGACATTACCGGTTTTATCTCCTAGTAGCTCGAGTTGTACGGAGTTGTACGGAATTCAAGCCAAGGTGGAGATTGTTAGGTTTATGTCTTGTATTCCGGTTTAGCCGGATGAGTCACTGGGTTAGCCAGGAACTGGTTTAAGGTCAAGGGCATTTTGGTACTTGTACCGGGGCTTTCTTGGTGGCCAAGAAAGCGGAGATTATATATATTGTATAGTCTGTAACCCTAGACCTTGCGGCGGCAGTTGCCCGTGGTGTTCCCACACCACGTAGGAGAGATGAGGTGAGAGAGTGGGAATCTCTTGTATGCTTTACTTGTCATAGTGAAGATGTTCGTCCTCCTGTGCCCGTGGATGTAGCTCTATTTGGGTGAACCACGTAAATCTCGTGTCTCTTCTTGTGTGTGGCTTGCTTCGTGTTTGATCTTGTAATTGATGGATGCGCACAACGGGTGATTGTCATCAAAATCACAACACTAGGATCCATTCTGGTTGCTAAATACCAATTTTTTAAAAATCATTTTAGATAACAGTGATTCTGCATGTATTTTATCAATTGTTTGGGATAATCAGTACAGCTGCACCTTTTAATAATGATAAGCACATTGCAACTAACAGTTGGAGGGATGTTGAGGCCCAGGAATGCTTTGGAGAATTATTTTCCTTGTAACGCATATACATTAAGTGTTTCATTCCTAACCTCTTGTGCCCATTTGGATACTTATAAAGCAAGTGAAGAAGGTAAATGTATTTGGATAACCTGAATTACCTACAAGTGACAATTGTTTTAGCCATATTCAGTCGCAAGTAAACAGAGTCACAGGTAACTCTATTCGCAAGTAAACGGAGTGCAGAGCAACTGAGATCCAATGATCCAAAGGGGGGCCTTCAGAATACAACTTCCCTTTGTCTTGAGAAATCAGAAGTCAGAATTTCAGGAATATTTCATTTACCATGTTTCAATGGGCAATTGGTTTTTCAGTCACAAAACAGAGAGATGAAAATTCACTGTAAAACCAGCAATCTCATGATTCTGAATCATTAGCCCATGTATTTCCAAAAGTGAAAAACCTTTACATAAAGCAAAGCAAAGAAAACTTTGAAACTTATCCCTTTCTAACTCAACCACAAGATATCCTCTTCTGGGGAGGAAAACCCACTAATTATATTCAATTAGAAGCACAAAAAGAAGGAGAAGAAGAATTGTTACTGTTCTGGTTCCTCTTCCCTAGTGATGAACTTCTTCTCTGCAGGCTTTGTATCTCCATCTCCCCCACCTAGAGCAAAGAAAAGGCCACAAACCCATGACTCACACAATATCTAGCTCTTTAAAATCCTAGAATCAGAAGAAGATAACACCACTTATAGAAAACCCAACTAGAAACCAATTTTCTTTTTCATTACCTAACTTTGCATGGATTCTGGAGTGGTAGATTCTTTTTGGCAACTGAAAATGGGTTAGAGAGATAGAGCATGGGGTGGGGATGAGAGCAGGTATGGTGGGAGGGGAGAGAATCACCTTAGCCATTTGCATGTGTGGCAATGGCAGGGGTCCAACACAGATCTTATAGATAGAATAGATAGGAGGTAGATAAGATATGTAGATATATCATGGAACCAAAGTAGTGGCCATATCATGGAACCAAAGTAGTGGCCATGGGTGGGTCTGTTTGAACAGTGTGGGCCATATGTTTAGGCTCAACAGAAACTGGACCTTGGCACCCCAAAATTTGGTTGACATTAACTTGACTTGAGTGAAAATCTGAAAACCCACACTGACCCTGAACTTGATGAAACTACTATCAAGAAGGGTCACTAGTTTAACCAGACCCATGACTATCCCTCGGTTTGTAGGCTGCACAGCAGTAATGAGCGCAACCTGAACCCAACCGACCAATTTATCCATTCAGGTCTGGAAGTTTCAACTTGGACCCGAACCCAAAGAAATGAAATGGTGAATCCTGAATTATCAGGTCTAGTTCTGATGGGTTTGTGGGCCAGGTGAGGAATTGCAACCCTAGAACAAACACTTTGTATGATTTGCAATTGTCCTCAAGTCCAGGCCACTGGGGAATGAGTCGTATCGGCCCATGTTTGAGCTAGCCCTATAAAATTTTGTGAGGCTTTTGGGCATAATAAAGGCTTGACTCTAGTAAGAAGCCCAAGCAAATCATAGAACTTGGGTCCGGTGTGGGAAGAGCTTTGGACCTGAACCTGGCTTTAAGCCTGGCCCATTAGGAATGCTGGGTGACCTATTAGTTATGGCCTGTTTGTTCGCTAAAATTGCTTACAAGAATTTGAGGTGTTGCAGTTTTTTTTTTTTTTTTCGGGACATGATGTCATGGTTTGCCCCTTGGCATCGGTAAATGTTATATTTTTCTAGAAAAATTTCAAAATTCTAAGTACTTACATGTTTGGGAGAGGGCTTCTCTCCAATTTTCCTCAATTGCAAGGACTTCCCATGTTTGGTTGAAGAGAGGAAATTCAAGAAAGGATTTTATAATCCTCCCAAACCCTTAAAATGCCCGCGAGAGAGATTGATCGGTCTCCACCTTCCATTTTCTCTTTCCTCACAAGTGAATGTTAAGTATATTATTTGTCGCAACTCTAATATCTAAGCATTTTGGTTGCATTGGCTGCAATTTTTGACATGGTGTCAGAGCCACCATAGGTCCTGAATTTGAATCCACGCTCCAACGTCTTTGGTATTATGTTGCGGGTGCAAGTGTGCAGCACAGAAGACCCCTTGCCACTTTATAACTGGCCCGTGCTTTAAGTCTGGGTGGTGTCCCAACTTAGGGGGCGTGTTAAATATATTGTTTGTCACCACTTTAATATTTGGGCATTTTGGTTGTAATGGTTAGTAACTCTTTACAGTAAAGAAGTGCAGTAGAAGCGGATGAATAATACTGGTTATGTGTGTGGGCAGTAACTTGTAGGTTACAGCTAATTAGAGTTTTGGACCTTGAACTTGGGTTGAACTTGGCCCATTAGGGCAGTTAAATGATCTACTGTTCTCACATTTAGGGGTTAGCTATTAATAGCCCATACAAGCAGATGATCCTTCCTGTTCTAACATGGATAGATAACTTTCTATCATGGGACGATTTAACCTTTTCATTTGCAATATTTCAAAATAGATCATTTCTGCTGGAATCAACAGTTGTCCATGTTCAATAATTACTGTGTTGCACATGGAATAAGGAAGATTTTCGTGAGTATCAATTCTACTTTCCCGATTAGTTATTGACAGGCTCCTCGGGCTGATAAGTGTTGACAGGCTCATGGAATAGGGAAGATTTTCGTAAGTATCAATTCTACTTACCTGATTAGTGTTGCAGCACTGCAGCGAAACATGCTTCTATATATCTGTGAATGTTACTAGGAGAATTATTTTTGGGGCTGGCCCAAGAGAGCCCATATAGAGATATGGTAAGAGGAAGCCTCCAAATGGGAAGGAGGGCTCATACATGTGAGAAGAAAAGCCCACACAAGTGGGATGAGTGATATATCTAGGGATCGAACCTTGGGTAGCCTTGTGAGCTGCAAGATTGTGGAGGAACCCTTTGTTCCCGAAGAAATTGGCCTGCGGCCCGTTTGTTTCCATGTAATTGAACTCCAAGAAGTCATGGTCGATTAAGGAATATTTAAAGAGGGAAAGGGTATAGATTTCACTAGATAGGACCTTGACTTTCCTAAGATTTTATTTACTAGTATTTGAAATCATGTGGCCTACCTGCCTAGGGACCCACATCAGAAAAAGCATGTAGCTAAGGTCTTGGTTGATTAAGCATGTAGGTAAGATCATGGTTGATCTCTTGATTAAGTCTTTATTTACAACTCTTAAGTTTGAGTTGGGAACAGTCTCTTGAGAAAGAGTCTTAGGTCAGAATGTAACTTGTTGTAACTTGTTGTGGCTCACCTCGCTGTTAGTCAAGTAATGACAGATTCTAAAAAGGGTAGACTTACATGATATCCCATGACTCCTTGAGATTGCTCTAATGAAGGAAATTGAGGGCCCTTTGCTCATACATCTAGATGACACGACATCTGCAACAAGTTCATTTATAAGAGCTATCTTAGAGTAGAGCACAAAAGTATATTGAAACAAATATAGATCGACACCCATATATGGGTCTAGCAACTAGGTATTTATTTTCTACTGAATGAGAGATTATTTGGTGGCTATTTATGGATCTTCACCCTTGTTTATTTAATTTTTCCCATCTCTTAGAATTCTCATAAATCCAATTATGCTCAAATAAGTAGGCTATTCTGATTTGGGCCTTAAAAGTTTAAAGAATAATTAAGGTTAAATCTTAATTAAACGGTTTTATGAAGAAAAACTATAAACTAACGAGATAGTTGTCCATATTTTTTTGGACGAAATTACGTAGTTGACTATTTTGTCAGTTGAGTTGATATCGTCATCTTCCTGCAACTTCTCTTTTACTTCTTCAACTTTTCTTTTCCTCTTTTGATGGGTTTCATACTTGATTGTCTTAGACAGGGGTTGATGCTGAAATTTAGCAGGTGTTTGAACATCCATTTCAAAGAAACGAAAGAATATTGAAAAGGGGTGATGAATGCATGAAATAAGGAGGATTTGATAAGTCTTTTAGAAATCACATAATAATGTATTTTTAATCTATTCACTATCAAATTCATGCTTAAAATTGGTTCAAAGATTCTAGATTAATGGAACAAAAAGCACTCTTGAGATTTAAAACTCCACACAAATAATACAATTTCTAAGGAGAAAACCTCACATTCACTACTTAAAAATTACCTAACACGGCTCCCTACATGTTGCTCACAAACATCAACGCTTATGAAAATTTTCCAGAGAAATGTCTTCAACCTTTGAATTTTCATAAAATGCACCCAAATTTATCCTCTCACTCATCTCCTCCAACATCATTCATTTAGGCATTTCACCAAACACCTTACACTCCAAACTTAAAATTTCGAAATTCATGTTAAAGGAACGACAAATGCTTAGAAACTAAGCACAAGACCTATACCAATTAAGGAGGAGCATAATGTCACTGTGACCACTTAAGGAAACCACCGGGACACGAAATTTAATGATTTCAACACTAGGTAGAAGAGGATGGAGCAGAATATCGCATTTTGCAATAAAAGTTGATGATATCAGCAAGTAATTAACGATATTATGATATCATCAATTGGGGAGATTTTGTCCTAAAAAATGTATGAACAACTATTTCATCATTTTATAATTTTTCTTTATAAAATCATTTAATTAATGTTTATCCTTAAAATTTTCATTAAAACTTCATTTATTATGATTATGGTATGGGCACTTTTCAAAAGAATACCACCCAACTTTGATGCTATTATGACTCGGACAACATTACTTCAGTCTTTGGTTTTCGTTGCCCAAAAGATCAGTGGCTGGTATAGAGTGTGGTCTTCCTCAACAAATAAATGTTGACTCTCTCTCTCTCTCTCTATTTTTGTCATTTTCTTTTGGGCTAAAGAGCTATAACATTCTTTTGTAGTTTTGGTTTTGGCCTTTCCCATAAAAATAACTCTTAATTTGATACTATTATGGCTCAGATATCATGGGCTCTTCATTTGGAGTTTAGTTTCTACAAAAGAAAAAATGTGAATGTACATCATGAGTATCAAATAACCTTTTCTTATATAAATATATATATAAAGAGAGAGAGAGATAGTCTCAAAAATTCCACATTTCAAAAGTTGGGAATGAATGCCCAATCATCGCTCTATTATTTCAAGTCTGGAAAAAGTCTAGATATTATGTACATCACAACCTTATATCTTCAACCCTCATCTTTTTAATAATTTTAAAGATGAAGCTCATTTAACTATAAATTCATATGAATTTTATCCTATTATACTCTAATGTAAACAAACTAGCTCTCAGAAAAAAAAAATGCAATTTTGGAAGGGCCAAACCTAATCCGACCAAAAGTGTTATTTAAATTGCGCTCATTAGGGTTTTGGGCCGGCTGAATTTGTAATCCACATTGAATTTGGATTAGATTTTGATTTGAGTATAATTAAAGGGTTACTCATAATCCAACTTATCTATAAATATCTGTATATGTCACATCCCGAGATCCAAGCCCCTTGGGACCCTTAGATTTCGCAGCGCAATGGTCCAACTTAGCACATGCGGGGGTCAATTCATGAAGAGATACATTCTTTTAACCATGAAATCAGAGTAAAAAATTGAATCTTAATAAATGAAAATAAACTGCCATAGGTGTCATCATAAAAAAATCACTAAAAATAATGTCCATTATGGTCCAAAGAAATTCTACTATATCAACATTCTATGCTAATAATGGTGTGCAACTCAAATTTAGACCTTGCACCCACAAGCTACTATTGTTCCTTAGGTTCATGCTCTACCTCAAAATCTCAAAAAATGGGTGAAACAACATATGAGTAAGACTCCACAAGTAATCAAACTATGAAATCATATCAAATGATTAAAAATCAATTCATAATAAAATTTGGCTACAGCTCATGAACATAGATATTTCAAACAAAATTACAGGATTAGGTGAGTCTAAAATAATAATCAAAATAATTCGAATAACAAAGAATAGATTAACTAAAATGCAGCAAAGTCCAAATTTTAATGGAATTACAGAGTTATGCTAGATTGAGGCAATAATCGAAATAAATCCAAATAACATGAACATATTAACTAAGATTTGGCAAGTTTAGATTTTAATAAGATTACAAAGTTATATGAAACTGAGGCAATAATGTAAATAAGGAGTTTTTTCCGTATGGATACCATTAAGAGAGGATTTTCCCAAGCCCCAGCCAAAGACTAACTATTTACCCACACATTTTTTCACAACTTCTGTCAAGCAGTTAAAAATTTTCCTAAATCATAAAGCTACTTTATGCAAAATTGCAAGAACTTGCAATTTTGCAAGTCAGTTTTTCAATTTAACACTACTCAGCCCCGTTTTCTCTCATTTTTCTCTGTTGGATAATGTTAAAGTAAAAAACTAACTTGCAAAATCGCAAGTTCTTATGATTTTGCATAAAGTCACTTGCGATTTTGCAACATGCAAACTTGTGTTTCGCAAAAAAAATTTGACCACCTGACAAAATTTATGAGAAAACATGTTTGTAAATAGCTAGTGTTTGGTTAGGTCTTAGGAAAATCTTACCCTATTGGTGTCTATATGTAAAAAATCCCTAGAAATAAATCAAACAAATTTAACAAATTAACTAAAATGCGACAGTCTATGAAAGAATCAATCTGATTAAAACTAAGATAAGGCACTCTTCAGTAAACTAAGTTCACAAAGTGTGCTCACCAAAATTATGCATTGACTAGGCATAAGTACCCACTATGTACAATCCTTTTATATCCACAAAAAAATTGGTGTGAAGCCTGCGTTATAGGTAACCCAAATCAAAATTAAAGAGAACCTCAGTTGCCCATTGTCATACCTAAAGACGCTAAGTTCTCATATGAGCGTCCTTACAGTGTGTTGCTCCTTCTTTGGAGGATGCTTTTGAGGTCAAAAGTGTACATTTCCAAGATCCAATAATTCTTTGTTTTCAATTCACAAGTAAGGCAAGGTTGGAAAAATGAATCAAACATGATTTTTTTTCAATTTTCCTCAATTCCAATCTTTTAAATTGACATTGAACAATTTCTAAAAAATGATTCTCAAAATAGTCCATTATGATGTCATGGAAAAATATTGCGTCTAACGAATATTGCATTTAAATTCAATCAAACATGACAACTGTTCTAAGCATTTTATGATTCAAAAATAGATTTCAATGAGATCAAAAAATTTAAATATTTATCCTGATCAAGGCTAGGAATGTTAAAACTCTATATTTTAGATTGTAATTCGATTACTACTTCTATACAACAGAGTAATAAAGCAATCAATCACACAAAGAAGATAACACCAAATTTAACATGGAAACCCAAACGGGGAAAAAAAGCAAGAGTTAAAAGTAGACAAAATCAATCACTAACTTTCGCGTTATAAGTTATACTCACAACTTTACAGCCAATCCCTCTGCACAAGGCATTGTAGTTGTTCTTGATAGATCTCCACAGCACGCAGTCCCTTGGTGCCCCCTATCAGTGCTTTGATCTCTATTACAAACAATTCTTTACGCTTAAAAAACAATTTTCTACAAGAAAGAGTAGCCACAAATCCACTACAATGCAATAGAAGCATCAATTCTTGAACTTAAAGTCTTCAAGCCAATCTCTCATGAAAGCTCTATATAATATCTCCAATGGCAATCTCAATTTAGAACTTGGAGAGCTTTATGTGTTGTGCTGTGTTGTGTTTAGGGCAGAAAGAAACTCTCTTTTTATAGCCTATAATTCATGCCTTACGTATAAAACAAATCCAAGTGAAACAGGCAATTTTGGCACAAATAGAAAAGGTTTTCGTGCAGGTCAGTGCACTTTACTGTTTGTATACTTGAGCACAGTCAAATGGGCGCTCAAGCTTGCGTGCCACCGCCTTTAGCGCTCTAGCCCGGTCTTAGTCACGCTCGAGCGCGCTTGAATTTTTTACGCGCAACAGCAAACGTCTAGAGGCCATACCTTCATCGTTTTAGCTCTGATTTATATAATCTTAGGCTCTACGGATATCCACTCGAAACGAGCTTTCCAATGGTAGGTAGCTTACCTATCTCCTACACTTAGTTTGTGAGATATAACTTTTTTAATCCATATTATCATCAGTGAGATATAACTTTTTTAATCCATATTATCATCAAAAAAATATTTCATTTCGCATTATCTTCAATTCAGTTTATTCGATGCTGAACGACAGTCCATTCTAAATATTAAATACAATTCAATAAACCCAAGTTTTATCCTATACATGAATTTAGCCAATATAAATGTCCTAACAAGAATTTGGACAATACAAATGTCCTAACACAGGACACACAAGTGGATTTTGGAATGGATTGTTGAGATGGGTAGATATTGTTAGTATAAAACTAATAGACCTCTTTAATTGTATTTTTGCTTAGGGATTTACTAGACTCAACTATTGCTTAAACATGTGATATCGACGGAGCAATCACAACTACTACTTAAACACGTGATATCGTTAGGGCAATCAATGTAATGGTGTATAAAGGGGCTGTAACCCCTAAACTTTTTATATAGGTTTTCATAGATAATTTTTTTCCCATCTCATCATGGAGTTTTACTTCAATTAGGATTTAGATTCCTCTTAGCATAAGAAATACTATAAATAAGGCTTACCAATATTAGAGTCATAATTGATAGTGCTCTTGAAAAGTGGGGACCCACGTTCGCCTATGGTCATTGGGTCATACTTAATGCCTAACAATTCTAATAGATGGGTCACACTTAATGCCTAATAATTTTAATAGATTTTTATTTATTTATTTACTTATTTTTGAAACGGTAACAACAAAGTTTATTAAAGGACATCAAACAAAAGGAGAACAAAAGAACAAGAGAAAGGCCTGTAGGGAAGTTGCCTAATAATTCTAATAGATAAACACCAATTCAAGTGGGCTGTTTTGAGTTTAGTTGGATCAACAACAGGTTTAAGTTCCTTTTCTTTTTTTTTTTCTTTTTTTTTTACTATAAGGGTTTAAGTTCTATTTGGTTAGAGATATGATATAGTGGTTGTTAGACATGAGTGGTCTTCATGACTACATGTCTAATGTTGTTTGGGCCCCACATGTTGAGTCCACTAATTTAAAATGTTTTCCTCTTTTGATTTTTAATTTTACTAAATATATCTTGGATTCAATTTTAGTAAATCCAATCTATTATGAGTCTTATTTGATTAATCTTTGAGGGAATTAGAAAAACTTTGATGAAAAAAATCTCTTTAGAGCTTATCTATAAAATTGGTTTTTCAATCCTCTCTATTAACTTATGAGATCTGCCTATCAACTCTCATGCATTTTGGAGTAAGTGATAAGGGAAATACGATAAAACTCTATTTGAGAAAGATGATTTGCTTATTGTCGATATGTGCAAACGTAAATTTTTAGAATTTCAAATTACCTACTGTTTATTGCATAAGTGAAGGTTCCGGTCACAGCACCACACATATCTTATTCCGTGCATTCTGGGCCAATATTGGGTAAACGCCCGGGCGGTCTCTGCTTGTCCTCTGAGGCTGGTTGGTTTGAATCATATGTAGGTCCGGTTTGACTGTTCCAACCTGAAGGGATACACGGGGGAGGAAGTAGTGCAGGAAGGACTGTCGTTTTTCTGCTGGCACGCCTGCGGAGGCATTGGAGTACAGGGTTGGCTTTCTACGTGGCATTTGGTGGCCATGAGCCCACTGTTTTTTCCTGGCACTTGTCAAAATCATAGGACGTAAAAGACAAAACTCATGTGCCTGGCTCAATGACCTAACATGAAAGGCATCGTTTTTTTTCTAAGCCACTGGATACAAAACCGAGTTCAGGTTGAGTTCGGCAGCCAATCATCGGTTCACCACAGGACAAGGAGAAAACCCCGTCCTCTTTTTTCTTTTTCTTTTTCTTTTTTCCCTTCTTTTTTCCTTTAATTGTACAGACACAAAACACTAGTGCATTCTACCGACTAATTGGGTTCCACCTAACAAGAACAGAACTTGGAGTTCTCCACAGTTTCAATTCCATACTGATCATTAAGCAAAGATTAGCCTGTTAACACTTTGTGGACATTAATGAAACTAACATAGATATATTGGATACATGATACGTTAATTGGCTACTTTATTTGAGGATGTGATGGGTGGTTTTCAAAACTATCACTGATTTACTACAGCCAAGTCATATCCAAACATAACCTGCACATGCACCAATTTAGGCCAAGACCATGTTTGATGCCCTTGCATGATATTTTGCGTTACAAGCCTTGTTGACATTGAGATTTTAAGGCTTATATTAATTTTGGTGACTAAATATTTTATTCTAATTGATTATTATGTAATTATTTAACTTGTTTCTCGTAATTTTATTGTCACCTTATTATTGCCTTTTTTGTGGGGGTTTATTATTTATTAACTAAATCAAATTTTATTTTGTCACATTCATTGGGTTTTACATACCTTGGGCTATTTTATTTAAATACATGAAAAGTGTTCATAAATATTTGGAATCCATAAGAAATAAATATTCAATAATTATTTATTTATTTCATGGACTTAATAAACTATTATGAGGTTTGAAAATATGGATTTTTTTTTGGAGATTTAATGGCCCATTATTTTAGTTTTCACCACTAGTGATATTATAACCAATCTAGATTAGACCCCTTTCTGTCATTTTATAAATGTCATTAACTCACTTGAGACCTATAATTTTAAATAATGTGGTAGTCATCAAAGTGGTCATATTATGAAAAACTTATATGTATCACTTGGACTTTAAAACCCTTAAACTTGGATCAGTAACGGATAATGGTGGTTACAGAGGTGTCAGGGCTGTTTGCCCGTGTAAATCGTGGGTGGGTCGCTTGTAACGATGAATTTGGAATGAGGAATGCAGATACTGGTGATGGTGGGTTGATGTGGGCCGACCACTTGGTTTGGTCTCATTAGCAGTAATGTTGAAGTGATGATGCAATTTGAAGCAAGAATTAAACAAAATAACTTATTGCAAAAATCGACCCAGTGCTGTGGATGAGCCTTAATATGGGTCTTATGGTCTCTCGGTTTTCAGATTTGATGATCTACAGCGGTGAATGAACAGATGGTGCCTGATGTATGATGCAGTTTGCACTTGAAAAGGGCATGACCAGGTTCGGTGAATATGATGACTATGGCTCGGTGGCCACATGGGTTGAGGGCATGATGCAAAAAGGCTTGATGGTGGTGCAATAGTTCAACATGCAGAGTGGGAAAAGAACAAGAAATGTGCACTGTGAATGGCTAAGATGGGAAGAATGGTAATTGGATTCAAATTCCAAAGTAGAATTTGTGAAAGGAGGATTATCCCAATTAGGAACCTTAGGAAGTATACTCTCCAATTTAAACACAAATTTCAAATACTATCATCTAAATATAAAAACATAATTTTTCTGATCCCACGATGAATCCCATTGATTTGAGTTTAGAAATAATAATTTGCCAAAAAAAAAGTTGAAAAAATAAAAGTAGTAATAACATGACTGAGAGAAAAAGAAAAACAATAATATTAATACAATGGGTGGGGCCCACAAAAGATAAAAACCACTATCAAGATTAAAATTTGCCAAAACTAGAGATTGGGTCTTTTCAGTATAAATGTTATGCAATGCATAGTTTTGCACTATTTTTATGTGAGATGTAAAGACTTCCCAAATTTTATGCCCTTTGAAAGCAAACTCAATTGAAAATTTTTATGTACCATCATACCGACTCAACGTTTGAGAAAACTTTGGAGGAGAGAAGTGATTTCAAACTCTTAAAATCTCTGTAAGTTGATAAAAGTATGCTTGGCCAATCTCCCTGTCTATTATATGTTGCTTTTCAAGATGCCAAAAGCTTTAGTGGAAAGGGTGAATTGTATCGAGAGGAATTTTCTATGGGAAGGGAAGGTGACAAGAAAAAATTGTACTTATTCAAGTGGAGCAAGGTAATTAAACCAAAATGAGGTAAAGGCTTGGGTCTTGGTAATTTGGAAAATAAAAATGGAGCCTTATTGATTAAATGGTGGTGGAGGTTTTGGGAGGAGAGGGAGGCTCTTTGGAGGAGGATCATTGCTGAAAATATGGTGATGATAAATGGGAGCGGTGGCTTAAGACCGTCCAAGTTATCGTAGGTCAGATTTGTTGGGTGCTATTGCATTTGTTGGGGGTATGTCATCTGTTAGGGGGAAAGTTTTATCCAAAGGGGTGAGTTTTTTTGTAGGAGATGGGAGGGATGTTAGTTTTGGTTAGATAATTGGGTAGGGATGAGTCCTTTGTGTGAGCTGTTTCGTAGAGTATTTAGAGCGGTGCCCAACAAGGAGTCTGCTGTCAGTGATTGTTATATTATAAGAGATGGTAGCTCTGTGTGGGATGTATCTTTTAGGAGACGTCTTCGTCCATTGGAGATGGCTTAATATGGGGATTTGTTGGGTATTTTCTCTAATGTTTTTCTATATAGGGACTTTAAGGATTCTTGGATTTAGAAGCCGTCTATTTCTAGGGAATTCTCAACGAAAGCTTTTTACTTAGCCTTGGATGGGAACTAGCTTTTAAGAGCTTCTTTTTCGCTTGTTTGATTAGGCTGGCACCTCCTCGGGTAGAGGCTTTTGTTGGCTAGCTATTGTGGTAAAGATATCTATGGCAGACAATTTAAGAAGACCATTGTTGAATCAACATTTTTGACATTTGCATGATGTGTCAAAAGGAGGAGGAATCAGTCAACCATCTATTTCTTCATTGTGAGATAGCAGCAGGTGTCTGGAATCATGTTTTTAGTAGGTGCAACGTTGCATGTTGTTGTCCATAGAAGATAGGGGATGTAGCTGAGTCTTGGATGGGTGTTCCTTCTGGTGGGTGTGGTTGTACTCTATGGAGGATGTTACCATTGCAATTTTATGGTCCATTTAGAGGGAGAGAAATGATAAAATTTTTAGAGGTACCTCATTTTCTTCAAAAGAATTGATTACTAAGATCACTTTGAAGATTGTAAAGTAAGCTGATCACTTTGAAGATTGCAAAGTGAGCTTTAGTTAAAAAGGCGTTTTCCAATTTTAGTCTTAATGACATCTTTCTTAATTAGGAGGCTTGTATGAGGTGCAGGCCAAGTAAAGTGAGGAAATTTGTTCTGGTTCCTCCTTCACTTGGAGTGCTGAAATTCAATATTAATTACGCTGTGAGAGGTAAGCCAAGGCCAGTAGGTATTGGAGGTGTTTTTCGTAACAGCAAGGGTGAGGTCTTATTTATGTTTTCCATGCCTGTTGGTGTTCGTGATTCCAACGAAGCAGAGGTCCTAGCAATTTCAAAAACTCTTGGTTGTTTTTCAAGGTTCTTTAATGGTGAGCTTGTTGTGGAGAGTGATTCCTCTAATGCTGTCTCATGGATCTCTAATCAAAATGCTAGCCCTTGGAAGCTTCAATTTATCTTCAATAAAATTCGGGTTTTATCCACCTCCATTAATGTTGTCTTTCATCATGAGATTAGATTAGCCAACTCTATGGTCGATGCATTAGCTAAATAAGGGGGTTGAGTGTCACACCCCGAACCCGAGAATTGGGGATTAATAGTGGATCGAGAGGCACGTCACACGTAACCCGTGATAATTCGTGCTGCATTCAGACACGTACGCACTACCACAAGGTGATTTCACAGGTACATGTGAGGAAGATCCGTGAACACGTATCAATCATTTCTAATTTAAGCGGAAACCTGGAGAATTCACCTGTACATATCATAGACATTAATAAAACATTCATTAATTCCATTAATATAACCAAAGTCTTTTAGTTTCCCAACTACATTTACATGATACAAAAGTCTCATGAACATGAATAGGATGCAAAATGACAAGTCCACTACAAGCCAACCATGGCTACACAACAACCCTAAGGAACCCTGTTACGCGCTGTAGGGGATGACTAATAAAATACATCCTCCTCATTCCACTCGTTCACGTCCCGAGGTACCGCTGTGGTTCCTTCCGGGGGTGTTTTGATTTTCGTATCGGGGTTGGGTTCCATACGTGTAACACCAAAGGTAGCACTGTTAACACAACGATTAAGCAAATATAAGAATACATAAGCCTATCATGATATAACAATTGGAATTAAACAACATAAGGGTTAAAAGTGGGCAAATTCGGAAACTAGGCAGAGTGTGCATGTGAATAAACTTGAATAAAGAATCATAGATAAAAGACAACATCATACTAATTGGCATCCACATGGCTATCTTCTCTCTAAAAGAGAGCATATCGTACCGTGGGAAGTCACTAGCGATCGGGCCAGGACCGTCTAGCTACCCTAAGAGCGTCGACCAACTCTTTTTATAACTACTGCAGTAGGTAACATACGGAATACCCTCATTCGGTCTCATCGAACCTCCTATGGGTATAAGTTAAGTGGTGCCGACTCAATATACCAAGACTGAATCGAATTCGAATTTATACTTATCATACATAGCGATCGACTGGTACTCGTACAAAAACATATATCAGTCTTGGGGATTGTTACCAATTATAAAATCAGAATTCAACAAAGTAACTGATAATCAATAATGCATACGTAAATGAGCTGCCAGAGCTCGAACCCTCTCTACCTTAGCTATACCTATCTTGGCTCACGGGCTCACACTCAATAGAAGCTCCGTCTTCGTTTTGCCTCAAGGTTCGCATGGGGAAATGGGTACATGAAAAGAACTCATCAAGATTCAATAAACCAAGCATGCATGTAGAGAATATGCACCCTTATACTTGCTTTAAGTGCAGTGCTTCACCCAAATCAATTTTCCCCTTGGTAGATGGTGGAAAAAGATTCACTAGTGATGAATCTAGAACATGCATTGAGAAGAATGAGAATGTGATGCATGCGTGCTTAAAGCTTGAATCTCTTGACCCCATTGAACTCAAGACATGCAATGGTGATGGGGTTTTCTTACCTCAAGACTCCTACAAGCAAAAAGGAAGAAGGTGGTGCCTTGGTTCCCAAAGAAGAGAGCAAGGAGAGCAAAGAGGAAGAAGAAGATGCTCTGATTTGTTGCATGCAAAGCTTTAATCACCCAAAATGAAGTCTAGGAAGAAGAAGAGAGCATAGGAGATGGAGAAGACCGTTGCTACAGCAAAAATGAGGGAAGAAGAAATGGAACAAAGGTGGGTTTTGGGTTTTAAATGAATAGGTTTTTGGAAATTACAAACAAGCCTTATTAGTTTCTTGGATTTTCAAGTTGAGTCAATTGGGCTTAAATGGGCCTAAATGAATTCGAATGGAGTTGGGCCAAACATGAAAGATAACTCTCAAGATGAGATGTACTCAGTGCAATCATTGTGATGCCCTAATAATGCAAAACCATGAAATTTTAAAATAAGAAAAGGCTTTGACTACCTAAGTAAGGTTCGAACTCGACCCAACTATCTATATATGACCCAAACCCAAGGGAATTGAGTTAAATTAGCCTAATTACATATTAATTAAAGTAAAACAAAATTAATTACTATAAATTATAATTATCTCAGGTTTGGACCTTACATTAAGTGGATATCTTCGTAGGAGGGTTTTATTTGATAGTTTGATGTGGGTAGGGTATAATGCTCTTGTACCCTGTTGTTCTCTCTTTCTTTGTTTTCTCCTCCTTTAATATGAGTCTTTATTAGAGTTAAAAATAAATAAATAAATAAAATAAAAATGAGCTTTTTTGTAGTTCTTTCTCTCCTCTTTTCTTTTTGAATGAGTCCTGGACTTTGTCTGACTTCTATCTCTGATATGTAGGCATCTTGCATTGCCATTTGTGTGTCCAAAATTGGGTCTAAAATCGTTGTAATCTTTGATAATCACCACTTTTCATCATGGACTTACGCAAGATCCAAGAGAGTGACAAATTTTTGTATCAACAAGTAATTGAGATTGTGCTATTCTGATTTCATGCATTTGATGATCAGAATGGTGCCATAAGTGGCCTTTTCACATCCTCTGAATGGTCTTTGCACTCTTAAGTGGCAAAATCAAAGAAATACCATTCATCCCTTTTCCCTTGAGAACCATGGCTTTCTTAAATGCCAAAGTTCAAAAGGAGGGGATTTCAAGGAACTTTAGAGTGTTGGGAAAGAGACCTCCATTTATGAACCTGTGTCTCACCTTCCTTTGATGAGAGAGAAGAAGAAGAATTTTGAAGGAACTTGGGAAATCCAAGTGTAAATGTATTCTAAGTGCCTTGAAATGTCTCTAGAGGTTTAGGAAACTGTGTGTCAATGGATGTCCATAGGATAGGAATGCCTTTTTACAGCCTTTAAGAGCACTTAGAGCAATCCCACAAAGTTTTGAATTCGAATTAAAGTAGAAAAACCACCCAAACTACCTACACAAGTGACAGTGATCGGTGGCCACCGATCACTGTAAGAGGACCAAATGAAGTCTAAACTTTATGAAATTTAAAGGGAAACCTTCAACATTCTTTTAGGAATGCGGTAGAAGTTTCACTATGTTTTGACCTTCATAAGTTGACCAACTTTGCTTTCTTGCCTCAGTAACTGTTGCCTGTGGTCACTGACCACTTAGCGGACTAAATGAGATTCAAACTTTATGAAATTGGAAAGGAAGCCTTTTAAACTTGTTTTGAAGTTGCTGTAAAAGTTTCATCATGCTTTGACCACCATAGGTTGACCAACTTTACCTCATTGCCATCATGCACAATGTAAGTGAGGTGTGAAGCACTGTTTTGAATAATTTGAACTCAAATGACCTCAGATGATCTGAAACTTTAAGAGACCACTTCTGAACATATTCTAAAGCTTCCATCCTATTCTTATTTAATTTGACCTTTGGGAAGTACGATTGCTACTTAATGACCACCTAGTATAGGTCATTATTCAAATGGAGCCCATTCCCTTTAAAATTTTAAGGAACTAACTTTGAGCAGATTTTAAACTCTTCACATGAATTTCGACTGATATGGTCTTTAGGAACCATGACTTTGCTCAGTGGCATTGGATATAGGTTCAATGATCAAGAAGTGTAGGTGATTTTTGGATTTGAGTTCAAATGTGGTCTAACAGCCTCGAAACTTCGATGAGCTTTTTTTAAGCACATTTTAGGACGCCCATATGAGTTTTGCTCAATTTTGTCTTCTGCAAGCATGACTTTGGCTCAGTGTCTACTGATGTTGGTCACTAACCATTGAGTGTGGATGTTTTTTTCTGTATTTGAGCCCAGATGGAGTCCAATTCCTTTGAAACTTTGGGGAATTGCCTTTGAACATGTTTTGAAGCTGTCAAATAAATTTCACCTTCTTTGGTCCTCAGTAAGTGTGATTTCTATCCATTGACCACTAGATACCGATATCTTTTGGATCAAGGCCGAAATGAAGTTCAACTTCTCTAGAACTTTGGAGAGTTAACTTTAAACATGTTTGGAGGTCCCATATAAATTTCACCTCCATTGGTCTCTGGGAAGCATAACTTTGTTCAGTGACCATTGGGTTTTGGCTTAGTGACCATTAGGTGTTTGTACCTCCTTGGGTTAGAGCTCAAATGGAGCTTTTGGGTTTATGTCTTGTAGTTTGGGTTAATCTGATAGAAGATTGTGCCTAATCTTGGTGTGCTAATTCATGATGGAGAGGTCTTCTTGAATTTTTTTTTATTGCGGTGGTTTGCAGAGAAAGGATGGGATATCTTTTCTCTGAAGTAGAAAAAGAGATCGGCAATTGGTACTTGTTCTCTACTGGGCCACACAAGATCTAAGAGGATCGCAAGGTTCGGTGATCAGATTTGTGGAAAACAAAAGTTCCCTGTTTGCTACAGGGACTGTTCTAAGCTGGGGTTCCTTAGGGTCGGACTTTGCATGAGAAGGAGGGGGATTTCTCAACTTCGTTGCAGCCCCGTATCATTCCGTTATAGACGCTGTTAGAGCTACGACCGTTGCCTTCACCTCACCCCTGCCTACTGCCTCACTGTTTGGAGGGAGCCACTGCCGGAGCAAGCCCTCACCACTCGCCGTTGTAGAGAAAGGAGGCTGAGGGTTTGCAGGTTTTTGGTTCGTGCAAAACCAAGAAGGAAGAAGAAGGCATTGTTTAGGGCCGAGGATTGGTTCTAGGTCCAGTTCAGGTTAGTTTGGCCTAACCAATGAAGCAGCATAGCCTAACAGTTCAAGCAGGTTTAGTTCGATTAGGGTCAGGTCGATCTGAACCTATTTTCAAAGCCCAGCCTACAGTATCAGCACTATGCCGATGTCAGCAGAAACGTTAGCAGGTTGTACTGTCAAAGCCAGTTTGACTGGGGATCAACGACTGAAAAGTTTTTTGTTTATATCTTAATCATCCAATGTCTGATTGAAGATTTGTTTGCGCCTACAAACTCTTTTTGAGCAAATCTAAGCAGTGGAAGTGGGAGACTAGTTGTTTGACGGTCAATGGAGGAGTTTGACCGATTGGAGTCGGATTTTACATCCATTTTTTCCAGCATGCTCATAGTAACGGGATTTTCGCAGTGGTGCTAAAATTAAATTAGTTTGAAGGCAAATTTGTGAGTGACCCAAAAATCACTTTGATTCATTAATGGATTCGAGCTTCAAGTTCGAGGTGGAGTTTGACGAGGGTATGAACTTTGCTCAAAGTTCATATGTTGGTTTAACATGTTAGAGTGTTGAAAGAAGAAAACTGTATCATCGGTGAAGTGACGCACCATAAAGTAAAGTATATGAAGACATTGTCAGTTTTATCTCTTTGAGGCTCGTGTTGTGGAATTCAAGCCAATGTGGAGATTGTTGGGTTTATATCTTGTAGTCTAATTAATCGGACAAAAAATTGTACCATTGGCGCAATGACATACTTGTCATTGAAGTACATGAAGACATTGCCGGTTTTATCTTCTGATGGTTCAAGATGCGGAATTTAAACCAAGGTGAAGATTGTTAGGTTTATGTCTTATATTCCAGTTTAGCCGGATGGATCCATTGGGTCAGCCAAGGACCGTATTAAGATCATGAGTATTTTGGCAATCATACCAGGGCTTTTTTTGGGGCTAAGAAAGTATAGATTACATATTGATGTAATCTTTAACCCTATATCTTACGTTGAAGAGAGTGGCCTTTCTCGCCCATGGTGTTCCCACACCACGTAGGAGAGACAATAAGAGCATGAGTATCTTTGTATACCTTTGCTTGTGATAGTGAAGAGGGTATCATCTCTGTACCCATGGATATAGCCCTATTTGGGTGAACTACATAAATCCTTTGTATTCTCTTCTTGTGTGTGACTTGTTTGTTCAATAGCAGGTTACGCGCTTTTGCACGTGCACAATAGGAGTCCAGTTGCCTTGAAACTTTGAAGAATCACTTCTATGAATACTTTGAAGCTTCTTAAAGAGTTTCATCTTAGTAGGATTTCTAGAAGTGGGATTCCTATCAATAAAAATGCAATTTTTTATGTGTCAACACTCAGCTTGAGTGCAACTGAGGGTTTAAAATCATCAAAATTAGGTTCAAGATCTCAGTTAGATTTCTAGTAAGTAATCTGAATAAGAAAAAATTAAAAAAACTAAACTAAATTAATCAACCATATAAGAAGAAGACACCAAGTTTTTTTTACGTAGAAAACCCAAATACCGGATAAACAACAAAATCGATCTCCTTAATCCAACCCAAACGAAGCACTAGTAAGAACGAATAGTTAAAAGATATACTCACAACCCTTTCCCTAGTTGAACTCAACCTATAGACTATAGTTTTTCTTGCTGATGAACACACCGTTCTCCGTGCTTGACGCAAACAGCCTTGATGCCGCTTAAGATGTACAATCTCCTATGAGAGAGTAGAAGAAAAAACTTCTGAAAGCAAAAGCACGATGTAGTAGAACCCTTCAATGGTTGATCCAAAGAGAAAGAAGATCTCCAACAAGTATTCTAGATTTAGAATTAAGGTGATACAAACATAGGGCAGAGAGATCTTGTGTTCAAATAGGCCCAAATTTGTGGCTAAGAGGTTGGGTTTCAATGAGACTTAAACAAGTAAGTTTGGTTGAAATATGAAAAAATTCGTACAAAGTCGGTTGGAAAATTTCTATGGTTCGCTTGACTAAACAATGTTTGGGTTGAACAAGCATAAGTTATGTTTGGTCAATTTGCGCAAGCTCACTCAATCGGAGATAGGGCTCATTCAATCAAGTAGAGGTTCTACGTTGATTTTTTTGTGCGCGTCTTTTCCTTGATTTCTTTGCTTCAGCTTATCCAATGACACACTATAGTACAAAATTAAAATCTAAAAATCACAACACTTGGGTTAGAGTTTTATCCTAAACCCATGAATTAACCAACACTCAACATCCTAACACAACAAAGTCATGAGATTTGGGTTGTGCCAATACCCGAACCCCAGTGCCTAGTCAGGTTTGGGTTGTCCCAATACCTAAGCCCACCACTGCTTTGTTCATTTCTTTGAAGTCACCATGCTCTGCCTAGCACGCCTAGCACTCTAGTAGGATCGACCTTATGATTCATGTGATTGTCCTCACCAATGTTGGATTTGACACCCATATAAATAGATAAGACCATTGGACCAACTTTGCATTCAATTAATAGATGGTAAAAAATTAAGGGCCATTGGTAAAGTGTTTAGGGTGATTTTGTTTTGATGAAGTCACGATCCTCTGCCTAGCACACTTTAGTGGGATTGATCTTATGATTCACGTGATTGTCCTCACCATTGGATTTGACACCCATGAATAAATGAGACCAATGGACCAACTGTGCATTCAATTATTAAACGATTGGTGCAGTAAATTATTAGATGGTAAAAAAATTAAGGGCTGTTGGTGAAATGTTTAGGGTGATTTTTCAAGCCTCTATCACATTTCAATCCTCCCCAGCTTTTCTGACATAGGACATTAGGACCTACAAGAATAAAGTTGGGATCAGGATATAATAATTCCCCATGTGAGCAAACAAAATTTTAAAAAAGTATGAGCCCACATGTTATCGTGGTGGTGCTTAAAAAGAAAAGTATGGTCCCCACTTTTGATCGCAACCACTATGATGATTAAACACCATCGTACGTCATTAGCATGATGATAGCATCATCATTTTTATGTGTGGATTATAGATACAAGCACTGAGGGAAAAAAAAGGCCGTTTAGAGTCTAGATACAAGGCACGTCAACAAAAAAAAATTGTGAAAAGAAAGTGGAAAAGATGAATGAAATGGACTACATAGCAAGATCCAAGATCCTTTTCTTCTTTCATGCCTTTATTTGTACATCCATGAGAAATGGAGTGATGATAGTGGTAGCCTGGTAGGCGAGACAATACTTTTATGAATACGTACCATTTAATTTTGATTTGCATGAGTTAATGGAAACATAAAAAACCAATGTTACTAGAGTACCTTGATCTCAAATTTTTTACAATCTTACTATACTCCTAACCTGCAATATCGTGGGTCACATATAAGGCCATAAAAACTATGGTAAAGGCATTCTTGTCATATTTTTATGTCTCGGGTTCATTAGCCCATGAAAATGAAATAATATTGAGATGTTAATCCATAAAACTCCTAATTGATTCTATTATGATAATAAAAAAAATCTCTCTCATTCTCTCTCCCTCCCTTCCTCTACAGAGATGTATATATATATTGAGGGATAGATGCATAATAGTTTTGTCCATGTATACATATATATATATATATGAGAACACTTCTCATAGGATTATAATCTTTATATGCATATAGCCCACACGGAGAGACCGTATATACTCCTCCATAGGGCTCACTCTGGACCTCACTAAAGGATGAGACAGTGGGGATGGAAAGATCCATACAGAAGCACCCCACATATCAAGTTTGGCCCTAATCACATGTCCTTAAATGCTTCAACTATGACCCACAAATTCATTTCACTCAGATAGTCTATCTAATGCTCCAGTAAATTCGGATTAGATTGAAACACCTGGCGTGGCGTATTAGGAGGTCCCTTGTATACTGCAAGATATATATTGGGTGATAAATGGGGCCCACCAAAAGTTCTTATGGAAAAAAAAACAGCGAGCGACGTATGCACATGAATATTATCCATATATTATATGTATTAAAGTTACAAGAATGGAGGCCTCTAAGGGGTACCACATCAGCACCAGTTATTTTTCTTTTTTTTCTAGAGTGCCACATCAGCATTCTGAAAAATTCCATGTGGCACCAAGAAATCAATAATTCTCCTAAAATCTCTCCATTTACTATTATCACTAAAATATCTCACTCATCCACTTTTCTTGTACCCTTTTTTGTTGCATAATCCTATTTGTTGCTTAAATGGTAGCATGATAATTTTTCTTGTAGGGCCTCTTTATAAAGATTTGGCACGAATTAAAATAGATGGCTCTATTTCTTATAGGAGTTAGGCTCATAATCACATTATAATGCTAATTTTTCTTGTGAGGCCTATTTATAAAGATTTGACACCAATCAAAATAGATGGTTCCATTTTTTATAGGACTATCAAATTATAAAAACTTTGTAATACTTTCCAAATATGGAAGTGGGCTTCACCAAAATCATTCCTAGAAGATATGTCTCTCGGCCACCATTAAATTATAAAAATGTCAAGTTTTTTTTATAGTTATAATGGGCTCAACTTATGCTCATTTGAAATTTGGTTTGATAGATCTAAGCCCGTAACACTTACTTCTCCAATTTGATATAAAATGTTATTTTATCTAATTTTTTTTCTGAATGGTTTCCAAGTTAAATCAACTTTATTCAAGCAACTCCAAGGAAGAAGGTTGATGTTGCATTTTTTTAAATTATGAAAATGAAGCTTTTAAAGTAATTTTGGTATTTTGTTACTTGCTTATTTCGAATTGATTATAGAGATGAGGATTTTGTGATTTTTTCCTTGGACATTTAACTTGGTTGAATAATGTTTGTATAATATCCTTCATTTTTCCTTCATTTTTTTTATTAGTAGGAAGTAAGCTTTTTTAATAAAAATGTTTTGGATTTAAGTAGACTCAAACTACAGGAACTTTTTCCTTTAAAGATGTTATTTTTTAATTTTATTGAGATAAATTCTCGATCATTATCGTCATCATTTCCTTTTTTGGAATTCTTTTTTTTATCAACTTTAAAGCAAATAACATTAACATTTCAATCTGATTCTAATAAATAAATTAGCTTGATAGATAATATACTTATATATTATTTATTTATTTTTATTAATAATATTTTGAAGAATACAATAATATTTGATGTATTATTTTTATGCAGCAAAAACCTTTAAAATATTTATCTTAAGTAAGGACTAGCAGTGTAGGCCCGTGCTTGGCCAGAACCTATATAAAAAGTTTAAATAGTTTATTACAAAGTTTATAAAAATAATAAAAGTTCAGATGTTTATAAAATTTAATAGACTTTTGAATTTTTTTCTTTTATTTAAATTATGAGAATCATTCAGTGGGCTACTTACATTTTCAAACATTTTTTAATTTTTATTTTATCTATTTAGTAGGTAGACTTTTATAAATATCTGAGATTTTGTATTTTTATAAATTTTTAATAAACTATTTAATTTTTTTTTATGGAGGCTAGGGCTAAGCACGGGCGTGTGTTGTTAGTATATATATATATATATATATCCCTTTATTTAGCAAAAGCAAAAGTCATTAACTTGCACCTACTAACATGTATTTTAATTGTTGAGGTATTTATTCAAAGTCCATATAATAAGTACAGAAATCCAAAGGCTGAGTTTTGATGAGAAGGAAGGCAAGGTGATCATATCTGGTCCGTTTGACCCAGAAAAGCTCATTGAGAAACTCCGCTGCAAGGCTGGCAAATACATCACTGCTTACGAAATCAAGCCGGAGACTACCAAAGATGACAGGGCTAACGGGAAAGATGGCAAGGCCAAGGGGCAGATGACAAGGCTAAGCAGCCAGACAACTCAATCAAAGATCCTTAGTCAAATCCTCGTGCCGCACCATCCTCACTTATATCTGTAATAGGGATGCCCATTCTTGCTAAGGAGCCCAATGTCTCTTGTTGCAGGCACAATTCTAACTGGCCCAGTGCATGTTGCAGGCCCTGTTCTAATGGGGCCGACGTCTGTTGCACCCCCTGTTCTAATGAACCAAGGTCTGTTGCGGGCCCTGTTCCGAGGGTCGTGAGGAAGATGGGATATGCAGGCGTTTTGGTTATGGGAGTGGGTACAGATATTGCAATGCCACGTATGAATGGGGTTGTGGTCGTTCAGGTTGGCATGGTTAATCTTGTGGGAGGTTTTCTAGTGTTTCATTGATGTATTTAGAGCCGGGCCCTATTTCCCTAGTTATTATGGTTTGTTCTCTTGCTTGTTTGGGTACGTCTGCTTGCATTCTGTTACAAATATGTAATGAATCATGGCTGGCTCGGAATTGAAATAAAATCCTTACTATCCATTGTGCGTGTCCACTTCATTAAGAAGCTCAAACCTTGTAAAAATACTTGCTGTCCTGCACATGCTCTAATTTCCAATTGATTGTAATTAGATTTTGGCTCACCATTAGATTGAAAATGCACAATTTTTTACACACATGTTGCAAATCTGACATGGTTGGAGTGAAATTTTTGTGTTGACTCATATACTCGGGGGGGTATTTATTTTAGGCAATTTAAAAGTTGTAATAGATAACCCATATTTATGGATGCTTTCATGAAGTGGGGCCAATTTTTGGATATTAAGATTTCAAGCGATTCATATGAAGGAGTGAGGTTCCAATCTTGATCAATTTGCAATTAATGGGTCAAAACTTAACACGATCAATATTTTACCTCATTTGAAAATGAGGTAACGAGTATATGAACATAAAAAGGCCAAGATCACTGGGTTGGCATGTAAAAGTAGAGAGACGTCGCCAATGATTTTTAGTGGGTCCGAGTCAGCGTATAAGTGCTTAAAAAACTGGCGATCAAAGGTGAAAATTCAATACTTAAGAATCAAATTTTATGAATTTTTTTTTGCATTAAATAACTTCATCACCCTAATAATTCAAATTCCAAAAAAGTCAAAGGTCTAGGCACATTGTTACCTAATGGTCACCCCTCACCTCACAAATTTCATCCCTTGTATCTTCAACAATATTAAAGATTAAACATTTAACCGTAAATTTTTATGTATTCTATGCTAATAAAGAGGCCATTAGAGTCCTTTAAGCGATTTTTTGAGGTCCTCAAAGTTTGAAAAAGCTCCAACTTTGTGGTACGTGGCACGAAGATAATTCATCGAATTGTTCGCATCACATTAAGAAGACTCAAAATCTCTGTAAATAGGATATTAAGCCCCGGATCTAATTAACCCTGATCATGACTCTCAGGGGTAACCTAAAATTAAGTTTATGCTTTTATGACGGCTGCAAATCCATTTGACACTAGTGACAACATACACTAGAAATATATAGTTGTAATTTACTCAAAAGCATATATTTAAAGCCCAAATCTTCACCAAGTGGAACGCCTGCATGTCGCGAAGTGTATAGTCCTTTCAAAAAATTGAAACCCCTTAATTAATTACTTTTGCATGTGGGAACATCCACACCCAAAAATAACGACATGGCCATGTACAATGAAGTTTCATAAATCTAACTCAAGGAGGCACGGGAGACACTCAAGACATCAAGTCTCCTTGGTTTTGGACCAACATGGCAATCCATGCAACTAAGGATCCAGCTAAGGATCTCCCGTTGGCTAGATCTCACTGTAATTGTCTCTAGATGATGGTTTCCCATATCGCTCAGTCCCATTCTAGCCTACTTTATTTATTCATTTATGACCAAAGGTATCTTTCACTCTCATTCTAGTCTATTATAACGGAGATTTGTGACATGAGGTTGGTTAGTTGGTTCGCAAATCTGCATATTATCCATCCAATTGGGTTTCTTTGATGGTTTTGACTTATGGTAGCCTCCACAATCTAATCTAGACTTGTAGCCCATCTGCCATGGAACCGATTTATCTACGGTAGGCTCCATCATGAAAGGGTCGGCCGCTGAAAGTTATCTGCACGAAATCAGTCCATTGACAAATTTCATTGATATTATTAGAACTTCAACAAGTAGGCTGACAGCTAACATCCTATCCAAAAAGGCCTAAAGAAAGTGCATCTTGGCCGTCCATTTATTACCTTAGATCATGGCCTCATACAGAATGGGCTGCTGGCAGTGGACCCTACCTTCTTATCTCATGGATCCAGCTGCATATAACAACCATCCCCCTTACCATGAAAATCACACCAACCATCCTATCGGTATGATCACCTGTCCTTTCAAAATCTAGCCGTTAAATTAAAAGTTAAATGCATATTAAAAAAATAAAAACAGCCCCATGTTTGATCAAGGTTTGCTACTTCTAGATTCATATCTATAATAACCATGGCAAGCCGGCAGTACCTCTGACATCACCTACAAGACCCGACCCTAATCATAATTATATTTCCTATTTATGATGACCATCTAACGGTATATATTTCCCGTACGTACCTAAGAAGCGATGAATTATAAGTAGCTTAGATCAAAATTTTAAGGTGGCCCACCTCAAAGGTCAATGTAGATTCGCCCTCGGTATTGGTACTGGCACCAATGTAGTGAAGGCAATACGAAATCATGTCAGCCTCACCTTATGGTAGGCGGCAGTTGTTATCGCACTTGTTATTATTCAGTTTTCGTTCAAATCCGAGCAGTCATCTTTTCTATCTCATACTAAATCTTTTTCCTCATTCGAAGATGCCATCTCACCCGAACTCTCTTTTCCCTTACCACAGGGCTAGGGACGAGCCCTCTAGCTTAAAACAAAAGAAAGAAGAACAAGTTGAAAGGGAAGAAGATAGAATTCATTTATTTTACTCCAACCCCCAATTTTACAAGCATTTCAACCTTGCATTTCCACCTTTCCCCTTCAGCCTTTATTCCATTTCCTTAGAAATGAAAGAGAGAGAGAGAGTCCTCTCACTGTAATATTTTCTGGGTATGTTGTCAATCTCCTTCCGCATGGTGCTACTCCTGCCCAGCGACATAATACATCAGCTCTTCCCCTGGCCCGGCCCCACAAGTTTCGGATTCGGACGGAGAAACCCTGCCGAAGACGACGACGGAGAAGAGAAAGACACCCGTGGAGAGGAAGAGAGGCCAAAAATAAGAGACAACAGTCATAGGGCTTGGGGCATAGTTGATGAGAAAGACAAGGGAAATGGAGAAAAGGGTAGCCACAATGAGGTGAAACCTATATTGCATAAGCATTTCTGGGACGTCCATGGCCAGGAAGAAGATGGAGAAATCAAGATGGGCTGAAGAAAAAGGCCAGAGTTTTGTGGTCTTTTTAAGAGAGAGAGAGAGAGAGAGAGAGAGAGAGAGAGAGAGGTTATCAGTTATCTTTCTATGCAAAGATTCTCTGCTTAGAACTGTGTAAAATATTATACAAGTTTTGCATTCTCTCTCTCTCTCTCTCTCTCTCTCTCTCTCTCTCTTGCTGGCATTATTTGGAAGCTGACGGCAGCCCCCTTACTTCGTCTTGGGGCTTTCCTTTTGCTTCAAACGCCTGTCTCATTGAGTCCTCTCCCATTAACCTTTGTCACTGTGGAGTCATCATATACACCCCTTGTTTTAGTATTCAAAATTGAGGCCAAGCTGTAATAACTCTAATTTAATTATTTTCGCACATCACCCCCATAAATCATTACTAGTCTAATTTTACAAATGAATAAATATGATAGAAACTTTGTACCAAGCATGATATCTATTAAATTTTTTGAACTTATTAGTATCACACTCTTGGTGGAGTGCTGTTGTATTAGCAACTTAGGGCCTGTTTGACCTCATTATTTGAATATTTAATTTGTAGAATGGAACAAGAAAATTTAATTTGACTGACACTTTGTGAGAGTGTAAATCTAGAGAGAGAAAGAAGAGGGAGACAGATAATGAGACTTCATAGATGTACAAAAGGGAGACAAAATGCCTAGCGCGTGTAGTTCTCTGGTTTAGAGTTAGAGGGCTCCTAAGCCCTAGCTTAAAATTTAAATTGAAGTTCTCAACTAAGTTGAAGTGTTTATAGCCCCACAAATACTAATTAATCTATCTAATACACATTGATGGGATCAAATATCCAAGTCTTTATCATTCAGAAAAATAAACATATATATCCAAATCTTGAGACATTAACTAAAGGGACAGGTTCATATTCACTTTCCACTCATATGCTTGAAGTGGACCCAAACCCCAACCCAAATTAATACCCAAACTCATGTCATATGAAACGTTGAAAGTGCAACGTTTAAAAGGCATGGGGTAATATATAAACTAAGATTGCCATTTTGAACATATCGCAAGGGAATATCCGTAGACGTTTGTCTCCTGTTTTGTCGGCTGCATGTCCCTTATTTCTGATCCTTTTTAGAACCCAATACCAATATGACATGTGAGCGTGACACTCTTGTATAACATATTGTGACTTGACTAAGCTCAAAATCTAGGTTGATACGCTAATAATAATCTTATAATTTTGAGTAATGACGAAAGGGCCAATACAGAAAATTTCTCTCCAGAAAGCCCTCGTATCAAAATTAATTACTGGCAAATTTTCTATGAAGAGTCAATCCTCCAAGTCCATAGTGGGATAGATATAATTGCTGATAATTGATCAATTTATAAAGGTCGAGAGCTTACTTTAATGTTTGATATTATTTTTTTACTTTGATGGATCCAATAGCGCATATTACTCCAACTAAATACAAATCAAGTCATTAGAGATGTGCAAAATTACCGGCTTACATCAAGTAATGGTGAGTTCCTACATATGATCATACATGGTTATTATCGTGGAGATTATTTCTCTCTATATATATAACAACCAAATTTCTTTCAAGCTATCAATTTGAGTGAGGATACATAGTTGGTTAGGACCACTCAATCTAAGTGATGTTAGAATATTCCCATCCATGATAAGATCCAGATTGTGGGCCATGGTAGTTGTTTTGATTTATAAAATATGCGTTATGTATGGGTGGCACCCAAATGAGAGTTAGCGGTGTGACATTGGCGTATGGTTGCTCTCCATCTTATGTTCAAAACTACTTAGTATTTGTCCAATACACATTTATATAGATTTAGTAGGCGCTGCCAAAGAAAAAGTCTTGTTGTGTCAAAGAAGAAGAAGTATGTGTGGCCACAATGTTTTATTTCACGAAAGGCCAACATTATATTATTAGAGCAAATTTAAAATAAGGCTTTAAGGTTTTGCCTTATTTTCAAAAAAAGAAATAAGTTTCAAAACTTTTTAAATTAGACCCTAAGTTTTTTTTAGTAGCTTTTCAATTAAGGACATCTAATAATTTCAAGGTATTTTTTTGCGGCTTTTTCCTCAGTTCTGTTAAAATATTAAAATTAACAATCTGACGATCACCATGACATGATTTGAGCAACCACTATATGCTGCCAATCACCATGGGGACACTAGTTATCCATAATCATAATGAGAATGTCAGAAAGAAAGTGACAAGAATTGAATGAGGATTTTATTTTAATAAAAGGTAATTTGGGTATTTTTAAAATATTGAGAGAAGAAGTCGCTAAAAAATAACTTTAAATGAATGGATACCCTTAATTGAAAACTTAGAAAATTTAGAGACTAATTCGAAAAGTTTTAAAACTTATGTTGTTTTTTGAAATAAGGCGAAAACTTAGAGCCTTATTTGAAATTTTCCCAATGTCATTATTATATTGTCTAGATTTATGTGATGATGACACCTCATATGCCCCTGTGAAAAGGCAAGAAATAGAATGAGGTTTCTTAAAGGCCTTGGGCTTTACATTAGTCTGAGGCAAAAAGGGACTTACGCTTACGGGATTGGTGGTTTTCGTGTAGATTGAGAACTGAGAAAAGCATGTAATCCTTTTTCAGACAGTATGGTTTTTGTTGCATGGACAAATCACAGGATGAGAATAAATTAAAGATGAGTGTTGCCTAACACCACACTTTTCCTCTATCTGTTTACTTCGCATTTCAATATAACATTTTAGTATCCACTTGGGAAGGAACTTGCCTAATTCCACAGGAATTTGGTGAACCCAGCGTTACAATTGAAGTGCGGCTTACGCATAATTTACTACAATAATTTATACGTTTAGCTATGAAAATTTTTTCCGCAAAAAGAGATAAAAACGTTGGTAAATTATTTTACCAATGAAAAAATTTACGACAGCCAATCGCCGTAAAAAATTCATGGGCAAAAAGGAATTACCGACGGGATTTTATTCCATCTGCCAAAGTTACATTTTCATTGACAATAGTTTACAAAAAACGTCGGCAAAATCATTTCATTTTTTTAAAATTTTCAGTTTACTTTTTACCTATGTTTTTTAATGTCGGTAAAATCATTTCACCTTTTTTTTTTTTAAAATTTTCAATTTATTTTTACCGACATTACCCAACATCGTAAAATCATTTCATTTTTTTAATTTTTAGTTTACTTTTATTGATGTTTTTTAATGTCTGTAAAATCATTTCACCCCTTTTTTTAAAAATTTTAAATATTATTTTTACCAATGTTATCTAACCTCAGCAAAATCATTTAATTTTTTTAATTTTTAGTTTACTTTTACCGACGTTTTTTTTTCACGTCGGTCCCCTTTTTTAAAATTTTCAATTTACTTTTACCAATGTTACAAAATGTCGGCAAAGTAATTTCATTTTTTTAAAATTTACTTTTACTGACGTTAAAAAATATCGGTAACAACATTTTATTTTTTTAGAATTTTTATTTTACTTTTACTGACATCACAAAACATCGGTAACAGAATTTTCCCTTTTCTCAAAATTTTCAATTCACTTTTACAGATGATAAAAAACGTCGGTAAAAATATTTATAATTTAAAACAATTTTAATAAATCTTTACCTACGTTTTCTTACATCGGTATAAATATTTATAAATTTAGGAAAAAATATTTATAATTTCAAAAAAATTAGTACATATGTACCGACGTTGTATTACTTTGGTAAAAATCATTATATTTTTAAAAAAGTTTGATAAATCTTTATCGACATTTTTTTCATCAAAAAATTTTTATAATTAAAAAAAGTAATAAATCTTTATCAACGTTTTAAAAAGTCGTTAAATTTGTATTTTTGTTGGCTGAATTATTTTCTTATAAAAAAATGTACCATTTATTTTTCCAATATTATTTTCCCATAAACCTGTTTATACACCTGTGTCAAATATAAATATATTCATGTACCTGTATCCAACATAATAAATGCATACATACAAGGGTTGCTAAATAAATAAACAACCATTGCTGTTTTCCATCAAGTCATTTATCTCATATAACAAATATTACAATTAGTGATATAGTCCCATATAAATGTCCGATATACAAATACAAATAAACTAAGAAGAAAACAAAACACCCCTATAAGTCTCCAATTGACCCCAAAGCGTTCATCAATCTACAATGACGAGAATAACATTATAATCTTTTCAATAAATTAAATTACATATGTAAGATAAACAAATTTATATGTAGAATCGGTTCCTAGGTTTTTTCGACTACCTATTTTCCAACCAAAGTATTGAGAATCCTACATTTTTGCATCTAATTCGTTAACCGGGAATCCGATTCGTGAGCTGTTAGTTCCTACAAGTTACTTTGGCCTCGAATAAGGTACGCCTGCCGGTTTTCGATTTTTTTCAGGGTTGTTTCCCATTTTCGACTTCTGATGGCTTGTTTTCAAGCCTAACTATTGGCAAAGCCTAGGTTTTTGCTTCTACTTCTCAAACTAGGAGTCCGATTGGAAAGCCGTCAGTTCCTATAAGTTACTTTGGCATCGAGCGAGGTGCTCATACCGATTTCTGATTTTTTCAGGGGTCGTTTCCTATTTTCGACCTCTAGTGGCCAGTTTTCGAGCCTAAATGTTGAAAAACCTAGGTATTTACGTCTAATTCTCAAACCAGGAGTCCGATTCAAGAGCCGTCAATTCCTACAAGTTACTTTGGCCTCGACTGAAATACTCATGCTGGTTTTAGATTTTTTCGGGAGCCATTTTTCATTTTCGACTTAAGCGGCCTGTTTTCGAGCCTAAGTGTTGAAAAACCTTAGTTTTTGCATCTAATTCTCTAACCAGGTGTCCGATTCACTAGCCATCAGTTCATACAAGTTATTTTAGCCTCGACTGAGGTTCTGGTGCCAGCTTTTGATTTTTTCAGGGGTCATTTCCCATTTTTTACGTCCGGTGGCCTATTTTCAAGCCTAATGTTGAAAAACCCTAGTTTTTATGTCTAATCTTAAACTGGGGGTTTGATTCGTGAGGCGTCAGTTCCTACAAGTAACTTTGGGTTCGAGCGAGATGCTCGAGCCGATTTCAAATTTTTTTGAGGGTCATTTTCCATTTTCGACCTTTGATGGCCTGTTTTTGAGCCTAAGTATTGAAAAACCAAGGTTTTTGCATCTAATTCTTAAATTGGGAGTCTAATTTGTGAACCATCAGTTCCTACAAGTTACTTTAGCCTTGAGCGACGTGCTTATACTAGTTTTAGATTTTTTTGGCAGCCATTTTCCATTTTCAACCTCTGATGGCTTGTTTTCGAGCCTAAATGTTGAAAAACCTTGGTTTTTGCATATAATTCTCTAACTGGCATCCGATTTGTGAGCCATTAGTTCTTACAAGTTACTTTGGCCTTGAGCGAGGTGCTCGTGCTGGTTTTCAATTTTTTCGGGGGCCATTTCCCATTTTTGACCTCCAGTGGCCTTTTTTTAACTTAAATCTTAAAAAACTTAGTTTTTGCATCTAATTCTCAAACTGAGAGTCTGATTCATGAATTGTCAATTCCTACAAGTTACTTTGGATTCGAATGAGGTGCTCGTGCCAATTTCAAATATTTTCAAATGCCGTTTTCCATTTTCGACCTTCGATGGCCCGTTTTCGAACCTAAGTGTTGAAAAACCTAGGTTTTTACGTCTAATTCTCAAATTGGGAATCCAATTTATGAGCCATCAGTTCCTATAACTTACTTTGGCTTCGAGTGAGGTGCTCGTACCAGTTTCAGATTTTTTCGGCTGCTGTTTCCCATTTTTGACCTCCGGTGGCTTGTTTTCGAGCCTAAGTGTTGAATAACCTTGGTCTTTGCATCTAATTCTCTAACCGGAGTCCGATTGGCGAGCCATCAGTTCGTATATGTTACTTTGGCCTTGAACGAGGTACTCGTGTTGGTTTTCGATTTTTTTGGGGCCATTTCCCATTTTCAACGTCTGGTGTCCTATTTTCAATGCTAAGTGTTAAAACACCTAGGTTTTTGCATCTACTTCTCAAACTGGGAGTCCGATTGGCGAGCTATCAATTCTTACAAGTTATTTTGGCCACAAGCAAGGTGCTCTCATAGGTTTTCAATTTTTTCGGAGGTCGTTTCCCATTTTTGATATCCAGTGGCCTATTTTTTAGCCTAAGTGTTGAAACAACACCTTGGTTTTTGCTTGTAATTCTCAATCCAGGAGTCCAATTCATGAGCCATCAGTTCCTAACGGTTACTTTGGCCTTGATTGACATGTTTATGCTAATTTTAGATTCTTTTGGGGGCCGTTTCTCATTTCGACCTTCGTTAGCTTGTTTTCGAGCTTAAGTATTGAAAAACCTTTGTTTTTACATCTAATTCTCTAACCAGGCATCTGATTCATGAGTAGTTAGTTCGTACAAGCTACTCTGGCCTCGAGCAAGGTGCTCATGCTAGTTTCTAATTTTTTCGGGGGCCATTTCCTGTATTGTTCCTCTGGCGGCAGTTTTTCGAGCCTAAGTGTTGAAAATCTTAGGGTTTTCTGTCTAATTTGCAAATCGGGTATTTGATTTGTGAGTTCTCAGTTCCTACATGTTACTTTGTCCTTGACTCATGCTAGTTTCCAATTTTTTCGAGGGTTGTTTCCCATTTTGGACTTCCGGCAGTGGGTTTTTGAGTCTAAGTATTGAAAATCTTAGGTTTTGCAATCTAATTTGCAAATCGGGAGTCCAATTTGCGAGCCGTCAGTTTGTATCAGTTACTTTGGCCTCAAGCAAAGTGCTTGTACCAGTTTTCAATATTTTCTGGGGCTATTTCCCATTTTGGACCTCCGGTGGCCGGTTTTCGAGCATAAATGTTGAAAATCCTAGATTTTTCAGTCTAGTTAGCATACCCAAAGTCCAATTTGCGAGCCGTAAGTTAGTTTGGCCAATTGGTGATCAACAATGCAACTAAGTGATCTATAAATCACGCTTTATCATTTCTATGTTTCCATCGTGTTTCGATTCGAGTGCAGTTCTTGGTTGGCCCCGTCAACAATGGCAGACAAGGTATCCCAACTGCTAAATCCTTTCGAATCTTCTACGGCTCTATTGCTGCTATGTTTGTATAGTTCCTGCTTACCGTCTGATTTCATTCCACTCATGAGAGTGGGTCTTTGGTCTTTGATTTTTATCTCCAAAACAATGCATTTGATGACTTCTTCTAAAACGTTGTTTTTGAAAGGGACGCAATACTCTTGTGATTAATATTAGATATGTAGGAGTTCTAGTAGAAAATAGATCTATTAATTGACCCATTTTGCTGAGATTAATATCTGACCCAATTGATCATGACAAAGGACTCTTATCAGTTCTCTTCACCGATCGAGTGGGTTGATTAGTAGCTACACTGAGTCAACTCAAAGTATACTCATATATTCAGTGACATAGTTTGGTTGCACTTAGTAATTTGGATGAATCTTAGTTAAATCTGATCAACCTACCTGTCAACCACTTGATCATGAACTCAATTTAAGTAACTAAATTAGACTGCTGGACTAATGTGTCGGAAACTATGGAACTAAATCAGACTGCCGGACTCATGTATCGGAAACTATGGATCTGACAATGGTTGTTGATATAAATTGTTATATAGTTTGTTAACAATGATGATGAGGATGCATACCACTTAGCATTCAAAGACCTCTTACTTCCCTGAAAAACCATCTCTCCCCTTCTTGTTTTCAACAAATAAGCCACAATTTTCAATTAACTTTTACCGATGTTATAAAACGTCGGCAAAGTAATTTCATTTTTTTAAAATTTACTTTTACCGACGTTAAAAAACATCAATAACATCATTTTATTTTTTCAAATTCTTATTTTACTTTTACTGATGTCACAAAATGTTGGTAATAGTATTTTCCCTTTTCTCAAAATTTTCAATTCACATTTACCGACGATAAAAAACATCGGTAAAAATATTTATAATTTAAAACAATTTTAATAGAAATATAAAATAATGGTTGAAATATAAAAGAATTCGCATAAAGTCGGTTGGGCAATTTCCATGGTTTGCTCGACTGAAAAGGGTTTGGGTCGAGCGAGCATAAATTTTGTCTGGACAATTTGTGTAGGCTTACTCAAACAAGCAAAGGTTTTTGCATCTGATTTTTATGTACATTTCTTTTCATTAATTTTTTTAGTTCAATTTATCTAATGACACAAGCTCGGGTACAAAATTATAATATTATAATATAAAAATTACAACACATATTATACCAACTTTTTTTGCAAACCTATGAATTAGTTAATACTAAAAAACCTATCAGTAGCCATTTACTATACAAGGTTATGAGGTTTGGATAGTGCCAATACCTGAACCCCACTGTCTGGTCAGGCATGGGTAGCGCCAACGCCTGAGCCGCTACTGCTTTGTTCGTTTCATGAATGCTACGTGTCACGTTCTCACGGCCAACAAGAACACTCCAACATTATGTGCGGGCGTCGTCATTTTGCCTTTTTCCACTCACTGCACGGCACCTTAGCTGGAGCTCACTAACTTTATGACACTCCAACATTATGTGCAGTCGTCGTCGTCCCTTTTTCCACCCACTGCACGGCACCTGAGCTGGAGCTGACTAACTTTATGTGGACACCAATTCACGTGACTGTACGATGATATTGGATTTGACACCCATTTGAATAAACGGGACCATTGTCCCAACGACGGCTTCACCTTAAATAAAAAAAAGCCCTTCGCTTTATGTCCCCTAAAAATAAGGACTCAAAAAGATTTATCCTTAATAATAATTTTTAAGAAAGAAATGATAATTAAATTCCTAAAGAAATGATAATTAAATTCCTAGTTTCTCTATTAATAAATCAATTAGTTTCTATCTTTTCTCTTTCTTTCAATTAACTCTAACGGGTGTTTGAGACTTTCCAACGTCTTCCCCTTTTAAATAGGGTCCTTTTATTTTATGATAAGATCTAAATGAAGTTAATAGTTAAGAAATCATGTTCAATGGGCCGCTCTTAATCTTCAAAGATGACCAAGCATATCAACCAATAGAATCAATTGTCTCCTCTCTCTCTTGTGGAGCTTTTCACCCTTGGAATATCATATGTAAATGTCTCCCCCCCCTCTCTCTCTCCAACCTAACTAATTGATTTAAGATTAAATACACATTCCTCCTCATAAATGATATCTTTTGGTCTTCTCTTCTCTCATTAGACCGTTAGATAAGGTCAGAAACCCCCTTTTTGAAGGGGTGCTATTTTAGAATTTATTTTTTTCTTCACTTCATAGAAATAAAGCCCCATAATAGTAATTAAAACAATGACATTTTTTTTAATTCCAAAAAAAAGATAGCTATCATCTTGTTTATTTCTCTCCAAAGCCTTAAAATAGTAATTAAAGCAATTGCCATTTTTCACATTTATAAAAAGTAAAAAAAATGTTATCTTTTCACTTCTTCATATCTCATTTTTTTTATTTTTTATTTTTGTTTTCAATCATCAATGGGGCCAACTGTCCCATCACCATAAAATTTTAAATTTCATTTGGGCCCCACCGATGGATGAAATAAATATGTTAGCAAAATGTGAATACAAAAACTTAGTAATTTTGAATAACAAAAACCGAGAAAAACATATTTTAAATAAAATATTTATAATAATATTAAGAAATAGAAAAAAGCTCATTTAGTATTTTCATTTTCGGCGTCAATTTGTCTTAAGCCGGCCCTAGTCCCAATTGTGCATTCATTTAGACAGTAAAAAATTGTCGGTCAAGTGTTTAGGGGTGATTATTAAGCCGCCGTCATGGGACAGGTAATTAGGGAGAACTTTCAAACCTCCCAATGTTATCTTAATAGGAGCCATGGGGATACCTTTCAATCCTCCCCATCTTATCTTAATAGGAGCCTCAAGAAAGTAGTTGGTTCCACAATCTAAAAATTCTCCCAGTGAGCAAACAAAATTCTAAGAAGCATGAGCTCCACATGCAATCATGTTGCCACATAAAATGAAGGGTAACTTACGTGGAGGTTCATTTTTTCAAATTTAATTAGATAGAAGTTCACCTTATAACTTTTTAGTTACAAGAGTCCACTAGTATTATAGGATTTAATACTTCAAGTCTATTCTATTTTATTTATTTTATAATAATAGCAATTTTACCCTTAGAATTTTCTTATTTTTTTTTAGGGTCTAAACCCTAAACACCGCTTACCAGCCAACAATCACTGGTGGCCGGTGACTTTTTCAACTGATGACCCACAAATTATTATTTTTTTTATCTCAACCTACCTAAAGTAGCCCTTTTCGTGGCTTAAATATGAGATATGGAGGCTGGCTCTAATACCAATACGGACTTAACCAATGCGCCAAAAGCCCGATGACTGATGGAACACGTCACACTAAATCTTATAACTATTTAAGACTGTAACATACCGGTGGCCGGCAGGACGTATTGGAAATAAGAACATGAGACAGAGGAACATTAAGAATTCTATATTTTTTCAGTGTTCAAATTGAAGAATCATGAATATTAAGAATTCTAAATTTTTCAGTACCGAAATTGAAATATTAGGAATATGAGATACAAGAACATTAAGAATTTTGAATTTTTAGTGCACAAATTAAAGAAATAGGATCATTTATTAATATACATGATAAACAAGAATATCAATCAGATATGTAAAAAACAAGAACATGCCTAAAGTTAGTAGCATATTAACAGTCTTAGAAACAGAAACATGAGAGAGAAACTAGAACAACATGACAAATTGGAACATAAACAACAGGTACATGTTTCATGTGTTAGTGTATATGAGAAATAGGAACATATTTCATGTATTAGTATTGTTAGAAATAAAAACATGTGTAAGAAACAAGAACAAGTTCAAACATGAAAATGAGAAACAAAAACATAAGAAATAAGAATATGAGAAGCAGGAAAATGTTCGATGTGTTAGTGTCTGTGAGAAACAAAAACATAAGAAATAGGAAAATGTGTTAGTAGTGTTACATATAGGAACATGAGAAATAAAGACATGTTCCATGTATTAGAGTATGTAAAAAATAGGAACATAAGAAACAGGAACATAAGAAAAAGTGGCAGTTCCATGTGTTAGTGTATTTGAAAAATATGAACATGAGAAACATGAACATATTCCATATGTTTATATGAAATAGGAATATGAATGAAAACAGAATCATATGTTACTGTGAAATAGGAACATGGAAACGGGATTTTGAAAATAGGACCATGTGTTAGTGTAAATAGGAGCATGCATGAAAATATGACCATGTATTAGTGTAAAACAAGAACATATAAACAAAACTATGCGTTAGTGTGAAGCAAGAACATGTGGTATATAAATAAGAACATATTCCATGTATTAGTGTGAAATAGGAACATGTGGTATGTAAACAGGAAAATGTGTTACTGTAAAATATGAACATGTGGTATGTAAACAGGAATATATTCCATGTATTAGTGTGAAATGGAAACATAAAAACAAGACCATGTATCAGTATGAAACAAGAACATAAAAACGGGATCATGGTTTAAAAAGAAATTCGAAAGTCCGACACGAAAGTCATAGAAAGTTGGCCGGAAAAGTCACCAGTCGCCGATCGAAAGTAGTCGCTGGCCACCGGTGGTCGCCAACCGGACTGTAATAGTATTGCTACATATAAAGCTATTTTTTTAAGAGTGGTAAAATAATAATATCATAATCGGTGTAACCACTATCCTGTAAAATTTGTCTTTTAATTTTATTGGCATTTATCATCATAAAGCACTCCAAAAGCTAATCTTACCAGTTTTAAAAGATGAACTTGACCGTGAAGCCTCTAAAATGAACCCTCTGCGTCGGAAAAGAAAAGTGTGGTCCCCACTTTTGATCGCAATCACCATGTTATTAAACAACATCGTATGTCATTTGCAGGATGACAGCATCAGTTTTTTTTTGACACGTGTGGACACTCTAGAGGCCAATTGGTGATCAACAATGCAACTAAGTGATCTATAAATCACGCTTTATCATTTTTATGTTTCCATCGTGTTTCGATTCGAGTGCAGTTCTTGGTTGGCCCCGTCAACAATGGCAGACAAGGTATCCCAACTGCTAAATCCTTTCGAATCTTCTACGGCTCTATTGCTGCTATGTTTGTATAGTTCCTGCTTACCGTCTGATTTCATTCCACTCATGAGAGTGGGTCTTTGGTCTTTGATTTTTACCTCCAAAACAATGCATTTGATGACTTCTTCTAAAACGTTGTTTTTGAAAGGGACGCAATACTCTTGTGATTAAGATTAGATATGTAGGAGTTCTCGTATAAAATAGATCTTTTAATTGACCCATGTTGATGAGATTAATATCTGACCCAATTGATCATGACAAAGGACTCTTATCATCAGTTCTCTTCACCGATCGAGTGGGTTGATTAGTAACTACACTGAGTCAACTCAAAGTATACTCATATATTCAGTGACATAGTTTGGTTGCACTTAGTAATTTGGATGAGTCATAGTTAAATCTGATCAACCTGCCTGTCAACCTCTTGATCATGAACTCAATTTAAGTAACTAAATCAGACTGCCGGACTAATGTGTCCAAAACTATGGAACTAAATCAAACTGCCGGACTCATGTGTCGGAAACTATGGAACTAAATCAGACTGCCGGACTCATGTGTCGGAAACTATGGAACTAAATCAGACTGCCGGACTCATGTATCGGAAACTATGGATCTGACAATGTTTGTTGATAGCATTCAAAGACCTCTTACTTTCCTCAAAAACCATCTCTCTCTTCGTTTTTAACAAATAAGCCACAACTGCCATCATCTATGAACTTCTAATTTTTTCTTTCCTCTTGTTCTCGTTTGTTTTATCAAAGTCTGGATCCTCTAGGACCGAGGTAATACAGGACGCCCTCTGCACCTTTGTACGTGGGGGAGCTTCAAGAGCTTAGATGTTTCCAACTTAAGGGACCACTTGGATACATGAATTAAATGTGGTTTATAGGTTTTTTAAACATCATGTTGTTCAAATGATGCTCACCCTTAGTTTTAGGATATTGAGAAGTGGGCTCCACCTCATGATGAATATTGTAAAGTATTTTTATTGCATCTACCAACACATCAATATTTTAGTATAAATAATTAGCTAAAAAATTTAATATGGTATCAAAGACAAATAATATCGAGTTTAAATCCCAGGAGAAACAACTTATACCCTCTTTGATTTGACAGCACCTATCATAATTCAACACCCATTCGAATATTAGTAACAGTTGAATTTATTACAGCAAACCTTATAACATCGTTATTTTCACTCAGTTGAATAAAGAAGCAAGTTGCAAGAGTGATTGATCTACATGCATACAGTGATCATCAACAAGATATTTATCATTTTTTTAGAGATGAAAGGGTATATGATTTATTTTTCATATAAACAATCACATATCCTTTTTATGAAATTATTATGTAATTGAGAGGCTGTTAGAGATTGTTATTTTAGAAGATAAGAAAGGATTAGATTTGTTTTGATAATCAGAGATAAAAGACAAAGGATCCACACCGTTTGTTTTAAATTTGTTTATGTATGGCATATTTTTCATTAATTTCCTTTTATGCTACAGAGATCTACAGTGGTGTTGACCGTCACCGACCTAGATTGTTGTGGCTGCCACATGATAATCAAGAAAGCCCTCTGCAAGTTCCATGGTAAAATATTATTCTTTTCTTTTAAGGCTCCACTTTGTAACATACGCTGACACACACTACAAGAATAGAGGGACTGAACATACGCTGACACACACTACAATAATGGAGGGATAGCCCAGTTGGAAGTCTCATTCTCACCCAACTATCTAGACTTTGATCTTGGGTCTTCTCACATGCATATTTGTAGGGATTCACTACTTTGGCTGGTGACAAAAAATAAATAAATAAATAAATAAATAAAATAAAACCATACACCCACTCACTTTTTCCAAATTTTGGCTAGACAGGTAAAAATAAAAAACCATGTGTTAATAATAGTCAATTGACTTCAAAAGGCAAACCCCAATACAATATACACCATTGAGCGACAATTATCAAGCGACTGATGATGATACTCCTTTGTGGTCCATTTTGGACAGCGTTCAAGTGTCTATGCAATAAAAGCAATAAAAAGATTACGAACAAATCATATTTTTTTAATGTTGATTCTAGATACAAGCACTGAGGGAATAAAAAGGCCGTTTAAGGTGCGTTTGGTATTGTGCCATTGGGATGTTCCTATGTTGCTGCTAGATAAGTTTGCAGAAAACATGTTTGGTATGTGCAAATCATTGTTCCGAATTTTGATCTCATGGGAAAGAATATCAAAAATTTAACCTGCAAGTATAAAAAACTTAAAACAATTTGTTTTTTTAAAGAACAGCTTGCTGACACATTGATTCCTACTTATCTCAAAATGATTCTACTACTTAATTCCTAAAGTGGGTCATATGTTAATAATAAAAAAAGGTGAACCTATATTTTGATTTCTAATTTCTTATAATGGTGGGACCACATTATAAATCTTTTTAGTGTAAGCTCAATATTCTAGTTTATAAATGTGAGTTATATAGTCAAAAAACTTATCTTTCAAAAAAATAATATTTAATCTTGCAAAAAAAATATTTAATCTTTTAAGAAAAAATACTTAAAATTTCAAAAAAGAATTAATCTTTCAGAAAAAATATTTAATATTTCAAAAAAAATTTAATCCTTACAAAAATATTTAATACTTCAAAAAATATTTAATTTTTCAAAAAATTAATCTTTCAAAAAATATTTAATATTTCAAAAAAAATTTAATGTTTCAAAAAAATATTTAATATTTTAAAAAACTATTTAATCTATCAAAAAATTTAATATTTTAAAAAAATATTTAATCTTGAAAAAAATATATAATCTTTCAAAAAATATTTTAATATTTTAAAATTTTTTAAAAAATATTTAATTTTTCAAAAATAAAATTTAATCTTTAAAAAAAATCAATAAATGGTTGAGCCACATTGTAATTTCTTTGAATGTGGGCCACATTATGAATCCTATGAAAGTAGTTCCATGTTCTAATTTCTACAAGTGGGTACCATATAATTTTTAAAGTAGAACCCTGTTTACAAGTAACAAATGGGATGGTCTTACATTAAAATCTCTTATAATTTACAAATGTGGCACCACATTGTAATTTCTAAATGTGGGTCCTATTTGCAAAATTATAAAAACTATGGCTCCACTTTGTAATTTTTAAATATAGGTCACGTAGTCACAATCACAAATGGTGGTCCTATATTGTAAGTGTACTATATTGTAATTTATAAAGATGGGTCAAACATTTATATTAAAAAAGGTCGGCACCACATTATAATCTCTTATAATTTACAATGGTAGGCCCACATTGTAATTCTTAAAAAAGTAGGCCCACCTTATATATCCTATGAATATGGGCCCCATATTATAATTTTTAAAGGTGAATATTACATTGTAACTTCTACCGGTGGGTCTCATGTATAATAAAGTACTGCAAACATTAAACGGTGGGTACACATGTTAGATCTTATGATTTTTTTTCCTTTGATTCGTTGGAAAAAAAATCTTACACAATATTGTCAATCAAGTTCTGCAGAGTTTCGTTTTGATACAACTTGATCTCAGCACAACTAGATCTGAGCACGAAGTCGGAACAACACGAGAACAATGCCAAACAAGCACTTAGAGTCTAGATCCAAGGCACGTTAACAAAAAAAAAATTGTGAAAGCGGAAAAGATTAATGAAATGGACTACATGGCAAGATCCTTTTCTTCTTTCATGCCTCTATTTGTACATCCATGAAAAATGGAGTGATGATAGTGGCACCCTGGTAGGCGAGACAATACTTTTATGAATAAGTACCATTTAAATTTGATGTGCACGAGTTAATGGAAAAAGATAAAACAATGCCACTAGAGTACCTTGATCTCAAATTTTTTACGATCTTACTGTACTCCTAACCTGCAATATCGTGGGGTCACATTTAAGGCCATAAAAACTATGGTAAAGGCATTCTTGTCATATTTCTATGTCTTGGGTTCATTAGCCCATAAAATAAAATAATATTGAGATGTGTTAATCCATAAAAACCCCTAATTTATTCTATTATGATAATGAAAAAATTTCCCTCTCTATATATCTATGAGAGAGAATACTTCTCATAGGATTATAATCTTTGTATACATATTGCCCACACGGAGAGACTGTATACACTCCTTTATAGGGCTCACCGTAGACCTCACCAAAGGATGAGACAATGGGAATGGAAAGATCCATGTGAGAGGACCCCACATATCAAGTTTGGCCCCAATCACATGTCCTTAAGTCTTTCATCTGTAGCCCACAAATTCATTATGTCCGGATTATCGATCCAATGCTTCAATAAATCGAATTTGACTGAAACTTAGAGCGGGGCTTATCAGGAGGTCTCTTGTGTATTACAATGTTTGAATTGGGTGATAAATGGGCCCCACCAATAGTTCTCATGAAAAAAATAATGGCAAGCGACGTATGCAAATAAATATTGTCCACACATATATATCTCTCTCTATTTAGAAAAAGCAAAAGTCATTGACTTGCACCTACTAACATGTATTATAATTGTAGAGGTATTTATTCAAAGTCCATATAATTAGTACAGAAATCCAAAGCCTGAGCTTTGACAAGAAGGAAAGCAAGGTGACCGTATCGGGTTCGTTTGACCCAGAAAAGCTCATTGAGAAACTCCGCTGCAAGGCTGGCAAATACATCACGGGTTACGAAATCAAGCCGCCCGAAAAACCCATCCCTGCTAAAGTTGACAATACGAAGCCAGACGAGTCAAATCCTCCTGCCCCACCATCCACACATATAACTGTAATAGGGATGCCCATTCTAGCTCAGGGGCCCAATGTCTGTTGTTGCAGGCCCTATTCTAACTGGCACAATCCCTGTTGCAAGCCCTGTTCTAGTGGGGCGAACATCTGTTGCACGCCCTGTTCTAACGAACCCAAGGATTGTTGCGGGTCCTGTTCCGAGGGTTGCAAGGAAGATGGGACATGCAGTATTTTTGGTTATGGGAGTGGGTACAGCCTTTGCAGTCCCACGTATGAATGGGGTTGTGGTCGTTCAGGTTGATTTGGTTAATCTTGTGGGGTGTTTTCTAGTGTTTTATTGATGTATTTAGAGCCGGTCCCTATTTCCCTAGTTATTATGGTTTGTTCTCTCGCGTGTTTGGATATGTTTGTTTGCATTCTGTTACATATATGTAATGAATCATGGCTGGCTCAGAATTGAAATAAAATCCTTACTATTTATTGTGCGTCTCCACCTCATTAAGAAGCTCAAACCTTGTCAAAATAAATGCTGTCCTGCACATGCTCTAATTTCCAATTGATTGTAATTAAATTTTGGATCACCATTAGATTGAAAATGCACAATTTTTTACACAGATGTAGCAAATCTGACATGGTTGGAGTGAAATTTTTGTGTTGACTCATATACTCGGGGAGTATTTATTTTCGTGTATCGGAAACTGTGGAACTAAATCAGACTGCTGGACTCATGTATCGGAAACTATGGATCTGACTATGGTTGTTGATATAAATTGTAATGTAGTTTGTTAACAACGATGACGAGGATGCATACCACTTAGCATTCGAAGACCTCTTACTTTCCTCAAAAACCATCTCTCCCCTTGTATTTAACAAATAAGTCACAACTACCATCATCTATAAACTTTTAACATTTTTCTTTCCTCTTGTTCTCGTTTGTTCTATCAAAGTCTAGATCTTCTAGGACCAAGGTCATAGAGGACGCCTTCTGCACCTTTGTACGTGGGGGAGCTTCAAGAGCTTAGATGTTTTTAACTTAAGGGACCACTTGGATACATGAATTAAATGTGGTTTAGAGGTTTTTTAAATATCATGTTGTTCAAATGATACTCACCGTTAGTTTTAGGATATTGAGAAGTGGGCTCCACCTCATGACGAATATTGTAAAATATTTTTATTGCATCTACTAACACGTCAAGATTTTGTTATAAATGATTAGCTAAAAAAATTTAATATGGTATTAAAGATAAATGATAGTAAGTTGAAATCCCAAGAGGAACAACTTATACCATTTTTGATTTGACACCACCTATCATTATTCAACACCCATTCGAATATTAGTACCAGTTGAAACCACTTCTGAACATATTCTAAATCTTTCATCCTATTTTTATCTAATTTGGCCTTTGGGAAGTATGATTTCTGCCTAATGACCACTGAGTATGGGTCTTTTGCAATATACTATAATAGTAGGTTACTTTAGTAGTTTCTCATGGTAGCATAGTTTTTTTTTTCGTTTTATTATGTTGCTCCACTCATATCAGGGTATCAAACCTCTCATCATTGAATTTGCCTTCATCATGAGCATCACACTTGGGCTACCATCTGCATCTTTCAAACCGGGCCACACCTTACCAGGCCATTAATTGTACAACTTTTCCCTGCCCAGCCTAGACGAGTGAAGTCAGACCCACCAACCCGAACCCATCTGTACTCGAGCCCACACTATTCATCGTCTTTTTCTTCTTTTCCTCCTTTTCTCCACTGCACTTGGATGCATGCATGACCCAAACTACTCAGGCCCACTTGCATTATCTAATAACCCAGCCCAAAACTGTGCTCAAACCTGACCTATGAGTTTTATTCATGAAGTGTACGCCTAAGTTCATGGCCCATATCCAAGCCCGACCCAACTTAGTAATTCATACATGAACCTAATCATTGGGCCAATTGCTAAGTTTATGTGTTAAACATTATTATCAGGGCCTCACATTGAGATTTCAGAAGATTCAGGATAGAATGGGCTTGACCCTATAATCACCATTGATTCAAACAAGTAGTCTTACCATAATTCTTTAGCATTAGAGTTTTCATGTCCTTGTCTCAATTTGATTTAAAATGTGAAAATTTTCAAATTGCTGAATAATCCTAGAATATTAGGATATTTTGATGTCTTTGACTTGTTTTGGAATACTATGATTATATACCCGATCTCGCTCCCTTTGGCATTATCAAGTATAAAAAGGACTATTTGCGAAGTATTGATCTAATTGCCATTTGATGAAAATTGTGAAAATTGTAATGACATAGGTTTGATTTGTGATCTCAACCCTAGCTCCTTTTGTGATTGAAAACTGGGAATTTGTGGTGATTGTTGTTGTGCTCTTTATATCGTAAGGCATTCTCTAAAGTATGGGCAAGGCATCGTGGGAACGCTCACACGTGGATTTTAGTCCTTTTGGATATGACATTGGGATTGTGACATCTTTGTGCGATATTTCTAGTCTACAGCTGAACCCACTTTGTTTTGGGGATTACCGATATCTCAGGCCTCGTGCCAACTTTGGATAAGAAAATGGCTTGCACCTGGCGAGTATTTTGTGCTTGGAGCATGCTCAATTCTAGCGAGTACACTTTGACATTTTGTTTACTGCAAAGATGCATGATACCTTTTTTGTATTCGCTAATTTGGTTGATTGCTCATATATTTGAAATACCTTGAATTATGGTCACATTACCCTATTATTGTTTCAAGATATTGCACTTTCCTTACTTGATATACCTTGTATATGTGAATTATGACTTTAAATTTGTTTTTCTTAGATTGTTACCTGTGTGTTAGGTTCTATGGTTTGTATTACTTGTTGAGTTTTACTCACTCTTGTTTTTCCCCTACAGAGTTCGAGGTTGATTGCAAACCCGAGCAAACCTAGCTTGTTTTGCGGAATCGGGACTGAGGAATGAGTGGCGAAAACTTCAAGCCTTAGATGTAGAGGATTGATTTAGGAATTTATTAGAGTTGAGATATTGTTTATTTTATTTTGAGGATCACTTACACTTCAGATTTATTTATTATTTTAATAGATTGATTTTATTGCATCATATGGGATATTGATCATGTCATTCCATTTGGATAAATTCAATAAAGTTGGGAATTTATTTAATTTAATTATTGTGGACCCATCATGTCCCGTGATTTGAGGGTCCCAAGGACCTCGGATTTCAGGGCGTGACATGTAGGTTTAGTGACTGCGAAGTGTAGGTGGTTTTTGGATTTGAGTTTGAATGTGTTCTAACAGCCTGGAAACTTCAAGGAGCTTTTTTTTAGCACATTTTAGGACATCCATATGAGTTTTACTCAATTTTGTCTTCTGAAACCATGACTTTGGCTCAATGTCTACTGATGTTGGTCACAAACCATTGAATGTGAATGTTTTTTTTTTTTCTGTATTTAAGATATTTTTTTCTGTATTTAAGCCCAAATGGAGTCTAATTCCGTTGAAACTTTTGGGAATTGACTTTGAACATGTTTCGAAGCTGCCACATAAATTTTACCTTCTTTCGTCCTCAGTAAGTATGATTTCTATCCATTGACCACTGGATACCGTTGTCTTTTAGATCAAGGCCGGAATGAAGTCCAATTTCTCTAGAACTTTGGAGAGTTAACTTTGAATATGTTTGAGGTCCCCTATGAACCTCCTTTGGTCTTTGGGAAGCAAAACTTTGTTTAGTGACCACTAAGTTTTGGCTCAGTGACCACTAAGTTTTGTACCTCCTTGGGTTAGAACTCAAATGGAGTTGTCGGGTTTATGTCTTGTCGTCCAGGTTAATCAGATAGAATATTGTGCCTAATCTTGGTGTGTTGGTTTGTCTTTGACGGAGACGGCTTCTTGAATTTTTTTGTGTTGCGGTGGTTTGCAAAGAAAGGATCAGATCTCTATTCTTTGAAATAAAAAAGGACATAGGCGATTGGTACTTGTTCTTTACTGGGCCACACAAGATCTAAAAAGATCGCAAGGTTCTGTGATCAGATTTGCGGAAAAGAGAGCTCTCTATTTACTACAGGGACTGTCTAGGCTAGGGTTCTTTGGCGCCGGACTTTGCATGAGAAGAATGGGGGTTTCTCAACTTCGTTGCAACCCCCTGTCATTGCGCTACAAATGCCATCAAAATTGTGGCCGTTGCCTTCACCTCACCCCCACTTGTCGCCTCACCTTTCAAAGGGAGCCACTACCAAAGCATGCCCTCACCGCTTGCTGTTGCAAAGAAAAAAGGCTGAGGGTTTGTAGGTCTCTAGTTTGTGCAGATCCAAGAAAGAAGAAGAAGGCATCGTTTAGGACCTAAGATCAGTTCTAGGTCTAGTTCGGGTTTGTTCATCATGACCAATGAAGTAGCATAGCCGAGCAGTTCAAGAAAAGTGCAATTCGGTTAGGGTCTGATCGACTTTAACCCATTTTTAGAGCGCAGCCCGCAGTATCAGCACAGTGCTGATGTCAGCAGACACGTTAGCAAGTCGTACAGTCAAAACCAATTTGACTGGGGATCAATGACTAAAAAATTTTTCGTCAATATCTTAATCATCCGATGTCTGATTGAAGATCTATTTGTGCCTATAGACTCTTTTGGAGCATATCTAGTGGAAATGGGAGACTAGCTATTTGACGGTCAATGGAGGAGTTTGACTGATCGGAGTTGGATTTTAGATCCGTTTATTCCAACGTGCTCATAGTAACAAGATATTCGCCGTGGTGCTAATTAAATTAATTTGAAGGCTGATTTGTGAGTGATCCAAAAATCACTTGGCTTCGTCAATGGATTCAAGCTTTAAGTTCAAGGTGGACTTTGAGAAGAATATGAAGTTTGGTCAATGTTCATGTGCTGGTTCAACATGTCAGAGTGTTAAAAGAAGAAGACTACATACTCGGTGCTGACATATCATTCAGCAGGGTACATGAAGACATTGTCGATTTGATCTCTTCGTGACTCATGTTGCGGAATTCAAGCAAAGGTAAAGATTGTTGGATTTATGTCTTACAATCCAAGTTAACAAGATAGAAGATTATACTTTTGGTGCAATGACGTACTTGTCATCGAAGTACATCAAGACATTACCGGTTTTATCACCTAGTGGCTCAAGATGCGGAATTCAAGTCAAGGTGGAGATTGTAGGTTTATGTCTTGTAGTCTGGGTTAACCAGATAGAAGATTATCCCTTTGGTTCAATGACGTACTTGTCATCGAAGTACTGGTTTTATCTCCTAGTGGCTCGAGATACGGAATTCAAGCCAAGGTGGAAATTATTAGGTTTATGTCTTGTATTCCGGTTTAGCGGGATGGGTCCACTGGGTTAGCTAATGACTGGGTTAAGGTCATGGGTATTTTGGTAATTGTACCGGGACTTTCTTAGGAGCTAAGAAAGCATAGATTATATATTAATGTAATTTGTAACCTAGATCTTGCGCTGAAGAGAGTAGCTTCTCTTGCTTGTGGTGTTCCCACACCACGAAGCAGAGACGATGAGAGCATGAGTATTTCCGTATGCATTTGCTTGTGATAGTGAAGATGGAATCGTCTTTGTGCCCATGGATGTAGCTCTATTTGGGTGAACCACGTAAATCCATTGTATTCTCTTCTTGTGTGTGGCTTGATTGTTCGATCGCAAGTTACGCGCTTCTGCACGTGCACAACAGAAGTCCAATTGCTTTGAAACTTTGAAGAATCACTTCTATGAATAGTTTGAAGCTTCTCGAAGAGTTTCACTTCTGTTGGATTTCTGGAAGTGGGATTCTTATCAATAAAAATGCAATTTTTTATGCGTCAACACTAAGTCTGAGTGTAATTAAGGGTTTAGAATCGTCAAAATTAGGTTCAAGGTCTCAATTAAATTCCTAGTAAGTAGTTCGAATAAGAAAAAATTGAAAGAACTAAACTAAATCAATTAACCACATAAGAAGAATAAACCAAATTTTTTTACATGGAAAACCCAAATATTGGAAAAACAACAAAACCGATCTCCTTAATCCATGCCAAATGAAGCACTAGTAAAAACGAACAGTTAAAAGATATACTCACAACCCTTTTCCCTAGTTGAACTTAACTTATGGACTATAGTTCTTCTTGCCGATGAACACACCATTTTCCGTGCTTGATGCAAACAACCTTGATGCCGCTTAAGGCGCACAATCTCCTATGACAGAATAGAAGAAAAAACTTCTGAAAGCAACAGCGTGACGCAGTAGAACTCTTCAATGGCTGCTCCAAAGAAAAAGAAGAACTCCAATAGGTATTCTAGATTTAGAATTAAGGTGATACAAACATAGGGCAGAGAGATCTTGTGTTCAAATAGGCCCAAATTCGTGGCTAAGAGGTTGGGTTTTAATGAGACTAAAACAAGTAAGTTTGGTTGAAATATGAAAGAATTCATACAAAGTCGGTTAGAAAATTCCCGTGGTTCGCTTGATTGAAAAAGGTTTGGGTCAAGCAGGCATAAGTTATATTTAGGCAATTTGCGCAAGCTCACTCGATCGGAGCTAGGGCTCATTCAAGCAAGTAGAGGTTCTACCTCTAATCTTTTTGTGCGCATCTTTTCCTTGATTTCTTTGCTTCAGCTCATCCAATGACATACTATAGTTCAAAGTTAAAATATAAAAATTACAACACATATTGAACTTGAGTTTTATCTTAAACCCATGAATTAACCAACAATCAACATCCTAACACTACAAAGTCACGAGATTTGGGTTGTGCCAATACCCAAGCCCCAGTGCCTAGTCAGGTTTGGGTTGTCCAATACCTGAGCGCGCCACTGCTTTGTTCTTTTCTGTGAAGTCACCATCCTCTGCCTAGCACACTTAGCACTCTAGTGGGATCGATATTATGATTCACGTGATTGTCCTCACAAATGTTGGATTTGACACTCCTATAAATAAATGAGACCATTGGACCAACTTTGCGTTTAATTATTATACGGTAAGAAATTAAGGGCCATTGGTAAAGTTTATAGGGTGATTTTGTTTCGGTGAAGTCGCAATCCTCTGCCTAGTAGACTTTAGTGGGATCGATCTTATGATTCACGTGGTTGTCGTCACCATTGGATTTGACACCCGTGAATGAACAAGACCAGTGAACCAAGTGTGCATTCAATTATTAGACCATTGGTACATTCAATTATTAGACGGTAAAAAATTAAAGGCCGTTGGTGAAATGTTTAGGGTGATTTTTCAACCCGTATCACATTTCAATCCTCGTCAGCTTTTCTTACATAGGACATTAGGACCTATAGGAACAAAGTTGGGATCAATATATAATAAATCCCCATATGAGCAAACAAAAATTTAGAAAAGTACGAGCCCCACATGTAACTATGTAATCGTGGTGCCGCTTAAAATGAAAAGTATGATCCCCACTTTTGGTCGCAACCACCATGATGACTAAACACCATATGATTAAACACCATCGTACGTCATTAGCATGATGATAGCATCATCTTTTTTATGACGTGTCAGCCACTTGACCTTGAACTCAACTTAAGTAACTAAATCAGTCTGCCGGACTCATGTATCGGAAACTATGGATCTTACCATGGTTGCTGATATAATTTGTCATGTAGTTTGTTAACAACGATGACGAGGATGCATACCACTTAGTATTCAAAGACCTCTTACTTCCCTGAAAAACCATCTCTCCCCTTCGTGTTTTCAACAAATAAGCCACAACTACCATCATCTATAAACTTTTAATTTTTTTCTTTCCTCTTGTTCTCTTTGTTCAATCAAAGTCTAGATCGTCTAGGCCCCCAGTGACCAAGGTCATTGGAGAGGGAACGAGAGAGAGAATAGGAGGAAGAGGAAAAGGAGGAAAAGGAAGAGACAGTGAAAGACAGAAGAGAGGGAGAGGGAGAGGCAGAGCCCCTTCGCAGCCTGTAGCTCGTCGCCGATTAGAGGGGGAGGTGGAGAAGGGGAGAGGAGAGAGAAGGTGTATAGGGAAAGAAGGGGGGGCATTTTGGAAAGTTATGGGGGGTTTTTTTTTTTTTGTAGTAAGAATTAGAAGTGGTATACATATAGCAGCTCCTTTTAAATATATATCATGCTATTCAAATGATGCTCACTCTTAGTTTTGGGATATTACGAAGTAAGTTTCACCCAATGAGGAGTATTGTAAAGTATTTACATTGCATTTACTAACATGTCGAGGTTTTGGTATAAATGATTAGCTAAGAAAATTTGATATAGTATCAAAGGCAACCAGTTATGAGTTCGAATTCCAAGAGGAACAACTTACCATCTTTGAATTTACAGCACTTATCATAATTCAACACCCGTTGAAACATTAGTAATAGATGAATTTATCACACGAAACCTTATAACATAGTTATTTTCACTTAGTTGGAAAACAAAAGGGGGCTGCAAGAGTGATTGATCCACATACACACAGTGATCATCAACAAGATATTTACCATTTTTTTTTAAAGAGGAAAGGGCATATGATTTACTTTTCGTATTAACAATCACATGTCCTTTCCATGGAACTATCATGTAACTGAGAGGATGTTAGAGATGATTATCTTATGAGATATATAAGATATGATTATATTGGTTTTGATTATCAAAGATAAAAGATAGAGGATCCACACCTTTTGTTTTAAATTTGTTTATAGATGGCATATTTTTCATTAATTTCCTTTTATGCTATAGATATCTACATTGATGTTGACCACCATTGACCAAGATTGTTGTGGCTGTCACAATAAAGTCAAGAAAACCCTCAGCAAGTTCCATGGTGAAATATTCTTCATTCTTTTAATGCTCCACTTTGTAAAAGACACTGTCACACGCCTAAAAGAATAAAGGGATAGCAGGGTAGTTGGGAGCAAGGGTGGAACCGGTAAATTATCTTGGGGGGCCACTATAAAAATAAACATTCTTGGGGGGGCCAATATAGGAAAAAGACCAAAAATTTCCATAACATTTGGGTATTTTTTCTAAAATTTTTGGACATCAATATTAAAAGATCAAATTTTACTTAATAATTTTTTGAAATCTTGCCAGGTGGGGGTGGGGGTGGGGGCATGGCCCCCCTCACCCCTAATGTAGTTCCGCCTATGGTGCCCCCACCCCTAATGTAGTTCCGCCTATGATTGAGAGTCTCATTTTCAATTCTCACCTAACTATCTAGAGTTAGGCTCACAAGAGTCAAGCCACCTATGGGGCCATTGGTAAAGTGTTTAGGGTGATTTTGTTTCGGTGAAGTCACGATCCTCTGCCTAGCACACTTTTGTGGGATTGATCTTATGATTCATGTGATTGTCCTCACCATTGGATTTGATAGCCATGAATAAATGAGACCAGTGGACCAACTGTGCATTCAATTATTAGACAATTGGTGCAGTCAATTATTGGACGGTAAAAAATTAAGGCCATTGGTGATGTGTTTAGGGCGACTTTTCAAGCCTCTAGCACATTTCAATCCTCCCTGGCTTTTCTTACATAGGACATTAGGACCTACAGGAATAAAGTTGGGATTACGATATAATAATTTCCCATGTGAGCAAACAAAAATTTTAAGAAGTACGAGCCCCACATGTTATCGTGGTGCTACTTAAAAAGAAAAGTATGGTCCCCACTTTTGATCGCAACCACCATGTTGATTAAACACCATCGTACGTCATTAGCATGATGATAGCATCATCTTTTTGATGACACATGTCAACACCCTAGAGGCTGATTTGTGATATTAATGAAACTTAGTGATCTATAAATTACCCTTTGGGCTTATTTGGTAAGTCTAGTCTTACTTTTATAGACCATTTAAAATAGCGCCATTAAAAAAAGAGCTATAAAAAAACAAGAGGCTAGAATTAAAATATGTGTTTGGTAATGAAAACATCTATTACAAATAGACCATTTTAATCAATGGTTGAAAGTTTTTCATAAACATATCAAATACTAGATATTAAGCCTTAGAATTTTACTCCATAACCATGTTCGGCATCACAAGGAAATCTAACGGTTTGGATCTCGTGTTTGGGGCCCCTAATTTTTTTAAAATATTAAATAATTCACGTTTTTTAGAAAATATCTCAAGTTTCGTGATGATCGAACAGCTAAAATTTGGTTTACGGTGGTCATTAACCTTCTACACATTTTCAATGGTTTAGATTATTATTCATTGTCCTAGAAATAATAATAAAAAATAAAAATAGGGACTGCCTGTAAACTAGTTTAAAATTGAGCATATTAAATCAATGGTTGAAAGTTTTTTACAAATTTCTTGAGATTTACAAGGAATCAATCCTTGAAAATTGACCCCATAGCCATTTTTAGCCTTCTCAACATTTCCAATGATTTGGATCTTGTGTTTGGGCCCTATAGAATTCAAAAAATAATATCCAATAACTCACATTTTCTTGCACATATCTCGAGATTAATGATGATCCAACGGCTGAAATTTGGAGGCATGGCTGTGTTTAATCATGTGAACATTTCCAACAGTTTGGACCTCGATTTATCCACTTGAATTTCGAGAAAATTTGAAAAAACGGAGTTAGGCGTGATCCTCACAAAACACTATGGCAGCTCCTTTTTTTTTTTTAGCCTCTAATTTGGAAATACATCATAAGGAGGGTTATGGAAAATAGAGATAAAGCCTCTATATGTCTAAATTGGATGGAGCACAAAAGTACACGCCAAACACTCTTATTTTTACAAGCTCCATTAGGTTTAGACATTTAAACAAATGGAACCTAAAAATAGTGATGCCGAGCGTGCACTATATCATTTCTGTGTTTCACCTTGTGTTTCGAGTTCATTTCTAGGTTGGCCCTGTCAACAATGGCAGACAAGGTATCCCAACTGTCAAATCCTTTGCAATCCTCTATGATTCTATTGCTGTTATGTTTGTATAGTTCCTGTTTACCTTCGAATTTCATTCCACTGAGAGTGGGTCTTTGATCTTTGATTTTTATCTCCAAAACAACGCATTTGATGACTTCTTCTTATACATTTTTTTGAAAGGGAGACAATACTCTTGTGATTGAGATATATAGGAATTTTGGTCATATAATGCTCATAGTTTTAGTAGAAAATAGATCTTTTAATTGACCCATGTTGATGAGATTAGTACCTGACCCAATTGATCATGACATAAGACTCTTATCATCAGTTCTTTTGACCTGGTGGGTTGAGTAGGAATAGGAACTACACTGAGTCAACTCAAAGTACTCATATATTCAGTGACTAAGTTGCGCTGCACAAAGTAATTTGGATGAACTTTAGTTAAATCTGATCAACTTACCTGTCAACCTCTTGGCCATGAACTCAATTTAAGTAACTAAATCAGTCCACCGGACTCATGTATCGGAAACTATGGATCTAACTGTGGTTGTTGATAAAAATTGTTATGTGGTTTGTTAACAACGATGACGAGGATGCACACCACATAGCATTCAAAGACCTCTTACTTTCCTCAAAAACCATCTCTCTCCTTGTTTTTAACAAAAAAGCGACAACTGCCATCATCTATGAACTTCTAATTTTTTCTTTCCTCTTGTTCTCGTTTGTTCTATCAAAGTCTAGATCCTCTAGGACCATGGTCATAGAAGACGCCCTCTTCACCTTTGTATGTGGGGGAGCTTCAAGAGCTTAGATGTTTCTAGCTCAAGGGACCACTTGGATACATGAATTAAAAATGATTTAGAGGTTTTTTAAATATCACGTTGTTCAAATGATGCTCACCTTAGTTTTAAGATATTGAGAAGGGGGCTCTACCTCATGAGGAATATTGTAAAGTATATTCGTTGCATCTACTAACTCATCTAAATTTTGGTATAAATGATTAGCTAAGGAAATTTAATATGGTTTCAAAAACAATCGATAGAGAGTTTGATTTCCAAGATGAACAACTAATACCCTCTTTGATTTGACACCACCTATCATAATTCAACACCCATTTGAATATTAGTAACAGTTGAATTCATTACACCAAACCTTATACCATCATTATTTTCACTCAATTGGATAAAGAAGTAGGTTGCAAGAGTGATTGATCTATATAACATTTTTTTTAGAGATGAAAGGGCATATGATTTATTTTTCAAATTAACAATCACATATCCTTTTCATGAAACTATCATGTAATTGAGAGGATGTTAGAGATTATTATCTTAGAAGATAAAATAGGATTAGATTGGTTTTGATTATCAGAGATAATAGATAGCGGATCCACACCTTTTTTTTAAATCTGTTTATATATGGTATATTTTTCTTTAATTTCCTTTTATGCTGCAGATATCTACAATGGTGTTGATCGTCATCGACCTAAATTGTTGTGGCTGTCACAAGAAAATCAAGAAAACCCTCAGCAAGTTCCATGGTGAAAAATTATTTATTTCTTTTAAGGCTCCTGTCACGCCCCACCCTTCACACATGCATGATATTGTCCGCTTTGGCCCATGGGCCTCACGGTTTTGTTTCGCTCGCCGAAGCAAGATTAATGATGCTTGGCTTCAAAGAATTGGTGCCGACGTCACCGATGCGTTCTCGCTGGGCTTGATCAGGAGTAATGAGATACTAGGCTTGCCTTTCTCCTTCTTTTGTCTTTATGTATTTTATATCACACAAGAGGACAAAAATAATAATGCTTGGCTTGAGATTTGTCTTCTCTGGAAATATCAATGGTAAAGTAGTAAAGCCAGAACGACCACGTGACCACAACGTTATCTCAAAGTTTTCCTTGGACTCTGTGTGAGCACAGCACCTTTGCTTAAAAAAAAAAAATCCAACGTCAGTATCCAAAACGCAACACAAGACCACCTCTTGTGATTTTTGATTTGCGTGTACAACTTAAAAAAGGGCGTTGGAAGTAGTCTGCTTCTTCCTCCTCCAGCACGTTGCAGAGACGAAAATAAAACGAAGACTCACAGATATGAAGAAATTCAGATCTACTCTAATCCACGATGCTTTTGTAAAATCTGAACCGGTAGAATGCACTACGCCGGGCTCTGATACCAATTGATAGATCCGGATGAGGAGACTCCGTCACGTGGCCGGAGATCTATGTGCGTTCCGGTGGTGGGAAGCTCCGTGGATCTCTTCGCCTCTTATCTTTCCTGCGGGAATGGAGAGAATAATGATAATCCCAAACCCTAGGGCTCCCTTATCCTTATATAGACAAGTCCCGAAGAGTCACACTTACTAGAGACATCTTCCACCAGAAGCCCACATCCACTGATCCAATTGGGAGTCTTATTATGGGGCCCAGATCAAGTCTTACACTAAAGTGGGATTGCATCTCTGTTAGCATCTGCCCTGCTTGATCTAACGTGGGACCCGTGGCATGCGGGCCACACGATTTCCTACAGCTCCACTTTATAACATACACTGACCACACTTCAAAAATAGAGGCATAACCCGATGGTTGGGAGTCTCATCCTCACCCAACTATCTAGACTCTGATCTTGGGTCTTTTCCCCTGCATATATACAGGGATTCACTGTGCTTGCAAGAGTCCAGCCACCTTGGCTGGTAAAAAAAAAAAAACCCACTCACTCTTTCCAAATTTTGGCTAGACACAGGTAAAAATAAAAGACCACGTGTTAATAATGGTCAATTTACTCCAATAGGCAAACCCCAATACAATATACACCGTTGAGCGACAATTATCAAGCGACTGGAGATGACACTCCTTTGTGGTCCATTTCGAACAGCATTCAAGTGTCGAAGCAAGCAAAGCAATAAAAAGATTACGAGCAAACCATATTTTTTTAAGTGTTGATTCTAGATACAAGCACTAAGGGAATAAAAAGGCCGTTTAGAGTCTAGATCCAAGGCACGTCAAAAAAAAAAAATTGTGAAAAGAAAGTGGTAAAGACGAATGAAATGGACTGCATAGCAAGATCCTTTTCTTCTTTCATGCCTTTATTTGTACATCCATGAGAAATGGAGTGATGATAGTGGTAGCCTAGTAGGCAAGACAATACTTTTATGAATAAGTACCATTTAATTTTGATTTGCATGAGTTAATGCAAAACAGATAAAACCAATGTCACAAGAGTACCTTGATCTCAAATTTTTTGCAATCTTAAAGTACTCCTAACCTGCAATATCGTGGGTCACATATAAGCCCATAAAAACTATGGTAAAGGCATTCTTGTCATATTTTTATGTCTTGGGTTCATTAGCCCATGAAAATGAAATAATATTGAGATATGTAAATCCATAAAAACCACTAATTTATTCTATTATGATAATGAAAAAAACTGTCTCTCATTCTTTCTCCCTCTCTCCCTCTATAGAGAAAGAGATATATATATTGAGGGACAGATGCACAGTAGTTTTGTCTATATATATATATGAGAACACTTCTCATAAGATTATAATCTTTGTATGCATATTGCCCATATGGAGAGACCGTTTATACTCCTTCGTAGGGTTCACTGTGGACCTCACCAAAGGATGAGACAGTGAGGATGGAAAGATCCATGCGGGAGCGCCCCACATATCAAGTTTGGCCCCTACATATCTTTAAGCCCTTCATCTGTGGCCCATAAATTCATTTCGTTCGGATAATCGATCCAATGCTCTAGTAAATTCAGATTGGACTGAAACTTTTGGCGCGGCTTGTCAAGAGGTCCCTAGTGTACTACAAGATACATATTGGGTGATAAATGGGGCCCACCAAGAGTTTTTATAAAAGAAAAAAAAATAGTGAACGACGTATGCACATGAATATTGTCCATACATATATATATGTATCCCTCTATTTAGCAAAAGCAAAAGTCATTAACTTGCACCTACTGACATGTATTATAATTGTTGAGGTATTTATTCAAAGTCCATTATTATATATATTATGACAATACTCCTCTTCATGAGGGAGTAGTATGTGGCATTTCTTCTTTACGAGAGAGCGACACATGGCACACTACAATTAAAGTCCTAAGATTCTCTCCCATTTTCCTCCCCTGAAATCTCTCTCTTTACTATTTAATTTCTTAAAAATCAGCATAATCCTTATCCCTATCACTTCGTTAATTTTTTAATATCAACACCTAAAATCTCTCTTCAAGATATTCATAAATACTCTCTTTATGATATCCATGAATATCTCCTCGTGGTATTTTGCATTCATAAAACATATCTTTAAATAATATGGACTCCACTTTCAAAAACAAATTGATCTATCTCACAATCCTTCATTTTAACCATTTGACAAAATGGCCCTAAGGAATAAATTTTAAGATCGATGATGGCCCACTGCAATGTGATCATCAATATTATTTTCCATATGGTAATTTTCTTTCATGCCCTCCGCTTTTTTTTTTCCTTCATCTATTAGCGGGGCCCACATGTGTAATTCAAACTTTTAAAATCTTTTTTCTTCCTCTCTAATAAATGCTCACACGGAGCCTGGCTAATCTTCTCAATCATCAGTTGTTGTCATCTTCTCTAAGGCTTTGATATTTAAACAAAAGATGAGTACAGTCCCCAACTCCAACCTTTGTTTCGGCCTCCAACTAATCCAAAGCTTAGATAGACTATTTCTATTTGGGTTTAAATTTTAAGTCTCAATTAGGCCTAGGAGGCTCAATATAATTAGGTCCACACCTAGTCTAATGGAAGCCCAATCTGATAATTACAGCAGTTTTTTTCAATATTCATGGATAAAAATTATCTATATTCAGGTTAAGGTGAAATTAGGGCTGCAGGGTTATGCATTAAGACACCCTCACAATCTTCATTTTCAAATCAAAATTATTCACCATTTGTTTTTATTATTGACTATTATAGTGGTATTTATTTATTTATTTTGGATTCCAATCAAACTTATTAGATTTGTTAGGTTATTTCTAAATCATCCATATGCTTTGCTTGTCAAGAAGAAAAAATGAAAATAAGAAATATAAATAAAATCAAAAAAATATTTGCCACATATAATTTAAATTTCAGATTTTACCTTTTTTCCTTTTTTGAAAACTTAAGAATCTAGGATGAATTATTTAAGACCACTAATTTCTTAAAGCACTACTTACTAATCTTGATTTCCTAATTCTCCCTAAAATCTTTCCTAATAGGCAATTTTCTGTGCCTAAAATCTTAATAAAATTCACTTAGTCCAAATTACTCTATTTTTCTTTATAGATGACATTCGACTACACTTATTCTATTTTCATGTATAAATCTTTTTAATTTTTTTTAATGATATGACCGGCCCAATTAATTAAATGGCAGGCTCGGGCCTGAATTTTACAAGTCATGTCGGGCTTGGGCCAAACCTAGGCCAATGCTTCTAAAGTTGGGTCAAGCTTGAATATGCCTTAAGCTGGCCTGGCTTAGCTTGGCTCATGAAGACCCCTATTAAAAATTCTCAACACATCCTACCACTCGCTATGATTTTGTTTTTTTTTTTTTTTCTAAGTTGGCCCAGTGGCCAGGAGTGGAAAGGTAAGGCACCCACTTATATATATTTATCAAATGGACATCATTGGATGTTGGTTTATATTCTTTTCTATTCAATTCCAACTGACCAATTTTTTTCATAGTAAAAGGGTTGGTTGACCTAATGATTCTTGTACATTGGACTATTCTATCTCATTTTCTTTTACTATATAATATTTTTTTCCTCTTAAGTTGAGCTTCTAGATTAATTAAGAATATGTAATGAATCATGGCCGGCTTAGAATTGAAATAAAATCCTTGCTATCTGTGTGCGTGTCCACTTAATTAAGAAGCTCAGACCTGGTCAAAATAAATGCTGTCCTGCACATGCTCTACATTCCAATTGACTGTAATTAAATTTTGGCTCACCATTAGATTGAAAATGCACAATTTTTTACATACATGTTGCAAATCTGACATGGTTGGAGTGAAATTTTTGTGTTGACTCATATACTTGGGGGAGTATTTATTTTAGGCAATTTAAAAGTTGTAATAGATAACCCATATTTATGGATGCTTTCATGAAGTGGGGCCAAATTTTGGATATTAAGATTTCAAGCGATTCATATGAAGGACTGAAGTTCCAATCTTGATCAATTTGCAATTAATGGGTCAAAACTTAACACGATCAATATTTTACTTCATTTGAAAATGAGGTAACGAGTATATGAACATAAAAAGGCCAAGATCACTGGGTTGGCATGTAAAAGTAGAGAGACGTCGCCATTGATTTTTAGTGGGTCCGAGTCAGCGTATAAGTGCTTCGCGATCAAAGGTGAAAATTCAATACTTAAGAATCAAATTTTATGATTTTTTTTTTGCATTAAATAACTTTCATCACCCTAGTAATTCAAATTCGGAAAAAGTCAAAGGTCTAGGTACATTGTTACCTAATGGTCACCCCTCACCTCACATATTTCATCCCTCGTATCTCCAACAATATTAAAGATTGAACATTTAACGGTAAATCTTTATGTATATTATGCTAATAAAGAGGCCATTAGAGTTCTTTAAGCGATTTTTTGAGGTCCTCAAAGTTTGAAAAAGCTCCAACTTAGTGGTACGTGGCACGAAGATAATTCATCGAATTGTTCGTATCACATTAAGAAGACTCAAAATCTCTGTAAATAGGATATTAAGCCCCGGATCTAATTAACCCTGATCATGACTCTCAGGGGTAACCTAAAATTAAGTTTATGCTTTTATGACGGCTGCAAATCCATGTGACACTAGTGACAACATACACTAGAAATATATAGTTGTATTTTACTCAAAAGCATATATTTAAAGCCCAAATCTTCACCAAGTGGAACGCCTGCATGTCGCGAAGTGTATAGTCCTTTCAAAAAATTGAAACCCCTCAATTAATTACTTTTGCATGTGGGAACATCCACACCCAAAAATAACGACATGGCCATGTACAATGAAGTTCCATAAATCTAACTCAAGGAGGCACGGGAGACACTCAAGACATCAAGTCTCCTTGGTTTTGGACCAACATGGCAATCCATCTAACTAAGGATCCAGCTAAGGATCCCCCGTTGGTTAGATCTCAATGTTATCGTCTTTAGATGATGGTTTCCCATATGGCTCAGTCCCATTCTAGTCTACTTTATTTATTTATTTATGACCAAAGGCATCTTTCGGTCTCATTCTAGTCTATTATAATGAGAATTTGTGCCAAAAGGTTGGTTGGTTGGCAAATCTGCATATTTTCTGTCCAATTGGGTTTCTCTGCTGGTTTTGACTTATGGTAGCCTCCACAATCTAATCTAGGCTTGTAACCCATCTGCAACTGGGCTGACAGCTGACATCCTATCCAAAGGGGAAAAAAAAGAAAAGGTGCATCTTGGCCGTCCATTTATTACCTTAGATCATGGCCTCATACAGAATGGTCTTCTGGCAGTGGACCCCACCTTTATATCTCATGGATCCAGCTGCATATAACAACCATCACCCTTACCATGAAAACCACACCAACCATCCTATCGGTATGATCACCTGTCCTTTCAAAATCTAGCCGTTAATTTAAAAGTTAAATACATATTAAAAAATAAAAAATAAAAACAGCCCCATGTTTGATCAAGGTTTGCTACTTCTAGATTCATATCTATAATAACTGTGGCAACCCGGCAGTACCTCTGACATCACCCACAAGACCCGACCCTAATCATAATTATAATTCATATTTATGATGACCATCCAACGGTATATATTTCCCGTACGTACCTAAGAAGCTATGAATTATAAGTAGCTTAGATCAAAATTTTAAGGTGGCCCACCTCGAAGGTCAATGTAGATTCGCCCTCGGTATTGGTACTGGCACCAATGTAGTGAAGGCAATACGAAATCATGTCAGCCTAACCTTATGGTAGGCGACAGCAGTCATCTTTTCTCTATCATATTAGAGGCCCGTTTGGATGCAGGTTAGAATTAAATAGAGTAAAGTAAATTTAAAATAAAAAAATAATATATGATAAAATTATAATGACTTTTTCTTTTTAGTTATTTAATAAGAAATTTTTAAAAATTTTCATATGAAAAGTAGATATTTTTTGTAATTTAATAATTTTTTTTAATTTCTTTAAAAAAAATTAAAAATTAAATATTTAATTTTACTCTAACTTACTTTACTCCATATCCAAACACAGCCTAAATCTTTTTCCTCATTCGAAGATGCCATCTCACCCGAACTCTCTTTTCCCTTACCACAGGGCTAGGGACGAGCCCTCTAGCTTAAAACAAAAGAAAGAAGAACAAGTTGAAAGGGAAGAAGATAGAATTCATTTATTTTACTCCAACCCCCAATTTTACAAGCATTTCAACCTTGCATTTCCACCTTTCCCCTTCAGCCTTTATTCCATTTCCTTAGAAATGAAAGAGAGAGAGAGTCCTCTCACTGTAATATTTTCTGGGTATGTTGTCAATCTCCTTCCGCATGGTGCTACTCCTGCCCAGCGACATAATACATCAGCTCTTCCCCTGGCCCGGCCCCACAAGTTTCGGATTCGGACGGAGAAACCCTGACGAAGACGACGACGGAGAAGAGAAAGACACCCGTGGAGAGGAAGAGAGGCCAAAAATAAGAGACAACAGTCATAGGGCTTGGGGCATAGTTGATGAGAAAGACAAGGGAAATGGAGAAAAGGGTAGCCACAATGAGGTGAAACCTATATTGCATAAGCATTTCTGGGACGTCCATGGCCAGGAAGAAGATGGAGAAATCAAGATGGGCTGAAGAAAAAGGCCAGAGTTTTGTGGTCTTTTTAAGAGAGAGAGAGAGAGAGAGAGAGAGAGAGGTTATCAGTTATCTTTCTATGCAAAGATTCTCTGCTTAGAACTGTGTAAAATATTATACAAGTTTTGCATTCTCTCTCTCTCTCTCTCTCTCTCTCTCTCTTGCTGGCATTATTTGGAAGCTGACGGCAGCCCCCTTACTTCGTCTTGGGGCTTTCCTTTTGCTTCAAACGCCTGTCTCATTGAGTCCTCTCCCATTAACCTTTGTCACTGTGGAGTCATCATATACACCCCTTGTTTTAGTATTCAAAATTGAGGCCAAGCTGTAATAACTCTAATTTAATTATTTTCGCACATCACCCCCATAAATCATTACTAGTCTAATTTTACAAATGAATAAATATAATAGAAACTTTGTACCAAGCATGATATCTATTAAATTTTTTGAACTTATTAGTATCACACTCTTGGTGGAGTGCTGTTGTATTAGCAACTTAGGGCCTGTTTGACCTCATTATTTGAATATTTAATTTGTAGAATGGAACAAGAAAATTTAATTTGACTGACACTTTGTGAGAGTGTAAATCTAGAGAGAGAAAGAAGAGGGAGACAGATAATGAGACTTCATAGATGTACAAAAGGGAGACAAAATGCCTAGCGCGTGTAGTTCTCTGGTTTAGAGTTAGAGGGCTCCTAAGCCCTAGCTTAAAATTTAAATTGAAGTTCTCAACTAAGTTGAAGTGTTTATAGCCCCACAAATACTAATTAATCTATCTAATACACATTGATGGGATCAAATATCCAAGTCTTTATCATTCAGAAAAATAAACATATATATCCAAATCTTGAGACATTAACTAAAGGGACAGGTTCATATTCACTTTCCACTCATATGCTTGAAGTGGACCCAAACCCCAACCCAAATTAATACCCAAACTCATGTCATATGAAACGTTGAAAGTGCAACGTTTAAAAGGCATGGGGTAATATATAAACTAAGATTGCCATTTTGAACATATCGCAAGGGAATATCCGTAGACGTTTGTCTCCTGTTTTGTCGGCTGCATGTCCCTTATTTCTGATCCTTTTTAGAACCCAATACCAATATGACATGTGAGCGTGACACTCTTGTATAACATATTGTGACTTGACTAAGCTCAAAATCTAGGTTGATACGCTAATAATAATCTTATAATTTTGAGTAATGACGAAAGGGCCAATACAGAAAATTTCTCTCCAGAAAGCCCTCGTATCAAAATTAATTACTGGCAAATTTTCTATGAAGAGTCAATCCTCCAAGTCCATAGTGGGATAGATATAATTGCTGATAATTGATCAATTTATAAAGGTCGAGAGCTTACTTTAATGTTTGATATTATTTTTTTACTTTGATGGATCCAATAGCGCATATTACTCCAACTAAATACAAATCAAGTCATTAGAGATGTGCAAAATTACCGGCTTACATCAAGTAATGGTGAGTTCCTACATATGATCATACATGGTTATTATCGTGGAGATTATTTCTCTCTATATATATAACAACCAAATTTCTTTCAAGCTATCAATTTGAGTGAGGATACATAGTTGGTTAGGACCACTCAATCTAAGTGATGTTAGAATATTCCCATCCATGATAAGATCCAGATTGTGGGCCATGGTAGTTGTTTTGATTTATAAAATATGCGTTATGTATGGGTGGCACCCAAATGAGAGTTAGCGGTGTGACATTGGCGTATGGTTGCTCTCCATCTTATGTTCAAAACTACTTAGTATTTGTCCAATACACATTTGTATAGATTTAGTAGGCGCTGCCCAAGAAAAAGTCTTGTTGTGTCAAAGAAGAAGAAGTATGTGTGGCCACAATGTTCTATTTCACGAAAGGCCAACATTATATTATTAGAGCAAATTTAAAATAAGGCTTTAAGGTTTTGCCTTATTTTCAAAAAAAGAAATAAGTTTCAAAACTTTTTAAATTAGACCCTAAGTTTTTTTTAGTAGCTTTTCAATTAAGGACATCTAATAATTTCAAGGTATTTTTTTGCGGCTTTTTCCTCAGTTCTGTTAAAATATTAAAATTAACAATCTGACGATCACCATGACATGATTTGAGCAACCACTATATGCTGCCAATCACCATGGGGACACTAGTTATCCATAATCATAATGAGAATGTCAGAAAGAAAGTGACAAGAATTGAATGAGGATTTTATTTTAATAAAGGGTAATTTGGGTATTTTTAAAATATTGAGAGAAGAAGTCGCTAAAAAATAACTTTAAATGGATGGATACCCTTAATTGAAAACTTAGAAAATTTAGAGACTAATTCGAAAAGTTTTAAAACTTATGTTGTTTTTTGAAATAAGGCGAAAACTTAGAGCCTTATTTGAAATTTTTCCAATGTCATTATTATATTGTCTAGATTTATGTGATGATGACACCTCATATGCCCCTGTGAAAAGGCAAGAAATAGAATGAGGTTTCTTAAAGGCCTTGGGCTTTACATTAGTCTGAGGCAAAAAGGGACTTACGCTTACGGGATTGGTGGTTTTCGTGTAGATTGAGAACTGAGAAAAGCATGTAATCCTTTTTCAGACAGTATGGTTTTTGTTGCATGGACAAATCACAGGATGAGAATAAATTAAAGATGAGTGTTGCCTAACACCACACTTTTCCTCTATCTGTTTACTTCGCATTTCAATATAACATTTTAGTATCCACTTGGGAAGGAACTTGCCTAATTCCACAGGAATTTGGTGAACCCAGCGTTACAATTGAAGTGCGGCTTACGCATAATTTACTACAATAATTTATACGTTTAGCTATGAAAATTTTTTCCGCAAAAAGAGATAAAAACGTTGGTAAATTATTTTACCAATGAAAAAATTTACGTCAGCCAATCGCCGTAAAAAATTCATGGGCAAAAAGGAATTACCGACGGGATTTTATTCCATCTGCCAAAGTTACATTTTCAGTGACAATAGTTTACAAAAAACGTCGGCAAAATCATTTCATTTTTTTAAAATTTTCAGTTTACTTTTTACCTATGTTTTTTAATGTCGGTAAAATCATTTCACCTTTTTTTTTAAAAAATTTTCAATTTATTTTTACCGACATTACCCAACATCGTAAAATCATTTCATCTTTTTAATTTTTAGTTTACTTTTATTGATGTTTTTTAATGTCTGTAAAATCATTTCACCCCTTTTTTTAAAAATTTTAAATATTATTTTTACCAATGTTATCTAACCTCAGCAAAATCATTTAATTTTTTTAATTTTTAGTTTACTTTTACCGATGTTTTTTTTTCACGTCGGTCCCCTTTTTTAAAATTTTCAATTTACTTTTACCAATGTTACAAAATGTCGGCAAAGTAATTTCATTTTTTTAAAATTTACTTTTACTGACGTTAAAAAATATCGGTAACAACATTTTATTTTTTTAGAATTTTTATTTTACTTTTACTGACATCACAAAACATCGGTAACAGAATTTTCCCTTTTCTCAAAATTTTCAATTCACTTTTACAGATGATAAAAAACGTCGGTAAAAATATTTATAATTTAAAACAATTTTAATAAATCTTTACCTACGTTTTCTTACATCGGTATAAATATTTATAAATTTAGGAAAAAATATTTATAATTTCAAAAAAATTAGTACATATGTACCGACGTTGTATTACTTTGGTAAAAATCATTATATTTTTAAAAAAGTTTGATAAATCTTTATCGACATTTTTTTCATCAAAAAATTTTTATAATTAAAAAAAGTAATAAATCTTTATCAACGTTTTAAAAAGTCGTTAAATTTGTATTTTTGTTGGCTGAATTATTTTCTTATAAAAAAATGTACCATTTATTTTTCCAATATTATTTTCCCATAAACCTGTTTATACACCTGTGTCAAATATAAATATATTCATGTACCTGTATCCAACATAATAAATGCATACATACAAGGGTTGCTAAATAAATAAACAACCATTGCTGTTTTCCATCAAGTCATTTATCTCATATAACAAATATTACAATTAGTGATATAGTCCCATATAAATGTCCGATATACAAATACAAATAAACTAAGAAGAAAACAAAACACCCCTATAAGTCTCCAATTGACCCCAAAGCGTTCATCAATCTACAATGACGAGAATAACATTATAATCTTTTCAATAAATTAAATTACATATGTAAGATAAACAAATTTATATGTAGAATCGGTTCCTAGGTTTTTTCGACTACCTATTTTCCAACCAAAGTATTGAGAATCCTACATTTTTGCATCTAATTCGTTAACCGGGAATCCGATTCGTGAGCTGTTAGTTCCTACAAGTTACTTTGGCCTCGAATAAGGTACGCCTGCCGGTTTTCGATTTTTTTCAGGGTTGTTTCCCATTTTCGACTTCTGATGGCTTGTTTTCAAGCCTAACTATTGGCAAAGCCTAGGTTTTTGCTTCTACTTCTCAAACTAGGAGTCCGATTGGAAAGCCGTCAGTTCCTATAAGTTACTTTGGCATCGAGCGAGGTGCTCATACCGATTTCTGATTTTTTCAGGGGTCGTTTCCTATTTTCGACCTCTAGTGGCCAGTTTTCGAGCCTAAATGTTGAAAAACCTAGGTATTTACGTCTAATTCTCAAACCAGGAGTCCGATTCAAGAGCCGTCAATTCCTACAAGTTACTTTGGCCTCGACTGAAATACTCATGCTGGTTTTAGATTTTTTCGGGAGCCATTTTTCATTTTCGACTTAAGCGGCCTGTTTTCGAGCCTAAGTGTTGAAAAACCTTAGTTTTTGCATCTAATTCTCTAACCAGGTGTCCGATTCACTAGCCATCAGTTCATACAAGTTATTTTAGCCTCGACTGAGGTTCTGGTGCCAGCTTTTGATTTTTTCAGGGGTCATTTCCCATTTTTTACATCCGGTGGCCTATTTTCAAGCCTAATGTTGAAAAACCCTAGTTTTTATGTCTAATCTTAAACTGGGGGTTTGATTCGTGAGGCGTCAGTTCCTACAAGTAACTTTGGGTTCGAGCGAGATGCTCGAGCCGATTTCAAATTTTTTTGAGGGTCATTTTCCATTTTCGACCTTTGATGGCCTGTTTTTGAGCCTAAGTATTGAAAAACCAAGGTTTTTGCATCTAATTCTTAAATTGGGAGTCTAATTTGTGAACCATCAGTTCCTACAAGTTACTTTAGCCTTGAGCGATGTGCTTATACTAGTTTTAGATTTTTTTGGCAGCCATTTTCCATTTTCAACCTCTGATGGCTTGTTTTCGAGCCTAAATGTTGAAAAACCTTGGTTTTTGCATATAATTCTCTAACTGGCATCCGATTTGTGAGCCATTAGTTCTTACAAGTTACTTTGGCCTTGAGCGAGGTGCTCGTGCTGGTTTTCAATTTTTTCGGGGGCCATTTCCCATTTTTGACCTCCAGTGGCCTTTTTTTAACTTAAATCTTAAAAAACTTAGTTTTTGCATCTAATTCTCAAACTGAGAGTCTGATTCATGAATTGTCAATTCCTACAAGTTACTTTGGATTCGAATGAGGTGCTCGTGCCAATTTCAAATATTTTCAAATGCCGTTTTCCATTTTCGACCTTCGATGGCCCGTTTTCGAACCTAAGTGTTGAAAAACCTAGGTTTTTACGTCTAATTCTCAAATTGGGAATCCAATTTATGAGCCATCAGTTCCTATAACTTACTTTGGCTTCGAGTGAGGTGCTCGTACCGGTTTCAGATTTTTTCGGCTGTTGTTTCCCATTTTTGACCTCCGGTGGCTTGTTTTCGAGCCTAAGTGTTGAATAACCTTGGTCTTTGCATCTAATTCTCTAACCGGAGTCCGATTGGCGAGCCATCAGTTCGTATATGTTACTTTGGCCTTGAACGAGGTACTCGTGTTGGTTTTCGATTTTTTTGGGGCCATTTCCCATTTTCAACGTCTGGTGTCCTATTTTCAATGCTAAGTGTTAAAACACCTAGGTTTTTGCATCTACTTCTCAAACTGGGAGTCCGATTGGCGAGCTATCAATTCTTACAAGTTATTTTGGCCACAAGCAAGGTGCTCTCATAGGTTTTCAATTTTTTCGGAGGTCGTTTCCCATTTTCGATATCCAGTGGCCTATTTTTTAGCCTAAGTGTTGAAACAACACCTTGGTTTTTGCTTGTAATTCTCAATCCAGGAGTCCAATTCATGAGCCATCAGTTCCTAACGGTTAATTTGGCCTTGATTGACATGTTTATGCTAATTTTAGATTCTTTTGGGGGCCGTTTCTCATTTCGACCTTCGTTAGCTTGTTTTCGAGCTTAAGTATTGAAAAACCTTTGTTTTTACATCTAATTCTCTAACCAGGCATCTGATTCATGAGTAGTCAGTTCGTACAAGCTACTCTGGCCTCGAGCAAGGTGCTCATGCTAGTTTCTAATTTTTTCGGGGGCCATTTCCTGTATTGTTCCTCTGGTGGCAGTTTTTCGAGCCTAAGTGTTGAAAATCTTAGGGTTTTCTGTCTAATTTGCAAATCGGGTATTTGATTTGTGAGTTCTCAGTTCCTACATGTTACTTTGTCCTTGACTCATGCTAGTTTCCAATTTTTTCGAGGGTTGTTTCCCATTTTGGACTTCCGGCAGTGGGTTTTTGAGTCTAAGTATTGAAAATCTTAGGTTTTGCAATCTAATTTGCAAATCGGGAGTCCAATTTGCGAGCCGTCAGTTTGTATCAGTTACTTTGGCCTCAAGCAAAGTGCTTGTACCAGTTTTCAATATTTTCTGGGGCTATTTCCCATTTTGGACCTCCGGTGGCCGGTTTTCGAGCATAAATGTTGAAAATCCTAGATTTTTCAGTCTAGTTAGCATACCCAAAGTGCAATTTGCGAGCCGTAAGTTAGTTTGGCCAATTGGTGATCAACAATGCAACTAAGTGATCTATAAATCACGCTTTATCATTTCTATGTTGCCATCGTGTTTCGATTCGAGTGCAGTTCTTGGTTGGCCCCGTCAACAATGGCAGACAAGGTATCCCAACTGCTAAATCCTTTCGAATCTTCTACGGCTCTATTGCTGCTATGTTTGTATAGTTCTTGCTTACCGTCTGATTTCATTCCACTCATGAGAGTGGGTCTTTGGTCTTTGATTTTTATCTCCAAAACAATGCATTTGATGACTTCTTCTAAAACGTTGTTTTTGAAAGGGACGCAATACTCTTGTGATTAAGATTAGATATGTAGGAGTTCTAGTAGAAAATAGATCTATTAATTGACCCATTTTGCTGAGATTAATATCTGACCCAATTGATCATGACAAAGGACTCTTATCAGTTCTCTTCACCGATCGAGTGGGTTGATTAGTAGCTACACTGAGTCAACTCAAAGTATACTCATATATTCAGTGACATAGTTTGGTTGCACTTAGTAATTTGGATGAATCTTAGTTAAATCTGATCAACCTACCTGTCAACCACTTGATCATGAACTCAATTTAAGTAACTAAATTAGACTGCTGGACTAATGTGTCGGAAACTATGGAACTAAATCAGACTGCCGGACTCATGTATCGGAAACTATGGATCTGACAATGGTTGTTGATATAAATTGTTATATAGTTTGTTAACAATGATGATGAGGATGCATACCACTTAGCATTCAAAGACCTCTTACTTCCCTGAAAAACCATCTCTCCCCTTTTTGTTTTCAACAAATAAGCCACAATTTTCAATTAACTTTTACCGATGTTATAAAACGTCGGCAAAGTAATTTCATTTTTTTAAAATTTACTTTTACCGACGTTAAAAAACATCAATAACATCATTTTATTTTTTCAAATTCTTATTTTACTTTTACTGATGTCACAAAATGTTGGTAATAGTATTTTCCCTTTTCTCAAAATTTTCAATTCACATTTACCGACGATAAAAAACATCGGTAAAAATATTTATAATTTAAAACAATTTTAATAGAAATATAAAATAATGGTTGAAATATAAAAGAATTCGCATAAAGTCGGTTGGGCAATTTCCATGGTTTGCTCGACTGAAAAGGGTTTGGGTCGAGCGAGCATAAATTTTGTCTGGACAATTTGTGTAGGCTTACTCAAACAAGCAAAGGTTTTTGCATCTGATTTTTATGTACATTTCTTTTCATTAATTTTTTTAGTTCAATTTATCTAATGACACAAGCTCGGGTACAAAATTATAATATTATAATATAAAAATTACAACACATATTATACCAACTTTTTTTGCAAACCTATGAATTAGTTAATACTAAAAAACCTATCAGTAGCCATTTACTATACAAGGTTATGAGGTTTGGATAGTGCCAATACCTGAACCCCACTGTCTGGTCAGGCATGGGTAGCGCCAACGCCTGAGCCGCTACTGCTTTGTTCGTTTCATGAATGCTACGTGTCACTTTCTCACGGCCAACAAGAACACTCCAACATTATGTGCGGGCGTCGTCATTTTGCCTTTTTCCACTCACTGCACGGCACCTTAGCTGGAGCTCACTAACTTTATGACACTCCAACATTATGTGCAGTCGTCGTCGTCCCTTTTTCCACCCACTGCACGGCACCTGAGCTGGAGCTGACTAACTTTATGTGGACACCAATTCACGTGACTGTACGATGATATTGGATTTGACACCCATTTGAATAAACGGGACCATTGTCCCAACGACGGCTTCACCTTAAATAAAAAAAAGCCCTTCGCTTTATGTCCCCTAAAAATAAGGACTCAAAAAGATTTATCCTTAATAATAATTTTTAAGAAAGAAATGATAATTAAATTCCTAAAGAAATGATAATTAAATTCCTAGTTTCTCTATTAATAAATCAATTAGTTTCTATCTTTTCTCTTTCTTTCAATTAACTCTAACGGGTGTTTGAGACTTTCCAACGTCTTCCCCTTTTAAATAGGGTCCTTTTATTTTATGATAAGATCTAAATGAAGCTAATAGTTAAGAAATCATGTTCAATGGGCCGCTCTTAATCTTCAAAGATGACCAAGCATATCAACTAATAGAATCAATTGTCTCCTCTCTCTCTTGTGGAGCTTTTTACCCTTGGAACATCATATTTAAATGTCCCCCCCCCCTCTCTCCAACCTAACTAATTAATTTAAGATTAAATACACATTCCTCCTCATAAATGATATCTTTTGGTCTTCTCTTCTCTCATTAGACCATTAGATAAGGTCAAAAACCCCCTTTTTGAAGGGGTGCTATTTTAGAATTTATTTTTTTCTTCACTTCATAGAAATAAAGCCCCATAATAGTAATTAAAACAATGACATTTTTTTTAAATTCCAAAAAAAAGATAGCTATCATCTTGTTTATTTCTCTCCAAAGCCTTAAAATAGTAATTAAAGCAATTGCCATTTTTCACATTTAAAAAAAGTAAAAAAAATGTTATCTTTTCACTTCTTCATATCTCATTTTTTTTATTTTTTATTTTTGTTTTCAATCATCAATGGGGCCAACTGTCCCATCACCAAAAAATTTTAAATTTCATTTGGGCCCCACTGATGGATGAAATAAATATGTTAGCAAAATGTGAATACAAAAACTTAGTAATTTTGAATAACAAAAAGCGAGAAAAACATATTTTAAATAAAATATTTATAATAATATTAAGAAATAGAAAAAAGCTCATTTAGTATTTTCATTTTCGGCGTCAATTTGTCTTAAGCCGGCCCTAGTCCCAATTGTGCATTCATTTAGACAGTAAAAAATTGTCGGTCAAGTGTTTAGGGGTGATTATTAAGCCGCCGTCATGGGACAGGTAATTAGGGAGAACTTTCAAACCTCCCAATGTTATCTTAATAGGAGCCATGGGGATACCTTTCAATCCTCCCCATCTTATCTTAATAGGAGCCTCAAGAAAGTAGTTGGTTCCATAATCTAAAAATTCTCCCAGTGAGCAAACAAAATTCTAAGAAGCATGAGCTCCACATGCAATCATGTTGCCACATAAAATGAAGGGTAACTTACGTGGAGGTTCATTTTTTCAAATTTAATTAGATAGAAGTTCACCTTATAACTTTTTAGTTACAAGAGTTCACTAGTGTTATAGGATTTAATACTTCAAGTCTATTCTATTTTATTTATTTTATAATAATAGCAATTTTACCCTTAGAATTTTCTTATTTTTTTTTAGGGTCTAAACCCTAAACACCGCTTACCAGCCAACAATCACTGGTGGCCGGTGACTTTTTCAACTGATGACCCACAAATTATTATTATTTTTTATCTCAACCTACCTAAAGTAGCCCTTTTCGTGGCTTAAATATGAGATATGGAGGCTGGCTCTAATACCAATACGGACTTAACCAATGCGCCAAAAGCCCGATGACTGATGGAACACGTCACACTAAATCTTATAACTATTTAAGACTGTAACATACCGGTGGCCGGCAGGACGTATTGGAAATAAGAACATGAGACAGAGGAACATTAAGAATTCTATATTTTTTCAGTGTTCAAATTGAAGAATCATGAATATTAAGAATTCTAAATTTTTCAGTGCCGAAATTGAAATATTAGGAATATGAGATACAAGAACATTAAGAATTCTGAATTTTTAGTGCACAAATTAAAGAAATAGGATCATTTATTAATATACATGATAAACAAGAATATCAATCAGATATGTAAAAAACAAGAACATGCCTAAAGTTAGTAGCATATTAACAGTCTTAGAAACAGAAACATGAGAGAGAAACTAGAACAACATGACAAATTGGAACATAAACAACAGGTACATGTTTCATGTGTTAGTGTATATGAGAAATAGGAACATATTTCATGTATTAGTATTGTTAGAAATAAAAACATGTGTAAGAAACAAGAACAAGTTCAAACATGAAAATGAGAAACAAAAACATAAGAAATAAGAACATGAGAAGCAGGAAAATGTTCGATGTGTTAGTGTCTGTGAGAAACAAAAACATAAGAAATAGGAAAATGTGTTAGTAATGTTACATATAGGAACATGAGAAATAAAGACATGTTCCATGTATTAGAGTATGTAAAAAATAGGAACATAAGAAACAGGAACATAAGAAAAAGTGGCAGTTCCATGTGTTAGTGTATTTGAAAAATATGAACATGAGAAACATGAACATATTCCATATGTTTATATGAAATAGGAATATGAATGAAAACAGGATCATATGTTACTGTGAAATAGGAACATATAAACAGGATCTTGAAAATAGGACCATGTGTTAGTGTAAAATAGGAGCATGCATGAAAACATGACCATGTATTAGTGTAAAACAAGAACATATAAACAAAACTATGTGTTAGTGTGAAGCAAGAACATGTGGTATATAAATAAGAACATATTCCATGTATTAGTGTGAAATAGGAACATGTGGTATGTAAACAGGAAAATGTGTTACTGTAAAATATGAACATGTGGTATGTAAACAAGAATATATTCCATGTGTTAGTGTGAAATGGAAACATAAAAACAAGACCATGTATCAGTATGAAACAAGAACATAAAAACGGGATCATGGTTTAAAAAGAAATTCGAAAGTCCGACACAAAAGTCATAGAAAGTTGGCCGGAAAAGTCACCAGTCGCCGATCGAAAGTAGTCGCTGGCCACCGGTGGTCGCCAACCGGACTGTAATAGTATTGCTACATATAAAGCTATTTTTTTAAGAGTGGTAAAATAATAATATCATAATCGGTGTAACCACTATCCTGTAAAATTTGTCCTTTAATTTTATTGGCATTTATCATCATAAAGCACTCCAAAAGCTAATCTTACCAGTTTTAAAAAATGAACTTGACCGTGAAGCCTCTAAAATGAACCCTCTGCGTCGGAAAAGAAAAGTGTGGTCCCCACTTTTGATTGCAATCACCATGTTATTAAACAACATCGTATGTCATTTGCAGGATGACAACATCAGTTTTTTTTTGACACGTGTGGACACTCTAGAGGCCAATTGGTGATCAACAATGCAACTAAGTGATCTATAAATCACGCTTTTTCATTTTTATGTTTCCATCGTGTTTCGATTCAAGTGCAGTTCTTGGTTGGCCCCGTCAACAATGGCAGACAAGGTATCCCAACTGCTAAATCCTTTCGAATCTTCTACGGCTCTATTGCTGCTATGTTTGTATAGTTCCTGCTTACCGTCTGATTTCATTCCACTCATGAGAGTGGGTCTTTGGTCTTTGGTTTTTATCTCCAAAACAATGCATTTGATGACTTCTTCTAAAACGTTGTTTTTGAAAGGGACGCAATACTCTTGTGATTAAGATTAGATATGTAGGAGTTCTCGTATAAAATAGATCTTTTAATTGACCCATGTTGATGAGATTAATATCTGACCCAATTGATCATGACAAAGGACTCTTATCATCAGTTCTCTTCACCGATCGAGTGGGTTGATTAGTAACTACACTGAGTCAACTCAAAGTATACTCATATATTCAGTGACATAGTTTGGTTGCACTTAGTAATTTGGATGAGTCATAGTTAAATCTGATCAACTTGCCTGTCAACCTCTTGATCATGAACTCAATTTAAGTAACTAAATCAGACTGCCGGACTAATGTGTCCAAAACTATGGAACTAAATCAGACTGCCGGACTCATGTGTCGGAAACTATGGAACTAAATCAGACTGCCGGACTCATGTGTCGGAAACTATGGAACTAAATCAGACTGCCGGACTCATGTATCGGAAACTATGGATCTGACAATGTTTGTTGATAGCATTCAAAGACCTCTTACTTTCCTCAAAAACCATCTCTCTCCTTGTTTTTAACAAATAAGCCACAACTGCCATCATCTATGAACTTCTAATTTTTTCTTTCCTCTTGTTCTCGTTTGTTTTTTCAAAGTCTGGATCCTCTAGGACCGAGGTAATACAGGACGCCCTCTACACCTTTGTACGTGGGGGAGCTTCAAGAGCTTAGATGTTTCCAACTTAAGGGACCACTTGGATACATGAATTAAATGTGGTTTATAGGTTTTTTAAACATCATGTTGTTCAAATGATGCTCACCCTTAGTTTTAGGATATTGAGAAGTGGGCTCCACCTCATGATGAATATTGTAAAGTATTTCTATTGCATCTACCAACACATCAATATTTTAGTATAAATAATTAGCTAAAAATTTTAATATGGTATCAAAGACAAATAATATCGAGTTTAAATCCCAGGAGAAACAACTTATACCCTCTTTGATTTGACAGCACCTATCATAATTCAACACCCATTCGAATATTAGTAACAGTTGAATTTATTACAGCAAACCTTATAACATCATTATTTTCACTCAGTTGAATAAAGAAGCAAGTTGCAAGAGTGATTGATCTACATGCATACAGTGATCATCAACAAGATATTTATCATTTTTTTAGAGATGAAAGGGTATATGATTTATTTTTCATATAAACAATCACATATCCTTTTTATGAAATTATTATGTAATTGAGAGGCTGTTAGAGATTGTTATTTTAGAAGATAAGAAAGGATTAGATTTGTTTTGATAATCAGAGATAAAAGACAAAGGATCCACACCATTTGTTTTAAATTTGTTTATGTATGGCATATTTTTCATTAATTTCCTTTTATGCTACAGAGATCTACAGTGGTGTTGACCGTCACCGACCTAGATTGTTGTGGCTGCCACATGATAATCAGGAAAGCCCTCTGCAAGTTCCATGGTAAAATATTATTCTTTTCTTTTAAGGCTCCACTTTGTAACATACGCTGACACACACTACAAGAATAGAGGGACTGAACATACGCTGACACACACTACAATAATGGAGGGATAGCCCAGTTGGAAGTCTCATTCTCACCCAACTATCTAGACTTTGATCTTGGGTCTTCTCACATGCATATTTGTAGGGATTCACTACCTTGGCTGGTGACAAAAAATAAATAAATAAATAAAATAAAACCATACACCCACTCACTCTTTCCAAATTTTGGCTAGACAGGTAAAAATAAAAAACCATGTGTTAATAATAGTCAATTGACTTCAAAAGGCAAACCCCAATACAATATACACCATTGAGCGACAATTATCAAGCGACTGATGATGATACTCCTTTGTGGTCCATTTTGGACAGCGTTCAAGTGTCTATGCAATAAAAGCAATAAAAAGATTACGAACAAATCATATTTTTTTAATGTTGATTCTAGATACAAGCACTGAGGGAATAAAAAGGCCGTTTAAGGTGCGTTTGGTATTGTGCCATTGGGATGTTCCTATGTTGCTGCTAGATAAGTTTGCAGAAAACATGTTTGGTATGTGCAAATCATTGTTCCGAATTTTGATCTCATGGGAAAGAATATCAAAAATTTAACCAGCAAGTATAAAAAACTTAGAATAATTTGTTTTTTTAAAGAACAGCTTGCTGACACATTGATTCCTACTTATCTCAAAATGATTCTACTACTTAATTCCTAAAGTGGGTCATATGTTAATAATAAAAAAAGGTGAACCTATATTTTGATTTCTAATTTCTTATAATGGTGGGACCACATTATAAATCTTTTGAGTATAAGCTCAATATTCTAGTTTATAAATGTGAGTTATATAGTCAAAAAACTTATCTTTCAAAAAAATAATATTTAATCTTGCAAAAAAATATTTAATCTTTTAAGAAAAAATACTTAAAATTTCAAAAAAGAATTAATCTTTCAGAAAAAATATTTAATATTTCAAAAAAAATTTAATCCTTACAAAAATATTTAATACTTCAAAAAATATTTAATTTTTCAAAAAATTAATCTTTCAAAAAATATTTAATATTTCAAAAAAAAATTTAATGTTTCAAAAAAATATTTAATATTTTAAAAAACTATTTAATCTATCAAAAAATTTAATAATTTAAAAAAATATTTAATCTTGAAAAAAATATATAATCTTTCAAAAAATATTTTAATATTTTAATTTTTTTAAAAAAATATTTAATTTTTCAAAAATAAAATTTAATCTTTAAAAAAAATCAATAAAAGGTTGAGCCACATTGTAATTTCTTTGAATGTGGGCCACATTATGAATCCTATGAAAGTAGTTCCATGTTCTAATTTCTACAAGTGGGTACCATATAATTTTTAAAGTAGAACCCTGTTTACAAGTAACAAATGGGATGGTCTTACATTAAAATCTCTTATAATTTACAAATGTGGCACCACATTGTAATTTCTAAATGTGGGTCCTATTTACAAAATTATAAAAACTATGGCTCCACTTTGTAATTTTTAAATATGGGTCACGTAGTCACAATCACAAATGGTGGTCCTATATTGTAAGTGTACTATATTGTAATTTATAAAGATGGGTCAAACATTTATATTAAAAAAGGTCGGCACCACATTATAATCTCTTATAATTTACAATGGTAGGCCCACATTGTAATTCTTATAAAAGTAGACCCATCTTATATATCCTATGAATATGGGCCCCATGTTATAATTTTTAAAGGTGAATATTACATTGTAACTTCTACCGGTGGGTCTTATGTATAATAAAGTACTGCAAACATTAAACGGTGGGTACACATGTTAGATCTTATGATTTTTTTGCTTTGATTCGTTGGAAAAAAAATCTTACACTGTTAACAAACAAGTTCCATATTATATATTCTCAGCAAAATATTTTAACACAATATTGTCAATCAAGTTCTGCAGAGTTTCGTTTTGATACAACTTGATCTCAGCACAACTAGATCTGAGCACGAAGTCGGAACAACACGAGAACAATGCCAAACAAGCACTTAGAGTCTAGATCCAAGGCACGTTAACAAAAAAAAAAAAATTGTGAAAGCGGAAAAGATTAATGACATGGACTACATGGCAAGATCCTTTTCTTCTTTCATGCCTCTGTTTGTACATCCATGAAAAATGGAGTGATGATAGTGGCACCCTGGTAGGCGAGACAATACTTTTATGAATAAGTACCATTTAAATTTGATGTGCACGAGTTAATGGAAAAAGACAAAACAATGCCACTAGAGTACCTTGATCTCAAATTTTTTACGATCTTACTGTACTCCTAACCTGCAATATCGTGGGGTCACATTTAAGGCCATAAAAACTATGGTAAAGGCATTCTTGTCATATTTCTATGTCTTGGGTTCATTAGCCCATAAAATAAAATAATATTGAGATGTGTTAATCCATAAAAACCCCTAATTTATTCTATTATGATAATGAAAAAATTTCCCTCTCTCTATATATCTATGAGAGAGAATACTTCTCATAGGATTATAATCTTTGTATACATATTGCCCACACGGAGAGACTGTATACACTCCTTTATAGGGCTCACCGTAGACTTCACCAAAAGGATGAGACAATGGGAATGGAAAGATCCATGTGAGAGGACCCCACATATCAAGTTTGGCCCCAATCACATGTCCTTAAGCCTTTCATCTGTAGCCCACAAATTCATTATGTCCGGATTATCGATCCAATGCTTCAATAAATCGAATTTGAGTGAAACTTAGAACGTGGCTTATTAGGAGGTCTCTTGTGTATTACAATGTTTGAATTAGGTGATAAATGGGCCCCACCAATAGTTCTCATGAAAAAAAAATGGCAAGCGACGTATGCAAATAAATATTGTTCATACATATATCTCTCTCTATTTAGAAAAAGCAAAAGTCATTGACTTGCACCTACTAACATGTATTATAATTGTAGAGGTATTTATTCAAAGTCCATATAATTAGTACAGAAATCCAAAGCCTGAGCTTTGACAAGAAGGAAAGCAAGGTGACCGTATCGGGTTCGTTTGACCCAGAAAAGCTCATTGAGAAACTCCGCTGCAAGGCTGGCAAATACATCACGGGTTACGAAATCAAGCCGCCTGAAGCCAAGCCGCCTGAAGCCAAGCCGCCTGAAGCCAAGCCTCCTCAAGATCCTAAGCCAAGCCCTCCTGCCCCACCATCCACACATATAACTGTAATAGCGATGCCCATTCTAGCTCAGGGGCCCAATGTCTGTTGTTGCAGGCCCTATTCTAACTGGCCCAATGCTTGCTGCAAGCCCTGTTCTAATGAACCCAAGGACTGTTGCGGATCCTGTTCCGAGCGTAGCGAGGTAGATGGGATATGGAGGATTTGTGGTTGTGGGAGTGGGGACAGCTTTTGCAGTCCCACGTATGAATGGGGTTGTGGTCGTTCAGGTTGATTTGGTTAATCTTGTGGGGTGTTTTCTAGTGTTTTATTGATGTATTTAGAGCCGGTCCCTATTTCCCTAGTTATTATGGTTTGTTCTCTCGCGTGTTTGGATATGTTTGTTTGCATTCTGTTACATATATGTAATGAATCATGGCTGGCTCAGAATTGAAATAAAATCCTTACTATCCATTGTGCGTCTCCACCTCATTAAGAAGCTCAAACCTTGTAAAAATAAATGCTGTCCTGCACATGCTCTAATTTCCAATTGATTGTAATTAAATTTTGGATCACCATTAGATTGAAAATGCACAATTTTTTACACAGATGTAGCAAATCTGACATGGTTGGAGTGAAATTTTTGTGTTGACTCATATACTCGGGGAGTATTTATTTTCGTGTATCGGAAACTGTGGAACTAAATCAGACTGCTGGACTCATGTATCGGAAACTATGGATCTGACTATGGTCGTTGATATAAATTGTAATGTAGTTTGTTAACAACGATGACGAGGATGCATACCACTTAGCATTCGAAGACCTCTTACTTTCCTCAAAAACCATCTCTCCCCTTGTTTTTAACAAATAAGTCACAACTACCATCATCTATAAACTTTTATCATTTTTCTTTCCTCTTGTTCTCGTTTGTTCTATCAAAGTCTGGATCTTCTAGGACCAAGGTTATAGAGGACGCCTTCTGCACCTTTGTACCTGGGGGAGCTTCAAGAGCTTAGATGTTTTTAACTTAAGGGACCACTTGGATACATGAATTAAATGTGGTTTAGAGGTTTTTTAAATATCATGTTGTTCAAATGATACTCACCGTTAGTTTTAGGATATTGAGAAGTGGGCTCCACCTCATGACGAATATTGTAAAATATTTTTATTGCATCTACTAATACGTCAAGATTTTGTTATAAATGATTAGCTAAAAAAATTTAATATGGTATTAAAGACAAATGATAGTAAGTTGAAATCCCAAGAGGAACAACTTATACCATTTTTGATTTGACACCACCTATCATTATTCAACACCCATTTGAATATTAGTACCAGTTGAAACCACTTCTGAACATATTCTAAATCTTTCATCCTATTTTTATCTAATTTGGCCTTTGGGAAGTATGATTTCTGCCTAATGACCACTGAGTATGGGTCTTTTGCAATATACTATAATAGTAGATTACTTTAGTAGCTTCTCATGGTAGCATAGTTTTTTTTCGTTTTATTATGTTGCTCCACTCATATCAGGGTATCAAACCTCTCATCATTGAATTTGCCTTCATCATGAGCATCACACTTGGGCTACCATCTGCATCTTTCAAACCGGGCCACACCTTACCAGGCCATTAATTGTACAAATTTTCCCTGCCTAGCCTAGATGAGTGAAGTCAGACCCACTAACCCGAACCCATCTGTACTCGAGCCCACACTATTCATCGTCTTCTTCTTCTTTTCCTCCTTTTCTCCACTGCACTTGGATGCATGCATGACCCAAACTATTCAAGCCCACTTGCATTATCTAATAACCCAGCCCAAAACTGTGCTCAAACCTGACCTATGAGTTTTATTCATGAAGTGTACGCCTAAGTTCATGGCCCATATCCAAGCCCGACCCAACTTAGTAATTCATACATGAACCTAATCATTGGGCCAATTGCTAAGTTTATGTGTTAAACATTATTATCAGGGCCTCACATTGAGATTTCAGAAGATCCAGGATAGAATGGGCTTGACCCTCTAATCACCATTGATTCAAACAAGTAGTCTTACCATAATTCTTTAGCATTAGAGTTTTCATGTCCTTGTCTCAATTTTATTTAAAATGTGAAAATTTTCAAATTGCTGAATAATCCTAGAATATTAGGATATTTTGATGTCTTTGACTTGTTTTGGAATACTATGATTATATACCCGATCTCGCTCCCTTTGGCATTATCAAGTATAAAAAGGACTATTTGCGAAGTATTGATCTAATTGCCATTTGATGAAAATTATGAAAATTGTAATGATATAGGTTTGATTTGTGATCTCAACCCTAGCTCCTTTTGTGATTGAAAACTGGGAATTTGTGGTGATTGTTGTTGTGCTCTTTATATCGTAAGGCATTCTCTAAAGTATGGGCAAGGCACCGTGGGAACGCTCACACGTGGATTTTAGCTCTTTTGGATATGACATTGGGATTGTGACCTCTTTGTGCGATATTTCTAGTCTACAGCTGAACTCACTTTGTTTTGGGGATTACCGATATCTCAAGCCTCGTGCCAACTTTGTATAAGAAAATGGCTTGCACCTGGCGAGTATTTTGTGCTTGGAGCAGGCTCAATTCTAGCGAGTACACTTTGACATTTTGTTTATTGCAAAGATGCATGATACCTTTTTTGTATTCGCTAATTTGGTTGATTGCTCACATATTTGAAATACCTTGAATTATGGTCACATTACCCTATTATTGTTTTAAGATATTGCACTTTCCTTACTTGATATACCTTGTATATGTGAATTATGACTTTAAATTTGTTTTTCTTAGATTGTTACCTATGTGTTAGGTTCTATGGTTCGTATTACTTGTTGAGTTTTACTCACTCTTGTTTCTCCCCTACAGAGTTTGAGGTTGATTGGGAACCGGAGGAAACCTAGCTTGTTTTGCGGAATCGGGACTGAGGAATGAGTGACGAGAACTTCAAGCCTTAGATGTAGAGGATTGATTTAGGAATTTATTAGAGTTGAGATATTGTTTATTTTATTTTGAGGATCACTTACACTTTAGATTTATTTATTATTTTAATAGATTGATTTTATTGTGTCATATGGGATATTGATCATGTCATTCCATTTGGATAAATTTAATAAAGTTGGGAATTTATTTAATTTAATTATTGTGGACCCTTCATGTCCCGTGATTTGAGGGTCCCAAGGACCTCGGATTTCAAGGCGTGACATATAGGTTTAGTGACTGCGAAGTGTAGGTGGTTTTTGGATTTGAGTTTGAATGTGTTCTAACAGCCTGGAAACTTCGAGGAGCTTTTTTTTAGCACGTTTTAGGACATCCATATGAGTTTTACTCAATTTTGTCTTCTGCAACCATGACTTTGGCTCAATGTCTACTGATGTTGGTCACAAACCATTGAGTGTGAATGTTTTTTTTTTCTGTATTTAAGATATTTTTTTCTGTATTTAAGCCCAAATGGAGTCTAATTCCTTTGAAACTTTTGGGAATTGACGTTGGACATGTTTCGAAGCTGTCACATAAATTTTACCTTCTTTCGTCCTCAGTAAGTATGATTTCTATCCATTGACCACTGGATACCGTTGTCTTTTAGATCAAGGCCGGAATGAAGTCCAATTTCTCTAGAACTTTGGAGAGTTAACTTTGAATATGTTTGAGGTCCCCTATGAACCTCCTTTGGTCTTTGGGAAGCAAAACTTTGTTTAGTGACCACTAAGTTTTGGCTCAGTGACCACTAAGTTTTGTACCTCCTTGGGTTAGAACTCAAATGGAGTTGTCGGGTTATGTCTTGTCGTCCAGGTTAATCAGATAGAATATTGTGCCTGATCTTAGTGTGTTGGTTCGTCTCTGACGGAGACGGCTTCTTGAATTTTTTTGTGTTGCGGTGGTTTGCAAAGAAAGGATCAGATCTCTATTCTTTGAAATAAAAAAGGACATAGGCGATTGGTACTTGTTCTCTACTGGGCTACACAAGATCTAAAAAGATCGCAAGGTTCTGTGATCAGATTTGCGGAAAAGAGAGTTCTCTATTTACTACAGGGACTGTCTAGGCTAGGGTTCTTTGGCGCCGGACTTTGCATGAGAAGAATGGGGGTTTCTCAACTTCGTTGCAACCCCCTGTCATTGCGCTACAAACGCCATCAAAATTGCGGCCGTTGCCTTCACCTCACCCCCATTTGTCGCCTCACCTTTCAAAGGGAGCCATTACCAAAGCATGCCCTCACCGCTTGCTGTTGCAAAGAAAAAAGGCTGAGGGTTTGTAGGTCTCTAGTTCGTGCAGATCTAAGAAAGACGAAGAAGGCATCGTTTAGGACCTAAGATCAGTTCTAGGTCTAGTTCGGGTTTGTTCATCATCACCAATGAAGCAGCATAGCCGAGCAGTTCAAGAAAAGTGCAATTCGGTTAGGGTCAGATCGACTTTAACCCATTTTTAGAGCGCAGCCCGCAGTATCAGCACAATGCTGATGTCAGCAGACACGTTAGCAAGTCGTACAGTCAAAACCAATTTGACTGGGGATCAATGACTAAAAAGTTTTTCGTCAATATCTTAATCATCCGATGTCTGATTGAAGATCTATTTGTGCCTATAGACTCTTTTGGAGCATATCTAGTGGAAATGGGAGACTAGCTATTTGACGGTCAATGGAGGAGTTTGACTGATCGGAGTTGGATTTTAGATCCGTTTATTCCAACGTGCTCATAGTAACAAGATATTCGCCGTGGTGCTAATTAAATCAATTTGAAGGTTGATTTGTGAGTGATCCAAAAATCACTTGGCTTCGTCAATGGATTCAAGCTTTAAGTTTAAGGTGGACTTTGAGAAGAATATGAAGTTTGGTCAATGTTCATGTGCTGGTTTAACATGTCAGAGTGTTAAAAGAAGAAGACTACACACTCGGTGCAGTGACATATCATTCAGCAGGGTACATGAAGACATTGTCGATTTGATCTCTTCGTGACTCATGTTGCGGAATTCAAGCAAATGTAGAGATTGTTGGATTTATGTCTTACAATCCAAGTTAACAAGATAGAAGATTATACTTTGGTGCAATGACGTACTTGTCATCGAAGTACATCAAGACATTACCGGTTTTATCACCTAGTGGCTCAAGATGCGGAATTCAAGTCAAGGTGGAGATTGTAGGTTTATGTCTTGTAGTCTGGGTTAACCAGATAGAAGATTATCCCTTTGGTTCAATGATGTACTTGTCATCGAAGTACCGGTTTTATCTCCTAGTGGCTCGAGATACGGAATTCAAGCCGAGGTGGAAATTATTAGGTTTATGTCTTGTATTCCGGTTTAGCGGGATGGGTCCACTAGGTTAGCTAATGACTGGGTTAAGGTCATGGGTATTTTGGTAATTGTACCGGGACTTTCTTAAGAGCTAAGAAAGCATAGATTATATATTAATGTAATTTGTAACCCTAGATCTTGCGCTAAAGAGAGTAGCTTCTCTTGCCTGTGGTGTTCCCACACCACGAAGCAGAGACGATGAGAGCATGAGTATTTCCGTATGCCTTTGCTTGTGATAGTGAAGATGGAATCGTCTTTGTGCCCATGGATGTAGCCCTATTTGGGTGAACCACGTAAATCCATTGTATTCTCTTCTTGTGTGTGGCTTGATTGTCCGATCGCAAGTTACGCGCTTCTGCACGTGCACAACAGAAGTCCAATTGCTTTAAAACTTTGAAGAATCACTTCTATGAATAGTTTGAAGCTTCTCGAAGAGTTTCACTTCCGTTGGATTTCTGGAAGTGGGATTCTTGTTAATAAAAATGCAATTTTTTATGCGTCAACACTAAGTCTGAGTGTAATTAAGGGTTTAGAATTGTCAAAATTAGGTTCAAGGTCTCAATTAAATTCCTAGTAAGTAGTTCGAATAAGAAAAAATTGAAAGAACTAAACTAAATCAATTAACCACATAAGAAGAAGACACCAAATTTTTTTACGTGGAAAACCCAAATACTGGAAAAACAACAAAACCGATCTCCTTAATCCATGCCAAATGAAGCACTAGTAAAAACGAACAGTTAAAAGATATATTGACAACCCTTTTCCCTAGTTGAACTTAACTTATGGACTATAATTCTTCTTGCCGATGAACACACCATTTTCCGTGCTTGATGCAAACAACCTTGATGCCGCTTAAGGCGCACAATCTCCTATGACAGAATAGAAGAAAAAACTTCTGAAAGCAACAGCGTGACGCAGTAGAACTCTTCAATGGCTGCTCTAGAGAAAAAGAAGAACTCCAATAAGTATTCTAGATTTAGAATTAAGGTGATACAAACATAGGGCAGAGAGATCTTGTGTTCAAATAGGCCCAAATTCGTGGCTAAGAGGTTGGGATTTAATGAGACTAAAACAAGTAAGTTTGGTTGAAATATGAAAGAATTCATACAAAGTCGGTTAGAAAATTCCTGTGGTTCGCTTGACTGAAAAAGGTTTGGGTCAAGCAGGCATAAGTTATATTTAGGCAATTTGCTCAAGCTCACTCGATCGGAGCTAGGGCTCATTCAAGCAAGTAGAGGTTCTACCTCTAATCTTTTTGTGCGCATCTTTTCCTTGATTTCTTTGCTTCAGCTCATCCAATGACATACTATAGTTCAAAGTTAAAATATAAAAATTACAACACATATTGAACTTGAGTTTTATCTTAAACCCATGAATTAACCAACAATCAACATCCTAACACTACAAAGTCACGAGATTTGGGTTGTGCCAATACCCGAACCCCAGTGCCTAGTCAGGTTTGGGTTGTCCAATACCTGAGCCCGCCACTGCTTTGTTCTTTTCTGTGAAGTCACCATCCTCTGCCTAGCACACCTAGCACTCTAGTGGGATCGATATTATGATTCACGTGATTGTCCTCACCAATGTTGGATTTGACACTCCTATAAATAAATGAGACCATTGGACCAACTTTGCGTTCAATTATTATACGGTAAGAAATTAAGGGCCATTGGTAAAGTTTATAGGGTGATTTTGTTTCGGTGAAGTCACAATCCTCTGCCTAGCAGACTTTAGTGGGATCGATCTTATGATTCACGTGATTATCATCACCATTGGATTTGACACCCGTGAATGAACAAGACCAGTGGACCAAATGTGCATTCAATTATTAGACCATTGGTACATTCGATTATTAGACGGTAAAAAATTAAAGGCCATTGGTGAAATGTTTAGGGTGATTTTTCAAGCCCTATCACATTTCAATCCTCGCCAGCTTTTCTTACATAGGACATTAGGACCTACAGGAACAAAGTTGGGACCAATATATAATAAATCCCCATGTGAGCAAACAAAAATTTAGAAAAGTACGAGCCCCACATGTGACTATGTAATCATGGTGCCGCTTAAAATGAAAAGTATGATCCCCACTTTTGGTCGCAACCACCATGATGACTAAACACCATATGATTAAACACCATCGTACGTCATTAGCATGATGATATCATCATCTTTTTTATGACGTGTCAGCCACTTGACCTTGAACTCAACTTAAGTAACTAAATCAGTCTGCCGGACTCATGTATCGGAAACTATGGATCTTACTATGGTTGCTGATATAATTTGTCATGTAGTTTGTTAACAACGATGACGAGGATGCATACCACTTAGTATTCAAAGACCTCTTACTTCCCTGAAAAACCATCTCTCCCCTTCATGTTTTCAACAAATAAGCCACAACTACCATCATCTATAAACTTTTAATTTTTTTCTTTCCTCTTGTTCTCATTTGTTCAATCAAAGTCTAGATCGTCTAGGCCCCTAGTGACCAAGGTCATTGGAGAGGGAACGAGAGAGAGAATAGGAGGAAGAGGAAAAGAAGGAGGAAAAGGAAAAGAGAGTGAAAGACAGAAGAGAGGGAGAGGGAGAGGGAGAGGGAGAGCCCCTTCGCCGCCCAGAGCTCGTCGCCGATTAGAGGGGGAGGTGGGGAAGGGGAGAGGAGAGAGAATGTGTATAGGGAAAGAAGGGGGGGTATTTTGGAAAGTTATGGGTTTTTTTTTTTTTTTTTGTAGTAAGAATTAGAAGTGGTGTACATATAGCAGCTCCTTTTAAATATATATCATGCTATTCAAATGATGCTCACTCTTAGTTTTGGGATATTACAAAGTAAGTTTCACCCAATGAGGAGTATTGTAAAGTATTTACATTGCATTTACTAACATGTCGAGGTTTTGGTATAAATGATTAGCTAAGAAAATTTAATATAGTATCAAAGGCAACTAGTTATGAGTTCGAATTCCAAGAGGAACAACTTACCATCTTTGAATTTACAGCACTTATCATAATTCAACACCCATTGAAACATTAGTAATAGATGAATTTATCACACGAAACCTTATAACATAGTTATTTTCACTTAGTTGAAAAAAGAAGGGGGCTGCAAGAGTGATTGATCCACATACACACAGTGATCATCAACAAGATATTTACCATTTTTTTTAAAGAGGAAAGGGCATATGATTTACTTTTCGTATTAACAATCACATGTCCTTTCCATGAAACTATCATGTAACTGAGAGGATGTTAGAGATTATTATCTTATGAGATATATGAGATATGATTATATTGGTTTTGATTATCAGAGATAAAAGATAGAGGATCCACACCTTTTGTTTTAAATTTGTTTATAGATGGCATATTTTTCATTAATTTCCTTTTATGCTACAGATATCTACATTGATGTTGACCACCATTGACCAAGATTGTGGTGGCTGTCACAATAAGGTCAAGAAAACCCTCAGCAAGTTCCATGGTGAAAGATTCTTTATTCTTTTAATGCTCCACTTTGTAAAAGACACCGTCACACGCCTAAAAGAATAAAGAGATAGCAGGGTAGTTGGGAGCAAGGGTGGAACCGGTAAATTATCTTGGGGGGCCACTATAAAAATAAACATTCTTGGGGGGGGCCAATATAGGAAAAAGACCAAAAATTTCCATAGCATTTGGGTATTTTTTCTAAAATTTTTGGACATCAATATTAAAAGATCAAATTTTACTTAATAATTTTTTGAAATCTTGCCAGGTGGGGGTGGGGGTGGGGGGATGGCCCCCCTCACCCCTAATGTAGTTCCGCCTATGGTGCCCCCACCCCTAATGTAGTTCCGCCTATGATTGAGAGTCTCATTTTCAATTCTCACCTAACTATCTAGAGTTAGGCTCACAAGAGTCAAGCCACCTATGGGGCCATTGGTAAAGTGTTTAGGGTGATTTTGTTTCGGTGAAGTCACGATCCTCTGCCTAGCACACTTTTGTGGGATTGATCTTATGATTCACGTGATTGTCCTCACCATTGGATTTGATAGCCATGAATAAATGAGACCAGTGGACCAACTGTGCATTCAATTATTAGACAATTGGTGCAGTCAATTATTGGACGGTAAAAAATTAAGGCCATTGGTGATGTGTTTAGGGCGACTTTTCAAGCCTCTAGCACATTTCAATCCTCCCTGGCTTTTCTTACATAGGACATTAGGACCTACAGGAATAAAGTTGGGATTACGATATAATAATTTCCCATGTGAGCAAACAAAAATTTTAAGAAGTACGAGCCCCACATGTTATCGTGGTGCTACTTAAAAAGAAAAGTATGGTCCCCACTTTTGATCGCAACCACCATGTTGATTAAACACCATCGTACGTCATTAGCATGATGATAGCATCATCTTTTTGATGACACATGTCAACACCCTAGAGGCTGATTTGTGATATTAATGAAACTTAGTGATCTATAAATCACCCTTTGGGCTTATTTGGTAAGTCTAGTCTTACTTTTATAGACCATTTAAAATAGCGCCATTAAAAAAAGAGCTATAAAAAAACAAGAGGCTAGAATTAAAATATGTGTTTGGTAATGAAAACATCTATTACAAATAGACCATTTTAATCAATGGTTGAAAGTTTTTCATAAACATATCAAATACTAGGTATTAAGCCTTAGAATTTTACTCCATAACCATGTTCGGCATCACAAGGAAATCTAACGGTTTGGATCTCGTGTTTGGGGCCCCTAATTTTTTTTAAAATATTAAATAATTCACGTTTTTTAGAAAATATCTCAAGTTTCGTGATGATCGAACAGCTAAAATTTGGTTTATGGTGGTCATTAACCTTCTACACATTTTCAATGGTTTAGATTGTTATTCATTGTCCTAGAGATAATAATAAAAAATAAAAATAGGGACTGCCTGTAAACTAGTTTAAAATTGAGCATATTAAATCAATGGTTGAAAGTTTTTTACAAATTTCTTGAGATTTACAAGGAATCAATCCTTGAAAATTGACCCCATAGCCATTTTTAGCCTTCTCAACATTTCCAATGATTTGGATCTTGTGTTTGGGCCCTACAGAATTCAAAAAATAATATCCAATAACTCACGTTTTCTTACACATATCTCGAGATTAATGATGATCCAACGGTTGAAATTTGGAGGCATGGCTGTGTTTAATCATGTGAACATTTCCAACAGTTTGGACCTAGATTTATCCACTTGAATTTCGAGAAAATTTGAAAAAACGGAGATAGGCGTGATCCTCACAAAACACTATGGCGGCTCCTTTTTTTTTTTTAGCCTCTAATTTGGAAATACATCATAAGGAGGGTTATGGAAAATAGAGATAAAGCCTCTATATGTCTAAATTGGATGGAGCACAAAAGTACACGCCAAACGCTCTTATTTTTACAAGCTCCATTAGGTTTAGACATTTAAACAAATGGAACCTAAAAATAGTGATGCCGAGCGTGCACTATATCATTTCTGTGTTTCACCTTGTGTTTCGAGTTCATTTCTAGGTTGGCTCTGTCAACAATGGCAGACAAGGTATCCCAACTGTCAAATCCTTTGCAATCCTCTATGATTCTATTGCTGTTATGTTTGTATAGTTCCTGTTTACCTTCGAATTTCATTCCACTGAGAGTGGGTCTTTGATCTTTGATTTTTATCTCCAAAACAACGCATTTGATGACTTCTTCTTATACATTTTTTTGAAAGGGAGACAATACTCTTGTGATTGAGATATATAGGAATTTTGGTCATATAATGCTCATAGTTTTAGTAGAAAATAGATCTTTTAATTGACCCATGTTGATGAGATTAGTACCTGACCCAATTGATCATGACATAAGACTCTTATCATCAGTTCTTTTGACCTGGTGGGTTGAGTAGGAATAGGAACTACACTGAGTCAACTCAAAGTACTCATATATTCAGTGACTAAGTTGCATTGCACAAAGTAATTTGGATGAACTTTAGTTAAATCTGATCAACTTACCTCTCAACCTCTTGGCCATGAACTCAATTTAAGTAACTAAATCAGTCCACCGGACTCATGTATCGGAAACTATGGATCTAACTGTGGTTGTTGATAAAAATTGTTATGTGGTTTGTTAACAACGATGACGAGGATGCACACCACATAGCATTCAAAGACCTCTTACTTTCCTCAAAAACCATCTCTCTCCTTGTTTTTAACAAAAAAGCGACAACTGCCATCATCTATGAACTTCTAATTTTTTCTTTCCTCTTGTTCTTGTTTGTTCTATCAAAGTCTGGATCCTCTAGGACCATGGTCATAGAAGACGCCCTCTTCACCTTTATATGTGGGGGAGCTTCAAGAGCTTAGATGTTTCTAGCTCAAGGGACCACTTGGATACATGAATTAAAAATGATTTAGAGGTTTTTTAAATATCACGTTGTTCAAATGATGCTCACCTTAGTTTTAAGATATTGAGAAGGGGGCTCTACCTCATGAGGAATATTGTAAAGTATATTCGTTGCATCTACTAACTCATCTAAATTTTGGTATAAATGATTAGCTAAGGAAATTTAATATGGTTTCAAAAACAATCGATAGAGAGTTTGATTTCCAAGATGAACAACTAATACCCTCTTTGATTTGACACCACCTATCATAATTCAACACCCATTTGAATATTAGTAACAGTTGAATTCATTACACCAAACCTTATAACATCATTATTTTCACTCAATTGAATAAAGAAGTAGGTTGCAAGAGTGATTGATCTATATAACATTTTTTTTAGAGATGAAAGGGCATATGATTTATTTTTCAAATTAACAATCACATATCCTTTTCATGAAACTATCATGTAATTGAGAGGATGTTAGAGATTATTATCTTAGAAGATAAAATAGGATTAGATTGGTTTTGATTATCAGAGATAATAGATAGCGGATCCACACCTTTTTTTTAAATCTGTTTATGTATGGTATATTTTTCTTTAATTTCCTTTTATGCTGCAGATATCTACAATGGTGTTGATCGTCATCGACCTAAATTGTTGTGGCTGTCACAAGAAAATCAAGAAAACCCTCAGCAAGTTCCATGGTGAAAAATTATTTATTTCTTTGTAACATACACTGACACACACTACAAAAATAGAGGCATAACCCGATGGTTGGGAGTCTCATCCTCACCCAACTATCTAGACTCTGATCTTGGGTCTTTTCCCCTGCATATATACAGAGATTCACTCTGCTTGCAAGAGTCCAGCCACCTTGGCTGGTAAAAAAAAAAAAACCCACTCACTCTTTCCAAATTTTGGCTAGACACAGGTAAAATAAAAGACCACGTGTTAATAATGGTCAATTTACTCCAATAGGCAAACCCCAATACAATATACACCGTTGAGCGACAATTATCAAGCGACTGGTGATGACACTCCTTTGTGGTCCATTTCGAACAGCATTCAATTGTCGAAGCAAGAAAAGCAAAAAAAAGATTACGAGCAAACCATATTTTTTAAGTGTTGATTCTAGATACAAGCACTAAGGGAATAAAAAGGCAGTTTAGAGTCTAGATACAAGGCACGTCAAAAAAAAAAATTTGTGAAAAGAAAGTGGTAAAGATGAATGAAATGGACTACATAGCAAGATCCTTTTCTTCTTTCATGCCTTTATTTGTACATCCATGAGAAATGGAGTGATGATAGTGGTAGCCTAGTAGGCGAGACAATACTTTTATGAATAAGTACCATTTAATTTTGATTTGCATGAGTTAATGCAAAACAGATAAAACCAATGTCACAAGAGTACCTTGATCTCAAATTTTTTACAATCTTAAAGTACTCCTAACCTGCAATATCGTGGGTCACATATAAGCCCATAAAAACTATGGTAAAGGCATTCTTGTCATATTTTTATGTCTTGGGTTCATTAGCCCATGAAAATGAAATAATATTGAGATATGTAAATCCATAAAAACCACTAATTTATTCTATTATGATAATGAAAAAAACTGTCTCTCATTCTCTCTCCCTCTCTCCCTCTATAGAGAAAGAGATATATATTGAGGGACAGATGCATAGTAGTTTTATCTATATATATATATATGAAAACACTTCTCATAAGAGTATAATCTTTGTATGCATATTGCCCATATGGAGAGACCGTTTATACTCCTTCGCAGGGTTCACTGTGGACCTCACCAAAGGATGAGACAGTGAGGATGGAAAGATCCATGTGGGAGCACCCCACATATCAAGTTTGGCCCCAATTACATATCTTTAAGCCCTTTATCTGCGGCCCACAAATTCATTTCATTCGGATAATCGATCCAATGCTCTAATAAATTCAGATTAGACTGAAACATTTGGCGCGGCTTGTCAAGAGGTCCCTAGTGTACTACAAGATACATTTTGGGTGATAAATGGGGCCCACCAAGAGTTTTTATAAAAGAAAAAAAAATAGTGAACGACGTATGCACATGAATATTGTCCATACATATATATATGTATCCCTCTATTTAGCAAAAGCAAAAGGCATTAACTTGCACCTACTGACATGTATTATAATTGTTGAGGTATTTATTCAAAGTCCATTATTATTTATATTATGGCAATACCCCTCTTCGTGAGAGAGTAATATGTGGCGCTTCTTCTTTACGAAAGAGCGACACATGGCACACTCCAATTAATGTCCTAAAATTCTCTCCCATTTTCCTCCCCTGAAATCTCTCTCTTTACTATTTAATTTCCTAAAAATCAGCATAATCCTTATTCCTATTATGTCCTTAATTTTTGAATATCAACACCTAAAATCTCTCTTCAAGATATTCATAAATACTCTCTTTATGATATCCATGAATATCTCCTCGTGGTATTTTGCATTCATAAAACATATCTTTAAATAATATGGACTCTACTTTCAAAAACAAATTGATCTATCTCACAATCCTTCATTTTAACCATTTGACAAAATGGCCCTAAGGGATTAAATTTTAAGATCGATGATGGCCCACTGCAATGTGATCATCAATATTATTTTCCATATGGTAATTTTCTTTCATGCCCTCCGCTTTTTTTTTCCTTCATCTATCAGCGGGGCCCACATGTGTAATCCAAACTTTTAAAATCTTTTTTCTTCCTCTCTAATAAATGCTCACACAGAGCCTGGCTAATCTTCTCAATCATCAGTTGTTGTCATCTTCGCTAAGGCTTTGATATTTAAACAAAAGATGAGTACAGTCCCCAACTCTAACCTTTGTTTCAGCCTCCAACTCATCCAAAGCCTAGATAGACTGTTTCTATTTGGGTTTAAATTTTAAGTCTCAATTAGGCCTAGGAGGCTTAATATAATTAGGTCCACACCTAGTCTAATGGAAGCCCAATCTGATAATTACAGCAGTTTTTTTTCAATATTCATGGATAAAAATTATCTATATTCAGGTTAAGGTGAAATTAGGGCTGCAGGGTTATGCATTAAGACACCCTCACAATCTTCATTTTCAAATCAAAATTATTCACCATTTGTTTTTATTATTGACTATTATAGTGGTATTTATTTATTTATTTTGGATTCCAATCAAACTTATTAGATTTGTTAGGTTATTTCTAAATCATCCATATGCTTTGCTTGTCAAGAAGAAAAAATGAAAATAAGAAATATAAATAAAATCAAAAAAATATTTGCCACATATAATTTAAATTTCAGATTTTACCTTTTTTCCTTTTTTGAAAACTTAAGAATCTAGGATGAATTATTTAAGACCACTAATTTCTTAAAGCACTACTTACTAATCTTGATTTCCTAATTCTCCCTAAAATCTTTCCTAATACGTAATTTTTTGTGCCTAAAATCTTAATAAAATTCACTTGGTCCAAACTACTCTATTTTTCTTTATAGATGACATCCGACTACACTTATTCTATTTTCATGTATAAATCTTTTTAATTTTTTTTAATGATATGACCAGCTGAATTAATTAAATGGCAGGCTCAGGCCTGAATTTTACAAGTCATGTCGGGCTTGGGCCAAGCCTAGGCCAATGCTTTTAAAGTTGGGTCAAGCTTGAATATGCCTTAAGCTGGCCTGGCTTAACTTGGCTCATGAAGACCCCTATTAAAAATTCTCAACACATCCTACCACTTGCTATGATTTTGTTTTTTTTTTTTCTAAGTTGGCCCAATGGCCAGGAGTGGAAAGGTAAGGCACCCACTTACATATATTTATCAAATGGACAGCATTGAATGTTGGTCTATATTCTTTTCTATTCAATTCCAACTGACCAATTTTTTTCATAGTAAGAGGGTTGGTTGACCTAATGATTCTTGTACATTGGACTATTCTATCTCATTTTCTTTTACTATATAATATTTTTTTCCTCTTAAGTTGAGCTTCTAGATTAATTAAGAAGATGTAATGAATCATGGCCGGCTCAGAATTGAAATAAAATCCTTGCTATCTGTGTGCGTGTCCACTTAATTAAGAAGCTCAAACCTGGTCAAAATAAATGCTGTCCTGCACATGCTCTAAGTTCCAATTGACTGTAATTAAATTTTGGCTCACCATTAGATTGAAAATGCACAATTTTTTACATACATGTTGCAAATCTGACATGGTTGGAGTGAAATTTTTGTGTTGACTCATATACTCGGGGGAGTATTTATTTTAGGCAATTTAAAAGTTGTAATAGATAACCCATATTTATGGATGCTTTCATGAAGTGGGGCCAAATTTTGGATATTAAGATTTCAAGCGATTCATATGAAGGACTGAGGTTCCAATCTTGATCAATTTGCAATTAATGGGTCAAAACTTAACACGATCAATATTGTACCTCATTTGAAAATGAGGTAACGAGTATATGAACATAAAAAGGCCAAGATCACTGGGTTGGCATGTAAAAGTAGAGAGACGTCGCCAATGATTTTTAGTGGTCCGAGTCAGCGTATAAGTGCTTAAAAAACTGGCGATCAAAGGTGAAAATTCAATACTTAAGAATCAAATTTTATGAATTTTTTTTTTTGCATTAAATAACTTCATCACCCTAATAATTCAAATTCCAAAAAAGTTAAAGGTCTAGACACATTGTTACCTAATGGTCACCCCTCACCTCACAAATTTCATCCCTTGTATCTTCAACAATATTAAAGATTGAACATTTAACCGTAAATTTTTATGTATTCTATGCTAATAAAGAGGCCATTAGAGTTCTTTAAGCGATTTTTTGAGGTCCTCAAAGTTTGAAAAAGTTCCAACTTAGTGGTACGTGGCATGAAGATAATTCATCGAATTGTTCGTATCACATTAAGAAGACTCAAAATCTCTGTAAATAGGATATTAAGCCCCGGATCTAATTAACCCTGATCATGACTCTCAGGGGTAACCTAAAATTAAGTTTATGCTTTTATGACGGCTGCAAATCCATGTGACACTAGTGACAACATACACTAGAAATATATAGTTGTAATTTACTCAAAAGCATATATTTAAAGCCCAAATCTTCACCAAGTGGAACGCCTGCATGTCGCGAAGTGTATAGTCCTTTCAAAAAATTGAGACCCCTTAATTAATTACTTTTGCATGTGGGAACATCCACACCCAAAAATAACGACATGGCCATGTACAATGAAGTTCCATAAATCTAACTCAAGGAGGCACGGGAGACAATCAAGACATCAAGTCTCCTTGGTTTTGGACCAACATGGCAATCCATGCAACTAAGGATCCAGCTAAGGATCTCCCGTTGGCTAGATCTCACTGTAATTGTCTCTAGATGATGGTTTCCCATATCGCTCAGTCCCATTCTAGCCTACTTTATTTATTCATTTATGACCAAAGGTATCTTTCACTCTCATTCTAGTCTATTATAATGAGCACTGTTAAAAATATCGCCCGATACGAACCGGTATCGATTGATACTGGTCCGATAATTTACATTTTATCGGTATCGGTATAATATCGCCAATTTCTCTCGATATATCGGCCGATTTTCCAATTTATCGGCATAACCGATATATCGGCCGATATTTTGAAAATATCGGCCGATAATATATATATATCGTCTAACCGTAATTTTTCCCTCTTTCTCCCCCTCTACTCATCCTCTTCTACCCAAAGTCGGCCCTCTTGCTGCTCCTCCTCCATTAGCCTCCAAGAGCATCACAAAATTATTTTTTTTGGTGGATTTGGCTTATAAAAGTAAAGGAAATACATTTATAAGGTAAGTATATTAAATTTCTTTTTTTTTTTTAAATATTTGTTAAGTAGGAGCTTAGATGTGATCCATGATAATGATTCCACTTGTTTTATATTATAGATTTACATGTTGTGATTTATGAGTGTGAATCTATTATTTGGTTTTTTAAAATATTAAGATTTTAACATTTATTAAGATTTAGAGTCTTTTAATGTTAAGTATTATTTTTAATTTTATTAGTATGTAAAAACATGATTTTATGAAGCAAGTTTGATAGATTTAGTAGTAGAAGACATAGATCTACAAGATGTGGATATTTTATGTTTATTTATTTTCGGATTTTTAAATATTTTAATATTAAAATAAGATTTTTTGAGGATTTAATCACAAATTTGTTATTTTGTTGTATACTTCATATATGATATGAATATGGTAAGTTTTCATTTTTTCTCAAAACATTATGTAATTACTAAATAGTTTTATATTTTCAAATTTTATTTTCTTGTATGATAATGAAATAATAATTTAATATTTAAAACTAATATTTTGAGGATTTCACTATAAATTTTTTAAAGTAAGCATAATCTTTGTAAACTTCATGTAGGATTACTTTTTTTAATTATTCTTTAATGTAATTAGTTTTATATTTTTTAATTTATTTTCGGATTTTTTTAATTTTAGATTAAACTATTATATATTTAGATTTTCATTATAAGTATGATTTCCTAATTTTATATAATCATTGTATACTTCACATATACTATTTTTTTTTATAGTTGCCTCGTCATTTATGTGAATATATAACATGTCAACATTTTTTATATTTCTAAATTTATTTTTGGATTGTTAGAACATGGAATTAGAAAAATTAAATAATTAATGTATCATTTAAAATGTACCCTTTTGAGATTCCAATTACTTTTATATGAATGTATTAATTTCTTTGTTTTTATTATATTCTGGATCTTAGTTTAAATGTTATAAATTGTGCCAATGTGTTCTTTTGTTTTGAAGAAGCGAGATTAAAATGGTGCGTGACATTGATCCAGCATGGAACCATTATGAAGAAGCTGGAAGCAAACACAAGATTAAATGTAATTACTGCCAAAAAATCATAAATGGAGGGATAACTAGATTGAAGCAACACTTGGCTCATAGGCAAGGCCAAGTAGCAAAGTGTCCTCATGTACCACCTAATGTGAAAAAAGAAATGCAAGAGTTGTTGGATGCAGGAAAACAGAAAAAGGTTGTCAGAAAGAAAAGAAAAAAGGAGAAATTTGAAGCATGTAGGGAAGAAGTTTTTGGGTCTCGGGAGGGAGATATTATTTCCTTCGATGATGATGAGGATCCAAATTTAAGCAGGGCTAGAAAAGAAAGGTTGAGGTCACTTCAGGAGGAAGAAGAAAGAAGAAGAATGCAGTATGAGGCAGCTATGAGAGGTGGCCAATATGATGAGGGTGGCTCATCTGGATCTAGGAGAGGGGGTTTGCGTCGAGCATTTAGTCAAAGACAACCCCGCCCAGCAGATATTGAGGATGATGATAAACCTCCTACACAGGCACCTCGTAGGCCAAGTGTGGTGGGTCCAATAGATCCATTTGCATATAGAAAACCAACAGCCAAGCAACCAAGCATTGTAAAAGCACTAAAGGGAAAATTTAATAAAGCAATAGATAATTTGATAAGAGCTACTGGAAAGTTCTTTTTAGATGCAGCTATTTTACCACATAAGGCAAACTCTCCTTATTTTACTACTATGTTAGATGCAGCAGCGGAACATGGTCCCGGTATAAAAGCACCCACCCCATATGAGATTGGTCATCTCTGTGTTAAAAAAGAATATGAGGAGTTACAGCTCTGGGTGGAAACTTTTAAGAGGACTTGGAAAGAAAATGGCTGAACACTAATGTGTGATGGGTGGACGACCCTCACAAAACGTCATCTCTTGAATTTTCTAGTTTATTGCCCTTTGGGAACAGTTTTTGTCAAATCAGTTGATGCAACTGATTATGTTCAAGATGCTAGATACATCAATAAGTTGTTTAATGAAGTGATTAATGATATTGGGGCAGATTGTGTAGTTCAAGTTGTCACCGATAACGCTGCAAACATGAAGAAAGCAGGACTAATGCTTATGCAGCAGAGGCCAAATATTTTTTGGTCACCATGTGCAGCACATTGCATAGATTTAATGCTTGAAGAAATTTCCAAAGGAAAAGTAATGAAACTAGTGATTGAAAAGATAAAGAAAATCACTAATTTTTTCTACCAGTCTTATAGACTTGTTTCGATGATGAAGAAATTTACAAACAATCATGAACTACTACGGTCTGACATTACTCGATTTGCCACCTACTTCATAGCCATTGAGAGATTTACAAGTATAGAGGAGGGCTTCTCCAACTCATCAAATCAGATGAATGGCTGAATTCTAAGTGGGGAAAGCGGCCAACTCCCCTAACAGAAGAAGTATGCAAGACCATTGAGTCCAATAAAATTTGGCCTCATGTTAAAAATTGCTTAAATGTTTTTGAGCCTCTAATAAAAATTCTTCGATTGGTTGATGGTGATGATAAGCCAACTATGAGCTTTTTACATGAGGCCATGGAGAGAGCAAAGATGGCCATTAAAGCAAACTGTAGATATTATACTAAACATTGGCAAATCATTGATAGCCGTTAGGAGCGTCAATTACATCATAACTTACACACTACTGGTAAGTGGAGACTGATTTCTTATTGATTTTCATTATTATATTAAATTCTTTTTAATACATTACTCATGTAAATTTTTGCATTTAATAGGTTACTTTCTCAATCTACAATTTCGATATGAATCTTTAGATCGAAATATAACTGATGAAATTCGAGTGGGCATGAAAAATGTTATTGAAAGACTAGCAAATGACGCTGATGAGGCTATTAGGGCAACAAACCAAGTAAGTAAATTAAAAAGTAAAGATCTTATATAATGTATGTTGTTTTCTTCAATTTAATTTATATCATTATTCATTCATAAGTCATAATAGTTGATATTGATAATTCTTTTGCTTCTTTAATGCTATTAGATCGATGTATATAATGAAGAAATGGGAAGTTTTGGCACCACCATTGCTCGAAGAGCTGTCACACAAACATATCCTGGTAAGGATTGTATAATATAAATAGTAAATTATATTTTCATTATTTGAAAATTCAAAAATTGAATGTTTAATATTATTTTCTTTTATTTTCAGCTGAGTGGTGGTTAAATTATGGAGAGAGTGCTCCAGCATTAAGGACGATCGCAATTAAAGTTCTCAGTCAAACTACATCTTCGTCAAATTGCGAAAGAAATTGGAGCACCTTTGCTTTTATCCACACAAAAGTAAGGAATAAAATCACGATGGATAATTTGAACAAACTGGTCTACATTCACTATAACCTCAAGCTCCGCAGTCAAAATCGAAGAAGAAGAGCATTTGAGGATCAACAAGATTACTTCTGCCCAATTAATTTAGACTATATATTTTCAACAGAAGATGATTTGTTAGGTGAGTGGCTAGAGGAGGCAGAAGAGCCATTATTAGATGGAGATCCAGAGCTAGTAGAAATGGTTGAGGACTTGACTGGGAAGCAACTTGAGCCAATGAAAGCCTCTGAAAGATTATAAGAGATTAATTTGACACAACAACAGAGGGGTACTACGGTTGATCCTTCAGAAGCAAGAGGAAAGGAGGTGGGTGAGGAGAGTGAGTCAAGTATCTCTACATCTTCCTCATCAGCAGGAATTCCTCCTGATTCCCCTGGGACTGGCGGTCACTATGGAGATAATGAGCCACCAATGTATGAGACAGTTGAGCATTTTCCTAGTGCTACAGACTTAGATCCCCATCGTGGTTATGTAAGATATGTCTCACAAACTGAGACAGAGATTGGTAGTAGCATCGGTCAAGGAGGAGGGGAAGGTACTTCTACAGGTAATGTTGGACAACAGCAGGCTATGTATGAACCGTATGGATACAATCTTCATTGGCCAACTCAACTGCCTTTAGCTTCACCGTTATAACCGTGGTATGAGCATGGACAATGAATGATCCAACGTGAACCCCAACAAGCTATTTTTCGTCCTCATGAATTTTTTTAATTTAAATTTGGCCCCTAGTCATCTCAATCTACTGAGGATAGCTCATCATATTATGAAGGGATCTTCGTTCATCAGCAACAATATCAATATGGCCAAGGTTATGGGAGTGCAATGCAAGAGTTTGGATTATATTATTATAACCCATACCAAAGAAGAAGAAATGATGATGATGATGATATCGAGCTTGGAAGACACTCTACTTGGAATTAGGGTATGTATTCATTCTCTCCAATTGCTTTATGATTTATTTTACTGTCATTATATCATATGCTATGTTAATATTCATATTCTTGAATTTACAACTTGCTTGATAATTGAGTGATAAATTGATGGTTAATGAATGATGAATGGTAATTGATGACTGATAAATAATGATTTATATACTATATAAGATACAAGTATAACTTACAAGTGTACAACACTACAAGTCTACAACCACTATATATAAATTAAAAATAAATTATATTCTCTAAAATTTCATACTAATAGATAGTTCATATTTTATAAGTTATAATTATGGTTTTTATAAAAAAAATTACAATTTCGGACAAGACAGCGATACAGGATACCATAAGTTAGGGGAACCGATATTTTGATTTATATGTGTTACTAATGAAAAAAAGCATTGTTTTCCAGTATTTTCTAATATTTTGAACTTTTTGGATATTTTTTCAATTTTTTTTGGATTAAAAAAAATTCACACCGCAATGACCGTGACGGACCGCGAACCGCGTCCGATACCGATACCGTATCGGTTTTTTGGACCAACCGATACTGCGACCGATACCGCGATTTTTATCCATGATAATGAGAATTTGTGCCAAAAGGTTGGTTGGGTGGCAAATCTGCATATTTTCTGTCCAATTGGGTTTCTCTGCTGGTTTTGACTTATGGTAGCCTCCACAATCTAATCTAGGCTTGTAACCCATCTGCCATGGGATCAATCTAGGGTCGGCTCCATCATGGAAGGGTCGGCCGCTGAAAGTTTCTGCACGAAATCAGTCCATTGACAAATTTCAATCATATTATTAGAACTTCAACAACTGGGCTGACAGCTAACATCCTATCCAAAAGGGCAAAAAAAAAAAAGGTGCATCGCCGTCCATTTATTACCTTAGATCATGGCCTCATACAGAATGGTCTTCTGGCAGTGGACCCTACCTTTATATCTCATGGATCCAGCTGCATATAATAACCATCACCCTTACCATGAAAACCACACCAACCATCCTATCGGTATGATCACCCGTCCTTTCAAAATCTAGCCGTTAATTTAAAAGTTAAATACATATTAAAAAATAAAAAATAAATACAGCCCCATGTTTGATCAAGGTTTGCTACTTCTAGATTCATATCTATAATAACTGTGGCAACCCGGCAGTACCTCTGACATCACCCACAAGACCCGACCCTAATCATAATTATATTTCATATTTATGATGACCATCCAACGGTATATATTTCCCGTACGTACCTAAGAAGCTATGAATTATAAGTAGCTTAGATCAAAATTTTAAGGTGGCCCAGCTCGAAGGTCAATGCAGATTCGCCCTCGGTATTGGTACTGGCACCAATGTAGTGAAGGCAATACGAAATCATGTCAGCCTAACCTTATGGTAGGCGACAGCAGTCATCTTTTCTCTATCATATTAGAGGCCCGTTTGGATGCAGGTTAGAATTAAATAGAGTAAAGTAAATTTAAAATAAAAAAATAATATATGATAAAATTATAATGACTTTTTTTTTTAATTATTTAATAAGAAATTTTTAAAATTTTTCATATGAAAAGTAGATATTTTTTGTAATTTAATAATTTTTTTTAATTTCTTTAAAAAAAATTAAAAATTAAATATTTAATTTTACACTAACTTACTTTACTCCATATCCAAACACAGCCTAAATCTTTTTCCTCATTCGAAGATGCCATCTCACCCGAACTCTCTTTTCCCTTACCACAGGGCTAGGGACGAGCCCTCTAGCTTAAAACAAAAGAAAGAAGAACAAGTTGAAAGGGAAGAAGATAGAATTCATTTATTTTACTCCAACCCCCAATTTTACAAGCATTTCAACCTTGCATTTCCACCTTTCCCCTTCAGCCTTTATTCCATTTCCTTAGAAATGAAAGAGAGAGAGAGTCCTCTCACTGTAATATTTTCTGGGTATGTTGTCAATCTCCTTCCGCATGGTGCTACTCCTGCCCAGCGACATAATACATCAGCTCTTCCCCTGGCCTGGCCCCACAAGTGTCAGATTTGGACCGAGAAACCCGGCCGAAGACGACGACGGAGAAGAGAAAGACACCCGTGGAGAGGAAGAGAGGCCAAAAATAGGAGACAACAGTCACAAGGCTTGGGGCATAGTTGATCATAAAGACAAGGAAAATGGAGAAAAGGGTAGCCACAATGAGGTGAAACCTATATTGCATAAGCATTTCTGGGACGTCCATGGCCAGGAAGAAGATGGAGAAATCAAGATGGGTTGAAGAAAAAGGCCAGAGTTTTGTGGTCTTTTTAAGAGAGAGAGAGAGAGAGAGAGAGAGAGGTTATCAGTTATCTTTTTATGCAAAGATTCTCTGCTTAGAACTGTGTAAAATATTATACGAGTTTTGCATTCTCTCTCTCTCTCTCTCTCTCTCTCTCTCTCTCTCTTGCTGGCATTATTTGGAAGCTGACGGCAGCCCCCTTACTTCGTCTTGAGGCCTTCCTTTTACTTCAAACTCCTGTCTCATTGAGTCCTCTCCCATTAACCTTTGTCACTGTGGAGTCATCATATACACCCCTTGTTTTAGTATTCAAAATTGAGGCCAAGCTGTAATAACTCTAATTTAATTATTTTCACACATCACCCCTATAAATCTATCATTACTAGTCTAATTTTACAAATGAATAAATATGATAGAAACTTTGTACCAAGCATGATATCTATGGAATTTTTTGAACTTATTAGTATCACACTCTTGGTGGAGTGCTGTTATATTAGCACCTTAGGGCCTGTTTGACATCATTATGTGAATATTTAATTTCTAGAATGGAACAAGAAAATTTCATTTGACTGACACTTTGTGTGAGAGTAAATCTAGAGAGAGAAAGAAGAGGGAGACAAATAATGAAACTTCATAGATGTACAAAAGGAAGACAAAATGCCTAGTGCGTGTAGTTCTCTGGTTTAGAGTTAGAGGGCTCCTAAGCCCTAGCTTAAAATTTAAATTGAAGCTCCCAACTAAGTTGAAGTGTTTATAGCCCCACAAATACTAATTAATCTATCTAATACACATTGATGGGATCAAATATCCAAGTCTTTATCATTCAGAAAAATAAACATATAAATCCAAATCTTGAGACATTAACTAAAGGGACAGGTTCATATTCACTTTCCACTCATATGCTTGAAGTGGACCCAAACCCCAATCCAAATTAATACCCAAACTCATGTCATATGAAACGTTGAAAGTGCAACGTTTAAACGGCATGGGGTAATATATAAACTAAGATTGCCATTTTGAACATATCCCAAAGGAATATCTTAGGAGAAATGCTAGCCACACTCCCCATCTCACAACTCATCTCACAACTGTCCTATGTGGCAGTTTCCCCTCTCCCTCATCTCTAAAATGTTAAAAGCAAAACAAATTAGTTAGGCATGCTACATAGGACAGTTGTGAGATGAGTTGTGAGATAGGGAGTGTGACTATCATTTCTCTAAGGGACATGCAGCCGACAAAACAGGGAGACAAACGTCTAAGGGATAGAAAAATGATAGTCACACTCCCCATCTCACAACTGTCCTATGTGGCATGCCTAACTAATTTATTTTGCTTTTAACATTTTAGAGATGATGGAGAAGGGAAACTGCCACATAGGACAGTTGTAAGATGAGTTGTGAGATGGGGAATGTGGCTAGCATTTCTCTGTCCCTTATTTCTGATGCTTTTTAGAACCCAATACCAATATGACATGTGCGTGTGACACTCTTATATAATCATTTTATTTGATTTTGGATGAAAGAAACTTTTATGCTTAGTGTCTTCTCTCCCAGAGCAAAATCAATTCCTTCATCATAATAACCACAGCAACAACAACATTATTATTATTATTATTATTATTATTATTATTATTATTATCAACTTAGTGTTATTCAGATATCGCATTCATATTGTGACTTGACTAAGCTCAAAATCTAGGTTGATACGCTAATAATAATCTTATAATTTTGAGTAATGACAAAAAGGCCAATACAGAAAATTTCTCTCCAGAAAGCCCTCGTATTAAAATTAATTACTGGCAAATTTTCTATGAAGAGTCAATCCTCCAAGTCCATAGTGGGACAGATATAATTGCTGATAATTGATCAATTTATAAAGGTCGGGAGCTTACTTGAATGTTTGATATTATTTTTTTACTTTGGTGGATCCAATAGCGCATATTACTCCAACTAAATACAAATCAAGTCATTAGAGATGTGCAAAATTACCGGCTTCCATCAAGTAAAGGTGAGTCTCCAACATATGATCATACATGGTTATTATCGTGGAGATTATTTCTCTCTCTATATATATATATATTTTAAAATTACATCACAACCAAATTTCTTTCAAGCTATCAATTTGAGTGAGGATACATAGTTGGTTAGGACCACTCAATCTAAGTGATGTTGGAATATTCCCATCCATTATAAGATCCATATTGTGGGCCATGGTAGTTGTTTTGATTTATAAAATATGCGTAATGTATGGGTGGCACTCAAATGAGAGTTAGTAGAGTGTCATTGGTGTATGGTTGCTCTCCATCTTATGTTCAAAACTACTTAGTATTTGCCCGAAACACATTTGTATAGATTTAGTGGGCGCCACCCAAGAAGAAGTCTTCTTGCGTCAAAGAAATCTGAGATACCCATGTCTTCAAGTGAAAAAAAAAAAAAAAGAAGAAGAAAAGAAGAAGAAGTAAAACAAGAAAAGAAGAAGAAGTATGTGTGGCCACAATGTTCTGTTTCACGAAAGGCCAACATTATATCATTAGAGTAAATTTCAAATAAGGCTTTAAGTTTTTGCCTTATTTCCAAGAAAAGACATAAGTTTCAAAAGTTTTTAAATTAGACTCTAAGTTTTGTAATAGCTTTTCAATTAAGGACATCTAATAATTTAAAGGTATTTTTTGGTGGCTTTTTCCTCAGTTTTTTTAAAATATTAAAATTAACAATTTGCCGATTACCTTGACATGATTTGAGCAACCACTATATGCTGCCGATCACCATTGGGACACTAGTTGTCCATGATCATCGTGAGGATGTCAGAAAGAAAGTGAGAAGAATTGAATGAGGATTTTATTTTAATAAAGGATAATTTGATTATTTTTAAGACATTGAGAGAAGAAGTCGCTAAAAAATAATTTTAAATGGATGGATGCCTTTAATTGAAAACTTCTTAGAAAATTTAAAGACTAATTCGAAAATTTTAAAACTTATGTTCTTTTTAAATAAGGCGATTGGAAATTTTCCCAATGTCATTATTATATTGTCTAGATTCATGTGATGATGACACCTCATATACCCCTGTGAAAAGGCGAGGAATAGAATGAGGTTTCTTAAAGGCCCTGGGCTTTACATTAGTCTGAGGCAAAAACGGACTTACGCTTACGGGAGTTTTGGTTTTCATGTAGATTGGGAACTGAGAAAAGCATGTTATCCTTTTCCAGACAGTATGGTTTTTGTTGCATGGACAAATCACAGGAGGAGAATAAATTAAAGATGAGTGTCGCGTAACACCACACTTTTCCTCTGTTTACTTGGCATTTCAATATAACATTCTAGTTTTCCGCGTGGGAAGCAACATGCCTAATTCCACAGGAATTTGGTGAACCCAAAGTTACAATTGAAGTGCGGCTTACGCATAATTCACTACAATAATTTTTACTTTTAGCTATGAAAGTTTTCATCACCAAAAAAGATAAAAACGTCGATAAATTATTTTACCAAGAAAAAAAGTTATGTTAGCCGATCGTCCCAAAAAATTCATGGGGAAAAGGTATTACCTATGGGATTTTATTCCATCGTCCAAAGTTACATTTTCATCGACGATAGTTTATAAAAAACATCGGTAAAATCATTTTATTTTTTTAAAATTTTCAGTTTACTTTTTACCTACATTTTTTAATATCGGAAAAATCATTTCACCCTTTTTTTCAAATTTTCAAATTGTTTTTACCGACATTATCTAATGTCGTAAAATCATTCCATTTTTTTAATTTTCAGTTTACTTTTATTGATGTTTTTTAATGTTTGTAAAATCATTTCACCCCCTTTTTTTTTTTAATTTTCAATATTATTTTTACCAACGTTATCTAACCTCTGCAAAATCATTTAGTTTTTTTAATTTTTAGTTTACTTTTACTGACGTTTTTTTCCCGCATCGGTAAAATCATTTCCCCTTTTTTTAAATTTTCAATTAACTTTTACCGCTGTTATAAAACGTCAGCAAAGTAATTTCATTTTTTTTAAATTTACTTTTACCGACGTTAAAAGACATCAGTAACATCATTTTATTTTTTCAAATTCTTATTTTACTTTTACTAATGTCACAAAACGTTGGTAATAGTATTTTCCCTTTTCTCAAAATTTTCAATTCACATTTACCGACGATAAAAAACATCGGTAAAAATATTTCTAATTTAAAACAATTTTAATAGAAATATAAAAGAATGGTTGAAATATAAAAGAATTTGCATAAAGTTGGTCGGGCAATTTCCATGGTTTGCTCGACTGAAAAGGGTTTGGGTCGAGCAAGCATAAATTTTGTCTGGGCAATTTGTGTAGACTTACTCAAACGAGTAGAGGTTTTACATCTGATTTTTATGTACATTTCTTTTCATTAATTTCTTTAGTTCAACTTATCTAATGACACAAGCTAGGGTACAAAATTAAAATATAAAAATTATAATCTTATAATATAAAAATTGCAACACATATTATACCAACTTTTTTTGCAAACCTATGAATTAGTTAATACTAAAAAACCTATCAGTAGCCATTTACTATACAAGGTCATGAGGTTTGGATAGTGCCAATACCTGAACCCCACTGTCTGGTCAGGCATGGGTAGGGCCAGCGCCTGAGCAGCTACTGCTTTGTTCGTTTCATGAATGCTACGTGTCACTTTCTCACGGCCAACAAGAACACTCCAACATTAACATTATGTGCAGTCGTCGTCGTCATTTTGCCTTTTTCCACCCACTGCACGGCACCTTAGCTGGAGCTAACTTTCTGTGGACACCAATTCACGTGACTGTACGATGATATTGGATTTGACACCCACTTAAATAAACGGGACCATTCTCCCAACGACGGCTTCACTTTAAATAAAAAAAAGCCCTTCGCTTTATGTCCCCTAAAAATAAGGACTCAAAAAGAGTTATCCCTAACAATAATTTTTAAAAAAGAAATGATAATTAAATTCCTAAAGAAATGATAATTAAATTCCTAGTTTCTCTATTAATAAATCAATTAGTTTCTATCTTTTCTCTTTCTTTCAATTAACTCTAACGGGTGTTTGAGACTTTCCAACATCTTCTCCTTTCAAATAGGGTCCTCTTATTTTATGATAAGATCTAAATTGAATCAATGGTTAAGAAATCATGTTCAATGGGCCGCTCTTAACTTCAAAGATGACCAAGCATCTCAACTAATAAAATCAATTGTCTCCTCTCTCTCTTGTGGAGCTTTTCACCCTTGGAACATCATATTTAAATGTCCCCCCCCCCCTCTCCAACTTAACTAATTGATTTAAGATTAAATACACATTCCTCCTCATAAATGATATCTTTTGATCTTCTCTTCTCTCATTAGACAGTTAGATAAAGTCAGAAACCCCCTTTTTGAAGGGGTGCTATTTTAGAATTTATTTTTTTCTTCACTTCCTAGAAATAAAGCCCCATAATAGTAATTAAAACAATGACATTTTTTTTAAATTCCAAAAAAAAGATAGCTATCATCTTGTTTATTTCTCTCCAAAGGCCTCAAAATAGTAATTAAAGCAATTGCCATTTTTCACATTTAAAAAAAAGTAAAAAAAATGTTATCTTTTCACTTCTTCATATCTCTTTTTTTTTTTTTTTCAATCATCAATGTGGCCAACTGTCCCATCACCATAAAATTTTAAATTTCATTTGGGCCCCACTGATGGATGAAATAAATATGTTAGCAAAATGTGAATACAAAAACTTAGTTAGTAATTTTGAATAACAAAAAGCGAGAAAAACATATTTTAAATAAAATATTTATAATAATATTAAGAAATAGAAAAAATCTCATTTAGTATTTTCATTTTCGGCGTCAATTTGTCTTAAGCCGGCCCTAGTCCCAATAGTGCATTCATTTAGACAGTAAAAAATTGTCGATCAAGTGTTTAGGGGTGATTATTAAGCCGCCGTCATGGGACAGGTAGTTAGGGAGAACTTTCAAACCTCCCGATGTTATCTTAATAGGAGCCATGGGGATACCTTTCAATCCTCCCCATCTTATCTTAATAGGAGCCACAAGAAAGTAGTTGGTTCCACAATCTAAAACTTCTCCATGTGAGCAAACAAAATTCTAAGAAGCATAAGGTCCACATGCAATCATGTTGTCACGTAAAATGAAGGGTAACTTACGTGGAGGTTCATTTTTTCAAATTTAATTAGATAGAAGTTCGCCTTATAAGTTTTTAGTTACAAGAGTCCACTAGTATTATCGGATTTAATACTTCAAGTCTATTCTATTTTATATATTTTATAATAATAGCAATTTTACCCTTAGAATTTCCTTATTTTTTTTAGGGTCTAAACCCTAAACACCGCTTACCAGCCAACAATCACTAGTGGCCGGTGACTTTTTCAACTGATGACCCACAAATTTTTTTTTTATCTCAACCTACCTAAAGTAGCCCTTTTCGTGGCTTAAATATGAGATATGGAGGTTGGCTCTAATACCAATACGGACTTAACCAATGCGCCAAAAGCCTGATGACTGATGGAACATGTCAAATTAAATTTTATAACTATTTAAGACTGTAACATACCGCTGGCCGGCAGGACGTATTGGAAATAAGAACATGAGACAGAGGAACATTAAGAATTCTATATTTTTTCAGTATTCAAATTGAAGAATCATGAATATTAAGAATTCTGAATTTTTCAGTGCTGAAATTGAAATATTAGGAATATGAGACACCAGGACATTAATAATTCTGAATTTTTAGTGCACAAATTAAAGAAACAGGATCATTTATTAATATACATGATAAATAAGAATATCAATCAGATATGTAAAAAACAAGAACATGCTTAAAGTTAGTAGCATATTAACAGTCTTAGAAACAGAAACATGAGAGAGAAACTAGAACAACATGACAAATTGGAACATAAACAACAGGTAAATGTTTCATGTGTTAGTGTATATGAAAAAGAGGAACATATTTCATGTATTAGTATTGTTAGAAATAAAAACATGTGTAAGAAACAGGAACAAGTTCAAACATGAAAATGAGAAACAAAAACATAAGAAATAAGAACATGAGAAGCAGGAAAATGTAAGATGTGTTAGTGTCTGTGAGAAACAAAAACATAAGAAATAGGAAAATGTGTTAGTAGTATTACATATAGGAACATGAGAAATAAAGACATGTTCCATGTATTAGAGTATATAAAAAATAGGAACATAAGAAACAGGAACATAAGAAAAAGTGGCAATTCCATGTGTTAGTGTATTTGAAAAATATGAACATGAGAAACATGAACATATTCCATATGTTTATATGAAATAGGAATATGAATGAAAATAGGATCATATGTTACTGTGAAATAGGAACATGTAAACAGGATCTTGAAAATAGGACCATGTGTTAGTGTAAATAGGAGCATGCATGAAAATATGACCATGTATTAGTGTAAAACAAGAACATATAAACAAAATTATGCGTTAGTGTAAAGCAAGAACATGTGGTATATAAATAAGAACATATTCCATGTATTAGTGTGAAATAGAAACATGTGGTACGTAAACAGGAAAATATGTTAGTGCAAAATATGAACATGTGGTATGTAAACAGGAATATATTCCATGTATTAGTGTGAAATGGGAACATAAAAACAAGACCATGTGTCAGTATGAAACAAGAACATAAAAACGGGATCATGGTTTAAAAACAAATTCGAAAGTCCGACACAAAAGTCATAGAAAGTTGGCCGGAAAAGTCACCAGTCGCCGGCCGAAAGTAGTCGCTGGCCACCGGTGGTCGCCAACCGGACTGTAATAGTATTGCTACATATAAAGCTATTTTTTTAAGAGTGGTAAAATAATAATATTTTAGCATTTCAAGGGTAAAAACATTTTAGTGGATTTAAAGCTCTAAAATCTCTAAAACTAGACTTCAAACTACATCATCATCATTATCATCATCATCAAAGTCTTATCCTAATTATGTTGGGGTTGGCTATATGAATTTTGTTTCTCCATTCCATTCTATTTTGAGCAAAATCATTAGTTAAGTTAAATTTCTTTAAATCAGGTCGGCTACATGAATTTTGTTTCTCCATTCCGTTCTATTTTGAGCAAAATCATTAGATAAGTTAAATTTCTTCAAATCTGATTTAATGACTTCCATCATTGTTTTCTTCGACCTACCCCTACTTCTTGATGGGCTATCTAGCAAAACTTAATCTACCTGGTACCATAACTGGCCTACATTCAACATCTCTAAACAATCTTGAACAGATTTCTCTAATCTTATCCCTTATTGGTGTTACCCTTAAATGCTCTCGAAAGCCTTCATTTCTAATTTTATCTTTCCTAGTTTTACTACACATCTACCTAAGTATTTTCATCTCCACTACATCCATTTTATGCATATGTATCCTCTTAATTAGCCAACATTCTGCTCTATATATCATAATCGGTATAACCACTATCCTGTAAAATTTGTCTTTTAATTTTATTGGCATTTATCATCATAAAGCACTCCAAAAGCTAATTTTACTAGTTTTAAAAAATGAACTTGACTGTGAAGCCTCTAAAATGAACCCTCTGTGTCGGAAAAGAAAAGTGTGGTCCCCACTTTTGGTCGCAATCACCGTATTATTAAACAACATCGTATCTCATTTGCAGGATGACAGCATCAGTTTTTTTTTTTTGACACGTGTGGACACTCTAGAGGCCAGTTGGTGATCAATAATGCAACTAAGTGGTCTATAAATCACGCTTTATCATTTCTATGTTTCCATCGTGTTTCGATTCGAGTGCAGTTCTTGGTTGGCCACATCAACAATGGCAGACAAGGTATCCCAACTGCTAAATCCTTTCCAATCTTCTACGGTTCTATTGCTGCTATGTTTGTATAGTTCCTGCTTACCGTCTGATTTCATTCCACTCATGAGAGTGGGTCTTTGGTCTTTGATTTTTATCTCCAAAACAGTGCATTTGATGACTTCTTCTAAAACGTTGTTTTTGAAAGGGACGCAATACTCTTGTGATTAAGATTAGATATGTAGGAGTTCTCGTAGAAAATAGATCTTTTAATTGACCCATGTTGTTGAGATTAATATCTGACCCAATTGATCATGACAAAGGACTCTTATCATCAGTTCTCTTCACCGATCGAGTGGGTTGATTAGTAACTACACTGAGTCAACTCAAAGTATACTCATATATTCAGTGACATAGTTTGGTTGCACTTAGTAATTTGGATGAGTCATAGTTAAATCTGATCAACCTGCCTGTCAACCTCTTGATCATGAACTCAATTTAAGTAACTAAATCAGACTGCAAGACTAATGTGTCGGAAACTATGGAACTAAATCAGACTGCCGGACTCATGTGTCGGAAACTATGGAACTAAATCAGGCTGCCGGACTCATGTCTCGGAAACTATGGATCTGACAATGTTTGTTGATAGCATTCAAAGACCTCTTACTTTCCTCAAAAACCATCTCTCTCCTTGTTTTTAACAAATAAGCCACAACTGCCATCATCTATGAACTTCTAATTTTTTCTTTCCTCTTGTTCTCGTTTGTTCTATCAAAGTCTGGATCCTCTAGGACCGAGGTCATACAGGACGCCCTCTGCACCTTTGTACGTGGAGGAGCTTCAAGAGCTTAGATGTTTCCAACTTAAGGGACCACTTGGATACATGAATTAAATGTGGTTTATAGGTTTTTTAAATATCATGTTGTTCAAATGATGCTCACCCTTAGTTTTAGGATATTGAGAAGTGGGCTCCACCTCATGATGAATATTGTAAAATATTTTTATTGCATCTACCAACACATCAATATTTTAGTATAAATAATTAGCTAAAAAATTTAATATGGTATCAAAGACAAATAATATCGATTTTAAATCCCAGGAGAAACAACTTATACCTTCTTTGATTTGACAGCACCTATCATAATTCAACACCCATTCGAATATTAGTAACAGTTGAATTTATTACAGCAAACCTTATAACATCGTTATTTTCACTCAGCTGAATAAAGAAGCAAGTTGCAAGAGTGATTGATCTACATGCATACAGTGATCATCAACAAGATATTTATCATTTTTTTTAGAGATGAAAGGGTATATGATTTATTTTTCATATAAACAATCACATATCCTTTTTATGAAATTATTATGTAATTGAGAGGATGTTAGAGATTGTTATTTTAGAAGATAAGAAAGGATTAGATTTGTTTTGATAATCAGAGATAAAAGACAAAGGATCCACACCGTTTGTTTTAAATTTGTTTATGGATGGCATCTTTTTCATTAATTTCCTTTTATGCTACAGAGATCTACAGTGGTGTTGATCGTCACCGACCTAGATTGTTGTGGCTGCCACATGATAATCAAGAAAGCCCTCTGCAAGTTCCATGGTAAAATATTATTCGTTTCTTTTAAGGCTCCACTTTGTAACATACGCTGACACACACTACAAGAATAGAGGGACTGAACATACGCTGACACACACTACAATAATAGAGGGATAGCCCAGTTGGGAGTCTTATTCTCACCCAACTATCTAGACTTTGATCTTGGGTCTTCTCACATGCATATTTGTAGGGATGCACTACCTTGGCTTGTGATAAAAAAATAAATAAATAAATAAATAAAATAAAACCATACACCCACTCACTCTTTCCAAATTTTGGCTAGATAGGTAAAAATAAAAAACCATGTGTTAATAATAGTCAATTGACTTCAAAAGGCAAACCCCAATACAATATACACCATTGAGCGACAATTATCAAGTGACTGATGATGATACTCCTTTGTGGTCCATTTTGGACAGCGTTCAAGTGTCTATGCAATAAAAGCAATAAAAAGATTACGAACAAATCATATTTTTTTAATGTTGATTCTAGATACAAGCACTGAGGGAATAAAAAGGCCGTTTAAGGTGCGTTTGGTATTGTGCCATTGGGATGTTCCTATGTTGCTACTAGATAAGTTTGTAGAAAACATGTTTGGTATGTGCAAATCATTGTTCCGAATTTTGATATCATGGGAAAGAATATCAAAAATTTAACCTGCAAGTATAAAAAACTTAGAACAATTTGTTTTTTTAAAAAACAGCTTGCTGCCACATTGATTCCTACTTATCTCAAAATGATTCTACTACTTAATTCCTAAAGTGGGTCATATGTTAATAATAAAAAAAGGTGGACCTATATTTTGATTTCTAATTTCTTATAATGGTGGGATCACATCTTAAATCTTTTGAGTGTAAGCTCAATATTCTAGTTTATAAATGTGAGTTATATAGTCAAAAAACTTATCTTTCAAAAAAATAATATTCAATCTTGCAAAAAAATATTTAATCTTTTAAGAAAAAATACTTAAAATTTCAAAAAAGAATTAATCTTTCAGAAAAAATATTTAATATTTCAAAAAAAATTTAATCCTTACAAAAATATTTAATACTTCGAAAAATATTTAATTTTTCAAAAAATTAATCTTTCAAAAAATATTTAATATTTAAAAAAAAATTTAATGTTTCAAAAAAATATTTAATATTTTAAAAAACTATTTAATCTATCAAAAAATTTAATATTTTAAAAAAATATTTAATCTTGAAAAAAATATATAATCTTTCAAAAAATATTTTAATATTTTAATTTTTTTAAAAAAATATTTAATTTTTCAAAAATAAAATTTAATCTTTAAAAAAAATCAATAAAAGGTTGAGCCACATTGTAATTTCTTTGAATGTGGGCCACATTATGAGTCCTATGAAAGTAGTCCCATGTTCTAATTTCTATAAGTGGGTACCATATAATTTTTAAAGTAGAACCTTGTTTACAAGTAACAAATGGGATGGTCTTACATTAAAATCTCTTATAATTTACAAATGTGGCACCATATTGTAATTTCTAAATGTGGGTCCTATTTACAAAATTATAAAAACTATGGCTCCACTTTGTAATTTCTAAATATGGGTCACGTAGTCACAATCACAAATGGTGGTCCTATATTGTAAGTGTACTATATTGTAATTTATAAAGATGGGTCAAACATTTATATTAAAAAAGGTCGGCACCACATTATAATCTCTTATAATTTACAATGGTAGGCCCACATTGTAATTCTTATAAAAGTAGGCTCACCTTATATATCCTATGAATATGGGCCCCATATTATAATTTTTAAAGGTGAATATTACATTGTAACTTCTACCGATGGGTCTCATGTATAATAAAGTACTGCAAACATTAAACGGTGGGTACACATGTTAGATCTTATGATTTTTTGCTTTGATTCGTTGGAAAAAAAATCTTACACTGTTAACAAACAAGTTCCATATGATATATTCTCAGCAAAATATTTTAACACAATATTGTCAATCAAGTTCTGCAGAGTTTTGTTTTGATACAACTTGATCTCAGCACAACTAGATCTGAGCACAAAGTCGGAACAACACGAGAACAATGCCAAACAAGCACTTAGAGTCTAGATCCAAGGCACGTTAACAAAAAAAAAAAAAATTTGTGAAAGCGGAAAAGATTAATGAAATGGACTACATGGCAAGATCCTTTTCTTCTTTCATGCCTCTATTTGTACATCCATGAAAAATGGAGTGATGATAGTGGCACCCTGGTAGGCGAGACAATACTTTTATGAATAAGTACCATTTAAATTTGATGTGCATGAGTTAATGGAAAAAGATAAAACAATGCCACTAGAGTACCTTGATCTCAAATTTTTTACGATCTTACTGTACTCCTAACCTGCAATATCGTGGGGTCACATTTAAGGCCATAAAAACTATGGTAAAGGCATTCTTGTCATATTTCTATGTCTTGGGTTCATTAGCCCATTAAATAAAATAATATTGAGATGTGTTAATCCATAAAAACCCCTAATTTATTCTATTATGATAATGAAAAAATTTCCCTCTCTCTCTCTATATATATATGAGAGAGAATACTTCTCATAGGATTATAATCTTTGTATACATATTGCCCACACGGAGAGACTGTATACACTCCTTCATAAGGCTCACTGTAGACCTCACCAAAGGATGAGACAATGGGGATGGAAAGATCCATGCGAGAGGACCCCACATATCAAGTTTGGCCCTAATCACATGTCCTTAAGCCTTTCAACTGTAGCCCACAAATTCATTCTGTCCGAATTATCGATCCAATGCTTCAATAAATCGGATTTGACTGAAACTTAGAGCATGGCTTATCAGGAGGTCTCCTGTGTATTGCAAGGTTTGAATTGGGTGATAAATGGGCCCCACCAATAGTTCTCATGAAAAAAAAATGGCAAGCAACGTATGCACATAAATATTGTCCATACATATATATATATCTCTCTCTATTTAGAAAAAGCAAAAGTCATTGACTTGCACCTACTAACATGTATTATAATTGTTGAGGTATTTATTCAAAGTCCATATAATTAGTACAGAAATCCAAATCCTGAGCTTTGACAAGAAGGAAAGCAAGGTGACCGTATCGGGTTCGTTTGACCCAGAAAAGCTCATTGAGACACTCTGCTGCAAGGCTGGCAAATACATCACGGGTTACGAAATCAAGCCGCCCAAAAAACCCAACCCTCCTGTAGAAGAGAAGCAGAAGCCGAAGCCAGACAAGTCAAATCCTCCTGCCCCACCATCCACACATATAACTGTAATAGGGATGCCCATTCTAGCTCAGGGGCCCAATGTCTGTCGTTGCAGGCCCTATTCTAACTGGCCCAATGCTTGCTGCAAGCCCTGTTCTAATGAACCCAAGGACTGTTGCGGATCCTGTTCCGAGGGTAGCGAGGTAGATGGGATATGGAGGATTATTCGTTATGGGAGTGGGGACAGCTTTTGCAGTCCCACGTATGAATGAGGTTGTGGTCGTTCAGGTTGATTTGGTTAATCTTGTGGGGTGTTTTCTAGTGTTTTATTGATGTATTTAGAGCCGGTCCCTATTTCCCTAGTTATTATGGTTTGTTCTCTCGCGTGTTTGGATATGTTTGTTTGCATTCTGTTACATATATGTAATGAATCATGGCTGGCTCAGAATTGAAATAAAATCCTTACTATTTATTGTGCGTCTCCACCTCATTAAGAAGCTCAAACCTTGTCAAAATAAATGCTGTCCTGCACATGCTCTAATTTCCAGTTGATTGTAATTAAATAAAGGCTGTCCTGGACATGCTCTAATTTCCAGAAGGACATCGGCAATTGGTACTTGTTCTCTACTAGGCCACACAAGATCTAAGAAGATCACAATGTTCTGTGATCAGATTTGCGGAAAAGAGGGTTCTCTATTTGCTGTAGGGACTATCTGGGCTAGGGTTCTTTGGTGCCAGACTTTGCATGAGACGAAGGGGGATTTCTCAATTTCACTGCAACCCCCTGTCATTGCGCTACAGACACCATCAGAACTGCGGCCGTTGCCTTCACCTCAACCCCACCTGTCGCCTCACCTTTCACAAGGAGCCACTACCGAAGCATGCCCTCACCGCTCGCCATTACAAAGAAAAGAAGCTGAGGGTTTGCAGGTCTCTAGTTCGTGCAGATCCAGGAAAGAAGAAGAAGGCATCATTTAGGACCTAAGATCGGTTCTAAGTCCAGTTTGGGTTTGTTGGGCATGACTAATGAAGCAGCATAGCCCAGCAATTCTAGCAAAGTGCAGTTCGGTTAGGGTCAGATCGACTTGGACCCATTTTCAGAGTGCAGCCCACAGTATCAGCACAGTGCTGATGTCAGCAGACACATTAGCAGGTCGTACGGTCAAAACCAATTCGACTAGGGATCACCGACTGAAAAGTTTTTCGTAAATATCTTAATCATTTAATGTCTGATTGGAGATCTATTTGTGCCTGTAGACTCTTTTGGAGCATATCTAGTGGAAATGGGAGACTAGCTACTTGATGGTCAATGGAGGAGTTTGACTGATCGGAGTTAAATTTTAGATCCGTTTATTCCAACGTGCTCATAGCAATAAGATATTCCTAGTAGCAATAAGATATTTGCAGTGGTGCTAAAATTAAATCAATTTGAAGGCTGATTTGTGAGTGATCCAAAAATCAATTGGGTTCGTTAATCGATTCATGCTTCAAGCTCGAGGTGGAGTTTGAGGAGAATATGAACTTTGCTCAATGTTCATGTGTTGGTTCAACATGTCGAAGTGTTGAAAGAAGAAGGCTACACCCTTGGTGTAGTGATGTACCATTCAACACGGTATGTAAAGACATTGTCGATTTGATCTCTTCGTGGCTCATGTTGCTGAATTCAAGCCAAGGTGGAGATTGTTGGGTTTATGTCTTATAATCCAGGTTAATAAGATAGAAGATTATGCTTTTGGTGCAATGGCGTACTTATCAGCGAAGTACGTAAAGACATTACCGGTTTTATCTCCCGGTGGCTCGAGATGCGGAATTCAAGTCAAGGTGGAGATTGTGGATTTATGTCTTGTAGTCTGGATTAACCAGATAGAAGATTATCACTTTGGTTCAATAACGTACTTGTCATCGAAGTACGTAAAGACATTTCCAGTTTTGTCTTCTGGTGGCTCGAAATGCAGAATTTAAGCCAAGGTGGAGATCATGAGGTTTATGTCTTGTATTCTGGTTTAGCGGGATGGGTCCATTGGGTTAGCTAATAACTGGGTTAAGGTCATGGGTCTGTTGGTAAGTATACCAGGGCTTTCTTAGAGGCTAAGAAAGTGTAGATTATATATTGATGTAATTTGTAACCCTAGATCTTGCACTGAAGAAAGTGGCCTCTCTTACCTATGGTGTTCCCACACTACGAAGGAGAGACGATGAGAGCATGAGTATCTCTGTATGCTTTTGCTTGTAATAGTGAAGATGGAATCGTCTTTGTGCCCATGGATATAACCATGTTTGGGTGAACCATGGAAATCCTTTGTATGCTCTTCTTGTGGGTGGCTTGATTGTTCGATCGCAAGTTACGTGCTTTTGCACATGCATAATGGGAGTCCAATTGCCTTGAAACTTTGAAGAATCACTTCTAAGAATAGCTTGAAACTTCCCGAAGAGTTTCATTTTGGTTGGATTTCTAGAAGTGGGATTCCTACCAATAAAAATGCAATTTTTTATGTGTCAACACTCAGTTTGAGTGTAATTAAGGGTTTAGAATCATCAAAATTAGGTTCAGGGTCTCAATTAGAGTTCTAGTAAGTAGTCTGGATAAGAAAAAATTAAAAGAACCAAACTAAATCAATCAACTACATAAGAAAAAACACCAAATTTTTTTACATGGAAAACCCAAATACTGGAAAAACAACAAAACTGATCTCCTTAATCCAAGCCAAATGAAGCACTAGTAAAAACGAACAGTTAAAAGATATACTCACAACCCCTTTCTCTAGTTGAACTTAACTGATGGACTATAGTTCTTCTTGCCGATGAACACACCATTTTCCGTGCTTGACGCAAACAGCCTTGATGCCACTTAAAGTGCACAATCTCCTATGACAGAGTCAAAGAAAAAACTTCTGAAAGCAACAGCGTGATGCAATAGAGCCCTTCAATGGCTGCTCCAGAGAGAAAGAAGATCTCCAATAGGTATTCTAGATTTAGAATTAAGGTGATACAAACATAGGGCAGAGAGATCTTGTGTTCAAATAGGCCCAAATTCGTGGCTAAGAGGTTGGGTTTCAATGAAACTCAAACAAGTAAGTTTGGTTGAAATATGAAAGAATTCATACAAAGTCGGTTGGAAAATTTTCATGGTTTGCTTGACTGAAAAGGTTTGGCTCGAGTGGGCATAAGTTATATTTGGGCAATTTGCGCAAGCTCACTCGATCAAAGCTAGGGCTCATTCAAGCAAGTAGAGGTTCTACCTCCGATCTTTTTGTGCGCGTCTTTTCCTTGATTTCTTTGTTTCAGCTCATCTAATGACATACTATAGTTCAAAGTTAAAACATAAAAATTATAACACATATTGGACCCGAGTTTTATCCTAAACCCATGAATTAACCAACACTCAACAACCTAACACTACAAAGTCATAAGATTTGGGTTGTACGAATACTCGAACCCCAGTGCCTAGTCAGGTTTGGGTTGTCCCAATACCTGAGCCCACCACTGCTTTGTTCGTTTCTCAGAAGTCACCATCATTTGCCTGGCATGCCGAGCACTTTAGTGGGATCGATATTATGATTCACGTGATTCTCCTCACCAATGTTGGATTTGACACTCTTATAAACAGACGAGACCATTGGACTAACTTTGCATTCAATTATTAGACGGTAAGAAATTGAGGGCCATCGGTAAAGTTTATAGGGTGATTTTGTTTCAGTGAAGTCATGATGCTTTGCCTAGCACACTTTAGTGGGACCGAACTTATGATTCACGTGATTGTCCTCACCATTGGATTTGACACCCATGAATAAACAAGACCAGTGGACCAACTGTGCATTCAATTATTAGACGATTGGTGTATTCAATTATTAGACGGTAAAAAATTAAAGACCATTGGTCAAGTGTTTAGGGTGATTTTTCAAGCCTCCATCACATCTCAGTCCTCCCCAGCTTTTCTTACATAGGACATTAGGACTTATAGAAACAAAGTTGGGATCAATGTATAATAATTCCCCTTGTGGGCAAACAAAAATATAAAAAAGTACGAGCCCCACATATAACCGTGGTGCCGCTTAGAAAGAAAAGTATGATCCCCACTTTTGATCGCAACCACCATGATGAGTAAACACCATATGATTAAACACCATCGTACGTCATTAGCATGATGATAGCATCATCTTTTTTATGACGTTTCAACACCCTACATCATTTTTGCGTTTCACCTTTGTGTTTCGAGTTCAGTTCTCGGTTGGCCCTGCCAACAATGGCAGACAAGGTATCCCAACTGCTAAATTCTTTCCAATCCTCTAGGGTTCTATTGTTGTTTTGTTTGTACAGTTCCTGTTTACCTTCGAATTTCATTCCACTGAGAATGGGTCTTTGATCTTTGATTTTTATCTCCAAAACAACGCATTTGATGACTTCTTCTCATACATTTTTTTGGAAGGGAGACAATACTCTTGTGATTAAGATATATAGGAATTTTGGTCATTTATATAATGCTCATAGTTTTAGTAGAAAATAGATCTTTTAATTGACCAATGTTGATGATATTAGTACCTGACCCAATTGATCATGACATAGGACTTTTATCATCAGTTCTCTTGACCTGGTGGGGTGATTAGGAATAGGAATTACACTGAGCCAACTCAAAGTACTCATATATTCAGTGACTAAGTTGGGTTGCACAAAGTAATTTGGATGAACTTTAGTTAAATCTGATCAACTTACTTGTCAACCTCTTGACCATGAACTCAAGTTAAGTAACTAAATCAGTCTGCCGAACTCATGTATCGGAAACTATGAATCTTACTATGGTTGCTGATATAAATTGTTATGTAGTTTGTTAACAACGATGACGAGGATGCATGCCGGTTAGCATTCAAAGACCTCTTACTTCCCCGAAAAACCATCTCTCCCCTTCTTTTCAACAAATAAGCCACAACTACCATCATCTATAAACTTTTAATTTTTTTCTTTCCTCTTGTTCTCGTTTGTTCAATCGAAGTCTAGATCCTCTAGGCCCCCAGGGACCAAGGTCGTTGAGGACGCACTTTGCACCTTTGTGCATAGGGGGGCTTCAAGAGTTCAGATGTTTCTTAGAAAATACTCACCTCTTATAGGGACCACTTGGATACATGAATTAAATGTGGTTTAGATGTTTTTTAAATAAAGAGTTGCTATATGTACACCACTTCTAACTCTTCCTACACAGCAAAAAAAGACAAATTAAAACTTTCCAAAATACTCCCACCTCTTCTCTCCCTCACCTTCTCTCTCTCTCTCTCTCTCTCTCCCTCTTCTCTCCTCCCCTTCCCCACCTCCCCCTCCGGCTGGCAACAAGCTCTGGCAGACAGAGGGGAGTCTTCCTCTCCCTCACTCTTCCTCTTCCTTTTCCTCTTCCTCCTTCTCTCCCTCTATTCTTTCTCTCCTTCCCTCTCCCTCTATTCTTTCTCCCCTTCCCTCTCCCTCCCTCTTTCCTCTCTTCCCCCATTCTTCCCATCCCCACATTTGACCTCCCCGCAACAAGGAGATCCAGCATCTCCCTGCTGCAGGGAGACCGGGATCTCCCCACTGTGAGGAGGGGGAGAAAGGGGAAAGGGAGGGAAGAGGGAGGGAAAGGGAACGAGAGAGAATAAGAGGAAGAGGAAGAGAAGAAGGAAAAGGAAGAGGGAGTGAAAGACGGAAGAAAGGGAGAGGGAGAGCCCCTTCGCCGCCCGGAGCTCGTCACCAATCGGAGGGGGAGTTGGGGAAGGGGAGGGGAGAGAGAAGGTGTATAGGGAAAGAAGGGAGGCATTTTGGAAAGTCAAGGGTTTTTTTTTTTTTTTTTTTTGTAGTAAGAATTAGAAGTGGTGTATATATAGTAGCTCCTTTTAAATATCATGCTGTTCAAATGATGGTCACTCTTAGTTTTGGGCTATTACGAAGTGAGTTCCACCCAATGAGGAGTATTGTAACGTATTTTCATTGCATCTACTAACATATCGAGGTTTTGGTACAAATGATTAGCTAAAAAAATCTAATATAGTATCAAAGGCAACCAGTCACGAGTTCGAATCCCAAGAGGAACAACTTACCATCTTTGAATTGACAGCACTTATCATAATTCAACACCCATTGAAACATTAGTAATAGATGAATTTATCACACGAAACCTTATAACATAGAAGTGGGCTGCAACAGTGATTGATCCACATACACACAGTGATCATCAACAATATATTTACCATTTTTTTAAAGAGGAAAGGGCATATGATTTACTTTTCGTATTAACAATCACATATCCTTTCCATAAAGCTATCATGTAACTGAGAGGATGCTAGAGATTATTTTCTTATAAGATATATAAAATAGGATTATATTGGTTTTGATTATCAAAGATAAAAGATGGAGGATCCACACCTTTTGTTTTAAATTTGTTTATGTATGGCATATTTTTCATTAATTTCCTTTTATGCTACAGATATCTACATCAGTGTTGACCACCATTGACCAAGATTGTTGTGGCTGTCATAAGAAAGTCAAGAAAACCCTCAGCAAGTTCCATGGTGAAATATTCTTCATTCTTTTAAGGCTCCACTTTTAAAAGACACTGTCACACGCCCAAAAGAATAAAGGGATAGCTGGGTAGCTGGGAGCAAGGGCGGAACCAGAAAAATTACCCTAGGGGGCCACTATAGAAATAAACATTCTTGGAGGTCCAATATAGGAAAAAGACCAAAAATTTCCATAACATTTGAGTGTTTTTCCTAAAATTTTTGGAGATCAATATTAAAAGTTCAAATTTTACTCAATAATAGGGTTTTTTGAAATCTTGCCCGGGGGAGGGGGGGGGGGGGGGGGGGGGGGGGCGGGGGCATGGCCCCCCTCACCCTTAATGTAGTTCTGCCTATAGTTGAGAGTCTCATTTTCAATTCTCACCCAACTATTTAGAATTTGATCTTGGATCTTCTCCCCTGCATATGCAGGGATTCACAATGCTCACAAGAGTCCACCCACCTTGACTGGTGAACAAAAAAAAACATGCACCCACCCACTCTTTCCAACTTCTGGCTTGACACAGGTACATATAAAAAGACCATGTGTTATAATAGTCAATTGATTCCAAAAGGCAAACCCCGAACACAAAATACACCATTGACCTGATGGGTCCAGTGAAGCCTGATCTAGGGTAACTGTGTAATAAGTCGGTCTAATCTGGACCCTTTGTTATGAGGGCAGATCCGACGGTTGTTATTGCTTAGGGTTACTATTTATTAGGGCTTTTGTTATTCTGAGGGTGTGGTGAAAAGAGAGAGTTGGTTTTCTGCAGAGAAGAACCAAAGGAGAGTTGTGTGCTCTTGTAATCACGAGGAGAGCGTTGTTTTTCTCGTGGGTGATCTCTAACAATAGTGAAACAGGTTTGAATCTCCGTGGACGTAGCCCACATCGGGTGAACCACGTAAATCTGTGTCTTTTGTATGGAGTGTTTGTTCTTCTGGTTTCTTTCTCTTTTTCCCAACAACTGGTATCAGAGCGTGGTGTTAAGATCGTGGGATCGTGGAGTTTCTGTTTACAGCAACTTGGATCCGGGCTCGATCGTCGACTGTCGCACGCCGTCACCGGAGGAGACGACCGGAGAAGAAGAAAAAAAAAAAAAACTGCCTGCGTGCCCCCCCGCTGCTGCCACCACCGCTGCCAAGCAGCAGCGCCACCATCTTCCTCACCGCCACCGCCTGCTGCCCCGCCCGGATCAGACCGCCGCCACCGCCTGCTGCCCCGTCCGGATCAGACGGCGAAAAGGCCGAAGAGGGGCGACTTGGCAGGAGATTCAGCGCCGTGGATTCGAAAATCGCGCGCATCTCGGTCACCACCGAGATCATCGCCGGGATCCTCGCCGTCCTTGTCGCCGGAGAAGACGCCCCCAACCACTGCCACCCTCGCTGCCGTCGCCGAGGACGAAGACGGTCGGTCACAAACTGCCCTTGTTGCAGACGGCAGAACAGAGGAACAAGAAGAAGACAGGGGACTTCGGGCCGGGTCAGGTCAAGTTCGACCTGACCCGAGTGCAGCGCAGCCCAGAGCAGCAACAACAGGCTACGAGTCAGGTCAGGTCAGGTTAGACCCGACCCGATCGCACAGAAGCCCAGCAGTTCAGAGGCGGTTTCGTTTCGGGTCAGGTCAGGTCCGACCCGACCCGTTAACAGAAGGTCCAGCCCAGTCAGCAGGTTAAGGTCGGGTCAGGTCAGGTTCGACCCGACCTGTCTGCAGTCGGTCCAGCCCAGCGCAAACAGGCAGTTCAGTTCCGGGTCAGACAAACCCGACCCGGGTCCGCTCCAGAAGCCCAGCCGACTGCGCAGCGACGTCAGCAGTGACATCAGCAACGGTCAACGTCCAGGTTTGACCAGATTCGACGGCCAGAATTGTTTTGCAAGTTTCGAGGTCATCCGGACTCCAAATTGAGCTCTGTTTTTTTCTGTGTACTCGTTGCGACGAGATCTACAAGATAGACGGAACAGATTGACTGTTTGACCAATAGAAAAATTATCAAGTAAATAGAGCTTGATTTGAGTGGGAGCAATGACGGACGATACAAAGCAAACAATTGAGAAATTCAATGGTCAGAATTTCGCATATTGGAAGATGCAGATAGAGGATCTTCTTTATCAGAAAAATTTCTACCTGCCACTTGGAGGAAAAGCCCAGAAGCCTGCAAATATGTCCGATCCAGAGTGGGAGGTGCTTGACAGAAAAGCTTTAGGTACGATCAGACTCTCTTTAAGTAAATCTGTTGCATTCAATATTTCTAAAGAGCAAACCACTGAAGATGTTATGGCTGCCCTTTCACGAATGTACGAAAAACCATCTGCTTCAAATAAAGTACATTTGATGAAAAGGTTGTTTAACATGAAGATGACTGAAGGTGGGATTGTCACTGAACATGTAAATGAGTTCAACACAGTCATGAGCCAATTGTCATCGGTAAAAGTACATTTCGATGATGAGATATGGGCATTGCTATTGTTATCATCTTTACCAGACAGTTGGAGTGGTATGGTTACTTCACTGAGCAATTCCTCGGGATCAAGTAAACTGAAATTTGATGATGTTGTGAGTGCTGTCATCGATGAAGAACTCCGCAGGAAATCCTCAGGTGAATCATCAGGAAGTGCATTGAATGTGGAAAACAGGGGAAGGCAAAATAAAAGAGGTCAGAGTCGTGGAAGATCTAAATCTAAAAGCAAGTCAAGATCGTCAAAAAGTAAAATCACATGCTGGAATTGTAACAAAAAGGGACATTTCAAAAAGGATTGCAGAGCCCCAAAGAAAAATAAGCAAAGGAATGGTAACAATGACAGCGATAGTGATGCTACCGCAAATGTTGCAGGTGATACTGTTCATGATGCTTTAATTCTTTCCTTTGATTATAAATCTGAATCTTGGGTCATAGATTCTGGTGCGTCCTTTCATGCCACTGCACACAAAGAATATCTCCAAAATTATGTGAAAGGTGACTTTGGAAAAGTTTATCTCGGTGATGATGAACCTTGTGATATAATTGGCAAAGGAGATGTTCAGATCAAATTGCCAAACGGAGGCACATGGCAATTGAATGATGTCAGGCATGTACCGAGCCTTAGAAGAAACCTCATATCTGTTGGTCAACTTGCAAGTTCTGGTTATGTCACAACCTTCGGAGGTGACTCTTGGAAGGTGACAAAAGGGAGTATGGTTGTTGCTCGCGGTAAGAAAGAAGGTACTCTTTACTTGTCTCATAGCAGTACTAATTCCATTGATGTTGCAGATAAAGGCACAGACACAAACACATGGCATTGTAGACTCGGACACATGAGTGAGAAAGGGATGAAAATCCTTCACTCGAAAGGTAAGCTACAAGATCTCAAGTCTTTGGACTTAGAGTTCTGTGAAGACTGTGTTTTCGGTAAGCAGAAGAAAGTCACTTTCTCTAAAGTAGGGAGGAAACCAAAATCAGAAAGATTGGAGCTGGTTCACACGGATGTGTGGGGACCAACACAGGTATCTTCTCTTGGTGGATCTTCTTACTTTGTTACATTCATTGATGATGCTACTAGAAAATTATGGGTTTATCCTATGAAACACAAGTCTGATGTGTTTGGTATTTTCAAGAAGTGGAGAGCTTTGGTTGAAAATGAAACAGGTCTGAAACTGAAATGCCTGAGGTCTGATAATGGGGGTGAGTACTGCAGCAAAGAGTTTGAGGAGTATTGCTCCACAAATGGAATAAAGCGAGAAAAGACCATTCCTAATACACCACAGCAAAATGGTGTGGCAGAGCGTATGAACAGGACCATTGCAGAGCGTGCCAGAAGCATGAGGCTGCACGCTGGATTGCCCAAGCAGTTTTGGGCAGAAGCAGTGAGCACTGCTGTATACTTGATCAATCGTGGGCCCTCAGTACCTTTGGATGGTGGATTACCAGAGGAAGCTTGGAGTGGAAAAGAGGTAAATCTTTCACACCTAAAAGTATTTGGCTGTATCTCTTATATTCATGTTGATGCTCAGAAAAGGGACAAACTAGATCCTAAATCCAGAAAATGCACTTTCATTGGATATGGTTCTGATGAATTCGGTTATCGCTTCTGGGATGAAGAAAATAGAAAGATCATCAGAAGTAGAAATGTTGTATTCAATGAGAAAGTCTTGCATAAGGATAGGGATAATGTGCAAAAGGATAATACAGAGTACTTAGACACAGAGGATGTTCCTGAAAATGATACACCTGAATCACATGAAAATGTAAACCCACAGGTGGAACCTCACACACCTACACCGGTAAGAAGGTCATCTAGGGTTCATAAGCCTACACAGCGTTATTCACCTTTAATGTATTACTTGTTGTTAACTGATGGTGGTGAACCAGAATGTTATGAAGAGGCAATGCAGGTTGATACTCGGGCTAAGTGGGAGCAAGCCATGGAAGATGAGATGCAATCATTATTGTCAAATCAGACATGGGACTTAGTTCAGTTGCCTGAGGGAAAGAAAGCATTGCATAACAAGTGGGTGTACAGGTTGAAGGATGAACATGATGGCAGTAAGAGATACAAGGCCAGATTAGTTGCAAAGGGGTTCCAGCAGAAGAAAGGTATTGATTATTCCGAATTGTTTTCTCCTGTGGTTAAGTTAAACACAATCAGAAGTGTTTTGAGCATTGTGGCAGTAGAAGATTTACATCTTGAACAATTAGATGTTAAAACTGCATTTCTCCATGGTGACTTGGAAGAGGATATCTACATGTATCAGCCACAAGGATATGCTGTCTCAGGAAAGGAAGACATGGTGTGTAAGCTCAAAAAGAGTTTATATGGCTTGAAGCAGGCCCCAAGACAATGGTATATCAAATTTGACAGGTTTATGTGCAACACAGGTTATAAACGATGTCATGTAGACCATTGTTGCTATTATAAAAACTTCGATAACTGTTATATCATTCTTCTTTTGTATGTAGATGACATGCTTGTTGCAAGATCAAACATGCAAAAAATATATAATTTGAAGAAACAGTTGTCAACGGAGTTTGAGCGAATCAAATTCTCGGCATGAGAATCACTAGAGACAGAACAAATCGTACATTGAAGTTGTCTCAGGCAGAATATGTTGAAAAGGTCCTACACAGATTCAACATGCAAGGTGCTAAGCCAGTTAGCACTCTACTAGCAAGCCATTTCAAACTCTCAAAAGAGTTGTCTCCTAAGACAGAACAGGAGAGAGATGACATGTCAAAGATCCCATATGCTTCAGCTGTTGGCAGTTTGATGTATGCTATGGTTAGCACAAGACCTGATATTGCTCATGCAGTGGGAGTTGTAAGCAGATTCATGGGTAACCCTGGAAAAACACATTGGGAAGCAGTTAAGTGGATTCTCAGATATCTGAGAGGAACTACTAATGTAGCATTGTGTTTTGGAGGACCAAAACTCAAACTGGAGGGTTATGTTGATTCAGACTTGGCAGGAGATCTTGATAGAAGTAGGAGTACTACTGGATATGTCTTCACCTTGGGTAGTGCAGCAATCAGTTGGAAATCACAATTACAGGATGTTGTTGCACTTTCTACTACAGAAGCAGAGTATGTCGCCGCTACAGAAGCTAGCAAGGAAATGATTTGGTTACAGGAGCTAATGGAAGAGTTGAGTAAGAAGCAAGAGGACAGCAAGCTGTACAGTGATAGTCAGAGTGCCATTCATCTTGCGAAGAATTCGGCCTTTCATCCAAGAACCAAACACATTCGGATTAGATATCACTTCATTCGGTGGCTTCTCGAAGAAAAGGTGTTGAAATTGGATAAGATTCCCACAAGTCAGAATCCAGCAGACATGCTTACAAAGGTGGTGCACATCCAGAAACTGAAGCTGTGCTCAGCTTCAGTTGGACTTCTTGTTTGAAGACAAGGTGATGAGATTTGAACCTGTGTTCTGTTGTTGTTACTGCCATTTAGAATGATCAGTCTTCAAGTGGGAGATTGATGGGTCCGGTGAAGCCTGATCTAGGGTAACTGTGTAATAAGTCGGTCTAATTTGGACCCTTTGTTATGAGGGCAGATCCGACGGTTGTTATTGCTTAGGGTTACTATTTATTAGGGCTTTTGTTATTCTGAGGGTGTGGTGAAAAGAGAGAGTTGGTTTTCTGCAGAGAAGAACCAAAGGAGAGTTGTGTGCTCTTGTAATCACGAGGAGAGGGCTGTTCTTCTCGTGGGTGATCTCTAACAATAGTGAAACAGGTTTGAATCTCCGTGGACGTAGCCCACATCGGGTGAACCACGTAAATCTGTGTCTTTTGTATGGAGTGTTTGTTCTTCTGGTTTCTTTCTCTTTTTCCCAACATGACCAACCTAATCTCATGAGCGACAATTAACAAGCGACTGGTGATGACATTTCTTTGTGGTCCATCTAGGACAGCATTCAAGGGTCTATGCATTAAAAGCAATAAAAAGATTCCAAACAAATCATAGTTTTTTAATGTTGAATCTAGATACAAGTCACGTTAACGAAGAAAATAGTGAAAAGAAGGTGGGGAAGATAAATGAAATGGACTATAAAGCAATAGGCTCTTCTTCGTTCATGCCTCCATTTATAGATCCATGAGAAATGGAGTGATGATAGTGGTGGGCGAGACAATGCTTTTACAAATTAGTACCATTGAACTTTGATTTGTATGAGTTAATGGAAAAATATAAAAAAAAATGTCACTAGCGTGATTTGATCTCAAGTTTTTTTTTTTTGGCTTGACTGGATCACTGGCCAATAGGGCAGGGAATTAAAGCTCCCATTAGAGATCAATCTTTCGTGGGAGATACAGGAAACGGGATGGCTACCACCAAGCCATCCCTCAAGGCCCAATCTCAAAACTTTTACGATTAGCCATCCCTCAAGGCCCGATCTCAAAACTTTTACCATCTTCCTGCACTCCTAACCGGCAATAGTGTCGGTCACATATAAGACCATAAAAGAAATCCAAAGGCTGTGTTTTGATGAAAAGGGAAGCAATGTCATCATTTCGGGTCCGTTTGACCCAGAAAAGCTCACGAAGAAACTTTGCTGTAAGGGCCGGCAATACATCAGTAGTTGCGAAGAACCCAAGCCTCCTGGACAATAGCTGCCTACTGAATCCAAGCCCAGGCCTACTGAACACAAGCCCAGGCCTACTGAACCCAAGCCTACAGAGAAATCAGAGATCAGAATCGAAATAATACCTCGTGATCCAAGTCCTGCTTCCCCAGCACCCACACCTAAACTTGTACAGGGATACCCATTCTATTTAATGGGACCTGTTGCAGGCCTTGTTCCAGGCCCTGTTTCAGGGCTTGTCTCAGGCCCTGTAGCAGCTCCTGTTCTACTTGTATAAAGGACTCGGACAGCGAAATTTCTTGTCCAAATTGTTCTCCCCCACAACCCACACCTCCACCTGATGGTTCCTGTTCTGAGGGTCGTCCGGTAGATGGGATTTGCACTCTTTTTGGTTATGGGAGTGGGTACAAATGTTGCAGTGCCATGTATGAATGGGGTTGTCGTCGTCCAGGTTGATTTGGTTAACCTTTGTGGGAGGTTTTCTAGTGTTTTATTGATGTATTTGTATGGTTATTATGGTTTGCTCTCTCGCTTGTTTGGATAAAATCTGTCTGCATTCTGTTACATATGTAATGAATCATTGCTGACTCCGAATTGGAATAAATTCCTTACTATCCATTGTAGGTGTCCACTTCATTAAGAAGTCCAAACCGTTTAAAATAAATGTTGTCCTACTTATGCTCTAAATTTCAGTTCGGGGTAATTGGATTTTTGTTCACCATTATTAGATTGTAAATGTACAATTTGTCACACACATGTTGCAAATCTGACATGGTTGGAGTGAGATTTCTGTATTGACCCATGTACTCGGGAGAGCATTTATTTTAAGCAATTTAAAAGTTGTAATAAATATCCCATATTTATGGATGCTTCCATGAAGTGGGGTCAGATTTTGAATCTTAAGATTTCAAGCGATTCATATGATGGATTGAGGTTCCAATCTTGATCAATTTGCAATTAAGCAGCAGCTCCACAAGTCTGCGCGAAACCAGTCGATTCCTCAGCCATTTGTTCTCCCATTAACTTCTCCGTTGGCGTTTCCTAGCCACTAGAGCAAGTACAAGAGCCCACAGTGAATGAACACGAATTGAAGGTTTTGACCGAATTGTACACCTTTGCATCTGGGCTATGCATATGGATGTGCATAAGATAAAGAAGGGACATCTCTCGACGGGGAATGCTCCCATATTAACCTTAATACCTAAAAATCCATCTTCCTTCTTCCATCTATTTCATTTCTTCAATCACATAGATTTTTTTTTCATTTCTTCAATCACACTAATGGAAAGCCTAGTCATTTAGCACTCGCAGGTTGGATTATAGATGATGGAATGGAAGAAGGATAAAAGGCAGCCCCTTCCATGATTAAAGAGCAAAAGAAAACCATGTTTTGTAGCCCTTATTCCAATTTGTGTCGTAGCTTAAAAGTTGTTGGAGAAAAATGGCAATGAAGACAAAAATGTTGGACACCGAGATTGTTTGGATGCAGTTTCAATTAGGTGCTCCAGAATGCTAAAGCCAAAAATGCTCAATCACGTTTCTTCTGGGTGGAGAGATAGATAGAGTTCATAGGATCAAAGTTCATCATAAAATGGTATATTTACCTTGCTTGATGCCAATATAGAGAGAAGATGAGATAGATAAAAGAAGGAAGATGAACATGGAACCTTTGGGTTTTAACGAAAAAGGGCAACATCAAACTCTCAATAGGTTTGTGCCTATGTCTGAAGAAAGATGTGGGGTTTTTTAGGTTTTAAGGGAGCAGTGCGTTCGATGCTCTCCAATTCGATGCAAAAAAATAACCGGAGTGGTCGCACGTGACCACTATGGGGCACCCATACCTTAGGTGAGATTTCGTTTTTGGGGGTCAACTTACACAATTTTTTTCTTTTGTAAAATCCTCTAATAACAATGTGTGCCCCATTATTTTTCTCCCCCAACATATATATATATATGCCCTACCTCTCTAATGCTTACGTAAATTGCCTTGGGTTTCTTGCCTCTCTAATGGCAGGCGCTTTCCTTATGTGCCTTAGCACTTTGAATTGAAGTGGGACTCACCTTTTTGTCATTTACAAATTTGATCAAAATTATTTAAAAAAATAAGAAATTGAACCGTACAAAATGATATAGCTCTTACAATTATACAGCTCTTTAATTAAAATAACATTTGGCGAGCTCCCAATTATAACTAAACTAAAGTAGTGTATCGGCAGTGAGGAACGATGAAATTTAGGATGCATGTTACAACCTTTGGTAAAATCAAAAGCTCTGCTATAAAAATGTGTAGAAGTATTTACTAAAGAAAAAAAGATTCCCAAATCCACATAATACCATTTTCATATAGTTGATCCTCCGAGGTCTGAACTCATGAAAAAATTATTGGTTCCATAATAGGGCTAACCTATTAAAATCTAAACTCCCCAAATAAAGTCCCCCCACCACACACACACACACTTGTATAAACTCTACCCAAGTTTTGCTTTAGATGGGTATGATCTACTATTCAATCGGTCATAATTTAGCACAAGGTTTTATGGCATTTTATTCATATGTTTTTTGTCACCAATGTTATGGTGGTCCCAATCCCTATTATGGTGATCTGACCAATATGTAGTCTTAAATATGTTTTAGAATGCTGGTATGAAGATACCACATTTACTTTGCCTTATAGATTGCAATGAATTTGTTATTCACTTTTAATTCATTAACTTAACATGGATTATAAGCCACCAACCAACCAGTGGCACGATAGATTGACGCACAGACGTGACCCATTGATAATCCAAGTCTAAAATTCGAAACAATGCTGAGAATTATGTCCGCTCTTCTTATAAGCACTCATAAGATTTCATTCCAGTGATTGCTAAGTGACTATCAATATGAACAATAAAATTTTAAAAATTGCTATAGTATTTGATCATAATCTTTTTATAAGTGGTCAATCTGAAAGTGGCCAAAATCCCATTTAAACTAAACTTTGTGAGAAACTCAACTATGTTGGGATGTTCAAATTTTCATTAGCAACTTCATTAGGCATTGTCATGAATTTTTCATGAGTTCAACCTTAAATGACCTAGACTAATTTTTAATATGGAACTTTTTTCTCCCATCAAAGTTGTACATTGAAGTTGATCAACCTTGGCCTCCGAATTCTTATGCGACAATTGAATTTTACTTTTCATTTTTTTATTACTAGTTCTTAGAAATTTTCATATTTTCAATTTTTATTAATTCTTTTATATTGGCTCTGACCACGGTGAAACTATCTACAAATAATACATTTTAAAGAGTAAAATGATCAAAATTTGGTATATTTTATCACTAAATTTAGCAATTTAATCTACAATTTTTTTACTTTGCGCTCTCCTACCAAAAAAAAAAAAAAAATCATTGTTCACATGTGGGTATCCCCATCATATTCCTACACAACGACTGACTACTTTGGGCGCAAACACATACACCAAGTAAGCTTAGGGTAGGACTCAAACACTTTATTCCAATGAACAAAAAGTAGTTTAATAGGAGATTAAATTAAATTAGATTAAGAGAAAAAGTTAAGAGAAAAAGAGTTAGATTAAATTACTAAATTTAGTGATGAAATATATTAAAGCATTTACTTGAAGTAGGAGATTTTGAAGTATTTTATTAACCTCTAATTTTTTTAACATTCTTCTCTTTAAAATGTATTAATTGTAATAGTTTAACAATGGTCAAAGCCCCTTTAAAAGAATAATAACAAAATTTATAAATAGAAAAAAAATTTAAATAGTAATAAAAATAAAAATGAAAATGAAAACCGAGATTTATTTGTAAGCGGCGAGCTTATGAAAGCATGAGAGAGGTGGGGCCCACTTTTATATTTATTTGAGAAAATATTAGAGAGAAAAAAATAATGGGGCCCAAACATAATGGGGCCCAAACATTATTATTTTTGACAAGAGAGGGTAAGAACTAAGAACATTGAGGTGTCTTTTATAATTGAAAAGGGCAAACATGAAAAATAAAGTACATTTATTATCCCTTAAAAGCTTTAGAAGAGAGCTTCTAAATATACTAGGTGTTTTTTTCTCAATACACGGTCAAATTTAAAAAAAAGAAAATTTCTAAACTACCTCCACCTACTTTCCCACTCCCCTCCTCCCTCCTCTCGTTCCCCTCCATCCCATCTACCCACTCCCCATCACCTTTGCCCCTTTCTCTCACTCCCCCTCTCTCTCCTATTGGCTCCCTCTCCCTTTGGTTCCCTCTCTTTCCCTCCACCGTCCCCTTCGCCCACTCCCCAACCCCCTCTGCCCCTCTGTCTCCCGACCTCTATTTTCTCTTCACCCCCCCCCCCCCCCCCCCCCCAAAGCAATTGTTCTTTCCCCCGCCCATTCCCTACGTCAATGGAAACACAGAGAGGAAGGGAGAGAGAGGGGCAGAGGGGGTTGGGGAGTGGGCAGAGGGGAAAGTTGAGGGAGAGAAAGAGGAGAGAGAACAGGAGGGAGAGGGAGAGAAAGGAGCGGAGGTAGTGGGGAGTGGGCAAAGGGGATGGAGGGGAAGGGAATGAGAGAGTAGAGAAAGGAGGTGAGGGTAGTTTATAATTTTTAAAAAATATATATTTAGCCGCATGCATTGAGAAGAAAACCTAATGTTTTTAGAAGCTCTCATTTTAAAAAGATGTGAATTCAGATTTGAAAGTCCTAAATACATAGGAAATTGCCATTGATTGTGCTCTTATGCTGCGGCGCCGATGTACCCCAGCTGGACCAGCCTACCCGTTAGAACCCAATGCCAATATGACGTGTGACTCGAGTGTGACACTCTTGTATAATTATTGTATTTGTTTTTTGGATGAAAGAGACTTTTATGCTAGCATCGTTGTAGTCTCTCCCAAAGAAAAGTCAATTCCATCATCATAGTAACAACAACAACATTAATAATAATAATTATTATTATTATTTTTTATAATAATCAACTTAGTGTTATTCAGATATGGCAATCATATTGTGACTTGACTACGCTCAAAATCTAGATTGATAGGCTAATAATAATCTTATAATTTTGAGTATAATGACAAAAAGGCCAATACAGAAACTTTCTCTTGAGGAAGCCCTCGTATTAAAATCAATTATTGGTAAATCTTTCATGAAGAGTCAATCCTCCAAGTCCACAGTGGGATAGATATAGTTGCTGATGATTGATTAATTTATAAAGGTCAAGAGGTTACTTCAATGTTTGATATTATTTTTATATTTGGGTCGATCCAATAGCGCATATTAGTCCAACTAAATAGAAATCCAGTCATTAGAGATGTGCAAAACTACCACCTTACATCAAGTAAAGGTGAGTCTCCTACATAGGGGTGGACCCAAATATGTCCATGTGTGTGTGGCCGCCTCATCAACACATGGTAAACTTATAAAAATTCAATAAAAATTGTGAATCTACCCTCTAAATCCACATAAAAAAATCTTAGTTTGCCTCCAATACTAAACTTCCTATTAGGATCTACCCTCCTCAAAAAAAAATCGTAGGTCCGCCATTGCTCCCACATGTGATCATACATGGTTATCATCATGGAGCTCATTTCTCTATTTTTTTTTAAATTACATCACAACCAATTTATATAGATTTAGTACGTGCCAACCAAGGACAAGTCCTGTTGGGTAAAGAAATCAGAGATACCCATGTTATCTGGGTAAAAAAAAAAAAGTAGGGATGGTGATAATGTTTTGTTTCACAAAAAGCCAGCATTATATCATTAGGAAAAATCTCAAAAAAAGACCTTTATTTTTTGAGTTATTTAAAAAAAGAATCCAAGTTTCAAAACTTTTAAATTAGACCCTAAGTTTTTCAATAAATTTTTAATTAAGGACATCTAACAATTTAAATGTAATTCCTGTCAACTTTTTTCTCAATTTTTTTTAAATACTTAAATTACCAATCCATAAAGCCATGACATGGTTTCAGCAACCACTATATGTTGCCAATCATTATGAGGGTGCTAGTTGAATAAGGAGTTTATTTCAATAAAGGGCAATTTGGGCATTTTAAAACATTGAGGGAAGAAATTGCAGAAAAATAGCTTTAAATGCACAGATGTCCTTGATCGAAAACTTTTTGAAAAACTTAGAGAATAATTTGAAAAGTTTTAAAACTTATGTCCTTTTTTCTAAATAAGGCAAAAACCTAGGACCTTATTTGAATTTTTCACTATATCATTATTGTATCGTATGGATTTATGCTATGATGACACCTTGTAAACCCTTCAAAAAAGGCAAGGAATAGAATGAGGTTTCTTAAGCCCTTGGCTTTACATTAGTCAAAAACTTGCTTGTGAGTTTCAAATGCAAAACCACAATGTAGTAACATATTGGTGAAACCAGGTTGATCCACAGGGAGCAATAAGTTTAAGGTCTTTCCAACTCATACTTGTCTTATAGAAAAAAAAGAAAACTAGCCTAATTGAAAACTAACAAATACATCCGTCATTCCAACTTTCCAAAATTAAAAGTTAATTACAAGCCAAGTCAAAAAGAAAACTTCCTAAATCCAATACTTCCTAATACACTAAAGTTGCTGCAAAATAATGCATTGGAACATCCAAAAAAGAAAAATTATTAAGAATAACAACTTACTAAATATAAAAGTGCAAACTCAAAGTGAGAAATTACAACAAACTATGTTGAAGGAGAAAATAAATGAAATCAAATCAAGTCACCCTAAGTTAAGAAGCAAATCAACTATCTATAGTTAAATTTTCTAAAATTGGAAACTTTCCTAGTGTTAAACACAAAAAAAAAAACCCTAAACAATGCTGGAAAAAAAATAACAATGCAACTTTCTAATAAATGCATCAACCTTATTTATATGCATGCAAAACTCTCTTTAAAAAAATGCAAATCTGAACCTTACTTCTAATTTACTTATAATGCAAAAACCAAAACAACGTAGAATTTTTAGAGCACATAATGTATGAATGACGTGCAACCTAAATCTAGTGCAGAGATTTCTAATAATGCATGCAACTTTACACTAATGCAAATTGAAACTAATAATGCACTAAAGAATTGTTTACTGCTGAAATTCAACTAGCCTAATATGCATGAATGAATTTTGAGAGAGCTACTCAAAACAAATGAGAACTAAGAAAAGCATGTTATCCTTTTTTTCAGACATTGGGGTTTTTCTTGCATGGACAAATCACAGGAGGGTAATAAAGGTGAGTTTTGTCTAACACCATACTTTCCCTCTTTCTGTTCACGTCGCATTGGAATAAAACTCTCGAGTCTCCTGTTAACTTGGGAAGCAACTTGCCTAATTCCACAGGAATTTGGAATTTGGTGAACCTAGTGTTACAATTGAAGTGGCGGCTCATGCATAATTCCATTCCATTGGTGTCATCAGAATGAACAAGGATTCGAAGTAACCCGATCTAATCATTCTAGTGAATTAGAGAGATCACCTCATTCATGATCGATTCAATTGAACAAAGTCAGATGCCAACCATCGCAGCAGATCCATTTGGGATAACACCTTCACATAGCACAAAAAATTTAGTTAGTTGGACCCCCAATTTTCACTATGCCCAGCTTGTGGGACTTGCTTGGAACATGACAATCATATGGGGTTAGTGATTTGAAAGGTCTTCCTATAGTATGACCTATCCGTATGAAATAAAGAAGAATCAAATCATCAAAGAGTTATTGTTTTGAAAGCAATAAAGTTGCCCCAATCCTAACTATTCCGTAAAGTGAGGTAGGTCATATACAAAATTCAATTCACCATAAAAATGAGTTTGCTACAGGACCTATGAGAACCTCGATATGGACAAGTGTGTATCTGTCACAAAGAAATATCCACCTTGCCCAAAAGGGGTATACGATGCACCTTAGGGACTTGAAGGCTAGTGGGCTGGGCTGGATCCAGGCCTCATTATTAGTCAAAATAACTTAAAGAGATGAGCTCGGGCTTTCTTCAGCCAGGTACCCCACCCATTAACAGTTGACACCCATAGTTTAGTTACAACTCATATGGGGCAACCTATAATCCCATCTCCGTCGTAATACCCTCTACTCCATGGGAATTGGCACCAAACTAGTTTAACAATCAGCTACACTATGTACCCCATTAGATTTTAGTTTTGAGATTCCTCGTATCACTTTTCCATTCCTGATCCCAAGACATTAATATTTATGGTATATGATGGCCAATCAAGTGGATTTTCAATCCACCACTTACCCCAAGTATTGATCGTTCCATCCTCTGCAAATAGCTGAGTAGGTAACTAATGTTAGGGAACACATTTATCTTAAATACGATGCCTTCACACTCATAACCACTTGAACCTGCACTGGTCCTAACTTGACAGTGGTCTACATAAGATTAGCCACCTTTGGATTCTGAATATTAAAATAAGTTTGGATGATGCATTATGCATAACCATTGAACTTTGAGGAGAAAAAAACTAAATTAGTGTGCACACCCAAATCCATATTAAATCTTAATCTACGACTTACCCACAAGCAATTCTGGGTACCTTATACCAACTTGCCTGAGTTACACCAGGAGCCGAATCCCTGTGGACCTATGCACAACCCACCTTTATAATTTTTTTTTTAAATATAAAACCAAACAGAATTCAAAACAGGTTTTTTTTTTCCCAGGCCTGAGCCCACTAGTGCTTAGTCCAAGTTTGTGTTTAGGTCAAGTGAGGGCAATATGGTCCAGGTTTGGTACACCAAAGTTTTACTAATCATATAATATACTCTTAAAACGAATTACATTGAGTTATTTGCCATCTCATTCTATGGAATATAACATCGTACAGGTTGGAATATGTTAAACTAACATTGGCATCTACTCCTGGAATGTCTCCATAGCTGAACAGGACTTCCCATTAAAAGATACATTATTTGGTGGGCTTTCACGGGTCCTGTTTGCAAAGGCTTTGTATTACTGAAAGATAATATGTGATCTCTTGAGCCATTCTGTCCAAAAAAAGAAGGTATCCCTAATGTTCCACCTTTCATACAAAGACAGGGTGTGAAAATTTAGACAATCCGACTGTCATTCGGCCAGATTTGGACCTAACTTGACTAGGCTTTCTTCATCCCAATGAGAATTTCAGGGGATGAATCTGAGTCAGAATCAGACAACGACACATGGACATGGATCTTAGCCCACCTCCAAGGGTTATGGGAGGCCCCTAAGGTTCCAAGAATAAAGGTACCAGTCATATTTACATAGGCACGAGTAAAATGAGGATAAATCTGGGATTTAAGTACAAGTCGTCAATATATGATCCGAAGTCATTCTCAATTAAAGAACCATGTCTTACCCTACTGGTAGGATATGTGGCAGTTCTCACTTAGGTAACGAGGTTTCCTGGCCAACACCCCTTGCATGTGCAAGTCCCTATTCCCACACATGTGCGAGTTAGTCCTACTTACATGTCTGAGTTCCTATTGCCTCACATGTGAGTCTCTCAAACCCAACCCCTTAGCTGAAATATCATCATCATCATCAACCCCTTGGCTGAAATACCCAAAAAAAAAAACAAAAACAAAAGCCATTCTCAATCTTATGGCTAGTGCCCAAGCCCAACAAAGTCCAGAATTTTTTTGGGGGATGGGTTTCATGAAGAGGCGGAGAGAGGTGTGCATGATGCTGATACATTTGTATGTATACAAGATGTGTACATATGTATTTTTATATCTATTTTGTATGTATGCCACTATAATGTATACCTATAGTTTTATTGTCTATTTCAGGCCTAGGTCTGTCATGCTCCCAAAACCAGGCTTCCCAAAAAAAATTCCCACATTGATTTCCACAGGATTCCACATATGTAAGGGTGTATCGAATTCCTCAAACACTTACAAAATAGTTACAGCGGAAGCTATATGATAAACAATAGTCATTTATACAGATAATGTAATAGAGTAAGCAAAAGCTATGATGCGTTAACATATCATTAGAGTAACGCAATTACGAAAGTGTGTTAGTTGCATCCAAGGCAAACAAAAACAAAGGCCTTAACAAAAGATGAATAAAATGAATCTATCGAAAATAATAAGAGTGAAGGCTCTCGTGTAAGACAAGCAATGACACTATACTACATCCTCTGGATACTATTTGGTATACCCTTGCGTGTCCTCAGGGACTGCCTTACTCTTTTGCTCATAGACAAGGGGTTCATCACTTACAAAACCAATTAGAGTATTAGCTTTATTGGAAGCCTAGTAAGTAGGCCATACATAAATCACAAATAACATGATGCATCAGTATGGAGTAAATGAAAAAGATCCAATAGGCTACAATGACACATAAAGTTAGGCAAAGCCATGAAAGAATAGGTACAATAAATCAGCAAAAGACAGTAATCTACATCATCAAATACATCCTAGCAAACACGCAAAATCACGTATCCTCATACAGTATGTCATATTATGTCACAATCCTGAATCCTCCCATACTCGAAAAGTCGTAATGGAGATGTACGAGTTAAAAGCCTGGCCAAAGCTGCATGAGTGAAATATTGGTCAACCAAAGTTTGGTAACCAAAATACATCAAACATAAAAAATCCATCCCAGTATCCAATGGCGTGCATTCCACTTCAAAATAACCAATCCGTAAATTGAAAAATAATATACAGTTCTTTACACAGGGCTCCCATGTTGTGATGGTGGTGCTTGAGTCGAAATATCAAAGGGAAATAATGTCAGTCATGGCCAGGGGCAGACCCAGCTACATGCCTTACACACACACATTTTGAAAATCAATATGTTTTTTTAACATTTGCCCCTTCCCCCCAATATTTCTTTCACATAGAGGCCCCTAAGTTGAATTTCCTTGATCCACCCTTGGATAAGGCTTTCTCCTATTAGAGCAAGATTTCCATCAAACAAGAAAATTACTCCAAGTAAACAAATCCATCAAAGCTATCAAATCACATTTCTATGAGTAACCCTTTCCAAAACTTTTCCTCAATTAGCCACCTAGCCTTAGACACGGACAAATTACACATGCTAAAACAAATCAAATGAAAAAAAGAAGAAAACTAGACAAATGGGGCTTAGGTCCATTCTAAGTCATCAATGCAAGACTCACAACTGGTACAAATAACATATACCAAGAGCGGTACATTTATAAGTCATGTGAATAAAAAAACACAAAGAGGTAGTCAGTATCCCAAATTACTCACAAGTCAATGAACAATTACAAATACCAATCGAAGATCACTAGTTGCCGTTCACATGCGAGAACCCTACAAGATCATGAGATCCTTGATATCCTTGTTTATCATTCATTGGTGCCTCTGTAGTAATTGACATCAAACTCCACCAAGTCATCATACCATTGACTTAATGTTGACCACGTATGCTGTCCTGGACAATCCGTAGTGAATGTCAAGCTCAAGCATCACTTACAAATGGCCTCAAAATTAATCATTAATAGACGAGACCAATGGTCCCATTCCATGTTTAAGAGTCCTGATTTCAAGGTCCTCAACTAAGAGAAATTTGTGTTCATTGACTAGCCGTGACGTCACTTCAGTTAACCAGCAGCTCTATGGTTACCCAACGTTTAAAGAAGCTAAAAAACAACTCTTGGGTTTGGCATCCGATGAGTTCCCTAAATGAGTTCTGTGTCAGTGTTTGGCTAGCTGACACACTCAAAAGTGCACTATGATGCCCGGATCTGGTTTGATTCAAGGGAGAACTTTTCCTATATGCAGAGGCATGTAACCTATAAGTTTTATAGGCATACTTTTAGGCTTATTGAAGTAATTGGCTAATTCATATTGGTTAGACAAAACTTAGGGTGTAATAGAATTCTAATTTTATGTTTTTCAGATTGGACTGTAGCATGCTTCATTGGATCGCTTAAATGGCGGTGTTTGGTAAAAATTGGACATATCTCTCAAATCAATCGGTGGATCGGGGCAGTCTACATACCATTGAAAAGTTCTTTTCAAGTATATATCCATAGACTTTAAGATTGTGTCAATCGGAGTTAGTGACAATCAAGTTATGGCCTTGAGAAATTTTCAAGATAATTATAGAAATGTCGTCCGATCGATCAGGCATTTCATCTTATCGATCAAGCAGTGTAGAGTCCTGATTTGAATTACAACTGAAGAAAAAAATTGATACCCACCCAATCAATCTAATTTTTGTCTGATCGATCGACTAACGTATAGATACCCACTGACCTGAGCAGAATTGTTTCCGTTTTGTGTTATAGTTGCTTGTTTGGTTCCTACATAAACTTTAACCCTAAGGCACGAATTATAGGTTATAAAAAGGGATTTTCTCTCAATTCTAAAAAAAGGTTCTCATTATTTTGACTTGAGAATTTACATTGGAGATCACTTTGCTTCTCTAGAGCTTTCATTGAAAAGATTCAGCTGAAGCTTTATTCTAAAAAGTTGTTTCTTCTATATCTCTTATAAAAGATTGAGAGCATCTTACTAATTCAATGTGTGGTATGATCAAGCGGAGAATAATGCACGGCAAAAGAGAGTTGTGACAATGAGTTGTGCATGAGGAACTACAGTCCTTAGGTCGAAAGGGTGGCTAGATAAGAGTTGTAAGAATGTCTCACAATTGTTAGTGATTAGCATGATTAGTGATTGATAGTTGGTCGTTATTGGACTCCTGGTTTTTTCTCAGTTTGGGTTTCAACGTTAAAAAAATCTGTGTGCCAGCTTGTGTAGTTGATTGTTTATTTGCTAGTTCATTTATTTATTCTGCTGCATACTATTTGAACTGAATCTAAAAATTTAGATATGAAACGATCATTCACATACCACACCCTTGTTTAACCCATACACAGCACAATTTCTATAGGTTTCACAATTTGGAGTTTCCATATACATGCATTTGGTCACAAATCACAAAATTGAGCTTAGAGGTGGGTATGTAGGAATGATTTACTATAGGAATCAACAAAACACATGCATATATAAATGTAATTAATTGTTGTTTACTTGCCTTTAGAGAAAACTTTGAGAAATCACTTGCGGTGTACACCCTAGCCAATCCCTCTTTTAAGAACTCAATCCCCAAGTCTCAAGCCAATAACATGCTTCTCCTCAAGCTATTAGCCAAAACCAAACTATTTTAAGTAAAACCTAAACCAAAAAGGGGATTAGGAGTTGGAACAACCCAAAACCAAGAGACTAGAGACTCTAACAAAGAAAGAGAAGAGGGAAGGGCCTACCTAGCATGCCATTGGAGGGACCTTGATTGATGGAGAGAAATAAAGAGAAGAAAATAAGAAGGAGAAGATAAAAATTCAAGGGAAGAAGAAAGGGGAAGACACCGGGGTTTGAGCCTTTATAAAGTTAGAGGAAAGTTTGCTTCAAAAGTGATTTGCTGATATCTATAGATGCTGTCAACTCAAATGCAAACGATCCACCTTGGGAGATTTATGCTCCAATGCAGAAGATAAGAGAGAAGGTACAAGAATTCATAGTGCTTGAAAAGTGATTCACTGATATCTATAGATGCTGTCAACTCAAATGCAAATGATCCACCTTGAGAGATTTATGCTCCAATGCAGAAGAGAAGAGGGAAGGTAAAAGAATTCATAGTAATAAAATTCAAAGCTATTCGTAGAATTGATAATGTTAAGGCCCATGCTCTAGCAAAAATGGGTTAAAACTCAAATTGTGATGGTTTGTCTATCGTGGATCATGTAGAATGTAATTCTCTATCTTGAATAAAACAACTATGTTTCAAAACAAATAAATAAATAAAGGTTGGAGTTTTAGAAAATTACAAAAAAGAGGTCTCCACTTAAACAACTTGGCAACAAACTAACGAAAAACGGGGGATTTGTGGCCATCAAAAGAGGGATGAAAGTTTTTTGAAATTAAGTCTTCTACCAACAATCCAAAAATCAAAATTTCTAAAATTATAGTAAATCCTTTAAAGCTTTATAAAATTACACACTACCCTTCCGAAGCATAAAACTTTGTCCAAAAGATATCAAAACAACTAACAACTTAATTAATAACTAAAGATGATTAATTAGCTTTAAATATAATTAAATAGGGTTGGGGTCTTACAAGTTCGGAGACCATCTATCTTTAATTACATGTAGCCTGATCCTAAATTAGTTTTTTCAAATCCAATTCATTAGACCTAATAGGTAAATGAATCAACAAGTACCTAGACCCAATTTCATTGGTCAGGTCTGGTCCCCATTGCAATTGGGGCAACGAAGATCAAAGATATGAAAAAGGTTATAAGTTTTTCTTGAACGATAAATTGCTTCTAAGTACATATAAGAATCAGAACAACCTTTTATCCTAGTGGCAAAAGACATTTGTTCTTATCTTCAAACTTGGATGGACACCTTCACTCACCCGAGGTCTTCTTCCCCCACCAAAAGCTCCCTTACCTCTTCTGACGTCCACTTCCCTCCCAAGAGGGTTGGGCCCCAGCCCCTCGAAAAATACCTACCTGAAAGTATTGAAATGTGACAATGATTATATTAATTTTAGGGATCACTTGTAGAAATTTGCAACATTAGAACATCAGCATGGTCCTTGTCCTTGTAAACCATCAGGTTTGACTTTAATTCCTTCCAAAACTTTGAACTTTCTTGAGCCAGATTTTTTAAAAACCTATAAAATGATAACTTTTGGTGTTGCGGAAGCGTAGATTGGGATTACAGGGCCGTTGCGAATGTGATCAGGACAGCATCGGCTTGGATCAAGCAATCTTTGTGACTGTTTACAAGAGATCAATTATGTGGATTCACTCTTCACATTCTCAGACAAAGGATAAACACCCTTGATCTAGAAGATAGTGATGGATGACTGAGCACTATTGGTTATGAGTATTCCGATACTCTACTACCACTCAACCATATCTATTTATAGTATTTGGCTTAATGAGTAATAAGCTCCAATTCAAGTTAGAATATGATTAGGAAGGAGAGTACACTACAACAAAATGCAGTTTTGGCGACGTTATTTACCTACGCTTTTAAAGTTTCATCGCTAAAAGGTGTTATTTACCGACGTATATAAGTTTCGTTGGTGAAAATTAGACATTTACCGACGTTTTTCATAAAACATCGGTAAAAATTAAATTTTCATTGACGAAATTTATATGCGTTGGTAAATATTGGTCAAATTTTACCAACATTTTGTAAAATGTCACTAAATGTCACTTCTACCGACGTTTATTTAAAACTTCGCTAAAAGTTTAATTTTCACCGACGAAAATTATATATGTCGGTAAATAAATATTTTGTACTTATTTTTTAGAAAAAAGAAACATTTTTTTACCGACGTGTAATTTCGTGGGTAAAGGTTTCGAAATATTTGCCGACGAAATTTAGTTTTGTCGACGAAAAATATGGTCGATAAAAATTGTTTAAAATTTCGCTCCTGCACTTTCCCCTTTTCCCTTCGCCCGCCCCCTTTTCATTTCTCTCTCACTCCCTTTTCGTTTCTCTCTCACTCTCGGTCTGATCTCTCTGTCTCTGTAGCTCGATCGCTGGGTTTCTCTCGGTCTCTCTCGCTCGCTCTCTCCGATCTCTCCCTCTTTCAGTTAATCTCACCTTCTCTCGGTCTTTCTCAGTCGCTCTCTCTCTGCTCTCTCTCTCTCAGTCGATCTCCTCTCTCGGTCTCTCTCTCAGTTGCTCTTTCTCTCTGCTTTCTGCTCTCTCTTTCGATCTCACCCTCTCTCGGTCTCTCTCTCAATCGCTCTCTCTCTTTGCTCTCTGCTCTCTCTCTCTTAATCGATCTCACCCTCTCTCAGTCTCTATCTCAGTCGCTCTTTCTCTTTGCTCTCTACTTTATCTCTCTTAGTCGATCTCACCCTCTCTCGGTCTCTCTCTGCTCTCTCTCTGTCTCTATCTGTTTTTTGCTCTCTCTCTCTCTGTCGCTCTCTGTTTTCTGCTCTCTCTCTCTCAGTCGATCTCACCCTCTTTGATCTCTCCCTCTCTCGGTCTCTCTCTGCTCTCTCTCTCGCTCTCTCCGATCTCTCGGTCTCTCTAGTCTCTCTCTCTCACTCTCTCTGATCTCTCTGCTCTCGCTTTCTCCGTGTTCTCCCTCTGAACAGGGTAACTGTCTTTTTTATACTTTTAGTTGGTTCTCTTTCTGTTTGGGTTACTGTTTGGCTTCTGAATGGAGTATGTCTTTCTGGTGGGTTTTGAATAGCTGTGTTTAGACTTTGAATCATTGGAATCAATGTGTCCTGATTTCGATTTTAATTGGGTTTTGTTTTGGGTTCTTTATGGTAATTGGATTTGAAGTGGGTTTCTGTTCTGTTTTTGGGCAGTAGTATAGTTTAACTGAATGTTGAAGCGGTGCATTCTAAATACTTTGTAATTTGGGTTTCTTTTATTCATTTGTGGGCATCTCTAATATCTTGCTTTTTTTTTTAATTCTAGGTGTTGATTTGAAGTGGGATTGAGGCCTTTTCGTGTTTAATTTGGGGTTCTGGAAGTTTTGGTTATTAATCTCTGAAATCTGTTAGACGTGTTGGTTAGCCCTGTAGCCAGCATTTGCTTTGCGTGTTGCATCAGAGGATACCTGTTGTTCTTAAAAACAACATCCTGTGAAGGAAAGCTACATACGCTACAGCTGCTATGTTAAAAGTAATTGTGGTCTAGATGTTAATATGGTGTTATTTGTTACATAAAAGTAGAATGATAGTTACTGTTATGAATTATGACAGGTTAGTTTTTTCTTGAAACACACTTGACATTCACTTTCCTTCTGTCTAATTCTTTTCACTTTCCTATGTGCAACCATGCAGGCAGCAGCCTGGTGCACAGGCTCCACCAATGCTTGGTCGTAGGAGTGACCGTGCTGGTGGCTCAAGTGGGTACCAAGGGCGAAGCAGAGATAGAGACAGGGATAGGGACAGGGACAAAGATGGAGACAGAGATAGGGAAAGAGACAGAGACAGAGACAGAGAAAGAAGTGGTGATGACAATCGTGGGAGAAGGTACCGCCCATACTAGTTAAGGCAAGGTGGTGCTCCCTACAGGGTGTATTGTTCTTCCAAACAAAGAATGGCGGTTGTGTCCCTTTCTCATTTTCTTGTAACCTAGTCAAGTCATACCTCTAGAAGCACTTTGGGTGAGCAATTTTTGCCCTTTTGTTTAGCTGTAATGATCTACCTTTCATTATTTTCACCTAACCTAGGGTTTGATAGATTGTCAAGTTTGCTACATTGAATTTGCCATGCTACTGAACTTTTAAGTTATCTGATTCACATTAAAAGTCTAGATGAGTTTTTGAAGTATTTTTTTAATTAAATCTTAGATATGAAAGTGGCTATGTTGCAAGGACTTTCCTTCTAGTTCTGATTGTTTTAAGCGTTGATGATGTAAGTACCTTTTTTAAAGCAGCTGGTTGAATATGTATCTTATTAACAGAATGATGATGCAAGAAATTATGATAAATTCGAGGAATCATTTAGAAGGGTGGTCTTCAGGACCTTGAATCAGTAAAGAAACACATGATAAACTTTAAACAAAATTTGGTTTAAACAAAATTGGGTGAAAAGTAGAACTTGCACAAATAAGAGTCATGTGAGCGATTTTGCATTGAAACCAGCTGCTTGATTTTCAATTTGGTTTGCCACTCTTTAAGCTTGGGATCAGCACATGACATCTTTTATAGTGGCATGGTTTTAATATTTTCCATCTGCAAGTGGCTGAGGAGGTGATTGATGTGTGAAGTGGCTGTAACACTCCGACCTGATTTGATCCGGATTAGCGAGTAATTACGTGCGATTGTGTCGTTAAGTGTGTTTTGATTTTACTTTTCTTTGGCTTTGAGCCTTGGAGAGATCGTTTGGGTTGAGTTAACCTGGTTTAGGTAGTTAGAGCCCTTTTTCGTAATTTTGACTTTTGATTGACCTTGTCCGTTTTGCGTCATTCTGACGTCATCGCGTGTAGTTCGTTGGGCTTGTCGATCTTCGTAACTGTCTTGGATCCGAAAGATTTCGTTTGCTCTCGTTGGATCGTCAGTTGACTCAAACTGACAATTATGTTATATGTTTGGACTTATGTGTAAATTGGATTCATTTTAGTTTATAAATATCCTACCTACTCTCCCTCTCTCTCTCGATCGACAGCAGCTTGTCTCTCTCTCTCTCTTTCGTTCTCTCCCAGTTGTCTCTCTCGTTCAGCTCTCTTTCTCTCTTTCCTTCTCGGTTCTGTTTCGTGGGGGAGGAAGAAAGGAGCCCCGATTGTGTGTGTTTCCAGTGGACTGAGCCAAAGCAACGACGTGATTTCCGTCTGTGAGGCAAGTATAAGCACAAGTAGCATGAACACCGATTGGTATTGTTTTGATTGTTTGTATCCTACTCTTTGTGGTATGCATCAGTGCTAGACAGCCCTCTTGAGTCAGTCTTGCTGTTATCTTCCTGTTTTCAGTCGAAAAAGTTCGCTTTCTGTATGTCTGTAACTGTTCCAGAAAATGACTCCGTGCACTCACGGCGAAACCGTGAAATGTGCTACGGCTGAGCCGTGAAATGGCTTACGGCTAAGCCGAGACCCAGCCGTAACCCTAACCGTAGAACAATACAGGGTGACATCTGAAAATAACTGAGAGGTGGCAAAATGCTACTCTTTTACGGCCCAGCCTGATCTAAGCCGTACATTGTACTACGGCTAAGCCGTGGACCAGGATACGGCTGCGCCGTAGAGTAAAATACGGTTGAGCCGTAAATACGGATGAACATTTTGGGGAACCTCGGCTCTGCCGCAGTGCAGATTATGGCTAAGCCGTAAGATGCCTACGGCTAAGCCGTAAGGTCACCTACGGCTACACCGTGAGATCCTGAGAAAGGAATAAAAGGACTAGGCTTAAGAAAGAGACCGTATATGACTCTCATGATAGAATGTAGCTAACCTGAACATGCCCAATGGAATGTTTGAATGACATGAATGATCTCGAGGGCTGTGAATCATTCATGCCCGTTATCCAGTTGTTTAGCACCTCCCCATGGGTGTTGGTTTAAGGGACTTTGGTGCACATTCCAGACACTGCAACACTAGACAATGGTGCATCGGACAACTTAAAACTACATCAACATGCACGGTTAGAAACACTGGATAAATAGGTTAGGATTGGCTTGTAATTGACCTTGATTCGTAAAAGTACTCTGATTTGTACAGCATATTGACTTCGGTTATGCCCTCTTATGTGTTCTGCGCTGGACCTCTCGATTCTGTGAGAAATGCAACAACCCCAGAGCGAAGCCCGGGTGGGACCATTCTATTATTGTATTTTTACCGTTGCTCCGGTGGAGTACTTGAGTCAGTGATTATTTGTTATTGGTACTCAATTGTCACTCAATTGTCAGTGCTTCTTTTATTGCTTATTTGCATTCAGTATCAGTATCAGTATATGTGATGCACTTCTTATCGTTCGTCTAGTGTGATATGTATGTGATATGATTGATTGATTGAGGTGCATCATCCAATTTGATTGTGAGTGGTATATGGCACTACTGAGCCTCAGCCTTAGGATGCCCGACGGGGTTGACTTTGGTTTAGTTTATGTGTTTGCCTCTGCAGAGTGTTCTGTCCTGGGACTCCGGACCCCGGGAACTAGAGACCCATGCGTACCCTAGCCCGGTCGCTGGTGTTCTCATTCCGACTGCTCTCGAAAGGGAGAAAATGGCCAATGTAGTAGCCACTTTGACTATTATCTGTTTATGATTCTGATAGCATGCTTATTCATTTGCACAATTGCTTAGTATACGAACATGCTTACTATGGATCTTGCATTGTGACTATTGCTCATTATTAGACACAATTCGTGTTATCTTCCTGTGGCTTATATTTTGCTAAGTCGTTGTACTTATGAGTTGTTTTTGGGTGTTGCAGGCTCAGATCCCTCTCCCGATCCTGCGTCGGTCGACCCGACTCCAGGAGAGGCGCGTGAGGCCCCCTCCGGCCTAGAGGAGTGGACTTGATCCATCCTCCAGAGTACGATTTGCATCATTTTGTTTTCCCCATTCATTTGAGTCTAGGTCTATTGGGGGATTTTTCTGTACTCGTACCGTGGGCTTGATTGATATCTGTATTTTGATTTTTGTAAGCCCTCTTTATTGTCATACGTTCTTGTAATTGTTCTTGTTATCAGTTTACTGCTTTTGTAATCCATTGTGTCTTTTGGTATGTGTGGTATGCCTTGATACGTACAGCTTCCGCGTACAGTTGTTTGCACGTGTGAATGATCCCTTGTGTGTGTATGCTTGGACGGGGTCTAAGTGTACGTGCACGGGAGTACGTGTGTCATTGGTTGGACCTTCTCTGACCCCCGGGCCCTGTGCTCGGGTTGTGACAGTGGCTCAGGCAGTTTATGGTGAGATTGGCATTGTTGGTCACTTGTTTAACTTGGTCCGTTGAGCCAACTCAACTAAGTGAGGGTGAGTTGGGTTCTTTATGGTACTTGGGTTTTGAAGCCATAAGGCTTGGCTTTGTTGAGTACTTACCTGGATTTGAGTCTTGGTTTGTCCAGTTGTATGGCTTGGATAGGACTCAGCTGGGCTGGTTATTGATCTCTTTGGACCTGCATCGCATTGCTTTATTCAACAGTTTCATCATGCAACTTTCTTTAGATGCTACTCTGAGGATTATCTTAAACTCTTGCAGGCATTAGATACCTTCAACACAGCAATTGTGTCTCCAATCTACTATGTTATGTTTACTACACTAACGATAGTGGCAAATGCTATAATTTTTTAGGTAAATTTTTTTTTTCTTTATATGAACGGGAAGCTTCATATGAATACATATTGTGCCTTTCATCACTTGACAGCAACCATGAAAGACAAAATTCATGCAGTTTTGTTACACAAATATAAGCAGACTTTCTATGCTATGATTAAGTTTTGTAACTTTCATTATTCCTCAATTAAATAGTAGAGCTTGCATATTAGCAAATTTGATTATTATTTCTGATTTTGTCATTACGGAATGATTCATCAAGTTTATGAGATTAAGGGTTCATTTGTGTTGATAAAATTTTTTTGTCATTATGTCCTAACAATCCGTGTTAGGGGGCTCCCTCCAGGCTTTTGGTGCCGATACAATCTTGTACCAGAGAAGAAGCTTACTACTGCAATTGCCATTGCCATTGCTGGGACACCAAATCCCCATCCATAGCCCTTGTGCACTTGTAACCATACCAACACAGAACCAGCAAGGAGGGCATCAACATTGATTGAAATATTTATGGCTCTTTCAAATTGAAGACAGTGGATGCTTGAGAACATGATTTTGAGTATAAAAGGAATTCTTTTACATTCTAATAGAAGTGCAATATTCATTATTCCTCCAACAAATTAATGGTTTTCAGGAACTAAGGTTACATGGAGTTGGCTTTGTTATACTGCTTAAACCACATGACATATCATTTGAATCTATAGATATGACTTGTGGCTGACCATGTAGCATAATTTGAAGCTTGATTGCATTTTCACTTTCTTTTTAGAATAATGTTTATTCTTAATCTGATTTCTTCTCCACCATGGCTATCTGCAGGTCTTGAATTAAATTATATATGAACTTCCAGCTGAGCATCCTTTGTTTGACACATATCATTGCCGTTCTTTCTTTTCTGCCAAATGTACAATGGAGCAGAACTTGTTGAAACTATGATTCGATTACACCCAAAGTTGCTAAAGAAAAAATTTTTTTGAATGATTTCTGCTGTTATATACTTTTTTTTTATAGTGTATCATTGTAATATTTGTTAAATGAGATGAATAACTTGATGAAAATTGGTGATGGTTGTTTGTTTATTTAGCAATTCTTGTATGGATGAATTTTTTATGTTAAATACAGGCATATGAATATGTTTATATTTTATATAAGTGTAAACAGGTTTATTGGAAGATTATAACGGAAAAATAGATATTATATTTTAAAAACAATTAAACCATTGCCAATGAAAATGATAAAAACGTCTGCAAAAGTAAATCAAGTTTTTAATGAGATTTTAAATTTTTAAAAATGCAAAAATTCTTTACTGACGTTACAAAATCGTCGGTAAAAGTAAAATTAAAACTATAATTTAATAAAATGACTTTTACCAACGTTTTATTAAAACGTCGGCAAAGATAGATTTTAAAATTTTAAAAATACAAAAATTCTTTACCGACGTTACAAAATCGTCAGTAAAATTAAAATTAAAATTATAATTTAATAAAATGACTTTTACCAACGTTTTTATTAAAACGTCGGCAAAGATAGATTTTAAATTTTTAAAAATACAAAAATTCTTTACTGACGTTACAAAATCGTTGGTAAAAGTAAAATTATAATTATAATTTAATAAAATGACTTTTACCAACGTTTTTGAACGTCGGTAAAAGTTAAATTTATCGTCGATAAAGATGTTTTCGCTGATGAAATTTTATTGCGTCTGTAAAATATTTTGCTAACCTTTTTTTGCCGACGTTTTTATTTTCGTCGATAAAAGTGTGTACCAACGTTTTTTTATTTTTTGGCGACAAAATTTTTTCGTAGCTAAAAATGTGTATTCTCGTAGTGGTAGGATTAAACTCTCTCAATTAGAGTTTAAGTCTTAGAGTGATTAACACGTCCTCTTTTTGTTCAAATAGACTCCTTATGAAGGGTATCTTTCTGTATTGGGGCTACCCATAAGTGGGCTCCATCATATATGCCAATAATCTCCCACTCAAACCAAACAAGATTAATCTCGTTAGGTCTCAATCATCCATCATCAAATTCCACAAAAAAAAAAGATCTAAAGAGTGAGACCTCCACAATGCTTATCCACAGAGAGAATACAAACATAATCATCATCTAACTAGAATACACCAACTCACCGACACACTAGTCTACCCTAGACACTCACATGACCACACCGAATTGGACATAAACTCATACCTTTGAGTCATTTTGAACTTCTTTGGCAAAAATTTTGAAATAATCAATTGCCTCATATTTGTGGGAAATTAAAAAAACGCACAATCATAACGAGAAAAATCATCAATGAAAGTAATGAAATATTGAGTTCCTGACACTTAGCATTTTGTTTTAGCTAAGTCCCTTGGCTTGTTACGATTTTGATGCTTCTTTTGGTCTTGTTTAGGTGCATTGGGTTCTATTATGTTTATACTTCTTATCGCGGTTTAGTCCCGTTTTGAAACTTACACTTTCGTTTGATCTTGTTAGGTTCCGATCCTAACCCAAGCTGCTGATTAGCAAACAGTGCTTGTCCCATGACTTTTACCTGAACTCTTTAGACTTCAAGTTGAAGAAGGCGACACATACCCTTAAAGGTCTTGATTGCCTCATAATGAGTCAAGATTTGTTATATTGTACACCTTGAGTCAAGTAAATATTGTAGGACCGCAATGATCTTTTGTTCCTCGGTTATTTTATTTCCTGCCTTTGCAATATCCACCTTCATTTGACTCATTTTACGGAGGTAGTCCCTGAATTTAACTCCTGAAATCATCCGATATACATCAGATTGCATGGTCATGATGGGTGTCTTATCGGTAGTAATATCATCGTATTCCTCTTTCATGCCTTCCCACAATTCCTTAGCATTGCCATAAGTTTCATGAGTGGGAACTAATTCAAAATGCATACTATTCGACATGATGTTGCGAGCGATACGATTATCTTTCTCTCACTTGTCAAAATCATGCGATGCAAACAGCGGTGCAGCATCATTTTCTAGTTCAGGTCGAGTTAAAATCATTTTCAAAGTATACGTGACCTCTTGTTCATCGAACCAGTAAATCATTGACTGGTACTACTTATCATTGTTATTTCCATTTAACTTATCCCCCTTATTAAAGTCAGCAATAATACCTTTTGAAGTCATTGCTAGAAAAAATAAAATATGATAATTAATGAATACACAACATTGACAACATAAACATACGTATTGGTTGTCTTTTTTGCACTCAAATTAATCTGAAAATTAGGACACCGTAATGACAACCCATCATGCATAGGGCTAATTTGGGGCAATAAAAAACAATAATCATAATTGAATGAGTGATTTAATAGCATCATGCAACACAATACATTGACTTTCATGCAATTATAAAAAAAAATGCGAACTGTTTTTAAAAACTAACAAGTTGAACTCCCCAGGATATTTTAGGACCATTCGATTACAACAAGCACTTAAGAATATGCTTTTAACAAATAGTCTTATACTGAGCAAACAACCGAGCATGAGGCCAAACAAGAAAAAAGCAGTAGTTGAATAAGAAAAATGGAGGTAATTTCACGATTCACGACTCTAATGGTCCGGTTAAGTTATCCAGTGCACCGCATTCATAACTATGTCCATAGTTAAATAGTCCATGGTGAATGTGAACTTCTGTATTAGAAAGGGTCAGTCAATCTAATGATTTGCATCATCCAGTCCAACTAACAAGTAAGAAGTGGCAAGCTGTCTATCTTTAATGAAACTCGCTCAATGAATGGCCAAGGCCATTGATCATCCAGCCACATGTCCAACCGTGTAGTGAATCACCAACCAAAAGTTCAAAATTACTAATGCAGTGGCTGTATCAGCCATATTGAAACATAATACTGAACTGACGTGATATGGGCCATCATGGCAAAAGAAGCAACAAATTTATTTGTAGGTAATCCTTTGTGCAGGTATTTATATATGGGGAATATTCATGCACATATGTCCCTCATAAGGAACCGTGCATACTCCTCTATGGAGCTCATGATAGACCCCACCAAGGGATGAGACTAAGGGAATGGAAAGATCCATGTGGGACCACCCTACATATCAAGTTTAACCCCAATCACATATCACTAACCCCTTCATCCGTAACCCATAAATTTATTACATTCGAATGGGTATATAGTCGATCTAACGGTCCAATAAATTCGAATTTGACCAAAAATTGATAAATTGGTTCAATTCAAGGGAGTTATGTGTGTAGTCCATTTGGATAGACTATGTAGTGGATCCCATCTAAATCCTCATAAAAAAATAGCGAGGAACATATGCACACATCATGACATGAAGTTTTTGTTCTCTTGTACAATTATAAGAATTTGTAACTTCAAGGTCTGGGAGGGAACAAGAAGTACGTATGTAAACTCACCATTTTGTGCATGTGACGGTGCGAACAAATTTAAGCACGAGCACGACACGCCTTCATGACCGTGTCGGCATCGCACACTCAAATATGGTGAGCCGACCTTTATAATGTATCAATGCGACAGTTATGTGGTTCCATCTTTCAATCCATCAAGAAGTTCATCAAACATTAAAAATATACATAAGTCTATATATGCCTTGATGAGGCAGTCACTTATCAATGGAAACACGTCTTTCAATGAGAAGAAAACTATGCACACATTTATGAGTTTTGCACAGTACATAACACTTGGCAAATTAAGGACCATCACGTGATCCATTGATCACCTTATCAATCCTTGATGATTCTGGACCGACTCATTGAGATCCCGTTTCCAGTGTCCAAAAATCACAAACTTAAATAGACATGCTGACAAATTTAAGAATCAAATACGCAGAAGAAATATAAATTTGATTCTGCGATCGATTATCAGGAACAATAATCAATTATTCAAAATCTGAAATCACTAAACTTGGTGCGATCTGACCAGCGATCTGTTGATCTAACTATTCAGATCAAGCAAAATCATCTCAATTTTTTTTTATTTTTTTCCCGATTTTGACACCTAGTGGTTTTAATGAGGCTACTTTCGAATTACTTCAAACGTTACCAAATAAATGATCTTCACATGAGCAGTCCAGCAAATTTCTAATACCAGTGATTACTTTTAGTGTAATAAAACCGTAGATTAAGATCACAAGACCACTATAAATGGAATCAAGATGGCGTCAGCTTAGATCAAGCAACCAATGTAGAGATCCGTGACTGTCTATGAGAGATCATTCACATAGATTCACTCTTTACATTTTGAGGGCAAGGATGAACAGCCTTAATTTAGAAAATGGTAATGAATGACTTAATTCTATTGGTTATAAGTATCCTGATACTCTACTACCAACCACCCAAATTTATTTATATTATTTAGCTTAATGGGTAATAAGCTGCAATTCAAGTTGGAATATGATCAAGAAGGAGAGTTGAATTAGATTATTTCAATTGAAGTTTGAATGTTAAAAGAATTAACACATTCTCTTTTTAATCAAATAAATTCCTTGTGAGGTGTGTCTTTGTATATTGAGGTTACCATAAGTGTCTCAATCACAAAGAACATAAAAAAATAAATCGGTACCAAGTCAATACATTAAAGTTGAATTTTTTCTGCAGGTTTCACTTGATGCATTTCAGGGATCACCGTCAGACGCTATGAATGGTGACGCACTAGTATTAAATGTTTTTTTAAGATAATCGGATAAGTATATCTATATATGCTCCCTTCGCCAGTTTATGTTCTCACCTGCCGCCCAATTGATGTAAATTTAATTAATCTATTTAAAGCTACAAGTGCACAATTATCTTGTTGAAACAGTAGCAAATATAAGTCGATTCCACATAGAGCACTTTTGAACTTTTTAATTAAAAATCTGAATTTTTCTCAAAAAGATAACAATAATAAAAGAAAAGTGTTGTATGTAAATCAAAAACTAAATAAACTAATAACAATGATAAGAAGCATATCAGAGCAGACAGAATCTACTAAGTTATTTAAAAATCTAATTTATACAATTAATTTATCCTTTTTTCTCAATTATTACTCAGATCAGAAATAAATTAATGTTTCTGATCTAGATAATTTGACTATTGCAAAAAACTAATTTTTAATTAAGAAAAATAAGATCAATACTCAAGACCTCTTTTACCTCATAAAAGAATGAACATCCTGAGCATCACCTATCAAACTAAGCATAAACTATCACAGATAACCAAAGATTTAAACATAATCTATCAAAATAAGTATAAATTATCAAAATTTATTCATTAAGAATATAAATCAGAAGTTTGCCTTTAGCATGAAGACAAATCTATTATTATCTTTTAAAATCACATTAACAAGAGACAATAAAAAAAGAGTAATATAACAAATATAAACTAGAACATTAAAACACTTAACTTCATCTTTCACTCCAATCATAAACTCAGCCAACCATTGCAAAGAATCTCAAAAATAACTTTATTATTATCTCATTGATATCTTCTTCTTATACAATGGTCTCTTAGAATTCTCCATTCTAGATCATAGTTTTTAGAACAAGGTTCCAGAATACCTTTAAAATAAAATTAGAACTTAATGGAGAGAAGAGGTGATGAAGAGTGGAAGAGAGAGATCTGGAATTTCGAGATCTAGCTGGGAATGAGGACGAGCCTCCCATTGTAGCCTCCTTTTATAGTTTTATGGCTCCTAAGTTCAGTGAATCTGGACCTCTTTTTGATGGATTGAGAGATAAGATCTGCTGTTTATTGATTGAGTTTATCTCCTTAGATGAGAGAGATCTTGGAGATTAGATGAGGTGGAAGCTTTGGCATTCTTATCTGATCTTCATATGAGATCCATAGACAGATATACATCGGTTATACTTCAATGGTGTAGATACAATTGCAATCCCGTCTAAAAATATGCATAAAATTTTTCAGGCCTATAACTTTTTCATTTTAGCTCCGATTTGTGCAATCTTAGCTCCACGAACATCTACTCTAACAGAATTTTCCAACGGTGGGTCATTTGCGTTGCTCTAACGTTCGGATTCAGAGTTATGGTCATTTTTAAATGGGCTATTATGAGAAAAATGTGATTGAATTCTAAATTCTAATTTGCAATAGACTCTATCTCTGCAGTGGTTGTAACTTGTTAGTCAAGACAGAAGAATATTTCTTAATACAATAGGATAGGATAAGATTTTCTGGAAACCTTAGCTGATCTTCAGGTAGGATCCACAGGCAGATGAACTCTAAGTGTGTGGATCTTCAAGCAATGGGACCAAAATCATCTCAAAGTTTTGTGGGTCCTACAAATTTCATTTTCTACACATTCTAATTAAGCCCATCAAATATTGAAGAGCCGCCCACATTGAAATGGGAACGTGGATAGAGTTCTACTCTAAGTAGGACTCTTCGGAGAAAAATTGCAAGCATTCTTAATTAATGCATAAAATGTGCAAAAATTGTATAAATTCCAATTTCTAGGTGAAAATGAATGAAATGATGAAATTAACTGAATAATGATGCATTTAACTTAATTAAATCATTAATCCATACTAAAATGATGCATAATTGATACAAATTCATGAACTTAACACCAACCCTGAACCATCACTTTCTGTAAGGACGGGCTCCTTTTCCCATAAGAGTGGAGCTATCTTATAAAACCAAGCATAGATACCATAATCCCTTGAATCAACTTCTTCGGTATTACACACTGAAATTTCCACAAACTAAATCTCATGGAAATGGCATCCACGCCAACCATTCCCAAAATTATAGAAGGGGTGCATTGTATTTGCTATATTACCTGTTCTTCTAGTCAGAAGAATGGATTAAATGATATGTGTTTTTCTTCTTTTCTTTTTTAAATTGAAGTTGTTGGCTTCCCGCTTGGAAAAACTCTATAAATATATATAATTAATTGATATTGGTCACGGGAAATTGTTAGGATAAGATTCAGCTTTGATTATAGGACCCACATCTTGCTTTCTTATATACAAGCTCTTAGAACATCATCATCATCCCCATGGTTGAAAAAAACGGCCGATACCATACCGGTATCGGCCGGTACCGGTATGATATTTTCATTCGTATCGGTCTCGGTAATGGTCTCAGTAAATATCGTCAAAATATCGCAAGATATTAGTCGATATTTCAAAATATCAGCAGAAACGATATATTGACCGATATTTTGAAAATATTGGCCGATATTATATAAAAGCCCGTAAGCACTAAATTTTCTCCTCTTTCTCCCTCTCTACTGATCCTCTCCTATCCAAAGACGCCCAACCTGCTGCTCCTCCTCCATTAACTTCCAAAAGCATCACAAAATCAATTTTTTTGGTGAATTTGGTCTATAAAAGTAAAGAACATACATTTACAAGGTAAGTATATTAAATTTTTTTTATTTTTTTTAAATATTTGTTTAATAAGAGCTTAGAAGTGATCCATGATGATGATTCCACTTATTTTATGTTATGGATTTATATATTGTGATATATGAGTGTGGATCTATTATTTGGTTTTTTAAAATTTTAGGATTTTAACTTTTGTTAAGATTTAGAGTCTTTTAGTGTTAAGTGTTATTTTTAATTTTATTAATATGCAAAAACATGATTTTATGAAGCAAGTTTAATAGATTTAGTAGTAGAAGACATAGATCTACAAAATGTAGACATTTTATGTTTATTTATTTTCGACTTTTTTAATATTTTAATATTAAAATAAAATTTTTTGAGGATTTAATCACAATTTTGTTATTTTATTGCATACTTCATGTATGACATGAGTATGATAAGTTTTCATTTTTTTCAAAATATTATGTAAATAGTTTCATTTTTTCAAAATTTATTTTCTTGTATGAAATAATAATTTAATATTTAAAAAAATATTTTGAGGATTTCACTACAATTTTTTTAAGTAAGCATAATCTTTGTATACTTCATGTAAGATTACTTTTTTTCATTGTTCTTTAATGTAATTAGTTCTATATTTTTTAATTTATTTTCTAATTTTCTATTAATTTAATATTAAACTATTATATATTTAGATTTTCACTATAAGTATGATTTCCTAATTTTATATAATCATTGTTTACTTCACATATGCTAATTTTTTTATGGTTGTCTTATCATTTATGTGATTATGTAACATGTCAATATTTTTTATATTTTTGAATTTATTTTTTGATTTAAAACATGGAATTAAAAAAATTAAATAATTAATGTATCATTTAAAATGTGCCCTTTTGAGATTCCAAATGCTTTGCATGAATGTATTAATTTCCTTGTTTCTATTATATTTTGGATTTTAGTTCAAATGTTATAAATTGTGCCAATGTGTTCTTTTGTTTTGAAAAAGCTAGATTAAAATGGTACGTAACATTGATCCAACACGGAACCATTGTGAAAAAGCTGGAAGTAAACATAAAATTAAATGTAATTATTTCCAAAAAATCATAAATGGAGGGATAACTAGATTGAAGCAACACTTAGCTCATGGGCAAGGCCAAGTGGTAAAGTGTCTTCAAGTGCCACCTAATGTGAAAAAAAAAATGCAAGAGTTGTTGGATGCAAAAAAACAAAAAAAGGTTGTTAGAGAGAAAAGAAAAGAGGAGGAATTTGAAGCATGTAGGAAAGAAGTTTTTAAGTCTAGGGAGGGAGATATTATTTCCTCCGATGATGATGAGGATCCAAATTTAAGGAGGGTTAGAAAAGAAAGTTTGAGGTCACTTCAGGATGACGAGGAGAGAAGAAGGATGCAATATAAGGCAGCTATGAGAGGTGGCCAATATAACGAGGGTGGCTCATCTGGATCCGGGGGAGGGGGTTTGCGTCGAGCATTTAGTCAAAGACAACCTTGCCCAGTAGATATTAAGGACGATAATGAATCTCCTACACAGGCACCTCATAGGCCAAGTGTAGTGGGTCCAATAGACCCATTTGCATATAGAAAACCAACAGCCAAGCAACCCAGCATTGTAAAAGCACTGAAGGGAAATTTAATAAAGTAAGAGAGGATTTGATGAGAGTTACTAGAAAGTTCTTTTTAGATATGGCTATTCCACCACATAAAGCAAACTCTCCTTATTTTACCACTATATTGATGCAGCAATGGAACATGGTCTCAGAATAAAAACACCTACCCCATATGAGATTGGTCATCTCTGTATTAAAAAAAATACGAGGAGTTACAGCTCTGGGTGGAGACTTTTAGGAGGATTTGGGGAGAAAGGGGCTGCACACTAATGTGTGATGTGTGGACGACCCTCACAAAATGTCATCTCTTGAATTTTCTAATTGATTGCCCTTTGGGAACATTTTTTATCAAATCAGTTGATGCAACTGATTATGTTCAAGATGCTAGATACATCAATAAGTTATTTAATGAAGTGATTAATGATATTGGGGCAGATTATGTAGTTTAAGTTATCACCGATAATGCTACAAAGATGGAGAAAGCAGGAGTAATGCTTATGCAACAAAGGACAAATATTTTTTGGTCACCTTATGCAGCACATTGTATAGACTTAATACTTAAAGAAATTGCCAAAGGAAAAGTCATAAAACAAGTAATTGAAAAGATGAAGAAAATAACTAATTTTTTCTACCAGTCTTATAGACTTGTTTCAATGATGAAGAAATTTACAAATAATCATGAATTGCTACAGCCTGGTATTACTCTATTTGCCACCCACTTTATAGCCATCGAGAGTATTTACAAGTATAGAAGAGAGCTTCTCCAACTCATCAAATCAGATGAACGGATGAATTCTAAGTGGGGCAAGCGGCTAACTCCCTAGTAGAAGAAGTATGCAAGACCATTGAATCTAATAAGATTTGGCCTCATATTAAAAATTGCTTAAATGTTCTTGAGCCTCTAATAAAAGTTCTTCGATTAGTTGATAGTAATGATAAGCCAACTATGGGCTTCTTACATGAGGCTATAGAGAGAGCAAAGATGGCTATTAAAGCAAATTGTAGATATTATACCAAGCATTGGAAGATCATTGACAGTAGTTGGGAGCGTCAATTGTATCATGACTTACACACTCTGGTAAATGGAAACTGATTTTTTGTTGACTTTCATTGTTGTATTAAATTCTTTTTAACACATTATTTACTTAAAATTTTGCATTTAATAGGTTACTTTCTCAATCCATAATTTCAAAATGAATCTTTGGATCGAAATATAACTGATGAAATTCGAGTGGAGATGAAAAATGTTATTAAAAAACTTACAAATGACACCGATGAGGCTATTAAGGCAACAAATTAAGTAAGTAAATTAAAAAGTAGAGACATTATATGGTGTCTTTCGTCTTCTTCAATTTAATATATATCGTTATTCATTCATAACAGTTGATAATTCTTTTTCTTCTTTAATGTCATTAGATCGATGTATATAACGAAGGTATGGGAAGTTTTGGCACTAGCATTGCTCGAAAAGTTGTCACGCAGACATATCTTGGTAAGGATTGTAAAATATAAATAGTAAATTATATTTTAATTATTCAAGTATTCAAAAATTGAATGTTTAATATTATTTTCTTTTATTTTCAGTTGAATGGTAGCTGAATTATAGAGAGAGTACCTAGCATTAAGAACGATTGCAATTAAAGTTCTTAGTCAAACTACATCAACGTCAAACTATGAAAGAAATTGGAGTACCTTTGCTTTTATCCATACATAAGTAAAAAATAAAATCACGATGGATAATTTGAACAAATTGGTCTACATTCACTATAACCTCAAGCTCTGCAGTCGAAATCGAAGAAGAAGAGCATTTGAGGATCAACAAGATTACTTCTGCCCAATTAATTTAGACTATATTTTTTCAGCAGAAAATAATTTATTAGGTGAGTAGCTAAATGAGGTAGAAGTGTCATTATTAGATAAAGAACCAGAGCTAGCAGAAATGGTTAAGGGCTTGATTGGGAAGAAGTTTAAGCCAATGAAAGCTTCTAAAAGATTGCAAGAGATTAATTTGACACAGCAACAAAGGGGTACCACGGTTGATCCTACAGACGCAAGAGGAAAGGAGGTGGGTGAGGAGAGTGAGTCAAGTATTTATACATCTTCCTCGTCAGCAGGAATTCCTTCTGATTCTGCTGGGATTGGTGATTATTATGGAGATAATGAGCCACCAATATATGAGACAGTTGAGCATTTTCCTGGTGCTTCAAATTTAAATCTCCATCGTAGTTATGTAAGATTTGTCTCACAAAATAAGACAGAGGCTCAAGGAGGGGGGGAAGGTACTTATACGGGCAATATTGGACAACAACAGGCTATGTATGGATACAACCCTCATTGGCCAACTCAGCTTCCTCTAGTTCCACTATCACAACCATGGTATGAGCAAGGAATGATCCAACGTGAGCCCCAACAAGCTATTTTTGTTCCTCATGAATTTTTTTAATTTAAATTTGGACCCCCAGTCATCTCAATCTACTAAGGATAGCTCATCGTACTATGAAGGGATCTTCGCTCCTCAGCAACAATATCAATATGGCCAAGAGTATGGGAGTGCAATGGGAGAGTTTGGATTATATTGTTATAACCCATATCAAAAAAGAAGAAATGATGATGATGATGATGATATCGAGCCTGGGCGACACTCCACTTGGAATTAAGGTATGCATTCATTCTCTTCAAATGTTTTATGATTTATTTTACTGTCATTATATCTTATGCTATGTTAATATTCATGTTCTTGAATTTCACAATTTGCTTAATAATTGAGTGATGAATTGATGATTGATAAATGATCATGATAGGGGTATATAGTTATATACTATACAAGATACAAGACTACAAGTACAATACAACCACTATATATAAATTATAAATAAGCTGTATTATCTAAAATTTCACACTAAAAAATAATTCATATTTCATAAGTCATAATTATGGTTCTTATAAAAAAAACTAATTTCAGACAAGGCAGTGATACAGGATATCATAAGTTAGGGGGACTGATATTTTGATTTATACTTGCTACTAATGAAAAAAAAACATTGTTTTCCAGCCTTTTTTAATATTTTGGATTTTTTGGATATTTTTTAATTTTTTTTGGATTAAAAAAAATTCACACCGCGACGACCGCGACGAACTTCGAACCGCGATTGATACCAATACCGTATCGGTTTTTTTGACCGACCAATACTGCAACCGATACTGTGATTTTAATCCATGATCATCCCTACCTCCATACATAAATAAATAAATAATAATATCATGAAGAAGTAGAAGAAGAAAATACTGTGGAGGTCAGAAGAAATATAAAAGTCAGAGCTGTCAGTTTTCAACAAAGAATATTATTTAACTCTTGTCCAAGGATAGTGTTGCTGATACAATGGCTCATATTTTTTATGGGTCGATGCCAAAAATACCCTCTCTGAGGCAATCCTGACCATCAGATCACTGGCATAAGAATGGTCAACTCAAAAACAAAAAACAAAAAAAAAGAGCAATGGTACACATTCGACGTGTATCTTCCAGTCCAGATTTTTTAGTCAGGGTTTATCCAAGGAATACCCAGCAGGGTCAATGGACTGACTCATCCAGTGATGTATCCCAACTGTAGTTGTCAAAGCCCATGCTGAGTACCCACATCCTCTCGCCATTTAGAGTTGTAGTTATAAAAAAGATTATGTGAAGGGGTTAAATTTGTATAAAAGCTGTTAGAAAGGCCATCTCTTTAGCTTTGTTCTAGTGTCTGATAACAAAACCTTCCTAATTCCACATTCATCCAAAGGTATAGTAGACCAATCTGCTATGGTTGCTTCAATATGATGTTTTTGGTTAGTTCCTGTTTCATTCATCTTCTGAAACTTGGTATTTAAATTATCAACATTGTCTTATATATAATATGCAAAACCTTACCTCTATATATGTTCATGTGAAGGAAACAATTCAATGGAAGAATTCCATGGAACTGGAGAGGTTCTCAGTGTTAACAAACTTGAACCCAATTTAGTCCAGCCGGATGGGGAGACACCTAATGGCTCCTATTTCATATCGCCCCTTGATCAGAGCCTTGCAGTCGTTGCCGAGACAGTTTACTGTTACAAGGGCAATGAGAAGAAGCCGAGTGACGATGTTTACAGGGTGATTAGGACTGCTTTGGCAAAGGTCTTGGTTCATTACTATCCACTTGCAGGGAGTCTGGTGATGACCTCTGAGGGGGAGTTAATGGTAAGATGCACAGGAGAAGGTGCAGTGTTTGTTGAAGCAGTTGCAGAGCATGACATGGAAGTTTTGGGTGATATTTCAGTGCCTGATCCTGAGAAACTAGGACTTCTTGTTCATACATTCCCTGTGACTATGAATATAGTAGAAGTACCCATCTTGACAGTGCAGGTATAAATAATGTTAGGATATGCTTAGATGGTATCAATCCTGATTATATTAATATAATTAACTATATTCTAGTATCTTGTAACAAATCTCTGGCAACAATTGATACATTCATGAATAATTGGTGTGCATCTGTTTCATAAACAGAGCAGTCTAAACTCCAAACCCATTTCTTTCAGGTTGGATTTTTTTTTTTTTTAATCAGTTTGGATCATGGTTTTCCAAGTCCAAAACCATTAAGTAATGGCCTATAAAGCAGTTCAAACTCTTATAGCGGTTCATTTTGGTCACATTTTAATTTGTAATTGAAAGTTTTTAGAGTATACAGAACATTTTCATTTGTAATTTAAAGTTCTAAGAAGATCCAAGCTTTTGGCATTTTAGGGTGTTTTTAGATGCAAATGAGACATAAAAAAATAGATGTACCACTATAAATAAAGTCCCTTTGCAGTTTATAGTTACTTTATGCTTTAAAACTTTATATTTACAGGTTAACCTGCTTTAAAACTTTATATTTGCAGGTTAACCTGATTTTGAAAAATCAGGCCAACAGGATCCATTGTCACAATGAAAGTTTTATGTAAGTTCAACTTGGGTCCAAGGTTGTCTCAATTACTTTAAGGGCAGATCCTTGGGCCATCCAGTACTAGGTCCATTGCCATCCCCAGCTTTTCCCTTGGCAGAATTAGTCACGATCATTCTACCCAGTTTTCGCAAAACTAGTAACGCTCATTTAACTCGATGCCCTTCAGGCCGACTTGGTGACATCCAGTCCCGTTTCGAAACTATGGCTAACACTGTCCCCACGAAACATAATGAGCAAATGATTTTCTAATAATACTTACTGATAGTTATATATCGATCCAAAAATAAAGATCATGGCCCCTTTTCGATTAAAATGTAAAATAGTCAACTGTTGAAATTTAACTAAGAAAAGCCCATTGGCCATAAAACAGCAATGATCTTCCTCTCAAAAAAAAATTTTTTTTTTCCTTCTAATTTTTGCATGTTTATATACATGTTGTATGACTCCCTACTTTCTGCAAAAATAGGTGACAAGGTTCAAGTGTGGGGGGTTTGTCCTTGGAGTGGCTCTGAACCACTGCATGGCTGATGGCGTATCTGCAATGGAGTTTGTAAACTCATGGGCTGAAACTGCGAGAGGCATGCCCATAAATCCACCATTTCTAGACAGATCCTTAATGAGATCTAGACAGCCACCGAAAATCGCGTACCCCCACCATGAATTCGCAGAGATAGATGATGTATCGAACATATCTTCTATCTACCAAGAACATCCGATTCAATACAAATCATTTTATTTTGATCAAGACAAACTGACTCAACTCAAGAATATTGCCATGGAAGATGGCGTCGTAAAGACAATCACCACCTTTGTGGCACTCTCAGCTTTCATTTGGCGGGCCAGAAGCAAGGCTCTCAAAATGGACCCTGCCCAACAGACAAGACTACTTTTCTCTGTTGACGGGCGGGCCAGATTCAACCCGCCATTGCCTAAGGGTTACTTTGGCAATGCGGCAGTTTTCACTTGCTGTTCATGTAGTGCAGGGGAGTTGATGGAAAAGCCACTTTCGTTTGCCGTTAGATTCGTACAAGAGGCCATTGAATTGGTCACAGAGGACTACATCCGATCAGTGATCGACTACTTGGAAGCAACGAGAGCACACCTGTCATTGACAGCTACTCTTATGGTCGCTACGTGGACTAGACTGTCCCTCCATACTGCTGAATTTGGCTGGGGAGAGCCTTTCCAGTCAGGGCCCGTAACAGTGCCCAGAGCTTTGTTCCTCCCTCCCGGAAAAGAAAGAAAAAACATAAATCTGCAATTGGGTTTGCCACGTCCAGCCATGGAGGCATTCCAAGAGCTGATGAAAATATGATTCATACAAATTCAAGTTCCATATGTTGTTTGGATGTGCAGAAATTTATGCCTTCAATGAAGGATTCTGTAATTATCGGTCTATCAGACCAAGAATCTCAGAGTTCAAAAGCAATGTAAAATTGTTAGATAACCTTTGTTCAGACCCAGATGGGATGTCTACCTCATAAATCTTGATTTGCTATAGGAAGAAACTAGTATTGTGTAGTTGATATTTCCCCATCTGGGCCTACGTGGATGGATTAATATATTTTTTAAGAACTTTGTACGCTTGTAGAAGGCATGAAGCATTCATCATTTAGTGATTAATGTTAAAGATTTATAGTGCCCGGATTTATTCTAGATTGTGATTCAATTGCTACTTTTATCCAGCGGAAAAATAAAAGCAATCAATCACACAACATGACAACACACAATTTAACGTCGAAACCCAAATGGGAAAAAACCACAAGTCCAAAGTGGACAAAATCAAACCCTACATACAAGGCGTTGTACTTATTCTTAATGGATCTCCACAACACGCAGTCCCTTGATGCACCGCTATCAATGCCTTGATCTCTACAACGAATGATCCCTACGATTAGAAAACAATCTTCTACAAGAAAGTAGAAGCCACAAACCTCCTACGATGAAGTAGAAGCATCAACTCTAAAACTTAAAGCCTTCAGCGCAATCTCTCATAGAAACTCTAGATAATCTCTCCAATAGCAATCTCAATTCAAAACTTGGAAGCTCTATGTGTTGTGTTAAACTTAAGGTTGAGAGGAACCTCTTTTTATAGCCCACAATTTATGTTTTAAAAGAATACTCCTTGTAGAACAAGAATTGTAAGTTCCTTAAAAGAATACTCATTTTAGAATAAGAACTACCAATTTTGGAACAAACAGAAAACAAACTCCAAACGGAAAAGTTTTGTTTAATCCCATGAATTAGCCAACTCACTAAAAAAACCTTACAAACTCACTAAAAAAACCTTACAATCTCCCCCTTTGGCAATTTATTTATAAAACTTGCTATATATTCAATCTACCTAAAAATTTTTTAAAAAGAATTACATTGAGTAAATTGAAATACAAAAAAAATGTACGATCAGCTTTGTACCAATTTGAAGCCATAATTAAAAATCCATTATCTTCAACTCCTACTATTCTCAAAACTCTCCCCCATTTGTCCTTAATAGGTTATCATCATGAAGCATGATTCGCAATTAGGATCCAGCATTAGCTTTCCCTCAATTGTGACTCCCATTCAATGATATACTTGTATCAGCATTGGAAGTAGGAGCTTAATCTTCTTAATCAGGGGCTCTTAAACTTTAGTACCCACACTTGTATATTAAAGAATTTAAGCATAGTGTGAAACAAAATAAATTGCAAGTCTTTATTCTTAACCCAGATTGCATTTAAAGTGGGTGCAGAAAACTAAGTTCTCTTTTTTTTTTTTTTTACATAGTTTTCAGCTTGTTACAATGGGGACTGATGTATCCTTGTATTTCACAATGATGACATGTGGGTGCTTATGCAATTATAAGATATGATTCATTCTTTTATGCACAATTAACATGTTTTCTTTTGTACAGTGCTTTTAACAAAAATAGTGTTACCTGTAGATATTAATGTTGAAGCACCATTAGTGTATTCAAGACCAGTCTTATCAGTATGTAGCTTATGAACATTCAAGATGTTGTCAAGAACAGTCAAACTAGCATGCTTCTGATTCAAAGTACCTTTGTTGCATCCAACTTTGTCAAAGTCATCTACAACTTTCCATTCAGATCATCAATCTCAACTGGGTTATTCAACACTTTGGTTCTCAGATACTCATTATCTTGTTTTCTAGCAATCAAATTTTCCAGCAAAGTACATTTATGACTTTTAGCTAGAATGATCTGTGTATGTGTCTCTTCCAGATTCTTTTTAAGCAATAGAATTTCAACTTCAGAATTATCAACCTGCTTCACAAATTTTGCAGCATGCTTGTCCAATTTTTGCTTTGACTATACCGAGATTTATACTGAGCTTTCCAGTCTACGTTTTCATGAGACACTTCTCTATTATCAATATTTTCATCTGAATCATCTTCAAATAGAGAAGATCTAACCATGAAAGCAACATTATTGGCACTGGGAGTGTCAATAAGAGAATTTTCTATATCTTTAGAATCATCAACTTTACTACATCTCTTTTTTTTTTTTTCTATTTGCATATTCAGATGCTCTATAGTTAAATCCTTTGCATTCAAAGCATTGAATAAATCTAGAGTTTTTCTTCTTAGACTCAGATTTAAGCATCCTCTTCAAGTCAAATTTTTTATCTTTCAGAACATGAGGCTTAGTTGTAGATGTGCTTTTCATTCTAGAAAATCCCTTAGATTAACACACAATAACTTAATGTGACCCTTTTTTATCCCATTTGAAATATTTATAGTGCCCAGGATTTATTCTAGATTGTGATTCAATTACAACTTCTATGCAGCGAAAAAATAAAAACAATCAAACACACAAGGAAAACAATACACAATTTAACGTAAAAACCCAAGAGGAAAAAAATCAAAAGTCCAAAGTAGACAAAATCAATCAATTTTTTTTGTAGTATAAGATATACTCACAATCCTACAGCCAGTCCTTTGACACAAGGCGTTGTAGTTGTTCTTGATAGATCTTCATAACATGTAGTCCCTCGGTGCCTCGTTATTAGTGCCTTGATCTCCACAACGAATGATCCCTATGCTTAGAGAACAATCTTCTATATGGAAGTAAAAGCCACAAATATCCTACAATTAAGTAAAAACATCAACTCTAAAACTTAAAGCCTTCAGACCAATTTCTCATGAAAGCTCTAGATAATCTCTCGAATGACAATCTCAAGTCAGAACTTAGAGAGCTCTATGTGCTGTATTGTATTTATGGTTGAGAGGAACCCTCTTTTTATAGGCCATAATTTATACCTTAAAAGAATATTTTTTGTAGAATAAGAACTATCAATTTCTTAAAAAAATACTCATTCTATAATAAAAACTACCAGTTTTGGACACACAGGAAACAAACTCCAAACAGAAAAATTTTATCCAATCCCATGAATTAGTAAACTTACTAAAGAAAACATTATAAATGTCTTGTATATCAATGATTAGTAAATTTTAATGTATTCTCGTTTTGCTTGTTTATTTGTTGCATTCACAACATACTCCTAACATGAATTGATCTAGTTGAAAATTTGAATTAATTCATTTATAGGTCTCATATCTCAGGATTCTATTTCTCCTTTCCAACATCATTTTATCAATCTCGTTTTATGAATTCTCCTTCATTCTCCCCACCGGTCAAATGACATTCTAACTGAATTCAGCAGATCGTATCCAAGCAACAAATAGAGGTGGCCAACAATGCACATGTAACACTGGATATGACATCAAACGCATCCCATTGTCGCATCGATGATGTAAATCGCTTGCTTATCAAGGGGAAACAAAGACCCAAAGTTTTTTTTTTTTTTTTTTAAGATTGTGGAAGCATCAAAAGTAAACTGAAATATGATTTTATAATAAAGTCACATTTAGACGTCTTTTCAAAATACTAAAGAAGTCTCCACTCTCCATCTTGTGTTTTTTTTTTTTTTTTTTTTTTTTTGGAATTGTGATAGTGATAATGTCATCCAATGTTTGTCAAAGGGGAAAAGCAAGGGCAGTGCTATCATATGTTTTTTCCAATCCCATTTGTTCTAATATTCTATATTCAGTTTGCTAACCATGATAGCTCACGAGACTTCTTCAAACACTGTTATCTGATTTTCTTACCTTCTGGGTGTACCACAAGACTTCATTTGTCAACCCTGATGGCGTCTCCTTTCTAGAAACCCATTTGATCAACAGTGTGTGTTTGGATTTCCCAAAAATAAAACTAGTTTAAATATTTTCTTGAACGTAATCATCTGCTATTCATTTTGAGTGGTGTAAAAAGAGAAGGAAACTAATAGGGATGTCAATGGACTTCCCATTCCCCGGTTACAACTTACAACCCTTTCACTAGGTATGCAACCATATCAGGTCCAGGTCTGGGACTACTCCACGTCCAACTGGATGTGGACCCAAGTACAAGATATTATAATGCATTTATTTAATAATAATCCCTGCAATATGTCTTATATTATTTTGTTGTTGCTTCATAAAGAAAGCACTGCTCTTTCTATTTAAAAGTATTGTTGGTGAGTAAGAAGGACATCATAGAAGGGGGGATACCAGTTTTTCTGCTCTATCTTTCCAATTGGCCAAGGGAAAGTCAGCATTGTGACAAACATTGGTTTGGGATTTAATAAGGATGAAAATAGTTAGTGCCCCTTATTTCTTAATTCAGTGCCAACTAAAGGAAAATGGTACCATCACAACCAATTTTTTCAGAATATTCAAAACGCTTGCAGATACTTAACCAAAGAGAAAAAAAATTCATCGTAGTTATTTGTCTCACGGGTATGACCCAAGAAAGTCTTCATGTAAAAGAAACCTAAGACCTACAAAGTAACCTTATCAAATGGCTAATACACATTATAGGGTTTGTTAAAATTTTCTCTTTTACTTTTTTTTTTCCGGTGAACTCGCCTGAGCAGACCACTGAAATTAATATTTTTACTTTCTCATTTCGTTTTTTTTTTTTTCTAATATCACACCTGGTTCGACTTCGTTGAACCCATGGGATGACTTATTCTTAAAATTGGCTATGACTGCAATTGCAATAGGGGTTTGCTATTTAAAATAAATAATGAACTCAGTACACTCACAAAAAAATACCTAAATTACCCCCACCCTCTTCTCTCCACACTCACCTTCCCCACCTCTCCCTCCTCTCTCCTCCCCCTTCCCCAACTCCCCTTCCTGGCCACGATCGGTGGCTCCAAAGGCCTCCGGATCTCCCCCCCCCCCCCCCCCCCCCCCTTTCTTTCTCTTCCTTTCTCTCCCTCTCCCCCATTTTTCCCCCTCTGCTTGATCTCCCTGTCGCAGGGAGATCAAGCGCACCCCCCCCCCCCCCAACCCCCCCAACTATTCGGCCATGACTAGCCAAATAGTCCTGGATTGCTCAACCAATCTTGGCCGAATCTTTTTTTTTTTTTTTTTTTTGTTCAACCTTGCAAAGCTGAACATAAACTGCAATGTTCAGCCTCATAGAGCCAAATAGGTCGGAAATGGAAGAATAGAGAGAGGAAAAGGAGGAGGAGAGGAAGAGGGAGAAGGAGATAAAGGAAAATAGAGAGGAGGAGGAGGGACAAAAAGGAAGAGGGAGAGGGAGAGAATGAAAAGGGAGAGGAGGAGGGAGAGGGAAAGAAAGGAAGAAGGAGAGAGAGAGGGAGGGAGGGAGGGAGATCCAGCGGCTGCTGAAGCCCCGATCATGCCCAGGAGGGGGAGGTGGAGAAGGGGAGGAGAGAGGAGGAAAGGTGGGGAAGGTGAGTGGGGAGAGAAGAGGGTGGGGTAGTTTAAGCCTTTTTTTTTTCAAGTGTACGGAGTTCATTTTTTTATTTTAAATAGCAAACCCTTGCAATATTTAAAGTCGGCTCCAAACCACTCCAATTTTTTTTTTTTCACTAGCCAAGTTGGGTAGAATCATTGTGTAATGAAAAGAGTTTTTAAAAGCCAAGCGTTATGAAGAGCAACGAAATGATAGGGTGTTGTGGACGCAAGCATGTATAATGTATCGGCACCACATGAATATGTGTGCCACTATGCAGCTGCTACTCCAACGATCATGTTGACTGTCAGTGATATGATATTGATTATTTGACCAATATATCAGAAAATCCTAAGACACAAGGTTTTACAACTTTTACTGCTACTTTGGATAATCCAAGGACTGCTAGCAGCTAACAGAGTCCTAACATTTAATGGTGAAGCCCCAACCAGGAAGATCAGTTTTTCGCTTTGGGCTTGGCTGTGATAGGATGTAGTGAAGAGACCCAACTTTTGACAACTAGTTGAAGATTCATACAATGGCTCTTTTTGACGTCAATATATCCACAAACACCCCTTGTAGGGCGCAGCCAGATGGCAAATTGCACCACCACAAACAGGTATTGCCTACAAAAGTACCAGACTCCAGATAAAACCAATAAAAAATAGGAAGGGGAGGGAGACAGAGAGAGAGAGAAGTACTAGACTCCAGATAAAACCAATAAAAAATAGGAAGGGGAGGGCGAGAGAGAGAGAGAGAGAGAGAGAGAGAGGGGGGTTTGTCTTGGATAAAAGAGAATAGGATGCACCGAAAAAAAACATCTATGTGTAAATGAAGGAGCATAACCATCTTGCAATCCACCATACTTCATTTGGGAATAAGATAAACTTACTATATTGTTCCAACAAAAATAAAAGCTATTTCACTTAAATTAAAATATCCATTACTACTTAACGATGAGTTCTCATTTCTACCATCAACAAAGCATCAATTAAACAACTCATACAAAAACAAATAAAAGCAAAACATAAAGATTCATTATTAAAAAATGATCTGGTGACAATTTGTGTTTTAATAGATTTTTGATATTTAGAAGAACTTTCATATGAAATATGGGAATTTTTCCATGGACGGTACAAATGGTTTTATTGATGTACCTTTTACTCATTCCAAGAAAACGGGATTAAGGGCAGACACTCGCAAAAACATGGGACTTCAAATCTATTTTTATTTGCGGCAGCTCTATGTCTTTGTATTATTGCATTTTATGTCTTAATGGTGTGGCAAAGGAAGATCTATACGAGAGAACTAGAAGAGGAACTCAAAGGAGAAGTCAACTCGGCTTTCATTATCATCAACTATTCTCTGAACCCAGAGACTCATATCAATATATAGGCAAAAAAATAAAACCTAAAACTAATCTCAACCATAGAGACAATTGATGGTCAAGTTTAAACATTTAAATAAAAACCATGGAAACGACTTGCAGAACTCAATTAATAAAATAAAGACTTGTAAACCCTACCTACAACTCAATCAACAAAATAAACAAAACCAAATATAAATGGCAAGGCTGGACTAGGCCCAAAGCTGGTTGAACCATGCGGACTATGGGACTGACTTGCATCACTACCCCCACTGTATAATTGTTTTCACCTATGATACCAAGATATTTGTATATGTGTGCCTAGCATACCCATATGCAAAAGATACAATATTTGGTATTAAGGATACCTGTACATAAAGTATCAACATATCCTAGGGTAACAACTCCATATCTTTTAGTTGTATCAACCTTTTCAATTACTCAAACCAAAAGCAAAAAAAAAAAAAAAAAAGCATTGTACGTTGTAATAATTATATAGATGAAAAGTAATACGTCATACAAAATCCTAATATGAAATACAAAACTACAAGTTACTGGTAGATAGTGAAGAGTCATATCATCTATTCCCATCTCAGAGCCTGTAACTACGTCTTACATAGGCATCACAGATTTTAATTGCTAACACAGTATTTTCTTGTGTTGCTTCCGGCAAAATACAAATGGGTTCTTTTTTTCTATTTTTCTTTTTTTTTTTTTTTTTTTGAGATACCAGGTATGGGCCTTGTGCACTCACCCCACTTTTCCAATCAAATTATTGACAAGGATGGAAGGATATTGATTACAAGAAAAGGTTAAACAGGGAAAAAAGAGATATTGCAAAGGCCTGCTTGTTTTTACGGAATTGAATTCCTAGGACTTTTAATAGATGTATTTCTAGAAGAGGTTAAAATTGAAAGGAATGTGAGATTCATTAAAGGGTATCAATTAATATTTCCTTCCATGGAAATTGAACTAATGGGAGATGGGCAATTAATACCCAGCCATCACCCAGCCATCACCCTAGTAAATCAAATCCAAGGGAAGTCAAGAGTCCCATGTCTCATTTGCATCTCCACCTTATATCATACAAACCTAACCTCTTCAATATTCCTATTTGATACCCATTTTTCCATGCATTCCCAGCAATTCAATTCCATGCAAATGAACTCACCCCAACAGTTTATAGCTTTCAAAAAGCTTGTTAGGGCACATCGGATTCCGCCAACCTTCTGGAAGGGTTTAAACACATGACGCAGATCAACCAGTTAAGGAATGTCAAGAGAGTGCACACGAGTACATAGTGAAGTACCTGCAATGTTTTATGCCATAATCCTCATTTTTCTGTATTGTTGAATTTTCTTCTTTAGTAGTCATTGGGATAATAGATTGCCACTTCTATTATACCTTGGTATAATACATGCTAATTAAATCATTGTTGTCCGAGGACTGATACTCCAAGGTCCAAACATATGGCTACAACTCTATCCTTCACAAAACTAACTACAATAACATGCGCCTCACCTCTGCATAGACTTGTAGAGAACCACTGTAACATACTTTGCTCGAAACCGATGTGTTGCACCAAGTGCCACCACTGACTGACCAGTCTTCCCCTTTTGCACATACAGATGATTAAGAACCACATGTGGGGGTCTTGATAAAGGGGCAGGGTTGTCCATATAAGGTGTGTTGAGAAGTGTTAGCTGTAGATGGGGTGGGGCCAATGGTGGCTCTTTTGCATAGTCCTCAGAGCCCAGGTGCATGTTGTTATAGCTTGATTCTGGAGACTGGGGAGGTTCAAAACCAGCTACGCTGTCCAAGTCCTCTGGAACAAAATCCTGCAACATGCATCAGTTAGATTCTTCCCTGAATCCACAGACACTGTGAACTGTGAAGCACTTCCAAGTACCAGAAATATTTCCATATAGATTATACTCTACACAACTAGACAGGTGACACTGCAATGTTCTTTTGTTCTTTATTTTATAATTAAGCTGATGAGGACTGTTGAGTAACAGTTGGTGAAATGTTCCCGTATTTCTACATTGGAGAAGTTGGTGGCAAGATAATATTTCCATACCTTGGAGGTTTTACGTGTAGACCGCTTAAAATAGAATTCAAAAATACAAACAATCATGTACATTAGTAAAACTGCAAAGCTCACATTTCTGTTTTGTCATAGTCAAAGAAGCAGTTGGATTTCTTTTTCTGTTTCCCTTTTTTTTTTCTGAAAGGCAAGAAGCAGATGAGTTTCGCATCAATTTTGATGCATTCTGGGTATCATAGCTAGTGCCATCCACCTTTTCTTCTGATTAGTGTTAGTGTTTGTGTGTGTGTGTGTGCACATGTACGTGCACATGTGTGCTAGTGTCGATATCCATATATGTTTGTGCATGCGTGTCTATTTAGAGCAGACATATTAGCCAGAGATCTCAATATATGGATGGAGAACAGCCAGGAGGCAATGTCCCAGTACACCTTAAAGGACAAAGATCTGGAAATGTCCAAGTACTATATTCAGGCCGCATTTGGCTTCTTCCCCTTTTGGGAAAACAAGAAACAAAATATCTTAAGATTTAAGCAGATCTACCATTTAATAAACAAAAATGAGGAGAGTTTCCTCTGCATCCAAAAAAGGGGCCAAATATAACCAAGTCCAGTCATAACAGTAGAAAATGAATCATGGTGTCCTATCTATTAACAGGTAGAAAAGAAAAATAAAATAAAGTCAGCACTTACACATCAGACTGGATGCAATCATTGGTAATCCTTCATCTATCAGTATTCTTATAGTTTCTAAAGCCATCATATTCTCTGGCAACTTTTTCGACAATTTATGGTATTAACTTAAAGCTTGATTTCAATAATTACAGTTGCAAGTATTCATGAGACTTTTTTTTTATTTTTATCATGAGACAATATAACTAGGTTCCAGATACATGAGACAAGGTTATCATGGTGATGATTATGATGATGATTGAACAATTTAACTAGGTGAGAATCAACCAAACATTTTAAAAACTTCAACTTCAATTGGCAGACTGAAGTGTATTCAAATGATATGTAATGACATCAGGATGTATTAAATGGTCTGGCCAATAAAACGGCCATACTAAGTTTTGAAGTTATCAATGAAATGGATATTGATTTTTAATGACTCCCTGATGTTGCTCTCAAACTTCAGTTCTATTTTATCTATTTTCCCTTCAAACCATGTCCAAGAAAAAAGTTAAAGCAATCATCACTGGGGCTGAGATAGAGAGAAGATATCAGACCATATTTCCATTTATTTGTTTTACATGGATATGGGCAAAAAAGGGCTGGCTTCTAAACATGGATGAGCACCATTTTTAATTTTCTTTACCTTTTTCTCATAATAGTTAGCAGCTTAGCATCCATGTGACAAGAAAATTACTATTTTATGGCCACTGGCACCCATGTGACAAGAAAAACAGTGTTTCAGTTTTATTTTTCAATTGTTAGATGGACTTTGCCCTTTCAAACAGAAGATGCTGCAGGTGGTATGCACGGTGATGAGTGCTGACAGCAAACTATGCACACACAGTTTTGATCTAATGTGAACTATTAGCATCAACCTTAGACGTCAACCATTAGCGCCTAAATTAGGAACAAACCTTAATTTTTTCTAAACCTAATCCATCTATAACTCATCAGACACTCTCACTACCCCTACTGCCGCAGCACGGGGAATAAGAATAGCCAACAGGCTATTCTCCAAGCCAAAAGGCTTGGGGATAAACTATCTAGGTCTCATACCAAAGACAACCAACTCACTTTAAGAAGAAAACTGAAATTTTATGCAATATTGTGGTCTATCCCCTGAAAAGGGATTCCATCTGTATTTATAACTAAGCTACTCTCTAAATAAGGAAACAATTTCAATTCAATCCAAATAAAGAGTCCTAACTCAAATATAAAATCAATTTCTAAAAATAAGAAAATTAAGAAGGCAATTACTAATATTTCACTACTGGGCCTTATTGGATTTAGGCCCAATGGGCTGGCCAATCATAGATCCGACCTACATCACCCACCTACCCCAACACCAGGTTGAATTGGCACTCACCTAAATCTGCCACATCCAACTATTATTCTTGGAATGAAAACCCAAAATATCAATCCCTTCAGAGCCATTAAAGTTCAAGGGCCAAAGATAAATGGGATAACTGATGTAGTGGGGCTGATTTTTTTTCACAGCCATAGGTGTCAATGACATCTTTCCATCCTTTACCCTCAGACACGCTCACATGATTGTCATGAATCCAGCAGTTTTCCCTTTTGGTAGAGCAAAATGGATAATTGCTGTGTGTATGCATGAATGTATAAGATTTGTATCCTGAATGGCAACTTTTGGGCAACATAAGTGAGCAACAACCAATGTGGAGCCTCCTTTCATCCCATCCCTTGTGATTGTGAACTGCCACCACATCTTGACACTCTCCACCTCTCTGGACTCTCCTACCATTGGATTTAATCAATCAAGACTTTTGGCAACTGTGCAGCCATATCTACATCATCTGAAATCATTCTGATATGAGATTGGGTGAGCCTCTAATCCAAATAGGCATGCATGCACACACACATACCGTAAAAAAATAAGAGGTCCCATGCCAAATCATGGGAACAAGGGGGATGTGAAAGAGGCATTATGGATTGAGAGTCTGTAAAATTTCGACACAATTGCATGATTGTAGCTGCTTAATTGGGAGCCACAAAAACAACGGTGAGAAAAGTTCGGTCCAACAGACCATTCTGCAAGCCCTTGAATGCATGGCCACAAATTGTCCAATCATGCCGAAATTAGCAATTTACAACCTACTTGTTGGCTCCACCTAGATGGATGCCAATCAAGGCAAGGGGGGCGTCCATCAGTCATAGGCCAATGGTACCCATTAGATCATCCTAACTCTTGATATAAAAGCCTCAAAGTTAAACAGCTCGTAACCCTTAGATCAAGTACAGCTCTATTATTAAACTGTCAATTTGGAATGACTACCAATTCAGAGTGTCTAGGTGAGTGTGACGTTTAGATTGATTACTGAGTCGTGGGCTCCACGAAGCTATATCAGAATAAACAGGTGGCTCTATCAATGGGCTAAATTATTCATATCATTTCACTGAAGCTATATCAGAATAAACAGGTGTTCAGATATCCTAGATTAGGACTTGCCCACAAATATCCATAACAGCAAAAAGAAAATGTGCAGCAACATGATTTCATTAACAAAAGGGAAAAAAAAGACCATGAAAACCAGTAATAGTTTCTCCAAGAAAGCTTTACTTGAGCATACATAATTAGATTGCTAGAAAATGACCTTGACATATTTAAACCAAAAAATGCAGTTTGAAGTACTAAATAGTTTCCACTAGCAGCATTCAAAACACATTCCACAACCTAGACACTAGCATAGGTTCCGTAGTATCTATGATGAATGTGAATCCCAGACAAAAAAATCTTTGGTCCGTACAAGCAGAAAATAGTGTATTTTTTATTTTTTTCATTGGTAGTCACTAATTTTGCAATACTTGTCTCAACAAGGTTTAAAAACTAGAGTTGGGGCAACTCTGCCCATAAAGTCGAGTCTGTGCAAAAGAAAGTATATTTGTAATTATGGCTTAATGGGTTTATTTGTAATTTTGACAATGAGTAATAAGGAGTTCATGTTACATTACGTGAGTATTATTAAAGTTTTCTATTCTTATAGGATTAGGTTTCTTATCTATCCATAAATCTCAAAAAAGGGGACTTAGACCTTGACTCAGCTTGGTCAGGATGAAGTCCTGGTCGAATTGGGCTCAGCCGAGTTTAAAACCATGAGTCGCAAGCTATGATGCCCGGATACGGCATGGATACGATGGGGACACGTCATGGATATGGAAGGGACACGGATTTTACACATAAAAGGTGAAGTATCGGATACGATACGACGCGATACGTTAGCCATTTTGAAGTATCCGTGCATCATAGGTCGCAAGGCCTCAAATACTCAAATCACAGGGCTTATCTTTTAGTGATCTAGAACATTCATATGGTGGCAAAGGGACCCTCTACGATAAGAAACTAAATAAGAAAAAACTTCATCAAACATTCCAAGTCATGCCATCCAACTGCTGAACATTTCACAGTTAAATATGGACTAGGGCAGGGGTGGGTAAATTTTCTGGTTCCAGCACTAACATGGACGATTTGCTATAATTTCACAGCCATCCAATGCAAGACCATTATCAGAAGGCCTGATTGTCTAGTTGAGGGCTCTCTACGACATTACCTTTTCATGGAGTACCTAATATATGAAAGCTCACTATAATTGATAGGGCGTACCCTCCTGAAAGGAACGCAGGTCTAAATGAAATAATCATCCTCTATGGCCAAGCATTGTGTTCTTTCCCTCGAAACAGGCACCCGGTCATACCTAAACTAATACCAGAGCAATTTTGCATGCTTGTATACACCTCTTATTGCATTACTTGAATTGTGTAAAATAATAGAAAATCTTCATGGAATTACAAGGAAGAATCAAATGCCACTGAAGCAAAAGAACAGAAAAGTACTGAAAAGAGACATACCTGCAAATCTAATATGTTGTAAGCATGCCCCAGATCATCATGCATCCATTGAATGTCAGGGGCATGCTTCCATTCTCCATCAACAATAAACCTAAACTGGTAAACCCCTGGAGGAAGCACTTTCATAATTGTGAAATCTTTGCCCGACCTCTGCAACAGCTTTCTGCCACAAAAATTCATCTTGTTACAAGAGGATAAGTCCTGTATATTAGTTGTTTCAAATGTCATGCATAGCATTGGAGTTCTCATACAAGAGAAAAGGAGCTTTTTTATCTTTTCTTTTTCAAATTAGCTGTGTTACAGGTGGACCCCACCACTCAGTAATCTAAGTGGTTTCCTCTGAGCTCCATAATGGGATGGGCCATGACCAAATTCCCTAGTCAAATCCAAATGATCTTATCACCAATTTTATTGTTTGAAAAATGGGTGATCAAATCCAATAGACCACAAAAAGTAAACTAACAAGTGATGGTCAAGAAGTTAAGATTCTGATGACAGGTATTTTGGAAGTATCTGATCCATGATTTGGCCCATCACATGAACTGTTTGGATCTCTTAAAGGGAGGAACTGGATGCACAACAAGCAGTAGCATGCAAAATGGTTGCACCAGATATAGTACATATTTCCTCTAAAAATATTTAGTGAAAAAAAAAAAAAAAAAACAAAACTGTAACAGCCCCTAGATACTTTGTCTGCCAGTTGTCCCATGATCCTTCCACAGCAACTTCCTTGCCACCATAGCTCCATGTAATCATTGTTGGAATTCCTTGCTCACAGATCATATCTTCATGATCAGAAGCATTTTGCATCCATGGATGACTTTGGATGTGCATCTCCTCAGGTCTCACTAACGGAGCCATTGGGACCTGAAAAAACATAGTTAACATGGTGTCTTTCATTTAAGACAGGCAACACAGAAAAAGAATAGAAAATGGCAGATTGTGACATCAATAAAATATTTTGTACGACTGATCAAAAGAGAAACAACGTTTAAAATGATAAACCATGTGATTCACTAAAAACCAGCAAGCTCATGTAAACAGATCCCATTCACATATGACTTACATATGCCACCATGACACATATATGGTGAATACGTATGCCTCCTGAACCAAACCTCGGGTAGATTATCTAGACAGATGGACCATGTGACAAGTGAATGGACAATTTGAATAATCTACAAAAGGCTACTTCAATTATACACTTTTATTTTCAAATGATAACACTAAACCGTATTAATAGAAGCCATGCACCAAACAAGAAGTATACTGAACAGATCCAAGAGCAAGCAAAACAACGCTAGACAGCCCTAAAGTGAACAGAAAACTAAAGAACACATTACACATACGTTTGGTGCCAACCTGATGAGTAGACTCATGTAAGTCTCTAGAGCTAGTTAATCTACATAGAGGGATCCATATACTACAAGGCTTGTGTCCCACATCCAAACATGGCATAGAAAATTTGAATAATAATAATAATAATAACAATCTATATACCATCTCAGGAAAAAATATTATGTATAGGCAGGCCAATATAGGTTTTTGCATTTGTCATAAGCCCATAGTTACAAAAATTGTTTCATTTTGGATGTGACTTGTGATTTTTTAGGGATCTGTCTAAATTGTGAACTCTATGGTTGATGAATCTTTCAATCTTTAAACTTTATGGTTGTTATATTTTATGGTTATGGGCTATAATGATGACATTAATTTGTTGTGCTGGCAACATTATTATTTGTTTAATCATTTACATCAAACATGCCATATTGTGAGTTGATTTAGTAGAATAAATTAAATGCATCAAATTATATTTTTTAAATTTTCATATTAATCTTATACTTTTTTTGGTTTAAAGGACAAAACAGAATGGGGTCCAAAAAGAATTTCTCAACTATGCAAGAACCGCCCTAGCAAAAGAGTGCCTTTAGTAAAGCAAACAGAGACATTCACCACAAAAATAAAAACTATAGATTTCTCCAATCTGCACTCCCAGATCATTGCCCCATTCTATTACACAACAGATGCCAGAGGTAGACTCCTGCCCCTTTTCGTTTGGAGTTGATGTGGATGGAAACTGAAGGCCCTGTTCCCAGAGTTTATCTGAGAGCTGTCTTCATGCTCTCTTCTTTAGAAGATTTGTTCCAAGCTAGCATGATTTGATAACTCTTATCTAGCTTGAAGGGGAAGTATTGAGAGAAATACTTGCTCCCCTTTGAAGTACCACAAGTTAAGTGAAGAAACATGATAATATGGAGTGTTCCAGTGTACCATATTTGATATGTTAAATACAACTACAGAGAGGATTAGAAACAATATATAATTAGATTGTAAAAATATCTTCACTGGTGGCATCACACAGGTATGTGTGTGTGATTGAATGTCTATCTAGCAATCATCATCAAACAAATATTAACAGATAGGCTCTCACTCTCTATGATATTTTTCTATTCTCTAGTTGTTTTTTTTTTTAATTTACTGACTACAGTTGCGTATAATATGCTTGTACCATACATTCTAATATCTACAAGAAAATATAAGTGTAGTGCAGTATCACATGTGAGGGCCCACCAATGAATATTAAACATGATCCGATATGCAGGAAATATTGACTTGGGAGATGAAACTCAATAAGCACCCAAATGAACCAGAAATCCACCCATAAAAGCATCAATTGAGGCCAGTCATAAAAAAAATGATGATGCCATCACAAAAACAATAGTGTACCTTCCTTAAAACCCATTATCCAGAGAGTTTATGCTGCCAGGAATATGAATTTTCATTTTGTATAACTTTTGTATAGTTAGTTAGAACTTGAATAGCAGAGAAGTGAATGACTTTAAAACCAACAAAAGATCCATAGCACAGCCAGCCACAGAAATAGTAGCTATCCCCAAAAAAATAAAAATAAAAATAACTAAAAAAATGTATTTCCTCAAAGAAAACAAATTTATAAAAAAAAAAAAACCACCAAGAAGAGTAATGATGCTTCGTAATGATGCTTTGTTTTTTACTGAAAAACACATGGATAACTGCAACAAAATGAACAACACAAATCCACCAATGGTTTCTATAAATCAACAAAAATCGGCAACAATCTCTAACTCTGGAAATATACCAGCCTTTCCTTCTTAGAACTTCTATCAAATAACTAGCCTACATCCATCCAAGTGTACTGGATATAGGAAAAGTTGAATTCACAAAAGAATCATGGAAAGTAGAAATTGAAACTTTGAGAACATCCATGAGTTTCCTTAAGCAATTGGGATGCAAACCGGAGCTCCTAGATAGTGCACAAAACCTTTTCCTCAAACAAAATAAAATAAAGTTGATTAGAACAACCTCTCTAGTAACCCATTACACGACCTGACCCTCTAACACATGTAGAAATAACAACAATACAAACTGTTGTTTTCCAGTACAACTGCAGAACAAGGTTCCAACGAGACCAAGGGGACAAAATATTGAATCTTATTATGCAAATTGCAACCAATTACAAGCATCAATAGCACAAATCTGCGGTGAGAACGCTAGGAACCATAACAATCAACAGAATAAAAAAATTAAAAATTAAAAATAATAACAACTCATGTTGAAACAACATGCTCTATCCTGCTTCCAAACTATTCAATGGGCTAAATTATTCATATCAAAAGATTATACTTGGATGCATACAAACATAAAAATTCATCTACCCAGTGTTGATATCAACAGATCAAACATAGTTATTATAACAGCACCCCCACCCTCACTATGGACCACAATAACAACAGTTACAAGGAGAGGTCTCTCAAATTCAATATTGAAACTGCCCAGCTAGCTAAAACTAACTATATCATACAAAACTACTTGTGCTAGGTATCAAATAAAAATAACCAATTATCAATAGCAGAAGGTGATGCACATATACAGAAAAGAAAAGTAGTACAGGCAGCAGAAGTGGCAACAAGAAAAAGAAAACTCTGACCTGGGGTGTGAACATCAAAGGTGTGTGAACCACAGTCCTAGGGCTGTGAGGAGGGCTTTGCCCCATCATCTCCTGAGAACCCCCCTCTGCATGATAGGCAGAGTGGAACTGCTCATCCCCAACCCCAATACCAGTTGAGTTCCCCCCTTCCTCTCTAACAATAGCATTCCCCATCACCCAAAAGCAAGAGAAACTTAAATAAAAGCAACCAGTTAAGACATCCTACTAACCATGGTTCCAAGCTCCAACCACCCCTCCACAAATAAAATAGAAAAAGGTTCTATTAGCAATGATCTAGAAAACCAAAACAAACCAACAACCCCATATCCATCAACCATCCCTTTCTCCCCAAACAGAACCAAACCCCAAGTCACCACCACAACAGCTCACACCCCCATTTACATGCTGATTACTGGGATGGGTTGAGAGAAGTAAACCCAAGTGAGAGAAAGTTGTAATGATCTACAGCTCTGATTGATAGAAAGGGAAGAATAAGAAGAAGAAGAAGAAGAAGAAAAAGGGGAAAGGGGGGTTCTGTTTGTTCTGATTTGTGTTGTTGTCTGGTAGTTTAGTTTTTTTCTTCTTTTTTCTCCAATGAGTTTGGAAGATCCCATTATTCTTTCCTGGTGGCCTAATGATGTATGGGTTTTTTTTTTTTTTCCTTTCTTTCTTTTTCTTTTTTTTTTAATGGGGACGATTTGCTCAACCTTGCCACAGGTGTATCAGGTCGTTTTCTTTGTCAATTTTTCTCATTTTCATCCTGACCGTTGATTCTAATTTCGACGCTTGTACTCTAGTGGGCCATACTTGAAACTTTGATGGCTTGATGTTTACATTTAGGCGTGCAGAGTCTCAGTACGGCCCGATTTGAGACCGGCTCAGACGTCCCCAGGCAGGGCCATCCCGGGGAGGTCGGCTGTGGTAGGCCACGCATGGCCCACAGCACAGCTTATGTCATGTCGTGTCGTGCCCTAGCTGGGACTGGGTGGTGCAGCCCACTGTCTAGCCCATATTTCCCCTTCTAAACTTTTAAAAATTAATAAATAAGTTTTTTTTAATATATAAATTGGAAGATACTTTATGAATCATTATGGTTCTTGAAATAAAGTTAAAACTATTAAAACAAATACACAGACATTCATGTTAATTTACAAATAAAAAATAAAATTTTAATCAATTTAAGTATTATATTTTATTATACAAAAATTTAGCTTTTTCATATAAATGTTTGCCTTGAGCACTGTCACAGCTTAGGGCGCCCTGGCCAGCGCAACTCAGGTATTGACCTTGCTAAGCTAGGTCGCCTGGTCAACACTGGTCAACATGTCGTGTCGAGTCAGGTCTGGACGTTTGTGATAGGTCTCGGGGTTGAACTTTCCAACCCAATTTAAAGTCCTACTGTTACCCAATTTTGTTTTTCTTCTCACTAAGTGTCCCTTCAATCCTTTTTACAAAGGAGAATATTCATACGCACGTGTATGCTTCTTACCATTTTGGCGAGGAGTACTTTTATTTTGAAAAATGTTAATACGTGAGAGGATAAAATTTTACATATTTTTAAGTTTGATAGGTCCAAAAAAAAAAATGTATCTCACTAAATAGTGAGGAGCATATACACATAAAGACCCCTCTCCCTCTCCCTCTCCCTCCTTCAAAGTTCAATGCTATTGGTCTATCACTAAATGAATCCACATGCAACTCCACCCAAACTAGACTCATTGATCAATGAAATATAAAATGTCAACAGAACCCGCAATTAACGGGTTTGAGTCCATCGGCTGGTTGAATAATAAGAATCGGCTCAACTTAAATTCAACTCATTTATTAATCAAATTGAAAATATCAATCCCAAAAGAATTCGGATCCGGAATCGCTGTCAAGAACGTTGAGCAGCCAATTCTCAGCGTCCATGTCAGCTCTCTCATTAGTTCCAACATGCGCATATCAAAGAGTCAGGAGGCCTGGCAAAATATGATTGGGGTGAAAACTACAGTCAAGTGGACAATTCTTCAGATCTAATCACTGGTCTGAAAAAAGGATTGGAATTAGCAGCGGTTGATGTTCGTGGCGTAAAAGCAGAGTGATTGGAGGGTTAGGATCATCCTACGTTGGCAACCAGGGTTGATGGATGGATCTTCTTGACACGTGTCGGTAGAGATGTGAAGTGAATTACAGCAATTTGATGAGTGGGGCTTGGCCCGCTTGGATCCAACGCTACGTTGTGGGCCCTTGGGGTCCTTTTCATATGTATCACAATCACGGAGAGTCTAACCGTGTTTGACCAAGTATCCAACAAAACTCTGGTGTTATGATTTTTGTAATTGGCTAAATTAATGTCTTAAATAAAATTTGAGTCCATGAATCGGTATTTTATATTTTTGAGTATAGACTATTGATCATTGGGCAAGGAATGCTAAAATTAAAGAAAAATAGAAGAAGTATACTGCGTTTGAGCAGGCTTCCTCACTCATTAGAGTGGGCTAAACAAAGACGACCGTATTCAAGCCTGACAGAAGAAACAAAAAATAAATGGATGCATGCTGATCACACTCAAGTGGGCTCTCACTTGCAGTTGAGCGGGCCTATAGCAAAAGCCCACCGACCTACATGAATTTGTTTCTTATTTATGCTAGAACTACCTTTTTCACTTTGATTTGGTTTTCAACCTTAAGGCACGAATTATATGCTATAAAAAGAGGGTTTCTCTCAACACTAAGTACAATACAGCATATAGAGCTCTTCTTATTTTGAATTGAGATTATTATTGGAGAAATTATCTAAAACTTCAATGAGAGATTAGGCTGAAGGCTCCAAGTTCTAAAGTTGATGCTTATACTTTATTTAGGAGATTTGTGGCTTCTACTTCTTTATAAAAGATTGTTCTCTTATTAAAGAGAATTGTTCATAGTGGAAATCAATGCACTAATAGCCGGGCACCGAAAGATTGCGTGTTCTACTTCTTTATAAAAGATTATTCTCTTGTTAAAGAGAATTGTTCATAGTGGAAATCAATGCACTAATAGCGGGGCACCAAAAGATTGCGTGTTGTAAAGATCTGTTAAGACAACTACAGCACCTTGTGTCAATGGACTAACTATAGGATTGTGAATATGTTTTGTACTGCGGAAGTTAATGATTGATTTTGTTCACTTTGGAAACATGGTTTTTTCCCATTTGGATTTCCATGTTTAATTGTATTTTATCTTCTTTTTGTGATTGATTGCTTTTATTTTTTTGCTGCATAAAAGTAGTAATCAAGTCACAATCTAAAATAAGTCCCTAGCATTATAATCTTTCATCACTCAAGTTTACAACCTCTGTCACAACCCGAGCCCAGAAGATCGGGGGTTAGTAAAAACCTAACCAGCGACACACGCACTCCCGTGCATACATATGCACTTAGACCCGGTCTAGATGCACACGCACAAGGGAAAATACACGTGCAACACAAGTATGCAGAAGTTACAAGTATCAACATGTGACACGAGACACACAAAAAACAAAAGGAATGATATCCAAAGACTGACATAAAGGTCTGAACATACAAATTGGGATCCAAGCACGATGTATAGAACATGAGTACAATCAATGACATGAAAAGAAAGCAATATGCACGCATGCAGAGAATAGTCGCGCTCTGGTGGAGTGATAACACACACTCAGCAACCTGAAGAGACAGCTGGAGTCTCCCCTGCAAACTGACAACCGACAGGAACACGGTCGAGGGTACCTGAGCCTGCAACACCAAGGACAACTCATGAATACGACGATTCAGCAAAGTATAAGCAGTAATAAGTTAACACGTGTGATCTCTAATAGAATAAAAGACATAAATAATCATAACATGTCAATGTAGTAGTCTAGGCAGTTGTGCATTCAAATTAACATATACTCCATGAATCATTGTGTAAGTACAAACTAGGTGGCTACTACGTACGCCATATGCTCCCAAAGTAGGGATCTTGAAAACGTGCTGAGAACACCATAGGCCAGATGGGTCTCGGTTTCCCGGGGTCCGGATTCCCCAAGACATGTCCTTCTGCAGTAAGGCAATACACACTATACCAAAGTCACCCCGTCGGGATCCTAAGGCTGAGGCTCAGTAGTGCCGGACCATATTGAGTCAATCAATATAAGAACATGCATAACTTATCATAACGTGCATCAGAACGTGCATATCACACTGTGTGCATAGCATAACATGTATCTCTTATCAGAACGTGACGTGCATGTCTTGTTAGGCAGATATCAAGCAGATGCAAGAAATCATACGAGTTCAACTAATCAACAACCACATCAAATTGAATAGATCAAACAAACAATATAATAGATGCCAACAGAGTAGAAAGCATGCAGGTAACCAAGGATGAAAACATATTAGCTCATGTGCATCAAATAGTAGGATTGAACATGCAAGATCGTTGTTCCACCCGGGATTGACCATGGACAGAGTTAAGAATATCCAATCGTGTGCCCCAGTGCAGAACGCGTATAAAAGGGCAAGAACCGAAGTCAATTTTCCATGCAATCAGATTATCTTTCAGGAATCACGATATTTCACTAGCCAATCCTATTCTAGTCATCCAGTGTTTCTAACCATGCATGATGATATAGTTGTAAGTTGTCCGATGCACCGTTGTCTAGTGTTGCATGGATCCGAAAGTGCACCGAAGTCCCTTAAACCAACACCCATGGGGAGGTGCTAAACAACCGGATAACTTGTATGAATGATTCGCAGCCCTCGAGATCATTCATATCATACATTCAGACCATTGGGCAAGTCTAAATGATCTACATTCTATCATGAAGGTCATATTAGTCTCTTTCTTATGCCTATCCTTGTTCTTCATGTTTCAGAGGTGATACGGCTTAGCCGTTGGTGAACTTACGGCTTAGCCATAGGCATTTTACGGCGTAGCCGTAATCTGCACTGCAGTTCCACCGCGGTTCCCTTTACTGTTCATTCGCAATTACGGTTCACCCGTAATTTGTTCTACGGCTTAGCCGTGTGCTGTTCTACGGCTTAGCCGTGGCTCGGCCATAGAAGGTCTGCCAATTGCTTGCTTTCAGTTAATTCAGAAAAAGGTGTCACAACCCGAGCCAAGAAATCGGGGGTTAGAGAAAACCTAACCAATGACACACGTACTCCCATGCATGTACACCTAGACCTCGCCCAAATGTACACACACAAAGGATCAATCACACGTGCAAATAAGTGTACGCGGAAGCTGTATGTATTAAGGCATATCACAAGATAACAAAAGGCACAATGATTACAAAAGAATAACCTGATTGATTACACAATGTACAACAAAAGATAGGGACTAGCCCACACAATCAAAATACAGATATCAATCGAACCCAAAATACAATGTATAGAAAAATCCCCAAAATCAGCTCGGACACAAGGGACTGGGGAGAACAAAATGATGCAAACCGCGCTCTGAAGAATGGATCAAGTCCACTCCTCTAGACCGGAGGGGGCCTTGCGCACCTCTCCTGGAGTCGGGCGATCGACGCAAGATCGGGAGAGGGATTTGAGCATGCAACACCAAGAACAACTTATAAGTACAACAACTTAGCAAAATATAAGCCACAAGATGATAACACAAATTGTATCAAATAAATGAGCATAAGTAGTAAGACAAAGATCCATAAAAATCATGTTCGTATGCTAGGCGAATCATGCATATGAATAAGTATGCTAGCAGAATCATAAACAGATAACGGTCAAAGTGGCTACTACATAGGCCATATTCTCCTTTTCGAGAGCAATCGGAATGAGAACACCATCGACCGGGCCAGGGTACGCATGGGTCTCTATTTCCCGGGGTCCGAAATCCCAGGACAAGAGCACTCTACAGAGGCAAACAGACAAACTAAGCCAAAATCAACCCCGTCGGGTATCCTGAGGCCGAGGCTCAGTAGCGCCAACTAGACGATCACAATCAAATCAGATGATGCACCCCAATCCATATCACATACATATACAGATCTCACATATCACAAGCTATCACAATAAACGAACAATAGGAAGTGCATCACAGATACGAATACACGCTGCGCATAACGATACAAATAACCAAAGCAAAGAAATACTGATGAATGCGGGCAAATAACAGATACACTGAACTCAAGTACTCTACAGGAGCAAGGACAATTACATAGTAGTAGATTGTGCCTGCCCGGGCTTCGCTCTGGGGCTGCTGCATTTCCCACTGAATCGAGAGGTCCAGCGCAAAACACATAAGATGGCAAAACCGAAATCAATATGCTATGCAATTAGATTTCTTTAACGGATCAAGGTCAATTACAAGCCAATCCTAACCTATTTATCCAGTGTTTCTAACCGTGCATGCTGATGTAGTTTTAAGGTATTCGATGCATAGTTGTTCCATCACAGAGTGCTGCATTCAATCCCGAATGTGTACCAAAGTCCCTTAAATCAACACCCATGGGAAGGTGCTAAACAACTGGATAACATACATGAATGAGACGCAGCCCTCGAGATCATTCATGTCATTCTGACATTCCATTGGGCATGTTCAGGTTGCCTGCATTCTAGTATGAGAGTCAGGTCTCTTCCTTAAACCTCATCTTTTTATTCATTTCTCAGGGGGTCACATGGTGTAGCCGGAGGTGAACATACGGCTTAGCCGTAGGCATCTCACGGCGTAGCCGTAAGTTGTACTGCAGCGGAGCCGAGGTTCCCCAAACTATTCATCCGCATTTACGGCTCAACCGTATTTTACCCTACGGCGCAGCCATATCTTGCTCCACGGCTCAGCCGTAGTACAATGTACGGCTTAGATCAGGCTGGGCCGTAGAAGAGTAGCAAATGTGCCAACTCTCAGTTATTTCAGGTGTCACCCTGTGTTTATCTACGGTTAAGGTTACGGCTGGGTCTCGGCTTAGCCGTAAGACATTTCGCGGCTTAGCCGTAGCACAATTCACAGTTTAGCCGTGAGTGCGCTGAGCCAATTTCCTGAAACAGTTACAGAAATACAAAAATGGCTAACTCTTCGACCAAAACAGAATAATAAGAACAAAACTCACTCGGAAGGGCTGTAGAACACTGATTCATGCAAAAAGAGTAAAACATACATACAATCACAGTGTTACCAATAAGTGTTAAAGCTACTTGTGCTTATACTTGCCTCAAAATAGAATCACACACTCACAGTCGTTGCCTTAGCTCAATCCGCTGGAAACACACACAAAACTGACAAGCGCTGCTCTTCTTCTTCCTCACGTACACAAGACAGAAAGGAAAGGAAGAGAAAGAGAGCTGAACGAGAGAGAAACAAAGAGAACGAGCGCTGAAGAAACGAGAGAGAGGGATAGGTAGGATATTTATAAGAGAAAATGAGACTAATTGCAAACAAGTCCCAACATGTTGCACAATTTCCAGTTTGAGTCAATTGACGATCCAACGAGAGCAAACGAAGTCATTTGGATCTAAGACAGTTACGAAGATCGACAAGCTCAACGAAATACACGCAGTGACATCAAAAGAAGCAAAACTGACAAGGCCCAACAAAAGTAACAATTACGAAAAAGGGCTCGAACTACCTAAACCAGGTCAAACTCAACCAAACTACCTATCTATGACTCAAAACCAAAGAAAAGCAAAATCAAAACACTCTTAACAACAAAATCGCACGTAATTACCCACTAATTCGGATTAAGTCCGGTCGGAGTGTTACAAAAGGCACCCTGTATTGATCTACGGCTGGGTCACAGCTGAGCTACGGCTTACCTGTAGGACAATATACGGCTTAACCATGTCCTGTTCAAACACGATTTTGAACAATACAGGGCTGTCCAAATGAACAGGCTGTTTCAACACGGCTGGGTCCTGTTCAAACACGATTTTGAACAGGCTGTCCTGTTCAAACACATTTGCCTCAAATGAGTTCAAACACGATGTTGTTGTCCTTGGACTCAATTCACACTACCAACAAGCTTCTAATCGCCATGCATGCAAGGAAAGAAGAAAAGAGAACCGTGAGGAACAGTACCAATCGATAATGAGAACAAGAAGAAGAAGAAAGAGAAGAAACACTGCAAGAACCTCCAACTCACCTCGAAACACACGAGTGATATTCAATGTGGACATGCACCGATGCTCTCCCTAAGGAGAAACGAGAAGAAGAAGAAGAAGACTCGAGAGAGAGAGTGATCTGTGACAGAGAAGAAGAAGAAAAAGGTGGGTTGCTTATAAAGATAAACATAAAGCCAATTTGCAATAAAGTCCAAGCATTTAGGCTATTTCCAGTTTGAATCATTGACGGCTCTAACAGAAACAATTGACATACTTGGCAAACGACGTAGTTACGGAAATCAACAAGCATAATAAAAGACACGCGTTAATACCAAGATGATGCATGAATGACGACTTCGAATAAAATCGAATATTACGAAAAATGGCTTATGTCTACCTAAACTATGTCAAACTCAACCCAATTACCTATCCATAACCTGAAACCAACCAAAAACAAGAACAAAACACAATTAGAAACCCAATCCTCAGAAATTAGCCACTAATCCGGATCAAATCAAGTCGAGGTGTTACAACCTCCTTTCAATTTTTCAATGTCACTTTATGAAACAACTAGCAAGCTACACATGCAAGTCCTCTTCAGCTCAGGTTAGGGTGTGTGGATAAAGTGCATGAGCTTGAGTCCTAATGTGGATAAAAAAAGAAAGAAAACCCTTCCCCCTCAAATATGAATTATTTTGTTATGCACAAAAAAGCATCACAACAGGCCATAGAAGTTAGAGGCTCTTCTGTGCCACCATAGGAATCTCAATTCCTCTATGTAGAAAACAAATGATGCCTACATTGAACATGAAAACACTTTTTCTACACAAAAATCTAACCTATTTTTGCCTTCCTCTATGTCAACTATACAAACATGTCATAATATTTTGAGTTTTCAAAAAATAAGACAATCAACTTTGTCAGAATGACTAAAAGAAACAACAAAATCTAAAATCATTTGATGGAAAAATGATTATGATCATAGACAAACTCCTAGTATATGGAGAAATTTTCGTCTCCAGTACTCTATAATGAGTGATTTTCAAGTCTTGTTTCACTTTCCAATTCCAAAAGAAAAATTATCTCGTCCAACTTTTGGACGTATATGAAAATCAAAGTTTAACAATAACAAATATTTATTTTTTTTATTTTTTAATATAAAATTTTACTTTTCAACAACATTTCCCAATAATAACTTGAAAATACAGTATTTTCCAAAAAAAAAATTTTGGCAAGATAAAGTACTCCCACACACCATACACACAACTCTCACAAGTCACCATCAATGCGAAAATGGGGAATTGATGGCTGGACGTTTGCACGTAAGGAAGGTGCCTCACCAACTAAGCTACCAATGCATTGACTTTCGAAAATAATCTTTGTGATGGTGAATAGAATGAGTATTTCATCAATTGAACCACACCCATTGGATCAGGTTGGTCCAATCTAAACCATTCAAACAGTGAATATTTGGTCAAATGACCTTTTCGTTAGAGGAAGAAAATGTGGCCCAACCAACAAGAGTCAATGGTTTTAACCAATCTTATGTGTTTCTTATAGTTATAATTATTCTTTATTTTAGCTTTATAGTCATGATTCCAAACCCGGTTGAACCATTTTTCATGCTGATTTGGCTCAAACCATATGTGAAAGTAGAGAAATTATATAATCCAGAAAGGAATTCATTCATGATGCACACATTTAGATGAGGGACATTACAAATTATCCGTGTGTTTTTTCATTCAATGGGGCTCATGTAGATGTATCGTAATCAAAGGGGGCATACAAATGTAAAGATTTTGACGTAGATACGAAAAAAACAAGATATCAGATTAATCAAACTACCTTATAGCCATAGGCTTATACTGTCCAATTTATTAAAATAAAATCCAACAATAATAACGTCTGAAACTATGATTGCTTGCAAGTCAAGAGATCATGCATGAATGAATTGGATGGTTACATATAAGGCCCAAATATGAAAACTAAAATCGGAGTATAAGACAATATGGGGTTGCTCAGTTAGTTATTTGTGGCTCAATTTTCCAAAATCGATCCCGTAATATATGCCACTCTTCCCACTTATATGGCCTTTATCCTCGGTTTCCGTCCACTTTGGTTGGGATATCATAAAAAATATATGAAATTACTGAAAAAGTAAATTATTTGTAGGATCCTTTAAGTATAGATTACATTGACAATTTGACATTAAACAAAGAAATAAATGAGGAATCTAATTCAACTTTAAATCTTATCGATCTTAATGGTAATCTTAATTAAAATGTCAATTCTAACAAATCTCAGCACCATCCTACCCAACTGCTTGACCTTTGGTTTGGTATTCTAAAACAAAAATAACACTCATCTTACAGAAGACCCGGGGATAAAAAACACTAAAAGCGCCAACACAAGCGCTCACTAGTAATTGAGTGATCCAAACTGTTGGAGCAATGGCCTCATTTGTAGACCAAAATCCATGAACCAAATGATGGAGACGGATGAACTGCCTAACCGTAGAAACAAAACGTACACGGCATTGGTGTAATTTAATGCTGAACAACTTTTATATACAAACTCAATTTAAAAAAAAAAAATCCAAGAGCTCGTTTATTTGCATGAAATTGAATTCCCAAAAATTCTTGGTAAAATCAGTTCCAACAAAGGATTATGGAAAGGAGAGGGCTGACGGACACATTAGCATGTGGATAGAGTTGGTTTAATGATGGTTCTGTGTTCATTTTCCCAGAGTTGGGGTTCTAATAGAATAAGAAAATTGATATCTTCAGTGTTTGATTGTGATGAATGGAGTGAGAGGTGTAGAAAGAGGAGGGAGAGGAGGAAGAAAGAAAGTGAAAGAAGATATGTCATTGCTCAACTAAAATGAATGATAATGTTGTTGCCCAAATAAAAGTGAAAATTGGCAGCTTCACTGCTACAGAGGAACTATAATGGCCTTTTGGTGCACTGAACATCAAAAGTGCTTTTTATCTGTATTTTTTTTTATTGATTTATGATATAATTAAGATGATTCTATACTATAGCTATAATGTAATTAGAGTATCTTGAGTGTCTTTGTTAGAGCTATCTTAAGATCAGGTGATCTTTTATTGTACTATATGAATACCAAATTATTATAAGCAAATGGGCCATAGTGAATATTTGTGCATTAGTCTCAAGATATAACAAATCTGAAGGATATAATTCATCAGAATGGATAGCAGAAAAGACTCATATGTTTTATGTAATGGGATTCATAGGAATTCTAACCCTTTTAAAAATGAAGAAAAAGGTTTAATATCAAAAAATGACCACCAGTCTACCCTTCAATAGAAAATCAACCAAAAGGAGATAAGGAAATAAATATCTAAAACAGTAATTCAAATTCTAAAAAAATCAAGGTCCTGTTTACATTTTTCATCTTATATCCTTCAACCCCAACCTCTTTAATTATCCTTCATTGGATTTGGAGCTCATTCGACTAGAAATTTCTATAAATTCAATTCCATACAAACCCAAGGGAGGTCTAGTTAAAAAGATCCATCCAAACAACAGTCCCAAATGTGAGCACTAAGGAAAGGCTTCTTTGAGTCCTGCCCACTAAATTTTCAAGAAAAAGAATATGCACCGACTCAACAATAATAATGGTGTATACATCAACATGTGGTGTATAATTTATCAGGGATTATTACCATACGGAAGCGCTTAAACCTGGCAAATATCCAAAAATTGTCCACCAAAAGTTATTTACCATATAACTATTCATATAAGAAAATACGCCTGAAAAATGTCAATTTTACCCCAAAATTTGTAATAATCTAAAGTAATAAGATATCGAACTGTGCAAGATCCTAAAACTATAGGATATCACAGGGTTTGATATCCTATTAAGTTAGGATATCAAACTCTGCGATATCCTAACGATTTAAAATATCGAATAAATTTTGATTTTTTTCACCCCTTTTCCCAAACCTAAGTCCTAAAGCGCATTTTTACCATAAAACTATGTTTCATCTTCATCGTCATAATTTTTTAATTTCTAAATTGGGGCTCTTCTTTTTCTATTATCTAGAGATCATTTATTTCAATCGTCACAAGTGGTATGTGGCCTCTATCTCATATTTTAATTCACAGGTAAATCAATTTATGTGGTGTAAAAACCCATTTTTAGTTTATTTTTTAATGGAAATTGTACAATCACTTAACAAGATTTAAATCCTTACATATGATATGAAACTTATAGAAGAATGCCTCCTTATATATGATGGATGGCGGTTTTATGTTAATTTTGAAATTCATGGATTTTCCAATGAACTAATGGAGTTACAGCTAATGTAAAGTAGAGCAGGATGAGTTTTCAACTAGAGAGTGGGCCATCCAGCCCATAATTCTATCTCTTTATGGAGTTTTATGTGACTACACCCACATCACAGAATGTTTACTATCTGCCTTTAAATTCTATGGGACTTAATATAAATCCTGAAATTCATAGGAAAGAATATGATGGAAATATCACGCTATTAATGACTGGGTATGGGAAAAAGTTATATCCCTCTCACCAGTTTAAAGAGCCTAGCAGTTTTGCAATTTCCCGCCATTAGAGTTTTTTGTTCAGCTTGATCATTAAATAAAATTAATTATTATGCTTAATTTGAATGGTGTATATTAGTGTAATAAGTCACAAGAGATACGTGAATAAAGATTCTAGTATTTGATAAAAATACTAAGTTGTAGTTTTCTACCATCACTATTATCAAGGAATGATCCCTCTTGTTATTTTAGAGAAAAGGTTCATCACCAATGAGGTGATGATGTTTAGGCATTTATATTAGTTCCTTATACATTAATTAATTCTCTCATTACATATTTTAACCATTAACCTCTGTAATAGTACATTGGTAAAGAATAATTTACTTTGAATTCTTATATTGAAAATTAAGAAGCTAATAATTATTTTAAAAAAGCTTTTAGTCTTTTTAGGTACTATTTTGTGGCATAATATTGTTTATATAAATATCATAGTATAAGATTTGACTATATAATCTGTTTTTTTAATTCATACAAATTCTCAATCCATTTAAAGAGATGACCTCTATTTTTTATTGATAAAATATGAATTTGTTCCATATCCTATATCATTAGCATATTGGAGAGTTCAATATCCTAACTTAATGGGATATCAAACCCTACGATATCCTACTTTTTTAGGATATCGTAAGTTTAGGGGTATGATCAATATTTTTCAAACGTCTTTTTCTGTATGAATAGCTATGTAGTAAAAAACCTCTTGATTGTCAGTTTTTAAATACTTGTCTGATTTAAGGGCTTCCACACAGTAAAAATCCCTATCATCGTATCTTTTATTCTTTATGATTAGAACTGATTTCTTCTTTGAAAAAGAAAGGAAGAGGGTTTCCAGATTCTCCACTAATAAAATCCCATCAGATTCTCCCTCATTTGCACCAAAGAAAGGGATTTGAAAGCTATTGTTTTTGAGGGACCATGGCACCAAAGGGGGCAAAATCTAGGAGTGGGCATCTCTTTTTGACATCCAATCAAATGGTAAGGCAAAAGCTGGCCAATGGCAGAAAACCCAAGCGTATGTCAAAGTGTCGGTGGACCTCTGTCTTGCAAGCATCCAAGAGGTGGTTTTTCTGTTGTTGATCCCAACTTGAAAGAGAAATGATCAAGTTGGGCCCAAAAGGTTCGACCAAAATTGAAGCTTAACCCATCTTTTGGGGCGCAACATTAAAATCCCAAAGCATGGTGGATAGTTAGATGAAAATTATACATATTTAATTACATATGGTCTAAATTTCGAATCAGCTTGATGAGCATAGCCATAAGTAGTCAAATGAAGTGCTATAGCCTTTGTTATGGAGGCCCCTCATGAGATGATTATAGTCAACAAATAAGATCATCAGTGACTGCTCAGATCAATTTGCTTGGATCACATGTCACTTTGGGCCAGTTTGGATTCAGGTAAAGGTTCATCTCTTCTTTTAAAAACTAAATAAACTAAATCTTTCATTACACTAAAATTGAAAAATGCATGTTCTTTTTATTAAAAAGATTTTCCTTAACAAGCCACAAAAGGACAAAAACTTTAAGAAAATAAATTTTAAAATTTATGCTTTTTAGTAGTTCCTCTCCTTTTTTTTGTCTCTTTTTTTTAATATTATTTTTTTCTTATCTCTTATTAATTAAAATGACCCTTCGCGTGTATTCACTTTACAAGTGAATTATCTAAACGGCCAAAAATCTCTCTTCAGTCAACATATGCTCTGAAGGTACCAAGAGATTTGAACTTAAAACTTACCAAGCATCACGAAGGACCAGTTAATGTGAGGAGTGTATGCCCTCTTCTGTGATCAAGGTCCACCGATGTGTTCATGTGTTGGCCCTATCATAGCACTACATGAATCTACCAGGATGCAACTTAAAAAAGGAAAAAAAAAAATTTAATGCAGAGAGTGGGATTGAAAGGAGGTATTTTAAGATTAAGTGGTTGGCCAAATACCATGATTGTAACACTCAATTCGAATGTCAGTTTTACTTTATTTTTTGCAAATCAAATATGTGCTTAAGTAATGCTAAAAACATTCTACAAAATGGTGGGAGTGATAATCCATTAAAGACAGATGAATGTGAATTACTTAGATTTGTCAAAAGTGAGTCCCATCAGGTGAGAAGTAAGGGGAAGAAAAGCAGTTTACATAGAACATAGAAGAAGTATGTCGACATTAGAGAGAGAGTGAGAGAGAGAGAGTGAGAGAGAGAGAGAGACCGGTGGGGGTGGGGTTGTTAGATGTCTCCATCAAAAGAAGAAGGTGGGACAAGAATGTGGAATCTAAGTGGTGGCGTTGGGACCTTTGTGGAAGGCACATCTTAAGAATTAGATATTTCGAAAAGGCAAAAGATGATGGTGATTAGCCAGAGCAAAGGCATGTCATTTAACAGGATCCATTGCCTCTCGAGTGCCAAGTACCTTCCAGTTGCAAGAGGGAACGATTTTCCTATATCTGGTACTAATGATTCTTTCATCCAAGCCGTTGATTTGATGGGCCTGTTTTAGACCGTTTGTTACATGGTGGTTCGAATTTCCTTTTTCCAGCCTCTTGCTTTGAATTTCGTTCTGTTCCCTACCATCTATATGCATATTACTGATTGCAATGTTCCAATTGAGTTGGTTCTAGGCAGAGGCGCTCGCGGACCGGGCCAGACCTCTTTGTATGGGTTTGGGCCTTAGATTTTAATATTTGAATCAAACCCGAGGGCCCATTCAAAAGTGGACTGGAGTTGGAACTGAAAAATAGAAAGCTTGAAGTTTGGTCCAAAGAGTAGACAGATAGCAATGTTCCAATTGAGTTGTTCCGGGCAGATGTGCACATGGACCGGGCCAGACCTCCTCGTCTGGGTTTGGGTCCCAGTTATTACTCCTTATGTCAAAGCTGTCTAAAATCCAGGCCTAGTGGGCCGGACTTGGATTAAAATAACGAAAAGCTTGAAGTTTCGTCCAAAAGAGACTGATAGCAATGTTCCAATTTAGTTGTTCTGGGCAGAGGTGGTCATGGACCACGCCAGACCTCTTTGTCTGGGTTTGGGCCTTAGATTTTACTACTTACGTCAAACCTGTCTAAAATCTAGACCCATTTAATAGTGGACCGGACTTGGATTAAAACAATAGAAAGCTTCAAGTGTGGTCCAAATAAGAGATATGGCCATATAGGATTTTAGGATTTCCAGGGGTACCAATCCATTTTTATGATTTTTGGAATATGGTTAAAAGTTGGCGTGAAGCAACTTGTGATGGTATATGATTACGACGCCATTGTCATGGATGCAACGCGTACAAGTGAGGTGAGACCCCTTGAAGTGGGCATCCGAAGCAAAATGTATAAATGTGAGACCCCATGAAGTAGGCATCGATATGACCCCAGATATTCTTTCCAATTAAAAACACTCAAAATTGAAAGTCCCATAAGAAATCATTTTTTCCAATAAACTTTATGGCAAGAAGATCAAAATTTTCAGCCATTGGTTTGTTAAAAGGACCTTAGGGGCCGTTTGTTAATTTCTCCTCATTGTAAAGTTAAAGTTATCTTTTATTTTACCACATAATAACCCAAAAGAGTTAAATCAAAATACCACATTTCAAAAAAAAAATTTTACCTTTTTACATAAAAAAGTCAAAAAGTTACTTTTCCATCTCACTAACTAACAAAAATATCTACTTTTAACACAAAAAGTCAAAATGTAATATTTTCTTTTCACTAAAAAATAAAATCTAATCATTTGATTGATTTAACTTCTCTTATTTTTTTATCTTTTAAAATTACTATTCACCTCACTTTACTCTACCAGTTAAATTAACAAACGGGCTCTTAGAGATGCTTACAGAAGGCAAGGGACTTAAAAAGGTCCAGCAGCACAAAAAACTGGCAAATCCAGAATTTTTATTTGGGTGGGGCAGATAATGGTCATTTGAAAAAAAAAATGCAATTTACTCTACTCCATTTAGGAAAAAGGATAATAAACTACTGTGTTTGTCCAATAAAAGCAAATGTTAAATTAATTAAATTGAAATACATATTCCATGGAGGCATTATATAGTTCCAAGGTTGAGAAATGTTAAAAGATGTGGTTAAAGGGGAACATTACTACATGAATGTGGCCCTTCGTGTTGATAATGATAAAGAATGGCAAAGATTGGTCCATGTATTGGTGTTCCACATCCATGGTAGTGGGCTTATTAAAGGTATGAGGAACATGGCCCATTTCATATGAGAATATTTAGAAACATGCACTAATCAATGTGTGGCAAACTAAATGAATGGTTATAAGAAAATGGTAGAAGTTCAAATGCAATGGATCAAATTGGCTGATGCAGACTATAAATTTTAGCTATTCTACTCCAATAATCAATAACTCACTAATGCAATATTGCGATTTTGGCACCAAATTCTTAGGTTCAAACATAGCTAAATCCACCACGATTTTGGGGCGCATTCAAAACAATCTCAATCATCCAAAGAACTCATAAGTTGTAGGACATACCCCACAATAGGAACCAATCAATTTGAACCCAATAATTAATTCCACAAAATAATGTTGTCCCATTAAAAAAAAAGGACGGTTTGAGAACAAACTCAAAAACTGAATATACTCAATAAATTGGAACAAATATCATAATGGTGTGGCCCACCATTTCACTCTTTCTACATGTTCCACATGTGCAAGTACATTGATAGATCATGCTCAGCAAACATATGATCTGGATCTAGTTGGTGAAGGTGGGTAGCGAGCTAGTTGACATAGGGAGAATCAGGGCTGTTGTCATGTAGACGGACATAGATGGTTTCCGTCACTGAAGAAAATGAAAAAAAAGTCACGTGGCACTACTACTTGTAAGTCGTGTTTGTAGCACATTTTTCCTGCCTTGGAGATGAGGACATTTGTATTGCTGGGGCGGTCCTTTTAGAAAAGGTGGGGCAAGAGCTAGGCACTCATTACTTGTTTTAGGGGGATTTTGGATTTCAGCTAGAGCGACCGCCCCAGATGCTTACAACGTGGGTCCGCCATTGCATTATTTATGACCCATCCATCGAACCCCTACTTGAGATAAATGGCGACACTCACCCCATTTTGACATACATCTAAATTAATCTGTTTTTTTTAATGATCCAAGGTATCTTTCGCCAATTCAGCTTTCAGAGCTTTAGCCTCTAGCTCGAGGGTTATCCAATTCTTACAAGTAAGGATCTTTTCCGAAATGGTACATACATGCAGCACACATAATATCAGGATAATGCACGGGATGAAAGTCGAATTCGAGATTTTAGGAAGCAAACTCCAGGCTCAAACTAATTGAACTACCACCTTGATGAGCAAAGACTATTTCCGAAGGAAATACATACATAACTACACACATAATACAAGGATAACTCAAGACTTAGAAGTCGAACTCGAGATCTTCAAGAGCAAACCCAAGGCTCAAACTAATTGAGTCACTGCATTCACGGCAGCATATATAAACGCTAGAGGGCTTGAACCTCAGACCTTGTAGTTAAAACTTTGCAAAAAGTAAGGATGTAATCCTATCCTAAGGATGTAATCCTATCCTCCCGTTATCATTTATCAGCATGCATTTAAGTGAGTGACATTAGGGGTCGATATTGTTTCCTCTCTTGTAGAAACCATATGACACTCACTCGAAAACTCCTCCGCATTGTGTACAGTTTTGAACTGGCAAACAGTTCACACCTCAGTAGCAAAGGTTCCATTCGTTTTGAACCTGACCCACCTATGATCCATCAACCCCAATAAACTGACTCACTACCGGAATCAGAAAATCCTCTGACTAATATTGTTTCTCATAATTGAATCAGTAACCCTGTTTACTTTTCCACACCTGTCCCCGTTTACCTATATTCCATCCATATCTGTGACTAAGAAACCCCTTAGTAGACCCAATGATATGGCCTCACACCATGGTTTGCCTTGGAGGCTTGGACCCTCATCACTGACGTTGTAAACCAATCTACCCAGCCAACTCTGACCCACCGTATCTTACCCAAGCCAGAGTCTACCCCATCACAAGGCAAATCCTCGAGAGGAAACCCACAATCCAAGAGATCAATTTTTTTTTTTATGTTGAGGAACTCACCACCCCCAATTGATTGTTGGTAAAACTTCGGATACACAAAACCACTTAGTATATTTCCAAAAGACTTAAGGACACCTTCTTCCTCTAGAAGACTGTCACGTGGAGCCTTTCTTAGAACTTGGAGTGAATCCAAGCTCCCCAGTGAAGTTCAAGCTTTCAAAGGATAAAACCAATATGTAGTACACGTTCAAAGGCCTGACGATCTAGTCTCTCCAACAATTGAATAGAGAGTTATTCCCTTTGTCAGAGTAACGGTCAAAATGTCAGATAATGCACGAGCAGGATGCCGCCGATGCCGATGATAAATAGTTCAACCTCTTATAAGGTTCTTTTGCGAAGATAGGTTTTGTAGGCTATAATATTTGCCTGTTATGGTTGCTCTAGTTTTCTGGTTTGTTTTTTTTTCCTCTGTGTCTTTGTTCCTGGCTGCTTGCTTTTGTTTCATGCTTTCTTTCGTCCCTCAACCTTCATAGAGCTTGTTGTTTCTAGCTAATTCAGCTGTAGCTTCTCTTTAATCGAATGAACTCTCTTTCCTGAGAAAAAAATAAAATAATAATAGCCCAACATACCGATACTTTAAAATTATCAGAACTTGGGTGTGTGAGTAAGATTCCCCATTATAGAAGAGAAAATATATATTAAATTTTGAGTGTGAAAATCAAGAGATATTTTGGTAAAGTGGGCCTTGGTTTGTAAGCCTAAGAAGGAAGGAGGACTAGGATTTAGACTTATCCATCATATGAATTTAGCTCTTATGGAGAAATGGTTATAGAGGATTGGTGAAGATGGGGATTCTCTGCGAAAGCATATTCTGGTAGCTAAGTATGGCATATTAAGAAATGGCTGAGATTTTTTTTTAATTATTTAAAAGCCAAATCATCGTGCTTCTAAGCTATGGAGAGGGATTTTTCATCAAAGGAGGCTTTTGCCCATAACATTAAATTCACATTGGGATCAGGGAATAAACTTTTCTTTTGGCTCAATAATTGAGTTGATGATAAACCCTTAGCTAAAGTTTTCCCACACTTATTAGTTGTGCTAGAGATCAAAGAGCGCTCATCTCAAGTTACAGGGTAAGCGGATAGTTCACGAATGCATTGGGGACCAATTTCCAAGCTAAATGTCACGGACACTAATGTAAATCATTTCTTCCACTCCTTGACATTCTCAATCACATTGTTATTTCTCCTTATATAGATGATAGAACGATTTAAATGGCTTCAAAAGATGGTATTTTCTTTGTATCATCCTTTTTTCTCAGTTATCTTAGGGGTTCGCATTGGAAAAAGCTCCTTGCTTAGGCTTTGGAAGATGATTATCCCACCCAAAGTCATAGTCTTCGGTTGGGTGGCTCTACGCAATACTCTATTGACCATGGATAACCTTTGACGAGGCAAAAAAATCTTTGTTAACGCTTGTCCAGTGTTCTTGGGAGACGAGGACACAATGGATCATCTATTACTAAATTGTAAAGTGGTGCAAGGGCTGTGGTATAAAGTTTTGAGCTGGTTTGATTGTTATTAAACTTATCCGAGTTTCAGCCTTCAATTCTTCGAGGCATAGCGCTTAGAGGTTGGTTCTGACATAGGGAGGATTATTTGGAGTACGACATTCCCAACTGTCATTTGGACTATTTAAAAGAAAAGGAACTTGAGATGCTTTGAGAACTCCATCTATTTGGCTGAGGCTCTAGTTCACACATAGAAGATCACAATTACTTTATGGGTATCTATCCTCCCTCAATTGCAAGGGATCCCATTCGATATGTTCTTAAGGAATTAAAAGAAGGTTGTACTCCATTCTTGTATGGGCTAAATGTAACTTAGTTGATCTTGTGATCTTTTCTTTTGGTGGGCATTTTTTTCCTTCTCTTTTTGTTTTTGGCTTATTGGTATACCACTCCTTACTCTTAAGTTTTTTCATCTATGGAAGATAACATTCAAATATTAATAATAATAATGATGGAGGGTGTTGCAACCCTTTGAGCCACACTAATCCTTTCGGATCCAAAGGGGCTAAGTAAATCCCTTTATAGGACCACAGTTTGCTCCTGAAAATTGTAAGTTGCTATCTTTCTAGAGCAGTCCATACCAATGACATTTTTCCACCCAGGCAAATCCTTGCCCTATGATTGTACGCATTCATTAAGGCGGCCCCTTAACCAAATTTATACAAAAAGATTAAGTGCAAACAGGGCACATAAGATCATTGTTATACAACATAATTACTGTTGAAGACACTGAAATAATAATAGCTTGTTGTTTTGCTGATTTGGCCAATGCGCCATGAGTGTGAAAGGACATGGCATCCACCAAGGTGCTGTGGGACCGGGTATCCTCTCCTCCAGGACAGCCCTCTATGTCCCTACGGATTTCGTTTTTTAATTCACAAGTTGAGTAACTAATACCACAATAATAACTTCGCGACAACTGACCTCAAATTTAAAATTGGGATACCATTTTTGCCGGTCAAACTTTAAGGTGCTTTGCTGAATTTAAGGTTGGCCATTAAAATCAAAACTACTTAAATGACCACTAATGTTTAATAGCGCACACGCTTGTGATCAAAATTCAAAGGTGAATGATTTATCTCGTGAAGATACACAGAAACAGCTAAAACAGATCATTGAGGGGTTCTGACGAAATTGAAAAAGTATGTTCAATTCATTTTATGGCCTTTCTTTCATGCTCACAAAATTAGCTCAAAAGCTAGTCTACTTGAAGTGGGTTTTCCTGAGGAGGAAAAAGAGGTGCATTTGGTTGACGGGTTTTCAATTACTTGAAGAAAATGGAAGAGGAGATGGAATCAGAACAGGTGGCCATGATCATTTTTACTTTTGAGAGTTGTAGAGAGAATATTGTTAACAAAGAGAGCAGAAAAAAAAATTGATATTGTTTGTTGGTATGTTTTACTAGAAACCGGGAGGGAGGGGCTGTAGGACGGTTGAAGTTGGCATGTGGGATACTGGTCAATGTGTGCACATGACTTTCCCTATTTTTTCTAAGCTTTGATGCTGAGAAGTTGGTTTTCCCAGGAGTTAATTCGTGTTGGAGAAAACAAAACCCGGTCTTTTAGGAGCCATGGGAAGTGTGAAGAAAGACCAGGAATTTCAAAGCAAGGCCAAAAATAAAAGGACTCTCTCTTTCTCTCTCCATAGAGAAATACACAGGTCTTCTAGCTTTTTTGGTTCTTCAAGAACCCATTACTCTGTTCCTTTGTTCTTCTTCTTCTTGAAATCTTACACTAAAAACATCTTGCCCCTTCCAATCTTCTGTTCAAGCCTTGAGCAGTTGAGCTATGTAGTTTCTTTTGACATCTGAGTGACAAAAAGCTCTCTGCAGACACGATTAGTCTGATTGTCAATACATCCATTCAAGAAGAAGGAAAAAAGAGAATCTTTCTTCTCTTCTAAGATACAGTTTATTTTATTTTCATACATTAGAATGAAAATATAACTGAGATGGAAGTGGGAGTGGGTTATCTTTTGTCCATGTCTCTTCAAATATCCAGCAATCTCTGTCGTTCTACTAATTTTCTTTGAACAGATAGAAATCAAGAACTCCTTTATCTCTACTGACAGGTTTTGACCGCTTTTGTTGCATTTCTTATCTTGGTATCTCTTTAAATACTCATTCATCTCCTTTTCTAGCACTTCCTATCTGAAAGGGTACATGTCTACTGTTTCTCTTTAGTGCCACTTTATGATCTGAGTATGAAAACAACAGCTGTGAATGAAATGGGTTTTCCTACTACTCTTCTATGTCTCTTAAAACTCTCACTAGTCTCTTCTGCATTTCTTCTCTCAGTTTTTTCTTGTTTTGTATGTTACATTTTTTCTCCTACAATTCTTACCGTCTCACTCGTGATTTTATCAAGTGCTGTGATCTTCAACTTCACAAATGTAAAGCAGATGTTGGGATAGAGTACTTTGCAAGGTGAGGCTCTTTCTAGTGGTGGCATGATACATTCACTACAAATGGCGATTGGGATGAAAATTCTGCCGGAAAATAGCGCCGTCTCACCAGAGAAGGAATACCAACGAGACACCATTGTGGATCAGATGCCGAACTGCATTACCACATCACTGGACTTGCCACCAGAAAGTGACAGTGTTGATTTCTCATCTAAGCATGAAGATTCCAATTTCAATTGGTCCTACCCATACAATGTGGATAATTTTCGGGCGTGCTCCGATTGCTCGATTTCTGATGATGAGAGAGACCCATCGAAATCGCACTTCCAAATCACCACTACATCGAATCAGAACATTCTAATGGAATATTCCGGTGGGATCCACCGGAATTCTCACTAGAGTCCATCCTCAGGCAACATGGCCTAATGGAGCTCTTGTCAGAGATAAATGGCACGAATGAAGATGACAACGTGATTGAGATTGACATTTCAGTGGGCTCCATCAAGTGCTCAAGGTCAAGGTTAGAGATTGAGGCATGACATCGAAATCTCATGGGTTGCAGGGTTTTGGTCCTGCTTTTTAGGATTTTGAATGGGTTTCTTTAGGGGCTTGAGTTTTATGTGGTTTGATGCTCTATTGATGTCTTTGATGTCTGAGGGTTCTTTCTACCTTTCCATTGACCTTGCTTTTGTTGCAGGCATTGGATGCTGCCTAAGCCTTTGAACAATGCATTTTGCCCTTTTCAAACCAAACCCTAACTTTATGATATGTAATGTATACCTTTTTTTAGTTTTTGCATGCATGAGCGGAAGTGCTTGACTAGAAGTTTCTTTGTAACGTACTTTTTTGAGCTTTTGCACGCATGAGTAGAAGTGCTTGACTATAAATTTATTTCTATAGTAGTCAATACTATTTGAGTTTTTGCATGCATGAGAAAAAGTGTTTGAATTGAAGTTGTTACTTTCTAGTAGACCTCAGATTGTTTTATGCAATCCCTGTGAAGGTTATCTATAAAGTTGAATCCACAGGAATGCGTTTAGGTTCTTGTATGTGCAAAGGGAGCTGCTACATGTACACAGTTTTTTAATCTTTCTACATAGGCCATTTTTGTTTAAAAAAAAAATTTTTTTAAAACTCTCCAAACTACACACACCCTATTATCTCGCTACACACCTTCCCTCTCCTTTCTCCTCCCCCTTTTCCCTCCGGCCTGCGGAGGCGAGTCTCCCTCCCTTCCCTCTCTTTTCCCATCTTCTTCTTCCTCTTTATTTTCCCCCTCTTTCTCTTTCTCTTCCTTTTCCTCCTCCTATTCTTCTTTCTCCTCCTCTTTCTCTCCCCGTTCCTCTTATCTTCACCTTGTTCAACCCTACAAGGTTGAGCAACGGTGAGTTGTTCCACCTCTCAAGGCTGAACCAGCACCTGTTGATTTGGCCTTGCGAGGTCGAGCAGCTCACTGTTGTTCAGCCTCGTATGGCCGAACCAGGGTGGAGATGAGAGAAAGAGGGAGAGGAGGAGAGAAGAAAGGGGAAGAGGGGGGGAGAGGAAAGGAGAGGAAGAGGAAGGAAGACGGAGAAGAAGAGAAAGATGAAGGGAGATGAAGAGAGAGGGAGAGGAGAGGCTTTCTAATTTAGCCCTACGAGGCCGAACAGCAGTGAGCTGTTCCACCTCACAGGGCTGAATTAGCTCGGCTTCATAAAGCCAAAAGGGCGGAGAAGAGAGAAAAAGGAACAGGAGAGGAGAGGAGAGAAAGAGGGAGGGAGAGGGAGAGTGAGGAAGAAGAAGATGAGGAAAAGAAAGAGGAAGAGGAAGATGGAAAGAGAAAGAGAGAAGGAAGGAAGGAAGACTCCCCTCCACCAGTCGGAGATCGCTGCTTGCCGAAGGGGAAGAAGGGAGGAGGGACGAGAGAAGAGAGAGGAGAGAGGGGAGGTGTGTAGGAAGAGAAGGGGATGAGGGTAGTTTGAGGAGTTTTATTTATTTTTTTTAATTTAAAAAAAGGCTATGTAGGAAGAGTAAAAAGTTATGCACATATAGCAGCTCACTAATTAAAAACTAGAACGAAACTACTAATTGAGGAATTTCCTCAATCACTATTCACTAGCTCAATTTGTGAGGCACCGCACTTCCACAGAAACAATTAGCCATTGAGTCAGTAATTTTTTGCACTAATACTTGATGGTTAAAGACTTGAGTGAGTATATGTGAGTACTTATCTACATGTAAAATGAAAAGAAAGAAAAGAAGAAGACTACGAAGGGAAAAGAAATGTGATACCAATGCCTAAATTTTCCAAATAAAAAAGGATCAAAATCATGAGACCCCACATTTTTGGTTGTAATGTCCTAATGCATCAGCATGATGGACCCAATCATTCAGTAGGGCCCATGTTTGGGTGATCGGAATTATTTATCAGAATAGGATCGACCATGCATGTTTTCAGATTAGAACTAAAATCTACCTTCAAACTGTTGGTTCTTCGGCTTTATTTCTAAAGCATTACAGTGCACATACAAAGGGCTAAGGTATTATACCCTTGATCTAGCTATCCGTACTGAGATCGGCCGCACTTCACAGATCTGGTGACCACTTAAAGGATGTGCCAAACAAGAGCAAGATCATAAAGTCTTTATTTACAGCCTCCGAATTGGTGATCAGACAGGAAATGCAAGTAATGAGCCACTTCCGATGTCAAGAAAACCGTTGATCTACTGATTTACATTGTCAAGTGAATCTATCGCTATACCATAAAAACCTTCTGATATCCTAAGATCCTAAATTACCACAGATCCACAAAGATCAAATCAACCATAATAAACGAAACTGAATTATGAGTCATCATATTTACTTGTAGAAATCATTACTCTGATTATCCATGTGAAGTGCGAGGCATTCATTAAAAATTTATACACATTAAAATCCTGACCTTTAGATCCCTTCCACATGATGTAAAGAAGATTTTAATATGGTGATCGATATGGTCGGTAGGCCATATCTGAAAATAATTTCTCACCTATCCAAAGTCCAGAAACTTCATTCCATGACCTGTAAATAGGCAGTTAAATGGGATGGATAGCAGTGGGCCACATTCAACACAAAGAAGACCACTGATCTGGTGGTAATCCATATGGTGGACGCTCTACCCGTCCTGCATAAATATTTTTAATACGAGGATTGGCCAATTTCAATTTATATATAAATGGGAAAATACTAATCCTTTTGGGACCCATTAGTTTAATCATCTGGATCAACAAATTGTAGGCCTCATAAAGCTTTGGGCCAAGGATCGCGCACTTCCTAGTGAAAATTAATAAACACTCAAATTTTAGGGTTTCGTTTTCCATATTTCATGCAAGTCACATATATAAAGAGATCATTTTTCATGGGTCCAACAGTCTCTAGAGGTTAATGGATCGAAATGGCCCAGCTAGACTTGGGATCCAGCCTTTTGTGAGTCAAAACTTGTGCTAATAGTTTAGCATTTTATGGTTCAAAAACTAGTGGCGTAGCTGGGAGTTTTTTGTCAAATTCATAATATTTTGTAGTTATTAATTTATTATTAACCATTTAAAATAAAAAAGAATTCACCAATACTATTCAATTTCCAATAGTTTTTGTCTTTATTTAAAATTTGAATGTTTCCAATGTTTTACATGGCACAATTTCTCAAAACCTAGTGGGGACAATTAAAATACGGAACTAATAGGGCTAGCTCATGATAATAAATCCAAGACGCTCAAAATAATTAATTTTCCCCTTATTTTAGCATGGAGTTTTATTGTACAGTAATTGAAGTATAATCATGCTTGCATTCGTTACATGTGATCATATGATGGACCCCATTTCCTGCTCTAGGCATGGATAGTTGAGTAGGCAACATTTAGTTGAGAAGGATTTAAATTCATGCAAATATAGATTTGAAAGTATAAATTGTATTATAATGTAAATTTAGAATTGTAGATCCACTACGGCCTCAATCATGCTTCTCTATTGGGTACAAAATTTCCCAGTGGAGCTCAGTTATTATAAACTCATTCCTGTTAAGTGAAGTGATCAAAATAAATTACTCCTCTTAAGTGAATCAATCAAAATAAGCTCACTCCTCTTAAGTGGGTTTTTTCAAATTTTACTTTAACAGGAGTAAGTCTCATAATAAAATTAAACATATGTGATTAAGAATGTCATGTGCCCAATCATGTGGTAGGATCAATTTTAATTGGTATAAAATTCAAGATCAGCCATTGAAAGAGATGACCTTTATTTTCATTGGCTCGAATTTTCATTAGCTCAGTAATGGCACAGCTCTGCGCCCCTCGGTCAAATGAACCGTCAAGGCAACGAATGATTTTTCTTTCACATTTCCCTTTTGTTCTTCATTTATCTTATTCCTCTTTCGAAGTAATTTCCAATTTATATTGTACACCAGCAGCCCAGCCCTCCTTGCTGCAAGTGTATCAAATGCACTCTTCAAATGAGTCATAAACGCATAATGAAAATAGAAGACATCTTATCATCAGTATAAAAATATTCCATCTTGACTTATAGTACAACGGAGCAGACATTTGCTTCGTGGTGAGGAACTCTTAGGTCTGTAGAAATTATGAGTCGGAAGGAGGGAAATTTGAGGAGAAGCCATCTGTTGAGTGGTGAGGAACCTTCCAACGTCCATTAATTTGTAGAAATCATGTACTCATCCTCTAGTTGATTCTGATTGGTAAGGCGCAGGGAGTGCTGGGCAAGTCAAGAAAGGCCCGTGCTCAACAAAACTCACCCAAGTTACTTGTCAGGTTGAAGCAGACAAGTAGAGCTTAACCCAGCTTGACAGTTTGGCTTGAACCTTAAATGAGCTACCTCACGCTCTAGCCAAGATTGAGGTGGGCTTGAACCAAGTCAAGCTAGGCCTCATAGAAATTAATTGAATGCTAAGTCTCATCAAGAATCAAGCCTGATTATGAAAAGCTTGAACTTGGCCTGGCACTTTATATAGATTAAGTTTGATCTTAAATAAAATTTTTTTTATCAAACTGGGAAAAAGCCCAAGACAAGAAAAAGGGTGATTGCCAGTTATAAATGCTTTAATAAAATTAATATATATATAATTCTTCATTAATTTTTTATGATTTTCTAAAAAATAGAGCAAAGTGTATTGTGGAGATAAAAATAATTCTATTTATAGAAGTAAAAACAGCATAATCCAACATACCAACATATGCACTAATGCAGGAGCAAAGCACAAGACTTTTGAGAATCTAGCATTAGATCAGACCTAGATATTAGACGACCCAGCATTACCAATTTGGCTTGGGTGTTTTTTCTTTTTTTTAGGAAAAACGAACTTAATTGAATTATACTAGTGAATGTATTACAAAAATAATATATTAAACTTAAGTCCGTTTAAAACATCAAAAAAAAAAAAACTCCATAGGGTATCATAACATATATTGTGCTGACCTTATATATTAACCACTTAAAATATGCTTTAACTGATCATTGGTCCCAAAGTGATACTTTCAATGTGAGAATCGATATCAATTCATCGTCGATACTAGTGGGCTAAGGTTTGTTTCCATTAATCTATTTCATTTTTTCCTTCTTTTTGCGCTTACATGAGAGTGACTTATAAATCTATTTCGGTTAGGGCTGCCACTCACCACAGCTAAAGCAGGGCCGTACGAGTGATTACGGACTGGCCAACTTCTTAGCTCTAATTGCCTTCGATGGGGAAATTAGAGCTTTAACATCCACTCAATGCAGAACTGTTACCCCTCCGAAGAGGTCTGGCGATATGCCTAGACTAGAACCTCCGCTACAACAAAAATTGGTTTTAGTGGCAACTTTTAGCGGGGGCCAATGAAATACGTCGCTATAGGTTTCTTATAGCAGTGGCTAGATATGACCCCCACTAAAACTCAAATTTCTTCATAAAGATTAATTAAATTTAATTTTATTTGGACAAAAATTATTTTTTTTACCAACGGCCATCACTAAGGTGGACACTAAAACGTATGTCTAGTGACGGTCATTGTGCGGCAGCTGGTAAAAGTTTTTGTATTCTTGAATATACTTTCAATCGAAGCATTTGTATCTGCAAAAACTGAGTTTTTAACAAGCATCGATTTTCAATTTAGTTTTCAAGAAGCATCGATTTGCAGTTCCGCTGCTCGAAGAAGAAAAATAAGAAGTAAAAAACCCTAACCCTCTCCCCCCAGTCTCAGCTTCTCTGTTCCCAAACCCCCCAAACCCTGTGTCACAACCTAAGCCCAAGAGATTGGAGGTTAGTTAAAAACCTAACCAGTGACACACGTACTTTCGTGCATATACACTTAGACCCAGTTTAAATGTACACGCACAAGGAAATTTCACGCGTGCCATACATGTACGCGGAAGCTGTAGATATTAAACATAACAAGTAAATACACACTACAAAATAATATATTGACAAAAGATTACACAAAGGTCAGAGTTATACAAAATGAATCAAAATACAGATTTATCAAGATCATGTGTACACCAAAAATCTCAAAATCTCAAAATCAAGAAGACCCATATGCATGCATATTATCGTCGCGCTTCGACGGAGGGATCACATCCATTCCTCTAACCCTAATGGGGCATCTAGGGTCTCCCCTGAAGTCTGGTTGACCGACAGAGGGTTGGTCGAGGGATTTGAGCCTGCAACACCAAGGACAACTCATGAATACAACGATTCAGTAAAGTATAAGCAATAACAAGTTAACGCATGTTGTATTTAACAAAATGAGTAGCAATGAATAAATCATAGAATTTCAATTTCGTATCCTAAGCAGTTGTGCATTACAATAAAGCATGCTCTCCGAATCAATGCTTACATGACACGTACGCACTAGGTGGCTACTACATTTGCCCTATACTCCCTTTTAGGGACAAACATATTGAGAACACCATCGACCGGGCTAGGGTACGAATGAGTCTCCGGTTCCTGGGGTCCGAAAATCCCAAGACATAAACTCACTGTAGCGAGGCCATATATACTACCCCAAATTCAACCCCGTCAGGTATCCTAAGGCTGAGGGTGAGTAGTGCCTGACCATATGGAATCAAACAAATACAAGAGATTGAGTTAAAAAGGCATATCATAACAAACATATATCATACACATATCATACGTTCATATCTTCAACTCATACGTGCAAAACTCAAGTTAGTGTAAACATATTGAACAAGTCAAACGAATCGAAATTACTATACCAAACCATACCAAAGAACATATCGAGGATAATACGAACGAACCTTACGGAAGAGCAGAGGTCAATGACCGTCATACAAAATGCCATGCAATTCACTATTCAATCGAATCGAGATCATTTATTAGCCAACTCTAATCTAATTATCTAGTGTTTTTAACCGTGTATAATGATGTATTTTTAAGTTATCCGATGCACTGTTTCTAGTGTTGCATTGTATCATAAATATGCATCGAAGTCCCTTAAACGAACACCCATGGGGAGGTGCTTAACAACTGGATAACATACATGAATGAATTGCAGCCCTCGAGATCATTCATTTCATTCATGCGATTCTATCTTATTCCATTGGGCAAGTCAGGGTTACATACATTCTAAGTCAAAAGGCCCTACAAGGTCGCTTCAATTACTATCTTTCTTACTAATCAAAAGTCTTACGGCTCAGCCGTGGGTGACCTTTCGGCTTAGCCGTAACCTGCACTGCATCTCAGCCGTGGTTCCCCTTACCGTTCATCCTCATTTTCGGCTTAACCTTGTTTTTGTTCTACGACTCAGCCATGGTGAGGGTACTGCTTAACCATAGCACACTTCACGGCTTAGCCGTGGTTAGACCGTAGAAGGTCTACAAAATACCAACTCTCAAATAATCCAGATAAACCACCTCGTATTGATCTACGACTGGGTCACGGCTGTGCTACGGCTTAGCCGTGTACGTTATACAGCTTAGCCATGTCCTTACCGTAGAATAAATCTGGCTTTTGCAGGTTTCTGGACTCTGAGCCGTAGTACAGTTACGGCTTAACCATGACTGCACAGGGTTGTTTTCCTGAACCTGTTACAGAATAAACTGGGAGTATACAAGGATGGCAAAACCACATCAAACAAATGGAATTCAACACAAATTGGGCTGTAAACATACTTCACATGTAAGATTACAAAAATTATTCGAAATCAAACATTTACTAACATGGGTTCATACAAATCATGCTTATACTTGCCTCAAATGATCTTTAATATGAGAATCGTTGTCCTTAGGTTCAAATTCACTGACCACACACTGCTCTAACACCCATGCATGCAAAAGAAAAAGCAAGAGGGAGAGACATGAGTGCAAGTCTAGAAACTAACGTGAAGGAGAAGAAGAAGAAAATCAAGAACCCAAACTTACCTTAATTCACATGAGACAGAGCTTGCAAACCGGGTGCACAAAATTCCCCTTTCCGGACTTGATCGTTGAGGAAGAAAAAAGAAATGAAAGAAGAAACGTAGAACAGAAAGAAAGAAAGAACGTAAAAGAAGAAGAAGGTCGGTGCATGTGGCTATATAAGGATAAGGTTAGGCAAAATTAGAGAAAAGGCTGAGAGTTTATGCTAATTACAGTTCAAGTCAAATACATGTCCAATCGGAACAAACGACGTCTTTTGCAAACGAAGCAGTCACGAAAATGAACAAGCTCAACGAAAGACACGTGTTGACGCCAAGATGATGCATGAATGACAAAGTCTTACAAAATCTAAAATTACGAAAAAGGGCTTATATCTACCTAAACCAGGTTAAAATCAACACAACTACTTATCCAGGACTCGGAATAAAACAAAAACAAAGCCAAAATACAATGAACAATTAATTCATCATTAATTAGTCGCTAAACGGACTTAAGTTGGGTTGGAGTGTTACACCCCAACACCCACGGCATCAATCCTCCCCCAATGCCCGTGCTCCTCCTGCTCTCCTTCAACCAGGACCATGGTTGCTTCACTACCGGCAATGACAATGGCTTTCGGATCTTCTACTGCCGCCCTTTCCGGGAGATCTTCCGTCAAGAGTTCGATCACGAAGGTGGGATTGGCGTCGTTGAGATGCTCTTCCACTGCAACATCCTCACCTTCATCGGCAGTGGGCTAGAGCCTCAGTACCTGCCCAACAAGGTGATGATCTTAGACGACCGCCAGAGTCGGTGCATCGAGGAGTTGTTGTTCAGGTTTGAGGTCTCGGCGATGCGAGGCCCTTAGTAAGGAGACATGTAGCTGCCATGATCCATTCACTATGGAATTACCTTATGAAACTTATTTATGGAAGCACCATTTTTTAAGTGCTTGTACGTGTGTATGCCTCCTTTATCAATTCTGGCAAGACCAAGACTAAGCCTGTTCTCTTGGTGGATGTCCATTCGTCAGTTACAAAATGTTGGTCTGCAGTTCTCTCTTGCCAGTTTTCAAATGCCATGTACAAGAACAAGAAAAAACTGTAAATCAAACATGCGGCCAAAGGTCATACATACTTTAAATAATGCAATTTCTGCTCTCTGCAATGTCTTTAACACACTAGCACAGAACACCAAAAAGAAAGGAAGGGGAGGGGTGGGTGAGTCGTGGGGGTGTGGTGGGTCGGTATAATGGAATGAAAAATATTTTTTAATGAAAATGTGAGAGAGAGAGAAAGGATTAAAGGAAGTAGAGGGAGAAAGAGAGAGATATTATTATTGAGTGAGAGAGGTGTACATGATGAAGGGGGAGAGGGATTTTATTTATTGAATAATATTACTTCCTCCCCAAGCAACCCAATATAGCAGGACTTAAACACTAACTGCTTTCCTTATCTAATGTGAGACCCAATGGGCATCCACTTATGATGATATCTCTTATAACACTCCCCTTAGATGACCACCATTCAATAACAGTTGCCTCGTTAAAACCTTACAAAGTAAAAACCCAATGGGATAACAACCAAAGCAAAAGAAAAAGAGTATAACGTTCTACAAAATTATTGAAGGGGTGTTGGACGTGTATAATACTGCCTCGTTAAAACCTTAACTAGGAAAACTCAGTGGGACAAAACCTAGAATAGAAAAACGAGTACAGCGTACTTATGTCCTGGGTAGCATGCTTCAGGATTCCCATCCCTGATCAATTACTCCCCTTGACAACAATAATCTTTACGTTGTTTGATGATAAACTCTACGCATGCAATCTCATCTACAAGCTTTTAGAATGTTGACTTTGGTAATAACTTGGTAAACAAATCAACCAAGTTATTGCTGGAACAAACTTGCTTGATGTCGATCTCATTGTTCTTATGAAGCTCATATTATGAAGAAGAACTTTGGTGCAATATGCTTTGTCTTGTCACCTTTAGTGTATCCTTCTTTAATCTGTTGAATACATGTCTCATTGTCTTCGTATATAACGCTTAAGATACCTGTACTGAAAGGCAATTAACAAGAACTACGAATATGCTGAATTAAATATTTTAACCACACATATTCCCTGCTGGCTTCATAGAGAGCTAAAATCTTAGCATGGTTAGAAGAAGTAGCTACCAAAGTTTGTTTAGTAAAGCGCCAAGAAATAGCAGCATTACCACTAAGAAATACATAACATGTTTGTGATCGACCCTTATGAGGATCAGAGAGATACCCTGAATCTGCATATCCTACAAACTTGGAATCTTTATAATAAAAGAGTCCGAAGTCAATTGTACCTCGTAAATAGCGTAAGATATATTTGATACCAGTCAAATGCCTTTGCGTTGATGTAGAGCTGTATTTAGCAAATAGATTCACTGAGAATGAAATGTCCGATCTAATGCATTGTGTAAAATTCATTAATGCACCAATAGTACTCAGGTAGGGTACTTCAGGACCCAATACCTTTTCATTTTCCTCAATTGGATAATATAGATCTTTGTTTATATCTAAAGACTGAACAACCGTGGGAGTACTTAGTGGATGTGCTTTGTCCATACCAAAGCATTTTAAGACATTCTTGGTATAATTAGACTGATGGACTAATACTCCACTAGAATTTCTTTCTATCTGCAGGCTGAGAAAAAATTTTGTTTTCCCAAGGTCTTTTATCTCAAGCTCTCTTTTCAAATAATCAGCAGTTATTTCGAGCTCTCTTGAAGTCCCGATCAAATTTATGTTATCAACATAAACTGCCACTATTGCAAATCCTTTTTAGGATTTCTTTATGAAGATACATGGGCAAATGAGATTGTTCTCATATCCTTTCTTAGACAAATATTTACTGAAACAATTATACCACATTCTTCCGGATTGCTTTAGTCCATATAAAGATCGTCTCAGTTGTATTGAGTACGTACTCTTGGGCTTTGAATCAGGCAAAGTAAATCCTTCCAGAATTTTCATATAAATTTCTCCGTCTAAGTCCCCATACAAATAAGCATTTATAACATCCATGAGTCTCATATCTAAATTTTAGAAACCGCTAAACTTATCAGGTATCTGAATGTCATTATATCCATAATAGGGAAGTATATTTCTTCATAATTAATCCTAGGTTTTTGCATGAAACCTTGTGCCATAAGTCTTACTTTGTATCTAGTAATTTCATTCATTTCATTCCTTTTTTTCCTACAAACACCCACTTGTAACCTACAGAGTTAACATCTTTTGTGATTTGTATTATAAGTTTAAATACACTACGTCTATTGAGAGACTCTAACTCTGCTATAATGACAATTTCCCATTTTGGCCAATCTTTTTTTTTTGTCGACAGTCATTTATAGTATGTGGTTTTGTATCCCAATCATCATCCTCATTTCCATTAATATTTACACAGCTACCACATATACAAATGTGTCATCGATGGCAATTTCTTTTCTGTCCCATCTCTCTCTTCAATAATTGTAAAGTATAGAGATCTCTTCATTATAGTCTCCTCAAGGACTTTTGTTATTCTAGAGAGAGTGGAATTTTTCATAACCTCTTCGAAAGCGTTATGAGCTTCTTCAAGAGGAACTTCTTCAGGAGTGGTAAGTGTATCTTTGGGAAGACATGATGATGATTGTATATTTCTCCTTTTCCCGAAGTTATATTCTTTAAACCTATAAGTCTGCCATGCTTTTGGCATATTAAAGACTCTTTTGTCGCCACTTTTTGGCTTTGTCCTACAGGGACATTAATTTTAGTAAGTACATTCCAGTTGGCATATATAACTTAGTTACCTTTGCTGCATCATTAAATGCATCAGGTAATCTATTTGTAATTTCTTGTAATTGTACAATTCTAATGACTTTATTTTCACATTGTGAAGTACGTGGGTCGAGATGAGACAAAGTAGAAGTATTCCATGTTAGTTCACGCCATTCTTCAACAATTGGTTGTTCTGTATGAACAATACATTCTTTATTTCCCCTTAACGGCGGGAATTTTGTCAAATTAAATTGACAATCAGCAAAATGAGTAGTAAAATCATCTCCTATCATTGGTTCTAAAAATCGAATATTCGAAGGAGTCATAACCTATATAGAATACCAATCTACATTGTGGTCCATCTTAGTACACTGAGGGGGTGGTATAGAGACTAGAACTGCGCAATCAAACTTATGTAAATGGGAGATATTAGGTTGATGTCCTTATATAAGTTATGTAAAAGAGCATTGATGGTAGGCTGTGGGTCGAAGTCTAATGAGCATTTATGCATGTAACACAACATGTCCCCAAGTACTAACTGGTAATTTAGACTACAATAGTATAGTCCTAGAAATAAGCTGAATGCGCTTAATTACGGATTTAGCTAAGCCATTTTGGGTATAGATATGAGAGACAGGATTTTTGACAACAATACCGAGACATGAACAATAGTCATCGAAGGCCTATGATGTAAATTCACCTGCATTATCAAGCTGTATAGACTTAATAGGATTATTAGGAAAATGAGCCTTAAGTTTAATGCTTTGTGTCAATAGGCGGGCAAATATTATATTCCTAGTTGAAAGTAGACAAACATCCAACCAACGGATAGAAGCATCAATCACAACTATGAAATTAAAAAAACTATGCTATATTCCCATTTTCGTGGCCCATACCTCTAAACAAAAATAAGAATGAAAAATGTAACTAAGCAATCACATCATATAAATTGAAAAAAATTCATAAAAATTTCATCAAATTTATAAACTGAATAATAAGAAGTTATCCATCACAAAAATATCCATAAAAACATCCATAAAAAAGTAAATATTTACAAAAAAAAAACATCATTCTTAATAGAGATTCTGAAAAATATTTATTTGGTCTTATAGACCATTCGAGGAGAGGTTCCAATCTTAACACTAAATACCTCATTGCTCAGAAGTTAGCCATTTTCATCTTTAAAAAGATATCTAGTCTCCAAATTTGTAATATCCAATTGGTAATCGTCATTTTGTAGGACTGTCTCTCAATCCCAATCTTCCAGATTATTTGACTCTGTAGAATGAATAGAGGCCTTGTATGCTTTATATCGTTCCACCACACCTTTTGGTACACAACAAGTGCGTGACCAATGCCCATTCATTCCACATCTGTAGCAAGGGTCATCAGAACGGCGGGCAGATTTATTCGGTGGATTCTGATGTTGATCCTGATTTTGCTATTTCTGAGGATCAAACCACTTCTAGTGATTTTTAAATTTTGGGCGAGGACCTCGAAATCCTTCTCGTCTGAAGGAATTGTTTTTTCCACCTCTTTTGGAGTGACTGTTTCTCCCACGTGCCTTTCCTTTGCCTCTGGTGGAATTAAAATTGGCATTTGCTTCAGGCATTGCCATAGATCCAGTTGGTCTAGAGTTATGATTCTTTATCAAAGCTTTGTTATTTGCTCAGCAATAAGAAGATAAGAAATTAGTTTTGAGTATTTAGAGAAACGCCGTTCACAGTACTGCTGCTGTAAAATTATATTTGATGCGTACAAAGTGGACAACGTTTTCTCTAACATCTGCTCTTCCATGATCTTTTCCCCCACATAATCTTAACCGAAAAACAATGTTGAAAAGAGCAGAGTTGTACTTAACTACTGATTTGTAATCCTGAAATCGCAGATTTAGCCATTCGTTCTAAGTTACTGGTAATATGACGATCTTCTGGTGATTATATTTATCCTTTGGGATCTCCAAGGACCTACTGGGTCTTTCTCAGTGAGGTATTCATTCTTGAGGTCATCATGTATATGATGATGTAAGAAGATAAATGCCAATGCTCTATTTTTCGGGAATTTTTTATTGTGATCTTCTATTGTGTCTCCAAGTTTCTTGAATTGCAAGTGTAATTTTGTATCCAAGTACCAAGATAAGTAGTTGTCCTAGGTAATGTTAAAGGCTTTAAATTCAAGTTTGGCTAAATTTAACATTTTGCAAGACCGTTGGTTTCGCTGTTTTTAGTTTCTAATGTGTAGATCGACCCACGAACTTTCCATAGGTTCCAACGGATTGTCGATCTAACTTCGTAGAATTAAGATATCGCGATCTAAAGTTTTGACGATGATTTGTGCTTCTACTTGCATTGCTGCTGATCTCAGCACTTGTGTCAGTGATGGGAAGCAATGGTGATATCATTGCTGATATCACTTTGTATGCCTTTTTTTCTTTGTACATGGGTGTGTGTAAAAGTTGGTGAAAAGAAAGACACTTTTACTAAAGTGTGGAATAAAATAAGATGTTTATGTTGAACTTTAGCATTACACTACAGAAACAACAAATAACAAAATCTCTGTGCACGTGAATCGAACAAAAGGAAAAAATAATCACGTGGCCTGGGCATGGAAAAAGAAACGAAAAAAAAGGGGTGGCTGCTGTCCTCTCCTACACGAAGATCGAGGCAGCTGCTGATAACGTAATGAAAAAAAAGAGAGGGAGGAATAGAGGGAGTAGAGGGAGAAAAAGAGAGATATTCTTATTAAATAAGAGAGGTGTACATAATGAAGGGGGAGGGAGATCTTATTTATAGAATAATATTGCTTCCTACTCAAGCAACCCAATATAGCAGAACTCTAATCTTAATTGCTTTCCTTATCTAATGCGAGGATCCACTTATGATAATATCTCTTATAATATTTTTTAAAATTTTTTTTTTACTTTTGCTGTGGCCAGATGACCGCCGCTAAAAAAATTATTTTTTTAACTTCTAGTGAGGGCTGCCGTAATTTTCAGCGATGGTCATTGCTGCCACCGACCTCCACTAGGACATTTAGCTACAACCCTTATAGCAGCAACTAGTAGCAACCAGGCTGAACACCTTTATATGTTTTAGCAGCAGCCAAAATACTTTTTGCTAGGGCCACTGGCCCCGCTAAAGGAGTCTTTTCTTGTAATACTCTTAGTGGTTTAGATTGAATGGGACTACGCGGCTATTATAACTCTCATGGCTGTTGTAACTCTCATCAAACAGCTCACCTATCATGGGACAAGATGGCATTGTGGAAGAAAACAATGTACATGCTAACAACCATTTACACTTGAATCATTAGATACTATTTTTTCTTTTTTTTTTTTCTTTTTTTAGACTAAGGGTATCTCTTGTCCCACCCTTCAAACTTTTGGCCTCCGGCCCGGGGATTATTCGATTCTAACAAGTAAGGACTATTTTCTACGGGATATATATATGGGTGCACATATAGTACCTGGATAATGCAAGAGGCATGTAAGGACCCAACCCCAAATTTTGGGTGTATTTTCTAATTAATCATATTTTATATTAAATAATGATGATTTGGCCTTAATTTGGTTGTTTTGTCTTGTGTAGGTCTTGGATATGTAGTGAGTTGGACCTTAACTTCATGTAGATAACTTAGAAGACCCTTGTATTTTATCTTATGGTTGGACATCATTTTGTTATTATTTCATTTCATCATATGCACTTTATTAAAATCATTATCTTCTGTTAAGAACCCAACTTGATGTAAGCCCATTTTAGCCCAAGTAGAACCCACTTGCCCGAATTTGTAAAAACACCCAAACTATTGGACTTGCTTGCAAATCGTAGAAAACTCTAAATATAAAAGGTACTAACCATTTCAAATGCAAAACCCTAGCCTCCTCCTCTTGTCTTCATCTCCCATGCCTCCTTCCAAACAAGAGAGGAAACCGTTGCTTCTAACCATTTGAGAGCACTATTCTCTTCTTCCCCATCTCTTCTTTTACAATCTTTAAGTTTGTTTGGTTGCAAGCCTTTGCTCTCTCTCCTTTTTTACAATACTACTAGCCAAAATAGATTTGTATGCAAAAGGGAACACTCCATCTTCTTTCCCAACACTTTCTTCTTCATCTTTAACCTTTGTTTGCTTGGAAACCCATTTTCTCATTCTCTCTAAATATCCTTACAAGGTTAGAACCCACATTTTCCCGTTGGATTTCATTTATGTTGAATGAGAGGAAGGCAATATCATTTCCAAAGCATGCATTTCATCATATCTTTCTTCTTTTATGCATCTTCATGATGTTTAGGGTTGTTGGCTAGAGCTTCTGATTTGGGGATTTCTCCACCATTGGTTTTGGATTTTAGGGGTTTAAGCAATACAAGAGACAAGCATAAGCAAGTGTAGAGTTGTGTGTATGTTTTATTCTTGATGCTATAATTATTTCTCTGATTAATATGTATAACAGCTCATGCAGTTGATTTATGATGATGGGAATGTGTTAAAATAGGTGGATTTATGATTTAGTTGGTGGTTAATGAAACTATTGGATGTGAGGTTTTATTCTTGATGCCATAATTATTTCTATGATTAATATGCATAGCAGCTTATTCAATTGATTTATGATGATGGGAATGGGTTAAAATAGGTGGATTCATGATTTAGTTGGTGGCTGATGAAACCATTGGATGTGAGGTGAATGGGGAATGAAATGTGCTAGATTATGGTGTTGTATGATGGAGTATTACAGGTAGAAACTGTCACAACCCAAGCCCAGGAGATCGGAGGTTAGCAAAAACCTAACCAGCGACACACGTACTCCCGTGCATATGCACTTAGACCCGGTCTAGATGCACACGCACAAGGGAAAACACACGTGCAACAAGTATGCGGAAGCTACAAGTATCAACATGTGACACGAGACACACAAGAAACAAAAGAAATGATATCCAAAGACTGACATAAAGATCGGAACATACAAATTGGGATCCAAGTACAATGTATCGAACATAAGTACAATCAATGACATGAAAAGAAAGCAATATGCATGCATGCAGAACAGTCGCCCTCTGGAGGAGTGATGACACACACTCCGCAACCTGAAGAGACAGCTGGAGTCTCCTCCACAAACTGACGACCGACAAGAACACGGTCGAGGGTACCTGAGCCTGCAACACCAAGGATAATCTGTGAATACAACGATTCAGCAAAGTATAAGCAGTAACAAGTTAACATGTGTGGTCTCTAATAGGATAAAAGACATAAATAATCATAATATATCAATGTAGTAGTCTAGGCAGTTGTGCATTCAAATTAACATATGCTCCATGAATCAATGTGTACATACATACTAGGTGGCTATTACGTACGCCATATGCTCCCAAGGTAGGGATCTTATAAACATGATGAGAATACCATGGGCCAGATGGGTCTCGGGTTCCTGGGGTCTGGATTCCCCAAGACATTTCCTTACTGCAGCAAGGCAATATAACTATACCAAAGTCACCCCGTCGGGATCCTAAGGCAGAGGCTCAGTAGTGCCGGACCATTTGGAGTCAAACAAACATACAAACAAACATAAGCATATGCATAACTTATCATAACGTGCATATCATACTGTGTGCATAGCATAACATGTATCTCTTATCAGAACGTGACGATGCAAGAGGTCATACGAATGAAACAATCAAATATATCAAACTGAACAGAGCAACAACAATATAATGGATGCCAACAGATTAAAAAGCATGCAGGTAACCAAGGATGAAGACATATCAACTAACGTGTATCAAATAATAGGATCAAACATGCAAGATCGCTATTCCACCCGGGATTAACCATGGACGGAGCTAAAAATATCCAATCGTGTGCCCCAGCATAGAACGCGTATAAGAGGGCAAGAACCAAAATCAATATGCCATGCAATCAGATCTTCTTTCAGGAATCACGATCTCTTACTAGCCAATCCTATTCTAGTTATTCAGTGTTTCTAACCGTGCATGATGATGTAGTTTTAAGTTGTCCAATGCACCATTGTCTAGTGTTGCATGGATCCGAAGGTGCACCGAAGTCCCTTAAACCAACACCCATGGGGAGGTGCTAAGCAACCGGATAACGTGCATGAATGATTCGCAGCGCTCGAGATCATTCATGTCATACATTCAGACCATTGGGCAAGTCTAAGTGATCTATATTCTATCATGAAGGCCATATCAGTCTCTTTATTACGCCTATCCTTGTTCTTCATGTTTCAGGGGTGATACAGCTTAGCCGTAGGTGAACTTACGGCTTAGCCGTAGGCATCTTACGGCGTAGCCGTAATCTGCACTGCGGCTCCACCACGGTTCCCTTTACTGTTCATCCGCAATTGCGGTTCACCCATATTTAGTTCTACGGCTTAGCCGTGTGCTGTTCTACGGCTTAGCCGTGGCCGGGCCGTAGAAGGTCTGCCAATTGCTTGCTTTCATTTAATTCAGAAAAAAGCACCATGTATTGATCTACGGTTAGGTCACTGCTGAGATACGGCTTACCCGTAGGACAATATACGGCTTAGCCGTATCCTGGCCGTAAAGGAAAACTGGGTTTTTCCCTCACTGGCTTTAAGCCGAAGGTGACTTACAGCTTAGCCGTGGTACAGACGAAGGTCTTTCCGAACTGATTATAGAAACACTGAAACACATCCAAACTGACGAAATCACATGAAATAGAGGGAACTAATCACAAGATGGGTTGTACACATCATTTATAAGCAAGAATACTCAATTTAAGCACAATCAAACACATACCCACATGGTTTAGCCAAGTTATACTTATACTTACCTCAAATGAGTTCAAACACGATCTTGTTGTCCTTGGGCTCAATTCACACTGCCACATGCTTCTAATCGCCATGCATGCAAGGAAAGAAGAAAAGAGAATCGTGAGGACCACTACCAATCGATAATGAGGACGAGAAGAGGAAAAATGAAAAGAAACGCTGCAAGAACTCCAACTCACCTCAAAACACACGAGGGATGCTCAAACACGGACATGCACAACTTCTTTCCCCAGCTAGAGCAACGAAAAGGAAGGAGGAACGAGCAGCAGAAGAAGACTCCTGAGAGAGAGAGAGAGAGAAACAGAACAGTGAGAGAGAGAAGGAGAAGAGAAGGTCGGTGGCTTATAAAGATAAACATAAAGCCAATTTGCATTAAAGTCCAAGCATTTAGGTTATTTCCAGTTTGAGTCATTGACGGTTCTAACGGAAACAGGTAACATATTTCGCAAACGACATTGTTACGAGAATCGACAAGCATAATAAAAGACATACGTTAATACCAAGATGATGCATGAATGACGACATCGAACAAAATCAAATATTACGAAAAGGGCTTATGTCTACCTAAACCAAGTCAAACTTAACCTAACTACCTATCCATAACCTGAAACCAACTAAAAACAAGAACAAAACACAATTAGCAACTAAATCATCAGGAATTAGCCGCTAATCCGGATCAAATCGGGTCAGAGTGTTACAGAAACTAATAAAATGGATGAAGGGGGGAACCCACTTACAAATTTGCGAGGCACGCTCGAGCACACCAAGAGCCACGCTCGAGTGGGTATGCAACTACCTGCAGGAAATAGAGAAAATTGTGGTCATATGAGCCCACTCAAGTGGACACCCCTCTCAGTTGGGAGTTTGAGCGCATGACCACCTCCGCTTGAGTGCACAGGGTTGGGTCATGGGGTAAGCACAATTCAACCAAGGTTGATTTGATTAATTGAATCCTCCATTTAGGATACATTGGACTTGACCATGGGGTCAAGTGATACCTTAGGATATTAAGTGAACTCATATGATTATGTAGGGCCTTATCCATAAAATCCCTTACCCTTATAATTATCCAATGGTAATTAATGAGCAAAAAAAGGAGATATTGAGTTGTCATTCATTCCTTGCATGTTCCAGTTTAGTTCTATTGTTACATCATGAGTCTTGGCATAAGAATTTCAATGTACGTTTTATACACAATGTAGTATCACGACATCGGTAGCACATTGACATCGGGACACCTTGTGATTTTATCGTGCTGAAAGGTTAGGGACAATGGTTCATCATAGAACATGGTTCGCTAGCAAAGGAGTGTTTGGCATCATGCCAACCGGACATTCCCTTGTTCCCGTGGGATAAGACCGTTTAAAACGTGTTTTGTAAACATATTAAAGTTCTCTAAAATTTGTTTTCATTGAACGATCCCTAAAAAGGTGTCCTTTTTAGTAGAAAATGGAAACGATTAAACTTTGGTTTTTTTTTTTTTTTTTGGAATAACCCATTGGCACGCTGCTTTGTTCCCTCATTTTGAATGACACCTTGACTCTTCATGAACTCTTGTAATCTCCAAAAACAGTCTCTATTTATTCTCTCTCTCCCTTTCACTCTCTATCTCTCTTTCTCTCCTCTCTTTCCCTAATCTCTACCCTTCTCTCCTCAACTAGGCAAGATGACACTTTCCCCTTCCTCTCTCTTTTCTCTCTCCCTGCTCCACTCTCTCCCCATAGCCAAGAGTGGACCTACATACATCTATGTTTGATGCCCACAAGTGCAAGGCCTCAATTATAATTTTACCCGTTTGAGTTAGACTCGTATCTACAGGGATCTATATATCTCACAACCTATCCTATTGAAAAACTAGTACTATCCTAGTAAAGTTTATTCAAAATAATGTCCTACTAAATTGAGAATTAAATTAGAATTAAAATCTCAATTCTGAAATTAAAACTACAAATCAAAAATAAAACATAATATAAAATTCCTAATAAAAAACAATCCTAGAAACAAGAAATTGCAAAACCATAAAATTCATCAAACTACCAATTGTGGAAAAATAAATAAACCATGCATTAAACTAAAAATTAGAAATAAATCATTCAAAGATGAAGAAAAAAAATAAAATAAAAAGAATTCTAGTTTTTTTTATTATGGGAAATTAAACATCATATTGGCAGAATTAATAAAAGACCACAAAAACATCACACCAAGTGCGTACTGTCACCACACACAAACACACGATGCTAATCCAAAATAGAACACCTTGACCTCACTAATTGCATCTTTTAAATTAAAACGGACCAATACAACCAATAATCCCCCAAGAATAATTAAAACTAAAAATAAAAATATCCTTACTCTATATTAAGACATTGAGAAAGAGACGGGACTTTGTGGCAATCCGATATCTAATCTCCTGCTTTACACTACGGGAGGATAATTGGACAAGAGAATGATAATGGAATGGAATGGATGAAGTTGATGGGACCTAAGAGGACTGGCCTAACCCATCTGGGGTGGAGGAGAGATGGAGAGAGAGAGAGAGAGAGCTTATGGTGTGTTAGACAACTCCTCCTTTGAATCATTTTTATAATGTTTGGTTTCCTTTTTTTGCCAAAAGTTAGCAAATATATAACAAGTAAAAAAATTCTTGGTTCCTTTTCTTGTACAAATTTCTCTCCATACCCACTTTCTAAAATCAAAATAAGACTTCAATTTAATACAATCCCGCCTAAAAATATATACAACCAACTGCCCAAGGCCATAAATTTGTCGTTTTAGCTCCGATTGGTGCAATCTTGAGTTCCACGGATATCTACTCGAAAAGAGTTTTCCAACGGTACCTAGATTGTCCTAATTCGACACTTGATTTAAGAGTTGTGATTGTTTTAATCCATGCTGTCCAAATAAAAATGGAATCGACCTTTCATTTTTTATCTCTTCTTCTTTGACTTTTCTTTTCTTGAATTTTCTCCACAGTGGCTTCCCTTTTTTCATTCCAATTTGAGTTTCTGAAATTTAAATTTAGATTCAAGCAACAATTGAAGAGTGAGACCCTTGTCTTCAATTTTCCCTAGATAAAAAGCAACTTTTAATTAAAATGACAATTTTGACCGAAAGTCACGAATGCACTAATGTGGGCCCAATTCACATAAAAAAGTAACCTTAAACTATATCATTGCTCATGATTTAACTAATGATGATGATAAATTATATCATAAAAATAAGATTTTGAAAAACCTTCTAAAAATAGAAATCCAAAAATGGAAAGTTTCATGATTTTATAAAACAAATGTTGATTTTCAATGATTTTTACAAGAGAACACTATAATGATGCTCAATTCTATAAATACATGATTTTTAACTAAATGAAGAGATTTTTAATGCATAAGTCCTTAAAATACCATATGTTGTATATAAAATGATGCATTTTTTAAGTACTTATTAATCTACGTCAGAGCAGACGCACCGTTGCACCTCAGTCTGCTATTTAAACTATAGTGAAAATTCTGATTTTTCTTCAAAAATTTATATAAAAATGCTGCATTTGCCCCCAAAACCTACTTGAAAATTTTGCATTTACTCCAAAAACACAATTTCCTATTTCAGTCTGCACCCTTCAAACAAAATATCTCACACACCCCTTCCCTCTCTCTCTCTCCCTCCAGTCCAGATTGCCCATTCCCCCTCTTTCTCCTCTCTCTCCCAACCACTCTCTCTCTCCAGTCCAAACTGCCCATTCCTCCTTTTCTCCTCTCTCGCCCAACCAATCTCTTTGTATCTCTCTTCTATCTTTTCTAGTGATAGCATTACATATTTTCAGATTTCCAATCATATTACATATGCATGAGTTCTATAGTTACTAAAATATTTTATGCTTGAATAAGTTTTCTTTTCTATTTGGTGTCCTGGACTAAACTTTAGAGTAGTAAATAAAACACAGAAAAGGTGGGTTTGGAGAAAGTCTCGGTTGAGAAAAAGGGTCTTATTTTTCATTTCTATATATGTTTCATGTTAATAAAATTCTTAACCTTCGCTTTATTTATACAATTGATTCCTATTTTCCAACATACTATATATGTTTCTAAAAATAAAAGGATTCTACAGATAAACGAATATGCTACAGGATCACCAACTATATTGTCCAAGCTATTGCCCAAGTAGTTTGTTTGGGGTGGGTTTCAATCTAGATGACATACTTCATTTTCAGCTGGGCTTTTTAAAAAAATTAACTTTGTAATTTCTAAAATGAGCCCCAATTATCACAATCCCAAAATACAGTCCCATATTCACCAATCACAAAAGGGAGTAGTTTTCAGGTGCAAGCACAGCCATAAATAAGTGCAAGTACAACCGCTCATTTGTAGCTATGCTTGGTGCCTAGCACCATTAGCACTTGAAATTTTCACTCACAAAAAGGTGGTCCCACTTTATAATTCATAATGGTTGATTATATGTTCACAATTACAAAATATTGGCTCATATTATAATTTCTATAAATGCGAGCCCACATTATAAATTGTATGAAGGTGGGTCTCATGTTGCAATTTTCGAAGGTTCAACAATAATAGATTTTAGTTCAAAGCTGTTTCCATAATGTTACCAAACAAGTTCCATGGAGCATATTCTCATGGGAATGTTCTAAAATAATGTTTCCAAACAAATTTTGCTCAGTTCGTTCTCAATACAACTTGATCTTAGCACAACTTGATCTCAGCAAAAAATCACGAACAACTTAGAAACGATGCAAAACAAGCCTTAAATGTCTTTGAATCCCTTAATAAATTTAAATGTATTCATATTACAAAGATAAGTCATACTCCTAATATGATTTAGTCATATTTCTTACAAGTTATGTATAAGCCCCTATTGTTGATGCCTAGTTTGATTATTGGAAGCACTTTATATGAGTACTGTTTATGATTCAATAATGCACAAAAGTAATTGTCCCCAATCCCTTTTGTGGATACATTATTGATACAATGATTTGCAAGGTAATTCGTTACACTAAATAGTATCAAAAGATAAGAAATGTAAGTAGAGAAGGAATCTCTTTTAGCCATTGGTTCGCAAGGATTGGCGCCACTCAGCTTCTATCCTTATGAGACTCGACATGGCTGAGTATTGGTATAGTTACATATTTACAATACCCACCCGCAGTAAGTCCTGTTATGCTTATGTTGGAGTTAACCAGCACTCTAGGTAGCAAGGCAGCCTGGCCACCCCTTGTGATCCCATTACGTATGATGTGATACCCTTTGAGGATATACGACACTCTCTTTGAGAGTATCTGACGGTCTCTTTTTTAGAATAGATATGTTGCGCTCTCTTTGGTGAAAATATAACCAAAATGTGGTTGCCAACTAGTAAGTTATCTCTTGTAATTTATGATTTCTTTATCATGCTTATCTACATACACAATATACATTTTATGCTCTCTTTTAATTGACATGTCTTTTAATTCCTTTTGATACAGCATGCTATTTTCTATATTTGTCTTTTAATATAGAGTGGTCTTCTGACGATATCTTCTAGTCGTCTACTTTCATAGAGCACCATGGATTATTGTGGGCATACTTACGATTTAGTCATTTTGAGTGGCTTGTTATATGCATTATGTTATTATGTCATGAAGTTTAGTTGGTGACTAACATCAATATGAGTTATAGCAATACCTATTAAATTCTAGGCTCATGCGAAAGGTGGAAATGCATATTGTAACCAAGGCTCAAACTGACTGACTGATAACCAAATTTGAGTAAAGAAAGAAGACATACAGTTACTATTAATCCTCATTCCAACTTGGGTCCTAAAGAGACAAAAGGAAGCTCGAGATTAATCCTTCTAAGATTGAAGCAAAGATAAACAAAATGAAGAGAGAAGAGAGAAGGGGAGGTAGGCAAAGAGATTTGTAACTAGTTAGATAATTGATATAGTTATACTCAATAAACCAACTACTCCTGTAACTCCACCTTCCTCTTGTTTAGCATGAAACCATTAAGAGAATGAGGAAATCCAATATTTACGGGATTCCTCTTTGTTTACCACATGTGCAAGGTCCTTTATTTTTCTTAAATGTACTCTTTCTTTAACGAAAGCTTAAGCAATACCATATTAATATACAACCATCTCGTGCAACCTCACTTGTGCATATAAACCGCTCTTCAGGGAACAACAACAACAACATGAACGAGCCTAATAAGATGTGCCAATATTGGCAGTATTCAATTTGATAATTGAAGATCTTGACTGCATTTTCAAATTAAAGCCAGACTATCTTTGTGGATTTTCTACATGCTCTGTTTTTTTACTTTCGACTTTTAAGTTATCATTTAACAGATGTAAGTATATATATAGGGGAATATTCATGTGTATATATCCCTCACCAAGTGATCATGCATACTCCTCTATGGGGCCCATGGTGGACCCCACCAAGGGATGAGACAGGGGGGGAGGGGGATGGAAAGATCCATGCGAGACCACCCTAGATACTAAGTTTGGCACCAATCATATATCCCTAACCCTTTCATCTATGACCCATAAATTCATTCCATTCGAATGGGTACATAGTCGATCTAACGATTTAAAAAATTTGGATTTGATAAAAAATTGGTAAATGGGTTCAATTCAAGAGGGTCGTGTGTGTGGTCCATTTGGATGGATCATACAGTGGGTCTCACCTAGAGTTCTCACAAAAAAAATGATAAGAGACATTTGCATATGAATATTCCCCATATATATATATGAGGATTGGCTATAGTATAATGACTAAAACAGCTACTCGAATGCTATACATTTTAGAGTCCTAAATGTCCTTTTAATTAGCATTTAAAGAATTTCCAAAGGTAGGGCTTTTGACAATAATTTGAGGGTTATTCAAACAAAAAATTCTTGGCAAAAAAGAGGACAAAAAAAGAAAAAAATATATAAGACTTTTGGGCTTTTGTGCTCCATGTGATATGTTTTACTTACTCATGTTTTAGCCTTTTATCCCTATGGTTTAAAGTCTGCTACCTTGTATTATATCATCCTTTTGTCCAAAAACCATAAGAAAAAAAAATCTCTCAAATACTTGCTATCAGGTAAACTGTAAACATAGATTTAATTCGAGTTAATTGGACCTATATGCATTTCTAAAATTCATAAAAATTGAATACAAATGAAAATATGGTGAGACAAGCTCCATCAAATGATTATTTAAGAGGTGAAGGTCATATATTAGGATAAGTAGGGATGCAAATGGGTCGGTTCCAGGCTAGATCCATACTAGACTTGAAATTAGACCAATTTCTAAATTACAGTTCTAGTTCCAAAATTAGTTCTGATTTTAAACATTTTTTTTTGTTGGTTTCAAACCCGATTCTGATGAGGGGACTTGAATTCAGTTCCAGAAACGAGTCTATTCGAGAATTGTGATCTAATTCAAACATTGATTGAATCAAATATATTATCTTTAGTCTAAAGTTGATTTTGAGTTATAATTTACAATATTAAGATTCTTTTGCCAGATCCCAAGTCCATGGCTTAGAAGTTGTATGGACATATAACCGGACACATTTATGAATAAGAACCTAAAAAGGGTTCCAAACTCGATTTTTTAAAAGTCAAAACCTCCGCATCATCAAAGAATAGGATATTTGTATGCAACCCTAGGGACAAGGCATGCGTTGGCTTCATTTGGGGTATTTGGCATCTCTCATATTTGTATGGTGTATATGTGTTGCACGGTCATGTGTTTGTCGGAAAGGTTAGTCCTTTCACATTAAATACTTGGGGAATATCTTTGTAAGCAAAAAGAAAAAAATGCATGCATGTTAGAGCTTGTTTGGATTTTGTCACAAAAGGTGGCAGTGGCTTCCATGGAGAGAGGTAAGAAGTTGCTGGAAAAAAGGCCTAAAATGAGGGCAAAGCAATTGATTTCTATCACTGCACCAAACATGACAATTGAAAACCTTGAAAAACCGGTGCCTTATTGCCTCCATTTTTCGTCAATTTCCTGCTACACAAACAAGTCCTTAGAGTTGCAGATTTTAATCTGTTTAGTTTCAACTTTAGCTCCAATTGTAACCATTTTGCATTGTGACAAAATTTTAAGGTGGTGATGCGTAATACAACCTTTCTCTTATACCTGGGCTTGGGACAATCACAAAAGCTAGCAAAGTTCGACTTTAACTATCTAATTTCAATTTATACTTCTCTAATTAATTTGCCATTAACGGCAGATAATCTTATTTAAAAGGCAACTACTGGTCAGGCAACTACTGGTCGATGCAACAACCATCATTGTTACTCGGGTGTTGATGATCTCATCATTAAAACCAAATGCCTAGGATGCATTCATCGATCAAAATCAGCAGAAACGATTAAATAAATATTTCAGGAAAAAGAAAGGTGAAACATCCGCCGTCCATCTTGCCTCCATAACTGTCCCATTACACGTGGCAGCACCTCCATGCACAGGAACCCACCAAGCGATCCGATCCGATCCGATCATCCACCCACAACCGATTCTCGCACGAAGTCTGAGTTCCGGATTCCGACTCGTCCGAGTCCCAACGCGGCATTCAAACCCGTTTAAATTCCGCGTTTCAAGTCCGCGCTATAAAATCCCGAGGATAAAAGCCAAATCCCTCCATTGTAGCTTCGGAGGGAAAAAAAAAGCCCTCTTTTGTTTTCGTTCCTCGTTCGCGAGAGTGAGAGAGTGGAAGACGAAGAAGATCGAGAATTCCTGCGAGATTTCTTCGATTCGATCGATTTCAGAGCTCAAATCCTTCCGTAAGCTTCTTTCTCATCTCAAGATGCAGTCTTTGCCCATTTTTTTCGCGGATTTTTACGTGCTCCCGCGGCGGAGATTCGGTTTTCACGCCTAGGGTTTTGAAATTTCGATCTCTTCGTTCTGTTATGCGCGATTGAGTATCTGTTTATCAGTGTAAATGCGAGGCTTTCTTGTGTGAGGAGTATGCTTGTGCGACGAATTTTCCTCTGCATTTTGGAAGCTGAGGACTTCGTTTTCCACGGTTTGAGCTTCTGCTGTTTGGTGGTGGTGAGATGTGTTTTGGACACTTGTATGAGACTGAAGAGCTTCGTTTTTCAGTTTTTCTACCTCTTGAGACCTGAATCTGTTGTCCACTTAAAGTGCGGAAAAATGTTAACATGGAACAATGCCCTGCACTAGCATGCCGTAAAAATGCCATCTTTTTCAGCAATGTTCGAACTTTCTATAACCCATGTACCCTTTTGTTCTTATGGATGTTTCTATCTTTTGCATCATATCTTATGCATCTGGGGGCTGAAATGTTTGGAAACAGACATCATATCTTATGCATTTTTTAGTTCCTGTGTTGCCCAAGGTGAATTATGAACTGTATAACCGTTGGAGAAATAGCCCAAATTCGGTGTAATCTGACATATATGGTTTTTTTTTTATGGTTCCTGAAATGCTAGGGGAGGGAGCCCATTTGAGTCACTGGCGGCAGTCTGAACTTTCCAGGGCTCTTTTGCTTTGAGTTATTGTCTGTCAACACTTTAAGCTAAAATGGCTGGGTCGGAGACTCTGTCAGAAGATGTTGCTGCTGCAGTGCCGGGGCCAGATAAGCAAACGGGTCTGCTCAATGATAACGGGGAAACCATTGTTGAAAAGACAGAAGATAGCATGAATGGAATCAAGGAAGCCAAGAAAGATGGTAAAGAAGCTGAGGATGTGAAAATGGAGGAGCGAGATGATATAAAAGGAGGGAGGGAAACCAAAAAAGAAGAAAAGAAAGAAGAGGGTGAAAGTCAGAAAATGGAGAAAGAAAATGATTTGAAACAGGGGAAGGAAGGGAGAGGAGGAAATGAAGAAGAAGGTGAAAGCGTGGAAATGGGGGAAGAAAATGATGCGGTGGAAGATAAGGATGGCGAACATGAAGAGAAGGAAGAGGAAACTGAAGGTCGGAGCATGGAGGAAGAAGGCAATAAAAAGGAAATTTATGAAGGCAGGGAAGTTGAGGAAGAAGATGACGAGAAGGAAGAGGATGATAGTGAGAACAACAAGGGAGAAGGTGGATCGAAAGAAGATGGGGAAGATGTGAAAATGGATGAAGGAGACGACTTAAAGAAAGATGATGAGAGCAACGAGATTGGGAAGAGTGAGGGGAACAAAGAGAAAAAAGGATCTAAGAAGCGTCGTAGGAGCCAGAAAGTTGGGAAGAGATCGGAATCAAAGGAGAAAAAGGTGGGAAGAGAGGAGAAAGGGGAGGTGAAGAAAACGGAGGAAGGTGAAGAGAAGAAAAGGGAAAAAAAGAAAAAAGATGCAGTTGGAGAGAAAAAGACCAAGGAATTGAGTACTCCAGTGGCTTCTTCTGTTGATCGTCCTGTTCGTGAGCGGAAATCAGTTGAAAGATTGGTGGCTTCTGTTGAGAAGGAATCAGTTAAAGAATTCTTGATAGAAAAGGTGACCCCTTATCCAAGTTTTTCCCACATTTTATTCAGTTTGTCTTGGATTCATTGTCTGTTTGCATTGGTTAAGATCTATTTTCATTTTGTTCACTACAATTGCAGGGCAAAGGAACTCCTCTGAAAGATATACCCAATGGTATTAGTTCTCAACTCCTTTTCTTGTTTGCTTTCCCCACTTTTTTCTAATGTTGCTGCCCTTTTTGAATTTCTTTGCTTTATTACTGAAAATTTTGGTTTGAATAATTAATTTAAGGAAGTGGCATAAATGCTTGTCACTTCTTGCTACTGGCTTTATGATGGTATAAAATCTAATGATGACATGAGTGGAACATACTTGGTTTTTTTTTTTTTTTGTATATTTGGTGAATAGTTTCTATATGTCGTTGCTTTTCTCCTGGAAACTTTTTTTAACAACTTAGAAAAAAAAAACTTATATGCAGTAATTCAGCTCTCTTAATGGGCAGAATATTGGAAAACTAGATGACAGAGTACATGTTTCTGAGTTGAGGACAATCAGATTGATGAATGAAGAGACAAGAAAGTAGGTTTCTTTTTTTTTTTTTTTTTTTTGTAAATGTGACTGAATTAATTGCTCAAGAGGACTTTACGGCATAAGAGAGCTGTATTGACAAGTGACAACTAAAAAACAAGAAAGTAGAGTTAGGACTCAGCAGTGAGCACACAAGGGAATTCGTTGGTGGCTTCAATCAAGTGAAAGTAAGTATCTTATTAGATAGTTCAGTTGTGTACTATCTTCTTAGATAGTTCAGTTGTGTGCTTGTAATACGAAGAACTGAAGTATTGCTTGTATGAGGTATACTAAGCAGAGATAATAATACTCTGGAAGTTAGTAGTTAGAACTTAGAAGTGACATGTTAATTTGTTGGGTGACAAAGGACTTAGCCAAGCAAGGATGAGTGGAGAAGTAGAGCCCATTAAGTGAACTTAGATAGATGGGGTAATGCCTCAATGGCAAGGATGATGATTCTAGAATTATACATAAAGGATGGTCTAAGTTTGAAGCCTCTATCATGACTATCCATAAGTTCTTGAAATTGCAATTTCAAAATTGGAAGAATTTGATGCTCTTTACTCCATTGTTTAAAGCATTAAAATGTATTGTGTTACTCCATGTAGTAGGATGAGCAATTGTGAGGGAAGAAATGCAGGTCATTGAAAGAATGCATTTTCATTTTATGAGCTGTGAATGGCTGTTGACTTTGCAAGCTGATTAAGTGTTGAAGTGAAGTAGTAACCCAGAATTAAAAGATTGGAAATGGGACATGATTTTAAATTTTCCAGCCATCTTTTTTATAGGATTTGGGTTGTCCATTGATAGTTGATACTGCGTTTATTGTTTGCCTCAAGCTTGCTTCAAGTGTCAATTGTTTTTCTTTGATTTTTTACTTCTCCATTTTCACTAGAAAGATTATTAGAGGTGTTAAAATTATGGCGATCCTTGAGATTCCCTAGAAGTAAATAATTAGATGGATGTTTGATCATTCAATTTGGGTTTATCACCTTCTTTGGGAAAATTCTCCCTTTGAGACTTATTGGAACAGTCTTCATTAAAAAAAAATGGGCTGGATGCATAAGCTAGTTACTACAGCATCCATTCAACTTTATGCCAGTCAGGTCGACTGCAGAAACAAGCACTTCCTTATTAAGGAAGTTATGTAAAAGTTTGTAGAAGAGGAAAAAAATTGCTTTTAGTTTTTATTGATTTAGAGAAGGCCTGTAATAGGGTTTTGAGGCTAGTTTGGTAGATATTGAAGGATAAAAATATATGTTGCTAATGGCTATGTTGAAATTGTACGAGACACGAATGAAGGGACTACTAGGCAACAAGCATGATAATTCTGTGAGAAGGTGTTTGAATTCCTAGTTGGAGTTGGATTAGACTACTGGTTTTCATTGAGTCCTAATGGCTATGGGCTGCTTAACAGCATATGTCAAAGATGAAGTTCCTTGATGTGCATTATCAAGCAACTGTAGAAGAAAATAAAGGCCTTGAATTTGATATAGCAATAAAATCAGGGTAGAGTTTGCAATGCCCCTTAGTTAGTGTTCTTTTTTGTCTCTTTCGGTTGTTCTGTCTTAAAAAAAAAAAATAAAATAAAAAGTCAGTGCAGGGTGCACAAAGTGGAGACGAGCTAGTGGAGTATTATTTGATTGCCAATTGCCACATTTTTGAATGGCTATTTCTATAAGATGTCTTGTGGCTAGTCTGTTAGAAAAATGTCTCAAGGAAAGTTCTTTCGGAGCTTGGAGGGCTCACAAATATAATTTGATTTGTTGGAGTCAATGTGAGTAAAAAAATGAGGACGTTTGTGAGCATTGAGTATGCATGTATATATTTATCTGTGAAGTGGTTATGGAGACTTAAGTAGGAGCCATAGTTTTATTAAGGCTGTAAATGTGTGGTGGAATGGGAGAGGATTATTGGTTGCAGATTGGTCCATGGAGATTAGGGGTTTGCATATTTGGAGGTTGTTTAGTTGCCCAACTTGGAGATTGGAATGGGTGCTATATATAGCTTGGTTTTGTGGGATGGAATTGTTGTTTAAATCATTGGTGGGTCATGTCTGGTTATTCGGTAAATTCATATTCTGCAATGCCTTACCTGCTAGATTAAAAGATGCATGTGACATGATCTATTATTGTGACCATCAATTGGAATGTAAATGTCATCTAGAACACTCTAACAGATCTTGCTCTTGAATATTATTTTCTCGGATAATTTTGGGATTTTTTTAAAATTTTCTTTCTTGGGGTTTCTCTTGATATTATAAGGAAATCTTACTAAATAAAGCATTAAAAAATAGAAAAACATAATTCGAATATTTGTGGAAGTAATAGGAAAATATTAATACAACATTTGACTAATCTCAGGTCACCATTTTCTCAAGAAAAAGATCGCCAATGTTGTGAAAATGCTCATCTACTCAAATTTGCGAAACTACCCATCTTGTCATCCTTCTTAAGGTTCCTCTAGAAAATTGCATCTGTAAATCTCTAACTTTGTATGACTATGAAAGAGTGTAGCAGTCTTTTTACCGTCATAGTTCGATGTAATGCTTGTTGCCACCATGGCACCATAAAGTTCAATTGTATGGGTGATGATATATCTATGTATGGGGAATATTCATGTGCATATGTCCCTCACCATTTTTTTCATGAGAACTCTAGGTGGGACCTATTATATGGTCCATCTATGGACTACACACACAACCCCCTTGAATTAAACTTGTTTACTAATTTTTGGTCAAATCCGAATTTATTGGACCGTTGGATCAACTATGCATCCATGTGAATGGAATGAATTTGTGGGTCATGGATGAAGGGGCTAGGGACATGTGATTGGGGTCAAACTTGGCATCTAGGGTGGTCCTGCATGGATCTTTCCATCCCCCTGGTCTCATCTCTTGGTGGGGTCCACCATGGGCCTCACAGGAGTTTGCATGGTCTCTTGGTGAGGGACATATGCACATGAATATCCCCCATATATATGTTATTAGGTAATAGATCATAGCGACGAATCTCGTAAGATATGGGGCTATGGTCGTGGTGGTGGTGCATTGGAGCTGGAAGTGGGAATTTGGATACGGTTTTTCATGTGCTGGATAAGAGAATGTGTTTTGTTATGGTTAATTATCCCATTTCTACGGAAGACAACTAATCTCTCTTATCATTTTTACTTGATATTCTCTCATGAGTGAAATAACAAACAGTGACCAGAAGTTTTAAGGATCATTGGACGCTTCTATTTCCAGTACTCTTAGACGCATGCATGACTGTTATGGTTTACTTGTTATACATGTGGCACTTTAAGACCCACTCTCATATCTGAGAATGTTCTCCTGTGTAGAAGTGAGTGCTTCTGCAAGGTTTTCACTCTTTCCACTTTTATTATTTCTTACTGGAATATTTGGTTGGTCGCCTGATTCCTTAGGTTTTGCCAGCAGCAGGTTCAAATTAATGGTTATTGTGTTACATATTGGCCTCACTTCTGCAGAGGGTCAATTCTTTCACTGGGATTATTTCCCACTGGAATGTTTGTTAGGTTTTAAACTGTTAAATTGGGCTGTACCAGTAGTATGTAAGTTATTCTGCACATATAAATTTGCATTCTTTTTATCTCTTATCAACTTGTTTGAATTATTGCTTGCATGTTAGCCCCATGGGACATGATTACATTTCTTCATATGACATGATTACATTTCTTTGCACCCCTGCTACACCCCACCCCCACCATCTCTCTCTCTCTCTCTCTCTCTCTCTCTCTCTCTCTCATGCACGTGAACATTTACACATAGAAACAGGAACTGCTAGAGCCTAGAGGAGTTTGATGCAAATCCATCAAGCTTCTATCTTATAGTTGCTTGGGTGAGTTAGAAGTAGGATCCTCCTTACCCCATCACACACATGATATTTGGTGGAAGTTTGTAGGTATTCTCACCTGGCAGACATTTTGGAAACAACTTCTTTGCTGTTCTTCCTAGTCTTGCACTCAAGTTCACATTTTGTGCCACTTAGATTCATTTCAATTCCTCCTTACATTAAAGAAAATTATAAACAGTGCAACATATGTGTATTCCTTTTCCTTCTCCTATGTTCTACAACTTTTCCTAATTGGAGTGGAGGAAGTTCAGCCAATTATGGCAGTCCAATCACGGTTCATTTCCCTCTCCACAGGGGCTACTGGGGATTGGGCCTGTTGGTTAGGTACTTTTGTAGTGCATATGCCAGAGACGGAAAGATAAAGAAAAAAAAAAAGAGTTCAACAAATATTTTTCTTTCCCAAAACAATTTGGAACCAGGCTGCCTTATATTATGCCGGTTTATGTGCCTCTAGCTGATAAGTTTCTTGAATTTCTTCTTGACTTTTTTTTTTCAGAAAGGAAACATCAACACTTTCTACTCAAGAATTGGACTTCATTGATGGAGTTTTTAATTATTAGTTTACCATGTATTGTTACTCTGCATGTATGCGATCTATTCATGTGAAACTTGGGATGGCTGAATCTTAACCCTGGAGTTTTGTGTTTCGTATTCTGAACCATCGCTCTTTGTTTCAGTTGTGTACAAGTTGTCGAAAAGGAAGATTGATGACAATTTGAAAAATCTTCATATGATTCTTTTTGGGAGGAGAGTAAAGGTAAACTCAAAATATATCATTGGTGTTTATTTTTGGTTAAAACAATGGTGTTTATTTCTGTTTAACTTCTAGTTTTAATCTAGGTATTTGAAGCAGCTTGTAACTTGATTCCTACTGTTTTTCCATTGTAGGTTGTGTAGGAATAGGATGCTATTAGGTGTGGCAGTGATTGATGTTCTTCAGTATAATCGTTTCGTTTTTGTTTTGTTTTGTTTTGTTTTTTTTTTGTTTTTTTTTTCTGGGAACTGACTATAATAACTCTTAAAATGACTCTGATAGTCTGATAATCTTTGTGGGAATGCAGTGGATCTTGTATATTGTTATATCAAGAGTTGATATGATGTCTTACGAGGTATTGCAAATATCCAATTGGTAGGAAGAGAGAGGATGCAGCCACAGCATTCTAGCATTTAGCTATTTAGTGCTTTTTATTGGTTTAGCTATTCACTTTTAGATGAGAAAGAAAATAAAAGAATGGAGAACGGAATAAAGGAGAGATGGGTGAAGAGAGTATTGTGAAAGTAGTTTGTGTAAGTTAATTATTTGCCTAGAAAAACCTAATATTTGTTGTGAATTGTGATATAAATTGTTATTGCTGTTCTCTAATAGCATAAACTTTTAGAGTAAGTGGTCGTCAACATGGTATAGAGCGGGAGGTCAAGTGTTTGAATCCCCGGGGCTATTGTGCCTTGTATTATCCCATGGAGGGTGTCATTCTTCTGCAGAGCCCCTATATTCTCCCAAGGAGTGTAGTGTGTATGTTCCCATGTGGAGCCGGCATGTGTGCCTGGGGAGAGGGGTGTGATATCATTGTTATGCCGTTCTCTATCGAAGCTTAAGCTCTTAGAGTAAGTGGTCGTTTGCAATATCATGTAGTACTTTGCATCATTACATTAGAAAAGCAATGAAAACAGAAATGTGAATACATAATTTTCTACATTGTAACATCGATAACGATGAACCATGCTTCACATGTATGAAGTCAATGCTGGCTTATTCCTTCAGTTGAGAAATCAGTGACCTGATCTTCAGATTCTTGAGTCACATTTCATCTTTGTCGATGTAACTCTTTCTTGAACATGATAGACAGCCTCTTTGTGCTTTGTTCATCATGATGATAGGATTGAAGATGTGAACAACAGTCGTGCCTTCTTTCTGATTTTTTTCATAGGTAATGTGATTCTAATCGTCGCAACTTGCAACAATTAGCACCCTCTAGTTGTGATATGGTTCTTGTTTAATAGCAAACGTATTACCAAATGTAGTGTCATTTGAAGAGATGCCAAACCTATACTGAAATGAACAAGTTCTTCAGCTGTAATCATGATCCATTTCCCATTATTCAACGGCAATTGATTGAGCCAGGAAATACTGCTTGCTCTTTAATCTAACTAGACTACCTCTAACCAATGAACAATATCTCATGGCTTATCTCCAATAAATGTGTGGTTCAGCCTAGTACGCATCCATAAAGTTGATCTCTTATAAGTGTGTGATTCAGCCTAATATGCATCCTTACTGATCCTAATATTAAGACAGCCATTATTTGAATATACTCTGATCTGAAGACCCCAAGTGTCCTGAGAATATGGTAAGCAACATAATGGCAACTTGTTCAAGGGGCATGCATTGATTTGCAACATTTGTTGCATAGGAAATAATCAAATGGATTAGCTTACCACCAATCTGTGATGTAGTTTGGATCAAGTAATGGGTCATAAAAATCAAACTAAAGGTGATGATTCTTCTCAATAAGAGTATGTTGAACTCTTAAAATGCTCTTATTTTGAATTATATCGAAAACATACTTTAGTTGAGAGATGATTATTCCTCTACTTAACCAGGTTACTTCAACACTTTAGGTATTCGAATGGGCCCAAAATCTTAATAACAATTCTTGATTTGGAAAGCCTGATTTTCATTTTGATCATCCTCAGAAACAACCATAGCAACTAGCAAGAATGTACTTAACTTGAACTCTGGATTATCGGCACAGTTGACAGGAAAGGGTCAGGACTCTCACCCTTACATTACATTAGGGGTGCAACTTGTGTAGAGCCAATCTAAAGCCCAAATTGCCTGATCTGCGTGAAAACACAAAATAGACTGGGTTTTTTGCTCTCGAGGTTGGTATTTAAACTTTGAAGCCTGTAAATATTTTGGATTGGGCTTGGGCTTGGGCTTGAGCCTTGTGTACTCAAGCACCATCCATGTACCAGTGTTGCATATATTCAAATTTAAAACACCACTTGAAATTCTCAAAATTTGCCATTTATCCCTTTTTTTCCTCTCCAATACTTTTTCTCTCTCATATCACTTTAATGTTTCCTATTTCCACTTCCTTTACATTTGTTCTCTCCTTTTTTTTTTTTTTTTTACTCCTTTACATGGCCCTCAAGAATTACAACTCAAGACATTGCAAGAGCCCCTAGAAATTCCTTTGATGCCTTTTTAAGAAGATCTAGACTTCTATAAAATCAGGAGATGATTTCCACAGCTGCGTGAGTTTTAATCCAACCATTTTTCAAAATCGCCGTCTTGGTTGCATTCGCCATAGTACCCCTATTTCATAACAGTTTGTATCGCTGTCTATTTTTAACTACTAAGTATGCTAAAGTTTTATTGTATAATCTTTGGGCCCATCCTTATAGTATATAAATCCATTAACATAAACGATATCTAATACCCAACCCAACCTAAATAATTATCACTCTTGATATTACCTTTTGTGAAAATTTTCAATATTATTAGAGTTGGACTCACTATCAAATTGACCATGCCCCATAATTAGAATCACCGGCCTTTTAGAAATAAGAATGCATGATCCGTCCTCTACAAAAAAACCGGGTTGATCAATGGTCAATAATTGAACAGTCAAAGAATAAAATTTTGTGCTTGCTAACAGTTTAATGATTTTAGATGGTATTGGCAAAAGCCAATTTCACTCCAGTAGGAATTGGTCCACTGGTGTTTTGACTACTATGATGCGCTTTAGTTTTTATTAATATTTTATTCACATGTTTTATAAGTGACCAATATGATAGTGGGCTGAGCCTCTTTTTATAGTAAATTTCCTTGAGGCTCCACCGAGGAGCAAGGCATTCATTTTAATGGTCTAGAATCTAGATTTTCATAAATAAGCCGTATTGGCAAGGTACGAGTGAAATGGAAAAGTTTTGGCTAGATCGAGACTTCACAATATCCGGTTAGATGGGGCCCTATATATAATGATGCTCTTGCTCCACCTCTGATCAGATTAGGACTTTGACATCCTTTTATTTTGAATATAGAAGATGAAAAGTGGTGCAGATTATCCTAGGCGCCCTTGGGGCCATAGGTGATTTACCTGACTCCCCCTAGGCTTGAAAGGATTAGTTTGGCCCAAAAGGTTGGGCACCCTCTACTAAAATAATAATAATAATAATAATAATAATAATAATAATAATAAAAAAGTGGTGCAGATTGTCCAATCAGTTGACTTATCACATTGATCAATGGTGCTATGGAATAATGGTGCTAACTGCTAAGGAATACCCTTGTCCTAGCAAACCTTTAATAAGGTTGTATCTTGGTTTTCCACACCCCAAAAAAGAAAAAAAAAACCATCAACTTTTCCCAATATTTAATGTGACATAGCTTTATTGAGGGAAGAGGGACATTCTAATCCTATTTTAAATGGCTATCCTATTTTAATCCATTACTCTCTTTTTTATAAAGAAAACTATTCAAAATATCGTAATCAATCTACATTACTAATAATAATAGAAATTAAATCCAAGTATGGCTTGCATCTTTCCATTCTAGGGGTCCAAAAAGAAGTTGCCTAAAACATTTTAATGCACCTAATGAATAATGATCAATGATAAAGAATTTTGGTGATTCTTCTTTCTCTCATGTGATGGGATAGTGTGATGCCCTAAGAAGCATGGACACGGACATGGATACGATGCGACACGGCGATACAGCAAATCCTAAAAAAGTAGGATATAGACACAGCTAGAACATAGCAAATAATAAATATGTATATTTATATGGTTTATATATTTATATGGGCTTTAATCCTATGAGAAATGTTCTCACACACCTACTGTGAGAACTTTTTATGAGGCCCACTTGTGGGTCTCATTTGGGGATGAGATTAGGGAGGATGGAAAGATCTATGTAGGACCATCCTAAATATCAAGTTTGGCCTCAATTACATGTTCATAACCCCTTCATCCGTGGCATACAAATTCAATCCATTCGGACTGTTGCACAATCCAATGGTCAAGTAAATTTGGATTTAACCAAAATTCGGTGTGTGGCTATCGGCTGCGCGAGGAGGGTGGGGGGGTTCCCTGTGTATTGCAAGATTTGTATTGGGTGATAGATGGGTCTCACCTGGACTTCTTACGAAACGTTGGTGAGAACTAGTTCTCACAAGAGTATTTCCCTTTTTATAAAAAATCATAAAATTAAAAAATAGTTTAATAAGGGGACAGCCGGTACAATTCAAATCAGATGGAAACAAAACAAACGCAGCAGCAAGGAAAAAAACATTGAAAAATAAACTATGAACATGTAACAATTCAAATCAGGGGACAGTAGCAGTTCTGAAAAAGAAAAAAAAAAGCAGCAGCAACATGGAAGTACAGTAGTAATGAAGGGAAAAAAACAGCAGTAGCAGTTCTGTAAAAAAAAAACAAAAAACAAAAACAAAGAGCAGCAAGGAAAAACGAAAAACAAACAGCCGCAGCAAGTACCTCTTCTTCTTGCTGCAAACGTGCAGATGATCAAACGCATGTCTTCCTTTTCTTCTTCTTCCAGATGCAGATGCACTTCTTTTTTTTCTTTTCTTTTCAGACGGTGGAGACTGAAAGGGTTAAGGCAATAGACGAAATGGTTAGGGCACCATTTTGTTTTGAGTTTTAAGTTAACAAAATTTACTTTTAGCCTCTTGTGTCTTTTTTTTTTTCCTAATTTTAACCCAAGACATTAGTTGACCTCCTTACCCCATTTTTATTATACTTTTAGCCCCACTGTGTCCATCTCATGTCTGAGCCGTGTCTGCAAGTAAAAAAAAAACACACACACACACACACACACACACACACATACATTTTTGGCGTGTTGGTCATGTGTCCGAGCTATGGCCGTGTTCGACATGGACATGGGGACCCTATACAAGTGTTCGTGCTTCCTAGGTGATGCCACTTAGAATGAAGCCTATCAACTCTCAGGTGTGAAGCCTCCTTCCCCCCCTGCACATTGATCTTCGCTTTGCATCTTTTTTTTTCTAAGTAGTAACAAAATATCATTCAAGAAAAGAGAGACAAAGTACATCATACAAAGGAGCAAAAGGAAGGAGAGAGTGCAAGGGAGATGCACCACCCAAATCTCAATTACATAATTACACTCATCCAAGGAATCAATCTCTCAACCCCTTGCACATTTTGAACAAAGAAATAAAAAAAAAAGGTTGGTTATATGAGCATATCCTGCAATTACCACTAGATATGACCCGCTACTTTGGCTCCACTTTGTATGGGCTGCATCATTTCTTCCTGGGTGGACGCAACTCACCCTTGAGTTTGCAAGTGACTTTGTTTGTCATCCGTCAGGACTGAGTACGAACTACACAAAGACCAACAGGTGTTCTTTGAGATCTTAATTCCACGCACTGATGATTATGGATCCGTAACCATTCATTGGCTCAAGTTTCCGTTGTTAATGAGTGTTCAGAAATCACTGTGGCAATCAAATTGCCAGATTTGAAAATGTGACTATCGACCCTTTTACTAGAGTTTTTCTCCTATCCATTTGCTTAGTCTGACCCCAATGGTGCTTTGATTGTCTGCCACAAGTCAGTTGTTTCTGCATCTCTTGACAATCTTGGTTGCACACTGAATCTTTGATTGAATGGTTTTAATGGAGATCCACCATGAATCCTTTTTCTACTGGATATGCTTCATTAGAACACATGCTAGATTTGCCTTCACAGCGGTCTTCTATCTCTATATCTACAGTAACCACATTTGAGTATTTGCCTTGTAGGTCTTCCATTTCAAGAACTATGTCGGGTCTTCATCTGATAGATCTCTTTCAACCAGATCCTAATATTGTAGATCTCTCTCTCTCTCTTATTCAATGGTTGGTGTGAGGCTCCGGACCAGAAGCCACCCATAAGACTTTGGTCTCAAGGGGACAAAGCGTGTCAACCTTGGGGTCCACCTGGTAAACTATGGTCTCAAAGTCCCACATGAGCAAGTGAGCGTTCAGATCTCGGGGCTTATAAGTTAAACCTTGTGTTAACATAATGCGTTTTAAAGGCATGCTGTCTTGGATCCCATAAGAACTCCGAAGATAAGCTTACCGCAGTGGGAGTAATAATAGGATGGGTGACCTCCTGGGAAGTTCTCGTGCATGCATGTAGGGCCAAAGCGGACAAGACCATGTTGAGTTGGGCGGGGCTGTGATGGTTGGATCAATCATTTGGTTGATGCTCCATATTAAAATTTACGGTTGGATCTTCTAACACATAAATTCTTTTCTCAATCCTTCTCAAGATCTCTTGTACTCATTCTACTACTCCCATCATTGTTGCAAAGTTGGCTGCTACTTGAATGAGGGCCCTTTTTATTTTTATTTTTTTTGCACCTTTGTATTCAGAAATTTTCTTCTGAAATCAATCTGAAGTGGGACGAAGATCCTGTCACACTGTATTAGGTTAGGTCTTCATTCATCCTCCTATTTTGAACGTACAAGATAACAAGTGGATAGATTATCCAATCAATGGATAGATCACATTGATCAATGTTGCTTAGGGACACCCTTCCACGGCGAGCATTTAGGAAGGTTGATTCCTGGTTTTCCACCAAAACACCCATAGAAGGATATTCTTATTCCATCAACTTTCATCTTATATTTAATGTCACATTGCTTTATATAGTAAATGAAGGGCATCTTGATTGTACTTTAAATGGCTTTCCTACTTTATTCCATTACATCTTTTATCATCATTATTGTCATCCCTTTTTATAATGAAAAATATTAAAAATATCCCAATTAATCTAGATTACCAATAATAATGGAAAATAAATCCTGAGGTAGCTAGCATCTTTCCATTCTAGGAGTGCTAATAAACTCGCATTAAACACAGTTGACTGTGGCCCCACCTGTTACTCACCTCATACAGGCTGCGTCGGTTGGCCACAGTAAATTATTATATATTATGTAGCGTATCATATTACATTATCATATAATGATGTAAAACTTGTGTCCAACCTCATATAATGATGTAAAACTTGTGTCCAACCTCAACATGAATTCTGTGCAAATATTGCTCTATGATCTGAAGATTTGGCCTAGGATGGACTGGAATGGGGAAAAAGAATTCATGTAATAATATAGTTGGGTCAAGGCGTTGATGATTTCATATTATATTATAGTTTTATATATTATGCACTGTATTTATATATATATATATACACTAATGCACTCATGCACATGTATTTAAATACAGACCACACATGATCTGAACTGTGGCCCTAGACTAGGTCGAGACTGTCACTTAGTTCTATAAAAGGGACCATATGCAGATTTTTGGGTTTGGTACTTTGATAACCATGTGGGGGGTCCATTGACATCCTTACCTTGTCCCGATTAATATTTTTGTATGACCCAGACTCAACACAGGTCCAAATGGTAGTATCTCTTGGATCAGGCCCCAGCTTGACCTGTGTCCAACTTTGTGCAGCTAGGACTGCAAGTATATTAAAGTATGCTAGCCTAGATATTATAGGGAAATCACGTGGGTGCAAATTGTAATATATTGGATAAGGCCCCTGCTCAACCTAAAAATAAAACAAAAAAACAAAAAGGAAAAAACCAAAAGGAATTGTCGCGAGCCCAAGTTTGACACTCAGCCAATTATTACTCACGGTTGGATTGAAATCCTAAAACATTGGTGTTAAAAGCCTAAAACCATTAGACTTGAGGGCCATAGAGCAAGGGGTTAGGATGATCCTCATGGACTTGAAATTTTGCATACATAAGTCTCCTTGGGATCTTTCATTTTGCACATTCCCTATGAATTGGCATGCCCCCAGGTGGGCCCCACAAGGGGGTGCGCAGTTGAGGACAGCCCATTATTATATATCAAGAATATTAGTCTTTAGTATAAATGTTTCTTATCATATATAATAATATGTTAATTTTAATATCATTATGTGATATATTTTGGTGTATCATATATTATTTACTGGGCAGATGGGTAACTTTTTCTATTTGCTAAAAATTTAAGCCATGGATTTGCACGGTGGGTAATCCAGAATAACAAGGTCTGAGATTGGAACGTTGGGGACTACAAATCTGCTCTTTTTGCATATTCATAACATAAAATCTAGGTATTATCCAAAATACAATAGCATGTCCATGGAAACAAGAGATACTTGAAATCGTCTCCCGAGTGTTATGGATTTCTGAAATCCATGTTACATATCTCTCATTGGTATTCAAGGTGGTCGCAGTGTTTGGAGTTTCTATAACCTGCAATCTGAATTATCATTTATGTGGAAGAGTGACAATAATTTGTTTTATCCTGGTTTTGCTTGTGGGTTTTTTCTTTTTCTGTTTCCTTTCCGTTTTTTTTTTGGGTAAAGTGTTTTGCTTATGGTTAAAGCATCAATATTGTTCTTTCTTTTGTGGTATTAGATTAAGGTGGAATGCCTGTTTCTGCATCATTGCTTTGTTGATGAAATACCTCTTCATGATTTGCAGCCATTTCATATAAAAAACAATATTTCTCAGTTTTCCGGCTTCGTGTGGCACAATAATGAGGTAAGAAGTCCATATTGAGGAAGAGGCATTTTCTCATTTTAGTTCTGATTTTCCTTTTTTTGCTTTATAGAGAACCCAGTGTAACAAAAATTATATTCTTCCGTCCAAGTCTATAACTCCCTGTGTAATTTGATATTCGATATATTACAAAATATATACTGTTTGATGCAACCATTGTTCAGCCCCCAAGCTATACTTATGGGCATTCACTCTTGGTGATGAATGGTGATAACTGTTCATATGATAGGATGCATTGTGGGTTGAGCACAAGCCTAAAAGTCTCCCATCTAACTGTCCAGTTTTGACCTTGACAAATTTAATCTTTTGGCTTTTGTTGTCCATTATTTAGCCACCAATCAGGTAGCAAGGATCACCTGGTAGGGAGTTATTTTGGTCTTATGATGGAACCTTAAGATTAATGACTTAGGTTACTCCTAAGTTGATAATTATGATGAAAAGACCATTATCTTTTGCGTCATATCAAAATTCCTCATGTTACAGATTTATATAATGATGAGTGGTATACAGACATGGAGTATCTATTACCTTTGTGACTTGGAATGTTTCTTACAGGATAAACAAAGAGCCAAAATAAAGGAGAAACTCGACAAATGTGTGAAAGATAAATTGTTGGACTTTTGTGATGTGCTTGACATACCTGTTGCAAAGACTACAGTGAAAAAGGTTGATTGTTGGGGCTATCTATGAGCATATTCTATTCAACATAAATTAAGTTTGTGGTTGCTGCTGTTGAGACTCATCTTTGTACTTGATGTCTGTGCAGGATGATCTTGTGGTGAAGCTGTTGGATTTTATGGTGGCCCCTCATGCCACAACCAATGTTTCACTAGCAGAAAAGGATCAGGTTTGAATAGGCTTATTTGTTTTGAGAGATTGCTATTTTGTCCTCTTGTCTATGTTCATCTCTTTTCTATTGTATCAGTCAAATAAGGCCAAAAAGCGTAAGAGGACAGTTGGCAGAAGTGGGTCAAAAGGATCTGGAGGTGCACCAGCAAAGAGATCAGTGAAGGTATTTTTTGCTAACAAGAAATAGTTGTACTTTGTGTTTCATGCTGTGCCATCTCTAGGTTGGTATTCCATTTTGCTTCATGATTTTTTATCCAGCAAGTTACGTGGATTTTTTGTGACATTTGATTTAGATGATTTCGGAAATTTGTGGCTTAGCTTTAAAAGTCTAGCAAGCTGGATTGAACTTGAGGATTTGCTATTGTAAAAATACAACATATGTTCAATCATGAAAGTAACATAAATTGCGCATGATTGAGCGCACTGGTGACAACAGCTGTGGGCAAAAAAAAAGCACAAGAAGCAGGGTTTGAAGTCAACTCAACTGTGATCAAGCCAACTTAAAAGTGTGATAATCCAAAACTGGGTTGAAGTCAACTCAAACTGTGAGAAGCTAAACTGGGGTTCAAGTCAACTCAAACTGTAATCAAGCCAAGGCTTGCTTTTAGCATTGGAAAATTTTGTCTCATCTGCACTCGTAAATTTTCTTGCTAAGAGTTATCCAGAAATTATGGATTGTTTATGTGCTTACCACAGGTCTTTGAGACGCTTGAAGCAAAATTTGTTTTAAATAATGTTCTATTTTATCTACTCACGAGCAATCATTCTCCTTTTTGGTTGGTGTTTATATGTGTCTTCAGCGACAGAGAAAGAGTGAGGATATTCCAAAACCAAGTGACAAGAGTGAACCAGAAACAGAAGATGAAGACAGAGAAGAGGAAGACGAAGAGAATGAAAACGGCATTCCTGGTGGAGATGAGGATCAAACTCCTGAGCATTCTGAAAAGGAGGAACAAGATGATGAGTCTGAAAAAGAGGATGACGACGACTCAGGTAATGGGAAACGAGGCTCAAAGTCATCAGAGAGGGGCTTTGCTGCCAAAGCCAAAGGAAGCGAGTCTGAGGAAGAGGATGATGAAGACACAGGAAAAGTGAAGCGAGGCTCAAGACAGTCAAGAAAGAGGGAGTCTTTAGCAAAAGATGAAAAAGGAAGTGAGTCTGAAGATGAAGATGATGAAGGTACAGAAACTGTGAGGCGAGGCTCAAAAAAGTCAACAAAGAGAGGCTTTTCAGCAAAAGTTGGAAAAGAAAGTGAGTCTGAAGAAGAAGATGATGAAGACACAGGAAAAGGCAAATGGCGAGCAACAAAGTCAGCAAGGGTAGGTTCTGCTAGGAAACTTGGCACCAAGAAAGCTAGGACTCCAAAACTTGGTTCTGCAGCAACACCAACTAAAAGCCGAGCCAAAACTTCTTCCAAGCGTTCTAAGGCTGATGATACCAATGATTCAAGCCCAACTGCATTTTCAAAGAAGAAGAATGCGGACAGAGCTCCAAAGAAATCTTCACCTCCATCTAAACCTGCATCCAAGGCAAAAACTGGTAATACTTGTTATTCATCTGTTGTAAATTGGTGTTAACCACTATTTTCCATTAAAAAGAGGGTTTTGATCCTAATTTACTACTGAAAACAGTTTTCTTGGTCTTTGATTTTTTTCAGAAATGAAGATGCCTTTTTTAAAAAATATTTTTAATATTGCAAGCAATAATGCCTGTCATCTGTTTTCCCGATTTTGTACAATCCATTTTTGAGGATGCAAAATTCATAGTTGATTAGAGAAGAAAAGTGATATTGTAACTAGCTGCATCAAGTGGAATAGTTTGCTGACACAAGGAGCCTGTTTATGGGCTTTCAATTTGGTGCCTGTGCTGTTAATCTAAATGACGTGGTATGTAAATCAGAATCCTTTTTGTTTGGAAGATCCAACTCTTCCATTTGCAGCCTGCAATTATTGATTCATAATTGCCATAAAGCTGTAGAACATGGGGTGAAAGAATGGATAGTGGTATCACCTTTATGGGTTTCCTTGAGGACAGACTGGTGCTCATCAGATAAATTTTTTCTAACGGCACGCTGGGTCCTTCATGTATGAAATTGTAGTACTGTTTTGGGTGACCTTATGATGACCTGCTGTCGAGACATTGGGTGACTGGCAAAAGAAAATTCATCGAGACTGATCATGGTTCAAAATTGTTGTTTTGTGAAGGTAAAAACATGGCCAGAGGGAAGGGTAAATCAAGGAAGAAGGAATCCAGTCCAAGTGAATTGGAGTTGAGAGATGCCATCTGTGAGATTCTGAAAGGAGTTGACTTTAATACGGTAGGTTATACTGCAGGAAAGAATGTACATAAGATTGACACCATCATGATACCTAAAAGTCTTGTGTTCCTAAAGTTTATATTTTATTTTTCTGTATTTTTCAGGCCACCTTCACTGACATTCTAAAGCTACTTGGTAAGTACAACCAATGAACATTTTCTTTTTTCAATTATTTTCTAAAACATTTATATGCATGATTGATGGGACTCTTATTGCTTCAGCGCATCGTTTTGATACTGATCTTACACAAAGAAAAGCTGCTATAAAACTCTTGATCCAAGAAGAGCTGACAAAGCTCGCGGATGAGGCAGAAGAAGAAGATGATGATGGTGATGCTGAAAAGGAAGAAAGTCCAGAAGCTGCTGGCGAAGAAGTCGAGGCATGATTTAAGAAAAATCTGCTTGAAAGTGGTATTTAACTTCTTATTTAAACCCAGTTGGTCAGCTGATATTGCTCCCAAAAGATGAAGGGATTCTGCTGAAACATTGTGCCCGCGGCAATAGCTTACATACCAATGGGCAAGCTGCCCGCAAACTATGCAGGTCTTTTCAGTGCTGACGGGCCATGAATTGCTCATGCTGTGGATTAAAAGTTATAACATGTTATGTACCTTATTTTATTGTTGTAGGATTTTGTATTTTTAAATTAAAATTTCTTCACAAAGTAGAAACAGAGAATTTTGCAGCTGGTGTTTGGTGCCTTGGCTTGTGCTGCTTATGGTATAACCCCGGAAAGCAGAGAGTCCTACAGGCTACAGATGAGGTGAATGGGGTATCCTCAGAATTAGATGATGGTGCAGCCTGCATAAACTGGGTTGTCTTAGGTTCTGTAAAGTGGACCTACAGGGCATTAACCCAAGGCCGATGGATTTATGTTAGTTACAGTAGGTACACTTAATCGGGCAATGCGGGGCAGGGACTGCTTTTCAAGCCCCTTTCACTTATCGAGCCAATTGTTGTGATCCAGATTGAGCCCAATTGCAAAACTGATGCAGCCTTTGATGCTCAAGGGATGAAAATCGGTTGATCTGGGCTCGTGTATAGAGTTCACCTAGGATTTATTTATTTATTTATTTATTTTAATCTGGATTACTTGTAAGAGCCCGTGCCACAACCCGGCCGTGAACATCAGTCCCCCGTCCTTTTATCTTTCTATCCAGATCCTTTGGTACCTGTACTCTATTTTTGCTGGATTTGGGGCTAGGCCTTCCGGCATTTGATAGGCCTGATAATAATTACTGAACTGGCTAGCTTCAAGCTAGGCCACTGCGGTTGAAAGGCTCATTCTCACGTGGCTAAGTACACTTGGTTACGGAAATATTTGGAATAGTTAAGTCGAACAATCTGAGCAACTGCTCGGTGAAACGCGATTGAGTTATTGCGTGTGTTGTTCCAATTGAAGGTGCCCATGGGCCAGATACACCGACTTGGACTAGCTGTAGCCGAATCACTGGGACAAAATCGCGTTCTTCCATGGTTACATTACTAATGGAATGCAATTAGTTCTCTCGTCATATCAACTCAGGCGACAGCCTTCTGAAACTTAAACTTTGAACTAGGTCTATAATAGGCCTTGGGACAGGCCCAATTCCTAAGGTGATATTCCACAGAAATGTTTCGCATGCAATTCCATGAGCACAAAACTAAATTCAACCCGAGTCCAATTAATCAACATAAGATAAAGAACTTAAACATGCATGCCCACACAGGAATCTGCACTCCTCTGTTTTCACACTAGGGGTGCCCCCAACAAGGTGCCAGAAAATCCAACGCCTTGCAAGGGCGTTTGGCGTGGCAACCATTTCAGTGGAAAAAGCTCATGTTTTACATTATTTGCTTCAGCAGTGTGGACCCCAGATCCCACCCAACTGGGCAGGTAAGGAAAAACCGAAGCGTTTCCTCTTCCTGTGGACCGCACCAAACGCACTATTAATTCCCACTGTCACAAGAATTTAAAATCCTCTTTGTTGAAAAAAATTAGTTCATTTTCCACCAAACAACGAAATAGTGGAATGTCCCTCACTATTGTGGATTGATTCTTCAACCATGCTCTTGATTCCATCTCTCCCTCAGCAATGATTCCATCCTGCTCCGACGTCGTCTTCTTCTTCTTCTATGATGATTTCATCGTTCGCATCATGGTAGTCCCCATGATTCAATCCCCTTCTTTTTCTTCTTTTATCGAAAACCCATGTATCATATACAAACATTGCAACCCATAACCCGTGTGTTTTTTTTTTGGTTGTGGGGGGGGGGGGGGGGGGGGGGGAGGGCGCCGGTGGGTGGTTCGTTCAACACTAAAAGGGCATTGGCATGTTCGTGCAATGTCTTGCAAGAGGAAACAACTTGGGTTTCCTAACTGAGGAAAATCAATTTTCCGAGTTTTTGGGAAGGGGACACCCTCTGTTGGCTGGGAAAAAAAAAATGCATATGCCCAAAACAGATTTCTATTTTCAAACGTAAATAATCAAATTGTTTGTAGGGGTGGGGTAAAACTGAAAATCCTCAAAATGAATATTTCTATTGATCAAAATCTTTGGAAATTTATAATTAAGAAAAATGAATTTCATGGCTTTATGAAAAGTGGCAGTCTTTTTGCTAAAAATTTGGTTTCAAAACCGTTTTTTTAATTGTAAAAAAGATTTCATTAGAAAAGAACGAAATAAATAAATAAATAAATGGGTAAAGTGCAGGAGCAGATTTGTTTTTAAAACGACGGGAAATATGCTCTTTCCAAACACTAAAAAGTGAAAATCCACTACAATCTGCAAAAACTACCAAATGGACAAAATTAGCCAAGCATTATAATATATGAACTCTATAAAATCTCCACAAAAAATCTTTCAATATCTAAATTGATATAAATTTTATTCTACTTGTACCCAACACCCCTTAATTAGTCTATAAATATCAATTAACCACGCTAACCATTAGCCAATGGTTTGGTTCCACTCGATTAACAAAACCACTGTCGTTTCGTCAAAACACAAGAGATCATAAACTTCAATATTATTTGGTCGTGATTAATGGCCTAAATTTAATCCAAATTAGATTACATCTTATAAAAGAGTTACTTTTAAGTCTAGATTAGATTCCACGAATCAGTCTCATAAAACTGTCATTGACTCACATTTTTAAACTATTACAGGTAATGTGATCATCGGTTAAAAAAAAAAAAAGCAAGTTACCCTAAACACTACCCAAACAAAATCATAAGAAAAATTTCACCTAAAGTTAGGTCATTCACCCATCACAAATACAAATATCCTCATAATCCACAATTCATTACAATCATCACCACCATCAAATTATCATCAATCTATCTCTGTCACCCAAGATGTTATCTCCCCATCATCAAAAATCACACCCACCTCCCATTTCACCAAAAAAAAAAAAAAGGAAAAACTTCAAAACGTGATTTATCACCTACCTTTGTCTTCCCTGCCCAGCAGCACCACTCAAATTGGTGCTCTTCCCACCCACACCCATCTGCCCATGATGGTAGACCACACCAGATCCATACATCTGCCCATGATGATGGCCCACCATGCTCCCCCCATAAAACCCACCACCATCCCCATCAAAACCCACCCCCCCATGATTCCCAGAATTCACCCCATTGCCATTGCTCCCTTCCCTTGAAGAAGACCCTCCTCCTCCTCCTCCTCCTCCTCCTCCTCCTGCTGCACTCCTCTCCCCCTCCACCTCCCTAAACCTCTGCAGGTAGATTTTCAGAGGCTCCACATACTCCTCAAACCCCAGGGTCATCATGGCCCACAGCAGATCGTCACCGTTGATCGTCTTCCTCTTCTCGCGCTGGCACTTATCCGACGCCTCCCCGGTGATGAAGCTGATGAACTCCGACACGCACTCCTGGACCGTCTCCTTCGCGTCCTTGGAGATCTTCGCATTCGCAGGGAGCCCCTTCTTCATGATCCGGCTCACGTTAGCGATGGGCAGGAGCCGGTCCTGCTCGCGCGGCGAGAACTCGCTGTTGCCCGCGTTCAGGCCCCCCGACTCGTTGTCTGAGTCCGCCATGGCGGGTTTCTCGATCTGGGGTTGTGCTGTTTTCGCGAATTATGGTGGAAAGATTGGGTCTTTGGGGCGAATTCGACGAGAATTAGGTTTTCTCCGCTACCGATTGGAGGGAAGAAACTAGGGTTTTAAGACCCAATTGAGCTAAAAGAACTCAGCTTTCTGGTCTAGCCCGACGACATCTCACAAGAAAAACCAGAACTAGGGTTTTTCTCCATCGATCGGGGAGAAAGTTGAGAGCTCTTTAGGGTTTTAGCCTCGCAGAGAGAGAGGAAGCAGGAATTAGGGTTTTAGGTAGACGAGAGGGGTTTTGGGATGTGTTTGCTTTACCTACACCTTTGAAGGGAATGAAGATTGGAGTCGACACGTGGGCTAATTATAGCCGTTTGCTTTCGATAAGTATGGTCTTGGTGGACCGTTCTGAGCCGTTGATGGTTCGTCGTTGAAAGTAGATCTCGTCCGTTGATAATTCTGGCCACGTGGCCTCTGCGTGCGAGAAGCAGATTCGGCGTTGACTGGTCTTAGCTTCGCAATCGCAGGCCCTGGATATGCCCTCCTCACGTGGGTGGCGACTTTGAATTTGGAATTTTTTATTTTTTTGTGAGCTGGTGGGCCACGGCCACCGCATGGATGATGAATTTCCTCCTGGTCATCTGATCATTTTTTAAAAAATCAGACGCCAATTTCATTTGACTACCATGTTTGATGGACTGGGGTGCACCCAGATGGTGTGTAATTTAGGCGTCACTGGCTAGGCCTGATTTGCCGTGGTTGAGCCTTCACAACACTCTTTCAATGCTTGGTGGGACACTCTTTATAAATTTATCTTTCTACATAGAGAGGATTTTATTTATTTATTTTTTTTTGGGAGATTAGAAATGCAGACATGTTTTCTCTATTGCAAAAATAAAAACTTATAGAGATATATAATTTTACTTCTGAGCGTGGTAAAAGAATAAAATGATCTTTTCTAATAAGGAGGATTATAGCAAGGCAGGAATGAAACATTCCTTTGATAAGCTGGCACATGTGCTACCCTATGTATTCTTTGTGGCCCAGTAAAGGGCTTTGCTTTTAGGATGCCTTTGGAAGAGGTCGTGGTCCGCAGCAACCATTTCCGAAGGTCAGAAACGAAGATCCGCCCATTGCGTGGAAAGCAAGTCCAAGGAGTAGGAATCCCTCTCTCTTTTGCCGCTACACCAAATGGTATAGCAAGGAGTTAGATTTTCCAGCGTCCTGTCTCTCTCTGCTTGTTTTCATTGAAAACGAGGCTACACGAATAGCCTCTTAAAATATATTACTTTGCTTTATCTTGTTATGAACTTTCCTATGAAAAAAAATATATATATATTTGAAACAATTTTCCTAGAGTTTGTAGAAAATTATGAGTATGTTTAAGCCTAGACACTTATGTGGAAGAGGAAATGGAAAGGAGACGATATTATACTTTCATAGTCCATGCCCTTTCTAACGTTTAGGGCATGTTTGGTAATAGTCTGAGGAGTAGAATCCTCTTCAGTTTTCCTCGCTTCTGAGAAAAATCCATGTTTGGTAAACTATTAGACCGTATAAGAGAATTCTATGAAAGACCAAAAAATTAATGTTTCCATAGAAAGACTGACTCAGACAACACCCCCTCCCTCCCCTCTGATTTTATATCTTTACAAAACCACATAAAGATGTTGCTACAGTGTTTTTATGGTAATCTAAGGCTTATCGGTTTTTATTGTGGAAACCTACTTCATAGGTCCCAAAATCAAGTTCTAAACCATAAATCTCGTTAAGAAGGTCCATAACGACTAATTGATAAAAAATCAGCCATTGATTCCTCACATGTTTTAAGATAGTAACAAACAATTTCAGACCATTGGATCACCATTTCTAACTTCTATAGGCTGCTTTTGCAAAACACAAACCATTTAAACTCCTCAGAAGGCTCGAATTAGATATATGGCCAAAATCGGTATCCTGATTCATCATAAATTATGATAAAACTTTCAAAAAACTCCTAGAACCATTGGAGATATTCTTGCTATGGAACTAGAAATAGCCGATGAATAGGAAGACTACTGATGCAAACACAGTATTAAGTTGGTTCCTTTTTTCTTGTAGAAACCTATCTAATGGGTCCCACTTCCAAAGTTTGAACTGTCAATCTTTTTAAGAATGACAAAAAGGACCGTGCGACTAATTTTCAACCATTGATTTTTCGTAGATTATGAGATATTTGTAAAAAGGTATACATTCTTAAAAATACTTTTTTAGTTCTTGTATGTCCAATTTACAAGATTCGGCCAATCCATCAATTCTAGAAGCCTAAAGACAGAGACGCACACAAACTTTAGAATTATGGATTGAGAGAAAATGATAAAAAAAAACACTTATGACCGTTGGATGTAGATTAGGCAAATGCTTTGATTCCTTGTGTTTGCCAAACCTTGAATTGTATAAGAAAATTCCTCTTTGAGAATATGGTAGTATAGGAAAAACAAGAAATCCTCTGGATAGAAGGTTTTCCACCCTAGCATGGACATTTACCAAACGTACCCTAAATGTGGTGAGAAATTCTCGAGCAAAGCATTATGTTTCAAGTTTTTCCTAGACTAAGTGAGGAAATAAAAGTCCTAACCTAGCACCCTAAGGGCAACGCGTTTCTGTGAAAGAAGAAACATACAAAATAGAATTCCACATAATATGAGATTTAAGCATTAGAGTTTGTGGAATTACGCACTCTAATGGGTTCATTTGGTGCATGTAATAGAAGAAGAAATCCAATTTTCTTGTTTTGCAGCAATCGTTTTCGACCTAGGGAGGTCGAAAATGCAAATACTCATTTTGTGAGGAAAATAAGCAAAAGTGGAAGGAATCCATCCTCTTTTCGTCGCTATACCGAATGGTAAGAGTAGGGAGCCATATTTTCTGAAACCCTGCTCCCCCTTTTTTTAGCCAAAAATAGGGCTGCATAAACATCCCCTAAATGTTTAAAACCCTTTGAATTCAATCTTAAATTTCAAACATTAAAGTTTGTCAAATATCAAAGGCCAATTTAAACTACTTTATTATAATTCAGTTTCTAGAACTCAACCTATAAAATTAAAAATTTGAAAAGATTATGAGCTCACATGATAGAATTTAATTCTCATAGTTGAAGTTCATTGCCTTTCGAAATTCTTTCTATCAAATAAAAAATTTTGAGAATTAAAGAAAAAGGATTTTTTACCCGAAAAAAACTCAATAGATGGAAGGACCTTTTAGTTTCAATAGACGAGATTGATCCTGTAGTAGAGATTTGATTATTTTTTTTTTAAAGCGGAGAAGTGACGTTGACGTCTTAAAGGGACGTTAATGTTGTTCATTTATTATGTTATTAAAGAGAGACATTAACGTCGTTCAGTTTATATGTTATTAAAAAGTGATGTTAATGTCCCTAAAAAGTGACTTTTTAGGCTTAAAAGAATTCATTTGAGAGAATGAAGTGTTTTTATCTGCAAAGCCTTATTTTCCTGTGATTTTTGAGCTCTTCTTCTCCACTATGGTCCCTGAGCTCTTTGTCTTTTTCAGATTTCTACATTTCCAACCTGTTCGATATATTCTAATCCAAATCATCTTTGTGTTTTCTTGGACATAGCTGCACATAGAGGTATTTATGTCATCTTCTTTAGCCTTTGCATACATGTACATACTTGTTTGTTTAGAGTTCTTATGTATATAGATTTTTAGGCTTCTCATGTACTTCTTCTTCGTTTAACTCATTTTCTATGTTCGTTGTTGTTTAGACATATTATAGACATGTGGTTTGATTTACAGTAAACCTATTGAATGTTGAATGTTTGGTAATGTACATATGGATTATGTTGTAGAACAATTTCATTTTGATATTGTATACTTTTGCAAACACTGAACTTTGATGAAGCAACTACTATTACATTGTTTTGGGTGATTATTAAATACTAACTTGTGATGTGAATTACATGTAACTTAGTCTTATGTATTATTTGAATTCATCAAAGTTTACAAATGCCCCAAAACACCTCCAAGATTACTGAATTTTCATAGAATTCATTGCCTTTGTTGTATAAATAACATGCTCATGTTAGCAGAGCAATTAATAATGGAATTAAGCATGGAGCTTACATAATTCTAAATACCAATCAGATAGAGAAATATGGGCCTTTTCAGATCAGCTGTAACATTCCGACCTAAGCTTAATGTGTTTAGTGGTAAATTAAGTAACATTAGTAATTAATTAATTTGATATTAATTTAAATAGCTGTAATTAGTGGTGTTTGAATTAGGATTAGATTATTTTTGTCTCATTTGAGTCCTTTAAGAGAAGTTTAGATCATGAATTGGTAAGTGGGCTAGGTTTAACTCCGACTTAAGTAGATTGAGCCCTTTTTGTAATTTTAGATTTTTAGATTTGGCATGGAATATACATCATTTTGACAGCTTTGCGTTCATCTCGTTGAGCTCGCTCAACATCTTTCATGTTATACTTGAATTTATTTGATTTCAAATGAGTCAAGTGAACTCTGAATTGACTCAAACTGGAAATATACATGATAAGTTGGACTTTTCTAAAAAAACTCAAAAACTTTGCAATATAAGAATCACCTAGAATCATATTCAGTTGGTTCTTCCTCTTTTGAGCTATAGCAGACCCTGCCTACCTTCTTATTTCATCCTCCTTTTTTTGAATTGAAGTCTAAGAGGGCGTGCTTATGGTGTTTAAGGAGTCATTTTACGTCTCCATCATCTTATTTGGGATGTAACCTTTGAGCTTCATCTTTTTTTCCTTCCATCACCCATTAAAGGTGAGTAATTCCTTCTTATAAACAGATTTGAGAGTTTAATTGAGTCAAGAGGAGTCTAAGTGATAGCATGCATCTTATTATATCCTCATACATGTTGTCTTACATGTTAGGGTTTAAATTGGGGTTTTCGTTGTATTGAGCCAAGCAATTAGGGATATTGAACACCAAGCTTGAATTAAGGCAAGTATAAGCATATTATTGATTAATGCATACTGATAGAGTTGATTCCATAACTATTTTTTAATGTAATCTTATTTTTCAATCTTATACTTGTGTTTCAAATGTATATAGAGATTGTTTAGTAAAGGAAGAAATGTGAATTTATATATTTTAAATGACTGATGAAAACAGAATAGTCATATAACCACAAAGCTTGATGAAAACAGAAAAGTAATAACTTTTGTTCTATGGCTAAGATTACAGCTAAGTCGTAAATTGTTTTATGCATCAACCGTAGCCTAACCATGGCTAAGCCGTAGACCACTTACGGCTAAGCCATAGGCTATCTATGGCTAAGCCACAAATGCGGGACAATTTTTACTCTACGGCTAAGCCGTGAAAACCCAGAAACTTAAGCTTATTTAGAGACTTTCAGAAGACTTTGTAGGGCCTTCATTTCTTGGGTCCTTTAACCTAAATATTTGGTCTAATTGAAAAATTATTTAACATGAAGAATCATGGTTGGGATTCATTTATGAAAAGTCATTCGTATGTCGAGCACTTAACCATAGGTGTTGGTTTAGGGGACTCTCATACACATTTATATCTAATGTAACACCAAGCAAAGATGGTAGTGTATCAGATAACTTAAAATTGTATCTAAATAGACGGTTAGAGGCTACGAGTGATTAGAATATGATTGCTTAGTGAATTCCTTGATTCCATAAATTGAATTGCATTGCATATTATTTTATTCAATTATCATTCTCATAATTTGTTATTGAATCATTATTTACAATGATGTTGTATTGATTGATTGATTTACTTGTTATTGAGTTATTGTTTACGATGATGTATACTGATTGATTATTCTTCTGTCTAATTGAACTCATTTGAAATGAATTGAGTAAGAACGATTAAATTGATTGAAATTGAAATTGATTGATATAGATTGAAATCTTACTTAATTATTGATTGATTCGAATTAAGTTAGGCTCTACTTCGCTTCACCCTTATTTAGACTCGACGGGGTCAAATTTGGGTAGTATGATACGTTACCAGTGCAGTTAGTATCTAGTACTTCGGACTCTAGAAACTAGTGACTTATGTGTAACCGGGCACGAGCACTAAGTACCCAACAATTGAATCCCTGTTGGGAGGAGATAGCTATATGTAATAGCCAAATTAAATGTGTTTTCTTCATTTGATTTGTATAGCATGATTTATTCAAATGTACAATATTGCCCATTAGACTTATATTTGATCTCCTATAATCATATATCATTAATTAAGTTGGACACGGATTATATTACTCTAATGATGCTTATGCTTTGCTAAAAGTCTTATTCACAGCTGTCTTATTGGTATTACAGGCTCAAATTCTAATACCGGTCCTGTTAAGACTGAGGAGATTAAGGAGGAGACCCAGGAGGTTCCTTTAGGTCTCGAGGAGTGGACAACAGAGGATATTTGACTGATCTACTAGCCAGAGAGCGATACAAACATATTTTAGGAATTTATATTTTGGATGTGATCATGTTTGTCTATAAACTGACTGATATAGTACAGTTTGGCTTGGACTTGTACATTCTTGACTTCTTGTCGATACGTGTTCCTACTTTGTATATATGTGTGTGTGTGTACATGTTCCTGAATACACAGATTTGAGATATACATATCTCTTGTATATTTAAATGTATAGGTGTGGACTGTTTCATGTGATGATTGATATTGTTGAACTGTTTATGAAAAAGTTGAAATTTATAACTGATATTAACAGCTTTCGCGTGTTGATTACTCGGACAGTTGTATGTTTAAGTATATCACACGTGTTTGAATGTGAATATCCTTTGTGGAATTCCGTCTACTCCTAAGTACAAGAGAGAATTTCACGGGAGTACACATGTTACACGTTAAGACTTACTCTAATCTATGTATTCTCGGGCCGGGTTGTGACATCAGCAGAAAGCATGGGTGGCTCAATGTGGACTAACACACCTTATTGAGATATATTACATGAGTATTAATCATTCTCTTGTTACGGTTTTAGCATAGAGATGACAGGCGGAGATAAATACATTTCATCTTCCTTCCAGCAAGGCAACGATTACAATATATGGATTGCCTATTGATGGTTCAATTGTAATGGGCACCACTTTCTCTAAGCATAGGGTTGGATAGACATGTGAAGAGTTGTTGGGTATAGCTCCTAGGCCCAACAGAGATACATTTGGATTAACCATAAAATTCAAATGGTTAGAGAAGAACTTCAGGCCTGAGGTTAAAAAGGATGAGACATTGAAGACAAGGGCTTACTTGTTCTTCTTAATTAACGGCCAAATAGTAATGAATGTTAATGGTTTGAAGGGGCGACCTTTGGTACTTGAACTTTTTAGAGAGTTCAAACCCTATGCATTGTGTCCAGTATGTCTTGCAAACTTATGGAGAATGCTTTTAAGGGCTATTACATTACTAAGGGAAGATGATTCGAAACAAAATGATGTAGATGTTGATGTCATCGTGGGAAAGAAAAGGCAAGAAAAGAAAATCATGGTGATTTATACCCTTTCAGGTCTTGTTTAAATGTTATAGGTAATTAAAAGACATTATCATTCTCTCGTTTCCTTTTATTTCTTACCTTCATACTTATTGTAAACTAATTTACTTGATAAATAATGCAGATATGAGGCTCTTCAAGAATGGCAATCAGAAGATGCCCATTTCAAATCCAAAAGGCATTCAATTCCCTTTGATAAATTATGCAGATATGGGCCAATTCAAGAAGCCAAGCACTCTCCACAGCCTCTCTTTCTGCTCTTCTCCGTTCGTCTTCAACAGTAGTGGTACAAATTTCAATCTGTGGCAAACCCAGATGTTGTAGAGCATTATATTTGATGCTAGGGCAAAAACATGAGCATCGGATCTAATGCTCCCCCACAATGTTAAAAAAAAATATCGAAGTGGCCATATGTGACCATTCTGGTGCACCTACTGCTAATATGAATTTTTTTTTGTTAAGGGGTGACCTATATATGATTATTTTTTTGATAAAATCCTCAAATAAATATAATAAGAGTAGAAGTAAAATAGATAAATCAATAGAAGTTATATGTTACAAACCAGCTGCTACTCTTAAAAACAAAGAATATAGTGCATTTATCAAAATTAAGTTATGGAAAAGCTCCGAAACAACATTCACAACCATACATCATGAGAGAGACAAAGTTCTGCTCAATGAAGAAATTATAGTAGGAACGACAATGAGCCAAGTTTAAATGGGGATCTAGCTTGATCCACACATATTAGGGGTGGATCCGGCAGCAACGTTACTGGAGTTTGGTTACTAGATTTTCGCACAAGTACAAGTGGGCTTGGAGTGGGTTCGAATTGTTGATCGTGTTGGACAAGTCTTGTCCCCTTTGACATTAGTTTACATGTAGCTCAATAGAACTCTAGGCACCAAAGTTGCTTAAAGTTCTATGGCACAAATGGTGGCTGAAAATGTACTCTTTCGCATAGGTTGTGAGTATAATTTCCTCATTTTGCAATATGATTCTTTATATATATTTCAAATCTAATAGGATTAGTAAATTTTAAAATTGATCAGCAGTCAAAGTTAAAATTGATGCAGTTAAAAATTATTGGCTTTCATAGATAATAACTTGGTGGAGGGGCCTAACCAGATCAATGAACATTGGGCCACCTACAGAGAAATTATGGCTTGTGTGTTGAGGCTGCCTATAAAAGATCCCATTTGTTTAGATTTCTCATTCTTGAAAATGAAAAGGTGAAACCAATGGGTAGTGGCTCAATTTGCCAAGGACTCTCCATCTCAGGAAGTAAAGAGATATTGCATTCGGCATGGACCCTCTTTGGCCACTTCCCATGATTTTACCCATGATTTTATTCGGTGCACATAGATATGGAAGTTGGCATCTGTATCTAAGGATTAGTTCTAAGATGTTCAAAATCAATTGTCCCCTGGGCTGGCTCAGAGTCATAGGCTTCTTAACTGGGCTGAATGGGAGATATCTCGGATTAAAGAGAGAGAAGGTAAAGGTGCTGGAATGTTTGTTTTTTAAACTATCAAGGGATTGAAGTGTGATGTGATTAGGATTATTGCTAATTATTATTCTTCTTATTATTAAAGAAGCATGACTCGTTTCAATACCACCATCACAAGTTTAAGATATTTTTCTTGTTCTTTTCCTCTGCCACTTGGATTATGCTATCAGTTGTCTGCCCTTTAAGCTAATGAAAGGACGTGGCCCCACCAACAGTTCTAACGCACCAGCATCTATGTGAATGTTCAGTGACCATCCATTAGTTGGTTTGCAGTTGGATCCAATAACATGCTTCCATGTCTTAGTGGAGTTTTCAGATACCTTTGTAGTGGTTAAAGTCACTGGTGCCGATCCATTCTTGGATGTTTCAATCTAAATCAAATTTTTTATATTATTGGTTAATATAATTAGAATATAGAAGCAGGCAAGTTTCCACATTGTGATGAACCTAACGAGCAAGCTGTGCTGTGCACTTATTATGTGGGGTTGACATATGATCAATGAAATTCCCTCACACTCTACACTGATGAACCTTAATGGGAATTGTATCTGTCATTGGATTGATCAAAAAAGAAAATGCATTAAAAAGCCCTTTGAACGTCAACACACTCATGTTTGAGTGATTTTGACACCTTGTAGTATCACGTATCCTTAGGGCGGTCCCTATGTCTTCAAGTTTAAAAATATCAGTGTTAATCTATAGTCCAACTTAGGAGAAAATCAAATTATTAAACATCTAAGCATTTTTTTTCTAGTACCCCACCCATGGGGGTTAGGACCCAGAGAGTCCAAACAAATAGGAAGGAGAGCCCACAATTTGTGGGATAAGTGCATCGCATACATAAGGATCGATCCCCTAGAAAACTAGGTGACATGTGGAATTGCTAACCAATTGTGCAACCTCTTGTTGTCATCCAACCATTTTAATTGAGAATTGCAGTTATCAAATGTGCTTAGGTTTTATAGAGCTATAATCTATTAGAGTTTCTTATGTGAGGGGCCAACTTGGGTGTAGCCTTAATGCACTGTGCTACAATGCGACAACCAATTTCTTCAAATAACATTGCGAATTTCAAATGTCTTTTTGAAAGGAAGCTTTTAAATAGACACAAAAAGGGACTCTTCCCACTCACCTATTTCCAAAAAAAAAAAAGAAAAAAAGGTAAAATCAGCCCAATGCCCCACCCCTTTCTCTCCCCACTCACCTTTCCCACCTCCCTTTCCTCTTTCGGTGACAATTGGCAGCTCCAGTAGAGGGAGACTACTCCTCTCCCTCTCCCTCTTCCTCTTCCCTCCCCTCTCCCTCTTCCTCTCATCTCATCTATGCTCTATCTCCGTGACGGTGGTTCAATTGATTTGAGCCTTATGTTTGCTCCTCAAGGTCTCTTATTTAACTCCCACCCTGTACGTTATCAGGATAAGATATGTGCGGCTATATATGTACCTCCCAATGAATAGTCCTTGCTCGTGAGAATTAGATAATCCTTGCGCCGGAGGCTAAACGTCTGAAGGCTGGGCTGACAAGGGATACTTTGGGTCATCAAAAAAGAAAAGAGGGGTGTAATCCCCCTTTGCCGGAACTGTCGATTGTCGTTGTCGGAAGAGGGGGAGGTGGGAAAGGTAAGTGGAGAGAGAAGGGGGTGGGGTCGTTTGGGTAATTATATATATATATTTTAAAAAGGTGAGTGGGAAGAGTCTCTTTTGTGTATGTTTAGAAGTTTCCTTTTAAAAATTCTTTATCATTGCACTTTCCCATGAATCTATATTTATTTCCATGAATCCTAGCCCTATATCAATGGGCCACTAAGATCTATACAGTTCAATATCACCATTCCATTTATTACCTTGGATCCCAACTTCATTTTCAGCAAAGATATCGCCACTCATTTTTTCTTCATTCTCCTCATCTCCTTCTTCTGTGACATTCAGGCCTCTAAACCAGGTATCAAGGGCTTCTTTTATGCGGCAAATAAAGTGTTTGCTAGGTTGGGGACTAGAGTGTTATTTAAGGTGGCATAGAGCCTGAGGGGCAGTGGTGGCGTGTGCTATGAAGGGTTGATAGTTGGTGTTGCTGTTATGGGGAAGAAGATGGTGAAGAAATATGAATTTGAGTCCTTTACGCTATTGAATAACTCGTTAGTGAGGAAAACTTGATACGCAGAGTCCTTTTTTTTTGTCTTACCAGAGACTATGGCATCCTTAGAGGTGAGCAGTAGTCTAAAAAATCTCTAAAAAAGGAAGAAGGAAGAAGACGACACAGGAAGTAATATCACCGGTCCATTATACACGAGTGGCAATATCATTGGCGAGCAAAGCAACCAAAAATAAAAAAAAAAGTGGTGGGAGAGTCTTTATAGTCTATATTAAAATTTATTGGCCTTTTGTATCTTCACCCACTTTAAGGAGATTTTTTCAATAAAATTCCCTTCTTCAAAGACACTGGCATATTATTATAATACCTCCACAACAACAACGTTTGGCAATTTATAATATTTGACATATAAGAGATATATGTATAACGTGAAAAAGCTTGGGATAAGAAGTCAAGCGGATCATCATATTAACCAAATAAAAAAGAAAAAAAAAAAAGCCTCCACTTGCCATTTATCATAATAATATAATATAATGTATCCACCGTTTGCAATCTTTTATGCTTTGAAACTACCGAGTCAACCCACTTGATCATCAAAGGTGGGCCCCATGATCATTCAAATTAGGGCGAGAGCACCGGGGAGCCTGGAGTTCACCCGCGAAACACCTGGACATTTCCCCCCGCCGTCTAGGGTTTGCGAATGAGAGAGCAAAAACCCTAGACCAAGCGGCCTCTTGCAACTGAGTTGCAACTCAGGCCTTCTCGCGGCCTATCCAGAAATTAGGGTTCTGATCTGAACAATGGTACGTAACTCTTCCACTCTTCATGCGAAAAACCGTTAGAGATTTGCTGTTATAATCAGAAGCTATGATTTCTTTGAAATCTAATGTTGGCAAGTGTGGAAATTCTGCAAATCAAGCATCTTCTTTGTGCGAAAAACCATGATTTCTTTGAATGTTGATAGTTGATGTGAGGGTTCTTTAAATTTGGATGATGGGTTATGAAATGATTTTCCTTTTGCTTATTATGATTGCAGTAGGATCTTACTGGAAGGGATAGGAGAGAGAGAGAGAGAGAGAGAGAGAGAGAGAGAGAGAGAGAGAGAGAGAGAGAGAGAGAGAGAGAGAGAGATGTTAATTAGCTTTTGAGTATGATGAGTGGCAAGAGAGGGGTCATCAATGGAGTTTTAAGAGAGGTCACTCTGATGAGTTGCAAGATGTTGTGAAAAAGGAGAGGGAGCTTAGTTCTAGACACTGACCATAGAGTCTATTGGTTGCTCACAACTTGGAAGCCATTCATGAAGATTAGATCTTGGAAATGCTAAGTTGATTGAAAAGGACTCAATTGCAAGAGGTTGGTAGGAGTGATTAGGAAGATAATCACTGTGGTTTTTGGTGGCAGTTTGTGGGTTGGTAGCAGATGGTTTTGGGGAATGATTTGGTTATTTACATCAAGAGCAATGGTTCTCTGGGAAATGGGTTTTCTGGAGGTGGGTTCGTTGGCCTTTTGGACTATGGCTGAGGATCTAAAAACTCTCAGGATGAATAAAAATCAAGGACATATTAGAGTTGGTGACATTGGCTGGAATTTTGATATTTCTTTATGAGTTGTACTTCAGTGGAAAGATAGTGGTGGACCTTGGGCAAGACACTTCCGGTGATGAAATGTTGTGGTTTGAATGAGTTTAAGATGTGAAATAATCAGATTTGGCCAAATGATAATGAAGGTGGTTGAATTGGGTATGATAGTCTGTAGTTTCTGCTAGGGAAGATGGATCGATGTCACCAAATTATTTTGACCTGTTGCAGGTTGGGAAGGAAAGGGGTGGGAATATAAACTTTGGAATTCTGCTCCGTTTTAGACTGCTTAGCTCTAGTTGCAGGGTAGTTGATAAGTTGATTTGGAGGATTCAGATCAAAGGTCTGAAGAGGCAACCATACATGAAAAAATGGCTTATGTGTTGGTTGTTTCTGTGGATTTGATGGTGGGTCTTAGATCATAGATTGTTAGGAACAATGGAAAACCCAAAGGAACAAAAATGAATGGAAGAGAGGGCGAAGAAAACAAATGATGGGGAAGATGGATTTTATGGTCTCTTTGATGGTTTCTGTGATCTGAACTCCACAGTGTTGAGTTGCATAATCGTTTTTTGGTGTAAGCAACGTAACAGGGTTGAATATGCTTTCACTAAAGACTTGAATTGGAGGAGCAGTAATAGAGATGGTCGAGATGGTGAATTAAAGGCGTTGCAAGGGTGTAGATCTAGTGATATTGCTAGTGATTTTGAATTTAGAATTGAACTGAGGGTGGGGATTTTGAATAAAAAATCAATAGAAGAAACAATGGACGAAAAAAGAAAAAAAAGATAGGAGGATAACCTAGTGTATGATAACATTTGACACCTTGCAAGTGTGTTGCTTTGATCGGAGCACACTTTCAAAGTGCCAACCTTGTCAGATTGGCGAGGTATATGACTTGATAACTGCTTGCAATACCAACCTTGATAAAAAAAATTCTTGGAATGTAAGTGAACCAGGTCGATGGACTCATGCTCCGTTGTGGTAATTTGGAGAACCACTCTATCTAAGCTGGGCATCTCCATGATTATGGGTGGAGGATTCATTTCCTCACTCCAACGGAAGATACCTTTTAATAAAAAAGAACTAGCAACCATTTCATGATTCGATCAGAAGTTGTGCATGTTTCTACTTTGCACAATGTCTAACTATGGAAGTACCAAAAATGACAGCTTAAATGAAACGATTAAATATACTAACTAATGATCAAGGAAGTGGAACTTTGATGTCTTGGGCCTAGAATTGTGGGCTGTCATAGAGGCATGGGTCTCATTTGCGGCGCACGTATTCTTATCTCTTAAGGATGCCACAACCACAATGGTGAAGCTGATGAAGACCTCCCAAACCCAAGAATGGTTAGTGACCACGTATGTGTAAGAGACTAAGGGAAATGTAACATTGTTGGAAGGTGTTAATTGTTGCAACTTGCAACAACTGCATTACAGGTTTGCGTCATGTTACCAATCAAAAGTAAAAAAGAATGCTTGGTGCGCAAATTTGAGCTGAACTGTGATTCAAGAAAGTAGTATGTGGAAAAATTTTTTATGGGAGAGATCTTTCCATAGGATGGTTTATCTAACTGGAATGTGTGAAGAGCAATATCAATGATGCCACTGGGAGAGAGTTCGAGGGATGTCCCTTTTACTTAGATTTACCAAAGCTTTGTTTTGCGAGTCATATTGAGGCGAAAAGGAAGAAATTGGTGGTTGGCTCCTGAAGCGTGAAAGAAACTAAAAGTGGCCTACTAGAGAAAGAAAAAGTTTTGAAAGCTCCACTGATTACATTGAAAATGTGACATCTTTTTGTCTTCTTTGAAGAAGTGGAAAGGGGAGTGCAAGCTCTGATGAAGTAGAATTGCTGACCCTGAGAAGAGAAGACCAAGAGCACAATAATCTAAGTTTTAAAGTGAAAAGAATGATTGCAAAGACATATTGAGATGAAGTGAAAAGAATGTTTCCAAAGGCATCAGTGAAGATAAAGATTAGAGTCCATGCTGACCAGGCTTAAAAGGACACCCATGACAATGCGGAAGGCCATGCCATGCTGAAGAAGAAAATGTTTGGCTAACAAGGCGAAGATTCAGTGATTAGTTATGATAGTACTGCCAATCACCGAATATGGGGCGAAACCCTATACCTGATCTCTAGTTAAAAGTGTGAGGCTGATACTTCAGCAATATTAGATGGGGGGGAAACAATTTGTGAAATTTAGGAGGGAGAAAAATTAGAGACGCAAGAGAGGAGCAAATTCCAATTGCTTACCACTGTCGGGTTTTTTTTTTTTTTTTTTTTTTTGAATTTTTTTTGGGTGCCACTTGGTGCTTCAAGAGCTGCTGCATCATACTGGCACACCCTTGTTGCATCAAGACCAGACCTGCATGAGTTCATGACTTATATCTAAGTTGCCACGTCCTATGATGCCTATTGCTTAGATATATATATTCATGGATACCGGATCGAGGATATGGTTCTGCACTTTTGGAAATCCAAGACAAAGATTCAAGTACAAAAATCCTATTCATAACGTGAAATCTCAATATTTAATCTTATATTAAGTATTCATTTTCTCTTTCAAACATTTCTGAATTAATGAAAGAGCATTTACATTTATAACATTTTTTACATTGAAATGCAAGAAAATGCATACTTTTTTGAATCGTGGACCTTTATGAAATAATGGACAGATTTACTGATCCGTGCTCTACAGCTATTGGTGCGATATCAAGTACCAGTGTCAATATCTAATTCTTTGGATATGGGCACATTAGGCATATGCAAGTATCCATGTATTATCAGTGTATCATAGGCTAATACACTTCTGCATTTACTTATGAAAACCACACATGGTATGCATTTTATTAGTTTTCTGCATACTATTTTAAGAGAAGTGATGATGCCCTTTATAGTTTAGATATTCCTGTTTTCATTCAGATAGATCTAAAGTCATCAAAGCAGTTTGTATGGCCTGCCTAGAAACAATTTAGACTTCAAAATTTCTGTTGCTTTATTGCTGCTCCAGATGAATCTGTCAATCCTATGTTGGTCCACGGTTTGATTTTTGCCAGTGCTATGGAGCTTGTTGTAATTTAGGACCAGGCTTATGCTCCTTATGAAATCTGTTTGTATTCATTAAAATCAAATATGACTATCAGCTTTTAATATTTATGTGCATATCTTTACATATAAAAGGATGCATTAAAGCCTCTAGGTTTTTTTTTTTTTTTTTGAGAGATGTAATAAAACTATGAAAGCCTCTGTAGATGTCCCTGCCTGTTGGTCAGCTGTTAAGAGAGATGTGTAGGGTGTGTGGCTGCATGGGCTCGATTCCTTGAACAGCAAAAACAGAAGAAAAGGCCACTCTAAATAATGAAAACAACCATAGTGTTTGGCATCTTTTTTGACTACCCAAAAATAGCCTAATCAAGTAAACACTCACCATCATTAAAAAAAAAAAAGAAGTAGAAAGGTATAAAAAATAACATTAAATAGTTGCTTGAAATTTTGTGTGATGCTTTTTTGGTGCCTCAGCAGAAAGTCCTGTCAATTTTATGATGATCTATAGGCTCTTACTTGCAACTGCATAGAAACTTTTGGAGTTGAGCAATGATCCCTAGCAGCCAGCACTTCTAGGTATTTTGTTAATAACTTCACGTCTCTGATGTTAGGTTAGAGGAGCATGGAAAAATACCATCTTTAGCTCGAATATGGTAATGTGTGAGAATGAGTACACTACCTGCTTCTAGTCTAGCCAAGAAATGTCTACAGAATTTTGATCATTTCAGTTGAGGATCTTGTGTCTTATTTTTGAAACATTTTGTTGAGATACATGGGTCATAAACAACACATTCATACAAGCACCCAATTTAGGTATCTTGTGTAGAATTTATTTTTGACATACATACCACAGAGGCGCTTAACAACTCCCTTTCAAACAGTGCAAATGCCTACTTGTAAAGTTAGTTTCATTTCTTCATAGGATTAGTTTCATTTCTTCATAGGATTAGTTTCATTTCTTCATAGGATACGAGGGAATGTAGTTTCTGGAAAACTGTTAAAAAATAGGATCTAAAATGTTCAACCAGATATGTTTTTTTTTTAAAAAGAAATTGTCTCTAGTTTCTAGTTCATTTAATTTTTTGAAATAGCATTGTGATATCTTTTAGTTACTGTCTGATTGCCCTTTCCAATTTACTTTTTTTTTTCTCAGGGTCCAAAAAGAGGAGGCAAGGCCCCAGTACCAGCGAAGAAGAAGCCTGTAAGTGGTCACCACCTTTTGAGTAACATTTGTATCAATAATACTTTCGGTATCAATATAACTTTTTTTTTATTAATAACTTTTCTCGACCCCACAATGTCAAGGTTGCAATAGTGAGCACCTTCCACAGTGCCTTAGGCTCTTGTTTTGTATCAATAAACTCATTGAACAGAAAGTGATGAGAAAACATGAACTTAAAAAAAAAAACGAAAAAGATTTTAGAGGTGACCACCTTTATACCATTCATTTTCTGCTCTTATCTATGTGACATTATCATTATTTGCTGGTATTTTCATGATCAGCATTTGTTGATTAATCCAAGAACATTGAAACTTTTGGGTTTAGTTGTTGAATGCTGTGCATAATTGATGCAGTCTAGGGTTTTCAAATTAGATTAGGATTCTTATTATTATTATTAGGAAAGTTTCTATTTTTTAGCCTAGGGTTTTCTTGCTTCTTAAGATTGTTTTACTATATATATGGCTTTGTAGAGAAGAACTTCTCAGAGAGTTTTGATTGATTAATAGAATTGGGTTTTTCCCCAGAGGTGTTCCTCGTGTGTGTTGAAGTCCTTTGTGACTGTTCGAAGTGTCGTTGGACACGTGCTCCGGCACTTCCACGCAGCCCTAGCCCTTGGGCTGCATCAGATTGGTATCAGAGCCCAATCTCCACCGTCACCCTCACCATCTTCGATCCCATCTCCCTGCCGTGATTCATAAACATCCCAACACAGTCCCCCACCCCAGATCTACACATCAACCCCTCTCAATCTTCCCGCACGCCTGCACCACAGCCCACCACCTTCCTTGCCCCTCGCCGGCCGTACGACCCCAACCCATCCTCCTCCAGAGAACCCCCTCCTCTGCCGAATCTACAGTCCCAAACCCTAATCGTCCCAATCACTACCACAGTCCCCAAACCCTAATCGCCCCACCATCTTCGCCACAGAAGTCCCCAAACCCTAATCGCCCCACCATCTTCGCCACAGAAGACCACCAGTCGAAACCCCTGTCCAAACCTTGCCCGAATCCAAACCCCACCCCTTCCTCGTCCAGCGCCAGCAATCGACCAACCGAAACCTTTGTCGAATCCCTTTGCCCTCTGTTGACCCCAATCCGCCCCGACCTCGACCGATCTCTTTCCTAATTCTTCTCCCGAAACCCCCTGGGCATCCTCGGACCTTGCGACATCCCTCTTTTCGGCCAAACCTTCTCCTCCCCAAACCCAGAGTGAAAAAAAAAAAAAAAAAAAAAAAAAGAGGGGAAGCAGCAGAGACAGAACGAAAGAGCAGCATACCTGGGCCGCCTCCCGTCGTTGCTGCCGTCGCTGATCGTTGCCCGCAGTCGCCATCTGCACCGGGACTCTCCCCTCCGCCTCTGCCTGACGCTGCTTGTCGCCATCTGCACCGGGACTTCCCCCTCCTCGCGGACTTCCTCCTCGCGGACTTCCTCCTCGCGGACTTCCCCCTCCTCGCTGCTACCGCGTGCAGTTGTCGCCAGCCGAGACGCAGACGAGACGAGCCGCAGTCCTCGCGGACTTCCCCCTCCTCGCTGCTACCGCGTGCAGTTGTCGCCAGCCGAGACGCAGTCCTCGGCATCTCTTTGCAAACGAGACGAGACGCGGAACCCTCTTCATCGTGCGCTGTGTGTTTAAAATATCTTGTCACACGTGTTTCAACTCGTGCGTGACCACTCCTTTCGATTCTTGTTGGGTCCACTTAGTTTTATCTCGGCCCAATTGCAACAGGACGCCATCTGCTATCCGCTCTCACCTCTGTCTTCACCAACGTGTTCCTAAAGGGTAAATCGATACATCAGGTCAGTCAGATTTCAATTTTACATTAAAAAAAAAAATGCCTCCAAAGAAGCAAGTGGATGCTGAATCTTCATCGTCATCACTTGAAGATTTGGCCAGTGCCATTAGAGAATTATCTGCAAAAGTTGATGGCATGCACACCACCCTGCACCAATTGGATATTCGAGTGACAAATTTAGAAAATCATCAACGTGTGCATCCCCACCGTGAAGATGGTGCACATATTCGGAATCCACGGGATCCACCAGTCAATAATCTTGATCGAGAATTCGGGATAAAAATTGTGATTCCTGAATATGATGGAAAATTACAGCCCGCTGAATTTATGGATTGGTTAGTGTGCGTGGAAAATATTTTCGCACATAAGCCAATGACTGAGCACAATAAAGTCACACTGATTGCTACTAGATTTCGTAATTATGCTCCAACTTGGTGGGCTGAATTGCAAAGAAAACGGAGAAATCAGAACATGGACCCTGTTGATACATGGACAGAGATGAAAAATATTTTGAAACAAAAATTCCTCCCTGTCAACTATGCAAGAGATCTCCGTTCCAGTTTTCAAAATTTGAAACAACGGTCCAAGTCAGTTGTTGAATATTCTGAGGAATTTTTAACTCTGCAAGCTCGTTGTGGTTTGAATGAAGATGATGATGTGGTAGTTGATAGATTTTTCAATGGATTGAGACTAGACATTCAGCATATCCTTGCCTTCCAACATTTTGATAATGTCGATGAACTCATCCAACATGCTGTCAAGGCTGAGGGGATTGCAAATCATCAAGTACAAAAATCCAAATGGGCTCAGCCAAAGAATTCCCCTCTACAAGAAGCTAAATCCAATGGACAGACTTTTGCTAGGACTGAAGGTCAAAATAAGATGGTTTGTTTCCATTGTCACCAGCACGGGCATCGCGCCGCAGATTGTCCAAAGCGAATACATCTAATTGAGATTGAAGATGCTGATAACAATATCCGAGATGATATTGACACTGATCCTAAGGATATTGACAATTCCAAGGATATTGACACTGCGGACATTGACTTCACCGATGCAGAGCCCCCAGATGATGCTCTTATTGTCCTCAAGGATGATTCACCAACTGTTGAGCATAAGTGGTTGCGCAAAAATATTTTCCGTTCCACAGGAATGATTCAGGGACAAAACTGCACAGTTGTTATTGACAGTGGAAGTTGTGAAAATCTCATCTCCCAGGCTCTTGTTGATCGCCTTCAATTGAAAGTTTTTAAGCATAACCGCCCTTATTTTGTCAAATGGCTAATGAATGGTGATCGAGCGCATGTTCGACATACTTGCAAAGTTACTTTTGCTATTGGTGAGACTTACATAGATACAATCCAGTGTGATGTGCTACCTATGGATAGTGGTGATATCTTATTAGGCCGTCCTTGGATGTATGATAAAAATGGAAATCATGGTATGCGCGACAACACTTATACATTCATGCATGGTGGACAGCAAGTTACGCTTCATCCTGAGAAACCACAACCGCCAAAGAAGAATTCCTGGAAAGCTGCCACAAGGGATGTCCTTCATGTTCAACACATTTACACTGGCAATCCGAAGCAGCATCGAGTTCGAGGACGAACTCTTCTTTCAACCCGGGGAGGATGATGCAGTCTAGAGTTTTCAAATTAGATTAGGATTCTTATTATTATTATTAGGAAAGTTTCTATTTTTTAGCCTAGGGTTTTCTTGCTTCTTAAGATTGTTTTACTATATATATGGCTTTGTAGAGAAGAACTTCTCAGAGAGTTTTGATTGATTAATAGAATTGGGTTTTTCCCCAGAGGTGTTCCTCGTGTGTGTTGAAGTCCTTTGTGACTGTTCGAAGTGTCGTTGGACATGTGCTCCGGCACTTCCACGCAGCCCTAGCCCTTGGGCTGCATCAATAATTAATACTAAATAAAACTGCTATCCTTAACTACTTGTGTTCAATCTAATCAACATGAAATGATATTCTGCTGATACTTTTCACATTAGTCCGAGTGGAGATTGTGCTGCTGTACCTGAACTTGGTGGAATCTTTTTTTGATTCAAGTCAATTTACTTTGGAGGCCTTGACTTATCTGTTCTGAGTTTATCAATATGCAATTCTGAGTGCTCCCTCATTAAGTTCAAACATTCTGTTCATTTTTGTGATCTGTATACAAACATGCCTTTCCTCATTTTGCAGGAGAAGGTTGTGAATCCATTGTTTGAAAAGCGTCCAAAGCAATTTGGAATTGGGGGAGCATTGCCACCTAAAAGGGATTTGCATAAATTTGTAAAATGGCCAAAAGTTGTTCGTATTCAAAGGCAACGGAGAATTTTGAAGCAGCGTTTGAAAGTTCCTCCTGCTCTGAACCAGTTCACAAAAACACTTGACAGGAATCTTGGTAAACAATTGATCTGCTTGGCTTATTCATAGTTGTTATTTTAAATTTTCTTGTAATCCATAACTTTTTAAACTGTTCTTTTCTTGCGTAATGTAATATGATGCAGCGACAAATCTTTTCAAGATGTTACTGAAATACAGACCTGAAGACAAAGCTGCTAAAAAGGAGAGGCTTCTGAAGAGAGCACAAGCAGAAGCTGAAGGCAAGACCATGGAGGCAAAGAAACCCATCGTTGTTAAATATGGTCTCAACCACATCACCTATCTCATTGAGTAGGTAAGTTGTATTTGTCATTTGGAACAATATTTCACACCCAATGTATCTTGGACATGGAGAATTGGGCTAGAGATGTTTGGTGAGGCATCAGATGGGTCCGTCATTTAGAAATTTGAGTTTGGAGTAGTTATATTCATCGGTCATGTCATGTACACATTCCCAATCGACTCTTTTTCAATGGAAGATGATTGGAATCTGTGATGAAAGTTAAAACATGCAATTGCATGGAGGAAAAAAAAATCAAAATTATATTTATTTTAGTTATGTCCTGGGTGACAATTATGTAGGCATCAGTTGCCCTTGGATGCAAGCCTTTTAGAGCCCATATTTAACTATTTCTAAAATCCCCCAAAAATACATAAAAAATGGGATAAGGAAGCGTTGGTCAACTTAATTGCTTCCTAACCAAGAATTCAAGTGACATCTAAAACAATTAATCAATAGAATAGGACTTCTACTATTATAAAAAAAAAAGAAAAAAAAAAGATTAGGACTTCTAATTCATCCAAGACGACTCAATAGTATGAGGCATACCAGTACCACTATTAGCTTCGAACTAATATGAAACAAGGAAAAAACAATTTGACCAATCTGGACTTGTACAAGAGCACATTGACTCTTGATATAGTTCATTCTCACATTTGTAGATTCTGGGCAATGAGCCATACCCCTCTCGAAGTTATATGTATGCAGATAACAGGATGGTGTGGTGGGTGCTATTGTATTGTGTTATCTTACCTATAAATTATATTTCTTTTAGTAGCATAGACATTAGAACATCACGTGGATTTGGAAAGGTCACCAAACATTATTGTTATTCTTCATAATTGATGACTTAACTTTGTGTAGAAACCTCTGCAGATCTTGAAGCTCCTTTGGTGATCAAGGTTAAATCTGAGACTAAACAATCAGACAAATCTTTGGTCATATCTGCCAAGTCATCTAAAACTGAACAAGCAAGCTTCATTATCTGCACCAGCAAGGCTCAGAATCCATCCTTGTTTGTGGCGCCTGTTCAGAACCCTATTGTGGCTCCTGTTCAAAGCTTCATGGTGCCAATGAGGAATAACAAACCTTCCATTACATTCCATCTTCATGTTACCTATGGGATGTTACACAATCATGTTTCATTGGTCGGCTCACACACCTGATTCAAGATTCTCCAGCTTTAGTCCTGTTGCTCACAGAATTATGCAATGCATAGGCTACCAAGAAGGGGAAGATGATGATGATGCAATTTTCCCCATTTTGATGACCTCACCTGAAGTCTCAGCTCCAGCTGTTTCCATAAGTGAACTGGTATTGGCTACAAAATGTCAAGGTGAATCAGCCGGGGCGTACATTTAACTGATGGCTGCTCTTGGCTTCAAGATGTGAACAACCCCTACGAGAAAAGATGTGGGTTCACATATGCTGGAATGGACTGCTTCCTCACCTCCGTAGAATGACTGTTGGGATGTGGTTCCAAACGATGAATGAGATGTCTCAATGTGTAGCACGTCTCGAAGCTGCCCTTCAATATTCATCTAGAAGGCTAGGACATTCAAGACATTACTACCTGACACATGCTGTCTCTGTGATCAGTGACATTGATTCTGATTATGAAGATGAGATTAAACTTCCAATCATGATGGTTTCACCAATAAGGTCCAGCTCTCCTGTTACTTTAAGGTGATTGGTGTCAACGACACAACACCATGATGGATCATCTCATAGATACATTGGTAGATGGCTTTATTTGGCTAAAAGATGTGAGAATCCTCCGCATCGCTCGGCGTGGATCCATCTATGCTGGACAAGTTTGTGGCCTTCCCTTCATGTTGTCATGGTGGCGATGGACCTTCAAACCTTTGATGAGATGTATGAAATTGTTTCACCTATTGAGGTTGCACTCTATCATCTTTTTGGGTGATCAAGACGGGTACATCCTACATGTGTTGTCTCAATGGTCAGGGGTTCAGACTCTAAATTTGATTCTGAAGCTTTTGAAATGGCCGAAGCCCTTGTCTATTCTATATCGGATTGGGATCCCCCGCTTCTTCCACGACCTACTCTATTTCAAATATATAATCATGAAGGTGACAGTTTCGTTGTACCACTATCTACGCAAAACAAGCGTCCCTTGATTTTGAAGGGTCGCTGATGGCAAAGGGGGAAGTTTTGTTTTTGATGCCACTGTTGTCATTTGCTTAGCTGCATCTTTAGCCTTCATTTTCTCAATTTGTTCTCTTGAGGACTTTTTAGTCCTAACCAAAGGCAAAGACGGCTCAGCATCCGACATAATCCTTTGGGCGCTGCTTTCTGCTTCTCTAGCTTCCTCCTTTTGGTTTTCCTTTGTGGCTTTCTGAATCTTCAAGGTTGAAACATTGGGAGGTGGCATGTGATGTGTCTCTTCAGTTAATTTCGAGCTTTTGTGTTCGCCGCAGATGTCTCCGCTAGCTCGTCTCCCAATCAACCAATCTGGATGGTCATGGAGCCATTTGTGAAAAGTATCCCTGTTAAAACCATCACTCTTTTTACCATCTTTCTTTGTGGTGGCTTCTCAAATACACCACGTGGAGGTTGGTCACATAGGCTTCTCTTATTGACAAGGTGCTATCAGCATCTATGATGCCCGGATACGGACACGGGTATGGATACGGACACGGAAACGAGGGTTCGAGATACCGACTTGAAAATTTTAGGATACGGATACGGGTACGGCATTTCAAAAAACATAAACATATAAATACTTATCATAGTGCTCAAATATTACGAGGCCCACTGTGTGGATTAAATTTTCAATGAGGTGGGCCTGACAGTATCTTAACATAGAAGAAAATAAAAGAAAAGAAAAAAAAAAGTGGGCCAAGTGTCTTGGTTGGTCCAATAGCTCAACATTAAAATAGAAAGAAATTAAAATTAAAAAAAGCCCAATAGGCCCGTTCTCATTAATAAAATGCGACGGGTTCTTTTGCTCCTTTTGCATTTCTGGGGCATTATCGAATGAAAAAGAAGAAGAAAAATGATTAAGAAGAAGAGGAGGCATATATAACACCTAAAGCTAGAAACTTGAAGTAGCAACAGTAACAGAAAGGAACACAGTAGTCTACCACATAGTTAAAAAAGAAATCCGTCAAAATAAAAGCAGTAGTCTCAGTTAGTTTAGTTATCTTCTTCCTCGTTATCACCTTTTCCTCCTCCTCTTCACCTTCTTTTTTTATTTCCTTTTGATCAAATTGAGAGAGGACTCATTTAGGAGTAAATTGGTCAAAAATAGACAAAATTTGTTGTAATTTTGGTTAAAAAATATTGCAGAGCCGTATCTTAAAATTAGTGGCCGTATCTTGCCGTATCTCGTATTCGTATCGTATCATATCGGTACGGATACCACAGGGCATTTGGAGTATCTGGGTATCATAGATCAGCATACCATTGGGCATATACATCAGTAAATTTTGTTTCAGGTCTCTGTGCTCTGGAGTTTTGCGGGAAGCCATATCTAGCTCCTGTATTGAAAGCTTGGTAAAACTCCCATGTCCCTCTTGAAGAGAGCCATCATCCCCTTTAATTCACTGGGTGCCCCAACCATGCCTTGGAAGAAACCGAACTGGCGACTAAATCTGCTTTGTAAATAGGGCTAGATATTTACAAAGCTTGTCTTCCTGTACAGCAAATCAGAAGTTCGAATGGCCAATAGCCAATCTTTCTCCTCATATGAAAGCCCAAGTTCATGGGCTTAATGTCCAACTTTGTCAATAGACGCTCAATTCCGTTTCCTTGTTGGTTTAAGTGTTCACTTCCGGAATGGTCAGTCTGCAAGCCACATAATGGGTGTGTTCACGCAAGTGCGTGCAATATTTCCAAAGACCAACTTCCTATGTAGCTATTTTGCATGACTACGACCCACATAAACAAACCACCAGGAGCGTCATTCAAATCATGCAGACCTTCGCAATGATATACAAACCATGTGTATAGAAGATGCTCCGCAAAATATTGATGGAAAGTCTTCCCTTCTCTGACAATTAGAGCAGCCAGCTTCAATTCTGTCAACATATAAGCGACAAAAGCTGGACCCAGTGCAAGCTTGTGTCCGAAGGCCATTTGAAGAGACGGGTATATATGCTCGGGTCTGATCTCGTTACTTGCGCTTGGGAAAAGAACTTTAGACAACCATGCTGTCAAATATAGCAACCCAGAACTTCAATCTCAAACTATCATATTGCTTGAAGATGCATTTGAGAGCTCCTGGTTGTCCATAGAAATCTTCCTTGGTCAATTTCTTGGGGCCCTTGACCAAGGCTTTTGACGATAACAGGCATCAATGCCTTGGAAGAATGAATTATTCCAATCCTTGATGCGGTTAACCCAGGTGGGATTTCTGTCTCTGCTTTGATTTGGATCCTGAATTGAAACTTCAAGTGTTGAAAGGATGCAAAAAAGCTGCAACAATCTCATCATCCGTCGTTTGTGGATCTGATGTCAGTGGGACAGTTTCATCATAAACCTCCCCATGTAATGGCAATCCAAAGATCTTGATCTCCCATAAAGGCAACCCCGATTCCAGGTTTGGGGTGTTTAAAGTATTGGTAGTAGATCAGAAGAGCTCAATGATCGCTCTGCTAATATTCTTATTCTCACATTTGACTGCTCTTCTGGTGACTTTCATAGCCTCATAAATTTTGGCCGCCTCAAGAATGTCTTTACCATTTGTGAGAATTTGCACGGTCCATGTTTTCCAGAAGGGCTGGATGAAACCATCCCCATGCATTATGCTTCTCTTCAAACCAAGCACTGCCATCACCGCTGAGAAGCCCTAGACCGACCGTTCATAACTGTGACACCGGCGTATCCTTTGGTGCGTGTGCAGTACATTCTTCCAAAGCATATACTTCAGCCCTCTCAATACTGCTGACATGATATGGCGGTCAATTGGTGAAAAGCCCAATTCTGTAGTGGGGAACATACTTCACCCAGTTAAATTTATCCACTCTGGGAGGTATGGTCAGAGGCAAAGTGAGAATTCTCGGGTATCTATTCAAAATTTTGGTTGTGGTAAGCTTCACTGATTCCCCAGCTGCATTCCGATATCTGTGAATCGCATATTCCCTCGGTTGCTTCATAGCATGTTCAATGCTATCTCCAAATATATAAGCCAGCTTCTTGTAAGAAACTTGATTATCGTCAACCCATTCAACGCTGTTGACAAGGCATCTCTATGTATAATATGACCTGGTTGTCAAGGCCTTGCCTTTTGCTAATGGTCTTCGCAGCTACTTCGTTTGTATCCATGGTATCTTCATTTTTCTTGGTTCTGGTTTTTGATTGAGTCTTTTGAGATGGAGAGGAGGAATCGATAGGAGCCTTGCCTTTCTTGTCAATCTGGACTCGTATAAGAGTGCATGTGACTCTTGATATAGTTCATTCTCACATCGGATGCTAGATTCTGGGCAATGGGCCATACCCCTTGAGAATTTTTATACATGCAGATGACAACATGGTGTGGTGGATCCTATTGTATCCTGTTATCCTACCATTGCATCCTGTTATCCTACCTATAAATTATATTTCTTTTAGTAGCTTAGAAGTTAGAGCATCATGTGGATTCGGAAAGCTCACCAAACATTATTCTCTCTGTTATTCTTCATAATCGATGCATCTACTTTCCTGTAGAAACTGTTGTGGCTCTGATACCAATTGTTGTGATTTTCTGAACAATCACCCGTTGTGCGCATCCACGGAACACAAGATCAACAATCAACCACACACAAGAAGAGACACTGAGATTTACGTGGTTCACCCAAATAGGGCTACATCCACGGGCACAGGAGGACGAACATCTTCACTATGACAAGTAAAGTATACAAGAGATTCCCACACTCTCACCTCATCTCTCCTACGTGGTGTGGGAGCACCACGGGCAACTACTGCGGCCGCCGCAAGGTCTAGGGTTACAGACTATACAATATATAATCTCCGCTTTCTTGGCCACCAAGAAAGCCCCGGTAGAAGTACCAAAATACCCTTGACCTTAAACCAGTCCCTGGCTAACCCAGTGACTCATCCGGCTAAACCGGAATACAAGACATAAACCTAACAATCTCTTTTTCCCAACAGAAACCTCTAAATATCTTGACATATCTTCCATTGGTCAAAATACAATTACTTCATCAGTTGTTAGCTTTTAGTGCTCAGATAATTCCATTTTAACGACTTAGATTGAGAAGCCGATGATTACTGAAAGCTGCACCTTTCTAACTGCCAAATGCCTGTAATGTGGTTAGCACAGATCATAGTTTTTTGACCCATAACCACCCACTGTACATGCCTACATGGTACAGGTCCCAAAATATGGCCTGTTTAGTCGTCAACTAGGATTTGCCATGTGTGTGCTGCATCAGAACCAAGCATCAGGAAGAGTTTCCACTCTGTAGATCACCATGCTAAACAAAAAATATGGCATCTCCGCTGGTGACCTGTTCTTTGCATTGACAACTTGTATTTGCAAAGTTTCTTCAAGTGTCCATTTGTTCCATAGACAGTGTAGCTTATCTTGCAAGTAAGTTGGCTTGATTTAAGGGCCATGCTTTGACATTGGTATGTATATTGACGGTGGCTTTGGCCATACCCCTGCCCATGCCCATGCCTATACCCCCCATGCACATAGTTTCTTAGAGAATAGAGACTACTGAGAAGTTGCTATTGTTTGCCAAATGCTATTGACATCAAATGTATCTCTAGTTTAAATTATATTTTCTCATCATGCAGAGCTAGGCTCAGCTAGTGGTTATAGCTCATGATGTGGACCCTATTGAACTCGTTGTTTGGCTTCCTGCTTTGTGCTGGAAAATGGAAATTCCCTATGCAATTGTGAAGGGGAAGTCACGTCTGGGAGCGGTTAGTTAAAATTTCTTGATATCCTCATCTTTAATAACCTTTCTATCTATGCATTTGAATTTTCATAATCCATCCAACATAATTACATTTTTGTCCCTATTGTCACCCTTCCCTCATTTTGTGCTATTACTATATGCAGATTGTCCATAAAAAAACAGCCACGGCTGTGTGTTTGACATCTGTAAAAAATGAAGATAAAATGGAGTTCAGCAAGATTGTTGATGCAATTAAGGTAATCTAATGATCATGCATTTGGGTTTACCCCAAATCACTATTGGTTGGACGAGCTTTTCTGCCAAAGTTGTTAAGACATGATGTGAATTTTATAGATGTCAAAGTGATAACTTGTTCGAGGTGGTACCTGGTTGTTTCTTATAATGTTGTGGTGGTGTTTAGCAATTGACGTTTGTTCAAATTCTTTTAACCTGCAGGCGAACTTCAATGACAAATATGAAGAATACCGCAAGAAGTGGGGTGGTGGAATTATGGGTTCAAAGTCTCAAGCCAGGGCCAAAGCAAAGGAGAAGGTCTTGGAGAAAGAAGCAGCGCAAAGAATGACTTGAGCCAAGTTGTTAGTTTGCCTTTCAGCCATTGAAAATGTTCAAATCATTGACCTTTCACCAGAAAGTTTTGTATTAGTGCTGTAGTTTATCAGTTACGATTTTCTTGAGCTGTTCTTCCTTTCTAGTTTTCTTCTTCTTGAGCTTATTATTATTATTATCATTTCTTTAAAGTTTTATCGTGTCTTTTTCAGATTGCTAGCATGAGAAAAGGTTGTCATTGTTGTGGGGTAACTGTTATCCCAGAAATGAAGAGAATCTGTTGTTTTACCTTAAGAACAAAATGGTGCGACCGTTGGTTTCCTCTCTGCTATGCAGCCTCTTATGCAGGCTTTCCTATCTACCTTAAGAACGAATTGAGTTGTGGGCCGCTCAAATTTGTGCAAGCCCATTGAACTTACTGGGGCTAATCTGATGGCTGAAAATCAGCCCATCCATCCTCAATAACACGCTGTGGTTTTGTATCTTGTCGGGATCATATACAGGCCAAGTAACGTGCTTTCTTTGTGCTGGGCTAACCTTCTTTAGGCTATCACCCTTGTGCATGGAACAGTTGGTCATGTGGTGGATAGGAGATATGTCATACTTTCTGGTCTAGCTTTTTCAGTTCAGCTCATGAGGCGCAGCCCATCTGGCTATTGAGTCTAATTCTTAGTCTTCTTCCACCAATGTTTCTGTTACTGTTGTCCTGTTAAATCCCCCCCGGTGAAGCTGTAGGCCTGGCCGTTTTTAGGCTTGGAATAAACTGTGCAGTTGATAAAAAGGAGGCAGGCAAGAGAAGCGGAGCTGTCAATTTTACTTTGGAAGTCAGTTTGGTTTCTTGAATGTTGATCATTTTGTCCATTATTGCATGAAAAAACACGAAGCTTCTAAAATTGAGAGAACGAAATATAATATGAAAGAGAAAGAAATATAATATGAAAGAGAAAGAAATATAATATGAAGAAATTAATCATTCAAGCATGTTTTCTAGGGCTAGTTAGTTTTCATGCAATTGATAGGAATTTTAAGAGATTTATTCCTAAAAATGACCTAAATAGTAGAAACAAGAGTGACATTCCACGAATGGGGATCAAATAATTCCGAGAAATTGTTCACCCAACACACCAGTAAATCAAATCATAAGGAAGTCAAGGTCTAAGCTACATTTTCTTCTTATAACTTACTTTTTTTCTTTTTATGACCTAGGGTATTTTTAGCCAGCTTTACCTTTGGCCTTTGGCTCGGGGGTTACTCGATTTTGATGCACGAGGACAATTTTCTTGTATCCTACTTCTTTCACCTCTAATAATCACTCCAACTCCAACTAGAGGGTTTAATCCTAATAATCCGAACAAAACGATGAATGCCGTTAGCAAAATTGTGAAGGTTGGAAGAAACATAAAGTTGATAGTACGTGGGATGGTAGGAGGAGAAAGTGGGGACTCCTTTATGATATACTTTTACAAGAAGTGTTTTGAAAATAAATATAAAACTAATACGGGTCATGCAGTTTTTTATGGGTCAAGAAAATCTAACCCGTATTTTGTGCCAGTGAAGTTATGTGGGCAAAATACAGGTCAGTTAGGGCGGTTTGTTTTCCCACCTATATTTCTAATATTCCTCTGAAATACATTTTTATCATGAATTCCTAGAATTCAATCCCATGCAACTGCCCATTTACAAGTAAGTAGCTTAGGAGTTTGGATAGACCAAAGGCCATTGAATCAGATAAAGCTCCAGAGCTTCCCATTGGGTGGGAATTAGGCCTAATCATTGTTCTGTCCGCTTGGTCAAGTGCTGGCCCTTACACAACTTTGGCTATGTCGGATTACTACTTCCTCTCTGGAGACAAACTAGACCCGCAAAGAAAATTGCATATAGGATAAGCCAAACAATCTTCTGTATGTGGCCATGTATTCCCCAGGGAATATTCCTTGCTCATCAAAACAGGGTAATCCCGGGGTCGGGGGCCAGAGGTCCGAAGACTGAGTTGGTGAAGGATATCTTGAGTCATCAAGAAAAAGATAAAAAATTAAAAAATGATACATAATGGACGATCCTGTTTGCATCCAGTGGGCCCAATCGTAGATTATCAGATAGTTAAAAAAGGTTTCGAATTTTTCTGCCCAGATAAATTGATTCACTGAATTTAGCTAGCAAGACGTCTGTGTTTAATATCTATAGGCCATTTGCACCAAAATGGGCTTTTATTGAGATAAGAGTACATCTTGATTTAAGGGTAAAGCAATTATGGATTAGATTCATGCCTCTGCTTATCTAGGTCTCAACCGTTCCAGATCTTTAATTCAACTTTTATGGCTGATCATGGGCTTGGGTAAAATGGCGAGCTTATATTGGGCTTTTCTGATTTGTTTGGCAGCTTTCCCGGCGTCATCTGTCCTTTGCCTGAATTAAGCTTAGTCCCATCTGGTAAAAGTGGTCATGGGAGTGGGATGGGCAGTGATGAGCATATTCAGGCGTGGCCCGAGCTTAGAAAGACATGTCCGTGTCTGGCCTAACCCCTAAGAGGGCCCCAACTGCCTGGACTAATCATGGCCAGTCTTAAACATGTCAGGGCGAAGGTGGTCCATTTAGTCAGTGTGGCTGGGCCAGCCTGACTTTCTATCACTTTTCGGCAAATTAGTACTCAACTATAAGCACTGCGTGTTTGGACTATGCTTCGGGATTTCATTCCCTTAACAGAGGCTTGCCCCATACCATGAAATTGTCCAAATTTTACATCCAAGACCGGATTGATAAATTAAACAAAAGGTCCAAATCTGGCCCAAAGCGAGTTGGCTCGGCCCATGAGCACCCGTACCACTTGGGTCTCAATGGAAATGAGCTTTTCACTTTGGACCGACCTATCAACTACAGCTGTCATTCAATAGTAGCAAAAAAAAAAAAAAGAAAAAAAAAAGATGTAACTATAAATCACCGAGTTGCCAACTCTTCTTTCTTTATCTCACTCTTTCCCCAGGCTTTGGATCAGACGTAATTGAAGTCTTGACATGTGCCAAGGAAATTTATCATGGTCTTCACTTTACATTGTTCAAATTCTTTGTGATAGGAACAGTTCAACTGGTGAGCAGCTACCCTCTGTGGATTTTGAAAAAAAAATGAGAAATGTCAGCTGATGGACTGTCCACTGTGCTCCCAATGTATCATTGAGGGCTGAAAACAGAGGGTAAAACACAAGAACCTAATAAATATGGGGACCACAATCTAAGTAGTAATTTGGTTAAGGGACCGCTGACCACACCGGTACTGGTCCTTGCAGCTAATACTGTCCAAACATGGTCCACTCGCCAACAACCAACGACCAAAAAAATCTCTTGCACCATAAATGAATTCCAGCACTTTACTCTACATCTATTACCAAGTTTCTCTGTTCTTATGTTTTCCGCCATAAAAGTCTGTCATTCCTCTTGGGCCCACCCTGGCTCAGCTTGTGGGATTTGAAGATGGGGGGTTTCCCCCATATAATCTAGTCCAGGATCTAGACATTCACCGAGTAGGACCCAGTTTGAATTTATAAATTGATCAGGCATCATCGGCACCATTTTTCTCATTACTAATGAAAGGGCCATTTCATGCCTCATCAGTGAACAAACCAATCAGATATAAACAAAATGATTCCAATGAATGGCCTCAAATAATTCATCTTGTGAGAGTATTTATTCTTTTCTTAAAAAAAAAAAAACTATCTTAGAATCATCTCACAAACTCATTTTTATTATATGTGAACGTGGAGATTATGTTCCAGAATCTTATCAAGTGATGCACCTTCACTTTTTGGGAAGTTGTCAATTTATTCCAGTGACTAGAAGACAGAATCCTTTGCGTCCTCTCGTTTCAGGTAGTGTTCATGACATAACAGAATCTAGTGGTTTCAGGCACTTGGTCTGCAATGTTGGATGGAAAACATGAAATCATATTCTCGACCATGGATTTCCATTAACTGATGGAAAAGGGGTACAGCATAGTAAAGTGGATGAAACGTTTGTGGGGCCCACTTCTTTCTTTTCCCCTTGTCTATCTTTAATGGAATGTGGGGTGCTAGCTTAGCTAACTTGTGAAATGGAACACATGAAAAACATGCAATAAATGTGCAAATTTAGGATGAGAATATTGGATATAATGATGGCCAGGAGCCTCTTGGCTTTATGGCTATGTGTTGAAGAGAAGATGGGAAATGGTAGTTGGAAATTTTTAAATGAAAGTTGGGTGATCAATCTTAACTAACAAATCCCACTAACCCACAAAGAGAATCTTGCCATTCCATACCAAAATCTTTTTGCTGGGTGATGGGGGTCCATCAGCCATCTTTCTACAAACCAAGAAAGAGATTTTTTTTTTTTTTAACTCTTTTGTCTGCAAACCTCATAGAAGATGGGGTGAGTGTGAATGATTTGAATTCATCAGGGGTTTTTTTTTTTTGGAATTTTAAAACTCAATGAAGGCATGATTTTTATCACAGAAGGCTGAAAATTCCTCCAGTGAACCTGCCCCACTCCACCGACTTCCCCCAGGAAGCCACGTCATCATACTGACGCAGTAATTGAAGGTAAAGAAATGAGACAATTTGTGGGTGAGGCCGAGGGCTCCAACATCATGGTATGGAGCTGTCTGTCACATATCAGTGGGCCATGCCACTGCCTCATGAGGTGGCCCCCGCAGGATGAGGCTTCCAGGAACATTCACAAGCCAGCTATCCGCTGCCGTGTCGCTCAGGACAAAAACCATTTAATGGAGTCTCGGTGGACGGCTCCCCACCTTTTTCCCTTTAAAAATGCCCACTTCAGGTGGGACCCACTTGAGTGACCATTGACCACTGCGAAAGGTTGGCTCAGGTTCAGGTGGGGCATGGAAAATATCAAACTGAAGATACGGTCCATTAATTTATCATACCCCTGGTGTGTGTGCATGTAAGATGGGATAAATTTAGATGGATTTCAATTGGGGGCAATACATTATTATTATTATTATTATTATTATTATTATTATTATGTTTGTGCAGAGGGGAAAAAAATGAATTAACTCTCTTTAATAGAGAATATGGATTTTCTATGTACGCGGTACAAAGAGACTATATTTCTTATTTTCCAGATGTGAAATTTGATTCAAGCTAGCATAGGAAAAGAGCAATTTTTTTTTTCATTCTCATTGTTGAAAAATGCTACAGTGAATGCGTCTACTCTTTTTTGCATAGAAACCCATTTTGTCTTTTACAATTCGTTGCACAAATGCATTCTAAATTTTTAAGATTTAAAAAAAAAATTTATAGATCAAATTTTGTTATTCATAAAGTTCAGCGGCTAATGTTGTGATGAATGAATGTCAAGCTAGGCCCATTGTTGATTTAAGAAAGATTCGTACATGCGGAACTTGATTGATCATTAGTGAGCCACCTGCACAAAAATAAAAATTAACATATCAAGGAACGGTCATTTTTATGGTAGAACATTCTCCTATTCAAACAACACTTTAAGGTATATCAAAGGATGATCATTTCGAGTGATGAGATCTTTGGTAGGTAAGCCTCCCCACGGAGTTCCAATCGCAAGAGGAGTTCCAATCACAAGTGGAGGGATTGGGTTGTGGTGGGTACCAGTCAAAATCAAATTGGCAATCGCACTCCACTTAGGCCTCTACTCTAGAGATTCAGCCAAACCCACTTAAAAAAGTTCAAACTGTTAAAAACAAACGGCCCCTATTTATTAAGCTCTTAAAAACTCTAGTAAAAAAAGACTCGCTATTAGATCGTGATCATTTCAAAATGTTTAGATTTTTCATAACATTTTATTCATGTGTATTATAGACAAATAGTCATTGTTGTTGTTGATGAGCCTGCATTTAGATATGGATTCAAAGTTATTTTGCAAGCCATGATTGGATGCACAATCGAAGTTCATAAGTCGGCTGGGGGGCTCACCTATCATGTCAATTACTAGCGTAGGGTGAGATGGGAAGGTCTCAAATCAGTTTGGATCTTTTTAAGTTTTTTCTACAATGATTGTGAGTAGACTAATCATTGTCCGCCACGTTACCGAGGAAAGCCAGCCATTCACATGGGCTGGTGGGTGCCTCAATCCGATGGTGTCACCATGTATCCAATGACTCAGGAGATCCCGATTTGTCTCAAATTTGATTTGAAGTGACCTAATTTTGAAAATTTCTCCTCTAGAGCATGAATTTTGCCCTTTAATTTAGGGATTCCACTTTGTAGATGGCCAGAATTGAAAATCTTGTACCTCCTCCTTGTGCAGACTCCAATGGATGGATTTGTGGGGTTCCAATACAATCTAATAATTGTAAACATACTCATAAAACTTAACTTGTAGGACAATACTATATTTCATACGTCGCCCATTTCCACGACCAAGACTTTTCACCTTCCCATGGTTGTTGACTAGCAAATTTACTTGTGTAGTTGGTTTGCAGTTTAATTTTTCTTCTCTACATGTTTATGAAATACTATTCTCTAGTTTTCTTTCTTCTTCACATGTATACGAAATACTAATCTTCTCTAAATATATTGCTGATGAAATATTATGTTAGGTACATGACCTGATTGGGCTTGTGCAATGAAGTAGAAAGGCCACCAATTTTTATTTTAAGCCTATTCCAGGAATTAGGACCATAAAAGTACCTACAAACATGAAAAGATAGCCTACTTACTTAAAAAAGATGACTGCACATGTGGAAAGAAAGTCCAAATAAGATAAGGAGCTCGGACAAGTGAAACGAGGTGAGTGGTGTATCCAAAGTTCAAACTCTGAACAGATAGTTGAGAACTGTTGCTCCTTCCACTTGGATAAGAAGACTTATGGGAGTTAGTCTAATCTAGGAATAAAAATGTTATCAGGACAAGTCCCACTCCAACATATATACACCTGATCCAAAGAACATTTTTGAGCTTAATCCCTGAGGTATAAAATAAAATTAATTGGAAGTTCAATATCTAGTGGACAGTGGACTCCCAAGCAGCGGGGATGAGCTGAGAGTCATCCCTCACAAATATATGCTTTGTTCATGTGATCCTTGGAGACTCATGCCTAACAAATATATGCTTTGTTCATGTGAACCTTGGAATGTAACCCTTCAATTGATTAACAATTCAGATGTCCTTGTCTGGAAATGGGGCATCACATGTACTGTGCTATATTGAATGAAGACAATTTGTTATAAATAAGGCAATAAAGAAGCAAGTGCCTAGCAAGTCCACATGGAAAGATGGATAAAACTAGTATTTTATAAAAAGTTGGGTATCATAAATAGAAAGATAGATGGATAAATGGATAGAGATAAGACTCTATTGGAAGAAGGCTCCCATGTTCCAGCTCCACGGTACCTGATACTTCAGGAACAGGCATGACAAGAAGTCATTTTCTCGTGGTACGACAAATCAAATGGGTGCATTGGAACAGGAAGAAATGCTGTGGTAATCCGTTGTATTACTATTACGAAGTGAACTCCTCTCTCCTTTTAGTTCGGGCCCAGCTATGCCATGGGCCGGCATGGTGGTGGCAGACCTTGGCCCGTGTGCATTCCACAGGCTGCTGTGCCTAGGTTAAAAATCTAATGTTTTGAATTTTTTTTAAAACACTAGATTGAATCATAGTCAAGGATATTCAATTCACTTATCATTGATATCTAGGGAATGTTTTACTTTGGAGCATAAGGAACTCTACATGAACAAGTTGAAAACATGGGAGATGTCTGGGGCAATAGAAAAAAACGCATATAAATAATTAAGTGTCCAAAATCACCGTTCTTACCTATTCTCATCCAAGGATGTGAGGGTCTCCAACTTCACCCGAGCACTCCTTCACCAGAGGACTACGGTACCAAAAAAAAAAAGATGAAAAAAATACCTACACTATAGAACACAAAACATGGAATACTTTCAATTTAGGGTTTCTACCAAATTTTTATAGAAAGGTAGGGTTTTAAAGTTTTTGTTTGCATAAACGGATTTCCTAATGGGATTGAAATACATATTTCCACGTCCAAGATATTATTTAAAATTTTTATAGTAAGATTTTATGGTCATCTCATAAATACAAATCCCACAAAGTAACATAAACTTCAAATAACCCAATTCCCAAATTCTATGTTAACTTTGAACCAATATCCTCTAAATCCCCAAATCATTAATTGAATCGATTTGAATGGGCCTTTGTGAGCTTCATCACGAGCTTGGACTTGAGCTTAGCTTGATTAGCTCATGAGTAAGCTTGATCCCAAGTCCAACCAAGCAGGTTCGAGTTGGCTTGACTTCTTGGTAACCTAGTATTTAGTTTTGATTGCATTAGCACATTCATATTGATATGTTAATTAAAAAGAGTCCTACTAGCTAGTGTAAATACAAATATTAGATTTCCTTAACTAGCCATTACTATCAAAATTTCAATATGTGTTGCTATAAGTGCGCCAGTCGATTTCCACTGAGGACAATTGTTAAAGACCGGAGAGTATGAGTACCCAAATCGATACTTGTGCTTCAGTCATCCCTAGATAAAGTAAATACTGAATGTAAACACAAGGAACCCACACATCAATGGTTTTATACACTTTTTTTTTTAACATTTCAATACCAAAAAAAAAAGGAAAATGTCTGATTTAATGAAAAGAAGGATGTGGCCGAAAAAGAAATGTAAAAAGAGAAACAACCAGGAGGCCAAAAATTGGGTTTTGGCTACACTAGGGGCCAAATATTAGGAACCATCCGAGTGGAGAGCGGTCCACCTATTGGGGTGGTTCCGAGAGCCAGATTTTTTTAACCACTTCAATATCTCATGGGCCGATCAGTATACAGAATTGAATCGGGAATGTGGATACAGACAGGCCTAATCCATTCTCCAGCACCGTCGGAGTGGGAAGTCTGTTAAAATAAAAATCGAGTGGAAAGGTACGGTATTCCATCAGACTACGCTGGATTGTACTCATGCACGTGGCAAAGGTCCATCATATAAGATGGAATGAAATAAATAAATAAGAAAGCTATTTGCATATGTGGAATTGCTCTAATACCAGATAGTGGGGCATGATGCATGATCAATGGTCCGTGACAAACTCTAAGCATCTCACTCACAATTTTATTTATTTTTAGTTGCTAGGGGATGTTTGGGGGACTCTTCACACAACTACTTGTCTTTACTTATAGGAACCATTTCCACCTTTTTTTTTTTTAGGTTTTTTCCATACGGACACATGCAAAGGTTAGTTTTTTTCAAATTCTTATCAGAGGCTAACTATTTACCCACGTTGTTTTTACAACTTTGGTACCAAATGTACTTAGGTGATTTGAGATTTTACGAAATAGTAAGATTACTTTATGTGAAATTGCAAATTCATTTATGCGAAATTGCAAATTCGTACGATATCGCATATTGTTTTTTTACTTTAAACTCTCCCAGCCTCATTGATGAAATGAAAAGATAAACAAGCATGCCATTGTTGACTTTTTAAGAAATTAATTTGAAATATTACATAAAGCATACGCGATTTTAGATAAAGTTATTTTGCCATATTGCAAAAAAGTAATATCTTCTACCAATAATGAGTGCTGTCAATACAAAAAATGTGGAAGAACGTATAGGAAAAAAACTTAAATTTAGTGAGTATATGGGAAAATTCACCCCTAAAGGTGACTGCACCAAAACCTTTTTTCTTTGTACATATCAACAATAGTACATATATTTCATCAGAGGCGGACTTAGGATTTTTGTTTGAGGAGTTTGGACCCTAATAGATAATTTGGATTTGAGGGCAAACTAAGGATTTTAAAGATGGACGAATGATTTACTTGAATTTTTTAAAGTGGATCCAAAGTTTTTATATAGATTTGGAAGTGCACCGCGGTTTGAGGGGTGCAACTGTATGCACATGGCAATATCTAGTTCTGCCCTGCATGTCATGCAACATGGAGACAATTAGCTTGATGGTCTAGAATGTTGGAAGGACTTTTATGCCTTTTTCTTCTGCCAGATTTTCTACCAAGAATTTGAGTTGTTAGAGTTTAATAAATTCAAAATGTAAGCCAAATAGTCAAAAATTTTAGGTGTCTTTTAATCAATTTCATGACACTAATTTACAAACACGTCAGATGAAGTTTTGACTAGAAAGGTGAAATGACCCAAACACCTATTGATTATCTACAATTTTCCTTGGTTAGATAGATAACATGGGGCTTTTCCACCATTAGATCGATGAAATAGGGAAGCATATATGAGAAACATCTCAACGTTTATTATTACTATTATTATTTGGATAAAAAGCCTTATAAAAGACTCAAGAAACATTTTTTTAACGGGTAATAACAAAATTCATTAAAGGAAACCAAACAAGAAAGAGGACAAAGGAACAAGAGAAAGGAGGGTGGGAAAGGTGTAAAAGAGATGCATCACCCCAACCTTAAGAAAAAAAGAAAACTTTCTAATTACTTAATCACACCCACCCAAGGAGAATACCTATCAAATCCTTGCTTAACTAATGCGTCCGCCATGGAATTGGCGAATCTAACCTTGTGGCAAAAAGAAATATCAATTTTGGCTGACAACTCCCATATTATATTAAAGTAGGATTGAAGTTTCCATGGGATAGCCTTTCGTTTAAACCCACGCCATTACATTTGTTGAGTCGCTTTCCACAACCAGTGGACTAGCATATCTTCAAGTGAACATTCTAAGGCCTTCTAGGACAGCTAATATCTCTATTTAATTTGAATTACACACACCCACATGTTAGAAAAATATATGTGATACCTCCTCCTTACTATTGTGTAGTACACCTCCAATCTCTGCCGATCCTGGCTTATCCCTAAAAGCTCCATTCACATTAAACTTCAAGGCCCCATTAGGAGGGAGACACCAAAGGATAGATCTCCTTTCCTTTAAAAGGTCACACTCCATGCATGCTCTCCAATTCGCAAAAAAGTTATTCAAGTTAAGATTTGAGAACTCCTTTATAGCCAAAGCCCATTTTGCAAATCTCTAAAGTTACTTTAGAGGTCAACTCTAATATTGAAGAAGAAATGCCCCTAAAAATCATATCATTTATAAATCATATCATTTCTTTCCTTCCAAATTAGCTATATGTTAGCAAAAGGAACTATCTACTATAAGATACGACCACGCCCCCATAAAGCACCCACCTAGCTAGGAATCTGTCACATCCCCCAAATTTTTTGGAGAGCACCATGCAATACCACACCTTCCAATAAAGTTACTCCAAACTCTAATGGTTGTGTCATAGTGAAGGATAAGATGGTTAACTAACTCCTCCTCATTGCCACACTTCACACATACATCTGATATGTTGTTAGAAGTCAAACCTCTTCTCCTTAGATTATCTACTGTGGATATTTTACCTATAACTGCTAGCTAGCAAAAAACTTCTACCCGAGGAGTAGTCGGATCGAACCACACATGGGAAGCGGGGGCTCTATGAGGATGGGTTCCTTCCAAGGCCAAGTAGAAAGTCTTAGCTGAGAACTCTTCGGAAGTGGAAGGCTTCTAAATCCGAAAGTCCTTAGAATCCTTCAAACAAAAAATGTTAGAGAGAATATTCAATAACTCTTAATAACTTTCTCTTCCAATCACCAAAGACTACTCCAAAAAGACACTCCCTACACCACACAACCACTCCTCATATCAAAAAAATCACTTACAAAAGACTCTTTATCAATTGCTAGCCTAAAGAGCCTTGGAAACAAAACACAAAGAGACTCCCCATTCATCCAATCATCCAACCAAAATCTGATATTTTTACCATTCCTCACTAAGAAGCCTACTCCTTTGTACAAAACCTTTTCCCCAACTTAGATTCATCCCCCATAGATGCAAATACCTAAATACCTAAGCTAGAGAAGCTAAACTCCGCCTTTGGCCACCAACCCCATTTATCCTCAGTATATTTAATGGCAATCAACCTGCTTCAAAGAGCTTCCTTCTCCTTCCCGAACCACTACCACAATTTTGCCAATAAACCTCAATTTTTATTCTCCAAATTGAGAAGACCTACCCCATCATACGAATTAAATTTGATCACATCACTCCACTTTATTATATATAATTTCCTCCTATCCCACAGCCCTCCCAACGTAGGATAACCCAGTGGTATCTACGTCCCTTCTCACACGCCCGGCTTGGGATCGCCGTTGACGTGTACATTTTCTTACCGCTCACCCAAACTTTCTTCCGTCATAAGTGCACATAGGCATTCCAGTCATTTAACCTTTTCACTTGACGGTGGCTGTAAAGTGCCAAAACAAAGTTACTAGTAAAGGTGTTCGAAAATTTAGAGTCTTGTTTTTTTTTTATTATTAAACCCTTCATTTTAAGTTATGGCAAAATTTTGAGACTTCTATGAAAATTTTCTTGATAAAAAAACCTGTTACGAATGGTGAACGTGCCTTTTTCAGTTTTGACTTCCAATCAACGTAGTTGCGAGAAGACCATCCATATCAGGGCTTCGAAATAGCCTGTACATAAATTTACATGTCTCTCGATAATGGCGATGTGTTCTATTAGAAATGGCCCATAAGGTCATGTACGCTGCCGACAGCCGTAATATTAAATTGTTTTTGACCGGACTATGATTCCGCCAACTTGGATGTAGCAAAGGATTTAGTTTTTATGAGATTGGTCTCAATATACCGGGTCTGTTTGTTCAATGTGACTGAATATATATATATATATGGATTGCAAGACTTCTATTTTTAAATATGGTTAAAGTTTGATAAAATTTATTTGAATTTTCTAAAGTGACCATCATATTATTTGCCCACAAATGAAAATTGGTGAGGTGGGAAATAAATTCTCAACCACAATCACCATAGTAATTCAAATAATGTGAATGTGAGGGTTATGGCTAGATCACTGGCTTACATCTTTCATCGCTAGATCACCGGCTTACATTTTTCATCGGGCAATTCATATTCTTCGCCTCTCTCCTCTTTTAAAAATTCTTCTCATTAAATTCATTTGATCATGAATTCTTTTCTATCACGTGAAAACAAATGAGCCATGAGGGATATTTGATTGATGTTACCAAAGGTAAAATACACATGGAGTTAAGCTTTGGAAACCCCCATGGAATTAGATTTCCTATCCAATGTGGCAGATAACTTAACAGCATTCCATTTTTCTTGAGGAATTGGTGTTACACCAAATAAAGGAAACCCGGGGGTAAGAAAGAGGGAAAGCTTTTTCTTTTGCTCCTTGCGTTATCCGGATAACGTGTGTGGCCATGTATATTCCCCCCAAGGATAGTCCTTGCTTGTTAGAATTGGATTACTCAAGGCTGGAGGTGAAAGGTTTGGAAGTTGAGCTGACGAAAGATACATTGGATAAAAAAAGAAAAAAAAAAAGAATTGTGAATGCTTGTGAGAAAAGTCTAATGATTTCTTCATATTCTTTCTTGAATAGATGGAATTCCAAAAATCAACTATAGAGTAGTAGCTAGAATAGCCTTCAAAGTACTCTAAATTCTAGAACCCAAATGCTTTTTAAAGATTAGAATTTAGAAATTCCAGAAATAAATTTCTAATAAAAATTTAAAAGCTTTTGAATTTTCTCCAGATAAAAATTTCTCTAGTTTCTTGCTATGAAAGCATAGCTTATTTTTGGAATTCCCACTAAATAGAGATGAGTAATTCCAAAGGACCAACTCTGATAAGCATGCCACCCAATCTAATTAACTACCATTTGGGAATTTCCCTTGTTAAATGTAGCATCAGCACATGATCATGCAATTTTCAATTTATTCTGTGTTACAATTTTCTGCCATTTTAGGTTTTCAAGGAGTTTTTGCGATTTTTCTTAAGATGAAGGTGATAGAAAAATGAAGTTTACAATGGTACAATTTGCGACCCCAAACACCAAATGTTAAAATTGAGTTTTTTTCAAATTTAGTTGTTTTTCTTAATTATGAACTGGAAGCAGATATAGAATTGCATAAAATGTTTGCACATGAATAAGCCTAAAGTATACGATGCAATTCAAAGTAACAACACATTATTACCACCACCACCATCATCTAATCTCTTTCCTATGTAGTAATCACGAGTTTTATTTCTCACTTATTCTCAACTATATTCTCAAAGAAATGAAAAGTTATCATCTCTTTACTTTAATTGCCTACTAATAAATTTTGTGCGATTTCAGTTAAATGGTGAATATCACTAAGCTTAGGTAACCAAGGGGGGTTTTCTAATGAGAAATTTAACCAAAATTTTAAGTGCTTCACATAAATTATCTTGTCCCCTTCTCAAATTCTTTTTTTGATGGATGAAATTTCTAAAACAAAAGCCTTTGATATACTTTTAACTGATGAAATCTCAAATGCTTTTTAAAAATTGACATTTAGGGACGCTTTGTTTGCATTATAATACATAGAAATCGATTACGTAGGTTGCCATAAGTGGTTAAAAACCAAGATCATAGGCAAATTTCCTATCATGGGCATTAAATTACTTTTCTTTTTAGAAAACACAACTTTATTTTTAAGAAATAGAATAAAAAGAATACAAGAAATGAGTGGTCCATCGTCACCCTAACAATTTAATTCCTATGTAGTTTAGTGCAAACAAAGAGGATCTTAATGAACTCTTTAAAGTTCTCTACATTTAATGAATTCTTCAAAAATGGTAACACGCTCATAATTGAGTGGTGTTCACAATTCATCCCCCAAGGTTTCATATTGATGGTATAACTCCCGCTAGAGGGCCAACCATTCAAAAAAGGGAAAAAAAATGAATTCTTCAAAAGTTGACCATTTTTAAAAATTGATATGCTTTCTGATTTAAACAAAAAAAAAAAAAGATATATTGATATCCAAATTTGGCTCTCCTTTATAATTGGCAATGTTCTTCTACGAATAGTCTCTACAAACTGTTTACATGAAGTTCAGCTTGTGGAGCTTACTTAGATGCCTTTCTATTAGAGGTTGTGTACATGGAAAAGTCTTCTTATTGATAGGGGTAAACAAGAAAGGAAAAAAGCTCCATTAGGTCAGATTAGCCCTTAATTTAATTATCTTAACTTTTAGTGGTCTTTTACCATAGATAAAATTTTTTTTTATTGAGATTCAATCCAATGTTAATGCTAGATAAAGAGCTTGATGAGAGTCCAATTGAGCCGAGCGCCAGCCAGATCAAGGTGTATGAGAGTGTGAAATGGCCTTACATTGATAAAAGGTCGGCCTAAATCGGCCCCACAGCTTGTAGCTGTAGGAGAACATTTTGTCCGTTTATAACGCCAGATCTAATGGAGTAAACCATAGGCTTAAAACCGTCATAACCGGGAAGAGATCGGCGAAGGCATTCTACTCTACATATACTCTCTATAGTCAATACTTGGACTTTTGGACTTGGCAGTCTGCGAGTACCTTTTACCAAAAAACGCGGTTACGGCTACGCGCTGTAAACGGAAGTAGCCTCATATCTCCATAAGTAGACTTTGAAGACCTTGTTATGCATAGACGTTTCGTAAGAGGCGGCCTCTTTTCATAGGGATAGGGAGAGGGAGAGGGAGAGGGAGAGAGAGAGACTCTGAAAGTATGTTTATTTATGTACGTTAGGAGTTGCAGGTCTTGGATTATTGTGTCGGGCTTTTGATTCTCTGACGGTTTTTGGGATGATTTGATTCTCTGAGGACGTGAGGGAGCGTGTGAGAGAGTGAGTCAAAGGCATCTGGTGTGCAAAAAAGGAAATCTTGGAGAGGCAATGGGTATGTTTTTTTCTTCGTCAAGATACTTTTTTGGATCATGGGCTTTAATGGGTGTCCGTTGTTTTTATTATATTTCTTATAATTTTGGGTTTTCTGTGGGTTCTTGTGTTTTTATGGAGATGGGGTTTCCTTAATTTGTGTTTTTTTGGTCTCTATTGTTGGTTTTAAGCATTGGGTTTTCTTGAGGTTGTGTGTTTGTACTTTGTTTTTGGTTTTTTTTCTTTAGTATTTCAGTGTTTTTTTTTTGTATGATTTTTTATGGCTTTTGTTAACTTTCCAGTTGAAAGTTTTAGGTGATTTTTTTTGGAAAGTGGTCTTTTTTACTTAAATTTCTTTTTTTTTCTTTTTTTTTTTTGGCATTGGTGTATGGTTTTTTTGGGATTGCTTTGTATTTAACTGGTGATTTTTGGGAGGTTTGGTTTTGCTCCTGATGTTTCATTTTGCTTTTGTTGGTGTTTTTCTGATTTATATAGGTGATAGTTTTCAATGGTTTGCGTGCTCACTTTTTTTATTTTTATCTTTTTTATCGCTACTAAGTGATCATTTATGTGTTGAATATCTTGTCTTTTGTGTTCTATGCTGTGACTTGAGTGATGCTTTCTCCATGGGTTTGTTTGTTTGTGCTTCTGTGTTTAGGTCTTTGAGTTTTATGTTCTCCTTTATGTTTTTTATTCTTTACTGATAAAACTTTTTCACCCTTTTCTGGATTCAATTAATGGCCTCTCTCCCTCTCTCTGTGTCTGTTTGTGTGTGTTTTTCTGCCTCTTTGTGTGCGCTGGCTTTTTTTTTCTTTTTTTTTTTTCGATTGATTGGGTGTACTGGGTCATGAAACTTATGGTAGGTGTTTTTGGTTGATGAGTTTTCCTTGATTGGCCCTTTATTTCCTTTTTAGCATCTTTTGCCATTGTTGGTCTTATTTTTTTCTGGATTTTTTTTGTCTGCTTTGTGGTTTTTTTTAATCTTGATTTCTGTGATTTTTGGTCTTGGGTTTTGTCTGAATTTTCTTTAAATTCCTTTTCTTCTCAGATGCAGATTGGTGCCCCTCAATGGGAATGGATGATGAGTATGAAAAATTTATCAGAAGGATGAATCCACCAAGGTATGTACTATTGTCAAAATTGTCATTTCTGATAATCATGTGTTAAGAAAGTAGCTTTGAGACCATCCTGAAAACCACTAAAATCTAATTCTTTCCTCCCTTTTTATCTTTTCCTGTTTCTAGAGTAGTCATTGATAATGAAGGATGCAAGAATGCTACAGTTATAAAGGTATGTATAGCTTGTTATGGTCCTTCTCCATTTATGTTCCTTCTCCATTCCCCCCTTCCCCTTTTGTGAGATTGTGTTCTTTTACCAAAATGCCACGAACTTCTCTTTTACTGATCTTTGGTTGTATTTTTCCTATTTTTGGAAAAAAAAAGTTTGACAGTGCAAATAAACATGGAACTCTTCTAGAAGCTGTACAGGTCCTTGCAGATCTGAATCTCATTATAACTAAAGCTTACATTTCTTCTGATGGAGGATGGTTCATGGATGGTAATTTGTTTTCCTTTTTATTCTATTCTTTTTTATTATTTTTTTTATTTTTTTACTTCTGATAATCTCATCTATAGCTGATTTTGGTTAAGGAATGCTTGGAGCCTAACATAAAATTTGCTTCGATGTTACCAGTTTTTAATGTTACTGATCAAGATGGGAATAAGCTTCGAGATGAAGGACTTTTGGATTGCATTTGCAAGGTAGCTGTTGTGATTTATTTGTTTCTATTCCTCTTTTCCTTTTGTGGGGGGCCTGAACTTCATATATGATCAGGGCTTGAGCCCTGGATAAGTTAAAAAATTATCCATGAGCTGCCCATGTCATCATATGGTTAAGCATTCAAAAAGGGTTTTAGCACCCCCACCCCACCCACCATCTATATATGACGATCAATCCTAAATTTTTTTTTACTCAATCAAGCATTGTAGAGGTGTGGCCTACTTCTCAGTAGTATAAACCATTGACCTGCCGGCCCGTCATGGCATGAACCATGCTCCAGCCTCTCCCTTATCACTTGATCACATCAATTCAATGAAAAAGACAACTAAAATGTTATTTTAGGTTGATTATGGACTGATCAGGTGGCTTGGATAGTCTAATTAGAAGATCTGTAGAGTGTCTCCTTTATCTGGGCTTTAAGAATGGTTTGTATTCCACAAAGTGGGTTCTGTATGTTTCATTTTGTGGGCTGAGTAAATGCTTGATCAAACATTGTATATGTTGTTGTTGTTTACCCATCTGATGTTATGATCTTATATGCAGTCTCTAGCTGCCGATTCATATTTTATGCCCACATTGGGAAGAACCATAGGGGTTGGACAATCAATTGATTTCACTTCAATCGAATTAATTGGCAATGATCGCCCGGGATTGCTCTCCGAAATAAGTGCCGTTCTCACCAGCCTCAAATGCAATGTTGTGAATGCTGAGGTTTGGACCCATAACATGAGAGCTGCTGCTGTTATGCACGTCACTGATGAGACCACTGGTTCGGCAATCATTGACCCAGAAAGGATTTGTAAAATCAAAGAACTCCTCTGCAATGTACTGAAAGGGAACAACAACACTAGGAAAGCTAAGACAGTGCTTTCATTGGGGCCCACCCACACAGAACGGCGACTTCATCAAATGATGTTTGATGATCGTGATTACCAGAGATGCGACAATGATACCACAAATGAGAAGCACAGGCCTAAAGTGTCTGTTGTCAATTTGTATGACAAAGATTATTCGGTGGTGACAATCCGATGTAGAGATCGTCCAAAGCTTCTTTTTGACACAGTTTTCACTTTGACAGACATGCAATATGTTGTGTTCCATGCAAACGTGGATGCCGAAGGGCCAGAAGCATATCAGGTATCTTATAATTGGATACCTTTACAGATCCTGATTCTGTTGTTGTTGGTTAATATGCAGTGTTCCTTTTCTGTTAGGGTTAGTAGTACATAGTCTAATTCTGATTGTTGTCAATCATGAAGGAGTATTTTATAAGGCACATTGATGGGTTCCCTGTCAGTTCAGAGGCAGAGAAAGAACGAGTGATCAAATGTCTTGAAGCAGCAATAGAGAGAAGAGTTAGTGAGGTATGGACTATGCATTCTTTGATTCTGTGTATAGGTTTATTTTAATTCTTATGGAGTTGCTGGATTGTGATGCATTGCATACTTTATATAAGTTATGTAGTTTTTCTTTCTAGATGCAGTGTACTTTTTTAGTTTCTAATACCTGCGGCTTGTTGTTTTCAGATTTCAATGAATTTGCATGATGGGGTGTATTTGGATGCCGTTTGACTGGCAAATGCACTCTAAATTGCAAGTTTTTAGTGTTATTATTATTATTATTATTAATTTTACAAAATGGCGCACCATCTATGTCAGTATCTTTCAATTTGAAGAACTTGTGAAGGAGGGTGAAGATTGATTGGAAAACAGAAAAGTGGTTTATTTACAGGCAGGCCGCCTTTTGTAATACATGCCTTTAAACTTTCCTCGACCACTGCTATTTGATTTTCCTAGCCATTTGCTGGAAATGTATGATTAAACCAAAATTTAAACCAAAATTTCTTTTTGTTCAACAGCGTTCATCTAGTGGGTAGATTGTTGAACATGGGCCATCGTGTGAACAATTCAAATGACCAAAATGATGCCCACATCTACAATTAGAAACAAATGCTTGAATCATAGTATTTAGCCTTCCTGTTTTAATACCTACTACCTTATCTCTGTTCTATCTTTGCCTATCTTCATCCATTGTATATCTATGTGGGTTTCGCAGGACTTGAAGCTGGAGTTGTGCACCGAAGACAGAGTTGGCTTACTGTCTGATGTAACTCGCATTTTCCGTGAGAACAGCCTATCCGTCACTAGAGCTGAAGTGACAACCAGAGACGGCAAAGCAATTAACACCTTCTATGTACGTGATGCTGCAGGCAATCCTGTGGATGCCAAGACCATTGATGCCATCCGGCAAGCAATAGGTCAGACGATATTGCAAGTGAAAGGCAACTCAGATTACAACAAGTCTGCCCCACAAGAATCCCCTGCTAGATTTCTATTTAGCGGTCTCTTCAAATGAAGGTCTCTTTGTAATTCTGGGTTTGTTAGATCGTACTCCTGATTTCTCCATTCAACAGCGTACATATTCCTCAAATTCATCATAGCGGCACCTCCATTAGCGACATATACAGTCTGTGGATCAAACTCTTCCTTGTAAATATTCTTCATCCATACTGTCTGTCTAATAGGCTCTACCACAGACCTCCAGTGTAGAATACTGTGACCCTATCAATATGATCTGTGGCTTGCATATAGCTGGCTGATGAGATATTGGTCCTTGATAAAAGGCCAAAAGAATTGCAATATTCCTAATTGGGATGTGGGTCCATCTTTAATGGAATGGTGCCTCATCAGATCAATGTTTTGGGTATAGAGAGCCCACGGAGTCCCACATGTCTGGCAATCAGTGTCTCATCAAAATTTGTCGATGTTGAGGTTAGGACACCATGAATTTCCCTCTTTGAATTAGGGAAGCAATGGATATTGGCAACGCATGTAAAGCAATCTCATGTAATTAAGGATGTATAATCATTTTGACATCAAGAGAGAGGTTCTATGTGTTTTTTTTTAATATGATTTCTACATTTCTTTTATTCAGTTTGGGAATACGTTGCTGTGCTTTCTGACTATTGTCTGTGAATGGATCAGACTAACAAAATGAAATGCGTACATTATGCTACTCCAGTGATGAATCCTTTGCATTTAGTATGAATCTGACCCTAGAAAATGTATACATAAAGACAGCTGAGTACTTGTTTATCTAATCTTCTGAGCTGATATTTTCGATGAAGATTTGTTGCAGAGAAGAAGCTTACGAACATGCGGCTGAGATGAAAATAGTAAGAGGGAAATATGGATTTTAGGACTAGAATCTGGAATATGCAGTGTGGGGGAGAACTTAACAGGAAGCCCAAAAGAAAAAGTGAGAGAACCTTAATGGAAGTAATTTGGGCAGGTTTGATACACGACATGGATGTTGTGTTGGAATGTTAAAATTTAAAGAACAAAGCAATAAGGGAGACAAGCAAAGACTTGGAATGTAGCGAAGAAAGATATGTTATAATGTGGGGTGACACACCCCAAAATTTCTAGGAAGTGACTTGGTATGTTGGGGAGTGTAATGACTTTGATGTTTTCTTGAGGATTTTTTTAGAAAGAGCCCCTTAGCTGTGTAGTAAATACGATTAAGCTCAAATTTTCAATGTGCATGGATTGGGTCTATGGAGCCTAATTGTGTGCAAAATTTTTTTTTTTCTTACATCTGTGGCTGAGTGATGCTCACTCAGCTGTACATAGGAGAAGAGAGAAGAAAGAAAGAAGAGAGAAGAAAGAAGAAATGAAGAAGAAGAGAGGAAGAAAGGAAGAGGAAGAGAGGAGAAAGAAGAGAGAAAAAGGAAGATCAAGAGAGAAGAAAGGAAGGAAAAGAAGAAGAAGAAGAAGAAAAAGAAGAGAGGAAGAAAGGAAGAAGAAGAGAGAAGACATGAAGAACAAGAGAGAAGAAAGAAGAAAGGAGGAAGAAGAGTGGAGAAAGAAGATAAGAAAAGGAAAAAAAAAAAAAACCTTAATTCCTTTTCTTCTTTCTCTCCTCTTCTTCTTCCTTTCTCCTCTCTTCTTCTTCATTTCTTCTTCCTTTCTTCTCCATGTTTTTTCTTTTTTTTTGCTTTTCTCCACAGGCGTCACTTAGCCCTGTAGAAAAAAAAAGAAAAGAAAAAAGTTTCACTCAGCTTTGTTTAAAAAAATGCAAAGAAAGGATGAAGAGAGGAGAAAGGAAGCGAGAGAGAGAGAGAGAGAGAGGAAGGAAATGAACAAGAAGAAGAGAGGAAGAAAAGAAGAAAGAGAGATAGAGAGAGAGAGAGCAAGAAAGGAAGGAAATGAACAAGAAGAAGAGAGGAAGAAAGGAAGAAAAAGAGAGAGAGAGAGAGGAAGAAAGGAAGGAAATGAACAAGAAGAAGAGAGGAAGAAAGAAATGGATTAAGGTTTTTTTTTTCCCTTTTTCTCTTCTTTCTCCTCTATTCTTCTTCATATCTTCCTCTCGTCTTCTTCCCTTCTACTTTCTCCTTTCTTTGTCTTCCTTTCTTTCTCTCTACTTCTTCCTTTCTTCTTTCTTCTCTCTTCTTGCTTTCTTCTCCGCGTTTTTTTTTCTATGTATAGCTGAGTGACGCATGCAAAAAATTTTTTTTTTCACATGATTAGGCTCCATTGACTCAATCTATGCACATTGAAAAATTGAGCTTAATCATCTTTAGTGTACATCTAAGAGCTTTTTTCTGGTAAAATCCTTTTGTATCTTTTAAGGGGATGTCTATTAGATATGATATCTTTTGGTTTGAATTAGAATAATAAATATTTGAATTAGAGCTTTCAATAGGTTTAATGTACATTTTAGATATGTTTGAATTAGAGTTAGACTTGATATATATATATATATGCTTGAATTAGAGTTAGACTTGATATATATATATATATATTATCTCATTCTCTCTTGTATAAGTAGGGATGTCTGTTATCAAATGAATGGGGTTCATATTTCTCAAAATTTAGTCTCTTGTGATTTTTACAATGTCTGCTAATGGATATTAGCACTTATGAATGGCCCTTCCATTCCTTTCCTTATAGCCATACATTGTTACCTTGTTTACTTACCCATGAGAGAGCTGCAACTCAATTAAACATGTTGAATTTTTCATTGTTAATTAGTAGAATTTTTACGCTAATATTGATGTGACAAGACTTTTTTTTTAATTTTTTTATGAATGATGTTCAACAAATAGAGGTCCGTTAATTCCCATGAGCCGGTCTCAATTGGCAACGTATGGGAAGAATTGCATCAGACTTATACTTGGTTACGAGAAATTTAACAGACATCTACGCAATTTTTTCTTTAGAGGGCATATGGAGATCACGGTGATGTGGAGAAAGAAGCTTGTCTCAATTCGGTATTAGTGCTTCCTATTTTCATTTGTTATTGCAGATTTTGTTGAATTGTTTCATTGGTGATGTTTTTGTAACTAAACCATATGAAGACTTTGTTTTAACCCGTGCGCATGCATGTCTGGAAAGAATTTGAAATTCTTCAAATGTTGTTCCTTGAATAAGATTTTAAATGGTGTATAGTCTAAGGTAGCGTTTGGTTCGCTGGAATGAAGGTCGGAATGGAATGGTCATTCCGTTAGAGTGACCATTCCCACGTTTGGTTCATGAAAAAGTGGGGGAATGATCATTACTTCAGGAATCACCATTCCTTTGTATGAGGGAATCATCATTCCATTGGGGGGGGGCGCGGCGCAGAAGAATGGTCATTCCATTCCTTCTTATCAATGACTTGTGTCGATAATAGCCCTGCTGCGATACTAACCCCTGCTGTGATACCCAAAAAATCTCACTCGTTGTCTCTCTCTGCTCTTCCCTTCCTCGGTTGTCTCTACCGTCTCTCTCGTTTCCATCGCCGAGCAAGCGCAGCCGTTCAGGTATGATCTCCCTTCACTCTCTGTCGTTCTCTTCTCTTTCTCCCTTCTTCACTACTACAAACGCATGATCCCTCTTCTCTTTCTCCCTTCTTCACTGCTCCTGATCGAACCCTAGCTTTTGGGGCTGGGACAGGGGAGATTGAGAGGAGGCCAGGAAACGCTATTTCCAACGGATTCGACGACGCCGGAGTAGTTGGATCCAGGGATAAAAGGGAGAGGGGTTTTTCCAATTCTTATTGTTTACCTCAAAGGGTGTTTCTGATCACAACCCAATTCAAAGGGAAAAGGGAAAAAAAGGATTACACTGTGAAAGTGAGAGGAAATCATACAACCCCAAATCCAAAGAAAATTTATCAGAAAGAATAGATTTTTCTCCCTTCATTTGATCAAAATGAGAAGCAGTGATTCTAGAGAGATTGAAGGGAGAGACCTCAATGGCATCGATTGTTACATCGATGTCGAAAACTGCACGAAAAGCATGGGAGAAAGCGCGATGATGCAATCGGTTGGATGTAGTTCCTAAGCTTTGAATTAGAGTCCAGTCAATGTCAAAGGTCACAAGGACTCTCTTCTCTGTAAATTGCTTGCCTTCAGATTCGCTTCCTTCCATCTTGCTCTCTCCTCACCCTCACTCTCTGTGTCTTAATGGTAAATCAAATCTAATCTTTCCAATGTCTGGTTGACTGAATATAATCTGTGCTTGCCAGTCACCGGGCTGGACCCACCTGGGCCCGAGTCCAACCCCGTAACATTGTTTTTACCCTTGGGCATGAGACTATTCAAAAAGACCCGGTTTAGATAATATATATGATGTTTAAGTTTAGTAACATGTTACATGGAGATTTTATTGATGTTTATTGCTATTGTAAATCATGTTTAAGGTATCTTATTACAGGGGTATATTGGTCAGTTTATATAAGTTTTATTCCATTCCTAGCATTATTCCAGCATACCAAACACAGGAATCGGAATGAGAATCCCATTACTGGATTGATTCCTCTGTCTAACCAAACGTTGGAATGAAAATTACTATTCCTGTCTCATTCCATTTCAGGCTCATTCTAGCCTCCATTTCATTCCTATCAAGAATCATTTCAGCAAACCAAACACTACTTAATATTCTCAGCACCTACAGTTGTTACAACAAATACCTCCAAATAAACCAGCCTTAACCTTATAAGCTTCGGGCAGGCCTTGATGGCCTTTAAGAAATTTGTGTGTGCAATTAGGTTGTTGGGATGTAACAAGCCCCTACAGATGGCACACCGTTGGCCTTGCTTTTTGAATAAACACTAGGTCAATGACGTGTCCATTTGTATATTGGCAAGTTATGAAACGTACGATGTAGGTAATGGCAATACTAAAAAGTGTAGCCTAGGCGACTATCCCTTGGCGGTGGAGAATCGGAATCTTCTTGGAAAGCGCATGGGTTTGAATATTTTCCATCAGACCAAGAACTCTGATTAAACAAGGGAGGTCCTTTTCAGAAAGTGTAGTATTCAAATTACTATTGGCTCTGGGGCCCCCAGCAAGGAAGGAAGGTGCCCACTGTCTTAGCCACAGATTTTGCAGATTACCAAAGAAAATGCGCTTAGCATTTAGGCTGGACTAGGGCTGTTAATGGCCCGGCAGGGCACGGCTGTCAATGTCACGCTCAAGCCCGTCCATTTTGACAATCAAACTCGCCGGACTAGCTTTTATGAGTTGTGTGGGTTTTTAAGTAATTATTTGAACAAATTATCATTAAGTTTAAGCATTCGCTATTTAGGCTGCGCTGAACAGGTGTTTGGGCTTCTTTCACTTAATCCAAGACCAGTCTAATTATGAAATGGTCCCAAATTATATATCTAGACCCTGCCAATCAACTGCCCCAGATGGGACTGGCCTACCCAAGCCTTACAAGTCTGGAATATTTAACCATGTCTATTGGCCTAAAACTTAAGCCCAAGGTCAGCCCGTTATCAAGATGATAGGCACATTCGTGTTAGGTTTGATCTTGGGCAAGGCTATCAAGTGTTTGGCAGTGTAGCTTGTTTGTCCATCAGACAAGGGAATGCGACTAAGCACAATCCACCAGGCCTAAAATCGACAAAATTCAGCATAATGTGACTTGGGCTTGGTTCATCTGTTCCACTGTTTTAAAAGCTTGACAAAACTAATTTTTGATGAGCCATATCATAAAGTGGACCCCATAATAGACCCATCAATCTCCTTAAAAGATTGTCAAATTTTCTCATGACCGTTTATATATAGGTGATATTGCCACTGTACAAAGATGAACGTCATTGTAGCTTTATTCTATCTAAATGGTATTGGCCGTATCTCTAAAACGGCATCAATCATTGATCAAGGAGCATGGTTATTACTTTGTTATAAGCCTTTTCAAATAAGTTTGATTCGGACAAGTTACTATCATTCACAAGTCTGTAGGGGTGTCTATCACTATTACTTTTCACATACAAAAGCATAGGGGATTTTACCTAAAAAATCTAATAGTTTCAAATCGAAAAAGACCTTTTAATTATGTTAGCACAAAATTGATTCTATGATAGCAATTTAGTTATTTTTTTTAGAAAGGCGGAAAAGTGTCATTTGTTTATATGTTACTAAAGAGAAATGTTAACGGGAGTAAGTTTTAAGTGTTATGTGCCTAGCACCATTTTAGTGCTAGGCATCAAACACAATTATTCATTTTATACAAATACAATCATAAATGAGTGGCTGTACTTGGTGCTTAGCACCAAAATAGTGTTAGGCACCTAGTCAAAAAATTTCATTATTAACGGCCCTCAAAAGACGTTAATGGTGCTTAGCTCATTTATTATTAAAGAGTGACATTAACATCCTTTAAAAGTGACTTTTCAAGTTTAAAAGAACTCATTTGGGGGTATGAGAAGTTTCTATCCGCAAATCCTTATTTTCCTACTATTTTTCAGCTGCTGCTGTCTACTTCTCTACTGTGGTCTCCGAGATCCTCTTCTTTTTCAGATTTCCATCATTCCAACCTCTTCGGTATATTCTAATCTACTCATCTTTATATTTTCTTATATATAGCTACACGTGGATGTATTTATTTCTTCTTCTTTAACTGTTGTATGCATGTACGTATTTGGTTGTTTTAGTGTTCTTATGTATTTAGTTTTTTTGGCTTCTCATGTACTTCATTTTAGTTTAACTTTCTCATCCAACTCATCTTTTTTTGTTCATTGTTGTTTATATATATCATGGACATGTGGTTTGATTTGCGTTGAACGTATTGAATGTTGAATGTTTGGTAATGTACATATGGATTATATTGCAGAACAACTTCATTATAATATTACATACTTTTTCAAACACTGAACTCTATTAAAGCGCCCACTATTATGTTGTTTTGGATAATTATTAAACACTAATTTGTGATGTGAATTACATGTAAATTAGCCTTATGTATTATTTGAGTTCATCAAAGTTTATAAATGACTCAAAACAGCTCCAACATTGCTGAATTTTCACAGAATTTATTACCTTTGCTGTATGAACAAGATACTTATTTTAATAGAGCAATTAGTAATGGAATTGAGCACAGAACTTACAGAATTTTAAATACTAATCCGAATAGAAAAATATAGGCCCTTTTAGATTAGCAGAAAGCATGGGTGGCTCAATGTGGATTAGCACATCTTGTTAAGAGAGATTACATGAGGATTTATCATTCTTTTGTCATGGATTTAGTGGAGAGATAGCGGCCGGATACAAACACATTTCATCTCCCTTTTGCAAGACAACGATTACGATAGAAGACGTTGCATACATATATGGATTGCCCATCGATCGTCCAATTGTAACGGGCACCACTTTCTCTAAGTATAGGACTGTATAGATATGTGAAGAGTTGTTGGATATTACTTCGAGGCCCAACAGAAATACACTTAGAGTAATTATAAAGTTCAAATAATTAGAGGAGAACTTCAGGCTTGAAGTTGAAAAGGATGAGATATTGACAAGGACTTAGTTGTTTTTCTTAGTTAACGACCAAATAGTAATGGATGCTAATAGTTCAAGGGGGCAGCCTTAGGTACTTGAACTTTTTAAAGAGTTCAAACACTATATGTGGGGCCCAACATATCTCGCGACTTGTACAGAATGCTTCAAGGGCAGTTACATAACTAAGGGAAGATGATTTGAAATAAAAAAAAATGTGGATGTTGATTTGGATATGGATGTCACCATGGGAAAAAAAGAACAAGAAAAGAAAATTACGGTGATTCATATCCTTTTAGGTCCTATTTAATTTGGCTTCTCACTTGAACGGTTAGGAATGCGTCCAAGAATATGGTCGCATGAGATACGACTGCAACTCTTATATTATCCTCAGAGTTAAACATTAAGTTTTCGGCTAACTGTTCAAGAGCAGGAGAATGGACAAGCATATGATCGCTTAAATTGTGACATGAGCTCATTTTCTTATTTGTGACGGACTCATTTGGATGTCATGCTCATTTTCCCAATCTCCACCATCATGGATTTCAAAGTCTTCATCTTCATTAGAGAAACAATTTACTTCTTTCAATAGAAAGTGAGTGTGATTTTCATCATTAAGATCGAGAGTTTTGAAATGATGCACATCTATATTGATGTTGGGGATGAGAACTGGTCCTTTATTTTCGTGAACATGTGACTTATTTGGTTCGGACTTTCAAATTGGCCTAATTCATTTATCATGTTGGGGGAGTGGAACTGCTCCTTTATCTTTATAAACATAATGACTTGTTGACTGACAGTTTCCCTTAGAGAAAGTTGTCACATTTGGTTGTACCCTACAACAACTAGATTGTATTAGAACTGAATCAAATAAATTTATAGAATATAATAATATAATACATAAATTTGATTATGAATCTGAAACTTACCTTGATTGTATTTTTTTTGTATTTCCAACATTTGAATCTTCTCTAAGAATGTACAAAAAAATTCTATCGTATTATCCCCATATAAATCCAACATGCATTGGATATCTTCATTACTTAAAATACTAACAAGTGAAAAGAAATGACTATTGTGATGTAGATAATCAATCTTTATCTTTTCAGCCATGGTATCCCAATTAAATAATTCAATAATCATTTTTTTAACTCGTCATATGTTATATCTCTTTCAACACGCAACATTTTCTGCATACCATATTTGTAAATAGGAAGAATAAGATTGAATTTGAATGCACCATCGTAATACAACATGAATATTAACTTACCACTTGACATCCTATTTATAATGAAGAATATTAGTATTCAAACCTTAATATAATTATATATACTATGTGTTAATATGTAAGTTATATTTGAAAGATTTATATTAATTAAGATCTTAGATCAATCAAAACTGTCATCAATTATATTCCAAGATAATAATTTGGGGCATAACATGGTAGGGCACTTTAAATTAGAAGCGAGTAGTATGAGTTTATAATAAAACTCTAATAGGAATCATCCAAATCTTCTATCAATCAAAGATTAACACATCTCAAAGATTAACTACTTGGTTTAGAGTGTAATAAACAACAATCAGACATAAGTTCAGACAAATATCCTTATTTTAGAAGCCATGATGGAGCACTAACCTAATAAATGTAGCCAACAATCAAAGTTTAGATTGATTAAAGGATGTTAGACAAAGGTATCTAGGTCCCAAGACGAGATTCTCAGTGCAAAATGTAAACATATGAGGACAACGAAAAAGTTGAAATGATTCTTTTCACGTTGGTCTTATATATATATATAACAATATATGACGTTATTGTCATAAAGAGATGTTTACGTCGCTATTTAAAAACAATTAAAAACATATTACCAATTTCAATCATACAATAACATAAAAAATAAAAGATGAAAATACAAGAAAGGGTGATTCGTTTAGTTTTCCCATTTGGCGAGAGAGAGGATATTGATATTCACCTTATAAGTCTGATATTCAGATATGGATCGTAAAACAGTAAGTCAACAAAATGGGTTCAACCTCAAGCGTGTGTTTCAGTCTGATGAACACAAACCAAAGCTGCACTTATTTTATTTGACATTCTACTTAATGATTCATATTTAAAGACCAAGCTTATTAGATGATAACAGCACCCAGTCTCTCACCAAATCGAAAAGCTATATAAAATGCCCATTTGTTTTACTCCGATTTCTCATTCGTTCAATTCTAAGGCTTGAAATGAAATGATAGTACTAAAAACAAGAAGAAATGAGAAAAGAATATCATGTTAAAACTACATGAACACAGCTAATGGAGATAAGAGAAAAATTCATACCAGCGGTGTCATGTTTTTGTGGTGCCATATCTAAATAGGTCTTAAACATTAGAGGTATCTTATATTTATAGGGGAAAATGCCTTTGTCTAGAATAAACGAGCAACATTAATGTCTCTAGGGGATGTTAACTTCGTTATTTAGTAACATATGTAGTTGTTAATGTTGCTCTTTCCCTTTCAAAAAAAAAAAAAAGAAAAAAACAAAAAAGACCAAATCACTACCAAAGGATTAATCTCGCGCTTTTAGAACTAAAAGGTCTTTTTTGGTGTGGGACTCATCTATTGATTTTTTTTCAGATAAAGTCCCCCAAGGGATAACACATTAATAGCCACTTTTCTTTTAACTAGAAAAAAGAATAAAAAAAGATCATACATGTAGGTAATAAAGTCATGACGGGAATTCCCTAGTTATCATGACAATAGGACACCTGCCCTAGAAGTATGACTGAGAGGGGCCACCATCAACGGTAGATTTGTTACATTAGCTATTTATATAAATAAGAGAAGAGAAGAGAAGATTTGTTAGATTAACTATTTCAATAAAAAATCGAGCCTCATCCAAACGTTAATAACCCTCCGCATTAAGGAAAATCAAAGTGGTTATGGAAGCAATGGATGTTGGAGAATCAAACAGATTACAGAAGCAACAGATGGTTCAAACTAATTGCCCGTAATCAAATCGGTAGGGTGGTATTGTGTATCGGTGGTAAGGGGTTTGGCGAGTTCCTCTTCATAAAAAAAAAATCAAATAGCTAGGCAGGAAATTTTAATGAACCTGATCTTTTAAGGTTTGCTAAGCAGGTCAACCATCTTTTATACGGTGAGTGGACCTCACCTACATGACACACGTTCTCTATTAAACCTCGTGATAATTACAAAAGTCCACTGTTGGGCTAGCGTTCCACATACAATAATTTGAAAAGAAGGGGGCCGTGAGTGAACATTCAAATATAGCTCCAACAAATAGGCAGGGGCCACACCACGCAAGTTGACAGCAATGCTTAATTAGTATGTTTTAGGAACCAGATGAAAATGACTTCAATTCCATCTCCTTGTTCTCTTGTTGTTTTCATCAAGATTCTTGTGATCTCAATTCACTAGATTTTTCAAGATCAGCCCTTGAAAATTAATATAGTGACAAATGAGAGTGGCTTATTATGTTTTTATTTATTGGCAAATGTAAAGCTGTCAGCTGAAAGCCCAGCAAGGCCGATACCCTCACCATGAGAATATTCCCCAACTCCTGTTTGGATCTTCTAAATAACTCACTCTACTTGTAAATGAGAGCTTATGTGTTATGATTACCTAGAGTTTTTTCTTAGGGGGGATGGGACCCCTAGCCCTTGGAGCTCTCAGGTGAGGGGAGATAATTCGGGTGAGGTTGGAAAACCTGAGAGGAGAAGACCTTTGGAGAGGGGAGACATCTCGCATTAGGAAAGGTGTCTATCCAAATTAGGACTCTGGTCAGGAACGTAAGAATTACCACTTGGTAAGGAGTGGTTCTTAATTATTATGTGTACCAGAGTTACATGTAAGTCACAGTTTTTCCTTCTTTTGTCAATTACTGTTATATAGAGTTACAGGTAAATTTTGATTTACAGGCAAACTGAGTGCAGTTTGGATCATTGATAACTCAATTTAAGTGTAAATCAGGATTTATACATTTGGATAACCTAAGTTACTTGCAAGTGACAATTGTTTTATTCTTTTCAATAACCAATTACAGGTAAACAAAGTTACATAGTTTTTGCGTTGTTTACTCTATGCATGATATACATAGAAGGTTAGTGAAAAACCCTGGTGACAAGTGATATGAAAGAGATGCTCTGAGGCTGGTGACTGGTGATTCTATGGCCAGCAGCTTGATTTCTTAGTTAACATGTATGATTTTCTCCATGTATCACTTTTCAAAAACCTTCTTTAAATAGGAGTACATTTGGATTTGAGCCGATTTACTGTGGAAAATGGCTCTCCAATCTTGACTTCTCTCCTCAAAAGACAAGTTTGGGAATAGATTTTGAGGAATTCTGAGTACTCCTCTCAGGAGACTTACGAGTTCTCCAAGCACTTTCTTTCATGCTGTTTTGCTTAAATATAGTTAAGCGTTCACGAAGTTAGAATTCTAAGAATTTTAAAAGCCAAAAGTGATTTTTCATGAAGTTAGTTTTAGAGAATTCTAGCATTCAAATGGAAAAATTCCAAATGCTGTATAGACATGATGTGACACTAGTGTGTGATATTCCTTAGCACTTGCAATTCTTGCTAGAAATGCCTACAAACAAAAGACCCCCACTATTAGTAGATTTGAGCTAGAGATGCTAATGTACGTAGAGGTGAAAATATTCAAACTTACAATTTTAGATTAGATCCATGAAAGTGATCTCATTAACATTGATAACAACCCTCTTATTTGCAACTTACAGATGACATGACCACGACTACTTAGAATGTAACGACCCTGAAGAATCGTTATCAAGGATCTAAGCTACAGACAATTCAATATGATCCATTCACATCTACTAATAGTCATATCTAACAGAAAATGTTTCTTTGTGATTTATAGTGCATTATCTTATGATACATCCTGACGTCACAAATAACGGTGATATCTTGAAAATATCACAACATTTAACTCTTTTTTTCCGATGGTAAGGGAAGATTGCAATGCCGGGAAGATATTATTTGCACACATAGGAAGGCCACCGGGGATCGAACCCAGGCACTAAGGTGAAAAGTCGGGCACCTAACCATCTAGGAACCCCTTCTTCTCATTGCAACATTTAACTTAATATGCGGTTTTCAAATAATAGTATGATAAAATTAAATTATTTTAAGCAATATTTTCCCAATGATATCTGTAGGAAATTCTCCAAATTAGAAACGATGCTGACATTTTCACCAGATAGTTATTCCCCGAGAATGATATTTGTGACAATAGCGCTACATAAGTTGTTGACTGGGTCAAGAGTCAGGACTTTATGTAAGAATCAAAACTTGTTAGGATATTTAGTCAGAAGACTCAGAACCACATACACACCCCCCCCCCCCCCCCCAACAAAACAGAAATGGAATTTGAATTAATTTATAATAAAGAGGGATTAAATAAAAAGAGTATTGAAGAGGTCAGAAGTGAAGCGTCACAGGTGGGCAGCTACATGCAACTGTCGCTTCGTTAAGATTTAATTTCCTAGGTTGATGAGTGGGTAATCAATTCCCATAAGAGATATTATTTAATGGTCCTTCCCATCTTCACTTTGCATCCTTTACCTAGAGATGGTAGGAATTTGTTAACAGCCAACCAAGCAGTTTGCTGGAATTCTACGAATTCACATCTAGGAATATGTGAGAACTATAAATGCTGTATCCACATCAGGATTCACAAATGCTAAGCACTATTTAGCATGTTGAAAGCTGGATATGTAGGACTCCAGAGAATTCTACGGACCAAAAATGAATATTCAAAAGGCCGGATTTTTGAGAGCTCAGGAAAAACAGAAAGTGTTAACCAAATGAAAGGGTACAGTCATTGACTCGCCACTGTCAGAAGCTCTTAACAGCCAGATATACCCTTTTTGCGGCAATTCTTCAAAACGAACTCCCTCTCACAATTTTTAGTAACCACATTGTTCAGGGTAACCTATAATGTTCACATTTTGCAGCAATCTCAATTAGTTTCAAGTGTAATACCCGATAAGATTTCTCAATCAAACTATGGATTTAAGTGCCTCAGAGAGAAGCAGAGAATTCTACTAGGTATTACAGAGACAGTAGCCAATTGTTTCATAAATGTAGATAGAAGAATCTTTGACAAGTTTTTCTAATTCCATCTATTCCTTGATGGTAGGTGAAACCTCTCCAAAATCTGTATCAAGAACATGACGTCTTGCAAAAATCTGTTTGTACTGGGTTGGCTGGTGCTTTGCCAATCTAAGGAACGCAATAATTGACTCAGTTTTATTGGGAAACTCAGATTATGTATATATATATATATATATATATATTTTACATACATATTGGTTTCAGAGGAAACAAAATGCTCTAAACATAGTTCAGGCCTGATAGATTAATGGGTCAGGTCCAAACCAGTGATGAAGTTTTCTTCTTAGATCCTGTCCATATTCCCGAGTCAATTTTTCTGTATGTGGTTATCGTGGGCTGGCCTATCACTCTGGCCATGGCCCGTCAATAAATGGGTCTCGCTTCCACTGATTCAGTCCTAGTCCAAACCTGACACATTCACCATGTTGTGTCTTCACTGTGCGGGAACCATTCCACGCCCAGACAACATATCATCACCATCAACCCATCCATTTGGTGGCCCTTTGAGTTCTACCTTTTCACTTGATCCTATTTAAGCCAATGTTCAAAAACTAATTCATTAAAGTATGACAAGGTTTTTAGAGCTGAATGCCAATCTTAAGCAACTCTCAACACAGGCTAGGGACCAGTACGTTACAAACTACTGGCATCTAAGAATTTCTTCTTCACATCAATAGTAGAATGCTGCCAACACACATTACTAATTCCCCATATTTTGATAGCTCCCCCCCAAAAAAAGAAGGGTCTAACAGCACTTTGTTTTACAATCATCCCAGATTATTTGGTCGAGTTACAAAAAATTTCAGACCAAGTTGCTTCTATTTCAACAAAAAATTATTATTACAAAAATTGCTGCCAGCCAAAGAATCCACCCTTTTGAAGCCAAATGAATTGCACCATCCCCCAATTATTTGATGTATAGAACTTCTAAAAAAGTGAAAAGAAAATAGTTCTAAGTGAGTCCAACCTTGACTCCAGCTCTGTAAAGATGAGGCAATTCCAATTTGCCAAATGATCAGATGTTGAAGATACCACAACAAAATAGTCCAGTTAAACACAAGCATTTCACCACAGGATGCAATCTTTCAGAACTGGGTTTGAGTAATTGACATACCGTTCCCATAGAGGCTTATACCTTCTGAACCCAAACTTAAGCCATGGTTTCATATTCCCATTATAGTGCAGGACAGCTGCAGTCTCGATCAGTCGGCTATCGATGTTAGCATCATAGCCTAGTCCCAAGACGTGCCATCTGCGGTCAAGTGGTTCTGTCAACCCATAAAATGAGAGGAGGCCGGGAGGGAGGATTCCAGCATTCCATAGCATCTGGTCAGCATTTTGTTCCTGCCAGTAGTGATACTGGTCAGTCACATTTGCTTTCTTCCATGCTACAAGATCAAAAACATTTATCCCAAAGGACCACCCGCAGGCTTGTGGATCAAACTTTGAGCTGATAATGGGATTGGAGAAATTTAGGTACTTGTAGAAACGATGGAATGCCTCAAGGCATGACTCTACTGCTCCATTCACGTTCCCATGCAAATCCAAGGAGAAAAGAGGTGTCAGATCCTTTTGGACTATAACGTCGTCTTCTAAAAGCACCACCCTCTCAAGTGATGGATATATTTCTGGGACATAGAACCGTAAATGGTCCAGCAATGATAAACGAACTGGTTTCCAAAATTTCACTTCGGTCCTCAGATCTTGAGCTGAGTTTCTTTCCATTTCTTGGAGCTGCTTAAAAACAGGGGAGTAGGAGGAGTTTAACCAAGAGAACTCTTCAACATTCTGCACTTCGATCGCAGACCCCTTGAAATCATATGTAAGAAACCATGCCTGCATTGCCATGTAATTGATGTTATCTGTGACTACATGGAAAACGAGCTGTTTCGGGTGGTCTGCATTGGAGATTGTAGAGTTAATGACAGCAGAAGTTGCCAGCACATTATCAGAGAATATGCAGAAATGATAGAGGTTGTTGTCAACAAGCCGAAGAGTGTTCCTCTGCTCATCTATGAGTTCCTTCAATGAAGGGTTTCTAAGCCAATCAACTGTCAGTTTGATGTTCAAACAGTGGAGACTTTTTGGTATTCCTTCTGCTGCTGAATGTCCAAACACTGCGCCCTGTACAATTGCTGCATTCGCTCGTTCTTCAAGGGCTTGGATGTGGGTCCTGAGTGTCATGATCGTTGTAGCTATGTCATAGTGTGCACTCTGGGCTTTGTAGATTAGAGAAGACAATTGTCGAACAATGGGCTCTGCTTCAGCGACGGTAATAGGGGTGCCTCTCATAGATGCTTTTGCCAACAATAATTGGCACTTTCTGATCTGAGAGCTGAATTCCCAAGCAAGCTTTAGATTGCTATGGTCTTTCGCTAGAACCAGATAAGCCTTACCAAGTGTCACATGTTCACTCATCTGCCGGACAAAAGAGGTTGCACTTAAAATTTCTTCAGTGAAATTTAAACCTTCATGGGGAACTCGATAGATTCTCGCATCGTTTTCCTGGAAAAGTGCAATTCATAGCAACCCAACTTCAATACATCACATCTGGTATTTGTTTATAAAGACAAAAACCAATGAAATTCATTCAAGCAACACAAAGAAAATTAAGTCATACAAGAACATAAGGCCTTTAGTTTATTTTATTTTGAGAAGCAGCAACAAAAAATTCATTAAAAAATGAACCATACGCAGAGAGATGCAATCAATGAAGGCAATAGACTACCACTAAGAGGAAAACATGACAAAAAAAGATTACTGATTGGTGGAATTTTCAGCCACTAGCTCAGGCCTGTTTTTGCTGATAATCTACATCCTCATTTCATTTTTTCTACATGATAACAAAGTGGGCATTCACTATAAAGGTCATCATCTTAATCTCATTGACAATTGGTACCAATTCTTGGAGATGGAGAAAAACCTCAAGTCTATTGTGCATCACATCAACTTATGTATGAATTGAGATATGGCGTGCATACGAGATTTGAGACATGGCAGGAGGCTTTGTAATCAAGGGCTTTAAAAAAACTTATACAAAGACAAAATATATGAATTACAACTTTAGTGGAGATGTGCAAAGAGATGTTACTCCTATGAAAATTTGAGCACAAGAGATACCATAATGAGATTTCTCTTTTGATACTTTGGCTCTATAATTAGTAAGGATGAATAGATTGACGAGGACATCGAACATGGGTGAGAGCAGGGTGATTGAAGTGGAGACTTTGCTTCTGGAGTGCTTCGTGATATGTGCATAGCAAAAAGAATAAATGAAAAGTTTTATAGGGCAACGATTAGACCAGTTGTGACCTATGGAGAAGAATATTGGCCAATCATGAAACAACACATTCAATAGCAGAGTGTTGAAATGGAAGTGTAGTTAAACTAGAAAAGAAAGCACTCAGTAACTTACGGATAACATCAACAGGTGATACATTAAAAAAGACTCATTATCAGATACATTAACAGAGACTCATTTGACAACTCAAAGGAAGTTTTAGGAAAAATCTTACTGGGAGATGATCGAGGAAAGACCAATGAACACACAGTCATAAAAGGAGGTGGGAAAGCCAAAAGCAGCAGCCATACGGGAAGTTCCCCTTACATTTGCCTGGAGCTAAATGCAGAAATTTCATAAAGAATAGTGGACTAAAGGTTGGTTAAAATTAGGGAGTTTCTCTCAATAATGATTTGAAATTGTTATTTTGTACACATTGGCTCAGTTGAAGCCTCAAAGGTGCTACAGAAATCATGGCTAAGGTCCTTCATTACAATGGACTTAAGTCAAGATCCCAGTGGACAATACGAACAGAAGGGACCCCAAAGACTCAATCAGGGCCAGTTGGAATTTAAATAAACTCAGGGAAGGAATCGGGCACAATTGGAAACTGGAAGCCAAAGAACTCCTATAGTTTCTGTTTTGGTAGATGGAACTTAAAAATAAATTTATGAAACTCATAATAAGCCCATGCGTATAGATCATTTTTATTCCTAACAAGTGACAATATGTAGAATTTCATTTGTTCCTGGGTAGCTGAACAGTTCCAGGAATCTAAAAGATGCCAAAGAACCATCAACAACCAGCTAAGAAGCAAAACTCAAATGCTAGAAACACTGTCTTAGGCTTCTAGATCCCTAGAGTCCTCCGGAATTGAGGAGTTGATTAAAAGTTCCACAATCCAAACAGGCCCTTTGATGGCTATAAGAGGTGCTTCACTCTCTAGTCTATAGGATATTGAATCAGTCTTCAACATAATCATCATCCAGAAAATGTTAGGAACACCATCATGATTCCATATCTTCAGAGTTATACGGAATTGAGGAGTTCCTCAATCAAAAGTTCCACAATCCAGAAAGACATATAGATGCCTCCAAGAGGTGTTCCACCCCTAGGATGCTAGACCGAATATTAAGATAGTAACTAAATGCTATCGTTAACAGGGGCTATATTTCGCTAAGAGGTAGGTAACCTTTTAACCATTGTGTGGAACACCCCATCACAACCCCCTCACTTCCTCAGTCACTCACCCCAAATGAATTAGCACTCACCATAATTTGACATTAATCTAAATAATAATCACTTTTGGATTAAATTTTATAAAAAATGTAACTTAAAAAAACCGTTGGAATTTAATTTGATGGCGATTATTATTTAGATTAGTACCAAATTAGGATAAATGCTAATTCATGGAGTGTTAGTGAGTGTGAGAGGGTTGGATTCGTAATGGGGTGTCCCACGCAGTGATAAAAAGGTTACTTCTCACACAAAGCTATGAGAGGTACCTCTTACCAAAACATAGCTCATCTTTAACATCTATAGTAATCATATGTTACCCCAAGGACCTTGTTGAATGTTCCCCCCTCCCTATTCCCCCGCTTCCCCTCTCTCTCTCTCTCTCTCTCTCCAGTTCCTAGTTTTCATATCTGCAGTTTGGCACCATTAATTTAATAAGGAAGACAACATTTCAGATAATACATTTTGCACCTATCTATCCATTAATCTATGTCTCTTTTTTTATATGAAAAAGAGATACTATATTATAGATAAATCTATCTATCCACCTATTTTGATCAAGTAGAATCATTCGCATGTGTTATCTACACACCTCCAATCCATGGCGTTCCTATGATAAATCCAACCACCTCACAATAAATAAAAAGGAAAAAAAGAGAAGAGAAATTACCATCACCATCAAAATGGACAGAAAAAAAAAATGGAAGTAGCACTCACCCCTACTTGATACACAACCAAATATTCATTGTTTAATTGAATTAAATAGAAGTAGAGGCCTTTCAATCAAGAATGATGATCTGATGGGACTGGCTGGACCAACCATCCACAATAAAACCTTTCCATCCATCATCTCTGATGAATGTCCTTCACTCAGGTGGACTCCACAAAGGGATGGGTGCAGACAAGGTAGTAGAAAACAGATGAGTCAGATTCAAGTGGCTGAGTTGTTGGAGTTGACCCCTAGCGAGTTGAGTCTGGTATCTGATATACAACAATAAACTGGACTTAGGCAAGACTTGAACATGTCGAGATAGTGCTGACATGGACATTTTTACCCTTTAAATCTGAAAAACGCGACAAGCTCAGTTTGCTGATTTCTTTCCCCATATTCAAATCAGTGAGCATGAACTAAACCCAGCTTAGGTATATTGGACTCAATATAGCATGCTGAGTTTGATTCTCCATATCTAAACTGCGAACAATAATTGGGTGAGTTGCATGTGACTTTGCTGAGTCTTGTATGAACCCAATGGAGTCATGTTTCAGAACAATGCCAAATGCCATGCCTTTGTTAGTTGAATTTAGAGAGCATAAGTTAGAAATAAGGATTTCTTCCCCCACCCTGAAACCTGATAGGATCAGACTAGGGCAAGAATTGACAAAAGTTGGCTGGATCAAGACAATACTTATTTGATATCTTCACTGGTTTAACTTGAAAAGTACCATAATTATGATTTGGGTACTTCTTTCCCATAAATAAATTGTCCACAGCCGAGTCAAGCTTGGCTGAATCTTATCCAACTCCACATTAGCAAGCTGAGGTCAATGAACTTTTGACCTTGGCTGAATCTTATCTAACTCCCCAGTAGCGAGCCAAGTTCAATGAAGCTTCTTCCTCTTCTTCTTCAAAGCTATTACTCATCCAATTTTGTTATTTTGGGTTATCTAGAATTTGAAGGTATTTTTACGGTTTCTTTTTTCATCAAAGTAAATAAGTTAATGAGCATCTGAAATTTAGAACCTTATTAGTTAATTGTGATGAACTAATAATTATTGGGCATGATATATATTTATATAATAGTTATTTAATTGTCTTTCTTTTGTTATCAAATATGAAAATGATATACCTCTGAATCCAAAACAACGGCTTATAGCTACTAAGGGTGTGTTTGTGTACGAGTCTACGTTTCCTTTTCTGTGGCATCAAAACCGGATGTAGGTGGGTGGGATCTTCGGATCCTTGATAGCACAAAATCATCATCATCATCATCATCATCATCAAAGCTTTATTCCAACCATGTTGAGGTTGGCTATGTGAATTTTGTTTCTCCATTCCGTTCTATTTTGAGCCAAATCCTTAGATAAGTTAAACTTCTTCAAATATGATTTAAAGAATAAAAAAGAAAGAAAGTAAGCCCGATCCTTGATAGCACAATATAAAAAGAAAAAAAAAAAAGAAAGAAAGAAAAAGAAAAAGAAAAAGAAAAAAAGAAAAAAACAGAATGGCACTCTTTTCCGCAGAAAGCTCACTTGAACAAATATGAACAAAGACAATGCTGGAAAAACCCGTGACATCAGTACTATGTTTCCGTAGAAAAACGCATTGCACAAAAGCGTCCTAAAATTCATAAATAACAACAAAAAATAATAAAATATAATGAATCCCAATGACTAAAAAGTTTCTGAAATCATTATTTATAGATCCATATGTCCACAAAGACACACAAACATAGATGTAGAAAGCGTCCAAGTAGGATAATCTCTTTCAAGAAGGCTTTGATCTTGGAATGTGATAATCTTAAAATCTCATCAGATGCCTATGTTGGATAGTCTATCTAGGAAATCCTTGAACCCAAAACATGATAAATTGAAAAACTTGCTGACATCGGCCAAGTCTTCCAAATTTATGAACATCATTTAAACCAGCATCTAAACACCTGATAAAACGGGTTAGTGTTCAAAGATCCAATGGAATTTGAATAAGGTCAATCACACAACATACTTACAAGATAGTGCAGGAAACTTCTAACATGTGTTCAAAATTTTGATGAGTCCTGTTCACCTTGACTCGATCACCCCTCCCCCTCCTCCCACTCCTCCTGCTTGTAATTATATAGGACTTGGAGTATCTGTTGATTCAGGCTGATTGATGGCGAAATAAAAGGTCCAAACCCGAATTAATCTTGATTTATAATAATAAATCTTATTTTGTGCTAATTAATACTTGTTTAGACTAATTTAACTCATAACCCTTTGGTTTGGATCATGGATAGGTAGTTGGGTCGGGTTCGAATTTTACTTAGGTAGTTGAGAACCTTTTTATAATTTAGAGTCACATGGTTTGCATCATTTTGACACCACATTAGTTGCATCATGTGTCTTTCATCTTGTGGATTATCTTTTATATTTGGCCCAAATTAATTTGGATCCATCTTGGCCCAATTGAATATCATTTGACTCAAACTATAATTTTCTTAAAGAAATTGGACTTGCATGCAAAAACCATAGAAAATTTGAGTGAAAAGAGGAAACCAACGTCCTCTCCTCATTTTCCCTCTTATCTCTTGTTGGAGCTCCATCTCCTCCACTCTACTCATTCTCCTCTTTGGGCTCCATCTCCTCCACTTTACTCTCATTCTCCTTTTTGGATTGAAGCTGGAATCCAACTCCTAAGAGCTTGCATGTGCTCCTACCAAATATCAATCATCTCTTTCTTCATCCTTTTGTGTATTTCCTTCATTAAAGCCACCAAATTCATCTTTTGCTCATAGTCTATAGCTCTCGAAGGTAAGAGATAACTTTCATTTCATTCCCTTGAGTTCAAAGAGTCAAGAAGACTCAAATGAGCAACATGCATGCATCTTACACTTAATTCACTATTTGCATGCTTTTGCATGTAATAGGATTTGCTTCTATTGAGGCTTTCTCTACTATCAAACCTAAAGAGAGTTTAGTTTTGGGTCAAGCACTGATATAAGGCAAGTATAAGAGCATATGTTACCATCATGCATGTCTAATTTGTTGATTCTTGAAGTAATCTCTCTCTTAATGTAAGATTACAGCTCTTTGACACTTATTTATGAGAATACATGATGTTTATGAGGCAATGGAGAATTAATGCTGGGGTTAGGAGATATGTAACTTGGATTGCAAAATGGTGGGAATGGACCTTGAAATTGGAACCAAGCTGAGAATTCTGTACTGAACTCGTGCTTCAGAAACAGCTTTTAGAAATTTTGAAGCTTATGGTAAAGCATACGGCTAAGCCGTAAGTGTATTACGGCTATGAATCTAGAGACCAATAATTCTGTATTTGTTTTACGGCTAACCCTCGGCTAAGCCATGAAATGAATTATGGCTAAGCTGTAACCACCTTGTGACCAAGTCATAAGCCATTTTATGATGAGCCTTCCAAAAAACCACAAACCCAGCTTTTCTCTATGGCTAACCTAAGGCTAAGCTGTGAGTTGTACTACGGTTAAGCTGTAGCTCAGCTGTGGCTTAGCCGTAGGCTTCATATAGCTAAGCCGTAGACCAATATACAGCTGAACCGTAACAGCGAATGAAATTTATAAAACATAACAGCTAAGTTGTAGGCCACCGTAACAACGGATGAATTTGTAAACATTATTCCAAATGACGTACTATGGACCTTCCGTAGTACATCGCGAGGCATAAGGAGAGGCTACACTTTTGATCTTTGGTGGAGCCGAGGTGTTCTAAAATTTATCATTAGATCATGTAAATTTTCAACAACCATAATACTATTCAAAGTTGTCGGTACATGGGACCTTACCGAAGCCCCGGTAAATGTTAATATGTATTAAAAAATGGGTATTACTTTCTATTACTTTATTGGATAAACAAATGATAAAACGTATACTTTTGACTTTTTAATTACTTTAAGGCCCGAAATTCTATTCGGAACTCGCTCACGATGTTCCATGAGTCCGGCCCTATATAAGTACAAATAATTTATGGAAATGAGAGCTATTTTATGGAGATGATTTAGAGGACCTTATATGAGATCCATTGGGGAGCAATGTACCCCCAGTTTTAGGAAAATCTTATTTTATTTCTTTAAAATGGGGATTAAATCTGTAGTTGTTCTAACTTTATTTTGAGACCTTAGAGATATGATATAAGCCATTCATACTCTTAAGATATTAAGTACAATCAAAGACTACGTAGGGCCTTATAAATGGTATCCTTATCTCAAACAAATTAGTCCAACGGTAATTAAATATTAAGAAGGAATAGTGCTGAGCTGTCATCGATTCCCTCTTGATTTTCTAGTTAGTTTCCAACGTTACGTTATGGGTGTTGGTATAAAAAGTGGTGTCTTTTGCCTAAACAATGTAACACTAAGATTTTGATAGCACATTGACATCGGACGTTTTATGAATACATCATATTGAATGACCTCGGAAACATAGATTATCTCGCATAGGGTTGGCTAGTAACTATCCTTGATAATTGCTCAATCTAATTACATTCATATTGTTAAGTAACCTTGCCCTCAACATGATTTAATTATGTACTCATTCTTCCTGGTGAACTTTGAGGCAAAATCGGTGCCGAAGCTTCCATTGAGTGTTTACCAGTGAGCCAAAATGAGTGTAGCTAAGGTTGACAAGGTTCGAGCTCTATTATCTCATTTAAGTATGCATTGTCTGATTATTAGTTACTTATTTGATTTCGATTTTTATGATTGAATATGATCTCAAGACCGAAACTCCCTTATGTATGATATGATGATAAGTATGAATGATTATATACGAATATATGATGATCGCTATGATCTATGATAAGCATGTCTGATATGAACTCGGGACGGTCTTGATACGTTGAGTCAGCACCACTTAGCTTGTACCCCTGTTAGGTTCGACGGGATCAATTTGGGTATCCCTTATATCATTGCTGCAGTAGTTTACGAAGGAGAAGGTCGACGCTCCTTGGGAAGCTAGAGTGATCCCTTAGCAATATTCCCCTCTGTATGTTATACGCTCTCCTTAGAGAGAAAATACCATCGTGGATGCCAACTAGTATGTTATGATATTCTGTTTATGATTCGTTACTTATGCTTACTTCACGCACAAAATGCCTATTTTTTGCTCTTGCTTTCTTTTAATTAATATGTTCTCTAATTCATTTGATATTTTATGATGGTCATATATCTCTATATTTGCTTAACCGTTGTGTTAATAGTGCTATCCTTGGTATTACAAACAGATCTAAGTACCAATTCCACCACTAACACACTTGTAGTAGAGTTTCCAGAGACTTCTTAGGGTATAGTATAATAATGTGGACTATGATAATACTCTATGGCTGTTCATATCGGAGAGCGCCATGGGTATATTTTGGGTAATGACTGGTTAAACCACTTGTTAGATTATGGTTATGCATCATGCCATTATGTTATATTGTCATTACATCACCTGATTTTGATGGATATGTTAGTTTATGCATGGGGTTATGTTTTATATAAAATACTGTTTTAAGTTCTACACCTTTGGTTACAATTGAAATTTAATGGACACAGTTTATGTTGAATACCATATCTTTAAATATGAGTTGTACAGGATACTGTTAAGTATAGGTAAAAATACAAAGGCTTCCACAAATGTTTTAAATGAACATGTGTTATATGTTAGTCCTCATACGTGAGTTCTGTATATTTTTCCCTTGTGGTGGTTCATACGTGTCTTAGTATCGCACGGATTGCCATTGGATTACGTATGCCTGCCTCGGGAGTCACCCTAATCGCAGAATCTCAGGCTTGGAGCGTGACATTAATACTTAGATCAGAGGTTGAATAATACTTTTCTTTTTTGGCTTCATCCCTTCCTTTCAGAAGAGTTAATAAACTGTTTCAAATTAAGGAACAGAACGTCATCCTAGTAATGTGCATTGATTGAGTTCTAGGCACCTAGCAAATCATGTATCTTCCACCTCGAATGTGATTAGCTGTTATTATAGAATATAGATCAACTAGAAAATGTTCATACAGTTGTTGTCACTTTTCACTTTCCATCATCATTGTCATGCTTACTCCCAAGGATCAAAATAGTGGTTGCGGTGGGCATAACGGCCAGTGGCCAAAACGCTACGTAGTGGGCGCTAGGTAGCGGTAGTTCCACTACGCAGCAATGTGAATTGAGAAAGTTGTAAAAAAATTTTAAAAAAATATCCACATAATCCAGAATATTGGAAAATGTTAAAAAGTGATGCTTTTTTTCCAATAATAACTAAGATAGGGGGATGTAGCGGTCAATTCAATGCATACAAGTTCAGTATCGTTGAATGATTTTAAAATAAGAGTATTGATCTAATTTTTTCCATACATTTTTATTGGTTAGCTATGTCCTAAGTTATTATTCATTTCTAAATTCTTAATTCAAATAATTAATTTAGCACAATTGTACATAACAAAGGATTTATAAATTATAAAGTAATGCTTAAAAAAAGTTTTAAGGTTCAAACCAAATAACAAATTAAGTTTCATTAAAGCAAACAATGAATTTTAGTTGAGAGTAGAGAACGGAATGCAGCTGCCAAGGGTTGTAGTACATTAATTAGAAAAGAGCCCTTGAGAAAAATTGTCCCTATCGTCTTTAATTCAGTAACATCTGATGTGTTTTCGTATTCTTTTAAGTATAGAAGGGTAGAAGCGTTGCGTAGAAATGTTGTTTGGAGAGAAGAATGAAAGAACTAAGCCTTACTATGCATTTTAAAATTTTTTGAAAAGTAACTGTCAATCACGCTTCTTAGCGGCCCCATAGCGTCCGTAATGGCCCGTAGTGGTATGTAGCGGCCATAGTGGACCGTAGCGACTACCACGGTTGTGAGCGGTGTTAAATTCAATTTAGCGTAGCGGCCAAGACAGTTATGCCTGATATAGTGTAGCGGCTTCTATTTTGATCCATGCCTACTCCTATCAATCTAGAGTTGGCTTGATGAGTCCTAGCAATAACATCAAAGACAAACAATGACAGCACCTCTCACTTCCCATGGAGAGTAGCAAAAACATCAGCAGAAAGAGACAAAATTCCTGAAACAATTCTATGTTCAACCCTCACAATAAAGCTTACAGCAAGTCTTGTTTCACACTGTTCATGCTTGTTTCATAGTGCTTGAATAATTGGATCAATAACCTAAAAAAATGCCACATAAAAAATAACTACGTAAGCCACATTTAACTACATATACAGTTACACTCATTAAAAGCAATTAAAACATGATGAATCCTATGACACTAAGTTACAAGACATTTTACTTTCTTTCTTTTATTCATAAAAAGAATTCTTTAAGAACATTTAAAATTTTTTTTAAAGATTTCTAGAGTGTTGGGTGAGAGTCGATCTGATCCAACCAATACAATTTGAATAAGTGGACCAAGTTCTACGAATTTTAAAATTACAATTTTCCACCAATCACATTTGCCAAATCAACCTCAAACATCATAATCTCATAACATGTTAACTCAAGATAATGGAATGGAAACAAAACCTGGCTACACATGTATAATTTCTTGTGGCGTCTGTTGAATGAGGAGAGAAGGTAGAGAAAACGGTAGAAAACTGTGCACTGTTCATATTTGTATATTAGAAAATTTTCTTTACTTGTTTTCTCCAACATCCACAACTTCTCCATAATCTATATACTTACTGAAAACTTCAATCAGGCACCACTGATCAACGTAAACTCACATCATTCATTAAGATATTTCAGCCACCTCATTTCAGATCCTTGGTCTAATAAGCATTATCAGAACCTTTGTATAATCATGCCTAAACAGATTAATCTATCCTATACTATTATCTCATGACACAATGAATCAAAACAAGTCATGCGAAAATATAACGGTTTAATTCAACAAAGAATTGCAATGGGAACTCTGACGACAACAGCCTTAAAGATAGCCTATCTTTTGACAGACCCCTCCTTCAATCGCCCTATGCGAGCATTGCATACTACCTCTCGTGTCTTGTTCGTAGTCCCCATTGGGTTGGCTTCACACAGGCAGCCAGCCATAAAAACTTCCCAAACCCAACCTGGGTCTACTTCTTGATCTGCGCAGTACTCTAACCATCCCCACACAGTAATTCCAAAATGCCAACCAGATGAGATTCCAAAGGATTCAACCATCAACTAAAGTATGATCAATACTATGACAGCTTCTTATTCCAGGAATTGATGGGTTGAGTCAACTGTCTTTCACATTGATAAAATCAAGATCCATTCAATCACCACAAACAATCCCAAAACACAATTCATTAAGGAAAAAAAAAAAAAAAACAGAGAAAAAGTGACAATGAAAACTCCCATCCACTCATACCTGTAACCTCCGTTCAAACTCCACCTGATGGCGATGGTGAACGACAAACGGCGCCAAACCTCCAATCACAAACAACCCAAGAAGCCCCAGAATCAAACAACGCAATCTCCTCCGACCCAGCCGCCGGAATTCGCCCTGCCGCCGACGCATTTTCTACCGTTTTCTTCCACAACTCAGCGTCAAATAAAAAACCCAGAAGAACCCATCACTCAAACAAGATGGAGAAACCAAGTAGAGCAGATTTCATACGAATCTCAGCTCTTCTTGCTGTTTCTGGGATCCTGTCTGTTTCAGAGAGAACAGAGGCTGTGATAAGTTTCTTTTGTATTGGAAACCGTCGGGCAATAAAGGATCCGAGCTGGGTTCTTGCCCCTTTGAATGGATTTGGGAGAAGAGTCTGAATCTGACACATGGATGGATTTAATTTCGGAGGGGGAGGGCGTGGGAGTTCTGCGTGTGTTTTTTTGCTCCAACAGGAGATGCAGAGATAAGTATGTCATTAAGCTTCTCTTTTAACGTGAAGCGTTTTATTTATGTCTATATCTTGATAGATTTATTTTACCTTTTCTTCTTCTTATTTTTAGGTAATTGAAAAGGAGATTTTCTTAGAAGATGAAAAAAAAAATTGAAGTTAAAGTTTTTGATAATCCTCACATCTCTCCTACTATCTCTCTCTCTTCTCCTAACTCTATCCTAACAAAAGGGAAAGTTTTAAATAAGTTCTTGAGTTTTCCCCTTATTTCAAAAAAAAAAAATGATATAGGTTTTGGAATTTTTCATGTTAAGGATGAGTTTTTATGTAAATTTTTAATTAAGCACAAGTGATCATTTAAAATTATTTTTAGTGCCTTTTTCTCTCAATCTTTTTAGAGTAAAACCCTTGTTCATTTTTGTTATTTTTTCAACCATTCCTTCACAAATGTCCTCAGAGTAATTAACGGCAATCAACATCTCCAAGGCAATTGGTATCATGTAGTGGCTATTGGAAACATTCCATGGAAACAAATGAAGGGTAATTTTGATATTTAAAAAAAATTGAGCAAAAGAATTTCTAAAAAATGACTTTAGATGGCCCACTGTTCTTAATTAAAAACTTGTCAGAGAACTTTGGTATAAATTGGAAAGTTTTGAAATTTGAACCCTTTTTTTGAAATAAGGTAAAAATTTAAGGACTTTTATGAAAATTTTCCCTTAACGAAACTTAACCGTATCTCCAACAACATGGTGCAAATAGGTAGATTCACATCGTTTGCTTGCAAAGATTTACATATGTTTATGTGGTTAATGTGTAATTGTTACGCATCCTTATATTTTTTTCACCATTTAAATAAATCATGCATGAAATGGGTTGATTCTAAGCACAAAATTTTTGCATCCCAGACTCATAGTAAACTGTTACGCATCTCACTTTTTACACGCACGTGCCACAGTGAAAAAAAACATTTGATTTTGGGGGCTATTAGGTTTTTTTTTTCAATTTTTTTAAATTCCTATGGACCCTTAATTCACAATTTGAACCATTCATCCTCTTTAGAAAGATTGAAGATGACTGGGGAACCAAATTTCAGCTGATGATTCATTATAAATTCTGAAAAATTTGAACAAAAAAAAAAAACCCCCTCCTAGTTAGATCTACTTTTCTAGACTTTAGTGAGCCTTTAATTCATAATCCAAACCATATATCTTCTTTAGAAGGCAAAAAGCAACCATAAGTTTACTCATAAGTCTTGATTCAGCATAGATCTGGAGAAATGTTTTAAAAAAAGTGAATTGTTAGATGCACTATAGTCAGACTGGCCATATTAACAAAAAATTTGAGCCATTCATCCTCTTTAGAAGGCCAAAAGCAAGTAAGGGTCAAATTTAGTTATCTATAAATCTTGAATTTTGAGAATTTTACCAGAAATGGTGAAATGTTAGATGAACTTAGATTCACACGTGAAAAATTGTGAAAATATAATAACAAGTAGTGGAATGTATTTCACATATAACTCATTTGTATGTGGAAAGTAAGCATAGGTGTGGGTGTGTAGGTGGGTGGGGGTATCAAGTAAGAGAAATATTCCTTTACGAGAAAAAAAGAAAAGAAAGCGAGGTAATATTATAGAGATCAAAGGTAAGGAAGACAAAGTAGAGATGGGCATGAAATGTTGACTTTGAAGGGTTTAATTTACTAGGGAGTTGGTTAATCATCTCTAAAGAGGGGGTGGGAGCTCAGTTAATGAGCCTCTTCCCTTCAGCAGAAATATGAGAGTGCGTATGAGTATTTACCAGAGGAAGCGATAGTTGAGTAATCATAACCCACCAAAGGCCGTCAAATTCTCTGATAGGTGTAGATTTCTTAGAAATCCCAGGGAGTCGTTGCCAAGCAAACTATTAGAAGTGGTCTTTGTTTGAAGTCAGCGGGAACACCCAAGTTGCTATATAGGTTCTGAAGTTTTTAAACCCCTCCACAAGTATTAACAATCCAGGCCAAACCTTCTATAAATAATTTAACAAGACACAATCAACAATAATAATAATCAAACATATCCACAAACAAAAACACAGTCATATACGTGGAAAAACCTATCAAAGGAAAAAAATACCACGGATCCTGAAACTTTGGCATCAGAAGAACCAAGCACGATAATTGAAGATTGTAAGAGTTACTTATAATTCTTTTCCAGTTGCAACTCAATCTAAGGGATTGTAGAACCTCTTGCTGACAGTTTGTCGTTGATTTTCTCCCATATTTGAAACACAACGTTTCGCCTCTACAAATGAAATATAATTTAAAAATGGATCTATAGAGGAGCTTTCAGCTCATTTTTATAAAAAAAAAAAACTCTAAAAGAGAAGATAAGTTTCTCTCACAAGATTTGAATATTTTCCTCCTTTGCTCCTTATATTCTTGGGTGGCTGGAGAGCTAATTAGGCTAAGAGAAAGAGAGTATATATAGAATATGGTTCGTAGCCCTCCTAAATGGAAATAGACCCAATGAAGAAAAAGAGTTTGGATTGAAAAGATCCACCAAGCGGTCGAATGTGTGCTACATACATTCGACCATTCAACCACATTCATCTTTTCTTCACCTTTGGTTACAATGAAGTTCAAACTGTCAAGTGGACGTTTGACTTCCAGAGCTCTTTGGATGACTGGCTCGGAAAAGCCTTGCCACAGCGTTCGACCATTGAAGCTCTCTGGAATCAAACTTGTCTCAATGCATTGTCATACTCAATCATGCATAACATGAGTTCGACCGTTGAGCCTCTTTGAAAGTATACTGTACAAACATTAAATTTCACATTCGAATGTGCATTCGAACTCCCCCTAATACTTGCATCAAACTGTAACACTCCGACCCGAGTTGATCCGGATTAGCGCGTAATTGCGTGTGATTTGCGCGTTAAGTGTGTTTTGATTTTGTTTTTCTTTGGCTTTGAGTCGTAGAGAGATTGTTTGGGTTGAGTTTGACTTGGTCTAGGTAGTTCGAGCCCTTTTTTGTAATTTTGGCTTTTGATTGACCTTGTCAGTTTTGCGTCATTCTGACGTCAGCGCGTGTATTTCGTTGAGCTTGTCGATTTTCGTAACTGTCTTGGATCCGAATGATTTCGTTTGCTCTCATTGGACCGTCATTTGACTCAAACTGATATTCGTGTAAACTGTTTGGACCTAGAAGCAAATTTGACTCATTTTAAGTATAAATATCCCACCAACTCTCTTTTCTCTCTCGATCGTCTCTGTCTCTCAGCTCTCTCTCTCTCTCTCTCGTCAGCTCTCTTTCTCTCCTTCTCCTTCTCTGTTTCTATTGCTTAAGGGAGGAAGAAAGGAGCCATTCGTGCGTGTTTCCCGGTGGAATGAGCCAAGCAACGAAGTGATTTCCATTTGTGAGGCAAGTATAAGCCCAAGTAGTATGAACACCAATTGATATGGATTTGATTGTTGTGTTTTTATGCTTCATTGTATTTCTCAGTATTGGACAGCCCCATTGAGTTTGTTTCACTGTTATTTGCTGTTTTTCGGTCGATTCGTTCACTTTCTGTATGACTGTGACAATTTCAGGAAAATGAGTCCGTGCACTCACGGCTACGCCGTGAAATGTGCTACGGCTAAGCCGTAAAATGGCTTACGGCTAAGCCGAGACCCAGCCGTAACCCTAACCGTAGAATAGTACAGACTGTTCTCTGAAAATAACTGAGAGTTGGCAAATTGCCATTCTTCTACGGCCCAGCCTGATCTAAGCCGTACATTGTCTTACGGCTAAGCCGTGGACCAGGATACGGCTGAGCCGTAGAGTAGAATACGGTTGAGCCGTAAATCCGGATGGACATTTTGGGAGCCTCGGCTCAGCCGCAGTGCATAGTACGGCTAAGCCGTAAGATGCCTCGGCTAAGCCGTGAGGTTACCTACGGCTGCATCGTGAGACCCTGAGAATTGAATGAAAAGGGATAGGTTTCAGCAACAGACCGTATATGGCTTTCATGTTAGAATGTAGCAAACCTGAACATGCCCAATGGAATGTCTGAATGACATGAATGATCTCGAGGGCTGTGAATCATTCATGCTTGTTATCCAGTTGTTTAGCACCTCCCCATGGGTGTTGGTTTAAGGGACTTCGATGCACACTCCAGACACTGCAACACTAGACAATGATGCATCGGAAGTACTTTGATTTGTTGAGCATATTGATTTCGGTTGTGCCCTCTTATGTGTTCTGCGCTGGACCTCTCGATTCTGTGGGAAATGCAGCAACCCCAGAGCGAAGCCCGGGCGGGACCATTCTTATTGTGTACTGTGTTTTACCGTTCCTCCACTGGAGTACTTGAGTCAGTGCTTAATTGTTCTGGGTATTTAGCTACCCATGCTTCAGTCTTGCTCATTGCGTTCAGTCTTGTTATTCACATTCAGTATCTTCTGTTATTGCTTATGTACATGCAGTATCAGCTTCAGTATCAGCTTATAGCATTCAGTATCAGTATATGCGATGCACTTCCTATTGTTTGTTCAGCGTGATATGTGAGATCTGTATGTGGTATGTGATATGATATGATTGATTGATTGAGGTGCATCATCCGATTTGATTGTGATTGGTATTGGCACTACTGAGCCTCAGCCTTAGGATACCCGACGGGGTTAACTTTGGTTTAGTTTATGTGTTTGCCTCTGCAGAGTGTTCTGTCCTAGGACTCTGGACCCCGGGAACTAGAGACCTATGCGTACCCTGGCCCGGTCGCTGGTGTTCTCATTCCGACTGCTCTCGTAAGGGAGAAAATGGCCAATGTAGTAGCCACTTTGACTGTTATCTGTCTATGATTCCGATAGCATGCTTATTTATTTGCATTACTGCTTAGTATACGCACATGATTTCGATGGATCTTGCACTGTGACTAGTAACTCATTATTAGACACAATTCGTGTTATCATCTTGTTGGCTTATATTTTGCTAAGTCGTTGTACTTATTCGTTGTCTTGTGTGTTGCAGGCTCAGATCCCTCTCCCGATCCTGCGTCGGTCGACCCGACTCCAGGAGAGGCTCGCGAGGCCCCCTCCGGCCTAGAGGAGTGGACTTGATCCACCATCCTCCTGAGTACGGTTTGCATCATTTTGTTCTCCCCATTCATTGAATTGGAGTCTATTGAGGGGATTTTTGCTATGACTTGTATTGTGGGCTTGATAATTGTATTTGATAGTTGTAAGCCCCATTTTTGTATCATACGTTCTTGTAATTGTACTTGTTATCAGTTCATGATCTTTTGTAATCTCCTATGTCATTTTGGTATATTGTGGTATGCCTTGATACGTACAGCTTCCGCGTATAGTTATTTGCACGTGTGATTGATCCCTTGTGTGTGTATGCTTGGACGGGGTTCAGGTGTGCATGCACGGGAGTACGTGTGTCATTGGTTAAACTTTCTCTGACCCCCGGTCCCTGGGCTCGGGTTGTGACACAAACTCACTGAATCAATCTTCACTTTTTCTTTAAGAGGAGCATACAATCCATTATAAAGAAAAGAAAAAAAACATACAAGAACAATTCAAAACCGAATTTTGTCCATTCCCATGAATATGCCAACTCACACAGACATTACAGGTTCTTACAAATCTTTGGCTAAGTAACAATGATCAAAGTCATAAGAGAAATGGACCCTACAAGGGTGGGCCACAGAAAATTGCACCAATGAGAAAAACCAACAGCTTAATTGATGGCTTGCGGATGGATAAACGGTTCAGTAAAGGATGTTGAACACGTCAAATTGAAAAATTAGAAGAAGAAAAAAAACAAAAGAACCTATTGATTGTTTGTTTTATTAGGACGCAATCAGCAGATGTGGCCCACCTGCTTTACGGCCCATCTCTTGAATGATCACATTGATAGTGCCACCCAGACCACCAATAATATGTTTTGAGGACAAAGGGATTCCTAATCTTTGTGGTCTTCTGAAATAGCTAGATTTCTTTTAACTTCACATAGTTAAAAAATAAAGGAAAAACAAAGAAATTAAAAAAAAAAAAGAAAAGAAAAAGGGGCATTGCACATGAAACCATGTGCCAGTGCTCTTAAAAACATAAAGACCAAAAGAGGCATTTTTTATTTTTGGTTCTGTCTCTCTTTCTTGGGTTCGCTGGATCAATCAAGGGGCAAAAACTGCAAGAGGGATCTGTTCTGTTGGTTACAAATGACCCCAATCAAGCCACCACAAGAGATGGCCAAGGAACCCATCATTCTCTCAAAAGGTTTTTCATGATTCCAATCTTGATAAACTAAGAAAAGCATCATTCAATTGTACTTCTTTCCACCTTTGAGCCAATGATATCCTTTCTATTTTGCATTGATGGATGAAAGTGAACATGATTTTCATTATCAAAATGATAATGAGATGATAATAAGATGTTGAAAATTTTGCTTCATCAATACTATATTATAATAGTTTAATTTTAGTTACATCATCATTTGGACAATTTTGTCCGATGAAGGGAGATCACCCATAAGTTAATGCACTGTGAAATGATTTGACAATTAAATCACCCTTCAACTTACAGTAATTTGTTCATTTGAGCTGGTAGATTCTAAGTCAAGCACAATCTAAAGGACGGCAAATGGTACCCAAACATGCAGACAAATTAGAGGCAAAGAAACAACAAAATGGGTGTGAAACTTATCTTTAATTTGACAAGAATTTGGAGTATATGTGTTCAAACCATGAAATAAGATTTGAGCTTAATTAATTACAAACCAAATATATATACACAAGATTTTTTATACGAGATGTACCTCTTTGGGAGCCTTAAATAGACACATCCATCATCAATCGAACCTTTTCAGACTAATGAACGCTCAGTGCTCACCCAAACTCAACAATTATTTGAATTTTACTCATTGTTGAACTGAATTTCATAAAATACAAATTAAAAAGATCGCTTAACTCTTACAACCATCTGAGATTGTTTTGCTCAAAATGTAATATATAATGAGACCTTTCCACCACACTATCATAATTGGCATGCATCGATATGAAATCCTATTAGAGATTTACCTCAAAAAAATCGAGAGGTCTCTTTGTTAAAAATTATTTACACTACAAGTACATTTGAAATTAAATAAGATGGTTGTTAAAGTCGATCTGAACTGGATATTGGGCTTCCATCCGGTCTAGAGTTAGGATCCTATCCTTTGCTTAGTTGCTTTCCTCTTGATGTTAGTATGCTAGCTAGTAATTGCTTCCAAATCATAGGATCGCCGTTGGACCCAGTACTAAATAGATCATGGATCCAGATCCAGGTCAACCTAGCATGTTTACTTCCTTTTAGCTTAACAAAATATATAAGCCGTCCTTTGTCTTTCACATATATGAGAAATGAAAGTGAGATTTAAATATATAAAATTTGCATATATGAATGTTATGGATGTGAAACATGATACCAAGCCCACTGTGTTAAAAACATGTAAAAGCTACATGGTTGGGCCCTAAATAGCCTTAGTTTCTACCGTGGCTATTTTTACCTCACATTTTTTTATTTTTTTAAAACCCACCGCCTCATTTGTGTTGGGTTTTGTCTTGTATTCTGGTTTAGCCGGATCGGTTGTCTGGTTTAGCCAGAACCGAGGTTCAGGGTTAGAGGTATTTTAGTCATTATGTATGGGTTTTATTGTTGGCCAAGAAAACGGAAACTATATGTATTGATGTACAGTAACCCTAGATCTTAAAGGGGATCGAGATGGGATCATAGTAGATGAGTTCTCTCCTCCCGTAGATGTAGGCAAGGTTGTCGAACCACGTAAAATTGCTGTGTTCATGTGTGTGATTGCTGTGAATTCATCATGGTCCTTGGTTTGATCAGAAAGAGACTGGCTCTCGGTTTGCAGGAAACGGGCGAGGTCAGATTAGGCATGGATCGAGATCACAAGGTGGGCTGGGCGGTTATTGGCTAAAGGAGATCAGAGATCTCCGTGCAGTGCACGAAATGGAGAGGAGAAATCGGCTGTGCTTCTTGGTTTGCTGGAGAAGAAGAAACCAGTCATCGACCGTCGTCGGTGAACTGCTATTGTCGGATCGTCGGGGAAAAAGACATTGACTGCACTGCTGCAAGAAGAAGAAGGAAAAAAAAGGGACCGGCTGTTGCTATGATCGTCAACCGGCGGTCGCCGCTGCTAGACGCCGATATTGCCGTCGCCGGACCAGCCGCGAGCCAGCCGGACCAGGCAACAGGAGCCAAAGTAGACCGGGGCCTGCAACCACTTCTGTCTGCAACTGGGTTGTAGAACGCAGAGTGTAAAAGGAAGACGACTCACCGTTTTCAGGTTGGATTTCGGGTTCCGGGTTGGGTCAGTTCGACTTGACCCGTTGTGGAGAAGCCCAGGCAGTGACGACTGTAGGTCAGGTTGGTCCAGGTTGGTTTGGACCTGGCCCGTGCAGCAGCAACCCATGGTAATTAGGTCAGGTTGGTTTCGGGTTGGGTTGGACTTGACCCATTGCCCAGAGAAGCCTAGACGGTCATAGAGCAAGTCGGTTCTGGGTCGGGTCAGACTTGACCCGTGTACGCAGAGTCCAGCCCAGTTTGCCAGCAAGCCGTGACGTCAGCACGGTCAGGCAGGTTTGACCAAATTTGTGGCTGAAATTGTTTCTGCGATATTTTGATTGTCCGATGTCTGATCGGAGATCCGTTTAGGCCTACGGACTCGTTGTGAGGAGATCTACCCGTATGTGGAGGAAGATGGGCTGTTCAATAGTCAACATGGATGTTTGAACAATTAAAGTGTAGAAAATTGTTTTTACGATATCGAATTCATCTGGAGTCGGATTTCAGATCCGTTTCTTTTAGCATCTTTACGGTGATGAGATCTACGAGGTAGACAAAAGATATTGGCAGTTTGATGGGCAGAATATTTGGGGGACTGAAGAAACTGACAAATTCATGATGATAGTAATGGATTCAAGTATCACGGGCCAGATTGAAGTGTTTGATGGAAAAACGACTTCAGGAATTGGCAAGGTAGAGTGTTAGACTCCGTGACACAGCAATGATTGAAAAGTGTTATTTGATGTCATGAATAGTAGATTGCTCCGAGTACTTTGATGGAAAGCTCAGATCCGTGTTGAAGGGATTGAGAAGGAGCGACATGCCAAAGTGGAAGAAAAAGCAAAAGAATCAGAATCGGAAGGAGGTAGTGTGCAAGAAATCTCGGATTTGGTTGACAAGGAATCAGTTTTGGTCACTACAGGTATGGATTGGGTCGGTGATTCATGGTATTGAGATTCAGACTCTTCCTATCATGTGATTGAGTAGAGATTGATTTGATGCAAATAACTCTCATTGTTGATGGATTTGTTCTTATGGGGGAGAATGCAACTAATGAGCATTTGAGATAAGAGCGGTATAGATCCAGGTGTGTGATGATGTTATTCAAACTCTAACGGCTGTGATATATGTTCCGAGTTTATCGAAAGAAATTGGATTTCTTTGTGTGCCTTAGACTTCAAAGGCTGCAAGTGCACTGTAGCGGGTGGAGTTATGAAGGTGGAAAAGAGAACATTCGTCATCATGGAGGGTAAAATGGTCATAAATCTCTACAGGTTGATAGGGGATGTTTTTTCAGGTGGAGCAGTGAAGGAGACATCAAATAACAGGGGAGGAAATCCGTGGTTCAAGTGGAGTTAGATGCAACGGATTATTGGAAGATGGATTGATGGGTCTTCGATGATATCATCTAGCAGAAATTTAGGAAGCCCTGAATGGAGATGATTTTCTCAGAAAAAGATAGTTTTGTTAAAGTTGGAGTAAGCCAGTTTAAGCATCGGGTCATACCTAATCCGTATGTACTGTGCCCAACCCACCAGAACAGGCTAGAACAGGATAGTTGCAGGTTTGACGGAAAGAACACCGGAATGAAGACAGAAGGAAGGATTCACAAGGTACTAGTGAGATCCGGATTTGGGGAGGTCTTCAATTTTGTCTTGACGGATGGAAGTTGAGTTCATTGTGTTGCAATGATGCATGCATGTGGCAACAAATGGAGAGCGCTTCGGAGGTCCAAGACGGTGGTGTTGAGGTCAAAGAAGGCAACAGTGGCCACGTTAGGTCGTAGCATGTGCGGAGGCGTACCTTTTAGCGAGGTATGTGAAGTGCTGGTTCAACATGTTATAGAGTGTTGAAGAGAGAATACTGCGCCATCGATGTAGTAACATACCCGTCAGCAAGGTGCGTGAAGACATTACCGGATATTTTAAGGTGGCTCTGAGGATTTACGGAATCCAAGCCAAGGTGGAGATTGTTGGGTTTTGTCTTGTATTCCGGTTTAGCTGGATCGGTTGTCTGATTTAGCCAGAATAGAGGCTCAGGGTTAGGGGTATTTTAGTTATTATGTATGGGTTTTCTTGTTGGTCAAAAAAGCGGAAACTGTATATATTGATGTACTGTAACTGTAGATCCTAAAGGGGATCGAAATGGGATCATAGTAGATAAGTTCTCTCCTCTTGTGGATGTAGGCAAGATTGCCGAATCATGTAAAATTGTTGTATTCATGTGTGTGATTGCTCAATCGTGTGATTGCTGTGAATTCATCGTGGTTGATCCGTTGAAAGCGATAGTTTCTGTTGCACCGCTTTTCCCAACAATTTGTGGCTTTTCAGACCTAATTACATGGGGCCTAAAATAATTATTCCCACGTCAAGTCTCTTTGTGATGTAAAACAAGTTGCAGAAGAATTTCTAGAGTTTAAAGATCACCATCTTCAACCTGATATCAACACCTTGAATCCATGAGGAAGAGATAGGGAAAGCCCTAAAACAAGCTATAATTCATATTATTCATTGAAAAGAAGCATTAAACTGTTTTTATAGAATCCTGAAATCCTAAATTACCAGAAATAGTAAACTTACCAAAAATAGTAAAAAAATAAAAAATTATATTAAAGCCACCATTTCTAAATAACTGTCTAAGACTTTCTAAAAGGACTCAACCCAAAATGGACTAAAATATCTCTTAAAAAGGTACACCGAAAACTTAGTAGTACAAAAATTGCATTTTAACCCCCGAAATAGCCTAATTGGGCCTCCGATGACTAGCGGCCTTCAGGCATTGCCCAAGCGTAGAGCACATCGATAGCTTCAAAATGCATGATTATCTGCCCTATGATAATACATGGATAAAAAATTATGGCCATTTGAAGTTGCAGCTATAGATTTAACTTTCTAATTTGACTTCTTGTAATTCTTTTGCCCTAGAAATTCTTTTGCAACTTGCTCTACATTATTCTACATTAAAATTTCTCCCACTCCTATTCGTTCCTCTCTCTCTCTCTCCCAATCTCTGTAGAATCTAGTCTTCAGCCTATATGAAGATTTTAGTCATGATACTAAATGTTGTGGGATGGATTGACAAATATTTGTATAATTGGAATATAAATTTGGAACTCACAGGAACTGCAAATGATAAAAGGCAATGATGGAGGTTAAGACTGTAACCCTATCCTGTGTGCCTCTCTAGCTGAAGAAAGTGTGAAACAATTCCACACCTTTTTAAGTGTAAAGATTTTCATCCAAAAGTAGCCTTACTTACATATCATTAATTATTGCATTTCATTTATACATGTGATGTATAATTAAGCTTAAACAAAAGGCATACATGCTTAAGTGTTACACTTGCATTCGTACCTAGACAAGTGTAAACAATCAACTATAAAGACATATTTGTGCGGCCACCTTTTTATAAAAAAAAAATATATAATTAGATCTCAAAGTTCTAAATTTAGTATGAAAACATTTTCACGTTGAAAAGTGGATAAATAAATACCCAAAAGTACCGATGAGTGGGATGGACAGGGTATTGTCGGACTTGATTTTCCATGACATGCTCGAAAGTTTTCCACATAATCAACTTTCATCAGCTCCCGTGCATGGTTAGAAACATTGCACCTATTGACAATTTCAATCATGTGATTTCGCTGGTAAGTGGTATTTCACATTTGGGACCTTCGACCATCTGTAGAAAATTGACAATTCTCTTTTTGACATCCATGTGTTATACGCGTCTCCAACAATTTTCAGAAATGGTCACGTGGTCATGACATTTATATATGGCTATGCGCGTAAATGTCCAACGTACTGCAGATGCGTAGCCATTATCATGGTTAAAAACGGCTTCAAACGCACACTCTATGTTAGCCGAACTGGTTTTGCACAGGAGACCTTGCAATATAATGGGTTCCGAGACATGAACTGAAACTTCGGGTATTGGCCCTAGATCAAGGTCACTGCATGGACCCAATTGATGATCGGATCATTTTGTTAATTCAGTTTTAAGTCCAGGTACACTATGGACCCAACCTGAACAGGACATGGTTCTTGGAGCCACAGGAACTGCACACTACCTGGTCTCCAATTTTCTCTACCTGGGACCCATTAGAGGTGATTAGTTGTACTAGTGGAAGGTTAAAAATTCAAGATATGTTCCACTAGATGGATGATCTAGATTTAGGCACATGAGTACATTTGACAAAAAGAATGAACCAAAAATGGAAGTCTTAATATGACTAATTGAATTAAACCCCTGTAACCGAAAAAGGATGCCCTTAAGTCCTAGACGAAAATATATAAACGAACAATTGTATATATTAGATATGTGCCAAAAATTCAGGCTCTTTTGATTAGTTCTAAGCATAAATAAATAGTTGAAACAGTTTATTTTGGTGGATGACTAATTTATAAAGTGCTTTTATTCCCTTTTTTTTTAATGTAATGAGGTAGAGAGATGTCAAACACCAGCATGATTTCTTTTGCTAGAAAATAATTGACCATCAAATTCTTTTGCTAGAAAATAAATCGAGGGCAAATGGAAAATGAATGCCTGCCATGCATCACTCATCACCCATCACCCTTGAAAGTTAATTAGGTATAATTTACACTACCACATAACATTCTCCCCTCATCCTTTTAATATATTTTGTTGGAGACCATTTGACCATGAATCCCCATATATTTAGTTCTTTGCAAATAAAGAGCCCTTAAATGAATGGAATGTAAAAAAAGAAGAAGAAAATTCAACAAAAAATAGTAAAAATAGACATAATTAACCTAGTTCCTGTTAGGTTTGATCCTACTACAGCTTGCTGCTGTTATTTTCTATAGAGCTAAGTGTTTGATGTGTTAATATAAGCAAAAAAAAAAAAAAAAAAAGTTGGCGAGGAAGAATAAATGGTGCAAATTGAGTTTCAATGCTGCAGCATCACCTTCATCCAATAGTTTGCGAGAGGGATCAAGGAAGCAAAAACTAATTAGCAAAAAGACTCATTTAAATGAAAGACAACATTCATCAAATTGTCCTTGTTACTACTTATCTAGTTATAGAGATTTGTGTTAGGAAAATTGTGTGGCCCAACTGTCATGGGGCTCATGTTGGATCGAGCCCGGCGGTATGTCGCAGATGAAATTTTCATTAGTCTTGATTTGGTAGAGTTAGATATGGATTAAATGCTTGGTTGCAGAGTTTGGACCAAATTAGGCTTTCGGTTTAATAGAATTCCCACGTTTGTAAGGAGATGTGGATTTTAGGAGTAGAGTCCATAGTAGTTGCGACTCCTAGTGCGGGATTGCTCTATATAAGGGAGTTGAGAACCTAGGTCTGAGAACATTCACAGTGAGTTCGTTGGATTTATCTTAGACCAAAACACACAAATGTTCTCGGCGAGTTCGGTTCTAACACCCATCGGAGACAAGCAATTTCTTTCCATTTGTGCATGGTTCCATGAGTTTGAATCCCTTGGTGACCAAAAGAACAAAAAATAATAAAATAAAATAATATTTAAGCATCCAGATCATAAAGGGCAAAGATGTGATGAAATTCCAATAACAAAGTCCGTTTTATCTTAGTGCTCTAATTAGTCGATTAATATCAACTTTATTGGTGGTGTATATCATATTCTTTGCGAATCATTGCGTCGGTCCCGATCAACACCTGATAATTATCAGCCGATGTTTTGAACCTTGATGCCATCCCACAGTTATCACAGCATCCATGAGATAATAGCCGCTTTAGATGAGAACATAAATCAGGAGGGCCGATGGGTTACCACAATTGGGTTTTCAAGGCAAAAGATTTGAATCTCATATGTGCGCATCTAACATTCAAACATGTGCTTGAATTGTTGGTTTCAATCTCCACAGAATCAACAACATGAAAGAATTGGCAGTTTAAACTTCCAAATTGCACATCCGCAGGATGTCTATACTAGCTACTAACTAACACAAACCTTGTGCTGGACGCAAATCTATGAAATCCATGCCATACATGCTTCTCAAGCATTATATGCAAATAGAACTGACGCTTTCAAAACATGGCATGGTGACATGTAAATTTATATGCTTAGATAATTGAATTATATGCTTAGATAATTGTATTTAGCTTTCAACCAAACTATGTGTTGCCATTGTTGTATCATGTCAAATCGATGTTGATAAGGTCTTTGTGAATACAAATTTATTTCAAGAAAACAATTGCCATGGTATCACTTGGGTTTCCTATAAATCCTTACTTGGATAGGTATTTTTGTTATCTTTTGGCTGGAGTTTTACCATGGTGTCACTTGGGTTTCCTATAAATCCTTACTTGGATTGTTACTTTAGTTATCTTTTGGTTAGGAGTTCTAGAGCATAGCTCTTTCAAGTAACTTTAAATCAAGGGCTTTGATGATAATGATAATGATGGTGGTGGTGCTGGTGGTAATAACTTCTATAGTAGCCCAGGGCTCCCCGTCGAAGGCTAAGCTGACTTTGAATAACATTTACTCTTTCAATTAGGCTCAATATTATTGAAAAGAAGGAAATTAAGTCCGTACCATATATGTTGCCAAGTGCCTGATCTAAGAGTATAAAATGGGCAGAAGTAAATTTTTTTATTCAATATTAATTTTTCAAAGAAAATCTTTCAATGGATACAGTTGATTGGGAGTGAAACTTCTCTTCCATAGCCCTCATTCCAAGATCAATGAATCACGAAAAATTAACCCTCCTCAAATTTAAAAAAAAATTCTGATGGTGGAATCTTTAACATGGGGATCAAACTCGACCCATCTCGTATGCAGAAGATCCCTATATCCCGCTTTCCTCCTTTTCTAGTGGGCTCCAAGGGGTGCAAAATTACCTATGCAATGTTGAACTCTCCGCCGCCAACGTATTCAAGGGTGAGAACTTTCCATACTCGTAGTTGCATGCATGGTCATACCTCATTACGACACGCCACAAACAAATAGAGACATTCTTCTACTTCATCCTAAGTTAACCATAAAAACAGATAATTCATAAATCAAAGACATGATAAAAAAAAGCATTTTTATTTCTATATAAAAAAGTATCATTTTTATTTTTATTTTTATGGTACATAACAGGATCATTTTTATTAAGAACAAAGAATACATCTTTGAGCACAATCCAATCTGCGGATTGTTTAATTTATTCCAACATATATAGGTCGACAACTTTATGAAATGAAACATATAATTCAAACGAACCAAACACATGTAGTGAATGGTATTATTCATTTTTCATATTTCTCAAGCTTCATCATTGGCACCTTCATTCTTAGTAGGAAGTTTCGAAACCGATGGAACGTGCGCATTGAGACTTGTAGCGGTGTGGGAAATGGCGGCGGGTGGGCAATCACCACCTGGTGTGGGAGTGTAGGAACAATGGCTGTGTCCGGGAGGCCCACTAGAATCTTTTTGGAGGGACTGGAACTGGGTTCTCTCTCCCCACAAGGACCCAGCTCCATCCAAAGGCCTAGTCGCCTCAAGAGGTGCTGAGCTCAAAATCAAGAAGGTGACGAAAAAGAAGATTCCAGTGGTTATGAAGAAGTTTACTCTGCAAGAGGCCATCTCTTAGAAGAGACAAAGGCTGTCTTTTATATGGGCGAGAGAGAGAGAGAGAGAGAGAGAGAGAGAGAGAGAGAGAGAGAGAGAGAGAGAGAGAGAGAGAGAGAGAGAGAGAGAGGTCTTAATAAAAGAGATAAGATGAAGAGGATATGTAGTTAAGGTGATGGGAATGAAGAAGTAGGGTGTTTGTATTTATAGGGTTTGGGCTAAAGATGTCCGTTAGGATTGTGTTGAACGTGTTGCCGTGTAAAATTTTTAGACTGAAATGGACGGGTCTAGTGGGGTATGCTATACTAATGACTAAAATCTACAGCCAGAACCGCAGCAAATTGAGGAGACCTTGGACCTGACCCGGTTTCTCTAACCTCAAAGACGTTAGATTTGAACTGTCCGTGGGCCGATATCTCTGACTTGGTTGACAAGTTTAACCTAATACTAGGTTAACAGTGCTTCTGTAATTACTTCCATTCCAAACCTACCATATTCGGGGTTTTTAAATTAGGCCCCATAGATTAATCCCACCTCATTTTAAAAATAGACGTGTGGCAAAATTTGTGGGTGCACTCATCGACAAAAAAAAAAAAAAGCAAAGGGCTCTAGAATTTAGAACACCAAGGGAAAAGAAGGGAAGAAAAAGGAAATACGCGGTTCTTATCAACCTTTGATCTAAAATCATGAAATGAATAATAAACAAAGTTTCTATTTGACCGATAACTTCGTGTCTAATAAATTATGAGATATGAACCCCATAAAGCCATTCTATAAAATACTGAATTATTGTTGTGAAATTAAAAAGTGGATATTTGCTGAATGGAGATCAAACTTGGCTTTTCTCTTTTCCAAAAGATAACTACTGAAAGTTTTAGAATGTTCAGAATTTATTCTAAATCGTGATTCGATTACTACTTATATGCAGTGAAAAAATAAAGGCAATCAATTACATAAAAAAGACAACACACAATATAACATAGAAATTCAAAAGGAAAAAAATCACAAATCCAAAGTGGACAAATCAATTACTAACCTCTGCGGTATAATATATACTTGTAACCTTACAGTTAGTCCTTTGACACAAGGCGTTATAGTTGCTCTTGATGGATCTCCACAGTACGCAGTCTCTCGTTGCCTCGCTATCAATGCCTTGATCTCCATAACGAATGATTTTTTACAATGAGAAAACAACCTTCTACAAGGAAGTAAAAGCCACAAATCTCCTATAAAGAAGTAAAAGCATTAACTTTAAAAATTAAAGCTTTCAGCCCAATATCTCATGAAAACTTTAGAAAATATCTTTAAAAGCAATCTCAATTCAAAACTTAAAAATCTTTATGTGTTATGTTGTACTTAGGGTTGAGAGCAACACCCTTTTTATAGCCCATAATTTGTTCCTTAGGGTTATAAAGCAAATCTAAATAAATTAGGTAATTCCGGAATAAATAGAAAAGGTTTTCATGTAAGTCGGTAGGCTTCCACCGTCTGTCGCTCAAGTGCAGTTAAATGGGAACTCAAGCTCGCCAGCCAGAGTCTTCGGTGCTTAATCAGGGTCATACAGGTGCTCAAGTGCGCTTGAATTTCTTATATGCATCGGTAAACTTCCCGAGGGTAGAACTTTATCGTTTTAATTTCGATTTACGTAGTCTTAGACTCTACGAATATCTACTTTAAACGAGCTTTTCGATGATAGGTAATGTGCCCATATCTGATACTTGGCTTCTGAAATAGGACCTTTTAATCCATATTGTCCTCGGAAAAATATTTCAATTTGTTGTTATCTTCAATTCAGCTTAGCCGGCATGCAACTACAGTCCATTCTAAATGTAAAATACAACTCAATGGACAAAAGTTTTGCCCAATATATGAATTTAGCCAATACAAATATCTTTAGAATCTCCACCTTGGCAATTCATGGATAAAACTTCATATACATTCAACCCATCTAAAATAAATCCAAAAATACATTGAGTAAATTAAAATTGTAAAAAAAAAAGAATTGTATCTTTAGCTCAACAACAAATTGAAGAATAATCTTACTATTAGAATACATTTTCAGCTTTTTGAATCATATCTTTAATCTTTAAAACCCCTTTTTAATGCCTAATTCTCCCCCTTTTTTGTTCATAATTTACAAACTTATGATAAAAATATGTAGCATGTTTGTCAATTAGGATATAGCAATAGCTCCCCTTAATTGTGACTTTCCTCAATGATATATTTATATTATCTTTGGGGTCGAGGCTTGATTTTTTTTATCAAGAGCTTTGGAATTTTAGTATTCAATTCATGCATTAAAGAATTTCAACATAGTGTGAACTAAAATAGATGGCAAGTTTTTCTTTTTAATCCAGATTGCACTTGCAGTGGGTGCAAAAAATTGAGTTTGCCGTTGCTTGTTTTTTGATGTAACATTTAATTTGTTGCAATGGGGACAGATGTATCATTGTATTCCATAGAGTGACATGTGGGTGCTCGTGCATTTTTAGGACATGACTTACTTTTTGATGCACAATCAACATGTTTTTTCTTGTAGTATGTTGTGGAGTAGATTATGTACCGCTTTTTTAATAAAAATAATATTACGTATAGATTTTGATATTGAAGCACCATTAGTGTATCCAAAACCAATCTTATCAGAGTGCAACTTCTGAACATTCAGGATGTTGTCAAGAATATTTGAATTGGCATACATCTGACTCAAAGCAACTTTTGAAGCATCTAACTCTATCAAAGCCATATTCAACTTTCCATTTAGATCTCCCAGCTCAATTATTTAATACTTCGGTTCTTAGAGACTCACTTTCTTATTTTTCAGTATTCAAACTTTTAAGTAGAAAACCTTTATGGCTTTCAGTAAGTGTGATCTATACATATACTTCTTCCAGATTCTTCTTAAAAGATAGAATTTTAGTATAAGAATCTTTAACTTGTTTCACAAGTTTTGCATGCTTGCCTAGTTTCTTACTTTGACTATACAAAAATTTATATTGAGCTTCCCTGTCTACGTTTTCATGAGATACTTCATCATCATGAATATTATCATCAGAATTAGCTTCAGATGGAGAAGATCTAATCATGAAGGCAATATATTTGGCACTAGTAGTGTCAAGAAGAAAATTTTCTACATTTTTATAATCATCAACTTTACTTCATCTATTCTTTTTGCTACTTGTACATTCAAATGCTCTATGGTTAAATCCTTTGCATCCAAAGCATTGAATAAATCTATGATTTTTTTTCTTAGACTCAGATTTGAGCATATTCTTTAAGCCAGATTTTTTATCTTTCAAAACATCAGATTTGGTTGTGAAAGTGCTTTTTATTTAGAAAAACCCTTTAGATCAACATACAAAAAGTTAGTGTGACCCTTTCTGATACTAATTGAAAGTTTTAGAATGCCTAAGATTTAGTTTAGATTGTAATTCGAGTAGTACTTCTATCCACCAGTTTAATAAAAGCAATTAGCAATCATTTACACAAAGAAGGCAATACACAATTTAATGTGGAAACCAAAACGGGAAAAAACCACGAGTCTAAAGTAGAAAAAATCAATTACTAACTTCCACTGTACAATATATACTTACAACCCTACAGTCAGTCCCTCGATACAAGACGTTGAGTCGTTCTTTATAGATCTCCACATCACGCATCTCTCGGTGCCCTACTATCAGTGCCTTGATCTCTACAACGAATGATTCTCTACAGCGAGAGAATAATTTTCTACAAGGAAGTAAAAGCCACAAATTTTCTATGAAGAAGTAGAAGCATTAATTTTAGAACTTGAAACCTGAAGCTCTAAAAAATATCTTTAAAAGCAATTTCAATTTAGAATTTGGAGATCTTTATGTGTTGTATTATATTTAGGGTTTAGAGAGACATCCTTTTTATAGATCATAATTCGTGCCTTAAAGTTAAAAAGAAAATTTAAACAAATCAGGTAGTTTTGACACAAATATGAAAGGTTTTCCCGCATTGGTGGGCTTCTGTCATCTGTGTACTCGAACGTTGTTAAATGGGTGCTCAAGCATGCTGCCACTGTCTTGGTTGCTCAAGCTTGGTCAAACAGGCACTTGAGCGCGCTTGAATTTCTACGTGTATCAACAAACTTCCCAAGGCAATAATTTTATCGTTCTAACTTCAATTTACGTAATTTTGGACTCTACAGATATTTATTATAAACAAGTTTTCCAATGGTAGGTAGCCTGCGCATATTCGAAGCTCAGTTTTTAAAATATGACCTTTTCAATCCATATTATCCTCAGAAAAACACTTCAATTTACGTCATTTTCAATTCAGCTTATCCGGCACACAATCATAGTCCATTTTAAATGTAAAATACAACTCAATGGACCTAAGTTTTATCTAATACATGAATTTAGCCAATGCAAATATCCTTACAACTACACATCCAATGTTCATCTTTGGCTCAAATTTCTTTGGCCTTTCAAGCACTCTTCATAACTAATCGTAAAGGATTCGAGCTTCCCTTAATTGTTGTTGCCATGAATCAAGGACAGATAGAGCAAGATAAGTTATGAATATCAAAGACAAGATAAAAAAAATTGCAATCATTCAATCAGAACCATAAGTACCATTTTTATATTCGATAGATTACATCGGATAGTTTTATTTCAACAAAACTCCGATAACTTTAAGAAATAAAACGCAATATTCAAATGAACAAACACAACTAGTGAATGGTGTTATTTGCATCACTCAAAGTTCATCGAAGCTAAGGTCAATCAAACTCTTTGAATGCGAGTGGAATTCATTTCCACAGAGGAGAGGACAAGAAACCATTTGGCGTCAAAAGTGAAAAAAATTTGTATTACTTTAATCTTTTCACAATACTCATTTGCAAATTATCTTCTACCTTTGAATAGTCTCCACCCTCTTTACTGCCATTGAGAATGACAACCCTAAAGCTAGTAAAGGCACATTTGCGGAATAGCTTTAATGGAGAAATAGTGTGGAAAGCAAAAAAATTTTTTATCTTATAGAAAAATTCATGTTTGCTGTGGTTGCTTTTCTAAAAAATATAACGAAAAAATAAAAATGTTTTCTTCGATTTGATTAAAAGCTTTTTCTGAAGGGCATCGAACACAAGGAAACCTTCTCCATTGATTCAGTTTTTCGTAACCCCGGACAAACATCCCTTAATGTTCAGGTAAGTCTTGACAATCACATTATACTTTCATAGGCTTCGATTTCCGTGGATCCACGAGGCCTACCCTCATTTGATCTGAGCAATTATTCATATTACATGCAATTGTTATAGATGACATTGACGCAACCTTTTCCCGAGTGACATAGATATCTGGATTTGAGCAACCTATTGGTTTCATTCATATATGTTTGTAGCGGATTTGAATTCCTCATATTCAGACTTTGCATAGGATGTGGTGAATGACAAATGGGATGTGCGACCCCAAAATAATATGCAACATAGAGATAAGAGTCATTAGATTTATGAAAACCCAACCATAAAATAAATAATTTATGCATCAAAGCCATGATGTAAAAACACAAAAACCAAACTCGGGGATGTTCAATCAAACAAGATTTGAAAAATTACATCCACACCCCCTGTATTTTGTCGAAAATATAAGAACACCCCTTTTCTTTTCTAAAATTACACTGTACTTATTTTTAATTCATATGTGGTTTACATTCATATCCCCTGTGGTGATTGTACTTACCGATAGCTCAAAAAGGTGATGATGTGAGCAAAAAATTTATGTATAATACCCATTTCACCCCCACATGACCAACCATTCTTTCCCTCTTTCTTTTTCTTTTTCTCTCTCCTCTATGCAACTTTTGGATCAAGGTGAAGATGTGATTTGGAGGGCCCCATCAATGGCGAAGGGGATCAAGCCGATCTAGGAGTACCTTCAAGAGAACTAGGTATTCTTTAACTTACAATGAAAACTGTTTTCTTCTCTCTCTTTTTTTATTTTTAAATTTCAACTTCCATTGCCTCTGCCTAAATGCACCATCCAAACATCACCCAAACCTCCAAAAAAGTGGGAAAAAAAAATAATATTTTGATTTTTTATTAGATATCTTAGGTGGGTTTGGCTTGTTTCAATGAATTTTTCCTACTTTTTCCAAACAAAGGCCAAGTAGAAATTCCCAAACACACCCACCCCAACAAAAGCTTCTATCTTTTATTTGCCTTTATTCGCTGTACTTTCCTTCTTTTAAATTGCTGCCAGATACTTGGAGCTGGAGGCTCCTTTAGTAAAATGGCTTCAAAAGAGGAAGAAATATTAGATTTTGCAGCAACTTGTGGCCCAATTCCGCCTAAAAAAACAATATATATAACTATATATTGTTGGTTTTCTTGTGTTTCATTGGTTTTAAGGCTCTAGAGGCAGTGGAAAAAGTCCTTCTTGCAAAAGGCAGATTGCAGGATCCCCTTTTCCGGCGACCGTGATCACAACCAAAGCGTGGGCCACCAGCAGATTGAATCCTTGTCTCTACTCAAATCTGGAAGATAGATCCGGGCAAAATTGTGTTGATCTTCTTCCTCCTCTTCAATTCGAGATAAAACCCGTTGAGTTTAGGTTGTCATGTTCGTGTTTTGTCAAAGATGGATGTGGGGCCTAGGTGGGCCATTCGATTGATGATTTAATTCATAGATCAGTTAGCTGATCCCTTGGCAACCCTAGTGGTCTTGGTCCCATGAGGTTTGGACCAGTGGGGCCCACCCATTTATTGACTCAAAAATTAGCTCACAAGATGATCGTTACTGTGTTAGGTCTCTGGATCTGTGCAACACCGGATCCCACACTAGATTTGAACCGTTCACTAGAAAAAGACCTGAGTCGTCTCATCCTCAAAAACAGTGGGGCCCAGTGCTAGAATCAGTAGATAAGTCTCATCCGACATCACTACAGTATGTTTTATTTAAATAGCCATCCATTTAATGCCACGCATGGCTAGAAGAAACTCTAACATCCACAGATGAGTGGGGCCCATGCACATACAATAAAATTAGCATAATCTTTTCCAATAGTGGCTGCGCATGCACATGAACAGTGACAACCCCCTTCCATGATTCCAGCCTTGTGCAACCAAGAGGTGGTGTCCGATTCCGGCCATCTGCCCCCTACACTGACTCAAGTTTTGAAAGGGTTGGGCAGGATCTAATAGTGATGATTATAATGGAAAGCTGGGAGAGGGATGTTGATGATAAATGGCGATGGTGGTTGATGATAAATGGCGATGGTGATGGATGATGAATGATGAGGGTGATGAGGAGTGATTGACCTTGTGGGAGAAGAAAAGAAAGAAAATGGGGCCCACTTTGACTTAATAATGGTAAGCTCAATATAGAAAATGAAAAATTTAATTACAAAATGTCATTCCGTTAGGGTTAAAAAGGTAAAATAGTTTTTTTCGTCATATCTGTTAGGGGACAATGTCTGACAACGGATTTCAGTATAAATCCAAAAAAATCAAAAGGGTGTTCTTGTTTTTTTACTAAACTATAGGGGGTGTCGATATAATTTTTCCACATAATTTAGACAAAATTTTGAAATGAAATATAGAATTCAAATGAACACGGAGGCAAGACATTCGTGGTTGAGTGGAATTGGTGCATTAGTTTTACATGCATGCCCTGGGATATCGATCCGTGTGTCCTCAACTTGAAGTGTCACTGAACAAGCAAACTGACAAACCAATATAACAGAATAGAAAACTTGAATAACGAACACACTGGCGAAAAATACATGATGTTATTTGGATGATTCTCAAACTTGATCATTGACATATTTTTATACTGAACTCGGAGAGGAATTCCTGGCAAGACCCACATTCTAGATCTTGTCAGTGATCAGTTTAGATGTCTATGGAACTGCAGGCGGTGTAGGTCATTTTTTTTCTCCTGGTGTGGGAGTGGGAGTGGGAGTGGGAGTGGGAGTGTAGGAACATGAACCGTGGTTGGAACACCCACAATAACCTTTTTGGAGGGACCGGAACATGGTCCTCTCTCTCAACAAGGGCCCAGGTGCATCCAAATGCCTTGTTGACTCAACAGGTACTGAGCTCAGAATCAAGAAGATCATGATGAAAACCCGTCTCTTAGACAAAAGAAGGGAAGGAGAGAGAGAGAGAGAGAGAGAGAGAGAGAGAGAGAGAGAGAGAGAGAGAGAGAGAGAGAGAGAGAGAATGGATCCTTCTCTTGTGTTTGTATGTGTGTAGAAGAGTAGTTAGTGTTTGTAGCTGAGAGCATAAATGGAAGTGAATGGAAGGAGAGGGTGTCGAGAGACGTTGGTATTTATAGTGGGAGAGAAACCTAACGATCATTTGCTACCAACTGAATTTTTAAATTACGGTTGGTGAGTTAGTTTTGAATCAAAATCCGAAAGTTTTGAATCAAAATCCGAAAGGTCAGAGAGTCGGTGAAAACGCCAATACATTTCCCTCTTTTATTGTTTTGATCTTTGGAAAGGATGTCCGTTGCATGAGGAACATTTCTTTACTTGGTGGGGCCCTTGTTTACCATCTAAATAGCATTAAAATGTTGGCTCTTTGATTTGTTTTTTTAAAAATTACCTAATATAAAGTACTTTAATTGGAGTCTTAATTAATTTTAGTACCTAGCAGTGGTTGAGACCCAACGGGAGCACGGACGGATGGTTGCACTCGCATAAGCGAGGAGAACACACCCACCTGCAAATGCAGGCAGGGAGCACTGGCTATACCTTTTTCCAACTGGGGAGATGATGTATTCGTCTTTCCAATGTGCGAGATGATATGGTGAAGAGGTGAGAAGAGAGCGCTATCTGGGCTTTTAGACCGGTCATACTTAGGTCTTCTTGATCTTTTAATGGACCCCACTCAAGTGAGCCGGGTGCATTTCCATCCTTCCATCTCTCATTAACTAGCTTAATCAATTAGCGAAGGTTAAAGGACTCAACCATGTTATTCCTTCCTTCATCGTCACACTTAATTATAGTTTAGTCAAATGGGCCATCCCCTAATCCCCATCTTCAAAGTCCAAATCATTACCGGGAAGGAACTCGAGAGAGTCGCTGAATAATCCTTTTAAGAATGAGAGGCCCACAATGCGAACCATATGCATTGACACGGATGGTGGATTATTGAACCATGATTTCCAAGTGATCAGGCAGAGATTCATTAATTGGTCGATCTTTTTTTGAAATTCAAGTATGTTTCCAAGCCGTGCTTCCACCCAAGGATAGCTCGACTGTTAGGCTAGAAAAGCCTTTGCTTTAGGCCCCTCAAAAAATAAGGCCTCCCAAAAAGCAAATCCCATCTTTTTTTTTCAATTAAAAAAAATAAGGTCTAAAAAAAATAATTGTAACAATTTTAATCTTTTCAAATTTCAAAAAAGTAATTGTTATCGTTTTGGTTTCTCTTAAAGAATAAGGCTTCATAAAAGTAATAAAAGCAACTATTATCTGTTTATATATTTCATACACAAGTGTTATCTTTTTATATTTTAAAAAAAGAATTAAAGATCACTTTCACCATTGAGAAAATATTGCCATTAAAAAAAATTCTAAAATCACAACAAGAAAAAAATCATTTTCTTTTATAAGAATCCTCCATTTACACAATTTTCTCTTTATATCTATGCTGCTTGAAATATTTAGAAAACAACTTCAAATATAATCCTTTTTTTTTTTCATATTGAAGAATCTATGTCAAATTTAAAAGTAATCCACATCCATAATCTTTGTAGCCAACACTGATAAATCACTAAATTAGCTTTTGTGGTTCTATGTTTTTCAAAAAAAGTTTAATTACAAGCTTATATTATATGTTTATTATAGCTAGTGTTCGTTTTATTTGTAAATATTATTAGTTATAATTTATAAATATTAAATATATCTACTAAAAAAATATTAACAATACTTATAACTATTGCCTTTATAGAAAGAAGTTTTTCAAAATTAAAATTGATAAAATCCTAATTTAGATCAACATTGTCATAAAAAAGATTAAGTAGATTAGTCATACTATCAATTAAAAAAAAAATATGTTAGCACAATTTGAATATAAAAACTTAAATAGTAATATTGCATTATAAAAAATAAAAAAATAAATTTTAAATAAAATATTATAATAATATTAAAAATAAAAAATGCCTCATTTAGGATTGTCGCTTTAGACCTCAAATTGTCTTGAGCTAGCCCTGCTTCCACCTAAAGTTCTCACGAAAAAAATAATGAGGGACGGATGCATATAAAGATTCTCCTTTATATATATATATATATTTATGAATTGGAAAGCCCTAGCTGGTGTAGCCTCTTGCTGGATTTTTTTGAAAAGTTGATCAGTAGACCACGTTATTGTAAGGTGAAAAAGAAGTTTTAATAATTTATCTTCTCCTTAATGCAATAGGACACCTTTGCAGCAACGACCCATGGAACCTATAGAAACCGCATATGATTTTGAAGATTACCTTAGCTACATCCAGCATGCAGGAGAACTAACAAATGAAAGAGAGATCAACTTGTCCCAGTTGATACTAGACCACACATTAGGTCAAAAAGGAGGATCTAATGATATAATTGCCAACAACTAATCAACACATAATTATTATGGCCATTTTTTTAAAAAAAAACTTTGATATCAGTTAGGAAAAAAAATCTGGATTCGGGGCAGAACTATGGTAGTGATGAAGACCACATCAATCTGTCACATAAGATGGACGTACGGTTCCAGATCAGCATAAAATCTGAAATAAGTTTAGCTGAAGCTCAACACAAGTTTAAATTCAAAAAATTATTGTTTACAGTTTCCCGATTTGTTGAGATATTCTTCTATCTGAGAATTAGTCAAATTCATTAGCCCTCCCTTTAAGTAACTATATGCCTCTATAAATAAAATGCTTCATCTCTCCTTGTGTTAACAGGTACCTAACTATCCTCTGTTTCTGAAAGTTTGTCGGTAGAACTGGACCTGTATCCGGCACAATCCTTTGTGTTAGTTCTAGATTCAGAACGACTAAAAAGAAGGAAAAGAAAAGAAGAGAAAAATAGATCGGATTTTGGATCCAGATCAAAGTAAGATGCATAGTGCATTAGGATAATTGGATATAGGGGTCTTCAAAATAAATTTTTAAATGTACTGCCAGGGACTCAGGCTATTAAATGGTTTATGACTAAAGCTAAGAAAAATCTCAAATATTAATATAACTCAAGCTACATAGCATTTGGAAAAAGTTTTGGTAGATTAAAATTTGGCAATTGTAAATCTCCAAAGATATGGAACTATGAAATCCGGCTATCCCCATATAGCACTTGGAATCCGCACTTTTGTAGATTTATGCATTTATACAAAATTTTTTCTGCTAATAATCGTTGATGGGCACCTCTATTGATGTGTAATCCTCAAGGAGGAATCCTGTTCGACAGATGGTGAGGAATCCTTAGATCATAAAATTCCTCACCAATGCCAAATGTGCTTTTAGAGAATATTTCTCTTTCTGAATACGTAATTAAAAGCTTTGATGATATACTGAAGCTCCTGTGTAGAGTTGCTCAGGTCTGGGTCCAAATTTGGACTTTTTTAACTAGTGGTGGCCATTAGATGGGTTGAACTAGATGGAACCAGGTTTATCTAAAATTTAGGTTTCACTTTAAGCAGGTAATAATAAAAAAAAGGGAGCTTCAATTTGTACATAGGTTTGGACTCTTTATACATAACTCAAAAATTTTTTTAAAAAAATTTTCAAAACACCTCCACCCCGTTCTCTCCCTACACACTCCATCCCTCCGTCCTCCCCTTCCCCACCTCCCCTCCGCCGCCCTCCCTCTCCCTCCTTCTTCCTCTCCTCTACCTCCTCCTCTCCTATCCTCTCCCTCTTCCTCTCCCCGTCTTTGCCAGCCGAATATTAGGCAAAGAGGGGGAAAGGAAGAGGGAGGAGAGAAGAGGAGAGGAAGAAAGGAGAGGAAGAAAGAAGGAGAGGAGGCTAGGAAGGAGGAGGGAGAGGAGAGGAGAGGGGAGGAAGAAGGAGGGAGAGGAGATGAGAGGAGAGGAAGAGGGAGAGGAAAGCAAGAAGGAGGGAGAGGAAGAGGAAGAGGAAGAGGGAGAGGGAGAGGGAGAGGTACGGGAGTTCCTCTCTGCCGCTGAAGTTCATCGCTAGCTGGAGTGGAGGTGGGGAAGGGGAGGAGGGAGGGAGAGAGTGTGTGTAAAGAGAGAAGTGGGTAGGAGTGTTTTGGAAATTAAATTTTTTTTATTTTAATTTTTGGGCTGTGTGTGAAGAATCCAAACTTTGTACAAATAGCAACTTCCTATAAAAAAAGGTGGAAGACTTCCACCTACGAGCAACAAATGGCCAACTGTGCTTTTGCAGTCCATCTTGTGGACTCAGTTGATAGAAAGGCCTCTTAATCTGTGGCCAATGGAAAAAATTTAGTCCTATTAGATCATACTAGCTATACCTTGGTTTAATATAATTAATCGTAAAGTTTAATGGTCTTTTACTCATAGATTTTTTTGAAATTCAATTTATCATAGCATAAAATTAGACAATGATGCTAGAACATGGGGGAGATCATGAGCAGATGAGCGTGAAAGGAGTTGCATTGATGAAAGGTGGATCAAAGTTGGCCATATAGCTAAATAGTACATGAACCTGCCCGCACGAGAATATTCTCCCTGAAAAAGGACTTCAAAAGTGATTCTATATCTTGTGAACGAAAATCAGTATTAACAAATGAGACTATTCCATCAGTGTAATTCAAGTATGAAAGGAAGGAGGCATAAAAATAGAGATACGTATCAATTGAGGAATGTAGGAAAGAAAAGGGCAAAAGTATCACAAGATAAGAAATGCTCAAAAGATAAAGAGGCAAACTTAATATTTAAGGTAGTCCCACATAAAATTTTTAATCCCCCTATCCCATCTCCAAATGGGACCCATAAGTGGGCCCTATAAAAAAATTTTCACTGTGTGAGAATACTTCTCATAGGATTAAAACCCATTGAAGACTAAGAATGCTCAAAAGATAAAAAGGCAGAATTCCTGGGTTAAAGTGCAGCGTGCGCAACTCCACATCCCACCTAAAGGTTAAAAGAAGAATAAAAAAATTATACCCAGATAGAAAAACATTTAAACTCCATGTCATCATCTCCCAATACATGAATAAATATTGCACTTTATGGATGTGTTTGGATGCAGGATAAGGGGGGATAAGTGAGGGGATAAGCAACTTTTTGCATCTTATCTCATTTATCCCACATTTTTTTGCATTTTTAGTGCCTGAGATAATGTTATCTTAATCCCAATGTTACAGTGAATTAATATCTAGTATAGGGGCTTAAATAATCCCATGTGGGAGATAGGATAACTTGAGTTGGCTTTGAGTGGGGGGTATGATTATATTTTTTTAGGTCATTTTGTCCCTATTCCACCTGAGTTGGTTTTGAGAAGGGGGTGGGATTATATTTTTTAAATCTTTTTGTCCTTTGTCTCTCATTTATTCGAATGTAGCCAAGCATGACATTGGATTTACCTTTGGGATACATGGAGTCCCATCCCATGCAATAATACTATTGGATGAGCCTGGATAGTATTAGTTATACAATCCTACAAAAATTTATCCTACTTTCAAACATATCTTATGTATATTCGTTCAGGTCCTCATCCTACAAGGTTATAGTGAAAAAAAGAAAAGAAAACTAAACTAAACTTTACTTTATTGCTGATGCCATTAACAATATAATAAACTTACTTCGTTTCTGATACAACTGGTCTGCCATGTTACATAGAATTTATAGATGAAACAACTCCAGAAACTGCATTACTTCCACAATTTGAAACAGTGTTGTAGTTTGTGGCTATAAGAAATCTCAGTGATTGTTTGACAAACTGTTGAACTAGTTACAGAAACTTGGGGTCCGGTCCAATGTTTTTTGCGAATATGTGGAATCTCCAAAACTAAATAAAAGGAAAAATTTCTCCGCAAGTACAGTACAAATATGTGTGGCCCAGAAGTGCTTATCTTTGATTAGTGTAAACCTTTTGATACTTTTGTCATCTGACAATCCTGTAATGGGTCCAATTTTACACTTATTGAACACTCACATTTGGATTGAATCTAAAAAATTAATTAAAGCACCATAAAATTTTAAATTATTAAATCAAGGGTTAAAATAATTTCGCAATGCTAATTTTTTGCATCACCATTACCCACAAGTAAAACTTTTGACTTGCTCTCCTCTCACACAAGGATATGCATCTAGGTGGGCTTGATGAGCTAGACTGCATATGACCAACAAACGATCTGCTCTTAGGAAAACATTCTCTATCAATAAAATTTGCACTCCCTAATCACTTTATTTGATGGTCAAATTTACTAAAATGGCACCTGACCCAAGTGGTGAGGAGCCACACTCTTACCTAGTTGTTTGGGTACAAACTTTGGATATGCCACTTTTTTCCCTTGTGTGGAGGTTTTCTTTTCATTTGTGTGGACTTTCTTACTCTACTCAGATAACTTAAGTGGATTCAGTCTCAGCTTCATGCCCAACTCAAACACCATGAATATAATTTATTAAATACATTTTGATATTTATAATAAATATTGATTATATATTATTAAATATGTAGCATTTAAAATTTACATACGGGGCCTTTTTCTGTGCATACGTCCCTTATAGGCTTTTCGTGCAAACTCTTTGGTGGGGCCCACTGTGGACCCCACCAAGGGATGAGACTAGGGGGTTGGAAAGATCTATGTGAAAGCACCCTACATATCAAATTTGGTCCCAATCACATATCCCTAACCTCTTCATCCATGACTCATAAATTCATTCCATTTGGATTGGTGTATAGTCAATCCAACGGTCCAATAAATTTGGATCCGACCAAAAGTTGGGGTGAGTTGCTATCATGGGGTCCCATGTGTGTTGCAAGGTTTGAATTGAGTGATAGATTGGCTCCACCTAGAGTTCTCACGAAAAAAATGGTGAGGGACGGATGCATATGAAGATTCTCCTTTACATAAAATGAGTTTATCCATATGATTAATTGGGCACAAACTGACCAATTATCAATTGGGATTAGGAGAACATGATTCCGTACTCAGATTTCTCCGGGTTTGGTCCTTCGGGTAACCTGGTAATTGACTGTGGATTTCCGTCACATGGGATCAAATTACTTGAGCCATATCTTATATGCGTCCCGTGTCTTTCCGAGTACAAGATCCTGACACGTCCCACCTCCCAACAAGCCAATAACATGTGATTTGCTCCTCCCAACGTGCTTAACTGGTCAAACCCAAACTATACTCTAGGGGTCTGAGACCGTTATTGGGAGGGACATAGTGTGAACAACTCACTGTGGTTGGACCCACTATATTGGACCCAAGGACCCTCATACCTTTGTCTTGCATCATTAGACAAATATGAAGGGCTCAAGGTCATCGGCAAACGACTTGGTGTGATTCAAAAACATATAGGCCTTATCAGCGCCTCATTATATATATTAAAACCACAAGAATTGAGGTTTTGGAGGGTGCCACATCAGCACCAATTTTTTTTCTTTTTGTCTAGCATGCCACATCAACTTCTAAAAAAATTACACGTGATACCAAAAATTACTAACTTTCCTGTACTTACTCTCTTTACCACCTCACTTCCCTAAAATCTCTCATTTCTTTACCATCATGTTAAATTATTTCCTAAAATATATCCCTCATCCACCTAACTTCCCTAAAATTCCTATGATTTAATATAAGGCAATTAAATCTCAAGGATCTAATACAAAGCTCAAAAAAACCGTTCAATTTTAGAAAAAAAAATGAGTCATCCATTTGATAAATCTGGAGAGGATCAAATCCCATGGGAGTACAAGGACTTATTTTTTTATGTCTAAATTGTTTTTCACTATCCTATTGCACGCTTTTGGATTTTTTTATTTGATGTTAATGAGATAAAAATCTCAAATAATACACATTTAATTTTTTACATTTTTTAATCTAAATTGATAAAAAAAATTTAAAAATTCACAACTTGTACACACACATATTTATAGTGCTTAGGGACTTTTGAATTTTCAAATCCCATAGACCATTTTCCCATTTGGAAGTTATGGGCAAATTCTTCATTGGTTGTGATCTTTCAATAGATTATTTATTTGAAAAGCCTGGATGGATTTTTTATTTTGTAGCATCATCCTTTTTTTAAATTTTTTGATTGTCGAATCATCCTATTAATAAATGATTTACTTTTATCATTATTATTATAATTTGTGCAGCTTATATGACAAGAGCACACATTTTTTACCTGATGGGTGACCCCACAGACTTTATGTTTTCCTCTCTTTTTTTAATCCGTAATGTGATTATTATTTTTTCTCTACTCAAAATCCCACTAAAAGAGAATTAGAAGAAAGCAATCCCAAAATAGATTAACTAAAATAATGGTCATTTGTAAAGAAATCATATAGTATAAATTAAAATCCCACTATTCTTATTATCACATATAGAAGAATGTAAGTCATTTATTTCCTTACAATTAAATAATAAAATTATAATTTAATCAATTTATTTTGCTAAATTGTTATATTCTTTTATCTACATGCAGTTTTGCAAAAAAAAAAAAAAAAAAGAAAACGTGAGACCGCTGCGATCTTTGGGGCAAGTACTTCATCGGGACAAATGGAGGCTCAACGTGCAATATCAACTTCTAATAATGTGAAATTTTGATCAAATTATTTGATGCAAATTCTTTGTGATCATTTGATTTCTTATTTTAGATCACATTAAATCTAAATAACTTGGACCAAAAGTTATGTAATTCCTTTTTCCACTTTTCATTTAAAACTAAATTTACGATATGTTCTTTTAAGTTTTCTTATTCTATTATATATTTTCATCATCAATGATTTTGTCATGGTCGTTATTAATAAAAATGAAGTATGTTTATATCCCTCCTCCTACTTATCTCTTAATTGCAGATCTCAATCAACTCTTTGTAAACTAGATTTTAGACCTACTTTAGTTATTTTTTTATCTAACAGAGTGCTTTTTATTATTTTATTATTTTAGTTTCTTATTAATAACAATACCATTATTATCTCTGAAAAGACTGTTTTTTTTACGACAAATTTGTAAGCTCCTTTTCATCTTATTGTCTTCTAGCATTTATTAAATATAACTATAGTGAATTTTTTTATAGTTCTAACTATTATTTTAATTTAATATAATTTTTATTTTAGCTCGGGCTCAGCACGGGCTTTTGTTGCTAGTTATATATATTAAAGCTCTAAGAATGAAGGCCTTTGGAGGGTGCCACATCAGCGCTTTTTATTTTTCTTTTTTTCTAGAGCACCACGTCAACATCCTAAAATACTAAAATCTCTCATCTTATAATTTCTCTCTCTCCCTCTTATCTTTTAGGCAATTAGTATTTTTATAATGAACCCCAAAGGGATCCCCCTCCATTTAAATCAAGGACCAATGGTGGTCCGTATGTGTCAACCCACTCATTGGATAATGAATGGCCACCATGCCATAATCACAATGCCCCACAAGGGGATCCCCCTCTATGTGAATCAAGGACCAATGGTGATCCCTATGTGTCGACCCACCTATTAGATGATAAAAACCTGATAGATACTCCCTCCTAACCTATAACCAATGTAGGACCCTCTGAAGATTATTAATCACAGAGGACCCACCCACTAAAATGACAAAATCAAATAAATCTGATGCTGTTAATCATGGAAGGCCCCACCTACCAAAATGGATGAAATATATGAAATCACATATGGGTAATTCTCATTCTCTATCTAATCAAGAGTTGTTAACATGATTCAAAATAAAACTAAAATCAATCACATAAGACTGATTATATCCCATTTAGATTCGTAAATATTAATCAAGCACTGATAGGTGTAGGTTAAGGGCAAAACGCTTGGCTAAATAAACTTCTATCATCCTTTCTCTTTATCTATAAAATTTTCTAATATACATTTTTTCACTCCTCAAAAACATTCATTATATATATTACAGCTACAAGAATAGAGGCGTCTGAAGGGTGCAACATCAGCACCATTTTTTTTTCTTTTTTCTAGAATGCTACGTCAGCTTCTAAGAAAATTATACATGGTACCAAAAATCACTAACTTCCTTATACTCACTCTCTCTACCACCTCACTTCCCTAAAATCTCTCCTAATTCTTTACTATCATGTTAAATTACTTCCTAAAATGTATCCCTCATCCACCCAACTTCCCTAAAATTCTTAATACAAGGCAACTAAATATGAGGATCTAATACAAAGCTAAAGAAAACCATTTAATTTTGGAGAAAAAAATGAGCCATCCATTTGATGAATTTGGAGAGGATTAAATCCCATGGGAGGACAGGGACTTTTTTGTAATGTCTAAATTGTTTTTTACCATCATATTGCACGCCTTTGGATTTCTTCATTGGATGTTGATGAGATAAAAATCTCAAATAATACACAGACAATTTTTTACAATTTTTATCTAAATTGATCAAAAAATTCAAAAATTCACAACTTGTACATGCACATATTTATAGTGCCTAGGCACTTTTAGATTTTCAAATCCCATAGACCTTTTCCCATTTGGAAACTATGGGCAAATTCTTCATTAGTTGTGATCTTTCAATAGATTATTTATTTGAAAAGCCGGGATGGATTCTTGATTTTGTAGCGTCATCCTCTTTTTAAATATTTTCGATTGTAGAATCATCCTATTAATAAATGATTTACTTTTATCATTGTTACTATAATTTGTGCAGCTCATATGACAAGAGCACATGTTTTTTACATGATGGGTGACCCCATGGACTTTATGTTTTCCTCTCTTTTTTTAAATCCAATGTCATTATTATTTTTTCTTTAATCAAAATCCCACCAAAAGAGAAAAATTAGAAGAAAGCAATCTCAAAATAAATTAACTAAAATAATGGCCATTTGTAAAGAGATTGTATAGTATAAATTAAAATCCTACTTTCTTATTATCACATATAGAAGAATGTAAGTCATTTATTTTCTTATAATTAAATAATAAAATTATAATTTAATCAATTTCTTTATGTTTCTACCCTCTCTCCTACTTATCTCTTAATTGCATATTTCAATCAACTGTTTGTGGAGTAAATTTTACACCTACTTTATTTTATTTTTTTATCCAATAGAATGCTTTTTATTATTTTATTATTTTAATTTCTTATTAATAATAAAACCATTATTATCTCTGAAAAGAATATCTCTTTTTACGACAAATTTCTAAGTTCTTTTTCATCTTATTGTCTTCTAGCATTTATTAAACATAACTATAGTGAATTTTTTTTATAGTTCTAACTATTATTTTAATTTAATGTAATCTTTATTTTAGCTCGGGCTTAGTACGGGCTTTAATCGAAGCCTATGAGAGGTGCCACATCAGCACCCCCTCTATTTTTCTTTTTTTCTAAAGCGCCACGTCATCTTTTAAAAATTCCTTCTGCCACCTCACTCCCCTAAATCTCTCCTTCCCTTATCACTAGAATCCTTATCATCATCATAATCTCATAATATCATTTGATTCCAATTTTAAAGATCTCAAATCTAACTCCATCCTTATCATCTCGCCGTCGCATGCATCCTCTATCTTTATCTCCTCATTAGGCAAGTCGTGATTTTTTTCAACGGAAAGCATAGGACTGTCATCATCAACTTGTTTATGTTTCCCCACCCGGATTTGTTTGGATTTCTTTGGCCCAGATTTCAGTGGACATGCCTTCTTTCCATGGTTAAAAGTTTTAAGTCTTACATGGGTTTGTTCCTTAAATTTCATCTTTAGTTTTGTAGGATATTCAGCACAATACCCACCTCAACACAGACACGGGCAAAGCATATCTTGTTCCTGCTGCAGTGGCATGGTCCATACCAATTGGCTTCCTAATGACACTAGAGATCTTGCTTAGAGCATAATTTGTCTAAAGCAAAGGTTCAGATTAGGAAACCGAACCCAAATATGGATTGTATCCTAATTATCTCTAGACATTGAGATCTCTTCTGACCATATTAGAATTAGTGGGTGACCAAAAACAAACCATGGTCCTTCATGCAAAATGCGCTACCCAATATCAAAGTGTGTAAACTTGAATAAAAAGAACCCTTCGGCCATGGCGATGATCTCTAAGTTCTTAATTCTCCATGCTTTTTGTAGACACAATTTAACATCATTAAGAGATGGGGTAGTACCTATGATATAGCCAACGAGTGCATTGCCCCAGTTTTGCATTGATGCCGAAGATTCTTCTCCTCCAAACGATTTTTGCCTTGACTCGGACGAAGAAGATCCGCCTGCCTGCTGCCTTCAATCAGACTTTCTGGCGGAACCAACTACCATGATTAATTTTATTATATATCCAACCTCTTTTACTTAGAGAAGAGTGATCGTAAAACTATGGAGGCCACTTGATCATCATCTACATTTGCTCTTTCTATTTCAAAGAAGATTGGTTGGAGGCCACTCGATCATCATCTACATTTGCTCTTTGTATTTCAGAGAAGATTGGTTGGTATTCAGTATACTCTTGGAGTCTTTTTTTCTTCATGTTTTTTTTACACAACATCTGTAAGTGACTTTCACGTTTTTTAGTTGTCTCTGGGACTGATTAATCTCCAATAGTCCAAATAAATACATTTGAAGTTTCTCTCCACGTACTTACAATAGATTGGAAGTTTCTCTTCTTTGTTTATTTTTTTAATCATATCTTTTCTTCTCCTTTTTCCTTTTTATTAATAAAAAAATCATGATCATTTGATTATATATCCAGTTAAAATATTTCTGCGAATTCTTCAAACTGTCTAAGGTATAGGGATTTCGCGAAAGAAACTATTAATAAAGTCATATATATACTTCTGTTGCACTTTACTTTACAGCCTGCATTTGTCATGATTCTTTAATACCATAAAGAATCTGCAAGAGAATGAACAAGGAATTTCCTTCCTTTAATGGTGTAAGCTCATGAGCAGAATTATTTTTTTCTTAAATTATAAATTAAAAAATGAGAATTATAAACTAGAATTTTATTTATAGATTGTTTTAGTTTCATTTTTCGTCTACTTTAGATTTTATTAAATAATTTAAGAATGATTAATAACAGAGTCGTTTTCATTTTAATATTATCCTTCTCAATAATATGTATAAAATTTAATATATTGTAACTTCTAGGCATGGGCTTAGTACGGGCCTTTTTTGCTAGTTATATATATTTCTTTTAACTCCGATGAGGAAGGAGTATTCCCTGCATATGAAAGTAGTCACCATCATGGTTTTGCAGGAGCCCTTACATGGTAGTGGGTTCCAGACCTGAACTCAAACTTCGGGTATTGGTCCTAGATCAGGTCACTGCATGGACCCAATTGATGATCTGGTCCTTTGCTAATTCAGGTTTTAGTCCAGGTACCCTATGGACCCAACCTGAACCGGGGATGTTCTTGGCACAAGACCATGGTTTCCAATTTTCTGTACCTGTGGGACCCATTAGAGGTGTTAGTAGTACTAGTGGAAAGTAAAACATTCAAGATATGATCCAATAGACGGATGATCTAGCTTTAGCCACATGAGTATAATTCACAAAAAAATGAACCTTGGAGATGGGAAAAATATTGAAGTCCTAATATGACCAATTGATTTTAACCCCTTAACCGAAAAAGGATGCCCTAAGGTCTAGACGAAAATATGTAAGCGAACAATTGTCTATTAGATATGTGTAAAAAATTTAAGCTCTTTTGATTAGTTCGGGCATAAATAAATAGTTGAAATAGTTAATTTTGGTGGATGACTTATTTACAAAGTCTTTTTTGTACTTGATAATTTCATTTTTTATAAACTTTTTTTCTTTTGCACATCAATATATTTAAATATGGAAGTGTCTCTCACCCTATGGTGAGTAAAGAATGTATATATATTGTGGGGGGATAAAACAGATTGCACCTTGGGCCAAGGTAAGTACCAGTTAGCTTGGGAAGCTCCATAGCTGAGCTAAGTGAGCACGTAGCAAAACCACCAAATTGAACTGATAACCCGTTGAGTAAGGTTAGTCGAAATGATGTAGGACAGCTGGCTTTGCCTACGTACTCAGGTTAAGGCCGTAACAAAAGGGGCTCTATTCCTCAGAATTAGGAGGCGAGATCAGATCATGGCTTGAGGTGAGAGGTTCATGCCGTCAGGCCTCCCAAAGTGGAAGAATATGTGCTAAGTGGATCCTACTTTTAAGGAGTTTACACTAATCATCGATAACAATGAAATGAGAACTTAGTGAAGACGTAGAGGCATGCACAAAAAGCTGAATCTTGGTGGATTCTCCACCAAGATTATATAAGATTTTGCACAAAAAGCTGAATATATATATATATATAGAGTAAGCTCCTCCTAAACTCAAGCTTATATAAGAAATTCCGTAAGCACAAGCCCTTGGGGCCCACCTTTGGTCCATCCAAAATAGACCAAATACATGACCCTCCTGAATTGCATTGTCCACCAATTTTTTGTCAAATTCGAATTTACTGGACCGTTGGATCAACTGTGCACCAATTTAAATGAACTATTGACCATTAAAATTTTAGAATATAGATGGAGATGATAGAATCCATGGTTAGAGCTGATTTTTTCTAGAAATGAGGGTCCTAGGGAGTCCTTCAAACACCCCAATCCCCATCCTCGTGTGGGTCTCCATGTGAGCCATAAAGGCGTAAGCAACACACTTGAACTTACCTTATCTTAAGCTTGAACTTAGGAAAGAATATGGACAAAACTACTATGCATCTGTCTCTCATACTAGGGATATATAGAGAGAGAGAGCAATGTTAGTATATGTAAGGTCAAATTTAGCAAGTCAGGTCGGTATAGACCTTGGTTGATTTGTAAGTGGAAATGTGATGTTGGTTTCAATTATGGAAAAGTAAGCTGGTCAGCTATTTGCTCTGAGTGCTCTGAGCAACCTGAATCAAGTGATGAGAGAAACCCTCAAAGGAAAAACGGTCAGATGGAAAGGAAAAAAAATCCGGTGGATCCGACCGTGGGCCCTCATATGGCTAAGTTAGTGGAAGTCTCGGCAGCCAACGTATTAATGAATGCGAAGTTTCCATACTTGTAGGTGCTTGCATGGTCATAACTTATTACAACAAGCCACAAACTAATATAGACATTCATAAATCAAATACATGAGAAAAAAAAACAAGTTTCCATACTTGTAGGTGCATGCATGGCCATAACTTATTACAACAAGCCACAAACTAATAGAGACATTCATAAATCAAATACATGAGAAAAAAAACATTATTTAAAAAAAACCAAAAGGATGACTTTTATTTTTATTTCTTTGGTAAATAAAAGTATCATTTTTATTAAGAACAAAGATTACATCTTTCTTTTTTATTAAGAACAAAGATTACATCTGTAAGCACAATCCAATCTCCGGATTGTTTTATTCCAACATATATAGGCGGACAACTTTATGAAGTGAAACATAAAATTCAAACGAACCAAACACATCAAGTAAGTGGTATTATTCATTTTTCATAATTCTCAAGCTCCATCATTGGCACCTTCATTCTTAGTAGGGAGTTTCGATACCGATGGAACGTGGGCATAGAGACGTGTAGCGGTGTGGGAAATGGCGGAGGGTGTTGGGCATTCACCACCTGGTGTGGGAGTGTAGGAACATGGGCTGTGTCCGGAACCCCCACCAGAACCTTTTTGGAGGGACTGGAACAGGGTTCTGTCTCTCCACAAAGACCCAGCTCCATCCAAATGCCTAGTCGCCTCAAGAGGTGCTGAGCCTAAAACCAAGAAGGTGATGAAAAAGAATATTCCCGTGGTTGTGAAGAAGTTTACTCTGCAAGGGGCCATCTCTTAGAAGAAACAAAGGTTATCTTTTATGTGGTAGTTGTGAGAGAGAGGTCTTAATGAAGGAGATGAGACAATGAGGATATGTTGTTTAAAGGTGATGGGAATGAAGAAGTGGGGTGTTTGTTTATATAGGGTTTGGGCTAAAGATGTCTTGGGATTGTGTTGAACGTTTTACCGTGCTAAAAATTTGAATGTTGAGTTGTAATGGACGGGTCTAATGGGGTATGTTCTAGCAAGGACCTAAATCTACAGCCAGAAACGCGGTAAGAACCAATTGAGGAGACCTTGGACCTGACCCGCGGGTTGGCCTAATCTCAAAGGCAGATTTGAACAGTCCATGGACCGAATATCTGACTTGGTTGACATGGTTAGCCTAGTACAAGGTTAATAGTGGCTTCTGGTATGACTTCCATTCCAAATCTACCATATCCAGGACTTTCAAATTGGGCCCCATAGATAAATCACACCTCGTTTTAAAATAGACTTGCGGCGAAATTTTTGGGTGCACTCATCAACCAAAAAAAAAACAAAAAACAAAAAAGTGTTCTGGAATTTAGACCACCAAGAGAAAAAAAAGAAAAAAGGAAAAAAATGTGGTTCTTATATCAGCTTTTAATCTTTTTTTTTTCTAAGAGGCAAAATTTTATGGAAAGAAGAGAAAGAATGAGGGCAAAGGCTCCCAAAAGCCAAAGAGGCTAAAAAACCAAAGAAGCAATACCAGCAAAAACAAAAAACAGAGAAAAAAAAAATTAAGCAGCAACAATTCCAAGAGCATACAGAATGGAATGAATAGTTTGAGCTCAGAGATGATCTCATAAACTAAAGATCATATCCGACAAACGGGCTACAAAGAGAGTTTTTGCGCTATAAAGAGAGGTCTTCATATTCTCAAACTTATAGCCATTCCTAACTGTTCAAATGTTAAAGATGAGATGGAAGAAGATGGCAACTGCGCATTTTTTTCTAGAGTCTCCACCAGAAGATAGAGACATCCAAATGGTGGCAGCAGAGGTCGGTTGGGAATTGAGGATCCGTTGATTGAAAGAAGCCATGACCAAAGAAATGAAGCAATGCGGCAATTAAAGAAGAGGTGAGCATCAGTTTCTTCATTACAGTGACAATTGTAGCATCTTGAAGCTAGAAAAATTCCTTTAGATTTTTCACAAGATTCAATAGGAGTTCTCTTCTGGAGAAGCCTCCAACTCATGCAACTAACTCTGGGAGAGACAAAAGGGTTCAAACAAGAGCAGCTCAGGGAGCAGTCTTAGTACAAGATCGGATGAGCATCCAAGCTTGATGGAAAGAGAAAAAGCCATTGTTATTGCCAATCCATATCAGAGAGTCTAAAGATGAACCAGGGGAAAGATAAGTATTGTTGACATGCTATTGAAAATAAGACCTAATTTCCAATGGAAGGTAGTCAGGAATGCTTCAAGAATTTCCATTTATTATGGTAGCAACTGTCTCAAATTGGAAGAATTAAAAATAGGGGAACTTCAGAGCAATAGGATCATGATCTAGCCACCTGTCAAACCACAAATTGATGGAGGAAATATTGGCCACCTTCCACCTTCTATTACAATTGAGGAAATGGGATAGAATTCTAAGGCGTTTCCAAATGCAAGAGCCTGGTGTGTGGTTGTTTGGATGCCACAAAGATAACGATCTAATGAAATGAAGCTTAAACCAAGAGGCCCAGAGGGAGTAAGAAGTAGCTGCTACCCAACCAAGCTTTAATATGCATGCATCGTTGAATTCCTCCATGTGCCTGATGCCAAAGCCACCTTCAGATTTAGGAAGGCAAATAAAATCCCATCACACCAGGTTTTAATTAATTCTATTAGCATCTCTCGACCAAAGAAAGCTTCTCATTATCAGCTTTTAATCTAAAACCATAAAATGAATAATAAGCAAAGTTTCTACTTGACCGATTGCTTTATGTCTAATAAATTATGAGATATGAACCCCACAATCACAAAGTCCTATAAAGTATTGAATTCTTGTTGTGAAATTCAAAGGTGGATATCTGCCAAATGGAGATCAAACTTGGCTCTCCTCTTTTCCATCTGATAACTAAAACATCTAACCTTCCTCTTTGGCACAAATTTCTTGGGCCTTTCCAGCACTCTCTAAGATCAAGGTAGTAGAGGATCCAAACTTCTCATAATTGTTGTTGCCATGAATAAAGGATCGATATAAGAGGATAAATTACCAATATCAAAGCCATGATAAAAAATTGCAATCATTCAATCAGAACCAATAGTACCATTTTTATTTTGGACAAAGATTACATCTCTATACACAGCCTAATTATCTTCAGGATCATTTTATTACAACACAATTCAGACAACTTTATGAAATAAAACAGAGTATTCAAATGAACAAACACAACTTGTGAACGGTGTTATTTGCATCACTCAAAGTTCACGGAACTTAAGGTCAGTCAAACTCTTTTGAATGTGGGTGGAATTCATTTACATAGAGGAGAGGGCAAGAAACCATTTGGCACGAAAAACGACAAAAATTTGTATTATTTTTATATTTTCACAATACTCATTTGCAAGTTATCTTCTACCTTTAGTAGTGTCCACCCTCTTCACTACCATTAAGAATGACAATCCTAAAGTTAGTGAAGGCACATTGGTGCAATAGCTTTAATGGAAAAATAGCTCGGAAAGTTGAAAAAGTTTTACATTATAAAATATTTCATGTTTGCTGCGGCTGGCTTTTCAAGAGACGACAAAAGCATTACAAAATCATAATAGTGTTTTCTTCATTTTGTGGAAAGCCCTTTCAGAGGGGTGTTGGACTCAAGGAAAACCTTCTCCAATTTTTTTTTTTTTTACTGAAGGATAAATTAATTAAAAAGAGAGAGAACTAAAATACAAGGTCCCATGGGCAAGAGAGCATCAATTAGAGATGAAAATAACTCTCAAGGATAGACAAATAGAATCATTAGGAGGTCTTCCGACGTTAGATTGAGATAACCTTCTCCATTGACCTGGTTTTTCCTAGCCCTGCACAAATGTGCCCTTAATGTTCAAGTAAGTCTTGATGACCACATTATACTTTCACATGCTTCTATTTACGCGGATCCACAAGGCCTACATTCATTTCATCCGAGCAGTTATTCATATTACATGCAATCGATATAAATGGCACTGAGGCAACCTTTACTCCGAGAGACAGACATTTGGATTTAAGCAACCTATTGGTGCCTTTCATAGATAAACTGTAGCAGATTTGAACTCCTCATATTCAGATTTGGCATGGAATGTGGTGCGTGAAGTGGGATGCATGACCCCAAATAATATCCAATAGAGATAGATTCATTAGATTTATAAAACCCAACCATAAAAATATATAATTTATGCATCAAAGGCATGAAGTTAAATTACACACTCCAAACTTAGGGATGCTTCAGTCCAACGTAATTTAGACAAGTTTATGCAATGAAAAACAGAATTCAAATGAATACAGATGTAACATACTTACGGTTGAGTGGTGTTGGTATATTAGTTTCACACGCATGCCCAGGGATCCTTCCCTGGCCCTCGAGTTGAAGTGCCACTCTTGAACAAGCAAACAGAGAAACCAATGTAGCAGAATAGAAAACTAGAATGACAAACAAAAACGTGAAAAATGCATGGTGTTATCTGGATGACTCAAACTTTATCATTGACATATTTTTATATTGAACTCGAAGAGGAACACTTGGAAAGACCCACATTCTTGGCAGTGAGTTTAGATGCCAATGTAACTGCAGGCGGTGTAGGACATTTTTTTTTTTCACCTGGTGTGGGAGTGGGAGTGTAGGAACATGAACTGTGGTTTTGAACCCCCACTAGAACCTTTTTGCAGGGACTGGAACATAGTCCTCTCTCAACAGGGGCCCTGCTGCATCCAAATGCCTTGTTGACTCCACAGGTGCTGAGTTCAAAATCAAGAAGATCAAAATCAGAAGGACGATCCCTGTGGTTGTGAAGAGGTTTACTGTGCAAAAACCCATCTCTTAGACGCAAGAAGGGAAGGTTGATCTTCTGTCTAGGTAGTTGTGGTAAGAGATAGTACGAGAGGATCAAGAGATGATATATACCTTTTTTCAATGAGGGAGATGATATGGTGAGGATGTGAGAAGAGAGCACTGTAGGGGCTTTTAGACCCGTATTACTAAGATATTCTTGATCTGTTAATGGACCCCTCTCAAATAAGCCTGGTGCATTTCCATCCTTCGATCTCTCATTAACTAGCTTAATCAATTAGCAAAGGTTAAAAGACTCAACCATGCTATTCCTTCCTTCACCGTTACACTAAAACAGTTTAGTCAAATAGGCCAACCCCATCTTCAAAGTCCAAATCATTACTGTGAACGAACTCGAAAGAATCACTGTTTAATCCTTTAAGGATGATCGAGAGGCCCACAGTGGGAACCATATTCATCGACACGGATGGTGGATTATTGAACCATGATTTCCAAGTGATCCATCCAGTGTCATTAAAAATAATCACACCTGTCTACGTCTTCATTGTGGGGCCCGCTTATAACAATTCAAATCGTCGGATTGGAATTATCTTGCCGTTGGATTGAAAGAACCAAACGGGGAAGTTGGGTCAGGCTTTCCAATTGATTAGGCAGATATTCATTGGTAGATCTTTTTTTGAAATTCATTCATGTTTCCAAACCATGCTTCCTTGCATGAAATGCTGTACCTTTTATCTCTCTCTCTCTCTCTCTCTCTCTCTCTCTCTCTCTCTCTCTCTCCAATGAGGATTGCAAAACCCTGACCGGTGTAGCCTCTTATGGGGTTTTTTGCTTGGGCAAAAATGACTAATCAGTAGACCACTTTATTGTATGGAGAAAAAGTTGTTTTAATAATTTATCATCTTCTTAATGCAATAGATGACCTTTACAGCAACGGCCTATAGAGCATATAGTAACTGCATATGATTTTGAAGATTACCTTAGGGCCCATTTGTAATTCACTTGTAAAGTGAGATCAACTTTTCGAATTGATAATAATCCATAGATTAGGTCGAAATGGAGGATCCAATGGTAGAATTGACAACTACCAATCAACACATAATGATTATGGCCATGTTTTTTAAAACTTTGATACCAGTTAGGAAACCAAAGTCAGGATTCGGGGCAAAACTATGGTGGTGATGAAGACTGTAAGTTTTTTTTTTATTATATGCAATTGGCTAATGTATGGGTTGGACAAAACTCTAAGTCCATTAAGTTGTAGTTTATATTTCTTTTATAATGGACTAAGATTTGTGTCGCCGAAAGAGCTGGAGTGAAGAATTAAAGCAAAAAAAGTCAAAGAAGTGAAAAAGGCATCGAATCAATCGGTTAAAGGTCCGATCTAAAGAAATGTATCAATTCATGAAACAGTATATACTAAAACACCAATAAAAAGGAGAAACATAACAACATGATATGTACATGTAAGAATTTGTATAAGAGTGTCATAACAAGTCTAATCAAAGGAGATATAAGGTTTATGAACAATAAACAAAGATATACATTGTCCCAGAAGAAGGAGGTATTATAAACTATGTATGGAAAAACAAATGCAAGATGCTATGAAACCCTAATAACCCCAAAATCTCAAAATAAGAAGGCCAAAAGATGATCGTATCGCGCTCCATAGAGGGGATTAGTCAAATCACTTCTGTTATCTGCTCATCGAGGTCTAAAGGGACCTTGTAAGCCTCCTCTTTATCCTCTTCGATTTTCGCAAGATCGGAACTGGGATCTGAGCCTGTAATACCATTAGACAACGTGTGAATAAAACTATTCAGCAAAGTATAAACATAATTAAAGTAACAGCGTTGTGTTTAAAAGAATCATTAACAAATAATCATAGAAATCAATTAGCATACTAGGTATGTTGTGCAGTGAACAAAGCATAATAAAATAATCAAATAAACAAAATGCTTTACTATTTGGCTACTACATTTGCTGTATCATCCTAGTAGGGATCTTTGCATTGGGAACACCACCGCCAAGGCCAAAGGTATGAATGGGTCCTACGTTCATGGAATCCGAAAGCTTCAAAGGCATACTACAACGACACCATATCAATTTACTACACCAAAGTCAACCCCGCCGAGTATTAGAAAGTTGAAGTTAGGTAAAGCTAGACTATTTCAAATCATATGATTGAAGTTGAGTAATTCATGCAATTTGTTTTTTTGTAAACAATAAATTAAATATTCAATTAATACTTACTTAATTCAATATTGATAGTAGAAAAGCCGTATATTAAGAAACGTTTAATTATCATCAATTCAATTTAACCATTTCAAATCGTTTCAATAATAGAGAGCAATTACAAAGATTCAATATGCTATGCAATTCAAATTAGTAGAATCAAGGTGATTTACGAGCCAACCCTAATCTACATTCATTGTTTCTAACGCCGCATGATGATGTAGTTAAGTTATCTGATACACAGTTATCTTTATTTGATATATTACATTGTGTAAGGAAAAGTGTATTAAAGTCTATTAAACCAATACCCATGGAGAGGTGCCTAATAAATAAATAATATTATATAAATGAGTCTCAGGCCTCAATACACTTCATGTTAAGTAATCGACCACTGAGCCAAATGATTACGTTAAAGGATCCAAGGAACGAAGGCCCTACAAGGCCTTTTGAGATGTCCCTAATTTTTCCTAAGTTTCAGGGTCTTACGACTTAGCCGTGGATAACCTACGGCTTAGCCATGGCTTCTTTCAAAAATTGAATCCGCATCTACAGCTCAGCCTTAGTTAGCCTATGATTTGGCCGTAGGTTGCTTATGGCTTGGCTACGGTGTAGCCATAATGTATTTCACGGCTTAGCTGTAAGAGAAAATTTTTGAAAAGTTTCGACTTTCAAGTTTTTTTTTATCAAACTTGGTGTCTATACAGCGTAGCCGTAATGCATCTTGCGGCTTAGCTGTAAGCTTCAAAATTTCTAAAGCAAATTTAGTTTTAGAACGCTTTTCTTCAACCCATGACACTAGGTTTAAATTGCATATCTACATTTAATTCCAATGAAATGGTCCACCCTCAATTCAACCATCTAGCCCCTGTAGATCCACATTTCACCATTCACTCAACAATTTCATTATGCAATTGGAAACAAAGATGAGAAAGGCTGAAAAATCAAATTGAGAGTTTGATAGATTTTCAAGAATCAAGATTTACTAACATGCATTCAATAGTAACTAGTTTATGCTTGCCTTTGATTTTGAATTTATGTCACTATCCTTTTCTTGGCTCAACTTGAGAGAAAGAGTCCATTGTTCTTGGCCCTAAATGCCATGCATATAAGGAAGAATAAAGAAGATGAGTGCTTGGTGGATTTTAGATACAGAATTACAAAAAGGTCCTAATTATTAATTATTCTTTTAATTTAAGTCATTTGAGGGTCCACTTGGCACAATTAGAGTCAAATGAATTTGGAATCATATGAAAGTTGTTGTGCTCGATGAGATGAACATGATGATGTCAATATTTAATGCATATGATGCAAGAATAATAAATCTAAAATTACAATAAGGGCTTTCCTCTACCTCGGTAAGGTCAATCCGATTCAAACTACCTATTCATGATCCTAACTTGACCTAGTAGACTCAATCGAACAAAAATAAACTAAATCTAACCTAATTAGATGTTAAACACCATTATTTATAATAATTCTCTATTAATTGGCAAATAACCTACTTAATTAATCGCTAAACATACTTAATAAGGTTCGATGTGTCACAATCCCTCTCCTCATGGGTAGCCCCAGACATAGACACTTTATGAAGCTTCTACACACTTTAATATCAAGACTAGACGGATGGAAAATGAAATCCCTTTCCTTTGTGGGTCGTCTAATTCTTGTTAGGCATGTTCTAAGTAGCCTCCCTCTACATGTTTCTCTTCCCATCCCCATCCGAGTCAAAGCTTGCAAGCAAATTGAAAGATTAATGAAAAACTTTCTTTGGTCTTCAAACTCCACCCTAACCAAAAAGGAATCTTGTCAAATGGGAGCATTTGTGCTTTCCAAAAAAAGAAGGAGGCCAAGGAATCAAATGAGTGGCCGAAACAAACGATGCTAGTATGCTCAAGCTAGATTGGCAAGCAATGACATCTTCCTCTCTTTGGGTTTTTTAGTTCAGAAGGAGATACTTTAGGAGCTTTTCAATTTGGCGTCCAAGCAACAATCTTGCAGGTTTAAGCATATAGAGGAAAATAAGATCCTTGGCAAAGGTCCTCCAAACAGGAAGTAGATGGACTGTAGGAGATGAAAATTCCATCAGTATTTAGTATGACAAATGGATGGGCCTTTCCCCCATCGTCCCAAGGTTTTTGGAATTCAATTTCTCCCATTCAAATAAAGTTTTAGTTATCATCAAAGACAGATCTTAGTTTTTCCCAGACCATTTTCCCCTGGTAACCCTCCAAATCCTAAGGTAGGTAGAATTAATCAACTTGGTAATAATCCCCTCCAAAGCTGATTTCAGATAGGAAGAAAATCCCTCAGGCATCCTAACTTTGAAAGAAGCTTGTGAGCAAATTAAAATAAAAGGAACAGAGGTTCCTTGGGCTCCTCTTGTCTGAAACAAGTACATTCACAAAAGGCTCTCATGCTTTACTTGACCACATCTTCATAGAAAGACTCCTACGTAAGCTTGGACTTAAACAGTGGGTAGCCACTCGGTTTCTAGATGTGCTCTTTGTAAGTCCAACCCTTAAACAGACCTTCATTATTTTTTCAGTGTTTATTATGCATTCCACATCTGGGAATGGATATTGGAAACCTTTCACTGTCCACGCCCCTATTTAACTCAACTGGCATCTATTCGCAGGCTCTCTCCTCAGGCAGAGATGAGACTGGAAAAAATATCATAGCTTCAATTGTCTTCCACCTCATCTTTTTCATTTGGTTCGCACACAATGAAGCTATCTTCAATAACAATCCTTTAACAGCGCACAGGCTTAGACACCTGATTATTCAGCGAATTCTCGAGTATCTTGGTAGCACTCAATTTGCATATTTCTAAGAAAGCATTACTCTCGTGCTAACAGAGGCCTTAAACAAGCTAAACTAGGAAAATTTTCATTAGCGTCACATATGTTAATCTCATGTTGGTTTTGTTTCTTTTGGCTCTCTTGCGATTTTACATACCTCTTTTTGACTCTCTAGGGACTTTTTGCCCATGTATCTCTTCTTGATTTAATAAAATTTACCTTATAGCAAAAAAAATATATGAAGGGCTCAAGGTCATTGGCAAATCCCTTGGTGTGATCCGAAAATATGTAGGCCTTATCAGCACCTCAATATATGTATTTCTTTGAATTCTCACGAGGAAGGAGTATTCTCTAAAGGGTACATACATGACTACAAACATTATACTTGGATAACACAATATGTGAGAGTAAATTCAAGACTTAAATCAACTGAGCTCCCGCCTTCACGGTATCAACACTACAATATAACCAGTTGATTTTTCAAGATTGCTAACACCCCTCAGCCAACTCTTGATCGACTTTATTTGACATGATTATCACAAAGAGGAGAGGCCCAAGAATCAGGTCATGCTAAGATCTTGTCGGTCTGATAATGGACTTGATCACTTAAATAAGCCTGATACATTTCCAATTAAAAAAGCGCGACGGTGATAGTGAGCTTAGCATCTTGGAGAAGCTTCTCAATCTTCCTTGAGAGCTCTTTCCCTTCTCTTTCATTTGTGGTCGAGTTAAGGTAACTTATTATCTGTGACTTAGAGATGGATTAAAGCGATGAATTATGAGCCTCTGTACGTAGGTCTTATCTAGACGCAAACCCGACCCGACCTAATAAGTTGTTCACCCCTAATTAGGGGCGATCAAGTAATGGGAGCCCCATGCTTCCCTATCTTTCTTTTCTCAGCCAAGTGAGTAATTTCCAGAACAAATGAGCTATTATTCATACATGTACAATGAGAAGAAATGATTCCTGCTTCCAAAACTAATGAATTATTATGAATTCATCATGCATACATGTACAATGAGAGGAAATGATTCGTTCCCTTTGGTTGCCATTAACAAAAACGACCGCAACATTCCACATTTTCAAATGATTACATGAGAAAGTGGATAGAATTGAGAATGTGGAAATTGATAAGGAAATATTTCCAATTCAAAAGCGGATTATTTTATATTATTAAGTATAAGTAGACAAGAATAAGGAAACTCTATTAGATTAGAAAATCCGTATCTATTGAGATTAGGAAACTCAAACATTATTATATATATATATATATATCATAACACACACTTCAGATTGCTCTGATACCAGATTTGACGAATATAAAAGTATTAAGTGAGAGAAGCTCAAATATGTGTTATATTTTGAAAAGGATTATAAGAGATTAATGGGTTGAGAAAAAAATAATGCAGACAGTAAACATACGTAACGTTTGGGTTTTCTAATATTAACAGGTTTGGATTTTCTAATCTCAATAGGTTTCGATATTAAAATCTCGTAGGGTTTTCTTATCCTCATCTAAACTTAACATAACATAATCATATTTTGCATCTTCTAAATTGGAGACTTTTCCTTATCAAAAGGTGGAAGATAACGTACAAATAATTTTGTTCAAAGGTGGAAATCAGTTAAATTTTCCCACATGTTGTGAATTCATATTCATAGAGGAGAGGACAAGAAACTCTTTTCCTTTAAAAGTGAAAAAGAACTGAAATATTTTCTCAGTTGGCAATACTCACTTGCAAATTTTACTACATTTTACCTGTCTCCACTTTCATTCGAAGTACCCCAAAGTTACTACATCTTTTAGTAAGTCATGAAACATTCCATTTGATGACCACATTACGCTTTCAGACGCTTCCATTTTCGTCGATCCACAAGGCCTACCCTCATCTGATCTGAGCAGTCATTCATGTCACATGTCGTCACTATAAAAGACGTTCGCACAACCTTTTCTGGTAGTGACATACACATGAATTGATCAACGTGAAAAATGAAATATCATGCTTACGACCAACCTCAAGCTATTACTGCTGCTTTGGAAGATGAAGCTAATATTAAAAACAACTGCAGCTATAGATTTTATTTTGAATAACAATTACATGTCTACTAACCACTATAAACAACCACAAGGTCCACAACTACCGACATTGTTTTGAATAACGACTACATCCTTGTATACAATCCCATCTCTGGATCGTTTTATTACAGTATAATGATTCAGATAAGTTTACGAAATGAAACGCAGAATTCAAATGAACGAACACATCCATCGAAGAATGGTGTTATCTGCATGACTCAAACTTTTATCCTGAATTCGGAGAGGAATGTCTGTCAAGACCTACATTCTTGGCAGTGAGTTTTGAAGTCGATGGATTTGCGGGCGGTGCAGGGCATGTACCAGACGGTGTGGGAGAGGGAGTGTAGGAACATGAGCTGCGGTTGTGATCCCCACCAGAGCCTTTTTGGAGGGACTGAAACATAGTTCTTTCTCTCCACAAGGATCCAGCTCCATCCAAAGGTCTAGTAGCATCAAGAGGTCCTGAGCTCAAAACCAAGAAGCTGATGAAAAAGAAGATAGCTGTGGTTGTGCAGAGGTTTACTCGGCAAAAGCCCATCTCTTCAAGAAAGAAAGATGATAATGAGATTGTGAGTTGTAGAGGTACTAGAGATATTGGTTTTATATAATGAAGGAGATGAGATGGTGAGGATTTGTTGTTTGTTAAGGTGAGGAAGGTGATGGGAATGAAGGAGTGCGGTGGTTGTATTTATAGGGTTGGGGCTGCAGAGGACCTTTGGGATTGTGTAGAACGTTTTGCTAAGTTGAAATTTTGAATATAGAATTCTAATGGACGGGTCTAATGGGATATGTACCAAGGACGTAGGACCAAAATCTACAGTCTGTAAAGCAAAACAACCGATTGAGGAGACATTCAAATCGGCCCAAGCTCAAAGATGACGAAATCGGATTTGGACCGACGAATGGACCCAAAATTAAAAACCCGGATTAAAGTTTTAGGAACTGATCAGCTTATGTGGTTTTGTAAGCTTTGGGCCATCAGTCCTATATGGGCTTGTGTTTTGGAAGGTCTTGATTATTGCAAATGAATGGTTCTTGAATCCTGATGTTCCCAAGTTCCAAGATATAAGGTTGTAGAAAACATGTTTGGTATGTGTAAATCACTATTTTAAATTTTGATCTCGTTGAAAGAAATTTCAAAATTTTAACCAATTGGTATAAGAAAGTTGAAACAAAAAAAAACTTTTTTATAAAAGAATAAATTGCTGGTACAGTTATTTCTTACTTATTTAAAAGTAACTCTGCTACATAATTCTTAAAGTGGGTTACATGATAATGATCACAAAAGATAAGCCCATATTCTAATTCCTGATTTTTAAAATGGTGGAGCCATATTTTAAATCCTTTGATTGTGGGCCCCATATTCTAATTTCTAAATGTGGGTTACATGCTAAAAAAGATTTTATCTTTCAAAAAAATATTTAATCTTTCAAAAAAAGTATTTAATCTTTCAATTTAATCTTTCAAAATGTTATTTAATCTTTCAAAAAATATAGATAATCTTTTTAAAAAATTTATCTTTCAAAAAAATATATAAGCTTTCAAGAAAAATTTTAATCTTTCAGAAAACATATTTAAGCTTTCCAAAAAAGAATTTCTCTTTCAAAAAAATATCTAATCTTTCACAAAAGAAAAAAAAAGCCACTAAACTTGGAGCCACATTGTAATTCCAATGAATGTGGGCCCACATTATGAATCTTATAAATGTGGCTCATGTTCTAATTACTGAAGGTGGGTTCCACATAATTTTTGAAGTGGGTTTAACAAACAAGATGGTCTCACATTCTAATCTATTATAATTTTCAAAGGTGGGCACCACATTTTAATTTCTAAATATGGGTCCTATATACAAAATCACAAAAAGTGTGCCTCCACTTGTAATTTCTAAATGTGGGGTCACATCATCACAATCACAAAAGGTGGACATATATTATAAATCCTATAAACGTGGGCCTATATTCTAATGTTCGAAGGTGTGTACCATATTGTAGTTTACAAAGATGGGTCCCAAATTTAAAATAAAAAAAGGTAGGCCCACATTATAATTCTTATAAAGGTAGGTTGACCTGACAAATCCTATAAATATAGGCCTCGTGTTCTAATTTTTAAAGTTGGGTATCATGTTGTAACTTCTACAGGTGGATCCCACATAGGCTAATAATAAAGTATCACAAACATTAAAAGATGGATTTCATATTCTAGATCCGTAGATTCTATTTCCTCCATTTGATGGAGAAATTTTTTACACCATTATCAAATAAGTTTCGTATACATATTCTCACCAGGTTATTTTAATATAATGTTGCCAAATAAGTTTGCAAAGTTTAACCTTAGCATAACCTAATCCTAGCACAATCCAATCTGAGCACAAAATTGAAAATAACTAATTGAGCAAAAAACTGGCCCCAAACTTTCCCACCCTCTCCTCCCAACAGAAATAGGTCACTTTACATATGCATGTCAAAACAGGCCAATTGGTCCTTAACTCACAACTAATTTGGTTGTAATTCATAACTAATTTGGTTGTGCTTGTAGGCTGCGGTTATCTAAAACTCAGATTTTACCTTGACCTCACCCGTGGGAATATCAGCAAATGGATCATGCGGATTAGAATGACTTTAATTAGATTCCATGACAATCATCTTCTACCGACAGAAATTGGACGACACTACATCGGGAAATCAAAGCGGGCCAATTGATCCTTCATTCAGAAGTAACTAGCATCATAGCCTGTTCTAAGCACGGTCGTTTTTTTTATAAACTATCATTTAAAAAATTATATATTGAAATAACAAAGACCATGAGTTATAAATTAAATATTCATTCAATAATAAAAAGAAGACATTTTGAATAAACTACATAGTTGATTTGGCTAATCCTTGTGATGAGTTATGATTATTTCTAATTTCTTTTTTTATGAAGCGATTTAAAATGAAAAATGAAACTCCTTTGGAGAGAATATTGAATCTTATGTGCAATTGTGTCATCTACATATTCTATTTTATTTTTTTTTTTAAAAAGTAAATATCAATATAATGAAGAGATGTTACAAGTAAATGTTGAAACGGAAAGATTAATTAATCCTTTGACTTTATAAGAGTGACACTAACGTATTTGTGTTTGTGTAAAGTATTTCCATTGCTTCTTTATTGAGAAAGACATCGTTTAATGTACGTGATTTATTAGTACCTGTTATATGATAAACACGGTCTTGATGAGAAAGAAAGGTCGTTCAATTTAATTGAAGAATGGAATAAGACTTGAGGAAAGGTCTTTCAATTTAATTGAAGAATGGAATAAGACATGAGGATGAAAGGACTTCAAAGACTTTCAGAGTTTGATTAACACTCTGGATTAAGGGTGTTCATGGGCCAGTTTGAGTTGAGTTGAGAAATGTCCAGGACTGGCCTGATTTTTTAACTATTGGCACAAGCCCGGCACTAGCTCTACGCAGGCCATAAGTGCTTTGCCCAGCCCACCTGGAAATGGCTAGGTCAGATTTTACCTTGACCTGACCTGACCTGACCTGTGGGAATATCAAGAAATGGATCATGCGGATTAGAATGACTTTAATTAGATTCCATGACAATTATTTTCTACTAGCAGAAATTGGGCCACACTAGATAGGGATATCAAAGCAGGCCAATTGGTCCTTCATTCAGAAGTAATTGGGTAGGGAGTTGCATGCCCATCATCTTCTCCCAACAGAAATGGTCTACACTGGATATGCACATCAAAACAGACCAATTCGTCGTTGTCAAATTATCATAAATTCCCCATTTTAAAAACTCTCTTTTTTACCTCCTTACCTTCTAAGGCATGGAGTCCATCTTGAACGAATCCAATCTTTTCATATAGCATCCACCCAACAATTGTCATAAGTCCAAATTTGTCACTCATTCAACTTTTGCTCATAGTTCCAATAAAATCCTAAAAAAATGATGCATCTAAAATCACTGAAGTTTAGGGGCATAGATCAAAGTATTTGGATGATCTAATGGAGTTGAAAATTTAAATATAAATATAATTTATCCACATCCTTTCACCCAACGGCATTCCATAGTTGCAATATTTAAAAGTGGGCCCCATTAAGACGGGCATTGTCTTTAAATTTTAAAAAAACACTCACTGGGAGCTTTCTAGCGCTCCTCTTTCACTTGATTCAGAGCAAATTGGTTAGGGCATTCAAGCCAGGGTTGTTAAAACAGGCATACCGGTGAGAATATCAAGTGCACCATACTTATTGACAAATTTGGCATGACTCTAATTTCGATTCCATTTCTTATCAGAAATAGGCTTAGTTTTGACCCACAGACTAGCCTTTTCCGTGGAAGAGAGCTGGACTCTAATTTTGGCATGACTAGTTAATGTGTAATTAGCGCTGATTTCTAGTTCCAGCAACCTCGATCAATAACGCTTATCTCTACATATTCATCAAGTTTTTTGATATGTTTGTGGTTTTTTTCTTCAATAATTAGTCTTCTATGTCTACTCATAGATTGGATTGAATGGGGATTAATTAGGGGACCATTTGAAAACCCTAATCTAATTAATATAATATAATTAAATTAAGGTCCAAAACAAAAGATCTAATTTTTAAATTTTTATTCACTATATATAAGTACTCTATTTGGAAAATGTATAAAAAAAATTATTATTTCATGCGGTAATTGGGGCCCACCTAAATTGTGGTAATTGAGGCTTATCTTTTAAAAATTACAATGTAGAACTCATCATTTGTATCATTTTAAAAATTTTATGAAGTTGTTTTTGTTTAAAAAAATTGTAAGTTTTGCATTGTTCCTATCCAACAGTTGTAGCTAAAAAGTTAAATAAGAGAAAAAAAAAGAGAAAAAAAAGAAAATAGCCCTTTTCAATTATTTCTTTATAGGTGACCTCTAATCTGTAAATAAGCTCTAAAATCAGGGAAATGTGATTACAGGTTTACTAAACTCCATATCTAAGGTCTAAATCATAATATAAGACCTTATTTTTAGAGTTTTCAAATGCCCTCTAAATCAAATCATACATACAGTGGTCAGCGCGCGTCCATTTAGGTCTAAACAATGTTTCTCCAAGTAGGGATGCAGGGCTCTGGTTGAGAGAAATTAAATAACGTTATTTAGAAATTATAAGTAGGGCTTGCCTTTAAAATTGTCAAATGGCCCCTAATTTATAAATCGCAGCCCATTTTTAGAAATTAAAGATACCGGCGTGAAAGTTTTAATATTCTAGAAATATGAAATTGTTACTTAGATTGGAAAGCTATAATTTTGGATATCCAAAAACTATAAAGGGGTCATTTGTTTCTATCCACATGTGTAATGAATCCACACTATTTATGTTTGTTTGCGAATTTTACATATGTGGTGTAACACTCCGACCCAACTTAATCCGAATTAGTGGCTAATTAATTGCGATATTGCTGTTAGTGTGTTTTGATTTTGCTTTTCTTTGGTTTTGAGTAATGGATAGGTAGTTGGGTTGAGTTTGGCTTGGTTTAGGTAGTTTCGAGCCCTTTTTTGTAATTTCTGCTTTTATCGGGCATTGTCAGTTTTGCGTCCTCTTGATGTCAACACGTGTATTTCATCGAGCTCGTCCATCTTCATAATTGCTTCGAATGCTAACGACTTCGTTTACTCCCGTTAGATCGCTATTTGACTCGAACTGGAAATTGTGTAAAACATGTGGACTTTCTTGCACTTTTGACTCATCTTTATCTTATAAAGACCCAGCCACCGCCTCTCTCCTTCTTCAACGCCCTCTCTCTGTTCCTCTCTCTCTCTCTCTCTCTCTTGTTCATCTCTCTTTCTCCTTCTTTCAGTTGTTCTTTGTTGAAGCGAGAAAGGGAGCAGTGCACTCGTCATATTAGCGTGAAGTCGACGGTATGTTCTGTAATTTTGCTATGTTTCTCTCGTTTCTTCTTCTTCTTCTCATGTCAGCCACTATGTGTGTATGTGTAATGTGTCTTTTGTTTCTTGAGAGTTTGACAAGTAGAATTGTATTGGACAGCAGATTGAGCCCAAGACAACGACTGGTGTGTGTGTGTGTGTGTGTGTGTGTGTGAGATTTCCGTTTGAGGCAAGTATAAGCACAAGTAGCTTGAACACTTATTGGTAATGCTTTGATTGTGTGTATGTGTACTCTTCTTGTATGGATTAGTGATGTACAGCCCTATTGAGTAAGTTTGGTTCTTATTTGCTTCATTCAGTTAAGAATTCCCTATTTCTGTACTTCTGTATTAGAAAATCTACCCAACGCACTCACGGTCAAGCCGTGAAATGTACCACGGTTAAGCCGTAAAATACAATATGGCTAAGCCGTAACCCAACCGTGACCTAGCCGTAGATCAATACAGGGTGACACCTGATATAACTGAGAGTTGGCAAATCTGCTACTCTTCTACGGCTAAGCCGTGCATTGGCCTACGGCCAAGCCGTGACCTCGCTGTGGCCAAGTCGTAGAGCAAAGCAAGGCTAAGCCGTATACCCAGTGGAAATGACTGAATGAGACCTTGTAGGGCCTTCGAGGTAGAATGTAGGTAACTTGACTTGCCCAAAGAAGATCTATATCGCATGAATGATCCTTCGGGCTGTGATTCATTCATGTGTGTTGTCCAACTGTTAAGCACCTTCCCATGGGTGTTGATTTAAGGGACCTTGATACACTTTCGTAATAAGATGCAACACTTCTCGATTGAACAACTGTGTATCGAATACCTTAAGACTACATCAGCATGCACGGTTAGAAACACTGAACAACTAGGTTAGGATTGGCTTGTAAGTGACCTTGATTCCTTAAGGGAAATCTGAATGGCACTGCATACTGATTTCGGTTTTACCCTCTTAAGCGTTCTATGCTGGACCTCTCAAATCTATGGGAAATGTAGCAGCATCTCCAGAACGAAGCCCGGGCAGGAACAATCCACTACTGTGTATTTGTTATTGTTCGTGTGGAATATTTAGTTCTTGCCTCAGTGATCATTCGTTATTTGTATCCATTCGTCAATGCTTAATTGTATTCGTTATTCGTATTGAATATTCATCTGTGATGCACTTATTCATCTGTGATGCACTTACTCTTGTTTCGCTTGTTGTGATAGATTATGATACGTGATATGTATGTGAGATTGATTGATGTGCATCATATGAGTTGATTGAGATTGTCTATAAATGACACTACTTAGCCTAAGCCTCAGGATACCCGACGGGGTTGCCTTTGGCATAGTGTGTGTGATTGCCTCTGCAGAGTGCTTTTGTCCTGGGATTCCGGACCCTGGGAACTGGAGACCCATTCGTACTCTGACCCGGTCGATGGTGTTCTCATATCGATTGCTCTCGAAAGGGAGAATATGGAAAATATAGTAGCCACTTTAATAGTTTATCAGTGTATGATTCTGATAGCATACTTATTCATATGCACGATTTGCCTAGTATACGGACATGATCATTATGGATCTTTGCATTACTACTTTTGCTCATTGATAGATACAATTCCTGTTATCTTCTTGTGGCTTACATTTTGCTAAGTCGTTGTATTTAAGAGTTGTTCTTGGTGTTGCAGGCTCAAATCCCTCTTCCCATCCTGCGTCGGACGACCCAACTCCAGGAGAGGCACGTGAGGCCCCTTCCGGCCTAGAGGAGTGGACTTGATCCATTCTTTTGAGAGCGGTTTGCTTCATTTTATTTTTCCCTCCATTTATGTCTTAGTTTATCTGGGGGATTTTACTTGTGTTTTGGTTTTTGGTTTCTACTTGTGTTGCAATTATGGATTAGTCCCTCTATTTTGTTATACATTGCTGTAATCAGTTTAATCTTTTGTAATCATCGTTTATTTTATTTATCTCGTGTTATCTTGTGGTATGCCATGATACTTACAGCTTCCGCGTACACTTGTTTGCACGTGTGATTGATCCTTTGTGTGTGTGCACTTGGACGAGGTTTAGGTGTACATGCATGGGAGTATGTGTGTCATTGGTTAGGTTTCCTCTAAACCCCGATTTCTGGGCTCGAGTTGTGACATGTGGTGTGTATATTAGCTGTGATTTTGATGTGTCAACTGTGAACAAAAAGGCCCTCTTAGTTAGTTTGATGCCCTCTTTGGTTTTGCGGTGCTAGAGCGCATTCACGCCTCACCTTTTTTTAAAAAAAATTTTATGGGTCTAGTAACAATCTGCTCCACACCATCGAGGTATTGTCCACTTTGGGCTTCCCAGAAGGTCACCCATCAAATCTATGAAAAGGTATGAAAATAATAAACACAAAATTATGTTTTACCATCGAGGTATTGTCCATTATTTATGGAGGGCAGGATTCGAGAGGGAAGCAGGATTCGAGCGGTCCTCTCCCACCACTCAGAGGAGAGCCATCCCCTGCTCTGATCCCATCAATAACAATCCGCGCTGCACCATCGAGGTATTGTCCGCTTTGGACTTCGCAGAAGATCACCCATCCTGAAATTGCTCTGACTCGAGCACGCTTAACTTTATAGTTTTTATGGAAGTCCTCACGGTTTTGTCCCCAAAAGGTGCATCGATAGTTTAAAACAGATTATTACTTATATTCTTTCATTCAAATGTACTTTGGGACTGGGTCGTTACATGTCCCTCCCAATGATGATCTAAACTCTTCAACATATTCAGAATGAAAAAAGGGCTATATTATAAGATTTCAGCCGTTGGATCATCATAAATCATATACATTTATGAAAATGTTTAGGCCATTGATCTTAGTTTCTTGAATTATGTGGGCCCCATTTTCACAATCGAAGCCATTAATCTGTTTCAAAAGGCCAATTTTTGTTAGAAGGTCAAATTTGAGATGTTGATTCAACATAGATCTTTAGATATCTTCAAAAAACATATTAATCGTTGAATGCATGCACCATTTCTACTGTGCATTCCCTGAGTAGAAAATACAGTTCTTTTTTCAATATTTTTTTAATGATATGGGCTTCTAATGGAAGATCTGAACTATAGAAACTCTTCAAAAGGTCACAAATGGTTAGTGGCTCAAACCTCAACCGTTGATCGTTCATGGATTCTAAAATATTTACAAAAAAAACTCAAACTATTTGATCATCAATTCTAATTTATATGAGCCTTTTTTTTCAATCCAAACCGTTGTTCCTTTCAATGGCAAACAATGATTACTAGAATAAATCTCATCACTTGATTCAACGTGGATTTTTTAAAATTTGTGAAAAAACTATGAAAAACATATCAATCAGTAGGTGCACCAAAATTCACATTTGAAAAGGTATGAAAATAATAAACACAAAATTATGTTTTACATGTGATTCATTCGCATATGTAAAAATATATAAAGCATTTTCACATTACATGTGAAATTAACAAACAACCCCTAAATTTTAGAAATTTTGTAAAATAAATAGAGAATGAGTTTTTGAATTTTCAAACAACAAAAACTTCTAAAAGAAACTCCTATGAAAACACATGGCTTAAAAAGAGCCCTACATTTTTCTTTGGACTGCCATAGGCACCACTATGATTCATTACAACATAAAGATGATGTGGATTAAGGTTGTTAGCATTAAAAGTCTAATTAAATGATCTTACTCTTTGGTTTAACTCAACTAAAGTATCTTTTTTCTATTTACTAAAACTCAAATTTTCTTCTTCTTTTCCCCTCGATAAAACTTAACTCAAAAAGTCTGATGACTACTTATGGTGCAAGTTCATTATGATAAAATTAAACTATTGCATCCTCTGTCCCAAACCGATTGAAGAAACTGGATTAATCAGAGGGGTGAGAGAGAGAGAGAGAGAGAGCCTTTGAATGGCAATTGTCTTCCCGTCTCTTTTCCATAAGATCCTGACGCATCCCACCTTCCCAAATTCACCCCAGCTCACAAGCCAATAACATGTGGTATGAACCTCCCAAATAGTGTAGACAATGAGACCCTAAGACCTTTTTCTGGGATCATTAGATCTGAAAGGCTCAAGGTCATTGCCAAACCCATTGGTGTGATCTAAAAAGTTATATAGACCTTATCAGCACTTCAATATAGATGCCTTTGATGAACTGGATATTATTTAATTTTGACGAACAACGACTATTCCTCATAATATAATACTCGATAATGTAATCTATAGGAGTTACACTCCAAATAGTCAGGAGAAATCTTAAGATTCAAACCAACTAAGCCATTGCCTTGATGGCATCAAGGCCAAAATATAGCCAGTTGATTTATCAAGATTGCTAGCACCCCTCAACCAACTCATGATCGACTTCATTTGACATGATTGTTACAAAGAGGAGAGGCCCTAGATTCAGGTCATCTGATATTGGACTTGATCGATCACTTAGATGATCCCGGCACATTTCCAATTAAAAAACCGCCACTATGATGTTGAGCCTAGCATATTCCGGTTGCTTCTCGACCTTCCTCGAAAAATCTTTCCCTTCTCATTCATTTGTGGTCGAGTCATATTAACTAACTTATCTGTCAGTTGGGGATAGATTGCAACGATGAATTATGACCCATTGATAGGTCCTATATATCTAGACACAAATCTGACCCGACCTAACAAGTTGCCCACCTCTAATTAGGGGTCATCAAGTAAATGGGAGCCCCATGTTACGCTAGCTTTCTTTTCTCAGCCAAGTGAGTGTTTTCTAAAACTAATGAGCCAGTCTGAATTCATCGTACATACATTTACAATGAGAGGAAATGATTCCTGCTTCCAAAACTAATTGAGCTATTATGAATTCATTATGAATTCATCATGCATACATGTAGAATGAGAGGAAATGATTTCTGCCCCTTAGCTGCCACTAACAAAAACAGCTAAAATATTCGACAATTTCATATTACTACAAGAGAAAGTGGATAAAATTGAGAGGGTGGAAATTGATAAGGAAATATTTCCAATATAAAATAGGCAAAAGAGGATTATTTTATACTATTAAGTACAGGCAGACAATAATAAGGAAACTCTACTAGATTAGAAATTCCGTATCTATTGAGATTAGGAAACCCTAATATTCCTATATATATGTGTATTCTCGGCATGCTTTTCTTTAACCCTTTCATTTCTTATAAACATTTTCAAAAAGTAATAATACATACTTCAGGTTTTGCCACTAATTCTTTAATGATATTTGAAGGTTAAAACCCTAATGCGGGTTGAGGTCCCAAATCAGATTTTAATATGAATTTCAATTTAAACCAAGTTATTAACCTAATCTAGAATCAAGCAATTACACAAAAAGAGAAGGAGGCACGATTTTTTACGTGAAAAATCATACTCAAGAAAAACCACTTGTCATATGGCCCAAACTAAGGCCAATCAATCATTGTTGTAATTAAAAGTTATAAGAATTACTCACAGATCGTTTCCCAGTTGCAAAGCAACATAAGGACTAATGATTTTATCGTACCTTGTCGTACACCTTCACCATGCTTGAATAACACCACCTCAAAAGCTCTTTGAGATGAATCTACTACGAGAGAGTAGATGGATGAGTCTCTAAAAGCTTTTTTTCTTCAGCTCTACAAAGGGTTGCTCTAGAGAGGAAGATGGATCTCCAATCGATGCTAAGGCTCTTTCATAAGGGAGAAAAGATGGTCTCAAGTTGAGAGAACAAGTCTTTTTAATAGGCCTAGATTCATGGTTGCTCTTAGGATTGCAGTGAGTCAAAGTTTTGGAAAGAATGGAAATCAACAAGGAAAGATTTCAAATTTGGATATCAGAAACTACATCAGGCTTTTGAGCGGGTGTGTAAGTCTACTCAAGCGCATGAAAAAAACTTCTAATTATTTCAATTTTGTGCAACTTCTGTTAGGCCCACTTAAGTACTTAAAGCCTCAACTTGAATGGAGAAGCTTTTGTCTAAAGGCTTGAAAATCAGTGAGTACATGCTCAAGCGCCTTCAGTAAATTTCAACTTTTGAATATTTTCTTCTAATTCTTCAATCCGTGCAATCCAACTATGAAATACAAGCACAGATTACTAATTTCCAGTTTTGTCCATGTCCCAATGAATTTGACAACACTCAAATACCTTACAATATCTCTCTTTTGCAATTCATGGACAAAACTTCTAATTATATGAAAACTACACGAACACATAAATCCAATTGACAATAACAAATAAATTCAACTTTGGTTCAATCATCTTGCAACCTCTACAAAACCTACTATGAAAACTTGACAAAAGATCACAGTTCAAAATATTATGAAATAGAATCAATATCCATATTAGATATCCATAACTCATCACATACTCTCCCTTCTTGTTCATAATTGACAAAGTAGAACAAACAAAAGGGAATATGCATAAAGACAACATTTGAAAATTAAACTATACAAAACAGAAGTTCCAACAAAATACCAAAAACAATGCAACAATAAAACAAAAAGTAGACTCATCAAAACTAAAACAATAGACAGATAGGTTCAACACACAAAATGAGGTCCAATCAAACAACTCTGATACCAATTGAAGGTTTTAATTACTAATATGGGTTAAGGTCCCAAATCAGATTCTAGTATAGATTTCAATTTAAACCAGATTATTAACTTAATCTAAAATCTTGCAATCACACAAAAAGAGAAGGAGGCCTGATTTTTTTACGTAAAAAATCCTACTCGAGAAAAACCATGGACCCTATCACCTAGACTGAAGACAATCAAATACTATTGTAATTGATAGTTACAAGAAGTACTCATAGACTCTTCACCAATTGTAACTCAATCTATAGACTGCAATGAACTTGCCAGTGCCTTATTGTACACCTTCACCATGCTTAAACAACCCTACCTCGAAGCTGCTAGTGCCTTACTATACACATTCACCGTGCTTAAACAACACTACCTCGAAGCTGCCAGTGCCTTACTATACACCTTCACCGTGCTTAAACAACACCACCTTGAAGGCTCTTCGAGATGAATCTACTATGACAGAGTAGATGGATGAGTCTTTAGAAAGTTTTCTTCTTCAACTCTGCAAAGGGTTGCTCTAGAAAGGAAGATGGAGAAATCTACATGAAATGTGGGACCCATTTTGGGATCGAGATGACGCAGAAATCTCTGAACAGCTTATGTGCTTTTGTAACTTTTGTAAGCTTTGGGCCATCAGTAGTTCAGTATTGTTTGGGCATGTGTTTTGTAAGGTCTTGATAATTCTCATGACTGCATGTTGGCATTTATTCCCTAAGATTTTTACATCATGGCATATTTAGCTGTTGCATGCAAAACTTTCCCACCCTCTGCTTCCAACAGAATTGGGTCACTTTACACATGCATGTCAAAAGAGATCAGTTGGTCCTTAACTCGTAACTAATTTGGTTGTGCTTATCTAAAACTCAGATTTCACCTTGACCAGACCCGTGGAAATATCAGGAAGTGGATCATACGGAGTAGAATGACTTTAATTAGATTCCATGAAAATCATCTCCTACCACCAGAAATGGGGCCACACTACATCGGGATATCAAAGCAGGCCAATTTGATCCTTAGGTCAGAAGTAATTGGGTTGGGCTTATAGGCTGGGGTTATCTAAAGTTTAGCTTTCGCCTTGACCAGGTTGACGAGAATATCAGGAAGTGGGCCATACGGATTGGCATAAATTCGCATGACTTTGATGAGACTCCATGTCTATCATCTCCTCCCAACAGAAATTTGCTACTCATAACAATGGGAGATAAAAGGGAAAATCTCCTATTATTTAGGAGAGGAAAGACATGGGGTTTGAGAGTGAGAAATTCCCCCTCTTGGTCAAACACCATTGCTTGGGGCCCACCACTTGTGATGATATGTGAGCCCAGATGCTAATAGTAGCTTGGTTGGGAAATGCTGCTCTCAACGGAAAAGGTTCTATTTATATGCAGTTTAGACCATTCGCAGCTATAGTATGAGGAAAATTAGATCCTTTTCAAAATGACAAATGCTACACTTACTCTCTCAATTACTGTTTAGTGCTTGTTGTGGTTTGCATCTATCTAAAGATGTGATGTGGGCTACATTCAAGATAAATGTGGACCACAAAAAGCACTAAGAAATATTTAGAGTATAAATATAGCACTGCTATTTTAAAATTAGTTTCTATCATACTTTTGTACATAGCTATTTCCCCTCATGTATACTTACCTTGGCCAAAAAAAAAAGGGGGGGGGGGGGGGGGGGGGCGGGGCTTAGAATTATATAATTTTTATTACTTAATTATTCAAAATCAAATTATTCAATGTATTGTTTCCCAAATTTGAGACTGTCCCAACATTTGTATGAAACAATTATATCCTTATAACCAAGAAATAAAGAAACAAAGCCTATGAGCAACATATTTTTCTCATCCAACTAGAGAGAGATTTGACAAACAGGAAAGCTTGACCTTAGATTTGGATGTGTAGAGTTTTCTTATAGCTAACCATTTATAGCCAAATCTCTTATGCGTTAGTAGAGGGCAGTATAAATAATTTTCAATAGTTCCTTTTTTTGGTGGAGCCTATTCATCAATTAGATGAACCATACGAAGAATCTTGATCGTAGATATGAAATCTCGAGACCTTCCAGGAGGCTTTCTCACGCATCTTTCTGCTGTGGCCTTGTCTTTGTCAATTAATTAACGGGTTTATTTGGGAGCTGGACACATGTTGAAAGAGGCAGCCACGTTGTGTAAATGCCTTTTCAATCCTCTTCACATTTGTGTTCTCTTCAGGCTAACGCTTCAGGCTAACGCGGTCATTTGCGTGCTTCTAAAGTTGATATGGTTGGCTAACGAGGCTTAAATTTTGATTAGGAATTTAAAAAAAAAACATGAAATTAATCTACCTATCAGCGTTTGTGGTAATCCAATCAGTGCCAGCCCTACACCTAGGGGAGCAAGACAGGCCATGCCGGCCTGCCCAGTCGTGCCTAGGCCGGATCAAGCTGTGCCATGCCGAACTTGACTGGGTCAGCCCAGCATGTCCCATGGCACTACTTATGCGGTGCAAAGCGAAGCTGTACTACCCACAGGCTGGCCCAACTGCCCATCCTAATTTTTTTACATTAATTGAAGGTGTCATTTGGGCTTTTAGAGTTTTTCAACTTGAAATTAAGTTGAAACTAGTAGAAAAAATGCACAAATATGGACGTTAATTTACAAATGAAGAAACAACTTTAATTATCTTATGTTTTATAATTAATTTATATAAAGATAATATATTTTAATATAAATTTCTTGCTGGGCCTTGCCAGGGCCCAGGCATCTAACCTGGCACTGCCCAACCCTGGCCCCACGGTTTTGTGGGCCGGGCCATGCCGGGCCCTTGGTGGTCTGCCCATTTTTACGCCCCTACCTATACCGTAGTTTAGGAGTTGAAGCTTAATTTTATAGTAAAATCCCTATATATATATATATATTTTTTTTTTTGGTGACATGAGTGGAACAGAGGTGGGGTGGGGTGGTGGCTGTGGAAGGTACAGCCAATTCACAGTAGACTTTGACAGGTTAGAAGAGAGAAAACTGAGGAGATTGATGGGTGTTTAGTATGAGTTGAGGCTGAGGGTTTATTAGCGTGTTTGTTTCTTATGGGATGAGTTGAGAGAGAGATTAAATTATTATTATTATTATTATTTTCCCACTTGCAAAGTCTATCAAATAAAAGAATAGGCCAAAGGCAAAAAGGTCCAAAATGTACAACCAATTACGGGGTAAACTGGAAAACAGAGGACAGCCAGAGTAACAAACACCCTAATGAACCGTCTCTCACTAAACTCATACTAGCCTAGACAAAGAGAAAAACAAAGGAGCCCAGCAGAAACTTAAAAACCACACCCCAGATTGAAGCCATCATAGAAAGAGGAAAGATGGAGAGAGCACGGGCGTAGTTCCTAGGTTTTTGGAATCCGTAAATCTCAGTGTTATACCTGTCTGTATTTAGTCTTCTTAGGCTATTGGAGACTGAAGTCTCCTTGGAGAAATATTTGTAGAAATCCTTTGAAATCTCATGGGTCCAATTCGACTAAATTAAGTCCTTTTATCACAGGCTTAAGAAGCTAAGAAGATTGTCTGATTAACCTATTGTAAGGATTTTTATATTGGCTAATTCATAAGTTGGATAAAACTTGAGCTCAATCGTATTATAGTTTATATGTCTTTTAGTACAAAGAGTGGTTTAAGTCTCCGGACGCACTGAAGTGAAGAAATCATAGAAAAGCGACATATTGAAGTGTTTTTTCTAAGGATAACATGATTTGAAAATGTCATATCTCACAAACCAAGTGTTGGATATGGGCAAACTACCTACTGTTGGAAAACTCGTTTCGAGTAGATATCCGTAAAGCTCAAAATTGCATCAATTGGAGTTCAAATAGCAAAGTTATGGTCTTAGGAAGTTTGCAAAAATTTATATTGAATTTTATATGATCAATTGGGCAGACATTTGATCAATCCGAATTGAGACAGTAGCTTAATATGATCGATCGGACTATTACCCAATTAATGGGACCTGCGCTAGAAGTTCCACAAACTTGCGAATTTTTAATTCGATTTTAAGTAAAACTTTCCTGTTTGGTACCAACTCCTTTCCTGATTGGAATATACTTATGAGACACGAATTTGAAATTATAAAAAGAGGTTCTCTCTCAACTCTAAGACTTAAAACACAGATCTCATTCTTTGAAGTAGAGATTTCTTATCGCAAATCATCTTATCTAAAGTTTTTCATTGGAGAGTTGAAGGGATGAAACTTTGCTCTAGAGATCTTTGTCTTCTACGTCTCTGAGCGCAAAAGATTGTTCTAGGGAGCTAAGTACAACATCTCGAAGGTGTCTAAGTGCTTAGATCTGTAGCAGAAGATGGCATAGAGTCGTTGTAACATCAATGAGAATCACAAATTTTTAAGTTGCGTGAGAACTGGATAAGGGTTGTGAGTATATGTCTTGTAACTGTGGTGTGATTCATCGTGCTTGATTTTCGATATTGGTATTTACCCTGTTTGAGTTTCCACATAAAAATCATAACTTCATGTAATGTGTGCTTTTGTTTAATTTATTTTCGCTGCATAATTAATTGTTTATACACATAATATTGACAGTAATTGCGGTAATCCATAATAGAGGCTCTCCCTAAAACTTTAACACACAAATAAACACCATTATGATCACCATCCAAGGTTGTGAAAATATCCGTATTAGGCATAAAGACAATGTAGAGATAGGCACATCAAAAAAGTAGTGCTTCTTAACACACACATACACACAAAAGAAAACTGCTATCTCAAGAGAGCCTTCTATCCATATTAGAACAAATCTACGGAAAGTGGGCTCGAAGACATGTAGTGGTGCCGTTAATAGTGTGGAGTATTGCAGGGCACTCACCACCTTCTTCAGGAGTGTAGGAACATCTGCTGTGGTTGACATCCTCAATGGGAGCTCGCAGGGAGGATTGGGACATGCTTCCCTTTCTCAAGATGATGGAAAGAACACGTTCCAAAAGTTCATACAGTGAATATTGAAAGAAGAAAAAGGTGATCTTCACCTATGATGCCTAGATACGAACATAGATACGGATACTGGCAGAGAAAACGGAGACTCGACACGACAACTTCAAAATTTTAAGACATGGATACGAGTATAATATCAATTAAAATATGATACAAAAATGAGATACGACACAGATAGGGGTATGAATATCACATTTTAGTAATATGTGATACATTATACATGACTAACCACAAGAAGTGGGTATTTGGAAATCTCAATTTAAAGTGGAGTGATATAGTCAAACTAATAATTCAAAAAAATTACAGCTATCAAAATTAAAATTGAGGGAGGGAAAGAAGTTTCAACTTTTGAAGGAAAGAAAATTTTAATTTAAATAGAGAAAAGAAAGACATTAAATTACATAACAAGAAAGGTCTCTTTTCCATAAAAAATAATATAAACAAAATGGCAGAAATTTAAATATGAGAGTGAAAGGGGGAAAACAACCATCAAATATATAATGGGTTTTGAGTTTTGCAATATTAAAATAAAATAAAGGGAGTTGAATGTAAAAATGAAAATACTCTTTTTAAGTTATAACCAAAGATTTCAAACAAGATTCATTGTTTAGCTTAATTTTGGATGAATTCCTCTAATTTTGTCTTTTTATTTTCGTAAATCATAAAACAGTTGTATTTTAAAATTGTGTGCCGTTTTCCAGACGTATCTTGCCGTATCTCATACCCGTATCCATATTGGTATGAATACCTTAGGTCAAATAAGGCACCCGGGTATCATAGATCTTGACTCTGGGGTGGTTGCGTTGTGAGAAGGAAACAGAGAGAGCATTTGAGGTTTTAAGAGATATTGGCTACAATGCAGGACCTGATGAGGTCAGGATTTCATGCTTCCTCAGAAAGGGAAGAGACGTGGTAAGTGTTGCGTTTATGTCTTGTATTCCGGTTTAGCCGGATGGGTCCACTGGGTTAGCTAGGGACTGGTTTAAGGTCAAGAGTGTTTTGGTAATTGTACTGGAACTTTCTTGGTGTCCAAGAAAGCGATGATTATATATGTGTATAATCTATAACCCTAGATCTTGCGCTGAAGAAAAGTGAGAGCTCTCTTGCCCATGGTGTTCTCACACCACGTAGGAGAGACGATGTGAGAGAGTAAGTGTCTCTGTATGCTTTACTTGTCATAGTGAAGATGATCGTCTCTGTGCCCGTGAATGTAGCCTTATTTGGGTGAACCACGTAAATCTCTATGTCTCTTCTTGTGTGTAGTTGGTCCCTTGTTGATCTTGTAATTGATATATATGCACAACGGGTGATGTCAAAATCACAACAGTGAGATCAAATACGACAGTTTGAATTTACAGAATGTGGAGGGCCCAACATTTCTAAAGGGCTGGCTCAAAAATCGTCGGCTTGAATAAAGCTGGTTTTCTCTTCTTTTTTCGGCTGAACTCGGAGAGACAGGCCAAAAAAAATACAGCAGAGGACGCACGGCATATTCAGCATAAAAAAAAAAATAATAGCACAATCTAGCCGGTTGATCAATCAAGATTGCTAACACCCCACCCACTTATCTAGTTGGCATTTACATGGTGATGTTACAAGTTACAACCCACTTGATTGCAGACAGAGACGCCATTGAAGATTGGTGTGCCAATAGATCAGCTAACTTCGTTGAATTGGTTGTTAGAAACTGTGTGGCCCCATGTAACGTACGGATTCCACGTCGGATCAAGCACATGATCCCCAATGCTCTGAAAGTAGAGGTTGTAAGGTTGCTCCTGTTGGAAGTAGAGGGGCAAAACACGCCCTTACCTGCTAACTCGACCTGCATATGACCCCCATAATATCCAAGCCAGTCAAGGATTAAGATTTTCTGATCATGAATAAACAAGTCGGGTTAGAGTTGAGCTACCTAACCCACCTAACCCACATAACCCGCTTAAATTTTATTTTACATTTGAAATATTAGTTCAAATCCTAAAGAGACAAAAACAAAAATGATATCTACTATAAGTCTATACCTAAATGATGCCCACTTTCTATTGTAACCTCTTGTATCCAACTGAAACTCATCATTTATTTTATATTGTAAAAAAAATGTAACAGAATTAAGTTATTACCATTTCATCACGGCTGTTATGAAATGGTAATGGCCATTATTTTAAACCATTCTCATCATCCATCACCCTTGAAAATTAATCACGTCCTATTTTCACTACCTCATACCTTTCTCATCTCACCCCTTCAGTAATCTGTTTTTGGAGCACATTTAACCATGAATCCCTATATAGTTTGTTCTCTACAAAAAAAACAGCACTTAAATGAATCGAAGTTCAAAAGGTCAACAAAAAAATTGGTAAAAATAGAGATAACCTAGCTCGTCTTAGGTCTGATCCTAGAACAGCTTCCTGATGTTATTTTATATAGGTAAGTGTTTGATGCGTTAATATGTGCCAAAAAAAAAAAAAAAAGTAGTTGGCGAATGAGGAAGAACAAATAAATGGCGCAAATCGAGCTTCAGTGTTGAGCATTACCTTCATCTAATAGTCCTCCTTAAAGAAAAGAGAAGCAAAAAAATAATTAGCAAAGATACTCATTTACATGAAAGACAATCTGTTGTGATTTTCTAACAATCACCCGTTGTGCGCACCCATCAATTACAAGATCAAACAATCAACCAACCACAAAAAGAGACACGAGATTTACGTGGTTCACCCAAATAGGGCTACATCCACAGGCACAGGAGGACGAACATCTTCACTATGACAAGTAAAGCATACAAGAGATTCCCACTCTCTCACCTCATCTCTCCTACGTAGTGTGGGAACACCACGGGCAACTACCGCCGCAAGGTCTAGGGTTACAGACTATACATATATATAATCTCCGCTTTCTTGGCCACCAAGAAAGCCCCGGTACAAGTACCAAAAATACCCTTGACCTTAAACCAATCCCTGGCTAACCCAGTGACTCATCCGGCTAAACCGGAATACAAGATATAAACCCAACAATCTGCACCTTGGCTTGAATTCCTTACAACTCCGTACAACTCGAGCTACTAGGAGATAAAACCGGCAATGTCTTCACATACCTTGCTGAATGGTACGTCACTGCACCAACAATACAGTCTTCTTTAACACTTTGACATGTTGAACCAGCACATGAACTTTGAGCAAAGTTCATCTCCTCGTCAAACTCCACCTCGAACTAAACGCTCAAAACCATTGACGAATCTGAGTGATATCCTGAATCGCTCACCATCTTGCCCCATCTTCAACATCACTGTAAAGATCCAATCACCACAAGCATGCAAGCAAAACAGATCGGGAATACAAGTCCAGATGACTTCACAATTGCAGAAAACCTCTGCCTCCGAGCAGTAAAAAAACTCCATTTGACCGGGCCTCCGATCAATCAATCAAACAAATGTTTGACAACTGCTGACGCATCAGCTCCTCCTTGCTGCTTCTCCAGCTTGGCTCTGGCAAGATGAATAACATCACATGCGATCATGTGAACCCCAAACGAACAACTTCGTTTGAATCAACAAACCCTTTGCAACTAGGCCAGCGACTCCTATTATTGGGTTTGCAACAACAACCAGGTCGAGTAGACCCGATTCTAACCTGAATCCACATCTATTTAAATCTCCTCTAAATTTCTGCATTAAGTTATAGATCTCGTCACCACGAGCACGCTGGAAGAAACGAATCTAAAATCCGACTCAGGATGGCTCCGATAACGTAGAAACAAGTTTCTACTCTCCAATCGATCAAACCTCCTCCTTGACTGTCAAACAGCCAATCAACCTCTTCCACTGCGTAGATCTGCTCGAAACGAGTCTGTAGGCGCAAACGGATCTCCGATCGGACATCGGATGATCAAGATATCGCAGAAACAATTTCAGCCGCAAATCTGGTCAAATCTGCATGTTGACCGTCGCTGACGTCACTACTGACGTCACTTCCTATTTTGCTGGGCTTCCGAAGCGAACCGGTCAGGTTCACCTGACCCGGAACTGATCTGCACGTGCGCTGGGCTTTGCTGCAACTGGGTGGGGTCGAACCTGAACTGACCCGGCCTGAACCTGCTGGCTGGGCTGGACCGTCTGCTAACGGATCGGGTCGAACCTGACCTAACCCCGAACCGAACCGGCTCTGAACCGCTGGGCTTTGATGCTAACGGGTCGGGTCGAACCTGACCTGACCCGGAACTGAACTTGATTTTGCTGCCTGGGCTGCGCTGCAATCGGGTCGGGTTGAACTTGACCTGACCCGACCCGAATCCCCTTCTTCTTCCTCTGTTCTCTCTCTGGTTTTGCAACAGGGATTAGGGCCACCCTGTCTTCTTCGTCCGCGGCGACGGTCCGGAGACTAGCGGCGCGGGCCCGGCGGTGGGGTACAGCAGCAGTGACGACCACCGATCTGCGTCTAGAGCCTGCGACCGGCTGCTCTGTTGACGGCGGCAGCCACTGCGGGAGACGAATGCGGCGAGCGATCGCGGCGACAGTGGCGGCTTGGCGAGGAGTGTAGCGAGGCGATCGTGGCGGTAGCGGCGGACGGCGCCCTCTCCGGCGTGACTGGAGGCGATGTCTGCGGCGCCCATGCCCTCTTTCCTTTCTCTGGCACGTTTGTCTTCCTCGGCTGCGGTGGGCATGGACCGGTAACAGCGAAGGCTGGTGGCGACTGCGACGGCGTCAACTGGAAGTCGGGCGAAGGCGACGGAGACGGAGACGGCGAAAATCCCGGTGAGAATCTGATCTCTTCCTCAATTTCGGCTTCTGTAATCTGGCGACAATGGCAGTGGTGGCTCACGATGACCGGCTTCAATTTCTTCCAATCGTCTGCAAACAGTTGCAAGGAATTCAATGGCCATTGAGATCAAACCGATCTCTCTCTCCTCTGACTATGCCCACAACTGGGCTCACTGTTGATCTCTCCTCCTGTTACTGCAACAGGACGCCGATCATCTTCTTTTTCACTGTTCTCCGATCCAAACCCAACAAGATCCGATCACAACCTCAGCGATCAACTTCAAGATCTGAATGAAACATGTGAATCCTTTTCCTCCGATCCCAACAAGACCAGAGAACTCAATCTCGTCTTCTTCTTCTTCGATGGTGGCCTAACCAGAAATCATGAACCTGATCTCTCTTCCTCTGTTATGAAAACAAAGATCCAAATCCTTCGACAAGAATTCAATCAGTTGATCTTCATGCGCACAACCTCCAAATCACCGAGCGATCTCCACCTCGCTCAGAAACCCGAAGAACCAACTTCGGCTCTGATACCAATTGTTGTGATTTTCTAACAATCACCCGTTGTGCGCACCCATCAATTACAAGATCAAACAATTAACCAACCACAAAAAGAGACACGAGATTTACGTGGTTCACCCAAATAGGGCTACATCCACAGGCACAGGAGGACGAACATCTTCACTATGACAAGTAAAGCATACAAGAAATTCCCACTCTCTCACCTCATCTCTCCTACATGGTGTGGGAACACCACGGGCAACTACCGCCGCAAGGTCTAGGGTTACAGACTATACATATATATAATCTCCACTTTCTTAGCCACCAAGAAAGCCCCGGTACAAGTATCAAAAATACCCTTGACCTTAAACCAGTTCCTAACTAACCCAATGACTCATCCGGCTAAACCGGAATACAAGACATAAACCCAACACAATCTTCATCCAATAGTCTCTGTTGTTGCTCAGATGGTTGTAGACATTAATTTAAAGCATGCGCGGTTGCATCAATTTGAATCCGTTGGTGACCAAAAGAACAAAAAATAATAATATAAAAGAAGTAAGCATCCATATCATAAAAGGAAATAATTCAATGAGAACTAGTTCTCACCACTTTGTTTGTGAAAAGTTTAGGTGGGCCTATCTATCACCCAATCCAAATCTTTCAATACATAGGGACCCCCCAAATAGCCACTCGCCCCAAGTTTCGGTCAAATTCGAATTTACTAAACTGTTGGATCAACTGTGCATCATAAATAGACTAGATTTGTGGACCAAAGATGAAGGTGTTAAGAACATGTGATTGGGGTCAAACTTGATTTTGAGTGGTCCCACATAGATCTTTCAACCCCTTGGTCTCATCTCCAAATGGGACCCACAAGCGGGCCCCATAAAATACTTTCACGATAGGTGTGTGAGAACACTTCTCATAAAATTAAAGCCCTATTATAAATGGCAAAAATGTAAGGAAATTCAAATAACAAAAACAGTTTTATATTAGTGCTTTAATTAGTCGATATAATATCAACCATATTGGTGGTATATATCATGTTTTTAGGAAAATAATTGTGTCAGTCCCAATCAACACCTGATAATTAGCAGCCGGATGTTTTGAACCAAGATACCATCCCACAGTTATCACAGCGTCCATGAGATAATAGCCGCTTTAGATGAGAACATAAATCATGAGAGCCGATGGGTTACCTCAATTGGGTTTTCAAGGCCAAAAAAATTTGAACTTGATATGCAAGCATCTAAAATTAAAGATTCAAACGTGTGTTTGAATTGATGGTTCCAATCTCCACAGATTCAACAACATGAAAGAATTGGCAGTCTCAACTTTCAAATTGCACATCTGCAGGATGTCTACACTAACATACACCTTGTGCTGGATGCAAATCTATGAAATCCATGCCACAAAGGCTTCTCAACCCTACTTTCAGAAAATAGCATATTGACATGTAAATTTATATGCTTAGATAATTGAATTTAGCTTTCAACCAAACTATGTGTTCCATTGTTGTATCATGTCAAATAAATGCTGATAAGGTCTTTGTGAATACAGTTTTTTTTTAGAAAGCAATTGCCACGGTATCACTTGGGTTTCCTTTAAATCCTTACATAGACATTTTTGTTATCCTTTGGTTGGAGTTTTACTATATCACTTGGGTTTCCAATTAATGCTTACATGGATAGGTATTAGTTATCTTTTGGTTGGACTTTTAGAGCATAACTCTTTCAAGTGACTTTAAATCAAAGGCTTTGATGATAATGACCTTACAGTCTCCCGCTTTGGCAATTCATGGGCAAAAAAGGGTTTAATTGATGTATTTTTTAGATGGAATGCATGGCATGAGGAATCAGAAAAAATCAAACGAAAATTAACCATTTTGTATAGGCACTTGAGCCTGTGATCACCTGCGCTCAAGCGCATGCTCTAGCTTTCTCTCAACCGCTAAGCCAACCTGTCCCAAAACCACACAAAACATAAAATAACAGCAAGTTGGATTTGGGTACTCGAGCTCGCTATCATCTGTACTCAAGTGCACCACGTGGAAATTGGAAATCTTTCCTTCTTGTTTCCCAATCCTTCCACAATTCCTATTACTTGTTAACCTAAGAGCAACACACGAAATAAAGCTTATGAAAACCCTTCTTCTCTCTCATATCTACCTATCAATCTCCCTTGAGACGCCCTAGCATCATTTGGAGATCCATCTTACTTCTTTAAAGCAACATTTCTGTAGAGCTAAAGAAGAATGGCTTTTAGAGATCTACTCTCTCATAGTAAATTCACCTTGAAGAGGCTTCGAAGTGGTTGATTCAAGTGCGATGAGGGTGCACGGCAAGGTGCTAGCAAGATTGTCACAGTCCCTAACTTGAGTTGCAACTAGGAAAAGGTTCGTGAGTACTTCTTGTAACTTTCATTTATACAATGCTTGATTTGTCTCGGTCCAAACAATATGACCTGTGTTTTCAATCGAGTAGGGTTTTTCATGTAAACAATCGTGCTTCCTCTCTTTTGTGTGTTTGCTTGATTCTAGATTAGTTTAATAATCTGGTTTAATTGAATTTTATATTAGAAATTTGATTTGGGACCTTAATCCTGAATTAGGTTTTTAAAACATCAGAAGCAAACACTCCATTGTAAGAAGCATTTATGGCCTTGTTATTACAATTAGAGGCATGCTTTTCGTCTTGATTCCATTATGCTTTAAGTTTAGGAACAGATTTTCCTTCAATCATAACAGTGAGTTTGGTATAGCCATTCTAAACACAATCCCAAACATCGTCATCAATAAACTTAAGAAAACCAGCCATTCTAACTTTCCAATAGGCATCGTTAAATCCATCGAGTAAAGGTAGCTTGGTAATAGATGTACCTCATGATTGTTGAATCCCATTTTAGAAATCTCAATAGATCAACACACAGTAAATTAGTATAACTCGTTCTTATACCAATTAAAAGATCATTTAAGATTTGGATTTCTAGATTATAGTTCAAATAGTATATGACGGAAGGAAAAGCGAACTAACAAATAAATTAAGCAACTACACAAGAGACAAGAGGTACACAATTTTTACATAAAAACCCAAACCAGAAAAAAAAAACCATTAGTTCTTCCGAACCAGCAAAAACAAAGAACTAATCACAAACAGTTGCAAGATATACTCACAGATCCTTTTCCAGACAATCCAATTTAAAGACTACAGTTCTTCTTACATAAATCCTTGCCATGAATTTTCGTTTTCATGCATTGCTCTTTGCGCTTGATCTAATTACTTTAATTCTATAAGGCACACAATATTCTATGAAAGAAGATGATATTCTACAAAAGACGTAAAAGCAGTATTCTTTAGCACAAAGCTTCAGCTCAGTTTCTCCAATGGAAGCTTCCCAATTAGGTTTTATGTTTTTAGAATATGAGAGTTGTAATACTTTGGGCTCTCTCAAGATGTCTTTTTATAAGCCCAAAATCGTGGGAGTTGCAATAGAAAACAAACAGGAAACTCCCACTTGAAAAAATAAAAAATAAAAAACAACTTGCTAAGAGTCAGTGGGTTTCTGATTGTTGCCTATTCAAGTGGATTGCATTTTCATTAATTTCTGCAAACTTCCTGAAGCCATTACTTTATTAGTTTACCTTCGACTAACACAATATTAAAACCTATGGGGATCTACTTAAAACAATCTTTACAATAGTAGATAGCTTGCCCAGATATAATGCTCGGTTTATGAGATATGACTTTTTTAATTCATATTACCCCCAGAAAAATGCTTCAAAACACTTCAATTTGTGTTCTTTCTTTGATTTCTTCACTTCAGTGCATTCGACAATTCATATCACAGTTTATTGTAAAACAAATAGAAAATTCATTCTCAATGGACCCAGATTTTCGTCCAACACATGAATTAGCCAACATACATAATTCTAACAATGATGATGATGATGATGATGATAATGGTGGTGGTGATAACTTTTGCAGTAGCACAGGGTGCCCGTTGAAAGCCATAAGCTGACTTTGAAGAATATTTAATCTTTCAATTAGGCATAATATTATTTAAAAGGAGAAATTAAGTTCGGTATTATAAATGTTACAACCATCTGATCTAAGAGTATAAAATGGGTAGAAGTAAAGTCTTTATTCACAATTAATTTTTTACAAAGAAAATCTTTCAATGGATACAGTTGATTTGGAGTGAAACTTCCCCTTTCATAGGCCTCATTCCAAGAACACTAAATCACGAAAAATTAACAATTCTCAATTTTTATAAAAATATGATGGTGGAATCCTTAGTATATATTAGGGGTGTACAAAAAATCTGTCGATCCGTGAAACCAATCCGTTTCGATCCAATATGCGGTTTTTTAACTGATCCGATAGTTAATGGATTTGTGGCGGATTGAAAAAATCCTAATTCATTTATAATGATTTGGTGATAGATTTTACACTTAATTTATGGAGTTAAACCAATCTGAACAATTGAAATAAAATTTATAAATATTTATTTTTATATAAAAAATATTTAAAGATAATATTTTTTATTGTAATTTCCTTATCATAGTAGATAAAGTGTGTGAAATGGTAAGGAAAGCTACTAACGGATTGAATGATTTAAACTGATCCGAATTGTTGATCCACGGTTCAGTTCGGAGCGATTTTAATTGGCAACAGATTAGTGACGAATTAGAAAACTATCAATCCGTAGATAATGGGTTGGTGACGGATTTGATTCAATTTGACCCAGTCCAAACTATGTACACCTCTAATATATATATATATATATTTCTTACGGGCAAAATGTATTAGAAAAAGAAGAGGAAAGCGAGTACGCTAGCTTCAAAAAATACAATTATAGAAGGACAAGGTAGGAAGGAAAAAAAACGAAAAATGAAAAAAGCTTATAAAGACCACAAAGGAGTAGTCACTCCCAGAAAGTGTGGTGGAATCTTTAACATGGGGATCAAACTTGAACCATCTCTTATGCAGAAGATCCCTAGATATATGCCGCCTTCCTCTTCTTCTAGTGGGCTCCATGGGATGCAAAATTACCTATGCAATGTGGAACTCTTTGTTGTGCGCGTGTGTGCAAAGTCAACCAAGATCAACCAATTACCACACAAGAAGACAAGAAGATTTACTTCACAGCCAATGTATTAAATAACACGAACTTTCCGTACTAGTAGTTGCATGCATGGTCATACCTCATTACAACACGCCACAAGCTAATAAAGACGTTCTTGTACTTAATCCAAAGCTAGCCATAAAAACAGATAATTCATAAATCAAATACATCATAACAAAAAAAAAGCATTATTTAATAAGAACCAAAAGTATCAATTTTTTTTAATTTCTTTGGCAAATAAAAGTATCATTTTTATTAAGAACAAAGATTACATCTTTGAGCACAATCCAATCTCCGTATTGTTTATTCCAACATATATAGGCGGACAACTTTATGAAATGAAACATAAAATTCAAACGAACCAAACACATCTAGTGAATGGTATTATTCAATCTTCATAATTCTTAAGCTTCATCATTGGCACCTTCATTCTTACTAGGGAGTTTCGATACCGATGGAACGTGCGCATAGAGACGCGTAGTGGTGCGGGCAATGGCGGGGGGTGTTGGGCATTTACCACCTGGTGTGGGAGTGTAGGAACATGGGTTGTGACCGGAACCCCCACCAGAACCTTTTTGGAGGGACTGGAACAGGGTTCTCTCCCTCCACAAGGACCCAGCTGCATCCAAAGGCCTAGTTGCCTCTAGAGGTGCTGAGGTCAAAACCAAGAAGGTGATCAAAAAGAAAAATGCTGGGGTTGTGAAGAAGTTTTCTCTGCAAGAGGCCATCTCATAGAAGAAACAAAGGTTCTCTTTTATATGAGAGAGAGAGAGAGAGAGAGAGAGAGAGAGAGAGAGAGAGAGAGAGAGAGAGAGAGAGGTTTGGAGATATTGGTCTTAATGAAGTGGATGAGATGATGAGAATATGTTGTTTAAAGGTGATGGGAATGAAGAAGTGGGGTGTTTGTATTTATAGGGTTTGGGCAAAAGATGTCCGTTGGGATTGCGTTGAACGTTTTACTTTGTTAAAATTTTGAATGTTGATTTGTAATGGGCGGGTCTAATGGGGTATGTTATACCAAGGACCTAAATCTACAGACAGAAACGCAGAAAGAACCGATCGAGGAGACCATGGACCCGACCCGGTTGGCCTAACCTCAAACACGTTAGATTTGAACAGTCCATGGGCCGAATATCTCTAACCTGGTTGACATGGTTAGCCTAATACAAGGTTAACAGTGGCTTCTGGAATTACTTCCATTCCAAACCTACCGTATCATGGATTTTAAATTAGGCCTCATAGATTAATCCCAACTCATTTTTAAAATAGACTTGTGGCGAAATTTGAGATAAATACCACCTCATTTTTAAAATAGACTTTTGGAAAATTTTGTGGGTGCACTCATCAACTAAATAAAAAAAGGGGGTCTCTAGAATTTAGACCACGAAGAGAAAAGAAGGAAAAAAAATAATGTATGGTTCTTATCAGCTTTTAATATAAAACTTTAAAATGAATAATAAGCAAAGTTTCTACTTGACCGTTAACTTCATGACTAACAAATTGTGAACTTGAATTTGAGGACAGAGTTTTCATTTGAGGTATGCAGATTGCAATTGTGTTGATTGCAATTGTGTTTTTAGAACAAATACAAAAATTTCATATGGATTTTGGGCACGGATGTAATTGTATTTAAATTTTTGAAATAAAACCAAAATTTTCACTATTGTTTAAGAAGCAGACAGAGTTCCAAAGGGTGTGTCTACCCCACGGATGTATATAAGTTTGCCCTTGCCCACAATGCCCTTTTATAATTCAATACTGAATTTTTGTTGTGAAATTCAAAGGTGGATATCTGTGGAATGGAGATCAAACTTGGCCCTTCTCTTTTCCAAAAGTTAACTACACATCCAACCCTCCTATTCGGCGTAAATCTCTTGGGGCTTTCCAGCACTCTCTAAGACAATTATGAGGATCCAAACTTCTCATAATTTTGTTGCCATGAATAAAGGACGGATATAACAGGAAAAGTTACGACTTTCAACGACATGATAAAAAATTGCAATCATTCAATCAGAACCACAAGTCCCATTTTTATTTTGGACAAAGATTAAATCTCTATATACAGTCTAATTATCTTTGGATCATTTTATTTCAACACAATTCAGACAACTTTATAAAATAAAACACGGTATTCGAATGAACAAACGCAATTAGTGAATGGTGTTATTTGCATCACTCAAAGTTAATCGATGCTGAGGTCAATCAAACTCTTGTAAATGTGGGTGGAATTCATTTTCATAGAGGAGGACAAGAAACCATTTGCCATGAAAAGTGAAAAAAAAAATGAATTGTTTTAATTTATCTTTTCACAATACTCATTTGCACATTATCTTCCACCTTTGAGCAGTGTCCACTCTCTTCACTACCATTAAGAGTGAGAATCCTAGAGTTAGTGCACGATTGGTGCTGAAGGCTAAACAGAGCCTGTGTATGAAATTTCAGTTGTTCATCTATCGTAGATCTTGAGATATGAGTGAAAACTCTCGGATCTATAAATCTTAATTTCTGAATTTTTTTGGGCTCCATAATTACGATCCGAACCGTTATAACTCTTTGGAAGAAAAAATCATACCATTGATTGAAAAATTAGCCTCTAATTCCTAATGGATCTCATGAAATTCACTGAAAATGGATGACCATTGATGTACCATGCATGACAGATTGGGTTTAGGATCTGTCCGGATACTACCCTTTTTTTTATTTTAAATTGCGGGGCCATAAACTATAATTTGCATGGAAAAACTGTTAATAGGGCTACGAGTGGCCACCACGTCGAATTCCATCCGTTGATCCTTGATGAATCTTGAGATATTTGTACAAAAAAAAAAAGGGTGACCATTTGATCTAAATTTCTAGCTTTTGCAACCTCTTTATCAAGATCCGAGTCATTCATCCCCAAATGAATACTAAAAACAGCCATGGGATAAAAAATCAGACCCTGATTCATTTTGGATATCAAGATATTTATGAAAACTCATACATCGTTGGATTAACAAATTTTATTTTTATCAGTTGTTCTATGTTACCAAATGGTCTATTTTAAGTGTCTATTTCAAAAAGGGTCATTTAAAACAGATCTATTTCATGTAAATCTATTTAATATAGATAAGATTTGCCAAATAGACCCTTAATAAGGCACAGTTGTGTGATAGCTTTAATGGAAAAAAAACATAGAAAGAAAAAAAAAGTTTTAAATATTGTAGAAAAATTAATGTTTCATGCAGTCACCTTTCCATGAGATATAAGGATAAAAAATGTGTTTTATGCGTTTTCGTGAAAACCCTCAATGAGGGGCATCGAACTCAAAAAACCTTCTCATTGATCCGGTTTTCGATAGAGCAATACAAACGTGCCCTAAATGTTCAGGTAAGTATTGATGACTACATTATACTTTCACATACTTATATTTACATGGATCCACATGGCCTACCTTCATTTGAACGGAGCAATTATTCGTAATTACATGCATCGATATAAAAGACATTGACGCAACCATTACTCGAAGTGACATAGACATTGGGACTTCAGCAACCTATGGGAAATACTGGCGAACGCCCCATTATAAAAATGCACCTTTTTTCACCCCTCTTCTTTTTGGTCATGAGGCCCATATTGATTTAGTCTAATCTTTTTATACACACTAGCGCACCACCCACCCACCCCACCACCACTCAATCCCAAACAAATGTTCATGAGTCCAAGTTTGATAATCATCCAACTTTTCTCCATCGTTGGATTGAAATCTTTTTTTTTTTTTTTTTTTGAGACTATAACAAAGACTTTTTATTAAAGAAAAATGATGAGTAAAAAGTGAGGTACAAGAGTAATGTATCCCACCCCACCCCCACCTACCTTATATAATAAAACCCTCCCAAGGATACACCATTTCAACCCCTTGTTTAGCCAAAGTATCGGCCATAGAGTTGGCTGATCTTAATTCATGGTGGAAAACAATGGAAATCAAGGTTGACAACATCCGAATTTCATTAAAGAGGAAATTAAATTTTCATGGATTTATACTTCGATTAGACACCCACGCAATTGCATTAAAAGAGTCGCTTTTAATGATAAGAACATCTTTGAAATGCCTTGTAAAGCACTAGAGAGCCTCTGCTTCAGTGGCATCACATACTCAATATGCTTAGAAAACATAAAAAGAGCCTCCCCATTATTATTGCGAAGAACACCTTCTACTTCAACTGAGCCTGTCTTACCTTTTGCTGCACCGTCAACATTGCACTTTGCATACCATGAGGGGGAGAAGTCCAAAGAATAGACTTTTTCTCTTTTTTTTAGCCACACCCCATCCAAGCTTCCTAATTAATAATGATGTCATTAAAAGTGAGACTAAAGAATTCATTTCTAACCAAAGCCCACCTTACAATCCTAATGGTAATTGTAGAAATTAACTCTGATATAGGAAAAGAAACACCTTTGAAAATTCTTTTATTTCTTTCCCTCCAGATGGACCATAGAATAGCAAACAAAAACAGCCTCCAAGGAGTACGGCTACACCCAAATAAACAATCTCCCTTCCATAACTCTATCACATCCGTAACCTTCTTTGAATTGCACCAAGCGACACCACATCTACTAATGAAATAATTCCAAATAAATGTTGTGACCTCACAATGAAGAAAAGATTGTCCACTAATTCCTCCTCTTTGCTGCACATCACGCACATATCTAAGATGACGATGGACGTCAACCCTCTTCTTCTCAAATTATCCGCTGTGCAGATCTTTGAACTACAGCTAGCCAACGAAAAGCCTCCACCTAAGGAGGAGCTAAGCCCAACTAAACAAGAGAAAAAGAGACTCTAGAGGTTTGACCACCTTCTAGAGCCCAGTCAAAAGCTTTTGTTGAAAATTCTCCAGAAATGGAGGGTTTCAAAATCCAAGAATCATTAGAGCCCCTGTAAAAGAAAACATTAGAAAGAAGGCTTAACAACGCCACATATTGGATCTCCTCAGATTGACGTAGACTCCTCCTAAAAGACACATCCCACAATGTACACCCCTTCTCCACCTGAAGTACTCACAAACTGCAAATGCCTTATTGGACACCACCCGAAAGACTCTCAAGAACATGCCACATAAAGGTCACACCGCAACCCAATCATCCAACCAAAATCTAACATCCCTCCCATTTTCCACCACAAAACCCACTCCTTTAGCTAAGACTTTCGCCACTCCGTAGACTTATCTCCAACTAATACAATAGCACCCCATAAAGCTGACCAAAGATATCTTAGGACTGGAGTAGGCCACCACCTCCAAATATCCTCCCCATACTTCATAGCTATGACTCTCCTCTATAGAGCTTCCTTCTCCTCTCCAAACCTCCACCACCATTTGGCTAATAAAGCCCCATTCTTCTTATCCAAACTACTAAAACCTAAGCCCCCACTCCATTTTGGTTCCATCACCTCACTCCGCTTCAACAAATAAGTTTTCTTCTTGTGACCTCGCCCTTCCCATAAAAATTTCTACACGTCCACTCTTTCACTACTGCCTTCAACATCTAAAAAAGAGACATGTAATATACTAGGAGATTAGATAAACAAGATTTGATCAAAGTGATCTACCAATGATAGATAGATAATGTTTTTTCCATGAAGATAATTTCTTCCATACTTGTCAAGAACCGGGTCCCAAAGAGCCTTAGATCTCGGTTTTAAACCAATTGGAAGACCAAGATACAAAAAAGGAAGCCTCTCGGTTTGCATCCAATCATGGTCGCAAAAAAATGAATAGTTTCATAAGAACAACCAATCCCCACTAACATACTTTTGCAAATGTTAACCTTCAACCCCGAGACCAACAAAAAACATCGCAAGATTCTTTTTTAGAGCCAAAATTTCTTCCCTTTTAGTTGAGCTAAAAAGAATGATGTCATCTACAAATTGTAAAGGAGAAATTTTCTTTCCATTCTGAATAGCTTTAAAACTGTTAATCACACCCATCTCTCTGGCACTTATAAGACACCTGCTCAAGGCCTCCACTATGATTGTAAATAGAAAAAGAGAGAGAGGATCCCCTTGATGAATCCCTCTTGACACATTAAATAACTTAGTAGGAGAACCATTAACCAACGCAAAGAAAGATGTAGTTGAAATACACTCTCACATCCATCCACACCAAGTCTCCCCATACCCAAATCTAAGCAACATGTAATCAACATGATCATAAGCCTTCTCCAAGTTGATCTTAAAAACAACATCCTCCTCCTTAGACCGCTTTCTTGGATCGATCAGCTCATTTGCAACTAAGACTCCATCAAGAATCTGTCTCTTACTAACAAACGCTCCATGGTAAGGGTTGATAATAAGAGGGAAAACAGTTTTCCACTAATTAGCCAAGATCTCAGCCAATAGCTTATACAAGAACCCAATAAGACTGATAGGCCTGTAATCTCCTAGGTCCACTAGATTGGATACCTTAGGGATAAGGGTCAAAAAACTTGCATTCATATCCTTGATAATTTTACCCCTTTTATGAAATTCATAAAGCAATTTTCCAAAATTCTCTTTAAGAAAACCCCAGCTAGCTTTGTTGAAATTGAAATTGAACTTAGGGCCTTATCCCCGTCGCATTCCTCCAATGCTCTTGAGGCCTCATCTTCCTCAAACTCTCTTTCTAGCCAAAATTTAACATTTTCTAAAATCAAGGGAAAAAAGACACGATCAAGCTTTGGCCTGCCAAGATTTTCGGCCTTTTAAAGGTCTTCGTAAAAATGAGCCACCTTATTTTTTATCTCCACCGGGTTTACAAAAGTCTCCCACGACTCCTAATTCTTTCCAAAAAGTTAACTATTCACCTAATTGAAGCCATTTGATCAAAGAATATGGTATTTTTATCACCTTCCTTAAGCCAAGATATTCTAGATTTCTATCTCCAAGAAATTCCCTCCATACGATAAAATGATGCTTCCAAATCATTAAATTGTAGAGCCATAGATTAAAAGGTTAAGATTATTTTATGGACTCAAGATTTTGCATATAGGTAGGCCTCATGTCACACCCCTAAAAAAGAAATTAGGGTTATGTGAAATTAGAGGCCAATTAAAATTTTCTCAATAATAAACAAAGACATCATTCGTGTTTAATACAACACGTAGCCCCCAATCATGGTCCCACTACGGATCGTAGTCTGTGGGTAAGATTCCATATTGGCTACTACATCAATTAATACAACAGAAACTTCAATATAACAGAAGGTACAATAAACATTTCAAAGTGAGCATGTAAATTCATTACTAAAGTTAAAGTGAACAATTAAAAGATATATTAATTAAATAGCCACAACTAATAAACCTAAGCTAATAGGAATATATAAACTACCACCTGACAGTTATAAAGTCACTCATGTACTGGACAAGACGTTTTAAAGGATGCCGTAAATAAGGTCAACTACAAAAGTGGTGGCAAATGAAATACACATAACGCATAAAAAAAATACACTATCAATGTGAAAATAAAATGATGAGATCATAGGAATATATGAACAGTATAGATAAAAGAATGCCATGCAGAATAAAAGGAATAGATCCTAAATCAAACTATACATCAAATGAACAAATCACATTCGCCGAGCATCACATCAACCGATGCCCTTACAGGATTTCTATCGTCTTCAAATGCCTCGCATCTTGACCAAAAATGGTGGATTAAATCCGTCTTCAGATGCTTAACATCCTGTCCAAAAGATCACGGTGAAACCAAACATATGCGAGTGGTAAGCTCATCTTCGGCCCTAAATTCAGTGAAATCATCACAGTGTGTCTTATCTTTCCAACCTGTTCCTTTTCTTTTAATGATAGCTTTCTCAATCTTTCTTTGACCCACGTACATCCTTGTTGTCAAGTTGTCTCCACGTATATTCACTTCTGATTCTTTACTCATGTATTTTCATGATGCAGTTGTTTCGGTGGAGTAATTTTATGGGTTCAGTACCGTTATCTTGGTAAGACACCTTGTTTGTTTGTATCCTGATGGCCAGGAATTACTCCAATAGTTGACAGTATCGACAGGTAAGCTCACGGAAGGTGGGAAGTTTCACTTGCTTTACGGACTCCTACTAACTCTCCTTGTAAAAAGTACCAGCTCAATCTTAACAAACCAAAGAATGTTGTTCCAAGCAAAGGAGCTTCACCAACGATCACAGAATGTCTTCGAATTTTAGATTGATGACAGAGTAAATCTCAAGGTTTCGTTGAGGGAAGCAACCCATTCGGGGAAGAAGCATCGGTGTCTTCTGCTTGTCGAAGCCCCACAAGCTTATTTCAGTTGCGCCAAGAGTACCAAAGTGTAAAAGAACCCAAGTGAAGCTAGAGACTATGTACGTGAAGCGGCTTCTTCGTATCACTTATGAATGCACAAGTTTGATAAGTATACCGAATTGTTTATTATTTTGTATTATGAGTTTGTTTCATTCGGAGGACCGAATGATCTTAAATGGGGTGACATGTAAGGTCTTGACCCAACTTAATTGTAACTTTTATTAATTAAACTTGATTTCTTATTAATTAATATATTTTAGTCTTAATCTATCTTATTTTGGATTTTATTTGGGTCATGGATGGGTAGTTGGGTTAGAATTGACCAAACCTAGGTAGGCAAGGCCTTTTCGTAATTAGAGCCTATGGTTTGCATCATATTTACATTTAATTAACTGCATTAAGTGTGTCTCATTTGTGAGTCATTATTCATGTTTGGCCGAACTCGATCCGGATTCATCTCGGCCCATTTTAAGCCCAATTAACTCAAACTGGAATATATATAAAACTAGAGGGCCTATTTGTAATTTCCAGAACTCACCCTTTTAAAAACCAAGAGCTTAGCTTCATTTTCTTCATTTTCCCTTATTTCTGCTAGAGCTACAGAACTTCCTCTTTTCTCCTATGCTTTCTCCCTCACCTTGTCTTCCTTTGGGCGATTAAAGCTTTACATGCAAAGGATTTGAGCATCTTCTTCTTCCTTTTTACTTCGTTGTTCATCATCTTCCTTTGAATCACACAAATTGACATCTTCCTCTTCCCTACAGCTCCAAAGGTAAGAACCTCATCATCCTTCTTATTTCATAAGTTCCATAGAGTCAAGGAGACTCCATTCTTGTAGCATGCATGCATTCATACTCATTCTTTGTAATGCATGTCTTCGATTTTTGCTAGTGAGGTCTTCTCCATCATTCAACCAAGCAAGAGCTTGATTTGGGTAAAGCACTGAGTTAAAGCAAGTATAGACGCATATAATCGTTGCATGTTTGTTAAATAGATTGATTCTTAAAGTACTCTCTATGTATGCTCATTACAGTTCTTTTCCCCTTTTATTTTGATTACATAATGTTGATGATTAATGGATTTATATTTAGATTAATGGTGGGATTGGATGAAGGTGAACCCACATGGGATGTGGGTTAACATCATGAGTGATTCATAGGTTTATTTGATCATTGGGAGTGGGAAGATCCAATAAGAAGGAAGAAAGATCAGTTGGGAACACTCCTGCACGGAGTAGAGTGCTTCAGGGCCGACCGGTCGGGCTTTCCCTCTCTGGGTAGTCCGACCGGTCGGTCACTCTACCCGATTGGTCGAATTGCCTTTCTAGGTGGTCCGACCGGTCGGTCACCCTATCCGACCGGTCGGGTGAGTAAAACCTTTAGATTATAGGAAAGTGTTTTAAAAATAAATTCTATGTTTGACTATGGGCTTTCTATAGTACACGGAGTAGCCTCATGATGTGTTACACCCTTTAACATTAGAAAGAGACCGAGGTATCCACCCACCCTTATTATAGGTTGTAGGGTTAACTGAAGATCATTTATGACAATAGAAGTAGATCATTTGCTACACCAAACTAGCCCAACGGCAACTAAACATGGAGAAGGAAGAGTGTTAAGCTATCACTCCTGCCCTCTTGATTCTCCGGTTGGTTTTCAATGTCACGTCGTGGGTGTTGGCATAAGATGAAGTGTCCTTTACATATATAAGTAACACCGAGAATGGTAACACAATGACACTGAACATCTTATGAATATACCGTATTGAATGACCTTGGAAACCCAGATTATCTAGCATATGGTTGGCTAGTAACTATTCTTGATAACCTCTTAATCTAATTACATTCATATTGATAGCAACCTTGACCTAAATATGATAGCTCATATCAATATGCATCATTGATGATCAGTATTCCACTCAGTTGTGATTCTATGATTGTTGTTTTCATCAAGACTGTATTACATTTTCGTATGAGTATAAACAGATCAATATACGATGAGTATGAGTTTCAGATTTGATTCCAATAAACGTGGAGTCGGCACCACTCAGCTTATACCCTATAGAAGGTTTGACAGGACCGAATGGGAGTATTTTATCAGTTGTCTACTGCAGTAGTTATCAAAAGAGTGAGTCGACGCTCTTAGGGTAGCTAATTAGTCCTGGCCCAATTGCTAGTGATTTCCCACGGATCAGTTTACTCTTTTATTAGAGAGAAGATAGCAATGTGATTGCCATTTGGTATGATGTACTCTTTATTTATGATTCCTTATTCATGCTTATTCATGCATAAACTGCCTGGATTATGATCTTTACTATCTTCTAATTAACATGTCTCTAATTCATTTGATACAGCATGATAGCTTTATATGTACTTATATTTGTTTAACCGTTGTGTTAACAATGCTACCCCTGTTGTTACAATAGGTGTAGATAATGATTCTATCCCAGGCGTACCTGAAGAGGGGTTTCAAGAGACTTCCTAGGGTACAGTATAGTAGAGTGGACTTGACAACATTCTCTCGTTGTCTACTCCGCAGAGCGTCATGAGTATCTTTTTGGGACATGTTAGGATAAGCCATTGGTATGGCTATGGTTATGCATCATGCCAGTATGTCATATTGTCATCATGTTATTTGATTTGATGGACATGTATTCCTCTTATTCGAATTGTATTCAAATCCTTTGTATTTAGTCATACCATGTATTCTTATCTTAGATCATTCCTGTAGACATTCGGATTCTTAGTCATATAAAATTATGCATGGGGCTGTGTTTTATATAAAAAAACTATCTTATCTTTGGCTTACAATATTCAATCTAATTGACACAGATTATGCTTAGTACCATACCTCAATATCTGAATTATACATGATGATGTTAAGCACAGGGTAAAAATACCCAAGCTTCCGCAATATTTGCTATAAAATGGATATGCAATTCCGTATTTTTTCCTTGTGGTGATTTGTAAGTATCTTGATACCGCACAGATTACCACGGGATTACATATGCCGCACCTAGGGAGTTTCCCTAATCATAAAATTTTGGGCTTTGGGCATGACAAAATTAGAGGATAAGAAGCTAAGGGGCTAATCTATACTAATCTATAACCACAAATTAAAAAGATCTAACTACATGGAAGAGGGCAGCTTACTATGATGGACCTGGAGAGAAAAAACTTGAAAGAGAGATCTTTGGAAAGCTTGGAGCAAGAGGAAGAAGATTACTGGAGAGGATGATGAAGTTGAACTTCCGGCGTCTCAAGATCTCACTGGCAGCAAGCAAGGGAAAATAAAGAAAAAGAAAAGGAAATAAAGAGACGAAGAGGAGATCGGCCTTGATGGCATCCGGTGAAAATGATGGCTGATCCGGATTCATTAATGGTGGCTGTCCGGCGAAGGAGTGTCCGGCGGCAAAATGGGATTGTCCGAATCGTTCTCATGGCGGCTGCAATGGTGTGAGGGTGAGAGGAAGATAGAGAGCATGAGAGAAAGGGAAGAATAGAGGGAAAAGGAAAAGGAGAAGAAAAGGAGAAATGGGTGGTCGCCGTCGGTGCTCAGAGGTGAAGGTGGAGCCTGGATCCTCTAGCTATCGTTGGGGGATGAAAGGGTGAGGGTCAAGAGAGAAGTCATGAGTAGAGAGAGAAAAATATGAGAATGTAGGGGCAGGGGTTCACTTTCTTGGGATGGAAACGAATGGTGAAAGGAGAGAAAAGTTAAAGAAATAATAAAAAAATTAGAAAGAATGAAGAGAGAGGGGTAAACGTTGCTGATAGGGAAAAAACGTGTGGAGTGTTTAATGTAACAAGTGAAGTGAAAATGAGTGAAGGAATAAGGGGAAAGAGAATTGGGTTGAGTTTTTGAAGAAATTATAAAAATATTATTTATTTAATATTTGGATAAAAATCTTGTTTTGGCCATATTTTACAAACCATTGGTCGGATTGAGTCACGGTAAGTGCCAACGCTCACGAAATTAAATGAGCTTTCCAACAAGTATACTATTAACATGGTTTTGAGGAAGGGAAATTTTAACAATATTTAAGGGGTTTTTAGCGTATGTTTCATAAAAAAAGGGCTTAATTTTTCGAAAATAAGATATTTGCTGTTAAATCTGATTTCTGTCAAAGTACATGAAGATGATCTTGGCTTAGGAGAGCTACCTGATAAACCCAAAACCTCACAATTTGTAAAACTACAAAAAAGGGCTCCTATACTTCTTAGAATTACAAACTAACCCCCACTAAGCTCAAACGAGCTCAAAATCTAACGAGACTTCACACGCACGATTCTAATGCTAATTCGGACTTATTTAGCTTCTAATCGTACTTAATTGGCTAACAAGCAATTAACTAAAATTGACTACATCTTGAGAGTTTAGAATGTTACACCTCATATGGATCTTCACATTAAATGGACTTCCATGATCATTATGCATCTCATTGGACCCAAACCAGAAGAGCATTTTTTTCTTTAAAAATGCCTGGACACTGTGTAGTGCTCGCCGCAACCTATTGGTTTCTTTTATATATATATAAACTGTAGCAGATTTGAACTCCCCATATTCACACTTCGCATGGAATGTGGTGCATGCTTGACACCAAGGCCGGCTTGAGACAAATTGAGGCCTAAAGCAAAAATACTAAATGAGGTTTTTTCTATTCCTTAATATTATTTTAAATATTTAATTTAAAATCTATTTTCTCTCTTTTTGTAATGCAAAATTACTAACAGAGTTTTTATACTCACATTTTGCTAACATATTTATTTCATCCATCAGTGGGACCATATGAAATTTTAAATTTTACGGTGATGGGACAGTTGGCCCCATTAATGATTGAAAACATAAAAAAGTAATGAAAAAGAAATGAGATATGTAGATGTGAAAAAAGAACAGTTTGTTTTTTTTTAAATGTAAAAAAATGGTAATTGCTTTAATTACTATTATGAGGCCTTTGGGGAGAAATAAAAAGGATGGCAGTAGTCTGTTTTTTTTTTTTTTTTGGATTTAAAGAAAGCTGTTATTGTTTTAATTACTACTATAGGGCTTTATTTTTTTGAATTGAAGAAGAAATAAATAAATTCTAAAAAAATTCCCCTTCAAAAGGGTTGGGGGGGGGGGGGGGGGGTGATTCTGCCGCTATCTAACCATCTAATGGAAAAAAAAAAAAAAAAGAAGAAGACCAAAAGATATCATTTACGAAGAGGAGTGTGTATTTAAATCTTAATCTATTAATTAACTTAGAGAAAAAGAGAGGGAGAGACATTTAAATCTTGATTTGCCAAGGCTAAGAAGCTCCTAAGAGAGAGAGAGGACACAATTAAATCTATTAGTTAAGATGCTTAGTCATCTTCGAAGATTAAGAGGGCCCCATTGAACATGATTTCTCAACCATTGACTCCATTTTCATAAAATAAGAGGATCCTATTTAAGAGGAGAAAAAGTTGGGAAGTATGAAACTCCCGATAGAGTTAATTGAAAGAAAGAAAAAAGATAGGAACTAATTGATTTGTTAAGAGAGACAATAACAATTTAACTATCATTTTTTTCCTAAAAATTGGTATAAAGGATAACTCTTTTTTACAACCTTTTTTTTAGGGGGCCTAAAGCAAGGGCTTTCTTTGCTTTACAGTGAAGCTAGCCTTGCTTGACACTGGAGATGCGTGGCCTCAATTAATATGCAAGAGACAGATTCATTAGATTTATGAAAACCTAACCATAAAACTATATAATTTATGCATCAAAGACAAGATGTAAAATTACACAATCCAAACTTGGGGACGCTTCATTCCAACATAATTTAGACAAAATGAAAAACATAATTCAAATGCACACACAGACAACACACTCATGGTTGGGTGCTGTTGGCACATTAGTTTCACACTCAAGTTGAAGTATCATTACTGAACCAGCAAACCAACAAACCATTTTAGAGGAAAAAAAAAAAGTTGAAGTACAAACACACTAGTGCAAACTGCACGGTGTTATTTAGATGGCTCTCAAACTTTATCGTTGACATATTTTATACTGGGCTTGGAGAGGAATTCCTGGCACGATCTACATTCTTGGCAGTGAGTTTAGATGTGGATGGAACTTCAGGCAGTGTAGGACAGTTTTTTTCACCTGTTGAGGGAGTGGGAGTGTAGGAACATGAACTGTGGTCGGAACCCCCACTAGAAACTTTTGGCTTGGACTGGAACGTAGTCCTCTCTCTCAACAAGGGCCCAGCTGCATCCAAATGCCTTGTTGACTCAAGAGGTGCTGAGTTCAAAATCAAGAAGATCATGATGAAAACGACTATCCCTGTTGATGTGAAGAGGTTTACTCTGCAGAAACCCATCTCTTATGAGTGGTATTCTATCTAGGTAGTTGTGAGGAGTTAAAAGCCAAAGGGCTATACTAGAGGATTTAGAGATACTACTCGCTTTCAATGAGGGAGATGATATGGTAAGGATGTGAGAAGAGAGGGTTTTTAGACCCTAAGAACTGTTCATTAACCCCACTTAAATGAGCCTGGTGCATTTCTAACCTTCCATCTCCCATTAGCTTAGCTTAATCAATCAAGAAAGGCTAAAAGAATCGACCAAGTTATTCCTTCCTTCATTGTTACACTTAAATAGTTTATTTAAATGGGCCATCCCCATCTTCAAAGTTAAAACCATTTCCGGGAAGGAAGGAACTCGGGAGAAGCACCGTATAATCCTTTATCAATGAGAGGTCCACAATGCGAACCATATGAATTGACACGGATGGTGGATTTTTGAACCATGATTTCCAAGTGATCCATCCAATGTCATTATTAAATATAATCACGCCTATCTAAGTCTTCATTGACGGGCCGCTTATCGTAATTCAAATCTTTGGATTGGGATCATCTTGCCGTTGGATTGAAAGAACCAAACAGGCTACTTGGGTCAGGATTTCCAATTGATAAGGATGACATTCATTGGTTCATCATTTTATGAAATTCATGCATGCTTCCAAGCCAAATATGCTTCTGTGTATGTACTGTTGTACCTTAATAATATAGATATATATATATATATATGGAAAAGACTACTACGTATATATTTCTTACACTATAGTAAGAGATAATTCTTTTTTTAGACCTAACAAGATCAAGAGGTGTAATAGTTTTGTGTTATTGTACATTAATACTTTTCAGAAAAGAAAGTATGACATATACATAGTGGTTTTGTCATATATATATAGCATGTGGATTGAAAGACCTTGACCGGAGTAGCCTAGCTATGATGGAGTTTTTGCTGGGGCAAAAATGACTCATCAGTAGATATATTTCCCATGTGGATTGAAAAACCCTGGCTGCTGTAGCCTATTATGGGGTTTTTGCTTGGGCAAAAATGACTCATCAGTAGATATATTTCCCATGTGGATTGAAAAACCCTGGCTGGTGTAGCCTATTATGGGGTTTTTGCTTGGGCAAAAATGACTCATCAGTAGACCACTTTATTGTAAGGAGACAAAGATGTTCTAATAACTTATCTTCTCCTTAATGCAATAGGATATATATATATATATAATATATATAGGAGTCTTCATATGCATATGTCCCTCACCAACTCCTTCATATGCATATGTCCCTCACCATTTTGGTGAGGGACACTTCCTTTTTTGAACCTATCAAGCTTAAAAAGGTGTAAAATTTTGTCCTCTTGCATATTAATGCTTTCCAAAAAAGGAGTGTCCCTCACTAAAATGGTGAGAGACATATGCACATGAATATTCTCCATATATATATATATATATATCCCATGTAGATTTAAAAACCCTGACTGGTGTCAGCCTATTATAAGGCTTTTGCTTGGGCAAAAATGACTCATCAGTAGACCACTTCATTGAAAGGCGAAAAGGATGTTCTAATAACTTATCTTCTCCTTAATGCAATACACTACCTTTACAGCAACGACCTATGGAGCCCATAGAACTGCGTAGGCGTGTGAGAGAACTAACAAATAAAAGTGAGATGAACTTTTCAGAGTTGATTCTAGACCACAGATTAGGTCAAAAGGGCAGACCCAATGGTAGAATTGAGAACATCCAATCAACAGATAATGATTATGGAGATTTTTTTAAAAAAAATCAATAGATAATGGCACTGTCGAGAAAAAAATTTTGCTATACAGGTGGATGGCCCATTAAGAGATAGGGATAGGCCGAAGAAAATATTGATGGAGGTCACTAAATCAGATTTGAAGAAGTTTAACTTATCTAAGGATTTGGCTCAAAATAAAACGGAATGGAGACACAGAATTCATGTAACCGACCTCAACATGGTTGAAATAAAGTTTTAATGATGATGACGATGATGATAGATAATCATCGATAAGCACCTATCTTGATATGAAATCCTTTGGGAGGAATCTTGTTCCAGAGATGGTCAGGAATCCATTGATTTTAAAACTTCTCACTTGTGCTGCTATGCTTTTACAGTATCTATTGTTTTTTACGAATCCAAAATTAAAGGCTTTAATGATATACTGATGCTCCTGTCTAATACTTGCGCAGGTCTAGGTCCAAATTTGGATCGTTTTTAACTTTTGGTGGCCATTTGATGGGCCTAAGTGGATGGGACCAGGTACATCTAAAATTTAGGTTTCACCTTAAACTGATAATGCTAAAAAGGCGAAAGATTTTCACTTAGCAGCAACAAACCACTTACTATCCGTTTTTGGTCAAGCTTGTGGACCCACTTGATAGAAATGCTGCTTCATCAGTGGGCCATGCAAAAAATTAGTCCCATTAGATCGTCCTATCTAGCCCTTAATTTAATTGTCATAAAGTTTAATGGCCTTTTATAGATTTTCTAGAAATTCAAGTTATCGTGAGTAAAATTTTGAATAGAATAAAATTGGTCAATGATATTGGATCATGGCAGAGATCATGGGAGGGTGAGTGTGAAAGGAGTTATACTGAGCAAAGGTGGATATAAGTGGGCCTCATAGAACTAAACAGTACATATAGTCTGCCCGCATGAGAATTTTCTCCTACAAAAGAGACATCAAAAAAGATTCTTTACCTTAAGAAGGAAGGCAGAATTAACAAATGAGATTATTCCATCAGTGTTGATTCCAAGAGTATGAAGGAAGGAGGGATTAAAGGAGATAGAATACGTATCAATTGAGGAATGTAGGAAAGAAAAGTGCAAAAGTATCAGTAAAAAGGATTGCTTAATAAAAGATAAAGTGGCGGAGGTCCGAGCAATTCGTGGGGTAGGGAGCCGCTGCAGGGTGCGCAACTCCGCGTCCCACGTAAAGAGCAAAAGAAGAAAAAAAAAAAAAAAAGGAACAGATAGGAATAAAATTCAAACTCCATGACATCATCCCCCATTACATTAATAAAAATTGTACTTTATGTGTACGGTTCATGACCTCATCCGACAAGGTTTCAATAAAAAAAAAATAAAGAAGACTAAACTTTACTACATTGCTGATGCCATAAACAATGAAATAAACCCACTGCATTTCTGATACAAGTAGTTTCCATTCTGTATTAGAATTTGAAGATGAAACAACTCCAGAAACTGTCCTACTTCAGCACTCAGCAGTTTGAAACAGTGTTGTAGTTTGTGAGTAAGAAATCTGGGTGACTGTTTGAAAAAACTGTTCGACTGGTTTCAGAAAATTGTATAGGGTCGGGTCCAATATTTTGACGAATGTGGAATCTCCAAAACTAAATAAGATCAAAATTGTCTCCACATGTGCAGTACAGCTATGTGTGGCCCACTTGGACCTATCTTTTATTGGTGCAACCCCTTTGATATTTTTGTCATCCCACAATTCGGAAATGGGTTCAATTTTACATTCATTGAACCTTACTCACTTAGAGTTAGATAGAATCCAAAGAAAGAAAAAAAAACCAAAAAAAAAAAAAAAGCTACAGTTAAGCAACAGGAAACTTTAAATTGTTAAACCAAGGCTAAGAAAATATGATGGTGCTGATTTTCAAGCTCACCATTATCCACAAGTAGAACTTTTGATTTGCTCTCCTCCCACTGAAGGACATGCATCTGAATGTGCTTGATGAGTTGAACTGCATATGACTAATAAACGATTTGCTCTTAGGAGAACAGTCTCTATAAATAACATACATACTCCCTAGCTAATCTCTTAGGATCAAATTTCGCTCTTTATCTAAAAATTAGTAAAATGAAATGCAGTTATCTTAAAATGAGGTATTGATTTTGGGCCTTGGCTAAAGTGTACAGAAGTGTGGTTAAGAATAAAATTAAGTACTGAGAAAAAACAAAACAGAAGAAGAAGTGGTGTGTGTATATAGGGAAACTTTAAAAAACGCTTCATTTTCCGCCCCCTTTTATTTTATGGGGCCTATACTGAGTCAATCCAATCTTGTTACACACGCACACACAGTACCCCACCATGTATGATCACAAGTCCAAACTTGACACTCATCCAACTTTTTTTTACCATTGGATTGGAATTATAATAAAATGATGCCTCTAAACCATTAAATCTTAGAGCCATGGATGAAAAGGTTAGATGATCTTATGAACTCAAGATCTTGCATATAAGTAGGTCTCATAAGAGTTTTTCCATCTAGTGGACTTCTATGATCATAATGCATCTTAGTGGGCTCAAATAGGAAGGGCATTTTCTCCTAAAAAATGCCAGGGCGCTGTGTAGCTGGTGTACATATGTTGGAGTCCATGTAAATGGGGTTGTTGGGGTTTGGGGTGTTGGTCCTGGCTCACAAATACCCATGCACGACTTCAGAACCCCCAGCCCATGTGTTGGCCATGCCCAACATTAGCCATAAGCGTCTAGCCCGTTCACATCCTGCTTCACACATGTCAGGCCTGAGCCGACACTTTGCTCAATTGGTCCAAGACGGACCGGAATTGTTATCACTTGTTTGGGCTTTTCAATCAGTTGTTTGGGTAAAGCAACCACTAAACTACTTGCATTACTTACTTGGGAAAGGGCAGCACTGGACTTCGGGCTTTTTCTCAGTTAATCCAACCGTGACCCTGATATTCAAGGAGCCAATGCAAACCCAACTTTAGAAAGACAGAACCATATCTAGCCCAAGGCAGAAATGGGCCATAATTGTCGGGCACAAGCCCAACCTGTCTTCCACACATCAGGGCCCAGGCCTGCGGTCACCTTGCATCTCCAACTTTATTTTGGTCTTTCTAGTCACATGCGTGGGTGAATCAGTCACTAAACTGCATGCACTACTTATTTGGGTTGGGCTGGGCTGGGCTGGGCTTTGTAGCTTTTTATACTTAATTTAAGCCCAAACCATTCATTTAACAGGCTAAAAATCTAGATCCAGGCCAGGCTGGAGAATAAAAATGCAACGTCAGAACCTGGATCAAACTTTGGGCCAGTGCTTTTCCGGCAGCTGAGCACCCCCACTTGTTGGAATATAAGAGAGGATTTAGAGAGAGAATATGGGTGTTTTGTGTGACTAGATAATATTCCCTAGAAGGGACGAAAATTGTCCTAATTTCCATGCAACCCACCGAACCGTTGACACATTTTCCATTCAAAGAAGGAACTGAGTTTTTTTTTTTTTTTTATAAAGAGGACTTCAATTTCCTATAAAAAGAGTAGGAATGCAAGACTTCGCCCAACCATGAATTTTGTTTTGACGTTCCTATCTATCTATAGAATATTGTAGTTTGCTCAGAAATTATGTCTAGGCTGTCACAATAGTTTTAAGTTATCAGAAATATAGTGCAAGGTTGGAATCCTCTTGTTGCACATAAGCATCAATACTTTCATCAAGAAGGATGAGAGATAAATGAATGAAAAAGGTTCAGTAATTGGATTAAGGAGACAAAAATTGGGTTACCAGAAAGAGAGTGAAAAGATGAATTTAATTTGATAAACGGAAAAAGAAGTTCTTACAATCAGGTAAGAAGTAAAACAGAAGGTAAACTCGGTCCTAAACTCGCAGTTGGACATGATTAATGTTCTGTATACTCGGACTAGAACTCGATCGTGACTGTTAGACACCACCGAAGGATTATTAGATTGTTAGAGATATTTGGATGGTCCCCTACTAGAGATAAGATTAGTGTTAGAGATTGAAGGAATACAATTAATGGTTTGAATCTCAATCAATGTACGTGTTACTGTTATTCTCTCTTGTATTAATTAGGAAGTTGATTTGAATAAAGTTCATGGTGATTTCATTTCAATGCAATTATTTCTTTGAAAGTCTTTAATATCATGGGTATAATTGTACAAGACTCAGATCAATGACAGACCTAAAATTTTCATTTGAGTGGTGAGGGTAATGGCAGGGTGAATAAGTTAAACACTAAAATAAATTTTTTTAATACCTAATTTTCAAAACTTCTTGAATCACTGCACCCATGTGTTAACATGTAGGTTCACCCCTAACTTGGAGAGACCTAAGTGGATTCGATCCCAGCTCCAAGCCCTACTCAAACCCCAAGAATATGATTTATTATAAATAATACATTACGATATTTATAATAAATATTAATTATAGGTTATTAAAATTGTAGTATTTAGGATTTACATAAAATGATTTTAGCCATATAATTAATTGGGCCCAAACTGGCCAATTATCATTGGGATTAGGAGAACATGAGTCCATGCTAAGATTTCTTCTGGGTTTGGTCCTTTGGGTAACTTGGTAATTGATGGTGGATATCCATCAGATGGAATCAAATTACCTGAGCCATGTCTAATATGCGTCCCGTGTCTTTTCCACAGGATCCTTACACATTCCACCATCTCGAATCCAACCCAGCTCACAAGCCAATAACATGTGATTTAAACATCCCAATGTGCTTAGCTGGTCAAACCCAAACTAAACTCTAGGGGTGTGAGACCCTCGTTAGGAGGGACTTAGTGTGAACACCTTACTCTTTTTCACCAATTGCATTGGACCCAAATAGCGTACACAATGAGACCCTAATACCTTCGTCTAGGATCATTAGATATGATGGGCTCAAGGTCAATGGGAAATCGCTATTATGATTTGAAAATATATGGACCTCATCAGCACTACAACATGTATATTTTTTAATGACCTTGGGTATCTTTCGCCACACCAACCTTTGGACATTTGGCCTTTGGCTGGATACAAACATTGCCGCACACTAACTATACAGATATGCAAGAGGTTGGAGTTGGAACTCCAAACCTTGAAGAGCAAATCCAAAACTCAAACCAATTCAGCCATCGCCTTAGCGGCACGAAGGCCACAAATCAGGATTACTAATATCCCTCAACAGTTTTGGATTTTCTAATTACAATAGGTTTGGATTTTCTAATCTCATTAGGTTTGACACTTAAATCTCATTGGATTTTCCTATTTTCATCTAAACTTAACATAACATAATTATCTTTTGCATCTTCTGATATGGAGAATTTTACTGATCAAAAGGTGGAAGATAATGTACAGATAATTATTTTCAAATGTGAAATCAATCAAATTTCCCACATGTTGTGGAATTCATATTCACAGAGGAGAGTACAACAAACTATTTTCCATCAAAAGTAAAAAAAGAACTAAATTATTTTCTCATTGGCAATACTCGTTTCCACTTTTTCTTCTGCATTTCTGAATTCACCATTCTCCACTTTCATAGAAAGTAAACCCAAAGTTACTAAAAGTTTTAGTAAGTCATAAAACATTCCATTTGATGAACACATTATACTTTCAAACGCTTCCATTTTCGTTGATCCGCAAGGCCTGCCCTCATCTGATCTGAGCAATCATTAAGGTCACATGCTGTCACTATAAAAGACGTTCACACAATCATTTCTCATAGCGACGGACACATGAATTGATCAACGTGAAAAATGAAATATTATGCTCCTGACCAACCTCAAGCTACTACTGCTCCTTTGGAATATGAAGCTAATATTATACCAAAGAGAGAGATTCATTATATTAACGAAGAGCTAACAAAAGGAATAGACAATTCAAGAATCAAAGAAATGACGCAGAAAATATACTCATTTAAAAACAACTGCAACTATAGATTTTATTTTGAATAACAATTACATACTTGTACACTAACCAATATAAACAACCACAACTACCAATTTTATTTTCAGTAACGATTACATCCTTGTACACAATCTGATCTCTGGATCATTTTATTAGAGCATAATAATTTAGTTTAGTTTACGAAATGAAAAGCAGGATTCAAATGAATGAACACATCCACTGAAGAATGGTGTTATCTGCATGACTCAAACTTTTATACTGAACTCGGAGAGGAATGTCTGTCAGGACCCACATTCTTCGCAGTGAGTTTTGAAGTCGACGGATTTGCGGGTGGCGTAGGGCATATACCACCCGGTGTGGGAGTGGGAGTGTAGGAACATGAGCTGCGTTTGTGATCCCCACCAGAACCTTTTTGGAGGGACTGAAACAGGGTTCTTTCTCTCCACAAAGATCCAGCTCCATCCAAAGGTCTAGTTGCGTCAAGAGGTGCTGAGCTCAAAACCAAGAAGATGATGAAAAAGAAGATAGCTGTGGTTGTGAAGAGGTTTGCTCTGCAGAAGCCCATCTCCAGAAGAAAGGAAGTTGCTATTGTGATCGTGAGTTGTAGAGGTACTATAGATATTGGTTTTATATATTGAAGGAGATGAGATGATGAGGATTTGTTGTTTGTTAAGGTGAGAAAGGTTATGGGAATGAAGGAGTGAAGTGGCTGTATTTATAGGGCTTGGGCTAAAGAGGGCCATTGGGATTGTGTTGAACGTTTTACTAAGTTGAAATTTTGAATATAGAATTCTAATGGACGGGTCTAATGGGGTATGTAGCAAGGACGTAGGACCAAAATCAACAGACTGTGAAGCAAAATAACCGATTGAGGAGACCTTCGAGGGAACCAAATGGGCCAAGCTCAAAGATGATTATATCGTATTGTCCAATGGACCCAAAATGTCAAACTCAGATTAAACTTTTAGGGTCTGAGATTCTGTACCGCGTGGACACAGATCCCAACTTCATCTCTTGTCGGACTCGGCTGTTTTTTGGACTTCGGGCCTAATTGGGCTTGAATCCTTACCAATGACAACCCAGTTGTGAAATCTGCATGAAATGTGGGTCGCGTTTTGGGATCGAGATGAAGCATCTCTGATCAGATTATGTGGTTTTGCAAGTTTTGGTCCATCAGTACTTTTGGGACTGTGTTTTGTAAGGTCATGTTGACTGTGCCAAATGAATGGTTCATGACTGCATGTTAGCATTTATTCCATAAGATTTTTACAGCATGGCATATGCAGCTGCAGCATACTAAACTTTCCCACCCTCTCCTATGAACAGAAATGGGTCACTTTTCATATGCATGTCAAAACAGGCCAATTGGTCCTTAATTCATAACTAATTTGGTTGTGCTTTCAGACTGAGGTTATCTAAAACTCAAATTTTACCCTGACCTGACCCGTAGGAATAACAGGAAGTGGATCATGCTGATTAGAATGACTTTAATTAGATTCCATGACAATCATCTTCTACCAGCAGAACTGGGGCTACACTACATAGGCATATCAAAGCAGGCCACTTGGTCCTTAATTCAGGAAGTAATTGGGTTGGGCTTTAACGCGGGGGTTATCTAAAATTTAGATTTCACCATGACCAGGTTGACGAGAATATCAGGATGTGGGCCATACAGATTGGCATAGATTGCCATGACTCTAATTAGACTCCATGTCCATCATGATCTCCTCCCAACAGAAACGGGCTACATATGCGCATCAAAAGAGGCCAATTGGGCTTTGACAAATTCTTAAAAACTCCCCATTAAAAAAATTTTCCCTTTTACTGCCCTATGATCTAATGGAGTTGAGATTTTAAATAAAACTATATCTTATCCATATAATTTCATCCAATGGCATTTCATGGTTATATATAACAATATGCCCCATTAAGAGGGGCATTTTTTACCAGAAAACTGTCCGGAAGTTTTCTAGCGCTCCTCGTATCCTTAACTTAGAATAAATTGGTTAGTGCTTTCAGGCCAGATTCATTAAAAGAGGCATACCAGTGAGAGTATCAGGTGCGCCATACTTTTGGCAAATTTAGCATGACTGATTTAGATTCCATTTCTTATCTGAAATAGGCTTAGTTTAGACTCATTGTCTAGCCTTTTCCATCGACGAGAGTTGGATTTTAATCCAGTTAATTTCCTTGTGAAAAAAGTGTATAAATTTTGGCCTGATTAGGTAATGGGTAATTAGGGCTGATTTCTAGTTCCAGCAACCGCAAGTAATAATGCTTATGTCTACATATTCATCATGCTTCGCTCTAGCAGGTCTGCAATAGCGTGGGGTTCCTTGGTATGGAACTTTTTGATGCTTCCCATGGTCTCTTTCTTCGCCTAGCGCATGATGCATCGAAACATGCTAACTCAGGCTTGGGCTCAATCAGTGGGAATCAGTCTTACCTCTATATGGCCGCTCTGCAAAGGCAATTTTGAAATAAGATTACATCTCTTCTACTTCCCTTTGCAACTTCTCTCTTGAAATAGATTCTTTAAGCAACTGAATGTCAAGCAATTTCTTCTCCTTCTCCTGCTTATATCTGACACAAGCTCTCTCTCACCAGTGATGAGCTGGCTCTAAAAGGAGCTTCATGTATTTTCTTAACTACTACTTTTGTCATATGGTAATCTCATAATAACCATTTTTTCAAAAGTTGTAGAGTCTCCCAAATGAAGGCCAAACTCTATCTAACAGAGCTTCTTTCCTACTCTCTTTAGCAAATAAATAAGCCTTTTTCTAGTAAGCATCTTCAGGCTTTTGCTTATTTCTGAGACTCCATCAAGGACTGGCTGCTTAGCTCTCGGTCGTACATTTTCTGATTTCTTCTTATCTAGTCCCCTTTTCTCCTTTCTTGCTTACAAATCTATGGTTCTGTTTGCTCTCCTTTAAGGCTATTAAGCCTCTGTATATTTTTCTCCTTTTAATCCAAATTTTCCTTATAGCAAAAAGAGGAAAACATATTCATCAAGTTTTTTGATATATTTGTGGTTTTTGTCTTCATTATTTTGGCTTCTATGTCTATCTTAGATTGGACTGAATGGGGATCATTTAAGGGCTATTTGGAAACTCAAATCTAATTAATATGACCTAATTAAATTAAGGTCTAAAACAAAAGCTCTATTTTTTAAATTTTTATCTAAAATATCTAGGTCTATTTGGAAAAAACTATAAAAAAAGAAATTTGTTATTTCATGAGGTAACTAGGGCCACCTGAATTGTGGCAATTGAGGCTCACTTTTTTTAAGATTGCAATGTCAAACACATCATTTTTATCAATTTGAAAATTTTATGTCCAAAGCCTTCAGTTGTAGCTAAAATGCTAAACAAAAAAGAAAAAGAAAAAAGAAAAAAGAAAAAGAAGATAACCCCTTTACCTTATTTCTTTATAACCAAAAGCTCTAATTTGTAAATAAGCTCTAAAATTAGAAAAATGTGATTAGAGGTTTATGAAACACTTTACTATATATTTAAGATCAAAATCATAAAATAAGAGCATATTTTTAGAGTTTCCAATTACCCTCTAAATCAAATCATACAATGGTCTGTAGGTATTTAGGTATACACAATATTTCTCCGAGTAGGGACGTAGGGTTTTGGTTAAGAGATTAATTGGGGCTTGTCTTTAAAATTATCAAATGGTCCCTTATTTAGAGGTTGCAACGTGGACATATCTCTAGAAATTATAGTACACTGGCCCATTTTTAGAAATTAAGGACACTCTCTTCGAAGTTTTAATATTCTAGAAGGCTGAAATTGTTGATTAGATTTGAATGTTACAATTTTGGACATCCAAAAATTCTAAATTTCAGGAATAATAGAAAATCAGTTTTTGAATTGTCAAACAACTAGAACTACTGAAAGAAATTATTAGAAAAACACACAACTTATAAAGTATAGAAATTTGAGAACACTTTATTTTATAGAAATTTAAGAACACTGTATTTGAGATAATAAAAGACCATAAACTTTATTCAATCAAACTCTCTCATTCATATGAGAGGGAGAGAAAAACATTAATAGCTAACTTAAAATTTAAATCCAAATTCTTATCCCTAAAATACCTAAAACCTAATCTTTATCTCTAACAACTCATCCAATTATCTCGAACATCACCCTTAATTAGATAGTCCTTTCTAAGAAAGAATATTTATTGTTAATATAAATAAAATTAAACCATGCGAACTCTGAAAGGTAAATCAGGAGTTGTGTTTAAATAAAAACCAATCTTCAGTCTTCTTGGTGATTACCTTCTGTCTGTGGATTCATCACTATCGTAACATGCTCTTTTTTTTTAGTCTATTAGTACTGATGGCCCACTAATTCAGATCTGTCACAATTTCTTCTAGAAGTTTTGATCGTAAAAAAATAGTGCAATTTGATGAAGATGGCGAGATCATGAGATTTAAGTACGTGATTATGAATGAGGGAAGATGGACGGTGATCATCATGGAAAGATAAGACCATTCCCAGCTTGATTGTAAGATCTTCACCAAGCCCGGCTCTGATACCATATAAAAATTTGAAAACACTTTATTTGATATAATAAACCACTATAAACTTTATTCAATCAAACTCTCCCATTTATACAAGAGAGAGAGAAAGAGAATAACATTAATAGCTAACTTAAAATTCAAATCCAAATTCTTATCCCTTAAATACCTAACAGCTAATCTTTATTCCTAACAACTCATCCGGTTGTCTCTGAAATAAAGTACCTTCCATATTTCTTTGGACGGCCATAGGCACCACTTCGATTCATGACTACAAAGAGATGATGTGGATTGAGGTTGTTATTAGCATTAAAAGTGTAATTAAATGATCATATTGTTAGTTTTAACTCAGCTAAAGTTTCTTTTTGTTCTTTACTAAAGCTAAAATTTTCTTCTTCTTTTCCCCTCGATAAAACTCAACTCAAAGTTTGATGACTACTTATGGTGCAAGTTCATTATGATAAAATTCACCTATCTCAAGTGTCCTCCTCTGTGCTAAACTATTGAAGAAACTGGATTGATCACAGAAGAGAAAGCCTTAGATGGGCAGTTATTGCCCCTTGAACTTGAAACCGTTGTACAACAGAGAAATAATAATAAAATACAAAATTCATGAACCAAAAACATGTCAAAAAGAAAATGTATTCTTTCAATAACAACCATAACTTGACCACACTATCCAATCTCCTCGTCATCATATTATTTTAACATAATTCACAAAACTTCACCAAACGAAACACCATACTCAAATCAACAACCATATCCAAGTGAATGTTGCCTTTATCGTTGACATCGACGTTCTTGGTAATGAGCTAGAAAATCTATGGAAGGCTGCGCCTACCGAGGGGTGTAGCGGAACCGTGAACTGTGTGGGGTGTAGGGCACTTACCACCTCCATGTGTTGGAGTGTAGGAACATGAGCTGTGGTTGGAAGACTCAATAGGAGCATGTTGGAGAGACTGGATCAATAAGGTTCTTCCTCTCAGCGATGTCCCTGCTCTATCCCAAGGCCTTGTCACCACAAGGGTCACCGAGTTCAAACTCAACAAGATGATGAAAAAGAAGACTCTGCAAAAGCCCATCTCTTGAATGAAATAAGGGAACGGTATCTTCTATATACATAGATAGACTGCCCCCAGAGGCTTTTATAGATTTTATGTTGCAATGAAAGAGATGAGAAGGTGCGGATTTCTTGTCTTTTATTATTAGTCTTTTTGGTACCTTCTCTTGGGTGCAAAAGGTGAGAGAGCCGCTGGCGTGGTGTGTGCTGTTTGGATTCACAGGGCTTTTTGTAGTGAGGACAAGGGATAAAGTACAAAATGCCAACAGGCAAATGATGATGCCAAAAAAGGAGCGCATAAATCCATATTCCCTTTAAAATATACCTGTCGTTTTTGTAAGTTCAATGAAGGAACGGAAACTGATTTAATAAAGGAGGCCTTCGTCCACAATCACAAGTCAAACAAGGACCACCTAACGAATGTATCCAACCGTTCAAACCAGAACGGTCTTGATCCTTGATAGCAGAAACTATGTGCTCACCGCGAGTGAACCGTCAGTGAGCGTCTCATTCACAGTGCGCCATCTCACAATAAATTAAACCACGTATCCAACTGCTCATTCATTAGATTCAAACTTCTCACAGCTTCAAAATCATGTAATTTTTTTACGGACGTGGTGCACCATGAATTGAGATCTACTAACGTTGAGCACGTGCCCATTGTGATAGAGGATTTGGCCCCAACCAAAATCTACACTTTTATAGGTCCAAGTCCTTATGGGAGGGACCCATTGCACCCAGAGAGACTTTGTCTGTATGATCATGATTTTATCATTGATTTGACAGTCGAAAAGGTCACTCAGACCACCAACGGTGTGATCCGAGTGTTGATCCTGCCACAATCTATCTAGTTGATCCATCAAAATTGCTAACACCCAACAATCGAATTGTCAGCTGCCTAGAGAGAGATGTGAACAGGAGAGGTGAAAATAAGTGGGAACGCCGAGTGAGAAAGAAATCAGGAGTGTGCAAAAAAGAGAGAGGTAAATATATTATAAAAAAAAATTTGTGCAAATGAGGGAACCGAGTTGCAGAAAGTAGGAACCGCACTATGAAAGAATCTTAACCTTGGTTTATAGAGTTTTTAATGGGAGAGTTTCAACCTTCACCCCTAAGCGAAGCACATGCGCGGGTCAAGCTCTTGGGTCCACTTTGATGTATTCACATGCTTGGTGTAGGATAGATGGAAAGGAATGGGTACATAAAAAAGTCAGCTCCATCATATTATGTTAGACTTGGATTTAACATCCTTAAAGTGTTATTGGTCTTTTTTTTTTTTTTTTTTTGAAATTTTATTCAACATCTAAGTAAAGGTTTTATGAGCATAAAATGGGCATTGTGCTATGTCATAAAGATAAAAAGCGTGTAAAGAGCTACGTCGATCAAAGGTGGGCCCAAATAGCTCCACACATAGGAGAAAATTCTCCCTTAACCTATTTAATAAAGAGGTTCTGAAAAAGAAGAGCAAAAAATTAATAATAATAAATGGCCACTTATTTTCAGACAACCTAAATGGATACGTTCTTTGTGAGAAAAATAAACGGGATGTCGGGCTTTGCATCAATTTGGTTCAAGCACCCAAAATATGTGGATATCTGAGATCTTTTACTGGTGTCATCGTGGAGTGAGATGATGGATCGGCTATTTTGGGCTTATAGTGGGGGTTATTGAAAGTTAAAATGGTTTCTCTTTTCTCCCTTGAAACTTAGCTAGTTTCAAGAGATTAGTCCTTTTTTCCTTTCATAACAGTGGGATCTTCTCTCTTGTATCTTGTGGGATATAAGAGGGAAAATCTCCTATTATTTTGGGGAGAAAAGACTTGAGAGGGAGATCCAAATCCCTCTCTTACTCAAACACCATACAACAATTCATGTGAATTAACATCACTTCCATTGCTTAGGACCCACCACTTGTGATGACATGTGAGCCCCAGATGCTAATAGTAGCTTAGCTGGGAAATGTTTCTCCCAACTGAGAAGTTCTATTTCTATGTAGTTTAGACCATTTGTAGCTCTTCTATGAGGAAAATCAGATCCTTCTTCGAATTTGTTTCCATTATTACTTTTGTATACAGCTATTTCCTCTCACACGAGTTTAATGCAAGTACTACTTAGAAGCATTATAAAAAAAAACAAAAACAAAAACCAAAAAACAATCTAACCGACCGAACCGAATTGAACCAACGGTTAATAGCTGCGTTTCACAATTCATTATGGCTATAGTTATTAAAATTAGAAAACTGTGCTTTACAGTTCGATTTTGGTTTTCAATCTCAATTTACAGTTATTAATTAAATTGAACTGTAACGTATGAGGTTAATCGAACCGTTACATCCCAAGTTATATTTTTAGATCAAATTCAACTGTTGATCTCTTATCACAGAACCTCCACAGCCATCCGATATTCAAACCCTTTTTTAATACGGTTAATCGTAACCAAATTTTCTAATATGGTTAACCGCGGTTTGCTTTTTTAACGGTACAGTTACGATTTTTTAAAAAGGCATAAGGGTCCGAATCCTCTGATTAAAAACCCCACTAGTGACGCAGGTCCCACGAATAGTTGCCTAATTCGCAGTTTGACCAATTCTAATTCGAATTTGTAGTTCACAATTCGACAATGACTCTAATTCGAAATTTTGATAGGGTAGGTTCGGTTAATTCGTTTTTTGAATTTCCCTAATGCGTAGTTCGAAATTCGATGAATTCGCTAGACTAATTCGAACATATAATAAAATAATTGGTGATCATTCATGTCTCAAGTTGCAATGGTTTTTTGTTTTTTATCATTAACTTTCACATGCACATAAAGCCTATTCATGTGTATAGAAACTTTCATCAATCTAATGGTGGATATCATAATTGATTATACATACAGGCACTGATTGTCATTATCATTGATTTGGCTTTAATGAAATGAGAATCATATAGATAAAAATGGATTAATGTTGGGTTATTTTCTCCGACTTACTGTAATTGTTAATCTTACATGTTTTTTACAAAAATAAGTCTAATTTATTCAGGTAATAAAGTTAAAATGGAGGAGCCTATTTGCAAATAGAAAATTCTCAGGGGTTGATTTATAAATTCTAAAAAACTGTTTATAAAAACAAACTCTAAAAAAAATTAGTCAAGCATGACCATCTGGTAACGAGCTGTATCCCAACTCCTCCATTTGAATTCTTTAAATTCTATCATTCAAAACACTCTTTTACCATTTTTCACTTTTGAATTCTACTTGGATTAAAACATCTGAAATCATACAAAGTCATAAAAAACATAACCCCCGATATTTGCAACAAAACCAGCATCAACATTTCCGTTTTAAATGATGTTCCTTTCAAAACTCAGCACAGATTTTCAACGATTTGATCGTAAACTCTCGTGCACTACACATAGCCAACATTCGTCACATATATCGGGCCTAGTGAAATTGAGGAGGGTCCCACATTTGGCGATGGTCGGCTGTGCACACAGAAAACAATTACGGGGAAAACCAGAAAACAGAGGACAGGCAGAGTGACCATACAATGCAGCTGAGACCCAAAAAAAAAAAAAAAAAAAACAAAGGAGGCAAGCAGAAACTTCAAAACCACACCCCCAGATTGAAGCCATCATGGAAAGAGGAGATGGAGAGAGAGCACGAGCGCAGTTCCTAGGCTTTTGAAATCCATAAATCTCAGTGCCCCTGTCTATTTTTAGTTTTCTCAGATTATTGGAGAGACTAAGATCTCCTTAGAGAAATATGGTAAGAAGCCTTGAAGTCTCATGAGTCCAATTCGACTAAATCTAGTCCTTTATCACTGGCTTAAGAAGCTGAGACCACAAATAGACACCACCCTGATTAACCGACAAATAGACACCATTCTGATCACCATCCAAGGTTGTGAAAATATTCTTATTAGCCATAAAGACAATGCAAAGTTACACATCGATCAAAAAAGTACAGCTTCTTGGCAGAAATAATAAACAAATAAAAATAAAAATAACCTGCTATACCAAGACAGGCTTCCATCCATATTAGAAGATAGCAGCCATTTCACGGAAGGCGCGCTTGGAGACCTCAGTTGGTGCCGTTCACGGTGTGGTGCACTGCAGGCCACGGGCACTTACCACCTGCTTTGGGAGTGTAGGAACATCCGCTGTGTTTGAACTCCTGATTGGGTGCTTGATGAAGGGACTGGGACCCCGACCCACCCCAAGGCCTCGCCGCCTCATTAGTAACCGACTTCAAACCCAACAAGATGATGAAAAAGAACAACACCTTCCAAACGTTCATCTCTTGAATCAAAGAAGAGAGAAGTGTGATCTTCAATATGGGGTGGCTGTGTTGTGGTCGAGAAGGTAACCGAGAGAGCATTTGAGGTTTCAAAGATTTATTGGCAACAACGGAGGATTTGATAAGGTGAGGCTTGCTTGTTACGCAAGAAACGGCAGAGACGTGGTGAGATTGAACGCTGAGGTCTGTAAATTGTTCAACATTAGCAGTGGAGGGCCGGTTCAAACATCGTGGCTTTGAATAAGGTTTTTCTACCTTTTCGGCATATCCGGCGGAAAAAAACGATAAAGTATACAGCAGAGAACGCCCGGCATACACAGCGAAAAAAGGAATACCACAATCGAGCCGTTTGATCTATCAAGATTGCTAACGCCCCACCCACAACTAGTGGTGTATATAGTTCGGATTGGACCAGATTGTGCAAAATTTGTCACCAAACCGTAATGTACGAATTGACAGTTTTTGTAATCCATCACCAATCCGTTATCCTTTAAAACCGATATAAACTAAACCGTGAATTAATAGTTCGAATCGGTTAAAACCATTCAATCTATTGGTAGTGCCAATGATAGGAATTTTTTTGGAATATATCCCCTGCACTTAGGCTTATTTGTAATAAAAAGCTAAATAGTAAATGAAGATTGTTGCCTTTTATTTTTTTTATTTCAACAGTTTGGATCAGTTTAAATCCACGGATTATGGGTAAAATCCGTCACCAATCCCCACCAATCCATTACTAATGGATTATGATTTTTTAAATCTATCACCAAACCTTTAATATCGGATCGGTTAAAAAACAACGGATCAGATTGGATTTGATCGATTTAATGGATCGATGGATTTTTTTGTACACCCCTACCCACAACCCACTTGATTGCCGACAAAGAGAGCAAATCAATATTTGTCGATCGGTTTAACAGATCAACGGCTTCCATCCATACTAGAAGATAGTAGCCATTTCCCATTCAAAGACAAGATAAAAGAAGTCGCACTTGGAGACCTGAGTTGGTGCCATTCACCGTGTGGAGCACTGCAGGTTATAGGCACTTACCACCTTCTTCTGGAGTGTAGGAACATCCGCTATAGTTGAATCCTGATTGGGTGCTTGATGAAGGGATTGGGACCTTGACCCATTCCAAGGCCTTGGTGTTGTGCACATGTGGAAGCATTATTACTAGTAGTTGTTGTTAGATTGAATAAAGGGTAAGTACATCAGCATCATTATACACATAGAAAAGAAGAAAACGATGCAATTGTGATAATAGATTTTACGTGGTTCACTATAAACGCTATCTCCACAAGATATAAGCATCTTGTTCAATTTCACTATGAAAGATACTAGGCAAGTCGTTATAATGACTCTCACTCCTCTAACGCTTAGCTCCTCAATCTTCACAAGTCTTAATATTACTCTCACAGCATTCTGCCATACGTAGTGTGTTAACACCGTGGGAAAGAAAGCTCACACCGCTCTACAGATTACATGGCCCTACGTGGTTTACACCATGAGAACATACCACGGGAAAGAGAGCTCACATCACTCTACACACTACATGGCCCTACGTGGTTTACACCACGTGGAATAGATCTGTCACATCTCCTGCACAGACTCTGGGGTTATATATTAAATGAATATATAATGTATGCTTTATTGGCTATTAAAAAAGCTCCGGTATAAGGACAAAATTACCCCTGACCCTAACTTGATCATTGGCTAGACTAATAAACCAATTTGGTTAAATCGGAATGCAAGACATAAATCTAGTAATCACCTCATTTGTAACCGACTTCAAACCCAACAAGATGATGAAAAAGAACACCTTTCAAACGTTCTTCTCTTGAACGAAAGAAAGAGAAAGGTAATCTTCAACATGTGGTGGTTGTGTTGTGGTCGAGAAGGTAACAGAGACAGCATTTGAGGTTTCAAGAGATTCCGGCAACAATGCAGGATTTGATAAGGTGAGGATTTCTTGTTTCCCAAGAAACGGTAGAGACGTGGTGAGACTAAACGCTGAGTTTTGAAGATTGAATATTAATGCTGGAGGGCTGGTTCAAACGTCGTCGGCCGGCTTGATGAAAGATGTGTTTTTGTGACTTGTCGGCCGAGCAGGCCAAAAAAGACAAAAAACTATACAGCAGAGAACGCACGGCATATACAGCGAAAAAAGGAAAACCACAATCTAGCCGTTGATCTATCAAGATTGCTAACACCCCACGCTCAACCCACTTGATTGCCGACAAAGAGAGGCCATTGAATTCGTTGTTGGCAATTGTTTGGCAGCATTTCACGGGTTCGATCAAGCACAAGATCCGCAAAGCTTTTCAATTTCCGAATACATAAAGATCTCGCGGCTCGTGTCACGTCTAAATCCATCATTTGATTAAGGGGCACTGGATTGATGTGTTTAATGCTGAGGGGAGTTAATTCCATATCAAGTTGAATTCGGATTTATGCCTTTTGGAATGACCTGTCTAAACCCAATTACAACAAGTGTGTATTTGATTTTAGAGTTTCTTTGTATATAGCCCTATGGTTTCCACTATTTGCAAATAGGATCTTGTGGTTTCAGAATTTGTAAGTAAGTCCCTACGTATGCATTTTTCTACTTTTCATATCCCCAAATCAATGCATTTGAAGGCAAAAAGAAAGGACCATTAGGTTTTTGCTGGATTTTTATAAAAAGACAATTTTGGTCTTACAAATATTATTTATATATAGCCCCTGTTGTTACAAATATATATATTAATAGGCCCCTACAGTGAGATGAATAATAATAGATCCTTCTTTACTATAATGATACGTTAAATTTCTTTAATCCTATAAACTTGTCACTCATTTCTTGTTTCTCTAAGTTGTGATTGATGATTTTAATCCATTCTTCTTTTTTGTCACACGTGCATCCAATGTGTGGCACGAGAGCGAACTATGTTTGAAATTGATTGCACTCAAAGATCATTTTAGTGGAACAAGTGGTTAAGTGAGGTTTCATTTAATCTATTGGATTTCCACCATTAATTCTTCCAATTATTTTCACTAAAAAATCACATATTCATTTAAATGAGTGGCTCGCCACTAGAACTCGATTTCAATTGATACATTTTGTTTTCTGTGTAGTGGAGAATATATGGCTAAAAGTTGAATTGTTAAATAGGTCAATTACATAAATAAGCTCCAAATGAATAATTGGGAGGCTTTCGCCTAACATTTATGCCCTGTATCAAGCTTGGGCTAATGTTTCTAAAAGTTGAATTGTTAAATAGGTCAATCACATAAGTAAGCTCCAAATGAATAATTGGGAGGCTTTCGCCTAACATTTATACCCTATATCAAGCTTGGGCTAATATTTCTAAAAGTTGAATTGTTAAATAGGTCAATCACATAACTAATTTCCAAATGAATAATTGGGAGGCTTTCGCCTAACATTTATACCCTGTATCGAGCTTGCGCTAGTGTTTCTAAAGCTGAGCTAGGCCTACATATGCCTTAGCCTGACCCTTCCCATGAACACCCCTATGCCCCAAGCCTATGCTAGTGCTTTTAAAGTCAGACCGTACCTAAAAATACCTTAGTCTAGCTCGGCCCTGCCCATGAACACCCCTATGGATCAAGCCTTGGCTAGTGTTTCTAAAGTCAAATGGGTGCAGTCACGCCTATCAAATTTCTATTCACTTTCAAGACCTAGATGAAAGTTTTGTGTCTACTTCTAAAAATCCAATAAAAATAATAAGCACACCGAAAAAAATCCTCAGTTTGCCTCCAAAACCATAGTACCTCTTAGGGTTCGCACACCGCATATGAATATGAAATCCTGGGTCTGCGACTGCCACTGCCACTGCCTGGAAAACCATAGTACCTATTAGGGTTCGCACACTGCATATGAATATGAAATCCTGGGTCTGCCACTGCCACTGCCTGGATGTTTGTAGCTTGGCTTCATGAAATGTTAGAAGTCCAGCACCAGAGTTTAAAAAAGCAACACTATCGTTTAGTTAGTACAGTGAATTAGATCAATCAGCCTGTCACAGTGGTAACTATGGAAGTCTGGAGGAGAAAAGAGGAATAAATATAGATACGATCAAAGTCTCATCGATTGCACTCATGGGACCCACTTTGACTACCTATTATGTTGTATAAGGGCGGGCCTTATATAGATTGTGATTGAAAAAAAATTGCCTTCATTTGATGATCATGACCATCTCATGAAGATTCTTCTAAATAAATGGTTACAATATATCTATTTTTAACCATTCTTTTTTGCACACAATTGAATAAATGGCCATGATCATCAGATCAGAGTTCAACATCATCCACTACGCAGATAGGTCTCTGCAGCGGGCCACTATTGTAGTCGAACAACTGGACTGATCATTTCTCAACAAACATTCCATCCAAAAAACAGCACATGCCAAAATGGCTGTGCAAGTCATCTCACATTGAAAAAAACCAGAGATGCATATGTTCTCTAACCCAACATCACTTGCAAACATTGCAACAATAAATAAGTCAAGAGTTCTCAGCTAGAACAATTTACATGGGAAAAAAGGATCTCCATCCATCTCTCAATCTTGGCTCCCATTTGCATGAGGCTCCGATATGGCCTGCAGCTTCTTGTACATCTCTGTATAAGCGCGCCCAAAATCAGACATGGCCCGGAAGAGCTCAGACAAATGTGTCTTGAGGCTACCAAGTGATTTCTCTCTCACGTGCTTGCATTGCTTGTGATAGGCCTCCACCTCATCATCCAGCCTCTTCTTCAGAGCATCAACTGCAAACTGCTTCTCAGCGACAGGATCATTCATGTTTGTCCCAGTTTCGGCCCTATCTGGATCAGCCACATCCAACGAGGAACTATGCAATTTCCGCTGCATATATTTCTGGTACCAATCCTGAAAAACTCGGTGCTTACGCGTGTACTCCTCCTTTATTTCCTCATATTTATCCTTCTGCTTCAGCTCCTCCTCTTGATGCACCAATATGGCATTCATGACAGCAGAAAAGCTGGATATTGCACCCTTTGCAAGCTCAACAGGCAGCTTCTCGAGCTGCTCGTTCCACGAGCGGAGAAGCAATAGGATGGGAGGATGTTGGACTGACGGTGCTGATGACACCTTCTCTTTCAAGCTGGTCTCGATAGGGATGAGGGCCAGCTTCAGCCAACCATTAAGGGCCTGGATGTACTCTTTCTGGTGGGTCATGAGCTTTTCGAACTGTGAGTGCCATTCACCAAGAATTCGGCACAGTTGGCGGGTCCTATGGTGGTGGTGGTTGCTTGTCTCCTTGGGGACATTTGAGACATCAAGGGCTCTGAGGTCTACAACAATCATCTGCTGTCTGTCATGATTCATGTACATGGTCTCCCACATTTTGCCCATCCTGCAAGAAAATATGATGATCAACTTAGGCAAACTCTAATAACATCACCTCTATTGCCCAAAATAACACAATCCTAATTTCAGAAACCTACTACCAATCCTAATGTAGGAAAATTGTTCCCAAAATGAATACAAACCCAATAACCCAGAATTACAAATAAACCCTATTGATTCTCAACAGTGCCAGGTGTACAATAATCCCACATCAGATCACTGCAACACAAGCTCTGTCCGTTGGAAAGTTACTTTGAGGACTTCACAAATGTCATAAAATATTGACCAACTTCTTCTTGGAGTAATGTGGAAATTTGGCACAAACACCATGCTAAACAAAGTTGAAAACATGAGCATACTTGCAACAGTGGAAGCTAGTACTATTGGAGAAAGCTTCCATGGGGATTTTGACTAATGGGTAAAAGAGTATAGAGGGTGCGGGAAATGTTTTGGAAGAATACAAGAGTAGAAATGCCCCCACAAGAAATAACTTGGGGTTTCAGTACATGGAGGACAAAATGAGAACATCATTGCACAACTTTGTCCTTTCGAAAGTTAACTTTGAGCACTAAGCAAATATCAAAAAATGCGCCAAGTTCATGGATTAGTAAGGAAATTTGGTGCCAACACCATACCGAACATTCAATTGGCCATCTTAGCTGATTCAAAATATCAAATGTTGGGAAAGTTCTCATATGATACCATAGAGGGCTTCCAAATTCACAGATCGGTTTGGCTATACAAGTGAATTGATATAGTGGATATCTTGGTCAGATTTTACTGATGATAGTCAATCAACAACTAAATCACCCTTAGTGGGGTATTTGTAGCATCCTTTGGAGCATAATGATGTGTTGCCAATTAGAGAATAAATGAAGTTCCATTATAAATTCCCATGACCTGAGAGAGGACTAGGGGACGGAGTAGTGTAGTGCGAACTAGCTATTTTTTAAAACTTCATTTACATTCAAACAGGGATTAGAATGAAATAAATACTTATCCAAGAATAATCACACATTCCATAAGCATGTATAATAGCCATATGTCATGCCCATGCTTTAGCACTGGTATGATTGCACCCTATGTCATGCCCATGCTCAATCGCAAGGAGGAAAAACCCAGGATTCTCTTCATACAATCAGATCATTAAACAAAAACCACAGATAACACAATAACGTTAGAAATGATGTAGAGAAGTTTGAATGGTTATTAGTTACAAAAAAGTTAAGTTGAGGCAATCTTGGTTAATTAATCATCAAGCCTCCCAACATACCTCCTCAAATCTCAACCTGTGAAGCAATAATAGCAATACACATAGATGGAGCAAGCTCATAGAAAAGAAAAATAAAATGGCAACTGTAGGTAACAATAAGAAAAGACGATAGTCCATCAATGGTCCTCATGAGGTTCATTCCTCTCTATTGCTTTCAGAATCCTAAGATATGTATCTCAAATCTTACGATTCCTATCGAATGTTAAGGTAAACAATTTGTACATATGTATAGAATACCATTTACAGGTGAATCTTATGATTCGATACAAGTTGCAACAAATGTAATGAACAAGAAGCGCTACAGCCAAGAAGTTCATAAGAATTATCTTTCTTTCTTTTTCTTTTAGCATTTCTATTTTTCAAAGGTTCTTTAGTGGTTAGGAAACGTCTTAAGATCTTTTGCGATTTTGGGGAAGCTCTATAGATGAATAAGGAACAAGCATTCTACTAAAGCATTCAACTATACATATGGGGTGTTGTACTGTATTTTCTTGTTTTTTGTTTTCATTGTTTCTGGTTTTTTCTTCAAAAACTCTTTTCTCTTTTTTCTTTTTTCATTAAGAGAGATCATAACACATAAGATATGATTATTTAGATTTTAATTTATTTTTTATTTAAAAAGTAACAAAAAAAAAACTATTGCAACTAGTTTATTTTTCCTATTAAAATTGACATGTTAGCAATATTTAAATATTTACCATAGTTGAAAAATTCATTTCAGACCCCATTTCATTTTGGCCCCCAAACAAAAATGTTTCGGCCTATATGGAGTTCAGCTATACGTTTTCAACGTCCGAGATACATTCAAGGAAATATAAAAATTAGAAATATATATAGAGAGAGTTCCAGTGTCCAATGAGAGCACTAGATCAATGTATGCACCTCGATGTGGGGCACCCCTTCTCTCTACAAAAAAAAATCAGCCCCATCCCTCACCTTTGTCATCTCCATTTGGGCCCTACAAGTTTCACGGTGTACAGTCCATTCGGATGGCTGTGCAATTGATCCAACAATCTAGTCCATTTGGATGGGTGAAAAACCATGGGGGTTGGTTTTCATGTGTGTGGTCCATTTGGATACACCATCAAGTGGGCCCCACCCCCGGCACACCTGATAACGTGTCTATATAGAAAAATATAAGACCACTATTAAAATTTAAAAATATGATTAGATACATTTATATTATTTAGCAAAATCAATTCATAATATGACATGTATTACCCAAACATCATCATCATCATCATCATCAAAGCCTTATCCCAACTATGTTGGGGTCGACTACATGAATTCTATTTCTCCATTCCGTTCTATTTTGAGCTAAATCTTTCGATAAGTGCAACTTCTTCAAATCTGAATTAATGACTTCCATCCATGTTTTCTTCTGCCTACCCCTACCTCTTGATGGACCCTCCACCTGTATATCCAAACTTTTTCTCATCGGTGCCATTACTGGCCTACGCTCAACATGCCCAAACCATCTTAAACGAGTTTCTATAATCGTATCTCCTATTGGTGCTACCCCTAAAGGTTCTCGAAAGCGCTCATTTCTAATTTTATCTTTCCTAGTTTTACCACACATCCACCTAAGAATTCTCATTTCCGCTCATGTATTACCCAAACAATTAAACAAAAAATAATGTTGTCAGCATAACAATAAATGTCATCATTATGGCCCATAATCGTAAAATTAAACCATAAAGTTTAAAGCTTCAACTAGGCATCACAACCACAGAGTTTAATATTTAGATACATCCCTCAAAAGTCAAAAGTCAAAAGTCACAACCATTAAGTTAAAAGTGGAATGAATTCAAGAAATTAGGAAATATTGTCAAACTTCAAAAAACTCGAAAAATATGTCTAAACTAGAACACATTTTTTGGCAATTATTTTTAGAGGGAGGGGAGGATTCGGTTCATTAACGAACTGAAACAATTTGGAAATTTTATCCTAAACAAAATGAATTTCATATATATGCTATTTAAATATCATTTATGATGTATTAATAAGGGCTCCCTCACCTAAGCACCAATGCTCATGATAAGGTGAGCATCATTTCTTATGGGGCCCACCTTGGGATGGACTGGCACTGCCACCTAATTATGTATGGTGACAGAGACTCGAATCATCATCCCAACCACTTAATAAATGACTAACAAGCTTTCACCAAATGAGGATGAAGTTGATCCAATCATCTAGTCCACTCAGATCAGTGCCAAACCCAGGATTAGGGACTATTAACGGGGGTTGTTTTATGGTCCACTCAGAAGGATCACTAGGTGGGATCCACTAGGCATTTAGGCATGTGGTGCTCGCCTTATTGTGAGAACTCAGTGCTCACTTGTGGTTTTTCCACATTAATATATGTCAAAGACGTTCAGGATTGCAACATACTCTTATTTGTCATTTTATCTATGCTAGTATGGATGAAAAAAGGATGGATTATGAATAACTACATTCTCATTTTTTAAAAATTAGTTATTTTTTCAATTTTTACAATAAAAATAAAATATCCTTTGCTTCGCAATACAATTCAAGATATGATTTGATTTGTCCCCTCGAATGATTTGCTATAGGATTTCAATTTGAAAGACAATGCTCCTTTCTTTTGCCTGAAGATATCACAATTTGCCCTTCACATGGTCCCTAAGATTAGCATTAGATTAAAGTTGTTCTTAAATTGCACATTATCTCATAACCATGAAAAATTAATTTTTTGCCCAAGTTTAATACCTCTAACGATCTAAAGCAGGGAACTTAATTGCATTTTGGATGAAAGATGAGTTCACTATAAATCACAAGAAACTCCTTAAATTGTTTTTTATTTCTTCTTCTAGAACACTTTCTTTTACTGCAGGAGACATCTGAACGTTCAAGATTTTTGATGATTTGGATTTTATTTTTATTTTTTGATTTAAAGAGAAAAAAAAAAGAACTATTGCAACTTGTTTATTTTTCCTATTTACGATTGACATCATAAATATATTTAACTATTTACACATCATTTATTATACTGAAATATGTCAAAGATGTTCATGCTTGTGCCATAGTCTTATTTTTCATTTTATTATGCTGCAATGGATGAATTATGAATAACAACTTTTTTTAGCTTTTTTCTTAAAAATAATTATTTTTTCATTTTTTCAGAAACACAAATATCCTATGCTTCTCATTACAATTCATGATACGATTTGGTTCAACCCCCGAACAATTTGCAATATGATTTCAATTTTCAAACTCCACTCTTCTTTTGACTAAAGATAACACAGTTCACTCCTTCACGTGGGTACTTGATTAGCATTGGATTAACATTGTGCTTAAATTGCACGTTGCCTTTATAGACATGCAAAATTAACCTTTTTGGACAACTTCAATTCCTATACAGCAGGGGAATTAATTGAATTTTGGATCAAAGATGAGTTTGCAATAAATCACAAGCAACTCTTAGTCATTTGTTTCTTCCATAAGTAAATGACATGGGAATCTGTTACATATGCAAATGACACATATGTAAATCACATTCCAATGTTTGTCAAAATCACCATTTTCACACTAGTAAATGAGTACATCCAATGGTTCTAGATGTATTTGGATTTTTTGGATTTTTCACAAATTTCTAAAGATCCATGAATAATTAAGCTAGGAAATTTTAACTGTCATCCATTTTCGGCCATATGAAAGAAGATAAACGGGTCTGGATCATGAATTGGCATCACATATTAGTCTAGGAAATTAGAGGAACAATTTGGACTTTCACAAATTTCTCAAAATCCATGAAAACTTACAATAAGAAATTTGACATCTTAGCCATGAAGATGAATGGTTCAGATCGAAAATTAGAGGCCCACAAGAATTTAAGAAAATAAAGATTTTTATGGGCCCCATGAGGAAAAAAAATCACTGTAACTTACACTGTACAAGTGCCATAGTAGTCTAGGAAATTAGAGCTAACGATTTGGACTTTCACAAATTTCTCAAAATCCATGAAAACTTACGATAAGAAATTTGACATCTGAGCCATTTAGCCATTTAAAGAAGATGAATGGTTCAGATCGAAAATTAGAGGCCCACAAGAATTTAAGAAAATAAAGATTTTTTATGGGCCCCATGAGGGAAAAAAAAATCACTGTAACTTACACTGTACAAGTGCCTTCTGAAATTGGGGCTATGAAATGGTTTCATTCCTATAGGGCTGTGAAAATGGTGTGAAAAAAAGGTTTTTTCACACATTATTTATGCACCACATGCAGAAATTCCTACAAACAAACGCGACAAATGCATAATGGTCATTTTCACACCTGACTGATGCACCACCTGCAAGAATTGTTACAAACAAACTTAATACATGCATAATCATTATGCATGTGAATCATTTACATATAAAAATAAGTGCAAACAAACAAGCCCTAAATGTTTCTAGTTTTTTCTTTGTTTTAACTCCAGGAGGATCATAGCATGTAAGATTTGATGATATTGATTTCCTTTTTATTGTTTGGCCTAAACTCTAAAGAGAATGAAAAAGAACTATTGCAACTTTTTTTGTTTTTCCTATTGACATTGACTTCTTAAACATAATATATGTCAAAGATGTTCATGATTTTGTCTTAAACTTATTTTTCATTTTATTTATGTTACTATGGATAGAAAATGGATGGATTATGAACAACTAATTTTTGCTTTTTCAAACATTAATTATTTTTCATTTTTATTAGAAAAATAAAACATTTGATGATTTGCAATGCGATTCACAATACAATTTCATTAACCCCCCTGCACGAATTGCGATATGATTTTGACTTTCAGAACAATGCTCCTTTCTTCTTTTTTTTACTGAAGATATCACAATTCACTCCACATGAATATTAGCATTTGATTAACATTGCTCTTGCACATACCTATCTCATAGACATGCAAAATTAATTTTTTTGCTAGAGTTCAATACCTCTAAAGCAAGGGAATTGATTGCATTTTTAAATGAAAGATGAGTTCATCATAAATCAAAAGCAACTCCTTCAGCTGGGGACCCCACCCATATCACAAGAAGACACTCTTCAGCTATCACACAATGCCAGTGCCCTTGATGTCAAGTCCCATGGTCCCCAATTATGCCAATCAAATTCCTCCACTTTGTCCATGCTTGTCTGACCATCGATTGCCTCATCTCTCCTATCTTGATGCCCACCTCTCTAAGCACAAATGCATCAGAAGAACCTTGCATTACAACACCCGATCACCCTAGGGCGATCAAATATCACCTTCACTCATATCAAGCATTCATCCACCTCTAGAGAGAGAGAGAGAGAGAATGGTATATTCTATAGAAAAACAGAATAAACACATGGTTTGGAGTCTTCAACTCCCTCCTGGTTCAGGGTTTGGGCATCAACCCATACATTTTCCCAAGGTTTGAAAGGTAATTATAGACCACATATGCAAGGAAACACCCACTAAACACAATAATAAAAGCTAAAGTTAACACAAGAGCTTCCATCCAGCATGTTCACATTATTCTCCTAGAAAGCACCTTGACCCCGCATTCACAAGCATCTGCTCCTTTTTTTAGATTCTAAAACCAGCCATGTTTGATGGAAGTTCAGACATTTGGCCATCACCTTGAAGCTCGCCCACAATCTCTACTTAAATCATGCATCACCCTCCTCCACCAAGCATCTTTGCATGATGATGTTTTAGTGAATGTATTGTATGAAAGTCATTTAAGGTTCTATCGGAAATGTAACTGATCAAATAAAATAAAGAAAATAATATACAAAATGGATCAGCCAACAAGGCTAAAAGACCAAAATCTAATCAAAACTACATAACTAATAAACAGAGCTTTTCCACTAACATCTCCAAATATTCAATACAGAAACACTGAAAGTTTCTTTTGAACTTTCAACCAAGATATTGCTTTTACTCCAGCCTTCCTAAACACTCCATTTATTGTTTCAGACTTTACGTTGAATGCATTGTTGTTCTTCTCTAGCCAAATAGACCAACAAACAGCTGACAACAATGCCAAACTATAGTTCCACATTGATTAATATATACAACTGCTAATTATCTACTAGCTCATTCCAAAGATCACGAAACCCCCAATGGGTAGCAAAATAAATTAATTAATTAAAAGCAAGTAATTTAAAAACAAGCTGTGCAGGGGGTATGGCCACTCTAGTCAACACCACCACCTACCACCTCTATTTCTTCCTTTGCATGCAGGGGCACCCTGACTACCTTAGCTTTCCTCAAAGAGAGCAGTGCCCTATACTTCTTGGAGCAGTTGTAATCCACAATGTGATGTCCAGGGATCATCCAGCATGTTCTTTTGCTATAAATAGATGTGCGAGGCATGGAGAAGCATCCTTCCCTCCAATCATCCTTCCATTTTTGGAATTGTCTTCTACAGCCTTGAGCCCTTGAATGGTCAAATGTTTGTTGTTGCTTCCCCTTGAACATCATAAGTTCTTTGAAGGACCAAACTCGTCTTTGTGAGTTAGTGAAAGCTGAAAATAATGAGCACTGCCACAAGCGTCATTTGAGCCATCTCTTTCTTTATGTGTGCCTCAGTTGTAAAAGGGTCAATGATATGATCAACTGAGAGTCTGAAAGGCAAGTGTTCTGTACCCACAAAGGTTCAGAAATTAAAAAGCCTCTTGATCCATTTCCCCACTTTTTTTCCTTCATTTCTTCTTTCTCCTTGAATGATCTTAAATCTTCACACACGTTCCTAGCATATTTTTATTTTCCTCTTCTGTATGGATTTTGTGGATCTTCTACCTTCTCCATCTCCATCTTTGCCTTCACTGTTGCTTCCCGCACACCTTTTGCTTTCCTATTTCCCACAAAACCATACACAAGAAACTCCAAAGTTCCAAACAACTACAGACTGACTCGAAAAATGGACAATGAGACCTTGCTGGCCACCTTAACGACTTTCCTACCAGCAATCATCTCCATCCAGCATCTCCACTCTCCTTAAGATTTTTCTCTCCTCACCATCGGCCTTGCCAAGCCCCCTTCACTTAATTTGATGGCCCTCCTTCTTCTTGTCCTTATCCACTTCTCCAACCTTTGAGGATTTGATTCAGGACTTCAAATGGCTCTTTGGACACGCGATCAATCTACTCCCATGCATATCCAATTGGGCTTGCTTATTATTCTAGATGTTTCCCTTACCCCCTTTAAAGTTCACAAACCACACACTATGCCTCAGGACTTGCTTCCCCAAAGAATGAAGCACCCAAAGGACACTCCACTATGAGAGAACAGAAAAACAAGCACAAAGCAAAAGCGATACAATGGTAGACTATCTACAAACAAACAGAGTTACTCCACCATCTTTGAAAGTAGTCGTCTACGGCACCATACCATTGATATAGGAAAGAGTTTTATGTGTGCATAAATTGTACACACTACACATTCATTGAAACTTAGTTATATTAGGTATATACTATATGAGATTAATACCACTTAATGCAATCCAAGAAATTTTAATCAAGCCCTAAATTAGAGGGAATAGTTGTGTGCTGGAAGAACTAAATAAGGGATAGGTGTCCCACAATGAGGGAACACCCAGTTCAACTAAGCCATCTCATGTTGTTTCTACTTCAGTGATTTGTATGAAAGTTATAACCTCAAATGTTTCTTACTAGTTGAAAGAAGGATGTAAGGCAAGTTTATCATCTATCAAGCAAAATCTGAAACTAAGCAAGTGCAAAAATTATAATAAAGCCAATATACTTTGAACAAAGAAGAAAAAGACCCACATAAAATTCAAGTATTACATATTGCATTGATAATAATCAAAGAAATTAAAAGAAAAACATAGTATATACCATTGCAAATATATGACTTGAGTTAGCTTCTCTATTATGGTAGAAATAGGTCTGGACAAGGGATTAAGAGTAATGTCATGCAAAAGGGCAACACAAAGCATTGATTTCTACAAAGCAGACCCCGAAACATAGATCTGAATAAGAAGTCAATGAAAAGGTGATTAAAAATTTATGTCCAGAGGTTAATTACAAGACCTCAAACTGTACAATATTAGGGTTGTTACTGAGTCAAACAAGCTTGTGAGGTTTTCCAGACTCAGCTTCGCTTGGCCTGGCTTGAGGTTGAGCTCATTTTGTTAGGCTCTTGAGCCCTGCCTATTTTACAGGCTCATTTGCAAAATGAGCTTGCCTTGAGCAAAGCACAGGCCAACCTGCCTCATCTATAGATCTGCTCATAAACTGCACAGGTCAGTTTGAACTCAAGCTCATCTCATAGGGGACACACAGCGAGAGAGTAGTGATCAACAGTGAGGTGTGTGTGAACCTAGCTGTAAGGCCCTGCTGGATGCATGACTACCATGACAAGTAGATGTGATGGAAAGATCTACTTACGATCTAGGTTCAGGAAAAAAAAATCAGCTCCACCAAATCCTCCAAACCCCTTAATACTACAGGCGTTGAGATTTAGGAGTTGAGATTTGAAGAGCTTCGTACACACTAATGTCAGCAGTCTTTTTTTCCATTGAGTCTTTTATTTTTAAGAAGTTAGCATTTATATGTTGATAAATCTAGTTGTTGAATTGGAGGCTGAATATTTATTTACAGTCAATAGATTTGTATTTGAACTAAAATTGTTGGAGCTTGATGTTGGGCCTTATTGGTAAGGATTTGAATTCTGAGCATCTTATTCCTTGTCAACTAATGTATCTCACAACACATCAGATGAAATATCACAACAAATAAGATGAAACTAAGTTGAGCTTCAATTCTCAAGCTCATGCTTAAATTGAGCTTGATACACGTGCCAACATAGCATCTAATTTTCAAAATGGGACGAGCTTGAGCTAACTTAAGCTCTGCTAATATTTTATTTGAACTAAAGCTCAGCTTGAGCTCAAATTGTAAAGCTCAGCACAAGCTTGAGCTTGACTTTTTTAGTGTAACCCAATCTTTAGAAAAGTGAAGACTCAGCAAATTTACAGCCCTGCAAAATAATAGAAAATGTCTCCAGATTACATTTCTGTACTGCAACTTACCCATTAACAAGGTCAACAAGCTTGGGGTACAGCAGATGATCACGCAACCGGTGTATTTCTAAGACAGTTGAATCCAAGGATTGCATGTCTACCACGTATCTCGTATGCAAATGACATACAGCTGCTTTAGTCTTTTCTAATGCCTCGGGATGGGAGCCACGTTTCTTTTGCTTCTTCAACAAAGTAACTTTTCTCTGATACTCGAGTTTCATAAGCTCACATGCCTGGCCAACATGATGTCATAATAGATCAATTCCAGAAAGCTTTCATATGGCTAGCGCTCTAAATTATAGGGGAAAAAGAAAATAAATATAGTTTCTCCCTAATGAAAAAGAACAACAATAGCTACTGCTGAAAATACATTCTGTACATCTGATATCACTCAAAATCCCACAGTAACTTGACAAAAAGATCATGGAACATATCAAATAGCCTCCTATAGAAGTCGAGCAGCCAAAATTATCAAGAACTCACCAAATTGTCAGAATACGGCTGTATTAACTCCGATGAAACCGTCTTTGTTTTTATTTGAACATTTAGCCAAGCTAGAAATAAATGATTTGCGAGATAAATAACAGCCTATAAACCAAGCCCTTGGTTTGCATTCTACACTCCATAAGCCTACATTGTTTTTAAGATCGCCTACATTACACATTTACACCGATGGATATCGAGAATGGCTATCCAAGTTACCCAAGTACAGGTTTGATTTGGCAAATCTTGAAAAATAGGGTTTTTGAGGATAGGTGGATTTAGCTAAAGTATAGCATGCAAAATTTACATTAAAAACTTATTTACAACAATTAAGCAATACACACTGCAATATCTAATTTAAATTTAAAAGAGACATGTAACAAGATTCTGACAACTAAGTTATGCTAATAGTAGCAAGGCACGGTATGCATCATGAATTTCAGGTTATGTACCATGACTTTTTCTTTGCTTACTATGGTTATCATTTATTAAAGACACTACTGCCAGTGCTACTGTTTATATGAATCATAGTTTTGACACATGACGAATCATTTTGCAAAGGCCACTGCTCGTGTTCTCAAGTGGTTTCTTTTCCTACTGTGAGGAGACTCCCCTCCATTTTGTGATTGTAGTGTGTTTATTCCTGCAAGCCTGTGACTCTACAAGAAGCTACAGTATCCTGGTTGGGCACTGGAATAAGGATTTGGGTCCCCCTCCCTCATAAAAAGGACTCTAGATCAAAAGGGTTTGAACACTAGACCTATGGGTTATTTGAATCTCAACTGAGTTATGACCATTGAGCAACTTTTATGGATCAACGCTACCCTTTGTCCAGCCACTCCTCAAAAAGGAAGGAATAACATTATATCTTGACTGGCTAACATTATCTGCTTACCTACTGTGAATCACTTGGAACACCACTGAACTAGAAATGAAATGTCTAGTAAAGAACTGAATAGAAATGAATAAGTCTACTACTTGCACTACTAACACCATCACTGCTAACATTCATTCGCTAATATATGATTAAAAACATGGAATATTACAGATATAGACAAAAATGTCTAACAAGATTCAAAATAAAAATAAAATAAAATAAAGCGATAAGAACAACAAATAAATGGCATCAAATGAATAGTCAGACACACCTTTACTTCATCATAAAGCTTCTTCTCCCAGGCTAGCAACTTATCCAGCACAGTAGCATGAGTTTCCCATTCATCTTTATCATTGTCATTATTCCCATCAGCACTGGGTGCATTCTTAGATGACTTACTCCATGTGATAACACGCATGACTCTTGCAGAATGATCAATGTACCCTGAAAACAATAACAAATCCAAATCCAACTCCACATCAAAAGAAAAATCAACCACACACAATTCTTTGGTTGTTTGATTGTGGAGAGCAATTCTTTCAACGCAATCTCTAGTCTATCTCACCCTTCCAGTTCCATGGACGATGCACTTCATCTTTTCAGAGATCCAGTCCTTTTGTAAATCCTTGTGTGTATCCTTTTCCCATGGGCTGAGAGAGGCCAATGGCCTGACCAATTCTTTGGCCAAGACTGGAGCAGATAGGGTGCCCTTTTGTTCTGGCCCACCCTTGTGATTTCCTTTTTTTCTATCTGTTATTTTGCTTATCACTCTCTGGTACACACATTTTATATCTTTTAATACAATTTTCATTACCTACCAAAAATAATGCAAAACATATGTTCTCAAAAAAAAGAAAGAAAAAGAAAAGATACAATAGCTACACTGAGAAGATAAAATAACTAGGATCAGAAGATACACAGATGTAACAGAACAGATGGTTGCAAGTGAGCACTCTCAGGCTATCAGCAACCTCATCTTGCCCAACCCGATAACATTGGGATTAGAACCTTGGATCAAAGGATAAACAGATGTAACAGAACAGATGGTTGCAGTGGACCACTGTATCAGCAACCACATCTTGCCCAACCTGATAACACTGGGTTGTGTGTTTTGTTGCGGGGGTGGGGTGGGGTGGTTGTGAATTAACATATCTTCTGGTATTCCCCTATTTACCACTATCTATCACATCAATTATACATGCAGCTAATGATGCGACACCTCTATCTATTAAAAAAAGGGCACTATGGTAAAAACATTACAACACCAATAACCACATAGTAAAATGGTATCCAAAACATGGTTATCAAGGAACTCCGACAAATTCAAACAATGTGACTTTCAAATTGTTACGGCATAGACAGATGCTTGGAATCTTGGTAGCTAAAAAGAGATTTGACATTGAGGGGCTATGCAATAACATCAGAATGGAAAGAGCATCCAATTGCATCTCACGTAACAGAAAAATGTTTCATTACCAAAGCCTCACCCTATCTTTCTATTATTGGTATTGTAAGTCTTTATTGTAAGTCTTACTTTTCGACTCATCACTAATGTCATCAATTAATTATTCCAAAATTTTATTTATCTCAATCTTCTCCTAGCTCTTCATGTGTAATGACTTGGGCCCACTATGCACATGATATTATCTGCTTTGGCTCATGGAATTTCACTCCAATCTTGCTTCATGGTTTTAAAAGGCCTTATGTGGGATTAAGGCCAAGGCCTCACTTATATTCCTAGGACCAGGACTTGAGTATTTCCAATGTGGGGCATAGAACCCTTACCCCTGCGGATTCCCCTATCTTGGCTCACACAAGCATTTGACCTGGTCTTAATTACCCAGGTAGATTGGGGTTTCACATCATGTAATGCTACAATTTCATTTTACATGGGCAGATGCCAGTTTTCTTTATACATCCACAAACCATCTCAAATGACATGACTTGATTGTCTGCTGCCAGTTTTCTTTATATATCCACAAACCAGGACTTGAATATTTCTGATGTGGACAATAGAACCCTTACCCCCGCGGATTCCCCTATCTTGGCTCACACGAGCACTTAACCTGCTCTTAATTACCCAGGCAGATTGGGGCCTCACATCATGTAATGCTACAATTTCATTTTACAGGGCTGATGCCAGTTTTCTTTATATATCCACAAACCATCTCAAATGGCATGCCTTGATTGTCTGCTGCCAGTTGTCTTTATATATCCACAAACCATCTCAAATGACATGCCTTGATTGTATCTTCTATTCGAGTCACCAATAGATTTCCCATTATGCGCTAATTCCTGATCCATCCCTTCTTATTACTTCACATATGCATCTTAGAATGCACACCTTGGCCACACCTGTATTTTGTCTTGCCATTTTCCACTCACTTAAGATTCAGCTCCTAGTTCCAGTTGAACACCCTGCTTAAAGAAATGCACTCAACATCTCCAAACCACTCTTACTAGCTTTACTTCACTTTACCTTCCCTACATCACTCTAGTTTGTGGCTTCTCCTCAATCCCGCTGTTTTTATTCTACAGCGACTCCCATATATCACAATCTACCACATTACTCCTTAATCCCTCTATTCTCATTCTATAATGGCTCCCACATATCACAACCTATCACATTAAGTACCTAAGTGATGCTCCCAAAATCAGAGACACCCAAACAGACTATAAATTCATTTGGACCACATGTTTGAAGAAGTCACTGTTTTTCTTTTTAAGCCACGGCCAGAAAAGAAACATTCCTTCTCAACTGCCAACCACAGAGATAAAGTACAGACAGTATAAAACAGAGACAAAAACAAAGTCGCCACTAACCACCATACGAAATGCATAAGAACTACCCACGACTATCTCCCAAAAGAGGGGGAAAAGTACCCACCAACATTTAGTTTTACCAAACACAATAATTGCTAGTGATACAGAAAGAGTAGGGACTAGGCCCCATATCATATGCAAGACTAAAAAGATGAGCAACACATTCACTTGAAGCATAACAAGTGGACCATGATACGCATAGCAAAGAAGACAAAGAAAACCCAATTGGATACCTTGATTTTCAACGAAATTTGAGTGATAATGCCACCGATTGGCCTCGAGCATCCTTGACACCTCTTGGGTGCTCTCAGACGCCCTTAGGAAATAAACATCCAGCTCATTCAAGATCTGCAAAAGGCTCTTCTTTGCTGTAGCCACCATTTTACCCTCCCCGGAGCCCTCTGAACCAATAACCTCATTAATGCTGCCACCACTCCCATGTTTCGTCTTCGCGGGAGGCGCCGCGACTACCTTCTCTGGTGTCTTCTCCACATTTTCTTCGCCCATATCCCTACCGCCATCAACACTCTCATGCTCCCTGCTTTTGAACTCCCCTTCTCTACCAGCATTTTTACTCTCTTCCTCAACATGGATATCCAACTCTTCTACCACCTGGGGCAATGTGGCTTCCTGATATTCTTCTGGACTTCCCGGGAAGAAGAAGTCCCAGGCGTCGACGCGCCTCGGCTCAGGCGGCGGCACGACCTGATTGTTTTCTGGGTGCGACGGGGGAGGCGGAGGAGGTAATGGGGTCGCCGGGGTCATCGGCTCGGGCTCGACGGCATCTTCGCCACTGGGGTGGACGCCGCCGCCGCCTTCTTCTTCGTGGATTGTGGCAGAGGGTGTCTGGTCGGGTTTGGGGCGGGGGCCGGGGAGGTCGGGCATGGTGAAGGAGCGGGAGAGGGGGGAAGGTGAGAAGTCCGGCAGGGGAGGCGGCCGACGGAGGAAGGAGTCGATGTGGGGCTCGGCGACCGACGGCGGCGGAGGGGGGACAGGGTCAATGTAGGGCTCATGGGCCGACGGCGGCGGAGGACGGTTGTCCTCCGCCTCACCCTCGCCATAGTCAGCGAGAGCAGCGCCGGCGTTCTTCAGAGCCGCCGCATGAGCGGAGTGGGCGGCAGCGAGGAGGTTCCGGGCGGCGACGGCGTCCCTCAGATGCTGTTTCCGGTCCCTGCAGCGGCTCACGGCCTCCTCGTTCTCGATCCTCGACTGGGCGCATCCCATCTCCGATCGTCGATCCGAACCGTTGGATTCTCGTCACCCTTGAATGTGGAGATGGGTTCTTGACGAGATGCAGTTTGATGAAGCAGATCAATCGTATGCCACCCCCACTCCTGATCTTGGCTCTGAACCGTCGATTATGGAGAGAGGAAGAGAAAAAGAAAGGATTTTTTTTAAGCCTAAAGGTTACAAGAACAGAGAAGGAAGAGGAGACGAGAAAATGGATTTGCAGTTTGGGTGTACCCCACTATTCATCTTTGATCAGAACCGTTGGCTTTTGGAGAGATGAGGGAGAAGAAACTGTGAGATGGGTTCTGATCTCTGTGGGAAGGAATGGAATGGACAGCAGTGAGAATCGGGGCAGGTGTTGCATCACATTTACGGGCTCTTGTCCTGCTTCTGTGTCATAACTGTCATGTTTCTGTGTGCAGTGTGTGTGATTTCTGTTTTTCCTGCTGTCAAGCGTGCAGAGGACAGAGAGAGAGAGAGAGAGAGAGAGAGAGAGAGGAAGATGCGTACGGAACTGAGGACAGCCCAGGTCTACATGCTACAATTGGGTTGGACGTAGGGTGAGCGCTCCCATGAATGCATTTGGTTTTGGGTTGACCTCCACACCCTTTACTGGTGCCGGTGGGTTTGGCGGTAGTTTTTTAAAATATATGAGAGCTTTTCTAAAAAAATTTAGTGGGCCATATGTCAAAAAGATTTAACAAATTTAAAAAGGTTAAAGAGGTTTTTATAGAATTTGTTTAGATATGAGATACAGTAATATAGAATAGAGTAAATTCAAAATTAAAAAAATAATAAATGATGAGATTATGATGAATTTTTATTTTTAGTTGTTTGATATTAATTTTTTTTTCTTTTTGTACAAAAAGTAAATATTTTTTGTAATTTAGTGGTGGATTTTTTGACTTTTTTTTAAAATAATGAAGAAAATTTAAATTTAAAGAAAAAAAGAAGGAGAAAATTTTGAATTTTAAAATTTTCATTTTAATTTACACCAATCGCCTTCACATCCAAACACACCCATAAATTTTGGGGCAGAGGGGGTCCGTGTCCCTACTAGTTCCCTCTAGTTGAAAGGAAAAATATTATTAGATACGATAAGACAAGATATATTGTTAATTTTAAAATATCCATGTTTCATATTCCAAATCTAAGATGGAATTCATCTTCGTGTTTGTACTAGCAAAATCATCTTCGATTAACTTCCTTAATGCCAAAGGCTAACATGTGGACTCGGGATCCATCTTGATTGGCTGTAATATGGTTTGACCATTGAGGGTATGGTTTTACTCTAACAATTTCCATACCTAGTCAGACCACCTATGGATGGACATGTGTTTTGGAGAAAATAATCCACCAGTTAGTCAAGTTTTAAATGAGAAAGACAATTAAGACCATAGGTTCCACCTAGGGGCCACCTATGATTCTTTATGTCAATTATAGGATGTTTCCTCCCCAGTGTCTCACTTTGACCTTTAAATTAAGGATTAGGATGATGAGGAAGCATGCATCTTCCTTTTTCTTCCTCTTCCTCAAATGTAGAACTCATAATATTTCATCCTGTAATGTGGGATTAGGATGATGCTTGAAGTAAGGGGGTAATGGTTCGGTTAACAATGTGTTTTGGAAAAACCATTAATCAAATCGTATTTTATGGTTTTCAATTTTTAAAAACCGTAATCATAACCGTATCTTAAAAACCTGTTAAAAAATCAAACCACGGTTAATCGTATTAGGCTATTTGATTATGGTTAATGGTCACTTAAAATATTTCTTTTTTAGAGAGAGAGAGTTAATGTATTTGGCTAATTTAGGGTTTAAATATTGAATGGCTATGGAAGTTCTGTGCTAAGAGATTAACTATTAAAATTGATGTAAAAATATGACTTGGGGTATAATTGTTCGGTTAACTGTGTGTTTTGAAAAAATGGTTAATATGTTCAATTAATAATCGTGAGTTGAGACTAAAAAACGAAATCAAACTATGAAATTTGGTTTTTCGATTTTAATAACTATAATCGTAATAGAAACGTTAAACATGGTTATCAACCGTCAGTTAGGGAGTTTTTCAATTTTTTTTTTTTACACACCCTAGCTTGAACATTTGAACCACTCTTTTACTTGAAAACAGTTTAAGCGCCTTTAACAATTCTTTTAATTTGTAGGGCTTGAATTATCTAGCCCAAATCATGAGACCCACCAATCATGAATGTGATTCACATCCTATAGAAGCAATTTTGGAAAAAAAAAAATTACTGCCATTGGATAATAGAAACCCACACCTCCGAACTTAAGCCCAATAATGCTTTGATCCCTTATGAAAATCAAAATATGTAGATCTTGAACTATTTTGAAAAAGAAACAACTGGGATAAATCCAATGAAAAGTTAGATGGCTCATCATTGATCCGTTAGTTTCTATTATAGCCAACTTTAGTCGCCAAAAAAATTAAGTTTCAGAATAAGGGGGTTTTGTCAAAGAACTAACCCATGATTTGAATTGTTTAATTGTTGGGGTCGAACATGGATTGGTGATGTAAGGAATTGAGTATGCCTAAGTCCTAATTCTCTCTAATTGAAGGATGAGCTTGAAAACTACCTAATTAAAATAAGTTTATACTGTAGACAACTTGAGTAACTTCTAATCCTAATTAAAAAATTCACGTTTTAGGTCTGGTTTTTTTTTTTGTTAGGATTTTAAGTATTCATGTTGAGAAGAATTTCAAATTTTTCAAAAGTTATCTCCTTGAGATGGAATTTCAAATCTCTCCTTTTGATAGATCATTTGAAATTTCAACTAAATACATACAAAATGGAATTCTAGGAATTCCAAAAGATTATTTGAAATCTTTCATGTGACTAAAATTTAAAGTTTTGATAAAAAAACACTACATTTCAAAGTTCGGGCAGACAAGATGTCACATCGTATAAAAAAACTCCAACATCTCAAATTCCTCTAAAAAATTCTAGTAAACAAATAGGCCCTTAGTGTCACGACCCAAGTTCAAGGATCATCGATTTAGGGTTAATTCTGAGACGTAACATGCATACTCTCGTGTAATTCATATCTATACCGGGTCATGACGGAATTACACAAGGGATATTCACATACTTACACACGTAAGGTGTTTTAAACAAACATCTGTTTAAGCATTCAATACACGAAAGCTTGTCAATATCACAAGTAACACTATTCTCAAGATATCAATTCATGAAACATTACAATAACGTAACAAAATAAATGGAGAGATCACTACATGACATAACTATGAAAAGTCTATACAACAGTTAAAACATGACTTATACAAAACCGAGATGAAGTTTAGATATATATAAACAAAATGATATACATATCCCAGAGTGAGAGAAATCATGGACTCTACATGACAAAATAAAACTACATATTTTTTTTTAGAGAAAGGGCATTAATGTATTTAGCTAATTTAAAGTTTAAATATCGAATGGCTGTAGAGATTATGTTATAAGAGATTAACGGTTGAAATTAATATAGAAATATGATTTGGAGTGTAACGGTTCGATTAAATGTGTGTTTTGGAAAATTGTTTAACAATTTCTGTTAATAATTGCGAGTAGAGATTGAAAACCAAAATCAAACCATAAAGTATAGTTTTTCAATATTAATAACCGTAATGTAACAAAAACATAAAACATGGTTAACGGTTTTTCTTTTTTTTTTTTTACACACCTAGCTTGAACCACTCTTTTACTTGAAACCAGTTAAAGTGCCTTTAACAATTCCTTAATTTTTAAGGATTAAATTGTCCAGCCAGGATCGTGAGACCCACCAATCATGAATGTGATTCACATCCCATGGAAGCAATTTTCGATAAACAATTACTGCCATTGGATTATAAAAACCCACATTACTCAAACTTAAGCCCTATAATACTTTGATCCCCCTTGAAAATCAAAATATGTAGATCTTGAAGTATTTTGAAAAAGAAACAACTGAGATAAATCTCTATGAAAAGATAGTTGCTTTATCATTGATCCATTAGTTTTTACTATATTATAACCAGCTTTAGTCAGCAAAGAAATTAAGTTTTAAGGGGGTTTTGTCAAAGAACTAACCCATGATTTGAATTCTTCAATTGTTGGAGTCGAACATGGATTGGTGATGTAAGGAAGTGAGTACCCTAAGTCCTAATTCTCTCCAATTGGAGGATGAGCTTGAAAATTAGCTTTTAAATTGTCAAAAAAGACACATACCAACCATCCAACTAAAGAATCTCATTTAATTGAATGATTGAAGCTTTTTAACTGCACCTGAGTTTGAAATATGAGCACCTACAGTTGAATATTATTAAAACCATGACTACAAGACTGCGAATGGGAGAAGGATATATGCATGGCCAAAAAAAAAAAAAACATTAACTACACATTATAATAAGGTCTCAATCAATATAAGGCACCAGGGCCCATAACTTGTAACCGGTATGATAGGGACATGTTTCTTTATACAAGTGCTAAAAAGTGCTATCTGGTGCTCTCACGTTACTATCAAAATGAGTTTTCTAATGATGAATACTCTGAACAACTTCTAATTGTAATTACAAAATTTAGGTTTTAGGCCCTTTTTTTATTTTTTTAAGATCTCAAGAGTTCATATCCAAAGGAATTTGAAAATTTTCAAAAGTTATAACCTATTGAGGTGGAATTTCAAATCCCTTCTTTTGATGGGGCATTTGAAATTTCAAATAAATGCATACAAAATGAAATTCCAGAAATTCTAAAAAATTATTTGAAACCTTTCATATAATTGGAATTTAAAATTGTGATGAAAGAAACACTATATTTCAAATTTCGAGGGTATAACATGTCACACCATATCAAAAAACTCCAACATCTCAAATTCTTCTCAAAAATTCTAATAAAGAAACATGCCCTTAGTCTCCTTTATGCTTAATAAATGCATTCTAACATACATCTATTAATTAACAATACTCATAGGCATTTAATTTAATAATGACACTGGGAAGAATTTTCTCTTGCACACGTTTGCCAAGGCCATCTTGTGTAAAAATCAATTTTGGCCTTCTCTGCCTTGAGCTCAGTGGCGAAGAAGTTTACTTCCTATCTGTGGTATTATTTACAATAAAAAATCCTTTACCCAGAGACATCTTTCAGGTGAGAGGCAACTCTTTTTCATCCCCCTCCTCCCCCTGACTAGCGAGCATTTTAATTTGACATTAATTTGAATTATATATACCATTGTATATAATTTCATTGAAAGTGTAGCTTAGCAAACACTTAGGGGCAAGGCCCTTAAATCAGTGGTTTTGATGAAATAATTGAAATAATCTTTGCTAAAAGTCATATCCACAATCTCTGTTGAAAATCATACCTATAGTAAGACATTTTCATCACACCATCCTCCTATGATTGGGTACATCCAAAAGGGTCCCACAAGGGACTCAGAATTTCATCTTTCATGCAACTCGTGATATGTCTCTCAAGAGCCAAGATTAGGTGGCCCATATAGGTTGACACTAGCAAAATTATGTTAGGGGGAAAGGATGTTAAGATTACAAAAATAGTGAAAAGAATAAACTGTGGAGAATTCTCAAGAATAGGCTTTTGGGGCCCACCTTGAAGTTGATAATTATAAGAAGAGAGGGTGAGGCAGGTGTCTAAAAGGTGGCCATTGGTTACTTTAGTGTAAAAAATGAAAATCATCCAATAAAGTGAGATACTCTCTTGAAAGCGTTGAAGTTGCTAAAATCCTAGCCACTAGATGGAGGGGGATAAATGCTAAGATTTGCATAATTAATTAAAGAAGATAACTTGGGTAAGTTTTAGATTTCTGAGATCAATATCAATTTATAATAGAATGATGACTGTGAAGGGCTGAGATTGATAATATAAGTAGGCGAGCTCCCTTTGCAAGGTGTGTCCATGCTCACAATTTGGTTATCCTAAAAAGTGGCCTTGCAATGAAAAATGAACTTTACATATAATCATCTTTCGAGTTTTACAATTACAAGTAATTGTTTTTTTTCTCTCATGCAAAACAACCACTTCTATTAATGTAAAAATGGCAATCAACCATGGTGGTTGTGTCATGACCCGAGCCCAAGAAATTGGGGATTACGATCTACCCAATCAATGACACACATACTGCCATGTACATGCACCTGAACCCAATTCAAGTGCACATACACAAAGGAAGCTATCACACAAGCAAATAGAATACGCAAAAGCTGTAAGTACCATACCATGGACAAAAGAACAAAGGAATACAACAAAACACATAAGCACTAATAATGATACAAAATCTACGTTAGATACAAAAGAGATCTTATAATGTCATGCAACAAGATGTGAATAAGTTGAAGTCAGAACGCTCTCCGGAGTGGATCCATCATGTCCACTCATCTAGTCCAGATGGGGTCTCTACTATCTCCTCAGAAGTCTGGCCGATCTTCGAGGAATTGGGAATGGAATCTGAGCCTGAAACACCAAGAAACAACATGTGAATACAACGCTTCAACAAAGCATAAGCAACATAGAGGTAATACGTGTTGTCTCTAAAAGAATTCATGACAGGCAGATTAAATAGAAGTACAAGTTCGTATACTAGGCAAATCGTGCACTTGAATAATGAATGCATCCAATTCAAAGTAGATAACTAGTATATTAGGTGGCTACTACATATGCCATATTCTCTCAAATTTGAGAGCGTGACGTGAGAGAGCACCATTGACTGAGCCAGGGTACGAATGGATCTCGATTTCCTGGGGTCCGGAATCCCCAAGACATGAGTACACTGCAGCGGCAACAAGCATGCTAGGCCAAATTCAACCCTATTGGGTATTCTAAGACCGAGGCTGAGTAGAGCTAGACACAACCAATCAAGCATATAACAGGACATTGCATAAGAATAACGAAAGCAGATAACATATAAGGACTATACTCAATGCAAACGTACATGCAAGTCAATGTCCATAACTATATCACGATATCGAGGGGAATACAACACAAAACAAGCCAATGCTTATTCATTTCTTAATCAAGAAGTAAGGGCAAGGATAATGCTGTAAGATGTTATGCAATTTAAGTTAATAGAAACAAGGTTAATTACTAGCCAACCCTAGTCTAGTTATCCACTGTTACTAACCGTACATAATGATGTAGTTTTAAGATGTCTGCTACTCGGTTATTATTCCTTTAGTGTCTCATCATAGGAGAAAAAAGTACCGAAGTCTCTTAAACCAACACCCATGGGAAAGTGCTTAACAAATAGATAACATTCATAAATAAATCTTAGCTCTCAAGACCATTCATGATATGCTCATAGTCAATCAATAGGGTGGTCCATTCTTAGGTCTCCAAGTAGTCTATGGTCCGTCAAGGAAGTCATTTACATGAAGTTCCTACATTCCTGCAATTTGTTTGCCCAACCGATCACTGAGATATCCGACTGGTCGGACACTTTCCAGAACTGAAATTCTACCAGTCAGGGCTTCAGGACCGACCGGTCAGCCATGAAGCAAGCTGATACGAATAGAATCGGTTCGAACTGTTTTCTCTTTCAACAAGTGAAAGAATAAACAAAAACATCAACAAAGGGGGCTGTTCCAACATGCATACACTAAGTATAAGTGAAGTAAATCATAGCCATCATGATATACCAACATGTATTCATCCAAGAGTTGCTTATATTTGCTTTTAACGATGAGTTACCGAGCTTCCACTCGTTCTAGGCTCAAATTCCGGGAAACACTGGCACAAAAAGATCGATGCTTGAACTGAGACAAGAACGGCGAAAGAAAAAGAAGAACAGAAGGAGAAGAAGACGATGAAGAGAGACAAAATGGGAGAGATAAGGATGAAACAGCGGTTAGGTAGGATATATATATAGTTTAGCTATTTGTAACCAAGTCCAAAAGTTATACAAATTACAATTTTAGTCAAATGAACACTAACAATCTCAATTGGTTTCCAAACACTTTCGAGTCAGTTACGAAAATTAACGAGCGCGACAAAAGACATGCGATGACATCAAGATGACGTCCAAACAACAAACGCGAACAAAATCGAGAATTACAAAAAAGGGCTCGAAGCTATCTAATCCAAATTAAACTTAACCTAACTACCTATTTAAGACCCCTAACCTAACTCAAGAAGAACAAAACATAGTGACCTAACAAAATCCTCGAATAAGATGCTAAGCATACAGTTAAATAACCTCTAAGCCTGCTTATTTCGGGTCGGGGTGTTGCAGGTTGTCAATAAAAGGTTAGTTTTTTATTAGTTGGTAAAGTATAATATATTTTAAATACAAAAGGATGGAAATTTTTTTATGTCTAAGTTAAGTTAAATAAACTAGCTCTAACTAAATTGACTCATGATCCTTAAGCATTAATTCCCCAAGTTTAATTAGAATGAGTCCAGATTTGAGGAGAACTTTATTGATTAAAGACAAAATCCTAAAGATTCATCAATCATTTGAAAGCTATTGACTGAGGATAGGTGGTTAACTGAGACTTTCATATTAATAGAGGTAGTTAACTTGTTATTTGTAAAAATAATTGTAGGCAACCATTTGTAATTGTCAAAACATCATGTAGCATATGTACTTTCCATTGGAAAAAGTGGTGGAAAATATCTATATGATCGACGAATCAATCACGATGAATAAACAATCACATTATCAAACAATCATACACATAAACACAATAACTTTACGTAGTTTAGCAAGTTAGCCTACGTTCATGGGCAAGAGAAATATCATCTATATTCTGAGTTAGGGTTGTAATACATCAATATATATATAGGTCTCACTTTCTAGGACCCCAAAAGAATCCATATATAATAACTAAAATACCTTTGATTTTGAGCCTCAATCCTGTATAACTCTGACGCACTGACCCTACAAAACAAAAATATAAGACAAAACCTAACACTTTGCTCAATAAAAAACTTCAATGTGTAATATTTTAAGAGAAATATAGACAGATCACATGATATTTTGGAGTTATAAGGAAAGTACTCATGTATCCATTCACATACACTCACCTAAGTTTCCAACCATTAGTGCTATAACCAATGATTGTTCTCTTATTCTTTTTGCGGAAGAAAGGTGCCTCACCACTAAGCTACCAGTAAATTAACATATATCACATGAATTTATGTACATTAAATATAATCACTTGCTCTTTCTATTTTTCCAATCAAGACCACTATTATTTTGAAGAGATTAATGAGCTAATTTGATGAACAATTGATGAAATCTAGTGTGCTTGTCTTAAAAGAATACAAATTTTCCTAGATTTAGGGCGTGTTTAGTTCCACTTGCTAAATGGGCTTTTTGGACTTTTGACTTTCAAAAAGCTCAAAGGTCCAAAAAAGTCTGTTTGGTTATTACATTTGTGAAGGAGCTTTTTCAAAAGCAAACGTGAAAATGCGCTTTTGGATGAAGCAATGGCCGAGCCACTTTTCTTTCTAAAGTGAATTTTTGCTTTTGAGGGCCGTATGTCTAAAGTACGCGGAATCTTTTACAAGAAGTAAGTAATTTCTCCGTATGCTCATACCTTATGTCTCTTGCTCTAACTTTTTACACTTAAGACTATCATCTAGCTCATTTTCAGTTCTGCGAAGACAATAGATTTGTACTCTCTCTCTCTCTCTTGTGCATATTTGTATGTGTGATTTCCCTCTTTGTTTCTCCATTATCAACTCTCACATTCTTTAACCCGACAAATAATAATAATAATAATAATAACTCACATTGGGAAACCATGCAGATACTGCACATATCATGGACACAAATCGCCCACTAGCCACGCCCCATACATGGCACTAGATTGATCCTGACAGACATTTGACTAAAGCTCTCTGTAATAAGCAAATTGCAATTGCAATTTGTCACAACCCGAGCCCAGGGACCGGGGGTCAGAGAAAGTCTAACCAATGACACACGTACTCCCGTGTATGTACACTCATACCCCGTCCAAGCATACACCCACAAGGGATCATTCACACGTGCAAACAACTGTACGCGGAAGCTGTACGTATCAAGGCATACCACAACATACCAGAAGACATAATGGATTACAAAAATCATGAACTGATAACAAGAACAATTACAAGAACGTATGATACTAAAGAGGGCTTACAAAAATCAAAATACGGGTACCAATCAAGCCCACGGCACAATTACAGAAAAATCCCCCAAAGAAACCCAGACTCAAATGAATAGGGAAACAAAATGATGCAAACCGTACTCTGGAGGATGGATCAAGTCCACTCCTCTAGGCCGGAGGGGGCCTCGCGAGCCTTTCCTGGAGTCGGGTCGACCGACGCAGGATCGGGAGAGGGATTTGAGCCTGCAACACACAAAGACAACTCATAAGTATAACGACTTAGCAAAATATAAGCCACAAGAAGTTAACACGAATTGTGTCTACTAATGAGCAATAGTCACAATGCAAGATCTATAGAAATCATGTTCGTATACTAAGCAATTATGCAAATGAATAAGCATGCAATCAGAATCATAAACAGATAACAGTCAAAGTGGCTACTACGTTGGCCATATTCTCCCTTTCGAGAGCAGTCGGAATGAGAACACCAGCGACCGGGCCAGGGTACGCATGGGTCTCTAGTTCCCAGGGTCCGGAGTCCCAGGACAAAACACTCTGCAGAGGCAAACACATAAACTAAACCAAAGTCAACCCCGTCAGGCATCCTAAGGCTGAGGCTCAGTAGTGCCATATACCAATCACAATTAAGTCGGATGATGCACCTCAATCAATCAATCATATCACATACATATCTCACATATCACGCTAAACAAACAATAGGAAGTGCATCACATATACTGATACTGATACTGAATGCAAATAAGCAATAAAAGGGGCACTGACAATTGAGTACCAATAACAATAATCACTGACTCAAGTACTCCACCGGAGCAACAATAAAAACACAGTAATAGAATGGTCCCGCCCGGGCTTCGCTCTGGGGTTGCTGCATTTCCCACAGAATCGAGAGGTCCAGCGCAAAACACATAAGAGGGCATAACCGAAGTCAATATGCTATACCAATCAGAGTGCTTTGACGAATCAAGGTCAATTACAAGCCAATCCTAACCTATTTATCCAGTGTTTCTAACCGTGCATGCTGATGTAGTTTTAAGTTATCCGATGCACCATTGTCTAGTGTTGCAGTATCTGGAATGTGCACCGAAGTCCCTTAAACCAACACCCATGGGGAGGTGCTAAATAACTGGATGATGGGCATGAATGATTCACAGCCCTTAAGATCATTCATGTCACTCAAACATTCCATTGGGCATGTTCAGGTTAGCTACATTCTAACATGAAAGTCATATACGGTCTCTTTCTTAAGCCTAGTCCTTTTATTCCTCTCTCATGCTCTCACGGTGTAGCCGTAGGTGACCTTACGGCTTAGCCGTAGGCATCTTACGGCTTAGCCGTAATCTGCACTGCGACGGAGCCGAGGTTCCCCAAACTGTCCATCCGTATTTACGGCTCAACCGTATTTTACTCTACGGCGCAGCCATATCCTGGTCCACGGCTTAGCCGTAGTACAATGTACGGCTTAGATCAGGCTGGGCCGTAGAAGAGTAGCATTTTGCCAACTCTCAGTTATTTTCAGATGTCACTCTATACTGTTCTACGGTCAGGGTTACGGCTGGGTCTCGGCTTAGCCGTAAACCATTTCACGGCTCATCCGTAGCACATTTCACGGTTTAGCCGTGAATGCACGGAGTCATTTTCCTGCAACAATTATAGACATACAGAAAGCGAATCTCTCGACGGAAAACAGAAAAATAACAGCAAAAACGGACTCAATAGGGCTGTCTAACACTGATGCATACCACAAGGAGTAAGATACAAACAATCAAAGCAATATCAATCGGTGTTTATACTACTTGTGCTTATACTTGCCTCACAGACGGAAATCACGTTGTTGCTTTGGCTCAGTCCACTGGAAACACACACAACTGGGGCTCCTTTCTTCCTCCCTCACGAAACAGAAACAGAAAAGGAAAGAGAAAAAGAGAGCTGAATGGGAGAGAGACAGCAGAGAACCATCGAGAGAAAGAGAGAGAGTAGGTGGGATATTTATAAGTTAAAAAGAATCCAAATTACAAACAAGTCCAACCGATTACACAATTGTCAGTTTGAGTCAACTGACGATCCAACGAGAGCAAACGGAATCATTTGGATCCAAGACAGTTACGAAATCCGACAGACTCAACGAAATACACGCGATGACGTCAGAATGACGCAAAACTGACAAAGTCAATCAAAAGTCAAAATTACGAAAAAGGGCTCGAACTACCTAAACCAAGTCAACTCAACCCAAACGATCTCTCCAAGACTCAAAACCAAAGAAATACAAAATCAAAACACTCTTAACGACAAAATCACACACAATTACCCACTAATCCGGATCAACTCGGGTCGGAGTGTTACACAATTCACATGCATCCACATTTGTAATCAGCAAAAAGAAAAGAAAATAAGTTACAAGTTATGAATATCTTTGGATGTGATTATACTACTTTCCTAATTCCAACCAAATTTGTCATGTTATAAAGATTCCAAAGGCTCTTGAATTTTCTTATGTTTATAGTTACTGATTGTGAAAAACAACCTTTGAGTTATATATCAGTAGCTACTACTAAACTATACTAGTAAAATAGACTTGAACTAAAATATCATCAATAGTTATTTTTTTAGAATTTATTTTTGTATAGAGATTGTTAAATTGAAATGATTTTTAGTTAGGACCTCATGAAATGACAACTCTATGATTTTTTTCTAGGGCCATTGTTTTAATCTATAAGGTTTTATCATATTGTATAATTTATTTTTTCTTATAAAGAATTAATATAAATTATTTGTATAGTATATACTAAAAGCAACTTTCAGTAGCCCTAACTAAACAACTTTAAATTCTTTAATCACTAAAAGCAAGAACAAAGGTTGAGGCTAACCAAACAATATTTTTTTAAACAAAAGTAACTCAAAATAAGTAATCATTTGACAGGTACTTTTGGAAATCACTTTTAACATTTTGTAAGTCCAACCAAACACATCCTTAGTCTCCTTTGAATTAATTTTAATGCGATGTGGCATGGATTGACTATTAAATGTGGATCAATTTGATTAAGATTAGGCCCACAAACTAGATTGAATTAGGTCCAATAAAATCATCATCCTTTATGGAGCATTTGTGCAATGAAAGTGATCCATGAAATGGTGGAAAGTTGCTCTGATTTTCCACATAGCCAATTGTTCCAACATTTAGTAGTGTGATATATTTTCCTTATAGAGAAGGAAAAAGTGAATTGATTAACTCAATAGAGAGAATTTTGATTTCCTATATGGAGAGGTATGAATGCATGATTTTCACTCTCTCTTTTTCTAAAATGAGAATTTACAAAAAGTAAAATCCTTTTGTTGCACAAATACAACCTTAATATTAAAAGCATTGGGACCTTCATCCATATTCCATTAAAGAGTGATCTCTGACACTCAAGATAGCTGACAAGAATTTTTATATGGAGAAATGTTGTTATTTGTAACAATATGAAAGAATGTGATTTTTTCATTTGAAAAAATATTTAGGATATTGTATGTCAATTTCCCTTGTGATTATATGTAAATTCCCTTATTGTAAACCACCTACATCAAAAAGTTTAAAACCCCTTATAGAATGTAGATCATCAATCGCAGACAAGATCACAGGTCCCTTTTTTGGAAAATGACAAATTGGCCTTATCTAAGAAAAGCATTTAGGGATTGTCTGCCTTCTATGCATGAGATAAGAAAATGGATTTACATATTATCATGTTTGTAAAATTATCATTTCTACTTGAGTAAATAAATACATCCAAAGTTTTAGATGTGTTGGTATTTTTTACGGTTTTCCATAAATTTATCAAAATCTAATTGAAGAATTAAGGTATGAAACTAACCACCTTGATGCTTACCTTAACATAGAAGATCAATGGCTTGAATCATGACTTGGGGCCCCACAAAACCTACTAAAAATTATGTCTATAGGTTGGGATTTTTTAATGTTTTCACATACTGAAGATAAGAAGTTAGACATCTTAAGGTTTTTTAAACCTATAAAGAAGATGAATATCTCATATCATGAATTCAAGACTCACAAAATAAATAATAACAACAACAACAACGATAACAATAATAATAATAATAATAATAATAACATAGTTGATCGGGTTCAAATCCCCTAACCTACCATAGTTTCCCAAACTGTGCCAACGATCCAGTGAAAGTGAGCTATCTAAGATTTGAAAGCTTTGATGCGAGGATGAGCTCGTTTAGAAACTATTTTTATATCTCATTATTCATTACATGAGTAAATGAGCACAAATAAATGTGATGATGTGCAATGATTATGCATGTAAATGGAGGCAAAACTAAAGGTGGGACAGGTGATAGCCATGTGCAATGATTATGCATGTAAATGTAGGTGAAACACTCCCCGAAAACCACCCCACCCCAACAAAAAAAAAAGAAAAAAGAAAAAGGAAATTTGAAACCCCTCTACAATTATGAAAGTTTTATGTTTTTTAACATTTTCCCTCCAAAAAATTTGGAAAACCCCTAATTAGAAAATTTTAAGTTTTCTATACATTGGCCATCCAAGAATTTTTTTTGACTTGGTGGCCACCCAAGGCAAATCTCTTAGTTCTGCTTATGCATTTGAACCATTTACTTTTGTAAATAAATGCAAACAGATATCCCCTTATTGATATCAATAAGTGATAATTGATATCAACAATCAGTATATTTTTATTTTCATTTAAATATATTAATACTCCAAAAAGATGGCATTTAATGATAAAATTCAAAATAGAAAAGACAGCAGTACTTGATTTTCTCCCAAAAGCAAATGCACTTTTATTATATTCATGGGGTCAACAAAAAACAACCAACACGGGTGGAACCAAATATAATTATATGAATGTAGTTGCACCTGTTAGATTGAAGAAGTCCATTAGATAAGACCTTAAAAATCTTTATATTATTGTTTGAGTTCTTCACCTGACCATTACATGCCCACACCACCGAAAAAAATCCTAGTTCTGTTGTTGGTTACTAATGAGGGGTTTGAATGGATCATGGACGGGCTCATCACCTGGAATGCAAACAAGGTTATTGTTTTTTCCTCTAAGATTATTATTCTTGTAAGAAAAAAAAAAGAACAGTGAGGTGTAGGAGTACTTGATTAGTTTATAAAAAAAACATTACTATCCATGCCTGGCATGTCTGCCCTATCCATTGATAGCTCGGCAGCTGACATCTCTTTTTATCTCAATTTTATAAATTGGCTTATAAGTGCATGATTAACGGCAATTTTATAAATTGGCCTACAAGTGAATGATTAACAGTACGTATGATGTGACATGAATCAACTATAGTTTCTGCAAACTTGAAAGCTTTTGTAGGGTGAGTAATAATAGTTTTGACCATTTAATCCATTCATAGCTCAGTAGCTTGCATCGCTTTTTATTTAATTTTTATAGATTGACTTAAAAGTGAATGATTAATAGTGTCATGCGGAATGAATCAAACTAAAGTTTATCCAAGCTTAAAAAGCTTTTTTGTAGAGCGATTAAAAGTGGTTTTGACCATGTTGTAGTTCTGGACCTAATGAGCCTAACGGAGGCAACAGCACCAATCAAACTATTGGGGGATGCTCATTGGCGAAGCTTCGGATTGGCCGCTACTGGTCTGCTATAATCACGAGGACAAAACTGTCTACTAGGTAGGATCAAACAAGATGTGGAATCCTAAGAATGGGGAGGATAACAAAAGATATGGAATCCTAGGAATAAAACTTCCTTGGGTTATTCCCTATGATCAGATTATTGGGATGTACTCCCCAGCTATATTAATTTAGCACGAACGATCACTCACTCTCTCTCTCTCTCTCTCTCTCTCTCTCTCTCTCTCTCTCTCTCTCTCTCTCTATCTCTATATGGCTAATGGAGAGGCTGGACCTGTATATAGATATAAACTCACACATGTAAAATATTTAATAAGGACCTACACATGTGAAGACATAAACACAATTTACATAAGCAAAGTATTATAAATTTGTACATGTAAGGACACAAATACCATATGAGATAATGGAGGCTCGCACATGTAAAGAGGCAAGGCTAAATTTGAACCTTAGACCTTCATACTCCTTGCTACTAACATAAGTTGTTCTCCTCTATCTCTCTCAAGTTGGTGTGCACTTAAAGGAAGGAAGGTTGGACGTGTGATCCCTCTTCGATCCCCGGACCGGGTCTCCGTCTCTTTAATCTGTATTGGTCAAATTGTCTCTTTAATCTGTATTGGTCAAATTATGGAGAGTTCTAAAAGGAGCATTGTAATTAATTAAGCTTCCCAAGAAAAATAGCATAATGGGGAAATTCCATACCCTATGAGAAAAGGACACATATCTAGCTAGTGAATCTACATGTTGAGGGGTCCACCCAAGTGACATGGAACGTGGGACCCACTTCAGTTGCCAACACGAACCAGATAGTCGAATCCAGTTTTCAGCCCACTGTTTGTGTCACCCACAGCAAATGATACACCAAAACTCGGAAAAACATCTAAAAGAAAAGGTGCCCAGAAAAGAATTTCGCGCATGGTCATGCTTCTCCAAGCAAAATTATGGAAGGGTATCCACATTGTCAAATGCCAAGATTCTTCCAAATGGTACTATTGACATGGGTACTTTCATAAGCCGACAAACACACCATGTCTCCTACATTTTCAAGCCCTAACAGATAATAAGGTTGGTGATGGTTTCACTCATAAATCATACTTTTGATCCAAAGCTAGGAAATGGTCTCAGAAAAAAAAAAAAAAAAGTGGGTGCTCTCAAGCAGTGAGAATATGTAAAGACGCGAGAAAATGATTAAAGGCCTAGTTGTCCTTCTCTAACCCAACATTACCAATGACCTAAATAATTACATCAGAACACTTTTCATCAACCCACAAATCTTCTTTCTCATCTTTCCATACCCTTTTTTCATTTACATTACATTAACAAATCATATATTCCAAATTCCCAAAGCTATGACCCCAGATATAACAGCACAAATGACAGTGTGAGTACAACTTTTTCATGTACCAAAAATCAGGTACCAGAAAACAGAGATAGTACATGAGTAAAATTAGTATTTATAGTATCTGGGCATCATACCTTTTAAGGGCCTATTACAATCCATATCTCTAATATTCGAGTAACTCAGGCGAGTTAGTCACTCCGATGAATGTAGTTGACTCGACCGAGTCAAAGCAATTTCAATTCAAGCTTTTGAACTATCCTACCATCACACTCCATCATTCACAGGTAACAGTCACCAATGTTTTATCAAGCCAAAAGCCAAAAATCTTTGTGACGCTTAGTGGTAATTAAATATCCCCCAAGTTTTTTGCTCTTCCTCCTCACTGCAAGGGCCATGCAATCAGCGTTTTGGATGCAATATTCAACGACCCCACCTCCGATCCTGTTCCCTGCCCATGTCATCAGTAGCCGCCATGTTGTGGATCGCTTTCTTTGGCCCAGAACAAGAAGAGAGATCCGTTGTTTCCTTGCCTCTTCTACTATTGTTGGGCCCTTGTCCTTCCCTTCGACCAGTGAGACCTCAACTTGCACCTTTTAACACACAAAAAGGCCCAGGTCATGAGAAAAAAATTGCTTTCAGGTACAATAAAGTTTCAGTGTCAAATCATTCTGTTTCATCCTGGCGGTGCTCATAAGATAGGCCAGCCCAAGCCCAGACAAAATTGATCCAGATTTAGGTTGCAAATTTAGACCCTTGGGATAGACCTCAATCTAGCATTTTAGTCCCATAGTTAATAAGGCTGAGACTAACCCCATGTATGCTGAAAAGCCTGATCTGGCTCAACAAATGTAGAACAAAGGCGCATAGTATACATTTTCAAACATCAAACTGGCCCAAGAGCAGCCCTAGTGGTGCCAGGCTTGCCTAAAAAGGAATGAAAAATCAAAACCATCACATGGATCTCAGTGTCGACAATATGTCAATGGGGGACAAAGAAATGAGATGTTTGGCTGGTAAAGTAAGGGACTCATGCGGTGTGGCCCAGATCATGTAGCAATAGCAGTATTTAATTAAACCATGTAAATTTTCAAGAGCAGATTTGGAAGGGGGATTCTGTGGTTTGGTTTCCTACCCAGTTGGTTCAATAAGGAAAAATTCTCTCATTCCAACTGGGTAGGAAATGCACACCTATGATGAATCCAAACCTTTACATATAACTAATCCTCTATGTATTGGCACATATGGTCAATTTGACATTGGTTTTGACTAATATAAATAATTGAATTAATAAAACAAAGAAATCATTTACCTCGAAGTCAAGATGAATTGATTGGGACATTTTGCAGTCAACCCCTAATCTAGGTCTACCCTGAATCCACAAGTAGCCCTACCAATCTCCCCTTCTTCCGTGATTGACATGAAACCATGTAATCCCCCCTAACAAATTCAAGGAACAATATTTCCTTGATTGAGGGGTGAGGAGATTTTTTCAAAATCATTTCTCAAAAGGAAGTGCTTTTCCCATCAAAACCATCCTAGCTTCTGTCTTGGAAGTTAGGGAGAAAACCACTTGGTCAAAACAAGCGAGTAGAGCCCACATTTTTACTCTACCGTGTTACAGGAATGACTTATGGTTAGGCCTAGCGTCCTCAAATCTTACAGTTTCTCTTTAGGTTATCTAGTCAACTTATATCATTGATCGGGAATGCTCCATGGTAGGTAAGACATTCCTAATAAGATCTCAGCATTCAAAAATCCTAACTATTCAACAGTCAACATAATAATAATAAAAAAGGGCCCATATATCAATACTATGATCTCAATCCCAACGTAGGTCTCCATGTAGGGCTCAGCAATTGAATGGTCTTGATCACCTTAACGTTGCCTCCCCCACCATCTACATTATGAAACATGGATCATGATTTCCACTTGTGTTATTCATCAACATTTATTAAATCATCTCAATCAATGTTAACTCACCTCAGGTCTTTTGTTGTGACAGATGTTTTTCATGGCAATAAGAAGCTCATAGCTTCTTGGATTAATCTCCTTCTGAGATAACTCCTCACCTATAATTAAACCGAACAAAACCATATTATGAGTTGCAACTATAGCTGCATGATTTATTAAAATTAAAAGGAGTCTCTCACCATGCTTAGAAGGCTTGATGACAGAGAGAAGAATGATGGTATCATGGTTTTGCACTGTGTGTGAAAGGGCCCACTGCAAAGCAGTCTTAGCTTCTGCGGTCGAGTCGATGACGATCATGATCCTTCGACCAAGCGCCAACGCAGGCTTCCCACCATTGTTGCATTGTTTCTCTACATTATTAGAGAATTCAGCGACCCGATCGGCTTTGGTGGCACTGGAAATGCGTTTGGGCTCCGCCGGAGGTGAGCGTACTCGAACCCGGGCTATGACCCGGTTCAAGCAGAAGCTTGGCAATCTGGGGCTGGTTCTACCCATCTCTGAGATGGGGTGTGAGGAAGAATAAGGAGCTTTAAAGAGAAAGAAGAGATGAAAAGGAAAAGGCAAAGAGGAAAGGGAAATAGGGGGCCTTGCTGCCTGTTGTTGGGGACAGCATTGGCCTTGTTCTCTCCTTTTGTGATCATACATTCATCATGTTCTTCTTTATCTCTTTTGTTTTCCCATGTGGGCTAGTCTTCAACGTGCTGAGCATGATGTTGTGGGGGCCATCTCATCTGGAGAGAGAGGAGATTTTGGAAGCTTCATGGAATCGTATAGGTGTAGGAAGGATCCTGTGTGTGTATATATCATAATTTGATAAAAAAAATTTATAGTCCATTCAAAAGGGCTCTCCTTTGATTAATCCTAATCATCTCAAAAGTCCCCACTTAATCCTAAAATCATTCACTATTAGTTTGGATTATGATTGGAAAAATGAACTTTTGAAATTGCAAACACATTTGCTTCAAATCTATTAAAACCAATATCATGTCAAATAAGCAAAAACTGCTGCAGTAAGGCATACTCTCTTATTTTACCTTTTTTTTGGTATCCAACTATATATAGGGGCTGGGACCCCTCCTCCGTAAAGGGTAATAAACCTCGGAGAGATAGTGTAACCGTCGAGCTAGGTGATAAGGCCTTCTATAGAAGAAAAGGTGACTGCTCAGGGTCAAACCCTGGCTAGGCAGGTGAAAATTGTTGTCTCTTGCCATTGAGGCAAGAGGCCAATCTCATGCATACTCCGTTATTAAAGAGGTCAAAGGATTCAGTTTCGGAGAGACACTAACTTTAACTTGGTGGTTTTTCTTCTTTTTTTTTTCTTATACTTATTAATCACCCCATTAATAAATGTGAGTCCATCACATGGTTTAAATATCAGGCAAAACAATCTTAATAAGGCAGTAAGCACTTGAGCTACTAGCTTGTTGAAAAGATGCTTATTTTTTATAGAAAACTTTTTAAATAAAGCCTTAAGTTTTTGCCCTATTTAAAGAAAGGACACAAGTTTCAAAACTTACAAATTTTTAAATTTATTAGTAAATTTTCAATTAAAGACATCCGACGATTTAATAATACTTCTTGACAACTTTTTTCCTTAATTTTCTTAAAATACCAAAATTACCAATCATTTAAAACTATGATATGCTTTCAGCAGCCACTACTGCATGCAGCTAATCATTGTAAGGATGCTAGTTGTCCTTGATCATCGTAATGATGTTGGAGAAGGAAATGAAGAGAATGAGGATAGTCAATCATTGTGGGGATGCTAATTGTCCCTGATCATCGTGATAATGTCCAAGAAGGAAATGAAGAAAATGAGGGTTTGGATGAGAATTTTATTTCGATAAAGGGTAGGGTAATCTTGGTACTTTAAAAAAATTAAGGAAAAAAGTTGTTGGAAAATAGTTTTAAATGAATGAATGTCCTTAATTGAAAATTTCTGAAAAAATCAAGGACTAATTTGAAAAGTGTCAAAACTTATGTCCTTTTTTTAACTAAGGTAAAAACTTAAAACCTTATTTGAAATTTTTTCTTTTTTATATTACAATAAATATTATGAAAACTAGCATTACAAATATAAACCCTTTTGCTTGCACCCTTTTTCTGTTTACACATATAGCCCATTTATGATGGATCCAATTCCCTCTAAAGCATGCCTTTCATTTACATGATATAGTTTGACACTAGTTTGGACATATAAAACCATGAGAATTTATCACAACAAATTCGCCCTATATTAAGCCCTAAGCTCATTTGATTGGATTGATATTAATATCACCCCTGCTACACATGCCACCCTACTCTTTTCATTGATTGTAATGACCCTATACAAAGTGACAAATAAATATACCTCATTGCTTGAAGTTCAAATGCAAGAGATCCAACTTCATTGATTTACACACTAAAGACTATTAGTTTCATAATTGATATAGTTTACCGATTATTAATTTAAAAAAGGTATATTTATTCGAAGATTCTAATGTTCTAAAGTACAACCAAAAGAATAAGAGTATGGACCGTTAATCTAATCTATGTTGTACTTTTTAGACCACTAATCTAATCTACCGTTACGGTTCATTAAAAAAAAAGTCTAAAGAAGAAAAAATAAAATAACAGTGTATAGTTACAAGGAAACACTCATTGAAAATAATGAATCTACAAAGTATGGACCTAATTATGAATAATATAAAACTTACAGATGATTGTGCTTAAAAAAAAGGAAAATTTATTCCTCTTTAATATTAAAAATTATGGAGAATCTGCACTGTTCTGTTGAAAATAACATAGTATGGTGGTTTTAAGATTGATACGATTTCTAAAAAGTAAAAATTCGACTGTTTCTATTGTTCTAGATTTTTTCGAATTTTTTTAATGTTTAGATATATTTTTTTTCTTGAATCACACCTATAGAATTGATGTAATGATCCATGTCACTGATAATGCTGATAATGGTTTTAATACCAAGGCCCATCATGCCATGAAATGTATAAATAATGTCCTAGAATTCACTTTCTACTCACCCAATTATTTGATTGATCAAATCATACATTTTATCGCTCTATTATGGATTATGATGTGAAATTCCTTTTGTAGATCTCTCGATTGGTAGATGATGACCCTAGAAAATGAAGAGAGAAGAATGAATCGCCATGATGATCTTTCAATCTTAAAAACCTGTTTGTGGGTCCACCATACTAATCCTCTAATTACTCAAACATGGGCTCACATGGCATCCCATCAATGAAACTGGGTCGAACCATGTACAGAGAACATTCAGTTGCAAAAAAAAGATTAAAGAATACATAAAACAATGAGTGTATGTGCCAAAGATGATGCCACTTTTTCATTGCTATTGCCTTTTTGATCCTTAACGAATGTAAGGGCTCCAAATAATTCTCTATAGCTAAGGAAGAAAGGAAAGAACCAATAAATAACAAGGAGGTCAACTTCGTGACACTCAATTTCTCTAGAATATTATAATGTGGTTGTTGATTAATATTTTTGGGAGGCACGGGTGTTACATACATATTTCCTTAAAACATCTCAGCCAAAAAATCCCCATGGTTTAAGAAATCAAGGGCCAGGGTTCGTTTAATTATCAGGTCCAGGTTGTACCTATCTTTTTTCCCTCTCTTTTCCTGTGGTTTCTTTTTCTTCCCCACTTGAACTTACATAGCCAATTTAAACCAAATGTGGATTGAATATAATATCTGCGCATTATGTTGTTCGTACGTTTGTAAGTTTTGTGGGCTTCAAGTGTACGGCTAGATCAAATTATGGACGTCGAATTTAATCCACTTTTAATCCACTCTATGGCCTATTCTTCTTTCCTTCGCGCTTGATTTTCATTGTAGTTTCTCTAACAGTCCTTATATATCAATTTCTTTCATAGTTTCTCATTTATTTGAACTCGAAACAGGAAGACGTAGTGCTTTTGACCTAGCTTGAATTAAGCTCAAAACACATATGTGCATCTAGGAGCGGGCTATATATTGTCAAATGCGTTAAGTCAATGCCACTCGTCCACCTTCGATCTCTATAGTCTACCCCGTCACATTCAACTCAATCACATCCGTAGTTCCAATTAATGCTCATTCAATCTACACTCACTATTAAATTGAATCTCGAAAAATTATTTAGTTATAAAACCATTAAAATTTGAAGCCATTAAATCAACCAATAAAAATACCCAATGTGCAGATTTTTGCCCAACACTAATCCATGATGAAGTCTTTCCATTTCTAATCCCTTACCTTCAATGATTGGCTTGCTATCTGGTGGCCCCCGTAGAGTTGGACTGCATGCGAGTAATTTTGGTCCACCCATAGGAGAACATTAATTTGTGTGCACGCGTGCTATGTGCATGGCCACACCATCTATTAGAGTGAAGACACATTAGGTTTGTGGAGGTAACACTCATTTTCTGAAGTTCCAAACCATTCAAAAGATATGTTGACTTGTGTTCAACTTAATTGGTCCATGGCAAGGGACTGGTAAAAGAATACATGTGATAAGGTCAGCCGATTTCTCCACGTGGGGATGCTCAATGAAAAAGAAAAACTGTTGATTCGATTTATATAATGGACTATTTGTAAAGCTAGGAATTGAATGACTTCTTTCGTAGAGTTCATTCCTTGGATCCTTATAAATTCATTGGATTAGTTCATAGGATGTAGGTCAAACAAATCACTGTAGGGATCATTTTAGATGAAAAGATGGGAAACTTGTTGAGGTCCCTAAAGTGAATTATAACAAAGAAGATGTTGTAATCTTCTTGGATGCAACCTATAAGGCGAAGGAAGGGAAATTCCTCGTTTGGATTTATTATGATATTAAATATTGTTATTGTGGATGTAAATGTAGAATGACCTAATGCCATCTCTTCAAAAGAGGCAAAAAAAAAAAAAAAGGGTGACTTTGGCTGCTTTGAAAGGGGCAGGTTAAAATGGTTTAACAAAGTTCATTTTTTGAATGATGCAAGGAAGTTGTGCAAATTTTGATGGAAGACGATGATTGGTCCATAAATCCCACTGTTTTATACATTAAAGTTTTGGCCTCTTTATTCTATTTTGTTGATCACTTTGATTATATCCTTGGGACACTCAATTGGCTTTCTAAGTTTTGTTAGCTAGACAAGATGTAGGCTGGGAGGGGGCTTCTGCTATTCTTTTGAATAGGAATTGAGTGCTTCTTGTTTTCTCCCTTTTTTTGTTTGATGTTGTTTTTCTTTTTCTTCTTCTTCTTTTTTTTTAATGAAAGGCCTTATTTACCCAAAAAAAAAAAATCAATTGGTCCATGATTGAATGCAATAATCACCTCTGTATTCTGACAATTTAACAAAAAGAAAGGAAAAGAAACATGAACTTATCATAAGAAAGGAAAAGAAAAATGAACTTATCATAGTCACATCGTATAAGCAGACCAAAATTTTCACATAGTTAGGCCCTAATAACATGGACCCAAACTATTAAGTCAAACCACCCCCATGAATGAGTACTCAGAACTTCAAGTTAATCGGTGTACACATGTCTGGAAAAAATGGTTAAATTGAATTTCATGAAGTTGTGGGATAAGCAATTGCATATCTTATAAACAGCCCAAACCCTAAATCTATAATAGGTCTTCTAACCATATAGAAGAAACATGATTTACTAATAAATCATTATTGATTAGTATTTTAATAATAACTTTATTAAGTTTAACGGTGAATATTGCATTTTTGAAAAATCAAAAGCCTATGGACAATAGAAGGTGATCGCTATTATAACATTAATGTTGTGGGTTTAAGTCACGTTATCAATCAAGTAAAACAAATTAGTATACTCTTTGGAGATTTGGAGAAGAATAAAACCCTTGCAAAGCATGGTGGGGTCACAATATGAAAATTTTAAATCTTTAAAAGGTGAATGTATATTTTCGCTTTATCCCATTTATATGCCATTTTTTAATGCCCAGTGGCCAGAATGGAATTGAAATTCATGGAAAAATGGTCTCTAACAAAAGATTATCAAAGACGAGAAGAGAAGTGTTCCAAGTAGAGATAAAGATGGGACCTTCATTTTCCTAGGATTATTATTATTATTATTATTATTATTATTATTATTAGCACCCTAACCAATGGAGCTACAACCCAGGAGAGTGCTCACACATGTAGGAACAAAAGCTTGCAATAAAAACCCGCACACATGGAAAATGTATCATAATTGGGATTCGAATACTAGGTAGTCAAGTGAAATCTGCCACTCCTTACCACCCAGGTAAGGAGTTGTTCTCCTCTTTTCTAAGAGTTGAATTACAGCTAGGTATTCATTTCTCATCTCAATCAATTTTTAACTAAAGTGGGGATTACTTGAGGGTGCTTTTTGAGAACTCACCTTTGTTTCTCAGAGTTTAACTGCTTTTAGAAATACAAATCTCAAAATTCACAGAAGTACATATACACGAAACAAATGGGCCCTTAATTTTATATATGAAATAATTCTCATAATAGGGTCTGTACATCTAAATTAATTATACTGAAATGCTGAAAGATATCGCTGTCATTAAATGAAAACATTCCTAATTGATCTGGTGCCTAAGTGTGAAGCCGCTGTGTAAAGAAGATGCTTGGCTCTAATAAGAATTTTATTTGGGCTTGTATCAGGTGGCTTTGGGTGTTTTGGTTCAATGGCCCACCTAAATGACAAGTGGACCCCTTTCATTGCTAGTGAGCAGGGCTGGGTAAAGTCGTAGCTTAACCCAGACCAAGGAATTAGCCACAGGGCAGACGATTCTGGTTTGGATCCAGCAAAAAGCTTAAAACTCCTGCTTGAGCCCTTGGGCTTGGAATGTACTGCTTAGTCTGTTAAGCTGGGCATTGAAGTTGGATCCAGAACCAGGTCTGCTGAATAGACCCAGAGCAACGAACCTGGCTCAAAACCTGAATATATCATACTTTTTATATGTACTGAATATTACTAATGACTTATTATTTGTGCACATTATATTAAATATAATAAATATAAACTTGGTTTATTATTAATGAACATTATACTATATGCACGCACACACATAGCTATATTCGGGTATGGCCACAAGCCCACAACTAGATTCGATGAAGACCCAATTACCAATTATACTCCAAAAGGAGGTTTATAACTGAATTTTTCAGCTTGGATTTTTTGTATTGTGGGCCCACTTCAAGTGGCCCATCGTTGTCAGAGCCCTAGACGGGTAGTGCAAATTAGTTCACTTGTAGCAAATTCTACAGAGGGTGAGTTCAGGTCGGACTTGGACGGAGACCCACTTTTACTTGGATTGTTCGGTGTCCCATTCCCATAATCCATAGCAAGGCCCAGACCCTATTTTGTTTGGTTGTAACTTCTCAGGTCCATGTAATTGTTTCTGTTTTTCCTTCTTCGTCTTCTTTTGGAGTATATAATCCTGTCATATGTATTGACACATACTTTGACCCTTACCAATTTGGTCATATTTCTACCAAAAATTCTATCTTTAGGGGGTCAGGCCCATTTAATTGTGGGTCCCATCTGCACCATCAAACCTTAGTTGTATCGCAATTTTAATTGACACACTGCTGCGCCTTGTCTGCTTGTCACTTGTCATGCCCTAAAACCACCTTCAATGGAGGAGGCCGTTTTGGCCGGTCCAAAAACCGCCTTTCAGAAAACTAGCATCGGTTTTGCTTTGGTTCCGTGGAACGACGTAGTTGGTGACAGTGTTGAGTGGGAATGGACATCCGTGTCTATAGGGACACGGAGAATCTGTGTCCCCGATTTGAAAACCGCCCAAGTCGGTCCCACTGGATGTGGGACGAGAGTGAAGAAGTCTTTTGCACAACTTATTGAAGTTGTCCATGCTATTGAGTGATCCCACTCTTTTTTTTTTAATGTTAAAAGGAGCTGAGTAAATTCTTTATAATCCTGAAATAATAGCACCGTTTGAACTTATAATATTCGAAAGTAAATCATAAATTTAAGTTAATTGAATTAGCTTTTGGATATTTTCATTATTATCATATTGTTTGTATAAACATATAGAGACTGTACTTGATCTAAATCTTTCATATCACACTATCACTACTCTCACCTTTTTTTCATATAATGAGCTTACTCTAATGTCACTTGTGCCTCATCATTCAATAACCTTGGCTCGTACCAGTAGGGAAAAAATTAAACACTTTTAATCTTACACTAATTGAGGTGATATACATGTTAAATTAGTTAAAGTTTGAAATTGAATATTTAGCTCAATTTTATTTCTCCTACCCCCATGAATCAAATAATTTGATTAGATATTTAATTATTAAAAAGGATGTTGTGTGAATGACGCAATCAAGAAATGGTGTTTAGCGATCAAGAAAAACCATATTGAATTATGGTGGGTAAAACCGTAGTCGAATGGTGAAAATTTTCTATTAAATAAAGTTTATACCCATCATCAATCACGAGACGAATTCAACGGTGGAGATCGGCCAAGACATTGCATGATACTCGAGATCAAAATAAATCTGCCAGAGTTATGTTGATCATCTAAAAATAACTTTTGACCTTCAATTGTTAGACCCATTAATCAATGAACAAGATTCAAAACTAATCAAATCATCAAAGTCAGAAAGAAGGAGAGGCCTTCTATGGTGTACCTATGGAACTTGGATTGCAGGACTAATTTCTAATTTGCAAAAAGTGCTGTTGAAGCGTACTTTCTTATACATGTACCCAGCAAAGTGCTGCTTCTCTCAAATCTCTTGCGAAAGATGCATACAATCCCCTTCAAAGTAAGAATCCAATCAATGCCATGAAGGCTGTATCGAAAAGAGAAAATCAACGACGCGGAAGGAATCTGTGAATTTTGTTGTTCCTTTCTTCCTATCACCAAATCAGTCGTCTTTCCTTCGTTTTCTTTAGGTACCCTTTTTTTTTTTTTTGGAGTCTGCTGCAATTGGTTATATTAATTTCATATGATTTTGTAGAAAATCCCAAGTGGGTTTTTGTTTACTTTTATTTTTGTGATCTGGGTACTTCTCTGATTTTGATCTGGTTGACCTTTGCTTTTGATTTTTATGATTTTATGGGTTTTTTTTCTAGCAGAATTGATCTTTATTCCTGCATGGGGTTGGCAGATTTTGTTTTCTGGGTACTTGAACTGGTTTTGATTTAATAGATGGCACACCTTTGCTTCTGATTTTGTGGGGCTTTCTTTGATGTTTGTTGGTTTTTCTTTTGGTAGATTGATTCTCATAGGTGTCAATTGCAATATAGGAGGAGGGAGTGAATACCCAGAATGGGCTTTTGATCATTGGTGTTTCCGCTTCTGGCATCTGGGTTACTTTTGGATTCTCATTTGGAGTTCTGTTTTTTGGGCAATTGTAGTTTTCTGTTTTGTGGGTAGATTGTATTTTTCCGAAATTGCGGGGAAAATACAATAAAATTCTGTAGAACAACGTAGATGAACCAAAAAGGAGAAACTTTTCGAAGTGGGTGTTCTCTTTACCCTTGTTTTGATTATGTTTCTGTGATGTTTCCTGTGATTTTCGGCAATAGGTAGTTCTGTCGGCTCATCGGGCTATTTGGTTTATTGCTCTTAGGATGGAGTGAAAGGCGTTCCCTTTTTGCCTTCCTGTTCTGAAGAACGAATTGCAGATGACAGTTCTTTCTTAAACTTGATACTGACTATTTTCTTTTGTCTGTATGATCAATTTCTCTTGCATGGTTTGCTATAGATGTGTTCTTTGATTGCACTCCAGCTGCATTTTTCTATACATCACATTGAAAACAGACTTGTCTATTGATTTTTAAGAGAACTGTTTCTTCTTTTTGTCTTTGGATTTTTTCTTCATTGACAGGTGGTGGTAGATGAAGTGATTCTTGCTGCATAGAGCATTTGAAGTGTATGGTTATTGATTTTGTTCCACTTGTTTGGTTACCTAGAGGCTACAGTTATTATCAGCTTTTTATTAAATATTGGCGTACTTAACGGATAAGGAGGGTTCTGGCTTGTAGAAAAAAAAGTTTTCTATGAGTGCAGCGTCCTTTCTTGTATGAAGTTCATCAGTTCTTATTGTCTCCTAGGAATTTTTGTTATGTTGGGCTTTTGTTTATGAGAATGAAAATATCCTTTTGAGGGACAAAACAAACACAAAATAAAGCTGCAATATGGGTTCTGCTTGCTGCTGTTTGCGTGTAGAGGATTTTGAAGAATATTTACATCCTAATAGCTCACTTTACAGACACTGTATCTGCCTCAGATGCTTCATTCAGCAATTTGTAAGTGTGGTATGTTTTTGAGTTGTGGTTTCCTAATCCTATTTTTATGTTCATGGAGCTATCTGATTGGTGCATGGATAATTCACCTTGTCTGGAAAAGGAGGGGACAAAATCTCCCGCGGGAGCAAGCTCATGTCACTTAATTTATGGGGGAAATTAGTGTTGTGGTAGCTTCACTCATTTTATATGCCATTGTTGATTAATTTTTTTTCCTCTTGCGTGTTCCTGTAATGGCAAAATACAGACCCAGATGCCAATTATCATTGTAATTCACGGAGTTCTAGCTTGTCTAATGAAAAACCTCAAATAATGTAGTAGGCAAACTAGTTTCTGGCCCTAACAAATGCTAGTTGATTACTATTAAAAACTCCACAATAATAATTTTAAATAAGTAACAAAGTGAAAATAAAAAGATGAAACCAGTGAATAACCAATCATCCAAATCCATAACAATCTTTGTCACTGATGCAATCCTCTATTCAACCCCTACTCTCTACAAATGAAAGCTTGTTAAAAATCTGAACTGTATACCATTCATGACATTTACAAATAATTTGGATGTCCCTCTCCTGCCCCTTGCATTTTTTTATAGCGGTCAAATTTATTAGATCCGAGAGTCTAACCCAAACCAAATCTAGAAACAAACTCTGACACACAGCACCAACAAGAAACCGCCCATGACCTGAAAAGATCCAAGGGAACACGTTCAAACTCCTTTCTTTTATGTGCCCACTCTCCTCCTCCCGCAGAGATTGGGTAGAAAACAAATGAAAAGGCAGCCATATGGCTTTGAAACTTGATTGAGTTGTGAATGGCTGCTCCTTTTGTGGAGGTTACATCACTTGTTGAAGTTGAATATGGTGTGTTTAAGTTAGGAAGCACGGGAATTACCTGGTTGTCTTCAAAATTGCTAGGCAAATGAATGCAGGAAGTTATGTGAGAAGGCCTCAATTTTTGAAGAAAACAGTCATCTTCACCTTTATGGCTACATGTGATGGGGCTTGATTTCCTCATCATTTTGTAGGAAAGGAAGAATTTTTTGCTTTTTGGATTGATAGATAAATTATTAGGGGGCACATATGTTTTTGGTAGATTAGAAATGATGATGCATGATGTCAAAAAAATTTTCCTCAAAAAGGAAAATCTAAATAGAGTTGTGTCAATTTATGTTCATTTTCCTGATGAAACGGAGAAAAAATGAATAAAAAATGTGTGGCATTAGCTGTGGAATTTTTTAAGCATTTGTTCATTTTTGTGATTGTTCTTTTCTACTTGACTTTCATATTGAGTAAAAAGCTTTGCTTCCTGGATTTAGTTTAAAGCAAATGAAAAACTGCTATCTCCCTGCTTACACTTAGATTTAGTTGACCCTTGTATTTCTTCTCTTTTGGCATTCCAAATTCTCTTTATATTTTTGAGTTCCAGTCTTTCTAAACTTTCCATAAAGTGATGCAAAGGAAGAACCATCATGGCCAAAACCTGTTCATCCTGGAGTCTTGACGGACAGACGTGAAGCTTCTCAACAATAAATTTGTGGCGTGATAAAATTTAGCTACTTATATTGAATGCATGCATTTTCTCCTATACTCATGTATTTGACAAATCAACATAAGATAGCTCTGAATACACACAAAGATATCCTTAAAAACATTTGGGGTTTCCTTCTGGCTTAATTCACATGTTTTTGATGTTCTGATCTTGGGGCTCGTGATCCTTTCTTTTTTGTCAAGGTTTAACTAGAAAGTTCCAAACTGAGATTGTGATTGAAGATGGGATGGCAAGTAAACTTTGTCTTCAATCGTATTTCTCAACATGTTTTTTCATTCAATTCACAAAGATAATAATCAACAGCAATTCAGAAATTCCATACCATATATAAAAAAAGCACACTTTCTCCTCCCGTTTCGGCCCCTTTCACTATCTTATCTCCTTATCTACATCCATATCCATCATCATCAAAGCCTTATCCCAATAATGTTGGGGTCGGCTACATGAATTCTGTTTCTTCATTCCGTTCTATTTTAAGCCAACGTATCCATATCCATACCTACCATATATAAAAAAGCACGACTCTTACTGCTTCTCTGTTTTCCTCCTCCTGTGCTTACTCATGCTTATGTTCCTCTGCTTCTCATTTTCTTAAAGCCTGGATTTGTCCTCACTGTTGATGAGCCAACACATCACCCTCATCTTTATCTCATCAAGAAAAGTGGTGACTCATCTTAATGCTTGCTGCCTACACGTCAACCACTTTTCTTCTTTGTTGTGAAACAGAGAGATGAAGAAGCCTTTTTCCTGAGGTACTTTCTCAATGTCATTTTTATTTTTTCCTTTTAATGGGTAGAAAGATGGATGTTTTCCTTCTTCTCTGCTTGGTCTTGAAGCAGTATCTCTCTGTCTCTCTCAATCTTAATTTCCGTTAATGCTAGGTTCAGGTTTGTGGAGCATTTTGGATTTGCATGTCTCCAAAACGTACTTGTGTGAAATTTGGTGCCAGAAAATAAAAAATAGACCTTTTAGTTTTAGGGTTTTTGAATTGTGTGTTGGGTCTTAATGTTTCAGGGCTCCGAAGAGTGCTCATGCGCACTTAATTTTCATGCTTTGATGGTTATCGTTAATAGATCACTCTGATATCTTTGAACGTTAATAATATGAGGTTCTAGGGATTTTTTTGAAACAAAAAAAAATGAACTTTTTTTTGGAGGTATAGGGATTTACACATCCTGAATTTTGGAAAAGTCTTTAAACCCCTCATGATTTTGAGATTTCGCTGGCTTTGCTCTCTCTCTCTCTAGAATTGAGATCTAATATATTCTGGCTGAAATAATAATGATAGCTTTTCTAAGATATACTCTTAATAGCTACTTTTTTGGGATTTTGGGCATGCATATGAGAAAGCTATGGAAAAATACAAACTTATAAAGGGCTTCTTTTTTTTTCAAAATTAAGATGAGTTTCATTTCAAAACTTTTACAAAAAATCCATACAGCTCAAAATCTTTGCATACAATTGCATACAATTTTTTGTGTTGGGGTTGGCCAAAGTATACCCTTCGAAGAGCTTGAAAAGAATGAGGAGCTCTAATTTTAAATATTTACAATGATGATGATGCAGGATGACCCGTTGTTGTTCTAATCCTGACTCCAACCCCTAAGTCAATCAATTTTGCACAGTTTCAAATGCAAGCAAAATTAATTGGAGCAAAATTGATTCAGTGAAATTTAGTTTTGATTGATGGGTTTCTCTTTGTTATGAATTACCGTGAACACCAACTGCTTGATTATATGCTTGGGTAGGATGAATTCTATTTTGATTAATGGGTTTCTGTTTCTTCTTAATTGTAATGGGGAGCTTATGTTGTCTAAGAGCAAATTCTTCTAAAATGATTTGGTCTTAAAGATCTCAAAAACATGAACTCAAATAATTTTATGTTGGCACTATCAGTAATGATGAACCACTATGTACTCTATATTTATTGTACAGTTTTCAGAAAACATAGTTCCATCACAACTAGACAATTATTCTTCTCATTTTTTCTTCTGAATAATACTACTAGATATTGTAAACCATAATCTCGAACTTATTTGATGTCTAGCATTGCTGGTCGGGCATTCAATCCAATAAAGGTATACAAGGTTCTCAAAACCATGTCTTAACTCTTAAAACCAATAGCAATGTTTATGTCTAACACTAACTTAATTCAGTATGCTGTCCAATTCTGTGCTGCCCCAAATATTGAATGCAATTGCACTTTGTGACACATGCATAGATAGCACAGCATAACTGCTTCGTCATAGAAAAAAAATATAGTATTAGAGTTGGAAAGATAGTAAACTTAGAAGAATGTTTAGTTGCAAAAGAGTGGAGGAAGGAGGAATAACATACCAGTGCTATGATTAGCTCCATCCCAATTTGACCCTCGCCTTATTCAATCACCTGATCTTCCAAAATGAGGTCAGGTTGCTTCTCCTTCTAAGAATAGTAATAACAATAATAATAATAATAATAATTATTATTATTATTATTAAGTCTTTTTTATTATTAATAACTATTTGATCATTTAACCTTATGTATTTTAGGCAATATTCGCAAATATTTGCAAAGACTTTGGTTCCCACTATCTATGTATAACTTTTGGCTAGACATTAAAAAGTCAAGTCAGTGCACTATTCTTTTCATATTTAACATAAAACATATGCAAATGACAGTCTAAGATGTTTGTTTTCCAAATTTCAATACAACAATTAAATTTAGCAAATGACTCCTGAGGCTCTTACTGACAACTACGTGCAATGCACGTACATTTTACTAGTCATTTGAAAAAAAGATATAACCATCATGGTTCCCTGCCTCCACACCAGTGAGAAACTATGAAGAGTTGAATTGATATATTAGTAGGATGAGAAAGGAAAGGAAAGAACTTAAAGTAGGCCCTCCAAGAGCTCTGCTAAAGAGACTAGTACATTAGTTCTTGAAAGTAGAGTGGACGAATGAGATTAGCTGACAGAACAATGGATCCCAGATGGTTTGGTAGCCTACACCTTACTTCAATCTTTTCTTTATGGTTATAGGTCATCTCAAAGAGGGTCAGGAAGCAGTCCAAGAGTGGCCGATGCCCTGTGGGTATATATCTGTCCAGAAGTAAATTCTGTCACCCTTTCCCAAACTGAATATGATTTGATGTTGAAAGCTGTCTTGGACCTTAATGATATTCCTCTGAACTCTCAAATCAAGCCAGCTGGCAGCATGATTCCCCACCCATCCTCTGAACTTTCTTCCACAGATCCTCTGTGCCATCTCCAAGCCCCTGAAACCACTTCCCAAGGAGAGTATTGTTTACAAGACATAGCAGTCTGATACCAAGGCCAACCTTGACTGTGAGGTTTACAAAAACCTCCCACTAAAATGATGAAAATCTTTTTTCCTCCATTCTTTGAAGCCTTTCAATTCTATCAAGCACCGATGACAGGAATCTGAAGAGGGTCATTAAGTACAGTGGAAGTTTTCTAAGCCATTTAAAGAAGGGCTGCTCAAGAGATAAATATTTAAGATTTGGTGAAAGTCTTTGTTCAATTCTATCAACCATTGGGTCACATCAGAACTTTGTAACATTACCCACGGAAAGAGGCATACCTAGATAGGATAATTTGAGATTTCCTGCTCTGCACCCACGATTGCTAGCTTTAACAAGTTAAATCCCTTCTTATTCTAATTCCTGTTAACTCCAATTTCTCAAATCTAATTCTCATCCATGACACTGCCCCAAAATAGTGTACTGCCTTGATAGATTTGATCTGCTTTTTTAATTTCACATTATTAAAGTATCATCATCAAATTACAATTGAGTGACTGGAGTTTGAGCCCTTTAAAGGGTCTTCTTTCTTTGCATTCTTTGACATTCTACTGCATGCGTCTCCCACAAAGGCAAAGAGAAAAGTGGAGAGGGTATCCCCTTATCCCTAGATGCTAATAGAAGCCTTTTGGGGAGCCATTCATTAGAGCTAAATGTCTGGCTTCCTTCATGGAATCCTTCGTCCAATTTCTCCATTTAACTTCAAATCCCATCTGTCTGAGCATGGCTTGTAGGAAGCCTTAATCTACCCTGTGATAGGCTTTCTCAAGGTCTAGTTTGCAAATGACTCTTGGTTTTTTAGCTTTATGCTTAGTGTCCACACATTTATTGGTGACATGGACTTGTCAAAAACTTACTGATCACAAAATGTCTCCTTGGGGTGAAGGAGATGAATGGGGGAAGATCTTCCTTCAGATGAGACACTAGGATGGCTATTTAAGCAAATCAGCCTGAAGTCAAACATCTGAGGAGCCCTTTTTCTTTGTCCTGTGTGCCTGTGTGTGTGGTTAGAGAGAGAGAGAGAGAGAGAGAGAGAGAGAGAGAGAGAGGGTGTCTTGAAAAATTAGCCGCTACTTTTTACAACTGTGATGATGCAAGATGCATAGAAAATAACCGTACTTTCACAATTACGTATACCAAGTACACTGACCCTTTCGAGAGGATTAAGATCCTCAACAACTTCTGCTGCAGGTTTCAGATGCCTTTTAAAATAGGATGCATGCCTGAGTTTGTGGGGTCCTTTGGCATATCAGTTAAGAGTACTTTGGAATGTTGCCAACTACAAAAAGGAAAGGCCCATCTGGTGTCTAATCTAAGGCCATGAAGTTAATTGTAAAGCAAAGCTTCTGTTTCACAACCTTAGACTTGTTAATATAGGCCCAAGCCCAAGCTCAAGGCCCAACTAACAAGCCCAAATGTATATTAAATGGGGTTTGACCCAGTCATACGTAGGATCATCCGATTAGTTGTAATGAAATGTACATACCTTTTCTATTCTTCTAGATGATTTGTACATATTATAATTGATCCATGATTATGGTGACTGGAGCCTTAACTTGGTAACTATATATATATATATATATGAGATAGATGGATCACAATGATCATTGAAAAGTTTTACACAAAACTTTCTCTTGATTTAAGGCAATTCTCTTCCTCTCTTTATCCTGATATGGTATCAGGGAGACAGGTTTGATAACCTGGCTTCAAGAAATCGTGCATCAAAGCTTCTTTTTGGAAAATACAGATCACAGATCTGTATATCTAAAAGGGGAAGTGTGATTAGTTTCCTCTTACAAGGAAAACAACTCTCGGCACTGGTCTGATTAAAGGTGGCCCATCTCTAATCATCACGGCAGAACCCAAAAGACATACCAATTTGGTCGACTATTGTATTTAAGATTTGTGGTGAATTCTTCATAATTTTACCAGGCTTAGAGGTAAGTTTTTCATCACGATTTGTGTTTTCCCAGATTTTAAGACAAATTTGATCTTCACCGTACAAAATCTTGGACACATTTCTGATCTAGATCAAATTTGATATATGGGTTTGAAAATTGCTTACGCTATTTACTGCAGACTCTGATCACTGATCAGATCTCTTTGTGGGGCCCAAATCAGCCACCTACAGAAAATTTTTTGGTTGCCTAGGAGTTTTTTTTTCTTTTTCTGATTTTTCGAAATCAGCTTACTGTAGCTGTTCACTGTTCACAGTTTCTGCTGCTGTTTGACTTGCATATATGCTTACATAGCTTACTGATTGGTATCATCCTCTTATTTGTGATCTACATTTATTGATTTCCTTATGAAATGGACAAAAACGAGATTTCCATTATTAAATTTAATGGAAACAATTATACAGCATTGGGCATTTCAACTTCAGATTTATCTTATTGGTAAAGAGTTGTGGGGACATATTGATGGCTCTGATCCTAAACCTAAAATTGATGACAAGGCTATCACTAAATGGGAAACAAAGGATGCTTAGATCATGACTTGGATAATAGGATCTGTTGATCCTCACTTTATTTTATATCTTCGACCTTATGAGGCTGCCAAGGACATGTGGAATTACTTGAAAACAATCTACCAGCAAGGAAACTTCGCAAGATGGTTTCACTTGGAACTTGTACTATCACAATTCACTCAAGGAAATTTATCATTTCAGGATTATTACTCTCAATTGGTTCATTTGTGGACTGATTACACAGTGATCATTTATTCTAGCATACCACCAGAATCTTTGAACATTTGAGAGATTCATGCCACCAATCAAAGAGATCAATATCTGATGAAGTTGTGCCTTGCATTTGAAATCATTTGCTCTAATTTGATGAGTAGAGTCCCTTTGCCTTCCATAGAAGCATGCCTTGGTGAGCTCCTCTGTGAAGAACAATACTTGGCAACTCAAGCCATTATTGTCCAAAATGTTATTGGAAATATTGTTGATGTTGCATATGTGGCCAAAACTAATACGCAGTGGCGTAATGTGAAACAGCAAGGTCGTGAAATGAGCAAGGTTCAGTGCTATTGCTGCCAAAAATATGGCCATGTCTCCACTCAATGTAAATGCAGAACGTGTCCACAATCTCGACACAAAGAGGCCAATCTTGCAGCCATGGACTACTCATCCTCTGCATCAGATCTTGTTGCCAATACAGCTACCCTAGTTTCATCCTCTTCATCTTCTCCTTCTTTGACTCCCGAAATGGTACAACAGATCATTGTCAATGCATTTACAGCGCTTGGTATTTTAGGTAAAAACAAAAATTTCACATGGTATCTCGATTCGGGGCCTTCCAATCATATGACACCCTTTTCCCAAAACTTATCTTTTGTTAATCCCTATGATGGAAACCTCCAAATCAATATCGCAGATGGGGGCAGTATTCCTATCACTGTTGTTAGCTCTATTTCTCACTTTTTACCATTACACCATGTCTTTCTTTCTACTCAATTATCTACAAACCTACTATCTGTAGGCCCACTTGTTGATAATGAATGTTCTATGTCTTTTCTCGTATTGGTTGTGTTGTGTAGGATCAAGCATTGGGAAAGATTCTAGCGAAGGGGCCTAAGTGTGGTCACCTCTTTCCACTACAATTATCTGCACCTGATAGGACTAAATCTGCGTCTGCCTTGCTTTGTGAATCTCGTTTGAATAATTGTCAATTTTGGCATAAAAGATTGGGACATCCAAATTTTAAAACAGTGATGTCATTGTTTGATTCTCCTTTATTTGCTAGTAATAAAGCTTCTGATCTTCCTTTTCCTATGCATCATTCTTTAGCTTCGAAAGGTTTTGATCTTGTTCATAGTGATGTATGGGGTATAGCACCCATTATCTCACATTCTCAATTTAAATATTTTGTTACATTTATTGATGACTATAGTCACTTTACGTGGGTTTTATTTTTTATGTTCTAAGTCCGAAGTGTTTGCCACATTTAAAGTTTTCTTAGCCTATGTTGAAAACCAATTTAATACTTCCATCAAAATACTTCGCATCGATTTAGGAGGAGAGTATGTCTCAAACAAATTCCAACTTTTTTTTGCAACAACGAGGGATCCTTTCTCAACGAACATGTCCTTACATTCAACAAAACGGATTACCAGAAAGGAAAAACCGCCATCTTTTGGTCATAGTTCAGTGTCTTCTTTTGGATTCATATGTTCCTACTCGATTTTGGCAAGAATCACTATCCACTACGGTTTATTTAATCAATAGGTTACCTTCTTCCTGCATTGAGTATCAGACTCCTTACTACCGTCTTTTTCAAAAGCAACCCATGTATTCTTATTTACATCTCAATCCTCATGATGTGTGTTTTTGGGATATGCAAATGGTCAAAAAGGCTTTGTTATGATCCAGCATTAAAATGCATCCGGACCTCTGGGAATGTTGTCTTTTTTGAAAATCATTAATTTTTTCAGCATCTTATGGATTCCCACAGTGCATCTATCATTGCATTTGTCCCTAATTTTGATGAATCCCACCTACTCTCAGATTTTCAATTTAGACCTAACGTTGTGTATGAGAGACGTAAATTACAAAGTGACAACTACACCAAAGGCACCTGACACTACAACTTCTTTTACACTTGATCAAGCATCCACACCTAATCAACTTACTAACGTGCCTCTTCGACGTTCTACTTGTCATTCCCGACCTCCTAACCGGGTTGGTTTCACTGATACTTCGTTGCTAGCTACACTTTTATCTATTACCATTCCTAACTTATATTCTCAGGTAGTGAAATTCGATTGTTGGCAACAAGTTATGCAGGAAGAACTCCATACTCTCAAAGAAAATCATACTTGGGATGTCGTGTCGTGTCCATATAATGTAAACCAATTTGTTGTAAGTGGGTTTATACAGTCAAATTAAATCCTGATGGGTCCTTGGCATGTTATAAGGCTCGATTGGTGGCACTTGGGAATCGGCAAGAATATGGCATCTATTATGATGAGGCTTTTGCTCCGGTTGCCAAAATGACATGCGTATGCACAATTCTTGCGATTGCTGCTTTTAAGTCCTGGCCTCTTAATCAAATGGATGTGAAGAATGCTTTTCCCCATGGAGATCTCAAGGAGGAGGTCTATATGCGCCTTCTTGATGGTTGTCCATCTACCTCTAAACCTAAAAACTGCCATTGCATGGTTAAGACGATCATTATATGGCCTCAACCAAGCACCTAGAGCTTGGTTTGACAAATTTCGCACCACGTTACTTCAATTGAATTATGCTTATAGTCAATATGTTCACTCACATTACAGCACACAGTACTACCATACTTCTGGTATACATGGATGATATCATAATCACTGGTACACATAGCAACATGATACGGAACCTTCAATCTTCCTTATAAGATGCCTTTCATATGAAGGATTTAGGTCCATTGACATACTTTCTTAAATTGGAAGTTCAGCAAACGAAGAAGGGAATTTTTCTTCATCAACATAAGTATGTCACCGATCTTGTTGCTCTCACAAGTCTTCATGCCTCAAAACCCGTGGACACACCACTAGAATTGAATGTTAAACTTCGGCAAGATACATGCAATCTTCTTATTGATGCTACATTCTATCGCCGACTAGTTGGGAGCCTTATGTACTTGACCATCACAAGACCAGATATCTCTTATGCAATTAATCTTGTTAGTCAATTGATGACCGCTCCATGACATCTTCATTTGACAGCAGTCAAACATATCATTCGAAATGTTGTTGGCTCTCTGACACGGGGTTTATATTTTGCAGTTGGTACTCCTCTTAATCTTTCTGCATACTTCGATGCCAACCGGGTAGGATCCCAAGATACTCGTCGATCAACAATAGGATGGTGTGTCCATTTGGGGGAGTCATTAATTTCTTGGAAATGCAAAAAGCAAGAGAGGGTTTCTAAATCATCCACGGAATCTGAATGTTGAGCTATGTCACATATGTGTTTTGAAATTCTTTGGCTTTGGGGTTTCCTCTCGGAAATTGGATTTCCTCAATCTACAGCAACCTTTCTACATGCAGATAATACGAGCGCAATTTGCTTGATTGAAAATCCCATATTCCATGAGCGCATAAAACATATTGAGGTGGATTGCCATTTCATCTTTGATAAACTTCATCGAGACGTCATATCTCTACCACATATTTCATCTGACTTACAGCTAGCGGATGTCTTCACCAAGGCTCTTCCTCAACCTTGTCATGAGTTCTTGGTTTGCAAATTGTTGCTGTCGGACCAGCATCAATTTGAGGGAGGATGTTAATATAGGCCCAAGCCTAAGCACATGGCCCAACTAACAAGCCCAACTGTATATTAAATGGGGTTTGACCCAGTCATACTTAGGATCATCTGATTAGTTGTAATGAAATGTACATTACCTTTTCAATTCTTCTAGATGATTTCTACAAATTGTAACTGATCCATGATTAAGGTGCTTGGAGCCTTAACTTGGTAACTAGATGTATGTATATATATATATATATGTACATATATGAGAAAGATGGATCACAATGATCATTGAAAAGTTTTACACAACTTTCTCTTGATTTAAGGCAATTCTCTTCCTCTCCTTATCGTGATAAGACTAGATTCCAAAGTACTCTTACTCTTGATACAACCACAGAATATATGGGTTTGATCCAACCACTTATTTTTTTAATAGTTATTTTTCTGAATGCTGGCTACGTCCAGAAGACTGGGTATTTTGTAGATTGTTAAATCTTAAGACCCTCTTGTATTTAGTAGACCCATGGGCCCCAAATTGAATCTCCATTTAGATAATAAACTGCGAATATCACATAGCTGTAAATGCCAAATATCAAATATGATTAGAACTGTACTTTCAAGTACTCTTATTTAGCAGTATACGGATTTATGTATTTACAATTATTGAATTATTATCAGTCTTTTAATATCATCATATTGATGTTGGAACACGAAGGTACTATATTACAACACTACCTGGGATACCTGCTTAAGTGTGACCTGAGATTTTAATTCAGCCTTCCGCCCAACTGCAGCCAGAGATTTTTCAATCCTCTTTTTCTTTGGAGAGCATAATTACTATTTTTAGTTACTTTTTTACTTTACAAGGGACTTGAAGTGACATATGATTGAGCACACACACGAAATGTCCCTAACTAGTTGAGTAACATTCAGGGACATGTAATTACTGACTTTTTTTTTTCTAAGTATTTATGTAAGTAGGATATTTGAGTTACATCTGATTTTATTGGTTAGTCTTTCAAACCATCATGCAGTAATTTCTTCTCATCTCTCCTTTTTCCCTTCTTGTCTTTGTGCAGTACACTTCATTATTCCACAGAGGAGTGCATGCTGTCCCTTCCTCCATCCAGGGAGTGGCTCCTTTGGCTTCTCAAGGACTAGTGACACCATCATTTGATTGTACTGTACCTGACACATACCGCCCTCCTCCAAGGCCTTTACCATATGATGTTGACCCAAGATGTACCCATTTACAACGTGGGCCAGTCTCAAGGTTTGAGAAGGCCTCAAGTCATTTCCATGAGGAAGAAGAACCACTGAGAAGAACCAACAGTAATACTGAACCAGAAGCATTAGGAGTGGTGGAGAAATGGAATGGGTCTGACCACGAAGGGGGATCTAAAGAATGCCATTCTGGGTATCCATCAAGAAAAATGATAAGTGGAGTGTACATACTTTCTTCTATTGAAGATGAAGATGTCTGCCCCACTTGTCTTGAAGGTACACTTCATGTACCAAAGGAACTCTCCCATGTCCATACATATGTATGCGTGGTACTCAGATTTAAATCTGATGCTTGGTTGGCAGTGATGTGGATGAACTGTGGTCCAGGTTACTTTTCTATGTTAACCATCTGATTGGTGGTTAGCAAATGGATGGTTACAACATTTAAGAAAAGGGCGATGGTCTTCATTCAGCATGTTTTGGATAAAAGAGTTGATCAAGATGATTATTTAGTGGGGTTTTCCTTTTAATCTTATCTGTATTCTATTTTATCAGTTTAAGAATTATATAGAATCCTTTGTCCAATCTGAGAGAGGGTGGCCCATTGCAGGAGGCTCCTGTATAGTGGGGTTTAGGGAGGGCAACATGTACGCAGCCTTACCTTCATTTTGATGAGGCTGTTTCCGTGACTTAAACCCACGTCTTCCAGGACGCTACTGGTAAGCTTTTACTGTTGGGCCAAGCCATCCTTTGTCCAGCCTGTTGAACCCATTTTCATTTTATGTATTTTTTAGAGGTTGGGCGGTGGCTTTATAAAATCAAAACTAAATCGAGTTTGACCCCTTTCAACTAGGGCTATATTTTGACTGGATTCACATGGCTTCTGGAGAGGTCTCAACCTAATATAAGTTAAAACCCTAAACCAGAGTCTGCATTCAGTAAGACCTTGAACTGGGATCCAAGCTGGCTTCGGTAGTTGTGTCGGAGTCTCGTGGCAAATAGGACATGGGACTAAAACCAAAAAAAATAGTGGGGCTTCTATTCATCATTGTCCTTAAAAAACCAAATAATAATAATAATATATTCTAATATTAGCCAAATATTAATAGTATACAGGGGTTACAAGAGAGTAAACCAATTGGACGAAGGAGTCCTTGAGTTGGCTGCAACAAAGAGACAATCCCTAATAACTAATGAAATTGTTATTAAATATATACCGTTTTCATTATCACCGCATTATTAAATATTATTAAACGAGAAGAAAAACCCTAATACCCTATAGGACAACAACCCCAATTAATACTCAATTATCATCATTAGAAAAAGAATGGAAAAGACCCTGAACCGGCAAAAAGAAAAGACTTGGCGAGGGAGCCCTCGGGTCATGGGAGACTCCTTGGGTGAGGTGGGAGAAGACCTTTGGTGAGGTAATACATCCTCGGGTGAGGAAAGGTGCCTGCCGAGGTTTGATCCTTGGTCAGGCAGGTAAGAACTGACGCCTCTTACCACTGGGGTGAGAGGCCATTCTTGATCATCCTCATTGTTAAAAATAAACAGACTAGTAATATCCATGATCATCTTTATCACCTTGGTTTTATTCAAAATCAAAACCTGAAATATTGAAAAATGGCTTTGATTTAATCGTTTATATGGTGCTCACTATATGAAAATTGAATAGGGGCATCAAGGTGTTTTTAATTATTTACGTATATATATATATATATTTAAAAGATTATGAGCTTGTGTCTGCATTCATTCTGTAATGGGTTCTTACTTGTCTATAAGTTTGTTAGATGGGTATGCTGAAGTGCCACTTGTTTTTATATGCCTATAGAATTGCACTCTAGAATATTTGTTAATCATGTTTATGCTGTTCCATTGCATATATAGTCAACTCCAATATAGAATAACATCAAAATCTTCTGTTGAGATATCTTAGTTCATTTCAGTTTGAGAAATTTTGGATTTTGTTAATCATTGTGGTGAGAGTTCAGTATAATGCCTTTGCTTGAAATTGAAGTGTGCTGCTGTGAGCACTCGTTATTTTGGTTATTTAAACTAACTTTTCAACTATGTTCGCTTACTTTTTTTGAAAGCTTCTTCTTTCAACTTTTTTTTTTCTTATTTGCAGAATATTCGCCTGAAAACCCCAAGATAATGACTCAATGCTCTCATCATTTCCATCTTGGTTGTATATATGAGTGGATGGAGAGAAGCGAAACCTGTCCCGTCTGTGGCAAGGTAACCTCTTTCTTTTGACAGTCATCCTTTTGAAAATTTTTTTTATTCATCCCTCAGTTTTATGTTTTTTCATAATCTGCTTTTGAATTATTTGTGGTAGCACTCCAGTGGGATTAGCCTAGGGACTGATATGGTATTTCTAGGTATGGTCAACTCATGAAATAAAAGCATTTCCCATGGGTGGTTTAGTATATCTTAACAGGTGCCCTTAGTCTGCTTATCTTTGCATTTTATGTAGACTACATGCAAGAAAACTTTCCAGTGTAAATGGTCCACTGATTTAATCTTTGCAAGGTTGTTGGCAAATCTCAACTGCTTCTCCTGCGAATGAGCAAACGCCATGCTTAATCTATGTCCTATATTTTGGATCTCATGAATTAAAGGCTGTTGTCACTAGTTGGCTTGGCTAATTGAAGCCCAGGTTGTTACATCTCTTGGTTTCTTTTTCTTTGTAAATTGGATGATTTAATGAAAAGTCCATGGTTCAAAGCATCGGCCGGTACAAAGGATATTGGTTGATATGGTAAGTGGGGGAGAGTTGGTGGGACCAATGAAAAAAAATTCTGGGTTTTCTCATTGGTAAAAGAAACGAAAAGAAATAATATCTTATGTAAAGCTGTTAAAACTTAAAACTGATATGGCTGATATTATTGGATGATAACATCATATCGGGTACAGACCGTCCAAGAGTGGAAATTTTCTACTTTTTGTTTATTTATTTGTGTGTGTGATTTTTTTCCTTCCTTAACTGCTGTCCACCGTGGTGGCCAGTGAGACTTATGTATGGGGAGACAGTGGTGGACCCAAGATTTTCATTTGGGTGTGGTAGGCAATGTCCATGTAATCTGAGGGAGGACAATGTCCGGAGGGAGGGAGGGAGGAAAAAAAAACCCCATTTCTATGTCAGAATCCAGAGGAAAAGAATAACCCCATTTCTGAGTCAGAATCCAGAGAAAAGAAGTGATGGGTTTTGGGTGGGTTTGGTCTAGGGAGAGAGACGAAAAGAGGGATGAGACAGTTTGCAGTTGGTTTGCTTGTGGTGGTTTTTTGAGAGAGAGAGAGAGAGAGAGAGAGAGAGAGAGAGAGAAGAGGGTTTCCACTTTGAGGGAGATTTGAGAGTTTTCAGTGGAAATGGTGATTTGATAGTTTTCGGTGGAGAGGGACATGGGTTCTGCAGATTTTGGTGGTTTTCAAATGAAGTAGTGTTTGATGCATTATAGTTGTCGTTTGTCGGTATACATGGACTGGGTGGGATGGGCTTTGAACTGCCCATGCCCTCTAAGGAGGTTGTTTTGAATCTCATGGCTGTGACCACATTCACGTCCCACAACATGGGGCGGGTGTTTTGAATCTCATGGCTGTGACCACACTCACGTCCCACAACATGGGTCCGCCCTTGATGGAATACAAGCATGACCTACCTTATGGTTTGAAGTTGAACCCATCCTCCAACCCTCCATAATGGAGGGTTTGTCATGCCACTCAACTAGAAGCCGAAAGACAATTTATGTGGTGTTTTATGGTGATGAAATTGTTCCGGTAGGTGTTTAGGTTGAATTTGTGCATTAAATGGTTAGAAACTTGGATCTATGTGCATGGAGTTTTTTTTTTCCCCAATTTTTTGCTACTATGGGTAATATGTCTCATATTTTTAACTCCTTTACTTTCTAAGTAAATATGTTCATGATTAAATAGTCGCACTAATTTAGTACTTAAACTCCACATCTACTTATCAATGTGCTTAGTTCATTTTCACTACAAGAAATCAGACTAAAAATAGTATTTACTTTTGCTTGAATATGGTTTGGGATTTTATTCTTTAATTCCAATTTTTTTTTAATTTTTATAATGGTAAAATTTTATTAAGGCAAAAAAAACATCAAAGAAAAAACACCACCAAAAATGCAAAGGCAGAACACCTAAAAGAGACTAAACATCAAAAGAAATAGAAGATTGAAAAACTCCCTCCTTAGTGAGGCCATCCATCATATCATTAGCCTCACGTAATAAATGATTAAAAACAACACCCAGCTGTCTTGAAATATTGCGTACTTCCTCAAGTCCGCCGATCTCCAATGTAAAGAAGATTTTCCAGATTTTCACTGAATAGCTGAGAATGAGTCACCTTCAATTATAGCATTAAAACTGTCCAAACTTCATAACTCGCGACAACCGAAAGAGCAAGAACTTCAGCTTCATTATTATCCGGAGAATCTGCAGGTGTAGAAAAGTGTTACCATCCTATTCCCTGATAACACCTCCAATATTGCCTCTTCTAATGGACTGAATAAAACTGGCATCAAAATTTAGTTTTTAAATACCCAAGGGGGGCCTCTCCTTTCAGATTCGATGAAGAGATTTAGCACACCAGCCCCATTGAAAAAAGGCTGCTGAAGATCTATTGAGATCTTCTAATGCGACACCCATAAACTCTATTCTACAGCACACCCACCACCGACCATACAGTGGAGTGGACTCAACATCATTCTCTATAGAGCTGCTTTTGTTTCTAAAACCGCGGTTCTTCCTTTCGAACTAGATTTTCCAATGGGTATCGTACAAAACTAACTTCCATGAAATCTTCCCTTGAACATAGTTACTACCCAACCACCATTGATGGAAAAGATTGGCAAGTCTACGAGGTATAACAACTCTGTGACCAAAATTACAATGGATCATTAAATGATGCACCGTAATTGCATCCTTAAATACATAGGACAACAACAACTATAATGTGCTTCCTCCTCAACTTGTCAATGGCAACTTGTCTATAGTAAGAATTTTGTGCCACCTTGCAAGTTGCAACCCAACAGAAGGCCAAAACACTTGGCGGAATTGTGAAGGGACCCAAAAACTCTTTCACCCATGCTTACTATCTGAAGAGTCCAAACAGTGTAAAACAACTTGACTGAAAATTCTCCTTTCACATCATGCATCCAAATCCTAATATCCCCTCTACGACTTAACACAAACTTTTTCTAACAAAACTAGCATATGTGTGAAGTCAGAAGTTTCTCCATCAGTCGTTTCTCTGCAGAAGTTGAAATCCTAAACAATTCTTGCACCAGATAGCTTAAAATTTTCAGCAACGAACACCTGCTGCCTATTATACATCATGAAAAGATTAGGGAAAAGATTATGTAACACTATGTACCCACACCATTCATCATGCCAAAAACAAGCTCGATGACCATCATGCCCCCTAAGATCAATCAGCACCCACCAACCACCAGTACCCGATTTATATTTGTGAATTAGGATATGACTCCACAAACCTTGACCCAGTTCTCTCACCCTCCAAAGCCCATTCCTCAATAATGCTTTCTTCCAACAGAATGGATGCCCAACCCACCTTGAGCAATAGGCTTGCAGACTATCTCCCAGTTAACCAGATGATACTTCTGTTTTCCCCTACTATCATTCCATAGGAAATCATGCTAAATCTTTTCAATCTGATGCCAAACACCCTAGGCGAATCTATTCCATTCAAATTGCCTGAGGAATAGACTTTTGTTCAATCAAAATACTCTAGAACGAGCTGTGGATCTTGCATTCAAGCCACACAAGAAGAGTGTGAAATTGATGCAGCCCTAGGGTTAGGGCTTGCGTGGAGGTGCCTAAGCACGTGTCCAAGGACACTTCGAACCGTCGAGATGACTTCAAACCACACGAGAAAACACCTCTCTGGGAAAACCCAATTTTATTAATCAACCAAATCTGAGAAGTTCTTCTCTACAAAGCCATATATATAGTAAAACAAACTTAATAAGCAAGAAAATCCTAGGCTAAAAATGGAAATTTTCCTAATAATAATAATAATAATAATCTTAATCTAATTTGAAGAGGGCTGCTGGGCCCTAGACTGCATCATCCTCCCCGGGTTGAAAGAAGAGTTCGTCCTCGAACTCGATTCTGCTTCGGATTGCCAATGTAAATGTGTTGAACATGAAGGACTTCCTTTGTGGCAGCTTTCCAGGAATTCTTCTTTGGCGGTTGTGGTTTCTCAGGATGAAGAGTAACTTGCTGTCCACCATGTATGAATGTATAGGTGTTATCGTGCATACCATGAGTTCCATTTTTGTCATACATCCAAGGACGGCCCAATAAGATATCACCACTATCCATAGGTAGCACATCACACTGGATTGTATCTGTGTAAGTCTCACCAATAGCAAAAGTAACTTTGCAAGTATGTCGAACATGCGCTTGATCACCATTCATTAGCCACTTGACAAAATAAGGACGGTTATGCTTATAAACTTTCAATTGAAGGCAATCAACAAGAGCCTGGGAGATGAGGTTTTCACAACTTCCATTGTCAATAACAACTGTGCAGTTTTGTCCCTGAATTAATCCTGTGAAACGGAAAATATTTTTGCGCAACCACTTATGCTCAACAGTTGGTGAAGCATCCTTGAGGACAATAAGAGCTTCATCTGGGGGCTCTGCATCGGTGAATTCAATTTCCCCAGTGTCAATATCCTTGGGATTGTCACTATCCTTAGGATCAGTGTCAGTACCCTGAATATCATCTCGGATATTGTTATCAGCACCTTCAATCTCAATCAAATGTACTCGCTTTGGACATTCTGCTGCTCGATGTCCGTGCTGATGACAATGAAAACAAACCATCTTATTTTGATCTTCAGTCCTAGCAAAAATCTGTCCATTGGATTTAGCTTCTTGTAAAGATGAAGTCTTCGGAGAAACCCATTTGGATATTTGTACTTGATGATTTGCAATTCCTCGGCCTTGATAGCATGTTGGATGAGTTCATCGACATTATCAAAATGTTGGAAGGCAAGGATATGCTGAATGTCAAGTCTCAATCCATTGAAAAATCTATCAACTACCACATCATCATCTTCATGCAAGCCACAACGAGCTTGCAGAGTCAAAAATTCTTCAGAATATTCAACAACTGTCTTGGCCCGTTGTTTCAAATTTTGAAAACTGGAACGGAGATCTCTTGCATAGTTGACAGGGAGGAATTTTTGTTTCAAAATATTTTTCATCTCTGTCCGTGTATTAACAGGGTCCATGTTCTGATTCCTCCGTTTTTTTTGCAATTCAGCCCACCAAGTTGCAGCATAATTACGAAATCTAGTAGCAATCGGTGTGACTTTATGATGCTTCGTCATTGGCTTGTGTGCGAAAATATTTTCCACACATACTAACCAATCCATGAATTCAGCGGGCTGCAATTTGCCATCATATTCAGGAATCACAATTTTAATCCCTAAGTCTCGATCAGGATTATTAACTGGTGGATCCTGTTGATTTGGAATATTTGCACCATCATCACGGTGGTGATGCACACGTTGATGATTTTCCAGATTTGTCACTCTAATGTTCAATTGTTGCAGGGTGGTGTGCGTGCCATCAACTTTTGCAGATAATTCTCTAATGGCACTAGCCAAATCTTTAAATGAAGAAGATGAAGATTCAACATCCACTTGCTTCTTAGGAGGCTTTTTTTTTATGCAAAACGTAAATCTGACTGACCTGAGGCGCGAATGGGGCTTCCTCTGGAACCGTTGCTGGACACAGCGGTCAATTGACCCTGATACAAAACCCAATTAGACCACTGTGCGGATCGAGTCAGACAATACCCGAGGTGGCTTGCGTAGTAGACCGTTGAACTTGAACTGTGAATTGTGAAACCAGGCCCAACAGTGTAAAAGGTTCGTCGACATGTGTCGAAACGTTGGGATGAACGTGGATGAACGAAAAACCTTCCTTCCGGATCGATGCCCTCGTTTCAACAACACAGAACTTCGGAACGGAAGAGTGGTCTCGGGCTTTGCTGACGACGATAGTACAGGGCGAAGGGGCGACAACCCCTTCCTTCTTGCGAGCTGCTTTCTCGGCGAAGGGGCGACAACAGCAGCGGCTCAGCAGGCGAAGCGTAGGCAGCGGCTGGAGGCAGAGATCGTCGGCCAGTACTGGCAGGCGGTAGACTACGGCAGCGAGGAGTGCTAGGTATGATGTCTTCCCTTTCTCGGCGGCTACTCCTCTCTCTGGTGCTTCCTTTTTTTTTTTTTTTTTTTTTTTTTTTTTTTTTTTTTTTTTCACTTTGGTTTGGGGAAGTTGGCCGAACAGGGGGTTTGAAGGAAATTTCTGGGTGTGGGGGCAAGGTCGGCAAGGGGAATCTGGGTTTTCGGTGGTGGATCAGGGTGAGGGTTACTGATGGGGGTTTGATGGGTTCCGGTGAATGGGTTATGACAGAGGCGTGTGTTTAGGGTTTCGGTTTGGTGTGGGATTTTGGGGATTTGGATACGGTAGGGTTGGGGAATTGGGAAAGAGGCAGGGAGATGGGTTCCGGTGGGTCGGCTGGGACGGAAGGGTCGTCTGGGATCGTCTAGGATGGCAGTGGAGGGTTGGGTTTGGGGACTGTGGTAGGGATTGGGACGATTAGGGTTTGGGTCGGAAGGGTTTCGAAAAAAGGGGGGAGTGCTTTGGTGGTGATGTCAAACGGCGGGGACTGAATGGACGGGATGGCGTGGTGGTTGTCTGTGATGTTGGGATTCGGTGACGGTGACGATGATGGTGACAGTGGAGATCGGGGCTTATGTGACGAGGATGGCTGGAGAGGAATCGCTGACGAGTTGGGACAGTAGATGGGGTATCGTGGGGAGAGTAGGTAGCACGCCAAGGATCAAAGATCGTGTGTCTCTGATACCAATCTGATGCAGCCCTAGGGTTAGGGCTTGCGTGGAGGTGCCTAAGCACGTGTCCAAGGACACTTCGAACCGTCAAGATGACTTCAAACCACACGAGAAAACACCTCTCTGGGAAAACCCAATTTTATTAATCAACCAAATCTGAGAAGTTCTTCTCTACAAAGCCATATATATAGTAAAACGAACTTAATAAGCAAGAAAACCCTAGGCTAAAAATGGAAACTTTCCTAATAATAATAATAATAATCCTAATCTAATTTGAAGAGGGCTGTTGGGCCCTAGACTGCATCAGAAATCCTTAACCAAAGTTAGCCTGAGGTTGTGACTTCTAGAACAAAACTGAAGAAGCGTTGTTTCATCAACAAAGAAAGGCTTGGAGATTTGTTTTGTAGAAGCACCTTCTTCCTATCCGTGTCTCTATCTTTACTCACAGAGATGGCCCTCACCAGACGCTCTACTCCAACAACCATAACGGTCAGAATTACCCGACTCGATCCCTTCTGCACGGACGGGGGGCTTTGTCCGCTCCAATAGTCCTACACCACTTGACTTGAAGCCAACAAACCACTTGAGTCGAGTTTGTTAGACTCTCCATAAAGTTGAGTCCTGTTCATAAAGTCAAGTCCTTAAGACAAAACGAGCCTCTTTTTGGATATTTAAAGCAAGATAAATGGTAAATTGGAATACTGAGGAGTGCTAACTTAATCAAAGTAATACGACTTGTCAAAGCATGTATTACACATGACTTCTACCTGTATTACTTTGAGCCTATAGATTGAAAAGAACAAATCACTTTGTTTTACGGAATTCTGTAACTAATTATCTGCATATTTCATTCATTTGAACCATTGTAAAACTCTATTTAAATAGTATCGTGCTTCGGTCTGAATATCCTATGGGTTTTAAATCTTGACTTCATAAGTAGTTTTGAATGGAGCATTAACTACATTAGATTTAATTTCTATTTATATAACATTGAGCAGAGTGAATGCAATGAGTAGAACAATAATAGATTCAACAGTTTTTTTATTTATCTTCATGTATTTCCCAGTTAATGTGAAAAAGAAATCGCTGTGCAATATTCAACATTTTTGTTTTTGATATTTTTGATATTCTTGTTTGAGGGAAAAATCCACCGCGATACATTTGATGGTCCTCACATATTGGTTTTCCTAACAAAGGCCATCCATCGATGCTAACATTTTCAACTATGGTAAGAATAAATTTTCATGCCTCTCTTTAAGTCCTAGATTGGAAGAGTTGATGGTGTTATTTCTCAACTCATGTGGTTTTTCCATTTTTATGGCAAGTTTCTCAACCCATGCATTGCTAAGACCAGGGCTTGCACCCTTTCCAATTGACTCAAGTCTGTTTTATCTAATTCTTATGCATGTTTTTCATCTCAAATAGTTTTGGGTTACTTTAAAGTTATTCAACGATTTGCTGATAATTTTATTTGTCAAATATATCTATATATATATTTCTTTTTCCAAGAGGAAGAATTTCAAGTTAATTGCTATAGTTCCTTTGGACTAGATGGAAATCCAAAATGTACTAATTTGTAGATAGATTAAGAACTGACACTTGCTGCCTTAGTCATGTTTTGGAAACAAAAAGGACTTTTTTAGTTGAACCTGAATTTGGTACAATAATTCTCAATGGAAAACTATTATCCAACTCTACATTTTTTTTGAGTAATTTATTTTTCTTGAAAATATACAGATGTAGGAATCAAATCTTATCTTGAATCTGTGGATTTTTGTTTGAACGAGAGAATTCCCAAGGAGCACAAAAAAGAATTATGAGAAGAATATATAGTACAGACCATCAGAACTACCAATTCGTTAAACTACTCTTGGAAGCTTCTTTTAACTTTCCCTTCTTACTGGTGGCATCCTTTCAGATGCATTCATGTGACTTTCATATTTCTGAAATTATGCTTGATGCTTTAAACTGGTGCATGCTGCATGTACTCCCACTAGAAATGTTCCATTGTCATCTGCATCTTAGATCCCATTATCTATGTTGGTTAAATGTGTTCAAGAGATGGGCAAGGAATATATATATTAAAAAATAAAAAAGCCCTTAGACGGCCAGGTTTATCTAGTACAGGAAGAGACATCATATTTATCTGGTAACAAGAGCTACATAATTGTCAGCACCTATGGTGCCCAGATACGGCATGGACACGACAGGGACATACCATGAACACGGTGAGGACACAGATTTTACACATAAAAAGTGAAGTATCGGATATGATATGACATGATATGTTGCTCACTTTGAAGTATTTGTGCATCATAGGTCAGCACACATGAAACATTCAATACTAATAATCTGGCTTCCTTGGTATAGAAATATTGTGAAAAAATCTTCATTTTAGTGAAGCAACTTCTGTACTTCACATATTCATTACATTTGTATAAGTTCCTTGATCATTTTTCCCTAGACAGCCATTTGATGGGGCAAATGGTTATATATTCCTTTGCAGTACACCCAAATTTTATATCTTGCCATTGCAAACCATTGAGCTATTCCTTTGTAGCTAGTGGTCTTAATTCCAAGCAGACTATAAGCATGCAGGAATTACTATAAACTAGCCTGTATATGATGAGTCAATGTGCTTACCCGTTCTTCATTTTATAACATGTAGTTTGTATATGGTATTTGATAATGTGGCCGCTGTGGCAGGATTCTAGCACATGACTAGCACCTGATTATGTTAAGGTGATGGGCGGGTGCATCTTTGAAAAATGATTTATGAGCATTTATGAAATTTGAACCAATATTGAGTCCATATGCATTGTCGTATAAATGATGCAGATTTTGGAGTTCAGACGTGTGCAAAAGAGCAAATATTCTTTCTTTCCAAGGGTCCATTTGGGGAAAAAATTATTGTGATTTCTGCTTGTTGGTTGGTTTGACTTCTTCTTTGGGGCCAATTCCAACACCAGATGCATCTTATGTCTTTTTATTTATTTATTTTTATTTGTGGAATGGTGATATGAGTTGAAGTCCTGATTGCGACATTGGGCACATTCCAACTGTCCTATGGTCTCTTTACCTTCATATTTTAGTATCATTGCGACATAAAGACGCATGAAAATTATTGTTCAAACTCATAATATTTAGTTCTTCTATGGAATTCATTTGTAATTGCTTGCTGTTGGCTGTATCTGTTTTTTTAGGTGATGCTGTTTGAGGAACCGACATGACATTGAGAAATTCAAGCTTCCATCGACCAGGATGATAACACAAAAACCGCACTGTCGTGAATACTTCCCCCCCCCCCCCCCCCCCCCCCCCCCCCCACATTTGAAGCCATCATCTTTGTCGCTCGAAGGAGGTTGTGCGTATCATTGTAAGAAATGGTTTCTACACAATTTGCTGGAATACATTTTCGGGTTTAGCATAAGTAGATTTATTTACAGAAATGAAAGTTGATCTATACAGGCACTATGGTGCCAGTTGTGGAGACGCACTTGTTTTCCCTTTGGCCTCAATACATTCTGTTCAGCTGTATCAGTACATAATCCATGAAAAATACTTACAAGCATTTGGGCCACCCAAGGGATTGTAGAAATCTTTCAAACATTTGTGTGACGGACTCAGTTTTCTAAATTGGAACACCATAGATGATTTCTTTATTGAAACTTATCTATTTAGTTACAACTGTAATTTATGATGGTCCTTGTTATTATTGGAGCTTTGTTCCGTCTAGTTGGGTTCAGTTTTGTGAGTTTTACTTTTTCGTAGTCAATATTTATGCTTTGTACATTGAGGCAGTGATCATCTATATAATACATCAATCCAGATGGATCAGTTGTAAAACGCTTGTGGTTAAAACAGAGTCCACTTCACATTTGATAAATCTAACTGTGGGCCCAACTTGAAATAAAAATGGCCATAATTTGAGTCTGGTTGCCTTTTTCAAGATATAGCTTGGGCCCGGCCATTGGACAGCCACTCATGATACAGTGACTATGTGTTGGAATGACATGATTAGTGAATATGACTGACAATGTGTCAGGACTTTGTTAATCAATTTATTCACTATATAGTTAATCAAGGAATAAAATTGGATAGCATTCATTTTGAGCGGTGGGATTTTCAATAGAAGGGCCCCAATTTGGGTCTCACCCTAGGAAGAATGGAACTCTCTTATTCAAAGATGCAGCGGATCCGGACTCATGCGACATTTGCATATGATTTGAGAATAGAGTAAGGCTGGGACTCGGGACCACCTAAGTTGATTCGAGGCCCGGGTGTTTAAACTAAATAGGAGTTAAGTACTTTATAGACCTGTACTACATCCAACCCATTTACATCCCTAAGTCTGTGGGTCGACTTAAGAACTGCAACCCATTTGTCACATTTGTCATATTATGATGGGAACCTTCCCATTTGTCACAACTGACTTCGGATGGTTAATTAAGTGTTTAGCTTGATATTTAAATTGAACTGCTGCAGTAATCCACGAAGAACAGGCCCAGATGTTATGGCCGTGTCAAATTCCAATATGAAGTTTCACCAAAACTAGCTTTCTAATCCTTTTAACGAGTCACCCATCTTTGCATATTCGTGGTTTGTTTAATTTTATCCCTTTTTGTTTGCAGAATCTATCCATTTGGACAACCGAGTACCGAATGTTTTCATAGTCCAATTGATAAATGGGCAGCTGGGCCCAACCAATAATATGCATAGCATCATTTTACATGGTGTTGAATATACATATATGTATGTATGTATGTTAAATTAATATCTATTGTAAATGGTATAATGTAGAAATATTACTCATAATAAATCAAATTCTTGAGCTTTGTGGTGGGAGCTGGGTCTGAGTCATAATCTGGTAGTGCTGATTTTTTTGCTCTCCCATTTTCATGATGAAACCTTTTCATCTGCCCTCCTTTGATAGACTCGCATTATAGTGGGCCCCATAAGCTTGACCGGAAATAAGCAACCTTAGAATCCTCTTTAAGATCAAATTTGAGTGATTGTAACCTTCTTGTAGTATGCATATGTATACATACTCTAATATAAATTAATCTACAAATCCGCATGCTGTATGTAAAAAAGCTGAAGTTAGAAGTCATTTATTGATTTTTATTGTCTCCAACCTCAGCGTCCTTTCCTTTAAATACTCCTTGCTTCTATATTGATAGAAAAGTATTATTTGTAAATTGTGCCTTCTTTCGTGAGAAGGATTCATTGCTGCAACTTTTTTTTTTCTTTTCTTGGGGAATGTTCACTTATAAGCAGACTGCCTGGGAGTCCAACTCCATGAGACCCACTTGGATCTGCCTTTGAAAAGCGTAGCTCGTTCCACACTTTTCTTCTCCAATAATCTTGCATCACGCACAATTATATGCTCATTGAAAGATTGAATCTCAAAAAAACATTTATGGTCCAAGGACCATTAGGGGGTGTCTGAATAAATGCAGAATAAAATATCAGCAGATTTGAATAATGTGAGATTTCATTATCATATAATAAAATAGTATCATATTATAATATTGTGCAACTTATAGTGTTTAGCAATTTATATACATTTCAATATGCCTTCAAAATTGTTTTATACATCATATACATGAATACTTTAATATGAAGGTTTTTGCAAGAAAATTAGATATTGTAGGATATCTTCTGAAATATCCAAAAATCTAGTTTTTAGGTGTCTAGATTATATTCTAAATTAGGATACAATATAACAAAATCTCTTAAAATAAATGCTTTCCAAACACCCCCTTAAACTTGTAAGGCTTTAAATCAGGGTGCTAAGATAATTTGGTGGTCTGATATTCTTTATATATGACCATTTTCTAGCCTTTCCATCTATCCTACCTCCAATGATAGGAATGCATCCAAGTGGGCCCACATGCTTGATGCTATATGCATAATATGTAGTGTGCTTCTTGGTGAAAATCTTCCACCTTTTTCTCTATTATACCAGATCAAAGTGAAACCCAAATTTTAGATAGATCCGTTTCCACTCATCGAGAAAAATCGATCCAGTTAGGCCCATCTGATGGCCACTAGCTAAACGAAGGGACCCTCCCTCTATTTGGACGAGCTAGAATGGTGTGCATACAAGTCCGTTGCAGGTTTCACTGCTAGGTTCAAAACCAATAAGGGTCGAACATCCCATAAATTCCCAAATCCATATAAAAGATGAGTTGGATGAATTGATACTAGTAGCCATATTTGACTCTAAAACAGGGCAAGTTTGTATAATGCATTTCTTGAACAAGAGGAACGGAATAATGTTCGATTTTCCATGCCTTTCCTTTTGTGTCATATAAGCAGTTCTTTGTTTGGACAAACAAGAATTTTTTCTTAATATTTTATCAGTTATGATATATGGAGTAGAATGTTGGCCAATTAAGAAAACGCATATACATAAGATGGATGTGACGGAGATGAGAATCCTTCGGTGGGTGTGTGGTGATGCGGGCCTCAGGGTTAGGGCTTGCATAGGGGTGTTGAAGCACGTGTCCAAGGACATTTCGAATCGTTAAGAAAACCTCAACACACATGAAGACGCACCTCTCAGGGATAAAACCCAATTCTATTAACCAATGAAGTTTGAAAATCTCTTCTCTACAATACCATATATATCGTAAAAAAACAAACTTAATGTCTAAAAAAACCCTAAGCTATTAATAGAAACTTCTTTAACAAAAATGTAATTCGAAATCTACTAATAAAAATAAGATAATCCTAATCTAATTTGAAGAAGGACTGCTTTTGGGGTCTAGACTGTATCATCTTCCTTGGGTTGAAAGAAGAGTTCGTCCTTGAACTCGAGTCTGCTTCGGATTGCCTCTGTAAATGTGGTAAACATGAAGCACTTTCTTTGTGGCAGTGTTCCGGAAATTTTTTTTCAACGGTTGTGGTTTGAAGAGTAATTTGCTATCCACCATGCATGAATGTATAGATGTTGTCGCGCATACCATAAGTTCCATTTTTGTCATACATCTATGGACGGCTCAATAAAATATCACCACTATTCATAGGTAGCACATTACACTAGATTGTATCTTTGTAAGTCTTACCAATTGCAAAAGTAACTTTGCAAGTATGTCGAACATGTGTGTGATCACCATGCATCAGCTACTTGATAAAATAAGGGTGGTTGTGCTTATAAATGTTTAACTAGAGGTGATAAAAAAAGAGCTTGAGAGATGAGATTTTTACAACTTTCACCATCAATAACAACTGTACAATTTTGTCCCTAAACTGTGCCCGCGGAACGAAAGATTTTTTTTCTCAACCATTTTTTCTCAACAGTTGGTGGAGCTTTCTTAATGACAATAAAAGCTTCACCTGTTGTATTTCATTATCAATATCCTTGGAATTAGTGTCAGTGCCCTTAGCATCATCTGGGATATTTTTATTAACACATTCAATCTCAATCAGAGGTATTCGCTTTGGACAGTCTGCTACGCAATGCCGGTGCTGTAACAATAAAAACAAACCATCTTAGTTTGACTTTCAGTCCTTGCAAAAATTTGTCCTAATGAACCATTAGGTTTAGCTTCTTATAAAGACAAATTCTTTGGTGAAATTCATTTTGGATTTTTGTACTTGATGATTTACAATTCCCTCGGTTTTGACAGCATATTAGATGAGTTCATCGACATTATTAAAATGTTGGAAGGCAAGGATATGTTGAATGTCTATTCTCAACCCATTGAAAAATCTATCAACTATCACATTATCATATTCGTTCAAGCCACAACGAGCTTGCAAAGTAAAAAATTCCTCAGAATAATCAACAATTGTTTTAGACATTTGTTTCAAGTTTTGAAAGCTGGAACGTAAATCTCTTGTATCATTGACAGGGAGGAATTTTTACTTCAAAATATTCTTCATTTCAGTCATGTGTCAACATGGTCCATGTCTGATTCTTCCGTTTTCTTTGCAATTCAGCTCACCAAGTTGCAGTATAATTATGAAATCTAGTAGCAATCAATATGACTTTATGGTATTTAGTCATTAGCTTGTGTGCGAAAATATTCTTCACACACACTAACCAATCTATGAATTCAGCGGACTGCAATTTTCCATCATATTCCAAAATCACGATTTTAATCCCTAAATCTCGATCAGGATTATTGATTGGTGGATCACGTGGATTCCAAATATTCGTACCATCATCACGGCTGTGATTTACATGTTGATTATTTTTCAAATTTGTCGCTCTAGTGTCCAATTGTTGAAAGGTGGTGTGCATGCCATCAAGTTTTGTAAATAATTCTCTAATGGCACCAACTAAATCTTCAATGGAAAAAGATGAAGATTCTACCTCAACTTGCTTCTTAGGAGGGTTTTTTTTTATATTACAAAATTTAAATCTGACTGGCTTGATATATAGATCTGTGCACCACTAACACAATGGCGTAAACTGAGTGGAAACGGACCTCAAATGAGCCTGATATCAAGAAAATAAATTCTGACCCTTGATGTCATAATATATTGATGGCCTGTAGAGTGCAGATGGGTCCAATAGTTGGCCGGATCCAAATCAAGCCTAGTAAGAGGAGTATATCAGGGCCAATGCAACCGCCTTGGACTTTGTTCCAGAAAAGAAACAAAAGGCTCGACTATTTTTTACTGTGTTCATTTCTCTTTACAAAGAGATGACGAGGTGGGAGAGCAGCGTCTCGGTTGGTGACGACGTCGAGCGGTAGTAGCTAGGGGTGGAGTCCAAGCGCAGGCGGAGGTCGTGTTGCGATCGGCGATAGTAGGCGGAAGTGGGCGGTTGCAATTGGCGATAGTAGCGGAAGAGGGCGCGTGCGGCGGTGGCTGGCAACGGCGATAGTAGCGTGTGGCAGTGGTTGGCAATGGCGACAGCAGAAGGTGACACTTTTAGTGCCAGGTATGTTGGTCCCTTCACTTCTCCTTCTTCTTTCTGCCTTTTTTTCTTTTTTTTTATAAGAGCAGATGATGGGTTTGGTGTATGAAGCCTTCGGCATGGGTTTGGGGTTTGGAAATTACGACGATGGGTAGGTCCTAGGGTTTGCAGTGGTGTGGTAGGATTGGGGTCGGGTACAAGGGTGGCGGGCGAAGGCTTAGGAGGCGAGGGATTTGATGGGATGGGGCTTCTAGTCTGCTAGGGAGGTGGTGGTCGTATGGAGTACAGGGATTCATGACGAGGGTTTCTGTTCGGGTAGTGGTTTCGATGGCTTAGGGTTCTGGGAAGGGATGGTGACGTAAAATGACTGCAGAGGGTGTCGAAGATGGACAAATAGGAGTAATGACGCTGAAAGATCGTGCATATCCTTCAGCTCTGATACCAAACTGATGCAAGCCCCAGGGTTAGGGCTTGCGTAGGGGTGCTGAAGCACGTATCCAAGGACATTTCGAATTGTTAAGAAGACCTCAACACACATGAGGACGCACCTCTCGGTGATAAAATCCAATTCTATTTACAATCAAGTCTGAGAATTTCTTCTCTACAATACCATTTATATAGTAAAAGCAAACTTAATGTCTAAAAAAACCCTAAGCTATTAATAGAAATTTTCCTAATAACAATGTAATTAGAAATCTACTAAAAAAAATAAGATAATCCTATTCTAATTTGAAGAAGGACTGCTTTTAGGGCCTAAACTATATCATGTGGTAAAACCAAGAAAGATAAAATTAGAAATGATCACTTTTAAGAACATTTAAAAGTAGCACCAATAGGGGATAAAATTAAAGAAACTCGTTTAAGATGGTTTGGATATGTTGAGTGTAGGCCGGTAATGGTACTGGTGAGAAAAAGTTTGGCAATACAGGTGGATGGCCCTTCAAGAGGTAGGGATAAGCCGAAGAAAACATTGATGAAGGTTATTGAATCAGATTTGAAAAAAAATTAACTTATCTACGGATTTGGCTCAAAATAGAATGGAATGGACAAATATAATTCATGTAACCGACCCCTATATAGTTGGGATAAGGCTTTGATGATGATGATGATTTTTAGCAAATTCATAGAGAAGGTTTTTTGATGGAGAGGAGAGGGTTAGAGCCTAATTAGGACAGAGAGTGATCTGCGCAAAAGCAGAAGTCAACTGACTCATCGTCATAATATTTAAATGTAATCTGGTTCTAATCTGACCTGCCTGAGCCATCAGACAGTTGAATATAGCTGGGCAGGTCAACATATTTTCAGTCAACGTAGCACATTCCCTTGAAAAGAAACAAAAAGTCAACACATGAAAAATGCATTGCCTTCGTCTCTTTCATCCCTTGCTTTTTAATTTTATTCAAACCTAGTTCTCAGTTCCCACCATGTCTATCCCTCTGTTTAAACCAATTTTTATTCCCAATAGTCTCTGCAATTTTATCTTTGCTCACGACTTTCCATACATTCCTCAATTGATACTTATTTACCTTGAGTCTAGATCCTTGTCTTAGATATTTCATCGAAATCAAATCGTGTAACACATATTGGAAACTCCACTGTGAGGCACACATGGAAATAATTAATTAGTGTTTTCAAAATCAATGCCATCCCTTGACATAACCTCAAGTTTTACTTTAATAGGAGTGAGTCTCATTGTATGATTGAAATTGAACATATAATTGAAAATGTGACTAGTTGCTAATGTAGTATTGCTGCTGATATGGCATTAATCATGATTTTTCATCTGCTCAATAAGACGGTGAGATCAACTCTTATTGAACTGAAACTTGAAGACATATCCCTAAATGAACAGTCTCAATTATCATTTTAGGGGCCTCATGACGAGGTTCCCGGCATGTGTTATACAATTTGAGTGCAATAGCCATGAGAGGGGATTCGGACTCATTTATGTCTACGTTTCAATCGTTTAAGCATTTCTCAGTTGATACATTTCTTCCCTCTTTTTTAATCTTTAACGACATTCTTCCACTGCAACTTTTTTATTTTTTTCTTTTGTATCCCAACTTGGGGGATTGGAACCCCCTAGCCCTCTGGTGAGGGAGCCCTTGGGCAGGGCCGGCTTGAAATAAGTTGAAGCCTAAAGCAATAATTCTAAATGAGGCTTTTTTAATATTTTAAATATTATTATAAATATTTTATTTAAAATTTATTATTTTTTCTTTTTTTGTAATCCAATATTGCTAATTAAGTCTTTATATTCAGGTTTTGCTAACATATCCTTTTCAATTGATAGTATGACTAATCCACTTAATCTTTCATGTGACACTGTTGATCTAAATTAGGATTTTATCAATTTTAATTTTGAAAAACTTCTTTATGTAAAAGCAATAATTATAAGTATTGTCAATATTTTCTAGTAGACATATTTAATATTTGTAAATTATAACTAATAATATTTACAAATAAAATAAACACTAACTATAATTAACATATAATATTGGCTTGGAATTAAAAATAAATTTAAAAGCATATAATAGGATCTAATTTTGTGATTTATAGATATAGATTACATTTGAATTTGATGCAACTTCTTCAATATAAAAAAAATTATATTTGAAGTTATCTTCTATGAATTTTTTCAGAATAAAAAATAATTTCTTGCTTGTTGTAATTTTTGGGTTTCTTGTTTTTCTTTTAATGGCAACATTCTCTCAATGGTCAAAATGAATTTTAATTTTTTTTAAATATGAAAAGATAGTAGTTGTTTTTTCTGGAATGTAATTCTCTCAATGGTAGTTGCTTTAATTACTTTGATGAGGCCTTATTCTTTATGAGAAACAAAATGATGACAATTGCTTTTTTTGAAATTTAAAAAGATTTAAGTTGCTTCAATTATTTTTACGAGGCCTTATTTTTTGGGGATTGAAAAAAAAAAGAGATAGGAATTGCTTTTTTAGAGGCCTTATTTATTTATTTATTTTGGAGGGCCTAAAGTAAATGTTTTTCTTGCCCAATGGTCGAACCACCCATGCCCTTGGGTGAGGTGGGCGAATCCACAAGTGACGGGAGTTAACCTTAGGTGAGGATAAGTGGCCGCCTAGGTTCAAATTAGGGCAGACATGTAAGAATAGGCCCTTCTTACCACTATTGTCTAAGGTAAAAATGTTGTTCTTCTTCCATTGATACATATTCTCTATCATGCCCAATTTTATGCTATTTGAACCTTTACTCTCCCTTGTTGAATCTAAAAAAGTTGATGGTTAAACGATCATTAAACTTTGAGGATGTTAAATCAAGGGTTAAAATAATGTGATGGCGCCAATTTTTATTTTTATTTTTGCATAAATATGCATTTCCATATATCTTTACTCCACTAGAGTCCGGATCCTCTCAGGCTTCAACTTATAGAAATCCTAAAAGAATTAAATTCCACAGTGAGTCCCACCTATTCAAATCTCATCCGCTCAAAATAAACTCCCTCCATACATATGGGATATTCTCAAACCTTACATCAATCAGAGTTTTTTTCACTGTTGGATTGATTGTGTGATTAAAACCATGATAATTATAACATTAAATGGTCAATCCAATAGTGGGGAAAACTCCTGTTGATGTAAAATTTGATGAGGATGCCTCGTATATCTAGCAGTTATTTATGTCGAAAGGTTATGATTTTAATAGCTAGGTGAGCCTGCTGTAGAGTTTCCCTATTTTGACAAGCTGGAACGCATACATGCAAAAACTTCCACCCATAGTTTAGTACCAGCTAAACGTGAAGCCAGTTAAAGTCATTCCACACGTTCTCATTCAACATTGTCAACAAATCAACAAATCAACAAGAAGATTCTACCCAAAAATTAATAAAAATAATAAAAAATAAATAAATAAATCTTATTCAAAGTACCCCGTTCTCCTTTAAAATCAATTCACCACTCCTATCTCCTTCATCCCATCACTCAACTCATCTTAAATAACAAAGTCCCACCATATCAGCTCCTTCATTAAAAACAATTTTCTCTGAAAGCTCTCCAACTCTTTTTTTGTCTCTGCTCACAACTATCCATCAAAAGACCACCCTCCTTTCCTCCGAGAGATGGCCTCTTGCAGAGTAAACCTCTTCACAACCACAACAATTCTTCCTTTTATCATCTTCGTGATTTTGAACTCAGTACCTCTCAGTACCTCTTGAGGCTACAAGGCCTTGGAACTTAGCTGGGTACCGGTTGAGAGAGAGAACGATGTTCGATACCTTGGACAAAGTTCCTGTTGAGGGCCACAACCACAGCGCCTGTACCTACCCTCCCACAGCTGGTGGTAAATGCCCTATTGCTGCACATCTCCATTTGCAACTTCCATAGATATTGAAACTCACTACCAAGGTAGTGGGTCTTGACAGTGCAGTACTGAAAGATGTCACTGATTAAGTTTGGGAGATGGAAATAACACCTTCATTAGTTGTGTTTGTTCATTTGATAAAGCCTGAATTATGGGAAAATTTCAAAATGAGGCCTGACTTTTTGGGATATTCCAAAACAGGACAGGTAAATCTCAACATTTCAAAACAGGACTTAAGCTCGCAGAAGTATTTCAAATCAGGACTTCCCTAAAAAATCCCAGCCGTCCGGTGACTTTTTTTCCTTTTATTGGAAAATTTTCCGGACTGCCCCTGTGATCATAAAACGAGCAGAGTTCCTTAATTTTCCAGAAATTCTTGATCTTAGCCAAAAGGCCAAGAGATTTTTCAGAAATTCAAGCTAACTACTAAACGCAAAGCAAAAAGCACGGATCTTAAATTTCAGCAAAGATCACATGATTCTGAATCATCTATAACAAAAACAATAATTTGTTTCAGCAACTTCCATGAAAGCTTAAGGAAAAAAAAAATCCAAAGATCTTATTATCAACAACACCAGTGGCCTTTGAATCATCGTCCTTATTCTCTGTTGATGTTCCGCTCCACATATAGCGGCTTTTGGGTTCTTCTTCTTATTTGATAGTGTTGGATTCTAATGAGATCCATGATAAAGAAGTGCTGGGGGATGTCTTTATTGCTTTGAAAGGTGTAAGAGGTCAGAATACTACCCTCCATGCTCACATTAGCGAGTCGCTGAGGAGACTACTCTCTTTCATTGACAGTTTAAAAAAAGGAAGGGAATGGCAGCTAGCCACAGTCACTGCTCACGCAGGTTCCGTATCAGGACCGCCCATCAGTGCCCCACCTGAATCTGAAGTCTAGAGATTCATAACCCCTCCAGATGATGAGCCCATCAATGAGATTGATGAAAGTGAGGCCCTGTTCTAATTGGAGTATGGAAGGAATTGATATGTATGGCCCATTGCAAGGATTTTGAATATTTCATGTCATTTCTGCGACGAACGATCCGGACACTTGATGATGAAGATGGCTTGATTCTGGTGAGAGTGGTGGGCCCAACTCATGAACAACTTGGATCTTGGGCACGTTTTCATGAGAGCAATTACAGGTCGCATGTCCGGCTCTAAGTCCTACTAGCAGGGATGGGTAGGGCAAGTAGACATGAATATGATTAAAAGGGAGAGAGACTCAAGTGTCTAAGAGACAGACATGGAAATCACAAAGCTTGTGCAATCAATTTAAATAGATGAATTACAAGTGACTGACAATTATATGAATGAACTAATAGCTTTTTCTGTCTGGGAAGGCACCTGGACTTCCATCTTCTTTGGCTATTCTTATTCTCCCATCTCTCCCTGGCTAATAAAGATCTGGAAATTCGTTTTGATGTACAAAGAGATTTTTTTGGTTAAAGAGTTGCAAGAAAGCTGGGAAGAAAGAGAGATAAAAAAAGGAAAGTATCACCGATTTTAGTTGGTGCAAGAGCCTTAAGAGGTAGTCTAGGAACTTTTTGAAGAAAAAGGAAAGCACTCTCCTGACAGCACGGACTTGTGCCGGAAGTCCTGATTTAAAATGCTTCTGGAAAAATTACGTCCTGTTCTGAAATGTTGACATTAGTTTGTCCTGTTTTGAAATCTCTCAAAAAGTTAGGCCCCTATTTTGAAACTTCTCCAAAAAAATTATTGGATTTTATGCAAAGATGTAATCTTCCTTCAAATTCAAAATGATTCTTGTGATACTGTGATTGAATGATTCCATTCTTTTTTTTTTTTTAATCATTGCTAGTGGATGCTGTTGTGTATTTAGGATTTCACCAATAATTAATTGTAAGAGAGTTGGCGGGTTCCTCTTCATTAAAAAAAATTATCTATATTTATATATAATAGCCATTCATGATCAAATGAGCTCTACCAACAATTATTAAAAGGTGAATTAAGTGTGAATGATATTAAGTGAGTGTGAGAAGGATATAAGCCAACAATGTGGATAAAGCCTTGACTTTTGTTGGATTTGTATTACTATGTAGGGTTATATTTGGCTATTCATTGTTTGTATTACCTAATTAATTTGCTTTCCATTAAAGAGAAAATTATGTGATAGGTCATTTTTTTGTATATTTACCTTGGATCTTCATTTGTAAATTAAATGACATGAATTTCTAAATATTTTATGCAAAACACTGCAAGTTAAAGGTCAAACAGACAATTATTATTTATTTCATGGTCTCTTTTTTTTTTTTTTTTTGGAAAGGTAAGTATACGTATTTCCAGAAGCAGAAAGTACAATCTCTAGAAGCTCCATCCCACTTGCGTTTGAGGTAAGAGACCCAACAAAATGGAGCTACAAATCAAAAAGCCCACAGGTGAAGCCAACACCTAAAAACCACGTCCCAGGACAGCCAAAAAGCCCACAAGCCAGCAACAATAGACACAAACGAAGAAGCAAACCAGCGAATGGAGACCCAAAAGAACAGGCACCGCAAGCAACCTCCTGGGTCCGAAGAGAAACAAAGAGAAATCAGCCTGCTATCTTTGAGGCTACAGTGGACCGCCAAATGCTAGCTAATAGCATCCCTTGTCAACTTGATTGCATGCAGATTGTAAAATTCATGCTTCCAATCAGCTTGGCCATCAAATCAATTTAGCTACAACTAGGGACAAAAAATAAAATAAAATAAAATTCATTTCATAGTCTTAAATTTGATAATTCAAAAGGACTTGGCATTTACTTTTTCCTTTTTTTTTTTTTCATTTTTATGAGGGGTTAAATCCCAAAGTCCTCTTTGTTAGAGTTAAGTGATCCATGTGACCACATGTCTAATAATTATAGTGTCCCACTTCAAGTCCATTGATTTTAGATAAGTAGGCCATGAACTTCGTCACAAATCTATTTTAAAAATCAGCAATTTTAATCCCAGGTATGGTCTGTTTGGAATGGGAGTAATTCCTGAAGCCAAACTGTTAACCTTGTATTACGCCAACCACTTTAACCAAGTAAAAGCTAGTTCCAGCCAAACTTTTGGAGCTGCAGGTGTGCATAGGACTGTCCCTCGCCGATCGAGAATAGCCCAAAAAAATTAATCATGCTCCCTAGCTCTTTAGCACAATAGAAGCTCAAATCTTCTCCAAAATCAGTTGGGCGACGGGTGCGTCAGGATCATCAAAGCCTTTAATTTGGGGTCATCAGATAATGGATTTCAACTCTTAAAACTTTCAAATGCCTTTAAAGCGGCCTCTTCTTTTATACCAAAGTTCATTGATGCAATCACCTTTACGGTTGCAAAAATGGGCTGGTAAGGAAAGAGTTCTCTAATTTCACTCTTAATGATATAATCGGTTATTGGAAGCTTGTATGGGGTGTGGCACATTTAGAGAGAGGAAATTGGTTCTTTTGTCATCTCCCCCTTTTGATGTGCTTAAGTTCAATGTAAGAAATTAGTACTTTGGTCATCTCTCTCTTTTAGTGTGCTTAAGTTCAATGTTAATGGTGCTGCAAGATGTAAGCCAGGACCCGCAGGCATTGGTGAAGTTTTGCATAATAGTAATGGCAAGGTTCTTTTTTTGTTTTGCAAGAATGTTGGTGTTTGTAATTCTAATAAAGTAGAAGTGTTAGTTATTTTGAAAGCACTCCTGTATTTTATAAGATTATTCTAAGGTGTTCTCATTATAGAAAGTGATTCTTTTACTGTGATTGCATGCAGGGTTTCTAATAGAAAAACTAATATATGGAAATTTCACTTTATCTTTAATGAAATTCAAGTTTTATACAATCTCTATCAATATAGCCCTTCGTCAAAGCTTAAGTTAGCCAATTCTTTAGCCGATACTTTAGCTACACAAGGGGATGAACATGTGTCTACTTGGAAGGGTATTGTTATTTAAGTGTGTTATCGGTGGAGTACGGTGCTTTTGTACCCCCTTCTTTCCTCTCTTTTTGTAATCTCTTTTTTAATGAAAGTTTTTGTTACAGCTTCAAAACCGAAAAAAAAAAGAAAAATGAAAAAACCTCTATAGTTTGACTTTCGACCAATTGTCAAACTCACAAATATATAAAGTGTTAACCCAACGAGACCACAAATGAAAAGAGGAGTGGAAAAGCTTTCAAGGAAGGTAGACATGTATGGTCGAGTCTTAATTTCAACCTAACCAACTCGCAATTAAGCCCACTAACCCCACGAAGACCGCAAATTAAAGAGGACTGAGAAAGCCTTTCTAGAGGGTCTCAAGATTCTTTTGAGAGGCACATTAGTGTACCTTTTGCACATCTATCTCTCATGTCCTTCTTTTACGGCAATTTGCATGGAATTGCTTTTTAGAAGGTAAATGCTTAGGAGACGAAGCTCCTTCCGAAGTGAAAGAAGTCCTTTCTTTGTTCCTTCTTTGACAGAGAGAGATATGAAAGAGAGAAATTTGAAATTCTGAAACCCATGTTGCCCTTCCTTTTCCATTTAATTTGTAATTATGCCTTTGCTTATTTTTCCTCGCCAAAGCTAGGGAAAGTGGTGCTTGATTTATTAATTAAAGTAAATATCAGCATAACACACTTTGTGGGACACCTAACAACTTACTTCAATGAATGTCGGTCATTGAAGGTTTTTGGAGAGATTATCTAGAATAGATTAATGCAATCAATCTTAATTTATATATGCAAACAATCAACTACGCAGCGGAAATCAAACAAAAGTACACACTATAAAAAGACATAATTTTACGTGGAAATCCAAACCGGAAAAAAACTACGACTAAGAATCAAGCACTATAAATCAAACCACAGTTATAAGCTAATACTCACAACCCTTATCCAATTATTGCCCAACCTAAGGACTTTGTGATTCCCTTGCACAATACTCCGCTGCAACGATCGCCGGCTATTCTATATTACAGATCCAAGCACTTAGACGCATTCTAGATGTAGCACTTGACTCCTCACTATAATTTTCTACACTCAGAGAAGTAGAATAAGAATCTCTAGAATAAAACTTCAACTTTTCAACTCTCCAATGAAAAAACTTTAAAGAATGTGATCTCCAATAAGCAATCTTTACTTAGAACAATGAGATTTGTATTCCATACCTTAGGGTTGAGAGAGAACCCTTTTTTTACAGCCCAAAATTCGTGCTTCATAAGTATATTTCATTCAAGAAACGATTTGGTATGAAACAGGCAAGTTCTTCTTTGAATCGAACTGAAAAATTGCAAGTCTGCGAACTTTTTTGGGCTTGTCCGATTGGTCGGATTAAGCCTCTGCCTGGTAAAATTTCAGCACATTTTTTGCAAACTTCTGGAGGCCATAATTTTCTCATTTTAACTCCGATTGAGGCAATTTTTTGCTCCACAGATATCTATTTGAAACGAGCTTTCTAATTGTAAGTCATTTGCCCATATCTAATGCGCGATCTGTGAGATATGGGTTTTTTAAATCATGTTGTCTGTAGAAAATCACTTCAATTTGTTATTCTTTCTTCAATTTCCTTATTCAATGCATCCGGTGACTCAAACCATTGTTTATACTTAAAGATATATAAAATACAACACCAATGGACTCAAGTTTTATCCCACCCATGAATTAACTAACACAAAAATCCTTACAGTCATGACCCTTACCAACCATGCAAGCACACTAGCGCTCCATTCAGCACCCAATTAGCGCCCATGCAAACAATGCACATGATGTTCTGCAAGAGCATGTATTAGATAAATAAACAAAGGAGTCTATCAAGGACAAGAAGATGCCCTAACCCCACTAGTTTGTGTAGATCTCTTTCAATCTATCAAGGGGAAGAGGAAGCCCCGAACCCACTAGTTCTTATAGGTGTCTTTCTTTCTACCTGCGCAAATAAAAAGAAATGAATTTTGAGTTTTTGTCGATGATAGAGATGAAAAGGTCCATCAAAGCGGGTTTTAGCAATGACGAATAGAGTGTTCAAACTTAAAAGGTAGGGGTGGTGTTTCAGTTTCTATGAAATGACAAAGGATGGTATGATGGAGAGTTACTTTTGAAGGGAGAAATGAGTTTGAGAGATGAAAGCATCATTTCCTTTTATATAAGAAGAAAGGATTTTTAAAGAGAGATAAGAAGTTGGCATGTCTTTTAGAGTAATAAATAGGGCCCAACGTGCCGTTGTGGCTCAAGGGAAGAGATGTATATATATATATATATATTTATATATATTTTGTGTGTGTGGTTTTCCAACTTTAAGACAAAAGAATACTGATGTGGAGTGAATGTGAAGGGCGCTCATGGATTGTGTGCAATTTCACCACATTGGGGCCCCCAAGGTTCCTGTATTTCTCATGTAGAATTTGGCCTCGAGCATGAATCACCAATTGTGGGGCCCATTTTTATTTATAATAAAATATATAACTCTTTCTATTGCATGGAAGAATAGTAAAGTAGAATAAAATGTACTTGAGCACATGTGATCATCGTTCCATATGTTCACTGTTGGAATATGTGGAATGTACATTCGACCTAGGTTCGGAAAAAATACAAACCGTTGAATTTTTTTTAACCACGCTATTGGGTTTTACTTTAAAATATAGTGGTGTGGAGAGAATGTGAATATATAACTTTTTACATCATGACAATTCAGTTTCTTTTTTTGTCTGTGTTTGGCATTGGCCTGTTTCGCTGGTTCTTATTCAAGCTCAATCTTACGATGGGCCAGCTCACATTACAGTAGAATTTGGCCATAGCCCATAAAGGGGAGAATGCTTGAATCATTCAGAATTTTAATAGGCGGCACCTCTTGTACAGTTTAATTATCTCAATAAGGTTTGGCAGGATAGAAGTAAGAAAGAGGACATTTTGCAAAATAAAGTAAAATAGAAAGGTCACTCCAATTTTAGTTTTCTGTGACATTCTCCAACTGTATCACTACTAAATATAAGGAAAGCTCCCAAGAATAATAATTGTTGATCATTCCCTTGGTTTCTTTCTGTCCCCAGCACTATTCTTTTTAGGAATTTATAGTTGAAAGGGTTCTCTAACCATAGGCTTTACGGGTTTGTGGTTCAATTAATTAGTATTCAAGTTTCCAATTCGTAGTTGAAGACAATGCCAAACATAGGGTGAGGCGTTCAATTAAATAGTATTCAAGTTTCCAATTCCTAGTTGAAGACAATGCCAAACATAGGGTGCCTCAGTGCTTTTGAATGGTTTGGATTTTTAAGCAAAGGTCATTAATGAATTGGCAAGACTTCTCTAAGGATTTTAGTATGTTAGCTTATTCATGGATTAGACAAAACTATAGTTCTAGTTAGAGTTGTATTTTTTTTTCTTTTACACTAGGAGTTTGAAGAGGATAACGACCCAAAGGAGCTACAATGAAGGTATTTAGATTAAAAAGGTTATATTTCACAAACTTGCTGTTGGATATGGGCAAGCAACCTAGTGTTGGAAAGCTCGTTTCGAGTAGATATCCGTAAGTTCCAAGATTGTATCAATCAAAGTTAAAACAACAAAGTCATGGGCTTGGAAAGTTTGCAAAAATTGTACCGTCTGCAATTATGAAATTATCATTGCTCGAATTTCTATTTCTGTTTGAAGTGGGATTTTCCTGTTTTTCGCCAATTTCTATCCTGGTTGGATTATCATTATAAGTTATGAAATTGGGGCTATAAAAGGAGTTTTCTGTCAACCCTAAGGCATCCATCTCCTTATTTTAAGTTGAGAATGCATATTAGGGATACCCTTCTTCTCGAAAGCTTTCAATGGAGAGATTGTGTTAGAAACTTTATGTTAGAGAATATTGCTTTTACTATTTTGTAAAATATTATCTTCTCTCTTGTAGAAGGCTGTTTGTCTTGAGTGGCTTCAAGACGTATTGGATCAAGTTTAAAAAAGGTAAACGGCATATACTTCGGCAAGAAGAACTTGAGTCCTTTAAGTTGTGTTCAATAGGATAAAAGTAGTAAGTAGATTTTGTAACCTCTTTTGCATAGTGCTTAATCTGAGTTTGAACCGGTGTTAGGTCCCATAGTTTTTTCCCGTTTGGATTTTCTACGTAAAAATCGCATGTCTTCTCTTGTGGTGATTGCTTCTACAAATGATCAACCTTATATGTAGGTAACTATGTTCTAACAAGAGACCATTAAAGATGTGAAGCTTGCTTTTTTTGTCAAGTTAGCCCATACCGAATATATGCTGTTTCGGCAAATGTAGCAGATGCTAAAATTGTTTGTTGTTTTGATTTAGCGTCTCTACGGATGGTTTGTAAGTTGGAACGTCAGACAAGATGGTAGAACTGACTTGCTTTTCTGTGAAAATGGGAAGTGGCCTATTATGGATGGAACCCTAGATAATTATGAGAAAGTCATACTCATACCCCATTGGACCCGTCCATCAGAAGTCAATATTCCAAATTTCATCTCACTAAAACGATCAACACAATCCCAATGGACCTCTTTGGTCCAAACTCTCTGTGGCTCTATAAATACAAACACCCCACTCCTTCATTCCCATCACCTTTGTCACCTCACCAAATAGCAATTCCTCATCATCTTTTCTTCATTAAAACCATAATCTCTAAAATCTCTGCAACTATCCATAAAATATCAGCTTTGTTTCTTCTAAGGGATGGCCTCTTGCAGAGTAGACCTCTTCACAACCCCAGCAATCTTCTTTTTCATCATCTTCTTGGCTTTGAGCTTAGCACCTCTTGAGGCGACTAGGCCTTTGGATGGAGCTGGGTCCTTATGGAGACAGAGAACCCTGCTCCAGTCCCCCCCAAAAAGTTCTGGTGGGGTTCCCGGACGCAGCCCATGTTCCTACACTCCCACACCAGGTGGTCCCCCACCAGGTGGTGAATGCCCAATACACTCCGCCATTTCCCACACCGCTACACGTCTCTATGCGCACGTTCCATCTGTATCGAAACTCCCTACTAAGAATGAAGGTGTCAATGATGAAGCCTGAGAATTATGAAAAATGAATAATACCATTCACTAGATGTGTTTGGTTCGTTTGAATTTTATGTTTCACTTAATAAAGTTGTCGGCCTATATATGTTAGAATAAAACAGTCCGGAGATTGGATTGTGCACAAAATGTAATGTTTGGACGTTTCAAAATCCAAATAACAGGGATACCTGTGGTTCTTATTAAATAATACATTTCTATTTTTATTTTTATTTTTTCGTTTTCATTTCATATGCTTCTATGGCCAGCTTTGAATAAAAGGATAACGAATATCTCCATTTTATAATAGTACGACCATGCATGCAACTCGCAGTGGACATATATATTTCATGGCAAGTACGAGTAAGGGAAGTTTTGGATCTTTCCCTGCCTTGGCCGTATAGAATTCTCTATTGAGTTTATATCCTTTTAAAGATTTGTTAGGGCCAACTCATTTTCTGTATAATTAGAACACCATAAGCGACTTCTGTGTGGAAACTTATCTTTTTGGTTACAATTGCAGTTATATTATTGTCCTCCATATTGAAGCTTTGCTCCATTTTGTGGTCCGTTTTGTGAGTTCTATTTTTTTTTGTTAATGAATACTAATTTTTTGTCCATTTGATAAGCAATCTACCACATCAATCTGGATGGATGGCATGTAAAAACGCCTGGTGATTTAAACTATGAGACCATATATTACATGTGATCAATTTGATAATGAGTTCAAACTTTAAAAATATTAAAATCTTAGCCTGTGGTAATTCTTGGGAGTGACAAATTTATCTTAGAGGTGGGACGATGCTAATTGATTTAAGCAGCCAATGTGATTCCCGTGGATGGGCCTTATCCTAAACAACTCAATTTTAGGGAGGACATGCCCTATTGCCCCATTGTTTAATCTTTTTTTTTTTTTTTTAATTTTGTTACTGTCTACTGGTAGAAGCATTAGCATTTCATCCACATGGAAGATAATGGAGTGCTTGGTCGGAGGGATAAAAAAGGGAAAATCCCTAAATTGAGAGATCTATCATTGGATAAGCAATGTGGAGGAAAGAGTGCCTTTTTTTTTCCCTTCTTTGCGTTACCGGGGGAGTTCGATGATAAAAAATGGTTCCGGTATTTGAAATGTCATATTCATGAAATATCATATCGTGTACTTGTTTTAAGCAAGATTTGAAGTGCTACATGGTAAGATGTACAAAAAGTCGCACAGATATAGGGTTGCTTTTAAATATAAAAAAATATTTAGTAACATGTATAATTGATATGCTTAACAAAAATGACATTAATTTGAGTCTAAGTGACTGTTTGTTTCGGTTAAAGCCAGGGCCTGGCCCTAATTTTGCTGCCACTCGTGGTACAAGAACTATGCATCCGAATACCCTGAATTAAAATATATATATATGATTGTTAATGCATGAGATTGTGTAAGTCATGTTATTCACTATATGGTTATTTGTTTGGTGGGCCTAATTGTTATCTGAGTAAAATTTGGGACCAATCATTTTTAGCTATGAAATTTTCAATAGGAAAACCCCAATGTGTGCCTCATGACTCTCATCCCCTCAACTTTGGAATTTTCTAAATAGCAACCGTAGAGCCGGACTCAAGCAACATTTGCATGTGATTTATTTTTATTTTTTTTTCATGGGATATGAGCCTAGAGTAAGGCTGGGACCACCTAGTTGGATCCAGGCGCAGTTGTTTATACTGAATTGGGGCTAAGTACATTTTGAACCTGTACTAAATCTAATGTGGGACAGGTTAAGATGTGAAAAATTATGGGAGTCTTCCTACGGTCTCGATTGTCTTCAAATGGTCAATTAAGTGTTTAACATGATATCTAAATTAGTCTTCTGCAACGACGAAAAGTGCCCCCGATGTTATGACCATTATCAAATTCCCATATTAAGTTTCACTAAACCTACTTTACTGGCTTTCTATCCTCTTAACCAAGTTTCCCATCTTTTTACGTTCTTAAAACTAAAAGGTTATTGATCGACTACCATGGGCGAACTTACATACATCCACGTGGGGGCGGATGCACCTGTTGTACCTCTGCAGTTTGCATCTAAAACTATAGTGGAAGTTCTGATTTTTCTTCAAAAATTTACATAAAAATGCTGCGTTCATCCCCAAAATCCACATGAAAATTTTGTATTTATTTCAAAAACACAATTTCCTATTTCAGTTTGCACCCTTCAAACAAAATCTCTGGGTCCGCCACTGTAGACTACCAATGGTGTGATCCTAACCTATTCAGTAAATTATTTTACTAGTAAAGTGAGGTAAATGATTATTTCAAAAGACAATAAAATAAAAGGGATTGGATTATAAGTTATCATATTTGAAAAAAAACCTCCAATTTTTTTCTCAAATCTTACATTTCCACAACACTAAATGACATAAACATCTTTAAAAAGAAAAAGAGAGAGAGAGAGAGAGAGAGAGAGAGAGAGAGAGAGAGAGAGTTATATTCACAAGTAAGGACTATTCCTTGGAAGGTACATATATGATCCGCACACATATTACCCAAATAACACAAGAGGTAAGAGTCAAATTCTAGACCTTAGAGAGCAAACCCAAGGCTCAAACCAGCTGAATCACCGCCTTGATGACTAAAATGAAATAAAAGAATTTATCTATTTGGACACTCCTAATTTACTTAATCCTAACAATGTAGTCCAATTACGGGATTACCCATCCCAGAAGAAAACCCAGTATAGAGTCCTAGCCCTATTGATAATTGGGAAGTTGGGCCCAATTAAGAATATGCATAGCATAATTTTATGTAATCCTAAATATACAAAAAAGAAATTTTAATAACTATATTAAAGAAATATTTATTTTTAATAGCATAATGTAATACAACTAAAAAAGAATCAAAGTCTAGGGATTTGAGTTGCGAGCTGCTTCTGATAGTCCAATCATGTCTATCGACATCAAACCCAAGTCCTATTCAATGATATCCATGTCATGATCTAGTTCCAATTCGAGTAAAAAAAAAATGGGGATTTGACCATATAGGATATAAAAGACCTTGGTTTTCTTATAATGGTGTTGACCAAAACTGCACCCAACTGTGGCTATTTTTCATGTGGCCATTTTTTTTCCACTAATACCCATTTGTGTGATACAGCACCACTTTGCGATATCGCACAAACTAAAAACATAAAAAAGGTTTCATCTTCTATATTGTCCTCCGTTTCTCTCCTTCTTTTTTTCCTCTATCTATTCCTGCAAAAGTCTCCATCATTAAAGGAGGCTTTGAAGAAGGTTTCTCCACCTCTTTTATTTTTGCAAAAGAATATGAAGGCATCTCCATAACTCTCTTTTCTTTTTTCTGTTCCATTTGGATTTACAAAGAACAGTGTCACAGTGGTCAAACAAATCCAACGAGAAATTTCATAGACCAATATGAAAATCCAAAATATTGGGATAAATAAATTCTTTGTGAATCCAAATGGAAAAGAAAAAAAAGAAGAAGAGTAATGGAGATACCTTCATATTCTTTTAGAAAACTAGAAGAGGTGGAGAAACCCTCTTCAAAACCTCCTTTAATGATGGAGACTAATGGAGAAACACACTTGAAAATATTCTTTAACGATGGAAACTTTTGCGGGAATAAAGAAAGTAAGAGGAAAAAAAGAATGGGAGAAATGGAGGACAATATAGAAGATAAAATATTTTTTTATGTTTTCAGCTTATGATATCGCACAGTTGTCCAATATCGCACAAAAGGATATAAGTGGAAAGAAAACAGCCACATGAAAAATAGCCATAGTTGGGACATCATTTTGGTCAATGCCATTGTCATAAAATCAAGGTCATTTATATCCTGTATGATCAAATCACCAATAAAAACAGTCTCATATTAACCAGTTTCTAGATAATTTGGTAGGACGGATGTTTCTAGCTCCCCCTTTTCCGTAAGAAAACTTCTCCATTAGCCCTCCTCCCATTAATAGATACACATTTAAGTGGGCCCCATGATCCAAATTGCATATAAGCAACCTTCTCATAATCCTCCTCATGATCAGCATTGAATGTTTGTAACCTCCTATTATGCATTGTATAATATAAATCAATGTACAAATCCAAATTCCTATATGTGAAAAGAATAGAGATTAGAATTCAATTTTCTCCAACCTCGCTATAGCGACTTTTTATCTTATAGGCCTTCCACATTTGATCCCTATTCTCTTGCTTTATTTTTTTTTTTTTGAAACGGTAGTAATTTACTAAGAAAAAGTCAAATCACAAGGAACAAAAATAGAGGAAGAAAATAAGGGGGAAGGTACAAGAGCATTGTACAATACTTAACCCCAATTATATTACCTCACCCATCCATAGAGACAACGTCATTACCGTTTGTTTGGCTAAAGCTTCCGCCACGATTCTCTCCTTCTTTAAGGCTCCCTTTGCTTTGGATACATCATGATGCTCTATATATATCGATGCAAAGTATTATATGTAAATTGTGCCTTTTAGGATGAGACATAGATTCATTTCTACATGTTTTTATGAGGAATTTCTCACTGGAATGCATGTGTAGTCAACTTCCATGGGACCCACTTATGCCTACTTTTGATTCTTGCAGTCTTTTCACACTTTCACTCCTCCAATTTTATGCCCATTGAAAGAATAATCCAACAAAAAAATCTCTGGTTAAAAGAACATGAATTTTAAAACCCTTAAAATAAGGTATAAGAATAATATGATGGCACTGATTTTTTAACCCACATTTCCATCTATCCTGTACTTAATGATAGGAATGCATCCAATTTGGTCCACAAGCTCAACCACATAAGCATATTATTTGGTGTGTGCGTAGGTGAAAATCTTCAACATTTTTCTGTATTACCAGCTCAAAGTGAAACCTAAATTTTGGATAGATCCGGCTCCACTTGTCCAGAAAATGTGATCCAATTAGGTCCATGATCTGATGCCCACTAGCTAAACGGTCCAAAATTGGTGGCCACCCACAATTTGGACACGTTAGTTTGGTGTGTACATACTAAGTTGTTGTGGATTTAAGAGATGAACTTAGGTGAATTGATACCATTTGGCATATTGATTTTTGTGGAATGCATTTTTTTCACAGGAGGAGCACAATAATGTTCTTTGGATTTCCACGGTTGAGTGGGAGCTGTTATTTGGGAGTAAAAGAGAACATCTTGTCTAGATGTTTTTGGTTACAATAGAAAAGTCTTTTTTCAAGGGGGAACTGGGGTAGAGAGTTATATAGAAAAGCAGAAGTCGACTCAGGACTTCGACTTAAGTGTATTGGAACATACGCAAATAGTTTAATCTGGGTGTAATCAAACCTGCTTGACCCATGCGATTGTGGAATGTATTCGGGGCAGGTCAACATATTTTAATTCTACAGATTCCCTTCTCTTAAAGGTCTACACATGAAAAATGCATCACCCCTTGTCTCTTTTATCCCTCCACTTTCTCACTTTATTTAGCCAAGTTCCCACGTTATCAGCTCCTCCATTAAAACCAATTTCTCTAAAAGTTCTGCAATTCTTTTTTCTTTTTCTCAAAAGTCACAACCATCCATACATTCCTCAATTTATACTTATTCACCTTAGAACTCTTTTATCTCTGACTTTCAATCGTTAAGCATTCTACAATTGATACGTGCCTTCATTCTTTTATTTTTTCTTCATGCGACCTTCTTCAATCGATACTCATTCTCTCTTTTTGAGGTCTCCTTCCTTTCATACATGTCGTAGATTCTCCACAGATGGAAAGTGTTACTTGTTAATTCTGCCACTCTCCATGGATATAGAATCATAACACACACCTGGCGCGTCCCCGCTCCACCCCCACACACCCAACCCCACCCCCCCACACCATCCAAACCCACCCACCTAAGAGAAATCCTGAGTTAAAAAGTGGAACTCCAGTTCACCTATTGAATCCCAACTGTTCTAAGTAAATGACCTTGGGAGATAGAGAGATCACAAATTTTACTTCGATGTCGTTCTTATCATAATTGGATTGACCATTTAATAAAAAGCATGATAATACGAATGCATCCACATCTGACCCTTGTGTAGTACCAGCTAAAAGTGAAACCAGTTCGATCCCTTTTAAGTCATTCCGCGTTCCCCCAGAAGGCAGTACTTACTCCTATCTCTTTAGTCTAAGCAATTTCTCATCTTATTCAACCAAGTTCGCACCGTATCAGTTCATCTGCAACTCTTTTATCTCTGCTCGTAACTATCCATACAAGATATCACCTTTCTCTTTCTTCTGAGATACGGGCTCTTCTAGAGTAAGCCTCTTTACCGCCACATTCATCTTCCCTTTCATCATTTTCTTGGTTGATTTTGAAATCCACTACCAATAACGTGGGTCTTGACAACATCGACGGGCAAAGAGATGATTATCTTCACTATAACAAGTAAATTATACAGAGACGCTTACTCTCTCACATCGTCTCTCATACGTGGTGTAGGAACGCCACTGGCAAAAAAGCTCTCACCTCTCTTCAACGCAAGATTTAAGGGTGCAGACTATACACATATATAATCTCCGCTTTCTTGGCCACCAAGAAAGTACCGGTATAATTACCAAAATACCCTTAACCTTAAACCAGCCACTGGTTAACCCGGCCGACTCATCCGGGTAAATCGGAATACAAGACATACATCCAACAATTTCAAGTATAAGAGTTTTCCAATAATAAAGTTTGTGAGTGATGCAAATAACACCATTCACTAGTTGTGAATTTTTTTCATTTGAATACTGTGTTTTATTATGTAAATTTGTTTGAATTAAGTTGAAACAAAATAATCTGAAGACTGGATTGCAACCAAAGATGTAATCTTTCTATAAAGTAAAAAATGATAACTGTGGTTGCGACTGAATGATTGTGGGATTTCTATAGAATTTTTTTTTATTTAGGTCTGCAAGCGGTTGCTCTAAAGAAGATGACAGATCTCCAAAAATGCTATGGCTCTTTTACAAGGGAGAAAAGATGGCCTCAAGTTGAGAGAACAAGTCTTTTAATAGGCCCAAATTCTTTGTTGCACTTAGGGTTGCAATGGATAAGAGTTTGAAAAGAATTGACAACCAACAAGGATAGCTTCCTAAAATGGGATTTAGAAACCGCATCGCCCGCTCAAGCACGAGATATCATGTGCTCGAGCGCATGAAAAAAAAAAATCTAGTTATTTGCAATTTTGCACAACTTCTTTCAGGCCCGCTTAAGCTTTTAAATCTTTAGCTTGAGTAAGAAAGCTTTTGTCTTTAAGGTTAAAAATCCGTGAACACCTGCTCGAGCGCCTTCAGTAAATTTCAACATCTTGAGGATTTTCTTCTGATTCTTCAATCCGTACAGTCCTACTATAAAAAACAAGTACAAATCACTGATTCCTATTTTTATCCATATCCCGATGAATTTGCCAACACTCAAATATTACCTTACAAATTTTCACCTCATGGGGTCCTTACAAAGGATGTGTAGTGTTCTTGTGGATAGGAGATGGGCCAAGTTTGATCTCCATCCGTCATAAATACACCTTATAATCTTCATAATAAGAATTATGTCAATGAGATTAATTAGAGAATGTTTGTTTGCATTATAATGCATAGGAATTGGGTTAGCTATGTGACTGACATTTTGTATGTTCACTTTTAGATCTTCATTTTTAACTACTTATGGCACGAATTTTTACGTATTTTTTGGAAGCAAATGGGCCCTATACATCAAAGAGGAACTTTGCATATTTTTCATTCATTTTTACAAAAAAAAAAGGACTTTTAGGATGACAAAGTTGGTTTTGGCAGCAGTTTTTTTCTGCGGCTAAAAGTTTTATGTCACGGCAAAAGTCTTTTTCTGCCACTATTTCCACCAGAATCTATTATGGCCTGTATATGTAGGCTAATGCAGCAGCTTTTGCAGTGGAAACAATTTTCTGCCGCAAAAAAGGACTTTTAACCGCTGCTAAATCCAGTCTCATCTACCTATAAAAGTTCGATTTCTTGTACATATAGTCTTAGATTGATAATCAGTAAGGATTCAATTTTTATTGTCCCTTTTCTTCTTTTCCTTTTCCTTTTTCTTGTTGGGTAATATCCTGACCTCCCCTTCATTAGCTCTGTTGTTAATTTCATTTTATCAAGTCTGAATTATGTTAAGTAAATAAATGATTTGGGGATTATACAAAGATGTAATCTTCCTTCAAATTAAAAATCATACTCGTGGTTATGCTTGAATGATTTCATTTTTTTTATCATTTCTTTGATTCATGACTTTCGAGTTATGGGAAGTTCTTTGCGGCACAAGTAATTTGATCACATGGGGTCCTCAAAAAGATGAGGAAGGAGGTGCGGCAATCTTGTGGATAGAGACGGGCCAAGTTTGATCTCCATCCGGCAGATATCCTCCTTCAAATTCTCATGACAAGAAGTTTATAAACGGTAACATATATGGGTTCATATGCCATGACTTCCTGTCCATGAAATTAGACTAATAGCCATTGATGATCAAATGAGCATCCTTGTAACATGATTGCAAACTGTAAAAATTCATGCTTCCAATCACCTTGGCCACCAAACTAGTTGAGCTACAACTTAAGACAAAAAAAAAAAAAAAAAAAAAAATTTCAATGTTTCATAGTCTTAGATTTGATAACTAGTAAGGATTTGATTTTTACTTTACTTTTTCTTTTTTCATTTTCTTGATGAGCTAAATCTCATTACTCCCATCTGATAGATGAGTACACCCATACACTTCACCACAAGTGTACTTTTAAAAATCAGCAATTTTTAATCCAAGTTATAATATGTTATGCATGAACGTAATGCTCACAACTACTCTCTAGATCGTGCCAGACTGTTAGCCCTGTATTACACCAACCTTTTCAAGCAAGTGCAGAGCTAGTTCCGGCCTAGCTTTTGGACCTTTAAGTGCCCATAGGCCTGTCTATTGAAGTTTGATAATGGCCCAAGTAATCTAAGTGTGGTTTCCAGCTCTTGAGTTTAGGAGAAAGCTCAAATCTTCTCTAAAATGAGCTGGGCCTGGGCTAGGTCTGAGTTGACTATTGGTCTATACCGTAGCAACTCTAGATTCTAACAGGAGTGTCAGCAACATCAAAGCCTAAAATTTAGGGTCAGATAAAAGAATTGTGCACTAAAACTCTTTTAGGTGGGTTAAAACTTTTGATAGTTAGACTTTCCAACTAAAACTCTTTTAGGTGGGTTAAAACTTTCGATGGTTAGACTTTCAACCATTGTCGACTCCAAAATTACGTGTTAACCCGAGAAGACCATCGAAGTTTTTCTACCTTTGTCCATCTCGCAAATAAACCCACTAGAGTGAGAAATTAAGGCTTTTTGGAAGGTTTCAAGATTCTTTTGACGGAGAGGTAGTGTACCTTGTGCACATCTCTCTGTCGTTAGTTTTCTAAGTAACATACTCAAATTAGATATTAAAAAATGATTGGATAGATTTGGCCAGCATAAATTTAAAATCCAACTACGTACCTAATAGATAGTGGTCTACTAAAGTGGGACCCACATGCACACAGGCATGTGGTCACTAGACCACAACTAAGTCTAATAATTCTAACATCTCTCTCTCTCTCCTTTAAGGCCTATTTAGATAAGCAAAAAATAGAGTAGAGTGAAGTTCAATGGGCCTAGTAGCTTAAAATTTCAATCATATCCTGTTTTGATGAGTCTTGTTAAAAAATAAAATATTGTTATCAGTTCATGTATACTTTATTTCACTTTAACCCTAAAAAACTTCAATTTCTTCGAGTAAAAATCAATTTTACACAATAATATTTTTAAATCTCATTTCACATTAAGCAGCCAAATAGAGTGAAGTGAACTAATCTACCTTAACTTCAACCCACTTCTCTTCTACTTTACTCCTCATATACAATCTACTTCACTTTAGTATTCTCTTTATTTATCCAAACAGGCTCTTACAAAAAATAGAGTGAAGTTAAATGGGCTCTCACAACTTAAAATTTCAAATCTACCTTATTTGGACGAGTCTTGCTAAAAGATAAAGTATTTTTGTCAGCCCATGTATACTTCATTTCACTTCAACCCTCAATACTTCAATTTTCTTGAGTAAAAGTCAATTCTACTCCAAAATATTTCTATATTTCATTTCACATCAAGCATCCAAATAAAGTTATGTGAAGTAATCTACCTTAACTTCAACCCACTTCACTCATACAAAATCTATTTTGTTTTATTCTTCTCCTCATTTATCCAAACAGGCCCTAGGGCAATTAGCATGGAATTGAATTTTTAGAAGTTGATGGTAAGATAGAATTCATGTTTGGGCTATGACAAAATTTTATACTAGGTCTTGGGGCTAGCGGTAAAAAATTTGACGATCTCAACATAATTGGGACAAAGCTTTTATGATAATTATCATAGTAAAATGGGTTCTAGCCACATTTATGATCCACTTGGCAACTTAATTAATTTGAATTCAAGTTTCCAATTCATAGTTCAGGACTTAGTTGAATAAAAAAATACAATGGGTTAAATTCAATTAATTTGGTTTTCAATCATTTGATATGAAATTCAAATTTGAGAAGTTTAATGAATTAATTGATCCATGCCCATCTTATAAGTCCATTGCTATGGTCTACGTCTAAAATCCAAACCATGAAAAATAATTGAATTTTACATTTACTCTATGTAGGATTTTACTTCAATCAACATAAAACTTACACTACAGTTAGATTAATTATGTGTAAAACATATATTTAAAATTAAAATTAAAATTAAATTTCATGATTTACCAATGATGAATCTTAAGGTGGGTCCAAGTTCGATATATATAAATATATATGGGGAGAGCTATACAACGCCCGAGTAATTTTTAAGAAAAAATGCTCCCCTAGTTGGGGCCCATTGAGATTCATGATGAACATGAAAGTCTATTGGATATGAAGATCTATATGAGATATACTTATATGTAAAATCTTGAGTCCATAAGATAATTTTAGCCTTATGATCTATGGATGTAAAATTTAATGGTTTAGAAGTTAAATTTTATTATTATTTCAATCCAACGGTGAAAAAAAGTTAGATGAGTGCCAAACTTAGAATTATGATCATTCATAGAATGATAATGTATATGAAAAGACTAGATTGAAGCAATATGTGCTCCATGACAAAAAAAAGGTAGAATGAAAAAATAGATAATTTTAAAATAAGGCGCTCATTTGAATTCCTCTATATAAATATGTATGATTCTTAAGAATGCATAATTCTTAAGAATGCCCTTTAAAAGGGGACATTCTTGTCCTCAATTTTTTAATCCAACACATTAATGCCATACCACAAGTCTCTTTTCTTTTCCTAAAAGGCAACCTCGAAGGCCTTCATTCCTGTGCCACGATTTTCTCATTTGTCATTGTGTTCCATTTTTCTTGATTTAAATGTTCCAAAAAAGCTGATCTTGTCTGTAGCTCTCTGCATTTTTTACCCAAGCAAAACCGCTTTCCAAAACGCCGGAGAAGGAATCTCATAGATGTAACGTATAAATGATATAACCTCATCTAATGGGGCCCACAATTGCTGACAATGCAAAAATCTCGCTCCAATAGATGAATTACTTTGGCTTGTTGAAACTGTCCAAAGGGCTGTGAGGAGCTTCATCCAGACACTTCGCCATTTGTAATAAATGCCAATGGTAATTGTTGGTAAGTCAACATTGAAAAAGTGGGCAAGCACTTTAAGTGGTTTTCACTATCATACATGTGGCTATTGGAGTTTTACCAAGTGTCACGTATATATTTCGGAATGGATGGAATGAAGAGGGCACCGAGATATGGCATTAATATTATTTAAAAAAAAAGAAAAAGTTATCATATAATATGTTCCTCATTGGAAAACAGAAAAAAAAAGTAGAAATGCCCCACTTTAAATGAGGCATTATTGAGAATATATATATATAGAGGAGCCTCCGTTGGGCATGACGAATACCACTTTCTTGTGGGGCTCACTAGGGGGCCCATTTGGGAATGGGAGTGGGGGCATTGTTTATGGCGCCAGAGGATTAAACCATGCTAACCACTTGAATAATAAGCAAAAAGCCTTCGTCTAAATGTGTACAAGCCAATCCAATAATCTAATCCATTTGAATGGGTACCAAACTTGAAATCGGTAATATTATAAGGTCCTTGTGTTGTGATATATTTGGATAGATTATAAGTTAGGCCCCACTAACTGCTTTGGCATGCTATACTCACCTTACTGTGAGTTCCAGTGCTTTGAGGAGGGATTCCTCTATGTGTGTGTGAGAGAGAATAAATGCTAAAATAGGGGTGTAGTGCTTTTGAATAGCTTGGATTTTAAGTTGACACCACTAATGAATTTGTAGACTTGACTTGAGAACTAGGAGAGATTAGTTCACTATAGTTGACGTCGAATTAATGCGAACTGTTCTGAGCCAACTAGGACTATGTTCTGACCAGAGACTATTTAAAGAGGTGAAGGTTTCTTTGTGGTCAAGTTTGCCCAACACCGAATGCATGGTCTTTCCGCAACTGTTGCAGATGCCAAGAGTGTTGTTTTGAATTTGTCTCTACGGATGATTTGTAACATGGTTAAAAAAGTTGGTCGATACCAGATCATATTGGCCGATACGTACCGGTATCGGCCGGTACCGAGCCGATAATTTGATGTGTATCGGTCTCGGTACCGGTCTCGCAAAATATCGTCAATTTATCGCAATATATCGGTCGCATTTTTAAAATATCGACAAAACCGATATATCGGCCGATATTATATATAAACCCTCTAATTCTAATTTTTTCCATCTTTCTCTCCCTCTACTCATCCTCCTCTACCTAAAGTCGGCCATCTTGCTGCTCCTCCTCCATTAGCTTGCAAAAGCATCACAAAATTATTTTTTTGGGTGGATTTGACTTATAAAAGTAAAGAAAATACATTTATAACGTAAGTATATTAAATTTCTTTTTTTTTAAATATTTGTTTAGTAGGAGCTTAGAAGTGATCCATGATGATGATTTCACTTATTTTATATTATGGATTTACATGTTGTGATTTATGAGTGTGGATCTATTATTTGGTTTTTTTAAATATTAAGATTTTAACTTTTGTTAAGATTTAGAGTCTTTTAATGTTAAGTATTATTTTTAATTTTATTAGTATGTAAAAACATGATTTTATGAAGCAAGTTTGATAGATTTAGTAGTAGAAGACATAGATCTACAAGTTCTGGACATTTTATGTTTATTTATTTTCGGATTTTTAAATATTTTAATATTAAAATAAGATTTTTTGAGGATTTAATCACAAATTTGTTATTTTGTTCTGTATTTCATGTATGATATAAATATGGTAAGTTTTCATTTTTTCCAAAACATTATGTAAATACTAAATAGTTTTATATTTTCAAATTTTATTTTCTTGTATGAAATAATAATTTAATATTTAAAACGAATATTTTGAGGATTTCACTATAATTTTTTTAAAGTAAGTATAATCTTTGTAAACTTCATGTAGGATCACTTTTTTTTTATTGTTCTTTAATGTAATTAGTTTTATATTTTTAATTTATTTTTAGATTTTTTAAATTTTAGATTAAACTATTATATATTTAGATTTTCACTATAAGTATGATTTCCTAATTTTATATAATTATTGTATACTTCACATATACTAATTTTTTTATGATTGTCTCATCATTTATGTGAATATGTAACATGTCAATATTTTTTATATTTCTGAATTTATTTTTGGATTGTTAGAACATGAAATTAGAAAAATTAAATAATTAATGTATCATTTAAAATGTACCATTTTGAGATTCCAATTACTTTTATATGAATGTATTAATTTCTTTGTTTTTATTATATTTTGGATCTTAGTTTAAATGTTATAAATTGTGCCAATGTGTTCTTTTATTTTGAAAAAGCGAGATTAAAATGGTGCGTGACATTGATCCAGCATGGAACCATTGTGAAGAAGCTGAAAGTAAACACAAAATTAAATGTAATTATTGCCAAAGAATCATAAATGGAGGGTTAACTAGATTGAAGCAACACTTGGCTCATACGCAAGGCCAAGTAGCAAAGTATCCTCATGTACCACCTAATGTGAAAAAAGAAATGCAAAAGTTGTTGGATGCAGGAAAACAGAAAAAGGTTGTCAAAGAGAAAAGAAAAGAGAAGGAATTTGAAGCATGTAGGGAAGAAGTTTTTGGGTCTAGGGAGGAAGATATTATTTCCTCCGATGATGATGAGGATCCAAATTTAAGCAGGGCTAGAAAAGAAAGTTTGAGGTCACTTCAGGAGGAAGAAGAAAGAAGAAGAATGCAGTATGAGGCAGCTATGAGAGGTGGCCAATATGATGAGGGTGGCTCATCTAGATCTAGGGGAGGGGGTTTGCATCGAGCATTTAGTCAAAGACAACCCCGCCCAGTAGATATTGAGGATGATGATGAACCTCCTACACAGGTACCTCGTAGGCCAAGTGTGGTGGGTCCAACGGACCCATTTGCATATAGAAAACTAACAGCCAAGCAACCCAGCATTATAAAAGCATTGAAGGAAAAATTTAATAAAGCAACAGATAATTTGATAAGAGCTACTAGAAAGTTCTTTTTAGATGCAGCTATTCCACCACATAAGGCAAACTCTCCTTATTTTACCACTATGTTAGATGCAGCAGCGGAATATGGTCCCGGTATAAAAGCACCCACCCCATATGAGATTAGTCATCTCTGTGTTAAAAAAGAATATGAGAAGTTACAGCTCTGGGTGGAACTTTTAAGAGGATTTAGAGAGAAAGGGGCTGCACACTAATGTGTGATGGGTGGACAACCCTCACAAAACGTTATCTCTTGAATTTTCTAGTTTATTGCCCTTTGGGAACAGTTTTTATCAAATCAATTGATGCAACTGATTATGTTCAAGATACTAGATACATCAATAAGTTGTTTAATGAAGTGATTAATGATATTGGAGCAGATTGTGTAGTTCAAGTTGTCACCAATAACACTGCAAACATGAAGAAAGCAGGAATGATGCTTATGCAGCAGAGGCCAAATATTTTTTGGTCACCATGTGCAGCACATTGCATAGATTTAATGCTTGAAGAAATTTCCAAAGGAAAAGTCATGAAACAAGTGAATGAAAAGATGAAGAAAATTACTAATTTTTCCTACCAGTCTTATAGACTTGTTTCAATGATGAAGAAATTTATAAAAATTATGAACTACTACGGCTTGGCATTACTCGATTTGCCACCCACTTCATAGCCATCGAGAGTATTTACAAGTATAGAGGAGGGCTTCTCCAACTCATCAAATCAGATGAATGGCTGAATTCTAAGTGAGAAAAGCTGCCAACTCCCCTAGCAGAAGAAGTATGCAAGACCATTGAGTCTAATAAGATTTGGCCTCATGTTAAAAATTGCTTAAATGTTTTTCAGCCTCTAATAAAAGTTCTTCGATTGGTTAATGGTGATGATAAGCCAACTATGGGCTTTTTACATGAGGCTATGGAGAGAGCAAAGATGGCTATTAGAGCAAACTGTAGATATTATACAAAACATTGGAAAATCATCGATAGCCGTTAAGAGCGTCAATTGTATCATGACTTACACACTACTGGTAAGTGGAGACTGATTTCTTATTGACTTTCATTATTATATTAAATTCTTTTTAATACATTACTCACGTAAATTTTTGCATTTAATAGGTTACTTTCTGAATCCACAATTTCGATATGAATCTTTGAATCGAAATATAACTGATGAAATTTGAGTGGGCATAAAAAATGTTATTGAAAAACTAGCAAATCATACCGATGAGGCTATTAAGGCAACAAACCAAGTAAATAAATTAAAAAGTAGAGATCTTATATAATGTATGTTGTTATCTTCAATTTAATTTATATCATTATTCATTCATAAGTCCTAATAGTTGATATTGATAATTCTTTTTCTTCTTTAATGCTATTAGATCGATGTATATAATGAAGGAATGGAAAGTTTTGGCACCACCATTGCTCGAAGAGCTGTCACACAAACATATCCTGGTAAGGATTGTATAATATAAATAGTAAATTACATTTTCATTATTTGAAAATTCAAAAATTGAATGTTTAATATTATTTTCTTTTATTTTCAGTTGAATGGTGGTTAAATTATGGAGAGAGTGCTCCAGCATTAAAGACGATCGTAATTAAAGTTCTCAGTCAAACTACATCTTCGTCAAATTGCGAAAGAAATTGGAGTACCTTTGCTTTTATCCACACAAAAGTAAGGAATAAAATCACGATGGATAATTTGAACAAACTGGTTTACATTCACTATAACCTCAAGCTCCGCAGTCAAAATCGAAGAAGAAGAGCATTTAAGATCAACAAGATTACTTCTGCCCAATTAATTTAGACTATATATTTTCAGCAGAAGATGATTTGTTAGGTGAGTGGCTAGAGAAGAGAGAAGAGCCATTATTAGATGGAGATTCAGAGTTAGCAGAAATGGTTAAGGACTTGACTAGGAAGCAATTTAAGCTAATGAAAGCCTCTGAAAGATTACAAGAAATTAATTTGACACAACAACAGAGGGGTACTACGGTTGATCATACAGAAGCAAGAGGAAAGGAGGTGGGTGAGGAGAGTGAGTCAAGTATCTCTACATTTTCCTCATCAGTAGGAATTCCTTCTGATTCTCCTGGGACTGGCGGTCACTATGGAGATAATGAGCCACCAATGTATGAGACAGTTGAGCATTTTTCTGGTGCTACAGACTTAGATCCCCATCGTGGTTATATAAGATATGTTTCATAAACTGAGACAGAGATTAGTAGTAGCATCGGTCAAAGAGGAAGGAAAGGTACTTCTGCAGGTAATGTTGGACAACAGCAGGCTAGGTATGGTCCGTATGAATAAAACCCTCATTGGCCAACTCAATTGCCTTTAGCTCCACCGTTACAACCGTGGTATGAGCAAGGACAATAAATGATCCAACGTGAACCCTAACAAGCTATTTTTATTCCTCATGAATTTTTTAATTTAAATTTGGGCCCACAGTCATCTCAATCTACTGAGGATCACTCATCATATTATGAAGGGATCTTCGCTCCTCAGTAACAATATCAACATGGCCAAGGGTATAGGAGTGCAATGGAAGAGTTTGGATCATATTATTATAACCCATACCAAAGAAGAGAAAATGATGATGATGATGATATCGAGCCTGGAAGACACTCCACTTGGAATTAGGGTATGTATTGATTCTCTCCAATTGCTTTATGATTTATTTTACTGTCATTATGTCATATGCTATGTTAATATTCATGTTCTTGAATTTTACAACTTACTTGATAATTGAGTAATAAATTGATGATTAATGAATGATGAATGATAATTGATTACTGATAAATAATGATTTATATACTATATAAGATACAAGTATAACTTACAAGTGTACAACACTACAAGTTTACAACCACTATATATAAATTAAAAATAAGTTGTATTTTCTAAAATTTCATACTAATAGATAGTTCATATTTTATAAGTCATAATTATGGTTTTTATAAAAAAATCACAATTTCGGACAAGACAGCGATACAGGATACCATAAGTTCGGGGGACCGATATTTTAATTTATATGTGTTACTAATGAAAAAAAACATTGTTTTTTAGCATTTTCTAATATTTTGGATTTTTTGGATATTTTTTCAATTCTTTTTTGGATTAAAAAAAAATTCACACTGCAATGACCGTGACGGACCGCGAACCGCTACAGATACCGATACCGTATCGGTTTTTTGGACCGACCGATACCGAGACCGATACCGCGATTTTTATCCATGATTTGTAAATTCGAAAGTCTAGATCGCAGAACTGACTTGCTTTTCCTGTGAAAATGGCTTCGTGGCTGCTGTCTTCTAATATGGACGGAACCCTAGATTATGATAAAATCATACCCCATTGGACCCGTCCATGAGAAGTCAATATTCTAAATTTCATCTCACTAGAACGATCAACACAATCTGAATGGACCTCTTTAGCCTAAAACCCTTTATAAATACAAACTACTCACTCCTTCATTCCCATCACCATCTCCTTCAACAACACAAAAATCTCTAAACCTGTACAACTCTCTTTCTTACTTTCACAACTACCGCATTTAGAAGATCACGTTTCTTTATTCTAAGACATGGCCTTTTGCAGTGTAAACCTCTTCACAACCACATCAATCTTCTTTTTCTTCATCTCCTTGATTTTGAGCTCAGCACCTCTTGAGGCCACAAGGCCTTTGGATCTGGATGGATCTGGATCAACGCTGAAAGAGAGGACCATGTTCCAGTCCCTCCAGAAAGGTCCTGTTGGAGGTTCCACACCCAGAACATGTTCCTACACCCCCACACCAGGTGGTGAATGCCCAATACCCACCGCCATTCCCCACACCGCTAGGGTTCTCTATGCGCATGTTGCAACAGTAACTGAACTCACTACTAAGAATGAAGTTGTCAATAATGTAGCTTGAGAGTTGGAAAAATTAAATAATACCATACACTAGATATGTTTGGTTCATTTAAGTTGTCTGCCTCACGTTGGAATAAAACAATCCGGAGATAGGATTGTGCACAAAGATGTAATCTTTGTTCTAAATAAAAATGATGCTTGTGGCTCTTATTCAATAATGCTTTTTTTTTGTTATCTTGTCATTGATTCATGAATTAGTTTTTTGATGGTTAGCTTTGGATGAAGTACAATGAATGTCTCTATTAAGGGTGTGGCGTACATGTTGCATTCAGGTATGACCATGCATGCAGCCGCAAGTATGGGAAGTTCGGATCCATTTCTACTTTGGCTGTGGAGATTTCTCTATTGCACGTAATTTTGCACCACATGGAGCCCACTGGAAGATGAGGAAGGGTGGGATGTGTAGCGATCTTGAGCATAAGAGATGGATCGAGTTTGAACCCAGTGTTACAGATATCCACTATCAGAGTTTTGGAACAAAATTTTAGTACTTTTTACAACCGTTAATTTTTTATGGGTTGATCTTTTATGACTCATTGACCTTGGAACAAGGCCTATGGCAAGGGAAGCTTCAATCCCAATTAACTATGATTTATGCTTAGAGTTGCAAATGGTTATCCAATTCTTTGATTATCCAGAGGTACGAACTCATGAAAACAAAGTTTGGAACCTATTTTAGGTTTCAATTCATAAGCGAGTCCGGGTTTGGATCGTAATTTAGGTTCCAATTAATATACGGGTCTGGCTCCGGATCCATGCAGGTTCCGACCAATGGACCCAGCACAAGAGCATTTAGTTTTACAAACTATAGCTCAAATTTAACTTTGGCTTGACATTGTATATTTAATTTTAAAGATAGTAGACTTCATGCAATGTTATCAGTAGAACGATATCTTCATTTTAAGAAAAAAATAAAAACAATAAGAAATTTAGAAGAAGTCGCAACCAATTTTGGAACTAGATGTCTAGATTCCAATTCTCTAGTAAGACCTGTTTCTAGAGCTGAATGTGAGTCCTCTTAGCGGAGTGAGGTCTAGAACTAATAAAATAGTTTCCAAATCAAAATCGATTCTGAAGCCAAAACTATTACATAGAAACGGATCCAAGTCGGGTCCAATATGGTTTCAGTCTGGAACCAACCCGTTTGCAACTCTATTTCTAGCCATTTTATAGTCTTTGATCCGACAACTGGTAACATCTAAGGTACTTTTCTTTGGAGAATGTTTGTTTACACTATGTAAAAAGTGCTTGTTCTTAGTAAGAAGTCTAAGCTTCGAACATGGCCTATCCCGTCTTTGCATGTGTGAATTTTTATTACCTCACATTTATGAGTTGTGTCTCAGTCTCCTCTCATATGTGAGTTAATCTCTTGCTTTCACCAATTCTCATTACCTCACTTATGTAAATCTTAGGGTCCTATCTCCTTAGTTGGGCTACCAAAAAAGTATTCAGTTTTTGTTAATTTTCTCCTCTATTACATTAATGGACTAAATCCCAAGCCCTCTTCTATTTGATCGATGAGTCAACTTAAAAATATTCGTCCCAAGCCCTGTGGTGAGGCTTATCGATGCTGGCACAATATTGAAACCTGAATTGAAACAAAATTTGCTAGAACACTTCCCCTAGGCTTGCCCCATTCACTTGCACAGTTATTATAAAGACATGGGCCTAACAAACCTTGTAAACCACGGTTGAAGCCTAGCCATAAGTACTCGCATTCAAATAACATTGAATTTAGATTGCTAGAAATTTCAAAGTTTTAGATTGTATATATGTAGATTCGAAAGCTTTTATCATCTGGCCTATTAGCTCAGTTGGTTAGAGCGTCGTGCTAATAACGCGAAGGTCGCAGGTTCGAGACCTGCATGGGCCACTTTTATTATTTGTCTCATCCTTTTTTCCTCCAATATTTTTTTTTTTGACCTTTTTCTCCTCAAATTTCTCTTTTTTATAGATTCAGTTTCAATAGTTTAGTGTGGAAAAACAATTTCTGTAGTGAATGTATTTTAGCTCCTGGGCTCAAAAATGAGATCCACCATCAACCAATATTTTTTTTTTTTACCTTTTTTCTCCTCAAATATTTATTTTTTATAGATTCAGTTTCAATAGTTTAGTGTAGAAAAACAATTTCTGTAGTGAATGTATTTTAGCTCCTGGGCTCAAAAATGAGATCCGCCATCAACCAATATTTTTTTTTACCTTTTTTCTCCTCAAATATTTATTTTTTATAGATTCAGTTTCAATAGTTTAGTGTGGAAAAACATTTTCAGTAGTGAATGTATTTTAGCTCTTGGGCTAAAAAATGAGAACCGCCATCAATGTGGTGGCTTAGTTGGTTTGATCCTTAGAATTGCTTCATAAGGTCTTGAGTTCGACACTCTTTGCATCATCTGAGTAATATGTATGTGCCCTCAAGAAATAGCCCTTGCTAATTAGAATCAGGTTACCCCTAATCTGAAGGCGAAAGTTAGAAAGGCCGAACTAAGAAGAGATACCTTGTGTCATCAAAAAATGAAAAAAAAAAAAAAAGAAATGAGAACCTGAGAGACAAATTGGAATTCAGGATTTCTCTTTCTTAGAGAAATAGAAATCCTCATAAGGTTCTTCAGATACTCTTTTTGCACAGATCATTTCTCATCCACCCTGAAATTCCCACTTTTCAGTTTCTCCCCATACAATTCAAAATTAGGGTCTCCTTCGCACGAGCAGAAATATCACTTGTACAATTTTATTAGTGACGTTCAGGTTGTCGAATAAGCTAAGATGACGATGATGAGGACGATGGGTCCCCTCGAGGGGGACCACGCTAAACGTGTAAGTTGGAATGGTTCAGAATTTGAACTCTTACGTTGGGCCAAGCTCTTTTCATGTGAGGGCCATAGTTTCATACCCGTCTCAACTCAATTTAGTCTGGGTACACTACGTTGGTCACCAGCTTGAGTGAGTCAAACAAGTCATAATTCATAAGTCATTAATGAGTTCAACTGAATACCAGGTCAGATACGCCCAAGCTACGTGACTCAGTGACCTTATGGAGTGGAGTTACCCAGTTGTTAGACGTTGGTCAGGAAAGCTATGCAGTGCATTCTCATCTCATTGTAAAAGAAAACAGTTTATCAATGAATTTCCTAAGATCATGTTGATATTTTCCACAATTACAATTTTTCAAAGTGAGATTGCTTTCTGTGGATCTTCCAGAAACCAGACTTGATAGTAGATGATATAGATGCTGGATAACTGATTTCCACAATACCACGGATGCGTGGGTGCATGCGCATTGTTGTGGAAGATAACAAAACAAGGCACTGGATTTTTCCACCGCCTCCCTCGGTAATTTGTTTCGTGCAGGTGAACATTGCCGAGGATTCTGCTTGTTTTGATTGCCTTTTAGACACAATGAGAGGATTTCCAAGTCCCACCTCTGGGTCGCGCTAATGTTACCGGGGAAGAGGGCTTGGCCACTGATGTTGACAAACAGGTCGTCAGAAAATGCAATTCATCACCACCACCACCACCACCACCACCATTATTGTTAAAGCCTCGTCACAGCTATGCTGAAGTCAGCTATGTGAATTCTCTTTCACTCTCATATTTAAGACAGAAAACTGGCGGATACACAATTCATCACCCAAGAAAATTGCCAGGATAAATGATGGAAAAGGAACTGCGATGAGTGAAGTTTTCAATTTTCATTTACCACACAAAATGAGATCATAATAGAGAAAATAAAAAACGCTACAGAAAATGTGGTTATGCAAAACCATTACCATAGAGGTGAAGCCCATCAGATCCTAAGTTCAGAAATGGCCCACGCTACTCAAAGGAAGGATATGCAAAGCAACATTTGACCCACATGCTCCGCATTACATGGGCATTCTGCTTTAAAAACTTGCTGAACCAAAATTGAAGTCTATATTAATGGCACACAAGACTGATACATGGACCATGGTCATGAATGACACATGATGGACTTAACCAAGGTGAGACACCAGGATAACAGAAGTGGGGCATATGATGATAAACTTAAATGCCCACCGAAGTCAGCTCAGCAAAATGATATAAAATAAAAATACTTAGGACCACCGTGGGAGTAACTAAGCTATGTTTAAGACCATTAAAGAAGAAGCCATCACTAAGACAAGCAAATGAAAAGGTACTACAAAAGGAGAAGGGAACATCACAAGTCCACCGCAGGGACTATCTATCGTATAAGTAAGAGTATTTACAATAAATTTTTATATAAAATATAATGTAGACATTAGTACATTCAAAAAAAAATAGGCTCCCACAACTTTCAGAAGAAATCTAACCAGTTTGATCCAATCTACAAAATAGATATTAAAATACTAAGTAACCATAAATTAATTGGAAGTGAACTAAAGTGACTTGAACTGCAAATGATTTGAATAAACAAACGGTTCTACTGCTGGTACAAACAAGTAATGATGCCTCGAACCGTCAAAGCATGAATTCCAAATGGAAAGTAACCAAATCACACCAGTAATTACATCAAACAATTAACCTTCTTGTTGCCTGAATCTTCTCAGTGCTAAGGTTTACCCAGATTCGTCATTTCAAATAAAATGACCAGGCATGGGAATTTAGACCCAACACAATTGCATTAAGACCAAACACAACTGCATCAATCTGTAACCAAAGATGAGGCTGATCCAGAGACTGGACAGTGCTGAGATGCTTCAAAACAACCCCAAAAGTAATCAAACAGAATAGAATAGAGGGAACAACATATCACATGTAGTTTGCACAGAAACGACTGGAGAAACCACACATCTAACCAAGGATAAAAATAGTGGTTGCAGCGGACATACAGGCCAACGGCCAAAATGCTACGTAGCGGGTGATATATAGCGGTTGTGATGATACATAGCGGTTGCTATGATATGTAGCAATGTGAATTTTTTAAGTGCGAAAAAAAATTGAATCATGTGTAGCAGCTAATCTTGTGTTTTTTAAGTGATTTGGAACCATAAAAGGGTAAAGACAACTATAGGAAAGGTTATTGAGGAGAAGAAATAGAAAAAATTGTGTTATAAATTAAAATTACTTGGCTTTATTAGTTCTTAGACCGTAGTGCCGCTATCAAACACACATCCAAAATGGACTGTTGCAGAGTTCTAATATGAAAAATACAGCCAAAAGAATGAGTAGGCTTCTATACCGTATTATTTACGAGTTCCAGCTGCTAAAAGCCCTAGAATCCACCTCCATTAAGTAAACATCTTGCAAAAGAACAAACTATGCAATCTGTTCTTTGGTTCTATTGCAGAGGAACATAACAACTAACAGAATTTTCAGTAGCAAACAGCACAAGTTGGATGCCACCTCAGAGATTATAGGAGGAGAAAATTACACTTTACATGTTGATTGCTGGAAAGAGACAAGAAACATGGGGTGGAAATTAGTTAAAAAATGCAAAAAGGTATAGCATCTAACTAGAGTATGTGGTTACTGGGTAGATGATTCCAACTATTGCAATTCTTCTGTCCACTGTGCAGGTGTGTTTATTGCTCCCGACGTAATAAAACATCACCCCACAACAATAAAAAGGCAATAATTTATAACAATACTGATAACATAAAAATTTTTTAGCACTGTCTTACAAAGGAATGATACAGACTGAATTGCATGCATTGACTATGCTTTACACTAACAAACAACGGGTGAAGCATTACAGGTAAGAATTCTAGTAAAAATCCTTGAAAGAAAAAGAAAACGTACAATTGCCTTACAAGAAGGTTCCTTTTTGGCATAGATAGAGTTCATGAAAGTTTAGAGCAATCAGGACAACTAAAGCATCCTTTGGCTTGGCATTTGGTGCATGGTACAGACCCTGCTGTCACTTCCCCACCAACAAATGACTGGTAGAGATCTTCCACAATGCTAAAATAAAAAGGCCCCCCTTTAACCATACCCATCCCTTTACACCTTGAGCATGCTATCATCCTCAGATCACCACATCTCTTGCACATTCCTAAAGAGCTACACACATGCATTCTGTTGGGATTAGGTATAGCCCTAGACCAGTTCTATGCTTCTTGTGAACAAAACTAATTGCTATCCACATGACTACACTAGTAGATATGAGAACAGAAGACACAAATTCTAAAAGATGGAGATGAAAAAAAAATTAAAGCATTAATAGAGACACTTGCAAATACAAAATAGAATCAGTCTTTGAGTTTATAACAAGTTCTAGTAATCATTACATGCACACCCATGTTCTTTTATACTTGCAAAACAGTACCAATAAATATGCAAGGTCTGTATGCACAAAATAACCAACATCATTTGCAATTAGCACATGCTAAGAAATAATTTTCAGATGCATACAAGTTCTTGCTCCCCTAAAGAAGCGATTTTTCTTCCTGTGGATGATGATGATGATGATGGAAACAGGCACTCTACCCCTTTACAAACAATCTCAATTGTCAAATATTTTGCGAATCATACCATAAGACATCATAATAACCAGCTTACTACATTAAAATATGGATGATTTGTGATTTGCGATGTTTGCTGCCATGCTAAAGTAAGAAGAATAATGCTCAGATCACAATATTATTGAATAAAGGAAATGGTTATTTGTTCCAGCAATATATGCAGAGAGGATATGTTTCTCTGTCTCTAGAGGAAATGTTCTATGGAAAAAAGAAAATATGCAGGAATCAATGTGAGTTATATCAGCTTGAGTCATAACAGCTCTCCTAAAGAACTTTCAGAAATCAGAAAATGCAGAGCAATGGACATTAAAATAGTAACAGGGCTCAGGTACATGACATGTTCCAGATAGGCTAATATTACTACATGATTCAAAGGAATCTTAAACATTTATGTCCAATGTATTTAGCAATACAACATCAATTTAACACATGGACTACCATAACACAAAATAAATCAACCAATAAATCTAACGGATGTAACTTTTTTTCGAAAGGTAAATCTAATATATGTTATAGATGCATAGGTTTCACAATTGATCCAAAAGCACAATTTTCTTATCTCAACTAAGCTGACAGCTAATTTCAAGACTCTCTAAATGTAGTCTTTCAATGTGATTAGTTTGATAGAATTGAGGAAACTGGACTCAAAATACAGTGCTAAAAAATCAAAGTTAATGTACTCATTGCAATTTCCAATCCTAGTCCCCTGTCTACAAGGAACATATTAAAATACGAAGTTAATTACCCGATATACAGTGATAGTGGGTCGTGTTGTTTTGTAACCGGGATTTTACCAATGATCAACCTTAAACGGGTTGACAGGTCCTTGCCATTAAAAAAAAATACTGTTCTGTAACTTCATGTATATTGATTACCCACTTGCTCTTCTCATAAAATGACAAGAAAAACAAAATCTTTTGTTCAGTTTTGTAGTTTCCAGCACATAGCCACAGACCCAATTAATCTTCTTACTTAAGCAAGAGCAACAACACATGTTAACACAGCAAAATCATGTTAACATACAATATAAGTTAAAATTCCCAAAGGCAATTAAACTTAACTTAACCAAAGGAACTCATCCAACATAAAACAGAACCCAAACACAAAAAAGAAGAAAAAAAAAAAAACCAAACTCAAAACTTCAAGCAAGAAAAAAAAATGAAAATTTGAACAGAACCCAAATTCCCCATTACTTAAAACACTATTAAAATGCATGAAACTCAATGAAAGGGGGAAAAGATTCAACTCACCACCCACAAAGAGAATTTAAAAAAAAAAAAAAGAAATAAACTAGGAGTCCTAATAGTGAGAGGCCATACCTCCTTTGAGAAGCTGAGATGATTGAGTCAATTTTGGGGGCTGCAACGGTGGCGCAAAATAGAAGAGCCCCTACTCCTAGTCCTGCAATCTCACTTGCTGTGATATTTTCCATCTCTCTCTCTCTCTCTCTCATGCAGATGCTCTTTCTTCATTATCATTTTATTGATAACGTTGTGCGGTGGGCTTCTATGTGAGTCTTACACAATCTTTTTGGACAAACTTGGGTTTGGCCTGGGCCCATAGTGGGCTTGGTCTGCGAATCAGATTCCTTAAAGCAGCCCAGAAACTGGACCTGACCCAACATGCTTTCGTTTTAGATATAGTTAGTTTGAAAATAAATATGTTTAGTATAATATATGGTGGTACTATTAGGTATTCGGATCCTTGTGTAAGATAGCCACGGACCCGGACCCAGGCTTGGACTGAATTTCAAATATGTGAAGGACCAGGACAAGCGGGCTAGCTCTTATAGAGGATATCCCCAGTTACACCCAGGGCTTCCTAGAGATGATAGTATTGGAGATGGACCAGGAGTTGGTTCTGATGTTCAGGTCAGGAATGGAAATGGAGTATGGTTTTTTTTTTTTTTGTTTTTTTTTTATTTTAAAGCCTTTTGTTCCAACTTAAATAAAACTTCTTGATTCTCCTGGTTAAAAGTAGTATTAGGCCCCATAAAATTATTGTCATGACAAAGTCGAGAGCTCAGTTTACATCGACAAGTGTAATCCCTTGTGGGAATCACCACCTGGCACACTCTCGAAAGGAAAAACAAAAATAAAAATCACATTTATTTTCTTCACTTGAGCAATTAAGCTTTCGTAGATATAATTTCTTCACTATGGTATTCTACTCTTTGGATGAAAGACAATTGATCATTTGAAGAATGATTAAATACACGTGACACTATTATTTATTTTGTTCTAGCTTGACAACAATCATCCGTATTTAAAGCATGGGGTAGTATGCTTTCACGGAACACAAAAGTTTGTCAATTAAATTAGATAGGTAGAGTTTGTAAAAGTAAAACGTCAAATTACCAAATATTTTTATGAGGATTTTAACAAAAAAATTTTGTAAGGGGCCTTCAAACCATAGACCTCATATAAGGTGTGGGTGCCTATGACTATTGCCATAATTTTTTTTTTTTACATCTAATTGGAAAGTTAGATGCTTTTGTTGGGAGTTAAAAGGAAATGGCTATTCTGCTTGAGTGATTCTCTGTTGCAGGGGATCACAGGAGAATCTATGATCAAAGGAGTTCTAGAACTCAGTCTTGATGGGATGTGCAGAGAGAGAAATCAGAGGCTTCTCTTGTTTTGATTCTCAGTTGAGATCGTTGTCGATGATGACGAAGAGGAGGCCGCCTGCTGGTCTGTCGTTCACCGCTGCTGCATGCTCTCATCGCCTGAGAAGAAAGGGCTCCTTCATTTGTTTGTTTTCTGTTCGACAGAATCTACACGCGCGTACGTCGAGGGTGGTGGAGACATGGATTTGTTCAAAAGACGAAGAGGGGACACTTGCATATTCGGGTTTTTTTTTTATTTTTTGAACTCCCAACAAAAGCATCATGTAGGGAGTCCAATGCTATCCAATTAGATGAAAAAAAATAATAATAAAGTAGTGGTCATACGTAACCATTGCCATGCACCCACATTTTAGGTGAGGTTGATGATTTGATAATTATGTTATATGATTTTTTTGGTAAATTTTTTTATTTTTATAGTCACTATTTGCTCCACTATAAAAAAAAAACCACACATAAGCTCATGGAAAACACAAATATATCTCATTTAAAAAAAAAATGTGATACACTCAAGCTAAAACAAAATGAATAAATATCAGTACATCTCTCTAATACACCTATCATTAATATGTCAAAAAATATGTGGGGTGGGGGGGACATTTAATTAGGAGATCACCCCCACCATGTAAAGGATCTAATGTACTGTGGGAACCATGTACGTGCTACAAAACCATAACAAAACAAAAAAAAAACCCAAAATTCAATATATAACATTCATAACTCTAACTCATCAATACAGATGCACATTTCCATGGAATATCTTCCATGAGCAAAGGAAAGCCCCTACCATAAAAGCTAAGAATTTAGGCTTTAAAGACTGTTGCCTGCCTCAATGTTGACTGTGCAGTTCAAGGGCCTATTTTCTTTTCTAGGGCTACTCCCCAACTAGATAGTGTCCTTCTCGAAGTTACAAGGAAGGTAAAACAACGTAAATTTGGTCTTCTGGTTTATTCAAAATTTGATTTGTTAACAAGTAGAGGTCGAACAACTAGATTTAAATTTAGGATACTCTACGATAGGTCCTTCAACATTTTACTTTATGGTGAGAGGTTCAATATATTTTGTCATAGAGGTAGAGATCCTTTTTTCAAAATAAATCACTTAAAAAGTCTAAAATGCCCTCCTTGTATATATAAAACACAAGGTTTCTTTCTATAAATGTTTCTGCAATAGGTGGTGCAAGGCAACGGGACCTGTAGCAAGTGGTGCTCCGATGACAACAAAATCCCAAACCCTTTTTCCGGTTCTGCTATGATGCAGCCAACCTCGACCTTGGCCAATGAAAAAATAAGGAAAAAGAAGAACACAAAAGTTGAAGATGAAATAAGAAAAAGAGTTGCAGAATGTTCTGTTTAGGACGATGGGGAATCTCTGGGTTTGAGGTGGAAAGTGACAAAGGTGACTTCGATGGATCCAAACAACCCAAGAAAAACCCAAAAGATCTGCTATGTGAAGACACCGATAGCATCATGTATGGGGTGTGTAGGTATTTTGGTTTTCATGGATGGAGCATTTGAGTGTTTGGGTGGTATTTTGGTTCCAGGCAAAGAGCATTTGGGCATCTGAGTTTTCTTTATTTGGGAGTATGTGCATTTGGGTTTTCATTTTAGAGCATTTGGGTGTTTGGGTTTACTTGTTTAGAGCTTCTGGGTTCGTTGGCTGGATTTCAGATGAGATGGGAATGAGAAATGGGAGGGCAGAAAGGAAGAAGAAGAAGTGAAGCCCTTTAGTCAGCTAAATTTTGATCAAGCTCAATTAAATTTATGTGAGTTTGAACATAATTTGTATGAATTTGACAGAATTTATATCAGTTTGAACATAATTTATTCTGTCACTCCTCTTCCCTCTCATTCACACCCCTTCCTCTCTCCTTTTCTTCTCGTCTCTCAACCATTTCTCCATCTGTGTATCACTGTTTCTCGTATAATCACTCATGGACACGGAAACTATGTCTAGTAAATCAAGGGTAGCTGTTGTTGGAGGAGGGATAGCAGGCGCTTCCCTTATAAAGTCACTCCAATAATACACCGCAGATGTCGTCCTCATAGATTCGTAAGCTACTATACTCAATGAAAAGATCTTTCTTTCTACTAAAAAACCGACTTTTCATATTGGGTCTTTATGCTTTGTATATATTTGCTTATTTATGTGGTGCATTACGTTTTGATGTGTGTAACTTGATTTTTTTATTTTTCCCTTTGTGTATAGTGAAAAGCCACCTTCTTTTGTTGTGCTCTCTCTATATTTTATGAGATCCAGAAGAACTGGGTGCTGAATGCATTTGGTTTTCTTATAGAGCCCAAGTTGTATTGGAATTTGTTGATTATATATGTCAATTTCCAACTAAGCATCATGACCCATAAATATGTTTGTGATTAAAACTAAAGAGAGGATGAGACCCAGAGAATTATGAGAAGCATTTTCGATTCTGATGGAAAGAGCGTTGAAGCCTGACATCTTCATATGGTGGGGATATGACGGATACGCATTTTTTTATGACAAAAAATTGCGTTCATTGCTCTAAAAGGATAAAGAAATAAGGATCAAGTAAAATTATAAAAAATGTGATTTCTTTGGACGACACAAAAAACTATTTACTTTTTTATATAAGTCTTGCATAGAGTTATATGAGTTTTGAAGAAATTTATTAGTTTCGCAGAAATTTATGACTTCTCTGTGCAAAATTTCTGCACAAATTTGACTAATGGCCCATATTTAAGGATTTGATTAATCCAATTTCCCAAATTATTTTGACCTAAAATTCTGAAATATGAAAGATTATGTACTAAACTTTAAATCCAAATTTCACTGAAAAATAAGATGATTAGACTGATCTATCCATTTCAAACTTTTTGCCAAAAATTGTTTAGTTTTACTTTGAGGTAAAATTGAGTATGTTTAAGCCTCTGGTTCACCCATTTCCTGAAATTATTTTGACTTGAAATTCTAAGATATAAAAAACTACATGCTAAACTTAAATTCGCTAAATTTCACAGAAAAATAAAATTATTAGATTGGTCTACCCATTTCAAACTTTTTGCCAAAAACTGTTTAGTTTTTTATGATTTTGCATAAAGTTATATGAGTTTTGAAGAAATTTATATGAGTATTGCAGAAATTTGTATAAGTTTTCAGTACAGAATTTCTGTGCACTATTTGACTGATAGCTCATATTTAAGCCTCTAGTTCACCCAATTCCCAAAATTGTTTTGACCTGAAATTTTGAGACATAAAAGAGTACAAGCTAACTTTAAATTCTCCAAATTTTACTAAAAAATAAGATAAGTAGACTGGTCTATCCATTTCAAATTTTTTGGGCAAAAATTGTTTAGCTTTACTTTGAGGTAAAAAAAAAAAATCTCTAAGCCTTTGATTTACTACACCAAAAATGCCCATCTGGAACGGTTTAAAACTGTTCCTGAATGAATCTGGAACGGTTTCAAACCGTTCCAAAAATGATGTCGCAGAAATTTTGGAACGGTTTTGAACAGTTCCAGAGATTGTCAAATCTGGAAAGTTTCAAATCTGGAACGGTTTAAAACCGTTCAGATTTAAAAGTTTGGAACGGTTTTGAAAATCTGGAACGGTTCAAAACCGTTCCAAAAAATAAGATAAGTAGACTGGTCTATCCATTTCAAATTTTTTGGGCAAAAATTATTTAGCTTTACTTTGAGGTAAAAAAAAAATTCTCTAAGCCTTTGATTCACCCACTTCCTCAATTTTTTTTGATCTAAAATTCTGGGATATAAAAAAGTATACCCTAAACTTTAAGTTTCCAAATTTCATTGAAAAATACAATGATTACACTGGTCTATCCATATTAAACTGTTTGCCAAAAACTATTTAGTTTTTTATATAAGTTTTGCAGAAAGTTATATGAGTTTTGAAGAAATTTATAAAAATTTTGCAGAAATTTAAATAAGTTTTGCTTTGGGGTAAAATTCAAATTGATTTTGACAATTTTTTTTTAGAATTTCATATGCAACATGGGTGTTTTTTGAAATGTCCCAATAAGTAGGTTTCAAATATACTATTTTAAAAACATGATATCGTGAACAAAGTTATGGAATGTCAAAGTTTTTGAATTCAAAATAAAAAAGTAATTGTTGAAGGGAAAATCAATCATAAAAAAAGATGAGCTGGCCAATTAGGGACCTTCGCTTGAAACAAGTCTAAGCAGTAGGACTGTATGCCTTAGCAATTTTGTATGTGGATTGGAGCTCATAGAACTATTCTAGTAGGGATGTTTAGCTAATTTACTTTTACATTTTACTCAACCCACTCAGTAGATACAATCTACTGCCATCCACTAATCTCCGTCTGTGTAGACATAAATGCATTTTTATATAAAGTTATTAACAAAAAAATGCAAGCATATAATCAAACACATATTGTCTTTGAGAGAAGTGTCATCTTTAGCTAGTGTTCGCAAAATGACCACTGAAGCATTATAACATTAGAAACATGCTAGAATTCACGTATGAATGAAAGACAGTTTGATTAATTGTCATAGACAACATAATTCAAGAAACACAGCAAAATGATGCTCAAGTCTCAACAATATAGAATTGGACTGACCAGGCTTCAACATGAGAGTGGCTTTGGATGACGAGGAGTTCTTTTCCTCTTCTTCTTCTTTGATTGGAGTTTCAAATGAGAGAGCTGGTTAGATCTCTCTATTTTTTGTCTGATGAAGAGAAACTGAGGGGAGAACGAAGATCTTACAGCATTTGGAGAAATGTTCGCAGAAATGTATTGGAGTAATTATTGTTAAGTAATGCTTGTGAGCAGATGATTCGTAACATGGGTAGAAAGAGGAAAAACGTAGAGAGAAGATTTTCTATTGAAGGGGGAATATGAAAGTTGAAAATTTTACGAGAACCATACAAATCCATTGTACTCCCCTTTTTTGTCCATAATTAATAAAAATAATTATCAGCATACGGCATATCTGTTAATCATCTTCCGCAACTCCCCTTAAGTGAGACTCCCCCTTAATGTTATCTTTGTTTTTTAACTTGGGGGTGAGGGCTTGAGCTTCTTAATCAGGATTGAATTTTGGTACGCACACTTGAGAATTTTAAGCTTTCAGTGCAGTTTGTATCATATCATTAGGCAATCAAATTTCCCAACTCAGATGGCTTTTGTCTTGATCTTTGACTCAGACACCTGCTTCTTCAATTGCAAGTTTTTTGGTTGGTATGCACACTTGGGAATTTTAAGCTTTCAGTGTAGTTTGTATCATATCATTAGGCAATCAAATTTCCCAACTCAAATGGCTTTCGTCTTGATCTTTGACTCAGACACTTGCTTCTTCAATTGCAAGTTTTTTGGTAGACATCTCAATTTATTGCAATGGGGTCGAATGTGTCATTTGATTCCTCAAAGAAGTGAGATTTTCTTGTAAATTCTGAAAAATCTGAAGATATAAAACAATCTCAACTTCCTTTCATTTAAATCCTTTTCTCTTTAAGCCTACTGCAACCCTTCTTCTTCGACTAAACCCTTCTCATTGAAATCAAGTTTGGGCTCTTGCATGTGAAATCAAAGCATCTTATCTTCATCACCATCATCTTCTCTTTCTTCTCATAGCTTTGAAGTGTAGGAATCCAAGTACTTCTCTTTTAAAATCAGCCTCTAAGGTAATGCCCTTACCTTCTTGCAAAATTTATAGATTGTGGAGTCAAGAGGACTCTAATAAATATGCATGCATCTCATTCTCTATCTTGTTTCACTCTTTTGCATGTTAGAATTGATGGATTTGGGGTTTTCTCTTCATTGAGCCAAAGACTAAGGAATTTGTGTAGCAAACACCAACTCAAGGCAAGTATAAGCTGGTTCTGTGTAAATATATGTTAGTAATTTGTGATTGTTGTGAATTACTCACCTTCTTCTTGATTTTCTGCCTTTATTTCTCACACATACATGGATTGTTTCATAGCTAAATGTGTGAATGATGAATGTTGTTTGAGAAGTGTAAAAAGAATATTTGAGAAGTGTGGGAATGTCATTAATGAGTCGGGTAACAGGTGGTTCCATGCAGGTTTTGTAAGAAAAAGAAGAAGGCATGTTTTAGAATTCCAAAGGGAGATTCTGGAGCACGCGCTTGAGTGCGTGTGAGCACGTGTTTGACAGAAAAACACATAAGTAGTTTTTGATTGGAAATAGAATAGAGTGCGCTAGATGGTGCCTGGGCTGTGCTCGAGCACGTGCACAGTAGATTGATAAAAAAAACTCATCAGTCAAAATTTAAATGAAACAGAAGCATGGCACTCGAGCGGACCCTGATGATTTGAAGAGTCTATTTGGGGACCTCTTCTAACTTAATCAAGGGGTTCTACATATACCCTAATTGATTTTAAACATTTCATTATTAATCCTGAGGTTACTTATGATATGAAATTGGAACCGTAGGACTTTAGAACACATAATGACCTCATAGATCCTCAGATTTGGAACCTTTAACCTTGATAAATTGTTTAATTGTAAATTATATATTCATAAATAATCTTGGCTAGGAGTATTTATGTATCACTTGTAAGTCTAGCGCTTAACCATGGATGTTGATTAGGAGACTTTAAGATACATTTATACACTAGACACCAAGTAAAGATAGTAGTGTATCAAATAACTTAAACTACATTGAAATAGATGGTTAGAAGCTACCGGTGATTAGTATATGATTGGCTAGTAAACTACCTTGACTTCCTAAACTAAACTGCGCCACATACTGTGCATTGAACATTGATCTCTTTCATGATGATACTAAATTGATCAACTCTACTATTATTTAATTGATAATGAATCATTGTCTCAATGATATCGAATTGATTGGTTTTACCATTCTTTCATTGATATTGAATTTATATTTCAAATTGAATAAGATTGACTGAATTAGATTGGAATGGAAATTGACTGAATTGAATTGAAACCTTACTTAATGAATATTGATTGATTGGAAATGTTTGGCTTTACTTAGTTTCGTACTTATGAGACTCAACAAAGTTGAATAAGGAAAGATTGTTTATTTGCCATTACAGTTGATATCTAGGGCACAAGAACCCAGAAAATAGAGATCCATGTATGTCATGTATGAACAGTAGTGTACCTAGTGATAAGATCCTTGCCGGGAGGATATAGCTATATATAGTAGCCACTTGATTATGTTTTCGTTATGAAATCATATAGCATGACTATTATATGCACAATATTGTCTAATAGACTGTAATTGATTTCCTTTAGTCATAATGTTTTCTAATTATATTAGGTACAGCTTATATTACATTAATTATGCTTATTCTTTACTGAATAGTCTTATTTACACCTATCTGCTTGATGCTACAAGCTCAGATCCCAGCTTAAGCCACACAAAGGCTGAGGAGGCAGCGAAGGAGAACCCATAAGTGGATAGTAAAGACTCCTTGATTGCCTAGCACACTGTCCATAGAGCGCATGACGAACATATTTAGGAATCTCTATTTTGAGTCCTAAGGACTGACTCTTTTGTATCTAAGGACTTGTAGGCTGTGACATGTATATCAAACCTTGATAAACTCCTAGGCTTGTATAGTCTCTATATACTTCTGTTAAACTCTATACAGGTGTTGATGGATATAGTATACATCCTTTTTGTATATTATATGCCTAGTTGTGGATTGATTCATGTGGTGCTTGATACTATAAAATGATTTTGGGAAGGTCTGAAATTATAGGTGCTATGATTTTGACATCACCCATTGTGCACATACATGAATCACAAGATCAACAAACAACCAACCACACGCAAGAAGAGACAGAGATTTACGTGGTTCACCCAAACAGGGCTACATCCATGGGCACAGAGACGATCATCTTCACTATCACAAGTAAAGCATATAGAGACACACGTTCTCTCACATCGTCTCACCTATGTGGTGTGGGAACACCACGGGCAAGAGAGCTACCAGGAGATAAAACCGATAATGCATTCACGTACCTTGCTGAATGGTACGTCACTGCACCAATGATGCAGACTTCTTCCTTCAACACTTTGACATGTTGAACCAGCACATGAAGTTTGAGCAAAGTTCATCTTCTCGTCAAACTCCACCTCGAACTTAAAGCTCGAAACCATTGACGAATCTGAGTGATATTGATATTTGAATCACTCACCATCCTGCCCCATCTTCAACATCATTTTGAAGATCCAACCACCACAAGCATGCAAGCAAAATAGATCGGGAATACAAGTCCAGATGACTTCATAATTGCAGAAACCTCTGCCTCCGAGCGGTAAAAAAAACTCCATTTGACCGAGCCTCCTATCAATCAAACACATGTTTGACAACTACTGATGTGAGCATGCATCAGCTTCTCCTTGCTGTTTCTTCATTGTCTTTGGCAAGATAAATAACATCACATGCGATCCGAAAAGCATGTGAACCCCAAACAAATAACTTCGTTTGAATCAGCAAACCCTTTGCAACTAGGCCGATGACACCTATTATTGGGTTTGCAACAACAACTAAGTCGAGTAGACCCGATTCTAACCTGAATCCACATCTGTTTAGATCTCCTCTAGATTTTTGCATCAAATTGTAGATCTCGTCAACACGAGCACGCTGGAAGAAACGAATCTAAAATCTGACACCGGATGGCTCCGATATCTCAAAAACAAGTTTCTACGCTCCGATTTGGTCAAACTCCTCGTTGATGGTCAAACATCCAATCTTCTTCTACAATCATGTAGATTTGCTCGAAACGAGTCCACAGCAGCAAACGGATCTCCGATCGGACGTTGAGCGATCAAGATATCGCAGAAACAATTTCAGCGGTCAATCTGGTCAAATCTGCTTGTTGACTGTTGCTGATGTCACTGATCGCGCTTAAAAATATAGGCGTGTAAATGAATTACGGAATCAAGGTCCGACATTCACTCACTTTAAGCGTTAAGAAGAATGGGAATTAATTACAGTTCATCATTAATTTCCTTTTTGTTTACATGGGTTCAAGTGCCCTGACCGCGGGGATGCAGGTTGTTTACATACATTTTGAAAGTTTACAACCCCTCCCTTAAGTCTTAGATGTGATCTCAATTTAGAAAATACAAGAAAATGTACATAAGGTGGAAGAAAATGTGAAAAAGAGGAAAAAATGGGGGGTGACCGTGACCCGCGGTCACTGCCCCATTCCAGTGACCGTGACTCACCCACGGTCACTGGGGCCTTCCAGTGACCGTGACTCACCCACGGTCACTGGAACTTGCCAGTGACCGTGGGTCACGGTCACTGACAGACAATGGCCGTGAAGCCACTGTTTGCCTCCGTTTTTTGTACTGTTCGCGCTGGTTCTTTCTTGAAACTTCTTTCAAGTGTTGGAACTCCATTTTCATGACTTTGGAGCGGTGGACAACCATCAAGAAGATCACATTTAACCATGGAATCAATTGAAACCGTTGTAACTCATCATTCGTGCTTACGGACTGTGTTTTTGTTTCAAGTTCGAAATGGGCAAATTTGAAGCTGGAGTTATGTCATTTTGAACCTATCATTTTCAAGAAACAAAATAAGGCCTAGAGAGACTTCTTTTACAACTCTTGCAATGGCTAAGAAGCCCTACGAATAAGAGAAACAGAGGTGACAATGTCATCCTCTCAGAAATTGGCGTCGTACGAACATAGTATGGACTTTGGCCATTCCACTTCCTTCTCTCCTTCCGAATTTTTTTGCTCACCTTCAAAACTGAGAAAAGAAGGTGGGAATGGTCGTGGAAGTGCTGCTGGAGTTTGCTTCTTTGTTGCTTTAAGTGCTTTTTCTTTGATTTCTTCTCTTTTCTTCTTTGTGTATGTCTTCCTCCCTTTGTTCATTCAAAATTTGCTCTTTTTATAGACTCCCAATCAATTTTGTGCAGTTTTGGGGAGTTAATAGCAGTTGTGGGGAGTTGGATTTCGAAGAGGAGTGGAGGGAAACCACCCAAAATCGTGAGAAACATCTTTTGAAGGTCCGTGACCGCAAGCTGGGTCACGAACGAGGCCCAATTTTGGGTTTTTGCGTATGTGGCCCATTTTCATCTGTTTTGGGCTCAAACGAAGTCCGATTGCCACGAAACTTGGAGGGATGCTTCTTGACACTATTTTCTACATGTTATAAAAATTTCAGCCCGTTTTGACTTTGGGAAGTTGGTCAACTTTTTTCATTAATTGGGCCTCGGTCACGGACAAGGCCCACTTTTGGAACATTGCATATGCGATCTATTTTCAACTGTTTGAGGCCCGAATGATGTCCAATCATCACGAAACTTGGAGAGATGCTGCTTGACACTATTTTAAGTGTTTCATAGAAATTTCAGCTCTGTTTGACCACCTGAACTTGGTCAACTCCTTTTCTTTGTGGGCCCCGGTCACTCCTAAGGCCCATTCTTGGATTTTTGCATATGTGGCTTGTTTCCTTCTGTTCGGAGGCCAAACGGTGTCCAATCGCCATGAAACTTGGAGGAATTCTTCTTGACACTATTTTGAGTGTGTCACAGAAGTTTCAGCTCTGTTTGACTACCTGAACTTGGTCAACTCCTTTTGTTTGTGGGCCCCAGTCACTCCCAAGGCCCATTCTTGGATTTTTGCATATGTGGCTTGTTTCCGTCTGTTTGGGGCCCCCCAACGGTGTCCAATCGCCACGAAACTTGGAGGGATGCTTCTTGACACTATTTTGAGTGTGTCAAAGAATTTTCAGCTCTGTTTGACCACCTGAACTTGGTCAACTCCTTTTGTTTGTGGGCCCCGGTCACTCCCAAGGCCCATTCTTGGATTTTTGCTTATGTGGCTTGTTTTCGTCTGTTTGGGGCCCAAACGGTGTCCAATCGCCACGAAACTTGGAGGAATGCTTCTTGACACTATTTTGAGTGTGTCACAAAAGTTTCAGCTCTGTTTGACGACCTAAACTTGGTCAACTCGTTTTGTTTGTGGGCCCCAGTCACTCCCAAGGCCCATTCTTGGATTTTTGCATATGTGGCTTGTTTCTGCCTATTCGGGGTCCAAACGGTGTCTAATCACCACAAAACTTGGAGGAATGCTTCTTAACACTATTTTGAGTGTGTCACAGAAGTTTCAGCTCTGTTTGACCACCTGAACTTGGTCAACTCCTTTTGTTTGTGGGCCCCGGTCACTCCCAAGGCTCATTCTTGAACTTTTGCATATGTGGCTTGTTTCCTCCTGTTCGGGGTCCAAACGATGTCCAATCACCACGAAACTTGGAGGAACACTTCTTGACACTATTTTGAGTGTGTCACAGAAGTTTCAGCTATGTTTGACCACCTGAACTTGGTCAACTCCTTTTGTTTGTGGGCCTCGGTCACTCCCAAGGCCCATTCTTGAACTTTTGCATATGTGGCTTGTTTCGGCCTATTCGGGGTCCAAACGACGTCCAATCGCCACGAAACTTGGAGGAATACTTCTTGACACTATTTTGACTGTGTCACAGAAGTTTCAGCTTTGTTTGACCATCTAAACTTGGTCAACTATCCAGTTGACTTTTTTTATGACAGTGGGCACTTGTTTCAGCTGTTTGAAGCCCAAATGACCCCGGTTTGATTTGAAACTTAGAGGGACTGACGTCAAGAACATCTTGGAGTATTCATCCAAATTTCATGCAGTTTGGATTTGCAGAAGTAGGAACAGTGGCCTATTCATTGCATGCGTTAGGTCACTATTCACTCCACATTGAGATAGTTAGCCTGTTTTCTATCCGAACAGCCTCCACTTAACTCGAAACTTTGGGAGAATAACTTGGGGCATTCTTTGAGCATTCGTTCCAAATTTATCTGCTTTGGCTTTCTGGAAGCAAGATCTTAGCTGGTGACCCCCAAATTCGGGATTACTGTCCTCTAAGCTAACATGTAATGAAATTTAGACCAAACGGAGTCTTTTCGATTTGAAAATTTGCAAAGTATCTTCTGAGCATGACTGAAGTTTCGTGCCCAAATTTCATCAATTTTGGACATCGGGAAGCAGGACTTTGGTCAATGACCCCCTGGCTTGGGGGGAGCTGACCTCAGGCTGACATGCTTGTGGCTTTTGAGTTCGATGATGTCTGTTCAACCCGAAATTTGAACTTCCTCTAAGAGTTCCAGCTACCTTGATCTTCATGGAATGCCGGTTCTCACAGTGATTCCCCAGGATCTGCAAATAACCTCTATAGCCTAAATTAAGCTGAGATGAGGTGTCTTCGCTACAGTATTTGCAATTTTTATAGGTCAACAAATGCCCCCTCGAGGTGCAATGATTATAGTATAATCATTGTGCCTCGAAATAGCCAATCTGTGGGAATGATGGATGGCTTGATGAAAAGACAGTTTGTCAAGGTAGGTTGTAGGCCTAAACTTGGGATTTGAAAATTTTGATAAAAACCATGAAGGGTTTGATGACGGAATTTTGAAAAGACATAAGAAATCTGAATTTCTTTACCCTATATTTACGGATATCAAAAGTAGCATCTCCGTGGGGACTGTGGGGAACACTCATAAAGGAATCCCTTAGGTATTTAGAAAATTCAGAAGTTTATGAATTTTGTTTGGATTTTGGAAATGAATTTGATTTTCTTTTGACCTATTTTTCACAGATATCCAGAGTGGCGTCTCTATGGGGATTTAGGGAACACCCACAAAAATAATCCCTGAGGTTTTAAGAAATTCAAAAGTTTTAGAGAAAATGGATTTGAGTTTGGATCTTCATGGGTTTTGGTTCATTTTCAAAAATCAAAGTTTGGGTTTTGACTTGGCTTGACATGATTTAAAATGAGATGCAATTTTGAAAGAGATTAGCTTTTATGAGTTTTGATGAAAAATAATTTGGGACATTGGTTTGAAATCAAAGTTTGACCCAAAGTTGATTTGGAAAGAGACTCCGCATCTCTTTTTTTTTTGTATGACTTCCCTCAAAATACTCTAAAATAGGATTATTTCATTTGTAAATTACCCCAAGTGGACCCCTCATAGGACTTGCAAAAGATCACAGAGATCGTAGATGAAGAAGGAGGAATCCATCAAGACTTGATCTTAGACTCCACTGATTTTAACCAAATTGTATTTGTGGGAAGGAGGCCAAACAGTAATTGAGGGAGAATTCCCAATTTTGGACCATTAATTGATTTTGGACTTCCCTGCTCCATGTGTGTTGGCATCAAATAGCGGGCTCCACTTAGGAATAGCAGTGACCGTGGGTAAGGAAGCCAAACAGAAAGAATTTTTTTTTTTTTTTTTTGCTCAAGCCAACAAAGAGAAAGGGAGACCGGGAGGTTTTTTTTTTTTTAACTGAGAAAAAGGGAGAGAGACCAAAAGAAAGACAAAAAAAATGGGGAGAAAGGGAGAGAAGGATCGAGAAGAGGGAGAGAGACCGAGAGAGAAAAGGAAAAAAAGAAACTGAGAGAGAGAAAAGAGAGAGAGACCGTGAGAGAGAGAAAAGAGAGAGACCGAGAGAGACAGAGAGCAGGAGAGAGAGAGAGAAGCCGGGAGGGAGAGAGAAAAGAGAGAAAAAAAAAGAGAGACCGGGAGAGACAGAGAGCGGGAGAGAGAGGGAGAGAAACCGGGAGGGAGAGAGATCGGGAGAGAGAGAAAAGGGAGAGAGACCGGGCGAGAGAGAGAAAAGAGAGAGAGATCGGGAGGGAGAGAGCGGGAGAGAGAGAAAAAGGGAGAAAAGAGAGAGACTGGGAGAGAGAGAAAAAGGGAGAAAAGAGAGAGACTGGGAGAGAGAGAAAAGAGAGAAAGAGAGAAAAGGGAGAGAGAGACCGGGAGAGAGAGAAAAGAGAGAAAGAGAGAGAAGGGAGAGAGAGACCGGGAGAGAGAGAAAAGAGAGAAAGAGAGAGAAGGGACAGAGAGACCGAGAGAGACGGAGAGTGGGAGAGAGAGAGAAAAGAGAGACCGAGAGAGAGAGAAAAGAAAGAGAGAACGGGAGAGAGAGAGAAAAAGGGAGAAAAGAGAGAGACCGGGAGAGAGAGAAAAGAGAGACAGAGAGCGGGAGAGAGAGGAAAAAAAAGGAGAGAGACCGTGTGAGACAGAGAGCGGGAGAGAGAGAAGAAAAAGAGAGAAAAACCGGGAAAGAGAAAGAGAAAAAAGAAAGAAATCAAGTGAGACAGAGAGTGGGAGAGAGAGAAAACTGAGAGAGAGGGAGAAAGACCGAGTGAGACAGAGACCAAGAGAGAGAAACTGAGAGACTGAGAGAGAGAGAAACAGAGAGAAAAAGACAGACCGAGAGAGAGGGTGGGAGCAGAGAGGTGTTGGGTGCATCCTCCTCTCAGTTACCAAGTAGGACTCGGATTTCTTTCATCATCTCAAGCACAGACTATGGCTGGTAAGAATCTTCTCTTGTGTTTGTTCATGACTGAATCCAAGCCTGGATTTCTGGATGCATCTTGCTTTTTTTTTTTTTTTTTCAAGAACTGATGTAAGATGATTTGTGAAATCATCTCAAGCTCACCAGTCTACTGATCAATCGATCCCATAGTGGTTTATCATGGCCACCACCTATTTGAGGAAATGCCCAATTGAAAATTTTCTGTTGAACTTGCTTTTTTGTCCCTTACCTTAGTACTATTGAGTTGTAGAGTTATCCAAAGGCTTCTTCAGTTATGCTCTTTACTATTTTGGCAGAGTTAATCCCATGTCGACAGAGCACCCACTATTATGGCCTTGGCTTTGGCTAAGCCCACTGTCACGGTCTAAGCAAACCGAAGGGGGTTCATGGTCATGACCGAACTGTTCATGGCTTGGGAAGAATTTTTTTTTTCTTCACTTTGCTGTCTATCATAAGGATCTTGCCTGGGCTTAATTCTTTTGGAAAACAGCTCAACTTGGGCATCATAATCAGGAAATTTACAGTCACATCCGGTTGAGAAGAACTCTTGTGTCTTAAACTCTATTAGAACTTCTTCATAATCACGGTCAGTCCTGACTGTCTAATACTTGTTGCTGTTGTCACAGTGACTGGCACAAACTGAAATTTGCAATTCATGGTGACTGATTATCATTGGTGAGAGTGCTTCATACCGAATAGTGGGGAAGTTTAAAACCAGGGAGGTTTAAAACTAAACAGTCGTTGTATCTAAGTGCACAAACTTCACTTCTTGTTCACAGTATGACAGAATCCATTAGCACTTCGTTTAAGTGTTAACCCTCACTATTAAACTTAGTGAAAGGACATCCACCTGTGTTTGAGTAGTAACATGCACACCACTGAACACGCATCTAACTTTCTGTGATCAGAGCCTCTGTGGGAATTATAGAATGCCATTTTCGTGCTTGAACACGAACCTGCTTTTCCCTGAAAAGGTCTTAAGGTGCTTGAACATCTGTTTAGACCGGGAGCCTCGGTTCTGAGACTTAAGTGTGCCTTTGATGCCAATTCTTGGTCTCAGAACTGAGTATTGCCTTCTCCTTTTGGTCTTATACTAAGGGGAGATGTTGCCGAATTTTTTTTTAGAAGTTCCATATCATTGTTACTGATACCCATCTTTTCTTTCTTTTGATTTGTTTTGCAGATAGGAAGGGTAAAGCACCTGCAACTGCCACTACCAGGGCACCTAAAAGTCGTGCCAAGGGTAAGACCACAAGAGGGCATAATCCGAAAGACCTAAATGAAGCATCTAATGTCAATTTGTGGCTCCAGAGAGCTAAGGCTTTGTCATCGAGAAACTGGTATTCATATTGGTGTAAGCTGGACGAGATTGACATTAGTACTGCTATCCTAGCTTATGCAAGCTACAGAGGGCTCATCCTCATGGCAGAAGTACTGAATGCCAAGGGGAAACTGGAGAGATTCCTGGACTGAGATTCTCTACTGCACCTTCCATTTGATGGTTTTGCTTTTTCTCTTTTTTTTTTATTCTGATTAGCCCTGAGGGCCATGTGTACATTGACTTCACTGCTTGTATTCAAACTTTAAGATGAATATCAATGGAAAAGGTTTTTCTTTCCATTGTTGTCATTGGTATAGGTGTTTGATTTGATTTTGTATAGATGTTTGAGGTGGTTTGTATAGATGGTTCGTAGGTGGTTTGTATAGATGGTTTGTTTGGTTTGGTTTTCTCAGATTTGTATGAGGGTGTGATTTGCGATCTTTTGAATTCACAAATTGAAAATAAGGGAGTCATATAGGTGGACGTTATCCGGTGCCCATGTGTGAAGCTTTCTCCAGGGTCCATGACTTGATCCTTTTGGTGTCGAAAGGGGTCAAACAAAGTGGATGTTATCCGGTGCCCATGTGTGAGGCTTTCCCCGGGATCCTTGACTTATTCCTTAGGATAAAGCTTTGGTTTTTGTTTTTGTTTAGATTTTGGTTATATAGGGTTTGCAAAAAGACTTGTTCTATATAACCGAAGGTAGTCATATAAGGTCTGCAAAAAGACTTGTTCTATACAACTAAGGATTAGCTATATGGGGTCTGCAAAAAGACGTATTCCACATAGCTGAGTTTTGCTATACAGGGTCTGCAAAAAGACTTAATCTATATAGCAGGATGTTACAAGGGGTCTTGTAAGGACATTATCCAAGTAACAAAGGTTTGACTAGAGGGGTCGAAGGACTTGATCCTCGCAGTCATTTTATACAAATCTGAGGGATTTTGGTTACGAGTCATAGGTTGTAAGGCTCAAAACCAAAGGATTTTGATTTTGGTTGGGAGTTATAGGTTGTGAGGCTCAAAACCAGAGGATTTTGATTTTGGTTAGGAGTGAGAAAGTACATTGTACATGGTTTGGGTACATTGTACATGGTTTGAGTGTACCAATGACATTCAGGTATATATTTCTTGAAAAGTTTTCCATTAATAAACATCATGCATCTGTCTCCTTCGAGTTTGAGGAGTGCGCGTGCACCATTGGAGTAAACCTTGTTGACAATAAAAGGTCTTTCCCATTTGACTTCAAAATTGCCTTTTGACATGTGTGTGGAGAACATCTGCCTTTTGACTGCAAGGACTAAGTCTCTTTTCTTGTAAGTTCTGTATTTTTGACCTTCTTATCAAAAGATCCAGTCATATGAGCGTGATAGAGCTCGATGCTTTGTCAAGCGGCAAGCCTTTTCTCATCAAGGCTCTTTAGCTCTTGGAGTCTGAGCTTGGTATTCTCTTTTTTTTCAGTGTATTTTTTCATCATAGCTACCCGAAGAGAAGGAAGTTGAATTTATAAGGGTATCACAGTTTCACAACCATAAACCAACGAATATGGTGTTGACTTGGTCGGACTACGAACAGTAGTTCTGTATGCCCACAATGCTTCTGGAAGTTTGGTACTCCAACCTTTTGTTACCAGAGACCATTTTCTTCAAAATTTTACAAATAGTCTTGTTGAAAGCTGCAACAAGTCCATTAGCTGCAGTGTTCTATGCCATGGAGGGACAGCATTGGATTCTTTACAGCAGTTCATATTGAGAGAAAATAATAGATCATTTGGATAGACGATCACCCAGTGCACCAGCTTTTATCACAAATGCCTTCAGTGGATTGGTGTTGGAAACCAAATACATTTCATTGGAAATAATATATTGGTGTAATTTCCTCGTTTTTCTTTTGAGTTGGCAATGCCCCCAGAGAGTGATCAAGAGCTTGAATGTAAAGGATGAGAGGTTTGCCTGGAGTTGAGGCTGTAAATGTAGGCAAGTTTGCCCTGCAATCCCTTGAGTTATTTAAGAGTTCTCAGAAAAGGCATCTTCAATATAGCTTTGACTTTGACTGATCTCTTTGAGAGTTAGTTCTGCATCAGTGGCAACTTCAACCAATCGAGCCAAAGACTTAGTTTTATGACTAAGTATGATAGCCTTGATTTCTGGTCGCAAATTGGTTTTGCACATTTCGATCGTTGCCCTTTGAGATGGTTGTTCCAAGCATTTATAGGATAATGCTCTCCATCTATTGATAAAGGCCTGTGCAGTTTCGTTGTCTCCCTGCCTTGTGCTGCTGAGCATAGCAAAGGTGACGTTTGATCCTTCTCCTGAAAATGGAGTAAGAACTTCTCTTCTGTGATCGGCCATGTCATGAATGAGAGTTCTGGTAACTGCTTGTACTAATCGAAGGCGACTCCTTTCAATGTGCCGATGAATAGTCTTATTTTTAGTGCATCTAACTCTGGCAGGCTTCCTAGGAGTGATTTGAAATGCACAATATGCTGATATGCTGACCCTTTCCCAAGGTATAATTGGAAAGTCGGAAGTTTATAATCTGGTGAAAATGGAACCAGATCAAATTCCGGGGGATACTTGGGTGTAATACCTTTCTTTTTCATTCTGGTCTCCACTTTTGATTTTGTCAGCATCTCTTCAACTTCTTTGAAGGTCACATGTTTTTCAGGATTTGCATGAAGACCAAGGATTGATGAATGATCACCACCAGTAAAACCTGCAGCTACTACCTTGTCTGTTAGGGACTTAAATTGGGCTGTGAGAAGGTCAATTTTAGTGGCATTCTCCATGATCATTGTTTGTTCTCTTCTGTTGGCGAACAGAGGATTTATTTGAGCTCCAACCGGACCACCTAGCTTATCTGTTAAGATTTTCACTTGGGCAGTTAAGTGGTCGATCATAGCTCCTTGTTGTTTGACAACATCACTGACATTGTCATTTTTATTTTCACTAGCATCTTTTTCGTCAGCATCTTTACTTCCACTAGCATCGTCATTTTCATCTTTGCTAGTTCAACTCCCTTTAGCCATAAACACAGTGTACTGAGGGGGATAGGATGATGCTAATGCCTGAGGAGTGGATTGACTATCTTTTATATTCAAGATAGTGATAGGATCATCATCAGAATCAGTTTCGACATGACCTTCAGAAGTACTACTTGAATGGGAGTCTGAATCAAATCCCTGTGATTGAGTCCGAGTCATACTCCGAGTAATTCTTCGAATTGAACCTGGCCCGACCATGCAAGACGAGGTCAAGTCCGGATCATCTTCTTTAACCACCCTTTTTTAGTGATCTTGCATTGTGACAGCTTCTAAGTTTGGTCCTTATAATGGGTTAAAGCTTTCTTCTTGAGTTGGTTAGCCATCCTGGCTGCTGAGGTCTGATCTTTAAACTTGGCAACCAACGGCCTGGAAGTGCTTGTCACTCGTTCCCAATCCATGGAATCTAAAGTGGGAAGTGAAAGGATGTCAATAGGACCCCCCTTGTTCTTTTTCTTTTGCACTTTCTTCTGTTGGAGCGAATCTTTGAAATGAGCGAGATCGGTCGAATTATTGATGACCAATCGCTCAGCTTGTTTGTTGCCTTCAGCGCCATATGATAAGCCTTGGGGTGAAGATAGCGGAGAAGGTGCCACTATGATAGAAGGTAGATGCCCCCTGCCAAACCTCAGTCTTTCTTTTTGAGTCAGAGGATAGAAAGTATTATCTTCAACTGAGGCCAAGAGTTTGTTCTCAGCCATATTGGATTTTGGAGTGTGTGGTTGAGGTGACTACGTGCTGTATCTGGGGATGGATGCACCCTTCTGGACCTTCTTACGAGTTAGGAATTGCCGAAAGTCCTTTGGTGTTTGCTTGGTAATGACCCGCTGTTTAGGCCTAGTAAGTGGTGACTTTAAGCATTGAGCAGTCATTAAATGTGACTTGTTAAGTACCATTGATTTATGATCCGTGGACCGGACCTGCCTTGCCCCTAGACGAGGCTTGGTGATATGAAGATTGCTGCCTTCTGACTTCAGTTTGTGATTTGGTTCCTTCTGAACCTTGTTGAAAACTCCAAACGGATTCTGGGCATATTTGGAAACCCAAGATTTGGGAGTTTTAGTCTTCTTGATGAATTTAAGGGTCACTGATGACCCATTTGGATTAGCAGAAGTTAAAGAGCCTGTTCATATAGAGAGTCTCTTAAATACTGCGACTCTTGACATAGGGGCAGTAAAGTCTGTTCGAGCCTTTTTTTGATGCTCTTACAGTTGGTTTGTTTTGGGTTATGGATATTTTAGAGAGCCTCTCCTTGGTCTCATCAAAAGTGATGATCAGGGAACCCATGATGTCTCTGCAAAAAGTAAGCCCACATGACTATATTAGTGGTATAACTAACATGGCTGCCTCTTGGGCTAGCCGGAATGGTTTATAGGTGCCATCTAGACCAACATGGTTTTGAACCGAAATGGTTAGATATAGGTATAAATCCCATCTCATTATGCTATGCTGACTATCCCTACTGTCAGAATTTCTGCAGCATTTCGGGTTTATCGAGTCAGGCTTAAAAGCATGCTATGCTGACTAGTCCTGGCTACCAAAATTTCAGCAGCATATCTGGACTATCTGTGTCAGACTTTTAAGCAAGAGAGGGTTGGATCAATCAAAGGGATAGGGCCCACGGGATCAAGCCTGCACTACTATCACAATGAGCACACAAGATCCATCAGTGGTTGACGCCGGACAATGCATAATTAAAATGTCGTTGGTCTTATCACTGATTTAATAAACATTTTATATAGGTCAGAAGCCCTTTGAACTGAATTATCACTCTTCTAAAGTGAAAAGGGTGATGATTTGGTTCATGCACATCAAGGTGCAAATTCTTCCAATCAAATGGCAAATGCACGCACATCAAGGTGCGAATTCTTCCAATTAAATGGCAAATGTACGCACATCAAGGTGCCCAATGCCTTCATTTGTATGAACAATATGCACTTCAAGGTACAAAAGTCATTTAATGATATTTTCAAACCCATTGCAGACATCAAAGGTCTTGTATGGGTGTAATTGGAGGTTAAATAAGCCTTTGTCATCATAAAAATAGGTAAGTGACTGTGTACCCCTGTAACACTCCGATCCCCTTTGAGCCGAATTAGTGGCTCATTAGTGTGCGTTTCTGTTAATTAATTCTTTCGGACTTGGTTTCGGGTCTTGGATAGGTAGTTGAGTAACCTTTGACCTTGAATAGGTAGTTCTAAGCCCTTTTTCGTAATTTTGCTTTTGCTCTGAGTGCAGCATCTTTGCATCATCTTGGTGTCAGCATGTGTATTTTGTTGAGCTCGTCAAGTTCCGTAACTGTGTCAAATCTATTCGGAGTACATTGGAGAAGTTGGACCTTCGTGTGACTTAAACTGTAAATAGTTTAAACTCTTCGGACCTTGTTTTAAACTCCAAAACCTATATATGTTGACTCATCAGCCAGATGTCTTGTTCATTTCATTGATCGACTGCATGCAACTCCAGAGCACTCCACGTTTTCTCTTCCACTTCTTCTCCCCTCTTCATTCTCTTCTTCGGTCTTGTTGGTGTGGGAGTTACATCTCTTCCGATTGGGGTTTTCTCTTCTCCATTTCTGTCTTTACTTTGGGTAAGTGGGTTTTGATTTCCTTTCTCCAATTGGATTCCTTCTCTAAGCTCTGTTTCTCATCTCATACATCTCATGCATGTGTTGTTTCTTTGATTGCTTGGGTCGTAGTTGGATTGGAGCTTGCTCCCAGTGGATTTGCCAAGGTTTTGAGGCAAGTATAAGTACAGGATTGTATAACACATATGGGTTTTATGTTTGGTTGAATTGATTTCATCATCTACCATATCCTATGCATGTCTCTTATGTTTCACAGCCAATTTCTGTGATTTTGGGAACCCCTGTAACTTGTTTGTTCAATTTCTATACCAAATTTCAGTTTCTGTACTCAGCTCGAATTCGTGTTCTGTAGTGTACGGCTAAGCCGTAACTTGGTACGGCTAAGAATCCAGAGACTTGAATTTTCGTGATTTGTTCTACGGCTAGGCTACGGCTGAACCGTAAATGGTTCTACGGCTGAGCCGTAAGCTAGCCGTGACTCAGCCGTGAAATGTATCAGATTAGAGGTGGAAGATGACAGTTTAGCCATGTTCTGAAGGAAACCACGGCTAAGCCGTAGTGCATATTACAGCTAAGCCGTAAGGTGTATACGGCTAACCCGTAGGTCACCCATGGCTAAACCGTAAGATCTGGAAACTCTAAAACAAAACTTAGGGTAATGGTGTGACCTTGTAGGGCTAAAATACAGGTTGACCACCCATGTAAACCGGCCCAATGGACTCTTTGGATCGCATGAATAGTCTGTTAGGCTGTGACTTATTCATGTGAGTGTTGATTCACTGTTAAGCACCTCCCCATGGGTGTTGGTTTAAGAGACTTCGGTGCACGAGAGGATTACATTGCAACACTTGGATGGCAACGGTGCATCGAATAACTTAAAACTACATCATCATGCACGGTTAGTGACAGTGAATAACTAAATTAGTGTTGGCTTGTAATTAACCTTGATTCCGTATTAATCTGAGATGCATTGCATATTGTTTACAGTCTTGCCCTCTGTTCTGCAAATCTATGTCTATGCATTACGAGATCATTTTGCTTTCATTCTGTATATCTGTTTTATTCTTCGTTCCGCACTATGCTTTGATCTATGTTGTGCTTTGACTTAATCTATGCTATGTTCTATATTTCTGTTATGCTCGGTATATCTCTGTCTTTGTATATCTCCTATCTATTGGGTATTCCCTGGTGGCTCTGCCCAGAGATTTATACGTGAGGATAAGATCCGGTCTTTGCCATCGGTGAGTCCAAAGCGGATAATCTCCCTTCTTTTGGATTTGATTGGATTGGTATTAGTCTGGCTCTACTCAACCTCAGCCCTAGGATGCCCGACGGGGTTACCTCTGACTTAGATCTCTGTATCTCTGTATCACTGCAGTGTCGCTTTGCCTTGGGACCCCGGAACCCAGGAAACCGAGACCCACTTGTACCCTTGGCCCGGTCAGTGGTGTTCTCATATGCTCTGCTTTGTTCTCTATTGGAGAGAATATAGTTAACGTAGTAGCCACCTAGTTCAGTATTTCTATGTTTTGATTCACATATCATGCTTTACTTCTATGCACGATTTGCTTAGTATACTTATATGAAACTCTGTAATTCTGTCATTATTCACTTTGATACTATGAGTGTTTCATCCCTATTACTTATATTTGCTGGATCGTTGTATTCACTGTGTTGTCTGTGGTGTTGCAGGCACAGATCCCTTGCCCGGCTCCCCGGCGGTCGAGGAGGCTGCAGGGCAGAGCCTAGAGGCACCCTCCGGATTGGCAGAGTGGGCCTGATCACCTTTGCCGAGTGCGTACATGCATATCATCAGTGGCCTAGTTCTTTTGGTTTCGAGATTTTGAGTTTTGCACTTCGGACTTTGTACTCTGTATATTTGTACATCTTGAGTTTTGCCGTGTACTCAGACTTGTATTTGGTTTTCCAGTATTGTATTTAGCTTTATCTTTTTCCGTTCCGCAATTTGTTTTGGCTTCCGCTATTTCCTTGTTGCTTGCTATGATATCTACAGCTTCCGCGTTCGTTTGTTTCGCACGTGATAGATCCCTTGTGTGTGTGCATCGGGACTGGGTTTGGATGCACGTGCACGGGAGTACGTGTGTCACAGGTTTGACTTTTCGCTAACCCCCGATTTATGGGCTCGGGTTGTGACAGCCCCAGTCACAGGCTTTTAGCAGCAGTTTTCAGTGAAACAGCAGCAGTTTCCAGTACAACAGCGGCAGTTTCCAGTGCAATAGCAGCAGTTACAGTGCAATAGCAGCAGTTTCAGTGAAACAGCAGCACTCTCAGTGCAACAGCAGCAGTTTCAGTGAAACAGCAGCACTCTTTAACACAACAGCAGCACTTTCAGTGCAATAGCAGCAGTTACAGTGCAACAGCGGCACTCTTCAACACAACAGTAGCACTTTCAGTACAATAGCAGCAGTTACAGTGCAACAGCGGCACTTTCAGTGCAACAGCGGCAGTTTTCAGGGCAACAGCAGCACTTTCAGTGCAACAGCAGCAGTCACAATGCAACAGCGGCACTTTCAGTGCAACAGCAGCAGTTACAGTGCAACAGCGGCAATTTTCAGGGCAGCAGCAGCACTTTCAGTGCAATAGCAGCAGTTACAGTGCAATAGCGGCAGTTTTCAGGGCAACAGCAGCACTTTCAGTGCAACAGCAGCAGTCACAGTGCAACAGCGGCACTTTCAGTGCAACAGCGGCAGTTATAGTGCAACAGCGGCAGTTTTCAGAGCAACAGCAGCACTTTTCAGCAATTTTCAGCGCTTTCATGCATTTTTCATCAAATTTGATCACAAATTAGGGCATATAATTCCCACAGACGGCGCCAATCTTCTGATCGCGCTTAAAAATGTAGGCGTAGAAATGAATTACGGAATCAATGTCCGACATTCACGCACTTTAAGCGTTAAGAAGAATGGGAATTAATTACAGTTCATCATTAATTTCCCTTTTGTTTACATGGGTTCAAGTACCCTGACCGCGGGGATGCAGGTTGTTTACATACATTTTGAAAGTTTACAACCCCTCCCTCAAGTCTTAGATGTGATCTTAATTTGGAAAATACAAGAAAATGTACATAAGGTGGAAGAAAATGTGAAAAAAAGGAAAAAATGGGGGGTGACCGTGACCCGCGGTCACTACCCCATTCCAGTGACCGTGACTCACCTACGGTCACTGGGGCCTTCCAGTGACCGTGGGTCACGGTCACTGACAGACAATGGCCGTGAAGCCACTGTTTGCCTCCGTTTTCTGTGCTGTTCGCGCTGGTTCTTTCTTGAAACTTCTTTCAAGTGTTGGAACTCCATTTTCATGACTTTGGAGTAGTGGACAACCATCAAGAAGATCACATTTAACCATGGAATCAATTGAAACCGCTGTAACTCATCATTCGTGTTTACGGACTGTGTTTTTGTTTCAAGTCCGAAATGGGCAAATTTGAAGCCGAAGTTATGTCATTTTGAACTTGTCATTTTCAAGGAACAAAATGAGGCCTAGAGAGACTTCCTTTACAACTCTTGCAATGGCTAAGAAGCCCTAAGAATAAGAGAAACAGAGGTGACAATGTCATCCTCTCAGAAATTGGCGTCGTACGAACATAGTATGGACTTTGGCCATTCCACTTCCTTCTCTCCTTCCGAATTTTTTTGCTCACCTTCAAAACTGAGAAAAGAAGGTGGGAATGGTCGTGGAAGTGCTGCTGGAGTTTGCTTCTTTGTTGCTTTAAGTGCTTCTTCTTTGATTTCTTCTTTTTTCTTCTTTGTGTATGTCTTCCTCCCTTTGTTCATTCAAAATTTGCTCTTTTTATAGACTCCCAATCAGTTTTGTGCAGTTTTAGGGAGTTAATAGCAGTTGCGGGGAGTTGGATTTCGAAGAGGAGTGGAGGGAAACCACCCAAAATCGTGAGAAACATCTTTTGAAGGTCCGTGACCGCAGGCTGGGTCACGGACGAGGCCCAATTTTGGGTTTTCTCGTATGTGGCCCATTTTCATCTGTTTTGGGCTCAAACGAAGTCCGATTGCCACGAAACTTGGAGGGATGCTTCTTGACACTATTTTCTAATGTCATAAAAATTTCAGCCCGTTTTGACTTCGGGAAGTTGGTCAAGTTTTTTCATTAATTGGGCCCCGGTCACGGACAAGGCCCACTTTTGGAACATTATATATGCGATCTATTTTCAACTGTTTGGGGCTCGAATGATGTCCAATCATCACGAAACTTGGAGAGATACTGCTTGACACTATTTTAAGCGTTTCATAGAAGTTTCAGCTCTGTTTGACCACCTGAACTTGGTCAACCCTTTTTCTTTGTGGGGCCCGGTCACTCCCAAGGCCCATTCTTGGATTTTTGCATATGTGGCTTGTTTCCGCCTGTTCGGGGCCCAAACGGTGTCCAATCGCCACGAAACTTGGAGGGATGCTTCTTGACACTATTTTGAGTGTGTCACAGAAGTTTTAGCTTTGTTTGACCACCTGAACTTGGTCAACTCCTTTTGTTTGTGGGCCCCGGTCACTCCTAAGGCCCATTCTTGGATTTTTGCATATGTGGCTTGTTTCCATCTGTTCGGGGCCCAAACGGTGTCCAATCGCCACGAAAATTGGAGGAATGCTTCTTGACACTATTTTGAGTGTGTCACAAAAGTTTCAGCTCTGTTTGACCACCTGAACTTGGTCAACTCCTTTTGTTTGTGGGCCTCGGTCACTCCCAAGGCCCATTCTTGAACTTTTGCATATGTGGCTTGTTTCGGCCTATTCGGGGTCCAAACGACGTCCAATCGCCACGAAACTTGGAGGAACACTTTTTGACACTATTTTGAGTATGTCACAGAAGTTTCAGCTTTGTTTGACCATCTGAACTTGGTCAACTCTCCAGTTGACTTTTTTTATGACAGTGGGCACTTGTTTCAGCTGTTTGAAGCCCAAATGACCCCGGTTTGATTTGAAACTTGGAGGGACTGACGTCAAGAACATTTTGGAGTATTCATCCAAATTTCATGCAGTTTGGATTTGCGGAAGTAGGAACAGTGGCCTATTCATTGCATGCATTAGGTCACTATTCACTCCACATTGAGATAGTTAGCCTGTTTTCTATCCGAACAGCCTCCACTTGACTCGAAACTTTGGGAGAATAACTTGGGGCATTCTTTGAGCATTCATTCCAAATTTTATCTACTTTGGCTTTCTGGAAGCAAGATCTTAGCTGGTGACCCCCAAATTCGGGATTACTGTCCTCTAAGCTGACATGTAATGAAATTTAGACCAAACGGAGTCTTTTTTACTTGAAAATTTGCAAAGTATCTTCTGAGCATGACTGAAGTTTCGTGCCCAAATTTCATCAATTTTGGACATCGGGAAGCAGGACTTTGGTCAGTGACCCCTGGCTTGGGGGGAACTGACCTCAGGCTGACATGCTTGTGGCTTTTGAGTTCGATGATGTCTGTTCAACCCGAAATTTGAACTTCCTCTGAGAGTTCCAGCTACCTTGATCTTCATGGAATGCCGGTTCTCACAGTGATTCCCCAGGATCTGCAAATAACCTCTGTAGCCTAAATTAAGCTGAGATGAGGTGTCTTCGCTGCCGTATTTGTAATTTTTATAGGTCAACAGTCACTAATGACGTCACTGCTTGTTGGGCTTCCGAAGTGGACCCGGTTGGGGTTTGCCTGACCCGGAACTGAACTGAACTGCTCGCTGGGTTGGACTTAGTGCACACGGGTCAGAACTGGCCTGACCCGAACTAGCCCGAAACTGCTGCTGCTGGGCTTTCACATCGGGTTGGGTCTGACCCAACCCGAAAACCGAACCTGAACCTGAACTGTTCTACCGGGTTGTCTTACGAGTTGGGTCAAGTTGACCCGACCCGAAACAGAACTGACCTGGGATAAAAAATCCCAATCGTCTTCAACCTCTGTCCGCGCTGTTCTACAACAGAGAACCGTCTGCAGTCTTCTTCAGCGATGGCTTGGCTGGTCCAGCTGGCTGGCGGCTGGTCCGGCGATGGCGATGCAGCGACAATCCCTGCATGGCGATGCTGTTGATGGCGGCGACAGCGATCTGCCGGTAGTGCCTTTTTTTTTTTTTTTGCTCCAAGTTTCTATAAACAGAAACTATTCAAAAAAAAAAAAAAGGCCACCGGTCCAAGAAATCCTCTGCGATTTCTCTCTAATTGGATCTGGTGACAATGTGCAGTCAACAAAACCCTTTTTGCTTGCAAGATCGATTTTTCTAAGAAATCGATTTTCTCCTGTGGCCCATCAGAGATCAACATGCTCCGGTCTTCTCCTTCTCAGATCTGGAAAACCAGGAAATTGAACCAGCCGCGATTGACTCTTAGATCTGAAAACATGTGAATAATTTTTCCTCCGATCCCAGAGAGACCGGAGAACCCAATCTCGTCTTCTTCTTCTCCAATGGTGGCCCAACCAGAGATCACGAAACTAATCTATCTTTTTCTCTGTTTTGAAAACAGAGATCCAAACCCTTCGACGAGGATTCAATCTGTTGATCTTCATGCGCACAACCTCCAAGCCACTGAACGATCTCCACCTCGCTCAGAAACCGGAGGAACACCTCGGCTTTGATACCACTTGTTATGATTTTGACATCATCCGTTGTTCACATCCATGAATCACAAGATCAACAAGCAACCAACCACACACAAGAAGAGACAGAAATTCACGTGGTTCACCCAAACAGGACTACGTCCACAGGCACAGAGACGATCATCTTCACTATCACAAGTAAAGCATACAGAGACACACGTTCTCTCACATCGTCTCACCTACGTGATGTGGGAACACCATGGGCAAGAGAGCTTTCACCTCTCTTCAACTGCGCAAGATCTAGGGTTACAGACTATATATAATCTCTATTTTCTTGGCCACTAAGAAAACCCCGGTACAATTACCAAAACACCCTTGACTTCAAACAAATCCCTGGTTAACCCAGTGGACTCATCCGGCTAAACCGGAATACAAAACATAAACCCAACAACAGGTAATATTGATAGACTGCCATAAGTTGGATACTCGGATGGATATCCGTTAGTGTTCCTTACATGTGTTAGTATGTGAATATCTTTGTGGGATCCCTCCTTAACATCAATCCAAGTATGAATTTCACAGGAGTACGCATGTCATGCTTTAGGAATTGCCCTAATCCATAGATTCTCAGGCCTAGGTCATCACAATAATCATCATCAGAACCATTATCAGAAGAACATTGTGAAGAGAAAATGTTAGATCAGGCCATGAAAGCAATAAACTTAGGATTGGCAATGTTAGTAGTAGAATTGTCATTCATAATATTTTCTTCATCTTCATCAGAAGAATCATCCCATATTATTTCTATTAGAACCTTACCATTCTTTTTCAATTTTCTATTAACACACTTATTAGCAACATGACCATACCCTTAGTATTCATAGCACTGAACAGGTTTAGAAGGCTTCTTATCATATTTTAAATTCTTCAGTTTAGATTTATTCCGATTCATATGCTTCTCAAATTTTTTTCATGAATTTAAATGCAACTTGAAAATTAATTTCCTCAAAATTTGAATCTAAATTCTCTTAAACATTCTTATTTGATTCTTTAAAAACTTTTAGGGCAATCCCCTTAGATTCTCCCTTAACCCTATGGTTTGCCTCAAACGTGTAAAGATTATAAACTAACTGATCTACCTTGAGGGTGTCAAGATCTCTATTTTCCTCAATAGCTACAACATTTGCATCAAACCATTTAGGTAAAAACTTCAAAAATCTTTTTGACAATTTTACTTTTAGGTATTGGCTCACCAAAATTGAAAACACAATTTACAAGATCACTCAATTTGGCATAAAAATCATCAAAGGTCTTATCATCTTCCGTCTTTATGGTTTCAAAGGAAGTAGTCAGTTTCCAAAGTTTAAACTGCTTAACAATAACTATACCCTCTTGAACAGTCTATAGAATATCCCATGCTTCCTTAGCAGACATGCAAGTAGAAATCCAAGGAAACTAAGTGGGAGAAACTCCATTGTAGACAGCATTGATTGTCTTGTTATTACAATTGGAAGCCAATTTCTCCTCCTGAGTCTATTATGCCTTAGGTTCAGGAATATTTTTCCCTTCAGACACAACCATGAGTCTGGTATAGTCATATTCAATAGAATTCTAAACTTTAGCATCAATGGACCTTAGAAAGGCAATCAATCTAACTTTTTAGTAGACATAATTTGATCCATCCAACAAAGGTAACTTAGTGGTCGATGTGCCTTTTCAATTGAATTTCATTTTAGAAATTTCAAAAGACCTACACACAATAGATTTGTGTGCCCCGCTCCGATACCACTTGATTATTTTTTTAGAACCTTCGACGATGAAGTATTCAAGGTCTCAATCTGTTTTCTAGAGCGCAGTCTAATTAACAATGACATAATAAAAAAAATGAAAAAAACAATCAACAACACAAAGAAGACGAGGCACACAATTTTTACATGAAAACCCAATGCGAGAAAAATCACAAGTCCTATCACTCAGATCAATGGAAACCGAGCACTATAAAAGATGGTTACAAATATATACTCACAGATAGAGATGCTCATGGACTAGGTTGGGCTTGTATATGTAATTAGGGCCCATTTAATAATTGGGTTGGGCTTGGGTTAAGTGATAGAAAGCCCAAAGCCTGGCCTAGCCTAGCCGGTGTAAAGAATGCATGTAATTTAATTTAATTAGTGCAAACAATAACTCAAATGGCCATAAAATAAATAAAAAGCCCGATTCAGCCCAACCCAACTAATTAAACGGGCAAGTTTGGGCCAAACTTTTACAACCCCTATTAGGCTTGGACTAGGCTTGGTCTACTGTTTCTAAAGTCAGGCTGGGCCTGGATATGCCTTAGCTAGGCCCACTCGGCCCATGAACATCCCTACTCACAGGCCTTTTTCCAGTTGCAACTCAACCTAAGGATTACAGTTATTCTTGCCAACTCCTCGCGGTTCACCGTCACCTATGCTTGAACCAGCCACCTTGAATCAGCAAGGCGAACTAAACAAACCACCTTGAATCAGCAAGGTAATTGAAACTCCTACGAGAGTATAAGCAATATTCTCTAGAAACTTAGAGGCTCAGCGCAATCTTTCAATGAATGCTCTAGAGAAAACAAGGTATCCCTAATGTGTATTCTCAACTTAGAATAAAGAGAATAGAGAGATTGGTGCTTAGGGTTGAGATAAAAAACATTTAAATAACTCATAATTCGTGCCCTTGGATTAGAGTCTATCAAGAACTAAAACAAGTAGTCCTAGTACAAAAGGGAAAGAAGTCCATGTAGGAAATTGAGTTTTTCTCCATCCTCAGCTCAAGCGAGCATGTAGTCTGCTTGAGCATGTAAAGCTTCTATTTGGCCAGAATTCCTAGCTATGCTCGAGTGGGCACCACCTCCACACACACGGACAGTGCTTTTGTCCCAACTTCAAATCTTCAAGAGTGCTTTCCATGTCTTTGTTGTCTTTACTTCAGAACTTTTAGCAACATACGCAACAGTCCATTATAAAAGAAATACAAAACCCCAACTCAATTGAACCCTAAGTTTGTCCAACCCATAAATTAGTCATCACTCATAATCATAATAGAAGTTACTTAGGAGCTGGAAAGAGTCAAAAATAAATTCGTGCAGGTCAAATCTAATTGATGCTAGTTTTTTTGTGGGACACCTGGAGTGAGATTGATGAAGTCAAAATAAATTGGACAGTCTAAATCAATTAGAAGTTGCCAATTGAGATAAGTTAGCTTCATATTTAATAATAATAATAATAATAATAATATTATTATTATTATTATTATTAAATGGGTTTGACATTTGCAACTTGATTAATAAATGTGCCGAGTTTGAATTGTGTTGATGCATGTTATTAATTGACTTGTAACAAACTAGCTCTTTCTGGTTTGTGCATTGACCTGTGAAACTAAACCAATCTTGACTTCGTAATTTAAAAAGGTTTGGGTTGTCTCTTTTAACCTGGGTATTTTAAACTTTGTCCGAGTAGGCAACCTACAGTGGTCATTTCGTCTTAAACCCAATCCTTCGTTAGAGAGATAGAGTGCCCAAAGACCACCTTCATTATGTTATACAGCACTCTTATTTCTATACATTAAAGCGGGATGTTAGTTGGAAAAAAAAAAAAACCCTTAAATCTTTTCTCTCCTTAAGCCAGATCATCTCATCTATTCTACATTAGGCATCTCTCCTCTCCTTGGCATAGTATTTTGCAATCGTCAACCCATGAAGGCCTCATTAATTCTCATCTTATTGATGAGAGTAATTTAATCCATCAAGGGACTTGATTTTTGTCTCATGTAAATCACGCCTCGATATCAACTATCATTTAGGAATTAGGAGAGCTTACCATTATAACACTATCAATATGATCCCACATGTGTTTTTTAGGGAGCCTACTTGAAGATTTGATTTAATTTTCGGCCAAAAGGCATATTGGTAATTCAATAATCATTTTATCGAACATTTAATTAAGAAATGAGAAACTTATACAAATATTTAACTGAATGCACGAATGATTTTAGTCCAAATTGCATTGTAATTTATAACATTAAAGTTTGATGTTAATTGGAAAAAAAGGAAATTTTACTGAAAAATCCCCAGAAATTCATTATAGACCAAAAATGACCCATAAAATTTGTATGGACCGAAGTGGTCCCAAGGGCTATTTCTTTTTTTCTGTTTTTTTTTTCCTGGTGGCTATATGTTCTATATACTTTTGTGTGACACCCCCCCCCCCCCCCCCCCCCCCCCCTCTCTTCTGCTTTTTCCTCTTCCTCATCTCTTCTACGCCATAGATTGCAGTTCTCCCTACCTAAAGTGGTCCCCTACCTCATTCAAGACACCACTTAGCTCCCTTTTTTCTCACGTTTCATCCCATTCAAGGGTCTTCTTCTTCCTCTTCATGGCCTACATGTAGATGACCGAGGAGAATTTTATTGTATTATTCATTCGCGAACCTTCTACCACCGTAGCTCAACGTTGAGTTTTTGCAATTTCCGTGGATTTAAAAAAAGGTGTCATTTTGGAGAATAGGGGTTCAAATTGTCATATGGTCCGTCTATGTGCAGTACTGAAATGTGGAGTTTTGAATTTTTGTTTTTGTTTGTTTTTGTTTTTGTTTGTTTTTGAGAACTAAATACTAAAAACTAATAACTACTAATAACTACCACGGACATTTTTCTCAAACCAAAATAAAGTTTCAAAGCTTAATTTTTAGTTTATAAGAGGGTGGGAGTTTATAACCAGTTTTTGCCTCAGTGACATACATCTTTGAAAACAATTTTCATTGAATTTATGGAATCCATTTGTAATATGTTCCAGCTAATTAGCTAATATGCTATTATTATATGTGATATATGTTTCTATTTTTTTTTTCATATTTTATCTTACTTGTTTAACCAGATCAATCACATAGATTGGTCGTCAATCACATAGATTGGTCGCCTTTTATTGAAATTAACCTTTGATCATTAATCTTATGGTCATGCAATATTCATATTTTGGTGATCTATGAAATCTAATAAGTTAAACACTCTGTAGATTTGATTTGGATAGACTTTTAAAGGAATCCGATTAATTAAAACGGCTCAGTATATTTTATGGATTTAATTATTGATTAGGTAGAATCGTAATTGGGTCACCAAAATCTAATGAAGATTTGTTAAAATTCCATACTTGATTTTCCATTTTGTTGTTATGTTGTCCAATAATTTTGGTAATTACCTTAATTTTAATACTTTTGCTATCAAGATCGTATATATAAAGAAATAAAAGTGAGTGAGACTTAGTTCCTAAGAAGACTTAATTTTCAACGGAGTCTTTATTGGCGCCACCTACTATTTAACTTACTCGTAAGCACATGACCTATAGGATAAAGGTCAATAGAAGACTCCATTTCTAATGAAGTCTTCAAGTTGAAGACTCCATTAGCAATGGAGTCTTTAGCATAAAACTACTCGTTTTCTACTTTTTTTTTACTTTTTTCAATATTTATTGCTTTTTTAAAATATACTTTTTTTATTTTATTTCCAGAAAATCAAAGATTCTATTGCTAATGGAGTCTTCGTCTTTGTAATTTTTAATTTTTTTTATTTTTTTCGAAAATTAAATAACAAGATGCCATTTCTGATGGCGTCTTCACTGAAGATGCTATTTGCAATAGCGTTTTCTATGAAGACTCTATTTCTAACGGAGTCTTATAGCAATTTTGGAAATAAATTTAAAACGGCTTTAGTTTTTTAAATAAGTAATAAAAAAATATTATTTCAAAAAATTACTCCCTTAATCTGTGTCAAGGTTTAAAGTCTTTCATATATATATATTTATTGATGGTACCACATGATATGTGAAATGAAGAGTCACATCTAATGACATTTGTAGGGACAAGGGAAATTAGCCATGGTGTCGGCAGGTGGGAAAACAAGCAATAGAACAATGCCGTAGATTCCATGCTTCCCCACCCTACATCTTAATCTACCTTCAACTGTCTCTAAATTCCCAACTAAATGCACCCATCAAGAAAATCCAACAATTTGCACTGTCATTTCCTGTGGCAGTACAGAGAGCACCTGTGGAATTCTCTGTCGTTTCTTTTGTATTGAGAGAGGTATAAATTTCTCATTGAAGGTGAAAGACACCAGGTACTTGCTGTCAATGCTTCTGCATCGTGGCATTTCTGACATTCAACTTTTGTGGTGTCTTTGATTATCTACTCCAGTAAATCATGTGCAGCCTTTTCCATGCTCCCCCCTTTAGGTGAGAGGGACACGTGAAGGTAAGGGGTGTTACGCATCATTTCACTCAAAAAGTTGGCTTAGGTGCCATTGCACATCTTTATCCTCCTGGCCACCATCATGCCCGTCCATCTCCAAAGAGTTGCAGTGCCTAACAAATTTTCTTTCAATTTTACAAAAGCTTTGGCTTTGAAATTGTGAACATGTTAAAATATTATATAAAAGTATGCTCATGTTTAGCACGGACAATATAATTCATAATGTTAAAAATTATTTAAAAAATAAAATAAAACTTCAGAATCACTTTAATGACAACAAAGAAAAATAAAATTGATTAATTTCAAAATGAAAGCAATTAATTTATTTAGTTTCACTTCAGTATTCTTTTGAAATCATTAGAATCATTCGAGTAGGCCCATAGCATTTTTCATGTTTTTTTTAGTTTTTTGGTGATCTATTCTTCTAAACTCCATATTTTTAATAGCTGCTTTATTTGATTTGTTAAAAGAATAAATTTAAATTAACATTCATTATTCCACAAGTTATAAAACAATATAAGAATAAAAAAAACAGCAGTAAATAAATTAATATATTGGCAAGGTTTTTGCCATTGCCAGTTCATCGAACAAATAAAGAATATGATTAGTGTAGATGAAACAAATACGATAGAACAAAGCTACTTGTAATCAATATTTTTGAAACTCACTTGTCTTGCATTGAAAGGAGTAAAAAAAAAAAAAAAAAGAGAAATCAATATTTCCACTAATATCCAAGCTCATCTATAAAGAAAACAAAAATAAATCACAGTAACATAAATAAATGTTTTGGCTTGAATATTTTTCAGCATCACAAAGTCAAATCCTCTATACTCTATAATTATCACTGCATACCACTAATTGTACCCTAACCTGTAGCATTTTCAAGATAAAGAATCCACCAAATCAAATGGAAAAATTAATAACAAAATGTTCAACAAAGCATTAAAAAAAGAATTTTACCCAAGTCCTCACCAAATGAACCTACATAACACAGTTTTTGGTTTTGTGTGATGAAGCATTTTTAAGATATTTTATTTCCTACCTACATAGCATTTTGAGAATCTAGCAAATATAAATGAAATCACGACTAAAATCAAGCATCAAGCTTGGAAAGACAAAACAAAGAATACCAAAAAACATTAATTAAAATTTTTTTTAAATGATAGAAAAATAAAATCAAAGATCCATGGTCTTTCCACATATTGAATCAAAAGGCTTTACTAAAAAGAAAAGAAATCATTAAAATGTCTAGAAAAGGAAGCCAATCAAACATCAATAATCTAATCGAAAAATGATTAGTTACAAACCTAAAATGTAGGAGACGGCTTGGTGTTAAAAACCTTTCAGAATAATCCATAATTGAAAACGTACCCCACATTAGTTTAAAAAAAAAAAAGCATTGTCTGCAATGACCTAATTAAAAAAAAACCCTACAACTATCAAGTAAATATAACATAATTGATCTGATTGCCACTTTAGTTATGCATTGATATACACATTTTGATGACCATCAAGAAACCATCACAATTACCAATCTGCTAAATACGATGCCCATCACCTCTATTCATTCAACAATCCCAACCTCTCATTATCTTAGTTCGAATGACGACCGTTAGAAAACTTTATTAGACTGTCATCCACTCCTGAATTGACATGATATGAAGCGGATACATCAAAGATAGGAAGAACTGGGAATTTTCAAAACCAATCAAGTGCCTCAAAATAATTGTCGGACTCATATTAACTTTATTGATGAAGAAACCATCAAGTGCCTTACAAAAGCAGAAACCAAGATATGAAATTTAGACTTTTTACATAAATAATAGAAAATGTTATCTTGATTGAGAGAGATCCGTTTGCTCAATCTTCTCTTCTGCGGATGTGATGTAACCTCTATTGTGAGTACTAGGGAATTTGATAGTTATTATGTAAAGTATACATAAACGTAGTTATTGTGTTTTCCTTATACAGAGTATAGAGTAGGGAATTTGTTTCTTTCTTTTTTTTTTTTTGGAAACATAGAAGTTTTATTCAATATATAGGATTACATTATGCATCATCCACGATAAAGAAATCATCAAAATTTGAACTCAAACTCATTTTGCTAGGGCATGAATTTTAACATTGTCAATTCTAAGGATAGGTTAACGTAGTACGGTTTTTTATTTATGCAGCTAGATGACATGGAAATTCAAAATAGTTTCTTAATAATTTAAAATATAAAGGATGGTGAATCTTTTATAAAAAGCTTGATTTGGAAAGAATGAGAAATTATCCACACATTATAGGGCAAACCAACCACCTAAATGGGTATACGATCGAGTCTCTTATACTTTTCACTATTTTTCTAAGCTCGTCTTTAATGTGGTGTCACCCTATATTAATATTATAGAAGAAATTTTAATCGTTAAAACCAAACTCTTCTACGTAAACCAAAAGTGGAGGAATTAAGTTCCAAAGGTTATTTATTTATTATTATTATTATTATTATTATTATTGTTATTATTATTTTGGCGCTAACGGAGGTTATCCCGGTCCTTTGGGCCGAACTAATCCCTTCGTGCCCAGGGAAAGCTAGATAAATTCCTTATTGCCCCTGTGCGGTAGGACAAACTTTTGGAAACAAACCATAGTCTTAGGCCAATTGAGTTATCCTTTGGGTTAAGCTCCAAAGTAGTTAGACATGATATTCCACAAAATACAATTGATAAAAAAACCAAAAAACACTTAAGGGAGCATTTCTACTTTTTGCAGGAGTCTCCAAAGAGACACTAAATTTATATATCCAAATTCAAATTTCTAACATATCGATTGAAAAAAAGGAAGACTATTTATAAAGCATAGTTGTAGTCACCCCTCTTCCACAAGGTAATTTTCTAAAATCAATAAGAATACACAACAAATAAGAATATCTTCAAAGTTATAATGTACAAAAAGACAGTCACAAGGAAATGTAAATTTGAAAGAAGTTTTCATCTACAAATCCCTTCTTGCAAACTTTCTACCTTTCAATGGAACAAAGAAAAAAATAAGGAGGCATGCGCTTACTCTATAGAGTTGGGGTCTCTTATTTGAAATGAAAATTCCTACGCACTTGTCAACTTACCTGTATCTGAGACTTAATGTGTCAGGCCCACTACCATGATGATGGACCAGAACACTAATGCCAACGCCCCTCACTCTTTATTAACTTCCATTTTCTGCACTTGAATGAGAAAATGGAAAACACATTGAGGCCCTTTTATTTCTACCCTCAACGAATCTTTATATAGAAGGGGTTATATATGGCGAATAAAAAAGAAACAAACAATCATCTTGCTCCTCACCCCATCTATCATTGAGATCTATATCCTTTACCCATAAGCTGATTCATCAGGCATCCATCTTTAAGCCTATGATCAATAGAAAGTGATTTGAGTAGGAGAGATTTATAGTGATCTAGCCTTTTGACGAATACGTGATCTCATCATTTGAGTAAGTTGGCCTTGAATGTTATAGCAAACTCGTGGCAACGATCCAAATCTGCCACAGTGATCTTCAACCAACACTATTTTCTAGGTCTTAGCTCGTTACTTCTGAAAAAGAAACCTCAATACCGCAAAGAGGGCACATTTGCAAATGAAGCAAATCATCTTGCAAATGAGTACAATGAAAGACAAAAAGGTCGAGACATCCCACTATTTCTTAAAGACAGATTTAAAAAGAGATGTGAGGATGCTGCCCAATAAGCTAAAGGACATAGAGTTCTCAGCATCATTTGCTCGACTTCAATGACCTGATATTGCTCATATTAATTTTATACCAACAAAAATTAGACTGAGATGTTGAAAAATATAAAAGTAATTAAAAGTTAATGGAGAAGAAACTTAAAGAGGTTGAGATTGGATTTGGTGATTAAAAATTAGACTACAAAACTAATTGCTATAATGTAGTATAATGGTCAAATTATATCCATAAACAAAAGTTACTTGTCAACAAAACAATTAACAATATAAAATAAGATAGAAAAAAAGAATAGCATTCAACTTGTATCATGAGAATAGGATTCAGATGGTACACACAAACGTTTAAAAATAATAAAAAAATAGTAAAGCACCACTAAAACTTACTACTTTCCAACAAAAATAGAAATGGTGCACAAAGATTGGGAGGATTTGAGTAATATCTAAGAATAGGATTCTTACCCAATTTTTATTTTTAATCATTATATTTTAACTATCATCATCATCGTCTCCATATCTCATCTATTGGGTTGAGCTTTAGGAGTTCTAACCCAAAACCTCAAGGTTATAATGCAAAGCACTTTTCCATGTTCTACCTAAGTACATTATTTAAAGCAAATATAAGCAATCTCCAAAAAACACCAAAATCTAGTATGAAATACTATTGAAAATCAACCTGTGAACAGACATCCAAATCAACTATATTTGTAATAATTTTTACCATTCCTTTCAAATGTAACAAAACATAGTAAAAAATTAAAAAAAATTAAAAAACTCATAAATTGGAAGTATCACCACAAACAAATTAATCAAACAAAAATCTAAAACACCAATACATAAAATGTTACCCTATTGGAGCCAAATAAAATGGCAGAGAAACCAAGAACGCCAAATTCATGTTGGATCGGATCGAGCGTCGCACCAATGATCAAAATGAGGTATTGCCGTGATGTCAGCTATAAACTCAGCATTAATTGTTGGCATAACGTGTAATATAACTTTCCCTTTTTGATAGGCTTGATGAGCATATCAAAAGTCTCTAGCTTATTCCACCAGAGAGGATTTACAGTTGCTTGATAAGAGAAATGTGCAATTATGCAAATGGAGAGGAAAGGTCAAAATCAATTTCCCAGCATCAAAATCAAATTGAAATCAATCTCTGATTGCTCAATTCACCTCATATATATATATAATTGACACCCAATTAAATATTTGATTAAAAGCAGTATGTGAAATCTTCAAATTCTTCCTCCTCCTCTATCCACTTGGTACAACCTTTGAACTATATCTTGCCTTGTTGTATTGGCATAGAATGGCATAAAATACAATTACTACACTCCAGCAATTGTTAATGACAACTATTTTCATTTTTCTTCTAAAAAAACCATTTTCATACTTCTAGTTAATGAATGATGTATAATTTATTTATTAGAGACATAGTTACTTTCAATTGCATAGATTCTCAATATTTTGTTCAATAGAATTCGAGCTACTTTACATTAAAAAAATTAGGTGAAAACCTCTAATTTCTCATAATTAGATCAAATTTTCCTGAAATTCTTATAACTAGCACAGTCTCAAACATGTTTGATTATGTCCACTACTAATTGGGAGTTAAGCTAAACTCTTAAAAGAATATCTTCCTTTGTTCATGTGAGCCCACGCGTGACTATAAATAATTTGATATTTAGTAAGTCTCTATTTTTTAATCAAAACTTACAAAATTAAGATACACTAAACAAAATGATAGAAGCATCAAGAACAGCCAAAAGGAATTAGAAAAGTATCCCATCGGGGCCCTTCCAGAATGCGCTACGGGATTGAGTGGATGGGAAATGTACTACTTTTTCACAGTGGATCGCTTTCAGTTGGTGTTATCCATGAATTGTGATACGATGCATCTAGCATCATGACTTCGCGCAGAAGGTGGCTCAACATTCCCCACGCTCCCCTTGTCCCACGTGGACGATCCCAGATAAGGCAAGTGGCGCATTTTGAGTCACATGCCAATATCACGTTGATGTGCAAAAGTTTTCCAATAAAAAACATATGGATGCCCCTTGTTTTTTTTCCTACTGGGGGCCTTTTAAAATGCATAAGAGGAACCCTAAAGTGGGCTGCAGACACACAACCTCCTTTGTGGGACAAGCACTCTTCGTAAATGATAATCATAGTTTAATCATATTATTATGATGAGATATTTTTAAGGTACTAGATTTCATTCTCCCGCGCTTGATATGGGCCCATTGTCGGAAAACTTGAAACTCAACTTGAAATTCTTAAATCTAGGTAAGTACAGATTGAGTCAAAACTAAAAATTTTGGGACTTTGTTCATTTCATGTAGTTGAAGAAGCAGGAATTGTAAGATGTATTTTCAAATATGGTTGAAGATAAAAGAAACAAATGTGAATCTTCGAAGATGACTATTAAATTATCTCCCCTCTTAATATAAAGTGAATCAATGGAAGTTGAAAAATGTATACAAGTAATAATTCCTTATATCCTTTGGGCTTTCACCTTTTCACTAATCCTTTCGTGGAGTTCATTTGATATAATATTTTTCTATAATTTCTCTTATGTATTCTATTCAAACGAATAGGCTCTTTTTTTTTTGAATTTTTCATTTTTTATTTTGAAGTTTGCTTAGGCAAGTTAACCTAGTTTTGACCAATTGTTTGAGCATGATCAATACCATTTAAACACTAAGGTTCTGTTATAGAGGACTCAATTTCGTGGCCCATCCAAGTTGACTTAACCATAACTCATCATAATCATAATTAAAGTCTTATCTCATTAACTTGGAGTTACCTTAGTGCAAAAACACATACCAATATTCCTAATATATGATTAGAGAATTCTCTCTCTCTCTCTCTCTCTCCCCCCCTTTTTATTTATGTATGTTTTTTTTGTAGAAAGAAAATTTATTAAAATAAACAAACAGCCAAATAACAAGAAAGAAACAACCCCGGCCAAAAGGATAGAAGAGGTTCAATCCCAACCTAAATCCCGCCTAATAGAAAAACAAAACTTGGCAAGTCCATAAACTTGGCCATTTAGGGCCCTTGTAACATACACAAAGTCTACAAAACTTTAAAAAAAATAAAAAAAGCTTTAATGTGTAAAATAATAGGATATATAGACTAGTCATAGTCTCCCTCTAATGCTTTCATAACTTCTTGAGAATTCAACAAAACAAAAAGCTTGATAAAACCATTCTTCCTTCCTTTATCCAATGTTGCTATGACCACCTTTGCTTCGGCCACTTAACAGCACCTGCATCCACAATAATCTCATTTAACATCATCACAAAATCAAAGGAAGTATATTCAGCATTAGCCTTATAGGCGGCATCAGAGAAAATTATGATATCTTTTTTTATAAAAATCAAAGAAGGGGCTATTGTTGGCCAAGTGGGTCCAGACCATTAATGGGTTCAGTATCTGGGGTAGTTTCCCTAATGATATTAGGAATTTCCTGTTTTGTCAAACAGCAGTTTTCTAATAGGTTAGGACTTTCCTTTTTCTTGAGATAGAGTTCTTGGAGGATAAGGATGTAATGGTTATATATATGATGTAATCTGTAACCCTAGAGAGAGGCTGAGAGTGGCTGAGATTCCAAGGCTCTGGTTTCACAGATTGGAGGAGAACCTAGTGGAAATTGGTTTTCCGTGGACGTAGGCATCTTTGCCGAACCACGTAAATCTTCTTGTCTTCTTGTGTGGTGATTGGTGCTCTTTGTTGCGTTTGCACACACGCGCACAACAAGTGGTATCAGAGAGATTGATTGTGCGTGGAAGATCAACAGGAGGCAGTGATCAGACGTAATCTCTGTGTGGGCCACGTGAGAAACACGATTGCTCTGTTACAGAGAAATTGGTTTCTGTAGTTGCTGAAGAAGAAGACAGAGAGAGGGTTCTTAGGTTTGGTCTCGGTGTGTTGTGATCTTCATCGTAGAAGAAGGAGGGTTGCCGGTTTCTAAGACGAAGATCGGAGGAAGACCGGAAGAAAGAAAAAAAAAAAAGGGGACTGCGCTTACCGGTCGCCGCTGCCAGAGATCGTCGGTAGGTCGCAAGTTGCCGCCGCCGTCGCCGTGCCGTCGCCACCCCTCTTCGCTGGTCGCCGGCACCGCAGAAGACCTCGGCGTGTTTGTCGTTGCAACGTCTGCAACTGGTTGCAGACGCAGAGATAAAGGAGACGACCCAGCGGTCTGGGTCTTGGGTTCGGGTCAAGTCTGTTCCACCTAACCCGCAGTGTAGAGAAGCCCAGAAGCGTCCGGTTTAAGGTCAGTTCGGGTTTCAGGTCAGTTTGACCCAACCCGTGGTGAAAGCCCAGTCAGCAGCATAAGTGTAGTTTCGGGTCCGGTCGGGTCGACCTAAACCCGGTATCAGACGGTCCAGCCCATCAGCCACCGCCAACGTCAGTAGCGTGACGTCATCAGGCTGACGTCAGCCCACGTCATCGGACAGACGGTCAACCGCCAGAGTTGACCAGATTGACGGCAGAAATTCGTTTCTGCGATATCTTGATCATTCGACGTCCGATCAGAGATCCGTTTGCGCCTACGGACTCGTTTCGAGCAGATCTACGTGTCAGTGGAATAAGATTGACTGTTTGAGGGTAAACAAGGAGTTTGACCAAATTAGAAGGGTAGAAAACCATTTTTGCGATATCAGAGCCATCCGGAGTCGGATTTCAGATCCGTTTCTTCCAGCGTGCTCGTGTTGACGAGATCTACAGCGTTGTGCAAGAGTTGAGGTCAGTGTTAGTTATTTGTTTTTTCCTGTTACTTAATTTGATTAAGATGGAGAACAATACTATCAACACTACCATGGTTAAGCTCAACCATTCCAATTGGTTGATCTGGAAACCGAAGATGGAGGATATTCTCTATTGTAAAGACCTCCATGACCCCGTTGGGGGGAGAATGCCCGACCGAAAGATATGCAAGATGCTGACTGGAACAAATTGCATAGAAAAGCGATTGGTCACATCAAAAGTGGATTGATAACAGTATATTTCACCACGTGTCTAATGAAACCAATGCGAATAGCCTTTGGAAAAAGTTAGAAGCAATGTATGATAAAAAAAACCTCAGTGAACAAAACCTTCTTGATCAGAAAGCTTGTAAACATGAAATTCAAGGATGGTGGTCACTTCGAAGATCACATAAATGAGTTCCAAAGTGTGGTAAATCAGTTAGCCATTATGAAGATGATCCTTGATGATGAGATGCAAGCTTTGTTGCTTCTGAGTTCTTTGCCGGATACATAGGAGACATTGGTTGTTTCCTTGAGCAACTCTACTCCAGATGGTGTATTATCTATGAGTCAAGTTATTAGTAGTCTACAGAATGAAGAAACTAGATGAAAATCTGCGGGGATAGATAATGCACAGGCCTTTATTACTGAGAACAGGGGGAGAAGTAAGAGTAAAGGACCAAAGGGGGGTCGTGGCAAGTCTAGAGGTGAATCACAATCTAAGTCTGGCAGTGAATCACAGAGCAAGAAAAAGTCTGTAAAATGCTTTTTCTGTGGCAAGATGGGCCACGTAAGGAAAAATTGTTTTGCTATGAAGGAACAGAAAGGCTCCAACAATGATAAGAAGAATGACAGTGATAACACTACAGCTACTTTGGAACAGGAAGTAGTAATGCTCGCCGGCGATGATGATAAGTGTTTGAGTGTTGCAGATGATCAGATTGAGTGGGTTGTTGACACAGCAGTATCCTATCATGCTACGCCCTGCAGGGAGATGTTCACGATGTACAAAGCAGGTGACTTTGGTACTGTGAAGATGGGCAACACGAGTCATTCTGAGATTTTTGGTATCGGTGATGCCTGCATTAAAACCGATATTGGTTGCACAATGACGCTGAAAGATGTGCGACATGTTCCTGATCTGCGGTTGAATCTGATTTCCGGGACAGCATTGGACCGTGCAGGTTATGAGAATTACTTCGAAAATGGCAGATGGAAGCGCACTAAATGGTCTCTTGTTATTGCGAGAGGTACAGCAGGTAATACTCTTTATAAAACACAAGTAAAGCTGTGCAAAGATGCATTGAATGCAGTTCAAGACAATTCCTCTCTGAATCTGTGGCATAAGAGGCTTGGTCATATGAGTGAGAAAGGCTTGCAGATGTTGGCAAAGAAGAATTTAATTCCTTGCTCCAGAGGTATATCCCTTGACCCTTGTGATTATTGTTTGTATGGTAAACAACATATGGTTACTTTCTCTTCGACATCAAAATTGAAATCGAATGTGTCGGATTTGGTATATTCTGATGTTTGTGGTCCCATAGAGGTAGAATCATTGGGTGGCAATAAGTTCTTTGTCACGTTCATCGATGATGCATCTAGGAAAGTCTGGGTTTATCTGTTGAAATCAAAGGATCAAGTGTTCCAGATGTTTCAACAGTTTCATGTCAAGGTTGAAAGAGAAACAGGTAAACTCTTGAAGTGTCTCCGTTCTGATAATGGGGGAGAGTACACATCCAACCAGTTCAGAAGCTATTGCTTGAAGCATGGCATTCGACATGAAAAGACAGTTCCCGGTACTCCACAGCACAATGGTGTGGCAGAGAGAATGAACCGCACTATTCTTGAGAAGATGAAATGCATGATAAGATTAGCATGGTTGCCTAAGTCATTCTGTGGTGAAGCCGTTCTGACTACCGTTTATCTGATTAACAGATCTTTCTCAGTTCCTTTGAATTATGATCTTCCATAGAGAAGATAGACAGGTAAAAATGTTTTCTATTAACATTTGAAGGTGTTTGGGTGTAAAGCATTTGTGCTTGTACCAAAGGAGCAGCGTTCCAAGTTGGACGATAGGGCAGTGAGTTGCATCTTTCTTGGCTATGGTGGGGATGAGTTTGGCTACAGATTATGGGATCCAGAGAAGAAGAAATTTATCAGAAGTAAGGATGTAGTTTTCCATGAAGACCAGTTCTTTGGAGATGTTGAGAAGATTGATAAGTCTTCTGAGAAAGTTGATAGAGTGGTTGATCTCACACCGACTCCTTCTCCGGTGCAGACTACAGGTGGAGAAGGTGGACAAAACGATCCGGATCGTGATGAGCACAGGGGTTGCCAGATGATGAGGGTGTTGAGCAGGGGGAGCAGCAGTCTCCTCATATTGAAACCACGAAACCTCAAGTTAGGAGGTCTACACGGGAGCGTCAACCATCAACTAGGTATCCTGCATCCGAATATGTGTTGCTTACTGATGAGGGAGAGCCAGAGAGCTTCCGAGAAACAATGACTCATGCTGATAAAGATGAGTGGATGAAGGCTATGCAGGATGAGATGAGTTCTTTGAAGAAGGACAAGACATATGAGCTGGTGCAACTTCCTAAAGAAAGGAATATTCTGAAAAATAAATGGGTGTTCACGCTGAAAAAGGAAGAGAATGGAAAACTGGTGAAGCACAAAGCACGGTTAGTGGTAAAAGGCTTCGCACAGACAAAGGGTATTGACTTTAGTGAAGTTTTCTCTCCTGTTGTGAAAATGACTTCTATTAGAGTCGTTTTGGGTCTAGCTGCCAGCATGGACCTTAAGCTTGAACAGATGAACGTGAAGACCGCGTTTCTTTACGGTGACTTGAAAGAAGAGATCTGCATGACTCAGCCAGAGGGGTTTGAGGTAGAAGGACAAGAACAGATGGTTTGTAAGTTGAAGAAGAGTCTTTACGGGCTAAAGCAAGTACCGAGACAGTGGTACAAGAAATTTGATTCATTCATGTTAAGTCATGGGTACCGGAGGACAGTTGCAGATCATTGTGTCTATGTTCGTCGATTTATCGATGGCTGGTTCATCATCCTTCTTTTATATGTAGATGATATGCTGATAGTTGGACAAGATATCAAGTTGATTGGCAAGTTGAAAGAGGAGATGTCAAAGTCATTTGAAATGAAAGACTTGGGTCCCGCACGAACGATACTGGGCATGCAAATACGTCGTGATAGGAGTTCCAAGCAGCTGTGGTTGTCACAGGAGAAATATGTTGAACGAGTGCTCGAATGGTTCAACATGAAGAATGCTAAGCCAGTTAGCATACCTCTAGCCAATCACTTCAAACTAAGCAAGCGCTTGTGTCCTACTACAGATGATGAAAAGGAACGGATGGCATGTGTTCCTTACTCTTCTGCTGTGGGGAGTCTCATGTATGTTATGGTTTGTACATAGCCAGACATTGCTCATGCTGTGAGTTTAGTGAGTAGATTTCTCGCAAACCCTGGAAAAGAGCATTGGGAAGCAGTGAAGTGGATCTTTAGGTATTTGGGAGGTACTTCCAAGGTGTGCTTATGTTTCGGAGGCTCAAAACCAGTTATAGAAGGTTATACTGATGCTGATTTTGCAGGTGATCTTGATCGTCGGTTATCGACTTCTGGTTATTTGTTTACTTTCGTAGGGGGAGCTATCTCCTGGCAATCGAAGTTACAGAAGTGTACAGCATAGTCTACAACTGAAGCGGAATACATAGCTGCTAATGAAGCAGGGAGATAGATGCTTTGGTTGAAAAGATTCCTTTAGGAACTAGGTTTGAAGCAAGACGAATATGTAGTTTACTGTGATAGTTAGAGTGCTATGGATTTTAGTGAGAATGCTACATATCATGGTCGCATGAAGCACGTTGATATCAAGTACCATTAGATTCGTGAAGTGATCGAAAAGAACTTTATGAAGCTGGAAAAGATTTATTCAGACAAGAATCCCTCGGACATGATGACCAAGGTTGTGTCTAAGGGAAAGCTGGAGCTGTGTTCACAGTTGGCAGGACTGAACTCCCAATAAGAGGTTCAAGGCATCTTTCCTATGGTCTGGAGGGGGAGATTGTTGGCCAAGTGGGTCCAGACTATTAGTGGGTTCAATATCTGGGGTGGTTTCCCTAATGATATTAGGAATTTCCTGTTTTGTCAAACAGCAGTTTTCTAATAGGTTAGGACTTTCCTTTTTCGTAAGATAGAGTTCTTGGGGGATAAGGATGTAATGGTTATATATATGATGTAATCTGTAACCTTAGAGAGAGGCTAAAAGTGGCTGAGATTCCAAGGCTGTGGTTTCACAGATTGGAGGAGAACCTAGTCGAAATTGGTTTCCCGTGGACGTAGGCATCTTTGTCGAACCACGTAAATCTTCTTGTCTTCTTGTATAGTGATTGGTGATCTTGGTTGCGTTTGCACACATGCGCACAATAGCTATGGAATGTTTTCCACATTCCCATAAGGGAAGGTCCTCAAGATAACATGTTAAATCCTCAATACTCTTATGGACAAGTCTAATGATCTTCTATGGATCTAAAGAATGGCCTCTATGGATGACGTTGTTTTTGGCTTTCCATAGAGTCTGCCACATGGAAATGATCCACATTTTTTAGTGGCAATCTCCCAGAGAGCAAGGGAGTAGGTGGCTATGCTTACATGAGTCCTTCCACCATTTAATTAGATCCATAGAATGCATAGAATCATAATAAAGTCCTCATGTTGAACCAAACGAACACGCTCTAGCAAAGTCGCAATACATGAGAACATTTACAATCGTGTCCTCCTTCTTTTCACATATGGGATATTTAACATATGTATGGTTAACCGTAGATGTAATAATAGCCCTTACCATAATAGCATTTCTAAGGTATTTTCACCCAAATAATAAAATTCTTTGAGGAAAAGGAAATCTCCATAAGGCTTTCCAATTTATCTTAGAGGAGTGATTAGTGTTGTTGTGATTATTGAACATTACCCGTTGTGCGCATACATGAATCACAAGATCAACAAGAACAAGCCACACACAAGAAGAGACGAGATTTACGTGGTTTATCCGAACATGGCTACATCTACGGGCACAGAGACGATCATCTTCACTATCACAAGTAAAGTATACAGAAACACACAGTTCTCTCAAATCGTCTCACCTACGTGGTATGGGAACACCACGGGCATAAAATCTAGGGTTACAGACTACACACATATATAGTCTCCACTTTCTTGACCACCAAGAAAGCCCCGGTACAATTACCAAAATACCCTTGACTTTAAACCAGTCATTGGCTTACCCAATGGACTCATCCAGTTAAACCGGAATACAAGACATATACCCAACAAGTATCATATCTTATGCAAATTAATCTGCAAGCTGATTTCGTTGTTAGCTGGCCATTTTTTGAAAAAGGCTTAACTCTTTCATCCTCAACAAAGAATCTAAAAATAAAAATCTTACCTATCTTTAGCATAATCAAGGCTATTAAAATAATAATGTAAAGCATTAGTATTCCATTTTTATCGCATTCCAAAGATCTTTAACCTTGAGGTCATGGTTATTCATAAAAGAAAAGTGCTTTTTCAAACCATTTTTGCAAGGGATCCAGGTTACACTTCCTTACAAATATATTCTCTCCATTGCCAATAATCCATCCAACTTTTTCATTTATGAACTCAACTCCCTCAACAAATTCCTTCCAAAACCAAGATTTGCCTTTTCTGAATCTTGCTTCCCAAAGGTTACCTCTGGGATAATATTTAGCCCTAAGAATTTTTTAGCATAGGAGGTCTTCATTGCTCAAACATCTATAGCAAGTTTTAGCTAAGAGGGTTAGATTATTACTTTCGGTATCTCTTACTCCTATTTCCCGTTTGAAAATGGGTAAGCATAGTTCTTCACGGTATGAAAATTTCTTTTTCCCTCACTCTCGCCCTACCAAAAAACACTTAGCATTTTATCAATAAAATTTGCAGTTTTATTCAAAAGGCGAAGAATTGACATGGTATAGATAGGAATAGCAAAGGCCAAATTTTAATTAGTGTATTTCTACATGTGTTATGTCTAATCATGAACACTTAATGATTCTTTCAAGATTTTATAATTGGCCTAGTTGCTTTCAAAAAGCACCCAAACTGAAGAACACAACCAAAAGCTTACAAGGGATAATATTTTTAAGTGTCTAGTTGCATAACATTAATCCAACTATATGAATTTTATATTTTATTCCCATCGGAAGGGATACGATGATTTGTCTAATAAACCACCCCAAACGAGAAGTACAAACTATACTGGATTATAATAAATTATCATCAAAACCAAACCACATCAACCTAAGCCTCCAGCCTCCTTGAGTTTTTGGAATTTACTAGATACACACTCACTTGTTGAATGGAGAAGCTAGTCACTTGAACCAATGATTCCTTAGTGTGTTGTAAAATGGTATCAACCTTACCAACCCACCATTATTAATCAGTTCAGGCTGCACAAGTAGTGACGTTCCATCTTATCGTGAGCCATAGCCTACAAAATATCAATCAAGTCTCTTAATTGTATGCTCTTACTTTAAATTAAAAATTAATAAATTGGTATCTGAATGCAATCATCATCATCATTATCATCAAAGCCTTATCCCAACCATGTTGGGGTCGGCTACATGAATTCTATTTCGTCATTCCGTTCTATTTTGATATCTGAATGCAATAAAGTGTAATATATAAGAGTCCCACCCTAAACAAAACCTAGACTCACTGGTTAACGAGAAGCGTACCAACTACCAAGTCCAGTGCCTGAGCTTTTGATGGACTCGTGCAACATGGTGCCTTTTACGCAAGCTGACTCGACCGAGTCAAATGGAGTCCATATGTTTTTAGAAAGAAGGCTAAGGAAATAGCAGTTTCACTACTTACGGTTGTTGTCCGGTGGAAAGTGCCTCCTACTTCCTTACATATCAATATACTAAGGGCATAATAGGTAAACTACATCTAGAGATTCCTTTAGGGCATGTTTGGCAAAATGGTAGAGTAAAGTAGAATAAAGTCAAATTTTAAAAATTCAAAATTTCCCACTTCTTCTTTTTAAAAATTCAAATTTTTTTCATCTTTTTTTAAAAAAAGTCAAAAAGTCATCACTAAATTACAAAAAAATATCTATTTTTTATACAAAAAACCCAAAGGATTATATATCAAACAATTAAAAACAAAAAGTCATCATAACTCAATTTTATATATTAAACCTACAAAAATGAAGGCCTTTGGAGGGTGTCACATAAGCAATATTTTTTTTCTTTTTTTCTAAAGCGCCACGTTATCTTCTAAAATCTCTCCCTCTACCCTCCTCTCTCTTATCTATTCTATTTATTCCCCAAAAATCTTTCTATTTGAATGGTATTCAAACCTCTTCCTCATCAATTTAGATTTTTCCCTAAAATCTCTCCTCCCACTAAATCTCTCATTCTATCTATCATTTCTGCATCACCCCAAAGGCCCATGCATAGCCCGGGCCCTATAATAAAAGAGTTACATTTCAAAACTTATTGTATTATTTGCACTTAAATATTATATTATATTAATATAATAAAAAAACATTTATAAATTAATTTAGTGCATTTGCTAAATCGGTGGAGATAATTGAATATAATATTAATGTAACATAAATAATTTATAAATCAATTTAGTGCATTTGCTAAATCGATGGAGATAATTGAATAATATAAATATAATTTTGGAGAAGATAATTGAGAAAATTTGAAATGCAAGCACACTTTATAATATGCAAGCACACTTTATAATTGAGGTTTTTTTTCAATAAAACTTCTTAATTCTTTATTTTTTATGTTTACAGTACTTTTCTATACTTTTTCTCCCTTAAAATTAAAATTTTCTTTCTTAATTTGAGTGGATTACTCAAATGTTTCTAACAATGTTATAGCACTACTATGATTTTATGAATAATTCTAAAATTTTAAATAGGGTCAAATATTTATACTTTGTTGTGTTTATTGAGAAAATATATTTTATGTTTCCATTTTTAAGTGATATATTTTGAATTTTGGCCTTTAACTATTATACTTTTTTTATAGGATAATTGCACTTTTAGCCAGACTAATCTCTTTGCTCCTACGTGGAGCCAGATAAATCCTCTGAGGTGTGATAAGAACCATTTGATATTCAAACCTTGTAAGAATATTAGATTCAAATTTTCTCAATTAATGAATAATTCTAAAATTTCAGATAGGGTCATGTATTTGTACTTTGTTATGTTTATTGAGAAAATGTATTTTATATTTTCATTTTTAGGTGATATATTTTGATTTTTGGCCTTTAGCTATTGTACTTTTTTTATAGGATAACTGCACTTTTAGCCAGACTAATCTTTTCGCTGCTAGGTGGAGTTAAATAAATCCTCTGAAGTGTGATAAGAACCATTTGATATTCAAACATCGTAAGAATATTAGATTCAAATTTTCTTAATTATCTTCTCCAAAATTATATTTATATTATTCAATTATCTCCATCGATTTAGCAAATACACTAAATTGATTTATAAATTATTTATGTTACATTAATATAATATTCAATTATCTTCGCCAATTTAGCAAATGCACTAAATTAATTTATAAATTATTTTTTGTTATATTAATATAATATAATATTTAAGTGCAAATAATACAACAAATTTTGAAGTGTAACTCTTTTATTTTAGTTTGGGCCTTTATTGCTAGTTATATATATTAAAGCTCTAAAAACCGAAGCCTCTGAAGGATGCCATATTAGCACTTCTTATTTTTCGTTTTTTTTAGAGCGTCACGTCAGCATCCCAATGGCATTGGATAAGATTCGGTTAGAGAGATCTTCTATCTATTCTTCTCATCTTTAAATTTCCTCTCCAAATCTTTTTAAAATCTTATCAACCCATTTTTAAAATTTAAATGTTAACAACATCTTATGTTAGTTGAATATAATCGAAATAACCTTCTGATTCTAAAATCTCTCTTTCGAATTGGGTATTATGATCCTAATTAAATGAGACTTGCCTATCTTGATCCTAGGAAGTGGATCAATGCTGCTTGCCTATCTCGGCACCATCAGGACAATCCCATCAACAAGCACCTAGCAGATCTAGAGATGAAGCTTCAGGTCCTGGCCAAAGAGATTGCCTCCTCCTTAGATGAGCAAAGTAGTGCAGCTCTACCTCGAGTACCCTGTACCAGCCGCGATGAAGTCATCTCCCTCCGATCGGCGGTTTCCAGAATCCTGCTTAAGCTTTAAAAGGTTAGATATGATTAGATGGTTTTGCAGCTTTCTTTCTAGGGCTTGTATGTAAGGTCTATATTTTGGTCGATTTTAACTTTAGGTAGAGGGTTCCTCAGCTGAATTAGCAGCTCTTGCTAAAGTTGACACGGTTAAACAGAGAATGGAAACAGCATATGAGACACTGCAAGTAGATTTTGGTGCTGAATTATGAGTTCTTGAATCAATGTGGTCACCATTTTAGCTCAGGATGGATTGAAATATTTACCCTTATTACTGGGAATTACAGTGCCTGATATGTATTTTCATTTCAAAACAGGATGCTGTAGGGCTGACTCAATTAAGCGCAAGTGTAGCTTTCTTAATCTCAATCTACAATAGATAAAGCTCTCTTTTATTCTTGAAAAGGGGCAAAGAGATAGATGATTTTCTACATTGAGGAGTTAGAGGTTTTATTCACAAAGAGGTATGATTTTATTTTATTTTGCACTTTATCATACTACTTTTGCTTTTTTATTTTACTTTTTTCTTTTATACTATGTAACACTCCGATCCCCTTTGAGCCGGATTAGTGGCTCATTAGTGTGTGTTTTGTTTTGTTTATTCTTTTGGACTTGGTTTTGGGCCTTGGATAGGTAGTTGAGTGACCTTTGACCTGGAATAGGTAGTTCTAAGCCTTTTTCGTAATTTTGCTTTTGCTTTGCTCATATCATCTTTGCATCATCTTGGTGTCAGCATGTGTATTTCGTTGAGCTCGACAATTTCCGTAACTGTGTCAGATCCGTTTGGAGTCAATTGGGGAAGATGGACCTTCATGTGACTTGATTTGTAAATAACCCAGACTCTTTGGACTTTGACTTAAACTTCCAAAACTATATATACATGAGTCATTACAGGTGTCTCTCTCTCTCATTTCACCTGATCGTTGCATGCAAGGAATTCCAGAGGAGCTCTCCACGTTCTCTCTCCTTCTCTCCCTCTCTTCTTTCCTTCTCTTGATCGTTTGAGGATTGGGTCCTTTAGTGGATTTGGGTTCTTCTCTTCTCTCTGTTTATGTTTTGTGGTTCGGTAAGTGGGTTCTTTCCAATTCTTTCTTCTTCTTCTCCAATTGCTTCTCCCATTCTCTGTTGCTAGGTCTTCATCTCATGCATGTGTGATTGCTTTGATTTGTTTTGGTTTTAGTTGCTTTGGAGCTTGATTCAGTGGATTTCCAGATTTGAGGCAAGTATAAGTACAGACTTTTATAACACACATGGGTGCTCTATTTGAATGCTTTGATTTCCATCCTCTTTAGAGTATTTGATGCTTTACAGCCACATTCTGTGAATTTGGAGTCTCTGTAACTCATTTTCTTCAGCTTCTGTATCAAATTTCAGTTTCTGTACTCAGCCCGAATTCATCTCTGTATTGTACGGCTAAGCCGTGAACTTCTACGGCTTGATTTCCAGAGACTCGAAATTTGAGTTTTGTTCTACGGCTAGGCTACGGCTAAGCCGTAATTTGTTCTACGGCTGAGCCGTAAGCTAGCCGTGACCCAACCGTACCCCAGCCGTGAATTAAATCTCTGATCAGTCGAAACTTTTCTGATATCAGTACTCCTACGGTGAGGCTACGGCTAAGCCGTGGAATGCTACGGCCAAGCCGTGGATTGGTCTACGGCTAAGCCGTATACTGACTGTAGCTCAGCCGTAAAAAAAAAGGTATTTGATCAGAGATGGAAAGATGATTCGTTTAGCTGTGTTTTGAATGGAACCAAGGTGAAGCCGTAGTGCATAGTACGACAAGCGCGTAAGATGTCTTCGGCTCAACCATAGGTCCCCCATAGCTAAACCGTTAGGCATGGCAATTCTGAAACATAACTTAGGATAATGGTGAGACTTGTAGGACTCAAATACAGGTTAACCACCCATGTAAACCGGCCCAATGGATTCTTGGATCGCATGAATAGTCTGTTAGGCTGTGACTTATTCATGTGAGTGTTGATTTACTGTTAAGCACCTCCCCATGGGTGTTGGTTTAAGGGACGTCGGTGCACGCACAGATTACATTGCAACACTTTGATGGCAACGGTGTATTGACTAACTTAAAACTACATCAACATGCACGGTTAGTGACAGTGAACAACTAGCTTAGGACTGGCTTGTAATGAACCTTGACTCCGTATTAATCTGAGATGCATTGCATATTGTTTATGATTTTGCCCTCTGTTCTGTTAATCTAAGTTTATGCATTCCGTAGTCATTTTTGTTTTCGTCCTGTATCTTTGTTCTATGCTTCGTTCTGCACTATGCTTTGATCTATGCTGTGCTTTGGATTTATATCTATGCTCTGCTGGCTTTGTTTATCTCTGAGTTTGGGTATTCCCGGGTGGCTCTGCCCAGAGGTTAATACGTGAGGATAAGATCCGGTCTTTGTCATCGGTGAGTCCAAAGCGGATAATCTCCCTTTCTATGGATTTGATTTGATTGGTATTAGTCTGGCTCTACTCAGCCTCAGCCCTAGGATGCCCGACGGGGTTACCTTTGGCTTAGATCTCTGTATCTCTGTATAACTGCAGTGTTGCTTTGTCTTGGGACCCCGGAACCCAGGAAACCGAGACCCACTTGTACCCTGGCCCGGTCAGTGGTGTTCTCATCTGCTCTGCTCTGCTCTGCTCTCTATTGGAGAGAACATGGTTAACGTAGTAGCCACTTAGTCAGTATTTCTATGTTTGATTCACATATCATGCTTTACGTCTATGCACGATTTGCTTAGCTTACTAAGATGAAATTCTGAAATCATTATTCTGTCATTTATTCAGCTTTGATACTATGAGTGTTTCATCTCTGTTACTTATATTTGCTGGATCGTTGTATTCATTTGTATTGTCTGTGGTGTTGCAGGCACAGATACCTTGCCCAGCTCCCCGGCGGTCGAGAAGGCTGCAGGGGCGAGTGTAGAGGCACCCTCCGGTTTGGCAGAGTGGGCCTGATCATCTCTGCCGAGTGCGTTCATGCATACTTCCAGTGGCTTTTCGTTTTGGGATTTTGAGTTTTGGTTTCAGGGGACTTGTATTCTGTGTATTTTGTATATATGGTTTTGGTGTGTATTCGGTTTTCTATCAGTGTATTTGTCTTTGTCGCTTCCGTATTTGTTTCTGCTTTGGCTTCCGCTATTTTCTTTGTTGCTTGCTATGATATCTACAGCTTCCGCGTTCGTCTGTTTCGCACGTGTTAGATCCCTTGTGTGCGTGCATCTGGACTGGGTTTGGGTGCACGTGCACGGGAGTACGTGTGTCACCGGTTTAGCTTTTCGCTAACCCCCGAATTCTGGGCTCGGGTCGTGACATACGTATTGTATGGTATCAGAGCATGCTAGTTATAAGCATGTAGGCATCTAAGATCGTGGTGAGATAACGCTATCAACTATTTGACTCGAAGTCTCATATGTTGATTTGGGGTTTGACTAACTCAGGGCATTTTATATTTGTGTGTTGTGTTTCTTTTCCTTTTTGCAGGATGGCATCAGGATCAGGATCTCGGGATGAGAATCAACAGGGCCATAACGGTGATAGTGGATCAGTACCCCCACACATCAGTAGTGAGGAGCGGATGATGATGATGATGCAGTCTATGCAATCATTACAGGCGCAGATGGCATCCATGGTAGATAGACAGAGTCAGGCTACTGCAGTAGCATCACCTCGCATAGATCAGCAGGTGATTTTCCAGCCTAAGGAATCAGATCCGAATGCTCTTTTCGACAAGTTCCGTAAGCGAGGGGCGACCGAGTTTCATGGGATAGAGGATGCATTGCAGGCGGAGCAATGGTTAGAGCAGACTGAAGAGCTATTTGACACGATTGTGTGCAGTAACAAGCAGAAGGTAGTTCTCACAGCCTCTATGCTTCGGAGTGTAGCCAAGACATGGTGGAGGAGTGTTAAGACTTCATTTCAGACTATGCCCAGTGCCACAGTTTGGGAGACCTTCAAGCAGCAATTCCGTCGGAAGTTCATGCCTCTCCATATTCAGCGAGCCAAGGAAGTGGAATTCTTCAACCTTCAGCAGAGACAGATGTCAGTTGCAGATTATGTACACAAGTTTACAGAGTTGTCTCACTTCGCAGAGGACATGGTGAACACTGAGCATAAGAAGGTGACTTGCTTCGTCAACGGCCTGAATCCGAGGCACAAACGCCATGTGGTTGCTTGTATGTGGCCGGCTACATTGGATGACGCTATTGACAGGGCTTATGATGCAGAGGCCATCTTTGAGGAGGAGCGAACAGAAGCTAAGAGGGCGGCAGGTTCCAGTGGCAGAAGTCAGTTTCAGAAAAGGTTCAAGGGTAAGCAGGGCAGTTCGAGCAGTACTCCGTTGGTATGCGGTCACTGTGGGAAGGATCACCCCACAGACAGATGTTGGAGGAAGATTGGGGCTTGTTTCAGTTGTGGCTCTACGGATCACAGGCGGGCCCAATGCCCGAAGTTTCAGTCCTCGCCACAGACGAGACATGCAGGATCTACAGCTCAGGGCAGATCTCAGCCAGCTCGCCCAGCCCAGAAGCCGAACCGCCAGACAGCCCGAGCCTATGCTGCTACGCATGAGGGCGCGGAGGAGGCCACAGTCGTGGAAGGTAAAATTTTAATTTCTGATGCAGAAGCTTTAGCTTTATTTGACTCCGGGTCTACGCGTTCGTACGTAGCACCCCATTTTGCTGTGCAGCTTCGACACCGACCCACACCACTTCCATACTTGTTGCTAGTATCCACTCCGGTTGGTAAGCGGGTGGAGTGCAGTGTGTTTTACCCTCAGTGTGATGTGCGGATAGCTGGTCATCAGCTCCCAGTAGACCTCGTGTTGCTCACGACACTGGATTTTGATGTGATCCTTGGTATGGACTGGCTTGCAAGATATCATGCGTGTATCAATTGCTACAGCAAAGCTATCTACTTTGATTTGGGCAGCGGATTCCGATTTGAGGGCAGCCAGATGAAGTGCCCAAGACGTGTGATCTCTGCTTGTAAGGCAGACAGGATGCTTCGTAGGGGATGTGAGGGATTTCTTGCATTCATTTCAGAGAAGAAAGATCAGCGACAGCTCAGTGAGATCCCAGTAGTTAGCGAGTTTCCGGATGTCTTCCCGGAGGATGTGCCAGAGTTGCCACCGGTTCGGGAGGTAGAATTTGCTATTGACGTGGTACCAGGTACAGCACCTATCAGTAGAGCTCCATATCGTATGGCACCTGCAGAGTTGTTGGAATTAAAGAAACAGTTGCAGGATCTGTTGGACAAAGGGTTCATACGCCCAAGTGTTTCACCTTGGGGAGCTCCTGTATTGTTTGTCAAGAAGAAGGATGGCAGTTTCCGGATGTGCATTGACTACAGGCAGTTGAATAAAGTGACTATCAAGAACAAATATCCATTGCCTAGGATTGACGAGTTGTTCGATCAACTTCAGGGTGCAGCTTACTTCTCTAAGATTGACTTGAGGTCAGGATATCACCAGCTCAGGGTGAAGGATGAGGATGTTCCGAAGACAGCTTTCAGGACTCGGTATGGACACTACGAGTTCCTTGTCATGCCGTTTGGTTTGACGAATGCACCCGCAGCTTTCATGGCCTTGATGAACAGGGTGTTTACTTCCTTCTTGGACCAGTTCGTTGTGGTTTTTATAGATGACATATTGGTCTATTCGAAGACTGCTGAGGAACATACAGACCATTTGAGGAAAGCATTGCAGCTGCTTAAGGATCACAAGTTGTATGCCAAGTTGACTAAGTGTGATTTCTGGTTAGAGCAAGTTGCATTTCTGGGTCATAAGATTTCTAGAGATGGATTAATGGTGGGTCCGGCGAAGATTGAGGCAGTAGTCCATTGGCCCCGTCCCAGATCAGTGACAGAGATTCGGAGTTTTCTGGGTTTGGCGGGATACTACCGCAGGTTCGTGCAGGACTTTTCGAAGATTTCAGCACCGCTGACTCAGTTGACTCGGAAGAAGGTTCCATATGAGTGGACAGAGAAGTGTGAGCGTAGTTTCCAAATGTTGAAAGAAAAGCTCACTACGGCGCCAGTGTTGACTCTCCCAGATGGTAGTGAGGGATTCGTGATTTATTCCGATGCTTCTCGCGTTGGGTTAGGCTGTGTCCTGATGCAGAATCAGAAGGTGATTGCCTATGGATCCAGACAGCTGAAGGAGCATGAGAAGAACTATGCCACACATGACTTGGAGTTAGCAGCCATTGTATTTGCATTGAAGTTGTGGCGGCATTACTTGTACGGTGTAAAGTTCGAGGTCCATTCCGATCATCACAGTCTGCAGTACTTGTTTGATCAGCATGACTTGAATATGAGGCAGCGTAGATGGTTGGAGTTTATCAAAGACTACGACTTTCCGATCAAGTACCACCCAGGCAAGGGAAATGTAGTTGCAGATGCACTCAGCAGGAGGACAGACAGTCTTCAGGTGTTGGCAGGATTCTATATGCTTGTGCATGACCAGCCCGTTGAGGTTCGGATGGTAGGTGACTTGGTGACATTAGCTGCTACTGTCGTGTTTCAGCCTGAGGTGATTCAGCAGATCAAGGATCGCCAGTTTGAGGACCCCCTCCTAGTGAAGTTCAGAGATAGGAGTACAGATCGACCGGATTTCAGCCTGGTAGATGGAGTTTTGTACTTCAGGAATCGATTGTGTGTTCCCGCTGTGGATGAGCTGAAAGATCAGTTGATGACAGATGCGCACGATGCCCGATATGCGATGCACCCAGGGAGTACGAAGATGTACCGGAACTTGAAGGACAGATTTTGGTGGAACAATATGAAGCGGGAGATCGCAGGGTTCGTAGCTCGATGTTTGACCTGTCAGAGGGTGAAAGCTGATCATCAGCGACCTCCAGGATCATTGCATCCATTGCACACTCCGCAGTGGAAGTGGGAGCACATTACGATGGATTTCGTCTCCGGTTTTCCGCCGACCAGTAGAAAGAACAATGCGATCTGGGTAATAGTGGACAGATTGACCAAGTCAGCACATTTCCTTCCGTTCAAGAAGGGGATGACATTCACGGAGATGGCTAGGAAGTTTGTTGACGAGGTAGTCAGATTGCATGGCACCCCGGTATCGATTGTGTCGGATCGAGACAGTCGTTTTGTATCTTCATTCTGGAGAGCATTTCAGGAAGCTATGGGCACGAAGCTGAGTTTTAGCACGGCATACCACCCCCAGACTGATGGACAGTCGGAGCGTACCATTCAGACGTTGGAGGATATGCTCAGAGCTAGTGTGCTGAACTTTGAGAAGGAATGGGATACGCATCTAGCATTGTGTGAGTTTGCCTACAACAACAGCTTCCACGAGAGTATTGGTATGGCACCCTATGAGGCTCTCTACGGACGTAAGTGCAGGACCCCGGTGTGCTGGGAAGAGGTAGGAGCAAGGAGTTTTCATGGTCCGACGATCATAGCAGAGACGACGGAGAAAGTGCAGAAAGTGATAGAGAATTTGAAGATTGCTCGGTCCAGGCAGAAGAGCTATGCTGATACTCGGAGGAGACCTTTGGCATTCCAAGTCGGAGATTGGGTGTTCCTTAAAGTTTCCCCGATGAAGGGCACAGTTCGATTTGGTCAGAAGGGTAAGTTAGCTCCGAGATATGTAGGACCGTTCGAAGTCAAGAGCCGAGTTGGAGATTTAGCTTATCGGTTGACGCTTCCAGTTGAGTTCTCCGGTGTGCACGATGTCTTCCATGTGTCGATGCTCCGTAAGTATGTGCCAGATCCGAGCCATGTGATTCGCTACGATGATATCCAGATTCAGCCTAATGCAACTTACGTTGAGCGTCCGCTTCGCATCGTTGGCACACGAGAGCAGATTCTCCGTACCAGGACTATCAGATGGGTTAAAGTGTTGTGGGAGCATCACGGTCCGGATGAGGCTACTTGGGAGCTAGAGGAGCAGCTAGCGCGCCAGTACCCCCAGCTCTTTGCGCAGGTAGGTAGTCATTCCGAGGACGGAATGATTCCTAGTGGGGGAGGATGTAACACTCCGATCCCCTTTGAGCCGGATTAGTGGCTCATTAGTGTGTGTTTTGTTTTGTTTATTCTTTTGGACTTGGTTTTGGGCCTTGGATAGGTAGTTGAGTGACCTTTGACCTGGAATAGGTAGTTCTAAGCCTTTTTCGTAATTTTGCTTTTGCTTTGCTCATATCATCTTTGCATCATCTTGGTGTCAGCATGTGTATTTCGTTGAGCTCGACAATTTCCGTAACTGTGTCAGATCCGTTTGGAGTCAATTGGGGAAGATGGACCTTCATGTGACTTGATTTGTAAATAACCCAGACTCTTTGGACTTTGACTTAAACTTCCAAAACTATATATACATGAGTCATTACAGGTGTCTCTCTCTCTCATTTCACCTGATCGTTGCATGCAAGGAATTCCAGAGGAGCTCTCCACGTTCTCTCTCCTTCTCTCCCTCTCTTCTTTCCTTCTCTTGATCGTTTGAGGATTGGGTCCTTTAGTGGATTTGGGTTCTTCTCTTCTCTCTGTTTATGTTTTGTGGTTCGGTAAGTGGGTTCTTTCCAATTCTTTCTTCTTCTTCTCCAATTGCTTCTCCCATTCTCTATTGCTAGGTCTTCATCTCATGCATGTGTGATTGCTTTGATTTGTTTTGGTTTTAGTTGCTTTGGAGCTTGATTCAGTGGATTTCCAGATTTGAGGCAAGTATAAGTACAGACTTTTATAACACACATGGGTGCTCTATTTGAATGCTTTGATTTCCATCCTCTTTAGAGTATTTGATGCTTTACAGCCACATTCTGTGAATTTGGAGTCTCTGTAACTCATTTTCTTCAGCTTCTGTATCAAATTTCAGTTTCTGTACTCAGCCCGAATTCATCTCTGTATTGTACGGCTAAGCCGTGAACTTCTACGGCTTGATTTCCAGAGACTCGAAATTTGAGTTTTGTTCTACGGCTAGGCTACGGCTAAGCCGTAATTTGTTCTACGGCTGAGCCGTAAGCTAGCCGTGACCCAACCATACCCCAGCCGTGAATTAAATCTCTGATCAGTCGAAACTTTTCTGATATCAGTACTCCTACGGTGAGGCTACGGCTAAGCCGTGGAATGCTACGGCCAAGCCGTGGATTGGTCTACGGCTAAGCCGTATACTGACTGTAGCTCAGCCGTAAAAAAAAAGGTATTTGATCAGAGATGGAAAGATGATTCGTTTAGCTGTGTTTTGAATGGAACCAAGGTGAAGCCGTAGTGCATAGTACGACAAGCGCGTAAGATGTCTTCGGCTCAACCATAGGTCCCCCATAGCTAAACCGTTAGGCATGGCAATTCTGAAACATAACTTAGGATAATGGTGAGACTTGTAGGACTCAAATACAGGTTAACCACCCATGTAAACCGGCCCAATGGATTCTTGGATCGCATGAATAGTCTGTTAGGCTGTGACTTATTCATGTGAGTGTTGATTTACTGTTAAGCACCTCCCCATGGGTGTTGGTTTAAGGGACGTCGGTGCACGCACAGATTACATTGCAACACTTTGATGGCAACGGTGTATTGACTAACTTAAAACTACATCAACATGCACGGTTAGTGACAGTGAACAACTAGCTTAGGACTGGCTTGTAATGAACCTTGACTCCGTATTAATCTGAGATGCATTGCATATTGTTTATGATTTTGCCCTCTGTTCTGTTAATCTAAGTTTATGCATTCCGTAGTCATTTTTGTTTTCGTCCTGTATCTTTGTTCTATGCTTCGTTCTGCACTATGCTTTGATCTATGCTGTGCTTTGGATTTATATCTATGCTCTGCTGGCTTTGTTTATCTCTGAGTTTGGGTATTCCCGGGTGGCTCTGCCCAGAGGTTAATACGTGAGGATAAGATCCGGTCTTTGTCATCGGTGAGTCCAAAGCGGATAATCTCCCTTTCTATGGATTTGATTTGATTGGTATTAGTCTGGCTCTACTCAGCCTCAGCCCTAGGATGCCCGACGGGGTTACCTTTGGCTTAGATCTCTGTATCTCTGTATAACTGCAGTGTTGCTTTGTCTTGGGACCCCGGAACCCAGGAAACCGAGACCCACTTGTACCCTGGCCCGGTCAGTGGTGTTCTCATCTGCTCTGCTCTGCTCTGCTCTCTATTGGAGAGAACATGGTTAACGTAGTAGCCACTTAGTCAGTATTTCTATGTTTGATTCACATATCATGCTTTACGTCTATGCACGATTTGCTTAGCTTACTAAGATGAAATTCTGAAATCATTATTCTGTCATTTATTCAGCTTTGATACTATGAGTGTTTCATCTCTGTTACTTATATTTGCTGGATCGTTGTATTCATTTGTATTGTCTGTGGTGTTGCAGGCACAGATACCTTGCCCAGCTCCCCGGCGGTCGAGAAGGCTGCAGGGGCGAGTGTAGAGGCACCCTCCGGTTTGGCAGAGTGGGCCTGATCATCTCTGCCGAGTGCGTTCATGCATACTTCCAGTGGCTTTTCGTTTTGGGATTTTGAGTTTTGGTTTCAGGGGACTTGTATTCTGTGTATTTTGTATATATGGTTTTGGTGTGTATTCGGTTTTCTATCAGTGTATTTGTCTTTGTCGCTTCCGTATTTGTTTCTGCTTTGGCTTCCGCTATTTTCTTTGTTGCTTGCTATGATATCTACAGCTTCCGCGTTCGTCTGTTTCGCACGTGTTAGATCCCTTGTGTGCGTGCATCTGGACTGGGTTTGGGTGCACGTGCACGGGAGTACGTGTGTCACCGGTTTAGCTTTTCGCTAACCCCCGAATTCTGGGCTCGGGTCGTGACATACTATATATATTTTTTGTAGTTAGTGCACCAATTGTTTTAAATCCAAGAGGGATGCAGTAGAGGTATAATTTTCTTTTCTATTGTATTTTATTATAGATTTTTTTGTTATAGCTTTTTTCTATTTTATTTTGTTATTTTTATTGTAGTACATGTTTACACTTGAAATTTCTTTTTTCTTTGGTCTTTTTTGATGATTCATGGATTTCTTTCATTTTATTTTTAACTTCAATTTTTATTATTAAATCCTGTGGCATTCTTTTAATCATATTTCCTTTTTATATCTCACATATTATTTTGTTCTTTTTCATTTTATTTTAATATTCTTTTCTTTTGTCTAAGTTTCAATTTTCATCTTCTTTATATTTTGTTAAATAAAATTTAAGAATGATTAATAACATAGTCGTTTTCAGTCTAATATTATCTTTCTCAATAATATGCATAAAAATTTAATATATTGTAACTTTTAGGCACGAGTTTAGCACGGGCCTTTGTTGTTAGTCATATATTATTCTTTCTTGATTTTGGGTTTACTTTACCTTACTTTACCCTACCCCTCTCCCAAACATGCTCTTAGGGAATTGCTATTTCAACACTAGTTTTAACTCACTATAGACATGAATTTTAAAATTTCATATTACAATCTTGCCCATGTATGAAAGGACAAAAAAAAAAAAAGGCCTTTGTGCCATGAAACTTAAGTTCTAATTTCTTTTCATACATACCTTCTCATCTTCTCCTTCCCTCTTCCCATCATCCATTTCTTCCAATTTGTGCAAGTGACCATTTTCTTCCATTCTAATTGGTGACCATCTTCTTCCATACTTCTTATTCTTTGTCCCATCAAACATGATTTTTTTGTAAATGTGTTTGCATCAATCTTTTTTTTTTTTTTTTTTTGTGAATGTTTAGCATGAAAAAACTTAATTTTGTGAAAATTCTTCATGAAAAAGACATGAGTTTTTTTTCAATTCCAGGACGTTCCTGGAGAACGTCTTGTTCAACCCTATAAGGTGGAACAGGACATTACCTATTCAACCTCCCAGGGCCGAACATGTATTATCCTGTTTGGTCAGGCCGTATAGGACACTTCGGCCTCGCAGGGTTGAACCAGATGTTTTTCAGGAGTTGAAAAAACTCATTTTTTTTCATGCTAAACATTCACGAAAAGAAAATGATGCAAGCACATTCATCTAAGAAAATCCAAACATGCATTTGATAATGGAGGAAAAAGACCAAGCTTTCAATAATGGAGGAAGAAGAGAGAAAGATGGGTTCTTTATGTTTGTAGAGAGAAAGATGGGTAGATGGGTGACTGTTGAGAGAAAATGTTTAAAGAAAGAATATGTTTGGATGGGTGGGGGATGTTGGGAAAATGAGTGACTGTAGAGAGAAAAAAACTAGTGTGATTAACTTAATCATATGTCTATAGAAAGAAGGTGTCTAAACTAAGTAAAAACTAGTACTGAAATAGTAGCACTATTCCTTTATTTTCTTGAAACCAAACTATCTTCTCTAAAAATATTTTATAAGATGAATCATCGCAACCGAAGTTTGGAAAAAAGAAAGATTAATTCACAATTTCTTCTTTTCATTTGTGCATTTGCAAAATTTGATATGCAGAGGTGGAGAAGGAGAAATCAATGAAAAAGAGGATTTTGGGTAGGTTGAGAAGATTGAAACAGTCTCCTTTCACTTTTCCTCTTTTTACCGAAACATCGGATTTTTTTTTTCTTTTGTAATAGAAGAGAATTGTAAAGGATTTCTCTAAGACGATGGTATACAAAGATGTCCTAAGGGCATGTTTGGTAAATATTCATAGGGATGAGGGGAATAGTTTTAAAGAATCCCTCCTAAAGCTTTAAATCAATACTTTCCCTCCTAAAAAAACTAGGTTTGGCAAAAGAGAGGATTCCAAGAAAGAAACCTTTAAGAAATCAACGGCTTTGAACGTTTTAGATAATATATCATGATCCACATATCCCACATCATGAAATTTAGTCCTATAGCTATTCTTGGTCTCTATATTAGATCTAATAGTCTAAACGCTTCAAAAGGGGCTCACAAAACTCCAAATTTTCATCTCTAGCACTGGTTACTTTTTTTGAAAATATCTCAGGATATATGATGATTCAACGACTAAAAACTAGTGTTGTAGCCCTTTTTGGGATGAGAAACAATCTTAATGATGCCGATCTACTATATGGGACCCTAAAAAGACCGATCATCACAACATTCGGTTTCAACATCTTTACACCATAGCAACGCGTTTCTACGCTACTGCAAATTTCTTGTGTCCAAGGGGGAGGGGGGGTTTGACCTCTCTTTCTGCTAACGCATGGAATCTGAACGACTGTATTCCGCATTCCACGCTCCTGCCAAATATGGAGATTCCACGATTGCATGGAAAATAGGTTGGTTTCCGGCTAAAACTGGATTTTCCTAACGTGCCCTAAAACATTTGATTTTACTCAAACCAAATAAAATAAAAGAAAGGAATCTGTCTCACCTAAAGGGAAAGTTAAAAAATAAGAGGTTCTTGCCACTCTAAAAGAAAGATCATTGATGGACCTAGAAATTGCAATGATGATGCAATCCTAACAGCAATTTTTTTGGTACAAATCCCAACTTTTGGTATTGAATGTGGATTTTGCCATTTGCTGGGTGCCCAAGAAAGGGTTAGGAATATGGATCCTCCAATCAATTCCTTCTTTTTTCCATGAGATCCGTGCCTACATCTTGCTTGCCAAATGCACGTATCACCGTCCCCAAACAAGAAAAGGAGCAGACTACAATGCGCGTTTATCACCCTTTTCAGAGACATGTACATGTGTGGTAACTAATGTTGAAGTTAAGAAAAAATAAATGTGAAATAAAGTATTCCCTAAAGTAACATTTATTTTGTTTTGTACGAGGTAAAGTGAAGTGAGCAACAGTGGGGTAAAGTAGGCAATTTTTTACTTGGGTTTATTTTACCACAAATTGTCTTCGTTTTATGAGCTGAAAGAAGCTCTGATGGCTAATAAAGTTTGTAATAAAGTGGGTGGTGGCTATGGAGATTACCTTCTTATCTATTTTGTCACCCAAAGGTGGTAGACCAAAGGAGGATGAAGGTTGAGATTACTTTGCCACTCTGCTTTACTTTACCAGATATAAGTCAACATAAGATGAGGCATGTTCTAGACATATAATGATACACAAAAGCTAGTTAGAAGAGATCCATTATTTAGCCCGTCTGCTTGGATGGAAATCGTATTACTAGAAATTAATGGTCAATTTGTTGGCCAAGTGAGTCCAGACCAATTGGGTTCATTGTTTATAGTAGTTTCCCTAATTGTATTATAAATTTCATGTTTGTTAAACAGTAGTTTTTTAATAGAATTAAGACTTTCCTTTTTTTTAAGAATAGAGTTCTTAAGGGAAAAGGAAGTGATAATTATATATATGATGTAATATGTAACCCTGACATATGCGGAGATTCCAAGGCTGTTGATTCACAGATTGGAGGAGAACTTAGTAGAAATTGGTTTCCTATGAATGTAGGAATATTTATCGAACCACATAAATCTCTTATCCTCTTGTGTGGTTGATTGTTGATCTTGGTTGATTATACACACATGTGCACAATGGTGGTATTATATCCACAACAACTGGTATCAGAGCTTGGCTATGATCTCCTAAGGCTTGGAGGTTGTGCACAAAAAGATCGACGAAGTGGAATCCTTGTGAATGGTTTGGATCACTTAGAGGAGATCATGATTGTGATCTGGTTGGGCTACTGGAAGAAAAAAATTGAAGAGTTGGTTCTCGGGTTTGGCTGGAGATCTTTGTCGGAGAAGATCGAAGGGTACTCAACTTTTGGGTTTTAGCTACTGGATTTCTAAGGAAGAAGACCAGAGAAAAAGGGCACATCGCTACCCTTTCGCTCGCTGCCGTCGCTAGTCGTCGGTGAGCGCCATCACCGAACTAGCCACACCACCACCGCTGGTCTCTAGTTTCCATCGCCACTATTGATGAAGAACAAAAAAAAGGGACAACTCGATTTTGGTCTTCTGGTTGCAAAAAATTATAAGCAAAGAGGAGAAGAGCCTGGGATTTATCCTAGGTTTGTTCCAAGTTGAGGTCGGGTCAGTTCGACCTAACTCATGGTGTAGCTGCCCAGCAGATCCCAGGTTGAGTTTAGGTCAGTTTAAACCTGACCTATCGCAGAACACAGCCTAGTTTAAGAACAAGCACAGTTTTGGTTAGGCTCAGGTTGACCTGAACATGTTTGCAACAAGTCCAGCTCTCCAGCAGAGTGTTGATGTTAGCATACGTCAGCAGATGGTATGGTCAAAGCTAGTTTGAGCAAGATCGACGGCAGAAATTTCTTTTTGTGATATCTTGATCATCCGACATCCAATCGTAGATTCGTTTGGGCCTACAGACTCGTTTCGAACAGATCTACATATTTGTGAAAGAAGATTGGCTGTTTGACAGTCAACGAGGAGTTTGACCAATTAGGATTGTAGAAGACTGTTTTTACAATATCGGAGTCATCCGAGGTCGAATTTCAGATCCATTTCTTCCAACGTGCTCGTAGTGATAAGATCTACAGCTTAGTGCAGGAGTTATGGTCAGTGTTAGTTGTTTGTTTTTTCCTGTTGCTTATTTTGATTAAGATGGGGAACAACATTGTGAACATTAGCATAGTTAAGCTCAACCATTCCAATTGGTTGATCTGAAAACCAAAGATGGAGGACATCCTCTATTGCAAATACCTCTATGATCCCATTGAAGGGGATAGTGCCCGACCAAAAGATATGCAAGATGCAGAATGGAACAAGTTGCCTAGAAAATCGATTAGTCACATCAGACAGTAGGTTGATAACAGCATATTTTACCATGTATTTAATGAAACTAATGCAGATACCCTTTAGAAAAAGTTAGAAGCAAGGTATGATAAAAAGACCACAGTGAACAAAACATTTTTTATTAGAAAGCTTGTAAACATGAAATTCAAGGATGATAGTCAGATCGAAAAACACATCAATGAGTTCCAAAATGTAGTTAATCAGTTAACCACAATGAATATGGTCCTTGATGATGAGATGCAAGCTTTGTTGCTTTTGAATTCTTGGTCAGATACATTAGAGACATTAGTTATGTCCGTGAGCAACTCTACTCTAGATGGTGAGTTGTCCATGAGTCAGGTTACCAATAGTTTACAGAATGAAGAAACTAGAAGGAAAACTGCAGGGACAGATAATACACAGGCCTTTGTTACTAAAAACAAAGAGAGGAGTAAGAGTAAAGGACCAAAGGGGGGTTGTTGTAAGTCTAGCGGTGGATCACAGACCTGGAAAAAGTTTGTGAAACACTTTTTCTGTGGCAAGATGGACACATTAGGAAAAATTGTTTTGCTTTGAAGGAACAAAAAGGTCCAACAATGAAAAGAAGAATGAGAGTAATATCATTATAGCTACTTTGGGACAGGAGTAGTGATACTCGCAGGTGATGATGATGAGTGTTTGAGTGTTGCAGATGATCAAGTTAAGTGGGTTATTGACACAGCAATATCCTACCATGTTAGTCCTTATAGGGAGATGTTCATGACGTACAAAGTAGGCGACTTTGGAACCGTGAACATGGACAATACGAGTCATTCAGAGATTATTGGTATCGGTGATGTTTGCATTCAAACCGACATTGGTTGCACAATGATGTTGAAAGATATGTGACATATTCCTGATCTGTAGTTGAATCTGATTTCCAGACTTGCCTCGGATCATGCAGGTTATGAGAATTACTTCGGAAACGGCAGATGGAAGTTCACTAGAGGGTCTCTTATTATTACGAGAGGGAAAGTGAGTAATACGCTTTATAAAATACATGTGAAATTGTGCAAAGGTATGTTAAATACTGTTCAAGACAGTTCCTCCCCAAATTTGTGGCATAAGAGACTTGGTTATATAAGTGACAAATGTTTGTAGATGTTGACAAAGAAGGATTTAATTCATTGCTCCAAAGGTACATTCATTGACCCTTGTGATTATTGCTTATTTGGTAAACAACATAGGGTTGCTTTCTCTTTGACATCAAAATTGAAATCAAATGTGTTGAATTTAGTATATTCTGTTGTTTGAGCTCTCATGGAGGTAGAATCATTAGGTGGCAATAAGTTATTTGTCACGTTTATCAATGATGTATCCAGGAAAATCTGAGTTTCTACGTTGTAATCAAAGGATTAAGTGTTTCAGATTTTTCAACAGTTTCATGTCATGGTTGAAAGAGAAACAGGTAGGCTCTTGAAGTGTCTCTACATAGATAATGAGGGTAAGTACACATCCAACCAGTTTAGAAGCTATTGCTTAAAGCATGGCATTCAACATAAAAAGATAGTTACTTATACTTTATAGCACAATGGAGTGGCAAAGAGAATAAACCGCACTATTCTTGATAAGATGAGATGTATGATGAGATTAGTACAATTGCCTAAGTTATTTTAAGGTGAAGTCATTCTGACTGCCGGTTATCTAATTAATAGATCTTTCTCAGTTTCTTTTAATTTTGATCTTCCAAAAAGAAAATGGATAGGTAAAAATGCTTCTTATTTACACCTAAAGGTATTTAGGTGTAAGGTGTTTGCACATGTACCAAAGGAGTGGCGTTTGAAATTGGACGATTAGGCAGTGAGTTGCATCTTTCTTGGGTATGGTGGAGATGAGTTTGGCTACAAGTTATGGGATCTAGAGAAGAGAAGAATGATTAGAAATATGGATGTGGTTTTCTATGAAGATCAGTTCTTTGAATATGTTAAAAAGATTGATAAGTCTTCTAAAACAGTTGATGGAGTGATTGATCTTACATCGACTCTTTCTCCGGTGCAGACTACAGGTGGAGAAGGTGGACAAAATGATCCGGATAGTGATGAGGCATAGGGGTTGCCAGATAATGATGGTGTTGAGCAGGGGGAGCTGCAGTCTCCTCAGTTAGAAACCACAGAACCTCAAGTTAGGAGGTCTACATGAGAGTGTCAACCGTCAACTAAGTATCCTGCATCCGAATATATTTTGCTTATTAATGAAGGGGAGTCAAGGAGCTTCTGAGAAGCAATGACTCATGATGATAAAATAACTGGATGAAGGCTATGTAGGATGAGATAAGTCTTTTGAAGAAAAACAAGATTTATGAGCTGGTGCGACTTCCTAAATATAGGAATGTTCTAAAAAACTAATTGGTGTTCAAGCTGAAAAAAGGATGAGAATGGAAAACTAGTGAAGCACAAAGCACGGTTAGTGATATAATGCTTTGCGCAAATTAAAAGTATCAACTTCAGTGATGTTTTCTCTCCTATTGTGAAGAAAACTTCCATCAGAGTTGTCTTGAGTTTAACTGCCAGCATGGACTTTGAGCTTGAACAAATGGATGTAAAGATTGCATTTCTTTATGGTGACTTGAAAAAAGAGGTCTACATGACTCAACCATAGGGGTTTGAGGTAGAAGGAAAAGAACAGATAATTTGCAAGTTGAAGAAGAATCTCTATGGGCTGAAGCAAGCACCGAGACAGTGGTACAAAAAGTTTGATTCATTCATGTTGAGTCATGAGTGCTAATGGACAGCTGCAGATCACTGTGTTTATGTTCGTCGATTTATCGATAGCAGATTTATCATCCTTTTTTTGTATGTAGATGATATGCTGATAGTTGGACAAGATAGCAAATTTATTAGCAAGTTGAAAGATGAGATGTCAAAGTCGTTTAACATGAAAGACTTGGGTCCCGCATGAATGATATTGGGCATACAAATACGTCGTGATAGGAGTTCCATGCAGCTGTGGTTGTTACAGGAGAAATATGTTGAACGAGTATTTGAGTGGTTCAACATGAAGAATGTTAAGCTAGTTAGCATGCCTTTAGCTAGTCATTTTAAATTAAACAAACACTTGTATCCTACTGCAGATGAAGAAAATGAATGAATGGCATGTGTTCTTTACTCCTCCACTGTGGGGTGTCTTATATATGCCATGCTTTGCACACAGCCAAACATTGCCAAACTGTGGGTTTAGTAAGTAGATTTCTATCTAACCCTGGAAAATAGCATTGGGAAGTAGTGAAGTAGATATTTAGATATTTGAGAGATACTTTCAGGTTGTGTTTATACTTTGGAGGCTCAAAACCAGTGGTGAAAGATTATATTGATGCTGATTTTGTAGGCGATCTTGATCGTCAATTGTCGACTTCTGGTTATTTATTTACTTTCACAAGAGGGGCTATCTCCTGGCAAACGAAGCTGCAGAAGTGTACAGCATAGTCTATAACTGAAGTGGAATATATAGCTGCTAACGAAGCAGGAAAAGAAATGCTTTTGTTAAAGAGATTCCTTCAAAAATTGGGTTTGAAGTAAAAAAAATATATAGTTTATTGTGATAGTCAAAGTACTATGAATTTCGTGAGAATGCTACATATCATGGTCACATGCAGCAAGTTGATGTCAAGTACCATTGGATTCGTGAAGTGATCGAAAAGAACTTTATGAAGCTGGACAAGAGTCAATTGACAAGAATCCCTCAGACATGATGACAAATGTTATATCTAAGGGAAAGTTAAACCTGTGTTTAGAGTTGGCATGGTTGAACTCCCAGTAAGGGGTTTAGGGCATTTTCCCCATGGTCTAGAGGGAGATATTGTGAGCCAAGTGGATCAGATCAATTGAGTTCATTGTCTTGGGTAGTTTCCCTAATTGTTTTATGAATTTTCTATTTGTTAAACAGTAGTTTCTTAATAAGATTGGGATTTTCATTTTTTCTAAAAATAGAGTTCCTGAGAGATAAGGAAGTGATGATTATATATATGATATAATTTGTAACCCTAGATATATGTGGAGATTCAAAGGCTGTGGATTCATAGATTGGAGGAGAACCTAGTGGAAATTGATTTCCTATTGACGTAGGCATATTTGTGAAACCACGTAAATCTTTTATCTTCTTGTGTGGTTGATTGTTGATTTTGGTTGCCTACGCACACATGTTCATAACGATTGTGTCATATCTACAACATAAATGAGCTCTAAAAGAGGATATTATAAGTGAAGGTGAAGTATATGGGTCAAGGGAGAGCAGATCCCATATAGCTTGGTGAAGCACTTCCCTTTCAAAGAAAAATATTGGTGTAAAGTCATCGGGAATATTGCTATTAGTGAGATGACGTCGTTGAGATCGCTTGGACATAGGAGTGTGAGTGCTTACCTTTTAAATATATATATACACATATGGAGAGAGAGAGAGAGAGAGAGAGAGAGAGAGAGAGAGAGAGAGAGAAATTATTCAAAAAACTCTCCATTTTAAATGGGTGTTTTCACCCTTTTGACTTATCAAATGAAATAACTCCACTCTACATTATATATGCAACATCACATTATGCAAATTCAGCGCGCTCCTTTTAGGAATTAATCATTCAATTTTAGATTTTCAAGGATACTTGGAAATGAGATTTGCTTTCAAAAATCAATCTATATAATTTATTCCATTTGATAATTTACATACATCTCTAACATGTATAATCAAGGAAACATGTAGCAATGGTCTAGATTTAAGGAAAATATGTCAAAGATGAAATGCGTCATTTAATCTTAAATTTTCAAGGATGCGTGATAATAGAATTTGACGATTGGGTCCATCTTAAAACTTGGATACTAAGTGTAATGATTATCATGTATTTATTTCGGTAATGAAAGGTGATAGGATCTTCATCTATTGGGTCCCACAATATTATTTTTTATATGGGTGGATGGGTAAAACAATTAATATAAAGAGCCCCTCAAAGATAGGTGTATGGATTGGATACAGCTATCTTTCCTTTTAGTCCAACTTAATCATCATATGGGCCTAGATTTTCATTAAAACTTAAACAAAAGCTTGTGAATGGTCCTACTGTAGGATTGACAATAAGTGCATTAGTGAATGCTTGTACATGGGATATTGTAGGAAGAGGTAGGATGAGAGAGATCTTAAGGAGATGATGAGATTGGTGAAGTGAAGATGTGCTATGCTTCTAAAACATGGGAGAGATTTTAGGTAAACAAATAGAGAATGCATTAGCCAAATAGAAAATGTGCATTTTTTTGCAACAAAACACTTCGGACTTGCTTTGCACATGAACACTTCTCTTCTTTTGCATATAAACATATATGAGTTTCTGTCTTATGCACATAAATATTTTCAATTATATTACTTAGTTTTTCCTCTTTGCACATGAACACTTCTCTTATGCATATTATCATATTTGAATTTTCATCTTTTGTATATGGATATTTTCAATTATGTAAGTGTCCCTCGCTCTATGGTGAGGGAATGCACATGAACATATATGGGAGCCCCTCTACCGAGCATTAGTGCTCACCTTATAGAAGTGGGCCCACTTGAGGCCCCACTTAGGGATGAGATTTGGTGGATAAAAAGATCTCAACTTCACCTACTCATACATGGTAACAAGGATTCAATTCATCATCCAAACCACTGGATTAACGGAAGACAAATTTTCACCATCCAAAATGAGTGCAAGCTGATTTAACATTCCAATTAAACTGGATGGGTGCCAAACTTAGGATCAATGACCATCACAAAGAGTATTTATTTTATGGTTTAGTTGGATGAATCATAAGTTGGACCCACTAGGTGTTTTGGCATACGATGTTCATCCTATCGTGAGTACAGTGTTTGGCAGAGGTTTTCCATATATATATATATATATGAGGAATGTTAGTATGCATCCTTCTCTTACCATAGGGTGGAGAATGGTTATATGACTTTCCTTATTTGCACATATCTTTTTATCTTTTATGTATGCCTTTTTGTTTTTTACATATGAATATTGTCCCTTACCATATATATATATATTTGAGGAAGATTACTATGCATCCATCCCTCACCATAGGGTGAGGGATACTTCCTTTTTTGATCTAATAAAGTAAAAAAATGTATAATGAAGTGTGATGGTTTTGTCTTCTTGCACATTAATACTTTTCAAAAAAGGAAGTGTCTTCACCTTATAGTGAGAGATAGATGTATAGTAATATTAATATATATAGAACAATATTCATGTGCATATATCTCTCATCATTTTTTTTTTTGTGAGAACTCTAGCTAGGACCCACTATATGGTCCATCCAAATATACCATACAACTCCCCTGAATTGCATATGTTCACCAATTTTTTGTCAGATCCGAATTTAATGGACTGTTGGATCAACTGTGCACCAATCCGAATGGAATGAATTTGTAGGCCATAGATAAAGGGGTTAAGGACATATATTTGGGGCCAAACTTGATATCTAGGGTGGTCCTGTATGGATTTTCTACCCCCGGTCTTATCCCTTAGTGGGGTCCACAATAAGCCCCATGAAGGATATGCATAGTCCCTTCGTGAGGGATGTATGCATGGGAAGATTATATATATAGGCAAAACTACTATGCATCCGTTCCCCACACTATGGCGAGACACTTTCTTTTTTGGAAAGTATCAATGTGCAAAAAGACAAAAGCACTGCTTATATATATGGAAAATATTACTATGCATCTATCTCTCATCATAGGGTGAGGGACACTTCTTTTTTTTTTTAAAAGTATTAATGTGCAAGAAGATAAAACCATCACACCTCATCATACCTTTTTGACCTTGTTAGGTTAAGAAGAAGTGTCTCTCACCCTATAGCGAGAGATTGATGCATAGTAATCTTCCTATACATATATATATAAGGAGTCTGTCTTCATGTGCATGTCCCTCACCATTTTGGTAGGGATACTTCTTTTTTTTGACAAGTATTAATGTGCAAGAAGACAAAACCATCACACCTCATCATGCCTTTTTGACCTTGTTAGGTTAAGAAGAAGTGTCTCTCACCCTATGGCGAGAGATTGATGCATAGTAATCTTCCTATACATATATATATGAGGAGTCTTCATGTGCATGTCCCTCACCATTTTGGTAGGGGTGCTTCTTTTTTTGGAAAGTATTAATGTACAAGAAGACAAAACCATCACACATCATCACACCTTTTTAACCTTATTAGGTCAAGAAAAGAAGTGTCCCTCACCCTATGGTGAGGGATGGATGCATTGTAATCTTCCTATACATATATATAAGGAGTTTTTAGTGCTTGTCCCTCACCATTTTGGTAGAGACACTTCCTTTTTTTGACCTAACAATGTTAAAAAGGTATGTGGTTTTGTTCTTTTGCACATTAATACTTTCCACAAAAGGAGTGTCTCTCACCAAAATGGTAAAGGATATATGTACATGAATATTGTCTTATATGTATATATATATAAGGAATGTTAATATGTATCCATTAGGGCATGTTTAGACAAATGAGAAGTAGATTAGAGTGAAGTAGATTTTATATAATGAGTGAAGTGGAGGAGAAGTGAGTTGAAGTTAAGGTAAATTAGTTCACTTCACTCTGTTCGGAAATATTTTGGGGCAGAATTAACTTTTATTTTAGAGAATTAAAGTATTTAAGGTTGAAGTTAAATAAAGTATATGTGGGCTATAAACAATACTTCATCTGTTGGGCCAGACTTATCCAAACGGGTAGAGTTGAAAATTTAAGCTGTTAGGGCCATTTAATTTCACATTACTCTATTTCTTGCTTATCCAAACAGGCTCTTAGGAATGCTAGTATATATCATTCTCTTACCATATATTAAGGGATGCTTACATGGCTTTCTTCATTTATACATGAGCATTTCTCATATTTATATACCATTTTGTCTTTTGCATATGAATATTTTCAATTGTGTGAATGTTCCTTATCCTATGGTGCTATAAATATAAAAGAAGGAGAAGTAGACTTTTTAAGGATTTGAATTATTAGGTGACAACTCAATATTCTTTTGCATTCTTATGCACGATTGCTCTAAGACCTCATTTTTGGCTCTCAATGGTTGATTTTTTTTTTAATATCTACATAAATATTTGCATAACAAATGGCTTTGCATCAAATTACGATCTTGCCTTTAAATTTTGTGACATGCTTACATTTCTGCCAAAATCGAGAACACACATATTCACCTTTCTCCCCAAATCTGGAAACTCTATTTTCTTTGCATCATGCCTGCTGCTGCAAAAACCTTGACTTGGCTCTTAGAATAATATTTTCTATTCTCCGGTCCATCCATCTCACTCATCATAAAAGGCATGTTGGCCTTTATGGCATACCCTTTGAAGACATAGATTTTTTTTTCTATGGATGAAAAATGCAAAATCACATGACAAGAATCGGATCCCGTACACACCGTGTGAAATGTAATTGGAGATGTGAAAAGGAAGCATAAATAAGGAGATGAGCTGAAGTAAAACTCGTATTTAGTTAATTAATTAATTATTTTCACAGTAAGTAGGGGTTAAAACATGTAGTAGAAAAAAATAGGGTTTTGTGTGATATCATACAATTGTATGATACCACCCATTTAAATGGCAAGATCATAATTTTCTCAAATCCTTTGCTGTGAATAGTTCTGTAGTTGTTTTTTAAATTTCAATTATTGAGGGTCAAAATCAAATCTCAGGCAGTTGTCTGGTCAAACTCCCATTTTAAATTAATAGTCTTAAAATTCTTAGGAATTTAACCACTTGAAACTAATAAACCCTTAGTTGCTATCTAATAATCCCTTTCTCTTTGTGAAATTTTGTTGAGACAGTAACAAAAACTTTTATTAAAGAAATATGAGATTAAAACCCTCCAAAGGAAAAACCCGTTCCCGTTGTGATGTGAAATAAAATGTGGAAAATAAAACCATCTAAAGTTAAAGGATTGAGTAAGACAAAAGAAGAAGTGAAAGATAACAAAACTAAGAGTCCATTGTTCTCCAATCCGTTGTAGCTGATGGTAAAGGGACTTGGGTGGAGAGTATACATGGGTGTACGAGTATTTACCAGAGGATGAAAAGGAAGAGAGTCAAATGAAGATTAAAATGGGTCAAAAGCACCTATCAAGAGTGGAATGAGCGCCATTTTCATTATTTAGATGACCAAACAAATTTGAATATCAATTTGCTTAGACAGATCAATGAAATCCTGCTATTGAATTCTTGATTCTCAATTGCTTTTTTGATGTACACCATCTTTATCCATCTTATTGAACATAGATAACAAGTTGAACTGATCTACAGATAAAACGGTAACTCCTTCCATTGACTCTGGACCTTGGTTTGTGCTTTCAATTTTTACCATCCCTTAGCTGGTCATCTATTCAATGACAACAAATCGTCCAATCTTCACCATTTTTGTTCTACAATCGCATCCATAATCACAAATCACCTAGATAAAAGCCGTTGCATCAACTTTGGAGTTGGCATGATCAGAATAGGACTGATAAGGTTCCCGGTAAGGTCCAACCAGCCCTGGGCTATACATGCTCTACGCGCTATCCACCTGATTGGTGACACATTTTTCATATGTGATACCAAACTCACCTTTGCAACATCTACCTGTCTTTTTTATTTTATTTTATTTTATTTTATGAAGATGAGATTCCTTTAATAATATTAAAAGGAAGCATCAAAAGATATGCAATGTGACACCATTTAATTCAAATTCAACCCACTGCCATCTAAATTTTAATATGCTTTGTTTGTTTTGAGCTGCGGAGCACAAACTTCTATTGTTCCTCAGGGACACAGAAAACTTACCCAAAATGAAAGAACAAAACAAGAAGAGGGGCATCCCTGTAATTTCCTCTCTCTCTTTCTCTCTCTCTAACAATCTACAAAAAGGCTAGTATGAGCTCTGTCATGGATGGCTTTGTGGGAATGGAATACGTGTCCTGTCTCTTGGGAGAATCTCTTGGCCTTCATCCCACAAACCTTGATTTCCTGCACTTGTGTTAAATGATACAGAGACCCATTTTTGTAAGTAAGCGGGTTCTCCACTTGCAATCATTAAAAACTCTCTTCTTCTTCTTCTTCTTCTTCTCTAATGAATGTGATATTTGAAATGGGTCTTGTTCTTCCTCTACATTTGCTTATTTTTGGCCCATCAATTGTTGAAGGAAGAGAGAAAAAAGGGGCAAAAAGAGATTTGTGGCTTCAGTTGAGGTTTCCTTTTGAAGATTTCATACAGCTTTGGTAGTTTTGCTTGTTCTTTTAGTGGGTTTTTTTTTTTTTTTTGTGTGTGTGTGGAGTCATCTTCTCATTTGGGTTGCAAACCATTGGAAATTGGAAATTGGAACATTCTAGGCTGGGAAATAGAGAAGATGTTTTGATTTTTTATTTTTTATTCCAAGTTTGGTCCTTTTTTCAGTGAATTTAGGTGAGTGTTGGTTGAATTTTATCAATTTTGATGTCTTTCTCTTTGTGGGTCGTTCTATTTAAGGGTGTTGCTTAATGGGTTTTTCTTCTGTTTTGTTATCTGGGTTCAGTTGGTTCTGAGTAAGAAGCTCAAAAATGATGGCTTTTTGTGTAGAATGTTTGTGGGGTTTTCTTACCCTTCTGCAAATTTGATGCTTGTTATTTTTCTGATGGATTCTGGGAACTGTGGGTGTGTAGGGAGAGGTCTTGTTTTATCTGATGAGATGGTTTCTTCATCTTCTGATGCTCTGGCAAGGCGTAGGAAACTGCATTCTAGCTGGGACTTGAAAGTTCCAAGTAACTACGAGAACTCCATCGCACGCACAGTGGGAGTGACATTTGGGAACCATGGATTCAAGGAACTGAGGGGCGAGGTGGGTAGTGGAAGAGTAGTTTCTCACTTGGTTAATCCAAAAATGTTTGTTGGAGCGGGAGCCTCTGGTTGCTCGAGGGCGTTGAGCTCTGTGGGAGAGGATAAAACTCGTGATTCATCCCACATGGATTTGAAGCTGGGGAGGCCCGTCGGTTACAGTGACAAAAAGAGTGGTAAATCCTTGAAAAAAATTAAGGCATCTTCGGCGATTGTGTCCCCTGTGACCCCAGGAAAGAGATCACGACTCGCAAATTCAAATGGACAGGCTCCTTTTTGCCAAGTGCATGGATGCAACATGGACCTCAGCTCTTCGAAGGATTACCACAAGAAGCATAAAGTCTGTGAGATTCACTGTAAAACTTCAAGAGTTATTGTGAATGGCATCGAGCAGAGGTTCTGTCAACAATGTAGCAGGTTGGCTTCTGCTGTTGCTTCTGTTTTTCCACCTTGCTGTAGCAATAACTTACTTTCCTGTAAATCTGAAATCCAAGGTCCACTTGCACAAGTAGAGTTGAGATCAGATATGCGAGTGAATTCTCCTACTTTCACTCCTGTGCATGATCTGAGCGTTTCATCAGGTGGACCTATCATGTGTTTAATCAGGTGCATGATCAGAGTTCAGATCATCTGGTTAGGGCATTGGTTAATTTTGCAACTGTCTACATATTTCCCCACACATGTGATCCACATTATGAGCGGATTGGCATTTTTTTGAGCTGTGACACATGCATGGTGGCCCATTCTCACCCTGCTAGAGGCTGGGATCCTGCACATTGTTTATGCTACTGTTAAATGTGCATACAAGGATTAGTAGCAGGTGATGGCCAATGTCAATGAACTATTATTAGAATTGGCTTATTGCTCAACTATTTGGCTGAACTACTAAGTATGTTGCTTGACTCCCTTTGTCTTTCTGTAGGTTATGTTTTACCATTTGATGCGTTTGATAGACAACAGAGCTCATATATTGTTTTTGCATGAATGCAGCCAGATTTTGTTGCTATTTTCACTTATTGGGATTGTGGTAAGATTATTGTGTTGAACTTGGTCTGGTCTAATGTTTGATACTTAATGATTGCAAAGATTGAGACACTTATCTCTTGATTTTTGCTTTTATTACTTGTTAAGTAGTTATTTTGTCGCATTAGACATTTTGGGTATATTGGTTAGCAACCTGAGATGGTATTAGAGTCAAAACATTCTGGGTTCGAATCCGCTCTGGGCATAAAAGGCCCCATGTCGCGTTTTGTCCGCGGGGCTTGTGCGGGCATGTGCTTCGAGTCCCGGCCATGTCTTGCCCATGGGGTGGGGGTTGGGGGTTGGGGGTATTAAGTTGTTAGTTTGCTTCACCTTTAACTCCTAGGCATTTTGGGTGTATTGGTTAGCAGCTTGAGATTACCTATGATAACTAGGACTTCTAGAGTAATGTGATGGTCATGGACCTCAAGATATGCACAGTTATTTGGCCTTGAGTTTGTATATTTGAGGGCCACAATTTGATGATCCATACAATATATCTGATAGGTTGGCCCATGATGGAGAGATCATGTGTAAGTTTAAGTCTATACATGTTATGAGAAGTGTATTGGTTTCATATGCAATGATTTGTAAAGGAAAGGTGGACGGCTGCTGCTACAAACAAGTAGAGTCCTTGAGTTTGTTAGTGGTGCTCTTAGGATTGAATGACAAAGTCTCTTGCTTGAATTGCAAACATATGAGTAGGTTAAGTGTCCTATATTTATGAGACTAGGTGGTGCAGCAAAGCACACCCTAATTAGATGCCCAGCTAATAGACACCAAAAGAATGCAAAAATTAGAAGACAAGGAGAAGTGCATTCGTGTACATGTTTCCATGCATGTGCGTGGTTGATGTCTGAACAACTTTTTGGGGATCCTGGAATTAGACTTGTTATTGGTAAAGTTTTCATTATTAAAGAAGCTGGCCATTTATTAGCTTTGCTGGACACTGGAAAGTTAACTCTGAGCCTCTATTTTAGTACCTCAAGATTGGATTCCTTAGTTTATTATCCTAGTTAGTTTCCAGTTTTTTTTTTTTTTTTTTGGTTAGTTTCCAGTTTGTATGTAGGGAATTCTAAAAGAAGCAAGTTTAGGGCCTGTTTAGAAAATGGATATATGAAAAGGACACCTCCACCGAGTTGCACATTCACCTCCATCGAGTCTACATTCTTTTTATCATGTTATCTCTCTCTCTCTCTCTCTCTCTCTCTCTCTCTCTCTTACTAGTTGTGTTTGTGCTTTAAATTGGTTCAACTTTATATTTCCCTAGGTTTAGTATTATTATTAAATGGTTGAGTTGATTCTTTTGAGAGAAGCATGATTTTTTCATAGATTTTAAGTGTTGATCTGCATAGCCTGCATTAGGGATTGGCAATGCTGATTGGGGCTTAAGGTCTTGACTCTCTATAGTACTTTCCTGTCGTTTTAGGTGCTTGAAGTTCAAACACTTTGCATGCGGACTATACTGTAATGATTTTTTTTAATGGACATTTACCTCATTATTTAGAAGCTTTCATTCATGTTTTAGAACAGCACTACTATTTCTACTAGCAAATTATGTACATCAATCAAGTCATTCGCAATCTAGATATGAGAAATGCTAGGTAAATATGGAAAAAGATATAGCATTGGATGTCATATTGTTCATGTCATTGTTGTACTTTCAATGCTCAATGTTTGAGCATTCTTTTGTCCTAAACTGCATAAATGCTAAGTTATAATTTCATGATATATTATTTGATGTGATTCATCGCTGTGCCATAGACAATTCTATTTGTAGTTCAATAAAATGTTATTAGTGAGCACATTTGACTTTTTCATCATCGTAGTGCTAGGAGTTACAACAAAACCAGCGTTAATGCATGACAAGAATCTTGAGCAGCTATGTTCGAAGTTAACTTCAGGATTCGTTCAGTATTGAAAGGCAGTCTAATGAGTTTAAAGCTGACAAAATTTATTTTGAAGAACATTATAGCATAGAACTCACAGATTGGGAGGCCCTCTTGTGGATTCCCCTACAACCATAGTAAGGCATCAATTTTTTTTCAGGTGGGCCATGTCATTGATATATCTATATCAAAATTAAAGGTTAAGGCTATTATTTGCCTATGTTAGATTCAGCCTCAACTATTTGCATTGGACTGATACAAAAAGAAATCAATCTTTTGATAGTGGTGCTACTGTTTTCATATTGGCTGAAAATAGAATGAGAATTTACCGAGGGAAAACACTAGAGAAGAAGAGCCTGAGAGAGTAAAATTTTAGGTGGGTGATTTTTATTTTATTTTATTTTTGGTTGTTGGGGTTGGGGTGTGTTTCTTATTACAAAGTGTGCTGTGTTGTGGTGTATGTGAAACTGTTGACTGTCTATTCATCACTTGGGAAAGGTTATGTTGATGAATTGAGATATGGAACAGTTTAAGTTATGCAGTAGGATCTTACCAAGGTGATCAGGCTGATGGACGTGGTGGTTAAATTGTGATGGTCATGGTTTTTTTTTTCTTTTTTATGTGGATTAGGTTGTTGTGGGTCTATTGTTGACGTCAAAACCCTTTGGTATTCATAGTAAGAGGTACTGTTGGACATAGGAGACATGTTAGGAACGTATTGAAAGTCCTTCCAAGATGCTTTGAATGCCTCTATGAAAAACAAATGGTTGCTTAAACTGATCTTATAGTGCATCTACCTCTAATGAATCAGTCATGTTGCTCTAGGATGAGATTGTGTCACGTAATCATCATGTTTCTACTCAGATGGATTTTTTGTGAACAGCTCTCTCAAACTCTTTTCAGTTGTTGAAGAAAAAAAATCTTAAATAACTGAATTATGAGGGGCATTTGGAAAATAAAATTGTACTTCAATTTTTTTTTGTTCTATCCATTATTTTGAAAATAGGAATTGTATTGCAAATTGTTCAAGTGAATGAATCTAATTGTATCATGAATTGTAATGCGAAGCATAGGATTTTTTATTTTCTTATAAAATAAAAAAATAAAAGAAAAAAGAAATTAGTTTTTCATGGTCCATCCACCTTCAACCATAGCAACATTAATACCAAACAAAGACGTTGATACAATTGTATGGAGGATATAAATGGCATATATTAATATATCATAGATGACCTATGTAAATAGTTAAATATGTTCAAGACATCTATGTTTACGAAAAATAAAGAAGTTGCAATTTTTTTAATCTTAAATTCAAAAATTAAATTAAATCTCAAATATTAAATTTTACGTTTTAGGATGTGTCCATAAGTAAGAAAAGTGATCATGAAGAAAAAACTGAAAATAATTTAAAAAATGGATTCGGCAAATCCTTATATGTACAATCGAGTGATTTAAGAGAATGCTTGTTTCTCATTCATCTCTAAAACCTCCCAAAACTCCATAATTTCGTAAGAGTCTTTTTTAACCACTAAATAACCTTTTAAAAACAGGAACAATAAAAAATGAGAAAGGTAAATGATTATTAATATTAACTTCTTGCCTATAGCCATTATTACTCAACTGAATTACTTGAATCATAAGATTCTATAAAATAAGTATCAAATCATAAGATTTGATGAAATAGGCATCGAATCATAAGATTCATACCTAAATCGTAAGATTCACTTATAAATGGGATTTAGTGTGTAGATATGAATCATTTTCCTTAGGATTGAATATAAATCATAGGATTTGGATACAAATTGTAAGACTCTGACAAGAATGGTTCCATCACTCAACACTATCTCATAAATTACAAAATTGTGTGAATATGAATTTTTAGTGTAATTCTAAAAAATTTTCCTATTTTTATTTGTAAAATAAATTAGTATTATTTTTTAAATGGAACATCAGAAGAGTTAGAATGCCGAAACATTCGATTCCATGGCCAAAATGGAATGGGGAGTGGAACTAAATCAACAACTATGTCTGTGAGTGCTGATGGAGATAGGAAAAACCATGCCTAAATGATGGAGATTTTATATTAATTCTGTCCTCTCTGAAGGCGAAATGTTAGATTCTAGAGTTCTTGGATCTCATATATTTCATATTATGTGAGCCTGGCACAAAAATTGACATTGAAAACTGCTAGGAGATTTTCCACTTTTAGTCAGATGCAATAACAGAGATATATGACATAGCTGGTCATTACCCTCCCTTGAAGGTGCTTGAAGAACTCGCAAATTCGTATCAGTTGAGGTAGAAATAAACAGTCAGTCTCAAGCTTATAATCATAACTTGGGATAAGGGTAGTTTGTAACATTCAAGAAAAAAGTTATGTTATACTTAAGGAAGTTAAGGAACTTTTATTTCATACCCAATGATTTTGGTTCTTCCCATTGCCCTCCATCTACAATTTCATCTTTATCTCACTGATTGCAAGTTTTTTTCTTCTTTCATAGTTTCTAAGAGGAGGTGGGCTTCCATCATGAGGTGAGGGATTTGAGTGTGCCAGTGTGGTACTCTATTGCAAATTTCTAGGAAGTGCATGGACAGAACTTCTTATGGATGTACTCATGCATATTCTGCGAGCTATTGGATCTCTACCCTTACTTTTTTTTTTTTTTTTGACTTTTGATACGTTCATGTTCCTGCAACATGATCTTGTGGCCAAAAAATTGTGGTCCATGCTGTCATCAACTGTCGAGATGGTACCACAATCTTCTTATGTCTGCCATGACCCCATGATACTTCTGTAATGGAGTCAATGTCACATTGTCAATATACTTTAGCTAAAAGGAAAAGAGGAAAAAAGAGGAAAGAAGATAATTTCAGACCTGTAAATCCCTTGGGTAAATTGTTTTACTTAGCAGAGAAAACAGAGTTATGGCCAAAAGAATGGACTTTGGACTAGTGTCATCTGAGGATTAAGAGGCAACGTCAGCAAATTTCATTCAAATGTAGCAGAAATTCAGGCGTCAAGGGGGGAATAAAGAGTTTTCTTATGTTATCCTGTTTTTGGATTATTTAGAAAGATTTGCAGAACACAATTAAGAGGTTTTGTGAAAAAGTAAGCTGTAGTAGTTTTCATTTCATGGCGAATGGTTTGCATTGTTTTGTACTGGAACAAAAAATGCTAGCCTTTCCTAATTGCAGTTTGGTGGCATGGAAGGAGAAGCTTCACAGTGCAGTGTTTTGACCTTTAATCACTGGAGATTCCGCAATACAAAACACGATGACATTATATTATTTCTTTTAGAATCATAGATAAAATGCCGAGAAAGGTATGTTTCTTTCAGAATCTCCTAGGACGATGTAAAGAAGTAATTTTAGCATCAGTAATTCTGCAACATAAACATTAGCTGTGCAATCCTGCTTGTGTCACTGTCTATATTAATTATGCCAGGAGTTGTGTGGTTAATCTATAGTTTTGTCTGTTTTTTTTTTACTCCAGTTTGTGGTTGCTATCTTGTATACTCAGTGACGTCATGCTACCGATTAACCACTTTACTCAAGATTGAAACTAAACTTGTATGTGTATTTTGATACATGCAGATTCCATTTGCTGGCTGAATTTGATGATGCTAAGCGCAGTTGTCGCAAACGCCTTGCTGGTCACAATGAGCGCAGGAGGAAACCTCAGCTGGAAAATCACTCTGCAAGAATTGGTAAGCTGCTTTTTCATATCAATGTGTTTGGGCTTACACACGCATCTGAAGGATATGATACTGGCACTGGTATGAACTACAATTTTAGCATGTCCTACTCTACTAAGTCCATTATTTCAGAAAGTTCTATTTTGTCTCTCATCAACACATGTTAGTAGTGACTTAAATAAGGTTTCATTAATTTAGAGATTCTCTAAATATAAAAATAATACCTTAAAAATATCAATATGGAATATGAAATTTATTTTAAAGATTGGATAGCCATGTCCATATTGATTGGGGTTTCAGAAAGTCTAGTTATCCTTGACTGTCGTATCTATATTTGGACACCAAAGGCGGATTCTCTCTCTACATATATATCCTGTGTGTATATTTATCTCTCACTATAGGAAAATATTCTCCTGTGTACGGTTCTCATGGGAATTGTGCATCCGCATCCATATCGGGTAAATTTCTGGAGTGGGTACTGCCTCGATAGTCCAGATGAGCGGTTCACATGAGAACCATGTGCAAGAGAAAGCTTTCCTTTGTATATTAGTGTGTTCGTGTTGTGTGCTTGTGCACATTGTAGTGTTTTAGAAACTTGGACTTGGCCCATGACTCAACCATGGTTGGGCTGAGTCCCTTTTTTTTTGTTTCCTTTCTTTATATTTGGCCCTCCAAAATTGGGTTTTTGCAGAAATCTAGGAAGATGAGATCAGGCAAAACCCAAGAAGGGTTCTGTAGAATGAGAAGATGGGAAGGTTAATTTTGAATAAAAGAAGTTGAATTTCGAAGTGTTTTGATTGAGGGATGTGCGGTTTAGTTGGTTGGTTTGTTTTGTGGGGTGGGTGTGGTGAGGGGGGGGCTTAAGAATATTGAAAAGTGATCTTTGATGGGGCATTTTGCTTTTCTTAAGCAAGGATGAAATTGTATATGAAAGAAGAAGGGAGAAAGAAATCGGAAGAGGGACCAAAAGAAATCGTTAAATCGTAGATTATGAGAGATGGAGATATGAGTTTCTCCTCAAAAAATGAAGAATCTAGGGTTTATGTGATGAGAATTGGAATGGGAATGGTTTATAAATGCACCATGTAACTCCAACTGTTTTAAAACAAAAAGACATGGACTCGGCCAATTTTAAGAGGTCCATAGGACTTGGGTGAGTCCCTTCTGAAGTGACTCGGTGATGGTTGACTCGTAGTCTACTTGGACTTGGCTCAGTTTTAAAACACTAGCGCATGTAGTAGTGATTAATGCAATGTTATCATGGTACAATGAATTTTGAGGCGGATGAGTGCCAATTCGTGGGGGTGGGTGGGTGAGATGGTGTGATGCACAGGGGACCATGTGGATGACAGGTTGGTCAACCATCTAGTTACCCATCCTAGCTATGATATTTATGCCTTTCAAACTTGCATGCTTTAAATGGTTTTTTTAATAGGTAATGTGATTTAAACCCACAACCTTAAGGTTGCGATAGTGCACCATATGCTGTGCCATGAGCTTTTGTCCTTTAAATGGTTGACCTTCATGGTTCATGGGCTTTAACAAAAGAGGGGTGCACATAACTTGTATCAATTTTGGTTGATACAACTACCACACTCTAGATAGTGTAAAATCAAAATCATAACTAGTATCAATTTTGGTTGATACTAGTGTCACTATCTATATAGTATTTATAATTTATATCAACTCATAGTGATGCCCTCCATTTTTTATTTTATACATAGGGTGACGGCAAGGTTGCTCCATTGCGATCTGGTCGTCAAGGGTTCAAAACGTAGAAACAGCCTCTCCACTTGTGGAGGTAAGGCTGTGTACATCCCAGAACCTGCAGTGGCGGGAGCCTCGTGCACTGGGTTGCCTTCGTTTTTTGGCCCACATGGAGGCTGTATCCCTAACATTTAAGGGTTTGAACAATCTATTCTAAATAATAATTGTCCAGTTTGTATCTTCATCAAACCCTGATAACCCACTCTTTTCATGTGATTAGTTTTCAACTAGATGGACCCCACATAAAGGGTTGTAAAAAATTATTTTCAACTTTGTGTGTGTGTGTGTGAGACAGAGATGATCCCACCTACAAATTGTTTACACATGCCCAATTTATTAATTCCAACATTTTCATCTCTACTCACTCATTTTATGCATCATGAGGAAAAGATTTGCCACTCTCTCGACAGATAGATCTAACATTTTGTCATAGATTTGCTTACAACAGTGCCCACAGTACTTAAGAAAGCAATGAATGAAAGAAGAAGTGGACTGCCAAGCCCCTTTGTTGTTTGACATGTTCTTAGATGGTTTTGTGGACCTTGTTGACTTAGGCTCTATGCAGTTGGATCTGTTCCAGTGCTGTGCCTTTCTGACTTGGGCCCTATAAAGTTGGACCTGTTCCAACTGTTATGGGTGTGTTTGCAATGTGAAACGAAGCAAGGACTGGATCTGATCCTGCCCTATAATTTTTTTTGGATGGTAACAAGGGATTTGATTAAGATTAGAAAAGGACAATACAATCCTTTAAGGATTAAAAAAGGTGTAAAAGCATTATACCTAGCCAAAACCACAATTATGAAGAGGAAACAGCAGAAGGAACTGATCTATCCACCACTTGCTTTGCCAAAGAGTTTGCAAATGCATTAGCCGACGTTCGGACATGTTGGAAGTCCACCTGAATGAGAGAAGATAATGGTTTAATCTCATTCAAATGGAATTGAAACCCCCACGGGCAGCCACCGAGGAAGAGACCCAAGATACTACATTTCGCGAGTCACTCTCCATGACCACCTTGCTCCTATATTGCAACATGAAAATGCAAAGAGCCTCCAAAGTGGTCAAGACTTCCACCTCATTGAACTCTAAAATGTCCACATGATGGGAAAACATTGCTAATACAAAACCATCACTGTTGTGAAGCATGCCTTCTATACCTTCAGGCCCTGGTTTAATTTTAGCTGCTCTATCCACATTGAACTTCAAAGTACCACCTATAGGAGAAGACCAAAACATGACCTTGTTGACCTTGTGAGGCCCACAATGTAACAAAGCCTTCCAATTTTGCAAAATGCCATCCACCTTTATACCGTTGATCTTACTACTACAAGAAGCCTATTTAGCTACTCGAAGGATCACATAGCACATAATTTCATCAAGAGATCATGAACTCCTCTATAGATCCTGTCGTTCCTCTCCTTGTAAATCAACCAAAGCTGATGGACAACGAAGGGAACAAGCCTCCAAATAATATCGCCACATCTAAAAACGGGAGAGAATCCCCAAGCCTCAAACAACCCAATGCAGTCTTCAGAGAGCACCATAGAATGCAACACTTAGTCAGGAATTGACACCAAATAGCATATGCAAACCCACACTAAAGAAAGAGATGGTCAATAGATTCCCTGCAAAGAACACAAAAGTAAACAAACATCTGAAATAGCGTTAAACGTAACACCCCTCCTCCTAAGGATATCTGCCGTTGAAACTTTGCCCAAATCAACAAGCCAACAAAGCGCCTCTACGCTGGGAGGAGCCATGCCCAACCACATAAGCGAATAAGTAGGCCTAACAACCAGCATCTCCTCCATCTGGCAAGGAAAGGAATTGGTGGAAAACACGCCATAAACACATTTTCAAATGTGATGATCTGACACATCCCTGCAAATACAAACATTAGCAATAATGAATTTTAACTTTGACTCTTTTGAAGGATGCAACACCCTCCTACAAGAAACATCCTAGACACGCGCAACCCCACCCCCCCCCCCGCACAACAACCCAACACACACACACACACACACACACACACAAAACCACTGTGACTTTTTGTTGGTAACAACCCTGAAGACCCTTGGAAACAAGAGAAACAAAGGATCCAACCCCCAACCAATCATCTTCTCAGAATTTGACCTTCCCCAATTTGAAAACCCAACCTATGCACTAGCAGCATATTTAGGCTGGATAACTTCACACCATTCCATTAAATGTGTCTTCCTTTGTTCACACCACCCCTCTCATAGATTCTTCTTAAATGATCCTACTTTTCTCTAACTACCATTGGCATCAACATAAGAGACATGAAATAAATAGGCTAGTTGGACAAAAAAACCTTAATAAGGGTAATCCTTCTTCCAAAAGATGGATAATTCCTTTTCCTAGTGAACAACTTTTGCTCAAAATGATCAAAAACAGGCCTCCAAATTGCGTTGAATCTTGACTTAACCCCAATCGGCACACCAATGTTAAGGCATTGGTATCAAGTGTTGCTAACGATTGCAACCAAAATGCTTAGGCATTAGAGTTGCGGCTAACAATATACTTAATATGATCTTGTCATAGAGCGGCATGGGGCCTTTTGCCCTATGCACCTGCGCTCGCAACATAATACCAAGAACGCAGTAGCGTGGATTCGAACTTGGGACCTGTGGTGGCTTTGATGCCATGTCAAGAGTTGCTAATCATTGCAACCAAAATACTTAGGCGTTAAGAGTTGCAGCAAACAATATACTTAACAATTGGCGACTTTCCCACCTTGCAATCAAGCAAATTGGCAAGTAGGAGAGTCACTTCAGCCAAACAGCCCAATCCCACCAACAAACTTTTGGACAAGTTGATTTTTAAACCTGAAATGAGTTCGAAACACCTAAGAATCATCTCGAACACCTCAATCTTTTCCCATCTTTTTAGAGTGAAAAGGATGGTGTCATCCACAAGTTGTAAATGAGTAATACCCTCCATGCCACTGCCAACATCAAAACTGTCAATGAGACCACCCTATTTAGCTTTGAAAAAAGAGCACTTGACGCTTCAGCCACAATAGTGAACATAATTAGTGACAAAGGATCTTCTTGCCTCAAACCACTAGAAGCTTTAAATGGTTGAGAGGGGGACCATTGACAAGCACTAAAAATGATGTGGTAAAGATACACTCCCGAATCCAAGTTCTCCATCTGAGGGCAAAACCGAATCTAACCAGCATGTAATCAGCAAAGCCCCACTCAACATGGTCATTCACCTCCATACCAATTTTAAACTTAACTCTTTCCGTCCTTGCCTTCTTTCTTGAGTCAATAAGCTCGTTAGCAATAATAATCCCATCAAGAATCTGCCTTTTCTGAACCAAAAGCACCCTGATAAGGATTGATAATGAGGGGAAGAACTGATCTCAACCTGTTGGCAAAGATCTTTTACAAAATCCTGTGAGCATTTGCCACTAAATTGATAGGTCTGAAATCTTTGAACTCCACTGGATTAGAGACTTTAGGGTGTGAACCAAGATAGCAGCATTGACTTATCTTCTCAAGCGGCACTTGCAATGGAACTCTGACAACAGGTCACAAAAATCCTTCTTTAACCACCGAGCTGCACGAATAAAGAGAAATTAAAACCATCAGGACCTGTGGCTTTGTACCCCTTCACATTCTGACAGCCAAGAAGATTGCTCTTCTTCAAACTCGGTCCAACCACTCTACATGATGGGCAAAACCAGAAGGAACTCAACACCTCCAAATTAGGTTTAGTGAAAAAAAAAATCAACTGGAATAAAGAAGCTTGAAATGTTTGGTATCTCCTTCACTTCCACTGGATTTCTCCGAAACCATAAACTGTATGAATTCTGCCTATGTAGTTGATTCTCATGCTTACTTTCACCATTTGATGGGATGCTAATATTTTTGTCTCCCTCCTTGGCCATAATGGCCTCGATTTTTGCCTCCACAATATCTCCTCCTTCAATTGATGTCCCATAGCTGCCTGACAATGTCCTCTCTAGTCCCCCTCTCCTCCTGACTTAAGCCTCTCCCCTTCTCCATTAGATCCCAGAATTCCAACTCTTTAGACAAGCAGCTTCTAGTAGTCTCATTACTTACCAAACACCTCCCTATTGCAAACCTTGATCCTGCCCTTGAGACATTGTAATTTTTTGACAATTCTGAACCCAGCAAAACCTTGGATGTCCATTTACTCCCACCACTCCCTCACTGAAGGCAAGAACTCTTTGTGCAAGAACCTGCAATTCTTAAATCTAAATGGCCTTGGTTCCCAATCACCCTTGATGGGGGCCAATTTAACTGGCCTATTGTCAGATAACACTCTTGGAAGAGCCACCTGAAACACCCTAGAAAACTGCTCCTTCCATCCCTTAGAAAGTAAGACTTGGTCAGTGACTCAATTCTACTCATTGCCACTCTAATCCGACTATTGGTCCAAGTGTACTTTCTCCCCACTAGAGGCAAATCCATGAGTTTATTATCCCTAATACACTCAAGAACTTATCCATACTTTGGGTAAATATCCTCCCACCTTTCTCTTCATTAGGAAATTGAACTACACAAGTCTCCCGCAAAACACCATGGAACATACCACTTTGCACAGATGGAAGAGAGACAAGCCCCAAAAGTATCCCTACCAGAGTCCTCGTTCAGCCTGTAAATTTTTGTTATAGCCCAGCATAAACCATCTGCCAAAGAGAGAAATTTAATGGAGTGCCCCCTATGGGATTTGGAAACCTCCTCAACTTTCAAAATCCCTTCCCTTCATATGGTGGGAAGACCACCTGAAGCACCTACAGCTGGCAACCATTCCCAACCACTTCTTCTAGAGCCCCAAATATCATAAACATCTCTATTCGTTTCTTTGGAAACCTTTGTCTCCTGAAGAAGCAAAAGATCCAGTTCATTAGATTTGACAAACTTTCCAACTGCCTATCTCCACTGGACATTCTAACTAACAATAATCATGAAAAAGAAAAAAAATCAACGCGCACCCCACAAAACCAGTTAACATGCAACAGATGCCGATCTGCCTTGACCTATATCTTTTTCGTTATTAATTTAACCACCTACTCCTCCAGCCCTTTCCTAAATGAGAATAATGCGCTGCAATATGTTTACCTCATGTGGCCTTAAAGACACACCCAGTTGTTTCTTTGGCATTGTCACCTCCAAAGCTTCTATTTTAATAGGGTTGTTGCATCTGTAAGAGGGCAAAGAAACCTCCTGACCAAACTATCCTGGAGTCACCACTGAATCTGAAGCCCAATCCTGATTAGAATTGCAGCAACGTACAAAGTAAGGACTCCCTGCAGAAACTGCTTGCTGGGATTTAGATACCCCAGCCACCACAGAAGTTACACTCCTAAAATGAGCATTCCCATTCAATCTGTGAGGTCTACCCCACAACTTTCTCATCTTTACCGAAATGAGAGGAAATGAAGAAGCCTTCTTAGCAGTAAAACCCCTACCCTTGCCCAAATACTTGTGCTGGCCAGTGGAAACATCCTGCATGCAACACCTTTGAGGAAACGGTAGAATTGAACTGAAAAACCTGTGCCTGCAGTCCTGTATGGGCCATGCTAAATCATAGGATAAAAAAACTGTGCCTTCAGGTCAGGCTGATGGGTTAAGCACTTAAGCCTGAAGATTTGATAAGATGGTCCAAGCATCAACTTGTTTTTCTGAATGGCTACTTTCATTGAGAGAAAAAAGTGCCAGTTCAAAAGCTTTATAATGGTTTGAGACCAAAAGAAACAGCTGAAACAGGCCACACAAAAAGAGCAGCCTTATCAACCAAAAGAAAAGATATATACAAGTATAACAGCATACTGGTCCAAGCATCAACTTCTTGATTGCAAAAATCTTCCTCCACCAGGTGGCCTCGCCTCTCCTCCCTTGCATCAGTTTCCATCCCAATTTCTCTATTGTATAAAGTTTTTAACATTTGAGAACTGCTTTTCCTCCACTAAAATCCCATCTTTTATTCCAAGCCACGTTCATGCTTGGATAGGATGTGCATGGATGACAGACACAAATTTGGCATTAGTTCTTTTGAGTTGATGCTCTACAATGCTACTGAGAGCCCTCAAGGTGCCCACGATATGGAATATAAAATTTATGAAAATGATTGGTTGATTCTTTGTATTGCTTAGACTTTCCCCAATCATTAATGGACAGTATATTCATGTTTTTTAAAATACAGTAATACAACTAGGTGCAGCTTTCAGATCATTATCTGGTTAAGTTCAAGTCATTTTATTTTTTTTGGAAGTTATTTGTAGATTTAGTGGAGTGTGCCCATCTATTCTCAAGCAGAATCAAAACACCCCAAACATATGTTTAAATCGTGACTGAAATTTGAAATTCAAGATCAAATTCTAGCAACAAGCATTTCTTGTATGTTGTCATTCCATGGATCTTTTAGAGGGCACTGCCCAGGGGAATAGTCCTGTTGGGTCAAAGATCTCAAGGATGCCCACGTAATTAAAAAAAAGTCCATGAATCTTATCAATTAATTACTTGATGTCACACATTTAACCCATAACTTCTCTTGAATTGTGCAAATCCTACCTCTTGTCTAACAATGTTGTTGTCACGCAGGAAGTAGATTTATTGGGAATTCATTACCAGCTGGAAGATCCTTTTTTTTCCCAGATATATTTCCAACTGGCATTGTCCCTGAAGTTAACTATGAGAAAAGTACCTGGTGTCGACATGTGAAAATAGAAAATGAGGCTAATACTCAGCCACTCATACCTGTTGTAAATGGGCATTTGGTACAGAAACCACTCCATTCTGCATATGATAACAATACAGCAGTCGGTAGTGTCTCTTATGAAAATGGACCCAATTATGTGCAGAACTTTAGAGATTTGCATTCAATCTTTCAGAATGCCTCCTCAGGGATCAAAGAATTTGCTTCTTTCAGTATATCGCAAACTGTTGAAGGCTTACCCAAGGTCTTAGACTCCAGTTGTGCTCTCTCTCTTCTGTCAACTCAACCACAGAACTCGCCGAGGAATCTGTTGGCAATTCCCAGAGCCCATCCTCTGACCGTTCAAGGTGGTAACACTCATTACACTGTGGGACAGTTTCCGGACAAACTCCTGGCAGTAAGCTCCCAACCTTCAGCAATCATAGCATCAAAGCAGTTTTCTTCACCTGGGATGGAAGATGATCACGTGGAATCAGAGTTGGTTTCAGATGCCAGCAACACTGTTTCCTTTAAAGCCCAAGCGGACACCGACTTTCAAACCTCCGGTTTTGTGAATTCAAACGAAAGTTGTCTTTTTCGTGAGTATGGAAATACTGTGGATTTATTTCAGTTGTCACCGCAGCTTGACAATGCTGAACTTCAGAGGCATTCAGTGCAAGTAAAGCAGGAAAGCAGAAACTTCTGTTACCTTCACATCACTTGAGCAGAATGAAGGCAGCAGTTTCTGTTTGGTAATATTTCTATCTTGATAAAATAAATCAGGGTACAATGTTGAAATTAATATGTTAGAACCTACATCTTTGGTACTTTTTAAATAATTTCTTTCTTTTTGCACCTTTTAATATGTGGAATGACTTGATTCAATTGCATGGCCACTCCATGATGACTCCACTTGGCTGCATGGATGGATGCTATGAACCTTGTGCATGATGCATCTATAGGATGGCGGCTTCATTGTGCCATGTCTATTCGACTATCTATCAGTTGGCAGATATAAAATAGATAGTAATTGGTTTAATCTGAGAAGCATGTTCTTCATTCAACTAGCCATTGGTTTAATTTTGTTTAGTCACCCTTTAAAAGTAGGACCTCCTCCGTCTCATTATAGTGCTATAAACTATTCGTCATATTATGGTGCAGACTGCCTTGTGGGGCCAACCTTCATCCAGGCTACGTCATGGGAGGTGGGAATGGTGAAAACATAAATGTACCAGGCCCATCTGGATGCTACCAAATCAAGGGGAGAGTTTGATTGAAAAGCGGTCAGTGTGGAATGGGGTGGGCGAAATTTTATTTTGATTCATGGAAGGGCTTGACAATTGATGAGTAGACTAAAACCAGTCAGTGCCAATGAATTGAAAATTTCTCTATCCTCAAATGATACCGTTAGTCCCTTTTGTGGATCACAGGCCATTGCCCATGGCCCTCTGCTTTTTATAAATTAAAGAGCTTCCTATAGTCAAGGATCATAAGCTTCCTCACTAGCAATAGATTTATGTCCTGAAAATTGCTTCCAATCTTTCTTCTTATCTATGATAAGCTAACCTTTTCCCAAGAAGAAAGAATACTTATTTAACTCTTTCTAAAAGAGAATGAGTCGTGGCAGTTCTCACTAAGCTATTCAGGTCCAAATCATGGGTATGCCCTCTCTTCTTGTATCTGCAGGCCTTTTTTTTTTTCACATACTCCATTCATTTTTTTCCTTTTTCTGTGAAGAATAAAGCATTCAAGGGATGTTAATTAATTTCTTTGCAGCCGGAATAGGGATGCGGATAGTAGTCTTTGCCTTTTTTTCAATCTTTCCTGCTCAGACATGGTTTTCAACCAATTTATAGTGACAAGAATTGACACTTCAAACTTCCATTAAGAATTTCTGTGAAAGAGGTCAGCCAATTAAATTCCTACTATTCAGAAGCAATGAGCCAATTCCCTTCTATGAAGGGGCATAAAAGTGAAGGGATTAAGGTGAAGATGCATGTAGAAGTCCATCAAATAATCTCTCCTTTGATAGGAATGATTGTTCATCCATCACCCAAATAAAATAAATACCAATTGTTGTGATTTTGACACCCGTTGTACACATCCATGAATTACAAGATCAACAAGAACAAGCCACACATAAGAAGAGACACGAGATTTACGTGGTTCACCCAAACAGGGCTACGGCCACGGGCACAGAGACGATCATCTTCACTATCACAAGTAAAGTACACAGAAACACACGTTCTCTTACATTGTTTCACCTACGTGGTGTGTGAACACCACAGGCAAGAGAGCTCTCACCTCTCTTTAGCGCACAAGATCTAGGGTTACAGACTATATTTATATAATCTCTGCTTTTTGGCCACCAAGAAAGCTCCGGTATAATTATCAAAATACCCTTAATCTTAAACCAGTCCTTGACTAACACAGTGGACTCATCCGGCTAAACATATCACAAGTAAAGTACACAGAGACACATGTTCTCTCATATCGTCTCTATGACGTGGATGTAGCCCTGTTTGGGTGAACCACGTAAATCTCGTGTCTCTTCTTATGTGTGGCTTGTTCTTGTTGATCTTGTAATTCATGGATGTGCACAACGGGTGATGTCAAAATTACAACAATTGGTATCAGAGCCAATGGGGTATTCCTCGGGTTTCTGAGCAAAGTGGAGATCGCTCAGTGGTTTGGAAGTTGTGCGCATGAAGATTAACTGATTGAATCATTGTCAAAGGGTTCGGATCTCTGTTTTCATAACAGAGGAAGAGAGATCAGGTTCATGATTTCTAGTTGGGCCACTTCGGAGAAGAAGAAAACGAGATTGGGTTCTCCGGTCTCGCTGGATCGGAGGAAAAATGATTCACATGTTTTTCAGATCTCGAAGTGATTGCTGTGGTTGTGATCACCGACGTACCAGATCGATTGGGCTCTCAGACAGAATCTGAAACAGAGAAATCAGCTTTCTACAGCATCGGAGAAGAAGATAGAGAAGTTGGGGTTCTCGGTTGGTTGGTCATCTTCGTCGGTCCGGATCTGTGCCGGATTTGTGAAGATTCTGCTGCCGGATTTGAGGAGGAAAGACCAAAAAAAAAGGACTGCCGTTCGAAACCATGACATTCACACCGGGATTCTCGCCGTCTTCGTCGCCTTCGCCGGACTTCCAGCCATCGCCTGCCATCGCCATCAACTGAGAAGATGAGGGACCCTGGGTTCTGCCTCTGTCGTTAGAACCAGAAACGGGAAGGAAGACCGGAAAAAGAAAAAGAAAAAAAATTCTCGCCAGTCCGTTCACTGCCGTCACCGCTGCCAGCCCCCGATCGGGGTCGTCGTCGTCGCAAGCCGGCGCAGGTCGCCGTCCAGCCAAGTTGTCGCCAGAACTGCAGCAGACAGAATCTGCCATCTGCAACTGGTTTGCAGAACAGGGGCGCCTTGATGGAGATGACCCGGGCGTTCCGGGTTCGAGTCGTGTCCGTTCGACCTGACCCACAGTGGAAATAAAGCCCAGGCCAACAGGATCCTGTCTTCAAGTTTTGGGTCGGGTCGGGTCAGTTTGACCTGACCCGTGATGCAACCCAATCCAGCAGCATGAGTGTAGGCAGGGTCGGTCGGGTCGGCCTGGTCTGTGTACAAGAAACCCAACCCAGCAGTGCATCCAGCGGAGTCAGCCAGTTCGGGGTCGGGTCGGGTAGCAGTCGACCAACCTGTTAGCAGCCAAGCCCAGTGCAGCAAGCCCAGCTGCAGCAGTTCCAAGTCGGTTCCGGGTCGGGTCAGACCTCACCAGTGTGCGCAGAGTCCAGCCCAGCAGAACAACAAGCCGTGATGTCATCAGTGACGTCAGCACAGTCAATAGCCAGATTTGACTAGTTTCAACGGCTGAAATTGTTTCTACGATATCTTGATCGTCCGACGTCCGATCGGAGATCCGTTTGCACCTACAGACTCGTTTCGAGTAGATCTACGTAGTGGAAGAGGTTGATTGGCTTTGATAGTCAAGGAGGAAGTTTGACTAATTAGGAGCGTATAAACTTGTTTCTGCAATATCGGAGCCATCCGGAGTTGGATTTCATATCCGTTTCTTCCAGCATGCTCGTGTTGACGAGATCTATAACTTGATGCAGAAATCCAGAGGAGATCTGAACAGATGTGGATTCAGGCTTGAATCGGGTCTACTCGACCTGGTTGTTGTTGTAAACCCAATAATAGGAGTCGTCGGCCTAGTTGCAAAGGGTTTGCTGATTCAAATGAAGTTGTTCGTTTGGGGTTCACATGCTTTCTGGATCGCATGTGATGTTATTCATTTTGCTAAAGGCAGAAAAGCAGCAAGGAGGAGCTGATGCATCAGCAGTTGTCAAACATGTGTTTGATTGATCGGAGGCCCGGTCAAATGGAGTTTTATGACTGCTTGGAGGCAGAGGTTTCTGCAGTTATGAAGTCATTTGGACTTGTATTCCCGATCTATTTTGCTTGCATACTTGTGGTGATTGGATCTTTAAAGTGATGTTGAAGATGGGGCAGGATGGTGAGTGATTCACAATATCACTCAGATTCGTCAATGGTTTCGAGCTTTAAGTTCGAGGTGGAGTTTGACGAGATGAACTTTGCTCAAAGTTCATGTGTTGGTTCAACAAGTCAAAATGTTGAAGAAGATTGCATCGTTGCTGCAGTGACGTACCATTCAGCAAGGTACGTGAAGACATTGCTGGTTTTATCTCCTAGTAGCTTGAGTTGTACGAAATTCAAGCCAAGGTGGAGATTGTTAGGTATATGTCTTGTATTCCGGTTTAGCCGGAGTCCACTGGGTTAGCCAGGGACTGGTTTAAGGTCAAGGGTATTTTGGTAATTGTACCGGAGCTTTCTTGGTGGCCAAGAAAGCATAGATTATATATATGTATAGTCTGTAACTCTAGATCTTGTGCGCTGAAGAGAGGTGAGAGCTCTCTTACCCGTGGTGTTCACACACCACGTAGGTGAGACGATGTGAGAGAATGTGTGTCTCTGTGTACTTTATTTGTGATAGTGAAGATGATCGTCTATGTGCCCGTGGATGTAGCCTTGTTTGGGTGAACTACGTAAATCTCATGTCTCTTCTTGTGTGTGGCTTATTTTCGTTGATCTTGTGATTCATGGATGTACACAACGGGTGGTGTCAAAATCACAACAATTTTGTTAGGTATATGTCTTGTATTCCTATTTAGCCGGATGAGTCCACTGGGTTAGCCAGGGACTGGTTTAAGGTCAATGGTGTTTTGGTAATTGTACCGGGGCTTTTTTGGTGGCCAAGAAAGCGGAGACTATATATGTGTGTAGTCTGTAACCCTAGATCTTGCGCAGCTGAAGAGATGTGAGAGCTCTCTTGCCCGTGGTGTTCTCACACCACGTAGGTAAGATGATGTGAGAGAGAGAGTTTATGTGTACTTTACTTGTGATAGTGAAGATGATCGTCTCTGTGCCCGTGGATGTAGCCATGTTTGAGTGAACCATGTAAATCTCGTGTCTCTTCTTGTGTGTGGTTGGTTGATTGTCGATCTTGTGATTGATGGATGTGCACAACGGGTGATATCAGAAAAGCACAACACATCCATCACCCAAATAAAATAAATACTAAGAAATTGATGGTCTCATATACTTCTACATCCTCACATCTTTACATACTCCTTCAATACTACCTTTGCTATGAATTCCTAGGAATTCAATGCCAAGGGCCTGTTTGATTTCAAGGCTTGAAATCCAAGGTAAAATGGGTTCCAACACGGGATTATTTTTATTTTAGGACAAGGCACATTCAAAGGCACTTAACTATTGCAACATCGAGGTTTGGTTTGTTGGAGTTAAGTTACCAATCAAAAAGAAAAAAAATTGATTATTATTATTATTAAAAAGGTGAGGCAAGAGGGATATAGGGTGGAGATTTAAATGGAATCTTGACTGTAATGACTTGGTTTGCAATTATCTATCTATTATAGATAAATAATTCATCAAACTCTTATATAACCGACCAATCTCCGCAAATAAGCATAACATCGACAATAAAAACCAAACACCAATACAAGTACAAGGTCACAATTAGAGACCTTCAAGAGAAAAGAAAAAGGCACAGTAAAAGCTTCGGCCCAAAAGCAAGTTTAGAGTTGGGAAAAGAATTACATACACGTGCTAGACTTGACCGCAGAGAGAGAGAGAGAGAGAGAGAGAGAGAGAGAGAGAGAGAGAGTACAACTAAGAGATTTGTTCACGAGTAGAAAAGCTATTGAAGATATCTATTTCCCCTTGACGGTGCCACTAGGAATCTGAGCAACCGATGCGTTTAGTTCATCCCAAGCTTCATGGAGCTATAGAAGATACCTATTTCCTCTTGACAGTGCCATTTGGAAACTCAGAAACTGGTGGGTTTAGTTCATCCCAAGCTTCAATCCATGTGAACATGGCATCTGCCAGCTTGAGGAAGTAGGGATCCACCTTCCCAAGCTTGGCTTTTACCTGTTTGGAGAGCTCAATGTAGCATTTCTGAACAGTGGTACAGTCCTTTGAAAGGGTTACAGAATGGAAGAAAGGAATGAGCTCTTCCTGCCAGTAGATCCCATTGTATTCCTTCTTGAGGTTCACAAAAGGGTTGCTTGCTTTGCTGTGCCAGATGTAAGGCAAACCAGTCTTGATGCCCAATCTCAAGTGATCACAGATCACCTGCAAATTGAATGGATCAGATATTAGCCATTCCCATGTTCAGAGAGGAAAATAAGATCGCTCCATGCGCACAATTGTGGATAAAATTGTTTAGAGGAAGTGGCAAACCTTTGTGCACCACCCTGCCCAGATATCATCGTAACATCCAATGGGTTGGCCATCACCCATCAGCCCAAAGTACATCGCGGGGCCAATCAATTCCCTGTTGAATGCCAGATTCATCCCACACATTGGGAACAAGGTGCCCTTGGGTACTGTTAGAACCGCATCTACATACCTGAAACACAGACAATGTGAAGAAAGCAAGTTTAACCAGAGGCTCTTAAGTTCACTATCAGACCTTTGTACAGTATAATTGATCAAGTATCTACCTCTTATTTCTCTGGAGAGGCTTGACGAGCTGGGTGGGAGCATCGTAGTCTGGGATGTTGAGCCAAAGGCCATGAGAAACAGCTGTAGGAACACCTTCTCGAAGACTAAAAGGGTATCCTCGAACGAAATCTACACCGTCTCGATATGGATCATAGAGAGTGTTGAAGAAAAATGGAGTAGATGGGCTCAGAAGGTTCTTTATGTGCTGCTCAAGAGCATTGATCTCTTTCCCAGATGGGTCCTTAGCAACCTAAACAACATAAAATCTGTAGTCTAGTATTACGAATGTCAACCAGTTCATTTGGGATGTGTTTGTAGATGTAGATAAACTGGGATAATTGGGAATGGGATGCATTTTACCCATTTCATTTCCAGTGCATTTCAGATCCTGCCTGAAAACACATTGGATATCTGGTTTGGGCCAGAAAATGAGGAAAACCCCACATTCTATTCAATGCAGCATTCAGTTTCCATGCACTGCAGATAAGTGGTTATCCATTCCTCTGGGATATTCAATCCACCAGATGTTTCAGTTAAATCGAGACCAACCCTAAAAATCAAAATGGATGAAATGAAGTTGTGCTGTCTAAAACAAAAGATTGAACTTCCAAATTGAGATTATATTAAAGTAAATGCCATCCATGCCAGAAGAAGAAGAAACTAGGTAAGAGAGGTCACATGCAATGCATATGAAAGTGAGATGTATTTTAGGAAAAGAAAAGCCTTTTTTCATATGGAAGCAAGTGGAATCAGTCCGATTACAAGGAAAGGTAATCAGTAATCGACGTTTGAATTTGCAATCAATACAGTATATAGATATATGTATAAGAGATTAATGGAAAAAAAAACTAATTTTTTTTAATGTAACATGACTCAAACCCACAACCTCATTTTAAGGCAATGAGCAGTTCCCAATAAATAAAAATACATTAGAAATTAAAACATCATTCAGTCACATTGTAAAGCCACAGAGCTTCTTTACACAACAATTGAAAACAAGTACAGTTTGAACTTTGAAAAGAGAACTAAACCAGACAGCACAATCTTAGAAGTTACCCAAAAGCAAAGACATTGTCTCATATAAATGACTACAATAAATGAACTTATGCCATCCTAACCAAAGGCCATACTTAAATTGTGAACCACACTATGGACTAGACTACTTGGTTTCAAACAAAAAACTACAAATAAAGATATCTCAGGAAGCTCTAAATCACTAGAAAATGCAGAAACAGAGTTTAGAAAATTAAAACTCACATGCCTTACAATGGATCTAACTTTTTTTTTCCCTGTAATGCACGTATTTAGATTAGAGAGGTAGACTGACTGAAGCAGTCCTCAAAATGGAAACGATCCAATCATGACACTGAAACTAACACTTTCCATTTAGACCATGTTAACGAATCAAATTAGATAACATAAACAGAACCAGTATCGGCTTAGAACTTCCTCAACCTAAAGAATCCAGCTGAGTAAAATTTTAGAAGCACTAACAAAATTGCCAATGTATATACCAAAAATATAAAAGTTTCAGAGGGCGAAACCAATTCAAATAAGAGAGAAGTAATAAAGAGAATTATACAGGAAGAAAGATGCCTATCAATCCAACTCTATAATCAAAAGTTCAATATGAGCATTACAGAAGACACAGAAACAGAATCAGTTCTATATACGAAGTAAAAATAATCTTGAGTCTCCAAGTCTTCTCATCAAACCAAGTAATAAACGAGAGAGAGAGAGAGAGAGAGAGAGAGAGAGAGAGAGATCATACAAATAACTGTCTCAAACCCAAGAAAACCAGAAAAGTCCATTACAAAACCACCCAAAATCCAAGGGGTTGGAATGGCAAGATAGCCAAAATCAAAAGAAACTAATTCAAAAGCCTACCATCAAAATTTGCTAAAAATTTCCCAAAATCTTTCTCCACAACAACAGCCAAATTGGTCAAGAAGAGAAAGAATCGACAACCATAACGCCAAAATTCCCATCTTTCTCTGCTAAACCAAAAAACAAAAAAAAAAAAAAAACCCTAGAAAGCCAGAAGGAGAAAACCAACGTCCTCCTCCGATAGCGTAAAAATAAAAAATAACCCAAAACCCATTATGAAAACCGCTCCAAAAATCCAACCTTTCAGTCTAAAACCAACACAAATCACCAAAACAACCAAAAAAATCCAGATTCAAAAAGCGATAAAACAGTAAAAATAATAATAAATTAAGACAAAAATTCCTTGACTAGCTCTACTTACAAAACCAACAACTGTTCAACAAAATCCCCCTCCCTCTCCAAATAATAATAATAATAATAATAATAATAATAATAAACTAAAACTCACTTTAAAAATCGAACCTTCTATTAAATTTTCTTAGCTAACTATTTATATCAAAACCTCAAGGTGTTGAAGCAGTGAAAATATTTTTCAATATTTCCCATCAAGTAAAGTCTTTTTTTATTTATTTTTTAGTTTTTATTTTTTTCTGCGTCGAATTATTCTGATTTAAACTCAGGATCAGTTGCCTCTGATACGATATTAAATTTCCTCAGCAAACCATTCATACCAAAATTTTCAAGTGTTAGCAGAGGTCGTGAAAATAATTTCAATATTACCTATTGGATGGAGCTCATTTTTCAATACCTTTTACCCAAAAACCAACACAAACCATCAAAACAACAAAACCCAATATCCAAAAACCAATAAAACATTAAAAAGAAAAGAATTCAAATCTCCTTGAATCTCTGCACTTACAAAGCAATCATCATCAATGGTGAAAATATACTTCTTCCTGGAGACCAGGTAACCAAAGCACCGGCAGGCCGAGTCCTTGAACGAGATGCATGAAGCCTTCGGACCCAATATCTTGTTGATGTCATTGCGATTGTAGAGCTCGTAGTCGAAACCCTCGGGGACCTTAATCGGCTTCGACGGATCTCCGTCTTGGACGATGATCAGATGGTAAGGTTGGAAGAAGGGCCTCCACATCTCCAGAAAATCAAGATTTCTTATCGTTGAAATGACGATATCGAGCTCATCTTTCAGCAGAGGAATCGATGGGTTCAAAGAATCGGCCATGGCGGGGAAAACACAGAGAGAGAGAGAGAGAGAGAGAGAGAGATATATATATATATATATGAATGCTACTTGGAGTGGAAAGGACAGACGGAGAGAAGTTTAAATATTAACGGCTATTAAGTATTGGCACGTGGGAGGAAGAGAAGGCGGCGTGAACAAGGAATAGGGAGGACGCGTGGCAGTCGATGAGTGGGAAGGGCGATGAGTGCAAAGGCGCCCGTGTTTGGGGGCATGTGTCTTGGCTTTTTGCACATTGACTTTCGACATCATGATCCGAGGCAGGATGCTGCAAAAAGCCTGACCCAACCCGCAAAACGCGACCGGGTTACATAGGGTTGGTCTCGCTTTAGAGAGGAGGCATTTATGTGAGTAGAGTCCAGTATGGGTTGAAGTTGCTTGACCTGTTTTAAAAATAGATTCGATACGGGTTCAACTTAAACACGTAGGTGGACTCAACCCGTTTTGTTCCAACCCAAGTGTCAGCCACCCCGCAGGTGCAATTGCATGAGGGTGGATTTACATTGTGTGAGAGTAAATGTGGAGATGCCTCTTCCACATTGATGTGTATAGAATAAATACTAGTTAAAAGTTACATCTGTGTAAGGTTGAGGATTCTGTGGTGTTAAAACAAAATTAAAATATTTTATAATTTAGAGGGATTTTATTTCACAGAAAAAGCGAAAGATTTTAACTACATTTTTCTTTGAGGGGGACGAAACCACTTTTCTGCACATGCATGAAAATGAATTTCTAAATAAAATGCTGTAAAGAAGATAATAAGAGTCAATTGGGTCAGTGTGTCACCAGCTTTCCATCTAAGACCATGAAATAGAAAAAATGATCTAAAATCAAAACAGCTGGTTGGACTGAACCTGACTCAAACATTAACAAATGCTGAAATTGTGGAACCTGGAACGAACCCAATTATCAATAAGGGTCTCCAATCTTTCAATCAAGGTGGTCAAGCTGGATATTGTCCAAGTCTGGTCTATTTATATATTAAGCCTAAATTACATCCAATGGCAAATCATATGCATTCCTCTGTGCGAAATAGTTCAAGTTTGGCATGTTCTCTCTTATGCAGACACGGCTCAGATGGAGACCACTTAATTATGGTGATAGAAAATAGGCCTAGGCCCAGCTGAAGGACGTAAAAACATGGTCCATTGTGGGTAAGGATTGTGCTAGACCTGCTCATGAAAACCGCAGTTACCTGATGATTTTCATCAGGTGGGCGCGGGCTAGTTGCAGGCCTGTAATGTTTAGCATTTAGTTGCATTTGAATAGCAGAAAAAGCAGAAAGTTATTTTAAAGGGGTTTTTACTAAAAAAAATTCATTCTAAACCTAGATTAAATGAATTTATTAACAAATACACAAAAATCTCCATTGGGGTTCAAACATTTGTTTTAGCAGCCAAAAAATTTTTTTTATTGGTATAAATAGAGGATTTTATTAATAAATAGAAGGAATACAAAACAAGTTGAAGGAGAGCATCTTCCAGTGTAAGAAAAATATACTTAAGAATGACTAACCTACATAGCAGTGTTCATTTATTAATAAATAGAAGGTACACAAAAATTTTTAGCAGCCATATAACTAATCAAAGACTAAATCGTGGCTGTTTAGCAGAATATTTCTAATCAAACCAGTATTTCTCAGTCCCAGAGTAACTGTCTGGATAATCAAGGATTTGCCCATGATTATAATGCTAACTAACCTAGCAGTATTTATATATGCCCAACGCAAAATCATATAGCATGATGAACGAAAAGCTATAAGCTTTACAATATGGCTTGAATCTTGAATTTCCAATGGGCAGAAGGGCATGCATGTACAGTGTCGTCCCAATTTCCAACACAAAGGATTCACCTGAAGGGAAGAAATTCATAACTGCCCTTGCTTTGGATTCAGGGGCTTCTAGCTTTAGTGGCAGTGTACTCTTATTTGGAGCATTGCTTGGTCTTTCGATGACAGCATCATGTTGTAGACTTATATTACGAGGCATTTGCTAATTATTCATTTGAAGATGCCCACGATATGGATTTGGAGGAAAATTTTAGTGTGATTTTGGTATCCATCAGCTGTGATGGATGATTTATTGGATATTAAGTATAACGTAAGGGGGCTAGGACCTAAATAGGTAGTCCATATACAAAGTACACTCAATTAGAAAACAAAACCTGCACACACCAGAAGAGATAATATATCTCGATTTGAACTCTAGATAATCAGGTAAAAACATATTGGTGAGAGGGCAGTCTTTGAAGGTAGGGTCCAGATTGGTTGGTCGTATGGGATGTTTGAAGAGATTAGACCATTAATCCATGGCTGCAATATAATGTAACGAAAAAATAAAAGATCCAACCGTTGAGCGACGTTTGCCGGCTAGTTTATTCACTAGAATTTTCTAGAATTCATATCTAGTTGATATCCTTTTGTTTTCTTTTCATTTTTTTTTCCCTTTTTTGGAGAAGATGTCTAGTGGGTGTATGAAAATTTGAAATGCTATTGGATTCTCACATTTCTACATTCTTTGTTTGATTCATGCTGGCATTTTCTATATGAGAATTTTATGCATTCAGAACTTTACAAACTTCCTGTTTTATAGGTGCTAGAACTCGTTCTTGTAATTACACATGTGGTACATGGGCCCACACTCAAAAATTACAACAGCGGCTCAATTTTTAGAAATTATAACATGGACTCATCTTTACAAATTTTCATACATGGAACCCACTCTACCTTTTAAAATTAGAATATGGGCCCACAATTTCATATAACAGCATAGAACTCAGCTTTAAAAATTGTGGCATGAGGGGAGGCTTCTGGAAATTACAATGCAATGATCACCTTTAGAAATTGTAGCAAGTGGGGCCACCATTATGAAATCAATAGTGGGGTTTACATTTAGGAATTATATGGGATCCCCATCTAGAAATTATGATATACAAGACTTACCTTCAAAGATTAATACGTGGCACACTTAAGGAGCTACGACCACCACGTAAGGTGCACTCCTTTATAAATTATTTTAGGCTACTTTTAGAAATTTCATGGAACCTAACATGGGTCTACCCTTTTAGAACTAAAATGTGGGCCCCTTTAAAATTGTGGTATGTGTGAATCACCTTTACAAAGCGTGGTGCACCCTTCTTAGGAATCACAATTTGGGCCCACCTTTAAGTATCATAATGTGACCCCATCTTTATAAATTATTGCATGTCTTCCTGCCTTTAAAAATTAAGGTTGTAAGAGTAATTTTATCATGTGATAATTATTCTCATGCACCTATCGCAAGAACTTTTTATAGGGCCCACTTATGAATCTCATTTGGGAATGAGACTAAGGGCATGGAAAGATCTATGTGAGAGTACCTCACATATCAAGTTTAGCCCCAATCAAATGTACCTACTCCTTTATCTGTGGCCTACAAATTCAGTCCATTCGGATTGATGCATAGTCAATCCAACGGGCTAGTGAATTTGCTTTGACCTAAACTTGGGCCGTGTGACTAACAAAGGGGTCCCTGTGTATTGCAAAGTTTGGATTGGATGATAGATGGGCCACACCTGGAGTTCTCACAAAAAAAAATGATGAGAACTAGTTCTTATAAGATTATTTTCCTTTTTAAATTCATAAATTCCCAAAATTCTAGCAAAGAAATAATAAATTCCTGATAAGGATTTCAAATTTGTCACACAATCAAAATCCTTATAAAAAATTATCCTAAAGAAACAGGTCGTAAAGGAGATTTATTTGTTTTGTCTTAAAAAAAAAATAAAAACTCTAAATGAGAGATTATCTTTAATCTTTAAACCACTTATGTGGTAAGGAGCCTCTCATTGCTTGGGTTGTGAACATGCCAGATTCGGGGCAACCATTGTTGTTCTAGACCCAGATCAATCTCTATAGAGCCAGTTTCCACGTACGCAGAACCTGCATGTTGTATTTAGATCTGCCATCAACTTAAACTAATGGATTTTTTTTATGGATTCGGATCCCAATAAAGGAAATGCATAATTGTATAAGCGAACAAAAGAACATCAAAATTATTTTTTAAAATATACAAGGCTGGTACGTGGTTAAAGGATAATGGAGTCTCTTATACGAATAGAACTCAAGCTATCTACGTCCTTAAAACCAATATTTATTTTAATATGTGAATGTAATCCTCGTGGATCTACATCTTTGGTTTGGAACATTTCAAGGATTCGGTTTCATATATAGGAATATCTGTTCTTAAATGCATAGATCCTAACAGGGATTCTACGAGGTTTTTGACTCACAGTAACCATGAGTGGATCAATTACAGTGTTGCACATCACCATTGAGAGGAGCTATCTTGGATGGTACACCACTCGTCATGTGAATGGGATGCTTTCCCTTAGTGACTTGATACTATGATTGATCCACTTACGATCACTGTGGAAAAAATTATAAGATGATCACGCCTCGCATAGATCTAGATCCCAGTCAAGATTTCTTTTGCATCCAAAAGTAAATTCCAAACCACTTTATTCAGAACATGAGACTTCAGATACGGTACAAGAATAGTCAAAATTGCATAAACACACATGCATGCAAATTATATATACATGATTTTCTTTTAGCACACTACTACTTATTGTTGGAGAAGAAGTCATTGATGGTGGGCATGATTTCTGGGGGGCGTTTGCGGAGGAACTTGCGGAGGCTGTGCTGTGCGTACTTCTCTCCTTCCTCTTCATTGTCAAGAACACCACTGGAACGATGGGATTTGTTGATTCTGCAACCATACATACAATTTTATTTCATAAGTTTTGAATCACAGCCCTAATGACTTTATTGAGAACTAATTATCAAAGGCATACAGTTTGCCGGCCCTATACGGGGTTGGATCGGGTACCTAACAAGAACCTGCCCCATTTATTAGTTGGGCCAAAAATGTCAGCCGGAACTCAACACAAAAGTGGAATCCGAACCCTTGATTAATGTCATGTTTGGATTGGCTTGAGAAGGACTAATCCCCAGTGTGGCACTCGCTAAGCCCACACAAACCCAAGCCTAACATGTCTGTTCTTTGCATGGTTTAAGAACTAATTTACTTGCCTTGACTTGTCTGAGGCGACTAGGCTCAGTAGGCCACTAAGTTCTGCGTCCAAGTCTTGTTTGAGTTTTGAGTTTAAAAGTATGGTCTATGGTGGCCTGGGTGTGATTGATTCAAAGACCACCTATGTGCTTTTAGGGGGTTTAATTGAAATGCCCATACATGTGAGAGAGTGAGAGAGAGAGAGAGAGAGAGATTCCTCCTCAATGAAATTAAATATCTAATTTCAGTTATGCAGGTCATCTTTTAACACATTAGTAGATCTCCAAATGGAATGGTAGCTTGTTTAGCTAACCAAAGGATAGTTAGATCCGGTAATTTAAGTGCTTCTATCTTATTATTAGTAGCTGGTACATTTATCCTGTACCGCTACATTTAGGAGGGCAATTTTATTTACTTGAATCTATCTTATATTTGTTCTTTCTCGTATAAAATTTTACTGTTACGTACCAATAAAACAGAGAGAGGAGAGAGAGAGAGAGAGAGAGAGAGAGAGAGAGAGAGAGAGACCTGACGTCTGGATTCATCAGCATGTTCCTGGTGAGTTGGAAGACACACATGCCTGTTACAAAGGTCATTGCGGCCACAAGTGGATAAACCTGATTGTGACAAGAGAAAAGAAATTTGCTAATCAGATGGCAGTTGAAATTGTGACTGGGACTGAGTTCCCAATTGCATATGAGTTCCAACAAAGAGTAGACTCCGAATGTCCTTATTTGGAGAAAGAAATTAAGATAAAGTTCCTTGATGCATGCAGTTGATAGAAATAAACAGTTACATTCAAATTGTTGTACTGATAGCTCACATTTCAAAACAAATTACATGATTTAAACGAGCACACGCGCACACACAAAACATTGAATATTGAAAAAGTCAAGCATGACAACTTGTTTGTAAGCTCATCATGCCGAGTAAATAGCAAGTTTGTAGGTTATGCATCTATAAAAAGAAAATCAGACACATCTTGTATATTGCACTGCAATTTGAATATCACTTTGATTCCAATGATTCTACAACGGATTGAAAATACTAGAATAACTTGACTTAAAACCAAGATCCTTCAAAGAATCCAATTGGATTGAATACATTTTCATGTTATAGGTCATTGAAAATGAAGATAAAAGGGGTTTTACCAATGATCAACTATAAAGGGGTTGGTGGGTTCCTCATCATAAAAAAAAAAATGAAGATCAAAGGTGAATATACAAGAATAACAATAGAAAGATCTCCCCTTTAAAGAAAGGTGAATTAAGGGGAGATGAGAATTGAATACCCAACCATCATCCTAATAATTTAAATCTTTGAAATATTAAAGGTTTCATCTACACTGCTACCTTATATCATTCACACCTCACTTTTTAATAATCCTAATTACATGGGGATCATTTCACCATGATTTGCTATGTATTATAATGCAAACAAATAACCCCCAAAAGCGGATACTTCCACCAAAGTTCAAGCATGTCAATTGTGTAAATCCCACCAATCTCATCATATTTGGTTGCTTTTCAATTGATTGGATAGATTGGAATTGAAAAAGGTGGCCCATCGATTGGATTCATCAATCTACACTACAAACGTTCATTACTTAAGATTGTCATAATGAAGTTAATCACCAAACAGAAAAAACTCAAATAAGGCATTAAGTTTTTGCCTTAAGTTAAAAAAGGACAAAAGTTTTAAAACTCTTCAAATTAATCCCTAAGTTTTCTAAGAAGTTCTCAATTAAGGACATTCATCCATTTAAAACTACTTTTTAGCAACGTTTTCTGTCAAAATTTTTTGAAACACCCAAATTATCCTTTATTGAAATAAAATCCTCATTCAATTCCTTTTTAATCTCCTCATTTCCTTCTCCTACATTTTCACGATGATCAAGGACAACTAGTGTGCCCCTGATAATTAGCTGCATGTAGTGGCTGTTGAAACCGTGTCATCGCTTTAAATGAATAGTAATCTTATTATTTAAGAAAATCAAGAGAAAAAGCCACCACGAAGTAATTTTGAATTGCCGGATATCCTTAATTGAGAATTTATTGAAAAACTTAAGAATTAATTTGAAAAGTTTTGAAACGTGTATCTTTTTTTAAATAAGTTAAAAACTTAAGGTCTTATTTGAAAATTTTCCATCACCAAACTCACTAAATCTTAGTTCTAATTATATAAAATAGGGTCTCAGGGGTAGATCAAACGTGCTACTTTAAATATGGGGTTCTTCCAGGGATTATTGAGGATATGTAGCTACAAATACATTATTTTAAATAATTTAACTTAAATAAATATACAGCAAAAATTTCAGATTCTTCCTATTTTCTCATTTTTCTAATTTTTTAGGTTTTTAAAAAAATTGGCCATGTTTTTTAAAATATAATTACGTCAGGAAAATAAGATTTCAAATAAATATCAAGATAGACCAAGACATTTCGAAATATCGATGATATTTGTGATAGTGGTCATCACCAACCATATGATATTATAAGAAATGATCATCAGATGTCCATTGCACAATCAACAATGGGTCCTCTTAGTCTGAGTTCATATTGCTGATTCAAATTTCTCTTCAAATGGGTTGGTAGACACTGTTAAACAGATTGATATGTCATACGATGATAACTATATATATATATATATATATATTACATAAAAATCCAATAGCATATATACTTTAACTAGAGTAAAATTTGAATTATTTCATCTAGATGTGAGGCCATGTAATACTAGTGGATTGAATGAAGACAGACCTATTTATTTAGATCAAACAAGTAGCCCACAAAGATCAGGACAATACATGCCTCTATGACCGGATCATGTTTTTATATCCAAAAAACATATACAACTACCAGAAACCCAAAATAAAAAACTACAAAAACCAAGATGTAATACATATAACAGACAAACCTCTGGTTTCATCCAACGAGTTGGAGCCATTGGAAGATGGGTGTAATATGTTTGGTTTCTTCTTTTGAGGGATGTCTGTCGAGAACTTGTATTAAGGTAATATATAGAGTTTCGAATTGGCTGAAGTTTGTAGTTATTTCTATCGTCTAAAGATGTTTCTTTCAAAGATGATATTAGAACTTGATTTCAGTGGGCTGTTCTGAAGCCTTGACTTGCCAAAACCATGAGCTTAGCCACCTGTTTTAACTTCTTTTTCCATCTTCAAGTCGCGGTCAACTCACTCCGTTCTAAGTAAATAAACGATGAGGCGTACTGGCTAAGAACAATGGAATGCTTTCTTTGACACTTTCTAAATGGGGCATATACATGTGGCGGCATATACATACATACATGTATATGAGATCCAGAAGGTGGAGGTATGGGTTCACATGGGTCAGGCTTGGGTGTATATTCTGGGCCTCTGTGGTCATTGAGCCGCGTTTGATTAAGTAGTAGTAAACCCAAAGCTGGACCAGCCCCGCTTGACTAATGAGTGCTTGTAATTTACTGTTCTCATCCAAGAAATTGGTAGAACACCGACTCCAACGTGGCCCAATTGACTAATTGGGCAGGCATGGGCCTAAATTTTTTCGTATTGTGTTGGGCCTTCCAGGGCCTGAGCCTGTGTTTCTAAATCCGGCTGTGCCAGGATATGCCCTAGTCTGGACCACCCCAGCCCGTGAACAGCCCTATGTGGAGGATCCATAGTTCGTGAATCTGACTCGCCTGATATGGTCGGCCTGAATGGGCACCGCGGTGGGCGGCTCGCGCTGAGTTTGACTAAGTTTCGGTAGATGTATAAGACTTATTGACTTATTTCCCTTTACAATCAGAATCGATTGATGAGTGCGATGAGTCAAGGTTGAATTTTTTTTTTCCTTTGCTTTTTTCTTTTTGTATCCATAATGCATCAAATGGGCTCGACCCCAAATGGCCTGTGCTAGAAAAATCAAGGATTTCTGTGGATTCCCAAATAGCACCAAGTGACATGAAGATAACGGAGACCCATCCGATAGAGGATTTCGGTGGACTCCCAAATAGTACCAAGTGACATGAAGATAGAGGAGACCCAACTGATAAGAGTTAATCCGGATACTTGGATCCAGGCCCATGAGGCTTTTAAGTTTTAATAGTAGCATCTACCATTTGGGCTAGACTTCTATTTCTTCTTCTTCGAACCCTTTTCGACGTAGAGAAAATTAATGATGATCAACTTTTTTTTATTTAAAAAATTATTTTAAAAAATTTAATTATAAATTAGTTTGAATAGATGTTTCAAAATGATGATCTCCTGCACAGCTCTCTTATTTCAAATCCAAAAGAAGTGGAGAAACACTTCTAGTGAGTAGTAGTAATTCTCCACAAGAGAGTTCTCCACCCTAGTTCTCTCATTTTTCTGCCTGGTGGAGATTCCTTGCTTGTTATTTTCTCCTCATCCAAACAGGCCCAGATAGGGCACTCGACGGGCCTGCTCATGATCTTCTGCCAATGATCTAAGCCTAAGCCCAGAGCAGTAAGGCCAATCCTGAAGAACATTGTAGATGAGAGGACCCTTGTAGATTGGGTATTAACTCACTTGGGGCAGAGAAACTAAGCCTGGCCTCCTTTTGTATGGATAGGGACTGGCCTAACGAACTGCCCAATCCATCAGAGAAAGGCCCAACTAGATAACCGAACCTGGCCCAATAAATTCCAGATGGGTGGCGCTAAATATTTCATGAATGGGCTTGACTTGTCAGTCCATGGGCTGGACCCAAGACTGAATACTTTGTCCTGTGTCGATACAAGCTGGTCTTGGGCAGGCTTCGGACCAGCCCATCACAAAGGATGGTCAACGTTCACCTGGGCAAAGAAGCCTTCAGCCAAAGTCCCATCTTAACTAACCTTAATGAAAATTATTTCACAGAAAAAGGAACTCAAATCACTTTGAACAAAGAAAACACAATTCCCTCTTCACTATTTCTCATTATGGTTATGAATCTTCATCACATACCAATTCCCAGCATTGTTTTCTCATTACAGTTTTGCCCATCTTCCATCACATTCAAGTTTCCCAACAGAAGAACAACCCCAAAAAGGCCTTCCAAGCCATGTGCTATTGCTTCACACTTATTAATCTCTCCCTACGAAGAAAAAGACAATCAGACAACCCAACTCCCCTCAAGAAAAACAGCAAAAGAAATGACCAAGGCACCTGTTGGCATAGCCCCACAACTACATACATGCATGCACAACAAAAAAAAAAAAAAAGCAAGGTGGTCCTTTACTAGGCAGATTGAGAAGCATTAACCTTTGAGGCAGCTGACCTGTCCAGGAACCACACCAACTTTCCGTTGGTGGGCCGTACCATTTGGGCTGGCAATGTGCAACTGGACGAGCCCTCCTCGATAGCCAGGCAGACTGCCTCCGCCTTAGCACTGCCTGTCACCACCACGGCCACATTGGATGCTGAATTGATGACAGGGAGGGTGAAGGTGATCCTTTCAGGCGGGGGCTTGGGGGAGTCAGTGATGAAGGTGACCCACTCTTCCTTCTCATTGAGTGCTGCATGGAGAGGAAAGAGAGAAGCCACATGCCCATCATGGCCCATACCAAGCAGAATCAGGTCAAACTTGGGACAGTCACTACACTCGGACACACTGACTGTGCGCATTTTCACCAGCTGCCGCAGGATGAACTCATACTCTCTTGCAGCCTTCTCCGCTGATACATTATCATTGATAGAGTACACATGGCTGGGGACCAGCGGCACCTGGAATTTTTTTTTAAATTCTTTTAGTATATGATTCAGAGGAGGAAAAACAATGGACAGCTAAAAGTAAAAGGGTAGCTAATGATGCAACTGGATGTACCAAAAATACAAACAGTTTATCTATTGTATTGTGCATCAGTTTGATGCTGAAATCAAAAGTCACATTGGATATTGTACTAAATTTCCTGTCCCAAATCAAGAGCAATATTGTTGCTGACCACCCCAATTCAAAGCAGAATGGATGACCATCAGTCCTCACAAAATAATCAAAATGCTTGCAATTGGGAGCATCCAAATGTATGTACATGAGAGTGAAAAAAAGGAAAAAACCTTCGCCTAGATATTTAAAATTCATCACATGGACTAAACAAAATGCAGCAGAAAATTATACTAAAGGGAAAAGCAGTGGTAGATAGAAGAGACATAGAAGCATATTTAGTTAGGGCATTAGTAACCACTAAACGAACATTGAGGATGGAAAAACCACTGCTTTTTCTAATAGCCATGTCTTCAGATGGCGGCCCAACACATGATTACTCAAAGAATTAGGGTCTCTTTGCTGCATTTTCCCGACACAGAAAAGAAGATCAAGCAACAAACTCTCTGAAAGCAATCTAAAGTGAAAAATTTTTAAGACAGTCTTTTAGTTTTCAGCACATGAAATTTCAAAATATGTAAGCACAAAAGTAATAGATAAAAACAGAGTTAATATAACAAAGAACAACATAGGTATGCTTCACTCGGAATGATCACGCTTAAACCATCATGGAGATCATTTCACATAGGAAGTGGGAACTGGGAACCCACATCCAGCTGCACTAATATTCTTCCAAAAGAAAGAAAGAAAGAAAGAAAAAGAGAGGAAAAGCTAAAGAGGCATAAACCAACCTCCACGCTTTAACATTTTTGACATAAAAATATTTAAGAACACATTTGGTAACAGGTGAGGAATACACAAACTTAAGAATTCGTTGCTTACACAGATTTGAGGATTCGTCGCTAAAAATATGTATTGTTGAGGATTTCACATAGATATCAATGAGTATCAGTACGTGCAGCTGAGAAAAATTGGCGTCAATACATAAAATCCACAAACAGAGGACTTTCAAATCCTACGGGGGTGGTCAGACCTGAAAAACCACAAAATGAGGATTTCCAATGGCCCTAATCCTCAAGGAGGGGAAAAGAGGTAAGGAAACCCCGAGGGGTTTGGCTGCTAAATGTGACCTAAGCGCCTTTAGATTTCATCTCAATGTAATATTCCAGGAAGCATTTAATGACATCATTTATGAACAACATTGTAAAGAAAATTGCTCCTTAACAATGGTACAACATACAGGTGATTGTGATTTCAATCTTGGGTTCTCCAGAACCTATATGGGTGATTGCCGGTGCAATCACATACTTTTTGTTATGAAAGTAACATGGCATTTCATATTTGACATTTACAAGGTACCACATATCATTCAGAATCAAGCTCAGTCTCTATAATAATAAACAGAGCTGGTTCAAAAAAGTAGAGTCAATAGATAGATGAAAGCGAACATTGATTTGGGAGATCTTGACTTCATCTTTCCAAAGTGAGGCCAACTACATTGTTAATATGGATCATTGAGATATGGATTCTGCATATATGAAATAGGAAGGTGCAGAGAAAACATTAATCTAATCCAGGGCCCTTTAAATTCCTCTGGGAAAATCATCAATCCATTTGATTTCTAAAGAAGAGGAAACAGCTCTATAACAGTTCCAAGATGATAACTAGAGGTTCATGATTTCTAAGATAGATCTACTAAAAATGGTCCCATCTGAATATGAAGCCACTGTTTTGAGGCCTCAAAGTCATCCAACTCCTAGCCAATAGGTAAAGTTGGATGAGGGACCAATTTACATGATTAATCTATGGGTTTTTTAAACTAAGATGAGAATAAATTTGTGTGAATGCTACTTATTTATACAACCACCAAGGAGCATGTACAAAACGTCACACTTGCCATATTCAATTGAGTCCTCACACAGTGCGATGAAACCAATAAAACTTATACATTTGATTGCAAATCAATTCTTTATTTGCCTTGAAGTTGATAAAAAAGAGTTCATACATGCCATCATTTTTCCAGAAGTCAAAAATAACCGACTCCAAATCCATTCTCTGTTTGCCTCCAATTTGACAAAATAAATATATAAAACCCATCAGTTGTCCAAACTTCATAGTTCAGATACAATTTTACACAATAATACTCACGCCCAGCGTTGCCTCCAAACTTCAAAAATAATTAACTCCAAATCCATTCTTCATTTGCCATCAATTTGACAAAGCAAGTTCATACAACCCATCAGTTGTCCAAACTTCAAAGTTCAAAATAATTCACACAACCCAGCATTTGTCCAAACCCCAAATATGTTCTTTCTTGACCCAAAATTCTGCTCATATCCTACGTAAATTTCTGATTCAACAGCTCACAATTCATCTAGAAAGCCATGACTAAAAAGGTATTAGGTTCGAGAAAGAAGTTTGAGTGCAGTTTGATTTGTGTCTGGCCTTGCAGTTCCTGGTCACCCCTTTTCTTCTGTAATAAACCTGGTTACAGTTGAGGCAAGAATGAAAACTGCACACAGCACTCAAGTGCGACAAACCTGAACCGGGAAGGGCTAGTTGATACCATGGATAGGGGTATCCAATTGAACCTACTTACAGAAATTGTGTCAGAATTGAACAGCATGATGAAATGGCCTGAGGAAATTGGGTTATATAGGAAACTGAGGACTGTGAACCACAAAACAAAACTGAATCTAATAAAATTAAAAAACTAACAACTCTGACAAGGGCTTGCGTTGGACTTGGATTTGGGTGGAACCTTCTCGTCTGGACTGATGATGCATCTCTTATTCTAATCCACTCATTAAAAGAAGATAACCACAGCCACAGGTCCACAGTCATTGGGCTTGCGTCTTTATGCAAACATCAATTCACTGACAACTATTAATCTCTCTAAGATGTTTGTTTCCAGAAATGCACCATTTCAGATACTTTGATTAATCTTAAGAGTCAGCAAACATCACTGGAATTTACTCAATGTGACGCAAGTTTCCAGCTTCTTAAGAGGATTCTTTATTCAATGGACCATGCATGTGAAAACTGAATCCCTGACGCCACACATTTTTCGGAATCACAAAGTTCCTCTCCGAGAACATCATTTTATGAAGAAATGAAGCTAATGCAAAGAATGAACCTCTCATGCAGGGTGTAAAAGAACTTAAATGGAAGCAAATTGGAGTATTTTTATCAGAATAACATGAGATCAATTACAAATCGCACTGCCACTTTCTCATCCTAGTCAAGCAGTGTGACCAGAGAAACAAAGTTACTGAAACAGGCAATGCCCTTAAGTCTATACGCTGTTGTTCTTTAATGGCAGGAGAAGCAATTTTCAATATACAGGATTCCACACAGTTTTCTAGATGTTGAATGAGTATCTGATTATGCAATCTAATTGTTGGATTCTCCAAAATTACATTCATTTCTCTGTTTGCCAAGGCTGCAATTGGCCCTCCTTATGAACTAAATCCAGTTCATGAACACATACAATCACAATTGGCAGTTAAGAAAATAATGCATCAGTTATCCAAAACAAATTCAGGCATTTAATAATAATTAATATTAATATTTTCATCATTAGTATTATTGTTGATGCAAATAGAATGGAATGGAGAAACAAAATTCATGTAGCCGACCCCAATATGGTTGGGATAAGGCTTTGATGATGATGATGATTATTATTATTATTATTGTTGTTGTGGTTGTTATTTTAAAAGTAACACATTTATTTTTATTTTCATAAAGGAGATCAGGCATTTTATCAAAACAGAAAAAATACTCAATGAGGAAACAAAGATGATTTTGGGTTATATACCTTTGAAAGAAGGCCATCCTTTGCTAGCTTATAATTGCTGTCTGAGTGATTCTTAGCCACTACACGCTCATCAGCCCAAAATATATGCCATTTTGCCCAGTCCACAGTTTTATTATATGGAGCTTCACAGAGTTTCCTGAATCCAGCCGAAAACCTTATCTGAAAAATCACTTACTAGACAATCTTGAACAAAAGCCAAAATGGGTGAAGACACAAGAACATACCCAATCATGCTAATCAGGGATCCACCAGATAAAGCAATGGCAAAAAAGCCCCTTTCCTTTACTGACATCTCAGACAGTCCTGCTATGTAATCGGCCAAGTCAGTGGCAAGCTCATCCAAACTATCATGAATCCTCACTTCATGATTGCTTTTGGGAGTAACAAAATTGGCCATGTCCTTGCAATGCTGTGATTCAAACAATGTACCTAAACAAACACAGCTATAAGCAAAATTTAAAGGGAAAAACTCTTAAATCAACTGTGAAATCACAGGACAAAAGAAAGGAATTCAAATTTAGAACCCAACTCCATGCAACTACAAATAAAATGACAATATGGATATCTCGCATAGCTCAATTCTCAGGACTGGGTATGAATTTGTGGTCCATAAAAAGGAAGCAACTCAATGCCACACAATTGAGGTTTTGTTCAATTGTTCCACAATAACCAGAATGCCAAGGAATTGAAGTATAAGAGATGGGAAAGAAACTCAAAGCTTGCATTTTGATGGAGGTTTTCAATCTGAAAAGTTAAAGGCCAAGATTATTAAATAAAGAAAAAGAAAAGCTAACACAGACAACTCATGATTTAAATGAATCCTAGAAACAAAAGCAGAATAAACTGGGCTTTATAAAAGGGGAAAAATAAAAGATTGACCACAAGTTAAGAAATCATCAACATGGAAATGCGTCACAAACCAGTTTGATTACACAAAGATATAAACCACTATGCATTCCTATGAGGAAGAAGAAGGCTTCAATGAGTGACGTTGATGCTGATGATTGAAATGTGGCAGTGATGGTGATGATCAATTAAAAAAACTAATGAAAACCCCATTTTGTCAACAATACTGGAGGTCAATCCAACTACGGTCACATAGATAACAAACAGAGCAAGCTGTTTTGGGGGATCAATAAATATCCAAAACTCATTCTCAGACAAGATGATAAATTCAACAAAACCATGGTAGACCCAGAACTTAATGTAAAGTTTATGTTCAACTGAGAATTAGTTGTTATTTTTTAGGATGTTAGAGATAATAGTAGATTAGCCTTATCCTCAAGATAAGGATAGTTCAGAGTTACTTATAAATGTGCATTTCTTCATTCAATGAAACCTACGGTGATATTATGAAATATAGTGACTATTGAAATCTCTATATGGTATCAGAGCTGGGCCCCGGTAATGATCTTACGATCAAGCTAGGCACGGTCTTATCTTTCCGCGATGATCACCGTCCTTCCCCCCTCATTCATACATCAAGTACTTAAACCTCACGATCTCACCATCTTCATCAAATTGAATTATTTTTCACGATCGATGCTTCTGGAAGCAATTAAGACAAATTAGATCTAGTGGGCCACCGGCCCTGACAAACTCAAAAAAAAAAAAAAAAAAAAAAAAGAGCGAGTTGTGATAGTGATGGATCCACGAACAGACAGTGATTGCCAAGAATACTAAAGAGCATTTTTTATTTAAACAAAAATCCCGATTTACCTTTCAGAGATAACATGGTCTAATTTTACTTCTGTTTGCAATTAGAGATCCTTTCTTAAAAAGGACCACCTAATTGAGGGGGAATGTTAAAGATAGCCGGATGAGTTGTTAGAGATAAAAATTAGGTGTTCGGTATTTTAGGGAGAAGAATTTGGATTTGGATTTTAAGTTAGTTGTTCATGTTATTCTCTCCCTCTTGTATAAATGGGAGAGTTGGATTGAATAAAGTTTACGGTGGTTTTATCATTTCAAGGAAATAAAGTGTTCTTAAATTTCTATACTGAAAACCCCATGAAATTCACACTGCACAAAATGTAAAATGATAATGATAATAATAATAATAATAATAATAAAGGAATGAAATGAGAAGAGACTTAAATCAGTCATTCAGAATTCAGAATCTGGTAACAAAATACATTGACTATTTTAACATGGCTGTGGTTCAAACAAACAATGATCTTATGGAAAAAAAAAAAAAAAGAAAAGCCATTCAATACAAGAAAATGCATTAAATCAAAATCTATCCACACTCGAACATTGAAGTATCAAACACAAGCATGGCTTTATCACTGAAAAATGAAAGATTTAAGTGTTAAAAACATCTAAAATTAGCATTTCAGTTACTCATAACATAAGATAAAACATAAAAAAACAGAGGTCCACACAGATCTCTTAGCAACTTTTCAACTGAAACAAAAAAAACATGATTTTATGGATTGAAAATGTAATCAGATTGGGGAAAAAATTATCATATCACATTTGGATATGACCTTTTCAAGTATGTAGTCAGGAAGCATTAAAACCCAAACTACGATATGTTAAATAAATTTGGGACCTGAGCAAAACGCTCCAAATATTATTTGAAGCAAGAAATATGTCCAAAGGAGGGAAAATAGAAGAAAAAATAGCAGCAGAAAATAGTCTCCTAATTAATGTGGATCGATGCCATCCTAAGAATTCATTTGTGGAACACTAGAATTGAAAACGGAGAAAAAATCTTCTACAATAAAAGACATGATGCTCATTTGGTGTAACTGACAGAATTGGAAAAGCAAATTAGGTTCGTTTCAGCCCAATCCCATGGAAAACCTGGTTCCAGAGGTGCTGCCAGAAATAAATCTATGCACAATGCAGAAAGTCCATCAGTATCTAGAAAAGACACTGCATATGCTGACATTTACAAAGCCAAAAGGCGCAGCAGAAAAAGATAATGATAATCCTAAAGCACTGGCAGATTGGGCAAAAACATGACTTGTGAAACAGACAAAATTAAAGACCCAGACCTTAAAACAACAAAATTTACATTCCATAAGTAATAGATAAAAATAAGACAACAATGAGAAAACAAGTTAATCACTACTAAAAGTCAACCAGTCTGGCATCACAATATGATCTGCCATATCAGCCATCTTTCCTTTCAACAACACACAAGTTCAAGCATAATCTATCCAATGAGTAACAAAAGACTCCAAAAATTTCATTTGGCCGGAGGAAAACTAAAAATCACAATTCAATGATAGTTTGTCAAAAACATGTCTTTTGTTCAAGGACAGAGATCTTGAAACCATTTGAAATTTACATTCATGGAGAGGAGAAGAAAGGAAGATAACCCAGAACAGTACTCACAATATAAGATTTAGTTAAACAATTGAACCAAACAAAAGATCCCATTCAAATCCAAATCTTTCAGTGAGAACATTAAACTTGACAATTTGATATCCTTGGAAAACAGATACTCAGCTTTGAAACCACCTGTTAATTAGGATCAATTGCAATTTAACATTTCAAAAAATGAAAGACCTGTCTTAAGAATCAGTTAAAATCCACATTAATTTAGGAAAAAAAGAAGAAAAACAAAGAAACCCAATTCAATCACTTTAAAGACTAAGGAAACATGAGAGAGAGACTCAATCACTGAAGTTTAAGACTTTAAAGACTAAGGAAGCATGAGAGAGAGAGAGAGAGAGAGAGAGTAAAACAGAAATCCTTCTAGAGAGAGAGAGAGAGAGAGAGAGAGAGAGAGAGAGTAAAACAGAAATCCTTCTAAAGTAAGTGCAGGTGGATGGCAGAAATACCCCATTGCATAAGTTCAAATCAGTTTCAATTAAATGTTTTAGGCCAAAAGATCAGAGACCCATTAGAAATCCCCATTCAATGTATAAAGAAAGAAAAAGAAGAAAATAAAGAAATCGAATTCATTTCCCTCAATTCTAAAGGCTTGGGACAATGACAAAAGAAGAGAGAAGTGGAAATCCTTACAACAAAGAAAGAGCACATGAAAGGCAGAAGATCCCAATATCTGTAGATGGAAGATCCCAATCTCTGAAAATGGAAGATGGGTTATCACCAAATGCAAATTATTATATTCTAATTCAATCAATCCCAACTGTGACAGAAACCGCAGAGAATTTACCTCCCCTAGTACACGTGCATCCCACACACACAACACGCAATAGAAACAATATAAAATCTCTCTCTCTCTCTCTCTCTCTCTCTCTCTCTCTCTCTCTCATGTATATCCTTTTTTTATACTAGAATTTTGTTTGTCCTAGATTCTCTCTCTGCTGGAAAATCTAACAGAGGAAATGAAAAATCAAAGAAGGAAAACCCAGAAATCTCCACTCCTTCCACCAAAACAAGGAAAACCCAGAAATCTCCACTTCTTCCACCAAAACAAGTCATTCAAGAAACAATAAAAAATACAAAAACACCCTGTGGGTACCTAAGAACTTATTACATTGTTGGATGATCAATTGATGCACAGACTGTTGTATTTTTCTCTGATGAATGGTTAAAAATTGGAAATCTATTTGTGCAAAAGCTGCTAGTTGTCTGCAAAACCATGGGCTTATCATTACTGGATTACCCAATAGAATAATTTATGATGGCACTAATTTTTCACTCTTCTTCTTCAACTGGTAATCTAGAATTGATTAGGAGAGGTTGAATTTCATAGGTGGGGGCCCGTTAGATGAATTTGGTGATCTGGGGAGCTGAGGATCCTGATTTAAACTGGAGAATCTCTCTGTTCATGGTGGGGCCCACCCAGTGATCACCTTCACACAACACAAGTGCATGTTCTCTGCTCTCGAGGTGTACCATTCCTGTCGTTTCTTTCCAAAAAAGAACAACCACCCGTTCGAATCATCTGCTGACAAATGGACGGACTTGATACTCTATTTCAAGGTATGTATTATTGTATTGTTAGCGGATGCATGATAACATACTTTTTGTGGTTTTCGTTATTTTGCACTGTCTCCCACAAACCCAGCCTCTTTCAATGGGAATGCTTTATTTTGCCCATGCATTCTCTCTCCCTCACAGCTTCTCTCCTTTTACCTCCCAACTCTGTCTGTCCCAGTGCTAATCTCTTTTGCACTTTTGTCTCAAATTTTAGTATAAATAGATTAAAAAATAACCAATTTTCAAAACATATATATTCAAGAAGTAAGAATGCATAAAGAATTGTAAAAAGTAATAATGTGATTCCATAAAAGATGGACGTTGAAAGAGACACAGTTTTAAATCTTTATAAAATAAACAATTTTATGTTTAGATTACCAAGTTCATTCTTAAAAATCAGTCCCACTGAATAGTTTGGCAGTTAAACTGCACGGTTCAGACAGCTCAGTTAAACTGCTGAAGTAAGTTTTCGTAGAATCAAATTGCAAAATGCAGTGGTTTCAGTTCAATCATGTGGGAGGCTGGTCCAATATCATTTCTAAAGCAATTGGTATGATGCAATTCAAGGTGTTCCTTAAGTGCATGGTTTTCTACTTTTGTTGGGCAATCCATCATTTTCCAGCAGCTGCAATAATCACCAGTTCCAGATGAGATTCCTCGATCCTATCCTTTGTTCTTGGGGGACAATCATGACCCCATCAAGGGGAATCTGGAGTCTCCTCCCTAGATGATTGTGACTGCAGGTGGAGATAGTGTCTAAAGTGGCATCCAAACAAAAGGATCAAAGCCCAAATCATGAAAATGAAAGATTTTCCTTATTTGGTGTCAGGAATCTCATGTTGGGAGATGGATAAAAGGGGTGGATCTGCTGTGCACTACCAAGGTGGTCTCCCCATTATTTTTTCTAACATACTTAAATTGGATTACTTCATAAACACCAAAAATATCTTCATAAAAAAAACTCTCAAATATATATATATATATATGGAGAATCTTTATATGCATCCATCCCTTACTATTTTTTTTTTTTTTTTTGTGATAACTCTAGGTAAGGCCCATCTATCACTCAATCCAAACCTTGCAACACACATGGGACCCCATGATAGCAACTTGCCCCAACTTTTGGTTGGATCCGAATTTATTGGACCGTTGGATCGTCTATACACCAATTCGAACAGAATGAATTTGTGAGCCATTGATGAAAGGGTTAGGGATATGTGATTGGGACCAAATTTGATATATAAAGTACTTTCACATAGATCTTTTCAACCCCTCCAATCTCATCCTTTGGTGGGGTCCACAGTAGACCCCACCAAAGAGTGTGTACAAAAAGTTCATAAGGGATGTATGCATAGGAAAATGCCCCTACATATATATATATATATTCTTAAGGAGACTTATCAATACTAGAGTTCAAATGAATAATGGTCATCTAAAGTGGAGAACCTATATGGGCATGTAGTCATTAGGTTGCACTTAAGCCCAATAATTCTAACAATCCCTCCGGATGAGAAACCACTGAAAATAAGTGCGAAAGTCTAAATTTAATTTAAAGGTAAAAGAAAAACTGGAGCTTGGAAGACCAAAGCCATTGGCTATTGTGAGCTTCAATCTGCCAATGAAGTAGAGGGACCATTCCAACTCAACACTGTGTTCTAGGTTCGCATTGACCCTTTTTTCACTTTTTAGGCGGGTAGACATTTCCAACCTCGGGAGTAAACTGGATAAAATATAGGCCATTCAACAAAGTCTGAGATTTTTAAAATAAATCAGGAAAATACTACTTAAATCCTTGAAAGATAATGGAGGGACCAAAATTTTAATATTATTATGAGAGTGCCTCGGATACTTATCCCATGATATCGTCGAATATTCTCCTTTGTCAAATCCAAAAATGGCAATGCAGTTCGGAATTTGTATACTTTGATTTCTCTTGGATCAGTAGATTTTGGGTGTTCTTAGCTTTTTCAAATAAATTTGTAATGTGGATATTTGAGTTTCTTCCTAAGACTAATTTTGAACTAGAAGGTACTTCCTCAATGGGATTTTAAAGCTCTTAGAGCTTAAATCACTACAAAACGTAAATTTGAAAGGAAAGGTAGGACTAGAACACAAAATTTATAGGAGAACATTGAGGAAAAGAAAATTCATAACTGAATATAGAATAAAAATCCTCATTTTCTTTCTTCACTATTGAGCTTTCAGCATCCAAAGATTTTAGCAATTTTCACATCTGAATATCCGAGCATAGAAATATCACCAATACAAAATTAAAACCTTAGAAGAAAGAACCATGGAACAAACTTCTTATAACTTAAAAGACACCTCTAACGCTTATTCAGATCTCCCTTTTGTCAAATTTTATAATCTAAAATTATCGCCTTTCATAGTGTCACAATCCAAGCCTGGGCTTCCCTTAATTAGAGTGATTTGCAAGGTATGACACGCGTACTTCCATGAAATTCCACCCAACTCTGTATCAGGATAAAATCCATAAGGGATATTTACAATCTTCACGGGGTGAAGGACTCCTCAAGTGACACTTGTCAATAAATGTCTCCAGCGAAAGTTCGTAGTTATCACCTGTACAATTCATTAATCACGAGGTATCATAGTTGAACAGTCTATAAAATTTTAATCTTTAAACACTAATATAAGTTTTAAACACATAAGGATAAACTTGAACCACTTGGCTACAAAATTTATATACATCATCCACAAGTTCAGATTACAAAAACAAATACCATCATAATGTATGTCCAACTATGAATGATAAGATGGCATGGTACAAACACTAATCCAAATTGAATTCCAAAATAAGACTCATGATAACGTGCTCCGTGCAAATGATTAGAGGATATCCTCAGCAGTCCATTTTTCTGATCCTGAAGGAACGTCTAGGGTTTCCTCCGAGTCTCCTAGGTCTTTGTCGGACTGGGATTGACATTTGAGCCTATAACATCAATTGAATAGCTATGAATACGATGATTCAGCCAAGTAGAAACAAAAGTAAAGTAATGCACATTGCATCTATAAATATTTAAGAATCTACAGTTAGGAAAACCTTCAAACAACAAATTATCTTCCACCGTAAAAAAACTAATCAAATAATCAAATATTTCCACCATAATTTAAATAACACATTAGGTGCCACTTATGGCTGGAAATAAGTAAAATAGCTTATTTGTGCTCTTTCATGAAAGCTTAATCAAATCCTGTGATATTTACTTATTAGGTGGCTTATTTGTACTCATTCACGAGAGCTTAATCAAATCATGTGGGATCTAATTAGCGTCCCAGGCTTAAATACGACTGATTACTCGATTGGAGTTCCGGACACTCCTATTATCCACTGCAGTGGCCAAACTTAATATTTGGTTCTTATTTCTTACTTAATTCAGTCCTATTTCATACCGTTGTAGTTTCTAATTCATAGACCCTTATGTTCACATTTATCTCAAATCATCATAATATGTAAGGAGTATCAATGCTTTCACCACATCAAAATCAAGAAAAAAGATAGTTCCACATCATAGTCGGATACTCAAGGAGGTAATTAATCTATTAACCTATAATCATCCATTGAGGAATGGTTTAAGACACCCAACGTATGGCTATTCTTGATGTTACTTTATATATATGAGTAGTATATTAATGTGTCCTAAACTCACACCAATGGTTAGGTGCTAGACCAATTAGGTGACGCTCACGAGGTTTCCCAAATCCTCAAGATTGCTTGTGTGTTACACAATTCCATTTAGTCCGGGATGAGGTTAAGGTTCCATTACTAGGGGTCTCTAAGGTCTTGCACACCTACTTGTAACACTCCGACCCAGCTTGACCTCGTTTAGTGGTTAGTTAATCTTGTTTTCGTTGCTAATCGTGTTTTGTGTGTTTTGATTTTCGTTACGGGTTATGGATAGGTAGTTGGGTTGAGTTTGACTTGGATTAAGTAGACCAAGCCCTTTTTCGTAATTTTAGCTTTTCTTAGACATGGTCAGTTTTGCATCATCTTGGTGTCAACACGTGTCTTTCGTTGAGCTCGTTAACTTTCGTAACTACGTCAATTGCAACCGAGGTCGTGTGATTCGATTGGACCCGAGTTTGACTCAAACTGAAATTGGTATTCTAGCTTGGACTTCATTGCAATTTGACCACCTAATGAGCTTATATATCTCACCCAATTCACCAACACTCTCGTTCTCTCTCTCTCGTTTTCTCTCTTTCCCCTCACTGTGCACGTGGAGACTCCCTTGCTTCCTTGCATTCTTTTCTCCAACCTCCATCGATCAAGCCCTATTGTGAGGTTCTTGCATGAAAGGTGAGTTGGAAACCTTTCCACTCTCTCATCTCCTTTCTCCATCTCTTCCCCCTCTTGTCTCCATCGTGCTTGGTGTGTCTGTGTTTTGATTTCTCTCCATCCCTCATGCATACATGTGGTTTTGTTTGTGTGTTAGGTTGTGTTTGGATCCAAGGGCTACCATTGTGCATTTGATTTCCAAATTTGAGGCAAGTATAACCATAACATTGAGAACCCATGTTGGTATGCTTTGATTTTGGCTAGCTCACATTGATGTGTGTGGAAAACATGTGTTTACAGCCCATTTGATACTTATTGATTCAGTACTTGTGTATTCCCATTGATAAATTGCCCCTATGATGCATTCCCAGCTATTCTGTACATGTTTCAGATTTCTGAATTCGTGCAGGTACGGCTAAGCCGTATAACACCTACGGCTCACAATCCAGAGAGGAGAAAAACCCAGTTTTCCTCTACGGCTAGGGCACGGCTAAGCCGTGGATTGCCTTACGGCTAAGCCGAAGCCCAGCCGTGGCCCAGCCGTAGAACAATACAGGGTGCAATTTCTGGAATAACTGAGAGTTAGCAAATGACAGACCCTCTACGGTTCAGCCACGGCTAAGCCGTAGACCACACACGGCTAAGCCGTAGCACACACACGGCTAAGCCGTAACCACACATGAAGAATAAGGCTAGGTGTAAAGATAAGACCTATATGACCTTCATGATAGAATGTAGAGCACCTAGACTTGCCCAACGGATGTGATATTACGCGTGAATGATCTCGAGGGCTGCGAATCATTCATGTTCGTTATCCGGATGTTAAGCACCTCCCCATGGGTGTTGGTTTAAGGGACTTCGTGCACCGCCCGATTCAAGGCAACACTAGACAACGGTGCACCGAATAACTTAAAACTACATCATCATGCACGGTTAGAAACACCGGATAACTAGATTAGAATTGGTTTGTAAAGCAAGATGATTCGATTTCACATGAATTGATGCATAACATATTGCATTCGATCATTGATCTCAACTCTCTAACATGATTATGTATGTTCGTTACTTTCGCATTTTGGTTTATTTACCCTGAGTACGCATGTATGATATGTTCATTCACGGATCTGCACGTATGATAAGTTGTCACGATCTACTCAGGATTTTCATGATTGACTCCGTATGGTCAGGCACTACTTAGCCTCAGCCTTAGGATCCCGACGGGGTGAATTCGGTATAGTTTATATGGCCTGCTGCAGTATGGATTTTGTCTTGGGGAACCGGACCCCAGGAAACCGAGACCCATTGTACCCTGGCCCGGACAATGGTGTTCTTTGCATGTTACAAGATCCCTCTTTTGGGAGCATATGGTAATGTAGTAGCCACTAGTTATGTACACAGCATGTTATCCTTGATTCACGCAGCATATTTCTTTCTTGCATGATAGCCTAGTATACGAAAATGCCTTCTTTAATAACATGATGTTCTTTATTCTATTAGACACAGCGTGTGTTAACTTGCTATGGTTTATACTTTGCTGAATCTTCGTATTCACAGTTGTTTTGGTGTTGCAGGCCCAGATCCCCCTGCCGAACCCTCGCCGGTCGGCCAGGCTCCAGATGAGACCCCCGGGGCCCCATCAGGCCTAGAGGAGTGGATGTGATCACTCCACGGGAGCGCGTTCATGGCATGCATCATGTTGGAGTCATGTTTTGGGGATTTTCAGACTTGTATATGTCATGACATGTCACTATTGTATTTATCCTTTTGTTCTTTTGTAAACTTTCATATGTAATTATGTCAGTCCTTTCTTGTCTTATCCTCTTCTTGCTTTGCAGTTTTATGTTTCTGATATTTACAGCTTCCGCATACTTGCTTGGCACGTGTGCTTGTTCCCTTGTGCGTGTGCATTTAGACCCGGTCTACGTGTACAGGCACGGGAGTACGTGTGTCATTAGGTTTGGCTTTTGCTAACCCCCGAACCCTGGGCTCGGGTTGTGACATACGTATTGTATGGTATCAGAGCATTCCTTGCTCATTCCTTGTTCTAGATGATAAGCATGTAGGCATGTAGGATCGTGGTGAGGATACGATTATTTCTTTGTGTTCTTTCTAGACTTTGGGGTTTGTTGGGCGCTCTTGTGTTGTGTTTGTGTCTGACTCGTTCCATTTTACAGGATGGCATCAGGTTCTGGTTCGCAGCAGAACGCCGGAAATAACGAGAGCGGATCTGCCCCGTCACCGCAGACACCGAATACAGATGAACGTATTCTCATGCTATTGCAGTCCCTTCAGGCACAATCACAAGCAATGCAGAACTTGCAAGCCCAAGTGACCACTATGTTAGATCGACAAAGCCAAGCCCCAGTTCAGTCGCATGTAGACCAGCAGGTGATCTTGCAGCCTCGAGAGAGTGACCCGAATGCCCTCTATGGTAAATTTCGCAAGCGAGGAGCTATTGAGTTCTATGGAACAGAAGAGCCACTGAAGGCAGAACAGTGGTTAGACCAGACGGAGGATGTGTTTGAGACCGTTGTGTGCACGAACCGACAGAAGGTCGGGCTAGCAACTTCCATGTTTAGAGATGTCGCAAAGACTTGGTGGAAGAGCATGAAAGATTCGTACAGAGACATTCCTAGCGCGACAGTGTGGGAGATGTTCAAGCAACAGTTCAGGAGGAAGTTCATCCCGGCTCATGTGTTTCGAGCCAAGGAGGTTGAGTTCCTAGCTCTCCGACAGCAGCAGATGACAGTAGCAGAGTACGTGAACAAGTTTATGCAGTTGTCGCTTTTTGCTCCGGATATGATCAGCACCGAAGAAAGGAAGGTGAACCGGTTTGTTGAAGGCTTGCATCCCCGGTACATGCACCACGTGACAGCGTTTCAGCGTCCGGCTACGTTTGACGATGCAGTGGACAGGGCCTATTCTGCTGAGGCCATCCACCAAGCTGCTAGAGCCGTTGAGCCCAAGCGACAGCCGCCTTTCAGTGCACGAGGACAAGTACAGAAGAAGACCAAAGGCCAGCAGAGTACTTCTAGTTCCAGTGGAGTGACTTGTGGATATTGCGGCAAGAGCCACACGACCGAAGCTTGTTGGAGGAAGGCCGGTGCTTGTTTTATTTGCGGTTCAAGGGAGCATATGATCGCCAATTGTCCTCGACAGAGAGCCTCCGGTGCAGCTCCATCTGGTCCTACTTCCGGTGCAGTTCCTAGCAGACCCAGTGCACCTACAGCTCCGAGCAAGCCACAGTCAGCTCGTCCAGGTTCGAGACAGCCTCGCCAGACAGCCCGTGCTTACGCTGCTACTCACGAGAGTGCCGAGGATCTACAGGTGGTTGAAGGTACTGTTTTGATTTCGCGCGTCGAGGCTTTAGCTTTGTTCGATTCGGGGTCTACACGATCTTATGTAGCACCTCATTTTGCCGAGCGGTTACCTCAGCCGTCTAAGCCGTTGCCATATGTGCTGGTTGTATCCACCCCAGTTGGCAAGCGAGTGGAGTGTAGTATGTACTACCCCCATTGCGACGTGCAGATTGCAGGTCATCAGTTACCTGTTGATTTGATCCTGTTGTCGATGCTGGACTTCGACGTGATCCTTGGTATGGATTGGCTCGCTCGATATCGTGCCTGTGTTAACTGTTACAACAGGACGATCTTCTTCGATTTAGGCAAGGGCTTCCGTTTCGAGGGCAGTCAGCAGAGATGCCCCAGACGTGTGATTTCGGCGTGTAAGGCAGATCGCTTGATCCGCCGAGGGTGCGAAGGCTTCATTGCCTTTATCTCAGCGAAGAAGGAGCCGAAGCAGCTAGGTGAGATTCAGGTGGTCTGTGACTTTCCAGATGTCTTTCCAGACGATGTGCCAGACTTACCCCCGGTTCGAGATGTGGAGTTCGCCATTGAGCTTGTTCCCGGCACGGCACCGATCAGCAAGGCTCCGTATCGCATGGCCCCAGCAGAGTTGTCAGAGTTGAAGAAGCAATTGCAGGAGCTTTTGGATAAGAGTTTCATTCGCCCGAGCGTTTCACCTTGGGGAGCACCAGTCTTGTTTGTCAAGAAGAAGGATGGTACTTTTCGGATGTGCATAGACTACCGCCAGCTGAACAAAGTGACGATCAAGAACAAGTACCCCCTACCCAGGATTGATGAGCTGTTCGATCAACTTCAGGGCGCAGCATATTTTTCGAAGATTGATTTGAGGTCTGGATATCACCAGTTGAGAGTCAAAGAAGATGACATTCCCAAGACTGCCTTCAGGACTCGTTATGGTCATTATGAATTCCTCGTGATGCCTTTTGGACTAACCAACGCACCTGCAGCTTTTATGGCATTGATGAATCAGATTTTTGCTCCTTTCTTGGACCAATTCGTAGTTGTGTTTATTGATGATATCTTGATATATTCTAAGTCAGCAGAGGAGCATAGGGAGCATTTGAGAAAAGCCTTATCGTTGTTGAGAGAACATCGATTGTTTGCTAAGTTGTCGAAGTGTGATTTTTGGCTTGAGCAGGTTGCATTTTTAGGTCATATCATTTCACGAGAGGGATTGGCAGTTGATCCATCTAAAGTAGAGGCAGTGGTGAATTGGCCTAGCCCCAAGACAGTGACAGAGGTTCGCAGTTTCCTTGGTCTAGCAGGTTACTACCGTCGATTTGTCCAGAACTTTGCTAAGATCTCTTCTCCTTTGACGAAGTTGACCAGGAAGAATGTACCATTTGTTTGGACTGAGGAGTGTGAAGCCCGTTTCAGGATTTTGAAAGAGAAGTTGACTACAGTCCCAGTGTTAGCCTTGCCAGATGGTTGTGAAGGATTCGTGGTTTATTCAGACGCTTCTCGAGTTGGCCTAGGTTGTGTGTTGATGCAGCATGGGAAGGTGATTGCCTATGGATCGAGACAGTTGTGAGATCATGAGAAGAATTACGCCACCCATGATTTGGAATTGGCAGCCATCGTGTTTGCGTTGAAGCTGTGGAGACATTATCTATATGGTGTGCAGTTTGAGGTCCGTTCCGACCACCACAGTTTACAGTATTTATTCACACAGCAGGAGCTGAACATGAGACAGCGGAGATGGCTTGAGCTTATTAAGGATTATGACTTCCCGATCAAATATCAGCCAGGCAAGGGGAATGTGGTGGCAGATGCGCTCAGTCGGAAAGCAGAGTCAGTGCAGCTATTGAGCAGTTTCCTCTTAGAGTTTCGTGGTCTCCCTGTTGAGGTTAAACTAGTGGATGAGTGCGTGACTTTGGCTAGTACGCTAGTGTTTCAGCCTGAGTTGATTCAGCAGATTAAGGACAGGCAGTTTGAAGATCTAACTTTGAAGCGCATTCGAGACCACATTGGAGACAGACCCGATTTCAGACTCGAGGATGGTGTACTCTACTTTCGGAGTAGGTTGTGCGTGCCAGCAGTTGATGAGTTCAAGGAGAAGCTGATGAACGAAGCGCATTACGCTCGCTACGCGATGCATCCGGGCAGCACGAAAATGTTTCGGAATCTCAAGGATCGCTTTTGGTGGAACAACATGAAGAGAGAAGTAGCAGGGTTTGTTGCTCGCTGTTTGACATGTCAGAAGGTGAAGGCAGATCATCAGAGACCGCCAGGCTCGTTGCATCCTTTGCATATACCGCAGTGGAAGTGGGAAAACATCACCATGGACTTTGTTTCAGGGTTACCACCGACGAGCAGGAAGAACAACGCCATTTGGGTGATTGTAGATCGATTGACGAAGTCAGCCCATTTCATTCCTTTTCGGAAGGGTATGACATTTTCAGTGATGGCTAGGAAGTTCGTGGATGAGATCGTCAGGCTCCATGGTACCCCCGTGTCGATTGTATCCGATCGTGACAGCCGTTTTGTTTCGTCTTTCTGGAGAGCATTCCAAGAGGCTTTGGGCACGAAGTTGAGTTTCAGCACGGCATACCACCCACAGACAGATGGACAATCAGAGCGGACGATTCAGACTTTGGAGGATATGTTGCGAGCCAGTGTGTTGAACTACGAGAAAGAATGGGATCTTCATCTATCGTTGTGCGAGTTTGCCTACAACAACAGTTTCCACGAGAGCATTGGGATGGCACCATATGAAGCATTGTACGGGAAGAAGTGTAGAAGTCCGGTTTGTTGGGAAGAAGTTGGAACTCGCAGTTTTCACGGACCGACGATCATTGCCGAGACTACGGAGAAGGTACAGAAAGCAATTGAGAACTTGAAAGTTGCTCGGTCGAGACAGAAGAGTTATGCAGACACCCGCAGACGACCCTTAGAGTTTCAGGTTGGCGAGTGGGTTTTTCTGAAGGTCTCACCGATGAAGGGTACGATCCGTTTCGGCCAGAAAGGCAAGTTAGCTCCACGCTATGTCGGACCGTTCGAGATCAAGAGTCGGATTGGTGATTTAGCCTATCGATTAAAGCTTCCCGAGATGTTTTCAGGAGTGCACAACGTTTTCCATGTTTCGATGCTTCGGAGATACGTTCACGATCCCTCCCATGTCATTCGTTACGATGAGATTCAGATTCAGCCGAGTGCTGCATACGTTGAGCGACCGCTCCGTATCGTGGGAACCCGAGAGCAGATACTCCGCACCAGGACAATTCGGTGGGTCAAAGTGCTTTGGGAGCATCACAGTCCCGATGAGGCTACGTGGGAGTTAGAAGAGCAGATGGCACGTCAGTACCCCGATTTGTTTTCCCAGGTATGAGTGACTTAGTGTGCATTCCGAGGACGGAATGATTCTCAAGTAGGGGAGGATGTAACACTCCGACCCAGCTTGACCTCGTTTAGTGGTTAGTTAATCTTGTTTTCGTTGCTAATCGTGTTTTGTGTGTTTTGATTTTCGTTACGGGTCATGGATAGGTAGTTGGGTTGAGTTTGACCTGGATTAAGTAGACCAAGCCCTTTTTCGTAATTTTAGCTTTTCTTAGACATGGTCAGTTTTGCATCATCTTGGTGTCAACACGTGTCTTTCGTTGAGCTCGTTAACTTTCGTAACTACGTCAATTGCAACCGAGGTCGTGTGATTCGATTGGACCCGAGTTTGACTCAAACTGAAATTGGTATTCTAGCTTGGACTTCATTGCAATTTGACCACCTAATGAGCTTATATATCTCACCCAATTCACCAACACTCTCGTTCTCTCTCTCTCGTTTTCTCTCTTTCCCCTCACTGTGCACGTGGAGACTCCCTTGCTTCCTTGCATTCTTTTCTCCAACCTCCATCGATCAAGCCCTATTGTGAGGTTCTTGCATGAAAGGTGAGTTGGAAACCTTTCCACTCTCTCATCTCCTTTCTCCATCTCTTCCCCCTCTTGTCTCCATCGTGCTTGGTGTGTCTGTGTTTTGATTTCTCTCCATCCCTCATGCATACATGTGGTTTTGTTTGTGTGTTAGGTTGTGTTTGGATCCAAGGGCTACCATTGTGCATTTGATTTCCAAATTTGAGGCAAGTATAACCATAACATTGAGAACCCATGTTGGTATGCTTTGATTTTGGCTAGCTCACATTGATGTGTGTGGAAAACATGTGTTTACAGCCCATTTGATACTTATTGATTCAGTACTTGTGTATTCCCATTGATAAATTGCCCCTATGATGCATTCCCAGCTATTCTGTACATGTTTCAGATTTCTGAATTCGTGCAGGTACGGCTAAGCCGTATAACACCTACGGCTCACAATCCAGAGAGGAGAAAAACCCAGTTTTCCTCTACGGCTAGGGCACGGCTAAGCCGTGGATTGCCTTACGGCTAAGCCGAAGCCCAGCCGTGGCCCAGCCGTAGAACAATACAGGGTGCAATTTCTGGAATAACTGAGAGTTAGCAAATGACAGACCCTCTACGGTTCAGCCACGGCTAAGCCGTAGACCACACACGGCTAAGCCGTAGCACACACACGGCTAAGCCGTAACCACACATGAAGAATAAGGCTAGGTGTAAAGATAAGACCTATATGACCTTCATGATAGAATGTAGAGCACCTAGACTTGCCCAACGGATGTGATATTACGCGTGAATGATCTCGAGGGCTGCGAATCATTCATGTTCGTTATCCGGATGTTAAGCACCTCCCCATGGGTGTTGGTTTAAGGGACTTCGTGCACCGCCCGATTCAAGGCAACACTAGACAACGGTGCACCGAATAACTTAAAACTACATCATCATGCACGGTTAGAAACATCGGATAACTAGATTAGAATTGGTTTGTAAAGCAAGATGATTCGATTTCACATGAATTGATGCATAACATATTGCATTCGATCATTGATCTCAACTCTCTAACATGATTATGTATGTTCGTTACTTTCGCATTTTGGTTTATTTACCCTGAGTACGCATGTATGATATGTTCATTCACGGATCTGCACGTATGATAAGTTGTCACGATCTACTCAGGATTTTCATGATTGACTCCGTATGGTCAGGCACTACTTAGCCTCAGCCTTAGGATCCCGACGGGGTGAATTCGGTATAGTTTATATGGCCTGCTGCAGTATGGATTTTGTCTTGGGGAACCGGACCCCAGGAAACCGAGACCCATTGTACCCTGGCCCGGACAATGGTGTTCTTTGCATGTTACAAGATCCCTCTTTTGGGAGCATATGGTAATGTAGTAGCCACTAGTTATGTACACAGCATGTTATCCTTGATTCACGCAGCATATTTCTTTCTTGCATGATAGCCTAGTATACGAAAATGCCTTCTTTAATAACATGATGTTCTTTATTCTATTAGACACAGCGTGTGTTAACTTGCTATGGTTTATACTTTGCTGAATCTTCGTATTCACAGTTGTTTTGGTGTTGCAGGCCCAGATCCCCCTGCCGAACCCTCGCCGGTCGGCCAGGCTCCAGATGAGACCCCCGGGGCCCCATCAGGCCTAGAGGAGTGGATGTGATCACTCCACGGGAGCGCGTTCATGGCATGCATCATGTTGGAGTCATGTTTTGGGGATTTTCAGACTTGTATATGTCATGACATGTCACTATTGTATTTATCCTTTTGTTCTTTTGTAAACTTTCATATGTAATTATGTCAGTCCTTTCTTGTCTTATCCTCTTCTTGCTTTGCAGTTTTATGTTTCTGATATTTACAGCTTCCGCATACTTGCTTGGCACGTGTGCTTGTTCCCTTGTGCGTGTGCATTTAGACCCGGTCTACGTGTACAGGCACGGGAGTACGTGTGTCATTAGGTTTGGCTTTTGCTAACCCCCGAACCCTGGGCTCGGGTTGTGACACTACTGATCCTAACTGATTAAAGGTTACATTTTAATTAACTCCTAAGTTAATCATAGGAGGTCTTTGGTAGGGAAAATGGTTTAGACGGTCTTCAAGACCTAATTCAAGACCCAGAGCCATAGGCTAGACCCAAGGACCAGCCCACCGATTGGATTTAGGGATTGATTTGTCGGATTTATTCCAGAATAATGGTCCGACTGATCAGACTTCAGGGTTGATCGGTTGGGCAAGTCACAAATTTGCTTCAGGTTTTCTGAAGTCATTTTTGTTTCCCTCTCTTTCTTTCACTCTATACCTGTAGGGAACTTAATATTTACACAAATTTTTCCATCAATCCTCATTAGTTAATGATATCCATTAATAATGTTGTCATTCCCTCACCAAGAAGTCATTTGAATCATCAAGAGAGTGAAGAATCAATTAAAAGACAACAATTCAATCTATGAGATTACCTTATACAATTTGTACTCGCCTTTGGTGAGTGCTAAGATCCCTCTAATGGCTTCTTTTAAGCTCACCTTGTAGAGAAACCCAAAATTCCTACGACCCTAATCGTGGAGTAGCCATGGAGATGATGATGAAAATCCCTTGGGTTCTTGTAAAAGGAAAGGGGATTGAAATAGGGTCTTTCAACTCAAGAAGGAGATAGAGGGAAGGAGGAAACGAGGATGGAACTCTCCAAGCTTGCACGTAACCCCTTCCTAGGTAGACATTCCAGAGATTGAGAAAGGTGAAAGGAAGAGAGTTTGAGAAAAGTCAAAGGAAGAGAAGAGAAGCTGCAGAAGGGAAGAATCGATTGAAGTGGGGACAGGTTCCTCTAAAATAAAATAGATTTTCTTATAATTACAAATAGGCCCGTCTCCATTATAGAATTTCAGTTTAGGTCAACCTAGTGGTTAATAGCTCAAATGAAGTCCAATGAGGAAGGGCCAAAATTAAAGTTGATCTACTTAATGAAATACATGTGATGATGCCAAAGATAGAGCACAAAAATGTAAACTCAAAGAAAATTGATAATTACAAAAAGGGACTTTTCTTCATTTGACGAAGGTCAAACCAGCCTGAGATTATCCATTCATGACCCGAACTTGGCCCAATTAAGCATAAGAAGACAAACTACAATTAATCGGCAAGATTTCACCTTAAACGAGATTATTTGAAATAATTCTATAATTAATTAGTAGTAATCAAGATTAAATCGTGATGGGGTATCACACATAGCATCTTCATAGAGATTTTCATACTTCAAAATTGTTATCATAAGAGATCACCGGAAATAGCTGATTTGGATCTTCTCCTCTACTTCCTTTCTCCTTCCTCCATCCTTTTGTTGATATGTATCCGACATTTTTTGTTGATAAATATATATATTGGGTTATTCAGCCAAGGGAGCTAGGACCCAACAGAAAGCTCGTACACATAGAAAGAAAGTTTATTCACCTAGAAAAGAAACCTACACATAAAAAGAAAGTTTACAAAAATAGGAAGGGAGTCAGCACACAAGGAAAGAGGTGGCATATCCAAGATTCAAACCTTGTCCAGCCAAATAAAAACACACACCTCTTACCACTAGGGTAAAAGGTTATTTATCAATTTTTAAAATTCCAAAACCAAAAACAACCTTAAAATTGCTTGGAGAGATTCAACTCTATCTTCCTCTTCTTGAGATCAAATTCCAAACTCCAATCTTAGTTACACACGGTTTCCACATATCAAGATCTAAAACCCTCAAAAATCCTTAGAAACCACATAACACAATTGAAGAACCCCTAAAATATCCCACAATATCATGGGACATTTACCTGTCATCCCACGGTACCATGAGAAGGCAAAAAAGTGAAAAAGAAATTAAAAGAAAAAAAACATAACAAAAAGTGAAGGCAGCCTTCTAGCTCGAGTGTCAATATTAAATATTTGGCTGTCCACAATTTTACATGGGTTTAAAGGGTATTTCCTATAAAAAAATCCCTATTAACTGAACACAACCTCACCCTATTGATTGCACTTTAACTTGCCTTATCACGATTGGCCTAGTAATTTAATTTTCGTTTAGGACTCATTTGTTTGCACAGTTCTACGTATGTAAATGAGGTTCATGCATAACCATTTTCCATCCTCATATTAATATGTTGTTTGCACCATTTATGCATCACATGCATAAATTTTGATATGAAAATTGTGTGAAATGAGCTAAGTTTGAGCCCAAAATTTAAGCATCCCAAACCCTTAGTAAACCGCTCTGCATCTCATTGTTCACAGGCATATGCTAAAGCAAAAAAACATGTGATTTTTTTTTTTTTTTGCGTCGAACTGATTTTCCGACTTTCTTTTCATTTCTATAGGCCTTAAAACTACAATCCAAACCGTGCATCCTTTTCTGAAGCCCATGGTAAGAAGTCCAATTTTAGTCATTAATTCATCATGGATTTTAAGAGACTTTTGAGAAGCTCCACAACATTAGATCTACTTGTTTGGACTTATGTGTGCCCCTAATTCACTATGAGCATTCTTCTATTTGAGAAGCCAAAAAATGAAAAATAGCTGGGGATTAGATTTCACCGTTTCATTCTTCATGGATCTTGACAAAAGTTTAAATGGACGTACTGTAGTCAAACTAACCATATTAAAATATCTTTTAAGCCCAGTTTATTTTTTATTTTTTATTCCTATATATGGACCCTAAAATTATGATCCAAATCATTCATCATCTTTAGAAGGCGAAAAAAGCCATTGGATCAAATTCCAACCGTTGATACATCATGAATTTTGAAAAATTTGCGAAAAACTATAGACCAATGTTGTACTTCCTTGGGCTCCTATCTCACAATCCGAACCATTCATTATCTTTAGAAGGCAATGAAAAAGGCTGTGGGGTTTAATGTTCATGTCTTGATTCATCACAAATTTAATAAATTTATGGAAAATAGTGATCCAGTAGATGTACTCAGATTCGGATGTCATTAGATGTACTTTGATTCGCATGCGAAGATCTGTGAAAATGAAAATCAATGGAATGTGTTCTGCATATAACTTATTTGCATATATAAATGAATCATATGTGTATCATTTACTCATGTGAAGCATTTTTCTATCACATGGATAAAGAAAAAAAATGACCCTTATAGTTGAGGTTAACATTTTCAACCTAGTTAATAAATGGCCCTTGAGCTTTGTCATGATATGATATTTTAGTCTTTGAGTTGATGATCACAAGAAAAGATCAAGCAGGTAAATTTCTATATTCCTTCGTAAAGGGGAGCGGATTCAACCTTCAAGATAATGGCCTGATCTTCTTCTTGGCACCTCCCCTAATATAATGATGGTTGCTTCTTATTTCCTCTGTTGAGAAGGATAGAAGGATCGATGAGCCATCAAGGTCACACAAAGTCTAGAAAATTTTTTTTTCATTTGTCATGTACTATTAGTGTTATTAAGGAACTTCATAAGTCCGGCATTGACTTAAAACTTCAAATCCAAGTGTTTTGGATTGGCAACTAAAACCTTTATTATGTTGATAATTCTGGATCAAGTGGAACTCATATGTGTTCAGGTAAGAACACCCAAATTAGACATCTCTTATGGTGTCAGGTTCGTGTTGAACCTAACGTATCTAAAGTTGTAAACAGACTTGCATTGCCACTCCTAAAATATCAGCCAGACACATTTGATGTAGACAAATTAAGCTTTCTTTTATTTGAGTTCCTCAGCTGTTCTGGGATACTCTCTTCAAAATCTTTAAAATCTCTCTCTCTCGCTCTCTCTCTCTCTCTCTCTAACTGGTGAGTTTTTTTTAACAGTACCCATGTCAAGATTTTCCTGGTTTTCAGGCTTTTCCCACTGCAAGAGTTGACAAAATCAAGAGAATTTTCTCTGCTTTCATAATGCAGGCAAGGCACCAGATGCTATCTTATGACTGCCAACTTCGGTGTGAGAAGGTTGCTCCCTGGCATGATTAAGTACGGTTTAAAAGGATATTTTTCATTCATTACTGAAAAGGATTTATGCCTACCAAGTCTAAATATTTAAATATTCAGATAATTGTATATACAGCTGTCAATGAGTCACCGCTTGCACTCCAAGTCTCGGACTGTAATTGAGAGTTCCTAGGAATACTAAAGGACTTCAATGTCTAAAAGTGGTTGATAATAAAGAGACAGATGTATATATAAAATAATAATAATAATGAATAATCTCCCATTTAATGGAAAAAGGACAAAGGTGATGGAAAATTAATGCTAGTTTATACCCTTTTTAATTTCAATGTTAGAGAAGCCAAGGCTTCATCTTATCAATCTTTGCCCATCACCTCTTTAATGATTCTATACGGCAACATATAATTTGACTATAATAAATTCATATGCGGACAATTCTAAGCAAATGGATAGCCAGTGGTGGAACTAGGATATTGCCCAGAGTCCCAGAGAACACAGCCCCTAGGTGTAAGCTTGACTTAAGTTCATTTCATGTGCCTTATAGTTTGAGCTCAAGCTCAATTCAAGCTCAAGCTCAAGCTCAAGCTCAAGCTCAAGCTCAAGCGTCTACCATTCAAGTGAACTCAAGCTAAGCTCGATGTACAAGCCAACCTTTAGTTGTTGGTAGCCGAGGGTGGTGGTCCAAATGACCACCGCCCATTTCACGTAACGGTTCTCTCCCATCCTCCCTCAATGCACTTCACTACCATTCATTCAAGTTTCAGTTTTCTGACGTTAAATGTTCATGAATGTAACGCTGGCAATGGTCCATAATGAAGGAAGGAGCGTTGCAGTCGTCTATGATGATCGGACTGCTATAAAAGGACGGGAACTCCCTCATCTTAAATGAAACTTGGCATTACCATCAACCTGCTGGCGTCACGAGAAGACCGAGGAGTTATAATTCCCAGTTTAGGCATCCTTTCCGTCTCCTTTAGCGATGGATTCAGGTATGTCCTAAAATTTTGGAGATCCATTTACGTTTAATTGTGCCACTAGAATACGAATCTAATCCATTTAAAGTGCTCAGAATGGGCTATTTTAGCTAACAATTGGTATCAGAGCCAGGTTATTTCCATTACATGAATTAGAATCACTAAAAACCGGCAATTCTATTTTTTTCGTTTTCAGAATAGACAAAACAAAAAGCGCAAAAAAAAAGGGGGGGTTGACCGTCGCCTGGGGCGACGGCCGTTTCCGGCCGTAGTCGCTGTGCACCGGCGCTGCGGGGAAATGCAAGCGCGGCGTTGCGCCCAGGCGGCAAAATAGAGTATTAAAAAAAAAAATTTCAGTCGCCGGTCGGCGTTGGGAATGGCTGGCGATCCCTACCGCTGCCATCGCTGGCATCGCACCGAAACACCGCCGCCGTTCAGGCGACTGCTGGCATGTCGGGCGATGTTGGTGTTTGTTGAAGAAGATGATGAATAGTGCGGGTCTTTTGCAGGTTGGGTCAAATCGGTTTTTGTCTGACCTGACCTGACCTGGCCTAACTAATATTAAAGAATAGTGGGCCTCAGATTCAGGTTTCAGAATGACCCGAGTGAAATGACCTGGCCCAGCCCAACATAACTAAATAAATATAATTCCGGGTTAGGTTCGACCCGACCTGACCCGACCCGAACTAAACCCAGCAGAGTATAATAATTGGGGCTTCAATTTATATGTCAGGTCGGACCCACTTGGCCCAACTTATCAAGCCCGAACTGGAAGTACAGACTGGACTGAACAATCCAATCACTGACCTAGGTTTGACCCGACCCACTGGCCTGGCCTGATTTGAATAAATTATTATTAATTTTGATAATTATGTGTTTTTGAATAATAGGGTCATTATGAAATTAATCCGTTCCAATCAGAGCCGTCCAATTGATGTATCTAAATGCATTAATCATTCTGATAGGACCGGATAATTAAAATATGATCTAATCAAGGCCATATTAAGGAAAATTGAACGATCGAAATTTTATTTTGATCATTTCGGACACATATGATACCAGATTCTCAATCCATTTCTTTTGTTGTGTCCCTTATGATGAGATTTATTAGATTAATGAAGTTAATTCCTAATCCAATGGTTCAATGTTGATATCATAAGGATTTATGCATATTTAACTCATTTAAATTCATGTTTTCGCTTATTGTTTATATGATTAATGTTGTTTTGAGTTATAATTTGTTACATGCATGCATGTTTGATGATTAAATTAGTGTCATAAGTTTCAATTTGAAATTATGAGTTAACTAGGTAGTCATCAAAGTGGTCCAGTTATGATGAAACTCATGTTTCAAATATTGAATTAGAGAAATCATAAATGACACTCAAATTGCAACTTCACTTAAATGATAGATAATCTACCTAAAGGAGTTTATCTTTCGATTATTTAAAGATTGGGATAAAACATATTAAAGATGTTTTGTGAATTCGTGCTGATCTATGCCCAAAGGTGGGATCTCACTTATTTACTTAATAAATTGTAGTTTTATCAAATAAACGAGAATAATAAAATTAACATGTTACTTGTGGGACGAATGTTGGCGTGAAGAGAGGACTAATAAAAGAAAACTTCCCTAAGTTATGGCATAAACAATTAAGACACATCTCGAAAGAGAAGATGTTGAGATTGATGAAGGACAGGTTATTACCAACCCTTGATTTCACTAATTTCGGTGTCTGTGTTGACTGTATTAAAGGAAAACAGACACAAACAGTCAATAAAACTGCCACACGAAGTTCTGAACTCCTGTAGTTAATCCATACGGATGTTTGTGGAAAAATAGATATGCCTTGTCTTATAGGAGAATAATATTTCATCACTTTTATAGATGACTTCTCACACTTTGGTTATGTCTATTTCATTAAAAAAAAGTCTAATGCTTTGACTATGTTCAAAATAGTCAAAGCAGAAGTAGAAAAGCAATTAGATGGAAAAATCAAAATTGTGAGGTCAGATCGCGGTGGTGAATATTATGGTAAGTATACTGAAGCAGGCCGTAACCTTGGTCCGTTTGCTAGATTCCTAGAATTTGAAAGCATTGTTGCTCAATACACAATGCCTGAAATTCCTCAGCAGAATGGAGTTGCTGAAAGAATGAATAGGACTCTTTTAGATATGGTTAGTAATACCTCGTTACCCAAGGCTATATAGGGTGAAGTACTAAAGATGGTCATTGTCACAACCCGAGCCCAGCGATCGGGGGTTAGCGAAAAGCTAAACATATGACACACGTACTCCCGTGCACGTGCATCCAAACCCAGTCCAGATGCACACACACAAGGGATCTAACACGTGCGAAACAAACGAACGCGGAAGCTGTAGATATCATGGCAAGCAACAAAGCAATAGCGAAAGCCAAAAAAAATGCGGAACGGAAAAGACAAAGATAGATACAAAACTCTAAAACCAGATACAAATCTGAGTACATGACAAAATAGCGATATACAAAATGATACAGAGTAACAAAGTCCGAAGTACAAAATACACAGCTCCAAAAACCAAAACCCAAAAGCCATGGAAGATTTGCATGTACGCACTCGGCAGAGGTGATCAGGCCCACTCTGCCAACCCGGACGGTGCCTCTATGCTCTGCCCTGCAGCCTCCTCGACGGTCGGGGAGCGGGGCAAGGGATCTGTGCCTGCAACACCACAGACAACACAGTGAATACAACGATCCAGCAAATATCAGTAACAGGGACGAAACACTCATAGTATCAAATTGAATAATGACAGAATATTAATTACAGAGTTTCATATTAGTATGCTAAGCAAATCGTGCATAGAAGTAAAGCATGATAAGTGAATCAAAGCATAGAAATACTAAACTAAGTGGCTACTACGTTAACCATATTCTCTCCAATAAAGAGTAGAGCAGAGCAGAGCAGATGAGAACACCACTGATCGGGCCAAGGGTACAAGTGGGTCTCGGTTTCCTGGGTTCTGGGGTCCAAGACAAAGCAACACTGCAGTGATACAGAGATACAGAGATCTAAGCCAGAGGTAACCCCGTCAGGCATCCTAAGGCTGAGGCTGAGTAGAGCCAGACTAATACTAATCAAATCAAATCCAAAAGAAGGGAGATTATCCGCTTTGGACTCACCGATGGTAAAGACCGGATCTTATCCTCACGTATTAATCTCTGGGCAAAGCCACCAGGGAATACCCAATGAATCAGAGATATACAAAGCCAGAGATATACAGAGCATAGCAGAAATACAGATCATAGCATAGATTAAGTCAAAGCACAGCATAGATCAAAGCATAGTGCAGATCAAAGAATAAAACAGATATACAGGACGAAAGCAAAATGACCTCGTAATGCATAGACATAGATTTGCAGAACAGAGGGCAAAACTGTAAACAATATGCAATGCATCTCAGATTAATACGGAATCAAGGTTAATTACAAGTCAGCCCTAATCTAGTTGTTCACTGTCACTAACCGTGCATGTTGATGTAGTTTTAAGTTATTCGATTGCACCGTTGCCATCCAAGTGTTGCAAAGTAATCCTCGCGTGCACCGAAGTCCCTTAAACCAATACCCATGGGGAGGTGCTTAACAGTAAATCAACGCTCACATGAATAAGTCACAGCCAAACAGACTATTCGTGCAGTCCAAAGAGTCCATTGGGCAGGTTTACATGGGTGGTTAACCCGTATTTTAGTCCTACAAAGTCACACCATTATCCTAAGTTTTATTTCAGATTTTCCAGGTCTTACGGTTTAGCCAGGGTGACCTACGGCTTAGCCGTATACACTTTACGGCCTAGCCGTAATTTGCACTACGGCTTAACCGTGGTTCCCTTCAATACATAGCTAAACTGGTCATCTTCCACCTCTGATCTGATACATTTCACGGCTGAGCTACGGTGGAGCCCACGGCTTAGCCGTAGACCAATCTACGGCTTAGCCGTAGCTTCACCGTAAGAGTACTGAAATCAGAAAGTTTCGACTGATCAGGGAAATAATTCACGGCTGGGTCACGGCTAGCTTACGACTCAACCGTAGAGCAATTTACGGTTTAGCCGTAGCCTAGCCGTAGAACAAAATACGAAAATTCAAGTCTCTGGAATCTGAGCCGTACAAAGTTACGGCTTAGCCGTACAATACAGAACCGAATTCGAGCTGAGTACAGAAACTGAAATTTGGTACAGAAACTTAACAAAACAAGTTCCAGAGGTTCCAAAATCACAGAATTTGGCTGTAAAACACAAAAAACATATATATAGGATGTATAAGATGAAATCAAGGCAGTCAAACAAAATACCCATATGTGTTATACAATCCTGTACTTATACTTGCCTCAAAGCTTAGCCAAATCCACTGAGATCAAGCTCCAAATCAACTAAAACCCAAGCAAAGCAAAGAAAAATACAATCCATGAGCATGCAGAGAGAGAGAGATGGGAGATCCAATTGGAGAAGAAGAATTGGAGAGAACCTACTTACCTAAAGCAAAGACAGAGAAATATCACAGAGAGGAGAGAATCCAAAGCGAAACCCAACATCAACCAAAGAGAAAACAGAAGTGAAGAGGGGAAGAGAAGAGAACGTGGAGACGTGGAGTGCTCTGGAGTTGTTGCATGCAACGTTGAAGAAAAAAGAGTAGAAATGAAGACATCTGTACAGGTGACTTATATATATATATACAGTTTTCTGAAGTTAAGAACAAAGTCTAGTGAATTTTGGTTATTTACAAATCAAGTCACACGAGGGTCCAACTTCTCCAATCAACTTCGAATGGGTCTGAGGCAGTTACGGAAATTGACGAGCTCAACAAAATAAATGTGCTGACACCAAGATGATGCAAAGATGATGCACTCAAAGCAAAAGTAAAATTACGAAAAAGGGCTTAGAACTACCTATCCCCGGTCAAAGGTTACTCAACTACCTATCTAAGACCCGAAACCAAATCCAAAAAGATTAAACAACAGAAAAGCACACGAATGAGCCACTAATCCGGCTCAAAGGGGATCGGAGTGTTACATCCTCCCCCACTAGGAATCATTCCGTCCTCGGAATGACCACCTACCTACGCAAAGAGCTGTGGGTACTGGCGTGCTAGCTGCTCCTCTAGCTCTCATGTAGCCTCATTTGGACCGTGATGCTCCCACAACACTTTAACCCATCTGATAGTTCTGGTGCGGAGAATCTGCTCTCGTGTACCAACGATGCGAAGCGGACGCTCAACGTAAGTTGCATTAGGCTGAATCTGAATGTCATCGTATCGAATCATATGGCTCGGATCTGGCACGTACTTACGGAGCATCGACACATGGAATACATCGTGAACACCGAAGAACTCAACTGGAAGCGTCAAACGATAGGCTAAATCTCCAACTCGGCTCTTGACTTCAAACGGTCCCACATATCTCGGAGCTAACTTGCCCTTCTGACCAAACCGTACCGTGCCCTTCATCGGAGAAACTTTAAGGAACACCCAATCTCCTACTTGGAATGCCAAATGTCTTCTCCGAGTATCTGCATAGCTTTTCTGCCTGGATCGAGCAATCTTCAGATTATCTATCACTTTCTGCACTTTCTCTGTCGTCTCAGCAATGATTGTCGGTCCATGGAAACTTCTTGTTCCTACCTCTTCCCAGCACACTGGGGTCCTGCACTTGCGTCCGTATAGAGCCTCATAGGGTGCCACATCAATGTTCTCGTGGAAGCTGTTGTTGTAGGCAAACTCACACAATGCCAGATGCATATCAGATTCCTTCTCAAAGTTCAACACGCTAGCTCTGAGCATATCCTCCAACGTCTGAATGGTACGCTCCGACTGCCCATCAGTCTGGGGGTGATATACCGTACTAAAACTTAACTTCGTGCCCATAGCTTCCTGAAAAGCTCTCCAAAATAAAGACACAAAACGACTATCGTGATCAGATACAATCGATACTGGGGTGCCATGCAATCTGACTATCTCGTCAACAAAGTTCCTGGCCATCTCTGTGAATGTCATCCCTTTCTTGAACGAAAGGAAATGTGCTAACTTCGTCAATCTGTCCACTATTACCTAGATCGCATTATTTTTTCTATTGGTTGGCAGAAAACCGGAGACGAAATCCATGGTAATGTGCTCCCACTTCCACTGTGGAGTGTGTAATGGATGCAATGATCCTGGAGGTCGCTGATGATCAGCTTTCACCCTCTGACAGTCAAACATCGAGCTACGAACCCTGCGATCTCCCGCTTCATATTGTCCCACCAAAATCTATCCTTCAAATTCCGATACATCTTCGTACTCCCTGGGTACATCGCATAATGGGCATCGTGCGCATCTGTCATCAACTTTTCCTTGAGCTCATCCACAGCGGGAACATACAATCTACTCCTGAAGTATAAAACTCCATCTACCAAGCTGAAATCAGGTCGATTTGCAATCCGATCTCTGAAAGTCACCAGAAGGGGGTCCTCAAACTCGCGATCCTTGATCTGCTGAATCACTTCAAGCTGAAACACGACGGTAGTAGCTAATGTCACCAACTCACCCACCATCCGAACCTCAACAGGCTGATCATGCACAAGCATATAGAATCCTACCAACACCTGAAGACTTTCTGTTCTCCTGCTGAGTGCATCTGCAACCACATTCCCCTTGCCTGGATGGTACTTGATCGGAAAGTCGTAGTCCTTGATGAACTCCAACCACCTCCGCTGCCTCATATTCAAGTCATGCTGATCAAACAAATACTGCAGACTGTGATGATTGGAATGGACCTCGAACTTTACACCGTACAAGTAATGCCGCTACAACTTCAGTGCAAATACAATGGCTGCTAGCTCCAGGTCATGGGTGGCATAGTTCTTCTTGTGTTCTTTCAGCTGTATGAAACCATAGGCAATCACTTTCTAATTCTGCATCAGTACACAGCCTAGTGCTAAGTGGTATATTGCCCTACGGCTAAGCCGTATCTCAGCCGTGACCCAGCCGTAGATCAGTACGGGGTGTCCCTTTTCTGGATTAACTGAAAGCAAGCAATTGACAGACCTTCTACGGCCCAACCACGGCTAAGCCGTAGAACAGCACACGGCTAAGCCGTAGAACAAAATCCGGGTAAACCGTAATTGCGGATGAACAGTAAAGGGAACCGTGGTGGAGCCGCAATATATATCACGGCGAAACCGGAAGATGCCACGGCTAAGCCGTATGTTCACCTACGGCCAAGCCGTACCACCCCTGGAAAATGAATAACAATGATAGGCATAAGGAAAAGACCGATATGGCCTTCATGATAGAATGTAAAGTACCTGGACTTACCCAATGGTATGAATGTATGACATAAATGATCTCGAGGGCTGTGATTTATTCATGCTTGTTATCCAGTTGTTAAGCACCTTCCAATGGGTGTTGGTTTAAGGGACTTCGGTGCACCAGCTAATACAATGCGACACTAGACAACGGTGCATCGAATAACTTAAAACTACATCATCATGCACGGTTAGAAACACTGGATAATTATATTAGAATTGACTAGTAAATGAAGGTGATTCTATCTAGTATGATTTGCTTGCATAACATGTTGTATTTCAATCATTGATCTCCACTCTTTAACAGATCATTGCATGTCACGTCGAAAGTCATACTATGCGTTCACCTTGAGTATGTATGTATGTATGAAATAAGATCTGTTATTGGATATGCACGCACGATATGCTTGTCACGATCTACTTAGGGTTTTCATGATTGGCTCAGTATGGTCAGGCACTACTTAGCCTCAGCCTTAGGATCCCGACGGGGTAAATTTGGTGTAGCTTTCATAGCTTTGCTGCAGTAAGGAAACATCTTGGGGAACCGGACCCCAGAAAACAGAGACCCATTTGTACCCTGGCCCGGACAATGATGTTCTCTGCACGATATAAGATCCCTCTTTTGGGAGCATATGGCAATGTAGTCGCCAACTAGTTATGTACACAACATGTATTCATTGATTCGCATGGCATATTTCTTTCTTGCACGACAGCTTAGTATACGAATATGACCTATTTTAATTTACATGATGTTCTTTATTCTATTAGACACAGCATGCGTTAACTGTTATGGTTTATACTTTGCTGAATCGTTGTATTCACGAGTTGTTTATGGTGTTGCAGGCTCAGATACCCCTTCCGACCCCTCGTCGGTCTGCCAAACTCCAGTTGAGACCCCTGAGGCCCCATCAGGCCTAGAGGAGTGGATGTGATCACTCCATCGGAGAGCGTCTTGGACATACATGGCTTAGGAGTCTTTCTTTTTGAGATTTGTCACGCTTGTGTACATTATGATTTGTATATGTTATTTTGTTCATTTTGTAAAACCTTCAGCTATATATGTCAGTTCTGTTTCGTATTCTCTTCTTGCATTGTTTAGTTTGATGTTTTTGATATCTACAGCTTCCACGTACTTGTTTGGTACGTATGAAACTTCCTTTGTGCATGTGCATTTAGACCAGGTCTACGTGTACAGGCACGGGAGTACGTGCGTCATTGGTTTGGCTTTTGCTAACCCCCGGACTCCTGGGCCCGGGTTGTGACAAAAGCAATCGCTTGTCACTCCATCCACTGATGCAGTGTATGTAGTCTACTTTGAAGCCACGGGTCACGCATTATGGATGCATAACTTCATCAAGGGACTTACAATTATGGGTAGTATTTCTGAACCGCTAAAGATTTATTGCGATAACAATGCTGCTCGACTTTTTGCGCAGAATGACAAGTGTTCCAATAAATCAGAGTTTCTGGAAGTAAAGTATCTTTTTTTGAAGGAGAAAATGCGAAATCATTTAGTGTCAATTGTTGGAGCTCCATCGAAGCTCATGGTTGTTGATCCATTAACAAAGGCATTGGCGCCAAATGATTTCAAAGACCATGTAATGAGTATGGGTTTGAATGAAATGCCTTGTAGGAATCAATGATGTATAACACTAGACATTGATCAATTAAAAAAACGATTTTGCAATTCTTACTTTGTTTTATATCACATGTGATTATTGTGTGAGAATATAAAAGTATTAAGACATTACAGTTGCCATTATAAAAGTCATAATTAAGTTGTGATTTAGGAAGGGATATTGGTGTCGTGATTGTGGAAGGAAATATATCGTCAAGACGTGTAACCGCCACAGTTCGTATGATAAACTAACCTAATCACATATTAAATACCTTAGCGTTACAGTTTTCATGGATGATCGGTATTTTCAAATGATGCGCATCAGTTAGAGTCGTTTTCAAAATTTTGTTTGCAAAATAAAGTATTTTACTGTATACTATATATATAAACTAAGAGGATGTATGGTGGTCATATGGACCAAGTGGGAGATTGTTGGTAGCTGAGGGTGGTGGTCTAAATGACCACCGCCCATTTCACGTAAAGGTTCTCTCCCTCCTCCCTCAATGCATTTCACTACCATTCATTCAAGTTTCAGTTTTCCGACGTTAAATGTTTATGAATGTAACGCTAGCAACGGTCCATAATGAAAGGAGGAGCGTTGCAGTCGTCTGTGATGGTCGGACGACTATAAAAGGCTAGGAACTCCCTCATCTTCACATAGATTGACACAAAACGAAGTTTGGCATTACCATCAACCTGCTGGCATCATGAGAAGACCGATGAAGCTGTAATTCCTAGTTTAGGTATCCTTTCTGTCTCCTTTAGCAATGATTCATGTATGCACTAAATTTTTGGAGATTCATTTACATTTAATCGTGCCATTGGAGTGCGAATCTAATATGTTTAAAGTGATCAGAATGAGCTATTTTGGTTAACAATAGTCAACTTATGATTGACTCGTTTAAAATTTTTACAATATCACACAAACCAAGTTCAAACTGGAGCCTCATGAGTGTGACACAATGAAAAATGATGTGAAGTGCCAAGCATTCTGTATATACATAACCATATGTCTTTTCTAATATTTACCCACAATTACTTTGCATAGGTTTTTATATTCAATCACCCATATTAAAATCCACTTAAAGAGGATGCAGATGTCTTTTAGCTACAATCAAGTTTCATAGTTTACTCTTGCTTTGCTTTAATAAAAACAACCATACTTTAAACTTAGTAAAAGTTCGATGGAGACGTTGATTTGTTGAGGAGTAAGACTGTCACTTGATATTTTAATTTTGAGTTATACCAACTATGATCAATTACTATAAGTTCATTGGAAATCAGTTTAAGACAATGACAGTTTTGTCTTTCGGAAAATCGATAATAACATTAGGTGAGCATGACAGAGAAGTAGATGTAACTAACAATGAAGGTGGTGGAACCACAATGTGCCGGGAGTAGAAATGGTTGTATGAAAAATCCAACAATAGAGATGATTGTTTGTATATATTAGAAACGCAGATGGCTAAAAGTAAGTTCATTTTTCTTTTTTCCAAGCAACTGCAAGTAGTGACCCGCAACTGGCATAATTGGTAGTGGACCTTTTTATTATGGATATTTAGTGGGTGTTTTGATAAAAGCTTAATTTAATATAAACAAATTTAAATATTGTAAGATTTTATTATTATAGAATAAAATGGTATAATATTATTAAATTATGTTATTTATGTTGTTTGACAATTTCTATAAATTTCAATATACCTTCAACGCATTTGTCAGTTTATAAAAAAAATGGAGAAGATTTTCAAATAAAGCCTCAGTTTTTGCCTAATTTCAAAAAAGGACATAAGTTTCAAAAGTTTTTAAATTAATCTCTAAGTTTTTAAAGAAATTTTCAATTAAAGACATTTATCAATTTGAAGCTATTTTCTGAGAACTTTTTTCCCTCAATTTTTTTAAAGTACCCAAATTACTCTTTATTAAAATAAAATTATAAATCAATTCCTCGAAATTCTCCATAGTTTCTTCTCCGACATCCTCAAGATTAAGGACAAAGAGTATCCCTACAGTGATCAGCTGCATGTAGTGGCTATTGAAACCATCTTTGGCTTTAAATGATTGGTAATTTTGGAATTTAAAAATTGAGGAAAAATTGGCCAAAAATTACCTTTAAATTGTCGTATGTCCTTAATTGAAAATTTGCTCAAAACTTAGGGACTAATTTGAAGAATTTTGAAAATTATGTTCTTTTTTTGTATAATGCAGGAACTTAACACTTTATTTGAAATTTCTCATAAAAAACCTCAAAAGATAATATACTCAATAAGAGATGGAGAGAAAATAATCAATTAACTCAATGGAAGACCCACTAATTAATAATGAAAGGAGTTAACAATCATGTAGAACTCATTTATCATGAAAATAATTAATTAACCCAATGCAAGACCCACTAATTAGTAATCAAAGGAATTAATAATCATGGTAGAACTCATTTATCATTTAGTGGACCCATTTAATGATGTATAGCAAACTGATAATTGCAATTGCACAATTCAAAGCACCATATTGTATTATATTCTTTTTAAAGCTAGTTTGTAAGGCTCGACTAAGGACCGTTTGTTTCCGAAGGTACCTAGCCAGCACACCACGCCAAATAACTCTCTCGTAATAACATTTATCCAAAAAATCTTGAAACTAGTTAGATAAGGAAGGGACCCATACGATATTAAAACTCTGGAACATTCACCAGCTGATAAACTTTATCTATGGGGTATTTATGAAAGTAACTGTGCTTTTAGAATATTGACCCTAACAAATATTATTGTTATCATTTTTCTCTACTTATGTAATATACTTTAAGGCATGGGTGGTTAAACTTTTGAAATAATTATTATATTTGATTTCCTATATAGTCATAATTCTTTTTTATGATAATCACTAGACAATAAAACTAAACCCAAACGAATATATAATATATGGAATTGATCAACAAAACCACACTAACAATGTGGATATGAAGAAGAGGTGAAAAACTTTTCGTGTAACTAATGTGTTGCCATGAAAGATTACTGACGGAGAAATGGTATACTTTGGGTTGTTATTTCTTATGTGTGCATTTGTTTGTGGTTTTGATTTTTATAAATTGTGATGTAAAAGTAGTGAGACACCAGCATGAATTCCACCAATTAAAATTACCATAGTCAAGATCTTTACTATTTATGGGATATCTTCACATTTCACCTTAATCTGAGTGCTTTCTTCGATCAAACTGATTCCTTGATTGAAAAGCAAATACTCTATGCATATTTGGTATTACGTTTTTCATTAAATAATTAATCCAAGGATGACACTATCTCCAATGGAGGTTCCGACTACTATGCCCTTTTAACCCCATATCAGAACGTTTGTTTGTACCCAACCATCTCAACCTCTCAGCTTCCAATCCCCGAATGGAAGACTGTCTATGGCATAGTCCCCGTCCCCAACGCCCGAACAACCGCCTGCCATAACATCCAACCCACCGAACCGATGACGCCAACTCAACGGACCAATGGATCATCCAGAGTCTCCAACCACGACCAACGAAATGTTCATGAACCTGATATGATCCTAAATAGTCAGCCTGTAACTTTGAGCATATTAGTTCATAACATAACTGTACTCCTACAGTTGTCAAATCGTTGGGCTGGTGGTTTTCCTAACCCTACCATTAATATATGCAAGGCCATGGCCCGGTGGGCTTGCACTGCCTAGGCCCTTACCTTACTCTTGAGGGCTAAGGTTGGTCCAAGGCAGGTCTTAGGACCTCAAAACATGAAAATCATTATTTTTTAGTTTTTTATATTATTATCAAGAATTAAGTGACAACCGACTACTATCTTGTCTAGCCTCAATTACAAAGAAACCATTAAAAAGTATTTTGAGAATATAAGTTGTCTCTAAAAACCTCTTTTTTATCGGATAAAGTCATATGTACTTCTATGACTTGGATTCTAGATATCCTATTTTATTTATTTTGTCAAAGAAGGAAAAATGATTAAAGAGTCTTATCTATTTCACACATTTCACCGGAATCTCCACTAAAATCATCCTAGCTGTGTCTTATTTTTTAAGATTTTAAACTATTTATATTCAGACACCTTTTTTCAACTGAGCATTATTTTCAATTTAGCATTGATTTGACTATTAATCATTGTTCAATTTTAGTCACAAAAATAAATGAACTTAAAAAAATACTATTAACTTAGACTTTTAAAAATTAAGAGTTATAATTATCTATTTAAAAGGCTAATTTGATCACCCCATATCCTAATAATTTGATCACCCCATATCCTAAAAATTCCATGCACATACAAACTACATCTGTGAATTGGTTGGCATTCCAAGTAACTTTATAGCAAGAAAAAAAAATGTATCCATATTAATAAGGAGCACACCCCATTTTGCATTAACAAAAATATATAAAAAGTCTATATAAAAAACAGGAAAAACTATAAGAAAAGGATTAGAAGCAACTGCACATGCAACGCTTATTGCTTATGTATTAAGTATAACATACAACTTAAATAATTATAAATAATTAAATATAGATGAAATGAACCAAGTATGTGTATGGATTTTTAGGACATTTTGTAATGGATATGTAGGTATGAAATTGCCTTCATATCCCCTTTTTATTAATATTAAGTGACCGTAAGTCTTTGATAAGGATATTTTATTATGTATATATATATAATATATACATTATATAAAATAAATAAAAGCAGGAGGGCCATTGATAGGGCTGGACTAATACTATCCAAGCCTAGCCCTCAGACTTCAGGACTCACAAAAATTGTCCAATATCCCAACCCTGGGCTTTTCCTTAGAAATAAAAGCCCTCATTTTAAGGGCTTTTTGAGGTCTGGCCAAAGCATGTGAATGTGGGCTATGTCATGTTGCCCATAGGCCAACTCACATGCCCCTCTTATTATTATTTTTAAAATTTAAATTCGTGCTAATATTCCATGCCCCGTCTCGTGTTGTGCTGCACTGCGACTAGCACGGCATGACTAAGTGCATGTTTGGCAAGTCTAAAATTTTCCCTCTTATTGTCTAAATGTCTAAAATTTATAGAGTTAACAAAATAGAGGCGTTTCGCATACATTTTTAGCTCTATTTAATTTAGACAATAAGAGGTAAAAGCTCTATTTTGAAGAGGAGAGGCTGTGATGCATTTCCAAATCAGAGGGAAAAAAAAAGAGGCGCCCAGCTACAGTATTTTGAGGGATCACGCCCAGTACGGTTTTTTCGATTTTTCTCGAAATTCGAGCCCCTAAATCTACATCCAAACTGTTGAAAATGTTCACATAATCAATTACGGCCACCCATCCAAATTTCAGCCGTTAATTCATCCGGAATCTCGAGATATGTGCAAGAAAGCGTGAGCCATTGGATACTAGTTTTTGAATTTTGTGGGACCCAAACACAAGATCCAAACCATTGGAAATGTTGGGAAGACTAAAAACGGCTATGGGGTCAATTTTCAAGGATTGATTCCTTGTGGATCTCAAGATATTTGTAAAAAACTTTCAACCATTGAATTTAATATGCTGAATTTGTACTAGTCCACAGGCAGCCCCTTTTTTTTATTTTTTATTATTATTTCTGGGACAGTAAATAACAATCCAAACCATTGAAAATGTGTAGAAGGTCAATGACCATTATGAGACCAAATTTTAGCCGTTGGATCATCACCAAACTTGAGATATTTATGTAAAAACGTGAATTATTAAATATTTTTTTTAAAAAATTGGGGGCCTCAAACACAAAATCCAAACCGTTAGATCTCTTTGGGAGGCCAAACGTGGTTATGAAGTAAAATTTCAAGGCTTAATACCAACTAGATCTCAATATATTTGTGAAAAATTTTCAACTATTGATTTAAAATGGTCTATTTAAAATAGATGCTTTCATTGCCAAACACATATTTTAAATCTAGCATCTTTTTTTTATAGCTCTTTTTTTAATAGCTCTATTTTAGGTGGTCTATAAAAATAAAATTAGACCTACCAAACAAGCCCTAAAGCACAAGTTGTGCCATGCTGGCCCTTGGCCCAGCACGACACAGCTTTAGGCTCGTGCCATGTTGAGCTGGCAGTCAATGTTCCATGCTAGCCCAGGGCAAATCTTTTTTGTGGGCTGGGCCTTGTTGTGCCTATGTGGTCCTCCTTATGCCTCTTAAGTCTAAATTGACAGACCTATCAAGAACTGGTGCCCCCACATGCACAATCTCTTCATTCCCATTATTCCACAACTCTCATTCCCATCAATGACACAACAATCATCTCTTTATTTATTTTTATTATTATTATTTAAAAAAATTCTTTTTTCCCTTCACAACTTGGTATTAGAGCATTATAAGAAGGGGGGGGGGGGGGGGGGGGGGTGCTTCCATAGCTTTCACTCTCTTTAGAATTTGGTAGGAGCCCTTTAAGTCTCATGTCCTGGCCATTGTGCCTACCATGGAAAAAATAAGAGAAAAGGGGGAAGAAGACGGAGTTATTGGGGTATGTTTGGGACAGAGGTGGGGTAAAGTAAAGTAGAGTAAATATAAAATTAAGAAAGAATAATATATGATTGGGTTATGATGACTTTTTATTTTTAGTTGTTTAATATGGAATCTTTTTTAATTTTTTGTATAAAAAGTAGAGATTTTTTTCTAGTTTAATAATAACTTTTTGACTTTTTTTGAATAAAGGGGAGGAAAATTTGAATTTTTTAAAAAAAGGGGGAAAATTTTAAATTTTATTTTACTTTACCCTTTTGCCAAGCATGCCCAAGAGATCTACAAGGATTAGATCAAGTAAAACTGTCAGATCTGATGTGGTCTAATCTCCATCAAACAAGAAACGAGAGTGGCCAACATTGTTTGAGATTTCTTCTTATTAACGTTGCCTCCGTAACAAAATTAAGTGGTCAATGATCATCTATTGGTGATACAAAGAGCATGTTTGGATACCATTCTTAGGAAGAAATCCTCTTTAATTTTCTTTGATTGTAAAAAAATTCAAGTTTGGTTGAAGAGAGGAAAAGTTAGAGAAGATTGTGACAATTCTCTGAATCCACTAAAAATCCTCTATTCTATTGATTTCTCTATCTTTACCTCCCCACATTAAATTTTACAAATCCACATAAGCAAAAAAGAATTGAGAGTAAATCATATGTGTTTTCCATACTAGAATTCGGTGATTCTTTTTATAAAAAATCCCGAGAGAGGATAACATTGTTCCAATAGAATAAAAGAATCCTTTAGACATAGGATTCTCCCGTTTACCAAACATGCCAAAAAGGTTTTAAAATAACAGAAAATAGACATTTACTACTAAATACTTAAAATCACAGGCGCCAGTTTTTAAATCCGGGAAACCCAAGTGGAGGTGGTCTGATCAAATAGTAATAGGCTGTAGGCCCCACTGCTGAAGGGGTGCAACTGTGCAAGGCATTATATTACGGAGCCCCGAATTACAATTTACGGGAAAGAAGGCCCAATACATAATACGTATTCAGTATTCGCTGTAACTTGTTACCCAATCCTAAGCTCTCTCTCTCTCTCTCTCTCTCTCTCCCCACTCTATCAAAAGACAAGACAATCCAACGTCAGGTACTCTCTCTCTCTCTCTCTCTCTCTCTCTCTATTTTTCTCGTGATAACTTCTTCTCTTTTGAATGCTACTGATTGGTCTGTTCACAAATAAAAGACCCCATCAATCTCTATTATCGTATGTGATTTCTTCGTCTGTCTCTGGGGTTTGATTGATAAATATGCATATCAAGTGTATGCTGTAATGCTTTTAAGAAACACTGATAAAACAAAAAAGGATGTAACTGTTTTACATGGGAATTAACCATGTAATGGTGATAAAGAACATGATTTTACCAATTTAAGAATTCATTACTTAACCACTTTAAGTATTAGTGGTGAAACAAACAGGTTCTTATTCCTATGCATATCTCCAGGGTTTCGTTTCCACTGTTATTGTTTGGTGGGGCCAAAGATTTCACGGCAAAAACTGTTTCTGCATCTTGTGGGAAGAAGATTGATGTAAATCTTGTCACCCCAGAAAGTGGAAACCATGGGAAAATGGAGCTAGGGATAGTAATTCTACATTGATACTCCATTGAAAGTGATTCTCTAGCGCATCACCTAAAGTCGTGTTCGTCTACGTGGCTGGACATGACTTGAGGTGATGTGGTAGGGAAAGACATGTCATTTTGCGGAGTGACTGAGAGTATAGTCTGAATAGGGCCACATCGACGAACAAAAATCATTTAGGCAACCTTAAAGAAGATGAGTTTCATGACTTTGACCCTGAGTGGGTGGCTTGTGGATCCTTTTTTGAGTAAGGAGTGGCGTTATTTTGCACATGCCATATCTAGATAGCAAGATCTTCTTAATTTTACACATGATCATTGTGGGAGAGCGTTTATGAAAGTAAAGATGAGTAGGCATATATACCTTTTGAAGCAGAAGATGTGATCATTATGCTTCAGTTTTGAACACAACCATAGTGAGAGAGAGAGAGAGAGAGAGAGAGAGAGAGAGAGAGAGAGAGAGAGATTTTCTCCTTTCACATGCATTGCCCTAGGTCCTAAACTGTAGATATACAACATCGATTACCTAAACGCCTCTTATCCTGTGCACATCGTTGTGGGTCCCAACTGGGGCCCACCAATCGGGGGGAAGGTAGGGAATCCAAGAACTAGATGATATTTGGCCTATCAAAGCATTATAACCCCCTTATTTAGGGTCCACAAGTTTAACAACTCTATAGAAATTTTTTTTACCCTAAATCCAACGGTTCAGTTGCAACACATCATTGAAACCCATGGGATCTGGTGACATTCAAGGGGCGTGGTTGTATGTTGCCCATTCAGATTGGTGATTAGGTGGGCCCCACTAGGGTGTTTGCCGTGAGATCCATGCGCGAGGTGTGCACTAGATCATTTTTTATTTTTACACACACATGTGGGAAAAGTGTGCATCCATCTCTCACCGTTGGTTAAGGGACACCGAGTGGGCAACATAATTGGCCGAACTTTATGATCCATCTAAACCATCTACACACACGGGACCCCTTGAATTTTACATCAGATACATTGAGTTTTCACCGATCCAAATAGATTGGACTGTTGTATACATTGACACTCATGTTACGTAAGTTAGGCATGTTAGATTAGTTAACCTTAGTTTCCATTTTCTACTTTTGAAAATTCTTTTAGCCATTGTTTAAGTGGTGAATGTTTAATGCTCTAAGTTAAATAATAGTAAAGAAAATAATTTTTAAAATTTGTAAAAGCTGATCCTATGAAGTAGTAGTAGAAGAAGAGCAAGAGGGCAAGGATATCTTGTTATCCATCAACAGTCTGAAGCTTGTAGAATAGAAAGATCAAAGAGAGATATTAAAGGGTAATTGTACAAGAAAATCAAGTCACTTTGTTTTCATTTTTTTATGTTTTGAAGGCAATGGTAATATAAAAAAAAATCAAAATAGAACGCATAAAGACAATTCAAGAAAGCCTGCCCAGTGGCCAAGATAGGCAAGCTTGAAGGAGGGCAGAAGCAACAATAAGAAAGATATTGAGTCAGACCAACAACGCGCATCTTTACATAACCAAAATAGATCTCTAAGTCAAACCAACAACAATATAGAACACACAAGAGAGCCGAAGAAAGCCTGCCCAATGGCTGAGATGGGCAAGCTTCAGGAAGAGGGAAACAACAAACAAAAAGGGCACACTGAGTCAGACCAACAACACACATCTTTGCATAACCAGAGTAGAATTCTGAGTCAGACCAACAATATAGAACACACGAAGAGAGCCGAAGAAAGCCTGCCCAATTGCTGAGATGGGCAAGCTTCCTGTAGAGCAGAAACAACAAACAAAAAGGACACCGAGTCAGACCAATGACACATCTTTACATAACCAACATCAATTAAGAACATGAAACTCCCTTAGCTAAAGAAGCCATTGCAGCTGTAGCTGCCCTCATAACATGGTAGAACAAAATCATCAATAGTGATTGTGATTCTACTTGTCACTCTGCTGGATAATAATTTGATGGCACTTAAGTGTGCTACATTTACAAAAGTAGTGTATTTTGTATTGTTTACATATTATTTTACATCACTGAACTTTTGAGAGAGAGAGAGAGAGAGATGATTTTCTCTTTCTACTAAACCTATTATATGTCCTTTATTTTTTCTTTTTTCTCATCTCTTCTTAATTTTTGTCTTGCACTCAAAGTCATTCACCAAACTTGCACCTGTGTGTATAAAATCAGTGTTTGCATTTACAAGAGGAAAACATTGTCCACATCAGATTAACTTGTGCCACTCACCTGGTGGGTTGACTTACTTGACTTTTGGATCATGCCATCTCTCATGCAATAGACTCCCTGGTTGATGTTTGGATGTAACACTGGAACATCAAAATTATTATTTTTTTGAACAGTAACAGTAGAGATATTAGATTAAAATGAATTGCATCATACAAGGAGAGAAAAGATAACACCACACATTAGTACAGGAGAGAAATACCCAAATCTAGATGCAACTAAATGAGGGAAGCCTTCAAAAGAAAAAAATCCTGTCAACCCCTTGTTTGGCCAAAGCATTTACCATAACGTTGGCAAATCGGTTCACATGAGTAAGCGTTAATTGGATGGAGTAAGAAAGAGATTTTATGCCATTGAAGATGAGTTGAAATTTCCATGGACCCTCTCTAGAATTAACTCATAAGATGGCATTGGCGGAATCCTTTTCCACAAGTAACTCTCCTAAGAAATTGCCAGAATATGAGTGAAGAGCTTCCAAAATAGCTAGAATCTCAGCTTCATTGGAATCCGCCACCCCAACATGCTTGAAAAACATGAACAAGACCTCCCCCTTGAAATTTTGAAGAACTCCTCCAATACCAGCTGGGTCCGTTTACTTCTCAAGTCTCACTGCACTATCAACATTTAACTTCAAGGTACCAAGGGGAGGTGGCCTCCAACTCCAAGGAACTATGCGCTTCCCCTTTGATAGACCACTCACCATGCAAGTGTTCCAATTTTGGGCAATGTAATCAAGCTTCACATTGGAAAATTCCTTTTTACATAAGAACCACTTAGACAAATGAAGGGCGACCAAAGGAACAATATGCTGGGTTGTAGAAGGAGAACCCCTAATAGACTAGCGCAACCCTGAATCTTCGATCGGAGTGTAGAGCAATTTTCAGAAGGATTGTTCGAATCTAATGATGGATTTAGCCGCTAGGACACCCTCATAAGAGGAGGAACACAAGATAAAAATCTCATAAAAGAGAAAATCCGATTTAATTGATTGAAAATAAGCATAAGCATTACAAAGAGAGAATTCCTCTATATATAAAGGAGGGGGTTTCTAAATAACCAAAGCATACCAAAAAACAATTAAGCAATTACTAAATCCTATTAAGCAACTTCTAAATCTTTTTTTTATTTGGAAAGATTAGAGATTTTTGGAAAGATTAGAGGCAACTTCTAAATCTTATCCATTATAAAATAAGAAATATGACTACTAATTCGAAGCTATCTAAATTAAAAGACAGGGATCCCTGATCTTGGGAAGATCATGGATCAAGCAGGGCTCATCAATGTCTGTGGGCCTATGATCTAGGCCGGATCTTGGATCGACCTGCATCATAGACCAAAGAATAGCGAAAGGAACCACATGAACAAGCCACACCCAAAGAAAGGACGCTTTTGCCGGGCCCTAACCATGCTAACAAGGGAGCTAGGAAGGCAATACAAAATGCCACATACCTTAAGGAGATGATTCCAAGCAACACAACTACATCATCATGATTAAAGGAATATCCTAACCCAGATAAAGGAGGAAAATTGCGGTAGGTAGGCCAACAGCCAATGTAAAACTTTTATCACAAATACAACATGATTCTGAGGTGAAATAATTGGGATAACGCTTTGATGGTGGTGGTGATGATGAATTGCTTCATCCATAATGTGGTCATGACACCCTATTGCAAGGGAAAACTCATTCATGTTTTGATCCCTTTTGGACATGGCATTACCACATTTGCATTCATGCCATCATACATAAGGATGTGGATTGAGTGGGGTTAGACTAGTTAGCCACCTCTTGAGTTCTAGCATGAATGCAAATGTGTTGATGATGATGACAAATTGCTTGATCCATTGGCCATGACACCCTAGTGCCAGGGAACACTCATTCATGTTTTGATCCTTTCGGACGTGGCATTGCCTCATTTGCATTGATGCCAGTATACATAAGGTTGTGGATTGAGTGGTGTGTTAGATTAGTTAGCCACCTCTTGAGTACTTTTTGCCATCATGCCATTAATGAAGGGTCAGGTGTTATGTGAAATTGCAGAAACTGATATTGTGAAGGAGAATCAAGAGAGGAGTGGGGAATAACTTGTCATCCATCAACTATTTCATCCCATTTTTGGTGTAGAAATCATTTAGTGGTTTTAAATTGTGCTGCATATGCCTTGTGAAAAGTGGTATTCTGTTTTGTGAGGATAAAACATTATATTAACTTGTTTGGTGTGATGAATTGACTTGCCTAATTTCTAGGCCATGTCATCTAACATATTGTGGCCACTGGAGTCCTTATTTTGACTTCTCATATCTGCATTTTTTGCCAGTGAATGAAACCACATGGGTTGGGGTTGGGGCAGACTTTAGAGAGAAATATTATCAGTAATTTTAGATGCAAGGCAATCAAAGACAAAAATGCCATTATTTCAAATTATAAGTTAAAGGGAATTGACGGAATGTTGTGAGTTAGATATGAATACTATCAAGAGTTGCTGACCATTGCAACCAAAATGCCTAGGCATTAGAGTTGCGGCAAACAATATACTTAACACCCCCCTTAGGTGGGACACTGCCTAGACTTAAAGCACTCGCTCGTCATAAAGTGGCATGGAGCCTTCTGCCTTGCGCAACATAATACCAAGCACGTAGCACCGTAGATTCGAACCTAGGACTTGTAGTGGCTTTGATACCATGTCAAGAGTTGCTAACCATTGCAACCAAAATGCCTAGGTGTTTGAGTTGCGGCAAACAATATACTTACCAAATACAAGATATTTGTTGCAATAAAAACTTGCATAGGACACCATGGACCTTGCTTAACAAGAATGTGTTACCCATCTGATAAACTTTCCTGCTTGATTCTTGATGTCACCTAACATGCTGCTGAGCCACGAGATTCTCATTCTGGATGTGGCACTTCCTTATCTTGTGTGTATACAAAGGGGTGTTTTAGATTAATTAATATCCTTTTTGAGTTTGGGAGTTCTGTCTACTTTACAGCTGTGTCTGGATTTCTTAGTATTTTTATTTTTATGCCTTTGGAAGTTCTAGTTTACAATGTCTTTCATGGGTTTGCTATAATTTTTCTGAATGAAACAGCAGGAACTGATCCAGTAGAGAAGCAGGATAAAGAGGTGCATGGGGGTAAATTATAGCTTACCATGTTTCAAGAGTCCCAAGCATGTGGTGGTGGAAGATCTGAACAAATCGCAGGGTGAGAAGATGAGAAAGAAATATATATATATATATATATGACAATAGTTTGGAGGCATTCATTGAAATCCTTGTTACATACATTCTAACTACTAACACTGTTTTGGCAGATATGTGCAATATCCATGATAATAATGAAGGCCCTACAGTGGAATCATCAATTAATGTAAATTTAGATACTTCTTTAGAAATAAAAAGTACTACTGAAGTCATAACAGTAAAGAATACACAGATCAATACTATGCTTAGTGCCCCCGAAAGTCATGATACCACACAAAAGCCATTGGAGGAAGGCAGTGTATGCAATCCAGATCAGACAAATGTTGAGTCTCTTGAACAAGATAAAATAAATTCATCTTCACAGACAATAGGCAGTCCAGTGGGCCGTGCTTCTGCTAGCTCTTTGAACAAGGTATACTCATCGACGAAGATGAAGAAGAAGAAGAAGAAGAAGAAGAAGAAGGAAGAAGAACAGACTGTACATAAAGATAATGTTCATAAAGAACTGTGCACTCCTGACCACCTACATGAGGGTGTAGTGAAAAAGAATGTGGATCAGTTGACCCTGGGCCAGATAGAACTTGTGAAATGTAATGCTTCTGAAGAACTAGAAAGTGCAGAGGTACTTCTTACTGACCTCAGCAATCCTTTCATGGATATTTCTATTCCTGGTTGTGGTGATGAGGAACTTGCTTCAACAAGGGAAAATATGAAAAAGGACGTGAAATCAACTATTTATGAATGGGGATTGGGTGATGATTCAGCCATATACAGCCATTTGCCTGATTATCTGCTGCGGAAGAATGGAGAGGTCTTAAGTGACTTACAGAGAGTGGTGCCAGATTGTCGCATTATTGTTGAAATGAATTTGGAACCATGTTCAAACAATTGCCTGAATGAAGCTAAGAATAACATAAAAAATGGTTCTAACAAGCAGGATAAATTGTTGGAAGTGTCCATGTCACCTGAAAGAATACCTGTAAATTCTACTCGAAAGAAGCTACTCATACTTGATGTGAATGGATTGCTTGTTGATATTGTTCAATTTCAACCAAATTGGCGCATACCAGATAAAAGGGTTTCAGGAAGATCAGGTGAAAGTCGACATTAAGTGAATCATTTATTAAGATACTCTAGACAAATTTATTTAATGAAAAATAATAGAACTGTTCATGTTGAGATATGTCTGTTTCAACTGCTTAGAGCTAACATAAACCGTAATGTCTATTATCTCAGTTTATAAGCGTCCTTTCTGTGATGACTTTATGAAGTTCTGCCTTGATAGATTTGATGTGGGTATTTGGTCCTCCAGATTAAGGTACATCCTCAACCAGGTTCTTATTGTCCACATCATTGTTTTCTAATGGTTTTCTTTTCTAATCGGGCCTCTGTACATCCCATTCCTTTGATAATTTGCTGGTGATTTAGCCCTTATTTGGCATCTCTATTTTCAGCCCCTACTCCTCTAAATGTCTAAAGCAGGTAGAGGTTTGAAAAATTAGAGGGTTTGGCACCCATAACTACTCTCTAGCCACTTTAGAGAATTAGAGGCAAAACCTCTAAAACCCAATTGCCCCAATTCTGGGCAGTTGAAAAGTAGAGGGTTAAAAATGGAGGCAGATGAACAGTGCATCTCACGTCCTCACACCTAGTCCGGTTTTTTATTTTAATTTTTTTTTATAAATCTACCAGAGTAAATCAAGATCCAAACTATTGGAATTGTTCTTTAGATCAAATGCATTTGTGGGTGCAAATTCAGCCGTTGGATCATCACCAATCTCGAGATACTTGCAAAAAAAGAGCCATTTGATATTATTTTTTGGATTATGTAGGCCCTCAAACACAACATCCAAACCATTAGATCTCTTTGGGAGGTTGAACAAGGCTATGGGGTCAAATTTTAAGCTTATACCTCATAGATCTCGAGAAATTTGTAAAAAACTTTCGGCCATTGATTTAAAAAAAAAAGTCTATTTAAAAGAGATCCTATCATTACAAAACATGTTTTGTGATTCTTGCCTTATTTTTATGGATCTTTTTTTAATGGCTCTATTTTGGATGGTATGTAAGAAAAAGAGTACAGAATAGAGATACCAAACAAGCCCCTAGCTGTGTATTTTGTGCCTTTCGAGTTGCATAAATGGGCCTATTTGATGGGTTGCATTATGTTTCTTTCTTGCAGGAAGAATTTGGAGGCTGTGCTTGATGCTCTTATTGGAGATGACAAAAATAAGCTATTATTTTGTTGGGTAAGTATCATAAATTCAAAAGTAAGACTGACCTGTTCTTTTTTCTGCATCACCTTGTATGTTTTATTATTATGTTCTTTGTTGTGGGTATCAGTTATGATAAAGTTTATGGTTTTTGGTACTTGCTAGTTTTTTCATATGGGATGAGACTTGAGCTGACGTAGGCCGACTTCGAAACTGGCTTAGATACAGGCCCATAGACATTGATGGGCCCCTCTGGATCCATGATCTCCTCAAGATCAGGGATCCCTATTCTTAGTTAGATAGTTATAATTAATTATTTTTTTTCTATTTTATATTGAGTTGAGATTAGTACTTGCTTAATTTATTTTAGTAAGCCTTGATTGTTTAAAGTTAGTCTTTTCTAATTTAGAAACAGTCACTCCTATATAAGGAGGATCCTTTCATTGTAATGGACATGCTTATTCAATTATAATTTGAGTTTCAAGTGAGTTTTCTTTCTCTATGGTGATTGTTGTGAGTTTCATTGTGTCCTAGTGGTGGGAATCCATCTCTGGATTCGAACAATCTTTCGGGAGATTGTTTTACTCTCGATCGAAGGTTTGGCGAAACTCCGATCGAATGTAAATCAATCTCCTGAAGAATTGATCGAATCCAGAGATGGATTCTAGCCCCTAGGGCACAAAAGAACTCACGGTAGATACCATATTTGAGAGAAAATCTGATTTATTAATTTGAATAAGCATAAGCATTACAATGGAAGACTCATATATATATATATATTATATATATAGGAGTGACATTTCTAACTAACCAAAGCTTACTAAATTAAATTAAGCAACTACTAAATCCTATTAAGCAATTACTAAATATTATCCAATATAAAATAAGAAATAAAGCTATTAATTAGGAACTACCTAATTAAGGATAGGGATCTCTGATCTTGGATAGATCATGGATCAAGTAGGGTCCATCAATGTAGCCCATCAATGCGATCTGGCCTGCATCAGCCCTCCCCGACTTGGAAAAACTCGATTCCGACAAGTTTGCGAACTTGAGAATACCGGGAAGAATTCAACTGTAAGTGGAGGAAAACTTCCTCTAGGGTCGAAAGACAGTCGCACAAACATCTGCCATGTCTTTTGTTCCGCTTTTGCATGACATGGCTTGAAAGCTTGACATGGTCATTTACCCCACAAAAAAATACATTGGACGTGTCACTTCTTCTGATGAATGAATTTATCTCGGATGTATGATATAAGATGTAGTTACTACAATTATTGGCTGTCTATCATTCATGTACGATCCCCGAAGATAAAGTTAATGTGGGGTACTTTAACAACTTAATCTGCTTGCAAAACCACATAATCACCTGATTTGATTTCCGATGACCCAATAGAATTTTCTAAAAGTGACATATTGACTGGATGTTCAATTTTCTTGTTACACTGCTCAAAGTCTTCAATTTGTGCTTGTTTTTGTTTTTCATTTGCCTTTTGTGGCCCTTGATTAACACTTTCTTGATCAAATTTACTTGATCAAAATCCTTCATAAGATCAGCTTTGCCTTAACCTTGCACATTTGTTGCATCATTAATGTCATCTGTCATGGTTGACATCTCCTTCGGTGCAATCATGATGTCATGGCTCTGAATTTCTTCTTTTTGTTCTTGCTTTGGTTCTTTAGTTAAAGATGATGATGTAGATGAAGGCTGGACTATTGATGGTAATGGATGGAGTCTAATACATTTTCTTTCCCACTGAAAAGTATATATGCTCATCTCTTTATCTTGACGCACTTTTCGGTCAAGAAGCCATAGTCATCCAAAAATAATATGAGCAATATTCATGTGGATCACATCACACCTAATTTTATCTTTATAAGTACCAGCGTTGAATGATACCAAGCATCTCTAAGTTACGAGAATGACATAACCATTAGCTTATGTAACTTGGTGGGGCTAAAGAATCTTCTCAGTTGGCAATTGAAGCTTGTCGATAACTTCTTGTGCAACAAAATTCATTGCATTACCATTGTCAATGGTCAAATTGACGGCTCTATCTTTGACTCTCACCCGCGTATGGAATTTCTTTGCCTGTCTCCATTATTCTTCTTCGTTCTCATTTGTATTGAGGTGGTAGCAAATGACAATTGTGAGATTATCTTCTCCAGGGAAAAGTCTTTCTACAACATGTACTCTTTGTTTTTGTTGAGATGCATATCATTGCATGCGAGACTATCTAAGCATAAGTCTCCTCTAGTTCACAGATATCTTGCAACTCTTGAAATTGACGGGTATATTCATCAACTGTTAGTTTTTTTTTTTTTTTGCTTCAAATTCAGAAATTGCTCAAAGTAGAATTTATTCTCAAAATACCAATCTCTATATTTGTATTTATACACAAATCTTTGAACTTCAATTGAGTATCCAAAAATTCTCATGATGATTTAGATGCAAGGAAAACAAATTTAACTCTTTTTCAAAAATAATCTGACCTGCTGTGTGGATGTTGATGAGTGAAATAAAATAGAGCAAACGGTTCGTTGATCAGATATTAGATGGCCCAAATATCACCGCTCAAAGATCATTGTCCCAAATGGAATATGATGAATTGAATGGATTGTGGCAACCTTTTTTTTTTCACTTGGGTCGAACTAACCTAAACTTAGGCCCAACAGTTGCTGGGTTTGGTTGGGTCAGGTCAAACGTACTACAAGCCCAAATAGATAAGATTGGCTCACCTGGGTCGAGCTGAACCCAATTGTAGGGTCAAGCAGACGACGCCCAAATCGAGCTTAGGGTTGGTTTGCATGAGGAGAAAATTCTCTACTCTCTTCTATCTTGGGCTTTGTGCAAGAAGAAAAGTAAAACAAAGGAGAAGGTTCCCTCTTACCTACTTGTTTTACAACGAAGGAGAGAGAAAGATGGCCCGTGGTGATGGCGGTATTTTTGGCCTACAGCGATGGAAGCATAACCCAAGCGGGGTGCGCTCGAGGTGCTCCCAACACGACAATCATGAGTTGTACTGATCTCATGCAAACTAGGCACCTCTTAGAAACTCAGTTTCCTCCTTTCTGCCTTTTTTTTTTTTTTTCTTTTTTTCTGGCTGGGTTGTGGATGCTGAGTGTGGAGGCTTACTGGCTGTGATGCACAAAGAGGAGAGGAGAGACTTGCTGCGTTGCACGAAAAGAAGTGGCGAAGGTGGTATTGTTGGTCGTCAACGAAGACAACTCCAGGCTGCATGACGAACTTCGGTGCCAGTTATGCTCTCAACTCTGTCTCCTATCTCTACCTTCTTTTCTTCCTCCCATCTTCCCCCTTTTTCTTTTTAATTTTTTCTTCTAGGTTGGGGATGTTGGATGGTGGGTTCAGATTTTAGGAAGATGGGTTTAATGGGGTTAGGGCTATTGGTGGTGGTGTCGGTGAAGGAGATATAGGACCTGTGGTTGATGATGGGGCTTAGAGTTGGTTGGGTTAGGGAGGAAAGGGACATAGGGTTGGAGGGTTCCAGTTTTATGGTTTGGGGACAGAATGGGTTTTCGGTGGCTTTAGGGTTGAGCAAGGAATGACCAGAGGAAGGGAACTTGGTTTAGGGTTGTGGTGAGGGTCTCGTCGGAAGTGGGTTCTGGCTTAGATGACGGTAGAGGGTTTTCGGGGCTTTGGATGGTAGCAAGGGCTTCGTTTGGGCTGGTTTGGGGGGTTGTTAGGGTGGAATGGGTGTAGGGTAGGTGTTGGGGATCTGGTTCTTAGAAAGGTTAGTGTACGCATAGTGATCTAGGAATAGGGTGCGGAAGTGGGAGGGCTTTTGCATTTTTTTTTTTTTGGTTGGTGAAGGGGATTTGGGTTTTGAGTAGCTTCTTGTGATGGGTGGAGGGATGGTAGGATAGTACTTCAACAGTAGGGATGGAAAGATGGATGACTCCAAGATCAACAGATGTCTTCTTGGCTACTGGATTTCATCTTTGATATCAATTTGGCACATTTCCGGATCTCCGATGGAGTGTAGATCAATCATTCGGTCTTCCAAATGATTGATCGAATCCAAAGATGGATTCCAGCCCCTAGGGCACAAAAGAACTCACGGTAGACACCATATTTGAGAGAAAATCTGATTTATTAATTTGAAAAAGCATAAGCATTACAATGGAAGGCTCTTCTCTCTCTCTATATATATGTATATCCATAGAGTGAGGGACATATGTACAGTAGTTTTGTCCTAAATATATATATACATATATATAGGAGTGACATTTCTAAATAACCAAAACTTACTAAATTAAATTAAGCAACTACTAAATTCTATTAAGCAATTACTAAATATGAATCCAACATCATCATCATCATCATCATCATCAAAGCCTTATCCCAATCATTTCTCAGAATTCATGTTTGGGTTGTGACAAAGCTTTACGCTGGATGTCACCTCCTAACGCAACCCTTCTCTTTTACCCGGGCTTGGGACCGGCAGCAAAAACTGGCGGAGTTAAATATTAATCCAACATAAAACAAGAAATAAACCTATTAATTAAGAACTATCTAATTAAGGATTGATCTTGGACAAATCATGGATCAAGTGAGGTCCATCAATGTGGCCCATCAATGATCTGGCCTGCATCAGAGACTCAATTGGGTTTGATTAGATTGTCTAAATGGACTCTTAAGTGATTAATTTGGTCCCTATTAAACTCAAGATATTTGTTTTCCAATTTGAGACTCATCTTAAGCCATCTTTAGTAGCCAATGTTGGGTTTTCATGACCTCTTCAATAACATGGCTATGGATTTGCACGTGCACTTGTTAGAAACTCAAGGAGCAACAAGGAAAGCAGAGCTTGTTGGTAGATCTGGTATGATTTATGTTCTACAATTATGTAGTAGGAGATCAGCTGGTGTTTTGGTCTCCCATAGATGACTAGGGCATTGGTACATCGGGGGGTGTTGATACTTGATCATCTAAGAGGTGGACGGATCATCTAATGGTGTTGGTTGTCCGAGAGGAATTTCATCAAAAGCATAACAAAAGCTGCAAGTTCTACGGAACTCTTCAAGCAGACTCTTTTTATTCAAATCGTCATTAATCCCCATAAAATCACATTTAAGGCTTTATAGATTTTTTACTTATTCCTTTCCCAAATGCATATCAAAATCCCGAAGCCTATTAAATAGCATAAATAAAATCACAATTATACTACTTTACAAAAAAAAAAAAAACAGAGAGAGAGAGAGAGATTAGACTACTTTACAAAAAAACACACACAGGGAGAGAGAGAGAGAGAGAGAGAGAGAGAGAGAGAGAGAGAGAGAGAGAGAGAAGTTAAAAAAAACTCAATGTATGGATAGTTTTCTTATTTAATATTTATGGAAACCACAGCAAAATAGTTCTATTTTTGAAATGGATAAATGAATATAGACAACTGACATAAATTGTATGCTATGAAATAGGGAAGTAGAATTTGCATTGTAGGAAATACATGCAACATTTTGTAAAGTTCAGCCACTGAACCAAACTCGCTATCTGATTTTCATCTGGTCTGAATATCTCTAAGATTGGTATATTGTTCCTTTTGTCCTTTTGGTTCCATTATCTTCTCATGGTGTTCTTCCATTTTAAATTTGGATGAAGATCACATCAGAATCACTCATTTGATGTGATATTCATGCGAGTTGCAACCCATAAGTCTTCATCCAACTGTCTACCTTGATGAGAACCAGGACCTTGCAGTACAGATTCAGTTTACCTGTATCACTATTGCGGTACGACAAGAAAACATTTTGTTAGAATGTTTTTATGCTACTGCAAAAAGCCACCAGTATCTCGTGATTTGCATTGATATGTTACAACAGCATATAACAGTTATGCCTCGTGCAACTATTTTCAATTTTGTGCAGGACCAGTCTCACTGTACCATTACGGGATTGAAGACTATTGAGAATAGCAATAAACCACTTTTCTTGAAGGAACTGAAAAAATTATGGGATAAAGAAGGGCCAAGTCTTCCATGGGAAAAGGGGGAGTACACACCATCAAACACATTGCTGTTGGATGATTCTCCTTACAAGGCTCTCCGCAATCCTGTAAGACTGCGTCTTTCCTCTTCGATTATTATGTTTGATTGCATTGGTCCTTCTTTTACCTTTGTCACCTTTTTGGATTGCCGCAAATGTCCTTTTTCTTCTTTACCATTTTTTATTTATCTAATTTTTTCTGTGGGGACTTCCATAGCCATACACTGCAATCTTTCCAAGGTCCTACAATTTCCAGGACGAAAATGATGATTCTTTAGGTGAGAATGGCTGCCCATTGTCAGCAAGCTTTTATTTGGAGCTTGGTGCAATTTAAAATTCTCACAAAAAGCTTGCTTGCAGGTCCAGGAGGAGATCTTCGAGTTTATCTTGAAGGATTAGCCAGATCTGATGATGTTACATGTTATGTGCAAAAACACCCGTTTGGCCAACATGCTATTACAAGCACAGACCCATCTTGGCCCTTCTATCTTAAGGTTCTTGGGGTTGAGAACTCTTCCGCACCAGCATTGTGACACCAAGGATGTTGATGGCTGGTGTTCTTGTGCTACAATGGTGGGCTTTGCCATTCAAGTCTAGTGATCACTTCTTTAATCAAGTTTATTCCCAAAACTGTTGCCTGAACAGATGAGGATAGCCAGGACCATGTGTAATATTTGTTAAGTATGCTGATGAATCTCGCAAATGATGGTTTTGGGTTTTGGATTACAGTAAGCTGAAGTTGATGCCTATTATTGAGAACTACAAATGGGGCTCAAACAATTTCTGTTTTGTGAGATTGATGGCAGGTTTTGACAAAACATATGTGCAACATCCAAGATGTGTATCTGAGCGGCTCAACCTTATAGTTACCATTGCTCAGGAGCAGGCAACCATCATGCATGTTGAGCTAGGAATGATGGTCAATTAGTCTAATCCACCATTTTTATCTTATACGTGTTTTCACCATGTTGAATGGATCAGCCCTTTTATTGGAATAGGGCATCCATACTGAGCATCTTACCTTTAGTTGGGTTATATCTTCATATGCTCCATATCGGCATTTGTGTAAGATTGATTCTCACATTAGTTTGTTTTAATTGCTAATTTTCTTGGCATTGATTGATCCTCTGGGCAAGGCAGGGCTATTTTTTTGTTGGGCTTTTCCCACCCAAATGTTAATTGTTTACATATCAAGATGGTTGTATTCTTTCAGTTCAAATTCAAGGTTGTTGTAATTTCTGCTGTTATTGTTTGAGTTATTTTGCTTGTAAACAAATGTGTTTTCAGTATTTGCTTCTTTGGAAATGAAATGTAAAATCTAATATATTGTGATGACTATTTTCTTGGGAAACTTCTGAGTTGGATGTTGTTGGATCGATGCAGGTGAATAAAAGATATGATGGGTATTTTCAGCTGTGAATGTATTTCATTTAAATTTGAGTCCAGGCCCTTGGAATGATGATGAGTTTTACTAAATCTTTCGATCTTAATCTAATCAACCCATTTTGAAATTGTCTGCTTTGCAACCATCCCTTTAGACATGTTTTGTTTCAGGACATAAGAGATTAAATAATATTGTGGTTTTTAGATGAAGCTTCATTGGATCTTTGATCAATAAGTATTTTGAGTTATCCTCCTATTAGATTGAAATCTGTTAATCCTCTGATGAAGTCAAGGAATTTTATCTATGATCGTTTTAAGGAATCCTCCTGCCTAGGTGGAAGCCTGTTAACCCTTTTGCTTGGGTAAGGAAAATTTTCTGCCTCTAGAATCCCCAATTTTGGGACTGACCTACGGATTTCAAAGGCTTAGGAACGTCAGGTTTCTGGATTTTCAGACGTCCTAATAAGCTCAGAGAAACATGAATAATACCATTGGGAATTTTATTTAACTAAAATTAGCATTTGGGTTTTAGTTTTTTATTGGAAAAAATAATTTTAGTATAGTAGGTTTCTCTCTTCCGCAAGTGTAGTATGTTGAATTGTTAGGTTTTTGCTCACTCTCTCCTTTCCTAGAAGAGAAATCACTGTAGTATCTTCTCTTTTATGATAAACAAAAATTTATGTTTGAGACATATATGTGAGTCTTCCACTCTCAATTGTAAAATTTGCTTTTGGTCTTGTGATTATTTGATCTTAGCTCTTCCACGAATGTTCCATGCTCCGCCAAAATGGCATTGCCTGTACAACTTACCAAAGTTCTTTGTAGAAATGTAGCATTCAATCAACTTCAGGTCCATGAGATAATGCTATGATGATGGCAACCGTAGAAATTTTGAAACAATGGCCATTACTCATGTCCTAAGCTGATTGTGCATTAGCTGTAGAAATTTTGAAGCAATGTCCATTATTAATGTTCTAAGGTGATTGTGCATTAGCTGTAGATACCCCCATAAAGATGTCTATATCCTTCCCAACATATGGGGCCAGTTAGTTTTTGTCCTCTCCATTTTTTCAGAAAGGCATTGGAAGACAGACACCCAACTGATCACAACTTCTTTAATAAATGCGTCTTGGACCAAGATTCAGTGTTGTTTGATCTTCTTCAGGGATGCTTTGGCTACCAGAATGGCAACCTTGAAGTCACAAGTGGTTGGTTACACATTTCTAAATGAACTCCACTTCTCTTTTCATGCGCCATCCTTGTGTGTGTTGGGTTACAGTGTCTTCTTCTATGTATTCCACAATGCAGGAATGGGCATCAAGTCGGTCACTCTATTTGACTCATCGCCAAGTTACCATGTGGTTTTCCTAGTTTGAGTGGCTATAAATAGGTTGAACTTGGAAAGTGGAATGGATCTAGGATGATCTCAATCCAGTCAAATTAAGAATTTGAATATGAATTTTAATAAATTGGATTTCAACTTGGAGCTCGATGTCCCTATATACGTTAACCTGGTAACTGGAAGCGCCCAACCTATAAAAAATTTAAAAAATAAAAGAGGTATGGAGAATTTTTTGTACACTCGATTAGTAATTAGGTCGGTCCGGTTCCAGTGTGGTATCCAGGTTTTGAGTTGGGTAAAGGTCCAGATGAGTCCATTAGAGTTGGGAATGGTAGAATACAGTAACTTGCATTGGATTCAAGATGGACCCGACCCAACCTGCATCCAGTGTTTATAACTATATATCCTCTTGTAAGAACCACTGAGATCATGAAAATCCACTAAGTTACTAATCCAGCCCAACTAATAATTAAGCTCATGTTTGATTTTTAAGAATGCAGCCTAATTTGTTGGGCCCATCTGAAAGGATGAGAATCAAGGGGTTCAAGAAAGGTGGGATGGGACTAGGATTTTCTAAAATATCATTCGGAAATGGCTTGGTTTCGGCCCTGTTTTCGTGTCGCCACAGGCTTGTAACTGAAATAACATTTTGCTGAAACTCGTCTCCTTTAGTAAAGTAATAACAATGAAATCGGATCTCAATTTTATGCATGTTTTAAGAGTAGCTCTAATAACTAATTGTTTGTCATTTAACCGTTTTGTTGACAAGGACAAATGCCCACAGAAAGATGAAAAAATCTCCAAAAGAAAGGCCTACAAACAAAAGGTGAGCCTGCAAACAAAAGGTTATCTGTACTAAAAATGCGGCTGCCCCTGACTTCAATTATCAATATCCAGCTGAAATTGGTCTCAAGAGGCATCAAAATGTGGCCCGAGCCTGTTGCTGCTGCTACTTTCCGACCCTAGGATAAAATACCTTATCTGAAAGTTAGTACATGTTTCTCATGATGGCAATCAGGTGGGCCACCTTCCACGTGAAAGGAACCTGTTTAGTAAGTGAGTTTATTTTTGATAACTGATGAGGTCACCACCCTACTGAATACATTATTTTAGAGAGAGAGAGAGAGAGAGAGAGAGAGAGAGAGAGAGTTCTCCATCCACTTGTTACAGTGATTCACTCAGGCACAGGCAACCAATTCTGAATTAGCGTGTGTTGGACTATGTATTGCCCTAAAATCATGATATCAAATCACAGATGATATCGATTTTGAGTCCCCATAAATTAACTTTAAGGCAGTCTAATAATTCTAATCCCCTCATCAATGATCTACAAGTTTAAAGGGTAATAGGACCATTACACTCTCATACATGATAGACATTATCCTAAGCTATGTGCACCTCACATGGGGCCCTCTATGTACCAAAAAAAAAAAGGATCTATCCAATTATCTTAACCCTGTCAAATACGGCATAGAAGTCCAATACATTCGAATGGTTGTTCAATTGATCGAACAGATTAGTACAATTGGATGAGTGCCAACTTAAGAGGTGTGTGTACTGTAGGGTTGGGGTTGGGTGGGGATTTGGTCCATTTGGATAGATCATCAGGAGGGCTCTATATGGTGTGTGCACTATGCTCAAGGTGTGAAAGGGATAATTTATATAATTTAATCCTATGAGAAGTATTCTTACACACCAATCATGAGAACTTTTTATGAGACCCACTTGTGGGTCACATTTAAAGATAGGACCTGGGAGGATGAAAAGATCTATGTGGGATCACCTTAAATATCAATTTGGCCCCCAATCACATGTCCCTAACACTTTCATCCGTAACCCACAAATCAAATTCATTTGGATTGGTGCACAGTTGATCCAATGGTCTAGAAAATTTGGATTTGACTGAAACTTGGGGCATGTGACTATCAGGGGGTCCCTGTGTATTACAAGATTTGAATTGGATGATAAATAAGCCCCACCGTATGTATTACAAGATTTGACCGAAACTTGTGGGTTACATTTGGAGATGGAAACAGGGGGGATGAAAAACTCTATGTAGGACCACCATAAATATCAAGTTTGGCCCCAATCACGTATCCTTAACATCTTCATCCGTAGCCTACAAATTCAATCCATTTGGATTAGTGCATAGTTGACCCAACGGTCTAAAAAATTTCAGTTTAACCAAAACTTGGGTATGTGACTATCAGGGGTGTCCCTGTATATTATAAGATTTGGATTGAATAATAGATAGGCCACATCCTGTGTATTACAAGATTTGATCAAAACTTGTGGGTCACATTTGGAGATGGGATCAGGGGGATAGAAAGATCTATGTGGGACCACCATAAATATCAAGTTTAACCCCAATTACATGTCCCTAACACCTTCATCCATAGCCTACAAATCAAATCCATTCGATTGATGAACAGTTCATTCAACAGTTCAAAATGTGTGATTCTCAGGGGGGTCCCTATGTATTACAAGATTTGGATTAAATGATAGATAGGCCTCACCTAGACACTCATAAAAATGTGGTGAGACTAGTTCTCATATGGTTATTTCCCTATATATACATAGGAAAATATTTGAGTGAGAACTATGGTTCATGATAACTATTGGTGGGACCCCGATCCAAGTGATGCACAGACAGAGACTCCCCACCCCACGCACACACATTAAGCCCAAGGTTTGGCACCCATCATAATAAATTTGACAGTTGGATGGAGGGTTGAATTTTTTTTAAAGAAATAAAAGAAAGAGAGAGAAGCTTTTGTATCCAACAATGAGGACCAATTGAATGAGTCTGAAGTTGGGGTGCATGCTAATTCATGTGGTACAATGAGTAAGCATGAGAGTGGTAGGTTGTTCATAGGTTGGTTTGAGTGGACCCTACAAACAGGTTCTCACAAAAACTTAGATGAGAATAATTCTCATAATTAATTATCACATGTGCACCTAGCTGTGAGGCCTACCAAGATGCATAACCATTAAGGGCTAGGCGGATGGAAAGATCTCAATGATTACCAGGACTATGACAGAAAAAAAAAAAAAAAAAAACAGTTGTTAGGTGCCTCTCCATCTTTGGTTCTTGAAACTTTAGCTGTCCTAAAGGTGCTCTTATAATGCATTGTGATTAGTTGTTGGATAAGTGTCAAGTTGGGATAGGTAATGCTTAGAGGTGTTAAGCGTGCCGGCTGGCTTTCCTAGGGCTTATCCCAACATGTCATTCGTGTCGTGCATCTATGCAACCAACAATGCTTTGAATGCTTTGTTCTTGCATTTTTTTAGGCTATAGTAGGCTAAAATGTATAAAAGATACGCACAAAGAAGAATATAACATACAGATTTAAATGGCTCGGTCAAACTCAACCTGCTCCATTGAAAAGAGATTCATTTGGATATTTTATACTTGAAAGTTTTTCAATAATTTGACCTTAAAAACTTTTACAGAAAGTTTTTGTAGATAGTAAAAAATAAAAAAAAATTAAATACGACATTTTTATATATACACTAAATAAATTGCGGGGGTGAAATTGTCTCTGCCGTGTAAGCATGTTGTGCCATGGGCTAGGAAAGTTCGGCAAGTGCCGTGCTTCGCCGTTGACTCACGTGTCCCACGGCCCATTTGACACCTTCAGACTAAAGCTCTCACCTAATTAGGTGCAGACTGGTTGCTGTTAGAAGAAAGAGCCACATGGGGCGGCCTACATGGGATTAGTCACTCCCGTAACCCTAATTCTAATCCCCACCAGAGATTGAGATTGGAAGGGAGCAACTTCAGTGTGTGTGTGGCTTAAGAATTCTTATCGTAGTGGTGTTTAAATGTCTGTGTCTTTAGTGATTAGTTCAGAAAAGATGACTCTTGTAAAAACAACGAGTGTGGAACCCTAAATCTATCAATCCAGTGTGTTTGGCAGATCACCTTGGTCACATCCATCTCTGTCGTACAAAGTTGATAAGTGAACAACTGCAGGACAAATCCATGGAGGACTAGCAAATCACACCTAATCAAAGCTAACCAATTTGTACAATTTGAAAATAAGATCAAGTTATATAAAAATCTCCAAGCCAATATTGTACATTTGATTTGATTACTCAGCCCTGATACTAATAAGACAACTATAGAAAGGCACATAAAAAGTTCCAAGCACCTTTTCTCCTGTTTTAGTGCATTTTGAATGAAATGAATCAAATCAAGCAATCAATTAAAAAAAAAAAAAAGTAGCCTTCTTCAATTGAGTGCCATTTCCAACTTTCCTAGACCCCATATATCTATTTGAATTTAATGTCATGTCTCACCTCATTGGCCCCACATCCTCAACCTTAATTAAAAGAAGCGGCAGAAGCACTGACCGCTCAATTGAGGCATGCAGCTCCCTCTTGTTTCATGGTCACACAACCTCAGAACATGTAAGATGCACAATCTTGCATTGAATTTTTTAGGCTTTTAAAACTTTTATGATGTGGGGCTCTTCTTTTATTATTATTATTTTTTATCCAAAGAAAAGTGTGAATGAGATAGAAATTGCAAGTGGGCGTGGTTCTTCCCTACAGCATGAATGCCCATCCATTGAATTCTCTATAATTTAACTTGATTTGGTTAGGGCTTGACCACGTGTTGAGTCGTAACTCCCTTAGTAGGTGGTTGGCTTTTGTACACACTGTGACTTAGAAAATTTAGTGGCATCATCTGCCTATCAAGGCGCCAAACCTTGGAACAATGGTACGAAGATTGGGACAACATAGTTGGCCCTGCCTACTGAGTATGAGGCATCCCCCATGTGATCCATCTGCTTCTTGCATGTGAGCTTGCGTGCCATCCTTTTCACCAATCCCCATCGCTTGTAAAAGGGTGCTTCATACATCCATACTAAGATACATGCACACACTCATTGAGGTTGGGATTTCATGTGTAGATGTATATCATGAGCGCGCAATATGGGTGGATGGTGGGACCTTTTATTAAAGGGATATTGTCCGTGGTGCTCCTCTTTAAAGGGTTTTCTCCGAAAAAAAATTTCCTTAAGAGTCATTTTAGAGCAAAAAGGATTTGGAAGACTTTTATGTCCCGAAGTGCTCCCTTAGGCCCTTTTTAGGTTTTTCTTCAATATTGTTTATGAGCAAGCATATCCATGCTCAACCATAATGTACTTCAAACTATTTTCCCATTCCTTCTTCTTCTTTCTCATCTCTTCTTTCGTTTCCTCTTCTCCATGTTTTATATGGGTTCTCTTTTTATTTTCTTCGTGGTTTTCCCCTCCTTACATACAAATAGAACCCAAATGGAACATGTGGTAGAGGAAGGGGAAAGAGATGGAGAAGAGAAAGAAGGAATGAGGAAATTGTTTGATGTATATATATTAGTTTGAGTATAGATATCGCTGCTTATGAATAATATTGAAAAAAAAAAACTTGAAAAGAGCCCAAGGGATCACTCAGGGTATTAAAAATCTCCAGGGTCCTTTTTATTCTACAAAAACTCTAAAGGAATTTTTTCAAAAAAAACCCCTAGATTTAAGATTGGCTTACAAGCAAAGCATTTCCTAGATACCTATTTGTGTAATATTTTTAGGGCCGTGCAATATTCAAAGGTCGTGCGATATTGCACATATCACCACATTTTATGATTTCGTAGGGCCACGTGATTATTGTACGAACATTCCTATTAAAAATATTTACACTTTGACTATTTTCGGGGTAAATATCAAGTCTAAGAACAATCATAAGGGTAAATAGGTTAGATACATGTGCCGCATGGGTCGATTCATGTGCAGCATGGGTCTTACGGTCTTAGGCGATATGTATGGATTGTATTTGCTATTTCGATTTTAAAACTTAGAAGTGGTACTCCCTAACCGACAATCTAATCCATTTTCAAACACCAACCACCCTTCTTGAAGTAGCACTAGTCAGAAGTTTGACAATATAATTGATATGAGTCATAGTTATCGCTGTATCGTAATAGTTTAACGCAATCCAATGGACAATTATATAAATGGTGTTTTGAGAATTACATCATTCTCCTCATCCCATCAAGCAAAGGATATTCTTATGCAAGAATCTTTTCAAAGTATTTTCTTTACTAATACTTCTAGGTTTATGTAGAAATGATTGGTGAAATTTAATATAGTATTTGAGCTAAGTGGTTGTGAATTCATAATCCAAAAGGAACTACTTGACACCGGAAACAAATGCACGTCACCCAAAGTGCTCTGACTGAGTTTCAACGTAGGGAGATTGTTGAGGGGTGGGGTCCACCTTAAGAGGCATATTGAAAAGTATTAATGTTGCTTCTATGTTTTGGTAGAAATTGTTAGCTAAGAAAACTTGATAGAATCTACTTAGAATATATTCATCCATTTTTCTATTCTTTCTGTATTTTTTTTATATTCTACTGCACGTTTGAATGTGTTTCAAAAGATTTCCTTGACATGTATTATATATAAAGGACTTGTTGGTGCAATGACAGGCATCTCCTCTCTCTGATTTTTTTTTGCTCCATTTGTACCCTTATGACAGGGAACTAAAATCTTTATTGAGGAAAATCAATTTAGTTCTTTTCCACAAGCAAAATGTGTGTGCACCAAACAATTAATGAAACAGTTGGTTTCACAAAATTAAATCAAAACAATTATCCTCGATTTTATAGAATCCTCTCATTACAAAACTGCATGGCTTGTTTGTTTGCATTGAAATACATAAGTTGCTTAAAGATGAAGGTTAAAAGTGAATTTTCAATAATGAACATCAAATAATAATTTCCTTTAGAAAGTAGAATCAAAAGAAGATATTATTTGATACTCATTTTTTTAAAATTTACTTATAACTTTATTTTTAACTACCCTATAAATTTAATTCTAATATATTTTAATTCAAACAAACGGGGTAGGTAAAAAGTCTGTTTTTTCTCTCAAGGAAATAGATCATAGTTTCGTCATAAAATTCTAGAAAATGTTAATAGCTTGTCTCTATATGATTCTCCAACCAATCAATCATTTTGTTATTGTATAATCATATTGAGTTGCTAGTTATTATTATAACAGAGGGATAAACCTTGTCAACCAAGGGTGTGTTTGGCATCGTATTATTCGGATATTTTTATGTTCCTACAAGATAAGCTTGCAAAAGATATGTTTGGTATGAGCAAATCAGTGTTTCGATTTTTGGTCTCGCTAGAAGAAATATCAAAATCTTGACCCACAGGCTTAAGAAATTAAAATATATATATTTTAAAACAACTTGTTGGTACAGTTGTTTCCTACTTATCTTAGGATGACTTTACTAGTTAATTTTTAAAGTAGATCACATGGTAACAATCACAAAATGTGGGCTTATATTATAATTTCTAATTTCTTATAATTGTGGGGCCACAATATAAATCCTTTGAGTGTGGGCCCTATGTTCTCATTTCTAAATTTGCATTATATGGTCGAAAAAATATTATCTTTCAAAAAAAAATGACAAAAAGTGGAGCCAAATTGTAATCCTGTGAATGTGGGTACCACGTAATTTTTATGTAGGGTCTCATGTTCATAATCAACAAATAGGATAGCCTTATATTATACTCTATTATAATTTCCAAAGATGGGCACCACATTATAGTTTCTAAATATAGGTCTTATGTACAAAATTACAAAAAAAATGTAGCTCCACTTTGTAATTTTAAAATATAGGTCATATAGTTACAATTACAAAAGGTGGACCTCCATTATAAATCTTATCAATGTGGGCTCATATTCTAATTTCTTTTTGTTTTCGATAGAAAATATATTCTAATTTTTGAAGGTGTGTACCATACTATAATTTATAAAGATGGGTCCCATATTTATATTAAAAAAGTAGACCCACATTATAATTCTTATAAAAGTAGACCTATAAGTCTTATGAATATAGTCCCCATGTTCTAATGTCTAAAGGTGGAGCTGCATTATAACTCTTACAGGTGAGTCCCATATATATCAATAATAAACTACCGCAAACATTAAAAGATGATCCTACATTTTAGATCACATGATTCTCTTACTTCTGATCATTAGAGAAAAATTTTTTCATCGTTAGCAAACAAGTTTCGAATGATCTATTCTGAATAAAGTATTTTAATATAAGGTTGTTAAATAAGTTCTGCAGAGTTCAATCTCAACACAACTCGATCTTAGTACAACTAAATATGAGCACAAAACTAGAAACAACAAAGGAACAATGCCAAACATGCCCTAAAGTAATGAAGAAATCATAATCATTCTTATCATCAAATCTAACCACAAATTTCAAATTGCCTTCATTGTAAAGGTCACGAGAAATGATCTTATTCTCTTATCCTTATGCTGGTCCGTGCAAGAGACAACTGATTAGTCGATTCAACAAGTAGGATAGTACGCATTTTCTCTTTACCTTAGTGGTAAGGAGTGTTGGTTCCCAATGAAAGGTTTAAGGTTTAAACCTTACCTCCTCCCTCTTCGCATATGTGAATTTATCACCTCATATGTGCTTGTTGTATTGTATTTTCTTATACATGCAGCCCTTATTTCCTTACATGTGTGAATTGTGTGTATCCCTTATATGTATGTGGGACTATTATCCCGCATACGTGAGTTGTGTGTGTATCCCTCACATGTATGAGTTGGTGTTGGTGTTGTGTTAGTGTTTGGATACGGGTCCCAACCATTTAGATGGTTTACCAAAAAAACAAGTGGGATTATACATGATGCATCCTATTAATTTAACATGAAGATCAATTAAATGGTGCATATCACTTTTATTAGAGTACAAAATTTTAAAAATGAATAAATAATAAGTACTTGATTAATCATTACTTAATTTCAGCTAACAAGGTTTTGTGGGCAATAGGCTTTTGGGATGTGGTATCCATGTGGGCCCTTTTTATTCAAATGTTGATACAAATCAAAGGCGTCGTCCACTTCCCAGCTCAAAGGCCACTGTCCTCAATAAAGTATTTATCAACTTATCTCCACAAAATTGCAGGTCACAAGGGGTAAAATTCTAGAATGCACACCTATCTTTCATTAATTCAGATCGTTTTTTTTTTAAAATGGAACCCCCAGGTAATGATGGTGGGTGCTACTGTTCCACCAGACTAGAATGGTCATATTAATTAAAAGCTTGCAAATGGTTCCTCTGGTTGTGCTTTGATGGTTTTTGTTTCGGTTGTGCTGCTTGGTGTTTGGTTTTGGGGTTAATTTTCCCGTCTCTTCAGTTTTCGGTTTGTAACATATTATCATTGGATATGCTGATAGGTCTTTTTCGCATGTGTGAGCTTTTTTTTTCACTTGTATATTTTTTTTTCTTTTTTATTTTTTTGTGTGTGAGCTTTTTTTTTCACTTGTATATATATTTTTTTCTTTTTTATTTTTTTGTGTGTGAGCTTTCATTTTCAATTGTGTAGGCATATATTTGCTCATGTACAGGTCTCCTGGGCCCGCTCTCTTGGCTGGTGAAAAAAAAAACATATTATCTTATACCAAAAAAATTTTCCTTCTGAAAGAGAAAAAAGTAAGAGTCCAAATTTAACTGCCTAGACTCCAAAATCAGATGGTACTTCAGGTTAGTTCAATAAGTGGGCGAAAACAACTCCACAGGGGATCCTTATGAGTCTTGGGGCTGTGCGAACTGTAAAATTTTTAACTCTCTACTTCCATTCAATTCAGGCCATTATAGGCGATCTTTACCATTGAATGTGGTGGATCCAACTTGGATGGCGATTTCCTGAACTCTTTTCCAAATCTGAAGATTTTAACCGTTTGATTAGCAACCACAAATTGATTGTTACAAGGGCACACAAGTATGGCCCATTAAAAAGCTCAAAAGATGTAAACTTCTCTAATATTTTAATCATGCTATCTTTGTGCTGCTTTTGGTGCGTTCATCTAGAATGCGGCCCATCATTTAAGCCCTTTTGATAATTGAAACACATGAAACTGTACATCTGAAAATGACATGTAAAATTTTGGCAAGCAATGCATTAATAGATAATAGATGACTGGTGAAGGACAGACGGTGTTTGGCAAAGTTCATTGAGTGCCAAAGGGCATCTCTCACATTCCATTCCATTTACTTCAAGTGATACAATGAGAGACTAATGGCCTACCATCCAACCAATTCTTTCAAAGAGGCACCCCTTAGGATCAACATTCCCTTTGGCACTGGATAAGTGAACAATCACACATGAATCTGGAATTTAAATAAATGGCTGTGATTTCACATGAGGCAGGTTAATTTGATTGGTTGTGATGGATTAACGAGGAAGGTGGATTAAGAAACATTTCTTTGTTCATTAATATTTTGTGTTTGATTCGCTCCCATGGTAGACAATGTATAGGATGATTTGAAAAAGCATTAGGATCGAAAGAAGGAGAGGTGCTGGTCCTCATGCACACCCACTGCTATTATTATACATTTGTAGGAAAACTCTGGACAGTTATTTAGTTTACCAAATAAATTCAATAGAGTTAGTTTATCAAAAATATTCAAGTTTAATTTTCTTCCCCTCGCATCGCAGAGTTTCATCTTCTTGTAGGTGACAATGTAATTTTTGGGACAGCATGTAGGAGAGTGCAGGCTGTGTCAGAGACGATCAACAAGCGTTGGTTAGTGCCCAATTTAGTCATCTAATTGAATTCCTAAGAATTCTAGGACTTCTTTTCAAATATGGTTGAAAACAAAGAAACAAAGGTAAATATCGAGAAGAGACCATCAAATAGTTTCTCTTTTAATAGAAAATGATTCATAGAGAGATAGGAAATGCATACTACGCCATCACACCAAGTAGTTCAAATTTTAGGTAGTCAAGATCTCATCTATATATCTACCTTAATATCCTTCAATCCTCACAGTTTTAATTAAATTTTTTTGGAGTCAATTTGAACATGAATTCCATCTATTCAATTAGACCAAAACAAATTGGCTTTTTGTGGTGTTAGCATTGTAAGTTGTTTTCCTCATTTTTGTTAGGTATGACTTAAGGAAGGGGTCAATTTATGCCGACCAATTGATTGTTCCCTCACTCTCAAGAACGGCTTCTTACCTCACTGGCAGCATGTGCTGGTTCTTACATGTTTGAACAAGATTCAAATATGAGCATGCACCTTTCTCTTACTAGAGGACCACCTCTCCAAGGTCAGCTCCCTACTCTAAGGGTGCACATCCAACCCCTACAGGTGGGATACAATATATATATATATTCATTATAATGTGAGAGATAAATACATAATAATTTCAGCTATATATATTTTGGACTACTCCCTCCTAAGAGAGATGAGGTTGATGATCTGATTCTTTTACAGCTGTTAACAGTTTAACAATGGCTCTTCTGTCCTTGAGCTGTGAACTCTAATTTTTGACAAAAAAACAAAAGAAGCCCTTTAAAAGGCTGCCAAAGGTCTAGATACCAAGTGAAGAGGAATTCACAGATAAAGGGAAAGTAAAAGATTACAGACAAAATAACGGTATGGGTGGTAAGAATAAAGTAGATATAGAGGCAATGAGGATAATTCAATCATGGTACAGTATTTGGTCAAAAGAGAGAGTTCTTTTGATTGGCCTATTCTCAAATTAGGTTTATCAATTGACTATGGTATCTTCCGATCAATCTACAGCTGTATGGGCAATGAAAACTTGACTTTCATGAATCATTGATACTTCTTTTCACAAGAAATCTCTTTGAATATGGGTTTCTCTCTCTCTCTCTCTCTCTCTCTCTCTCTCTCTCTCTCTCTCTCTCTCTCTGATGAAATTTGTACTACCAAAAAATATAGACAAGTTGTGGTGGCAACAGTGACCTCCACTGCTTCCATACACTTGGGATCCATGTAAGCTCAATGGAAGAGCATTGATATGATAGGTGGGCCGCTTAGAGGATGGGGGATATTACGAAAATCATAGCCAAACACAGTTCTGCCTTTCGAATTGTGTTAACTATCTATCTGCAATGCCACTTATCAGAAGATTCCTAGAATAATCCAATCTGGGTGCTTTCTAACAAATTCACCATCTACAGTAGGCCTCACCATTTCAATGGTGGGGTCACTAAAAGGGGCCTCCGCTTGTGAGGAAAGTAACCATCAAGAAACTGGCAAATCAAACCATACATATCTTATTGGGTGGTTATGGCCCAGTGAAGTCTGCCCCATCCATCCATCCATTGTGCACTTTGCTATTGGATAGAAACAGAAAGAGAAACTAGAGAGTTTGACATTTAAACATTACCATACTTGATTTCTTAATCCCACTATATTTATTTCCCCTACCTTGTTTGATTTTGCATTAGAACCATTTGGGAAACGAAAATAGAGTAGTTAATAGATACGAAAGATTGAAATTTTGAAAGCTTTTCTAGAAAAATATGGGCTAAAAAATATGTAAGGAATATGTAACTACTTTTGGAACTTGATAAGTTGTGCGTGAGAGAGAGAGAGAGAGAGAGGGAGGGTATTATGGTTTTTTCGAAAATAAAACGAGATTGATGAAATAAGGTTCAATCGATGGTGATGATCCTGCCTATATAAGAACCGTACTCCCTTTCAATTTGATTCATGAACCTTCTTCTTGTTCAATGATAGTGGTTAATGAACAGATGATGATGATGATGATGATCTTATGGATCTAAACTAAAGCATGACACTCGGCAGGTACCTCGTGATTAATTTGTACTATTAACCATCAAGATGTGTCCAATGTGATTGCGGTGCCCAAGATCACTTCAAAAGAAATGGTAAAATGTACCTTGCACCAATAACAATAATGTCCTAGATATATATATAACAATATTCAAGTACATACATCTCTCATCAAAATAGTGAGGGACACTCCTTTTTTGGAAGGTATTAATGTATAAAAAGATAAAATTATTATACATCATGACACATTTTTGACCTTATAGTTTAAAAAAGGAAGTGTCAATCATTAAAATGAATATATATATAGAAATAATCATATGAGAACTAGTTCTCACTAGTGTTTTGTGAGAAGTCTAGGTGGGATCCATCTATCACTCAATCAAATCTAACAATACACAAGGACACTCTGATAGTCATACGCTCTAAGTTTCGGTTAAATCTAAATTAACTAGACTGTTGGATTGATCGTGTACCAATCCAAATAGACTAAATTTGGAGGCCACGGATGAAAGGATTAATACTTTGTGATTGGAGCCAAATTTGATATTTGGTAGTCACACATAAGTCTTTTTATCCCTTAGTCCCATCTCCAAATTGGACCCACAAGTAAGCCACATAAAAAGTTTTCACAGTATGTGTGTGAGAACACTTTATATAGGATTAAAGCCCATATATATATGACAAATATTATCATGATAACTGCTCTCATCTTTTTTTTATGTGAGAACCATGGGTGGGGCCCATCTATCACCTAATCCAAACCTTACAATGGGCAAAGATACCCCTGAGAGTCACAAGTCCTAAGTTTAGCATACATCGCAATGGACTTGACCATTGGATTGACTGTATACTCATCCGAATGGACTGGACTTGTGGGCCATGGATAAAGGGGTTAGGGACATGTGATTTCGGCCAAACTTAATATTTGTGGTAGTCTTGTATAGATCTTTCAATCCCCCCTGGTATTATCTCTTGATGAAGTCCACAGTGGGCCCCACAGAAGAGTTCACACAAAAAAATCATTACATATTATATTTACACACACAAATATATAAATATGAGGTCTACACGATGCCTAGGCATTATTGCATCCAAAATGCCATCTTCAAATAACGAATGAAAAAAGAACATGTTTGGAATGGTAATTAATGAGTTCATGGTTGGAGAGAGAGAGAGTAGGTATCATTTAAAGATAGAGAAAATATAGGGATTTAAAAGAGAGAGATAATAGGGATTTTAATATTTGATAATAGTAGGAAGCATTAAATTTCTTTCTTTTTATTAGATTTTACAAAGGGGGGCCCTTTTAGAGGGGGCATTTTTTAGTGTTTTCCATAAATATTTATATATATATATATGACGAGTGCTAGAAAACTATAAGGAATGATTTTTTTTAAATGCCCTAGTTAGCAAGTTTCTTTCTTAGTGTTTTCCAGAAATATATATATATATATATGACGAGTGCTAGAAAACTATCAGGAAGTGCGTTTTTTTTAAATGCCCTAGTTAGTAGGCCCATTGCTATTGTACATAACAACTCTGAATTGCCATTGGATGGAACAAAAAATGGATAATACTACCTATGTTTAAATCTTCAACTCGATTAGATCATCTGAACACCTTGATCAATGACCTTAAATGATTTTAGAGGCATCCATTGTAATCCAAGGGTAAGCAAAAATTGGACGTGTGTCAAATTTGAACTTGGATGTATGTCAAATTTGAACTATTAACAATTGGGGGAAGGGAAAAGCAGCTTTTTACCTTGGTAGTAAGAGGTGTTAGTTCTTACTTACTTGACAAGAGTTCAAACATGGTCAAACACCTTTTCTCACCCGAGGACATGTTGTCTCACCCGAGGCCTTCTTCCCTCACCAAAGGCTTTCCCAACATCACCTGAGGTGTTTCCCTCCACCAGAGAGCTAGGGGTCGCAAGCCCCCTAATGTTGGGGTACCAAAATAATAATAATAATTGGGAGAAGAAAGAGAAGGACAACATTGTCTACAGAAGTAGGGAAGCAACATGTAAAGTTTTGAAAATGGTGAGTTTTTTAGAATTCCTCATTCGTATAATTTTTTATTAGAAGAAAGGTACAATGCTCACAAGGTGGATATGGATCAAAGTGATCATAGATGTTGTCTTATAAGAGCATCTCCAAAGGAGATGTTATTTTGAAGCATGTCAAATTTCATTCGAAGACTTATGTGGCAATTTGGAAGTTTGAAATTTGTCGTTTGCAAAAGTATGAACTCCAAATGACTAGCCAAACTTTTTATTTTATTATAATTTTATCTTTTGACTTTTTTTTTTACTTCTTTTAATTTATTATTTTTTAAAAAGCTTTTACATTGTTATGGAACCTACATCATAAAATGTTTAAATAATAAATGGCATATGTTGCTTTTCCATATGCCAAATTTGGGATCCTACCCTTCTATGTCAAATGCCACTTAAGATTAGGCATTTCCTTAGAGAGGCTTTAAATGTCTTTTTACCCTATTTGTAGTGCGATGTGGCATTTGACATTTATATTGAACTTTTAAATTTACGATTAGTAGCAAGAAAATATGACTTTAAACAAGCTCTCACTTCAGCGCTTTTTATATTTATATACATCTATGGATATGTTTGGAAATGGGATAAATTTTTTGTATGATTGGATAACTACTACCATCCAAGCTCATCTAATGGCATTTTTGCATAGGATGTGATTCTATTTTATCCCAGAGATGAATTCAATTCCATATTTGATTGCATCCGGATAAATGAGGGAAAATGGACAAAAAGACTCTAAAAAATATAATCCCACTCCTCACTTAAAGCCAACCCAAGTTATTTTACCTCCCAGGTGAAGTTATCTAAGCCCTCGTACTAGGCATTAATTCACTATAGCGTCGGGACTAAAATAATGTAATCCTAGGCATTAAAAATGCAAACAAACAAATGATAAGTGGGACATAATACAAAAGGTTGCTTATTTTTCTTTCTTATTCCCCCTTATCTTACTTCCAAACACATCTTATATATACCTATATTTTTACTGTTGCTGTGTGTGCCACTCTTCCCATGGGCAAGATTTTCTTCCTTTGCGAGGGGAATGGACCATGGTGTTCACAGTGAGGAGTAGATTGGCCCCAGTCAAAGCCCTTTAGCCCACCTTACCGGAGCCTAGGTGGGTAAGCTTGCAAACGTGTCTGTTTCTACCACATCTGTAATTCAGGATAGGATGGTGAAGATCCTCCACTTGTGTACCAAACTGACCTACCACTGAGAAGTGTAAGGTACGCATCTTCTAATCCTTCAATTATTTTACTCTTTTTTAGAAATAGCTTTGGTAAATTTACAGATTGTATAAAAGATAAAAAGGAGAGACAGGCTTTGTGTATTTGACAGTCATGATTCATTCACCGGAAGAGTATGATAAAAAAAAGAAGATGAAGAAGAAAGGGAAACTGGTATGTGCAATTGCAGGGCGGGCTTTGAAAGAGAACACGGGCCCCACTATCCTTCTGACACACATCACATGCATGCAGACAGCTTGAGACCCACAAATATTGTCAGCCCACATGGAAGTGTGGGAAGAGACCAAACCACATCTGACCCACATCACACACACTTAGCCTCCTTTTCCTGACTCCCATAGACCCATCTCATTCTCTCTTCCTATTGGAAACCCTTCACCAATGTCACTGCATTTTTTTTCTCACACCAATATTATGCCCTTATAATTATAAACCCCCTTAAAACCATCTGCCCCCACTCTTTCTTCAAGGAAGAAAAAAGACAATCATAAAACAACCCATAGGCCATGGGCATTTCTTATTGGGTCTGTTGATTTCTTGCTTTGGGTGCTATTTGAGGTGATTTTGAGTACTGGGTTATCTTGTTTTTGTGCTTGTTCTCTACTTCTCTTCTGGCTTCTTCTTGCACAGGGCATTGTGTGCCACCTATGGAAAACATTTTCCCATTTTCTTCTTCCTTTCCTTTCCTTTCAATGATGGGTTTGAGGCCTGTTTAGTCTATTATTAACTATCTTCAATTTCACTGTTTGTCCAAACTTAGAAAAGAGAAAAAACACAAATAGATTTCCTGTCTTATTGGCATTTGAGGCCTGAAGGAATGATGTGAAAATTGGAAAGGATATGGTTAGAGTGACAGAAAAAACATTTCTACTTACTCTTCAATTGAATGGAAACAAAATATATAACACATGGTTCTTTTAAGCTGTTTATGGAGATTTAAATGCATCAAGAGAAGAACCCTCAATTTCTTATCAACATAGGAAACCTGGTCTGGACTTTGGAGGTGTTGGATTGAATTTTCTGATGAAGGGTTTGCTTTTCTCACCACATGTAACTTGGATATCTAAACCCTGTTTTGGGTAATGCCTTGGGACTCCAGTCAATGTTGATTGCAGCTTTAGTCATGGTTTTGGTGTTGCATATCACACCTTTGAGAAGAGACTAACATTCTAGTACTAGAGGGAGAGACCCGTATGGTTGATGGACTTTTTTATGGTGTAGGAAACAGAGTATTAGAGGCTTAATTGTAGTTGCAGAGAGACTTCAGGATGTCAGCAAAGCTTCTACAGGCATTAACCGATGAAAACCCAGAACTGAAGAAGCAAATTGGTTGCATGGCTGGAATCTTTCAGCTCTTTGATCGCCATCATATCCTGTCCAGAAAGCGTATCAACAACAGCCATGCACGTAAGAGGCTCTCTCCAGGTATATAGCTTTACCAAATTTTTCTTTGAAGATTCAGAATTGTTGCTGTGTTTACATGTGTAGTTGTGCACCTTCTATTTGTGAAACTTTTGCTGTTTAATCTTAGCTGTAGGGTGTGCTTGGGCGAATCCAAAATCATGAGTAGTCTGAATATGATTGGGCATTAGACTATTAGTTTGCTATCCAATAGAGATTGGGAATCGCATTCGGTGAATCTTAGTTTCTTGCATTTTGAGGATTGAGTCATTACCATTGGCAATCAACAATTTCCATTTGGAGTGGAGAAGTTTGAAGAATGGCGTTCTACCTTTTGTGACTTCTGATTTTGTCATTATCCCACAAATACAGTGGAAAGGATAAAAATCTATGATGCTGAAATATTTAAATTGAATGTGATTTGGGTTAAATTCAAAGTTTGATGCGCCATTAATTTGTGAACCAGTGTTTCTTTGATCCGGTAGATTTGGTTTTTTCATGAGAGCTTTCACTATAAATTCACGTTGTCTTCTGTTTCTAATGTTTTCAACCGTTAACTCTGTATGGCTATGAGGTTTTAGTAATCCATATTCCAAAGCTCTGAGCTGTCTTTCATTTCCATTTTGCCTCTGTTAAGTTTATCAGTTATCCCTAATCTGTAATCTACCATTAGCTTTAGTAATGTGATATAAGGGTCCTTCACCTAAGACATGCACAAATTCTTTACTTGTGGGATTCCCAGGTTTAGTGATACAGGCTGTTGATATGGTGGGTCCTGTTATGGATGGCAGATGCTGAAATAACCTCCTGGACCGGAAGTTACCTAGTTTTGATCTTCAGTTCGCTTTCTGGGTGGTTGTTGTATTTAGGTCTTAGCAGCATACTTTCAAGTCCCAAATAAGTGTGTTGGGATTTTCTTCTCCTCGAATTTTTTAACCATTTTGTCAGTGGGCCATCAGATAAACTGTCTGGATCAAGTCTCATAGGTAAAACATGGAACGATGTGCATATAATGATCGATGGACTCTAAAGTTACCTTTTTTTTTTTTTCTGATTTCCACCTTGATTCGTTGATTATGGCTATTATCCCAAACTCTTTTATCAATCTTGGCTCCAATTGATTTAGTGAAGAAAAGAATATTTTCATTTTTCCTTTGATCAGTAAGTGAAAATATACTTCCTAACAAAAAAAAAAAAAAAGTGAAAATATACTGAAGATAACAAAATGTCCATTTCAACATGCATATTTTCCATTTTCTGGTTAGAACATAACATGTGATCTTTTTTAGTGCATGCAGGAAGAAAGCTGCCATATCTTGTCAATACATCACTGCCCTTTAATTCATGAAAAAAGTCCAATAAATACCTTTTTTAAAAAAATAAATTATGTGATGCTACAGTTTAATTGTTTGAAATTGATTTATGAAGACCGAATACAGAATAACCATTTTGTCTTTTGAAATGTAAAATTAGAGCATTCCCACAATTGATATTGGTCACAAGTTAGCCTTCATTGGCTTGAGAAACGGAGGAACCTCCAGCCTTCCTTTCATCTACATGATAAGAATGCGAGCCACAACATCAAATGGCCATTGTTTGGGGCTTAAACACCTAATCCGGGTGTGTTTATTTGTGCCTGAATACAGAATAACCATTTTGTTTTTTGAAATGTAAAATTAGAGCATTCCCACAATTGATATTGGTCAGAAGTTAGCCTTCATTGGATTAAGAAACAGAGGAACCTCCAACCTTTCTCTCATCTACATGATAAGAATGTGAGCCACAACATCAAATGGCCATTGTTTAGGGGCTTAAACACATAATCTGGGTGGTTAATTTGTGCCCGAATCAGAATTGGTTAGGATATTTATGCTGAAATGGATGGGCATCTGTTAGTACATGCCATCATGCAGGAATACTAATTTTTTCAACCTCGTGACATCAAATCAATGTTCTACTCTGGAACTTATATTTGTTGTAATAGAAGAAAACAGTTGTCATCTCATTTATATCACAATTCTCATACAACCTGCAATGGGAATGGATGATCATCCATTCTGCCAAATGTTCTGATTAGCTGAGATTTAAGCTCAAATTTAAAATACATTGTGGAGTTAATCTTTTCTTTCATATATGTGTGTGTGTTTTAATACATATGCCCTGTAAAAAACAGTGTTCTACAACCATGGGTGTCCACTCTTTGAGGAGAAGCGTAGTTATTGTTGCTCTTATAATCTCATGGCTTTTCATAAAATAGGCAAAAGAAAACCTTTTGTCAACCCATGGTTTCTTGCTTATATGGAAATTGGGGCACGCTCCTACCATTCTGTTAGCCATAATATCCCCTGTATATAGCAGTTACATTTCTGATCAAACCCAAGATAGCAGTTGCTTGCTTTGTGCTCTTAAAATTTCAAATCTGATGATACTGTTATTCTTCTAATAGGCCATTCCCACCTGAATGAAAGTAGACTTGGAGTGGAACCAATTCCATCATCTCCACAGAGAGCAATGGTAAATATTCATAGGATTTTAAATTTTCAGTAGCAATTGAGTTTGTTTATACCCCCAATTCCCTACACATGGGGTCCATAATAGGAACCTAAAATGTTGACACTATGAAACCTACCTTGATGGAGGATGCCCGAGAAATCTTCTGAATTGGTGGGATCCATTTCTTGCAAATAAATTGTTCAGAAAGGTCAAAACGAAAATATAGTCTGCACACTATGAAAAAGACCCAAGATTGAAATGATTAGGATCTTCCAATCTGGGAGAATTTGGCGTACTGCATCCTATCATCCTATTGACCATCAATACTTGGGACCCATGCATATGGAACTGAAAGGATCAGCAATTTTATTAACTTAGGTTAGGATCCTGGATCTCATTGGTGTTAAAATCTGGCTGATCATATAACAGTTGATCGGTTGGCTTGGTTTCCCTCTGCTCTATGGAGTCCAAATCTGATATTAGTTTCCAACTTGAGTCATAGTTTTGGATATTGCAACTGTTGTGTCTATGTAGTTTGATATTCGTAAGCCTGTGGTCTTTGTTTATAGGAAAAGAACTGGAGCAAGAATGTGAATGAGAACCAGAGAAATTCAGTTGAGTCCTCTAGGGCTTCATTTTCGTCGTCATCTTGTTCGTCTTCATTTTCTTCCCTTGACTGCAGTAAAACAGCACAATCAGACCCCCTTTCCTTGGAGCGAACTAGTCTTTTGGAGAAGTCGCCAAGGAGTCCATCAAAGGCAAAGAATCCAGACACTAATAGTAGACCTAACCATGCTTTATGCCAAGAACAATCAAACACTTACTCCCCATCTAGTCGGGAATCCATTGATTTGCGGGACATAGTGAAGGACTCTATCTACAGAGAAACTCGGGCCTTATCAGTCAAAACAATGACTAGAGAGGAACCTATTAATCATGTTCTGAAGCATAGGGACTCTCCAAGGCCGTTGCACTTGTCAAAATCTGTTGATGGCTCTTATGTAGTTAAAGTCGATGGAAAGATGGATTTACATGAGTCACCCCGAGTTCTTGGAAAGCTCAAAGAGGCACCATGGAATTTTAGTGAAATTAGAAAGCCACCAGGATCTTCATGCAAAACAAAAGACAGTTCTTCATTTTCGGTATCAAAGGACGCTCCTCGGTTGTCATACGATGGGCGAGAGAGACCTCGCCGGTCTTTTGATTATAAAGATGCTGGTAAATCCACAATGAAACCGAAGGAGCCCCCAAGGCTGTCTTTGGATAGCAGAGCAAGTTCCATGAGAAGTTCTAATTTTGATTCAAAGCCAGGAAAGTCAAGTCCAATTCTTGCTTTGAATCCAGAGCAAGAACTGGGGTATAACAAGGAGCCACCTAGCATCGTGGCAAAACTGATGGGCTTGGAAGTGATGCCAAATTCAAGCCCTGCGGCACACAGGCAGATGGGTTGTATGAAAACTTCTCCAGAAAATGGCCATGATATCTCTAATGGTGAAAGGAACACTAGTCTCTTCTCTAGAAGATCAAAAGAAACCGAAGAAGGCATGCAAGATCGAAGTTCGTGGTCCCCGAAGAATTCCTTCAAGGGTCCTGTTTCACCACGACAAAGAAATCCTGATTCGGTCATGAAACCAATCTCTAGTTCAAGGTTCCCAATTGAAACCGCTCCATGGAGGCAGTCAGGCCATGGTCATAGTCAGAAAACAGCATTAAGGAACCGACATTCCCATGAAAGGCCAGAGACTTCACTATCTGTTTACAGTGAAATAAAGAAGAGATTGAAAGAGCTTGAATTTCCTCAGTCAGGAAAGGATATTAGAGATCTTAAACAGATGCTGGATGCAATGCAGGTGAATGGGCAATTAGAAAAGAAGACTGAAGAAGATGAAGCTTCTTGCTTTGAGAATTTTAAAAATTTGAATCCAGTTCGGCTCAATCAGAATCCTAGATTGGCAAACAAGCATAACATGAGGAGTAGTCGATTGGTTCCATCCCCCATCAAGGCATCTAGTAATACCACAAGTTCTTTTGTCTCTCCTATTGATATTGTAATCATGAAACCTGCAAAATTCATTGACAAATCCCATTTTCATGCTTCCTCAGTTATCCCTTTGGATGAATTGTCAAGTCTTCGTAAACTTCGTACTGGTGATTCTGTTGATAGTAGAAGAGCTTCAGTTAGTACTCGGACGGTGAAAGACCCAACTCCAAAACTCTGTCTCAAAGAGCCTTCCAATTTTGTCTCCAAGGATAAGAAAACCAGTTGCAACACAGTGGATAACACTTTGCAGAAACCTCGAACACGGTTGATGGTGATTTCATCTAGGACTCAACCCTTGACACTGGAAAAAACTGGTGGAAGCTCTGCAAAGAATTTGGGCTCTTCGAGCCCAAGATTGCAACAGAAAAAGGTCGGACTGGAGAAACAGTCTCATTCTCCAATTCCTTCCATGGATCTGAGCAAGCCCAGAAGGAAACCCTTAAGACAGCAACCAGAATTGGGTTCTCCAGGTGGGAGACATCGGCTGAAACCAGCTTATTCATGGCAGAATGATGACCAATTTAGTGATATCAGCAGTGAAACCAGGATCTTGAGCCATCATGATGATGAGATCTCTGTGCAATCAGACAGTAACATTGGCTTGCCCTCACAGGTAGATGTAGAAGTGACTAGTGCTAACCATTCTGTAGACGTGAACTTTCAGCAAAGCAACCAGAGCCCATCTCAGATGGTCGCCAATAACATGGTTTCAAGCATAAAACAGAAGGTATATATGTAATTTTTCATTCATTCTTTGACTTCTATCAGTTCGGCTACTTTTTCGGAATGTGACTTGGTTGTAATGACAAAGGCCAGTCTTAGGGTTCAAAATTAATAAAAATAAACTGATCAAAGGAGCCTGACTAAATAAGTTAACTTGGTTTTGTTAAATTTTGATTCCTCAATCTGTTAACAGGCTTCATGTTTTTTTTTTTTTTTTTTTTGTGCTTTACTACCTCAGAAATCATTACCAAGTTTTGGTGAAGACGGTTTGTCAGTGGAACTCGCAACAGTTGCCCCTGAACAACCGAGTCCTGTATCTGTTCTTGATGCATCATTCTACAAAGATGATTTGCTTCCTTCTCCTGTTGAGAAAATGGAGAATCCCTTCATAGGTGAGGTTTCAAGTTCTGTTAATTTTTATACTTGGTTGGTACAAGTAAACAATTGTAGAAGTTGAGGAATCGTGGCAAATTTCTTTCACAGTGACTTGGTAATTATTAAAATACAACTTTCCAACTGAGGCTACAATGGATGCTATTCAAGTTACGAGCTGTAGTAAGCAGTAACCAACTTTCAAGATCTCAATCCATCAACTGGAAACTTGGTCAAGTACATTCACTTTTGCTGGACTATGTCTTGCATCTGAACTCGACTTTGTTCCCAATCATGTCAATGGTTTTCACCAAATCATGGTTTATTAACTTGGTCCAGTTGAAAAAAAAATCCCTAGATCGAGTACTGGGCCAAGCCTTAAGTATATTAACATTTACATTTTGCGCTAACCCCACATATTGTTAGAATGAATGGCGATCTTTAATTGAATTTCATCCTAGAAGGTGAGGCTTCTCTGTGCAATGACAATCAATGTTGATTATGGGTAATCTTCAAATATTGGTGCTTCATGCGTAAGAATCTTGCAATACCTAGATTCTTCAGATCAAGCTTATAACCTTTTATCTAGGGTTGCTTGCTTCTTCTCATGTTTCAGAGAGAGAACATTTTGACCTGTCTGCTTCTAAACCAAAGTTTATCATTGTTCCCACTCAAACTTGTGGAGTTATAATAGCAAATGACTTTGAAGAGTTTGAATTGAGGAATCTAGATCAATCATATCAAAAGTAAGGACTTTATAATGCTGCACTGGTTGCACGGTATTGTACGAGCATAATGTTCATGCAATATGCTCTTGCATTTCATATCCCTTTGACTTTCATAAATGATGTGATGGCCTGTTTTCAAATTACTCTTGTTGGAGGAGTACGGTATTCATGGAAGGCTTAGGATGCATAAATTCCCAGTTTTCTATGCAAATATTTACATTTGTATGTACATTATCTGTAAATAATATCGGTGGACATGGGGTTGATAGATTCTGGCTGTTTTGTGTTCGGCGTGGAATTTGGATACCAAATTAAGGTGGCATCTGTTCGGCGTGGAATTTGGATACCAAATTAAGGTGGCATTTGGATACCAAATTAAGGTGGCATCTGTTCGGCGTGGAATTTGGATACCAAATTAAGGTGGCATCTGCCTTCTGCCGAAAACATCATTATCATCAGAGTCTTATGATGTTATCCCATGGTTTTTGCCTAAACATCGTCTTTGTTGAAACCCCATCCCATCAATATGGGGTGGCTTTCCTTCTGTTCTTAAGCATTAGTTCATTTATTTTGGGTCTTTTACTTGAAACCAATGTGCTTGGCATTCCTGGTTGTCATAATTCCTGGCCACATACCTGAAAGGCACTTGCATGTATGCCATCAAATAAAGAAGATCCGCAGTCTAACAGCTCAATGGCTATATATATAGAGAGAGAGAGAGAGTGGGGGGGGGGGGGGGGGGGGGGGGGGGGGGTGGGGGAGGAATGTTTGTATGCATCCTTCTCTCACCATAGGGTGAAAGATGCTTACATAATTGGAAATATTCATATGCAAAGAGAAAAGGCCATTTATGGTTAAATGTAAAAGAGGAATGCTCAAGTACAAATTGAGAAAGTCATGTAAGCATTCCTCTCCCTATGGTTAGGGAAGGACGCATATGAATATTCCTCATATATATATATATATGTGTTCTCACACATCTACCGTGAGAACTTTTTATGTGGCCCATTTGTGAGTCCCACTTGGGGATGGGACGAAGGGAATGAAAAGATCTATGTGGGACCACCCCAAATATCAAGTTTGACCCCAATCACATGTCCCTAACCCCTTGATCTATGGCCCACAAATCCAGTTTATTTAAATTGGTTAACAGTCGATCCAACGGTCTAGTAAATTCAGATTTGACCAAAACTTGAGGCGTGTGACTATCTCGCGGGGGGGTGGGTTCTGTGTATTGCAAGCCACCTAGACTTCTCACGTAAAAGTGGTGAGAACTAGTTCTCATAGGATTATTTCCCTATATATATATAAGGTATCCTCCAGATTATTCAAATCTAAACAATTTGATGTCCGTCTCATGCCTATATGACATGACCATTTGATAGAAATACTGCAAAACTCCACCTTTGTCATTCCATCGGAATAGGAGTATGGAACATTGGTACATGATATAATCAACATCTTTTTGCAGACATGCAATTCATAGCCCCACATAGATAGGATAAGTCTGCCACACAGTGACACCCATACATGTAATTCATATGAAAATGCTTGATTCATGTAATTCATAGGTCAATGCTAAATTAGCCTCTTCATTTTCTTACTACAGATGATAATACTCAGCATTCTGATGCCATTTATGGTGAGGAAGGCTGGAACCAGATGGATCTCCATAGCTTATCTGCTAGTAGACACCCTGATCTTAGCTCTGAAATCAATCATAAGAAACTGGAGAAAATTGAATGCTTGGTTCAGAAGCTCAGGCGCTTGAACTCAGCACATGATGAAATCTCCAATGACCACATTGCATCACTGTGTGAGAACACAAATCCAGATCACAGATACATTTCCGAGGTATTGCTAGCATCAGGTCTCCTACTTAAAGATTTCAGCTCTGGTACACCAAAGATTCAGCTCCACTCATCAGGTCAGCTGATCAATCCTGACTTATTCCTTGTCCTGGAGCAAACCAAAATAAGCTGGCTTTCTAAAACTGAACCTGCATGCGAAAGCTTCCTCCGGTCAAAAGCAGACAAGCATAAACTCAAACGAAAGCTCATGTTTGATGTTATGAATGAAATTCTCATTAAAAAACTAGCATTAAATGATCCTCAATGCGAACCATGGATCCTACCCAGTACGATTGCAGTTGCAATTTCTAGCGGACAACAGCTTTTGAAAGAGCTGTGTTCAGAAATTGACCTTCTCAAGCCTGACAAGTTGGAGTGCTGCTTGGATGACAATTCAATCATAAGGGAAGATGTGATGCATCGGGCCGAAAGCTGGAAAGATTTCCACAAGGAGGTATCAGAATTGGTGTTGTACATCGAAAGATCAATTTTCAAGGACTTGGTTGATGAGATTGTTAGTGGCGAGTTGTTGAGATTGCAAGCCAAGCAGAATAGGCGGCGCAGGCAGCTGTTTGCTAAGTGAGTGGCATTATGGTTTCACAGGTCTTCATTCCTCCTTATGCATATTGCAGTTCTCCTGTACCGTTTGGCCTCATATTATTTTATTTTATTTTTTGTTTCACTTCTAAAGATTGTACAAATGTCTCTCTTATAGCTTTGAACATTCATACTAATTTATATCTAATAGAGAAATAAAGTCCATAGTCAACCTTTATGGTATTTTCATATTGCTTCCCTTCTCCACAATTAGTTGCTTTATCTTCTGTATTAGTTGAACCGGATAACATATTATAATAAGATTATAGCATATGATCTTCATGGATTCTTTAGCAAGGATTTGTTTCTCTTTCTGCTTCTCAAGCACAATCAGATGAATTTAGTACTGATTTAGGTTCAATTGTATGTTGTGCTGGAATATATGACCAATTGGCTTCCCATTTTAAAGATGTGGAAAAATCCAACATTTCATTTCAGTATAGTTATAGAAACCCAATTTAATGAATTTCTTAACTCATGCTTAAAAGAGGAAACTAAAGACTCATTGTAGTATAATGTCTCCTTGAAAGGTAGTAGAAAAATTCTATAAAATGGAGTCTCTCTCTCGTGTGAAACGTTTTGAAACTATCTAGAGGGCTCATTTAATTCAGCGTGGTCCCAGCTTCTCTGCATCCCTAGGCCGGGACAAAGACTTGGCTTCATCAAGGGACGATCTCATCCTTGGCTTCATGCCTTCATCAAGTAATATTTATAGGTTTTGCCTGGATTCTTCATTTGTTTTGTACCGTATCTCAGAATATGGACCATGATTCTAAATGTTGGTTGTCAAGGCTATAAACTTAGATACTGTTCATTTCATAGTTTTTGCTATTTTAATCAGTTCTTTGTGCTTAGGTAAGCATAGTATATTAATATTATTTTTCTTTGTATTTGGAAAACTCAAAAAATGTGAAAATGCCCCCATCAATAAATCTAGTGTTGTTAGCCTCATCATCATCAAACCCTTGCCCCAACTATATTGGGTCTACCCAGATAACCCTAATAAAATTTTGGATGCCGCCAGCAGAATTAACCCAACCCCCCTACCAAAAGTTGTTCTTACCTAATATGTATGAGTTGTGTCTTCTCGCATTTGTAGGTTCCCATATCTGTGAGTTGTGTTTGCGTTTTCCTCACATATGCGAGTTCCCATCTCCTTGCATGTGTGAGTCTCCCAAGGTCATAGCCCTTTAGCTAGGTTACTAAAATAAAGGTTTTGAGCTTGAAGTGGTTAAGTATTGTCACGCCCCGAGCCCGAAATTAGGTCATTACAGATAGATCCGTGATGTAGCACGCGTAATCCCATGATAATTACTCTGTACTAAGGCAGTATGGACCACTACAAGGAAATTTTCATAATTTTTCTCATACGTGCGGAAGATCCATAATATATGTACATTCAAAACTAACGGTAGAATTTAGTGTTTAGTGCACCCAATCAACACCTTGTGATAGTATAAACGCCTAAACAAATGCCTGTTTAAACATTCCATAATTAAACTACTTACTGGGTTATCAAATGAACATAACCCCATATTTAATACTAATGTCTCAGTGCATATAAAGTGATAAAGTGCCAAAAACGGATAACGGTCATAAACCGAAAGTATAATACATATCCTCAAATGAAATAAACATAAATCAAGTCTATTGTCACAATGATAAGATAAAAAGAGTTATCATAGCTCAAATCTTACATGCGCAATGGAACCTGTGTCACTCTACAAATACTCTTAGTAGAAGATGTCATTTTGTCCCCACTTAGCTAGTGCTGAAGGTATCGCTGTGGCATGTTGGATTTTGTCTTGTATTCCGGTTTATCCGGATTGGTCATCTGGTTTAGCTAGAACAGAGGCTCAAGATTAGGGGTATTTTAGTCATTATGTGTGGGTTTTCTTGTTGGTCAAGAAAGCGAGGGAACTAGATATATTGATGCACTGTAACCCTAGATTCCAAGGGGATTAAGATGAGATCATGATAGATGAGTTCTCTCATCCGTAGATGTAGGCAAAGTTGCTGAACCACGTAAAATTGCTATGTTCATGTGTGTGATTGCTTGATGGTGTGATTGCTTGTGTTTATCGTGGTTGATCCATTGATTACAGGTTATTTCCGTTGCGCCGGTTTTCTTAGTATGGCAACCTCCGGGATTGCATCAATAATAAGGTCAAGATTGGGGCCTGCTCCTGCGACATCAAGGATAGCACCTGAGTATGACAACTCAATAAGAAATAAGTAAGTGGTACACTAAACATGTTATCGCAAATAGAGTTAAAGATAGTACCAATTAAATAGAGCAAAAGCGAAATCTAAGTATGTTAGCATAAGATAAAGCAAAATCATAGGGAATCAAAATAATAGAATATCACAATTAGATGGCAATCCACATGGCTACGATCCTCCCCAAATAGAGACAGATATCAGAACAAAATGGGAGATCAGGTAGCTAATCTAACTACCCAAAGGAGCATCGACTTACTCCACAGAAAATCAACTACAGTGGTGCACAAAATTTGAACTTATAATCAACCCCGCCGAGCCTCATAGAGTCCAACTCCATGGTGCCGACTCTATGAATCAATATAACTAGAATAGATAATGCCATTGTGCTCTCATACGTACTTTCTTAATAGTTTTACTGACTTAACATTTACAGTAACAGAAGCATACTGATATTAATAACGAATAGCGATAACAAAAACAAATATAAATTTGACGAAAAGAATATAACTGAACTAGTAACATAATAAAAGGAACATAACTGAACTAATAACATAGTGAAAGAAACATAACTAAACTGATAACAGAATGAAATGAATATAACTGAACTAATGAAGGATTTAGAAGTCGTCGAAATATGCATAATTTCCAATTAATTAAGAAAAAAGGATAATTTACAAGCCAAGCTAATTAAGATGTCTATGTCCTTAGTTTTCCACTTCAGCTGACCATTAAGATTCCGATACCATGTGTTATCGAAATCTTGGTGTCGCATTGTATATGAATCTTGACACTAGCTTCTTATACCCATATACGAAGGCATAACATTAGAATTAACCGAATCATCTAACAAGGTGAGTAACAGCTAACACTTTCATTGTCTACCCCATTTGATTTCGTTAGATAAGGTTTAAAGTATAATGGTTCCAAGAAACAAGGTCCTACATAATCATAGGTTTCACCTAATAATTCTAAGGTAATACTTGACCAGGGGTCGAGTCTAAATAGGTCTAATGAAAGGTCTAGTATAACCAATTCAATCCAGATAGAAATTGGAAGAGAGAAAGAATAAATAAATTGGTTTGTGCTTAAGCGCGATTGAGCACATGCTCGAGCGGGCTTCACAAAGGCGAATGCACTTGAGCTCACCTGGGTCTGCTCGAGCGCTCTGGCTCGGGACCTAGATCTGAGTTCTGTTTTTGCACCTAAGTTTCTACAGTTTCAAACCCACTTTTTCACCTGCATTAATACATGCATTTATCCTCCAAATCTTCCACATTTATAGACATTTCAGCCTCATTCCAAACCATTTAATCCTAATATTTATTTATTCCATTTAAAAATCTATTTCCAACCCACTATAACATTCTCATTTATGAAACAAATAGAGAATGAGTTGTACTAACATGCTAAAAATATAGAAATCTCAAGGAATCAATCACAACTACAATCATGTTTGCTACTACTTGCTTAAACTTGTCTTGTGGTGCTCCCAAAATCCAAATACAAGGCTTTAAGTGCAAAACCCCAAATCCACTAGCTTAAGTAAACCCCTAACCATGAAAATGACATAAAAAAGAAATGAGAGATAAGATGGATGCCAAGAAAGGATGAGTAAATGAAGCTAAGCTTGAGAGAAATCTACTCTTATATTATTTAAGGGCTCCAATACCAAAATGGATTGGGGTTTCTTACCTCAAAAGTTAAGCCAAAAGGTGTAGGTGAACTTTTCTTTCCAAACAAATAACAAATTGGTAAAAGGGAATGTGAAGAAGAAGATGAACTTTACTTCTAATAGATGAAACCTCTCTTTCTCATACACTCTAGGCTTATAGGAAGAAGGAAGATGAAGTAGAGAGAGCTTGGAGACTACGTTTTTAGCTAAGAGGTACAAGGAGGCTCTCTTTTTTGGATGAGTATCTTTATATAGTGTTAGGGTCGCTAAAGGTTTTGGATATTTACTAGCAAGTTTATAGGTTTATATTATTTACCAAAAGATATCACAAAGGTCCTACCTAAGTGATTTAAGTGTTAAATAAAATGGGTCCACTAATGTATTATGATAATGCAAATGATATAATTAATAAGATGAAAGGATAATGCAAATTAAGCTAGTTAAACTATCAATTAGTCTTCAAAACCACCCAATTAAGAGTAAGTTTCTCCCAGTCTACTTACCCATTATGTACTTAAGATTAAAATATCATTAATTAGCAATAAGTACGAAAGATTAGCAATTAACCTTAAATTTGGGGCCGGTATATTACAAGTTCATAGGTCGGTGAGAATAGACTTGAGATCCCTATAAAATATATTCTAATATATATGTTTTGAAATTAAACATAAATCTAGGAGTTGTTTATGTGGGTCATGCGGAACTTGACTCGTGACTCGTGACTGACCACATTTGATGGGTGTTGGGCTTGGCTGGTCAAATACGGGTTGCATTAGGATTGGTTAGCAGGTCGGTCAACTTTTAGCACCCATACCTCTAACATGAACCATTTTTTACGTTTCCTATCACCCTTGAGGAGAAGCTGTACCTTTTTGCATGATACTCAATGAATTCCTTATTATTAGGGAATCTGCTTCCAACAGAAAGGGACATAAGTAAGGATTAAAGGTGGAAACATGCAAGAGACAATTAAACAATACACACATTGATAGGAAGGATTATGTGAAGATATACAATCAACTAAAGGGGTGCAGGAAATAATTCCCTGTAAATAAAGTCCTAGAGGAAATGCACTAGATCGCCACCCTGACCATGCATTATTCCCTCCTTTGGGCATCAATGCCTATGGGATAAGCAATGATGGACCTAGGATATTGTTTGAGGGGAGCAGGCTCTATTAGGTAGTTTGGTTTTGGGGCCAAATTAAGAATTTTTATGTGCATTTTGAGGGTGAACTTACGAATTTTATTGAATTTTTGGAAGTGGACCCAGAATTATCATATAAGATTTGGAAGCATACTGGGGTATAACGGGTGCAAGTGCCCATATATGTCACTACTTAGGTCCACCCCTGGAGATAAGCCTCTTTCCCATTCATGAATTCCTGGGATTTTAGAACAAGTTAAGGACCTTTTGGTTTGCTTTGATTAATATGTAGGAATTTGTCACCAAATGAGCTCCAACAAAGGATTAATTAAAGAGGTTAGGGGAGATTCGGTAAACATGTACATGAAACCTTTTGACCACTTTTGTATTTGAATTATTAGGGTGATAACCGAGTATTTATTTTCAGTCTATCTTTACTAATTTTCTATTACCGAGGGAGATTATTTGGTTGCCGTTTATGGATATTCGCCTTTATTCATTTTTAACAGCTTTTAGAATTTCAGGTCTTAAAATTACTAGAATTCAATAATATGAATGAAAGAGGCCTTCTTAAATGACCCTTAAAACGAATTTGTTGTTGTCCATTTGGACAAAGAGAAATTGTAAACCAAGAGCAATGTCTGTTTTTTTATTTTGGGCGGTGTATGGATTTCAACGGATCCTTCGAAAAGCTCCATCAATGAATGGGCTGCTCGTTGAGATTGTTCTCCTAGATTTTATATATAATAGATACATAAATGCTTTTTTTTACTGCAACTAAGGGGGTCTGCGTTGGTTTTTTGTGTGCTTCAAAAATTCAAAAAATTATTTTTTGTGTTTTTCTAAAAAAATATTTTTCATTTTTCATTACTTGCTTTCTATAAAGTAAGAAGAGATGCTTTTGTCCATTTGCATATATAGAGTCCTACATCGATTGTGTTCAAAATCTTTTGTTGTCTTTCTAAGAAATTACTTGTCCTTTTTTGCTTTGAATTGTTTTGAGTCGTTTGGCGCAGGCGCTGTGCGAGCGCGCAAGTCAGGCCTGTTAGGATTGGGGTGTGTATCCACAGTACACATCTTAAATGATCATTGCGCGTAAGGAGGTGCAGTAACATATAATTGGCAAGGTTTTGCGGAAATTTTATTTTCAAATAAAATTACATTTTTTTGCCTTTCAGATGATTTCAAATCCATTTATTCATTATGCCCGTTTTATTAACATTGTGAGAGTTACTACCGAACAGTTGCAATAATGTTTAATTCTAGCCCACATTTGTGGAATGACACAAATCTCATGTTATAAAATGGGTAGTCTCCTCCCTGGCGAAATCATCCTTTGGATAACAATTTATGGGCAATAACATTTTCCTCTGTGACCCTGTTTAAGCATTGATATTCCAGTCTGATATATAAACTCAGAATGCGACCAAGTCTGACTGTTAAAAAGCCATTGTATCCTTTAAGGGCAGTTCTGCTCAAAACTTTCGCGTTAGAATTCACACCAGGAGGCAAAACTGGTCTAAAGAGGCTGTCATCAAATGCATCTCGACCACTTGCCACTGTCGTTGACGCTTCTACACTGTCATCATTCTAATTTCAACTTCTCATTTCACACAAAAAGTACTAGTGTGGTGACGTGAAGTGTAGTGGGACAAAGCATAAAATCAAGAAAAAATCAAATATAATCGGGTTATGACGACTTTTTGTTTTTATTAGTGGCTTAAGAATGAATATTTATTATTCTTTGTATAAAAAAGCAGAAAATTTTTTATCATTTAACAGTTGTGTTTCTTTTTTTTACTTTTTCTTAAAGAAAGGGGGAATTTTATTTTTTTATACTTTTGATGTGACCTACACATCTTTTTATTGAAGACTTTACTTCACTTTACTAGTCACACAAACAATATTAGGAGAGGGTTTGGTAATAGTTTTTTTATGCGGGGCAAGTATCTGGTAGTGTTGACCCAACTAGCGAGCCCCGCCCCAAACATATAATATTTGTATAGTTATTACTAAAGTAATAGAAAAATCTTGTGTTATAGGTGATTTTGGGCCTTTAACATAAAGTATATGGGGAGAGATGGCGTGTTCAAACTCTACTTTACATGTTCTCATCCATTTTCACATATTTTAAAAATTCTAAGCTTCAAATTTGACCTGATCCATTCAAACGAGGCTGGTTTAGTATTTCAATCAATAACCTATCATAGGGTAGGGTGGGTTTCAATGAGATAAATTTGAGATAAGTTGAGTATCCCTAATTATGAGCTCCAATAAAAGATTATTTTAGAGACGAGCGTAAAGGTTATGTTGAGTGAACTTTAAGAGGTAACAATATAGATGAGACCTTTGACATTCCCATTTGCATTGGTATGATGATGGTTGGGTATTCATTTCTTATCTTCAATTTTCATTGAAGGAGAGGTAATTTGATGGTACTTTTTTTATATTCACCTATGATTCTTAATTTTTAACCACTTATAAAAACACAAAACCTTAGAATTCTATGATTTCAATTACACAAAGCAAACAAGCCTCTAGTAGTATAGACACAACATAGAAGAGTTGGAGAGTACTCTTGTGCAAGACACCATTCTAGACAACTGTTGGGGCCTCATAGATGATGGGAGAGTGAAAATTGAAAGAGCCATGTGGGATCACCCCACATATGAAACTTCAATCCAATCCAATGATCCTAGCCCCTTGATATGTGGCCCATATTTTCAATGATTTTAAATAATAGTAAAAAAATCACACTGTCCAATAGTCCAATTTGTACCTATTGCTGCAAGTTTAACGGTTTTAAATAATAGTAAAGAAATCACACAGTCCAACGGTTTAACGGTTTTAAATAATAGTAAAGAAATCACACAGTCCAACCGTCCAAATCGACTTGTACATATTGTTGCTAACTACATGGGATCCATGTCATATATTGGGTGCGTGTGTCAATATGGTGGGGTGGATGGGTTCTATTTATCATATGGCGGTCTTGTACGATAAGACTATGTGAGATGTGTGGGCAGGAGCAAATGCCCATATAGGGACATAATTTTATGAAAACTAGTTTTTATTATTTTTTTGTGAAAACTCTCGGTGGTGCCTATCTATCATTCAATTCAAACGTTGCAACACACAAAGGTTCCTTGAAAATCACACAACCTTATAAGTTTCTGTCAAATCCGAATTTACTGGATCATTGGATTGACTGTGCACCAATCCAAATTAATTGAATTTATGAGTTACGATGAAGGGGTTGGGGACATGTGACTGGAGTCAAACTTGATATTTGGGGTAGTTCCACTTAAATCTTTTTATCTCCCCTGATCCTATCTTCAAATAGGACCTACAAGTGGGCCCCATAAAAAGTTCTTACGATCATTACGTGAGAACAGTTTTCACAGAATCATAATCCTATAAACATTACAATTGCAAACTATAATATGACCCGAAAGAACGTCATAAATATTCAATGACATATAAAATAAAATAAAATAAAATAAACCTCAATGAGAAACCTTAATCGGCTGACGTCCAATCTAGCAGAAATGATAAATACTAGTTACCGAGCACGTAGTCATCGAAGGAGCTATACCCAATTTCATATTCTCCCAAAAGGATTTCACGGAGGCATTTTTCTACAGTGTAAACTTTCATATAGGCATTTTTCTATTCCATTGCGTTTCGTGGAACTTGAGAACTTATCCATTCCAAGACTACTGCATGAATTTCAACTGATAACTATCGATCTTGAATACAAAACTGGATTTATACAATTAGCAGTAATGATCAAACACTAGCAAATGGTGCCCAGATCTGCTTAATTTCTATGCACAATTAGCTTAGAAGTATCCAGGATTAGTAGATGTCCACGGCTGAAACTTGTCCAAGACCAGCCTGCTTAGTTCTCTGGCATAATATTAAAGCTCAAATCAAGTCCAGAAGGTGTAAAGTAATATCAGGCCATGTCCAAACTCACTATTGACTCACTTAGGCAGATTTGTTTCACATTTATCTGGCTGTGGCAGGCCTTCTAGGCAGTCCTTAAGACACAGGCCCAAATTACAGACTCAAAACCTTCCCCAGTATCAGTACAAAGATACATATAGAAGAAAACAGAAAAAAGGTGGAAATTTAAAGCCGCTTCTGTTGTAACATTTTGTTGTAGCATGTGTAGAAAGCCCATTTTATGTTTGCATCCCCTACAGTTTTTGAAGCCTAATTGATTCATGTGTACAGACATCATATGATCCATCAATCTGTAGCATCTGTACAAACAAGTTTAAGACCATAAATTTGATAAGGCAAGTATTAGTAGACTGGTCTAATGCTTCCAATATTTCAAAAAGCTCAATAAAATCCATCAAAGAATTTGCAAATTTGTAGTCCATAAAATTTAACAGCCACTAATTCAGTTTCATTGGTGCTAAATGAATGGACCTTTTGTAGAAGAAAATCACCATTCAAGTATTATTGTATGGGCCGGAAATCTGTGTAGGAACAAGTGAACTCAAATTGTTTGTACTGTAGATTTGGGCCTTGGACGAATACCTTTTACTGCAAAATCTCCTCCATTTACAATACCAGGCATCAAATTGTCTAAACAGTTTTACTGCAGAGACCAGGTAAGTTGTTTGAGTCAGCATCTATTTGGGCAAAAGGCAAGCAACAAGATGGCTAGAGATGTCTTAACTTGTCTTCACTGTCAACCATCCAGTGGGTCTTCAATATTGTTGAGGGTTCAAAATCCACCAGCCTCATTTTGATACATCTTATTTGAAAACCTAACCCTCGCCATCATTGTGCTAGGTCAGGCTAGTTAAATGGTTCAGAAGCATTACGTGGTCTAAAGTAAAAGGTCCAGTTTTTAAGCTCTAATTTACAATTGATTGGTTTGGTGGAATTATTTTTAAAACAAAGCTCTTATTTACTTAGTTAATTGGGGGATATTTTGGGGAATTGTGGTAATTGAGGTCTATCTTTTCAAAATTACAATGTAGAACCTGTCATTTGCATCATCTTTAAAATTTTATGGGTCGTTTTTCATCCAAAATACTTGAAAATTCTTGTACCATCCAACTTCATCCTCATTAGCAGAAAAAGCTCACTAAAAAATCAGCCCTCATTAGCTCTTTTTAGGGGCAAAACCTGTAATTATTTGTAAATAAGATCTAAAAACAGAAAGTATAATTAGAGGTTTACCAAACACTCTAATATGTAAATAAGCTATAAATTATAAAGAGCTTACTTTTAGGGTATCCAAATGTACCTAGTAAATTTTTTTTTTTTAATGATGAGGGTATCCATGGTATTTTTACCTCACGCAACTAGTAAGTTTGCTGATTGACAAGTCACACAAAAAATTTTCCATATTAAAACAATGTTCTAAAGGGCGCTAAACACTGCAAGGTCCACATCTCATTGAGACAAACACTTAAGCTGATATATTACTTTGTGAACAGTGACCTGCACACTGCTGAAGACTAAACTCATATATACCCACTGCCACGTCAAAGTAGTCATTATGATAAAATGAGAGATTACAACGTGAAAGATGACATCACCAGGACGATGACTATCACATGAATCTAACTAACTGGCAACAATGAAGGCCCCCAATGCCAATTTCTGCTATAACTTAGTTTATTGTACGTACTGGTGCCCTATAGAGTAAGTCATCTTCAATTGTTGAAGCTTATAGAAAGGCAAGAAATCTTGATCCCTATTTTTTTTCTTATACAATAAAACCCTAATTAACGAAGTAAATATTAAAAGAGCTGATTTCTCAATCAAAGTTTGTACCCTAATTCACTACATATATCTATTTTCTTTCTATTTCCCAACCCTAATTTCCTGATTTTCCACTCTTGCAAGAAAGTATACCTATAGTTGAACAATGTTTAGCATGTCACCTACCATCTAGAGTTTGTCTCTTGAATTTTAAAAAAATAAATTCAGTCTTCCATTGCACTACCACTATAAATTGGAATGTATCATGAAAATGTGCTTACATCCACATATGATGCATACTCATCCAATGTTCATGGATGCAAGGGAGACAATGATGTGACAACCTGTAACAATTTTTGTATTTAGCTAGTTCATGTTTTGGAAAAATTATTGGTCCATTGATTTTTATTTTATGTTATTTGGATTGAACTATGATTCGCATTACAAGAGTTGCAAAATTGAAGAAATTAGAAATCAAAGCATGCATTCAAGCAGGCATTCTCATGCCCTTGAGGGAGTCTAGATAGAAGCAACTACACTAGCTCAAGCCCATGGAGACCACGCTTAAACCTGACAGACGGATCAAAAATAACTAAATGCACAAAGCATGCACTCGAGCAAGCATACAGTAGAAGCCTACCAATTTGCACAAAAACATTTCTTGTTTGTGCAAGGGTTACGTATTTTGTTCAGACTTAAACTCCAACCCTAAGGCACAAATTGTAGGTTATATATAGGGTGTTCCTTTCAACTCTAAGAAACTCTTCTCCACAATCTGAGTTAGAGATTATACCATAGAGATTCTATCCAGAGCTTCTAAGAGAGTTTGGTTGAAAGCTTTAAGTTCAAGAGTTAATGCATCTACTTCATCATAGAAGATTTATGACTTTTACATCTTTGTAGGAGATTATTCTTTCGCTGAAGATGTCCGTTTTGAGGTAGAGATCAAAGCACTAATAGCAAGGCATGAAGAGAGTGTGTACTATGGGGATCTAACAAGAACAACTACAATGCCTTGTATCGAGAGATTGACTATAGGGTTGTAAATATATCTTATACCTCCAAAAGTAAGTGTTTAATTTTGTCCACTTTAGACTGATAGTTTTTTTCCCCTTTGGCTTTCGACATTAAATATTGTCGCCTTCTTTGTATAGTTGATTGCTTTTATTTTTTGATGTATGAAAGTAGTAATTGAACTGCAGTCTAAAAAAAGTCCGAGGCCTAAGAAACCTTCACAATCCCACAATTGCAATTCATATAAGTTGGGCATATTCAAGATTATGCTTAATAGATCATCTGACCATCAATGGAGGCCATATTCCCATTGATTGTGGTACTAGGTTTGATTTCACCCATCTGCTTTCCAAAATTATGTAACAGAAGATTCAAAAATACAGAAAAAAATACATTTTGGAAAGTTTTCTATGTAATAGAAAAGACATGATCAAGAAACAACTAAAATGGATGGATGAATGAAAAGGTATTTTCCAAAATGTTTTGGAAAAATCAATATGATTAGTCATTTGATCCTCCCTAAGGGCCTGGTTATGCAAGTGATTGTGAATTCTTAGTGTTTCCTAAGCAAGCCTTTCATTAAAAGGGAATATAAGTAAAGAAATAAAGGTGAGGATACACATGAGGCCACCAAATAGTGCCCCTTTTGATGGAAGTGACTAGACATCCTTTACTCTTCACCTGTGTAATACTCCTAGTACAGAATCTCCTTTACTATGAATTTCAAAAAATTCTATACTATGTAGGCATCCCAAAGACATGATGATTTTCTACTAAATTCTCATCGAGTCCTATAATGGGATTCTCTAATAAAACTTGGACTTCTATGGTTTAGTAGCTTGATATAGAAAATAAAAAAACATGGTCTTTTTTTTTTTTTTTTTTTTTTGTGGCCTGGCAGATCCTATGTTTTATTAAATGATAAGAGAAGCTAACAATGGAAGCTCTAAAGCCATCTTCAACTTCCGCACATTACCATTACATCTTAGAAGTTAAATAACACTACATAAGAACTCAAGAGTCAGGTCTTGGAACCAAACAAGACCAAATCAGTGGAAATATAGCCAAGATAGGATAATTTATCATTTAGTCCCAAATAGATATAAAGTGATAATAATGATGATATAATTCAGTTGTTTTTCTTTTTTTTTATTCAGGCCAAATTGAAACGACACAACTTATTATAATGGAACAAATAAATTAGTTACTCAGATTTGCAATATCATATATCATAATAAATTACTCAATATACAAGTCATAATGATTTTGCCAGTATTTTTGTTAAATATATTCTAAAGAAATTGTTAGTCTAGTCCACAAACATATTGCTGACTAGTGAATTTTGCACTTATTATTATTTTTATTTTCTTTTGAACACCATCAAAAACTATCAATTAAATCTCAATACATTACAGGTGTGCTCCAATGCAGCGGAGGCTAGAGGATTAGTTTTTCAATCAGTCTCATTATGTGATTGGTTATGCTAGAAGAGGTTATGGAGGGATGGGCACTAGATTGTCTGTAGTTATTTTTGATGTTTGGTTAGTTGGTATCTTATCAATTTTGTTGGGGGCTCTTTGCATATAATTGGACCGGTCAAGGGGGCCAACCTAGTTGGGCTCCTTGATGTCTGGTGATAATGCTTGACTGAGCCTCCCTCTCTTGCTATCGTTACATTGTATGCTTATTAACTCTCTTATTTTAATAAATATTTCTGTTCTTTGGCTGATAAAAAAAAAAAACAGGTGTGCTCCAATGCCATGCTGGTGAGGAGCAAAGGGTCCAACTTGATGTTAGGAAATTCAAAACCAAGTAGCCAAATAATTATGTAAATCAGATTCATAAACCTAATAGATCAAACAGGTTACATAAAGTTCCTTATGAAGCATGTGACAACCTGTGGTCCCTCTCCTTGTAGAGAAAGAGAACCACAGCCCCACAAAACCGGTTTCAATCTCTATTTCTTCCTAGTTAGGACCACATACGTTGCTTATATTTTGTGCTGCCTCCATAGGAGATTTAACCCCATACCCAACTTGCTTTTCTACCTTTATATTATTGGATCCTGTGTGATAACGACGTCACCACAATCTCCCCATTGTCTTACTCAACTAAGCTATACAAACGAACACATCTCTCACCCCTCATCTTTCTTAATTTCAACAACTTCCAACCATGTGGAGTGTGATCATCCTTACCCTTGTAAGAGAAGAAAAGTGACTAGAAATGATGCAATACTTGTGAATTGGTGAAGATGATGCAGTACTTGTGAATTGGTGAAGTAAATGCAAGAGCTTACCATTGATCTTTGCTGGGTTCTCCATAAGAGTATGACAGTTATGAGTGGTTATGATAATAATGGATTTCAAACTACTATTGTCTCTTGTATATGTAAAAACCAAAGTTGGGCAATGCACATGCATGTCTGTGTCAGTGAGAGGAGGAGGAGGAGGAGAAGGAGAAATATGGACGAGGAAATTCTCACTGCAAAACATAGTTAGGGAAATGATTATCAGTAATCAACTAATGAATTGCAAAATATGAAGCATCACCCTCTTTCATATTTGATTCTTGCAAAATATATTTGATTATCAGCTAATATGGCAATATCCCTCCAGTTTAAACTAATGATGAACAAACAATATTGTCATTTATTACAAACTTTTCTATGAATTCATATAACATTCTCGTTCACATCCTGATCCTCATAAACAGAATATAGAACAATTATCTTGAAATGATAATAAAACAAAGCACCACCATGAGATCCAGGATTAGCTTCTAACCATTACTGTATAAGACTGTCCACAATCATCATGAACGTGTAGAACCCCCTCAAATCTTCTGCTGCTTATGTTCCCCTGTGGTGACTTCACCTCTTTCAAGTATCAAAAGATACAACAAATGGATGGATATACCCTGCAATACTAAGAAAGTTGTCATCATCAGTGGAATTTCTCAATAGTATATAGTTTTTGTTTCACTCACATTTTCACATGAAGGAAGAGGAATTGGATCCAAGGGAAGCTTTGGAACGATTTAGAAAAGAACTTGTAGGGGTGGCACTAGAAGGGCCATTGGTAACTTTCTGCAAGGCATTCGATTGGCTTTCATGGCTGTTATGAGAATGATGGTGCTTAGGATTTAAGCTCAACTGGAAGGTTCTTGCTGCAGGATTAGTCGAGTACAATGATGCAGTGAAAGAATTTGGCTGGAGATTTTGTAAAGTTGGTCCCAACATTTGAAAATTCGTGATTTGTTTTGGATCAAAATCAATAGAGGGAGTAACGTATGAGGGTATAAGTGATGGTGTTGCTCCAGAAGGATAGAGTAATAGCTGAGGACCAGATGGTACGGCAAATGAAGATGGCAAGTTATGGAGCTCTTCGGATTGAGATGAACACCCATGTCCTGAATGCGAGACAGACGCATTTGAAGGTAGCTCAAAGTGATAGTGCGAGCCATACGGCGTGACATTATTCAGTGAACCAGTGAGGAAAGAATGACTTGGCTTAAGAAGAGAGTTATGTGTCCCCTTCTCTGCACTAGGAACATCCATCGGTTCTTGATTTTCATGTTCACTTCTTTTCATCCAATCACTTTTCTCAATTGCAACACTTTTACATTTATCTCTGAAAGGATCAGTTGAATTCCAAAAGATGGACTTTGGTAATGCTGTTTGGTTACTCCCAACCATTTCATTCCTGCTCTTAACATCACCCCTACCAGATAATAGGGTGAAACAGTGAGCTCCACTGCTCCTTAAATGTTCAGAATTTGAATAGAAAAGAGAAGTTATTGGAGGCTCGGATGTAGTCACTTCACGAGACACTACGGTTGGTTGGGAGTATTGAACATAATTTTCTGCAGGCATTTGGAGCGGAGGAAGTTCATCAATTGCATGTTCAGCAGCATTGAGTAACCAATCTACAACTTTGCTAGGCTGATTGAGACCAAGCCTGTCTTGAAGATCATATAACTGAATTGCAGTTGGTACTGAAAGCCTAACACGCCTGTCTCTTAATCCTCTTATGGTTCGCACTTTACTATGTCTATCTTTTCCTCCAAAGGTGCGTGAAACCCGTACTATGCGTGGATCCTTCAGCACTGACCATGGCCTTGAACTACATGGTTCTTGAGGATTCTTGCCAATATTGATATCACCTTCTTTCTTAGCTGGAAAACCTTTCTCTATTGAACTCCTAATCATCTCTCAATACCTAGCAATCATGAAATGACCAAAATAAAATTTTCTTCAAGTGGTAGATTAGATCTCTTTCTATTAATTTCCTACAATTGAGTTCAATTCACATCTGTACATCATTTGGTGTACTTAACATATAGTTATCTGCTTTACAACACATTGAGAAAGTTACTCAAATTTTTTCTTATTTTAGGGCATTTCTAATAATATTATGACTTAAAGGAAACTTGTGATCATTTCTCATGTAACATTTTCGATAATCATATAGCGTATCTGAGATTTGGGTGACTGCTTTCTTATATATGAAATAAGAATTCTATGCACGCATCTAGTACACAGTGAAAACTAAACATGAAAGTAAGTTTACCATGTCAGGAAGGTTTTTGAAATTTGAGCTGCACTGAGAACAACAATGAAGACAAAAGGAAAATTCTTCTTTTAACTGGTGTCACCTTAACTTTCTCTCGATTTTTTTGGTCAGCAGCTGTGTCCAACTACCCGCCTATCTTGGCATTTGATTGACCTAAGTAAAGCAAATAGGAAGCCCTTTTATGCTAACTATACTATTAGAACATAGAATAATCTATTGTCCATGAATGAAAGAAAAATTCTTTAAAAATGATATTCGTTCTCAAAATTTAACACAAAAAATCATGGCAACTTATCGTGAGAATGAAGATGTTTATAGGAATGTTTTCATTCCAGCTCTCTATGATCACTTATAGCAAATAATTTGCTTTGTTTTGCACAGGTTGGCTTTTAGATGACTAAATATAGCAAATATAAGCAATCCTTTTTGCTAATTATATTCATGCGATAGAAATTAATCAATCTTCACGAATGAAAGAAAATTTTTGGAAATGAAATGTGCTCACATGATCAAATACAGTAACACATAACATATTCCCAATAAAAGAAAAAGGCTTTAGGTGTGCACATTCCATTTCACTGCTAGATCTAGGAAGTAACTGAAAAACTTACATGTGAATGGAAATTCTGATGCAAACGCCTCCCGGAGAGTTCGATTTTGATTCTTGATGGTGCAATATAGAGAAGGCTAGGTCTCTTACAACACTGTCAATTAAGACCCTTCGAATTTGCATCTGAAATTAATCAGATGTCCACTGGTTTTAAGGTTGAAATCAGACATCATAATAGAGAATAAACTCAGAGAAGAATCTAATTATTTTCAGCAAAACAAGATGCCAAAATACTAGAACTCAGTGCCTTATGCCCCTGTCGAAAGAGAAGAAAAAGTTATGTGGCGCATCTGCAAAACATGTGGTGTACATTAACGCATTACCACTTAATCCTCTAGTCGTTGTTTATGTCATTTTATCATCATAGATTCGGAGTGATCATGGCATTGAATTCGGTTGGTTGGGCTCCCCCTATCCTATTCTATGAGTTCCCTCTATTTTACCAATGATGGTTCAATCATTTTACCTGCGATAACTTGATCAAAGCATTTATTGACAATTTTTCATCCAAATAAACTATGATCAGTACTCCAGAAGTCAAATACCATGACAAACATCAGTAGAAAAAATCGAAATTACTGTCGCAAAAAAAATGTAGTTTTGCTTTACTTTTACCCTTGGGACCATTGCACGACCATATAAAGTGAGAACCAGATGTATTAGCACATGTAGTAAGTTGCTATTGGAATGTTAAAATCATCAATCTCAAATTCAAGAATATGGGATTGACAGAATCGGTTACTTGGTAAAGTTGTTACTAAGTAAAGTTTTAATATTTGATGGTGCATCATAGGTTTACACTATTGGAACCAAGTTTTAACTGCAGAATATTTGGTAACTTCAACAATCATATGCCATATACTTCCAACTTTCACATGACGTGTAGTGCAAAAACAACAAAACCTTCCAAGATAGGTGTCTCGTGTGGCTCTTGGCACAGCGGCCAAGGCCCCTAGAGATTTCCAAAATCAATGTGTAAAACAGCTACTTATAGCACTGGGGAGGTCTCCATATAGGCAAGGTGAGCCATTATAAAAATTTCTAGGCAACAAAGAAACAAGTTCTATTGAACTCCCATTTAGCATAAAGGACCACACACCTTTAAACTGCTCATTGATCAAGGATCAAGCTGGATCTGGTGAAGGCTTTGGACTTCCAAACGGATTTCATATTACCTTAAAGCGATGTGTTTTGTAGCTACCTTCCAAGGACTGAAGTTTGAACTCATTCCATGAAGCAATGCACCAAAAGAGAATGTTTGCTACTTTCTGCCAATAACCAAGTATCTTTTCTACTTCAATTTGAACTGTTGCAACAATGAATATCTTTTCTCCTTAACTGCTCTCTCTAGATCACATATTTGATATTCTCTAAATAGAAAGAAGAGGAATTCAATCACATAAAGAACTCCAGCATCTGTCTACTTTATACCTCTCCACTTGAATCATAAGGTTATCAGCACAACTGTCCCACAATATTAATTTTTGGCTTGTCTTTAAGCAAGACTTGCAAGAATGCCACAACCCTAATCTCCCATCTTTCTTGTATAGAAACTCATGAAACAGTTCTCTTCCAGGTAAAAAAGCTTGAGACTCCTCAACCATGTCGTGGAGCTTTGCTGCGTTACAATTGCCTGCAACAAGAAAGGGACACAAGTATACAACAAAATGAGGAGTTACTTCTTGTACTTGTATTCAAACCCAAACAGCCTCCATTTGTTTCTTGGTTTCCTCCTTGGGTCATGGCAATTTCAATCAAGACTTGAACATGATATGAAAGAGATCAAAGTATCTAAAACCCCAGCACACAGAATCCTTTTGTTTTCCTTTCTTTGAAGCAAAGCAGGCAAAAAGTAGAAAAAAAGATTACTCATGAATTCCTGAGGAAGTCCAATTGGGTTAGTAATAGCAGGCTAAAAGGCTGCACTTATAGTCGTGTTCTGATGAGGAAGGATAAAATAAAAGCCCAAGACTAGTACCAGTATTCTTTTTATTTGCAATGGAAATAACTGTGGATATTTCATAAAATCATGTGGAGTCTATATTCCTATAGTTTGTTGCAAGAAAAACGACTAAACCGCAGCCTTTTTAAAGTCTCTTGAGCCGAAAGGAATGTGAATGTCATCTCCTTTAGATTGCTTGAAATTAAAGATGACAAGAGAAGGAACCCCATTTTTAGGGTTTCCATATGCCAAAAGGGGTGTTCCATTTCTCTTTGTTGTTAAACAACCAGAAAAAGAAAAGGGGCAGTGGTTTGTTATCCCAAGAAAGATGGACAGGCCCCGTTTTTTTTTTTTTCTGGGGTACCAAGAAACGCCAAAAAAGATGGTCCCAAAAGCTGCCTCTAGCAAGAGCAATTAATAATCTCTGCCTCCTTGAAATCCAGCCGTTGGTTATGGCTATTCGGATGCGGGTCAAATTGGGTCCGGTTTCAATTAAGGGGAGTCATGGGTGTCAGGTGAGATGGATGGAAGGTGTACCCAACATGGAGTCTGGCACGGCCAATTTCACAAGAGCTAGACTCTAATATATATGGACCTCCCACATGGTGATTTAATGATTGTAAGAAGGCTTTGGGCCATAGGAGTAGGGTCAGTGATGTGAGGGTGAACCCCTCACGTGTGAGTCATTAATGTTGTTTTTATCTATTATCTATTTTTATTTATTTTTATGAAAATGTTGTCTTTGTTTAGAAGAAGGGAGTAACCTCCATGTTTCCATAACGAGTTCTCCAAAGACATTATGCGGGGGCACTAAAAGATTAGGGATGCTCATGGGCTAGGGAGGCCCGGGCCAAGCCCACTTTTGCCTGAACTTGGGCCTTAGGTATAAGTCATTGGGCTGAGCTTGGATTAAAATTTTAGGCTCATTTATTATACGGGCCAGGTTTGGGTGATGTGGTTACAAGCCCAAAGCCCGGCTTGTTCTAAATAAGTGGATTATGTTGCAACTTTCCCTTTTTACCTTTCTTATGTTGTATGCAAATCTTCCATGGTAGAAATTTTAAAAATTATTTATCAAAGAATACTATTTAAAAGGCAAACAATGTTCATTTTAATCGGTTTGTACTAGTCAAAGATCTATTAATTACACTGACGTAATTCTATTTTGTTAATGAGTCAAATGCTTTTATATATTAAAAGAAAGAGACAACATAAATTCAAAAAGCAGAAAGAATAGTTTTATATGAAAATTGTAATCACTTTTATTAAAGATGTTTTTGCATTTTAGATAAATTTATTTTGACGTGACCGCGTGTATAAATAAGAATTGGTGCATGATAGTCATGTTGGCCCCCACCAGAAACCAATTTAAGGTGCTTAATAATTATACCTTAATAAGGCTAAACCCCCTTAATACATGAGCCGGGCTCGGGCTTCATAGATTTTTATGGGCTAGGCCTAGGCTAGCCACTTAAGTGGCCAAGTCTGACTTGGGCCAGACTTGGGCTTAATGATTTTAATCCAATTCAGACCTAGGCTTTGCTCAAACCGGCTAGCCCTTGACATGAGCACCCCTACTAAAAATCTGCTCATCAATCACTCAAATTTCTCAATTTCTAGAACATATTGCATTGTTAATTACAATTTCATAGTCATGGAATTTAGTCTTGAGTTGGTTCTCAGGCCCTTCCATTTCCATCCAAAATTGCCAGTCTTTTGGTGCCATCTCATCCAAAATTGAAAGCCTTTGGGTGCTATCTCATCCAAGAATCTCTCTCTCTCTCTCTCTCTCTCTCTCTCTCTCATCCAAGAATATTATCTCCCCCCACCCATGCATAAAAGAAGAAGAAGCTAAAGTTAAAGTGGCTGAGAAGAAGAGGGTAATAAAGGTACTGTAAGTGCATTATGTTATGGCAGAGAACGTACAGTTATCTTTCCTGTGCTTTTGCAGGGCATGCGTTTGCATATATCTATCCTCTTCTTAATCACGTTCTCCCTTCGCTCTCTCACTGTCATTGTCACGTGCATAGAAGCAGAAAAAAACTGCGATTCTAGAAGCATAAGGCTGCATAGAAGACAGCCCTTTTTCTTTCTTCTTCAAGCAGCTCTTTATCCGTCATTTTGTTCTTATTGTTGTGTCTGGTTTGGGTCTCATTAAGATGATCATGATGGTGTTAATGATAATGAGCCAATATAACATAGCAACTGTGTAATCATGTGTAGACCTACTCGCCTTCAAGAAAAGGTCCTCTCCCCATCAAAGATCCTCAAGATAATGACCACTGTCTTTGATGGATGTTTTTCCATAATTTTATATCTTATAGTATAGCAACTGCGTAATCATGTGTTACTCTCCTTCAAGAGAATGGGATTCCTGATTTTTGGAAAAGTTTTGTCCAAGATTCAAGTTTTATAAATGAAAACATTGGATGGGTTATTGGCAACGGTGATAAGATCTCAATTTGGAAATGCAAGTGGCTTCTATATGAAAATGGTCTAAGAGTTTATCAAGCATCTTGGACCCTAATCTTCTTGTGAATGACCTTTTGGGCACTAAAAGGATTTGAGAAGTCTGGTTTTATAATGAAAAAGGTATTGAGGATATTGCCAAAATCTACTTCTCCTGTCATGCTAATGAAGCTAAAGAGGTCTAGACTGGTACAACAAATGGGCATCCTACCACGAAGTACTCAGCATACAAATAAACTCTGAGTTTTAATAATAATATGAATAATATTAATGTTAATTGGATCTCCTTGTGGAAGCTCCCCGCCCCCAAAGAATTCTTCGATTTGGTTGAAAATGTCTTGAGGACCATTCATGTAAACTCTATTATCAAATTTAAAATGTCCAATATTAACAATTTTTACACCATTTGTAAAATGAGGTGGAGACATTTGAGCATACTATATTTCATTGGAACTATGCTAGGGTAGTCTGGTTTGGTTCTCATCTTCGATTAATGCCCATGAAGTCTTGGAAAACGGCTGTTAGGATGGTGCACAAATGCTTTAATTCTAGTGTTTTCTTCCCTTGATCTTAACAATCAGACCTCTAGATTCCAGAATTTGGCTTTGTGGTGAGCTATCTGAAAAGCTAGAAATGAATTCATTTTCAGGGTGCTAGTAGCATGAACACTTATTAAGATTATCTTGCATGAGAATCAAATGGTGAATTCTTTTAATCCTGCAATTGAGGGACTTTGTAGTTGAGGGACTTAATAACAAAGTATCAGATTGAGCGAAGCCCTAAAGTTGTTGGAATTGAGGTGTGTTGCTCTTAAGTTTATGGATGTAGCTTTTAAAGTATCTCGTGGTAAATCATCTTTTGGTTTCAGTATGATACTGAATGAGTGTTGTCTAAGCACAAGTGCATTTAAAGAATCAAATTTATTCTCTTCTAAAGAAGCAGAAGCAAAAGCAATTTTAATAGCGATGAGTAAATCTAAGAAGAAAGTTTTTTGAGGATTTTACTGAAAAAAATCATCTTATATCTTAGACTTATTATATATATATAAAGGACTCCAAAAGATACGATTCCATGGTATTGGTCTCACTGGTCCTTTTTTATTTAAATTTTTAGAATCTGATTTAGGCGGAAAAATCCCTGCTCACCCATATACAGGAGCAGGGATATTCCCACTCTTTTTCTTTCTTCTTCTTCTTCTTCTTCCTTTTCTTTCCTCCTCTGCTAGTTTCTTTTTTTTCTTCTTCCTTCTTCCACTAACTTCAATTACTTAAGCAAAAACACAAACCCAACAACCTAATTTCAATTTACTACACTCATTCATTAAACCCCAAGTCCTTCCCTCTCTCACCAACCAATTAACATGATTCTTTCTTAATCTCATCTTCCTCTTCCCCTTTCCCTTGAATCCACTAAAACCCGTCATCCTTATCTATATCTACTTTCTTGCCTTATCTCTCATTTCTTCAACCTTTAAAGCTCTATAGATATTATCATCCATTTTGAAGAGATGGCTTCCAACTTCTTCTCTCATCTCTACCTAGGATTTCTAGGAACGGTGCTTTTGATCAGTAATCCTTTAGTTATTTTTTATCTTTGGGTCTATCTTTGGAGTTGGAAGAAGAAGGAAGAGGATGAGGAAGAAGAAAGAACGAGCTGAAATATCTCCTCTTGGGTTAGATAACCTAAATCCAACAAGCATTGTTCAAGAGAAAAAACAAGCGGAGGAGGAAGAAGAAGGAAAAAAAAAACGAGTGAAGATATCCCCACTTTTGTACTTGGGTGAGCAGGGATATCCCCACCCAATTCAAATTCCAAAAACTTAAAACAAAAAAAGCCCTTAATGACCACTATGGTGGAATCATGTCTTTGGGGACCTTTTGGGTATAGAGTGACTCTAAGAGGATTTTTTCAATAAAATCCCTAAGGTTTTTCCAGGAATCATGCTTTTTTGGTCAAATGCAAATTAAGTTATCAAAGTGATCAAGGAAGAAGTGAATTGGCAATGAAGCCAATTATTATGGACATTGTTGGTCTTCTTAGTATTTTGGTGGTCCAATACTTTCTCTTTTTTTTTTCTTTTAGTTTTATGCAATTTCTTCATTAAAAAAATTATTTTTTAAGAACTTGCAATCTATTCAAGAAGAACAGCAATCCATTCAAGTGTGTGATGTTTAAATGCAATAAGAGAGACTGATTGAGAATTTAGTTAGAAGAAGTAGCAGAGCTAGGTTTTATCATGAAAAAATATATAAATAAAACAACGAGAGGAGAGGCCCACCAAGAAATAATGAATATGGAGTATTAGGAGACACTATCATGTGTGAAGAAAAAAAATTTTTATAGAAAGATTAGGAATTTTAATTGAAGAGAAACATGCACTACAGCAAATAAAACGAGATCTTCTAGATATGGTGGCACCTCCTCTAACCAAACATGCTCAGAATATTCGTTAAGTGTTTGTTTATTTTGGCAGAGAATGGGCTTCTCTGTTCCGATCTTTGAGAATATATGTAGAATTGCACGAACTAAAAATCATTGTAATTGCTTTGGCTTCATTGATAATATGGCTAATCTGTAAGAAATCCTCCTCTCATGACTAAATACTTTTAATCACTTGGATTGAGTCACTTGTGCAATATGCACATCTCATGTGTAAAAAAGTTTTTGAGAGTTCCCAATATGCACATCTCTATGTATCATATATAAGCAGTCATCATTCTCTACCACCAAGGTCTTTTATAAAATCATAACTTTTCCAAATTGGACACTTATTCAATAAAACAAATAAAAATGATACTTTCTAAAATCACTAAACTCAAAATTCATAGATTACAACATTAAAACTGTTGGGTTTATGTCTTGTATTCCGGTTTAGCCAGATGAGTCCACTAGGTTAGCTAGGGGCTAATTTAAGGTCAAGGGTTTTTTAGTAATTGTACCGGGGCTTTCTTGGTGGCTAAGAAAACGGAGATTATATATGTTTATAGTCTGTAACCGTAGATCTTGCATTGAAAAAAGGTAAGAGCTCTCTTGCCCGTGGTGTTCCCACACCACATAGGAGAAATGATGTGAAAGAGTGAAAATCTTTGTATGCTTTACTTGTCATAGTGAAGATGATCGTATCTGTGCCCATGAATGTTGCCATGTTTGGGTGAACCACGTAAATCTCTATGTCTCTTCTTATTTGTGGTTGGTTCTTTGTTGATCTTGTGATTGATGTATATGCACAACGGGTGATGTCTAAATCACAACAAGTGGTATCAGAGCCGAGATGGTGTTCCTTAGGTTTGTGAGCGAGGTGGAGATCGTTCGGTGGCTTGGATGTTATGTGTGGAAGATCAACGGATCGGATATTCTCGGAGGGTCCAAGTTTCTGCAATTCTCATTGCAGAAGAATCAAAGATCATGGGTGATCTCTGGTTGGGCCACGGATTGGAGTTCCAATCGGAGAAGAAGAAGACAAAAAGGAGTTGTTGCTACTTAGAGGTTTTGTTTGATTTGGGTTGTTTAGCTGCCGGACTTTGGGGAGAAGCCTGGATCGCTGTTGGTTCGATTTTTAGGAATAGAGGATCTGGTTTTCCAGATCTGAAAAAGAGGAGCTCACTTGTTGCTTCTGTTGTTATCTCGTGCCTCACTGTTGCCTGAGAAGAAGACGTTCACCGTCCCGGACTTTGTTGGAAGCCCCTCCACTACTGCTATCTACTGTGCTGGAGAAAAAAATCGAAGCACCCCTTAATCGCCACTGCTGCTTCAACCGCTACTCGCCAGTCGTCGTCGAAGCCTTACCTCGTCGGTCTGTAGTCGCCCTCTACCGTCACCCCCTGGCGCTGCTATCTCCACCTTGGCCGAGTGGTTCCTTTTGTTCTAATTTATAGAAACCACTGACGCAAAGAAGAAGACCCATGTGGGTCAGTTTCGGGTTGGGTTAGACCTAACCCATGGAGCCCAGTGAAGTTGTAAACAAGTTACAGGTTGGTCCATGCTAGGTCCAACGCAGATCAAGTCAAGTCGGACCTGACCCATCACTCAGAGTCCGGTTTCCAACAACCCAGACAGATCACAAAGTAGTTTCGCTTGGGTCGGGTAGACCTGAACCTGTTCGTGCAGTAAGCCCAGCAGCAGCAGTCCTAGGTTAGTTCGGGTCAGGTCAGGCCAACCTGATCCGTGTACATGAACCCAACCTAGCAAAGCAATCCAGCAGAGTCAGCCAATTCGGGTCGAGTTCGACCTAACCCGCATGCACAGAGTCCAGCCAGTGCAACATTGCAGTGCTGACATCAGCGCGCATCAGCAGAGGAGGTCAAAGTCAGTTTGACCAGTTTCAACGGCTGAAATTTTTTCTATGATATCTTGATCGTCCAATGTCCGATCGGAGATCTGTTTGCACCTACAGACTCGTTTTGAGCAAATCTATGCAGTGGAAGAAAGAGATTGGCTGTTGGATGGTCAACAAGTAGGTTTGACCGATTGGAGTGTAGAAACTTATTTCTATGATATTGGAGCCATCCGGACTCAGATTTCATATCCGTTTCTTCCAGCGTGCTCATGTTGATGTATCTACAACTTGGTGTAGAAATATTGAGAAAAGAAGATTGTTGCTCCCCACTCGCCTAAACCGGAGAGATTTGAAACTGCATTGTCAGGAGACGTCCTATCTAGATTGTAGAAGGAAGAGGGAGTTTTAGGTAGCACTAACTTCTCTTGTTGCAAACCCAATGGTAGGAGTCGCCGGCCTAGTTGCAAAAGGTTTGTAGATTCAAACAACGTTATTCATTTGAGATTCACACGTTTTCCGGATCACATGTGATGCCATTTGTAACACTCCGACCCGAGTTGATCCGGTTTAGTGTGTAATTTCGTGTGTTTTTATTGCTAAGAGTGTTTTGATTTGGTTTTCCTTTGGTTTTGACTCGTAGAGAGATTGTTGAGTTGAGTTTGACTTGGTCTAGTTAGTTCGAGCCCTTTTTCGTAATTTTCGCTTTTGATTGACCTTGTCAGTTTTGCGTCATTTTGACGTCAGCGCGTGTATTTCGTTGAGCTTGTCGTTTGTCGTAACTGTCTTGAATCCGAATGAGTTCGTTTGCTCTCGTTGGACTGTCATTTGACTCAAACTGATATTTGCATAAGCTATTTGGCCTTAAATGTAATTTCGACTCAAATTAAGTTATAAAAATCCCACCAACTCCCTGTCTCTCTCTCGATCGTCTCTCTCGCTCTCTGTTCGTCTCTCTCTCTCGACAGCTCTCTTTCTCTCCTTCTCCATCTCTGTTCTACTGCTTGAGGGAGGAAGAAAGAAGCCATTCGCGTGTGTGTTTCCAGCGGACTGAGCCAAGCAACGAGTGATTTCCATTTGTGAGGCAAGTATAAGCCCAAGATGTGTGAACACCGATTGATAGTGCTTTGATTGTTGTGTTATTATGCTTCATTGTGTTTCTCAGTGTTAGACAGCCCCATTGAGCGTGTTTTGCTGTTATATTGCTGTTTTCAGTCGTTTCATTCAGTTTCTGTATGACTGTAACAAGTTCAGGGAAAATGAGTCCGTGCACTCACGGCTAAGCCGTGAAATGTGCTACGGCTAAGCCGTAAAATGGCTTACGGCTAAGCCGAGACCCAACCGTAAACCAAACCGTAGAACAGTACAGACTGTTAGCTGAAAATAACTGGATGTTGGCAATTTGACATTCTTCTACGGCCCAGCCTGATCTACGCCGTACATTGGCTTACGGCCAAGCCGTGGACCAGGATACGGCTGAGCCGTAGAGCAAAATACGGTTAAGCCGTAAATCCGAAGGGATATTTGGGGAACCTCAGCTCAGCCGCAGTGCATATTACGGCTAAGCCGTAAGATGCCACGGCTAAGCCGTAAGGTTACCTACGGCTGCACCGTGAGACCCTGAGAATTTAATGAAAAGGATTAGGTTTAAGTAAAAGACCGTATATGACTTTCATGTTAGAATGTAGCGAACCTGGACATGCCCAATGGAATGTTTGAATGACATGAATGATCTCAAGGGCTGTGAATCATTCATGCTTGTATCCAGCTGTTTAGCACCTCCCCATGGGTGTTGGTTTAAGGGACTTCGATGCACACTCCTGACACTGCAACACTAGACAATAGTGCATCGGATAACTTAAAACTACATCAACATGCACGGTTAGAGACGCTGGATAATTAGTGTAGGATTGGCTTGTAATGGATCCTTGATTCGTAAAAGTACTGGATTGGTCTGAGTTGTACAGCATATTGATTACGGTTAATGCCCTCTTATGTGTTCTACGCTGGACCTCTCGATTCTGTGGGAAATGCAGCAACCCCAGAGCGAAGCCCGGGTGGAACCATTCTATTATTGTGTATTGTGTTATACCGTTGCTCCATTGGAGAACTTGCATCAGTTATGAGTCAGTGATTGTGATTGATACTCATTGTCAGCACTTCCTGTAATTGCTTATGTACATTCAGTATATGCGATGCACTTCCTATTGTTTGTTCAGCATGATATGTGAGGTCTGTAAGTGATAAGTGATATGATATGATTGATTGATTGAGGTGCATCAGCCGATTGATTGTGATTGGTCTTGGCACTACTGAGCCTCAGCCTTAGGATACCCGACGGGGTTAACTTTGGTTTAGTTTAAGTGTTTGCCTCTGCAGAGTGTGATTGTCCTGGGACTCCGGACCCCGGGAACTAGAGACCCATGCGTACCCTGGCCCGGTCGCTGGTGTTCTCATCCTGATTGCTCTCGTAAGGGAGAAAATGGCCAATGTAGTAGCCACTTGATTGTTACCTGTTCATGATTCTGATAGCATGCTTATTCAGTGCATAATTGTTTAGTATACAGACAAAATTTCTATGGATATTGCATTATGACTATTGTTCGGTATTCTTCAGTTTTAGACACAATTCGTGTTATCTTCTTGTTGGCTTATACTTTGCTAAGTCGTCGTACTTATGTGTTTGTCTTGTGTGTTGCAGGCTCAGATCCCTCTTCCGATCCTGCGTCGGTCGACCCGACTGCAGGAGAGGCTCGCGAGGCCCCCTCCGGCCTAGAGGAGTGGACTTGATCCATCCTCCAGAGTACGGTTTGCATCATTTTGGTTTTCCCCATTCCTTGTGTTGGAGTCTATTGAGGGGATTTTTTCTGTAATTGTAAAGTGGGCATTGAGTGATACCTGTATTTTGATTTTGGGATTGTTGTAAGCCCGCTCTATTGTCATACGTTCATGTATTTGGTCTTATCATCAGTGTATATTGTTTTGTAATTTCCTATGTCTTTTGGTATATTTGTGGTATGCTTTGGTACGTACAGCTTCCGCGTTCAGTCCTTTGCACGTGTGATTGATCCCTTGTGTGTGTATACTCGGACGGGGTCCAGGTGTGCACGCACGGGAGTACGTGTGTCATTGGTTAGACTTTCTCTGACCCCCGGTCCCTGGGCTCGGGTTGTGACACCATTTATCTTGCCAAAGCCAAGCCAATAAAGAAGCAACAAGGAGGAGCTGATGCATCAGCAATTGTCAAACATGTGTTTGATTGATTGGAGGCCAGGTCAAATGGAGTTTTTGACCACTCGGAGGCAGATGTTGTTCTACAATTGTGAAGTCATCGAGACTTGTATTCCCGATCTGTTTTGCTTGCATGCTTGTCGTGATTGGATCTTCATAGTGATGTTGAAGATGGGTTAGGATGGTGAGTAATTCAGATATCGATATTACTCAGATTCGTCAATAAATTCGAGCTTTAAGTTCAAGGTGGAGTTTTATGAGAAAATGAGCTTTACTCAAAGTTCATGTGTTGGTTCAACATGTCAAAATGTTGAAAGAAGAAGACTGCATCATCGATGTAGTGACGTATCTTTCAGCAAGGTACTGAAGACATTGCTGTTTTTTATCTCCTGGTGGCTTGAGTTGTGCGAAATTCAAGCCAATGTAGAGATATTATTAGGTTTATATCTTATTTTCCGGTTTTGCCAGATGAGTCCACTGGGTTAGCCAGGGATTGGTTTAAGGTCAATGTTATTTTGATAATTGTACCGGGGCTTTCTTGGTGGCTAAGAAAACAGAGATTATATATGTGTATAGTCTGTAACCGTAGATCTTGCATTGAAAAGAGGTGAGAGCTCTCTTGCCCGTGGTGTTCCCACACCACATAGGAGAAACGATGTGAAAGAGTGAGAATTTTTGTATGCTTTACTTGTCATAGTGAAGATGATCGTATCTGTGCCCATGGATGTTGCCCTGTTTAGGTGAACCACGTAAATCTCTGTGTCTCTTCTTGTATGTGGTTGGTTCTTTATTAATCTTGTGATTGATGTATGTGCACAACGGGTGATGTCTAAATCACAACAAAAACGATCTAATGGGTTTAATAGATTCTTCCTTTGAAATAAATCATACATCTTTGAATTTTTTTTAACTATTTATTAGATAATTGTAATGTCATATTGTTATCCATTGGATTAGAATGAGGCATTGATATGGCCAAATTAAACCAAACCTTAACCTTCACCTATTTGGTGGCGGGTCAAGTTTTCACAAGATTGATGTGCAATGTGCCTCCATGAGACAGCATGTGTGGTGCACCTTGTCGTATTGATGACAAAGATAGCGATGTTGATGATGACGGTGATAGTGACAAGGACCTACCAAATTGCCAATCAAGCAAGCATTAACAAGATTATTATAAAAAATCACTACTTTTACTACCATTGATTTGGATATTTACAGAATAAAATATTTATAGATTTAAATATTGTAAGAATAAAATAATATAGAATAGAATAGTGTCATATTATAATATTATAATATTTTTGCTATTTGAAAACTTTTAAATAATATTATAAATTTAAAATTTAATTATATGGAAGGTTCTATGATTAAAGTAAATCTCATTATTAAAATAATTTCTTATCAAGTACTTTAATTTTTATGTTATTTATAACGTTCGGATAAAAAGTAGTATAATAAAGTAAAGTTCAACTGCCACATTTCTTTTACTATAAGCTGCTTTCTTTTATCGCATAAAACCTCAGTAAAGTATAGTAAAGTCAAATAAATACAAAAAACAACAACTTTGCAACTCTCTTTCCAACTTTACTTCACCACATACTTCATCTCTCCTCATAAAACTAAAGTAAAATACGAAAAGTAAAGACAAACAAAAAAAAACTACTTTACCATTTCCTTTCACTTTACTTCACCATATACTTTAGCCAACTTTTACTTCACCCCATCTTTACTATGATGTAACATTTACCTTCACTTAACTTTACCATATATATAAACAAATACATCATGATAGATTTGGTGAAGTAAAATCATTACTTTAGTCTACCACTTTATTTGAATTATTTTACCTTACCTTATTTTACCTCACTTTTTACTATGATGTGATATTAATCTTTATCTTACTTTACTACATACATAAACAAGTAACTTTATTATAAGTCACTTTCTATTTATCATAATAAAAAATTACAGTAAAATGTGATAAAGTAAAGTCAAACTCTCACTTACTTCACCATATTCTTTATCCAACTTTTACTTTACCCCATATTTACCGTGTTATGACATTTTTCTTTACTTAACTTTACCATATATGTAAACAAATACATCATGATAGATTTGGTTAAGTAAAGTCTTTACTATATCATACCACTTTATCTAACTTATTTTTTCCTTATCTAATTTTACCTTACCTTTTACCATGATGTGATATTAATCTTTATTTTACTTTACCGCACATGTTTACAAGTCACTTTATTATAAGGCACTTTTTATTTATCATATTAAACTACAGTAAAATGTGATAAAGTGAAATCTAACAAAAAAAATTACTTTACATTCCCTTCCACTTTACTTCACCATATACTTTATCCAACTTTTGCTTTACCCCATCTTTACCATTATGTTACATTTATCTTTACTTTAATTTACCATATATCTAAACAAATATATCATGATAGATTTAGTAAAGTAAAGTCTTTACTTTACTCTATCACTTTGTAATTACCATTTTAAAAGATTTTTATATTGTTGAAAGCTTTATATATGAGGGACCTAAAGGAATAAATATTGAACTTTTTGAAAGAAAATGGTATTTTTTTAGAATTTTCTTGGGTTACCAAATGTGAAAGATTTTTTTCCTTTAAAACATGAAAGATTATAGTCTACAAAATATTACTTTTTTTGCATTTTCTTTTGCATCTAAATAGGCCCTTAGTTATTTTCAAAGCTAAGTATTGACTTATACTGTCATCACTATCATCATCACTCACTAGCTTTATTAATTTTGATGATCAAATCTAATCTAATAATCCATACTACGATCTTGCTAAGAGATACACAAATGAAAAAAAAATTAACCACTCTAATGGTGAAGATATATGAATTTTGGGTTCACCAGCTTCCCTATGGCTTGGGATTTGACACTTTTACTCCCTAGTCCCTGTGCTATAAGAGGGAACAAAAAAAAATTTACATAAATCTTGCTTGGGTTCTTAATCCATGAATAAAACTTTCCCAATGGATTTACTCCCCTTGAGTTCTTGGTAAAAAACAAATAACCAATGGCAATCATAAAGTTTTTCTGAACCTATAGGGACTTCCCCACAAATTTTAGATTTTTACGTAGTCCCCCAAGGTAACTTGCTTCTTGTGTGATTACACCTATAAAAATTTAGGTGTTGTCTAACACTTAGGGGTGGGCTCATGTATGTGTGACCCACTATGCACACACTATGCACGTGTAGTTATAAGGACCAATATTGACATCATTATTATCACGCCGAGCCTGAGCTTAGGGCAGAAACTCTAGGCCCTTAACGTAACATGCATATCCTATAGTAATTCATGCTGCATTAATGCAAACATGAGCCACTACAAGGAAAATTATTTCATTCATACGTGCGAAAAATCCTTATGCATAAGTAATCATTCATTAATTAAGATATATACGTGCGGAAGCTACGTGCTTATCATGCACTTTCGAAATCCTGTAATGCATGGTGAGGAATACTAACAAATAGCTATTTAACATTTCATATTTAAATCCTACTTAAATCAAGGATGTAGTTAATACCCATGCATTCTAAGTGTCCAACATGCATACTCATAAGTTTGTACAAGGGCTCAAGTACGTAAGTAAAACAATAGTCTTATGATCGAGTATATTATCACAACCCGAGCCCAAGAATTTGGATATTATGGTTAAGCCCAAATAGTGACACACGTACTCCAGTATAATAACACTTGGACTAGAGTTTAAGTGAAATTACACAAGGGATATTCACATGCTTATATGTATAAGGTACTTTCAAACGAACATCTGTCCAAACATTCAATACTCGAAAGCCTGTTAATATCATTATAACATTTTCTGTTTTAAAGGTTCTTTAGTTTCAAGATATCATTTCATGAAACAAGACACCATAACACCAAACTAATACACATCTTTTGATATGTTATATACAAAAGTTGAAATGGGACATATCGTTACCAAAAGGAAAGAAAGTTTAGGAACAATCAGAAAGATTTACATAGCTTCAAATTACAAGGGATCATGAATCACACATGATAAAATAAAACTAATGCAAGGCATGAACCTTAAGTGCATTTATTTCCCAAAATAAGGCCAAAACATGCTCTTGACACACTCCGTGGTAGATCAATTAGAGTGTATCTGCTGTCCACTCCTTTAAGCCTAATGGGGCCTCAAAGGCCTCCTCTGAAGTCTCTTCAATCTTCGCAAGATCGAGATTGGGATCTGAGCCTATAACACTATAGACAAATAATGAATAAAACTATTCAGTAAAATATAAATATAATTAAGGTAATACACATTGTTTCTAAAAGAATTAATCACAATTGATCAATAGAAGTCAATTCAGTACGCTAGGCATGTTGTGCATTGAATAAAGCATACTATAAGAGTTAATAAGATGAATTACTTTGCTAATTGGCAGCTACTACATGTACTATATCCTCCCTCTAGAGACCTATGCGTTGAGAACACCATCAACTGAGCCAGGGTACAAATGGGTCTCTTCATACATGAAGTCCGAAAGTTCCAAAGACATACACAGTGGCACCATTCGTACTACACCAAAGTCAACCCCGCCGGGAATCATAAAACTGAAGCTGAGTAGAGCCAGACCCTTTCGATTCATATAATTGAACTAGAGTAAATCATGCAATTCATTCATTGAAATCAATACAATACATTCGTTCAAATCATTCGTTCAATTCATTCTTACTCAATTCAATGTCAACATCATTATAAAACGTATATAAAATGTATATCAAGAAACAACACAAATAGAATCAATTGATACATGATCATTTCGATTCAAAATCATTATTGGAATAATAGAAGGCAATAATAGTAATCTAATATACTATGCAATTCAAATTAATAAAATCAATATAGTTTTACAAACCAACTCTAATTTAGTCATTCATTGTTTTTAACCGCACATAATGATATAGTTTTAAGTTATCCGATACACCATTGTCTCCTTTTGCTTACCAATGACTCTCCCAGACTTTATTCTTAACCCAAGAGAGCTATAATGGGAAGAGATCTTACCTTAGAGATTGATTACAGAGAAAAGGTGCCTAAGTCTATAAGATGATGGAAATGGGAGGTGAAAACCTCCAACCACACATGCAGGCTATAAGATCTTCGGTTGTTGAGGGAAATGGTGATGAAGAGATCAAAGGAATAAGAGGGCTGGAGTAGGGAGAATACATGGAAGGAAAGAAGAGATCGAATGAAGTAGGTTTTGGCTCCCTTTAAATCCTAATTTTTTTGGTTTATAAGAAAGCCCATATTTCTTGATGTATTTTTAACTTAAGTCAAATAAGGGTCCAACTAATACAAATGAAATCAAACATATTTGAGTCGAGTACGAAAGTTAACGAACTTGACGAGACATATGTGATGATGTCAATATAATGTATGTATGACATAAAACTATAAAATCGAAAATTATAAAAAAGGGCTTTCATCTACTTAGTTAAGGTAAAACTCAACCCAACTACCGATCCATGATCTAAACATTACCCACTAAAACAAAATAAGTTAAATTCATCCTAATGATGCATTAAACATCATTATTTAAGTTAATTCTATGGTCATTAGCTAATAACTTACTTAATTAGTCATTAAACATGCTTAATTGGAAGCGGAGTACTGTTACATATATGCCATAAACACAATGCATTTAAAATCTATAAGACTAAAATAGGGAATGGAAAGGACCATCCAGGCCCAATCCTATCTTATGCTCATATGCTCTCACAAAGTACTCATCAGAAGGCAATCTCAATACCCATTCTAAGTCTACTAGAGGTACCATAATGATATCCTTCGCTTTCGAGCCAACGCCCTAACTTCCATTTGGGACAAGTCTTACAACACCAAGAGTAGTACTCAAACACCATGTATGGCAAGTCTAAACTAACATTAAATCTTAGTACATAGTTACCACTATAATTAAGACATAATCATCAAAAATGTTAGAAATGCATTTTAAGCATGTTATCATATGAAATATGAATAGGAATTAAAATAATGTGAACCTTACTAATTGGCGTACCACATCACTTGTTTCTCCGAAGAGCATGTATCATATAATGACATGAAGGAATTTGGTGGCAATCCCAATCTCCAAAGAAGTGTCGACTCACTCCAAACATATAACTTATAACCACTATAGTATGGTAATATGAATCGTATAATCAACTCATACTTCACTCAAAAAGCCTAATAAGAGCCGTAGCTAGTGTACCGATTCAATGAATCAAGAATAACAGAATTACTTGCATACTTGTACTTACACTGGCTTGCTTGACTCACTTACTTACATAACTTACATATATTTGCATTTGATATCATGTTAAAGACAATAGGCGAGTAATAAGGACGAGAGTGATAATTAAAACGATAATAAATACATCTGATAAGACAGAATAAAATTATAAAGGTAAATGAACAATATGCATAAATGTCCATTTACTGTAGTTCAATGATGCATTACTAGCCAACTCTATACTAAGATGCTCCGTGCCCCGAGCTTTCCAACTTGGATCACCATAAGATCCCCAATGTCAAATACTACTATTTCTTGGTGTTACGTTGTATAAGAGAAGGACATTGGATCCTTATACGCCTTCACATGTAGTATGGTTTTAGAACAATAAGTACATCTAACAAGAAAGGGCAACAGCTTTTTGCTTTTCTTCTTGTGTTAATTTCTTCCATTGGTCTAGTGTATTGAAGAAGGGTATCCTTAAGTAAGGCTCTACAAAGTCATAAGATTATTTCTAAAATCTACAGCATAGCGTAACCCATGATAAGTTCAGTATTAACCTACAAACATTTGGATAGTGTAGTCTAGTTGAGAATAAACTCCACAAGAATTAATTTGCATTTAAAAGGAATTTTGAGCCTATCAGCCGTTTGAGTGTAATTAAGTATGCTCTCAAACAGGCCAAACAGAGGAGTACACACTTGGGGTGCACTTGAGCCTAGGCACCTATTTTGACAAAAATTGAGATTTAGCTGGATGTTCACAAGTAGCGCTCGAGTGCAGTTGAGCATTCGCTCGAGCAAGTGCTCATCTATCCAGTCAAGATTTTTCGATTTCTGCTCACTTCCCTTATTTTACAATTATATTCATCTGCAACAAATTGGCATAAATCATCCCTTTTCCATCTTATACCATCCACAAACATTCCATTTTTCACATTATACATTTTCATTCAATGGTTCTCCCAAACTCCACCATTTATTCACCAACCACCACTCTCATTCATTATATTTTCCCCAAACTAACATTCATTCACAACCTATTCATTAGCATTCATTTTAAAGCTATTTCATATAATATAGAGCATTAAATGGGCTGTTAAAAAATTAATAAGCATAGATATAACTTGTAGATTCAAGATCTAATCATGCATACACTATAAGATTAATTTATACTTGCCTTGGCGAAGTACTTAGCACAATTCCAAGCTTCAAGAGATGAAATCCTCAAATCTCTACTCAGATCCAAGTCCTAATCATTGGTGCATGAGAAAAGAGAAATATAATGAGATGCATGAGATGAATAGAACTCTTTTTAAACAATGATTGGCATAGGTCTCAAAGGCAGTTGGATTCTTATGCCTTGAAAATGTGTAGAGAAGAAGACAAGCTCTTTCGCTCTCGTTGGTAAGCTTTAAGGTAGCATTTTCCTCCCAAACAAACACTAATGGCGCAAAAGAGATGTGGAGAAAAGGATGGGTAGCTCCTTAATCGGAGTTGGTAGTTTCTCTATTGGTTTGAAAAGGAGAAAGGAGAGTCTCTAATTTACAAGTTATAGAGAGGAGAAGCAAGGCTTTCCAAATAAACAATCTTGAAAATGGTGAAATGGGTGATGGGGAAGAAGATAGTGGAGATCTTTTCTCTCAATGAAGTGAGGCAAGCTCACCCTCTCTAATGGAGGAGAAGGAGGCAAAGAGATGGGATTAGGGTTTTAGCTCAAACAGAAAGGTTTGCTTTTATACTTAGGATTTCTTAAAAGGTTACACTATAATACTCCCCATGCGTTTTTCACAAAAAAAGTACCTCTTTTTTAGCCTATTAGATTTAACATGTGTCATCAATATCTCCATAAAATTAGCTATCCCTTATTTTTTATATTTTACTTATAAGGTAGCAGATTTTTATTGGATATATCGAAAGGTGCATAAACTCCCCTTTTTTAAATGAGGAGTTTTTTAGAATTCCTCGTTCTTAAAAATTACATTTAGGCCATAGTCTTTGGTTAAATCACCCAATAGGTCACATGTCTCTCTCTCAAAGAGATAACTTAGGCATACTAGGTCCTCATGTAGATAATTGGATGTTAATGCCATGATGAGATGATGTATGACCATGAACTATCTGTGGGGTCTATCTAATCTACTTAAATGCACTCAAGTTCCAACCCATCTACCTAACGAACCCAAATAGCATAAAACTCATCACATTAGACTATAATACCATTAATTAGAATAAAATACAATTACTTAACAAATTGGCCCTAATTTGGGGGTTAGTATCTTACAATTATCATATTTACCATCATTATTATCATTGAGAACTTGCCTATTATCTTGTGTTAACATAATGAGTTTTTATTTTCCTTACATCCGTTTTCAGACTACATTTTTTTTTATCAGTTCCCAATTTAACATGTACTTCTAAATTCTTAGGGTTTTTTTTTTTTTTGGTTGATTCGCTGAATGTCAAATAGTGTATTGAAGAAGTGTCACTGATGCATGGGCCTAAAGCATGCCCCAACGGAAGGCTAAATTGTCTCCATAAAATACATCCGAATACTGGCTTTGAAAACAGCCCACAAAAAACAAAAGAAGACTACTGTGCTGCATACAAGAAACCAAAACCACTTGAGCCAAAATTCTTCTCCAGTTAGTCATTGTTGATCTCCTTGTTCTACTTCCCTTTACTTGCACTATTTCGATTTCTTAATAAAATATGGAATTTCCTATGTTAGCAAAACTACCCCTCTATTAAAAGTTTCGGAAACTACCCATGTATTAAAAGATCAAAATAAATACAAGTAATGAGTTATCCTGAGCATACCCGATTAGCTCCTTAGCGAAATTGCCCGCGTGTGAGAATGTGCGGGTTTCAGTCCAATGTAACAAAAGAAAAGATGAGTGCGAAATTATGGAAATTTTACGCTCATTGAAACTCCAATCCAATCACCTACTTTGGATTGAATCTAAAAAAATCTAATATATTAAGTGCCATTAAACTTAGAAGTTGTTGAATTAAGGAATAAAGTAATCTGGTGGGGCTACCTTTTTTGTCCCCACTTGTCCATGGGAGTCACTTTCATCGGTCAGCCTCTCATTGATAAGCATGCATTTAAGTGGGTCACATGAGCTAAACTACAAATGAGATATACGCAGTTTGCTCTTAGGAGAACATTCTCCCTAGCAAAGCTCCTCTTATATATTCATTCTTAGTTATGTGCACCCTGCAGGAAATTAGTCTATCTTTTGGAGGGTGCAGATCTCAACCCATGTAAATTGAGTCCTTCGAGTGGCTTCTTTGCTTCCGTTTACTCTTTAGTAATGAAACTCTCTTAAAATTAAGAAAAAAAAAAAGCTGCAATCTACAGAACCATTGAATCCATTCTAATGGCCTCATTTGCAATCTGTTGGAATTTTAGTTTGAAATCCATCCACATTTCAGTATTTTACCAGCACTGAAGGTTTCTATCCTCTTTATCTGGGCCAATATATCACTGCATAAGAGTGCACCCTACACAGTTTCAAGGTATTACTGATAAAAAAAAATAGTTCCAAAATATTATTGATCTTGAACTTCTTTGCTTAGGCTCTAATATTTTTGCAAGATATTCAGCTAAAAAGGTTCATGGGCAATTTTCAATGAAGGGTTGTGGACAGAAAAACATCCAAAACCCTAGCAGATCAACCCCATTGATGATTCCCCATTACCGCTTGACACTGACAGGGATGTACAGCTTGACTGAGTAAACAATCGAAGTTAAGTCTTTAACGTTTAAAGAAGCTTAGCTGAACGAACATTGAAACCATAGCGTCCATCCACCAGAGATACTTCTTTTCCAAGTAAACAATCTAGGGTTACTTTACTAGTAACCCCATTGATATTTCCCATTACTATTGCCTAAACTGTGTAATTAAGGGATTGACTGATTAAAAACAATCAAAGTTGGGTCTTAAAGAAGCTCAATTGAGTAAACACTGAAACCCTAGCATTAAGATCTTTTACTCTAGCCTCCACACACGCAAAACAACATTTTGAAGTTGAAGGTACCCGAACCAATTGACAACTGAAATTATGGTTTCTGATGGATCTTACGTCCTTATCTACCACCCATTTCTCCAACAAGCAGTGATAATTCTAGAACAATTTTTATGGGAATTTCTTCAGGTCAAATGATCAAACACCAGCCACTTTTAAGTTTTTGGTTGTCACCTATCCGGTGGCCCATCAGATCACGATCCACGTTCACTAGATTATGTGCTATATGTGGGTTGAATATATTTTTAAAAAATGGTTTCCCATGCACACTGCAGTCCTGTCTTGATCTTTCTCTGAACTGAGACTTTTCTTGGCGCTGGAACAACAGTGCGAGTTATTTTCTTGTCTCCTATATCACCTTCCCCTTGCAGTTTGTACAAGGGGACAGAGAAGTATAAGCTAAGGAATGAGTTTGCTACTATTTTAATGACTAGTGACTCTGCAGATACGTAGGTCAAATGGTCATCCGGGCCATCCAAATGTTGGTACAATGTGTTATTAGAGATTAGGACGGGCCCGACACGGGCTGGGCCAACATCCTACTAGGCCAAGATCCCCAATTACTAAAAGTTGTTCTAGGTTCAGGCCAGAACTGGGTCTCCCCTTGGGTCCAGCGTGGAATGATACGAGACCCGTACCCACATCCAATGGATACAAATAACTGTGCTGCTCTTTTATGGGTTCTCGCTAAATTTTACATCAATGGAAATTAGGCTCACTATCAAATATGAACTGACCTACCTCACAAGCCATTGTTTATTTCAATATCCTCATAGAGACTGGTTTAAATGCTTAAGGGCATCATTTTCTTCGGTTTTCTACCGATGAGGGAGGCATCTCTTTCCATGAGGAAAAACTCCACTTAGGCTTGACTTTTGGGTAATCCACTAAAATCAATGTCGGTATTAGAAAAGGCGGAGAACTGAAAGTCCAAGGACTTCTATTTCTTTATACACCCCACAAACGTACCCTAATTGATTTTAGCATCCACAAGCAAAGAACCAATTTCACTTCAAATGCAAATAATCCACTGGTTGCTTTCTCACAACATGTAATGTCTTGTACATCCTTCCCTATCAACTCTCCGACTACAATGTAGGAAACTCCAACACCTAAGAACAAGACAGGATAACATAGAATTGGAAATGAAATGTAAACATGTAGCTAATGTGGGCATGTACTACACCACCACTAGCCACATCAGAGCCTCATATATCTCTATCAAAACTTAAATTTTTCCAAGATCTTTGTTGGGTTTTGTCTTGTATTCCGGTTTAGCTGGATCGGTCATCTAATTTAACCAGAACCAAAGCAGGATTAGAAATATTTTAGTCATTATGTATGGATTTTCTTATTAGCCAAGAAAGATAGAACTACATATATTGATGTACTGTAACCCTAGGTCCTGAGGAGATTGAGATGGGATCATGATAGATAAGTTCTCTCCTTCGTGAACGTAGGTAAGGTTGCCGAACCACGTAAAATTGCTTTATTAATATGTGTGATTGCTTGATGGTATAATTGCTTGTGTTCATCGTAATTGATTCATCGATCGCGAGTATTTTCGTTGTGCCGCTTTTTCCAACAATCTTAACTAAAAATAGGGCCAAATTAATCATGAACCCATATCCAGCTTTCTCGTTCGATAGGCCCTATCACTATTTGGGTCCTAATTTCATCCGCAAGTTGTGGAAGAGCCAAAGACAAAAACGACTGTAATCAAATGATCTAGACCATACAATGTTGACAATCAGTGTCCTTTATTTGACATCTAGGGAAATGATTTGGACAATTAGGATTGACCTGAATGTATATACTGTGGCAAACTCCCAATATTGGCGTGCCCCAGAAAGGGAAGCAAAGTTTTATGGTGCATGAGATCAGTGATAAAGATACTGGGCAGTGCAGGTGCATTACATTGTGGCAGTGAGAGACGTTCAGTTCTTCCAACTGCAGTTGACCTGCTGCTTGCAGTTACCACTCATGTACATAGCCCTTTTTCCTGGTTTAGGAATAAATGCACCAGAAGGATTTGGTTGAATTGCAGAGAGAGAGAGAGAGAGAGAGAGAGGCCTGGAGCTCACTTGGAACAGGGACTGCACTCATTGGGCTGTCACTGTGACCCGTAGTTCGTAAATCATTGCAATACAGGATCTCTTAACCATGGTTTGAAAATTATTCCCTCAGTTAGGCGAGTCAATAAATTGGGTGCAGTGGAATGAGTCTGGCTGAGTCATACCCTGCACTCACCCATACTCGTCGAGTTTGTTAATTAACCTTCTGAGTTTCGTCGTTTGAGATTTTTAAACTATGTTTTTTCCCAAGAACTCAGGTGTAGGCCCAGCCCATCTGAAAGTCGTTAGGCCTCTTTGTGGAATAGATCAGGCCATGTGATTCGTGGTGGCAATGGGTTAGGTTGGGTCAAGTTGAGTTGAGCATTGAGGGTTACCTGGCCTCTATAGTCTCAATCTGAACCTGATCCATTTTATTAGTTGGGTTGAAAACACGCTAACCTTTTGTGGCCCAGAGTCCAAGCCTAGACCTATTTATTACACAGTTAAATATACCAACTCGTCTGACCAAAATATATATATATATACCAACTCGAAACCTGAATTACTAGGTCAGGTTCGGGTTGAGTTGATGGATTGGGTAAAGAAGGACCTCCCTACATCCTACAACATCTGGCCAGGCGTTTAGGCAAACAAAGCTCCTGTCCCATCCGATGAGCTATCAAACTGAGATGCTTGCAAAGATAGCCATACCCCAGGTGAGATGCGATCACACCGGACATGGGCTTGCCCTCCCCAGCTGCAAAACTAACTTGGGCTTTTGGATGTAGTACATGTTTGTTTCCCATACCACATATATGGCTTTGATGCAGATTATGAGGCCCAAATCATCCAATTGTCCCTCAAGACATGTCTCTAAGCATGGAATGGCCTAAGTTATGGGATCCATTTGAAAGCATTGGAATGGGGGTATGAAAGGTCTTCCCATGACCTAAGTCTGTTTAAATTTATAACCATTTGATTTTAAGAGTTATGCATTGTACGGCCTCAAAGTTGTCCACATCATAGCCATCCATATTAAATTCCCTTTGCTAACCATTTCTATCAAAATTTTGAGCCATTACTAGATGCAGCCTAAATATTTTTAATATGCTCGTCAAGTGGAGCCCACTCCTCAACAGATGTCCAAATTTGTACAATATGTCCAAGGGCTTACATAAGCTTACAAAAATGCCAAATGTAGGTGCATATTAAATTATGTTTTGTGGGGAGGAACTGAGGGAGATGGTAGTGATGTGAGGAGTTGGGATTGATATGGACTAGGCTAGTTGGGCCTCACAATCTCCACTATTAAACCTGCTTTACCACCAGCAATTACATACTTTTAGGCCTCGTTTGTATATTCCATGGAAATTGAAATGCAAAAAAATTTGTATTGCCCACTATTTGTAGCACTGGAAACAATTAAAAAAGAGAAAGAATCTTTATTAAAGTGGAGCTTTGCTTTTCTGCTATTATTGAAATTTCATTACAAGTGAAGAGAACGAGAATTCACATGTGCAAATGAAGTATAGGCCCAGACATAATTCGTGGGCCAACAGAATTTAAAAAACCAAATTTACTATTCTAGAGCTTTTTCAATTTTTTTAAAACCTATAATGAATCAATAGTTCAAACCCAACCCTCCCACCCCGCAACCTCTCAAAGCCATTTTTAGCCTTTCTAAAGGTAATGAATGGCTTAGATGATGAGATTGGAGCCCGCAATAGTAAATAAAAAAATGAAAAAAATTGAAAAAAAAGGACTACCTTAATTAAAACTGATGGCAAAAAAGGTCATTGTTAATTAGTAAATCCAATGATTTATTATTTTTCTCAAATTTCTCAAGATTTATGATGAATCAAAACCAGAAATTTAAGCCCCTTGCATTTTTTGGTCTTATGAAGAGGAAAAATGATTCAGATATTGAAAAAGGGGCAATAGTAAGTCCAATTTAGTAAACATAGCCGTCTGAAATTTTTTTTGGCGATGCTCCCAAAACTAATGACATGCAAGACGCGAAAGAATCAGAGTGCGGCCAAAACTAATGAAATGCGTTACCTTGCCCTATCCAACCCAAGCCACCCAAACCTAAATTAGGTGTAGCCCGCTAGGGTGGGGGTTGGGCCTCAAGTTTTATTATTTGGGTTGGGCATGGATCTAAAACTCCAGCACATTTAACAATTGGACCGGGCTCAGATTAAGAGATAGAAAGCCTGAAGTCCAGGCCAAACAATATTGGTCTTTCAATTTGGTGAATTCCAGCTCGGTCTGGCCGTATGGACTAAATGGGAAGATCTCGAGCTTGAATTGTCTGAGGGAGACTGCGCTCAGGCCAGACACTTGATCTGGTTATGGGCTTATCTCTCTAAATCATTCAATTTGAATACCTATTGAATTTCTAAATGTTTTTTCACCTGACAAGATGTCTTAAGGAAGTATGGAAGCTAAGATCATTTTGTCTCATCTATAGCTTGGATGTTTTCTCTCTTTGTTTGGGTTGTTCTCTTTTGGTCTTATTGGCATGTTTTACTTCTCTCATTTAATTTTCAATTAATTATTCTTTCTATATATATATAAGTCATCCAAAATGATGCAAATGATTCAAGAATACCAGAATCTTCGGTCATGTCCATTGGATTTGCACCATTCATGTTTTCTCCAACAACAAAATATTCTAACTTATTGGTTTTTATAGAAAGGGAACCTCCCCAAGAAAAGTTGGGAGACACAGATGACATACTAACTGCTATCTGCTACCTCCTTTTGTTACTTCCTGATTGAGAGAGCGATTTCTTGGATCAAAGCATGGAACGTTTGGATTGCGGGGATCGATTACTCAAGACCCAACCTTAATTATTGAAAGGAGACCTGTACCTGGACACGCATCCCACTTGGGATCAGGTCACAGGACCAGGCCCATACCCAAATTTTATGTCATGTATTTGCAATGAGAGGTTTCTATGTTACAAGGGAAAAATTGCTCTGTTTTCATGTAGCACAGTCGTTTATTTCAAGCCATTGTTCTTGCAGAAAGAGGAAAAAAAATTAATTGATTCTCCTTTTGGTGACGGTCTCAATTTTGACTTTTTATTTAAAAAAATACCTATCCTGTTGCAATCATTCCAGGATTTCTTATCTTAAAACATTTGGAGAATTCCAATTGTTGTCTTTCCAAAGTAAAATTCTGGAGTGACGACGATGGCTAGTAGCATTCTAGGCTTGCTTGATTAAAAGCATTCCAAGATTTCTTATCTTAGAGCGTTTGAAGAATTTCAAATGATGTCCCCACAAGTGGAGTTATAAAATGACAATGGGTGAGTAGCATTGAGAACGTTAGATATATGAGAATTCTATATGTAAAAGTTGTCATTTGGAATCACAGTTATGAATGTCGTCTCGTGCCCCATTTCGGTGTGACCTCCAAAATGAAAAAATTTGGTCGAATTCAAATTTTTGGCGAAACTCCTCAGAATTACCTTTGGGGGAAATATATAAAAATAATAATATATATGTAGGAAAATAAAAATAATAATTATGAATTTAATCCATTCTAGGAAAACTTTTTAGAATTATATTTTGAGAAAATATAAGACATACAAAGTATATATATGTAGAAAAAGTAAAAAAAAATTGTCAAAAAATATTTTGGGATTTTGGCCAAAATTGGTAGAAATTTGAAATTTCTGATTTCAAACTGATAAGTTTTGAATGCCATTTTCTTTTGGCCACTTGGCTAAAACAAAAAATATTGCCGACATCAGCTGATACGGTACAATATTGATAACTATGTTTGGAATTCCAATTTTTAAAATTCTCCTCTACCAAACAAAAGAACTTTAATGCCGTTAGAAATATACAACAAAAAAAAAGAAAATTAATATTAGAAATACTTGCAACCAAACAAGCCCAAAAAATGGATAAACTCTCAGTTAGAAAGTTTGCAAAATTTCCCTTCTATCAAATAAGTCATTTAGAATTCTGAGGAAGGGGTGGAACTAGAGAATTTTATTTAGAAAGGCCACTATATAAAAAAAAATTATGAGGGGCCATATGGAAAAATACTACACCATTTGCTCTAAATTAATGGGGGTTTTTGGAATTCCTAATAACCACTCCCCACCACCCCCCCCCCCCCCCCCCCCCCCCCCCGCGGGAACTAGAGATTTTTATTTAGAAAGGCCACTATATAAAAAAATTTATGAGGGGCCATATGGAAAAAATACTACACCATTTTCTCTAAAATAAGGGGGGATTTTGGAATTCCTAATAACACAGAACCAAGACACACCCCCCCCCCCCCCCCCCCCCCCCCCCCCCCCCGAGAATTTTATTTAAAGAGGTCACTATACAAAAAATTTTATGAGGGCCATACAGAAAAATACTACACTGTTTTCTCTAAATTAAGATGGGGCTTTGGAATACATAATAACAAAATACGCTCCCAACCCCCCCCCCCCCCCCCCCCCCCCCCCCACAAAACAACAAAACACAAGATACCTCTAAGTCCACCCATATTCCAAGGAGACAACATGTGAAATGGTGTTGGAAATTGTAGACAAGAGAGAAATTATGTTAAAAATGTTTCAACCAAACAGGCGAGGGCGAAAGGCAACAACGTAAGATTCCATGAAAGCAAAGTTGACAAAGTGCAAAATTCTCTCAAGATTCCATGAAAGCCAAAATTGGTAGAAATTTGAAATTTCTGCCAAGATAGACCAATATTCAAACTGATAAGTTTTGAATGCCATTTCCTTTTGGCCACTTGGCTAAAACAAAAAATATTGCCGATATCAGCTGATACGGTACAATATTGATAACTATGTTTGGAATTCCAATTTTTAAAATTCTCCTCTATCAAACAAAAGAACTTTAATGCCGTTAGAAATACCCAACAAAAAAAAAGAAAATTAATATTAGAAATACTTGCAACCAAACAAGCCCAAAAAATGGATATCTAAGAGTTCTACATAGCAAAACTCTCAGTTAGAAAGTTTGCAAAATTTCCCTTCTATCAAATAAGTCATTTAGAATTCTGAGGAAGGGGTGGAACTAGAGAATTTTATTTAGAGAGGCCACTATATAAAAAAAATTATGAGGGGCCATATGGAAAAATACTACACCATTTGCTCTAAATTAATGGGGGTTTTTGGAATTCCTAATAACCACTCTCCCGCCCCGCCCCCCCCCCCCCCCCCCCCCGGGAACTAGAGATTTTTATTTAGAAAGGCCACTATATAAAAAAATTTATGAGGGGCCATATGGAAAAAATACTACACCATTTTCTCTAAAATAAGGGGGGGTTTTGGAATTCCTAATAACACAAAACCACACCCCCCCCCCCCCCTGCCCCGAGAATTTTATTTAAAGAGGTCACTATACAAAAAATTTTATGAGGGCCATATGGAAAAATACTACACTGTTTTCTCTAAATTAAGATAGGGCTTTGGAATACATAATAACAAAATACGGCCCCCCCCCCCCCCCCCCCCCCCCCCCCCCCCCGCAACAACAAAACACAAGATACCTCTAAGTCCACCCATATTCCAAGGAGACAACATGTGAAATGGTGTTGGAAATTGTAGACAAGAGAGAAATTATGTTAAAAATGTTTCCAACCAAACAGGTGAGGGCGAAAGGCAACAACGTAAGATTCCATGAAAGCAAAGTTGACAAAGTGCAAAATTCTCTCAATAGACAGATATGTCGTAGATTAAAGATCCAGCACCATATACAAATAGAATTGATGGTTGTTGCAACAATAGAAAAGAATCGGATATTGATTAGGATGACATATAGTTTGAGGTTATTTAAGAAAATAATTTTAAAAAATAGTTTAAATTAGGTTAAGTTTATATACGTATAATTATCATGATCTGTATTCTATTACAAATTATTGGGAACTCTATTAGAAAATAGTTCAAATTGACTCTCCATCTAAATCCTTAATATATCTCCCTCGACTCAAAATTGGGTTAAAATTAAAATCAAAACTGAATGATAAAATTGAAATCAATTGCAAAATCGACTCCCATCAAACTTGCGTCTTTCATATATAATAATTCGTTCTTGATTGTGATTTATAAGAAATTTTATATTTAGTTAATAAAAGTATGGGACAAAATCTAACAATGAATTTCAATTGATAGAGATGATTTTGTACAACCTAATTAATATTAAGAACTTCTAACCCCCACCCCTTTGAATCGGGCCCCACCCAATGATCTTCAAATTTGTAACACTGAGAATGTTTTTCCTCCTCAGAAATCTTAGACATCATCCCATGCCATTATTACAAACATAATTGTTGAAAATTATCATCTCATAAAAATATTGGGATGTTTTCAAGGGGTTGTCTTGGATGCCATTGGGAAAGTTTTGCAAAAAATAAATCAATTTGTAATTTTGAAAACTTTAAATTAGTTAAAAATCAATAGAAAGTATGCTTAAAATTATTTTTATAGAGTTCTCCCATTTTTCCCTTTTATTATGATTTTCTTGTGATTTTCTCATTATATTTTCATTTTCAGCAATATTTTGAAGATACAGTTATATTATCAAAGAATATTGTTTCAAGTTTTAATTGTAATATTATCACAATAATTTATAAATTGTGCTGATATTTGTGATAGTGGTCTATACTGTGATTTTTATATAAAAGGTCCTTAGTTTTCCTAATAATCACAGAACTCCCTACACAGCAGATTATTGCAAGAAACTCCCTTAACTATATTACTGGTAACGATACCCGTGGACATTATTAAACTAACTGAAATTAGAATTGCCTCTAAAGAGAAAATTATTATTGTATTGAAATGGATTTAAAAAATCAAGTAGAATGAAGATTAATCAATTCAAAGCATAAAGTTTCCCTGGTAATGAAGAGTTCTAGGAAACAAAGATATATAAATTGGGCCACTACAGAGAAAATTTTCTAAGTCACTTGTGAGGCCCACTTGGATGCACACCAGTGATAATAGGATAATGTGATGGAAAGCTCACATTGTGGTTATGACTTTTGCATATGATTTTGGGCAAAAATCATCCCAATTACCCATTCTTAAATGTTTCGCACTAATTGGGAAGTCCATAATTGTTCTAAAGCTCTACAGTTCGAATGATATGGCAAACTCTCTAGTCAAGCAAGGGGTGCATAGAGTTTGTCCACTTGTGGCCCCCATCACTTATTTTATTGGTGTTTGGTGTTGGTAACAGGATTTTGTATCAATTCCTTCGTTGGTTGTTGCTTCTTTTTTTTTTTTTCTACGAGAAAGGGAAAATATATTAGAAAGTCGAAAGGGCAATAAAAGCCAACAAAAGGCAAGAAGGAACAAAGGGGCTGCTAAGGAGAGACCCCTGAAAGCAAAACAAAAGCAAAAATACAAAAGGCTTGGACAAAATGTGGCCAAGAACTATGCCAGGGTACATAGGCATAGAGAGATAAAGAGAGAGCAAAAGAAACCGACGGAAAAAACCCAATAACATATACTTCCTTGCAAGTGTGGTGGAGAGGTTTGCAAGCCAGCATTGGAGCAAGAGAAACTATCCAGGCACCCTTAGTGCAACGATCTCTATGATCTGTCTCATATGAAGCTTGAGAGGTCGATGACGTCACCAATATAGGCTCCTTGTGGTAAAAAAAGGTCCTAGAGTAGATCGTCGCCAGATGCTATTCTGTCTGTAATTTGTGCTGAAATTGAAGAGGAAGGGAATCCCTCAAAATATAGACAATCAGGGAGTCATACTTGGAGAGCGCACCTGCGAGCTCATTAGCTGATCTCTTGCAATAATTAATATACTAAGCATGGAAGTGGGGCAGCAGGTCTTTAATCTTCTTCCATACTGACATCAGGGTCCATTCAAAGTTCTCTTTTTCTTTAAAGTTGGTGAGGGAGGCGGTCACTCTCATTCTGGAGACTAGAAATTTGCATTGATTTGCATATCTTGAAGCCCTTGTAGGGCAAGAAACTCTGTTTCTAAAGATTGCAAAGCAATGTTTTGACCTGCAAAGGCGATGTGCATGTGACCAAAGCAGTCTCTAATGATGCCTCATAGACTAGCCTTCTCAGTAGAGTAGACGAATGAACCATTAAAATTCAGTTTGAACCATCCTGGAGGTGGTGGAAGCCATTTGTCTGGTTGAGCACCAACTTTGGGTCCAGTACTTGTGTACATGCAAGTTAGATTCCATTCAAAAATAGATCTAATGGCCTAAGCTTTGACTTGTTTTGGGATAGGGGGCTAATTGGAAGATGAGACGGTTCTTGGTTTTCCACACATACCAGTTGACAATTGTTCTGACACGTAACTTTGGGAGATTTAAACACTGGGTGAACCAGTTCATATTGTGGAGTCGGATGTGGGTTTGTCGCAAAATGTGGGAGGAGGTCCCAGATTGAATTGGTGAAGGGACACTGATAAAGAAGAAGGTCAACAGTCTCTCGGGAGGAGTGGCAAAAGGAGCAGCAAGAGTTAAGGCCTGGATCGAAGGCAGTAAGCTTATGCGGGGTAGAGAGCTTTCCATGAAGGCATTTCCATATGAAGAATATCATTTTGGGGGCAGCAAGGATTCACCACAATTCTCCAAGGGAACTGAGGACCTAAGGGCGCGCCTTGGAGTTCTCTAGCGATGGCTCTAATGAAGCACTTCTCTATTGGTTGGGACTTCTAGCGGTGGAGATCTGTGTCACAGAGAGGCAGGCTAGAGATAACGTGAACGATGTTTGGACACCACATGCGTGAGAGAAGATTGGTGGACCAAGTTGTCCTAGAGTCACAGTCCATGGTAAGGTCTCTGACCAGGTTGATAGAATGAAGGAAGGTGGAGGAGGATGGCAAAAGTAAGAGCCTCAAGTTATGGCCTCCAAGGAGCCACATGTCTTGAAAAACCTTAACATTCTCTCCTATATCAATCACCCATGAAAGGTTATCCAGGAAAGCGAGTCCAATTTTGAGGATAGTTCGCCAAAGTTTCAAGTCCGCCAGCTTCGGGGTGATGGAGGATAGGTTGCGGGAGCCAATATACTTTTGAGCAAATAGAGAAGCCCACCAGGCAAAGGGCTGATGGACAAGGTGCTAAAGCAAATGAGTTAGGGAGGCCGCATTGTGAATATCCAGGGCTTAGATCCTAAGGCCCCCCTCAACAATGGGGCTTTTCATGAGGTCTCAGTTGAAAGGCCTGTACCTTCCTATCTCCCTATTCGAGCACAGGAATGCTATAGCCGTATAAACCAAAGCATGCAGATGCAATTTTGTTAGTTGGTGAGTGGTCATCCAAAAGTGGGGAATGGATGTCAAATTTGACTAGACAAGTGTCCTATGGCCTACCATAGACATATAATGGCCCTGCCAACCTAAGAGCCATCTTCGAGTCCTGTCCACCACAACAACTAACCGGTTGACCCCACTAGAGGGGAGGCAAATATGGTGTCTAAGGTAGGCGAAGGAGGAGGCCAAACAATTAACTTGAAATAAAGAGCATATCCTTCAGGAGTCTTGAGGAGGGGAGTCACAACTGAAGATGATGGTAGTCTTGCTAGGGTTAACTCCCTGACCTACTTGGGATCCAAAGAGGGCGAGGGTATTACGGACAACAATGGTAGCAGGACTCGAGGCCTTGAAGAACAACAGAATATCATTTGCAAATTGTAATACCGGAATATGATTCCCCTTTTTGTTGAAACTTTCTTTCTTTCTTTTCTTTCTTTTTTTTTTTTTTTGTGTCCTGTTGTTGCTTTCTTAATTTAATTTAATCATTACTAATAAAAATATATATATTCACGGTTCAAATATCTTTTGAGTGCATTAACCAATATATGCTACTTATGAATGGTGTTATATATTTAGGATTTTACCGCCGATCCTACGACATTTGTGAGGTGAGGTCGGGGATTCCATGTCATCAAAAATACAATTCCATCCCAATTATCATCACAACCATTGGCTGAGGGGTCTTAAACTTCAACAGATTCTTCGGTTACGGTTTTTTTGTAAACTCCAATCCATTAGTAAGTATAATTCAAATTCGTGTGAACTTAGAATGAATGTCAAGTACAGCATATTAGTGGTTGTATTGATCATGAACAGTCCGACGTGGTGGTATAGAAGTTAACTATCTAGAGATGACTTAAAGAAGTCACAAGAGGGCTCTTCCATGTATAAAGTATAAATAAAACTTATCTTTATGTTGTCTGAAAGAAATACCGGCACTGTTCCACATAGATTCACCAAACTCGCACTTTCAAGTTTGATGTAAACTAAACGTTCTCCAAAAGAAAACAGGAGTAAATATAAAAAGAAGACGGGTTTATTGTCTCTACGGGGCCTCATAGCAATTAGCAAGCACCTTCGCTAGTAATGCTGTAATAGTCAAAGTGCATTGTCAGAATATATTCAAGAAACGCCACCACAATATACCTTCCTTACATGTGAAGAAAGAAGATGTGCACTACTTCCTCATCATCTGGCTTCATGGTAATGATTAAACCTATATACAAGTGCAATCTTTAAAATATTAAAAATACAATGGGAATTGTACTTACTGTTGAATCTGATAAACACATATTTTTCATATAAGTTTAATGTTTGGTTTATCAATTAATTTTATTTAGATTGACCTAAAATCTGGTCAAAGTATCAAAGCATGGAGTGGGGTTGAATTGACAGTTTGGATTCTATTTGTATTGGCCGCACCATATGAACATTTTGATAGGAAAGAAGAAAGGAAAAAATTCTAAGTAGACAGAAAAATAGTGAAAGAGAAATGAGTAAGAGAAAAAGAATAATGCATGTTAGGTTGTTAATTTTTTAACTAGAGGTGGACCTAAATAATCTTAAATATCTTTATCATTATTGATAAAAATAATTAGCTGTTTTAGTAACTAAGTCCCTTAACATTTCATATTGTGATAAGAGGTCCACAATATTTTGTCACAGAGACGGACGTCATTTTTTTTTTCAAATTTAAGCATTTAAAAAGTCTAAAATGCCCTCCTATAGATAGTACTAGTGCACACCCTTCTTCCTTTGCTACATTGATCGGCAGCTGGAGCTCATCTAATGGAGTAGTGATAATTGGCGGGACCTAGCAATAGTCGGTGATGATGTGCTGCGGCGGTGACGTCGGATTTGGGCGAGGCGAAGAGTTGAAATCCTCTACAAATAGCAAATCCAATTGTTGTCAAAGCCCACACTGCTATCTCTTCTCTCCAACACAGCTGTTAGATCCACACTTTTCTCCTTATACTCGGCTTCTTCTTTTTGCATCACAACAACCTCCTCCACACTGCAACTCTTTAATAGCCATGTATTGCAAATGCAGTAGCATCCAAGATGCCTTCCACCTGCTTGACAAAATGCCTTAAAAAAATAATGTCACTTGAAATTGCATCATCTTTAGCTGCCTACGTTACAAACTTACCTCCTTGTCCCTTCTTTACTTCTTGAAGATGGTGCTGCTTGGTTTGGCGCCCAACTTGTGTAAGGTATGCATGGTTCTTGATGACCATACTTGTTTGGGAGCTGTTGCTCTGTGAAGTAGTCTTTTTGGACATGAGTATGTTGTTAGATGGGGGTTTTTAAGAGAAGAGATGATGGAGACAAGGATGAGAGTGTCTGTGGAAAATGCTCTGGTTCATATGTATTTTGAATTGAAAAGTTTAGCATATGCCGAAAAGGTGGTTGATGGAATGTCCACTAGGGATTTAATCATGTAGACTATAAAGATATTTGAATTTCTCCATAAACTCAGATAATATTATATTTCTAAGTTTTTGTGTTGAGAATATGAAACTCATATAATATTATTTGAGTTTCCTCATAAACTTAGATAATATTATCTGAGTTTTGTGTTAAGAATTTGAAACTAAGATAATATTCTCTAAGTCTTTACTCTAATTTTTCGACAAACTGAGATAATAATTTATCTAAGTTTCTCCACAAACTCATATAATATCATTTTAGTTTTGGTATTATCTGAGTTTCTCCACTAACTCATATAACAATTTATCTGAGTTTATCTACAAACTCAAATAATATCATTTGAGTTTTGTATTGAGAATTTGAAACTTAGACAAATAATATTGTTTGAGTTTCTCCACTAAGTTAGATAATATTATCTGATTTTTGTATTAAGAATTTGAAACTCAATTAATATTATCTAAGTTTTTCTATAAACTCAAATAACAACTTAACCAAGTTTTGCTATTATATGAGTTTTGTGTTGAAAATCTAAAACTCAGATAGATAATATTAAGTTTATCCACAAACTTAGATGACAATTTATCCGAGTTTTGATATCATCTGAGTTTTGTGTTGAAAATCAGAAACTCGGATAAATAATATTATCTGAGTTTCTCCACAAACTTGATAACAATTTATCTGAGTTTTGTATTAAAAATCTGAAACTCAGATAGATAATATTATCTGAATTTTTCCACAAACTTAGATAATAATTTTTATGAGTTTTGATATTATCTGCGTTTTTCCACAAATTCAAGTAATATTGTCTGAGTTTTGTGTTAAGAATCTGAAACCAAAACATATAATATTATTAAAGTTTTTCCACAAACTTAGATTTGTATTGAGAATCTCAAACTAAGATAATATTATTCGAGTTTCTCCATAAATTTAGATAATATTATTTGATTTTGTGTTGAGAATCTCAAACTCATATAATATTATTCGAGTTTCTCCACAAACTTAAATAATATTATTTGAGTTTTCCAGATAATTTTTGACAATTTGTTTTTACGGGATTTCATATGCAAATGAGTCTTGTTTGAAATGTTTTGATTAGTAGATTCTAAATATATCATTTTTTTTCCAAAATAGATATCATGAATAGAAGTTATGAAATTTTAATCTTGTAAAACACAAAAGATATAAGTAGTTGGCAAATCAGTTAATAAAAATATGGCTGGCCTTATTATGGGCCTCTGCTTAAAATAAGTCCAGCCAGCAGGACTATAATATTTTTTAGAGGAAAAATTAGTGGATTGCGTCTTCAATTTGCATCATACAAATTGTTTAATTTTGCCAAATAACTAAATAGAACTTTCTTAGTAATATCGTACATTCATTTTATCATCTCAACGTCTTTTATGACATAGGTATTCGTGTGGTATTTGACCCAAAATTACCACTCCTCAAGACACAATTGCCGAATGACAAAGTTGACCTAAATGACTAATTTCATCTTAGATTTTTATGTTTTACCAGCACAAGCAGGAAAAACATATTGGGGTTTAAAAAACATTACAACGAGTGGTGCCATCGCCGGCGAGGTAGCCTTATCATCACTCTAGGTATTTTGGTTAAAAATAGAGAATGTGCAGTACCCATGCCTTTTCCATTATTCTTACCCGGCTAATCAAAGTCTAAGCATGTTTTTCTTTGTAAAAATCCCTTTTTTTAATAGAAAAAAGGCAGGCAGATTATATTATAACTTATAACACAGTACAGTAAAATCTTTATTTACTTCCAAATACCCCCCTTATTTTAAGAAAGTAATTCACTCTCCAAGGTGCCTATTTAATTATTGCTCAAGAAAATACCAATTACAGGAGGCAGATATTTCATGACACTGCATAGCATACCATAACAAAGTGGGCCCTACCATTGATTAAGGTATGTGAGAACAAGGCAACTCATTTCCAAACCAAACCGTCTCATCTCACGTATTTAATTTAAGCGAAGAAAATACTTGGAAAGTTGAACCGTTTTAGGGTCTCTTTTACCCTACTGTTTGGTTGAGCGGTTAGTATCCCTTTTTCTCAGTGGGCCCACCAAATAAACGGCTCAGATGGTGTCCATTCCCCAAATTTAAGATCTCCAACATTTTCTGAAGTCAGAAGTGGGATTCCACTTTTTTCAGTTGGAAGTGGGGGGTTGTTTTGCTTCTCCATCTCAAGGCACCAGCGAAGGCAGGCTTTTTGGCTCTCTCTTTCTCTTTCCATCTCTACATTGTTTGTAGAGATTTGGCCTTTTGTTTGGTCGAAGGTATTCATTCTTCTGCTCTTTCTCCCCCTCCTCTGCTTCTTCTTCTTTTCCTGCTTATGATTCAATGATCTTGACATGTGTTGGTGTTTGTTAAAGCTTCTGGTGATTTGGGTGCTCTTTTTTCTGTTGGAATTTGCATAAAGATTGGATTTTTATTGCAGCTCTATCGATTTTACGTTCTGGGTAATGATCCATTTGGCGTAGTTTGTTTTCATCTTCCTTTATTTTATGTTTTTGGTGATTGCTGAGCGTTGGTTTCAGTGGTTTTGTTGTGTTCGGATCTGGGGTTCTGGTTTGTGTTTTGGAATCATCTGCTTTCGGTGGTGGGTTTTGTCATTAGTGGATCAAAAGGTGATTTTTTCTTCTTTTGGATATGGGTTTTTCTTAATTTTTAGAATCTGTTGTTTGTTATAGTTTTAGGGTTTCTGTGGAAGGGCTAGGGTTTTGGAGTTATTTTTGAGAGATCTTGGGGTTTTCTAGTCCTTTTTACTAATTATTCTCTCATGTGTGTATGAAAAGGTCTCTCAGTTCTCCAAGGGCTTAAGAATCTAGCTCTCTGCAAATCTAGCTCTCTGTAAATTTACTCATTAAAAAAAAAAAAAACTCTGGGGTTGTGGGTCGTGTGGTTTTGCTCTGGGGTTTTAGGATTTTGTTCATTCCTTCTATTTTGGAACTTTGGGTGCCTGCGGTTCTCAGTTCAGGAGATGTTGTGGTTAGTGCTTGTTCTTGCATATATTTGATTAGACTTTGATATTTTGTGGTTTTCATTTAGCGTGATCTTGCAGCTGAGGGGACTGTGCATACATGCTTTTCTGGGTTTTGGGGTTTGGTCCGTTTTTCAGATCAAACTTCTTGCAGTGTGCAAAGGTTTTCTTGAATTTGTGTTTTTTTCATCATCCATCACCATCAGAAGAGCCTTCTCTCATCAGTATGGGTTCGCCTAAAAGAGTTCTACTCCAAAATTTTATGTAAAAAAAAAAATCTAACAAATCTATACCTAAAGATCGTACAAAGTGAAAATCACAAAGCCTACTAAGAAATTTTAAACAAGAACCTCTCTTTCTCTCTCTCATACACGTATGCACATGTGCACTTAAAGTATCAGAAATCTTATATGTTTTCACCCTCTGACTAGGTAAAGATATAATCATCTTCAGTTGCAGAATCCATTTACTTAGGGTAACCTTTGTAAGTTTCGTTCTCCCACTCCGCCTCATTCAAAGGATACACTCATTGCTCTACAAAATGCATGTTATTCCTTGCTATTTCACCTGAGGTCTTGAATTACCTTTCTCTTTTCTTAGGATTGGGTTTTTTAACAAGTGGAGTTGAGCTTGAGTGAGGCCTGAGCTCCAGCTTGAATGTCTTCCTAATACATTTTGGTATATTTTCAAGTTGATCTTCGACTCTTCGGGCTTGAGCTCTAGGCAAAGTTAGCTAATCGAACTCGAGTTCAAGCTTGATGTAAGCCCTTAATTGAGTTGATCCCAAGCTGAGTTGAGCTAAATAGGCTCTAGCATATTCTTTGCTTGTAGCTAATTGAGCAAAGCTTGAGCTTGAGCCCATGCTTCTTAAGCTGAGTTATGATGGCTCAATTTGATGACAGTTCTACCTTTTATCTACCACAAGAAAGCCGTTGATTGTTGAATCATCTCTGTAAATGTATGCAAACCTTCTCAGATTATATTTTCTCTTCAGTTGCTGTCATCCAGAAATACCTCTAATATACTCGTTTCTAATCTTATCCTTTCTAGTGACATTGCGCATCTAATTCACCGTGTGCATCCTGGCTACAATCTACACAAACTTTAGCATCTTTGCATTTCCTTGTTGCGCAATCATCTTCTCATGACATATTAAGCCTATTTGCTATGTCATATAAGATATAAGCCCTTAATCTAAGCTGCACTCATCAATCACATACCACCAAACTAGTCCATCTCCATGTAGTTCATGTTGTACTAATTATACTTGTTAGATCATTAAGGAGGATTATTGTTCCAAGATATTATAAAAGAGAGATTCCATTCACAACGAGAAACACTTAATCTGGTCCAAATACATTACCTTTTCTCTCTATTCTAAAGTTGTGTGTGGAAATTACAATGAAAAATATGATTTTATTACCTGTGGAAATTCCAATCCAAACATATGATTTTATTAAGCTTTTTGAGTGGAGAAGGCACCCTACTTTTTTCTGTTCTTTTTTTTTTTTAATGGGCCCTCACAATGGGAGATTATGATGCAATCAAATGAAGAACATCATTGACATATATTAAGGTATCATAAATGATATATGGGTGAATAGTTAAATTTATTTAAAATAAGAACATTACTAAGAAAACTAAACAATTTTCAGTGTTTATTTTCCTCTTTAAAATTAAAAATGAGAACAAAATAAAATCCAAATCATCTACCTTGCGTGGTAGGATGTCTCCTGAAGTTAAAGAAGTTTTCATAAAGAAAAAAAAAGTGTAGTATGAAACCCATACGCACCATTGTGTGCTCTAGTTTGAATCACAAAATTCACCTTTGATTGGGTTTCGTTGTAGAGATAGTGTAATTGGGATTTGTTGCATAGATATGAATATTTTCAGTTATGATTCAAGATAGATCGTAGGATTCAGGAGGCAAATTGTAGGATTCAAATTGCTGCATACAAAATTTGATTTGTTCAATATTCCTACAAGTTTAGTTGAGGAAATTCCTCTCAATCACCATGTATCTTTCTTGTTGATCAGTCAAAACCTTAAACACCTCATCCTTGCTCTTTAAACTAAAATGTAGTCCATCATCAAGCTCTAGAACTCACCAGGCTTCTAACCATGCCCAAATCACACAAATCCTACCTTGAGCTTCACACCATCAAGCCCCACATGTTTGCAAGCTTTCACTCATGGCTTGGACCCACTTGATCCCACACGCCCACTCCAGAAATTCATGTGGTGTTGCATGAAAGGGAGGAAATAGAAGAAGGGAGGCCACATGAATAAAGGAAGAGAAAGGGAGGGTGCCTCTCTTCTTCCTTTCCCCGCAATGTCTCTTTCCAATGTCCTCTCTCGGAAATCCATCTTCACTCATGCCCCCCTTCTTGAATCTGGAACATCATCATCCTAGCCACTCAAGAACCTGCATGTTCTATAAATTCAACAATTATCAGGTCCCTTGGCCACGCATTGGATTGCAAACACAAGACACAACTCAAGCAATTTTCCTCACACCTTTTCCTTCAATCCTTCTTGCCAAAGCTTCTGTCCTACCATTTTGATCCTATAGCATTCCCTTTGGAAAAGTGTTGCAAAAACCATTTGAAATAATGATGAAATGGGACAAATGGGGGGAAAATTCTCTGAGTTGAGATTGAGTGCTCCCTTATCTCAAGTCCTTTTCATCCACTACAGTCTCAGCATCTTGGGAGTTTAACCCTGCTCTCGAGCTGCCTGATTTGAGATGCAAAAGCTCTGATCAGGCTGTTATGTTGCCATGATTCCAATATGGGCAGACATGTCATTCTATTTACCCTCCATTTTATTTACAATTCAAACAAATGCCTTTTCATTTATTTATCATCATTGCATTCTAGAGCTCATGGATTGGTTTTGTTACTCTGGAATCTGTTTTATACTTGCAATTTGAAGGGGTGCCTAATCAATAAAAGGAATCATGTGAATAAACCAAAAAATGAGTAAATAAAAAGAGGGTAAAGGAGTGAAATCAGCACGCATCGATTGATATTTTCAAACCAAAAATAAATTTTCCTATTGACAGTGAGTTCCAATCAAAATATTTGGTGAGCATTTGTCATAGTTTGGAATTTTGAAATGATGGAGCTAGAAAGTCCTAGGTATGGGTATAGTCGAAAACTAAAAATCTTATTTCATGTTGACACGCCTGGATTGACCCCTGTTGAAAGGATTCTATCTGCTGCCGCTTTCGTTTTCACTAAAAAAATAGGAATAGAGAAGGGGGAAAACTATTCTACAAATTCCAGATATCAGATAAATAAAAAAGAGAGGAAATGATTTAAATTTTCAGATTTGTTGACTGAAATTTTATATTTATGGTCAATTCAAAGTCCTTTCCTTTTTTGCAGTGATATCCAATTATTTACAGAAATCTGGGAACTAAACTAGAAAAAGAAGAAGAAAGGAAAGGGAGAGATGAATGCAATCTAAAACGGAATGGAATGCTGCTAAATAGAAACTAAACTTGGAGGAAACTAAGCTGGAATTTAGGAGGATGTAAGATGCAACTGAAAGAAGAAACTTGTGTTGAATGTAAATCTAAGGTGCAATGGAAGATAAACAAGAAGTTAAGATGCAATTAAGTGCAAACCTTAGTGCAAATTTGAAAAGAAACTAATGCAATCTTATATACATTGAATAAAATTTTTATAAATTTGAAACTTGAATGTTGGAAAATATGGAGGAGGAGAAGGAAACCCAAACCTTCAGGTCACTATGGAGGAGGAGAAGGAAACCCAAACCTTCAGGTCACTTGAATGCTTTAGTCCTCTTCTCAAAGCTTCAAGAGAGCACATCATGGTGCGTGAGAGTCATTATTGTGGATGAATGCACTGCTGGTGGAATGAGGGGTTTTTTAAGTGACATTTGCACCAATTTGTGATTGGAAGGAGGCGGAATTGAAGTAGGAACCATACCTCTTGGTTTGGATGAGAGTAGGAAAGCAAATTGCACGAAGACATCATCTCAGGGTCTCATGGTCTCTGGTCCATCTGTTACCTTAATTTTTGTGTTCTGTAAACTGTTGGAAAGCTCTCAGCGCGTAGAGCAACATGATAAGTAGATTCATACCATGAAAGTCAAGAAAATAGTTTAAATCACAGCTTAACAGGACAGACTTTCTCTTAATAGCAAGCCTTCGTTTTTTTTTGTTTATTTATTTATTTTATGGTTTTGAAATGGTATATTTATAAGGCCTGGTTTTAGTTTTTTCAGATAATTATGACTTTGATAATCTTTCGAAATGTTCTAAGTTAATTAAGAAGTATAATATGGGGCACAATGAATTCCTTCCAACTTAGCTGTAGGTTCTTTTCATTTTTTTACAATTTATAATTTTGCTTTGCAACCTGGTCCAACTTTCAGGAAACTGAATTTATTACTATCACAGTAGAAGGGTACTGAAAATTTTTTCCCTTTCTCTCTTTCTTTTTTTCTGGTGATGAATCCAGAGATTTGTGGCTGTGACAACCTCAGTAATATAGCTTTTCTGTCATTTTGTTACAATTTATAATTTTGCTTTGCGACCTGGTCCAGCTTTCAGGAAACTGAATTTATTACTTTCACATTAGAAGGGTACTGAAAATTTTTTCCCTTTCTCTCTTTCGTTTTTTTCTGGTAATGAATCCAGAGATTTGTGGCTGTGAGCACCTCAGGAATATTAGCTTTACTGCAGAAATGGCATCACAGACAGTGAGTCCTGCTGCTGCTCCCAGTGCTGAAGTGGTATATACAATGCTTTTATAAAAATCTGGGGTATAAGTTTTAAATACTGTGGAGATTTTTTTGTAGTGGCTTCTTATCTGGTTGACTTGTCCACAGGTGGGCCATGCTTTTGTTGAACAGTATTATCGGATTCTTCACCGATCGCCGGAATCAGTTTATAAATTTTACCATGACTCTAGCTTGGTTAGCCGGCCTGAACCAAATGGTGTTATGACTTCAGTGACAACTATGCATGTATGTTCTTCATGGTGAACTCAATTTGTAGTAATTGCTCCTTTGTTTTGTTCCTTTTCCTTGCAAGTTGCAACACTATAGTGTTAATGGAATTAATGGAAATAAGAAAGTAGAGAAACAGATAACTGCATTTTTCTAATTTATAATGGAATGGCTTCACTGGCTTGCTAAGTATTTTATCATCTCTTGTACGGCATCTGCTCTTTCTTATGCATAAATGCTTGTTTCCATATTGTTTATTTATTGTGCATTTGCTAATGTCTGCGTGTGACATATGTTAAAAAAGTGTCATATCGAGGTGGGCAGGGATACATTAGAAGTGACAGATGCTTGACCAATGCCAAAGGCAAGAAAATTGAAATTTTAATCATGTCTTGCTGGAAGCAGATGATATGGCAGATGGTCTTGCCAAGGAAGGCATTTTTAGATTTCATATTTATTTTGATGTTTAGCTGTTTCTATTTTCTTTTTTTCCTGTGTGTTTTTTCCCCTTCGAGAGGTCTCTCTCTCTCTCTCTCTAATAAAATTTACTTTTATGAATAAAAAAAAATTGCTGGGGTTGGCCTAGTGGCCAAGGGGGGTACCTAAACCTGTTCGCTCAAGGATCATTCCCTGGGTGGTATGGTGAGAGGAGTCCTATCCACAAGGACATCCCTATATTAATATCGCAAATGTTTGTCTCTTTGCTGATTTGTTTCGTTCAATATAGTCTGAAAATGGAAACCCCCTTTGCTTTTCCTTTATTTTTTCTTTTCTTCACCCCTTTTTCTTCCCAACTCAAGATTCACAATATGAACACTAACGAATTTTGATTTGGAAGTACATAGAGCTTTAGAAAGCTATATAACTGAAATTCCATTCCACTAGCATGGTTTGCTTCTGCCACTCATTTCTACGTAAGTGTTTTGTTGTGATTTGCAAAGTAAGTGAATCATCTTTTCTAAATTTTTGATGCAGGTAGTGGAGATGGGAAGGTCTAATCGTGGACCAGGGGTTTCCTAAAATTAAACCCACCTGTCATCCTAATCCTTGATTTTAATGGATTCATAGCTTCAACATTTTTAAACTACAAATTATATTTTATTTTTTTGATTTAGTATAATAGTGAACCTGGGTTGAATGATCATTAATTTGTGATAAGTGCCAATTTGTTCATGTGTTTTGGGTTGAGGGTGATAGTGGGGGTAGTGAGCATGAGGGGGTTCAATTGTGATCATTAGGTGGGTTCCATGGAGAGGTGTGCATTAGAGGTTGGATTAATAGAGATTCAGGAGGACACGGACACACATTTTTGTTTCTTTGGAGGAAAGTGTAAAACAGATTCAATGGGAACTGCTTGATTGTTTAGTTAGTGCAAGGTTGTGAAATCGGGTCATATTCTTCTCTTCTTGTCTCTAATTGGCAACAATTCATGTCCTGTATCTTCTATGAGGAATTTAGTGACAGTATTGGGGCAATATTCAAAGATTAAGGGGGAAAAAAGTATTGTCATTTAATCTTTGGTGTTTAATCTTGGGTGCTGTCTCAGAATTATTAATTGATTTATAAGCTTGCATTGTGATTTTGGAGCCTTTACTAATATGAATATTTCTTCCTCTAGATCCTGGTGTGGATCATGTTAGCTTTAACCACGATTTACTTAAGCATAGGATCCATTATCATGGATTTAGATTTGAAAAACACAATCGTAACAATCAATATGAACACATGTCTGAATCCATCGCTTTCATCTTGATCTTCTCTATTTCGGCAACCCATTGACGGCCACCTTTAATCAGGGAATTATAATCCGCTTTTCCTCCTCCTCCCTTCTGCATGATTAGTAATTGATCCAAGCAAAATCCTAGTAGTGAAGGGAGTCACCCCTGAAGCCTTTTATATGAGGTTTTCTGTCATGTTTCCTTTCCCATCATGGAACCTGTCTCCCTTTTGTAGGATTTGGTAAGCTCTCTGTCATTAGCCAAAATAGGATCCCTTAATGATTAGAAATTAAAAACTCTTTTCTTAACTCCCAAGTTTTTGGGAACCCAATCACAAGGACTCTTTAATGCATTTAGCCATTCAAGCGCGGTTCACTCATAAGCAATGGCAGACCTAGGATTTACGTTTGGATGGTGCGGACAATGGTGGGGTGTAGAAGTGAAATACTAAAATCAATTTTTTTAGAGTTTAATTTAAAGAATTTCTCGAATCACGCTGGTGCGGTCGCACCCATGTGACAACATGTAGGTCCGCCCTTGCTCATAGGAGGCGTGCTGTCATGTGGGCCAGACTCTCACACTTCTAACATACTATTGAAGTAAATGGTATGAATGTAACAATCTGATTTGTTTAGTATTTAATGAGCAGATTTATGAAATAACAAAAAATGATATTTGTGAGTATATCTGTTCAGTTTTTTTAGCTTTACATGTGCTGTTCTATGGCTATTTTCTGGAAAGTTCCATGTGAAGTTGCAAGTTAACAAAGATCTACAGAACAACACTCTTCTCTTTCTCTCTCTCTCTCTCAAAAAAAAAAAAAAAAAAAAAAAAACCCTCTCCTTGATTAGGTTATACTAAACAGATTTTTTGGGCAACTAGAGTTGCAGGGCTTTGAACGCACCATTTCGGAGAGACTTACCGCACAATTTTCTCATGGAAATTGGTTCATGTTTTGGGCAAAATCTCATGTGTCTACTTTCATTCACATTCACACTCACACATAATCTCTGAAAAGTGTTGAACATTAGCTTTTAAAAGCAACCTCTAAAATAAATTTAGCAACTACCCTACCTATTTCAGGGGAGTTTTTTTTTTTAATCTTTAATACTTGAATTCTAATAAAGTGGAAGCAAGCATGGTTCAAAATAGCTACATAGCGGCCGCATTATCAGCTGTAGCGATTGAAGTTGCTACGCTATTTTGAAAAGAGCATCACAATGATCTAAAACCTTTTAGAGCCAGTCAATTTTAATTTATTGTAATATTTTTTGTATTTTTTCTCCTCAATAGTGTTTCCTAATGGCTAATGTTGTCTCTAACCCTTATATGGTTCCAAATTACTAAAAAAACAGAAGATTGGTTGCTACACAAGATTCAAATTTATTTGACCGCTTAAAAAATTCACACCGCCACGTTGCTACGTATCGTTGCAACGGCTACATATCACTTGCTACATAGCATTTTATCCATTAGCCCCTACGCCCGCTGCAACTATTATTTTGATCATTGGAAGCCGGCCCACTTTTTCCAATCCAAAAAAAGGAGGGATAATTTTCCAAGGAATAAAACTTTCAGTAATTTTAGTGGGGAGAAAATGAGGGGAATGGCAGTGAGGAAAAAAATTGAAACACTTTCTCACTACTCACAAGTCTTCAAACATTACCATTTCCTTGTTTAACTTGAAATAATGGACTTGTGATTGTGAAACGTAGTTCTTAATTTTGTTTTGGTCTCCATTTCAGTGTAGACTTAAAAATGAAATATTTCGTCATTTTGGAATTTTTGGAATTTTTTTTGAAAATTATAAAAATTATTAAACATATATATACAAATATAAAATCACTATTATTGACAATGTGATAATAAAACATTATTAGTAATACAAAATTTTATATGAATTAGTTCTCTAATTTAGTGGTGAGGCCACAAATCATTATCTAAAAAAATTACAGCCAATGTGAATAGGTATCAGCCTATTCTCATCTTGGTAAGGCCAAACACACAGGCTATGGGTAGCTGCATTTCTCATCTTGGTAAGACTAAAGTGAAGAAATGAAAGAAAAGAACCCATCAGCCATCCCTTGGGTATGCTCTTCTGTCTTCTCCATCTCCCACCTTTTTTTCCCCCTTCTCGTACCAGGTTACATGTTTTGCCATTGCATGTTGTTGCTTGATATCATACTCACTCTCTACTAGGTGGAGCCCCCTCCCCTCTCCCTGTGTTTTATTTTATTTTTTCTTTTTTCTAAACAATAATTTGATTGAAATTGTTTTATTATTGGCATTTCAGATAAATTGGAAATTTTGTCCATCTCAGTGCTTCTGGCAAAAAATATGGATTTCTGCCGAGATTGACCGAAAGTCAAACCGAAACTTTTTTAACTTCATTTCAGCTTCATGGGCGAAATGAACTTTTTCGACCATTTTGCCTGAAACGAAACGGTTTTAATTACTATGCCGTGCAAATTTAAAGATCCTTCATCAATCCTAAGTCCATTAGTAGGAAAAATGACTGATGTTCATCAATTTCAAAAGAAATAAAAGAATTAGACAATCAATTTACTTGTTGTGCAACCTTATTACTTTGGTAAGGTAAAAGAAAAACCTTTAATCTGATTAATTTTCCATCAGAAAAATGACCACCTGAACTGTATGTAATAAATAAAAGCTCCATTTATTATCCAACAAAAAACGGAGAAAAGCATTCACATTTCAGCATGAAAGTTCATCAAAGATAGAGATTAGTATTTGGGTCTTTGTCTCTATTGGCTAAGAAAGGAGAAGCTCTCGTACCATGCATATCAGAAAAAGAAACGAAGACTGGTCTCATGCACATAGTTATTAAAACCATTTTGTTTTGGTCATGAAGCTGAAATGAAATCCATGTTAAATGTTTTCAGTTTGACTTTTGGTCAATCTCGGCCGAAATCTCTGAGATGGACAAAATTTTTGATATATTTGAAATGTCAAAAAAAAAAAAAAAAACAATTCAATCAAATTATTGTTTTAAAAAAAAGATAAAAATAAAATAAAACATAAAGATAGAGGGGAGGGGGCTTCACATAGTAGAGAGAGCATGTGATATCAAACAACAGCATGCATTCATAGAAAATGTAACCCTAAACCTCTGTTATGAGCAAGGGGAAAAAAAAAAAAAGAAAGGTGGGAAATGCAGAAGTGCATATGTGAGGGATGGTGGGGTGAGGGCAGAATCTCCTTCTACTCCTTCCTCCCTCTTCCTCTTCCTCTTCTTCCCCTCTTTTCTTTCCTTTAGACTTACCGAGATGTGAAATGCAACCACCCATTTAATGCTGTGTGTCTAATCAAGATAAGAAAGTCTGCGATTTACTATTTTGGCCTTTTGAAGACGAGAATGGGCTGCCCATTTATTTCAATTGGGTTGGAAAGTGGCTTTTGGTCTTACCGATGTGAAAAGTTAGCTAGTGATTTATTTATTCATTAATTATTACTATTTGCTTTGCTTGAAATGGGGCAAGTGCTTTTGGACATGCTTATTCACGTTGATTGTAATTTTTTAGATATTGATTTTTAACCTTCACCACTTAAATTAAAAAACTAAACAATATTGTAATTTTGTATTACTAATAATGTTTTATTATCACATTATCAATAATATATATTTTATATTTGTCTATATATGTTTAATAATTTTTATATTTTTCCAAAAAAAATTCCAAAAAATTTTGCTTAAATTCTGAAATGCTGAAATATTTTATTTTTGAGGCTACACAGCAATGGAGACCGAAACAAAATTAACAACTAATGCTCATGTGACTATTGACTTGGCTTGCCACATTTTACAGCCCTATGATTGAGGATCCCACAATGAATTGGGAGACATCGATAGGACAGGCTACCCCTATCTCTTTATGCATATCAAAAAAAGAAATGAGGGCAGGGATCTCGTGTGACTACTGGGACGGCGCGGGGGGGGGGGGGGGGGTGGAGATCTAAGCCTATGTGTAGACAAGTACCAAAGAATTGGCTTTTTTTTTTTTTTTGCTTATTTTGGGAGTGTTCCGGGGGGTGGGGGGGTTTTGGTTTTTCATGATCGAGATATTGGCCCCAGAACTCAACTGTCAAAAAATGACTCTGAAAGCCGGGAAGCATGAAAGGGAAAATATAAAGTTGTACTTCTTCAATGGTAGAGGTTGGCAAATGTTTTGAATTTCTGTACAAGTTGACATTTTCCTGGAATATATCTGTCATATATCTCGTTGGCATAACTTTTTTTCCTGTACATTTTTTTTAACAAGACTAGTTGTTCACTCCCAAGAATAAAATAAAACACCAGTGTTGATCCCTAACTTGGCTTGGTCTGGCGCCAGTTGATATTTTTGTTCATATTGTAATTGTTATCAGAGTCCTACTATTTGTACTGATTCCAAAAGAAAAAGATTCATATCCGTGCAATGAATTCCATTTAGAGGTGAATCTGGGTTGTGTTTGTTTCAAATCCATTGGTTTTATCATGATCAAGATATTGGCCCCAGAACTAAACTGTCAAAAAATGACTCCGAAAGCCAGGAAGCATGAAAGGGAAAAAAAAGTTGTACTTCTTCAATGGTAGAGGTTGGCAAATGTTTTGAATTTCTGTACAACTTGACATTTTCCTGGAATATATCTGCTGTATATCTCGTTGGCATAACTGTTTTTCCTGTACATTTTTTTCCTTTTAACAAGATTAGTTGTTAACTCCCAAGAATAAAATAAAACACCAGTGTTGATCCCTCACTTGGCTTGGTCTGGTGCCAATTGATACTTTTGTTCATACTGTAATTGTTGTCAGAGTCCTATTATTTTTACTGAATCCAAAAGAAAAAGATTCATATCCCTACAATGAATTCCATTTAGAGGTGAATCTTGGGATTCAATACTTGTTTCATTGAATCTTATGTTCCAGGTGATTTAGCTAAGCGGGAACAGCCACAGTCAAGGGGTTAATATTAGTGTTTTTTAATTTATTTTTCCTTTCTTTCATTAGGGTTTCTATTTTTAAAAACATTATTTAGTGGTTAATAAAATCTCTTAGGAATTTTTGCACTTTGGGGAGGTTTTTGTGATAAATAAAGAGTAAGCATGGGACTAAAATATTTGATTGTATGGATGGGGTTTCATCCTAAATTCATGTTTTCTTAGTTCTTCTCAGCTTTTTCTTCATAAGCACTTTTTTAACTTACAAATAATCCTAACCTTGTAAGTTTGATGATTTAAATTGTATTTCTATTTTTTTTATTTAAAGGACAAAAAAATATGGATGGAAAATTGCTGGATTATGAATAACTACTTTCTTGAAAAAAATTAAAATTTCGAATAAAATATAAAAAATGCTAAGATTGCGATACATTCACGATATGATTCAATTCATCCCCTTGAATGAGTTTCAATTTCAATTTTCAAAACAATGCTGATTTGTACAATCAAAAGAAAATTCATAGAATCTACAATATCTTTAAGTGGGGAAACTCGTAGAAAACTTGAAGAAAATACTGAACAACCTATAAAGTCCGGCACCCAAAATCATATGCAAATAGAGATTTCATCTATTAGTAGTGTAAGCTCAATCTATTTTCATATGGATGGAATATATATATTTATATACGTATATAAATTATTTTTATGAATGGTATATAGGTGGAACATTTTACTTGAGTAGTATATACATGGCTGTGGTTTGGGCCATCGGCAATGCACATGGTGTGGATGATAAATTTCAAAGGTTAGTATTGTTTGAGTAGGGTTTTCAATCGTTCATCATGCTATTCATGCAATTTCTATTTTTGATAAAGATTGATTAGAGTTTGTATGATTATGTCTTGAAAGTTAATAGAGAAATTGAAAGAACCATCTCCTTTCGTCAAGGGGATGTGATTTATGACAAAATTGCAGTTATTGCATTAGATAATTATAGTATATATGGAAAGGACATCTCTAGCTCAGCTGGTTAGAGACATCGGTGTACGAGTTTGAGTCTCATTGTGGGGTGAAAAAAGCTTAATTAAGGTTTAAATCTTACCAAATAAAAGTTTTACCATTGTTGATTAAAAAAGATGGTTTAAGTTAAAAAATTACAAAACTTACATTTTATCACAATATTGTTGGGCTACTAAAGAGGTTTGACCATAGGTGATTTAGCATATAGTTACCTGATTTGCAATTCGAATTTGAGTTCGTAGTTCGCAGTTTGATACTTATTTAAATTTGAAAATTTGATGGGGTAGTTTACTTAATTCATTTTCAGATTCGCTTAATTCACAATTCGAATTTGATGAGTTAGATGTACTAATTTGTAATGTCAATTATATATATATATTTATATATATACATATATGAATATTTTACGAGAGCTTTAAATATTTTAATTAATATATAAATAATAATAATATTCACAAGGAATATGATGAAAAATATAAAGCCATCATCGTCAAAGCTCCCATCTATATTAATGGTCGGTGGTTTGTGGTTTGAGTTATGACAAAGTATGTGCCTCCCACTGATAAGCATAGATGAAAATTTTCAATTTAATAGAAGGAGGTCCCATCATCAAATTAACCAATATAAAACATGCGCACATATATATTTTTATTGTAATCAACTGTAGTATATGAAATTAATCTTGTGGGTAGGCCTAAGTTTGTTCGAAGTAGAAATTTTATAATTTATTAAAGATGAGAAAAATCCTTTTCATCAATTTGAGTTCCTAATTATTGGGCTGTACCATGGGCTTCTTTATGATCACCCATGAATTTCATATATTGAAATTCTAAATCTAAAAAAGACTGGATATAGGGATAATAGAGAAAGTTAAGTGTCCAAAGCTTTTTTCTTTTGCATAGATACTCACCAAGATAAAAAGGGAGAATGTCCACCTTTTTCTTTATGGAAACAATGGATATAAGAGGGTGCTTCTTTCTCTTCTAAATAGACTGATAGATAGAGAGAAAGATAGAGGAAGCTGTGCCAAATGCATTAAATGTGTACTTTTTTCTCTCTTGAAATGAGACAAATGGAAGAGAGAGTGAAGGCACATTTCCCCATTCTCATTTCCCCATTCCCCCTTCACCAAGAACAAACTGGAACGAACTGATTCTTGTGAAAACCCTAAATCCGGCCGAATCAAATCCCGGATTATTCGATTTGCATTGGACAGGATTCGAAGATTAGGAGACCGAATCACGTAACTATGATTTAGTCCTCGAGGAAAGCATTATGGATTGGTGTTTTACAAGTTCATTAGCCGAGTTGATTGAGTCTTGGAGTGGATCTCCTTTGGTTGGATAAAGACTGATTTTCTAGAGGATCACTCCTTTTTCCTTTCTCTTGTCAATTTGGAAAGAGTGAAATGAGATAATTTTCAAAGAACAGAATCGACTCAACAGGGTCTTCTTTCTATGGTCTATTTGAGGATTGTAAAGTGGGCAAGTGATAGGTAGGAATGTTCTGACCTCAAGATAGATAATATTCCACATAGCTGGGGAGCTTGTTTGAAGATGGGAGCTGCAAAACGATAAAAAGCCCTGGTACTCTCCCCCAGTCGACGTTCTAAAGTTTAATGTGGATGGAGCACCATGGGGGAAACCGGGATTGGCTGGCGCAGGTCGTGTATTGAAAAATCACAATGGAGAAGTGTTATATATGTTTTCCAAACATTTCAGGATTAAGAATTCTAATGAAACTGAAGATTCAGTGATTTTGGAAGCTCTTCGTATTTACTTTTCCTCATATCAACATAGCTGTATAGTGGCAAGTGATTCATTCAATGCCATATCTTGAATCAAATCATTTCAGGGCCCACAGCAGTTTGCAGTTCCTATTTGATAAGATTCATCATCTAGCATCTCTGTCTCGAGTCTCTTTTCAGCATATTAGTAGATCCATGAACAGAATGATAGATTCTCTATCTAAGCAAGGGGTAGATCACTCATGTAAATTTAGTGTTTTAGTCACGTAGTTGTGGCAGGTGTTTGGTATATATCTCTTGTGCGGATTCTCCTAACTGAAGTCTTTTTGTTTTGGATTAAACTTGGTTTTAATTTCTCTATATATTCATGTGTTTCACCAATTTTTTTTTAACACGTCTTGAACCATTTGTCGATAAAAAAAAAAAAAAAGAGGTTTGACCACACTCCACAGTACCCTTACCATTTTCTTTTGTTATAGGGAAATCATTGAGGACTTTTTAAACATTTGTTGAACATTGTTTACACTGCATGTCTGCAAACATACCTTGATTTTTTTTTTTTCAATGTTAACATATCTTGAATTTAATGATTAAAAAATGCATGTCTTGAATTTTGATCTGCTTTGCCTTTTATTTGCTTGATGAATATTGAATACCATATCAGAAAAGGGGATTCAAGAACTTGATATGTCGGTAAGTTTATAGGAAATAGAAACCTTTTTTATTTTTTGAAAACATTAAATTGTCAATCATCTTGGAGCAGGCCATCAATGACAAGATCCTGTCCTTGGACTACAAGAACCTTAAGGCGGAGATAAAGACAGCAGATGCCCAAGAGTCACACATGGGTGGAGTGACTGTTCTGGTAACTGGATACTTGACTAGGATGGACAACGTGAGGAGGCCATTTGCCCAATCCTTCTTCCTTGCTCCACAAGACAAAGGTTACTTTGTCTTAAATGATGCATTTAGGTATATGGATGAATGCGAATTTGTGGAAAACAGTTCCACTTCCCCCATAGCAAATGGTGTCATTGAGACTGCCCCCAAAGCTCCTCTAATCTCTGATCCAGGTAAATTTTATTTATTTTTAATATGAAGTGTCCAGTAACCTTTTTACACAATGTTGTGGTGCAAATGAGCTGTATTTTGACACACGGATAGTTATATAAATAGAAAAATGTGCATGTGCTTCCCACAAGCATTCTAGTTTATGACATTAAATACTTTAAAAAGTATTGAAAATATATATAAAAAAAACTTACAATAATTATATCTTTTGGTGTGAATTAAATTGAGATGGTCAAAATTTGAGTCAAAACCAATTGCTAATGTATGTACATATATAATGAACATCATATAACATTAGCTTTGGTGCATATTTGAACCAATTTTCATATTGAAGCATCCCAATTAAAGTTGGGCTAATCTAATACACACACACACATCATGTAACAAGCCTGTATGGTCTGGAATATGGGTATCTGATCCTTATGGCCCAATCGGAAAAGTACAATCTGTAAATCCAGCATAGGGTGGGGGGGGGGGGGGGGGGGGGGGGGGGGTTTGATCCTTTCGTACAGGGAGGAATAGCCTCTCATCATATTGCAGCAGGTACATTGGGTATATTAGCAGGGTCTATTTCATCTTAGTGCCTGCCCACCCCAATGTCTATACAAAGGATTACGTATGGGCAATATTGAAATTGTCCTTTCCACTAACGCAAGCAAACACACAAATGGATATTTTCATTTAAATAGTCTGTTTGTCGATATAATTTTTAGGATCCTATTAATATCCACTGCTTTATTGATTGTTAGGATGTTTACATTAAAAAAAATCAACATATAAATTTATTAAAAAAACCATCAATATACATAATCACTGAAAATTTAATATTGAAATTGATGCATTCAAAATGAATTTAGGCTAGACCATGGGTCGGCCAACCCATTGGGCCCAATAGGACATTCATTTATTTAGGGATCTTATTAAGTAGTTTAAGTTTATTCGGATTAATATTAGTCAATTTCCTATTTTGTTTAGATTTTTTCAGATATTAGAAAGTTTTGTGTCTTAGGGATCAAGCCAACTCTTCTATATAAGGATGTTAAGCCTCATTATAATGCGATGCTTAATTTCAATTAATTAAAGTTTTCTTTTTAGATTTATCTCTTATGGTGTTTCTCTTCTTGTGAGGGTGCCTTGGTGGCTAAATCCATCCTTGGATTTGATCATTCCTTCGGGAGATTGATCTACACATTGATCATGGATCCAAGGCTGTGCCAAAAATCAACGGTGTTAGTATATAATAATTATTGGTAATATAGTAAGGCTTATAATTGAAAGGTCATTATTAGTGTGATTGCCAAAATTAAAACTAAAAAGGTCAACAAAATTGGAGAGTGGACAATGAAAATGGGGATGAAATTGTACGGCTAAAATGCGCCTGTATACTCCATGACTGAAAAGATGATCTTATCCATTCATTAGGTGGGCCATAAAAGCACCAAATTTTTCTTAATCATCCATGTGGGCCATAAAAGCACCAAATTTTTCTTAATCATCCATGGTATAGCCTCAACCTTCAATGTGTCTAAGGTAGGGGTGGGCAGGGTGGCAAATAGGTCGGGTTGGGTTGGCCCGCCTGAACCTGCATTATGTTCTGTTGAAGTTAGCCCAAACTGACCACTTCACTTGAATACTGCAATTCTCTCTTCTTTTTCCCTTTTTTTTTTTTCAAAGTCTATTCATGGATTGTATTATTATAAAGAAACAAGACATCAAGAAAAAATATATAATAGATGTGTAAAGCACAATCTATTACATGGTATTTTTACACTCAACCCAATGTTTAGTATTTAAATTGTCTTGTCTTTTCTTTCTTTTCTTTTTACGTGTTTCCTTTTTATTCTTTTGTCATTGCAACTTTTTTGCACACCACTTACTCAAACCACACCATGGCCATTACCAAACAACCCTCTCTTAGCCAAAAATGGCTTTGGAGATTTATAGACAATCAATTGTAGTGGAGAATGGATTGGTGGTGATTTGCAAATTGATTAGTAAACAAAACTTAAAAGTTATTCCAAGGTGATCGCGATCCCTCAGTTGTGAAGAGAAACAAAATAGAAAGTAACTTCAAATGGAAAGTAGGTTTCCAAAAGTCATGTGTACATTAAACTTAAAAGATCTTTGGGTCAACCAGGTTAAATCGGGTTAACCCTAACCCAACCCATTTTCATGCTAGCCAAGAACATTTGACCAATGATTGACCTGCATATATCACAGGTTAAGTTTGATGGGTCAAAAGCGGGTTGGATTAGGGTTAGGCCAGCGGGTTGGGTCACATTTTGCCGGCTCTAGTCTAAGCCCCCCATCCCATCTATAACTACTAATGAGATTTTTTTTACAATTTTCCATCCAAAATTCTGTGGGATGTAATTGGTGGAGTATGCTTCAAAAGTTTTATGAAGTGAGAAGTTGTGAATTCAAATCCTTGTTATTTATGTTTTTTGACTTATATAAAATCCTAACTATTTTTAGTGGGCTCCAACAACAATTAAAATTGCACAGGGCCACGTCAAGACAAAATTAAATGATAACAGTCAGAAATAAAATTGGAGTCAAAATCAAAAAAATTAATTCAAAATTAAAATTTTAATCGAGCAATCAATTTCAAACTTGAGTTCCAATTGAGCAATCATTTGCAAAGGTGAAAGCCAATTTTGCAATTGGCGGCAACAGCTTTCATATATATATAAATGGTTTGGACTGCCCATTCAGCTCCGCCAAATTTTCATAGGTGGTTATGTGAAAAATATGCTGATCAGATAGTCCTTACCCATCTAATTGTGGGCCTCATCGGTAATAAACATTCATTATTTTGGCCCCAAATGGATGTAGAGGTTGTTGAATGAAAATGACTCGGGTGAAATGACCAATCCAACGTGAGAACTAGCAACAGATTTCATAATGCATACACACCATCATTTTGCAATCAATAGATGGAATCTTAGAACTTAGAACTGAGTGATTGATGTGCTTTTCTGTTTTGTCTCATAAAGAGTGGCTTGAGTTTGATGCAAAGTTTAAGCTTAAGATGATTGATTAGGCACTTCATGTCTCAATGCAACTCATTTGGCAACTCATTTGCACCACATGGTGCAAATAGTTGCATTTGACTATTACCCTTGTTTATGGTCTTCAAGTGCAAATGAGTTGCATTCAAGTTTTGCCTTATGTAGTCTTCAAGTTTCTTGAAAGCATCTTATTTTGTTTTCTTTTTAGAGCCTACTCCATCTGTGGATCATCATGTGCTGAATCATGCAACTTCTATCTCTGAAGAGTATATAAACAACGGAGCTGAAGTTAGTGACACATCAGACAATGAGGATGGTTCAGTTGTTGAAGAGGAGGTTGTTGTGGACATGGGGGGCAATTCAGGTCAGAATGAAGTGCAAGTAGTTCCCTCAAGTTCTGTTCTAGATGACACTCGGAAGAAGTCTTATGCATCAATTGTAAGTGTATAAAGATAGTTCAAAGTTACTACCTTGGCCAGGTTGATAATCAGACTTTGAGTTGATTTTGGGTGTAAACCATGTAGGGATCCAACCCTCTCCACACCCCCCCCACCCCACCCCCACCAAAAAAAAAAAAAAACTTTTTTAGGAGAAAGGGGGTGTTAATAAGTTGGTTTTCTAGATGACTTTGTTGTTCTGTGAACGAGATTATGCAATGTATTGTTTCGGTATTTTCTTTTTATCAAACTATTGCTCCCAGTTCTGGCATGGGGGGAATTTTGGTGACTGTCTTTCTTCTTAATAGGTTTTATGCATATTTCATACCTATCTTTATAATTTATAACAAGTTGCAACTTCAGAAGAGAAAATAATTGACAACTAAGTACGTTGTCAAAAAGAAAAAAAGAACTGTGATTCGAGTACCATTTAAAAAAAAAACACTGTAATTCCAAGTAAAAGCTTCACATATTTTTCCTATATTTTAGTAATTATTTTGGACTCGTTTGTCTTCCTTGAAATAGAGGAAAATATACAGACTTTACTACCACTGAAAGATTACATAGTGGAGACTCCAATATGACTGTTGCATTGCTAGGGAAAAAAAAAAGCAGTGAGAAAGAAACTAGACAAGGGAGGCAATAGGCAATTGGCTATGAATCCTCATCGAAAAAAGCTCTTTTTTTATCCTGAGTTGTGATGGAAAGTTACGTTTGAGCCAAACGCATAATCTGTCAATTTTAGGCTCATGCGCCAGAGTTCTCAAGCACTCATCATCATCATCATCCCATAATTCTTAAGCATTTGTTAAAAGAAATTCTCAATTAAGAATTTAGTCTATCCCATAATTCTTAAGCATTTGTTAAAAGAAATCCTCAATTAAGAATTTAATCTGTCTTAGTTTCTACATGTTCATTTAACTATTGCCTCAAGTCATCCATACTATAGGATCATTCTGAGTTCTCTTCTTGCATATTGCTTAATGAAATAAGTATTGGAAACAGGTTAAAGTTATGAAGACTGCAGTATCTAGTGCGATTCATGTACCTACCTCTGCTGTCCGAGTAACACCTGCTAAACCTGAGCAACAGGCAGTTATGTCTCCTGCACCTGCTCCAGAGCTTGAGACTCCACCTACTGGCACTAATGGTGCCCATGAGAACAGCAGTCATCATGAGGAAGGTGGCTGTCACATCTTTCTCATATTGATACTTGATCATGTTTTGTCTGATTTCCTGTGCTCAGGTTTGTACTTTGACACTTTATTATTATACATATGCTTAGATCAGCATGATGTTCCTTGCAGCTGAGAATCGCTCCATTTATATCCGGGGACTGCCTTTCAACGCTGAGGCTGCCCAAGTCGAGGAGGAATTCAAAAAATTTGGGCCTATTAAACCCGGTGGTGTCCAAGTGAGAAGTAATAGGGTATGTCTCACATAAACATTTGCCGTAGCATTTACCAAAATTGTAACTTTAGGGGGACATATACACTATTTCACTGATCACTTAATTTTAAACGTATTCTACTTGAGTGATCTAAACTATTTGTATGATTGGCCCTATGGCAGCTAGGGGATAACCCGAAATCTTCCCCCATTGGATGATCCTACCTATCTGATTGTGTTTTCACTAATGTGGAGTATTGGATGTAATTGTTCATTTTCAAGATACTGGTCTGATACATATATTTTTTTAATTTTTCCTTTTAACAAGCTACCATATATTTTTGATTTAAGGAAAATTAGGAAAGGAGGGAAAGAGGTATAGACAAGGTTACTTCACAACAGGAGAAAAAAATTTATGCTCATACAACCTCATTATTCTGAGCCTGCATTTCTCGCCACCTATACTTCTTGAAATTCCTTATTTGGCTGATGTGTGTGCAACCTCATTTTCGCTTGAATTATTGTGTAGCGACATTGAGCCATTTCTTGCTGCCCATCCCACTACACTTATAGATTCTCTAGAACCTGTGGAATTCTTGTCGTTCAAAACACTTTGTCAGAATACATTGAATGTCTTAAATAAGCTCCCTCCTCCCTGCTTGGGCTACTTCTTGTGCATTGCCTCACCCTACTAGCTCTGAGAGTTGGATAATGTGGTCTGGGAGATTGATGTTATAGAAGAAGAAATTGTGTTAAGTGGGGAGATGTGTCAGTCAGCCAAGTTGATCAACTAACCCCAATATGATTCTAAGATACTGAAACTTTAATGTTATGAAGAGATCTTTTGATCCTTATATTATTTAATTATGGGGGAACTCCTTACTATGTTATGCTCTACACCAAAAACAAGCTGTCTTTTCTTGTCTCCTAAAAGTCTAAAACCCCTCTAATACTGGATGATCCTAGATTTGCCCCTGCTTTACAACATTTAGTTTGCAGTGGCCTGTGCCGACCAGTTGTACACTAAGCTCCTCTCAATGTCATCATCGACCCTCTTGTTACCTTTAATGACTCCCATTTTAGAAGCATGGGAGCGTTAGCACCTCTGAATTCCTCTCTTTATTAAAACACTTACAACTGCTTTTCACGGATGATAAACCTACAGGAGATATAGTGCGTGGCATATCTATTGTAAATCACACCTCGTGATTGGAACAGATTGCCAAAAGATGGACCCCCCTATATACCACTTATTGTCAAACAGTGAGACATTATATCTCTAGATTTAGAATCATATTTGTGCTTCGTTTGTTAATTATTTTATTCTCATATCTGTGCAGCAACAAGGATTCTGCTTTGGATTTGTGGAATTTGAGTCATCAAGTTCCATGCATAGTGCAATTGAGGTATTGGTTTTTTTTCTTGCTCCCACTTGCACTTACGATGAGCTGGTTGAATTGAACTTGGTTGATTCCACTCTTGCTTCTGTTAGTATTATTATTATTTTTTTGGTAAAATATTTAATATACTGAGAAATATGATTATGCCTCTTGTTTTCATTAACTATCACTTCCAGATGTAGACCCCAACATGGAGTGGTGCATGTGTGAATATATACAAAGGTTTTATCATCCATTTCAATTTGGAATTATCCACCCAGTTATTTAATGACTGATGCACTTTGCTTTTGGATGTGGTTACACCAATCTTCATAAATCTTATGCTTTCAATCTCACTGCAGCTAATGTCCCAAAGTAACTTGTTCCAGCTTTGACTTCCTTCTATTTGGTTAGGTGACTTGGTATCCATTAGTATGTGAGCAGCTGCATCATGGCTTAACCAAGGGGAATGAATGCTATTGATATATTACATAAAACTGAAATAGGATTTCCCTAGGTGCAAAGCTTTTATTCTTTGTTTCTTCCCAAGTAACCTGTTAGTCTTTTTGGAATATTATATTTTTATGATACCTCTTTTTTTTTTTTTTCATATTTTAAGTGACAACTTTTTCCCACTCTAGGACACTAGATCTTTACGTTGATGAAATAAATACTTTTTTTTTGTCAGTTCGGTGAGCCTTAAGACATAGTATTTTCTTAGTCACGGATGCTTTTTTTCACCAAACTGCCCCAGAGCCCAAACATCACTCCCTACTTTTCTTTTCTTTTCTTTTCTTTTTTTCTGGATCGAGTTTCTACTACTAATATCTAAAAACTTTTTCATCTTCATTTTCCTTTTCAGGCATCAACTGTCACAATCGGAGGCCGTCAAGCTTTTATTGAGGAGAAGAGAACCACATCATCGTTTCGAGGCAAGTCGAAATCTTAGTAAAGATTGTATCACTTTTCAGATCTTTGCGTACTTTACAGGATTTGAATATACATTTCATCATCCATTTCTCTGGTAAACTTGGTACACTTGAAAGCTGAGACTCAGTTTGTCATTGTTGAATATCATTGGTGAGGGCAGAGAACAGAAGACAGCTCTTGCCATTAGGCCCTGCTGATTGTACATGAAAATCAGTGACAGCAAAATTTTTGAATCAGGCCCATTCAAGTGAAGCGGCTTCCTGTATTTGTGGAGGCCAGTTTTCTGACTCTGTTCAAACTTTTGAGCATCCTACCGTTAATTGGATCAAATCTCTACCTATTTGGATGTACTTCCATAGCTGGTTTGCTCTTCTCACTATAGGAATTGAATTGATATGGACTGACATTTAGTGGCGTCTGTCCTATCCTGCTCCAGTGAATTAAGCATCGTGTGTAGAAATTATTGAAATAAGATTTGTGGGAGGATTGAAATTATAGGCAGTGTAGAAGTTATCCTTTTGTTGTAGAACTCATTAGCTATCTCAAAATGAAGTCAACTTTGCACTGGTTTAAGTTGGCTGATCCACCATGGCGGTGACATGTTTTAAACTGACAATAACTGTCTGTGCTTTCCAAGGCCAATGAGAATTTTGAACTGACAATGCTAGCTGCTTTCTACAGCAAATGGTGGTGGGAGAGGAGGGCGGTTCCCCAGTGGAAGAGGCAATTTCCGAAATTACAGCTTTAGAGGCCGTGGAAATTTTGGCAACAGGGGCTATGGCAGAAGTGACTTTGGGGCCAGAGGTGAGTTTTCCAGTCGTGGGCGGGGCCCATCTGGCCGAAGTAATGAGAGCTACCAGCGGGTGGACCAGAACATGAGTGGCAGAGCCAGCCGTTCTGGTGGGATGAATCAGAATGCTGCTTCCACCTGAATCCACAAATCTACTAGGAAATTTTGTCCCAAACTACATCCACTAAATCCTAATTCGGGTACATTGACCTAGGCATTATACAATGTCATTTTTTATGTCGGTAGGAGTCTAGGTTGGAATATATCAGTGTAATTTTGGATTTCCCCTCATTTTCTAGAGGTTTATACGTGGGATGGGGAACCACAAATAACCTGGAGTTGGTTTGAAATTTACTGGAAACCTCAAAAAAAAAAAAATGTTGTTGAATTTTTGACTCCATATGCCTGCGTCTTTATGTTAAACTGCTTGTAATATTCTGTTAATATAACAAGTTAGTTTATGATCAATGTCCAAAAATTGCTGATTGCACGAGTAATTTCTTGCTTTCAAGGTGTGACCGTATGAATTCAGTTTATGCTTTGGGCAGACAGCACAGTAGAGATGGAAATGCCAAATGGTGTTTCCTCTTTCTGTGACAATGGGGAGGCACCTTAATTCATCGTCTGTGATATCTCCTCATGAATTTCATTTACAAATACACCCCTTCTGCTCCATTTACAAATACACCCCATGCAAGAAACCACCTTTGAAACTAGCTAATGAAAGATAAATTAAGAGTGCTGCTATTTGAACAAAACGTTTTTATCTCTCGACACATGAGAAATAAAAATTTTAAAGAATATTTTAAATCCCCAAAATACCTCCCACACATCTCTCCATCCGTCCTCTCTTCTACTCCTTTTCCTCTTGCCGGACGGAGGGGGGCTCTCCCTCCCTCTCCCTCTTCTTTTTTCTCTTTATCCTCTCCTCTTCATCCCTCTCTCTTCCTTTCCTCTCCCTTTTCCTTTTCTCCTCTCTTCTTCACCATATTCGCCCCTACGAGGCCGAACATAAGTGTGATGTCTAGCCTCGTAGGCCCAAACAGGGTGGAGAGAGAGAGGAAGAGGAAGCGGAAAAGAGAGGAGGGAGGGAGAGGTGTGGGGGGTATTTTAGAAATTTTAATTTTTTTATTTTTCATGAGTTGAGAGACAAAAGTGTTGTTCAAATAGCAGCACTCAAAATTAATTTGTCGTAAAACACCTGCTCGGACATTAACTTCTAATATTTGGCTTTCTTGATGTAATTTCATAGAAAATATGATTCCATTTTTGATGAATGAAAAACTAATGCATATGTTGAGAATCTGGAAGGTTCATGTTTTTGATTGTGCATTAGGGTGAGTACGTCCTCACGGTCTAGAAAATTATGAATTATTCTAAAACTTTGAATGTCATCGAGGAATGATTAAGCTTTGAAAATTATTGTTCCATGAAAATTCCCTCCTTTTTTGGATGCATTTTCCAATGGGGTCGCATGACGAGCTTGATAGATTCGTTGTATCTACCATATGATCTGGTGGAAGACTCTTGAGGCCGTGCTGCCATTAGAATTGATGATGGGGTGGCGGTATAAACTGCGGAGGGGCCTATGGCGATGATTCTAGGATATGGTATTAATCTTGGCTGAGATCCATTCGAAGGTGCCTCTAAAGGATGCACTGATTTCGGTTCCTCCTTTAGAGGCCCAAAATCCTTTCTTTGATATGATATTAATGAGTGTGACCATGTGTGTACTCCCAAGAAATAATCCTTATTCGGCAGAATTGGATAATCTGCGGCCAAAGTCCAGAGGTTTGAAGGACGGGTTGGCAAGCGATACTTGAGTCATAAAAAGAAAGAACAAAAAATGGTATTTATCAGTATCATCACTTGACCATTTGGCTATACCATCTGATGCTTTGGCCAAGTACAATCTTCCATTTACTCAGATAGAAAACCCTTGAACAGGAAACCCATACGATGCAACTACAAGCCGAAAGGAAGCTAAGACTGGGGCGCCGGCAACAGCGGGGATTCTGGCTGCCCTTCTTCTTCCCAGAGAGGAGGCACCAGTTGTCTTCTCCTATCTTGTTGTTGCAAAAAGATTAAAAGCCCTGAGGGCATTTTGGGTTTTTTAGAAAAATAAAGGAAAAAATCACCGGCAAATGCAAGATCCGACCATGTCCTTTGAAAGAAAAGTGAAATACTTAAATGCGGATCAAAATGTATTTTATTTTGTACTGATTTAAAATGTGATAAAAAGTTGAATCCTATTTTGAAATTTTCTGAAAAAAAATTTACCCCATAATGAAATTACTAAAATGCCGCCACCCTCCTCCTTCCCCACCCCCTCCCTCCCTCTCTCTCTCTCAAGGAAAGAGAGAGAACAGAAGGAGGCTGAGAAGTGGCGGAGGAGGAGGTGGGGAAGAGGCTGAGGAGCATAGGGGGTGTGGCGAATGCAAACTGGGGAGATGGGGAGTGAGGACATAATTGTCATTTCACTTTGAGGATGTGTGTGGAAAAAAAAAAGGCATGTGTACATTTAGAAGCTCCCTTTACTACCCCTGAAAATTTAGAATACCAAAATTACCGTTTGGGATTCTAAAGCTATTGTCTTGTGGATCCACGGTAGGCCTATCAATTTGGCCTTGAGACCCTTAAAATGAGGGCTTTTGTATTTAAGGAAAAAGCTCTACAGTTGGCCTTGAGCAATTTTTTGCAAGACCTCATATTTGGGGGCCGGGCTTGGATAGTGCTAGCCCGGCTTGGCGCTAGCATTGGCCATCTTACTTTTCTTTATATTATATTAGATATATATTTATACATATATATATATTTATTTTGATAGAAATATATATATATATATTTACGCACACTAAAATACACATATAACAGTCACAATAATAATAAAAAGATGTGAAGGCAATTTCATACCCCTCTACACCCATTACAAAATGCACATACTTACTTTATCTCATCTCTATTTAATTATTTGAGTGTATAAGAAATAAGTGTTACATGGATGCTTCTGATCCCTTCTAGTTTTATTGCTTTTTTACTTCAGACTTTTTATATTTTTTTTTATGCATTCTTGTTAGTACAAAAGAAGGAAGTGACTTGGCATACCAACTGATTTATAATGGTAGTTTGTATTTGTACGGAACTTCAAGGATATGGTGTGATCCAAATATCCTCTTAATTAGTTAATTATAATTGCTAGTTTTTAAAGTTTAAACTAATATTGATTTTTCACTGCATGTATTTTAATGAGTGAAATCCAACAATGCTTAATAGTCAGATCAATGTTAAATTGAAATAATTTCAATTCATAGAAGGTAGATAAATGTAAATGTTATAAACTTCTCAAAGAAAAAGAGTCTGCTTAAATGATTTGGTATTCAAAGATTATTGCAGAAGGTGTGAGAGTATACATTTTAACCATTTCTATTCTTTAACAAAATAAATGAAACACCATAACTCAGTTTACAAAAGCATGTAATACTTTGTTGAATTAAAGAAAGTTTTTAAAAGCAGGTGAAAGTTTTTAGAGATAGGTCTGATTCTCCAAATGCTTTTTTAGTAGTTTCTTTGCAATAGAGGCAAGACAAAATAATGCTCCATCGACACTCGATACTTGGAAACAATATTTAAAAAATTATATAATAGCTTTTTTTTTTTTTTGTTTTGAGGCCCTGAGCCTCAAGGGTAGGATAAGGGCCTAGGTAATGCTAGTCCTCCAAGGGCTTTGGCTTACCTAAGCCTCACCTTGCATATATTGAGCGTAAAGTTAGGACAACGCTGGGTTGTGACACCTTTAATCTACGGAGGCAATCTAAAAGGGGCAAGTCTTTGTGCCTAGGGAGTGACACCTAACGACACGTTGTCTTGTAAATTGTAATACGTGAAGGAGAAATCTAAAGAATCGTCGTGTCTAAACTCTAAATCTTCCACATCAAGTGGGGCCCACCTAAGCAGTTCATCATGATCAATGAGTAATTAAACTGATGTAAGGGTTTTTATTGTAGATAAGATGTGTGCCCTAATATCAATCCAATCAGATGATTCAAATGGCCTAGTCCAGTCACTTGCAATCTCTGCGAATACATTTTTGAGTAAATAAAATAAAATAATATAATATAATCCATAAATTTGATTTCTCAAATTTTAATTTATGTCATGGCAAACAACTAGGACCAGTTTCAAACGAAGGACTTCAAACTTTGATGAATATGTAAGGTACGAAAATCTTACATGAATCTTAATGATGATTAATGGGTGAGACAATGATCAAATTAGATGAAGATTAGATGCATATGTAAAGGGCCTAATAAGTAACAATCAGGCGCAGCTATTCACACTGTATATGCATGCCCTCTGCGGGATAATTTCCTACTCAGAAACAGTTCTCACATGCGGATGAATGAAGTTGTCACGGTGAAACCCTTAACTAAACGAGGTCCCAATTTATTGATTAGCCCACACCTCTTTAATATTAAAATTTGTACCTTCTATGTTTAATATATTGGGTGGGGTATGGTATTTAAGCATGAATAGGCTCAGCCCACATACATGCAGACGGGGCTTGGGTCATGATTGAGTTGGCACAACCCATGAGCAACCCCAGAAAATGGAGAGGAAACATGATGCTTAAGTCCAGTAATGAAACCAGGATTGAGACAAGTTGCCAATATAAAGATGAAAAAATTTGTGAGAACATGATTGTTAAAGCGGATTGGTCAGAGGAAACGTTCTTGTTCTTACGAATGAGTTAGATTTGCTCCCATTTGAACAAGAGTCATCAACCGTCAACTATTTGATTCAAGTACGAAGGTATTAAATACCACATAAAGCCAATGCATATTAACACCATTCTTGTTTGCATTAAATACATATGAACTATATTTGAGTGGCTCATTTGCTAGCTAGGTATGCTCAATTTGTAAAAGATATTTTAGTCTGGTGGTTTTCTTCACCATATTTGATCAAACAATATATAACCATTGATTTTATGATTATTTCTCATCATTAATGTCAAAATTATTTTCTTATAAAAAAAATACATATGAACTAAATGCATAGGATGGTTAAAAATAAAGATTATAGGTAAATTTTCAGAAATGAGCTTCAAATGATATCTTGTTTTGATTCTACTTCCCTAGAAGAGAAAGTAATTTGATGTTCATTTTTGAAATTTCACTTTTAATCTTAATTTTTTCAACTATCTTACGTAAATAATTCCTTATATATTTTAATCAAAACAAAGAGGCCCTTAGCAATCATGAACTAGGGCCATTTGATAGAACCAATGAAACCATCTCTAACCCAACACAAGTATTAATCCAATCAGTAGTCAAAAACTAAGAATAGACTCAACACAAACCAAACTCGGTTTTTATTCATATCAAAAATATCAACCAAAACTCAATTGGAAATAAACAAAACAAAAATCAACGTGAATACAAACTTTTTTAGTTAGATTAGTAGGTCATTTTAACAATTGCCACCTTTAATTGACCCATCAAACCATTAAATAATGCCCATGGTAAAGAAGAAAAGAAAAAACAAACTTCTTTTCGCCCCATTAAAGGACATGTGTCTCATTTATTAAAGAGGGAGTTTTTTAATAAACTGAAAACTGTACGACAATTATCAATCCTACAGAAACTTCTAATTTATTATGCTGTAAAGAGAGACCCCAAATTAGACTCCTAGTTTTTATCTGTTAATCTTTGTAATTGTATACACACTAACATTGACAAGCTTTTCTGTTTCAGGCACCACAAAAGTTCGTGGTGTTGAACCAAACATCAACCTGATCTCTTTTGCTCGACCAAAATGGCAATGCCCACTCGCCCAGACCTTTCCCAATCCATTACCTGTTCTTCTTCCAACAATAAAGTCTACATCCAACCCGACCCATTTATACCAAAACCCAATCTGTTTGCAGCAAAAACTCTGCACTTTGGCAATTCATACTTCAATCATATGTTTAATCAACACATTACTCAAATCATATTTATGAAATCATTATCTACTTTCATTGCGTTTGAGGACAGATTTCCGTGGATGGGATTCTTTTTTTTTTTTTTTTTCCTTTTCTTTCTGGTCTACAAGCTCTCTTTTAAATGGTTCGCTTGGGCAAAAATGTCCTCAAAACTCCAAATTTTGTGCAGTGTTAGGATATCCATTTAAGTATCTTTGACCATTATAATTTTAAAGTGCTCACATCTTGGACTGTAGACTGACAAACCTCCAGTTACAACACGAGCCCTTGCCCCCACCTGACTCTTCCCAATGAAATCAATAGACGATTTTGTCAAACCAAGTGGCTACCCTTCTGCCCACTTTTGAAAGGCACAAGTTGCTCTTTGTTAATCTTTATTTAAATAATACACAAAACATACACATAATAGTATAGAACAACTATCATATATGACCTTCGGGAATAAAAGGCTGGCCTTGTAAATAAGGCACCTGCTTCCATAGCTCCCACCAGGGTTTCGAACCCTGGCAAACCAAGCAAAAAAAAAAAAAAAAAGAAACATGACCTTCACATTGAATGCATAATATATTCCCCAGCTCATGTTAAATTGCAACCATCCGGCACTTGAGCCTAATTGAGACAAGTGAAACAAAATCACAAACCAACTAAGCTCATTCACATATCTAAATCTGGAGCATCTAATTACCTATTGGATGAACCGGAATCTCATCCCAAAAAATTCATGCTTGTTTGAAGTTTAAGAGTTCAAAATTCATATGAAATTGTTAGGATGAATCATATGGTTAATACATTTTATTATTCCACAGCCCAACCACTCCATGAGACAGTCAAAACTGCAATTTCATCTTAGTTGCGGCCACAAGTTGAACGGGTCCAAGTCCAAGCCCGCACATCTAGGCCCACATGAAATACAATTTGGATTTTGGGTTAAGTAGGTTTGAGCTCAGGCTCGGTCCTGGTTCTAAAACTTGATAAAATTTTGAGATGGCTTCAGCTTGGGCCCTTCGGTAGCCCGATCGGGTCAGCTAAGTTTTTTGTCATTTCTATTTCCATGACAATATGCCCCATTTTCAGGGATAAAAAAACAATGGCATTTGGATGCCCTTTTTTTGTATGTCTGCTACATTGCCTGTCCTTCCACCTCCACCCTCTTTTTGTAGGTTTTACTTTACTCAATGCAAGATAGGTAAAAGTGCTTTTTCTGATGTATACTGTTTTTAATGGAATTGTACCTTATCTTCAGATATTAAAAGAGTATTCAAGCATCCAAAGTTCCAAAGGCAGCCAAAGTATGAAAAATCCAAATAGATCAGTACTCATGAGGTGCTCACTATAGCACAAGTAATTGAGTTGGCAACATTATCCTGGGCTTTTCAATTCAATTAACATGGAAAATGAAAGAAAAAAAAAACTAGAAAAAGATGCAACAAACTGAACTCACTTGTGAACTGTCAGGCCCATAGATTTCATGAATATGGCATGAAATTCTTGGCATATTCTCACCTCTGTCATATGAAAACAAGTGGAAACCAGAAACAAGAAGAAAATTTCAAATGTTAAAAAAGATTTACAAAAAAATAAATAAATAAATAAAAACCATCTTGTCAGTAGTGTGAGATTATGATAGTGACAAAGCAGGAGCAACAGAAAAACCTAAAAAGAAAGCAAAACCCAGAAAACAAATTCCACATATCTGAAAAAGAAACATATAAATATATAATTAAATCTATATTTTCCAAATTTCAACAAAGTCAATGAGGATTAGGGAATTGAAATAAGAGTCCCTTTTAGGGTGCATTCGTACAATAAGAGGATTACATGATAGAAAGGAAAATTATTGCAATTTTACATGAGGAAAATTATTGCGATTTTACATGCAGTCAACTATTCCATTGTTTGGTGCAATATATTTTCTTCAAGAAATTTGTTTAATAAAAAAAAAAAGAACTGACTTTCACCTCCAGTTCCCATGGGAGGGCTAGGAATGCAAGGTTCCTCTCTTCCATGGAAAGAGAAAACTATGGAACAAGTAATTCTCTTGTGGCACAAACCAGGGTTGGAAAACTTGGCATGTGACTCTCTACTGAGTCAGACAAATTGTTTTCGCAGAAGAGTGAGTCTAATATATGGTAAACTCAACCAAACCACTTTGTTTTGATAAACTATATACATTCTAAATCATTTTATAAGCATATCCAATTTTAAACAATTGACTGTTTTTTTTAAAGTAATTTATGCTTGAGGTTAGGAGTTATCAATTCAAAATTATAGATTGAAATGTAATTTGACACTTATATTTGGTATTTTACATTTGATGTTTGGACTAAAAATTATTTAATATGCAAGATTGTCATTTTCTATAATGCATAGATACTTCAAAATAGGCAAAGTATCGTGTCCGATATTTCACGTGTTATGTGTAAAATCTGTGTCCTTGCCATGTCCATAGCGTGTCACTGCTATATCCACGCCGTATCTGGGCATTAGAGGTTATTTTTCTCTTCCTATTTTTTTATTATAGTATTTTTTTGCATATAAATTCAGCAATTTGAATTTATTATTATTAATACATGTAAGTATATCTAAATTTTATAAGCAATAGCTCTATTTTTAAATATTTTTAAAATATTTTCTTTTTAATAAACATGACTCCCAAGTTGTTGTGTTGACTCCAAGTCAATTTTTTAGAGTTGGATGAGTCGAGTCCAGGTCTTGGGTTTTCCAACCTTGCACAAACAAGTCCTTGCTCTTCAATGGGAATACATGGTAAAGCATGTATAGGAATCAAGAACCAACAGCAACAAATGTGTCTTTTGATGTAATCCATTCGTTCACAACTAGAAATGCATCCATACATTTACATAAAAGCAGAAACCAGAGATGTAATCCAGCAAAAGAGAAACTGAATCCCTCTGCAAGATTTATTATGCAATCTCAGGGTGTGATTTTTGGGAAAGCACTCAAATAGCGAAGTAGATCCAACCACATCATCCTCCCCTACTTTTAAGGAACTCGACTTTTGAGTTTACTTCTACTGCAACATCTGCATTGTCCCCTTTATCCACATCATCCACACCAAAATTACAGACAGCTACATTTGCAACTTTCTGAGGATACTAGCATAGCTATACAAAAGTTCCTGTTGGCTCTCATCCTTGCATAGATCTTCAGAAATGCTAATCTCCACCTTCGTTTGCCAACTTAGAAGTTGACTTCGTCTTGTGGGTGAACCACCATTACCATCACCCGAATCTTCTTTGTTTACACGTTTCTTCATGAATATAGTGGAGCCATAGAATAAGGACTTTCACCGAGGATTCAGGAATCTACCATTGAATTTGACAAATAGACTCTTTAAGACACCATTTCCAAAAGGGATCAACATACATTTCAGCTGGAAAATCAACACCAAATTTCATCTTTACATCAATTGATACTTTCCTAAAAGCCTTACTAAAGCGCAAGTTTTCATCATATGATTAGATTTTCGGGATTAGTAGGATTTGGAAAAAATAGTCAATACAATCTCTGTAAGTGGAATTGTCATTTAGGTCATCCCACTATTTCGATCATGAAACTTTATCTGCCTTTGATTAATCCAGTCATGTTACAAAATCGCATTGTGAGATGTATATCATCCAAAATCATTAAAAAAAAAAAGTTTATCCTCCAGGTACAAGATCTAGTGTTTGAACTTTGAACTAGTCCATTCAGGTGTTTGGGGTGGGTCCTACGCTTTAAGTATTTTGTCATTCATTGATGTCACATCTCGGATGACATGAATAGAACCCTTAAAAACTGGAGATGGAGTTTGTTTCTTCCTCAAGACTTCCAATATGTGGGTTAAAAATCAATTTTACTTCTTCTTCAAAACTTCCAATATGTGAGTTAAAAATCAATTTCCCACTATGTTGGGTCTTTTCGAGTAAGAACGGCAAAGAGTACGTGGCTAGGGAAATGTTGTCTTGCTTGCATGAAAATGGAATCAATTCTCAAACCACATGTCCCAACACAATTCAAATGCCCCCAACCAATCGAAAAGAAAAAAGTTCATGGAAATCTCCAATCCAATATTTCTCATCACACATTTACGATTTATAGTTGAAAAGTAAAAATATTTGAGTGTTTAAGCTGAGTGTACAACTTTGATCCTCGTATGAAAAAATTGACAAATTATGTAATTGGTGCTACCGTGGGACAGAATTCTTCACAAGTTCACAAGTTTTTTGAAGATATTCCTTAATTCACTAATAGTGATATTATCTATTGAGATGCAATGTTTATTCATAATCAAAATAATTTTCCTCTCTATTGTGGAATCCTCTCGTTGCACAAATACACCCGAAAAAATAATTAAAAATAGGAATACTATTTGAGTCCCATCACATTCTCAAAATATCACAAACTTAAATGCCGATTGGGCAACAATACCGGATGATCATAGATAGACATCAGGCTACTACACCTATATGGAGGTAATTGATTGACTTGGAACACAAACAAAATAGTAAGTGGTAGCCAGGTTTCATGTAGAGGTAGAGTAGTGTGCTATGGGCCTATGACCCATTAAGATCTATGAAACTTTATGGGATACGCAGCTCATGAGTCATGACGGAACTTGAATTCTCAATAAGCAGTAGTCCTACAGGTGCAATGCGACAACCAAGCAATCATTCACATAGCATCAAATCCTGTGTTCCATGCAACAAACTTTTGAGCATTCCTTTCTACTTTCTCTTCCCACTTATCAACTCCAAAACCCATCATATATGAGCACCAAAACTGCCCATATCCCAGATCACCATATAAATGTCAGGTTGGGTTGCTCAAGGCATCAACATAAACCTGACCTAAATTCAGATTGATCTGAGTTTTTCAGTCCCAAGACCAACCTGAATACAGAAAGGACTAACCAAGCCTGAGCGGTGGTCAAGATGGGTCATTTGGCTTCCAGTTGGGCCACAATCCAAGTTACACACCAGAAAGGATTAGGATTAATACTGATTCTTTCCACAGAAAATGATGGTAAAGTGTAAATGGAAGCTCATGGTGTAGTTCTAATACTCAGCCCAAGCCATAAAATTATGCAACTTCTGTGATGAAAATGGCAATCTTTGCTCTCGGCCAAAAACGAGATGAGTATAGATGTAATTGAATGCAGGTAGTTCATCTAAAGGTAAGTTTGTTGATGCTCTTATAGCTAGAACTTCATGTCACATATTTAGCGAAAACTAACAGAAAAAAAAGAATGAAACAAGTTCATAGCAGAAGGCAACAAAACTTTCTTAGGAGTCGGTAGTTTTTTTTTTTTTTTTCCTTTCTTTGCTAGTTTGGATAAGGTGGTACAGGAGTAATGCATTCACTGGAGCACTCAGATATTGATCCCTGGGCATGTCTGTGAAGTTGGCAGATTTACTAAGGCAGAACAATGACTAAATTTGATAGGTAGCGTGACTTGATCCCACAACCTTACAGTGCAATAATGAACATCTTCCATTGTGCCACAGGTTTATTGTCTATGAATGATTATTTGTAACACAAAGGCAAAATTCATAAATAGGGTAGAGGGAGAATTGTTTTGTGGTTGTTTTGGGTTGGGGGGGGGGGGGGGGGGGGGGGGGTGTGGTTGGGGTGTGGTGTGGTGCAGTAAAACTAACTAACTCAGTATAAAAAGATGCAAAAGAACACACCAAATGCAAATCAATAACATATATGTGTGTGATGTCTAGAAGATCATACATAATTATTCTTGTCTTGAGCATTGGATATAACAATTTCATGGAATAAAGAGATAACAGCAAGAAAATAGATTATTTACAGAGATCTTCCATTCCTAACATATGCAATTAATAAATAAGTAGATTCCAAAAGTTTATTTCTCCGTGTCTCATCCAATGCACTGTATAAAAGAACTCTCAAAACGTTTAAGAAGGTGATTTAGAATTGAGAATTGAGATACCAGGGGCAAGCTGCTATCTCTTGTTTGCTGAATTCAAACTAGTTATTTTTCTTTACCCAAGGCAATAAAAACTGTACCAAAAAGAAAAAGGATAAAGAGAGCCAACCAACTAAAGCTCACCTAAAAGAAGATATGAGCATTGCTGTGGAGGGGATAAACCAGAGAGAGATTCAGGACAGAGCAACCATCATGAATTCAAATTCCTTAGTTTGACTGCAGCTCTCCTGCCATAAAGAAAACAAGTCCATGAGACAAATACATCATATATATTCACAGTGTACGTCCACTTTGAAACCTTGTAATGCAAACTTACTCAGATGGCTACGAATGTGAAATTGCTTTTAGTCTACGCTCTACACTCTACACCTCACTTCCACTGTCACGCTCTTTGGCTTTGATGGAAATACACATGCAAATGAAAATGATTCCATACCTCACAAAACGGAGTTGCCTTCACACTATTTAACTGCAACATAACTCCCTCTTATAGGAGTATGAGATTTTCCCTAGATTTATTCTCATCATGGACAACAGTTTTTTCTTTTTTTTATCAGGTTTCTAATTTTCTACACAACAGATATTTTATTCATCTAAACCAGAAAGCAAACACTTTGCTGTACATAAATCTTAATAATGCAGTCAAACAACATGGGAAACCGATACTAAATCAAAATTGGTTAAATACTACAACACAATGGATCTTTACCAATTCCACCATGCAATAGTGGGGTCGACAACGAAAACCAAATTAGGATAAATGCTGATAATATTCTGCCTTCTTCACCCATGTCATTATTGACAGTCATATCCAATACTGATTTGGGAGTTGGGATGAAAGTCACAAAGTATACCACCTAACATGCCTTCCATTTCCCTGCCAACCAAAAAGATACCTGGCAAGATTGGTAACCAGCTGCCCTGCGAAAATATTGAAATTAACACAGTTGAGGTACATCCAAACATACATGTTAACCAACTCTAACTAAACCAATGAGCAAAGAACTTTGTTAAACTTTACAAATTTTCTTTTGTGCTAACTAATAGCAAGATCAGTGAAATACATGAGAATCTGATATTGAGGAGGTATACTTAATTCATCTAGAATGCATATTTTAAATGAAGAGTCCATGAATCATTTTACAGTCCCATCCAAATGCCGTGGATCATTATCAAGAATCAAGAATACTATTCAGCAAGCACAAATTCCATAAATTAATGATTTCAGACTAGAACATCAGCATACTTATGGAACATTGAACAAGAAACACTTCCAAAAAGATGCGCGTCAAGAAGTAAAATAATACACCCAGCGCTATAGACACAGGAAGAGCTGGCAAGGCCTTCTGATAAAATGCTAAAAGCATCAAAGTGATACCAAGGCCTGCTATAATAGCTAGATAGCAAGCATAAACCGTCATGAAATCGTACATTGCAGCCCTTCCAACCAACACACTATAAAAAATGAAATCGCCAAGCCCCAACTTGATGGCGCCTGACGAACCCAACCCGATTCCTTCAACGTCAACACTTTGATTCAAGTCAGCTTCCCCAAAATCAGGTCTTTCCATCCGCCTGTCAATCAATGGCGCCGATAGCTCCGAAGCAGAAGAACCACCCGCAAACCCACCTGAAGGCTGACTACCCTCTTCAACGACGGCCAACCTCGCTTCATCCTGGTTATCATTGATAGGTGGCAGAGCTTCAATAGGTGAATTCGAATGATCTCCAATAGCTGAATTTGAGCTCGAATTCAAATTCGAATTCGAACCAGAATCAGGGACAACATCCCTTCTCTCTTTCCAAACCCTCCTATCTCTATTCCCCACAACAACACCCACAGTCGAATCTAATTCCGACCCCTGATATGTCACTGGCCTGGCTTCATAAACCAGAGCGGGGATGTCTTCGTCCCGCGATATCGCAAGCTCCACCAAGAGCCTGAGAGGCCCACCAGGCAACAAAACCGCGGCAAGATCATACAAGGCCATGGCAACCAGAAGGACCCAAGTGGTCCACTCAGGGAGCAGAGTAAACCAGTAAGCCACCAACATTCCAATCACCACCAAATAGGACTGTGTAACCAGAATTGGCATCTTGGGCAAGAAAACAGCCATCACACCCACAACAGTGAAATTGAAGAGAAGCACCACACAAGTAACACAATCAATGGGAACCCCAAAATCAGTGATCAAGAAAATGAAAATCTCACCACCCATGAAGCCCAGAACCACAAAAGCAGAGAAACCCATGTAGAATTTGAGGAACCTGATGCACCTGAGGTAGAAGAGGAGGACCAGCAGGAAGGTGACGGCAGCGATGATGGCCACAAAGATGAGAGAGTTCAAAAGGGCACCTGTCAATTTGCTCCAGATGGAATCTGAGGACTTCTCACTGTAGGCCATGGTGGCTATGGATGACAAGGATGATGATGAAGAGGGGGAATTGAGAGTGGTGACTAGAACAACCACAAGGAACATGCATGTGGAGACTGGGGCTATGATTCTGATGATCTCTTCCCCAAGAGATTCAAGGATGTTGGTGGGTCGTGGGGATTCATCCATGGGGGGTTTTGGGGCGAATAGGAATTTGGGTTTGGCAGCTGAGAGATTTTGATTTTGATCTTTGAATGCGGTTTTGGCTTTTACTTTTTAACACCCCTCTTGGATCTGCAACGAAGAGCAGATAGGTGGCCAAGCTTCGCTCGTGATAAGTGCAGGGTTTACGCGGGCTGTTTCATCGTAAATGTATGGGGTTTACTCGGGCGAGGCCGCTCAATGCTCACAATGGAGACCGACAGCTCTTGGCTTTGGTTATGCCGCGTATTTATATGACTGCACGTATAATATTGCAACGACACAAAAAAGTAAGATTCTACAAAGGTTGGAGCTTGATTTTGATCCAAAGAGCACAAGAGATGAGCGTTAAACTCAAAATTTTGGAAAGCAAATTATCATTTCAGATCAACTAAACAATCGCCTTAATGTCACAGGGCTTAAGTTTGATTGATCGCTGTTACCATAATAGGTATTTATTTTGATATGCTTAGATTTTCATAATTAAACTCTTTATTAAGATCAACTACTAATATTTGTTAATTTTAGGATTTCTCCAAGTCAAAGGGTTGAGAGTGGACTTAACCCTCCAATGTCGCTTCATATGGAAAAAAAAGTTTTTTTTTTTTTTTATGGCCTGAAAAGATAAATACATGCTACACAAATAGTATTCAAAGCCATGTAAAAATTAATAAACAGCTTAGATAAAGTAGTCAAAAGTGGTGCTTGTTATTGTGGTGCATTTGTTGATTGACATCGTTGTGTGTAATTTTTTGTGTAGGGTGGTGGGCAGGACCCCAAATACATTTTTAGCCAAAAAAAAAAAAAACCCCACTAAAAACAGGATTTTCTTTTATTACATCACCCAACCAATAATCAAACGGCTCAGATTCAATCTCCAACGGCCAGGATTCTTTCAATCTGGATATAAATCACACCTGCCTCTCGACCCAAAACCCTCCAAAACCCAAAAAAAAAAAGCCCTCGTTTCTCAGGGGTTTTAGGTTTCGAAACGGAAGCAGCCGGTGAGTCGTTCTCCGTTCTCTAAACCCTAGCTTTCATCTCTAATTTGCTTTTCAACTCTCAAATGAAAAATCTTATTGCTTTTTGGGGGAATGATTTACGTTTTTAGGGTTAGATTTATGATGTTGTAGTCTCGATTTGTTCGCCTAGATTAGGCCTTCTGAGAGAGGCTCCCATGTATTCTTGGGAAAGTTGCAGGCTTTCGTGGAGGGTTAGTTTTAATATGACACTGTGGTTTATGTTTGTGTTTTCTCGCATTTTGGAAACGTTGTCTGTGCCTGAAACAGCGGCACCCATATGATTTTTAAGTGTCTGGAGTGTTGGGTTTTTGCTCCAACTCGTTTGTGATTGAGCGGTGGTGCCACTTGGTTTCATCATGATCCATGTGAGAAGAACATCTAAACTATGATCATCAAGTATTTCTTATTGACTTAGCATTATGTTTTCAGTCTGCTTAGTTTTCTGTATCATCATCATCATCTTATCATCTATGTATTGGGGGTGCGGTTATATATTTTGGATATTTGTTGAGTTTTTGGGCTTCACTAAGTACCATTAGAAGTGGAAATTCCTGACCCGGCCTGCTAACTCGATTTGAACCTATTAATTTAATTCAGTTTTCGGGTTGACATTTCTGAGCCAATTAATAAATGAGTTAGTTTTGGTTGAGTACATTCTTGACACTGCCAACCCAAACTGAACCTTACCCAAGCTAACTAGTTGTAGTATGACCTGCCAATCTAGCCCGTACCTGACTGGCTAATTGAAGGGTTGATTGGGATTTTCAAGGTGATTAATGAAAGAGTCAGGTTTGGAGATTAATGTACAATGGGTTTCTCGCTTGTTGTTTTTAAACTTTATTGGGAAGTGAACCAAATTGGCCTTAATGAACTTGCTCCCTAGTGGTTGTTAAATGGCTAATAAAAAAAATGTGTTTTAAGATCAATTTCAATCAGGTCCTCTCTTGCTGAATGAACTCGCCGATGGCAATTGTAGGCTGTGAAATGACTTCTTTGCCAGTGGAAATTATCAAATCCCTAACCATGTATTACTGCACATCTTTAACTTTCCCTTCCCATAGAAAGTTTTGATCACTTTCCTCATTCTCCCTGCAAGTCATGACGAGGATGATGATGCTTTCCTAACCGTTTCAGGTAGCCGACCTCTTTATTTAAGAGTTTTTTCCCTTTAATATATTTGAAGATCCTAGTTATAACCTTGGATCTGTTATATGATTTGTATGAAATTTTAGGGGAATAGATTTTTAGCTATATTACGAATCCCTTTTCCATGTAAATGTTAGTACTCAAGTACAATTGCCTAAGATTCAATACTTTTATTCAATCCAACGGTTTTGGCAATTCGTTTAGATGGAAAGAGCAACAACCAAGTGACTTTTTGGTCAATTTTTGCCTCTTTTTTTTTCCCCTTTATTTGTGTTCTTCTTTGAAGAGGTTATCTAGTGATTAATGGAATCTCTTAAGATAAGAATTTGTTGGACTTTTAAGAGGTTTCAAAGAGAAACAAGTGATAGATGAGCTGGAGTGTTATGCTGTAGAGTATGTTTCACCCCATGTTTTTTAGAACTTTGGGAAACACTTACAGTCATGTAGCATTGATGGTTTGGATTCTATTTTTTGATATTCAGTGCGCAAAATATATATATAATGAAATAAAATAATAAAAATACAAGTATTTATTTTTGTAACGTTGGTCTTTAACATATTCAACTATTTACACATACCATATATGATATATATATTGATACATGGTACTGATGTTCTTCATATGACTACTATTCATTGATACTGAGATGGATGGGATATGAATCACTACATTTTTTCCCTAGGCAAATGAAAAAAAATCCAATTAGAAATTGAGCTTTAGAATGCAGCGACTTATTTGATGTTAGCCATTCATTAACCATTTGTCTGATGTTAGGGCTAAATCTAAGGATTTTTTAAAGTTTTCCCTTATTTTACCTAAAATACTTATGTTTAAATGAATTGCTCTGATTCTAGCCCCTCTCTACACATCCTAACTAGTTCAACCCATGCTTTTCTTTAATTATTGGTTCTGTCTATGACACTTGTAGGCATTGGATTGACTGGTGATAAGATCTGGTTTTTATTTTTAAATTCTGAACTATTGTGAAAAGTTACATTGCTAACCATGCTTTTTTTTTTCTTTAAATGATCTAACCATGCATTTCATGTTACTGAAAATTTTCTTCTTCATCTTTTCAGCTCCTGAATGCGATTTGTGTTGTGCTATGATTACATTTTATGCTCTCTTATTCTTTTTCAACAATGCACCAAGAAGTCTCATGTGGGTTTCTTGACTTTGACAACTTGATGCTGATTTTTATCTTTCTTTATAATCCGTGCTTAACATTATTTTACAGTTCAGGCCTCTTGGCATGAAGTTTGGTTGTTATGTATTGTATGCATTGCTGCCGATTTAACTTTTTGGATATGCCCTGATTTTATCAAGTTAGCGCCTAGACAATTCCCACTTCATTTTTTTTTTCTGGTCAATTTCTTGCAATGTGAGTTTTATCATCTGTGTGTTTCATGATATGGGGTTAGCTCTTGCCCTTTATCACATTTGGCTGGTCCTCAGCAGAGAAAATTGTGACAGTTATTTTCTTTTTCATACGCTGTGTGTAGGGTTTGAACAATGGCTTTTACCAGTAAAATTGGTAATCTTCTTAAGCAAACTGTAAACAAGCACATTAAAACAGAACTGTCTGCTTCAAACCCGTCACTATTCCAAGCAATACGATGCATGTCCTCGAAACTCTTTATTGGAGGTATGTTTCTTGTTTTCTTTCGACTACAATATCCCATTTTCATGTCTTTAGCTTATGTTCTGATGCCTTTGAGATCTCTCTTTCAGGGCTCTCATATAGCACAGATGATACAAGTTTGAGAGAAGCTTTTTCCAGCTATGGAGAGGTTATTGAAGGTATACATAAACCTCTTTGATTCCTCAATTTCTTCATGATTTCTGGTATACAAGCATCAGCGGATGATCTTCTTATGCAGCAAGAGTTATCTTGGATCGTGAGACGGGCAGATCTAGAGGCTTTGGCTTTGTTACTTTCACAACTGGTGAGGAGGCTTCAGCTGCTATCTCCGCCCTGGATGGAAAGGTATCATGGTTAAACTTCAAGCTTATCTTTAACTTCCTTTTTTATCCACCAACTAATTACATTGCAAAAGAATATATGGCTTAATAAGAGGCTGAGATATCCCTGTTGGCCTGTTGCCTGTACATAATAATGTCAATAATCTATCCAACTTTGAGGACCAGATAAAAAAGTTACGTGTTATCTATATTACTGAGTAGGTGTACATGCCAAGACATGCATGTGTTGCCAATACATTGGTAATGACTAATGTCCATGGAAACATTGTTTTCTTGGAAGTGATTAGGGCTATGTCTTGAGGCCTCACCTTGGAAGATAGCTTCCTGAAAAACATCTCATGCCTCAACTCTGACGGCTGACTTGCATTTAAGGTCTACTTCTCACCGTATGAAGCATATTTGAGATTTATTTCCCAGTTAAAGTGTGCAAGGGTGAGGGTGCGTACTTGATACACCCCATTAACTCCATGCTCTGAGTAATCGGAACACCTCACCTCACGTCTCAATGTTTTAAAATTGTATATGGAGGATTGCACAAGATGACATTTATGTTCCCAATTAGAAAAGGAAAACTAATTTCACATCTTATTTTTTGTATAGGATTCTATGTTCCCACACATTTGAGATGAAAATTTGACTTGAATTCTGAATTCTGATAATGAAATTACACTAAGGTGACAGTGTGACCTGTCCAAAGCTTTGAAACTGTTACATGGCTTGGTAATATGTGATACCCTGATGATGTGTTTTTTCCCCTTCCATTGTCATTTGGGTGAATGCTTGAACTTGGATTTTAATCAGAATTTGCTATGAAAGTGGCTTGTCTATGCTTGGATTATATTTTTCATCTTTTAGGGCTAAAAGCCATTTTTTATTTGTGATAAGTAGGATCTGCAAATGCATTGGCAAACCAAACATAAGTTGCACAGGAATTAAGGACAACCAGAAGAAGTAGAAGAAGAAGAAGAAGAAGATGGTGTGAACTGTCTGATTGCATGGCTTGTTACTGTGTAATACCATTATGATGCCTTTTCCCCTTTCTTTCATTTTTTTTCCTTCCTTTCAAAATCACCTAAAACAACATAAGATTGACTCCCATACAAGATTTAGTTTTTTTTACCACTTAACAAATTCACACCGCTACGTATCGCTGCAGCTTCTATGTATCACCCACTACATAGTATTTTTGCCACTGGCCGCTATGCCCACTGCAACTGCTATTTTGGTTTTTGGTGTAGGTATTTATGCCAGAAGGACATTTAGATGTACATTTGACTTAACTTGTGAATTCTGATAATGAAATTCCGCTAAGATAACGTCATAAAAGAAAACCCACTAGGGTGCTAGTGTAACTGGCCCAAAGCTTGAAACTATTACATGATTTGTTAATATATGATGTCATTAGGATTATGCCATTAGGACTTGTTAAATATGTTTTTTCCTCCCCTCCCACTCTCATGATGCAGACCTTAGGATTATGGTTTGCTTGACTTGACATTTGCCGAAGCATATTAATGGTCTCTGTAGAGACTTTCACACATGAAGCACCTCAAAGGGATAAAAACCCATGAATATTATTCCAATAATTAGAAGTTTAAGATCTAAGAAATTAGATCGAAGCTCTACAATATGCTTATAAATAAGTAAAGAAACCTTAATGGTTGAGACTCCTAATCAAACTAGGAAAGTTAACCAAATTAGATTCTACCCTAACTACAACTCAGTAAATAGTATTAGAAACTAATAGCAATTAATAAAATTAGGATATATCTAAATTCTTTGCTCCCATGTGTGGACCACGAGTCTCCTTTTAGCCGCTCCTTGGGGCTGCATCATCTCATTAAGGGGAGCGCTTAGACTTGAATTGTGATAATGAATTTGCATCAAAGTGGCTTGTCCATCCTTGGTTTATAGTTTTACATCTTTTAGAACTAAAAATCATTTCCAAATTGTGATCAGTAGGACCTACAAACATGCTGGTGAACCAAACATAGATTGTACTACAGTTAACAAAATCGGAATGCAGGCCTGATATAGGAAAGAAAGAACAATCAATCTACATGCACCTTAAGCAATGAAGTCAGATTCTAAGGTTCTAATAACGCTAAAATATACCATCTTCATTTAAAACCTCATATGACTTGTTAACCTCCTCTTAGACGCCCCTCTTAATTAGGGAGGGCAAAGGGCTTGGATTCAGGTTTAGGCCAGACCCAAATTCAGGGCTTGGCTGACATACATTCTGCCTGAACTTGAACAAACCCGTGACAAGTTTATTTTTACCAATACCAAACCAGATAATGACAGGCACATGTCAGTTTTTTTTTTAATTTAAAAATAAAATATTATTTTCTATCATATGGAGAGTGGGACTAAGTTTATTTTTACCAATACCAAACCCGATACAGTTATTTTAATTTAAAATTAAAATATTATTTTCTATCACATGGAGGGCAGAGCTCCAACCTATGACTTCCTGCTCCGAAAGAAAGTCTGCTACCAGTTGTGCTACACTAATGTTGTGTTAAACATTTACAAAAAGCATACAATTTATATAACTGGGGCGAGCCAGGGTACGTCAAGTGCAACCAAAATCCAAAGCTGTTGTGAATCCGACTCCAGTCGAATTCTCCAAACCCATACCCACCTCAAGCTCCATAGACCCACTACTGAACCCACCCCTAATAGGAGGTGGGGTGCCTGCTTTAGCCTTGACCCATTGCCTTTACTACTCTTGGCCCATTAGAAACTCCTAAAACAAATTTAAAATGCAGTCCTTTTTTTCTGTTGCATTGGAGACTCAAATGCGCATGCTTTCACTCCTAAAGCAACTTCAAATGTACTCCTTTGTTGCCTGTTATTTCAAACATTACTGATCAACATATGATACCCCGATACGTATACAAGCCCCACATCTATATCGGACTGATATGACATTTTTATTGCTAAGTGATACTGCACCAATACTTCTAGGGTACAAGTTTAGCATACACTACTTATCAAGTCCATTATTTCCTATGAAGCATGGGTACTGGTACGGGTACCAATACGAGTATGCTGATACGGCAAAATCCTAAAAAATAAGATACAGGTACGGCTAGGGTACAGTCATTAAAAAATTATATTTTAAAAAATTTTAATAACACAATATGCTAATAATTAAAATATGCAACAAGCTAACAATTACTTAATACCATTACAAATTCAACCGACAAACCATAATTGACTGTCAAAAGGCACATATAAGCCAAGAGTTTAATTGATGCAGGCCGAACCCAAATCCGGCCCAGATCACAGGCCTGCGGGACGTCCAATTGATCCTTGGCTTCCTCAAAGGATCCCTATCCTTATTTATCTACTTCCTATTTTATTTTTAGTAGGTCATGTTTGTTTAGAATTAGTTCTTCTATTTTTTAGAAACAATCACTCTTATATAAGGAGGAGTTCTTCATTGTAATAGGTATGCTTTTATCAATAAAAATTCAGTTTTTCCAGAGTTTCTCTTTCTAAGTTTTGATCGTGACTGTCACTGAATCTTCGGATTCGAACAATCCCTCGGGAGATTGTTCTACACCCAGCTAACGAGCCAGGGCTGCGCCAGATTGGTATCAGAGCCCAGATCCGGTCGCCGGGAGCCATCTGTTGTTCCCGGAATTTGTCACCCCATCTACTGTTCATCTCATAATCTCCGCTGCTATCCTAGACGACCCATCCTCTCCGCTGCCATTCCAGGCGACACCCAATCTACAAACGCCATCTTCAAACCCTAAACTCCTGCCGACACCTCTCTCCCTGTCACGTATCCAAATCCCTAAATCTCCACACCCCACACCCCACACCAAACCGAAACCCTAAAACGATGCCTCTGTTAAAACCCATTTGCCGGAACACCATCCACTACCCCCATCCGTTAACCCTCATCCTGAACCGACACCCTCTGTCTACCCAGATCCACCACCGAAAACCCCGATCCCACAAATTCCCACTTTCCGACCTAGTTCCCACGCCTTTACGAAAGGGCGACACCAAACCTAACCCTTTTCCCCCTCCACACATTAATCGACCCTTTTTTGCATTCCAGACCCATGCAAACCCACTTTTCAGCCAAAGCCCTCCTTCCCAAACTAGAGTGAAAAAAAAAAAAACAGAGAGCAACCGGAGAGAAAGAGTGCAGAGAGAAGAAACAGCGAACGTACCAGGCTCTGGGGCTTCCATCCTCGTCGGCTTCTCTGTCAGCAATGATGTTTATAAGCAGCAAGTTGACAAACATCGTCGCTTTGTTGAATTTAATGAAGGCGATTTGGTTATGGTGCGTATTCGACCTGAGAGGTTGCCACCCGGAGCTAACAAGAAATTACACCCTCGTAACTCGGGTCCTTTCAAGATTCTCCAGAAAATTAGTCCCAACGCTTATATTCTTGATATTTCTACTGATTTAGGCATCAGTTCTTCATTCAATGTCGAGGATCTTACTCTCTATCGTGGCCATGATAATGAAGGAGAAAATGAAGAGCAACTTATTTCTTTGCCAGTTAATTCTCCACCTACTGATGAAATTATTGATGTCCTTGATGATCAAATTGTTTCTACACGTCAAGGAGGTTACTAGAAGTTTTATGTACGCTGGCAGAATCGTCCTTTCTTCGATGCTACATGGATTACAGCTACTGACTTCCAGCGCATCAATTCAGAGCTTTATGAGAGATATCAAGCGCTTAACTCGCCAGGGTCGAGTTTTTCCAAGCCGAGGAGAGCTAATGTAGGCCGAACGCAAGTCCGGCCCAGATCATAGGCCCGCAGGACGTCCGATTGATCCTTAGCTTCCTCAAACGATCCCTATCCTTATTTATCTACTTCCTATTTTATTTTTAGTAGGTCATGCTTGTTTAGAATTAGTTCTTCTATTTTTTTAGAAACAATCACTCCTATATAAGGAGGAGTTCTTCATTATAATAGTTATGCTTTTATCAATAAAAATTCAGTTTTTCCAGAGTTTCTCGTTCTAGGTTTTGATCGTGACTGTCACTGAATCTTCGGATTCAAACAATCCCTCGGGAGATTATTCTACACCCGGCTTACGATCCAGGGCTGTGCCATTAATGTCATTACAGCAAAAACTACACACCAAAGCACTAAAAATGAAGAAAACATCAAAGCAAGTCTTATCAAGTTAAGAATCTTTATGATTCACATCCAGTCATCCATCAACTTCAACTTCATCACCTTCATCAAATAATATAGCTTCCATCTCAGGCTCATCAAGTCAAAGATCTACAATTTCAAATAAGCCGGCACCCTCCAATGAATCACATACATCTCCACCAATGTCTCATAGCTTGTTCTCTCCTTCCATGTATGGTCAACTCCTCCTTGATAGGAGACGAATATTGTTATGCACAAAAACCAAGTCTTTACAATGCTATAGTGTCATTTTGTTTCTTCTCATGGTGTGAATGAAAGAGTAGGTACTTTAATTCCTTTCACAACATGATGAGGAATATGGCTAGCTAAGTAATTTTAATGCTAAAGATTGGAGAATAGGTGCAGAAGACCCATGTGCACACAACCAAACAATTGGTACCATTATTCCTCTATCAAATTTTGAATCAAATTCCCCAAAAGTACCCATACCATATCAAGTACGTACCCATGTTGTACCCAAAAAGTCAAACTCTTATACGAAATGTGCCGGGTATGTTTGACTGTACTTGGTACATATTTAGCCGTACCCAGTACGAGTATGTACCCGGTACTGGTACGTGTGCATTTTTGGAGTACCTATGCTTTATAGATTATTTCATATTAGTTCTTTTAATTTGTTTCATTATCATCATCATCACCAAAGCCTTATACCAACCATGTTGGGGTTAGCTACATGAATTTTGTTTTTCCATTCCGTTTTATTTTGAGTCAAATCCTTCGATAAGTTAAACTTCTTCAAATTTGAATTAATGACCTCCATCAATATTTTTTTCGGCCTGCCCCTACCTCTTGATGGGCTATTTACCTGTATAGCCAAACCTTTTCTCACAAGTGCCATTACCGGCCTATGTTCAACATACCCAAACCATCTTAAATGGGTTTTTCTAATTTTATCTCATATTGGTGCTACTCCTAAATGCTCTTAAAAGCGCTCATTTCTAATTTATCTTTTCTTGTTTTACCACACATCCACCTAAATATTCTCATTTCCGCTACATCCATCTTATGAATATGCATCTTTTTAATTGGCCAACATTCTGCTCTATATGTCATAACTGGTCTAACCACTGTCCTATAAAATTTGCCCTTCAATTTTGTTGGCATTCATCTGTTATAAAGTACTCCAGAAGTTAGTCTCCACTTTAACCATTTAGCTTTTATCCTATGCTCCACATCTTCGTCAATCTCTTCATCCTTACTGATCATCGAGCTTAGGTACCGAAAAGAATCTCTACGTGGTATCTCATGGGTTTCAATTTTGATAGTGGTTTCAACACTTTGTATATGTTCACTGAAGTTACAATCCATATATTTTGTCTTTGTACGACTTATTTTAAAGCCTCTAGATTCTAATGCCCTACGTCATCTCTCAAGCTTTGCATTTACACCATCTCTTGATTCATCCACCAATACTGTATCATCTGCAAACAACATATATCATGGTACTTCTTCTTGAATATACATAGTTAACTCATCTATAATTAATGCAAAAAGATAAGGGCTTAAGGTTAATCTCTAATGTAAACCTATAGTCACAGGGAATCCACCTGTTTCTCCATATATGGTTCTCACATTTGTTACTGCTCCTTCATCCATATCCTTAAGAATTTCAATGTAACATCTGGGGACATTCCTTTTCGTTAAAACCCATCATCGTCATCGTCAAAGTCTTATCCCGAGAAATAAAATTCATGTATCATCAAATTAAATTCCTAGGTACCCCATCATAAGCTTTTTTTAAATCGATAAAAACTATGTGTAGAGTTTTCCTCTTTGCTCGATATTTTTCTATTAATTGCCTAAGAGAAAAGATAGCTTTTATAGTTGATCTCCCTAGCATAAAACCAAATTGATTTTCAGAGATCTTGGTCTTCCGTCTCAGTCTTTGCTCCATTATTCTTTTCCATAACTTCATAGTATGACTCATAAGTTTAATCCCTCGATAGTTGGTACAATTTCGTATATCACCCTTGTTCTTATATATAGGTACTACAATGCTTCTTCTCCATTCATCCAGTATTTTCTTTGTCGCAAGTATCTTATTAAATAGTCTACATAACTAAGTCACCTCAACCTCTCCTAAGCATTTCCATACCCCTATCAGAATACTATCTGGGCATGTTGCCTTTCCTGTCTTCATTCACTTCAATGCTACATTTACTTCCACCCCTTAATTCTACGGAGAAAAGTATGCTCTAGTGATGATGTATCCTCCTTAACTCTTGTATTGCCTAAATGTTTTTCATTTAGAAGTTTACTAAAATATTCGTTCCACCTTTCTTTAATATCGTTGTCCTTCACCAGAATATTTTCCTCATTGTCTTTGATACATTTGACATGATTTAAGTCCCTACTTTTCTTTTCTCTTATTTTTGCGAGTTTAAAAATATTCTTTTCTCCCTCTCTTGTTCCCAACCTATTATAGAGGTCATCGTATGCTTTGAACTTTGCACTACTTACTATTTTCTTAACTTCTTTCTTTGCCTTCTTATACAGCTCAAAATTTTCTATACTCTTAGTCTCCTGCCAAATTTTATAGCAATATCTTTTCTGTTGAATAACTTTTTGAACATCCACACTACCATGTTTCTTTATTAATATATCTCTTTCTTTTTTATTCTCCAAGTACCTCCTTTGCAACATTCTTAATGTAATTAGCCATTTGATTCCACATTACTGTAGTTTCTCCTTCAATATTCCATTCTCTCTTCTCAATCATTTTGTCCTTAAATATATTTGCTCTTTCTCCCTTCAAATCTCTCCACCTTGTTTTAGGGTCCATTTTGTTTACTACCGCTCTCTTTCTAATTCTAATGTAAATATCTAAAACTTCAAGCCTATGTTGCGTAGTCAAACTCTCTCCTGGGATAACCTTGCAATCTTTACAAGTAAATTGGTCATGTTTTCTAACTAGGAAAAAGTCTATCTGACTCCTATTACTCCCACTTTTATAAGTAATTAAGTGCTCATCTCTCTTTTTTAAAATAAATATTTGCTACTACAAGATCAAATGCTACTGCAAAATCCAATATAGTATTTTCGAATTCATTTTTTTCTCCAAATCCTTGCCCCCCTATACACTCTCTCATATTTTCTATTATCTCTTACTATATACCCGTTTAAATCCCCTCTAAGGAAAATCTTATCACTGTTTGAAATTTTTCGCATTAAATCATCCATCTCCTCCCAAAATTGTTTTTTCACACTTTCTTTTAGTCCTACTTGGAGAGCATATGTACTGATGATATGAATTATGTTTTCCTCTAGCACTAGTTTAATTGCTATAATTCTATCACTAAACCTCTTTACCCCTACAATTTTCTCTTTCAGATCGTTATCTACAACTATACCCACTCCATTTCCTGTATTACTCTTTCCTGCATAGAAAAATTTATACCCATCTGTGAGCTCCTTAGCTTTATTCCCTTTCTACCTTGTCTCATGTATACAACTTACACTAATTATTCTTCTTTTCATTATCTCAACCAACTCCATGCTCTTACTTGTCAAGGTTCCTATATTCCAAATAGCAAGTCTAATTTTCCTATTCCTCATCTTCTTCTCATGGACTAAGTTCTTTAATCGCACTAGCCCAGAGTCATACGGTGGCCCTTGCACACTTTTCACTGTAGCCGGGCGACGCTGCAATGCGTCGCTTAAAGCGGGGAACGCCCTAGCCTTATCGCGAAATATCATTATCTCATAATTCATGTTTGGGTTGTAACAAAGTTTTATACTGGCTGTCAACCTACTTAACGCAACCCTCCTCCTTTACCCAGGCTTGGGACCGACAGCTAAAACTGATGGAGTTTTCTTTTAATTTGTTTACTTAACATAAAAAAATGTTAAAAAGGAACGTAAATAATGATAATTTCATTAATTCAAAAGTGATCCAAATAAAATATTAAGACACTAGTATTTGCAATCATGTCCTAGATTTTCAAAAGCCCAGAGTCATATCCATTATACCTTTATCCATGTCCATACCCATATATGTATCTGGGCATCATAGAGATCAACTACTAAACGAACTCTGACTTGATAAAACAGTTTATATCAAAAATAGTACAAGGTTATGTTGAATTTCAACATAATCTAGTGCAGGATAAGTATTGCAAAGCTACAACACTGTTGAAATTATGTTGCACATGATATTAGGATCTAATCACAAGTATAACAGGATAATAGTTACTATTGGAAATATGTTACTCCTTTTTTGTCCTTTTTGCCTCTATCTTGGTATTTAGCTTTTACGACTGAGAACTCCTTTTTTTTATTTCCTTTGAAATTATTTTTGTTGCTTATTTTTAAAAAAAAAGGCAATAACAACAACAACAATAGAAAATAAGTAAGGTGGAGTGCATGTATGAGACTTGGAAGAGCAAACACAAAACCAAAGGCGTGGCGATGCAGGCTGATCCCAGATCCGACGTAGATCACAGGCCCGCAAGCCCAATTGATCATTGATCTCCTCAAGGATCCTTATCCTTAGTTAAATTAGTGATTAGTTATTTCTATTTTTATGAGGGGTTGAGATTAAGACTTCCTGAATTTAAATTAGTAAGTCATGATTGTTTAGGATAGGTATTTCCTAATTTAGAATTAGCCCCTCCTATATAAGAAGAAGTATGCCATTGTAGTAGACATACTTTATTCAATTAATTTTAGTTTTCAGTGAGATTTCTCTCTTGATGGTGTTCATCGTGAGTTCTATTGTACCCTAAGGTTTGAATCCTTCTTTGGATTTGAATAATCTTTTGGGAGATTGTTCTACACCTGATCTAAGATCTGGGGCTACGCTACGTGGGAGCCTATGGGGTTGAAGAGATGAATACATATTAGATTTGAGAAAGAATTTGTTAACTAGCTTTGGGATTGCGTGCAGTAGGGGCACCGCGATTTTGGTGTGACATTAGAGTCTAAAACATCCATTAGAATTATTATTTCAGTAGTTAACTGTGATCTAAAATCCAAAGATTTTTGAAGGAGTGGGAATGGGTGAGAAAACTGTCTATGGAGAGATAGTTGAGTTCCTCGTGACAATATGTTTGCATCAAGGGTCAGCCTTAAGTCCTTATCTCTTTGCACTAATTATGGATGAGTTAACTGCTCATATTCAAGAAGGTACTTTCGTGTATGTTGTTTGTAGATGATATAGTGTTGGTGGATAAATCAAGAGATAGTGTAAATGCAAAACTCAAGAAATTGTGGGAGGCTTTGGAATAAAGGCTGATAGGTCGTACAAAGATAGAATATATAAATTGCAACTCCGGTAGACATATACAAAGAGCTAAAATTACTGTAAGAATTGAAGCCTATGACATACTTCAAAGAGATTCTTTCTATTTAACTTGATAATTGGTAAGGATGGAGAGATTAATAAAGATGTTGAACATAGGATAAAAGCGGGGTGGTTGAAATGGAGACTTGCTTTTGTAGTGCTTTGTGACTGACAAATAGTAACAAGATTGAAAGAAAATTTTTACAAGACAGTGATTAGATCAACTATGACCTATGCGTAGAATGTCGGCCAATTAAGAAGCAGCATATGCATAAAATGAATGTTGTAGAGATGAGAATGTTGAGGTGAATGTGCGGCAAGACTAGGAAAGATAAAAATAGAAATTAAGTGCTTTTGAGAGCATTTAGGGGTAGTAGCATCAATACGGTACAAAATTAGGGAAATCCATATGACATGGTTTGGGCATGTTGAACGCAAGCCGACCTTGGTGCTGTCAAGGAAAATTTTGACTGTGCAAGTTGGTAACCCACTAAGGGGAAGGGGTATGTCGAATAAGACATGGATGGAGGTAGTATAATTACATTTGAAGAAGTTTAACTTATTTGAGAATTTGGATCAAGATAAATCGGAATAAAGATCGGAACGAAGAAACAGTATTCATGTAGCTCACCTCAACATAGTTGGGACAGGGCTTTGATGATGATGATAACGATGATGATGAAGTTTTGTAGTGAACTTTTATAAGAGCTGCATTTGGAATCTTACATCATGAAGGTTTCACTAGTTTCCTAAAGTTATGATACCCAGGGAGAGAGAGAGAGAGAGAGAGAGAGAGAGAGAGAGAGAGAGAAATTGAGGGAATTTTACAGGGGTATCTATTTGACCCAAATCCATCTTTTACTAGATTTTTTCTAATATCTTTATTGTATTTCCGTCAAGAAATCATTTACAAGTGCCTTGCTTATGTGAAAGCATTTTGTTGGATGCTTTTCAAACCCTTGGTCATTCAAATATTGGCAGTTCTATGACAGAATTTTCTTTAAGAAACCAAAATTTGTTTTTGGAAAGGCTCTGCATGGGAGTTCTTGTTTGATAGAATGAAATATGCTTCAGTGAACCAGGTTCTTTATTTGGAAGACCTAGTGTAATAGGCTCGTAGGAAAATTTAAGTGCATCTCTGCATTTGATCTAAATTGAGATTTGACCAAGGTTCCTGTTTGCTACTCAACTGGTTAACATGGGTGTGTGTTCGAGGGAGAAAAAGAGATTTGACCGGTTCCTACAACCCCTCAGTAGTTTGAAGGTGAGAAGGGAAGTTCTGTTGGTGGTTTTATCAAAATTGATGTAGATGAATTCATATTATGTCTCTCAGACCTGGTTGTCATTGGTGACTCTGATCTATCAAGGAATGTAACAGCTACTACCAGAATGGATATTACTTCGATTCATTGGGCAGTAGCTGCGGTGAAGCCCCTTTTGACCATTTGATTAGTGTTAATAAATTTATGACCAAATTTGTTGAATGTGTCTCTATCATAGGAATGATAGTTCGAAGATGGATGTGTTGGCTGTGGCCAGAGCTTTAATGTAGTCACTACTCATTTGTAAAAGATTGGGTTCTGTAAAATTTACTCATACATATTTCTCCTTGCTCATTGCCATTATGTACTTGGCTTTTATTTATACTATTACTTTATTTTGAATGGAAATTTTGTTTTCTCAAGGAAATAATAATAAAACTGCTCCATTTTTGTCTTGCTCCCTTGTAGAAAGTGAGGGAGCAAAATTATAATTTGGAACCTTTGAGATGGATGCTGTTCCCACTGGAGTGCTTTTGGTGCTCCCCACCCCCCCCCCCCCCCCCCCCCCCTCCTCTCTCTCTCTCTCTCTCTCTCTCTCTCTCTCTCTCTGTGTGTGACACTCACACATATTCTCAAGAAATTCCCAAAAAATTTTTTTGCAGGTTTCAATGGGACATCTTTTGCTTTGGTATATGCCACATTTTATAGTTTTCAAGTAAGGTGGTAATGACAATGTGCACGATCATCTTGTAGGATCTTCATGGGAGGATGGTGAGGGTGAACTATGCTACAGACAGGGCCAGAGGTTATGGTGGCGGTGGCTACGGCGGTGGTGGCTATGGTGGCAGTGGCTACGGCGGTGGTGGCTATGGTGGCGGTGGCGGCGGCGGTGGCTATGGTGGCAGTGGCGGTTATGGTGGTGGTGGCTACAACAGTGGTGGAGGTGGTGGTTATGGCAGAGGCGGTGGTGGTTATGGCGGTGATGCCTACGGAAGTGGTAGTGGTGGTGGAAGTGCCTATGGTGGCGGCGGCAGCAGCAGCAGTGCAGGTTATGGTGATGGTGCTGGTGGGGGAAGTTCTGGTGTTACTGGCGGTGGCAATGACGGTTGGGGTGTTGCTGCTAACAATGATGGATTAGGTAGCGTTGGCAGCATGGGTAATAACAGCAATAGTGAGGGAATGGACTATGGTGCTAGTATTCCTCTTGGTGATAAGCAAAGCAGCACGGAAGACACTCAGGGCATATCATTGGAAGCCAATTACAGGGATGACGATGATGAGCCCGACGACTATGCCAACAAGAGGGGTTGACAAATATATGAAATTGAGGGGCAAACTGCTGAAGACCACCATTTATAAGCAGACCTCAAAGTAATGTTTTTAAACTGTGGTAACATAATTTATCTTTGTTTTTCGGTAAAACGATAATTTTATCTTCGTTATAATGCTCTCTCTCTCTCTCTCTCTCTCTCTCTCTCACACACACACACACACACACACACACACACACACACACACACACAGATGATCTGTTCAGGCAAAAAGGCCAGAACCAGTAAGCATTTCGTGCCAACTCTTTGGAGGACTCTGCACTAACTAGTGCATTGAACGCTCTTAGCAGCCATGATTTTGCTTATCATCATTTCCTGCTGTCCCTTACAACTGGAAAGAAAATAACATTGAACTGATTGTTCATGTTAGTAGGGGAAATGATTTTATGTTTAGGGATAAAATGGGACTTGTGCCTGCAAGATAAATGACAAAGCATATGGGGGAGTCTTACAAGCATTGAGGGCCCCTTTGCTAACACTCTTGAACTGACAGCGATTTCTACTGAAGTGTTTTATAATATAAAGGAATGGTTTATAGTGTGGTAAGAAATCTCTACAATGTGGAGATGCTACAAATCTCAGCGGCGCAGCATTTGATTTGTAGGGTGATGGCTGGATATAATTTTACTAAGGTCATGTTGGGTGACAAATCCTTGGGATTTTCACTGGTTTTCCCTATTGTAAATCCTCGAGGGTCGGGCTAGTGGAAATCGTCACAGGATTTTAAGGTTAGACCAACCCATAGGATTTGAAAATCCTAAGCATGCGGGTTTATGTATCACACCAAATTTTCTTAACTATACACACTAAATACTGATGTGAAATCATTGGCTATACAAATTTTTAGTGGGAAATTCTCCTGACTTCTCATTGAAAATTTTCACCTGTAACCAAATGGGCCCCCGAAGGTGTTCATGTGACGGCTTCTGATTGTTGTTTCCTTTTACTGGTTTTTCTGCTGTACTTGGGTACCAGTACCTGAGCAAACAAATGGGTCCAAACTCTGTCCAAAGAGAGATTTGATTTAACCTGACGCTTGCTTCTCAATCCTTGTGTGGGGCATTAATTTGGTGATGGGGCATTTGACCTACCTTAACCTGTTCGTTAAACCGTGATTGAATTCTCAGGATTTTCATTTCATTGGGTTTGTAAATGGAGGATAAAAGCTGAAGATTCACTAAGGGTGTTTACTAAAGAAATGATGATCCGCCCACCTTTTTACAGTGGCCTCACATTTTACAAGGCACCGATCATCTCCTTATACAATCCTCTGCAGTGATAGTGGCAAGATTGCATCTGCAATGACATGTATCAATGAACAAATGAACAATGTGTCCCAACAGCCCAAATTAGAGAGAGCATTGTGAAAAAAAGTGCATTGTGCCATTTTTGTAGGGCCCACTCGCCTCAATGCCAAAAGTTTCAATTGAGTTTATATCAGGGTCCCCCAATTTCAATTGAGTGTACGCTTATGTAGAAAAGGAGAGGCGCATATTTTAACTGGTGGGACCAGATTACCCCACAAACAATGTGGCCCATTCTGGGTCCCAGCAGGCAGGCAGAGGATCCCAATTCTAACCAATGATCTGCGCCTCTTAAGATGGATGGTCCTGGTTCAATAGGCCACATGCACCAGTGTTCCACAATTTGAATGACAACCGCCCGTTTCGTTCCCTCCCTTTCACTACTTTTCCCCATTGTAAATCCTCAAGGATTGCTCTAGTGTAAATCCTCAAGAGGAATTTCAGTTCGACCACCTCATAGGTTTTGAAAATCCTCAGCACCCACACCAAATTTTCTTGACTATACACACTAATATTGATGTGAAATCATTAGCTATACAAATTTTTAGTTAGCAATTTTTGAATCTCTATAGTGAGGAATTCTCGGAATCTATTCTCATGAATTTTCCACCTGGTACCAAATGGACCTCCGAAGGTGTTCATATGAAGGCTCCTCATTGTTATTATCCTTTTTTTTGCTGTACTTGGGAACCAATACCTTGGCAAACAAATGAGTCCAAAGATGGATTTGATTCAACTTGATGCATTGCTTGTCCATCCATGTGTGGGGCATTTGACCTACCTTGATCTGTTAGTTAAAACAGTGATTGAATTCCCAGGATTTTAATTTCAATGGGGTTGTAAATGAAGGATAAAAGCTGACGATTCACACAGAGTGTTTACTTAAGAAATGATTATCCGCCTAACTTTTTAATGTACTTAAATCTTAGGAAAATGATAACCCTGTCTAGATCTTTTTTAAGTACAGGTGGTCAAGCCATAAAGTATTTACTAGAGGTTTTTGTAAATACCCCCCTAAGAAGGTTTGTAAATAGGGCCCTATGATTTTAGTATTTGTAAGTAGGCTCTTGCCTTTTTATTTTAATAACTTCTGTGTCCCCACAATCAATAAACTTCCAACCACCATAAAATTTTAAAGTGAGATGACACTTTGCCTAAGTTTTTCATCTATATGCATAATTTTAAAAGCTTAGTCATATTTTTTTTTATTCTTTTGTCTTGTAACATAAAGAATTATATTTAGTGAAAGAACATACTCTACATGAATCTAATTTCCTCATCCGGTGTCAATTTCATTAAGTCTAAATTCATCATAATGACAATCAAAACTTCTACTTATAATTGGTTATAATTAACCCAGCAAATCACGATCCACCATTTGATTGATGAAAGTTTCAAAATACATGATTAGAGGTTGGCTTCATATGAATGAGAGAGTTATTGAGAGCGAGGCCATTGGAACTTAGATAAAATAATAATATTTTTACAAAAAAAAATAATACACTCATTTTTTATTTAATGGGTGTTAAGGGTAAAACAGACATTAAAAAAATAAACACAAACCTCATAATGTTTGCCCATTTTTGTTAGAAATATTTATTTTGGAGACTTGGCAGGTATTAAAATAAAAATCAGGAGCCTATTTACAAATAGTATAGTAAAACTACAAGGGTCTATTTATAAATCCTAAAAACATTAGGTGGGCATTTACCAAAAAAAAAACTCTATTTATTATCAATGTGAATGTATGATGCTTACTGCATGTGACATTTAATTGAACTTCAGCAGGGCCCAAATTTATCTCCAAATAAAGTGATATACCATTTGATGAATCATATGAATACATGTAAAAATATTTCTGCTCTTAATCAATCCAACGGTGCATCATTCTATTTAGAGAAAGTTAGGCCAATTGCCATACAGATTAAATTGGGATTATTAGCTTTGACGAAACCAAGAGGGTCCACACTAGCTCCTAACTCAAGTGCTGCAAGTACAAAGTCTTAGCAAAAGGGAAAGTTCATTAATGACTTGTTAAGTAATAGAGCTTTTCAAACGAGGATTAAAAAAAAGGATGCCTTACACGTGAACCATCTGCAATAAAGTAAACCCTGGGGTACATTTAGACTTAACTTTCCAATACAAAGAAAAGAATAAAAAGAAGAAGAAAGAAAGAAAAATATATATATATAAGAAACTGAGGATATTGGTTCAATATCCAGATCCATTTGGAATTTTGATCCATAACACACACACTACCAACCCCCTTCCCTTGCTCTAAGATGTCGCTGATCCCACGTTTTTTACATCAATCCGAATTGGATTTGGCCGTTGGATAGTAAAAGGTAAAAAAATGATGAATTCTAAAACAGTTACCCCAAGAGGGACCCGCAAGGCTGTGAGTAAATTTCGCGGATGAGCATGTGCACATTTGAGAAGCCATCGGCATATGAATAACACACCAACAAACATGTAACTGGGCCTCAACTTGGGCCACAGTGGAGGCCCTTCGTTCAATTGGCCGGATCTGTGGATTCAGGTTTGAGATCCGAATACATGGACCTGACCTAAACCGTACCCCTTTTGATTCTGATAAACGCGAGGCGGCAAGAACTAGAGTTTATGAGTCAAATGGAGGGCACATGATATTAACGATAACAATTTGCTAGGTGACTGAGATAGTGTAATTACTGTACTTCAATGGCAATCAATTATTAAATAATCCTCTAGTGGCTTGTCTTAAGTTTTATCATGAAATGGCATTTTATGATAATAAATAATACTTTACTAGTTTATCTTATGTTTGATCATGAAATGACATTTTATGATAATACATGATGTAGGGAAGATATGGTGGTTGAACCTCATCATCCCTTTTGATCACTTAAACTAAAGTTATCAACTATCTGCAGGTATGCGTCATTTTATCACAATCTTAAGTAATCTTAAGTCATATATAGGAGGAAGGCTTAACAACTATCATCGTATTTGTAAAGGGGCTAAGTCCCTGGTTTGAAATAGTAGCGTTATCTATTTAGTGGTTCCGGCCTCCATGTACTGAATTTTAGCGTTCACCTCATTGTTTTCAATATGAAGCTTTGAAACATGAAGTGGGTACTTCTTTTTATCAGTAAGAGAACTGGATTACATCCTTACAAAAGGGAGTCTCCCAAAAACTAAAAAAAGGGTTTAAATATTAAAACACTGCAACTATGACGCCTTATTTCATATGCATGCATGATGTTATCCGCTTTGGCCCATTGGCCTCAATGTTTTATTTTTGGTGAGCGTCAACTCATGCATGATAAAGGTACAAGTTCTACATATAAGCCTAGTCACTTTCCTCTCTATAGTCGATGTGGAACTCCAAGACATCACTTCAACCCTATTTAGCTCCTTGTTTAGCTAACATGCCCACATGCTATTGGTCAATCTTGTTACCCATGGCTTCGTCCTTGTACACATAATAAGCTCGAGTTTTGCTCTATCAAATGTGTGTTTATTGATTATAGCCTCAACCATAGGGGTTACCGTTGCCTTGATCCGACTACTGGTCGTGTTTATCTTTCTCGTCATGTCGTATTTTACGAACATATGTTCCCATTTCAGTCTCCACCAAACTATTTCACTCAATTCATTTCTGCTACACCGACGGGAAAAGGTGACCTGAGTGCTTTTGGACCATTGGCAGCCTGGCTTCCCCATAACACCACGATCATCTCTTGCACTGTTCCTAGCACATCCTCTCTACCCTCTTCCAATAGCTAGCCCTCTATTTGTCCCACCAGCAATAATCCAACATCATCATCTTGTTTGCTTCTCCCCTTTCTATTAATTGGAACCCCTGCCTCCACAACTTCACTAAGCCCTAATAGTGCTTCCATTTCCCAGGAACCCATTTTGTCATCTTCAACAAACCTTGAGCCAAAGTCTTTGCCTTCCAATCCATCAATACCAATTCAACCCTCTCACAAGATGGTCACAATGGCTCAAGATGGTACCCGTCGACAAAAGGATTTTAAAGATTATCAGGTGTACTATTCTACTAAGCATCCCATGAAGGTGGTACTATTCTACTAAGCATCCCATGAACGTGTTTTTGGGACACTAGCAACCAGTTGAACCAACTTTTTATTCACAAGCTTCCAAAATACCTAAATGGCACAAAGCTATTGGTGAAGAATTTGATGCTCTTCAGTATAATGCCACGTGGACTCCCATGCCACGTCCTTCCAATAAACGAGTCATTCGAATCAAATGGGTTCATAAGATAAAACAAAAATCTAATGGTACAATTGATAGGTACAGAGCTCAACTAGTTGCCAACGATTTTGATCAAGAAGCTGGCACGGACTATAATGAGACTTTTAGCCCAATGGTTAAGCCCATTACAGTTCATCTCATTTTGGCCTTTGTAGTTCACTTTGACTGGCCTATCAGACAATTAGATATATCTAATGCATTTCTTCATGGTATATTTGAGGAGGAGGTTTACATAGAGCAGCCACAAAGGTCATGATGCTACTTACCCACATCGTGTGTGCTGCCTTCAAAAGGCCCTTTATGAACTAAAACAAGCCCCTCGCACTTGGTTTAACCGACTTTCATCATTTCTTCTTGAATTAGGATTTATTGAATTACAGGTAGATTATTCCTCAATCACCTTTCATCATAACTATCTCATTATTTTGATACTCATCTACGTTGACGACATACTCATCACCAGCAATACGTCATTGTCCTTAGCAAAGCTTATCACACGTCTCCAAGGCGAATTTTCCACAAAAGATCTTGGCCTATTGAGCTATTTCTTGGGACTTGAAGCTCATCTGATTCCTCTGGCTTATATCTTTTTCAATCAAAATATACCATTGATTTGTTACACCGAGCAAAATGATTGGAGCTAAGCCTTATTTTGCCCCAACAGTCTCTGACAGTAAATTATCAAAATTTGACGGTGTTCCCCTTGAAGATGGCATAGAATATCGACAGATTATTGGTGCTCTACAATATCTAACCCTTACCCGTCCTGATATTACATTTCCTGTGAATCAAGCATGTCAATTTATGTACAACTCATCAACAACACACTAGTCCACCGTCAGAAGAATACTTCGATGTCTCAAAGGTACCGTTGATCATGGTCTCTTTTTTTATTATGGGCCTTATGGCTTTCTCAAAGTACAAGCATTTTCTAATGTCGATTGGGCTAGTGGCCCAGATGACCACCATTCTACCAGTGGTTATGCAACTTTTCTTGGTCCATGCCTTATATCATGGGGGCCTAAGAAACAACCTACAAGGTCTCGATCTAGTACGGAAGTAGAATATAGATCGATGGCCCTCACAGCTGTTTAGTTGTATTGATTACGCATGTTACTCAAGGATTTGCACCTTTACATTTGTTCTCAACTGATAATGTGGTATGACAATATAGGTGCTATGATATCATAAAATCTTTTGAAATTATTCTCACCCTATTGATTGTCTTTGGGTATCATCCTTTCAATTTATAGAGGTAAGATTACAATACATTCTTGGGATTGAGGAATTAACAGAATCATACAATTGAGGGATTCAATGATTTAATTTACGCAGTTTCCTCTTTGAGAAGATATGATGATCATTGACTTTTCTCTTGGTTGATATCTTGAGATATTTCTCTTTTAAGAGATTGTGATTGCCTGATTTCACTGCATGTATTGATTTGCTTTGATGGCAGTGGATGACCATGGTTAACAAATCTAACATTTTTATGAAAGCCCACATGAATATGAGCTGATAATTTCTTAATTTCACTTAAGTAAAATTGAACTCCCAAGGCGTTCATTTGTTGAGAGAGACGAATAGAGTTGCATCAGAGAAATCATTCTCTACCGTCAATTGCTCATGAAAAGAAGAAAAAAACCGAATGGCTTCCAAAATTGCTAGTGCCTTCGTTTTGTTCAAGTCTTTAACCCGTGTGTTTTGATAACATGCGCAATGATGCTGCAAAGCAGTCCACCCAATACCCGACCCTAAATTGTGCACCTTGCTTGAATAGTGGGGTGGCCATGATGCCACTTTTTTATTTTGAGAATGATACATACCATGGAAGCGTCCCAACTATAAAGAAAATTATTCAGCGTAACATTTGCAAGACTCCTTTCTTGCATTTGCCATTAAGCATCAAACACGGTAATGAAGCACCCTAGAAAATTCTCTAGTTCCTCTCTCCCTTCACATGGACCACACATGGTCTAATGAAAAGTCCTCCATAGGAACATTCCGCCTCCATGAACTGGGCTCCACCTTCAAGACCAAGTCAATGCGGTTATATTCAGTGTTTGAAAGCAACATGCTAAATTGCATCTATTGATGAAGTGACAACAAATAAACCAACAACCTCACAATGGAAAAATAGATGTTGAATGATAATTTTCTTGTACGATGCAGAGATCCAAAATGCTATCAACACCTTGTCTTCTATTTTCAAGGAATCTACAACTTTGAAACATAGTAGGTAAAAAGTGAGAAGAACTATGTACTATATATAACCTTGAATTATACTTCTATAGTTTAGGTTAAAGGTTGGGCTTGTGAGGAGCCACCTGGCCTCCATTATGATCAATCCAACCCCTTCGTGCTCGCAACTCTCATATGTATTGGCATTCATGCAACTCGGCAACAATCCACGTCCTACATGGCCTTAAATTCGTCATTTGAAATACAAGACAATAGTAAACTTCATTGGCACCCTTAAAGCAATAGTTAAAATCGCCAAATAGTCTTCAATATTTCTTCCGCACACATAAGGACTGAGATATTCCACTCCTAATTTTATGATCATTTTGTGCATCAACCTTTGGTTTTTTAATTTTAACTATTTCAAGAAATACAACTCTTTTTTACAAAAATAAAAAATGAAAAATGAAAAAAGAAAAAAGAAAATACAATTCATAAAACTCCCTGAAATTCAACTGCATGAAACAAAACGGCCCCGGAAAGAATCCCTTATATTTTTATTCACATTCAAAACACACCAAAAACCAAACTATGAAGTATTTTTACAGACCAAAATCCTATTTTATAGCGTTACAAAAACTGAAAATGAGGCAGTTGCGTGGAGTTTTCGGCCTGAAAACCGTGTTTTGAAACCATAGTTAGATCAAGACGGGTTAATCAGCATGCTTCCATGAGAGCCCCACAAAGTAAGAATAAAATTAAAACATCAGTAAGAACAAAAATCTGAAACATGTGTGCCCTGATGATCATAAGAATATGCCCGTTTCATAAAATGACCTGACTGTTGGGTCCTACAAATTCTTAAGTCTTTTACGGTTTACCACTAAAAAAAATTAAATAAATATAAGGCACACTAGAGCCATTTCTTTAATCCCCAACAATGAACTCAGGGCCACTATGACTAGTAATAAGAATTCAAGGAAATGGTTTTGTTCTGCCATTATTAGGGTGTGAAAGATGTGGGGGGGGGGGGGGGGGGTGTTGTTGAATGAGGTCGAAAGGCTGGTCCGTGGTGACATGAGGCGATCCAAAATATCAAATGTGAGATGGAGCTTTAAAGTTCTGACTAGTCATCCGCCACCAAATTGATTTTCATGGGGACAGGCTGATTCACGTGAAAAAGACTTGTCTGCTGTGACTACTCAAAATTGTCCATAAAAGGGCTCCAAACACCCTGTCCCTTTGCATAAGCTGAATACTATGTATGCGATCATGTATGTACCCTTCAAGAAATTATCCTTACTAATAAGAATCAAGTCACACTCGAGTTAAAAAGGCAAAGGTCTTAAGACTGAGCTGGTTAGAGATACCTTATGTGGTGGCTCAAGTTTTTTTTTTTTTTTTAATTTCTTTCCTTGATTCACTTTCTATTAAAGGTAACATTATTTAATGGTTTGTATATGCATCTTGGATCCATGTTCTTTTTACCACTTATGGAAGGAATTTCTTTGTATTTCTTTTACCAACAAAACAACGTATAATATAGTATTCAATTATTCATTTCCTATTTACTGATCCCAATATATGATACTATCGGAGTGAAACAAGAGATTTGATGAAGAACATGCTACTATATCCTTTGTATTAAGAAGCATGGGATCTTGTGGGGCTAAACACTAATTACATGTAAGACCATCCAAAAACATACTTGAATTAAGAAGCATGGTTGTTGCTTCATCTTGTTTACTAATAATAAGGCCAGGCTTTTCTCCTAAGAAAGTAAAATCAATCGGAATTGAAGAAAATATGTGATTAACGTAGCAATTTATAGTAGGTCATTAGTAAATTAATTTATTTTCTTTCAAAAGAAAGTGGTGCCCATATTTTGGTGATTGGAACTGTCAATTAGATGCACAATTTCTTCTGTATGACTGTCTGGATTCCCATTTCAATTGGAGTTATGTTAATCAAGTAGCTCAATAGTTGAGCTTGAGCTAGGGCGTTTTTAGCCTGAGTAGTCTCAAGTCAACTCATGCCGAGCCCGAGCTAGTGCTATTCAACTCGACTTAGCTTGATTAAATGCTTGGCATGAGCTCAAGCTCAGCTCTATAAGTCCACGCACATGCTTTGCACATACAAGACCAAGCTCAAGATTAATCCTAAGATTGGCTCATTTAATATATATAGGAAAAAACATTAGCACCCATATAGATTAATATGATGATGGCAAGCCGCTTCTAAGCTTAAAATTAAGCTTGGCTCATCTATAATCAAGTAGATCAAACTCAAGCTTGGTTAATCTATTAGAAAGCTTGAGCTCATTTTCAAGTGAAGATTGACTTAAGCTCAAATCAAGTCAGAGCCTTGGATTAGTTAGTCGAGCTTTAACTTGATCTTGCCAAAGCTTAGCCGAGCTGAAGCTCAATTACATTCTTTTGCATGAGTGCATTGTGTTATTGTGGAGTGAGCTTCACCTGATGAGAAATATTAAAAAGTATTTTTGTTACCTCTACTAACACCTCCAGGTTTTGATACGAATGATTAGTAAAAAAAATTTAATATGTATAACCCACCTTTCAACAAAAAGGAGATCAACTCCCCAGCGCCTTTGGTGTAATCGCTTTGTGCAGGATGAAAAATCTGAAAAATCAAGCAAATATTGAATTTGTAATTCTACTTTCCGTGAGTGGGAGGATATGGAGATCCTATGTCATTGGTAAGAACATGGTTGCCGCATTCCTCTTTTGCGGCAATATCCAAATGCACCCATCTCCATGGAGGAGAAAAGGCAGACTTCCTTCATCTCCTTTTAAGTTCAAGCAATTTGTTACAGGAGTGAGAAAACCTTATTTTAGCCTTTATTTTTTACGATTGTACAAAAGAAAAAAAAAACATTTCTCATAATAGAAGAGATAGAAAAGACTATTTTGTGGAAAAGCAAAAGTCGGCGTATTTTAGAAAAGCCAAAGTCCATGGCTTATGTTTTTGCGGACACTACATATGTGCACTAATTGTCCTGTTTAACATTACTAGCAAAGAGAATAGGGGTTGTCTAGTTGATTGGATATTATGTTTCTTATCTAGCTAGCTAAAGTTAAATTCCTAGGTTCCTACTCCCCTAAAAGCTTATTTTCTTGCAATGGGGGCTTTTCTTCTTGCAGGAGTGACCTTTCGCATGGTTGGGTTCCCTCTAGGGCCTTAGCCCCCTTCACTAGTTTAAAAACAAAATGCTAGAGAAAAAGTTTTCAGCTAAAATTTAGGTTGCATTTGTCCAGGTGTGAAAATAGTAATGCGACCAAAATTCTCGGAAAAATCTGAAAGGAATCAGTCGCTTGACGGAACAGGGGATTACTTTTACATTTTCGCAGCAACTTCTGCAAGGACCCATCTTTGACATGCGTGTGAGAAAGGAAAGACTGACAGGACAGTTGAGAAGAGTCCTTAACCAATGGCACAAAAGAGGCAGCATCTACATATTTCCTCACCAACTATATTAAGCTGTAAGCCTCCATGGTAAAGACCCACAAAGTAGCTTACTATCTTCTTGTGTCAAGAGAGAAGGCAAAGCCACAGAAGCCATGGCAGCTGGTGAGACCAAGATACTGATTTTTGGAGCAACTGGGTATCTTGGAAAATACATGGTCAAGGCCAGTGTATCCATGGGCCATCCCACATATGTCTATGTGCGGCCCACCAGCTCTGCTATCAACTCCACCAGGTCCCAAACGCTCTGTGAATTCAAATCCATGGGAGTGAAAGTTCTCCAGGTGAAATAGCTTGAGAGATTTGTTTATCTGTGAATCTAATAGAGTGAAAAGATCAGATGTAATTTGCTGTCATTGAAAACTGAAGTTAGCATGGCAGGTTTTTGGGTGGCACATTGGGCAGGCAGACCAGACAATTTTGGGTCTGATATTGGCCGACCTTTTAGGCCATAGGATGATCTGACTGCCTTGCATAGAAACATTTACTGGAGACCTGACTAGGCGATCTGCTGACATGATGTGGTAACCAGTATTTAAAAAGCCGGCAACTAAACAAGTTTCACAGTGTCATTGAGTTGAGCAACTCAGACGGGTCCGATTCGTCTAGATTAAGTCAGATTTGTTCTACCAGCCCGGCTTGACGATTATTGAGTTGAGTCAAATTATCCAACCTAGGCTAGTCAAAATGGATTTTAAAACTATTATTTCAGCAAAAACATCCCTATTTTAGGAATGGGTTGGACTTGACAAGATCCAATATTTGGTGTTAGGTCCCAGCATCATTGATTGTTTATTTCATTGCGGGAATGTATTTAAGCTGATTTGAGATTGATAGGATAATACTAAAATGATAATGATATGGTGATTGGACCTAGAAAGAGTTCAAGTTCCTTAGCTTGAAGGCCCCTAGATTAGCGGTGTTCATGTGCAAGCTGATTCTTGTCCAACCCGTGCCATTTAGTTTTCGAGCCTAATATTCTGGCCCAGTTCCAACTCACGTACGACCATGCCCAGCCTTTTTACAAAATGTAATATATGCCTCTGTGCAAAATACATTGGCCCTTAAGGTATGCATGGGCACAAACCGTCCCCTTCTAAATATTAGGCGAGAGGTTTAGGCCCATGAGCCTAAAAACACAGCTCATAACCAGCTTAATATCGGTTGGGATTTGGTCAGGCTGGCTCCTGTAATTTTATAAATGTTCTCATGAGTCATGATCAAAAGAGGATTGCGTCAGGCTGGCTCCTGTAATTTTATAATTGTTCTCATGAGTCATGATCAAATGGGCCTTTCCATTGATACAATACACAGACCGCCCGTATTCACCCCTTAAAACAACAATCACTCTTATCTTGGGTTTAAAACAGTAATCTTGGGTTAAAGATCTATTGATCTAGTTAGTATATCCATATCTCTGTTTTAAATCTACAACTTCATTGCTGAACTCCCTATGGAAATTTGAGACAGGGAAATTTGGATGAGCATGATAAACTTGTCCATGCAATTCAACAAGTGGATGTGGTGATCTCTGCCCTTGCAGTTCCACAATATTTAAACCAGCTCAAGATCATAGAAGCCATCAAAGAAGCTGGTAATATCAAGGTACCCATTTCTTGCATATGCTTCACAACTCACTCACTCCTTCTCACCCTCGCTCTATACATAACCCCCAGTCTGAATGTCCTACAGAGATTTGTTCCATCAGAATATGGCAATGAAGTGGACAGGGTGTTTGGACTCCCTCCTTTCCAAGGCATCATTGATAACAAAAAGAAGATCAGGCGGGCGACCGAAGCAGCCGGGATCCCCTATACATTTGTGTCTGCCAACTCGTTCGCAGCTTACTTCATTGATTTCCTTCTCCATCCCCATGAGCAAAGAGATGAAGTCATCGTTTACGGTAGTGGAGAAGCCAAGGGTACTCTGCTGCTACTTGCATTTAGCCCTTCCAGTTTAGCAAAAAAACATTTTGGCCCTGTTTGTTTGCGTTAAAAAAAAAAAGAAGTTGAATGCATGGGGTGGTTAAAAATGAAGATCAAAGGTGAATTTCCAAAAATAAGCTTCAAATAGCGTATACTTTTCATTTTATTTTCGCCCAAAAAATATTATTTGATACTCCTTTTTAAAAACTCACCTTTAATCCTCATTTTTAACCACCCAATGTATTCAATTTCTGCCCTTTGTGTATTTGGTTAGCCCTTGTATACCTCATTTGGCTGACAATTTGATATATCCTCGTAATTCTTTCTCCCATGTGCCTTGGCCAAAATAAAAGGGAGGTTGGCATAAGTCCTCAGTTAGGCAGAAACTTGTTGAACTATGAGTCTAATTCTGTATGAAAGTAGCACTACACCTTCTCTTTAACATCGCCGGGACAGATTGCACATGATGAAACCAAAATGGTTTAAATGGATTTATACTAATAATTTTAGAGAATGAAATGCATCACATAGTACCATCGTATTGGATAACCATACTCTTCTAATTTAGAGATTCATGTGGTTAATTATGTTTGATGAGGCTTAACATGAACAAATTTCATGAACAGCGGTGCTGAATTTCGAAGAAGATATTGCCGCCTACACCATCAAGGCTGTAAATGATTCAAGGACATGCAATCGTCTCATCGTCTATAGACCCCCTGAAAACATTGTTTCTCAGCTACAAATGATCTCTTTGTTGGAGATGAAGACGGGGCGAAAATTGAACAAGGTTCATGTCACTGAAGAGGAAGCTGTGAGGCTGTCAGAGAGTAAGAACATAGTATAGATGTCAACCCCATTTCACTATAAATTCATAAAACATTAGTTTGACATGTTTTAATTGTCTGTGACATTGCAGCTCTGCCACACCCAGACAATGTTCGCATCTCTATCCTGCACAACATTTTCATCAAGGGTGATCAGATGAACTTTGAGCTGGGGCAGAAGGATTTGGAGGCTTCCAATTTGTATCCAGATTACAAATACACTTCTTTTGATCAGCTCCTTAGTAGGTGCATCTTAGACTCACCCAAAATCAAATTGGCTACATTTTAGTGAACCTGTCCTCCCCGTCTGCTTTATGCATAGTTCATGAGGTTTGTAATTGGAGAGCAAGACATTTTGCTAGTGGACTGGTGGTGGTTGTTGAATTATTGTACTTGATGTGATGACTAGCATGATCTAGTACTGGTAGATAATTTGGCCAAGGTGGGAAGCAACTACTTCTTAATCACTTGTTCATCCTATAATATAGTTGGTTTGGAGATGTTTCGCTTTTTCTGTTGCCCACATCCATCGTTGAAAATAAACTATATCAGACTCTCTCCCTGTTTTTGACATGATATTAGAACTGGATGTCACGAGTTCAAAATTCGTAGGAGGCATGTTGCCTCTATTTGAGTGTCCATTCCATCTCTCTATTGGGTTTCCAAGGGTGTTAATATAAATAGCTATATTATTCACTAACAGCTCACTCCCATTTATATCAGGCAAGTTAAAAACCTGAAAAAGTTAAAGAACTGCCATCAGATTCTCCACATCTGAACAAGGTTAGAATTTTTAATCCTACTTTAACAAGTGACATTAACTAACGACAACAAAAAAAAAATGGATAGTGACATTAACTAACGATAAATTTAACATGGACAAGTAATATGTAAATTTTGTGATCAATCCAACAATTGACCTCATGCTAAATTAAGTTGTAACAAGCTGGAGTCAAGACAAGGGAAGACTAGATTGTAGGATTGATTTAAATTTAGGGAAGATACTCCCTGCTTATGGATTTAGGCAAGGCTGACACATTATTATAATCTGGCAGCTGTGCTTTAATTCTGTCCTTTCAAGCGGTGCAATGTCTCTTAGGTTAATATGATGATTAAGTTCTGATTTAGTACTAGTTATCATATATGAAAGCGGTTCATGTATTTACAGTTAAACTGATGTAGAAAATTCTATATAAAGAAAGGGAAATGTACCATTCAAAGCATAACCCCATGAAGTAGCTCAGTTGGCTTAAGAATACAGTTTGCTTTCGAAGTTTGCAAGTTTGAACTGTACTACCACACTGGAGCCACAAGGGATTTACCCGACTCCCCCTAGGCCCAAAGAGATTAGTTTGGCCCAAAGGGTCAGGACACCCTCCATTAGCTAAAACCAAAAAAACGAAAAAAGAAAAAGAAAAACTATTTAGAGCATGAGGAAACAATTATATATCAATCTATCTTTCTACTCTTTTTTGCCTTAATCAAATACTGTAGCAAGTTTTAAAAAGCCTAAAATGCTTATGAAGTCTTAAATGGAAAGAAAGAATATATATGACAGTTTAGACCATGTAATTTCAAGAGACATGACACATGTTGATATGTCATACATCATCATCTTGAAGCTTTATCTCATCTCTCTCGGGTAGGGTATGTTGATTCTAAACTTTCATTTAGCCTTATTTGCAATAATGTCGTCTTCTATAACTTCATTGTTGATCATGTCTTCACTACTTTATCCGCGGTCTTTACTAATTTCGAAGGCATTGTAAATGGCTTAATTAGAAGAAATACAATGGTTTTATTTAAGTTTATTAGGAAGAGGAGTCTAAAGACCATCTTTGAATTAAGATAAATGCCACATTGTTTTTATTGAGGAGCGAGCTCTATCCAATTAAAAATATTGAAAAGTATTTTATCTGCCCCTACTAACACCTTAAAGGTTTTGATAACAATGTGTAGCTAAGGAACTTTGATATGGTAGCAAAGCCAATCAATCGAGTTCGAATCCCAACCTAGTGGTTCACTCATTGTTACTAGGGAAATCCTCTTGAGTTTCTTCTCCTTTTAAAATTCTAATTTCAATGACACCCCTTACTCATGCCTTTTGCTGAAGTTGCAAAAAAAGAACAAAATTTTTTCACTGCATGATTTGGATGAAGAAAGGAAACAGGATGGGTTCAAGTTGGGTTCACAGTCTCCCGGACCTAAATAATTAAAAGCGATCCATACTAGTGCTTTGGTGTGTCTCAAATACATGTATGTTGGTCCCGCATCCATAAGCAGACTGGAATTGAAGGCATGTATCTGATTGCAGAGCCGAATAAAGGTCTTGGACCGTGACCCATATCAAGACCCAAGCACTTGTATATGGTCCATGATGATTGATGGGCCATAACATGAAAACCACTGTCATTAGAAGCTCTAAAACCTTCGGCCAGGCCTATTGAAAGTCATATCCATTTCATCACTTCCAAAATAAACAGTCAACAAAATTTTGTTTATACCATACTTTCGGAGGCCAAAAGGTGCACAGTTTAAGAGTGAAACCCCTTCTGATTGTTCCATCACCTATCCCAAGTCAAATCTACATGGAATTAGTTTATGTTATTATAATTCTCACATTTGTATCCTTTCAGTTCCTTTCTTCACTTCTTAACTACACATGAATTGATTTGTGTTAGACTAAAGTGGTCCTTAGGACCACATGTCTAATAATGTAGGGCTCCACTTCAATTATGAAATGTTTCCACTTTAGTTTGATTTTTAATAAATTTGGCTTGGATTCACTTTTAGAAATACAATTCATTTGGATTTTTGTTTGGCTAATCTTTAAAAAAGTTAAAGAAACCAACTTATAACAAGTCCCCACCACACCTAAACCTCTAGCCGATTCCCCATCAAAATCTTTCTTTATTTATTACTTGGACTCTGGCTTGAGTGAAAGTGCAGGATGAAATTTGTCATTTGAGTAACTACAATAAAATCAATCCACCAAGTATTTGAAAGAGCATCTAAAATTTTTTTTACAACAAAAAAAAATTTTATTCCTCAAGATTTACACCGTTTTTGTCTTTGAAAGTAGTATTTCTTAAGATATCTCTTAACGTAGAAAAAACAACTTGGTTCATTACCTTTCACTAAATAGATTTAAAAGAAAAAAACTAATGATAAAGGAATCCTGCCCTCTTAAATGTACTTGCATATATTTTTACCTAGTGACTTGGAATGTCCCCCTCTTGAACAAGCTATGGCCACAGAGATAGTCAACAAGATTATTTCCTTCCCCCTGGGTGGTAGTGACTTATGTTGCTGGAAAGATGAACTGGAAGGTAACTGTAGGCTCAAAGCCTTATTGAGAGAAATTCAAGGAACTCAACAAGGGCCAAACCTACCTTGGAAGAAAATTTGGCAAACACAGATGCCCCCAAAACTCAAATTCTTCTTATGCTGTATCATTCATAACAAGCTTCCAGCTAAAGCATGTTGGCCAAGTTCATGGGAAACGTCCAACCTCTTTCCCCTCTATGTCATTCCCATGAGGAATGTACAGATCACCTGTTCGGCAAGTGTATTTTTACCCATCGGGTCTGGGGACTGTTCCCACAGCCAAATATCAACTCCACTCAATACCATACCATGTTAGGTTGGTTTTTAAAAACTAAGGGCTTGTTTGGTAGGTTTAATCTTATTTTTATAGACAATTTAAAATAGAGCCATTAAAAAAAGAGATTAAAAAAAAGAAGTTAGAATTAAAATATGTGTTTGGCAATGGAAGCATCTATTTTAAATAGACCATTTTAAATAAATAGTTAAAAGCTTTTCACAAATATATTAAGATCTACTGGGTATCGAGCCTTGAAGTTTTACTTCATAACCATGTTTGGCCTCCCAAAGAGATCTAACGGTTTGGATCTTGTGTTTGAGGCCTCTAATTTTTTTAAAAAATATTTAATAATTCATGTTTTTACATAAATATCTCAAGTTTGGTGATGATCCAACAGCTGAAATTTGGTCTCACAATGGTCATTGACCTTCTACACATTTTCAATGGTTTGGATTGTTATTTACTGTCCTAGAAAAAATAAAAAAAAATAAAAAAAAGAGGCTACCTGTGGACTAGTTACAAATTCAGCATATTAAATTTAATAGTTGAAAGTTTTTTACAAATATCTTGAGATCCACAAGGAATCAATCCTTGAAAATTGACCCTATAGCCGTTTTTAGTCTTCCTAACATTTCCAATGGTTTGGATCTTGTGTTTGGGCCCCACAAAATTCAAAAACTAATATCCAATGGCTCACGCTTTCTTGCACATATCTCGAGATTCAAGATTAATTAACGGTTGAAATTTGGCTGGGTGGCCGTAATTGATCATGTGAACATTTTCAACGGTTTGGATGTAGATTTAGGGGCTCCGATTTCGAGATAAATCGAAAAAAACGTACTAGGCGTGATCCATGAAAACACTGTAGTTGGGTGCCTCTTTTTTTTTTCCCTCTTATTTGGAAATACATCACATGGCCTCCTCTTCAAAATAGAGCTTTTACCTCTTATTGTCTAAATTAAATAGAGCTAAATACACATGTCAAACGCCTCTATTTTTTCAACTCTATAAATTTTAGACATTTAGACAATAAGAGCTTAAAAATTAGACATGCCAAACATGCACTAACTGCACTCAATCCTTGCACATGGGCACCACTGTCTGCTGGTTTATACGGAAAACTAGGAACCACGTGCTGTTCCAAAGCCAACCACCCTACCCTTTGCTCATCAGGTGCAAAACTACACGGGCTGTATTAGAGTGGCAACTAACAAATGTGTACAGAGGACAAGGAACAAATATGGATACTATTGGAAAATCATTGGATCTATCCAGAATTACAAAATTAATAATTAATAAAAATATATAAAATAGATCTAAGTTAATGGCATACTTGATGCCATTGAGATATAGAAGATCAGTTCGGATTCTCAATCAGAAACTTGAATGTCTAGGATGGCCCATGGTGAATTCACTACTATTCCTTTTGTAGGGGGATGAAAACCTCTTTAGTATTTGCAAGAGGCTAAAGGTGAGACTATGGCTAAGTTTTATAGGTACTAGATGATATGGCTAAGTTTTATAGGTACTAGATGATATCCTTTTCATGGAGAATATCCCTTAACGGTACTTTGAAACTGGTGAGAGAGGTTATCCTCAAGTAATCAACATATTCAAAATATGGGGGTTGTTAAAAATAAACTAAACATAAGGTCTCTTTGTATTTCAAAACAAAGGTGCTTGTTAGGACACAATTGGCAGTTTGCAACAGATACTACTGACAAATGGATCCCACCTCCTCCGAGTTCGCACAAGATGATGTTTGACGGATCTTACCTGAAGGACAGAAACATATATAGCACGAATCGGAGGGATTCTAAGTGACTGTAATGGGTTCTCTCTACCTCGAGGGCGGCGGTCTAGTCCTATACGCTCCTCTGTCAAAGACTCGGGGCACTGGCATGGAGCCTCATGCCACTCTAGAGGAAAGTGATGGAGCTTTTGAATGAAATTCATAGCTGGACAATTAATTTCCAAAAACGCTCCGCAAATGCAATGGCTCGACCATTGGGCCAAAAAAAATTTTTCTTTAGGCCCCAAAAAATAAAGCTCCCAAAAAAGTAAATCCCAGCTTTTATTTTTCAATAAAAAAAAGGCTTCAAAAAAATAATTGTAGCAACTTAAATCTTTTCAAATTTAAAAAAAAGCAATTATCATCATTTTGTTCCTTCTAAAAAATAAGGCATCATAAAAAATAATTAAAGCAATTACCATCTTTTTACATTCTAGAAAGAGCAAGTGTTATCTTTTCATATTTCAAAAAATGAATTAAAGACCATCTTCACCCATGAGAAAATGTTGCCATTAAAAAAAATAAAAACCCGAAAATCACAACAAGTAAGAATCATTTTTTGTTCTAAAAATCCTCCAATTTGCACATTTTTCCCTCTATATCTATATTGTTTGAAATTTTTAGAAGACAACTTCATATATAATCTCTTTTTTTTTCATGTTGAAAAAGTTACATCAAATTCAAAAATAATCCACATCTATAATATCTGTGGCTAACACTAATTAATTACTAAATTAGCTTCTATGATTCTATGCTTTTAAAAAAAATTAATTACAAGCTCATATTATATGTTTATTATAGTTAGTGTTCGTTTTATTTTTTATTTTATTAGTTATAACTTTTAAATAATAAATATATTTATTAGAAAAATATTGACAATACATGTAACTGTTGCTTTTATAGAAAAACGTTTTTTAAAATTAAAATTGATAAAATCTTAATTTGGATCAATAATGTTACAAAAAAGATTAAGTCGACTGGCCATACTATCAATTGAAAAAGTTATGTGAGAAAATTTGAATATAAAAATCTAAATAGTAATATTGCATTACAAAAAATGAAAAAAATAAATTTTAAATAAAATATTAAAAATAAAAAAATCCCACATATAGGATTGTCACTTCAGGCCTCAAATTGTCTTGAGCCGCCTATGTCACAGGTGATAGGCAGTAATTTTCGGTTGAAAAGCTTAACCCACGCTTTTTGTATTTCGGCAAACCCCCATGCGTTTCAACTTTCACGTGTTCTACTCTTTTCTTCTCCTTCTTTCTCATGCCTTTTGTTAAGTTTTTGTTCCCTTTTGTTAACTGCTCTCTTATTTCAGTTAGTTTATGTAAGTGGATCTCAATCCGCGTTGCTCTTTTAGTTTCAATCCACAATCCTGTTCAGCCAAAAAATAAAAAAGTATGGACACTAACTCAGTGGTGGTAGACCTTCAATTACCGTCCTTGGCTACCTACAAGCATTATCAATGGTTGGATTGCTATCAAACGCAGTAGCTCAATTGGTTTGAGCTTTGGATTTACTCCCCAAGATCTCAAGTTTGACTCCCGCCCCTTGCCTCATTTCAGTACTATATGTACACCCATGTATGTACCCACTGCGGAATAGTCCTTATCAGAAACGGATAATCCTTGGGCCGGATGCTAAAAGTCTAAAGACTGGCAGGCGAGGAATACCCTAAGTCATTTAAAAAAATAATAATAAATAATCAATGGTTGGATTAGTAGCTTTCGATAGCACATGGATAAAACATTACTTTTCATTTGATGATCAGGGCCATTTCATGTGGGGCCTCCAAAATAAGCAATCATCAAATCAAATTGTAAATGAGTCAGATTGCAATAAGAATTGTGTCATTCCCATTCAATCATCTACCACGCGTTGCAGGTAGCGGCGGCTAGCCCCAGAGGGTTGGACTCCAGTGAGGCCCACGTGGTTGGACTCAGTCATGTCTCACGAACCAATTGGGAAGAAGGTGAGATGGCGATGATGAAATGATGACTATGCCAAAAAAGCATGCCCCTTTGTCTGCCTATATTAATACATTAAAGTTTTTGGCTTTAATTTTGATCATTAGTTGTAATTTTGACTGACAGTTACTCCTGTTAATTAAAATGTTCCACATTGTGTTCCTATAACTACCTACTCAAATCTTTACTTCATCCAACCACTCACTCTTCACTTTAGCTCCACTACATTCTTTTTGTAAAATCTCTCCTTCCACCCATCTTTTCTGCTCCCTTTTTCCCTCAGTCTTCTTATTTCCATTTTATGCAATTTGATCTGTGAAACTAGTGCTCCATGCATAGATATACTATGCTAAGCATGGTTTGTTGTGCTATATATTATTGTATGATTGATTAATAAGGGATTTAAATTTAGACCGGTTAATATGAGGTTCAAGGTCCCAACCAGACATCTAGTATGTCGTTTAGATAAGCGAAAATTAAAAGATCTAAGAAAGTTAACCACACAAAAAGAAGATATCGAGATTTTTTACGTGAAAAACTCAAATATAGAAAAAATCACGAGACCGATCTACTCAATCCAAAAAAAAAAAAAACCAAGCACTAGAAATAAGAACACATACAACATATACTCACAACTATTTTCCTTAGTTGAATTCAACTTAAGGACTGTAGGTTTTCTTACCGACAAAGACACTGTTCACTGTTGCTCATGCTTAACTCAACCCGCTTTGATGCCTCTCAAAGCGCATGATATTTTAAATGAGAATAGAAATAAAAACTCCAAAAGCAAAAGCTTTATGGTGCAATAGAACGCTTCAATGGATGCTCCATAGAGAAGAAGAATCTCCAATAGGTTTTCTAGGTATAGGGAAATGGCATACTTAGAGTTCAATAAAGAAGCCTTTAAATAAGCTAGGATTCGTGGCTTAGAGTTAGAATCCAAGGCTCAAACAAGCAATTATAGTTGAAACAAAAAAGTAATTCGAGCAGGTTGGTTTGATGGGCTTCCCCCTAGGTGGCACCCCAAGTTCGCTCGAGCATACAATACTTCTTTTTCGATTTTTTCTAATTCATGGATTTTTTTTCTATTTTTTCAATGACTTCACTTCAATGCATCCGATGACACATGCTATGGTCCAAAACTAAAATATGAAAGTTACAATGCATATTGGACCCAAGTGTTGTCCATAACCCATAAATTAGCTAATACTCAAAATCCTAACAATCCCACCTTTTGATAATTCATGAACAAAACTTCCTAAATATACAAATAATTTAATCCCAGCAAATAAATCCCAAAAAAAAAAAATACATTGTCCTTTCCAAAAAGAATTTGTACCTGTACCTTCAAAACAAATATCTACCATGAACCATACTTTGACAAGGATCGCATTTGAGACTGATAACGCAAAATTAAAATCCTACTCCCCCTTTTTCTTCATAATTGACAAAGAAGTAAGAAAAAACAAGTTCATCATAAGTGTCAAAGCAACAACAAAGTCAATAAAAAATGTCCTCAAGAAACAACAATATGCACACACATGAAGATATTCAAAAGAAACTTTTTCATGAATGCTCAGAATTTACAAAATCTAAGAAACTAAATAATCAAAGCAACATGTTCTTCAAGGTTTCGACTTGTATGTGAGTGTGTGAGGGATAACCTACATAGAACATCACAATGAAATCAATGATCTACCAAAAATTAATAGTCATCAGGCTTTATGCATAATTCACACCAAAAAGTAACAATCAAGCCCAACAAAAGATTATTGGGATGCTCCCCCTCAATGTCACAAAGACTTTTCTTTTCTCTTTTTTCTTTTTTTAATAATAAACCTTCATTGGTAGATTTCACTCAAATGAATATGATAGCTCGTTCCTCTATTTTATCACCAAGAAGCCATAACACATACCCATAGGTCACCCAAACCTCTAAGTTCAATCCAAGCAAATATATATATATATATGTTATAACACTCCATCCCACATTGCTTATGAATAAAATATGAGCCTGGTATATAATGAATCATGTAGGAGCTTAAGCATTTTGGGCTACATGACAGGCTCACCAAGTTATTGAGCCGAACCTGTACATCAAGATAAGGAAATCCACAGGGGACACGAGTGTGGAATTCTTTCGTCCTACTTCGCTTAGTGAAGTTAAATGGATCCACACGGGGACGTGTGGCCTTAAGGGGGGTAGATTGTGACACCCCATGATATATATTCTCATTTAGCATTTTTTCTTGACATTCAAGGAAGGAGTTTAAAGGAAATGGGAAAAATTATGAATCATGTCAATTCAAGTTTTTCAGCAACCCAAAGTAAATGTCCATATCAGTTAACATGCATGGTTTAACATAATAAAAAACTTCTTCATACCTGCATTACTAAGCAAATTCATTGCATCACATGCCAAATTCATATTCATGAAGGGTGATCAAATGAGCTTTTAGCCGGGGGAGATGGATTTGGAGGCTTCCAGTTTGCATCCAGACTATAAATACACTTCTTTTAATAAGCTTCTTAGTAGGTGCATCTTGGACAGACCCGAAGTCAAGTTGGCTGCATTTTAATGAATTAACCTCCCCATATCAAGTTTCTCTTCCATCTGTTTTACGCATAGTTCATGAGGTTTTGTAATTGGAGAGCAAGATACCTTGCTGGTAGACTAGTGTCCTAGTTAGCAATAATGTTGGGGCTACCATGTTACAGGATCGGCCAAATAAAATGGCGGATAATTTGGGTAAGTAAGGAGTGACCAAGGCTGAAATATCCTTTTTACTTTTTACTGTGTTACGTAGTTGGCTTTGGGGATCTTGTTTCATTTTTTTAGGGATTGTTGTGTTGGGTATGGTGCTCTTGTATGCTGCTTTCTTTTTTCTTTCTTGGTTTTTTATCTTCTCTTTCGTAATGTGCGCCCATTTTTATATGGCATTAAATTTATGGTTATAAATTAAAAAATATAAAAAAAAAAAAAAACCAAATGCATTTCATGTCAAACACTAATCTTTAACTCTGCATCTCAAGTCATGCATCAAATTCTAGATGTCGATCGCCTTGTCTATGTAAATGCAGTGGATACACAGTTATTATTAAGTACGGCTCCTCCTGTAAATCCGCGAGTGCAACTAACCCTTGCATTGGCATCATGTCAATTGTTGAGTCAATTTAGTGGGCCATCTAGAGATTGAGTGTTTTTCAATTTTGTGTGTGTGTGTGTATGTGTGTTTTGTGTGTGTGTGTGTGTGTGGGCGCGCGCGCGCGTGTAAGTGTTGGGTTGGGGGTGGGGGGGGGGGGGGGGGGGGGGGGTCCCTATATGTACTACGCATGTCACCAACAAGCCAAGCTAACGATAGCAGACATTGATTCTCCACATTCTAATGGGATTAGTGTTCTTAATCCTGCTTAAGGATGAACAGAAACACATAAAGCTTCCTTCACAAAAACTAGATTCCTATGCAAAAACTATGCATGGGTGACTAAATAGGACAATAGCAGCGTTGACCAGACAGCCAAACATGAAACTCACTTGTAAATCTTTTTATAATTGACCTTATAGTGAATTAATTGAAGTTGTAGCCGGGGTCAGTACAGAAGGAGGACTAGGGTGTGATGGGTTTGAATTTAAGGAAGTGTAACACTTCGTCCCAACTTAATCGGGTTGGGACAGGAAGGTGCAGCTTAATGTCCGCTGCGCTTTAATATTTACCTGCAGAAATCCAGCATAACAGCGGTGCAGCATTTTCAATCTCTGGTATCTATAAAGTACAATCCCCTAAATTAAAGGCGGGATGAAAATTTTGGGGTCTTCAGTAGGTGACCAAAACCCAGTTTAGAACCTGCATATGGAGCCAAATAGGGCCTTGGGCTTGGACTAGGACCTGCATTACAACCCAATTATTTGCATATGGTCTTTCCCATTGATGGGCCATAAGTTGAAAACCTCCATCACCAGTCGGTTTCTACGGCCACCAATGGGATCTTAGTTCCTTGACGCCCGGGCTTTGAATTGCTCGGCCCAAGCCTTATTGAAACTGTCATTTCTCATAAGTCCAGTCCAGACCCATTAAAAAACCTATCCATTTCTTAAAAAAAATTTTTTTTTTTATTAGTAATGCAAATTATATTAAGAAAGAAAAGAATAATACAAAGAAAAGCAAATTATCAAGAAAAAGTACAAAAGCCTTATACCAAACCTCAAAGAAGAATAAAAAGGATATAAAGACGTAAAACTAAAAAGACCACAGACCAAACAAAAAACTATCCATATCCACACCTAGTTTGGCTAGTAAATCCGCAGTAGCATTCGCCAAACAAACAACATGCTTGAAAACCACCGGCATTGAAGAGGACAAAGCTATAATCTAATTAAGATGTAATGAAATTTTCAAGGAGCCCTAACTTTTTCTAAAACCCAAGAAACCGCATTAAATGAGCCACTTTCGATAATCAAGCTATCACCAAACTATCCGGAATATATTCTCAAAGCCTCTAAAATGGCAAGCGCCTCCACTTCATTAGAATCTTTAATTCCAATTGATTTAGAGAAAGAAATCAACACTTCACATTTGAAATTGCGAAGCACCCCTCTAATATCCGCGGGACCCGGTTTGCCTTTAGCTACCCCTTCTACATTAAACTTGACAATCCCTTCTAAAAGTGGACACATCTAACATGGTTAATAGATGGAGAAGATCCACATACCATACAAGCTTTCCAATTAAGAAGAATATTGCCAATGTGAAGAAACTTAAACTCCTTACTCTCCAAAGCTCATTTTCCAATTTTTATCAAAACTCCCCCCAGGATATCTTGCAAAGAAGAGATTGAACTACGAAAAACTCTTTCATTCCTTTCCTTCCAAATGGACTAAAGAATAGCATATAGATGAGTCCCTAAAGTAATAACCCACACCCCTTAAAAGGAGCCAAACACCATGCATCAAATAACTCACCCAAAGAACTTGGAAAGCACCATAATATATCACATTTATCCAAGAAATACTGCCAAGAAAAAGAAGAAACCTCATAGTGAATAAAGAGATGACTAATTGACTTGGTCTCCTTGCCGCACAAAGAGCAAGTGTCATGAAGGTTCACAAAAATGAGTCCTTTCCTTCTAAAGTTGTCAACTGTAGATATCTTGCCTCCTAAAGTTAACCAACAGAAAGCCTTCACTCTAGGAGGAGTTAAACCCTTCCAAACCTTAGCCAAAGGAAGCCGCATAAAATCAAAGGCCTCCAAAGCTATAGTGAAAGACTTAACTGAGACAAGCCCATACCAAGAAGGTTTCCAAATCCAAATCCTTATATTGTTATCATTCCTGCAAAGAAAAATGTTAGAAAACAAACTCAAAAGAGACTCATACTCAGGCTTCTCTAACTTACATAAAACTCTTTTCAAAAGAATCCTCCAAATAATAAGATCTCCCTCACAAGAACAACACTCTTAGACTGAAGAATGTTTATTCAACACAACTCTAAACAATTTAGGAAATAAACTCCCCAAAGACTGCACTCTTATCCAGTCATCAAACCATAACCGAACAGACACACTTGACCCAACAATGAAACCCACATTTTTTTTAAAGACCTTCGCTATGATATTGGACTCATCCCCGAGATAGGAAATGACACCCCAATAACCCGACCTCTTATACTTGGGGACAAATTTAGGGACTGAACCCCACTCATCCTCACCATATTTAAATCAATGATTCGTCCCCAAAGAGTATCTTTTTCCTCACCAATACGGCACTATGACTTAGCTAGCAAGGCCCAATTTTTATGCGCTAGGCTCCCAAAACCCAAATGACTAGGAGATTTTGGCTTGATCACATCCTTCCATTTCATTAAGTGAAGCTTCTTTTTATCTCTTTGTCCCTCCCATAAAAAATCTCTTCTGACCCAGTCTAACCTTTCAATCACTGAAATAGGCATTTTAAATAAAAACATATAGTAAACTGGCAAATTAGACAAAGTCGCTTTGATCAAAGTAATTATGTCTCCTAAAGAAAGGTATTGCCTTTTCCATGTTGATAATTTATTTTCAAACTTGTCAATAACTAACTTCCATAAAGACTTTGACCTTGGATTCACCCCAATGAGAAGCCCAAGATACTTAATAGGAAGCTTTTCATTAATGTAACCTTTCAGCAAACAAATGAACTTTCTCCTTAAGGCAACCTACACCTACTAAATTGCTTTTGAAGAGATTAATCTTTAGACTAGATACAATCTCAAAATTCTTTTCAAAGCCACCATCTACACCCATTTCGTAGAGCTAAACAAAATGGTATCATCAACAAATTGAAGATGAGTAACACACTCCCCACCTCTGATGGATTCAAACCCTTCAATAGTCCCTAGATTCTTGGCTCTTGTAAAAAATACACCCAAAGGTTCCCCCACCAATGTAGATAAGAAAGGAGAAAGAGGATCACCTTGTCTTAAGCTCCTAGAAGCTTTGAAAAGGCAAGTTGGAGATCCATTCACTAAAATAGAAAAAGATGCATAAGAAATACATTCCCTAACCCAGCATCTCCACTTATCAGCAAATCCAAATTTCACAAGCATGTAATCTACAAAGCTCCAACTTACATGATCATAGGCTTTTTCTAGATCGATTTTGAAGATAACACCTTCCTGATCAGTGCACTTTCTAGAATCTATTAATTCATTCGCTATAAGAATGCTATCAACAATTTGCCTCCCCTTAACAAAAGCCCCTTAAGAAGGGCTAATGATGTCAGGAAAAATAGTTTTCAACCTATTAGCCAGAATCTTCGCTAATAATTTGTAAGCACATCCCACCAAGCTAATTGGCCTAAAATCTTTTCGCTTCATTGGATTATGAACTTTTAGAATAAGGGTAATAAAGGTGGAATTAGATTCCGCATTCAATTTGCCTCTCTCATGAAATTCTTTAAGCATATTATAGAAATCATCCCGTAAGAAATTCCACCCAGCTTTAATGAAAGAAAAATTGAAACCATCTGGGCCTAGAGCTGTATCACCAGCACAATCTGCCAAAGCCTTGGATATTTCTTCTGGTTCAAACTCCCTTTCTAACCAGGACTTGCGATTTGACTAGATAGAATGCAAAGAAACCCCATTCCAAGTAGGTCTCCTGAAATCTTCCTTTTCTAAATAAATTCTCAAAAAACTTGGCAACTTCTTCCTTTATCTCTACTAACTTATCTAGAATGACTCCCTCACAATTCAACCTTTGAATGAAGTTTACCCTTTGTCTAACACTAGTCATGCGGTGAAAGAATTTATTGTTTTTGTCACCTTCTTTTAGCCAAAGAAATCTTGGTTTTTGCTTCCAAGACAACTCTTCCATTCTATCCGACTCCCATATTCTTCCATTCTATCTAACTCCCATATTTTTCTAGGAGCTTACCATCTTTCTAATCTCTCTTCATCCTCCAATCCCCTAATCTCTTCAATTTCATGCCACTCTTCGACTTGGTTGATCAAAGAACAACGAGATTTTCAATGTGACCAAATTCCTCTTTGTTCCAAGCTTTAATTTTATACTTCAAACATAAGAGCTTCCTGAAAAGTCTAAATCCTATAAAACTATTAACTTGAGATTGAGACCATCAAAGACGACCATTGGCTAAAAATGATTTTCAAAAAAGCCAACAACTTTTTAAAGGAAATGATATGGGACCCCAGTCAACTTCCTTAGAGGTAATCAAAATAGGCTAATGATCAGGGAGCAATATTTTTAAGATATTTTCAACTTGTAACCTCTCCTAAATAAATTCTAGAATCAACCTAATTTAAAATCTAACAAATACATTCATTCCTAATTTGCAAAATGAAAAGAATTTATTACAAACCAAATAAAATAAAATAAAATAAATTCTAAAACTAGAAATTCCTAAATCTAAAAACTAGGAAACAATAATCTAGGTTGCTGCAAAACAAAATATAGGTTAGACCTTCCAATAAAAACTTTTTAAAAATAAACTTAACAAACAAAATTAGAAACTTCCTAATGCAAAGCCAAAACTTAACATGCATTGAGTTAATAATGTGTACTGCTGAAATTGGTGGCCTAAGATACATGAATTTCAATGGAAAAACAACACCAAACAATTGTAAATATGAGGGATTACATGAATGAGTGAGTGAAATGTGTGGGGTTACAATGTCCGAGATGAATACTTCAGAAATCAATGTTTGAAGGGCAGTTTCATATCAGTTTTAGAACTGAATCCCATTCAGTTAGGGTTTAAGAAATCAACTTAGATAACAGTCCACTAAGTTGTCGATTTTTTTTTTCATACACAATTCTACCGTAATTCAACTTGTTTCCAATCAAATTTATATGATTCTTTTCAGCGAAGATTGACTGAATTCAGATGTGATTTAACTCTAATTTTAAGGATTCAAAACTTTTTAAATCATCAAACAGCAGTTACACATGTTCATCACTGTGTGTAAGAAATTCAGTTAAGTACTACCTTGTTCCAATTCAGAATTTTTTTAATGACCTTTCTTCACCAAATCTAACTTGATTCAAAGTAAGTTTCATGATTTTTATATTTTCAATGTGACTCAAGCATCAGTCAAATAAAGGTGAACAGCCTGCACCATACTGCATGCTAAACCCGACCAAATAAATTCAGAATCAACCCAATTTAGGAACTGTAAATCTGTAAAACTGACTTCTGGATTTTACATGAACGATAACCCTACACATATGCTAAAATTTTGAAGAAATGCATGAGACTAGCAGTACCTAAACAAAACTACTGTGCAGAAAATTAAACATAATTTGTGCAGAAATTGAAATAAAAAGAAAATGAATAAAATAAAAGTGTAGTAAATTAAAGGTGGTGAAAACAGAAATTTAAAGGTGGTGATGCAGAATTTTAAAGGTTTGTAGTGCACAAAATTAAATGTAGTTCAATTAGTATGTATATTCTCTCAAAATCCTCCCTCAATCCAGGCCAAAAAATCACTTTAAATATGCTATCATGGACTTGGGTCATCAATCCAAGAAGAAAAACACGAATCAAGCAATAAGAAAAACCATAAGAATGAGATGAATAATGAGATGAATATCATTAAACTAGCATAGTAATTCTTTACACAAGATAAAAAAAATTAAAACAAAAAAATTACACATGCTAGGACGGAAAATAATTCCTCCTTCTAGTTGAACTCTTAAGGTTGATGGTGTGGCTTTAGGACTAAATCTCCTTGATAATTTGAGATGAATAAGTAAGAGAAGGAGAGATGAGTGTGGAAAATCTAGAAGTTGAAAGTGGGTAATTCTTCCATCCTCTAGAGGGTGTCCCATAAACCCTTTAAATTGGGTTTTACAAGCCCTATTTTATCTCTCAAGATAATTTGTAGCTAAAATTTCTCCACTTTAGTAAATATCTTCTTTGGCCATTGATGTATGCTTGATTGATCTTCAGTTTCTTCCATTTAGGAGAAGTGGGGCCCACTAATTTATTATGACTGTGTCACATGGAGCAATGACTTGGGCCGATCGTCCATGTTGCATGGGATTTTCTCCCCGTTGCTTTATCACCTCTCTTACTTTACGCATATTCCCTTTGACTTTGAGGTGCTGAAGGATATTTTGGAGATAAGCTTTCCTCAAATTCTTTTAATGAATCTTTGACCAGCCTCAAGCTATAATGGACTTTGCTTTCTTGCCTGCTCCTTCCAATTTTACAACTTTCATGCACAAGTGATGAATCCTGCTCTTTAGACTTCCTTTCCTGGCCCTTGCTTATCTGTTGAAATATCTCCTAATCATTACAAGAGATAATTAATAAATTCTTGACAGTGGACCCCTCTATTGGCGGCCCAACATGTGTGAAATTACACCTGTGCATGTCCGTGCGTGGAGCCCACAAAGCCAATTTTCCAAATTTTCTTCAAAATGCTATCTTCTTTTCTTTTCTTTTCTTTTCTTGTTTTCTTGAAAAATTAGTTCTCTGCCCTGATGCTAATGTTGTGGGACCCATTTCTCCTATTACCTACAAGCAAAAAGAAAATTTTGTGTGAAAAGACAATTTTTACCCTCAATTCACAAATACATGATTGTGGGCGCATCTCTCATAAAATGATAACATGTGATGACATTAGTGTGCGTGATTTTAATTGAAAAAATTAATGATGATAAAAAAATTTTGATTTATTTCATTAGAATATAAATTTTTACAAAAATTTCCAAAAATAGATTTATGAAAATAACAGGTTTATGAATTCATACAAAAAGTATGATTTTTGGGCAATTTGTGTAAGGAAATACTACAATTAAGTTAAAAATGCATGAGACCATTATATCACACTAAATGAGGCTTCTTGGCTTGATAAGTCCTTAAAACTTTTGAAAATAATATTGAAAAAGTGTATTTTTTAGGACATGTCGGATCACTCCTTTGAAGTGATCTTCCCAATCTAAAGAAATAAGAAAATGATCAATTATGCTCATCACAACTTTTAGACGATGTGAACCTTCTACCCAACAACTGCATGTCAATTAGATCACCCTTGTTAATAAAATCCAAGAACAACCCCATTGATCGGTAGCTTGGAGCCCGAGCGCAAACCACACCACCCCCCCCCCCCCCCAAACAAACCCAAACAAAACCCTCACGGGAAAACCTGATCATGATCCCTTCCAAAACACCTAGGGACTTGCCAATGCATTTTAAGATCATCTAAACCCTCTAAGAAAGCACTTCTAGAACCCTCATCATTTGGACCATAAACATTAGCCACTACCCAAGTAAAAGAATCTGCCATAGACACCAGCTTTACTGCAAGAGTTCTTTATGATTTTAGAACATCAACACCTTTAAACACATCTTCATTCCGAATAGAAATAAGCCCCCCTAAGCCCCCACTGAAGGGACCCAATCCCAACCGCATTGTTGAGAACCCCATAAATCAAGAATGATGGTAGTGACATTCTCAGAAATTTTAGTTTCCTAGAGTTAAAAAAGGTCTAATTTGTACCTTTTCACCAATTTTCTAATGGCATGCCTTTTTTTAGGTCTGCCCAAACCACGAACATTCCAACTCAAGCAATTCATTTAAAAACAAAGAAAAGAAGACCCCCATGTAAAACATACCTAAGGTTCGAGTTGAGCCAGGTGCTCTCCCACAATCTCTTCAATTTCAAAGACAACAGTCAACCAAAATTTTCTTATACATACTTTCAGAGGTCAAAAGCTGCACAAATTGTTAAGAGTGAATAGGGTTGTAAATGGGTCGGGTCCGAGGCGGGTCCACGGTGGACCCAGACCCGGAACCATTATGCTGGGTCTAGAACCGGATCCGGATCCAGAACCATTACGGTTCCAATTTATTGGATCCGGAGCCGGTTCCGACTGTATTAGAATGAAACAGAGAGCAGAGCATTCGAATTAGAGACAAAAGAGAACCAGATCGCTTAAGACTCCTTGTTTCATGTCTATGTTAGCGAGATCACTAGTGGACCAGAGATTACAAAGTGGGCCACACAACGCAGACAGGATGTCAGCTCTGCTTGGATGAAGAGATCAGTGATTCAGTGGCCACAAAGAGAGTATAAGGGCCTGGGTTGCATACTCTTTGTTGCAGACCCGGAAACAGACGGAGAACAGGGCTGTGGGTTTCGAATTCATCGACACCGATGAAGAAGCTGCAGCCGTCCAGTTATGTTGCCGAGAAACAGAACGAGGATTCCCTGGCAGCGCTCAGAGAAGAAGAATCAGGAAGGGATCTTCGAAAGCCCTTCCTTCACACAGGCAGTTGGTATCGTGTGGAAAAAGAAGAGCCCTAGACTGGCGACAAAGCCTGGAAGAGGAATACCTGGACTAAAGTATGGAAATTTGGAGGAAGAAGAGCCCTAGATTGCAATTTCCATCAGGAAGAAGAAGAGCTGCAATTTCACACAGGAAGCGCCAATAGGCTGGAATTTAGGGCTGGAATTTGGGGCACCCATTCTCATCCATCTCTTCTATATATCCATCGTATGTTATAAAAGTGACTTTATGGGTCGGGTCGGGTCTCGGGTCCACGGGTCTGAGACTTGTTGGAACCGGAACCGGAACCGGACCCGCTTAGAAAACAGGTTCAAAAAAAGGACCCAAAACCGGACTAATTTAAAATTCGGTTCCAAAAATAGGACCCATACCCTGTTTTTAGCGGGCCGAAAGCTCCGGGTAATCGGAGAATCGGGTATCCATTTACAACCCTAAAAGTGAAGCCCCTCCTGATTGTTCCATCACCTGCCAAATCTACGTAAACTGTATATGTTATGTTATTATAAAACTCACAATTTTATCCTTTCAGTACCCATTCCTCTCTTCCAGATTGTAGTTTTTAGGAAATGTCAGTATTAGAACATAAATCAGTGCGTATTGGCCGTATTCGTGTGACTTTACGCTGAGTTTAAAATTACTATTAATATTGGCCTGCATTGACTAATTAAACCGAATAATACATATCAGACTAATATTATCGGCACTGATAGGATTGATACATAAAACCATGATATATAGTAATCATGTAAAACTCCAATCCACCTGAGTAATCCTTTGATGCAACACCAGGTCAAGTGCTCTTGTAAGCCAAGATAAGAAAATCTATAAAGGTAAGAGTGAAATACTTCAGTTAGCACTGTGAGACTTTATTCAAGTCCCACATCCAAAATATTCAAGTCCTAATTTTGGTTTTTATAAGTGCAACCTTGACCTTAACTTCACATGAGGTCTTTTAAAACAGTATGGCAGATAATATCATGTGAGATTTCTAATGTAAGTATATACTCAACTTACTCATTAAAGTAAGATGAATACAATAAGAAGAGTAACATAGCACAGACGCAAACATGAATGCACTAAATAGAAATCACTACAACAATAAAGGAATCCAACACTGTTTTTGTGATTACATCAAATAATGAATTAGAAGAAATGATCAAGTCCAACTGATAGAGCTAGACTCACAGGGAGGCCTGCCAGGTTGGACTCAATCATGTCTCACGAGCCAATTGGAAAGAAGGCAGTCAATCAATGGTGCACATTGTTGCCACCTTTGCGACCTTTAGCAGGCCTTGGGCCCGAGTCCCAGTTCCCTCTTACTGTCGCAGACTGGGAGGATGTGTGTCCGTGACCAGGGCTTGGGCCCGAGTCCTGGTTCCCTCTCAGTGTCGCTGACTGGGTGGATGTGTGTCCATCACCAGGGCTTGGGCCCGAGTACTCCTGGTTCCCTCTTAGTATACAGACTGGGTGACTGTGAGTCCATCACCAGGGCCTGAGTCGTTGATCCTACCCAATGTAGCAGCCTGGGTGTACCTGTGTCCATTACCTGGTGGGCGCAGGCCCGACTCCTTCAATATCCCACCTAATGAAGCAGCCGTGGTGGACGCGTGTCCATCACTTTGTGTGCTCTGGCACAAGTCCTTCATCCCTCCTAGTGCATCAGCCATGCTGAATTTATGGCCCCCACTATCTGGGCTCGAACCTGAATTTTTTATTGTAAAATCGAGGGCCCATGTTGGAGTCAATGGCCGCCAATGATCATAGAGCTTAACAAGACAGAAAGTAGAAGAAGCTCAGGAGCCATAGAGTCCTCTAGCCATATCAGTGTTTCTGTTGCTGGGTAATGTGTTACTTACATGGTTTATGTGGCTAGCTATTTATAATAATAAAATGTGATTGATGCATATCCCTATTCCCCAGTTTTGACTGTGGAAATTGGTGTGTGAATCCATCTCTTTCAAACATGTGAGAGATTGCATGTGACCAATGTCTTGGAAAGACCCTAACTGCAGTTCTAACCCAACCGTTTGACTGAACGTTTTAGTCCAAAACGGTTGGTTTTTTATTCAAATGGGTCCAACGTAGGACATCAATTATCACACAAAATAAATAATAAATCTTAAAACCAATTTAACGGGTTTGACCATGTTTTTTTCCATCTTGATCAGGTCCTGACCAGTTAGTTGAAGGGTTCGGCTCCTGGCACCAACTTGGTTCGATCCTGAAACATTAGTTTCACAAGGTTCATATCCGAGCAGAAGAAGCTGTGAGGAGCTGAGGCTCTTTGAGAGTAAGAATATAGTAAAGATGTCACCCCCATTCCATTTTGCGATCATGAAACATTAGTTTGACATGTTTTTATTGTTGTGACATTGCAGCTCTGCCACGCCCATACAATGTTCGCTTCTCTATCCTGCACAACATATTCATCATGGGTGATCAGATGAGCTTTGAGCTGGGGGAGAAGGATTTAGAGGCTTCCAGTTTGAATCTAGACTATAAATTCACTTCTTTTGATCTGCTCCTTAGTAGCTGCATCTTGGACAGACCCAAAGTCAAATTTGCTGCATTTTTTTCCTATCAGTAACTGTAACTTTTATTGCAAGTGAAACGGTTACCAAGAAAGAGCAAAAATAGAAAAAAGAGTAAAATGACATAAAGGTACAAGATTATTGTACCTTCCTCACAAGACAGCTACAAGTTTAAATCCTCCCATGAGCAAACCCTCTCAACATCATGTTTAGCTAAAGCGTCCACCGTCACATTTGCTGACCTACGACTCTAGTGTTGAAAACAAATATTAATAATGCTAGATAATACCCAGACTTTATTAAAGATGAATTAAACTTCTATGGATAAGCCTTCTGCTTTGAGATGCAAACGATCATATTAGAAGAATAGCTCTCCATAATAAGAACACCATAATAGTACATCGAAAAACATCGGAGATCCAAAATTGGCTGCATTTTAATGAATTAACCTCCCCATATCAATATTCTTTTCCATTTGCTTAACACATCGTTCATGAGGTTTTGTAATTGGAGAGCAGGATACATTGCTGGTGGGCTACTGGTGGTCGTTGAATAGTGTTTTTGTTGCTAGGAATAATGTTGGGCTACCATATCATAGGATGGGCCAAATAAAATAGCGGATTATTTGGCTAAACAAGGGGGGACCACGGCTGAATCTTTTTTTTTTTTTTTTACTGTGTGGGCATAGTTGGTTTTGGGGATCATGTTTCATTTTCTGGGAATTGTTGTGTTAGGTATGGTGCTCTTGTATCCTGCTTTTTATGTCTTTCTTGATTTTTTTTTCCCTTCTCTCTTGTAATGTGCATTTCACGTCAAACCCTAATCTGTAATTTTGCGTCTCAAGTCATGCATCAAATTCTAGATGTCGATTGCCTTCTTTATGTAAATGCAGTGGACACAAATATTATTAAGTGCGGCTCCTCATCTAAATCCATGAGTGCAGCTAACCTTTGCATTGGGATCATGTCAATTTCTGAGTCAATTTAGTGGACCATACATTGATTGAGTGCTGTTTCTTTTCTTGTTTAGAAGGGAATTGAACTCTCATCCCCACATATACTACACATGTCAACAACCAGCCAAGCTGACAGTAGCTGACATTGATTCTCCACATTCTAATGGGGTTAGGGTTCTTAATCCTACTTAAATAAGGATAAACAGAAACGCGTAATGATTCCTTGGCAAAAACTACCTATGGATAACTAAACAGGACATTAGTAGCATTGACTAGACAAGCCTAACATGAAACTCACTTGTAAAATCATTTTTACAATTGACCTTATAGTGAGTTAATTAAATTTGTAGCCGGGGTCAGTACACAAGAGGACTAGAGTGATGGTCCCTACTCATGGATTTAAATTGTGGTATGTCAGCTGCCCCTTAATTTTTACCTGCAGAAATCCAACATAACAGTGGTGCAGCATTTTCAATCTTTACTATCTATAAAGTAAAATTCCCTAAATTAAAGGCAGGATGAAAAGTTTGGGGTCTTCAGTATGTGAGCAAAACCCAGTGTAGAACACGCATAAGTAGGCAAATAAGGGCTTGGACCTGGACCTGCATCACAACCCAAATATTTGTATATGGCCTTTTCCATTGATGGACCATAAGTCGAAAACCTCTATCACTAGTTGGTTTCTAGGGCTGCCAATGGGAGCCTGAGTTCCTGCAGGCCCGGTTTTGAATTGCTAGGTCCAGGCCTTATTCAAACTGTCATTTCTCATAAGTCCCGTCCAGGCCCATTGAAAACCTATCCATTTCTTCAATTTTAAAGACAACAGACTTTCAGAGGTCAAGAGCTGAACAAATTGTTAAGAGTGAGGCCCCTACTGATTGTTCCATCACCTGCCAAATCTACATAAACTGTTTATCTTATTATAGTACTCATAATTTAATCCTTTCAGCTCCCATCTTCCTGTCTTCTAGTTAGCAAGTTTTAGGTTCAAATGTCAGCATTAGAACATAAATCAGTGTGTATCGGCTGCTGTATTCGTATGACTTTATGTTAAGTTTAAAATAATAGATCACACTAATATTATAAGCTATGGGATTAATATATATATATATATATATAACCATGTAGTAATCCTTATTCATGTCATCATAGAACACGTATGACATTGAAATTTCTGATATAAGTATATACTCAACTTACTCATTAGAGTCAGATGAATACGAATCTCAATAAGAACACTAACATAGCACAAACCCAAAAATGAACGCACTAAAAAAAAAAAAAAAAAAGCACACTACAACAATAAAGGAGTCTACTGGTTATGTGACTACACCCACGTGCTATGGGTAGCTGCAGTGGGCTACACAAGTTGGGTTGGAATCCAGAGCGGCCCACCTGATTGGACTCAATCATGTGTCAGGAGCCAATTGAAAAGAAGCCAGCCAATCAATGGTGCACAGGGATGCCACCTATGCAACTTTCAGCAGGCCTTGGGCCTGAGTCCTGTTTCCCTCCCAGTGTCACAGCCTGGGTGGGGATGTGTGTCCATCACCAGGGCTCGGGCCCGAGTCCTTGATCCCACCCAATGCAGGAGCCTGGGCGGACTTGTGTCCATCACCTGGTGGGCTTGGGCCCGAGACCTTCATCCCACCCAATGTAGCATCATGCACGGTGGAACCGTGTCCACCACCTGGTGGGCTTGGGCCCGAGTCCTTCATCCCACCCAATGTAGCATCCCGCACGGTGGACCCGTGTCCACCACCTGGTGGGCTTGGGCCCGAGTCCTTCATCCCACCCAATGTAGCATCCTGCACTGTGGACCGGTGTCCACCACCTGGTGGGCTTGGGCCCGAGTCCTTCATCCCACCCAATGTAGCATCCTGCACGGTGGACCCGTGTCCACCACCTGGTGGGCTTGGGCCCGAGTCCTTCATCCCACCCAATGTAGCCTCCAGCGGGGTGGAGGCGTGTCCACCACCCGGTGGGCTTGGGCCCGAATCCTTCATCCCACCTTGTTTATCAGCCATGCTGAATTCATGGCCCCCACCACCAGGGCTAATACCTGAACTTTTGATTGTAAAATCCGGGGCTGATGTCGGATTCAATGGCCGCGGTTGAGCCCATATGATCATAGAGCTCAATAAGACAGAAAGTAGAAACAGCTCAGGAGCCTTGAGTCCTCCAGCCATATCAGTGTTGCTGTTGCTGGGTAATGTGTTACTAACATGGTTTATGTGGCTCAATTTATAATAAAATGTGATGGATGCATATCCCTATTCCCCAGTTTTGACTGTGGAAAATTTTTTTTTAAGGTTTTGACTGGAAATTAATGAGTTTATTCCTCTCTTTCAAATGTGAGAGTTTGCATGTGACCAATGTTTTGGAAATATCCTAACTGAAGCTCGAACCCAACAGCTTGACTGAAGGTTTTAGTCCAAAACGGTTGGTTTTTTATTCAAATGGGTACAACGTAGGACATCATATTATCACACAAAATAAATAATAAAGCTTAAAATCAATTTCATCTTTTTGACCTTTTTTTTTTCTTTTTTATCGGTTTAGACCATCTTGATCAGTTCCTGACCAGATAGTTGAAGGGTTCGGTTCCAGGCACCGATTAAGTTCGAACATGGTTCAGTCCACGGTTCAGTGTGGTTTCAAAACAGCACATGTACCAATTTATTCTGTAGTGGATCTGTTGATGTTCAATGTAAAATGGGAGAGAGGTGGGTCCAAGTTGGAGGAGCATTGTATGGAGAAGAAAAAATGGAAATGTGGGTGTTGAAAGATAAGAAGATTGATCTTTGATTCCGCCCCAAAGACCATGACACAATTGATGCTTTGAACCGTTTTGTGCCATCTGATTTTTTATTGACTAGGGACTCCTGATATTGGGACTTGCTGTGTGTGGTGATTTTGGGCAACTTGATCACATGTTTTCCTGCGGAATCTGTATGGGTTTGGTAAGGTTTGGGAAAATTTCCTGGATTAAGTGAGATTCTTTTCTGAGTGGGTTAGGACAATTAGGCCCACTTAATTGGGGGGATGTTTGAGTGTTTGGACTTTGGAGGCAGAAGCCAGAATTTGTGACGGAGACAACGAAGTCGGAAACTCAACTTGACTCGGAAAGGCTACAGAAATGAGTGACTCTGCCAAGTCTGGCTGAGCATTCGATAATTTCTCTACTCACCTGACCTTGCAAGGTACTAAGCTGTACGCTCAACTGAATCACATTCGGAACGAGTTTTGAACCATGAAATGTGAAAAATAAGTGCAGCAAACAGGTTGAGTCAGGTTTAAATGGGGTACGTCAGTAGAGATGCAAACGGGTCCGATCTAATGCAAACAGTGGTAGATGGGGATGTGGATCCATTTAAATCTGTGTCTAGATCCAGACCCAAATCTGAGATGTGACCGATATTTTATATACGGATCTGATAATAAATAAAAGGGGATCCAATTTCGAATCCAGATCTGAAATAAGACGTGGGTTGCATTAATATAATTGGATATAAGAGCTTCATATTAGATTTCTTAATTATAGAATCAAGGTTATTAAATGGTATTTGATTAAAGCGGAGAAGACTCTCAAACACGAATAGGATTCAAGAAATGTAGGCCCCTAAAATCTATGTGTGTGTATACATATATATATATATATATATGATTTTCTTGGATCAGGATCCTCATGTCCGAATACACAAAGATCGGCTTTCAAATCATGAATGTTCAGGATCCTATAGATGGATCCGGATCCGGTTTCTTCCACATCTAAAAACAAGTGCTATACCTGCTTTTTTCCAAACCAGAGGCATTAGATACTTGGATAATTGGATACTTCAAAATGCCTAGGACACCCGGCAAGTTGACCCAATCCCCTGAGGCAGCCCTTGGACTTGGCCCCAGTGAAGCCTACCAATCAATTGGAAATTTTAACTTTCTCAAAAATTACTAAGGGCTTGTTTGGCCCAAAAAAGTGAATGCCTAGGAAATCTACAAAATGATTTCCTTAAAAGGGGGGCTAAAGTTGAAGAATTAAGGTAAAAATGATAGATGACCATCAAACAATCTTCTTTTTTGAAAATGAATAAAGGAGAGATGAAGAATGAGTCCTCATCTGTCAACCTAGTCAACAAAAATCCAAATAAATTTAAGGTCCTATCGACATCTCCATTTAATGTCCATGACGTGCCTTTCTAATAATTCTTTGTTGGAAGTTGGAATTCTTTTATGTTGTTGGAAGTTGGGACTCTTTTTCTGGTACATTCTTTGAAACTCAAATCCATTCAAACAAGGTAGCCTAAAGTCTAAATTTGGTGATTTTTTCCTCTTACAAGGCCTTAGAAAAGAAGTTTCATAAGACACCCTGAAACTTATGGTCTAACATAATCCATTAAATTATATTAGATTAGGAGTCTTGACTCTCTTTGAGGATATGTAATCTAGATTAATTAATATTTCCCTTGATTTAGTTTTACAAAAAGCGATGTAGGAACTGAAGAAATTCAGTACCTAGTATTAAAAAATATTACTTCTTTAAGACTTTTTATTCTTTTATGCGAGATTTATAGAGGTTGACAAGGACCTCACTCTTGCCCACATCACCTGCTATATTTAGGGTGGGTAGGGTAGCCTAGGTGTTTCAAATTGAAAATTTTTTTAATTACTATGATTATGACGTGAGTAACCCCAAGGTTTTTAGTCCAATAAAATGTGAATCCACGCAAACAAACATTGGTCAAACTTCGGGTATTTGGATACAAAGGCATGAGAGCGCAAACCCACAACAGACACGACTCCATCACTCTACCAACCCCCCAGGTTGGTGATTTGCACATTTTTCTGAATCAGGCTTTTTCTATGCGTGGCTGAGCCAAAAATAGTGTGGATCAGGTGGGGTTGGACAACTTCTAAAGTAGCAGGAAGTGCTTTGCAGTGGGGACCGGGAACTCTAGCCCAACTATCATCCCCGTTGAACGAATGTTTCTACCTAGCCGACCTTCCATTCTCAACCGTCCGTTTGATGGCCATGATTCGGACAATCTTTGAACAGCTTGAGTGGTCTGAACTGGATTCTTAAAAAGGCCGATTCGATGTACTTGAAACAATTCTGTCCTAATCATGGATTCGGATTTCGACCACCACGCTAGATGAGAACCAAAAGGAAAATTCCACCGAGTCTGTGACACAGGAGCTTATGAATGAGATCAATGTGGACATGTGATCGATCCAAGCATACAATGTCTTGATTGGTCGGATCGAAATTAGGGGCCAAAATTTCACATCATGATTATCATCAAAACTTTGTTCTAATTATATTGTGGCCGGCTAAATGAATTTTATTTCTCTATTCTAATTTATACATGTTTCTCTAATTTTATCCCATATTGTTGTTATCCCTAAATACTCTCAAAATCACTCATTTATAATTTTATCCTTCTCAATTTTACTATACATCCAATTCAACATTTTCATTTTTGCGACCTTCATTTTGTACATATGTTGCTTTCTAATTAATTAATATTTTACTCCATATATCATGAGTATTCTAATGATTGTCCTATAAATTCATCCTTCAATCTTTTCTCCATAGATCATCTCTACTAACTCCCAACTAATTCTTTTCTCTAAACACTTGTCTTCCATGCACTGTCTCATATCTTTCATTATCCCTTTTTCCATGTCCGTTTAAGTCCCCTCCTAGGTAAATTTTTTCACTAGTTGGGATTTCTCGTAGTAAACCACTTATTTCATCGCAAAATTGTCTTTCACAATTTCATCTAATCCTACTTGGAGAGCATATGTACTAATAACATGAATTATATTTTCATCTAACATTATTATGATTGCTATAATGCTATCACCCAACATCTTTACCCCCACAGTTTTTTTTGTCAAATCCTTATCTATAACTATACCTACTTTATTGGTTGTATTGCTCTTTCCTACATAAAAAAAGTTTATAATCATCAGCAAACTCTTCGGATTTATCCCCCTTCCACTTTGTCTCCTATAGACTCTTCTTCTTTTAATCACCCCGACCAACCTAATGCTCTTGCATGTCAAAGTTCTTATATTCCAAGTAACATATCAAATTATCCTCTTCTTCAACTAACTTTTTTAGCTGCACCCATCTAGAATAGTGTGGTAGCCATTGCCTACTTTTAACTACGACTGGGCGATGATGTTGTGCGTTGCTTTAAGTAGAGAATGCCCTAACATCATCTTGAAATGTTCTTATCTCATAATTCATACTTGGGTCGTAACAAAATTTTACACTGACTGTTAACCAACCAAACACAATCCTCATCTACCCCGGCTTAGGACCGACAATAAAAACTTATGAAGTTACCCAAATTTTAATTATTATTTTTTTAAATGACCAAGGGTATCCCTGACCAACCTTTCCCTGATGAGTACATACATGGCCGCACAGATAGTACTCGAAAAACTGAGAGCCAAAATTTAATATAAATAGAGAAAATATCAAACAAATGAGGCTATTCTCCTTCTTTGTGCTTGAATTGCTATAGGTTCGGATTGAAATTAGGTTTTCAAATCAATTAGGCTCGCCCTTTGGAATTGCATGAGTCTTCTCAAGTGTGCGCCACCCAATAATCCATGATTAGGTGAACATTTCCAATCATCCGATAAGCAGCCAAGCAAATGAGCCATTTGAAGGAGGTTTATGTTAGCCTCCATGGCTGGAATACTACCTATGAGGTTTTTAGGCCGATTTTAATGGTCTAAAAGCGGTCAATGTAGAGTGTATTATACGATTGGTATTGCATTAAAAAGTATTGTAATAAAAGAGAAAAGAGTAAAGGGAGAGGGAGAGGGAGAGAGAGAGAGAGAGAGAAATTTTTATTGAATGAGAGAGGCGCACATCATTAAAGGGGGAGGAAGATCTTATTGATAAAATAAAATTACTTCCTCCCCAAGCAACTTAATATAGAAGGACTCTACCACTAATTACTTTTCTTATCTAATGTGGGCCCCCAATGTGGGCATCCACCCATAATAATATCTCTTATAACACTCCCCATTGGATGACTACCATTCAATAATAGTTTCATCATTAAAACCTTTCAAAGAAAAAACCTAATGGGATAAAAATCAAAGCAAAGGAAGAAGAGTACAACATTCTACAAAATCATTGAATTGGTATTAGACGTGCATAATGGTGCCTCATTAAAACGTTAAATAGGGAGACCCAAAGGGATAAAACCTAGAAAAGGAAAAGAGTACAACGCACATATGTCCTGGGTAACATGCTTCAGGATACTTACTTCTAATCAGTTACTCCCCCTGACAACAATAACCTTTATATTGTTTGATGATAGACTCTACACATGTCAATCTCATGTACAAGCTTCTGAAATGTTGACTTTAGTAATGACTAGGTAAACAAATCAGCTAGGTTATTGCTTAAACAAACTTGTTTGACTTCAATTTCATCTTTTTTCTGAAACTCATGTGTGAATAAGAACTTTTGTACGATATGCTTCGTCTTATCACATTTAATATATCCTTCTTTAATCTATTGAATACGTACCTCATTGTCTTTGTAAATAACGCTCAGGGTACCTGTACTAAGAAGCAATTGACAACAACTACGAATATGCCAAATTAAAAATTTTAACTATACACATTTCTTATTAGCTTCATAGAGAGCTAAAATCTCAGCATGGATAGAAGTAGTAGCTACTAAAGTCTATTTAGTAGAGCACCAAGAAATAGCGATATTACCACTAAGAAATACATAACCTATCTGTGATCGACCATTATGAGGATTAGAGAGATATCTTAAATTTGTATATCCTACAAATTTAGAATCTTTACAATAAAAGAGTCTTAAATCAATTGTACCACGTAAACAGCGTAAGATATGTTTGATACCAATTCAATGGCTTTACATTGGTGCAGAACTGTATCTAACAAATAGATTCACTGAGAATAACATGTCCGATTTAGTACATTGTGTTAAATACATTAAAGCACCAATAGCACTTAGGTATGGTACCTCAGGACCTAATACTTTTTCATTTTCCTTAATTGGACAATATAGATCCTTGTTTATATCTAAAAACCGAACAACCATGAGAATATTTAGTGGATGTGCTTTATCCATACCAAAGTGTTTTAAGACATTCTTAGTATAATTAGATTGATGGACTAATTGACTAATATTCCACTAGAGATTTTCTTGATCTGCAGGCCGAGAGAAAATTTTGTTTGCCTAAGGTCTTTCATTTCAAACTCTCTTTTCAAATAATCAGCAGTTATTTCAAGCTCTTTTGTAGTCCCAATCAAATTTAAGTCATCGATATAAACTGCCATTATTGCAAATCCTTTTAAGGATTTCTTTATGAAGATACATGAGCAAATGGGATTGTTCTCATATCCTTCTTTAGACAAATATTTACTGAAATGATTGTACCACATTCTTTCAGATTGTTTTAGGCCGTACAATGATCGACTCATTTATATTGAGTACATGCTTTTTTGCTTTGCGTCAAGCAAAGTAAATCCTTTCGAGATTTTCATATGAATTTCTGTGTCTAAGTCCCTATATAAGTAAGCGGTTACAACATCCATGAGTCTCATGTCTAAATGTTTAGAAACTGCTATGCTTATCAAATATCTGAATGTTATTATATCCATAACGGGGAGTATGTTTTCTCATAATCAATCCTAGGTTTCTGCAAGAAACCTTGCGCCACAAGTCTTGCCTTGTATCTAATAATTTTATTCATTTTGTTTCTTTTCCTTACAAACACCCAAATGTAATCTATAGGGTTAACACTTTTTTGGGATTTGAACTATAAGCCCGAATACGCCACGTTTATTGAGAGACTCTAACTCTGCTGTAATTTCACTTTTCTATTTTGGACAATCTTTCCATTGTTGACTTTCATTTATAGTACATGGTTCTGTATCTCAATCATCATCCTCATGTTCCCTTGATATTTGTGTAGTTATTGCATATGCAAATGCGTCATCGATGACAATTTCCTTTCTATCTCATCTCTCTTTTAAATAATTATAAAGTATAGAAATCTCTTCATTGTCTGGTACCCGTACCTCTTCAGGGGCTTTTATAGTCTTATCAAGGACTTCCGTTATTCTAGAAAGAGCAGATTTTATCATAACCTCTTTGGGAGTGTTATGTGCATTTTCAGGAGGAACACTTCAAGAGTGTTAAGTATATTTTTGGGAGAACATGATGATGATTGTACATTTCTCCTTTTCCGTGTAGCTGTATCTTTTGAACTTATAGGTCTACCACGCTTTTGGCGTATTGCAGATTCTTTTGTCGCCACATTCTGGCTTTGTCTTATAGGGATATTAATTCTAGCATGTGCATTCATAGCTGGCACATGTGATTTGGTTACCTTTGCTGCATCGTTAAATGCATTACGTAATTAATTTACAATTTCTTGTACGTACACAATTCTATATACTTCATTTTCACATTGTGAAGTACATTGGTCTAGATGAAACAAAGTAAAAGTATTGCATGTTAGTTGACGTCATCTTCAGGAACGAATTGTTCTGTAGAAACAATAAATTATTAATGAACTATCTTATCTCCCCCTAACGGTGGAAATTTTGTTTTATCGAATTGACAATTAGCAAAACGAGCAGTAAAAACATCTCCTGTCATTGGTTCTAAAAATCGAATAATCGAATAAGAGTCATAACTTGCATAGATTCCCAACTTACGTTGTAGTTCCATCTTAGTAAACTGAGGGGGTGGTATAGGAACTAGAACTGCGCAACCAAACTTAGGCAAATGAGAGATATTAGGTTAATGTCCTGATATAAGTTGTGTAAGGGAGTATTGATGGTAAGCTGTAGGTCGGAGTCTAATGAGCATTAATGCATGTAATACAGCATGTCCCCAAACACTAGCTAATAATTTGGACTGCATCAGTATAGTCCTAAATATAAGTTAGATGTACGAAATTAGGGATTCAACTAAGCCATTCTGGGTATGGACATGAAGGATAGAATGTTTGACAACAATGCCGAGAGATTAACAGTAGTCATCGAAGGCCTGTGATGTGAATTCACCCGCATTATCAGGTCGTATAAACTTAATAGGATGATCATGGAAGTGGGCCCTAAGTTTAATAATTTAGGTCAATAAATGAGCAAAGCCTATATTTCTAGTTGAAAGTAAGCAAACATCCGACCAATCGGTGGAAGCATCAATCAAAGCCATAAATTACCTAAAAGACCCACTTGGTGGATTTATCAGTCTACAGATGTCGCCTTGTATCTTTGCAGAAAGGATGGAGATTCTAATGCAACCTTAGTAAAAGAAGGTCGAGTAATTAGTTTTCCTTATGAACATGGGATACATAGATAGCCATTAGATATGGTCAATCTTTGGTTTTCTAAGGAGTGCCAATAGAGTTATCAACGATTTTCTTTAACATAGTAACTTTAGAGTGTCCTAATCTATCATGCCAAAGCAATAAAGTCTGAGGATTATTAAGACACTATGTCACTACTTAATCATATTTTAGTGCTAAACAATTAGAATTTTAATTTAATTAATCACAATTGATGATATATTATAATTTAGCATTATATGCACATTATTTTGGCACCATCAGGGGCACCTCATCAAGTGCATCAACTTATGTATTGGACCCTACTCTATTTGACCTCAATTGAACCAAGTTTACCTTTGAATGACTTAAAATAAAAAATGCACGTAGAAACTGGACTTTTTTATAAAGCCCAAATATTGTTTCAATAAAAGAACCCACCTTGACATTCGATGCTCTAAAAAATAACTTTGTTGGAACTTCACTCTCTCCTCCTCATTTTTATCTCTTCTTCAAATCAGCAAGAAAGGTTCTTGCATGTTAGGTTAGAATTCACTTTCTCCTTACCCTATCTCTCCCTAACTCATCTTAAGTGTTGGATTTCTCATCACTACACCATTGTTTCTTCTTCTCCAATTTCATACAAGGTAAAGGTTTTCACTGTAACACTCCGACCCAACTTAACCCGGTTTAGCGACTAATTAATGACAACTTAGTTGTTAGTTGTGTTTTGACTTTGTTTTTGTTTTGTTTCGGGTTATGGATAGGTAGTTGGGTTGAGTTTAACCTGGTTTAGGTAGACATAAGCAATTTTTCGTAATTTTAGATTTTGTAAGACGTTGTCATTCATGCATCATTTTGGCGTCAACACGTGTCTTTCATTGAACTCGTTAATTTCTGTAACTACATCGTTTACAAAACATGTTGTTTGTTTCCGTTTGACCCGTATTTGACCCAAATTGTAATTCGTATAACCTATTGGACTTTTTCATAAATTTTTTTAATCCTTATCTTATATAAGTCTCCAATGACTCTCTCTCACTCATCTTCTTCTCATGTTGGGTTCTTTCTACTCCTCCTTTTCTTGTTTCTTCTTTCTTCATCAACGAGCAAGCCAGGGAGGGGATCTTGTGCACTCTTCTTCTACGTCATCCTTTTGTGTGTATAGTTTAAGGTAAGCTTGAGTTTTGGTTTTCTTCTTCTTCTCCATCTTCTCCACGTCAGTTTCTGGACTTGCACTCACGTCTCTCTCTTTCTCTCATGCATGGTGATTAGAAGCGTGTCTAGAAATGTGAATTGAGCCCAAGGACAATAAAGATCGTATTAGAACTCATTTGAGGCAAATATAAACATAATTTGTATGAACCCATGTTAGTATAAGTTTGATTTCGAATAATTTTCGTAATCTTGCATGTGAAGTATGTTTATAACCCAATTTATGTTAAATTCCATCCGTTTGACATGGTTTTGCCATCCTTGTATACTTCCAGTTTCTTCTGTAACAGGTTCAGGAAAACGACCATGTGCAGTTACGGCTAAGCCGTAACTGTATTATGACTCAAAGTCCAGAAACTTGCAAAACCCAGATTTCTTCTACGGTCAGGTCACAGCTAAGCAGCATAAAATACTACGGCTAAGCCGTAGCACAACCGTAACACAGCCGTAGATCAATACAGGGTGGTAGTATCTAGATTAACTGAGAGTTGACATTCTTGCAGACCTTCTACGGTCTAGCCACGGCTAAGCCGTGAGGTGTTCTACAGCTAAGCCGTACCCTCACCATGGCCAAGCCGTAGAACAAAAACAGGGCTAAGCCGAAAATGCGGATGAACAGTAAGGGAAACCATGACTGAGCCGCAGTGTATGTTACAGCTAAGCTGTAGGGTCACCTACAGCTGAGCTGTAAGACCTTTGAAAAGTAAGAAAGATAGGTATTGAAGAGACTTTGTAGGACCTTTGAATTAGAATGTAGGCAACCCTGACTTGCCTAATAGAATGTGATAAGAATTGCATGAATGATCTCGAGGGCTGCGACTCATTCATGTACATTATTCAGATGTTAAGCACCTCCCCATGGGTGTTGGTTTAAGAGATTCTGATGCACCTTCACAATGCAATGCAACACTAGACAACGGTGTATCAAATATCTTAAAACTGCATCATCATGCACAGTTAGAAACACTGAATAGCTAGATTAGGGTTGGCTGGTAAATGATCTTAATTCGATTGAATATTGAAATGCATGGCATTTTGTATGACGGTCATTGACCTCCACTCTTCTGTTTGATTTGTTTGCATTATCATTGTTATGTCCTATGATATGATAAGTTTGATTCATATGATCCGTTCGATATGTATTCCTAACTTGAGTTTTGTGCGTATGAATTAAATGTATGAACGTATGAGATATGTTTGATCTAATATGCACTCGTAATTCAAGTTTTTGTATATGATTGATTCCATATAGTTAGGCACTACTCAGCCTCAGCCTTAAGATACCTGACGGGGTTGAATTTGATGCAGTATATGTATAGCCTTGCTACAGTGAGTTTATGTCTTGGGGCTTCCGGACCCCAGGAACCCTAGACACATTCGTACCCTGGCCCGGTCGATGTTATTCTTAGTATGTATGTAAGATTCCTTTTTGGGAGCATATGGCAAATGTAGTAGCCACCTAGTTATGTACACATCACGTATACATTGATTCTGATAGCATACTTTATGTAATGCACAACTGCTTAGTATAGGAATTTGAAATGCCATGATTTATCCGTTGTCACCTATTCGATTAGATACAACATGTGTTAACTTGTTATTGCTTATATTTTGCTAAATCGTTGTATTCATAAGTTGTCCTTGGTGTTGCAAGCTCAAATCCCTTGACCGACCTCTCGTCGGTCAATCAGACTCCAGGGGAGACCCCAGATGCCCCATTAGGGTTAGAGGAGTGGATGTGATCCCTCCGCAGGAGCGCAACAATAACATGCATGCATATAGGTCTTCCCCATTTTGGGATCTCTTTGGATTTTGAAATTGTGATGTATTCATGATCTGTATGTTTGTTTTTTTTATTCATTTTGTATAACTCTGAACTTATGTAATCTTCTGTCAATATATCATTTTGTTAGTGCATATTTCCTTGTTATGTTTGATACCTACAGCTTCTGCGTACATGTATTGGCACGTATGAAATTCTCTTGTGCGTTACACCTGGACCGAGTCTAAGTATATATGCACGAAAGTAGGTGTGTCACTGGTTAAGATTAGGCTTAACCCCGATCTCCTGAGCTCAGGTTGTGAGATTCACCCAATTACAGATTTTTTGTTTTAAATGAGATAGCAAATCTATATGCATGACATGCATCTTACCATTTTTTCATTCTTAACATTCATATGTTAAGGCTTGCACAAATTAGGAAATTTTCTTACTAGGTGGCTAAAGTGAGGCAATTTGGGGTTTTATCACCAAACAAAGGCAAGTATAAGTAGAGTAATGTTGAATGCATGCTAGTATTCTGGTAATTGAAGGGGTTGGATTTATTATGATTGTATTTCATCATTTATATATCTCTCTTTTTATGCAATATGATAGACCCTTTTAGAAGTCCTAACATGGAAATGAACTAAAATGGGTATGTGAGATGGTGCATGCAAGAAATAAGAACTCCAAGGATTCATTCACAATCAACAAACTGAGATTAAAAGGGGATTCTTTCCTTTTGAACTGTTTAAAGAACAAGAGTGAAGCTGATAATGGTTCCTACAATTCCAAAGCTAGAAGTTGATGAAGATGGCTTGAGGAAAATAGATGGAAACCTCAAATCCCACATGTAAGAGAGCTTGCTCCCTTAAAACCAAGAAAACAGCTGAAGAAGGAAAAAGGAATGAAAAGCCCCAACATAAAAAAAATAAAAATAAAATAAAATAAACCGGTTGAGCAGGTTTTTCACTGTTTTAAGCTAGCAGTTTCTGAAATTACAGACAAGTCCAGTTTTTAAGGTTATTTACAGTTTGGGTCATTTGAGCCTAAGTGGGTCAAGATGATTTCAAACAGGTTTGAGCCAAACATGAAAGTTGCTGGGCTTGTTGATAGGGGTTTGATGAACTCAAAGTTATGCTTAGATAGTGAGCTCAATGAATGCATAACCCATGGCATGAAAATCTTCAAAATGGGCCGCAAGGTCTACCTAGTTTTGGTCAAACCCACCCATCTACCTATCCAAGGCTCAAATCACTTAAAACAAAATAAATATATATAATTTAAGACTAAAATATCTTAATTAACATAGCATTGGATTAATTAATATAAACTATGATTAACTTGGGTTAGGAGAAAACTTCATAAGATCTAAAGTTTATTTTTATGTCAGGCCCGATTGATCGAGTTGACCCTTTGAGTTGGGGTCCTATTTTAGGTCCCAAAGCCTATTTGACCATTTTCTTTCTTAAAATCTTATTTATAATTAACCTAGAAGTTAATTATAGTATAAACTTGATCCAAGTATAACCATTAGGTGTCTAAGACCTTGTAGGGCCATAGTAATGGCACCTTAGACCATTTAACCTTGTCCGAAGGAATTAAAAATAACACATTATAAATCCTTAAGACTAAGATTATCTTATCTATATTATCTGTTTAAGCCTATAATTAACCATATGTGTGGGTCTAGGAAATTACGGTGCACTTTGTCTATATAATGCATCACTCAATGGAGATAGCATGTACACCGAATAAACTAAACTATGTCAAAATGGACGGTTAGAGGCGACATGAAATCAAACTAGGGTTGACTAGTAATTGTCCTTGACCTTCATTAATTCAATTGCAATAATAAATATCTAAATTGAAGTACCTAAGAATCTAATTCCCTAAAAGATGCATATATTAGTAATATTGATTCATTCACCAGTGATTCTACTGCATGTTTAATTCTCCTTCTCTTTTATTAGAATGAATTGGTTTGGTATGGAGATGAAGTGAATGCAATATTATTTAGATTGTATTACCTTCACCTAGATGCTAACTTAGCTCCGGTGAGGATAGATTATATTGCTTCACCTAGATGCTAACCTAGCTCCGGTGAAGATGGGTTGTATTACTTTCACCTAGATGCTAGCCAACTCCAGTGAAAGTGGATTATATTGTTTTCACCTAGATGTTAGCCTAGCTCCGGTGAGAGTGAAATAGTTAAGAAGTTGCCAATTAGTTGTTGAGACTTCCTTTCAATTGATTATTAATCGTTGTAATTAATTTAGCATGTACTACCTTACTACTGCTGATGGTTGCTAGATTACTATATTCATGGGCCATATCATTGGTGTTGCAAGCCCAAATATCGGTCCCAGTCTTGCAAAGACCGCGGCAGTGCGTGAAGAGACCACAACGGTTCCTCCAGCCTTAGAAGAGTGGACAGCGAAGGATGTATTGTAGTCCTTGGTTCCTGGAGTTCGTCACATGGTTTCATTTTGGGGGAAATGGACACATATCGTACCATCTTTCATATTATGTTTAATTGCATATAGAGTTGGTCTTGTTTTGTATATTTTGAACAAGTATGTTGATGTACATGGATTGTGTAACCATTGCCATTAGTTTTACTCACGTACATGGCATGCATATATATATATGGCACTTATGGGTATCTTGAGGTTCCCCTATCTTACATGAAATGAAATTCTTAACTTGATGTGTTGTAAAATTTTAAATTATAGACTGTTCATACTATGATACTACATAGATTCCAAATTGTACAGGTGACAAGTACAGACTTCTGCAATGATTTCTCCTTAACAGATGCCATTGAGTTATCCTCACACGCATGAAGGTTGTAAGTATCCCTTGTGAATTCAATCCTGACACAAAGTTCAGTGGAAATTCACAGGAGTACTCGTGTCACTTCTCGATTATTACCCTAAAGAAGGGGAGCCCAGGCTTGGGTTGTGACACTAAGCTTCGGGCTTAACTGTATCATTTTGCTCAAAATCGAATGTAATTCAACGATAGATATTGTCGTATAATATAACCCTAAAGAGAGTGCACTTAATGTTTCTAGTATTTGCTTCTGACTTTCAATACTAGTAACGATAAGTAACATTTCCTTATTACCTAGATTGACAGTCTCAATATGGTATCCATTTATTCTGATGCCTTTGAAACTAAGCAAGTTTCTTCAAGAACTATTGGAGAACAATGCATCTTTAATGAATAAAAGAGAACCATTAGGTAACATCATGTGGGCTTTTTAGGAGCCTTTAATTATTTGCACAGGTCCGGCTATAGTGGATATATTTCATGAATTGAATGCTAATTCTGATAAAAACTTCTAGTTTTTTAGAATGGTATGTATTGCTGCACTATCTATAAGACAGTAAGTATCCCCAGTTCTATGATCCATACCTTTAAGCAAAAGTAATAAAATAATGTAACTAAGCAATTGCGTGATATAAAATAAAAAAACATCCATAAAAATTTCATCAAATTTATAAACCTTAAAATAATAAATCATCCAGCACAAAAATATCCATGAAAATAAATATTTGAAAACATAATTCTAAATAGAGATTCTCAAAAAATAATAATAATAATAAAATTTGTTTGGTCTTTTAGACCATGCTGGAAGGGGTTCCGATCTTAGTATTAAATACCTCATTGCTTAAAAGTTAGCTATTCTCGTCTTCAAAAAAATCTTTAGTCTCCAAGTTTGTGATATCCAACTAATAATCATCATTTTGTAGGACTGTATCCCAATCTTAATCTTCCAGATCATTTGACTCTGCAAAATAAATAAAGGCCATGTATGCTTTATATTGTTCCACCACTTCTTTTAGTGCACAATGATTGCGTGACCAATGCCCATTCCTTCCACATCTGTAGCAAAGGTCATCAAAATAGTAGATAGATTTACTTAGTGGATTCTGATTTTGATCCTGATTTTGCTTCTCTTGAGGATCAGACCACTTTTGGTGAATTTTGAATTTAGGAGGGGGGGGCCGCGGCACCGTGAAATCCTCCTTGTCTGGAGGAGTTATTTCATCCATCTCTTTTGGAGGGGTTGTTTCTGCCGCGTGCCATTCCTTTGCTTCTGTTTGAATTAACATTGACATTTGCTTTAGGCATTGCCATAGATCCAGTTGATCTAGAGTTGTGATTCTTTATCAGGACTTTACTATTTTGCTTAGCAGCAGGGAGACAAGAAATTAGTTCTAAGTATTTAAAGAAACATCGTTCACGGTACTACTGCTGCAAGATTACATTTAATGCATGGAAAGTGGACAGCGTTTTCTCTAACATGTACTCTTCCGTAATCTTTTTTTCACACAATCTTAACCGAGAAACAATGTTGAAAAGAGTAGAGTTGTATTCAAATACTAATTTGTAGTCCTGAGATCTCAAGTTTAACCATTCGTTCTGAGCTGCTGGTAATATGACCATCTTCTAGTGATCATATCTATCCTTCAGGGATTTCCAAAAACCTGCTGGCTCCTCTTCAATGAGGTATTTGTTCTTAAGGTCATCATGTATATGATGACGCAAAAAGATAAGTATCAATGCCTTATTTTTCGGGGAATCCTTGATTACTATCTATTATTGGCCCTCCCAGTTTCTTGGATTGCAAGTGTATTTTTGCATCCACGTACCAAGATAAGTAGTTGTCCCTAGTATTGTTAAGAGTTTCAAATTCAAGTTTGGCTAAATTCGACATTATATAAGAACTGTAAAAGACACAGACATGATCATTGATATGCAGAGAATGATAAAAGATAAATAATAAAACTTTAAAGCATTCAGAATAAATCAAGGGGTAAGTCATGTCAGATCAAGTTGGCCAAATTTAAAATTGAAAACATCAGGTTATCAACTTTAATAATCCAAAACAATGGGTTCTGGCAAGGCTTCTTGCTTGATTTTGAGCTTTAGGTTCACGAATTAGAACTTCAGTCTATTAAGGATTCGGGTTTGAGATTATAGCCTATTGGTATTATTTCCAAATCTAAATATTAAACTTTAGGTTTGATTAGGAATATAAATGTTCAAGTTTATATTGTGGATTTGAGAACTTCTAGTTTCAGATTTTAATAACGCACGGATTTTCTGGTCTGTATTAGAAAAGAACTTCTGATTCGTACAGAAATGCAAGTCTGCATTAATATGGAACTTCATGTTCTTATTATAATCCCTTCTATCTTAACCTCCCATTGTTAAAAAAAAAAAAATAAACCATTCATCTTCAAATGTAAAAGAAAATAATGATAAAAATCTATATATATGTTAATTTAAAAAATTTTTAAAAATAAAAAAATAATTTTACGGTTGATTTTGCCACTGTTAGCTTTCAATATAGATTTGCTCATGGGCTTTTGTAGGTTGTAATGGATTATCGATATAACTTTGTACAATCAAAATATATTGATCTAAAGTTTTAATAATGATATATGCTTCCAGCTATGACGCTGCTGGCGTCAGTGTCCGTGCCAATGTTGTGAAGCAAGGTGATGTCACTGATGATGTTGCTTCGTTTTCTTTTAGCTTTATACGTGGGTGCAAGAGTTGGTGGTAAGGGTTAAGTAGATGGAAGTGGGTGCAAGAGTTGGTGGTGATAAGGGTCAAGTAGGTGGAAGTGGGTGCAAGAGTTGGTGGTAAGGGTCAAGTAGGTGGAAATTTCACCTTTACCAAAAGTAAAAAATAAAATAGTAGACATCTGTTGCACATTGACTGCAGTGCACTACAGGAAACAGTAAACAAAAAGTCCTTTGTGAAAGTGAATCGAAGGGGAGAAAGAAGATAAAAAAAAAAAACAAACAAAAGGCATTCCTCTCCTTGCACGTGGCCTAGGCGTGGGATAGAAAAGAAACGCAGGGAAGCTGCATGAGAATCGAGGGGGAGAAAAGTGAGAGTTTTTTTTTATTTAAAACGTGGTGATAACTTATTGTAGTAAAAGAGGGAAGAGTAGAGGAAGAAAGAAATTCTATTTAAATGAAAAAATATGTATATTATAAAAAAAATTTATTTATAGAATAAAATTATTTTCTTCTGAAATAACTTAATATAGAAAGCTTCTACTCCTAACTACTTTTTTTTATCTAATGTGGGCTATAATGTAGAAATCCACCAATAATAATACCTCTTACAACGAAAAAGTATTTTTCTTTACCCTTCTTTTAAAGATACATCAAATGACCCAGACATGACTCCGCAGTCCTCATATCCCCCGCTGGCAACACAAGTTTGGACTGTTAGACCCGGATCCAAACCCAGACCCAAACCGGGACCTAGTTAAATATGAGACCGTGTCCAAATCTGCCCGACATTAAACCTAACAGTGTAAAGGCCCATAGCCTACCACAATCCAACAGTCAACCCTCATGAGTTTTTGTAACAAGCTCAATCAACCCAAATACCTGAGGATCCATCCCATGATGTATTGCGTCGAGTTGGCAATTCAAGTGGGTCTTTCTCTTTAAAAGAGGCCTGGCAGAAAGTTCGTTCCAGGTCAGATCCAGTCCCTCGGCTAAGTTGGTTTGGAGCAAGCTTGAGCACCCAAGAGTTGCATGCTTCATTTGGCGTCTCTTTCATTGCGAGACTCTAATTCAATCTTGGGCCCAATCAATAGTAATAAATTTGGCTTCAAGATGCCCTTTACGCAAATCCCAAATAGAGTTAGACTACAACCTCTTCTTTACCCACTCAGCTCCTCTTTGGAATTGGACTCAAGCTGTCGTCTATGGCAAGCATCGACCTTATACCCCTTCCTTTGCAGGTTATTGGTTAGTTCTTTCTCTTGGTTTAGATGAGTCCAGAAGAAAGTGCGGGACCTCCATTTTCTTCCAAATCCTCTCTACCATTTGATTCGTAAGGAACAAAGTTATCTTCTATTGTAACCTGATATCTCCTTTCAGGTTGAAACTCCTCTTCTTGCAACATCTGCTGAATTTCTCTCAAACAATGCCTTCAGCTAGCATGGCACCTTTTCTGCAACCTTTCCTCCTGTATCCCCACTAGCTCAACCATTTCAAAAAGCTATGCCTTAGAGCCTCTTCAAGAGTTTTCCTGTTTTCTTTTGTTGCTGTTTTCTTGTTTTATCTTCTTGTGTTTTGGCTAGTTTATGAGCATTTTTCGCATAACTTATCGGTTCCCTTTGGAGGCTTTACGCCTATGTAATTTCCAAACACATTCCAACACCCTCACACCACTAATTTTGCAAAAAAAATTAACATGTTTGACTGCCATTCCATGAAACCCAACTCTGATCCTTAGCCACTAATTAACGGCTTAAGACAATTTGAGTTGACCAATTTACCTTTTGATTAGCCTAATCAATGAATCAGTTGGGTCTGTATTCGGCCAAGACATGTTAACAGTTAATTACAGTGGTCAACGCAGACATGACTCAACCTACCTATTGCCACCCTTAGTGCAGATGTAGCTAACGTTAGTGGTTCCAATCAGGGATCTTCTATTCGCCAAATAAAACAAAATTGATCAATTATCATTTAACAAAATAAAAAAGTAAAAAAAAAAAAAAAAAAAAGATGAAACTGACCAGTGGAGAATGATCAATGCTATAAATTTACAATTGAGAATGCTCATCCAGGAGATTACCCATTCTTTGAATAGCTTGGACAGTCATTTACCACCAACCATATAAATTGTCATATGCATTCACTTGTCACCTTCATTTAGTCCTATGATTAAATCCCATGGAGACCATCAAAAAATACCTCTTTGGTTGTTTGCAACTCAAATCAAATCTTCAACTACCCAACTGTTTAATCAGTTCCAAAGAAAGATTATTGCAGAGATATACCCCATATCATGAAAATCCATGGTTCTTTCCATTGGAAGAGTCATTCCATGGCCTTGGCTGCATCTTATCTCAAAATTGTTTTGGTGGTGAGTGGTGACTCCTGCACAATTGAACATTGGTGATTCCACTTCTCTGTTGATCTGCTTGCAATTGTACCTGACAATCATAATTGTCAAGAAATCATGACAGTCTGGATCACCTTATAATGAGGAAAAAGAATTAAGAATCAAGTGGCAAGCATCTATAAGATTTCTCTAATCAAATTTATGAGGGTATACATAGGCAACATAGCACCCCAACTGGTTCTTCAAAACTACTACTAAAATTGGGATCAAACTGGATTAACCACTAGCTGACTGAAATTATCAATGAAAAGTGCAACGCGGAAGGACTGAAAAGCTAATATGCAAAAGCCCAAGTAATGAAAAATCATACTAACCTGACAAGATTCAGACAAATCAGCGGATTCTCCTTTCCAAGCCCACTGGCAGTGTAGAGATCATGTTTATCAGTCCATGTCATTTGCATTATCATGTGATCATTTCTTTTCATCTTTGTAATTTCCAAGCCAACTCCACCAAATCAGTTAGGATAGTACAACAGGAACAGGAAGAGAAAATGTGGAGTGTGGAAGATTCACCTTTTTCATAAATGACTTTGTTGGGGGCCCACCAAATACCAGGTTATCCAGACAAAAAGAAAGACCTATCCGTGTTCAAGCTCAAGAATATGCAAAATCAATCCATCACAGGCGACCCTCACCAACATTTTGAGGTGGGATCTGACATGAAAAGAAACTAGCATATAATCCAAATGAGATGAAAGAATTTTGGAAAATTGGACCTTCTTTTGGCTGAGATACAAGTCAAAATTTTCATTTGAATGGCAATTACTCATCCATTGAGAACAGCATCCTCTGAGCATTTTGAACTAGTGGTGACCCTTGCCTTGTTTTCTCTACTATTTGTTTGATTAATAGCTTCCCCAATTCTTCTTCATCATCACCATCATCATCATTACTTTCACCAATTTCACTTGATTTCCTCTCATCTATTTCAAGATGCAGTAAAGACCCATTATCGCCATTGCCAGCCCAGCCTCTATAGGGAATTGGATCCAGTGCAAAAGCTCCTTTATTGTTGGCCTGTTTACTTGTATTCTCTTTCTTGATGTTGGATATCTTCACAAACTCTGCATAAGCTTCATCATATGAAGTTAGAGCATTGTCTGACAGATTTAGAATCAGTGGAGGTGGAGACATGGAATTGGCGTGCTCCATCACAGTTGGGCTCTCATGGGTGGACAATGATCCAATTTCGCTGCTTGAGAAGCCTATCAGAGAGCTCACCTGCTCTGCTTCCATCAAGTGCAATTGCTTCTGACTGTCTTCGAGTGCAGATTCAAGCTCCGCAATCCGTTCTTCTAGCCTCGATTCAATGAGCTCATGCAGCCGCAGGCTCAATTCTCTAGGAGAAACAGCATAGTTCGTGGGGTACACATGAGTGGTGGAGCTGCCACATGCATCCTGGTCAGAGTCAGCTGCCCCACTGACCATATTGGCTTTCAGCTCTCCATGAACAACATCATTCATGAAGTCTGTATCAAGCTGTATTCACAAATTCCAGACAGCAAAAATAAATGGATTATATATATGAACAACTAAAATGTTGATTATGTCCTGATTTCCAAAATATGCAAAATATAGAATAGATGTTCAAATAAGGTGCTCCTTCCCAGTAATAGCTCAAATAACAGGCACTAGAATGACCCATGCAGATCTATACTAGAGATTGATAATTCAAGTCCCATGAGACAGGAAGGGGCAACATCCTCCAAATCATCTCGGGCTGCAAGGACTTGACTTCCACCCATTCATTAAGGACCAGAAGGCGAAGGCAGAGGTGAAAATCCAAGACAGCATGAAATGACAAAGAACATAACAGCCATTGGACAATTGAAAGACTGTCAACAAATTCATTTGCAGTTCAAAGCAGAACTTTGGGGGAACAATCTTACAAGCTTCGTAAGCAGTCAAAGCTGATACCATATTGAATGAAGCCACTGAACAGAAGTCTTCACTCTTAGGGAGCAAGGAAGCTTTACACTGCTCCGTGAGGAGGGATGATTCTGAGGACTAAATATAAGGTTTAGGACCTGGAGGAATATTTTACATGAACAGAGAGAACCCTAATTAGGGATGTAAATGGGCCAGGTTTGGACCTGAGACCTACCAAGTTTTATACAATACCAGGTTTGGATCCAAGTTGGACATTTAGGCTGGGGTCAAATCTATAGTCCAAGACCCAATGAACACAAATACTATGACGATGCACCTGACATATAGTCTAAAGAGAATGACAATCTCCCCTCCATGATGCAAAATAACCAAAGTTAGCAGTACTTCATAGCCCCTAGCTGTTTTTCATTTTGTGATTGAGCATAAACCCAGTTATATGCTGTTGAGCTGAGCACCTATTGCCTATTGGTAAAGAAAATGCTTCCAAACAGTAAAAGAAGATTATCATAAACTAGATACGCTATCATTGGTTTGTAATTTTGTTGCTTAAGCGTGAAATAGGATTGCTCTATAATGCCAATAATAGCCTACCTCAAATGATTTAACTGTCAGGTATTAAAGTGAAAATAAAGGTCCAATTCCTCCCCTTTGCACATCAAATATTCACATAATTGGTATGCTTGTAATATAAATACTTCAAAGGCATAAATGAAAGCTTACCTCATCAAAATCAGACATTCTCCCCAGATCAGAAGTTTTGATGTTCAACTCCAACCTTGCCAATTCAGCTTCAAGCTCTGCTTCAATTCTACTCAAAGACTCTGAATTCTCTCCCTCTTTCTGATTATGTTCCTTTTCATAATAACATTTAGAAATCATCGGAGCTCCTTGGACAGGGGATATTGCAGTCGAACCCTGATAAGGTTGTAAACCAATTGATTCTGTAATACCAGCAGAAGACTCATTAAGTTCTTGAAATCTGCAATCATCATGTGCTAGCTCCTTCACAGTCAGTGAATCTTTCATATCCAGCTCCTCATGTAAATCTTGAACCAAGTTCTGGGTTTGCCTCAACAACTCATTCAATTTCTCTACTTCGCTTCTGTTTGATAGGATAGCAGACATACCACCAATACCGATCCCAAGACAGAAAAGGAGCACTCCATCAGGTGATCCTAGAAAGATGGTGCCGTCAGAGAATGAACAAAAATATCCAGTAAAAATAAAGGCAGCTATTTAGGCGGCAGTTACAGATTTGCATCATGGAACAGCGTCAGACATGTATATACTGTGCAGAACCACAAATATGGTAAAATGACAAGAACACCTATTTCCACTATGACAACGCGTCGGAAATACCTTTGCATACGAGACTGATCCCACCAGTCTTAAAATCCCCACAAAGTACAAACTGCAAATAGGACAATGTGGGCCTATGCGACCTAAAGATTTCTTCATTTTTTATCCTTTCGTTTCAAATGCTTAAGAGATGCCCCTTTTGTATAATTTTGTTAATTGCTTATGTTTCTTTCTACACCTATGGCCTTCATTAGCATAGTTATCAGAATCCTATGATTCGTATCCCGAATATTAAGGAAAACAATTCGTATTTATGCAACAAATCCCATTTACAAATGAATCTTAGGATTCGAGTGTGAATCCTACAGTTCGACACTCTTTTCATCAAATCTTACGATTCAAGCGATTCAGCTAAGCGAGAATAACTACAACTAATAAGTTAATATTAATAATCTGTTTCATTTTTTTTTATTCTTTCTTTCTTTCTTTTAGTGCTTTTATTTTTAAAAGGTTATTTAGTAGTTAACAAAACCTTCGAAGAGTTTTTTGCAGTTTGATAAGGCTTTAAAGAAGAATAAAGAACATGCATTTAATTAAAGCATTCAACTGTGCGTATGGTGTTGTTTTATATCTTTTTCTTTATTTGAATCTATTTTGGTTTTTTTTTTTCTTCATAAACACTTTCTTAATTTCAAGAGATATCCTACCATGTGAGATTGATGGTTTGGATTTTATTTTTATTTTTATTTTTTGATTTAAAGATAAAAGTTATATATATTGATACCTTAAACTTATTTAACTGTTTTTACCCATCATTTATTATATATCTATTAATATATGCGATGACATTCTTGATATGATCGTATAATATGATTGTATGGTATGAAATACTTACTAGTTATTGTATTTATACTACTATAATAGGAAAATGAATGGTTACGAATAATTAGTTTTTTCTTTTTTAATTTTAAATTATTTTTCATTTTTATTAGAAAAAGAATTCCTATGATTCGTGATACGATTCATGGGTGTGAACGATTTGGGATACAATTCCGATTTTGAAAACTATGTTCATGAGCACTAATGGCTTGTTCTACATCAACAACAAGGGGTTGCTCGGTTGGTTGGCAACCCTGCATGTCACCCGTCTACTCAGGGAATGATCCTTGGGTATGCCATTATTCTCACGTGTGTGGGGTTTTTTTCCCATGACAGTGGGCTATCCTGGGTCCCAGCTCCTAATGCTAGGGTACCAAAAAGGTAATGATTTGTTATATATCTATATATTTAATCATAAACAAGACAAATGTGACGCAATTTTGTGTATAGGTCAATAAAAGTTGCATCTGATGCTACTTGGGGCAGGATGAGGCACCCAAGTCACACACTAGTCTTCACCTTGCAGGTAGAAAATACTGAGTCACAATGGGAGGCGGCAATGGAGTCGCACCAGACCTATAACAAGCAAAGCTTTTTCTACAAAACAAATAGCATAAATCTGTAATATTATTTTACTTTGACTCTCTTATAGAATAGAAAGAAACCGAACCTATATTTGATTAACATATTGAGCAGACAAGGGAATGGTAAGGACCTATGATTCCCAGATACAGTATGCACACAGCAAGGACACGCCGTAGACACAGCAAGGACACAGATTTTACGATATGACAAGACATGTTGTCCATTTTGAAGTATCCGTGCATCATAGGTGAGGGCTATATTGGCTTCATTTGCCACCATGTCAAACAGAAATTTAGACGTAATAGAGAATTAAGTTGGAAGAGAGAGGGATCCAACTACCAAGATTCCCATCTATGTAGGGGACAATCATTCCAATTACATAATAATGTGATGGATGAAATTTCTCATTTTATGGAATTGCCAAGAGCAAATTTGATTAGCAGGGTCAGACCTGCATAGTTGTATGGAACTAAATGTTTGACCCCAAAAAAAAAAATGAAAGACTAAGTACATTTGGCGGAAATAGGTACTAAAGAAGGATATTTGGAGTAAAAAGGATAAAAAAGACAAAGAAATGAGTCACCCCATTATACAAAAAACTTATAGGAAAGTTGTCTAAGGTGTTTTTGGACAATTTTCAGTCCTTTTCAGTGTAAAATGCGTGGTTATGGCTCAAGTTCACATCGTAGCCAAAAAAAAAAAAAAAAAAAAAGGTGTTAAGGCTATGGCTAATGCTAAGCCACAAAAGGTTACAAATTCCTTGTCTAACTTGTTGTGTAATGTACAACATGGGCAACCTGGGGCTTTAAGGGTAGGGCTGTAAATGGGTCAAGTTTGGGATGGGTACATGGCAGCACAGCCTTGATCAAATGTATATATCTGGATCTAAGTTTGAAACAATGGACCTTGCCGGACTGGGATCCTCATCCAACTCTAAAACCAACTCAGAACCAATACAAGGTAACTGATATATGTTAAAGAACATGTTTACATATGAGGGGCCTAAACTTGTGACCCAGTAGGAACTAAGCCTCTACAATCAGTGGTGCATGCACTTACTAGTCCAATATTGTATAAAATATTATTGATATCGTATTTTCAAAAAATATGGTATCTTATACATATCATATGTGTACCTGCATATTCAGGTAGGACCCGGACTCAAGACTCTATTATCAATCAGATCCAAAAAGAGTATCCATACCTAGATTTTTCGAGTTGGAACCTTTGGGTAACCAAATAATTGGATGTCCATTGACATCCCCAGTTGAAGGATAAGAGCATCACATGAGACAATGTTGGGATGAAATCATAGAAGAAATTAAGAAACTTTTGGCTGAGAAATTCTTAGATAGTGCAACAGGAAACAGAAAACACCAAAGTTTTTGTACAAAATGGAAAACGATTATAGCATTTAGGAGGGATGAGAATGGAAAGAAAATGCACTTGGCAATAGAGTAATGATATCTGCCATAATGTTTCTCATTGTTTTCCATTATACTTTTATTTGTGAGCCAATACTTTTATTTTTTTTGTTTTTTTAAATTCCCTCAATCTTCATTGTGCGCATTCAATCTATTAAAATATGCATAAATCTCATAATTAACATCATCAGATGTAATATATATTAATAGACATTTAAGATATAACTTGGAATGGATATGTATAGACAGCTTAATTATCTTGACTTCGAATATGACTGCTTAATTATCTTGACTTTGAATATGACTTCTAGTCTAGAATCAGAAATTACGTGGAAAACAGAACGTGAATTATATAGAATAGAATCAGCAAGAAAAAAAAACACTTATCATTGGTGAAAACTTCATTTCAAATGCAACACAATCAATCCTCAATTTCTCATACTAAACAATCAATTCTCGTACAACTGGTAACAATCACCCATTAATGCAACTTGTGTTTAGTTGGAGTTAAAGAAGAAAAAAGGCAAATGCGAGTATGTGTATTTGTATGGGAAGATGAATTTGTTGTTAATGCACAAAGAATGATATAGAGAAGTTCCAAACAAAAAAGAAAGAAAGCAACTCCCAAATCAGGTCCAGAGTGTATCAACCACTAGATATGAAACATAGAAAAACATCAACATCACCGACTTGAGATGGAAAGAAACTGTAATGCATCCATGGGGCAAAAGGACTTAAAATGAAAAGCAACATATTACCGAAGTAAAGGAAATCCAGGAACACTTATTTGCCAAAACCAGGCAGAAAGGCTCCCTTTATTTTTTTTTTCTCTCTTACATGAACATTGTCTCTTTTATTGTGCAAATTGTTCAGCAGCCACAATTCCAGGAAAGTCCTCAGCAATGTTCGATATTTGTGCAGTTTCTTAATACATTTTCATTAAATAAAGCCATATAATTTCTACCATTACAAAATCTGATAACCAATTATTATGTTACAGAGTGAGCCCTAAATAGAGATGATTTGAGACCAAAAAAAAAAAAAAAAAAAAAAAACAGAAAACTCACAAAAGTATCAAACCCAAATAGATAGCCACATAACTAACAAGAAGGAAATGACAGAAAAAGGGTGGCTTTTACCTTGTAAATAGAAGTGCTCTCCAAAGAGCTTTGTATCAGACATGTGAGATATTTGTTGCCGTAATTTCACTCTCCGTCGTCTAGATTTCTTTTGAAGCTCTACCAAACCAACTTCAAAAGGAGGTAGAAATCCAATCAAAGTGTCCTTCACACTCAAGTCAACCCTGTCTTCTGTTATAAATCTATGTACCCCATTCTCAGATTGCAAACTTAGAGGATCCTCAGTTGATTCTAAATTTCTGGTTATTCGATTGTCACTTACAGAGAATGGCCTTACAATTGGTGCGGATGGCAGTGGGTGTGAAATGAGATCATATTCTTCTGTATCAACACACACCTTACACAGTTGCACCATGGCGCAACTTTCAAAAGAACTAAGAGGTTTATGGGAATACCCATGACTCCTTTTGCTATTAAGAGAACTTCTACCTCTACCAAACCTATAACCCCCACCAACCTGCACCAAATTCGCCTGCTCATTTGCTTCTGAACCTGATTTATCAACAAAGTTGCCAATTCCACCACGCCTATTGCTGTCTTCTTCATTATTTTCATTTCTAGAGAATGACGGACACAAATTCAACAAAGAAAGTACATTTTCCTCCCCGTGCTCTGCCAAATTTCTAGGCATTTCGCTGGCTATCCCGCTAGTTGAAACCTTTTCAATAGTGGAAGAACCCAACACATCTGAGATTGGTGCATCTAAACATGTCTCATCCTCCTCTACATTTGAAGAAGTCTGTTTTTCAGATTTTCTACGCACCCATCTGAAAGGGACGTTCCTATCAATGCTGTCCACTCTGCCCAGTTTCACCCTCTTGTGATCAAGGTTTCTAGCCAGAGAAGAAGTGCATTTTGACTTGTTATTATCCGAGTTCTCTAGAGAGGAATCTGGTAATCTCCTACTCTCCTTAACATTCTTCAAGTACTTAGCTAAATACCCAGCACCAGCAGCTGCTGCTGCAACCCATATATCCATTTCAAAAACCCAATACCAATACTCAAGGAATCCTCATACAACCGGCGAAAGCACCCAGAACAGCCTCATCTTTGGAGAAACCAATCAACCCAAAACTCCAAAACTATAAAATAAAATAGAAACACAAACCACCAAAACCCCCAAGGAGGAAAAACCCAGAACTACAGACAAAGCAACCAATGGTGATGAAACCAAGATCCCACAAAAGGAAGAGATCAAGGTATTGAAGCAAGAAATCGAAAAGGAAAACCACACCCAGAATAGGAAACTCTCTACAGGGCAGAATCAAACAGCCAATCAGCCCCAATACGAAGCATAATAATTAAAAAAAATCTCAGAAAATGGGAAAAAAACACTACCAAAATGAGGAAACCTTGCTGGATGCTGCTGCTCTAAAACCCATCAATGGAAACAAACAAAGCACCCCATTTCCAGGAGAGAAAAAAAAAAAAGGAAACTTTCATCAAAGTTCAGACTAGAAAACGAAGGATTTCTGCTTACTGCTCTCATTCAAACATGAAAGTTGGCGTCTTTCTTTGCTGTGATGAAAACCCAACTACCAAATTGAAAGCTTGAAATTGTTTTCACATGAAAGATTGGATTTTTATCTCTTGATGGTGACTGAAACCCAACAGCTCTCGTGCATTCATTAATAGCTGTTGTGCTGTACGCATATAACAGAAGCTCCAAACCAAAGTCCAACATGAACAAGTCTACTTTTCGGTGCTAGTCGGGTTATATTTAGTAAATGGTAAAAACCCTACGTAATGGTTTCACGTGGTTATAGCTGATAAGCAAACCATCTAAATGGTCAAAGCAAGCAGCTCTTGAATGAGATCATAACCCAAGAGGAATCCCAGTAGGAATTCTGTTTTTAAGATAATGGTTCCCATCAATGAAGTTGACATCGAACAGCGATCATTGATCAGGCTGCTAATCATTTCGTGGGTCCACTTAACCTTTTTTTTTTTTTGCTTGGATTTGCCAATCTTAGGAAGGATTGAAGGATAGCAAAGGAGGACTTTTAAGGCAAGGCATGTGCAATCTGGGACCCATTTGGTCAGCTGTCATGTGGATCACAGCCCTGTGAGTGTGATATGGAGTATTAAAATCACACTAGTCCACGTAGCTTAGCCTATGAATTTGTGCATGTGGGCCATGGTTTTGTGAAAGACTTTGGAGAATAGGTGAATTTTTACTATACAATTACCGTTTGGTTGTGGAAATTTAGAGAGTTCATAAATTCAGGGAATTAAGATTACTAGCTTTCAAATTCTAATTATCTGTTCGATCAGTTGTATACCCTAGCAAATTGATTGACGTTCTGGGCCCCAAATTATACTGTTAGGATTATTAGATGGGGCTTTTTTTTTTTTTTTTGGCATAAGAGGGGCCAATGCTAACTTTAAACCCCCCTAGGCCTCATCCCCATGTGGGCACCACATTGTGGCACGCGTGCAGGTCATAGGTGTTTTTTTTTTCTTGTACCACCCATCTGGATTTGTATTGTAGTTTGAAAAACCATTACTAGGGCGAAGATAAAACTCCATGCATAAGTCTATGTATTGTTGTTGCCTCTTGGACTGATATATAAGTTTGTTTCCCTTTTCTTTTGAGAGTAAAATTCTAAAACTATGAGAAGAATAAAGGCCCACCTATTTCAAATCTGTAGTTCATTTGCTTTTAGAGCGTGTCAATGTAACGAGGGCAGATGACTATTAATGTCACTGCAGAACAAGGCCCACCTATTTTAAATCTGAAGTGTTCAAAATGGATTACCTCTACTTCAGCGGGTCTCTCCAAAGTTTTTGCCCCTACAAGAGTTGATTCACCATAAAATTAAGCATATAATTAATAATATGTGAAACATTCATTTTGTGGTTTGCATTTCTAGTAGGTGCCCCCAATGTGGAGGTCCACTCCCTCCGTGACAGAAGAAATGAGTGAGACACTCGGAGGAGATGGATTCCTTACTTTGCATTGTCATATCATGTATATCTTCCTGGTTGACCTTACCATGACGGGGTAAAAGGTTTCTAATGTTGCCTTCTCGACCATCCAAGCATACCACAGGCTTTATGGCCATCAAAAACCAATCAATGAATTTCATTAATTAATTGTGTATGGATTGGTGTACACCTGACCAATCCAATGTTGATACCAATCAATGAAATTTCATTGATTAATTGTGGATGGATTGGTGTAGACCTGACCAGTCCAATGTTGATCCTATTTTGATTGGAGTGAAATACGACTCTCACTTGAAGCTAGGAGAAAAGAATTGTTTCAATCGTTTTAACCCGCCACTGAAAAATTGTGGTAGATTATGTCTCAGAAAATGAGATGTTTCAAATCTAGGACGTTTCTTCCCATATTATTAAAAAAAAGGTAAATATTTTAAAACATCATGCATGTGCAATAATTTCAAACGAAAATAAATAGAACGAGATATATGTGCAATGATTTTAAGAAGTAAATAAATTAAATAAAGGAATTAAGCCAACTTAAACTATTTCATTTTTGTGGAAATCTTATGAATGCCCATCCACTTTGACATTGTTTGTTTGCATTAAAATAAAAAGAAATTAAACACATAAAGAAGTGGTTAAAAATGAATATTAAAGTTGAATTTTCAAAAATGAACATGAAATAATATTTTCTTTTAGGGCACGCTTTGTAAACGGGAGGAATCATGTATCTAGAGGATTCTTTTATTCTATTGGAACAATGCTATCCTCTCTCAAGATTTTTTATAAGATGAATCACCAAATCCTTGGTTTAAAAAACACATGATTCACTCTCAGTTTCTTCTTTGCCTCCGTGGATTTGCAAAATTCGATGTGGAGAGGTGGAGACGGAGTAATCAATGGAATAAAGGATTTTGGGTAGATAAAGAGAATTGTGATAATCTTCTCTAAGTTTTCCTCTCTTCAACCAAACTTGGATTTTTTTACAAATAAGAGAAATCAAAGAAAATTCCTTCCTGAGGATGGTATCCAAACATGCTCTAATGAAATAGAAGTAAAAGAATTTCATGCTTATTGATGCTTATTTTTGGATGTTCACATTTTATCTTCATTCTTAAACAAAAACACCCACCCCCCAACAAGTATTTTAATGCAAACGAAGATGACGTGGTTATCTTTTTTTTTCAATTCCAGAGAGGGACCCATCAATTCTCAATATCAGCCTATCATACACACCTAGCCCAGTAAATAATTATTTTTTTATAATCCAAGGTATTCCTCACTAGCCTAACCGTCAGACCTTTGGCCTCTGGTCGAGAAGTTACCCGATTCTGACGAGTAAAGACTATTCCCTACAGGGTACATATATAGCCACACACATAATAATACTCAGATGATGCAAGTAGCAAGAACTAAATTTGAGACGTTGGGAAGCAAACTGAACGCTGAGACCCAAGGGCCAGTAAATAATCATTAGTCCCAATTTTACACCATTCCCGTCAGTTTTCACTGCTGGATCAAGTCTTTTACAAAGAACGCACTTGCAAGGATGAACGTTGATGGCTTTGAAATCAAGTGCTCAGATCAATCAAACGGATGACTTTCTGATCCATCATACTATGTATCCTGTGTGGGCCCTGGTAGGGGCAAAATTTTCTAAATGGCATGCAGATGAAATTTTAAAATGTCCGTTAACTATGTAATGTGGTGGGTCCAAAATTGTAAGCGGCCCATCAATCATGGCTAAATAATTGTCCTAATCGACAATTGGGTGGCCACAATCATAACCACACAGGCCTTTCATTAATATAACTCTAATCAAGTCCTTTTCTTTTTAACTCTTTTTTTTTTCTTTTTCCCCCTTTTTCCCCCTTCTCTTTGTGCTAAGGAAATCTAGGATTTTGTATGCATCAGAATGTCAATTACAATAGAGTCAATACCGACACATGATCCTGCTGAAATGATTCAACTTTCGTCCAGAGCTTTGGCCTGTTGTATCAAGTCCTCATTACAAGTTGAGACTTGAAATTTGTTGATAAAAATCATCAACCCTCAGAAAAAACAGAACCCGGAAAACCAAGAGTTACTCCACTAGAAAAATCCTGGTTGACAAATTTGATTTCGTTTGGCCTAAATTTTGAAGGGTTTTAGAATCTGGGATGCTGTAATTTGGCTGCAAGTTCCAGATTTGGTTCAGCACTAAAATACAAAGCCAAAGAATTCAAGTTCGAAATTTCTGGCCTTTGGATGGAACAGAGTTGGATTGGAACAGATTTTTTTTTTCTTTTTTCATTTTTGTAACCCAGCTAAGGGCTGGGACCATGCGAACTCGCATATGTAAGGTAATAGGAACTTGCACATGCAAGGAGACAACCCACACATGGGAAGAACTTGCACATGCAATGAGACACAACTCCACATGCAAGGTAATGAGAACTCCATGTGCGACGAGACGTAACTTACACATCATACGTGAAGTTAAAAAAAAAAAAAAACTCACATAATAAGGATTTCAGTACTAAAATGAGGGGGGGTGGGGGAATCCAAATTTAGTCTAAAATGTTAACTCTTTGGATGGATCAGAGTTAGACAGGAACAATTAGATGTTCACCTGAATTCAACAAGAATCAATCCAAATTTAGTCTCAAATGATAATTCTTTAAGCTGAAATTCTAATAACCACACACACAATTCTACAATCTCTTTTTTAAATAACTGACGGCAGGAAAAAAATCGCAAAAATAAACAGTAAAAAGGACTTCAACACTGAAAGGAACAAAAAATCCAAAGCATCTTCCTAATTAACTTCTTTTAACACCCTGAAAGTGGCCTAAACTAGAAGCATGCAAAAGAGACCAGCGTGCTTCCTAGAAATGTGATCAGTGGCTCAATGTTGAGCCAGTTGAAAGCCAAAAACAACACCCAGTGTATAAATGCCTAAACTAACTTGACTAGGTTTCTGTTAGCCATGTGATTTCCTTGATCGTAAACTAGAGTGCAGAGTGCAGAGGCCCCTCGGTCCTCCATCAAGTCGCTTGATTTTGTAGCCACAAGGAGGAGACCTAGGTTAAGCTCCCTTGATCACTTTAGAGGCCACCCTCTTAAAGAATGACCGCCAGTGGATAGGCAAATATAAGCTAGGATCAAATCTATCAGCAAAAATAGCATGTAACAGATCATCATGAATTGGGCTCATTCAGATGGTGGCTGAGATCTGGTGGCTGATCAGATCAACAACCATATTTAAAAAATGATCGTCAGTGGGTAGGCAAATGTAAGCTAGGATCAAATTGAATGAGCAAAAATAGCATGTAACAGATCATCATGAATTGGGCTCATTCAGATGGTGGCTGATCAGATCAACAACCATATTGTCACAACTCATTTCATGGAACAAGAGAAAACTAGATTAATTCACTGGTAGACAATTCACTCAAAAAAAAAAAAAAAAGAAGAAAATCAGTAGTACACTATCCCTCTGCAAAGGGAATTCTCTCTCAATCAAAATTGTATCATGCCATAAGAGCATATGGGTTTAAGCAGAGCAGAGTGGAAAAGTAGAGCTCAGAAGCCAACCTTAGATAGATTACAAGGGCTTCAATAGTGATGAAAAACTGTATAATGCCAGTAGGGATAAAAGGTAGCAAAATTGCTGAGATTTGATCAATTCACCTTGAAAAGGGACAGCTATCAAATGATCCAGAACATTTCAAAATGAACACAGTGATGCTTTTAAGATATCAAAACACACTTCTAGAATTAATTGTTCACATGCCCCCATTTTCATCAGAAGTAAAATACAATTCACGCATGCTTCCTTCATGTGATAAGAAATTCACTATCTGAAGTAGAAATTCAGATTTTTATTGATTGACTGTAGAAACACATGGCAAAGTTCCAATCCATAGATTGACATCAACACTAGAGATCCATGCAAACCGCAATGAAAACAAAAAATGACCATCATTATCACCATTAAAGCCTTAACCCCATTTACCTGGGATCAGCATGAAAATAATGTTGAATTCAATAAAAAAAAGGAAAGGGGGGGGGGGGGGGGGGGGGGGGGGGGGGGGTGGGGGTGGTGTGGGGGGGACAAGAAATAAGAAGAAACATGAAATAAATATATAAGCTATTCCAAGGCAGTTATCAAATCCTGGAACTGGAAAACCAACCAATCTGCCTCAGCAGCAACTGCCCCTCGCAATTGAACACCAGCATAGCAGATAAACAAGTCAGCACCACCAGGTTTACGAGCCTAGGAATGCAAAATACAAAATGCAATGCCACATTAAAATTCTCAGCACATTCTATTTAAAACATATTAGGAGAAAAATGCATGTGTGATGTCTTTTTTTATGAGCCTCATATCCGATTAGCCCTTTGTAGGGCATGCATATATTATGGCCTAAAGGAAATGCCAGTGTATATAAAATGTCATGAGGCTGCTTCCTTTGGTATTTAATAAGAAGTGTGCTAGTCAGCGTAAGTCCGTCTTCTTTTTTTTTTTGGAAAGAAATGTTGCAGCAATCTTTGGGGTGCATGGGTTTCCGCAATCATTGGTCTTGTCAACAGCCTCTTTTGCCAAAACCAGGATGTAGTATGCTCTTTCCTAATTTAAGTATTATGGCATTATATTTTGCACTTTGCAGTGGGCACTGAGAAGTTTCTTTTACAAATACCACATGTAACTCATGGCAACAATGTGAATTTCAACCAAAGAAAAACATACCTCTAAATCAGTGGCACCATCCCCAATCATAACCAGTGTCCTGTATTCATGGATCTGCAAAACCAATGCCAAAGAACCACTATGAATTGGCGGGCAGCATTCTAATTATCAAAGCAGTGCACTAAAGTAACCGTAGTTCTCTTACCATTCTTATCTTTTGAACAGCAATAGCTTTCCCACCACTCCTTGAAGTAGGTTCGGCTGTATCAAACCCACAGAATTCTCCAGAACTTTTGAAGAGTAATTTATTTGCAAAAACGTTTTCAGGTGGAATTCCAAGTTGTGATGCAGCAGGCTTCACAAAAAATTATCAGATTAATATAACTTTCAAGAATGAGTTTTTAGCAAAAATCTAGAAACTTGTTTGTTATGGTGAAATTATATGCATTCAAGTCGATAACCGATACAGTAAATAGCATAAGGATCGACCTCTGACATTGGCTGGCCCTGAGTTACCCACTGAATTATAAAAGAAGCACACTGCCCAAAATCACACCATCATCAGCAACAATTTATATATTCTAGATCCATCCTTGAAAAGCTGATCTCTAAGTTGCCACTTCATAGCACAAATTCATGATATTTCTAAGACATCTCAACCATTATCCCTTTTAAGGCATGGTAGAGGAGAAATGGCTTGTTTGTAACAGCTTTTACTTGAGAACCAGTTCTTTACAGAAGCTTAGGGCTATTTTGCTGAACTCTTGCCTAAGCAAGGAACCTCTTCCCTCGATGAAGTTTGTGTGAATTCAAAATTTTCCATGTATATTTACATGTATATTTGCATTAAGATGAGTACCATGTATATCAGACTTTGCAAGATATATAATCAAACTTGCCAAACTTAGTGGCACTGTAATTAGATCAAACCAAGAGGAACTAACAATATTGTTATCGGAATCTTATGATTCGTATCTCAAATCCTAACGAAAACAATTCGTATCTATGCTATGAATCCCATTTATAGATGAATATTAAGTACCTGCGCATCTTATGATTCAATACTCGTTTCATTGAATCTTACGATTCAATGCTCATTTTATCATATCTTATGATTCAAGCAACCTCAAGGGGTAGCTGAATTGGCCTAGGACCACTTTTTGCTCCCGGCAATGGCAAGCCCCAGGATTTTTGTTCAAGGGCTACAAATCCTAATAGCTAGTTCAGTATTGGAGGCAAACTAAGAATCTTTATGTGAATTTTGCGGGTAGATACACAACTTTTATTGGATTTTTATAACACGACGTAGGTTGATAGGTGCGGCCGCACACACGTCACAATACTTGGGACCGCCCCTAGCTCCTGGAGGTTGTGAGTTCGAGCTATGCTACCACACTGGGGCAACAGGGGATTTTCCGACTCCCCTTGAGCCCGAAGGGATTAGTTAGGCCTAAAGAATTAGGAGTTGGGATCAAGGTTTAAATTATCGGGTATCGGCCGATACATACCGGTATCGGCCTTGACCGAACCGATAAGTGTGCACTTATCGGTACTAGTACCGGTACCCCTAAATATCGCCAACAACATTGGTGGTATCGACCGATATTTCAATATATCGGCCAAATATCGGTATCGGCCGATATTTTCCAAATGAAGAAGAACTGAAGAGTGAAGAAGCAGAGAAAAGTTAAAAAAAAAAAAAAAAATCAAAAGAAGTGGAGAGAGGAGGAAGAAGGAGATAGAGGAGAGCGTACCCAATTCGTCTCGCCTCACCGCCGGAGCAGTCTCGGCTCGCCATTTTCCGTCAAGCCTCTGCAGCTGCGCCTGCCACCGCTCCTGCCTCCACTTGCCGCTGCCGCTGCTCCCGCCTCCACCTGCCACTGCTCCTCTCCTTCTTCTCCTTCTCTCCTTCCCTTTTATTTCCCTCTTCTTCTTCTCTTCTTCTCCACCTCTTCCTCCTTGAAGCAGCGCAGGGGAAGAAGATTAGCCAACGGGCTAATCTCCAAGCCAAAAGGCTTAGGGATAAATTGTCTAGGTGTCTCACCAAAGACAAATAACTCTCTCAACTGAGAACCAATGCCCAAAGCTTTATTCAATATCAAAATCTATATCTCTTGAAGAGATTACAACCTTTATTTATAACTAAAACATTCTCTAAGAAAGAAAATACCTAATTCTAAACAGATAAGAAATCCTAAATCAAATCCAACTGGACTTGCCAAATATCAAGCAATTACTATTAATAGAATCCTACTACAAGTCTACTATGTTTTGGGCCTGCGGGTGTAGACTTTCAATCGGGGCCCATTATGATGGCCTGCATCAGCTCTCCCCGGCTTGGAAAAACTCGACTCTGGCGAGTTGTTGGCTTGGTACTGCTCATATAAATCTGGATTGATCTTTTGAAAATCTGCAGCCGTAATCCAGGTAACTTCAGAGATTGGCTTACCTTTCCACTTAACAAGAAACTTGTGAAATCCTCCATTCTTGGTTGAAATGATCTGATCATCAAAAACATCTTCAATTTCATCTGGAGGGAATTGATGAAGAGGAATGCGAAGAGCTTGTTCTTCAAAGGATTCATCATTGTGGTGCCCATGATATAATGTCAAATCTTCGACATTGAACGTGGAGCTTATATTCATGTCTGCAGGAAGGTCTAGAACATATGCATTTGAACTGATTTTCTTTAGAATCTTGAAAGGACCTGCACTTCGTGGATGAAGCTTCTTGTATTTACCTGCAGGGAATCGTTCGGGCTTCAAACGAACCATTACCAAATCACCTTCGGTAAACTCAACATGGCGTTTGTGAGAATCCGCGTACTTTTTATATGCTTCATTACTTGTAGCGATTTGCCGGCGAACTTCATCATGAACATCTTTCATATGTTGGGCAAACTGTTCAGCATCCGGATTAGATCTAGAGTCAACTGGTAAAGGACTTAAATCAATAGGCAGACGTGGCGTAACACCAGTGACAACTTCAAATGGTGATCTCCCTGTTGTTCTGTTGACAGAATTATTATAGGCAAACTCTGCCATAGGTAAAATAAGATCCCATGAAGCAATATGTTCTCCAATAAGACATCGAAGAAGATTTCCTAAACTCCGATTGACAACTTCTGTTTGGCCATCAGTTTGTGGATGATAGGCACTTGAGTATTGGAGTTTAGTGCGCATCATGTGCCATAAAGTCTTCCAGAAGAAACTCATGAACTTTGTATCTCTGTCAGACACTATTGTCTTGGGAAGGCCATGCAAACGAACAACTTCTTTAAAGAAAAGAATGGCAATCTTCTTGGCATCTGCTGTATGAGAACAAGGAATAAAATGTGCCATTTTGGAGAAACGATCAACAACGACAAAAACAGAATCTACTTTTCGCGCTGTTTTTGGTAAGCCCAAGACAAAGTTCATACTCAAATCTTGCCAAGGCGCATGTGGAATAGAAAGGGGCTGATACAAACCTGTATTCTTCTTTTGACCTTTTGCAAGTTGGCATACTCTGCATAATTCACAAATACGGGCAACATCTATTTTTAAGCGTGGCCAAAAGATACGATCTTCCACAAGGGCTAATGTTTTATCACGCCCAAAATGTCCACTACATCCGCCACTATGTAACTCACGTATCATAAATTCACGGATAGATGTAGCAGGCAGACATAATTGATTTCCACGAAAGAGATATCCATCATGAAGAGAAAACTTTGGATGTTCTGAACCTTCACCATTTAGAAGGGCCGTATAAATGTGACCAAAGTCATTATCAGCTGCATATTCTCTGCGTATTTCTTCAAAGCCAGGAACATTGACGGAAATTGTCGTAAGAATGTGAGTTCGACGACTTAATGCATCTGCGACTTTATTTTCCGTGCCAGATTTATGACGCAGAACAAAAGAAAACTCCTGTAGGTATGCACTCCATTTAACACGATTGGCGCTCATTTTCTTTTGAGAATTCAGGTGCTGCAAAGCTTCGTGGTCAGAGTATAAGACAAATTCTTTCCCAATGAGATAATGACGCCAATAACGAAGAGCTTGAACTACTGCATAATACTCCAGATCGTAAACAGTGTACTTCTTACGGGAGTCATTTAATTTCTCACTGAAATAAGCAACTGGATGACCATCTTGACTTAAGACTCCGCCAATACCTACATGGGAAGCATCACAACTAACTTCGAAGACTTTGTCAAAGTCCGGAAGTTTTAGAACTGGTGCCTCAGTCATTTTCTTCTTAATTTGCTCAAAAGCTCGAGAGGCAGCATTGGTCCAAGTGAACTCTCCTTTTTTCATGCAGTCAGTTATAGGAGCCATAATTGTACTGAAATTACAAATAAATCTCCTGTAAAAGGTAGCCAAACCATGAAAGCTACGTACCTCATGTATAGTAGTGGGAATAGGCCAGTCAAGGATTGCTTTGACTTTGGCTGGATCAGGTTCAACTCCGCGGGCCGAAACAACAAAGCCCAAAAATACGACTGTGGAGTTCAAAAATGTACACTTCTTCAAATTAATGTAAAACTTTTCTTTTCGAAGTGCACGCATGACATACCTCAGATGATCGAGATGCTCTTCCTTTGATTTGCTGAAGATTAAAATATCATCAAAATATACCACAACAAATTTGCCAAGAAAAGGTCATAGAAGCTGAGTCATTACTCTCATAAAAGTGCTAGGAGCATTCGTGAGACCGAACAGCATGACTAACCATTCGTATAGTCCATCTTTGGTTTTGAATGCTGTTTTCCATTCATCTCCGGGCCTAATACGAAGTTGGTGATATCCGCTCCTGAGATCAATCTTGGAAAAGACAGAAGATCCAGACATCATATCAAGCATGTCATCCACTCGAGGAATCGGAAACCGATATTTGATGGTAATTTTATTAATCGCTCGGCTATCAACACACATTCGCCAAGAACCATCTTTCTTCGGTGTTAAGAGGGCTGGAACTGCACATGGACTCATGCTTTCTCGGATATAACCTTTCTGGAGTAAATCTTCAACCTGTCTGCGCAATTCAGCATGTTCGGCAGGGCTCATGCGATAAGCAGGCAAGTTAGGAAGGGTAGATCCAGGGACTAAATCAATGGCATGCTGGATGTCCCGCATAGGAGGTAACTCATTAGGAAGCTCTGCGGGAATCAAATCTTGAAAATCATGGAGCAATGACTTGATTTCTGGTGGCATAGAATCCTGCTGTTTATTCTCTGCTTCTTGGGTTTCTTTAGGCACAAGGGCATAAACAACTCCTTGGTCTTCGCTTTCCATTTCAAATTTCCGCATAGAGAGAACATGAGGGTTTGATGGAGTGGTAGAAACTGTCGGTGAAGATGCTAATGGCGGCAATGGGAGAAGATCCACCACTTGTCCTTTCCATTTAAAAGAATGAATGTGCCTTTTCTGATCAGTATGTACCTCTCGATCATATAACCAAGGTCGGCCAAGCAGAATGTGAGCAATATTCATCGGAATAATATCGCACCATATATCATCTTCATATATGCCAATTTTAAAATGAACCAAGCAACGGTGGGTAACAGGGATTGAATGATCATCTACCCAAGCGACCTTGTAAGGCTTTGGGTGCTTTTCAGTAGGCAAATTGAGCTTCGTGATCACTTCCTGTGAAACAACATTCATAGCACTACCTCCATCAACAATTAAATTGCATAACTTACCTTTGCATCTCACGCGTGTCCTGAAGATTGAAGTTCGTCGCCAATCAGCTTCTTCTTGTTCATTGGTGAGGAGAAGCCGACGTATAATAAGAACAGGACCACCTTCTTCTGCACCGGTGGCGGCATGAGGAGAAGGATCAGATTGAGCCTCTAACTGTGGATCTGGCTGAGCTTCTGATTGGAAATGGTCAGGAGGAGGCTCCATCTCAAGATGCTCATCATAGTCTTCAGACGAATAAGGATCTTCATCGCAATAATAAAGATTGCGAACTTGAGGGCATGCATTAGCAAAATGTCCTGGTTGTCCACATTGATAACAACCATCAGTTCGTCGATCTTGACGAGGAGGTCCACGATTCCGCATATCTTGCTCCTGTGGCACTGTCCCCTTTTGATTTTGAGCAAAAGGACGCTGATTGGGGTGATTGTGCTGCGGTTTTGGAGGTGGACGAGAACCCGCTGGTGGAGGAGCACGATTATATTGAGGATTATTTTGATTGGTGGATAACCTTTAGTATTCTGAAAGGCGGGGGTTCGACGAGTCGTTGACTCCCCGACTTGAGAACCAAATCGTCTCAAAGTGGATGACCGCAATTCTAGCTCAACCCGTTTTGCCTTGTTATATATATCATCAACAGTTTCAAAATCATGCATAAGGACTTCACGTCTGATTTCTTCTCGCAACCCTGTTCTGTACCGGTTGACTAGCGTGAAATCATCATCTTGAATTTTACACCGGATAACATAATCATTGAACTTCTCTATATACTCATCCAGTGATAAGGTGCCTTGCTTGAAAACAAAATATTCTTGCTGAAGGAGACTTAAATAATTGGAGGGCAAGTATTTACCTTCAAGCTTCTCACGCAGATCATCCCATTTGGTAATAGCAGGGCGTCCCATGACAAGATTATTGTGCTCAAAGCTGTGCCACCAAATACGTGCTGACCCTTTCAGTTTGACTTTGACAAAGGCAACACGCTGTGCATCATCCATATGATACCAAGAGAAATAATCTTCGAGGGAATTGAGCCAGTCAATGAAAGCCTTTGGATTGAGACGGCCAGAGAAATCAGATATATCAATTTTGACGCGCTTTGTGATATCATCAAATTTTGGTGCAGCAGGTACGTCTGCAGGGTCTTTTTCAGTAAGAAGACGCTGAATGAAATCATGCATAGATTCTTGCGGGCCTGTTTCTGCTGGTCGGCCGGAATGTTGTTGGTTTCCAGCGCTAGAGGATGCTTCGGCGGCAAGAGGCCTCTGTGAACCGCGGGACAGTTCTTCCAATGCATGTACTCTTTCAGATAACTCTATTAACATAGCATCTCGCTGATGATCCGAAAATCTGCCCCGATATGACTGACCGCTGCGGGTTGACATTGCTTATAGGAAGCAAAGGAAACAAAAGTTTTTTTTTTTTTTTTTTTTTTGGAGTGGGCCTGGGCCGAACAGCTGCTGTGGGCCTGGGCTGAATCAGGTGCTGTGGGCCTGGGCTGAATCAGGCAGGCGGGTCAGGTCTGGATCAGGTCAGACCCGGACTGAAGCAAAGTGGTTGGACTGGACCGGGTGGCGGGTCAGCAGTTTAGGCCCACTGGAACGACCCAACTATGAAAAATATCTCCTCTTGCGACAGTAACAAGAAGAAGGATTAAAAAGGAAAGAAAGAAGGGAAGAACCTGTTTGCAGGAGACGGAGAAGAAAGAGAGAAGTTGGCGGTTGTCTGACGGCGAGGGAGAGAGAGAGTTGATTTCGGCCGGCGATGGAGAGGAGAGAACGCCAGCAGGCACTGGCGAGTGCTCGGCGCCGCTATGCGCAGGCGCAGGCGGTCGCATCCTCGTCTACCCTTTCTCGTTTTCGCCTATTGCGGTCGACTGCAATTTCTGGTTTAGGGGTTTTTTTTTTTTTTTGAATCTGGGTTGGGTTCTGCCGGCGAGGGAGAGAGAAGGAAGGTCGCGGTCTGGGTTGGGGATGGGGGATCGGCGATGATGAGGATGAAGGGAAGCTCGGTCGGTGAGGGAAAATTATTTTGTTGTCGGCTGGTGGTTGATTGCAGCCGGCGATGGAGAAGAGAGGGCGTCCGCTGCGGCTCTGTCTCGTTGTCGTCTGATGCTCTTTCTGTTTTTTTTTTTTTTTTTTTTTTGGTGGCCGATGGTGGGGAACAGACGAGGGATGGGGAGCCGGCGCTGCGAGGGAGCGAAAAAGGATGGGGATCCGGTGGTGGCGGGGTTGGATCGGGTCGGGGAAAAGGGTCGGCTGGGTTGGGGTTAGCGGGAAAAGGGTTCGGCTGGGTTGGGGTTGGGTGAGGAGATCGGTGAGGAGATGAGGAAGGGAAGATAGGTCCGTGGAGGGGTTGGGCTCGGGTGAGGGTTTCGGTTGTGCGGTGGGGTAAGGAGGGGTTTGTGGAGGGTATGGAGGCCCGGAGTGAGGCGGGAGAGGTCTGTGGATGTCGGGATGGCGGTGGAGGGATGGAACGTGTTGGGGAGTTCGGGAGGAGGGGTACTGACGACAGAGGAAGAGAGGAAGAGACGAACGAAAACTGAACCACACGCACGCACGGGAACCTCGAATCGGCGACCAGACGGCGATCCGAACTTGGATCTTCGGCTTTGATACCAATTGAAGCAGCGCAGGGGAAGAAGATTAGCCAACGGGCTAATCTCCAAGCCAAAAGGCTTAGGGATAAATTGTCTAGGTGTCTCACCAAAGACAAATAACTCTCTCAACTGAGAACCAATGCCCAAAGCTTTATTCAATATCAAAATCTATATCTCTTGAAGAGATTACAACCTTTATTTATAACTAAAACATTCTCTAAGAAAGGAAATACCTAATTCTAAACAGATAAGAAATCCTAAATCAAATTCAACTGGAATCAAATCCAACTGGACTTGCCAAATATCAAGCAATTACTATTAATAGAATCCTACTACAAGTCTACTATGTTTTGGGCCTGCGGGTGTAGACTTTCAATCGGGGCCCATTATGATGGCCTGCATCACTCCTTCTCTTCTCTTCCATTCCGTTGGTCCCCCTCTTTTTTCCCCCCTCTTCCATTCCGTTTTTCCACATTGTTTTTTCCCCCCTGTTCTGTACATCGTACACGTGAGATGAAAAGTTAAAGAAGCCTCTGGAACTTGGACTCTTGGAGTACCAGTGGGTGGCCTGGACTTGACTTGTAAAAATAGGGTCTTGAGACTTATTTGGGACCCATTTAGTGTTTTTACAGTCTTGGGTTGATCTATTCTATTGGGCCCAGAAATAAGTTTTATGTATTTGGACCGGAAGGGCCAAAAGTCGGGGCCCTTTATGTTTGTTCTTTTTTTTTTAAATCTTTTATATACTATTTACATATATGGTGCAAAATGTGGGGCCCATCGTAGGCCACACAATAAACCACTATTATTTTCTTTGGGTCCGAGATGAATTTCATTTTAATTGGGGATTGGCATATTTTTTTTATTGGCCAGGTTCCTTTTTTATTTTTGTCAAATTTAATTGATCAAATAATGGGTCAATTTTCAATTAGAATGAAATAAGGTTAAGACCCAAAAAAGACTAATTAGTTTGAGGGGTTTGGATTTTTCATTTGCGTGCCTCATTTTTTTGACGTTTTTATTATTCTTATTTTCTTTTTAATTGTAACCATCTAGTGCATTTTACCCGTAAAAGCTAGTGGCCCTATATTTGAATGGGCCTTTAATAAATTTATGTGGCAATCAAGCGCTATAAAATAATCCATTTCACAATTGCTTAAGTTATACAAAATTGAAATATACGATGATTATATTAGAGGAGGCATTTATTTTGATCATTATTTTGAGTAGCTTGCATTTATACAAAGGCCACATTGATGGATTTATAAATTATAAAACTGGCAAAAAATTAAACCCTATTAAAGGTTGCACATTAAAAAGTAAAACATTAAATAGCGATACAAGATGTTTTGACTTAGGGGGGGACCGATATTTTGCTTTATAGTTGTTACTAATGGAAAGAAATAATACTTTCTAGCATTCTACAATATTCTAAATTTTTTGGATATTTTTCTAAATTTTTTTGGGGGAAAAAAATCACACCGCGATGACCGAGCAGACTGCGAACTGCGACTGATACCGATATCGTATTAGTTTTTTTGGTCAACCGATATCGCAACCGATACTGCGATTTTGATCCATGGTTGGGACACTCCATTATATAGAAAAAAATCTTATAATTCAAGTAACTTAAATGAGCAAAAATGGGTATGACCAATAAATTAATATTAATAATATTTTACCTTTCTCCTTTTTTATTCTCTGTTTGTCTAGCATTTTTTCTTTTAAAGGTTATTTAGTAGTTAACAAAACTTCTTTAGAATTTTTGCAGCTTTGGGGAGGTTTTAGAGATAACTACTGAACACGCTTTGAGTAAAATGTTCGGCTATACATATAGGGCTTGTCTAAATCTTCTTTTTTAATCTTTTTTTTTTCTTTATGAAACTTCATTAACTTCAAGAGATATCTTACAGATTGATGGTCTGATTTTATTTTAGTTTTATACTTTTATTATAAAAAATAAATATATATTGATACCTTAAACTTATTCAACTATTTAAACTATTTTTAATTAATTTTCATTTTTATTAGAAAAATAAAAAAATCTTATGATTCACGATATTATTCACAATTCGATTCATGGGGACGAACGATTTGCAATACGATTCCAATTTTCATAACTATGCTAATAGATAATATCTAATCAACTCATCTTTTAACTCGTCAAACTCAAGATGCCCAGAAACCTTGAGTTTGCACAGTACTGATGAAGCCACTACTGCTGATATCAACTGTTCTGGGATGGCAACCTTAATGATGTAGGTATAACTTGAATTCAATGGTGCAGGCATGAAGCAGTTTCAGTAGTCATTAATGCTTATGAAGGAGATAAGAGGAGATCAAAGATATCAAATAAGCATGATGACCAAAATAGCAAATTAACAATTGAGGGCAGATCCAACAGAGCGCAACTGAAGATGCAATCAAGTATAAACAGATGGTCAGATCAAAAAATTCAGCCCATCAAAAAATGATTTGATAAAAAGATCCAATTCAAAAAAATGAAAGAAAAACAAATGATCGGATTTAGAGATATGACTGATGCCCAATCTGAATACCTTTAGGGAAGACCATGTGGGTGATCAGCATGTGTGGCTTCTGATGGGGGACTTTAACAGTATTCTAGATGCTTCCGAAAGGCAGGAGAACATTCCTTTCTGTGGGGTGCTGGACAGAAAGACTTCCATGCTTTCATAAACAATAATGGTCTTTTAGATATTGGCTTTGTGGGCCAACCCTTCACGTGGTCGAATGGCAGATCAGGGAATGATAGAATCCTAGAGCGGCTGGACCAAGCCATCACCAATCAAAAGGGAGCCCAACTATTCACTCATCACCTTATCTATCATTTGACCCGGATGTCATCTGACCACAATCCTCTTCTACTCTCTGACACCCACTCTCAGATCCGGCCTCCTTTCAGTTTTCATTTTGAGCTATGCTGAGAGCTTGACCTCTTCTTGGCTTCTCAGTGCTTAACAGTGAAATTGAGCTCTCTTAGCCAATTTCTTTTTAGATGGAAAAGATCATGCTTTGATGATCCCTACAAGACAGCCACCCGCCATAAACGCAAACTTGGAGGGTATTCAAAAAAGCCCCAATTATCAATCATCTACCTTCCTCCACAACCTTGAGAGGCAACTGATGGAAGACTTCACTAAAGCCAATCACTAGGCGGAAATCTTTTGGAAACAAAGAGCAAGAGTCCAAAGGCTGGCAGATGGTGATCAAAACACCAAATTCTTCTATAGAGTGGGCAAACTTAATTTCAGACAGACAGTCATCCACTTTCTCAAAGATGGTGATACAACTGAAATGGTACATACTTTTGACCATTTCAAAAACACCTTCTGTCCTAGTTGTAGCACTCCACAGCCCATTCTAACACTGCCAAGCTACATTCAGCCTGCTATTATGGACTCGGACAACACTATGCTGACAAGTCTCCCTATAGCGGTTGAAATTAGAAGTGCTCTTTTCTCTCTGGGTAGGGATAAGGCCCCAGGCCAGAAGGGTATCAGGCGGGTTTCTACCAAACTTTTTGGGGGTTGCTGGGACCAGAGATTTGCTCCTTTGTTCAAAACTTCTTCTCCTCAGGCATTATGCCTAGGGGAGTCAATGATACCACCATTGTCCTCATTCCAAAAACCCAAGGAGCATGTACTCCAGGAGAGTTTAGGTCGATCATCCTCTGCAATATTCTTTATAAGATCATTGCCAGAGTCTTTGTTAATAGGATGAGACCCCTCTTGGGTAAATGCATCTCGGTTAACCAAGCTGCATTCCAAACAGGGAGGCAGCCTTTGGATAACATAATTATCGCTAAGGAATTGTTGAACGTCATGAGTCAGACAGCCTGGAAACGGAAATGATGTGCACTTGAGCTGGGCATAGCCAAAGCTTATGACAATCTTCATTGGGATTTTATCCAATTATCGCTCCAAAGCCATGGCTTTCACCCACTCTTTGTCCAAAGAATTATTACTTGTATAACCTCAGTTAATTACAGAGTGACTATCAATGGCCACCCCACACAAGTGATTTGCCTGACCATAGGTATCAGACAAGGAGACCCCCTCTCTCCATAAATCTTCATTCTCTGTGTTGAAGCCTTAATGAAGGCATTTAAGCATCTTTCGCTGATGATATCCTCTTGTTCTTCCAGGCATCAAAACATGCTGCAAATAAAGTTCACACTGTCCTCCATTGCTTCGCCATTGAAGCAGACCAACACTCAAACCTGCAAAAATCTGTCATGCTGGCCTGTAGGGACACCCCTCATACAATCATTGATGAAATCAAGACTCTTTTCTATTGACCGTCAGAGAACTTCATGTACTTTGGACATGAGATTGGCCTAAATGGTAGGGGTACCAGGGGCCAATTTCATCTACACAATAGAGTCTCCCGAAATATCTCTCTGCGGAAAGGGGAGACTCTTAGGAAAATCATTGTCAAGGCCGTCCTCTCAGCGATCCTTCACTTCTGGATGGGACCAAGCCATCTCACCATAAAATAAACCACACATCTTACAAGCATCTCTGCTGCCTTTCTGTGGAATGGCTCAGCTGGAAAATCGCTTAACCCCATCAGTTGGCATACATTCTCTAGACCAATCATTGAGGGACGGTTAAATATCTGTGATCCTGGCATCCACAATAAAGCATCTATAGCCCATTTATTCTGGAGATTTATAAACAACCAAAATCAGTGGTAGTGTGGCTTCCTGGCCCAAGAATATCTTCGAACAAAATCCATTCATGATGTATCTCCAAAAGCTGAAGACTCTACCCTTTGGAAGCACATGTTGAAACACAGGAATTTCATTCTCTATAACACAAGATGGGTAGTGGGGGATGGGCGCCTCATTCAAGCAATGGATGATCTCTGGATACCCAATTCTTCCTCTTTGCATGACCTCCTCCTCCCAGATGCCTCTGAGGCCATTGTATCCAGAATCACGTGGGTTGCCGACTTGATAATTCCCTCCAACCCAAACCTGCCCTCGAAGATTCCTCTCCTCCAGATGCTATGGCCAAAGCTAGTGGTTGATACCATTGTTTCCCTTCCATTGGGAGGAGGGGACATTAGATGATGGTCCTCCGAACCCGCGGGAACCTGTTCCCTAAAAGAAATTGCCAACCAGATAGAGGGCCTTGCCTGTGGCCCGCAACTCCAATGGGCACGTATTTAGAAAATCAAGGTCCCACCTAAGCCTCACTTCTTCCTGGGGAGGGCCTTACATGATGGACTACCTACAAGAGCAAGACTGTCCCAATTCATGGATAATGTTAGCCCCACATGCCCTTTACGCCATGGCCCTCAGGAAACGACCAACCACTTGTTCTGTTAGTGCCCCTTACCATCTCCCTTTGGAATTCTTTACAGGCCTCTAGCCTCAGAACAATAGATTACAACTCAGTTGTGGCATGGTTCCTAGGAACAACATCCACCGAGAAGATTTCATTAGGCCTCACGGTTATAAGGTATATCTGGAAAACCAGGAACAATCTCCTCTTTGAGAAGCTACCTCCCAACCCAGCATTCATCATTAACAAAACTGCTCAGCAAAATCTCCAATGGAACCTAACTCATCTGTATACAGGTCCAGGACCCAATTGTTCCCGCCCCCACCAGGATAGTGTAAATTGAATTCGATGGTTCATACAACAATGACACTCTCTAGGCAGGCGTTGGGGGAATCATCCGTGACTGTCCAGGCAACCTGATCACCGCTTGGAAACGCTCCAGCATTCCATCCTCTACAAGCTGAAATGATGGCTTTGTACAAAGTACTCCAGCTGTGTAAGACCATGCAGCTTGACAACCCGCAACTAGAAGGGGACAGCCTGGTATTTGCCTCCACAATTGAAAATGCAGGCACTCTGGCTTGGGACCTTATGCCTTATGGAAAATGATAATGGAACTTCTGGGCAAAATCCTGTAAACGATCGGCCAATAACATTGCTGACTACCTTGCAAAGCTTGATTTTCCCTCAGTGCAAACGTTCCACATGCACCTGCCACCCCAAATCCAACATGACTTCTACAAAGATCAACGAAGGGCTGCAGAGTACACCTGAGCGTTCTTCTTCCATGTGTATCTGTCTTCGGCAGGGTCCTCCACAGCTGACCATCTCCTTCATGACTATGAAGCTCTGCTGGAATAAGCAACTGGAAGTTGACCCTGACCACATATATCTGGGTCATCTCATCATGGCTGTCAACACCGGTTCGCTATATAACTGCCTGGGAACCATCTTAAGTACTTATATCAGCTATCGTTTTACATATCTGGCTACTGCACCTCGACACCTTCTTCTCATCTCCAGTTCATCTCCATTTCTCTCTTCTAGTCTGTTGTGTTGTAGACTCATATTCACTCCAATTTTGTGTAGCTGTGGAGTGCGGAATTACTACCACTATGTAATGCTAACCTTTACTGCACTTCTTCCTTCTCCTCTTTAGTGGTTTAATAAATTCCTCCTCAAGCAAAAAAATAAGAATAAAAATAAAAAACCAGAAATAAATTATCAGATTTGTAGATACAATCAAGAAACATACAATCAGACTTGGAAAACTGATCTAAACACAAATCATCAGATTGGCAGCAACTTGGCAAAAACATTATCCAACCCAGTAAACAGATGACTGGATTCAGAACACCAAACTAAATACAAATGATTAGATCCATAGACAAAAGATCCAATCCAAATCAAGATATTCAAATGCATGAACCAAGTGATGGATAAACTGCGGCCAAACAAGTTCAAAGATAAGAGAGCAAAGCCAAAGACAGGAAATCAGATATTGAAACAAATGACCGGACATGAACATTCAAACTAGAAAAAAAACAATCAGATCCAAGGATTTGATCCAAAATCCAAAAAGCAGGAAGCCAAACACATCATACATCATAGACAAGAGAAAAAATGTGGAGACTTACAAACAAATCCTAAAAAACTATTAAAAGAAACAAGTATTTGCAACCAATAAATCCATCAATCTACAACAAATAAAACTGGATCAATTTCATGTATGAAATCACAAAAAAAAACCAAATCAAGTTCAAAAAATGGTAGATTGAGATTAATGTGAAATTGCGAATTCTTCACTACTTCACATGACAGATCCTCACCTCTGGTAAACTCACATAGGCAGCACCTTTTGAAAAACATGTTTACTGTGAACTCACAAAGGTAACAACCGAGTATTCTCTATTGGCTTCAGAACAAAATAACAAGAACCGGATGCACAAGGATAATGAGGCAATAAGATGGGTGGCTACCTGACAATGAACGTAGAGAACATGATGATAACTGAGAAGAACAGCTATGGTCGAGAATCAAGGGGAGGAACAGTCTAAGCAATGGGTCCAGAGATTGTTCTAAGACAGTGAATGGGTGTAATGAAACAAGAATAGAGATACAGAGAGTAGCCTCCACAAGTATCTCAGAAGTAGTTAATGCAATAGGATCAACAATCAATAATTAGCCTGAGTCTGAAAGATTTGCCAAGTTGAAAAAGTAAAGGAAGAGGAGAAGATAAAGATGCAGATAATGGGATCAGATCAGCCTACTAATGACCGTTTCTCTACTCCAAATCAGAGGAATTGAAAAGCAAATCAATTGACACTACTCCATCGAATTTTCTGATCAAGCTACATATGTGCTGAGTTAAACAGGACTGGAAGAAACAACATAAAGATGCAGAAGATGGGATCAGATCGCCCTAATAATAATGGCCGTGAGACAGCAGTTGTGCAGGTGGAGTGAGGATAAGTGCTCGTGAGGCTGTACGACTGAGGGTGATAGTGCAAGAGATGATAACAGCAGCAGAACAGAGTGAAGCACTCAAGAGGACTGGTGAGATCAGAATATGCAGTTGGTGTAGGAATAGAGGTTGTATGTTTGCAGCACTAAGTGTTGGGTTCTGGATGAAACATCAGTTTTAGATTTCAAATAGCCATCTATTGCCCAAACTCCGCTGAGATGGAGATGCGGGCAGACTGAAACAGGGTAGAGTTTGGTGACAGCAGACAATTGAAGGGGCTCAGCCCACAAAAAAAAAAAGACCAGACATGGGGATCATAGATGAGTCATGAGCCCACACACTTCAATGCAGATAACTGGTGGATGGTGGCAGAAGAAAATAACTCAAGTGGGCTCCCTTGGGTGTTTGATAGAAGGATGATGGGCAGGCAGAGTTGCAATAGGTCATTCAGATGCAGTTGGATGCCAAAATATTAATGCTGAAATATGGTGGGTAACAAATGGCATGGTTGTGAACAAATGATACCAAGTACACAACCAAAGTTGTAGGTAATATTTCTTTGATGGGATGCTGTGTTATACTTCAAGAAAGCTCAGAAATCAGAGAAGGCAGCACTTGAGATAGTATAAATTGTAAATTATTTAAGAGGTGGGCAATTGACATAAGTGACAATCAGTGTGGAGAACTAGTACTTAATACCGTGAGAATCCAGAGAACTTGCATGAACTTGTGTATTTAAGTTACAATATAATATATATATATATATAGATATAGGGATAGATTGTGAGGGATAGTGAAGCAGCCCAGAGATCAAGATGAAAGAGGACCAAACTCACAGCAGGGATTTGGCCGAATCCAGAAGATTCAATAGCAATCACAACCACAATCACAAGAGAATACTCGAATCTCAAAAAGAAGACTCAATTCATTAATCAAATCAAAAGGGTTTTCTATCCCAGAAGGGGGACTTACATATTTATGGGAAATAAAGGACTTCCTACTAGACTCAAATACCTTAATTAATAAGAATACCTAATTTGATTACAAACCAAAATACTAAATCAAATAGGAAACTAATTAAGGTAGCGTTTGGTTCGCTGGAATGATTGCTGAGAGGAATGGAATGGAGGCTGGAATGAGCTTGGAATGGAATGAAGCAGGAATGGTAATTCTCATTCCAACGTTTGGTTGGACAAATGAATCAATCCAGTAATAGGATTTTCATTCTAGTTCCTGTGTTTGGCATGCTTGAATGATGCCAGGAATGGAATAAAAATTACATAAAACTGACCAAAATACCCCTATAAAAATTACATAAAATTGACCAAAATACCCTTGGAATAAGAGGTTAGAGACAAAGAGGAAGGAGGCTAGGTCTTATGATTGGACATCTCAGGTCATGCTTAAATGATGCCAGGAATGGAATAAAAATTATATAAAATTGATCAAAATACCCCTAAAAAAATTACATAAAATTGACCAAAATACCCCTAAAAAAATTACATAAAATTGACCAAAATACCCCTAGAATGAGAGGTCAGAGACGAAGAGGAAGGAGACTAGGTCTTATGATTGGACATCTAAAGGTTTTGTTTGATGAAAGGGGCATTTTGGACTCAAAGGAAAATTACAATGGAATGGAATGGCCATTCCTCTACCCCCCCAAAGGAATGGTGATTCCCTTGTATAAAGGAATGATGATTCCTGAAGTAATGGTCATTCCGCCGCTTTTTCACGAACCAAACGTGGGAATGGTCATTCCAACGGAATGACCATTCCATTCCGACCTTCATTCCGGCGAACCAAACACTACCTAAAAGTCCTAATTAATATTAACTTCTAACAATAAGAGAATCCTAATAAACTTCAAATCCTAGAGAATTAAAAATCCTAGAATAATTGTAGTTGTGAACTCTTCATTCAACTTGATAGATGCGCATGAATATTCCCCATATATAAATGTATTTCCCATATATATATATATATATATACTAGACAATATTCAAGTGCATACATCCCTCACCAAAATGGTGAGGGACACTCCATATTTGAAAAGTACTAATGTGGAAAAGGACAAAACCATCACATTCACGACATCTTTTTGACCTTGTTAAGTCTAAAAAAAAAGTTTCCCTCACCAAAATGGTGAGGGATGTATGCACCATATATACTTTACAAGATTGATATCAAACTTGCAAAACTTATTGTAATCTAGTTTGGTCAAATCTAGAGAAACCATCAGATAATATCCATCTAATGAAGACTTAACAGTGACAAGACCAGATTCTGTGCCTGGCACTCTCTCCTTTTTCTTTTTCTTTTTCTTTCTCTCTTTCTTTTTCTTTTTTTTTTTTTTTTGTCTGTTTGATTGTGCCTGGTACTCTCTACAAAAGCCATTGGTCTAATATCTATCTGCTTCAATAAATCACAGCTCAAAGAAGAAAGTGCTTAGGGAGGAATTTTATGGTCATTTGCAACAACAAACTACAGTTTGCTGCTACTCCAAATTCCTTTCATCCTGGACCCACCAGTTTGTTGATCAATTGACACTATAGACCTCACCATAATGAAGTCCCAAAACACGCCAAATGGCTAACAATCCAATCAATGGCCTACAGCTAGACAGGTAATAAAAGAATACGGGAATACTAGGACTACATGGCAAGGATATTTGAACAAAGATCTTTTTGATATATCCATCCACACTAAAGCCCACGTGAGCAAAATTTGGATCATAAAACAGGCCTCACATGTACATAACGGACACATAAACAAAACTAATACTTACTATGGGACAGGTGACAGGAGGTCCACGGACACATAAACAAAACTAATACTAACTATGGGACAGGTGACAGGAGTCTCATGGACCTCTAGGCCCCAAAGCTAGAAAACAAGGGATCATGGCTAACTGACAAGGTTGGATCAATCACTCTATGGCATAGCAGAATTCAAAGACACATACATCTTTGAAAATTATATGTATATGGGGGGAGAGAGAGAGAGAGAGGTTCAATGGGAACACCCATAATGAGTTATATATGGCTGAGAGAGTAGGCAGCTTCTATTCAATCTTGAAACTATGCAGTAGACACCTTACAAGTCCTTCAGAGTAATTTTATTCAATTCTTATAAAGCAATGAAACTAGACAAGAAATATGAACATCAATAATAATTCAGTATCATACTTCAATCATTTGACGAAAGCCTCCAGATACCAAGTAAACAGCTGTTTCGTTCGCCTTCAGTTTTTCGACCAACTCAGCTATGCCAGGAGATATCCTGCATATTAAAAAGCAGAAACTTTTTAAACTACATTTTTTTTTAATGGAACTTTTTAAACTAAATCCAGCGAGAGAACAATGCATGGATGAAAAAGTTAAGCCATCCTAAAACATGAGTACCATCATAACTTAAAAAGAAGCACAACGCAGTGCAATTATCCTTCATTGTTTAAACCCACTGTCCCACTAACTTGTATATACACAGCCTGAGGTACATGTGACGGAACAAAGCTGCCCATATCAATTGGGTCCAATAAGTAGATTTTCTGTTCCAAAAATAAGGGTTTCAAAAGCTGTCTATCAAAGCTGCCTATCCAGCCAAGTGATGCGAAAGCCATTGATACAAGTGTTTCAAAAGTTAATAGGCGCCTCTTGTAGACAGACAATAAAACATAACAACTAAACGTAAGGTTGCAGGCTCCATATTACCATTCCAGAAAGTAAAATAAAACAAAATAAAGCATAAAAATCAATTATTGGAGTTCAACACTCCACGCACGCCCTAGCTAGTTTGCATCAAGCAAATAATTTTACTAACAAAAGTAAACGAGAAATAACCAGTTAATTGACACAAGAGCCATACAAGCTTCTTAAAAGTTAATAGGCACGCCATTCAAAAAAATAAAAAGGTAACAGGCACAATTTTTAGACAATAAAGCAAACAAATGAATTTTTGGAGTTCAAACCCACCCGAACACCCCAAACCCCAAACCAACCCCCAACATTAAAAAAAAAAAAAAAAATGGGGCGGAATTTGTTGGAGTAAGATTTAGTCATACCCCGCAAGCACTTACATTAGTCAAATATACCACTTCTATCAGGACATTAGAACTTAGCAGACCCATATACCTGTGCAGGTCAAAGAGACGTTCAGGAGTTCTCAATTTTATAGAACATTGCTAGATCAGTATAAGCAATTCTCTCCTTTTTAATTATGTGAATTTATCTTTACACAAAACATAAATGCCAAATCATCCAGGAGAAATATGAAACAAGCTCATCGATGCAACTAACATAACCTGTAACTCAATTGTCTAAACACACAAGACAATAAAAAATCAGAGTGCACAGATCAAGTTACTACGAAGAGCATGTGCACCTGGGGGGTCTCTTATCAAGAAAATCATGAAGCTGCGGCAGTGAAGGATTAAAGAGAGAAAGTCTGGCTGCCAGAGCCTCCTCAAAAGGAACAGATCCACCCATTGCCCTGGCAACACCACAACAAGGAGAGAAAAAGGAATTACAATGACAGATCTTGAATAGTGAGTGACCCATAGATTTCTACATGAAAAGAATCAGAAGGAGATTAACTTGGCAGTCCACTCTGCAACAGCTTTTCCAGCTCCACAAAAGTCTGCAAGTTCATCAATGCCCTCATCCAAGCACACAGTGCTATCCACATCAAAGCACACTGCATCGGCATTTCTCCAGACCTCAAGCACCTCTACAAAGAAACAAGTGACCATATATAAGCATAAGAATAAATGAGTGCAATCTAGACAGTGCCCATAAAAATTCACTGTGTGGATTGTTTACAATATTAACAGGGAGGTTTATCAAATAAAACCTTTGGTTGGCAGGGCGTTGTTATAGACAGTATGAGGTGTGATATCTTGGGCTTGTGCCGAGGCTGCCACCAACTTTAGAGGTGTGAATGGCCCTATCATTCCAACAGGAATTTTATACAAGCTCCTTGGTAAAGAAGGGGCAACAAGACGAGGAATATGTGAGCAATGGTGCCTATGAGAAAGATGACTTGCGACAATGCGTACACTTATCAGTCCTGCCATTAAAGTATCTGGTAACAAAGAGAGGCATGTTGTTAGCACTAGAGACAGTTGAAATTATGTTAAAAAAAAATGGATGTATCATGTGATAGTGCATCTAGACCATTTAATTGATGCATCATTCTTGGGCTAATTGCATAGGAAAATAATGTAAAAAATCGATGGTCTAAGTCCTGAAAATTTGCGTACTCGTAAAATCTTAGATGGTATTGTTTCTGCAAGAAATGAATTCTAGATGAACCATTTGACTACTTACACAATAATATTAGACAACTAATGACAAAACAAAACTTAAGTATGTGAAAGCAAGCACACTCAAATCTGTAAAATCAACAATGCTACTAAATGATGCTAACTTTATTTAAACTTATCCAACCTGCTCAACACAAAGGGCTGCATTGAGATTCAGATGAGACAATTTCTATCGATCTTAAGATTTGTAGCGTGATTACATTAACAAAAAGCATCCATGTCGATTATCATGGATAATCCATATACTTCCCATATGCAGCAATGATTAGGACCCACATAATTTGAGGCCTGAACCCATTGGCCAACTGTTTCATCTCTCCCTGTCTCTCTCTCTCTCTCTCTCTATCTACCCACCGTTTTTGCATCATCCCCTAAAATCTCTCCCTCTACCCTCATCTCTCTCTCATCTATTCCATTATTTCCCCAAAGATCTCTCTATTTGGATGGCATTCAAACCTCTTCCTCATCAATTCAAAATCTTCCCCTAAAATCTATCCTTATCCCCATTCAGAGATTACTCCAAGGAGAGGGAGAGAAGCTCGAGGGTGAGAGGTAGAGAGAGAGAGAATGGGTTACCTGGGAGGGGTGGCCGACGAGATCGCCGGGGAGAGAAGAAGAACAGAGGCCGCTTCCTGGACGACGAGATCAGAAGAGAGAGAATCACAGGGGAGAGGAAAATCGCCGGCTGCTCATTTCGATCGCCGGTTGAATTGCCTGTACTTGACGTCAGGGTAACAGAGTACTTGGGAGATATATTTCATAAGGTTATATATCGAAGTACACTCAGATGGAACTTGATTCCTGACTTATGTAACTATGTTTTTATTAGTTTTATTAGAGTTTCTTATTACCTTATATTTCGACCCCTCTATGTTTTATCCTCACCGTTTTTCTTTCTCCTTACAGGTAAAAGATTCTATAGAGATCCACTGCATATTTAGCACATTCTCGTGATAGGATTAATACAACAAAGTGCATCATAATTAAACTTGATTTTTTACTATGTGACAATTTTCTATTAATTTAATTTGAGTTTCATATTACCCTCCTCCTCCGATTTATATTTTATTCTATCATTTTATTTCTCGTTACAGTTTTAAGAACTACTGATTAAGGAATGTTCAATTATTGAAAATTAGTTGTTACAAATAAAATTGTGAAAATAGAAAAATAAATCAAAAATAAAAATATTATTATTTGTCTTAATTTTTTTTTACTCATTCATGTTCATTATGTATATGATCCTAGCCCTTAAACTCAAAGAGAAAAGATAAATCTAAAATAAAGAGATTAAAAGAAAAAAAAAGAATGTATAATTTTTTTAATAATATTTTAATATATTCTCATTTTTTAGCCCAGGCTTAGTAGAGCTTTTGACTCTAGTAAAATAATGAAAACCCACAATCCACAGACTCACACGTAGGAAATACTTAATTTTAAAAAAATGGGAAAAAACACCACCACCTGCTTCTTCGTAAATCTGGGTTCAAACTTAATAGTGGGTTTAAAAATGCAGAGAATTTAAAAATAATGGGGATATTTTATGATCATCGTATTCGTACCTTGGATTAATTGATTTATGGGAAGGAAGGAGCAAACAAAGAGGGAGAGAGAATGAGAAGCCTCGTCCGGTCGTCAGTCATCCTACATCAATTACTCCGAATCCACGTTGGACGGAAGCAGGGGAGCTGCTGAACTGGGTAAATGAAAGGGCAAATATTAAAAATATTGATTATTTCATCATAGGGTCTAAGGTTTTCAAAAATACGTCAATTGGATCCTTTTCTGGTTTCCGTCCAAATCACTTGCTGTTCGGGAGCCGGGTGCTTTTTAAAATTTTTGCCTTTCTCTCCCTTTCATTCTCCTCTCTCCTTTTATCTTCATTGGCCACCACCAAGTCACCAACCCTTACCGACGGTGTAGTCAAACATTCCTAAATTACATTTTTCTCTTATTAAGCTTTCATGGTGAGGCACATGCTTCAAATCCGATTTTGTCAAAGTTTTTATCCTTTTTATTATTGGATTTAATCTTATGAGAGGTGTTTTCATGCACCTACTGAAAGAACTATTTGTAGGCCCACTTATAAGTCTCATTTAGGGATAGATCCAGAAGATGGAATAATCTATATAGGACCACCTCAAATATCAAATGTGGCCCCAATCACATGTCCCTATTCCCTTTATCCGTGGCTCAAAATTTCAATCAATTTGGATTGATGCACAATTGATTTAACAGTTTCGTAAATTTGGATTTAACTGAAATTTGAGGTGTGTGATTATCAAGGAGGTCACTGTGTCTTACAGAATTTGAATTGGGTGATAAATGGGCCCCCACCAAGACTTCTCACAAAAAAGTGGTGATAGTTAGTTCTCAATTATTTCCCTTTTATTATATCATCAAATAAGATTTGACTTTAACATGAGATATGCCGTGAAGAATGGCCCCTTAGTCTAATGATAAGTCAGTGGTAAGGAGTGACAGTTCTTATTGGGCTATCCAATTATATATGGTGGATTTGTTTGTCATTAATCAAATGTTAAATATAATATCGGCCCCTTACCTCATTGATTAAAGGTGACAATTCTCATCTACTTAATAAGAGTTTAAATTTGGGCGAACACCTTTTCCTCTACCGAGGATATGGCCCAGGCCCTATTGGTAAGATAAAAAAAATAAATATTAAATATAAAAACCAGTATTTTTAACTTGTATAGGCTCTCTCACCTAAAGGAGTTTGTGGAGTGGTATAAGGCGTGAGTTTGATCCTTTATATTATGTTTGAAACAGCTCTAGATTTGTCCGGTGTGTGTGGGCGTCATCTACGGGATTAGTCCTGTGAGGTCAAAAGGCCACAAAGATGCCCCTGTCATTGAGAAAACTTGAATGGGTTCTCTGTGCCCCATCCCCCTAAGTTGGGATACCCAAAAAAATGATTCTCTGAAAGCATGCATGAATATGTTCAATTGATATTTAAGACTTTTATAAAAATGATCAAGAATAGCAAAGTGTAAATTTTGAGTTATTCAAATTCTAAACTGATTCCACTTGTGGGTATATTAAGAGACATACCAACTCAGGCGTTCATAGAAAATTCCTAGCTATGTTAGTGTTGGGTTCTTTTTTTTCTTCCTATCTTTCCTTTTTGGTTAGCATTGGTGAAAATTTTGTGAGACTTCTCAATGAAATTTAATTTTCACTATCAAAGCCTTCTCCCAAATATTGGAGTCAGTTACATAAACGCTATTTCACCATTTCAATTTATCTTAAGCCAAATCTCTATTTCACTATTTCAATCTATCTTAAGCCAAGTCCTCAAATAGGCTATTATTTTCTTGGCTTGCCATTTTGTTTGAGGTGTCACCAACCTGTACATAAATAATTTTCTCACTGACATCATTGTTGGCCTAGTTGAATGTGTCAAACCCATATCAAACTGTCTCTCTTGATTTGTCACCTATGCTATTACATCTAAATGCTCTCATTTATAATTCTATTTTTTTCTGTTTTAACACACATTAATCTTAACATTTATTTTTATTGCTACTACAATCATTTTTGCATGTATTTATTTTCTAATTGGCCTTCAATTTTGTCGCATATGCCAATTATATAGTACTCTAGAGGCAAATCTTCACTTCCAACATTTATCTCTTATCAAACATTTCATACCCTCCTCGATCTTTCTATCCTTTCCGAATATAGAGCCAAGTTGTTGGAACTTTCACTGGAATTACACCTTTTTGCAATTTGTACATTCTTTATTTGCACAACTTATTTTTAAAGTCCATGTAAGTCTCACAGTAGTTACTAATTAGCAGAGTAACTCATGAAAATCTAAATTGGTTAAAGTTATTCACCCCTTATTTTATGAGTATTTGTCGAATTTTACTCTAATAGAAGATGAGAGCCTACTATCAAATTGATAAATATACATACACACACATATATGTATATATATGAATTTTTTATAATATTTTATTCACATCTTTTATAAGTTGATAAGTAATAGATCTGACAATCGGATCAAGTTCTATCGGGTTAAAATCCTGTGAAGGGTCATAGTATTGGGGAGAATTTATTGAGTGTTTTACATTTTTCACAGTGGAATTTCTCTTAGTCTAGCCTTGGAATTTATAATTTCGTTTAACATGCTTTTTAACTTTGGGCCTCAATGAAAAATCTGGTGTTCCGACACTGTTGAGAACGTTATTGATTAAAATGGCAAAACCCCTTTTCCGAAATGGGATGGGACTACAATGCAGCGGCCCATCTTTAATGCTTAGTGGAGCCCATATTTTTAAAATTTGAGCCAATCATCTGCCTTAAGACCCATAATATTTATTGAATATAACTTTTCAAAGAATCTTTCAATAGGCCAACCGTTTGATTGATCCCACATTAGTGATTTCCTCTATTTTTAATCCCAAAAGGAAAAGGGTAAGGCTAAACAGTTGATTGAGCACATGTTGCAGATTGAGTCTAATCAAATTGTGGCCATCTTACATATTTGAATAATAATTTATAAGTTGATGATTACAAAAGGTCTTAGGGCCGATGATTGGATCGATTTTTGAAAAGGTGCCCCTCCATGCATTGAAGATGGGGCACTGCGCCACGATACAACAATGCAGCGTAGCCCTACCCTAAAAGATGTTGTGAAAATGGCGAAGGAAGAATTCAAGAGCTTACTTGGGCGCAATGAAGAATGTACTGTGTGCGTATAAAAACGATTCTATGGATGAAGTCTATTGAAACAATTTTGAAAAACTGAATGGAAGTCCTACCAAACAACCTTTAAATATTTTTCCCCTTTGAAAGGTAAAACTATTTATCATTTTTGGATAAGAATGGATGGGTAATTGAAAGAAAAAGGTAAAACAGTGCACAAGCATTGTCACAAATATCATTCTCAATAAATTGTCCTCTCCACAAAAAAAAAAAAAAGAGAAATATTTTCAAATTTAGGGTTCTCAATATATTATTGGAAAAATCTAAGGAATAATAGATGAAAGGTAAAATAATTAAGATAGGTATATATATAGACAAAAACATTTTTTTCATATTTTCATCTTCACTCTTATTTTCTTTTTAGTTGTTCACAATATTTTATAATATTTTAGAAAATGTTGTGATGTTATTGAGAAAATATCATTTGATGACAATCATGGTCTATACTTTTAAACTATATATATCACTAGGGGTGGACCTATATATATATATACATGTGGGGTCAAATGTAACAGTTGAACCTCAATCCGCTTCCACAACTATTGTGAAAATTTTGATTTTGCTTTGAGAATTTAGTTAAAAATTCTATGCATGCCCCCAAATAGTTGTTCCCAAAACACAATTATCCATTTGCATTGCACCCCTCAAGCTAAAACTCCGAGTCCGCCAATGTATATCACATACATCTGCATCTTGGAGATCCTTTTTTCATGACCAATTTACGATCAATAAGAAGTGGCGGCAATGGGTTGAGGACTATTCGTTTGCTTTATCTTTTATTTCTTAGGCCTAAATATCAAAAGGGAAATTAGGTAAGTAAAAAAAAAATGGTTAAGAGGTAAGTCAATGTTAGAAAGGAATTTTGTACCTATCAGAGGTGATTAATAGGCATAACTGTCTCTCCACAGATTCACCAAGGTATGCTTTATACAACACATTTACCACAAACAATGGTCCGATAGTCCCCTCCATAAAAAGGATTGAGAATTTTTAGCTAAGAGTCAGCCAAGATATTTCTAGTTAGATGATCCTAATATGTAACAACAGATTTAAGGACCACATTGTAACTGTAGATGTTATCTGGATTAATCTCTGACAGTGAGAAATTGGAATAAGTTCAATTAGAAAGGGTAGTAGTGTTTTAAAGAACTTGTACTTCTTGTAGTTAGGCCCATTAGACTAATTATGCATAGGGTTAGCACATCTCATATTTATATTAAAAAATCAACTCCAGAGTTAGACGCAAGAAGAGTGGAGAATAATTATGAACATCATCATTAAAGTTTTATTCCAACTACAAATGTAAAAGTGGACAATAAACATAAAGACAGTCAATAGTTCACAACCAGAGTCTCCGGGAATGGTCACCTTCATACATGGATTTTTTTATGTGAAGGTAGTCCACAAACTTTCTTTTAATGTGAAGGTAGCCACGTGAGTTGTTCTTATGCTAAGACTTTCAAAATTCAAGAGGAACTATATCATCGTTAATCCTCTACTTGAGGTTTTATGCAGTAATCTAGACTGCTAGATATGCAAATGTGGGCCCATGGACCAGAAATATGATCGTCCTGATGGTCTTGTCTTAGGTGAACAATGTCCAAAACATAATCCAAGTTAAGTTTGCGCTTTAGCTGTCGTCCCATGTTAAGAATATAGTAAATTTCAGGTTGTAAATTGTATGTTGAGGAGTCAGGCAAAGAGAGCAGATTTTTTCCCCACACGTGCCCACGGTTCATTGTTTTCAAGCATTGGCCCTATATTCATGAATTCAAACTCAAAAAGATGGTACCAAGATGCTATTAATATTCTTGACAAATTTGACTAGTGTATATCAGCAACCTCTTTTTTTTGGGTTGGGTGAGGACATTGACTACCTACCAACCCCGGGAACAAAATATCACAAGAGAAAACGATAGACTGCGATCTTTGGTTGGTGGGGGTGGACCCGGAACAACCTAAACATGGGTTTGGTAGCCATAGAAAAATTTGAACTGCATTTGAAGGGACTCCTCAGCTGGGCGCCGGCTGCAGAACAAACGGTTGGGGCCACATTTTGATCGATCCAGCTGGACCATGAAATAAGGACACCCCCCCCCCCCCCCCCCCCTCTATAATTAAAAAGGTTGTTCAAATGCATGAATCCTGATTTTCACCTAGAAGTAGAGCTATGTGCACTCAACTCCGAAAATCCAAAGGGCCCAATTTGATGGGATTGAAGAGCAATGGTTGTCTACTAAATTGAGAGACTATTAACATAAAAATGGGGATTCTTTACTTTTCACTTCTCCTCTGTTTGACATTCACTTGAAAAAATTTATGCACGGAGCAAACTTTTTGATCGGGCAAACACTTTCTGGAAAGAGAAAGATGAAGTCTATCAGTTTAATCTAATGTTTCCTGCATTTCAGAGAGACATTTCGGCACCCAAATGATGCTGCAGTTACTGGATGGTATTCGTCTTCTGCCCACCTCTAATGCATATAAGACCTTCCAATCCTACTCTACCCTTTTGAATGACATAGATCAAGGTGGACCCCATAACATAGTTTTGGAAAAAAAAAAAATTTTTGGCCAATTCATAATTAAGTTTTCTTCTTATACATTAACATATACAAACCAAGAGATGGGCTTTTAAAGTGAAGGTCTATGAGCAACAATTTTTGTTGATGGCACATTTGGGATAAATATGCGATTCATTTACTGCCAACAGGATCCGTATGTAAATTGGACTTGGGCCTTTTTTTGGGTATTTGGCAGACCCAGACTTCCAATAACCCTTACAAAGTGGGTTTGTTTCCTGGTTCTAATAGCCTCATTGGACAAAAACTAGTATTCAGCCGTTACAACCTTAATTGGCCCTGCGCCCAAACCCATGTGGATCCAGTTTGAATTCAGCTGCTGATAGCCTTAGATTGGATTGGACCTATGGGTGGCGATTCTTCACACCACCCACACACTGGCCAAGTAAACCACTGTCCATCTTAACATTCCAACACAATAAATAAATAATCGGAAGGCTGCTTGACCTACTGGCCCTTTCCAACCCCACCCGCACCAACTCATTGTACTTGACCTGCTGGCCCAGCTAATCCCAAATGGATAATTCATCATTTGGGTCTTCCAGTTGAAAGTATCTCACTTAACTAGGAACCCCAACTTAGCATGGAAAAATCAGGGATTAAGAAGCAAATTAAATTTGATCAGGATCCATATTTGTCAAGGATCTAAAGTTTTTTGCACTGTGATTTGGATACAACGAGGAACCCATTGGACTAGTCCAGTAAACAGACTCTCTAGGCCCTTTCTATTATCCTCATTGGAAAATATTAAATGCTGGTTGTAGTGGAACACTTTTCAAATTCTCTAAGTAAATAAAACTGCAGCGTCCTAACAGCTGCTGGAATAGCTCAGTTGGCTAGAGCGTGTGGCTGTTAACCACAAGGTCGGAGGTTCAAGCCCTCCTTCTAGCGTTTATATATTTTTGCACTTTTGATTTGATGGGGCCCACTTGAGAGGGATCAACTTTTCATAGACTTGAGAGGGATCAACTTTTCATAGACTTCGTACATGAAATGGGGCCCATATATGATTATTGAGAATGTCAACAAATGGGCTTGAGATGAGAAGGAATCGATGTGACATGAAAGTAGAATGGAAGAAGGACCTGGTTAGACTTCATTTTCTGGGGTCGTTTTCACTCAATAGATTTTGTCCCATTGATCACAGGGATAAAAATGTAAATATACTTGAATGCATGTAAATAATGAAAATGATGGGGTAGAAAAACCTTTTCTTTTTGTCTAGATATTAGTCAAGTTTTGAAGATCTAATGATCAAGGTTTTGCAATTTTTGCAAAATATAAGCTCAATCAACAGCTGAATTTTGAAGCCGCGGCCTTTCTTGGCCTTTTAAAGACATCCAACTGTTAAAATCTTCATTTTGGGCTCTACAAATTAAAAAATTAAATAAATAATGAGACCGCCCATGATGGTACTTAACATTGCCTACCAAGTTTAATAACCTGTGAAATTATTTCACACCATGGAAGACGTGAAAACTTTGGGCACAAAAATCACACCTATTTTCACACGTTTATTTATACATCATATGCAGAGTTCATCCAGCCAAAAATGGGATGCATAACCCTAGCGAATCAACCCCATTTAGATATATATATATATATAAATGGGTGCCAAACAACTTCAGGATAAAAATCCCACATGCCAATTGCCAATTTTCCAAGGGGTGCATTAATGATGTGAGTGTAGAGAATTGTGCCTGTGTGAAAACATTATTAATCTTTAAGGCCTCAAAGATCAGCAATTTAGTGATATAACTATGCTAATATTTTGAGCATTTTGGATTCATTCATAAATCTTCTCAATTTGCTAGCATTCCGACCATTTTTCCATCATTTTGGAATAGTGTGCTTCACTAAGTTATTGAGGTTGGTATAAAAAAATATTCAAGTACGAAGCTATATGAGTAGGTAATTCTGGCTGTAAGGAATCCATAGTTGAGGCGTGGAGAAATTGTGATATTGGTGGAGGAATGGGCAGGTGCATGAAGCCCTGAAAAGTTGCAGCAGGAAATTGAGCAAATGGAATACGGATTGTTTTGACAATATTCAATTCAAAAAGACTGCGAAACAGAAGAGATTGTAGTGTTGTGCGCGTGTGTGCAAACTCAAGCAAGATCAACCAATCACCACACAAGAAGACAAGAAGATTTACGTGGTTCGGCAAGGATGCCTACGTCCACGGGAAACCAATTTCCACTGGGTTCTCCTCCAATCTGTGAAACCACAGCCTTGGAATCTCAGCCTCTCTGACTGACCCACCCTAGGGTTACAGATTACATCTCATATATATAACCAGTACATCCTTATCCCCCAAGAACTCTATCTCAAGAAAAAGGAAAGTCCTAATACATTAGGAAACTACCCCAGATACAGAACCCAATCATGGTCTGGACCCACATGGCCAACAATCTCCCCCTCCAGACCATGGGGAAGATGCCCTGAACCCCTTACTGGGAGTTCAGTCCAGCCAACTCTGAACACAGCTCTAGCTTTCCCTTAGACACAACCTTGGTCATCATGTCCGAGGGATTCTTGTTCGAATGAATCTTTTCCAGCTTCATGAAGTTCTTCTCGATCACCTCACGAATCCAATGGTACTTGATATCAACGTGCTTCATGCGACCATGATATGTAGCATTCTCACTGAAATCCATAGCACTCTGACTATCACAGTAAACTACATATTTTTCTTGCTTCAAACCGAGTTCTTGAAGGAATCTCTTCAACCAAAGCATCTCTCTCCCTGCTTCATTAGCAGCTATGTATTCCGCTTCAGTTGTAGACTGTGCTGTACACTTCTGTAACTTTGATTGCCAGGAAATAGCTCCCCCTACAAAAGTAAACAGATAACCAGAAGTCGACAACCGACGATCAAGATCGCCTGCAAAATCAGCATCAGTATAACCTTCCATGACTGGTTTTGAGCCTCCGAAACATAAGCACACCTTGGAAGTACCTCTCAAATACCTAAAGATCCACTTCACTGCTTCCCAATGCTCTTTTCCAGGGTTTGCGAGAAATCGACTCACTAAACTCACAGCATGAGCAATGTCTGGCCGTGTACAAACCATGGCATACATGAGACTCCCCACAGCAGAGGAGTAAGGAACACATGCCATCCGTTCCTTTTCATCATCTGTAGAAGGACACAAGCGCTTGCTTAGTTTGAAGTGACTGGCTAGAGGTATGCTAACTGGCTTAGCATTCTTCATGTTGAACCGTTCGAGAACTCGTTCAACATATTTCTCCTGTGACAACCACAGCTGCTTGGAACTCCTATCACGACGTATTTGCATGCCCAATATCGTTCGTGCGGGACCCAAGTCTTTCATGTCAAACAACTTTGACATCTCCTCTTTTAACTTGCCAATCAACTTGCTATCCTGTCCAACTATCAGCATATCATCTACATATAAAAGAAGGATGATGAACCGACCATCGATAAATCGACGAACATAGACACAATGATCTGCAGCTGTCCTCCGGTACCCATGACTCAACATGAATGAATCAAACTTCTTGTACCACTGTCTCGGTGCTTGCTTCAGCCCGTAGAGACTCTTCTTCAACTTGCAAACCATCTGTTCTTTTCCTTCTACCTCAAACCCCTCTGGCTGAGTCATGTAGATCTCTTCTTTCAAGTCACCGTGAAGAAACGCGGTCTTCACGTCCATCTGTTCAAGCTCAAGGTCCATGCTGGCGACTAGACCCAAAACGATTCTGATAGAAGTCATTTTCACAACAGGAGAGAAAACATCACTGAAGTCGATACCCTTCGTCTGTGCGAAGCCTTTTACCACTAACCGTGCTTTGTGCTTCACCAGTTTTCCATTCTCATCCTTTTTCAGCTTGAACACCCATTTGTTTTTCAGAACATTCCTATCTTTAGGAAGTTGCACCAGCTCATAAGTCTTGTTCTTCTTCAAAGAACTCACCTCATCTTGCATAGCCTTCATCCACTCATCTTTATCAGCATGAGTCATTGCTTCTCGGAAGCTAGCTGGCTCTCCCTCATCAGTAAGCAACACATATTCGGATGCAGGATACCTAGTTGATGGTTGACGCTCTCGGGTAGACCTCCTAGCTGGAGGTTCCGTGGTTTCAATCCGAGGAGACTGCTGCTCCCCCTGCTCAACACCCTCATCATCTGGCAACCCCTGTGCCTCATCACGATCCGGATCGTTTTGTCCACCTTCTCCACCTGTAGTCTGCACCGGAGAAGGAGTCGGTGTGAGATCAACCACTCCATCAACTTTCTCAGAAGACTTATCAATTTTCTCAACATCTCCAAAGAACTGATCTTCATGGAAAACCACATCCCTACTTCTGATAAGTTTCCTCTTCTCTGGATCCCATAATCTGTAGCCAAACTCATCTCCACCATAACCAAGAAAGATGCAACTCACTGCCTTATCGTCCAACTTGGAACGCTGCTCCTTTGGTACATGTACAAACGCTTTACACCCAAACACCTTCAGATGTGAATAGGAAACATTTTTACCTGTCCATCTTCTCTCTGGAAGATCATAATTCAAAGGAACTGAGAAGGATCTGTTAATCAGATAAACGGCAGTCAGAACGGCTTCACCCCAGAATGACTTAGGCAACCGTGCTAATTTTATCATGCATCTCATCTTCTCAAGAATAGTGCGGTTCATTCTCTCTGCCACACCATTGTGCTGTGGAGTACCAGGAACTGTCTTTTCATGTCGAATGCCATGCTTCAAGCAGTAGCTTTTGAACTGGTTGGATGTGTATTCACCCCCATTATCTGAACGGAGACACTTCAAGAGTTTACCTGTTTCTCTTTCAACCTGGACATGAAACTGTTGAAACATCTGGAATACTTGATTCTTTGATTTCAACGGATAAACCCAGACTTTCCTGGATGCATCATCGATGAACGTGACAAAGTACTTATTGCCACCCAATGATTCTACCTCTATGGGACCACAAACATCAGAATATACCAAATCCAACACATTGGATTTCAATGTTGATGTCGAAGAGAAAGCAACCCTATGCTGTTTACCATATAAACAATAATCACAAGGGTCAAGGGACATACCTTTGGAGCAAGGAATTAAATCCTTCTTTGCCAACATCTGCAAGCCTTTCTCACTCATATGACCAAGCCTCTTATGCCACAGATTCAGAGAGGAATTATCTTGAACTGCATTCAACGCATCTTTACACAGCTTGACTTGTGTTTTATAAAGAGTATTACCTGCTGTTCCTCTCGCAATAACAAGAGACCCTTTAGTGAGCTTCCATCTGCCATTTCCGAAGTAATTCTCATAACCAGCACGGTCCAATGCAGTCCCGGAAATCAGATTCAACCGCAGATCAGGAACATGTCGCTCATCTTTCAGCGTCATTGTGCAACCAATATCGGTTTTAATGCAGACATCACCGATACCAACAATATCTGAATGACTCGTGTTGCCCATCTTCACAGTACCAAAGTCACCTGCTTTGTACGTCGTGAACATCTCCCTGCAGGGAGTAGCATGGTAGGATGCTGCTGTGTCAACAACCCACTCAATTTGACCATCTGCAACACTCAAACACTTATCATCATCGCCGGCGAGCACCACTACTTCCTGTTCCAAAGTAGCTGTAGTGTTATCATTGTCATTCTTCTTCTCATTGTTGGATCCTTTCTGTTCCTTCATGGCAAAACAATTTTTCCTGATGTGGCCCATCTTGCCACAGAAAAAGCACTTTACAGACTTTTTCTTGCTCTGTGATTCACTGCTAGACTTAGACTGTGATTCACCTCTAGACTTGCCACGACCCCCCTTTGGTCCTCTACTCTTACTCCTCCCCCTGTTCTCAGTAACAAAGGCCTGTGCATTATCTGTCCCTGCAGATTTCCGTCTTGTTTCTTCATTCTGTAGGCTACTGGTAACCTGACTCATAGATAACACACCATCTGGAGTAGAATTGCTCAAGGAAACAACTAATGTCTCCCATGTATCTGGCAAAGAACTCAGAAGCAACAAAGCTTGCATCTCATCATCAAGGATCATCTTCATAGTGGCTAACTGATTTACCACACTTTGGAACTCATTGATGTGATCTTCGATCTGACTACCATCCTTGAATTTCATGTTCACAAGCTTTCTGATCAAGAAGGTTTTGTTTACCGAGGTCTTTTTATCATACATTGCTTCTAACTTTTTCCAAAGGGTATTCGCATTGGTTTCATTAGACACGTGGTGAAATATACTGTTATCAACCCACTGTCTGATGTGACCAATCGCTTTTCTATGCAATTTGATCCAATCAGCATCTTGCATATCTTTCGGTCGGGCACTATCCCCCTCAACGGGATCATGGAGGTCTTTACAATAGAGAATATCCTCCATCTTCGGTTTCCAGATCAACCAATTGGAATGGTTGAGCTTAACCATGGTAGTGTTGATCGTATTGTTCTCCATCTTAATCAAATTAAGTAACAGGAAAAACAAATAATTAACACTGACCTCAACTCCTGCACCAAGCTGTAGATCTCGTCAACACGAGCACGCTGGAAGAAACGGATCTGAAATCCGACCCCGGATGGCTCCGATATTGCAAAAACGGTTTTCTACGCTTCTGATTTGGTCAAACTCCTTGTTGACCGTCAAACAGCCAATCTTCTTCCACTAACGCGTAGATCTGCTCGAAACGAGTCCGTAGGCGCAAACGGATCTCCGATCGGACTTCGGATGATCAAGATATCGCAGAAACAAGTTTCTGCCGTCAATCTGGTCAACTCTAGCCGTTGACCGTCTGTCTGATGACGTAGGCTGACGTCAGCCTGATGACGTCACTCTGCTGACGTCTGCGGGCGGTGCTGACGGGCTGGACCGTCTGCTGACGGGTTCAGGTCGACCCGACCCGACCCGAACTGCACTGCTGAGTGAACTGGGCCTAAACCACGGGTTGGTTCGGACCCAACCCGAAACTGAACCCAACCCGAGAAAAGGGCGCTGGGCTTTAAAGTTAACGCGGGTCAGTAGGAACTGACCCGACCCGACCCAACACCCGCGACCCAGACCCAGAATAACTGGGTCGTCTTCCACAAGGTCTCGCTGCGCCTGGGTCTGCAACCCTGTTGCAGACGGGCGAGCACTCCCGGCGACCAGCAGCCCCGGCGACCAGCGGAGAGAGGCGACGGCCGCACGGCGACGGCGGACAGCGGCCGGCGACGGTGAACAGCGGCGAGTGGTGAACGGCGCGACGATGATCGACAGTGTCCGGTTTCTTCTCGTGCGACAGGGTACTTGACTGCCGCAGATCCGAGAAATCCGGCAGAGGACAGTGACGCCTGGACCCTTCTCTGCTCCGGTCCTCTTCCTCAGATCCGAGAAATCCTTCTTCTCCGATGAAGATCTGGAGCAACCACACCACCCGACAACTTCTTCTCTGTTTCCGGGGAAAACAGAGCAACGAGAACCCAATCTTCTTCCGCGATCGCGTGTGGCCCAGTAGAGATCAACCTTGATCTCTTCTCTTCCCGTTGATCTTCCACGCACAATCAATCGCTCTGATACCACTTGTTGTGCGCGTGTGTGCAAACTCAAGCAAGATCAACCAATCACCACACAAGAAGACAAGAAGATTTACGTGGTTCGGCAAGGATGCCTACGTCCACGGGAAACCAATTTCCACTGGGTTCTCCTCCAATCTGTGAAACCACAGCCTTGGAATCTCAGCCTCTCTGACTGACCCACCCTAGGGTTACAGATTACATCTCATATATATAACCAGTACATCCTTATCCCCCAAGAACTCTATCTCAAGAAAAAGGAAAGTCCTAATACATTAGGAAACTACCCCAGATACAGAACCCAATCATGGTCTGGACCCACATGGCCAACATGTAGTTGATTAATGAGTGTAAACCGGATGAGGAAGTGATGAAGGAGATTCGGGAAAGAAAAGTAGAGCTAACAAAGCTATTGAAATGTGAAGAAACCATGTGGCGTCAAAGGTCAAAGGCTTTGTGGTTAAGGGAGGGAGACCAAAACACAAAGTACTTTCACTTCAAAGCATTACAAAGAAAAAGAAGAAATACCTAGGGCTTAAAAATAAAGAAACAGTATAGTGTAAAGGGCAATATATGGAAGTCATTTTGAATTACTATACTGATTTATTCTCCACTTCTTTGCCTTCCAATGGGGATGCAATAATCAGCTTAATGGAGATGAAGACGTCCGATGATCTAAATTTACTTCTAACTTAGGAATTCAAGGACGACGAGGTAACAACAGCACTGCTACAAATGCATCTGACAAAGGCGCTTGGACCGAAAAGTAAGCCTAAGGTGGTTTATCAAAAATGCTGGCATATTGTTGGTCTAGTGCAGTTTTATCTATTTTAAATTTAGAAAATATGTTTAGGAGTGTTAATCATACGCACATTCCACTAATTCTGAAAACAAAAAATCTTGAGATGCTTATTGAATACCGCGCCACCGGCCCATCAATTTGTATAATGTAATTTTGTAACGTTCTTGTTGCATATAAGATAGTGAATTTTCTTAAACAAAAAAGAAGGGGTAGGAAGGGTTTCATGTCTTTAAACCTCAACATAAGTAAAGCCTACAATAGAGTCGAGTGGAGATTTATAAAGAATGTTGCAGTAAAGCTAGGCTTTCATGAGAGATGAGCTTTCTTAATTATGAAATGTATCTCTTCAGTTTTCTGTTGTGCTGTTAATAATTGAAAAGGCAAAGGGCTTTATATTAAACCATCTAGGGGCATAAGGCAGGGTGACCCCCTCTCCCCGTATTTGTTTCTTTTATGTGCAGAAGGCCTTATTTCGCTTCTCCAAAGAGTGGAGCTAGATTAGAAAATCATAGGGCTAGTATTTGCAGAAGTGCTCTAAGAATTAGTCACGTTTTCTTTGCGGATGACAACCATCTCTTCTATCGAGAAAATAAGGAAGAAAATTTACAAATACAGAATTTACTTCAGGTTTATAAAGAAGCCGATCAGAAAATAATTAGAGAAAAAACTTTTCTGCTCTTTGGTAGAAATACTAGTGAGCAACATCAACGGTGGATAAAAGCTATTTGGGGGGTTGAGGAGATCAAGCAACCCGAGAAATATCTAGGCCTTCCGTCATTTATTGGGCGTTGAAAGAAACAAACTTTTATGAAGATAAAAGAGATGGTGTAGAGCAAACTACAAGACTGAAAAAAAAATTTGTTACCGAAGGAAAGGTGGAAATTTTTAATTAAAGAAGTTGCTCAAGCCATTCCAACCTACGCAATGAGTTGCTTTAAGTTACCAAGCTCTTTTTGCAAGAATTTAGAAGTAACAATGGCTAAGTTCAGGTGGGGACAATGCAATGAGGAAAGACTCTATTGGATGAGTTGGAAAAAGATGTGTAAATCAAAATATATTGGAGGTAAGGTTTGTAGTCTTGAAGCTTTTAATTTAACAGTCTTAGCAAGACAATGGTGGAAGCTCATGCATAACACTAACTACTATTTTAAAAAGGGTTCAAAGCAAAGTATTTCCCGAATGTTCATTTTCTTCAAGCATCTCCTTTTAATAGAACCTCATATGCTTGGAAAGGCTTTATTAAAGCAAAAAAAAAAAAAAAAAAGTTGTTAACAGGGTGTAGATGGAGGGTCAGTAATGGACAATATATTAGGATATGGCATGACAGGTGGCTACTAGCTTCAATAATTTATAAGGTTACAAGCCTCATTCGGTTATTACATAAAGATACCAAGGTAGATGCTCTCATTGATAATGACTCGAAATGGTGGGACTCTCAGAAAATTCAGATTGTTTTCCTCCCTTTTGAAGTTGAAACCATTTTGAAAATACCATTAAGTCCATCAATGCTAAAAAACAAGTTGGTATGGGTTGAGAATAAGTTGGGAGACTTTTTTGTCAAGAGTACTTATGCTGTAGCAACAATATTAAAAAAAAAAAAAAAAAACTCATAAGGTGATGAAAGAATGTTCTAATAATGTGGTATGGAGGAAGTTTTAGTTGGGGCTTTGTCACAACCCAAGCCCAGAAATCGTGGGTTAGTTAAAACTTAACCAATGACACACGTACTTCCATGCACGCACACCTAGACTTGGTCTAAGTGTACACACACAAGGGATATCCACACGTGCAAACAAGGTGTACGCGGAAGCTATACGTATCATTGCATGCAAAGAAAAGAATACACAACAATACATGATTATAAAAAATGTCATTAATTACATGAAGTACAATCAAAATAAGACAAAGGTTCTGGATGTCAATTACAAGATGAACATATGAAGCCAAAATCCCTGGTACAGAACAGAAGACAAGAGACTGATGCAATGCAAAGCCGCTCTCCAAGGGAGGGATCAAATCCACTCCTCTAACCCTGACTAGGCCTCCCAGATCTCTCCTGGAGTCTGGCCGACCGACGAGGGGTTGGTAGAGAAATCTGAGCTTGCAACACCAAGAACAACTAATGAGTACAACGACTCAGCAAAGCATAAGCAACAATAAGTTAACACACGTTATGTCGAGCAGACTAGTTAACAGCTAATAGTGTAGGGAGGTCATATTCTATACTAAGCAAGTCGTGCAGATAAATAAACATGCTATCAGAATCATAGAATAGATATACTGGTTAGGTGGCTATTACATTTGCCATATTCTCCCTATCGGGAGCAAGCAGGATAAGAACACCATCGACCGGGCCAGGGTACGAATGGGTCTCTGGTTCCCAGGGTTCGAAATCGCAGGATAGAAGCATTTTGTAGAAGCAACAAACAGGCTACGCCAAAGTCAACCCCATCAGGTATCCTGAAGCTGAAGCTGAGTAGAGCCAGACAAACAAGATCAGTCATGTCATATGATGCATGTCAATCAATGTCAGTCGATCGGTCAGGTAGTGTAGTATAGTACATGTCTTATGTCATATCACAAGCAAACAATACAGTGCGTGCATCACACGAGAATTAATCACTAAACTCAAGTCATGCAATACAGTTATAAACGAACAATTACAAGTCAAAACAAGAATAAGAGCATGGAAGACAATAATCAAAATTAATATGCAATGTAAGTTAAGTTATTATTGTGAATCAAGATTGTTTATTAGTCAACTCTAAGCTAGTTTTCCAATGTTATAGTACACGTCTTATGTCATATCACAAGCAAATAACACAGTGCGTGCATCACACGAGAATTAATCACTAAACTCAAGTCATGCAATACCGTTATAAACGAACAATTACAAGTCAAAACAAGAATAAAAGCATGGAAGGCAATAATCAAAATTAATATGCAATGCAAGTTAAGTTATTATTGTGAATCAAGATTGTTTATTAGCCAACTCTAAGCTAGTTTTCCAATGTTTCTAACCGGGCATGATGATGTAGTTTTAAATTATTCGATATACAGTTGTTCATTTTCGTGGGTGTTGCACTATATCAATAAACGTATATCGAAGTTCCTTAAGCCAACACCCATGGGGAGGTTCTTAACAATTGGATAACATACATGAATGAGTCACAACCCTCAAGACCCTTCATGCTTTTTATTTTGAGTACTCCATTGGGCAGTTATGTGGTTGAGAAGTCCATGTGAAGGCCCTATAAGGTCTTATCAATAACCCTATCTTTTCTCCAATTCATTAAAAAGCTGAGAGACCAAAAGGTAGCATAAAAAGGTCCTCTCGGTATTAAGGAAGCAAGAAAAGAGGAATGAGTAATAATAGGATTCAGTTGGACCCTGAATCTCCCGGAGCAAAAGTACTTCAAAGCCGACCGGTCGGCTCTAAAACTCGATCGGTGGGATTTCAATTCTGGAAGTGTCCGATCAGTCGGACCCCATGTCTGATCGGTTGAGTAACAGAATTCTGTACATAACAGAACAACTGTACTGAAGGCTTTACACTCACGAAAACGACATGTATCAAGTTTATACACTTCAAAGGGTTGTCAAAACACAACACACTTGAGAGAAAGAGTAGAAGAAACATAATAATCAACATGTACCAACATGTATTCATCCATATTATGCTTATACTTGCTTTAACGAGCTTTTTCCTTACTTAGTTGTTCTTTGGCTCAATCGATCTCGGAAATGCAATCCTAACACCATGCATGCCAAGGGTAAACAAAAGAAAAAGGGTGCATGCAGTGCAATCACGGCCTAAACACCTAACGGAGATCATGACTCAACTTCTCACCTTAAGCGAATCGGGAGAATGGTGCGAGATTCTTATCCACGACGAAGAGACAAAGAAGAAAAAAGCGAAGACGAGTGCAGTGAATGGGGGAGACTTCGAGTAGAGAAAGGAAAGAACTCGCTTCTTACCGGCGAACCCAAAGAGATGACATAATTTCCCCCTTTCTTTCCGTTGATCGCAAGGAAGAGGAAGAAAATGAAGAATCTCATAGCAGAGAAGAGAAGAGAGCGAGAGAGAGCGGGCGTTGGGAGGGAGAGAGGGAAGAAAATAAGAGAGAGAGTTGGTGCTGGCTTCTTATATAAGATAAGGATGACAGAATTTATAAAGAAGTCCACAAGTTGCGGATAATTACAGTTCAAGTCAATTAATGGTCCAATGAAAACAAATGGCGTCGTTCACATAGTAGTCAATTACAGAAGTTGACGAGCTCGACGAAATATACGTGTTGATACCAAGATGATGCATGAATGACGAACTCATACAAGGTCAAAAATTACGAAAAAGGGCTCATGTCTACTTAAACCAAGTTAAACTCAACTCAACTACCTATCCATGACCTGAAATGAATCTCAAAAGAAATAAAACAACAAGCATAAAACATATTTACTCGAAAATAACTCCAAACCACATTAATTAGCCGTTAAGCAGGATTAAGCTAAGCCGAAGTGTTACAGACTTTGAAATTTGAAGTTGCAAAATAAGATCAAGAATTTTTTTCGGTGGTCATGTCAAAACATCTTACCAACTATGAAGATCTAGCCTGACAGAGAGTAGTGGACTGTAACACCTGTCAAATTTATCTTAGAACAATTGAAGAAGGTGTACATGCCTTTTGTCTTTGCCCGAGTGTGAAACAGATGTAGAGCGATTGCCCCTCTACTTGGAGTTTGACTCCAACCTGCAAACCTCTTTTAGAATGTTAGTATGGGAGCTCAATGAGAGAAAGCAGAAGGAGGATATGGAATTGTTCTTTTGTAACACTCCGATCCCCTTTGAGCCAGATTAGTGGCTCATTAGTGTATGTTTTTGTTGTTTTATTCTTTCGGACTTGGTTTTGGGTCTTGGATAGGTAGTTGAGTAACCTTTGACCTGAGATAGGTAGTTCTAAACCCTTTTTCATAATTTTGCTTTTGCTTTGCTTGCATCATTTTTGCATCATCTTGGTGTCAGCACGTGTATTTTGTTGAGCTCGTTATATTCCATAACTATGTCAGACCCATTGGGAGTCAATTGGAGAAGTTGGACCTTCGTGTGACTTGAACTGTAAATAGTTTAAACTCTTCGGACTTTGACTTAAACTCCAAAACCTATATATGTATGAGTCATCTTACAGATGTCTTCCCCCTGCCCACTTTCGTTGATACGTGCATGCAAGGAGAGCTCCACGTTGTTTCTTCTCTTTCTCTCCTCTTCTCGTTCTTGGTTGGTGTGGGGATCTTGCACTCATTTTTTATTGGGTTCTTTTCTTCTCTCATCTCTGTCTATTGCTTGAGGTAAGTGGGTTCTTTGCAACTCTTCTTTCTTCTTCTCCAATTGTATCTCTCCTTCTCTGTTGCTGTGTCTTCATCTCATGCATGGTTTATTTCTTTGATTTGCTTTGATTTTAGTTGATTTGGAGCTTGATTCAGTGGATTGACAGAGTTTTGAGGCAAGTATAAGTACAGGATTTGATAACACATATGGGTGTTTTGTTTGATTGCTTTGATACATTCTTATTCCTTGTATAGAATGTTTTACAGCCAATTTCTAAGATGTTCAGATCAGATGAACTCATTTTGGAAACATTTCTGTACCAAATTCCCGTTTCTGTACTCAACCCGAATTCACTTCTGTATTGTACGGCTAAGCCGTAACTTTGTACGGCTCACAATCCAGAGACTTGAAATTTCACTTTTGTTCTACGGCTAGGCTACGGCTGAGCCGTAACTTGTTCTACGGCTGAGCCGTAAGCTAGCAGTGACTCAACCGTGACTAAGCCGTGAATTAAATCTCTGATCAGTCGAAACTTTTCAAATACAGTACTCCTACGGTATGGCTACGGCTAAGCCGTGGATTGGTCTACGGCTAAGCCATATACTGAACCGTAGCTCAGCCGTAAGAGACATCAGATCAGAGGTGGAAAATGATCCGTTTAGCTGTGTTTTGAAGGGAACCACGGTTAAGCCGTAGTGCATGTTACGGCTAGCGCATAAGATGTCTTCGGCTAAACTGTCGGTCACCCATGGCTAAACCATAAGGCATGGCAAATCCGAAATAAAATTTAGGATAACGGTGTGACTTTGTAGGGCTTATATACAAGGAACCACACAAGTAAACCGGCCCAATGGCTTCTTTGGACCGCATGAATAGTCTGTTAGGCTGTGGCTTATTCATGTGAGCATTAATCACTGTGAAGCACCTCCCCATGGTTGTTGGTTTAAGAGACTTCGGTGCACGTGAGGATTACATTGCAACACTTTGATGGCAACAGTGCATTGAATAACTTAAAACTACATCAACATGCACGGTTAGTGACAGTGAACAACTAGATTAGGGTTGGCTTGTAATAAACCTTGACTCTGTACTAATCTGAGATGGATTGCATATTGTTTACAGTTTTGCCCTCTGTTCTGTTAATCTAGGTTCATGCATTTCGAGACTCTTTTGTGTTCGTCTTCTATATCTGTTTAGCCTTCATTCTGTATTATACTATGATCTATGCTATGCTCTGTATATTGCTGGCTTTGTATATCTCTGATTGAGTTGGGTATTCCCTGGTGGCTCTGCCCAGAGATTAATACGTGAGGATAAGAGCCGATCTTTGTCATCGGTGAGTCCAAAGCGGATAATCTCCCTTTCTATGGATTTGATTTGATTGGTATTAGTCTGGCTCTACTCAGCCTCAGCCCTAGGATGCCCGACGGGGTTACCTCTGGCTTAGATCTCTGTATCTCTGTATCACTGCAGTGTCGCTTTGTCTTGGGACCCCGGAACCCAGGAAACCGAGACCCACTTGTACCCTTGGCCCGGTCAGTGGTGTTCTCATCTGCTTTGCTTTGCTCTCCATTGGAGAGAATATGGTTAGCGTAGTAGCCACTTAGTTCAGTATTTCTATGCTTTGATTCACATATCATGCTTTACTTCTATGCACGATTTGCTTAGCATTCTAAGATGAAACTCTGTAACTTCTATTCTGTCATTATTCAGCTTGATACTATGAGTGTTTCATCCCTGTTACTTGTATTTGCTGGATCGTTGTATTCATCTGTGTTGTCTGTGGTGTTGCAGGCACAGATCCCTTGCCCGACTCCCCGGCGGTCGAGGAGGCTGCAGGGCCGAGTGTAGAGGCACCCTCCGGTTTGGCAGAGTGGGCCTGATCATCTCTGCCGAGTGCGTACATGCATATCTTCCGTGGCCTTCTGTTTTGAGTTTTGGTTTTTGAGATTTTGTATTTGGGTACTTTGGACTTTGGACTTTGTACTATGTATATTTTGTATATCATGATTCTGGGTGTGTATTCGGATTTTATAGCAGCGTGTTTATCTTGTCTTTTGCTTTATTTTTTCCGTTCCGCATTTGTTTTGGCTTCCGCTATTTTCCTTTGTTGCTTGCTATGATATGTACAGCTTCCGCGTACGCTTAGTTCGCACGTGTTAGATCCCTTGTGTGTGTGCATCTGGACTGGGTTTGGATGCACGTGCACGGGAGTACGTGTGTCACTGGTTTAGCTTTTCGCTAACCGCCGATTTCTGGGCTCGGGTCGTGACATCTTTGTAATGGCCCGAGGGTTTTGGAATATGCAAAATTCCTTTGTATACAATGGCAAACTCAATGATGCAAGGAAGGTGGCTGAAGAAGAAGCAGCAGTTTTGTTGAAAAATTTCCATCAAGTTTGTTCTAGTTGGAGAATCTTAAGATCAGACGAAGTGTTATGTTGGCATCCTCCCCCCTCGAGTACTCTTAAATTAAATGTTGATAGTGCTTTATTCATGGATGTTTAGAGGTCGGGGATAGGGGTTGTTCTCCAGGATGATAAGGGCAATATTATTATGGCAATGAGCAAAAAAGATATTGGTTGATGAAGCCGAGGACATTGAAGTTGTTGCAGCATTGCGAGGTATTTAAATGGTGTGTAGTGTTAGTATACACCACATTGTGCTTGAGGGAGACTTTTCATGGGCAATAGTCAATAGAAGCACTTAATTCATCTTCCCCAAACTTGTCTTGGCAAGGTCAATTATTTGATTTGATTAAATTCTTATTACGGGGTTTTCATAGCTATAAGATCACCTATGTGGAAAGATGAGGTAATGTAGTAGTACATAAGTTAGCTAGACATGCACATGTTGTCAAGGATATAGCTATGTGATGGTACTCTACATTGAATTTTATTTAACATAATGTATTTATTGATGCTATGAATTGTTAATGAGGAATACAAAAGTTGATTTGATATAAAATAAAAAAAATCTCCTCATTTTCTTTTTTGCCTTTTGTTTAGATCTTGTTTAATTCTTGAGAAACCCTTCAAAAGTAATTATAAAACACTACCACATGAAGTACTAAAAGATTGGGTTGGACAACACTACATTAAAACAGTCATTATTATCATGGATAAAAATCGCGGTATTAGTCGCGGTATCGGTCGGTCCAAAAAACCGATACAGTATCAGTATCGGTCGCGGTTCGCGGTCAGTCGCGATCATCGCGGTGTGAATTTTTTTGTAATAAAAAAATTAAAAAAATATCCAAAAAAACCAAAATTTTAGAAAATGCTGGAAAACAATGTTTTTTTTTCATTAGTAACACATATAAATCAAAATATCGGTCCCCCTAAATTACGGTATCATGTATCGCTGTTTTGTCTGAAATTGTGATTTTTTTTATAAAAACCATAATTATGACTTAAAAAATATGAACTATCTATTAGTGTGAAAATTTAGAGAATACAACTTATTTTTAATTTATATATAGTGGTTGTAGTGTTGTACACTTGTAAGTTGTATTTGTATCTTATATAGTATATAAATCATTATTTATCAGTTATCATTCATCAACCATCAATTCATCACTCAATTATTAAGCAAGTTGTAAAATTCAAGAGCATGGATATTAACATAGCATATGACATAATGACAGTAAAATAAATCATAAAGCAATTGGAGAGAATGAATACATACCCTAATTCCAAGTGGAGTGTCTTCCAGGCTCGATATCATCATCATCATCATTTTTTCTTCTTTGGTATGGGTTATAATAATATGATCTAAACTCTTCCATTGCACTCTCATACCCTTGGCCATATTGATATTGTTGTTGAGGAGCGAATATCCCTTCATAATATGATGAGCTATCCTCAGTAGATTGAGATGACTTGGGGCCCAAATTTAAATTAAAAAATTCATGAAGAACAAAAATAGCTTGTTGGGATTCACGTTGGATCATTCCTTGTCCTTGCTCATGCCATGGTTGTAACGATGGAACTAAAGGCAGTTGAGTTGGCCAATGAGGGTTGTATCCATACGGACTATACCTAGCCTGCTGTTGTCCAACATTGCCTGTAGAAGTACCTTCCCCTCCTCCTTGACCGATGCTACTACCAATCTCTGTCTCAGTTTGTGAGACATATTTTACATAACCACGATGGGGATCTAACTCTGTAGCACCAGGAAAATGCTCAACTGTCTCATACATTGGTGGCTCATTATCTCCATAGTGACCGCCAGTCCCAGGAGAATCAGGAGGAATTCCTGCTGATAAGGAAGATGTAAAGATACTTGACTCACTCTCCTCACCCACCTCTTTTCCTCTTGCTTCTGTAGGATCAACCGTAGTACCCCTCTGTTGTTATATCAAATTAATCTCTTGTAATCTTTCAGAGGCTTTCATTGGCTCAAATTGCTTCCCAGTCAAGTCCTCAACCATTTCTGTTAGCTCTAGATCTCCATCTAATAATGACTCTTCTCCTCTAGCCACTCACCTAACAAATCATCTTCTGCTGAAAAAATATAGTCTAAATTAATTGGGCAGAAGTAATCTTGTTGATCCTCAAATGCTCTTCTTCTTCAATTTCGACTGCAGAGCTTGAGGTTATAGTGAATGTAGACCAGTTTGTTCAAATTATCCATCGTGATTTTATTCCTTACTTTTGTGTGAATAAAAGCAAATGTGCTCCAATTTCTTTCGCAATTTGACGAAGATGTAGTTTGACTAATAACTTTAATTGCGGTCGTCCTTAATGCTGGAGCACTCTCTCCATAATTTAAATACCATTTAGCTGAAAATAAAAGAAAATAAGATTAAACATTCAATTTTTGAATTTTCAAATAATGAAAATATAATTTACTATTTATATTAAACAATCCTTACCAGGATATGTATGCGTGACAGCTCTTCGAGCAATGATGGTGTTAAGACTTCCCATACCTTCATTATATATATCGATCTAATAGTATTAAAGAAGAAAAAGAATTATCAATATCAACTATTATGACTTATGAATGAATAATGATATAAATTAAATTGAAGAATACAACATATATTATATAAGATATCTACTTTTTAATTTACTTACTTGGTTTGTTGCCTTAATAGCCTTATCGGCGTCATTTGTTAGTCTTTCAATAACATTTTTCATGCCTACTCGAATTTCATCAGTTATATTTCGATCTAAAGATTTATATCGAAATTGTGGATTGAGAAAGTAACCTATTAAATATAAAAATTTACGTGAGTAATGTATTAAAAAGAATTTATATAATAATGAAAGTCAATAAGAAATCAGTCTCTACTTACCAGCAGTGTATAAGTTATGATGCAATTGATGCTCCCAACGGCTATCGATGATTTTCCAATGTTTAGTATAATATCTACAATTTGCTCTAATAGCCATCTTTGCTCTCTCCATGGCCTCATGTAAGAAGCCGTAGTTGGCTTATCATCACCATCAACCAATCGAAGAACTTTTATTAGAGGCTCAAGAACATTTAAGTAATTCTTAACATGAGGTCAAATCTTATTGGATTCAATGGTCTTGCATACTTCTTCTTCTAGAAGAGTTGGCCACTTTTCCCACTTAGAATTCAGCCATTCATCTGATTTGATGAGTTAAAGAAGCCCTCCTCTATACTTGTAAATACTCTCGATGGCTATGAAGCGGGTGGCAAATCGAGTAATGTCAGGCCGTAGTAGTTCATGATTTTTTGTAAATTTCTTCATCATTGAAACAAGTCTATAAGACAGGTAGAAAAAATTAGTGATTTCTTCATCTTTTCAATCACTTGTTTCATGACTTTTCCTTTGGAAATTTCTTCAAGCATGCAATGTGCTGCACATGGTGACCAAAAAAAATTTGGCCTCTGCTGCATAAGCATCAGTCCTGCTTTCTTCATGTTTGCAGCATTATCGGTGACAACTTGAACTACACAATCTCCCCAATATCATTGATCACTTCATTAAACAACTTATTGATGTATCTAGCATCTTGAACATAATCAGTTGCATCAATTGATTTGATAAAAACTGTTCCCAAAGGGCAATAAACTAGAAAATTCAAGAAATGACATTTTATGAGGGTCGTCCACCCATCACATATTAACGTGCATCCCCTTTCTCTCCAAATCCTCCTAAAAGTTTCCACCAAAAGCTGTAACTCCTCATATTCTTTTTTAACACAGAGATGACCAATCTTATATGGGGTGGGTGTTTTTATACCGAGACCATGTTCTGCTGCTTCATCTAACATAGTGATAAAATAAGGAGAGTTTGCCTTATGTGATGGAAGGACTGCATCTAAAAAGAACTTTTCAGTAACTCTTATCAAATTATCTCTTGCTTTGTTAAATTTTCCCTTCAATGCTTTTAAATGCTGGGTTGCTTGGCTGTTGGTTTTCTATATGTAAATGGATCCGTTGGACCCACCACACTTGGCCTACGAGGTGCCTGTGTAGGAGGTTCATCATCATCCTCAACATCTACTAGGTGAGGTTGTCTTTGACTAAATGCTCGACGTAAACCCCCTCCCCTAGATCTAGATGAGCCACCCTCATCATATTGGCCACCTCTCATAGCTGCCTCATACTGCATTCTTCTTCTTTCCTCTTCCTCCTTAAGTGACCTCAAACTTTCTTTTCTAGCCCTGCTTAAATTTGGATTCTCATCATCATTGGAGAAAATAATATCTCCCTCCCTAGACCCAAAAACTTTTTCCCTACATGCTTCAAATTCCTCCTCTTTTCTTTTCTCTTTGACAACCTTTTTCTGTTTTCCTGCATCCAACAACTCTTGCATTTTTTTTTCACATTAGGTGGTACATGATGACACTTTGCTACTTGGCCTTACCTATGAGACAAGTGTTGCTTCAGTCTAATTATCCCTCCATTTATGATTTTTTGGCAATAATTACATTTAATCTTATGTTTACTTCCTGCTTCTTCACAATGGTTCCATGCCGGATCAATGTCACGTACCATTTTAATCTCGCTTCTTCAAAACAAAATGATACATTGGCACAATTTATAACATTTAAACTAAGATTCAAAATATAATAAAAACAAAGAAATTAATACATTCATATAAAAACAATTGGAATTTCAAAAGGGCACATTTTAAATGATACATTACTTATTTAATTTTTCTAATTCCATGTTTTAACAATCCAAAAATAAATTCAGAAATACAAAAAATATTGACATGTTACATATTCACATAAATGATGAGACAATCATAAAAAAAAATTAGCATATGTGAAGTATACAATGATTGTATAAAATTAGGAAATCATACTTATAGTGAAAATCTAAATATATAATAGTTTAATATAAAATTACAAAAATCCGAAAATAAATTAAAAAATATAAAACTAATTACATTAAAGAACAGTAAAAAAAAGTAATCCTACATGAAATTTACAAAGATTATGCTTACTTTAAAAAAATTATAGTAAAATCCTCAAAATATTCGTTTTAAATATTAAATTATTATTTTATACAAGAAAATAAAATTTAAAAATATAAAACTATTTACATAATATTTTGAAAAAATGAAAACTTACTATATTCATATCATACATGAAGTATACAATAAAATAACAAATTTGTGATTAAATCCTCAAAAAATCTTATTTTAATATTAAAATATTTAAAAATCTGAAAATAAATAAACATAAAATGTCCACATCTTATAGATCTATGTCTTCTACTACTAAATCTATCTAACTTGCTTCAAAAAATCATGTTTTTACATACTAATAAAATTAAAACAATACTTAATATTAATAGACTCTAAATCTTAACAAAAGTTAAAATCTTAATATTTTAAAAAACCAAATAATAGATCCACACTCATAAATCACAATATGTAAATCCATAATATAAAATAAGTGAAATCATCATCATGAATCACTTCTAAGCTCCTACTAAATAAATATTTAAAAAAATTATAAAAGAAATTTAATATACTTACCTTATAAATGTTTTTTCTTTACTTTTATAAGCCAAATCCATCCAAAAAAATGATTTTGTTATGCTTTTGGAAGCTAATGGAGGAGGAGCAACAAATTGGCCGTTTTTGGATAGAGGAGGATGAGTAGAGGGGGAGAAAGATGGAAAAAATTAGGGTTTGAGGGTTTATATATAATATCGACTGATATTTTGGTTTTGCCGATATTTTGAAATCGCGGCTGATATATCGTGATATTTTGGTGATATTTTGCGATAATAATACCGAGACCGATACACAGTAAGTTATCGGTTTGGTATCGGACGATACCGGTACGTATAGGCCGATATGAACTGGTATCGATCAACTTTTTTATCCATAATTATTATTATAAATAATAGAGGAAGGCTTCCAATTTAATTTTGAGGACTACATTTTAGTTTTGATGCTCACTGTGCCCCACATCAACCTATTATTATATATTATAGCGAAAGGCTTTCAATATTAAAAATAAAATTATTTTATAATTTTCAACTTTGATTGTCCAAACTATATAAAAAAAAAGGAATAGAAAAAGAAAGAAAGAAAAAAGAAAGCACCCCACAATCTAAATTATACTAGTGAGGCTACAAAGAGATTTTTGGGTTGATTTTCAGATGAGAAAAAGTATGGTAGAAGACAAAAAAAAATATAAAAATGGTATTTCTACCATTTTCAAATAAATAAATTTGCAGAAAATACTTAATTCATTTGCAAAGTTCCCTCGTTTATGTAATATATAATCCTATATGCTATTTAAGCACCTCCACCTCCACCCACGCTGGGAGGGTCCCAAAAAGGAAACCCTAGGTTCATATCAAAATACAAACACAGAGAAGCAGAAGAACAACAGCAATTCCGAGAGAAGAAGAAGAAGAAGAAGAAGAAGAAGTGGAGATGGGTGAGGGGCAGGGGAGATGCCTTTACGAGATCCTGGGCGTGTCTCGAGAGAGCACCCAAGACGAGATCCGCTCCGCCTACAAGAAGCTCGCCCTCCAGCTCCACCCCGACAAGCTCATCTCCACCGGCGTCTCCGAGCCCGACGCCACCGCCGCCTTCCAATCCCTCCTCAACGCCTACCAGGTCCTCTCCGATCCCCGCGAGCGCTCCTGGTACGACTCCCACCGCTCCCAAATCCTCTTCTCCTCCTCCTCCTCCTCCTCCTCCTCCCACCACCACCTCCTCGACGTCACCACCCTCCTCCCCTTCTTCTCCAATTCCGCCTTCTCCGGCTTCTCCAACTCCCCCAACTCCTTCTTCTCCGTCTACGGCGACATCTTCTCCAAAATCCACGCCCAGGAGCTCTCCTTCGCCCGCGGGCTCGCCATCGACATCGACCTCGTCGGAAACGCCCCCCTCATTGGGAACTTGGACAGCCCCTTCGCCCAGGTCTCCGCCTTCTACTCCTTCTGGTCCGCCTTCTCCACCGTCTTGGACTTCTCCTGGGTCGACCCCTACAATTCGTCCTTCGCCGTGCCCTCTCGCAAGGCCCGCCGCTCTATGGAGGACGAGAACAAGAAGAAGAGGAAGAAGGCCAGGCGGGAATTCAATGACACGGTTCGTGCCTTGGCCGCGTTTGCCAAGAAGAGGGATAAGAGGGTCGCTGAGATGCAGATGAAGAGGAGCATAGAGGAGGAGAGGCGGCGAGCGGCGGAGAAGGAGAAGAGGAAGGAGGACCTGAAGAAGAAGATGGAGAAAGCGAGGCTGTATAAAGAGCCCGAGTGGGCCAGAATTGAGGAAGGAGAGGAGGCTGCAGCCGGTGGCGGGTTCGAGGAGGATGAAATTGAAGAGGATGGGAGGCGGAAGGAGAACGAGTTGTATTGCATAGTGTGTAGTAAGAAGTTCAAATCGGAGAAGCAGTGGAAGAACCACGAGCAGTCCAAGAAGCACCGCGAGAAGGTTGCTGAGCTGAAGGTTTCATTCAATGCGGAAGGTGGAGAAGGAGGAGAAGATGGCGATGAAGGCGAGCTAACGGTTATGGAGGATGCTTCTGATAAAACTCGCACCGGGGATTTCGGTTCCAATAGACAGACAGCAGATAATGTGGATGATTTATGTGATGAACTCGAAGACGGTTTAAGTCTTGGGGAAGAACAACTGAGTGAAACTAAGAGCACTGCTGGTGAGAGTGATGGTGACAAGGAAAGGGCTCAGGCTTCCTTTTTTAACAGTGGTTTAGAAGAGGGGGGTGAAGTGTTTGGAAGTGATGAGGAGACGAGCATTCTAGAAGCAATGATAGCCGGGCGCAGGAGAAAAAAGAATGCGCCTGAGCATCAGCCTGATTCATCAACGTCTGGGAAAGCCCGTGAGAATGTTAGCGATGCAGAGAGCTTTATGGAATATGATACTCGGAAAACCACACGTCGGAACCGGCGGTCAAGAAAAGGCGGCGGTGCCAAATCAAATGCAGGAGCTGCAGGAGCAGAGACAAATGGAGTGCGGGAGGAAAATAAGCTTGATGCTAATGGGAGTGAAGTTCGGGTTGAGAAAGATGGTGCTGATGATATTTCATCTTTGAAGGAGTCTTCGGCCAGTTTTGTTGAGGAACCCAGCACAAAGATCCCATTGGATCAATCCTCTGATAAAAACCAGAAACCCTCAAATCAATCTGTTGTTAGAAAAGGTGCTCGGCAGAGGGACACAAATGCTAAGGCGAGAGGCTTATCGAAAGGAAAGAAACAGAATGTATGAATAATTATGGTGTTTCTTTTACTATTTTTCTTTGTTAGCCTCTCTTTCTTGTTAGTAGGTCTGTTTGTTTGCATACATAGCAAATAGGAATTCATGGTCAAATGAGCTCCACGCTAGGACTTGAATTACTAGGGTGATGGCTGGGTATCCATTTCCCATCTTATCTTGATTCAATTTCCTTAAAGGTAGGTTATTTTATAATCATTTTTGGATATTCAACTTTGATCTTCAGGTCTAACCACTTGTTGCATGAATTTATATGCATTCAATTCCTATCTATCATCCAAGCAAACAGGCCCTGTGAATAACATGAACTTAGAATGAAATTCTGTTTGTCTATCTATCTATTTATTTTTATTAGACATGTATGGATGCAAAAATGAAACTAGCATTATTCTTGAGTTATTTATTTATTTGACGTGTATTGATGGAAAAAATGAAACTAGCATTACTCATGAACTCATGCTATTTAGAAAATGGTGTGGAAGTCTTATGTTTTCTTCGCAACATTTTCCAAAGTATGCCACAGCATACATTTCACCGCTTTGATCATCAAGAATCTGTTTTTCGTGCACTAGAGCTGAAAAGCATTTGCTGTGCAGTGAATCAAGTGGCTAATGCTAATAAATTTAACAACAATTAGTGCATTACTATCAATAGACAACCATTTGAACACCATCTCAAAAGCTTGAAATTTTCCTTGGGGTTTTTGTGAATCACTCCAACCAGAGTTCTCTTCACCAACCCTTCCCCAACCCCTATTTTTGTTGTTGTTGTTGAATGGTGAACACAATTGAAAGACAGAGAATGCTAAATGGAGAGAATGAGATGGTCTATCAGGGTAATAGACATCTTGTTTTTATGATTCTTTCCTTACAAATTCCTTGATTATAACTACGATAAAATTTAATGGATATTAATCGAAACCAGTCATCCTAATTAAAATTAAGGCTAATTACAATCATTCAAGGGTTAAAAAGTGATAATTTCTTAGGGTCATGCAGTCCTTGATTGTTGATCCTATGATACTATGCCAATATAATTTCCATCTCTATAGTGCTCCACAAGGCCTTGGAAGGCTCCCTGCATGCATAGCACTAGGCCTACTTAGGGCAAATGTAAGGAGTCAGGGCTATGATGTTGATAATGAAAAGAGGATAAAAATGTATTTTACATGTTCATGGAAATACACCAGTCCGTTATGCACTACGTATTGATATGTAAGTATGCCGATTTGAATTTGATAAATGATATTGCTTTTATTAATATGTATGAATGATTTATGATATGTTGCTATTCATTAATAGATATACATATGACTCTTATATTGTACATGTTAAGTGATGAATGGGGTGTTGGTGTTAAAAACCAGCTTGAAATGTCATTTTATTGACTGAAAGCACAATAGAATTTGTGCTCCATACTGACCGGTACTGTAATTCTTTATATATATTTATATAGATTGCATGTTCATGATTCCATGTATGATTGAGAAATGCCTTGGCAAATTTTTTTGAAGGCACCTTAAGCAAACACCAATTTTATTATTTTAAAATTTATCCCTCTGATGCATTTGATTATCTATCCATTAAATTCATGTGATCTGTTTAGCTTTCCCCTGATCTAATTTGATCATCAATTGCGTGCAGGCAACATCAAAGACATCTGCTCATACATGTGAAACCTGTGGGGAGAACTTTGAATCAAGGTACTTGAAGGTTTTGCTTCTCTCAATGGTCTTTTGAGCAGCTATTTTGCAATTATCTTCTTCTTTCTTTTCTTGGTGGGTGATTATAAAATTGGTTCTGCAAGACCAAAACCAGTGCATCCGCAAAAACTTTGGGGCCTGTTTGGCATTGTGCTGTTGGAATGTTCCCAAGTTCCTGTGGGATGGAAAGAAGAAAACCTGTTTGGTAGCGGCGAATTAGCTTTTTCAGATTTTGGCTCTCCGTATTTGTCTCTGGAATTGTGGCCTGATGGAATAGAATTTGTGAAACAATTTCATATCGGTTTTTTTAAGAGAATGTATCAGTGGCCCAAAAGTTTTTTGGACGAAATATCGGTAACTCCTAATCCCTCGTACAAAAGAAGTACTTTGTTATTCACACCTCTGTCAGCTCTCTCTGTCCTTTCCAAGTCCGTCTCCCATCCTTTGTCTCTTTCTCTCCCACGCGAACACCACCCCCCTCCCTCGGCCCCTTTCTCCTCTCTCTCTCTCTCCCTCTCCTTTTTTTCGACAGATTTACCTATTTTGAATTCGGTTTCTTTAAATCTGGATGCTAGTGTGAAGTTCATATACTTTTCATTGATTTTAGGCCTAGTAAGATTTCCTCTTATTAGTGTGTGGATCTTTTCTCATTGTTTATGAATGGGTCTTATAGATAGTCTCTTTTTCAAAATGGACCTCTTGCTCTTGTATTTTCTGAGATGAGACTTGTAAATTTCACTCTTTTGAATTATTTCTTGAATTTTGGGAAACTGGATCCTTGATCATATTGTTACTGCCGAGGGATAATGAACATTTGGAATAAGAATAACTTTTCTTTGTTGGTTTTCTTAAATATATATATATATATTTAAGTCTCTGTTAATTATATGGCTTCATGATAGGGCAAACGCGAGCACCTTTATCTTCTATGCTGTGAGCTCCTAACATCTTGCACCAGCCTCTGCCATGTCCAACAGTCAATTCATTAATCAGTCCTGTGCTTATTGCTGATCTAAGGCCTGTTGAAAAATTGGGAATTTTAACTTTGCACTAATGCCATAAATTATAGTGCTTATAGACGAGATAAAACCATGCCCAAATTAGTTATTTGATAGTTATATTTTCACTTCTGTTGTGATACCCTGAATTATAAGATGATCTTTAGTACTGTGATTTTGCTTGAAAGTTGATAAACTTCAGGCTGATTAATTATTTTTTATTGCAAAGTTTTTGTTTGACATGAATGTGAGAATATTTTTAATTTATTAAGTTTTATATTTGTTAATATTATGATGATATCATGAAGAGGATTTTATGGGAAAAAACCCCTTAGTTGTATACTGCACAAAATTAGTCCCACAAAAATTTAGTGCTCTTGCAGTACTTTCTTCTTCCTTCCGTTGTTTCTTCCTCTTCTTCCTCCTCTTCCTCCTCTTTCTCCATGTCCTCTTTCTTCCTCTTCTTCATGCTTATCCTTCTCCTTCATGTCATCCTCTTCCTTTTTATTCCTCCCTTCTGTGTTCTCTCTTCTCCTCTGTTACACCACTTCCATGCCCAGACCAAACCCAAAAGAGGCCTGAAACCCATCTCTGCACAACCATCAGGTGTCTTCTGGTCTTCCACCCCACCCCCCCACATCGTCTTCGCTCCCTTTCTCCACCATGCTGATGGGGGCATCAAACCAAGAAGGAAAGTGCGTAGCATGAACTCAATTTGGATGGATTATCCTTTTCTAGGGTTAATTCATCTTGGATTACAAGATCCACCGTTGGATCATAGCCTCGATGAAGATCCATCGTTGGAGGGCTCCCAAGGCATACAAGTAGAAGGCCCCATCTTGGGATGTGCCAAGGGAGAATAGAAGAATTATTGATGTTTAATTTTGATGTTTTAATTTTAATAAGGGCCCCAAGTTGTGTTAGTTCAGTTATGTATTAAAAAGGGGGTCCCAATAGTTGTAGTTTTATTTTAATGTTTGAGAGGGGGGGCCACAACTTAAATTCCAGCAATGGAATTCGTGCAAGGGGGATCCAAATCCTCCCATTCGGCCACTTTGTGTTTCTTTTTTTGTTTTATTTATTTTATGTCTTGTCTTAAGTGAAGTTACATCTTTCAATCTCAGCCATTGATTGGTTAGGGCTGAGTTTTCTCTTCTTTTAAATATGTAACTCCATCTTGGAGAAGCCATCATTGATGAATAAAAGAACTCTTCTCTTGCTGAAAGCTTCTCAAGTCTTCTTGAGAGATTTTGGATCTTCCTCGCCCTAGTTGGGGAGTTTGGCGTGAGGCCAAGTACATCATCTTCTCTAAGGTATTCTTCCTCCTTCTTTTCTTTTGGTAAAGAACATCCAGCCTTTCAGTCCAAGAAACCCTTCTTCTCTTCTTCTAAAACCAGCCCAATCTTGGGTTAAGAAGAGAAGTCATCCTAACAGTCCCAGATCTGAATTCTGAACATCATAAACTTCACGATCAGATCTGAAACATAGAGCATGCAGCCAAATAGCCTATGGATCTGAACACATATCATCTTGGACAGATCTGAAAAATACTTTTGAGCCCAAACCAAGAAGCTATTGGCAACCAACTGCTGTATCTCCACATTCAGATCTGAATTTAAAACTTTCAGATCTGAACATTTGATTGATTTAAAATCCCTAGAAGGATTGGTAGTTCCACTTCCTCAAGATCCACCTCCTGATTTGGGGAAAACATTCGCGGGACCGATTTGTATGGCGAATCAAGCTAAATACCCATTGCTGAAATTAATATTGCCTTGTGCTGGTGCCAATCTATGCGATTTAATGTGCATGTTATTTTGATTTGATCTCTCTCCTTGCATATCATTCATTAATTGTCTAGGGTCCTGCATCAAATTGGTATCAGAGAACAGTTTCTCTAGGGATTTGCATCACGCATACATTACATCGCATTGTGTCTCATTGATCATACATAGTTGTTGCATGCCCACTAGAAGTGGTCGGGAACATCAGCCCCTAGTTTACAGAATGGCAGGTCCTTCTCAATCCAAACCCAGTTCTGACCAGTCCGGTACAGCCATAGACCAATTGCAAAAGATCGTAGAAAGTCTAGCAGCGCAAGTTCAAACCCTATATCAAGGACAAGCTGAACTAACTAATGGGTTTAGGGAACTTGAGCGATCTATTCAGGAGGATGACAGGAGACGTCATCGACGTCATGAGAGAGATGACCATGAGGTGGACCCCGATGGCGAGTCCAATAATGGATTTGATCACAGGGGTCATGGGAGAGATCAAAATCCAGATGGATGGATTTTGAAGAGTGTTAAGGTTGATGCCCCTACTTTTGATGGTCGGATGGACCCATAGGTTTTCTCTGATTGGCTTTCTGATATGGACCATTACTTTAAATGGTATGAAATGTCAGAAGGAAGGAAGGTTAAGCTGGCCACCATGAAATTAGTAGGTCAAGCCCGGATATTTTGGGTCAGCTTGGAAACTAATGAGCAAAGATTAGGCCTTCCTGCCATTAATACGTGGGAACGAATGAAGGAAAGATTGAAGGATAAATACCTTCCCCAATCCTACCATGAGAGACTCCTTGATCAAAGGAGTACTTTACGCCAGGGTAGTATGACTGTTCAAGATTACATCACGAAATTTGAGGAATTAAATTTGAGATGTGATGTAAAAGAGGAACAGTTATCACTCCTCTCACGGTTTAGGACAGGGCTACGATCTGAGATCCGGAGAGAGTTGCTTCACCATAGGATCACATCCCTTGCGGACATGTATGAAAAAGCCATGGATTTGGAGCAATATGTTAAACCGCAATTTCCTAAAAGGTTAGACTCGCGCAATTCTGATTCTCGAGTCCATGGCTCTAGCGCGAAGCCTACTTTTGGGAACTCTTCTTTCCAGAGGGGAGCATCTAGTGATTCCTCATGGGAACAAAAGGGCAAAGGTTCTGATGTTGATAAGACAAAAAAACTCTCTCAAATCAAGTGCCGCAAGTGTCATGGATATGGACATTATGCTGTTACATGCCCTACAAGAAACTTGTTCATATCAGAGGCCCTTGATGATAGTGATCCGGATGTAGATAACTATGTTCCTGATTTCATTCCATCCGATGATGAATGTGAGGATCCCGAGGATCGTATGTCTTTTCTCCGATTTCTTCCTGCTTACCAAACGGATGAGGAAAAGACACGATCGGGAGTTCATGAGAGTGCCAAAATGTTAGTGGTGAGATGTGCCTTAACCCTACAGGAAGATGAAGATTGGCGCCGAACAGCCATCTTCCACACTTACCTAAAGTGTAATGAACGGAGTTGCAAACTCATAATTGACAGTGGCAGTTGTACCAATGCAGTTTCCTCTAGTACTGTCACTCGTTTAGGGTTAAAGGCTGAACCACATCCTAGGCCATATCGTGTCTCGTGGGTAGACTCCACGTCTATTCCAGTCACCCAAAGATGCTTGGTCCCACTTCAACTTTCCTCTTATAAGGATCAATTATGGTGTGACGTTGTTCCCATGGATGTGGGCCACCTCATTTTGGGAAGACCCTAGTTGTACGATCTTGATGTTACCAATTTTGGTAAATCAAATATTTGTGTCTTCAACTTTGATGGGAGGAAAGTGAAACTTCACCCACTACCTCCTAAAGACAATAATGAGAAAAAGAAGACACCAACCACTGGGTCGAATGATAAGGTTAAGACCTCTAGCGTGGAGCCCAATGAAACAAATAAGGACCCAAAAGGGAAGAATGTTGTGTCTAAGGGTATTCACATTTTGAGCGCCTCCGACTTTGAACGTGAACTCCAGGACACCCTCACAAGTGTCCAAGAGTCTGAAACAACCATGTTTGCTTTAGTGACTAAAGCAATCCCCACTGAAAAGGCTGTAGAGGCCCCAAGTGAAGTAAACCCTATCTTGAAGGAATTTCATGATGTCTTCCCTGAGGACTTACCCAATGAGCTTCCACCTTTGCGTGATGTGCAACATGCCATTGACTTGGTCCCTGGATCATCATTACCAAACTTGCCCCACTATAGGATGAACCCAATGGAACATGCCGAGCTAAAAAGGCAGGTTGAGGACCTTCTTACTAAAGGGTTTATCCAAGAAAGTAAGAGCCCATGCGCAGTTCCTGCACTCCTCACACCCAAGAAGGATGGCTCTTGGAGGATGTGTGTGGATAGTCGGGCAATTAATAGAATCACCGTTAAGTATCGGTTTCCCATACCGAGACTTGATGATATGCTGGACATGATGGCTGGTGCCAAAATCTTTTCAAAAATTGATCTTAAAAGTGGTTACCACCAAATTCGTATCCGGCCCGGTGATGAGTGGAAAACAGCCTTCAAGACGAAGGATGGTTTGTATGAATGGTTGGTCATGCCCTTTGGCTTGACAAATGCGCCCAGCACATTTATGAGGGTTATGACACAAGTGCTACGACCATTCATAGGCAAGTTTTTGGTGGTCTACTTTGATGACATTCTCATCTATAGTAGCACCAGGGAACAACATATGGACCATTTGAGGGAGGTTTGTTTAACTTTAAGGGGGGGAAAATTGTTCGCGAATCTTAAGAAATGTGTTTTCTTGTCTTCACAAGTTGTCTTCTTAGGGTTTGTCGTTTCTGCAGACGGGATGTCTCCCGATCCCGAAAAAGTCAAGGCCATTGTAGAATGGCATGAACCGCGAAACATTCATGAGGTGCGTAGTTTCCATGGTCTTGCTACCTTCTACAGGCGATTCATCCGAAACTTCAGTTCAGTAATGGCTCCAATTACTGACTGCATGAAGAAGGGTGAATTTTCTTGGAGTTCCGCAGCCACCAAAGCTTTTCTAGAAATCAAGAAGAAGATGACGGAAGCTCCAGTTATGCGACTTCCTGATTTTTCTAAGGTTTTTGAGGTGGCATGCGACGCTTCAGGTGTCGGCATTGGAGGAGTCCTTAATCAAGAAGGGCATCCTGTCGCCTATTTCAGCGAGAAGCTGAATACGGATCGACAGAAATACTCCACTTATGAAAAGGAATTCTACGCGGTAGTGCAAGCATTAAAACACTGGAGACATTATTTACTACCGAATGAATTCGTTCTGTACTCAGACCATGAGGCTCTGAAGTACATTCAATCCCAGGCCAAGCTGAGATCCAAACATGCGCGGTGGATCGAAACATTACAAGAATTTTCATTTGTTCTTAAACATAAGCCAGGGGTTGAAAACAAGGCCGCCGACGCCTTAAGTCGTAAGGTTGCATTGCTTCATTCCATGAGTGTTAGCGTCATTGGCTTTGAGCGCTTACCGGAAGCATACATTACCTGTCCTGATTTTGATGATCTTTATAAAATGCTTTCGGATAATCCTTTGCACAATGCTCAAGGATTTTTGCTCAAGGATGGTTTCCTTTTCAAAGGAAACAAGTTATGCATTCCCCGGACTTCACTCCGTGACTTTCTCGTTTGGGAACTGCACGCGGGAGGAATCGCAGGCCATTTCGGTCGCGATAAAACCATTGCCCTTGTGGAGGATCGATTTTATTGGCCCTCTCTTAAACGAGACGTTGCTAAGATTATTGGGCAATGTAGAACCTGCCAACTTGCGAAGCATCGCAAGCAAAATACGGGGTTGTATACTCCGTTGCCCGTGCCACATGCACCATGGCAGGATATTAGTATGGATTTCGTGTTGGGTCTCCCGAATACTCTTTGTAAACACGATTCCATATTTGTTATTGTGGACCGTTTTTCTAAGATGGCCCACTTCATACCCTGTGCGAAAACCTCTGATGCGTCTCATGTAGCACGCTTATTCTTTAATGAGGTTGTTCGACTTCATGGGCTTCCTTCTACCATTGTGTCTGACCGCGATGTGAAATTCACGAGCTACTTTTGGAAGACACTTTGGATGATCATGGGCACTAAGCTCCGTTTTTCGTCTGCCTATCATCCTCAGACCGATGGTCAAACTGAGGTTGTCAACCGGAGCTTAGGGAATCTTCTTCGGTGTTTGGTGGGTGAACATGTCAAAACGTGGGATGTAATGTTACCGACTGCTGAGTTCGCATATAATAGTTCGGTCAATAGGTCCATTGGCATGAGTCCATTTGAGGTTGTGTTGGGTTATAAACCTAGATTGCCCATAGATCTCATTCCTGTTAATTCACTGCATAGACCATCTGCATCCGCTGAGTCATTTGCACAGCATATCCATGCATTGCATGAAGAGATCAAACGTCGGATTAATATGCACAATGATTCTTATAAAATGGCAGCTAATGCACATCGACGCCATGTTGAGTTCAGCATAGGGGATTATGTTATGGTCCGTATGCGACCTGAACGGTTTCCTTCGGGGACTACAAAAAAATTACAGGCCCGCAGTGCTGGACCATTCAAGGTTGTCAGGAAATTGGGTCCCAATGCCTATGTTTTAGAATTGCCACCTGACTGGGGGATCAGTCCAATCTTTAATGTGGAAGACCTTGTTCTTTGCCATGATCCCATTAGTCCATCCCACTCTTCCCACACTTCTGTGCCCGTCATTCAATCAACCCATGACCCACAAGTCTCCATTGATGTCAACCCATATGATTCAACCCAGTTTGAACAGACTCTTCCCACTCCTCCTACACCTGTTCCTAGCCAACTGAAAGATGTTGTGGAGGATATACTTGATGATACCTTGGTCTCCACCAGACACGGGGGATATCAGAAATATCTTGTCAAATGGAAGGATAGACCTACTACAGATTGCACATGGGTGACTCGTTCTGAGCTACAACGCCTCAATCCTGATCTATTGGAGCAGTATGACAGCTTTATTTCGCCAGTGGCGAATTCTTCGCAGCCCCGGGGAATTGATGGGGGCATCAAACCAAGAAGGAAAGTGCGTAGCATGAACTCAATTTGGATGGATTATCCTTTTCTAGGGTTAATTCATCTTGGATTACAAGATCCACCGTTGGATCATAGCCTCGATGAAGATCCATCGTTGGAGGGCTCCCAAGGCATACAAGTAGAAGGCCCCATCTTGGGATGTGCCAAGGGAGAATAGAAGAATTATTGATGTTTAATTTTGATGTTTTAATTTTAATAAGGGCCCCAAGTTGTGTTAGTTCAGTTATGTATTAAAAAGGGGGTCCCAATAGTTGTAGTTTTATTTTAATGTTTGAGAGGGGGGGCCACAACTTAAATTCCAGCAATGGAATTCGTGCAAGGGGGATCCAAATCCTCCCATTCGGCCACTTTGTGTTTCTTTTTTTGTTTTATTTATTTTATGTCTTGTCTTAAGTGAAGTTACATCTTTCAATCTCAGCCATTGATTGGTTAGGGCTGAGTTTTCTCTTCTTTTAAATATGTAACTCCATCTTGGAGAAGCCATCATTGATGAATAAAAGAACTCTTCTCTTGCTGAAAGCTTCTCAAGTCTTCTTGAGAGATTTTGGATCTTCCTCGCCCTAGTTGGGGAGTTTGGCGTGAGGCCAAGTACATCATCTTCTCTAAGGTATTCTTCCTCCTTCTTTTCTTTTGGTAAAGAACATCCAGCCTTTCAGTCCAAGAAACCCTTCTTCTCTTCTTCTAAAACCAGCCCAATCTTGGGTTAAGAAGAGAAGTCATCCTAACAGTCCCAGATCTGAATTCTGAACATCATAAACTTCACGATCAGATCTGAAACATAGAGCATGCAGCCAAATAGCCTATGGATCTGAACACATATCATCTTGGACAGATCTGAAAAATACTTTTGAGCCCAAACCAAGAAGCTATTGGCAACCAACTGCTGTATCTCCACATTCAGATCTGAATTTAAAACTTTCAGATCTGAACATTTGATTGATTTAAAATCCCTAGAAGGATTGGTAGTTCCACTTCCTCAAGATCCACCTCCTGATTTGGGGAAAACATTCGCGGGACCGATTTGTATGGCGAATCAAGCTAAATACCCATTGTTGAAATTAATATTGCCTTGTGCTGGTGCCAATCTATGCGATTTAATGTGCATGTTATTTTGATTTGATCTCTCTCCTTGCATATCATTCATTAATTGTCTAGGGTCCTGCATCACATGCCCAGACAGAAACAGAAAATGCATGGATTTCAAATGGAAATCCACATGGTGATGCCTTCATATTTCCCCTCTTTTCATTCATGTGAGTAAAAAAAGTCAAATGCGTGTTTGTTTTTCTCATGAATGGAAAGAAGTCAGTGGGTGGGGGCTCTGCTGCTTCATGCAGTAGTGGCTCTTTCAATTCACGTGCACGGCCACAGGAATGAGAGAAGCGGGTCGGTTCTTGTCAGTCTGGATGAAGAACAGAACAGGATTCCATCCTGCACACAGAAGGGTGGTTTCTGTTGGAGTTACCCCTGATTGGGTGGGCCACAATTGATCTGATTACAGAGGTTGGATACTGGAAGGATTTCGAGTTGGGTTGAGCACCAATGGAGAAGGTCCAGTCCCAGATGTCTTGTTCCTCTTGCATTTCTCCTTCTCTCCCATCTCCTCTTCTCGGTCAAACGGAATCAGATAGTTCTCACGACAGAACCAAGCCCAGTTCTTCCTTGTCCCTCTATACCTGAAAGAGGATGTGGAGAAAGAGGAGGAAGAAGCAATGGAAGAAAGAAGAAAGTAGAGGGGGAGCGATGCTAGCTTCTCCCCCCATCTTGAAAAAACATAAAATTTCTGCACGAAATCAGGCCCGGGGGGCCAATTTCGCGCACTAAATTTATTTGGAACCAATATTGTGCAGTGTCCAACTAAAGGATTTGTTCCCATAAATTCCTCTATCATGGATTTTATAACAAATTTAAATTTAAAAGGATTGCCAAAACATTTGATTTAGAGCAAAATTGTTATGATATTTCCAAACAAGTTCCACAACATATTTTTGGCTGAATGGCTTAACATAATGCTGCCAAACAAGTTCTGCACAACATAGTCTTTTGGTGCAACTTGATCTCAGAGCAAAATTGGGAATAACATAGGAATGATGCCAAATGGGCCCTTTGATGCGAAGGCCAGCTCCCTTGTGTAAGGTGCCAAACTAATACACCACAGCTTCTACCCCTGTATGTGTGGCTGGTGCAGAGCTCACCCAATTCCTCTACCACCATGCCATGCATAGGGATGGTCTGTATTTCTACTCTATGTTCAGAGTCGATACCTGTATCCATGATTCACTTACTCACTGACTGACATTTTTTTTTTTTTGTGTGGCAGGAACAAACTGCATATGCACTTGGGAGACACAGGCCATGCAGTGTTGAAATTTCGATGAGGGATCCATTCACTGCAAGATGTGGCTGGTGGCCAGTGGCCGGTTTTTGTCTTATTTTGATTTTTTTTTCTCCTTTAATTGTAGTGAGTCACTCGAACCATTCAGTTGGAAGAATCACCGAGGCATTTCTTTTAAAAGAATATTACTGATAAGAATTACTAGTTTTTTATGCGATAGGATTTGGATTTTGTCTTCGAATTGCATGTAATGAAACTAGTCAATTGTAATTCTAAATGATACATGCTGTTGGCCGGTCTTGTTAGAAATGGATGATAAACTTGTTGTCATTTCATAAAACTAAAATAGAGGTTTTAAGAAAAATTATCTTTGTTCACCAGTTTCATCTTCTCAGAGAATTGATACAAATCCTAACCCTTCCATTCTGGCCAGAAAATCAGATCCCATCAAGGGAGTAGTGATTCATGTCAATGCAAAAATAATCTAGGATATACTGCACCATCAGACTTGAGAACGGATCACTCCCAGCAAACTTAATCAATCCAAATGAATGGCATCATAAGTCCATCCCATGTTAATGGTCAAGACATGCCGCCCTGATCATGCAGCAAATGATAAATAAAAAATAAAAAAGAAATTGATGTGGCCTATTATAGTTTTTTGGGCTCAGTTGACCACTTGATATCAACATTCAAATATTGCAAGATTAAAATATGTGAATCTCAACTACTGTCAGCACGGTCCCACCTCAAATCAGGTCAACAGTCTGGATCGATAAATTGTGTATAGTATTATTTCTCATTTAGCTGTGGATTGTTCCGTTCCAATTCAAGTAAAAAATCTGCAGACCTCCAGAGAGAGAGAGAGCCAATTCAGAGATTGTATTTGATAAAGCTATAACAAATTTATCATCTAAAATCATACGCTACATGATTCCGGACGCCAGCAAGTCCATTCAACAACTTCTAATATATAATTGCTAAGTATTTTTTCCATTAAGTGCATGGGTCACTTCAATTACAAAAAAAATGAAATGATAGGGGTGCAATCATAATGGTCTAATGACAGCACCATGAATATACTCCAAAGCTTCCCCCTCAGAGAGCTGTTTCCCTTCTACCAGGCCTCTCACTAAGGTATTTGCATAGGCTTCAGCTGGAGCACACAATGGAAGCTTTCCAGATCTAAAGCTCTCGATAACGGAAAGGGGACACCTGCATGTGGATTAATGAGAAGATTGCATATGACGAAACCTACACAATCATTTATAGAAAAAAGAGAGAGAGAGAGAGAGAGAGAGAGAGAGAGAGATAGAGTACTTATATCATGGAGGGCAATAAGTGTCATTGTGCAAAATCCATTTACTAGTTTAGAAGACCGAATTGTTTAGAATTGGTGCTAGCCTACGCCATTCCTAGCCAGAAGGTATGGAATAGTATTTTACTTGAAAATGAAGAAAAGTTCCTACAGAGAATGTTTTTATCTTCTCAACATTTTTTTTTTTTTTTTGTGAAAATGAGAGGATGAGGGCTTTTGATTAAGGGGCAGAAGGGTCAACAATCCAGCATGAAGATATCCAATGATCTGATTCACTTTCCACATGGACAACTAGGGACTGATCCCCTGTTGTTGCTTTGTTAGTTAAGAACTTGTGTAGCATGTGTGGGGTGCATGAGTTGAGCATTCACTAGAAAGAGAAAAAAAAAACACTGGATTAACAAAGAGGTGGAATTAAAAATTAAAAGGTTGGGCCTGTTTGGCATCATTATGGACTTTTTTTTTTTTGCTAGAACATTATGGACATATTTCATTATGAGAATGAATGAAGAAAAACCTGTTTGGAATGCAATTCGAAAGAAAATCTAGATAGAGGAGGGAGTCCAAACAACTTTTTCTTCATTCATTCTCCAAATGAAAACATTTCAAAAATGATGCCAAACAAGCCCTTACTTTCCCAGAATTATAAACAAAACAAATCAAAAAAGGGGAAAAAATCAAACATGAAATGGAAAAAGAAAGATAGTTCAGTCATTTGCTAGAAAAGACTTGAGCAACCAGAGCTGTCTTTCAAGTCCAATGATTCCAACAGGGAATGAGGGTCATTAATTTAGATCTTGAGTTCAGAGATTGCCAGATCTGATTTTGATTCTGCATTAATTATCAAAGGAATGTGTAAGAATAGCTGAAGTTATTTTCGTCCAGGATCATTCAGAAGTGTATTGAAATGAAGTAACCAAAGGACATGCCAGTACCATGCTAATTTTGCAATGCAGTATAATGAAGTTTGGTAATGAGCTAGCTTGTAGCATTCCTCACAGATAAGTTACTATAAGAACCCAATTGAACAAAATAACAGTACATATATACAGAAATTTTGCAAGAAACATACGTCATAGTCAATATGGGAAGATCGCCATCTGTCCCCAAGTAAACAAGATTGGAATACCAACCACCCTGTAACATGATTGTGGAATCTTGTAAGTTTAAAAAGTGAAAAGCAATCTAATCAAATGACAGTGCCGTTTATGCATTGAATAAGTAGAGATGCTGTAAGCATATACAATGATACCGAAGGATACACTTCATATAGGCAGCATAGTAGTGCTTAAACAAGTTGATGTGTGATGTAAAAATAAGAAAGATGGCTACACATATCTAAGAAGAGTGTCCACACTTCATATTGTTAAATTTATAATATAGCAGACCATGTGAAGCAGGCTACCCACTTTACCCAGTGGATTGAGTTGTATAATGCTAGTGACGATATCTCCAATTTACACAAATATAAACACTTTATTGTACTCCAATGACCTCTCTTGGCTAAATGCCACCAAAATCCTAATTTGCCCAATAGACCCAAAACTGAGATCTCTCCTTGAAGATAGATGGTGATGTCAAGGATGACTCAACAGGCCCTGATTTTGAAGTTTGACAATGGGAGACTTTGATTAAATAAACATTTGGGCAAAGGGCATTTTGGAAAACCCAGCCATACCTTTTGATCCAAGTGATGAAGAATTCTTTGAAAAGATTTAAAACACATTAAAATCCAATAATGTACTCCAAAACAACAATTCATAAGAAATCGAGCTCAAATTTGAAATATGGAAAGGAAGACTTGCCTGTGGACTTTCAAAAAATTTGATTCATATGTTATGAAAATGTTGATCACAATGTAGTCAATGTGCACCTTAAATCAAGAAATTATGGAGATCATCACAAGTAATTGTACGTACATCCTAGGTGATAAATAATAATAAAAAAAGTTCAGAAACACTCAAAACTGTTTAGTCAGTCAAGAAAAGTGATATATCTCGTCTTCCATCAAGAAAGCCAAATGATAGTACCACTGCATTACTAACTCCAAGTGCTCTCCAAATGTCTTGCTACAATTCCATTCTCGCTGATCCACAAGGAACTTCACCACTTTAATAGGGTTCTGAATAGTGAAGCCATACTCTGATATTATTTCAATATCAAAATAAAAAAGGGCAATATTTAAGCTGAAGCTTTATATATCTAGAGAGAGAGAGAGAGATTTACCAAATAAAATCTATCAATATTGATTTTGACATGACTAAATGTCCAAAGACAAAAACTTGTGCAAGATCCCAGCAATACCAATATAAGAACCAAATCCTAACGCCACTAGGCAAATTAACAAGTCAGGTGGGGAATTGTAGGCTTCATCTTCTGAGTTTCAGTTTTCATTTTCAGGAAATTATTAAACTAGCATTTTCCACATGCAACCAATAATGGTGTCATGCCAGAACACTGAAAAAAGACAATAGACATACCTTGAGAACCTCCAGAGTTACGGACTTGTTTTTTGCAGAAAAATCCAATGCAGATAAATCAAACAAAGGAGGTCCACTCTCCATGCTTCCATCGTTCTCCTCAAGCACTAAACAGTTCTCCTGAAGCAAGACATCATTGAACTGCTCAAGCCTGTGAAAGAAGAGACCGTCAGACTAGCAAACACTGAAGCTGATATTAGAAGCTCAACTCTGGAAATTTGAGCCGCATCAAGTGCCTTTTGAAGAAAAATAAGATTAGAATTACATTGACTACATACGTTATTTTGTACATGCACATGTAAGCTTTATCACCAGCATTACTTTCTGGATGAAGAAAAGCTACTCCTCCTGCACCCCATGTGTGTGTACAAGATCGCCCAAAGAACAAACAATGAGGCACTGTCTTCCACTTTATCTCTTTAGGTAAGCTCCTGTCTTTTGATCCAAAACACGGCTTTTGCATACCTTTCACCTAGGAGGCATTATATGGATGAGGAAGATATATTTACAGCATTGTTTAAGAAAGAAACCACAAAAGGATAGCTACAAGAGGTATCAGTTGATAAACCCACCTTCTAGATGTTAGGGTGTATCCTGTTATTGCTTACATTGTGCCATCCTATCCGATCAGTCTACTAAAAGAGGGCAATTACAGCCAATTTTCCACGGGTAAAGTCAAATGGTTTAGCAATTAACACCCCATCCGTACTAAGGCGCATCAAATGAATGGTTTGTACACAGCCTACACACAGTCTAACAATATAGAGCCAAGCAAATGGCGAAGCAGAACATTGAATATTTGTTCAAGCTGCAAAGTAGCCATCTCTAAAAAGAACCAATAGAAGCCCATCTTTCAGATTCTTATATTTGATGGGTTTTTTCTTATGCCTCTTTTTACCGCAACTTTCAAATCATGGTTACAGGGAACCTCACTCCAAAAATGATGTTACAAAATGTTGCGAGCACAAGGCATTTCACACATCTATTTCTTGGGTTGTTTCCCACATCTATTTGGAGTGTTCCAGATTGAAAGTAAAAGACACACGCAGGTCTTTCATTCATTCAGTTCTATTATTTTCCCAAAAAAAAGGTTTCAAATTTTCATCAGCAGCTGTTCAGTATTTCTTTTAGCCATATTAAACATTGATAAAGAAAACATAGAATACAAAGGAGACCTAAAAGAGAAGCCAAAAAAAAAAACAAAGGGGGGATTCAATGAAATTTCACCTAGCTACCTATCAAAATGTAGAAATCATATAACAGGGACATTGTTTTTACCCCTTTCCTTGTCTCCTGCTTACAAAACCGATTAAAATCTCAACTTTTGGCGTACCACTAAGAATTTTCTAAATACAGAAACTTTGATTTACTCCAATCAAGCCATTTGAATTGGACAAGGGAAGGAGAATGAACAACATTGAATAAACTGGAACAAGTGCTTTATAGTTAATAATTAAGATTCAATTATTTCATTACCAGGAATTGTTACATGGTATGCTCTAAGTAAAACTTACCTGTCCACCTTCAATATAGCAGAGAAACCTCGGTTTCCATATATTTGACCCAAAGGAGCCATACCAAACATTTATTTTCGAGAAGATCGATCTCCAATCATAAGAAACAGCAACATTTTGATATGGCAGCAGCACCAGTTCACTAGATTCCTCAGATGAGACCAATGAAGTTTCTTCATGTAAGGAGAAACTGTTTGTACCAATCATTTTCCCGTTATGATCTTCATCGATTTTCAACTTCATAAGGGGTTGGATAACATCTAGAACGTCCTTGGGAAGGTTTGCATCACATGAAGATGGAAGGGTTTCTGCTAGAGTATTGATCGCTTCATCCTCCGTATCAGAATCAAAAGTCGAGCTCAAACTAGGCTGGAATTTCAAAATATTAACTTAGATCGCCATCCATAAGGAGGATAAAATGTGTGGATGTGTGTGCACTGTGCATTTATAGCATGAGCATATGCAAAGCAGTAATAGCAGTACCAAAAACACCAGTTGATAAGTTCCATTACTATCCAAGCTCATCACCCACAGGCTGTACTTCATAGTAGCTGTCGGCCAACATGTGGTTTCTTATTGCGGTAGTATCAATTGCTAGTTTAGCATACTACTCGCTAATTTTTGCAGTGTGCGCCAGCAGCCAGAAAGCAAAATGGTCATGTTTTCCAGATAAACACAGGTACTATCTAAAAATAGTATGCACAGGGAACTTTATGCCTTAGCATGTTGGGCAAACCATAGTGGTCGATGTTCCACGATTTGGTTGTGGTTAACGACCTTATGGGATGACATTAAGAATACAAGGAAGTCAATTGTATAGCTAAAGCCTTTGGCTTGAATCATAAAGTTACAATAAGCTGGGTCACCTAAGCAAGAATCTAAAGCCACAAGGCTCACAGAACAAAACAAAGTTCGTGTAAATTGTTATTTTTATCAGTAACAGGAAACTTTAAAGAAAGAGAGAAGTACAATTAAGCGTAAAGAAGACAGAAAAAAAAAAGCACCATCCATAGTGTTACTGGTACAAGAGAAATGAACCAGCCACACTACATAATATAGCCCCTTAAATTACAAGATCTATCTACCCCTTGCTTAGCTAAACAGTCTGCCATCCTGTTTGCAAATCTTCTAATGTGTTGAAATGTAATCTGCAAGTCTGATTTCAGAGGACTAATTTTATTGAAGAGAAATTGCATCTTCCATTGCCCCATCAATGATTTCACCCAAGAAATAGTGTTAGCCAAATCACTCTCCACAATAAGATAATGGTGAAAAGATGTATGAAAGATATGAAGAGCTTCCAAGATTGCCAGAGCATCCACTTCATTAGAGTCTTTGATCCCTAGTTTAGAGAACATAAACAAAGCTTCCACCTCATGAGTTTTTTTGAACAACTCCAATGCCAGCCAAACCAGATTTTCCCTTCGCCGCTCCATCAAAGTTGAATTTTAAGACTCTGCATGGTAGAGAACACCAAGATACTATCCTTTTCTTCCTTGAAGCACTTGTCTTCAAATAAGCTCCCCAATTTTGCAAAATGTTATCTTAGTTTCTGAATTTTTTTTTTTTTTTTTGTAGCACAAGCCCGTTTAGCAATCCTTAATAGCACAACTGAAGTTCGATACTCCAAAGATGATTCTTTCTAATTGAAGATTCTATCATTCCTCTCTTTCCATATTGACCAAAGAATTGAAGAAGGAATAATCCTCCATAAGATCATATCATTTCCAACCATCGGGGCTCTCTAACCTTCATACACCATCAGTAATGAACCTGGAAAACACCAACTCACTGCACTATCTTCAAGGAAAAACCCCCAAATATACATAGCGACACCACAATGCATGAACAAGTTATATATCGACTCCATCTCCCTTCCACAAATGCAGTACATATAAGAAAAATAGTAGCAGTCAGCAGCCCCTTCTTCTCAGAACAACTATTGTCAATATTATGCCCGCAACTGTCAACCAACAGAAAGCCTCCACCCTAGGTGGGACAAGTCCCATTCACATTGTCGCACAAGGAGATGATACTACACTAAAGGTTGGTTTGAGGTTCATGTAAATTGTCAATTTTGAGGTCACAAAAAGGCTCATCCAGATGCATTAGAAAATCCTTAAGCTTTGAGTTTCAACACAACCTTGCTCTCACCCCCATTTAATCATATCCACTTCTCTTGGACTTTTGCCTATTTACTTACTTGCCATTCAAGCCATCCAAACTACATATATATGGTCCCTAGGACAACCTAAGGCATTCATTCACGTTCATCACTCCTAAAAAGCCTTTAGAGCATCCAGAGCTTCCTAAACCTTCTCTAAAGAACTTGAAGACTTGGAACTAGAAGGGCTTCCTTTCTTGTTTGCAATTATTCCCTTTTAGGGTTTGTTTCTTTACCAGAATTCCTGACAAGAATTTGCTATATTGGGGATTTTGGCCATGAAATGACATCTTGTCCCTCTAGCATTTGAAATGCCATGTTTCTTTCACTAAAATTTCAAATTCCAATCACCTAAAAGGTCTCGAATGACTGTTTGGAATTCTTGCAATTCCATTCTCTATGCATTTGGTTGGAATTTCAGATGCTCCATCAAGAGGAGGGATTTAGAATTCCACCTCAAGGGGACAGCTTTTTGAGAATTTGAAATTCCTCCAGACAAGAATTCTTTAAATTTTGGTAAAGAAACAAGCCCTTGAAGATCGTAGAAGGGATATCAAGGAGTTTGTTGGTGCAATGAAGTCCAGTGCCACATGTACCCAAATTAAAATTGATAAAATCAAACCTTCTTCATAAATATTCATTTGTTATTTGTTTGCTGGTTGATTCTTCAAGTTAACATAGGGTAAAATTTTCTCGAAAAACCATTGTCAATTCAAGGGACACTAGAATCAGTTACCATTTCAATTGAACTACAAACGCTGTATGCCACCACTTCATTTCTTTTGCATTTTCCAAACACAGTGCATACTCTTCAAAAGAAAAGAACAAAAAAGAAAGCCACATAAAGAGGACATGTACAAGTATGATGGAATATGAAATACCTTATTCGGTATTTCTTCACTGAATGTTGGCCAAAAGGCCCTTAACTCTTGGCGAACCTGAAATTAAAGGAGTTACTAGGAAAACTAAAAAACAACTCCATAGAGATGAAAGTTGAATGAGAGGATTAACCCAACAAGAAATAACAAAAGGCACATTACTGCTCGTATCACACGCCATGTGGACTCAAATGGATAGGCCTCCGACGATCCAACAATAGATTTGTCTTCTAGTAATGCTTCCACACATGCAAAAACTGAATTTGCTAAAGAAGTAAGGTTGTATCCTCCTTCTAGGGCCATCACAATCCTTCCTCCAGCAAATTCCATTAACTAAAAAATTTTAAAAAATAAAGTAAATTAGACGTATCCCTTGGAAGTAAATCTCCCCTGAAATCACTTAAAAGGAAAAGGAATATAACTTTTGGTCCAGATTGAAAACATACATGCATTTGTATGCATCTACAAGTGTATTGATAAAAAAGAAAAGCAGTTTCATCTCAATCAAGTTATACAATTGTTGACAACCACGAAAGCATAAGATGTTATGGTCTTAGATGATAGCACTAAGAAACAAAAACATTACTTTGAACACACCTTTTTCATCATAATTGAATATCCATATGGTGTAACACAACAACCCCCTAGTGGATCATCGATTGCTGTTTAAAGAAGCAAATAAGAAAATGTGAAGGCATTAATCACTAGTAAAAGAATAAGCACTTAACACATTAATTAATAATATATCTTTTAATAAAAATAAAAAAGCGAAGCTAGCAGTTTCATTTCAAAGCATAGTAATCAATCTCAGTTGGGTCCGCCAAAATGGACAAATAATTTTGGTTCATTTCAATCTTGATCCATTCATTATTTCGATCAGAAGCATCTTGTAATTTTTTTTTTTATAAAATAATATGCAAAGCCCAAACATAAAAATTCATGTAGCCAACCTTTGGTGGTGGTGGTGATGATATGCAAAACCCCCAACTGTATGCAAAGTACACATAATTATATGTTTTTATGAGGTGAGATTTGAGAATGTGTGTCTAATTTCACATTGTGACATACACATAGCTCATATATTATTGACTTGGCATGTCGAAATAACATATTGCGTAACCAATTGAGTAGAAAAATTAAATGTATATGCTTCATATGATATTATAATTCTATTCTTATCTTTTCTACACGTATATCATTACCCAATGGGGGTCCCGCCGAAGTAGGGTCCTAGGAGGGTGCAGATTAGAGACAAACCCAACCTTTGGCAATGTTGCACAAAGTGGCTGCTTACAAATATCTTTTCTACATGTCTGCACATAAATATATTATTTTTTATATTTCTAAATCAAAACGAATGAAATGTATCATCGTAATTCCAAATCGGCCAAAACATTTCAATTTGAAGCCAAACAAAATTGACAACTATGTTTTAGAGGCCATTTTTGTTTGCCTTTGGACTAAAACATTTAAATGTTTAGCTCCGGAAAAGAAGCAATGAGAAATTTAAAAAATAAAAAACAGAAAAAAATGAAAAATATATTACAAATCTAAACTAAAACTAGCATAAACGTTTGCATCAATCGATACATTTAAGGGTTTTGCAGAGAAGCGCACCCCCATGCTATAAGTTTAAAGCAAAGAAAGAAACGACACTAAAAGGCCACCCTAGGACCATAGCACTACAGGCCTCAAAGTAAAAAGGAAAAAAAGCCGCAATGCACTAGTTAACTGAAAGCCACCTCCCGAAAATTCTGAAAGAATAGGTCAATGGAGTAACCACGTAAGCAAGGAAGGATAGATGCCCACACTGCTTTCCCTTTAATGAAAGTTATCATTCCAAAAAAAAAATTATGTTAAAAGTTTTAACAGGAAGAGAAGCTTTCAAACTCCAATTGTTAGGAGTAATAGAAATGATTAAGATTGTTATTTTCTATTGAGATAATAGATATAATTTACTTGCTTCTAGAGTGCTTTCTGATCAGGACAAAGCAACAAATGTTCAGGAAAAAATTTTACAAGACAACGATAAGACTGGCTATAACCAATAGAGCAGAATATTGGTCAATCAAGAAGCAACACATAGACAAATGTGTAGTAAAGATAAGAATGTTGAGATGGATGTATGGTGAAACTAAAAATAAGCTTTTGTTTGAGATGGTTTGAATGTCTAATAAGGCTACCAATGGTGCCGTTGATAAAAAAATTTTCTATGCAAGTGGATAGCTTGCTAAGGAAAAGAGAAGGACAGAATAGGACATAAAAAGAAGTATCAAGGATGGAACTGACGAAGTGTAACCCATCCGAGGATTTGCCTCAGGATAAATTGGAATGGAGAAATAAAATTCATGTAGCTGACTCCAACATAGTTGGGACAAGGCTTTGTTGTTCATGATGATGGTGATGATCTCATCAAGCAAGAAGATCCCTAACCAAAGGGGGTTGTGCAATTGTTTTCTTTTCCACTATTTTATTCTTCCTAAACATGGTCTTGAAGGACTAGGATTAGGAGTGGTTGGAGGCTTGGTCAAATCCTAACTAAAGAATTGGAAATGCTTGAGAGAAATTGGATGAGTTTGGTTAATTAGGCTCATCAATAAGAAATTAAGGACCAAGAACATGCTAGATGAATAAAGAATAGGTGTTGTAGTACCTATATAAAAGAACAAAGGAGATATACAAAGTGGCACAACTTATCATGGGATTAAACTTAAGAGTCTCAATATAAAAATATGAGAAAGAGTAATGAAGCAAAGACTTAGACAAAAGACCAAGAAATCTAAAAGTCAATTTGGTTTCATGCCAAGGAGGTCAACTATTGAAGCTAAGTTCTTTGACAATTAATGGAAAAACATGAAAAGAAGAGGAAAATCTTTATGTAATCCTCATCGATAAAAAGAGCCCATAATAGAGTACCTAGAGATTCAATTTTCTAGGTTTTAGTCATAAAAGAGTGTCCCAAAACATTATATTTTAATTACTAAAGACTAGTACAAGGAAGCAGCAATAAATGTAGGAACTACCTGTGGAAAGACAAGTTTCTAGTGACTATATGTTCGCATCGGGGGTTAGCTTTAAGCTCTTATCTCTCTTTTACATTGATTATGGGTGAACAAGAAAAAAAAATGCTCATATTCAAGAGGTTGGTGTATATTGTTTACACATGATATATTATTGGTGGACAAATCAAGAGATGGCGTGAATACAAAACTTAAGAGATGGGTGGAGGCTTTGAACTCTAAGGGCTTCAAAATAAGTTGTACAAAACCTAAATACATAAATTGCAACTTAAGTGGGGATATGGAGAGAGCTGTAACTCCAGTGAGAACTGGAGCTCAAGAGATACCGCAAGAGTGTCCTTTCGACAACTTGGCTCTATCCTTTAGTGATTGATAAAAATATCGAACATGGAATAAGAGCTGGATGGTTGAAGTTGAGACTTGAATCTAGTGTGCTTTGTGATAAAAGCATACTAACAAGATTGAATTAAAAATTTTACAAGACCGGTTAGACCAAACTTAGCTGGCAGAATATTGGCTAATTAGTAAACTAAATATCCAAAAATTGATTGTGGCAGAGATGAGAAGTTGAAATGGATATGTAGTAAAACTAGGAAAAGTAGAATTAAAAAATGAGCGGATTCGGGAGCATGTAGGTGTAATATCAATAAATGATAAATTAAACAACACATTTGAGATGGTTTAAACAAGTCTGACACAAGCCAACAACAGTGCTGGTGAAGAATAGTTTCTCCATGTAGGTTGATGGCTCCTCAAGGAAAAGTGGTAAGCCAAAGATGGTTAGATGGTAGTAACAAAGATAGCTTTAAAGAAGTGCAACCAATCCAAGTATTCGGTATACACTCAACTAGCAAAATAGAATTCATGTAGGTAGGACAAGTCTTTGATGAGGATGGAGGCTTGGGAGGTCATTAGGATTAAGTTATATATTGTCAACCAAAATAGCTCTTCCAAGATAGAAGAACACTCCATGCTTACCATATCTAAACAGAAATTTAACTCAAAAGTGAAGTAGACAACAAGATACAATGACAAGATGTTACCTACACCAATCTCTATTAATGTTAAATTTTTCCTTGTCCTTTTTCTCTAGAATAACACAAATCAAATTCACAACATCCATTCTATTAATCTCAAAAGAAATTTAAGACCATTTCTTGCAGTCTAATAATAACCATTAGCACCAATGCTAGTACTAGTTCATTCTAATAGACCTGCCCATGTACATGCTTCTTCCATAACATGGTATCAAAGGTATTACTAGGATTTCATGTAAAATGGAGTTCACTGGATGAAGCCGTGCTCTGCTGAGATCCTAGCATGGTTTTGAGTGAAGGTCTAGGGTTTAGGGTTTGGCAAAAACCTATTTTTCCAAATTTATTATGAAAGATGTTAAGAGGCATTTAGGGTCCTCATGAACTATTGGAAGATCGAAGCATTCAAAGATAAAAGGTACTGTCCATCCAATTGAATGAAATCAGATGCATTCTAAATACTTAAAATACATGTGGTATATTCTCTATTTTCTACATTTTTATTATATTTCAATTGCTTTTTTGGTTTTGCCAAGTTGCATGTGACTCAGTCGAGTAAATTCAATTCAAGTGTAAGGGGGCGAAACCTTGCTTCCTAGCCATGCTAATTATCTACAGAAAGGATACTGCAACAATACCAGAGAAGAACAAAACGGAATTTACACTAAAATTGAAGCACACACATTATATAATGCTCATATGTTACCTATTCCATTCCTATGACTAAGAAGTTCATTTTTAAGAATAACATGACTCTATTAAATTTCAAGAAATTTAATATCATTTCATACAGTCTAAGAATAACAAATAGCACAAGGTCTAGCACTTTTCATTTGGATAGCCTAGCCAGTGAATGTTTCTTTTGCAATATACTAAAAGAAGAAATGAAGAAAGGGATTCATTAGTGAGAGCTGGCATGTCCATACCTTGGCTAGTGATTTATAATTCTTTGTTTCTAATTTTGGTGTTCATGTACTATCCTTTCTGTACCAGCCTATTTTCATAAGGGACTGTCATTTGTTTATGTATAATTTCATTTCTTTTTAGCAATATATTCTTCATAGTTTCTTCTAAAAGAAAAGGGAGAAAAGATTAACCACCCAGTGAAAGAAATACCTCACCGTATAAATTTCAAAAGCAATGCAGCAAATCAAATAATACTGTATCTTTCAGGTCCAATGTGCAATGGAGGGAAAAGCAAATACACCAATACTATAAGATTTGGTGTAAGAAAAGAGTCAGCATTTTCATGCATACCCTCAGCCCCAAACTTCAAGATTCAGATTCTAAAGAACACACAAAGCGATAGTAGGTACGACTAAGGCGCTTGCAGTGCCCCATTGACTCAGGGGGATGCTGTAGAGAAGTACTGGATTAATCTAACAACCTGGCTGTCTCCTTTACTCATGTAAGAAGACGTGCAAATTCTGAGGCAGATATCTTGGCAGAAGAGGGTGCAACTCATAGTTGCTTGTCAATCTGATTTCTCTTAAATTGGAAAAGTGGATGGTTTTTTCTTTGTCTCTAGGTGGCTTTGTGAATCCATCTAGCATATTTCTCTTCTACTGATGTGCAGCTTTGAATAAGTTTCATAATTATTAAAAATAAGTAATACAAAAGGGATAAGTGGAGTGATTTCACATAAACCAACCTGCATCAAATCCACCGGAAATAAGAATCATATCTGGATTATAAGCCCTGGCTACAGGAATCAGCACGTGATCCCAGACAGCAAGGTAGTCTGCATCACCACATTGATCACGCTCCCATGGAACATTGATATTATATCCTGCCCCTAATCCTTCTCCAATCATGCTGAGAGAGCCATCATCCCCAGATGGATAGAAAGTTCCAGAGTCAAATCTGTAAAAACAGGAAGAGATTAATCACAGTCAAAGATGGGAACTATGGAAGATTAAAAAATAATAATAATAAGTCCAAAAAAATGTATCAAAGTCTAAGAGAGCAATAAATTGCAACATCAATCTTGATCTTCTATAAAAATAAAAATAAAAAACTTCATGAATACACTAGTTTGCAATAAATTAGATGCTTAGCTTCATAAGACCATAAGAGCTGGTTGAAGTACCCTATCTTACTGTGCCTAGATTTTTGTTTTCTTCTATTTTTTATTTTATGAAAGACTCAATTTCGCACACCCATACACATTATGCTGTGTCCCCAACGATCTGAGCAACAGCCCAAGGCATCTTACTGTGCTTAGAGTTGTCAATGAACAAGGCTGGAGCAAAATTGAAAAGATGTGACTTCAGCTGCATGTTGATCAGATTGACCTGGTCTGTGCTTTGATTCAGGACCCAATAGTTAAAACAGTCTGAACTCAAGCTTGAGCTATGACAGATTTTAAATCATGGCTTAACTAAGCCCCCAGCTCAGGGCCATTTATGGCTGTTGCCAGCCCAACCTAGGCATGAATTTCAATTTTCAAGCCATTGAGCCAGGACTAGGTCTACCAGGGACCATAAATTACAAGGCCACGCTTGGGCTTCAGCTTTGTGCAATCTGCTCCCATCACATTCACAGATCTTAAGTGACAAAACATTCACTTCAGCTTTAATTGGCAATTACATAAAAGCATTTACAATAACCCATTTTGACAATGTCAACTTCCCTTGAAAATGTTTCACAGTAACCTGCCTTCATGTTCCATTCACATCACAATTCATTTTTAGACATTTTCTCCAGACCCCAGCATAAGGCACTTATTCACTTTTTTGTAAACCATTGGATTGCTTTGAATATGCAGTCCATATTTGAAGAAGTTTAACTTATCTAAGTATTTAACTCAAAATAAAACGAAATGGAGAACAAATTTCATATAGCTGATCCCAATATGGATGGGATAAGGCTTTGATGATGATGATGATGATTGGATTGCTCTGAATATGCAGTCCGATTACTAATGACAGACCACTGTCCCACAGACAACTTTTTTCGGAAGCCTGAAACAAGCTGGGATGGTGCTCCTTGTGTTTCCAATTTCCACAGGAGTGAACTGTAAATCATTTCCAATTGTAACTGTCGCTTACTTCTGAGTTCTGACATCTACAAATCCCAAAAATTATTTATCTTCCAGACACATAAGACCAGCATGAAGACTCTTGACTGTCCTTTGTAATCCAGCCTGGCAGTCATCCAAATTTATGCCGCCAAAAGATTAGAAATTATAAGAAACTCACAGCATATAAATGTACTTCAAATCAGAAAGAAAAATTTGTGATCAAAGTTTATTGCTAAAGTGATCAAAGTTATACTCCCGTAGATAGCAAAAAATAATTAGGCTTAAAAAACACAAAAGTGTTCAAATTATTCTACATCAGCTATGTAACTAATGCAACCCAAAAGTTTGTTAAGAAAAGATGGCATATGTCATATTCCTCAACATGAGATAAATACGCGGCCAGGAACATGATGCAGGCCGAACCCAAGTCCGGCCCAGATCACAGGCCCGAAGGACATCCGATTGATCCTTGGCTTCTTCAAGGATCCCTATTCTTCTTTATCTTTATTTACTTCCTATTTTTATTTTTAGTAGTTTATGTCTGTGTACAATTAGGCCTTCTATTTTAGAATTAATCTCTCCTATATAAAGAGCAGTTCGTCATTGTAAAGGTATGCTTTTATCAATATAATTTCAGTTCAAGAGATTTTCCCTCTCTAGTTGTGCTCGTGAGTTTCATTGTGCTTGGGAATCCTTCTTTGGATTCGAACAATCCTTCGGGAAATTGTTCTACAATCGATCCAAGATTCAGGGCTGCGCCAGATTGGTATCAGAGACCAGATCCGGTCGCCGAAAGCCTTTGTCGTTTCCGGAATTCATCCATCCATCCACTCTGCTCACCGGTTATCCTCTCCACCGCCAACACCAAAGTACTACAGCAGCCCAAATCCTCTTCAGACAAACCCAATCCTATATTGCCGACACCATCTCCCTGTCCCTTTCTAAATCCACAACCCCTAACCCCCGCCTCTGTTAAAACCCTAATCCCCCCCATCAGTAACCCTCACCCTGTTCCACTACCGAAACCCCAAATCCCACTGGCCGACCTCACCGCAACACCCAGAACTTTTCTTCAAACCCCCTGCTCGTAACCCCGATCCGCCACCGAGAACCCCCAGACCCTGCAAAATCCCACTTTTCGGACAAATCTTCTCCCTCACCAACCAAGAGATTAAAAAAAAAAAAAAAAAAAAAAACACCAGCAATCATGCCTAGGCGTGGTGATGATCTTCAGCATTGGATGACTGACCGGCAGAGGGTGAAACCATCCTTAAACTAAGTCAAGAATTAGAAGATGTCATGGAACGTCTTAAAATTGCAGAAACTGCCATTGCTGAGCTATAAACAAAGTAATTTGTTAATCAAGAAGGATCCTCCAATGCGTCTATGATTTACACGCCCGTCCAACCAGAAAGATCTGACAATCATGAATCCATTCGTGATTTTATGCAGCGCCTTCTGGCTGAACGAGATCATCAAGCTCACCATGTTGCACCCCCTCATGATGACATCACTAGGAAAGTCAAAATTGAAATTGCTGACTTTAGTGGTGATGCGAGCCCGAAAGTCTTTGTTGATTGGCTTAATTCTTTGGAGGATTATTTTGCTTGGTATGGTATGAATGATGCACAGAGGATAGCCTGTACCAAGGTTAAACTAAAAGGTCCTGCTCGTATTTGGTGGTATGGTGTTGAAAACAATGAGCTTGCAGTAGGCTAGCCGATTTTCCAGTGGAATGTCATGAAAGAAAAGCTCAAAGGCAATTTTCTTCCTTCTGATTATATGGATACACTTCACGAAGAATATCTGAGTCTCCAGCAAGGCACTATGACTGTGGAAGAACATACTAACAAGTTTCGCGAATACATTGTTCGCTGTAACTTGAGGACTGATAATCGTCTGACTATCACTAGGTACAGAGATAATCTGCATGCCGATATCAGACGAGAGGTGGCAATGTTTGATTATGCCACAGTGGATGAAATATTCAATAAAGCCCGCAAAGTGCAACATGAAATTTAGTTGCGGAAGCGTAATATTTTTCAAGCCGGGGAGTCTTCCACAAAAAGAGGTCCTGATCCTACTTATAATCGCAATCAAGCAACAGTTTATAGGCCTCCTCCTCAGCGTCAAGTTCAGCAGACTCCTCAGAATCCTCGGCCAGGGATACAACAAAGACAGATGAATCCCCAACAGAATCAGAGGTTTCCACAGAACCCGCCTGATAATCGTGCTTATGGAAGAACAGACCGGAGGGATATTGTTTGTCATGCCTGTAAGCAACGAGGACATTATGCCAATGAATGCCCTCATCGCAATTTATACACCTCCAATGAGCCTGATATTGATACTCAGTATGCTGAGCATGTCGAATCAGGGCATGCTGACATAGATCCTCCTTATGAAGATCAAGCAGATCAGATAGATTATGCAGACGCTGATGATGGTATTCCACTTCTTTTTCTAGATCATCGTTTACTAGTAGCAAATGATAAAGAGGAAGAAGATTGGAATCATGCTTCTATTTTTCGGTCTCGTGTCAGATGTATGGGCAGAGCATGTAATATGATTATTGATGGTGGAAGTGCTATGAATGTTATTTCCCAAGAAGCAATTGATAAGCTTAAACTTTCCATGGTAAAGCATCCAAGGCCATATAAAGTTGCATGGGTTGATAATTATTCCATTCCTGTTCGTCAGCAATGCTGTGTGCCTTTTAAGATTGGCAATTATGAGGATACTCTTCTCTGTGACGTCATACCAATGAACGTTACACATATTCTTTTTGGGCGGCCATGGTTACAGAAGCTTAAAGTGATCACAGATCATGAACACAATACCTATGCTTTTAATTGGAAAGGTAGACGTATCGTGCTCCGTCCATTGCAAACTCCGCCATCCTCTCCTACCTCTTCTCCTGCCGCCGCCGCAGCTTCTCCTACATCGCATATTTTAACCATGCGGAAATTTGAAGTTGAAAGCAAAGAGCAAGGTGTCATGTATGCCTTAGTTACTAAGCAAGTTGCTAATGATTCTCATGCTATTCCCCAAGAAGTGAAGCCATTATTGGATAAATTTGCCGACTTAGTTCCTGATGAGTTACCCAAGGAACTACCTCCACTAAGGAACATTCAGCATGCTATTGATCTTGTTCCTGGAGCTTCTTTGCCTAGCTTACCTGTTTATCGAATGAGTCCAGCAGAACATGCAGAGTTAAAAAGGCAAGTTGATGATTTGCTTCAGAAAGATTATATAAAGGAAAGTCCCAGTCCATGTGGTGTTCCAGCACTTCTCACTCCGAAGAAGGACGGAAGCTGGCGAATGTGTGTAGATAGCCGTGCAATCAACAAAATCACGGTAAAATATCGCTTCCCTATCCCTCGTTTAAATGATATGTTAAATATGATGACCGGTGCATGTATATTTTCCAAAATTGACCTGCGGAGCGGATATCATCAAATTCGCATAAGACCAGGAGATGAATGAAAAACTGCCTTTAAAACAAAAGATGGTCTCTTTGAATGGATGGTTATGCCTTTCGGTTTAACCAATGCTCCTAGTACTTTTATGCGGGTTATGACACAATTATTGCAGCCTTATATTGGAAAATTTGTTGTCGTCTACTTCGACGATATTCTTATTTAGAGCAAGTCAACAGAAGATCACCTTCAGCATTTAGATAAGGTTTGCCAACTTCTCCGCCGGGAGTGTTTCTATATCAATCTCAAGAAATGCACTTTCATGAGTGATTCTGTTGTTTTCTTGGGATATGTAGTATCTGTACAAGGAATTAAGATGGATCCTGCAAAAGTAAGCGCTATTCTTGATTGGCCAATTCCTACTACCCTTACTGAAGTCCGCAGTTTTCATGGTCTTGCCAATTTTTACAAAAGGTTTATCAAAAACTTCAGTACTATTATGGCTCCTATCACGGATTGTATGACGAAAGGTGACTTCAAGTAGACCAATGCAGCCACCAGGGCTTTTGAGAAGATCAAACAAAATATTACTGAAGCACCCGTTCTGCAGGTTCCTGATTTTAGCAAGCTATTTGAAATTGCTTGCGATGCCTCAAATGTTGGCATTGGCGGTGTCCTTAGCCAGGAAGGACATCCTATTACATTCTTCAGTGAGAAGCTTTCTGATGCCAAGCAAAAGTATACTGCCTATGATTTGGAATTCTATGCACTTGTCCAAACACTTCGTCACTGGAGACATTATTTGATTGGTAATGAGTTTGTACTTTATTTTGATAATGATGCTCTACAACATCTACAATCTCAGCAGAAAATCAGCGTTAACCGAGTTAAGTGGAGTGCACATATACAAGAATTCAAATTTAGCATTTGTCATAAAGTTGGAAAGGATAACCTGACTGCGGATGCATTAAGCCGGAGAAAACATCTTTTGACTGCCATGTCTATTAATGTGCCTGGTTTTGAGCAAATCAAACAAGATTATGCAGCCGACAAAGATTTTGGTTCTATTTATGTGGATCTCCTTAATGGTAGTCATATTCAACATCCTCATTATAGTCTTCATGATGGCTTCCTATTCAAAGGTACGTAACTTTGTCTTCCAGCCACTTCTATTCGTGAATATGTTGTGCGAGAGTTGCATGCAGGTGGATGTAGCGGACATTTGGGTCGCGACAAAACACTTGCTCTTGTCAGTGACAGATATTATTGGCCTCGCATGAAGACCAATGTGATTCATATTTGTGAAAGATGCCGAACCTGCCAGATTGCAAAAGGAAACAAGAAGAACATTGGATTATATCAGCCTTTGCCTGTTCCACATACTCCTTGGAAAGACATTAGCATGGATTTTGTGCTCGGTTTACCCACGACTGCTAGAAAGGTTGATTCCATCTTCGTTGTCGTTGATCGCTTTTTAAAGATGGCACACTTCATTCCTTGCACTGCAACTGCTGATGCTTATAAGGTAGCCAAATTATTCTTCAAAGAAATTGTTCGGCTACATGGGCTTCCAAAGACTATTGTTTCTGATCGAGATACGAAGTTTATGAGCTACTTCTGGAAGACATTATGGATGCTGTCTAACACCAAGCTTAATTTCTCTACTGCTTATCACCCTCAATCTGATGGACAAACAGAGGTGGTAAACCGAAGTCTTGGACAATTGTTACATTGTCTTGTACGTGACCGAATTACAAACTGGGATCAAGTGCTCCCTATGGCAGAATTTGCTTACAATAATTCTATCAACCGATCAACTGGACTTTCACCATTTGAAGCTGTTACAGGAGTTCGTCCACGACTCCCTGTTGATCTTGTTCCATTACCAGTTGATGCCAGAGTGAGTGCTGATGCTGAGAATTTCTTCCAACACATGCAGCAAGTCCATAATGAAGTACGTCGTCAAATATCGGCCCGCAATGATGTTTATAAGCAGCAAGTTGACAAACATCGTCGCTTTGTTGAATTTAATGCAGGCGATATGGTTATGGTGTGTATTCGCCCTGAAAAATTGCCACCTGGAGCTAACAAGAAATTACATCCTCGTAACTCAGGTCCTTTCAAGATTCTCCGGAAGATTAATCCCAACGCCTATATTCTTGATATCCCTGCTGATTCAAGCGTCAGTTCTTCATTCAATGTCGAGGATCTTACTCTCTATCGTGGCCATGATACTGAAGGAAAAAAATGAAAAGCAGCTTATTTCTTTACCAGTTAATTCTCCACCTCCTGATGAAATTATTGATGTCCTTGATGATCAAATTGTTTCTACACGTCAAGGAGATTATCAGAAGTTTTATGTACGCTGGCGGAATCATCCTATCTCTGATGCTACATGGATTACCGCTACTGACTTCCAACGCATCAATCCTGATCTTTATGAGAGATATCAAGCGCTCAACTCGCCGGAGTCGAGTTTTTCCAAGCCGGGGAAAGCTGATGCAGGCCAAACCCAAGTCCGGCCCAGATCACAGGCCCGAAGGACATCCGATTGATCCTTGGCTTCTTCAAGAATCCCTATTCTTCTTTATCTTTATTTACTTCCTATTTTTATTTTTAGTAGTTTATGTCTGTGTACAATTAGGCCTTTTGTTTTAGAATTAATCTCTCCTATATAAAGAGCAGTTCGTCATTGTAAAGGTATGCTTTTATCAATATAATTTCAGTTCAAGAGATTTTCTCTCTCTAGTTGTGCTCGTGAGTTTCATTGTGCTTGAAAATCCTTCTTTGGATTCGAACAATCCTTCGGGAGATTGTTCTACAATCGATCCAAGATCCAGGGCTGCGCCAGAACAGTATTGAAGTCTGAAATCATCAGAGTTTGATAGATGGAGAATATTAACACTTTTAACATGATGATTCCCAAGGTTTCTGCCCGACGGGTTGAAACTGGAAAAACTCTAAGAGAAGAGCGACAAGAAACTAGAGAGATGGAGACTGAATTGAGAGAAATCGCTCATATGGTTCCTCAAATAAAAAAAAAAACCCCTCATTTATCCTATATCCACAACAAAATCCATATTTTCCAAAATTACAGATAAATCCTACGCTTAACACAGAAGAACATTAGAGGCTTTGGCTTAACATAGTAGTGGGGAGGGGTGGGGAGAACACTCAACTACCTATGTACAGAGAAGAAGAGCACCCGTGGGTCCTTCCAAAACATCTTCTGCGTACCATTCCCATGATGGACATCCCAATCAACAATCAAGATTTTCCTTATGCCCAATTCAGTCTGCAATGAGATAAATGTTCAGAAGAATAATTAAGTGTTAACACAATAAGATACAGTTCGCGATTAAGAGTAGGATCTTTACTCTCTCATTGAGGAGATAATTTGCAGCAATGGCCACATTGTTGAAAAGACAAAAGCCCATTGGTTTGTCAGGCTCTGCGTGATGACCCGGAGGCCTAACAATGGCAACAGCAGAACTGAATTCTCCCTTTGCAACCCCTTCAGCAACCTAGTCGAACATGATTCAAAGAGAAAAGCTTGAGTTTGAAGTGAAGTGAACCATTGGTTACTATTTCACAGCAGATGGAGCTGCATGGTTCACCTTAATGACAGAGCCAGCAGCAAGATAAGCAGCTTGAGAGGAGCCTCGGTTGAAATATATAGAGTTAAAGCGCGAGGCAAGGCGATTCCTTCGCGAATCATAGCCTCTGGAGCTGATATTCCGTATGAGATTAACATGCTTCTGGGTGTGAAGAGAGGTTATGAACTTGTCCTCTGCCTCTTTGGCGTTCAAGACCACGCATCTGGATGCAAGCAGTGTTTCTTGAGTAAGATCTTTTACATGTTTGGTTTGACAAGGCATCATCATCATCATCATCATCATAAGAAGAAGAAGTAGAAGAGGTGGCTAACCTTTGAGGGATTCCTTGGGATTGGAGCAAAGTCCAGATGGCTCTGATGCGTTCAGGCGTTTCAGGGTGATCGTCGTCGTTGGGGTTCCAGTGCTGGCACATCCTCTCGTCGTACACCAGCGCGACGCGTGGGCGGCGCATTTCCCCCTGCTCCGACTCCATCTCATCTATTGCAAACCAATTTGCACGAGGAGGAGGAGAAACGTGTACAAGTGACTGAGGGAGGGAGGTTTGTGTTTATTATGTTTTTGAGTCGGCCCCCACCATTTGTGTGGGCCCGACCTATGTGCATCAACGTCGAACGCATACTGAAGCTACTTCGTTCAAGGGGCAAAGAATATATTACTTTTTTTCCTCGTTCAAGGGGCAAAGAATATATAACTTTTTTTCCTCTTCTTCTAATTTGTAGCTTCTCTGATGAGAGTGACAAGGTTGAAAAACTGGCCAACAATGGTGATATTAGTCGTGAGTAGTGATGTCCCCACCAGTGACACTTTCATAAAAAAAAAAAAAAAAAAAGGTGTTTAGGCACCATCTACAAATATTTTCTGTTTATGAATACTTATTCGTCTAATCAAAGTTTAAGTCTTTTTCTTAATAAAAAAGTCCCTTACTTGTTTTTATAACTTTTATCTTTTTAAATAAAAGGGTTAAGGTACAAACTTGTTTTTTATCTTTTAAATAATTGGAAGGGGTAGAACAAATGTTAGTGAAACACTGAAACGTCCTTCCTGCTTCCTCATATGTTTGATTGTGAGTTTGAGGATGTATTAGTTAGAATATAAAATCCAGGTGGAGATCATGTGAAAATATAAGGTGCCACTGCAAAAAGCTACAAAAACAATAAAGAACATGACAACATACCTACACGTTGGCGCAAACCTTTTTTGAATGCGAGCCTTTCAAATTACAAACACTTTCTCCTACTTATATTTGATTTCTATATGAAGTTTGAAATTGAAAGAGTAAAGGCAGACACTTCAAGGTGGCCCATTGTTCAATCATGCGAGTGTAACCATGAGCCCTGAGTTTGCTTTGATGGGCCTTTCTGCTTGTTGATCCAGGCCGTTTATCCCTCAATTCATGTAAATCTATCGATCACCCAGCTGCTACCTGATGTCAATGGGCCACATTGAAATTGGCATCTAAGAATAAATGGGTAAGTGACTCATCCTAATTAGCTAAAATTTGATGGCTGAGTTTCGAATGGGAGAGCAACAACATCATGGTGTTTTCTTACCCGGCCCCAAAGAAAATAGAAAGATTAAAAAAAAAAAAACCCCTTTCATGGGGCTTTTATATTTCTACAAGTAAAATTGGTGATCATATATATATATATACACACACATATAAGCATGGTGGCCCACCACACGAATTCGTAAACCGAACTCTTTTCGACCCCATTTCATTGGGGCAGGGGTTTATAGATGAGTTTAAGATAAAATGATTTGCCCCTGTCCCAGACTCTCTCCTGCGTGAGCCCATGACGCATAACCTATTTACATGATTATTATGTTAAAAATTGTGTAGCCCAACGACATGGGTCTGTTTCAGATTGAGGTGTTGGTAAACATTAAAGATCATTTCCTATTGCGGTGTGAAGAGTTTCGATGGGCATGATGAAACTCGAGCAAGAAAATTTAGCTTTGGCTTATGTTTCAACCTTTGCTGGAGATGTGGTGTATCCAATGGAGTAATCTTCTACCACAAGTGTAACTTAAGTGAAATATTCTATCACAGCAAGTGATTGCTGTTTGGGAGACGTTTGTGCAGTGTACATTTCCGCATAAAGGCCATGGAAATCCGGCGGCTTCCTCCTCCTTACAGGTGCAGCCAGGGTTTACCTGTTTTGAACTTTCTAGCATATTTTTGACGGACTAGGTTTTGACTAGAGAAGGGATTCAGGTTTCCCACCTTTCCCATCAGCCACAAAAGAAGAAATGCCCAAACACAACACAAATGCCCCCTTAAAGATAGATGAAACTTCCAAAATAGTTGGAGACGTGGAGTTTTTGATGCAGTATTATTCTATTACAAGTATAAGATAAGGACTTGTTTGCATTAAAATATATAGGAATTGAATAAATAGAGCACTTGAGTTTTATTTAATTTTATTTTTGATGATGTGAGTATCCTTAAGTTGTTGGCCCAACAAGACTATTCCCTTGGATTTCAAACATAAGACGTAGAAAGCAAACCCATGCCTTAATCTCGGGGTTAAAAAATGAAAATTGAAGGTTTCTAAAAATGAACATAAGATAACATTTCCTTTTCTATGGAAATAGAGCCATAGGAAGACGCTATTTGATGTCATTCTTCTTCTTCTTCTTCTTCTTCTTTGATATAAAAGCTTCTCAATCTATTATTAGAGAGAAAACATAAAATCAACTATTACATTTTGCATAATGAAATCAGGAGTATAGTACCACAAAAACTCCGTATCATCAATAAATTATGTATGTCGAGCTAACTTATGAGCTGCGGTATTTCCTTCTCTACCTATATGAATCACTTCATAACTTTTAAAAGTCTTTAGTAGCTCTTTAATTTCATTGACCAATGGGCCTTGTCTTGCACAATTGGATGACTAGAGTTCACAGCATCTACCATCCACAAAGAATCACCTTAAAAAATAATGTCCTTCACACCAGTATTACAAACCATTTGAATACTACGTCAATATCATCCGATCATCTATCCATGTCTCCACTTTACTCATAACCATAATAACAATTCCTGTATTGTTTTGAAGGATAGCCCACACACCTACGTTTTACACTTCATTAACTAAGGCTCCATTTATATTAAGTTTTAGAACACCCACAAGAAGAGGCTGCCAGCATATCACTCTCTTTTGCTTATCATTCCTTTTGGTTGTCGAACTTTACTATACTCTTGTAACAAAACTGCAGCCCCTTTAGCCACTATTCTTGGATCTATGAGCTTCTCATTATGAATGAAGAAATTTCTTTTATTCCAAATCATCCATTCCACTGTGAAAAATAGCTCCATGTTCACTTTCAGAAATTTTCTTAAAAGTTTCTAAGCAAACAAAGCAAATTTGTTTTGCAAATTTGATGTAAAATCTAATTTGTCCATACATTCTCTCCATACCCATTGTATTAGAGGGCAAAAGCATAGAGCATGTATAGCATCTTCAGACAACTCCCTGCATGCTTCACATACATTAGTTTCCACAATTTTTTTTTGACAAGGTTCTTCTAAGTTTGTAAAATTTCCTTACATTATCGCCATGCAAAAGTTTTTAATATTATTTGGAACTTTTATGTTATAAGTTTTTAATCAAAATTTTCTGTTCACCCTTGTATCTGAGCATTCCCCCCTGCCTTGACATCTTCGAAGCCTTAGTGCCAATAAATATGCACTTTGACTGAAATTGTGCTCCACGCATACTAGTTTATCATTAAGCAAACGAGGGCTCAAAGGAATTTTTAAGATAACTTTAGTTTCATATGGGAGAAAAACTGCCTATATTTTGTTTACATCCCACTTCTTTATATCTTTGTCAATGAGATCATCCACTCTGGCATCCTCATATAAAACTTTTCTTGGGGTGATAACACGATAAATGGTTGGTGTAAATGGCCACTTGTCTTTCAAAATTTTAATATTTTGTTCGTTTCTCACCTGCCATTTGCATCATTCCTCTAATAATTTATTGGCTTCCATAATTCCTCTTCAGATGTTACTCTTTAAAATCCACTTTTGATCTTCATTTTTAATAACACTATCTCTCCAATTCCTATATTTTTTACATGAAAACAAACGAGGCCCAAGATTGCCAAGGGGAAGCCATGGCCCCTGAAATTCTAGAAAACCCCATAGTTTCTTTGGAAAATTTAGCAAGTTTTTACATTGACCCCATAAAATTTTGTTTTTTCTTAGTGTCCCCTCCTGGCATCTTTCCTCGTTTTGTTGCCACTAGACTGATTGCTATTGGTGTTTTCTCATCCTATCTATTCAGAGTTTCCAACGGACTAATCTTCTACCAAAGTATAAAATCTAGTTGCAATTTGGTAGAGAGAAGGGAAATTTGAATGATTAAGAGATTCACTTAGCAAATTGTTCCTAGAGTGACCATCACCCTGTAAATACACAAAGACATTAAACCATGGTTGGCTCAAGACAATTTGAAGCCTAATATGACAATTTTAAATGAGCTATTTTTTATTTTTTAATAATATTATCAAAATTTTATTTAAATCATATTTGAAAACAAAAGGAAGCATTAATTAAGGAAAACTATATTTGGAAATTTTGATACCATTACAAAAAAAATATCTACTTAAGATTTTGGATTCAAAATTCAATTTTTTTTTGTCAATATCGACTTAATTTTTTAATAATAATTTTAAGTAAATATTTGTAGTTGATATTTAGGATTAGTAGATATGAACATAGTAGGAGCACTCTGTGAACATTATCTATCACCATTGGTAATTTGAATGCAGAAAATAATTGTTGGAACTAAAAATAAATATTCTATGAGAGTAAAAATCATTTAATTGTAAATAGATATGATCATTTTTGACGTGACCCACAAACCAACCCAAACCCAAACTAATAATTCATGGTTGGAGGTGACATTTATGATGTATAATTGACGTGACCCACAAACCAACCCAATCCAAAACTAATAATTCATGGTTGGAGGTGACATTTATGATGTATAAATGAAATGCTATAGGTTTGGGTGAAGTACATTTTTTATATTTGACCTTCCAACTTGACTAATTACAAACACCTGCCAATCCAACCTGTTGATTTAGAGTTTAGGTTTAGATTTTGATGCAGGACCATGAACAATATCTTACATTTAAGATTCTTTTGGTCAATTGATAAATTAATAATTATAAAGAAAATTATAAAATAGTTGAACCCGAGTCCACTATAAAACCAATTGTCCAACATCATATGACTATAATCCCATAGGTTGAACATAATATGACTCATAACCCACAAGTGGAATAACATGGAACCAAAATCAAATTGTCAACGTATAATCACATCATATAGAAAATAATGATAGACAATATAGTTGTTGGTTTTTTAGAATGTAAAAAGTTATTGGTTGATTTTTTTTATTCGGAATGTGAAAAGATGTGACCTTATTTTTTGGAAAAAATGACAAAAAAGGGAGGTAGTTGCTCGTTTTGAAATTTGAAAAATATGCCATTTACCATTTCGAGGCCTTTTTTGGGAAATAAAAAAGGATGAAAATTTCTTTTTTGGGACCACAATCTTTGGGTCATTGCCTTTTGGCTTTATGGTAAAGCCAGCCATGCATTAAAATTGGGCAGAGCCGGCATTCAGTGACTACAATTGATTCTTTGAACAATGACATTGGGACCATTAATCCCATCTAGCATAAATATCTATAAATGTAAAAATATATTATTATACAAATTGAGATTACATGAGTAAAAATCTTGTAGTGCCGTGGGGTTTTAAATAAGAGCATTTGGACTCATTATTATAGCCATTTTGGACAAGATTCTCAACCACCTAACGTAAAATAACTATCCCCATCTTAGACAAGATTCTCAATCACCTAACCTAAAATAACTATCGTGTGATAAATTGAAAATGGTAAAAGCGGGCGATAGCGGTACGAGTGACCTCTTGGGAGGTCCTTGTGCTACACCACTTTTTTGTTTTCACTGTAAACGGTGGCCCAATTAGTTTGTGACATGAGTTTGTTCTATAAAGTCTCAAGTTCGGCTTTTGAACCTACTTTACGTGAATACTATATATGAGGCTATATATTATCTCCTAGGGTAACCGTGCCAAATATTCAAAAGTTGGGTTGCTTAGGAATTCGTTGGGTTATAAAAAAAAAAGGAGATTAAATGGGGATGGACCTAGGCGGAACCAGGCCCAACAACCATTAGTATTTCACACGACCCATTGGTCCATAAAAGCTACTGGCTAACCAACTCCACATAGATGATAGAACTTTCATTTTTCAGATGTTGGGGATCTTTTACTGCAAAACTAGAGGACAACTGAAGGTTTGGGACCCATTCCATTCAACATAGCCCACCTTCAAAGCGAAGCCCAAAAATGGAGAAAAGCTTCGGTAGTCCGCGGACTACTGTATTCTCAAAACACCGCCTCTTTTAGTTTCTCTTCCTTCCATTTTGGGCATTCTCACATTCAAACGAGCTACGACCAAAACCATCAATCAATGCGTCTTGCAATTGCGCGCGCGCTCTCTCTCTCTCTCTCTCTCTCTCCAGCTAAAATGAGAGGGATATTACGAAAAGATTCGCATCCTACATTTCCTCTCCTTGTAAAACAGGATTGAAAACAAATAAACAATGAAGAATGGGTCTCTTTTTGCTCTTTTTTTCTTTCCGTCTTTGTTTGGTATATTGAAATCGCACGAGTTTCAATCGAATACGCCAAACCCAGTTCTAATTATAACCAAAACCTTCGGTGATTTCGTTGTTTTTAGTGATTTGTTTATCTAAGTAAGTCCGTCGGAGAGATTTGAATTTGGCATTATTAACCCAATAAGGCATTCACTTGTCATGCATTTACATTGAAGCCCCAGCATTTCGCGCGGATTCCCATTTCTGTAATCAAAGGTATGATCTTTTTTGATTTTGCAATCTGGGTTTTCGGTTTCACGCCGTGATTTTGCTTTTCCCGTCTGGGTTTTTGTTTCCATGCAATGATTTGATGGTTTGAGGGTGTTTGCGACCAAAGATTTGAACTTTTTTCGGTTTTTCCATCTAGGTTTTTGCTTTCTGTCTTGATTTTGCCTTTTCCTATCTGGGTTTCTGTTTTCATGCAGAGGTTTGATGGTTTTATGGGTGTTGTTGTTGGATTCTTTGTTCTCGTTTTCTGATTTTGATTGTTTGGGGTTTTGTTGAAAGGATACAATGAGCGCTGATTGCTTGAAAGATGAGAACTTGACGGTTCCTTCGGATTCATTGGCGAGTTGCTGTTTGGGGGGTGAGGATGGGAGTCGGATTTCTGGGAAGGAGGGTAAGGGCAAGAGATTGTGGAAGAAAGTGAAGTATCAGCTCGTCGAGTACCATTCGTTGCCTGGTTATTTGAAGGACAACGAGTATATTATTGGTCATTACCGATCCGAATGGCCTTTGAAACAGGTTTTCCTCAGCATCTTCTCGCTCCACAATGAGACTCTCAATGTCTGGACGTAAGATCTCTTTCTGAAACTTCCATTTGTCTGGATGTATGTACAGTTGAGTTGAATCTTGATAATTCCACTGTTATTTACACTTGATACAATTGCAGTTAGTTTTGTTTCAGATAATATGAAGTGGATACAATGAATGGACTGTTTATTCAATTTGATAAAAAGAGTGTTCTCTAAATCTTTCTACATGAATGGATAGTAAATTTATATTTTTACAAGGATAGGGTACAAACTTTCTATACGACGTATAATTTAATAGAGACTATTCCCTTCGGACTCGATAGTTTTCCCTATTGCGTGAATGGGGCAAATACGTGGTTACTGTGTCTTCCAGTGATTTATGTTGCTCTAAGGATAGTCAGGATGTTTGTGACCCAGGAAGTGGAGGAACATGCTATAGTGATTAACCACCTCCGAGAGTGAGTTTTCATTTACGCGGCAGGAATTAATATAGCTGTTAGGACTTGGAGATTCTGCTTTTTAATCTTGTATGTTCACGTATAGAACATTGTTAAAATATGTGGTACATGTTTTCTAGTTCTGTTTCATGGCTGCTTGATTTATTTTCTAATTGTGCTCAAGATCTTGCTGTTCTGAATTCTGATATGTATTTTAGGAGTTATGGTTGATCTGAAAACCATGCATCGATTAGTGATGGAGTTATGGATGTTCTATTATGAAGAAATTTGGTTGTCAATGTGAGTCGAGTACTTTCACGAAATGAATCCAGATATTATTTTTCACTTGAGCTTATCTAATTATTGATTTTTTTTAAAGGTGATTAATTTTGTTGAGTTTAGATTTAGGATTTTTCTTTTTTCTTTTTTTTTTTTTAAAGCATATGGAGAGTACGTCCAGGTATTTCACCATGTTAATGAGGCTTGTGAGACTTTTTATACGTTAATTATTATTCTTTAAAAGGAGGACCTCCATTCCTTCAAAGAAGTTTGTATATATTGTTAATTTTCCTTTAATGCTTGTTTTCCATGATAATATTAATACCTATATATCCTAAGCAACACATTTTAATCTTATCGAATTTGTGCTTCGGGATGCAGCCTTCCAAATTTATTATACATCACATACACAATCAACAAAGTATTATAAGTTACAGGAATAACTCTGTGATATATTGATCTACTTTATGCTACTTTTGCATCATTGATGATACTCATTATTTGTTAGTCATTAGTACTCTTGTCTGTGTCATCCAAGAATAATGCTGACTTCCATATGCTTAGCATACGAGATCAACAAGCTATTATACCGGTACCGGTATACTTGCAGGATATGGTTCCACTGTGTTCTATCATATTAGATTCATTGCTTTCTAGGTTTTCACTATATTAGGTTCATTGCTTCATAGGTTTCTGCTAATTTTCTTATGAACATAAAAATTTCTAAAAGGAATGTGAATAATAACCAGCACAGGCTAAGCATCCTTCCATCTACCTGGTGTCTGCTCTGTGATGTACTTCTCCCCTATTCTCCTTTTAGGGTTGTGTTCTTTGTCTACACAATAACATGTTGTCTCTACTATTTCATTCCAAGTCTTTCTTGTCCTACTCCTCCTTCTCATTCCTTGTTTTTGTACCACTGAAGGTCTTTGTGCATGCATTCTTTCAAGTCTTCTAAGCACATTCCCAAGCCATGACATTCTTGATTCTTTTCTGTAGGGGCCATCTATGTATTTGCATTGTACTCATTCTAAATTATATTCTTTTTTTTTTTAACTCCATATATAGGCATGCTTATTTGTTGCCCAACATTGCACTCAATGTAACAATGCCAGTCTAGCTACCTTCATAGAAGAAGGACCATTTAGTCCAAGTGGTACTTGATGATTTCGAGACTCACAATGATGTAGCATCATGTACTCATGTCTTACATGTGTTTGGCACCAGAGGGTTGCTATTATCTAAGTACCCATGCAGCATGACTACATGCTGTATAGCTGAACTGTCTCCTGGAAGAGCTAGATACTTGTGTCAGAAAAAGAGTTTTATCCACATTTGTGATCATACTGAGTTTAAGGGTTCTGAATAGCAGACTACTATGAAAATTTGAATTAATAGGAAGGTGATATTATCTTGCTTCTTTAATAACCAACTTCAAGCCTAAAGCCATTTCATCTTACCTCAACAAACTCAGTCATGACCCATTTGTGTCTATAGCATAATACATGGTAATTATATTATTCAACTTTTTACAAACTGTATTGGCTGCCAACTTTCAGCTTTGGGACACGTGGACAACGAAGAAAATGTGTTCTTTATTAGTGACTAAAAGATTAATTGATATCTACCCTAGTAAAGTTGTGATGATATTTTCAAGTTTTTGTCTCTGATGGTGCCTTTACTGCATGGTTGAAATTATAAATGGTTCTGTGTGCTGGTACTGAATGCTTGCTACCATGGCAATTTGCCGCTGTTCTTGCTATGGTAATTTTTATTTGTGATATTTTGCTTAATTTTCTGAGACACCTGGTTACTTACAATTTTCTAGGATACTAGAACCATGCTGTGCTTGTACTTATATTGGGACCAGATTCTTCATGGGTACTTGTAAGTTGCAGCGTGACAATTTCCTATTGTAAATTAGTGATTATTCACTTTTTTATGAAGTCCTAAAAGTTTTCTAATGGTTTTTTTATTAGATACTCATCTGTATTTTACCTGTGAATTGAATATTGCTTGATCCATTTCTAGAAAAGTTTGCTTTGTGATTTTCCTTTTTTCTTGTTTTTTTAAATAGCATTGTACATCTTTTTTTTAATCACTCATCGCTATATTTATGTTGCAGTCATTTGATTGGGTTCTTCATATTTCTTGCTCTTACTATATACACTGCAATGAAGATTCCAAAGGTTGTTGATCTCCATTCTCTTCAGAATTTGCCAGAAGTGTTGAAAAAGGCCGATCTGCACAAGCTACACTCAGAAATTATGACTTGCCTTCCTTCTATACCAAACATCTCTAATCTGCAAAGAATGCGGGATGAATTGAAGACTTCTTTACCTTCGATGGATATGCTTCCATCATTGCCCGGTTGGCTGCGTTGGCATGTTGTTGAGCTACTCAGTAACTGTTTGCCTCAGAGATTTTCTTATGCTAACCATACTGATGTGTGCGTATTGGTATGTTCTGTGGTTCTTTTTATGCTCATCTTTTTATGCTCTATACTTGCAAGTCCCTGGAGTAGCATTTTTATCATGTTGTGTGAAGTGTGAATGTATTCGCTGATTTTTAGCTAAACTGGACATGGATAGTGTCACAACGAGGGGTCGGTCTGGGTATCTGAGCCTGCAACACCAAGGACAAGCATGAACACAACGGTCCAGCAAAGTATAAACAATAACAAGATAACATATGCTGTCTCAAATCAAAGTAAAGAACAGAAGTAAGATACACGTGCTGACACCAAGATGATGCAAAAATGACGAGATCTTGGCAAAAATGCAAATTACGAAAAAGAGCTTGGTCTACCTAAACCTGGTCAAACTCAACTCAACTACCTATCCATGGCTCACAACAAAATGAAAACAGGCATAGAACATCCTTAACAACAAAAATAACATTAATTAGACGCTAAACGGGATCAAGCTGGGTCTGGATGTTACAGATAGACCTACCATAATTTTAGACCCTTGGTAGTTTTTCAATGTGTCTTTTCTTTCCCTCCTCTTTGGCTTCTCTTGACTGTCTTGACAAGAGCCCGTCGCACACTTGAAGGTGCTCAATGTCACAACCATAAGGGTTTGAGTCATCTTACATCCAAAAAAAATATACATATGTATATGTTTTCTCGCCTTTTCTTTTAAGGTTATATTCCTCTTGCACCTTTCCTTTTTGTTTTTATCTTCATCCTTTTGAATAAATTTTTCATTACTATTCGATCTAAAATTAAGAGCCCTTATTAATAACATGTAAGAGAAGATATAATTCGAGGTGGTGGGCTCCTTTCGATGAAAGCATGAATCAGGTATCGAGGATTGTTGAAGTAAAATTAGGGATGAAAGTGATAAATGAAGATGAACTTTTCCAGAATACCAGGTGGGTGTAAAACTAATGAGGTCAAGGATGAAGACTCAGAAAAAAAAAAGAAAAGAAAAAACTTTCTCATTCTTCTTTCCCTTGATTTATATATTTTATTCAAATTAGATTCAGAAAATGTCATAGCATTCTCGGGCTTCTAATCCTTTATATTAGCCATAGAGATCTTCTTTTTCTTCTTTTGAGTTCCAGTTTTTCATAACTTGGATCAAGTGCTACATGTGCTCATGTGAGAAGAGAATCAAATGAAATTACCAGAACTTTGGGTATTGTGGGAAGATCTTATCTTTATTGGGAATTCTTTCCCTCTGGTTTGACTTTTGTATTGTATATTTGTTTTCCATTCTATATGAATACAATTTTCTGTTATTCATGGAAAAATAAGCAAGCAATTGAATGTAGCAAGTTTCATATCGAATTCAATTTGTATGATTCTTGTCAGAACTGGAACACTGTTAGCTGAATCATTTAGGTACTGCCACCAAAGTATCTATGATTCATATGCTATTAGGCAAATTATGACCTTAAAAGTCATTCCACATCCTTGCATGGATACATTATTTGGAATATTTCATCATCACCATGGTTGCTATTAAAAATTGTATTAACTTATTTTATTTATTGGGAGTGGGTAGGTGGGTGGATTTTAGTATAGTATGGTCCTCCTTGGTTCTTTTTTTTGTTTTGTTGCCGGACTTTAGATTTTGATGTCATTGATTCCTCTTAAGAAGTATTTGTTTTGTTAGTATCAAGGAAAGGTCCTGGGGCAACTTGACCACTTGTATTGATGAGTCTCAACATGGTATAGCTTTATTCAAAAAGCATGCATATTCTATCCTGCTGTTGATTTGATGGGCAAAGTGCTATGCACTCACTTGAACTTAGATGCAAGAAACTAATTCTAGTGATTACCATGCCCACCAGCACAATTATTATGCTTGTTAACTATGTTTACTAGATTGTTAACTATGTTTACTAGATTGTTGTGTTACGCTTGCGTTAGCTTCAATTCTTGGATATACAGGTATTTGAGCGTAGGCTATCTATGTCATACAGTGATCATACTGATCATATTGACACTTGAGATATGGTACCAGCATCCGCATCTGCATCCCCTAGATTACTGAGCATAAATTTGTGTCCTATATCTGTTTCTGGCATCATAGAGAATAAATATTTTTTGCCATGTTTTTGTAATTAATCTGGTGGTCAACTGAAAATAGTTTATGGGTAACTACAGCAAAGCGTGAAAGAAGATGTGGCCAATATTTTAGCGCCGCTAATGGTAAGGCCTATCACTCGATGGCCTTTTTTCGCCTTCCTAGGTGGGGCCATGTTCTGCCTGCTCGCTAGCAGCGCATGCCACCTCCTCTCCTGTCACTCTGAGCGGCTCTCCTACATCATGCTCCGCCTTGACTATGCTGGTATAGCCGCTCTCATCTCGACGTCCTTCTATCCCCCTGTCTACTACTCATTCATGTGCAACCCCTTCTTTTGCAACCTCTACTTGGGCTTCATAACTCTTTTGGGGATTGCCACAGTCCTATTTTCGCTTCTACCCGTCTTTCAGAACCCTGAATACCGAACTTTGCGGGCCACCCTTTTTTTGGGTATGGGTTTGTCAGGGGTGGCCCCTATACTGCACAAGTTGGTCTTGTTCTGGCATCAGCCAGCAGCGCTTCACACAACGGGATTTGAGCTACTGATGGGTGCCTTCTACGGTATTGGAGCATTAGTCTATGCAACGAGGATTCCAGAGCGATGGAAGCCGGGGAGGTTCGACGTTGCTGGGCACAGCCATCAGCTGTTTCATGTTCTAGTTGTTGCGGGTGCATACACACACTACCACGCAGGGCTTTTGTACCTTAAGTGGCGTGATTTGGAAGGTTGCTAGGGGATGAGATTAGAGAGGATTTCCTTGAGAAAATGTTTTCTCAAGTGTGGAGAAGTACATTGGGTAGTAGATTAGATGCAGACTTAAGTACTATGCTTCTAGAACTAAATAAATTCAAAAGGATGCTGCTAAAATGTCATATGCAAATGTAATGTTGTCAAGATGCATTTATCCTTGTATACTGTTCAGCGACTGTAATGGCAGCTAGAATTGAGGTTATGTAAACAAACGGGTGAAATGCCCATCACATTCGCTGTTAAAATGAATTACTAGTTTACAATGTGACCTTTTTTAGATCTGTTGGACTTGATATTGGAGTAAAAGTTGCTTTTACTGTGTATGTTTAGTTAACCATAAATCAGTTTTGATGTTTAATGGGAACCAATACTTAAATCTGTTCTGCTATAGCTATCTAGCCTGACAATGGTCATCTGAATTCTGGGAGCTACCCAGATTCCGGACTGATGAATTGGATTGGACTAACCGATGGTGCAAAACTCTAAATGCTGGCTACAATGTGGTGTAAGCCATGTCCTTGATCACTCACTCCTGGCCTGCTTAGTTTGTGATGGGTTTAGGACATGTGCGACCAAACCTTTTTCCATGATGGCACCGGTAAGGTTAAGGTTTGAGCTGGTTTATTTCATGCTCTGTTTTAAAATAACTTTTCACATATAATGTGGTATTTCATTAATAAGCATGAAACAGGTCAGCTATTGAATCCTGTCTTAACTCGGGTTGAAATCTTATAACTGTATCTGACCCGACCATCAAAACCTTTTTGTTTTGATATAAGAACTCATTTAATTGGGATTTTGGTTGTCCAGCTGCCCTAAGACCTGGCATTCATTCGCTCTTGAACGGTTGAAATTTTAATAATACTGAAAGGACACTGTAAAAATGATGATTTTGCCTTTACCTATGCGATATCCTAGGATTGTAGGATTTTGGATAATCTACAGCCCTATGATATTGCATAGTGACCCATTCTCTGCATCGTATCAGCTTGTTTGTGGAGACCCGACCTGGAGCTCTTAACAAAGCATTTCCTATTATCCAATTCATCCATCTCTGTCATCAAAAGAAGTACGGGTGGGCCTCATCTCATATTTGAAGAAATAGAAAAATGAGTTCTGTGGTATGGAAAAAATTTTTTTTTTTCCTAATTGATGATAACCTCCATTTTTTAACCTGCAATATGAAAACGAAGATGACAAGGTGAAAGGAAGGGTTAAAAAAGCAGGAACAGAGAAGATGACTGCAGTGAAAAATCATTTTCACAGCACCAACATCGTTGCTTTTCTTCGGTAGAAAGCAATACCGTTTAAGTTTAAAAAAAAAAAAATAGGGTTATGTTGGGATGTCAGATGTGGCAGTTTACTTAAAAAGTAAAATCGTCATTTTTGCTCAACAAATAGCTCTCTGGGCAACATAATATTAACCAGCCAAAGTCAATTTTGAGCTAAAATTTACAACATTAAATATTTGTATGCAGAGTCCCAAGTCCACGGGCCAGAATCTGTATATATCCAAAACCAGACCTATCCATCAATCGGAACTTAAATTGTGTTCCAAGCCTCGTTGTCCAAGAACTTTTTTTACAGGTCCGAAGTTCTAGAAAATTGGGAGAATTGCATACCCATTTGCATCCCTAAAAAAATGAAAGACGAAGCACGTCATTAAGGCGAAAAGTATCAAGGGTAGAAATAAATCCGAATAGATTTAATTTCATTTTTTAAAGAGGGGTGGGTATATATAAAATTTATTTACTCCAGAAAATTAAACGTCAAGCACAATGATTATCTATGACATTCTTTACGATTCCTGCTACCACCATTAAGGTCCTCCCCTGCGCTCCCTATAGGAACATATGATACACCCTTGATGTAACCTTCATTCTCCAACACTGTCATCATCATCCAGTAGGGAAAAACTGAGGTCACTATGTAAGTAATCGACTACACTCTTCTTGGATGATGATGGTCAATGTACAGCCTAATTAACATGAACTCAAATTTGAGCGGTTGGATCATTTTAGCTCGTGATGTATCCCCAGATCCAGATCCAAAATGAATAAAAGTCACTGGCGCCCGAGCAAGAGGTAAACACAGATGTGGGACGATTTAGTACTGGTGATCGGAATGAATCCAGGTTCATTACACGCCTGAGAAGACAACTCGATGTTAATACTACAGGCCAATTCAAAGGTAGGTGTTAAGTGTTAACTATATATAATACAGGAGTAACAAAATACAGGAAACACATCCTTTACTTCATTAATTCAAGGTCGGTGTTACTATATAGTTTAAAACCACCGAGAAGCTGCAGAGGCCACTTTCCTAATGCATCAAATGCATGGGGCACATCAAAATGTAGGGAGATAAATCTCCAGTAAGCAGCAAAAATCCAAATGTGACTGGCTTGCTACTCCCGAAACTAAAATACAAATATAAGATCTAAAATTTGAAATCTTTCTTCTTTGACTTCCCTTCTTTTTCTTGCATCTTGCGCTTCCTCTTTTTCTCAGCCTGCACCGGATCCATCTCATTAGAACAGTTGAACCAATAAACAAGCAAATAAGCAAGCTGCAATACGTCAGACCAAAAGCTCACCTCTGCAACCATATCGCTGAAATCTTCCCGTTGGTTACGCAACTTCTCTTCCTCCCTAGCTTCCTCGTACCTGTGATCCAACAACTCAAAACAAAGTTAAGTTTTCATCATGATGATAAGAGAAGTGACAACAATGCTCATCACAGTTCCACATACTTCGCAGCCAAAACATTGTCCAAAACTTCCAACTCCTCTGGTTGTAGGGTGACGTCCACTTTGTCCGCTTTTTGTCCCCGAAGCAGATCAACCTAAGAAAGAATATATTTTCAATGCAGATAACAGTAAAAATGAGTCCTTTACAGGGGGTCATCAAAGAGTTCATAAATAAAACCACAAAAAAGATTGTGAGGAGTCAGCTATGAGTTTATGATCATAAGTACTTCCATGATCATATCAATGATGATTAACGGCTAAGACTTAAAAAGCTGTTTTCCCCCATTCCTTCTCTCTTGATAGCCCAATAGGCAGTTATTTCGTATTAGAAAGATGTTTTGAGCTCCATTGAAGCAAAGCATTTCAGGAAGTTCTATTTTCTGCATGACTTCTGCACCCTAAGTTCCCAACAGAATAGACACAAACCCAGAAAAAATGTCTTGGGAGAGAATTGATAACACAGCCATTTCTATAGCAGGTGACAAATGTACCCTGTTTATGTAAGACCATGTCTGCCTGCACCAGCAATACCATCCCACTTAGTTGACTAAGCATGCTAGACCACCCACCCATCAATTTGATATTTTTATCATAACTGTATCAGTAACTAGCTGGTAAATGGTACAGTGTTGGGTAGATAGGGTTCAGATCGATCCAGTAATGCATTTGTCAGGCTGGAGAGACCCTGGTATTGGTTCTTGGTTTGATCTCAACATGGTTTTGGTTTCTCCACTGTTGAAGCAAGCAAATGGTAAAATCTTGTTACAATGCTAACGGCCACTTTAAAACCAAAGGAATCGAGAAATTTAACTTACCCTTTTGGCAGCTGTCTTGTCTTGTGTGCCGCTCCCAACCACATAGCTGTATACAAAATAAACATTAGATTTTTCTCGTTCAACAGTCAAGGAATTTCAAAATCTGATTACACTGACAATGTATCTCTCTAAGAATTAAAAAAAATTCGAGTCAATATCTACAATATCAAAGTCAATCTAATACATACGTGTGCGTAGTTCCAAGCAAGGTCCCTTGAGCAATCTTTTCTTCTTTCTCTTCAAGGACCTACAAATTTTGAGAAAGGTCAGATGCCAAGTTAGCTCCAATTAGAGATGAATACAAATGAAAAATGCAAGGAATCACAAATAAAATTACAAATAATGCACTCACTTGATACAGAGGTTTCTCAGGCTCTTTCCGCTGTTGCTTTCGGAGGTCAATGACATCAGGCGTCTCCACACCAGTGGGGGTGCTGAGTGAAAAATAATGAATTCAATGTTAGCATTATGATATTCATGCAAATGAACCAAACTGAGTGTCAAACAGCTGTGTACCTTGATAGGCTGTCTACAGATTGAATGCCTGCTTCCATTTCCTCTTCCTCCAACTGTTCTTCCTCTTCTTCCTCTTCTTCCTCCTCTTCCTCCAGATCACCCCAGTGCTTGCTCCTATCGACAGGTTCTTCCTGAAATTAGAAACAAAACAGACGAAAAAATGATTTATGGGAAAAATATCTGCTACAAAACACAAAAAACCCTGTACAACCCACAACAGTCAATAACATAATTAAACAAGCACATGAAATACAATGAAAATACCTCATAGTTTGGAAGGTCTTGTTGTAGGACCCCAAAAACATCTCCATATAAAGGACGTCCATACTATTTGACACAAAAATTGAATGAGTAGAGAAAATTAACAGAAAAAAGTCATTAAACTAAACTGCAAACTCACTTCATCAACGGGAGGTTTACCCCAGCCTCCAGGATGATAGCCAAAGCTAGCCCCAGGAGGAATGGGAGCGTTCAGACCAGCAATTTTTAGATGTGGATAAGATGGTGGAGGTCCATATCTCTGGTTAAATGAAGTTTGTTAGTACATTTACACCTCAATGGAAAGGTGTGAAAAGATCACTTAACCAACAAACCTGCATATTGATGAGCCAGGGGGGAGGGGCACCATCAGGCATACCAAGAGCATCTTTTAGTTCCTGTGACAATACACCAGGCTTCATCTCCCTCAGCTTCACCTGTCCAATTATAAAAGAGATAGGTGATGAACAATGAATCATTGATGGCTTCAATTTGACATTCCTCCAGGAATCAGATATAGAAACAGCAGATAGAATATAATCAAGAAACAATGGGAAAGTCATCTAGGGAAGCTAAACATTGTTTTGAAACTGAAATCGTATTGCAAACCGTTTTAAGGGGATGAAACACGAATTGTGGGAAAGTCATCTGTTTTGTGGGATTTTATTATTATTCTTTTATAAAAATAAAAATTAAAATAAAAGGAAAAAGTAGTTATCCATAATAAATAGACAGCAGCAAAATATGAAGAATACCATGGCATATGCTAATATATCATAAATAAATTGTGTGATAGTTAAATACTTTTAAGATATCAACACTACTAAGGAAAATAAACAAGTTTTCATTTTTTTTTTTTTGGCTCTCTTCAAATCAGAAAAATAAAAATAAAATCCATAGCTAGGATGTCTCTTAAAGTAAAGAAGTGTTCATGAAGGAAAAAAAAATAGATTAAAAAATAGATGCAAGATAGTCCCATACATGGACTTCAATGCTCTACTAGTCGCATGCTTGTTCTTTATTATGTCTCTATATCCTTCCCCAAATTGAATGAGTTCTTAAGAGGTTTTGTTAATCATTATATAGCCATTTAATAATAATACTTAGATGAACAGGTATCGAATCATAAGATTCACTGGTAAATGATATTTGTTGTATAGATACGAACCCTATTTCTTAGAATTTGATACAAATCATAGGATTTTAGATACGAACCGTAGGATTCAAACAACAATGCAGCCAAGTTGCTGTCATGCAACCAATGGTCTAACTTGTAAGGCACGACTGGGCCCACCTATAATCAATCCTACCACTCACACTCACTGCCACCCCATGAGAATTGTCATCCCATTCTGAGATTCATCAGTTTTTTTACTAACCATTGGATTGATCATACAAAAACATAAAATCAGGCACTTAAACCTTTGGACTATAAATTGTTCAAGGCCATTGAATCAATGGTTGGGATGATCTGATGCACGAAATTTGCACGAGACTAGGCCGCACATAGACCATTTAATTCCCCATAGGCTTGGTCGTCAAATGCAAAACAGCAGTCTCATTGCTATGGAGCAAAACTTAGGAAAGAATATCCAATTTGCTAGGCTTTCATATATGTAACAGTACAATCAAATCCTTAAAAAGACAGCAAAATCCTTGAGGACGTTGAGAAACTGCATCCTATGAAAGAAGTTGAATTTCATAAAATAATTTGAGTAAATGTTTATTAACATGCACTAGCTGGAATACTTGGATGATAGATTACTACGCCAAAATAAATTATACCTCAAATTCTTTCCCTTCATGATACAGGTCACCATGGGTCGTCAGCTTGGGCTTAGTCTGATATTTGAAAAAAGCATCATGGAGAACCTGCAAAGAGGAGAAAATTCAATTATGCGAATGAGGTATGCAATAAAGAAATCCAGACATAGGATCACTTTAAATAACAATCTAATAATGAGCATACAAGGAAAGTCAATCCATCAGAGATAAAGAAAGGCATCCCAATTAAAAAAAGGAAACTGCATAATAACCAGAGAGAGGGGGGGGGGGGGGGGGGGGGGGGGGGGGGGGGGGGGCTTTAATCCTATAAGAAGTGTTCTCACACACCTACCATGAGAACTTTTTATGGGGCCCATTGTGGGTCTCATTTGGGAATGGAACCAAGGGGAATGGAAAGATTTATGTGGGACTATCCTAAATATCGAGTTTGGCCCCAATCGCGTCCTAACCCCTTCATCCGTGGCCCACAAATCCAGTCTATTCGTATTAGTGCAAGGTTAATCCAACGGCCCAGTAAATTCAGATTTGAGCGAAACTGAGGGCGTGTGACTATAAGGAGGTCCATATGTATTATATAAATATACACATACATCTATATAGAGAGAGAGGGGGGGGGGGGGGGGGGGGGGGCAAACCTGATAATCAATATCCATCTTTCCCATCTTTGGTTGCATACGCTCTCGTTGCTTCTGTTTCAATTTCTTACTATCCTCTTTTTCAATGTATGCCTACATTTCAAAAAACATAAAATCCAAAATAACCAATTAACTAGGAAACAACTGAGTACAGCAGCACAAAAATTAAGTCTGGCAAGAAATAGCATCCAAATTAAATGATATGATGTCAAAAGAAGGGTCAATTTATTAAAAAAATCCATTGTCATTAAACTGAAAAAAAGAAAACATGCACAAAATGAAGATTGAATTATTTGAGTGATTAACAAAAATTCTGGAAAAAGGCAAGAATGAGATCATTTTTCAGATGTTCATCTTACCTTGCATCTAAAAATATGTGCCACACATTTCAATTTACCTGTCTTATTTTCTCAATTCCCGTTGCAGCAATGAAATCAGGCAGTTGAAAAGGTTGTTTCTCGATACCGCGTTTTCCCTGTAGATACATTAAAAAAGAAGACAGGATGCTGAGGTCAACAATTTACAGTCACAAGATTTATGTAGTGTCTAAATCCTAATCACTCCAATTATGAAATTGAGAATTTTAAGGAGTTGTAAAGCCCCCATCTGCAATATAAAAAAAAGAAGTATTCAGTCCAAACAATATTCACGAATCACGATGATTTTATTTTGAATGCAAACTCCATCTAATTGCAGAAGATGGAAGGATGCCAATGAGGAAATATTTAACACGACATCTACCCTAGATGCCTTTTTGACACCCTTTAATATAGAAAGTGGCATCATATACAACTTCAATACACCCGACCCACCCTATTAGAATATCAAAAGAGAAAATATTCAAGGGTCCCCTTTGGCAACACCGACAGATCCTGGCTCCAAGACAGTACAGCTGGCCCCTGCAAGAACCACATATAAGTATAAGAGGGGTGAAACCTAGTCGAGTTTATCTTTAATCACCCTCTCATGTGAGCCACCCTCCTATTGTGAACACACCTCAAAAGCATGCATGCACTCACATAACAAAAATCTGCATATCTGTGTTAGATTAAAGAACTTACTTGCAAAAACTTCCGTTTTTGGCACCAATGCCTTGGTACAGGAACAGTATTGCGGTACGATTTAAGAAACACAAGCAACTTCGGGTCCGCTGCTGTTGCATCCCATACCTTAAAAAGTTTCGGGAAAACCAACAAAAGGAAGATTTGTTATCGACATTGCAGGAATTGAAAAAAGGAATGTCAATAAAAACTCCTAGAAATACTAATTGTTACTATTGACCCCATCCATCCAGCTTGTGTGAAAAAAAGAACTTGCACTGAACCTATAATCATTTAAATGACATTCAATACTGGTTTCCACACAAACTAGAAAGATGTTTCAAGTCAATATTACTTAAAAAAACAAATATCATTTAACAATGAAATTTTACTATATTGTATATTTAACAGTGAAACTGACAAATAACAGTAGTTGCAATAAGGAATCTCCAAGCAAAATCAACAGCCTGTAGTCATCTTCATACTTTCCTTGCCTGTCATCAGACTTTTTTTTTGGGGTGTGTGTGTGTCAACTGAAATTTTTATTGAAAAGGAAGCCACCATAGGAGACAAATACTGAGAAGCTACAAAGCATAGCAAGAAAGAAAATGAAGACAAAAAACCCCCATAGCAGCCCTTCAAGCCTATGATGCACAGACTTCAAAATGGACAACATATCATGTCGTATCATATCCGATACTTCACTTTTATGCGTAAACTCCCTGTCCCTGCCGTATCCTTGGCGTGTCCCTCAATCACAGCTTCAAACCAAGACGAGTGGGAAAAGACATGATCAAAGTGCAAAGACAGCATTTGAATGCCCTCCCCTTAGCCAACGCATCTGTGACAGAATTAGCACTACGCTACACAAGACTGAAGGAGGCCTCCAGCTTTCTATCCAACTTTACCACCTCGGCCATCACATCCGCATACAATGATGCCTAGATACGGCATGAATATGATAGGGACAAGTCCTGGACATTGCAGGGTCACCGATTTCACACAAAAAAGGTGATGTATTAGATATGATATGACATGATGCGTTACCCATTTTGGAGTATCTGTGCATCATAGTCCGCATACCACAATGGCACTTTAGCAGAGCCCAAAGTCCAGGTAATAGTGCAACTAGAGTCACCTACCACAGCATCCAAACTGCATCGCATCCCGAAGACCCATCCTCAAAGCAAGCATTTCTAGTACTAATGTAAATAATGCTTGTGTCATGTAGCTAGCTTCAAAGTAGAGCTATGTCATTTCAGTAAAATACTACAGGCTAAGGTAATCACATAATTGTGCTACTTTTTAATTTTAATTTACTATAGTAGGCACTATATTTAGTACTTTTAACTATCTACATCTCCAATTTCCTAATTAGGCTTCATTAATCTATAATACCTCCATTTAGATACTTCCCAATCCCATATCTAGTTTACTATGTTGCTTTATTTACTTATTAGCAAGGAATAACTCAAACTCACACACTTTCCCCCAATGGTTATGTTTGATGTCCCTACTAGATGAGCTCAAGCCTAGGACTATTGCACTTCGTTCTTAAAACACTTCTGTATTTTTTTTTTCCTGTTCCTTAATAAAAGGGTGTTCGTAGGGATAAAAAAATGCATAATTCAGTACTTATGGTATGATATTTTGTTTCTTAATTTATAAATAGATTGAATCAGAGCATAAGTTGAATATGATGTAACTTTCGTTTGTATGAACTTCGAGGGCCTGTTTGTTTGCATTAGAATAATAGGGAATTGAATACATAGGTTGGTTAAAAATGAGGATTAAAGGAGTGTTTCCAAAAAAGAACATTAAATAACATTTTCTACCAGGGAAAAAGAAAAGAAGATGCTATTTGATATTCATATTTTAGAAATTCACTATTGATCTTCATTTTTACCCACCATATGTATTCAATTTCTATGTATTTTAATGCAAACAAATAGGGGCTTAGGAAAAAAGAGTGGAGAGACATAAGATGACCTCAATAAAGTAAATTGTTTGTTATCGAACAACAATACATAACCTAATCAGATCCCATGCTGGCTCTATATTATACATTGATCAATAAAACATTAAAATCTAGCATTTTTTACTAGATTATAAATTTCTTGGATGCTTTTCAGAATTTTTGGGATAAAAAAGAAATCATGTTGATATGAACGATACAGCTTATAACACACAAGTAACACCATAACATATTGCCTTTTGGTGCTGGCTGATAAACACATTGACTCCTATATTGAACCATGATACCAATATCAAAGTGTCACACAAGCTCACGCGAAGATGAGCAGTTCAATCAGAAAAACTAAAAACACTATTGCTTTTCAAGTAAAAAAAAATGATGATGGATTATAAAAAATTTCTACAGATTGATGCCCAGTCTCATTTAGCTCAGCTGGTCTTCTTTCCTCAGCTACAGTCTCTGAGCAAGCAACTAAAAGTATCCTTGGTTTATTCATTCATTTATTTTGGTTAAAATACATAAAGAACACAAGCATTTATAACAATATCAAAAGAAACATTAAAATGGTTTTAGGATTGCACTTGGCTCATTGAACTTAATGATGTTCTCTCGGTTATCACAGTTAGATGGAGCCAACTGCAGCCTTAATGAGAAATCTTCAAAGCTGCAAAACTAGGATAAAGGAGGAGCAATAAAAAGGGAGAGAAAGGAAACAAGCAAGCATCCCTATGCAGGGAATTACTCGATCTTACCTCAACCACATCTGGCCTTGAGCATATCTGTTTCAATTCAGCAATCTTCATCCGTCGTTGGAGCTGCAAGGCACCAACAATTGTTACTTTATTTCTCTCTTACTACTGAGAAGTAAAGAAAATTAGAAAAATCAACATCAATACACAAACAGAACTCAGAATTTACTCCAAAACCTTTTTCTTCTTGTTTGAAACCCCTGTATCTTTCTGCTGTGTGTCCTGCTCTTCATCTTCTGAGTCCGAGTCGGCCTTTTTATTGGATGTTGCGTTCGTTGCCGTTTCATCCTGCTTATCATTTCCCTGAAAGAGAAAAAAGAATCCAAATATCTTGACTAACAATGGGCTTTTTTACCCACAAAGAAAATGAATCTTTTAAATTTCACACATATATGAGAAATGGAAAGAAACCCAACACTGTTTCTTGCCATCTCACACCTTTGTGGCGGCTCTACAGAAAGGCAAATCCTTAGCCTGGTACTGGGCGTGCCATCTGGCGCAAAGGTAGGAAAGGCATAACCAACACAGGACGACACGACCAAAATGAAAGCTAAGCGAAGTTAACCAACAGAAAAGTTAACATTCAAAACATTCATCAGAAGCAAACAACCCTCATACCTCAGTGGCAGCAGCAGCATCCATAAATTTGAATTTCTCAAAGATAGATCTGAAATCTTCCAGCAGATCATCCTCTATATCTGGCTTCTCCTGAACATACTCCACTTCCACTTTCACCTCAACCTAAGGATTTACAGATTTGAGATCTAGTTAAATATGGAATGCAAGTTAAATGGGACCACAAAAATAGAAAAAAATATTTACAGAATTGTTTTGTTGTATGGGAAAATAACAAACATTTTCAAAGGAATTGAGTTTGAGGATTTGAGTCAGAATATGTTAGATTGGAGAAATAGAATTCATGTAGCCAACCCCAACATAGTTGGGAAAATGCTTTGATGATGATGATCAAGATGATGTCAAGGGAACTGGGTCAAACCCACAATCTCATGGTTTCCACAACCAAGTACCGCTGAAGGAAAATACTATTTCAAGAGATTTACTCAACCTCGTGTATTTGAAATGAAATAGCTATTTTGTTCTAATTGTGGAGAATTAGATCTAAACCTGTTTGGTATTCCTTTCAGTTTCTCTCAAAAGTTGTTGGTCTTTTTTTCCTTTCTTTTGTTTTCTTGTCCTTCTTCTATTTTTTTGTTGTTTTGGGGGGAGGCATATCGGGTGTCTCAGTGCATAGTTAATTGAAGATGGATACTGGAAAAGTTTATTTTTATCTTGAAATGGTAGCAAAACATTCATTGAAAACTGTAACCACCATAGTAGAATCAGAAAAACAAACAAGGAAGAAAAAGAAAAAGAAATTGTAACAGCAATGAAAAAATGGAAACACCACAGTAAAATCAGAAAAAATAAACAAAGGCCACAACACTGCATCCAACAGTTCCAGATGTCAGAGAAAGAAATAACCAAATAAAGTCTTCCATCACCATCACGCAGAATAATTCTCCAACGAGCCTTCTCCAGTACCAACTTTAAAGAACCAAGCTTACCCTGAAAAGCTCTTATTCCTCTCTATCTATATATACCAAGGAACTGTCATTAATGTATGAGGCTATAAGCCCATAAAATATTCCCTTGCCTCGTTTATTAGGAACCAATACCACCAATGATCCAATAACCGCATGAGCTTATTTGTAAAAGCCCAACTAAATCATTGTTGTCATATCGTTTCAGACCCCATTTCAGTTTGGCCTCCAAATGAAATGTTTCGACCGAGTTGGAATTTTGGTGAGACGAATTAGAGTTACATTTTGGAAAAATAAATTAAAATATATATTAGAAAAAATAAAAAATATAAATATAAATATAATTGTATGCATTTAATTCATAATGATAAAACAATATTATAACATAAAGCACAACAGTTAAGTACATTCCTTACCAGAATAAAGATTTAACACAATTTTTCTAACAATAAAAGTTAACAAACTTCTAAGATTGAAGGTTGGACACATTTCCCACAACATTTCATCCATTTTGGAAATTTTGTCTATTTAGGCTGAAGACCGAAAGTCAAACCGAAAAATTATACTATGCATTTCGCTTTGACTTCATGGCCGAAACAAACGAAATTGGTAAGTATGAACTAAACACTTGACTAGCATACAGACAAAGGAGGAACATGTTCGTCAAACATTCACCACAAGCTCATGTTCCCTCTTCTAAAGATTATTACGAGTAAGGATCATATCAAGTAGGGGTGCTCATGGGTCGAGCCAGCTTGCTTGTTTAATATTGGGCCTTACTTTTTAAAATTTGTGCTGGGCCTGGATCTTATTTTAGGCTCGTTTAATATTTGGGCAAATACATCTTGCCTTGAACTGGTAAAAAGTAACTATGCGTAAAATCCCAACTCCAGAAAAAAAAAAATTTTAAAGAGAGCCGTAGGCGTCAATGATTTTGTAATGAAGAGATGGTGTAGTATTTCCATTAAGGCATATGGGGAGAGAGAGAGAGAGAGAGAGAGAGAGAGAGCATGTCAAGAAAATACTTGTCCACATCCATTTTCTCCATCTGTCACCAGACCCTATCCAAAGGAGAATATATCCCAGGAAGTCCAACCCATTACTCCTCAAAATCCCAGTTTTGTCAAGAAAACACTTTTCCACATCCATTTTCTCCATCTGTCACCAGACCCTATCCAAAGGAGAATAGATCCCAGGAAGTCCAACCCATTACTCCTCAAAATCCAATTACACACTACCTCGAGCAGTTGTTTCTTTAAATTTATTTATTTGGGTCTTGAATCCACACATTTTGAGCATTGAGAACCTAGCCTAAGATTCGATGACCTTTGTTGAAAGCACCTTCTCTTCAAAAATGATTGAAGGCAAATATTTTCTCAATCTATTACCAACGATTTTTGCCAAAATATTATATCCACTACCAAGAAGAATGCCATCAGCTCCATCTTTCTTATAAAACAAGACAATGAAATAGAAACCAAAGTGCTAGGACAAATAGCCTCTATAATCAAAATCCTCCACATAAGCCATCACATTATATGCAATCACGATCAGAACTTGAGGAAAATACAAGAGGCCATCGAACCTTAGGGCCCAATCTTCACCAAGATTTAAAATTAAAAAAAAAAAAAAACATCTCAAACAGTTCCTATACCATCTCAAACTGTAACTTATCCAACTTTCTTTGAAAACCATTCTATACCTTAAAGCTGTACTTTTGGGGGAAAAAGGCCAATTCTCTCTTCTTTTAAGCAACATCATCAGTAAGCATTGTTCTAAAAATAGAAATCATATCACAAATCGTTCAAGGGAATGAATCAAATTGTGACTTAAACTGTGAATCGAAAGATATTTTTATATTTCGTATAAAAATGAAAAAATAATTAAAATTCAAAAAATTAATAAAGAAACGCTTTAGTCAAATGTTTGTCCCTTTCCAAAACCACATAAATTCTTTAATTTAGGGGATTTTGTTATCCAGTAAATAACCCCTTTTTTAATTGATATCCAGTAAATAACCTTTTATAAAAGAAGGGCTAAAAAGGAAATACAGAAAAAATTAAATTTATTAACATTAACCTCATGGCTGCTCTCACTTAGTTGAATTCGCTTGAATTGAGTATTGAATCTAAAGCCCAATTCATGCTGCATTTACCTAGCCCCGGCCCACCTCACCTCAAATGTGAGGCTTGGACCCACCCATTTAGTCAATTGGGCTAGGCAGCGAGTCTTCCTCTCTACTCCCTATCATCAATCTCTCATCTACATAACTTTTTTGCTCTTTTTTGCTGTCTCTCCCTCTATCACAGCAACAATCTAATTCTAAAGAATACCAATATCAATATAAGTATCTATCCCTAACTATTCTCTTCGAGATCCTATCCCTAACTTTTCTCTTTCTCTCTCCAAGATCTTATCCATAACTTCTCTCTCCATATGCCTCACTAGGAAATCTCTCAAAGTCCCTTCATTTCATATGCCTCACTAGGAAATCTCTCAAAGTCTCTTCATTTCATATGCCTCACTAGGAAATCTCTCAGAGTCTCTTCATTTCATATTAATCTCTCTCACTCTCTCTCTCTCTCTCTCTCTCTCTCTCACAAATTCGAAAAAGAAAAACCCCGATTTCTAGAGTTGAGATTCCACACATAGTTTCACGCATAGTTACTATTTAACAGTTTAAGGCAAGATGTATTTGCTCGGGCTAGACTGGGCTGGGCTGGGCTTTGGGCTTTCTACCACTTAACCCGAGCACATCCCAAATATTAAATGGGCCTAAAATCAAAATCCAGCAGCAGCCTGAATTTTAAAAAACTAGGGCCAAATCTGGCACAAAGCAGGCTAGGCCTGCACTGGCTTGACCCATGAGCACCGCTGCTCAGATTCACCCGTAAATGGGATTCATTGCATGATATGAATCGTTTTCCTTATGACTCAATACAAATTGTAGGACTTAGGATATAAATCATAGGATACTGAAAATGATGTCAGTGAGAGTTATTACTCATCATCTCAGCTCATATGTCTGAGACTCACTAAATGAATATCCTACACACCTTAACATTACCTAAATGGGATCCACCACAAGCAACCCACTTAACCAAAATACAACGGACACATTATATCCAGACCATCCACCTTTCTATAGAACCCACTATTCAGATGTTTCACTAATGGGCATCATAAATAGATAGATTAAGTTCAATCTAATTGATACCATGTGGATCCGCTATCATTTAAGAGAGCCTACTATCATTAAACTATTTATGTGATCCCAAAATGATTATGTTATTTAGGTGGGCTCACCTACAATTTGATTTTATTTTCGGTCAAAGGAAATTTTGGTAATTCATATTAATTTCTCTTACAAGTAGACTGAGGGGAATACTTAATTAAAATATAAATAAAAAAGTTCAAACTTATATAAACATTTAAAATGTACAAACAGTTTAAGCTGAAAGAAATGTGAATTTATTTAACAAATATTTACCCACATATATTTTTTTTGGTAACCTACCCACATATGGTTAATGCAATGTATATGGATTTCTTTTTAATTAACTATTTTGCAATATGAAATTACATTTTGATGATTAAACAAATGGGTTTACATTCAATGAACCTGTTTTTTTTTAAGTTATATATAAATTAACCACTCCTCATTCGGTATTTGATCACTCTTCCCATGCAACTCCTGTAATCTCCATAGAGTAAATAAGGTACATCTTTGGTCTTGCACCCGCTATCCCATTGAAGAATTTGGCATTCTTATCCCCTTCTTCAGTCCATCAGTTACTATACCTCCTCCTCCTGAAAAGGAAAAGAGCTTCCTCGAGTTCATGCTGCAGTATAGCTTCGCCTCAAGAAAAAGACGCTCTCTTCTTGGATATAACTTTGTTGGATACAAGACATTTTTATAGCTCTTACTTCCTCTACTTTCCCAAACTAGGATCTTCTCCGTTTCTTTAATCCTTTTTTTTTTCACTTCGAATCGTGACTTTGTTAAGGTAAGCCACTTTGTCAAGAGTTTACGCCTTTGAAATAAGCCAAAACCTGTCCACCCGTTCACCTGATATCCTCACGGACGATTTGAAAACATCTTGAGACAAAACCCTGTTCTTCAAGCCTCATCAGCTCAAACCAGAAAACAAGGTGGGCCCCAGATCCAACAGCATGTTTCTACAGAAAACTATGCATCCAAGTGCACACCAAACATGGTTGTTTCTAGAGAAGTAAGTTTCCACGTGAGGTTTCGAGGTGCCAAAACCACCCCCACAAGGCCTATTTTGGATGTAAAAACACCAATAGGCTTCTTTTCACAGAAGAAGAAGAGGACAGAAGAAAGCCATGGAGAAACCGAAGCTCCAAACAAATCCTCATCCATGTCACTTACAATTAGGGTCACATCCAAACGGGTTCCAAAACCCCAAAACACACAGATTGAAACACCATACTTCATCACAAATCGAACTCAACCCAGAGGCCACATCCGCCGCAGTGGCACAATCGCAGGATTATCACCAGATTCATGGGCAATTAGTCATAAGGAAACCCTAGATCCTACCAAATAGAGAATAGATTTGTGGGGGTTATACCTGCTGGGGGTCGGCGTTCTCCTTGGCGTCGTCGCTGTCGCCGTCGTCGGTCTCCGTCGAGGACGGCTTTCCATTGTTGCTGTTGTCGCTGTTCTTCTTCTTCTGCTTCCTCCGCCTCCGGCGCCGCTCGATCTCCTTCAATTTCTTGCTCGATGCCCCTCCTCCTGCATCGCCGCCGCCGCCGATCTTCCGCAGATCTCCGTTGGTAACGCCGTTAGGGAGATGGAGGCTCTCCGCGCTGCCGTTTGCGATCTTTGCCGTCATCTTTTAACGGCCGCAGAAGAAGATGTAAGAGGCTAATAGCAATGAATGTGCTCTCTCTCTCTCTCTCTCTCTCTCTCTGCTTTCTTAGAGCGCGCTCATGTGAGAGAAACAATGCCCTGGGGTTTCTGTGGGACTCGTATTTATAGGCAAAAATGTCCTCTCCTCTCTCTCACCATCTACCATCTCAGTCATCCGGGTGGGACCCACTTGATGATCAATCCATTCTTTCTTCATGTGCCACCAGTTCCTCTAATTTTTTGGGCACTTCATTTCTTATGCAACCGTAAGAGTAGGACTTATCGTTGGATTATTATGATAATGTTGGTGTTTTATAAATTGCTTTAACCTGCGGATCATGGATGAAATTCGTGGGGCTATAATGTTTTTGATCGGCTTGAAATTTAATGTACATGTCACATCTTAAATCTTTTAAATTTCCATTTTAAAACTTTTATGTTCATATATGAAATTGTTTGTAAATTACTATAAAAGCTTGGAAACTATTCGGCAAAGTAAAGATAGATGGCTGAAGAAAACGAAAACATTAAATATGATCATTAAAAATTTTAAATATAGAGGAGAAAAGGGAATGGATTTGTACCATCACCAACCACAATTATAAAAGAGACAACCTATCAACTTATTATTTAGTCAATACGTACGTGATGCAGTGCGTTGATCTAACTTCATTGCAAAACGAGACATATAGGTACAAAATTTCAGCACATTCTTTGCACAATAAATTTTAAATGCACTTCGGTGATTCAAAACATTAAATGCATTTAATTTATTATAATAAAACAATATTAGACCATGTGGGCATAAAATTTAAGCATATTCCTTCTACGGTATACTTTAAGCACAATTCATAACAATGAAAGTTAATTATTATATATAAAAGTGATTGATCCCAATTGAGAAATCAGACACTGATTTTGACTCCCAATAGATTTTGACTTCTTCTATTTAGTTTTCATCTCCACATTTCCCCTTCTCTTCCCCCTTCTCTCCAAGTTAACGTTTCTCCTTAATTGATCGTTATCATAAAGTGTTTAACCTCTCAAAATGTTTCCATAAATATGTTGATGTTATTATTTATTTGGATTATTTAACTTCTAAAACCGTTACCATAAATCTACTGACATTACTGTTTATTTGGATTCCCCAACTCTTGTTATTTCAACTCTATAGTAAAATGCCTCTCAATCTTCCTCAACTATCCTCCTCTTCCAAAACACTACTCAACATATCTAATAATGCTCAAAGCCCATTTCCCTCATTATTTCCCTCATTCTGCAACATACAACTCCTCAACTATTGCTATTGTAGCTCCTATCCTCTTTATATCTCCATCATAACTCCTCTCCTCCTCCTCCTTTGTCTAATGTGCAAAAACGCTAGACATGATCAGTTGTCCATGGTTCTGCTACAATGTTGTGAAATCCAAGAACTCTTTTTGCAGATTTTCATTTTGCATCCATGGAAATGAAAGAAAAGCACAACACATGATGTGATAATGAAGAGAATCAGGTAGTTTCAAAATAGATGGGACTTATTATTGAATAGGATTTGGACGGAAAGAGTTTTTTTTATGAACAAATGGTCTAGTTTGTTATTTCAACTCTATAGAATTCTATTGGATTCTAGTTTTATTCTGTTTTTAATTCATATTCAAATCTATTGAACTTGATACAGCAATTGTTTATTCTTTGCCGCCATTACCACTGTCACAACTATTAAAGATTTTATTTGTCTCCAAATGCCTACCCCAAAAGACTGAAATTTGCGACCTTAATATTGTGCATTTTGTTTTGTTGAGTGTGATAGTTTTCGCTTATTTTTTATAAATTAAATTGGTTTTGCCTTTGTTTTAGATTTCCAAATCCTGCCATTTTTGTTTATATGACGAAGACATCTTAAGATTTGGATGGTAAAGTAAAAGCTCAGAGTTTCAATTCCATTACCTATTGAATTGAAATAGAAATACAGTTAAAAAATTTGATATGCATTATAGCCATTTTAGGTCATGTGGTTCAACAATGCAAGATACAAATAGAGATATTGCCAAATAGAACTTGATCTTTATCAATGAGAAGCCACATTAGCTAGTACAAATAGTAACTTCATTTGTGGTGGTTCACTTGGTTCTCATACATTTTTTTTATATTTCCTTAAGTATTGCTATCCAATAATTGATATAATTGTTTTGTACACTCTCATTACATAAGCTTTTAAAATAAATTATTTTAGTATGAGCCCATGAGTCAATAGTGTATTCTACAAGTGAATAACCAGATAAGGAGTGCAACTAAAAAATGTATGAATTTTGACAATCCCTGTGTTTTCTATTGGCTTGGATTTTTAGAATGGGGTCCATTGATTATTTTTGTAATGTTGACATTACACCATTTGAAAATAGGTCCAACGAAAATACTTCCACATTTGAATTGATTTCCTCGATGCTATTTGAATTTTTTTTATTTTAGTATTAAGAATTGTATCGATTGAATCATTAACATTACAAACTAATTCAACCAGCTATTTCAAATATAAAATCCACCAAAACAAATCAAGAAAATAAATATAAAGTATTTAAAAGTTTGCTTAGCCCATTGAATGATTCTCATGATTTCAAAAAGATCTTGACAACTAAATTTGAATTTGAAATAATTATCATTAATTTTTTGCTTTTTCAATAATCACTACTTTTTAGAATCAATTGAAAGAGCTCACGCCTTCGACTTAACTGTATATTTTTTTAAATAATGATACGGGCTTACCATTGGCATGCCCTGATATTTATATTAGAATACTAATATTAATATTACATTAACTTTCATGCTAATTGTTATATTAATATATATAATAAATGCATTCATATTATGATATTTGTACAAAGATACATTAATGTAATAATATTGAAAGACTAATATTAATATTGTCATATTTTGATATTATATTAACAATATTATGGCATTAATGTTTTTTAATAGGTTTTTCAAATTTATATAATATTATATTAATATTAATGCATATGTTAACATTATATTTATATATTTTTTTATTATTTATGTTTTTTAGCACGAGCTTCATTTGCTAGTTATATATATATTATTATTATATATATTATAACAATACCCCCTTTCGTCGAAGGGCGACACATGACATAATTCTCTTTATGAGGAAGTAACACGTGGCGCAATCTATCTCCTTAATTTCTCTCTCATCCTTCTACATCTTTTGTCCCTATCTATTCTCTGAAGGACTCTTATCTTATAAAATTTCTCTCATAAAATGTCCTCCAAAGAGATATCCATAGATATCATGGCAACTAATCTCTTATCTATATGCAGAAATGTCCAAAATACATGAACCCTTGCTAGCCACTAATTTGAGGGTTTTCAATTAACCAATGATTATTTCGTCTCTATATACTCAAATAAGATACATCTCCATCAATCAAACTCTCTCTACCAATTTGCTTCAGACTTGATTCCTTACAAAAGAAGGTGTTCTTTATAAAAGTAAAAGGTCAGCCTCTCCAACTTTTATATTTTTTAATCTAGCATTTTTCAAAGTCAAAGGGTCAAAAGAGGAACAACCAACAACATTCAACGTAGAAACTTGACTGAGTTCTTTCAAATTGCTTATTTTTATACAATGTTTTCCCATGGCACTCAACAAATTAGTGGTTTAGAACACCATACCATGCCCCAGATATGTAGAAACTAATTATTGAGTAACTATACAAAAAATCTAGGGTCGAGTTACACTGTTTATATTATTTAGTTTATATATTGTTTAAACTTTATACCTATAATTATTTGAATTCATTGGGCTGCTTTTAATTAAATGCTTGGTTATTTTTAATTAAACTTTAAGTTTTTAAATTAAGAGTTCTAGTCAACTGATTAAAATCAGTTTAAAAAACTTTGGATCCATCATTACCTTTTTATTACATCAATAATTAGCATCCATATTATGACACCCCATAGATTCTTGACCTGGCATTGTATAGTATCCTTCAGGGCTTTTTTCATTTTTCTTGAACATGGACCGATGATTTGGTTAATGAGACCATTTTATAATTACGGTGCTTGTGCTGGGCATGACCCTAAGACAAGTGAAGTTTTAAGCTTATTTTTTTTAATTCAGATGTACATATGAAGCTTTCTGAGCTTTATAATATTCTTTGTATAAGTTATTATCCGTTTACAATTCAATTCAATTTTCTTATTTTCATATTTAGTTACTTTCTGTGTCGCTAGTAACAGTTAAGATTGAAGTTTGGAGACATTACCCCATAATATTTCACCCATTACAGAAATTTCGTCCATATTGGTTGAAATTCATGTTTTTTTTTTCTAAAATTGACAGAACAGTTATCCCATGCAATTCTTTTGGGCTTCAAAGCCGAAATGAAATAAAATTAGTAACTATCTAAAAAACCCATCAAACATAAAAACATATCAATTAGGATAATATTATGGGTGGCTTATATGAGGATTTGGGAATCCATCCATGTCTAACTCATTGAACATTGGGTTAGGATATCTTGACTCAGACCTATCCCTAATAAGTTCAATGCTGATATATATGGTATCAGATCTTTCACAGTGATTGTGTTAATTCATACTCACTCTATTTTGAGCCATTCTTTTAATTTGCACAGATCTTTTATGTTTTATTTACAAATGTAGTGGGTGGCACGATACCAAATATTTTATAACTTCTAGGCCCTTGTGGGGCACCAAATCTTTTATAACTTTGAGGCCCTTCAGTCGATGGTTCTCTACCTGGGATGATTTTTTTTTTTTTTTTTGTTTTGTTTTTTGCCCAAAATCTGATCTGTACTCCAAATGGTCGTAAAAACGTTTATATTGAGTCTCCTTTATCTGGTCCACACTCGAGCCCAGATAGTTTCCGGGCATGAATCTAGCCCACCCACACACCCGGTGTGGTGTGAGGGACATTTATAGGGCAGAACAATTGTACAACTAGGCCGCATTGTGCTATGGTGCTGTGTTTTGGTGAAACACATTGGTGGGGTTCATCTTTTGAAAATCAAAACCGCTCGTCACCTCACTGTGAGAAATTGCAAACACCCCATGATCTGGGTCATGGCAATCCAAATTATGGGACAGATCACTGAGTTGCAAAATCAAACAATCTCCAGTATTTTGGTTTAAGATTAAATTCTTCAATGTGTTGAAATCCTGATCCCTTGAACTACGACCAAAATCTTATAAATCCTGTATGCAAATCAATCAGGATTAGCACCTGGGCTATTCATATCAATGGTTGAAATTTTAAAATTTAAACCTGGCCCCACTTGAAAGTTAAAATGAACTGATGTAACCATGCAAGCCATCTCATGACAGCACTATTGAAACACTACACATGAGCCACAGACTGGGAATTGTGATTTGGTGATCCAGATACCCCTGGACAAGAATACATTATACATGACCATTTGGTATTTTCATGTGAATGTTGCAACAAGTGCAATCACCATAAAACATTCAGGAGAAAAATACAGATAATTGGATTACAAATAGAAATGATAGCATAAAGGGGGGGGGGGGGGGGGGGGGGGGGGGGGGGTGGGGTGGAGGAATCTATATATTCTATAAAAATAGCAATGAGCAGAACCGATTTTGTGGTTCCCCTTGATCCCATCATGTCTTCCTATGTCCAGATGACGCCATGAGTACCCCAACAGCAATAATAAACATGACCAACATACTCACCAGCAGCACGTAAGTTCTTCTAGACGATCTCCTGTACTCCCCAAACAGGCATATGCCCCAAAAAGTGCTCACAAGAGGCAGTGCCTGATTTTTATAAAAAAAAAGAACTCTAGAAAAATTAGCATCAGAGAATGGTGTCTATATCTTAAACGTAGGGATGTAAATGGGCCACATTCTGTGGGGTCCATAATGGACCCGGATCCGGATCCACATAACCAAAAGGGTGGCCTAGACCCAGACCCGATATGGGTGGAATCCCTGTACCCATTACCAAATTGAGGGCAAGGACCCCATCCCAAATTAGTTCTAGTGATAATATCATGATCATCAAAGAAAAACACACAATGATACAGGTCTTCGGGTAATCGGTTCCTCTGGCATATGTATATGGCTCCAAGACTGAATTTAAAATGGGTCACCATCATGGACCCACACCCAAGTTTACCAGGTCAGATTATTTGGTTATTTAGGAACCCATTTTCATCCCTACTTGAAGCTTGCATCGTTAAAGAAGAACCTCCATTGAAACTCTTGTAAACCATGCACGTGGGATAAACACATGAATTTAGCCAAGAAACCAATGCAGACACATAAAATAGGAATCTACATGCAGGGAATTAAATGATTCCAAGCACGAGAATGTCTTGAGTGTCATTAGGCCTCAAATTAGTACAGGTCAGTGTCCTCATTTCTCAATCTAGATCAGAATTGAGGATATTGTGTAGGCCCCACCATGGCTGGACTGCACCTTGGAATCCTTGCCAATTCATTCAGTGGACCTACAAAAGGACAGGTAAGGAGGGAAAATTTATTGGCTTGATCAGCATCCAGGGGAACTAAACCCCAAAGATTGGGTGGTTTGGAAATTCCAAAATGCAATGATTTCTGTGAATTGACAGAGTGGCCCCTCAGATCAAAAGCAAGGATCACGACGCCAGAACCTATTCAGATACAATGCCTGTGACAGGGTGAAGACCATAAAATTCCTAATCCACATGCATATGCATATACGTGCATATCTATGGATGCATACATGTGCACCTCTATGAAGATCATAAAATAACTAATCAACATGCATACCTAGTAGTCAATGTTGTGAATTATCCATGGGTATGTTGGGACATTATTAGCGTTTCTTTTTCTTTCACACTCAAGTGAAATAAGGTTGTGAAAATAGCAAAAAACATCAAGATGTCATCAAAGAATCTTCATTTGCAAAAGCCTTATTTTAGCTTAAATATCATCATTTCATCCCAATAAGCATTGCTTTGGTACAATGGTAAAATTCTCAGGTGCCATGCGTGATAACTTAGGTTTGAGACTTGCGAGTAGCCACTTTGTGCAAAATCGCCAAAAGTTAGGCCTGTCTCCAGTGTAGACCATCCCACAATCCTACTTTGGTGGGACCCACAATGGGAAACAACCTTTATCATCATTTGATCCCAATACCGAACACACCTTGTGACTATGCAATCATGGATATGACAATAGCAAGGAACTATACTAACCTGAACTGCATCAGCTGCTGCATATCCGGCTGCTTGACCACCCATGAACTGAAAACCATTCCCAAATCCACACAATAGCCCAGCTAGAAGTGCCCACTGCCTCCCATTCCAATCCTTGAGATAACGCGTAAAAGACGATCGTGGTAGGCCAAGAACAGGACGATACAGGAACCAGATATTTAGAATGACTGCAATGACGAAACAAGAGATGGAGAAGTAAAAGAATGCAGTGTAGACCACCAAATGAGGCACCCCTTTCTTCAAGGTGTGCCACTGATCATTTGTAGCCAAATTAAATGCTGGTGAGAAGAGGGAAAAGCAGACCCCAGCAAAGAATGTTATCACCAGACCTATCACAGTGCTAGATCCCAGAACCTACAAATTAAACAGATCATTAGCACTTTATAAAGGCTGTCTTAAACATGACATGTTGTTTAGTGTCATGTAGACCATAAAACATTCTGGTCTGGAAGTTGGAACTTGGAACCATAGTGTAGAGGAAGAAATCACCCATACATTATATGCGCGTGTGTGCATAAGCTAGTACGTATCTACGAAAAACACATTCAGGAGATGGTTTTCGAGTGTGGTTTCAGATGGTGATTTGGTGCGAATGTGACTTCTACGTCTTGACCAATATATTTGTCTTAAATTTCTGGTTTGTTTCATCTCTTCTCTTTCCAGAAGGGAAAATTTTGAAAAATGTTGAGAAAACTAAAAAAGGGAAGAGGGAAAAAGATTTTAGAGTGTTTAGATCTAAATAAATTAACAAATATATATAATAAAGTCAATGAGAATGGTCCCAATACATTTTATGTTTCATACTGAGGTTATATAAATGAATAATGGCCATGGCCGAAGCTTTATGTATTTCAGCTCATCAAAGTTCTAAAACCATGGTTCAGACACAGTGAAGGAAGGAGAGAATCACAAAACAGTGAACACGCATAGTCAGAGATACCACTATGTTGCTCTATTTTCATCTATGGGAGTCACACACATAAACGGAGCGAGATTTTTTATCCAAGCCATTCACAAAAGCAGGATCCCCTCATTAAATGTGTGGAATGAAACTCTTGCACAGCAGCCAGGCAGGAGTCTCGTAGGTGCAAACTTTTCCTCATTATATTTAGATGTACCCAAATCACCAGCATACTGAATATTTTGGATGCCTCCTAGCACATTGGGCATTAGGGAAACCAAGAACATTCCACACATCAGTATCTGGAATCGTTCAGGCCCCCTACCTAGAACATTATAGCAATTAGGGTAGCAAAGGATCTTTAGTGCCTGCATTTTTTGGGGACTTCTTACCACTCATGACAAGAGGAACTTCTAACCTTGATTGCTCTTGTGTTCTCTAGTTCTATCAGAAAGTCTGCAGTACCAGCTTTTGCCTTCCCTGTCTTGGTTGTCAAGCCCGTACTTCCTTCCTCCAAATCCTTTATCACATCTACAATCCATTCATCTCTTAAGATAAGAATTACTATGAGTTCACCATAAAACATATAATTAACAACTTCCAATGTTTTTGATCAGATGTCTCCAAAAAGACTATGATTAACAACTTGAGGGTATGCATTATGCATTGAGCTTGTACCCATTCATAGGTAGACTATACTCTAAAAGAAGAACCCACATTCAACGATCCTAGAAATTCATAGATTTTTGGCCTTTTTTAAAATTAGTGCAGACTAAAGTGGGTTTCTCATGTCTTAGGTTGAAGGATTAGTTCTATCCAAGTAGGAAGATAGTTGGACCATGGCCAATCATCTGTGGCAGTCATAAGCTGTCAGGACGATCGTTCAAGAATGGACAGCACAAGGCCTGGGTCACCATGTAAGTTCTGTATGTTGAGGATCAAATAACACTTAAAGCCAAAAATGTAAAATTGAGTCTCTGAGAACGTACCTTTATTTTGAAGATCTTTGCTACTTCCCAGATTCTCAATGGTCCTAACAAAATTTTATACATCTCACATCAGTCAACATTTAAGAATGGAAAAAAAAGAAAAGGGGAAACTGATATCTTTAATTTTTGTATATTTACACATCAAAGTAAAAAGGGATATATTTGATTTTTATATTTACACATGAAAGTTAAAAAAAAAAAATCTTAGCAATTAGAAGTTTGAATAACATTAAAGTCAAATAAAAGATAGCTCAGGTTCGGGGGAATTCAATTAAACATTAGATATGTGATCTCATTCCTGTTTCATACCCTTTATAATTCATATTCTGATTATATGTTTTTGATTCAGAACAGTGTTTATGCAACAAAAGATATATTGACTAGCCACTTCCAATTTGACCCTGTTGGACCTACTAATTTGAGTTGGACCATTAAGAAAAGAATCATACCATGTTTTGCCATCATATTTACTTGATGAAACACTAAGCTTTGCTTCAACATCAGCTGCATTGGAGGAGTGGACGGCTGAACCGAGACAAACTGCAATCAAGAAGCAGCCGACTCCAGGGAAAAGAATCTCAGCTTTATTGATGCGACCATCTAAGAAGTAGTTCATGGTTGTGCCTAATGCATGTAGGATGTGACAAATGCCATTTAGTCTTAGTTCGAGGTTAAAAAATATATAAGTGAAAGCACATTTCCAGCATGCTACCTGGAATATAATTGACAGTTGACACCTTGTATTGTCATTTCTCATGAAATAATTAATGAATGCTTGCACATCTAATCATATCTTTGAAATATGAGCTCTATCAAAAGAATTTCCCGAGTTGGTATCTGCTTGGATATGAGTTACAAAAATGATGGATGCATCTTCCCATCTTTTGCATTCTTCATGCACTTTGTACTTTCTATATTGCTCGATATAACGTCTTATGTCCCAAACCTTTTCTGTTCATTTTCTACTTACCTTACTTTTTCCCATCATCATAAAATACATGGATATGTTAGAAATTAGGTTCCTGTGAAGGTTTTATATGATATTGTGTCCACATGAAACTTTGCACATGGAAAAAAAGCTCTAAGTGAAACAATGATAAACATAATAGGAGATTTAATATGAAAAAACCAATTTATGCAACAGAAAAGGCCAGCAGCGAAGAGAACCACAGATTAATTCAACTCCTGTAGGATGGATGTTTTAGTGTTTAGTACCTTGCAGAATGCAGGTCTCACCAGGAATGATTGCTCAGGTTTTGTCTACTTTTCACTAGATTACCAAGCCGTTGGAAACCAGAGAAGCATGAAAAACTGAGACCCTTCCTATGATTTTAACCACTGGCAATAGCGGACCCAGGATCTTTGTTTGGGGGGTGCGGGCAGGTCTAGTTTTTTTGTTTGGGTGGTGTGGGCAATGGTCAAGTGAACAAGTTAAAAAAAAAATCAGATTTTTTAATATTTTTTTAAGGGGTTTCTTGAGTTTCACAGGTAACCACACTTGGGTCTGCCCAAGGGTGCATGGTGCTATATTGATTTTAGTGGTGTCACTTGACACCACTGAAATTTGAAAATTTTTTGTTTCCTATGTATAAATTTATTAATTTTGGGGGGTTTTCTAAAATTGACCTCAATGGAAATTTTGAAAAAAAAAACCTAAAAATAAGGGTCATTCAGAAAATATTTTTATGTGTCATTTGACAATGGTATTGAATAACCCCACTGACCTAGATTCCTGGCTATTCCACTAGGTCCGCCCCAAATTAGGGGTGGTTTGAAAGGTTATGAAAGAGTCTAGAAAAGGAGAAGATCAACTACAGAATCTACAGTGAAATGAGTCTATACATGGCCACCCAGAGGACCATGAATCTGGTCCCAACTCTCAAGACAACTGAAGTGGCTCTCTTTATGTGAATTTTACCTTTCTTTTTTTTTTAATTGATTTACGGAAAATTCCTTGAGAGAAAAAGGTTTATACAAAAACGAAGAACCCAACAAGCATCTGATCATCATACATTCATACCCACTCCAAGAAGCAATTAAGAAGAAGAGCAATACAAAGATCAACCCTATCCAACCCCTGTTTAGCCAAAGTATCTACCAAACTATTGGCTGCCAAATCACATGGCTATTAGACCACCTGTAAATGGGACTTATTTCATTAAAGAACAGAAGCTTCCATGGTCAGACTTCATTGCAAGAAACCCATGAAATCACATTCATAGAGTCACTTTCCATAATTAAGCTGCCCTGAAAGGAACCCTAATAAATCCAAAGAGCCTCTAAAATCGCCAACACCTCCACTTCATTGTAATCTCTAACTCCAACGAGCAACAAAAACATAAGACTGATGTCCCCTCACCATTGCAATTGAACCCCTCCAATTCCTCCAATTCCCCCTTACTATGTGCAGTTCACCTTCCAAAAAGACAACTTGCCTTTTCAAAAATTTACCTTCCAAAAAAAAAAAAAACCTTTCCAAAAATGTTACATAAAAAAAGGAGCTTCCGAAGTAAACCCACTTGGTTGTTAAAGACAAAATGAATGCTATAGGATGTTAGGAACTAAAGGCTCCAGCTCAAAGAGGAAACTACAAGAGTGGATGAGGTGGATACATCAGAGCTCTATTTTTATTGGATCTGCCTCATTAAGGCACAGTTACAATGAGGATTGTGAAAAAAAAAAACAAACAAACAAACAAAAAGGAGAAAGAAAAAAGAAAGAAAGAGATCGATGAAGAACTGATGCAAAGATCCTGCTACTAAGCCCCACTTAACAAATAAAATAATAGACATATGAAGTTATAAACATAAGAGTATGTGAACTAGTGGTTTGCGAGTCCGAAAATACAGATGATTTTGGTTTCAATAGCAAACATATTCAACTGTCATAATAGGTTTTTCTTTCTTCCCCACTATAACCATTCTCTAAACCTTTTAAGAATATCCTCCAAGGAATCACGAGTTTGACTATAAAGAAAAAAGGAATAAGTACTATTATAATAGATCCAACTAAGCATGATTCTCCATAGCATGTAACACCCCACCCTATACGCATGCATGATATTATCCACTTTGGCCCATGGGCCTCACGGTTTTGCTTCTAGTAGGCCTCAACACACCGAAAGGCCTCATAGAAGGTAAGATTGTAAGCTCTACATATAATCCCAATCACTTTTCTCTCTATAGTCAATGTGGAACTTCAGGATGTCACAATCCACCCCCTTTAGGGCTACACGTCCCTGTGCAGTAGCCTGCCAGCCCTCTTGGCCAGCCCACATGAGATCCCGCATACTTGCACCAGACCACGGCAGAGACCCACACTCGAACTAGTCGAGAGTCGGCTCTGATACCATTTGTAACACCCCACCCTATACGCATGTATGATATTGTCTGCTTTGGCCCATGGGTGTCACGGTTTTGCTTCTGGTGGGCCTTAACCCACCAAAAGGCCTCATGCAAGGTAAGGGTGTAAGATTTACATATAATCCCAGTCACTTTTCTCTCTATAGTCAGCACCGATCTGCACCTGTGTACAGGTGGATTGCCACCTGCGCACAAGCAGGGGGGACTGCCCTGTGTGCACAGCAGGGCATCATTCAGTGGGCCCGGCAGCTAGATGGCTCCACTTAGTGGACCCCAGGCACATGGGACTTTAGCAGTATGGTGGGCCCCTTGATTAAACACTTGGACCCATGGCAGTGGCGTGGAACTCCTTTGGCTACCGGATGATGGTGGGACATTGGCAGTGATGGACTAGTGAATCCCACTTGTGATATGCTACTTGGTTTCCAAATAAACATGTATATATATATATAAGAAAGAAGATGGTGCTTGAGGGTAAAACCCCCAAATCTGGGCTGTGAGTGCAGGTGGGAGGTTCCTACTGTGGACTGCTATCCCTACGCGTGGCCGGGTGCAATGTAGGCGGGTATCCACCTGGGTGTAGTAGAGCGGTGGGGCCTACCGTTGATTAAGTGGAGCTCCACCTCTGTGGACCCCTAGCAACATGTGGGACCCTTGGGTTGCAAGGTGGACCCCTCTTTTGGGAGGAACCGCAGGGCCAGCAGCGTGCAGATTGGTCCACTTCTTATGTGTGGACCCGGCATCCATGTGACTAGTGTTATGGGTCCCTAGGCAGCAATATGCAAATGAGTTATCATCTAAGTGGGACTTGTGAGTTGGGACCAGTGGAGTATTGGTTGATTATTATTCATTAGATCATTTGTAACCGGAAGACCCTTGTGTTGGTCCTGGTACCCTGATAAATATGATTTAACGAATTAAGTCCATCACATCATTTAAGTAAGGGGTTATACGGGCAGATTTCCCCTTACAGATTTCATGGTTGGCGCATGATGGTACAAACCACTCGCACTAAGATGAAGTAAGAATTGGGCTATGCAGCACCCTGGTTTTCAAAAAAATTCCCAGCCTTACTTCATCTTGGTTCGTGTGGAGTTGTCGTATGCGTGAATTGTGGTCACAGTGTTAGGAATGTTTGTGGAGATATTTCTTGATGGTTGAGCTTGTGTTTCTCTAGCTTATTGCATACATATTAGAGTTTATACCCATTATTTCATGATGATTTGGACCGTGTTGTGACTTGGACTATACATTGTTTACTTGGGAGGTATTCATGTTGTGTTGAAAATTATTTTATTGGAATAACCTTTCATTACATGGTACTTGGATACTTATATTGGCCAGCCCTTCACACTACCGTAGAATGTGTTTGTCGAACAATCACTGAGCCATATTTATGAGTCTCGAAACAGGAAGAGGCAGGGCTATTTGAGATTATTATGCAGATTTGGTCATTGGATGACTGCAGTCGGTACATAAATGTACACTGTGATGATTTTACTGGACTTAGGGCTGAAGACAAGCTTACCACTCGTACACGGTTGGTTTCACCATGATTTTTTGGACAGGATGCTAGGTATCCGAAGACGGATTTGATCCACCATTTTGAACAAGATGCGAGGCATCCGAAGACGGTATAAATCCCATAAGGGCATCAGCTGATGCAATGCTCGGCGAATGTAATGTTGTTCATTTGATGTAGAGTTGGATTTAGGATCTGTTCCTTCTATTATGCATGGCATTCCTTTTATCTACATTGTTCATATATTCTTATGATTTTATCATCTTATTCTCACATTGATAGTGTATTTCATTATGAGTTATGTGTATTCTACTTGCTGCCACTTTTGTGGTTGACCTTGTTTTTCTAAATTAGTGTATAGGTACCGAGCCCGGCTATGCCGAAGAGGAGGCAGAGGTTGAAGCGTTTCAAACGCTTGAGCCAACTGATGTTCCCGAGTGGGGTGCAGATGATGGCTTCGGAGCTGTCTAGTCATGCACAGGAGTGACTCATCTAGTTACAGTTATTTTAAATAATTCATTCTTTAGAAACTTGATTCTTTAGTGGAACATTATAATAAAATATTATTCCTTTTACTTGCAACTTGAATTTTTATTATTAGTATTTTCTGGAGATATGTAAATCTGATTTTCCATTGGTACCTATTGAATAAAAATGTTTCTGCAGGTTTGAGTGAATGTGAATGGCCTAAACTCACCACGGCCTAAAATCCTGTAGAAAAATAATTAGAAGTCAATGGTTTTATTTAAAGAAAATTTTTTTAATTGGCTCCTAATTTCACGAAACCCAAGTTTCATTTTTTTGGGGGCGTGACATAGCAGCCCCCATAAGCTCTATACAATGAGAGCCGTAGGAAGTTCAACATGAAATAGAAGATTTCATTTTTCACACTTTAGTCTCATCCAGCAAAAATGAGTGATGGTAAAATGTCAGAAGATGAATTTAGACAAGTTTGAGTCACATATACCTATGACAACTGTTATGCTTGATGTTATCACCTCTGTTACAGATAGGCCAACATAAGCCCAAGCATATTGTGTGGATAAGTTCCCAAGGCTGAGAACTAAACCTCCTCCCATCGCAAACAAAATAGAGGGCCAATTGTCCTGCACAAGATTGCCAAAGATAGAAATCTTCATCCATATGACAGGCCATTCCCATAAAGTAGTCAAGAAACAACGCAAATTGGACTTTTTTATAAAATCTGTCATGACTTTGCCATTGTTAGATGTTAATGATTATAAGCAGCTTCTAGATTGAATAACAGAGAGTGAATTATTAGTGGATGCATATTTTAGTTAAAACAATCCCACTCTTAGACGGCATCTAGGAAGAAAATAGGACTATAGTTATCCAAATTCTGTTGTGTAACACAAACATTCCATTCAAATGGGCTTTATTAATTGAGATGGACTTATATATGTAGAGCCTTGTCAAAATCTTTGACATGAGAAATTTATTTATTGTAAAACAAAGAAGTCCAAAATATGATCCTGATATATGCAGCAAATTGACATTAATCACATGTGTTTGTCTATTTTGACTAAACAAATACAATTCTTCATGTCTGTTCTCAGTAATGTCCACAGCTTTCTTGAAGAAAAAGAATCATTCTAAAACTTGAACTGTGTGGGAGAAACATTTTGGGGAAAAAAGGAAGTATGAGAATAAAAGAATCAGATTTGTGCTTCAATTCATCTTCCAAGCACAAATAAGCCCAGGAAAAAAAAAGCACCTTCCCTTAATGAAAAATCTACTCAAATCCTAATCTCAATATCCTTCCATTAAGGCACACATGCAACCCACACAGCTCATAAAGTTTCTAAATGAGGAGAAAAGAACCACCACCATTGCAATCATGGTATGAAGTGATTCAATTCATCATCGAGAATGATAAGCATAATTATGCATGTGTGTGCAACTAAATGTATCTGATCCTGCAAACAAAAGGATTAAGTTAATGACATTGAGGGAAAAATATGCTTGCTGGGTCTGAAATGAGTAGACACTAGACAGTAGACACAGCATAATAGAGCCATCTGATAGAAGTGTAGATACCAAGATTTTAAACCATGATTATAACAAATCTTTGGACCTTAACAAAGAACCTAATGTCACTGATGTTTGCACCTTTCTGTCATTACAACCCAGGAAAATCTGCATTATGTAAAACGATAGTTCAAAGATGCTTAGAGAAGAAGAGAATCACCTCGGAAAGCTGAGTGAAGAAATTCGGCATATCAGGCTTGCTGCTTCCTATTTGACCAAAGGTCAAAGCAATGAGGACAGCAGCCAAGAGATTTGTAATGGAGTAATCAAGGTAAGTATGCTGCGGAAGCCGGCCCCGTCTCTCCAAGAGGGTCAGAACAGCAGGCCATGTGCCCAAGAACATGAGGGCGGCCAACATTAATGCGATGGCACCACCCTTATCCTCCACTACATACATTTTCAAGCCCAACCCACCAGATATATTCCCGTCGATTGAAGGTACAATCAAAGAGAACAACCTGTAAAAGCATGTAGAAGCCTTTAGTGCATCTTATTAAGCCTTCTTTACTAAATTTAGAATATCCACAGTACTTCAAAGGCCATTACATTAGATGCTACCAGTGTACGTAAATCTGAAAAAGACCAAAAGCACATAGAAAGTTGATCTGATAACTGTTAATTTTGAAGGTAATAAAACAAATATCCAGGAAAACCTGCAGAATTTTTTGCTGCCCTCCAGCACCATAGAAAAAGATAAGTCATTTGTACAAGGCATGTAGCCTCTTTTATACAGAATTAAGTATACCCACTTGCCCTAGAGGCCATAAAACACTTCCATTCCATTGAAACAGAAGAACAACAAAAGACCAATAGGAGAACGTGTGAGAAGTTCCATGGAGGCCATTGCTAACAATCAATCACAAGAAACACAGAAAGGAAAAAGGTGACATAAAAGCTGGAACAATTGTGGAAAAAAACATGCAACAAGAAAAAAAAAAATGAAAAAAACCAATCATGATTTTTGGCAGTAAATTCTAATTAACCAAAAAAAAAAATCTCTTCAAACCATCTAGCCTTGCATCTAATAGTAACCATAAAACAATAATTCAAAAGAAACAGGAGAGTGACAAAAGATCAATAGAAGAAAAGGTAACAAAAAGCTAATAAATTGCTTTAGAGGGAACAGTGACCAGTCAATCGCAAAGTAAATAGAAAGGAAAAATCAAGGTAAAAAAAAACTAAGACTAACAGAAGAAAATCTGCAGATCTCTTCCAAAAGGATTCAACTTCGAATTTTGGCAGCAAATGTAAATGACCAGCCACTAACCTTAGCATGTAATAGAACAAGTCCACAGAAAGAAAAAAAAAAAAAAAACAGAGAAGTTGAAGATAGAACCAGATTCATACACTCATATCCATGGTCTGAAATATATACAAAGAACCGTTGACTTCTTGCCTCTCAATTTTGAAAAACATGAGAGAGAGAGAGAGAGAGAGAGAGAGAGAAGAAGAAGAAATAATGGGAAACATGCTTCTGAAGGCCATGTTTTACTAAAATATCAAAATTGGACTAATTGATGGTAAATTTAGAGAAAACCCACCTGGCTTTAGGTCCCAAAAATGATTGTCATAAGCTTCAAACCCTCCAAACTGTTAGCTAGGAATCACTGGAATCCTTCAAAAGGGCAGCAAGGACCCTATTTCACCCACCAGGGACTTTATACAGAACCCAATGACTGTTGCAAGTCAGGATATACAGGGAAACAAAGGAAGAAAAATGGGCATGACGGATAATTTCACAGGCCCAAAATAGATTCGAAGTCAACAGAATATAAAGCAATCACCAACCATAAAAAAAAACAAGATAAATGAATAAAATACAGAACCCAGTTTGGCTTTAGAGTCAACGGTCACCATCATATAATACAGAATCCTAAAAAAGAGAGAATCTTTGAAAGTTAGCTTTGGGTTGTTGGGTTTTAATAATTTTTTTTTCTCTAGTGGACGAGAGAAGTGGGAATCAACAGATACAGAAAGAAATTCAAATAACCCAGAATAAAAAAGAGGTGACTTGAGAGAAGGTGAGATTGTAGAGATATTTCCTATAGAGAGAGAGAGAGAGAGAGAGAGAGAGAGAATTGAATTGGACAATTTGGAATATACCTGTTTGGCATTGTTTTGTGGCGACGTTCTTCAGAGAATTGAATTGGACAATTTGGAATATACCTGTTTGGCATTGTTTTGTGGTGACGTTCTTCAGAGAATTGAATTGGACAATTTGGAATATACCTGGTTGGCATTGTGCTGCGGCGACGTTCTTCCGTTCCCACCATTCATTCCCACGTGACGTGCATGGAACAAATGGAAATGGCGTTTGGTTGGTACTTTGAACAAAACAATTTAGAAACCATTGATAATTGTTTTCTACGCTGCACATCTCTCTCTCTCTCTCTCTCTCTCTCTCTCTCTCTCCAGCATTCCATCTTCCAACGTGCCTCTCCCAGTAGCCCGGTCTAGGTAGAGTAGTAGCGTGCTGGTTCTGGAAGTAGCAGCGTCCTAGACTCCTGGTACTGGAAGTGGAAGTGGAAGTGTTACACGCCATCGGAGTGTACAGTGAAATTATTTAATTTTAAATTGCATTGTTTAGAAAACTTTCTCTAATTTACATGTTTTGTTTTTTTTTTTCTATTTTTGAGTATTATAGTGAGGTTATTATGTATTTTTGTGTGGTGGGAGTATTTTGATTTTGAAATGGGTCCCACTTGCACATGTGTGGATGACACATGTCGCTCTCCTTTAATTTTTCTTCATTCAACCATCTGTTACTTTTCTCATGACTCTACTAATTATCTTCTTTTTTTATACAACCACTTTATTATGTTAGCATCTTCCAAATCACATATATATATATGCATGTATGCGATGGTCTCTTCAAGTAAATGTCCGTCAAACTCATTTTGGAGCAAGCAGAGAGGAGTGCAATTATATTAACAAGAAGTTCATATCTTGTGCAAGGGTGCCTCGAGCTAAACTTGTAATATTTATCTTTTAATGAAGTTCTCTTCTTCTTTTATCTTTTGATTGTTCTTCTTGTATCTTGATTTGAATTTTGGGCTAGTGTGGTTTTTCCCCACTAATTGAGAAGCGAAATTTCGAATTTTTGGATTTCGTCTTTCACTACAGCAATATCACTAGATAGTAACCGATTCCAATAATGGTAGTTACACTCCTTATCTTATAACTTATTTCACAACCGTCCTATATTGTAAGCCTAACTCATTTGCTTTATTTTTAATATTGTAGAGAAGAGGGAGAGTGAAACTGCCGCCACATAAGATGATTGTGAGATTGGGAGTATGGCTAGCATTATTGGGTGGTCATTGGTCAACAAGCATCAACGTTAATTATACCTCATGATGGCTGATCTAGATTCCAGTTTGTAAAAGGTAGCACAATAATCAACCAGTGAGACCCAACTGGCACTCCAAATTGCTCAGCATCTCTCCAAATCATGTTTTTTACACATTCTTAATGTGTAAGACCCAACTTTAATTGAAATAACCCTAAGGGGTAGTTCAGCTGGCTTAGAACTGCGGTTTGCTCCCGAAGATTGGGGATTTGAGCTACGCTACAACATTGGGGGCCATAGGGGATTTACCTGGCTCCCATTGAATCCAAAGAGATTAATCGGCACTCCCTCAGATCGATAAACCTTTTGAATCTTATTAACTAAAGAGATATGACTTTGCGCTATGGTTAGTTCAGCGCCAATCAAGAATCGCCAAGGAATTCCAAGGATTCTTGTTATACGTTCGTTCCAACCTTCAACCCTCTTTTCTTGGTTCATCGATATTGATTCAATCGAACGCACTTCAAACACTTGTTCCACTTTTGGAAGACCTTGTGTTACATCACCTAATCTCAATTTTTCATATATAAATGTAACTAATGCATTCCGTTAGCAAAAAACAAAAACAAAAGAAAAAGAGCCTCCAATTGGAATAAAGTTGTCTAATTAGAATAAATCTGATAGTTCTCTACATACAGTCTCTAGTCAATATCTAATCTAGTGGGTCCCATGTAGAGGATGAATCTAGTGGATCCCATGTAGGTCATATACGATGGGCATGATCTGCTACCCAACGGATTCCACTTCGATGTCTATCAGTTGGTTGGGAGGATATATATCTGCCTCTCACTTTGAGGAGATGGGTGCATGGGTCAGAGTAAGCATATAAATTTGGGTGGGCGGCCCAGCCTAGCTGACTCAGCATGGCCTGTGCCTTATCTGGGCCATGTTGGGTGCGGGACGGCATGGTATGGGGCACGGCCCAAAATGACATTTATATTAAAAAATAATTATTTGTATATAAATTAATATAAAACTTAAAATAATTAAAGTTTTTCTCTTCATTTATAAATTAGTTACATATTTACGTATTTGTTCTACTAATTTCAACTTTATTTCAAGTTGGAAACTGTAAAAGTTCATAATCGGTTTCAATTTATATAAAAAAATATTAAAATTCAAAAAAAATTAAAAAGGGGGATGTGGGCTGGCCCATGGGTGTCACAGCCAATCCCATCTGGGACACGGCACCACTGCGGCCATTCTGGGCTAGCCTCTTAAGTGCCTAAGCCAGTTGCCGGCGGCACGGCCTACATTTACATGTTTAGGTCATTTCACATATATGGTTGCTTGGGTGGATGTGGTGGAACCTGCATAATGGGATGATTCAGTGCTTCTCACCCAGGCACTCGGATGGGTTGGTGCAAGTGAGGTCTAGGTAGAAGGGCATGATAGTTGGCTTGATAGATGGTTTGATATTTTGTCAAGTGGGTTTGGCATATATGATTAGTTGGGTGATAGGATGGTAGAATTATTTATTAAAAGGGGGACCTATATTCAGGAGAGGCCAGATGTTCCATAAGGTTCTGATGCAGTAGACAATGGAAATGAGGCATGGCTTCAACAGCAGGAGCATATCGGCCGTTGCAGCATGCAGGTGACTCAAGGCCATTCTGGACTCCCTCACACAATACAATATCTTCCACAAAAAACCAAGACATTACAAGAAAATAACCATAAACAAAGATCTCTCCACTCAACGAACTTCCATTTATCTTGTATAATTCAAAACAACCCTATTCATTGTGAAACAATTAAAGAAAGCTCTCCAAGATTGCTCATTTTCATTAGGGATTAAATTATTTGATAGGCTATTAATAGACATGCACAGTTATTTCTTCAATTTTAGACACTTTTGAAAACAAATATATTTTTCTGAATTCTTTTACTTGGCCCATCTTATGCTTTGTCATATATATATATATATTTTTTCCTTACTTGGCTCAGTGGCCAAATTGGAGGGAATACACTTGGTCAAATTTAGGAGGAAGACTAAGGTAGCGTTTGGTTCGCTGTAATGAAGGCTGGAATGGAATGGCCATTCCATTTGAGTGACCATTCCCACGTTTGGTTCGTGAAAAAACGGCGGAATGACCATTACTTCAGAAATCATCATTCCTTTATACAAGGGAATCACCATTCCACCGGGGGGGGCAGAGGAATGGCCATTCCATTCCTTTCCCAATTTTATTTTTGACTAATTTTATTTTAAAAAGCAAAATTTATTAATTTTTTAATATTTTAATAAAATATAAATAAATATTATTATATAAATCATAAAATAAACATAGTTGAAATTAAATTTAAAATATCAAAATTTTAAGAATAAAATTATATACAATGTTTGGTCACATAAAAAAATTAAATTTTATTTTAAAAAGCTAAATTTATTAATTTTTTAATATTTTAATAAAATATAAATAAATATTATTATATAAATCATAAAATAAACATAGTTGAAATTAAATTTAAAATATCAAAATTTTAAGAATAAAATTATATACAAAGTTTGGTCACATAAAAAAATTAAAATTTATTTTAAAAAGCTAAGTTTATTAATTTTTTAATATTTTAATAAAATATAAATAAATATTATTATATAAATCATAAAATAAACATAGTTGAAATTAAATTCAAAATATCAAAATTTTAAGAATAAAATTATATACAATGATTGGTCACATAAAAAATTAAATTTTATTTTAAAAAGCAAAATTTATTAATTTTTTAATATTTTAATAAAATATAAATAAATATTATTATATAAATCATAAAATAAACATAGTTGAAATTAAATTCAAAATATCAAAATTTTAAGAATAAAATTATATACAATGATTGGTCACATAAAAAATTAAATTTTATTTTAAAAAGCAAAATTTATTAATTTTTTAATATTTTAATAAAATATAAATAAATATTATTATATAAATCATAAAATAAACATAGTTGAAATTAAATTTAAAATATCAAAATTTTAAGAATAAAATTATATACAATGTTTGGTCACATAAAAAAATTAAATTTTATTTTAAAAAGCTAAATTTATTAATTTTTTAATATTTTAATAAAATATAAATAAATATTATTATATAAATCATAAAATAAACATAGTTGAAATTAAATTTAAAATATCAAAATTTTAAGAATAAAATTATATACAATGTTTGGTCACATAAAAAAATTAAAATTTATTTTAAAAAGCTAAGTTTATTAATTTTTTAATATTTTAATAAAATATAAATAAATATTATTATATAAATCATAAAATAAACATAGTTGAAATTAAATTCAAAATATCAAAATTTTAAGAATAAAATTATATACAATGATTGGTCACATAAAAAATTAAATTTTATTTTAAAAAGCAAAATTTATTAATTTTTTAATATTTTAATAAAATATAAATAAATATTATTATATAAATCATAAAATAAACATAGTTGAAATTAAATTTAAAATATCAAAATTTTAAGAATAAAATTATATACAATGTTTGGTCACATAAAAAAATTAAATTTTATTTTAAAAAGATAAATTTTTTAATTTTTTAATATTTTAATAAAATATAAATAAATATTATTATATAAATCATAAAATAAACATAGTTGAAATTAAATTTAAAATATCAAAATTTTAAGAATAAAATTATATGCAATGTTTGATATAAATTTTATTTCATTCCTGGTATCATTCCATCATACCAAACACAGGAATCGGAATCAGAGTCCTATTACTGGAATGACTCCTTTGTCTAACCAAACATTGGAATGAGAATTACCATTCCTGCCTCATTCCATTCCAGGCTCATTCCAGCCTCCATTCCATTCCTCTCAGCAATCATTCCAGCGAACCAAACGCTACCTAAATTGTACTGAATGTAAGCTGGATAGCAACCTCCATCGATTTCAGTAATTCCGGTTTGCTACACTGTCTGCACCCCCTGTTCATTTAGCAGGATTATCAAAAAATCCAAGTTATGGCTTTGTGCCTTTTGGGTTGCTTTCGGGCCCTTGAGGTTTAAGGTCGTGGTGTTCCTTGTTTGCTCTATACACTTCTAATTAATAAAGATCTGGCTTATCTTAAAAAAAAATCATATATATATACACACATATAAAGATAGCGACTGAATATTTTTAAAAGTGAAAACGCATATTTTTGCAATCAATAAGAAATTAAAAATGTTGAAAGACAATTATTGTTAATTTTAAAAAGGAAAAAAGTCACCACATGACTTTTTTCTCATTGAATAATAGAAAAAGCGCAGAAATACTTTTTTTTAAAAGGCCATTCTAGAGAAGTTTTCTCTCTCTCTCTATATATATATATTCAAATTCCATGAAACAAATGGATACCGAAAAAATGGATCCTTCTGTATTCATATTCCTATCCCACATGTATGATAGGAATCATGTGGGCTCCACCACCCAAATGATGGATTTTGACCCCACCATGATCCTTCATCTCAATAGGCGTAGCCCACCATCATTTTCATCATGACCATAATTACAGTGTTGGCTGAACCCTCTTGCTGTTCCATCATTGATCAAGTGGAGACGGATAAGCCCCACCAAAACTCTTCGTATCAAGAGGTGAGCCCCACAATGTTTTTTTTCCATAGTGGATAGGTCCATTTTACACTGTTGAGGAAGCTTTATAACAGTTCATCACCGCATGGGCCTACCATGAATCATCATTTGCTTGGGTGGAGTACACGTGATCCTAATAATTTGGGTGAGGGGTTCCCAAGGTATACCCTACATTATATATATTTTTTGTAAGTGCTACTTTTTAAACACAACAAATCTCTCTCTTTTGACTGCTAGTTTTTAAACACAGCAAATCTCTCTTTTTAAATTAAAAAAAAATTAAAATTAAAATTTCCAAAATACCCCCTCCCCCGTCTCTCCCCCTCCCTCCTCTCTTCTCCCCCCTTTCCCTTTGGCAACGAGCTCTGGCTGGCCGATAGGAGGGGAGCTCTCCCTCTTCCTATTCCTTTTCCTCTCCTTTCCCTCCCTCTTCCTCTCCTCTCCCTTTTCCTCACTGGGCCGCTCCCCCTCTTCCTTTTCCTCTCCTCTCCCTTCTTCTTCCTCCCTCTTCCTCTCCTTTTTCTTTTTTCCTCTCCTCTCAGCTCTATTCGGCCCGCTCCTCCTCTCTAAGGAGAAGAAGAAGGAGGGACAGGAAAGGAGAGGAGAGGAGAAGAAGAGGAGGAGTAAGAGGGAGGGAGAAGGGAGGAAGAAGGAGGGAGAGCAGGAGGAAGGGTGAGGGAGAGGAGAGGAAGAGGAATAGGAGGAATAAGAAAAAGAAGAGGGAGAGGGAGGGGAAGAGAATGAGGGACAGAGAGAGAGAGAGGGAGGAAAAGCCCCCCTCCCGCTGGCTAGAGGGAAAGGAGAGGAGAGAGGAGGGAGGGAGTATGATGTGTGGGAGGCATTTTGGGGATTTTAATTTTTTTAAAATTTTTTTGTCTCAAGAATGATTTTTGGTCTTTAAAAAGCAGCACTCTTATTTTTTTTTTAGGAAGATTACTTTATTGGCCATTAACTTCTCTTCCTCACTTCAATCTACTTTACCCCATAGAAACTAATACAAATATAGTTTATCAGAAATTATACTTCTTTACATGACCATTACATGTCTTACCATTTGATATTTACTTTACCTTGTCTGTGGATTAAGAAAACATGACCAAGCTTATTTACGTTTTACCCATTTAGTTTTAGATCTATCTTCGGATTCAAATCCATCCCATGGCCTCGAAGTTTGGTCTAGGCTTTCCCTATTTTAAATAAATAAACCTCTTTGGTGGATAAGTTTGGCCGAGTCAAGATGTCGAGGATAAGCTTAGGTGCGGCCCCTTTTCAAATGGGGTAATTTGGAGAATTTTCATATATAGATATATATTATATATAAAAGACTGGCAAAAAAGTCCAATCCAATGTGGCTGTACTCGGTTGGAATCAGGCTGTCTTGACCCATAAGTTCTATAAAACCTTGCAGACCTATAAGAACTTTACTCCTTTTAAGGGCACGTCCATGTAGATCCATGGAAAACTAGTTCCATGCACTTTGTCTTTTGTAGAAATTTTTTCCCAGCCCATTGGAAACACATAGGGCATGTTTGTGTAACGCTTTTTTGTAAAGAGGGAGATGGTTTTCTTTGGAGAAATTATTTTTAATGTATTTGGTGCAGCATAATTATTCAAAATCACTTTTCCACCACATCACCGCCATGTCATACTTTTCCTTGAGAAAGTTGGGAACGAAACTCCTACTGGAGACCATCGGACTTCCGTTTCCGTAGAACTGTTTATCATCTTCCCATTTCACTGTGGCTTGCAACTCTATATCTAGACTCTTTCCTTTTTATCTACTACTAAAGGTGTAACAAAAAATTGAAAAACCGTCTAACCGAATCGACCTGAACCGTGATTAATAACCATATTTCACAATTCGATTACAATTATTAAAATAAAAAAACCATGCTTTACGGTTTGATTTCGGTTTTTAGTTTCGACTCACGGTTATTAATTGAATTAAACCGTAACATATGATTCAGTTAATCGCACACGAATAATCGAATTGTAACGTATGGTACGATTAACCATGTGCAGTTAATCAAACCATTACACTTCTAAGTTATAATTTTAGATCAATTTAAACCTTTTATCTTTTATCACAAAACTTCTACAACCATCTAATATTTAAACCATATCTTAGTGCGGTTAACTGTAATCAAACTGTTTAATATGGTTAACCACGGTTCGATTTTTATTGATTTTTCAGGGTACGGTTATGGTTATGGTTTTTAAAAACTGGAAACCAACAGTTCAATTCGATTAACTATTTTTCTAAAACCCACGGTTAACCGAACTATTACACCCCTATCTACTATAATGCCTCTTCTCTCTCTTTCTATTTCTACACTCCCTACCCCTTTTTGTACCCTCCACCAACCATTCTGTCCCCTCTTTCTATAGTTTTTACCAAATATTCCGTAACTGCACTAAACAATATTGTCTCCAATTTACCACGGACAAACATTTTACACAAAACACCAACTTTTGTACTTTCATTGAACTCTTTTCCTATGAAATTAATTTTCATGGGCTTTACTGATGTGTCAATTTTTCCTTTCCATGGAAAGGCTATGTACACAAACATGCCCTTATTCATGGAATCTCAGAAAATTTATACTTATTTTTTGAACTTTTCCTTTTGGAAATGGGGTGCACCGTGAGAGAGAGAGGGAGAGAGAGAGAGAGCCCAGGCCTGACCACAGCCCAGACTACTTTGGGCAGGGCTAGCCTTAGGTTTTAGTACAAAGGGTGAGCCCGTACTTAAATTTTTGGCTTGTTTAATATATGGTCCGCGATTGAATTAATCAATAGAAAGCCCAAACGCCGACCTAGTCACCTCCCCAGTGAGAAATGCATGTAGTTTGGTGACTGATCTACCCAAACGGTGATCAAGATACCCTGGACATGAAGACATGATCATATTCTACTGCAGTTGGCATTTTCATGTGAATGCTGCAACAAGTGCAATGCAATAATTATAACAGAGATAAATACAGGTATGGATAATTGGATAGCAAATAGAAATAATGCTCCGTAGTGGCATAGCCGCATAACGGGGAATCTACCGACATGGCCTTGAGCAGAACCGGGTTTGTTGGTTCCTTTTGATCCCATCATGTCTTCCTATGTCCAGCTGAGGCCATGAGCACCCCCACAGCACCCGCGAAACAAAACAACATGCTCACCAGCAGCACATAAGTTCTTCTAGATGATTTCCTGTACTCCCCAAACAAACATATGCCCCAGAAAGTGCTCACAAGAGGCAGTGCCTGATTTATATCAAATAAAACATTAGAAAGATTAGCATCAGAGAATGTTGTCCATAGCTTCAAACTAGGAATGAAAAGGGTAAAGGGTTGGGTTTGGGTAGGGTCCATGGTGTACCTGGATCCGGACCCACATAACTGAAAGGGTGGCTTAGAACCAGACCGGATGGGTGCAGGGTCAGGAGTCAGAACCAATACCCATACCCAAATTGAGGGCAAGGCCACCATCGCAAACGGGGACCCAAACTTCATCTAGTGATAATGTCATGAATGATCATCAAATAAATACACTAAATGACAGTGATATTAGGGTAATAGGGTTTAGGCAGCGTGCATTGATCTCGGCCCGAATTTAAAATGGTTCACCAACATGGACCCATATATGATTTTATTGAATTAGATCATTTGCATTTTGGGGAATCCATTTTCACCCACAGAAAGCTCATCATTAGAGAGGAAGCTCTGTGGGCACTTCTGCAAACTATGCATATAGGTTTTACACATGAATTTTGCCACAAACGGTTTCGATACACATAAGAAAATGAGTCCACATGCAGGAAATGAAAGGATTCTCAACATGGGGATGTACTAGTGTCATTGGGCCTTAAATTAGAACTGCGGCTTCATTCTCAATCTAGTTCACTGATTTAGGATATTGAGTAGGCCCCACCTAGGATATTGTAACCATAAACGAACCACACCTTGGAATCCTTGCCAATGGGATAGTCCAAGCCCTCCATTCAGTGGACCTGAAAATGGAAAGGTAAGGAGGAAAAAAGTGCTGGCCTGATCAACATCTGAGAGAACCAAAATCCAAAGATTGGATGATCAGTATCTTCCAAAATTGAATGATTTCAGTGAATCAATAGGGTGGCCCCTCATATCAAAAGCAAAGATCACTATACCAGAACCCATTCAGATTCAAGGCCTTTGACAGGGTGTACACAATAAAATTCCTAATGTACATGCATATGTAAGCATGCTATATTTATGGGGAAATAATCCTACGAGAACACCATTTTTTTGTGAGAACTTTCGGTGGGGTCCATTTATCATCCAATCCAAATTTTGCAATGCATAGGGAACCCTCTGATAGTCACACGCCCCAAGTTCTGGTCAAATTCAAATTTACTGGACCGTTGGATCAATTGTGCATCAATCTAAATGAATTAGATTTGTGGGCCACGGATGAAGGGGTTAGAGATATGTGATTGGTGCCAAACTTGATATTTAGGGTGGTTTCACATAAATATTTTCATCCCCCTAGTCCCATCTCCAAAAGGGATCCACAAGTTAGCCCCATAAAAAGTTCTCATGGTAGGTATGTGAGAACAATTTTCACAGGATCAGAGCCCATATTTATGAGTGCATGCATAATTGCATGTGCACTTGCATATTGGCGGCTCATAATTACCATCACAGTGCATCAAGACATTTGTAAGAGTAGGCTGCTGCTAGTAGTTGCCTTTATTTGTCAATGTTGTTACTAATCTTGGGTGTGTTGGGTGTTAGGACTTTATCACCATTTCACTTTCGTTTGAATTTCAAGTAAAAAAAGCTTGTAAAAATAGCAAAAACCCTCAAAGGGCCATCAAAGAATTGCCAGTTATTTAGCTTAAATACCATCAATTCATCCCAACACCGAACACACCTTGTGACTTCTAGGCAAATATGGATATGACTATGGCAAGGAACCATACTAACCTGAACTGCATCAGCTGCTGCATATCCGGCAGCTTGACCACCCATGAACTGAAAACCATTCCCAAACCCACACAAGAAGCCAGCTAGAAATGCCCATTGCCTCCCATTCCAATCCTTGAGATAACTGGTAAAAGAGGATCTTGGTAGGCCAAGTATGGGATGTATAGGAAGAAGATATTCAGAATGACTGCAATGAAAAAACAAGAGACGGAGAAGTAAAAGAATGCAGTGTAGACCACCAAATGAGGCACCCCTTTCTTCAAGGTGTGCCACTGATCATTTGTAGCTAAATTAAATGCTGGTGAGAAGAGCGAAAAGCAGCCCCCAGCGAAGAACGTTATCACCAGACCTATAATGGTGCTAGATCCTAGAACCTGCACATTAAAAGGATCATTACTTCATTAGCAGTTTATAATGACTGTCTAAAGCACAACATGCCCCATAGTGTCATGTACACATGAAGGTGGCATAAAAACATTTTGGATCTAGAAGTTGGAACTATAGGGTAGTAAGAAATCACACACTTCTACTTGAGCATACAGCAACAAACACATTTGCAAGTTATTTGCAGTACTTGGAGTATGTATATCCCTGTGCACATCTACTGACAAGCACATTCGGGAGCTAATTTTTTAACAAGGTTTCAGACACTAATGACCAGGCTGGGACCTCCATGTATTGACTTATAATATTTGTCTTAAATATCTGGTTTGTTTCAGTCCTTTTTTCCAGAAGGGAAAACTTTGAAAAAAGTTAGGAAAACTAGAAAAAGGAGAGGGAAAGAGAGTCAATAATCTGTTTTAATTGCATTTTGAGTGTCCCTCTGCACCATTCCAATTTTATCAGATGTCTGCAAAGAGACATTGCATTTGAGTGTTTAGAAGCAAAAAAAAAATAACGAAATAGAATAAAGGCGCTTAGAATGGAGTCCCATTGCATTTTATGTTTCATATTGAAATGATATAATTCAATAATGGCCATGGACAAGCCCTTACATATTGGGCTCTGTGATTCATTTCATCTATGTTTTAAAACCACAGTTTAGATGCACAGTAAAGGGAGCAAGGAGTGAATCACAAAATAGTCACAGATATCACCATATTGTGCAGCGCTTCTTAGTTGTTTCACCTATTGGAGTTGCACACATGAAAGGCGCATGAATTTTGATCCACACTGTCCACAAAAGCAGACCCCTGAATTAAAGGCGTGGACTCAATTGTGTAGGAGTCCCATAAATGAAAATCACCCTCAATTTGTTCAAATTTACCAAATCACCAGCATACTGAATCTTTTGGATTCCAACAAGCATTTTGGGCATCAGGGAAAGTAAGAACTGCTTCAGACTGAAATGTCCACTATTGCAACTGCATATTGGTATCAAAAATCATTCAGGCCCCCAACCTAGAACACAAGCTGTTAGGGAGGGATTTAAGGTAGCAAAGCATCTCTTGTGCATGCTTTTTTCCGGGGACTTCCTAACACTCATTAGACAGAGGAACTTCTAACCTTGATTGCCCTTGTGTTCTCTAGTTCTATCAGAAAGTCTGCAGTACCAGCTTCTGCCTTCCCTGTCTTGGTTGTCAATCCCGTACTTCTGCCCTCCAAATCCTCTGTCACCTCTACAATGATCCATTCATCCCATAAATAAGAACTACCATAAGTTCATCATAAATATACAATTAACAACTTGATGATATGCATTGTGTCCTTCAGTGCATTGAGCTCGGATAATATATAAGTTCTTTGTATTGAGGATCATATAATACTAAAAGCCAAAAAAATGTAAAATTGAGTCGTCAGGGAAGTACCTTTGTTTTGAAGATCTCTGCTGATTCCTGGATTCTCAATGACCCTAACAAAAATTATGTATATCAACATCAGTCAATGTTTACGAAGGTTAAAACAGAAAAGGAGAAAGGAATTTATTTAATTTAATGTTCATCTAGTAGACATCAAAGTAAAAAAAAAAAAAAATCTTGGCGACTAGAATTTCAAATAACATTCAAGTTTGGAACTGAAATGTTTTGAGTCAAATAAAAAGATAGTTCAGGTTCAAAAGAAGAAACTGAAAGCCTAGGTGATTGCTGGGATTCAATTGAATATTAGGTTTGTGTTTGATCTCACTCCTTTTTTACACATTTAGAATTCATATTCTGATTATGTGTTTTAGATTTAGAACATTGTGTTTATGTGACAAAAGATATATTTGACTAGCCACTTCTGATTTGACCTCGTCGGATCTACTTTTTTTGGTTGGACCATTAAGAGAAGAATCATACCGTGTTTTAGCATTGTATATATTTGATGAAGCATTAAGCTTTGCATCATTATCGGCAGCATTGGATGAGTGGACAGCTGATCCGAGACAAACTGCAATCAAGAAACAGCCGACGCCAGAGAAAAGAATCTCAGCTTTATTAATGCGGTCATCTAAGAAGTAATTCAGGGTTGTGCCTGTTGCATGCACAGTGTGACAAACATCATTTAGTCCCAGTCCAAGGTAAAAAAATATGCAAGTAAAAGCACATTTGTAGTGTGCTAGGTGGAATATAAATAGCACCTTGTATTTTCACTTCTCATGAAATTATTAATGAATGCTCACACATCTTATTATCTTTGAGATATGAGCTCTACAAAAAGTAAAGTAAAAAACTCCTGAGTTGGTATGTGCTTGATATAAGCTCATATATCCAAGACTTTAATTATACATTTTCTACTTACCTTAAATTTTCCAGTCATCATAAAATACACACATATATATATTAGAAATTTAGGTTTTTGTGTATATTTTACATGATATTGTGTCCACATGAAACTTCAAACTTGGAAAAATAGAAGGTCTTAGTGAAAAAATGATAAACATAATAGGAGACTTAGTAGGAAAAAAAACAGAAACCAATTTATGCAACAGAAAAGTGCAGCAGTGGAAGAACCACATAACAAGTCAACTCCTAAGGGAAGGATGTTTTAGTGTTCAGTAACTTGCAGGATGTAGGTCTCATCAGGAATGCTTGTTCAGGCTTTGTCCTCTTTTCACTAGATTCAAACCAAACCATTTGAAAACCACAAAAGCATGCAAAACTGTGGACCATTAAAGCAACGCAGGGAAGAAAAATAGCCAACGGACTAATCTCCAAGCCAAAAGGCTTAAGGATAGAATGTCTAAGTGCCTCACCAAAGACAAACAATAACTCTCTCAACTGAGAATCAAACTCAAATTCTTATTCAATATCAATGTCTGTATCCCATGAAGGGATTACATCTTTATTTATAACTAAAATATTGTCTAATTAAGGAAACAACTAATTCAAATCAAATAAGAAGTCCTAAACTAAACATGACGGGACTTTCCAAATATTAAAGAATCTTAGATAATTAAGAAAGCAACTAAAGCAACTATTAATAATAAGATCTACTCTACTCTATTGAGCCTTAATGGTCTTAGGCTTGTGGGTATAGACTTTTAGACGAAGCCCATTAATATGGCCTGCATCAGCTCTAAAAACTCGACTCCAGCGAATTGTTAGCTTGGTACTGCTCATATAAATCTGGATTGATCCGTTGAAAATCTGTAGTCGTAATCCATGTAGCTTCGGAGAATGGTTTGCCTTTCCACTTGACAAGGAACTTGTGAAATCCGCCATTCTTGGTTGAAATGATCTGATCATAAAAAACATCTTCAATTTCATTTGGAGGAAATTGATGGAGAGGGATGGGAAGAGCTTGTTCCTCAAAGGATTCACCGTTTTGATGCCTGTGATAAAATGTCAAATCCTCAACATTAAAGGTGGAATTGATATTCATGTCTAAAGGAAGGTCGAGAACATACGCATTGGAGCTGATTTTCTTCAAAATTTTGAAAGGACCTGTACTTTGTGGATGTAATTTCTTGTATTCACCTGCAGGAAACCGTTTGGGCTTCAACCAAACCATTACCATTTCGCCTGCAGCAAACTCAACATGGCGTTTGCGAGAAGCTGCGTGTCTTTTATATGCTTCATTACTTGTAGCAATTTGCCAGCGAACTTCATCATGAACAGCCTTCATATGTTGTGCAAACTATTCAGGTTCCTGACTTGACCTAGAGTCAATTGGTAACGGGCTTAAGTCAAGAGGAAGACGTGGCTTGACACCAGTGACAACTTTAAATGGTGATCTGCCTGTCGTTCTATTAACGGAATTATTGTAAGCGAATTCCGCCATGGGTAAAAGAAGATCCCATAAAGCCACATGTTCTTCGATAAGACATCGAAGAAGATTTCTCAAACTACAATTGATGACCTCTATTTGGCTATCAGTTTGCAAATGATATGCACTTAAGTATTGGAGTTTTATGTGTATCATGTGCCATAAAGTCTTTCAGAAGAAACTCATGAATTTCATCTTTATCAGACACTATTGTCTTAGGAAGGCCATGTAGATGAACAACCTCATTAAAGAAAAGAGTAGGAATCTTCTTGGCATCTACTGTGTGAGAATAAGGAATAAAATGTGCCATTTTTAAGAAACGATCCACAACAACAAATACATAATTGACCTTTCTCATTGTTTTGGGTAAGCCCAAGATAAAATCCATGCTCAAATCTTGCTAAGGCGCATGTGGAATAGGGGGGGGGGGGGGGGGGGGTGGTGGGCTGATACAAACCTATATTCTTCTTTTGACCTTTTGCAAGTTGGCATATTTTGCATAATTCACAAATTCGGCACCATCTGTTTTTAAGCGTGGCCAACAGAAACGGTCTTCCACAGTGGCCAATTCTCCGTGTATTTCTTCAAAGCCGGGAACATTGACGAAAATTGTCGTAAGAATGTGAGTTCGACGACTCAAAGCATCGACAACTTTATTTTCTATACCAGATTTATAATGCTAAACAAAAGTGAACTCCTGTAAGAATGTGCTCTATTTGACACGATTGACGCTTATCTTTTTTTGAGAATTCAAATGTTGCAAGGCTTTATGGTTAGAGTATAAGACAAACTCTTTCCCGATGAGATAATGATGCCAATAACGAAGAGCTTAAACCATTGCATAATATTCCAGATCATAAACCGTATACTTTTTACGGCAGTCATTTAACTTCTTACTGAAGTAAGCAACTGGATGACCATCTTGACTCAAGACGCCGCTAATACCGACGTAGGAAGCATCACAACTAACTTTGAAGACTTTTTCAAAGTTTGGAAGTTTTAAAACCGGTGCCTCAGTCATATTCCGCTTAATCTGTTCAAATGCTCGAGAAGCGGTATTGGTCCAAGTGAACTCTCCTTTTTTCATACAATCAGTTATAGGGGCCATGATGGTACTGAAATTATAAATGAACCTCCTATAAAAGGTTGCCAAGCTATGAAAGCTGCATACCTCATGTATAGAAGTGGGAATGGGCTAATCAATGATCGCTTTAATTTTATCTGGATCAGCTTCAACTCCTTGGGCCGAAAAAACAAAGCCCAAAAATATGACTTTAGAATTAAAAAATGTACACCTCTTCAAATTAATGTAAAACTTTTCTTTTCGAAGTGCACGCATGACATACCTCAGATGGTCCAGATGAATTTGATCGGCTGAAGATCAAGATGTCATCAAACTATACCATAACAAATTTGCCAAGAAAAGGTCGTAGAAGCTGAGTCATTAGTTTCATAAAAGTTCCATGAGCAATAGATAAATCGAACGGCATGACCAACCATTTGTATAATCCGTCTTTAGTCTTGAATGCCGTCTTCCATTTATCTCCAGGCCGAATACGGAGTTGATGATATTCGCTCCTGAGATCCATCTTGAAGAAGACAGACGAGCCGGACACCATATCAAGCATGTCGTCCATTCGGGAATCTGAAACTCGAATCTGAAACCGATATTAGATGGTGATCTTGTTAATAGCTCGGCTATCGATGCACATTCGCTAAGAGCCATCTTTCTTTGGTGTTAAGAGGGTTGGCATTGTGCAAGGACTCATGCTTTTTCAAATATAACCCTTCTGAAGTAAGTCTTCAACCTTTCTTCTCAGTTCGGCATGCTCAGCAGGGCTCATGCGATAAGTAGGTAAATTATGAAGGGTAGTCCCGGGAACTAAATCAATGGCAGGCTGTATGTCCTGCATAGGAGATACTTCATTGGAAGTTCTACTAGAATTAAATCTTGAAAATCATGGAGCAATGACTTGATTTCTGGTGGTGTAGAATTCTGTTGTTTATCATCTGCCTTGTTGACATCTTTTGGAAAAAGAGCATAAACAACTCCTTGATCTTTGCTTTCCATTTCAAATTTTCATTCCATATCAATGTTTGTATCCCATGAAGGGATTACATCTTTATTTAAAATTAAGATATTGCCTAATTAAGAAAACAACTAGTTCAAATCAAATAAGAAGTCCTAAATCAGACATAACTAGACTTTCCAAATATTAAAGAATCCTAAATAATTAAGAAAACAACTAAAGCAACTACTAATAACAAGATTTACTCTACTCTACTGGGCCTTATTGGTCTTAGGCCTGCTGGTATAGACTTTCAGACGGGGCCCATTAGTGTGGCCTGCATCAACCATCCTATGGTTTTAACTACTGGTTGCATGAAAGATACGACTAAGTCTAGGCAAAAAGAAGATCAATCATTGAATCAACATTATACTATCTCCTCAGCAGTAAATATCACCATTATACATGGCCAGCCATAGGATCATGAATCTGGTCCAAACTACCAAGACAACTGAAGTGGTTCTATTTATGTCAATTTTAACTTTCCTTTTAATCTGTAATGGTAAATTCAAAAAGAGAAAAAGGTTAATGCAAAAATGGAAAACCTACTAGCTCTCTTTATGTCAATTTTAACTTTCTTTTTTTTATCTGTAATGTTAAATTCATAAAGAGAAAAAGGTTTATGCAAAGATGGAAAACCTACTAGCATCCCCCAGACTAGCGTTGGGAAAAAGTCCCACATCCCACATTGCCCTAGACTAGTGTTGAGAAAAAGTCCCACATCCCACATCGCCCAAGCAATGGGTTTGGCATGGCTTCATATACCTGTTAAGCTCAAGCTTTTGGGATGGTACATGGTATCTTACATGGTATTAAAGCGGGTGTCATTCTTGTGTATCCCATGTGGTAGGCCCGTCTATGAAATCTGTTGGGCTTGCATATGAGGGGGAGTATTGGAAAAAAGTCTTATGTCCCACATTGCCCAAGCAATGGGTTTGACATGGCTTCATGTACGTGTTTGGGCCTTCCACCTATAAGCTTAAGCTTTTGGCTTGGTACATGGTTTCTTACAAACATAAGGGTGTAAGAGCATTATACACAGCCCCAAGAAACAATTAAAAAAACAAAAGCAATCGAAAGATCAATCCTATCAGCCCCTTGTTTAGCCAAAGCATCCTCCAAACTATTAGTTGACTGAATTAGATGGCTACAAGCCATGTGAAGATAGGACTCTGATTTCATCAAAGAAGAACTGAAGCTTCCACGGTCAGAATTCATTGGAATTGACCTATGAAGTCACATTGGTAGAGTCACTTGCCACAATTAAGCTACACCAATAGGAACCCGAATAAAGCTGAAGAGTTTCATTAGAATCCCCTATTCCAATGTGCTACAAAAACATAAGACAGTCATCCCTTACCATTGAGAAGAACCCCTCCAATTCCCCCTTACTATGAGCAATTTACCTTCCAAAAAGAAAACTTGGCTTTTCAAAAATTTACCTTGCAAAAAATAATAATAATAATAAATAAAACAAAAAATTAACATTGAAAAAATGGAGCCTCCGAAGTAAACCCAGTTGGGTGTTAAAGAGAGAATTAATGCTATGGAAACTACAGTTTCCAACTCAAAGAGGATACATCAGAGCTAAGTTTTTATTGGATCTGCCTCTTTAAGGAACAGTTACAATGAGAACTGAGAGGATTAAACTAACAACGGACCCTGATTTTTCAAAGGAAAAAAAGGGAAAATGGAAAAAGGAAAGAGATCAATGTAGAGCAGATATAACGATCCTGCCATTAAGCCCCAGTCAACAAATAATAGACACATGCACAGATCAGAATGTGAAATAGTGATATGCGAGTCCGAAAATAAAAATGATTTTGGTTTCAACAGTAAACATATTAAGCTGTCATAAATACATTGGTTTTTCTTAGCCACTGAACTACTCTCTAGACCTTTCAAGAATATCCTACAAGTCACAAGTTTGACTATAAATAAAAAAAAGAATAAGCACTCTTTTTACTTTATAGCTGGTTCTAATAGATCCCACCAAGCATGATTCTCAGGGAACAGCCCCCGTAAGCTTTACAAAATAAGAGCCAGAGGAAAGTTCAATATGAAATAGAAGATTTCAGTTATAAAAGAAGAAGAAGAAGATTTCACACTTCAGTCTCATCCAGAAAAAATGAGTGCTGGTAAAATGTCAGAAGATAAGTTTAGAGTATAGATAGGTTTGAGACATATACCTATGACAACTGTTATGCTTGCTGTTATCACCTCTGTTACTGATAGGCCAACATAAGCCCAAGCATATTGTGTAGATAAGTTCCCCAGGCTGAGAACTATTCCTCCTCCCATCGCAAACAAAATAGAGGGCCAATTGTCCTGCACAAGATACCCAAATTTAAAGGTATAAGAAGGTTCAGCGATATGCTCAATCAACATGACATAGAAAGTTTGGTATGGGAGCATAAAATTGGGAACTTATGAACTATTACATTTTTTATAGATGTTGGAAAAATGGACTAATCTTATTTCTTTTCCCCGGCGAATTTCTCCTAATCTCTATTCATAACTGTCTATTATTGACTTAAAGGAAAATGTGACAGAAGAAAATATGTCATTTACTTGTAAATTGCAGTATTAGTGACCAATGCAGTGATTGATGGCCATAGAAAGAACAAATCATTCTTGTGTTGGATCATGTTCTCATAAAATACCTTTCTATTTCATGAAATCAGGTACCCTGTTATGTTTAAAACATGTTTTAAAGATCTTCTAACTGAATTTACTTATGCATAACTTTTGTTAAATCCAGTCTACAGGTTTACAATAAAGCTATATTTTATGATACATTTAGTAAACAAAATGTGCCAATATATTCCTGTTTTGTGTAAAATCCAGTCTAGAGGTTTACAATAAAGCTATCTTTTATTATTAATTTAATAAACAAAATGTGCAAAAAGATTTCCTGTTTTAAGATGGAGGCAGCCTTCAGAATATTTTATGGAAGGTCTGAGATCTAGATAGGAAAAATAAGTTGAGATATAGAACTTGAATCAAGCGAGTGAAACTAAAACCATCGTTTACAGTGCTTTCTGAAGTGATAAATTTGCAGTGGTTCTTATTCATTATCCTTAATAACATGCCAAATACAGAAATCTTCATCCATATAACAGGCCATTCCCATAAAGTAGTCAAGAAACAACACAAATTGGACTTTCTGAAATCTGTCATGACTTCGCCATTGTTAGATGTTAAGGATAATAAGCAGCTTCTAGATCACAGAAAGTGAATGATTTGTGGAGACATATTTGAGTTAAAACAATCCCTCTCTTTGATGACATCATAGGGAAAAAATAGGACTCTAGTTATACAAATTCTGTTGTGTAACACAAATTTTCCAGCTTTATTAATTGCGAGATGGACATATATATGTAAAACCCTGTCAAAATCTTTGACATGAGAGTTTTATCTATTTTAAAACAAAGAAGTCTAAAATATGATCCTGATATATGCAACAAATTGACGTTAACCACACATGTTTGTCTGTTTTGACTAAAACAGATACAATTCTTAATGTATGGTCTCAGTTATGTTTACAGCTTTCTTGAAGAAAAAGAATCATTCTAAAACTTGAACTGTGTGAGAGCAACATTTTGGGAAAGAAAGGGAGGTACGAGAACAAAAGAATCAGATTTGTGCTTCAGTTCATCTTCCAAGCACAAATAAACCAAATATATATATATACACACCTTGCCTTAATTAACAATCTACTCATATACTAATCTCAACATCACTTCCATCAAAACTCATATCCTAAATGAGGAAAAAAGAACCACCACCATTGAAATCATGGTTTGAAGTGAAATTCAATTATCATTGAGAATGATAATACATAAATATGCATGTGCGTGCAACTAAATGTATCTTATCTTGCAGACAAAAGGATTAAGTTAATGACATCAAGGTTAAAATATGCTTGCATGGACTGAATGAGTAGACATTAGACAGTAGACACATCATAATAGAGCCATCTGATAGAAGTGCAGATACCAAGATTTTAAACCATGATTATAACAGATCTTTGAACCTTAACAGAGAATGTAATGCTACTGGTGTCTTTCTATCATTACAACCCTGGAAAATCTGCATTATGTAAAAAGATAGTTCAAAGATGTTTAGAGAAGAAGAGAATCACCTGAGAAAGCTGAGTGAAGAAATTTGGCATATCAGGTTTGCTGCTTCCTATTTGACCAAAGGTCAAGGCAATGAGGACAGCAGCCAAGAGATTTGTAATGGAGTAATCAAGGTAAGTATGCTGCGGAAGCCGGCCCCGTCTCTCTAAGAGGTCAGAACAGCAGGCCATGTACCCAAGAAAACGAGGGCGGCCAACATTAAAGCAATGGCACCACCCTTATCCTCCACTATATACATTTTCAATCCCAAGCCACCAAATAAAATCCTGTCAATTGAAGGAACAGTAGAAGAGAACAACCTGCAAAGGCATGTAGAAGCCATTAGTGCGTCTTAGTCCAATAGAGGCAACAATTTTATGTCGAGTAGATAAGCATATACTATTAGCAGAACCATGCAAGACACTCAAATCACATGTGACAGCCGGTTATAACAGTCTCAGTTCACATGAAGAGTCACAGTTCCAGGCAGCTGTAACTGTTAACAACTCTTTTTTTTTTTTTTTTTGGGTCGAACTGTAACTGTGGCAGTTAAGTTAGTTATTAAACACTGTCAGCAAATCTGCAGTAACAAAAACAGAAATGAGTTTTGCATTTCCTTCATTCTGTTGCCTCTATTGTAAGCTGCCTAAAAAGGCAAATGACGTCAGTATCATTTCCATTAAGTTGAATGAGAAATTCCATTAGAATTTTCTTAGTTTGGATTCTATAGATGGATGGATAAAGATCACCATGCATATTTTAAAATGTAATGAAGATATAATATTTGGTTTTGATGAGAATTTTAGAGATTCACACAAATATATGGAGATGAGGGAGTGAAGGAAATTGAAAAATGAAAGAGAAATGAAACTTGAGAGTGATAAGACTCAATCAAAACTCATGAGGGCCTAGCTTAGGGCCCATCTAGTCAAATCTAAATGGGTCAATATATTTTTCATTTATTAGTATTAATGAGAATTTTCACTTTAATAAGATATGGTTTTACCATCAAATTGACTTTTTTTCCCGTATTATAGCATTCACAAGTTTATAAGATATTCATCTTATACTGGGCCCAACCTTTTTTTAGATGAAATTGAAATTGAACTATACCATATAAAAAAAGGAAAAATAAATGTAGAGTTTCATATTAACTATTTTAGATTTCTACAGAATGGACAACAGAGTGATTACTCTCAAATCATAGCAATATCTTTTGTATCACTCTCAAGATCACAAATCACACAGTTGTCACCCCATGCCCTCCCCCATGAAAGAGAACAGTCATTTGTACAAGGTTTGGAGCCTCTCTTATGAAAAATTAGGAAGACCCACTTCTTTTCATGGTCCATTGAAATGAAACAAAAGAACAACAAAAGACCATTATAAAAAAACATGTAAGAAGTTCATGGAGGCCATTGTTTTCAGTCAACCACAAGAAACATAGAAAAAAACTAAGATAAAAGATAGAAGAAAATGGAAAAAAAATGCAAATATCTGAAAAAAAATCCAATCTCGAATTTTGGCAGTAAAAGCGAATTAACCAAATCTCTACTAAGTACAAACCATCTAACCTTGTATGTAATACTAGCATACGCATTCACCTTCGAGGCCACAAAACAATAATTTAAATGAACAGAAAAGAGACAAAAGATCAATAGATGAGAATGTCAAAAAAAAAGAGACAATAAGCTGCTTTAGAGCCCATTGTAACCAGTCAATCACAAAGGTCGATAGAAAGGAAAAATTAAGGGGAAAAGACTGTTACAGAAGATTAACCGTAGATCTCTCCTAATAGGATTCAAATTTGAATTTTGGGAGCAAATGTGTGTTACAGAAGATTATCTGTAGATCTTTCCTAGTAGGATTCAAATTTGAATTTTGGAAGCAAATGTAAATGACCAGCCACTTACCTTACTATGTAATAGAACAAATCTACAGAAAGGAAAAAAAGAGAGAAAAGACAGAGAAGTTCAAGTAAGAGACCAGATTCATACACCAATATCCATGGTCTGAAATATATACAAAGAAATCATTGACTTCTTCTTTTTAATTTTGAAAGAGACGAAAATGACAACTGTCTTGTGTGTGTGTGTGTGTGTGAGAGAGAGAGAGAGAGATAGGTGTTAAGAAGAAGATTCTGTTAAGAATCAGAAATAGATTCTATAGATGATTCTCATATGAAGGACATTTATTACTAAAATATCAACACAGAGAGAGAGAGAGGTTAAGAAGAAGATTCTATTCAGAATCAGAAATAGATTCTATAGATGATTCTCATATGAAGGACATTTATTACTAATATATCAACAGAGAGAGAGAGAGAGAGGTTAAGAAGAAGATTCTATTCAGAATCAGAAATAGATTCTATAGATGATTCTCATATGAAGGACATTTATTACTAATATATCAACATAATGCTACACGTGATTCTGAAGGCCATTTATTACTAAAGTATCAACATTGGGTTTGTTGATGGTAAATTTAGAAAAACACCCACCTGGCTTTAGACCTCGAAAACTATTGTCACAAGCTGCAAAACCTTCCAAACTGTGGGTAGAATTGATGGGGATCCTTCAAAACATTACTGAAGGTCCCTTTTTCAACCGAGACCAATAAAAAGTCAGAATGCAAAGTGATTGAAGAAGAACAGAAAAGAGTGAAGATAATTTCACAACCACAAACTAGTTACATAACAAAAAAGAAACAAAATGACATAAAATAGAGAATCCAGTTGGCTTTGGAGTCCACAGTCAAATCATTGAATTCCGAATCTTCAAAATGAGAGAATCTCTCAAGGTTTGGTAGTTATAAGCTGTTGGGTTTTCTTTTTCTACTGGAAAAGAGAAGTGCGGATCTAAATTCACATTGCCCAGAACCAAAGAGAGGTGAGATAAATTGAGATTGTCGAGATATTTGAGATGGGTAGAAAGGCATCTCTCTCTCTACCCCTGTTGGCGGGATGAAAACGAAAACTGACGTAGCTGACAGTACAGAATCTCAAGTACTAACTACTTCCGAAACTCTCTCTCTCTCTCTCTCTCTCTCTCTCTCTCTGCATATGCCTTCTAACTTTTCATATTCTCTCTCTATGGATATGCCTTCTAACTTTTCAAATTTTCAAAGACTACTCTTTTACAAAGAAAGTTCTCAAATTATCTTTATATAAATTTTAGAGGATCCTACCGGTAAAAAATGGTTAGGTGGCCCTTGCACCCGAAAGAAGCCTTAATACTTTACCTTTCAACTTTTGTTTTCTTTATATTTGTATCGAATTCGACTCAGGCATTTTATAACAGTGTCAATTTGGACCCCGTGTGTTACTTGTATTTGTATCCATGGTTCCAATAAGAGACTTTTAGTATAATTAAGATCAAACGGTTCAATCCTTAAGGGACCATTCTTAGAGTTGCCCATTAATGCCCTAGATGACGAGGGGTCCTCATCCTTGATCTAGTTGGCCTAGACCCATCACAAAGGGAAGGGTCAAATTTATTATGCTATCTTGCAAATCTCTATCAAAATGGTTCATTGATCTCTCGAAAGTCTCTAGGAAAGCCATAGATTAGGTGGTTTTCAAGTCTGATCGGAGAAGAGAGAGGACGAGATCGATCTCAATCGTTTATGTCTAGGAAGGCCACAAGTTTGAAAATCTGATTGGAGAAGAGTGGAGAAGAAAGATGGCTGTTTGTTTCCATCACCGAATTTACACCTCTCGCCACTGCCTCTGCCGTTGCAGCCTCGTTGGTGATTGTTGATTCATCTTTGCTGCCTAAGGAGAAAGAGCCTGCGAACTTTTCATCTTTGTTATAGGATGCAGAGCTTTCTAGCTTGATTTTATAGGATTTCTTTTGCTGCAGTCACTACCCATTGCCGGAGAAGCTGTGCCACTAGTTGTCATCGCTCCTTCCACCAGTTAGCTTCATTGTCAAGCTGTCACTCACCGCCAAGGAAAGAGAAGGCTGTAGTGTCCCTTGACGTTTCAGATTGCAGAATTAGAACAGGAACGACCATACATGGACTCACTTGATTAAGGATCAGAACCCTTCATCATGTAGGGGACTGCTGGGCAACTTGAGAGTGGATCCCCTTAAGAATTGAATTGTTGAATTTCAACCACACTAAAAGTTTCTATTTGGAACCATGGATACCAAGAAGGAAGATGACAAGAAATAGAAGGTAGTAGTGGTAGTAGTGGTCCATGACATTTTTTGTTGTAGAACTAGAATAGGACCGACACTACATGTACTCACTTGATTAAAGATCAAGACCTCTTATAATGTAGGGCACTGATGGGCGACTCTAAGGGTGGGTCCCTTTAAGGATTAGATTATTAGATCTCAACCACACTAAAAGTCCCTAATTGGAACATGGATACCAAGAGGGAAGATGACATGCGTCAGATACAAGTAACACGAATTCTGCACTAGTAAAAAAAACCTATGTGAAATTCAACACTGGTTTTTACATGCATTAAAAAAACCCGATACTAAAGAGTTCTTTCAGGTTCAAGGACCACCTAATGGATTTTTACTATTAAAATTTTCTAAACTTTTATATTTTTATGTTAAGTATCCTTTCTTAAACCTTATATTTCTATAATAAACCTTTTGGGTCAAATTTTACTTCTCTCAGAGGTGGGACCTACCATTAAGTTGCCAAAAACTTTATATGTATAGGAAAATATTTATGTGCATATGTCCCTCATCATTTTTTTTCTTGAAAACTCTAGGTGGGACCCACTGTATGGTCCATCCAAATGGACTACACATACGGCTCCCTTGAATTAAATCTGTTTACCAGTTTTTTGTCAAATCCGAATTTAATAGGCCATTGGATCGACTATACACCAATTTGAATGGAATGAATTTGTAAGTCATGGGTGAAAGGGTTAGGGACATGTGATTGGGGCCAAACTTGGTAACAGGGTGGTTCCACATGGATCTTTCCATCTCCCTTGTCTCATCCCTTGGTGGAGTCCACCAGGGGCCCTACAGAGGAGTATATACGGTCTTTTAGTGAGGGACATATGCACATGAATATCCCTCATATATATATATATATATTGTTCATCTTAATAAAGTGGGAACTTGGTACAAAAAGTCTCTTTGCTCCAATCATTATAAATGCTTACTGGGCCACTTCTTCAATGTGTTGTAGCCCTTGACACTGTGAATGTAATTTTAGAAAATCATATTATGAAAGACATGCTCATTAAAATGGTTTTCTTTATAATAAAATGATATTCTAACCAGGGGCAATGTTGATTATATTTGTTGTGGTCAAGTCATTTTTCAACTTTCTTGACATGATTTAGAGTCTTTAAAAAAAAACGGCTAAAACAGAGTAATAACTTTATGATATCAGCCCAAAAAGATTTCTCAATTTGGTATTTCTTTCCATCACTTGTAAGACCCAAAAGATTTCTACCCATACAAGTGTATGAACAAGACCACTAGCAGGTGGGCCAGCTAATGGATGTGCTAATGGCCAAATAGCTTGTTTTAATAATCTGATTTATAGATGTAATTTATTAATTACTGCTCTTTATTTTGGACCATCTAAAGTGGTAGCCAATTTAAAAAACTGTGGCATTTATTGGTTTTGTGCTACACTCGTCAAGGAGGCAAGTACCAAAAATGGATGTTTTTAAGTCTATCACTAAAGAGAATTTTTTCATCCAACAAGAAATTAAACTTGGTGATTCTTAATCTATATACAATTTTTTGTTCCTGTTTTTACACATTATAATTAAACTAATTTTTACAATTTCTTATAATTTATAAAACTCTATAATATTATGAGAAAAGAAGAAGAGATCCAAAATATACTTTGATAAATCTTATGTCATGAAAAAAGTGATGATCTCGCTTTGACCCGCGTATCGACCAAACCTTTTTGGCTAATATCACTAATTTTAGAAGTTTGTCTCAAAAAAAAATTTTTTTTTGGTTTGTAGGCAAACTTTAAGACATGTCATGAAAATTGAGTAATGAATTGACCACAACGTGTGGAATCAACCTTGCCTTTATTTTAGAATATCTTTAATTTAAAAGAACATCCTTGTAATGAGGTTAGCTTTCATGATATGATTTTCTGAAACTACATTCCTGATGTCTGGGGCTATGGCAGATTGAAGTGCCTAGCAGGCATTTGCAATGGTTGGAACAAGGAGAATTTTCATGCTAAGGGTCCATGCATGATGCTCTCCTCTTTTTAGGTGGGCCCATATCTAAAATTACTCCTTTCCCACTTAACTTTCACGAATTATGATTTAACCCATTATTAAATAAATAACTAAAAAAACAAAGCTTGGAAATTTGATGGTAGGTCCCACCTTCAAGAGAAGTGAAATCTGACTCATAGTTAAAAAAAAAAGGGCATTTATGAAAATATAAAGTTTATGAGGATAATTTGGTAATGTAATTGTAAAAGGTAATTTTGGAAATATGAGAACTGTGCCAAAATGCCTTGATAGAGAGTTTCAAAAGTCATGCTATCTTTTATAAAAAAAAAAAAAGGGTAATACTATAGTGAGACGTGGTTAAGGGTGTCCAAGCTCACCTTAAGCACACTGGATCAACCTTTTGGCTGCTTGGCACCAGCATAGCATAGCATAGTTGGAAGCGTCGTGTGGAACGCTACGGTGGAAATACAGAATGTAGTATCTCAAGGGCCAAAAAAAAAAAAAAAATCTTCCCATATGATAGCAAAAAAAAAAAAAATTGTCATACTATGGCGCAAAGACATGGCACTGAAGCACAACTCTTAATCTTTTTCACATGTCTTTTGCACATGGAAAAAATAAGTTTTACATATACAAATGATGAATATCTATAAGTCATATATGCACATGAAATGCATTATTCTATTTGTCAAAATTACCAATTTCACATGAGTAAATAAATACATCCAATGGTTTTAAATGTTTTTGAATTTTTTTAGATGTTTTTCCTCAAAATCCATAATGATTTAAGCCAGGAAATTATTTCCCTTAATGTTTACGGATATTCAAGAATATTGAATGATCGACCCTTTGGCTAATTGGCACCAGCATAGCATAGTTGGAAGTATCGTGTGGTAGAGCATGGAGCACATGAGTGGAACACTCTTGGTGGAAATACAGAATGTAGTATCTCAATGGCCAAAAAAAAGAGAAAAAAAAACTTCCCATATAATAGCATTAAAAAAAAAAAGAACTCATACTAAGGTGCAAAGACATGGCACTGAAGCCCAACCCTTAATCTTTTCCACATGTCTTTTACACATGGGAAAAATAAGTTTTACATATATAAATGACGAATATTTATATGTCATATATGCACATCAAATACATTATTATATTTGTCAAAATTACCATTTTCACGTGAGTAAATAAATACATCCAGTGATTTTAGATGTATTCGAATTTTTTTAGATGTTTTTCCTCAAAATCCATAATGATTTAAGCTAGGAAATTATCTCCCTTAATGTTTACAGATATTCAAGAATATTGAATGATCGACCCTTTGGCTAATTGGCACCAGCATAGCATAGTTGGAAGTGTCGTGTGGTAGAGCATGGAGCACATGAGTGGAACACTCTGGTGGAAATACAGAATGTAGTATCTTAAAGGCCAAAAAAAAAAAAAAAAAACTTCCCATATAATAGCATTAAAAAAAAAGAAGAAGTCTACTAAGGCGCAAAGACATGGCAATGAAGCCCAACTCTTAATCTTTTCCACATGTCTTTTACACATGGAAAAAATAAGTTTTACATATATAAATGATGAATATTTATATGTCATATATGCACATGAAATACATTATTATATTTTTCAAAATTATCAATTTCATATGAATAAATAAATACATCCAATGGTTTTAGATGTTTTTAAATTTTTTTAGATGTTTTTTCTCAAAATCCATAATGATTTAAGTTAGGAAATTATCTCCCTTGATGTTTCCGGATATTTAAGAATATTGAATGATTTGGATAATGAATTGGGGGCTCAAAAAAGTACAAAAAGAAATAGATCTAATTTTTGTATTTGTTCACAACTCAGTCAAAATCTAATGAAGATTTAAAGAAGAAAGCCTATGTGGTCCGGGGGTCTATTGAAGTACAAATATGGGTCTGCAAGAATGAAATAAGGTACATGAGGGACACAAACCAAAAAATCACCTGTCTCTTGACTGTACTAGCACCTTTTTCCAATTGGCGGCGTGAATCACCTCAATGCATTAGCAGGTGTGAAAATTTGGGTTTTTGCACCACCCACGTTGGTGAATGCAAACAAATGAACAATTAATCTTAGCTGTTCATTTGGCATTCTCCATCATTCATGACATAGAGAGTTTGTTTATTTATTTTTTATTATTATTATTTCTTATGTATTTTTGTATCCCTATAAAGGGCTAGGACAATTTTTATGGGACATTTGAAACCTTTTAGCTGGGACATTTGAGTTTTTTTAGATGAATGATATTTTAAATTTCCTGGAGAAATATAGCACTTGCAAACTTCATGGACAAGCCCAGTTAAAGAGTACAATGATTTTGACAGTCCCAATTTGATTTTGACAGTCCTGACTTTATTAAAGGGCCATATCTTAAACAATAGAACGTTAATATAACATCTTTGATTGGTTAAGATGCCTAATCAATGTCCCACTTTTCAATACCATGATAGGATTTTTCAGGCAACTGAATAAATTCTTAAAATAGATGATAATCAAACAGCTAATTCAACGGATTGGACAGTTGGGATGATCTATCAACATGATACTTGTCCTAAGTACTTTTAAAACAAATGAACGGGTGGGATTATCTTCTTTTTTTATTTTAGGAAAGATAATAATGTATTCATTAAGCAGTGGAGAATGAGGCAACATGATTAATAAGATGGGCATCAGTACTGACTGTACAAAGCCCCGCCCTCAGTGAACTATGTGCCTCACTATTAATGGTTCTACTAATCACTATAAAATGCACGCTAGTGCTCTAGTGAAGACATCTATTTGTTCCATGATCTTTTGCAAGGCGGCATAAATTTCTCATGGAAGGAATATTGAAGCTTCTTTATGGAATCTATAGCAATTTTGGAGTCACTAAAAAATAAATAATTTTATGAATTGTCAATTCCAAAGCTTTCATATAGCCAAAATCTCTGCAATGAGAGGCATAATCCCCCTCCATTCTATTTTAGAGCCTTATCAAAATACCACCAAATTTGTTATAAGCAATGCATCTGATTCCTAGTTTATTAGGCTCTTTATTCATAACTCTTTCACAAAAGATGCAAACATCTATATCCATATCCTAATCCTGATCATTGTTGGAAGTGTCCACTCTAATATCATCCCAATCCTAATCTCCTTAACATTTTTCGATATACCATTGAAAATGCTTTTCGATGGAGTTGTAGAAAATTTAAATCATTTTTACACTTTTCATATCAAAAAGTTCCCACACTGAATCTTAAAAAATTTCGTTGTAGAAAATGAATAAGTTCTCCATGCATTTTCTGTAGAAAAAATTGTTGAACAAATGCCGGAGTGGGGATTCACTACACTCTTTAACTAGGGTCTTCCTGTGTGATCTTGATGGGGCAACCCATGTATTGGTGTAAAGAAGAGTTGCAACCCCTAAACCATATATATATATATATATGATTTCTTAGTTAACTCTCTTTCCATCTTGGAGTATTAATTAATTAGGATTTAGATTCCTATTAGCATAGAAAACCCTAGTAGATTAGCAACTTTTCGTAAACACAGAAGATATCTCTGTAAGAAGAGTTATCAATACCGGAGTCCTAATGAATAGTGGTATTCTAAAGTGGGGGACCCATGTGGGCATGTGGTCATTGGGCCACACTTAAGCCCAATAATTATAACAAGAGAGAGAGAGGAGGAAATAATTCTATAATAACTAATTCTCACCATTTTTTGTGAAAAGTTTAGGTGGGGTTTATCTATCAGTCAATCAAAATCTTGCAATACACAGGGGCCTCGTGATAGTCACACGCTCTAAATTTCGGTTTAATCCAAATTCACTAGACAGTTGGATCAATTGTACACAAATTCGAATGAACTAGATTTGTGTACCACGAATGAAGATGTTAGAGACATGTGATTTGATCAAACTTGATATTTGGGGTGATCCCACATAGATCTTTTCAAACCCCCTGATCTTATCCTCAAATAAGACCACAAGTGGGCCCTATAAAAAGTTCTCACGTAGGTGTGTGAGAATACTTCTCATATATATATAAATAATTTTATGATAATTAGTTCTTACCTTTTTTTTGTGAGAACTTTAGGTAGGGCTTATATATCATCCAATCTAAATCTTGCAATGCACAGAGACCCACCTAATAGTCACTGGGCCTAAGTTTCGGTCAGATCCAAATTTCTGGACCCTTAAATCGACTATGTACCAATCCGAATGGACTGAATTTGTGGATCACGGATGAAGGGGTTAGAGACATGTGATTGGGGCCAAACTTGATATGTGGGGTGATTCTAAATAGATCTTTCCATCCCCCTAGTCTCATCCCCAAATGGGACCCACAATTAGGCCCCCATAAAAAGTTCTTACCGTAGGTGTGTGAGAACAGTTTTCACAGGATCACCATAGTCTACCACCTCAACTTAGAGAAGTCTTGCCATTCATGTGGGTGGGTAATGGGAGCCCCATCCAAGGCAAGCTCCCCATACTGACGTTTGGTCCACTCATGGTCAACATAGAAGAAAGCCTCATATGTTCCCATTCATAGGCATAATATTATGATCATCAAGGAAACACAATGATGGTGATATTAGGGTAATCACGTCCATAGGCATTTTGGACATGTTGGTCCTGCGCTCATCAGGAAAACTACTTTTTAGAAAAAATTTTTTTCTATTTTTTGTAGAAATCTTTTTCTAACTCTCCTCATTGGAAATAATGTTTTGCAAAATTATGAAAAAAATAAATTATTTTTTTTCGATTTACTCTAGAAAAACCAGTCAAACTAAATGTAGAAATTTAAACATCAAATAAAAGTTGCATGCTTTTTTGGTAGAATAGCAGCCACACAAATGTGCCCATAGTTTATGGATCAATGCCCGAATTTAAAATGGGTGATCATCGCAGATCCATACCCAATTTTACAGGTTAGATCATTTGCATTTTTTCTGCTTCCCCACTTGCAGCTCACATCATGAAAGATGAACCGCGGATGACACTTCTGCAAACCAAGAAACCAAGCATGTAGGTTCTACAGCTGGCATACGCATTGGAGTAGGAATCGACATGCAGGGAATGAAATCATTGTCAGCATGAGGATCTATAATTGCAATTGGGCCTTAAATTAGGACAAGTCAGCGTCGCCATTATTCAGTCTAGATCAGAGAGGTAGGCAGTTCTGTGGGCAACACTATGGGTGGACCTTACCTTGGCCGATGGGAAAGTAAAAGCCCATCATTCATTCAGTGGACCTGACAATGGACGGACAGGTCATAAGTAAAATAAGTACTGGCTTGATCAACGTCCATGGGAATTAACACCAATTTTGAATTATCAGGATCTTTCAAAATTGAATGATCTCAGTGAATCAATATAGTGGCCCGTCATATCACAAGCAAATATCACTAACCTTTTCAGGTTGAAGGCTTGTGGCAGGGTGAATATATGAGATAAAATTACGGGATATTTTCAGATAAGGCTCTAAAGTTTTGCCTTATTTTAAAAAAATTATAATTTTTAAAATGTTTCAAATTAATCCCTAAGTTTTTCAAAAAGCTTTCAATTAAAGACATACCTTCATTTAAAGGTAATTCTTGGAGACTTTTTTCTAAAACTTTTTTAAAGTACTAACTTATCAATCATTTAAAGCGATGACATGATTTTATCATCTACTACATGCAGTCGATCATTATGGGGACGTTAATCGTACTTGATTACTGTAAGAATGCCGGAGAAAGAAATGACGAAAATATAAAGAAGTTGATTGAGAAATTTATTTCAATAAAGGATAATTTAGATATTTTTAAAAATTGAGGGAAAAAGTTACTAAAAAATATCTTTAAATGGATAGATGTCTTTAATTGAAAATTCTTACAAAACTTAGGGACAAAATTGAAAATTTTAAAACTTGTGTCTTTTAAAATAAGGTAAAGCCTTAGAGCCTTATTTGAAAATTTCCCTAAAATTACTAATCAACATGCATACTCAAACATGTTAGTATCTATGGCTGCATGCATATGCACTTGCATATGGAGGGCTCATTACAATCACAAGGCATTGAGACATTTGTATTGTTACTAATCTATGGGTGTGTTGGGTATCAGGATTCGTATCTTCGTTTTCTTTTGCATTTCAAGTAAAATAAGCTTGTCAAAACAGCAAAATACCTCAAGATGTCATCAAAGAATCTTCAACTGCAGAACCCTTATTTTCTCTTATCTACCGACACTTTTTTTTTTTTTTTGCGACCCATTCTCTCCTTGGACCCAAGGAGTGTTATAAATTTTGAAAATTACGGGGGAATGTTTGAAAATTTCAAAATAGTAAAACATCTTTTCAACTTTATTACCAGAATCCCACATCCGATATGATTGAAATAAAAAAGATATTTATATATGCCTTTTGAAATGGAGATAGCAAATAGGAACATATAAATATCCTTTTCATTTCAATCATATCCGATGTGGGATTATGGCAGTGAAATTCAAAAGATGTTTTACTATTTTGAAAATTGCCAATATAGAGAGCTTGTACAAAGAGGAAGAAAGCCCACTTATGTGGGAAATGAGCCCGCACACGTGAGAAGAGGTGGTTAGGCAGTAAAATAAGAATTGATGCTTTTTTATATTTAAAGACACTTGGCTTGACATATAAGGCTAGACCCCAAAGCCTGAGTGGTCAGTCTTACATGGTGCAAGTGTTGGTCATGGTGAGCTTGTACACAATAAATTCATTCATACATAAATAAATAAATGCATTAAAAGTCATTGGATACAAATTTCCCTCCATTTAATAGGAGGTTTTATATTTAATTGCATGGGTACATCAAACTCCTGATTGTGAAAATTTCATCGACAGTTAATTACATCCCTAACAAAAAACCTCTGATTACAAGGAAATATAACCCAATAAAATTTACAAAGAAAATGCAAGAAAGTTTTAAAAAAATTCTTTTGCTCCTCGCCTTTGCCGTTGAAAGTTGTCTTTTTATTCACTTAAATCTTTATGAACATTGTATTTTATGATTTGGACAACTGATGATCCCTTTTTTTATTTTTTTATTTTGTTATCTTATTAGTGGGCCATTATCCATAAACGATGTAGTAGATGCATACCTCACTTTTTAAATGGGTTGGACTCAATGGGTTTGCCCATATAAGGTGATCAGTGATGTTTGTTTAGGAGAATTTCAGCCAAATTCCAATAATATTTAGGCCAAAGCCGGTTAACCCGATTTCAGTTTTCATTTGGCTGCATTTTGAACCCAATTCAAATAACATTCGGGCTAAACCCGGTTCAATTTCAACCTTTATTTGGGTTGTATTTTCAGCCCAATCTTTGCAAGTACTCTGGCTGAGCTTAGCCCATTTATAGCCTTTATTAGGCCTATATTTTTAGCTCAATTTCAAAATTTATTTGGGCTGTAGTTGAGCCCAATTCCAAATAGTATTTAGGCTCAACGTAGCCCAATTTTAGCTTTTATTTGGGCCATATTGAGCCCAATTCCAATTAAAATTTGGGCTGAATCTGGCCTAATTCAAATAATACTTGGGCCAAATTTGAACCCGGTTTTAGCCATGGTCTAGGCTAAGTTTAAAGTCGTTTTGAAATCACACATTGGACCAAATCTTAAACCAATGTGAACCTACTTAGGCTGTACTTTGAGCTCAATTTCAGATAACATTTGGGCTGGACCCAGCCTGAATTCAACTTTTATTTGGGCTGCATTTTCTGCCCAAATCCAGACTGTATTTGGCCGTGTTTTAACCTGATTTTGGCCATGGTCTGGTTGAGTTTTAAGCCTGTTTAGAATCACAAATTGGACCAAATCTTCAACCAATATGGATCCATTTGGGCTGTTGTTTCAACCTCATTCGAGTCATGGTATGTACTGATTTTTTCTTCACAGAGGCCTATTTTTTTGTGACAAAGTTCGGTTGAATTCATGCCTATTTTTAATTATTAATTCCACCCCATTTGCAAACCTATATAAAGAAACCACTTAAAGGCTGGGTTTTTAACGCATTTAAGACAGCTATCTGGGTTTACTTTATACTCATTTAGGCCCACTTTTCAAGTTGTAAGGTAGGCCATTTTTTTAAACAATATTCAGGTTGTCTCTTGGCCCATTTAGAACCATACTGTTGACCCATTTGTATACAAGATTTGATTGTAACCCAGCCCAATTTTTTCAAGTATTTGGGCTAAGATTCAGTCCGGTTTGAGTCACCATTTATGACAAATTGGAACTCATTCACGCTTCCTGTTCAGGATGCACGTATAAAGGCTGTTTCTGTAATTTGAACTCATATCCTCCATGATGTTATCAGTAAGTCTTTACCGTTAGGCCAAGCTGCCCTTGCTAAGTTGTTTGTTTAAAGAAATTTGAAATTCCACGTTGATTCTTTAGGAGGATTCTAGGTTGTTTGTATAACTTCTTTACAGGAGTTCTACCCACTTGAGTTGTGGCACTCAGGCCTCTATCACTTGCGTTCTTCTTTTGACCGTGCCGTTGCTGAAAGTTAGATTGCCAATGAGATACGCAAGGATTCCCATTTGCTTTGGTGGGACCCAAAGGTGGAGGTGAAGATTAACTTTTATGGGTAACAGTATAGTCCCATCTGGCATACTAATTGACAAATATTAAGGCACTTTTAGCACCTGTTTGAAACAACATTTAACTTGCCGACATGTCCTGAGCCCTTTACAAATCCCATTCAAGCCTTTTTCTGATTTCCCATGTCAATAGTTTACTGCTAGAAGCAAAAGATGCTTGTGTACCGATACCTTGCAAGATAAGGATCTCGGTTTTCATTGAGTAGACGGCGGAATTTCATTATTATGGCATTCCGAATCTCCATTTTTTTGTAAGGATAAAAACCCTCTTTTTTTTTTTTTAAAGAAAAAAGTGGGTAGAATCCTTCTATGAGAAGAACTTCAACCTCTTCTTTTCATTTTTTTTAAGGAGCGCAGACACCTTGAATAAGGTTCCAAGTCTCTATTTTTTTAAACAATGGTATGAGTTCTTTTTGTTTTTTTATTGAAAGGCAAATTCCTCTTTACATGAGAACTTGAGCCTCCATTTTTAATTTAAAAAAAATGGTGGAGAAGATGAAAAAGAGAAATCCAAGATGCAATGGTGTAGATTAAAGGGCGGATCTCTTCTTTGATAAGGGTTTGAATCTCCTTTATCTTTTAATGAAAATGCAGTGGATTAGAGCCCACCAGGGGCGTATCAATGATACCATTATTCATTAGCCACCATGAAACAAAATCCAGTCTCTCTCTCAAGAAATTCCTAAATTAACAATGAATAATCCTCTCTAACTCTGTGTGTATCACGAACTCACGGTCTCTCACCTTCATAAATGGCTTCTAAGCAATTTGTAGTTGTTATAGGAGGCCGTTTGTTAGGTGCTTGGTCTGAAGAATATTTTTCAAAAACATGATGTTAAAAAAGAGGAATTCTTGAAAGGCTTCTATTTTCTGAAAATCTCGATTTTTGAAATGGGTTCTCTTAATTCATGAAAGATTTTTAAGAAATGGGAAATTTCCTAAAAAGCTGACATTTCTAAAAATCTCCATTATTGAAATGAGTTCATTTGATGAAGTTCATTTGATTTCGATAACAAATTAAGTAAATATTTGGATTAGAAATGAGAGAGAGAGAGAGAGAGAGAGAGAGAGATGCATCAAGTTCATCATTATTGATTTTTAGATATTAATGCATCTTATTGTTTGTTGGCTAATTTAGTTTTAATTTCGATGCAATATTTGGTTGTTGGTGATTGTATTTGTGTTAGAATTTAAGGAGTTTTAGACTAGTTTTTGGGAAGTAACTTTGGTTTTAGTTTGAATAGATAGATGAATGAGGATCAAATGATGTTTTGGTTCAACGTTTGTTTCTAATCAAAAGTTCCTAAATAACAAGAAGTCAAATTCATAAAATCCTTTATTACTTATTCTCTTCAACAAACTACATCAGTAGGTTTTTAATAGACTCATCTTTTTTTAATCAAGTCTTTGATTTATAATACAGAGAAATTGGAAATCGGGCACTTCATATATATATATATATATATATTCCATTGTTGATACTAAATAGGAGTCAATTAATAAATGGGGTTTTATTATATAGGAATTTTAAACCTCTAAGTTGATTTTGCTTTTACTTAAAAGGAAGTTTTCACTTCACTTTTTCTACTACAAAATGAACCATCCAGTCATATAAATGAACAAAACTACACAATTGACTTGTTTGTGCATTGCTTTACCCAAAGTCTTGATTGAAAATGCGCTCCTATGTATGAATAGATATACACAATTGATTTGTTTTTTCTTTTGCCTTTATGGAGAAAGTACAATAAAATAATGATTGACTCTTTTAGTTGACCATTGCCAATCCCCCTCAAAGGAGAATTTTGGATCCACCACTGCCAACCTATGATCCATCCAAGTAAATCATAAAATAAGGAGATTTGGCACCCAACTAAATAAATTGGATTGTTGCATCGATTTTACGCTCTTTTTGGATAGTGAAAACTTGTGAGTCATAAATCAAGTGGTTAGAATGATAATTCGAACTTTTATCACCATATAAAAGTGAGGTGAGATCAAAGTCTCTCCCTATGTGGGCTCCATAAAAAGTGTGTTCGTGATATGGTGAGCATATGTGCTCTGCAAGGGGGCCTTATTTTATGCGCTATGCTACATTTACACCCCTAATTATTCCCTAGTGCTTGTGAGGCATTAATCATGTATTTAGGATAATTATTCAAACTCTTACCACCATACAAAAATGAGGCGAGATCAAAGTCTCTCCCCATGTGGGCCCTGTAAAAAAGTGTGTTTGTGATATGGTGAGCTTAAGGGGCCCTTGTAATAATTGTAAGTGAGTGGTAGAGGATCAAAGTCTGTCCCTATGTTGGCCCTGTAAAAAAGTGTGTGTGTGATACAGTGAGCTTAAGGGGCCGTTGTAATGATTGTAAGTGACAGGTAGAGATTGTGGGAAAAAAATATGGGGCATTCCGAGAATTGAACTCGGGACCTCTCGCACCCTAAGCGAGAATCATACCACTAGACCAAATGCCCTGGATGCCTCTGAAGGTCCAATTTTATAATTTTTTATAATCTTGCTTGACTTTGGCTCCAATTGAAATAGCTCGTCTCAGTTTAAGATTGAGCCCGAGCTCGTCTAAAAAAATAATTTTTTTAGTAAGTGCCAAAGTGTTCCTCAATTAGGAACGACCAAAGCCTACGGGGCCCACTTGACTCCTTCCCTCTATCAATCAATGATCCTATATCCCATCAAATGCTCTACATACCCTCATCCCATGTCCTTGAATTTCTACGAGGCCAAACCCGTTTTTCATCAGAGTTTTGCAGGCCTTCCAATTAGTTGATCATGAAAAACTTTGTTCTCATCCCACTTTATCCAAGGGCTAAGGCCAAAGCATCGAGTCCCTCAAAGTGGTTACTCCCGTTGTATTTTTTAACCTTACAAGTGGGTCACAGGGTGACCATGCAAACCCCTTACCTGGTTTGGTTGGATGTGGGCCTAAGAGGAAAGAGTATTATGTTTGCGTATCCCAGTTCCCAACTTAAAGAGGAAAGAGTATTATGTTTGCGTATCAAAATTCCCAACTATCTTCTAGGTGATGTCGACCTTGGATATGGGTCCTCTAAGAACGCTCAACCACCCTCACGCTCATTATAGATTCATCGCCAGCTAGCCACCCTACTTAATTTTTGACCATCTTACCGACTGATCTCATTGTTATATTTGGGTTTCAGCTTTCCAACACATCCCAAAAACATATCCACATTTTGTTTATAACATTTCGCGTAAAAAATCCTAAATTTGAAAATATTCTAATCCTATATTATCATATTTTCAAGTGAGCCCTTCCCTGATAAAAAAAAAAAGTGATTTTTTGTCAAAGAAGGAAAGAGAATAAGAGCTGGAAGGACATTTTGACTAGAAGAAGAAACTCTAACGAGGAGGTCGATTATGGGTTCAGAACAAAACTCTAGGGGCCCCACGGCTTGGGGCTGCCCACTATTAAGTCCGTCCACTTCCTATTGTTGTAACGTTGTGTGGCCACAAAGAGAGGTTGATACAACATTTATTTTAAAAGTATTAATAATTAAATTAGTCACCCACCTTATCCACCCACCGGATGTTCTGCTTTCCTGTCCATTCACTAGCCAAATAGTTGGACCACATCAGAAATGCGACCATCCATTAGCCACCAAAGTTGACAATTGACCCTGTGGAGAGGGGGAGAGGATACAAATAATCTGGGTGGTCTAATACCTCAACATATCAAAGTTGTCTTAAATAGTCAGGTAGACATGTTTGATGACGAGAGACCTATGAGGCTTTGACAAACTCCTGTCGAGGCATCCTCAAATTTTACTCCAATGAGAATTAGTCTCATTCAAAGATTTACCATGTAATTAACAACATGATTAATACAAACTTACATATATCCATTAAACATGCCTCCGTGAAAAGGATACCCCATACACTAGAGATCTCTTTAGTTTCAATAGACATATAATCCCAAGAGAACCGGTCTCAGTTCAAGCTAATCTAGGATCCATTCTCTTTCTTCGAAGTGCACAATCCACGGAGCTCTATTTTAAAATAAGGAATCAACCAAATTTCAGATCTCTAGGTGAACCACTGCCTGAAAAGACAAAAAATATTGAACCACCGTAACCACATGAGAGAGAACAAATGGATGGTCAAGGTACCAACAGGGCAACTGCCATTGTTCCATTTTGCATACCAAAAGATAAGGACTCCATCTGGTGGACTAGTATTCTTCGATCAATCAGATCTTGGGATCATGGACCATCAATAGAAAACTAGCTCCCCTTGTAACTAGGAAAGATGCTTTCTCTCTCTTTATTTTTTTCATTCTTTTTTTGTTAATGGCAAAACTAGGAGAGATGAGGACCAAAATTAAGCATTCTCTTTTCCCTCCAATTACAAGGGACCACTTTGAAACTGTTGCATCCTCCAATGATAGGATCCTAGGTGGACCCCACCCTAGATTAGCCATTGCCAATTGTATGACACACAGAGACCTGGCAACCCTAACAACTGAAAACAGAATTCTTAGGCCAGCAAATATAGGGATGGTTGAAGCACGAGTCCACATCCCTTTCTCCATTTTGCTTCCAAAAGAAGAGTCCTCAATTTGATGGGTTCTGATATTCTGATCAATGTGAACTTGGGGCCACAGAAAAACCACATCCAATCCTTCTCTCACCTTGTGCAAATAAGAAGAGGGTCATAGGTATTGAGGTGTGCCAAAACCTAACCATTTTACATCAAAACCCAAAAACTACCAGTGCCAAATTTTCCTTTCAATACTAAAAAAATTACAGCCTCCCAACATGTACAACAAGAAAGAGGCTTAAAAAGCAAGGAAAAAGAAAGAAAGAGAACATGTGCACCATACCATTACATCCACCATTACAATCACCAGATATCACATCACCATCAAAATTCCTTTTCCATCATGAGAGCTAAAAAACAAACTCTTAGTGGAGAATTTTTCTAGATGGCTCCCAATTAGCCCCACTGTGGAATCACATGTCCACCGATTTTTTAAGTAAAAAACCTCATCCACCCATCAAGTTCCACGTTTTCATGTCTTTTATAACAACCAAAAACTAGCCTTTTTCCCATTGCAAGCCTCTTCAAACTCTCAACAAAACCAGACCTGAGAGCCAAAGGGCTAGAAAGATTAGACCCATCTCAGCCTTTTCATGGAAACCACCACCCAGCTGGTCGGTTAGCCCCGAGGGGCTCATACTATTAACTGTGGTGGGTGGAGTGGATGTCCCTGTGGTTGTTCCTCCAGTGGCGGTGGGTGGAGTTGAAGTTGAGGTATCTGTAGGGCTGGCGAAAGAAAACCAAGAGAGAATTAAGTCAGATCCAAACAAAAGAATATTACATTATCATTCAGCGGTGAAGGCAATTAGATTGAGATTGTTCATGCAATTTCAAATTAAGTTGCCAGAAAAGAGGTTGATGGTTCACCGCTTCGATATTTACAGGTTCGATTAAACCAATGAGTTGGTGGGTTGCCCATCAGTGAGGTCGCTGATTGCTGATTGGCCCGTCCAACTTCATGATGGACTTCATCTTTAGCAAATCGTAACCATCAAATCAATTTCTAATAGTGTACAACAATAGACACCAAAATTTGGATTAGTCTCAATTCAGAAATAAGAGAAGAAAATGCCTACTTTAGACATGATGAATCTCTTGGAGACTAGTCACTTTTACTTTAAGTGAAATTCATGGGTCTCATGCTCCATGTGTGTACAAATTGATTTAATGGTTTGGATTAATAAAACTTTGGCCCAGACTCTGATACTAGGGCATCTAGGAAATGCTACATGTGACAACATTACCTAGTATGTGGTTGAAAATGGCAACCTCATAAAAATGTCTTGAGTTATGGCTTAATATAAAAGCAAATTCCCACCCCTACACCACTAATGATGTGAAAGACCAACCAATTCCCACATTCAAATCTCAATTATTGAAGTAAACCAGAAAAAAAGAAATGAATCATGCATATATATGCCAAAGCGACATAAAACAAATATTAAATAACTAGTATGAGTTGCATTATGGACACAGGAGGGGAGGAGATTTGAGGTGAACCAACCCATCATCACTACAGGAGATTAAAAATAGTAACAAGAACAAATTAAAGAAATAGGTAGGTGGTTAGAGGTTAGACTAAACAAATGGGCATGATGTTTCACCTCATATCCGCATGAAAATACGAACTTTCAAATCAGATGTATTTACATTGAACCATGGTTTTTCCTAGAAAGGGCAATGCATCATTGGCACTGGCTTAGGTGTGTGACCCATCCTATCATCTTATATCCCAGCCTTTTAGGCACATTTGTGTAAGCATCAGCAGAAAATCTGTTATTGCAGAAAAGCGACCCAGTTATTTCATTTTATTTTATCTAAGGGAAACTTGGATGCACAAAGGTAACCTAAGTTAATGTTATGACCCACTGTGGCTCTTCACTTTTCATCTCGATGATACTATCCGGATCAATGTTACACTGAAATAAGTGATAGCCATTGTAAAAAATAATAAGTAGAAAAAGGTCTAGAAAGGATGAGATTTTGAAATCAGCAAGTCCTCATCATCAAAAATTTAAGGGCGCTCCACTTTTGACCATAAAAAGGCTCGGCGAATAAGAATTTGGCATGTTTGGTGACAGCACACCTAGATGATCTTTCAAGCCAACTTGTTGCTGATAATAATGTACCACCTTATATGTCCTATTAACTTAATCAGTCCTAAAACATCAAAAGAAGAAAAAAGAGAGAGAGAAAAGAACTACCATCATCACCCAAAGCAGTGCAGAGGGGGAAAAAAACAAATAAAAAGAAAATATACCTGGCACTTGAAGGGAAAACACAAGTAGTAGAAGGGCCTGAAAACACCAAAAAGAGGATATAAAAAGAAAGGGTCAGTACAACCCCCCTAATTTCATAAAGAGAAATTACAAACTTTTTTTTAAAATTAATTTATTGATTCATGGAGAGAGGGTGGATAGGTTTTATTTGGGTATTTACTTGGGTCTGTTGTAGAAATCATAGCAGTGCTTGCAAAGTCACATGTGCCCTGTGCTTGTCCTTTCCTTTGGAAGTAGCTATTGGCAGCATAAGAACAATGAGCTTTCACTGTATTAGGCTGATAACAGGCTCCATTTTGAAGAATAGGGGTGCAATCAGCTCCAGCTCCACAAGCATAGTCCAAAGTCTTTTGAAGAACTGCATCACTCAAATCAGACCTACAAACACACCAAGTTGCACCTTCCAAAAAAAGAAAAAAACCTTCATCAGCCTACAAAGCAAACCCACACAACATAAGAAATTAAACATGAAAACCCATGTCTAATTTACAAGCAAAAAAAAAAAAAAAAGACCCAGGAAAAAAAAAGGCTAGATCAATGTCAAAGATCATGTTATCATAGGCACATAATTACAGAAAGAAGGGAAAATCATGTCTTGAAACAAGGGTATACAACAACCAAAAAAAAAAAAGAAAAGAGAACCCATCTCTAAAATCATGTTATTAAAGGCATGGAATAAAAAGGAAGGAAACCATATGTCTGGTATTTCTTTTTTTTTTTTTTTTTGAGAGACATATGTCTGGTATTTCTGATTATAACATGGACATGCATAAAAAATAAGATAAACCCATGTTATAAGACAAGTCACATAAGGCTCTAAGCCTCCCTACCTGAACCATTTGCCATGGCCAAGATAAGCAGTAGAAGCACCAGGCAAGCCATGACCGGCGCCGGAGAAGAGGTTTGGAAGAAATTGATGATTTTGGAGCCCCAAAAGCCTCTTCTTTTTTACTCTTTTAAGTGGGGGAAACAGAGGAGGCTGAGAGAAAGAAGCCTTTCGGGAAAAGGAGATTTCTAGATAAAAATAATGCAGTAAGGTAGTGATATGGATTGCAGATGCGTGTAGTATAGATAGTAGAGGTTGTCTGTTTGTGAAAGCTTTTGATCCTACTTTCTTATGATCAGTGTCGGTTAAGAGAAAGCATGAGATACTTTGAGTGTCATTTTAAACGGTCCTAAACTCATGTGGTGGTGAGGAAAAGATCGAACCACCGGTTGGTATGGTGGCCCCCACACATGTTATGTGGTGTCATGCAGCTAACGTTGTGTCGTCGTTTCCTTCCTTCCCACGTCAGCATTTGATTTTATCTAAGTTATTTCACATGAGCCGCCATGGATCGTAATCACTTAACATGCACTTAACTTGGGATGCTTTTTGTTTGGTTCTCGGGATGATGGGCCTGAGTTAGGAAGCCCACAAATCTGCCCATGTTCAATGTCTGAGAACTGTAGAGTTGCATTGAATGGAAGGACCAAGGACTTAGGAATCACAGGTTGCCATGGTGCACCGGACCTCCACTCTTATAATGCCCACCGGGATTCGAGCTTTAATGGGTGCCTTGTCTTGTCGTTTGCAAACCACTTGGCCAAAACAGAGGAAACGAAAAAGGAGCCTAAGAGTCAGGCTAAGACCCCATCTATTGGGCTGAGATGGAGAAATCATAGGGAATAACTACTTCTATGCCTTCCAAGCATATAATTAAGCCCTTTGAAGTAAAAAGAATTTGTCAAAATCCTAATCATTTCAAGAGAGAAGTAAAAAGACATTGATGAAGTTAGTTTCTATTTCGTTGTCCAAACCAACACGAGTCCAGGCCAAAATGTCGTCAGGAAAATTATAGTTTCACTATGGCTACCATCAATGGCCTATGCGACTTCACCAAAAGGGTGTAGTGGTCGGACTAGTACTTTAACTACGACTACGAGAAATGCATACCGTTAAATCCGCAAATGAACATTCAAAACAGAAAAGAACAATGAATTGAATTCCTATATACCCAAATCCAATGATCTTCGAGTCCACAGAAGCTGCTATGCTGTACGTATTGTAAATTTAGCGTAAATGTAATTTAAAGTATCGAAGGAAGAACATGGGGGTCATTTTTTCTATACATGACCTGTAAGCTACCAGTCCAAACGTTAAATCTCCCAATTGTCTGTTGTAAAATTCAAATGTACTTGAAAACTCAGATATGTGGGAGGATCAATGCCACTTTGATTCAATATACTTAAGAAAGAGAGAGCCTGCAAGCTATGTATGTGACATAGTTGACAAAGATCATCTTTCAAATAACTATGGCAGCAAAAGAATGTCATATGCAAGTCACGATGAATCATAGGCACGTTGAAGACAATAATGATGATTTTGCATAATTTATGTAATCGATATATTTTCTTATCTTACTATATCATTGTCTATAAAAAAAAAAAAAAAAAGAAGTGCAGAAATCAGCTTCAAGTCATGTTGAGAGAGCTACTCATGTCTATTGTCTATGGTAATTTGTCACTTTAAAATGTAATAACAAAATTTTTTTTTAATTGTGTTTCTCCCTCTTTTGAGTAAAGTACTTATTAGTATTAGTATTGTTATTGCTATTGTTATTATTACTGTAAATGGTTTTCATTTCCACATTGACATTTTCCATGTCGTGAATGAAATATGGAGAATATGCTAAAAAAAACAAAGAAATCTCTTTATACATGTCTGTACATTTATGCTTATGCATAGTCAATGTTAGTTTATTTGCATGCAATTAAATATATAAGAATCCCTCATAAAATATCTGCCAACAAAGGATTACGGGGAAAGGAGATGAAGGAAAAAAAGTGGAGATGGGGATGAGAGTTTTGACTTATTGAGGATTTAAATCATTACGGTGATGGATATTACGGTGATGGATGATATTCATTTTCATATTTTAAATTCATTTTTAGTATCCTATAATTATTAATGGGTGTTTTCCTTTGCTATTATTCAAATTTAGTCAAAATTTTTAATTCTAGAAGTTTAATTCCATGCAAACAAACAAGCCCTTATTATTTACAAAAGATTATATGATATACGATTTTTAAGTTTATTTGAGTAGTATAAAGAGAGCATTTTGTATCATGGGCTTTCAACTAGCTCAAGCTTGGTTCAAGCTTTAATTGAACTCGACTTTTAGAGGGTAGTGTTATGCCCCGAACCCGAGAATTGGAGATTAATGATGGGTTCCAAGGAATGACACACATACCCATGACAATTCGTGCCGTAACTAGATACGTACGAACAGTCACAAGGGTGATCCCACAGGTACGTATGAGGAAAATCCACAAACACGTATTATTAATATAAGTCATTTAAGCGGAAACCTGGAGATTTTACCTGCATATATATCATAAGCATCCATAAACATTGCCTTCAATTCATCGAATAGTCAAGTCTATTAATTAAATCCAACTACAAGCATAGATATGGAAGTCCATGAATAAAATACAATATATCCAATGCCAAGATGACCTTAAGTTCAATCCCAAAATGATCCCTGTTGCGCTCTATTAAGGAGAATCAGGAAAAGATGTCTTCCTCGTTCCACTCGTTTACGTCCCAAGGTAACGCTGGGGTTCCCTTCGGGATGGCACTGAATGCCGGATTGGCCTCGGGTTCTGCACCTGTAACATCATGGTAATTCTAATTAATACGACGGTTAAGCAAAGATAAGGATACATGATCTTAACATGATATATCAATGGAATTAAAATGACATACTGATTAAAAGAGATCAATATCGAAATCTAGGCACTGATCGATATGAGTCAGCATGAATATGGAATCATGAATAAAGAATATATCATACCAACGTGGCAATCACATCCGCTATCTCCTCTTTAAAAGAGATTAAACTGATCCTTGGGAAACCATTAGCGGCCGGGCTAGGATCGACTAGTTGCCCGCGAGCGCGTCGACTTACTCTCTTGATACTACTGCAGTAGGCAACTGATAAAACACTCTCATGGGATCCCGTCGAACCTCCTATGGGGTAAAAGCCAAGTGGCGCCGACTCTAAACATGTCGGAAATAATCTGATATCCTTACTTACTGATCAGTTTATACTGATACGAGAAAATATCTCAACTAAGCAACCGATCATCATTAATGCAACTGATAAAAATCCTTATGTGGAGGAGGTAAAGGTTATTATCAATATGAATGCAATTAGATTATAGGGTTATCAAGGATAATTATTAGCCAATCCTATACTAGATAATTAGGATTTCCAAGGTCACTCAATACGATGTATTCATAAGACGTTTGGTGTCCCCTTATCTCCATTCTCGGTGTTACCTCATGTACATAAAGGACATTCCATCTTATGCCAACATCCATGACGTAACATTGAAAACTAACCGGAGAATCCCGAAGAAAAGAGTGACAGCTCAACACTCCTTGTTCTCCATGTCTATTCACCGTTGGGCTAGTTGAGGTAATAAGGGATCCAATTCCTAAGGTCCTATATGGTCTTATGTTAAACCTACAGCATATAGTAAGTGTGGGTGGATACCTCCGTCTCTTGCTAAAGTTTAAAGGAGTAACCCACCATTTGGCTATCCCATAGACTGTAGAAAGTCCATAGTCAAGCATAGAATTCATTTTGGAACACTTCTCTAAAAGTTACAGGTCAGGCTTACCCGACCGGTCGGATATGGGTCCGACCGATCAGTCGCTCCCAGAAGGGAGATTCGACCAGTCAGGCTGGGTGACCAACCGGTCGGACTACCCCGAGAGGCAATTCGACTGATCGAGCTTCAGGACCGATTGGTCGGCTCTGAAGCACTTTGTTACGGGAATGCTCAGTTTCTAATGGGCACCCTCCTCCAATACACCATTCCACCTGCAATGAAATTACCCTACAAGCTTCCATCCCACACTCTTGGGTTTACTAAAGGACCATTATCAATTTATTCCTCAAAAATCATCACTAAAACACAATCAAATCCATGCATTTCCATTAAGCTGTAAAAAGGAGTAAAATCACAACTCTCATCAAGAATCAAGAAATAAGCCATGCATATAAAGAAAATGTATCCTTATACTTGCCTTAAGCTTAGTGCTTCACCCAAATAGATTTGCCCCCTGATTAGATGGAGAATAAAGCTCTCTAATGGAGGATCTAACACATGCATGAAAGAAAATAAGAATAAGATGCATGCATGCCAATAGATGGGTTCTCTTGACCCTTATTGTACTCAATAACTCAAAAGGGAGATGGGGTTCCTTACCTCAAGCTTCTTACAAGCAATAGGATGAGGATGGTGCCTTGATTCCAATGATTCCAACAAAGAGCAAGGAGAGAATGGAGAGGAAGAAGAAGAAGACTCTAGCCTCTAGCATGCAAGTCTAATCACCAAGGAATGAGGGCTAAGGAGATGAAGAAGATGATGGAAGAAAGGGGGAAAACCAGCTGCTACGCGAGAGAGAGAGAATGAGAGGAAGAAGGGTTGCAGGTAGGGTTGGGCTTTACAAAGGATTGAAGTTTTTGGAATTACCAATAGACCCTCTTGTTTGGGTATATTTTAATTTGAAGTAGCTCGGCTCAAAATGGGCTAAGATGGGTCCAAACGAAATTGGGCTAAACATAAAAGATGTTTCACAAGATGAAACTCACCCAATGCAATTAATATGATGCATAAATAATATAAAACCACGAAAATACAAAATACAATAGTCTCGGACTACCTAATAAGGTTCGAACCCGACCCAACTACTTATCCATGACCCAAACCTTTCGAGACTTGGGCTCAAATAGCTTAATCACATATCAATTAGAGAAAACGAACTTAATTACTATTAATCACAATTATCTAAGGTTGGGACCTTACAGGTAGGCTTGAGCCTCATATGTTTGTTATCGGGCAGACTTTCACTAGGATATATCTAGTGTGCATTTTGACCCTAGACATGTGTAAGGATTTTTGTATTGGCTAATTCATGGGTTAGACAAAACTTGAGCCTATTAATATTGTATTTTATATATTTTTTAGTATGGATCGTGGTATGAGTCGTTGGATCCACTAAAGTGAAGAAATTGAAGAAAGAACAACAAATTAAAATGTCTTTCTAAAAGGAACATGGTTTAAAAAGATTATATCTCAAAAAGCGAGCATTGATATGGGTAAGCTACCCACCATTAGAAAGTACATTTCAAATAGATATCTGTAGAGTTCAAGATTGTGCCAATAGGAGCTAAAACGACAAAGTTATAGCCTTGAAAAGCTTGCAGAAATTTGTGTTGAATTTTATCCGATCAATTGAACAGACATCCGATCGATCTGACATGAGATAGTAGCTTTAATCCGATCAATTCGACCTTCGACCGATTGATTGGGTGTTGTGCTGAAATCCACCAACTTATATGAAAATCTTTCTTGTTTGTGCTATAATTACCTGTTTTGTTCCTACTTTGACTCTAATCATAAGGCACGAATTGTGGGCTATAAAAAGGGGTTTCCTCTCAACCGTAAATACAGATCTCATTATTCTATGTAGAGATTACTTATTGAAGATAATCTTCTCTAGAGTTTCTCACTGGAGAGTTGAAGGGCTAATGCTTTGCTCTAGATATCCTTGTTTTCTATATTTTTTTGTAAAAGATCATCTTCTAAGTGTAAATGGTTGTTCTGAGGGGTCAAGTATAACATTTAGAAGGTGTCTAGATACTTGGATCTATAACAAAGGAGGGCTGGGAGTTGTTGCAGAAGGGTGTTGTGCAAGGAGAATCATAAGTTCTTAAGTTGTGAGATAACCGGATAAAGGTTGTGAGTATATCTCTTGTAACTGTGGTATGATTCATTGTGCTTGATTTTCAGTCGTAGTTTTTCCCAGTTTTGATTTCTATGTGAACTCGTGTCGTAGGTTGAAGGTTTTTGTAGGTTTTATTTCCAGGTTCAAGTGGAGAACATTTTTTTTTTTTGGTACGAGTATCTCAATATTATTATCATTATAATAAAAGCCTTATCCCAATTATGTTAAAGTCGACATAAATTCTATTTCTTTTTTTCGATCAATTTTAAGTCAAATCTTCAAATAAGTTGTACCTCTTCATATATTTAATTTTTTTAATTGAGCCATCAATTCTTTTAGTCTGTCCACTTGCCAATCAACCGATACCTCATTGTTTAGGCATCTCCCTCTCTGCATTCAAGTTTTTATGCCGTTCTCGTATTTTAATTTTCATAGGTTTTCATAAATCCGTGAAAAAAGCAAATCAAAACCTAATTCAATTCATAATTTAAGCTGCTCAATATTACCAATTAAAAAATTATGATATGAAGTTTCATGTGCCAAGTTCCTCACAGAGTTTGAGAAACAAGTGAAAAACACAAAAATAACCAAAACCTGCTATTTTTTTTCTACACTTTTTTATGCCCCCAATTCATGGTCCAAAACATTCAACATTTTTATAGATATGATTAACCCAATGCATGAAGTTTCATATCTTAGATGCTCATATGATCATTTTTTAGAAATATGCAAATAATAATAATAATAATAATATGAATATCTAATTTTGTTCACTTTTATAGGTCCAGCCCCCACAAATTATCATCTGAATTCACTATTTTCTTTGATTAATTTCTAATTTTGTTCACTTTTATAGGCCCCCACAAATTATCATCTGAATTCACTATTTTCTTTGTAGAAAATTCTTGGCGGTTTTGGAGGCCACTAAATTTTATATATATATATATAATTAGTATACACCTTTTCTTGCTCTTACTCTTTCTCCATGTGTTTTTTTTCTTATAAAAATGGTTGTTACAAACAAAAATGGGAAAAAAAATAAGTTTAATATAAAATATTTATACATGTGTTTCTCATTTTTATATCCCACGTGTAAAATAAAAACCATGTATTAATTCATCCCCCCATCAATAACTACAAAAATAAATGTAGACAGTGCTCAAGTACTATATTAAACAATAAAATAATAAATGCTAACCATGATCAACTTCAATAGTACTCATAATTCATTCTCTATTAGCCAATCTTGGCCATGGGAATGAACAATTATGATCATTCACTCCCAATGCAATTTTGGATCATACTCAAGGGAAGCATGATGCAGACTAGAAGATTATTTATTCCAATCATTACCCAAAAGCGTTATAAAAAACAAAGGGTATGGAAGTTGGTATGCTAATTACCATCATCTACCAACTAAAGTAAAAATGTACACACCTACATACATTGAGGATGACAAATGACAAGGAATTTGATCAAAGGGAACAAAGCATGTGATCAAATGGTTACTCAATTTAATAATGCCCTCTCTCTCACTATAAATGGAACGATTATAATGGGCAGCACCTTGAAAAGAAAGGTTTATCACTTTCTGGTCCTTTATGTCATTAGTATATCATGTGGTCAGGGCCAAAGAACACATCGGCACTATTCTAATAGGTAGTCATTTGTTTGGATTTTGCAAGGTTTTGGTTACTCTTGAACTTTTTGAAGTTTTGATTAGTTCCTTCATAGTTTTATTAAATAATGAATGTTTAATGGCTAAAATCTATACCCAACAGCTGATATGGATCGATTTTGGTTGTAGGTGATACCAATTTTTATGACATCTCCACATTTTATTTTTATTTTTTTGTAAATTAAGCTTTTAGTTAGATCTGGAAAAAAAACAAGAATAAAAATGGCATTGTCTCCAATATTTATATGAACACTATGAAATTCTTAAAATTTTCATAATATTTACTTCATGTAATTTATATGTAGCCGTTTAACTTCTATTGAAGTAGAATTGGGCGTGACCGGCCATGTAAAAATGGTGGCATTTATATACTTTGATTTAGATATTTTACAGGAACACCACATTGAAGTGGAATTTCTCATGAGTTCAAATCTTAGTGGATCCGGGGTGATTATAAAATCCTTTAAAAACTCTATTCATTGAACACCACTTTTCCCATATTATTCCAAAAGGTCCACAATCTAAAATACATAATTATGACAATGTGAGAATGCTTAGACCCATGGGATCCATGTTTGCAGAAAACCACAATCCATAAAAATGAGACCCGACCATCCGAAAGAAAGTTGGGATCCAACCCAGATAAATTGTCCATTTGTGTTGGGCACTTGTTCTTGATGATCAGCAATTGTGGCCATTCATTTGGGTGGGCCCCTGTAGTGTTCAACATTAATTGGAGATAAATCTTGCCGATAAGAAGATCTTACCCTCTAATTGGTGACCAGACGAGAAAGGGGCGGTCTATCATTTGCATGGGAACTGGGATGGATCTAGTGTCTAAACATCCGGTTGTCTGATCTCTATCCATGGTGACAAGACCTACCTCATGACTGATTGGGACAATACCGACTATGACACTATCTGCTATACTTGTGAAGCATGTGGTTGCCACGTTTCCCTCATCCGGGTCCACGGTGCTCTCTTATCCATGATGACACAAGCCACCTGATAATTGATACTGATACAACTCAGGCCACGTTTGGATACCTAATCCGTTTTCCATTAAGTCACAAAAAAAAAAAAAACTACCTTTCATGTTTCAAGCAAGAAAAAAAAATACTTTCATGAAAAAAAAATACCTTTGGCATTTATAAATTTCAAAGAATTTGGCTGATTTTTAAGTCTGCACCTTCTCCCATAGGATTTGGAAATCCATACTAATTTTTAGCAATATCCATTAATGTGCAACAACAGCAATGTGAAATCTTTAACTATACAAATTTCTGGTAGGAAATCCATGTTCCAATCATTATGAGGAATCCTCAAATCTCTCGGGTTCCTTGTGGATTGCTCACCTATTACCAAATGTGTCAAAAGGCGTTTTTATTTAGGGATTGTTTGATTAGAGGGATTCTAAAAAATTTTTATCTAAAGTTCTCCCAATTTGGGAGGTATTTCTCATGGAAATTGTAGGTATTGGACATTTCGAAAGGTAGGTGCCAGTTTGGTTGCTTGGTTTCTGAATACCAACTTGATGCAATGTTAATTTTTTAGCCTTTTAAATTCTTAACATTGCAGTTTTCTTAATACTCAACTGTACTTAAAAATTTACAATTCTAGTTTGAGAAAACATTTGTAAAACCCTTATTTCTCTCTAAACAAGGGTTCACAGACTTTTTACAAATAAAGCTGTCTCTCAAATAGAATCATAAATGCTCATTTTTAAGCTTTAACGTTGAAAAAGTTAAAATTATGAGAATTCAAAAGGCAAGTGACTTGTCCCAATGCAGGTTTCTTAGAATTCTAGCAACGAGACATTGAAGTCCAAATACTCAAGATACATACTCGATTGAATACCAATATCTAAAATCTCTCACACCGAAAATTCTTGTCAGAGACACATCCAAAACTGATAGGCCATTGGAAAATGTTCATGGATATTCATCAATATATATTAATTAATGATAAAGGCATAATTTTACGAATATGCAGTGCAAGCACATGATATTTTACACATGTTGCGTTCTCAAGGGTGAAAACATCCTACGTGACCCTGTAAATTGAGAGGTGGACATCTTTAATAGTGCTATGCATCAGCACACTTTTATTTTTAACTAAAACTTTTGAAAATTTTTAAAAATTCTCAGAATAGTGGAAAATTGTATAATTTTGTGATCTAGAGCTCGTTTTTATAAAGATAAAAATTATTAGATGCCCCCAAAATATATTGGGTTATGTCTTGTATTCCAAGTTAATTAGACTTGTCCATTTGGTTAGTCGGTACCAATTTAGGGATTGAGAGTATTTTAGTTAGTTTTAGGATTTTCTTAGGGATTAAGAAAGGAGATGGATATTGATGTAGCTTGTAATTATAATTGTAAGATGCAAAAAATACAAAAGTTTTTCCTTTACATGTAGGCATATTGTGATGGGTCTGGATGTGCGAGATTTCTACATGCGGCCAAAAATCTATATGCATTCTAGCGATTGAGAAATTTCGCAAATCTCTTTGCCATTGCCTTTAACTAGGGATGGAATAGAATCAATCACAACCCCAGTGCTTCCATATTCTTTATATAGGCTAGTCTTAAAGAGTTACACTTACTAAAAACTTTTTTGCTAAAAACCTACATCGACTAACCACGTTGGGAGTCTTATTTGTGGCCAGTGCCATGCTTAAACTGATGTAGGATCTGTGGCATGTACGCTATACGATTTCCAAACACTTCGATAAATCAAGTGAATCTATTGTACTTTTCCTTAAATGCAATTTTAATTAAATTTAGCTATGCGTGTAGGTGAGTGTCGATGATAAGATTTTGTTTTATCATAATAAGTGGAATAAGAGCTACTAGGTTTTGTGCAGAGTTGTCAGACCTCAAGTTGAAGTTACCACAAGTGGAATAAGAGCTACTCTTCTTTGTGCAGAGTTGTGTGTTAATTTTTTATTTATTCGTGACATCCCACCTAAGCCTAAATTTTTATTAATTTGTGATATCACACCCCAAAAAAGGAAAAAAAAGGAGAAAAGTAAAAGGATAGAAAAAAATTGAAGACAAACAAAATTTTCTAGATAACCCCGGCTCCCCACACTAGCTACATTTTGTATCTCGCCCAATGGAAACATGATGTGGAGTTGTGGACAAGGGCAGACCTATATGTATTGATTGGGGGGTAATTGCCGATTGCCCTCAGTTGGTCTCAGTTCACTTTCTAAACACACATGAAATTTCAGAAATTTTTTTTGCCCCCAAAACCGGCTTAAAAACTCCGAGTTTGCCCCAAAGCCCAACTTCTTTTTTGGATATGCTCTTTTGGAACAAAAAATTATGGGTCCACCACTGGTTGTGGACAACGTAGAATAGGGTGAACTGACAAACATTACATAATCTTGGGTTCAAGCCATCCTAACCCAAAGGGCAGGGAAGTTGGCATACCAATTACCATTATGTATCAACAAAAATGGAAATGTTTATCTACATGCATTGAAGATTACAGATGACAGGGGAAATGATCATAGGAAACAAAGCACGCGATCAAGTGGTTAGTAAATGAAACACTGCCCTATATATAGGATGTAATGATGATCTACGTTGTAATTTTGATATGCTCTCTCTCTCTCTCTCTCTCTCATATTATGAGGGGGTAGAATATAATCAGCAGCACCTTGAAAAGAAAGGCTTCATCACTTTCTGTTCTGGATCATGTGGAGCAAAAGAAATGCGCACTGAGTATTTGTCGGATTTTGCAAGGTTTTGGTTACTATTTAACCTTTTGAGGTTTATATTAGTTATTTTAATGGTTTTATTAAATAATGAGTAATGACATCAATCAATTCTGTCCAATATAAATTACAAACGTATCAAAAATTAATGGGTAAAAGACCACAAAACTTTACCGCTGTTAAATCAAAAGCTAAGATGACATGTTAGGGCTCATTTTTTTGTTATAACTTGTATCCATAAAGAGACCCTTCAAAGTTTCCCACACTCACTTATTAACATGTATCTAAGTGGACTCCACAAACTAAGCTGCATATGAGAAGTGTACAGTTTTCTCGTAGGAGAACATTGCTCATAAAAAAAAAAAAGACCTTCTAAGAAGGGAGGAGGTTCCGCGTTGAACCTGAACTTCTGCAGTTTCCACGCAAAGGTTTCCAAACAATTGCTTACTGTTGATCGTAGTCTGATCTGTTGTGGGCCAAAGCCAGTCCATTTCCTATTTGAGCTAGAATTTTAGGCTTTAACTATTCCTAAAGGACTCAATGTTGGTTTCAAGCCTGACCCCAGCCAACAATTAACTAAATTATTCCATTATAAGTTAAATTTAAATTAATCACCCCTTTCAACCCTCTAAATAGATGATTTGATTATTATTATATACATATATATAATGTGATCTGCAATAGAAATAAACCCAAACAGGTTTGTCCTGGCTCTATGTATGGGCTTTAGAATAGAAGTCCAATCCACATCATTTATTTCATGGGATTATTTTCGGGCCTAATTGTAGCCCTCAGGGCTGAAATAACTTGTTGCAGACAGGTCCATTGACAGCAACAAACCTGATGAAAACTTACTCAAAAGTGGTTAGAGAAAAACGGCCCTCAATAAGCCACCAGAAGCAGGCCCACTTTGGGCCCAACTTGACAGCTCTCGGGGGATGATAGATTGAGGCCCACTTAGGGCCTCAAGACTATAATAGTGTCTTCATTGTGTATATTTTTCACTTCAGCCAACAACTTAAATAATAGGTCTAATGAGTGCCAAATTGAGGTGGTGGGTCCCAATCCATGTGGGATAGTGAGCATGAAGGGGTTGGACTAATCATAAGTGGGCCCAATACAAAGCATGAACATGGGACGCATGAAATTTAAACATACCCAAATTGATATTTGTTTCAAACAGACGTATATATAGGCTTCTTTTCGCAATAAAATAACACGACAGGCCTAAGTGAACCAAGGCCTCTTATTTAATTATTTTTAGTTGAACCACCCTCAACTGACCATATTCTTCTATGTCATTCACCCAGGTGACATCAAATTACCAAACAGTGAAGGGCCGGTGGAAGCAGTTCTCATGTGCTCCTGTGTCGGGTGTGGGGTGGAGGGTTGCCGCCGGGGGAAACAGTTCTCGTGGTGGGGGGGGAACAGTTCTCATGTGCTCCTATTGAAGTGGTGCATGAAGGATATTTAGCCCTGTGGATGTCACTCAAGGGGACTTGGGGTTGGGTTTGGAGTTAGGGTTCTTGTTAATTGGTATTAAGCAGTACTGCAAGAAACAATAAGATAAGTAAAAAGGAAAAAAAAGATGAAATCAAACATAGATGTGCATGTAAGGGTGGCAATTTGCGACCTTCACTTTAGTAAATCGGAGCCCTCATTTGCTCGAATGCTGCCTTTAAATCCTTTGATGGGAAGGCTGGCTTTGGTTATTCAGTGTGGCTTAATGGCTCTCTTTTGGCAACTAGATTTTCAGATGAGCCAAATGTTCATTCTGCTAAATGAGTAGAGACGAGAGCTACCTCTTTTGGTATAAAGAAAGTAAAAGCACGGGGAAAGGAAAGCGCAGGGGATTTCTAAAGCTATATTTGGAGTACTTCCAAACATCATCACTTATAATATATTATCATTTTGTTCTGCAATAATAAAATTTTATAATATCCAATTTAATTAATATTATATGCTTTGTTTATCCAAACACCCCTGGAGAGGCGTTGTAATGAGATCTTCCCTTTATCCCCACAATCATGCGCACAACTAAATTTCAATGGCCGATGTGCACATCTAATCACGTTCACGAACAGAAAGATAATTCTAAGTTTAGGAACCGTCTGGCCAATGGGGTAACATGGGATCTTGTTCTCAATCCTATACACCATAATTTTTCTCACTCATAAAGTTTTTAACATTAGAAAACTGAAAAGAGCTACCATTAGCAAGAATCATGAAAGACAATGGTATTTGTTTAGTATAAAAGAAAAAAAAAAGGGAAATGAAAACATACCTCGGGCTTGATGGATAAATACAAGTAGAAGAAGGACCGGCAAACGCACCAAAAACAAAAACAAAAAAATGTTTTAGAAAAAGTTCAATACTACATTCCTCTCTTTCTTTCTTTTCTTTTCTTTTTTTGGTGAAAATTAATTTTTTAATAAATTATCTAAAACACCCACTTTCACTTGCACGCCTCATATAGGACCCCATTTACCCCCATGCCTCAGCGCTTCAAATCCCCAACCTGTTTTAGTAAGAAAAGTTCACAAGTAAGGAAAGTTCACAAAAAGGTACATATACAACACCAAACACACCCCCCGCCCAACCGCGCGCCAAACATTTGCCTAGTGCAAGTCCTTTCCTTTGGTAGTAGCTACTGACGGCATAAGAGCAATTAGATTTCACCGTATTGGGTGTGTAACATACTCCATTTTTGTGAAAAGGACAGCAGTCAGCAAGCACAGTCCAGTGTCTTCTTAAGTCACATCAGATCTACAGACACACCAGGTTGGAGTTGGGGTTGGTGGTGGTGTTCTTGCTTACTGTAGAAAGAGAATCAAGCTACAATAAGATCAGTAAAAAAAAAATGGAATTAAACATAGACGTCACGTGGGTGTTAGGGTGGCAATTTTTGCAACCTTAACTGCAATCAACAAGAATAAAATATGGTAATTAATTCAGAATTCAAGTTCTCCGTTTTGGTATGGGTAGGATTGTCTGGATTGAAGTTCACATGTTTTACCAGATTAATAAATGGGGTTCGATTAGGATTGAGTCTATGTTCACCATTCCACCCACCGACCAGACCTAGCTCATCTAATTGCACCATGACCAACCAATGCAACCCAATCCATTGTCTTCAGGTATTGGATTGGCCGTTTTAACTTTTGCAGTTTCAGGTTGCCATTTCAACCCAATTAATAAATGAATCAGGTTGGGTTGATCCAATTCATTTGTACTTAAACTTAACCCAAGCCAGCTACACATTAGCAGTAAAGTGCAATTAGAGTGAGAATACTAATGCCAATGGTAGGGATTGCCCAACAAATTATTATTTTGTGCCCGAAATCTGGATAAAGGCCGTTATATTGTGCCAACCTAAGAGAAATGTATTGAGAAGTGGGCTCTATCAAATTGGGAATATTGAAAAGTATTTCCGTTGCCTCTATTAACAACTTGAAGTTTTAATAACAATGGTTAGTTGACGAAATTTAATATGATATTAAACCTAATTAGTTGTGAAATCGAATTTTAGGATAAATGACTTGGCGCTAAAAAAGAGGAAATTGAATAAAATGATCCCATGCTGCCATTTGAATAAAATAAAATCGTCTATCTAAAATTTGCAACTTATTTAGCCAAAAAAAAAAAAAAAAGAAAACATTCACAACCTGTTTAAGGCCACTTTCCGGAAGAGCTGCCATTCAATGAACCGAGCTGAACTGAAATCCACTTTGTTCAAGCTTGTCTTACACTCACAATGTGAAGCTCAAGCTTGCGTTTGTTTCTAGATTCGTAACTTGAGATCAAGCTCGTCTTCAAAGCATTTAGTCAAGTTTGGGTAAGCCCGAGCTTGGCTTAATTAAAAGATCGATGGATAATTAGTTTAGATCAAAATTTCAACGGTCAAAAATTAAATACCACATTTGGGACATCGATAGAGCTCTTGAGCCCAAGCTTGAGCCTAAATTCGAGCTTGGATTCTAACTAGAACTCATGCTCAGCTTAGTTTGCTTTAATATGTTGTTTTATTATTTAGCATCCGAAGAAACAAATTGCTCAAATCCTTCTAAGGACTAACATTAAGTTTCAACAATCTCAACTCATATAAGTTTATTAACCAGAAAATTGTTATTTGTCTTCTTAATTAACAAGAAGATTTATCAAACTATGACCCTTTCAGTACTTAGAGAAGCCCACGCAAAATTTTTTTTAGTTTTTTTTTCTGCACTACTGTTTTTGTTTAATAATTTTTCAACTCGCACCACTTTGAATTCAACACTTGAAGCGTAAAGGATTTAGAAAACTTTGGTAAAGCTGATTCTTTTGCCTTGATGTAAGTTGTAATGAGATCTTTCCTTCATCCACACTCATTTGGCTAGTTGTGCATCCGAGTGAGCCCTATAATCATGTGCCCGACTAATTTATGCCACTTGATGTACACTCCTTATTATTATTATTTTTTTGGTGCCCTAGACTTAGTGGGGTTGGGATCTCTAGCCCTTTGGAGAGAGAGGCATCGGGTGAGGGGAGGCACCTTGGATGAAGTTGGGAAACCCTCTAGTGAGGAAAGAAGTTGCCTTAGGTGAAATAACACATCCTCAAGTGAGAAAGATGCTTTATCAGGTTTGAACCCTGATTAGGCAGATAAAAACCAATACCTTTTACCACTAAGGTAAGAGGCTATTCTTTACATGCCTTATTATGTTAAGAAACAAATAGACTATTCTTAGTATATAAACGGTCTAGCGAATGAGGCCCACATGAAAGTTTGACAATCAAGGGAGTGTAGGGGCTTGAAAGCAAGTGGTGTTTGCTAAATCCAAAGAAACACACACCTAGCAATTTCGAAGGCAAGACATGGGGAGCAAACCCATACCTTAGATACAATCAAATATTAAAAGCCTATATGGATAGGATCAAATGTAAATTTACGTGAACATTATAACTGGTAAACTTGGGTTTTTTTCACAATATTATACTGTATTTTTTTTGTCTTACTTAATAAAGTCTAAACCGCTAAAAGAAAAATGAAAAGAACTACAAAACGCGACAAGCATGAAAGACAATAATGCTTACTTTTTCAAAACGAAAAAAAAGGGGAAAAACATACGTGGACTTAGTGGGTAAATACAAGTATACGAAGAGCCTGCACACCCAAAAAGAAAAAGGAAGAGGGGGGGGGCGCAACAAGAAAGGTTCAATTCTTCCTTCATATACATTCCTCTTCTTTTTTTCATTTTTTTTATTGATAAATTATCTTAAATGCCCACTTTATTTGTTTTCATTCAGGGCCTGTCAATGATCAATTTGTTGGTTTCTCCCCACATTTAGCTTGTCACGAATAAATTAAAACCCTTTTTTTTTACGTTCTTTTGAAATTATTATCTTATTTCTTGTGCATTTGCTTCATAAAGTAAGTTGGCAATTTGCCGCCAGTCACCTCGTTTTGAAGTATACTAAAGCAGGAACTAGCCATCATTATGCAACCTAACAATCTTAAGATCATAAATCACGTCATCCGCTTTTTATTCTTTTTTAAGAACTTTTACAATTTAATTACACTTAAAAGATGAGTTATCGAGATATGACAAAAGGCCCAAAATGACAGCAGAGTCATTTGACTCTGGTCAAAAGTTAATTTTGATGATTTTTCCCAAAATCCATGATATTGTGGGGTTCTGTTCCAAAATTTATTTTTAAAAATTTTCTTTTCCACCGTACGGCGAGTTATGAAAAAAGAAATCCACATTTGGCAATATTTTAGTGAAAGCTATAAAGAAATTCTATATATCGTGAGATTTATCAGTTATTGAATGCTATAGTGATGGAGAGCAGTAAGAAAAATGCATTTTTATCCTTCACTAATTAGTGAGTCTTGAAAAAACAGAATCCACATTTGACAATCATTCAGTCGAAGCTATACATCTATGATTTTTTTTATATATAAATCCTGCAAAAAAAAAAACCCATGATATCCCATGATATTATGAGATAAATCCATGATATGATGGAATTTATTAGTTTTTGAAATCCATTGATATCATGGAATTTTGAGCAAAATAATTAAAAAGAGAAAAATTACCAAAGTCAAGTGACTCTTCGGTCATTTTGGGATCTTTTGCCATTTTTTGGTAGAATTCAAGTCCCCACACAGACACACCACACACACACATTTTTCACACATTTTTCGGAGAAGTATGTTGCATTGACCAAACGGTATTTTAAGCCGAGTCCAAGAAAAGCCATTGTTTCCACATGGGGTCAATTTTCAAGCTAGTGTCACTCTATATAAATTCACAGTAGTTGTTCTCAATGTAGACGTGGTGGATAGAAAGGAGCGTGGTCGATTGAAACCGACGATACTCAACATATCTTCTTCGATTAAGATATATTCCAAACTTCTGCAAAAAAGTTTTTTTAGTTTTTTGCATATATTCCCCTAAAATTCTTAAGATTTGTAAATAAATACATTTGCTTTTAGTATTTATAAATAGGCCCTTGCTTTGGTATTTTGATATCTCTCATATCTCAAAACATGTAGATTTGATTGTATTGATCAACCACCATGAGGATTTGAGCCCTGTTATTTGAACACAAAAAATATCTCTCATCACACATTATTTTGTTATAAATTTTTAATCCAATTTTGCCCCTATATAAAATTACAAAATTACCCAATTCCCTCTAAAATACAGAAAATTTCTTCTCTTCACACACAATTTATTCTCTTAACATTTAAACCCTATCATCATCTCTTCTTCCTCAATCTTCTTCCTACACATTCAAAGCCTCTCATCATCTCTTCTTTTTCTATCTTCTTCTTGCACCTTTTCCCTCTATCTTCTTCCCTACTACTCACTACAACTTATTATTCTTTCAACCTACTTGGATAAGGATATTACTAAGCAAAAGGTGCAAGGTGCAACTTATTTCCCTCAATCTTCTTACTTTTTTTTTTTTTTTTTTGTGAATCATTTGCTCTACAGGCTCCTACAGAAGAAAGCGATGTAAGTTCTGAATGCATTAAAGATTATACAAACGAGTTTATTACTCATGAGGTAAGGACAATTCGTCATAGTTTTTACCAAAAACACTTCGTAAACATTATTTTAAAAGTTTATTTACTAAACTTTTTTATAAGTTTTGCATTTCTAGATCTTCCATAATCGTCAGGCAATGATCGATTGGGCTCGTAATGTTGGAAAGAGAAATGGCTTTGTCATTGTTATTAAAGTTTGTAATGCTGCTGGGGTTGGGTAAAACCTAAAGTATTACTTGCATGTGAGAGAAGTGGACACTATAATGCAAAGAAGCTCACCGATAATGAGCCATCTGAGAAGAAGATCAAGCAAACAGGCACCAAAAAATGTGGATGCCCATTTTTATTGAAGGGTAATAAATTAGAAACAAATGATGAGTGGATACTAGAAGTGCTTTGTGGTGTACACAACCATTCTGCGGCATAATATCTAGAGGGTCATTCATATGCAGGCAGATTATCAAAAGAGGAAACGAAGTTATTGGTTGATATGTCTACAAGTATGGTCAAACCAAAAGAGATTTTGATTACCTTGAAGCGAAGAAGTGAACTTAATGTGACAACAATGAATGCGATTTACAATGCACGGCATATGCATAAAGTCATTGAACGAGGCGGGAGAAGTCAAATGCAACTTCTGTTAAGAAAGTTGGAACAGCATAATTACATTGAATGCCATAGAAATTGTGAGAATTCCGATATTGTGAAGGATCTTTTTTGGACGCACCCAACTAGTATTGACTTGTTGCATGCATTCCCACACATATTGATAATGGATTGTACTTACAAGACCAATCGGTATCGCTTGCCTCTATTGGAAATTGTTGGTGTAACGTCTACAGACATGACGTTCTCTATATATTTTGCATATATGGAAGCTGAATGTGAAGACAACTATATATGGGTATTAACTATCTTGCGCTCTGTAATTGGGGAAGGTGTTCTTCCGGATATTATTATGACAGATAGAGAATTGGCACTGATAAATGCGATTGAAAAAGTCTTCCCAACTGCTACACATTTATTATGCAAATGGTACATCAATAAAAATGCGCTTGCTAAATCTAAGAAGTTGTTGAAACAAAGCAAACTTGGGATAAATTCATTATGCATTGGAATATGCTGACAAACTCATCAACGGAAGAAGAGTACATCGAACAGTTAACAAAGCTAAATGAAAGTTTCAGTACATATCTAAGTTTGCCTGATATTGGTCATCTTATAGTATCTCGTTATAATTTGGTCTTGTATCACTTGAGCAATGAACAATGCCTTACTTTTCTTCCTCTAAGGTCGACTCCTGTGCCTATTTCTAATAGAAGAGAGATAGCTATAGGCTTTGTTCACGGTTGTCATTTTGTTCAGGTACGATATAACTACTATGCCTCAGTATGTTTCATTATGTTTGTCATATTCTTCTTCATTCTAATATTTTTGTCTATTCTTTTAGGTTTTCCTGGTACCTGGTCATCCAATACCACAAATTGCAAATAAGTGGTGAGAATTCCATCATTCTTGTGCGAGTGGATGGGAAACTGCATATACAGATCGCATAGAGCAATTTAAACAACTTGTTAATCCTAATGTAGCTACATGTAAAAGTATTGATTTGGAATGAAAGTGTAAAGTTTATACACTTGATGTAATTGAACATCATGTAAAGCATTTCTTTTTTGTTGTGGTTTTCACTTGCAAAGTTTGGAGAGAGCAATGTTGAATGTTAACTTGATTGCTTCATTACATCGTAGTTAATTACAAAGTGAAATGACATGAAAAGTGATATGAAAAGGGAATTTCATTAACTTGAATGGTTCATTACATCATAGTTCATTACATAGAATTCAAGACATGAAAAGTGATCTTGACACCAAATTCATCTCTCTTGTCTAGACCGACGAGAGTAAGCACGCGATGTCATACGGGGGTCTCTACTTGATTCACCATCTTCCTCAATGGTAAGTCCGCGCAAAGCTCGGGCCATATGTCTGACATCTCGGTACAAACTATACCTATCTTGTGCGAATGCTTCTTCAACTCTGTAAGGTCCCGAACTAACTTAATTATAATTTATACTAATTAAGCTTAATTTTCCTATTAATATGTATATTTTAGTCTTAATTCACTTTGTTTTTAATTATTAGTGGGTTTCAGTTGGATAGGTAATTGGGTTCGAACTTTACGTAGGTAGTTGAGGGCCTTTTTGTAATTTAATTTTGCACCATATGGACATCTCATCAGTTGCATTATGTACATTTCATCTTGTAGGTCAACTTTCATGTTGGGCTCAACTTGATTCAGATCCATTTTAGCCTAGTTGAGGTTCATATGACCTAAATTGTAAATTTCTAAAAACTGTGGGCTTGTATGTAAAAGCTGTAGAAAATTGGGTTTATAAGAGAACCCAACGTCTCTTCCTCCCTTTCTTTTCTTCTGTACTCATTGAAGCCACTCTCCTCTTCAACTTTCCTCCTCTCCATCTCCACTTGAAGCTAGGAGTAATGGATTTGAAGTCTTGCATGCAGAAGGATTAGACTCCACTTCTCTTCTCCTTCAAGATTTGGGTAACTCTTTCACTGGAATCAACTCATTCTCGATCTCTTTCAAGCCACAGCCCCTCTAAGGTGAAGAATTTACTCTCATTTCACATTTTTGGGTTTGTTGGAGTTAAGGGGGACTCCATCATGCAACATGCATGCATTTTTACACCTTATTCATCAACTGCATGTCTTCTATGTAGAGAACCCACCTTCCATTGAGGAGTTTCCCTAACCACACACCAAGGAGGAGTTGAGTAGGGACAAGCACTGTGTTAAGGCAAGTATTGGAGTATATATGGTACTACATGTATGTTTAAATTGATTGATTCTTGGATCGCTCATTCAATGTTCAACTTATAGCTCATTTCCCCTTAAATAAGCCCACATAGGTATGTAATTAGGTGATAATGAGTATAGCTGAGCAATAGTAATGATATTGAACAATTTAAGACCTATTATGGAGTTTGGAGCATATAGAACTCTTTGGAACCCAAATGGTAGAGTTCTGCACTTGAACCCGAGCTGCAGAATCAGTTTCAGAAATTCTGAAGCTTACGGCGAAGCCCACGGCTAAGCCGTAAGTCTCTACGGTCCAGAATCCAGAGAGACAAATTACACTACGGCTGACACTCGGCTAAGCCGTGGAATGAACTACGGTTAAGCCGTACCCTCCCCGTGACCAAGCCGTAGGATATTTTACGGTGAACCTTCCAAAGAGCCCCAAACCCAGAATTTCTCTACGGCTCACAGATGGCTACGCCGTGAATTCTGCTACGGCCACGCCGTACCCAAGCCGTAACCCTAGCCGTAGGCTTAGCACGGCTAAGCCGTAGGCCAATATACGGCCAAGCCGTAAATGCATATTGAATTAAGAGGGAAACTTGAACCACTAGGCTAAGCCGTAGCCTTGTATACGGCTAAGCCATAAGAACCCAGTGAATGTAGGATGTGAGGAACCTTCAATGACCTTGTACGGGTCTAGATATGGCACTTACTTCCTAACCAAATTAGCCCAATGGTGATCAAATGAAAGGTGGACAAGTGTAGAGTTGTCACTCATCCCCTTTGATTTTCCGGACGAATTCCCGATGTCACGTCATGGGTGTTGGCATAAGAAGAGGTGTCCTTTGTATATACAATATAACGCCAAGATTGGTAACATAATGACACCGGACGTTTTATAAATACATCGTATTGAATGCCCTCGGGATTACGAATTATCTAGCATACGGTTGGCTAGTAATTATCTTTGATGCCTACGCAATCTAAATGCATCCATATTGTTAAGAAACCATACCCTCAACATATGTAACTCTATTAAGTATGCATGCAGCGATTATCAGTGATTATCAGATATGAATGAATGAATGAATGTAATCTCAAGACCGAACTCCTAGTATGTATGATATGATAATTATAACCAAGATGCATAAAAGATATGAATTTGAGTCGGTTTTGATACGTTAAGTCGGCACCACTTAGCTACGCCCTTATTAGGTTCAACGGGACCATTTTGGGTATGATACGTTATGTCGCTACTGCAGTAGTCCTTGGAGGAGTTTTCGGCGCTTCTCAATAAGCTAGGCTGATCCCCTAGAATCTGCATGCTCCCTCTAGATGATATGCTCTCTCTTGGGAGAATACGGCCACGTGGTTGCCAATAAGTTTGTATGATAGTCTGTTTATGATTTGTTACTCATGCTTACTCATGCATGACATGTGTAGTGTACGATTTTTGCCTTCTTTTAATCAATATATACTCTTACTTCATTTGATACGGCATGATGGTCTTATGTACCTCTATATACTTGCTTAACTGTCGTGTTAACAGTGCTACCTTTGGTGTTACAGTTACTAAACCTCGGGGATTAGATGAGTGTAATGCAGATGACGCCTTCTGTTAGTCATCGTACGAAGAGCGACAAAGGGATACTTGCTGAGTGTCTAAGTTTGGATAGGCCTGTTTACACATTAAGATTTTGTTCATGCTTAATTACTTGTTATCATGTAAAAGAGAAATGGTTAAGTACATACTTATTTATGAATGTTATGATAATTCCTTTGTTATTGCTTATGATTAGTACAGATGTATTATACAGGATTCCGTTCACTGTTGAATGTAATTTACGTGTTGGCGGAACTTCTCTACATGTTCCTATGCAATCTCCCTTGTAATGATTTGTGTGTGTATGATTACATGCACAGATTACTACGGGATTATGTATGCATACCCCGTGGGGCCATCCTAATCCCAATTCCCGGGATCGAGGCGTGACAAACTCTTACCTCAATTCTTTCGTAAATTCGAAGAGCATTTCTGTTGCGTAGTTCATAATCAATTACATTATATGCTTGTGGCTCAGGCTCACTTTGACGAAAACCAGATTGTATTTCGAGGTTTGTCAATATTCTCCATGACATAGTAGCGTACCAGTCCATGTAATCTGGCGCACAATCCCAAGGATGACGGATAGGTGTACTCCGGTTTACTTGGGCCAGTAAGTGATTAGGCCACTGATGCCATATTTGATCATAAACTCAGACTGATGCATTGATTGATGCTGCTGTATTATCCCTCAAACCACGTACTGGCTCTAAAGGTGCCATGGGAATCGTTTGGACCTGACCAAATTGTCGGAGAACCCTATCTGGATGGTAGGGCTCTACAATATCTACGTGTGTTAGGCATCCACAGTAGAAAGCAATTTGATGTAAGGGATGATCTCGCTTCCAAGAAAGACAAGGCTCCCATGTGACCTGCACCATGAGAATCATTGTAAATAAATTGAATCATCATAGGTTGACATGATATGATCAATTAAAGAGTGATTTACCTTATCTACGCTTAAGAAGTCTAGTTTCTCCCGCAAACCTTGTAAAACCGAACTGGTCTCCCTACGAGGAATCCAACGCATCGCACGAGGCTGCCTCATTGAGTATGATACGTTGGCAGTTAGAGTTAGTGTTTCAAAGTGCTCGTAGACCCACGCTTCAAGAAGTGTCAAGTATCTAGCCATTTGTTTGACGTCATTCCGGCTTGTTAAGCCCAACTGATGGTACAAATATGCTAGTACACCGGTGCCCCATGCATAATTCTTGACATTTTCTAAATCCATCAATAGCTTCAAGTATATGCATGAAACTCTTGTCCCAGTCTTATCAGTAAAGAGCGTACAGCCAAGTAAATACAGAAGGTATGCCCTGACTGTATAGTCAACACCATCATCTCTAGCATCATCGTCCACTCCAGCAAAATTCTCTCTGAGCCATTCTAATTTTAGCAATTGGCTTATTTGACTGTACAATTCTTGTCTTGCTTCATCAGTAGAGACCCCCAACGCATCAACAACAAGATCTATGGCATCGAGGTATGTCAATTTCTCTAAATTTGTTGTAAGGGAACGAATGATGGGAATCTTCAAGAGGCAAGAAACATCATCGAGGGTGATTGTCATTTCACCGAAAGGCATGTGGAAGGTATTTGTTTCAGGATGCCACCTTTCAACAAAACCGGACACCATGGTCTTGTTCACCATCCGGTAAGAACATTCAATCAATGGAGATAACATAGAATCTCTTACCAGCTGCTTAAAATGGTTACTATCATTTAATGGCCACAAATCTATTTTTTGCCCATGACTTAGGCATTTCAACGTTCCGCGATCCTACATTCAAACATGAATTACTAATTAGCTATTTGTCATTAAACAAACAGATTATATTTTAAAGAAAACATATTACTAAAAACACACTATGCCCTTCCACAAGAAATATGCGACATGAGTGTGGAAATTCTTAAGCAAACTTAAATCAGTAGGCCCAATTGTAACATTCTCTTCTTCTTGGTCATTGTCTTCATAGGAAATATGTTCTTCAATTTGAGGTTCTTCTTCCACAGGCTTTTTCAACCTATGGCGACGCCTCCTATTAGAGGCTGTAGGTCTCACTCTTGAAGTACTAGGTCGGTCCATATCTGTGAATCACAAATAATGCATTAATCTCTTCAAAAAAATAAAAAAAATTGTGAATAATTTCTAAGTGGTCTTGTTCGGCCCTCTACGGCTGAACAATTGAAGTCTGTTCGACCTTGGAGGACCAAACAGCCCAGTCCTGTTCGACCCTCCATGGCCGAATAGACCGGATCTGTTCGGCCATGGAGCGCCGAACAGAACCAGCTTATTCGACCCTCCAAGGCTGAATAGCTGGGATCCGTTCGGCCCTCCATGGCCAAACGGAGCCCGAGAAGATGGCTTCCCTGCTGGTTGGAAAGGAGGATGTAGATCAAAAACTCAAGAGGATCTCCTCTACTAACACACAAAATAAGAAAAGAGGATAAAAATGAAGCTTACCTTGCAATAGAAGAAGATCTTAGTGCAATGGAAGAAGAAGAGTTGAAAGAAATTAGTGAAAAAGGAAGACTTACTTGCAATTGAAGGAGAAGAAGTGAATGGAAGAAGAAGAAGAAGTTGAAATGGAGACTTGCTGTAGAGAAGGAGAAGAGAAAAGAGGGTTGAAGAGAAAAAATGTTCGAATGTGTGTGAAGGGAGGAGAAATGAGGGATTTTAGTATTTTAGGGATATAAGGTGTGTTAAGAGAGAAAATTTATAATTTTTTTAAATTTTATTTGTTGTAAAGAGAAACTGTGTGTAGAGAGACCAAAATAAGGTTTATCTAGCAAACCTCTGAGAATTTTGCTAAATATTTACTAAAATGACATTTTCGCCCTTGCAACCATTTTTTGTATACAACCCTCTAAAGGTTCTCGATATTTATTAATAGGCCCAAAATGTGGGTTGAATAATAGATTCATTAAATTGCCTCATTCCTATAAACATGTGACCTGCTTCCCTCTTGTTTTTATAATTTTGATTGATGTCTTTAAGTTCTTCCTTATTGATAGCACGAGCACAAACTATATTTTGAATTAATTATATTTAGGACCAGTTTAGCAGAGTAAGCGATTGAGTGAGGTTTCATTTGATTTAATATGTCCACTAAAAATTATATATTCATCTGATTTGGTGGCTCAAGAGTAGGGCTCTTAAAACTATTTTTTTCAAACTATTATCTTCTATATTAATACAATTTTTTTCCTTTTAGAAAAAAAAAGGTTCATTAAAACACATTTTCAAATGTTTGAATTGGAGGTACCAATACAAGAATAGACTATAAATACATGAATTTACAAGAACTATTATGCAGAGAGAAGATCAACATAAAGTCCTAAAATCCATGAGGAGCACTTTTTACCCTTTAGAACAATTTTACACACATACATACACACACACACACACACAGAGTAACATCAAAATCTATTTTTAGTCTCCCTTTTCACGAGCACTGTTCCAAAATAATAATAATAATAATGATGATAATAATAATAATAATAATAACTAATGTCAAAGATGCACTAAGATTCCAGAAAAACTAATAATGTGAAGAAAGAAAAAGAAACTATTTTTTTTAATCTTAATGTTAAAAGAGAGGATATCGCCGGCCACCTATTATAAAGAACTTTGTAGGCTTAGTTGGAAAAAAGAATTTGAAAGTGAAAAATGTTAAAAAAAAAGGAGAAAGGAATTTTATGAAGGAGAAGGGTTTTTATAGTGATAAATAAAGATATGGGTAAAACTGTCAAAATCAGCAAAAACGTAATGAGTTCTTCTCTTTATTGTCAAATTTACTTAACTGAGATATGAAAGGTGTGGAAATGCCAAAGCAGGGGCCTATTTCCATATGTTGAAACCACATCGGCCGATTTATAAATATTAGAAAACTTAAGGGGTATATGAAAAAAACTCTTCTTTCTTCTCTGTATGTGTGAGTAACGTTTTGCAAATCTTGATAACAGTTGTGATCTCTATATAGCCTCGTCCTAACAATCTAACATATAGTCATTAAGTTTGAGTCCCTAAAAATAAGCGTCACGATCATTTAATCAGACTGAAATCAATTTGTATTGTGCAGTCTTACTCTCATTATTTATTAATTAGGGAGAGAAGGCAAATGGGTTTTCATTGGGCTTACTTGGGTCTATTGTAGGAATGACAGCAGTGCCTGAAAAGTCACATGTGCCTTGTGCATGTCCTTTCCTTTGGTAGTAGCCATTGATAGCATAAGAGCAATGAGATTTCACTGTATTTGGTGAGTAACAGATTACATTTTTGTGAATGGGAGAGCAATCAGCTCCAGCTCTTCAAGTGTAGTCCAGTGTCTCTTAAAAGAGATGCGTCGATTCTCACATCAGCGCTACAGACAAACTAAGTTGCACCTTTGAAGAAACCATAAAAAAAAAAAAACTTCAACACTAAAGTAGATAAAATCTATAACTAATCATACAACTAAAGGAAGAAAAAGAAAGGAAGGCGTGTTTCCCAAAGAGATATTGAAGATTGACAAGAAAAAAGGTCGCAAAACATGTCACGACAGTGATTTGGAAGTCCTTCCCTAAACTACCATTTGTCACGGCAAACATTAGCAGTAGAAGCACTAGACTAGTAGCCATGAAATGAGAATGAGACTTAGGAGAAATGAGACTTGTGTAAGAAGAAAGTATAGCTTTAAAGACTATGTAAGAAGAAAGTATAGCCACAGAGACTATCATAGCAATGCTAATCTAAGGTGGAATTATATAGATTTGATACTTCTAAAACCCATGTTGCCATGTATAGTTGATGAAGTCAGATGTAATGATTTTTGTATCGGCAAAATTCATGTATTAGACAAAATTTGAATCCATTGATTTGCATTTTATGTTTTTTAAATCTAGACTGTTGATCGCGTTATAAGAGTACTAGATTTGAAAAAAAAATAGAAAACACAGCATGCGCCCAAGTGTGCATACTCACGTGTTCGAGTGTGCAAGATAGAGATGACGGCGCTTAAGCCTATGTGTTGTGATTTTGACATCACCCATTGTGCACATACATCAATCACAAAATCAAAATGGAACAACCACACACAAGAAGAGACAGAAATTTACGTGGTTCACCCAAACACGGTTACATCCACGGGCACAGAGATGATCATCTTCACTATCACAATAAAACATACAGAGACTCTCGTTCTCTCACATCGTCTCACTTACGTGGTGTGGAAACACCACATGCAAGAGAGCTCTCACATCTCTTCAGCGCAAGATCTAGGATTACAGACTATACATATATATAATCTCCACTTTTTTGACCACCAAGAAAGCCCCGGTACAATTACCAAAACACCCTTGACCTTAAACCAATCCCTGGCTAACCCAGTGGACTCATTCGGCTAATTTGGAATACAAGACATAAACCCAACAATCTCCACCTTGGCTTGAATTCCGCATAACTCGAGCCACCAAGAAATAAAACCGGCAATGTCTTCACGTACTTTGTTGAATGGTGCGTCACTGCACCGACGATGTAGTCTTCTTCCTTTAACACTTTCACATGTTGAACAAGCACATGAACTTTAAGCAAAGTTCATCTTCTCATTAAACTCCACCTCGAATTTAAAGCTCGAATCCATTGACGAATTTGAGTGATATCGATATCTAAATCACTCACAATCTTGCCCCATCTTCAATATCACTATGAAGATCCAATCACCACAAGCATACAAGCAAAACAGATCGGAAATACAAGTCTAGATGACTTCATAATTGCAAAAGAACCTCTGCCTTCAAATAGTCAAAAACTCCATTTGACCTGGCCTCCGATCAATCAAACACATGTTTGACAACTGTTGATGTGAGCATGCATTATCTCCACCTTGCTGCTTCTTCATTGGCTTGGCTTTGGCAAAATAAACAACATCACATGCGATCCAGAAAGCATGTGAACCCCAAATGAACAACTTCATTTGAATTAGCAAACCTTTTGTAACTAGGCCGGCGACTCATATTATTGAGTTTGCAACAACAACCAGGTCGAGTATACCTGATTTTGACCTGAACCCACAACTGTTCAGATCTTTTCTTTTCAAGACTTCTGTACAAAGCTGTAGATCTCGTCACCACGAGCACGCTGGAAGAAACATATCTGAAATCGGAGTCCGAATGGCTCCGATATCACAAAAACGATTTTCTATGCTTTTGATTTAGTCAAACTCCTCGTTGATCATCAAACAGCCAATCTTTTTCCACAAACACGTAGATCTACTCGAAACAAGTCCGTACGCACAAACGGATCTCAGATTAGACATCGAACGATCAAGATATCGCAGAAACAATTTCAACCGTTGAATCTGGTCAAACCTGCTTGTTGACCAGTGTTGACGTCACTACCTGTTCTACTGGGCTTTTGAAGTGGACCCGGGCCGAGTTCACCTGACCCGGAACTGAACTTAAATCTGCTGTCTGGGCTTTTGCTGCGAATGGGTCGGACTTTACCTGACCCTGCCTAAACCTGCTGCTAGTAGACTGGGCTTCACGGATAAGGGCATAACCCAACTAGACCTGTACCTGGGTTCTGCTACCTTGGGCTTCTACTCCACGGGTCAGGTCTGAACGACCCAACCCGACCTACAACCGACCTGGAATCGAACTGTTCTCTCCTCTAATGGGCTTGTACATAACGGGTTAGGTCAAACTAATCCAACCCGAACCCGACCTGACAAGGTCGTCTCCCTCCTCTGTTTCTGGTTCATTCAACTAGAAACCCTACAGCACCTCCTCCTTCCTCGAGCCCAGTGAGAGAGTGGCGACCACAGAGATAAGTCCGGTAGCGGCGAGGAAACTCCAGTGGTGCACACCGGCAATGATGGAGGTGACGGCGAGAGATGCGGCACAGCGACGATGACGGCAAGCGACAGTCCGGCGACAAGAGAGAGTGGCAGCTGGCAGCGACGACTCCGACGATTGCAGCGGCGACTCCGGTGAGGTAGAGATCAACGAGCAACAACAATCACTACAAGAAAGTTGGCATTTAGCTGCGGTATATTTTGCGGCTAAAAGTAACAAAGTCGCCACTAAAACTTTTAGTGACAACATTTCTATCGCCGCTACGCTGTTGCTAGAAGTGATGTCACTAATTGTTTTAGCTACAACTTTACAACGTTGCGGCTAAAAGTTAAACTTTTTGCTACGAAAATAAAATTGCCACTAAAAGTCTAGTATTTAGTCACAAGGTTTTTTGTAGCTAATTTTAAAAATAATTGTAGCTATAAGTATAAAGTTGCCACTAAAAAATCATTATAAGCATACGAAATTAGAGTTTTGGTGGCAACTTTTAGTTGTAGTTAAATGTATAACTTTTAGCTGCGACTATAAATTGTCATTAAAAGTATTTGACTTAGTAGTTTTAGTGACAACCTTTTGATGCTACTAAATACTAATCCTTTAGCGACAAACATAAACCGCTACTAAAAGTATTTAAATATAACAGTTTTATTAGTAATTTTAGTGGTGACTTGTAGTCGCAGCTAAAAGTTAAACTATTAGCAGCAACTATAAGTCGTTAGTAAAAGTATTACATGTAAGACTTTTACTTGCGACTTGTTATTGCCGCTAATTTTAAAAATAAAAATAAAAGAAAATAATATTAATTTATTAAATATTTTTCCTTTTAATTTATTTGCTTCTCATGAACCTGCCTACTAAGGTAAGAAAATAAAAATCTTCATTACGACCAGGTATTAAAATATAAATTTAAATTTAAAAGCATTAAGTTCCAAAGAGTATTTGAACATCACATAAAGAAATAACAACTCATATAAAATAAAAAAAAAAGTCATGATCATCAGGCTGTTCACTAGTTATGCATCATATCAGAATTTGCCCCGACTCTTTGAACTGCTGGAGGAGGGTGACGAATTGAGATTTCAGCGCAGCTTGCACCTCATCATGCATCTGTTGCTTCTGTAAGGCTATCTGGGACTCTAGGGACTCTAGTCGCCTCCTATCTTCCTCAGCTTGCCTTCTGTCCTCCTCAACTTGCTTTCTAAGCTCCTCATTCTCACTTTCTAGCCGCGCACGAATTTGTTTTTCAACTGTAGAGGCCTTGGGCTTTGGACCAGCTCCGCAACCACGTATATATCCTGATCTCTTTGGTCCAAGTACTGCCTCAAACCTCTGATCTTCAGCCATAGGAGTACCGCCCTCCTCTAATGGCTGAGACTTTAGCCTCTGAAGCTCCTCCTATATTTGAAAAACAATTATGATCATTTATCAATTTAGTAATATATATACTATAAGAAGATTAATAAAAAAAAAAGAAAAGGGAGCAATAAGTTACATAGACTTTCTGCGAATCTGGATCTACCCAAGCATTTTTTCCAGGCTAAATCGAGTGGCGAACCATAAATTAGTTCGGGAAGGCTCGTTCCCCGTCTCAAGATTACGCTGTCATTACACAAGTTAACACATATAATATAAATTTAATAATAAATTGTCATAACCATTATGAGTGAAGTTTACATTATCATAGCTAATTCGAGCAAAAGCCTTCGTCCCAGCAATATGACGGATTTTCTGCTTTTTCCATTTCTCCTTATTTCTATTGCTTATTTTCTGCATTTAAGAACCATAAATTACAAGTAACATAAATAGAAATGATAGATTCAAAAGGGTAAACGATATAAATTTGAAATTAACATGCATACCTTAAATTCTTCAGATCCAAAATACCTAACAAGATCAACCCAAACGTCTTGACTTACACCTAAAGGAGGATTCTCCAGTCTCATTTCATCTGTTTCATACTTGGAATAATGATCCTTATGCAGCCTGTGCCGATAGTCCCTATATTGGCGATTCAGCTGTTGATATATAGCTTCCTGAATATGAGGTTCCTCTTGGAGAGAAAACTTTTGCTGCACAATATCATATGAGTATGTTAGTAAATATAAATGCAATGTAGTAACGTCAAATGTAATCATAATATTATAATTTAACATATGACCTTCCTAATTTAAATGACTTACTTTCATAGCAAGCCACATTTTGTTTTTGTCATCATCTGGAATTGCTTTCCATTTGGAAAACTGAAGTGGGGCCATTTGTCTTACAATAATACCCAACTCAGTGATTAACGCTTGAGCATTGTTCCCTACAGCTCGCATCAAGTCTGGTGGAATATCCACCACTAGTTTTTCTCCTTCACGCCTCCTCTTTGCAAGTGTAATGCCCCTGGTCTTTCCTCGTCCTTTCTTCCTAGATGTACATGGCCCTATTCAATTGAAATACAATTAAAATTATTATATTGCACTAATAAATTTATCATTTGTTGCATAAACCATAAAAAGTACATGCATAATTTTAAGCGGTACTTAACATACTGGTGCTACCAACGACAACATCATCTCGAGCAAATGCCTCAATCTGTGTGTGTTCCGAGGGTCTTGTCTCTAATGTAGCTTGCCCTAACTGTAAGGGATGGCCTACAGAAGCTCCTCCTCGTCTACCATTACCTCGTCCTCTACTGGCCATTCTGCAATACTTTATATTAAATTAATATTTAATAGGCATATGCATACATATCAAGCACACGTATTGAATCCAAAAAAGATTACTATATGCTATATGATCATGGAATATAAGCTTTCCTTATTCATGTATTAATTGATAAAAAATGAAAATAAACATATGATACAAATTACATCAAGCTATTGGCTTCACTATCATCATCTGTACTCAATCCGTCTTCTTTAGTATCATAATCAGTGGAGCTACAACCCTCCTCACTTTCATCATTAATAAAAGTGTTAACATCCTCATCATTCTCTTCTTCATTCATTACAAGATTTGCATCAACAAGAATTGGAGGAATATTATTTCTTGGCCATGCTACAAAGTCATCGCCACTAACTTTCAATGTGTCAGCTATAGTATATGACTCATTCTGTTGGAATGGCTCATCATCATCGATTAGCTCTTCATCTTCATCTTCTGGGATATCATACAAGTCTCGAGCCTGTGTCTTCACCACGATATGCCAATCGTTGCCTAATCGAAAGTCTTTGACATAAAAAACTTGTTCCACTTGAGACGCAAGCACAAATGGCTCATCCGTATTCCATCTTCTTGCAAAATTGATACTGGTATAGTTATGTTTATCTCTATGGATTCCTCTACCTTCTTTGCCAACGTCCCACCAATCACATTTAAAAAGAAAAACATTATGGTCCCCAAAATAGTCTAATTGAATTATGTCTGTCAAGACACCATAATAATCTTGGTTTCCTGTTTCGTCATCTCCCTTTACAACCACACCACTGTTCTGAGTTTTTCGAAACTTCTCATGATCTTTTGTATGAAAACGGAGACCATTAATGATGCAACCCTTATATCGTGTCACTCTTCTGTCAGGACCTCGTGCTAAATCTAGAAGTTCCTTATTGACATGTGCATTCCTTTGACTGTACAATTGTGTAACCTGTTCATATATATAAATGAAATAAATATATTATAATGAAAAGTAACATGTAGTATAAAAACATATATGTTTAATGATACTTACACGGTCTTCAAACCATTTAGGAAACTTATCTTCATGTCTCTTTACTACATTCCTTAGACTCTCCCTCGCCATCTCCTCTTTGTGTTCGCTATATAAAAAGATATATAATTATAACCTTTAAGAAAATATATTCTAAGAAAGATAAATTGGATAATTGACAAACACTATATGTGCATCAAATACACTGGGATGATTGTGATAGTACTTAATAAATGGTAGAACTTCATCGCAGTTTTTCAAGGTGTAAATGCGAGCCTGCTCCCAAGCTTTGTCATCAATGTATCCATATTCTCCTTTCCCTAATGGACGACAATTCTGTGAAAAAAGGGATAAGCCTTGATGCATTTGTCTGTTAGCTCCATCGTAATTTCTTTCTACTCTATTGAATTTGGTTTCAACCCCATGCAAGTACATCGAGCAGAATGTTAGGCATTCTGCAGCAATATAACCTTCTGCAATTGACCTTTCTGGAAATGCCTTGTTGCTCACATAACACTTCAACGTATGTAAGTATCTGATAAGATATAAATTCAAGATGATAAATGAAAGAACACTATGATTTTAACATAACAATTGTAAAATTAATAGTAAGAATAAAAAAAATACACTACCTTTCAATTGGATACATCCATCGATATTGCACTGGTCCACCAAGAATTGCTTCTCGTGTGAGATGAATGGGCAAGTGTACCATAATGTCGAAGAATGATGGTGGGAATATCCTTTCCAGCTTGCATAGTGTTACAGCAATTTGGCTTTCTAGCCGTTCCAAAACATCTTTTGTTAATGTTCTAGAACACAACTCCGTAAAAAATTGGCTGAGCTCAATTAGTGCATCACAAACTTCATCGGTTAAAGATCCACGTAGAGCAAGTGGGAGTAGTCTTTGCAAAAATATGTGGCAATTATGACTCTTCATGCCTGTAATTCGACATTCTCTAATATTCACACGTCGAGATATGTTTGAGCCATAGCTATCAGGGAATTTCACTGAAGCTAAGAATTCACATAAATTCTTTTTCTCAGCAATGGACATCGTGTAGCATGCACAGGGCATTTTATAGGAATTACCATCATACTTTATGTGTAATTGATGCCTTATACCTATCTCTTGTAAATCTAAGCGACTCTTTTCATTGTCCTTCGTTTTGGCTTCGATGTTCATCAATGTCCCAATAATATTATCACATACATTTTTCTCTATGTGCATGACATCTAAATTATGGCGCAATCTAAGGGTTCTCCAATAAGGCAATTCAAAAAAAATACTATGTTTTGTCCAATTTAAATCATCAGCACGCTTCCTTTTTTTTTGTTGCGTTTTTCCAAATTTCACTGGTTCGACGTGACTCAGTTGCTCAAGCACATCTTCCCCAGACAATGGCTTTGGTGCCTCTCGAAGTTCCTTTTTACCATCAAAAGAACTCTTTCTATGTCACCATATATGATTTATTGGTAAATAGCGACGATGACTCATATAACAGATCTTTTTTCCATTTTTCAACTTCATATATGATGTCTCGCTATTGCAAGTAGGACAAGCCAAATAACCTTTAGTGCTCCATCCTGATAAGTTGCCGTACGCAGGGAAGTCATTAATAGTCCATATCACAGTAGCGTGCAATTGAAAATTGGTACCTGTATAAGCGTCATAAGTTTGGATGCCATCTTCCCACAATTCTTTCAACTCATCTATCAAAGGTCGCAAATATACATCAATGTCATTTCCAGGAGACTTTGGTCCTGGAATAAGCAAAGACAAAATAAAAAATGGACTCTTCATACATTTCTATGGCGGTAGGTTGTATAGCACAAGAATAACCGGCCATGTGCTATGAGAAGTGCTCATATTTGAAAAAGGATTAAATCCATCACTTGCTAGCCCGAGTCTAACATTACGAGGGTCTTGGGAAAATGAGTTGTACATTTTGTTAAATTCATGCCAGGCTTCAGCATCAGCAGGATGCCTCAACACCCCATCATTGACACGCTTCTCTTTATGCCACCTCATATCTGTTGCTGTCTCTTTTGAAAGAAATAACCTTTGTAGTCTCGGTTTTAGTGGAAAGTACCGCAAGATTTTTTGAGGAATTTTTTTCCGTTTACCATCGATAAATTTATATCTAGGCTCTTTGCATGCTGGACACTCTTGTTTGTTTTCATGCTCCTTCCAAAATAGTACACAATCATTTATACAAGAATGAATCTTTACATAGTCAAGTCCAAGGTCACGAATTATATTTTTAGACTTGTAGTAGGAATTGGGGAGCGTCGCACCCTTTGGAAATGCCTCCTTCAATAACTCAAGTAGCATTGTGAATGATTTGTTGCTCCAATGATTAAGTATCTTTAAATGCAATAGCTTAACGATAAACAACAACTTAGAGAACTTCTCACATCCTGGATATAGTTTTTGTTCAGCATCCTTCAACAATTTCATAAATTTATTTGCTTCCCAGTCGAGTATTGTATTATCGTTGCTACCAGAATCCCCTCTTGCCAAAGCATTTACAGTTGCTGCAGTATAATGATCATGTATCATTTCATGCATGTCATCATGATTATCTTCATCTTCATTGTTAGCCTCATTGTCATCATTTTCATCGGTACTCGACTCAAACTCCTCCCCATGGAATGTCCATAGAGTGTAACCTTTAACTATACCATAATAATACAGATCAGTTTCCACATCATCCCTAGTTTGGAAATAGACATTGTTGCATTTAACACATGGGCACCGAATCTTATTCCCTGGTTCGGTATGTGCATATGCATAGTCTAAGAACTTTTTAACTCCATTTATATACTCATATTGTCGTCTATCTTCAATCTTCATCCAACTCTTATCCATATTAGTGTAACTACCATAAATTGAACATATATATTCATCTTCATCACCTAAAATGGTCCTCATCATAGAATTAATATACAAAAATATTTATTACTGAATTAAGATGGTCGAAATTAAAGATCCAAGGTGAATATGCAAAATCAACTTTGCTTAGGAGTTAAACTAGATAAAAGGTTACTAGCTTTCATCATTTACCTAACAAATATTTTTCTCTAACAAACATATATTGTTTTCTCTAACATTAATATAGCTTCAAATATCTAGATTTTCGGCAATATTCGTTTGATGTTAACAACAAAAGTAGAACAAAAATGTTCTAAATATTTTTGAGGATTGTGATAAATGTTTCCTTTGTTATTTAATTTTTATCATTATGGGTGAAGGTTCCTTAAGATTATATACCAAAAGTAATGATCTACTAATGTTGTTGTATAATTTTGACACCTTTTGCTAACATAGCCTCATTTGCGTTGGCAAAAGTATATAATTTTGTGACTTTTGCCAACGCATTGTTATTTACGTTGGCAAAAGGTAACATTTAGCAACGCTTTTCGGATGACATTGGTTTTTAGTGTTGGGGATTGCGCAATTTTTTGTAATGCCTTGGGCCAAGCCTGGCTCATGTGTGTGCATTGGGCTTGTAGCAAAAAAGTCCAAAAGAGATTGAAGTAAAAAGGACAAGAAAGTACATATCTAGTGCTCAAAAGTTTTACACTTTTACAATATAGGACTCTTACAAATACACAAAGTTCTTTTTGTAAAAAGTAGTGAAAAAGAAAGTCTTTGGAAATGAATTTTTGAAGCCTCTTAAAACCCAACATAACACCCACTAACCCTTTGCATTGGCACAAGACGTTAATTAGAAACTCATTCAGACTAAAAAATTGGTGAAACTCACATGCCTCATGCAACTATTTTGAGCAATGGCATATGTGTGGCCTACATATAATATCATTCCCCTCTCCTTCCCTTCACCCTCTAACCCTTGTAAATTGGCACCACACACAATTGATGATACTTATTCAGACTCCGTCCATTGGTTAATTTTACTTTCAAAGATTTTCATTGGTTTTTCATCCATGATCTTGGTGTCTCAATTTCTGTACCATATGATGGCCCACCAGTTTTATTTCTAATTCTTCCCATTATCCCTTAATAAACATTTCAGTCTCCCATCAGTCCATCACCTACCTTATTGATAATCCAGGTGGGTCTCAGAGGGCTGCAATCCTCAAGGTTCACGTGCGTGTAATAAAATGCAAGATATAGCTTTAAATAATTCTCAGAGACAGTAACTATAGTTAAGGCCTGTTTGTTTGTCTGGGAGAATTTGGGAAGTCCTATGCACGCACACGAGCCGGGCTTGGCCCAAGGATCTCGATCCGGAAAAACGTTTAACCGGGTGCGTGCCCGCGATTATCGCACACAGGGGGGGTGCAAATCCCAGCCTTCCACGCGGGGGGCCCATATTGGCTTCCTTTTGCAAATAAAACAATTTTTTTCTGTTTTATTCCCGAAATAAACCGACTTTTTTTTTGTTAACAGATCGGAGTCCTTTTTGTACTCGTCTTCCTTTAGAAAACAAAACAGAAGTCCTGTTTGTACATAGAGAATCAGATGCTGAGAGAGAAACATCATCTGCAGTCTCCTCTGTGATTGCAGCCACATCGTCTGCTTCAGTCACAGATTGACTTGTCTGGAATCTCATCTGTGATTGCAGACACATCGTCTGATTGCAGCCATGAACACACAGAAACATCGATTTCTTATTTCAGCCATAGAAACAAACTGATTCCTGTTCTGATTGCAGCCACAGAGGACTAATGCATGAAGAGAAACAAACCGATTGCAGCCACAGAGGACTAATGCACACAGAAAATCAAATTGATTCCTGATCCACAGAGGACCAATGCACGCAGAAAATCAAAACGAATTCTGTGATTGCAGACACATCATCTGGAATCTCATCTGTGACTGCAGAAACATCGTCTGATTGCAGCCATGAACACACAGAATCATCGATTTCTTATTTCAGCCACAGAAGACTAATGCAAACAGCTATTGATTACAACAGAGGATTAATGCATGCAGAAACACAAAACGATTTCTGATACAGCCATAGAGGACTATTGATTGCAAGAAAAACAAAAACAAAACGATTTCTGATACAGCCATAGAGAACACACCTGCAGGGGCTTCTCTTCCTTCTCTTCCAGTTATCCTTCCGATCCTTTCCACTACCTCTTTATGTTTTGAGTTTCCCTTAATATTACTCCACAGATTTTGATCGTTTTGAGTTTCCCTCACTTTGTTCCCTCCTTCTCTTTTATTAATAAGAATGGCGGCAAATACCCTAGTAGCCCTAATCCACGATTATATGTCCTCATGTTATTGGTGGGGTCCACTAGGTGGGCATGTGTCCAATTTATATATTTTAAAAGAGATCCAATTAGAAGGGATAATGCTGTGTCATGATCAGTTGGCCAAATTTTACATTTAAAAAACTCATTTGATACATTAATGAAACATGTGTTGGCCCCACTATATATTAGAAAAACCACACTTAAAAATTCTACATTAAAGAAATCTAAACACTAATGCAACTTACTTAAGAAAAAATCTACACTAATATTCAATCTCATTTTGAGTGAGACCTTAATAAATTTTAGTAATTTTCACAAAAATAATTAAAAAAAAAGTTAGTATTTATTTTTTAGTAGTTTGGATTTTAGATCTAAGTTACATTACTGAATTTATAAATTATAAGGATGACCCAAAAATCAAATTATATGACTTAAGATATTCTGCAATAAAAGATTAAACAACAATATAGAAAGTTAGAGTCAAGAGGACTGATATTTTGAGTTATAATGTGTACTAATGAAAACATTGCTTTTACCAATTTCCAATATTATGGATTTTTATATATTTACATGCATTTTTAGGGTAAAAAAATACGATCATTCATCTCATTTTCATGGGCGGCCCTGGGCCAGGTTAAGGAATATCCAAGCCCGACTTGACTTCAACTATAAGGAATATCAATTTGGGCTTGGGCCAACCGGGTCCATGAGAACCCCTAGCAATTGGTGGCGAAAAAGATTGAAAATTGCAAATAAATTGCTTTCTCTCCAAATGGGTTGCTACTAAATATATCCACTGTAATTATAATGCCCTTAGGGCTTGTTTGGTAGGTCTAATCTAGATTTAGGGGCTCGGATTTCGAGAAAATTAAAAAAACGAACTGGGCGTTATCCTTATAATTAAGTTACTGTAGCAGCGCCTCTTTTTTTATTCCTCTTATTTGGAAATACATCATGAGGAAGGCTGTGGGAAATAGAGGTAAAACCTCTACATATCTAAATTAGATAGAGTACAAAAGCACATGCCAAACACTCTTATTTTTACAAACTCTATTAAATTTAGACATTTAGACAATAAGAGCCTAAAATTAGTAATGCCAAACATGCACTTAACATCATTGCTTTTTTTCACCTAAAATGAATTTTTAGAGGCGAAAATAAAATTACAACTAAAATTATCATCACTGAAAGGCAACTATTTTTGTAATAGGTCTTTAGCAATAATATAAAAGTTGCCACAAAATGTGGCACATGAAGTGGCAAAAGCATACCACGGCTAAATGTAAGACACCCAAGGCAATTAGCTACAAAAATTAAATGTTGCCACAAAAAACCTGGACAAATAGTGGCAAAAAATTAAAAATTGATGCTAAATCTATTTCCCTCTAAAATGACCTTTACCTATGACATATAAGTCGCTGCCAAATGTGACCACTATAATACCTTTAGTGTCTATATCAAATTTTGCCACTAAAGGTGAGTTTTAGTGACGACACTTACATTGTGTCAAAATATGTTGACATTAAAAGTTAGTTTCCCCACGGCATATCTTTAGTGGCAATTTAACGTTGCCACAAAATGGGCACATATAGTGGCACAAAACAAACTGCAGCTAAAAGTAAGATATATAAATAATTAGCAACAAAACTAAAACATTGCCACTAAAACATTAAACCATTTGTGGCAACGAAATAAAAATTGTCGCTAAATAGCTTTCCCTCCAAAATCCTATGGCGCCAAAACTTCCCGCAAAGGAATTAGTGGCGATTCTTAGTTATGACAGGTTAGTTGCCGCTAAATGTGGTCACTATAATACATTTAGTTGCAACATAACATGTTTGCCACTAAATGTGTAATATTAGTGGCGAAAATTCACCTGCGGCTAAAAAAATTGCCACTAAAAGACAACTTTCTTGTAGTGAATCCAGATCTGGCGAACTTTCCGGTGAGTCTTTTTTTTTTTTTCTTTCTTCTTCTCAAATCCTTCTCTGTTTCGAATATGCAAAAACCCATATCCTCTCTGTTTTCTATTCTGTAACCAGAATAGTCAAAGAGCCTTTTCTTCTCCGATCGTCGAGCGACTACAGCAGAATCCCAAAGACCAAGCCCTTCACTCTCTTCTCCGATCTCTGGATCTGTAACTGGACGATTGCAACTCCACGGATCCGACAACAGCAGATAGCTGATAGCAGCCTCCTTCGAGATCTCTTAACTTCTGTGTGTGAAAAACACACGAACCAATTACTACTTGTCTTCTTCTTCTTCGATTGGAAACTCTAATCCGTGGCCCAACCAGAGATCACCCGTGATCTCTAATTTTTCTGCAACGAGAATTACAGAAATACAGATCCTCCGAGAAGATCCGATTTGTTGATCTTCCACACACAACCTCCAAGCCACTGAGTGATCTCCACCTCGCTAAAAAACTCAAGGAACACCAACCTAGCTCTAATACCACTTGTAGTGATTTTGACATCACCCATTGTGTACATACATCAATCACAAGATCAACACGAAACAACCACACACAAGAAGACACAGAGATTTACGCGGTTCACCCAAACAAGGATACATCCATAGGTACAGAGACGATCATCTTCACTATCACAAGTAAAGTATACAGAGACTCTCGTTCTCTCACATCGTCTTACCTATGTGGTGTGGGAACACCACAGGCAAGAGAGCTCTCACCTCTCTTCAGCGCAAGATCTAGAATTACAGACTATACACATATATAATCTCCGCTTTCTTGGCCACCAAGAAAGATCTGGTTCAATTACGAAAACACCCTTGACCTTAAACCAGTCTCTGGCTAACCTAGTGGACTCATCTAGCTAAACCAGAATACAAGACATAAACCCAACACCATGAAGACAACGCTCAAGCCCGATAAAACGGATCGCAAATAATTAGATGCACAAAGCATGACCCGTGCTCGAGCGCACCTGTGATAGAAGCCCATCGAATTGCAGGGATTTATTTCTTATTTGTGCTAGAGTTGTCTATTTTGTTTAAAGTTGGACTCTAACCCTAAGGCACGAATTATGGACTATAAAAAGGGTATTCCTCTCAACCCTAAGTGGACCTTCTCCATATTCTGAGTTGAGTTTTCACTTTAGAGATTTTTATCTAGAGCTTCTATGAGAGATTGAGCTTAAAGCTTCAAATTCCAAAGTTAGTGCTTTTACTTCTTCATTGAAGATTTGTGGCTTCTACATTTTAGTAGAAGATTGTTCTCTCACTGTAGAGACTCGTTTGTTATAGAGATCAAAGCACTAATAGCAAGGCACTGAGGGACTGCGTGTCATGGAAATCTAGCAAGAATAACTACAACGTATTGTGTCGAGGACTGATTATAAGGTTGTGAGTATATCTTGTAGTACGGAAATTAATGATTGATTTTGTCCACTATGGACTCATGTTTCTTTCCCGTTTGGGTTTTTATTTTAAATATTGTTTTGTCTTCTTTGTGTGGTTAATTACTTTTACTTTTCTAGCTGCACAAAAGTGGTAATCAAACTGCAATATATAATAAATCCCTGGCATTTAAACCTTTCATCAGTCTTGGCGTGAGAGGCAAACTTTGACTCATTAAATGGGTTGGAGAGGGTTGGGCCTTTTAAGGGAAAACCGTTTGTGGAAAATTCAAGCATCCAATGTGAAAAAAGCACATCAATATCTTCGATATAAATTGATGGTTTGATATTTCTGTTTAGTGGGAGAATAGAGAGAGGCATGATAGTGATGGGAGAGATGGTTGGAAGGAGTTGGAGGAAAAAAGAGGGGGAGGAGGAAAGAAGAGGAAGAGGAAGAAGAAAAAAAAACAAACGGTTGTCTGTGAGTGAGTGGGAATATCAACTTAAATTAAAAAAGCTAAACAATATCGACTTAGATTAAAAAAGCTAAACAATAGAAGGACTCTTATAATGATTGTAGTGGAAACATATCTTTTGGGCCCTTTTTAGTATACATTGACTTTAAAGGATTTTTCAGCTACGAACAGAAAAACCTGCCTAACCAATGTTCAAACCTAGGTAAGCAAATTTCCCTTGTCAAAGGACCGTGTTTACCTCACTCGAGGGCTCTACCTACCTCTATTAAGTCTACTTCCCTTTACTGAGGATGGAGCTGCAGCCCCTATAGCAGGGATTAAAAACATTGATTTTTCAGGTAAAGTCCTCAATGTTAAAAAAGGAGCCTTTTATAAGAGCATTTGTGTTTTCTTTTAATTATAAAAGAGTCTGGTCTTATGTAGGGGTGTAGACAGTTCGTATAGGTTCAGATTGAGCTTAATCTGCCACTAAAACGCCATTAACTATTTTTCAATATTGCAATCTGTAACCGAACAACTGACTATTCAAAACTGAACTGCAAATAAATTGATTGGATCGGTTAAAAACCAAACAATCCTCACTTTATTTGGAAAAAAAATTTTGGACTTAGATCATTGCAAAGGTTCATACAAAAAATTCAACACAATAAAGCCCCAATGCAAAGCCCATTGCAAGAAGGAGATTGGCTTTATAAAAGATGAGAGAAATATACTTTCTATCATCAATCGATGTGGGATAAGATCCCTTTCTCTTTATAACTTAATAGCATGTCAGGCATTTCATCAATCCCACATCTAGTGTGAAAACTTTTCCTATTGACCTTTGTTATCTATAATTATATTTCACCATACTATGTCAAATACAAAAATTACATAATATGTAAAGTTTAACCAGCCAATAATATATGTCTATTTAAATATATTCTATATCAATGGTTTGGTTCGGTTTAAATTCGTAGATGAAAAGTAAAATCCGTCACCAGACCGTTATTAACCAATTAGGATTTTTTTAATACATGACCAAACTATTAATCATTAGTTCTGTTAAAAATTTGCAGATTGGATCGATTTGGTTCGGTTTTATGGATTGACGAAATTTTTGTACACCCATAGTCTTATATGACTTTTGACTCATAAGAAATTTGTAGGACTTCTTAGGAAACTTATAAAAAATCTAAATTGCTCAAAAGAAATGTCACCCTTGTGTCCTAGCTAAATTTGGATCCAATTGTGGCTCCACTTCTACCAAAGTGAAATTCCGTTAGGCTCCTTAGTGGTCTAGGTCTTTCATAATTATACATCATAGGGGGCATGCAAATTTCTTAAGGGGTCCGAGTCTTAGCAAACCCAAACTCATTTTCAAATCCTATAAAAATTAGTTTCTTTTGAAGAATATTTTCCCAAAAAGGTCAATAATCTAAAATATAATATATTGATAATAATATTATGACAAAGTTGAGAATGCTGACACCCTTTGAAATTGTCTTTTGAGAAAACTACAAACTATGAAAACTATACCCGTCCAACTATCCAAAAGAAAGTTGAGATCCAACCCAGATAAGTTATGAAAGTTTTAGAATGCTCGAGATATATTTTAGATTGTGATTCGATTACTACTTCTATGCAGCAAAATAATAAAAGCAATCAATCATACAAATAAGACAACACCAAATTTAACATGGAAATTTAAACAGGAAAAAGCCACCAGTCCAAAGTGGACAAAATCAATCACTAACTTTTGCAGTACAAGATATACTCACAACCCTACAGCCAATCCCTCGATACAAAGCATTGTAGTTGTTCTTGATAGATCTCCACAGCACACAGTCTCTCGGTGTCTCACTGTTAGTGCCTTGATCTCCACAAATGAAAAAGTTTTTTCAACAACAGAACAATTTTCTACAATGAAGTAGAAGCCACAAATCTCTTACAAAGAAGTAGAAGCACCAACTTTAGAACTTGAAACCTCCAGCCCAATCTCTCATGGAAGCTCTAAATAATCTTTCTAATGGTAATCTCAATTCAGAACTTGGAGAGCTCCATGTGCTGTGTTGTATTTAAGGTTGAAAAAGAACCCCTTTTTATATAACACAAAATTCATACTTTAGGTTTGGAAACCAAATGTAAGTGAAATAGGTAATTTTGGCACAAATAAAAAAGGTTTTCATGCAGGTTGGTGGACCTTTGCCATCTGTACGCTCTAGCGCTGTCAAGTGGGAGCTCAAGTGCGCTGGCCATTGCCTTCGGCGCTCGTGCTCGGTTTCAGGTGCACTCAAGCGCACTTGAATTTCCTGCTTGCGTCAACAAATTTTCAAAGGCCATAACTTTGTCGTTTTAGCTATGATTTACGTAATCTTTGGCTCTACGAATATATACTCCAAACGAGCTTTCCAATGGTAGGTAGCTTATCCATATCTAATGCTAAGTTTGTGAGATATGACCTATTTAATCTAAGCTGTCCTCAGAAAAACACTTCAATTTGCATTATCTTTAATTCAGCTTATCCGGCAAGCAACCACAGTCCATTCTAAATATAAAATATAACTCAATGGACCTAAATTTTGTTCAATACATGAATTTAGCTAATACAATTGTCTTAAAAAGAATTTAGACAATACAAAGTCCTAACAAGTTATCCATTTGAATTGGACACTCTGGCTTGATGATCATTGTGACACATTAATTGGGTAGGTGTGAGTGGTGGGCCCCTTTACTTTTCAACAATGGAGATATATCTTGGCAATCAAAAGATATTATCCTCTAATTGGTGAGCAGGCAAGAAAACTCTCTACGATTTGCATGGGAGGATAATTAATTTGTCTAAAAACCTGGTTGAGTTATAGATCTCAATGACAGGCTTTTATCGAAGAAAGAAAGTATAGAATATAGATGCACGGATTAACAAAAAAAGAGTAACAACCTTCATTTAGAGGCCCATATTAGTAGGTCGTCTTGTATGAGCCCTCTTTTCAAATTTGAATGAAATATATTTTAGACCCTTTCAAGATATACCGGGAAAACTCCGTCGGTGTTTACCACAGGTCCCAAGTCGGGTAAGAGAGGAAAACTGCATTAGGTTAGTTGACAGCAAGTAAGATTTTGTTATGATACGAACAAAAAAACAAAATAGATAGGGGCAGTGGTAGAGACAAAAATACACCTGGGATGTGATGATGGACTATAATAATTTATATTTATTGACTTCTTGTTAATCATTTAAAGTTAAAATTTTAAAACCTTTGCAATAAAGTTTTTAAAATCCTAAATTTGATTCCAATCATTTTAAAGAAATAAATTTCAGAACTTCACCAGCATTAAGATATATAGAAATACTAGGGCTCACCATAATTAATCCAAACCAATCAAAAGAGGGAATCATTTATTTTTATAACATATAATTGATTTTCGAATAGTGGGCCTCTTAAGAATCCTCTTAACTTTCTGTTGATTCCAAGCCTTAGAGGGACTATATTTATCTATTTATTAAATTATTTACTTTAAGCAGTTAAAGTTATAATCAGTGTCCATTTAGACTGTGTCAACCTCGTCATAATCTGGATCACTCTGTTATGGCTAAGTACACGCATTTAAATCCGGAATTCTATCTAATTTGCTAAGGCAATTGGATTCTATCTAATCTTGAAACTCTCCCAAACACATATCTCGTGACAAGCAAATACCAACCCATCTCACCTCTCTCTCTCCCTCTCCCTCTCTCTCTAACAAACCTGGTCCCCTATCTGCATTTGTTTTTTTTCCCTCTGTCTGCATTTGTTATCATTATACAATGCATAATACATTTTTTACCATAAATCTAATTGCTGCCATTCTTACATTCTCAATCACAAGCTTAATCCTCTTGATTGCCAAGTTCTGCTACATTTATAGGAGCAGGGAAGAGTACTATGTCCAACCATCTATGAAGCCACCTTATAGTTCCGAGGGCGCCCAGCTCAACTCGGACTGTGTGATTTGCTTGGTGAGTTTCAAAGAAGGAGATCAATGTCGAGTTCTTCCAAGTTGCAAGCACATGTTCCATGATGAGTGTGTGGATGCATGGCTAAAGAAAAAACTAAGGTGCCCCATATGTCGAACACTATGTTATGAGCAATCTAAGGACCTTATCTATTTTAGGAGAGGGTCGAGTGTTACTGATGGTGCTGCATAGAGGTCTGTTTTATTTTGATGTCCATTGAGTTGCAGTACGGTTTTGTAATTACTATTGAGAAATGTTCATCTGATTAGTGATGGGTGGTAAGAATAATTCATTCTTGCTAAGGAGTTGGTCTTCCATTTATTTGCATTTGGTTCTTGGTTTGTAGATTGAGACTAAACTTTATTAGAAAATGAAATGAGAATAGGTTTATATGATTTGTAAATATGTAGCTTTGGAGTTCAAATTCATCATGAATTTATTTAGGTTATAAATTGATCACGGGGCCTAAATCTAAATCCAAACTGCTCAAATAAATGTCCTTTTTGTTTTTGGCCTAAATTTCACTTCAATAAAAGTTGGATCCATCGAAACGATCATGTATAAGACAAGTGATCGATGGAAGTTAAAGTAAGATTTCATGTTTTATAAATCAATTGACAGGTAAGGTCAACTCTGGCTAGTGCCAATACATAGGTGAATTAGCATTTGAGCGGCGTATATATTTCTTAAAAGTGTGCTTCCCTGATGGATTTGTAGGACTCTTAAATGGATTTGTAGGACTCGCACCTCTCCCGCATTCGCAGAACTAGGTAACTGTTGGTACATTGATCAATTTCCCATGTTTTTTATACGATGGCAGGCCCTAAATTGACAGGCCACACTTGATCATGTTGGGTGTAAGAGCCTGATAGTTATTTGCATTTGAATATTTGTATATTTGCCTAGACCTTCCAACCAAATCAAATTTGAATATTTGCATTTGAATTTTATCCCTCGCATGTAGCTTGTGATAGTTATCTCTCATAACTTCAGTGGCTTGTACAAATGTAGAATATAGAAGTACAAGTAATGAGCTCAAGAGAAAATAACACTATCATTGCAAAAGCTCTAGCAATTTTTTTTAAGAGCAAGAATGGATATTTATATGTCACTCTACTAGCTCAACTCACATTTTGATAAATTATTACAGGCCTGAGGCTTTTGATGCTGCTTTTTTCTTTTTTTAATCTAATTACCAGGGTGCCTTTGAAAACTCTTTCAAATGTCTCACCATGGGAAGTTCTATTTCAAATTGTTCAGGTGTGCTTGCTACCCTTGCTATGCTTACATACTCATACTGAGCAATTGTGAACCATTAAAGTGTATACCATGAAGGCAATTGATGTCTTGATCCATCCACCGGAGGCGTTTATATATCTTATCATGTTGTCTTGTTGAGCATATTTTTCTATTTCAATCATCATATACTTAATTCTTTGCTCCACCAATACCCTTTACTCTAATACCCGTTGCTTCACCAATATCCTTTAACCTACAAATTTAGGGTACCATATCACAACTTTGCCTACTTGTCTTTTATGTATATTTGAAACAGTTCTATTTCAAGCCCTATGACAACCATAATCAGACTACAGAAACTAAATCATGTGGTGCCATTTTGGAGACATGGGGCCGACCCATCACTTACATAAGTGTGGGCGTGTAGCTGGTGGCCTACCATCATTACTACTAACTAGATCACTAGCTCCTGCACTTTACCTTTAACATCATGCCATTCTCTCTCCTCACAGGAGCTCACAATGCAATCCTGCTTATAACTCTACCAAAATCAAATTCCCGTGTATTCTATGCACAATAGAGATGAATCCCAAAGAATTCCAAGACCCATATTGCTAGAAGTGGCTAAATTTAAAAAATAAAATATAGATATGCATAAATGATTGCAAATAATACAGCCTAAAAGGGAGAAAAATATGAGGCAGCCGAAGTGGTCACAAGCGTCTCATCTCACCCGTAGTGCCATGATCGGCCCTAGACACTCGTAGGAGTGGATGGGGCGATTCGGGGCTTGGGCTAAAGGAAAATATTGTACTCTCTGTGGTGAAATATGAGCTAAATGCCCCACATGGACCACTCCAGAAAATGAACCCTAAATTGATTGATTATGATAAATTATCATCTCCTTTCATATAATGATAAGCTAGCACAACAAATCATACTAAGCAAAGGCGTGGCCCAGAGAGATAAATCACAGGCCCACTTAACTATTTTTAAAAATTTTTCAATGGAAAACATCTCGACCTGTTGTGTAAGACTAATCCCTTTGAGCTAAAAAGGAACTGTATAAATCCTTATAACCTTAGTGTAATAGTGGAGCTTGAACTTATGATCTCTATAAGCAAATAAGCTACCCCTCAAATTAGTGGTTAATTGTGATATTAAAACAAATGCATAAGGTTATTTGTTCAAAGTCCACTATTTACAAATTTATTTAACGCTTTGACCAACGCTCAATAACAAAATTAAAATTGAAATCAACTATAATCCATGATTATTAAAAATCTCGAAAAGGAGCTACGCGGAGTGGGGTTGGACTTCAATTTGTGTGGAAAATCCGGCCACCGCTATATAAAGTGAAATTTTCGGAAGAAAGCCCTGCCCTAGCCGTTTGCCGCTTGCCGTTTGCCGCTTAGAGAAGAGAGAAATATCACCAGACAAAGGAAGAAGGCAGCGGAGACTCCGCCGTTCTCAGGTTCCTCCTCTCACGTTTCCATCACACACACACACACACACTCTCTCTCTCTCTCTCTCTATATCTCCCTGTCTCTCATGGTTTGTATGGATGGTGGGTTCAATAGTGAAAATGGACTCAACCAAAAACCAATCCAGTTATAAGCAGGTTAGGAATGCGGAATGCCAACCCAAACCGAAACTGGAAAATAATAAGGGTGGTCGTGAACGTGAATTAATGGGTTGGGTCAGGATCGCCAGTCCTAGTTTTCACCATTGAAATTGTAAAGGAGGGAAAGTGAAGTGATGGTTTGTTTTTATTGGCAGTGATGGATATTGACGGAGACGCTGCGGAAGCATCTAAGCTGGTAAGGGTCCGTTTTGTTACAAAGCTTCCGGCTCCTCTGAAAGTCCCCTTTGCTTCTATTGCAATCCCTTCCAACCTTACCAGAATGGGCCTCTCCGAGATCGTCAACTTGCTTCTGCGAAATGGTATGTTTAAGTCCATTGTTAGTATTACTACTTCCTTGGTTTATTATCAGTTTGCATTGATGCTCATGCAGAGAGCACCTTGCTCTGTAGTGTAACAGTTACTTAATGCACATAAGCAAGTGTTTATCTCACTCATTTGTTCCCAAAAAATCTGCCCTAGGGCCTGCTTCTGATTGATCCAAACCCTCCCATAAACCATCTCGTGAAGCAGGGCCCAAGTCAATTTGCCATTGATCTGATAATCACCAACTCTTGGATGAATTACTATGATAATTGCACTTAAATTTCATTAAGGCTTTAAAATCGAGGGTCTTGGATCCTTTTGAGAAATTCGAGAATTCATCCTCTAACCTCCGCCTTTGCAAGTTGCTAACTGATACACCCAAAATGTTTAGACATTAAAGGTGTGGCAAACTAACTGCTTAACACCCCCACACCTTTAGGCGGCACACTGCCCAGACTCGAAACACATGCCTGCACAAGACGCAGCTGGGGCCTTTTTGCCCTACACACATGCACCCACATACAAGACATGGCGTGGGGCCTTTATTAACAATTTATTCACATGAGGATGACCACACCGTCTATGCGACAACCGGCATTTATTAAATTCAGAATTGCAAAGCTTAGTAAATAAAGATTCTTCCCTAGGCTGCAGTGATATTTGAATTGGAAAAAGTCTACCACGCTTAGGTCCCCTCCCTATTACCATCTCCATTTCCTGATCCTGCACTAGACAACCAAAAGAAGAGAATGAGACCATGCATTTATTTTCAACAAGTTGTCCTATGGACAAAAGATGGCTAATCGAGGAGAGAAATAAACTTGATACAAGGTCAATGAATGAGGAATATTACCAAATGACAAAGATGGGATGCTTATCATGTGTAGCAATTTGAATTTCCAAATGTCCATCATATTATTTAGCATCAGCAAGATGTTCAGATGAAAAAGTCATGTGATTGGACGCCTGAGTCAACATACTAGATAGGGGAGTTGGATTTTTTACCTGTAAGGCCAAGAGCTGAGAAAGCTGAATGGATCATTTGTTGAACCATCTCTTGGGTGAGAGTAGGTTGAGCTAGGTTAGGTGGTGGAGGCATGGCATTGGTAGGACGCATGATGTTGGTAGGAGCCGAAGCGGATTCTTCAATTGCATGATAAGCAGTATTATTGTGGTACTGCAGTCATTTCTGACATTCAGAAATAATATGACTCAGTTTCTTACAGTTATTGCTTCTTTTTTTTTTCTTTTTTTTTTTTTTTTGATTTGCCAAATGACCATATTCTTTGCAACTGTAGAATTGTGTCTTATTTGAATCCAGATTGCGAGGCTTGGCCTGAGCGGCATAAGCAGTATCTACAACATTAGCAGTGCCTTCTTCTGCGATGATGTTTTGAGTTTGTTCTTCTCACAATAACTCATTGAGACACACATCGAAGGAGGGTAATGAATCTTTGTTCATAAGTTTGGATTGAGCAGATTCAAACTCTCCGTTGAGTTTCATTAAAAACTGGCCCACTGACTCTCCTTACGAATTTTTTGCAAAGTGGCTATCTCATTCTCATCCACTGTAGCATAGGCCAAATAATTGTACTCAGTCCAGAGATTAATAAATCCATCATAAAATTCTTCAATTTTCTTATTTCCTTGACAATATTCCGAGAGATCATATCCTAGTTGAAATCTCGTTACTGAGTTTTCTTGACTATATACCCATTTTAGGTAATTCCACATTTCTTAACAGTTGTGTAGGGCCACAAATTAAGGACATTGTCAGTTTCTGGTTTGTCATTGTCGTCTGTCATTGGATCCATCAATATGCCCCCACAAATTTTTTCCAGGAACAAGCATTCAGAACGAAACTCCTAGGAAAATTAATTTTTCCCATTAATTTTAACTGACAGAATCTCAGATTTCTCAGCCATGAACCAATTAAAGGGAAATAAAACAAAATAAGACAAGGAAATAGGGCTGGACAACCATAAAATTGAGTATAGATCTTCTATTTTTGAAAAAAAAGAAACACACTCCTTAGTGTAAATTTTTATCCATTCAACTTGCTATATTAGCTCCCATATGAAAAGATCTTATCCAAGAAAGACCAATGCCCATAAGCCCAGACCAATGCCCATAAGTCCACATTAATAAGCCTTAGAGAACTTTTTTTTGGGTCTAATCTCTATCAATCCATCAGAGGAGCTCACATCTAAAATCCAGGCCACTCAAAAGAACAATCACCTCTTGTACTAGCTTACTGAAAAATCTTACTACAATTAGGAGCTAGCCCTCCATCTGATTGGTCATGCATAAAACTCGTGGTTAGACTCTAATTTCATTACATGCTTTATGTGTGATCAATCTAACGAAGGGCTCAACTCCAATTGTAGTGAAATTGGGCATAGAGCTAATACAAGGAGAGTGATTTTGAGAAGTTAAGATTTGTGGGGCCCACAGATGGATTTGTAAGGATGATCTCAGAGGATCCTCTAAGGCTGGCTTATGGAGGGTCCATATTCCTTAAAAGGTAATTGAAAATGAAAAGACATAGGATATTACACTAGTTTATTTGTAAAATGTAATTACTAGTTAACATAGGATATGTAGCAGTGATGTAGGGCTCAATTATGAAAAAAAAAAAAAAACTGCAGCAGTCTTACAGAGGCAGTTCTGTCTAACAAAGTTGTTGCCATGATGTCACTTCTGTTTCTTTATTTCATGAAAGTGGGAGCTTCTTCTCTCTTTCCTCAAACTAGAAAACCTAGCCATCTAAAGGAAGCCTGTTGCTCATATTTATGGGAAGTTTCTGGTGTCATTCTTGTTTATTGAAGCAACTGAAACAAGCATGTCACACCCTCTGTTTTCCACCATTGCCAACCAATTTAATTTTTAGGTTTCTACATATTCTTCATTCTCCTTTTCCTCTCCATATTTTTCATTTTCTTTTTCTACTATAGAAGATGACTAGCCATCTACAGTGGGGCCCTTTACCAAGTGTGGGTGACCCTCAAAAGAAAAATCTCTTCTGATCAATGTGATCAAGGGTTTCAATTTTGAGGGGTCTCTTTGTTTGTAAGATTTGGATGTTTGATTTTATGGATATACTCTTTGCTTGTAAATTTGGATGTTTGATTTTATGGATATACTTTTTGCTATTTATATTGTGCCCTTTTCATAAGTGGACTAATGGACTCTAAATGGTGTAATGGGTGAGCTTGCATCTGAACCAGGATATCAACAGGATAATGGATGGAGCTGATGGGTGAGATCGAGCTTTGGTCAAAATCTGGATATCAATAGGTTAATGGGCAAGCTTTGGCACACATTTTTGTTTGACAGACAGGCTCAGGCCAGGACTTGGGTTGCTTGGTTTCGGACTTGGACCATGTACAATTGCTTGGGCTTGTATTACTGCAGCCTGTTGCCATCCCTTTCTAAAATTGTTGGTTGTGGTATATTGGGAAATTTTCTCCTGTGAACCCCCTTAATTGAGAACTCTTACAGACAATTTTATTCTTGCCCACCACTGTTCACAAGGGGATGGGGGATAGGTAGGTTCTTCCTCATAGATTAGGCATTTATGGTGGTTTTAAATCAGAGTTTCAGACTTACTGCAGTTATTCTTGTTGTTCATCACTGTGTCTATAGTGATTCCATCATTATGGTTAGTAGGCTACTTGTTTGAAATTTAAATGTATTGCTTAATGTTTACTTTTTTATTTTGGTGATTTTATTTTGTAGTTTGATTATGTCAATTTATTAGATAGTGAGGAATTGTTGATTCCTTGACAGTGTGTGGTACTGGTTGTGCATTAGTTTCTTCATGATGTGCCTGATGTGTTCTCTCGATAGGTTTAATTTTCACCTATATGTTCTTAAGGTGTTGTAGGATTTCTATTTTTCCTCTTTTCAGTGTGTTTAAATTTTTGCCATCTCATAGCTATTAGTTGATTCTGTCAGAAAACCCCGAATGTCAACCTCAACCTTTTGACTTCCTAATTGATGGCGAGCTAGTTCGTATGTCGCTGGAAGAGTTTCTCATTGCTAAAGGCATCTCTGCGGTACATCTTTCTGAGATAGAAATTTTGTGAACACATATTTTTGTTCTTTTATTTTTCTTAATTTAGCCACAGATTGCCCCCTTTTTTAAATAAAACTATAAATAGCTATTTCTGTAATGTTGCATAAAATTTTTTTACTGGCTTTCTGATATGAATTAAGGAAGAAAGAATATTTTACCTTCTTTTTTTGAATTTTACTACTCTGATAGTCCATAAGAGAAGAATACAACGTTACAACAAAAGAGCTTCTTCCTCACAAACATGGAATGGCAGTTTTGTTGGTCCCAAAGAATGAAGATTATGACAGAAGGATCCTTTTTTGCACAAACGAAGGATCGTTTACAATCCTTTTCTTAAACAACATGGTTACATTAGGATAAGGAAGGACAACAATAGAGGCTATTACAAACAACATGCCTTTTCCCCACAATTTGCAAGGCATGAGGCAAGAAGCCACCTAGGAAAGGCCCAAGAGATTGTGTGTTTCGAGTTGCCTACAACTCGTAATGGGTCCAAGAGACAGAGATGAAATTGTTTATTGCCTACTAACATTGTTTCTCTTTATATCTTGTTTGAACTTTGAATTGCAAACCCCTCAAAATCCCCAATATACCCATTCTTTGAGCTTCCTAGGCACCAACTGCTACCAGGCCAAAATTCAAACAGGAGTTGCCATGATAGTTTATCTTCAAGGAACCTAAGGAAGGGAAGAGCACGGAACCTGCAATGAGAGTTTCCATTGCTGTTACTTACCAATATTAACCACCTCTTCCGATCATAATCTCTTTTCATCTCATGGAATTCCTCGAATTTCAGTTCCCAGATATAGCTTTACTTCTAGCTCCAGCAAAGACGTCACTAAAGAATCAGCCAGACCATGAAAGGCCTGATTATTTTGTTTCTTTTGAAAAGACCACAAGATGGTTACAAGACAATTAAGTTCCTCAGTGATTTTCCTTTGGCTTCACAAAAGAGCCCATACTGATTACTGAGTCGACAAGCTCCAATTGACTTCAGTGCCCACCAATGAAAGCAGTTAACAGACCCACACCTAACCACATGGAATAACATTTATGAATAATCCATTGCCAGCCTTGGAGATGTTCTAAGCTAACAATATCCAACTCTGCTACCCAACAGAAAAACAGAAGCCAATAGAGCTGGGGGATTGGGCATATGCTTTAATCATTGATAGAACATGTTTTTTAGTCAATGTTGAGCAACAAATGTTCTGTACCAGTCCCACAGCAAAATTAATAAAAAAATAAACGAAAAGATAACTCGGATCGTTTTGGGGGAACCTGACACCACTGTCGGATTGTTTGAGAGATAAAAACCTCCAAATAGAAATTCTATTGATAATTTTCTTGATTGAATTACATGATCCCTAAGGCCCCTTTATAGGGTTACAATAGCCAAAAATAGAAATAGCATAAAGAGATTTTAGGGAAACTAGATAAGTCGTAATCTAATTACAATAAAGCAAATAAAGAAGGTGCATAAAATTGAAAAGCATCTCGGAGGATTGTTACATATTCACACATTTTTTAAAGAGTACTGGTAGGAAATATCCATCCAATGCATTCTTTGGTGATGGTTTTCTTTGTTGAACTCTGATGCAAGAGTATCTGAATAGATTGATCTCGTGTCTTTTTTTTTTTCCTCTGTAAGAACATGTGGAAAGAAAGAATATCCTACAGATATGTCCAGACTTATATGTTGCACCTTAGTTGCTTTTATTTCTTTAACTACCACTACAGCCCGCATTGGTGTGGGTAAATTTTTCTTCAACATAATGATAAAAAAAAAAAAAATACTGGCTGACTGCTGGTTTAACAATACCCTTTATATGGGCTTGGGAAGGCACATGCTGAAGAAAGACACATGTTAGAGGACCCTTAATGATGATGCCACTAAGAAAAATGTATTGATATCTATGTCGTTAGCTATGGTACTTGGATGCTTCAAAATGGGCAATGTATTGTGTTGTATTGTGTCTGATACTTCCTTCCCTGCATATCTATAGTGTTTCCCTGCCATATCTGGCATCATTGGTCATAGGAGCTCTTCCTCGTCATACATTGTTCTCTTTAGGGCTCTCTCTCACATGCACACATCTCCGACATTTGATGACTATTGTTTTCTGGCCCATGTGGTCTTGCTTAGATGTGATCTGGTCATGGACCAGTACATGTGGAAGTCAACTGCAGCTAGAAGTGCTTTCTGTTGAGCTTTTGTTGGAAGATCACCATTTAACGGATAAATTAGGCAATAGAGTTTTAGCTTTATGTCAAACTGATATTTCGCTCAGTATTATCTCAAATCTGCATAGAGAGGCTGATGGGTTGCACATTAGATACTTTTGTTTGTAGGGACAGCATTCCATGTTCTTTTTTTTTTTTTCTAATGGCTAGTTTTGGTTTTTCTTTTTTTTTTTTTCTAATTGTGGCTTCTTTCTGTTTATCTAAAGTTGTATCCTCTTTTTGGTTTTAGTCTTTCCATAAAGAATCACTTTGTTGCTTTTTTAAGTTGTCATAATTGGAACCTGTGTTGTCAGCACCCCTTAAAAGTTCTTTTCTGGAATTCCAACGACCTATTGTTGTGCATCACAGGAAAGGATACTTGAAATTGAATACATTAAGGCTGTAGCACCACAAAAGCTAGAAAAACCTTGTTTGCATGATGATTGGGTTAGTGCAGTTGACGGTTCTAATCCCAGGTAACCATGAGAATGGCTGTAACTAAGCATAAGTGTGTATGTTGTGTTAATTGAATTGTACAAATTGTGTGTGTGTTTTTTAATTATATTATTTTGGCTCATAATCTTTGTATACTACGTTTTCAGCTTTGTATTGTATTTAGAACAACAATCTGACATTTATGAGGATAAGTGATACAAACTACACTAAGGAGCACTTGGAAACTCTAAATTTAAGAGCTTATTTCAATTTTCAGAGCTTATTTACATTTTTTAGTGTTTGGTAGACCTATAATTGGAGTTCACATTGTAGAAGTAGAGGAAAATCCTCTAAATAAAAAAGTAGTCCATGTTACTTTTTTAATAAGAGGTTACTAGTGCAAAGCAGTAAGAGGCTGAATGGGCTAATTTACATATGTTCTGAACAAAAATGCCCATGATAAAATGGGTTTATTCCAATATCTGTTTCGTGTTTTTTTTTTTCTTTTAATTTCCTTGTAACATATTGCCTTGTTAAAAAAAAAGCCCTAACCCTAAATCTTGATAAGCCTTATCAAGATCCTCCATTGAGATTGCAAGTTTAGAATGCCCGGGATTTATTCTAGACTGTGATTCGATTACTGCTTCTATGCAGCGGAATAATAAAAGCAATCAATCACATGAAGAAGACAACACACAAAAGCAATCAATCACACAAAAAAGACAACACATGATTTTAACGTGAAAACCCGAGCAAGAAAAAACTACAAGTCCAGAGTAGACAAAATCAATCACTAACTTCTACGGTACAAGATATACTTTCAACCCCACAGCCAATTCCTCGACACAAGGCGTTGTAGTTGTTTTTGATAGATCTCCATAGCACGTAGTCCCTCGGTGCCCCCAGCTTTTAGTACCTTGATTTTTACAACAAACAAGTCTCTTCAGCAAGAGAACAATCTTCTACAAGGAAGTAGAAGCCATAAATCTCCTACGATGAAATAGAAGCATCAACCTTAGAACTTGAAGCCTTCAGCCCAATTTCTCATGGAAGCTCTAGATAATCTCTCCAATGGCAATCTCAATTCAGAACTTGGAGAGCTCTATGTGTTATGTTGTGCTTAGGGTTGAGAGAAACCCTCTTTTTTTAGCCCATAATTTGTGCCTTAGGTATAAAAATCAAATCCAAATAAAACAAGAAGTTCTGGCACAAATAGGAAAAAAATCCATTTTGGTCGGTGCCTTTCTGCCATTTGTGCGCTTGAGCGCAGTTAAATGGGTGCTCAAGCGCGCTTGCCTGTGTCTTCGGTGCTCAAGCCCGGTCAAACGGGTGCTCAAATGTGCATGATTTCCTAGACGCAACAGCAAGCTTTTTGAGGCCATAATTTTGTCATTTTAGCTCCGATTTATGTAATCTTGAGCTATACGGATATCTACTCGAAACGAGCTTTCTAATGGTAGGTAGCTTACCCATATCTAATGCTCAGTTTTTAAGATGTGACCTTTTTAATCCATGTTGTCCATTCTAAATATAAAACACAACTCAATGGACCTAAGTTTTTTCCAACTCACAAATTAGCCAATACAAACATACTACTAGAGATCACAATTCTCCTCTCGCACACATGTCTGCATCTTTCTCTTATAATAATAACAATATTTATGAACAATTTATAATAAAATATGATAATTTCATTTTTATATGAAAAGGAAACTATATAAATTGAGACTCATCAAAATCACAGCTCTTCCTCCCACTTATAATCAAATTCATGTATCCTCTATGAATTAAAACCTATTTTCGTAAGCCCTTTTTATCCAGTTAAGGTTATATTTTTGAAAATCACAAACATGCCCCTTTAATAAGATCGTATTTTTATGTTTAACAAACATGCCACCATGAAAAAAGAGCTCTTTTTTTTTATATAGAAATTCTGCAAGCAAACTAGTTGTAAACTAGAACTGAAAAATTAGAGCTATATTATAGACCTAATCTTACTATCTCTAATTGGATCAGACTTGAATTTTCCAAGCCGGCCCTTATGGTGCAATATTATATTTACTAGCTGTTGGGGTAGAAGCATGAAATATTGAACAAATGTTAGGAAATGTCATCACAGGTTTTTTGACCTTCTAATTCATAATAAAGATATAGATATTTACATGATATGGTATGTAACATTGGCGAAGCATCTTCTAGGAGTATGAAAGGCCAGTTTTTCATACAACTAAATTCAAATTTTGGAAAAGTTATTTCAATAACGTTTGTAATTAGGAAGTTTTCTAGTAAGAATCAGTTGGCAAATAAAAAATTTTGGAACTCGGCTTTCTGGTCATTCTGTCCCTCTCACTGACCGTCCCACTGTGGCAGAGTTGCATGTAGGTGAATCCCCCCACCTTATTTTTTTTGGACTTGAACCCGTAACCTCAAGGCTGCTATCATGTGCACCTTCCAAATACGCCATGTTTGTCCTCATCCCAGCTGGTTTGCAACCCATTTGATATCCCCACCAGTGGATTTCAGTTTAAAATTCCACTTGATCTAAGTGCTGAGATTGGTGGGGTTGGAAGGAAGCCCATAAATCCAGAGTTAGAGTTAGGATAATGCGTTTACGTCCATTTTTTTTGCCCACACCTTGAAGAACTTTCCATTCCAAAAAGAATATGATTTGCACTCAATGAGATGACCTTACAAAGGAATATTCACAACCACAATTTTTTTAGGTCAGTTCTTACTTGGCACTTGAAAACTACTTTTGTAATTATTTATACATGAATACTAAAGATTAAAAAACTAATGGTTCGTACTGTTATAATATATTAAAGCTAAAGGTTTTGGCTTTAATTTTGACCATTGGTTGTAATTTTGACTAACAGTTACCACTTTATTAAAGTGATCCACATTTTCTCCACACTACCATGTTCCCACTCATATCTATATCTCATCAAACCACTCTTTTTTGCTCTCACTTTTTTCGTTCTATAACAATTGTTGTTCTACCGAATCTACCCCCATCCCTTCTACAATTCTACTCCCTTTTGCCCAGGGATGTTCATGGACCAGGCTAAGTCATATCCAGGCCTTGCCCACCTTTAGAAACATTGGCCCTAGGCCTGGCCCAAGCCTAACACAGGCTGTAAAAGTCAGGCCGAGCCCGCCCATTTAATCAATCAGGCGGGACCAAATCAGGCTTTTGATCAATTTCATGGCCCTTTAACTAATTGTTTTTACTAATTAAATTGATTTAGATGCATTTGTTACATGGGCTGGGCCGGGCCTAGCTTTGGTCTTTCTATCACTTAATCCAAGCCTGGCCTGATTATTAAACGGGCCCTAATAACATATCCAAGCCCGGCCCAAAGCAGAGCGGGCCCTAATCGAGCTCAATCTGGGTAAGCCCATGAACACCCCTACTTTTGCCTCATTTTTTCTATTTTCATTTTACGATGAGGGAAGTACTCATTATCTTTTAATATTTGAAGATTTAAGTTTTGCTGCCGGTCCCAAGCCCGGGTAAAGGAGGAGGGTTGCGTTAGGTAGGTGACAGCCAGCGTAAAACTTTGTCATAACCCAAACATGAATTCTGAACAAATGATATTTCACGATAAGGGTAGGGCGTTCCTCGCTTTAAGCGACGCATTGCAGCATCGCCCGGCTGCAGTGAAAAGTGTGCAAGGGCTACCGCATGACTTTGGCCTAATGCGGTTAAAGAAGTTAGTCCATGAGAAGAAGAGGAGGAATAGGAAAATTAGACTTGCTATTTGGAATATAGGAACCTTGACAGGCAAGAGCATGGAGTTGGTTGAGGTAATGAAAAGAAGAAGAATTAGTGTGGCTTGTATATAGGAGACAAGGTGGAAAGGGAATAAAGCTAAGGAGCTCATGGATGGGTATAAGCTTTTCTATGCAGGAAAGAATAATACAAGAAATGGAGTGGGTATAATTATAGATAAGGATTTAAAAGAGAAAATTGTGGGGGTAAAGAGGTTTGGTGATAGAATTATAGCAATTAAACTAGTACTAGAGGAAGACATAATTCATATCATTAGTACATATGCTCCCCAAGTAGGACTAGAAAAAACTGTAAAAAGACAATTTTGGGAGGAGATGGATGATTTATGCGAGAAATCCCAAATAGTGATAAAATTTTCCTTGGAGGGGATTTAAACGGGCATATAGGAAGAGATAATAGAGGATATGAGAGAGTGCATGGAGGGCATGAATTTGGAGAAAAGAATGAATTTGGAAACACTATATTGGACTTTGCAGTGGCATTTGATCTTATAGTAGCAAATACTTACTTTAAAAAGAGAGATGAGCATTTAATTACATATAAAAGTGGGAGTAATAGGAGTCAGATAGACTTTTTTCTAGTTAGAAAACAGGACCGATTGGCTTGTAAAGATTGTAAGATTATCCCAGGAGAGAGTTTGACTACGCAACATAGGCTTGGAGTTTTAGATATTTGCATTAGAAGTAAAAAGAGAGCAGTAGTAAACAAAATGGACCCTAAAACAAGGTGGAGAGATTTGAAGGGGGAAAGAGCAAATATATTTAAGGACAAAATGATTGAGAAAGGAGAATGGAATATTGAAGGAGAAACTACAGTAATGTGGAATCAAATGGCTAATTGCATTAGGAATGTTGCAAAGGAGGTACTTGGAGAATCAAAAGGGAAGAGACATATTAATAAAGAAACATGGTGGTGGAGTATGGAGGTTCAGGAAGTTATTCGACAAAAAAAACATTGCTACAAAGTTTGGCAGGGGACTAAGAGTATAGAAAATTTTGAGTTGTATAAGAAGGCAAAGAAAGAAGCTAAGAAAGTAGTAAGTAGTGCAAAGTTCAAAGCATACGATGACCTCTATAATAGGTTGGGAACGAGAGAAGGAGAAAAGGATATTTTTAAGCTTGCAAAAATAAGAGAAAAGAAAAGTAGGGACTTAGTTCATGTCAAATGTATCAAGGACAATGAGGAAAATATTTTGGTGAAGGACAACGATATTATAGAAAGGTGGAAAAAATATTTTAGTAAACTTTTAAATGAAGAATATTTGGGCGATACAAGTGTGGAAGAGGATATTTCATTACAAGAGTATACTTTTCTTCGTAGAATTAGAGGGGTGGAAGTGAAGGAAGCATTGAAGCGAATAAAGACAGGAAAGGCAACAGGCCCAGATGGTATTCCGATAGAGGTATGGAAATGTTTAGGAGAGGTTGGAGTAAGTTGGTTATGTAGACTATTCAATAAGATACTTGTGACAAAGAAAATGCCAGATGAATGGAAAAGAAGCATTGTAGTACCTATATATAAGAATAAAGGAGATATATAAAATTGTACCAACTATCGAGGGATTAAACTTATGAGTCACACTATGAAGTTATGGGAGAGAATAATAGAGCAAAGACTGAGAAAAAAGACTAAGATTTCGGAAAATCAATTTAGTTTTATGCCAGGGAGATCAACTATGGAAGCTATCTTTTCACTTAGGCAATTAATGGAAAAATACTGAGCAAAGAGGAAAAATCTACATATGGTCTTTATCGATTTGGAAAAAGCCTATGATAGGGTACCGAGGAATTTAATTTGGTTGGTCTTAAAGAAAAGGAATGTCCCAAGAGGTTACATTGAAATTTTAAAGGATATGTACGAAGGTGTAATAACAAATGTAAAAACCACATGTGGAGAAACGGGCGGATTTCCCGTGACTATAGGCTTACATCAGGGATCATCCTTAAGCCCTTATCTCTTTGCATTAATTATGGATGAGTTAACTATGCATATTCAAGAAGAAGTATCATGGTGTATGTTGTTCATAGATGATATAGTATTGGTGGATGAATCAAGAGAGGGTGTAAATGCAAAGCTTGAGAGATGGCGGGGGGCATCAGAATCTAGAGGCTTTAAAATAAGTCGTACAAAGACAGAATATATGGATTGCAATTTCAGTGGACATATACAAAGTGTTGAAACCACTGTCAAAATTGAAACCCATGAGATACCACGTAAAGATTCTTTTCGGTACCTAGGTTCGATGATTAGTAAGGATGGGGAGATTGACGAAGATGTGGAGCATAGGATAAGAGCTGGATGGCTGAAGTGGAGACTAGTTTCGAGAGTACTTTGTGATAGACAAATGCCAACAAAATTGAAGGAAAAATTTTACAGGACAGTGGTTAGACCAGCTATGATATATGGAGCAGAATGTTGGCCAATTAAGAAGACACATATTCATAAGATGGATGTAGCGGAAATGAGAATGCTTAGGTGGATGTGTGGTAAAACTAGGAAAGATAAAATTAGAAATGAGCGCTTTCGAGAACATTTAGGGGTAGCACCAATAGGAGATAAGATTAGAGAAACTCGTTTAAGATGGTTTGGGCATATTGAGCGTAGGCCAGTAATGACACCGGTGAGAAAAAGTTTGGATATATAGGTGGAGGGTCCATCACGAGGTAGGGGTAGGCCGAAGAAAACATGGATGGAAGTCATTAATTCAGATTTTAAGAAGTTGCACTTATCGAAAGATTTAGCTCAAAATAGAACGGAATGGAGAAATAGAATTCATGTAGCCGACCCCAACATGGTTGGGATAAGGCTTTGATGATGATGATGATGATTTGAAGATTTAATTTATAAAGCATGGGTTTACCGTGCTAAGCACGGGTTATTGTGCTAGTTATATTATTATTATTCTCACTGTTATTTCTAATAAAATTAAGCCTTATAATAAAGCGATGTCCTGGAGTGTCATATTTGCATGTGAGCTTCTTCCATTATGTAATATCACATAAAAGTGCCTTCTCCTTAAATAGCATTAAATCAAAGGAAGATCTCTATGTGACACATCAATGGAAGTGTTTTGCCCTCTTGAAATGGCAATAATAAATGACTGGCTGATGAGTGTTCTTTGTAACCTATCACAATTGCTGTTTCTCTTAATGTGATGGAGATCTAGATTCTAAAGCACCATTCAAAAAAATTCCAAATTCTAGGGTTTCACTGATCTTAAAGCACGATTTCTTTGCTTACAAATTCCATTCTTCTTTATGCAGTATTTGAATTTTGTATTGGTGTAAAAACCTTCCTGCGTGAGAAGCAGGAAACTATGTATGGCACTTGTGTGGTAAGTTGTTGCATAGTAGGTGGTTATGGTGTTCCTTCCTGTTGGTGGTTTGCTTAAAATTGCTTTTATCCTTTCTTCCCCTTTTGCTGATTTGGAAATCTTCCTCAGTGGCTTGCTTTTCTCTTTCTGAAAATAAGCACTAGGGTTAAAACCGTAGGCCCATCCGCTACAGAGCCTTACCATTGCTCCAATAGTGGTTGGCGGAAAGGTCTTATCCTTTAGTTGGATAAGTACTGCAAAATTTTGGAATACCTCAATCGCTGATCCCAAATGCTGTAAGATGAAAGTATTAAATGCTGAATATGTATTAGAGGTTTCAACCTTGAACCAAATATTTAGTCTTGCAATGTCAATGGAAGATGAACGCCTTGCAATATTTCACTTTCCGCTTAACTTGGATTCATCTAGTGAAGTTACACTGACACATATCTTCTGGCAGCTTCATATTGACAGGTTGCTATGACAGCATTGGCAGGTAAGACTTGCTAACGAGCAACAGTTTTCATCAATTCTGTTTTTCTGGGAATCGGTTTACACTATTTTAATTTGACAAGTTCAACTTCTAATAGGATATGGAAAGCTGGTGGATTGTGTACACATGTCTTGGAGGGGCACAGTGATGCAATTACATCAGTCAGTATCGTCAATCATAAAGGTTGTTCTTATGAGAGAAAGTTCTGTTTGTGGCCGAGTGATGTGTTCTTTTGAAGCACCCACTCAAACCATATGGAATCTGTTAATAGAGTATCATTCTGTTTATCTTTAAGCTTTGCTTTACGAGTGGCTGCTTTAGCACAAGGGTGCTTCAGTGATTCTGTGTAAATATGTGTGGACTCACGTTTTTGGATTTGTAACTGCCCAATTTCACTACAGTTATCCCAAAAAAAAAAAAAAAAAAAAAAATCTGCCCAATTTCATTACTCTTAATATTAGTTGTCTATTCATTTGACAAGCATTTGCAGGAGTTGGGAGTCATGGGGGCATCTGTTTATCTACTGCTTCAAAGGATCGAACATTGAGGCTGTGGAAGGTATGCTAAACTAGTGCTTTTAACTTTGACCGAGATCTTTATCTAAAGTAGTTAATCGCGTTTTTACTATTAAAGTTAGATGCAGCCGAGCCTGAGAATCTTCCTATGAAGATTAGAGCATTTAAAGTCCTAAGTGGCCACACATCGTCTGTGCAATGTGTTTCAGCAGGTCCTGGAGATATGGTGAGACTAATTTCTTTGTTTAAGCTCGACGAGTATTAGTCCTGAGTTTGTGTTTGTGAATTCAGAATTTGCAGCTTAGTCATGTTGTACCAGGAAAGTGATGCTGAGCATGTGGTATTTTGCTTTCTACTTTTAGGTATGTTCAGGTTCCTGGGACTGTTCTATCAAGATTTGGCAAACAAGTTTTGATGCTGAAGGTGATGTAGTACCAATAAAAAAAAGAAAGGTGGATGCTGACACAGCCTTAAATGAAGAGCCTCTAATGAAGGTATTTCTGTTCATTTAACCTTGAGATGATATTTTCATCACCATATCCCTGATATGGTGTCAACTCTCGCTTCTTTTGTATAGTTCTAACTTCTAACTTGGCTGTTTGAATGAATTTAATGGATCTTGCACTGTTGTTTTTGTTATTAATGGTGAATAACATTGGTATAACACTCAGAGATTGCCAGAGGTTTTGTTGCCTTGGAAAACATGTATGTTCGGATTTTGGAGTTCTCTACCAGGGCCAATAGAGTAATTGTCTCAACTCTTTCTTGAAAGAACCATGCTGTCAGTTTTTGCAGCCTGTGAAACATGAAACCTGTCTCATGCGGTTTCTAGACTCGGTGGACAATTTGGAATTTTCCACTGAGCTACGTAAATAGTACATAGTTTTCAGTTTTTTTTATTGTCTTAAAGCATAATTGTGGATCAGCTTCTTTTTAGGATTGACTGCTGAACCTCTCCCTGTGAATTGGCTTGTGTACAGAGATTTCCCTAGTCGATAACTTAAAGCTGTTAAAATGCTTGGGCTTTTAAATTGATGACTACCATTACCAAGCATAGTATTTACGTATCATGTCTAGTCCATGATGAGACCTTTCTATTCCACACCTTTTTCTGTGAATAGTGATGTCCCATAAAAGAAAGGCTCCGAATGAATTTCTCAGTAGAGAAAAGGTTAAAAAGGTTTTGCCATGGTTAAACTGCTAGAAAACTTAATAACCATGGAAGTGATCCTCTTGCCAATAATTAAAAAATTAGAAAAAAAAAAACTGAAAGTTGCTTCTAGATCTACAAAGATCTAGAGTATTTATTAGTTTAGTGTTTCTCAAAATTTGAATTACCTTTTGTTCCTCTCACTAAGATTGTTCTTTACTTTGTGATACCTTTTTCACTCGCTGTGTTTACATTTTCTAGCACTTGCCTTTTCTTGTTATTATATATTGCACTTGCTTCCAACAATGACTGTTCTGCAAAATAATCGTATGAAAGCAGGGGGACCAAATTTAGTCAAGTTGACTTGAGTTCTGGATCCGGATCCATGACTCCAAATAATATTTTTTGTTTGTCCACCAGTAATAGAGATCATTTGGATGAAGTGGAAGCACCAGCTGCAGCTTGCATGGTTATGTGCAAAGGATCTAGGGAATCTAAAAACCATACATGACCACACATAGGGGGACCAATGGAACCCATGGTCTCCTTCAGCTGTGGCCTAACTAGGTCTCATGGCTGGCCTAGCCTGGCCAATAGGCATCACAGCTTTACTCTGGGGTGGACCCAAGTACATGCTTTTGGGGGTGGTCACCTCCGTCAGACCTGAGTCTACTTCCAAAACCCAATGAAAATATTGGGTCCATTTCCAAAATCCATAGAGATTCTGGGTCTGCCCCAAAACTGACATGAAAATCTTGAGTTTAACCCAACTACCTATTTGGGTCCTTCCCCACAAACGCAAATCCTGGGTTCTCCTTTACTAACCAGGCCGATAGGTCTCAAAACTGGTCTGGATCAGGCCCACAGCCATTCATTTTGAACTAGGCTTGGACGTGCACCTTGACATTGTTTATTATTCTTATAGCTTTAGGAGTTTTGAGTCAAATCCTTATTAATTAATCGAAAGGTCATGACTAAAACAGTTGGCTTCTTTGTAAGGGTTTTTTTTTTTCTTTCCTCTCTCTTTTGATGACATCCCCATGGTATTTTTACCCGACATGACTATTCCCATCCACACATGACCCTGAAACACACATGCACCACATAAGTCTGGGGTGGGAATTGAACACAAGACATGGGGAGCAAGCCCACACCTTATGCCAGTGAATTATCACCCAAGTGGATATCTTTTAAGAATTGTTGTGCAGCTTACTGTAGTTTAGGGGTTCTCTAGCATAAAACTCATAAATATTCCTGTTATAGCAGTCGACCAGCATGTTGCTAGCTGTCTCCTTCTTGTCCAAGTTGACTAGGTGTTCTGCAGTATTTTCAAGAAGGGCATGGCTTCTTTTGGGTTTTCCTTCTTATCATTTTACTTGCATGCTGGTCATATTTACTACTCCCAATTCTTTTATAGAGCTTCTGTGGAGGATCATTCATATGAGGTGCTGTCGGGTAGGACCAACCCTTTTCTTGATTCCTTCTAAATTGTTTGGGACTCCATCAACCAGCTGGTGGCTTCAACAGTTAACCAAAATGAATTCAGATAGATTGTTTTCCCAATGTGCTTCAATCTTAAAAAGAAAATTCTATTTCAATTATTTTTAGTTATTTCTATTCACACTTTGCCTTAACATGCTTTTTTATTGATTAAATAACTTTTATGATTTTATCTTTTCATAATGCCTATTGAAACATCTACTAATGTTTTGGTGTCCATTATGTCTTATCTTCACAGATATCATGGTTCAAAAACTCCACTTGCCAACCATTCAAAAAAAAAAAAAAAAAAAGGGAAAAAACTGGCAGGCCACCTGGTGGAGTTGTCTTTATTGAAGACTTGATCGAGTTTGACTTAGTCAGAAAGTCATTAGTGGTCTTAGATGAAATATCACAATATACCATGCATATGTTGTATTTATATTGAGAAAATACCTACTACAAACCAGGCCAGCGCCGCTGCCGCCCCCCCCCCCCCCCCTCCCTCTTTCTCTCCCTTCCGTCCTCCTCCTCTTTCTCTATCTCTTATGCCAACACTAGCTAGGGGGATTGAAAGCTTTTGTTCTCGATTAGATGTATGTTCTCGATTAGATGTAGGTTCTACATGAACATGCACAGGAGATTGTAACCATCTTTAATGGCCCTTAAGTAATAACAGTTTATAAGTCAGCCTGAACCTGGTCAAGGCCCACAGCTTGGTTTGCCACTGATTTTTTTTCTCTTTTATTTTTTTTTTAGTTTTATATAGTTTATACTATGAAATTATATATTATGCAATTCTCATACGAGAACATCTATATCTGTCTATATCAAGGATTAAAATAGGAGTTGCGGCAGTCATAGCAGCCACTGGCGACTGGCCAAAATGCTATGTAGCATGCGATGCGTTGTCGCATAGTGGTGTGAATTTTTTAAGTGGTCAAAAGAATTCAAATCTTGTGTAACAGCCAATTTTGTGTTTTTTAAGTGATTTAGAACCAAGACAACATTCGGAAAGGGAGTTGAGGATAAGAAATAGGAAAAACAATGTCTTAAGTTAAAACTGCTTGGCTTTATTGGGTTTTAGACCGCAGTGCCGCTGTTTTCAAAATAGCAGTGACTCCAACTGCTATGGCGGATAGTGTGGATGCTATTTTAAACTATGATTGATATTATCAAGACATGGGAATGGGAGTGAGAGCCCTTGTATTAGTGTGTGTGTGTGTGTGTGTGTGTGTGTGTGTGTGTGTGAGAGAGAGAGAGGGTATTTGTATACACCTTAAGAGCACCACAGCTGTATTACCCTAGAGATTTGATAGGATATACATTAGTTTTAATTAGGGTTACAGTTCCCTGATTGTGATTGCATTCGCCAAATTTGGCTGTTACTTCGGCAGAGAGAGAGAGAGAGAGAGAGAGAGTATTGACCTGAGATAACACCAGTTTGTTATCTAATTGTATTTTTGTTCTTAATTTTGAGTCATTTAAATATTTTTTAAAAAGGTTTTTTTATTGATTGTGATAATCTTTCATCCTATTCAGGGGGGTGCTTTATCAACGCTTGTAGGTCATACGCAATGTGTATCTTCTGTGGTCTGGCCAGAACATGAAACTATATATTCTGGATCTTGGGACCACTCTATCAGAAGATGGGATCTTGAAACAGGCAAAGACTCCTTGAACTTGGTATGCACGTTCTTTTCCCTATCAGCACTTGATCGTCGGCTGTTTGTTAAAGAACATTAAGAAGAGACTGTTTGACTGAGTCCAAGTCTGACTGCTAACTGATTTGACCAGTTAGCTGTTGTGGGTTTGGGAACTTGTTCTTGGATGGTCAATTATAGCTTGTTCTGTGTCTAACATTGAGGTCAAATGTGCCAGGGCTCTCTGGGAAACAAAGGCTCTTGTCTATCCATCCTATTCTGTTTGTTCACTGGCATTTGAGAGATGCCAAAAGTTCTTTATTTTTGCACCTATTTTTGTTGACACTAGTTAACCTTGAGCTGTCTGTGTAGGTCTGTGGAAAGGTCGTCAACTGTCTTGATGTTGGCGGTGAGAGCTCTGCACTCATTGCTGCTGGTGGCTCCGACCCTGTTCTTAGGATATGGGATCCTCGAAAACCAGGCATGTTAAATAAGTGAACTGCTGACTTGAGGATCTTTTTTGCCTATTTGGATCTTGATCTCACTTAAAATCTGCTATGTGTAGGAACTCTGGCTCCCATTTTTCAGTTCTCGTCTCACTCTTCATGGATCACAGCTTGCAAATGGCACACAAGTTCATGGTTTCATCTGCTTTCTGCATCTTATGATGGGAAGGTGATGTTATGGGATTTGAGAACGGCGGTAAGCTCCCTTATGAAGACATAAATAATGCAAGTCATGGTTGTAGAGAAAAACGTAATTATAATTGCATGATGGGCACTCATGGGCTGAACACGGTTTTAGCTCAGAATACTTAATGTCCAAGCAATGTTCTCTTCAAACCATTGTGGAGTTAATTTAGCTGATGGCCTGGCCTATAAAACTCACTATTTCAATAAACCTGAGCAACAATCATACTAAATTCAGCTTGCAAAACTACGTCCAAACATATGATACGAAGACACTCCAAACCAGGCAACATACGCATGTATTATTAATTTCTGGTACTTTTTTTTTGTGTGTGAAATCCTTGTCTTGTGATATCAAATGCTGTGTCCCTGGCATATCTATGCCATATCTGGGCATCCTTAGTTCAAAATACTTGTACAAAGAAGAATAATGAAGACCCACATGTGACAATGTACTTTGGCAAGTTATCCTGTGAAAGTCCTGGTGCTACCTCGATAGGTTTCTTTTCCAAGTGTAATACGTTCCATTTTTTACAACTCAAGCTCCGCGAAGATGTCTTCATTTAGCTTCTTAAGCAACCAACTGGTCACTTCCAAGCATGAGAATTGTCCAATTGCTGAGTGGTTCTGTCCTATGCTTTTTTTACCCGTCTATAACTATCTTGAAAGCTCAGTCATCTTGTCTGTAAGTAGGACTTTTGGAGTAACTGATTATAGCCCTTCATGCAGTCCCCCAAAGAGTCTTGAGAACCAACCCCCTCGAGAGCTTTCATGCCAAATAATTTTTCTGATTGCCTGCTGGAAAACCATTGAATGAAATGCCCAAATATGAGAAGTGGAAGGCCATAGGACAGCAGCAATCCAATTGCTGCACTTCTCTGGTTTTTCTTCCAGCATGAAATTATTGTGGAGGAGTGGAGTGGATTTCAGCCCAGCGCCACACCCACAACCACCCCCCCACCCCCCCCCCCCCACCCCTGACACACCCAAAAAAGAAAAAAAAAATTAAAAACTCAGTCCAGGCATCTTTTATGCCCAAGAAATAGCTACCCCATCGATAAGATCTTCACACCCAAGCTCTCAAAACCAGGAACCAAATTAGCTTTAATAGAAACTTCCCTACAAATTTCCACCGTCCTTGGCTTTAACACATAATACAAGTGGCATAAAAAAACTAGATTCTCTTGTTCTAGTAAGAAAGAGAAAAATAGACTCCTAATCTAAGAGCAAATTTAGATTTACCTCTCTTCATAATCCTGTAGGCGCTGGTATATGAAAAAGAATCTTTAAGATGGGCTTTGGCACCTGACAGCGATGTCCAATGCATGAGGTGGGCTTTGAGACTTACCCATGGGATTGATTCTCCATGTTCCTTTGACTGCACGCACCCTTGACGATAATGTTGTCCAGTTTGCATCAAAAAATGTGTTTTATTTTACGCAATTCAAGATTTAAATTTTGAGACTCAACTTTGGTTAGTGCTTTAAATTATGGGTTAAACTGAATTTATCCAAAATTCAATGGTCTCTTGAAGTACTTGACCAAGATAATTTAACTACCTGACTGACAAATGGTGCGCATGCCAACCATATTTGCAGCATAGAATGTGCATCATATATGATCTCTCAAATTTAGACACCCATGCATGCATATTCAGACAACCACACATGTATCTTTCTTAAATATTAACCAAGTTTATCAAGTATATGGGATTTCTGGAGAAGTGGATATAAATGGCACATTTGATTTATGTTTGAAGGGTCTCTTTTTTTTTTTTTTTTTCTGTTGCAGTGGCCATTGGCAGTAATAGACTCCCACAAAGGAAAGGTAACTCCTTTTCCTTTGGTCTTGTCCGTACCATGTTGAAGAATTTGGCTTCCTAACAGTTTTTGACAACATGCAGGTTCTATGCGCAGACTGGTGGAAAGGTGATAGTGTTATTAGTGGTGGAGCTGACTCAAAACTTTTCATTTCTTCTGAAATTTCTATCCAACAGTGAGGTAACCCTGTCAGGTTTTCAGTGATTTTTCTTTCTTTTTTTCCTGTGGCAATAAAATATGAGGGAGGGAGAGAGAGAGAGAGAGAGGTTTTTGTGTTAATCTGCGCTGCTTATCTTTATATTCACATAATGCTTTGTGGAGAGAGATCATAAGCTTTTGTGTTGCTATGCACTGCTTATCTTTGGATTCACTTGATGCTCTGTAATTTCCAATTTTCAGATATATTTTGGCGATGAATTGGATGTATTGCTAAAGAAATTTTGCTTTTGAGGACAAACCCCAGACGGTTGAAATTAATCAGAACTTATTACAGAGCAACTTGGATGATTTTCCTCAGGAAACAAAAGAAGACTCTGGAGGAATCTGATTGGAAGAAAGATGAGACTTCTGCCTTTAAACTACTTGGTAATGGCATGGTGGCCAGATACATCATTACTTGGCAGAGTAAACGAATTTCTAACCATAAGCTAATCCTCAACATTGTCAATTTTGGTTTCATATTAGTTCCATATAGGGTTTGGAGCTTCCTTTTTGAGGAAAATGTTTTGTTGATTAGCAAACTAGAAACTGCGGAAACTGCTTGTATGTTGCTTTCATTTTATTGTGACGGTATTACTACACTTGACTATCAAGTTGTGACGATGTTGATTTCTCATGGACCGGGCTGGGACGGCTATCTGATTCCATTAAACTTTGGACAAGGCTTGGATTAAGTATAGAAAAACCGGCCTGAATAAGTAGTTATCGTAATTTAGTGAGATTGTTTGTCCAATTAAATTCCTAGAAATCTCGTACAACTGATAAAGAGCTGTGCATAGTCCGGTTGAATGAATTGTCAGAATTGGGCCTTGCATTCTTTGGCCCGTCCAGGCTTGGGTCGGATATGGACTCGTGTGTCAACCCTGGATAAGCCTCAGCTGCCATAGCTCAAATCCCTTTTATGTAGTTGAAACGCGAGGCCCAGTGAGCTGTGTACATGGGACTGGGCTTGTATAGTCTGCAGATGGGGCCTTTATTGTTCATGCCGCCCAATCTGAAGACTGGATTTGCTATTATGTTTGTGGTCATTGGCCTAACAATGATCTGCACCCTTTATTTGCAATGAAAAATTAAATAGTATCTTGTTTTAGTAAAAATATATAAAATAAAAGTGAATACAATAAAACCATTAAAATAAGTAGGGGTTTTTCCTGTCAAAATCCTCTTATACTCCGTGGAACAAAAAGGACTCCAAAGTTGTTTATTGCCTGAAGTGGTCCTTTGTGCCCCTTTTGATTGTTATTATTTTTATTTTTTTGGATATTATTCATAAGCAATAATATCTATGCTCACTGTATTATAATACCTTAACGAAACCCATTCCCCATTCTGTCTTCCTCCTCTCTTTTGTCTTGCCAATATCAATGCTTCTTCGTCAATAACAAAATCCAGTGGACCAGTCCTATCCACGACTAACATTCTCAACCTCATTCACCCTTTATTCCCTTCTCTCCCTCGAAAGATTTGACCCTGTCCTAAGTACCTATGGAGTACAAGCTCTGGCATTTTTGGACTTTAATGGGAAGAGGGTTGAACTGGAAACTGAATATCGGACTGTCGTTGAATGGACAGAATGGTACGATGTTCAGAGTGGGGTTGAAATGAAGGGGAAAGAACCTGTTGGAAAGATGAACTAAGAATGGAGAGATGGTCTTCCCCATCAGTGGGTTGTTGTAAGGCAACATCCAGAACCATTCTGGTCGTTAGTCTTGCGTCTCCACGAGAGGGTTTAAAGGATGACCCTCCATCATGCCAATTAATGCCTCGTCTATTAGAGGCAAGATCAAAGGTGAGAACGGAGGTTGCTCTTCCTGCACAATCACACAGGAATCCATGTTGGGACCGGCGATGATCTGGGGTTGATCATGTACGGGGGTTGGACTCGGAATGGGCGAAGGCAGAGACAGATGGATATTGAAATTCCCTTCCATTTCCTCCGAAAGACTCTAGTAGAGGACTGGGTTGCATGGAGCATTTTTGCTAGGTCTTCACTCGGTCATAGTCGAATATGATTCCTCATGTGTAAAACGATGGTAGAACGATGGGGTAATGGGAGTAGCAAACTGTCATGGGTAGGACTGGGCCACTGGATCTTGTTATTGAAGAGGATGCCATTGATGTTGTTAGGATAGAAGAGAGGAGGAAGAGGAAGAACCATTTAAAAAACAAAAGGGAGGAAGAGGAAGATAGAATGGGGAATGAGTTTTGAGCGTGGGTTAGAACACAGTTACCATAGATAAGGCTACTCATAAATAATATTTAGAAAAAAAACACAGAAAAGGGCCCAAGGATCACTCCAGGCCATAAATTTTTTTGAGGTCCTTTTTGTTCCACGAAGAATCTAAAGGGATTTTTCCAAGAAAAATCCCCTAAAAAATATATTAAATACAATTGATAAAAATAAATAAAATAACAGTAAATACAATTGATAAAAATATATATAAAGATAAGTAAATACAATATAGTATCTAAGGTGATTGATTATTCATGTTCCATGGATAAAATATAGATTATGGAATGAACTATAGACCATACTCATGGGGTTTATAGTACTCGAAACTCAGCTTGTAGTGCATTATCACTACTACAATTTTATGGAAAATCAGTGCGACTATTATCATCAGCAACAATTAATAACTAGCAGCAATTAGTGCTATTATTAGATAACAATTAAGAATTAGTTACGATGATTTAGTGGTATACTTATTAGCAAACAAGCAGCATCCACCCGAATGTAAGGCTTGAAAATTTTATGGCTGACATTGTCAAAATCGTACCTTCATATCATGATACTTGATTGCCTCTCTTGTGATGAAACGATTTGCCTTGATGAAATGATTTTGATGAGCATTCTAAATTTCTCATAATTTCTAGCGTTGGGGAAGAAAATGCTCGAGTATACCCTAACGTCCAGAAAGCTGGATTACGGATTTTTTAGAACTGGGTTAAGGTCATTAATTTGAGCTGAATCCATTAGACCCACCTGTGGAGCAGAATATAAATATTTGACCTCATCTGTACTTTTTTTAGTTTGATAATTATTATCTTGTTTGGCTGCAGGCTTTTTTGTAATTCGATGTGGATATGGATATGCATGTTGCGTTCAAAGCCCATCGGTGTGCCGATATGGCTTGGGCCACCTAAGCCTGGTATGCTAGCCCAGCCCAACCAGGGCAATGAACTCCACTGTGCAAACGGTCGTGACTCATGCGGAAGAAAATATTCCTTCATTATGGCATATGGTCAAAGCTCAATTGGTTAACTACTGAATTTGCCAATTTGGGGTCGCAGTTCACAAGGAACAGACTGACGACGGACAGTATTAGGGGGTTAGTTTGATCATAGGCGAGCTAGGTGGCCCATAAAAAGTGGCCATAGGACGATTTTCATATGAATGCCTACCATAAAAGAAATCACCAGTCAGAAACTTTTGGACATAGACAAAGAAAACATAAAGACATAAGCTCTAGCGCTCGGAATTAAGCCCCTAAAAGTTCAATGCTACCCCATGCTGGGCTGTGGAAAGTAAACGGGACTGTGTAACGGGCTTCGATTGATTCAAAGGTCAGCCCAAACTATGAAATCTCAAAAAGTTGGGCAGATGTTAAATTGAGATGTATTTGGGTTCTCTCCGTATCCCTTTCCAATCTGATTTGTAAAGTCCAGGTCAATGAATTGCTGGCAAAGAATGTCAGCTCTGAGTCTTGTCTTGGACCATGCATACCCACCCAGAACCACATGAAGGGGCACGTGGCCGACATACACTCCACAACTAGTTCACTGGAATTGGATGCAACAAAGAACGAATCAGAGCCAATACTTCAGGTTAACCAGAAAACAAGCAAACATTAACCCTCATCTACACAAACCGAATACACCTGCACCCATGATTCAGGATAACCGTTGCCTAAAAACAAAAAGAACCCTCATCTACACAAACTGAATATGCCTGCACAGATCCAATCTTGCCCTGATGATTCCTCTTTCGTAGTTCAGTGAGTTTCAGATGCAAAAAAAGTGAGTGAAATTACCCAGTAGCTAGAGAAACCAAGGATAAGAAACCAAGGATAAACTGAAAAGTGGAGAAACCCCACCTTTCAAGCTGAAGACAGCAGATCCAGCGGTCAAAATGGACAAACTCGCGATTTCCCCCCTCACTTGGGGTTATTCGTTTCTCTGAGAAAAATCTATTGAGAGAGCTCCTTCCCCTGCCAATATTCAACCAAACATGGGCAAACAGAATCCCTTACAACAGAGGCCTTTCCCTTTCTCCTGCTTTGCTGCAGCCAAAAACACCCTTCTTGTTTTCTGAGCTCTGGTATTCAACTTTTCTTCCATTTAACCTGCTAGTTTCAGAGATTAGAAAATTGGAAGGGTTGAAAACAACAGAATAACTGGACAGTCAGCAGTCACAGGTGTGTTAAAGGGCTCTGTTATTGACAGCATCAAATTGCTCCCTGAAAGGAACCATAATCTCAAATTTGTGTTCATTTTTCACAGTATGCAAGAGACAAGAAAAAATAAATCTTATAAGAATAATATTTGCGAAGCCAAAAAGGAATGCCCCTTACTAATTTCTCAAGGGACAACCCTTAACATTCACAGGAAGCAAAGGTCATTTACATTAATCCCTAATTTGTAAAAGACAAAAATGCCCATGAGCGTCAATGACTTGGTTGCAGCATAGTGAAACCAGAGCAGAAAACCATTGAATGCCACATTAAAATTAACCCAGAAACATTTTAGACTTACCTACTTACCATGTGCACCAAGGAAGCTGCTGAGAGACTACAACTTCCATCTCCAGGCCTCACTGAGAATCTGATTGGGTAAAATTAATCTCCCCGATTTTCATAGATTTACAAGAGCCTGTGGTTATCAAAGACGAAGTATACAAATCCCATTCTGAAGGCATCACCATCTTTTCATCAGGACGACCCAAAAAATCCACAGCTTCTCACATCTCGAGAATGCAACTTGCCTGGTCTCTCTTTCTTTTCCATGTCATACGCATTGAAGATCAATAGTGTGTGCATAAAAGCACTTGATATTGATTGCATAAGAGGGAGAGCAAAATCAATTGATCTATGACTAAAGTGAGAGGCACGGCACTCCCTCAGGGAGATTTCTAGGCATTGGAAGGGCAGTCACATGCCTCTTAGGGTATGATCTCTGGGCAGCTGCCTCAGAGGATGACGAGCTCTCAACTCCATCTGCATTACCCCGCCCATGGAATCTGGCAAGACGGTAAAAAACAGAAATCCTCTCCAATTCTTGGCATTCAACTCTTACATCTAAAATTGAAGGTCTCTTCTCCAATCTGCAAGACCACAAAAGAAAAAAGAGTTTAGCTACTTGGGCAAGTTTTCAAGTTAACGAGGGGGGTAGATTGAAATTACTTACTTAATTCCTATAGGGCCTACTTGTTGGAGAATAGAGGAGCTCATGCTTTAGTCGCTAGCACTCTATTTCTTTGTAGGTTCTTGGTTTTTTATGTTTTAGCACAAGTAAGCTATGATACCTAGATACGGATAAGGGTACAAATATGAATACAAGGATCTAGGATACGACTCAAGGCTTTTGGAAATCTAAGATACGGATACTGATATGGGTGTCCTAATTGTTTCTTTTGATCATATTCAAATTAATGAAATTATCATTGTCTACGTTCCTTTCTAACATTTTCTTTGTTGAGAAGTAAGAACATTTAAAGAACTATATGAAATAATGGACTTGCTAAGTAGGATATGCTAAACTTAAAGAACTATATGAAATAATGGACTTGCTAAGTAGGATATGCTAAACTTATACCCTATAGTATCGGTGCAATATTAGATGCCAATACAAGTATCATATCGGTCCGCTACAGATATATTGGGGCTTGTACAAACATTCATGCATCATAGCTTGTAGGGGAATAATACTCTCATACCTCTGTTTCTATCTGTTCGGTTTTCCTTCTCAGTTTGGTCTTCCCAGTTTCTTCTTTTCCTTAAAAAGTTACCACTTACGGATAGGGGGAAATGGGTATCTATCCGCATTCGCCAATCTTTAATATCAATGAAAAAAGCAATTATAATATACTAAAGCAACACATTCATCTGACAGTCACAAAGTTTAGACCAATTAGCCATGCATCGCCATACAAAATTAAGACACACGAGTCCAAAAGCTTAAAGGTCACTCACAGATGGGACAGTTACTAGAATCATGACCTCGGATCTCTGCCTTTCAGAATTTTATAATTTCTTCCCAATTTTCCCTCAAAAATATCAAGTTTCTCATTCAGATAGGAGCATTCGTTGCCCTTTTTGCCCACTATGCAAATAATAGCAAAATGTTAGCTCGCGCACTCTCCCTCCTGGGATGCACAAAGCATTCACGTGGAAATGTCTCCCTCCCGTCCAACATTCTGAGGCTGGGATAGTGGGATGCACTAAGGACTCATATGGCAATGTTTATGGCACCCATCCTCTGCTTTCTCTTCTTTTATTTCTTATATATAAACCCCAAATGAGTAACTTACTTTACCAAAAAGGGGCTTCATCTTCTCAGGAAACATACTTAGCAGAATCAACAAAAAAAGGTTCCAAGTTCCTCTCATTTCCAATCTTTTGATATCTGTGTCAATGGGTTTTGGTTTTAGTTTCTATAAGGTACTACATTGATGATCTGTGTAGGTTGTGGGGATTTTCTTTAATCATGTTCCACTAGTTTCCAATATTTTCATATCTATGTCAATCTATTTTATTTTCAGTTTTTTATATAGCTACAATGATCTGTGTGGCTTGTGGGGATTTTCTTTGATACGTATTGGAGTATGGTATTTCTGGATTGCAGAATGATGCGTAGAAAAGCATTGATTACGGATTGTTGTGGTTTATTCGATATGTGATGGAGAGCAGTAATTCTGCTTAATTTGTTAATAATGGTGTCCATCTCTAAGCATACTGCTGCCCCAAAATTAGGGTTATGAACAGATATACAAATTTCCAAATACCCGGCATCTCCGACCCATAAAAAACAGGGTTTGGAACCTGAATTTGGTTCCGAAAAAAAATCAGTTTCACTTCTTAAACCAATTCTCAGATTCGGTAAGAAATTGCACAGGTTCTGGGTCCACAAGGTTTGGACCCCCGTTTTCCTGCATGTCATGTAGAGTAGTAGTAAAAAGGGTATGTCATTCCCATCCCATTCATCCATCATACCACTCTCGAAATGCCCTTTCTTCTCAAAACCTTCCTTGCCATGTCCAAGAGCTCCCAACCCACCTCTCAAATCTCTCATGTCTGTACAGGTATGTTAACCTCCCTCCCACCTTGATTTTCTAAATCATCAGGTTGCAATTTCCTCCCCTCCTTCAATACCCTAAATGGCTTCCAGGTTGGAGATTTGAGAATGTATTGAAGGCAGTTCCTCTACTCACAGATCGATACCAAAGAGAAAAGAAGCCTAGGGTCAGGGCAGATCAGGTTGATGGGGCCCCAAAAAAGCGTATAATTTTTAAGGAGCCCTTTGCAAATTCTAGAAATTAGGATGTTCTATTTACATATAGCGCACCCACCCCCCCACCCCACCCCACCCCACCCCACCCCACCCCAAACCCACCCCAAGTTTAATTTCCTAGGTCCACCCCTGCCTTGGGTAGAGAACGCCAGATAAGAAGAGTGTCCATCACTTCAACGCACTTCACTACACAAGAAAATGTACCAAACCAACTACTGTTTCAAACAATGTTTCTCTCCTTTCCCCTTTCATTTATCTCCAGATTCATCGGTTGCTATGCTTTCTCTTCTTACATTTGTTATTGATGTTTTTTTTTTTTCTGTGTGCGTGCGTGCGCGTGCGCGTCATTTTGTCACACATAGAAACTAGGGAGGTGGACTCATAACCGGAACCATGAATAGGATCCAGATTGGAATCCAAATCCAGAACCATCCATTACAAAGGATTATGGATTTAGATGCAGCATATTTCCATTCCAGACACGATCATATGTATAGAAGAGAGCACAACACCCTTATCTTATGCATGAATCATGATGCAGATTTTATGCATAAAAAATGGCAGGTTCCTTGCCCACAGTTAGCACAGGCATCATTTTGCTAGTTTACTATTTGTCAAATTTATTTAAGTATAAATTAAACTTTATTTCCTAAAAAACACTTAAGTTCTAAGTATATTTGAAGCAGCGCAGGGGAAGAAGATTAGCCAACGGGCTAATCTCCAAGCCAAAAGGCTTAGGGATAAATTGTCTAGGTGTCTCACCAAAGACAAATAACTCTCTCAATAGAGAACCAATGCTCAAAGCTTTATTCAATATCAAAATCTATCTCTCTTGAAGAGATTACAACCTTTATTTATAACTATAAAATTTTCTAAGAAAGGAAATACCTAATTCTAAACAGATAAGAAATCCTAAATCAAATCCAACTGGAATCAAATCCAACTGGACTTGCCAAAATCAAACAATTACTATTAATATAATCCTACTACAATTCTACTATGGTTTGGGCCTGCGGGTGTAGACTTTCAATCGGGGCCCATTATGATGATGGCCTGCATCAGCTCTCCCCGGCTTGGAAAAACTCGACTCTGGCGAGTTGCTGGCTTGGTACTGCTCATATAAATCTGGATTGATCTTTTGAAAATCTGCAGCCGTAATCCAGGTAGCTTCAGAGATAGGTTTGCCTTTCCACTTAACAAGAAACTTGTGAAATCCTCCATTCTTTGTTGAAATGATCTGATCATCAAAAACATCTTCAATTTCGTCTGGAGGGAATTGATGAAGAGGAATGCGAAGAGCTTGTTCTTCAAAGGATTCATCATTGTGGTGCCCATGATATAATGTCAAATCTTCGACATTAAACGTGGAGCTGATATTCATATCTGCAGGAAGGTCTAAAACATATGCATTGGAACTGATTTTCTTTAGAATCTTGAAAGGACCTGCACTTCGTGGATGAAGCTTCTTGTATTTACCTGCAGGGAATCGTTCGGGCTTCAAACGAACCATTACCAAATCACCTTCGGTAAACTCAATATGGCGTTTGTGAGAATCCGCGTGCTTTTTATATGCTTCATTACTTGTAGCGATTTGCCGGCGAACTTCATCATGAACATCTTTCATATGTTGGGCAAATTGTTCAGCATCCGGACTAGATCTAGAGTCAACTGGTAAAGGACTTAAATCAATAGGCAGACGTGGCGCAACACCAGTGACAACTTCAAATGGTGATCTCCCTGTTGTTCTGTTGACAGAATTATTATAGGCAAACTCTGCCATAGGCAAAATAAGATCCCATGAAGCAATATGTTCTCCAATAAGACATCGAAGAAGATTTCCTAAACTCCGATTTACAACTTCTGTTTGGCCATCAGTTTGTGGATGATAGGCACTTGAGTATTGGAGTTTAGTGCGCATCATGTGCCATAAAGTCTTCCAGAAGAAACTCATGAACTTTGTATCTCTGTCCGACACTATTGTCTTGGGAAGGCCATGCAAACGAACAACTTCTTTAAAGAAAAGAATGGCAATCTTCTTGGCATCTGCTGTATGAGAACAAGGAATAAAATGTGCCATTTTGGAGAAACGATCAACAACGACAAAAACAGAATCTACTTTTCGCGCTGTTTTTGGTAAGCCCAAGACAAAGTCCATACTCAAATCTTGCCAAGGCGCATGTGGAATAGGAAGGGGCTGATACAAACCTGTATTCTTCTTTTGACCTTTTGCAAGTTGGCATACTCTGCATAATTCACAAATACGGGCAACATCTGTTTTTAAGCGTGGCCAAAAGAAACGATCTTCCACAAGGGCTAATGTTTTATCACGCCCAAAATGTCCACTACATCCGCCACTATGCAACTCACGTATCATAAATTCACGGATAGATGTAGCAGGCAGACATAATTGATTTCCACGGAAAAGATATCCATCATGAAGAGAAAACTTTGGATGTTTTGAACCTTCACCATTTAGAAGGGCTGTATAAATGTGACCAAAGTCTTTATCAGCTGCATATTCTCTGCGTATTTCTTCAAAGCCAGGTACATTGACGGAAATTGTCGTAAGAATGTGAGTTCGACGACTTAATGCATCTGCGACTTTATTTTCCGTGCCAGATTTATGACGCAGAACAAAAGAAAACTCCTGTAGGTATGCACTCCATTTAACACGATTGGCGCTCATTTTCTTTTGAGAATTCAGGTGCTGCAAAGCTTCGTGGTCAGAGTATAAGACAAATTCTTTTCCAATGAGATAATGACGCCAATAACGAAGAGCTTGAACTACTGCATAATATTCCAAATCATAAACAGTGTACTTCTTACGGGAGTCATTTAATTTCTCGCTGAAATAAACAACTGGATGACCGTCTTAACTTAAGACTCCGCCAATACCTACATGGGAAGCATCACAACTAACTTCGAAGACTTTGTCAAAGTCCGGAAGTTTCAGAAATGGTGCCTCAGTCATTTTCTTCTTAATTTGCTCAAATGCTCGAGAGGCAGCATTGGTCCAAGTGAACTCTCCTTTTTTCATGCAGTCAATTATAGGAGCCATAATGGTACTGAAATTACAAATGAATCTCCTGTAAAAGGTAGCCAAACCATGAAAGCTGCGTACCTCATGTATATTAGTGGGAATAGTCCAATCATGGATTGCTTTGACTTTAGCTGGATCCGGTTCAACTCCGCGGGCCGAGACAACAAAGCCCAAAAATACGACTGTGGAGTTCAAAAATGTACACTTCTTCAAATTAATGTAAAACTTTTCTTTTCGAAGTGCACACATGACATACCTCAGATGATCGAGATGTTCTTCCTTTGATTTGCTGAAGATTAGAATATCATCAAAATATACCACAACAAATTTGCCAAGAAAAGGTCGTAGAAGCTGAGTCATTACTTACATAAAAGTGCTGGGAGCATTCGTTAGACCGAACGGCATGACTAACCATTCGTATAGTCCATCTTTGGTTTTGAATGCTGTTTTCCATTCATCTCCGGGCCTAATACGAAGTTGGTGATATCCGCTCCTGAGATCAATCTTGGAAAAGACAGAAGATCCAGACATCATATCAAGCATGTCATCCACTCGAGGAATCGAAAACCGATATTTGATGGTAATTTTATTAATTGCTCGGCTATCAACACACATTCGCCAAGAACCATCTTTCTTCGGTGTTAAGAGGGCTGGAACTGCACATGGACTCATGCTTTCTCGGATATAACCTTTCTGGAGTAAATCTTCAACCTGTCTGCGCAATTCAGCATGTTCGGCAGGGCTCATGCGATAAGCAGGCAAGTTAGGAAGGGTAGATCCAGGGACTAAATCAATGGCATGCTGGATGTCCCGCATAGGAGGTAACTCATTAGGAAGCTCTGCGGGAATCAAACCTTTATTTATAACTATAAAATTTTCTAAGAAAGGAAATACCTAATTCTAAACAGATAAGAAATCCTAAATCAAATCCAACTGGAATCAAATCCAACTGGACTTGCCAAAATCAAACAATTACTATTAATATAATCCTACTACAATTCTACTATGGTTTGGGCCTGCGGGTGTAGACTTTCAATCGGGGCCCATTATGATGATGGCCTGCATCAATATTTCAATGAAAATATTATGAGAACACTAAAATGACATGACCATTTTGCTCTTTGAATATGTTCTCCAAGCTATGATGCCTAGATACAGCATGGATACAGTAGGGACACGCCAAGGACACGGATTTTACACATAAAACGTGAAGTATCGGATACGATATGACATGATATGTTTTCCATTTTAAAGTATCCATGCATCAATCTCCAAGACGATTATGAACCCTAGTTGCCACTGAAAGACCCTGCACTTCTTATCTCATCACATTTTCAGATGACCACTTCCTTGAAATCACATTCTATAACTGATTTAGATAAGCATTCCAAATAGGAAGACTTGCTGCACCATTATAATTTATAAGAGCAACATAAGCCCGAAATTCCCATGCTTTTAAGTTATGATCCATCAAAAGAAATCTCTTTTATAATTTGTTCCTTCCATGTAACATCAAGACTGTAAAATCACCAAAGCAATTTGCTTGTTGACCAACCAAGATCTAGACACTGTAGTTTCATCCAGCGGAGTTTTCTGGGTGCATGAATCAGCAGAGTGTCATACTTACATTTGAATATCCTAACTGAGGTCAAGCTAACAATTACACTACTGTCAGGCAAAATTTCCAGACACTTCGCTGCAACCTAGCAAGTTGGACTTGTGACAGTACTGCAACTGTTACAGTCCTCAGAGACGTTCTGTGCATGCGAGGTTGGTTGGGGGGAGGTGTTTGTAGCATTACATAATTATCATGTGTGACACAGACACTCCTAATATAAACATTTCTAACTTTATGGTCTCATCCCTTCCATCCAACCGTAAGACTCTAGACTTCTGCCTCTGACTTCTTCCATACTGTCTAATTCCCACATTTCACATTTAGAAGCCCATTTTTCATCCTTGTCTGATGCAACAAGACGCCTATCCTCTTCAACTTTTCAAAGGGCTCCAATTTGGTAACTGAGGAGCCCCTTCTCTCTCAAGGACCTCTCTCTTCCCCAATATTTAATATGGCATTCTGAAATTTCATATGAATTCGGCAGTCCAACCCACCTCTGACGTTAGCATTCCCCTACCATAACCAACCGTGCCACCCCCCCCCCCCCCCCCACCACAAAACACCCACCACGGGGCAAAAAAAATAAAAAAAAGCCAAAAACATAAAAAATAAAAAAAAAACCCAAAAAAAATGCCATGGAGCCAACAATATCAAAAACCATTAAGGTTAAGGCGTGCCATCTACAACGGATGACTTGACCAGGACTGGGCAATGAGTGGAGACTGTTCTATGCAGTGCAGACTTGAACAAATCATCCTATTCATAGAGATGAAGGATAGATCCAATCTACTCAACGAGGGATTATCCTCGCCATTCAACCAAACAAGGTGCATATTGGAGCAAAACAGTATCTAGTTTTCAGATAGATTAGAAAGTGAATATGCAGACTACTGAAGAACACTAAAATATGCAGTGGTAGTATATGAGGACAATGGTGGCATTTGCTACGAGTCCACTGAACTCGATTCATACCTCATCAAATCATTTTCCAACTTCCTTCCTCTATTCATACAGTCTTCCACAACTTTCAAGAAGTTATCTCCTGCCTTTTCAGAAGCCTTAACCTTTCCACGCATCCTGCACAAAATTTAAAAATTAGTACCAAAAGAGAAGAAGGCCTTTGCTGAGACAAAGACTCTGTTTGGTTACATAAATTCAGGGAACTAAATGATGCACTCTAGGAAAATAGGGTACGACTTAATACAAAAGGTACATGCATATAGGTACATGTCACCCTCTTGCTAGGGCTAGAGAGGAAAAAAAAAGCAACAGTGAAATGAGCATGAGGCAGGAGGGGACAGGTAAAAGAAAGCATCTAGACATCTTTGCATTCTGTATTTTCTGAAAATAAATGTTACTTTTCATGGAATATAGGTAGCTGAACCGCACCAAATTGAGTCAAAGCATGCATTAATAAATGATAATTTACAACTAAAAGATGCCAACGCACCAAATTGAGTCAAAGCATGCATTAATAAATGATAATTTACAACTAAAAGATGCCAATATCCCAGTTGCTACTCATTTGGTTAGGGACATGAGAGTGTGTGTGCGTGTGAGAGAGTGGATGAGTTCCAATATAGGGGAAGAAAAATCCATACATATTACTGCAGTCTGGATGAAGAACACAATCACTTCCTGAGCATGACATCAGACTGCATGCATCTCCTAATGCTAACTTAGCCGAGAAGTATGCAGCACTCTCATACTCAGAAGTGGCATCCACAGACATAATTGCAGCTGGTATGGAGCGGAAGAGTTGTTGCATTAGATGAGTTGTCAAAATAAGCCTTCGGCTTGGTCGAGCAATTGGTGGTCCATCTTCAACCATTTCAGCTTCATCTTCCACCTTCACACAGATTCCACCACTGAAATTAATACCAGGTGCTGTAGATCTAGCTGAAGAATATTAAAAAAAAAAAATCTAGGCAGTAATAATAAATAGTATCCACACAATAACCATACCTTCTCAATTAGCCGGTTTGTAGCTTGTGCCCAATCAAGTTCTGCCATGCTGTAAATAACAAAACAATTTACATGTTACTAATCAAAATTAAGATATCCAATTGATTTAAGCAACTGTCTAATCAGTTATCACCAAGTCTGAATTATACATACATTCATACAAGTAAATGATTCCCTACTCATCCAATAGAGAAGGGGAAATAACCATAACAGCATCTCAGAGGTGTGAACTTCCAATGTGGGGTTCCTCTCTCCAACCCTTATTTTTCTCACAGAGCCCAAGACCAATCTGCAGAAGGCCAGATTTAGGCTGTGTTTCTTAGGCCTGTATGGAGGGACACTGGCTCAGTTTTTTTGGCCCAATGGTAAAATGGGCCAAACTTGGCCTTCATATGCTTGAAAGACTGAGACCTGACTGAAACTTTATTTTTTTGTAAAGCTGGCTTAAAATATTTAGAACCGAAGGCTAAGCATACATAAGAGATAGGCATGCCTCGGATTGACTTTTACATCTTGTTCACTGTATACAGGCCTAAATATTAGGCCCAATAAGTAAACGAACTGAGTGTCTACAAGCTACAGACCAGCACAGTCAACATGGCCACAAACACTTCAATCCAACCACAGTAGTCAAAGGCACAAATTAAGCCTGTACCTAGGCACTAGGCATATATGTGCCTTCCATGAGCTCTATGCCATAGGCACAAGCTTACAAGCAAGCGAAATAAAGGACCCAAGTAATGGTCTTTCCAGAATATAAATGACATACTGAAAGGTGCCCATTTTTGTACACTCATTGTCACCAAAATAGGTGCTGAGGTATGCTCGATATCATTAACACATGCAAGGAGCAAAAAAGGTACCTTGAGAGAGAGAGAGAGAGAGAGAGAGAGAGAGAGAAATAGGGGTTATTTAAGGAACGGACGGCCCGGTTGTTCCTTTGGGCGCTCCTGGATGAACATCAATTATGCAGTTGAACAGTCTTTCCATGATAAAAATTTGAACGATCTGGTCATGGGATGTTTCTTTTGAAGGCCTCAAAGTTGAAATTACCAGGAGCTAGATAAAGTCATTATGCAAACAATTTTGCATGATCAATCCAAAAGTGTCCAAAACTCAGATGAACGTCAATTTTGGCAAGCGCTAGTTCACAAAGGATAATGTGCTAGGGGTTTGGATTAAACATAGATGGGGCCAGGCGGGTCTGATAGGAGTGCTTGTTCCTTGCTTTCAAAAGGCCAGTAACAGGACTTGTTCTTGGATCATCTTGGGATATTTTGTTTTTTTTAAGGCTTTTAATGGGGACTGACCAAACTCAGTTCGACTCAGGCCCCCCCCTAATCTAGTTGGGTCCCAAGTCTGATTTAAATCCTTGCTGCTATTACACATCAGACCTTCACCGTTCACCTCGCACCTTGATCAGCATCTATCCAGGTGGGCCCAAAAACAGTGGGGTTTCAGCCAACCATGAATCCACATCACACCCTTGAATCCCCCTAACGCAATTGGCATCCATCCAGATGAGCCCCAAGAATGAGGGGTTTTGCCAAATGACAGTCCACAGAATACCCATATCATCCCCTAACCCTATGACTTGCACGCATCTAGGTTGACGTGGAACTAAGGGGCACTTTAGTAACCAAACCGGTTCTTTTCTGCAAAACTCTTACATGCACATGTAGGTTAATATTCAACTAAGATGTACCTCTTACGAATTTGCGAGAGAGGAACCTTCTTACCACTATGTGGGACACCCCATGACAAATCCGACCCCCTTCGCACTCACTAACCCCTCGTGAGTTAGCACTCACCCCAATTTGGCGTTAATATGAATAATAATCACTCTTGAATTAAATTTCAACAGTTTCTTAGGTTACATTTTTCATTAATTCATGAGATTTAATCTGACAATAATTATTATTCAAATTAGTACCAATTTGGGTGAATGCTAACTCAGGGGGTGTTAGTGAGTGTGAGGCAGTTGGATTTGTCATGGGTATCCTACATGGTGGTAAAAAGCTTACCACTCATGCAAATCCGTGAGAGAGTGTGCATGCATGTGTGTAGCTAGGCAGAGAAACGGAGTGACTGACAAAAGGAAGCAAATCTAGAAAACCAATCGGCAAGCAATGTTTTATTGTGAAAATGAGCACCTGATGCTTTGAAGCCTTTGTGAACCTTGAGTAACTTCTTTGTGCCATGGTAGAAGCTCTGATGTTTCATTCTTACCTTCATTTGCTCTTACAACTGCTAAATTTTTAGCAAGAGGCAATGAATGGTGTGAAGACAAGTTCTCACCGGCTGGTACAATGTCTACGGAACTCGGCCAGATACCAGTCTGACTCGCATGACCAGCATTTATTTGCTCCATCGCTATGCTTGTATGCAAACCCGCAGAAACCTTTCCAAAATAGAGCTGCTGAGCAGCCATCTTCGCATCCCTCTGAGAACCCTCCAACCCATCAGGCAGAGGCATAATCTGCCCGTTTTTATAGGTCCCATAACGCTCAAACCAGGATGGTGCCATCTGTGGATTAATCCGGGAATGTTCATTTCCTCTGAGTGGCGTGGTGGACGTTCCAGCAGGGGGGGTAGAATAATTCTTAGGACCATTTCGTCCCAACATGGCCATATCCGTTGAGGGTGCATCTCCAACACGATAACAAGAAGAAACAACAGCAATTCTATCTTCCTTTCCCTCTGAAGAAAAGCATAGCATTTTGGGATCCGATGAGGGAAAATGCATGTGTTGGGTTGCTGCACTATGTTCATTTGCCAAAGGAGCTCTGACCATGGCACTGGGACCATATGCAAACCGCTGCCCTGTCTTAGCTACTGCCTCTTGAGCATCAGCACCAAATTCTGCTCCTTTAAGCCTTTTAGCACTTCTCCTACTTGGGTCAGAGTCTACAGCCTTCATGGCCTGCATTTGATGCAGCAAGGAGTACTGACGATGTAGATCACTAGATGATGTCAGAGCACGACCAAACGATTCAATTTCATTATTGGGACTGTCGGTGCTCCGAAGGGAGACATGTTCTGCTTGAGAAATAAGGGTATGTTCCTGCCCCGGCATTTCTCTAGCAAAGTCCCGCTGACTTGGATGAACCATAATTTCTTGCTCTTGGAATGCACTAGCTGTCTCTCCAGCCAGGCTGATCCTCCCATGTGTCATTTGTCGCAAGGAGATGTTTTTGCTAGGTTGTTCGCTTCCTTGGGTTAACTGTTCTGAACTAGTGGAGCATGTCCCAAACTCGGACAGGCCATTTCCTCCCTTGTTCATACCTTGATCATCTGGCTTCCGTGGAGCCCATGAAGCAGCTTCCAAACTACTAGTTGACGAGTGGATGGATTGAAAAAGAGGAACCTTGCCTGATGGGCCACCAGATAAGTGTTGTTGACCTGTTACATTGGTCCATACATTTTGTAACCTTGGTGAGAAGCCACCATGAGACATGCAAGACATGCCAGGTGTAACAGGGGGTTGAGAGACAGGAGGTTGTTGGCATGAACCCCTCATGTAGGAAGAGTTTCCATCCATCGGCTGCAAATGAACAGCACTGCTTGAGTAACATGCTGCAAAAGGACTGCGAGCATCTGCAGGGGGACCAAGATCGAAAGGTAGGGTCCTGGTAGCAGCACCAGGAAAAGAAGCCTGCACAGATTTTTCTGCTTCATCACGAGAATCATGCACCGATCTAAAACGGGAGGCAAGTTTATTGTGTGTATCGATATCAGCATGACTTGAAAAAGAAAGATTGAGGGACTGGTCTGCTACTTGTACGCTTGGGCTGGTGATGTCATGCTGGTGTAGTTGATTTCTTGGAAAAGTTATAATTGTCCCTGAGGAGTTTCCCTGAATATCAAAGTCAGACATGTCACTTCCAATTTTCCTGAATACTGAATTTACCCTGGAAAAAATCTGCTTCATTTGTTTCAAGAGCTAAAGATGGTATTCATACCAAAAGTTCAAGCCCTCTGTCACTTACCTCTTGATCTTGCCTTGAATTTAGATCATCAGTTGTTTGTGAAGACGTCTGAGAGGGCAAACCATGGTTTGAAGCTGATGGTTGCTGAGATGGAGGAGCCAACCGCAAGCCATAACCTTGTGAGCCAGAAGATTGACTGTGATGTAAATGAGAAACAGATCCCTCAGGGGCAGCTGCTTCAACCATGTCCGACTGTTTTTGGTCAGATGAACCGCCTATTATATTGTTCTCCCTTGACTGGTCCACCTTGTGAAGAAGCTCGAGCATATTTTGACTGCAAAGATAAATGTTTTATCATCATCATCAAGACTGTTGTTATAATTTTATAGATATTTGAATTCCATTATTAGTTTCAAAGGTGAGAATCCTTTAAATCCAAAACCAAATAGTGAGGTTTCTTCAAATCAACAAAAGCAGAGTTCAATTGCAATGACCATACAAAGTCCTAAATAGCAAAATTTTGATTTACCTTGCTTGAATAGTCCTTTTATTTGGGGTGTTAAAGGTAGTTGACCTTTCAAAAGGAGCTGATACAGCAGATTCATAGCCAGGATGAACACTTCTAGAAGGCATTTCCTCCATTCCTTTTGCATTACTTTGAAAATCAGGTAAGTGCCCCTGTAACACACAACAAATACATATATGCTGACGAATTAGAAGAGTTCAACATATCATTAGAAAACACCTGTTCTATTTGGTAAATGGTAAATGTTCACATCTCCTACCATGGAATTGTTCAAGACAACATTGCCTGCAGGCTTTGATTGCGCAAAAGATCCTTGCTCTTGACTCCTCAATCCTCGAGCAACCAACTGAGATAGGCCCTCTCTGTCTGAAACATGTGGGGTGGTGTCACAGGATTCCATATCAACCCCTAAATTCCCCATTGGATGATACTGAAATTTGTGAGAACCAGTCAATTTTTGAACAATCTGACCAACAGATTTTTGGTTTCCACTGACCAAAGGACGATTATCCGTAGCAGCGGACCATGCATTCTCTCTCATGCCATCTCCAACAGTGGGATGCCGACGATAAGAATGTCCAGATACGTAACTGTCAGCAATCTCCTTCTGGCAGTAATTCTCATGTTTCTTATCATAACTTTCACCTGAGGCCCTGTCAGAGGTACTTATGGACGAGTCCCGAACATCTATGGCCTGACTCGGCTGATGCTGAAGCATTCCAATATTCCCATTATTCCTATACATGGATGAATCAAACATAGCATGCTTCCCATAATCAAGATGATGACCACGTTGGACCTGTTGATTAATTTCCTGATTGATCTTTGAAGTGCTTGCATTTGGTAGAGCAGTAAAATTATTCATATAAGGATCCACATGCACTTGTGTACCACTCACTCCAGACTTCACCAGTTCAAATCCACCAGTTGAATTTGGTAAGGAAATTGCAACTATGTTATTATCACTCTTCCTCATTTGGCTATCATGATCCCTTTCCAAATGCTTGCCTCCCCTAACTTCATTGTGCTGAGGACGTTGAGCAGAATTTTCATTATCAAGAATCTTCAACATAGAATCTTCATTAATGTTCCATCCATTCAGCTTACTGGAAGACTGACTACTGATATTATATTTAGTCATGCTCTGTTGGTGAGCCCATGGGGTTTGCATATTCTGCGAACTTAACCCCATGTCCGCAGATTGTGCAGAACCACGCGACTGCTCATAAATCTGACTTCCCCAAGAACATTCCTGAGTGTTGTCCAAACGCATAGGCGTCCGATTGGTCTGAACATGGAAACTACCCTCAACAAGTGAATTCTGCTGGGGACTCTGATCTAACCACTTGCTAGTTTCTTTTGGTGATTGCTGAAGGGACTCACGGGAGAGATTCTGCTGAAAACCAAGGACACCATGAACACTGGCACTCATATTGGAATCATCAAAGAGAGGAAAAGTTTGTGGTATTAAGGAAGAGGCACCAGCAGTCTGCATGTTGTTATCAACCCAAGCTGCAGGTTGTTTACCACTGTCATTCAATGCAGTAGCACGATTCTCAGTTGAAAGCTCTGTTTTCGAGAAACTCAAGCCACTCCATTCATCCTGTAACCCTGTGTCACTGCTAGAAGCTTCTGCCACCGCAGATTGCATAAGGGCGCTCCAGCTCCCACTCTGGACGGATGGAAATGCACTTAAATAATCATTACCTTCCAATTGATTTCCAGGAATATAGCCCCCTGAATTCATACCACCAATCCTACTAAAAGAATTATCCCAAACACCTTCATCTGAATTAAACAAAATCTTAGCTTCTGTTGGATCCAGGGTAACCAACCCCGGAGAAGGCTGCTCAGCTTGAGCAGCTCCTTTTTCCTGGAGATTTCCCTCCCAGCCCACTCGATGCTCCTGCCTATCATGAAGTTCCTCCACCTGTACATTCCTTGACAGGGAATTCACTTGCTGAAAACTCCCCGATAATAAGCCATTATGTAGAGTTGATATAGGGGCATGCCCAAACAAATTTTTTGCTTGAAAACCCTGACTGGAAACTGAAACACCATCTGATACACAGACCTCAGTGGGAAACACAGCAGACTGATCACTTTGAAACACATTAAAAGCAGCTGGTTGTGTTATTGTCTTATCTAATTGGCTACCACTTGACTTGGAAAACATATCTGCACCATCATTATTAACCCCCTGGAAATGTGAATATTGATTAAAAGCACCCCTTGTTGGGACAACAGGGGAGCCGTATAAAGATTGGTCAAGCTGTTGAGGAAGAAAGCCCATTGAACATGATGCCTGACTATGCTCTTGGGGGAACATGTGTCCATTTGAAAATCCTTGTATTGCAGGAGACCCATTGTGATGTGCCCAGTTTGTGTTACCAACCATGAGCATTTGGGAGCTACTTGGAATCCTGGAGTCACCTCCCATAGGCTGACCAGGCCACATGTAAGCAGATGCGTCATGAATAGGGGCCCCACTGGCTAAAGAGGGTATTTGATCACTGGCTGCCTGTTTTGCAACAGCAGACAGTGGATTCAAAGAATTTTCCTGCCTAGCTTCCTGATCTAGTTGCTGAAGTTGCTGCTGCCTCTGAAGCTCCTGTATTTGCTTGTAAATGAAATGCTGTTGCCGTAACTGCATGTCATTGACCCCTGTTTGCTGCCTCAACCAAGGTTGGGGAACACCTGGTTGTTGGTTCCTCATGTCCTGCAGCCGACGATCAAGAAGTCAAATTAACAGGGGCATCAACATCTTCAAATCCTCCTCAATTTCTGATAACCTATGGACTGTGCTCAAGGGCATTTGTTTCCCTGTGATTCAATAAGAGGTAAGTTTCAAACAACTTACAAACGATGCAGCTTCCAGATTGGGCCTCATTTAGAAACCTTGAGAACCATGCACAAATTCATGTAATCCAAAGTATTGTCTGCTTCCAGTGTATGATTTGTGTCTCAAATTTAACCGTGTACGATATGTGTCAAGAGGTATCCTCGAAGATGGCCAACAACTTTTATCGCTCAGAATCTGTTGGTATACAAGCAATAAAATTATACTTATGTCAAATAAACTTAATTATAAAATAAAGTATATGCTTTAAAGGTTTATGCTATTCTGAGAGGTACCTCTCACAGATTGCATAAAAGGTAAAAATTAAAGCCCCTTGTGGGACCAACTTGGACGCATGCAAATCATGCAAGGCCTATGATGGAAAGGTCTCATTGCGGATATGACTTTGGGCAAAATCACCTCAAATCAGATCACCAAAACCATTTATTTTAAGGCCTAAAAGTTTAGTAATTTCTTAAGTTGCATTTTTTATAAAATCCAATGCAACGGTGAGTATAATCAAATTAATGTCAAATTAGGATGAATGCCAAATCATGAGGTTTAGTGAATGAGTGGGTTGGATTGGTCATGGGGGTCCTAAGTAGTGGTAAAAAAAGTTAGCTTGTACACAAACCATGAGAGGTATCTCTCAGCACAAAGAAACCCTGCATTAAAATACTCAATCTATAACCCTTACATATCCAGTAAGAAAAATATAATGCATAAAACAATAGAAAAGCATCACAAGATAAAAGGATGTAAGAGGACGATAAAATCTTTAAACAAACTCTTTCCCGAGTTCGTTTGAGATTACACTTTGACATCCGTCAGTTACTTATATGCTCTGTAAGAGAAAGCAGTAAGGTTTTGCAAAAGAGGTCCCCCTTTGTCAACTCTAGACCAGCTCTAGGTTTTGGTCTGACAAGCACCATTGGAGGAGAACTTGTTAATTTCGCCCCCTTTCCACCGGTTGTACAGTTTTTTCTTTTTTTTTTTCTTTTTGTCAATATGCTTGATAGTTGATCTATTCTGAAGCAATCAGTAATGGTTGGAAAAGATGGTTTTAAAAGGGCATAAACAAGATGATCAGAAGATCGATGAGCACATCTTCAGAGCTTGAAGCTCGTCCAACCCAACAGCAAAAGGACCCTCAAGCTCAAGCTCGTCTGAGATCAGGAGGCCTCCACTACCCAAATACCTTCAAGCTCTTGAAGAGATATCCATTTCTTGTTTGCTTCTAAACGTTTGAAAGAGATTTCTAGACTAGAGCTTGAGCTCATGTGTTGCAGAGCAAAAAGAGTGGTAGATTCTTTCATTCCAGTTACTCGGAGTAGCAAGAACAAACATGGTATAGTCTGTCTGGTTTGGAACAAATTGGGAAGCCAACGCAACTAAGACAGGTAGGAAAGTGCCGAGGCACGAAATCAATGTCTCAAAGAGACTCTCAGGAGGACCCCAAAGAAAATAACTCCATGAAAAATATTATTTTATTGAAATTCTGAATCGAGCCGTAATCTTCTACAACGCCATATAAGACTCCTAATCAAACTAGTAAAACTAAACAATAACCAATCTAGGAAACTAAATCCAATTGAAATTAGAAAGTTAATTCTAATTACAACATATTAAGGAGACTAAACAAAATTAAAAAGCTAATGACAATTCAAATTTCTAAACTCCTTTGGGTCCCACAAATGGACCACAGGCCTTTTCCCTACAGATTATCCAATGGGACCCGTAGTGTCATAAGGGCCCTGCCAATTAGTAAGGAAAGCCCCTCATCACCACAGATCACATCTTCATCATCTCCCACATTGACCCCACAAATACGGGACCATTGTCATAACCGGCTTCCTCACCATCATTATTACCATCAACAGATCGATTCTTAGCAACATTAACCATCAGTTTATGACACTCCGATGCTATATGTCCTGATTCACCACATTTATAGCACTTAATTATTCCCTTACCTTTATCATTATTCCTGCCCCCAACCTAAATCATCCAACCCTAGATTGATCACAGCTGTGACCTATACTTGACTGCACATCACATGTTTGTCTGTTTTCATTGTGAATCAAACCTCAATTGACCCAATTAAATGACAGACCAGTAACCTGTTTGCCCCACTTAATACTTTTTCAGTTGTCTTCATACATTGATAGGCCTCATCCACCATATAAAACAAATGAACGGACAAATCAGCTTGCATAGATGGATTAAAAATGCACATAATGTGAAACAAGTTTATCTTTTGTTTTCGAAATATCATTCATTGCCACAAGATGATGAAACTTCTCAGTATAGTCATCCACACTCCTTTCCCCTTTTTTTATTATGAAATGTAGATTCATGTAAGGGGATTGTGCAAAAAATCTTATGGAAGTAACCTCACATTTTCTTTTTCATTGTTTTCCCACAAGGCCATTGGTTCTTTTCCCATTCTTTGTCTCATTCACTTAAAAGTGGTTCTTCCATTTAATTTCATAGCAACCTTCTACTCAAATACATTTCTTAATCATTTCAAAAATTCTTCACCACTTATACCACACATTAAAACCTGAAATCTCGATCTTCAAGTTGAAATCATCGTCTTGTTCACACAACCTTTCCGCAATCCATCAATTCCAAATTGGAGAATGTTTATGCTACGGATTATGAAAACTGTCACCATTACCTAATCCCTCACTAGAAGATAATGGGTAGGGATTGACTTGCTCCAACCTATAATACCCAGATACTTGTATAAGCCCAACGTATCCATATCGAACCGATACGATACTTGTACTGAGACCTAACACTGCACCAATACTTCCGGGTTATAAGTTTGGTATATCCTACTTAGCAAGTCCATTATTTTGTTTATTTCATTAAGTTTTCTTACTTTTCAATAGGAAAATTTTAGAATTGAACATAAACAATGATAATTTCATTAATTAAAATGTAATTTAAAGAAAAATTTAGGACAACAGTATCCATATCCGTGTCCTAAATTTTCCAGAGTGCAGAGTCGTATCCCTGATCCTCGTATCCGTGTCCGTATCCATGTTCGTATTTGGGCATCATAGGCTCCAACTATAGAGTCAGATTCTCAACTTCTTGTCGAAAAATCGGGATCTCAAGGACATAAGGACCTTTTTAGTTTCCCTCATGACTCTGTACATTTTGCCAGTGTGGGTGGCCACATCCTCTACAAGATAGCATTTTGTCGAAGACTAGAAATGAGAAAAATCAAACGAATAGGATCCTTCAGCTCTGATGCCCACCGACACAGTCCTTAATAGCAAAATCGGACTATCTAATGGAAGTCAAACAAATAGATTTCAATTGGTTTAGTCAGACAACACAAAAACGTATCAAACTCTAACTGGATCTAAAATCAAATAAGCAAACACATCCAACAAACTCATAGTTGAATGGTGTTGTCAGCTTGGTATCGCACACATGCCAAGGGATCAATCCATGGGCGTTGAAGTTTAAAGTATCATCACCAACCAATAGTCCAATGTAACAAAAAATAAATAAATAAATAAATTGCAATCACAAGGAGAATAGTAGGAAATAGTTTACCCCAAATTGCCAATCCCTACAGACCTATTTTTTTAATGGAGAGGAGAGTAAAAGTGATAAGGACATAACAACTCCCCCATTCAAAATCTAGCTGAGAAGAAAGAAGAAACTACAAGTGCAAGCTTCTTTGCGGTTAGACGGGTACTGTTTGATCTTAGATTGCAAATCCAATAAAGGTTTACCATTGGATCTTGATTCTTGATCCCGACGCAGATCAATCGTTGGATCTACCCCAATCTAAGCTATAATCTATAAGAAGACCTCATGTGGCAAACACTGTGCCACAGAAGAGGGTCCACAGAAGCAATAAACCACCAGAAAAGCGAAAGAGGCCTACGACCAAGAGTGCCCATCAGGGGCCCACCTGCGGACAACACTAGTCATAAGGCCACATGGGTGAACAACCCAATCCCCAAGAACACCCAAGTCTCCACTGTTTTCTTTTATTTGTCTTTTTTGTTTTATTTATTAGAGTTTAGAGATAGTGGGTCCATTACTTTCATATTAATGTTTTGAACCCAACCCTTTATGTGTTTTAATGGTTGAGGTCAAGTCTAAATTAGGGTTTTCCATTATAAAGCGTTGTAAAGACTCTTTCCCAAGTTAATGATGAAGAACAGATTGATTATGGGTGTGCATGCCTATGATGCACAGATACTTCGAAGTGGGCAATGTATTATGTCGTATCGTGTCCTATACTTCACTTTTTATTTGTAAAATCCATGTCCCTACCATATCCATAACATGTCCTTGCCGTATCCTTGTCGTATCTGAGCATCATAGGCACATGCTTTCTCCCTCCTGTGAAAAGATCCGGCAAAGCCAATTGTGAAAATCCGGAAAATCAGGTAATCTTCTCCCTCCCTTTTCTATTTTCAAGATATTGTTGGTTTCTTCTTACCATCACATTCTCCATTAGCAAACAGCCCCAAAACCCTAAATACCCTGACCGTACAACCCTAATACCATCAAAATCATACATCTACACCAAAACCCCACAACCACCAGCCATAAACCCCTCAAAACTGCTGAGTAACTTCTTCATCAATCCATCCACACCTGCTGACAACCAACAGATCAAATTCCCCCCTAGCCGAACCTACCCTTTCATCAAATCCAGCCATTCAACACTCCAAACCTTATATCACTTTTGCCAAAACCCAGATCCAGCCAAGCTGAACCAAGATCCAGCCTATTGAGCCTGGCCAAACCTCATTCGTTTCAATCTAAGCCTAGCCAAACACCTAGTGGGGCTTTCCGCTTTCCCCACTTGGCCAAACCTGATTTCAGGTTCTTTGAACCCATTTGAGCCTCTTCTTCATACGATTTTGTCTGTGTTTCAGATCTGAATAATTTTATGGCTTATCAAATTGATTTAACTGCGATAACTGCTTGATATTAAATCCGAACCAAGCTTTTGCCATATAACTACATTCTTCATTGAGAACATTTTTAAACCTAGCTTTCATTAAATCCTCACGAGGGCTAATTAATCTGATTGTACATGATAAAACCCTAAGTTAGTGGAAGACATTCTCTTCCATTGAAACCCTCAGCTCTAATTTGAGGGGGGTCTGTATTGCGGGATTGCGATAAGACCTAGATTTCATCTCTAGACTCCTAACTGAAATTTAATAAAAGAGGAGGGATCTGAATTTTATTTTCTATTTTGTGATTGTTAGGAAGTCCTAAGCTCAAATAGTCACATAGGTTAACCTTGTGCGGTCCCGCATCAAAAAGTAAACTAAAATGTCACATCAAGAATAAAAGAAAGAAGAGGGGGTGGAGAGTAAAAATCACTAGAAGACAAACTTTTACTCTACAACAATTTATTATGGCTAGGCTGAGTAATATCAAGCTGAGAAAGTGGGGTAGAGTGACTACTGACTACATTAAATCACATCAAGACATTATTCTACCCTCCCTTTTCATTCAAACACCCACGGAATAAAACTTTATGTCACATTAGTAATTATTCCATTCTTCTTCCATCCAAACACCCAGGAGTAAAAGTTTATTTCCCATCAGCCCCCTTTTACTCCTCTTCTACTCTCTCATGCTAAACAAACAAGCGCTACTTGACCTCTGCACATTGCAAATAGACGTAGTTGCTATGGGTCCTGTCCAAGTGACCAATGATGATGAGTCCCTTTTTGCCCACCTCAAGAGAGAAAGGTAGCCCTCTCCCCAACAAGGTGAGGAGGGGCAGGGATCCTATCCAGCCACTGCAAGAGCTGTGATCGCAGACCAATCATCCACACATGTTTCTCAAACAATTTGTTCAACCAAAGATGCTTGGGCGTCTGTCCAAAAGGATGGTAATTACAAAAAGACTGCCCTTTTTGTAGCTCTCCTATGAATAAAAACCAGATTTCCCCAATTAGTAGCGATAATGTTGCACTGACTATGCCTAAAGGAAAGACTCGTTGCGATGCATACAAAAAAAGGACGCAGCAAAATGACGCAGGCTTTTTGTTGCAATCCAATAAAAGGGGTTCTATGGAAATTAAAAGCATCACTTGTTCAATCAATTATGAAAGAAGCAGCGATCACATACAAGTGGAGCAAATATCTAGCAAAGATGACAATAGAATCTAGGGACACGAGAAGAATTGCAGATGAAGATCATCTCCTGGAATGTGCAAGGCCTAGGGTGTGTGGAGCACCAGATGGTTGTCAATGAGGTTAATTGAAAATCAAAACTACCATAGCTCTTCTCTAATAATCTAAAATTGGGAACATGGTTGGCAACCTAGTTAAAGAAGTGTAAGATGGAAGCTAATTGCGATGGGAGTGTAGAGGCGATCAGCTCATCCTTCTGGAAACCACACTTAGTCAAATCAATTGGTGACCAACAGAATGTCAGGACCTCATTTACCATAGAACAGTTACTGGCTTGTCAATTCTTTTAGACAAATCAAAGTATTCCAATAACAGATTGTGTGTCTGTTAGTGCTTCTCTCCACCACAGTCCTTAAGACCTTCCTATATTGTGCACTGTGCATTTTACAATAAATGCTTTCAACATCTTTTTCTTTATTAAAAAGCTTGGAGCCACATGCTATAACCCATCAAAATCATTTGGTTGGTTCTGATCTAATGACGCGAAGTGGGGTACCAAATGCGGGGTGGGCAAGGATGGAGATACAAAAGATGGAAGGTGGAGGAATAGATTAGGAAAATCCTGAGATCTTGGCCTCACGCCAACTCTCCATCGCCGGCAAGGAAGAAAACAACTCCGGGAAACCCAAAAGCACTTCTGAGATTTTTTGTTTCTTCATTAATTGATAGTTGCCTAGCCAAGGAGGCTTTATTATATAGGAAAATAAAAAACCTAAAACTAATATGGACCATTGAAATATCCTAATGACCAAGATTAAAGTAACCAATTAAAATAACTGAAAAACATAATAAAAATCCTAAATAAACTAAGATAGGTGGGCTGCGCCCAAAGGCAGGTTGACCCATTGGGGGACCACGGGTCTACCTTGAATCATCTAAACCTTAGATAATTATCTTGTCTAGAATTGCTTTTACAACCTGATACAAATGCAAAGCTCTTATTGGAGATGTAGTTGTTGTAGAACCCTACATATGAAAAAGTTACCATTCTAGGGGTCAACATAATTCTAAACTCTCGTACACTACCAAGTAGCTTCTACCTTCACTAGGTCAATATAAATGCATCTTTGATGAATCTATAGAGACCAGTATCTATATGGAAGTATTGGTACGATGATTCCAGATCATGATAGCGGCCTCGTATTGTTTTTACTGAAACAGTTCCCAACGTCATGTCAAAGATGCAAAATTTATAAAACTAATCAAAGGAGTTTGCACAACTCTGACTGGACATTTTCATTTTGAGGGTGGTGGATCAGAACTAGTAACTGAATTTCGAGAGTCAAATGCTCAGTACGGTTGCGATACTAGAAACATTTTTTTTCTCTTCTCCCCTCAATCAAGACATGGCACATTGCTCACAACCTATGATGCCCGGATACGGCATGGATACGGCAAGGACACCTTATGGACACGGTAGGGACACGGATTTTACACACAAAAAGTGAAGTATCGGATACGATACGACACGATACGTTGGCCATTTTGAAGTATCCGTGCATCATAGCTCACAACACAAGTGATGCAAATCAAGCGACCAACTTGTCCAGATGTTTCAGTCCGTCGAGCCTATAATGTTCTCAGTGCATCTCTCAACTCCCACAAATCTCATTATCAAGGGTGAACACTCAACGAGAATGGAGAAAGGCTACAGCCAGCAGACAGGTTCATCACAGAGCTCGCCCAGGCTCCCAACACTTCCCTCAGTCGCCCAAATGATCACTCCAATTACATGAGAGGACTGGAATAATTCTTGCTACATATAACAGCACAAAATGAAAGTATTCCCAAAGTTTAGTTCTATTACTTAAAAGCCCAGTCTTGTACTACAACAAACTGACCCGCTATACCCCATATAGTGGAGATAAACTTTGTCTATGTTTCTTGTATATGTACCGTGCTTTTGTCTAACATCATAAAATTGTTTACCACAAAACATGTGTCTGTGTGTATATATAAAAAGATATATAGAAGCAACCTACCTGGAACAATGGAAAGAAATGCAAGTGGAACGTCAACTTTGAAAAGAGATCAGGCATATTGTGCTGAACAATGTCCCATCAAAAGCTTTCACAGTGACATTGTAACTGCAGGAACATCAGCATGTCAGAAAAGTGAATGAATAATAGCAGCCAAGATCTCCATTCTCCGCAATAAAAATATAGAATTTCATATAAGTATGAAATATAAAGATACATAAATAAGGAAAGAGTATTATCTCCCTCACTTCATTACCTCTCCATGAACAGAGCAATGGGAGTCGGATCATGATCTGCACAGATGCAAGTTGCCATCCAAGCAATAAATAGATGTCTCTATGAGTAGACCAAGTTTACAAAATCAAATGTTCAAGGCTGTCTTTGAATGTCCAGTTGTCCACAGAAATTTGGCATGGCAGGACAATCTCCCCAAATTTCAGCCATTTTCAGGTACAACCTGAAACATCATGACTTGCAATTTTAGGTGGTGGAAAAAAAGACCATTTTGAATCACGCATTGCCCTGCACCTCCCCGAATGGTTAACGGAATAAAACCAGAGTCAGTACAGTATCCCCATCAAAACAGATTTCACAGATATCCACTGACTCAGAGATAATTTTAGCTTAATAAGTCAATTGGAAGAAAGAAAACACACAGTCCACTACTCAAGACTCTCCCCTCATTTGCCACTGAAAGCATAAAATTTTCCAGTGACAAATTCATCAGTCAGCATCAAATCTACTGAAAAGTTAACAGAATCAACCAACTAGCAGATTGCAACAAAGCAAACTCATGACCAGGCATAATTTGACAACAAATATAAGCTTAATTCATCAGAACAACACAAATACAAGCTCCAAAAGCACAAATTGAAAATGAATGTTCTTCATTAAAAAAAAAAAAAAAAGGAAGGGACGGGGGGGTAGACTAGTCCCAATTGAGTACCCCAATTGACAAAAAAAGGAAAAACAGAAAACCCTAGAACTGAATTGCCCTGCCCTAAATCCAAAACCTCCCAAAACAATTTTTTGTTGACTCCCATAAGCCATCATTTCGCGGCAAGTTCTACAAGATCAAAATCCAAAACAAAGAAACCTAACATCAGTTTAAAAAAAATTCGCAACTAGCGCAAAGGAACGAAGCCGAATCAAAGGTCGTTCGTTTTCAATGAAATGAGCGTGAAGCAAAAAGATAGGGCAACACAAAAACCCTAGAAAGTAGATAAATCGTTGAAACAGGACTGAATGCATAGAGAGAGAGAGATTTAGAGAGAGAGAGAGAGACTTACTTTCAATAGACATGGAGGAATCGATGCTCGTGATTTTGCGGAAGATAGGGTTAGGGTTTCAGAAAGGAGACGAGGAACGAAGAAGATGAAGAAAAAAAATGCCTCTTTTTTCTTTTCTGCTGTTTTTTTTTCTTTTCTTTGTATTTTGTTTTTAAATATGAGAGAGAGAGAGAGAGAGAGAGAGAGAGAGATTTTTTTGGAGGAGGAGCGAGCAAGAGATAAAATTTCAACGAAAGCAGAGACGAGGGGGTTTGGTGCGGACCGCAGGCGCGTCGGCCCCAGCAGGTACGGTTTGGGGCTCAAGCAGGAGGCCTCAAATTGGAGAGGGTGTTATTTGGGATTTTTTAATTAAAAAAGCAACCCTTTAATCTACTGTGTTCATGGGCTGGGCTGAGCAATATCCAGACCCAGCTAGAACTTTTTAGTATAGCCCCATTCAGGCCGTAGCCCGAGCACGTCGCAACTAAAATGGGTTAAGTCCATGTAGAAAAGAAAGGCAGCTTTTTATTTGTACTTTAACTTGTAGCTCATATGGTTAGGTAACTAGCGTGAGTTTGATAGTGGAGGTGTTTGACTCACTCGAGCCACTCTAGTCTGGCTTTTTGCTTTCTACCAGTATTCAAGCCTAACCCATGTACTAGATGGGCCCAAATGTTAGGTCCACGCTCAGCCGTTCACGTTTTACTTGTGGCGCTGTGGTACAGGATACATGATTGTGGTGTACCTGGTTGATATGCATGCATTCCTTCAACTACTGCCGTCCGAGTCACCCGAATCTGCCTCGACCCTTTGTACCGTTTCCAGGACTACTCATTTCCTACAACATGATGCTCATTTGTTCATGATAAGTAAGATTGTTTTTGGGTAGTATTGCCTGCCCAGTTAAGCTCGTTTGCATAGGCCAATTAAAGTTTGATTTCGCCGGAACTTGTCGAGTCATGTATACTAAACTTGTTAGCTTTCCCAGTATGCCTAGTATGTTTGTTAGCATGCCAGTTTAGCCAATTCTTCCCTGCCTTGTGTACAAGTTCGCCAGTTTTGCAGTCTCGCATCATTTGCACACCCTGCCTACTGCAGCCATGTCGACACCCACAACCTGTCCGGGTCATGCCGATGCTACCGTAAGGTCAAGCAGTGTATTATGTCCAGATGGAAAGTGCTGGGCGAGATGAGTGTCAAAAACCAAATTCGCATTCTGTTGTGAGATAGATCCTGCGAACTCACTGCAATTGCCCTCAAAATCTACGGGATAATCAACCAAGGGTTCTCACCTACTTTATATAGAGCAATTCCTGCGAGCTCCCACAATTCCACATCTCCTGACTAGTGTGGAAATTCTTTCAAATTAAGAGTCTGAACCTATTTTAAACTCTACAACCAATAATTTGATCACTATATGACTCCACCAAATCAAAATTTATGGGAGTTCATCTGCGGCATATCGTCGGCCTTAATCTAGCATAGGCCGATGGCAGCAAGGGCACATAATTTTCCTAATACGTCCACCTTTCCATGTCCAAGTCATAGAGCCACCATGTAATTGAATTCATCATGACCTGACCACGCCACAAAGCTACCTTGTGTGTGGGATCAACATTTATGCTCATGGTTGATATGGCCACACCTAAGGGCAGACCTAGACAATGTGGGGGCGGTCGCACCCATCAACTCTAGTCTGCTTTTAAAATTATAATGAAATGAAAATCTTGTTTTTTTTATAAATTTATAAAAAAAATCTTACATTCGCACTCAAAACTATTTAAAAATAATAGGTTTGCTCCGAAAATTCAATTGCCTAACTTTAGTCCGCACCCCTCAAATGAAATTTTTTGGTCCACTACTGGCCACACCAACTCTACTAGGTCCATGATCTGTCTTGGCCACCCTGATGCTACCATATGGTTAGGAATCCTTAGTCATGCATATTGTCAATTTGCTAGAAGTACCAAGATTTTAGGAATGTAATTATCATATTCTTTATGCTTTTCTAGACTTCATTGAAATTCAATTACATTACCCGTCTTTACTGTATTTGTTGTAATATAAAAATGTTATTTATATTGTGCACTTGCTAGGCTCTTTGTAGTCTAATGCTACACCTAGTGTTGTATTTGTAGTGACAGATCCCTTACCCTTGCCCTGGAGGAGTGGCTTAGGAGGAGCAACAGGATTTGAAAGAATGGAGCGCAGGTGATTTCATTTTGGCACAAGAGCTCCATTAAATACTTTTTGGGTTTGATCTGTTGTACCTTTTATTATGATCCGCTTTTATAGGTCTGCAGTCGGTAATTAATACTTTCCTAATGTTAACTTTAATGTGAATGGGCATGGGAATGCAGATTTTGGAATTTGTTGACTCTGATATCTTGTCTTTCTATCTTTATTGGCATGTATGTATGGTCAACTCGTTACGCAAGCTTCGGCTGAATTATCAAATATGTACTTGCTCGAGAAATCATTGAGTTAATTGTTCTCCTGGGTGGAAGCCGTGTGGGTGACCCTCGCGTAGGGATTTTACCGTGGATTCTCTTTTTTAATCGCATTAATCCGCACACTATTCATTCCAACCAAAATCTGGACGAATTAGTAAAGATATGCAGAAATACTTTTCAATCTTCTTCATCAGGTAGAACTCATTCCTCAATACTCCCCCTCAGATGGAGTCCAATTGATGCACTTTTAGCGATACACATTTTTTTAGCGCCGAATCATTTCTCTTGAAATTCATATTCACGACTAACTATTTCTAATACCAAGACCCTAAATCTCCATTTCCAAGCTATAGGTGGTGACACATGTCACTTCTAATGGTAACTCCCCATTCATGTAACTCTTATCTATTTATCTTATTAGTCACCCACTTTAGACCCACCCACTCTTATCCTGTGCAATCACTTAAATCTATTTTCTACTTTTCCCTCCACATTTTTTTACTTTACGCAACACCCTTCCTCTATTATGAACTTATATTCAATTCTACAGACTCTCCTATTCCCTTTACATCTTATTTCTCCTACTCTCCTTCTACATGCTCTCTAATTCTTAAATCAATTACTACTAGCAAAACATGTCCGCGCTAGCATGGGCAATATATAATTTATAGTATTAAAAATAATAAAAGTCTCAAATAATAGTTACTCTAAATTATATTAACGTGATACAAATTGCAATCAAAATTAACACCATAATAATAATAAATAATTGGTAAATTTCAAAATGAAAGTAGTTTAATTTGTTTGATATGAGTTGAGTGTTTTTCTTCAAACCCATAATAGCACAAAAATACAACATGAAAACAAAATGCAATAATAAAAACAACTTAGAAATAAAAAATAAACCTGTGAAAATCCAATGCCTAAAAACCAAAAATTTATGCTAAAATATAAAAGAAAATATAAATCCATGAGAACCTATTACCATGGAAATTAAAAGAACCCACCAAAACAATAATAATAAAATAATAATAATAATAATAAAACTATGATATAAAAAAACAACATTAAATCACCAAAAAATATTTAAAAAGGAAAAAAAAATTTAAAAAGGGAAGAGATGACATGATTGTATAGCAAAAATCATTAACAATGCAATTATGAGAATCCTCATATTCTACTCACTTTCGTTAATATACACTACAACAAAATTCACCTTTGCCTATGTAGAAAATTTATAGGCAAAGACAAGTTACGTAGGTAAAACTCTTCTCATATGCAAAGATATGCGTGGGCAATTCGTAACTAAAGAGTTGCGAGGAAGGGTCTTTGCTCACTCACAAAATAGTGCGTGGCAAAAATTGAGTTTTTAGCTACGCTTGCTGGCAGGGTAAGTATAATGCTTTTGGCTATTCAAAATCTTCGTAGCCAAATATTGTACTTTTGCCTACGCTAACTTATCGTCGGCAAAGGTACAACATTTGGTTATGAAGTTTTGCATAGGCAAATATACAACATTTGGCTATTAAGGATTACATAGCCAAACGTACAACATTTGGCTACAAAGGTTTGCATAGCCAAAAGTCAAATATAATTTTTTCTAATTTTAATAAGCACTTTTGCCCATAAAAAGTTTATAGGCAAAAGTAAAAAAATATTATTTTTTATTATAAACAGAACTTTTGCCGACGCAACACATGTAACCAAAACCTTCGTTTATTCTTTACCAACGTACATTGCATAGCCAAAAGAAATATTGAAAAAAATCTTTTTGTTTATTTTTAGTTTTTTTCTATAATGAGTTTATACCAATCTCATCCAAACTAATTCAATAAACATACAAATAAATTAAAATCCAACCAATTACAAATCCCAATGAACAAATATTAAAAAAATACAAAATATCCAATACATGTCTATCCAAATAAGCCTCAAATATATTCAAATATCCAAAAACAAGAAGATAATGTTCAACAAGTCCAAATGCTTGTGATAAAAGAGAAAACAAAAGAAGAGGCCATCTAGTTGTCAATTGAAGACATCCATCATCAACCTGCACAAAAAAATACAGAAATTTGTAAACATTTTATCAATGAACTGACTTTAAACCTAATTATATGCTTGTGCTATCGTCACCCTTTAAGTTGTACAATTCAAAAGTTAGTAAATTATACTAACCACGCCCTTTGAAAATAAAGGGGCCACATCTCCCCTAAAAATAGACTACCCAAAATGTGTTTCAAAGCCATAACAATATTCTAGAGGCCTCACAAATTGTCAAAATGAATCATCACAAAGTTAACCACAACAAAAGTTGGCTTAAACAAATGAAATAATTTATTTACTAAATTCTAGATATCTCCTTAAAGTCAACCTTTAAGCCCAAACCACTCTCTAGAATTGAAAATTTTTTTTAATTTACTAACCAAGGGAAGCCGCATCCTGCCCTCCACTCAATGTGACATCTTCACCACCATTCTCTAGAACTAACCTCATGATGCTGGCTAAATCAACTAACCCCCGGTACGCTAGCAAGATCTATCTCAATTTTTGTAGCCATCACCTACAGTGAGCCCTCCATGCAGCCAAGTCCTATCTTGATCAGCTATATTCTACTGCAAAGTGATCACCTTAGGATTAGGCGCCTGAGACTATGCGAAAGATGAAGCGATACTGCGGATCCCAAATCCCCTTGAGAAACCTGATATTTTCCTAAGCACATCGATGGAAATTTGTACCTCAAGTTTGTAGATTCTCGACACCCGGCTGCGACTGTGAGAAATTTTTTTTCCTTCAGCGTAGCCTGTCATTTTTCATAATGTAAACCCATTGCATATGTAAAAAATGCACATTTAATGATTTAAACAAATGAATTACCTAATACTTACATGATATTGTTTAGCATGGTTATTTATCCACATCCCACATGCTAACCGCGTCTGTGAGTTTGCTCAAAAATATCCAGGATAGACAATCGAACACCATTAGTCTTGCATGCCTATTGTTTATTAGATATTCCTGTCAAATTAACTAAATATTGAAATTTTATTAAGAGTGTAAAATTTTAAAATCCTATACTTATATTGATAGATGCTCATAATACATACGATCTCGAGCCATTCGTATGATTGTATTTTTGGGCGGCTCATGCCTTCTTCCCACTTTCGGACTTTTTTTATGAGGACAAAATTAAAAGAAAAAGCACCAAAATAAGCTTAATCATTCCACTGGTCTATTTCAGTTTAGTAGAAGCCCAACTATATAACACTAATAAGGAGTACCTTAAAACCGTCACTCTCCCACACATGCTCGATCATGAACTTCCAGTCATCCAATTTACAAGGACATAATGAATAGCTTTTGATGTCTGGCACCCCATCCTTTTTAAGCTTAAGGTAATGCGTGTGTAATGTGCTCTTCCAGTCTTTGTATAAATCCTGACACTTATGGTCAGTGATAGACTTGAGCACTAAATCTCTTTTGTAGTCCCCGCCAAATAATGGTTGGTTACAGCTAGCATTATCATGCATGGCCAATCAGAGTGAAAATTGCCAAGATTTTTATCTCTTGTGGGGATAGTTACTAGCAGTTATTTTCAAATTAATAATGACTGAAAACTGTTTAAAACTATCCCTACACAATCGAGACAAGCTTCGGTCAGATTGGACCTAGGTTGTGGCCGACCCACTTAACCCTTTTACATATAATTGATTCGATGAAAATGGTTTTGGGCCCAAAGAATGTCCAAACCTTATGAAATTTGGAGGGATGGACTATGACATCATTTTGGGCATATTATAAGATTTCATCAAGTTTTGACTTTGAAAAGTCAGTCACACCATTTGTTGACTTTTGGTCAAAGTGGGCCCATGCTACAATTATTTGGGCCCAAATGATTTTAGATAGGCATGAAATTCTGAGGGTTTGATGAGGAACCCATTTTGAGGTTTCTACCCAATTTGCAATTGATTTGGCTTTAGGGAAGTCAATTTTTGATTCAGTGCCCCCATGGCCCGTGTGTATGTTGACTTTGGGTCAACAACATCCAACCGACTTGAAATTTTGTAAAACTATTCCAGAGCATAATTAAGGCCTTCCATAGAAATTTTAGCCAATTTGGTCTTCGGAAGGTGGAGTTTCACGAAGTGTTCCTGAAACTTTAGAATGGAGCTCCTTGAATTTGAACTTGCATTCAGTGGTGCCTGAAAATTCTGAAACTTTGAAGGAATGACCCAAAACATAATTTAAGCCTTCCCTGTGAATTTCAACTAATTTTATCATTGGAAAGTATGAGTTTCTCAAGCTTGAGATGCCCCACAGGAACACTGAAAAGAGCCATCTAAACTTGATTTTGGTTGAAATGAAGTTTCTCTTTTTTGAAACTTGGACCCATGTTTTCTGTGCATATTTGGGGTCTCTTGAATGAATTTAAGTAGCTTTGGATGTATGAATGATGAATTTAACTCAATGTTTCATAACTCTAAGGTTTATGTGCCCTTCAAGTTTAGAGCAAGCTCATATATCTTCACTACAACACTTGTGACATCTTTTTTTTTTTTTGTCAACACAGACTCTGCTCACTTACTTGCAATAATGTAAGTTTAGTTGTTGGTTACCTATAATTAATTTTGATTATTGTAACTTTGCTATCCTACACTATATCAATGTATTAAATTTTAGTGCATAATTTCTCTAATTTTTGTTATATTTTTTATCATCTTTTAATTACACATGTTGCTTTCAAGTAATTAAAATAGATACACTGACGTGATTCCAACTCAAAAAAAGAAGAAGACAATCATAGTCACTATTAGTCAAGCAGTTATAATTTGTGTGTGTTGGGTTGATTAGCTTGTTTGTGTAAAAAAAGGAAAATATTAAGAATCAAGGGATGTGTGAGTCAACTACACTTGGCCAATTTTTAAAACAATGATCCATCTCATGTTATCAAAAATAAAATCCAAATTATTTTGGGTTATAGTGTATTCATTGTAGAGCCCATAATATCATTAAGATGGAATATGGATTGACTACAAAGGAATTGTACCTTCACAAAGTTCGAAACCCCAAGACACAACTGTGTTCTGCATATATTCATGTCTGGAAGATATAATTGTTTGTGAAACCAACATAAAGAAAGAAAATCAACCTTAGTATTGAACCAATTGGATCATTCTGAAGAGCCAAATGTACAATGCCCACCTGGGGTAAATTCTGTAAATTTTCATACAATGATCGAACAAGGACATTCACTAACAGAAATACACCAAACAATAAAAAAAAAGAAGGAAACAAAGAAACAACAGTACCTGGAGGCTACAGCAGGACAGGGGGTGCAACAGCAGGTGATCAGCAATAGCATGTGATCAGCAACAGCAATAGCAAGCGATCAGCAACAGCAACCGGGCGATCAATAACAGTAACAACAGGGATCAACAACAGCGCGCAACAACAGGCGGATCAAATGCATGAACCTTCTTCTTCTTCTTCTTTCTTCTTTTGTCTTCTTTCTTTTCAATTCATTTTTTTTTCTTTTTTAGACGTAGGTTTTGGTGGAGACATTGCAACAGTGCACTTTCTTCTTCTTTTTCTTTCTTTTCTTTGTTTTTTTTCCAGACATAGGTTCTGGTGGATAGAGACACAACAACAATGCAGTTTCTTCTTCTTTTTCTTCTTATTCTTCTTATTTCTTTCTTTCTTTCTTTTCGATTTTTTTTTCAAATGCAGGTTCTTGTCACAACCCGGGCCCAGGAGTCCGGGGGTTAGCAAAAGCCAAACCGATGACACACGTACTCCCGTGCCTGTATACGTAGACCTGGTCTAAATGCACACGCACAAGGGAAGTTCACACGTGCCAAACATGTACGTGGAAGCTGTAGCTATCAAAACATTAAACTACACAATTCAAGAAGAGAAATACGAAAATGAACTGACATATATATAGCTGAATGTTTTACAAAATGAACAAAATGATATATACAAAGCATGACGTAACAGGCGTGATAGATCTTAAAAGAAGACTCTTATGCCATGTCATGTATGTCCAAGACGCTCTCCGAGGGAGTGATCACATCCACTCCTCTAGGCCTGATGGGGCCTCGGGGGTCTCATATGGAGTTTGGCCGACCGACGGAGGGTCGGCAAGGGTATCTGAGCCTGCAACACCACAAACAACTCGTGAATACAACGATTTAGCAAAGTATAAACCATAACAGTTAACGCATGCTGTGTCTAATAGAATAGAATAAAGACAATCATGTAAATCAAAGTAGGTCACATTCGTATACTAACCTGTCGTGCAAGAAAAAATATGCAATACGAATCAATGTATACCTGTTGTATACATAACTAGTTGGTGACTACATTGCCATATGCTCCCAAAAGAGAGATCTTATATCGTGTAGAGAACACCATTGTCCGGGCCAGGGTACAAATGGGTCTCAGGTTCCTGGGGTCCGGTTCCCCAAGACGTATCCTTAATGCAGTAGGGCCATGAAACTACACCAAATTCACCCCGTCGGAATCCTAAAACTGAGGCTAAATAGTGCCTGACCATACATAGTCAAACATGAAAACCCTGAGTAGATCGTGACAAGCATATCGTGCGTGTATGTCCAATAACAAACATACTGTTGACCTATAAAAAATTGCAAATACTGCAACGAAGACACCTCATCCCAGCTTAATTTAGGCTACAGAGGTTATTTGCAGATTATGGGGAATCACTGTGAGAACCGGCATTCCATGAAGGTCAAGGTAGCTGGAACTCTCAGAGGAAGTTCAAATTTCGGGTCGAACAGAGATCATCAAACTCAAGAGCCACAAGCATGTCAGCCTGAAGTCAATTTCCCCCAAACCAGGGGGTCACTGACCAAAGTCCTGCTTCCCGATGTCCAAAATTAATGAAAATTTAGACGCGAAGCTTCAGTCATGCTCAGAAGATACTTTGCAAATTTTCAAAATGAAAAGACTCTGTTTGGCCTAAATTTCATTACATGTCAGCTTAGAGGACAGTAATCCTGAATTTAGAGATCATCGGCTAAGATCTTACTTCCAGAAGGCCAAAGCAAATAAAATTTGGAACAAATGCTCAAAGAATGCTCCAAATTATTCTTCCAAAGTTTCAAGTCAAGGGGAGGCTGTTCGGATTGAAAACAGGCTAACTATCTCAATGTGGAGTGAATAGTGACCTAACGCATGCAATGAATAGGTTACTGTTCGAAATCCTACTTCCCCAAATCCAAACTGCATGAAATTTGGATGAATACTCCAAGATGTTCTTGACGTCAGTCCCTCCGAGTTTCAAATCAAACCGGGATCATTTGGGCTTCAAACAGCTGAAACAAGGGCCCACTGTCATAAAAAGTCAACTGGGGAGTTGACCATGTTCAGGTGGTCAAACAGAGCTGAAACTTCTGTGACACACTCAAAACAGTGTCAAGAAGCATCCCTCCCAGTTTCGTGGCGATTGGACACCGTTTGGGCCCCGAACAGGCTGAAACAACCCACATATGCAAAATTCCAAGAATGGGCCTTGGGAGTGACCGGGGGCCCACAAGCAAAAGGAGTTGACCATGTTCAGGTGGTCAAACAGAGCTGAAACTTCTGTGACACACTCAAAATAGTTTCAAGAAGCATCCCTCCAAGTTTCGTGGCGATTGGACACCGTTTGGGCCCCGAACAGGCGGAAACAACCCACATATGCAAAATTCCAAGAATGGGCCTTGGGAGTGACCGGGGGCCCACAAACAGAAGGAGTTGACCATGTTCAGGTGGTCAAACAGACCTGAAAATTCTGTGACACACTCAAAATAGTGTCAAGAAGTATCCCTCCAAGTTTCGTGGTGATTGGACACCGTTTGGGCCCCGAACAGGCGGAAACAAGCCACATATTCAAAATTCCAAGAATGGGCCTTGGGAGTGACCGGGGGCCCACAAACAGAAGGAGTTGACCATGTTCAGGTGGTCAAACAGAGCTGAAACTTCTGTGACACACTCAAAATAGTGTCAAGAAGCATTCCTTCAAGTTTTGTGGCGATTGGACACCGTTTGGGCCCCGAACAGGTGGAAACAAGCCACTTATGCAAAATTCCAAGAATGGGCCTTGGGAGTGACCGGGGGCCCACAAGCAAAAGGAGTTGACCATGTTCAGGTAGTCAAACAGAGCTGAAACTTTTGTACACACTCAAAATAGTGTCAAGAAGCATTCCTCCAAGTTTCGTGGCGATTGGACACCGTTTGGGCCCCGAACAGGCGGAAACAAGCCACATATGCAAAATTCCAAGAATGGGCCTTGGGAGTGACCGGGGGCCCACAAACAGAAGGAGTTGACCATGTTTAGGTGGTCAAATAGAGCTGAAACTTCTGTGACACACTCAAAATACTGTTGAGAAGTATCCATCCAAGTTTCGTGGCGATTGGACACCGTTTGGGCCCCGAATAGGTGGAAACAAGCCACATATGCAAAATTCCAAGAATGGGCCTTGGGAGTGACCGGGGGCCCACAAGCAAAAGGAGTTGACCATGTTCAGGCAGTCAAACAGACCTGAAACTTCTATGATACACTCAAAATAGTGTCAAGAAGTATCCCTCCAAGTTTCGTGGCGATTGGACACCGTTTGGGCCCCGAACAGGCGGAAACAAGCCACATATGCAAAATTCCAAAAATGGGCCTTGGGAGTGACCGGGGGCCCACAAACAGAAGGAGTTGACCATGTTCAGGTGGTTAAACAGAGCTGAAACTTCTGTGACACACTCAAAATAGTGTCAAGAAGCATCCCTCCAAGTTTCGTGGCGATTGGACACCGTTTGGGCCCCGAACAGGCGGAAACAAGCCACATATGCAAAATTCCAAGAATGGGCCTTGGGAGTGACCGGGGGCCCACAAACAGAAGGAGTTGACCATGTTCAGGTGGTCAAACAGAGTTGAAACTTCTGTGACACACTCAAAATAGTGTCAAGAAGTATCCCTCCAAGTTTCGTGGCGATTGGACACCGTTTGGGCCCCGAACAGGCGGAAACAAGCCACATATGCAAAATTCCAAGAATGGGCCTTGGGAGTGACCGGGGGCCCACAAACAGAAGAAGTTGACCATGTTCAGGTGGTGAAACAGAGCTAAAACTTCTGTGACACACTCAAAATAGTGTCAAGAAGCATCCCCCCAAGTTTCGTGGCGATTGGACACCGTTTGGGCCCCGAACAGGCGGAAACAACCCACATATGCAAAATTCCAAGAATGGGCCTTGGGAGTGACCGGGGGCCCACAAGCAAAAGGAGTTGACCATGTTCAGGTGGTCAAACAGACCTGAAACTTCTGTGATATACTCAAAATAGTGTCAAGAAGTATCCCTCCAAGTTTCGTGGCGATTGGACACCGTTTGGGCCCCAAACAGGCGGAAACAACCCACATATGCAAAATTCCAAGAATGGGCCTTGGGAGTGACCGGGGGCCCACAAGCAAAAGGAGTTGACCATGTTCAGGTGGTCAAACAGAGCTGAAACTTCTGTGACACACTCAAAATAGTTTCAAGAAGCATCCCTCCAAGTTTCGTGGCGATTGGACACCGTTTGGGCCCCGAACAGGCGGAAACAACCCACATATGCAAAATTCCAAGAATGGGCCTTGGGAGTGACCGGGGGCCCACAAACAGAAGGAGTTGACCATGTTCAGGTGGTCAAACAGACCTGAAAATTCTGTGACACACTCAAAATAGTGTCAAGAAGTATCCCTCCAAGTTTCGTGGTGATTGGACACCGTTTGGGCCCCGAACAGGCGGAAACAAGCCACATATTCAAAATTCCAAGAATGGGCCTTGGGAGTGACCGGGGGCCCACAAACAGAAGGAGTTGACCATGTTCAGGTGGTCAAACAGAGCTGAAACTTCTGTGACACACTCAAAATAGTGTCAAGAAGCATTCCTTCAAGTTTTGTGGCGATTGGACACCGTTTGGGCCCCGAACAGGTGGAAACAAGCCACTTATGCAAAATTCCAAGAATGGGCCTTGGGAGTGACCGGGGGCCCACAAGCAAAAGGAGTTGACCATGTTCAGGTAGTCAAACAGAGCTGAAACTTTTGTACACACTCAAAATAGTGTCAAGAAGCATTCCTCCAAGTTTCGTGGCGATTGGACACCGTTTGGGCCCCGAACAGGCGGAAACAAGCCACATATGCAAAATTCCAAGAATGGGCCTTGGGAGTGACCGGGGGCCCACAAACAGAAGGAGTTGACCATGTTTAGGTGGTCAAATAGAGCTGAAACTTCTGTGACACACTCAAAATAGTATTGAGAAGTATCCATCCAAGTTTCGTGGCGATTGGACACCGTTTGGGCCCCGAATAGGTGGAAACAAGCCACATATGCAAAATTCCAAGAATGGGCCTTGGGAGTGACCGGGGGCCCACAAGCAAAAGGAGTTGACCATGTTCAGGCAGTCAAACAGACCTGAAACTTCTGTGATACACTCAAAATAGTGTCAAGAAGTATCCCTCCAAGTTTCGTGGCGATTGGACACCGTTTGGGCCCCGAACAGGCGGAAACAAGCCACATATGCAAAATTCCAAAAATGGGCCTTGGGAGTGACCGGGGGCCCACAAACAGAAGGAGTTGACCATGTTCAGGTGGTTAAACAGAGCTGAAACTTCTGTGACACACTCAAAATAGTGTCAAGAAGCATCCCTCCAAGTTTCGTGGCGATTGGACACCGTTTGGGCCCCGAACAGGCGGAAACAAGCCACATATGCAAAATTCCAAGAATGGGCCTTGGGAGTGACCGGGGGCCCACAAACAGAAGGAGTTGACCATGTTCAGGTGGTCAAACAGAGTTGAAACTTCTGTGACACACTCAAAATAGTGTCAAGAAGTATCCCTCCAAGTTTCGTGGCGATTGGACACCGTTTGGGCCCCGAACAGGCGGAAACAAGCCACATATGCAAAATTCCAAGAATGGGCCTTGGGAGTGACCGGGGGCCCACAAACAGAAGAAGTTGACCATGTTCAGGTGGTGAAACAGAGCTAAAACTTCTGTGACACACTCAAAATAGTGTCAAGAAGCATCCCCCCAAGTTTCGTGGCGATTGGACACCGTTTGGGCCCCGAACAGGCGGAAACAACCCACATATGCAAAATTCCAAGAATGGGCCTTGGGAGTGACCGGGGGCCCACAAGCAAAAGGAGTTGACCATGTTCAGGTGGTCAAACAGACCTGAAACTTCTGTGATACACTCAAAATAGTGTCAAGAAGTATCCCTCCAAGTTTCGTGGCGATTGGACACCGTTTGGGCCCCGAACAGGCTGAAACAAGCCACATATGCAAAATTCCAAAAATGGGCCTTGGGAGTGACCGGGGGCCCACAAACAGAAGGAGTTGACCATGTTCAGGTGGTCAAACAGAGCTGAAACTTCTGTGACACACTCAAAATAGTGTCAAGAAGCATCCCTCCAAGTTTCGTGGCGATTGGACACCGTTTGGGCCCCGAACAGGCGGAAACAACCCACATATGCAAAATTCCAAGAATGGGCCTTGGGAGTGACCGGGGGCCCACAAGCAAAAGGAGTTGACCATGTTTAGGTGGTCAAACAGAGTTGAAACTTCTGTGACACACTCAAAATAGTGTCAAGAAGTATCCCTCCAAGTTTCGTGGCGATTGGACACCGTTTGGGCCCCGAACAGGCGGAAACAACCCACATATGCAAAATTCCAAGAATGGGCCTTGGGAGTGACCGGGGGCCCACAAACAGAAGGAGTTGACCATGTTCAGATGGTCAAACAGAGCTGAAACTTCTGTGACACACTCAAAATAGTGTTGAGAAGTATCCATCCAAGTTTCGTGGTGATTGGACACCGTTTGGGCCCCGAACAGGTGGAAACAAGCCACATATGCAAAATTCCAAGAATGGGCCTTGGGAGTGACCGGGGCCCACAAACAAAAGGAGTTGACCATGTTCGGGTGGTCAAACAGAGCTGAAATTTCTATGAAACACTTAAGATGGTGTCATGCAACATCTCTCCAAGTTTCGTGATGATTAAACATCATGCGGGCCTCAAACAATGGAAAATAGACCGCATATGCAATGTTCCAAAAGTGGGCCTTGTCCGTGACCGGGGCCCAATTAATGAAAAAGTTGACCAACTTCCTGAAGTCAAAATGGGCTGAAATTTTTATGACATGTAGAAAATAGTGTTAAGAAGCATCCCTCCAAGTTTGGTGGCAATCCGACTTCGTTTGAGCCTAAAACATATGAAAATGGGCTACATACGCGAAAAACCTGAAATTGGGCCTCGTCCGTGGCCCAGTCTGCGGTCACGGACCTTCAAAAGAGGTTTCCCACGATTTTGGGTGGTTTCCCTCCACTCCTCTTCGAAATCCAACTCCCCACAACTGCTATTAACTACCCAAAACTGCACAAAACCGATTGGGGAGTCTATAAAAAGGGAGAATTTGGAAGAAACAAAAAGACACACACACATAAGGAAGAAAAGTGAAGAAATTGAAGAAAGGCACCACCTAAGGCAACAAGAAGCAAACTCCAGCAGCACTTCCACGACCATTCCCACCTTCTTTTCTTAATTTTGAAGGTGAGCAAGAAAATTCAGAAGGAGAGAAGGAAGTGGAATGGCCAAAGACCATACCATGTTCGTACGACGCCAATTTTTGAGAGGATGACATTGTCACCTCTGTTTCTCTCATTCGTAGGGCTTCTTAGCCATTACAAGAGTTGTGAAAAAAGCCTCTCTAGGCCTCATTTTGTTCCTTGAAAATGATAGGTTCAAATGACACAACTCCGGCTTCAAATTTGCCCATTTCGGACTTGAAACAAAAATGCAGTCCGTAAGCACGAATGATGAGTTACAGCGGTTTCACTTGATTCCATGATAAAAAGTGATCTTCTTGATGGTTGTCCACCGCTCCAAAGTCATGAGAATGGAGTTCCAACACTTGAAAAAAGTTCCAAGAAAGAACCAGCGCGAACAGCACAAAAAAACGAAGGCACAAGGCCATTGTCTGTCAGTGACCGTGACCCCCGGTCACTGACAGGTTCCAGTGACCGCGGGTGAGTCACGGTCACTGGAATGGGGCAGTGACCGCGGGTCACGGTCACCCCCATTTTTTTTTTCCTTTTTCCACATTTTCTTCCACCTTATGTACATTTTCTTGTATTTTCCAAATTGAGATCACATCTGAGACTTGAGGGAGGGGTTGTAAACTTTCAAAATGTATGTAAACAACCTGCATCCCAGCGGTCAGGGCACTTGAACCCATGTAAACAAAAGGGAAATTAATGATGAACTGTAATTATTTTCCCATTCTTCTTAACGCTTAAAGTACGTGAATGTCGGACCTTGATTCCATAATTCATTTCCACGCATATACATTTTTAAGCGCGATCACATACATATATACTCAAGGTGAACACATAGAATGACTTTTGACGTGATATGCAATGATCTGTTAAAGAGTGGAGATCAATGACTAACTTACAACATGTAACACTCCGACCCAGCTTGATCTCGTTTATCGGCTAGTTAATCTTGTTTTCGTTGCTAATCGTGGTTGGTTTGTGTTTTGTTTTCGTTACGGGTCATGGATAGGTAGTTGGGTTGAGTTTGACCTGGATTAAGTAGACCAAGCCCTTTTTCGTAATTTTAGCTTTTCTTAGACATGGTCATTTTTGCATCATCTTGATGTCAACACGTGTCTTTCGTTGAGCTCGTTAACTTTCGTAACCACGTCACTTGCAACCGATGTCATGTGATTCTAGTGGACCCTGATTCAACTCAAACTGAAATTAGTATTTTCACTTGGCCTTCATTGAAAAATTGAACAACCCATTGCTTATATAACTTCAGCCACTTCTTATGAACGACAAGTTGGTGCTCTCTCTCTCGTTCTCTCTCATTTCTCTTCCTCAACTGCACGTGGAACTCTCTTTCTCTGCTCTCTTGCATTCTCTTCTCCAACCTCCATCGATCAAGTTCAAATTGAGGAAGAAGGTTCTTGCATGTGGGGTAAGTGGATTTCCTTCCATTCCCCTCCTCTCCATTCTCTATCTTTTCTCCTTCTTGTTTCTCATTTGCATGGTGTATCTGTGTAGTGGATTTCTCTCCATCCCTCATGCATGCATTGTGGTGTGATTTGGTTTAGGTTGTGTTTGGGCTTGAGGGCAACGAATTGTGCAATTGATTTCCAAATTGAGGCAAGTATAACCATATCTTTGAGAACCCATGTTGTTATGATTTTGATCTTGGTTAGCTCACATTAATGTGTATGGAAAAAGGTGTTTACAGCTCATTTGCTTACTCATTTGATTACTACTTTGTCTATCTCCATGGAAAACTTGAAATTCTGATGCTTCCCAGACATTCTGTACAGGTTTCAGGAATTTGAATTCGTGCAGGTACGGCTAAGCCGTATAGCACCTACGGCTCACAGTCCAGAGAGGAGAAAAATCCAGTTTTCCTCTACGGCTAGGGCACGGCTAAGCCGTGGATTGCCCTACGGCTAAGCCGAAGCTCAGCCGTGGCCCAGCCGTAGAACAATACAGGGTGCATTTTCTGGAATAACTGAAAGTCAGCAACTGACAGACCTTCTACGGCCCAGACACGGCTAAGCCGTAGACCACACACGGCTAAGCCGTAGCACACACACGGCTAAGCCGTATCCACATTAGATTAATGAAAGAAAGTAAGGATAGGTGTAATGGAAAGGACCGATATGGCCTTCATGATGGAATGTAGAGCACCCAGACCTGCCTGACGGAATGTGATACAACGCGTGAATGATCTCGAGAGCTGCGAATCATTCATGTTCATTATCCGGATGTTAAGCACCTCCCCATGGGTGTTGGTTTAAGGGACTTCGTGCACTGCTAGATTCAATGCAACACTAGACAACGGTGCATCGAATAACTTAAAACTACATCATCATGCACGGTTAGAAACACCGGATAGTTAGATTAGAATTGGTTTGTAACTTAAGATGATTCGATTTCGCATGATTTGTTGCATAACATATTGCATTCGATCATTGATCTCAACACTCTATATGATTACGTATGTTTCGTTACTTTCACATTGTGGTTATTTACCTTGAGTATGCATGTATGGTATGTTCACTCACAGATATGCTCGTATGATATGTTGTCACGATCGACTCAAGGTTTCCATGATTGATTCTGTATGGTCAGGCACTACTTAGCCTCAGCCTTAGGATCCCGACGGGGTGAATTTGGTATAGTTTATATGGCCTGCTGCAGTATGGATTTGTCTTGGGGAACCGGACCCCAGGAAACCGAGACCCATTGTACCCTGGCCCGGACAATGGTGTTCTTTGCATGTTATAAGATCCCTCTTTTGGGAGCATATGGTAATGTAGTTGCCACTAGTTATGTACACCGCATGTATTCATTGATTCACTCAGCATATTTCGTTCTTGCCTGATAGCCTAGTCTACGAAAATGCCTTCTTTAATCACATGATGTTCTTATTCCGTTAGACACAGCGTGTGTTAACTTGCTATGGTTTATACTTTACTGAATCTTCGTATTCACAGTTGTTTTTGGTGCTGCAGGCCCAGATCCCCCTGCCGAACCCCCGCAGGTCGGCCAGGCTTCAGATGAGACCCCCGGGGCCCCATCAGGCCTAGAGGAGTGGATGTGATCACTCCACGGGAGAGCGTTCTTGGCATGCATCATTGGAGTCTTGTTTTGTGGATTTTCAGACTTGTATTTGGCATGGCATGTCATTGGTGTAGATATTATTTTGTTCTTTTTGTAAGACTTTCATAGGTAATTATGTCAGTTTGTTCTTGGTATTGTCAAGCAAGCCCAAACCAAGTCCATTAGGCTCATTTCATGTCAAGCAAGCCCAAGTCCATTAGGCTCATTTATTGTACCTTTTTGTTACGTTGTAATTAGTCAAAGGTTGTTACTTAATTTGTGGCTTCAGTTTAGGATCTAAGATTTGTAATTGATTGTAATTAGGGAATTAAACCCTTATATAAGAACAGTCGATCCTCAAAGGAGGCACGACATTCATCTCTCTTATGTTCTGTATTTCATCTCTCTCTAAATATCATGGTATCAGAGCTCGATCATCTGTGATCTTCTCCTACATCATCTTCCAAACATTGGAAGCCAGTATATGATCATCCGTGATCATTCTCTTCAGCCAGATCATCCTGATCATCTCAGTTCCGACGTGGCCCACCTGTGATTCTCACCAACTCATTAGCGGAATCCTACCATCTTGGTCGCCTAAAGTTTCCAGGATTTATGAAGAATTTGTTTCTGATTTATTAATCATCAGAGTCATCTTCCAAGATCTGGAAGCCTTGATCATCCCTGTTCATCTCAGATCTGAAGTGGCCCACCTGCGATCATCATCGCCATTCAGCTGGACCAGCCCATCTTGGTCGTCTGGATTTCTACATTTTTTTTTTGAAGATTTTCTCACCATTTATGGATCATCTGAGGTAGGCCATCTACCCTTTATTGTAGAAATTCTGTTTTGTCCATTTCTTTTCATCTCGGCCATCCAAAAGATATTGTTTTGCCAATATCCTTTTCGGACTGCTTTGTGCGGGTTTCTTCCTTCTCTTTAGTCATGGACAAACATGAGATTGCCCTGATTCGCTTTGATGGTACAAATTATACCTCCTGGGCCTTCCAATTTCAAATTTATTTGGAAGGAAAAGAACTCTGGGGACACATTGATGGATCTGAACCTCAACCTACAGAAGATGATAAGAAAATTTTAGCTTGGAAAACAAAGGATGCTAAAATCAAGACCTGGTTGCTGGGCTCTGTTGAGTCACATTTTATTCTCAACCTCAAACCCTGCCACACTGCTCGTGCAATGTGGGAGTATCTTCAGAAAATTTACCAACAGGGCAATGCTGCTCGCCAGTTTCAATTAGAACTTGAAATCTCGCAATTCACTCAAGGCACCCAGTCTATTCAGGAGTATTATAATGGCTTCCGCAGACTGTGGTCCGAATATGATGCGATTAAGTTTGCCTCGGTATCTGCAGCTCTTCTCCAGGAATTACTTCCATTACAGCAATGTAGTCATCGGGATCAGTTTCTTATGAAACTTCGTCTCGAGTTTGAGACAGTTCGATCTAACTTAATGAGCAGGGCTTCTCTTCCTAGCTTGGATGATTGTCTTCAGGAACTTCTACGGGAAGAACAACGTCGGGTCACTCAAACTACACTGGAACAACAGAGATCTGTTGAGACTCCCCTTGCCTATGTTGCTACAACTAGACCACCTTCTAGGGACATCAGTAAAGTTCAGTGCCATACCTGCAAGAAATATGGTCACTATGCAAATCAATGTAAGGCAAAAATCTGCCGATATTGTAAGGCCACTGGTCATGTTCTTGAAGAGTGCAGGAAGAAGAATCGCACTTCTCTTTCTCGCAACTATGTGCAGCCAGCCCCTGGTACTTACAGCGTGCAGTCAGCTCCTAGTGCTTACACTGTGACTACTCCACCATATGCTTCACCTGACTTCAGTGGTTCTCTGCAGTCTGATTCTTCATCCCAACCTGGTTCCTCCCAATCTACGTCAACAACTCCTCTCACCCCTGAGATGGTAAACCAAATGATCATCAATGCCTAAGCTTCCATGCACATCGCAGGTACTGCTTCCTCTCTTTCCAATACCTGGTACTTAGATTCTGGTGCAAGTAACCATATGACCACTTCAGCCCTAAAATTACACAATGTTGTTCCTTACACTGGTCATCTTACTGTCCAAGCTGCCAATGGAGATCATCTTCCTATCACCTCTGTTGGTGATATCCCTAGCCCCTTACCATTAACCAATGTTTTAGTTTCTCCTCATCTTGCTACCAATTTGGTTTCTGTGGGTCAACTTGTTGAAAATAACTGCAATGTTTTGTTTTCTCCTTCTGGTTGTGTTGTGCAGGACCGGGAGTCGGGGGAAGTGATCGCGAGGGGGCCTAAGCGTGGAAGACTTTTTTCCTTACTAGTGTCTTCATTTATTCATGATAAAACTTTACATCAGTTATTTTGTTTTTTCATTAAGAATAATTCTCGGTTGTGGCATAATAGACTAGGTCATCCGACTGCTTCTACAATGTCTACTTTATTTCAATCTGGATTAGTAAATAAACCTGTTGATTCTGCTTCTTTTGACTGTGATGCTTGTAAATTAGGGAAGAGTCAAACTTTACCCTTTCCAACTTCTAACACACGGAGCACTACATGTTTTGACTTAATTCACAGTGATGTTTGGGGCATTGCTCCGACCATTTCACATAGTCATTTCAAGTACTTTGTAACATTCATTGATGACTACAGCAGATTTACTTGGATTTATTTATTACATTCAAAGTCTGATGTTCTTAATGCATTTAAATTTTTTGTTCAATATGTTAAAAACCAATTCTCTAAATGCATTAAAACTTTGCGCTCAGCCTCAGGGGGGGAGTATGTTTCCAAAGATTTTCAATCATTTTTAAACAATAATGGAATCATTTCCCAACGTACCTGTCCATATACTCCACAACAAAATGGAGTCGCGGAACGGAAAAACAGACATCTTCTTGCTGTCACTAGAACTCTTCTGATTGAAGCATCCGTTCCCCCTCGTTTTTGGACTGAAGCTCTCACCACAGCTGTCTATCTCATAAACCGCCTTCCATCACATACCATTGCTCATTTAACGCCTCATTTTAAATTGTTTGGTCATCATCCTGTGTTTGATCACTTACATACCTTTGGCTGTGTTTGCTTTGTTCATTTACCTCCCACAGAAAGAACGAAACTAACAGCACAATCTCGCAGGTGTGCTTTTTTGGGTTATGCCACTAATCAAAAAGGTTTTGTTTGTTATGATCCCATTGGTCGTCGTATCAGGGTTTCTCGGAATGTTATTTTCTTTGAAAATCAATATTTCTTCCCCACTCACATGGACAGTCCTCATCCCTCTTCCCCAGCTCTCTTACCAGGTTTTTCGGATCAAACCTCTGTTACTCGGTTTAATCCTGCTTTTGTATACCACCGTTAGGAGAAACCTCCCACTGCGGATGGTCCTCCCCCTGATCCTCCACCGACACATGGTTCCACACCTACTCCTCCCTTACGTCGCTCCTCCAGAACTTCTAGACCGCCTGATAGGTATGGATTTACCCATACTTCCTTGATGACCACTCTCTCTTCTATCTCTATCCCAAGTTCTTATTTGCAGGCTGTCCAACACGATTGCTGGAACCAGGCTATGAAGGAGGAATTGGATGCATTGGATCAGAATCACACTTGGGATATTGTGGATTGTCCTTCCAGAGTTAAACCCATCGGTTGCAAATGGATCTACTCGATCAAGCTTAAATCTGATGGGTCATTGGATAGACACAAAGCTAGACTTGTAGCACTCGGAAACAGACAATAGTATGGCATTGACTATGAGGAAACGTTTGCACCTGTGGCAAAAATGACATCTGTTCGGTTACTTCTCGCCATTGCTGCTTCTAAATCCTGGCCTTTATACCAAATGGATGTCAAAAATGCATTTCTCCATGGGGACCTGCACGAAGAAGTCTATATGCGGATACCACAAGGCGTCTCCTCTCCCTTCAAGAGGTCTGTCTGTCGCCTGCGCAAATCGCTTTATGGTTTAAAGCAAGCTCCTCGCGCTTGGTTTGAAACCTTCAAGGCTCGCTTATGCGAGAGTGGCTTTACCCAGAGTCCTTCTGATCCATCTCTCTTTTTATGCCACACATCTACTGGTGTTACTGTGCTTCTCGTCTATGTTGACGATATTATTATCACTGGCACGGATGATCGTATGATCAAATCTCTCCAAGCTTCTCTCAGGGATTCCTTCCGTATGAAGGATTTGGGTCCTTTGCATTATTTCTTGGGCCTCGAGGTGCATCAATCTCCAAAAGGTTTATTTGTTAATCAGCACAAATACACATCAGATCTTATCGAGTTGGCTAACCTCAATGATTCTTCACCTGTTGATACGCCTGTAGAGGTCAATCTCAAGTTAAGTAAAGATGATGGCGATCTTCTTCCTGATCCTCATACCTACTGGCGTCTGGTGGGAAGTCTTGTCTATCTCACCATCACTAGACCTAACATCTCATATGCTGTTCATCTTGTGAGCCAATTCATGACAACTCCTCGACACCTTCATTTGACAGCTGTGAAGCGCATTATCCGTTATCTGCTCAAAACTGTCCCTCGTGGTTTATATTATCCAAAGGATAATCCTCTTCATCTGACCGCTTATGCAGATGCTGACTGGGCTGGCTGTCAAGACACACGCCGTTCTACTACTGGTTGGTGCATGTACCTTGGAACATCTCTCATTTCTTGGAAATGCAAGAAACAAGAACGGGTGTCCCGCTCTTCCACGGAAGCTGAATATAGGGCTATGTCTTCTGCTTGTTCTGAGATCTTATGGTTACGGGGACTTCTTTCGGAACTCGGGTTTTCTCAAACCTCTCCTACTCCATTGCATGCCGATAATACTGGGGCTATCCGAATCACTGAAAATCCTGTCTTCCATGAACGCACCAAACATATCGAAGTTGACTGCCACTTTATTCGCGATGAATATAAGCGTGGTGTCATTACTCTTCCTCATGTTCCTACAGCATTTCAGTTTGCCGATATCTTCACAAAGGGACTTCCTCGTCCTCGTCATCAATTTCTTGTTTCCAAATTGCTGCTTTATGACTCCCCAGCATCAATTTGAGGGGGGGTGTCAAGCAAGCCCAAACCAAGTCCATTAGGCTCATTTCATGTCAAGCAAGCCCAAGTCCATTAGGCTCATTTATTGTACCTTTTTGTTACGTTGTAATTAGTCAAAGGTTGTTACTTAATTTGTGGCTTCAGTTTAGGATCTAAGATTTGTAATTGATTGTAATTAGGGAATTAAACCCTTATATAAGAACAGTCGATCCTCAAAGGAGGCACGACATTCATCTCTCTTATGTTCTGTATTTCATCTCTCTCTAAATATCAGGTATCCTTTGCTTGCACTGTTAGTTTAGTGTTTCTGATATTTACAGCTTCCGCGTACTTGCTTGGCACGTGTGAATGTTCCCTTGTGCGTGTGCATTTAGACTCGGTCTACGTGTGCATGCACGGGAGTACGGGTGTCATTAGGTTTGGCTTTTGCTAACCCCCGAACCCTGGGCTCGGGTTGTGACACAACATGTTATGCAAGCAAATCATAATAGATAGAATCACCTTCATTTACTAGCCAATTCTAATTTAATTATCCAGTGTTTCTAACCGTGCATGATGATGTAGTTTTAAGTTATTCGATGCACCGTTGTCTAGTGTTGCATTGTATTGGCTGGTACACCGAAGTCCCTTAAACCAACAACCATGGAGAGGTGCTTAACAACTGGATAACGAACATGAAGGATTCGAAGCCCTCGAGATCATTCATGTCATACATTCATACCATTGGGCAAGTCTAGGTGGTTATAGCGGTCTTTTCATTATACCTATCCTTGTTATTCATTTTCCAGGGTTGGCACGGCTTGGCCGTAGGTAAACATACGGCTTAGCCGTAGGCATCTTACGGCTTAGCCGTAATATGCACTGCGGCTCCACCGCGGTTCCCTTTACTGTTCACCCACAATTATGGTTCACTCGTATTTTATTATACGGCTTAGCCATGTGGGTTCTACGGCTTAGCCGTGGCTGAGCCGTAGGAGGAAACTGTCTATTGCTTACCTTCAGTTAATCCAGAAGAAGGCACCATGTACTGATCTACGGCTGGGTCACGGTTGAGGTACGGCTTAGCCGTATTCTGGCCGTAGAAGAAAACTGGGTTTTCACCCTCTCTAGACTTTAAGCCGTAAGTTGCATACGGCTTAGCCGTACATGCACGGGGTCGAATTCTGAATCAAGTACAGAAAACCTGTAATGACATCAGAAATGCAAATATCCAACAAAGAAAAGAAGGAATACTGGCAAATTGGGCTGTAAACACGTTCTCTATGCAAATTCAGTGAATTAACCAAAATCAAACAAATACCAACATGGGTTCTCACAGATTATGGTTATACTTGCCTTAATTGAGTTCAATTACACAACTTGCTGTCCTTGGGCTCAAACACAACCAAACATCACCACTGCGATCATGCATGCATGAGGAAAAGAAAAAACGTCAAGACAACATCATGCAATCATGGAAACAAGAGGAGAAAGAAGTAGGAGAAGGAGATGAGGGAGATTGAAGAAACCTCAACTCACCTCAACCAACACACCAGAGCATGCAAGGAACCCTCACTTTGGCTTGATCGATGATGGAGAAGAGAACTCGGGAGAAGGAGATAGAACTCACGTGAACAGTGAGAGAAGAGAGTGAGAGAGAGAAAGCTTGAGTCGATAAAATGAAGCTTATATAAGATAAGTGGATGTCAATTGTTGCACTGAAGTCCAAGTCAAAAGTCTATTTTCAGTTTGAGTCAAATTCGGGTTCAATGGAATCATACAACATCGGTTACCAACGACGTAGTTACGAGAGTGAACGAACTCAATGAAAGACACGTGTTAACATCAAGATGATTTAAAATGAGCATGTCTTAGAAAAGCTAAAATTACGAAAAAAAAAGGCTTAATCTACCTAATTCAGGTCAAACTCAACCCAACTACCTATCTATAACCTGCAACGAATCCAAAACAAAACCAAAACACAATTACCAATTAAAACAACCGTAATTAGGTGCTAAACGAGGTTAAGCTAGGTCGGAGTGTTACAGTTCTGGTGGCTAGACATGCAACAGCACTGCAGTTTCTTTTTCTTCTTCTTCTTCTTCTTCTTTGTTTTCATTTTGTTTTTTGTTTTTTTTTAGATGCAAATCTAGTGGCTGGAGACGCAACAGAGCAGTGCAGTTTCTTCTTCTTCTTCTTCTTCTTCTTTCTTTTCATTTTTTTTTTCAAACGCAGGTTCTGGTGGAGACATTTGCAGCAATGCAGCTTCTTTTTCTTCTTCTTTTTTTTTTCGAATGCAAATTTGGTGGCTGGAAACGCAACAGCAATGCAGTTTCTTCTTCTTTTTCTTCTTTTTCTTCTTCTTTCTCTTCAATTTTTATTTCCAGTAGCAGATCTAGTGGCTAGAGATGCAACATTAGTGCAATTTCTTCCTCTTCTCCTTCTTCTTCTTCTTCTTCTTCGTCATCATTGTCGAAACAGCAGTGCAGTTTTTCTTAATAGCAACTCTTTTGTCGAATGAAAGGGTTCGAATGAAATCAACTTAGGATTTTTATCTTTACCTAAGTTATAAACTTTATACTTCGGCCCTTCAATTTTCTTTTTCGTTTTCTTTTAATTTTAAGACAAGCACCATATGGAAAAGAAAAATTAATTATAAATTATGCATTTGTCTAACCACAATAAAGTTTAAGCACAATCCTCTCAATGATAAAATTCAAATATCATTTTTAATGTTTTTATTTTCTATTTTATGAAAGCATTTTCTTAATTTTAGACTTAATCAATGGAAAACATCTTTTACAATCTTATCCAAGACAAAAAAAAAAAAAAGATATACTATAGAATTGCATCATAATATTGCAATTGCTTGCCACATAATACTGTAGAGTTGCTTTCCACATAATACTACCCAAGTTGCCCAACAAAATAGGAGTCTTCTCTAGTTCTCAAGTTCACACCATACACAAGGTACCAAAATATCCTCACACCCAAGTCCTTTCTTCCATATAAATGAATTTTAAATAAAATAGTTCAACACCAAAATAAAACAAGGGCTTTGGTTTTTGAAGCACGATTCTCACAAAAGCATATGCATAACCCAATAGTGTTAAAAAAAAAGAATCAAGAAGAAGAGCCGAGCATGGGAATAGTTTCAGTAAAAAATAAAATAAAAGAATGGAAACAAAAATATTTGGATTTGCCCACAAAAAACAATGCGTGGTCAAAAGTCTTAACCTTTTCCTATATAAAAAGATGCATGGCTAAAGGTTTTTTACTTTGCCTATAAAATACCATGTCGCCAAAGGATATTGCCCACGGAAACCATTCGTGGCTAAAAGTCTTCACCTTTTCTTATGCAAATATATCCATGGTCAAAAGTTTTTCATTTTGCTTACAAAATACGGTATTGCCAAAGGATATTACTCACAGAAAACGATGCGTGGCCAAAAGTCTTGGCTTTTCCCTATGCATATATATGCATGGTCAAAAGTTTTTCACTTTGCCTACAAAATTCCGTGTCACCAAATGATATTTGCTTGTAGGTAAAACTTTGCCTTTCAGTTTGGAGAGAATCCTGACCACTTTTGCCCACGCAAATATCTTGCGTTGCCAAAAACAGTAGATAATTGTGGCTTTTGCCTACATAAATTCATTTTCATGGGCAAAAGATAACTTTTAGCCACGCAAATTGGGCTTGCGCTAGCAAAGACATAGCCAATAATGCATTTTGTTGCAGTGTTAAATTACGTGATTGAAGGGAGATTATAAAGTGTAGATTTAATTAAATCCATCTAAAGGTTTTAGGTAGGCCTCCATAATGGATGCATGCAATCAATTTCAATAATATATGTGCAAACAATTAACCATACAACGGAAAATAAATAAATCAACACAAAAGCACATACCACAAGAAGATATGATTTTAACATGAAAAACCCGGAATAGGTAAAAAACCACGAATCCCAACAAAGATAAAGTTTGAACATCTATAAGATTTACTCACACCCTTGTTGCATATAAGGACTAAGTTTTTCTTGCAGCAACTCTTTCTGCTTACAAACACTTCTTTGCCGTACACCATTCTCTACTTGATTAACACGTAAGATGACCTCAAAAACTTCTACAAGAGACGTAGAAGTAACTTCTCTCCAGAACAAAGTTTCAACCCTTCAACTCTCACTGAAAGCCCTAGAGAAGATGATCTCTAAAATATAACCTTCACTCAGAATATTGAAATCTGTATTCCATGCTCTAAAGTTAATAAAGAACTCCTTTTTATAGCCCCAATTTTGTGCCTCACAATGATAATCTAATCAAGAAAGGATTTGGCACAAACAAGAAAGTTTCACTTAAAACAAAATTAGAAATCCACAGGTCGGTGGGAATTCTGCGCAAGCCCGATCAATCGAAAATTGATCCGATCGATCGAATTAGGCCTCTATCTCACATCCAATTGATTGGGCATCAATCTGATCGATTGAGTAACCCAGTTTTGATTTTTCTAAATTTTCTTCAAATTGGCTCTTCTAGGACTCTTTCACATTTTCAAACTCCTAGTCTAAAATAAACAAAAATATAACTTTGACTAAAACTAGAGTTTTGTCCAATCCATGAATTTAGCCAACATACAAAACTTACACCATTTAAAATTGAAAACCATAATGCGATTGCACGAAATAATGGATGAAAGGTTCAAATAATAGACTTTTCAATACAACATTAGATAAGATTTGCTTCCAAGATAGTAGATAATAGGGGTGTTGATGGGCCGGGCTAGGTTGGGATGAGGAATGTCCATGCCCAACTCGACTTCTAAGCTTATAGAACAAGCCCTACCCAAGCCTGGATTGGGCCATACCTGGCTAGAGCGAGCCCGACCTGCCCGAAACATATTAAGCCCAAGCCCAGTCCAAGTTAACATTATAACAAAAAAAAAAAAAAAAAACCTACCTCTCTCATCAACCTGATTCATGAACACCCTTAGATAAGAAAATCTAAATATGAATTGATAGATTAGAGACCATGGAAGATTGGAGTCTTTAAAAGGAGACTCCTTTTATATTGGCCTCTTTATTTAGATAGTTAAAATTGAAATTTTCACTCAAATCCCTAAAATATCTCCCAAATTTTAGAACATACTAGCCAAAGAGGCCCAGATTGGACAAAACAGAATATTATAATAAGATGCTAAAAAACAACAAAATTAATGAAATTTAGAAAGAAAAAAAAAACCAAAAGGAATGCAAAAGGTTTAAAGAAAGTTTAAATTAATTAAAAACTATAAATAACATATTCAAACATAGATATAAGGAATTTGAAAGAAAATAAGACACTTAAAAATTTAAGTATTACTTTTAAAATATATCTATGTACACATAAGATCTTTAAAATGTATCACTCTCTGCAAATACAAAACGTCATCACTTAACCTAATACTTAATGGAGTGGCATAAGGCCTAAATTTGCCTCCCATGCCAAGTGTACGTTTGTGTAGTTTAGTGGGCACTACGAGGGGCATTAGTATTGTTAGGTCAAAGACCTCATAGATTCCTATGCCACTAAAAAAAAGGCAAAAAGCTAAATGCAAAAAAAAAATGTTATTCAATTTGGGATTGGGGTTATGTAAGATTGCACTTGCTCATATGATCTTGCTCATCCTCTTGTCTCCACAACATAAACTAAAAATAATTAGTAAAAAAGAAATGGAGAGAGAGCTAGAGAGAGATAATTAGAGAGAGTGAATAATGTACAAATATTAATAGAATAATATAGAAAAGGGGTAGCTCACATTTTGGGACATTAGCAAAAAAACAGCAAAGAAAAATTAAATCACAAATGTTATAAAAAAATTAAATCACAAACCATAAAATCGAGAAATTTGAGAAAATCAAAAGAAATCCAGGAAAAAGAAAACATTCAAGGAAAAAAAGGTCTAAGAAATCACAATCAACAAAATTCACTTCTAGACTTTAAAATTTCCTATTGTAATAGTAAAAATTATACCTTTTAACTTTAGTATTACAATCTTTGGAGATCTCATGGCTTCCAGGCCCATTTATAATAGAAAGAAGAAATAAAACAAAAAGTGCTAACTAAAGACAGTAGGAGAAAAAAATAAATAAATTTTTTTATGAGTAATGAACTTCAGTTGCATTGCTTCTCTTCAAAGCAGCTCAATAAAAATGTAATTAAAATTAAACCTGAAATATTTTAATAAGAGATATTGTTGCTATTCATCAAACATAAAGGTAATGGTGAGTAATGGTGGAGTAAAAAAGTCGAAAGAGATTTTCTAATAAAGTTAATAAAAGTGACTTTTTTTTTAAAATAAAAATCAGAAGCTGCACACTTACTGTACCTTGTTCAGCTATAAGGTAGGAAGTAAATGCTCTCTCACATCCAATGTGGCGCGGCCAGAGTGTCAATAAATGATTGGTATGGAGTGGCACAAACTTCCGATACAGTGATAAGTTAAACATTCTTACAAATTTATTCTCCAACAATCTTTAAAAGAGAAAAAGAATTATTCGACCTTGGATAAAACAAACAAAAAGAAGGCTTTAAGTTTAAAATCAATGATGATCTCCATGCACAATACATAATAAATAATAATTATATAATTCAAATTATATTAACATATATTGAATTTTATAAAATTGCCATATGCCAACAAATATAAAATTAAAGGTTCCAATGACTAAAATGAAATTTGGTGGTAGTGCAATCCTTACGAATAGCAAATCTGGACACCCCAGAAAATGATTTGCATGATGAAATAAATAAGAGAGGAAAGAGGACGTTATGATTATTTTATAAAAAGAAGCTTTGGTTGTTTTAAATGGGAGCAAAGCACATTATAGTTCGATATGGATGAGGATCAAATTATATAGTCAGTATTTTTTTTAGACTGCAAAACATCCTTTGCTGGGACCCACCCACATCTCAGATTGTATGAATGATCCCATGTTGAAAATGATACTTGAGATGTGGTATGACACTTGTTATACATGCAATGGTTTGCCTCCTGCATGGCCTTCAAAGTACATTCCTTCTTCGTCAGCAAAACCTATGAAAAGCCCAAACCAAATATATTATCATTCAAATGTATTCCAAACCTTCACATACAGACTGACCTTGACACGTTCTAACCATTATCCACCATTGCAATGAATAAATGAATAAATCAAGTTTTCTTTATCATAGATCCCATTCTTAAGTGTAAGTGCGCTGAAAAAAAAAAAAGGTTGTATGGGTAAACCTTACTAAGCTAAAATAAAACAGCTAAGTAATCCTAATATGGGTCATGAAATTATGGTCTTTTGTGCCCTAGAATCAAGGATTATGATTATTTAATGAGATTGACTTTTGGCCAACTTTAATACATATTCTACCCAAACAACTTTAATACTTATTCTACCCAAATCAATCCCCTTACAATTCCCTGCTTATCTCTCACTCATTTTAGTAATACATTTGGATGAGGCGGCACAAATAAGGTGTGTTCGAGAAAAAGCAAACAAGCCCTTTTTTTCCTACAAAAATACTATGAAAGGCTTTGCAATGGTGCATAAGCCTCACATTGAAAACATTCAAGCTCTAATTCTAAATATATATGCGTGTATATATGTGTGTCCTGGCTTTAACTCCACATATCCAAAATTTGATTGAAATTCCAAGAGCCAAAGCCCACAGTACCATGTGGGTAGTGGGCTCCCATGGGCATGTGATTAATGAGTTTGATTTTAAAGTCCTGATTAATTAGTCAAATCATACTACAAGCTTCTTGTTCGATTTCAAAGTCCTTAACAAATTTGAGATTCTTTTGACCCTTTGGAACGATTGTGAAATTTTTCATGGTCATTTCCGGCCTTTCATTTGAAAATTTTATCTTAGTGTTAGCTCCAGAGTTACATGTTTACACAACCATGAAACCGTTGAACTGCTTAAGAGAAACAAAATCTTTAATGGAGGAAACATCATTGAGCCACAACGTCCTGTTGACATACCCAGGTGCTATTTGGAGGAGAATATCAGTGCAATTAACCAAAAACCTGTCCAGGAAACCAAGAGATGTAACACATGGTCCCCACCAACCCCAAATTGCTAAAGGTTAATTTTGATCGTGCAGTGTTCAAAGAAGCTCATAGATCTAGTACGGGGATTAAAAGTCACAACGAAAAATGTATTTCTATTAGAACCCTAAGTTAATGTGAAAGACAACGTGGAGACATAGAGAGGAAGTGGAGGCCTATGCACTTGTTCAGATACGAAGATTTGCATTGGAGGTTAAGTACCCAAAATGTTATTGTGGAGGGTGACTCACTTCAGGTGATTAAAGTTGTTCAATCACCAGAGGAGGATTTCCCACGGATTGGCCATATCATCGACAAAGCCAAAGCTATTACATGGATGTTTAGTTCGTGCAGTTTCACACATGTACTCAGAGATGAGAACAAAGTAGCTCATTTTCTAGCAAAACATGCAAAATCTCACGATTTTGAGCTTGTTTGGTTAGAGGAGGTGCCACCATATCTAGAAGATCTCGTTCTATCTGATGTAAGGCATGTTTTTCTTTAATAAAACTTCATAAACTTTTCTATTAAAAACAAATAAATAAATTTGGAGAAGGAGCAAGTAAGAGATAAATTTTCAATGAAAGCAGAGACGAGTGGGTTTGGTTCGGACCATAGGTTTGGGGGCCCAAGCCAGTGCAGTTTGGACCTGAAGCAGGAGGCTTCAAATTGGAGAGAGCGTTATTTGGGAATTTTAGGAAAAAAAAAAAACCTTTAGTCGAGGGGTGTTCATTGGCCTGGCTAAGCAATAGCCAGGCCTCGCCAGAACTTTTTAATGTATCCCAAGCCAGGCCCCCGAGCCCGGCCCACTTAAAATAGGTTAAGTCCAAGCCTGTTTTTAATGAGTTATATGCAGAAAAGAACGGGGGTTTCTTATTTGTACTCCAACTTGCAGCTCAGATCGTTGGACACTGGCGTGAGTTTGATAGTGCATGTGTTGGACAGGCTCGGGCCAGGCTGGCTGGGCGTCAGGCTTTCTTCCATTATTCATGCCTGACCCATTTACTAAATGGGCTCAAATGTCAGGTCCAATTCCAGCTGTTCACTTGTTACTTGTGGCACAGTGTCCTCCCCTAGACCACAGGATGCGTGATTGTGGTGTACTTGGTTCATATCCATGCATTCCTTGAACTACTACCCTCCGAGTTACCCGAATCCACCTTCACCCATTTTACCCATTCCAGGGCTACCATTTCTACTACAATGATGCCCGTTCATGATAAGTTTGATTCTTTTAGGGTAGTATTGCTTGATTTAGGGTAGTATTGTCTGCCCAGTTAAGCTCGTTTGCATAGGCCAATTAAATTTGGTTTCGCCGAGACTTGTCCAGCCATGTATACCAAACTTGTCAGTTTGCCCAGTATGCCAAGTATGTTTGTTAGCATTTCAGTATGCCAGTTTAGCCAAAGTCTTCCCGCCTCGTGCATAAGTTAGCCAGTTTCGCAATCTTGCAACATTTGTACACATTACCTACGATGACCACGTCGACACTACCGGGTCCACAACCTATCCTGGCCATGCCGATGTTATCATGAGGTCAATCAGTGCATGTCCTGATGGAAAGTGCTGGTCCAGATAGGTGTCAGAACCAAGTTCTTGCCAAAAACGTTTAATGTGTGCTTCAGTTCAGTGTGAGAACCAAGTTCTTGCCAAAAACGTTGGTGTGTCTGAATATTTTTAGAGTTTTACTGGATAATCATCAAAGCATTTGTATCCCTTATATACAGAGGGATTCCTAAGAGTCACGACTAATAAAGACCCTACCCCTCATCGAATCCCACTCCTGACAAGAGTGGGAGTTCCGTCAAACAGAGAGTCTAAACGTGATCTAAACTTTACAATCAATAGTTTGATTCCTACTTAACTCTACCAGATAAAAAGTTATGACAGTTCATCCACGGCATACCATTGGGCTCGATCCAACATGGGCCCAATGGGAGTCGGGCCACATAGTTTTCCTAACACGTTCACCATTCCACCGCCATGTTGTAGAGCCACCATGTAATCGGATTCATAGAAAGGATGCCCGATCATGACCATCCTACAAAGATACCATGTGTCTGGGATCAACATTTGCGCTGGTGGCTGTTATGGCCACACCAACTCAACTGGGGTCCACGATCTGTCCCGGCCACACCGATGCTACGTAGGGTTAGGAATCATTACTTATGCTTATTGTCAGTTTGCTAGAAGTACCATGATTTTAGGACTCTAATTATTATATCTTTATGCTTTTCTCGTAGTATTCATGCATGATTTGCCCAGTTATGCCCAGTTGTACTTTATTGAAATTCAATTACATTACCTGTCGTTACTCTTTACTGTATTTGTTGTAATATAACTAGTGATTAGTAGGTGATGTAGTTATTATTAAAATTATATTATTAATTCATATTCATTCAAAAATATATCATGATATTAGTGCTTCAAGGCCAGCGAAAAATATTAAATTTTATAATAAAAATTAAATATTTTTTATTTTTTAAATATTTTAAGAAAATGTAAATGGATATTATCATATAAATCATAGCACAATATGGTTAAAATTAAACTTCAAAATCAAATATTTTAAAAAGAAAACTTACACGTAATGTTTTGTCATATACTTATATCTTTTGTGTGAATTACCGCGTGTAAGTCTAGCGAAAGGATGGCTAAACCACACATAATACATACATTTGCATATGCTCCTGTTAAATTTTAAATTATGATTTTATTAGTAAAGATTTTAATGGAAACACGAGGTGTCACTTTAAGGTCCAAGTCGATGAGTTCTATCTTACCTTTTTTCTTTTTTATTCAACATGGCAAAAAATCAAATGAAATCAAATCTTCATAGAAATATACAAGTTCCTTTAAAAAAAATAAAAAATAAAAAAATATAGAAGAAAAATATCAATCAGTAAAATTTGTATCTCAAGAAGAACCTATCTTATCTTTTTATTTTTCAGTCGGATGTGGCACAAAATTAAACACAATCAAGCCCTTATAGAAATCTGCAAGTTCTTAAAAAAAAAAAAGAAAAAAATAGAAGAAATGCAAAAAAAAAAACATATAAATCAATAGAACTTGTATCTCAAGAAGAACCTATCTTATCTTTTCTTTTTCATTCAAATGCTGCAGTGCAATCAATCTTTTTCTTTCAAACCAAATATTTTATTTTTTGTAATATTATTTCAAATTATTATGTTGAGAATATGTTGTACAAAACTTATTTCGTTGCATTATAAAAGTGTTCTAAAAATCGGAAGCAAGATAATTATATGCTATATGATGTGGGACATGCCTTTTATTTTTCACAGCACTCAACTATTATTGTACATGGGACCACATTTTTGTGAATGTAAATATAAGAATAATCTTTAAGCACATCAACCATGGAAGAGAACATAATAATCAAATTATGCAATGTATCAAAATGTGAGCCCCAACGTGTATCTCCTGACCGTTTGAGGCTAATCTCTTTATTCAAACCTTGTCCACTTTCAAGTTCACCATTATCAAGTGCCTCCACAACTTTAGTAGCTTGTATATGTTTAATCATGTCATGGCGTTTGCAAGAGGCTCCAATGACACTTGGTACATTAGAAACTGAGTTAAAGAATTTGAAAGTTGCTTGTAAAGAATTTAGAAATTGCTTCTTGTTTTTTTTGCAACAGCAATGAGAGCCAATTGAAACTGATGTGTAAAGTAATGGACATAGTATGCGGTGGGATTCTCATTCATGAATAGTGTTTTTAGGCCACCAAGCCTACCTTGCATATTATTAGCCCCATCATAGCCTTGCCCACGCAAACTTGTTAAGCTCAATCCATACCTAGAAAATCTGGCTTCGACTGCTACCTTAAGTGATTGAGCAATAGTATCCGAAACATGTTCCATGGCTAGAAAACGCTCAATCACACATCCCTACAAGTCCACATAGCATATAACAATGGCCATTTGCATAGTTGTCAAATCGCGAATCATTCAAGAGATTGAATCGAATCGTGAATCGTATGATATTTTCTACTTTTCTTAATATAGATAAGAAAAATCTAAAAAAATGGGAGAGCATATAGAAGTTGACAATCTATCTATTTTTCATTTGTATCAGCATCATGCATGACAAATATTAGTTTCTTCATATTTTGAAAATCGGAATCATATCGCAAATATTTCATGTCCATTAATAGAATTGAATCCTAAAACATATTATGAATCATAGAATTTTTTTATTTTTCTAATAAAAATGAACAATAGTTAAAAATTAAAAGAAAAAAAGGCATTCATTCATATGAATACCCGTCGATTTTTCTATTTATAGCAATAAAAATATAATTAAAATAGCTAAATAAGTCTACCATACAATCATATCAAGAACATCGTGACATATATATAAATAATAAATGTATGTGTAACTAACTAAATAAGTGTAAGTTATATACATATATATATATGTTGTCATCGTTAAATCAAATATAAAAGTAAAAATAAAATTCAAACTATGAATCATATACAATAAGATATCTTTTGAAGGTAAGAAAGTGTTCATGAAAAAAAGAAAATCAAGTAAGGTTAAAAGAAAGATATAGACATGCACTAGTTTACCGCTTTAATTAAATCCATGTTCTTTTTTCATGTCCAAAATCTCCCTAAAGAGGTAAAATTTCTTAAGAGGTTTAGTTAACAACTAAATAAACTTTTAAAAGTAAAAAATGCTAAATGAAAGAAAGAATAAAGAAAGAAAAACGGAAAAGATTGTTAGTATTAACTTATTAATTATATCTATTCTCGGTCAGTCGAATCAATTAAATCGTACAATTCGATAAAATGACAAATGAGTATCGAATCGTAAGATTCACCTTAAAATGGGATTCGTTGAAAGATACAAATCATTTTCCTTAAGATTCGGGACACAAATTGGGATGCTAGATACAAATCATGGGATTCCGATAACCATGGCCATTTGTTCCTTCATTGACATATCTTGAGACTCATCCACCAAAAGTACAAATGGCGCATTTCCAAGCTTAGAAATGATATCCTGTGTTGTTTCTAATGCAGCCGCACTTACAATGCCTTTTTGAATCTTAAGAGAAGTTAACTTCAAGTTTTCCGGAGCATTATCCAATACGAATCTTTTCATGGATTCATTTTGATCTGCTATTATTTTCGAAATCTCAAGAAAGTTACCCATATTATTAGGCTTTTCAAATTCATCATGGTGACGAAACGACGGCCCTTGCCGCAAAAGTAAGCGAACACAGCCGAGTGCTGCCTTCAAATGTATTCGATACTCTATTCGAGCTTAATCCGTTTGCTTAATAATAGCTATTTGAATGTGTTGCTTCTGATTAGTAAATTCTGGCACTTCTCATTTACTTGATTGTGAACTCTATTAGGGCCTCCAACATGATCTGCAATTCTTTCTTTTTTCTTACAATTTTTACATCCTTTAGTTGCAAAAACATCATAACGTATTTGATCTCCAAAAACGTAACAACATAGACAAAATGCAGCATCTTTTTCTTTGCTGTACTCCAACTAACTACCAAACTCCTTAAACCAAGCGGGATTAAACCATCTCTTCACTTGTCCAAAATCCGAATAACAAATTCCTTAAACGAAGCGGGATTAAACCATCTCTTCACTTGTCCAAAATCCGAATAAGGAAAGATATGGTCACGAGGTTGATAAGGACCCTTTTGTATATACGCTCTTCGGATTTGGTCTCATTCTTTAAAATGATAGCTTGCAATTGGGTTCCATAACCTAGGGTCAACGAGAGGATCCACTCAGCTAACCTCTACACAACTTTTTTTTGAAGCTGATGGCACTTGATCATTGTTATCATTATATAGTGTCGGAGATGATAGATCAGCAGTTGATTTTCTTTTGTAATAATTTTCCATATATGATACAAAGATAAAGTTAACTCCATCAAAATCACACCATTGTTGATCTCCACATGTAACAGGATTTAAAGATATGGTTTGCAATATACTTTTTTGTAAGCAATTCTACTACTAACATCCAATTCCTACTAAGTTTTTCAACTATATATATAATACCCAATTCTCAAGCAATCATTTTTTATTCAAATAAGTGGGTTGAAACTCAAATTAGATGCAAAAAATTGTCACACCAATTAGCAATCACACCTCAACAATAATGAAGAAATTCTAGAGAACTCCAAAAAAGTAAAAATAATTATTATGTGAAAATTGGTACCTCTTTTATCCTTTCCTTAAGCTTGTAAGAATTCCTCTATCACATGAATCCAAATGAGATCATCTGTATTTATACATAAAAATTGTCAAATTAAAAAAAATCTAAAAGTAGTTGAGAAATAGTAATATGTGAAATCAATTAAAAAAATAAAAGAATATAAAGTCAAGCACTAAAAACCAAATAGAAATGGATAATGATTTAGACTATACCCCCCAAAAATAGTAATAATTATCCATGAAACATATCAATGTCATACTTATGATTAAAAAAAAACTCTACTGTTTCAAAAAAAAATATTCAATTTTTTCTAAAATAAAAGAGAGAGAATCTTCCATGAAAAAGCAAATCACACTTTTTTCTTCCTTAAAAAACTACTTCATCAGTTAAGAATTACTCTTCTAGGCCACGTGACCGGTGGCTATGGTCATATTGGATTGGATCTAGGTGGCTTCTCTCTAATCTACTAGAGAAGAACGATTGCGGCTTTGTTTGTTTTCTGGCCTCCTGCAGAAACATGGTGTGATCTCTGTAGATATTGACGTCGTTTCCGAAGAGGAAGGATCGTTGTGCAGAAGCCCGAAACAGAGAAGCCTCTGGCACATTGGCTTCTCTAGTTGAAGAAAAAAAGAATAATAGTCCGTTGATGTTTTTGTGAAGTGAGACAGAAAGGCTTCTTACAGCCTTTGATTAAAAAATAAAAGTAAAAATTTCAAAATAGAACCTAAGTTTTTGGCATATTTCAAAATAGGATAAAATTAAAATTAAATTTTAAAATGAGCTGTAAGTTCTCCAAATAAATTTTAATCGAGGACATCCGGTTAATTGGTTGTTGGTAGGCCATTTTGGCAAGGTTATTCTTTTAGATACCAAAAATGCCCTTAAACTATAGTTCCAGGAAAAGAAAATAGGGAAGACTTCTTCTTCCTCCCGAGTTTTCCTATCCTCTTTTTCTTTTCATCTTCTTCTTTTCAGCTTCCCTCAACAGGTTGATCATCTTCTTTCTCCTTGCCCTTTCCTCCCGCTGTTTTCTTTCTTCTTCTCTTCCTCAAGGTATAGAAACAACCTGATGTGCATCAGACCCTCCCTACCATTGTCATCTCTCTTTCTTTCCAGTGAAACAGAATCGAGACCCTGCACAACTTCATGCCTTCTCCTTCTCCCTGCCATTGTCATCTCTCTCTACTACTGCATTTTGGAACCAACTAGACTCATGTTTTCACTGCCATTCTTTCTACTTCAACAAGCTATCAATGGCAAAGAACAACACCCATCCTCATCTTTTTCCTCCTCTGCCAAACACAACATGTCATGCCCCGATATATTTTTTTTTTGGGTCATAGCAGTATGTCGGGTTTGAGTTGGGTTGAGAAGGGTATATGGACTAAGCAATCACTTTTGGGCCTTGGGTTTACGTTATTTGACCCTTTTAGGCTAATAGACTCTTTTTGAAATTTCATAAAACTTGCTAGAAAGCAGGGAACCCTTCCTTGTAATTTAGAAAAACCCTCTCTCAATATAACTCTTAGGGTTTTTCTCATTCTCCGATCCTCTTCTTTTCTTCTTCAACTAAACCCTCGAAGCTCTCCGGAGGGAAACCAAGATTGGATCTTCTAAGCTTGTTATTCAGATTTGTTTTTGGCTTCAAGATCCAGGCAAATGGATAGTTGTAAGCGATGACTTTTGGTTACTTGTAATATATTTTGGTTGCATCTTGGTTAATATGCTTTTGTAAAGTTTCTTCGTTTAGGTTCAAACTTTTATTTGATTTCATCGTTTGATTTAATATCTTGATTTGAGATCAATTAGGATCATTGATTTTTCTTTTCTTTAGAAATATATATATGTCTGTTAAAAAAAAAAAGATCCGGCGCTGTGCAGTGCTGCGCTGCCAGGCATGCAACGCAGGTGCTGCTGCCTGCCAGCCAGATGCAACGCAGGCGTTGCTGCTTGGCTGCCTGTTGCAGCGCAGGCAGCAGGTAACAACTTGCTGCCTGCCTGCCAACCAGGCGGGGGCTTGCCCAGCTGGGCCTGGCAGCGCCCGGCCCGGGTGCTGCTGGGCCGGGTTGATGGCAAGTTGGGCCCACTTGTTTTTTTAAATATATATATTTATATAATTGTAATTAGAATTTTAGGTTATTAACTATAAACATTACAGTATTATTGTGTGGTTGATGGTTGAGAAGATTAATGAAGATGTGGTTATATTAATTAATTATTAAATTAGATATGATTGAAAATTCGATTATAATTGTTATAAAAGTAGTTGGGGAGTTGCACTTGAGATTAATATTAAATTTGGATTGGTTATACATTAACTAGGATGTAAATTGTGTGATTAAATTTTAGTTAGAATGCATTTCTAATCTTAATTTGGGTTTTAACTTGAGTCTACATTCTAAAACATAATCTGAGATTTGTACATATGTTTTGTATAGAATAACAAGGTGTATTTATACACAACAATAATATTAAGGAATTAATTATTCCTTTTCCCTTTCTGATCATGACTTAATTTAACTTTGGATTTGAAAGTTGCACATCTTTTACCCAATTTGTAAAACACACTAACTAGATACATAATTGGATTAGATTAATTATGTCTTTTAGGAAGGTTAGTTGAATATTCACATGAGAATTATACTAGATGCAGAATGGGAATGTGAGGTTTGAGATGCATTACATGATAAGCACTAAAAGTAGTATAACGGCATCGTAGACTCATATTTCCATTGTGATAGAGAGTTGGTTCACATTTGTATATTTAACCAGCTATGACCGTTAGGTGGTTTAGTGCTTATACTCAGAAAACTTGAATTGACACCCATTCATAATACATTTTCAATTATAAAAGTTTAAGTACTCAAATTGTTAACGGTTAAATTTATTAGGATTAAGGGCGTCATATTATAATTCATTCTGTATCAGTATATGTACGTATTGTATATATATATTATCTGCGAGAATACCCATTTCTGTTACTATATGCGGGATTACCCGTTTCTGTTATTATCTGTGGGATTATCCGTTTCTGTTATTATATGCGGAATTACCCGATTCTGTTATCTGTATGCGGACTACCTGTTTCTGTTATCTGTATGCGAGATTACCCGTTTCTGTATATTTATCCGCGGGAATACCCGTTTCTGTGCATTCATGCCTTTGGGATTTGCATTTGATATAGTTTGCGGTTAAAAAAAATATTACGTTTAATTCAGTTGATTAATTCATTGCTTGCAGTTTACCCTCTTGCCAGATTATATCAATCTGACCCACTACTTTTGGTGTCTAGGTTCCGTTACCTGTGTCTAACCGGAGGGTTAGGCGACGCAGGAAATTCTGCCAAATGGCGGAATTGTTGAATGGAGCATGGATGACATCATCTGAGGTATCCTAATGTGGTGTAGAGATCGAAAACTTTAGATTATGTAATAAGACCATGTTTGGGCCATTAGTTTATTTAATTAAATTTATTTGTCTTGAAATTATGACTTTAATTGTTATGCTTCAAAGCACTTGACCTTGATTTTTATTATTAATGATATTGTTACCTGATTGTTATGTGATATTCGTCTGCGATGAGTATGGATTTTAGTTCCGAGTGTGATTATGGTTGATCACCAAGCATAGCCTCACGAAGGACTTCGATCCACCCGGAATTGGGGCCCGTACTGTTTATGTTAGAAAAATTTTAATTGGCCCCAATTCTCATACCACTGGAACCGAGTTTGGATCCGGCCCAGTTCTGGGGGCGTTATAAATGGTATCAGAGCCTATAACCAGCTGGAAATGTGGGACCCCCAATCCCGCTATGAAAGCCCTTGAGGCAAGATCAGGACAGAGCCAGAGTGCGTGAGCCTATGAGTCAAGATAAGGGAATTCGCAAGGGACACAATGGTGGAATGCTTTGGTCCCACATCACCTGGTGTAATTAGATGGATTCACATGAGGGCGTATGGCCTTAAAGAGGGTAGATTGTAATACCCCATCCCACATCGCTTATGAGTAAAATATGAGTCTCCTATATAATGAACTAGGTATGTTACTATTAGTAACTTGGGCTTAAGCATTTTAGGCCATGTGAAAGGCTCACCGAATTATTGGGCCAGTGGGCTACTTGGGGCGTTACACAACAACAACCTATCTTCATCTTCTTCCTCATTTGCCAAACACAGCAACAACCATCTTCTTCTTCTTCTCATTCTCCTTCTTTACTTACCTTTTTCTTCTCCCTTGTGGCAATTGGCCAAACCACCTGCAACTTTCCACTGATGCGCATACCCATCTTCACCACTGCACCATGCTCTTTCTTTTCCTCTCGGCCATGCATAGCCACAGCACCATCTTCATCAGCCCGAGAACCCTTTACACCATCCTTTTTCCTTTTTTCTTCGTCTTTCTCTGCAACTGAATCCATCGTTTGAGATGCCCATAGCATATCAACCCAAACACCAAGATAGAAACCCATAATGATATTCTCTAACATCAAGTGCTAGAGAGTTGTTGCTAGTTCATCATCTTCACCATCCATTCCATTATTACCATCACATTCACTTTTTTCTTCATCATGGAGAGGGTTCATGATAGGTGCACCAAAAAATAAATAAAAATTAAAAAAATTAAAAAAAAACACTATTCCATCTCTATAGGAGGGTGGTTCCAAGCAAGTGTAGGAAATTTTAAGTGGGTTCACACTCAATACAAGCACTTAACAAGAAGGTACCCTCTTACAACCCCAATATTTAAACCTGGGGTTTTGTGAGATTATGGCCAATTCAAAATTTTTCCTGTAATCATCCCGACACATGGTTCCTAATCAATTTCCCACAGGATCTTTTTAGTTCGCGCTGAGTTTAATATTTCATACCAACACAATTACCTGCAGAAGCAACATCTAGCAATTGGCATTATCAAAATAATCGAAATATTGTACATCTAAAGGGGTGTAGAGTTTAGAGTTTGAGCTCAAAGTTTAAAAGTTTATACAAAATATGTTAAATGCAAGCCCACCAAAAACTCAGGATGCCAAAAGAATAATGATGAAAAGCATTAACATCTCAAAATATGTCAGTCACTCGCGTGCAGGTCTAGATGGACCAGTATCCATCATTTGCACCCCACTCAGACTCAGCACCTGGCTTAAGCGCTTGTGGTGCTTCACCCTCCTCCATCGCCTCAGGTTCATAGGATTAAGTACCTATGCACCAAATACTACAATATCAGTGTACAATAGTAGATGGCAAGTGAATAAACATAAACCATAATAATATACAATGTCAAAATGGAATAAAGACATATATGATCATTAAGTGTGATAAACAACAAAGGTATAAGAAAGAACGGAATCCTAAACCATAGCTATACAAATAAGTACAACCACATAAGCCAATATCCGAGTAAAACCCGGCCCAAAATATGGTGGCCCAAACCGTCTTCTGATGCTAAACATCCTGTCCAAAACGGTGGATCAGTCCGCCATAGGGTGCATCACGCCCAGTCCAGATCAAAAAGCACAAGGCCCCGTCCAGAACGGTTGGTCAGGCCGTCATATGGTGCATCACACACAGTCCAGAGTCACAAGATACATCTGTACCATACCAATACCAATCTGCAGTCGTCCAAAAGACCCCGTTCCAATAGAACCCACATTTAGGCCAACTTAGTGGTGCGCGGATAAAGGTTCCTAAGTCAAATGTGAAGGGCTGGCTAAATCCATACATACCATACAATTATTGGAGAACTACTCCACAACATAATTCGGTCCACAACCATAGATCCATATCCACAATGAGTAGTCCTCCTGTATCCCAAACACCAAGCCAAACCTCAACACAATCCACACAATGCAAATACAGGGTACAGTCGCTAAAGAGTTATAAACAATATAATAACAATGCAAAGTATGCAAACCCGAAGGCCAAGGAGGAATTGTAAGTCATCCCTAGATCAATGATGGCAACCTGTGTACCCGACAACTCTACTCGAACTCCAGGTGATGTATGGTTGGATAATTAATTTCATTTAAGTTAGAAGGATGCATAGCCCAGCTCCAACATCAACCGGGTTCGGTGAATTTGTACATTGTACACAAAATCATACCATTTATAAGAGGTACATTTGCTCTCCAACGACCCTCATAATAAGTCCTCAAAATACCCCCAAATATGCATGTAAAAAGGATCTACAATCAGTCCCACAGTTAGTCCACACCCAGGCCTCCATCACCATATAACAATCCTAATAAAATGGGCTTTCAATCCCTTCATTCTTCTCACACTTCTTAACCTGCAGAAACTGGGTATCCCACCCCTTCATTTAGCATGGACAAATCACCTCCAACATTCATCGATCCATTCCACGCATTCATCCATCCATTCCACACATTAACACATCCTAAATCTAGCATTTTTAACATAAAACCCAAGATGAGTGTAACACTCCGATCCCCTTTGAGCCGGATTAGTGGCTCATTTGTGTGTGTTTCTGTTGTTTTATTCTTTCGGACTTGGTTTTGGGCCTTGGATAGGTAGTTGAGTAACCTTTGACCTGAGATAGGTAGTTCTAAGCCCTTTTTCGTAATTTTGCTTTTGCTTTGCTTACATCATCCTTGCATCATCTTGGTGTCAGCACGTGTATTTTATTGAGCTCGTCAATTTCTGTAACTGTGTCAGACCCATTTGGAGTCAATTGGAGAAGTTGGACCCTCGTGTGACTCGATTTGTAAATAACCGAAACTTACCGGGCTTTGACTTAAACTTCCAAAACTATATATATATGAGTCATTCCAGGTGTCTCCCTCTCTTGCTCATTCACTTGATCGATGCATGCAAGAAGATCTCCAGGAGCTCCACGTTCTCTCTCTTCTCTTCATTCTCTTCTCGTTCTTGTTTGGTGTTGGGAGCTTGCACCCATCTTGATTTGGGTTTTCCTTCTCCTCTCATCTCTGTTTGTGACTTTGGTAAGTGGGTTCTCTCCAAAGTTCTTTCTTCTTCATCTCCAATTGCACCTCTCTTTCTCTATGCTGTGTCTACCTCTCATGCATGGTTTATTTCTTTGATTTGTCTTGATTTTAGTTGATTTGGAGCTTGATTCAGTGGATTTTCAGAATTTGAGGCAAGTATAAGTACAGGCTTTGATAACACATATGGGTGTTTTGTTTGATTGCTTTGATTTCCATCTTCTTTAGTAGATATGATGTTTACAGCCAATTCTAAGGTGTTAGGAACCTAAAGAACTTGTTTTGAGATGTTTTGGTACAATTTCTCAGTTTCTGTAACTATCCCGAATTCGTGTTCTGTATTGTACGGCTAAGCCGTAAGTTTTTACGGCTCACATTCCAGAGACTTGAAATTTCACTTTTGTTCTACGGCTAGGCTACGGCTGAGCCGTAAATTGTCCTACGGCTGAGCCGTAAGCTAGCCGTGACCCAACCGTAACCCAGCCGTGGATTAAATCTCTGATCAGTCGAAACTTTCCAGAGACAGTGTTCCTACAGTGTGGCTACGGCTAAGCCGTGAATTGCTACGGCTAAGCCGTATACTGACTGTAGCCCAGCCGAAAAAGGCATCAGATCAGAGGTGAAAGAGGACTAGTTTAGCTGTGTTTCCAATGGAACCAAGGTGAAGCCGTAGTGCATATTACGACGAGCGCGTAAGATGTCTTCGGCTCAACCATAGGTCCCTCATGGCTAAACCGTTAGGCATGGCAATTCTGAAATATAACTTAGGATAATGGTGAGACTTGTAGGGCTCAAATACAGGTTAACCACCCGTGTAAACTGGCCCAATGGATTCTTTGGATCACATGAATAGTCTGTTAGGCTGTGACTTATTCATGTGAGCATTGATCACTGTTAAGCACCTCCCCATGGGTGTTGGTTTAAGGGATGTCGGTGCACGCAAAGAGTACATTGCAACACTTTGATGGCAACGGTGCATTGACTAACTTAAAACTACATCAACATACACGGTTAGTGACAGTGAATAACTATATTAGGGCTGGCTTGTAATGAACCTTGACTCCGTATTAATCTGAGATGCATTGCATATTGTTTATAGTTTTGCCCTCTGTTCTGCCAATCTATGTATATGCATTCCGCAGTCATTTTGCTTTCGTTCTGTATATCTGTTTTATTCTTCGTTCTGCACTAAGCTTTGATCTATGCTGTGCTTTGACTTAATCTATGCTCTGATCTGTATTTTGGCTATGCTTTGTATATTTCTGACTTTGTATATTTTGGGTATTCCCTGGTGGCTCTGCCCAGAGATTAATACGTGAGGATAAGATCCGGTCTTTGTCATCGGTGAGTCCAAAGCGGATAATCTCCCTTTCTATGGATTTGATTTGATTGGTATTAGTCTGGCTCTATTCAGCCTCAGCCCTAGGATGCCCGACGGGGTTACCTTTGGCTTAGATCTCTGTATCTCTGTAACTGCAGTGTCGCTTTGTCTTGGGACCCCGGAACCCAGGAAACCGAGACCCACTTGTACCCTTGGCCCGGTCAGTAGTGTTCTCATCTGCTCTGCTTTGCTCTCTATTGGAGAGAATATGGTTAACGTAGTAGCCACTTAGTTCAGTCTTTCTATGTTCTGATTCACTTATCATGCTTTAATTCTATGCACGATTTGCTTAGCATACTAAGATGAAACTCTGTATTTAATCTTCTGTCATTAATTTATTCACTTTGACACTATGAGTGTTTCATCCTTGTTACTTGTATTTGCTGGATCGTTGTATTCATTTGTGTTGTCTGTGGTGTTGCAGGCACAGATACCTTGCCCAGCTCCCCGGCGGTCGAGGAGGCTGCAGGGCCGAGTGTAGAGGCACCCTCCGGTTTGGCAGAGTGGGCCTGATCACCTCTGCCGAGTGCGTGCATGCATACTAGTGGCCTTTTGAGTTTTGGTTTTTGGGGATTTGTATTTGGACTTTGTACTTTGTATATTTGTACACCTTTATTTTGTTGTGTACTCAGACTTGTACTGGGTTTTCATGTATGGTATTTCGCTTTGACTTTCCGTTCCGTATTTGTTTTCCGCATTGTTTTGGCTTCCGCTATTTTCCTTTGTTGCTTGCTATGATATGTACAGCTTCCGCGTACGCTTAGTTCGCACGTGTTTGATCCCTTGCGTGCGTGCATCTGGACTGGGTTTGGATGCACGTGCACGGGAGTACGTGTGTCACCGGTTTAGCTTGTCGCTAACCCCCGAATTCTGGGCTCGGGTCGTGACATACGTATTGTATGGTATCAGAGCATGCTAGTTATAAGCATGTAGGCATCTAAGATCGTGGTGAGATAACGCTATCAACTATTTGACTCGAAGTCTCATATGTTGATTTGGGATTCGACTAACTCAGGGCATTTTATATTTGTGTACTGTATTTCTTTTCCTTTTGCAGGATGGCATCAGGATCAGGATCTCGGGATGAGAATCAACAGGGCCATAACGGTGATAGTGGATCGGTACCCCCACATATCAGTAGTGAGGAGCGCATGATGATGATGATGCAGTCTATGCAGTCATTACAGGCCCAGATGGCATCCATGGTGGATAGGCAAAGTCAGGCTGCTGCGTCAGCATCACCTCGTATAGATCAGCAAGTGATTTTCCAGCCCAAGGAATCAGATCCAAATGCTCTTTTTGACAAGTTCCGTAAGCGAGGGGCGACCGAGTTCCATGGGATAGAGGATGCATTACAGGCTGAGCAATGGTTGGAGCATACTGAAAAGCTATTTGATACGATTGTGTGCAGTAACAAACAGAAGGTAGTGCTCACAGCTTCTATGCTTCGGAGTATAGCTAAGACATGGTGGAGGAGTGTCAACAGCTCATTTCAGACTATGCCCAGTGCCACAGTTTGGGAGACCTTCAAGCAGCAATTCCGTCGGAAGTTCATGCCTCTCCATATTCAGCGAGCCAAGGAAGTGGAATTCTTCAACCTTCAGCAGAGACAGATGTCAGTTGCAGATTATGTACACAAGTTTACAGAGCTGTCCCACTTTGCAGAGGACATGGTGAACACTGAGCATAAGAAGGTGACTCGCTTCGTCAACGGCCTGAATCCGAGACATAAACGCCACGTGGTTGCATGTATGTGGCCGGCTACATTGGATGACGCTATTGACAGGGCCTATGATGCAGAGGCCATATTTGAGGAGGAGCGAACAGAGGCTAAGAGGGCAGCAGGTTCCAGTGGCAGAAGTCAGTTCCAGAAGAAGTTCAAGGGTAAGCAGGGTAGTTCGAGCAGTACTCAGGTGATTTGTAGTCACTGTGGGAAGGATCACCCAACAGACAGATGTTGGAGGAAGAGTGGAGCCTGTTTCGGTTGTGGCTCTACGGATCACAAGCGGGCCCAATGCCCGAAGTTTCAGTCCTCTCCACAGACGAGATATGCAGGATCTACAGCGCAGGGCAAATCTCAGCCAGCTCGCCCAGCCCAGAAGCAGAACCGCCAGACAGCCCGAGCCTATGCTGCTACGCATGAGGGCGCGGAGGAAGCCACGGTCGTGGAAGGTAAAATTTTAATTTCTGATGCTGAAGCTTTAGCCTTATTTGACTCCGGGTCTACGCGTTCGTACGTAGCACCCCATTTTGCTGTGCAGTTTCGACAGCGACCCACACCGCTCCCATACTTGTTACTAGTATCCACTCCGGTTGGTAAACGGGTGGAGTGCAGTGTCTTCTACCCCCAGTGTGATGTGCGGATAGCTGGTCATCAGCTCCCGGTAGACCTCGTGTTGCTCACGACACTGGATTTTGATGTGATTCTTGGTATGGACTGGCTTGCAAGATATCATGCATGTATCAATTGCTACAGCAAGGCTATCTACTTTGATTTGGGCAGCGGATCTCGATTTGAGGACAGCCAAACGAAGTGCCCAAGGCGTGTGATATCTGCTTGTAAGGCAGACAGGATGCTTCGTAGGGGATGTGAAGGATTTCTCGCATTCATTTCAGAGAAGAAAGATCAGCGACAGCTCAGTGAGATTCCAGTAGTCAGCGAGTTTCCGGATGTCTTTCCGGAGGATGTGCCAGAGTTGCCACCAGTTCGGGAGGTAGAATTTGCTATTGACTTGATGCCAGGTACAGCACCCATCAGTAGAGCTCCATATCGTATGGCACCTGCAGAGTTGTTGGAATTGAAGAAACAGTTGCAGGATCTGTTCGATAAAGGGTTCATACGCCCAAGTGTTTCACCTTGGGGAGCACCTGTATTGTTTGTCAAAAAGAAGGATGGCAGTTTCCGGATGTGCATTGACTACAGGCAGTTGAACAAAGTGACTATCAAGAACAAATATCCATTGCCTAGGATTGATGAGTTGTTCGATCAGCTTCAGGGTGCAGCTTACTTCTCTAAGATTGACTTGAGGTCAGGATATCACCAGCTCAAGGTGAAGGATGAGGATGTTCCTAAGACAGCTTTCAGGACTCGGTATGGACACTACGAGTTCCTTGTCATGCCATTTGGTTTGACGAACGCACCACGAAAAGCTACCTGCTCGAGCCAAAAATCACACTTCGACAACTTGGCATATAAGCGATGCTCTTTCAACAACTGTAGGGCTCGACGTAGATGTTCCTCATGCTCCTCTGGGGTCTTCGAATACACCAAAATGTCATCAATAAAGACCACTACAAAACGATCCAGGAAAGGAGCGAAGATCCTGTTCATCAAAGCCATAAAGGCAGCAGGTGCATTGGTTAATCCAAATGGCATCACGAGAAACTCAAAATGTCCATACCGTGTCCTGAAAGCAGTCTTCACAATATCTTCTTCCTTCACCCGAAGTTGATGATACCCTGATCTTAGATCAATCTTGGAAAAATAGGCAGCACCTTGGAGTTGGTCAAACAACTCATCAATACGCAGCAATGGGTATTTGTTCTTGATCGTGACTTTGTTCAATCGCCGGTAATCTATGCACATCCGTAAGGTACCGTCCTTCTTCTTCACAAACAGCACTGGGGCTCCCCACGGTGACACACTCGGCCGTACGAAACCCTTCTCCGACAGATCTTGCAATTGCGTCTTCAATTCGAGTAACTCAGCAGGGGCCATACGATAAGGAGCTAAACTAATGGGTGCTGTACCGGGCACTAGATCGATCGCAAACTCTACATCTCGGACAGGGGGTAACTCGGGTACTTCCTCCGGAAATACATCCGGGAACTCACGTATCACCGAAATATCGCTCAACTGCTTCACCTCCTTCTTCTCCGAGACAAAAGCAAGAAATCCTGCACAACCTCTGCGTATCAAACGATCCGCCTTGCATGCGGAGATGACACGCCTCGGGCATCTCTCCTGATTGCCCTCGAAACGAAACCCCTTCGCAAAATCGAAGTAAATCGTCCTGTCGTAACAGTTAACACAGGCACGATACCGCGCTAGCCAGTCCATTCCAAGGATCACATCGAAATCCAACATGGACAACAAAATCAAATCAACTGGCAGCTGGCGACCTTCAATCACCACGTCACACTGAGGGTAGTATACACTACACTCCACTCGCTTGCCCACAGGAGTGGACACTACTAACAAATAGGGTAGCGGCTGAGGGGGTTGCGGTAACTGTTCCGCAAAACGAGGTGCAACATACGAACGCGTAGATCCCAAATCAAATAGTGTATGTGCTTCAGCTCGGGCAATGAGAACTTTACCTTCCACCACTTTCGCATCTTCTGCATGATCATGAGAGGCTGCGTACACACGAGCAGTCTGACGCTGAGGCTTCTGGCTCTGGCGAGACGAATGGGGGCTGTTCGAAGCTGCTGAACTGAGAGACTTAGATGACCCCATAGATCTAGATGACTGAAGAGGCCTAGCTGTCGGGCACTGAGCTATCTTATGCTCCCTCGATCCACAACTCAAACAAGCTCCGGACTTCTTCCAACATTTCTCCGTCGGATGTCCCAATCCACAAAACTCGCATCTGCTCCCAGAGAAACTCGAAGTGCCTTGCTTCCCTTTCCATTTCTTCTGAATCTGTCCCCTGGAACTCACGGGTGCACTCCTCTTAAAGTCCATGGCTCTCTCTGCTAGGTGGTTGGCTTCTGCAGCGTGTGCTCTGTCGACCGCATCGTCAAAAGTAGCTGGTCGCTGAAAAGCAATCACAAAATTCGCGTAGCGAGGATGCAGACCAGAAATAAAATGATTCACCTTCTTCTCCTCGGTATTGATCATGTCCTCAGCAAAATGGGACAACTGGGTAAAGCGGTGAATGTACTCTGAGACGGTCAGCTGCTGCTGCTGTAAGGCCAGAAACTCAACCTCCTTCACACGCCGGACATGAGCAGGAATGAACTTCCTTCTGAACTGCTTCTGGAACGTCTCCCACACTGTTTCACTTGGCATGGTCAGATAGGCTGCACTAACACTCTTCCACCACGTCTTTGCTACCTCTCGGAACATCGATGCCGTAAGCATAACCTTCTGCCGGTCATCACAAACAATGGTGGAGAAGAGATCTCCAGTATGCTCTAGCCACTGATCAGCCTTCAATGCATCTTCATTTCCATAGAATTCTGTGGCTCCACGTTTCCTGAATTTGTCGTACAACGCATTCGGATCGCTCTCCTTAGGCGGAAAGACCACTTGCTGCTCTGCAGGCCGAACTGGCGTTTGACTCTGTCGGTCTACGATCGAAACGACCTGCGCTTGCAAAGAATGAATCGCCTGTAGCATAGTCAAGAAGCGCTCGTCGAAATTCACAAGTGGCTGTGGAGCGGCTGACCCACTCTCGTTATCTCCCTGATCATTGTTGTTGTGTGTTCCGGATCCCGATGCCATAGCCTGCAAAACACAAAAGTCAATCTGCTATCACACTCGGTAACTCACACAGACTCACAAGACAAAGGGACCAAACACAATAGTCCAAAACTGGACTACGAAATCTCACCACGTCCTATATGCCTACATGCTTACACACTAAGATAGAGACAATGCCCTGAGAGACAATGCTCGGAGAGACAATGCTCGGAGAGACAATGCTCTGATACCATACAATACGTATGTCACAACCCGAGCCCAGGGAACGGGGGTCAGAGGAACTCTAACCAATGACACACGTACTCCCGTGCATGCACACCTAGACCCTACCCAGGCATACACACACAAGGGATCAATCACACGTGCAAACAACTGTACGCGGAAGCTGTACGTATCAAGGCATACCACAAAAATCAAGACATAGGAGATTACAAACTATCATGAACTGATAACAATAACAAATACAGGAACGTATGTTACGGAAGAGGGCTCCCAAAAATCAAAATACAATATACAGATATCACTCGAAGCCCATAGAGCATTACAGAAAAATCCCCTCAATAGAAATCGGACTCAATGACTGGGGAGAACCAAAATGATGCAAACCGTGCTCTGGAGGATGGATCAAGTCCACTCCTCTAGGCCGGAGGGGGCCTCGCGAGTCTCTCCTGCAGTCGGGTCGACCGACGCAGGATCGGAAGAGGGATCTGAGCCTGCAACACACAAAGACAACGAATAAGTACAACGACTTAGCAAAGTATAAGCCAACAAGAAGATAACACGAATCGTGTCTAATACTGAATAATACTGAACAATAATCATAATGCAATATCCATAGAAAGCATGTTCGTATACTAAACAATTTATGCAATGAATAAGCATGCTATCGGAATCACAACAGATAACGGTCAAAGTGGCTACTACATTGGCCATTTTCTCCCTTACGAGAGCGGACGGAATGAGAACACCAGCGACCGGGCCAGGGCACGCATGGGTCTCTAGTTCCCGGGGTCCGGAGTCCCAGGACGGAAACACTCTGCAGAGGCAAACACATAACTACACCAAAGTTAACCCCGTCGGGTATCCTAAGGCTGAGGCTCAGTAGTGCCAATACCAATCACAATCAAGCGGATGATGCACCTCGATCACTTATCACTTATCACTTATCACTTATCATACTGAACGAACAATAGAAAGTGCATCACATAAACTGATACTGAATGCAAATACTGAATGCATAATACGGATGCTGATACGGATACTGATACTGATACGAAATGCAATACAGATACTGAATACAGATACTGAAAGCAAAGCATACGGATAACTGATACTGAATGCACATAAACTGATGCTGATACTCCAGTGGAGCAACGGTAAACACAATACACAATAATAGAATGGTTCCGCCCGGGCTTCGCTCTGGGGTTGCTGCATTTCCCACAGAATCGAGAGGTCCAGCGCAGAACACATAAGAGGGCATAACCGAAATCAATATGCTGTATAAATCAGAATGCTTATGCGAATCAAGGTCCATTACAAACCAATCCTACACTAATTATCCAGTGTCTCTAACCGTGCATGTTGATGTAGTTTTAAGTTGTTCGATGCACCATTGTCTAGTGTTGCAGTGTCTGGAGTGTGCACCGAAGTCCCTTAAACCAACACCCATGGGGAGGTGCTAAACAACTGGATAACAAGCATGAATGATTCACAGCCCTTGAGATCATTCATGTCATTCAAACATTCCATTGGGCATGTCCAGGTTAGCTACATTCTAACATGAAAGTCATATACGGTCTTTTGCTTAAACCTAGTCCCTTTACATTCAATTCTCAGGGTCTCACGGTACAGCCGTAGGTAACCTTACGGCTTAGCCGTGGCATCTTACGGCTTAGCCGTACTATGCACTGCGGCTGAGCTGAGGTTTCCCAAATATCCATCCGGATTTACGGCTCAACCGTATTTTGCTCTACGGCTCAGCCGTATCCTGGTCTACGGCTTAGCCGTAAGACAATGTACGGCTTAGATCAGGCTGGGCCGTAGAAGAATGGCAAATTGCCAACATCCAGTTATTTTCAGCTAACAATCTGTACTGTTCTACGGTTTGGGTTACGGCTGGGTCTCGGCTTAGCCGTAAGCCATTTTACGGCTTAGCCGTAGCACATTTCACGGCGTAGCCGTGAGTGCACGGAGTCATTTTCCTGAAATCATTACAGACATACCGAAACTGAATGAAACGACTGAAAACAGCAATATAACAGCAAAACACACTCAATGGGGCTGTCTAACACTGAGAAACACAATGAAGCATAAAAACACAACAATCAAATCACTATCAATCGGTGTTCACACATCTTGGGCTTATACTTGCCTCACGGACGAACTCCACATGCTGATTGGCTCAGTCCACCGGAAACACACACGAAAATGGGCTCCTTTCTTCCTCCCTCAAGCTAGCAACCGAAACGAAGAAAGAGGAGGAGAGAAAGAGAGAGCTGAACAGAGAGAGAGAGAAACGAGCTGAGAGTGAGAGAGAACGATCGAGAGAAAGATGGAGTTGGTGGGGATATTTATACTAAAATGAGTCCAGAATCACGGATAAGTCCAAGTCACTTACACAAATGTCAGTTTGAGTCAAATGACAGTCCAACGAGAGCAAACGAACTCATTCGGATCCAAGACAGTTACGAAAATCGACAAGCTCAACGAAATACACGCGATGACGTCAGAATGACGCAAAACTGACAAAGTCAATCAAAAGCCAAAATTACGAAAAAGGGCTCAAACTAACTAGACCAAGTCAAACTCAACCCAACGATCTCTCTACGAGTCAAATCCGAAAGAAAACAAAATCTAAACACTCTTAGCGATAAAAACACACGCAATTACCCACTAATCCGGGTCAACTCGGGTCGGAGTGTTACATCCTCCCCCACTAGGACATCATTCCGTCCTCGGAATGAACGCGTACCTGAGCAAACAGATAAGGATACTGACGCGCCATCTGATCTTCTAATTCCCACGTGGCTTCATCAGGTCCATGATGTTCCCAAAGTACCTTGACCCATCGAATAGTCCTCGTACGCAAGAGCTGTTCTCTGGTCCCAACAATACGGAGCGGACGCTCAACGTATGACGCATTCGGTTGCATCTGAATGTCATCGTATCGAATCACGTGCGTCGGGTCTCGAACATACTTGCGAAGCATAGACACATGAAAAACATCGTGTATTCCAGAAAACTCCATGGGTAGAATCAGTCTGTACGCTAGATCACCAATCCGGCTCTTGATCTCAAATGGACCCACATATCTTGGCGCTAACTTGCCTTTTTGACCGAATCGTACCATACCTTTCATCGGTGAGACCTTCAAGAATACCCAATCTCCAACCTGAAATGTCAAGGTTCTTCTTCTCGTATCTGCATAGCTCTTCTGTCTCGATCGGGCAATTTTCAAATTATCAATGGCTCTCTGAACTTTCTCTGTAGTCTCAGCAATGATTGTCGGTCCGTGGAAACTCCTTGTTCCAACTTCTTCCCAGCAAACAGGACTTCTACATTTCCGTCCATACAGAGCTTCATAGGGTGCCATTCCAATACTCTCGTGGAAGCTATTATTATACGCAAACTCGCATAACGAGAGATGCAAATCCCATTCTTTCTCGAAATTCAACACACTGGCCCGTAACATGTCCTCGAGCGTCTGAATAGTTCGTTCCGACTGTCCATCAGTCTGCGGGTGATATGCCGTACTAAAGCTCAACTTCGTTCCCATGGCTTCCTGAAATGCTCTCCAAAATGAAGAAACAAAGCGGCTATCTCGATCTGACACAATCGACACGGGCGTACCATGTAGTCTCACGATCTCATCAACGAACTTCTTCGCCATCTCGGAAAATGTCATGCCTTTCTTGAATGGTAGAAAATGGGCTGTCTTCGTCAATCTGTCCACGATCACCCAAATGGCACTGTTCTTCTTGCTCGTCAGGGGCAAACCCGAAACAAAGTCCATCGTAATGTGCTCCCATTTCCACTGGGGAATGTGCAATGGGTGTAAGGAACCTGGAGGTCTCTGATGGTCAGCTTTCACCTTTTGGCAAGTCAAACATCTGGCAACAAACCCAGCAATTTCTCTCTTCATGTTGTTCCACCAGAATCTGTCCTTGAGAGCTCGGTACATTTTCGTACTTCCAGGGTGCATAGAATAACGTGCATGGTGTGCTTCGGTCATCAAACTCTCCTTTAAAGCATCTACTGCTGGCACACATAACCTACTCCTGAAATACAAGACATCACCCTCCAAACGAAAGTCTGGTCGATCTGCAATGCTATCCCGAATTCGCTTCAACATCGCATCTTCAAACTGCTGGTCTTTGATACGCTGAATGATGTCAGGCTGAAAACTCACTGTGCTGGCAAGTGTCAAACTGTTCTCCACCAATTGCAGTTCCACTGGCTGAGCATGCCTCACAAAATAAAGGCTGTCCAAAGCTTGAAGAATCCCCGATTTCCTACTCAAGGCATCTGCAACAACATTGCCTTTCCCTGGATGATACTTGATGGGGAAGTCAAAATCCTTGATCAACTCAAGCCACCTTCGCTGTCTCATATTCAACTCGGACTGCGTGAAGAGGTACTGTAGACTACGATGATCTGAATGCACTTCAAATGTCACGCCATACAAATAGTGTCTCCACATCTTCAACGCAAAAACGACGGCTGCCAACTCTAAATCATGTGTAGCATAGTTCTTCTCGTGCTCCCGAAGTTGTCTCGAGCCATAGGCAATCACTTTGCCATGTTGCATCAAAACACATCCCAAACCAACTCGAGAAGCATCAGAGTAGATCATAAATCCTTCATGCCCATCTGGTAACTTCAAGACTGGAGCCGAAGTCAGCTTCTCCTTCAACATCCGGAAATGGCGCTCGCATTCGTCCGTCCACAGAAAAGGAACATTCTTCCTGGTCAATCGAGTCAACGGGGCTGAAATCTTGGCAAAATCTTGAATAAAGCGACGATAATATCCAGCTAATCCAAGAAAACTCCGTATCTCCGTCACAGTCTTTGGGCTGGGCCAATTCATCACTGCTTCAACTTTCATCTGATCCACTGCCAACCCATCTCGTGAAATGGTATGACCAAGAAAAGCTACCTGCTCGAGCCAAAAATCACACTTCGACAACTTGGCATATAAGCGATGCTCTTTCAACAACTGTAGGGCTCGACGTAGATGTTCCTCATGCTCCTTTGGGGTCTTCGAATACACCAAAATGGCATCAATAAAGACCACTACAAAACGATCCAGGAAAGGAGCGAAGATCCTGTTCATCAAAGCCATAAAGGCAGCAGGTGCATTGGTTAATCCAAATGGCATCACGAGAAACTCAAAATGTCCATACCGTGTCCTGAAAGCAGTCTTCACAATATCTTCTTCCTTCACCCGAAGTTGATGATACCCTGATCTTAGATCAATCTTGGAAAAATAGGCAGCACCTTGGAGTTGGTCAAACAACTCATCAATACGCAGCAATGGGTATTTGTTCTTGATCGTGACTTTGTTCAATCGCCGGTAATCTATGCACATCCGTAAGGTACCGTCCTTCTTCTTCACAAACAGCACTGGGGCTCCCCACGGTGACACACTCGGCCGTACGAAACCCTTCTCCGACAGATCTTGCAATTGCGTCTTCAATTCGAGTAACTCAGCAGGGGCCATACGATAAGGAGCTAAACTAATGGGTGCTGTACCGGGCACTAGATCGATCGCAAACTCTACATCTCGGACAGGGGGTAACTCGGGTACTTCCTCCGGAAATACATCCGGGAACTCACGTATCACCGGAATATCGCTCAACTGCTTCACCTCCTTCTTCTCCGAGACAAAAGCAAGAAATCCTGCACAACCTCTGCGTATCAAACGATCCGCCTTGCATGCGGAGATGACACGCCTCGGGCATCTCTCCTGATTGCCCTCGAAACGAAACCCCTTCGCAAAATCGAAGTAAATCGTCCTGTCGTAACAGTTAACACAGGCACGATACCGCGCTAGCCAGTCCATTCCAAGGATCACATCGAAATCCAACATGGACAACAAAATCAAATCAACTGGCAGCTGGCGACCTTCAATCACCACGTCACACTGAGGGTAGTATACACTACACTCCACTCGCTTGCCCACAGGAGTGGACACTACTAACAAATAGGGTAGCGGCTGAGGGGGTTGCGGTAACTGTTCCGCAAAACGAGGTGCAACATACGAACGCGTAGATCCCGAATCAAATAGTGTATGTGCTTCAGCTCGGGCAATGAGAACTTTACCTTCCACCACTTTCGCATCTTCTGCATGATCATGAGAGGCTGCGTACACACGAGCAGTCTGACGCTGAGGCTTCTGGCTCTGGCGAGACGGATGGGGGCTGTTCGAAGCTGCTGAACTGAGAGACTTAGATGACCCCATAGATCTAGATGACTGAAGAGGCCTAGCTGTCGGGCACTGAGCTATCTTATGCTCCCTCGATCCACAACTCAAACAAGCTCCGGACTTCTTCCAACATTTCTCCGTCGGATGTCCCAATCCACAAAACTCGCATCTGCTCCCAGAGAAACTCGAAATGCCTTGCTTCCCTTTCCATTTCTTCTGAATCTGTCCCCTGGAACTCACGGGTGCACTCCTCTTAAAGTCCATGGCTCTCTCTGCTAGGTGGTTGGCTTCTGCAGCGTGTGCTCTGTCGACCGCATCGTCAAAAGTAGCTGGTCGCTGAAAAGCAATCACAAAATTCGCGTAGCGAGGATGCAGACCAGAAATAAAATGATTCACCTTCTTCTCCTCGGTATTGATCATGTCCTCAGCAAAATGGGACAACTGGGTAAAGCGGTGAATGTACTCTGAGACGGTCAGCTGCTGCTGCTGTAAGGCCAGAAACTCAACCTCCTTCACACGCCGGACATGAGCAGGAATGAACTTCCTTCTGAACTGCTTCTGGAACGTCTCCCACACTGTTTCACTTGGCATGGTCAGATAGGCTGCACTAACACTCTTCCACCACGTCTTTGCTACCTCTCGGAACATCGATGCCGTAAGCATAACCTTCTGCCGGTCATCACAAACAATGGTGGAGAAGAGATCTCCAGTATGCTCTAGCCACTGATCAGCCTTCAATGCATCTTCATTTCCATAGAATTCTGTGGCTCCACGTTTCCTGAATTTGTCGTACAACGCATTCGGATCGCTCTCCTTAGGCGGAAAGACCACTTGCTGCTCTGCAGGCCGAACTGGCGTTTGACTCTGTCGGTCTACGATCGAAACGACCTGCGCTTGCAAAGAATGAATCGCCTGTAGCATAGTCAAGAAGCGCTCGTCGAAATTCACAAGTGGCTGTGGAGCGGCTGACCCACTCTCGTTATCTCCCTGATCATTGTTGTTGTGTGTTCCGGATCCCGATGCCATAGCCTGCAAAACACAAAAGTCAATCTGCTATCACACTCGGTAACTCACACAGACTCACAAGACAAAGGGACCAAACACAATAGTCCAAAACTGGACTACGAAATCTCACCACGTCCTATATGCCTACATGCTTACACACTAAGATAGAGACAATGCCCTGAGAGACAATGCTCGGAGAGACAATGCTCGGAGAGACAATGCTCTGATACCATACAATACGTATGTCACAACCCGAGCCCAGGGAACGGGGGTCAGAGGAACTCTAACCAATGACACACGTACTCCCGTGCATGCACACCTAGACCCTACCCAGGCATACACACACAAGGGATCAATCACACGTGCAAACAACTGTACGCGGAAGCTGTACGTATCAAGGCATACCACAAAAATCAAGACATAGGAGATTACAAACTATCATGAACTGATAACAATAACAAATACAGGAACGTATGTTACGGAAGAGGGCTCCCAAAAATCAAAATACAATATACAGATATCACTCGAAGCCCATAGAGCATTACAGAAAAATCCCCTCAATAGAAATCGGACTCAATGACTGGGGAGAACCAAAATGATGCAAACCGTGCTCTGGAGGATGGATCAAGTCCACTCCTCTAGGCCGGAGGGGGCCTCGCGAGTCTCTCCTGCAGTCGGGTCGACCGACGCAGGATCGGAAGAGGGATCTGAGCCTGCAACACACAAAGACAACGAATAAGTACAACGACTTAGCAAAGTATAAGCCAACAAGAAGATAACACGAATCGTGTCTAATACTGAATAATACTGAACAATAATCATAATGCAATATCCATAGAAAGCATGTTCGTATACTAAACAATTTATGCAATGAATAAGCATGCTATCGGAATCACAACAGATAACGGTCAAAGTGGCTACTACATTGGCCATTTTCTCCCTTACGAGAGCGGACGGAATGAGAACACCAGCGACCGGGCCAGGGCACGCATGGGTCTCTAGTTCCCGGGGTCCGGAGTCCCAGGACGGAAACACTCTGCAGAGGCAAACACATAACTACACCAAAGTTAACCCCGTCGGGTATCCTAAGGCTGAGGCTCAGTAGTGCCAATACCAATCACAATCAAGCGGATGATGCACCTCGATCACTTATCACTTATCACTTATCACTTATCATACTGAACGAACAATAGAAAGTGCATCACATAAACTGATACTGAATGCAAATACTGAATGCATAATACGGATGCTGATACGGATACTGATACTGATACGAAATGCAATACAGATACTGAATACAGATACTGAAAGCAAAGCATACGGATAACTGATACTGAATGCACATAAACTGATGCTGATACTCCAGTGGAGCAACGGTAAACACAATACACAATAATAGAATGGTTCCGCCCGGGCTTCGCTCTGGGGTTGCTGCATTTCCCACAGAATCGAGAGGTCCAGCGCAGAACACATAAGAGGGCATAACCGAAATCAATATGCTGTATAAATCAGAATGCTTATGCGAATCAAGGTCCATTACAAACCAATCCTACACTAATTATCCAGTGTCTCTAACCGTGCATGTTGATGTAGTTTTAAGTTGTTCGATGCACCATTGTCTAGTGTTGCAGTGTCTGGAGTGTGCACCGAAGTCCCTTAAACCAACACCCATGGGGAGGTGCTAAACAACTGGATAACAAGCATGAATGATTCACAGCCCTTGAGATCATTCATGTCATTCAAACATTCCATTGGGCATGTCCAGGTTAGCTACATTCTAACATGAAAGTCATATACGGTCTTTTGCTTAAACCTAGTCCCTTTACATTCAATTCTCAGGGTCTCACGGTACAGCCGTAGGTAACCTTACGGCTTAGCCGTGGCATCTTACGGCTTAGCCGTACTATGCACTGCGGCTGAGCTGAGGTTTCCCAAATATCCATCCGGATTTACGGCTCAACCGTATTTTGCTCTACGGCTCAGCCGTATCCTGGTCTACGGCTTAGCCGTAAGACAATGTACGGCTTAGATCAGGCTGGGCCGTAGAAGAATGGCAAATTGCCAACATCCAGTTATTTTCAGCTAACAATCTGTACTGTTCTACGGTTTGGGTTACGGCTGGGTCTCGGCTTAGCCGTAAGCCATTTTACGGCTTAGCCGTAGCACATTTCACGGCGTAGCCGTGAGTGCACGGAGTCATTTTCCTGAAATCATTACAGACATACCGAAACTGAATGAAACGACTGAAAACAGCAATATAACAGCAAAACACACTCAATGGGGCTGTCTAACACTGAGAAACACAATGAAGCATAAAAACACAACAATCAAATCACTATCAATCGGTGTTCACACATCTTGGGCTTATACTTGCCTCACGGACGAACTCCACACGCTGATTGGCTCAGTCCACCGGAAACACACACGAAAATGGGCTCCTTTCTTCCTCCCTCAAGCTAGCAACCGAAACGAAGAAAGAGGAGGAGAGAAAGAGAGAGCTGAACAGAGAGAGAGAGAAACGAGCTGAGAGTGAGAGAGAACGATCGAGAGAAAGATGGAGTTGGTGGGGATATTTATACTAAAATGAGTCCAGAATCACGGATAAGTCCAAGTCACTTACACAAATGTCAGTTTGAGTCAAATGACAGTCCAACGAGAGCAAACGAACTCATTCGGATCCAAGACAGTTACGAAAATCGACAAGCTCAACGAAATACACGCGATGACGTCAGAATGACGCAAAACTGACAAAGTCAATCAAAAGCCAAAATTACGAAAAAGGGCTCAAACTAACTAGACCAAGTCAAACTCAACCCAACGATCTCTCTACGAGTCAAATCCGAAAGAAAACAAAATCTAAACACTCTTAGCGATAAAAACACACGCAATTACCCACTAATCCGGGTCAACTCGGGTCGGAGTGTTACATCCTCCCCCACTAGGACATCATTCCGTCCTCGGAATGAACGCGTACCTGAGCAAACAGATAAGGATACTGACGCGCCATCTGATCTTCTAATTCCCACGTGGCTTCATCAGGTCCATGATGTTCCCAAAGTACCTTGACCCATCGAATAGTCCTCGTACGCAAGAGCTGTTCTCTGGTCCCAACAATACGGAGCGGACGCTCAACGTATGACGCATTCGGTTGCATCTGAATGTCATCGTATCGAATCACGTGCGTCGGGTCTCGAACATACTTGCGAAGCATAGACACATGAAAAACATCGTGTATTCCAGAAAACTCCATGGGTAGAATCAGTCTGTACGCTAGATCACCAATCCGGCTCTTGATCTCAAATGGACCCACATATCTTGGCGCTAACTTGCCTTTTTGACCGAATCGTACCGTACCTTTCATCGGTGAGACCTTCAAGAATACCCAATCTCCAACCTGAAATGTCAAGGTTCTTCTTCTCGTATCTGCATAGCTCTTCTGTCTCGATCGGGCAATTTTCAAATTATCAATGGCTCTCTGAACTTTCTCTGTAGTCTCAGCAATGATTGTCGGTCCGTGGAAACTCCTTGTTCCAACTTCTTCCCAGCAAACAGGACTTCTACATTTCCGTCCATACAGAGCTTCATAGGGTGCCATTCCAATACTCTCGTGGAAGCTATTATTATACGCAAACTCGCATAACGAGAGATGCAAATCCCATTCTTTCTCGAAATTCAACACACTGGCCCGTAACATGTCCTCGAGCGTCTGAATAGTTCGTTCCGACTGTCCATCAGTCTGCGGGTGATATGCCGTACTAAAGCTCAACTTCGTTCCCATGGCTTCCTGAAATGCTCTCCAAAATGAAGAAACAAAGCGGCTATCTCGATCTGACACAATCGACACGGGCGTACCATGTAGTCTCACGATCTCATCAACGAACTTCTTCGCCATCTCGGAAAATGTCATGCCTTTCTTGAATGGTAGAAAATGGGCTGTCTTCGTCAATCTGTCCACGATCACCCAAATGGCACTGTTCTTCTTGCTCGTCAGGGGCAAACCCGAAACAAAGTCCATCGTAATGTGCTCCCATTTCCACTGGGGAATGTGCAATGGGTGTAAGGAACCTGGAGGTCTCTGATGGTCAGCTTTCACCTTTTGGCAAGTCAAACATCTGGCAACAAACCCAGCAATTTCTCTCTTCATGTTGTTCCACCAGAATCTGTCCTTGAGAGCTCGGTACATTTTCGTACTTCCAGGGTGCATAGAATAACGTGCATGGTGTGCTTCGGTCATCAAACTCTCCTTTAAAGCATCTACTGCTGGCACACATAACCTACTCCTGAAATACAAGACATCACCCTCCAAACGAAAGTCTGGTCGATCTGCAATGCTATCCCGAATTCGCTTCAACATCGCATCTTCAAACTGCTGGTCTTTGATACGCTGAATGATGTCAGGCTGAAAACTCACTGTGCTGGCAAGTGTCAAACTGTTCTCCACCAATTGCAGTTCCACTGGCTGAGCATGCCTCACAAAATAAAGGCTGTCCAAAGCTTGAAGAATCCCCGATTTCCTACTCAAGGCATCTGCAACAACATTGCCTTTCCCTGGATGATACTTGATGGGGAAGTCAAAATCCTTGATCAACTCAAGCCACCTTCGCTGTCTCATATTCAACTCGGACTGCGTGAAGAGGTACTGTAGACTACGATGATCTGAATGCACTTCAAATGTCACGCCATACAAATAGTGTCTCCACATCTTCAACGCAAAAACGACGGCTGCCAACTCTAAATCATGTGTAGCATAGTTCTTCTCGTGCTCCCGAAGTTGTCTCGAGCCATAGGCAATCACTTTGCCATGTTGCATCAAAACACATCCCAAACCAACTCGAGAAGCATCAGAGTAGATCATAAATCCTTCATGCCCATCTGGTAACTTCAAGACTGGAGCCGAAGTCAGCTTCTCCTTCAACATCCGGAAATGGCGCTCGCATTCGTCCGTCCACAGAAAAGGAACATTCTTCCTGGTCAATCGAGTCAACGGGGCTGAAATCTTGGCAAAATCTTGAATAAAGCGACGATAATATCCAGCTAATCCAAGAAAACTCCGTATCTCCGTCACAGTCTTTGGGCTGGGCCAATTCATCACTGCTTCAACTTTCATCTGATCCACTGCCAACCCATCTCGTGAAATGGTATGACCAAGAAAAGCTACCTGCTCGAGCCAAAAATCACACTTCGACAACTTGGCATATAAGCGATGCTCTTTCAACAACTGTAGGGCTCGACGTAGATGTTCCTCATGCTCCTTTGGGGTCTTCGAATACACCAAAATGGCATCAATAAAGACCACTACAAAACGATCCAGGAAAGGAGCGAAGATCCTGTTCATCAAAGCCATAAAGGCAGCAGGTGCATTGGTTAATCCAAATGGCATCACGAGAAACTCAAAATGTCCATACCGTGTCCTGAAAGCAGTCTTCACAATATCTTCTTCCTTCACCCGAAGTTGATGATACCCTGATCTTAGATCAATCTTGGAAAAATAGGCAGCACCTTGGAGTTGGTCAAACAACTCATCAATACGCAGCAATGGGTATTTGTTCTTGATCGTGACTTTGTTCAATCGCCGGTAATCTATGCACATCCGTAAGGTACCGTCCTTCTTCTTCACAAACAGCACTGGGGCTCCCCACGGTGACACACTCGGCCGTACGAAACCCTTCTCCGACAGATCTTGCAATTGCGTCTTCAATTCGAGTAACTCAGCAGGGGCCATACGATAAGGAGCTAAACTAATGGGTGCTGTACCGGGCACTAGATCGATCGCAAACTCTACATCTCGGACAGGGGGTAACTCGGGTACTTCCTCCGGAAATACATCCGGGAACTCACGTATCACCGGAATATCGCTCAACTGCTTCACCTCCTTCTTCTCCGAGACAAAAGCAAGAAATCCTGCACAACCTCTGCGTATCAAACGATCCGCCTTGCATGCGGAGATGACACGCCTCGGGCATCTCTCCTGATTGCCCTCGAAACGAAACCCCTTCGCAAAATCGAAGTAAATCGTCCTGTCGTAACAGTTAACACAGGCACGATACCGCGCTAGCCAGTCCATTCCAAGGATCACATCGAAATCCAACATGGACAACAAAATCAAATCAACTGGCAGCTGGCGACCTTCAATCACCACGTCACACTGAGGGTAGTATACACTACACTCCACTCGCTTGCCCACAGGAGTGGACACTACTAACAAATAGGGTAGCGGCTGAGGGGGTTGCGGTAACTGTTCCGCAAAACGAGGTGCAACATACGAACGCGTAGATCCCGAATCAAATAGTGTATGTGCTTCAGCTCGGGCAATGAGAACTTTACCTTCCACCACTTTCGCATCTTCTGCATGATCATGAGAGGCTGCGTACACACGAGCAGTCTGACGCTGAGGCTTCTGGCTCTGGCGAGACGGATGGGGGCTGTTCGAAGCTGCTGAACTGAGAGACTTAGATGACCCCATAGATCTAGATGACTGAAGAGGCCTAGCTGTCGGGCACTGAGCTATCTTATGCTCCCTCGATCCACAACTCAAACAAGCTCCGGACTTCTTCCAACATTTCTCCGTCGGATGTCCCAATCCACAAAACTCGCATCTGCTCCCAGAGAAACTCGAAATGCCTTGCTTCCCTTTCCATTTCTTCTGAATCTGTCCCCTGGAACTCACGGGTGCACTCCTCTTAAAGTCCATGGCTCTCTCTGCTAGGTGGTTGGCTTCTGCAGCGTGTGCTCTGTCGACCGCATCGTCAAAAGTAGCTGGTCGCTGAAAAGCAATCACAAAATTCGCGTAGCGAGGATGCAGACCAGAAATAAAATGATTCACCTTCTTCTCCTCGGTATTGATCATGTCCTCAGCAAAATGGGACAACTGGGTAAAGCGGTGAATGTACTCTGAGACGGTCAGCTGCTGCTGCTGTAAGGCCAGAAACTCAACCTCCTTCACACGCCGGACATGAGCAGGAATGAACTTCCTTCTGAACTGCTTCTGGAACGTCTCCCACACTGTTTCACTTGGCATGGTCAGATAGGCTGCACTAACACTCTTCCACCACGTCTTTGCTACCTCTCGGAACATCGATGCCGTAAGCATAACCTTCTGCCGGTCATCACAAACAATGGTGGAGAAGAGATCTCCAGTATGCTCTAGCCACTGATCAGCCTTCAATGCATCTTCATTTCCATAGAATTCTGTGGCTCCACGTTTCCTGAATTTGTCGTACAACGCATTCGGATCGCTCTCCTTAGGCGGAAAGACCACTTGCTGCTCTGCAGGCCGAACTGGCGTTTGACTCTGTCGGTCTACGATCGAAACGACCTGCGCTTGCAAAGAATGAATCGCCTGTAGCATAGTCAAGAAGCGCTCGTCGAAATTCACAAGTGGCTGTGGAGCGGCTGACCCACTCTCGTTATCTCCCTGATCATTGTTGTTGTGTGTTCCGGATCCCGATGCCATAGCCTGCAAAACACAAAAGTCAATCTGCTATCACACTCGGTAACTCACACAGACTCACAAGACAAAGGGACCAAACACAATAGTCCAAAACTGGACTACGAAATCTCACCACGTCCTATATGCCTACATGCTTACACACTAAGATAGAGACAATGCCCTGAGAGACAATGCTCGGAGAGACAATGCTCGGAGAGACAATGCTCTGATACCATACAATACGTATGTCACAACCCGAGCCCAGGGAACGGGGGTCAGAGGAACTCTAACCAATGACACACGTACTCCCGTGCATGCACACCTAGACCCTACCCAGGCATACACACACAAGGGATCAATCACACGTGCAAACAACTGTACGCGGAAGCTGTACGTATCAAGGCATACCACAAAAATCAAGACATAGGAGATTACAAACTATCATGAACTGATAACAATAACAAATACAGGAACGTATGTTACGGAAGAGGGCTCCCAAAAATCAAAATACAATATACAGATATCACTCGAAGCCCATAGAGCATTACAGAAAAATCCCCTCAATAGAAATCGGACTCAATGACTGGGGAGAACCAAAATGATGCAAACCGTGCTCTGGAGGATGGATCAAGTCCACTCCTCTAGGCCGGAGGGGGCCTCGCGAGTCTCTCCTGCAGTCGGGTCGACCGACGCAGGATCGGAAGAGGGATCTGAGCCTGCAACACACAAAGACAACGAATAAGTACAACGACTTAGCAAAGTATAAGCCAACAAGAAGATAACACGAATCGTGTCTAATACTGAATAATACTGAACAATAATCATAATGCAATATCCATAGAAAGCATGTTCGTATACTAAACAATTTATGCAATGAATAAGCATGCTATCGGAATCACAACAGATAACGGTCAAAGTGGCTACTACATTGGCCATTTTCTCCCTTACGAGAGCGGACGGAATGAGAACACCAGCGACCGGGCCAGGGCACGCATGGGTCTCTAGTTCCCGGGGTCCGGAGTCCCAGGACGGAAACACTCTGCAGAGGCAAACACATAACTACACCAAAGTTAACCCCGTCGGGTATCCTAAGGCTGAGGCTCAGTAGTGCCAATACCAATCACAATCAAGCGGATGATGCACCTCGATCACTTATCACTTATCACTTATCACTTATCATACTGAACGAACAATAGAAAGTGCATCACATAAACTGATACTGAATGCAAATACTGAATGCATAATACGGATGCTGATACGGATACTGATACTGATACGAAATGCAATACAGATACTGAATACAGATACTGAAAGCAAAGCATACGGATAACTGATACTGAATGCACATAAACTGATGCTGATACTCCAGTGGAGCAACGGTAAACACAATACACAATAATAGAATGGTTCCGCCCGGGCTTCGCTCTGGGGTTGCTGCATTTCCCACAGAATCGAGAGGTCCAGCGCAGAACACATAAGAGGGCATAACCGAAATCAATATGCTGTATAAATCAGAATGCTTATGCGAATCAAGGTCCATTACAAACCAATCCTACACTAATTATCCAGTGTCTCTAACCGTGCATGTTGATGTAGTTTTAAGTTGTTCGATGCACCATTGTCTAGTGTTGCAGTGTCTGGAGTATGCACCGAAGTCCCTTAAACCAACACCCATGGGGAGGTGCTAAACAACTGGATAACAAGCATGAATGATTCACAGCCCTTGAGATCATTCATGTCATTCAAACATTCCATTGGGCATGTCCAGGTTAGCTACATTCTAACATGAAAGTCATATACGGTCTTTTGCTTAAACCTAGTCCCTTTACATTCAATTCTCAGGGTCTCACGGTACAGCCGTAGGTAACCTTACGGCTTAGCCGTGGCATCTTACGGCTTAGCCGTACTATGCACTGCGGCTGAGCTGAGGTTTCCCAAATATCCATCCGGATTTACGGCTCAACCGTATTTTGCTCTACGGCTCAGCCGTATCCTGGTCTACGGCTTAGCCGTAAGACAATGTACGGCTTAGATCAGGCTGGGCCGTAGAAGAATGGCAAATTGCCAACATCCAGTTATTTTCAGCTAACAATCTGTACTGTTCTACGGTTTGGGTTACGGCTGGGTCTCGGCTTAGCCGTAAGCCATTTTACGGCTTAGCCGTAGCACATTTCACGGCGTAGCCGTGAGTGCACGGAGTCATTTTCCTGAAATCATTACAGACATACCGAAACTGAATGAAACGACTGAAAACAGCAATATAACAGCAAAACACACTCAATGGGGCTGTCTAACACTGAGAAACACAATGAAGCATAAAAACACAACAATCAAATCACTATCAATCGGTGTTCACACATCTTGGGCTTATACTTGCCTCACGGACGAACTCCACATGCTGATTGGCTCAGTCCACCGGAAACACACACGAAAATGGGCTCCTTTCTTCCTCCCTCAAGCTAGCAACCGAAACGAAGAAAGAGGAGGAGAGAAAGAGAGAGCTGAACAGAGAGAGAGAGAAACGAGCTGAGAGTGAGAGAGAACGATCGAGAGAAAGATGGAGTTGGTGGGGATATTTATACTAAAATGAGTCCAGAATCACGGATAAGTCCAAGTCACTTACACAAATGTCAGTTTGAGTCAAATGACAGTCCAACGAGAGCAAACGAACTCATTCGGATCCAAGACAGTTACGAAAATCGACAAGCTCAACGAAATACACGCGATGACGTCAGAATGACGCAAAACTGACAAAGTCAATCAAAAGCCAAAATTACGAAAAAGGGCTCAAACTAACTAGACCAAGTCAAACTCAACCCAACGATCTCTCTACGAGTCAAATCCGAAAGAAAACAAAATCTAAACACTCTTAGCGATAAAAACACACGCAATTACCCACTAATCCGGGTCAACTCGGGTCGGAGTGTTACATCCTCCCCCACTAGGACATCATTCCGTCCTCGGAATGAACGCGTACCTGAGCAAACAGATAAGGATACTGACGCGCCATCTGATCTTCTAATTCCCACGTGGCTTCATCAGGTCCATGATGTTCCCAAAGTACCTTGACCCATCGAATAGTCCTCGTACGCAAGAGCTGTTCTCTGGTCCCAACAATACGGAGCGGACGCTCAACGTATGACGCATTCGGTTGCATCTGAATGTCATCGTATCGAATCACGTGCGTCGGGTCTCGAACATACTTGCGAAGCATAGACACATGAAAAACATCGTGTATTCCAGAAAACTCCATGGGTAGAATCAGTCTGTACGCTAGATCACCAATCCGGCTCTTGATCTCAAATGGACCCACATATCTTGGCGCTAACTTGCCTTTTTGACCGAATCGTACCGTACCTTTCATCGGTGAGACCTTCAAGAATACCCAATCTCCAACCTGAAATGTCAAGGTTCTTCTTCTCGTATCTGCATAGCTCTTCTGTCTCGATCGGGCAATTTTCAAATTATCAATGGCTCTCTGAACTTTCTCTGTAGTCTCAGCAATGATTGTCGGTCCGTGGAAACTCCTTGTTCCAACTTCTTCCCAGCAAACAGGACTTCTACATTTCCGTCCATACAGAGCTTCATAGGGTGCCATTCCAATACTCTCGTGGAAGCTATTATTATACGCAAACTCGCATAACGAGAGATGCAAATCCCATTCTTTCTCGAAATTCAACACACTGGCCCGTAACATGTCCTCGAGCGTCTGAATAGTTCGTTCCGACTGTCCATCAGTCTGCGGGTGATATGCCGTACTAAAGCTCAACTTCGTTCCCATGGCTTCCTGAAATGCTCTCCAAAATGAAGAAACAAAGCGGCTATCTCGATCTGACACAATCGACACGGGCGTACCATGTAGTCTCACGATCTCATCAACGAACTTCTTCGCCATCTCGGAAAATGTCATGCCTTTCTTGAATGGTAGAAAATGGGCTGTCTTCGTCAATCTGTCCACGATCACCCAAATGGCACTGTTCTTCTTGCTCGTCAGGGGCAAACCCGAAACAAAGTCCATCGTAATGTGCTCCCATTTCCACTGGGGAATGTGCAATGGGTGTAAGGAACCTGGAGGTCTCTGATGGTCAGCTTTCACCTTTTGGCAAGTCAAACATCTGGCAACAAACCCAGCAATTTCTCTCTTCATGTTGTTCCACCAGAATCTGTCCTTGAGAGCTCGGTACATTTTCGTACTTCCAGGGTGCATAGAATAACGTGCATGGTGTGCTTCGGTCATCAAACTCTCCTTTAAAGCATCTACTGCTGGCACACATAACCTACTCCTGAAATACAAGACATCACCCTCCAAACGAAAGTCTGGTCGATCTGCAATGCTATCCCGAATTCGCTTCAACATCGCATCTTCAAACTGCTGGTCTTTGATACGCTGAATGATGTCAGGCTGAAAACTCACTGTGCTGGCAAGTGTCAAACTGTTCTCCACCAATTGCAGTTCCACTGGCTGAGCATGCCTCACAAAATAAAGGCTGTCCAAAGCTTGAAGAATCCCCGATTTCCTACTCAAGGCATCTGCAACAACATTGCCTTTCCCTGGATGATACTTGATGGGGAAGTCAAAATCCTTGATCAACTCAAGCCACCTTCGCTGTCTCATATTCAACTCGGACTGCGTGAAGAGGTACTGTAGACTACGATGATCTGAATGCACTTCAAATGTCACGCCATACAAATAGTGTCTCCACATCTTCAACGCAAAAACGACGGCTGCCAACTCTAAATCATGTGTAGCATAGTTCTTCTCGTGCTCCCGAAGTTGTCTCGAGCCATAGGCAATCACTTTGCCATGTTGCATCAAAACACATCCCAAACCAACTCGAGAAGCATCAGAGTAGATCATAAATCCTTCATGCCCATCTGGTAACTTCAAGACTGGAGCCGAAGTCAGCTTCTCCTTCAACATCCGGAAATGGCGCTCGCATTCGTCCGTCCACAGAAAAGGAACATTCTTCCTGGTCAATCGAGTCAACGGGGCTGAAATCTTGGCAAAATCTTGAATAAAGCGACGATAATATCCAGCTAATCCAAGAAAACTCCGTATCTCCGTCACAGTCTTTGGGCTGGGCCAATTCATCACTGCTTCAACTTTCATCTGATCCACTGCCAACCCATCTCGTGAAATGGTATGACCAAGAAAAGCTACCTGCTCGAGCCAAAAATCACACTTCGACAACTTGGCATATAAGCGATGCTCTTTCAACAACTGTAGGGCTCGACGTAGATGTTCCTCATGCTCCTTTGGGGTCTTCGAATACACCAAAATGGCATCAATAAAGACCACTACAAAACGATCCAGGAAAGGAGCGAAGATCCTGTTCATCAAAGCCATAAAGGCAGCAGGTGCATTGGTTAATCCAAATGGCATCACGAGAAACTCAAAATGTCCATACCGTGTCCTGAAAGCAGTCTTCACAATATCTTCTTCCTTCACCCGAAGTTGATGATACCCTGATCTTAGATCAATCTTGGAAAAATAGGCAGCACCTTGGAGTTGGTCAAACAACTCATCAATACGCAGCAATGGGTATTTGTTCTTGATCGTGACTTTGTTCAATCGCCGGTAATCTATGCACATCCGTAAGGTACCGTCCTTCTTCTTCACAAACAGCACTGGGGCTCCCCACGGTGACACACTCGGCCGTACGAAACCCTTCTCCGACAGATCTTGCAATTGCGTCTTCAATTCGAGTAACTCAGCAGGGGCCATACGATAAGGAGCTAAACTAATGGGTGCTGTACCGGGCACTAGATCGATCGCAAACTCTACATCTCGGACAGGGGGTAACTCGGGTACTTCCTCCGGAAATACATCCGGGAACTCACGTATCACCGGAATATCGCTCAACTGCTTCACCTCCTTCTTCTCCGAGACAAAAGCAAGAAATCCTGCACAACCTCTGCGTATCAAACGATCCGCCTTGCATGCGGAGATGACACGCCTCGGGCATCTCTCCTGATTGCCCTCGAAACGAAACCCCTTCGCAAAATCGAAGTAAATCGTCCTGTCGTAACAGTTAACACAGGCACGATACCGCGCTAGCCAGTCCATTCCAAGGATCACATCGAAATCCAACATGGACAACAAAATCAAATCAACTGGCAGCTGGCGACCTTCAATCACCACGTCACACTGAGGGTAGTATACACTACACTCCACTCGCTTGCCCACAGGAGTGGACACTACTAACAAATAGGGTAGCGGCTGAGGGGGTTGCGGTAACTGTTCCGCAAAACGAGGTGCAACATACGAACGCGTAGATCCCGAATCAAATAGTGTATGTGCTTCAGCTCGGGCAATGAGAACTTTACCTTCCACCACTTTCGCATCTTCTGCATGATCATGAGAGGCTGCGTACACACGAGCAGTCTGACGCTGAGGCTTCTGGCTCTGGCGAGACGGATGGGGGCTGTTCGAAGCTGCTGAACTGAGAGACTTAGATGACCCCATAGATCTAGATGACTGAAGAGGCCTAGCTGTCGGGCACTGAGCTATCTTATGCTCCCTCGATCCACAACTCAAACAAGCTCCGGACTTCTTCCAACATTTCTCCGTCGGATGTCCCAATCCACAAAACTCGCATCTGCTCCCAGAGAAACTCGAAGTGCCTTGCTTCCCTTTCCATTTCTTCTGAATCTGTCCCCTGGAACTCACGGGTGCACTCCTCTTAAAGTCCATGGCTCTCTCTGCTAGGTGGTTGGCTTCTGCAGCGTGTGCTCTGTCGACCGCATCGTCAAAAGTAGCTGGTCGCTGAAAAGCAATCACAAAATTCGCGTAGCGAGGATGCAGACCAGAAATAAAATGATTCACCTTCTTCTCCTCGGTATTGATCATGTCCTCAGCAAAATGGGACAACTGGGTAAAGCGGTGAATGTACTCTGAGACGGTCAGCTGCTGCTGCTGTAAGGCCAGAAACTCAACCTCCTTCACACGCCGGACATGAGCAGGAATGAACTTCCTTCTGAACTGCTTCTGGAACGTCTCCCACACTGTTTCACTTGGCATGGTCAGATAGGCTGCACTAACACTCTTCCACCACGTCTTTGCTACCTCTCGGAACATCGATGCCGTAAGCATAACCTTCTGCCGGTCATCACAAACAATGGTGGAGAAGAGATCTCCAGTATGCTCTAGCCACTGATCAGCCTTCAATGCATCTTCATTTCCATAGAATTCTGTGGCTCCACGTTTCCTGAATTTGTCGTACAACGCATTCGGATCGCTCTCCTTAGGCGGAAAGACCACTTGCTGCTCTGCAGGCCGAACTGGCGTTTGACTCTGTCGGTCTACGATCGAAACGACCTGCGCTTGCAAAGAATGAATCGCCTGTAGCATAGTCAAGAAGCGCTCGTCGAAATTCACAAGTGGCTGTGGAGCGGCTGACCCACTCTCGTTATCTCCCTGATCATTGTTGTTGTGTGTTCCGGATCCCGATGCCATAGCCTGCAAAACACAAAAGTCAATCTGCTATCACACTCGGTAACTCACACAGACTCACAAGACAAAGGGACCAAACACAATAGTCCAAAACTGGACTACGAAATCTCACCACGTCCTATATGCCTACATGCTTACACACTAAGATAGAGACAATGCCCTGAGAGACAATGCTCGGAGAGACAATGCTCGGAGAGACAATGCTCTGATACCATACAATACGTATGTCACAACCCGAGCCCAGGGAACGGGGGTCAGAGGAACTCTAACCAATGACACACGTACTCCCGTGCATGCACACCTAGACCCTACCCAGGCATACACACACAAGGGATCAATCACACGTGCAAACAACTGTACGCGGAAGCTGTACGTATCAAGGCATACCACAAAAATCAAGACATAGGAGATTACAAACTATCATGAACTGATAACAATAACAAATACAGGAACGTATGTTACGGAAGAGGGCTCCCAAAAATCAAAATACAATATACAGATATCACTCGAAGCCCATAGAGCATTACAGAAAAATCCCCTCAATAGAAATCGGACTCAATGACTGGGGAGAACCAAAATGATGCAAACCGTGCTCTGGAGGATGGATCAAGTCCACTCCTCTAGGCCGGAGGGGGCCTCGCGAGTCTCTCCTGCAGTCGGGTCGACCGACGCAGGATCGGAAGAGGGATCTGAGCCTGCAACACACAAAGACAACGAATAAGTACAACGACTTAGCAAAGTATAAGCCAACAAGAAGATAACACGAATCGTGTCTAATACTGAATAATACTGAACAATAATCATAATGCAATATCCATAGAAAGCATGTTCGTATACTAAACAATTTATGCAATGAATAAGCATGCTATCGGAATCACAACAGATAACGGTCAAAGTGGCTACTACATTGGCCATTTTCTCCCTTACGAGAGCGGACGGAATGAGAACACCAGCGACCGGGCCAGGGCACGCATGGGTCTCTAGTTCCCGGGGTCCGGAGTCCCAGGACGGAAACACTCTGCAGAGGCAAACACATAACTACACCAAAGTTAACCCCGTCGGGTATCCTAAGGCTGAGGCTCAGTAGTGCCAATACCAATCACAATCAAGCGGATGATGCACCTCGATCACTTATCACTTATCACTTATCACTTATCATACTGAACGAACAATAGAAAGTGCATCACATAAACTGATACTGAATGCAAATACTGAATGCATAATACGGATGCTGATACGGATACTGATACTGATACGAAATGCAATACAGATACTGAATACAGATACTGAAAGCAAAGCATACGGATAACTGATACTGAATGCACATAAACTGATGCTGATACTCCAGTGGAGCAACGGTAAACACAATACACAATAATAGAATGGTTCCGCCCGGGCTTCGCTCTGGGGTTGCTGCATTTCCCACAGAATCGAGAGGTCCAGCGCAGAACACATAAGAGGGCATAACCGAAATCAATATGCTGTATAAATCAGAATGCTTATGCGAATCAAGGTCCATTACAAACCAATCCTACACTAATTATCCAGTGTCTCTAACCGTGCATGTTGATGTAGTTTTAAGTTGTTCGATGCACCATTGTCTAGTGTTGCAGTGTCTGGAGTATGCACCGAAGTCCCTTAAACCAACACCCATGGGGAGGTGCTAAACAACTGGATAACAAGCATGAATGATTCACAGCCCTTGAGATCATTCATGTCATTCAAACATTCCATTGGGCATGTCCAGGTTAGCTACATTCTAACATGAAAGTCATATACGGTCTTTTGCTTAAACCTAGTCCCTTTACATTCAATTCTCAGGGTCTCACGGTACAGCCGTAGGTAACCTTACGGCTTAGCCGTGGCATCTTACGGCTTAGCCGTACTATGCACTGCGGCTGAGCTGAGGTTTCCCAAATATCCATCCGGATTTACGGCTCAACCGTATTTTGCTCTACGGCTCAGCCGTATCCTGGTCTACGGCTTAGCCGTAAGACAATGTACGGCTTAGATCAGGCTGGGCCGTAGAAGAATGGCAAATTGCCAACATCCAGTTATTTTCAGCTAACAATCTGTACTGTTCTACGGTTTGGGTTACGGCTGGGTCTCGGCTTAGCCGTAAGCCATTTTACGGCTTAGCCGTAGCACATTTCACGGCGTAGCCGTGAGTGCACGGAGTCATTTTCCTGAAATCATTACAGACATACCGAAACTGAATGAAACGACTGAAAACAGCAATATAACAGCAAAACACACTCAATGGGGCTGTCTAACACTGAGAAACACAATGAAGCATAAAAACACAACAATCAAATCACTATCAATCGGTGTTCACACATCTTGGGCTTATACTTGCCTCACGGACGAACTCCACATGCTGATTGGCTCAGTCCACCGGAAACACACACGAAAATGGGCTCCTTTCTTCCTCCCTCAAGCTAGCAACCGAAACGAAGAAAGAGGAGGAGAGAAAGAGAGAGCTGAACAGAGAGAGAGAGAAACGAGCTGAGAGTGAGAGAGAACGATCGAGAGAAAGATGGAGTTGGTGGGGATATTTATACTAAAATGAGTCCAGAATCACGGATAAGTCCAAGTCACTTACACAAATGTCAGTTTGAGTCAAATGACAGTCCAACGAGAGCAAACGAACTCATTCGGATCCAAGACAGTTACGAAAATCGACAAGCTCAACGAAATACACGCGATGACGTCAGAATGACGCAAAACTGACAAAGTCAATCAAAAGCCAAAATTACGAAAAAGGGCTCAAACTAACTAGACCAAGTCAAACTCAACCCAACGATCTCTCTACGAGTCAAATCCGAAAGAAAACAAAATCTAAACACTCTTAGCGATAAAAACACACGCAATTACCCACTAATCCGGGTCAACTCGGGTCGGAGTGTTACATCCTCCCCCACTAGGACATCATTCCGTCCTCGGAATGAACGCGTACCTGAGCAAACAGATAAGGATACTGACGCGCCATCTGATCTTCTAATTCCCACGTGGCTTCATCAGGTCCATGATGTTCCCAAAGTACCTTGACCCATCGAATAGTCCTCGTACGCAAGAGCTGTTCTCTGGTCCCAACAATACGGAGCGGACGCTCAACGTATGACGCATTCGGTTGCATCTGAATGTCATCGTATCGAATCACGTGCGTCGGGTCTCGAACATACTTGCGAAGCATAGACACATGAAAAACATCGTGTATTCCAGAAAACTCCATGGGTAGAATCAGTCTGTACGCTAGATCACCAATCCGGCTCTTGATCTCAAATGGACCCACATATCTTGGCGCTAACTTGCCTTTTTGACCGAATCGTACCGTACCTTTCATCGGTGAGACCTTCAAGAATACCCAATCTCCAACCTGAAATGTCAAGGTTCTTCTTCTCGTATCTGCATAGCTCTTCTGTCTCGATCGGGCAATTTTCAAATTATCAATGGCTCTCTGAACTTTCTCTGTAGTCTCAGCAATGATTGTCGGTCCGTGGAAACTCCTTGTTCCAACTTCTTCCCAGCAAACAGGACTTCTACATTTCCGTCCATACAGAGCTTCATAGGGTGCCATTCCAATACTCTCGTGGAAGCTATTATTATACGCAAACTCGCATAACGAGAGATGCAAATCCCATTCTTTCTCGAAATTCAACACACTGGCCCGTAACATGTCCTCGAGCGTCTGAATAGTTCGTTCCGACTGTCCATCAGTCTGCGGGTGATATGCCGTACTAAAGCTCAACTTCGTTCCCATGGCTTCCTGAAATGCTCTCCAAAATGAAGAAACAAAGCGGCTATCTCGATCTGACACAATCGACACGGGCGTACCATGTAGTCTCACGATCTCATCAACGAACTTCTTCGCCATCTCGGAAAATGTCATGCCTTTCTTGAATGGTAGAAAATGGGCTGTCTTCGTCAATCTGTCCACGATCACCCAAATGGCACTGTTCTTCTTGCTCGTCAGGGGCAAACCCGAAACAAAGTCCATCGTAATGTGCTCCCATTTCCACTGGGGAATGTGCAATGGGTGTAAGGAACCTGGAGGTCTCTGATGGTCAGCTTTCACCTTTTGGCAAGTCAAACATCTGGCAACAAACCCAGCAATTTCTCTCTTCATGTTGTTCCACCAGAATCTGTCCTTGAGAGCTCGGTACATTTTCGTACTTCCAGGGTGCATAGAATAACGTGCATGGTGTGCTTCGGTCATCAAACTCTCCTTTAAAGCATCTACTGCTGGCACACATAACCTACTCCTGAAATACAAGACATCACCCTCCAAACGAAAGTCTGGTCGATCTGCAATGCTATCCCGAATTCGCTTCAACATCGCATCTTCAAACTGCTGGTCTTTGATACGCTGAATGATGTCAGGCTGAAAACTCACTGTGCTGGCAAGTGTCAAACTGTTCTCCACCAATTGCAGTTCCACTGGCTGAGCATGCCTCACAAAATAAAGGCTGTCCAAAGCTTGAAGAATCCCCGATTTCCTACTCAAGGCATCTGCAACAACATTGCCTTTCCCTGGATGATACTTGATGGGGAAGTCAAAATCCTTGATCAACTCAAGCCACCTTCGCTGTCTCATATTCAACTCGGACTGCGTGAAGAGGTACTGTAGACTACGATGATCTGAATGCACTTCAAATGTCACGCCATACAAATAGTGTCTCCACATCTTCAACGCAAAAACGACGGCTGCCAACTCTAAATCATGTGTAGCATAGTTCTTCTCGTGCTCCCGAAGTTGTCTCGAGCTATAGGCAATCACTTTGCCATGTTGCATCAAAACACATCCCAAACCAACTCGAGAAGCATCAGAGTAGATCATAAATCCTTCATGCCCATCTGGTAACTTCAAGACTGGAGCCGAAGTCAGCTTCTCCTTCAACATCCGGAAATGGCGCTCGCATTCGTCCGTCCACAGAAAAGGAACATTCTTCCTGGTCAATCGAGTCAACGGGGCTGAAATCTTGGCAAAATCTTGAATAAAGCGACGATAATATCCAGCTAATCCAAGAAAACTCCGTATCTCCGTCACAGTCTTTGGGCTGGGCCAATTCATCACTGCTTCAACTTTCATCTGATCCACTGCCAACCCATCTCGTGAAATGGTATGACCAAGAAAAGCTACCTGCTCGAGCCAAAAATCACACTTCGACAACTTGGCATATAAGCAATGCTCTTTCAACAACTGTAGGGCTCGACGTAGATGTTCCTCATGCTCCTTTGGGGTCTTCGAATACACCAAAATGTCATCAATAAAGACCACTACAAAACGATCCAGGAAAGGAGCGAAGATCCTGTTCATCAAAGCCATAAAGGCAGCAGGTGCATTGGTTAATCCAAATGGCATCACGAGAAACTCAAAATGTCCATACCGTGTCCTGAAAGCAGTCTTCACAATATCTTCTTCCTTCACCCGAAGTTGATGATACCCTGATCTTAGATCAATCTTGGAAAAATAGGCAGCACCTTGGAGTTGGTCAAACAACTCATCAATACGCAGCAATGGGTATTTGTTCTTGATCGTGACTTTGTTCAATCGCCGGTAATCTATGCACATCCGTAAGGTACCGTCCTTCTTCTTCACAAACAGCACTGGGGCTCCCCACGGTGACACACTCGGCCGTACGAAACCCTTCTCCGACAGATCTTGCAATTGCGTCTTCAATTCGAGTAACTCAGCAGGGGCCATACGATAAGGAGCTAAACTAATGGGTGCTGTACCGGGCACTAGATCGATCGCAAACTCTACATCTCGGACAGGGGGTAACTCGGGTACTTCCTCCGGAAATACATCCGGGAACTCACGTATCACCGGAATATCGCTCAACTGCTTCACCTCCTTCTTCTCCGAGACAAAAGCAAGAAATCCTGCACAACCTCTGCGTATCAAACGATCCGCCTTGCATGCGGAGATGACACGCCTCGGGCATCTCTCCTGATTGCCCTCGAAACGAAACCCCTTCGCAAAATCGAAGTAAATCGTCCTGTCGTAACAGTTAACACAGGCACGATACCGCGCTAGCCAGTCCATTCCAAGGATCACATCGAAATCCAACATGGACAACAAAATCAAATCAACTGGCAGCTGGCGACCTTCAATCACCACGTCACACTGAGGGTAGTATACACTACACTCCACTCGCTTGCCCACAGGAGTGGACACTACTAACAAATAGGGTAGCGGCTGAGGGGGTTGCGGTAACTGTTCCGCAAAACGAGGTGCAACATACGAACGCGTAGATCCCAAATCAAATAGTGTATGTGCTTCAGCTCGGGCAATGAGAACTTTACCTTCCACCACTTTCGCATCTTCTGCATGATCATGAGAGGCTGCGTACACACGAGCAGTCTGACGCTGAGGCTTCTGGCTCTGGCGAGACGAATGGGGGCTGTTCGAAGCTGCTGAACTGAGAGACTTAGATGACCCCATAGATCTAGATGACTGAAGAGGCCTAGCTGTCGGGCACTGAGCTATCTTATGCTCCCTCGATCCACAACTCAAACAAGCTCCGGACTTCTTCCAACATTTCTCCGTCGGATGTCCCAATCCACAAAACTCGCATCTGCTCCCAGAGAAACTCGAAGTGCCTTGCTTCCCTTTCCATTTCTTCTGAATCTGTCCCCTGGAACTCACGGGTGCACTCCTCTTAAAGTCCATGGCTCTCTCTGCTAGGTGGTTGGCTTCTGCAGCGTGTGCTCTGTCGACCGCATCGTCAAAAGTAGCTGGTCGCTGAAAAGCAATCACAAAATTCGCGTAGCGAGGATGCAGACCAGAAATAAAATGATTCACCTTCTTCTCCTCGGTATTGATCATGTCCTCAGCAAAATGGGACAACTGGGTAAAGCGGTGAATGTACTCTGAGACGGTCAGCTGCTGCTGCTGTAAGGCCAGAAACTCAACCTCCTTCACACGCCGGACATGAGCAGGAATGAACTTCCTTCTGAACTGCTTCTGGAACGTCTCCCACACTGTTTCACTTGGCATGGTCAGATAGGCTGCACTAACACTCTTCCACCACGTCTTTGCTACCTCTCGGAACATCGATGCCGTAAGCATAACCTTCTGCCGGTCATCACAAACAATGGTGGAGAAGAGATCTCCAGTATGCTCTAGCCACTGATCAGCCTTCAATGCATCTTCATTTCCATAGAATTCTGTGGCTCCACGTTTCCTGAATTTGTCGTACAACGCATTCGGATCGCTCTCCTTAGGCGGAAAGACCACTTGCTGCTCTGCAGGCCGAACTGGCGTTTGACTCTGTCGGTCTACGATCGAAACGACCTGCGCTTGCAAAGAATGAATCGCCTGTAGCATAGTCAAGAAGCGCTCGTCGAAATTCACAAGTGGCTGTGGAGCGGCTGACCCACTCTCGTTATCTCCCTGATCATTGTTGTTGTGTGTTCCGGATCCCGATGCCATAGCCTGCAAAACACAAAAGTCAATCTGCTATCACACTCGGTAACTCACACAGACTCACAAGACAAAGGGACCAAACACAATAGTCCAAAACTGGACTACGAAATCTCACCACGTCCTATATGCCTACATGCTTACACACTAAGATAGAGACAATGCCCTGAGAGACAATGCTCGGAGAGACAATGCTCGGAGAGACAATGCTCTGATACCATACAATACGTATGTCACAACCCGAGCCCAGGGAACGGGGGTCAGAGGAACTCTAACCAATGACACACGTACTCCCGTGCATGCACACCTAGACCCTACCCAGGCATACACACACAAGGGATCAATCACACGTGCAAACAACTGTACGCGGAAGCTGTACGTATCAAGGCATACCACAAAAATCAAGACATAGGAGATTACAAACTATCATGAACTGATAACAATAACAAATACAGGAACGTATGTTACGGAAGAGGGCTCCCAAAAATCAAAATACAATATACAGATATCACTCGAAGCCCATAGAGCATTACAGAAAAATCCCCTCAATAGAAATCGGACTCAATGACTGGGGAGAACCAAAATGATGCAAACCGTGCTCTGGAGGATGGATCAAGTCCACTCCTCTAGGCCGGAGGGGGCCTCGCGAGTCTCTCCTGCAGTCGGGTCGACCGACGCAGGATCGGAAGAGGGATCTGAGCCTGCAACACACAAAGACAACGAATAAGTACAACGACTTAGCAAAGTATAAGCCAACAAGAAGATAACACGAATCGTGTCTAATACTGAATAATACTGAACAATAATCATAATGCAATATCCATAGAAAGCATGTTCGTATACTAAACAATTTATGCAATGAATAAGCATGCTATCGGAATCACAACAGATAACGGTCAAAGTGGCTACTACATTGGCCATTTTCTCCCTTACGAGAGCGGACGGAATGAGAACACCAGCGACCGGGCCAGGGCACGCATGGGTCTCTAGTTCCCGGGGTCCGGAGTCCCAGGACGGAAACACTCTGCAGAGGCAAACACATAACTACACCAAAGTTAACCCCGTCGGGTATCCTAAGGCTGAGGCTCAGTAGTGCCAATACCAATCACAATCAAGCGGATGATGCACCTCGATCACTTATCACTTATCACTTATCACTTATCATACTGAACGAACAATAGAAAGTGCATCACATAAACTGATACTGAATGCAAATACTGAATGCATAATACGGATGCTGATACGGATACTGATACTGATACGAAATGCAATACAGATACTGAATACAGATACTGAAAGCAAAGCATACGGATAACTGATACTGAATGCACATAAACTGATGCTGATACTCCAGTGGAGCAACGGTAAACACAATACACAATAATAGAATGGTTCCGCCCGGGCTTCGCTCTGGGGTTGCTGCATTTCCCACAGAATCGAGAGGTCCAGCGCAGAACACATAAGAGGGCATAACCGAAATCAATATGCTGTATAAATCAGAATGCTTATGCGAATCAAGGTCCATTACAAACCAATCCTACACTAATTATCCAGTGTCTCTAACCGTGCATGTTGATGTAGTTTTAAGTTGTTCGATGCACCATTGTCTAGTGTTGCAGTGTCTGGAGTGTGCACCGAAGTCCCTTAAACCAACACCCATGGGGAGGTGCTAAACAACTGGATAACAAGCATGAATGATTCACAGCCCTTGAGATCATTCATGTCATTCAAACATTCCATTGGGCATGTCCAGGTTAGCTACATTCTAACATGAAAGTCATATACGGTCTTTTGCTTAAACCTAGTCCCTTTACATTCAATTCTCAGGGTCTCACGGTACAGCCGTAGGTAACCTTACGGCTTAGCCGTGGCATCTTACGGCTTAGCCGTACTATGCACTGCGGCTGAGCTGAGGTTTCCCAAATATCCATCCGGATTTACGGCTCAACCGTATTTTGCTCTACGGCTCAGCCGTATCCTGGTCTACGGCTTAGCCGTAAGACAATGTACGGCTTAGATCAGGCTGGGCCGTAGAAGAATGGCAAATTGCCAACATCCAGTTATTTTCAGCTAACAATCTGTACTGTTCTACGGTTTGGGTTACGGCTGGGTCTCGGCTTAGCCGTAAGCCATTTTACGGCTTAGCCGTAGCACATTTCACGGCGTAGCCGTGAGTGCACGGAGTCATTTTCCTGAAATCATTACAGACATACCGAAACTGAATGAAACGACTGAAAACAGCAATATAACAGCAAAACACACTCAATGGGGCTGTCTAACACTGAGAAACACAATGAAGCATAAAAACACAACAATCAAATCACTATCAATCGGTGTTCACACATCTTGGGCTTATACTTGCCTCACGGACGAACTCCACACGCTGATTGGCTCAGTCCACCGGAAACACACACGAAAATGGGCTCCTTTCTTCCTCCCTCAAGCTAGCAACCGAAACGAAGAAAGAGGAGGAGAGAAAGAGAGAGCTGAACAGAGAGAGAGAGAAACGAGCTGAGAGTGAGAGAGAACGATCGAGAGAAAGATGGAGTTGGTGGGGATATTTATACTAAAATGAGTCCAGAATCACGGATAAGTCCAAGTCACTTACACAAATGTCAGTTTGAGTCAAATGACAGTCCAACGAGAGCAAACGAACTCATTCGGATCCAAGACAGTTACGAAAATCGACAAGCTCAACGAAATACACGCGATGACGTCAGAATGACGCAAAACTGACAAAGTCAATCAAAAGCCAAAATTACGAAAAAGGGCTCAAACTAACTAGACCAAGTCAAACTCAACCCAACGATCTCTCTACGAGTCAAATCCGAAAGAAAACAAAATCTAAACACTCTTAGCGATAAAAACACACGCAATTACCCACTAATCCGGGTCAACTCGGGTCGGAGTGTTACATCCTCCCCCACTAGGACATCATTCCGTCCTCGGAATGAACGCGTACCTGAGCAAACAGATAAGGATACTGACGCGCCATCTGATCTTCTAATTCCCACGTGGCTTCATCAGGTCCATGATGTTCCCAAAGTACCTTGACCCATCGAATAGTCCTCGTACGCAAGAGCTGTTCTCTGGTCCCAACAATACGGAGCGGACGCTCAACGTATGACGCATTCGGTTGCATCTGAATGTCATCGTATCGAATCACGTGCGTCGGGTCTCGAACATACTTGCGAAGCATAGACACATGAAAAACATCGTGTATTCCAGAAAACTCCATGGGTAGAATCAGTCTGTACGCTAGATCACCAATCCGGCTCTTGATCTCAAATGGACCCACATATCTTGGCGCTAACTTGCCTTTTTGACCGAATCGTACCGTACCTTTCATCGGTGAGACCTTCAAGAATACCCAATCTCCAACCTGAAATGTCAAGGTTCTTCTTCTCGTATCTGCATAGCTCTTCTGTCTCGATCGGGCAATTTTCAAATTATCAATGGCTCTCTGAACTTTCTCTGTAGTCTCAGCAATGATTGTCGGTCCGTGGAAACTCCTTGTTCCAACTTCTTCCCAGCAAACAGGACTTCTACATTTCCGTCCATACAGAGCTTCATAGGGTGCCATTCCAATACTCTCGTGGAAGCTATTATTATACGCAAACTCGCATAACGAGAGATGCAAATCCCATTCTTTCTCGAAATTCAACACACTGGCCCGTAACATGTCCTCGAGCGTCTGAATAGTTCGTTCCGACTGTCCATCAGTCTGCGGGTGATATGCCGTACTAAAGCTCAACTTCGTTCCCATGGCTTCCTGAAATGCTCTCCAAAATGAAGAAACAAAGCGGCTATCTCGATCTGACACAATCGACACGGGCGTACCATGTAGTCTCACGATCTCATCAACGAACTTCTTCGCCATCTCGGAAAATGTCATGCCTTTCTTGAATGGTAGAAAATGGGCTGTCTTCGTCAATCTGTCCACGATCACCCAAATGGCACTGTTCTTCTTGCTCGTCAGGGGCAAACCCGAAACAAAGTCCATCGTAATGTGCTCCCATTTCCACTGGGGAATGTGCAATGGGTGTAAGGAACCTGGAGGTCTCTGATGGTCAGCTTTCACCTTTTGGCAAGTCAAACATCTGGCAACAAACCCAGCAATTTCTCTCTTCATGTTGTTCCACCAGAATCTGTCCTTGAGAGCTCGGTACATTTTCGTACTTCCAGGGTGCATAGAATAACGTGCATGGTGTGCTTCGGTCATCAAACTCTCCTTTAAAGCATCTACTGCTGGCACACATAACCTACTCCTGAAATACAAGACATCACCCTCCAAACGAAAGTCTGGTCGATCTGCAATGCTATCCCGAATTCGCTTCAACATCGCATCTTCAAACTGCTGGTCTTTGATACGCTGAATGATGTCAGGCTGAAAACTCACTGTGCTGGCAAGTGTCAAACTGTTCTCCACCAATTGCAGTTCCACTGGCTGAGCATGCCTCACAAAATAAAGGCTGTCCAAAGCTTGAAGAATCCCCGATTTCCTACTCAAGGCATCTGCAACAACATTGCCTTTCCCTGGATGATACTTGATGGGGAAGTCAAAATCCTTGATCAACTCAAGCCACCTTCGCTGTCTCATATTCAACTCGGACTGCGTGAAGAGGTACTGTAGACTACGATGATCTGAATGCACTTCAAATGTCACGCCATACAAATAGTGTCTCCACATCTTCAACGCAAAAACGACGGCTGCCAACTCTAAATCATGTGTAGCATAGTTCTTCTCGTGCTCCCGAAGTTGTCTCGAGCTATAGGCAATCACTTTGCCATGTTGCATCAAAACACATCCCAAACCAACTCGAGAAGCATCAGAGTAGATCATAAATCCTTCATGCCCATCTGGTAACTTCAAGACTGGAGCCGAAGTCAGCTTCTCCTTCAACATCCGGAAATGGCGCTCGCATTCGTCCGTCCACAGAAAAGGAACATTCTTCCTGGTCAATCGAGTCAACGGGGCTGAAATCTTGGCAAAATCTTGAATAAAGCGACGATAATATCCAGCTAATCCAAGAAAACTCCGTATCTCCGTCACAGTCTTTGGGCTGGGCCAATTCATCACTGCTTCAACTTTCATCTGATCCACTGCCAACCCATCTCGTGAAATGGTATGACCAAGAAAAGCTACCTGCTCGAGCCAAAAATCACACTTCGACAACTTGGCATATAAGCAATGCTCTTTCAACAACTGTAGGGCTCGACGTAGATGTTCCTCATGCTCCTTTGGGGTCTTCGAATACACCAAAATGTCATCAATAAAGACCACTACAAAACGATCCAGGAAAGGAGCGAAGATCCTGTTCATCAAAGCCATAAAGGCAGCAGGTGCATTGGTTAATCCAAATGGCATCACGAGAAACTCAAAATGTCCATACCGTGTCCTGAAAGCAGTCTTCACAATATCTTCTTCCTTCACCCGAAGTTGATGATACCCTGATCTTAGATCAATCTTGGAAAAATAGGCAGCACCTTGGAGTTGGTCAAACAACTCATCAATACGCAGCAATGGGTATTTGTTCTTGATCGTGACTTTGTTCAATCGCCGGTAATCTATGCACATCCGTAAGGTACCGTCCTTCTTCTTCACAAACAGCACTGGGGCTCCCCACGGTGACACACTCGGCCGTACGAAACCCTTCTCCGACAGATCTTGCAATTGCGTCTTCAATTCGAGTAACTCAGCAGGGGCCATACGATAAGGAGCTAAACTAATGGGTGCTGTACCGGGCACTAGATCGATCGCAAACTCTACATCTCGGACAGGGGGTAACTCGGGTACTTCCTCCGGAAATACATCCGGGAACTCACGTATCACCGGAATATCGCTCAACTGCTTCACCTCCTTCTTCTCCGAGACAAAAGCAAGAAATCCTGCACAACCTCTGCGTATCAAACGATCCGCCTTGCATGCGGAGATGACACGCCTCGGGCATCTCTCCTGATTGCCCTCGAAACGAAACCCCTTCGCAAAATCGAAGTAAATCGTCCTGTCGTAACAGTTAACACAGGCACGATACCGCGCTAGCCAGTCCATTCCAAGGATCACATCGAAATCCAACATGGACAACAAAATCAAATCAACTGGCAGCTGGCGACCTTCAATCACCACGTCACACTGAGGGTAGTATACACTACACTCCACTCGCTTGCCCACAGGAGTGGACACTACTAACAAATAGGGTAGCGGCTGAGGGGGTTGCGGTAACTGTTCCGCAAAACGAGGTGCAACATACGAACGCGTAGATCCCAAATCAAATAGTGTATGTGCTTCAGCTCGGGCAATGAGAACTTTACCTTCCACCACTTTCGCATCTTCTGCATGATCATGAGAGGCTGCGTACACACGAGCAGTCTGACGCTGAGGCTTCTGGCTCTGGCGAGACGAATGGGGGCTGTTCGAAGCTGCTGAACTGAGAGACTTAGATGACCCCATAGATCTAGATGACTGAAGAGGCCTAGCTGTCGGGCACTGAGCTATCTTATGCTCCCTCGATCCACAACTCAAACAAGCTCCGGACTTCTTCCAACATTTCTCCGTCGGATGTCCCAATCCACAAAACTCGCATCTGCTCCCAGAGAAACTCGAAGTGCCTTGCTTCCCTTTCCATTTCTTCTGAATCTGTCCCCTGGAACTCACGGGTGCACTCCTCTTAAAGTCCATGGCTCTCTCTGCTAGGTGGTTGGCTTCTGCAGCGTGTGCTCTGTCGACCGCATCGTCAAAAGTAGCTGGTCGCTGAAAAGCAATCACAAAATTCGCGTAGCGAGGATGCAGACCAGAAATAAAATGATTCACCTTCTTCTCCTCGGTATTGATCATGTCCTCAGCAAAATGGGACAACTGGGTAAAGCGGTGAATGTACTCTGAGACGGTCAGCTGCTGCTGCTGTAAGGCCAGAAACTCAACCTCCTTCACACGCCGGACATGAGCAGGAATGAACTTCCTTCTGAACTGCTTCTGGAACGTCTCCCACACTGTTTCACTTGGCATGGTCAGATAGGCTGCACTAACACTCTTCCACCACGTCTTTGCTACCTCTCGGAACATCGATGCCGTAAGCATAACCTTCTGCCGGTCATCACAAACAATGGTGGAGAAGAGATCTCCAGTATGCTCTAGCCACTGATCAGCCTTCAATGCATCTTCATTTCCATAGAATTCTGTGGCTCCACGTTTCCTGAATTTGTCGTACAACGCATTCGGATCGCTCTCCTTAGGCGGAAAGACCACTTGCTGCTCTGCAGGCCGAACTGGCGTTTGACTCTGTCGGTCTACGATCGAAACGACCTGCGCTTGCAAAGAATGAATCGCCTGTAGCATAGTCAAGAAGCGCTCGTCGAAATTCACAAGTGGCTGTGGAGCGGCTGACCCACTCTCGTTATCTCCCTGATCATTGTTGTTGTGTGTTCCGGATCCCGATGCCATAGCCTGCAAAACACAAAAGTCAATCTGCTATCACACTCGGTAACTCACACAGACTCACAAGACAAAGGGACCAAACACAATAGTCCAAAACTGGACTACGAAATCTCACCACGTCCTATATGCCTACATGCTTACACACTAAGATAGAGACAATGCCCTGAGAGACAATGCTCGGAGAGACAATGCTCGGAGAGACAATGCTCTGATACCATACAATACGTATGTCACAACCCGAGCCCAGGGAACGGGGGTCAGAGGAACTCTAACCAATGACACACGTACTCCCGTGCATGCACACCTAGACCCTACCCAGGCATACACACACAAGGGATCAATCACACGTGCAAACAACTGTACGCGGAAGCTGTACGTATCAAGGCATACCACAAAAATCAAGACATAGGAGATTACAAACTATCATGAACTGATAACAATAACAAATACAGGAACGTATGTTACGGAAGAGGGCTCCCAAAAATCAAAATACAATATACAGATATCACTCGAAGCCCATAGAGCATTACAGAAAAATCCCCTCAATAGAAATCGGACTCAATGACTGGGGAGAACCAAAATGATGCAAACCGTGCTCTGGAGGATGGATCAAGTCCACTCCTCTAGGCCGGAGGGGGCCTCGCGAGTCTCTCCTGCAGTCGGGTCGACCGACGCAGGATCGGAAGAGGGATCTGAGCCTGCAACACACAAAGACAACGAATAAGTACAACGACTTAGCAAAGTATAAGCCAACAAGAAGATAACACGAATCGTGTCTAATACTGAATAATACTGAACAATAATCATAATGCAATATCCATAGAAAGCATGTTCGTATACTAAACAATTTATGCAATGAATAAGCATGCTATCGGAATCACAACAGATAACGGTCAAAGTGGCTACTACATTGGCCATTTTCTCCCTTACGAGAGCGGACGGAATGAGAACACCAGCGACCGGGCCAGGGCACGCATGGGTCTCTAGTTCCCGGGGTCCGGAGTCCCAGGACGGAAACACTCTGCAGAGGCAAACACATAACTACACCAAAGTTAACCCCGTCGGGTATCCTAAGGCTGAGGCTCAGTAGTGCCAATACCAATCACAATCAAGCGGATGATGCACCTCGATCACTTATCACTTATCACTTATCACTTATCATACTGAACGAACAATAGAAAGTGCATCACATAAACTGATACTGAATGCAAATACTGAATGCATAATACGGATGCTGATACGGATACTGATACTGATACGAAATGCAATACAGATACTGAATACAGATACTGAAAGCAAAGCATACGGATAACTGATACTGAATGCACATAAACTGATGCTGATACTCCAGTGGAGCAACGGTAAACACAATACACAATAATAGAATGGTTCCGCCCGGGCTTCGCTCTGGGGTTGCTGCATTTCCCACAGAATCGAGAGGTCCAGCGCAGAACACATAAGAGGGCATAACCGAAATCAATATGCTGTATAAATCAGAATGCTTATGCGAATCAAGGTCCATTACAAACCAATCCTACACTAATTATCCAGTGTCTCTAACCGTGCATGTTGATGTAGTTTTAAGTTGTTCGATGCACCATTGTCTAGTGTTGCAGTGTCTGGAGTGTGCACCGAAGTCCCTTAAACCAACACCCATGGGGAGGTGCTAAACAACTGGATAACAAGCATGAATGATTCACAGCCCTTGAGATCATTCATGTCATTCAAACATTCCATTGGGCATGTCCAGGTTAGCTACATTCTAACATGAAAGTCATATACGGTCTTTTGCTTAAACCTAGTCCCTTTACATTCAATTCTCAGGGTCTCACGGTACAGCCGTAGGTAACCTTACGGCTTAGCCGTGGCATCTTACGGCTTAGCCGTACTATGCACTGCGGCTGAGCTGAGGTTTCCCAAATATCCATCCGGATTTACGGCTCAACCGTATTTTGCTCTACGGCTCAGCCGTATCCTGGTCTACGGCTTAGCCGTAAGACAATGTACGGCTTAGATCAGGCTGGGCCGTAGAAGAATGGCAAATTGCCAACATCCAGTTATTTTCAGCTAACAATCTGTACTGTTCTACGGTTTGGGTTACGGCTGGGTCTCGGCTTAGCCGTAAGCCATTTTACGGCTTAGCCGTAGCACATTTCACGGCGTAGCCGTGAGTGCACGGAGTCATTTTCCTGAAATCATTACAGACATACCGAAACTGAATGAAACGACTGAAAACAGCAATATAACAGCAAAACACACTCAATGGGGCTGTCTAACACTGAGAAACACAATGAAGCATAAAAACACAACAATCAAATCACTATCAATCGGTGTTCACACATCTTGGGCTTATACTTGCCTCACGGACGAACTCCACACGCTGATTGGCTCAGTCCACCGGAAACACACACGAAAATGGGCTCCTTTCTTCCTCCCTCAAGCTAGCAACCGAAACGAAGAAAGAGGAGGAGAGAAAGAGAGAGCTGAACAGAGAGAGAGAGAAACGAGCTGAGAGTGAGAGAGAACGATCGAGAGAAAGATGGAGTTGGTGGGGATATTTATACTAAAATGAGTCCAGAATCACGGATAAGTCCAAGTCACTTACACAAATGTCAGTTTGAGTCAAATGACAGTCCAACGAGAGCAAACGAACTCATTCGGATCCAAGACAGTTACGAAAATCGACAAGCTCAACGAAATACACGCGATAACGTCAGAATGACGCAAAACTGACAAAGTCAATCAAAAGCCAAAATTACGAAAAAGGGCTCAAACTAACTAGACCAAGTCAAACTCAACCCAACGATCTCTCTACGAGTCAAATCCGAAGGAAAACAAAATCTAAACACTCTTAGCGATAAAAACACACGCAATTACCCACTAATCCGGGTCAACTCGGGTCGGAGTGTTACACCTATCGGTTGACACTTCCAGTTGAGTTCTCCGGTGTTCACGACGTATTCCATGTGTCGATGCTCCGTAAGTATGTGCCAGATCCGAGCCATGTGATTCGCTACGATGATATTCATATTCAGCCTAATGCCACTTACGTTGAGCGTCCGCTTCGCATCGTTGGGACACGAGAGCAGATTCTTCGTACCAGGACCATCAGATGGGTTAAAGTGTTGTGGGAACATCATGGTCCAGATGAGGCTACATGGGAGCTAGAGGAGCAGCTAGCGCGCCAGTACCCACAGCTCTTTGCGCAGGTAGGTAGTCATTCCGAGGACGGAATGATTCCTAGTGGGGGAGGATGTAACACTCCGATCCCCTTTGAGCCGGATTAGTGGCTCATTTGTGTGTGTTTCTGTTGTTTTATTCTTTCGGACTTGGTTTTGGGCCTTGGATAGGTAGTTGAGTAACCTTTGACCTGAGATAGGTAGTTCTAAGCCCTTTTTCGTAATTTTGCTTTTGCTTTGCTTACATCATCCTTGCATCATCTTTGTGTCAGCACGTGTATTTTATTGAGCTCGTTAATTTCTGTAACTGTGTCAGACCCATTTGGAGTCAATTGGAGAAGTTGGACCCTCGTGTGACTCGATTTGTAAATAACCGAAACTTACCAGGCTTTGACTTAAACTTCCAAAACTATATATATATGAGTCATTCCAGGTGTCTCCCTCTCTTGCTCATTCACTTGATCGGTGCATGCAAGAAGATCTCCAGGAGCTCCACGTTCTCTCTCTTCTCTTCATTCTCTTCTTGTTCTTGTTTGGTGTTGGGAGCTTGCACCCATCTTGATTTGGGTTTTCCTTCTCCTCTCATCTCTGTTTGTGACTTTGGTAAGTGGGTTCTCTCCAAAGCTCTTTCTTCTTCATCTCCAATTGCACCTCTCTTTCTCTATGCTGTGTCTACCTCTCATGCATGGTTTATTTCTTTGATTTGTCTTGATTTTAGTTGATTTGGAGCTTGATTCAGTGGATTTTCAGAATTTGAGGCAAGTATAAGTACAGGCTTTGATAACACATATGGGTGTTTTGTTTGATTGCTTTGATTTCCATCTTCTTTAGTAGATATGATGTTTACAGCCAATTCTAAGGTGTTAGGAACCTAAAGAACTTGTTTTGAGATGTTTTGGTACAATTTCTCAGTTTCTGTAACTATCCCGAATTCGTGTTCTGTATTGTACGGCTAAGCCGTAAGTTTTTACGGCTCACATTCCAGAGACTTGAAATTTCACTTTTGTTCTACGGCTAGGCTACGGCTGAGCCGTAAATTGTCCTACGGCTGAGCCGTAAGCTAGCCGTGACCCAACCGTAACCCAGCCGTGGATTAAATCTCTGATCAGTCGAAACTTTCCAGAGACAGTGTTCCTACAGTGTGGCTACGGCTAAGCCGTGAATTGCTACGGCTAAGCCGTATACTGACTGTAGCCCAGCCGAAAAAGGCATCAGATCAGAGGTGAAAGAGGACTAGTTTAGCTGTGTTTCCAATGGAACCAAGGTGAAGCCGTAGTGCATATTACGACGAGCGCGTAAGATGTCTTCGGCTCAACCATAGGTCCCTCATGGCTAAACCGTTAGGCATGGCAATTCTGAAATATAACTTAGGATAATGGTGAGACTTGTAGGGCTCAAATACAGGTTAACCACCCGTGTAAACTGGCCCAATGGATTCTTTGGATCACATGAATAGTCTGTTAGGCTGTGACTTATTCATGTGAGCATTGATCACTGTTAAGCACCTCCCCATGGGTGTTGGTTTAAGGGATGTCGGTGCACGCAAAGAGTACATTGCAACACTTTGATGGCAACGGTGCATTGACTAACTTAAAACTACATCAACATACACGGTTAGTGACAGTGAATAACTATATTAGGGCTGGCTTGTAATGAACCTTGACTCCGTATTAATCTGAGATGCATTGCATATTGTTTATAGTTTTGCCCTCTGTTCTGCCAATCTATGTATATGCATTCCGCAGTCATTTTGCTTTCGTTCTGTATATCTGTTTTATTCTTCGTTCTGCACTAAGCTTTGATCTATGCTGTGCTTTGACTTAATCTATGCTCTGATCTGTATTTTGGCTATGCTTTGTATATTTCTGACTTTGTATATTTTGGGTATTCCCTGGTGGCTCTGCCCAGAGATTAATACGTGAGGATAAGATCCGGTCTTTGTCATCGGTGAGTCCAAAGCGGATAATCTCCCTTTCTATGGATTTGATTTGATTGGTATTAGTCTGGCTCTATTCAGCCTCAGCCCTAGGATGCCCGACGGGGTTACCTTTGGCTTAGATCTCTGTATCTCTGTAACTGCAGTGTCGCTTTATCTTGGGACCCCGGAACCCAGGAAACCGAGACCCACTTGTACCCTTGGCCCGGTCAGTAGTGTTCTCATCTGCTCTGCTTTACTCTCTATTGGAGAGAATATGGTTAACGTAGTAGCCACTTAGTTCAGTCTTTCTATGTTCTGATTCACTTATCATGCTTTAATTCTATGCACGATTTGCTTAGCATACTAAGATGAAACTCTGTATTTAATCTTCTGTCATTAATTTATTCACTTTGACACTATGAGTGTTTCATCCTTGTTACTTGTATTTGCTGGATCGTTGTATTCATTTGTGTTGTCTGTGGTGTTGCAGGCACAGATACCTTGCCCAGCTCCCCGGCGGTCGAGGAGGCTGCAGGGCCGAGTGTAGAGGCACCCTCCGATTTGGCAGAGTGGGCCTGATCACCTCTGCCGAGTGCGTGCATGCATACTAGTGGCCTTTTGTTTTGAGTTTTGGTTTTTGGGGATTTGTATTTGGACTTTGTACTTTGTATATTTGTACACCTTTATTTTGTTGTGTACTCAGACTTGTACTGGGTTTTCATGTATGGTATTTCGCTTTGACTTTCCGTTCCGTATTTGTTTTCCGCATTGTTTTGGCTTCCGCTATTTTCCTTTGTTGCTTGCTATGATATGTACAGCTTCCGCGTACGCTTAGTTCGCACGTGTTTGATCCCTTGCGTGCGTGCATCTGGACTGGGTTTGGATGCACGTGCACGGGAGTACGTGTGTCACCGGTTTAGCTTGTCGCTAACCCCCGAATTCTGGGCTCGGGTCGTGACAATGAGCAAAAGAGTGTATAAATGGCAAATAAAATGCTAAAATCAACCAAATATACATGCACATTATCAATGAAATATGTTAATCCACTTGCCTTAGATGAAGACGGTAAAATAGGATATGCCTAGCTCACCAAAGAACCCCAAATAAGCTCAAACTCAAGAAAATCCAAACCCAACTCAAAACAAATCTACAAAAGCAATTAAGAGAAGCTAATGAGCATGCCAAAATCTATTTTTAGTTAAAACTCTAAATGACCTAATTTATAGAGGAGGAAAACCTTACCTAGGATTGTTTGGCTTGGGGGAAAACTTGAAAAATGTGTTGCTTGGGAAGATGAAAGCTTGAGGAGGAAAATAGAGGGAGAAGAAGAAGCTCCAGTTCCGGCGGCTGTCGTGGATTCCGGCGGTGGCAGCAAGGAGGAAGAAGATGGGGTAAGGGGAAAGAGGAAAAATAGAAAAAGAAGGAAAGAAAGGAAGAGGGAATGGGTGATAAGATCAAGCCATCAGGTCAATTAATTTTGAGCATTCAGAAGATTTTGAATTTCTTGCAGCAAAGTAAATATGCAAATCTTTGGACCATCTGATAAATTTCAAAATATGTTGTATGAGTATAAATATGGAGATTGGTATTTTGCCAATAAAGTCTACTTTGAGCAGTTCCTCACTCTCAGACAGGCAGATTCGACAGTTTATGAATATTTAAATCAATTTTCGAGACTGCACCAAGTTTGTGGCTTAGAACAGAATGAGTTGCATGATTTAACTCGCTTTATCAGAGGTTTGAAGCCAGACATTCTTGAGAAGATGGAACCATGTCACAGTGTTAATGAAGCATACAAGGAAGCAATTCATATTGAGCACATGCTTCAATGGTCCCACCTGCAACAAGTCAAGCCTAAGCAAGAACATTCTCCACAATGAACGAGCGATCATCTGATGGAAACAAAATTTGAAGGAGAACATACTCACACCCTTATCATTCGCAGACTTCTCACCACCAATGAACGAGAAGACAAAGAGTAGAAGCGGACTATGATATTCCGGACGCGAGTAAGGTGTGAAGATCGATTAACTAATCTAGTTATTGATCATGACAGTACTATCAATTTTGTGGCACAATATGTAATTGAAAAACTCAATTGGCCTACAAAGACTCTTCCAATGCCTTACGAAGTTACATGGTCTAATGCTTCTGTCATTACTGTAACTCACAGATGTCTAGTATCTTTTAAGATTGGTGTATATGAAGATAAAATTTGGTGTGATGTAATTCCCATAAATATCACTCATATTCTTTTGGGACAACCATGGCTTCTTAATCGGAAAGTACAATATGACAAAAAGAAAAATATTTATTCTTTCTATTAGAAAGGACAATATGTTGACCTTGTTCCATTACAATCAACAACATCTTCATCTACCTCATCACCATCAATTGAAGAGTCACAAGATGAACACAGGAAAGAAACAAATTCCAACGATGATATTGAAAAGGCCATTCATGGAAAGGAAGATCTTATTGCAACTTCAAGTGAGAAGCAAAAGGTACATCAAGCTGAAATTGAACATTTAAGAGAATTGATTGTTCTGCCTTTTCCAGAAAATCCAATTAGGACACCAACAGTGAAATTCCTTGTTCCAGTTATCTCACAAGTAGTTCAAGTTATAAAAGTTCCCCGCATTGACTTCATCTTTAGAGATCACATATGGATATCTGACTGTTAAGACTTGCAGCATATACTGGTTTGTTCACACATCCAAGCTCCATGCAAAGACCCATAGTCGAAAACATTCCGATCTACTATTACATGGAGGAAAAGACTGCAACAAGCTTTCAAGCCATGTCATGAAAATATGGATCTGAAGATAAAACAAAAGTTTGTTCGAGTGACTTTCGACCCCGGTGGATATTTACAAAACTCGAGGATGGGTTCTCCTCCAAGCAGGAGAGAACTGATGCATGTCAGATCCATGATTGACTAGGCCATTGGACCCAAGATTAATACAGCCTAATAGATTAGAGTAGATTATATTATTAGTAGTTGTTTCGTTGATTTATTAAAATTTGGCAAGTCCAATTGTATTTAATTTAGGACTTCTTATTTGTTTTGAATTAGTTGTTTCCTTTCTTAGATAATGTTTTAGTTATAAATAAGGATGTAATTTCTTCATGAGAGATAGACTTTCATATTGAATAAAGATTTTGAGTTGGTTCTCAATTGAGAGAGTTTGTTTGTCTTTTGGTGAGGCACCTAGACAACCTATCCCTAAGCCTTTTGGCATGGAGATTAGCCCGTTGGCTAATCTTCTTCCCCTGCGCTGCTTCAGTGATGGCAGCGATCGCCACAAAAAAAAATGGAGTCCGTATCCTGGATCGCAGCTGCCGACTGGGTGAGGGATCGATCGAGAGTGGAGAGGGGAGATGGCCGGGCGTCTCTGTTTGAGGGAAATGAGAGATGAGAGATGAGAGTGAAGAGAGAAAAGAAGAATAAAAAGAAAAGAAAAGAAATGGGGAGGAGACAGAGTCGTTTCTGGATGGAGGAGAAAAACGAGTGAAGAAGTGAGAAGAGAGAGTGAGGGAGAGAAGAAATGGGTTGGGATTGAAGAAAAATTATAAAACTGTCACCCATTTAATAACTTGGTTAAAACTTGTTTTCTCCATGACTTATAAACAATAAGTCAGATTGAGTCACCGTAAGCGCCACTATTCATGAAATAAAATAAGCTTTTTAATGACCATACTTTTGGCATAGTTTTGAGGAAGAGAAATTTTGGCCTATGTTCATGGGTTTTTGATATTTTTTCATAAAAATGCTTAATTTTTAAAAATAAGGTATTTGGTAGTTAAGATGGGTTTGGATCGAAAGGGGTAGAAGGATAAAGTTAATGAAATTAAGAGAACTACCTAAGGAGCCCAAACCTCACAATTTGAAATACTACGAAAAAGGCTCTACACTTTCTAAAATTGCTAGCTACCCTCTACTAAGCTTAGATAGACTCGAAATCCAATAAAACTGCGCACATACGATTCTAACGCTAAAGCAGACATGCTTAGACTCTAAGGGCTTATTTAACTATAATAATATAATTAAGGTACGAAACGCTACATATACAGAAAATAAAATTTGCTTCACTTACAAGTGAATAATACAAAATGGAGCAGTCTTCACTTTAATTTTCTCATTTGTCACTTTTCATTCAAATAACCCACTCATAATACAAATTTCTCATGCTACAAAGGGGCACAAGGAAACCATGCACAGAAGGGTCTTACGGCTACAATGTAACCACGTTTCATATTACAAGCTGGAATTAAATGTGAGATAATAGGTCGGCCACGTTTCGACTGCATCAACATGTGCAAAGGCGGTGCCCACCTCGTGATGACGAGATAAGACGAGAGCTGATGATCGTGTGAGCCGTGGTTCTCTTGGATCTCACATGGTCACGTCGATTGCAAAAGGAGGTGAGACGTGGTCCATCCAAAATCATGTGATCAAGTCGGCTATGCAGAAGGTGATGACGGGATGAAACGTGGTGCCCTAGACTTTTCAAAGTCCGTGTTGCCAACAGCAAGAAGAGAAACAGAAGAAGAAGCAAGGAAGACGAAGAAAGAAGAATGAAGGAGATGCAAAAGGGAAGGACTAGGAGAAGAGGGAAGAGAACTGGGTTTGATTTCACGTGAGGCTTGGTTTTGAGTTGAAAGTTCCTTTGGCAGAGGAAAGGAGGGAAGAAGGGAGAAGCAGAAATAAGAAGAAAAAGTGCAGAAGAGAGAGGCAAAGAAGAGGAAAGAACAGGAAAACAAAAGGAGGAGATGAAAACAAGATAAAGAAGAAGAACATGGCTGAGTTCAGATGGGTGATACATTATCGAGAGTGGCATCTGATGCTGTTGGTTTTTCAGCAGGGAGAAAGAGCGTAGGAAAGAAAAGGACAGAGAAGAAGAAAGAGGCCAGACAAAAGGGGAAGGAAGAAAACAAGAGGGGAGAGAGATGAGAATGGTGGTTGGGACGTGCTCTGGCTAATGGGTTTTGGGTTCTAGACAATTATGTTGATCGCGGATTGGCCTTGCACTTTTCTTTGAGATGGAACTGGGGCACTTCATGTGCATGACCGAGAGAGGGGTGTGAGGGCACTTCATTCTTACCTTAGGGAAGATGATGAACTGGTTGGGGGAAGAAAACAGGGGGATGAAGGGAAAGGAGAAAGAAGATGAAGGGAAGATGATCAGCCGGTTCTGGGAAGAAGAAAAAAAGAAGAGAAAAATTGGGGTGGGAAGAATAATTCTTTCTTTTCTTGGAACTAAAGTTTAAGGGCATTTTTGGTATGTAAAAAAAACCTATAGAAATTGTCCGGCCAACAACTAATTTCACCAAATGTCTCCAATTGAAATCTATTTGAAAATTTTAAGGCCCATGTTTAAATTTATATTTAATTTTGACCTGTTTTGAAATCTGCCAAAAAATTAGGTTATATTTTGAAAATTTTCCAAAATAAAATTTGTTTGGCTGCTGTATTCACACCTTTGGTGGCAGGATGGGACATTCAAGTTATGGTGGTCCAAGGCATCATATAATTTTTGTGGTCTAAAGTCATCAAGGCGGGTTGATGTCACGACATATACCTTTCCCAGGAGTGAGTTCCAAGCCCAGCAACAACGAGCCCAGTTGCTAACATGGATGTCATATCACTGATAATGGCAGCAAAACATGACCAGAATAAAGAGTGGCACGCATTGTATGATGATCAAGCCATGTAACTCTCTTTTTTAGCGCAAGATCCATCCATTTATCAATGTCGGACATGATGAACTGATTCTTCGAGCGTAAAAGTGTCGATGGTATTACTCTTGTGGAGCAGTAAAAATCGGTTTAGGGTGCGTGATATTGGTAATAGAGAACGGGCTCTCGATTTCGATTTCCCTCTTGTTGAAACCTCCCTCCCGAAGTCAAGATGAGTGGTTCCCAGAGCTGCTTCCATCCCGAAGTCACGCTTCGTGTTTGAGGCCGAGGGCGATCAGGGTCCAACACATTTTTTTGTTTTTGTTTGATAGAATGGGACCGCTGCCGCTTCTTCTTCTTCTCCGCCTCCTCCTCCATAAAAACTAGTTTATGTCGGTTGGTTGGTTAATGCAAAACCCTAATCTTCCGTTTTTATATTTATAGACAACTAGTTTTGGGCCGGATACAGGGAAGAGACGCTTCTCGGTAGACTTATTATAGATAAAGCAATCGAGTTTCTTCCGGTGCATGAGTGCGAGATAGTGATGTACGAGGATTAGGCAGGAAACTCTGCAGAGGGCTCGTTTGAAATTAGTATTTGATACAAGAATTTAAAATTCTATGCCACATGAAAAACCACTTTTATCATAGCCTTATGAATTACTAGCATTTTTAATTTATTGGACAAAAATTCTACAAATTCCTGTAACCAAACAAACCAAGAAACAGATCCTTGAGCCACTTGAAGCCAAGAGCTTGTTTGTTTGAATTATATCACATAAACAACTGAATACATTGGAATTCAAGCACAAAATGAGCTCCAACCAAGGATTTTTTTTCAAAGAGGTGAGGTTTGAAGGGTATAAAGTGGATTTCTGAATAATATGAATTATGGATGTAGATGGGATATTGGACTTCTTAAGTATCGACTTACTAGGATGTTGGATGGATATTCATTTTTTATTTTCCCATAATTCAATAAATGGGAGATTATTTAATAGTTATTTTTGAATATTTACATTTGGTCTTCATTTTTAACCATGAATCCCACCCACACAAACATTGTTGCTCACGATGTGGTTAGCATTGCATGCCAAAACATCCAGTAGGTCCCAGCTCATGATACATCTAAGTAGACCAAAACAATAGACCCCAACCCATATAGTAATCGATTTTAAGTTTGGCACCCATATGATTTGACTAGACCATTGGGTTGACTTACTCTTATTTTGGATGGTAAAAATTTGTCAACCAATAATAAAGGGTTATGATGAGGATTCGAAGCTATGTCACCATATACAAGTAGTTTTTTTTTTCCTTATCTGTAGGGTGTGGTTGGGAGAGATCGAATCCCCAAGTTGGGGCCCTTTAACCACTTTATGCATGAATTTCTATGTACTATATGCAAACAAACACACCTTTAAACATTCTAGGGTTTAATGGGTTGGTAAACTCTACCAATCATCCCTTATATTTGTGCCTTATCAGCCAAGGATGTACATGATCATTTCCCACCTTTCACAATATTTATGCATTATTTTTACACCATAGACGAGCAAACAAATGTGACCATGCGTAGATGTTATGCATGTGCAACATTAGCATATTTAAAAGAGTACATGGGATTGCCCATCAGAAAAAAAAAAAAAAAAGATTACGTGGGATTGGAAAATGGGTTTTACATAATAAGTGTTACATATGCAAATATGAAATATGTAGAACACATTATATGTTATCAAATCACCCATTTTCACATGACTAAATCAGTACAACCAGCAAATTTAGTTGTGTTCTGGTTTTCTAGGTGTTTTTCACAAAATTCACAAAATCATTGATGAAGATTAAAGATATGAAATTAAACATCTTGATTGTCATTAATATGAAAATATCCAATAGTATGGATCATGAATAGGGCCTACAAAAATGCGGGAAATTATATAAATGTTGAAACTTTTTGGATGTTCTTCACATATTTCTCAAAATCTTAAGATAATCAACCTCAAGGTCTTGGGAACTGATAGTTTTTATTTTATATTATTTTTTGTAAAAGTGGTGACTAATAGTTTAATAAACAAGTTGAATGGTTTCTATTGTAAATATGGGCCACAATAATGAGAAGAATAAATGTGGTTTATAGAACTCAATCCCATGCCAAGCATAACCAAATACAATTACTGTGTGAAGCTGTATATTGGTGCCTTTTTGCATGTGGGAGATCTGAACGAGAACTTTATTGTGAAAATAATTTTATTGACACACTATTTTCATACATCATTTATGCATTATGTGTGTGAATAAGTATAAAATAAGATAATGTGTAATCATTGCACATGTGAATTATTTATATTTGTGTACAAGTACAAACAAATAACCCATAGACTTTGGTTTTGTAAAATTCAACCCACAACCTACGAAATGTCACTGTAGTGAAATATATACATCAATGGATGTATCATGTATATGGGAACCCGATTTATTTTAAAAGGTTGAAACTATTGTCGGATTCTACATGTGAAGAATTCCTTTGCTATAGCACTGCTTGAAGTGAGATTTAGGACCTTTTCATTTCAAGGGGGCAGGGGGTATAATTGTGGTGGGCACACTAATATCACTTGGGTGTGCCAGCCAGCACACTCGCTGGGTACCCCTAACTAACAGATTCAGGTTCTTACAAACTTAATAAAATGCATGGATGCTCAGAGAGCTTGTGTATGGGCTAGACGTCCAGTGACCGAGACCATTCATGTGATGAAACATATTGTTGATCCGGTGACTGCCCGACGGCATACTTGTTAGCATGGGCATATTTGTTAGAATGTAACTGAGTTCCTGGGAATTCACGGCAAAATCGGTTGCTGCAAAGCATAAGAGGTATAGGGATAGATGCATGTAGCTGCAATGAGAAATCCTTAAATATGTGGATTCCTAACCTATTATCAAATGACTCAAAGAGGATGGCTGGGCATTCACCATATCCCGTTTAATTTATAATTCATTTTCTATAAAAAAAAAAAAAAGGCAGCTCGGTGCACAAGACTCCCTCATAGCTAGGTCTGGGGAGGAAAAGATATACGTAGCCTTACCTTAGGTCTGAAGAGGGTAAAATGTATGCATCCTTACCTTTATTTCGAAAAGGCTGTATCCGTGACTTGAACTCACGTTCTTCAAGACGCTACCAGTAAGTTTTTACTATTGAACCAAGCCGCCCTTCTAATTCATTTTCCATCAAAGGGTAAATTATTTCATGGTCATTTATAGATCTTTATCTAAGGGAAGATTATTTGATAGTCATTAATTTATGGATTTCTATTTTTTTATTCAATTTTAACCACATTGAGAAATACATTTTTTTCACCACTCATAGGAGTTCAATTCCATGCTAACAATTGAGCCCTAAATATTACCCTTGTTTTTATTTGTAACAAGACCCAAACCTGCAAACACAACGAGCACCTTGTCGGCTGTACTAGAGGCTTTCCATTATAGCTTGTCAGCTCGGCAAGTCAATAAGAGCAGCCTCTTAGCCAAGTGGTAAGAGATATTGGTTCTTACCAGATTAGAGTTTAAACCTGGCTAAGCACCTTTCTTCACCCGAAGACGAGTTGCCTCACCCTAAATCTTCTTCCCTCACCAAAGAATTCCTCAATTTCACCCAAGGTGTCTCTCCTCCCCGAGGGTTCCCTCACAAGTGGGCTAGGGATCCCAGTCTCCCTAAAGTTGGGATACCCAAAAAAGAAAAACTCAGCGAGTCTACAACTAAAAAACTTAGGGCCGAATTGACTTGACACGGCCGCTTGCCAATTGCCGAGACAAATTTTACGGTGGACCTGTATGGGTAGTCACTCCTGTGATTCAAGATTCTGTGAGGCTCCGAAACAGTAATATGATCAAAGCTCTGTACATCTTAAAAACGCACCATGCAATTGTAGGCCTCCAAATCCACATTCATGGGTCAGAACACACTGATTTTGGTCCTACAACTTACGAATCCAAGATTTTGCCGTTATCTTCAAAGTCCAAGCTCGAAAATGCCTAACATTTTTCACAGACAATCCCTTTCTGAGGACAATATAATCCGAGGTTAGTACATCGTAAAGCAATTGTTTCTAACATGAGATCCAAAAACTTTTGAATCTGGAGTTATGGCCATCACCACAGTAAATCAAATCATATGAAACAAAAGGGCCCTTCCTTACTAATGGGATGAATCCAGCTCATTCAGAACATGGACCCCAATACGTAGGCCTACCAGAGATCATATAGCCATTCATTTGATAAGCATTGATCAGACGGCCAGGATCATGCAATTGTACTTCCTGAACCAATCTTCATCTATGATCAAATCCTAAGAAAGTCAATGTCTCATCTCTACATCTCCACTTACACCCCTCTACATCTCCACCTGCACCCCTCCCCATTAGTATTTCCTTGATTGGGACCCATTTTACTGTTGAATTTCAAGGAAGTCAATTCAATGAAAACAAATGGGCATTTACTGAATGGGATGAATCCAGCTCGTCCAGACCATGGGCCCCAATACCGAGGCCTACCAAAGATCACACAGCTGTTCATTCTGTGAGCATTGATCAAGCAGCCGGCATCACGCAGTTGAGCTTCTTGAACCAATCTTCATCCATAGTAGCTGGTCATAATAGCAACGTACCCACCCCTCTGTGGTGCATGTAGACACATGATACTATTGCACTAATTTGAGAATACCCAAGAAAAATGAAATCTTGAGCGTAATAATATATTAAAATTGGAATCAAATGGTAAAAGGCAAAAATCTAAAAAAATTATAAAACAATCATTTAAATGTATTTTAGATTTATTTATTATTATTAATCAACTCTTAATATTACTCTTAATCATTTAAATGCATTTTAGATGTATTTATTATTAATAATCAACTTAATATTACTTTATTTTCCACACCATTTCCTGAAATATCCCAAGAAAACTCTTAATATTAAAATCTCCCAATATTTTCCTGCGATGATAAATTTCTCTTGGAACAATATTCATGACACTGCTAAATAAAGACAGTTCCGACATTGTTCAAGCACTAAAGATGGATAATGCAAATAAGTAGTCAGCGTTTCTCCAATACATTCCAACTGGCAAGACAGCGAACATTAGATCCACATAAATTGACAACCTCAACTGGCGAGACAACAAGCATTAGATCCAAATAAATCGACAAGCAAGCACTAGCCATTAAAAGTTAGCATTAAAACAACAGTTCAACACCTCTAATGAGTAAGTTCAGTTTCTGAATTCCTTAATAGTTCCAACAATCGGTCTACCAAAACCCAAGAAGGAAATAATACATCAGCAACACCATAAAAGTTTCTTTGATTCTTGTTAGCTTTTCGGAGTGCTGGTGCCTGGTCGAGAAGGTCCAAAGTAGTTTGTCACCAATCCCATGATGGCCATCCTGAAGAGAACCAAAAGTGATGAAAAAAAATTTTCTAGTAAATTTTCTTGGCAAGTGTAGAAAAAGAACCATGATCACAACTATCAGATGCATCTTTTCCAAACACCACTTTGAATTCAGAGATACTGAATACTCCATTCTGGGCTATAAGGGACACTACTTTTTACGTTTTATTTTTCTTTTCTTTTAAAAGGAGTTATGTTTGTTGTGGAAATTATGTCAGTCGTGTGAGCATATTCAGTCGCCATCGCCTGTGATAACAACTGACGTTGCAAACAAGGTTCAAAAACTTGGACTCGGTGGGCAACTCAGACCCCCTCAAGTCGAGTCGAGTTGCAATGGGAATTGGCTTAGTCCCAATTAAGGGTGAAAAACAGCTCGAGTGAGGTAAAAATAGGGTAGGTTAACCTGAGTTGTTAACAGGTTGAACCCAACCTGTATCTGACCCATCTTCCAAATGGGCCAAATAACCCCAATGCACACCTGATGGGGGTTAACCCAACCCAACCCACATCACCTGCATCCAAGATAGGTTAATCCATTTAACATGATCCAACCAAACCCAACTTGTAGAAGTTTACCCCAAGCCCTCCATTTCAAGTATTTAGGTTATATTTGAGTTTAGTTTTGGGAAAAAGAAAGCTGAAAGCACGCAAATTTTCAATTTCAAACTATTTAAATCGATTTAGATATGCAAATCGCCCCCAACCCAACCCATTTAAATGGGTTATAAGGGTTATGTTGGTCAACCCTAACTTGATCGTTTCACTACAGGACTAAATCTGACACATGATCAAACCGAACAGGATGCAGTTTGGGTTATTCAGGTCAAATGTGGCTTAGTAGTAGGTGGGTCAAATTTTCCAACCCCTAGTCCCAATGGGCTCAATTCGCTTTCAAAAAGGAGACTCCAACCTCGACTCAACTCGGTCAATACAAGTCTAAATCGAGTTGGCCAAGACAACTCAAACTCAGTTAAAACCATGGTTGCACATATTTTGCACAGAGGTGCATGTGAAGGAATCTTCTCCTATGAGCTACTACATACACAGTCCAGCTCTGTGGGGCCCACTTGGTCCCACTTTTGATTAATGCAGGCCCTTTCACAGTCTCATCTACCTGTGATCTGATACCGTGCCTGATTTCACTATCATCAAACCATTATCCACCATTGGTTTGAATCTCAAAGAAATCTATGGTTAAAAAACCACTAAAAGTTAAGTGCATGTTTGTTTGCAAGAGGGATAGAGTAACAGTGGAGCATGTTTCACATTATGCATAAAGTTAAAAAGCGAATTAAAATAAAATGAGTAGTAGGTTACTTTGCATGTATTTTGGATGGCTGGTGTAAAGTAAAAAAAATAAAAGGTTTTAAATGAAGAGCATGGAGTAAAAGGCACTTTATTATATATTGTGGAGTCACTCTCAGTAGAGTGAAGTGGAATAAGAGGAATCCACATCAGTAGACATGTTTACTCTACTTGTCTCCTTAGGGCCATCCAGACACATGAAGAAGTAAAATTTCGTACTGTTGGGGCCAATTCCACCACACTTTCACTTCAATTGCCTACTGTTGGGGCCAATTCCACGCCACTTTCACTACACTACAGTGCAAACAAAAGGCCCTAATGCTATTAAATCAAGGGCTAGGATTAGCTTATGAGGTTAGGTTTTTTGTTGGCACTTATTCATAAGGAGGCCTTTCCTGCACCCCCTAGACTGTATATTGCTTATCTGCAGTCCGCTGTAGGAGAACATTGCCCGTGCATGCATGTATTGATCCATACAATTGTCAATGTCTTCAAAAGCATGTTCGGTTATTTGTATCAGAAGACGGCAGTAATGTATATAAGCTATCCACCCACAGCAGTGTTGTGCTCAGCTTGTTTTCCATCAAAAAATAGTGGGGATAGCATTTCCATCCTTTTATCATATTTAAGCAGTTTTTGGCTATATAAACAAGCTGTCAAGGAACAATTCTCAACAAATCATCAACATCATCAAAGCCCTATCCCAAATATGTTGGGATCCGCTATATGAACACTTCTCAACCTATGATGCCTAGATACGAAAATGGGTACGGATACGGATACGGGGATCGGGGATATGACTCTGCACTTTGGAAAATTTAGGATACGGATATGGATACAGGTGTCCTAAATTTTCCTTTAAATTACGTTTTAATTAATAAAATTATCATTGTTTATGTTCAATTCTAACATATTCAATGTTGAAAAGTAAGAAAACTTAAGAAATAAATGAAATAGTGGACATGCCAAGTAGGATATATTAAACTTATACCCTGGAAGTATCAGTGCAATATCAAGTACCAGTACAAGTATCATACCGGTCCAATACGGATACGTTGGGCTTATACAAGTATTCGGGTATCATAGTTCTCAACAAATATAAACTAAAAAAAAGGCATAACGAACACTGTATTCAGTATATGTTTCATGATTCGGGATCACAAAGATCAAACAAGGACATTCAGAAATTTGATGTAGGAATAAAGACCAAGCATGCCCATTTGAAATTTGATAACACCAAGCAAGCCCATTTGAAGTTTTTTTTATAGGGACTACTTTTATTCCTCTCTCATTAACGCCTTCCCTTCCTATTCCTTGGATAAGAGGTTATAATTCAGATCCTCTCAAGTTTGGCACTCATAATTAGCACATTCTGAATATTTGTCCATGGATTATTATCAGTTTTTTAATGTTTAAAATTTTAATTTAAAATCTGAATTAAATTAGATCTAATTTATTTTTTAAGTGGGAAATTTCATGTGATTATAAAATAGACATGCTTAAGGGTTTCTCTACACTAATTTTGAGTTCTGAACAATTATTCAACGGTCAAGACTTTTTGGTAAACATCAACCCCATGATATGACATTCAAGAAAATAAATTAGTTTGGTTTTTTTTGTAAGTTGTAACAATAATCATGTATTCATGTGCTCACGAGTAAATAAATTAAAATCAAGAAATTTTTTATTATTCTCTATTCTTCTGGACCAATTATTAAATATTGTTGAATGTGGAGAACAATGCAAATTCATCAGTTTAATCATCTTTGAGGAATAATCTAATAACTAGCTTATTGGTTAAATTGGATTAAACACATGATCGCAAATTTTCTTAATTTTCTTATGAAATCATAAGAGTACCTGGGAAAGTAAAGCTACTAGAATAACAAATGTTAAGCATGCCATGAAAGCTACTAGTTGAAGCACAGTCTAAACGTGAATTTTCTTATGAAAAAAAGCTTAAATTTTCTTCCAACTTATACATCAAACTGAACAACCATATTTACTACTTACCAGTCATGAACAAGGATAGATATGAGGATAGACAAAAAGTCAAAAACTAAACTACAGATGCAGGCTCAAATATAAAATGCACCAAGGAGATGAGATAGGAAATTAAAAGCTTCCAAATCTTGTACTCACATCATGGCCATGGATATCTGTTTCAGGTCATTTTCCAAATTTTTCATGTTTGCCAGCGACTGAGCACAGAATATTATAGCCAACCATGAGCAGAGCTTGTACTGCAACAGCAAAAAGTAGCCCGTGAGGAGATAAGTACAATAACTTATTGAATGTATAAACAAGCACATGCCAAAATATTACAAATTCCTTCGTAGTGTTAAACAAATAAATTTCAATATGAAAAGCAAAACACAAATACTAACTTCTGGATTCCAAGAACTGAGGATAAAACTAGTGAGAACTAACAGTGGCTGGGAATATTATGCATCTGTTTGCTAAAAGGAAAGTGCCCACTTAAATCTTCTCGAGAAGAGGTGGTGATGGAACAAGAAAACCCAAACTCGTACAAGAACAACACACTTTTTTTTTAGTGATAACTTTCATTAAAATCAAACCAATACAAAAGATTTATACAGGCCAGAAAGAAGAAATATCACCGAACAACTCGCATCCAAGAGAAATGTCACTGAACTCAGCCAGAGCAAAATCACTGACAATAAGAAATACTAAAAAACAAATGTTGTCATAGAACAAATTTCCTAACAATATGAAAATCAACGTCCACTTTTTAGCCACGTGTACATAAAGGTTTTAAAATAACTAGAGTTTACCTAAAGATAATCTGGTTAGGTTCTAAATCAGTTTACAATTCATAACTTGCAAGGTGCAAATGAACAACACATCGAAGTAATGCCCGACATTTTATAGCCAGTTCATTAAACCCATAACATTAGTTTGCCATATTAACGGGCAAGGCAAAATTCAGCGGTTCTTCAACAACTTACATATGAAATGTAACAAACGGAAATCATTTATATACATGTGAAAGTCATAATATCACATCAGCAAAATCTGCACTGAGAAGGCCACTTCCAGCTATACATATATCAGAGTCATATTAACCAGTTGGTTAAAAGTCTCCTTCCTTGCATGGTTGTTGACCTACCATCATCTTGTGGCCAAAAAAAAAAAAAAGAGGACTTAATCAGACAACAAAGCAGTTGACCTAAGTGATATATTTGGGGTAGTGCCCAATGTCCACTGACATGGATTTGTTTCAGCTTTCAATCAATGACCTCCTATGAACACCTATTAACCTTTTCACCCAGTTGATTCCTAGGAGATTATAGATGGAGGATTGACTCAGATGGGGGTAGTTGAAAACTACAGCCTCAATTAAATTTTATAGTCACACTGGGAACCCTTCAAATCTCATTTGTGATAAAATTTAGAATAAAAAGTGTCAAGTGATCATTGATCATGGTGAGATAAGCGATTGTTTTTGGTTCTTCTTGGATGAGGAACAAGATCCAAGTTCATTGTGAAAACCCACATCAGATCTATTCATGATAAGAAATAAGATGTCAATAAGTTGATGAGAAGGGGAATAGATAGAGAGAGGAGTGGAAAATAGTGACCCTGAGCATGATGCCTGTAATGCCAAAGACGATGGCGATGAAACCGGAGTAGTCCACAGGGAGATCCTGAGGCGCGATGGTAGGAGGAACGTAGGGCTTGGCGGTCGATGGCTGCCTCGGATCGCTTGCAGACGATGTATGGGCATGGTGAGAAGACATGGTTCTCTCTCTCTCTTTCTCTCTCTGTCTTTCTAGGTTTTTCTGTGTCTCTCGCCCTTCTCACTTTCCCCGGGTTTATTGTAAAGTAAAAGATGAAGCTGGAGAAGAAAAGCGGAGCGACAAATACAATACGCAGTTAGAGGTAAAATTGAACTAGTCACGACAGATGTGGCATCGCTCTCGTCTAGTCACGTGTGGAGGGTAGTGTTTTGGGTTTTTTTTTTTTTTTTAAGCCATGTGTGGAAGACTATGACGAGAAAAAAAATTTTGGGGGGATTAACTACATATATATATATATCGGAGACCAAAAAAGTCATCAAACTTCAATATCTACCAAAGAGGTTTTCAACCTAGATATCTTTGCTCGCATGTATTATGGATGTATTTGAAAGTGGAATAAATTTTTTGTAAATTTGGATAACTAATACTATCCAAGTCTCCTGATATTATTGTATATGATGGAATTCCATTTATCTCAAAGATAAATCCAATTTTATAATTGGTTGTGTCCGGATAAATGGGGGGATAAGGGACAAAAAAACCTAAAGAATATAATTCCAAAGCCAACCAAAATTAAATGTGGGATTATTTAAGCCCCCATACTAAGTATTAATTCACTATATGGTTGGGACTAGAATAATATAATTGCAGGCACTAAAAAATGCAACCAAACAAGTGATAAATGGAATAAGATGTAAAAAAGTTGCTTATCCTCTCTTATCTTGCTTCCAAACACATCCTATAGGTAAAATAATAAACTTGAATGGCCATATCACATGTTACCTTTAATAATAAAAAACTAGTATAATAATCAGTACTAAGCACGAGCATAACCCATAGGGCTAAATTGAAGGAGATTTGTTTTGTTAAAAATGTTAAATTTTAACTTGCTATGTTTGGTAAAAAAAAAGGATTTATATATAAAAAAAGACATCAAATATTTATATAATTGGTCATCAAATATATGTATTGCCCAAATCAATCTTCTACCATATCACCCATTTGTTTAGACTAAATTATCCCCTATAAAATTGTTGCTCACTTGTCTTTTTGCAACTTTGTAAGAATATTTAGAGGCTGCGATTAGATTCATACAAACATTAGAATTGTACTTGCAATCGCTATGCATGTATTTTCCTTTACTTTCTTTAAAATCTATGCAAGCATTCTCCTTTGCCATTTTTCAAACTTGTCCGCCGTCCACTTGATGATAACTAACTGCAAAACTATGGATTTTTCATCAATTTTCTCAACTTAGACTGTGGAAATAGCTGAAACATAATTCGAAAAGAGCTCAAAAGTATACTTAGGAGTTCAAGAGGTGAACCCAATAATGAAGGTTGCTATGGCCCTTGCTAGCCTTGTAGTTCCACTAGCTGAGTTCAAATGTTTTACTTTCACCAAATAATGTGGTCTACGTTGCATCATACTGGATAATTTTTTTCAAACTTAAGTTACAATTTATATGACGATATTGGTTGAATATACTCTCTTGGATTGTTGGTTGAATATACTCTCTTGGATTGCTGACCAGTTTGATGTAAATGAATGGAATATGCACTTTTTGAGATGAGAGGGAATCCAACATAACCTTGTGTTAAATTCTTCGAGGGACACAATTTAGGTAGTGAACTCGTTAAAAGAAAAAAAAAAGCAACAACAACAAGCGAAGGGCACTTTAGTCTTAAAATGAGTGTGATGTCTATGGTATAGTATGGTCTTTTTGCGCATCACATGTACTTGACAATTGCTTTTGAGGTGTGAGATATGAGACTTATTTTTATAGATGTCCCAAAAAATTTGACATTGAGAATCATATTTATGATGAGATGCTACTTACCTTTTGCTTCTATGGATACCTCTTTTTTGTATCATAAAAGTTTTGATAAAATGTGCACGATAAACTTCATAAAAAGGGTACTTTTTAATATACACTCCCCCTTCTAGTTGTACGTTGTCCCATTTTATCCAAATAAGGATTTTACTATACCTTTGCCTTTTGCATTAATATATATTACATACATCTTTTCTATAATTTGGCATCCAATAATTATAAGTCGCGTAAGGTGAGGTATTGTTTTGTCATATATTTACATCTGCAAATGAGCAAAGGTGAGTTAAATGTCAAATCATTTAAAATTTAAGATAATCTATGTTAAAGTAATAAGAGGGTTGAAAAACTCGTTACTTCGACCCGACTTGTTCAATACAAATAAAGAAAGAGACTTGAATAGAGCCAACGTGAATATTTGGAAGAGCTATGCTTTTAAACATCATTTCGAATAACAAATCTTTAAAAATGAAACAATAACTTATGAAATATGAAAAATATATTTATTTACATGCATTAATGACAATCAATTCATAAATTTATATATGCAAATATATATATATACTACAGTGAGGAATATAAAAGGAAAATATTGCATATGATATAATTTGTTAGACTAAATACCGAACATAAAATATGAAATATAAGTTTCAAATTACATTCCAATCATCATTTCTAAATGATTGACTCCAAACCTTATGTATAATTACTTATAAGTATAGTTTAATTGTTTAAAATTAAATCTACCTATTAAATGGTTTAGAATGCAAATAGCCTATTAAAATAAGATAGTTTGACTGAGTTTATCATATTTTTTACTTGGTCAAAAGTCAGGTTGGAGAGTTTTTCAGCTATGAGTAAAAGCAAAATTCTGAAAAAATTTTGTTTAGTTGGTACGGGGCAGGTATTAGCGAGAGAAAGGGTGCAAATAAAAAAAATACCTTTTGTTGTATTTATAACTTTTTTGTGGTTAAAAAAGGGCTTGCGGATGAGTAAATTAAAGATGAGCGGTGTTGCGTAACAAATTTATAACTTATTTGTTCAACCTTTTCGCCAAAATATGTTGAAATAAAAGATGTCAAATCACATGCCTAGTTTAGTTCCACTTTTGTTGCTGCTGGTAGTAAACAGGCACCTCAGCTTTTCTTTCTCCCTTTGGTGGGTTTGTTAGACTAAGGGCTCATATTGTTTTACGGTTGTTGCATACTGAAGCAACACAAAGAAAAGCAACAAATGGATTAGGATAATCATAACTGAAAAAGAAGATTCACCACTTCTTTTTTCTCGTTCAAAGCCATGCATGAGACTTCCACCGAGCACGACTTCTAAGTGATAAAAAGAAGAAAAAAGTTTACACTCTTTTGTTTTTGATTGCCTTCTTTTTGTGTGTATATTTTTTGTGTGTATATGCCACCAAATCCATTAAATTTATAGAAATCAATATTTCTTAACTATCCAATGAATCATCCTTCTATTTCTGTGAGCGATGGACTTCTCCTCCAATCTTTTTGACAAAATAAGAAAAAAGAAACATTGAGAAACAAAGCAATTTGATTTGAAAACAACACTTTTTCTATTGTCCCGTCAGAAATGCATATCATGTTTAATGATGAAACTCAATGTAATTTTACGAGAGGACATCACACCAAATATGAGAAAAAACAGTGAAGTGCAAATTTGATTAGTTCTTTCGCCCCACCTCCACAAAAGTGGTGTTGTGCAAAACAAGACCTGCATGATTGTAATGTTTTCCATTGCAAAATCATCGTCACAATGTGCTCGCTTATTTGCATGGAAATGAATACAGTCTAAGGATATTCACATGTATTGCTTCAATTTTAGCAACTCTTGTTCTGAGATTCTTTTTTGATTAGCTACATTAAACAAGGGTCCCCCGTTAAAAAATGAGTTCACTGGTGTCGTACAGTCCCATCCATCTAGAAGATGGATAGTTATCTTGGACCACACGAGAACTAATAATATCTAATTGATTTTTTCCATTGATTAGGTCAACTCAATCATTGTTTAGTGGTAACACAGCTCCCTATCCATGGGATGATTAAGGATCAACTGATCCTCATTGCATTATTATTTACTAAGGACTCGCGTGGTGTATTTGGGTACAATAGTTGTGCATTTTGTTGTAGGAAAAAAATGTTTTATCACCTTATTTGTGGTAGGCATGCGAGGTCTAACAAAGACTAATGAATGTGCTATATTTTTAATTTTTGTAGTTATTTTAACATTTAGAAGTATTATAGTATTATTCGCATGCTTAATTACTCAAATGGATTTAGACCTTTCATTGCTTCCAAACACATGTCTTCCTTGTTGCCTTATAAAACACGGGCATGAGTTTGGTGGTGTCGATATGTCACAACCCGAGCAGCCCAGAAATCGGGGGTTAGCGAAAAGCCAAACCTATGACACACGTACTCCCGTGTACGGCATCCAAACCCAGTCCAGATGCACACATACAAGGGATCTAACACGTGCGAAACAAACGAACGTGGAAGCTATAGATATCATAGCAAGCAACAAAGAAATAGCGGAAGCCAAAACAAATGCGGAATGGAAAAGACAAAGCTAAATACAATACTCGAAAACCAGATACAAGTCTGAGTACACGATAAAATCAAGATGTACAAATATATAGAGTGACAAAGTCCGAAGTACAAAATACACAGCTCCAAAAACCAAAACCCAAAAGCCACGGAAGATATGCATGTACACACTCGGCAGAAGTAATCAGGCCCACTCTGTTAACCCGGAGGGTACCTCTACGCTCTGCCCTGCAGCCTCCTCGACCGCCGGGGAGCCGGGCAAGGGATCTGTGCCTACAACACCACAGGCAACGCAGTGAATACAACGATCCAGCAAATATAAGTAATAAGGATGAAACACTCATAGTATCAAATGGAATAATGACAGAATATTAATTACAGAGTTTCATATTAGTATGCTAAGCAAATTGTGCATAGAAGTAAAGCATGATAAGTGAATCAAAGCATAGAAATACTGAACTAGGTGGCTACTACGTTAACCATATTCTCTCCAATAGAGAGCAGAGCAGAGCAGATGAGAACACCACTGACCGGGCCAAGGGTACAAGTGGGTCTCGGTTTCCTGGGTTCCGGGGTCCCAAGACAAAGCGACATTGCAGTGATACAGAGATACAAAGATCTAAGCCAGAGGTAACCCCGTCGGGCATCCTAGGGCTGAGGCTGGGTAGAGCCAGACTAATACCAATCAAATCAAATCCCAAAAGAAGGGAGATTATCGGCTTTGGACTCACCGATGGTAAAGACCGGATCTTATCCTCACGTATTAATCTCTGGGCAGAGCCACCAGGGAATACCCAATAAATCAGAGATATACAAAGCCAGAGATATACAGAGCACAGCAGAAATACAGATCATAGCATAGATTAAGTCAAAGCACAGCATAGATCAAAGCGTAGCGCATATCAAAGAATAAAACAGATTTACAGGACGAAAACAACATGACCTCGTAATGCATAAACATAGATTAGCAGAACAGAGGGCAAAACTGTAAACAATATGCAATGCATCTCAGATTAATACGGAATCAAAGTTAATTACAAGCCAACACTAATCTAGTTGTTCACTGTCACTAACCGTGCATGATGATGTAGTTTTAAGTTATTCGATGCACCGTTGCCATCCAAGTGTTGCAATGTAATCCTCTCGTGCACCGAAGTCCTTTAAATCAACATCCATGGGGAGGTGCTTAACAATAAATCAACGCTCACATGAATAAGTCACAGCCTAGCAGACTATTCATGCGGTCCAAAGAGTCCATCGAGCAGGTTTACATGAGTGGTTAACCTGTATTTTAACCCTACACAGTCACACCATTATCCTAAGTTTTATTTCAGATTTCCCAGGTCTTACGGTTTAGCCATGGGTGACCTACGGCTTAGCCGTATACACTTTACGGCCTAGCCATAACTTGCACTACGGCTTAACTGTGGTTCCCTTCAATACACAGCTAAACTGGTCATCTTCCACCTCTGATCTGATACATTTCACGGCTGAGCTACGGTGGAGTCCACAGCTTAGCCGTAGACCAATCCACGGCTTAGCCGTAGCTTCACCGTAAAAGTACTGAAATCAGAAAGTTTCGACTGATCAGGGTGTAATTCACGGCTGGGTCACGGCTAGCTTACGGCTCAGCCGTAGAACAATGTACGGTTCAGCCGTAGCCTAGCCGTAGAACAAAATACGAAAATTCAAGTATCTGGAATCTGAGCCGTACAAAGTTACGGCTTAGCCGTACAATACAGAACCAAATTCGAGCTGAGTACAGAAACTGAAATTTGATACAGAAACTTAACAAAACAAGTTCCAAAGGTTCCAAAATCACAGAATTTAGCTGTAAAATACAACAGACATGTATATAGGATGTATAAGATGAAATCAAAGCAGTCAAACAAAATACCCATACGTGTTATACAATCCTGTACTTATACTTGCCTCAAAGCTTAGCCAAATCCACTGAGATAAAGCTCCAAATCAACTAAAACCCAAGCAAAGCAAAGCAAAACACAATCCATGAGCATGCAGAGAGAGAGATGGAGATTCCAATTGGAGAAGAAGAAGAAGAATTGGAGAGAACCCACTTACCTCAAGTACAGACAGAGATGAGAGAAGAGAAAGAACCCAACCAATGGAGAGAAAACAAAACCCAATCGCCCAAAGATGCAAACTCCCAACACCACAAGACGGAAGAAAAGAATGAAGAAAAGAGAACAGACGTGTAGCTCTCCTGGAGTTGCATGCAATCAACTAAGGGAAATGAGTAAGACATCTGGCTGATGACTCAACATATATAGGTTTTGGAGTTTAAAACAAAGTCCGATGAATTTAGACTATTTACAATTCAAGTCACACGAGGGCCCAACTTCTCCAATTGACTTCGAATGGGTCTGAGGCAGTTACGGAAAATAACGAGGTCAACAAAATACACGTGCTGACACCAAGATGATGCAAATATGATGCACTCGAAGCAAAAGCAAAATTACAAAAAAGGGCTTAGAATTATCTATCCCAGGTCAAAAGTTACTCAACTACCTATCCAAAACCCGAAACAAAGTCCAAAAGAATAAAACAACAGAAAAACACACTAATGAGCCACTAACCCGGCTCAAAGGGGATCGGAGTGTTACACGATATTTGAGATATATATAAGAAATTAATCTTTTTTTTCCACATTTCAATGGGTTTAGAACAAGGTAATAACTAGGGAGATCAAAGTTTGTTTTATCATTTTTTTTTCAATTAAACAATCTATAGTCTCAGGCATAAGTCATTGCACTAAATGCATTTTAATGCACCTAATATTGAGAATCATTTTTTTCTTTTTTTTTTTTACTTCTGTCTATGCCATAGCAAGAGGGAGGTATTACTTATGTTTTACAAACATGCGGGTGTGTACAATTCAAATAAAGCATAGGTATTAACTATCTTGAAAAGCTTTATAATGTTCCTTATAAGATATGGTGATCCATTGGTTGTGGGAAAGCGACTCATCTAATGCGGTTGTGTGTGTTTCTAAACAAAATGTTATTCTATGGAAATTTCAATCCCACTTAATGTAATATGGGAGTTGTCTATCGGAATTAATGCTTCTTTTTGCCACGAGGTTTGATTCATCAATTTTATGACAAACACATTAGCTAAGCAAGGGGTTTAAAAGTCTTCTCTTTGGGTGGGTATGATTATGTAATTAGGGAGTATTTTTTTCCTTTTGAAGTTGGGTGATGCATTTCTCTTGCACCTTTTCCATTGTCATTTTTCTTGTTGCTTTGTTCTCCTTTTTGTTTGGTTTCTTTTAATGAAATTTGTTGTTACAGTTAAAAAAAATTTCCTGTCTACGCATGTGATTTTCCACATCAAAGCTATGCATGAGTTATCCATTCTATGTTTAAATTGAATAACTCAACTAAGGACATTCCCACTCAAGGCCAAAAGAAGTAAAGAACTATAAAGTAGAAATCTGTATTTTGCATTCTAGGTTTCTATATATGGGCAAAAAGTGGCTCATGACTGGATAAGGAGATGGTGTCAATAATGTTGGAACTGCTATAATAGAAATCAGAAGAGTAGAGGAAGGGAGAGAGAGAGCTCTTATTAATGAGATCGGTGTATACATCATGGGGGAGGAGGATCTTATTTATAGAATAAGATTGCTTCCTCCCTAAGCAACCTAATAGGGAAATACTCTAATCCTTAGTCATCCCCTTATCTCATGTGGGTCCCAATGTGAGCATCCACCTATGATAATACATCTTATAACACTCTCCCTTGGATAACCACCATTCAATGACAGTTACCTCGTTAAAACCTTGCAAAGGAAAAACCCAGTGGGATAAAAACCTAAGCGAAGGAAAAAAAGTACAACGTTCTACAGGATCATTGACTTGGTGTTGGACGTGGATAATGCTGCCTCGTTAAAACCTTAACTAGAAAAACCCGGTGGGATAAAACCTAGAGAAGGAAAAAGAGTACAGTGCACATATGTCCTGTGTAGCATACTTCAGGATGCCTCCCCCTGATTGACTACTCCCCCTGATAAACTGATCAGTTAGGTTGTTGCTGGAATGAACTTGCTTGACTTTAATATTGCTTTTCTCTTGAAGCTCATGAGTGAAGAAGAACTTTGGTGTAATGTGCTTCGTCTTGTCATCTTTAATGTGTCATTCTTTAATCTGTTGAATACATGCCCCATTGTCTTCGCAAATAATGCTTGAGGTACCTGTACTAAGAGGTAATTGACAAGAACTACGAATATGCTGAGTTAAAGATTTTCGCCATACACGTTCCCCACTGGCTTAAAATCTCAGCATGGTTAGAATAAGTAGCTATCAATAGTCAATTTAGTAGAATACCAAAAATAATGATATTGACATGAAGAAACATATAACATGTATATGATCGACCCTTATGAGGATCAGGCATATATCCTGAATCTATATATCCTACAAAATTTGATTTTAACCATAAAACAGACATAAATATCATAACATTTGTTTAATACTAATCCAAAGCCTTGGTGCAAAACCATATATATGGGAAGCATATTTATAAAGAGTGAAAATCTCATTAGAACTTCTCTCGATCTGCGGGTTGAGATAAAATAGTCAATAGTTTTCTCGAGCTCTTCTGGAGTCCCGATTAGATTTATAAACTTCTACTATTATAAATCCTTTTAAGGATTGTATAAAGATAAATAGGCAAATGGGATTGTTTTCATACTCTTCCTTATATAGACATTTACTAAGATGATTGTACCATATTCTTTTGAAATGCTTCAGGCGGTACAATGAACGTCTTACTTATATTGAGTACGTACTCTCTTACTTTGCTTCAGGCAAAGTAAATCCTTCTGCGATTTTCATATATATATGTCTGTGGATGTTTTCAATCCCAAGTTTTTGCAGAAAACCTTGTATCACAAGTTTGCCTTTCATTCATTTTCCTTACAAACATCCATTTGTAACCTACAGGGTTAACACCTTTTGGGGTTTGAACTATAGATTCATATATACCACGTCTATTTAGAGATTGTAATTCCTTAATGGTATCTCTTTATTTTGGCCAATATGTTCTTTGTCGACATTCATTTATAGAACGTGGTTTTATATGCCAAACATCATTCTCATTTTCCCTTGATATTTGAGTAGCTACCGCATATGCAAATACGTCATCGATGATATTTTCATTTTTATCACATCTCTCTCTTGAATAATTATAAAGTATAGAGATCTCTTTATTTATTGGGTACCCATTGCCTCTTCAGGGGCTTCCAGAGTCTCTTTCGGAACTCGTGTCACTTCTGGGACATTAATTTCTTTAAGAAATTTAGAGAGAGTGGATTTTGTCATAAACTCTTCGGGAGTATACCTCTTATGGAGTATGATTGGGATATGATTGCTCATTTCTCCTTTTCTGGGAAGCTGAGTCCTTAAAACCTATAGTTCTAGCACGCTTCTGGCGTGTATAGATTCATGTGTTGCCATATTTGGACTTTGTTCTTCAGGAACACTAATTCGTACTTGTCCTATAAGGACATTAATTCGTGCTTGTGTATTCATAGCCGATACATGTGACCTAGTCACTTTTGCTACATCATTAAAAGCATCAAGGAATTCGTTTGTAATTAAGTGCACAATTCTCCGCACTTCATTCTCACATTGTAAAGTACATAAATCTAGATGAGATTGAGTGGAAGTGTTCCACATTAATTATCACCGTTCTTCAGGAACGGATTGTTCTTCAGGAATAAGGTGTTCTTCAGGAACTCTTTTATCTCCCCCTAACGGTGAGAAGACTGTCTCATTAAGATGACAATCAGCAAAAACAAACAATGAATATATCTCCTATCAGTGGGTTTAGATATCCAATAATTTGGGGTGAAGCATAGAGTCTATGTTGTGGGCTCATGCAGGTCATAAACCTACTATAGCAAACCTTATAAATTGAAAAACATACTCAAGGAAGTGTACCCTAAGTGTGAGAATGTATGCTAATGGGAGGGATTTGATGGGTTCATTAATGTCACACTATATTTCTAAGTGTGAGAATGTATGCTAATGGGCGGGATTTGATGGGTTCATTAATGTCACACTATATCCTTTGCGAAAAAAATGGTCAATAGATGGTACTCTAAGGAGTACGTAACAGAATTATCAATAATTTGCCAGAGCATAGTACCTCTAGGATAACCTAATCTATCCTGCCAAAGCATTAAATCCTTATGGTCACTAAGTTGAGGGCTCGCTGTAAGCTTCTGGTTTAACTTTGTCGTTTTACTCATAATAGAATATGATTCGATTTTTAAAGATTGTCTTGTAATATAGCCCTACGGCCTGATGAGAATGCACGTAACTTTTCTAGTGTCAGCTTCTGGCTGTCAATACTAGTAATGATGTGCAAATACCATTAGGTAGACTCTTCCGAGAGCATTCAGATATTTCTATAGATTCAGCTATGATCGATGCCGTGCACGAATGAAACACTAACTCAGAGAAAAAACTTCTGGTTTTTTCAATGTAGTGTGTTTTGTTGTACTGTCTACCGGACAGATATTATCCTCAGTTTCATGCATTCCATGATCCATATAGCAAGTAATAATAAACTCACATAACTAGTTAATCGCATCATAAAAATAAAACATGAGAACAGCGAAACAACTTACCATTCAAAGCAAACACAAAATACGGGGGATAAAAGAATAAGTATAACATCAAATAAAATATTGAAAATTGAACTCAATACTCGAACTCATAAAAGTAATTGTAGGACTTCTAGACCATGCTTGGTGGTTTGCCTAATTTCCAAACAAAATGTCTTCTAAATCACTTCTCCCGGGGTGGTTATTTTCATCTCTACTGAACAACATATTATATCTACCTCTTCTGGAGGGATTTTGATTAACTAATTTGACATTTATTTCAAGTATTAGGTGTATGACCATCTGCTGGTGATCATTCTTGTCGAACGGGGATATAATCGCACAGAAAATAAGAGCATATGTCATATCCAATAGGGATATCTTATTTCTGACTTTGATAGCATAGCCAAGCCTTGTAGAGTGTGTAAAGATCGATTTACCAATAACAATCAAACAAAAATAGAACTTCGGGTTCTCATATACAATGGCAAATTATAATTAAGAATTGACCAATTAGAAAGTTAGAACTTCGGGTTCTTACCTGACAAATCAGAACTTCCAGTTCTGTCAAGACTTCAGGCTAGTGATAGAACTTCAGGTTTTTAGAACTGCTGGTTCTATTAAAGCTTCAGGTTTGAATTACAACTCCTGGTTCTATCAAAACTTCAGGTTTGACTTCATGGCCTTTGTATCGATCTACACTACTTTGAATATTTAAAAAATCAAAGCTCTAAGTTTGATTATGAATATGAATATTCGAGTTCATATTCCAAATCTTAGAACTTCTAGTTCCAGATAATGTATGGATCTTCAAGTCCAAGTTATTCAGTTGATATAGAACTCCAGATTTTATTATATGCAACTACTGCTTCTGGCAATAATAAATTCATCAAAACTAAAGTTTCATATAATCATATAGTGATAATTATACCGAAGTAATTATATCAAGCATGCAGTACAATGATATAGAATATATAAAAATAAATGTGTGTGAGAAACAGAAATAAAAGGTAGAACTGTAGGTTCTTAACATCCAATCAAAGATAATAACAAAAATGTGATGAAGAATTTAGAAATTGAAGTTTAGAACATCGGGTTCTCAACTTAAGAATCAGAACTTCTGGTTCTAAATTAGAATAGTTCATGGATCTTTCAGTACGAGTTAGAACTTCAGGTTCTAGATTAGGATAATTCATGGATCTTCAAGTCCGAGTTAGAACTTCTGGTTCTAAATTAAAATAACATACAGAACTGCAGGTTTAGGTTATTTATTCGATATAGAACTTCTAGTTCTAAGTATCATATGAAACTTCAAGTGCATATTGTGGATTTGAAAACTTTTGGTTTCAGAGTAAAATAACCAATGGATCTTTTGGTCCGAATTCAAAAGAACTTTTAGTTCTAAATATCGTATGGAACTTCGGGTTCCAATTACTTGTATAGAACTTCTGGTTCTATTTATAATCCGTGATTTTTAATTCTATCATGATCTCTTTTCAATAAAAGAAGATGAACTATCATCACAAGAATTAAAATTATAAAAATTTGCAGATCTAAACGGAATAAAGATAAATGCAGGTGTATGATTATCAAACTAATAAAAGATCATAAAATAATGATAAATTACTTAACCTTTGAATCACTGTTCTTTTAGTGCCAATGTGTAAATCTGCTCACAGGTTTTCCATACGCGCAAACGGATCTCAAATCGGACTCCGGATCGTCAAGATATCATAATGTCAAATCTCAGCCCTTCGATCTAATAAAATAGTCCTTTAAACCTGATTTGTATCTGCTGACATCATCAGTAGTGTCACCCTAATTTGGGCCTCACTCGGGTTGGGCTGACCCAAACTTAGATTAACCTACCCAAAATCCAAGCCTGAGGGATTACAATGGATTGTGGTGCCTCGGTGCACCATGCCCAAAGTGGGAACACACCGACGTGACAATGTCATCTCTGAAAGCAAATATGAGAATGTCAACTTTTGTTTTTATTTTTATTATATTAAATCACATGACCTTCCTTTTACTTCCTTGTTTTAGTTATGTGAAAAGAACTTGAACCAGAAACCCATCAACCCATAGATTGTTGGCACCGAGTGGACCTATCGGGAGCAGTGACACCGAAACCGGAAATGGAACCGGAACCCCGTCAACCCGCAGATCGTTCTTGAAATCCTGGGCGATCTCACGAACCAGCCTCTAGAGCGGGAGCTTCCGGATCAGAAGCTCCGTGCACTTCTGGTACTTGCAGATTTCTCGCAGAGCCACCTTGTCGAGGCGGAATCGGTGGGGTTTCTTCACTCCGCCGGTGGCCTAAGCGGATATCCGGGTGGCCTTGGTCGCAAGCTGCTTCCTTGGGGCTTTGCTGTCGGTGGATTCCTCGCCGTCTGCTTGGTGCGCGCCATTGGAGGGAGGAGATGGAAGGGTTTTGGGGGTTTTCAGAAGAAGGTTTTGGAGTTGGAGGCTATGGGGATTTTGGGATTTGACATCTGGGCTGGGATTTCGTCGTGCGGCCCTTCTCCGTTCCGGGGATGGTTGGACAGGGCATGAGCAGAGACCGGCTCCGAGGCCACCAAGAGGAGGGAGTTCTTTGTGCTGATGACGTGCTAGAATAGAAATCAGAATAGGATAGGGAGGGAGAGAGAAAGAGCTCTTATTAATGAATCGGTGCATGGAGGAGAAGGATGATCTTATTTATAAAATAAGATTGCTTACTCCCCAAACAATCTAATAGGAAAGGACTCTAATCCTTAGTCATCTCCTTATCTCATGTGGATCCCAATGTGGACATCCACATATTATAATATATCTTATAATAGGAACGGGATTCGTCATTGACTTCATAAATTCTCCACTTCACGGGATATTTCTAATGAAAATCGCTCGTGTCTAGGTTTTTTGATATTGGTGTAGGGCGTGCATGGATACATAGTATTGGACCCAGTTGGCCTATCAAAGGTCTCTTCCAAAACCAGAATGAAAATCCTGGTTTTGCTCTCAAGGCCCAAAAGAAAATGTTGTATTTGCTTTTAAAACCTACCTACATATTTGGGATCACTCTCTCAAATGAAGATTTTAGGTTCGCCACTGCTGTTGGATCACGTCTCCTTAGCATATGTAATTCTTTACTTGACAGCTAGAATTTTTAAAACCAAAATACCTTAAAAGTCATTCATTTTTAGGCTATGAAAGTTTACAACATTCAACTTTCTAAATGTTAAATTATATTTGAACATTTTGAATTTCACTTGAATGATAACATTTTGAAAACTCTTAAATTTTTATATATAATCATTCTAAAAATTATTACAGCACAGTAGCTACTTCCATCCAATATGAGTCTCATACACCTCTAAAAACACAAAAGCGACTAAGGCTTTAGGTTCCGAAATTTATAAATGCTAGAGGTATTCTAACCAACCGCAACCTATCAAATCAAAATAACAAAGAAAACCTTGTTAATTTATTTATGATACTTGAATGAAGAGAAATCTAGATCAAACCCTTTTCTTCAATAAAAAAGGAGCGAATTGTTGGAAGCTTTATTATTTTAATTAGTTTCAATTGTGATAGAAATAATATTCTAAGGCTAGAAACTTTCTCGTTTTCAAACCCATCCATTTAATATCTATTATATGAACGTGGATTTGTGCGATTTTAAAAATTTCCAAATAAAAGACCAAGAGTTTTTATGATTTATAAAAACCGCCCGAAATTAGAAATTCCCTCCAAGAAGCTAGTGCCAAATGAGAAGTTTGCAAACAACCCGGCGGTTCCCACGCCCTATTGGTATTAACATCGGCGGTCAGGTCAACCTGGACCAATCTCAGCTTTCCTTACTTCACAAGCTCTACCCTCATTTCGTAATTTCGAAGCTACAGCAGGGCCATTTCTGTAACTACCCAGGCCCCACAGGTCCCAACCCCGCTTGGACTCCTTTCCAGTACTGTTCTCCATATAAAAGCCCACCGCCCACTCATCCACATCTCTCTCTCTCAAAGAAAAGCCAATTCCTTTTCCCCGCCATTTTGCCCTCCTTCGTCTCCCCCATTTCCCTCCTCCTAGGGCTTTCTTCGCTCCTCCCCCAAATTCCCCTCCCAAAACCCTAAATCTCCCGTCTCGAATCCCCCAAATCCATCCTTCCTCTCGAATTCCAGGCCAAATGATCTTCCTCTCGTCTTCCAGTTCGATTCCTCGCACCGTCTGATCCATGGCGAGCTCCGGAGACTCGAATCCCCAGGCTTTCGGGCACGAGCGAATGTGCCGGCTCACCAACTCGACGCACACCGAGGTCGCTCCTTGCTTGCCTCTGCTCTCGCTTCCCGTCTTCTGCGGCGCCGCGGATCGCGAGCTCCGGCTGCTCGACGAGCCGAGCGGCCGGCGGCGTCACTCGTCGCTCGATCGGCCCGAGGTTCTTGCGCAGGCGAGTAAGATCGCTGATCTGCTCAGAGACACTGATGTCAGTTACTTGTAAGATTCTTCTTCTCCTCCTTTTGTTTGTGATTTGGATTTGAGTACTGAAATGGCATTGCTTTTGTGTGATTCCTATAGTTTTAATGGAGAATTGCTTTCGGTTTCGGTTTCGTTTTAGATTTCGCTGTGTTTCAGCTGGAAATGAGCTTTGAAGTTCGTGTTTCGATTAGTTGTTCTGAAAAATCAATAGACAAGTTCATGTGCTCTCTAAAGAAGTGGTACCTCTTAGAACCAATCTAAAAATTTGAATGCAATCCTGCTGTTGTGTGGTTTCACTCTAGGGCCCCAGGCACCCCATCAGTGGAGAGTGGCTAACTGGCTATGTGGGATATAGAACAGCTTGTTATGACGCGAGCAAAATCTTGGTGTAACAATGATCCTTTATATGAGTACACAGTTACAGTAGTTTTCTGTGCTATCTGAGCATTATTTATACGAGTAAGCGCTTATCTTCTGCGTTTTGGATGCATTTCATTTATACTAATTGGTATGACTTCAAACTTTAGTATTCGAGTCAAAGTTTGAATCTGCTATGTCTCAATCCTTGATTGATTCCTTTATCGCAGTTTCAAAAAAAATCATGATGTTTTGCATTCCAATGCACGTGGTGGAACTACGGATTCCCACACCTCTATCAATTTGGGAACACAGACACCAGTTGACGGGTTGAATGGCCTTTTACGTCCTTAAATGTCCTTTCCATCCTCGGCCTGTGATACTTAAATGCTTGTATATATTGTCTAATACTTGATTCTGTGTTTTTAAATTCCTCATTCATCTTGTATCTATGGCATGTTCTATTATGTCCATGCTGTATTTGGGAATCATAGTATGTAAGCAATTGGTTCTTTCACTGTCCAATGGGAAAAATTTTTTTTCCCCCATATTACTGCACTGTCTTTCCATGTTATACACTCACCTTTGGACACGAGATTGCAATCTCCACGGATGTAACATTGATACTTGGTCCTAGACTACATAGGTGTTCGCATTAATATGAGTTACGACTCTCTCTTACATTCTTGTAAGTATCAACTTGTGAATTTCAGATTTATTTGAGCACTTGAGCATGCCCTCTCTCTCTCTATCTCTCTCTCATCGTCAGCAAAGAACAAGTGCTCAAGATCATCTGGTTGCTTAATATTCTTTACATTGGAAGAACTTCTCTTTAAGCACACCCTAAAAATGCCACTAGTAAAACTGATTCATGCTTAAGGAATTATCTACTTGTTTTAAATGAGGTAGTGATTAAGAGGCAAACTTTTGTTTAAAAGAACAAATACTCGTTTAATGTCAATATAAAATTTTGTAAATTTGTTCCACGGTTTAGACTTCTCTTGAGGAAAAAGAAACTCGTGACCTGGGAATTTTCTTCTTCCGCTTTCCCCTGATTCTAAAGATTTTACTCCCTTATGTTGTTTTACAAATTTGATTTTCTTGTAAAAGAAAAAAGGAATTTGAATTTTAGGGATGATATTTTGATGCCACTGGAAATCAGTATTCTGGTGTTGGAGGGGAAATCATTAGCTATTCTGGTTGGTAATAGTAACTATTCATTTAAATTGGCCAGGTGGAGAGAGTGAATTGGAAGGGAAATTCTAGATCTTAGCTGTTTAGTTATGCTGTTTTGCTCACTGTGAACTGTGAAGTAAATCCCAGGTGAGGCTTTTCAATGGAGGAGAGTGCATTGGAACATGCTATTTGTATCCATCTTGCACCATCTTTTTTCCCTGCTAAGTTGGACTACAGGTCACAGGTGATGCTTTAAACTTGAAGACCTAAGGATTGATCCCTGGGAAATCTATGTGATACTAGGGTGTCAACGCCACTCAACCATGGGGGTCTTGCCTCCAAGTTGCATCATTTGCTTGAGTGTTTAATGGTTTTGAGCCTCTTTGTATGTGCTTAATGCATAAAATCTATTATCTTATCAATAAAGACAAAAAGGAAAAAAAGGAGGCTTCCTATTGATTATGTTAAAAAGTGAAAGGACCGATGATGACAATCTTTCTCATGTTGTTGTTTGTTAGTCTAATCCAAGTGTTATTATTTTTCAGGAATCTTAGAGATGATGTCAATCTTACTCCTTATACCTTATTTGCTCCTCCGGACTTGTATAATGAAGTTCTTCAATGCAATCCTGAAGCCTTTGGATGCTCCATTCCAGGTAACACTAGTATCTATTTTTAAGTGTCAGTTATGAGGTCAACACCTTTATTCCCCCTTTCTTTTTTTTTGGCAGTTGACCCAATCTTTATACTTTGTACCATTAAAAAGACTTGGAGTGATAAGCACATTAGGATTTACAGCAACAGGAAGTTGTTGAGTACTGGGTGCTGAACTCTCACCCTGTTTTTTAGCTTCCATTGCAAAATTCAGACTTTAATACCAAATTAAAGTGAAGAGAAAATCTCTTTACGAACCCAAACAACTATCTTTTTCTTTCCCTGTGACGCCAAAGAAATCTTCTAGCAATTGACTAGGTAGGAGCCACTGTCGAGCACCGTCAACCTCTGATGAACACCACCTTGAGCACCTCACTGGACGCTATGGAGCATCTCCAGTCATAGATGAGGCCCAGTCGAATGAAGATGTTCAGCTGCCTAGAACAAACCAAACGGGTCGATAACTCTAATCGACTGGAGAACCATCAATTGACCTCTTATGTTGACTGTCCTTCACTCCAGCCACCACCAAAACCATTCGACAACACTGTCTAATGTTTATAGGCTTGCCACCTATGACCTAGCCGAACATGACCTCTTGGCTTGGGTGACAACACCTTCAATCCTCATAAATCTTCAGATCTGGCGAACTGGATCTCTTATTCTGCAAGTCTTGATGCTTTAATGCTCTGACACCAAATAAGAATCCTAGATGTGCATAGATCTAGGGATTTGAGAGAAGATGTCAAAGATGGTCAGATATAAAAGAGAAAAAAATAATTTAGAGAGAGAACAATCAAAAGAGGATTTGTTGCTAGTCCTTTGGGTTGGCAACTTCCTCTATTTATTGAAAGTTTAATTTCTTGCTATTTATAAAAAAACCTGACGCCAACTAAGAATCCTAGATGTGCATAGATCTAGGGATTTGAGAGAAGATATCAAAGAAGGTCAGATATAAAAGAGAGAAGAAATAATATAGAGAGAGAACAATCGAAAGAGGGATTAGTTGTTAGCCCTTTAGGTTAGGCAACCTCCTCTATTTATTGAGACTTTAAATCATGCTATTTATAAATAACCCACTGCAGATAATATTAGTTACAAAGAAGCCCCCTGATATGGCTTATAACAATCCCTCCAATTTCATTCTCCCCCCTTCTGTCACTTTATACTTTTAAATGACAGGAATTTAACACTTCTAATATAGTTTGGTTTATATAACAGTAAGGTTCACAACAGAAGCTATTTTCCATTTTTAGGCAACTCATTTAGAAGTTTGGAGCAGAGCGGAAAAGTTTACATTTGGTCTTTAGTGATTTGGAGAAAGCGTATTATCGGGTGTTGGGGCAGTTTTTTTTTTTTTTAATTATTTTTTTGAATGATGTTGGGGCAGTTAATTTGGCTGACATCTATGAAAAAGGGCATCACGAATAATTTTATATAAATTATACAAGACATGCATGGAGGTGCAGTTATAAGCATGCAAATTATATGTGTTGCAAAAATTTGCTTCAATGGTTTGCCATAGATCCTTATTTATTCCCCTTAATTTTGGAAAACTTAACAACTGCCATGCAATATGTTCCGTGGTGTGTGTTGCTTGTAGATGATGTGGTAATTATTAGTCAAACTAGAACACAGGTAAATGATAGCTGAAAATCTTGAGAAGGGCATTTGAATCAAATGGACTGAGAGTCAGTTGGTTGAAGACAGAATATGTCGAATGCAGGTTTAGTGGGTTTGAGAATGAGTTGGTCAAAACTGGTATACCAATACCAAATTTGACAAATTTTGATATCTAGGGCCAATCATGGATCAAAACGAATAATATCAACATAGATGGGCAAGATAAATATAGATGGACAAAGTGTTGATGACTGATGAGGTAGTGGAGTATTATGTAATTATAGGTGCTTCTTGATTGAAGGCCCGATTTTATATGATTGTAGTTAGAATTGCTGTGCAATCTGGAGTTGGATGTTGGGCAACAAAGAGACAGGAGGAAGCAGAAGTACATGTAGTCAAGATGCGATTGCTGTGATGGATGTTTGGAAAGATGGAATTGTAACCGAGGGTATATGAGAAAGCCTATAGGCAGCTACAATTACTGGGAAATAATGGAATATCCGTTAAGATGGTTTGAACTAGTGCTTAGAAGGCCTGAGTCAGCCCTGGTACAATGTGTTGAAGGGCATGTTACATTGTGGAATTACTGTAAGTATGGCCTTCAAGTATGATTGAGTGGAAAGCTAACCTCACAAGGTGTCCCCGAATAATAGGATAAGTGACCTTTGAATAGGACCAAGTGGCACACGTGTGATTTGCTTTTTGTTTGCTTGTCCTTTGAGTATAACATGTTAAGCTGAGTAGTTGACCTTAGATTGATGAGATATGGCTAAGATGATAATGATATACCATTGATAAGGCCAAGATTTATGATGATATCTGCATTGTATGTGATATTGGTATTTCTTCCTCAGTATTTTTGGCTCGAGGAATTTTCTTATAATTGCCTTTTTTTCTTGAAATTACAGATGACAATTGGCCTTTTTAAAATAAATTTTTTTTTGCCTTGGGTAGTTGCCGCCTTGATATAAGGGATTTCCCCCTCTTTTGTTTTGGGTTCCATGCGGATCTCCCCTTTCTTTTGTTTTCTCCCTTCTTTGGGTGGTGGGTGTTGTCTTTGGGGATCCTACCTGCTGCTGCTTCTCAGTATAATCCTTTTATATTGTAATACCTTCGAGTAATGCAAGTTGCCATTTCAAAAATTAATTTGAAAATCAAGTCAACTTTTCAGAGTTTCATCTCATGTCTGGTTTTTGATTGGTTGATGGAATCCATAGCATTTCTGCCTGAAAGAGAACGAAAATTTCATTACATACGGTCTCATTCAAGATAAATTTTGGGTGATAGAGCAATTGAAACCTGAGTCGATTAATTACGACTAATGCCCTTTGTTTAATCTGAATCAAGTTATATCTTAGAATGTCTACATGGCTTTACTCTTCTATAGTGATTTCTAGATTTCATTGAATGTCAAAAATTAACCTTTCACTGCAAGTCAAAGTAGTTTACCGATATTTTTAGATGAATATTGGTGGTTATGTTTAAAAAGAAGGTGGGTAATTATTTGTAATTGTCAGAAAATGAGAGTGGTTATAGTTAAATGTCCCTTTTATTATTTATTTTTTTATTCTCTTCGGTTATTAATTGGTGAATGAGCAATATATTATCATGTTTGTTTTATGTTTATCTTTCACTTTGGCATGGTTAATTTTGAAGTTTTGAACTAATCTAGTGTTTCTGTGCTTATCATGTGTTCTATTGTTCAAGTTTCTCAGGTCTCATCAAGGAGGAGAACTATCATGATTCTTCATCCGGAACACTGTCCCTTAATCAAAATGCTCCAAATAATGTTCCTGTTCCTGCACAAAAAAACTATGAAGGAGGTTTTGCTGATCATCCAGATGGGAGCCTTTTGAATGTGCGCACTCGTTTTCTATACTTATCTCTGACTCTGTATGTTCTGTTCCTAAACTTATATCACTAACTGTAAATGCAGAGAGCACATCTTGTTCCCTCAAGTAAACCAAAAACCAAGAAGAAAGGAAAAGATAGCATCTCCTCCTCAAATGGGCCAGATGATGTTGAGCTTCAAGGTTAACCTATCATGCTTTGTTTATTTGTATCATTCGTCATTGACTTTGTGTGATTTTCTTAACTTGGTGCTTGAACATTTATTTTTCAGATGGCATCATTGGACGTTTTTGTGAGACGTTGGAGGACTTTTGTGGAAGAGCAGAAATCAGTAATGATGATATGGGTGAAGCTGAGGGACCGTCCGTTCCTCTTACTGATATTAAATTTCTTTCAAATGAAATAATGTCTATCCGGGCAAAGAAAATTCTTCACTTGGTTCCTGTAGATACCCTTGTAAGGCTCTTAAATGTTCTAGATCGTCAAATTCACCAGGGACAAGGTTTATCCATTGATGAAAATGAAGATGTAAGTTAACTCTCTAATTTTATATTTAACTGTCATTAGTTATTTTCTTTCTTTTTTTTTTTATAAAATTTTTAGTGACTTCGGTGTTGGCATTTGTTATCAAACACAGTTAACATTTTTGTTGGTGTTGGCATTTGTTATCGAACACAGTTCACATTTTCTCGTTTCATTTGCATTCACTATATGCTTGTAATAATGTTTACCTCTATTGTCATTGAATTTAAGGAATAATAATAATAGTAGTTGTAGTAGTAATAGTAGTAATAATAATAACAATCATAATAATAATAATAATCTTTTGGTTGTCACTACCAATAGCTTTCAAATGATGTTATAAAGTGCAAATTCATTAGTAAGATGGCTAATAAGAATTGCAACTTCATTGTAGCATCTTAGCAATGCTATTCTTTTTGCCTCACTGACATTCTAATTCCTTGGATCTAGAAAATTGAAAACTCCATATTAATACATCACTTCTAAATGATGAACTTATTTCTTTGTTTAGACAAAGAAACTACAAGCTTTCTATGCTGGCTCTTATTATTGCCCACATTCCCCTTTCCTGGCACTGGCCTTTAATTTCTAGAGTATTTTTTGCTATCTTTCATGTTCAGCCCACAATTTCTTTGCCAGCCTTCGACATCTTGACCCCCACACCCATCCCCACCCCCACCCCCACCCCCAACCCCCAACCAAAAAAAAAAAAAAAAAAAAAACACCTTGACCCTTTTTTCTTCTCTCTATGTGGGAATTGTTTATCTCTCCTTTATTTTTTTTTAACATTCTGTCCTCCCATACCAACTTCTTCGCTACTGATTCTAATGCCCTCAAACAATTTCTTTCCTTTATTTAGTCAATTATGTTGCAGTTAGTCTCTTGTACTCGGAAATTATTTGATATATATTTGTCTCTTTCTTTTTTCTTTACTTACTTTTTTTCTTCTTTTGTGAAATGGTAAAAAATTTATTGCATCAAGAGAAAAGGAAACAACTGAAGGAGATGGTGGAAAGATCGTATACCCAACTTGCATTAAAATCAACATGAACTGAGTTGCCCAGGCCTGTATAAACCTATCATACAAATAACCCATTGGCAGCTTGGAGTTGGATGCACTACACCCGCTTAAGAAACAGTTAGAGCGTGGGCTTAATAAATTGAGCACTTTGTAGCTTTCTAGATCTTGCTTCCCTTTCCCTTTGGATTTCTTCTTACAGTTGCAGTTTTAAAACTCAGACTTGAATTTTGACTTGGTCACCCTGAGTTGAGTTTTGTTGACCAAGTGTAGTAGAACATGATGAGTGGTATCAAGTCATGCCCGAAACCTTAATATGAACTTGGGCTAAGTGAAACGCATATTCTGATACAGCTTAGACCAAGTCATACCCATATTCTGATATGGCTTAGCTGAATGTAATACGACCTAGCCATGTCGGACCAGGTCTCACCAAAAAAGCTTCTCTTTCTGCCCGAGTTGAAACAATATTGACTCAACTGAAATGCATAAACTTGCTGGATTCATATAAATGTATCACTGGAAAGGGGAAGGTGTGGTTTGGATCAACTTGTTAGTGGTTGTCCAAGTCTAGTCGGATACAGCCTGTTTTTAAAACCATGCTCAAAACCATCATCCTCTCCCATATCTTTGAGTGTTGAGGTTGTTATCTATGAACGTTTTCAAATTGCATATCTTGCTCATTACCAAAGCTAACTCCCATGCCTTTTCCATTATTTATTTATTTATTATTTTACCAGTTTGATCCTCAGCCTTTCATGATGAAAACTACCAATTTGACTGAGTTTCACTTGGATCACCTGCAAAGGAACTGTTCATACCCGTCATCTTAAGCTTGATCAGGCCAACTTAATGATCATTGGTCCTGTGAAACTTTTCTCAGCATGCTCAACTTGGAGATCATCATCAATAATAATATGATGGATGCCTCACTGAGTCACTGTCATCCTCCCAAATAACAAGTCTTCCTTTTCCTACACTAGCTGATGTACCATCCCACTTACTACTTCCTAACGCTAACAGAGATCCTCAAGATCTGAAAAATCTTATGCCAACTCCACTAACTACTGAAATTCTTAGTCTACAGTGAGCAACACCATACTCTCTGATAGGAACAACAGCCTCCTTCACCATGCTAATGTCTCCGGCCTGTTTGTAGAATAATGTGAGAGCTCTCTACCCTGTGGGTGTGGGAGATTTCTGAACCACGTGTGATTGAGGGGAGGAAAGTCGAGTTTCTTTCATGTGGGGGCAGGCAAGTTTGTTGATCCACATTAATCTCTGTGTGTGATTTTTCTCTTCTTGTGTGGCTTGTTGATTGTCGATCATGGTTGGTTCATGAATCCGCAAACACGCATAGCAAGTGGTATCAGATGTCCTTCCTTCTCTATGATAATCTCTGAAAGCTCTAGTGTGGATTGGAGAAGTCTGCAACTTGAGTCAGTGGACCCCCTTGGATGGCCATTGGTAAGCGACTTCTTATTTTGCTTACACGGCTGGCTGCCAAATTGCCAATGCCTCTTCATTTTTCATCATCGCTGAGCCTTCAGAATTTGGATCCTTTTCTTCTAATTTGTAGCTAAACAGAGCTGGAAAGAAAATGTAGACATTATGACATGTTACATATTTACTATTGCTTTTATCGCCATTTGTCTTCCGGTGCATTAGCACTGATATGATAAATGTTTTACATGTTCTTCTGTTCCCGTCAGATCTAGATGTTGTTTCAATGGAGATGCAAACATTTTGGCATGTGACATATCTACTATTGCTTTTATTGTGATTTGTCTTCAAATATTCTGACTTGTTCGTCTCTTTCAGTCAGATCCAGATGTTGTTTTATTGGTTAACTGTGCTTTGGAATCCACTCATGTGGTTTTAGCAATTATGACGCACCATAATATGCCAAAGCAGATCTACAAAGAAGAAGTATGTGCCTATTTCCTTGTTCACATCCTCTCTCTCTTTCTTTTAAGTCATCCCAATTAGTTTTGTTTTCTTTTTATGTGATAAGTCATAGGTGTGTACTTTAAATGCTTCATATTTTGTGTTTTTGGTTGTTAGAAGCACACTGATCTGATTTTCATGGTATATTAATTCCAGATCATTGAAAGAATTGTAGACTTCTCACGGCATCAAATCATGGAGTGCATGTTAGCTTGTGATCCGTCATATCGTGCATTGCATAGACCAAAAGAAAATGGCGTTATTGATGGTAAAATTCATTTTTGCCTTTAATTTGTTTATTTACACATGTTACTGAGATCCTTCCTTCATAAAGTTGTCCTTTGGTATACTCTTGTACTGACATAGACCGGGGTGGGTTTGGTATGGATCGGGTTAAGGCTCGATCTTGCCCCAACTCACACTTCACCTATCTAAACCCGATCTTGCATGTGATAGATCGTTAACATGTGATGCCAAAGTGCCCTGGGTTGGGTTTGATGGTATTATTTTTTTTTCAAATGTTAGAATTATAATTAGATATTTCAAATGAGCCAAGGAGGAATTGAGCCCTTGACCTCAACTCTTGCCTTTGTATATGTCCATCACCAGATTTTATACGGCTTTAAACTAATCATAAACATGTTGGGGGTGGGGCAGCCCAAATTCGAACCGGCCCCAAACCGACTTATGTTTTAGTCCCCAGATTTTGATGCGCAGATACAACATGGGTATGACAGGGACATGCCATGGATATGGCAGGATACAGATTTTTAACATAATTAGTGAAGCATTGGATACGATCTGAGTGGGGCTGGTTACCCATTTATCCCACTCCATTGATATCCCTAGACATGGTTCTAGTAGGGTTTTACAGCTAGTTTAAATTGATCCGGATTTTCAAACTTGTCTTGTTATTTTGTTTCCATCTAAGTACTGTGTAAAATATTATGTACCCAACTAGTTAATTAATGTTCCCTTTGCAATCTATTTCCCATTATTTACGTACCAGCTGGAGTCAAATGGCTAAAGAATCCCATTGTATGGTTATGCTACCTGAAATAATAGGCCTTTTTGTTTGAGAACTTGAGGTCTGTCAAAATAGAATTGGATTGTCTAGAGTTGAATAATCAGAACCAAACAGAGGATGTTTGAACTTAAAACACATATAGGCTTGATGTTGTTACCTTGGAAGGGATATGAATATGACCGCTGGCCTTGAGAAACTGTAGTACATGGCAGATAATTAGGTGCTTGGATGAGGGTCTTCATTAGTAGCTTTAGGCTCATAATATATTCCAGGACCTAGTTTAGTAACTAGGTCCACTATTTTATATCCTTTTCTTATTTAATGAACTAAAAGAGAGCACAAACACGGCTGGGACAGCATGCACAAAGGTGTGAGCTTATCTGCTATAATTGCAAAGGGTTTATGCTATCTGAAATAATAGGCCTTTTAGTTTGAGAGCTTGAGGACTATCAAAACAGAATTGGACAGTCTAGAGTTGAATAATCAGAACCAATCAGAGCATGTCTAAGAGATCATGGTGGTGGTAGTGGTAGTCCTGGATGTTAAAACTTAAACCACATGTAGGCTTGATGTCACCTTGGAAGTGTTATGCATATGACCCCTGAGAAATTGTAGTACTCGTCGGATACTTGGGTGCTTGGATGGGGGGATCCTCATTAATAGCGTAGGCTCATAATATATTCCAGGACCTAGTTTAGTAAAAAGGTCCACTGTATCACATCCTTTTCTTACTATAAAGTAAGAAAAAGCACCAACACAACTGAGGACAGCATGCAAAAAGCTGTGAGCTGATCTGCTATAATCTCTCTTGCATCAATCTATTGATTTTGTGGTCCACACAGTGACCAAATGATTTTCAGGTGATGATATCTTCATGGGAAAAGTATTGGAACGAGGTTAAAGACTATGGCCCCCCAACTCCTCTCTCTCTCTCTCTCTCCCCAAATGGTTTTCTCCACCAGCTGTTTTAACTTCGATGCTATCACATTAGCCAACCTGGTTTAGCTGGTATTGGGGGTTTTATTGATGGCTCTTGCATGTTTCTCGCCCCCTCTGGGTTAATACTATGAGTGTGAATGGGGCCAGAAGCGTTAGCCATACTAATTGACCTCAGGCAAGTTGGTCCTCTTATAAAGGAGATTCATTGTGCATCCCCTTGGAAGCTGGGAATGTGTGTGTGAAAATAATCATGTGTGGAAATAATCATATGAGAACTAGTTTTCACCACAAAATGCATATGGAAATAATCATATGAGAACTAGTTCTCACCACTTTTTTGTGAGAAGTCTAGGTGGGGCCCATCTATCACCCAATCCAAATCTTGCGATACACAGGGACCTCCTGATAGTCACACACCTCAAGTTTGGATCAAATCTGAATTTACTAGGACGTTGAATTGATTGTACACCAATTTGAATGGACTAGATTTGTGGGCCATGGATGAAGGGGTTAGGACATGTGATTGGGGGCCAACTTGATATTTGGGGTGGTCCTACATGGATATTTCTATCCCCCTGGTCCCATCCCTAAATGGGACCCACAAGTGGGCCTCATAAAAAGTTATTATGGTAGCTGTGTGAGAACACTTTTCATAGGATTAAAGCCCTATATATATAAATACATGGGGAGCACTAGATAGTGCCGATGCCCCGATAGAGGAACAAATGAGGAAGAGGTGACGTGGAGTTGTTATTAATGACCATAGTGTTTGTTTCTTAATTTTTCTCCTTTGTACATGACTTTTTATCTTTCTCCTTTTTAAACTAACGAGTGACAACATTTCTTCACTATTTTTTCTCCTTTCAAGGAGGAAGTCTTTTCATGTGCAAATAAATTAACACCAAGACTACTTGGTGGGTCTCTCTAATAAAAGCAAGTGGCGGGCCTAACTTTGATTGAAGTGAAATTTGGTTAGATGCAAATTCAGATAAAGACATTGATTTTGAATGGTATAGATTCTATCAGTGGTCCACTATTTTTTTTTAGTTTTTTTTTAATTTCAAATGGTCTAGATTCATAAAATCAAGTGAACTAAAAATTGGTTCCATGCTAATTTAGATAATTTCACTTCAATAAGAGTTGGGCCTTTCATAATCTAAAGGTGTGGTTCCCACTTACAAAAAATCCAAACCAATTAAAATAATAACTTCATCTTTTATTAGCCCTTACCAAATTTCATTTTAATAGGGGAGTGGCCCACATCAAATTGAGCTTAAAAATGCAATTTGCATAATGTGTTGATGGGCACAACTATGTCATCCAATGATATTTATAAGTTTCTATATGTGACAAGATATTAATTTCAAAACACTTGTTGCTTGCTTCCTACTAAATCTAATGTCTTATCATTCCTAAAACAACTCTATCTTAAGAGAGAAAAAGCAGGAGAGAATGCAATAAATCGTTGCTTTGGGAAGTGAGAGTATCCACATCGAGACGTTTCATTGGGAAATGGATAGGGGCAGAAAAAATGCCCCTTTCTTAGAATTCCTCTATATATATATGTGAAAAAGATGACTGTATTCATAACACGATGCACCTTTACAGTATTAGAGATCTATACTGAAGTAACCCAAAAATTAGGGCAAACAATCATCCCTAGACAGAGGGGTGAATCCCAAAAAATTCAGGCATCCACCTGAAAACCAAAATAGCACATTAATAATCAGAAACAATAAGTACGAAGGTCTGGAAACCCCCTCTTTGGCTAGATGATCTGCTTCAGAGTTGGCAATACGTTTGATGTGGTGGAAAGAGACATTCAAGTCGTTATAAAGAGACATTCAAGTCGTTATAACTCTCAACCGCCTCTTCTATCATATCCGCAAGGTACCAGGGAGGTCTAGAAGCTTGAGAAGCCCACTGAATCACACATGAAGAATCTCCTTCAATAAGCATCAAATGATGGTTGAATGGGGAAGCTTCGCGAAGGCCAATATTTAAACATAAAAGCTCATTCTTTTTTTTTATTTTTATTGAGCACAAAATAGCTGGGCCCAAGTAGGATAGCAAAATGCTACCTACTCTTATTAGTATCACCCTCCTTTAGCCAAGATTATCTAGATTGTTATTTCCATTTTATTTCTTCTTCTTTTGCTTTTCAAAGTTACTTCTCTTTGAGATTTCTATGAAGTGCTATGTCACTTTCAGACATCATCTCTGATTCTTCTGTGGAATCGATTTCCTTGATATGGTTCTACAATTCAGCCATTGACGCTTCAACATTGCTGAAATTAGATTTGGCCCATTCCTTGATATTGGATTTGAGAAGTTTGAGTTTCATAGCTAACTTGTATCTAGACCAACCTCAAACATTCAGCTCCTGTCTGTGAGGATTAATAAATCCTCTTGATTACTAGATATAGAGAAGAAGGAGAAGATCAAGAAGAAGATCACTGTGTGAATGTTTGGGAAACTTGTCATCCCCAAAGAGAGGGTTGACTATCTTCTTAGAATCAATAAGTTGCTATTTTACATCTTATGATTGATGCATGTTTGATTCAAATTACATGTATAAGTAAGAAGGGAAAGAACATAAAGAAGAATGATATTGTACAGTTGTATAATGTTGACCAAAAGGTAAGAGATCCCATATGTGGGATTCTTTATGTGAGAGAAATGGGATTTTGGTCATGGGCCTGCCAAGATGGCATTCGGGTCACTCAATCAAAATATGTTGATGACTTAATTCACTTTGCGCGACTTAGTGATGCCAAAACCTTTGCCACTTCCATAGAGCATAATGTCAAAATCAATGAAGAAGATAGGCATCCTCTTACGGATCCTGCCATATTTCGTTGTTTGGTTGGTAGCCTTCTTTGTTTGACTATGACTCGGCCAGACATCTCCTATGCTGTGCAAACTGTCAGCCAATTTATTAGCAATTCACATAAACCACATCTTCAAGCTGTTTAGCGAATTCTGCATTAAGTCAGGGGTTCTAGTGATTATGGTTTACTTTACCTCTCTGCATCGTCCTTACAATTGCAAGCATATGCTGATGCGGACTGGGCAGGGTGTTCTGATACTTGTTAATCTTATCCATTTGATTTTGGAAAATGATTTCAAAGAGGAGATGGGCAGCAACACTGTTTCAGACAAAAAACAGCAGAAAAAGACCCCCTGGGCGTCCAAAAATTCTATAGCTGATGGGGTTTTTGCTTGCTAGAACACTATTTCTTCTCCGATCAGCCTGCTAGGTTACGTTGGTACCCTAATTATGTAACTTCTGAACCAAGTTTGATTGTATTTCAATGGTTGGATCTGATTATCAAGCCTTAAAATCAAAGAGTTCCTAAAAAAAATTGCCAAATCAGAAAGCAGGCAAAGACTAACCTTTTTAGGCAATAAAATCTCAGAAAAATAATTAATAATCCCAGGAATAAAAAACGACCAGGTTGAGGGTGATTTTTGGATATGCTGCAATCTGGTGGTGGGGCCCACTGTGTGATCAGAGGGCTGGAGAACTGTTGACTGTGAACTAGGAGGCTTCTTGTTGCAGAAAAAACTGACTTCTGGCTGTTTGAACTCTCTGATAGGCCAATAAGTCCTCTCGTGATGCAGGAAAAGGAAGGGAGTAGATTGTATATTCTTCTCTGTGGATTGCTTTGATTGCAAGATGACAAGCTTGAGTGTTTCAGAGATTTCGTAGGAGCTCTGATAACATGTACAAATTAATAAATCCTCTTTATTGCTAGATATAGAGAAGAAGAAGAACAAGATCAAGTAGAGGATCACTGTGTGAATGTTTGGGAAACTTGTCATCCCCAAAGAGAGGGTCGACTGTCTTCTCAAAAAGTTGCTATTTTACATCCTATGATTGATACATGATTGATTCTAATTGCATGTATGTATAAGTAAGAAAGGAAAGAACATAAAGAAGAATGATATTGTACAGTTGTATAATGTTGACCAAAAGCTAAGAGGTCCCATACGTGGGATTGTTTATGTTAGAGAAATGGGCTTTTGGTCATGGGCCTGCCAAGATGGGCCACCTGCTGTTATGTACTTCTACACTCCCACCTTGTACGAATAAGAGCAGGAAATCCTCTCTCTTCTAACCACATAAGTTCAAAACGTAACTGCTTTGGTCCCCAAGTTCTACCCTCAAATCCAATATAATAGGACGGTGGTCCAATGTTGGTCTCTGCAAGGCCACTTGGAAAGCTTGTGGATAAATATCAGCCCATTCACCGGAGATAAAGAATCTATCCAACCTTGACATAATTGGAAGTTTTTGGTGTTTTGACCAGGTGAAAGAAGCCCCGTTTAACTGCAAATCCAGCAACCAATGACTGTTGATCCATTCTGATAAATGACACATCTCTGGTGATATTTGACAGCCCCCCAATCTCACTTCAGGAAATCTGATAATGTTAAACTCTCCCCTGATGCACCAGGGTCCATTCCATTGTACTCTGACACCATCTAGCTCTTCTCCAAAACCACTTATTTTGTGATTAGCATTTGGACCATACACAGAGGATATGACACATTCCCTGTGATTTTCTAGATCTTCAAGAAGGACTGAGACTGAGAAAGCTCTCACCAAATGATCTTTACAGATAACCAGGTGACTATCCCATAGAATGAAAATACCCTAGAGGAGCCGATGCCTTTTGACAGTCACCCACTTCACATGATTTCCCTCCCAGATATCCTTCTGTATTCTTATCCTCTTTAGATTTTTTGAATGAGCACCACATCAAGTTTCTGGCTAGGGATAATCTGCTTGACGACTGCTTTCTTCTCCACCCGTCTGAGGGCCCTGACATTCCATGACATGATCTTCATTGACAGCCATTCTCAGGCACCTTTGAACTCTGTGTAGTCTGATGAATCTGATCTGAGCATTGACTACCCTCTATTCTAGCACTCGTCATAGTTAATAGAGCATTTCAAACTCTAATATCTCTAGCCTCTTTTTTCTTTGATTTTGCTCCTGCTCTGGATGCAATATTTGGGGCTTCACGTCATTGAGCAAATTGGATAAGATCATCACCGTCCTTTTTTCCATTGCTGACTGATATGCCCACAACCTTACCACAAGACTCCATTTTAGAGTTTAGCCACTCTTTGGGTTCGGACAAAACTAGAGAAGAGAGAACATCATCATGCGTATTGAAGTATACATCTGGACCCTCCTGCTTTTCCTCTTCTTCTTCTCCAGGCCTCTGATCTGGTGTGGGAATGGAAACTCTATCCGGGCTCATAGCATCTGAGTTCACCTCCCAATTGAGGTTGCCTGGGGAAAATTTGCTTTCGCCTGCCTTTTACCCGCTTTTACTTTTAACGATTGAGATCCAGTGGGTTTTCCTTTTGGTGATGCTCATCAATGTTGGACAGAGGGAAGCACGCCACTGGTGAGATGTCAACCTCATTGATTGTTGCTAAGACTATTTCTATGCTCTTGCGATGCTTCGTGAGAGAAATCTCAGCTGAGATGCTTCGGTCTTGCCTCTCCAGACCAGGGGACTTTGGGGAAATCACCTCTCTGTCACAATTGTTTTTTTGAAGCCGAGGCAATAATCCAAGCACTGATTCCATTCGTGTCGAGTGGTTTCTTCTTCGATCGGAGCCCTAATGGATGATTGTTCTCTGTTTCCCCCCCTTTCCTCTTTCTTTCGAAGATATTGAGCCTTTTAATTTATAATTTGCTGGACTGGGCCCGAAACCAACTTCCAACCCATGGTCTGGAGCCCCAGCCCAAAATATAACTCATGATCCCAGCACTAAGTTCTTCCCTAGAGAACTTTATCTTGGTCCAATGCGTCTGATTGAAAGGGGGAGGTTTGAATTTGAAATTGAAAAAACTGAAGCGACGTCATCGTCTTCCTTTGATTCTGAGTTACTGAAATCTTCATGCTTGCTGCCATCTTCTTCCATACTATTTGCTGTCGAATATATCTGCTTCAGCTCTCTTACCGTTTCTAAGGTCGTTTGTACACCCATCTGCATACAAGTCTTACTGTTTCTGAGGTCACTTGTACACCCGTTTGCATATCATCTATGTCCTTCATCACAACTGTTTCCATTTCCACCTCAATATGTAAGCAAAGGTCGTCCACCCAAAGGGAAATATTTTTGGGATGCTCTGGTTCATGTCTCCAGCAACTTCAACTCTGCCAAAACAGAGCATCTCGTTCCTTGCTATTGCTGGATCCACCTCCATAGTGGAGCCCACACAATCACCAAGGAGAAAAAGTTTCTCCTCTTCATACATGCAGAGGGATTCCCTTGAATCTGATCCATGTATCACAAGGAGGGCTCCCCAAAATCTCCGTCCATCTATCCAATGCTAGAAATGGAGTTAACAAAATTTTCTGCGTATTATAAAGCTTGTGCAACCTCTGCTTCTGACTTCTGAGTGTAGCTTGATCCGGACGATAGAAGATCCTGTCATCTTTACATCTACTGGTGGTTAACCCAGGAAAAATTTCAACCAAGATACAACCTTTAGAATTCCTTCTTTCTCTTTTAGGTATCCCATCAGACTATGTTTCATTGCCTTTTTTACTTCATTGATGACATCAGAAGCCAATGTCTGACTCCTAAGTTCTCCCCATTTTTAATGATCCATGCTCCCATCGAAGAGCTAGAGGTTTTCTTCTTCAGGCTATGATGCTTAGACATGACATCGATACAGCAGGGACACGCTGTGGATACAATAAGGACACGTATTTTACACATAAAAAGTGAAGTATGGGATATGATTTGACATGATACGTTGCGCATTTTGAAGTATCCATGCATCGTAGCTTTCAGGGCTCTGGATCTCCTTTCCAGGCAGATTTAACAGACCAGGGATTCACTGACATGGCTTTGGTTGTCAATTTCATTTCAGACACCACTTTGATTTGGCTTCAGACTAAGACATTTCGGTCCATTCTGAATTGCAGTGATACATTTTGAAGTTTTATTTTGAAAAAAAATACAAAAATAAAAGCTATCTATAAATGTCAAATCAACAATGCAATATGTTATTTCTACATGCCAAATGAATAATTAATAAATTATGTATATATGACAATGTGAAATTAAACTTGTCTTCCTAAATCTTAACTTATAATATGGCATATGAAATTATTTTATAGTTTGCATACAATAGGACCTTTGCATATATTTATAAGTAGTTAGACAAACGACCTTGCACTTTAGTTTTTTATTTTCTTAAAAAAAAACTCAAAATTATTAGACAAAACAGACCAGAATGGAACGAATTGCTGAAATGGACTAAAATTGATTGAAATGGACTGAAACGGGCTGAATTCGAAAGCTTAAAATTTCAAATGCATTGTTTGATTTGGCTATTGGTCTAATTGAAACTGTTCAACCATTTTGGCCGAACTGAACTGAAATTGACAACTATGGTTTTGTAGGAAGCCATATGCTTTCATCATAAAAAAAAGGAAGCCACATGTTTTGAGAATGTAGTTCTACCTTCCCACAAAAACTAAAGGAAAAAAAAAGGAAAAAAGGGTATTTCAATTGATGATTTGATGTTCTGCCATATTTAAGCTGTTTGTTTACTTAAGCCAGTTTCCTCCCGTGAGTCTAGGATGCAACTTTGCAGCTTATCTTCTATAGTTCATTATCATCATCATCATCAAAGCCTTGTCCCAACTCCCAACTATATTGGCGTTGGCTATATAAATTCTCTTTCTCTATTCCGACCTATCTTGAGCCAAATCCTTAGATAAGTTGAACTTCTTTAGATCTGATTATACTATTGCCATCCACATCTTCTTCGGCCTACCCTTGCCCTTTCTTTTATAGTTATTAAAAAAAATAAAATATATCCAAGTTTCCATTTGGAAAAAAAGCATGCACAGTGAACTGACACTTAGATGGTTGATGATGTTAGCCGGTTGTCTAGGGCTTGGGAATTATCTTCAACCCTTGGGATGTGAACAGTTTAGTACAGCTTATCTTCAAACCTGTTCACTTTTAATATAAAAGGTATAGAAGTTCAAAATTCCATTTAGGTGCAATGGTGAATATTTTGACATAATATTTGAAAACTTTTAAGTTACTGTAGCCCTTTGGGGAGAAGGATAGATTTGAGGACTTGGATGGAAGTGTACGGATTTATTTGAAGAAATGCAACCTTTAAGAGGATTTGGCCTAGAATAGATTGGAATGATGAAACAAACTTCATTTAGCTGACTTCAACGTAGTTGGGACAAACACTTTGATGATGATTAAGTTATTTTATTTATCAGATATTTTTTTGGATGACATTAAATTTTATTTCTCCAAAAGGAGAGCACCAATGAAGGACCAAACAAAGACAATAGCAATCCAACACAAGCAATCCAACTAGAAAACTATGCAGTAAAAATAGAACCTCTAAAATTTAACAAAACATCAAAAGAAATAGAAGTATGGAAAAATTTCTTCTTTGCCACACCATCCGCCATCACATTTGCCTTTTGCAAAATATGATGGAACAAGTCACCCAAATATTATATGGAAAAATATATTAATCTTGCATGAAGTAGGAACAAAACAAAGTATTTGTGGCACACGGAGTTTGGTAAGTGGTTAAGATGTTTCCATACAATCTATTCTTTGGTCGGTTCGTAGTTTGTTATGACTGGCTACTTGTTAATTCACTACCTATGAAGCACAGGCACTGGCACTGGTACGGGTACGGGTACGGTATTAGTACGCTGATATGGTAAAATAAAAAAAAAAAGATACAGGTACAGCCGGGGTATGGCTATTAAAAAATTATATTTTTTAAAACTTTAATAATGCAATATGCTAATAATTAAAATAGGTTAGAATCTTTAGATGCAACAAGCCAATAATTACTTAATACCATTACAAATTCAACTTAAAAACCATAAATTAATGTCAAAAGGCACGGACAAGCCAAGAGTTTAATGTCATTACAACAAAAACTATAAACTAAAGCACTAAAAATGAAGTAAACATCAAAGCAAGTCCTATCAAGCTAAGAATATTTATGATTCACATCTAGACATCCATCAATTTCAACTTCATCTCTTTCATCAAATAATACAGCTTCTATGTTAGGCTCATTAAGTGAAAGATCTGAAATTTCAAAGTGAGTCAGCACCCTCCATTGAATCAATTGCATCTCCACCAATGTCCCACAACTTGCTCTCTCCTTCTGTGTACCGTTGACTCCTCTTTGATAGGAGACGAATATTGTTATGTACAAAGACCAAGTCTTCACAACATTGTGGTGTTATTTTGTTCCTTCTCATGGTGTGAATGAAAGAGTAAGTGCTCCAATTCCTTTTACAACATGTTAAGGAACATGGCTGGCTAAATAATTTCAATGCTAAAGATTAGAAAATAGGTACGGAAAACTCATGTACACACCACCAAATAATTGGTTCCATTACTCCTATATCAAATTTTGAATCAGATTCCCAAAATTCCCATGCCGGACTGGGTACATACCCATGTCGTTCCAAAAAAGTCAAACTCTTAAATAAAATGTACTGAGTACGTTTGACCATATCTGGTATGTATTTAGTCATACCCATAGCCGTACCCGGTACCGGTACGTGTACATTTTTGGAGTACCCATGCTTCAAAGGTCACTACTCACTGGTGTGCATAAACAAAGGATTTTCTGTGTATTTCTTCCTTGCACCATTGTACCACCACCCCCTCCCTCTCCTCACTCACATAACATGACGACCTATATTTACTATTAGCTGTGAAATGGATGTTGTTGGATGAGCTCACTATTTCTTGTCTTTTCTATTAGGTGACGAGGATGATTACCTTGATGCTGATGTTGGTTCAGCAGGCAAGAAACGTCGTGGTTACAGGAGTGTTAAAGTGAAGAAGTCAACAGGGAACAAGTTGGGTTGCCACTATTCCTTTTTAGCTCTATAGTACAAACTGAAACGGTTTCATTCATTACTGTACCATAATTAAGTATTGCATAAACCTTAATGGATGAATTCTAAGTTTATCTGGCTTCTTTGCTAGGGTTTCTGCAGTTGTGCATGCTGTACTTCAGAAACTTTGCTCTCTTCTCGGTTTTTTCAAAGATTTGCTGTCAATTGAGCGTCTATCAGATAGTTGCATTTTACAGTTAGTGAAGACAAGCTTTACAACGTTCTTGGTTGATAATATTCAACTCTTACAATTAAAAGCAATCAATCTGATCTGTGGGGTACTGCATCTTCTATTCTGCCTACTTTTTTTTTTTTTGGTAAAATATTCTGCCCGTTTGTTGTTGACAAATGTCAACTATGCTATAGTTACTCATTATTTTTCATCCTTGATGACAGGTATTTGCTTCATATTCACAGCATAAAAACTTTCTGATTGATGAAACGTTTCAGCTACTCTGGAAACTACCAGTTTCAAAGCGAGCTATCAGATCTTACCATCTGCCTGAAGAAGAGCAGAGGCAGATTCAGATGATAACTGCCTTGCTGATTCAGTTAGTTCAGAGCAGTGCAAATCTTCCTGAAGCATTAAGGCAGATATCAGCTGTTAATGTCATCCCTGAAGCTCCAATTGATGCTAGTTACCCAAGTAAATGTCATGAAGCTGCCACTGAGGCTTGTTGTCTCTTCTGGACCAGTGTTCTTCAGAGATTCACATCAGTGAAAAGTCAAGAAGTATCTGAACTTAAATTGATCATGGAGAATTTGGTTGTGGACTTGCTCACAACTTTGAATTTGCCAGAGTATCCTGCTTCTGCTCCCATACTTGAGGTAATATCTTCTATCTTTACATTGAAGTCCTTCATATTGGTTTGTATTAATTGGGTCTTGCTTGCAGGTTCTTTGTGTTTTATTACTCCAGAATGCTGGGTTGAAATCTAAAGATGTTTCTGCTCGTAGCATGGCCATTGATCTTCTTGGAACAGTTGCTGCAAGGTTGAAACGTGATGCCGTTCTTTGCAGAAGGGACACGTTTTGGATTTTACGGGAATTGGTTGGTGAATGTTTGGATGTTGCCACTGATCAAAATGATGTATGTTCTGTTTGTCTTGAAGGGAGAGAGGGGAAATATTTGATTGTTTGTCAAGGCTGTCAGAGATGTTTCCATGCAGATTGCACAGGTGTTGCAGGACAAGTTCTGCCCCGTGGCTGGTCTTGTCAGTTTTGCCTTTGTAAAAAACAACTTATCGTTCTAAAATCATTCTGTGAATCACAGTGCAATGATGTAGTTGAAAAAGCTCAGCGTGGAAAGGAAAGCTCTTCTGAAGCTTCAGATGCAATTACCACAATGGAAGTAGTTCAACAAATGCTTCTGAATTACCTTCAGGAAGCTGGTTCTACAGATGATGGACATCTTTTTGCCCGCTGGTTTGTCAACTCACTGCATTTTTTTTTAATATAAGTAACTTAGTGTCATAGATGGAAATCATTGTTGTGAGAAGCCTTTGTTGTATGATTTTAATCTTTTGATTCAAATTGAATCTTATGAAGCAATTTGATTCTTATGCTTGAAACTCTCTCTTCTGGAATTGTATGTATTATTTGATGGGTCTTAGGATTTCTGATTAGAGTTTTATGAATTTACTCTAATATTCTTTGAGAAGGAACTAGGTTGTAACTTTGTGCAAAACCATAACTAGTAAAAATGGCTTTCTAACAATGATACCCACATACTTGTACAAGCCTAAGGTATCCATATCTGACCGATACAACAGTTATATTGGTACCCGATATTGCCCCGATAGTTCTAGGGTGCAAGTTGAACATATCTTACTTACCATTGCTAAGTAGTTAGTTTGCTGTACCTTTAATGCCTAGGCATTTTTGGTGTATTGGTTAGCAACTTGAGATGGTTTCAAAGCCATGTCCCGACTTCGAATTTGTGCAAGGCCAAATAGGCCCCATGCTGCATTTTGTAAGAATTGTTGTGCTAGGGTAAAGAGGCCTGCTCCATGCCGCTTGTTGCAACTTTAACGCCTAGGCATTTAGGGTGCATTGATTAGCAACTCAAGAACCATGTCCCTTATTTCATGTAGTTATTTTATTTTTACTTCTCAACATAAAAAATGCTACAAAGTGACATAACAATGATAATTTCATTGATTCAAAAGTGATCTAAAGAAAATATTAGGATACCTGTATCCATATCCATGTTCGAAAATTTAAAAATAGAGTACTCATATCCCCGATCCTCGTATCAGTGTTCGTAGCTCTGTCTTCATATCCGTATCTGGGCATCATAGCTTTCTAATGCTATCTGACATTGGTCTAACCTCATCCCCACTTTTAGGCATCGACTGGTGTCAAAATACTACAATCAGTTTATTAGATTCATGGTTTTAAAACTCTGCCAAGTAAAAAAAAACACACACACACACACACACACGCACACAAAAACACTCAGCTAAGTCTGAGTTGACTCAAACTCAGCATGACCGAGTTGGTTCATACATGACTTGGCTTAATCTTCTGTACTTCTTCCATGATTCTGTCTCTCTTCCTTCCCTTCATTTCTCCTCTCCTTTCTCTTTTAAAAAAGAAAGAAAACTCATCTCCCAATCTACCTTAATTTCCCTCTTCCATCCTTCCTTAATCTCACTTCCTTAGAGGGACTCCTTTCTTGACTTTTTCAAGAGCAATTGTGTAAAGCCAAATGTCGATGGTATTAGAGGATATCAATAGACTCATTGACTTTCAATTAATTATATAAACCCTTAAGAGAGGACTGGTTGAGAAGAAAATCCTACTATGTTCCATTCTGTCACTGGGCTTTTGAAATCCTTGTGATTCTGTTTTGTTGGATTTTGGAGATGCTGTTACAAATTAGAAGATTCTAAATGTAAGCATCATGGCGGTCTTGTTGCAAATTTTGGTGAGCATCTTGCCATGGAATTTATTTTGAATTGTGACTAGTTTTATGTTGGCTATCACTTTCCTAATGCAACCCTCCATTTACCTCTAGTTAAGGAATATCCAAGGTGTAAGATCCTACAAAGAGGTCAAGATTGTTTGATTTTGACAAGAATTGGCCACTTATGGTAGATATGTGACTGTTTGTTGACTACTGTGAGAACTAATAAATAATTTGAGAATATTTGATTTATGTATTTTAGTAGGCCATAAATGGGTTTGGTCCAGTGGCACCCAAGCCTAAACTTGATTTTATTTAGTTTGTTCCTGATCCTAATCCTAGGGTCCATACTTGGAAATAGACATGATTCTAATTAGGTCTGATTGTGTCCATCTTATCAAGCCTTGTTGGGCTAGATTATACTGATTGTTGAGGTCATTGCTAAAGACTATTTGGAGAGGATGGGATGAAGCAAACACACCTCTGGGGTCCAAGACTTCCTGACTGGTGCGTAGGGTACTCGTGCGCACATACTAAGGCTATGTGGTCCGCTCATCTTGGCATAGAAGTTCCTTGGGAGTTGGTTTTGTTCTTCAAAATATTCACCACATTTTATGGATCAAATGATCTCTGCTTGACATATAAATGAATACATTTCATGAGTTTTTCAATTATCTCCCTCACGTAGCCTAGTTTGTAACATTTGCAAGAGAGTTTAGAATTCCATTAAAATGGTGAGAATGCAGTGCCTCTCAGAGACGACTGTAGTTTTACATATATAGGGGTTGATTTCCCTCATTACAATCCATAGATCCTATATTATAGCACAGATCCTAAATTATAGCATTATCCTTTGACTTATTCTAGATCCTATATTATAGCACAGATCCTAAATTATAGCTTATTCTACAGTACAATAGTGGACTGAAAACTGGACTGAAAACTGGACTGAGCCTAAATGGCCTGCTTGCCAAGATCGGGCCTGGACTGGGCCTAAATGGCCTGCTTCGATTGACACCCCCTCTCAAATTGATGCCGGGGAGTCATAAAGCAGCAATTTGGAGACAAGAAATTGATGCCGAGGCCGAGGAAGACCCTTTGTGAAGATATCTGCAAACTGAAATTCTGTAGAGACATGAGGAAGACAAATGACATCATGCTTATATTCATCTCGAATAAAGTGGCAGTCAACTTCGATATGTTTGGTGCGTTCATGAAATACAGGATTTTCAGTGATTCGGATGGCCCCAGTATTATCAGCATGCAAAGGAGTAGGAGATGTTTGAGCGAACCCGAGTTCCGATAGAAGTCCCTGTAACCATAAAATCTCAGAACAAGCAGAAGACATTGCCCTATATTCAGCTTCCGTGGAAGATCGGGACACACGTTCTTGTTTCTTGCATTTCCAAGAAACGAGAGAAGTTCCAAGGTACATGCACCAACCAGTAGTAGAACGGCGTGTGTCTGGACAGCCTACCCAGTCAGCATCCGCATAAGCGGTCAGATGAAGAGGATTATCCTTTGGATAATATAAACCACGAGGGACAGTTTTTAACAGATAGCGAAGAATGCGCTTCACAGCTGTCAAATGAAGATGTCTAGGAGCGGTCATGAACTGGCTCACAAGATGAACGGCATAGGAGATGTCAGGTCTAGTGATGGTGAGATAGACAAGACTTCCCACCAGACGCCGGTAGGTTTGAGGATCAGGAAGAAGATCGCCATCATCCTTACTCAACTTGAGATTGACCTCGACAGGCGTATCGACAGGGGAAGAATCATGGAGGTCAGCCAACTCGATAAGATCTGATGTGTATTTGTGTTGATTAACAAATAGACCTTTGGGAGATTGATGCACCTCTAAGCCCAAGAAATAATGCAAGGGGCCCAAATCCTTCATACAGAAGGAATCCTTGAGAGAAGCCTGGAGGGATTTGATCATACCATCATCTGTGCCAGTGATAATAATATCGTCAACATATACGAGAAGCACAGTAACACCAGTAGAGGAGTGGCATAAAAAGAGAGATGGATCATAAGAACTTGGGGTAAAGCCACTCTCGCATAAGCGACCCTTGAAGGTCTCGAACCATGCCCGAGGAGCTTGCTTGAGACCATAAAGCGATTTGTGCAGGCGACAGACACTCCTCTTAGAGGGAGAGGGGACACCTTGTGGTATCCTCATATAGACTTCTTCTTGCAGATCCCCATGGAGAAAGGCATTTTTGACATCCATTTGGTATAAAGGCCAGGATTTAGAGGCAGCAATGGCGAGAAGTAATCGAACAGAAGTCATTTTTGCCACAGGTGCAAACGTTTCCTCATAGTCAATGCCATACTCTTGTCTGTTTCCAAGTGCTACAAGTCTAGCTTTGTGTCTATCCAATGAACCATCAGATTTAAGCTTGATCGAGTAGATCCATTTGCAACCGATAGGTTTAACTCCGGAAGGACAATCCACAATATCCCAGGTGTGATTCTGATCCAATGCATCCAATTCCTCCTTCATAGCCTGGTTCCAGCAATCTTGGTGGATAGCCTGCAAATAAGAACTTGGGATAGAGATAGAAGAGAGAGTGGTCATCAAGGAAGTATGGGTAAATCCATACCTATCAGGCGGTCGAGAAGTTCTGGAGGAGCGACGTAAGGGAGGAGTATTTGTGGAACCAGGTGTCGGTGGAGGATCTGGGGGAGGACCATCCGCAGTGGGAGGTTTCTCCCGACGGTGGTATACAAAAGCAGGATTAAACCGAGTAACAGAGGTTTGATCCGAAAAACCTGGTAAAAGAGCTGGGGAAGAGGGATGAGGACTGTCCATGTGAGTGGGGAAGAAATATTGATTTTCAAAGAAAATAACATTCCGAGAAACCCTGATACGACGACCAATGGGATCATAACAAACAAAACCTTTTTGATTAGTGGCATAACCCAAAAAAGCACACCTGCGAGATTGTGCTGTTAGTTTCGTTCTTTCTGTGGGAGGTAAATGAACAAAGCAAACACAGCCAAAGGTATGTAAGTGATCAAACACAGGATGATGACCAAACAATTTAAAATGAGGCGTTAAATGGCCAATGGTAGGGGATGGAATGCGGTTTATGAGATAAACAGCCGTGGTGAGAGCTTCAGTCCAAAAACGAGGGGGAACGGATGCTTCAATCAGAAGAGTTCTAGTGACATCAAGAAGATGTCTGTTTTTCCGTTCCGCAACGCCATTTTGTTGTGGAGTATACGGACAGGTATGTTGAGAAATGATTCCTTTATTGTTTAAAAAGGATTGAAAATCCTTGGAAACATACTCCCCCCCTGAGTCTGAGCGCTAAGTTTTAATGCATTTAGAGAATTGGTTTTCAACATATTGAACAAAAAATTTAAATGCATTAAGAACATCAGACTTCGAATGTAATAAATAAATCCAAGTAAATCTGCTGTAGTCATCAATGAATGTTACAAAGTACTTGAAATGACTATGTGAAAGGGTCGGAGCAATGCCCCAAACATCACTGTGAATTAAGTCAAAACATGAAGTGCTCCGTGTGTCAGAGAGTGGAAAGGGTAAAGTTTTACTCTTTCCTAATTTACAAGCATCACAGTCAAAAGAAGCAGAATCAATAGGTTTATTTATTAATCCAGAGTGAAATAAAGTAGACATTGTAGAAGCATTCGGATGACCAAGTCTGTTATGCCACAATCGAGAATTATTTTGAATGAAAAAACAAAATAACTGATGTAAAGGTTTATCATGAATAAATGAAGACACGGGTAAAGGAAAAAAGTCTGCCACGCTTAGGCCCCCTCGCGATCACTTCCCCCGACTCCTGGTCCTGCACAACACAACCAGCAGAAGAAAAAGAGACATTGTAATTATTTTCAATAAGTTGACCCACAGAAACCAAATTGGTAGCAAGATGAGGTGAAACTAAAACATTGGTTAAGGGTAAGGGGCCAGGGGTATCACCAATAGAGGTGATGGGAAGATGATCTCCGTTGGCAGCTTGAACCGTAAGATGACCAGTATAAGGAACTACATTTTGCAATTGTATAGGTGAAGAGGACATATGGTTACTGGCACCAGAATCTAAGTACCATGTATTAGAAAGAGATGACCCAGTACCTGCGATGTGCATGGATGCCAAGGCATTGATAATCATTTGATTGACCATCTCAGGGGTGAGAGGAGCTGGGGATGCAGATTGCGTGGAGGAATCAGGTTGTGAGGAAGAATCAGACGGCAGAGCACTGAATTCAGAGGAGGCATATCGTGGAGTGGTTATTGTGTAAGCACTAGGAGCGGATGACACTGTGTAAGGATTAGAGGCTGAGGGCACAGAGTTGCGGAAAGTAGAATTGCGACCCTTCTTCCGGCATTCATCAATGACATGACCAGTGGCCTTACAATATCGGCAGATCTTGACCTTGCATTGATTAGCATAGTGACCATATTTCTTGCAGTTATGGCACTGAACTTTACTGATATCCCGGGAAGAGCGTCTGGTGTGAGCAATATAGGCAAGCGGAGCCTCAACAGCCCTTTGTTGTTCTATAGTAGATTTAGTGACGAGACGTTGTTCCTCCCGTAGAAGCTCCTGAAGACAGTCATCCAGGCTAGGAAGTGAAGCCCCGCTCATCAAGTTGGATCTAACTGGCTCAAACTCCAGACGAAGTTTCATAAGAAACTGATCCCGATGGCTACTTTGCTGTAAGCGAGATAGTTCAGGTAGAAGAGCTTCAGACACCGAGGCATACTTAATTTCATCGTATTCGGACCACAGTCTGCGAAAGCCATTGTAATACTCCTGAACAGATTGTGTGCCTTGAGTATATTGAGAAATATCAAGTTCCAATTGAAATTGACGAGCAGCAGTGCCTTGTTGATAGATCTTTTGAAGATAGTCCCACATTTCACGGGCAGTTTGGCAAGGTCTGAGGTTGAGGATAAACTGTGGGTCAACTGAACCTAGTAACCAGGTTTTTATTTTAGCATCCTTAGTTTTCCAAGCTAAAATCTTCTTGTCATCGGCCTCGGGTTTAGGGTCAGATCCGTCAATGTGTGCCCAAAGTTCCTTGCCTTCTAAGTAAATTTGAAATTGGAAGGCCCATGAGGTATAATTAGCGCCATCAAACTTAACCAGGGAGATGATGTCAGATTTGTCCATGATGACCCAGAACAAGCAAATACTCCAGGAAGCAGTAATAGCAGAATCAGTCCACAATCAGTGGTTAGAGACACAATCAGATGGTGATGGAAAACAGCAGATAGCAACCAGCAAAACAGTGTAACAGGTTCAGATCAGAGTTCTAGGTCCAGATCTGAATTCTGTACCTTAAATCAGAAAAACAGGGCTTCAGTGACCTTGTTTTTTTTTTTTTTCAAAGAAAATGAGCAGGTGGGTGCCACAGATGGATCAATCCCCTGATTAGAAGAAATGGGTGTTCTTATTCCATAATTTCCGAACCCCCAATTCAAGTTGTACAATCAACAATCTCAGATCCACTAATCTGTATGGCCTAGATAAAACTAATGGGATGATTGGAATAATCAAAGATTTAATCAAACGGCCTACCTCAGATTAGCCAAAATCAGCAAAAAACCTTCACAAGTATCAGAAAAACCAGGCGATTGTTGTCTCCATGTATCCCAGTCTGTCAATGATTCAGCCTGATTAGTTTCACTGCTTCTCAGCAACACAGGAAAAGTCCTTAATGAATGTCCAGAACTCCAGAACAGAAAATCAGAGAAGAAACATAAGTCTCCAACAGAGTATAAGACTGCTGTACATCCAGCTCTCAAGAGTAACAGACAGAAGATGGAACTTCTGTATAAAAAAAAAAACTTCTAACAGAGCAGCTACAAATGAACAAAGAATTGTCACTTTCACACGATGGACATGAAACCTAGCTCTGGGCCACGCCTGATCTGAGATGATCAGGGATGATCAGAGAAGATCCGACTGAAGCAGATGATCACAGATTGGCTTCCAAGGCTTGGAAGATGACTGAGACAACCAAGATGATTGATTGACCTTGCTCTGATACCATAACATTTGCAAGAGAGTTTAGAATTCCATTAAAATGGTGAGAATGCAGTGCCTCTCAGAGACGACTGTAGTTTTACATATATAGGGGTTGATTTCCCTCATTACAATCCATAGATCCTATATTATAGCACAGATCCTAAATTATAGCATTATCCTTTGACTTATTCTAGATCCTATATTATAGCACAGATCCTAAATTATAGCATTATCCTTTGACTTATTCTAGATCCTATATTATAGCACAGATCCTAAATTATAGCTTATTCTACAGCACAACAGTGGACTGAAAACTGGACTGAAAACTAGACTGAGCCTAAATGGCCTGCTTGCCAAGATCGGGCCTGGACTGGGCCTAAATGGCCTGCTTCGATTGACAGTTTGTTTCGTTTGATAAAGTGTATGGTGTTATTAATTATTTTTCAATGGGGCAAATGTAAGACTTTAATGTGTATTTGCACCAAACATTTTAATCCAATTAATTTTTATGAAGACAATCATAAAAGGTTAGGTTTGTCTCCAGTTTGGAACCCCCCAAGACCTTGCTTCGGCAGTACCTGCATTGGGTAAATGACCTTGTGTTTTAAATCATGAAAGGCTTGATTTATCTTGGATATAAATGTTCATAAAAAGTTGTCAATAAAACAATTATAACATAGAAATTAGAAGTTGTTAACAGTTAAAGGAAAGGGTAAAAAAAGAAAAAAGAATCACAATTAAACACAATTCATCATTATCTTTTGTGGGATTATGGGCAAATATGATGTGATATAGAGGAGATGATTTGACCTTATCATATTTTTTAGTATTTTTTAAATACAAAAATATTTTATGAATATAAAAAAAGATGATACTTTTCTAGTCAAGTGGTATATGATTTCTAATTTATGATTTCTGGCTTCATGATTCTGTGACCACGTGCAGGTTTTATCTCTGTCTATGGTACAAAGATGATCCCAAGTCCGAAGAGAAATTTAGTTACTGCCTTGCTAGACTAAACTCAAAAGCGATTGTGCGGGACTTTGGCTCTATTTCTTCTTTATTGACAAGGGAGTCAGCTAAAAAGATATCCTTAGCACTGGGACAAAACAATTCATTCTCCAGGGGATTTGATAAAATTCTCTATATGCTTCTGGTGCGCAATGACTTTTCTTGTGGTTTGTCTTTATCTTTTTCTGTCAGTAAATAATGCTCAATTGTCTTCTTTGTCAGGCTAGTTTAAGGGAGAACTCTCCTATATTGAGGGCCAAAGCTTTACGTGCGGTAAGTAAAATATCTTCTCTTATGAATTTAGGTTGGACTCATAACATGGACTCTTGACAGCCTGACTCCTTTTGATCACATCATTCAAGTTTAACATTCCTAGTTTATTTCCCACAGGTTAGTGTAATAGTTGAAGCCGATCCAGAGGTTTTGTGTGAGAGTCGTGTACAATCTGCTGTTGAGGGAAGGTTTTGCGACTCTGCAATCTCTGTACGAGAAGCTGCTCTGGAACTGGTTGGTAGGCATATTGCGTCACATCCTGATGTTGGTTTGAAGGTACCTTAACTTATGAACTCTGGAGGAAAAGCTTTCATTTGTTAAACTTCTATTATAAGTGGGGTTCCATGTTCTTCACTTGTTTGCAGTATTTTGGGAAGGTTGCTGAACGAATAAAGGATACTGGAGTAAGTGTTCGTAAAAGAGCCATCAAAATAATTCGGGACATGTGCATGTCCAATGCTAACTTTTCAGAATTCACTAGTGCTTGCATTGAGATCATTCCTCGTGTCAATGATGAAGAGGCCAGCGTACAGGTGTGCTTAAGTTATATATATATTTGAAAACAGTAAATTCTATTTCAACAGAAGTGAACAACAAAGAGGACTGTATGCCTCAAAGTTATTAAAAGTTTCTTTTGTTGTGTATAGTTATTTATTTGTTGCCTCAAGCGATGCATTTGAATTCTAATCCTTCTGTGAAATAATGAAAATTGCGATCTACTAAGATTAGTAGAAGGTAAAAAACAAGTTCAGAAACATGCAAGAATAGAGTGGGAAGTCGGAAATATCTGATATAACTAAAATCTAAAAGCCTCACGGTACAATGATTCAGAGATATCTTATATCATTTTCTTTCTTGACTTGGAGCTTGATGTAATGCTTTGTAAAATGTGAACTCAAATCTAAGGGTCTCCTGTTATGATAGTTCTAAGATATCTTTTCTAATGTTCATTAGATTTAAATTTAAAAAAGTTTCCCATTATAATAATTCAATGAAATTTTTCATAGGAAGACCTAATCACTTATATTGCCACCTGGCAGCTGTTAGTTACATTTGTCTGTCAAATGCCACTGATCCTGGATGTGTTTGTCATCTGTGATCTTCCTGATTTCAATCACCTCAATTTTTGGGATTAAAAGTACACACACACACAGAGTATTGATGACTTGAAGCTGCAATTTTATGGTTGTCTGCAAGTGCTTTCTGTTCTAGCTGCTCTAGGTTACAGATTTGTGCCTTGTACCTGGGCTACTGGGTCTTGTCTTTTGACCACTACTGATTTTAGACTTCCTTAAAAAAAAAGGATTTTAAACTTTCAACTTTTCATGTCCTGTCTTTGTAATTTTCAGTCCCCCAAACTACTCTTCTTTTTTCTTTTTTCTCTTCCCTAGCTTCATATCACCCACCACGCGTGGACTATTGATGGTGTTTACATCAGTCTCCTGTTTGTACAGATTTTAAATTTAAGGATTTCTTCTTTTCTTGTTGAATGTGGTATTCTTTTTTTAGAAGATGTAGGTAATTATTGAATGGAGAAAATATGTCAGCTCTTGATTCAGTTTACAATATAACACTTTGTGCCTTTCAGCCATGCTCTTAGAGGGCATAATGGTAAGTGGATTCTTTGGTGAAAGATGGTTTATGGCAAACCAATATTCTATTTTTAGCAACAAGTTCCATTTTCCATGTAATCTGCTTGCAGTAGATCTTTGTGGTTAGATTTGTTGGGTTTTTTGCCCCCCCAAGTCCTCCATCACGTAAGGATCTTTTCATCTATGAAGCCTGGATGGATATCGCATGGACACTCTAGGGACACGGATTTTACACATAAAAAGTGGAGTATCTGACATGATACTATTATGTTTTCCATTTTGAAGTATTCATGCACCATATCTTTTCATCGCATTGTATTTTTTGCATTCGCTTTTTTTAATGAAATGAAGTTGCCATTCAAATAGTAATATAGGGGTCATTCCATTGAGATGATGACATCTCGAACCCCACCAGTGACTTAATTGTTAGTACGTTATAATCTTGTCTGGAAATCTCTCATTCTTTGCTAAACCATTTGCATCCTCATCAATCTCTGTTGGTGCATTGTGAAATTGACATCATATTGTCTCTCAGCGTCCTGTTTCATACTGTCATTAATAAAGCAAGCTAATCTTCGTTGGTCATTACCCTGCTGTACTTTTCTTCCTCCACTACACAAATTGTTCCAGAAATTTGTGTATGAAGTTTAATTTTTCAAAGACATTCTATTTTTCCTCAATTGGCACAGTCATGCCTCTGTGATGGGGATGGGAGCATGTCCCTCCAATTGGTCTTTCCAGGTTCTTATTGACATTTTTTTATGGCTTCTTTTTATTTTTGTTTGTTCTGCTGAATTCAATGTCTTCAACAGTTCAACTCCTCTAGGGTAATCCTTGCAATTTCTTTCACTGGATGAATTGAAATTCTACTGTTGTCTTATCTCGTAAGTGTTGTTGTCAATAACATTTATAGCCTTTTGATTGAGTTTCCATGGTAATCTGATAGAATATGGCATGTTGCCATGGGAATGACCTCATACCATACTCTTGCATTATTTTCTTCACCATTGTAAACTAACAAGAAATTGTGTAGATAAAATTCGGCATGGCATTTTGGAACAGACTATACTGTCATAAATTCATAAAGTGATAAGTATTCACTATAGAGTGTATCTAAACAATTAGCCGTTGCCTCTTCCTAAACCATGAGTTGTCACATGGCTGTGGTTGCATTTTGACACTTCTGTTAAAGTTTATTGACAGATATTAAAAAATACATTTTTGTATCTTCCACCTTCTAAATTTATCTTGCCTAGTTTATCACCTCATTGCCAGTTTAGATACATATTCAAACGCAATATTTTCTTCCTTTGCAGTAGATTAGTTATGGCTTCATTTCTTTATGGGAATCTGGTGAATGCTACATATATCCATTTCTTGTGTTATGTGCATGCATGCATGCATGTGTTTCACAGTTCAACCTCTCGAGTCTCAACGCTCTTACTCCTTTAATGCCACGTTATTTATTACACAAACTCAAAACTCCCCAATTACCATTTCAACATCATCATTTATTTGTTGCTTCCTTACACTACTTTGCATTATTAAAAACAAAAAAAGGTCGGGACTTGGTAGGTTCTACAAGGTTTATTATTCTGTGATGCTTCAACATATGTGCTAGTTGCTCCACTTGCTTTTGTAGATAGTTGATTGCTTGCTTATATTTTCTTTATCAACTTCTTCCTGAGTGTGACAGTTTTGGAATGTACGACTCCTTACCTTTATATTTGTATTTTCTTTATTAACTTCTTCTTGAGTGTCACAGTTTTGGAATGTATGACTCCTTACCTTAATATTTGAACTCTATCAGGAATTAAGTTGCTTTCTTTGAAATTGAAAAGGCGAAAAGTGCTATCTGTCATGATTGGCTGATAGTATGAGGTAATGGAAGAATGAAGTAGTTATGCTAGAAGAGAAAGGCAAACGGACCTTTGTAAAAAAAGGATACAAAAGGATTTTCCTCATCTATCTAGATTCTTGAGTGAACTTCAAATATTTGTAAAATATTGTACTGACTGCCTATGTGATGTTACTGTCCTTCACCTGAGTTTCGGAAAAAACACATGGCAGAGTTGAACACCATCAAAACCAGAAAGAAACATGGCAAAGTTTGTGCTGTTCTCCTTATGCACCATGGCTCCCGTGTACTTACATTTCTGACTCTGGAAAAGAGAATCCTACCTCCCCACCCCAAATGGGAAATTGTTTTCTGTCGAACCAAGGAAAAATAGTTGTTTTGTTGTGATTTTTCCTTGTGGAAAAGAGCCACAACAAACTGTGGAAACTTAGTGTGTGTGGAAAAGCGAATTCTTTTCAGAGGAAATCTGTTACACTTGTGCCTTTATGCTAATAGAACTTTGAACATATAGCTGCACGCAATGACGTTTGATGCAGTGTGAATTAGGCAAGAGTGGGTCTTTGTTCACTCTTGAAGCAAGTTCCCTGTGCCCATGTGAGATAATATATCGAGTGGGATTTGCTGCTGAGCTATTGGGTAGAAATGTTTTTGTGTTACTGAGTTGTGGCTGCAATACATATTTTTTACTCATCTGTGTTCAGGGAGTAGAGAGTGTTCACCATGAGCATTTTTCAATTTTTCGTGAAGATTTTCACTTTGTATCTCTTTATCTGTTTACTTCTATCAATTTGTTCATTAGAATATAAATTTTTTAAGTCTACAAGTCTGGTATTCTTCAATATGTTATCGTAGTAGACATCTTCAAATTGCTGTACAAATTCTGTTTAGAAGTATAGCTTGGTTGCATGATTCCCATCCTCACTCTTCACTTTGTTTATATTTTACATTTGACAGGACCTTGTCTGCAAAACATTTTTTGAATTCTGGTTTGAAGAGCCATCTAGCGCTCAGACTCAGTTTGCTGGAGATGGAAGTTCGGTACCTTTGGAAGTGGCAAAGAAGACAGAACAGGTTGTTGAGATGTTGAGAAGGATGGCAAGCCATCAACTTCTTGTCACGGTCATAAGGCGTAATTTAACACTCGACTTTTTACCACAAATGGCAAAAGCTGTTGGTGTAAATGCAGCATCACTAGCATCAGTGAGACGACGCTGTGAATTAATGTGCAAGTGCTTATTGGAACGAATATTGCAGGTATACCATGTTTCAAGCCTCTTGTTGGACAAGGCATTTGGGTGTCAGTTCATGGATTGTTGGTGCTCTGTTTTTCAGGTTGAGGAAACAACTGATGAAGTGGAGGTGCGTGCACTTCCTTATGTGCTTGCTCTGCATGCTTTTTGTGTTGTTGATCCAACACTCTGTGCTCCATCATCTGATCCGTATCAGTTTGTTGTGACTCTGCAACCATACCTTAAGAGCCAGGTTATATCTAATCTGTATTAGTTTCCAATTGTATCTGTTACTATTGAAGAGTTTTGGAAAAACCATCTTTATTGTCTAAGATGCACTAGTCATTCAATTCACTTATAGTGGGCTGAGTGATATGGCATGACGTGGAATTGGGCTTGAGATCTGGCATATATGGCTTAGTGATAGCTGATGTTTTCTGTTAAAAGTGGTTTAAAAATGTAAAACATGTTTTAAAAACCTACAAGTGCGGCAATTGGCTCTATGTGTTTTTTGAATGATATTTCAGTCTGCATCGCTGATTGAACACAATGGGGATAAAAATTTGTCTATAAATTTGCTTTAATTTTGGTTTGCTTGTCATAGTTTCAATTGTACAATTTTCATGAAGTGAGGCTATCCTCTTTTTTTTTTTTTTTTTTTTGGTAAAAACAAGTTCCTGCCTTCTTCTTTTAAATGTTCATGAAGAAATAAATAGAGGACTTCCATAATAAAAGTACACTCCTCAGTTATATTTTTAACATTTTGTTGTCAGTTGATTAGAAGTGGATAGTTGATGACTAAACCAGGTGGCTGAGTTCCGAAGAGGGTTTGCCTATGATAATTAGTTCCTGATGAATTGGCTTAGGTCCAGATGCACTCAGGGTTTTGCAATTTGTACTTATCACGTTGTTCTTCACACTTCATATACCGTGAAACATATGGTGCACTTTATAGTCCATGTTATTTGACAGTCAGAATTTTTCATACGCCAATCTTTTCCACACACCATCTAGTTCCCTAATCTGCTTCATTTTTTAAATTCTGTTTTCAAATTGTTTTCTATAGGAAATTAGTTCTGCAGTTGATAATAAATATTTATTTTCTTTTTGTTGCCCATTGCTTTGAAGATAAGAAGGGTTGGTAGTTGGTACTTACTAAATTACCTTGGTAAACATAATGAATTTATTTCTTGATTTGAAAAAGGATAGGGTTTTTGTGACTTTATACTATGATGTAATTTGGCTTGCTTTTCCCTATGTGTAGGTAGACAACCGAGTAGTGGCACATTTGCTTGAGAGTATAATCTTTGTCATTGATGCCGTTCTGCCTTTGCTCCGGAAACCTCCACAAAACATTGTTGAAGAACTTGAGCTCGACCTGAAACACATGATTGTTCGACATTCTTTTCTAACAGTCGTGCATGCTTGTATCAAGTATCTATCTCCCCTCTTCCGAAGGTTTATTAATGGCAATAATTCTTGTTGATGTTTTCTTGCTTTTACTCGAGTTCTGTTTGTAGATTGCATTTAACCCTTACAATCACCATGACACACATAATCAGACAAATCACAATGATATGTAACAGTCTACTAGGGTCCAAACGAATTACTCTTTTAGGGCAGTGTTTTATATTGCACCTATTATCCTACTTAAGTGAAGGGCAGATCATTTACACCTTATTCCTTACTAGTTTGTAACTATCAGCTTTTTCCCCTTACTTCTTAAAATACAGCTTCATGATCCATTTCAGAAAGAAAAGATAAAAAAGAGAAAAAAAGAAAAAGAACAAGAGGAAAAAAGAACATATTTATATAATAGGGTTCATGTTCATGTGAAGTGTATGGAATGGAAATAGCATAAAATGGGAAATTTAAATGGTAGGTTGCATCAAATCTACCATTCAGTCTCCATAAATCAGTGCAAGGCTAATCGTAGTTGGAAAACTGCAATCATTATTCATATAATTGGCATTTGAATCAAAGGTTAAAATTTTCATTATCTGTAAAATATGACCAATATCCTACATTTGGAATTTAGATGGATTTTAGCTGTTGGGGTTCTCAGATATTTATCTTGGGAGTCAGAGGGACAGGGCAAGTGTGAGTCTGTGACCACGATTATTGGAACCTAAGGTGCTCCTTACGAGGCCAGTAAGGCTTATTTATAGAAACCCCTGAATATAAAATTACAAATGGCATACCTTATAGTGCTGACACATATTTCTGCTGGCTCTTCTAATGTCTCAAGGTTTTGGTAGGATTGGTTAATAGAGGAAATTTAACATGGTCTCAGAGTAGGAGGTTGAGTGTTTGAGTCTGGGCATTGGGTTGTGCCTTGGTGTCTTGTAGTCTCCTACAGAGGATGTTGCAGCTATGTTCCCATGTGGAGTCCGGATGTGCCATGCGGCGGGATGGGGCTTTTTATTTTTTTTTGGGTTTGGGTTATTGTGCCCTTTGGCTTTGATATGCATTGTTGTGTCGATCTCTATTAGCTGAAGCTTTTAGATTTAAGTGGTTGTCGATAACTCTTCTGTCATTATTATAGTTTTGTCTCTAAACAATGTTCTTACCTTGTGTAATATATCTCTCTCTTTATGGTGGTATCTTTGCATTTTCTTGGATTCATGGGCGTGTTTACGAATTCACATACTAAATTTGCTCCTGCAAAATTTTTAATTTAATTTGTTTGGCTGTTTTGCTCGAATAATAACTGTAAAACAGCCATGATATATGATGATTTTATTTCGAGAAACAATTCTTTTGTATTGTCCTGGTTTTGCATCTCAGGCATATCAAATATTTTTGTTCTTCCTTTCCCTGCTTTTCCCATTAGAGGGATTTTATTTAGATTGAGTACAGTGCTATTGATTTTCCCTCCCCTTGTCACTCTAGGTGTCTATGTTCACTAAATAAAATTTCTGGAAAAGGCTCAAGTTTAGTTGAGTATCTTATCCAGGTCTTCTTCAAACGTCTGGATGGGCTTGGCATCGAGAACAAACAGGTTGCGACTTTTACTTGATTAAAGTTTATTTGATTTATAACATGCTTATTCTATCTTGGACTGTTGATTTTGCATGCAATTCCCATAATTTCTCACCTTCTTTATGGATGCTGTGTGGCTTGAGTAAAGACGAAAAGCTAGTTTCTGCAGAAAAAGTCTGCCTCCTTGTATTGTGGCAAGATCTTTTAGCACACTAGGAAGATTAGATGCATATATTAACTTATTATGTTATCATGCCAACCCCACATAGCCAATCCACTGATTGATTTGTGGTGAGGCGTCTCCCTCTCCACAGAAACCACAAGGATCATTCCTTGTTGTAGTCTTGTTGGTTAGAGACGTGGGTAGAGTGTGCTAAAATAAGAAGAAAGCTGACCCCACATTGATGGGTTATGGCTAAGATGGTGATAATGATGGTGAGAACATCTTTGATTGGCCATTTCAAAAAAGTAATTAAAAAAAAAACTACTTTCCACTACTAGCTTTTCAGCAACCCTTTGGATGTTAGTTTGGGCTCAATTGAAACCATACCTGGAGGGATTTCCTAGTTAGTTTTTGAAATGACTTTCTTCTAGTTTCACTTAGTTTTTGACATGACTTTCTTCTAGTTTCACTGGTCATTTTGATAGAGGTCTTGGTTTGAGTGAAACCCTAGATGGATCAATTAATGAGCTCCAAATTGGTGGATGAAACTTGGCCAGACTTAGAATTGACAGTATGAAGTAAAATGGTTCTTTCCAGTATCTGTAAGGAATTGATCCATCTTTAGTCTCATAACCTCTGCAAGAGTGCCACATGCCTTTCCAAAGGGAAAGCTCTCAGATAATCTTAATTTTAAAGCCCTTTCTTTTATTGCATTCAAATTTCTTAAACATATTTTTAAAACATAGAAAATCTTTAATAAGAACTAATCTTATCGTTACGTTGATAAAATTACAATTTCAAGCAAGAAGAAATCAATTCGTAAGCTACTCTAGGCAGCTAAAGGAATTTGGAAACCGAATTAGTTATTTAAAAATCACAATATATCATAGTTACATGCAAATAAAAAATTTAATTTCTTAAAATAGGTATTAGTCTATTACTTCTAATTGAGACCAACATTATTGGTCACTCAGGCCTCCACTCCCGCTGTTGGCCCTAGATGGGCCATGAGCCAAGGGTTGCATTCTTTTCTCCCTTGCAATAAATATATTTATATATATATATATAGGGTTTGATCCTATGAGAGCTGTTTTCACGCACCGACCGTGAGAACTTTTATGGGATCCAAAAGTGGGTTCCATTTGGAGATGGGACTGGGGGGATGGAAAGATCTATGTGGGACCACCCCAAATATTAAGTTTGGCCCTAATCACATGTCCTTAGGACCCTAACACCTTCATCTATGGCCCACAAAACCTATCTATTCGGATTGTTGCACAGTTGATCAAATGGTCTAGTAATTTCGGATTTCATTGAAACTTGGGACGTGTAACTATCAGGGGGTCCATGTGTATTGCAAGGTTTGGATTGGGTGATAGATGGACCCCACATAGAGTTCTCACAAAATATGGTGAGAACTAGTTCTCATGGAATTATTTTCTTTTATATATATATATTGGTCCTCAAATATGAATTTATGGAGAGAGCTAGAATCACTCCATCAAGCACTTGTGGCCACAATCAAGGAATATCTCCTGAAGTTGACCTGGAATGGCACATTTGCAAAATTTTTCCAATCTATCCATCCAATCTGTCCAGAAATGTTTGGTTTGGTGATCATGATTAAACATTTGCAGCTTGTTTGTTTGTAGGGTGGAGTAAAATGAAATAAAATGGAGTGTCAGATCAAGAGAAAAAGAAAGTAGAGGGAGTTGATGGTATGGGCACAAAATAACAAAAAATATACTCTTAAAAAACACAAAATGAAAAAAGTATTTTTTTTTAAATGACGAACTTGAAATGACAAATAAAAAGAAAAAAGTTGCTTTTACCCAACTCCCTCCACTTACCTTTTCTCTTGGTTTGATATCCATCCTACAAACAGACTCGAGGAATTGTAGTGAGAACTTCTTGAACTGATCTGCATAAGTTTTTTTTCAAGTTAGGTTTCACTACCAACAAAAAAATGTTAGATTTCACTACTGATAAAAAAATGTTAGATTTTGTCATTTCTCTGAGCATGTTGCATTGTCTCCTACGAATACTGATAACAAATCAACAGATGAAAATTGTTATTCTAGGTACAAAAAAAAGGGGGTGGATTTGACCAGTCAATGTGCGATTTTGCCTCAGATTGTTCAACAGTAATGGATGGTGCCCATAACGTTCACTTTCAAGGAAATTATCATGTATTCCTTCCACTATAAGCTGACAGGAATCTTGAAATTGGCGGAAGAACATATGATCTAAGTTGTAGACAAAAAGTACGTAAATAGCCAAGAACTATGCAGAGCTGCCTAGATGGACATCTTAAATGATATAGTGGGTTTGGTTGGATTCAAGGCTAGGAAAGGGGTTGTAGGGAAGACAGGGAGCTTCCATTTATTGGACTGAATATGAAATAACCTGAATGATGTGCCTATGGTTCAAGTGATGCAAGACAAACCCATGATCGATGGGTCGACCAGTTCTTTGGGCCCAGCCCACTCATATTATTTGCTTTATTTTATTTGGATTTAATTTTATGAGTTATGTTTTTAAGTTATTTAAGTTTGGTCGGTGTTTTAATCTCGACCGTCAATGTGTTTAGAGGGTTGATATTAGTCTTAGTTTTAGTTTTTTTAAAGGATGTAATGCTCTTTTGGCTTTAGATTTTGATTAATGAAGAAAAGATTTGAGTTCTCTCTCTCTCTCTCTCTCTCTCTCTCTCTCTCTCTCTCTCTGTCTCGTGAAAAGGACCCGCGCAAGGCCATGGGTGTAAGGCCTCTCCAGTTCAAGAATGAGGTCTGAATCCATCCTCATATCTTCCATATTCTCCTACCCAACCTGCATCGATCCCTGTTCCACATCATCAAGGCTCTCGAATAGATTTGATTTGGTTTTGATTTTTCTTTAATGATGCATGGAGATGATTATTATTAGAAGCTGGATATGGATGGAGGGAAGATGGTAAGGTGTAGAGGATGAAAGAAGCAAAATGGGTGGTCACCAAAAGCTCTAAGCAAATGAGTTGAATTCTGGTTTATTATATGTGAAATAGGGAATTCAATATCGGTTATTGGGCTAGATGAAGTTGGAAGGTGATTATTTTATTTAACAAAAAAATGCTGAGTTGCAATTCCTAAAGGCAGAAGCAGGTTGGGTTTTGTTTAATATCTGGGACTACATAAACCTAATCGGGAGTGATTTTGCTGACCTCTTGGCCGAGAGAGTTGGATTTGGGTGGGATTTGGACAGGCTACGCTGAGTAATATACTTCTGAAGATCTGAAAAGGCGTTGAGCTGGATTGGTCAGTTCAAAATTTAAATGTTATGAATGATGAGTTTTTTGCTTAGATTTTTGAGGGTGAACACACTGGTTGTTTTGGCTTGAATATTAATGGGGCTGGTGGGTTTGGGTATAGGATTTAGGTATGGGATAAAGGTGATGGGGGGCTGAGCTGCCGAGGTACAGTAGTCGGTGATTTCTGCATTAGGTTTTTATTTGAAGGGTAAAAGCAATAAAGTAAGAAGAACGAAGGAACCCCAGAGGGAAGATCTTTAATCTTTCATGATGTGTATGTACTGGATTGGGACATGATTGTCCATACTATGGACCAGCTGGTGTAGACCCGGGTTTGTATGAAACCATACTCGTACTGATTACTTGGTGGCTGACAAAGTTACAATATATCGGGTGAAAGAATATCTTGTTTCGAACCTTTAGTGGTCTTTTCAAGACAGCCACATGTTGCATTTCATTCAACTTTCTTCAACACATGTTTCACTTAAAAGTAAATATGAACTAATCCTACTCTACTTCATCCTTAGGCAAGATCTATCCCTAAGCTGATCCACACAACTTAACAATCTTGGCACCTAAACAAAACATGTTCAACATGCAATCTATCATATCTTTATTTAGGATTGCTTATTGAAATCTGAAACCAAATAAAAATTTGAATTATTACAATTGGGTTGCCATTTATTGTAATTGGGCCCAGTTTGGTTGCTGTTTGGGCCTCTACTCCGGTTGCTAAACATTCCTACATGGTTCATGAAGTCTTAATAGATAATGTTTGGATATTGCAAGATTCTGGATTTGTTAATTTGTTTCCCACGCTGGGAAATGGTGCTGGAGGTTTTTACCATTTTTTGTTCTCTTTTTTCAAACTCTGGCCATCATCAATAAATCCATGCACTTATAAAAATTGACCATAAACACATATTTATGTTCTTAAATTATACTATTATTTTCAAATAGTGATGTAGTTGTTTACAATGCTAGAGCTCATTTGCATCTTTCAAGAATAATTCTGGGTAAATTTCAATTATGATAAAAATAACAATCAGATAAACTCCCTTATCTTCAAAATTTCAGCAAGTTGGGCGATCTCTTTTCTGTCTTGGGCTGCTTGTTCGCTATGGCAATGAGTTGATGGTCCCCTGCAATAACCAAAATGTTCTTGTGATCAAGTGTGTGTCTTTGCTTAAAAATTATCTTCTTGGAGAAGATTTTGGCATAAAGGTCCGATCTTTGCAGGTGAGCCTCTCTCTCTCTCTCTCTGGTTTTAGAAATGTGTTTCAATCCTTGACGATAACCTTCTGATTTAGTAATCTTCATTTCTGCAGGCATTAGGTTTTGTTTTGATTGCTAGACCTGAGTATATGTTGGAGAGGGATATAGGGAAAATATTAGAGGCGACCCTTGCCTCTAGTTCTGATGCACGACTTAAGGTATCATTTTTCCCTTTCTACTTCCAGTTTGGGATTTTCTTTTGATGTATGTGTATCAAACAGATGCAAGCATTGCAAAACCTTTATGAATATCTTCTTGACACGGAAAGCCAAATGGGAGGAGATCGTGCCAGTAATACTGTTACACATCATCCTGAAGAAGCGGGACAACGAGTGCCTGTTGCTGCTGGTGCAGGTGATACTAATATCTGTGGGGGAATAATACAATTATATTGGAGCAACATCTTGGACAGATGTGTGGATGTCAATGACCAAGTTCGTCAGTCAGCTCTTAAGGTAAGAACCCAGAGGCAGTCTTCTGTTACCCATTTCCCTGAGTAACAATCTAAGTATTTGCATCTCTAATACTTTTGTTCATGGTTGCATTGCCAAGAACGACAAAACTGGTTTCAGTGTATGACTTGGTGATGCAGGCAACTGTTCTACATGTGATCATTGGTCATGGTTAAGATACAACACAAGGTTGAGATCAAAGTGCCTAAAGATTCCCAAGTTTGGCAATTGTAAATTCCCGAGGGTTTGGGCAAATGAAAATTCTCATTTTTGAGGATTTTCAGGTCTGCCGCCCTTCCCATCGGGATTTGAAAATCCTTATTTTTTGTGGATATAGCTATTTTTTCGGCTATACTCTTTGATACACTGTGATATCAATGTGAAATTCTCTTCTATTTAGATCCTTAGTAAGGAATTCCTATTCAAGAGGCAATGAGGAATCCTCACATGTGCATATTTGATGCAGTACGGGGAAGAAGAATAGCTAACGGACTAATCTCCAAGTCAAAAGGCTTAAGGGTGGGATGCTTAGGTGCTTCACTAAAGACAAGCAATAACTTTCAATTGAGAACTAAACTTAGAATTTCATTAATATCAGTAGTCTATCCCATAAGAAGGGATTACAATCTTTTATATTGACTCATATCCTAATCTATTTTTGGAAACAATCCTAATTAAGGGCATGCTTGGCAAGGGGGTAGGATAAAGTAACGTTAAAATTTGAAAATTTAAATTTCCTCCCTTCTTTAAAAAAAAAAAATCAAATTTCCCTCATCTTTTTTAAAAAAAGTCAAAAAGTCTTCACTAAACTACAAAAAAAATATTTTTAAACAAAAAGTCAAAATGATTCTATATCAAACAACTAAAAGCAAAAAGTTATCATAACCCAATCATATATTATTTTTTCTTGATTTTGGGTTTACTCTACTTTACTTTACCCTACCTCTCTTCCAAACATGCCCTAAGAGTTCTAACTCAATCATATTACTAATTTCCATTATTAAAATATAAGACTCCTACTAATAATAAAAATTAACCTTCACTGCCGGGCCTTAATGGACTTGGGCCCAATGAGCTGGCCAATCATGAACTTGGCCTACATCAATATTCCTCATATTCCTCACCTATTACCAAACATGCTCTTATGCAAAGTGCAATCCCAGTAGATGTGATGGCTTCAAATCAGTATAGTTGTAAATAAAGAAATTGGGGGACTACATCTTAACAAATTTTCCTTCATTCTTTCATCGGTAATTAGCCATTGGCTGTTTATAGTACAATTACGATAATTTGATCTTAAGATAACTCTAAGCACATCATTACAAGGAAACTCTCCATTCTCCAATTGTTGATAACCTAATTATATTATAAATCTAATCTATCCCAACCCCATCTTAATCACTGCCATAGTTCAACTCTTATCAAATCCTAATCTAAGATGAACTCATCCTCAACGCATGCAACTTTAATGCTCTTTATTATCCACCCACAATCACATGGTCTTTTTAAGTAGAGGATCGTGTGAATCGTCATAATAATTATGATCCCTTTGACCTCAGTTGATGTCACTGGTAATCATTGTCTGTTGTAGAGTCTACATCACCACCGCATCCCCCTCATTTTGAGTCTCTCTGAGTTGGTGGTTGTGACATCAGATGTCATGATCAATCCAAGTTAATTATATTTTAATCGGGTTTTTAAATTCCACCTAACTTCATTTATAACAATTGGCGACTTTTTTTTTCCGCTTATAATGTTATTTTCTCATGTTTGTTGAAGCAGATTGTGGAAGTTGTACTACGTCAAGGTCTGGTTCATCCAATTACATCTGTTCCATACCTTATAGCTCTTGAAACCGACCCTCAGGAAGTGAACTCAAAGTTGGCCCATCACTTGCTAATGAACATGAATGAAAAGTATTCCCTTAACTTTATGCCTTTCAACTGCCCTACTTGGTCACCTTTTGTTGACTAATAAAAAGAAAATTTGCAGGTATCCATCTTTCTTTGAAAGCAGATTGGGGGATGGCCTTCAGATGTCATTTGGATTCATGCAATCTATCACTAGTTCGCATGAGTCTTCCAATCACTTCAAGGTAGCTGGACATATGAAAGGGAAATCTGATGGCAACATTTTTACTTATGCAAAGATCGGAATTTCTCGAATCTACAGGCTTATTCGAGCAAATCGCATCTCTAGAAACAAATTCATATCTTCAGTAGTTAGAAAATTTGATTCTGGAAGTTGGCACCAATCCTTAGTTCCCTTCCTGATGTAAGTATCATGAACAAACCTGTGCAAGAATTTCTTTTTATAATCAAAGGTTGGTAATTCATGTTCAGAATTGCATTTGTCCTTTTACAGATACTGCACAGAAATTCTTGCTTCTCTCCCATTCACATCACCTGATGAACCTTTATACTTGATCTATACAATAAATCGTATAATACAAGTCAGGGCTGGCGCACTCGAGTCTGAAATGAAGACCTTGAGTTACCATGGCTTGCATGGAAGCATTGCAAGTAGTACTCAAGAAAATGGGATAGTTCAGCAGGTCCTGGGAATGAACCATTACACTGACAATGGTGACATTGAGGCTGCAAATGCTGCGAGGGTTGCTCAGGAAAATGGCATAGTTCGGGAGGAGCTCAATGAGAACCACGTTTCTGATAATAATAACACTGAGGCTGTGAACATGCATTCCGCTGCTTCAGATGGCTCTTGTGGCATATCCAACGAAGAGCTACAGAGGTTTCAGGTGGATTTGATGTTTCTTTTCAGATGGCACCATGTGACACAAGCACATTAACATAGATGCAGGCAAAACTCATCCAACAAATTTATGTATGGCATTTCCTGGAAAAAGAGTAATTAATGAGAGCATTGACCAACTCAATAAGAAGATCCTGCTTGTGATCCCTTTTAGCACCAGGCATATTTTGACTATAGGAAACCTCTTTGCCAGTTGACAAATCCAAAATCTCATCGATCGTACTTGACCTACTTGGAACTGGACTAGAAATCATATGTACTGTCTCATTTTATACTATTGTTATTGCTAGCTGTGGCATTGTTTTGAGGATTTCTTCAGGTTCTCTCTCTCTCTCTCTCTGTGTATATATATATAGAGAGAGAGAGGCAAATGCCCCTGAGCATGGTGCTCCCATGCTCACCATCTTATGGGAGGGCAAGACAGCAGGCCGCAGACAACGGTTTAGGGGCATGGGATTGAGCTGAAATTTGATTTGTGAGCGCTGCACGCATGTATCTTTCCATCACCTCTCTTTCTCAGGATCTTTGGGCCTTAGGTGGGCCCAATTAGGTGATGTGCACGGTAAGCCTGTCAGCACTACTCTTAAAGGAAGATATCCCATATCTATACATGCACACACAAAAATGCACACAGAAGGGTTGCTCTCTCTTGTCCATCCTAACGGTGTGAACGCCATGTGAACTTTCTTGTAAGGCCCACCTGGGTCATGACAATCGTGGAGAAGGTGGGGGATCAGAAGATTTGGATGGGACCTATGCTTTTGCAAAATTTTAAGCCTATTAGACCATCCTAACCCCTTGATCCATGTCCCTTAAGTTTAACATTTTTAGAATGCATCATTTTTTACGGATTTCAATTCATTGGTAAGTAGAAGTTGGATGACTTTCGAATTTGGGTTTGTGCCAATTCAAGAGTAGAGAGAGGAGGAAGAGAAGTGGGGTGGTGGTGGGTGAGGGGAGTGGATTGATTACCTAGGGGCCCGCGAGGGAGTTTGCAAGGTGGATTCCCATGCTTATGTCTGCAGGAGAGCCACTGTGGACATAATATTTGTTTTGATTAGTTTCTATCCATATACGCATGGGCTATGTTTTGCTAGTAGTTTCCTTTTACGGATTTGCTTTGAGGGGTAACCTTTTTATCACCGTATGTGATACCCTATGACAAATTTGAATAATAATCGCCATTGGGTTTGCATATAGATTTTACTTGTCTTTCGATGTGGTTTCTTTTCTTAGCAATTAGCAGTAATCATCATCTGATACAAGTTCCTCATTTGACCTGATTTAATTGTGATTGACATTCCTTTTTGGCTTCTTTGTAAACCACATCATGTTGTTTAATTAACTTTCTATTAATGCAGGAAGTTTGTCATGCTGCAATAGCTTTGCAACTTCTTTTGAAGCTAAAGCGACACTTAAAAATTGTGTATAGTCTAAATGATGCCCGTTGTCAGGTATATAGATATTTGCAATCAGTAGTGTAACATTATCTATGATTCTAATAAATTGACCAGAGTTCTTGTAGTGCGAACAGGTCCTTCTAACTTAAAATCTTTTTCTTCTTTTTCCTTTTGAAATTTTGTTTTGATGCAGGCATTTGCCCCAAATGAGCCTCCAAAGCCTGGAGAGGCACTTTCCAAGCAAAGCATTCCCTTTAACATCAATGAAATTCAAATCAGCTTGCCTACCACCTATAAAGCAATGATTGAAAAGTACCAGGTAAAGTAGGACTCATCTCAGCTCTTCTTTTCATGTGTGTCTCCATCTATATATATAATATAAAAAATATTATGGTGTGAATCATCCACTCATAAGATCAGGAGAACTCGCTTGTGGGTCATGCTAATCATGGGAGAGGGAGATGAAATGATCTCAGTCAAAAGAGTGGGGAGAATATCAACGCTGTTAGATCATCCTAACCCTTGATTATGACCATCAGGTGTCATCTTTTGGATTTCAATCCAAGACGAGTGACGGTTGGATGAGTAACAAAGTTGGGTGCAATTCAGGAGGAGGGCAGGTGGGGGTGTGGGGATGGTTAGTGTGTGAGGGGGGTATGAGTGCGTGTGCATGTCTAGGAGTGTATGTGTGTGGGGGTGTCTGCTTAGATGTGTGTATGAATTGTTATGAATAGTGGTTGGACTTCGGGTGGTTTAAATTGAAAATGTACTTCATCCAAATCAACTAGCAAACAACCTGAATGATGCAGGGGTGAACAACACTAACAAGTTTTATAAGAAAGGGCTTGACCCTATTGTGTTATCTAAGCAATTGAAATTGTATCGTAAATTCACAAAAAGAAAACCTATCTTAAAACAAATTTTAGACAAAGTTCTAGCGGGGCGAATTTAGAAGGTTTTGCTGAGTATAATCTCCAAAGAGCAAGGAGCTTTTGTGAAAGGAAGGCAGATCTTGGATGGTGTTCTTGTGGCTAATGAGTGTGTTCACTTGAAGCATAAGGATAGGCTACCGTGCCTTATTTCCAAGCTGGATATGGAGAAGGCCTGCGATAGACTAGATTGGAAGCTTTTACAATATCTGCTTAGAAGAATGGGTTTTGGTGAAAAATGGAGAAAGTGGATTCAGGATTGTGTCTCTTTAGCTTGGTTCTCTATTATTATAAATGAGTCTCCAAACGGGGTTTTTTTTTTTGGCTAATGGGGGCCTTAGACAAGGGGATCCAGTTTCGCCTTTGCTCTTTCTGATAGTGGCAGAAGCTCTGAGTAGAATGATAAAAAGGAGCGACAAATGCAGGCTTAGTAGAAGGTTTTAAGGTGGCCGCAAATAGTCCTGTAGTCGACCACTTGCAGTTTGTAGATGACACTCATCTTTTGTGAAGCCAATGAAGACTACATTAGAAATGCGAAAGTCACTTTCACCTGTTTTAGAAGCCTTGTCAGGTCTTTAAGTTAGTTTCTTCAAAAGTGAGCTAATTGGGATATGAGTTGAGAAATCTCTGCTTCTCAAATAGGCTGACATTTAGGTTTGCAATGTGGGAGATCCACCGGCTTATTATTTAGGGTTGCCTTTGAGTCTGGGATCAGCTAAAAAACATTTGTGGAACCCGGTAGCGGATAGGGTGGAGAGAAAGTTGTCTTCTTGGAAAGCTAACTACTTGTCCTTTGGGGGAAGGGTCATACTCATCAGGTCAGTGCTGTCAAATTTTCCAGTTTATTACTTTTCTCTTTACAAATGCCCTGTCTCAGTCATTAAACAAATAGAAAAGCTGCAGCAAGACTTCTTGTGACATGGCAATAGTGAGAAGAAGTTTCATCCGGTTGATTGGTATTCTGTATGTAAATCTAACGAAGGGGGCTTGGGAATCAGACCTTTTAGACAGATGAATCTAGCCCGATTGAGTAAATGGCTCTGGAGACAAGAAGGATCAGATAATCTATGGAGACAGGTTGTGGCGGGTAAATATGGCTTCTTTTGCAATGGATGGGACATCCAGGATGCTTCACTCAAGGCATCGGCCATATGGAAAGGTATCCTTTCAGTCAAAAAGATTTTCTTAGAGAATATAAAATATCTTGGATTGGGTGAGAGGATTCTTTTTTGGCAAGATAGATGGGTTGGGTGTAGGCCACTGGCTGTCCAATATCTGGGCTCGTTCAATTATGCGGTGGATAATGGGATACGGACGCGAAGGTCAGGTGCTACATGTCAACAGTTGGTGGTTAGTTGGTTTGGAGCCCTGTTTTTAGGAGGAATTTAAATGAAAACTGGGAGACACAATTCATCTCTCTCCATACCATTCTAAACTCAGTGTATATCCTGGAAAGAGGAGAGGATGAAAGGGTGTGGACTGCCTCAAATGATATATCTTTCTCGGTATCTTCTTTCTTCTTAGAACTATCTAATAGATGGCAGGAAAGGAGTGTGGTAACTAGCACCTGGAAGATTAAGGCTCCAAGAATGGTGATCGTTGAGTGGTTGGCTCTATGGAAAAGAATTCTAACCATGGATAACTTAGGGAGAAGAGGGAAGATGGTGGTCAAAGGCTGCCCTATGCGTTTAAGAGATGAGGAATCAGTGGACCACCTTTTGCTCAATTGTAAAAATGCCCAATAGATTTGGAATTCGGTGGTTAACTGGTTTGATTGTTGCTGGGTTTTCCCAAAGACCATCCTTGATCTTTTCCAGGCATGGAAGGCTCCATTCGGTGTGCCTAGAGGGAGGGAGTTGTGTAGGTTGACTTTCCTTGCAGTCATATGGACTATTTGGAAGGAAAGGAACAACAGATGCTTTGAAGGGGTAGCTTCCAGTGAGGGTTGGTGGAAAAGACTAAGCTTTCTGTTGCTTTCTGGGTTCCTTTTAAAGACTACTCTGTGGATCAAATAATGATGCACTGGAAGGAGCTGGCTTTCTCTTTGGCGGGGTGAAACTAATCATTTAGGCGATCAGGCCGGGTTTTGTAGTTTCCTTCTCTGTAGATTTTCCTGGTCTTCTTTTGCTTTTCGAATTTCTTGCTTGTCAGTATATCTCTCTTGTACTGCTGGCTTTTATTGTTGAGAGTTACCATCCAAAAAAAAAAAAAAGGAAAAAACTAACAAACAAACAAAATTTGGACCATACAAATAACCATATTAAATGTATAAAATGAAAAAACAAAATATATTCATTCCTTAGGGTCATTTCTTTTTGAGTCATCTATTTTTGTTCTAAAATCTTTTTTTTTTCAGTTGGTAACAACAAAAATCCGCTTCATTAGATTCCAAAATACCAACATTCTTAGAGACCATTGCCAAAATAACTCCTCCACTAATATGGACCCCTCCAATCCCTGCTGGGTCCAGCTTTCCCCTAGCTACTCTATCTATGTTAAATTTCATCACACATTCAAAACCAAAAACCAATTCAAAACCTTTCTATCCTTATGTGATCTACTCATCAAGGTAGCCCCCCAATTATGCAATAAACCATCAACTCTTATGTTATCAAATTTGCTTCTTAAAGAGACCCAGTCGGCTACGCATGCAGTCTCAAGATGCCAACATCATCCGTAGACATTGTAGCCCCTCGAATGATTCTGCTGCTCCTTTCCTTCCACATTAACCATAAAATTGTAAAGGGAATAAACCTCCAAATAAACTCATCACACCCAAAGAAAGAAACCATCCTCCACACCTCAAACAAGACTGACAAACACTATGGCAAAAATCATAGTATACTGCAGTTACGGAAGTGTTACCACAAAACATGAGAATAATTACAGTGAAGGAAAGGTGGTCAATAATTACAAAGAAGGAAAGTTGTTTTAACTGTTTTCCTATGCCTCCTACAAAACAGGCACAAATTTGAAATAGCACAAATTTGAAATAGCAGTGGACACAATGCTTGTCCTGAGATTATCTGTCATTAGCATCCTGCCGAAAACAACAAGCCAGCAGAATTCCTTCACACGATAGGGTGCTAAGCCCCTCTAAACAGGCAAGCCAGGGGGCCTAACTTCAAAAGCTCCTTCTAGCTCATAGTAGAATTGTAGAGGACATCTAGGATGGACGAGGTTTCTAAATCTGATTGTCACTCAAACACATTGTGTATGAATAACGATTTTCTAAATATAATATGTAAGTGAGGAGATCAGTATCATTATGTCTTGTTAAAAGGTAAAGAAGCCAATTTGGTTACTATAACATGCCGCTTCTTATTTACTAAAAAAAGAAAAAAAAACATGCCACTTCTTAGCATATCTAGAGAGGACTAAAAAATGTTGAAAATGATATACAATTCCTTTCAAAACATTTGATTTATGATAGCAAGCTCAATGAGTCATTCTTTTGGGTAAACTTTGTCAAGTGGGTCAGCTAGAAGGACCAAGCCCAAAAGAGCATCCAAATTGACATTACTTGGGTCCAAAAAGGCCCATTTGGTCATTCTGGGTCATTGGAGACCATTTGGGTCTATTGAGTCAAGTAGGTCAGCCCTGAGGACCAAGTCCACAGGATCATCCAAATTAACATGACTAAGGTCCAGAAAGGGTGGACAAACTCTAGAATGAGGTTCAAGTTTAGAAGTTTTCGGGACCTGTGAATGTGTAAATGGTTTTTTTTTTATGCCCTTTATTTCTTCATAGCCATGCCAGTCAGCTGTGTGATGCATATTCATATTTCAACAATTGTAACAGATGTCTGCCGAAAAGTATTTTGTTGTGAATTGAAGAAACAGTAGAACTAACTCTCCTATCCAAATTTAATGTCTATTGATGACTTATATATTGTTTCTTTACCCTTCCTCTTGGTAGCTATTTTGACTGATTTCTTCATCCAATGCTCTGATACAATGGTCAATTCTTAGCTAATGATATCTCTTATTATATAAGTCGAAAGATGGAAATTAAAATCAGGTCACGTATCCAAACTCTTTTAAATGGAAAATGTGTACCTTGGTTTTTAAATGAAGCCAACAGAGTTGGAGTTGGGTTCGGTATATAGTTTTCTTGGACAAGGATCTCAATTACTGAAAGGGGACCTGTATCTGAGAGCAAACCCAGCTCCATTCCAGGTTTGAGGGTCGATGCCCATGCCCGTATTGAGATTAAATGAAAGACCCAAGACCTGACCTTGAAGCAATAAAGGATATGCATAGGATAGTTGTCGATTCCATTCTGTTATGGACGGAATTGGCCTTGGGTGGAATGGAATGGCCCCTTAAAAGTTCTGGTCCCAAGTTTGATCCGTTCCGGTCCATCCCGATTCCAATTCCGGTCCAATTCCACCCCATTCCGGCTAAAGTTTCATTCTTACATTCATATGTAGTAAAAACTAGAAAATGGTCAAATGTAGAGTGTAGTTTAATATAAGTGTTGTAAGTGTGTATTTTTAGTATTATTTTAGCATTCAACTTTGTTTTTCAATTTTATGTATTCTTTTATACTTTTTTCATTTTTCAAGCGAGTCTTTCGCAGAATGGAATACCGGAATGCAGGTTCAAACCGTAACCGCGACTGGAATGAAATTGGCAATTATGATGCATAAAGCAGAAAATGAATTGAGTTCCAGATACTTAAATAGTTACGTATTACCCTTTATATATTTACATGATATATAATGGTGGTGTTGAGAGTACCTGGTGATCAAAATAATAACCAATGTGTATTTGTATGGGCCCTGCCCCTGTACAAGGTGTATGTACCATAAGACAGTACGAGGTAGCTGGATGGGGCCCCATTGATCTTGGGATGTAGGGGGTGGGGGGTTGTGGTGGTGGTTTGGAAAGATCTGTCTGGGTAGACCTCAGATATTAAACATGGGGTCAATCTCATGCCTCAAACTACTTGATCCATGACCCACAAGTTTAACGGCTTTATATTTAAAAAAAAAAAAAAAAGGCCCCTTGATCCAATGGTCCAACCCATTTAGATGGGTACAAGCCCATGGGATCTTTTTTTAGGGTTCTTTTTTTTATTTTTTATTTTATTTTATTTTTTTTGGCGTTATTGGGTTGGGTGGGGGGATCATTTGCCTATTTACGTATATCAGTATGTGCATTATCTCCCTAGCATGAATGGAGATCAAGAATCAGTGGATTAACCACTGGTTTGATAAAACTGCTGTGCTGGTCAAAAACTGTTCAAAAGTGGCATAGGTCGGAGCAGTAAATATTGTTTTTCATTGTTTATTGTGTCAGGTTGAGCTGGGTTAAACCGGATGGTCAATCACCATGCAATCTACACTCTTCAGTCCGGTCTTCAAAATATTGACTTGATGTCATGGATGATTAACTAATCCCTTTTACAAATTTCTCACACGTAACCGAAGATCAAGTTAAGGCTGAAACTAAAAATTCGAATTAAGAAAAACAGTGTTGCCGTTTCACTTGTCCTATTGATGTCCATGAACAACATTTGTACTCATGGATGTGAACAAAAGGTGATGAGAATGCCAGTGTGCTTGTTTTCCCCAGTACTTATCTTGAGATATCTTATGTTTTCTGGCAATCTATTACTTGAGATGTGCTTTGGCTAGCTTGTGGGAAGTTTTTTTAATCTTATATCACCAAAATGGAAACAATGAACATGGCCAAAACTACTACTAAGTTCGTGGATAGGAGCAGCAATTTATTGCTAGTTTTTTATGTTTAAATAGTCATTGTCTACAAACCTTAATCAGCTTCTGCTCCCAATCTGGGTGCTCAAAAGCTTGAATACTTGATAATGAATAATGAATTGATCTAAAACTTAGCAAATCAATTGGTAGCTCAGTTGGTGAGGCACCTCTCTTTGACAGAAACAACTAGGGACTAATTCCTGGCTGTAGCGTTGTTGGTAGAGGCTTGGGTAAGTGTGTGTGGGTTGCATGTGTGAGTACTTACCTTAACTAAAAAAAAAAATTTCTTTGGTCCTTATAAAATTTGCTAATATAGATTTGGGACTCTAGCATCCAATAAGATCATCTGTTTATTTTTAACCCCTCTTCATTTTTGGGAATAACTCCCCTTTGGCTAGACTGCACTGAACCTAACTTCCTGCCTATGGCAATGTGTAGGAGTTCAAGGTGTCCCTTAAAGAAGACACTGTTGATTATGCTACTTACACTGCTAATATCAAAAGAAAGCGTCCTCCAGCCAGAAATTCTAGAGGTGGGAGATCCTTTAGAGAAACAGGTGATGATGAAGATGATGATGATGAAGACTGGAACTGTGGTTCTCGAAGGCTCAGTAACAGCGGCCAGAAAGTATACAACGGCAGGAGGACCAGACAACGGTTGTAAGTAGAACGCATTGCTAACCTGTACATTATCATTGTAACAGTAGGAAGTAGGTCATAGAAATTGGGTAAAATCATAAAAAGTTGCAGGCAAAGAGCTCCTGCTTTAGTTGCAATTAGTTTGGGGGAGAGGAGTGTGGGTGGGTGGGTGGGGAGGCTCCTTTCGGTGGATGTATAAATTTTTTTGTAGATTTACAGCAGTTCAGTCTTACAAATGATGCCCCCTTTGAATGAAAATCCTTTCCTATTGAAAAATGGGCTTTTGTGTATTATGGGGATATTCATCTGTTGATGGCTGACCCAGATGTGTGCAGCTTCAGAATTCAGCTTCACATGTACATAGTGAGTTCTTGCTTCTTTTTGCATTGGCAAGAGTGTTTACTTTTTCTTCTTGTAAGCATTTCTACCATTGGGTACTATCTAGATGAGCTGGGGTTTGGCAGGGCCCCTGCTTGTATTTCAATCAATAGAAGATAACGTTGTCATGTCCATATAGTTCTTATTTTACTGAAAACAATTTGGATTTAGCAAGGGTGTAAATTTTTTTTTTAATGTTCTGAAGTTATTCTACTCTTTGTTTGTTCTAACTTTTCAGTAGATCTGATTTAATTGCTTTGAACCCCTTTGTTGTCTCAATTTGCATTGGTTGGACCTACTCAGGTACTCCCTTTTATAATATATATGATGGTTTATGTTCCAAAGGCATTTTACTATTTTCTATGGTGAGTGTTTTCCATCATCCTAGCATGTATAACCAGTGCTTAGTTACATTGCTTAGTACTTTTTTAAGTGATGTGTGATGAGATTCTAGTATTTTCTAGTTCAGTGTTTGTTTGGGCATGTCGGATTAATCAGTATTGAAGTCCCAGGATTTTTTTAGTAATGTCTTTGTGGAAGGGGCGGAAACTGAAAGATTGAAAGTGTGTCTAGGGGCCATCAATTTATCTCTTTCATCCATTCAAAAGTTGTCTTTTGATAGGAAATTATTATCGAGCCAGTCTCTACTCTAGGAAATTAAATGCCAGAAAAGTGGAGTTCCCATTTACATCGTCTAAGATATGGATATTCGTCTTGCCTTCTCAAAATACTCGTTCCATTGGATCACCTTTACTATGTGTTACTGGGAATTTAGTACAAGATCTGAGTGTTTTTTATCCAGTAAATTCCATATCTCATGGCTAAAGGCACAGAGCCTCGAAAATGGCAAATAACCAGTATGGGGACTCGGATCTCATGCGTGCCCACACAGGTCTTGTTATAAGGCCTAGTTCTAACGGCAACCTTTGTGAAATGAGAGTAACGTTTTCGGTTTACTATGGTGGAGCCGGAAGCTTCCTTCATGTAATCATATTTCATTTTTAGGTCTACTATTAATTACTTGAAATGACTTTATGGGCGGTTTAATATTTGAATAAACGACGCGTTTGTGCATGGACTCGGGAACTCTCGACTCTTGAGGTGCTTCTTTGTGAAAGGAAATAGTTCAGAAGGGTACATAAAGTAGACGAGAACATAAAGTATTGTTGATTCTCAGCCAACTTTATTTAGTATCTAGAATTGTACATACGATTTTAAATGTAACTAATGTATAGTTCTCTGACAACCCGCTTACGGCACGATTGTAGTGCATCAAGGTTTACCCAAGCATTTCTTGCTCCATTCAATGGTGACACTGAAATAGCAGAATCCCAGCATAACCTAAGTAATTCATGGTAAGGCTTCAAAGCTACTACTTTATGCTCAGCAGGTTTCAATTCGAAACGTTTAGAATATTTAAATAACTGGAAAGTTGATACCATGAACTTCAGATGGGTTTATTCGGTCTGTTTGCAACAGGAATTCAATTCACGTTCAGAGATTCTGGCTGTCGAATTAACCAAAGAATTTTTTTTTTTTTGAGGTTCCAAATTCACAAAATTCCAGCTTCACGAATGACTGGCGCATTCTGTAACGTATGAAGAATTTCGTGATCTTCCTTGGCAAGAGTTCCCCAAAAGTTTATAAATTGGGACATCTGCGGCAAAAGCATTCACATGAATGGTTGAAACGACATTTTACACACTTGTCGCCATAGCATCCTGAACCCAATCAGCTGAATAGTCGTTAAGGACTTCTCTCTCCATCAAAACTATCACTTTGACGGCTAGTAATGTCAGACTCAAGTGATTTTTAACCCACTCTTCATCCACACGGCTTAGTATGACCCGCAAAGATGTCACCTTGCCTGTTTGGGGCAAGAGTTCTCTTCCATATTTCAGCATTATGATCTATAATAGAGAGTCACATTAAAATTTGGGCAAAACCGCTGCTGTGACCATTTTGTCTATGCAGCACCATGTTTTATTTTAATCTGCTCGATGATGACTTGCCCCAGTAACATAACAAAATCTCGATGATGATTTTGACCAGAAACATTACAAAATCTCATGATCTTGGACGCGACCAACACATGAAAGACCATTGAACAGGTCTATTTGGGAGTTGCTGCCCTTAATCCGTTTCCTCTTTGCAAAAGCTGTGTTTGAGCTTCTTGACAGTTGATTTTTTTAACTGAGAAAAAGATCTTACCCAAAATAAAATTAAACAAAAAAGGCACGTGACATATAACTTGAAGATACAGATGAAACTCATATATAATGAGAGATGCTCTCTCTCTGGGATACAACAGATTATCAACCTCTTACCAATCACGGCTCAATAACCATTAGCGGCTGCAATGCGAATAGAGAAGCATATCATCAGTATAAAGGAAAACGCGTTTTTCTATTAGAAACATAATATAATATTGCGGGGAAATTTTGATGTGATTGAATTTTCAAAGTATGCAAGGCATTCACAACATTTTGTTCACCCTACATCCAAAGACAGTATGAATACGCCAGCAGGACAGGTCCAATCAAGGGCCTTACCCAACCTGGTCAGTTGCAAAGCTGCAAACTTTTTTTTTTTTTTTCAAATTCTTCGTAACTAACCCAACCACCCAAACTTTCAGCCTATGGTCTGTTCCACACTCAATATAGAGCTGTTAGGTGTGCTCCATACCCCCACGTTACCAAACTTGCAGTTTGGGGGGCTGCCCCAACCACTGACAACCATAATGCCATGATTGGGTGGATGCAAAAATGGATAGCACCAAGAAAAAAGATAACACATCAAGAGTCGAGAAGAAACTTGAAAAGAAGAGACTTACTGTGTCAACACTGACTGATTTACCATCCACAGCAAGTATCTCCACAATCGTTCCAGACTGATCCGCCTACAGAAGAGAGAGAGAATCAGGTTACTGCTGCTCACAAGGCAACTCAATAAATCGCATTATTTGGATATAAGCATGTTATGCACATGACCTAAAATGAGTACAACTCAGAAAATCATCTTTAGGTCAAATGCAGGCCCCCCTCATTTGACTTTCATAATTTTATAGAGCATTACAACTAGGAGAAAAAAGATTATCCTAAGGCTGGAAACAATGAGTTCCAAGATAGATCTTGTACATGGAAAGCTAAAATGGAACTCTAAAAATGTAGATAATCATTCCGAGGAACACACTCATTAAAAGGTGGAATTTCCCTCTAGAGTTCCTGGATCCCTTCAAGCATCTGAAAAGAGTTGTAATTTCTGACGCTAAGATTACCTGAAAAGAGCTGAAAATTGAAATGCGTAATATTACAAGGGTGAGAAATTTTTTTAATAATTTATATAAAGTAAAAACACAACCCAATATAGTCGAGACAAGGCTTTGATGATGAATGATGACATTAAGTAAAACATGTGCTATTATTCTTTTTGTTACCCTAATATTCATCCAGTATCTCCTTGGAGATTTATATTGAAAGGCTTTTGATATAATTCTTAAACAACCATAAATAAGCACTACATTGCTACATCACATTTGTAGTACAATTGTCTTTGAATTTGTACAGATAACCTTAGTGTATGGAGTGAATAGATCGGGGATAGTTCAATTTCAGTACTATATGTTTATAACCTTAGTGAATATAACGGGGATGGTTCGATTTTAGTAGTATGACCTTGGTGAATAGAGTGAATAGATTGGGAATAGTTCAATTTTAGTACTATATGGAAGTGATGCCCCTATAGGGGCTTTGCCACACATGTTTTTGGTGGTTTCATATTAGTTAAATCCAATTCTAAACCCATAAACACACACACACACACACACACACACACACACACACACACAGAGAGCACAGTGCGCCAAAACACCTAGTGGGGCCCAACTTATGATCCATCCGAGTGGACCATAAAACAAGGACCCTCTGTGATAGTCACTGATCCCAACTTTGTCAGCCATCCAAATGGTTTGGACTGTTGGATCAATTTGTACTCAATTTGGCACCAATCTCGTCGACCATTGATTAAGTGGTTAGAATGATGATTTGAGCTTTTGTCACCATACATGGGTAGGTGTTTTGTGTGGGTGTGGGTGTGGGTGTGAGTGGGGTGGGGGTGGGGTTGAAACCCTAAATAAGGCCCTTGGTGGGCCCCCTAAGAAAGTGGTGCAAAGGGACTCCCATATATATATATCCTCTCTCAAAGCCAGTGATCACCATTGTGGGGCCCATACGTCTTGAGCATTGTGACAAAGGCTCTTATCGTCATTGGCCCCACTTGATCCATGCCAAACAAGTTTTCACCATCCAAAACAAGAGCACACTCGATCCAACGGTCTAGTTAATTTAGATGGGTGCCAAAACCTTAGGACCCATGACTATCAAGTGGCCCTTATTTTATGGTCCACTCGGTGGATCAAAATGTGAGCCCTACCACTTGTTCCAAAGCATTGGCGCTCACCGCTCACTAAGGGATTCCACACACACATATCAAAAAGATTCTGGTAAGAATTGGTTCTCACCGTGCTTCCATGAAAACTACTAGTGGGGCCCACCAAGCTACCCATTCAAACCATGCACAAACAGGGATCCCCTCCCCCTCCCCCTCCCCCTCCCCCTCCCCCTGAGATAGTCATTGATCCCGATGTTTGACCACCATCCGAATGGATTGGACCATTGGATGTTGGGTGGGAATTTTTTTTAATAAGAATGTGATTCAACTTGTAGGCCACAGATGAAGGGGCATGGGATCGGGGTTAAAGTTAATATGTTGGGTGGACCTACATAGATCTTTCATCTTTCCATCCCCCTAGTCCAATCCCTAGATGAGACCCATAGTTGTGGCCCACAGAATGTTTTCATGTTGACTCCATCGCCTAAACACATAGTTGTCAATTTTGTTCCATTTTGGTCCCAACTCCGGTCTATTCCGATCATTCTGGTCGTTTCGGTCCTAATTTCGACTCCAACTCTGCCCCATTCCGGCCAAGGTTTCATTCTTTCATTCATACATAGCAAACTTCAAAATGGTCAATTGTAGAGTGTAGTTTAATTTAAGTGATGAAAGTATGCTTTTTTAGTATAATTTTATCACTCAACCATTTTCTCAATTTTAGATATTCTATTTTTTTTTAAAATTTTCAATAGCATCTTCTCCAGAATAGAATACCGAAATTGAGCAGAATGACAAAACATTCCACCGCAGGGTCCAATCTTTTTTTTTATATAACAATAAATTTCTACAAGGTCAAGCCCGAGTGGCGACTAAAACAGAATTGACAACTATGCTTGAACAAAGTCATGTGTGTGTATATGTAGATATATATAGGGAGAGAGAGAGAGAGAGAGAGAGAGAGAGAGAGAGAGAGAGAGAGAGAGAGAGAGAGAGAGAGAGAGAGAGAGAGATTACCTCAATCTCATTCATCAGTTTCATGGCCTCAATAACGCAAATGACCTGACCTTTTTGTACCTTGTCCCCAACCTGAAGAACCACAGGTGTAATAAATAACAGCAGGATAGAAACACAGAAGCACACACCAGATACCAAAACCTATGATAAAAAGCTAGTCATGTATTCTTCACCAGAGTGAACTACATACCTTAACAAATGGTGGCTCCCCAGGTCCAGGACATCGGTAAAATGTTCCAGCCATGGGACATTTCAGTGGTGGATGTGATGATTTGCTTGATTTCGCTGGAGCAGGGAGAGCAGGAGGAGCTGATGATGCAGATGAAGCAGCAGGCCTAGCAGCAGTCTGCGTTGGTGCTGATTGAGAAGGAAGCATAGGTGCAGAACGGGGTTGCATCATAACAGTAGGAGCTGTGGTTGGTTGCGGGAATGCTTCCTTTTTCCTTATAATAAGCTCACAATCCCGTTGCTTCAGTTTCAGCTCCATAATATCTCTTGAATCCACAAGCCTGCAGAGGTAAGAGTGGAAAGAAGGGCGAAGACATTGAAGTATGAGCATCACCCAACATTCTGAAAATTTGATTGGCTACTATAAGCAGCACTTTCTATAACTAGAAGTCTGAAACATAATCAGAACAATGTGCAGCTACAAAAATACATTGATGGATAAAAAGAGACCAAGTACCAACAGAAACGTTTTGTTTCTGCTCAACTCTGAAGTCAGTAAAAAAAAAAAAAATAGTCCACATTTGTAAGAAAGAAAATATAATTACTAAAAGAGCCAAAACCTATGATGCACGGATACTTCAAAATGGCGAATGTATCGTGTCATATCATATCCAATACTTCACATTTTAGGTATAAAATCGGTGTCACTGCCGTGTCCATATTGTGTCCTTGGCTCCTTGCCCTATCCATGCCGTATATGGGCATCATAGGCCACAACAACTAACTCTAAAAATTTTATAAAATTTAGATGGCAAGGCCAACAGCCACAAATTTAAAGCGGTGTTTGTCATATACATAGACAAAAATACTGATCCATGAAACTAAGGTGCAACAGAAACTATGCACAACATGAGAAAAGTACAACAGGATAAAATAGTCATCTTAGGAATATGGTAAATCTGAACAGATTCGAATCTGATTAGATTAAACAACATTTAGTATTCCAGGAAGATAAAGGACGTTTGTGGTTTTCTATAATTTAATTATTTATCTGGATTATTCATTTAATATGTACATGCAATCTCATTAGTCATAATGCATAATAAAATTACAGCATTGTACAGTTCACAATGAGACATGTGCGCGTGCGTGTGAGAGAGAGAGAGAGAGAGAGAGTCAATCTCTAAATGCATAATTAGAGTTAGGCTAGTCTGACAATAATGAAACTCTAATTGCAAAGGAGTATAGTACAACTACAGTGTCATACAAGTCTCTGAAACAATGTATTGTAACTAGGTGATTTTTTTTTTGCTTTGTTTTTTGTTTTTACTTTTTTGAATGGTATTATTGTAACTAGGTGATATAGGCATGCTACAACATTTGAAAAATAAGGAAAATTTTCAAAATAGGGCTCAAGTTTTCTTGAGTTCTCAATCAGGACAAAATAAAAAAAAAGGATTTCAAAACAGGACTTCAGTTTTCCAAGATCTTTCAAATTAGGACATCCGGTGAAAAACCATCCCGCCGGCCAGTTTACTTTCCATTTTTTCAAAATTACCAGAATACCCTTCTGTCTTTTGAATAAAAATATAAGGTCCTAGGCCTCTGTTTTAGTTCTAATTACACTAATTTAATGTGTTTTCTTGGTTTTAGGGCTGTTAAGAGGGTTATTTGTAATTTTGGGTTAGCAATAGGGGCGATTTGCGATTTTAGATAGTGGGTGGTGTGTGGTCCTTAGTGTAATTTGATAGAATTTAGGGCCTGTTTGGATAAGCGAAAAATAGAGTGGAGTGAAATTCAATGGGCCTAATAGCTTAAAATTTCAACTCTACCCTATTTGGATGAGTCTTGCCAAAGGATGAAGTATTGTTGTCAGCCTATGTATACTTCATTTCACTTCAACCCTAAATACTTCAATTTCTTTGAGTAAAAGTTAATTCTACTCCATAATATTTTTAAATTTTACTTCACATCAAGCATCCAAATAGAGTTAAGTGAACTAATCTTTCTTAACTTCAACCCACTTCTCCTCCACTTCACACCTCATGAAAAATCTACCTTACTCTAGTCTACTACTCATTTATTCGAACAAGCCCTTAGGGTTCTTGGGGGGAAATTTGCTATTTCCTTGAATTTCCAGAAAACACCTTGAGAACTCTTCTTTACAAGACATTTCAAGCGAGGCATTTTGTCATTCCCAATTCTATTTCAAACCTATATAACCAATCCCCTCCCCTAGCCAACGACATTTCCCTCACCCCCCCCCCCCCCCCCCCCCTCTCTCTCTCTCTCTCTCCCTCTCTCAAGCTAGGGTTTGATCAAGGCAATCCCAGGTAATTCTAACTAATGATCAAGAAGATCTCCAAGTTTCCAGCCCTTCCCTACTAGATCTACAAGCTCTATCATCTAGATCTCTCTCCTCTTTTTCAAGGTGAATTTCAAGTCCTATCTTTATCTCTAGTTTCTCATAGAGTTCTTTCTTTGAATTCTAGTCTTGATGCATGTTTCCCCAATGGATCTGAGTGTAAGAGCTGTAGATTGTGGAGTTTGGGGGTTTTTAGAATGAGTTCTTGGATTTCTTAGCTTTGGAGGGATTGGATTGGCTAGGATTCTTGGTTTGGATCTAAGACAAGTGCAATATATATGAATTATAGCATGCATGTATGGTTTCTTTGATTCTTTTGATTGGTTACATTGAATTCTATTGATCTATGTAGAAAACCCTATGATCTAAGCTCTTTTCATGTCTTGAGACCTTTGGTATGCTTGGAACCCATTTGATGATGAAAGGCCCAATTTCCATGTAATTTGATGTTGTAATTTGGTATGATAATAGGGACAAATGTATCTTGGATGTTTGGTTTGGATTGGGGAAGAAGTGAGGTGAATGGTAGAGCGAATTTCGACTTTTGAAGACATGGTTTCTAAGATGCCACAGTCGACCATGGAGTCTCCACAATCAACTGTAGGTTCCCAGAAGGCCAACCGCAGATACCTTATGGTCACAAATCTAGAAGCTATGTATTTCAAGATTTTTGAGCTATGGTTAGCTCACAGTTAACTGTGACTTGTCCACAATTGACCGTGAGCCGAACATGGAGCCTTATGATTACCTTTTCCTAAGAGGTTGATTGACAAACATATATACAGCGGCTAACTGTGAGGTGACTGTAGTGTATCCATAGTCAACTGTGATAAGGCCAAAATCAACCATGAACCTAGAATTTTCAGATGACAGGAAATTCATGGTTTGCCCCTTGGACTTGGTTTTACCTATAGGATGGCTTGTAAATGGAGACCTTATGGTGTGAGGATGGTTGAGATTAACATTCTCTCACTGGTTACTCAAAGTAGGGTATGGAAGGTAGGGTTGGACCAATAAGTGACTAATGAGAGGTCTTAGATGTCAATTACCATCAGAGCACCAAGTATAATCTATTGGACATCCAAAGCTCAATTTAGTCACTATATCGGTTAATTCAACACCCAAGCCTGAAGGAGGGACCTTGACCTAGGTTCTCTACTCCCTTCCTTGATTGTTTAATTTATGGATCCATGTACATAATACTCTCATATTTCCTCATTATCCTTTTGACATGGATGGATGTGTGGTGTATACTTTTGGATGATGATGATGAGGACCTTGACCTAAGGTTTACCTAGAGGTGATCTTGTGTATGATTGGAGGATGGATTATCTGTTTCTAAGGCTAGGCAGACTATTCAATAGTCAGATGGATTGGGATACCTTTGATTGTGGAACCTTAGCATGATATGGACAGTATGGACTACATTAAGATACTTTGATAGATTATTGTTATGGGATGGAATGTTATACTTTGATGGTTCAATTATGATGGAATGGATACTTTGATGGGTCCATATCATGGCATGGATGATGGTGATGGTTTTGGGTGGGATTACCCTTTGCCTGGATTTGTAAACCTTGCATGAGCCAGACATTGATCTTTGCTTGTGATTCATTTGAGTTGGGCATGAAAATCCACTCTATTGAAGAGCTTAGCCATGGATTGATCAACCTTGGTAGGAGCTAAAATTGCTTCGCCATCTAAATGGGAATTCTTTGAGATGGACGTCGGCCACTAAGTACCACACTTTGACACTTGAACTTGGCATAGTACCAAATTTTGTCAGACTTTTTCAGCAAACTTTGCTTTGGCCGAGTTTGTCACTCCATGCATCCCCGCCTCAACTCATATATAGTACGCAGTAATAGCCTATGTGGATGTGCCTTTTTGCTAGATGTATGGACTAATGGTAGGATACTCATTTGCATTGATTCAAGATGGTCATATTTCTTGAATTATCTACCTAGTTCCTTTACCTTAGGTACTCTATGGATCATGGTTATTGTTATTATTCTATTTGATGAATTCATTCTATGTTCATATATATTTTCTTGTTGGATCCTTTGGATCTGACCTTTCTTCTTAACCTTGGTGTTGTAGCTGAGTCCCCTTCTGTTGCATTGGAGTGTGAGGTGTTCTTTGAGACACTGGTACCTATGGAATTTTAATGGGGAGGCAGTGATGTAGCTTAGTCACTTGGCATCTCAGAGAGCGACAACCGCTTTAAGGAGTTCTTAGTCTTTTTCAGTTGAGAGAATTTTCTAATAGAATATGTGGTATTACATATGGAACATGGTAGATGGACTAGCCCTGTCTTTACATGACATATATGGTTGATACCTACTATTGGGATCTATGTTGCTTATACTTTTGCTAATTCCGATATTGCTTCCATTAACTTTATTATAACGACTTCCGCGTATATGTTCTATTTCCAAATGTTGCAAAAATAAATAAATAAATAAATTGGACCTCACTGCAGACTAAGATTTTGGATGTTCGCATCATCAAATTTTGATTTCCATACTTTTTGGGGACTTGGATCTGGGGGCGTGATAGAAATAAACCCAAAAGAAAAATACCAAACACTCATTCCTTCCCTTTCTTCTTCTTCCCACCCCTTCTTTTGTCCTCACCTCTCCTGCTTCACCATGACTACTTTTCTCTTTTTCATTGGTATTGTAACATAAAAAATCATAAGGGTATGTATCAGTACTACTGATAGAAGGAAAAAAAGCACAGGAGGTCCTTGCTTAGTCCACCTGCATCATTGACATGGGGCAAGACAAGTGTTCTACGCTTGACTTGAAGCCCAATCTCAACTTTACAGATTCCACTAACCTAGCATTCCCAACTCCATTATACTAACAGGCATCCTTTCCCCATGTTGCATGTTTTTGCTTTATTCTCTATATATAGTTTGTTAGTAAGGTTAAGCATATAGGGTTGCAGAAAGCCATCACTATATCTTTCTGTGATCTCATGACCTGTTTATGGTATTTATCATCGCATCCATCAATCAAGCTCTTATATGTCATTGTCAACTTCCTCTATTGGGATTATCATAGCGCTACTTTAGCATCTAGATTCCATGTTTTTTTATTGGATGATCATCAACGAGGTTGGGTGACATGAGGTCAGTTTCAGATTCAGCATCTGAGGTCCATCTAGATATACATGTTTTAGGGAGAAGCTATTGGTAGGGCCTTACATACCCAACTGCATGACCCACCTCTTGCTGCATGTGACCCTCCACACACACACTCTCTCTTTTTTTACTCATTTCTCCAATGAGCGTTGGTGATTATTCTCCTTCCTTTCTCCTTTGTTTCATTTCTCCAATGGTTGCCAATGGAGGAGTGGGGACAAAGGAATGGGAGGGAAGGAGAAAAAAAGGGAAGGAATGAGTGTATGGTTTTTTAGGTTCAGATTTTTCATTTAAAGAATTAAGGGTATTTTGGGAATTTTGAAAAAAAATGGAGAGGACACTAGCAGGTGGGATGTGTTTTTTTACCGGATGTCCTGATTTGAAAACTCATGAAAACTCGAGCCCCATTTTGAAATTTTACCCCAAAAAAAAAACTATAAACTAAGCAACCACCAAAAGGCAGTAGCCCAAGTGTTAAGGAAGGAGCACAATAAGTTTTAGCTCAATCTTAAACCAACAATTTCATTTTTCATTACTTAATGGCATCAACAAAAATGGAAACTTACAACAAAGTGCACTTCAGAAAACATTCCAGATTTTTTTGAGCAACATATGAGTTGTGGCTATCTCCATATGAAGTGCAAAATCAGATCATAGGGTAAATTATTACTGTAACAACCCGGGCCCAGTACCCACATAATATTGTCCACTTTGGCTCATGGGATTTCAAGCCAATCTTGCCACACAGTTTTAATACCCAGGATCAGGACTTGCATGTTTTCTGAAGTGGGACCTATGCCCCATTGCATATACCCAATCCTTTAGAGTTTCCCCACCATCTCTCTCTCTCTCTCTCTCTCTAAGAAGCATTGAAAGAGAGATGGAGGGCAGCAAACTGTCTGTTTTGATTCTTGCTGGTGGCTGTGGTTGGCTCTGGGCTGGGCTAGTGCTGTTGATAACTTGATGTTGTTGTTGCTTGCTGGTTTTGTAAGGGCATTGCTGCTGGACTGCTACTGTTGTTGCTTATCTTGCTGGTGTTGTTTTGGGCTTGCGCTGTTGCTCTCGCTCTTGCTCGCTGTTGCTGTGAGGGCTTTGCTGCTACAGCACTCTTCTTCTTCTTCTTCTTCTTCTTCGTCTTCTTCTTTCCCATGCCCAGCCCATCCAACCCACCTCTCTCCCCCTCTTTTTTCCACTCACCCACACCAGCTGAATTGGACCCATTGCACTTTAGCCATCATTCATCATTTTTTCATCTTTCTTTCTCCCCTTGGTTGGAAGAGGATTGAACCTGACTCAGCCCTGGGCGAGTTGGGTCCCGAGTCTGGGTTTTTAAACCTTGGCCACAGGTGTGAAAATTATAGATTTCAACACTAAAAAGTCAAAACCATTAATCAACTCAAAATTCCCCTCAAGCAATGACAGATGAAGTTTGAAGTTATTGGTTCTTACTTGACAAGGCTTGCCACTTCAGACATGAAAGCAGAGAGGGATGAATTAGGCACTGCAGGTACTTTAGTTGGTTCTACATCTCTAGAATCAGATGATGGTGCCTCAGAGTTGGTTGGGGCAGCTGAGGCCGAGTTTGAAGATTTCTCGACAGCAACCTTTTGATATAAAATGATTAATAGAAGCAAAAAAAAAAGTTAGTGGAAAAAAAAAAGCTAAAATTACTTTTAGCAATGCACCTCATTAATCTGGGCTCTGCAAACAGTAGGATGATTCCACTTAGAGCCCTATAGAAGACAATGAAAACTGTATATTTATGGCCAATCAAAAAGCATATATTCACCCCCACCCCTCTGTCAAAATCATTCTGCAGAACAAATTTATTGGTGAGAACAAAGAACCGATATCCTCAGAATCGAATCTTAGCATAAAGTTATCATTTTTTTCTCTTTTTTAGTTGGCGTCTCTCACTCTTTTGTGGTTTTTTTTGTCCCAATGTTTTGTATTGGTAAAATCATAAGGGTTAAACCTTGGATTAAAAAAAATAATAATAAAATCATAGCATTCTTGGTGAACCGTGGAATTTTTGTCAAAAAGGAATTATAAATATTCCACAGCATACCATTACCATACCAATCATCAAATCATGCAAATTAAGGTTTCTGACTTGAGTAGAATTAAGAAAACCTCTGCAGAATGTATGCCACATCTATCATAGTTTCATCCTGCCAACAAGACTTGCATCAATGTCATATGATCTGGCCTAATTACTATTTAAATTCTAGCTTTCCATGGTTGTCACCAACCTTCTAGAGAAAACAGAACTCAATACAGTGACCTGGCCATAAAATAATTAAACACGGAACTCATAAATCTCCTATGGAAATTAAACCAAGGTAACTGTGGGAGAAAATATCAGGAGCTCTCTTAATATAACATAAATAAGCCAACCATAAACATATAATAAAAATATAAGAGGATTTCCACTGCCATTTGAGCCCTACTAGTCAACTCACCACCTCAGCATATAGCAGCATATTGTTGAATACATGTATGGCTATTCATCGATTCAATTCCAGAGTCAGAGCCATTTCAACCAGAGTCAAATAAAATGAATATCACGCTAAAGGATTGTCAACAATGCTATAAGAAATACTCTCTCTAAACCTTACCAATTGATTGTCTCATCCATTCAACAGCCCACGCCAAAACACTGTTTCCAATTTACAATGTCTTGCCATACATGACCTAGATCCAGGCAGCTTGGCCTCAAAAGTCAGAAGTAGTATTCCATTTACCAGCCAGATCTAGAAACAGGCCCAAGCAAAACGCATGTGCCAAATATCCTGCCAAAATATGGTAGTCCTGACCCATAACCACAGTTTAAGAACTCGCTGTAGCTCTTTAAACTCAGTTGAGTTGCTCATATCAGTAGCAAAACAGAGTGCATTCCATGAGAAACTCAGTCCTCCACAAGTTTCAGTGGGACATGGGTTAACAAAGTTGACACAGCCAGAACAAGGCCAATATCCTGTCAAAATTCAAGAATACTATTAGAGTCTTTCATTAATTATTTATTCAGATCAGGTCTTTGCTTTTTTACATGGTCATGACCCCGCGGCCCAGACTCCGAATGAACTTGGCCCAGTAGCTTTCACACCCAAGACTTGATTCCCGGTTTCTAAACTAAGCCCATAATTAGTAAAAGGCCTAGTAGACATTCAAATATGGTGATGAGTAATGATGACTATTTGGAATTTAACTGTCTTCCCCAAGTCAAATGGATGCAATCAATCTGAAAAAAAGAACTAACCCTTGAACAGCTATGGAACAGTGCAACTACTAATTTCAATCCTAACCCAAAAAAAAAAACCTAATTTGAAAAACCAAACCATTTCTATAATGCAGCACACATCAGCAAAACACATTTGTACCGATCAAAGCAACAATATCATGAGATCAAGACCGCACCGTGGATCATTCAAATCCATGTTTTACAGCTAAGAAAAAGTAGTCACCTGAAACTGTGTAGAGAGCGGCTGGTCTCGTGAAGATCCACCTATCAGTGAAAGCCTCCTAGGCGCAATCGGTGAAAACGAGACCTTAGCCTGCTGCTGCAGATTCTGCAGTTGCAGGCCACCGGATGAAGCACATGCCGAGCATTTAGGGCACGGAACAGAGATTGAAGCCATATGGATGCTCAAAACAAGAAGAAACTAGTCGACAAGTTCAGATCCCCTACAAGATTAGATGAAATCAAGCAAACGCAGAAGATTTAGGGCAGGACAGTGAGAAACTATCGAAAACATACGGTTCTGGGCTAAAATCGGAAGAAACGAAGCTAATCAAGCTGATTCAATGCGAAAACCACACTGAAAACCCGAAAGAAGCCGACTTTCACACAAATTCAGATGAAACGAAGCAGAAAAAGCAGAGGAATAGGAGCAGAACATGAGGAATCGACCTAGAATCTCCAATTCCGAACAAGATCAGAAGAGAAGAAGCAAAATCAATCGACCGAATGCGGAAAGGAAAAGCACGAAAATTCAGACCAAACGAAGCGAAAAACAGAGAATTTAGAGCAGGATGGTGAGAAACCAAACCTCAGAATCTCCGATTCTACAGAAAATCAGAAGAAGCGACGCAAATGAAGTCGATTTGGAAACAAGAATCCCTCAAAGCTTCCGTTTTAGCAATTCAAATCGATCTAAACCAAGCAAATGAAGTGGATTAGACGCTGAAGACGAGACGATCGACGGATCAAAATGTGGAGATCGAAGAGAGCGGACGAGAGGATCTGAGTAAGACCAAGAAGAAAGCGATGCAGGAGAGAGAGTTACGTTGGTGAAGGAGGCGATGAAATCAAGGAGAAGAGATGGAAGCTTCTAGAAGAATATATGTTTCTTCAGTTCGATGAAAACGAGAGAGACAGAAGGAAACATCTCCACCTCTTTCACGCGGCTCTCTCGTCTTGGGAACCTTGAAGGAGGAAATGAACACGGAAAATGCGTTTGGCTGCCTGCGTTTTCCGTGGAAACTATAAAAATTAGAACACACTTGTTGCTTCCACTCCAGGGGACCATGTCATTCTGTCAAATTGTACTTTCCAAAGGAATTAAACGGAAGTTCTCAGGAGAAAAGTATGTTTGAACTAATGATCTACAAAGATGAGTGTGCTGTTAAAAAAACAGTACACTTTTGGCTAGTCATGATTCTGTGGTCTAGTTTCAGTATTGTTGCAGGGTTGACTTACTTATGTAAAGCTCTCGAGCCCTTTTTTCTCTTTATCCTCAAAGTGGATTTTGTAAAAAGACGTTCCATGTTTACACTTTTGCAGAGGAATATTTTGAGCTTAGATTTTTTTAATCAATGGAGAGATGTGAAATGAATATAGAATGTAAACGTTGTTAGAAAAAATGGTAACCACATGTAATCAACGAATCAGCTACGATGAATAGGTATGATTATATCATTCAAGAATCATACACATGAATACTTATATGATTCGACAACCTTGCTTATATTCCTAGAAGAGAAAACTCATTTATAATGATTATATTTCAAATCTCTAGAATTTAAGGTTACAATACATCAATATATATAGTTTCTGTTTTCTTGATTATTAAGAAAATTCATACATAATAACTAAAATACCTCTAACTTTGAACATCGGACTAAACCAAATTTCAAGATAAAACCCAACAAATATACTCTAAATAAAGTGAGAATGGCAAGCTAAAAAGTTTAATGGGGTCAAGCTTATGACCCATTTGGTTCATTTGAGTTGAACATAAACTAGTACCAACCCCCTCTCCCTCAATAGTCACAAAATTTGAAAATTGCACTCATTTGAATGGACTTAAACTCACATTTCACTGTGAGGACTTATTAACTATTTATCAAATGATTAAGACAATGATTTGAGACTTTTATCACCATGAACAGGTGTGGTTGGGGTGGAGGTGCTATAAATTAGTTAGGAAGATGGAGTTCACATAGATTCTCCCTGATGTTGAAGCTATCTAAACTTTTGTGTTTCCATTAAACAAAATTATGAAAAAAGAAAAAAAATGCAAATATGACACTTTGCATCAATTTAAATATTTATTCATATTGATGCTATTGAAATTATCAACGCATATTTATAAGTAAGTCAATGGGACCAATCAACTGGTGTAGGCTATTTCCTAAATCTCTCATCCTAGCTTTGATATCGTGAATCGCCACCTGCTATTACGCGCTCAACTATGTTCTCCACAAATAAGTATCCTTCTGGCAATATGTTGGTGATCTTCCCATCTGAACTGCCCTCATGGGCCGTCTGTGCAAACTCCTTTGTGGGACCCACTGTGCACTCCATCAAGAGATAAGACCACGGGGATAGAAGATCCATGTGGCACCCCTAGCCCTAAGGTCAAGTTGGGGGTGAGGTAATACATCTGTGGATGAAAAAAGTAACTGCCTAAATTTGAGTATGGATTAGATAGTTAAGAATTAACACCTCTAACTAATAAGGTAAGAGGCCGTTTTTTGTAAAATATGAAGTTGATAGAGAGTATCAGTCAATTCACACTCTTAATATGCCAATGCAAATCCCCGCGGAGGTCAATACAATTGGCAATGGCTAACCATCATTATTATCATCGTAGCCTTTTTCTATCACAATTAAGCTGGTCGTGTATTTTTACTTTTTATAGAAAAATGTATATTACAATGACACCCTCCCACTCCATAGTGGCCAAGAGTCTTGAGAGTTCTACTCTCTCGTCAAGTTAAAAACAGGGATCAATCATTAGCTCCCTCAAGCTTATGTACGAGTTCCCCAGCCAGCTCATATGGTTTGAGACTGAATTACATGTCCTAAAGTCAACCAAAAGAAAAAAAGTCCCTTTCGATCGAATGGGAGACCCTTTTGTTGCTACATTTAAATGGCAGTTGACACCGATGAAGAAACATTAAAAAGGCAGTTGATCAACCACCATCACAACCAGATTTTTTGGCTACCCAATAAATGCCTCTCATATGGGGCCATATCTTCATGCCATGCCAAGGATTCCACATTGCTATCAAAAACAACTCTAATTTTTTATGAGCACAAATAGTTTGGTGCAGAGCTTCTTTTTTTCATTAAAAGAGAAATTTTGGGATTAACCTTTTCTCAAATCTGCAGAGTATCCCTTTCCTATTTCCTATCAAGAGGGATTGAGGGAGTGAGGAAGGTTGTCAGAATCTGTTTCCCTACACCCTATGAAAATATTTTTTTGTAAAAAACCAAATCACTTTTCAAGTCATCATCGTAATTCCTTTCTAAAATGCAAATGGTTACAATTGTTCACTCAAGCAATCCAATGTTTTAGAAGATGAAAATAGAATGGTTGTTGGCATGGGTCGGATTGTTGTATTCTGCAAGAAAATAAATGTTCTCCTTAATAATATGTAACTGTACATTTACCAATACTAGGATGACCCCTCCTTACATGATGATCGTCATATGACCACATGGAAGGAAGAGGGTCCATGATTGGAAGATTGAGATATACTTGGAGAAGACTTTCTGCCCATGGCTCACCCAAGGTAATCTGCATCACAAAAAGATTTGCATGCCCGTCCAGAATGCGGCTTGTAACTGGTGCTATCATTACATCTTTCCTTCAACACAGTAACAAAATTACTGGAACCATTGCACTGACTGGGAGAAGAAGGTAAGAAACTTGGGTTATCAAATCAAAGTTCATTGCACCCGCATGACATGCAGAGACCGAAAAAGGAGAGGTTTTACACAAGGCAAACCATGGCCGCGCTATGGTGCAATATTTAGAGCTGATAATTTGGCTGAGATCTGAATGCTGTTGCAAAGCAAAAAATTCATAACAAAAACACCAACCCTGGAATTCTTTCCATGGAAAATTGGTGTGTGAGTGGGGGAAAACAATTGGACTTTGGTTGGTTAAATTTCTGAGCCCATGCAGAGGCCGTAGATGATACATAACGGGATTACCTAATGTCGGAGCCAGTATGTGCGGCGCCTGAACCAGTTGTAGTCAGGAAGACTCTGGATGGGCCCCATTGCAACAATTGTAATCTCCTGCAAAAATTAAAAAAAAAAAAAAAAGACCCACATCAGAATTCTCCTCCTACAGTAATTTCCTAATTCCTGACCTGGAAAACAATGAAGTCAGTGGTCCAAACTGCAATAAAGACAACCTTTCAGAGATGACTGAAGATACATTTGGGTAACTACAAAAGGAAACCATTCACCAATATGTTTTTTCAAATAATCAGTGGTAATTTCCTACCAATTAAAAACCTTTTTTAACAACTTTAGCTGAATGGAAGCATGGAAGTAGAGAAGTCATATTTTACATGGCCAATACAAATTAGATGGGATAAGGCTTCAATGATGACGATAATATATTCATGTTGGGAAAAGCGGCGCAACGAAAACAACCCGCGATCAACGGATCTACCACGATGAACATACAGCAATCACACCCATCAAGCATCACACACATGACACAGCAGTTTTACGTGGTTCGGCAACCATGCCTACGTCCACGGGAGGAGAGAACTCATCTACTATGATCCCATCTCAATCCCCTCAGGATCTAGGGTTACAATACATCAATATATATAGTTCCCGCTTTCTTGGCCACCAAGAAAACTCATACACAATGACTAAAATACCCCTAACCCTGAGCCTCGGTTCTGGCTAAACCAGACGACCGATCCGGTTAAACCGGAATACAAGACATAACCCAACAATCTCCACCTTGGCTTGGATTCCGCAAATCCTCAGAGCCACCTTGAGATACCCGGTAATGTCTTCACGCACCTTGCTGAAGGGTACGTCTCCGCACACGCTACGACCTAGCGTGGCCACAGTTGCCTCCTTTGACCTCAACACCACCGTCTTGAACCTCCGAAGTGCTCTCCATTTGTTGCTACATGCATGCATCCGTGCAACACAATGAACCTAACTTCCATCCGTCAAAACAAAACTAAAGACCTCACCGAATCCGGATCTCACAGGTACCTTGTGAATCCTTCCTTCTGTCTCCATCTCGGTGTTCTTTCCGTCAAACCTGCAACTGTCCTGTTCTAGTCTGTTCTGGTGGGTTGGGCACAGTACATGCGGGTTAAGAATGACCCGATGCTTAAACCGGCTTACTCCGACCTGAACAAAACTACCTTTTCCCGAGAAAATCATCTCCGTTCAGGGCTTCCTGGATTTCCACTAGATGATATCATCGAAGATCCATCAATCCATCTTCCAATGATCCGTCGCATCTAACTCCACCTGAACCACAGATTTCCTCTCATGTTATTTGATGTTTCCTTCACTGCTCCACCTGAAAAAGCATACCCTATCAACCTGTAGAGATTTCTGACCATCTCACCCTCCATGATGACCAATGTTCCCTTTTCCACCTTCGTAACTCCACCCGCTACAGTGCACTTGCAGCCTTTGAAGTATAAGGCACACAAAGAAATCCAATTCTTCGTAATCCCGGAACATATATCACAACCGTTAGGGTTTGAATAACATCATTATACATCTGGATTTCTACCGTTCTTATCTCAAATGCTCATTAGTGGCATTATCCCCCCATAAGAACAAATCCATCAACCATGATAGTTATTTGCATCAAACGAATCTCTACGCGAACATATAATAGAAAGAATCTGAATCCCAACGCCATGAATCAACAACCGAATCCATACCTGTAGCGACCAAAACTGATTCCCTGTCAACCGAATCCGAACTTTGTTGCACACTACCTCCTTCTGATTCTGATTCCTTTTGCTTTTTCTTCCACTTTGGCATGTCGCTCCTTCCTGATCCCTTCGACGCGGATCTAAGCTTTCCATCAAAGTTCTGGAGCAATCTACCATTCTTGACATCAAGTAACACTTTTCAATCATTGCTGTGTCATGGAGTCTAACACTCTATCCTGCCAATCCCTGAAGTCGTTTCTCCATCAAACACTTCAATCTGGCCCGTGATGCTTGAATCCATTACTATCATCGTGAATCTGTCAGTTTCTTCAATCACCCCAATTTTTTGCCCATCAAACTGCCAATATCTTTTATCTGCCTCGTAGATCTCGTCACCGTGAGCACGCTGGAAGAAACGGATCTGAAATCTGACTCCGGATGGCTTCGATATCGCAGAATTAATTCTCTACACTCCAATTGGTCAAACATCCATGTTGACCGTTGACCAGCCCATCTTCTTCCATATACGCATAGATCTGCTCAAAACGAGTCCGTAGGTTCAAACGGATCTCCGATCGGACATCGGACGATCAAGATATCGCAGAAACAATTTCAGCCGTTGAATCTGGTCAAACCTGCCTGTTGACCGTGCTGACGTCACTGCTGACGTCACGGCTTGCTGGCAAACTGGGCTTCTGAAACGGATCCGGGTCGGGTTCACCTGACCCGGAACTGAAACTGAACTGCAGGTTGCGCTGGGCTGGACTCTGCGCACACGGGTCAGGTCTGACCTGACCCGAACTGGCCCAGAACTGCTGCTTCTCTAAATGGGTCAGGTCTAACCCGACCTGGACCCGAACCTGCAGCCTGCGCTGCCTGGGCTTTGCCGCTGACAGGTCAGGTCAACCCGACCTGACCTTGACTTGAACTGGGCTTCTTTCTCCACGGGTTAGGTCGAACCGACCCAACCCGTCACCTGGAATCGACCTGTGCCTGTTCTGCTGGGCTTATACTTCACGGGTCAGGTCAAACTGACCCGACCCGACCCAACGACCCAGTAAACTGGGTCGTCTTCAACGAGCGACCCTGTCTGCAACCCGGTGTCTGCAACCCGGTTTGCGGCGGCCGGTCGCGCTTCTTCTCCGGAGGCCTGGTCCGGCGACCAGCGGCGACGGAGGCGGCGGCGACTGCGGCTGCGACGGCCACAGCGACGGGTAACTGCGGCGATCGGTGACGTGCGACGGTAGAGAACCTTCTCTGTCTTCTTCCTCGGCAATTACAGCGGGATTCTCTCCGATATCTTCGCCGATTACCCGATCGAGATCCCCGATTAGGTGCTGCACAACTCGCCAACGGCCGAGAATCCTCTTTCCTCGGTCGCGGTCAGGATCGAATGGCTGATATGCGTTCTCCTCGTTCTCAATTCTGCAACCAACCAAAGCAGCAGCAGCACCGAATCCCTGCTCCCTGCTCCCTGCTATGTGCACGGCTCCCTGCTTTCTGCCGAAAGTACCGGATCTTCCTCCTGGTTTCCTTTCCTCCCTCTCTGCTTTGCCAAACCGAAAAACAGAACAAAGAAAATTCTGCACCAACCCTCTTGGTCCAGATTCAAACCGAGCACGATCCTCTCACCACACAAACAACCTGGATCCGTCAATAGCAAAACCACGAGCGATTTCAACCTTGATCTCTCTTCTTCCCGTTGATCTTCCACGCACAATCGACGCGATCCGTCAATCGCAAAATCCAAGCGATCTCAACCTTGCTCTGATACCACTTGTTGGGAAAAGCGGCGCAACGAAAACAACCCGCGATCAACGGATCTACCACGATGAACATACAGCAATCACACCCATCAAGCATCACACACATGACACAGCAGTTTTACGTGGTTCGGCAACCATGCCTACGTCCACGGGAGGAGAGAACTCATCTACTATGATCCCATCTCAATCCCCTCAGGATCTAGGGTTACAATACATCAATATATATAGTTCCCGCTTTCTTGGCCACCAAGAAAACCCATACACAATGACTAAAATACCCCTAACCCTGAGCCTCGGTTCTGGCTAAACCAGACGACCGATCCGGTTAAACCGGAATACAAGACATAACCCAACAATTCACAATAGAAACTTTTACTAATACATGATTGGAAGGTTGACAGTACCTTTTATATCTATATATGAGCATGATATGAGATCCAGTCTCTTTCATGCACACAAGTTCAATATTGAATAGCTCTGACTTTCAGATTGTGAAGATGCAATCATCCTTACCCTTTCATCTATAAATCGGTTTGCTACCCGTTTGACAGTGCTTGCATCAACTGCATCAATCCTAGCAAGGAGTTCAGAAAATGGGATCCTGCAACCATGTGTAAGTGGCTGCAAGAACAAGCAGATCAACTATAATAGGTTGGAAGAATGGGGGCTGGGGACTCAATTTTCACTGTCTCCTTATGTACTCGTAAGAAATTTGAATTGATTCTACAATCAATGAAAGATTACCTGGCGACCAATGTCTTCTGCAACTGGACTGGTTCCATCAGTGTGAAGTAGCAAAGATGATTTCAGCTGTGAAACAATATATGTCAATAAAAATTTCCATCGAATTGCTGTGTTTCTTCTTTTTTTGTCCTCAAATCAGAATAAAAAAATGCAACTAAACAGTCAAAACGGAACAATCTCTTTCAGGCTTTTTCACATATCACTCTCAAATACATTGAAGCATGATCATTCCTCTCTGAGTAGTGCTGCACTCCTGAGGCATGTATCACAAGTTCACAAGTGATGAGAGCTGGTATTGATAGAAAGCCATTCCAAAAGGCCAAAAATACATGCTGCCATTTTCAAAGTGTTACGTAAACGACACAATGTTGACAATACATTATGCTCATATCATACAAGAAAAACCTTTACTTGTTTTCTCTATTGAATAATTACATAAATCCATTAAGAGAGGAAAAAAAAAGAGGAACTGAGCTGGATCCCTTTTTTAATCATAAACTGAACTACAAATGATTAAATCATGCAACTTTGCCGGTGAAGCCACACTAAGAATGAAGCAGCAGCAGAATAGTAGCAAGGACAAGGTGCTAAAGAAGTACCTGATTACGAGCATGAGTAACATCATCTTCCGAAACGCGGTATGACAACTTGCTGATCTCATACGTGATTACAAATGCCCAATCATCCAGGCAATCCGGCTGATAACAAAAGGTTAAGATAAAAAATGTATCAACTGAATGTCAAGCTATATTCTGTACATCCATGCCACATTATCATTTGCTAATACTAGTCCATCAACACAGATAATATCGGAAGGACAGTATGATTGTAAATTTCTAGAATTTAATTTAACTGAAACATCTTCAGTGGATAGATGTTTCAAAAATAGGAGGGTCAATAAAATAAAGTTTGTCTGCTCTGAAGGTAGGCCTTACAACCAAGAACCATCAGCATATATCCAAAATGGTATCAGAAATAAATTGACAGGTTGCATGGTATGAATGGGTTTCTACAAAACTAAATCATTCTAACCTTCGCAGTGGCATAGACACCAAAGAGGCCAGTGTCTTTGTAATTGGTGTTAAAAGCCATCATGATCTCCGCTATCTCATTAATGCCAACTCTCTGTACCAACTCTTGACCTGTTTACAGTGCAGCAAAAGCAGCCAGATCATGCAGACTCAACAAAGTTTAAAATAGAGATGGAAAATGCACCAGAAAAACAGATATGTCCCTATGAAATATTAAGTGTGACAGTCATTGCCACAAAAAAGAAAGAAAAAAAAATTGTGACAAAACTTACCCCATCTGCTTCCCACCACTCACATTCTTGTTCCAAGAACCTAGCATAGACTGCATGACCAACAAAGCAATTGAATCCGGATCTGTCCAAGATGCTCCACTATATGCAACCGCAAATTGCGCAAGTTGAACATCATCATCAATTATACGAACCTACATTAGCAAGAGAAGAGAATAAAAAATAAAAAAATGTCTTCGACGAAAGACAATTGTTGAATAGTAACATTTTTTAAGTAAAAAGCCCAGAATTACAAGATCAAATTCCAAACACAGTCGAAGTCATGGAAACCCGCTCTTTACATGAGACTTGACAGGTAGTTGGCTCTTCTTGGTACACGCATGAAGCTAGTAACTAGGGAACTAACTAACTCCATAATCTGCATGAATTATGCTGGGTACCCAACAGGAATCGAAACAGAGGTGGTATGTCTAAGAAACAGATGAGATAGCCACAACATGAGAGCAGATAACCTCACCTCAGAACCAGTAAAAACAGCTGGCTCTTTTGCAACCAACTCAGAAACCGTAGTAGGATCAGATGACAGCTTCGTGAATAGCTTCTTTACTTGCTCAACTATATCTTCATGTTTAACTGCACCAGAAGCAACAATCACCTAACCACACAAAAGGTTTGCAGGAAATCAACTGTCTTACCATCAAGATAAACTATGAAGTTATAACTTGTGTAGCCTAAAACTAATACAAAAGATAAACATATAAATAGGCATTGATAATTACGGCTAACAAAATCACCAGACATAAGACCTAATTGCCTAAAGTAAAAGGTTCATACCATTCTGGGAGCTGTATAATGAGTTGAAATTTAGTTTAGAAGATGAGCTTTGGTGATCGTCCTAATGTTTTGAGCAGATCTCAATATGGTTCTACCCAAAGAGGTGTGCTGAAACGCAGCTGCATGCAAATGGTCAAAAATAAATTCTTCCTGTAGCCGCTCTACCTACAGGATAGAACACGAGTCAATTTCTTTATGAATGAGTGCTGCTATTTAATCAAGCTTTTTTCTCTCTTTGAGGCAATATCTCTCTAGACACAAGTTAAAAAAAAAATCCTCTTTTTTCTTTCTCAACATATCCAACACCCCAGAATACCCATTCCCTCTTTCTTTCTCTCTACACTCATCTCTCTCTACACCATTGTTTCTCCCTTCCCATTCCCACTTTTTCCTTTTACTCTCCAACTACACTCATCTCTCTTTACTTCTTTGTTCTACTCTTATATTGATAAGGGATGAGAATGGAATGGTGGTGATGTTTTAGGACTTTAATTGTTGTAGAAGTGTGAAATTGTGAGGAGGGAACAGATGGTTCCATTACAGGTTTCAGAAGTGAAGTTCCATCACAAGTTTCAGAAGTAAAGGAGGGTAAGTGCTACAAAATTCGAAATAGAGTTTTGGAGCACACGATCAAGCGCGCATGCAGAAAACCTGTTAACTACAAGGTTTTTGTGCAGGCTTGTGCACGAATTGACCCACCTCAAGCGCACAAGCTTTTGACTAGACATGCTCAAGCGCGCTTGAAGGGCGCTCGAGCGGGACCTGATGAAAATCAGGGTTCCTTTTCTACCTTTGAAAGGGGTTCAATACCCATCTTTACTGGTCCAATACCTTTCATAATCAATCCTGATTATGATATAAAATTCCAACAATAGGACTTGCTGAACGTAGAAGACCTTGTAGGGCTTTAGAAATGTTATCCTAAAACCCTTAACACCTGCCCAATGGAATTATAAATGCATGAACGATCTTGAAGGTTGGGATTGTCTCATGCGTGTTATCCAACTAGTCTACCACTTAACTAGTGGTGTCAGTTTAGGGACTTCAATGTACAAATACATATACAATGTAACATCAAGCAAAGGTAGCTATACATTGGATAACCTAAAACTACATCGAAATAGATGGTTAGAAACAACAAGTAATTAGACTAGGGTTGGCTAGTAAATTTCCTTTATTATGATCAATCTATTTGTTTTGGCATATTGGAAGAGTAAATATCAATGGCCTCCAAATTAATTGAATAAAGTTATGATACTTGTATTACTTTGGATTGATCACCATTGTACTATACATTCTTTCTATTAGTAACATTGAATTGAATTGTGCATTTAGATTTTAATACTGAATCTTTATAGTTTGGCACTACATAGCTTCGACCTCACAAGGCCCGGCGGGGCTGAGTTTGATTTAGATTTTGGACCGGTCACTGGAGTGGACAATAGGAGTTTCTAGAACTTCAATTAGGGTAGCTAGATATACCTTTGGCTGGGGCACTAGTGATAGTCCCATGCTGATTTAAAATGCTCTCAAGTGGAGCGGATTTAGCTAACACAGTTGCCAACTAATAGTATATCTCTCAATCTATGATTCATAATACTTGATTAATCTATTTTTGCTCAATGTGCTTAGCATACTTAAACATTGACCTCTTTTCAATGAATTGTCTTATAATTCTAATTGATACAGCTTGCGTTACTTTATTTCTATTCATGCTTTGTTAAATTGTCATATATTCATGGGCTATATCATTAGTATTGTAGGCCCAAATGCCGGTACCGGTCCTGTAGAAACCGCAGAAGAGGAAAAGACGCCAGAGGTTCTTCTGGGACTAGAAGAGTAGACAACTGAGGATGTCTTTTGATCCTTGGCTTATGTTATATCATTGGTGTTGGAAGCCTAGATGCCAGTACCGATCCTGCAAAGACCGCGGAGGTAGAGGAGGAGATCCTAGAGGTTCCTCTAGGACTATAAGAGTAGACAGCTGATGATGTCTTTTGATCCTTGGCTTATGGAGCGCCACATAGTTTTATTTTGGAGATCTTAGTGGATAGACTTATATCATATCATCTTATACATTGCATATGGTTTTCACATAGTGAAGATATTGTTTTGTATATATTAGACATGTATTGATGATGCATATCACTTTTGTAGCTATTGTCTTAGGCATATCACTTTTGTAGCCATTGTCTTAGGACATACTCTTGTTCATTTTGTATAGACAAGGCATACTTGTGCATATTATATATAGATATTTGGGGGGTTTCTTTACTTTTAATGAATGAAATCCTTAACTTGTTATGGACTGTTCATACTATGATACCACATGGATTATGAATTGGACAGGTGATAAGTAAAAACTTCCGCATTGGAAATTTTTTAACAAATATCATTGGATAATTTCAAATGCGTAAAGATTGTAAGTATCCCTTGTGGATTCACCCTTGGCATGGAGTTGGGAAAGAATTTTATGAGAATACGTGTCACACCTCGAATGTTATCCTAATTAAGGGAAGCCCAGGTTCGGGTTGTGACATGTAACATCCCAAGTGTTAGAATTTAGTTGATCATGGTTGCGTGAAGCAAAATTTTGATGTCACAACAGATCAGCTATAGCTGAATCTGTTTGAGGAATTGTGGGAATTTTTTGAGAGACCACAAGATTAAACTGCTTAGAGCATATGCATATAAAAAAATCAGAAACTAACCATTCAAATGTTTCTTTGATATTTGCATTGCTTGTTACTATTTACTAAATTGACTTGTCTAAAGGAGTTGATAATGGAAAAAGCATATTCTATATTAAAGACAATAATCATCCTCCTCCATGGCATATGCAGGGAGCTTGGAAATAACTAAATAAGTTAAGCAGCCTTCTCAAGTGCTCAAGTAAGCGCATTCCATTTCGCTCAAGAGAATCAAATTTCCAAGTGCACTATCCAAGCTTATCTTCACATGGACATGTTTGGACATTGTGTTTCAAATATTGCCATGAAGCAAATTTATGAACAGAAGGCACTATCCAATTGCTTCATCCTCACAAGTGCAAGTTTGGAGAGAGACCCAACCAAGGACATCTTCAGGAGAGAAATGTTATACCTTTCTTGATTTGGAGAAGAATCAGATGCTCAAAAGATATCCTAGTTTGTATAGATATACAGACTTCAATGTAATATGACTAATTGAGTTGGTCACAGTCCTTTGGATAAGAATATATGGACTTCATTTGGATAAGAATCAGAAACTCTAAAGACATCCTAGTTTGTATAGATATACGGACTTCAAATGTAATGCGACTAATTGAGTTGGTCACAGTCCTTCAATCGACTCCCATAAAAGTGGCTAAACACAAAAAATGAAAAAAAATTAAAAACAAAAAATTATAGGAAACATTACAAATCCCCTAGTAAATTGTTTCCCGAAAAAATGTAATTACATTGGTTGCAGTAAAGAACATACAATTATCAAAAAGAGATGAAGAATTCTTCATTTACATTCAATAAAGAAAAGTACAATTAAAGTTCTTTATTTCTAAACTCCACTCCCTCCTCTCCTCTCACCATGTCTGTGTATCCATCATGTTAGCACTGACGATAAAAAGGTTCTTTATTGCTCAATTCCTCTCCCTCCTCTCCCTCCTCTCCTCACACCATGTTTGTGTATCCATCATGTTAGCACTGATGATAAAAAGGTTCTCTATTATAAACTCCTCTCCCTCCTCCTCACACCACTTCTGTATCCATCATGTTAGCACTGATGATAAAGGTTCCTGATGCCGTTCCATGACGCACATTTGATCTTCTTGTGTTGAGGAATCTGAAATCTCGACTCTCTCGGAATTGTTGGTTGCTTATATGACCTGCAACATTGCAGCCAAGTTCTCATAATCTTAGGAAACTAATGCAATTAAATGACTCAATTTCTAATGAGGACTTGTTTAGAATAATGCATTTTCAACTGTTATTTCCACATAGATATCTCTTTGTATGCACTCTCTATCAATCATAATTTCTCACAATAGCTTATATGTATTATGTTGCATGTAAGTATGCATTAGATGATATAATAGTCCTGAAAAGAACTTGTGTGATAAAAATATGTGATGTTGCATGCTTTAAAAATATGTGATGTATGCATGCTTTTGCTGTTGACAAACAGGAAAATGGTGACAAATAATCGAGGAGATTGGAGAGATGTATTTGGGTCTATTGTCATGGCTGACCTCCAATTTTAAAGAAGTTACTGTAAATTCAAATTTCAAATTCAAATAAATTTAACCATTGTCAACACAGATATTTACATTTGGTATGGTACTTCTCCTAATCATATACAAAAAAAGATTTTACTAATAACAATAATATATTGGTTTATGAGAGATGCAAGTTCAAAAATTCAAACCCCACTATATTTTTTTCCCTCAAAGTACTTTGTCAGACTTTTTACCCATTTGTGACTCCCTCATTCAACATGAGGTGCAAGAGATGCAAGATAATATTTCCTAGACAATATTTTACATATATCATCAACAAGAACTTTGAATATCATTCAACATACCCATAAAAGAACATTCCTGGATAAATAACATTCCCTATACATGCATAGCTAGAACTTTACTTGGTTACCTCTTGGGGATGAAAGGTCTGTCAAAATAGGGCATGGGTTGAGCCCTTGGCACAAGTTCTCTCCTCAATCTTCTGATTTCTTCCTCTTCTTCCAGCTGAAAAAAAAAAATCCCACATATTTCAACTTTCAAAGATAAATGCTATTTTAGTTTTAACTGAAGAATCTTCTCTAAAACAGTATATTAGATAATCTTTCAATAAAAATCAAACCTTTTGTTGCCTATCTTTTTCCAATCTGTACTGTTCCATTAGGGATAGCTTTTCAGCAACCTATAAATTTAACATGAGAGCAAAGTTAAAATTTTACTGAAATAAAGGTGGCTCCCATGTCAGTTGCAGTAATGCTAGATATATATATATATCACACACAATCTAAACAGAGGGACGCTAATATTTTAGTAGTTGAATTTAAATATCTAATATTATAAATAACTGAGCAGCTTACCTGGTTATCAAATTCAGCACGCTCCACTGCACGCACATCACTGTGGAGCACCAAATCAAGCGGAGTTGTGTTTTCTTTCACTGGAGGCTTCGACAAACACTGAGGCAGTACGCACCCAAAATGTTAAGCAATATCAATGTAACAACAACAATCATGTACATCAGTATGTACTTTATTATTTAAATAACATATCTTGCAGACCTTCATGCATATGTATATGGCACATCACATTAGACACTAAAAGCAGCATTTTGCGTGGATGAACACATGAGAATTTAATCAATAATGTAAGACAGGCGAAGTAAAAATTAATATGATTTATATTCCTCAGAATGCTTTACCAAAGTGAAAACATAAAAAAAAACTTACTATAGTAACCTTAATATCAGTCTTTTTGCTTATTCAAACTAAAATCTCTTCTTAAAAGCTATTCTAAATAAACAGGGAATGGAGCCTGCAAGAGAATTACAATAATATTGCAATGGAGGCAAGATGACAACCTTCGCATTAAAGAATGAAAACCCATCTCATGTGTCCCATCAATTAGGGGTCACGTAATTGAGTTCTTAGATTTGGAAGTTAGAATGCTGTCTGTTTTCATGCATGTTATGAGTCAACTTTGTGATTCTTTTTTTTTTCACTTGGACGTATTTCAAAGCCATGCTGCTCTTTGTCATTCCATTGTCTTCATATCAGTACCTACTTGAACATGCAGTTGGGACCAATGGTGAGAAGGAAATTTAAAATGCGGCTTGCATTTTGATAAGATATAATTCGAGGTGTTTAGATTTGATTTTAATTTTAATATTAAATGAGGAGATTGATCTATCTTGATAATTTTTGTCATTAAATTTAAAAATTTTAGTTGGACTGATTATGTGTATCACAAGTTAAGAATTTTTTATTTGTTTTTTAAGTTTAATTGATTTTGTATAATTTATCTTGTTCAATTGAAAATCTATGACTGATTATGTGTATCACAAGTTAAGAATTTTTTATTTGTTTTTTAAGTTTAATTGATTTTGTATAATTTATCTTGTTCAATTGAAAATCTATGTAGGAGGATTTTGAAAGTGCAACTTTTCTTCAAGACTTTCATTTTCATTTTTACACTCCTTTATATTCTTTCTTCAAAGTTTCTCTTCTAGCTCATCATGAGTGGGTTCTGTCCTCCAGTGTACATGAACAAGCCATATCAAATGACATTTCTTGATCTAAATCCATTTGTAGGTTTCCTCTCACACTCATTCCTAGGATTTTCTTTTCTTGTAACTCCACGCAAATGTCTTAGCATTTGCATCACCATCACATTTCATTTAGTTTCTTCTCATTTCTTCTTCCCCATAATCTCCACACAGCAAAGGAAGTATAATTGCCAACCCATTAAAAAATGGCCTCTCAATCCAAAAGACTCTTGATGATTGCACAATGCTCAACTAGTTTTTGTCTCCTGTAGTCAACCTGAAAGTAAGCTACTCCCATGTTCTGGCGAATTGCCTTTCTTCCTCATTCATGAAGATAGGCACAAAATTGGAAAAGGCTTATCAAACAACTGTAAGATACTTCTATTTTGCTATCAAATTTCAAGAAAAGAATATCATTATGGGATTCCTTCTTTACATCAAATGTCATTTGGTAAAGAAAATAATAGACTTCCACCATATTGGACATCTATCTATAGCAATAAAAAAAACTTAAGCATGTAGTAATTCGAAACAGAAACATTCAAAATTTCTATTTTGTTATCAAATTTCTAGAAAAGAATATCATTATGGGATTGCTTCTTTACATCAAATATCATTTGGTAAAGAAAATAATAGACTTCCACCATATTAGACATCTATCTATAGCAATAATAAGAACTTAAGCATGTAGGAATTCGAAACAGAAACATTCAAAATTCACAAATGGCCATATCCCAATAATGCAATAATACTGAGGCATATAGTTATTCCCATGAAAAATTGTCATGTAAAGAAACGGATGGTCTGATACCTCTGGCTCATCTGTTGTCCATGGGAGGCCCTGTGCAATTGGTATTCGCTGTTTCCTCTCCTCCAAGATCATCTCTTCTACTTTCTTGTGGAACTCTTCTTTTTTAAATCTCCCTCGTTGCTGAATTAAAAACGTATTAGCTAGATGAACGTAATTACACAACTGGAATTTATTTAGAGTTGAAAACGTATGACACCTAAAGTTTGCAAACCAAGAGGAAATTTACTCGGACTTAAAATTGAAGATGCCTACCTAGTTAATTCCCATGGTACTATGCAAAGCTCAAAAACACTATAGTAATCTTACCATTCTTATGTAATCAATTATATGAAACAAAAAGGCCCTAAGGAGCCAAGCAAGTTGGTCTCCCCTCTTTGTGTGTCTGCATGCACGTGCATAAGATCAAGCAAATGTATTTGAATTAGAGTGGCCATGTTAATTAGTCTAAAGAGACTACACAAGGCTGGGTAGTTTATTCACTAGCAAAGATCTATCAAACTCTCCATCCATGTAAGTTTGAACTCATAAGCTTTTGGATTGGATCACATTAATGATTTTTGCACGTCCACTGACCCTATGAAGAGCCATGCACTCGGTATAAAAAAAATACGAATAAAAAATAAATACAATAAAAAAAATACAATAATGTTTCTCAGGATCATATTGTTCTCTCTAGAGAAATTCAAACATGAGCTCTTTCTAGTACCTGCTTCATTTTTTCAGAGAACACAGTCCCACACAGGAAGTCCTAGTCATTGAATTACTAAAAAATACCTAATTTACGAGCCTTTTACAGATGATGAAGACCATTGCTTTGATATGTATCCAATTCTACGCAATCAATCAAAGGTCAGTATTGTCCCACTGGGGCCAGCCAATATTGGGGGCATCATTCAAGTATGAGCCCCATTAAATCAACTGTATGCACTTGTGCATCATCCCATATTGGAGGCAACATCCAAATATGAGCCCTCATCAAATCAACTGTTTGCACCACAACAATGGGTTCCATTGTGCAAATTCATGGCCCGAACATACTCTGCATAGAAGATCATATAATGAACTACCGACAGAGAGAAACTTTCATGTCCCATAGTGGTGTGTGTACGTGAGAACTTCAGTCATACTGGTGATGATATGTTTCTCCAAATAACCATGATAACAAAGTTGTGTTTCACATCACTTGCCAACATTAGACTTTCTAGGGGCTTCTTACCTCTGTTCTTAGCTTAAATGGCTGTTGACTGGTGACCCTTAGTTGTTTATCCCATTTCCTTCCACTCTCCCTTTCTGAGGACTCAGAGCTCTGAAAATCCAACAAAACCCAAAGCTTTTTCAACACAGAAACTAATAGCACTAACCCTTTAAATAGAAACCCATTATTCATATTCTTCAATTCCCAAAAAACAAAGACAACTGAAAGTGAAAAAACAGCTAGAATGCTTACATTTCTTCGGCTTCTTCTTCCTCCCGAAATCCTGCTTCCAATGCTAAGATCAAGAAAAAATTGGATGAAGTTCAACTAATGATGATGATGATAATAATGATGATAGTTGAAAAGAAAAAAAATAAAGCAGCAGCTCAAAACCAAGATATGTCTGGGTTTGTGTTTTTATCCATTGCCATTATCATATGAATTGCTCACTGACCTTCCATGGCTCCCGCCGTCTGTCGAAGAGCTGACTGCTGAATCCATATCAAGATTCTTGGATGCAAAGAAAAGATCACCTGACAAGAAAGAAGATGAGGAAAGCTCGGTCTCTGCGGCCTTAGGTTGCAATCCAGGCAATGCCCATTTCATGACTTTCCTTGTTTCTTCCTTTTCATCGTCTTCTTTGTCCTTACAAGGGCTGGAAGTTGGAATGGTAAGAATTCTCTCAAAGGCCTTAACCAGGTGCAACACCCTTCCAGATCCCGGTTCGGGAATGCTACTTCTGGCTTGTTCAAGCATCCTATTTCGTATTCTTTTCGCCTTCGAACTGCCCGTTTCTCCAGAGAACTCGATCTCCTCTGGGTCTGGTATATCTGTTTCATTCTCAGAGGACCCAGTTCCCTCAATGTCCTTACCTTCTGATTCTTCCCCTGTTTTGCTCTCTCGATCTTCCTCCTCTTCTCTTCTTCCATCGTTTTTGTGGTCAGTAGTTTCACTCAAATCGTTTCTCCTCTCGTCACCTCGGGTTCCAAAGAAATCCTCCTGCGATGCACGGAGGCTCTCAAAAGCGATACATGGGCACTTCTTGAATTTGCCGGCCTTTTCTTTGCATTTGCAGACAACTTTTGTTGGTACCTCCAATTTCGACTTCTTCTTGGCTACTACGAACTTCCTTTCTTGAACGGCTCTAATCTGAAAAGACCCAGTTCGAGTTGGGGTTTTCGGGGCTGGTTTCTTCGTTTTCGCTGACCCAATTGCTGGGGAATTGGTGGGTTTCTTCAAGGGGCTTTGAGTGGAGAGATTGGGATTGGCATTTTCAGAAACTCTAGCCTTTTCAGAGATCAGAGGCCTGGATGCATGTGGGCTTTTTGTGGGGGTCATGGTTCCGGTGTTTCACTGCCAGAAATCGATCAAAGATAGAGCAAGAAATTGAAGAAAGGTTGCTGAAAATGAGATTGTTTTCAACAGAGAGAGAGAGAGAGAGAGAGAGAGAGAGAGAGAGAGAAAGAACGTAATGTGGGTTGAATTATTTGTGTTTGTTCCTTCTTTTTAAGTGTGATGGAGAGAGAGATGAGGTGAAAGAAGAGAGAAAAGAACGTTAGGCTTTGAACGCTCTTGTAACGGCTAGTATTTTTGCTGGGGCCATTTCGTGACCGTTGGATGCGTTTTTTGAATTTTGATTTAATTAGAGCCGTTGGATTACATCGAGTTGCATGAGATTACGAGTGGAATATCGTAGGATGATGAAATCACCCAAATACCCTCTCCAAACGCAATTGAGAAAATCGCCTCAGGTGTGGGCAGTGTGGCGTTTCTCGGGCTGCTTATAAATTGTGGATTTTCAAAAAGGTTCCTGGCATTTTACATAATTCTAGAAGTGCACCTTGGTTTATGTATTTCAGAAGAAATCCCTGGAAAAAGTATAATTGCAAATCAGGCCTCAAATGGATCTATCAGTGAGGATAGTAATAGTCCTGGGGCTTCTAAAAATTAAAATTATTTTTGGAAGACTCCTCTTCCTATTAGAGAGAGTTTTATTGTTTGGGTTGAAATCTCTAGGGAATGTAATCCCGCATTAAATCTATTTTAAAATCAAGGTTGGGTGACCCTAATCTCTATTCTTTATGTTCTTTATGTGGGAGTAATGAGATAGTTATGGAACATTTGTTACAATGGGATTCTGATCACGCTCTATGGTTTGGATCTAAATTTTGAAATCTAAATGCCACAGGCAATTTGCCTGCCTCCCTCTGGATCCAAGGGATTGATTAGTCTGGCCCAACACCCTCCATTAACACAGAGAGAGAGAGAGAGAGAGAGAGAGAGAGAAAAGGACTTCCAACTCAAAATTTCTCTGGATATATCTTAGATTGGTGGAGGTTTTGCAGTAAACATAATCATGCTGGTAATCAATTACTTTCAAGGCTTTACTATTCTCAAGCTTGGCTTCTAGCCATTTCATGGGCAATATGGGAGGTAAGAAATGAGTCTACACTTGATGGAAAATGTCTTAACCGGGTGGCGTAGCTAGAAATTTAGGTTAGTGGGGTCATTTGATACCATTGTCAAATGACATATAAAAGTATTTTCAGAATAGCCCCTATTTTTAGTATTTTTTAAAATTTTTACTGGAGTTAATTCCAAAAACCCACCAAAAATTAATAAAAGTTTACAAAAAAAAAAACAAAATTTCAAATTTCAGTGGTGTCACTTGACACCACTGAAATCCATGTAGCACCGCCCCTCCCTCAACCCTTTATGGCATTATACTTGGCCATGAGTGTGATTATTGGTCTTAATTTCTGATTGTTTACTGATGCAGCCTTCAACCCCTTCAATGGCCAATGAGCTCCTAGCTTTGTTGGCTTTGCCATGGATTTTTATGGGATCTCTTGTGGTTGCAAGTGCCGCTAAAGAGGTTGAAGCGAGGTCAGCCCTCTTTGCTTTGACTTCAGTACAACAACGTGGACAATCCAGAATTATTTTGTGCATTGTAAGTTGTGAATGAATGCCTTTAGTGGCCAGTTTGACTAGCACATTCATTTTATCATCCATGGCATCAGACTGTTGTGGCTACTCCTTTGAAATATTTGACACCTGTGACCTACCCCACAGAGGCTTCAATTATGTGGCTCATTGCGTTGCCAAATGGGGTAAAGGAGGCTTTAACTTTTTGTGAGCTAGGGACCTATAATTTCTGAGTTTTTTCTTTTGGTGGTTTGGTTTTGGTTTACTGGCTGTTTGTGTTCTGTTATGGCCTTTTTTTTTTTGGTAAAGCTGTTGGCTTTTTGGTTGGTTTATTTTCTGCTGCTGTTTTCTTCTTGTTAGGTTGCTTATCACCAAATGAAAAAAAAAAAAAAAAAAAAGACCCAACACCCATTTACCATGGACCAATCTACTTACTACCTACATATAAACAGCCCAAAAGTTCACCCAGTGACACAGTTCCAAAGGCCCTATCCCAAGGAGGTGCCTGCTGTCAGGTCTGAAGAGAGTTACATAGCCCAACGACATTGTTCATTATTTTCATCAACTGATGCATATATAAACACACAATGATTTGAAACCAAGAATAGTCCAAGATGCTGTTCTTTCTTTCAGCCTAAAATTTGTAAGAGTCAGCACTTAGATCAATATTTTCTTAAGCCAAAAGCCTTAACTTTCGCTTTTGTAATGTGGGCATATCATACATGGTGTGCTCCACAGTATTCCCTCACCAAATTTATTATAGCACATTAAATAAAACGGGTACGTGCTGTGTGATTTTTTTTTCAGAAGGATCCTTGGAGCATGGGCATTTATGATCAGCGACCAAGATGAATGGTCGTAGCAAATCAGATCCAAATGCCAGCCAACCAGAATCAAGAAACAGGTATCATGTTGTTGCTTTTACTAGAAAGTAGATTTGACCCCACAGTATAGGGCCCACTTGTGATCAGCAACGTCAATGATCTAGCACGTTACCTAATTTTGACACTCATTGAAAGAGAATTCAAATGAATGATAGATTTAGGCTTGGTATCTTCAACATTCTGTCCATTTCATATAATTAAATTTATAATAAAAATTTAACAAATGTACTTCTAATAAAAATCGTTAGAATTGAAAAATAAAAAATAAAGGTGGGGATCAAAAAAGACCGCCAACAATTTCCTCTTTAATGGAAATGAATAAAGAGGAGATTGGGAAATTAACATACAACCATTATCACAATAAATCAAATCCTAAGAAAGGCAGGGCACAACAAAATTTCCTCATTTTATCCTCCAGGGTCACCCTTTAATGTTCCTTTATTGTGGCTCGTTTTGACAATGAATTCCTACCAATTAATTTCATGCAAACAAAAGTGCCCTCAATCTTCAATTATGGGGATTTTTGAACAACCTTTGTTCATACACAGACCTTTCAGTTTTTAAATCCCCTTTTGGCTATTCCCCCACTTTTAATGGGAGCCTCACTACCCTGTCACCCTCTGTGGCCCAATATAGTTTCCCACCTGAGATCAGTACTTCTTTTACAATGCAGCATACAGTGTTCATGGCCCACACGTTGCTCCAATCAAGTGTAAAAATGATATATACATTTAACTTTTAACCATTTGATCGATACAAATTCCAAATTGACAATCACTTGGTAACCACATCAACTATTATCATAAAAACATATTCAACAGTTAATGGTTCTTTGCCAAAAAACAAAAAACAGTAAATGGTTAGGACCCAACCGGAGATGGTGAGAGTAGGAGCTCCCTGATGAAGATGATGATTGGCTCGGCATGGGGTCCAGGGTGACCTAGACCTAGACATGATTAATGATTCTGTACTTAACCCGGACTCATGGACCCAAGTCGACCCAGTCCAGCTTGGGCCCAACTCAAACTTCAAATATATTATAATATTATTTTACATTACATATAAACTATTAACCTAATATATATGTTACGAACCTAAATTTGATTATTAATCAGGTCCGAATAAAGGACACAAACCTCAATCAAGTATAAAGTGGGTTCATACACATTATTTCGGATTGGGTCTTCAGGTAAATGAATAATATGTGGAGAATACAGAGAATTTCACCATTTATTCGATCAATCTTTTTGCGGGTTAAAATATAATCATAATTTCCCTCTTAATTTCAAGTGTTGCATAAAAGTTTCCCCCTAATTCTAGTTGTTCTTTTGTAGGAGTCAATAGTCAAAGAAAGCAAAGTTTTTTGGGAATTTGCTCATTCAGGATATAAAAGAGTTGAATTTTCTCAAAATGATGTTGACCAAAATTTAATACCAAATGTGGGTATTTTTCATGTTTCATTAAATTTTTTTTCCAAATATATTCTTCTATGCGATATTGCACAGTGGGCGATATCACACATATAGCACCGCCCTTTTGCCTCTCCTAAGTTTTCTTCGTTGTGCTCTTTAAGTTTCTTTATCATTTAAAAAGGTTTTTAGGAAATATTTTAATTTTGTATTTTCTCAAAAGAATTTAAAGGTTTCTCTCCAACAACTATTTTGTACTTTTATTTTTTCATCCAGTGATGAGATTACGAAATCATGAATTGCATATTTGTAGGATTTTTCTCCTTTCTTGCATGGCTTGCAAGTATTTAATTTCCTAAGTTCACTATATTCATACGGCTTAGCCGTATTTTAACCCACGGCTTAAAATGTGCTTAAATTCAACTGCATTTACGGCTCAGCCGTATGCTAGTCTATGGCTTAGCCGTATGAAGCCTACGGTTGATCTAGGCTTCGCCGTGAGACTTAAGTTGTGCATAAATTCACCTGCATTTATGACTCTGCCGGATGCTATTCTAGCCATGTGAATCCTACAGCTGGGGCACAGTCGATCAATGGCTTAACCATGGGCCCAAGTGTGCTCAAATTCACCCGTATTTACAGCTTAGTCGTATACTAGGCTACGTCTTAGCCGTATTTACGGCTAAGCAATAGCACAATCCATGGCTTAACCGTTTTCAACTTCTTAACTGTTATGCGATATCGCACAATGGGCGATATTACACACTGGGCAATATCGCACATATGGCTAAGCCGTAGAATAGCACATACAGCTCCACCGTAAATGCAGGTGAATTTATGGATGGCTAAGCCATAAGAAATTTTACAAGTCTACGATAGCGAAAGTAGATGCAGGAGCAATCTTTGCCAGAAGGTTAAAGAGGAAGGTTAAAGAGATATCCTTTGTTTGACCTAAGTCCTGTCCTGCAACCCAGAAACCAAAACTAAGTCCTTCGTTGCAACGATGAATGGCAACAGCTTCACAACGGTGTCTATAATATGTAGTAACGAGATGCTTCTCCGGCGACGGCACACGTGAATAGTGAATGGGAAGCAGTGGCAGCAGTTGGGAACCGGTCTGAATCCGGAATATTGTTCTTCTCTTCTTTTTGCAACTCCCGCCTGTGCTCTATTTCGTTGTTGAAATTTTTTTTTCTATATAGGTAAAATGATGAAAGGTTAAAAGTAAGGGTTTTAACTCACAGGGAAAAAGCTTGAATAAATAAAGGGGCTGCCCTGTACGATATCCATATATGGGATATTTTTTGGGTCAAGAATGTTTTGAAGAATACCAGGTCTTTTATACCTGGTATGGGCAAATTCCCAAGTTTTTTCATTTTTTTTCCTCCATATCTGTTACCTCTGGAACAGATCCAACTAATGAGGGAGTGACAATCGCACAATATCGAGAAAATACTAGATGCACACGCAAGATAGTAAACAATGGCTGATTAGGTGAGAGGGAACACTTTTTTTATCCCTTTATTCTCTAGAGAAAGCCAGATAAAAGAGGATTGCAATTGGGAATAGGTGTCTCCTTAACCACATTTTCAGGTTTCTGTATAGGTAAAATAGCAACTTGCCCATTGTATCTTGCTCTGTTGCAAAGTGCCCTTCAACTTTAAAATTTTGCACTAAACTACCTTAGATTTAAAATTGAAATACAAAAGTGATGAAATTTGTTTATTTTAAGAGAAACTTTTAGTTAATCAAACACAATTTCTCAATTTATATACCTATTTAAAAAATAAATAAATACTTTTTCAAAATACCCACACCTCCTTCTCTCCCCACTCACCTCCCCCTCCTCCGGCGGAGGCCTCTCTCTTCCTCTTCCTTTCTCTCCCCCTCCCTCCCCGCTCCCTCTCCTTCAATCTTCCTCCCTACCCCTTTCCATTCATCTTCATGTTCTTCTTCTCGTCTTTTTCCTTTCCTTCTTCCTCCTTTCTGATTTAATTCACCTGCAATCGGACCGATCTACCTGTTTCTACCTAGCTCTCCGTTTATCTTCCTTTTTTTTTCTCCTTCCCATTCTTCTTCCTCCCAGAACAATTGTTGTGGGCAGCCAACTTGAATCCGAACCCATCTCAGTTTTCATCTTCCTCCTTTGTCTGTCATACCATACAGCATCCAAAATCAAAATTTTAAACCAATAAAACACAACAAACTGTGTAAACTACTACATTCTTGCAAAGGAGGATTGTTCCCAGAGCATAACATGGTTCCTACTTCCCTCTAAAAAAATACAAAAATAAATAAAATTGGAAAGTTCTTGTCCGGGTAGTATTGTTCCTAGAGCCCAGAAAACAGACTTAACATGGGACAGATAAGAAGGGCTTCAACAATAAAGTGCATGAGGTTGGTAGACTCCAAACCAGAGCGTGGTACATTGTTTCGTGTCTACATGATAACAGAACATTTGAGAATTCCTTCCCCAGTAGCTGAAAATCCATTTGGCCACAATAATCATTACAAAATGAATCAACTAAAATCTTGGAGGACTCCTCGACCTCAGCAAATCCATCACAGTAAGAAGGCACACAAAACAGAACACGATAAAAACTAGTAAAACCATTTTACTTGCTGATATCATTACATTAAGCCTCAATATCATTGCAATTAAAATGATGTAAAGCCATTCCTATTGTTTTTTTCATGTGTAAGTAAAATGCATGCCAGTATAAAGCTACCTGGCCCAGCTTATTCTTAGAATTAGAACTTTCTCAGCACAACTTGTTCTTAGAATAAATTAATTTTCCGCATAAAAATGATGCCGAACAGGCCCCTAGTGTCACAGTTAAGAGCTTCATACACTAACTTCGTTTTTTTTCTACACAAAATCCTTAATTATTAGCACAATTGTATGAAGCATAATAATGTATACTTCTTCTTCCCACATTCTAGAAATTGTATAATAGTGTGCGCACAGATTCGTATGCAAACGCACATAACATGCACACAACCAAAGTAATTACAGGATAACGCTTGAGGTTATTAGGGGAATATGGTACAACATGTGTTTTCTACCGGATGAAAGTTTAGAATGCCCGAGATTAATTTTAGATTGTGATTCGATTACTACTTATATGCAGTGGAATAATAAAGTAATCAATCACGCAAAGAAGACAACACATAATTTAAACGTGAAAACCCAAATGGAAAAAAACCACGAGCCAAAAGTGGACAAAATCAATTATCAACTTTTGTAGTACAAGATATACTTACAACCCTACAGCCAATCCCTCAACATAAGGCATTGTAGTTGTTCTTGACATGTCTCTATAACACGCAGTCCCTCAATACTGCGCTATCAGTGCCTTGATCTCCACAACGAACAAGTCTCTTTGTAAGAGAACAATCTTCCAACAAGGAAGTAGAAGCCACAAATTTTTTACGGTAAAGTAGAAGCATCAACTCTAGAACTTAAAACCTTCAACTCAACCTCTGATGGAAGCTCTAGATAATCTCTCAAATGGTAATCCCAATTTAGAATAACAAGAGTTCTGTGTGTTGTGTTGTTTTTAGGGTTGAGAAAGAACCCCTTTATATAGCTCATAATTCTTGCCTTAAGGTTGGAAACTAAATCGAAGTAAAACATGAAATTCTGGCATAAATAAGAAAGAAATCCATGCAATTCGGTGAGGTTCTGCAGTTCGTACGCTCGAGCGTGGTTAATTTTTCTGCGTGCATTAGTAAATTTTTCGAGTCGATAACTTTATCGTTTTACTTCCGATTTACGCAATCTTGGGCTCTACAGATATTTACTCAAAATAGGCTTTTCAATGGTAGATGAATTGACTATATCCGACACTTGGTTTCGTAGATATGACCTTTTTAATCCATATAATCTTTCAAAAAGCAATTTAATTTGCATTATCTTCAATTCATCTTATCTAATGCGCAACCATAGTCCATTCTAAATATAAAATACAACTCAATGGACCCAAGTTTTGTCCAATCATGAATTAGCCAATATAAAAGTACCAACACGAAATAATATGGGTCTCAAAAGAGAGAGAGAGAGAGAGAGAGAGAGAGAAAGGAGGAGGAAGAGGGAAGGGAGGAAGGGTGTTTGGGTATTTTGGAGAAGTTTTTTATTTTTTTTAAATGGGCATATAAACTGAGTGGATGAAGCAACACACACATTAAAAATAATTAAAAAAAAACCACTATCATCAATATTGCAGGTTACATGGGAAGCTGCTTTAAGTTCAATACATGAACTAGAATTTAAAGCCAAATCTTCTCAAGCAAGAAATTTCAAAATACTATAATATTAGTTGCATGAATAAAAAATAATCTAGGGCCATGTTTCCAATTGAATTAAGAAGCATCTCACAGGTTGTTCCCATTAGCTATTAGATCCAATCTTTATTCTCTTTTTGCCACATCTCCAGGCATGCCCTCTAATAAACTCCCTCTCTTTTTCTTGTGACGAGGGTTTCAAGTGATGTTTTCTTTTCGATCAAGGAGTGGATTTCACTCAATGCCTCTTTGTGTGCTCGCAAGTTTTCTCCCTCCGGGCTTAAGGCCAAAGGTCTAAAGGCTAAGCTAGCGAGAGATATCTTGAATCATTGCATATATATATGGACAAAACTACTATACATATGTCCCTCACACTAAGGTGAGGGACACTTCTATTTTTGAAAAGTGTTGATGTGCAAAAGGACAAAATATCACACATCATGACACCTTTTTTACCTTGTTAGGTCTAAAAAAGGAATTGTCTCTCACATTGTGATAAGGAATGGATGCATAGTGGTCTTTCCATATATATATATACATATATATAAACCTCTTCTCCCACCTTTGCAGTTCACCATGAAAAATACTACTAACAAATGCTCTCCATTTCTACCAAATAAAAAAAAAATGCTCTATACATTTTTTTCAGTTGGAAGTGGTACAAACTTTGTGAAATGTATGAATCCCTGGGCAAGCAAGTTGTCTTGAGTTTCTCTCGTTTTGCTTATTTTTATGATCTTATAAGGTTTTTGTATGTTGGCTAATGCATAAGTTGAACAAAACACTGGGTCTATTGAGTTGTAATTTTCTATTTATTTTAAATATATTATGATTCATGTTGTCCCCAGAGAATTGAACGAAAAAAATCAGTAGATGGGGTGCTCGAGTAACCTTGAAGGTGCTCTTAGTTACATAGTGTACATAGCAAAAATTCAGGAGATAGAGAGCTTAATTGCTTAAGCAGTGACCTTGGGCACTCGAGCGGTCAGTGGAGGCAAGCAGAAATAAATTTGGAAAATACTTCTAATTTAGGACATTTCTATTCCTAATTGAATTGCAACTCCTACCCATGAATTTGGGTTTATTTAAATAGGGTTTCTTTCAACCTTAAAATATGGATCTCTCAATTCGAAATCTCTCAATTCTAAGTTGAGAATATACATTAGAGATTTTGCTCATTATTGAGTCCAGAAGATCTTATTGAGAGAATCCTTCTTCTCTAAAGCATTCATCAAAGAGAAAAGTATTGAAGCATTCTTTTAGAGATTCTAGTCTTTGACAACTCTTATAGAAGATCATCCGAGGCGTCAAGCATAATAACTAAGGTGTCTAGTTGATTGAATCTGTTGTAGTGGACGGCAGGGTGATGTTGCGATGTGTGAACTGAATAAGATTTGTAAGTATATCTCTTGTAATTGAGTGATTCATAGTGCTTGCTTGGTAGTACAGAGCAAACTTGTGGTTTTTCTCGGTTTGGGTTTTTCATGTAAAAATTGTGCATGCCTTCTTGTGTTGTGGTTGTTTGCTTTTACTTGCAAGTTTATTTTAATTTCTGCTATGTGTGCGACTTGCAATCTAAAAATTCATATTTGAATTTATCCTTCATATCTAATTTTGATATTTATGACAAGCAAGGGTGGTGATTTGAAAATGTCTATTGGGCCCAATCCAAAAGTTGAGATAGGTCAACTTAAACTCTTTAGGGCACAATTGTGTAATTAGTTTTCCGTGAAAAAAAAGTGAGGATTGCTGAAAATAAACTTTGCAATGTTTGGTGCAGCTGCTTTTTCTTATAGAAAAGCATAAAAATGAGTTAAGTTTTTCACAATTTCTTAAAAAATAAATTCATATGAGAGGCGGTCAAAATCAGGATTTTTTTTGCAAAACTAATTTTCTGCAGCAGGCACATTTCTGTAGGCGTATTGAAATGAGAAAGTGCCTTTAGGTCTGATGGGTCATAATGCAATGAATTGGGCCATGGATATATGGGTTGGGTTGGTGTGTTGAATAATACAAATTAGTTCAATCTAATAACCGATTATTTATTAATTGAATCGGCAATATTAAATCCATATCTAACCCGAAAATAGAAGAGGCCAATCTGAATCCTGAAGCAAATTGTTGGTTGAGTTTAGGTTATCGAGTGGGTCGAGAGATGCCATCCCGGACACTGTGAAAGTAGGGTCCTGAAAATTGTAGCTTATGAAATTAATTAAGAAAGAATTGTTTAGACTGTGAAGTAATATGTTGGCCATCATTATTTTGAATTTCTTTTTCTTTTTACTTAGTTATTTTCTTTACTTGATATTTGAACTCACATGCCCTCGTACATTACATGATATCCCAAGCCAGTTGAGCACAGGACTAGGTCATTCGATTTGAATGTTTTTTATTCATGCAAGCCATCTAGAAAATTGGATATGACTTCTCAGCTTAATGAATTTTCTCGCATTCTCACCAAACTGCGTAGGTTCTATCCTTATGCTCTCTCTTACTTTTCAATTACAAAATTTGCTCATATAAGGCTCTCAGATTTTGAGCCTTGACATATTGATATTGGATCCATCATCCAAACTTACTCCATGCCCAATTCATCCATCTCCATACTCCATCATTTCCTTCCCATTCAAACTGGCTGTGTGAAAAATTGGACTGTGACTTACTCTGTTCCATTTTATTTCATCGGGTAACGAACACTAAGCAATTGGCACTCACTGAGCCTATTGTCACGGACCGATCGTCTCACCCATGACTTGTAGCCCGTGCGGCACTCAACTAATGCCCCGTGCACTTAGTGAGTAAGCCTTCCCTCCCAAGTCAATTGGAACTCACCCAACTCTAAGACTAACACCACACTCACAAGAGAAGAACACTTGGAGAATGCTAAAAGAACTAGAGAACTTCTTAACTCTTCGATGGATACAAATGAGGGAGGCCACCCCCTTATATACACATTGGCCCTACAAGGTGTGGCTTAGAATGCGCCACGTGTCAAGCATACATTGGTTGAGAGTCTTCTAGAACGCTCTCTAGAATGTTCTACACTACTCTTTACAAATATCTAAGTTTCTACACTATTCCAAGGTTGTAGAGAATGGTAGAAACTTCTAGACAACGGGCCCTTGGTCATGGGTCATGAGATTGGCCTGGCCTGAAGACCCATCTAGGCACAAAATGTAGGGCAATTTTGCAGTATGTGACAATCTCCCCCACCTAATCCGCAGACGTCCTCGCTGCGGCGTTCTCCTTGTGATAATCGTCGAGTACTTTCTCATATTGCCATAAAGTGTCTGCTCGTTCCCAGCTTGCTTCATGGTTGGGTTGGCCCTTCCATTTCACTAAGTACTCGATATGTGGAGGGATACCACGCCGTCTTACTCTTCGGTCGTCAAGGATGCGTTCAGCCTCTTTATCGAATGATGTCATCATTGTAGCCGATGGTCGATTGATGTAATTCCTTGACGGGTCTTCCTTGTCTTCATGATACGGCTTAAGACAACTCACATGGAAGACTGGGTGGATCTTGAAGTTAGATGGAAGGTCTAACTTGTAAGCCGCATTACCCACCCTTTTGATGATGGTGAAGGGTCCCTCATACCTTCGTATCAACCCCTTATGAACTTTCCTGAACACTTTGAATTGGTGGGGTTGTAGCTTCATCATTACTTTGTCGCCCATATTGTAATGCATCGGCCTTCGCTTCTTATCCGCCCATTTCTTCATGCGCTTGGTGGCCTTGTGCAAGTAAGCCTTGGCGACATCCTGTTGCTCATGCCAATCTTTGGCAAATGTGAAGGCAGCTTGACTACTCCCCGCATAACCTGTTGTGACTGTGTGGGGTGTGAGGGGTTGCTGCCCTGTTGCTATCTCAAATGGGCTGCGACTTGTGGATTCACTTCTTTGAAGGTTATAACAGAATTGCGCCACGTCTAGATGATTTACCCAATCCTTTTGGTTTGTGTTGACGTAGTGCCGTAAGTATTCCTCCAAGAGTGCGTTGGTCCATTCAGTCTGCCCATCGGTTTGGGGATGAAAACTTGTGGAGAAGTGTAGGTCGGACCCTAGCAGCTTGAACAACTCTGTCCAAAACTTCCCCGTGAACCTAGGGTCCCGATCACTTATGATGACTTCCGGCAAGCCCCAGTACTTCACCACGTTCCGGAAGAAAAGAATAGCTGCATCGGCAGCGGTGCAGTCTCTTGGTGCGGCAATGAAGGTAGCATATTTGGAGAATCTATCCACCACAACCATAACGCTACCTAACTCATTCACCGTGGGTAGGCACGAGATGAAGTCCATGGAAATACTTTGCCATGGTCGTGCGGGGGTCGGCAACGGTTCCAATTCGCCAGCCGGCCTTTGATGCTCCACCTTGTCTTGTTGGCACACAAGGCAAGTCCGCACGTAGCCCTCAACATCCTCCTTCATCTGTGGCCAGTAGAATCGTGCACCAAGTAGTGCGAGGGTCCTCCTATATCCTGGATGACCAGCCCATCGGGTGTCATGGCATTCTTTTATGAGGTCCCTCCTCAAGTTCCCCCACTTAGGCACATAGAGCTTGTTCCCTTTTGCATAGAGTAGGCCATTCTCCTCCCAGAAGCGCCTGGTCCTTCCATCCTTAGTAGCTTCCAACAAGCTTTGTGCCATTTTGTCCTTTGGTAAGCCCTCCTTGATCCTTTCAAGTATGGGATTGGTAATGGTGATGATGGCATTTAGCTCCACCAACTCCGCCTTTCTACTCAAGGCGTCCGCCACTTGGTTAGTGCGCCCCGGCTTATACTCAATAGCCATGTCAAAGTCAGCCAAGAAATCTTACCACCTTGCCTGCTTTGGTGTCAACTTCTTTTGAGTTTGAAAGAAGCTTGTGGCAACATTGTCTATCCGAACAATAAACCGGGATCCAAGTAGATAGTGCGTCCATGTCCGTAAGCAATGCACAATGGCAGTCATCTCCTTCTCATGGACAGAGTATCTCCTCTCTGTCTCATTGAGTTTACGGCTTTCATATGCTATAGGATGTCCTTCTTGTAGGAGTACCCCTCCAATAGCAAAGTCTGAGGCATCAGTGTGCACCTCAAAAGGCTTGGTGTAATCCGGTAATGCCAACACCGGTTCCGTCATCACCGCTTCCTTTAAATCCTCAAAAGCTTTTTGGCATTCCTCCTTCCAATGCCAAGCTTGACCCTTCTTAATTAGGTCAGTCAAGGGGGATGCCCTCTTGGAGAAGCCTGATATGAACCTTCTATAATAGTTCACCAGGCCAAGGAAGGATCTCAACTCTGTCACCTTGGTTGGAGGGCACCATTCCCATATGGCCTTGATTTTTCCTTCATCCATGCGAATGGTGCCTTCCTTTATCTTATGCCCTAAGAACATCACCTCTTCTTGGGCAAATGAGCACTTTTCCCTCTTAACATAGAGTTGGTTAGAGCGTAGTACCTGTAAGACTGTCCGGAGGTGCTCCTTGTGTTCCTCTAGAGTTTTGCTGTAGACCACAATGTCATCTAGATATACCACCACGAACTTGTCCAAGTAGGGATGGAAAATCCGATTCATAAGTGTACAGAACGTGGCTGGTGCATTTGTCAGGCCAAATGGCATGACCAAGAACTCATATGCGCCATAGCGTGTCACACATGTGGTTTTTGGCTCATCTCCTGCTGCTATCCGGACCTGATAATATCCTGACCGAAGATCCAACTTTGAGAAATACTTTGCTCCACCAAGCTGATCGAACAAATCTGCTATGAGAGGGATATGGTACTTATTCTTGATGGTGACTTTGTTGAGCGCCCGATAGTCAATGCATAACCGAAGACTACCGTCATGTTTCTTTTGGAACAGCACCGGTGCTCCATATGGTGCTTTGGAGGGTTGGATGAACCCTGCATCGAGCAACTCCCGCAGCTGCCTCTTCAATTCTTCCAACTCTGGAGGAGCCATCCGATAGGGACTCATTGCTGGTGGCATGGCACCAGATTCCAACTCTATCTTGTGGTCCACTTCCCTCCTTGGAGGAAGCCTTTTGGGAAGCTCTGGTGGCATCACATCCTTGAACTCTCCAAGGACTTGATCAATCTCCTTTGGCACATCTGCGTGTGGGACATCCTTGTCTTCCACTAGTGCTGCTAGGTAGGTGTCTTCACCCCTCTTGACACCTTTGGCCAACTGCAGAGCTGATAGTGTGGCCACCTCCCTCTTAGCCTTAATAGCTGGGACCATGCAAGGTTTCTTTTCATCCATGATGCCAATAGTGTCCAAGTGTAACATTGGCACCGCCTTAGTTGGCTTAAGAAACTCCACCCCAAGCACCGCTTTAAAGTCATCCAAGGGGACCACAGTGAAGTTGGTTTTGCCTTTCCAATCCCCGACTTGGATTTCTACCCCCTTGGCAACTCCTTTGATGGGTCGAGCTTCAGAGTTTACAGCCTTCATACGGCTGGAGTCCTTCTCTAGTTTAAGCCCCAACTTGTGTGCTTCATCTTCGGCAAGGAAATTATGTGTAGCACCCATGTCTACCAATGCTTTGGTGACCTTGCCGTTGATATGCATATTGACATACATAAGGCTTTTGTTGACGGGTGGGGAGCCGGTTGCTTGTTTCTTCACTGCATTGAGTATGGTGAGGGCACTCATCGTAGGGTCATCAGTGCCTTCCTCATCACTAGAGCCCGCCTCCTCTTTTCCTTTCAACAAGGCATTAAGGGTGTGCCTTTTTGGACACTCAAACAGCTTGTGCCCAAGGCCCCCACAAATATAGCACTGGATTTGACTAGACTTCCCAGTCCCACTGGGTTTGTCTTGGCCCTTATGTGAGAGGAAGGGCTTTTTCCCACCATCTTTAGAGTCACCCTTCTTGTCTCCCCCACCTTTGCCTTGTTAGGGCTTGGTGGGTTTTGGCTTCCCTGATTCAGCCCTTTTAGTGAACTCTGTCAATTTTTCGGCCGTGGCAAGGGCCGTGGCTAGGTCCTGTACATTCCTCCTTTGAAGCTCTTGTTCAGCCCATGGTTGTAACCCATTCATAAAGAAGAATAACCGATCTTCATCAGTCATATTGGTGATATCCAACATACAATGGGTGAACTTCTTCACATATTCTCGGATAGAGCCATCATGTTTGAGCTTCATCAAGTTTTTCCTAGCCAAATACTCCACATTTTCAGGCAGGAATTGAGACTTCAGTTCCTTCCTGAAATCTTCCCATGACTCAATGGTACAAAGACCTCTCTCCATATCATTGAGCCGTCTACGCCACCATAACATGGCATCATCCTCCAGATACATGGTGGCCATTTCTACCTTAGTTGCCTCATCCTCCACTTTGGCAACCTTAAAGTAATGCTCCATATGCCACAAGAAATTTTCTACTTCCTTAGCATCCCTAGCACCTTTATAGCATTTGGGTTCAGGTAACCGTACCTTTCGGGCCTCCTTGACGGAAGTGCCTCCATTGGCAACAGCTCGCTCCAACACAGCAAGTCGGTTCTTGACATCCTCATCCCTTGCACGAAGATCTGCCAACAACTCTACCCTTAATGAGGCGATGGTTTCCTTGACCTCCTCTGTCATGACTTGGAAAGCATCACGAGCTTCTTCATGTAACATCTTCCGAATGTCAACGACCTCTTCGCCCACCGTGTTTACCCGAGATGCCAACTCTTGTTGGCTTTCTTCTTGGGCATTAACACGGCCTTCCAGCAAGTCTACAAGGCCATCCACCTCACGAACGGTTCGCTCTAAGGACCGTAGACGCCTCTCTAGGGTGGCCAAGTCCAAGTCCCCAACTGGCTCACGGGAAGTATCTCGTCCCTTCCCCCTCTTTCCACCCTTGCCAGGGACCTCGGTGAGTTCGCTTTCGTGAGATGCCATCACAACTTCTTCCTTGTGATCTTGCCTTAAGGGTGATGAACCAACCTTGGCTCTGATACCACTTGTCACGGACCGATCGTCTCACCCACGATTTGTAGCCCGTGCGGCACTCAACTAATGCCCCGTGCACTTAGTGAGTAAGCCTTCCCTCCCAAGTCAATTGGAACTCACCCAACTCTAAGACTAACACCACACTCACAAGAGAAGAACACTTGGAGAATGCTAAAAGAACTAGAGAACTTCTTAACTCTTCGATGGATATAAATGAGGGAGGCCACCCCCTTATATACACATTGGACTTACAAGGTGTGGCTTAGAATGCGCCACGTGTCAAGCATACATTGGTTGAGAGTCTTCTAGAACTCTCTCTAGAATGTTCTACACTACTCTTTACAAATATCTAAGTTTCTACACTATTCCAAGGTTGTAGAGAATGGTAGAAACTTCTAGACAACGGGCCCTTGGTCATGGGTCATGCTCTCTCTAGAATGTTCTACACTACTCTTTACAAATATCTAAGTTTCTACACTATTCCAAGGTTGTAGAGAATGGTAGAAACTTCTAGACAACGGGCCCTTGGTCATGGGTCATGAGATTGGCCTGGCCTGAAGACCCATCTAGGCACAAAATGTAGGGCAATTTTGCAGTATGTGACTCTATGCTGCTCTTGAGCAAAATCTGAGAAGACCTATTTACTTTTAGGGCCAATAAACAATTCTTCTTGATTGAAACAAATCTAATTTAAAATAGAATATTTTTTTTCTAACTCGACCCAATGGCCAAGAGGTAAAAAAGGCAAAAGGCACTCACCAAGAATCGACTCTTTGTGAGTGATATGGGTGTGGGAGCCTTCACCATCAGACATTCTCAAGTTCTTGATTTAAAATATAATTATTTGAGATAGATCCTTATATTATTCTGTATATCAAACTAATTTAAAAAAATGAACAAATTCCTACATGCAAGTTGGATATATAAAATTATTATAAAATAAAAATAGTACAAATAAATTTGCCATATCACATGGTCCTACACCAAGAAGCTCACTTATCATAAATCCTACACCCTCACACTGTAAGCCCCTTGGGACCCCGACCCCCCTCCCCACACAACACACACACAATAACCCACACCATCTAAAATTTCTCTTCAATTAGAGTGCATCTGATTTCTTCATCCATGAAATATGATTAATTTGATTGGAGTTAATCCGGTATGTATTCAATTAAAGTGTGAGTGGTTTTAATCATTAATGTCCGTATATCACTGGTTGCGCGGGCCGGCGGCTTAGATTCATGAATAAATAAGAAGCCCATTTCAAAAGATCAGATCATATGCTCCACCAGAATATCAAGGGCCTGATCATTCCATTCAAGTCCTGGGTGGGCCACACCGATTTCTTGAGCGTCGCCGAGACGTTATGAAGTCGGTTACACTTTGGCATGGCCCATGTTTCTTTGCGAAATCTGGAGTTCTGTAGTTCGGCTGGTGAGATTGGAAACATGTTCAATGCATATGGACAGAGCTCTGCTTTTGTGAATCTGAACGCTTGCATGTACTTTCCAGAAAAAGAGAAGGACAAGGAGGGGTTGAATAGCAAATCTCATCAACTTTGTCCTCTTCTCACTATATGAAGACCCCTCTCATGCCCTGTTTTTCTCCATCCCATTGTACCAATCTCTCTCCTCTGTCTCTCTCCTACTGCCAAGATCTATTCTCTGCTGTCTCTCTAAACACCTGAAAGAAGAAGAAGAAGAAGAAGAAAAGAGTGAGCTAGGCATAAATTTTTATTTTTTTTCTCATTGGAAGTCTGCATTACCATTACTATCAATCTCTTGTTGATTTTAGCATTGTTAGGTTCATCTTCAATCTGGGTTTTCTTGATTGTGTTGGTTTGTGTCCTTTTCATTTCCTTTTCTGTTCCCCATTTCTGATCTGTTTCTATGTTATGTTGTAGAGAACAATGCATTGATCTGTTTGTATCTCTTCCTCATTTGTGATCTGTTTGAAGGGTTTTTTTTTTCTTTAGTTTGATTTACTGAGAATTGTGGGTTTCTTTTGATGATTTTGAATTGGATTGTTATTGGTGGTTGATGTGTGGATCTGTTGTGATCCTAGCATTTTTTTCCCTTCGTTCTGTTGGTTTTAGATTGTAGATGTGGGTATTCTTGATTGCATTGGTTTTTTATGTTTCTGTTTTTCCTTTTCATTTCTCCTTTCCTGATCTGTTTATCTCATGCTGCAGAGAACAATACATTGTATAATTGAGGTTCGGTTCCATTGAACTTGATTAATTCACTGAAGAATTTCTTTTGTGGGTTCTTTTTATGATCTTGAATTTGATTGTGATGATGGTATCTGTTAATTGGATTTGTAGATCTGTTGATCTGTTGTGATTCTCGCATTTTATTTTGCTTTTAATGTCTCTGTTGCTCCGGTCATCTCTTCCTTTTCTTTTGTTGATGAATATTTTCAATTCAAAAGGTTGTGGTGATTCCAAGATGACATGGTAAAACCCAAAAGAAAACATCTGTCCTGATTCGGATGCAAAGATTTGCAGTAATGAAAGCTTTCACATTGAATGCATTGCCTTTTTCTTTTCTTTTTTTTCCAAATTATGTTCTTTATTGACTGGTTTTCTTGTGATGTGAAATTTAACTCTCAAACAGTTCTGTTAGTAACTCCCTAGATCTATTGTTTTTCTTTTTCTTTTTACTTTTTGGTTCTCCAGTTTGTAATATTTACTAGTTTCCTGATTTGTGTTTTCTTTCCTCAGTGCTGTAATTCCATTTATCATTGTGTGATCTATTAAATTCATTAGCTTGTTTCTCCATTTGCACTCGAAGGTCTTGGTGATTTGGGAAGGAAATGGAGAAATCCAGTTGCTGCTTTTTTTTTTTTTTTTGTCTTGGTGATTTGGGAAGGAAATGGAGAAATCCAGTTCTGTTTTTTTTTATTTTATTTTAAACTCTACTGTGAAGATTTAGAGATTATACAAGCTCTCTATTTCAATTGATTGTTCTAGCTGTTCCACTTATCTGTAAATGAATTTGCATATTCAAATCTGTCCGGTTGTCTCCTTTTTGTCCTTAGATCCCAAAAAGTGTTTTAAATCTTATTTAATTTTAAATCGTTTTGTTCTTCATTAGATCCCGTCTTTTACATGTAGAAAGCAATGCCAAAGTAACATTTTTTCCAGAATTTTTGTGCATCGGATTGTATTTAGGAGCCATCTTGATTTCTTTTTGATTAGTAATTATTAAGATTTTATTGAAACAAAGGAGGAAGAAAATTATTATAGTTAAAATTGTTAGGAAACCCACATCCCACGTCCGCCAGAAATGGGTTCTGACATGGCTTGATATACATGTTGGGCCTTCCACTCATAAGGTCTAGCTTTTGGGTTGGTTCTTGACTCATAACATGGTATCAGAGCCAATTTCTTGAGTAGCCCACGTAGCAGGCCCGTTCACGAAATCTATTGGGCTTGAACGTGAGGGGGAGTGTTAGGAAACCCACATCCACATCGCCTAGAAATGGGTTCTGACATGGCTTAATATGTATGTTTGGACCTTCCACCTATAAGTTCAAGCTTTTGGGTTGGTTCTTGACTCATGACAAAAGTTAGTCTTTTTTTTTTAAACTTTGTTGTGATGCATATTGTCAATGGCTTTTCATTGAGCTTCAATGCAATCCTTTTTATGATGTGAGGTTGATACTCAATATTATATGATAATATGACAAAAAGAATTGAGAGCGAAGCAACAACCAACAGTCCATACTCAAATATGATCCAGCCCATAAGCTGAGTTTTTGTGCCAGGGCATGTTTGACATGTGCCCCACCTAGCGAGCGTCTTGAATCTCATTTGTGTGTTGTGTGCCACTGCCACATGAACTGTGATATGAATTTATTTGGCAGGGCCCTGTATCATAGGCTATTTTATCTGGAAAAACTAGACCATTATACTTACCTTAGGCCTCTGCCCTTCACTGGTTTGTTTTCCCCATTGGTCTTATTATAATTATTGAAATGGTCCCATTGGTCTTAGTTAATATCCTATCTTTCTGGTGATTTTTCTCTCACTTTGAAATGTAAATAACCAGGCCATGATTGTTTAAGAGTATCTGTCGTTGGAAATTCTTGATGGAAGAGAGTGATGCATTTGAATGTGCTGCATATTGCCATTAGATGCTCCGTTATGTTTCTCACTGACTGACCTTTTGTAGTTACAGGTTATATATAAAGGGTGAAGATGGTGAAGATATGCTGCATTGGAGCGGGCTACGTTGGTGGCCCTACGATGGCTGTTATTGCACTGAAATGCCCATCCATTGAAGTCGTTGTTGTCGATATATCCGTTGCTCGGATTGCTGCGTGGAACAGTGAGCAGCTTCCAATCTATGAACCTGGCCTCGACAATGTGGTGAAGCAATGCAGAGGGAGGAACCTTTTCTTCAGTACTGAAGTTGAAAAGCACATAAGTGAAGCTGACATCATCTTTGTTTCAGTCAACACACCGACTAAGACTCGGGGCCTTGGAGCAGGTAAAGCTGCAGATCTAACTTATTGGGAGAGTGCTGCTCGGATGATTGCTGATGTGTCCAAATCTGATAAGATTGTGGTTGAGAAATCGACTGTTCCGGTGAAGACCGCTGAGGCAATTGAAAAGATCCTCACTCACAACGGCAATGGTGTAAGCTTCCAAATCCTTTCAAACCCAGAATTCCTGGCAGAAGGAACTGCAATTCAAGATCTCTTCAAGCCTGATCGGGTGCTTATTGGAGGCCGGGAGACGCCCGAAGGCCAGAAAGCTATTAAAACCTTGAGGGATATCTATGCAAATTGGGTACCTGAGGATCGGATCATAGCCACCAATCTTTGGTCCGCTGAGCTCTCAAAGCTTGCTGCCAATGCAATTCTAGCACAGAGAATCTCATCAATCAATGCCATGTCAGCTCTCTGTGAAGCAACTGGTGCTGATGTGACTGAGGTGGCCTATGCTGTTGGTAAGGACTCAAGGATCGGGCCCAAGTTCCTCAATGCCAGCGTTGGCTTCGGTGGGTCTTGCTTCCAGAAGGACATTCTCAATCTGGTTTACATCTGTGAGTGCAATGGTCTCCCTGAGGTTGCAAACTACTGGAAGCAGGTGATCAAGATTAATGACTATCAGAAGACTAGGTTTGTGAACCGTGTGGTGGCATCTATGTTCAATACAGTCTCAGGCAAGAAGATTGCAATACTTGGATTTGCATTCAAGAAGGACACAGGGGATACAAGGGAGACGCCTGCAATTGATGTGTGCAAGGGACTATTGGGGGACAAGGCCAATATCAGCATCTATGACCCACAGGTGACTGAGGAGCAGATCCAGCGGGACCTGTCCATGAAGAAGTTCGATTGGGACCATCCCATTCACCTCCAGCCCATGAGCCCCACTGCAGTGAAAGAGGAGGTGACTGTCACTTGGGATGCATATCAAGCTACTAATGGTGCTCATGGGGTTTGCATTCTGACTGAGTGGGATGAGTTTAAAGCTCTCGATTATCAGAAGATCTATGACAATATGCAGAAGCCGGCATTTATATATGATGGGCGTAACATCATGGATGTTGAGAAATTGAGAAAGATTGGTTTCATTGTCTACTCAATAGGAAAGCCTCTGGATGCATGGCTCAAGGATATGCCTGCTGTGGCATAAAAGAGGAGAAAATGTGGTCAGTAGTGGAATTGAAATTTCAGAAGCAGCTGAATGCTTTCGAATTTTATCTGTATTTTTTGTTTTTTCCTTCCTTTCAGACATTTTCTACTATGGCAATTTCATGATGTGGACCACAGGGTTATGATCGGTGCCTTCTTTATAAAGGTGAGATGAGGCAATACGAGGTGCAGTTTGATGTCTGTCTCCTGTTTCTTTATTGCCTTCTTTATAAAGGTGAGATGAGGCAAGATGAGGTGAAGTTTGATATCTCCTGTTTCTCTATTTTGCGTTGTATTTCAATTACATTATAGTGTATGGTAGTGTTTGCTTATGTTGCTTCTATACCGAGTGTTCATCTATTTTTTCTGGGTTACCTCTCTTTCTCTCTCTCTCCTCAGTAGGAGTCTTATTCGTCTGTCGATGCATCCTGGGGACTTAGACTTAATAACGTCTAATGATCTAATGATGAAACCCATATAAGTGGGCATCTATTTTTAATGTCTAATGATCCATTATCCTTGAAATCTCACCCATTTAATTATGCTAGCAGATGTGATGAGGATTGTTCAATTCATTATTATCACTTTGGCTATAGTTTTGAGGCTTTAATTTGGCCCCATTAGACTGTTTTTTCCCTCCTCTTCTTCTTCTTTGAGGGGTGGGATGTAGGGAGTTTCATTCATCACCCAGTGATTATAAGGATGACTTTTTGTAAACATGGATACCCCACTGCTCTAAGCAGAAGTGATTGATTTGCAGTCAAAACCAGAAGCATCGATAGTCCAAGCAGGCTACTATCAGGAAGCGCCAAGTGGAAGGCCATGACGTATGCTGCTCTAACAGTAATCACAGCTCCTGGCTGGTTGACTTTGTTTGGTTCGGCTTAATCCAATGACTTTTTTAGCTTTTGGCTTTGCGAAAGCTGAAAAGTTCAAAAATGTTTGTTCGGATATTAACTTTTTAAAAGTACTTGTTGAAGTCTGAAAGGCAAAAGTCTCTTCTTGAAACAGCATCGGATGGCTCACTGCTTTGGAAGTGCGCTTCTTCACTTTTGCGGGCAGCATTCAGTAAGTATGGGCAGCGTTCGGGAAGCACGCTGGAAGCGCTGGACGCAATGAAAACCGTTTTTTATTTCTTCCTTTTCCCACCTCATGACTGCTGATATTATACTTGCACCCAAGAGGGGTGGTTTTGGATTTGTATTGTTCATTATTTGATCAAAAGCTAAACAGATCCTTATTAGTCTTGTCTCTTGGCTTCGAAACTTAAAAATCATCTTTTAGAATCCCTATTGAAGGATTTAGTCTCAAACTCTAATGCATTCTCAGAGGAGCCACTTTTCCCTTGTTTTTTTTTTCTTCAATGAAACTAGTGGAATAAGACAGTTGATGGTCTGATGACGTCAACCAGGTGCTTAACAAAATGCATGAGAGTCTAAGCTCTGTTATCAGTGAAGATGAAACAAAAGTGGGGTGCGGTTAAACTGGTGATCACCAGAAACCCGATACGAGTTTTCCAGGAAACGCATTCCATTTCATTGCTATTTTCCTCACAGATGGTGTGGTTATTGGTGGTTTTCTCAATAAATTACAATGAGCAGTTAAAACAGATCGTTGAGGATTGGCCACAAATGAGCCTGATAATGGCCCGTATGCCAACTTAAATGAGTATCAATCTTTTGGTCAATTATTTACACCATTACAGTACAGGGCCCTTGTGCATTTGATCTTAGTACTAAAATTCCTTGTTTACTTTCAGTCAGCTTTATCATTATGATGTCTTACATCTAACATTTTGCTCATTCTATCTAAAAGTCATTCTCAACGTAGTTGGGCTAGCGAAACGTTGAAGCCAAATTGATTTGAGTGGTATTTAATAACTCCAGATGATATCTCAGAAAGATCTAGCCAAGTTAGCATACACAAGTTTGATATAATACTCAATTGGACCTGGTTAGATTCATTCGAACTTGTTAAAAAAACCTAAAGACATCTTCCTATTTCAAGAGAATTATATGTTCTGCTTTGTAATAAAGCAGTCTGCTTTGTAATAGAGTAGCTTGCACATGGAACTAGTCAAAGGAAAGGAAGATAAAAACATACAACCCAATTGTAATTTGTTGTAGCGCACACACAGGACTTGTGGCTTTGACTGCTTGCCATCATGATTTTTAAGAATATTTTATTAAATATATTAAATGAATTTTTTTATAAAGATAAACCAATTGTTGAATCAAGTACGAATGTGAAACATTTTTTTCTGAAACATTTTGACTTCAAAAAGCATATTCTATCATAAACAAAAATGCATGATATATTTTGAATGGTCATCTAAATCATATTATTGGCTTGTTTGGCATTATTCTCATGTTGATCTCAATTTTGTTCTTAGATCTGGTTGTGCTGAGATCAGGTTGTGCCGAGATTAAACTCTATAGAATTTGTTTGGCAATATTATATTAAAATACTTTTGTTGAGAATATGCTTTACGGAACATGTTTAGTAATGATGTAATTTTTTTTTCTAATGGATGGAAGCATGAGAATCATATGATCTAAAATGTGGGACCTACCTTTTAATTTTTTTGTCACTTTATTATTGGTAGACATGAGACCTATCTATAGAAGTTATAACGTAGTATACACTTTTAAAAAATTAGAACATAGGGCCCATATTCATAGGATTTATAAAGTGGGCCTACGTTTATAAGAATCATAATATAGGCTCATTTTTTTAATATAAATGTAGGATTTATCTTTATAAATTACAGCATAGTACACACATTCAAAAATTAGAATATTGGCCTACATTCATCGGATTTAAAATCTAGGTTTACCTTTTGTGATTGTTACTACATGACCTATATTTAGAAAAATACAACATGGAGCTACATTTTTTATAATTTTGTACATAAGACACATATTTAGAAATTACAATGTGATGCCCACATTTGGAAATTATAATAGATTATAACGTGAGGTCATTATGTTGTTGATGGTGAACACAAGATTGATGGTGAACACAAGACTCACTTTAAAAACTATGTGGTACTTACCTTTAGAAATGAGAACATGAGGACACATTCATAGGAATTACAACGTGGCTTTACCTTTTGGGATTTTTTTTAATATTAAATATTTTTTTTGAAAGATAGTATATTTTTTTGAAGGATTAAATTTTTTTTGAAAGATTTATATTTTTTAAAAGATTAAATATTTTTTAAAATATTAAATATAATTTTTTAAAGATTAAATATTTTTTGAAAGATTTATATTTTTTAAAAGATTAAATATTTTTTAAAATATTAAATATATTTTTTAAAGATTAAATATTTTTTGAAAGATTAAATGCTTTTTTGAAAATTTATTATTTTTTTGAAATATTAAATATTTTTTTGAAAGATTAGATATTTTTTTAAATGATAAAATATTTTTTGAAAGATTAATTTTTTCTTTGAAAGATTAAAAAATTTTTTGAAATGTCAAATAATTTTTTGAAAAATAAATTTTTTTACCATATAACCTATATTTAGAAATTAGAACATAGGGTCTACACTCAAAGGATTTATAATGTAGTCCCATTGTCATAAGAAATTAAGAATTATAATATTGGCCTACCTTTTGTGATTGTTAGAATGTGACCCACTATAGAAATTAGGTAATAGAGTTACCTCGAGACAAATAGAAAACAATTGTGCCAGCAAGTTGTTTTTGAAAAAAAAAAGTTTTTTTTGTTTCAAATTTCTTATTCTAATGGGTTAAGATTTTGAGATTTTTTCCCACAAAACTAAAATTTGGAACAATAATTTGCATATACCAAACATAGTTTCTATAAGCTTATCTCATAAGAATATGGAAACATCCGAATGACACAGAGCCAAATGCACCCTTAGTTTTTATATTCTAAAAGCTATATTTTATATACTAGCCAAACAACCTTGTAGTTAAAAAGTAAGAACGGAAGTCATGCTAACCAAACTGCATTTTCCACTAAAAAGTTGCTTTGGGAAGTAACTCCATTGAAGTTACTTTTAACAAAGCACATTAAATTTTAACAAGCCCAATCAAATGCATCTGAGTAAGCGGACAAGTCAACCTGCAAAAGCAATTGAAATTATTGGAGCATTTCACAAGCTATAAGTAAGTCTGGGCTGTTTGTTTCATTAGGAACTCTAAGACCTGTATTTCTTAAAGTAGTTTAAATGGAAGAAACAAAAGATAAATAACCAGCAAATAATATCTAGCAATTACGCTAGTCAATTCTCATCTACATCTCTGTCTTATATCCTTTAGTACTCACCTCTTCTAATAGTCTGTTTTTGGAGCTTATTATACTATGAATTCATGTGTTTACATCCCAAACAAACAAATTGGCCCTTTACTGTAGTTGGATTTTGAAATTTTCATATGAAATTGTGAGATTTAGGGATTACTTTCCAAGGTCTAACAAGCATTTGGGATTTTTGGAACTTAGACAGACTTAGGACATGTTTTTTTACTAGAATTCCAAAAATTCATGTCTGCAAGTATTTTAAAATTTTCAAAAGTTGTCCTCTTGAGATAAAATTCTAAATTCCTCCTTTGGTGGAGCATTTTAAATTCCAACCAAATACATGGGGAATAAAATTCTAAAAATTTCAAAAAATCATTTGAAACCTTTTAAATGCTAGATAGCAGTATGTCACATCATGTCTAAAAAATCCTAACATGCCAAATAACAAGATGTCACATTATGTCCAAAATATCCTTAACATGACAAATTCTTGTTAGGAATTTTGGTAAAGAAAGAGGCCCTAAGAAGCAAGAAATTTAGGGCATGTGTTTTTATGCTCCTTGTTTTTTCTATGGTTAAGTGTGGTGATTTTCCACATAGAAAAGAAGAAGAAAAAAAGTAGTACCTCTTTCTCCCTTGAGTTCATCAAAAACCATTTCTTGCAGGACCTGTGTCGACCCCCTTTTTAACTACATAGCGGAGCATCTGCAGTAATGTAGGTAATCTAAATGCATGATCTGACATTTCTATCTATAAATGGAGTTATCTATACTTTGTTTTTCAGAACTGATCCCATGTTGCCATCAGTAAATTATGATGGCAACTAATACCTTTGTTACATGTCTCATCATGTACTGTATACCTATAACTGCTCACATGTATCTTTAAACAAAGTGATGAGTGAAATATAGAGCTATATTTTCTAAACAAGATCAGTAAGAAGGATTTTACAATATGTTTTGGAGTGATTTTATCATATCTTTCATAGAGGAATTCAATATGATATGAGCACAGTTGATCATATCAAAGGTGAGCCCTTGGAGATTAAACCACCTGAATAGCAGACATTGCTATGAGCAGAGGTTCATTTCTGACATAATTCTTAATATTCTTGAGCATTCCACCTCTAAAGGGCCAATACTAGGCTTTGGCAAGCATTTGACTGTCTTCTTTGTTGGATAGAATCTCGAAAAATGTACAGTTAAAAGCTATTAGATCAAGATTCAAGGTGACATATGGGGTTCAATATAGTTTAACTCAACTATTTTCTGCCATAAGAAACTTCCATCCCCCTTCTCTCTCATTAATAGGAGTCTCTCTAGTGTGTTCATCATACTTACAATATGTTGTCTGCACATAGGAGAAAGTTACCTTCGTTTCTTCTTTTAGCAAGATCCAAATGTTTTTCTCTTACATAGCCAATTTTTTTGTAATAAAATTTGCCAGAGCTATTTTAGGAATTTCAACTTAATAATTCATACATTTATAGAAGTCAGGCCCATTAGATATTGCCAGCTATTCAATAAAAGAATTTTAAAGATAGAAATATAATTAATCATCCATTTTATTATCTTAAATGGTACAACTGGCTAAACCTAATGTTTCTATATCCCAATAGGTCAGCAGCAAATAGGTTGTCACATATCTTATCTTGATTTCTAGTTATTTCTATTACAAATTACCACAGCTATGTAAGAAAACATTTGCTTATTGAGCAAAAGGGACTTCAATTTTTTCACTCACCAAAATTTTATTTTATTTTTATTTTTTTGTTTGGTATGACATTCTAATGCACAAAAAAAAAAAAAAAAACAACAACAGCAGCAAAGGTTCAAATAAATTATCTTTTCCCTAAGTTCACAAAAAATTTATTTTTTACTACAGTTAGAGTTATCTTCTGTAAACAACCTTTTATTTCAAAGGATTTGATTCCTTGTAGTTTCAAGAATATATCTAAATTTGAAGAAGCGAAAAAGGATATTCATAAACAAGTATCAAATAATATTTCCTTTAATGACTATGTCGTAATCTCGTCTTAATTCATCTTATTCTAAAGGCATTATTAACAAGATACACAATTATAAGTATTTAACCTTTTTTATTGAATTCTAATCAATTTAAAGAATTCATTTGATAGGATTTCAATTCTATGTAAACTAAACGAGACCTAAAGAGGAGGGACAAAAACTCACGTGGCACCGCCTACTTGAATCTTGCCATATCCTGATGCGCCACGTGTATCCGCCCCCCATTTTATTGCCACATTTCTCCTTGGCAATTGGCAGCATTGCCAGTGTTCTCTCATAATCTTTCGTGATTAAGGTGAAATCTCAAGGGCATCTCAGTAATTGAATCTCCGCGTGCAAGAAGCGGGGTTTCCGGGCTGCTGCGACCCGATTTCCTATTCGTGCCGCCGGCTACAAAAAGGCAAACCCTAGCGCCATTTTCTTCTTCGTGATTCCTCTTTTACACGATTCCATCTCGATTGCGATTCGATCTCGATCTTCCTCTCATACCTTCGAATCGATCTCGTTTTTGACTCTGTCTTATTACCCTCTATCGATCGAGCTCAATTTCTCCCCCTTTCCGTTCCTTCTGCGCGATTCTAGGGTTAGGGTTAGGGTTCGGGTTCTTGATACTTCCTTCTGTTCTTCACCGATCTGTATATATTTCAGGTCTTCCGATCCTTTGTTCGTTATTTCCTTGATCCCCTCTCTCTATTGATTGTGATTTGACCCGTTGTGGTCGTGATTTCTTCTACGGATTTGTGATTTGGCAGGCTTTGGAGAATTTAGGGTTAGGGTTTTTGAAAATTCTCGCGTTTTGTGCTTCTGTTGAATTGGTCGGGGAATATATCGTTTTATGATATCATTTGGTGGGGATTTCTGGAATTAGGGCTTTGGCTCTGAATTGGTGTTTTGCCTGGTTTAAGGTTTTAGGTGGCTCCAGCTCTTGGAAGGTAACTCTAGCTTTTGATTATTTTTCATCAATTTGGCGTCCTGGCGATATTTTGATGTAAATACGTGTGTATTGTATGCGCTATATATGCATGGTTGATCGCGTATTTATGAATGAATATGAAGGTATTGAAATGATAGTAGTGGCACACTTTTTGATATTAGCATTGCCATTTCTGCTACCATGTTCTCTGGTGGTTATGTTTGCTGGGAAAATTCTTTTGGATTGTTTAGAAGGGCAGTTAAATACACTTTTTCACATGGCAATGAGGGCCCAGTGCCAAATGTGGCAAATCATTAGGTCTCAGCCTATCTCACTTCTTATAGGGGTGATACTATTGACCTTTCAAAAAAAAAGGGGGTGATACTATTGGGTTGAACCCTATGATGATTTATGAGGTATAATGGGAGCTAATCCCTTTATGTCGTAATTATTCAACATGATCATCATCATTTCTATTTGAGTGATATTGAGGCCCATGAATTTGGGGGCTTTGGTAGTGGACCCCATTGTAGACCTTTCAGAAAAAAAAAGAAGGGGGGGGGGGGGGGGGGTGGGGGGTGATTTGGGTTGAACCCTCTGATGATTTATGAGGTATAATGGTAGCCAATCCCATTCAATATGATCACCATCATTTCTATTTCAGCAATATTGAGGCCCATGAATTTGGGGGCTTCGGTAGTGGACCCCATTGTAGAGTATCAATCTCTGACAGAACATGCGTAAAAGCATTGTCTCATTCAATTTTGGGACTTAATTATATGTTCACATACTATCAAAGTCCAAGAGACCACCTGAAACCTTTGTAAATAGGGTGAGGATCAGTTAGCATAGTTTAGGTTCTTCTTGGATTCTTCTACTACTACTTAGAAGTGAAGCAATTGGTCTAGCTGTTGGTGTAGCTTTTCACTTGACAAGAGCCTGAGGCACAGTGGAAGGTGCTCACTATTTTAACCTTGAGGTTGTGGCTTTGAGTTGCATTACCAATAAAAAAAAATAATGAAATACTTATTACCTGATTATTTTGAGTAAGATTTGCATATACTCTTTTGTTGGCGCTATTTTTCTATATGATTTTTATTTAAAAATGTGCATCTTTATTTATTTATTTTAAACAGTATGTTGAAATTTGAATCCACTAATCTTATGTTCTGAAAAAAGTTGAAGCGCTCGCTTGTACTGGTTGCAACTTAAATTAAACATGATCTGGGATGAACTTAGAAGTGAAGCAACTGGAATTATCTTTTCTTTTTGTTAAATTAAGTTACTAGCTTAGTTTTTTGGCTGGGTTGAAGACTTAGGAACATTGTAATTATGAGTTATGAATTTTATTTTAGTCAGAATAAATGAGACTTTTAGAGTGTTTGGGGAAGACAATGACATGAGGTTGTATTTTTTTATGGGGAGTGTCTGATCTCTTAAAGCACCTGGGAGCAACTACTGAGCAGGACTAGAAATTGGCGAGGATGCCACTAATAGGGTTGGTGCATGATGGACAACATGGCGACAAGCTAGTGGACTGTTGTGTGATTCTAGTGCCAATTCAATTATAGGGTAAATCTTTTTGGATGACAGATAAACCTGCACAACAAGTGGAGCTGACTTTTGGGCATTGAAGAATTGCAAGACAGGAATAAATATATAAGGGCATATCCACTTATTCTAGTGGAAGGAAAATTTTGGAAATGTCATTTGATATAGCTTGCACACTGAGGACTAGAAACAACCGCTGTGCAAAGAATAGTGGTGTTTGCAAGTATACGGAAGCAGGAGCACTGCCACAAATATTAATGATATATGTATATTTCGATTAATGGTAACTTCTATTTAAGTATAAGAGATTTATTTGGTCAAGAAGCTACGGCCAACAACGAGAGGCCTAAAAAGTATACAACCAAGAGCCAGAAGGCCAAAGGAGAAGCAGATCATATAAGATATGCGCCACGATTGGCTATAACCAAACTTTGATGCATGACACCTTCCCTTGCTAAGTCATCATGCATCAATTTCACACACTTCTTCATGTGGGTAAGTCGGGATTGGCTTTAAGTTCTTTTTAAATGACATAACTAATAGCCATAAAAGATTATGTACACCAAAAAGCTACAATAATGGAAATGTTCCCTCCTCCTGTCCTCCACCATGGGATTTGCCCTTTTGCTAGAGAAATTTATCTTTAGATTGACTTGTGTAATGATACTGACCGAAGATTGATGGGATAACTCTAAGATGATGAGGTTAATGATTGATTTTTGAAGATTATGTGTCAAGTTTCATCTCCAAGTTCTTACATTTCCCTTTAAATATAAGAACCCAAGATAGGGCTGCTAATGGGCCAAGCTTGGACATAGAAATTTTGAGGATGTGTTGGTGACCTAGAAACAAAATGGCCAGGGAAAGCTTCTCTCGGTTTGGCAGCAAGAAAAGGCACATGTAGCACCAGCCAAGTTGTAATATGGACAAAAAGGCCAAGGAAAGGGCACTTGGGATTGGTCTGAAAAATGAGGTTACAGCTAGCTTTCCCTGATTGATAGCAGCTTTGCAACCAGAGATAGAAGGCAAAGCTTGTTTAAATAGACTTCAACCAAAAAAACTCTGCCCCATCATTTTAATCCAGGCTTAATGGACCATTTTGACATGCCCAACCCACCATGATAGTCTTTGCAGAAAACTTCTGGTGTCTAAATGATTCCAACCATTAATGAGCCCTTTTATTGAATTGTGAGCTCTTCTACCCATGGTTAAAAATTTCAGGGCATCATATGCTATGCGTTTTATCTAATGGGATCATGACCAAATGAAGAGCCTATTCATGTTTACTTATTGTAGCTATGTGCATAAGATGCCTTCTTGGAGGAACTGTCAACATGCTTGAACAGATAACGTATCTATCCAAGTTGTAGGTTATTTATTGTTTTCATGCATGTTTTTCCACCACCTTACCATTTGGTTATTTCACCTTTTATGTGACTTTGGTTTAATTTCAAAATATTTGAACCCATATTATGTACCTTCCTCTACAATAATTCTACTTATTGGTTGAGCCGTAGGAATGTGCCATGAGCCTACAGTAGCATTTATTATGAACCCTTCTCTCCTTCCCTTTCCTGGCCGGTTTACAGATTTCATCAATGTATCACTAACTGTATAGTTCTTTTGGGACATATTTTTTGGCTGCCTTGGCCTCTTGGTTTCGTCTGCAAAGACCTTTAATCATAATATTTGTGGTACTATGCCTCTGTACTCTCTTTACTAATTGTTGTTCTCACAGGTTAAACATGGTATATAAGAATAACAAACGCCCTTCTAGCGAAGATGAGTCATGCAACATTTCTTATAAGCATCCAAGACAACTGGATTACACTTCATTTGTAGGATTTGTTCTTTGCAACAATTCCTCTGAGAAACCTTACAAATCAGGTAATAAAAAGTTCTTGTCTTCTAATGCTAGCGACTGATTGAAATTCCTTCATAACTGATTTGATTTTGATACAAAGTCTCTGATTGTGACTTCAATAATAACCAAGGAGATGAGACGCTCGTAAGTCGCACCATTTCTGAACTCTTCGTTGCTGATGACAAGGAGTTTGAGAGATGCGCTTTTGGCAGTATTTCTGGCTTGTCATGGCTTACAAGTGGCACTAGTGAAGATGATTCTATATCTGAGCCACCATTACAGGTTTCTTGGTCCCCTGGAGTCGATGATGATGACTGCCCTTCAAGGACGTCAGTTGAGTCGGAGGAGACTTTATCATCTCTTACAAGCTACCCACATCGAAAACTTGTTCCTATTGGACCGGATCATCAAGCCGATGTTCCTATATGGGGATCTGATTCTGCCAGGAAGGCTAACGGTTTTTTCAACTTGGCAGCTCAGAGTTCTTGTGATTTAGATGCCCGCCCCACCTTTCCACCATCCCTGTCTGTGCCATCTTCTTACATTATATTGGACGACAACAGGGAACAGCTTATGGGGACTTGTGTCATTCCTATGCCCAAAGCTGATTCATCTGGTTATGTAATTGGGAATTTTGGACATGGTAGGGTTGACTGTAGTTGCCCTGATGAGGGTTCAATTAGATGCATCAGACAACATGTGAAGGAAGCAAGGGAGAAGCTGTTGGTGACATTGGGACAAGAGAGGTTCGTCGAGCTGGGATTCTGTGACATGGGTGAGGATGTCGCTCTGAAATGGTTTGAAGAAGATGAACAGGTCTTCCATGACATAGTCTTTTCCAATCCTGCTTCACTAGGAAAAAACTTTTGGGACCATCTTTCGGCAGTCTTTCCTAAGAAAACCATGAAGGACCTGGTTAGTTACTATTTCAATGTCTTTATTCTCCGGATACGGGCTCAGCAGAACAGGCGGGACCCATTGAATATTGACAGTGACAATGATGAGTGGGAAGCAAGTGATGATGGTGACGAGGTTGCAACTACAGAAGAGGATGAAGACTCTGCTGTGGAGTCTCCAGCTGATCAAGGCAAAACAGTTTTTAGTGAAGATTCACATGACAATTACCATGAGGATGACGATGATGACGATGAAGGTGGTGCCGGTTATCTTGCTTCGGTTGAAAATGATGTTGGAGGGCTTGATAATGTCTCCGGAGTCCAAGTTTCTGGTAATAAATCAAGTTCATATAAACCGTTGGTTCGTCCCAGTGTCATTCATACCTGTCATTATGTAAATAGCGAGCTTCAGAATGGCTCAGAGGAACAAGATGTACCTGATGACTCTTGCACGTCCTACGAGTGTCAACATAGCCCATCTGATACGACAGCAACCCCGGAGCAATCCGTTGACACAGCTCCTAAGATCTTGCATGGTGAATTTGGCAACGGAAAGTTGTTTGGCATTGTTGATCATGGGGATGTGTTCGAGCCTTGTGATGCCAGAGTGTGGGATACTGGATTCTTCACTGGCAGAAAAAATGATACCGATTTCTTACCCACCCACAGTATGATTGAGGAGGTTTTCAGAGATGAAATGTGGAATGACAATGATCCGAGGGGCAGTACTCACATCAGCTAGGATATTGTTTCTTTTCCCCCTTTACTGCAAAGGCTGGTTATCCACTAAAATCTGTATCCATACTTGGAAATTTCCTATTTGAAGATGCGGATTCTCCACCCACCTAACAGCATGGCCATTACACTTCTGATACATGGCTGAAATATTCTTTTTTATCAGTGTAGGGGCAGTCCAGAAATATACATTCGTTGTGGAAGACGAATCCTGCCATAATTGTAAAATAAAGAGTTTTTTAAGTTCTTTAGAGGCAGGTCAATCTCCTTGAGTGTAGTGTTATATTGCTATCATGGAATCTCTCATAAATGTGAATTGCTCTTGCTTAGCTTACTGCCTTTTAGGGCAACCGTATTTTTCTCGGATGGAATCTCTTTTGGGGAAGAGATTATAAATTTGTAACTATTTTAGGGCTATTTTGCATTTTTCAGCTTTATCTAACATTTATTGGAGAAGGCTGCTGCTTTTTATTCTTTAAACTGTGTTTTTTTTTTGGGTTGTGATTACTTGAGAAGCTTTTCTATTGGAAAATGCCAGAGTGTAAATTGGATAATCATTTAGATGTGATAAATGGTAGAGAAAATTGTCTGCAGTCAAATTTGTTCTTTGTGCGGTTCACACATCCAAACAAGCTATTTATGCTATTTTTCTTGGTGTCATTTACAAATTGCAATGTAACTTAAGGTAAAACTAAAGGCATGTATTTTTGCATTAAAATACGTAAAAATTGAATGTATAGGATTTTATGCAAGTTAGAAAGGATAACAATAGGCCAGTTATAGTTGAGCTCCGGCTCTAGTAGGGCCCAAGGGGGATGGGGAATGGGATGGAAAACTTAAAATAAAAAGATCTCCCAACCCCTCGCCCTATGTATGGTGATGGAGGCTTGGATTGTCATAGGCCTCACTTGATATATGGTTTACAAGCTTTTATACTATCTAAATGAGTACATAGTTAATTCAATGATTCATTGCATTTAGATGGCTGTCAAACTCTGGACCTGTGACTATTAGGGGGTTCTTGTTTTATTGTCCACTCAAGATGTCTTTTGAGGCCCTGGTAGGAGGAGCTCCCTTTAAGAAAATGAGAGTCAATTGAATAAAAAAAAGGGAAATGTTTAATCAACTTCACTGGAAATTCGTTTCTTATCTTCTGATTTTAATTCCATAGTGGGAAAGGTTATTTGGTGTTTATTTTTAGAATTCATCTTTGATCTTTAACTGTAACCACTTATGGCATAAATCTTATGTATTGAATTGCTATTTATATAGTAACACAAACAAACGGGGCCTAAAAGTACAGAATGAAAAAATGAAAAATGAAAGAGAAGAGTTGGAAGACTTGCAGTAGCTCATCAGCTTTGACTTGACTCGGCTACAAGTCAAATCAATCTTGTTGGAATGCCTGATTCCATGACCTGGCTCTGAGTCTCGGATGGGCTTGGGCGAGTAAGAGGTGAATATGTGAGTGCGGTATGCCTAACTTTGCGTGGATTGTTGTTTGTAACAAATTAGTTTCGGATAACCTCGCTGTTGCAATTTTCAGTGGAAATCAGCTGTTATCCTCTATTGAGATTATGACATCTTAAACCTGCGGCAAAGAGGCTCTTGCAGATATTCCAGTATTCATCCATTCCAGATAGTGGTGCCATGGTTTAATGGCTCAGGCTACTCATCATCTGGGCCCTGACCCTTTTTTTTTTTTTTTCTGGTGTGGATATACACAGGCAACTAGAATCTGAGTTCTGGGGTTGGGGCCCACTCTTGTCAAGGCAGATGGAGACCAAATGCAGATCTTGGTGATATGAAACTATCCGAAGTATCAAGTCCGAGTTATCTGAACGGAAGACAACTCCAGATTAAAATGTGAGATCACCATCTGAAGAATTTCAATCCAACAGTACTAGTACAATCAGAGCGAGTAGTCGACCACTACCCTGACGATAAAAGAAAGCCCCAAAATTGTCTTTAATAGCAAGAGACTTCTAATTTTTAACTTCAGATCAATTCCTGGCCTTCGGGTTTAAAGTGTCACTCCTAATCAGTAGTTCTTTCTTTTTTTTAATGGTAACTTGTATTAATCAGAGGCATGGCAGTACAAAAGGAATTTATTGAAAATCAATGAAAAACACTAAAAATCAAAGCCCCAAAAGGAGAGGCAAAAACCAACAAGAAAAAACAATCAAACCTAAAGGCAAACCCTCCCAAAAGTTAAGATATCACCTCTCTCTAATTAAAAAGAATGGAATTAATGGGCAAACCCTAAAACTTCTTATGAACAGAAGCAGTTCAAAATTAGGATTTGGAAAAAACAATAGAGGGAGAAGAGGAAATTCCTTCAAAGTATCTCTGATTTCTTTCCTTCCCAATGGCCCATGTGGTTGCAAAAAATGAAGCGCACCATAATAATTTCCGTTTAAGAGATCCAATAACAAACTTCCACGAGTGAAAAAGCCTAACCAATAGTTCTAGAGGGCAGAAAAAAAAAAAAGAAAAGAAAAACATTTCCACAGCTCTTTGCAGATTGATTCCAAGTGATCACTTGACTTGACCCATGTACATATTGTTGGGCACAAATCCATATGATTTGATTCACAACTTCTTCTAAAGTTCATTATTATCAAGAGTAGGACGACTTTTTATGATCCAAACCATTGTAATTGAGGTGAAAACTCTCTAACGCAGTAAATCACAGGGTTGATCGAGGTGAAACCTCTCTGACGCACTGAATTACAGGGCTCCATGTCCTTTTATAGGGTTTTCAAGAGTATCCATGTCTCCATGATTTCTCCCCATCTCCCACTAGGTTAGGGAGTCCTAAAGCCATCTACTAGTACTTGATTTCGTCCAAACTCCTCCAAGCATTAAGATTAGCTCATGTGAGCAAATAATCTGCTTAGGCCTCTTATATGGCCTGATGGGCCACCCCTCTTATTTGTCACCCGGTTTAGTGTCAATCTAATCTACATGAACTTACATATGCTAATTATCTCTCCTCTTACAGTTTCGCCTTAATTTTAACTCCAAAACCATTAACCAACATGCAAATTAATCAAAAGCATACAGTGCCTCGTTCTTGTCAGTGCTAGCAGTTCCAAAAAAAAAAAATCCTTGACGAGATATAAGCGTACAATTCCTACGCAGTGTACAAAGTTTCCAGCTATGAATGGCAAGTTGTCAACAGACAACTAATTACAACCTATTGAGATTAAGACTTGCTAATAGGATATGGACAATGCCATTAGTGTAACTATGGGCCGGCTAATTCCAAAAGAGACGCTAGAAATTCGAATCTTGAAAGTGTCTATAAAGAAATGGGAACTTCCGAACTAGTGTGGCAAAATCTGACCTGGCCCAAGAAAACCTTACAGCATTAATTCAGATCGGTTAAAGTTGACATGTATGGCCTGTACAACCCGTTTAAATGGGCCGGATTAGAGTTAACATGTATATCTTAATCCATTTAAAAGGTTTGATGATTTAATATTTTGGTTATCAAAATTGTTTATTTTATATGGAATAACTTAAGCTTGTGTTGTGCTTTTTAACTTTTTTTTTTTCAACCAAACTCAAATATAGCCTTATTGTTTGAAAATAATTAGGCTTGGATCAAGCTTATACAAGCCGATCGGATTAAACCATGTTGACCCACATTGGATGTAGGTTATGCAAATCAGGTTGGAGTGATCTGCATCAAGTAACAAGTTGGGGTTATATGACTGATCTCTTGAAAACGTCTGATATGGGTTGGGTTGTTGACATGCCTTTTTAATCAAACTAGCACAACAGTGATTGGGCTGGTTTTGGTCTATGTTATTTGGCCGTGAGTTCGATATGGGCTTAAGTTTCTGCCCTCTAGATAAAGCAGCCAGGCCTAGGCTTACATTTGATTTAAAGGGCATATGGCTACGTATTATACAAATGGGTTGGTCATGGGACCCATGTTTTAGATTTGGGCCTCAAATTATGCCTTTAACTACTTGGACTTGGCTTAGAGAAATTGAACATGGCCTGACCCGGCTTATGAATACCCTTATTTAAAAGCCTTTGAAATGGTAAGCCTGATCCCTGCCAACATTGGGCTGGAATTTGTTCTCTGTTTCTGGCCGTGGACTGTATACAGGCCTAATTTTTGTGGCCTGATTATTAAGTGAAGGTTTCATCTGTCACCTAACCAATATCTTTCTTACCAAAAACAAAAAAACCAGTATCTAATCTAAATGAGGTCTCAGCTAACCAATCCAACTGGGTCAAGAAATTATGGTCTTTTTTTGCCTTAGAATCAAGGATTATAATGATTTAATTAGATTGACATTTGGCCAACCTTACTAATTCACATCCCGTCCGAATCAAACCCCCACCATTCCCTGCTTATACCATACTCATGTCCCTGAAAGCGTCTGGGTGAACCTATGCAAATAAGGAGTATTTTAGAAAAATAAACCAGGCCTTTTTTTTCTTTTTTCTTTGTTACCATGATAATAATTTGGACCCTTCATTTTGGATCCCTTCCCCTTTATAGGTATATCTTTAAGTTTTCAGCTTAAGATGAGTGGATCCCACTATCCAATTAAGCACATGATGGATAGCACAATTAGGCATTTACATGGCATCGCTGCTGATGAGGCCAATGGCGGACCTGAGATTTTTATTTTGGTGAGACCAAATTTTTAGTAGATTGTGTTGAGTTTTTTCTCACATTAACAATAGAAAAGAAAGTTCTACAAAAGACAAACAATAGAAAAAGGGAAAAACTAAACTATCAAAAAGAAAACTCAAAATAATAATAATAATAATAATTTATCTTTCATGAAACTGCATATGAACAATAAACAACCCAAGAAGGAAGCGAACTCATCAAAAGCATATGGTACACCAAATAAAAATCATTTTTAAAAGCATCAATAGAAACCAAGTCACAAGAAGATAAACACCTCGAAGCGAATGACAATGATTCCATTCTAGTCTCACAACAATAACAACATTAAAAAGGAAATTGGAAAAGATCTTTCAATAAAAATCAACACTTCCATGAATAGCATTCAAGGAAAACACAAAGTAAGAACCCATGAATAGAATTTCCCAAAATCCACATAGCTTCATTAATAGAAACCCTATAAATTTAAACATCAAATGGAGTTTTTCTTTCTATTTATTATCTTGATAGTGGCCAAATTCCTCAAGATCAAAGAAGCCACACCAAACGCAGTACAGATTTTTTATTATTTTTTTTATCAAACCCTTTAAAATATTCAACCAGCTAAACACATTACTTTAATAGAAAATGGCATTTATCTTAATAGACGAAAATGACGGAAATCGAATCCCAAAACCCATAACTTGAAGTTCTGCAAAGAGCAACAGAAATCTCGAACACTAAGAATCATTTGAAAAACTCTCCATCAATTTGTGACCATATTCACGTGATGTAGCATTAGCAATAACAACATCAAAATAAGAAGGAAAGTGAATAAATGGGAAGAGGAGAGTTACCCCTCTTCTAATCTAAAAAACATAGAAGAAAGAGAGGTATCATACCTTCATCTTCTTATATGAGCTTTGGAGAGTTTATGTCAAAGAGAGTTCTTCTCTTTTCTAAGATTTGGGGGTTTTCTGCTAGAGAAAAGGTAAAAATAAGACATGTGGTAATCAAAGTTGTAATGCTCAACTACCATATGGGGGTTTTCTGCTAAGAGAAATATAGGGAGAAAGATATAAACAAAAGACATGTTTGTTTGTGGAATAGCGTAAAATAAAGTAAAGTAAACTCAAAATCAAGAAAGAATAATATATGATGGAGTTATGATGACTTTTTATTTTTAGTTGATTGATATGAATTTTTTTTTACTTTTTGTATAAAAAGTAGAGATTTTTTATAATTTAGTAATGACTTTTTAACTTTTTAAAAAAAGAATGAGAAAAATTTGAATTTTTCTTAAAAAGGAGAAAATCTTGAATTTTAAAAATTTTATTTTACTCTACTTTACTCTACCTTACAAACAAATATGCCCAAAGAGATCGAGGAGTGAACGGAGAGAGAGAGTCAACCTAGCTACCGTTACGCCGATGAAATCTTGATTCGAAGGGGAAGATAAGATATGATTTTTTAGTGTTTTGGAATTTGGAGATGGAGATTTGGAATGGATCCGAATGGATTAGTATTTTTATAGTATTGGGGGTACACATGTTATGGGTAGGGCGATATTGGGTTTCAAATGGAGCGTGGCCCATGCAACCCATGGCCCATTAAGTAGGTTTCAAAATTTACTTGGTGCCACTGCACCCAGGTTCTATATCGCTATTCCGCCTTGGGATGTGGCATTATCATGCTTTCATTATGTACTCAATTAAATAGTGTGACCCATTCATTTTAAGCTTAGATTTAAGGACATGCCAAAAGAGGAGATGTGATTCAAGAATGATCTAAATTATCATCAATTTTTTTAAATTTACCTTTTATTTAATTTCTATTTATTATAGTGCAAACAAGTATGCCCTTAATAAAAATTGCAATCAAACTGTCATCATGTGGGCACTATGATGGAATTCCTATGTTGAGAAACTCTATCATATATGCAAAAAAGGATTTGAATTTGGCCAAATGTGGTATCAGAATTTTCTTCTTCTCAGCATCTTAGCAATTAAGAACTTGATAAAAACGGCTTCTTACCTTAGTGGTAAGAAGTGACAATTCTAAAGGATTTGAACCCTAGGTACGCTATTTTTATTTTTGTGTGCATGAGCTGCTTTTTTCATTTTATGGGCTGTCTTTCCACTTCGGGGCGGCTCTCGTTTAGGTCCCAAGTACCCCTGGATTGGTTGAAAAACAAGAAAACTAAACGAAGAACTTGGCCTGAGCGGGGCTGGAAAAAGTGGTCCCTAGAGGGCCAGTAGCCCGCAGGACCACAAAGATTTTTAGGCCACATTTTTCAACTATAGTAAGAGGAGATGCATGAGAAAGAGTATAAGGAGAAAAATAGCAGGAGATTGGAGCCATCCACCATTGTACCCCCCCTAGAGCAGAGACAAAGGAAGGAATGGTTGGGGCAGTTGGTTCTTGGTGGGGCCCATCCATCTTGATTGAGATGCTCAGAAACGATCGGCGCTCACACCAGATCCTGGTCGTTGGATTGGGTTGGCGTAGGATTCTCAGTTGAGTACACGAGCTTCTCCCTTTTCCTTTCCTATACATTTTATCTTTGGCTTCATGCATGAATTTCTCATCAGAGAGAGAGAGAGAGAGAGAGAGAGAGAGAGCTTTCTTTTTTCTACTTTGGCCTGCACATAATCATCAGCAGCAGCAAAGAAGCATAGGCGTCAATATATTGAAAACTGATTCCTCCTTGCTGATTTTGTATTGCATCTTTTCAACTTTCAACTCCCCTACAGAGGGAAAGACAGAAGCTCAGTGAGTTTCTTCTGCTCATCACCTCAGATCTTGTTCTTGCTCAAGATACGAGAAAACCCACAAAATCTTGAGATGGGTTATCCTCAGATCATTGAAAACGTCAAGAAAAAGCCCACGATCGGATTGGGTTTCTCGCCTCATTTGATTTGAGCTTTCTTTGCTTAGCTTCCTAATCTGGGTTTTCTTGGATTTCTCACTTTCTTGTGTTTTCTGTAGTAGTTGCATTCCCATTGGTGGAGGAAGATCCTCACTTTCACATCTGACTTGAGGCTTTTGCTTTGTGACTGATTTCCTGATCTGGGGTTGTCTTGGTTTTTTCTCTGGCATTTGGAATTTGGGTTTCCATCGATGAAGGAAGATCAAGAACAGGGGTATTGCTGCAGGTTCTGCCACAAGAGTTTTCATTCTGGAAGGTCTTTGGGTGGCCACATGAGGTCCCACGTGACCGTGAATTCAGCTGCGACAGATGAGAACCTGCTGTCGGAGAAGGGAAAGACTAATGGCAATGAAACAGGAGGAGACAACAGTAGCAAAAGCAAGATCGAGAGCAGTAGCTACAAGGGTCTTGAATCTGGTGGCCATGTTGGTTATGTTCTAAGAGAGAACCCCAAGAAGACATGGAGGATTTCAAATTCGGGGAACTTGCAGAATGGGAAGATCTGTAAGCAATGTGGTAAGGAATTCCAGTCAGAAAGAGCACTCTGTGGACACATGAGATGCCACTCGAGTAGATTCTCTCACATCTTGGGTGAAGAAGGTTCATGGGGTGGAGGAGCTGGAACCCAGAAACAGGTATTGGATAACCAATTGGCGAATGAAGGCACTGGTCTAAAGACTAGGAGGAGGAAGAGGAGATTGAAAAGAACAATGTATGGCGATTCGCATTCTTTCTCTATAGTGTGTGCTTCTTCTTCTGTTTCTGAGATTGATCGAGAACAGGAAGAAGGAGCTATTAACTTGATGATGCTTTCTAGAGGTTTTGGTTATTGGGACATAGAGAATTCCATTGCTCCAGAGTCTTCTGGAAGTGATTCTGTTGTTTTAGAGGTCAGATCATGGCGAATAAATAAGATCATTACTATAAAAGAAAGTGATTTCTTTAATATGGGAGATGGGTTAGAGAAGATGAAGGGAGTGATTGAGGAGAAAGAAGACTGTGACGAGTCTGATACCGAGAACGCTTCGTCCCATCGGGAAGAGTCCGAATTTGGTGTTTCTGGATCTGGGTTTCTCAAAGATAGGGCCAAAAAACTTGAATTAGATGCTTCTGAGGATGGATTTGGTGGGGAATTCGAGGTCATGAACGCTAAGGTCAATGGCTCTGATACTGAATTCACTGGTGATGAGATGGGGTATGATGTCTCTGATGTGGAATTGGGGAAGAATTCTTTTACAGAGACTCAAACTATTAGTGTAGTAGCTGAACTGGGGATGGATTTGTCTGTGGAGTCTGAATTTAATCGAGTTGGTTCAGGATTCAGGAAATATGTTACACCAAAGAGAGCCAAACACAATGCTTGCAATGTGAAAATTGGGAGAGCATCCCCTAAGATCAGACATGAGGCTTCAGATAATGGATTGGGGAAGGAACGGTACAAGAAAAGCAGATTCATATGCACTTCCTGCAACAAGTCTTTCCAATCATATCAGGCTCTTGGGGGACATAGATCAAGGCACCAGAAGATAGAAGGATGCTTCACATCAAGGATTGAGAACAGAGAGAATTGCATTGAGGCTGATATTTTACCGGATCAAGCATTTGGGGAAAAGCCCAGGTCTGGCAAGATTGAGGACCTGATTGATAGAGGACGTATCAATGTAAAAAACCCGAAGAAGACCAAAGTGCATGAATGTTCAATCTGCTTCAGGGTTTTCGCATCGGGCCAGGCTTTGGGAGGCCACAAGAGAGGCCATGTGCGTGGGAATTCTGATACCAGAGGTGATGCTTGTCAGACCATCATAATTCAGCAACAGCTGCCGCAGATTCCAGATTTGCTCGATCTTAATATCTCTGATCCTGTCAAAGAAGAGACTAAAGGTCACATTGGTTTTAATTCCTGGTTGGTTGAAAGTAACCAAAAGCATGAGCCACTGGTGGAGCTGATGTCCAGTTGAGACACTCAACTGGGACATGTTTTTGATAAATTTGCAAGTGTACAGACAGTTGATGGATTCTTTTTCATTCATTCTTTATGGATTGACAATGTTTACAAGGTAATCATTCCATTTCCTGCTTGAGTAAAAATTTTCCAGTTCCAGGTCATGAGTTTTTTTTTTTCAGTTCCTTTCATTTTTGAATGTATAATAGACTTTGAGATGATCTAGACAAAATCTTTCATTTGAAGTGTTGATGTAGCCAGAAATGGCGCTTTGGCATCCATTTTAGCAACTATAGTACTTTCTTTCTGATCTTCTTCTACATGAATGTCTAATAGTACAGATCGTTCTTTATTTCATGTAGTTCTTCCTTTACTCATAATGCTAACTTACATGAACTTTGATTACCCTGTTCTTTTTATGATCTGTGGTTTGAGGAGGTTCTTTATGTGATAACTTCACTCGGTGAGTGAACCACTATCTTGCTTTGTTCTTCTATGAAGCCATATGGGAATATGGCTAATTGATTAGGTTTTTCTTCTTCAAAATATACATCAATAAAAGCTTAGGAGTCATTTCTTGTGAATGTTTTTACTTGTTAAAGAAGCGAGGAATCAAAAAATTTGCCAGATCTTCAGATCTTAAACTGAATTAGATATTTTTGATGAATGCTGATTACTGTTTTTCTTTATTTTTCCAAACATCGACTCTTCTCAATGAGAATGCAATACCTAGTTGAATTGGCACCGCTTCTGGTGGTGGAGAGGTTTCCTCAAATTTAAATTCCTCAGTCATGACAATCGTGGCCAGTCTGCCTGATTCCTATTGGATTCCTGGGATTTCTTAGAAAATAGGCCATCAACAGAGAGGCTGATAATGAAGGGATCAAAGGTGGGAGATCCACAGAATACAATGGACCATCAAAATATCCTTTTGATGGGAACAATGGCCTCCATTCACCCTATGAAATTTAATCCTGGAAATTTGAGGGTTCACTTGTAGATCTCCACTTCCACCCGCCCCTCTTAGCCCCTTTGATAGAAGCCTATTCCTTGAGAAATTCTGTGAATCCAGTAGGAATCAGGTAAACTGGCCCTTGGTTATGGATGCCTTTGTAATATCTGCATTTCATTGATTTCCTTAGGGCGAATTAATAGGAAAGGAGCTTTTAGAAAAGTGTTTTATAGAATGAAGGGTGAGGGCAGCTAATCACTCCTTATCAAAGTGGTTGTGGTCCCTTGTATATCTCCACCCTCGATCTTTCAATTTCTTTGATAGAAGTGCCAGTTCTGAGTTCCTCCCAATTCAGTAGGAAAATGACCTTATTAATCTCTCCATAATCTTTCTTATTAAAAAAATATACACCCATCAGTTCTCTTCCCTCTTTCAAGAATAATCCGAGGATAATATTAGTTGTCCTGTAAAATAGTTGAGACTAAGTGATTAGTTGAGCTGCTATGATGTTAATTAGTACCTGCATAGGCAAGTAACCACAATCTGATTTCTGGGTAAGGACTAAGGAGAATGAAAGTAGAACCTTGACAGTAAATGATTGGGTTGTGAAGTCATCAGTGAACAGGGCTCATGAGCACCCCCTCCTTTAATATTATAAGATTGCATGTGATCTCAATGGGAGGTGGTTCAGTCACCAACCAAAGAAACATGACAGCCTATCTGTCTTTATGCATGGAGAGTCCTTTTCCTCCTCTATTCCTGATCCACTGCTAGTTGAATGCCATTTACCAAGTGCCATCAGTCATGAAACCAAAACTAATGAGATTTGGAAATGGGTCAATCAATGTGGACGTACCTACTGATTGGTCACTTTATCGATGGGCCAATAGTAGAAGATTTTGGAGATAAGATGCATTAACTAACTGATCTAATAGAAAACTTTCTGAACCTCTATTCCTAAATTCCTCAGCCATTGGATAAGGAGAAAAAAATAGAGTTCACAATTGTATCAACTTAAAACAAGAGGTCCACTGGTTTGGAGAGTAAATCAATTGCCGAGATGCACTGATCATGGACATAGGGTTCTTACCTTCTATTGACGAGCTAAGGATGCTTTTAATCTCCTTCCATTTGCACTCCCAGTGATGATATAGAGTGATCATTTAGTAGGCCCCATTGCAGAAATGCCATATGAAAAAGATCCTGCTGATTTGTGACTTCTCCCATTGGACTGTGAAAAGAAAGGGTGCTTACAAATAGTAGTCAATGTGCTACAGGTCTCTCATGGTTAAGAATGTATCAGAAAATCAATGGTTGGATTTTTCGCATGTGGCCCTGTCTACAATGGGACCTACTCAGTGAGTGTTCTGGATCACCCCACATGGATAGCCACAAGAGTTCAGCAATGAAAGGCATGCAAGGGTATCTTCTCTATATTTAATGATGATTGGGGAGCACTATCATTGTATCTTAAACCATTTCTTTACTAGTGCATAGATGTTGAGATCCTGAAAGTTAAAACTACTTCTTTTGATGGCTGAAAAATGCCTGCTTACAGCTTGATAGGTTACCTAGCCAGAAAACTACATAACCCCTATCAGTCTCTATTAAGTAGGCCAGGCCATGGCCTGCAATTTCATGGATTAGTTTTGTGTTTCCTTTTAGGTTATATCAAAAGGCGCTTACCTGCCAATGCATAATTTTTCTTTTTTTTTTTTTTCTGCTCTTACGTGGGAGGAATTGTAAAATATCGTAGTCCTAAACTAGCCTAATCTATCAAAAAAAAAGAAAAAAAAAAGAAAAAGAAAACGAAAAAAAAGACACTAGTCTAATCTATCAGCATAGGGGTCATCCCTCAGTGCTCTATTCCTTCATTGTGCTCCGCCTGTGTTACATCTGCCGTAGTGCTCCACTCAATAGCAGCTCGATGCTCCGCTACAGGACACGCTTCATTGGTGCTCCGCTGGTGCCAGGTGTTGACCACTGGCGCTTAAAGTGAGGTGGGATGCCCATTGCCACTGGGCTATCCTGCGTTTCTCAATGCATAAGCCTTGTTTGGATCCCTAAAACTTGATTGTCCTGCACTCAGGTCACATCTAAAGCTGTAACTTGAATTATCTACCCTCTGGTTACCTGTAATTGGTTATGACTTACCACAAAATAACCGTTGGCTTTGGAGTCACACGGCTATCGCTATCGATAGCATGCCCGCTCCCACAGATTCACCCAGGGATTGATCCCTTAGTCGGCAAGTTACCTTATCGTCTCCCTACCTGTTGGCTTATGACTAAGTTACCTGCATTTATTTACTCATAATTGAGTTATCTGCACTGGATTTTGAAAATCCAATGTTATTGTTACAACTTACAATGGAGGGGGCCCTGCTTAAAAGTTCAGACCTTGTCATATGTGTGACCCATGTTCATCTTACTTGGGAACACCAAAATGTAATTGGAGATCACTGTGCACAAGGATCACATTAACCTGTCCTGATGAGATTGGAGATCAGGAAATGACTAATTTTTCAAGGCTCAAACTTTGGTGTCCGTTGAACTCTGGGTGACTTGATCTAACCAAAGCTTAGCTTAGACCCGAAGACAGTCAGATGGGGATGGTCCCAGCCCTTTTGAAGTGGTGCTGTAGATAGGCCCCCGCAGTGACCCACACCATGGATAGACTCTCAAGCCAGAGATGTTCATGGCCAGGTCTGGCCGGGAAGAAGTGTCTTAGCACAGCCCACTTGGTTAATAGGCCTAACATTTTGGGCCCAGATCCAGCCCACGTCGATGACAGTCTAGCTAAGGACTAGCCTGTCCTAGAATAATATACCCCTTTCTGATATATATGAACGGCAGACTAAGCGTACATCACATGGGCCCAGGTTATGACCTAATTAACTATTGCCCAGAATCTTGGCCTGGCTCGAGCCCATCATCCAAAAAAGTCCCAACTCCGGCACAACGTAGGCCAGGCTGCGGTCAGACTTCATGTGCTGGCATATGAAGCAATCCAGATGCCAATCAAGAAGACAATAACAACTTTTTTCCATGCCATTCAAAGTTTTTCCATGCCATTCAAAGTCAAGTGTTCTCCTTTCTTTTAATTGGTCTTGTTTTGTTAAGCAAATGGCCCAGTTTAAGTGTAATTTGCAATTATTACAAGGGATTATTGCCGTAGAAAACCTTTCTTCCTCTTCTCTGAATTGTTTCAACTTAAACAACTTACACCAGCAGCCTGAGCTTCCAGTTGTTGCAATTAAGGAGAGAAAAGCATGTGGAATCTGTTCATTCATTTGGGTCATTTTCAATGTACAGGGTAGTCTTATTAATTAAGTGATATTTGGATAGAAATTCCTAGGAATTCATGAGAGGCTTTTGTCTGATTTTGTATGTCTTTTTCCTTGTTGCCTTGTGTAGAAATAAGAAAACCCACAAACAATAGCATCACCTTGCTCAAGAAAAAGGGGGAAAAAACAAACATCTTTTTTTATCGAGTGGAAAAGTATGGGCCCCAATAGGCCCCCTCAACTCAACTTGATATTGTTCACTTTGGCCCACGTGCGCGTGTGAGGACTTTTGTGGTGGTCACTCATCCTAGTACTGCTCCAGCACGAGCATGCTTAACTTTTGGAGTTCTTATTGGATCTAGGGTTGCATGACTTTAAAATGAATCACATTGAATTAATACGGGTTTTGACTTATAAGCCTACGTGGGATTTGAATATGTCTTGCGGGTTAACTGAAGCATTCTACCCTTACCCCTTACCTCTTTAGATTTCCCTATCTTAGCTTATAAGCTTGTGCACCCAAGCTTTGGCCTGATCTTTCCTCGACATTACACAGGCGCATTGGGGTCTCTCAACTAACACATGATGCACTTATTAATCAAGTTAAGAATGCCAAGCTGAATGACATGTGGAATCAAAATAGTCAACGTGAACCATTATTTAGCAGGTGGGGCTCAGGTTAGTTTGGCGGGTTATGGTGGAATTGGTCTGGTATGTATGTGGTTAGCTTGTTGAATTAGAAGAATAATTGGCCTTGACCTCCACCCATTTATTAACAGGTCGGAATTGCGAATGTGACCCCAATTCAGAGATGCAAGGGTCAGGTCACCCAAACCCTGAATTACCATATTTCTTTCAGGTTGGGTTTGGTTGACCGGCTTGGCTGGACGCCAGTTCCAAACAGGATGGGAAGAATCCTTAACACTAATGTCTGAAAAGTCTACCTAAGCAGGGTGTGGCTAGGAATTCTGAGTGGCCCAAAGTGACTCCCCATGGCAGTGACAGAGCAAGGATTTACCAAATTTGAGAAATGGTGGCAAATGGGTTGGGTTGAACTGAACCTAAGATTAAAAGGGCTCAACCTGAACCCTTATTAAACAGATTGCGCTTCAGTTGGACTAGCAGGTCATGGATTTAGCCGTGTCTAGGTTGATTTAGCTTTTGGATAGCAAGAATGGATGGACCAGGTCCCTGAGCTCTGGTCATTTGTTAGTCCGGTCAGAAATGTGAACTTGAACCCAGCTCAGAGCTGGGAAGAAACCCTGAATTACCATGTTGGTTTTAGGTTGGGTTATTGGGTTGGGGTTGGACTAAGTTTTCAAACTGGATGGGAAGATTGCCGACCCAAATTTGAATTCTTGTATGAAATGAAAGTAATCCAAGCACTTCCTGGTTGGTTTGTTCAACTCAAAGTTCACCTAGGCAAGGCAGCTGGAAGAGGGAAGTCTCAATGAGCCAACTCAACTCCATTCCGAGTGAATCGATCCCTCCATAATTCCATCAATTTAGTGGGTGAAGGATCACGTGTTGATCATTTGAATGATTGAACCTCAGAACATGGTAGGGTGAGCCCACCCTTTGATTCCATAACAAGACAAGATTGGCTTGCTATGAATTCATATATCATGAGATCCTTTAGTCTTAATTTTCTATAACATTTGGTGTTTCATTATTTTTATTTACTTATTTATTTTTTCGATCAACCAGTGTATCATTAGTTGAATTTGAATTGATGAGGCTCACCATATCTGCATCATTAAAACAAGCTTATATCATTTATGGAGATGGTCCAATTGTTGCCTATATAAGGTAGTCCTATTTCATCAGATTATTAAAGGAATGAGGCTAAAAGCGTGCACTAACCAATTTAAAAACTTTCATTTGTCTATAGTAGCATTAGCCCACTTCACTATATTCATCTTCCCTGTCAATCAATAGGAGTATATGAGAATGCCTTGCGGGACTGCGGCTGTTTCTGAATCGAGAAGTGTATATAACATAAAATATGGTGTATCTATATATATATATATAAGACAAATATAAGTACAAACAGACATAGAACATATTCTTCAACAAGTTTGCAACAAAAAATAAAGATTTTAGTTCTATTTGCTAATTAAATATTTTCAATTTAGATCTTCAATTCCTTTCATTTTTTTGGTTATCTAAAATAATAAAAAAAGTAAATAAATTTTAATATTTTATATTTTTTTCACTTTGTTTAGAATCTTTATGTTTTTCTTTGAGAATTTCACTGGAAAAATCAAGATAGGTGGCCCCTAACAAAACTAATAATATTAGCAGTTGGTACATTGGAGTGGTCATATTTGATCACTCCTATTTATTTTTTTAAGGCTTTGGAGGAGTATCGAATCCGAAGCTCATTTTCTTCTTCCAGCAACGGATCTTACGCTCCCCTGTTCATCTTCTTCTTCTTGTTGCTGTTTTCTTTTATAAGGTCATGGGTCATTTTTGAAGAAGATGATGGCTAGGGTTCAGGTTTTGCTTGGCAAGTCAGAGGGAAAGAAGGGGTGCATAGCTTAGCCTGTTTCAGAAATAGAAATAAAAAGGGAAGAGGGTTCTATGTGTGATGAGTGTTCTGATTTTATGACTAGACTGGTCCAGTGCAAAGAGGAGAGGATAACAATGACGATGAAGGCAGATGTGAGGGTGGAGGAGGAAGATGATAGTGCCTGTTGTATGCAAATCCATGGTGAGATGCATGGCTGTGAAATTGGGTCGTGGTTGTTTGGCTGGGTTAGTGGAGAAGGTGGAGAGTTAGTGGTGACCTGATGAATATGAAGGTAGCGAGTGTGATGGGGTGTGTGTAGGGTGAAGGTGCACAGTGCAAGCATTGTTGGTGTGTGAGAGGTGAAGTGGTGATGTAGTGGGGAGAAGGCCATGGGGATATGGTGACTGATGTTGGTCAAAGAGAGAGTGTTTGGTTGGTAAGGAGGTGGGCTGTTTGTTTGCAAGGATAAGTGGGTATTGTGGTTTGAATAGGTTCTGTGCTTCGGTGGGGAAGGAGATCGAGGAGGATGACTATGGTTGGTGTACAAGTGTTGGTGGGTTGGTTTGCCAGTGCAATTGGGCTCCTTACAAGTGGGTGAGTATCGGATCCAATGCTCCTCTAAACCCTTAAAAGAAGAAATAAAAAAAAGTTGGAGTGGTCAAATATGACCACTCCGATGCACCCTCTGCTAGTATTATTATTTTTGTTTAGGAGTCACTTATCATGATATTTTCAGTAAAATCCTCTTTTTTCTTATTTTTATCACTTCTTTCTTATTTACAGCTTTGTGCATCATATGGGGTTATAGGGTTGCAAATGGATACTTGGTTATCAAGGATTTGAAGTCTTTGATTTCAAACACTGCAGGTATAGGACCTATTTTTAAAAGCTAAGGCAAAAATTAAATTTGTATCAATATATATACGATCCTGAACATTTGGATCCAAAATAAAATTCTTGTATATTTTGTCTTGCTTCAGATTCAGGATTATTATAGTCATCTGTAAAAATTGATTATGCTCCAACCTTATGGCCCAACCTGGGGTACCATACGATGAATCTAAATGGAACGTCCATTCTCCCCACTTTGTCACATATCTCAATGGTTTTACATTGATTGAATATACTATACGATTGGATCAAATTTTAGTTTTTTGTTTTAATCATTATACCTGTGGCTACAACAAGGGCTAAATCATTGGACTGATTTGAAATTTCATATTTGAGGTGGTTTCAAGTAGATGTTTTAAACTCCCACATCTACGATGACTAGTGCAATAACCTTAGGCGGGCTCTACTATCTGTGACGGGCTCCTACACCAAACAGATAGGCCCATTAAAAATACATATATAGAATTTAAGGGCCTCTATAGATTGAGGTCTTTTTTTTTTTCTGAAAAAAGCATATATTAAACCAACAGAAACATACAAACTACAAATAAAGAGAACGAAGGAAAACCAAAATCAACTTCCCACTCCTAATTCAAAAGTTGTCCTCTCCCATACAATATCTTGATTAATAGAAAACCATAGTTTGGCAAGCTAATAAGTAGGACTATTGAAACTCCTATGGACAAAAGAAAAATCTACAATACTAAATAAGGAAGCTAATTCTTTAATGTCTAAAATAATAGATGAAATGGACCAATGATCATCTTCCTCCAAAGTTTGAATTACTTCTTTAGCATTTGACATCACATGCACCCTGTCGAAGCCTCTCCATATATCCTTTTCCCATCCATCTAGGATCGCCTTTGTTTCGGCTTCTTTTGAATAGGCAGCTTTAACTTTTTGACAGGCACTTACATCTACAATGCCACCATTTACAAATATAATATAGCCCAAAGCCGCTTTTACATCACAGGCTCTAAAAGCTACATCAAAGAATATTTTAAGATTCTCATTATTGGAGATCACTCTAAGATATTTACTTATTTTTCCTTTTCTTCTTAGCCATACCCTTAGGAAATATGGTTGGTCCTTCAAGAATTTTTTTGGCCAAGCCAATAAATTTAATTATTTTATGGGGAGGGGTGGGGGGTGGGTGGGTGGGTGGGGAAGTTCCAATGGTTGATTTCTAAAAACGAAATCATTACTAGTTTTCCAAATTACCCAACATAAGGATAAAATCCACATCGTAAAGTGATCATCCCCACCAAATCATTTCTAGCTTTCCAACTAGCCCACCATAAGGATAAAACTGACATCTTAGAGTAATCATCTCTAAGAGGAGAATTCAGATGGCCTTGCTCTAGGGTCAACTTGAGACAATTTGAGACCTAAAGCAACAATCCTAAATGAGTCGTTTTTTTATTTTTTTAATATTATTATAAATACTTTATTTAAATCATATTTGAAAATAAAAGGAGATATTAATTAAGAAGAACCATATTTGGAAAATTTGATACCATTACAAAAAAACACCAAGTTAAGATTTGTGGACCCAAAAATTCAATTTTCTTGTCAATGTCAACTCAATCTTTTAATAATAACTTTAAGTAAAAAGTTATACTTGATATTTAGAATGAGTAGATATGAACTTAGTGGGAGCACTTTGTGAACATTATCTAACACCATTTGTATTTTGCATGTAGAAAAAAAAATGGTGGAACCAACAATAAATATTTTGTGAGGGCAAGAATCATTTAGTTGTAAGTAGAGATGATCATTCTTGATGTGATCCACAAACCAACCCGAACCCAAATTAATAATTCAAGGTCGGAGTTGACATTTATGACATATAAATGAATTGCGATGGATTTGGGTTAAGTACATTCTTAATATTTGACTAGCTAACTTGACTAATTGCAAGCACTTACCAATCCAACCCAAATTCAACATGTTAATTTATGGCATGTTTGTGTATAGACCATTTCTACGAAAAGAGAGAATTACCACATTAGCAATTTTCCTGGTAAATGGATACTTCAGAAAAGGAGTTCCATAGAATTGCAAAATTCATGTCTGGTGTAAATTATTTGTCCTTGACGAAACGGTGCAAATATTGTTTGGTGCAACTATGATTCTTTATTGAAAACTAGACAAAAAGTGGGTGGGGAGGAAAGGCAGATGAGGAGGCATATTTCCAGAGGGTACGAGTTTTTTGCAGAAATAAAACTCCCATGGTCCCTCATAGGTACTCTATTTCCACTCTTACTAAGGAAGATGCTAACATGGTTGCAAAAATGTGATTGCATGGAAATGAATCGGACCAAACGCCCAAAAAATAGGTTTTCTGTGGAAAAATATAAACTTTTCCACTGAAAACTGTTATGCAAACATGCCGTTAGAGTTGGGTTTGAGATTTTTTATGTAGGACCATGAATACTATCCTACATTTAAGGTTTTTCAAGTCAATTGACAAATTAATAATTACAAATAAAATTATAAAATAGTTGAACCTCAGTCCACTATAAAACCAACTGCCGAACATCATATGACCATAATACTATAGCCTGAACATAATATGGCTCATAACCCACGAGTGGAATAGCATGGGGGCCAAAGTCAAACTATCAACCAATAATCACATCATTTAGACAATAATGATAGAAAAAATAGTTGTTGCTTTTTTGAAATGTAAAAATGATACTAGTTGTTTTTTTTTTCGGGATTGTGAAAAGATGAGACATTATTTTTTGGGAAAAAACATAAAAGGGAGGCAGTTGCTTATTTTAGAATTTATAAAAGATACAATTTACTATTATGAGGGCTTTTTTGGGGGATTGAAAAAAAAAAGAGGATGGGAATTCCTCCTTTTGGGCCTCATATTTTGAGTGGCTTGAACCAATTGCATTTATGGCTTTATGGTAAAGCCGGCCATGCTTTGCTCACAGATTACCTTCCACCAATCAATTACATCCAAATAAAAAGAGTTATGAGTTTGAATCCCAAGATATGAGCCAAACCAACTAGCCATGACATTAACACATCTCATAAAAAAGCATGGCCAACTGATTCTACTTCATTTTCTCAGATAGGGCAGTTTTCATCAATTGGATTTATTTTTACCTTAATTGAGGTCCATATCGGGATAACATTTTTAAGACATTTCCAACCAAACAAAAAACTCTTTGAGAAAGCGGAAGTTTCCTAAGAACTTTTTAATTTACAAGGGAGATGAGGTTGGCCTTGTCACCCTAGGAGATTAGTTTATTGCTTGATTTGGTAGCAAGTTGGCCATTCTTTGAAAAGGCCAAATCTTCGTGTCCTTAACATTAAGGATAAAGATGTATATTTTGCAAATATCTTCAAGTTATTAAAGAGGCTTTTGTTAACGGTTTTATTACTGTTTTCCTTCCCCATTCTATAATCTTTAATGGTAAGATCTAGATTAACTATGGAAGAAAAGGTTGTTCTCAAGCCTTGCTTATAAGGGATCCAACTACATTTCCAAACTAAGATATCTTCCCCATTTCTAACGATGCAACCCGCCACTTCATTAATGAAATGAACTCCCTCGGCAAATTCCTTCCAAAACGAAAAGTTTCCTTTTATGAATTTAGCATTACAAAGGTTACTCTTGGGACAATATTTAACCTTTGGAGTTCTTGAGAAAAGAAGATTCTCATCTGTTAGGCATCTCCAACAAGTTTCAGCCAATAGTGCTAGATTATTATTTTTGGTATCTCTAATTCCATGAGCTCCTTCAAAGATAGGCTTACATAACTCCGACCACTTGATAGTGTGGAATTTCTTCTTGCCTTCATTCTCACTCTACCAAAAGGCTCTAAACATTTTAAAATAGTTTTCAAGGTTTTATTTGGGAGCTGAAGAGAAGACATATTATAAACAATGATGACCATTGCTACCGATTTAATAAGGATACTCCTACTAGCTTGAAAAGTAAAAGAATTTGCCCACTACTACTTTTTTTTAAAATTTTATTAACTAAAGACTCAATGCTCAAAATTTTATTCCTTCTTATAGCCAAGGGTTTGCATGCTTAAATATTTTTCATTCTTGTCCATTAACTTCGTTTCAAGGGCCGAAGCAATATATATGCATCTTCTTTGACAAGACCCCTTGCTAAAACAAATTATAATTATAATAATTTATAAGCTAGCCCAATATACTACAGCGCCTTTAAGTAAAACCTTAATCTTTTTAGCTTCTTTATACGCTTATATAGATTGAGTTATATTCATATTCAAGAATCTACTCAACTCTTATATCACTTTAAAAAAAATATTTTAAAGCTCTTTTATATAATCATAATTATTTTTTTAAATTTATATTAAAATAATTTCAGTTATCTATCATAACTATTACTTTAGCCATCAAACAAATACCTTATTTTTTTTTATCAAAAATCATTTTTATAATACTTAGAAAAAAAAACACAAACTTAAAAATAAATGGCTGAGCTCATGCTCACAAGCTGGCTGCAACCGGCTTGGTTGACACCCCAAGCCAAGCCCAAGCTAAACTCGGCGCATTCACAAGACCACATCACTATCTCCGTACGTAGTGTAGATCCGATTGTGCAATGACCAAGTGCAAGCGCAATCTACTTCCCACGTTTGGTCTCTGACAAAATCCAAACCCTAATGACATCTCTCTCTCTCTCTCTCTCTCTCTCTCTCTATAACTTCCTCTGCGGCAGCCTAGGAATAAACAAAACCCTAGGCCCTGGACACTAGATTTTGATTCCTTTTCCCACCACTTGTTGCTGTTTGGATGCGTTTTCATGGATTTCATCGAATTCCAAGAAACCCCACAGCAACAGCAGCAGCAGCAGCCATCAAGCGCTGCGCAGCAAACACTAAATCAACCCCATTCCCACAGCAGTTCCTCCGCTTACTACCCCACCAACGATAACCCTAATCCTGACCCGAGTCCCTCGGCCACTCATCCGCAGTACAGCGCCACCGTCCAGCCGCCCTTCGTCTATCCATGCACGCCGGAGCCCTACGTTCCTGGTACCGGATATTTGGCGCCTGGTGGGGCAGCGGTGTATTTCCATGAGGCAGGCGCGGAGCAGCGGAGCTCTGGGGTGGATTCTGTTGGTTATGGAGTTGTAAGTGATTTTTTTTCTTTTTTTTTGGATTTGAATTGTGGGTTGGATTTCGTTTTTGATTAGATGAAATGGGTTGGATTTTGTTTGGTGAGTTGATGCTTTGTAGGTTTTGTTTCTTGCATATTTAGTTATTAATGTAGGGGAGAATGTTCTCCTGCTGCTACTATGCAGTCCAGGTTGTGGGGCCCACGTAGATGCACGTCTATCAATGGGAGGAGCACAGATGCAATAGTCTCCTTCTATGGAAAGTTGGGTAGAAAAAAAAAATCAGCATTCCCAGTTTGTCTAGCACTTGATTTTAGTGTATTAAATTTAGATTTTTTTTAGATTCACTTCAACAATGAGTGGAGGTTCAATGACTGTAAAATATGTCCTGCTTCCAGATCATGGGATGACAAGAGTGCCAAAGGGGCTGCACTGAGCATATGTTGGCGCAAGTGGGTGCCATAGAGCTGGACTTTTCTGTAGGAGAATTTTTTCCTTCATATAGGTGATTCTAGTTCTACCCCTATTTGGGTTGCAATTGATCAAACTTTTCACTATGGGGTGCACAGTTAATTGATCTGGCATTTGATCGGATTAACCACCCATGGATAATCGCAACCACCATTTATTTATTTTTTGGGTTCGGATGTCACCAACTGTGAATTTGTGGGCCTACTGCGCAGATTTTGTTCACGTGTACCACAATCAATAACGTTGTTGAAATTGTATTATCAACAACCCCCCCACCCCCCAATGACCTGCCTCTGTGTGTGGTAAATATCATACTATGGGAGGTACACTTCTGAGGGCCTCAGAGTTGTTTGAAATCTCAAATGACCCAAATGATGTGTGGCAACTATCTTTTCATGAAATCTTCAAAGAAAAAAATGGAAATCCACTGATATTCACAACAGAAACTCCAAATAAAGACTTAACTAAAATGACTCAAATAATGCAGGTATGTATGAATAAACCTATTCTCCACTGACACATCATGTACAATTTTTTATATCATTCCCACCCAAAACCGATGAAAATACGTAAAATTTTTCTTAGATTTGGATTTTTTGTACCTTAAAGGAAAGCTCTTAAGCTAGTGGTAGTGTGTCAGGTTTGGTTCCATCCCTTTAAAAGTTTTTTGCTGTGTTCTTTTAGAGTAGAAAGGCATGCATCTCTTTTCACAATCTTTCCCCTACAAACAGAATATAAGACGAGAGGCTTCCATTAAAAAGAGTGGAGAGAAATTACTGAGGGAGTTACTTTTGTTTTAATCTAAGGTGTCTACCCATGCAAAGATTGGATTAAGTTGAGTATGGTTGATTCAAATTGTTGTCTTTTCCATTATGCAAATCCCAGGATTGGCTAATGGTGAAGTAGACAAATTGGTTAACAAGAGTGCTTTGTGAAATTTCTTCTACATCATTTCGTTTTTATAGGCCTTTTGGTTTGTTCATTTTCTTTTTCTTTTTTTTTTTAAATGTTCTCTTTGCTATTCTTTTTCTACTTATAGATGATAAAATTAATTTAGATGAGAAACTAACATAGTCGCACCAGGTCGTACAGCTGGTTCACAATTTGGTTGCACTATACTTTAGTCTTACAAGTTTACTTTTATTAATATAAATTGATTTTAGGCAGCTCTAAACAATTCCATGGTATCAAATAGCGACATTTGAGCAATTACATGTATTTGACATGAATCATCATCATCTTCATCAAAGCCTTGTACCAACTTTGTTGGGCTAGCTACATGAATTTTGCTTTGGCATTCTAGTATGTTCTGATCCAAATTCTCAAATAGTTTTCAATTCCTTCACTTCTATCCTTGCTACTTTCACTCATGTCCTCTTCGTCCTACGCCATTACCTTGAGAGGCCACCAACCTAGAAAAAAAAAATCTCCTTGCAAGTGTCGTCGTTGGCTTATGTTGGACATGCCTAAACCATCTCAAACAAGTCTTTCTGCATTTATCACATACTGAATCTACCCCCAAGTGCTTGTGAATGCGCTCATTTTTTATTTTATTTTTCTAGATTTACTAGATACCCATCTCAATATTCTCATCTTTCATACACTCATGTTTGCCTGTGTTATTTCCAATGGCCAACATTCTGATCCAAAGATCATAGCTAGTCTCATAGTTTTCAAAATCGGAATTGTATCGCAAACTATTCATACCCATGAATCAAATTGAATTGTGAATTGTAGGATTTTTTTCCCTAATAAAAATGGAAAATAATTAAAAACTAAAAAATAAAAAGTAATTAATCATGACCTTCCATTTGCCCATTATAGCAGTATAAATACTGTATCATACAATCATATCAAGACTATCATGACATATATATATTAAATGATATGTAAATATTTAAATAAGTTTAAGATATCAATATGTATTTTTTATTATCTTTAAATAAAAAATAAAAATAAAATCCAAACCATCAATTTTACATAGCATGATATCTCTTGAAGTTAAAAAAGTGTTCATGAAGAAAAAAAACCAAAATAATTTAAAAAAAGAAGAAGATATAAATAAGCACCATATGCACAGTCGAATGCTTTAATTAATTGTATGTTCTGTGTTCATCCTTAAAACCTAATCAAAGTCACAAAAAAATTCTTAGAATGTTTTGATAACGATTAAATAATCTTTTAAAATTAAAAGTGCTAAAAGAAAGAAAGAATAAACAAGAAAAAAACGAAAAAGATTAATAATATTAACTTATTATTAGTTGTAGTTATTTTTGCTTAGCCGAATCGTTTGAATTGTAGGATTTGATTAAACAAGTATCGAATTGTAGGATTCTCTATAAATGGGATTTGTTTTATAGCTACGAATCGTTTTTCTTAAGATTCGGGATACGACGGGATACGAATCATATGATTTTGATAACTATGGGCCTAGTCTAATCATTGTCTTGTAAAATTTTTGCTTCAATCTTATTAGTATGCATTAATCACAAAGCACTTCAGAACCAATTCTCCACTTCAACATCCAACACTTATCCTATGTTAGTAATTTTTGGCAATGTTTCCTTCCTTATTAATTATAAAGCCAGTATATAAGAAGGAATCTCGTTGTGGTATCCCTTGAGTTTCAGTTATCAGGAGTTACTTATATTTGTGAATCCTTTTTTAAGTTTCAATTCATGCATTCCTTTGTATGACTTATTTTGAAGTCCTTGAATTGTAAAGCCTCCATCCATCTCTCAAATTTTGCATTCATGCAATCTCTTGGTTCAGCCACTAATATTATATTATTTGTAAGAATATATACCAAAGTATCTCATCTTGAATATGAGCAGTTAACTCATCCATATTTATTGCAAAAAAAGTTATTTGCTTAAAGCTGACCCCTAATGCGAATTTACAGCCAAAACAAAGAGTTCTCACACTTGTTATCACTCCTTCATACATGTCTTTGATATTATCAATATAACTACTTGGGACACTTCTTTCATCTAAAAGCCACCAAATCAAATCTCTAGTTATCCCCATCTTGGGCTTTCTCTAGATTGATGAGGGCCATATGAAGATTTTTTCTGTTCTCCGAGTATTTTTCAATTAATTGTGAAAGTGAGAAGGTGGCTTCCATAGTTGACGTTCTCTACATAAAAACAAATTGATTTTTAGTTATATTGGTCTTTCGTCTAAGTCTTTGATGTAGTGCTCTCTCCCTTAGTTTCATAGTTTGAGTCATTAGTTTAATCGCACGATTATTGGTGCAACTTTGTAATTTTACTTTGTTATTGTACGTAGGTATTATAGCACTTCTTCATTCATCAAGCATTTTCTTTGTCTTTAATTTCTTATTGAGGAGCCTAGTTAATCAAACCCATAGAATTTCCTTCGCCTCTATCAGAATGCTATCTGGTCTTATAACCTTTCTTGTCTGCATTTTTGCTACCCTAAATTTGTGATAGAAAGTATGGTCTGCTAACTAAATATCCTCTTGTTCATAAGCCTCCTATAAAATCTTCATTTAAAAGTTCGTTAAACTAGTCTCTCCACCATTCTTTATGTCATTGTCCTTCATTAAAACTTTTTGATTGTCACTCTTTATGCATCTAAGTATGTTCAACATGAATAAAAAAATTGGCCAAAAAAAAAAAAAAAGAAAGATATAATAATGAATCATGTGCCAGATGAGCAGTTTGATCTGCTGGTTGGACAAAACCCTAGGTCAAATGGATAAGGGCCACACCAATGGAAATGTCATATATGATCTTATTTATTAATTTGATAGGAAATATGAAGGCCAAATATACTTAATCTTATAATTGTTCTTATTTAGCCAAATGGGCAAGAGCCAAATTTTGCTTTTAAAACACCAACCTCCCTTAGATATTCATTAACTTTTCTGAAACCCCATTGCTAATGTATACCGTTTTTTATTCTGATCTCCAAAGATACATCAAAGAAATCTAAAGTAGGGTATTGTATATGTAAGATTTTTTGAGCTTGGTCGTTTTTAGAATTGCCAAGTGGGCAACTTTAAGGAAGGAATTTCAGAATTTAATGTTTGATAGCATCTTTCTCAATTCAGAAATGTGTTTGCATAGTGCCCCTACCACCCTAAAAGGTGAGAAGAAGTGATAAATGGTTTCTTCCTCCTATGGGTGGCTAGAAATTTAATGGTGATAGAGCATCACCTGGGCCGAGCAGGTATTGGCAGTATTCTTTACAATTCTGAAGGTCAAGTTCTTTCTTTTTCTAAGTTCATAGCTGTTGGATATTCTAATGAAGCAGATCTTGGCTATTTTGTTGGGATTAAGATTGTTTGTGTTTGTCATTCCATGAGTTTTGATTGTTGACAATGACTCTTTGAATGTGGTTTCTTGGGCTTCGGTCTTTGGGCTCGGGTTTTTGTTTTGTTGGGTGTGTGTGTTGGGGGGGGGGGGGGGGGGGGGGGGGGGTGGCGGGGAATGTTCCTTGGAAGCTTTTATTATTATTTTTAAAGGAATCAAGCGTTATCTTCTATGATTGTACAATTTAGCCATATTCTTCAGTACGGTAATGAGTTGGTGGATGGACTGACTAAGGAAGGATGAAAGCGTTCTTTAGCGTTGGCTGTTGTTTATTTTCCATGTTGTTGTGTGAGGGTATTCTCTTCTCTTTATTTTTTGTGTCTGGTTGTACGGTTGGTGTTTTTTGTAATAGAATAGTTATCTGGTACTGTTCAAAAAGGAAACAAGAAAAACAAAAAAAAAAAAAACAAAACAAAAGATTTCATAAAATAACAGAAGTTATCTGGACCACTCATTTGGATGCCATTTCAAAATAAATGGTAGAGTATGCACTTATACATTAGATCTGGATCATCTATTACCTTGATCAGATTGTTTGCATATTTGATCAGTCCATAAACCAGTATTGCCTTGAGCAAGTGATTAAATATCTCCTCCGAATGATTAATGAAGTGTCTTTGTTTGATGTGTACCAGCCAGTGATTGTCTTTAAGGCTGGATTGTCTGAGTATTGTGATTGTAGGACTACTCTTTCATGGTTAGAATTCACGTGAGCACATCTCGTATCCTGTCTATGTTTGCCACGTGTAAGGTTTTTCACGTGTGAGTAATTTGGAGGCATGCATGAAATATTGTGCTCTGGGCAGTCTTGCCTTCTGTGAGCTGCATGCATATTTGTATGCGTACTTGCGTCAAGAAGCATGTTGCATGTGCATGCATGCAACACTTGTGCTGGTTTCTTGTTTCTTCTTGTTTATCTGAAATTCTCTGAAATTCAAAGTGTCTTGCAATTCTCACAGGCCGCTGTACCTTCAAATGGAATGCAGCAGATGATAGGCCCAGATCCAAATCCCATGGTCTGGAACAACCAAAGGATTCATCCTTACGCCAGTGGCATGTCCATGAAGAGCTTGAAGAAAACTAAGGTTGTGCAGTCAGCATGGTGTGAGTTGTGCAAGGTTGACTGCAACAGCCATGAGATGCTTAAGACGCATAAATTGGGGAAGAAACACAAGAAAAATCTGAAGAAATTAGAAGAATCGAAGAATGTTGTTAATGTTGTGGTAGAACCCGTGGCTAAAGAGGTGACTGAAGACCCAAAACCCGTGGCTACAGAGGTGACTGAAGACCCAAAGCCCGCAGCTTCAGAGGTGACTGGAGACCCAAAACCCACAACTACAGAGGTGACGGAAGACCCAAAACCCGCAGCTACAGAGGTGACTGAATACTCAGCTACAGTTGAGGAAATTCCACCTGGAGAGTGTGCTCCACGTACGGAGGCAAGGGGGAAGTTGACTTCAGCATCAGAGCCTGAGGTGGATTTAGAGACAAAGAAGCGGAAGCTTGTGGAAGTTGGTACAGCAGTTGATTCGTTGAGGGTGTGCATTATATGCAATGTGGTGTGCAATAGTGAAACAGTGTTCAAGACACATCTAGCTGGACAAAGGCATGCTGCCAAGGTAAACAAGTTTGACTATAGTAAGAGGGATATCATTTTTACTGCTGCATAAGAGGCAGTAGTGGAAGATGGATAGCATTGTTTATTACTTATATTGGTTTGGTTGGTTACTTGTGCTCAACAATGTTCTACTTGTTTTAGATTATCCCTAGAGCTCTCTCTCTCTCTCTCTCTCTCTCTCTCTCTCTCTCTCTCTCTCTCTCCCCACATTTTCTTTATAAAAAATCCAATAAGTAATGCCTAATTAAAAAAAGATAAATAAATAAAGAAAAAAAATTCCAACAATACAAAATGATTTTGAATATGCTTTGTGTCACTCTCTAAGTTGGGAGACGAGTAACGAGTCGTTGTCTTCATCACTACTATATTCTTTGTCAATAATGGAGATTAAATATGTTTGAATATGTGCAGAATCTTCACTTCTGTAGTTTTGTTGAATGCTCAACTCGGCATGCCTATGCTTTGCAGTCATCACCAAGGAGTCTTCATACCTGGGGAAAGACTTGCTTAATGCAATCATAAGAATGAGAGAAAAATAGTAAATTTTCATTGAATGCAAAAATGAGAGAATACATGGAAACTTATGGGGGATGAGATGATGACAAATTCTCTCTCTCTCTCTCTCTCTCTCTCTCTCTCTCTCTCTCTCTCTCTCTCTCTCATATTTCCAGTTCAAAGTTGTCAGTTATACTTTTTATCTTTTAATGGTGATCAGGTTTCAGTTATTCTTGTGATACAGTTCTGTTCTATTCCATGGCCAATTTCAGGTAAACTGAATGTACGGTGGACATTTTAAAGGTGTTAATTAGTTCTACTTAAGACGGTTCTGTTCTTTTCCATGACCTATTTCAGGTAAACTGAATGTATGGCATCATCGTTCTTAGGATCCTAAATGGGGGCCCAAACAGCACCCCTCTATTTATTGATTGCTTTAGCCTTTAAGTTATCACTTTCTATTACATATTTACATTGACTATAATCCGATTCTACGTCATCTATACTTGGGAATCGGACCGTATGTTCCTTTAGATCCATGGCCAGCAGAAGTATTTATCTTACATAATTTCTGAAACTGATTAATGCATTGCATAGGTATTAAAAATTTTTCCAAGTAATTTAAAGAGGGTATCCAATAAGATGTAGTCGCTCCTCTTCTCAAATACTTTGCAGAAGATCCATGTGCTTTGTGTCTGTCTAGGTTTCATGTTATTGTTTTCAGTTTTAATATATCACATTTGCTTATTATCTTGGAAAGGTTCAGAGATGTAAAGCATGTCTATTATAATGGTCGGTCAGGCATTTGCCATTGGTATAGGTAACAAGAAACATATCCACGATTCTTCCATACCTATTACACAATCAATTAACATTGCACTGTCATCATTTCAGTTGTGTGCTTCCATAGATTAGGATCACAGAATCATTCAAGCTTTGGTGGTCCAATTCTTATTCTTGGTCCAGGATCTTGTACAGCTCTGCACATGTGGACATATGTTACATACCTGCAGTGGAGGTCAGTCTTTATATCGGTAGATGTATGCTTGTGGGTGGATGAGTGCGTGCAAATCCACATGTGCGTGCATGCATGAATCATGATACTTCCATGTTGGTCTGACCATCCATTCATTTTATTTTAGATTTGCTACTATTTAGGAAAAGATTTTAAAAAAAATAGTTAGATTCCAGGTATAATTTGAACAAGACAGTAATGAAAGATAGTGCATCATCCATGGTGTGCCTTAACTTGCTACTGATGCTATCCAACGGTCTTTGGTGCCCCTACTATCCCAATCCTTCATCTTCGTATGTGCATATCTTCATAAATGCATCAATGATTCAACTGCATAGGTTTACCCCTGCATGTGGAGTACGTAAATTATATATCATGTACTATCAAATTGCCATCTTGTTTCGAACTATGGCTCTCAAATTGAAAAATTCTTTCTGCAATTACTGTGCAGGTTGCGAGTGCTTCTGATGGAATTCAGCCATTGGTGGGTCCAGATCCAAAATTAAATCCAGATTCAAATCCGGATCCAGAACCAGATTCAAATCAAAATCCTTGTTCAAACCCAAATCCTGATCCAGATCCAATTTCAAACTCAAATTCAGATTCAGATCCAACTTCAAATTCAAACTCAGATCCAGATCCAACTCCAAACTCAAATCCAGATTCAGAGCCAAATCCAAATCCTGTGACCTCTAATGACCAAGCATGTCAGGCACCTGTCAATGGTGCCGCAAAGAAGAAGAAAAAGAAGAGTAAGAAAGCTGAAGTTGTGCAACATGTATGGTGTGAGATCTGCAGTGTTTCTTGTACCAGTCAAGAAGTCCTTGGTGGGCACAAGTTGGGAAAGAGGCATAAGAGAAATCTGGAGAAATTGGAAGAGTTGAAGAATGCTGCTGCCGTTGTAAAACCTGATAGCCTAGTAGCAGGCATTACTGAATACCAACCAGGAGAGGAGGCCAAAACTACGGTAAGGGGAACGAAGAGGAGAAAGGCAGCCTCCAAATCAAAGAGTGAAGAGGATTTGGAAACGAAGAAACAGAAGCTTTTGGAATGTGGAACTACAGCGGATTCAGTGAAGGTTTGTACAATATGCAATGTCGTTTGCAACAGTGAGACAGTGTACAGCTTCCACATATCAGGACAGAAACATGCTACTCAGATGAGGAAGCAGACCACTGAAATCATGAAATCAGCAATCAGCCCTCAATTTGTTTCTGCTGCAGAAGTGATATCAAGTGCTGGGCCTGAACTGGTTTCTGCTGCAACAGTAACAACTGTTGAGCCTGGCCACATATCTGCTGCAACAGTGGTAACTGCCGTTGGTCCTGAATTCCATAATTGATGCAAGAGTGACAACTGTTGGGCCTGAATGGGTTTCTGCTACAACCATTAACTTAACCATAAGTCCTTAAACAGTTATTGCTGCAACCACCTGCGCCAACTGTTGATCCTCAACTGGTTATGACTGCAACTGCAACACCAACTGTTAGCCGTCAACTGATTACTGCCTGCTGATTAGTTTTTGAAAATGCAATTTGACTTGGCAGGTCACCAAGTTGGGTAACTTGGGGTGAGTCTGATGAATTGACATGATCAACTTGACTTGGTGACTGATCCAGTTGAGCCAACTCTCCTAAACAGTGCTGTTGGATAGATTCTGAAAATAAATAAGGAAATAAAATATGAAAAAGCATTATTTTGTTGTCTAGGTTGGTAGATTGTCTTGAATAGTCTCCTCCCATTTTGAGAGCTGTGTCAGGTCCCTCTTATCCAGTCTTTAGCTTACTCGCATCAAGCATTTGTACCCCATACTTATTGAGGCATTTATGGTAATATTGGCCTTTGGCTTTACTGAGCATTCTGTATATGGGTTGAATCACTTGAATCTGTTCTCTTGTAATCCCATGCAGGGGTTTTCTGTAGCCCAGAAACTCATCACTGATTGCATGGAGGAGGGCTCATCCGAGTACAGGGCCCCATTGTGTGAATGGTCAGGATTTCATGGTCTATTATCTAACAGCTGAAAAAAAAAACCCCATAATACCTCTCTTCTTGGATCATCTGAAACAAGATGTATTGGAAAGCAGCATCTTTTCTGAGATAATTCAATCCTTTTGAGCAACACCAAGATTCTTCAGGGATAAGACTTGGTCCCATGTCTCCCTCCACCAACGGTGCAGCAACAGAACATTTCCCTGTGGGGAATGCATTTTCTTGATGTTCTCTTTCTACTGACTGACTGGAAACGAAATTTGGTGGGGGTGTTGGGGAGTTGGATAGTGGATACCCCAACAGGAAGGGACATCTTCTCACCCGCTTATTTGGCCAGTCCAAAACTGAAAGCCTGGTTACTGGAGTGGAAACGAAATTTGGTTAGCGTGACAGTGTTGCGGAGTTGGATAGTCCCATTTCTACTTGATGTTCTCTTTCTACAGAGTAACGTCTTCTCCATGCTAGAGGCATTACCACAAAATAACGGTAACAAAAATTATGTGGGGTTATTATAGTTTTATATTTTCTTAGTTATTGAAAGCAACGTGCTGCTGAGCATTCTGGTAAAATTAAAAATATGAAATACATGCAAGACATTTTTCATATTTTTCCTAAGAAACATGTTATTATAATTATTTTAAATGACAAAACTGCTATGCATATGTCCCTCACACTATGGTGAGGGGCACTTTTTCTTTTGAAAAGTTTTAATATGCAAGAAGATAAAACCATCATATTTCATGACACCTTTTTTACCTTATTATGTCTAAAACAGGAATTGCCCCTCACCATAGTGTGAAGGATATATGCATAGTAGTCTTTCCTTATTTTAAATATAGAGGTTTTAGGAAAATATAGCAGAAAAACCACTATAAGTTTTTTTTTTTTTTTTTTTTTTTTTTTTTTTTTTTTTGGCCTAGTGGCTAGGACATGAAAGTAAAGGGCTCCCACCAAGGTTCAAAATTTGGTGGGAGCTATGAGAGCGGGCACCTTATACACGAGGCAGCCCTCTATTATTCAGACTTTAAACTAAATTATTTTATGAAAATCCCTTATTTTTTCATCAGATGATCATCTCACATTCCTAGACTTATTTAAGTTTATTGATGCATGCTAATTTAGGCTGCACTGGTTCTTAAAGGTTCCCACATAATGAGTTTAGGAATCTGAGATGAGCATCCGATTAAAAAATAAGGGATTTTCATAAAATGATTTAGTTTAAGGTCTGACTGGATTAGATGGTTTAATGAAGAATAACATCAAAACTACGAGTTTGTGGTTTGTGCAAATTTTTTCTTATCAAAATACCCCCCACCAATGGATGATATAATCAGTTTGTAATAATATTATTAACTGCCTTAACAAAAATCCTCAAGCCACTCCACGTTGAATGTTGCTTGTCTTCCTCCAATTTGGTGCTTCCATTGACAGAGTCATTTTTTTCCAATTTTCTAGCCCACTGGGATGGTATCTCTCTGTGCATTTGATGCTCAGGTGTTGAGAAGGATGTGTGCATGCGTGTTTGTGGGTGTTGGATTTGAGATGGAATTAATGATGTTTAGGTTGAAGGTTTGAGAGCGGAGTAGTGAGATGGATGGAAATTTGAGTCGGCTGTATGGCTCGGTAGGAAAGAGAGGTAGGCTTATTTGCTCGGGTTGTAATTTTGGCATGACTGGTGTATCGTGAAAGTAGTTTGGTGAAGTGTTTTCTTTTTCTTCCCCTTCTTCTTTTTGGTGTGTGGCTGCAATGGGTTGTTTTTTGTTGAGGGGGTAAGATGGAGGAGAATGTTCTGTATGAGTTGATGAGGGTACATGGAAGACGGTGAAGTCACGGTAGAGTTGAAGAGGGTGCTTTCTTGTGGTTAGAGAGATTTAAAAAAAGAAGGTGATCGTGATTGAGAGAGAATGAAAGCGATAGACAGAGAGAAACATCACTATGACATTACATTAGCAGTCACACCATCTTCTCAATACCACTAAATACCGCCATGCGCATGTTTGCTAGAAAATGCTTGAAAGAAATGTCCTTCTAGACTGCAATGATCAAAGCACTTGCAACATGATCAACCTGATATGGTACTCGATGCATTTTGTGAAATGTAGATGACTGGTTGCTTTATGCTTATGTGGGTGTATGCTTTATGTGAGAAAGGGAGTTGGATGCATGCTTAAGTGACAAGGGGGGGCTTCAAATTGTCAATGCTCATTAGTACAACATCGGTTAACATGAGTAATGATGATGCACTTGCAGTGTTCATTTTGTTTGACAAGAAAGAGTGTCCAAATATGGAATGCGATGCTTCATGGGCCCCTTGTACATTGATGTAGGGTAAAAGCCATACAATTGTTTGAGAAAATTGATACATGGTGAAGTTTCTCCAAATGAGGTAATCTTGTTACTCTTTTATGTGGTTGTAGTTATTGGGTTACTTAAAGAAGGCTGGTTTTCATTTCGACGTTAGAAGAAATATACGATAGAATCCACAATCAAGGATTATGGGTGCATGGTGGACTCGTTCATAAAGACAAGAAGGCTTGTTGAAGCTTTCAAACCGGTTACAGAGTAATTAGAGAGAGCAAAATAATGAAAAATTTGACATTGTGAGCTTCTTGAATTCTAAATATTATGTTCAATGTAATTGTCAAATTAAGTATCAATTTCCTAAAGATTCCCCCCCCTCTCATTCTCTCATTGTGCATCGGGTAATGCTCCAAATAGTTTTGCCATTGATTTTGCAATTCATTGCAAATTTAGCCTAAATTTTGCCATTGATTTAGAAATTGCCTCTTAATTTCAATAAATTGTGGTTTTAATTTTGACATTTGGAGATATTTTAGGAGTTTTAAATAAAGATAAATTCAGAATGCATGATCCCCAATCTTAAATGATTGATATTGCTTCATCCTCTCAATGCAGGCTTGATAACCTTCATCTTCCCAATATGAGCACTCCCTTGTATTTTAAAGATACTTTATTCAAAATTGAGTTTAATATGAGACACTCCATATCTTTGTTGTCTATGCATCTTTAAATTGCTACATTATTGTGACCCCACGATGAAATTCTGCTCTCAGACACTTCTAGATTTGAAAAAAATATGCTATTGAACAACCTAGCAGGCAGCAGCTGTGCCAATGGCAGTAAATTTTTTTTTTTTTGAAAATATAAAGACGAAATCAAAATTCATAAATGGTAGTAAAATTATTAGGAGTCATTTGACCCATCTGACTCACTGACCTATTGAACCTAGTTGCTTCGCTAAGTCTGGATAATTCAACCATTATCTGGATATAGACCCGCACCATGAATCAACAGAAAATACTGCCTCCTAACAGGCTATTGCACAGGTTTTGCTGATATAATTAGATTTGAATGAGAATGTGTATCTTATTCTTATCTTTCATTAATAACCATCCATTTTCCAATATAAACCAAATTGGTTCTAGCCGTTCATTGTGTGGGGCATTGATGATGGTCTTGAGAAGTGGGCCAACCATTGAATTGAGATTTTTTTTAAAATACTCCGGGAGCTTACATTGCACTGCTTGCCATTGAACATGTCCTAATTAAGTCATTTTGTGGGTCTTGTGATTCTTCTGTTGCCCCTATAATTGTGAATTCAGAAGAACCCCCAAAAGTCTTCTCTTGTTTGTTGCTAGTTTCTAGAACTGGGCTCTTTTTTTCTTAATGACTTGCTCAAAGGTTTGCCATAGAGGTTGGACCAAAGAGGACTTCTCCTCATTTGACATTAAAAAAGAAAGATGGGCTGGAAACTGACCATCTTTTCTTTATCAGCCATGGAACTTGGAAGGGAAACTTCCTTTACGTTTCTTTGCTATTTCAATGGGTAAGAAGAGTATAATGCAGGCCAATGTATGTTGATCTCCTCACACACTCCACCTTGTTGTGGGTCCCACACGAAATGCATCCATCTATTTCAAGAGAGTAGGCAGTTTTTGTAGGGAATCAAGGAATAAGGGGTGATTTATATATATCACTTTGATGAGATCATCCTAACCCTCTATTTTGAAGTCTTAAAATTAAGTGCTATTTCAAGTGCTTTTATTTTTGTGATTGAAGTCAACATGATGAATAAATAGATCATTAATTGGGTGACGTCAATTTATCAGAGACGCTCGTATGGCTTAGATTTGACAAAGATCGACCGACTGTATAAAATAGGAAGGCCTTAAATAAGAAGGGGAGGATTCGGATTTGAGAAAAAAATAAGAGAAAGAATCAAGGTCCTTGATAGGTGGAATGAGCAACGCTCGTCTTGGGTCTCACCACCCATTTGATATACATGGAGCTTACCTTGCCTTTATCCAATTCAATTATGATGGGCCTCATGTAAATCAAAAGTTCATTTGAATTTTATTTTAATTAGAGTAATATATATATATATATATATTTAGATTGATGTATGTGCAAAACAATTATTTATCCTATTATTCAGGCATATCTTTATCCAAAAGATCATGTACATAATCACAATGGCTCATTACACCAGTTAGGAATAAGTCTAAGTGGATCCCATTTCTCACATCACAAGCCATAACCCCTCTTAGATTTTGACTTACATAATCTTCAAGTGCGACAAATGATGTATTCCCAGATGCATAAAAACCATATGCTTGCGAACAGATGACATGGGTACAGGGACATGATTATAATAATTTCCACCCCAAAAGTACCTGGGTGAAGTAACTCAAGAATCTATGCCGGAAAGCTTTTATAACTTGACTGGTTGTGAGGGACATCAATCCTCCTATTTTAGGCAAAGTTGGAAATTTATTGATTCAAATTTAACTTATATATATATATGTGGAGGATATTTACGTGCATATATTCCTCACTAAGGGACCGTGCATACTTCTTTGTGGGGCCCATGATGGACCTCACCAAGGGATGAGACCAGGGAAAATGAAAAGATCTATGTGGAACCACATTAGGTATCAAGTTTGGCCCCAATCATATGTCCCTAACCCCTTCATCGATGACCCACAAATTCATTCCATTCGAATGTGTGTATAGTTGATCTAACGGTCTAATAAATTCGAATTTGATTAAAAATTGATAAACGGGTTCAATTCAAGGAGGTGGTGTGTGTGGTTCATTTGGATGGATCATACAGTGGGTCCCACCTACAGTTCTCACAAAAAAATGGTGAGTGACATATGCATATGAATATTCTCCTATATATATATATGTAAAGAATAAAGTAATGTAGAGACTTAGGAGAGTCATGCTTTTTTAAACTATTTTAAAAAATCCATTTCTTATAAAATATAAGTAAACATTTATTTACATGCATTCATGATAATTAATTTAAATAAGAAATTTATCTATGTAAGAAAAGTATTGCAATAAGGAAAATAAAAAGAAAACATATTGCATATTACATAATCTATTAATCCAACTATTGAATATAAAAGATCCAATATAAGTTTCAAATTACATTCTTACCGTCATTTTAAATTGCTGACTCCAAACATCATACATACATGATTGCTTATAACTAAATTTGAATTATTTAAAATTAGTTCAACTTATAAAATGGTTTAGAATATAAACAATTTATTAAAATGAGATGACTCAACAAAGTCCCCCTTGTATTTGACTCAATCTTTCATTAAAGTTAGACGACTCGGGAGAGTCAGGAGTAAACTTGGAGAGTTTTTTCACCATAATTTTAGTCTACACTAGCATAAAGCCTATGCAATGCACGGGTTGAGTCACCTACAAATAAAATAATAAATTTAAATTAAATAATAGTAATAATTATTTATAATTTGATTGAATATGAACTTATTTTTGAACGTAACAAAATATTTATTCATATTATAAGATAATGAGTTAAAAAGATTTTCATATATAGCATTTCAAACATATATGAGTAAATATCTATAAACTAATTTGTGATTCTTGTATGTTAAATATTTGTGTATTTTATGTAAATTTTTATATAAATCTAACCTTGTTTTAAATCTATTAAATTAAATTTTTACGTGAGTTTACTTGTATGAGAAAATAACTCTTTAACTATCAAATGTATGGGCCCATCTAAATGATATAATTTTTGTGGGATCACATAAGTAATGTAATGATGGTAGGCTCTCTTCATTAATAACGGACCACATGATACCCATTCAGTCCAACTAATATATTCACCTATGAGAGTCATCTGTTAAATACATAAATAGTGGGCTATACATAAGATTCATTTATCAAAATCCTTTTGGGATGGTTTAGGCATGTTCGATGTTGGCCTGCAAGTCAATGATCCATTAAGAGAAAGGGATAGGCTCAAGAAAATGTAGATGAATCTAGTAAAAATAGAATTAAAGAAGTGCAATAGTTCATAATATATTGGGATGAAAAAATAAAATATATGTGGCCGACCCAACAAAGTTGTGATAGAGCTTTAATGATAATAACAACAACCACAACAAGGATCAGATAGATAATAGAATTGTGTGTGGGTTGGATATAATGGGTTCCAAATATGTGCACACAAAAGATTGGTTGGCAAGTGAGTCACTTATAATGGATCCTAATTAGTTAAGATAAGATGTGTAAGATATTAAATTAGTGTAGGTTCAAAACATCAAAGTCGAAGGGAATCCCGCAAGTGCACGCCTAGCGCTTGTCATTATATGCCCAGCGGGGTGCCGAGCATTGGATGGGATCAGTCATCCTGTCATGACATGTTGGCAGTGCCTCTACCGCATGTTAAGGTGTCCACCGAGCAACCCCTAAGTTAGGATGATGAATAATATTTCTTACTTTGATGGTCCCTTTAATTTAAATCATAGTTTGCAGGGCCTTCTTTTCCTCCAACAAGTGTATACCTGTAAGGATCAAATCTAAAAGTAGGCCCACTTAAACAACATAATCAATGTAGATCACATAATGGGCTCTCTTAAATGATAGTGGACTTACATGATATTGATTAGAGTCAACTAATCTATCCACGTATGGGACCCATTAGTGAAAAATGTGAATAATGGGTTCTATAGAAGGCGCATGAGTTGAATTTGATAGGTCCCTACAGGGAGACAAATGATAGGTTGGTAAATGGGTCCCTTCTAGTGGATCCCATTAGGTTAAGGTAAAATTTGTAGGATATTCATATAGCATGTCCCAAAAATTTAAGTTGAGATTCTGAGCAACGGACTCGGCTTATGAAAAAGAGAGTTGGCAGTTTTTTCCTAGTTAGTATGGACTTTTGGCGCAACAATGACTTTGACAAATTAAAAGTCATGTTAAAGGGATTATTTGGATCAGAGCAAAGATAGTCGAAAAGGAAAAAGACTTAATAAGGGCCAGCGTGGGACATTTGTTCTCCAAATTTAACCACACGCAAAGATGTGCAAAGAGTCAAACCGTTCATCAGCAATCGCTTGGGATTGATGGTCAAGGAGAGGATCCTACTGCCACTAATTAGAGGATCCGGAAGACACTTGATCATGGGGTTTTTTTTTTTTTTTTTAAGACCAAGCCCTACCTTGGCGGGAGGGAAGTATACTTCACATGAGGTAAGGAGGGAAGTAGATCGTAAGTGAAAGAAGAAAACCTACGGGTAAGCGAAGGTGACTAAAATTTCAGCCAATTAAGAACTAACCCTCTCATACTGGGATAAGAAGCCATTCTTTACTGCATCATGGTATTATGAAATATGCATTGGTCAGGGGCTATAGCTAGCTTATCAAAATTAAAACCTACCATGTAAGGATCCAGGTACCGTTCAACGAACCTTGTGCGCGACTCATCTATGAGAGAAGCAGGTCTAATGGTTTGTTGTGGGTAGAGACGAAATGGTCTCCACTTAGTGTAGTCGAAGTGTCGAACCCAACCTGATTGAATTAAAAGATGGTGACCCTCAGCTATGCCCTAATGCATACCAAATCACAGGCCTAAACCAAGGTCCAAATTGTGACCCAAATGCGAAAATCATTACAAGATATTGAAAACCCCTCTCAAGGTGGAACCCTTTGTGACCAATACGAAAAAATCCAACCTAAATAATTATCATGAATTGGCACTCGTCTTAATTTGACGCCATCAGAATTATATTCGTCACTGAATTTAATTTTATAAAAGTGTAACTTAAAAAACTAGTTTATCTTTAAGGTCCTTAAATTAATGGTTTAATTTGATGACCTAATTGAGATGATTGCCCAAAATCATATTCATAATGAGACTTTTCATCAAATTATCCTATTATAGGTGTAATGCATTTAAGTAGGTCCCACAGGTGATTTAGATTTCTCTCTCACACAAGTTGTAAGAGATATACTCTACTCAGGAGAGCATCACTATACTTTATATAGTTACATCTGGTATTAGGGTCCTTGGTATGAAATCCACAAGCTGTAACCTGGAAATGAATTAAAAATTAAGTCATCTTCAATTGTATCCCATTTTCTTAAATTAGATTAGACTTGTATTAAGGGACCATTCCTTTATCTTTTTATTATTATTATTGTTATTATTATTATTATTACTTAAGGTATCTCTCTCCAACCCAGCATTTGAAAGCCTTTGGCCCGGGGGTTATCGGATTCTAACGAGCAAGGACTATTTTTCTAAGAGGTGGTACATATATGGTTGCACACATAGTATCTGAATAACGCAAGGGACAGAAGTCAAACTTAAAACCTGGGACAGCAAACCTAAGGCTCGAACCAACTGCGCTACCCCCTTGACGGCGACCATTCCTTATCTAAAAAATATAGTTCCCATTTTCTCTATATTTGGCTAAATGTTGTTTATCATTAGATAGGTCAATATCTTCTATCAGTTGCTAGTTACCCCAACAAGACTAGTTATTGGTAAATGCCCCACCTACTCCATTTCTTGCCAATGTCACACCCACTTCATTATTTGAATTGTATCAGATGGACCACATGCCCAAGGTCACTTCTATCAGATGATCTTAGGTAGCGTTTGGTTCGCTGGAATGATTGCTGGGAGGAATGGAATGGAGGCTGGAATGAGCCTGGAATGGAATGAGGCAGGAATGGTAATTCTTATTCCAACGTTTAGTTAGACAGATGAATCATTCCAGTAATAGGACTCTCATTTCGATTCCTGTGTTTGGTATGATGGAATGATACCAGGAATGGAATAAAATTTATATTAAACTGACCAAATATAAAATTTATATAAAATTTATATTTTATTAAAATATTAAAAAATTAATAAATTTAGCTTTTTAAAATAAAATTTAATTTTTTTATGTGACCAAACATTGTATATAATTTTATTCTTAAAATTTTGATATTTTAAATTTAATTTCAACTATTTTTATTTTATGATTTATATAATAATATTTATTTATATTTTATTAAAATATTAAAAAATTAATAAATTTAGCTTTTTAAAATAAAATTTAATTTTTTTATGTGACCAAACATTGTATATAATTTTATTCTTAAAATTTTGATATTTTAAATTTAATTTCAACTATGTTTATTTTATGATTTATATAATAATATTTATTTATATTTTATTAAAATATTAAAAAATTAATAAATTTAGCTTTTTCAAATAAAATTTAATTTTTTTATGTGACCAAACATTGTATATAATTTTATTCTTAAAATTTTGATATTTTAAATTTAATTTCAACTATGTTTATTTTATGATTTATATAATAATATTTATTTATATTTTATTAAAATATTAAAAAATTAAAAAATTAAGCTTTTTAAAATAAAATTTAATTTTTTTATGTGACCAAACATTGTATATAATTTTATTCTTAAAATTTTGATATTTTAAATTTAATTTCAACTATGTTTATTTTATGATTTATATAATAATATTTATTTATATTTTATTAAAATATTAATAAATTAATAAATTTAGCTTTTTAAAATAAAATTCATCAAAAATAAAATTGGGAAAGGAATGGAATGGCCATTCCTCCGCCCCCTCGGTGGAATGGTGATTCCCTCGTATAAAGGAATGATGATTCCTGAAGTAATGGTCATTCCGCCTTTTTTTCACGAACCAAACGTAGGAATGGCCATTCCATTCCAGCCTTCATTACAGCGAACCAAACGCTACCTTAACTTCCAATTGGGGGCCCTTTAGTTTACACATTGAAATTGTTAACGGAGTTCCTCTCTCAAAGCCAGTTTGTTTTCCTTCCAAAATTCCTCCAATAATCACGTTAGCAAGGTGATAAGATGAGGTCAATCTATCTATTATGAAGAAGGGTTTGGATCAAGTTGGTAGTGGCACATATATTTAGCATATATTTAGCGACTAAACTGCTAGATATCTCAGGAGACCTCTTTTCCTACCATTTAGAGTAAGCCATGACGCAGGTGAGTCTGGTTATATCAGGGTTCATTTCTCATCAAAGAATGATATTGGATCATCTTTAATTGAATAACAAAATGTATATTTTTTTGGTGACGTCCACAAAAAATTTCAATTTGATGAGGGGCCTGATAGTTTAGAATCCTAAAATTTATGTTTGTAGGCTGACACCGCTGATGATATGAATTTAAAATACTCACAACTTGGGATAACTGTTTGCATGGAATGTGTTTTTTAAGTGGCTAAAATTGATTACTCAATTACCGCCTTAGTAAATGAACTCTTGGGAAAATAAGGATTCCAGCTACATCTCCACCTTTTATCCCATGCACTGGATCTTGTTTTATTGTTAGATATTCAATCTCATTCAAACAAACTGGACTAAAGATAAAAGAAAAATGAGGACGCAATAATGGCTGATGAAAGAAGGCAAATTAATAAAAAATTAGACGATAGAGATCTTCAAACATGAGGCAGTTTTAGAACATCATTGTTGATTGTGGGCAGAGCAGATGGCTCAAATGGACCATTGGGATCAATGATACCATGGCCCACATGGGCCCCACTGAGTAGGATTGAGATTTGAGGCCCAGTTCCTTGTAGAAATGCTTCCAAGAAAAGGTTCCAAACGGTCAATTTGTTTATAATATATTTCCAACCCAAGCCAAGTCATTTCCTTCTTTCTTTGATTTGTTCAAAGGGAGGAAAAGAGAGAGAGGGAAGCCGAGAGAGACGACTCCCCCCTTCTTCCCATCTTCCTGACTTTTCCGTGTCTGCTCCTTGATATTTTTAGCGTCTTAGAATAGCAATCGTCTATCTTGAATCCTAATATATATCTCTCTCTCTCTCTCTCTCTCTCTCTCTCTCCATATAATTTTCTAGCAGTGGATCGATTAACTTCAGGTACTCTTTTCTAACCATTTTCTCTATTTCAGTTCTTTTTGCTTTCTGGGTTTTGATTAGAATCCATTTTCATGTTGATTTCTGGGGTTTTCAGGTGGGTTTTTTCTTTTAAGATTACAATTTGTGTTTTTTCTTATCTTTTTCTTTTGGGTTTTCTTCAATTTTTGATTTTCAGTTACCCAGAAGGAATTGAGAGAACCCCTGATTTTATTTGTGCTGGATGATTTTATCTAGTGACAATCAGACCCTGTTGGATTTGAAATTCCCTCCTTCTCAACTTTCTTCTTGTTTTTGGGGGTTCTGGGTTTTGATTTTCACCTTGTTTTTAAGTTAGTTTCTCCTTTATTGGTGATTTTTTATTTTTGGGTTTGGGTTTGGGTTTGGGTTTCAGATGGTGTGTTTTGTTTAGAAAAAAAAGAAAGTCTCTTTCTTGGGGTTTTCTCTTCGTGGGTGTTGATTTCTGAAGTTATTCCTTTTTTCCTCTTTTGCTTTCTTTGTTTACATCTTCATGAAGTGTTTGTTCTTATGGGCTTTAAGTTCCAACCTCTGATATGATCTTTAATTCTGTATCTACTTTTCTGTTTGATTGATTGTTGCTGTTTCCTGAAAACCTGTTGTTTGATGATGCTCCTATTAACCCATTGAGTGCTTTCCATAGTTCTATCATTCAAACTGTTGGTCTGATGCCTGATGGGACTCCTTGCCCCTGATGATACTATCCTTTCCTTTGACCAACGGCCGTGAGATAGATGGTAATGGGAAAAGGCCAAAGGTTGGATGGCTACAATCTTAGAATTTGGAATGGGATCATCAGCATCATAATCCAGCACAATCAGGTTAACTGCTGGGTCATTCAACTGTTTGACCAACGGCCTTGAGATAGATGGTAATGGGAAAAGGCCAAAGGTAGTGGATAGCTACAATCTTGGAATTTGGGATGGGATCATCAGCATCATAATCCAGCACAATCAGGTTAACTGCTGGGTCATTCAACTGTTGACCGTGTTTATGAATTGATTCATTGGGATTCTGTTGACATCCTGATGCATCTGGGTTGTATAATTAAGCTATTGTTGGTTTTCATTTCTCTTGATGCTTTGTTGATTTTGGGAATTTCGTTATTAATGAAATTCATGACTGTTTTTTGTTTTTTGTTTTCTTTTTGGTGTTATTAGGTATCTGGTTGACTTGCTGCATTGTTTCTGACTCCATATTAGTGGATTTTCGTGTTGGTTTTATCAGCCTTCTCTTCCTAATTATATTTCTAGAGCTGAAATGCCGAAAGCAGCTTTAAGCAAGGTTTTTAAGCATCGGTCTTCAAACCCATTCGATTCCGACACCGAATCTGAACAGAAAACGAAAGCAGCTTCAAGCAAGGTTTCTAAGCATCGGCCTGCAAACCCATTCGATTCAGACTCTGAATCTGAACAGAAACCAACCTCGAAACAGTCAAGGGCATCGTCTGCCCCAGTAAATAGTAAATCAAATGGTATAGTTACTCCAAGTCACAATGAAGATGAGGAACGAGGGGCTTCTTATTCTTCATCTTCCTCGTATTCAGCTGCTTTTGCTGCAAAGAATCAATACAAGAATGATTTTCGCGACTCAGGTGGTCTAGAGAACCAGAGTGTTCAAGAGCTTGAGGGTTATGCTGTTTACAAGGCTGAGGAAACCACAAAGACTGTCAACGGCTGCCTGAAGATTGCTGAAGAGATCAGAGAAGATGCTACGAAGACTCTGATCAACTTGCACCAGCAGGGAGAGCAAATTACGAGGACCCATGTGACTGCGGCCGACATTGATCTTGATCTCAGTAGGGTAATACCTTTGTTTCTTCATTCAGAATCTTATGATGTCTATTTTACTTATCATCATCATAATTGTCTTCGTAGTCTTGTTAACTATGTTAGGGTGAGCCACATGAATTATGTCTTGCCATTCTGGTCCCTATTTTGGGCCAAATCTCAGATGGGTTGCACTCCTTCAGATCTGTTCATACTACTTCTGTTTACGTCCTCTTCAGCTTACCCATGTTCCTTGAGGGGCCATTAACCTATATTGAAAAAATAATAATAATAATCCTCACTGTCCCTGTTTTTGGCTTGCATTGGACATGTCCAAACCATCTTGAATGAGTCTCTCTTAATGTCACCTATTAATATTACTCCTATATGCTCCCCATGCGCTCATTTCTGATTTTCTCTGTTCTAATTTTACCACACATCCATCTTAACATCTCTTCTTTGCCACACTTTTTTTTGCACGTACTGTTTCCTTATTAGGCAGAATTTTGCTCCAAATCAAAATCAAAATCCAATTGAATCTCCTTTTATCTGTTGATCTCATGATGAAGAAAAAAATAATGGAATACTGAGAATTTCATGTACAGTGACACTTGATGTTTTGAAAGTATTCAGGTGAAACATGTATTTGAATGACTTTTTTGGGAATGTAGTAGCTTATTATTGTTTTGATTTTTCATTTTGGGTATTACCTAGAATATTTGCCTTCACTTATTCTCCTTTTTTTGTTGCCTAACATTGAGCTTCAGATACCATCGCAGATCTAACATCCGTCTTGTAAAAATGCCTCTTGAATCAAAGTGGCATTTGACGATCGCATAATAATTTACTCATTTATCCATCTCCACTTCTTATCCAACTTGCTAAATGTAATCCAAACCTTGTTTTGTTCTATAGTTGCTCCTAGCTATGAAAATTTATCATACTGTGGCATTGAGTATTTTAACATTTTTCATACGCTTTGGATCTGCTGAACTTGCAGTCTTCATATTCCATTTTTTGTCTGCTAATTTTCAACTTGTTTGACTCTAAATCTTTTCTACAAAGTTCCAGCATTCATTTGTTTGCTTCTATGTTTTACTAGTAAGTACCAAGATACACTGAGGAACTGCATCTTGGATCTCTGCCATTGAAGTATCTATCATCAAGCAAATATATAGGAACTCAAAGTGAACGTGTACTGTAATGTAACTTGGACTGGGAACTCAATCTTATTGCATGTTTCTCAAACTTGTTACTGCACAGCATGCATTTCTTGTATGATTTCTCTGATGCATGTTTTCTAACAACTCAAAACTTGTAAATGATAGGAGTCTAGACTCCATATTAGTAGTGAAACACTGAAACTTACTACTAATATAACAAGTTGAACTCTTGATGTATGAGGTTCTTTAAGTCTTAACTAATAGGAAAGAGACTAAGGCTTTTGAAATATTTTTTCGTGCTGCAACTTGTGAGATCATTGTTTGTTGGTCGCATATGGTTCCTTAAAGCTTATGGACTGCATCATTATATATAGTACTTTCTTCTTTGCTTCTGCACCATTTCAAAATTAAAGTTCAAATGATGACAAAATATTTATGGACTGTTCTGGATATCCATATGAGATGCATTGGATTTCATTATATCCTCATTGTAATTTAGTTTGTTGTCATTCATGAGAGAGTGAATTAGAAGATAATTTTGGGTTAGGTTCAGTCTCAGGATTTGGCCTGGATAAAATGGCTTTTGAGCTCAGGATGGTTTGATCACTGTTTATGTTGGATCAAGAAATCCAGTGGGATCATTTTGACTCAAAATCCAACCCAATCTGTGCAGCTTCTCACCCTGGTTTCTTCCCACCCAATGCTCAATATATGTGTGGGTATCAAGGTTATTAGATTTATGAGCTTTTATGTTGAAGTTTCTTCCTCAAGAAGTACTTGCTTATTTATTTATTTTGTGAGAAGCTTTGGTATGTTTTTCATCTTCATTCTTTTGTTTAAATGCAATACAAAAACTAGCCGATTGACTTAGTAGTGTTGAGCAGAGTCCAAACAGTTCTTTAAGGAATTGGCAAAACGCATGTTTGTATTGTGAACATTGATACTGATAGCAATTTTCTGTTAGCAGCATATCTAAATTAAGTGGGCTATTGTTTACAAAGTGGAATATTACTTTCTGATAATTTCACCTTATTTTTTCAGGGTGAGAAGCTTTTGGGATCTCTTGGTGGTATATTCTCTAAGACCTGGAAGCCAAAGAAAACTCGTGCGATCACTGGGCCTGTGATAACAAGAGGTTAGCCTAAAACAAACTTCTTTGTGGGCCTATTGCACCTGATGGATGTTTGTATGTATGTTCATTAAGGAAAGGTTTATCAGGCTTTTGTAAGGAGATATTGTTTATCCATCTATATTCTAAGCCTTATAAAATTTCTTTGGTACCCATCAGGTAAGATCTTTGTGATATGATATGGCGTCTGTTTGATTAACAGATGATTCATTTAAAAGAAGAGGCAATCACCTGGAGCAGAGGGAGAGGTTAGGACTTGTACACAGCCCTAAAGGACGATCAAATGCTCGACAATACAATTCTGAACCTTCAACAGCACTTCAGAAAGTTGAGGTCCGTTTTGTAGTCGCTTATGGATGAATTATAGAAAAATGTCTTTTTCTTATGCTGTTGCAATCTCTATCCTGTTATATGTGGTTGCTTATTTCCTTTTTGTTCTTTTGAACAGGTTGAGAAAGCCAAGCAAGACGACGCTCTTTCAGATTTAAGTAATGTGCTGGAGGAGCTGAAGGCTATGTCTCTTGATATGGGGTCCGAGATAGAAAGGTGAGTTGCTTTATTCACATCATATAACTGATTTATCTCTTTCATTTATTTCCTTCCTATCACATTATGAGAAACATGGTATCGTTCGGGTAATTGTGCAGGCAGAACAAATCTCTGGATCATCTTGATGTTGATGTGGAAGAACTGAACTTCAGAGTGAAAGGTGCTAATCAGCGTGGGCGTCGTTTGCTTGGGAAGTAGTAGACATCTGCTGATTTTAGCGACCCATGGATATGAACGCTGGTTTTCAGCCGACTTTCCTTATTATGATTCTGAACTATATTTTGGCTTTCTTCTACTGATTCGTGATTCTAGAGAACATATCAATACTACCAAATGATTTACGGACTTGATTCCTTTCTTGATATGAAAAAAATTACTTGTCTTGAGTGGGGATGGCATTTTCATCTTTGTGGCTGTGAGTGCTGTGGCTGCAGACATCTACCCATGTTTGCAGAATTGAAACCGAAATTGGTTGGTCTTATATCAGATCTTCAAGTCCCCTTGTAGAAGAATGCAGTGCCCCAGATCCCTCCCATTTATGATTCAAATATGTTTCAAATCAAAATCAGGAATTGATTAGGACTGTTCTTTGGTTCACACCTGGTTTGATGCCTGATCCTGTTTTTTCAGACATTGATATGCATACATCAAAGAAATAAATATTCTGGGGAACACCAGGATTGAAACCTTTATTCAGTCTATTCTCATAATATGGTAATACAAAAATGATTGATCTACCAAGTCTTCATCAGAATCTTACATGAATTGGGCTAGTTAGTTTTGGTCCTCTGGAACTTAGATGTCCTGTAATTAATTAGTTGCCTAAGACTACAATTACACGTAATTGGTTTGACAAGTGACAAGATGATTGAAACTTGGGCGCTTGTTTGAATAAGATGAAGAACGTGGAGCTGGTGGAGACTGTCTACAGTTCAAATGGCCCTTTAGTGTTGAGCTAGAAACTGGTTTCCAGTGCTTCCCAAGTGCCTTGCTATATCTGTGACCCTTGGCCCGTGGACCAAATGTTTGCAAGCCTATTAATGAGCAAAGAAAAAGAATTAAATCAGGAGCAAGTTATCTATACTGGGTCCCACTACGGCAAACTCATGGCCCGTTTACAAAGAGCCAAACAGTGCCATGAGGGAGAGAACTAGATGACCGTCTCGGGAAATTCTCTCCAATGTCATATGGTGCTTCTGATAGGAATGGGCCAAGCATTAGTGAGTCCAATGGGCAAAAAGGTAGAAATGATCCAATTAGAGTTGGGTACTTTTGTTGGATCCTTAATATGGTCAATCCTAAGTGATTATTAATTTATATCTTTTTGGGATTTGAGAAAGATGGTCAAACAAATAGTTAGGTGTTAGTACTATGTAATCAACCATAGAGCTATCATGGCATGATTAGTGGTTACAGAGATGCTTTGCCAGATACAGGTCCACTGATTGTGACATCCCCTACAAGGCAATCGTGCAGATCTTGTCGTCTGATACAAAAGGGCATGATAGCGGTTCAATATGATTGGATGCTCCGGATCTTCATCATTGTTTTTACTATTGTCGACAACAAATATACCAAAAAGAAATAAAAAAAGAAGGATAGATAACAATTAAGCAGTCAAAAATAAGATTAAAGCCAAGATACCGGAATGAATGAGAATCAGGGTAATCCACTTCCATCCGTCCAATAGTAGATAACGAATGGAGAATAGCAGCAGCTGCTGAATTTACGGAGTGTAAGGAGGCTTGGACTTAAAGAAACTGGCTTACTCTTGTGTGGATGCAGAAGAATGACCCAATCTCGAATGCCAAATTGGAGAAGAGACTGGTTCATTGATGATAGATGGAAGGGTACACGAGGAGCCAAATAAAGCATGTGGGGCCCATTAGCTGCCAAGTATCGGGAGCAATGCATTTGAGCGTCAACTGATGTGAATGGATGGGCCCGTCTCTCTGCCCAAAGAATGGAGTGGTGTGGCCATGGTTGGAAATGGTTCAAGCCGGATCAAGCTGTATTCAGAGGTAAAATGTATTTCTTTTCTAAAGGTAAAATGTCTACTTATATCCAACCCGGAAGTTAAAATGTATTTGGTTAACTCAAAATCAACCCATTTATTAATTATTGGACTAAAATGTCTACCTACATCTAATCTGGGAAGTCAAGGGTCAACACAAATCCTAAAAGGTTGGGTTCTGAGTGGGTTAGCAGCTCAATTTGCAAAAATGGATTCAATTTCAACTTAACTCATTTATTTATCAGGTCAGAATTGTGAACCTAATCCCAACCTGAAAGTAGAAGACAGTCAACCCAAGCTCTGAATTACCAGGCTAAGTTAAGGTTTGGTTGATGGGTTGGGTCAAGAATTTCTACCTCTTGTTGTGGCCCAGGATCTGCTCTATTTTATTCTCCCTTTAATTAGAAGTGATTATTCACCCATCACCGGAGGAAAATAAATCACAGGGAACTGACTATTCCTGTTAATCTCCAACTTGTTCTGTTATATTTCTCACCTCTTTAGTACTCTTCCATAAAATCCTCTCTATCTAGGAATTCAACACAAAGTAGGCAAATTTCTACCAAAAAAATCACAAAGTAGGAAATGGGCTAACCATTTCTAGTTAGAATTGCAACAAAATTTAATTTCTACTTTTGTACCAGTGGTTAAATATGCATCACTAATATATACATGTAGGGAAAAAATTTTTGATGGAAGTCCTCAGAAGCTTTGCAAATGGAAGAGGAACAGATGTTAAAGGTTTACAAACATATTGAAAGAAAAACAAGGCAGTGCGAACTAAAATGGGAACTCCGAATCTGAAATTTCAAGCACCTTGTGGACACCTTTTGAGTTGACACCTGGCTTGAACTGGTTGCTTTCTATATACCTGCATCCCCACAATAGGAGTCAAATAAGTACCCATTTTCAAGAATAGTCGTTCAACCGAATTCACATGTTAGGGCCTGGTTAGTGGGCTTGTTTACAATAAGTCAGGTTGGCTGGCTGAGTACAGTAACCTGAATCCAACTTGCTCATTATTTGGCTTTACAATGTTAGCCTAAACCCAGAAGGGCGGCTTGGCTCAACAGTAAAGGTTTACCGGTAGCATCCTAAAAGACGAGAGTTTAAGTCACGAAAACAGCCTCTTCAAAATGAAAGTAAGACTGCGTACATTTTGCCTTTCCCAGACACCACTATGGGGGAGCCTCGTGCACTGCATACCGCGCACCACCCCCCCCCCCCCCCCCCCTTTTTTTTTAATGTTAGCCTAAACCCAGAATTGTAGGGATGAGTTCAGGTCAGCTTAGGAATTGTAGCTCCTACTCTAGACTGTCATAGAAGGAAAATTTTTGCAACAGTAAATAATATAAGAACCCACATTTCTTTCAAGAATGGGTGTTTATAGAGAGCATCTGGAATCCTCCCGGTAAAAAGATTGTGATCCAAGTACCTGAAATTGCATAGAACGAGAAGTCATGATAGTAAAAGAAACAGCAGCCCACAACGGTAACTGTTTTTTTCCCCTTTTCTTTTCTATTTTTATTTACTTCTCTCATCAATAGTGACAGGCCTTTTTACCAATAGAAACATGCAAATCATCATGGAAAATGCTGAAAAGAAGCGAATAGAACAAAATCAGTAGTAAACAGAAATTCTATTGAACTTTTGAGTTCAGTGGTAAATAGTAAGACTCACAGATAAGTCAATCTAGGAATAAGGGCAAGATCTGATGGGATTGTTCCTGACATCTTGTTGTAGGATAGGTATCTATATAACCAAAACATCAACTAACTTTCAGATATTTCACAATATAGTAAAAAATATCAGAAAGGGAAACAAATATAAAGTAACAATTAGTTCTCCAGAATACTAACACGATCTCTAAATTTGTTAAGTTTGCAAGCTGAGCTGGTATCCCTCCAGAAAAGAAATTGTTATTTAAGTACCTAGACATCCAAATTATAAGTTGATCACTTGGAAGTAAAAGTTGGGTTGCACCATCTAATTAATATAAAAAAAAGAAGGCATAAGTGAAAAATGTTTCATAGTTTATGGCTATCACAATAACATGCAGTACACCCCTTTTAGCATAAATACATGAAAAGCAGAAGGGCAGTTGATATATTTTTTCTTCTCAAGAAATGAACAATAGAAGAATAACATTGATAGACAAAAGCAAGACATGCTTTCAAGAAATGGGAGCATGCTCACAGAAAGTGTCCCTCTGTAAGTGCCGGGCATTGAAGAAAGATTTCAAGCAGAGTAACCCAGGAAATCAATGTGATACTTCACACACATGAAAGAATGCAATATTAAAGTTAACATCGTTAAAAATAATACTAGTTCATAGGGCTGTTAATTGGCTTGGTCCTAGATCTCTCTGGATCTGAAGAGACTAACAGGTGCTGGAACTGGATCTGACTTGGATCCACTCTTCAGGACCAAAATGAAAACCTAATAGAGTTGGGTGACACTTGGATCCAGATCCAGACCTGATCAAGGAGTTACATACCTTCTTCATCAAATAAAGTATCAAGCAGGGGAGAGAGAGAGAGAGAGAGAGAGAGAGAGAGAGAGAGAGAGAGAGAGAGAGAGAGAGAGGAAATGTTAAGGTTTCTTTTAACTCATTGGTCATGCTTAGTTTATCTATATGTGTGGTGCACACATGCAATGTTCACACCTAAATTAGGTGCAAACCAGGCAGTGAGGCCCACCAAGACGCATGACAACATGGGACGTTGGAGGTTATGCACCAGAAAGAAGCAAAATAACCGTCACATCATCCTAGCCTTTTGATCTTTGGCCTCCAAAAGTTTAATGGTTTTATATGCTTCAAAATTTTGGGTTCTCAAATCAAATAGTGATAGTTGGATGAGAACCAAATAGTTGAGCTCATTTTCCCAATTTGATCTACAGTTCAATGCACGGAGTGCAAACCTGTTCAATCACTAGTTAGAACTCCTCATGCCTACTTCTCTTCGTAAGCATCCATCTCCCAAACTCCATCTTTCTTCTCTCCTTCCCAAAAGATGCCTGCAGCATTTTCCTAAAGTGAAAAACCACCCACTGAATATCAAAGGAAACTATCCTAATCCATGAGATCTGCCACAGATCTGGCCTTGCCTTTGCCCCCATCAAGACTGCTCGAGGACAATTTCTTGCTGCCCTTCACTAATTGAACAATGGTAGCTGCACCGCTTTTTGCTTATATAAGAGAACACTAGGATTGCCTTGGAAAATTGGTTCAATTTCATTAATAGAACTCATGAAGGTTAGAGAAAGATAATGGGAGAGAGATTATGTTTAAGTATATTAGACTTATTCAAGTTTACAATTTTACCCTTTACTAATGGGTTTGGAGTTAACTCCACCAGTTTTGCTGCCGGTCCCAAGCCCGGGTAAAGGAGGAGGGTTGCGTTAGGTAGGTGACAGCCAGCGTAAAACTTTGTCACAACCCAAACATGAATTCTGAACAAATGATATTTCACGATAAGGCTAGGGCGTTCCCCGCTTTAAGCGACGCATTGCAGCATTGCCCGGCTGCAGTGAAAAGTGTGCAAGGGCTACCGCATGACTTTGGGCTAATGCGGTTAAAGAAGTTAGTCCATGAGAAGAAGAGGAGGAATAGGAAAATTAGACTTGCTACTTGGAATATAGGAACCTTGACAGGCAAGAGCATGGAGTTGGTTGAGGTAATGAAAAGAAGAAGAATTAGTGTGGCTTGTATACAGGAGACAAGGTGGAAAGGGAATAAAGCTAAGGAGCTCATGGATGGGTATAAGCTTTTCTATGCAAGAAAGAGTAATACAAGAAATGGAGTGGGTATAATTATAGATAAGAATTTAAAAGAGAAAATTGTGGGGGTAAAGAGGTTTGGTGATAGAATTATAGCAATTAAACTAGTACTAGAGGAAGACATAATTCATATCATTAGTGCATATGCTCCCCAAGTAGGACTAGAAGAAAGTGTGAAACGACAATTTTGGGAGGAGATGGATGATTTAATGCGAGAAATCCCAAATAGTGATAAAATTTTCCTTGGAGGGGATTTAAACGGGCATATAGGAAGAGATAATAGAGGATATGAGAGAGTGCATGGAGGGCATGGATTTGGAGAAAAGAATGAATTCGGAAATACTATATTAGACTTTGCAGTGGCATTTGATCTTATAGTAGCAAATACTTACTTTAAAAAAAGAGATGAGCATTTAATTACATATAAAAGTGGGAGTAATAGGAGTCAAATAGACTTTTTTCTAGTTAGAAAACAGGACTGATTGGCTTGTAAAGATTGTAAGATTATCCCAGGAGAGAGTTTGACTACACAACATAGGCTTAGAGTTTTAGATATTTGCATTAGAAGTAAAAAGAGAGCAGTAGTAAACAAAATGGACCCTAAAACAAGGTGGAGAGATTTGAAGGGGGAAAGAGCAAATATATTTAAGGACAAAATGATTGAGAAAGGAGAATGGAATATTGAAGGAGAAACTACAGTAGTGTGGAATCAAATGGCTAATTGCATTAGGAATGTTGCAAAGGAGGTACTTGGAGAATCAAAAGGGAAGAGACATATTAATAAAGAAACATGGTGGTGGAGTATGGAGGTTCAGGAAGTTATTCGACAAAAAAAACATTGCTACAAAGTTTGGCAGGGGACTAAGAGTATAGAAAATTTTGAGTTGTATAAGAAGGCAAAGAAAGAAACTAAGAAAGTAGTAAGTAGCGCAAAGTTCAAAGCATACGATGACCTTTATAATAGGTTGGGAACAAGAGAAGGAGAAAAGAATATTTTTAAGCTTGCAAAAATAAGAGAAAAGAAAAGTAGGGACTTAGATCATGTCAAATGTATCAAGGACAATGAGGAAAATATTTTGGTGAAGGACAATGATATTATAGAAAGGTGGAAAGAATATTTTAGTAAACTTTTAAATGAAGAATATTTGGGTGATACAAGAGTGGAGGAGGATACTTCATTACAAGAGTATACTTTTCTCCGTAGAATTAAAGGGGTGGAAGTGAAGGAAGCATTAAAGCGAATGAAGACAGGAAAGGCAACATGCCCAAATGGTATTCCGATAGAGGTATGGAAATGCTTAGAAGAGGTTGGAGTAAGTTGGTTATGTAGACTATTCAATAAATGCCGGATGAATGGAGAAGAAGCATTGTAGTACCTATATATAAGAATAAAAGAGATATACAAAATTGTACCAACTATCGAGGGATTAAACTTATGAGTCACACGATGAAGTTATGGGAGAGAATAATAGAGCAAAGACTGAGAAAAAAGACTAAGATTTCGGAAAATCAATTTGGTTTTATGCCAGGGAGATCAACTATGGAAGCTATCTTTTCACTTAGGCAATTAATGGAAAAATACCGAGCAAAAAGGAAAAATCTACATATGGTTTTTATCGATTTGGAAAAAGCCTATGATAGGGTACCGAGGAATTTAATTTGGTGGGTCTTAAAGAAAAGGAATGTCCCAAGAGGTTACATTGAAATTTTAAAGGATATGTACAAAGGTGCATTAACAAATGTGAAAACCACATGTGGAGAAACGGGCGGATTTTCCGTGACTATAGGCTTACATCAGGGATCATCCTTAAGCCCTTATCTCTTTGCATTAATTATGGATGAGTTAACTGTGCATATTCAAGAAGAAGTACCATGGTGTATGTTGTTCGCAGATGATATAGTATTAGTGGATGAATCAAGAGAGGGTGTAAATGCAAAGCTTAAGAGATGGCAGAGGGCATTAGAATCTAGAGGCTTTAAAATAAGTCGTACAAAGACAGAATATATGGATTGCAATTTCAGTGGACATATACAAAGTGTTGAAACCACTGTCAAAATTGAAACCCATGAGATATCACGTAAAGATTCTTTTCGGTACCTAGGCTCGATGATTAGTAAGGATAGGGAGATTGATGAAGATGTGGAGCATAGGATAAGAGCTGGATGGCTGAAGTGGAGACTAGCTTCGGGAGTACTTTGTGATAGACAAATGCCAACAAAATTGAAGGAAAAATTTTACAGGACAGTGGTTAGACCAGCTATGACATATGGAGCAGAATGTTGGCCAATTAAGAAGACACATATTCATAAGATGGATGTAGCGGAAATGAGAATGCTTAGGTGGATGTGTGGTAAAACTAGGAAAGATAAAATTAGAAATGAGCGTTTTCGAGAACATTTAGGGGTAGCACCAATAGGAGATAAGATTAGAGAAACTCGTTTAAGATGGTTTGGGCATGTTGAGCGTAGGCCAGTAATGGCACCAGTGAGAAAAAGTTTGGATATACAGGTGGAGGGTCCATCAAGAGGTAGGGGTAGGCCGAAGAAAACATGGATGGAAGTCATTAATTCAGATTTGAAGAAGTTGCACTTATCGAAAGATTTAGCTCAAAATAGAACGGAATGGAGAAATAGAATTCATGTAGCCGACTTCAACATGGTTGGGATAAGGCTTTGATGATGATGATGATGATGACTAATGGGTTTGGAGTTGGACTTTGGACACCATTGAACCTGAATCCAACTCAAATGTTAGCCAAATTGAGATTCAAAGATCAGATATTATTACTAGTTTTGCCCAAAAATGAATAAACAACTATTGTGTGTACAATCCTAGGGCCATTGACAATTTGACATCCCTTCTAGTCATCACCATCATCATCATCATTCCCTTATACGGTTATACCACTTCCTGAAATGCATGCAGGAGTACTACATTGCCTCTAAAAAGTGGAAGACCCAAATACAAAATGGATTCATATGTAGGAAAAAATGCAATAGAAATAAAATTAATAAAGTATTATGAAAAAAATGAATAAGTATTGGTGAAATCACAGAAAATTATGGAGGATATCTATGAAATTTCTCAGTATATTTCTTACACTATAGTTTTATTGTATCAGACATCAACATACTCAAAAGACATAGTTATACACTTATTACATGCCAGTGTGTATAGCTTACAGAGAAAATCACCATCGTATAGTTGACATTCACATTCACTTACAGGTTGCGCAGAGCTGGAAAGCTACCAGCAAAACGCATGAGCTCCCTTATGGTTCCCACCAAATGGTTGTTACCTACATCCCTAAGAAGACCCAACAGATTAAAAACAACATGAAGTCTCATTTTCAAAAGTCCAAAATTTGCCTAAAATTATAAAAATGAGAATATCAAAGACAAGATACAAAAATGCATAGTCAAATAAGTAATGCGGCTCAGAGAAATAGTTAATACAAGTGACGCAGGTATGGGAGATTTCCCAATTCAGGAGGAATCCGCCCAGTAAGCCGGTTCTGATGAAGATAGAGATAACGAAGCTCCGGTAGATTTGCAATCTCTTTAGGAATTTCCCCTTTAAAACTATTGAAACTCAGGTGCCTGGAAAAAAGATTAACTGGTTAATGAAGATGATCAATCTATTGTTATATGAGGATTTTGATTAGCACGATATAATAAATATCCTCAAGGAATAAATAATGTTAGAATTACTCACAAATTTGTTAGCCTCTTAAGTTCACCAATTTCAGAAGGAATTGCGTCCTGGAGCTTATTCCACCTTAAGTTTCTAAATGCAGAATAGTAAATAAGATAATAGAAAATATCAGTAATAATGTAAACACTATTTCATTACATCATCTTCTGTCAGTAACAGAATTTAGACATAACTGGTATTACACAGAGTAATTTGGCCATAAAAAAAAATTGTATGTAGTTCATCAAGGTTAAGGAGAAAAAAGGATGAAATAATCTCTCTCTCTCTCTCTCTCTCTCTCTCTCTCTCTCTCCTTCCTTCAATTAAACATAATAAGATTGATAGTCCAGCCCTGGAATTAAGGAAGGATGGAGATCCAAGAAGCAACACTAAAACTCGCCTTATCAATGATAACTGCGATGGAAGAGGAACTGCCTTCAAAGCATCTTTGATTCCTCTCCTTCCATATGGCCCAAGTGACCCTAGAAAAGAGGTCCTCATGATCTTTTCCCTCGATATTCCAACCACCAGATTCCAAGCATTGAAGACATCACAAAGGGTCTTACGGAGTATCCAACTAACATTCAAACCAACTAAGAACTGATTTTTGTATCTTGTGATCCACCCTACAATTAGGCAATTAGTAGTAAGCTGACTCCTTGGCTGAGACCTAAAGGGCTCCATATGATCAGAGACACATAGATAGGTATAGCTTGTTTCATAATATGCAGTGGGATTCAACTTGGTTTGCTTTGCGGGGGTGTAGTTTTACGTGGGCATGTTGTTCCTTTTTTTTTTTTTGCTGAAGGGTATAGTGCTCCTATACATGCTCCTATACCCTGTCGTTTATCTTTTGCTCTTGTCTTGTGCTTGTTATTCTCCCAAAAAAGGGAAAAAAGGTTCAGTTATAAGTTACAGACAGAATTCTAGATAGTAAATAGGTGTTTTAACTTATAAATGGAAAATAAAACAAAACCAACTGCCATGTTATAAGAATAGATCAAACAACAACATATTCCAAGTGAATATCAGCTTTCGGATGTCTAGTCATTACAGTATTCTAAGCCGTTTCAGCCGTCCAATTTGAGGAGGAATTGGCCCAGTTAACTTGTTATTATGAAGATCCCTGCCATTTAGACAAATCGAAACAGATTAGGCATTTATTTGAAGAGAAAATATTTTGATGGATTAAAACAACTTAAATTCCACAATGGACTTCCATATTTGAAAAAAAAAAATCATTCCCTTGCAAATATGTAAAGCTTAATATAAGTTGCAGACAAATGTACACCAATGTGATGTCCAGTTTCTACAAGCAGCCCTTTTTTAAATTGAAGAAGATTAAAATCGGGCAAAGGTGAGAATATTATACATTAAGATCACCTTTTACTGTAATTGAAAATGACTTCATCTATGTTGCTTGACTATTGTTGTTGAATTTTGTATAAGTTTCTTGACCATCTCCAACACACAAACCAAACCCACCCATCTTATGCATCAATAGCAAATACGAATCCTGATTGTCCATATCAAACTGCAAACATAAGTATCTCTACTTCCAAAGCGATTGAGTTTGGCAAAATCTCTTATGCCAAAAGACATTTTGACAGTAAACTTGCTCTTCTCCTTCTTGTGTTTGTGAATCTAGAGGATCAAGGACAGAACCTGATACAGGATAGACCCATGACTCACATGTAGGAACCAAGAAAATTTAGGAATTTGTTTCTTATTCCCCTATTTGATTTGTTATTAGTTTTCTAATTTTATTTAGCGAGTTGTAATTAGGATAGTTTCTAATTTTGCTTACTTTCCTAGCTGATTAGAGGAATCTTAGCCCCCAAATTTCTTTTCTTATTTATATGGCAATGTAGAGATTGAATCTCACAGTTGAAGTTTAATGATAATTTGGTGTGGGTTTTGCTCCCTTCGAGGTGTGTCATCGTGTGATAGTCCCTGTGGAGACCCTCTCTTCAAGCGAACTGCTACCCTAGTGTCCTGCATTACTTTGCCTTACGTAAAGTTGCCAGAATATGACTAACCTTGACTAACGCATACAAAGTATAAGCCCATATCCATAGTGATGGCAACACACCTATGAGGATCCACAAATATATACATATGCACATGCATGAGTCTTCAATTAGATCCCCAAACCGCAATAATAGCACTTAATGAAATCTTTGTTAGGATATGTCAAGTAATTTGACAATTATATCAAGGATTTGCAATAGATAGTTTCCTTATTAGATAAGATTGTGATGGAACTTTTGGAGATTCTATTTGCTTTAATAATTTTTTCTTATGTACAAAAATCGGTTGTCCCCTAAGAAGCATAGATACGAACATGAGATACGGATACAACACGACATGGACACGAGAAATCCTAAAAAAGTAGGATACGAACGTGGCTAAGACATGGCAAATAATAAAAATATAATTTTTATATATAATCATAAAATTAAAGAATAGTTATATTTTTAGCTAAATTATGAAACATAATGTCATAATTAATAGAAAAGAAAAACATAACTAATACTGGAAAAGTCAAAAAACATGAGACTAGCAGAAAAGAAAAAACATAGAGTTAGAATAGAGGGTAGCCGAAAAAAAAAAAAAGAGATTGTTTGGGAAATTTCATATTTGGTCAGAAATTGTTCCCGAATTATTTATGAACTCTTCAAACTTCATTTAACACTCTCTTTTTTTTTTTTCTGTTTTTGATAACAGGCTTTAGTCACACTCAACGATAAAAAAAAAAGAAAAGAAAAAGAGGGATTTAAAATTTAAAATAACCCTGCCGTGTCCTACGATGTCCCTGCCCTATCCAAATTTTAAAAATAAATAAATAAATAACAAACAGGTTTCATGGCGTGTTAGACACGTGTCCGAGCTGTGTACGTGTCGGAGAAGGACACAAGGACCCTAGGCGCATGTCCATGCTTCCTAGATTGTCCCCAATGCAGTTAATAGGACCAGTTCATTGGTTCTTTGATTCCATCAATCTTATGTCTGTGGACATCTAAAATTGTTGTGATGCCACTTGAAAATTTCATCACACAGCAATCAAGATGGGAACAAGCATCTATGATATTATGCATAGCAATCATTGCCTAAAGATTATGAATGGCATTGTTCATATTCAACTTTAAGACATGAGTCATTTTGTCAAAGCTAGTAAAAAAATGCTCAATAGAATGAAAGGACACACTGCTGTAGCAAAAGAGTAAACATAAAATTCTGTCACAATATACCAAATGTACAATTTTAATATATGCATATCATATTAAGGAGCCAACAGTTCTTAAATATTGTCAAAAGACTAAAGAAGACTAAAGGCTCTTACAGCCTTGTCAAATCTAACAAATTCGTTACAGCAACAGGAAATGGCCCAACGATTGATACTGCATAGACTTCCCTGCAATTGAAGAAGAACAACAAAATAATAAGAACTCAAGGTCAAACACGAAATCTCTATCCTCAAGAATAAATTCATGATTCGGTAGAATTTATGTCTTCTATTCAAAGAAATAAATCACTGAATCTTAGTATAAATGCACATGTACTAAACTGAGTGTAGCAGAGATGAAAATGTTGCAATGGATGCATAGTAGAACTAGGAACGATAAATTATTAGAAATGAGCATATTCAAACATTTAGGGGTAGCATTAATAAGTAATAAATCAAAAGAAATTCATTTGAGATGGTTTGGATATGTCCAACACGGGCTGGATACAACGTTAATGAGGAAAAGCCTTCATATGCAAGTTATGGCCCACCAAAGAAAAGAGTTAGGCCAAAGAGTACATAATAATAGTAGTAAGGTTAGATCTAAATAAGAAACCTATCCGAGGGTTTGGCCCATGATGGACTGGAATGGAGAAACAAAATTCATGTATCCGACCCCAACATAGTTAGAACGAGACTTTGATGATGGTAGAAAGGCTGGAACATCAAATGATCATGAATATGTACTACACTTGGTGAAGAACCTAATTATGATAAAAAAAAAAAAGGTCTTTGAGAAAGAAAATTCATGATCATCGGAAAATATAATCTTTTCTGATGTACCCACAATCAATAAATGATCCTAAAAGAGAAAGAAAATTCATCATTATGGGAAAATATAATCTTTTCTGATGTACCCACAATCAATAAATGATCCTAAAGCTTTACCATTAATATAACAAAACTTAATGATTAATATGAACAAGATGTGTTTCTTACAATTCTGTCACAACCCTATAATCTCCTTGATTGGAGCATGTCACACCAGACCATGGCGGTAGGTCACCATCCCCACAAGGATCTTCTCCAATCCATGCATAGACCACTCTCCATCCAAGAGATGCCTTTATTTCATTCAAGGCTTTCACTGAAATTAGAATGTAATTCTTGAAACTATTAGAAACAACCAGAAAGGCTTTTCCTTTTAAAATTGACAAATGTGTCTCTCATACCAAATCAATTAACCAAAAAAGGTCGCACAAATAGAAGGAAAATAGTTCAAAATGCAAGCATGTTATTTGTTTTAGCAAGGAGGACAACAGTGATATTGACAGGGAAGGGATATCAAAAACCTTTAACTTTCTGTAGAAGATTTTAATCATGTGACCTAGGTTACTTTTGTGCAATCCAGTCATCTTCTCATTTCATATGACATAGATGAAAAAATACAATCATTTTCACAAAATCACATTCAAAAACTATTTCACGTAGCGACATGATCATACAAATTACATGTTAACCCTGGGAACTTTTGAAGCAAAGAATGTAATAGAAGACAAAAATAATAATAAAGCCCGGTCATGGTTCTTGCATAGAACTGTGAGGCAAAATTCAAGACACCATATAAAGTTCTTAAATCTCAGAAGGTGGTATATGATGATTAATTGAGATAAAGGTTAATTTTCACTCAAACAAAGGAACTGAAGGCAATCAACTATATTACATGAATTTTCACAGATCCAGCCATTTCTTCTCTTCTCCTTTTCTTTAAAAACAAATCTAAGTACTAAACTGAAAAACGGTGCCAGGCATCCAGTTGAATGTCTATCTGGGGTTGTTTTAAAATAACTGAAAGGGCATCAAACTGAAAAGAATCCCAAAAACTAATATTTGGTGCAGTGGAAGCTTGATTTGAAAGAGAAGCTGTGGACGGTTTGCAAATTTTCGAATTGACAAAACCCTCCGTGGGGCCTACTTTGATGCATGCCATTCACAAGTTCATAGTGCGATGGCAAGCTTAAGCGCCCCTAATGCTTTGCTAACATAGATAAGGGGCATTACAAAATTTGTCCAAAGCTTAACAGTTTTGTATAGGCACCTATAAAACTCAAGGTGGGCCCCATGTGACGTTTGCGAATTTCAAAACCCTTCGATGAAACTCATATCTCAATCCAACCCAACGAAAAAAAAAAAAACACTTGAGAATTCCAATTCTCAAGCATATAAGAACAGAGACCCATCGGCCCTAACATTTCCATCTCAGCACTCAAAATGCTGTCACAACAGCAACAAATAACAATGAAAGACCACCAAACCCTAATTCCTGAATCCAACCATCATCAACTACAAGATGAATCAGCCAAGAGACCAGGCACCCCTAAAACATCAAAAGGCAGCAAAAACAGCATAATCCAAGTCATTTTACTAGTACCAGCAATCAAAATCTCAAAACCCCAACACTCAAAACTGGATTTTAGATTTGAAACAGTGAAGCACAGCTCAAAAACCCCAGCTCTTGTTTCTCAAAATCGAAGGAAGTTACCGTCTCTCTTTAGGGTTTTGCAGTGAGCGAAGGTGAGAAAGAGACAGATGCAGCAGATCTGAGCGAATGCCAACGAAAACGCCATTGGAGTTCGAATGCCAGAGAGATGGAATTAGGGTTTTGAGAGGAGAAACCGAAGCGAGAGGTGGAGAAAGGAAGGCACGGAAAGCGTGTCGACTCGGGTTTTAAATCGTTAGTTTCAGTTGGTGACGCGCGAAAGGTGTTTGGGCCAGGAGTGCTTGATCTGGACTGTTGATCTGGTGATCACACCATGTGGGTCGGTGTGATATTGGCACCAGGCCATATTTATGCATAAGGATTTAGATCTATGTGCAAACCAAGAGAGCATGGCCCAAACCGAATGTGACCCGCTCTTTAAACCGGTCAGCCTTCCGGTTTGTCTCTCTTCTATGCATAAACGGGTCATGCGGACCTGACCCGCATGTAATCGAGGGAGGCCCTACTAGATTAGTTTAATTCAAAATTACAACAGCCGAATTTTTCCTCTATTATTAAAGAGAGCAGGGCGTATCATGCCTAAGTCACTATCCTTCACCTAAGTTTTGGTACTCACAATAAGGTGAGCAGCATTTCCTGGATGGCCATCTAAGGCCCCACATGAGGAAACCCACCTAACTATGTAAGGTGATGGAAGTTCGAATCGTCATCTCAACCACTTGAGCAATGCTCAGCAAGTTTTCACTATCCAAAATGATTGCATATTCAATCCAATGGTCCAATTAATCCGGATGTATGTCAAAACCATAATAAGTGACTTTCGGAACATCACTATTTTAGGATCCACTCGGGTGGATAACAAGGTGAGCCCCACTAGTATTTAGAGATGTGGTGCTCACTTATTATTTTTTTCTTTTAAAGTATCATAAAATTGAACCATGCCATAGCTAGATTAATGTAAGCTTTCGACCTAGGAAAGAGGCACCAGTTTTTACGAGCTTTAGCAAGTTGGCCCATATCAATTTGTCAAAGGGCTTGATTCACAGGCCTTTTTGCAAGCCTTAACTATTCATGTGTGTGTGCACATGTGATCTCCTGGGCATAATGAGCACTAGCACAATAACCCATGCTCAGTTCGGTATATTCATATCTTAAAAATTATTCATACAGCAAAGGTAGAGAGTATAAGAAAGTGGTTTGATGAGATAAAAATATGAGTAAGTAGTTATATGGTAGTAAAAAAACAATGTAAAACATTTTTAAAAAGCAGTAACTGTCATTTAAAATTATAACTGATGATCAAAATTAAAGCCAAAAGGCTTTAATATATTATGATGGGGCCTGGCAGTACACTCAATGGATTAGGGCAGGTTTAAATGGGAGTTGAGCTGGTGAAGGATGATTTCCATATATTGAGATATGGTCACCCAAAGTCGAAGGTTAGAAATCTCTTTGCCTCAGGTTCAAATCCAAGTGTAAGATCAATCCCTATTGCTCAAGTCGGTTATAATAGGCATCCAGCGGGAGGATCTTGCATTGGAAAAGAAATACAAAAGAGACCAGACAGCGAACCAGTGGACTGGATGGCTGGGTCTAAGGTGGTTCGACCATCCAATTTAACCTGGCTGAATCGTAATGTTAAACGTCATATAAAATAATAACGAAAGACCGACTAGTCGAATAGCTGGTTGAAACTTTCTCGACCAGTTTTGTACTGGGTTTGATCAGTACTTCCGTTTTTATCAGCTTTAGTTAGCAAAGGTATTTGTTTGGGTCGAACCCAGTGGATCGGACTGGTGCATTGGTTTATACATTGGCACAGTGCACGATATACCCATCAATGCACGGCAAGCCTAAACCCGTTTTTACAGATGGATCATCAAACCCTACCTATATCCAACCCGTAGTACTGTTGGGTATATGTCTTGTATTCCGGTTTAGCCGGATGAGTCCACTGGGTTAGCCATGATTGGTTTAAGGTCAAAGGTATTTTGGTAATTGTACCGGGACTTTCTTGGTGGCCAAAAAAGCTAAAATTATATATGTATAGTCTGTAACCCTAGATCTTGCGCGTTGAAGAGATGTGAGAGCTCTCTTGCCCCTGGTATTTCCACACCACGTAGGTGAAACGATGTGTGAGAACAAGTGTCTCTGTATGCATTATTTATGATAGTGAAGATGATCGTCTCTGTACCCGTGGACCTAGCCCTGTTTCGGTGAACCACGTAAATCTCGTGTCTCTTTTTATGTGTGGCTGGTTAATTGTTGATCTTATGATTAATGTATGTGCACAACGGGCAATGTCAAAATCACAACAAGTGGTACCAGAGCCGATGTGGTGTTTCTCGGGTTTCTGAGGGAGGTGGAGATCGCTCGGTGGCTTGGAGGTTGTGTGCATGAAGATCAACTGATTGAATCCTTGTCAAAGGGTTTGGATCTCTGTTTTTGAAACAGAGAAGAAGAGAGAGCAGATTCATGATCTCTGGTTAAGCCACCATCAGAGAAGAAGAAGATGAGATTGGGTTCTCCGGTTTGGGTAGGATCGGAGGAAAAAGAATTCACATGCATTCAGATCTTGGAGTTAATTGCTGCGGTTGTGATATAAGGAACGGATCGGCTTGTTTGGGTTCGGATCACTATTCTTGTGGAATGGAGGATCGGCTCGCTACAGAGTAGATTGGAGAGATCTCAGGTTCCATCGATTTCTGTTGTAGAAATCGGAAACCAAATCTGGGCTATCCTCATCGTTGCTAGATCCAATCAGAGAGAAATCGCAGAGGATTTCTCGGACCGGGATGTCTGCTGTTGTAGAAACTGGGTGTTGGCCGTTCTTTTTTTTTTTGAATGGTTTCTGTTTATAGAAACTTAGAGCAAAGGGAAAAAAAAAATTTTTTTTCTCATCGGTCGATTTGCTGCCGTCGTTGTCATCCCAGTCACCGGTAGCCGCCATCGCTTGGGCCGTCGCAATTGCCGATGCCGCGAGCTGCCGCTGGTCACCGGACCAGCCAAGCCGTCACCAAGGAAGCAGACAATCGCCCAGTTGCAGACAGAAGCGTTTGCAGATTCGTCGAGAGGTTGAAGACGTCAGGTTTTGGGTTGGGTCAGTTCGGACCTGACCTGTCGTGGAGAAGAACCCAGAAGCAGCAACAGGTTGGTCCAGGTTACCGGGTCGGGTCGTTTTGACCCAACCCGTGGTGCAAGCCCAGTCGACGAGCAGCAGGTTTAGGCTGGGTCGGGTCGGGTCGACCTAGTCTGTGTACTAGAAGCCCAACCCAGCAGTTTACTTTAATCCAGCAGATCAGCCGGTTCGGGTCAAGTTGGCGCAGAGTCCAGCCTAGTTTGCCAGCAAACCGTGACGTCAGCAGTGACGTCAGCATCGGTCAATAGGCAGGTTCGACCAAATTCAACGGCTGAAATTATTTCTGCGATATCTTGATCATCTGACTATCGATCGGAGATCCGTTTGAGCCTGCAGATTTGTTTCGAGCAGATCTACGTAGTGGAAGAGGTTGATTAGTTTTTTGACTGTCAACGAAGAGTTTGACCAAATCAGAAGTGCAGAAAACCGTTTTTGCAATATTCGAGCCATCCGGGGTCGGATTTCAGATCTGTTTCTTCCAGCGTGCTCTTGATGACGACATCTACAACTTGATGCAGAAATCTGGAGAAGATCTGAACAGATGTGAATTCAGGTTAGAATCAGGTCTACTCGACCTGGTTGTTGTTGCAAACCCAATAATAGGAGTCGTCGGCCTAGTTGCAAAGGGTTTGCTGATTCAAACAAAATTGTTCATTTGGGGTTCACATGCTTTCCGGATTGCATGTGATATTATTCATCTTGCCAAAGCAAAGCCAATGAAGAAATAGCAAGGAGGAGCTAATGCGTCAGCAGTTATCAAACATATGTTTGATTGATCGGAGGCCCGGTCAAATGAAGTTTTTTGACCGCTCGGAGGCAGAGGTTTCTGCAATTGTGAAGTCATTTGGATTTGTATTCCCGATCTGTTTTGCTTGCATGCTTGTGGTGGTTTGATCTTCATAATGATGCTGAATATGGGGCAGGATGGTGAGTGATTCAGATATTGATATCACTCAGATTCGTTAATGGTTTCGAGCTTTAAGTTCGAGGTGGAGTTTGACAAGAAGATGAACTTTGCTCAAAGTCCATGTGCTGGTTCAACAAATCAAAATGTTGAAGAAGACTGCATCGTTGGTGCAGTGACGTACCATTCAGCAAGGTACGTGAAGACATTGCCGGTTTTTTCTCCTGGTAGCTCGAGTTGTGCGGAATTCAAGCCTAGGTGGAGATTATTGGGTATATGTCTTGTATTCTGGTTTAGCCGGATGAGTCCACTGGGTTAGCCAAGACTGGTTTAAGGTTAAGGGTATTTTGGTAATTGTACTGGGGCTTTCTTGGTGGCCAAGAAAGCTAAGATTATATATGTATAGTCTAACGCTAGATCTTGCGCGCTAAAGAGAAGTGAGAGCTCTCTTGCCCGTGGTGTCTCCACACCACGTAGCTGAGACGATGTGTGAGAATGAGTGTCTCTGTATGCTTTACTTATGATAGTGAAGATGATCATCTATGTGCCTGTGGATGTAACCCTGTTTGGGTGAACCACATAAATCTTGTGTCTCTTCTTGTGTGTGGCTGGTTAATTGTTGATCGTATGATTGATGTATGTGCACAACGGGTGATGTCAAAATCACAACAAATACTTATTGTCAATCATCACCCTTTGCCACCTCCATCACTCTTAACCTGAATTCAACCCGAATCTTTTTTTCTCCTTCTTTTTTTTCCTGAATTCAACCCGAATCTTTTTTTTTTTCCATTTTTTTGGGGATCTTGATAAACTTACAATGAAAGTTCAATAACACTGAACACAAATATGGATTGGTGTTCATTGGGCTGATACAAGCCTTTTCTTATTTAATTATGGAGCTTAATATAGCACAGAGATGTAAAGCATTATAGGGAGAGGAAGAGGGGAAGGGGAGTGCCCTTTGCTGTCGGAGCTCGTCGCTGGCCAGAGGGGAGATGGGGAAGGGGAGGAGGGAGGGAGAGAGAATATGTGTAGGGAGAAAAGGGGGTGGGAGTATTTTTAGAATTTTAATTTTATTTATTTATTTTAAAGTTGTGTAGACTAAGTCAAAACTGATGTACATCTAGCAGCTCCCTAAGTGAAAACATTAGAGAAGACTTGATTGAAAAATCAATTAGAAGTTTTATACTATTTTGGAATACTCTAAAATTTTATGGACTTTTTTTACAATGGGCCAAAAGTTAATAAATAGATAGCCCAAGTTCGTTTTGTGCTTGATACCTTCAAATAATCTGGCCTGATCTCGAACTTAGCTTGGGTCATTGCACTCTCATCTAACCTCCTATTCTGAACTCTGAAGTCTAAAGTAGGCCTAGAGCTTGTTTGGTAGGTCTACTCTTTTTCTTATAAACCTTTCAAAATAAAGCTATTAAAAAAAAGCCATGAGAAAAATAGGCTAAAATAAAAGTATGTGTTTGGTAATGCAATTATCTATTTTAAATAGATTTTTTAAATGAATGATTAAAAGTTTTTTTACAAATTTCTCAAGATATACAAGGTATCAAGCTTTGAAGTTTAACTTCATGGCCATCTTCATATATTTAGATAGATCTAACAATTTGGGTCTTATGTTTGGGGCCCACAAATTTTAAGAAATAATATCCAATTATTCAAGTTTTTTTAACAAATATCTCGAGATCAGTAATTATTCAATGGCTAAAATTTGGCCTCATAGTGAACATTGACCTTATAAATAGTTTTAAAGGTTTGGATTGTGATTTATTGTCCCCACAAAAAAAAAATGAAAAAAGGTACTGCATATGGACTAAGTTAAAATTGAGCATGTATACATCATTGGTTGAATGTTTTTCACAAATTTCTTGAGATCCACAGAGTATAAAGCCTTGAAAATTGACTTCATAGCCGTGTTCAACCTTCCAAATATTTCCAACGGTTTGGATTTTATTTTGGGGTCCACAGAATTTAAAATAATATTTAATGGCTCATATTTTTTACATATATCTCAAGATTGGTAAGGATCCAATGGCTAAAATTTGGTGTCATAGCCATGTTTGATTTTTTAAATATTCTCAATGGTTTGGATAGTGATTTACACTCTCGAATTTCAAGAAAAAATGAAAAAACCGGTTTGGACATGATCAGTTCAAATTACTGTAGCTCCACCTCTAATTTTTAGCTTCTATTTTTCACATGCATCCTTAAGGGGGCTGTGGAAAATAAAGGTAAAGCCTCTATTTGTCTAAACTTGGTAGAGCATAAAAATGCATGCCAAACACTTCTATTTTTCAAAGCTCTACCCGGTTTAGACATTTAGACAAATAGAGTCTAAAAATAGTGATGCCAAATAGAGGCCTAGTAACTCTAGGTCCGGGTTCAAGCTTCTAACCATATTTATATATCGATAAGGTTTAGGTTGAGTTCATATATGTAAATCGTCAATATAAATCTAATCGGACCAAAACCCCAACTTTGCGACACCTTACTTCGCACTAATGTTTTCAATCAAATGAAATGAGATAACAAAGTTTTCACAAGGGACATTGTATTTTAAGACAACCTAGAAAAGGCCCTCGTATTTTGTTTTTTCAATCCATCTCATAAATCACTGTTTTTTTTAGATAAAATAACTATTAATTTTATGGATAAATGACAAAAATATCCTTTGCTTTAAAACTTTACAAATTTCACTAACTCAACCCAAATCACGCAGTGACGCTGGTTCCATTTGGATACATGATGGCCAAGGGAGGCAAGAAAGTAGTCGTCAACCAAATGATCATAACTGTTAGTTTTAAGTTGTCAACGTTTAATCTAAACTTCTTGTGATAAAATTCAGCGGTGGATAATGTCCAAAATAGTGTAAAAGGGGTCTACATCTTTTGCTTTTCATTTTGGTCTAGTTCAAGCTTCTGATCACATACATTCAATTTGGGTCAAACATGGGTTTAGCAAACAGCCATCCCATCCAACCCACCCAAGTATTTTTTTTCTGGAAAGTTTATTTATTTATTTATTTTTAAAATGTTTTCTTCGTTCGTTCAACACAGCCAAGTTGCAACCACAGGAAATGGAGCGGCTTCACCCCCATCTGACCAGTCTTTTTTTCTTGTTTTTTGGAGAACCCATCTGACCAGTCTTAATTTTTCTTCTTTTATCAGTCGTAGAAATTGTGATTCATGCACTTGATTTTGACTTTTGTAAGCTATTAATTTTTTCACGTTCCAAATCACACACCTAAGAAGATTGGAAAGGGATGAAGCATGGCTACCTCCTATTCTTGGTCTCTTTTCTATCCCCCCACATCCATCTGTTTACATTGGCACTGACACAGGTGGGCCCTACATATATCCGCCGCCCACTAAGATATGTTTCCAAAAGAATTAATGAAGTTTGCTACCTCTAAGCATGCATGCTAATAACGTGTGGAATTAGGTAGCTGATAGCGTACATGTGGGGTACAGACGATGAATAGAATACCTTTCCTTGTCTCCCTCGTCATATATTGTTTTAACAAAAACACATCTTGCAAGAGTGGAGAAAAATGGTCCAGTGAGATGGTGAGATATAAGTTAACATTAACATTATTGGCAGGCTCACATGGATATATTTGTACCCCAATGAAAGGCAAGAGGAATTGAAAGATTTTAATGGAAATAAGGTATGTGCAAAAAGTCAACCTCATTAATCATCGTGGACCTATCATCTTAAGGGTCCACATTTACAATGGCTGAAATGTGGATTGTTTAGATGAAAGTGGTAAGATGGTGGGCTTGATTTTTTGCACTAGTAACCATTAAAACCCTCTTTAGGTGGCACAAATCCATATGAGCTCTATGACGTTAGTTTATATATCGCACCATCTTGCTATACCATTTCAGAGAAAGAAGAGTTCATAAAAGGTAAGTCACTAATTATAAACAGATTGATCTTATGATATAATTTATCCAACAAGCTTTCCCCTTGTTACTGACCATAAGAAATCATCACCATCAATTAGCTAGTAAGTTTAACTAGAGATCTTCAGTAGGACTTATCAGACGATAGCTACAATCCAAAGACACTTTTCGTAACTATAAAGGAATCATCTATTTAAAGGATTCCTTTGTTTTCGTGTTCAGCAAACACCATGACTTTTACCCTTAGCCCTTTTTGGCTTTCCGGAGAAGATGAATGGTTCGGAATCATACAAATGGGGTCCTTAGGAATCAAACTTTTCAGTTTTTATTGTATGAAAAATTTCTCAAAGATCTAAAAATCTATGATACATATCAATAGATGAAATTTGAGCTCCTAGCCATGTGTGGCCTTGTGGAGATGATAAACGAGCTTGGATCGTAACATAGGGGCCTATAGGTATCAAAAACTTGAAGTAAAAAAGGACTACAAAAATCAACTCATTTTTTGCACTACACCGGTGGAACATTAGTATGGAGTTTTTCATAATTTTCTTATGATCCATGATGGATCAACTTGCCAAAATTTACCCTATAATCATTTTTAATGGAGGATTTGTATTGGTGCAAAAGGAGCCTACAGAAGTCTAGAAATCATCATCCAATGATTGGAACTTTTTTTTTTCTTTTGCAAATATATATCTCTAAATCTATGTTGAAACAATGGCAGATATTTGCTATCTAAATTGTTTTTGAACTTTTGAAATGATGAACAATTTGGTTCATGAATGAGGGACACAGAAAAATAAAAAATGTGAAGAAATCAATGTCAGATCCTAAAAAAATTTTTTGAAAACAAGAAAAGGAGGTCCTTCATGCCGTTTTCTTTGACTTATCAATAAAAGTTTTTCCTAGGTAGGAGGAATCCTCGCCGAGGAAGGTTACCAAATGTGTGCCTCAAGAAACATTAAGCCACATGTCAACTTTGTTAGTGTAGTTTGCACCTGTTTGTTTGTGAGGTAGAGTAGAGTAAAATAAAATATTTAAAATTCAAGTTTATGCCCTTATTTTTTTTTAAAAAATTCAAATTTTCTTCCTTTTTTTCAATAAAAGTTAAAAAGTCCATCAATAAATTACAAAAAACTTTCTACTTTTTATATAAAAAGTCAACAAGATTCCATATCAAGCAATTAAAAATAAAAAGTAATTATGACCCCATCATATATTATTCTTTTTTTATTTTAGATTTACTCTACTCTACTCTATCCTACAAACAAACGGGCCTACTGATCTCTGGATAATATTTTGTTGGGCTCCAATTGCATCACAATGTCACCATTTATGAATTTATTTATGCTAATCAAAAATATATATTGGGATACCCAAATCCCAAATTCATCAAGAAACAAAGAAGGATCATTGTTAATCAATATCACATTTACAAAATAGAATCCCAAATCAAAATAATGGGATTATGCATGAAAGTTCCAAAATTGATGAACAAACCATCCATTGAAGGAGTGATGAGTGGAGCAATGCAAGAATATTCGTCTGTAGTCATAAAAATACACAAGGGAAGCTCATGAATACATTGATAGCAAATGGACACATGTCATCAATAGGACCATAGTGCCCCCACCAAAACTGATGCATTGAAGTGCCCCTAACAACTTCCAATCAATGAACTCATGTGCTTCCCTTGAACCCACAAAATTGAGAGAGAGAGAGAGAGAGAGAGAGAGAGAGAGAGAGAGAGAGAGAGAGAGAAGTATGAATAGCGACTTCTTTTCTTTCAAATACATAAACCTCCCTAGTAACATCTTAAACTTCTGATAAACCAAATACAATATAAACTCCAAAGATAAAAGTTAAACAAAAAAAAAATTTCCTACCACAACTTTTAAAGGTGCAAACCAGCTCTATTAGACTCACTAGATGCTTGTAAAGAGTGGGATCAAAAGGTCTCAACATGATCAAGGATTCAAACGAGTCCAACATTCATGACCGTCTCTTTAGGGCTTTATATATGTTTTTAAAGATAATTTTATCATCGTATCTTTACTTTGACGCCCTTAGATAGATGGTTAAAATCATCAAGCATAATAATAATTACTTCACCTTTAATCACCACTGAGACATTCAGATCCCATCCTTACTTGTGCTAGGCATATATACTTTTGATTCGTAACTTGGAAAGTTGCGGTCATTTCATCCCTAGTAAAGAAAGAAGAATAAATGTAATTAAAAAAAAACCCATGTCTAAAAGTCTTCATGGCCGGATCTCAGTTGACGGATGGATTTTTTCAGTTGTGGAGCGGATTCGGCCCCGATGGAACGAGCCGCTTCTCGACGCCGTATCTTGGATCGATCTCTGCTTCCCACGGTGGTGATGGTTGTTGGGGTGGTGGTTGTGGTTGAAGATGCTTCCTTAGGAACCGAATGCATAGAGAATTTGGCAGAAGAGAATTGCATTCATGTGGGTAACGGTGATGATGGTAGTTATCCTGATGGTGTGTCGATGAGATATCACACAAAGATGGAGAGAGGAGGAAGAGAACTACCATGGCAAGCATCCAATGGCTGGTGGTGATCTTCTGTGGAGCCATCTTCTTAAGGAAGAAGAAGAGTAGAGAAAGAAGAAGATGCAGAGGAAGAGAGAGAAGATGGGTGATGTAACGTGGAGGTTGCTGGCACCATGAAGTATATGTATTTGTTGAAGAGTCCAAATTCCCTGAACTGGCTATAGATTCCTCTCTTTAGTCGGCATCCCACGAGTGATTCCCTCGAAAGGGAACCGTGACCGGGAGGAGTGCAACAAGAGTGAAGCCCACCCAATGAAAATCCTATTTGGATGTTTTCAAATATAGTCTAAAATGATTTAGTCCCACAATAACATTGAGCATATCATTGACAACATAATTAACATAATCTTATACAATATTAACTATATTTATTAATTACAAATTAGTGGCTCAGAAATTAACTAGATATGCCAAATTTGTAAACGATATGATTGTTTGTGGTACTCTATTTCGAACTTTATTAGGTAAAATATAATTGTCAACTAAATAATATAATTTTTTATAATAAAAAGTTTGTTTCTCTAAAAGTGTTTATAATCATTAATCACATCATCAATAATGTGCTCAACATTCATGTGGAACGAATTGGCATTGGAGTAAATGATTGCGGTCATTTCGAATAGCTTTAATTTTCATTAGGTAAGCCCCATTGTGAGTTTCATTCATGGTTTTTGTTTGGGACTGGAACTTCCTCTCATGGGTCACTTGACTCCTTTTAGGTAAGACACAAGGTTAATTATAAAAGGAACGTAATGACTGTCACGCCCCGATCCCAGGGATTTAGGGATTTGAGTGGGACCCCTAGGGCGTGGATAAGTAATCCCGTAGAAGTCCGTGCCCTGAAGGATTAGGCACGAATTCCTACAAGGGAGATTCCACAGGAATGTGCGAGGTATGCCAACACACGTACAAATATAACTCATTATAAGCGAATGCCTGCGAAATACTCAATAATAATCAAGAGCAAGTTAAAGAACATATCCTTTATTTTTTTCATACATAGGTAGGTATATACATATACATCAGTGCTAAAGTCTTTTAATTACATTTCCTTCTCTTGGACTACTATTTAAAGGTCGCATACAAAAGGTCCAAAGTGCGTTTTCCCCCATGGTGAACTAAAAAGGGTGGCCGTAACACCTTTAACATTGACGCACTCCGTGGGATGACTAATAAAAGACATCGTCATCCTTCCAATCGTCTATACCCCGAGGTACCGTTGGGGCACTCCCTGGGGGCGCGTCAACACCAGAGTTGGGACCGGGTTCTGTACCAGCAATACTAAGGGTAACACTGTTAACACAACGGTTAAGCAAATATTGAGGCATATGAAACAAGTATAACATAATATATCAAAGGGACTTAACAGTATATACTGATTAAAGAGGGCAATAATAATTACTAGACATGTAGTGCATGATTGGCAATGAATGAGGTAATACGATCAAAACATACTACGTACTGATTGGCAACCATGATGCTCTATTCTCCCAAAAGGAAGCATACATATGGGTCGCTAGGGGATCAAGTTAGCTTCCCGATAAGCGTCGACAACTCCTCCATAAACTACTGCAGTAGTGACATACATATACTCAAAGGGCACAAGCTAAGTGGTGCCGATTCAGAATCAATCATACTAGTCATAACATACATAAGGAATAGTCAATCATGGAAGCAACGAATAATTAAACGAAACACATGCATATGGGCCACAAAAGCCCGAACCTCGGCTATACCCTTGGCTAGCAAGCATACACTTAGTAGAAGCTCTAGCTTGTCAGACACGCACTCATTAGAAGCTCAAGTCTGAATTGCCTCAGGGTTTGCTACAGGAAGTGAATCCGATAACGAATCATATCGAAGGTAATATATCATAGCAATATGAATGCATTCAGAGTGAGTAAGTATCCCATAACCACTATCCACCCTATATTATGCAACCCTTGATTCCCAAGGATATTCAACATGATGTACTCATAAGACGTCCAGTGTCATTGTGTTTCCACGTCTTGGTATCACCTCATATGCATATAAGACACCCTTTTCTTATGCCAACATCCATAACTTGCCATTGGGAGATCATCCGGAAATAATTCGTTCTCTCCAACATGTGATTACCATTAGTCCAGTGTAGTGGTATGGAATGTGCCAACACAAAGGCCCTACAAAATCATTGAAGGTTCTTAACACCCTATATTTGCTGGGTTCTTACGGCTTAGCTGTGTACAATGCTACAGCTTAACCGAGTGGTTCATGGTTCTTTTTAAATTTCAGGCGCATTTACGGTTTAACCGTATATTGGCCTACGGCTTAGCCGTGCTAAGCCTATGGCTAGGTTACGGTGAGGTTACGGCTGAGCCATAAGGTATTACACGGTGTAGCCATGTGCAAGCCGTAGAAGAAAATGGGTTTCTTGAACTCTCTGGGAAGTCCGCCGTAAGAAAGCTTACGGTTTGGGTACAGGCGGGGAACGGCTTAGCCGTAGTGCATTTCACGGTGGAGCCGTGGGTAAACCGTAGTACTAAAACCCATTTTTCTGCTCTCTGGACTTTGAGCCGTAAACACTCACAGCTTAGCCGTAGCTTCGCCGTAAGCTTTGGGAATCTGAAGTCAGTTCTGTAGCTCAATTTCAATTACAATCAGCACAGAACCTACATTGTGGGGAGGGGGGGAGGGATTCTATGGCTTACTTGCAATGTCCATTAAGGTATTCTATACTCACACACCCTCTTATTCCATTTCTATCACTCCAACTCGATTCATACCTTATTGGCACCCAACTAAAACAGTGAGAAAGGACTAAAATTGGGAAAATTGAAAGAACTAATTCAATACGCAATGACTTATTCACACATGCAATATATATAAACTCAAGTACTTGCCTCTTAACAGTGTTTGCCCTCTCCTAAGCCTCCTTGTTGTGTGGTTTGGAGAAAACCTCCAAATTGAACCCAAATTGAAATGTGTTTTCTATATGGAAACATGCAAAGGGTGAATGTGGTGCAACAATGCATGCATGTCGTAAATTCGAGTCTTCTTGACTCCCACAAGTCTTAATACATGGAACGGAATTAAAGCCCTCACCTTAGTAGATTGTAGCTTGGAAAGGGAGGCCTTCCCAAGGAGAAAACACTCCTATTAGGAAGAAGAAGATGGTGAAGACTATCCCTAACACATGCAACCCTTCCAATCGCAGTAGCACCTCAAATGGAAGAGAAAACAAAGAAAATCTAAAGAGCGGAAAAGAGCTCCAACAGTCGAATCGAAAAAGAGAGAAAGGAACGTTTAGTTCCCTTTTTAAACATAACTTTTCCCCAAGGACATGCAAGTCCAATGTTTTTTTAGGAATTTCAGTTTAAGCCAAATGGACCCCAATTGGTCCAAGATGAGTCCGGATCCACTCAGGCCCAACATGAAAGATGATCTACACGAAAGGCAATGGATGAGGTGTCCATAAGAGATAAGAGCAATTTACGAAAATGTCCTTGACTACTGAAATAAGGTTCAAACTCTGTCCAATTACTTATCCAAGGCCCAAACCCAATAGTAGTACGTTAAATTAACCTCAACAAGGTTTAATTAATATAAAATAAGATTAATTAACGTAACTAAGATAAGTGGGATTCGGGACCTTACAATGACTTCGAGATCTAATGTAGACATAACCTCTATTTATATATGCTCAAATGACCCATTTTCGTAATGAGAATGTACAAAAACCCTATTCTGATTTAGTCTTATATGTAATGAACAATTAATCTGATTATCAAATCGATTCCATAATTAGTTCTTGATAATCCCAGCCTATTCTCATTTTGGGATGAACAAATCTACTAATTATTTTATTTTTAGTTGGTAAAGGGATCTTGAACTAAGAAATAGTTCATTGAAGCTAAAATAGGGTATCCTGAGCAATTGCAATAATTGAACTCATTGATATAATAGATGGTATCACACATATGATCATACTCAATTTGATGGAACCGTTTGATCTTAAGGGGAATCCTCTATAATCTATCACGTGAGGGGTTATTTCTTGATTTCGTCTTCTCATTAATAATTTAATTCTTTTAGATAATAGTAGATAGAAACGTCGATAGTAAGAAGTCCTATTGAAACAAAAAAAAAAAAAAAGCATGCCTGCCATCTACACTAGGTAATCATTTGATCCATCAAATGAAACGTGGAAGTAGAAGCTGATTGTATATTTTGTAGAATGAGGGTTAAATTTTTTCTTTAACATTAAGTCGTTCAATTTGTATTCCACGGATGAAGATAAATTTATAAAATAAAAGAAATAAAAAATAAAAAACAAAACAAAATGTAAATACATATACACGCACCCTGTTGTTGTAGTTACAAGCTACTTTGTTATCTAAACCTAATCAGTAATATAAAACTGTTACCTTTTTTCAAAAAAGAAAAATCCATATATACACTTTCCATCATTCTTAATTCAAGCTATACATTAATATAAGAAACAGATCAATATAAATTTTATTCAGAATAAAATGGAAGGTATTAACTCTTCAACATGAAATGGAAAAGTGCAAAGAAATTAACAAAATAAAAATTACTGTTCAATCAAAAAACACAGTAAAAATAGCTTAGCATAGATGACACCTTCCGTTACATCTCTCAAAGACTTCCACGTTTAAAACTTGTGTGACAGAGTCATCAATTGAAAGGTATCCAATAATTGAAATTAAGGCAAACATAGTGAGAAAAATAAAATAATTAAATAAATAAAATATATGTTGAATTGAGGCCTAGAATTATATACCTAAGGATCATGGCAACATTTAACCAGCCATTTAACAGGTCATTTCACATTTTTTATAGAACCATATACTCTCGTTCCATTGCATACATTGTTTTCAACAAATAAACAAATAAATATGGATTAATTTATTCTAAAAAGAACATATATGAGTGAGTACAAAAAGAAATAATATCAATAAATAGTAGAAATTGTTAGGTTTTTTAGTGTTGGCTAATTGATAGGTTATGAACAAAACTCTTTCAAACTAAGTTGTAATTTTCATATTTTAAATTTGGACTATAGCATGAGTCACTAGATGCACTGAAGTGACAAATTGAAGAATTTGACGAAAAATTTGTTAAGAAATAAACTGGCGACAAAATGGTCACCCACTAGAGCGAACAAGGAGCCCACTCGAGTGGAAGATAGAATTGCTATCTGCTAAAGTGGACCATCTACATGCTCGAGTGGACCTAGAGCGTTTTCAAATTGAATTTAGTGAATTCTTTCCTATTTCAACTGGGACTTGCCTGTTGTGTTCTATTGTAAACCTACTTAGAATGCATGAATCTTGGGTTATTTAAAGAGTTGATTCTTTTTCTCTCTAGAGCATCTATTGTAGAGTTGTGTTCAACTTGAAGAGTTTCTAGAAATTTCTTGCTTTTACTCTCTTGTAGAAGATCATTTGTCTTGCGGCATCAAGGCATAGTTAATTCAAGTAAAGGGAACAGCAAACGATGCAGTCATTAGCAAGAAGAACTACAGTCCTTATATTGTGGTCAACTGGAAAAGGATTGTGAATATATTTTGAAATTGTTTAATTTATAGTGCTGGTTTTTAGTTGGAGCGGGTGATAGGTCCTGTACTTTTTCCCTTATTAGGGTTTTCTACGTAAAAAACTATCGGTGTCTTCTTGTGAAGATTGATTTGTTTTAGTCCTTTTCTCTTTCGTTTTAATTAATTGGACAGCATACTAGAAATCAGATTGGGACCTTGAACCCCATCTTGTCTGAAGATTCTTAAAAACCCTTAGAAACAGGGATGAATACAGACTAGGGCGTGTAGGGGCAATTTTTACATGGGATAGGATCTTCTAGATTCTTTCTATGTGTAGTTACTATTTTTGCCCCTCCTCACTTTATGCTACAACTAAGTAATTGTGGCAAGATTATTTTTTTCATTTCTTCAAAAGCAAGTCATGATTTGACTCTCCTTATATGGCAATATCATCTCCTCTTTTTTCTCCTTCCGTTTATTCTTACCTTATTTCTCTCTTGGCTTCCATATATCTTTTCTTTTTTACACATCCACCATTGATTACTGTATTTTTTGTCATTCTTTAACACTCAACTCATTTGCATTATCAAATGCAACTATACAAGTAATTCAAAAAAACTCATACGCCTTTTGTTTCTTTTCTATTTTTTCTTTTTTTTTTCTTTTTGTTTGATTTCAATGGATGCCTCTTTAATGTATATATTAATCTTTGTCATGTTGTTATTTCTTTTTTATTTATTTTATGTTGTGAGGATTATTTTGATACCAAGTTATTTAAAAATCTATAAAGAGATTAGATTGGATTGGAGAGGGCTATGGAAATGGATAGATTAAATTGGCAAGAGTAATGGCCCATTAGATTATTTTTATGGCATGCAGTCTTTTTATAGGTTAGAAATATCTAAAAATCACTATTATATGTTAACTTATAAGCCTTCGAAGATCTCTGGGCCCACATAATTATAATCTAAAACGCTCAAAATGAATACCATCTCCTTTAATGATATATAGCCTAGAATTTCATATCAATAGGAGTGGGCTCCACCGTCCAATTGAGTACATAATTGATTGTATTTGGATGACCATCTTTGCCCCCTCTGAGAGAAATTACTGGCTCCTTCACTACTCGGAAATCTACTAAGACTCATTAGGATGGCTAAATATCTTTGCATCAACACTCTTTATCCGTAAAAGTAGCAACAACAAAAATACAAAAAAAAACCCTATAAAGATGAAAAGACAAAAGATTAATAAAACTAGCAAAAATCACAAAACTTGATCACACGCAGAAATTTTTTTAAAAGAAATATACCATGTGATGAGATCTGATGACATGGAATAAAAATAAAAAAATAAAACAGAGGAAGAAATCTATTCCACCTCTCGCTTGCTAGAAGAGCTTCAAGGAACCATACATGATAATCATGATTTGAAGTTTCTAAAGTTATTATCCTCTGATACCACTCCACTTGAATTAAAAGTCGTGTGATGATAGTTTAATCAATTGAAGGTGGAACCCATATATTAAATCATTTATTAGTTGCCATCATTAAGTGAGAGAGATGGTGAGAAAGAAATAAAAGAAAGAAGAGACTCACGGCCAGATAGGGCATTTGTGTTTGGCCTGGAGTTGGTATGCTAGGAATTGTGTAGAGATAAAATAGGGAAGATATATAGGATTGCTAGAATAAACAGGATGAAAACCGATTAAAATAGGGTTGCAAACAGTACAGTTACAGACCTAAGCCATATTAGATCTGGACTCGGATCCATTTCTAAATGACGGTTTTGGTTCTCGAATCGGTTTTAACTTGGAACCTATTTTGCTAGTTTTAAACCCAATTCCAATAAGAGGTTTCAAATTCGGTTTCAAAACTGAGTCTAACTAGATAATTGGGATCTAATTTCAAAATTGGCTTCTTCTTTTAACTATCGCCTTTTTATTTTTTTTCCTCAAAATAAGAATATCGTTTAACTTAAAATAAGAATATCGTCCACCTTAAAATAAGAATATCATTCAACTTTTAACAATGCATGAAGTCTACCATCTTTAAGATTTAATATGAAATTGTCAAACCAATGTTAATTTTGAGCTACAAATTGCAATATTAAAGACTCTTGTGCCGGGTCCTGAGTTCATAGGTTGGAACCTATATAGACCCTAAACTGGACCCGTTTACTAATCGGAACCTAAATTGGGTTTTGGACTCAAACCCATTTATGAATTAAAACCTAAAACAGTTTCCAAACTCCAAACTCTCTTTTTCACAGGTTGAAACCTTCGGATAACAAAGAATTGGGTGTACTCATCTTGCATTTGAAATTGCCCAGATTTAGTCTGCATAGTTTTTGTAAGACTCCGACCCACTTAATCCGGTTTAGCAGGTAATTACTGTCTTTTTGGTGAATTAGTTTTGTGAATGTCGCTTTGATTTTTGTTTGCGTTTCGTTTTGGGTCATGGATAGGTAGTTGGGTTCAGTTTAACCTAGATTAGGTAAACATGAGCCCTTTTTTGTAATTTTAGATTTTGTAAGAGTTCGTCATTCATACATCATCTTGGTGTCATCACGTGTATCTTGTTAAGCTTGTTGATTTCCGTAACTAACTCAATTGCAAACGAAGTCGTTTGTTTCCGTTGGACGGTTAATTGACTCAAACTGTAATTATCCTAAATCATTGGACTTTCTTATAAATGTCTTCATACTTTCTTATAAAATAGAGCCATGCACCGACTCTCTCTCAACTCAACGTTTCTTCCTTCCTTCGTTTCTTTTTTTCCTTTTCTTCTTCTTCTTCACGATCAAAGCCAAGAAAAGGGGGGAATTCTTGTGCACCCAATTTGCACGTCATCTCCTTGTATGTTCTACAAAAAAATTAGGATTCTTGATCATCTCTACGAGTTTCGAATTTGTCTCATCTTTTACTGCATGCACTCAACTCTTCTTTCTTACATGAATAGTTGTTAGAGCTGCGTGTAGACGTCAAATTTGAGCCAAAGGACAACCATTAATTTGACAAAGCTCATTTGAGGCAAGTATAAGCACGTTATAGATGAACAAACGTTGGTACATGATGATTGTGAATATCGTTCTCACTCTTGCATGTGGTTTGTATTTTACAGCCCTTTAGTATCCAATTATATACACTTGTTCTCCTTGTTTCAAATTTGTGCAAATTCGGTTTTAACTATAACAGGTTTATATCGTGATCTTTCTGAAGCTTACGGCTAAGCCGTAGAGCTTCATGGCTCACTTTCTAGAGAGATGCAAAACCTAACTTTACACTACAGTCAGGCTACAACTAAACTGTAGGTTAGTCGTGACCTAACCGTAGTTCAAGCTATGGCTTGATATCCAAAGAGCAGAAATTAGAGAAAACCTTATACGGTCCAGCCACGGCTAAGCCGTGCGGTGTGCTACGGCTAAACCGTACCCAACCGTGGCTGAGTATTAGAACAAACACGATCAAACCGTAAGAGGAAGCACGGGTTAGCCGTGACTTGCCATAAATGCGTAAAACTTTTGGAGAACCACGGCTAAGCCATAGTGCATAATACGGCTAAGTCATAAGATGCCTACGGCTAAACCGTGAGACCATCGAAAGGTAAAAGAAGGTAGGTATTTAAGAGACCTCATAGGGCCGACGGGTTGGAATGTATGTAAACCTTGACTTGACCAATGGAACATGGGAATAGCATGAATGGTCCTGAGGGCTGTGGCTCATTCATATATGTTGTCCAGTTGTTAAGCACCTATTCATAGGTGTTGGTTTAAGGGACTCTGATACACATTTCCTACATAAAGCAACACTAAGAGAAAGACAACATTGTATCGGATAATTTAAAACTATATCATCATGCACAGTTAGAAACACTAGATGATAAGATTAACGTTGGCCAGTAAACTATCTTGATTCTATCAAATTGAGTTGCATGGCATATTGGACAATGATCCTTATCCTCCACTCTTATGTATGGATTGAATGTTCAATGAATATCTTTTTGATATTGTATGACTTAGATTGGCTTGACAATTGTTACTCCGGTTATATTGGTTATTGATATGGACTTGAATATGAATATTTCATATGAATGAATTGAACATAATATAGTATTGTTCCTATTTTCTGAAAGAATTACATGTATTACTCAAGCCCAGTATTTGATTGAATCGAAATGGTCAAGCACTATTCAGCCTCATCCTTAGGATACTCGGCAGGGTTGACTTTGGCGTAGTATGTATGTTGCCGCTACAGTGTGTTTATGTCTTGGGGCTTCTGGACCCCAAGAAACTAAGATCCATCCGTACTCTGGCCCAGTCGATTGTGTTCTCTTCATGTATAGATTCGTAGAGGGAGGATATGGCAAATGTAGTGGCCACATAGTTCAGTACAGGACATGTATACATTGATTCATATAGCATGTTCTATTCACAAAATGTACAACTTGCCTAGTATACTAAATTGAACTCTGTGTAATACTACCTGTTTATTATTCTTGTAGACACAACGCGTGTTACTTTATTGTTGCTTCTGCTTTGTTGAATCATTATATTCACTAGTTGTCCTTGGTGTTGTAGGCTCAGATCATGCTGCCGACCCCTCGTCAGTCGGCAAGATTCCAGAAGAAACCATAGAGGCCCCGTCAGGGCTAAAGGAGTAGATGTGATCACTCCATCAGAGAGCGTCATGGCATGATAGGCTTCTTCTGGGATTTCTATGGGATGCATCTTGTGATTGTCTCAGAGTTGTTAACTCTTTGCATTTTTGTATCTTGTAATATAGAACTGTTCTCCCCCTCTTGTACAGTTAGGATATTTCGTTTATCTGTAGATATTGTCTTTTGTTCGTTTGTCTTTTGCTTGTCACTACAACAACATGCACTTTTGGCGACGTTATTTACCGACACTTTTAAAATTTCATCGCTAAAGGATAATATTTACCGATGTATATAATTTTCGTCGGTGAAATATGTATCCCTTGTTTTCATGCAATGATACTTACAGCTTCCGCATACACGGTATTTGCACGTGTGAATTTCCCCTGTGTGTGTGCATTTAGATGGGATCTAAGTGTATATGCACGAAAGTACGTGTGTCACTGGTTAGGTTTTTACTTAACTCCCGATTTCTTGGGCTCGGGTTGTGACAGTTTTTGCCGACGCCACTCCAAAGATTAATCCAGTTGAGTCAAAGACCTCAGAGATACACATGTCATAAAAAATAAGTATGAAAACCGTGCAATTTAAATGGATTCTCTCGTTGAGAATAAATTTAAAAGAAAAAAAACGTTTGTGAAAGAGGCATATTAGAGATAAAGATGATGTGGTTAGAAAATTTAAATTTCCGAATTGATAGAAGTGCGCTTAATGAAACTGGTTAGATGAGCACACATTGGGTGTGATGTGGCATAGGCTAACAAATAAATCAATTCCAATTGGAGGATGACATGGTTGCCAGCTCGGGCCATTATTATAAAGGTGGGTCATAGCTTATTAGCACATACCATTCAATTACATTGGACAACTATTTGTTAATGATGGTAATTAGGAATGTAAATAGATATCCAATTCTCCGACTATCAATAGGTGCCAGAGTTTTCCACCTATAAAAAATTGGGTTTGGAGCATATTTTTTGTTCCGATTCGTAAACAAGTCCAAGGCTAAAACCCAAATTAGATTTCGTTTAATAAGTAAGTTCAATTTTGAATCCATACAGGTTTCAACCCATGGACTCGAGACTTGACATATAAGTCTTTAATGTTGTAAATTGTAGTTCAAAATCAACTTTAATGGATCACGTTTTATATTTAATCCTAGATGTAGTAGAGTTGCTACCCTGTTATAAGTTGAAAGATGTTCTTATTTTAAGAAAAAATAAATAAATGAAAGTCGGAACCAATTGTAAAATTACATCCCCATCCTTTAGTCACAATCGGAACGATCCTTTTCCTGGAACAGGATGTGAGAACAACGAAACAAGTTCGGGTTAGAATCATTTCTAAATGCCGACTCCGGCTACGACTCCAGGATGGTTCAGGGAAACAGCCAGTTTACATCTCTCTAAATTAGCAGCCATTCCATCCTTAAGCAAGTGGGCCACACGATGATCGGAAAGTATGATTTTGAGGCGTAGCTGGCAAGGCATGCACGCTCGGGTTCTATCCAAGTGGTAGAGGATGGTGCTGCTCTTTCACATGATCGTACTACAATCATTGAATAGCTGTGGCAATGTTCCATTGAATTGCTTTTATTAACATTGAATAGTGTAGCAGTTCACGCTTGAAGAGCAGGTGCAATATGTGGGCCCACGTGTTGGACAGGTGGGGCCATGTGATGGATGGACACCCTATCACCTTGCCCATTCTGGTGGACTTTAGACAAACTGCATCATTGTCTGAAAGCGATTCAAAAAAGTACTCGTGGGAATTTAGAGATGTGCCAATGGTGGAGGCACCCAGTCCCATGTTACCCACCAGGGACCTATCTCTGGTGGGTGGTGGGTGCCTTTTGGGGCTTTACCTTTTCCTCCTCTTGGCTAATGAGCCAGGAACCTAGTCCTCTCGCAAGAAAAATAGACCCGCGATGAGGTGACAGAGCCCTCAGCCCTTTGGCGAGATAAAGTGATTGACAACCCAATATTAGAAAGCAAGTAATAACCAGACTTATCTTAAAGGTGAGAGGCCGTTCATGTATTCCACTCAGGATTCAAACACGTGCATGAAACCGAACGATACTAGTTAGATGGAAACCGGGTTAAGGGGAGTGAGCTCAATAGGTACGAGCGAATGATGAAGGGAAGAGTGACTTTGATTTGTTAAAGTAAAACAGAGATTTTAGGTTGGATGTTATGCTAGATTGCAGTGAAGATGACAGATTCGAATGGTCCCGCAAAGAGGATGCCAGGAGAGATTTTTGGGACTAGTAAGGATTTGAATGGTTGCGTGAAGATTAAGATGTTGTGAGAGAATCTCAGTATAATGGAGAGAACAAGTAGGCAATAAGTAGGGATATAATCATGTGGACTCATAATATCTTAATAAATAATTTTAGAGTTTTTGCATATACTCTTAAGGTTTTAAAGATTTGTAAATAGGCCCCGTAGTTTTAATATTTGTAAACAGGCCACTGTTTTTTTACTTTTATACCTGCCATATCCCCAAAATTAGTCTACCTAAGGAGAACGAATTAGTATGTTTTAGCTTTTTATAAAAGTGAAAACTTTGCCCTTATATCCATTAAACAAATTGATTAAATTATTAGTTACTCAAATGTAATTATTTAATCTTGAGTTTCAATTGCCTTTTTCTCAATTACGCTCTCATGAACATGGAGTCTAATCATGTATTTTGAAATTTGTATCAATCCTATGGTTAGTTGCTCATGGATTAGATCAATTATATCTATTATAAGTACATGTATTGATTGTCATTATGATTAATTTGATTTAATGAAATGGGCTCTATATTGATAAAAATGGATTTATATAAAATTATTCATTGCTACTAAATGTAAATTTTAATGTTACGCTTAAGAGAAAAATAAGTCCAAACTTTTGAAATTATGCATATAGGGATAAAAGATTGGCAAAAGTGTCATTTCATTATAAAAGTTTATGGTGGTTTAAGGGTTACTAATTTAGGGGACGTGCAAGGTATTAAATGAAAAGGTAGGGCCTATTTACAGATGCTAAAACCATAGCGGCCTATTTACAAGTCCTAAAAATTCTAAGGGGGCATATACAAAAAGCTCATAATCTAATGAAGGGGTACCAGTAGATATTGACTTGTACACAAAGAAGCTCAAATATAATAACATTAATAATAATAATCATTTTGGCCCTAAACAAAAAAAAAGCTCTCTCTCTCTCTCTCTCCCTCCCTCCTTGTTCAAAGGAGAAAGGGAGATGGAAATGTTAACCTTTTCAGATCATCATAATCCCCCAATCTATGGTTCCTGAAGTCTAATGGTTTAGAAAAGCAATCCTCTTTTTTCAAAAATATATTTTTTTTTTATGATAAGGAATGTGTCGAGTAGATCCGTCACGGTTGATCGATGGTAAAACCCTCAATACACAACAACACCCATTAACATTGTACATTACGTAAGGCCTCAAATAGTTTCATAGCAGGGACCTTAACTCATTCCTAGACTTCTTTACCACTCGAACATTTTTTTTTTCTAACAACCCCGAGGGACTGGGACTCATATATAAATACAACTGACACTCATGCAACTCACGTATGGGAGGTAATGAGAACTCGCACATGTAAAGACACAAACACAACTCATACATGCGAGGTAATAAAGACACAGATACAACTCACACATAAGAGATCATAAGGATTCGCACATATGAGGAAACAACATAACTCCACATATTAGATAATAAGCGCATATGAAGAAACAGCACAACTCGCACATATGAGATAATAAAAACACACATATGCAAAGAAGGGGAGGTCACATTTGAACCTGAGACCTCTCAATAAGAACTAACACTCCTCACCAATGAGGTAAAGAGTTATTCTGACCACTCAAATAATTTAAGTGTGGGTGACAATCTAAGTCTTGACAGACCACAAAGGAAGTACATATGAGAGGAGAAAGTTGATAATAAATTAGCTATGTCACCCAAAAAACCAAAAGGAGTCCCCTAGTTCAATGCCTTAGTTAAAGTAAAACTCCAATGAACCAAACCTCAAAGCTGCTTAAAACAAATACCCTCCTTTTAGTGCATGGTGCATCCCCAAATAGATATTGATCCCACCATAAAATCTATAGTCCAGTAGAAAACATGCTTAATGAATATGAATAAGATGGTATGAACACATTGTTAATCAAAAGATTAATCTTAGTTGGGACCACCTCCTTTTTTGGAGTAGAATTTTGGAGTACATCATACATGCATACATCATACACGGGTGCATTCGTTTTGCCTGGCTCAAATATCAAGAGAAGGCCCCTGTTAAGAATCCCACTCGTTCAAGCCTAAAGAGATCCCTGCTAAAAAAGGAAATAATAACAATAATCATTGATGCTGAGAACACAAGCACCTACCTGAACGGAAGATTCTTGACAAAATTTCCCAACCTCGAAAAAGGAGAAAAGCCGATGTACTTGATCCATTTTAAAATGCACGTCCAATGTTTCGGTGGGGGGCTTCATTTCAACATTTAGAACACCGAGAATGCGCCACCAAGCATGGAACTAACAACTACCTCCCACCACCCAGGAAAACTATATGGTTCATTGGGGGGTACTTCAGAAAGCTTCCAGGGGTGCTCATGGGCCGGCCAGCCAGGACCATCCAATATTGGGTGGGGTGCGGACCTGAAGCATAGTATTCAAGCCAGCCCTGAATCTAAAATTAAGGCCTCTTAAATTTAGGCCAAGTTTGAATTAAGTGATAGCCTAAGGCCATGTTTGGCATCACTATTTTTTACTTCTATTTATCTAAATATCTAAAATGGATAGAGCTGTGAAAAATAAGAGTGTTTGGCATATGATTTTATAATCTACTATCTTTAGACAAATAGGGGCAAAACCTTTTCAAATCAAATGCCCAAAATCTAAGCTCCTCAAAATGAGAGGCAAAAAATAAAAGGCAAAAAATAAGTCATTGGATATTTTTTTTCTTAATTCTATGGGCCCCAAACACAAGATCCAATTCGATGGAATCGTTTGAAAGGCTTAACACGGCTATAAGGTCAATTTTCAAGTCTTCATTCCATATAAATCTCAAGAAATTTGTAAACAACTTTCAACCATTGATGTAACGTGACCGATTTTGGATTAGTCCACAAGCAGTCCCCTTTTTCTTTTTTATTATTATTTATGAGATAATAAATCACAATCCAAACCATTAAAAGTATTTATAAGGTCAATGATCATTAAGAGACCAAATTTCAACCATTGGATCATCGCCAATATTAAGATATTTGCTAAAAAATGTGAAATATTTGCCTTTTTTTTTAATCAATGGGCCTCAAGCACAAAATCCAAACTATCATATCCCATCGAAAGGATGAACATAACTATAGAGTCAAATATCAAAGCTTGATACTTCGTAGATCTTGAAAAATTTGTGAAAAACTTTCAACCATTGATTTAAAAATATCAATTTAAAATAGATCATTATATTACCAAACACACATTTTGATTCTGACCTCTTTTTTTATAGTTTTTTTTTAAATGCACCTATTTTGAATGAGCCTATAATAGAAAAAGTAGAGATGCCAAATAAGCCTTATTTACCAAGTCTGGCCTAAAAAATTAGTTCTCCTAGCTTAATGATAGAAAGTCGGACAAGCGATAGCAAGAGTGGTTTGATTGACTAAATGGGCACTGCTCAAGCCAGATTCTTTTAGGCGGGTTGGCTCGGGCCATGCACTTACAGCCTGTGTCAAGCTTAGGCCAGATATTTTCCTGTGTTTCTGCAGGCAGGTTTTACAAGCTTGGGCCAGATATGTTCCTGTGTTTCTGCTAGCATGCCTGATTGGGATATGCCTCAGCCCAGACTGACGCCAGGACGATTCCTACAGATAAACCCGCTAACTTAAGTGCGCCCCCTGGTTCAATTATCCATAGGTGCAAATATAATTACAAGTGACCACTGCCCAGTGCCCATGCTGCAAATAGATGGAGGAAAATAAAACACAAATATGGAAAGGAAATATCATCAAGAGAGGATAAGTCGAAGAGGGTGCAGAGGAAGATAGTAGGAATAGATATGAAAAGGTACATGTAGGAATAGATATGAAAAAGTACAACTTATAAAAGAATTTAGTTCAGAATAAAACAGAATGAAGTAACAGTATTCATGCAACTAACAACAAAATAGTTAGGACAAGACTTTAATGATAATGACAACGACGACGATGACAATGAGAGTGGTGGCAGCAGCAAGCAACAGGCCTAACCTAATCTTTGCTCATCTTTTTGGATAAATCTAGAACATAAAATTCTAATTACAACATGACTAAAGATTGTGAATCGAGACTTCTTGCAACTCAAAAATGATTTAGAAATAAAATAGTCAACACCGTCTTAGGGAAAACAATAATGCACTTAACAACAAAGAATTTATAGCAAATAGAAAAGAAATAAAATTTTCACGTAATAAGATTGAACTTTATATGGAATCTATGTTTGGTTAGAAGCATCTTTTAAACTAAAAGCACACTAAATAGGACAAATCATCTCTAAAATAATATAAATTTTGAAGTTTCTGTTTAATACCAGTGTTTTAAAACTTGTCCGAAGAAATGATTTCATACATTATTTCCAATGGTTTTTACTCTTTAAATTCCGATAAAATCCATGATATATTTTTGGAAAAAAAATATCACATCCTATAGCAATACTTTAAACCAATCAGATTTAACTTCTAAATCACTAATTGAGACACAAACCTACAGCCTCACAACAAAAAGATAACTATAACAAGTTTTGGACGTTTAAGAAGCAGCGGTAAGACCCATTACATCAGTATACTGGAACAGTCGACAGATCTCTGGGACCCGTTTAGACAAGGAGATATAAATATGCATTTAACGGTTCTCTAGGAAGAGGCAATTTCATGAGGTTGGAAAGAAGATGACAAATTAAGATGTTGGTAGAAACTGATTAGACAACCCAAGGGTTTGAAATATGAGATCCTACAAGCCAAGGAACATTTCAGAGGAGAGGAAGTAGTTAACGGTCACAATAATCATGCAACAGGCCACACTGGAAGGAGAAGGAAAATTCTCGACTTTGAGGTCAGATCAATAATCATCTGTAGTTTAGTCAAGCATAACTGCATTGCTGTCTGATTTCCTAAGACATTATATTTACAGTCCAGTGAAAGTCATCCTCACCCACAAAAGATTGACATTACCATGTGATGCAGGCCATATCAATGGGCCCATCTGAAAGTCTATACCGCAGGCCCAAGATCAATAAAGCCAGTAGAGTAGAGTAGATTCTATTATTAATAATTCCTTTAATTGCTTTATTAATATTTGGCAAGTGCAGTCATGTTTGGTTTAGAACTTCTTATTTGATTTGAATTAGTTGTTTTCTTAATTAGAAAATATCTTAGCTATAAATAAAGATGTAATCCCTTCATAAGATATAGACATTGATATTAAATAAGAATTTAAGTTTAATTCTTAGTAGAGAGTTTTGTTTGTCTCTAATGAGGCACCAAGACATTCTATCCTTAAGCCTTTTCACTTGAAGATTAGCCTGTTGGTTATTCTTCTTCCCTGCGCTGTAGTTTATAATCTCAAATATTATGCAGTAGTTCAAGCTTTTCGTTATTGGCGTCATTATCTCATAGGAAAAGAGTTTGTTTTATATTTTGACCATAAAGCCTTACAACATCTAAATTTTCAAAAGAAGATGAGCGCTAATCGTGTCAAATGGAGCTCATACTTGCAGGAGTTCACTTTTGATCTGTGTCATAAATCTGGCATGAAAAATAAAGTCACAGATGCTTTGAGTCGTCGAATTTACATTCTTACGACATTTTCCGTCTATATTCCTGGCATTAAAAAAATATGCAGAGCATACACTGTTGATCATGACTTTGGTCGCATTTATACCGATCTTCTAAATGGTGAGTTTTCTGAACATCCAAAGTTTTCCCTTCATGATGGATACCTCTTTCGTGAAAATCAATTATTTCTACCAACTACATCTATCCGTAAGTTTGTGATATGTGAATTACATGGTGGCGGATGTAGTGGACATTTTGGGCGTGATAAGACATTGGCTATTGTGAAAGACCATTTCTTTTGGCCACGCTTAAGACCAAATATTGCTCGAATTTGTAAATTATGCAAAGTATGCCAACTTGCAAAAGGTCAAAAGAAGAATACAGGTTTATATCAGTGCCTTCTTATTCTACATGCACCTTGGCAAGATTTTAGCATGGACTTTGTCTGGAGTTTATCAAAAACAGTGAAAAAGATAGATTCTATATTTGTTGTTATGGATCGTTTCTCAAAATTAGTACATCTTATCCCTTGTTCTCACACAGCAGATGCCAAGAAAATTGCTACTCTTTTCTCTGAAAAGGTTGTTCGTTTACATGACATTCCCAAGATAATAGTATCTGACAGAGATACAAAGTTCATGAGTTTCTTTTAGAAGACTTTATGGCACATTATGCGCATAAAACTCCAATACTCAAGTGCCTATCACCTACAAACTGATGGCCAGATAGAGGTCATTAATCGCAGTTTGAGAAATCTTCTTTGTTGTCTTATCGGAGAACATGTTACTTCATGGGATCTTCTTTTACTCATGGCGGAATTCGCCTACAATAATTCTATCAACAAAACGACAAGGAGATCACCATTTGAAATTGTCAATAGTGTCAAGCCATGCCTTCCTTTTGACTTAAGTCCATTACCAATTGACTCTACGTCAAGTCAAGAAACTGAACAGTTTGCTCAACATATAAAGGATGTTCATAATGAAGTCCACCAACAAATCACTACAAGTAATGAAGCATATAAAAGACATGCGAGTTCTCGCAAACACCATGTTAAGTTTGTCACAGGCGACATGGTGATAGTTCGTTGGAACCCGAACGATTTCCTACAGGTAAACACAAGAAATTACATCCACGAAGTGCAGGTCTTTTCAAAATTTTAAAGAAAATCAGCTCCAATGCATATGTCTCGACCTTCCTTCAGACATGAATATCAATTCCACCTTTAATATTGAAGAATTGGCATTTTATCATGGGCATCACAATAATGAATCATTTGAGGAACAAGATCTTTGCATCCCTCTCCATCAATTTCCTCCAGACGAAATTGAAAATGTTTTTGATGATCAAATCATTTCAACCAAAAATGGCGGATTTCACAAGTTGCTTGTTAAGTGGAAAGGCAAATCATTCCCCGAAACTACATAAATTACAACTACAAACTTTCAACGGATCAATCCAGATTTATAATTAGTATCAAGTTAACAACTCGCCGGAGTCGAGTTTTTCCAAACCGGGGAGAGCTGACGCAGGTCATACCAATGGGCCCCATTTGAAAGTCTATACCCACAAGCCTAAGATCAATAAGGCCCAGTAGAGTAGTGTAAAGTAGATTATATTATTAATAATTCCTTGAGTTGCTTTCTTAATATTTGACAAGTCCAGTCATGTTTGGTTTAGGACTTCTTATTTGATTTGAATTATTTATTTCCTTAATTAGAAAATATCTTAATTATAAATAAAGATGTAATCCCTTCATGAAATATAGATATTAATATTGAATAAGAATTTGAGTTTGATTATCAGTTGAGAGAGTTTTGTTTGTCTTTGGTAAGGCACCAAAATATTCTATCCTTAAACCTTTTGGCTTTGAGATTAGCCTGTTGGCTATTCTTCGTCCCTACGCTGCTTCATCATGTTAAGGAAAGTGGAACTCAATCCAACAGTGAACATTACAATGATTCATGTCGTTTTCTTTTCTTCTCTCTTTTTTTTTTTTCTAAAAGATAAGAATTTGAGAGAAATTTAACCCGGACTCAATGATAGACACTGACTGGGGGACAGGGAGAGAGAGCATTCCTTGTTAACCAAGTAATGCAGGCCCTAGGGTTAAGGCTTGTAGGGGTGTCAAAGCACGTGTCCAAGGACATTTCGAATCATCAAGAAGACTTCAACACACACGAGGACGCACCTCTCAGGGATAAAACCCAATTCTATTAATCAATCAAGTCTGAAAATCTCTTCTCTACAATACCATATATGTAGTAAAAGCAAACTTAATGTATAAGAAAACCCTAAGCTATTAATAGCAACTTCCCTAATAACAATGTAATTAAAAATCTACTAATAAAAATAAGATAATCCTAATCTAATTTGAAGAAGGACTACTTTTGGGGCCTAAACTACATCATCCTCCCCGAGTTAAAAGAAAAGTTTGTCATCGAACTCGAGTCTACTTTAGATTGCCTCTATAAATGTGGTGAACATGAAGGACTTCCTTTGTGGCAGCGTTTCAGGAATTCTTCTTCGGCGGTTGTGGTTTTTCGGGATAAAAAGTAACTTACTGTCCACCATGCATGAATGTATAGGTGTTGTCACGCATACCATGAGTTCCATTTTTGTCATACATCCATGGACGGCCCAATAAGATATCACCACTATCCATAGGTAACACATTACACAAGATTATATCTTTAGTACCCTTAGTATCATCGAGGATATTTTTATTAGCACCTTCAATCTCAATCAGATGTATTCGCTTTGGACAATCTGCTGCGGGTTGCCCGTGCTGTTGACAATAAAAACAAACCATCTTATTTTGACCTTCAATCCTCGCAAAAATCTATCCTAATGAACCATTGGGTTTAACTTCTTGTAAAGACAAATTTTTTGGTGAAGCCCATTTGGATTTTTGTACTTAATTATTTGCAATTCCCTTAGCTTTGACAGCATGTTGGATGAGTTCATCGACACTATCAACATGTTTGAAGGCAAGGATATGCTGAATGTCTATTCTCAACCCATTGAATAATCTATCAACTACTACATCATCATCTTCATTCAAGCCACAACGAGCTTGTAAGGTCAAAAATTCCTCAGAATAATCAACAACTATCTTGGACCTTTATTTCAAGTTTTGAAAGCTGAAACGTAAATCTCTTGCATAGTTGATAGAGAGGATTTTTTGCTTTAAAATATTCTTCATCTCAGTCCATGTCTCAACAGAGTTTATGTTCTGATTCTTCCGTTTTCTTTACAATTCAGCCTACCAAGTTGCAGCATAATTACAGAATCTAGTAGCAATCAGTGTGACTCTATATTGCTTAGTCATTAGTTTGTACGCGAAAATATTCTCCACACACACTAACCAATCCATGAATTCAACGGGCTGCAATTTTCCATCATATTCAGAAATCACGATTTTAATCCCTAAATTTCGATCAGGATTATTGATTGGTAGATCACGTGGATTCCGAATATTTGTACCATCATCACGGTTGTAATTCACACTTTGATTATTTTTCAAATTTGTCACTCTAATATCCAATTGTTGAAGGGTGATGTGTATACCATCAATTTTTGTAGATAATTCTATAATGGCACCAACCAAATCTTCAATGGAAGAAGATAAAGATTCTACCTCAACTTGTTTCTTAAGAGACATTTTTTTTATATTGCAAAATTTAAATCTGACTGACTTGGTATGTAAATCTGTACACCACTAACACAATGGTGCAAACTGAGTGGAAGCGGACCTCAAATAAGCCTAATATCAAAAAAATAAATTCTGACCCTTGATGTCACAATATATTGATAGCCTGTAGAGTGTAGATGGGTCCAACAATTGGCCGGATTCAAATTAAGCCTAGTAAGAGGAGTAGATCAAGGCCAACGCAACCACCTTGAACTTTGTTCCAAAAAAGAAACAAAAGCTTGACTGTTTTCGACTGTGTCCGTTTCTCTTTTGCAAAGAGAAGACGTGGGAGAGCCGCGTCTCAGCTGGATACGACGTCAAGCGGTAACAACTAGGGGTGGAGTCCAAGTGAAGGCGGCGGTCATGATATGATCGGCGGAAGAGGGCGGCTGCGATCAGCAATAGCAACGGAAGAGGGCGCGTGCAACGATGGCTGGCAGCGGCAACAGTAGCATATGACAATGGCTGGCAACGGTGACAGCAGGTAACAACACTCTTAGTGACAGGTATGCTCGTCCCTTCACTTCTCCTTCTTCCCTTCGCCTTTGTTTGTTTTTTTTTAATAAGAGCAGAGGATGGATTTGGTGGACAAAGCCTTCAGCAAGGGTCTAGGGTTTGGAAATTGCAACATGGGTAAGTCCTAGAGTTTGCAGTGGTGCAATAGGATTGGGGTCGGGAACAGGTGTGGTGGGCAAAGTCTTAGGAAGCGAGGGATTTGATGGGATGGGGCTTCCGATCTGCTGGGGATGTGGTGGTCGTATGGGGTACAAGGATTCGGTGACAAGGATTTCTATTAGAATAGTGATTTCGATGGCATGGGGTTTCTGGGGAGGGATGGTGACAGAAGATGACGGCAGAGGGTGTCGAAGATGGATAAATAGGGATAATCATGCCGAAAAATCATGCAAATTCTTCAGCTCTGATACCAAACTGATGCAAGCCCCAGGGTTAAGGCTTGTGTAAGGATGCCGAAACACGTGTCCAAGGATACTTCGAATCATCAAGAAGACTTAACACACACAAGGACGCACTTCTCAGGAATAAAACCCAATTCTATTAATCAATTAAGTCTGAGAATCTCTTCTCTACAATACCGTATATATAGTAAAAACAAACTTAATGTCTAAGAAAATCATAAGCTATTAATAGAAATTTTCCTAATAACAATGTAATTAAAAATCTACTAATAAAAATAGATAATCCTAATCTAATATAAACAAGGACTGCTTTTGGGGCCTAGACTGCATCACCAAACTGACAGTGTACCGTACAGTTTATCCTCTGAAAAAAGATTATAAGAATTGCACATACGCTACAAATGATAAGCTGAAAGATCAGCTTACAAAAACAAGAAAGATCAGGTTAGGAAATCAAGATTCATCCATAACTGTATTTGCCATTCTATTTAAAACATTTCTATGAAATCAACAAGATAATGGTAAGAACACATTTATATAACAGTTTCCAAACACCAAAACAGAAGCATAAATTTGAGAGAGAGAGAGAGAGAGAGAGAGAGAGAGAGAGAGAGAGAGAATTTTCAATTCAAAAGAAATAGGCATTGCAGTACAAAGACTAAAAACACAAAATATTGGAGAGATCAAATCTCAGACAAAGCTGTCAATCAATGATTTCCTCATCTCATCAACAATTGCACTTGGTTGGGCTTCCCTCAATTTGAAGACACTTTCAATAACAGAGAGCTCTGTGGCTGTAGTGTCCGAACCACAAAAAGCTGTCCAGTCATTAACAGTCATTCCCGCAGCAATAACTTCACTTCCCCGATTCACCGTGCCTGCAACAAGAGGAACCTGAAGGAGTGTTGACAGTTCATCCAGGTCTTCAATAGATGTGTGCGGATGGACCTGTTTCAGCAATATAGTAAAAAGAGATCAGTAAAAAGTGCAGATGCTTTCATATGCAACAGGGCAAAGGGTTTTGCTTCTTCCACTTCTTACCAATCCGCCTCTGTTGGAGAAAGCGCAGTAACTACCCACAAGAATGTTACCGGCTATTGTCTGCCTAAAGACTTCGACTCCTAAGACATCTGCAATGAGTTCCTCAGTGTCCTAAAAAACAGAGACAAATTCCATGAGCTATATATGGCACGAATTTTAAGGGTTGATGCTCATTTACATCAAACCCCCAACCCACTCACACACATCCACACAAAAATAACCACCACCACCACCATCACCACCACCTGAGTGACACAGCTTGGGACATCATGATGATGATTCAGGTTTAGGGTTTTGATACCTAAAAATCCAAATCAAGGGCTACCATGACCAAGTTTATCACTCCCATAATTCAAGACAAATTCCAAATTATTTTGACCTACTATTTCACAGCTTAAATGCTAAATGGTAGTTTCATTATGAGAAATACAGAACAAAAATTCATATAAACAATGTGCTTCCTATGCCAGCTTATTAGTCATGCAATGAAGAACAGGATGGCAGAAAAATTCATTACAAATATTTAAAGAACATTTTGCATGTTTATTGAGTCCTGAGCTCAGTAGCATTTTCATTGAAATTAGTTGCATGAAGCTCTGTGATGTTTCACAACACCTACATGTAGACAGGAGTGGATCTGGCAACTCTCTTTCTCAGAATCAAGCGATGGACACACCAAGGAAGAAAATTACAAACAATACATCGCAAGGCACAATGAACTGTGGATTTGAATGAAAAAGCTTAAAAGGAGTAACTAGGAAAAAAGCTGTTCAAATCAATCATCGCAGCCATCCAAGGGAACATCCTCCGAACATCCTACCCCCACCAAACACCTACCTAAATTGACCTTCAAGCCCTATGACAGCTTAAAGCTACAGAAATTCCATTTAAGGGCAAAACCTTCCTCCTTCACGGCAAAGCAAAATAATATAGTATCAACTGCACACTGAAGATGAGTGGCAACCTCTCCCTTGTGACACACCTCAAATCCCCTAAACAACACAATATCCTTGCCTTCACCAAAAGAGCCCCCAAAGTTGACTTCTGCTACCATAGTAAAAATGAAAGGAGGGTTCCCTTTCCGAAGACCGCAAGAAGCTTTGAACAACCAAGACAGGGAGCCATTCACCATAACTGAGAAAGAGGTAGAGGTAATGCATCCCTTTATCCACATTCGCCATCACTCGCCAAAGCCAAATCAGTACAAGTAATCAACCAAACCCCATTCCCAAATATCAAAACCCAAGGATTATGCAAACAATGTCCATAAGCTTCCTAAACAGAAGCTCGAAACCATCATGGGAAATATAATTTTAGTGGAGAGGGGGGGGGTGTGGGGTGATGTCTCTGCAAGCCTGCGACCAGTAAGTAGTGCCATACTACCTAACTGCCCATGGAATGTGGTGTTCATGGCACCCAAACTGCTGATGAAAGCCTATAAATACCTCATCCAAAACAATTCAAATCATGATTAAAGAAGAGAACAATCAAAGAGCCGTTTTTATTTGAGTTTCTTTTTTCTTTTTAAGTTAACAGAGCCAAAAATCAACCAAATAGCCACTGATACTTGCACTTCAACAAATTGGTCACCATGTTCAACAAAGAACACCAGAGTTGCTATATGGAATTCAAGACTCTGTTTGCATATTACAAATGAGTCTTCTGCAGAAGTAATTGTAATCCAACTTTTCAAAAGAGAAATCCATGCTTTGTAATCTTTAAAATACAAAGTATAGCACGTTCTTGAAACCAATGGTATACAATATGCATGCATATGCATGACTTCTATTTCATTTCAATTAGGCAAAGGCTTTTTTTTTTTTTGGCCATTCAAAAAGGAAAAAAAAGGTAAAGCCTTTTTTGGTATAGTATCTCCCCCACATAAACTTTGGACATCTTTTATCTTCTAGTGCTGGGAAAAAGCACCATTTAGGTGGATGATAATTAAAGAGCTTATTTGTAGTTTGCCAAATATTAGGACTTACTTATAATTGCATTTAAATGCATCCTTGTTTTTAATATTTAAAAGTTCATCTCAATTATAGAAAAGGGATACAGAAAAATATAACCAATTTTGTGTTTCCCTCCTGCATCCTCTTTCCCTCTTTTTCCCTTGTTCCCTCCTTTTTCTCCTCCACTAAGCCACCCTAAACTAGCAACTAAACATCATTTCTTTAGGGCATGTTTGTTTGTAGGGTGGAGTAAAATGAAATAAAATTGAGTGTCAAAACAAGAGAAATATAAAGTGGGGGAGTTGGGAGTACAAGCTCCTTTGACGACATTTATGCCTTTTTAAGAGTACCATTTTTGTCATCCTGTGCCTTTTAAAAGCACCTTTTGTCATTTTGTGCAACTGCGATGTTTCTTTTTTATTGATTTGACACTTAGTTTTATTTCATTCTATTTGTTTGCATGAGGGCTAAAATGAAATAAAATTAACAGTCAAATCAAGAGAAAATGAAAGAGTAGGGAAATGAGGGTAAAAGCGCAAAATGACAAAAAAGCTACTCTTAAAAGGCACAAAATGATAAAAAAACAAAAGGAACACTTAAAAGGCACAAAATGACCCAAAAAAAAAAAACTTAAAAAGCACTAAATTCCAAAGAGCGGGACTAACTTTGTCATTTTGTGCTTTCAACCGAAATTTTCTACTCCTTTTTCTCTTAATTTGACCCTTAATTTTATTTCATTCTACCCCTCATGCAAGCAAACAAGCCTAAAGTTGACTTTAGCATGACCTAAGCAAGTCCCATCTAAAGGAAAAGGTACCCTAACTAGAAATTGGGCTTTCCTTTTCTGGTAATTCTTTGAAACATTTTCCTTGGTGCAAGTTAACAAAGACTTGAAGACCAAGGAATTTGACAGTTTCATGTTTGGGCCTTTCTAGAGTTGATAAAGAGAATTGGCTCCGATTCCCCACAATGAAAAGCTCTGGATTTGTGTTGGTAGGGCAGTAATCATTGTTTTGTGAATTTTCTATTCTCTCTAGGTTGAATTCCACTTATGAGCAACCACTTCCTCTGTTCAGCCACCGCAACGCACCCACCATTTTTCCTAATAAGAATCTTCCTCCATTTCCTAGAGCCAAACCTTTAATTATATAGCAATGATGAACAAATGACTCTTATAGACAACTTTTTCCTCTCTTCTACCCTCAAATTGCATTACTATTGTATAGTGAGAAATGATCCTATGCTTCCATCAATATGGTGCTGACAGCAACTTATACCTAATTTAATATAAGTGGGGCCACCTTCATGTTCAACTCAATCATATTATATGCCTCCTAGCATTTAGTCGACCGACCAAGTTATGCACACCACTAAATTAATGTGTAAAAATATGATTATAGTTTCTATAGGTCATGATTAATTTAATGGTGGATATCACTCCAAACAAAGTGAAATTTGGCCCAAACCTATAGAAAGGATGATCTCGAATATGAGTGCATTTGAACAAAGGTGGATCTATATGGGATAAATCAGGTATAAGTTATTGTCAACACCATACTAAAGGTACCCTGAGATTGACATTAAACAAAATGATCAGAAAAATCAGCTCAAACCATCCACATTGACAATGCCTTATCATCGAAGCTTTATAAGTGCTAAGGGGCCACCTGAAATCCTTTCGATGGCCTACACTGTGTCTTGGGGATATCAGTATGATCTGACTGATTGCATAAGGCTCATGGTAACAATGAATCTAGAAAAGTATACAGAAAAAAAATAGTGGCAACACAACTGAAACCATCCGCACGGATCAAAAGTACAGAGCTTCAGAGCTGTAACTTTGAAATTATTAGTCATAACTCATAACTCCCAACTTCTTTCTAGACCACATCTTTGAACAAGTACCCTCTTCACAAATACTGATTTCCTTCTTTTATTGTTTGATAGGTAAGGTCTCTCTCACTAGAAGAGAATAGAACAAAAAGAAAGAGCCTCCATATTGATTTCTGCAAATCAGAGCTGGTGTTTGAGCTAATCGAAGAGTTTTTCCGACATTTACAGCACATCTGGAAACAATCATTGATTCCACAGCATGTGGAGTCAACAGGGCACTTTTTCTGTGCACTTCTTTGCATGTAGATTCCACACCCATGGAATCTGCAATGTCTTTTGTTTGCAAGGATGTAGAGAAGAGGTAGAGATCACACATTTCCATGGCAAAAAGTTACAAGTCTGACCCCTCCCCCTCAAACTTTAAAATCCTCAAGATGGCAGATTTTTGTCAAAATCTTCAGTCAAACATTTCCAAACCAAACGTCAGATTAGCACTCATCTGCGAGCAAGTTACCACACAAAGATGCCCTTGAGTTTCTGATGCAGTCTAGGCCCCAGCAGCCCCTCTTCAAATTAGATTAAGATTATTATTAGTAGAGTCTAATTAAATTGTTATTAGGAAAGTTTCCATTATTAGCTTAGGGTTTTCTTACACATTAAGTTTGCTTTTACTATATATATGGCATTGTAGAGAAGAACTTCTTAGATTTGGTTGATTAATAGAATTGGGTTTTCCCAAAGAGGTGTGTCCTCGTGTGTATTGAAGTCATCTTGACGGTTCGAAGTGTCCTTGATATGTGCTTAGGCACCTCCACGCAAGCCCTAACCCTTGGGCTGCATCAGATTGGTATCAGAGCCGAAGGATCTGCTCGATCTGTCATTCCCGGACTTCGTCTCTCCATCCACTGCTCATCCCATCCTCTCCGCTGCTATCCCAGACGACCCAAAATCATACCACCCGACTCCCTCTCCCAGATCCCATCATCCCATCCCGACCCCAGTCTGTCGTTTCCCCCAGATCTACACCCCTTACAGCCCCGGGACCCAAATCCACAAAACCCAACTTTCCTAAAACAGGCCCTACCCAGACGAACCCTACCATCATCATCGCTGCTCTTCCCCGCATCTTCTCTGCTCTCACCCTGCACGATCCCTTCCCTAACAATACCACCAGCCCAACCCATTCGCTGAAACCCCATCATCCTCTCCTCGACAAGACAATGGCTCAAATCCCATTGCCGTTTCCGCCTCATCCCTCAATCCCGGCAAATAAAACTCCCGAACCCAGAGTAAAAAAAAAAAAAAAGAAGCAATAGAGAGAGGAGTTGCAACCGAGAAGTAACATACCTAGCAACCATTGCCGCCGTAGTCTACCGCCAGCCGGTACTGCTCGACGATCACTGCCATCCCAGCCGCTGCCATCGTCTGGCACCACGTCTCTGACTCCAGCCGCTGCCGCACGGCTTAACGCCATCAGCCGCTCGCTGCACCAGACCTCGTCTCCAACGCAAACGCCTCTCTCTCCCATCGCTTCCTCTCTTCCGGTTCCCTCCTCTCCTCTCCTCTTGTATCCACCGAAGCACCAAGGCCAATAAATTCTTTCTTTGTCTCCATCTTCTCATCACGAAGAACGAGACCGAGAATAAAACAATCGGTATTGGGCCCATGTCTAAGCCGGGTACGCTTGACCTATTTTCAAGGATGTGAGCCCAACAGTTAGGCCCGCAAACAAAATTCTTCTTAAAAGAGTTCTGGTCAATTTGTTTCTGCAACATCAACATCAACATCAACTATGCTCCGATTTCCGATCTGTCTTTACCAGCGTACTTCTGAAGAGTAGATCTACACCTCAGGTCAGTCAGATTTAAATTTTGCATTACAAAAATAATGCCTCCTAAGAAGCAAGTGGACGCTGAATCTTAATCTTCTTCACTTGAAGATTTGGCTAGTGCCATCAGAGAATTATCTGCAAAAGTTAATGGCATGCACACCACACTGCAACAATTAGATATTAGAGTGACAAATTTGGAAACTAATCAGCATGTGCATCACCACTGTGATGATGGTGCAAATATTCGAAATCAACGGGATCCGCCAGTTAATAATCCTGATCGAGAATTAGGGATTCAAATTGTGATTTCTGAATATGATGGGAAATTGCAACCCGCGGAATTTATGGATTGGTTAGTGTATGTGGAGAATATTTTCGCACACAAGCCAATGACTGAGCATCATAAAGTCACACTATTTGCTACTAGATTTCGTAATTATGCTGCAACTTGGTAGGCTGAATTGCAAAGAAAACGGAGGAATCAAAACATGGACCCAGTTAATACATGGACTGAGATGAGAAATATTTTGAAGCAAAAATTCCTCCCTGTCAACTATGCAAGAGATCTACGTTCCAACTTTCAAAACTTGAATCAAAGGTCCAAGACAGTTGTTGAATATTCTGAGAAATTTTTTACTCTGCAAGCTCGTTGTGGCTTGAATGAAGATGATGATGTGGTAGTTGATAGATTTTTCAATGGATTGAGAATAGACATTCAGCATCTCCTTACCTTCCAACATTTTGATAATGTCGATTAACTCATTCAACATGCTATCAAAGCTGAGGAAATTGCAAATCATCAAGTAGAAAAATCCAAATGGGTTCCACCAAAGAATTCCCCTCTACAAGAAGCTAAATCCAATGGACAGATTTTTGCTAGGACTGAAGGTCAAAATAAGATAGTTTGTTTTCATTGTCACCAGCACGGGCATCGCGCCGCAGATTGTCCAAAGCGAATACATCTGATTGAGATTGAAGGTGCTGATAAAAATATCCCAGATGATATTCAGGGTACTGACACTGATCCCAAGGTTATTGACAATGAGGAAATTGAATTCATCGATGCAGATACCACAGGTGAAACTCTTATTGTCCTCAAGGACGCTCCACCAACTGTTAAGCATAAGTGGTTGCGCAAAAATATTTTCCGTTCTGCAGGAATGATTTAGGGACAAAATTGCACAATTGTTATTGACAACGGAAGTTGTGAAAATCTCATCTCCCAAGCCCTTGTTGATCGCCTCCAATTGAAAGTTCATAAGCATACCCGTCCTTATTTTGTCAAGTGGCTAATGAATGGTGATCAAGCGCATGTTTGACATACTTGCAAAGTTACTTTTGCCATTGGTGAAACTTACAAGGATATAATCTGGTGTGATGTGCTACCTATGGATAGTGGTGATATCTTATTGGGCCGTCCATGGATGTATGACAAAAATGAGACTCATGGTATGCGAGACAACACCTATACATTCATGCATGGTGGACAGCAAGTTACTCTTCATCCTGAGAAACCACAACCGCCAAAGAAGAATTCCTAGAAAGCTGCCACAAAAGAAGTCCTTCATGTTCAACACATTTACACTGGCAATCCGAAGCAGAATCGAGTTCAAGGACGAACTCTTCTTTCAACCCGGGGAGGATGATGCAGTCTAGGCCCCAGCAGCCCCTCTTCAAATTAGATTAGGATTATTATTAGTAGAGTCTAATTAAATTTTTATTAGGAAAGTTTCCATTATTAGCCTAGGGTTTTCTTACACATTAAGTTTGCTTTTACTATAATATGGCATTGTAGAGAAGAAATTCTCAGATTTGGTTGATTAATAGAATTGGGTTTTCCCAGAGAGGTGTGTCCTCGTATATGTTGAAGTCATCTTGACGGTTCGAAGTGTCCTTGACACGTGCTTAGGCACCTCCACGCAAGCCCTAACCCTTGGGCTGCATTAGTTTCTTAGGTATAAGCTTGGCTATTGAAAGCTCTACTTCTAAGGAAAGCCAAAAATTAGATAAAATCAATTCCCTAACATCCAGAGATCATACAAAGTTAAACTACAGAAATGATAAAAGAGGTGTGGAAGGAAGTAGGAAGGGAAATCAACTACTCATCATACGTATCAGTGTCATTGTCAATACCCTATTGTTAATGTACCCAACAAATCCGCAGAGGAAGAACATTATATTTTCAATGGAAAGGCAAGCCGTTTCAAACTCAAAACTGTGGTTGCAACAATAAGCACCTACCAACTGAGTCTTTTCAGTAATCAACTTTTAAAAGTCCTATGCAATATTTTAGTAAACATGAGAAATGTTAGCACTGGTCAATTATGGTCCCTGGTCTAGAATGCTCAAAATCCAGGAAATCAATGCTAGATATCAGAATATCATGGATTCTAGGTGAACTGAAGTTGCATAGAACTCAAAAAGGTTCGGAAGTATCAAAGGTGAGACATCCTTAGATATGAGAAATATTTTAAGCTATTAGGCAAGAGTACTCCATTTTGAAAAATAAATTATACCATATATAAATGCCAGAGAGTCAAAGACACTAGGAAACTAAATAGTATAGAGACCATATATAAAGAATAGCAAGTACGACTGTTCATTCATTGTTTTTTAAATATTTTGGAAACATTAATGTACTACTTACATATCAAAGATGCATTTCTATTAGTATAGAATATAGATAGTAAACAAAAAAATTGCAATATCCCATTTAAAAAACATTTTAAAATATTATTACTTCTGCAATGACAAATCCACACATCAAAGCTTCTTGGAGTTCACCCCATCAACACAAACATCAACATGGTCCTTCTCAGTGTTCAAGTCACATAGACTTCATATGTGCACATAAAGATCCTTAAAAAAAAAAAAAAAAAGCAGACATCAGCATCGATTCAGGGAAACAAGGGGATGCTAAAGCTTGGCATATGAGTTTCACCTGGGCTAGGTAGGGATGCTTTATGACTTCTCTCCCCGATAGGATTTGTTTGTTTAGCTGGCCAAACTTGTGGGCATTGGCCTCTTTTGTCCACTTGTGCTTTTGTTTGATCTAACCTCACTAGTGGGCTTGTGGTGTTTTCTTTCTTCTGGCCATTCATCCACCTGTGGGCTATGGGGAGCACTACAGGTCGCCTAGTGCTTTGCATGGCAAGTTAGCTTACTACCACTCCTTAGTCGTTGGCATTCCTCTCTGCTGTATGGTAAGGCCTAATGTGATCAATGCATAAAAAGTATCTTACTTCCAAAAATAACTAAGGGCACGTTTGGCAAACATCTACAAAGAGGATTTTTCGTTCCTTTCCTCGATTGCAGGCAAAATCTACATTTGGTATACATGGGAAAAGGTCTCGAAGGACTCCTTGCATCATATGGTTTGAATATTTGGAAGATCGGACCTCCCCCGTCCGAAACTGGAAATCTGTGCACACTGATCTGCAGAGCTATAGTGCTTCTGGCGCCAGTTTTGGGTTCAAACGGTCTTTTGTGATATTTTTATATTTGTAGGTCCCATAATAATGATCTTAACCACTAGTCATCTTTAAAATCCCCAAAACGGTTGTGGGCTCCTATTGCAAAATCCAGACCATTAGATCTCCCTTTAGGAGGCCTAAAATGACTATGGGACCAAATTTGGAAACGTGATTCATCATGGAACATGAGAAATTGGCAAAAAAAAAAACTCAGTCATTGATATGGCATGGTGTAAAAATGGGATTCTTTTGGCAGTCCATGTTTTTAAATTTTTTTAGGAAAAATTTCAAACCAGGGAGTTTTACCCAGATTTCAAAACAGTACAAAATAAATTTTACATTTTAAATCAGCGCTTAAGTTTTCCATTAACATTTCAGATCAAGATAATCAATGTCATTTTCTTTCAAAATACCCAAAATGCCATTCCACTGTTTCCTCTTCCTCCACCCAACACTATTTGTGTTCCATCTTCCAGCATCTCCACGACAGCACGCCAAAATGCCACACTCAAGCTGGCACCACCTTCTTCAAATTCCTCACAGCCTTCGCAACATCAATCACCAATCCAGCGTTCATATCCTCCCGCACAGATCTCAGTCATTGAATTAGTTCCGAGATGATAAGGAGCAGTTGCAAAGCCTCCCACCAGTCATTGAGCTCAAGATAGAGGATGTTGGCGTCGATGGGGTGGTCGGAAAGGAGGCACAGGAGGGCGGAAACATCATTGGAGAGGGAGAGGGTTTGGCAGGGAAGAGTGGGAAGAGAGAGAAGATGTGGGAGAAGTCGTCATCCAAGGAGAATTAAGATAGAAATTCCGGCTGGCGAACATTTTCCACCAGAGTATCCATTTCCTGAAACTTCCAGAAGGGATTTTTTTTTTTGTCAACATACCTCCTCTCCAAGCTCCCATCCACAACCACACCATCCACCTTAGCGTGAATCCGAGCCAGCAACCACTGCTGCAGGGCAGCGATCCACCACTCATCATACTCCATCTTCTTCACTTCCAAGTCACACGCCACCCCCATTCTGACAACCAGCGGCATTGGCACCATTCCGCTCCGATTTTTCGAGCGCCTGCGCAGCATCTATATCGAAAGGAACATTCCTCTATGCAAATTTGCCCTATCTCTTCCAATGGCTGGACGATGCCAATCTTGTTTTAAATGACCATGACAGAGATGAGGCCAGTGTTAGGCCAAAAGGCATTGCGGAGAAGGTCGAGACTGGACCTGAGGTCAAGGGGTTGGATCTAGAGACAATCGATGAGGGAATGACCAATCGGCATTTTGGGTATTTTGAAAAAAATGGAATTCCTTGCCGAAAAACTCCAATTTCTCACCGGTTGTCCTAATTTGAAATGTAAATGAAAACTTAAGTCCTGATTTGAAATGAAAAGTTTTTTGTCTTGTTTTGAAATCTAGGAAAAACTTGAGCCCTATTTTGAAATTTTTATCATTTCTTATTATAGGCCTCAAAATAATGATTCGAACCATCAATTATTTAGAAACAATCAAACATGGCTAGGGGACCAAATTTCAACCATAGATCCCTCCTAGATTTTGAGATATTTACAAAAAAAAAAAAAAAAAAGTCCACACTGTAAAACATTAAATTTTTTATTTTTGTGGGCCTCCTTTGCATGATCTGAACCATTCAAATCCTCTGAAGGGCTAACAATAACAATGCATTGAAAGCTCAGCCCTTGATTTTTCATAGATTACCAGAAACTTTCAAAACATGTAGAATCATTGGATCACACAAAGCATGGATTGTGAGATTCCTCTTTTGCAAAACTTGGAACTCTCTTCAGGAAATCATCTTTGAGGATGACTTGATTCCAATAGAACAAAGGAATCATCTAGATAGAGGATTCTCCTCCCTAGTGTAGATGTTTGACAAACGTGCCCTAAAGGAACTCGGCTTTGATAATACAGCTTCAAGGCATTAATTGCCAACTAATGAATTGGTATTTTAAAAAACTACCGTAGAATGCTTGTCACAATATTGCAAACATAACCCCATCACAGAAACCCTTTTTTCACTCATTTTCCTTGTTCTTTTTCAGTTTCTGTCTTCTTCATCTCACTGCTGGCCCACTTACTCCCCTTTCAAACAATCCAGTTGTCTTCTTCCTTTTCTTTGGTGCCCCACTTGACCTCTCTTTCCCCATTTCAACACCATACCCCATACCCATCTCTTCCCCATTTCTTCTCAGTGTTTTTCCTTCGCTGCTATCAATCTCTCAAAATTCCGTAAATGGGTTCTTCTTTTAAAGCAGGGGAAAAGGGAGATCGAGATTTGACATAGATTTTTTTGTTTTTGCCCCTAATTTAATCTCAACTAGGAAGGTGAGTATAGATAATTCCAAGCAGCCAATCTCCATCCTTGAATTCGAAGAAGAGAACTCTCATCTAATGCAAGAAAAGGACACAAAATGATTTTTAATTCTCACCATTTTTCTCCTGCATGGCTGGAGCTTCATGATGGATGATTGTAGTTCTTCTCCGTAAATCTATCCCTCACAATAAGCTCATTCAAAACAAAAAATAGGGAGCATAATAAAATGAGAAGAAAGAAACCATCATCCCATACTCATAATTCATAACTTCAAAAAGACTAACATATTCATAACTCGTTAAATATAAATCACCATCAACATCAAAGCCCTGTTTCAACTATGTTGGGGTCAGCTACACAAATTCCGTTTCTTCATTGTGACCTATCCTGAACCATATCTTCACATAAGTTGCACTCCCACAAATATATTTTTACTTCATCCACGTCCTCTTCAGCCTACCCCTTCCACTTGGTGGACCATCAACTTGCATACCTATGCATTTTCTTACCGGTGCCGTTGCCCGAGTGCATTGGATGTGCCCAAACCATCGCAAATAGGTTTCTATAATTTTATCCCCTATTGCTGCTATCCCTAAATGTTGTTGAGAAATCACTCATTTCTAATTTTATCCTTCCTCGCTCTACCAAACATATGCCTCAACATTCTCATCTCTACTACCTCCAAACACTTCACAAGAAGTAAATTTTCAAGACTTGTAATAGAAGTTACTTTCTGAAAGAGTTCTAACATAATTGTCAATGATTCATGATTTCATCCACTGTTACAGTTAAACTCAAGAAGTAGAAAAAAGAAAAAAAACGAAGAGGAAATGAAGAAATGAGAACCCAAAAAAAAAAGAGAGAGAAAATATAATAGTCTAGTGTTACACTCAATTACACAGGAAAAAGAAGAATAATAAGGAAGAACAGGGATGGTATTAACAATCGGTCCACTGTTACAGTAGACTACACAGGAAGAAAAAGAGAATAGAATAGTTGTGCAGAAGCCTTTTTGCTCTTATCTCTCTCCTTTTCTTTTCTTCTCTCTCTTTTACCTTCCACAGAAACGCTAAAAGCATCTACACTTTCTTCTAATATAAAAGGCCCACTTACACATATGAAAACCCCACTTAAAAACACAAAACAGCACAAACCCTCAGCCGATTCAGGCACGCATTGGGAAGGTACCTCACCAGGCAATCAGGCAAGGTGCAATAAGGGCCAGTACCGGAAGTTGTGACTTACTGACTTTAACTACACTGCCCAACCCTACACTTAACCACAGCAAATTAGCCAACCTGGCTAATCTACACTAAATCCTAAGTTAACCATACACTTAATTAAGGTAACTAGCTAACCTAGGCTTAACCTAAGCTATCTTGGGTTGAGTGTCAGGTTTAGATTAATTTTGTTAGGGTTAAGATATTCTAGTAAGATTTTAGGCTTGAAAACAGATAGGGGCATTTTGTCTTGTAAGCAGCCAACCACTAAAAGAAATGATAGTTTTCATGCACTCAAACACACAAAAAAGCACAAACCCTCAGCCCATTCAGGCAAGCATTGGGAGGGTGCCCAACCATGCAATCAGGCAAGGCGCCTACCAGAAGTTGTGACTTAACTGACTTTAATTACACTGCCCAGCCCTACACTTAACCACAGCAAATTAGCCAACCTGGCTAACCTACACTAAATCCTAAGTTAACCTAACCCTACACTTAATTAAGGTAACTAGCTAACCTAAGTTTAACGTAAGTTAGCTTGCTTAGGTGTCAGGTTTAGATTAATTTTGTTAGGGTTAAGTTATTCAGTTTAGTAAGATTTTAGACATGAAAACAGATAGGGGCATTTTGTCTTGTAAGCATCCAACCAGTAAAAGAAATGATAGTTTTCAAAATCATTAGTCAAGGTTTTTTCAAGAAAATAGTTTCAAAGTTGAGGAGTTATTTAGAAATCTTTAAGGTGCATCTAGAATCATTGCAAATCTCGTGTGTGTGTTGGTGCCCGGGGGGGGGGGGGGGGGGGGGGGTGTTTTCAGATAAATATCCAAAATTTTTTACTCAAAACTCTTCAGCATAAGATTTGAATATTTAGAAGTACAGTCATTAAAAAAAAAAAAAAAAAGAGGCTATGTTGAAGTAAACAAAGAAATAATTGTTTGCCTGTAATGAAACAAATAGATCTTACCCTATCCAGGTCCGTATGTGTTAAAGCAACATGGTCGTTGCATGCTATACAGTTGCCTAGAGCAGATAGTCTCTCCTCAATACGCTGAACAACCACTTGATCAGGTAAGCTATTCCGCAAATGTTGAAGCTCTAGATGAATATCACAAAAGGAACATTATCAACATGGTAAATATAATTGTAGCTCCAGTCAAGGTAACATAATAAAAAAAATGCCATATGCTATACATCTATATGCTTAGAGTGAATTAATAGCACATTCATCCAATCTAGTACCACAGACAATCAGTCATGTGAAAAAAAATATTAAAAAACTTGAATCAAAACAATGTCCAAAGCGTAAAAAGGTTCTGATTATATGCAGCAGGAGTATTTAAAAAAACCTCCAGAAATAGATGTGACATAATGGTTTTACTAACATTAACATTAAAAGGGTACTTCAGTTGAATGTTCAACTGGATACAGATCACATCTATATGGTAGAACTCCTTCTTTGAAGGAGCAATGAGTATAACAAATAACAGAGCAGCATTCATTAGCATGGCCAGTCCATTAAGGCAAAAGACCAAAATAAGCAAGATAAAAAAAATAAAAAATAAAAAATAAAAAAGGCCCTACAAAGTACAATCAATTGAAAATTGCATATCATTAGTAATCACAAGAATTCCCTTTCATGCAATGGATTTGGGCAGCTCATCCACTTCCAGATTGGCCTCTCTTAAAATAAAGCAGATGATCAATGTCGACCTAATTAGAGGTTTAACTTAACGATGGGCAGAAACCCAGGGAATGGGAAAGGTTGGGGCCAAAAAATTCTAAAACAGCCCTATAAATTTTCAAAACTTAATGAATTGGATCTATAATTTGTCGCAATTTGTTGTATTTGCTTCAGGCATTATTTTCATATATTGGATTTATAAATAAAAGAAGCCCATTTATTAAAAATGTTATTGGTGAAGACATGATACACTTAGAATCAAAATTAACAAAGAATTGGCCACACTCTATCCTAGGTCCTTGCAGAGTGAATAATATGCTATGATTATGGGTTCCACCAATGGTCAATACTTGCCACACTTGATATCTATACAAAAAGCTCAAGGTAAAAGGAAATCCTAATTGTTCAGTGCTGTGGTTCAGTTGATTAGGGACATACGGAGTGTGCATGGGTGCGTGGGTTCAAGTCCCTTGTACAACCAAAAAAAAAAAAATCAAACAAACAAAAAACAAATAAAAGCAAATCCTAATTAATTTACACGATAACCATGCTTTCTAAAGACGAGATACCCAATTAAGTTAGAAGATTTCAAATCAATGAATCATCATTATCATCATCAAAGCCTTGCCCAACTGCTGTGGCCCCAATTACATGAATTTCGTTTCTCCATTCCAATCTATCAAGGCTAAATTCTTGAATAGGTTGCACTTCTAGGGATCAGAAAACCCTTGCCTACTTTTCACTACAACTAGGTGCCACTACAGTGCATCGCTTATATCAATGTACACCCTATCATTACCACAGAATGTTGTTTTTTCAGTAATCATGTCTGAGTTGTGAAACGACAGCTCTCAACCCACCATGCGACCCTCCTTTATCCTGGCATGCGTCCATCAATAAAAACTGGCATATTTCACCTCAATGAATGTGACTAATGACATTCTAAATAAACATTGAAGGAAGCTGCGGTAATATCACAAAATTTGATGCAAAATAAAGAAAATCACTTGAAGTGCAAACGCACAAGGAATATGAAAAGACATTGCTGGCTGGAAACATAGACTAATGAAACTTTTCCCCTTTTTCACTTGATACAATCGAACCATGTCATGCATGGATTCAACAAAATAACCAAATAAAGAGAAACCAGTTGATCTTGCTGAAGAAAACTTTATTCAGCCTCTAAAATTACCTTGGTCAGTGGTATTGTGTGGCAACAGCAGGCCATTCTTGTTTCCTGCCAACAGAAACAAGTGATAATGGTGAGGTGTATGACAAAACCAATGAGTGCATTTTTGAGCTTCCAAAGTAACTGGCCTCACAGAACAAACCAGCACATAACCGTCCAATTATTCGGGTGCCTGCAATGGATGTTTTAACGACAGGGATGACATCTGCTAGCTCAGCTTCAAATGTGCTGTGAGAGACTCAAAGGAAGTCAGCATCTGTCAAATATGCCAATAAAGTGTAAATAGCATACTCTTAATCTCAACGGCACTGAAAACTAACCTGTAGAAGTTTTCAGATCCTCCTATTGCTACTAAACAGTATGCATTTGTTAGCTTTGAGAATACACCAACTTCACAAGAATTCTCAAACTGAAGTCCTGCATGAGTCACACAGAGTAGTCTATGTCATCATCACCAAAGCAAGTCCCAACTACATCATGGACACAGCTGTCTATTTGAAATACCAACTTTCCGGTGTTATATCACTTAAAATGGTACCAGATATGGCTTTACAAAACATAATTTTAGAAAGTACAGCAAATGAAGGTTCTCACAGTGAATGAAGGTTATGACAGTAAAGAAGGTTACTTCAACAATGAATAATGTTACTTCAACAATGAATAATGTGGACAACCATGTATCAATGGACCCATGGTCAACTTGTTGCAGGATTCACAATTCACCTCTATTGCACTTGTCTGGGCCATCAAAATCAACAGCCACATCGGTGCTTGGGTTTTGCAAAAACAGGTAGCTTTGCGAAATACAGAAGGGGATATGATGTTGAAGAATGCAAGTGGAAAGGGAAGTCATGGTAATCCTTGGAAAGGCAATGGGAATGAAGACAATGGATCGACTTAGAAGGTACTCTAAAAGTGGTTATAATTTAAAAGAAATTTTCTGATATTTATAATAAAGCGTCCAAGAGAGCAACATTGCTATATTATCGACAACAGGAAATCATGCTTCCAAAATTTATGATTTGATCAACGCTATGGGGTAGGGACATTGGAGTTACTGTGTAACCTTTGAATACTCATCAATGGTGGAAAATTCCATCATCAAGGATGGAATTCTAAGAGATTCTTAATGGAGAGACTACTTATGCTGATGGAGGTTCTACATCTAGTCCTGGAATCTCTTTGAGTTTATCTCCAAGGAATCCCTTTGTATTTTTGGACCAAGGAGGCAATGGAGGCCTTAGGCTTGCACCTTTGCCAGTTGTGGAGATCAATGAAGCCAAAATTTCTAGAGAAGTGGTGGAGTTTGCTAGAATCAGAATTCTATTGCTTCAGCCTAAAAACATACCAAGGTTTCTTTATATTGATGTTCATCGTTTTTGGATTGAGATGGCTGTGAAGGGTGGGAAAAACCAGATTAAGTAAGATCTGCGAGTTTTTGGCCAGAAGTAGTACACAGAGATAGCCAGCCCACCCCCAGCGATGGAAATGATATTGACGTGGACCAGTCTTTGCCTCTCAGGTCAATGAGGTAGATAATGCAATTATACAACAACTTCATACAATACTTTTTTTTTTATATTACAACTTCATACAATGCTTTCTCTCTGAGACTTGACATGGCAGTCGGTTCTCAGTAGTTAGTAGTTATAACAACTTCATACAATACTGTCTGTCCAAGGCTTGCTATGGCAGTCGCTACTCAGTAGTCAGTAGCACTAATTCAAACTCAAATGGCTAAATCAAAGGAAATCAAATATAATCGATCACCATCTCACCAAAGGGGCCAATGACAGGCTGATCTTCCCAGCACCTTAATTGGATTACCACAATTTTTTGCCTTACTGGAGATCTTCTATATCACCTTCCACGATATGAAGGTTCTGTTTCCAGCACTCACTTCAGGAAAATCGCAAGCCTTTTACAAATAGGAGGAAGCATAAAAGGAAATGCGCATAAAGCCCAAGATGCTCAATAGAAATGTGGTGAAGACTAATAGGTTCAGTTCAAGCCAACCATACTGAATATCTCTTAGAAGGTTCATTTCAAGCTCAGTACTAGGTGGGTTTTTTTTTTTTTTTAATGATATGCAGGAGGGGTTTTAGAAGGCACAGTTCAAGCCCAGCCCATTGAAGGGGTTCTAGATCATCCATCCAAAGCCCCATTCAAAGGTAATCAGGGGATGCTATTTGCAATACTCATTTCAGGCAAATAGCAAGCCCTTTACAAGTAGGAGGAAGCAAGCAAGGAAATGCCCATAAGGCCTTCAGCAAGATGCTCAATAGAAATGTGGTAGGCTCAGTTCAAGCCAACCATACTGAATAGGTCTTAGAAGGCTATATTAGGCTCAGTGCGTCAACCACACTGAATAGGTCTTAGAAGGTCCAGTTCAAGCACATTCCACAGGAGAGGTTTTTTGCTTAATGGTAAACCGGAGGGTTCTACAAGGCACAGTTCAAGCCCAACCCATTAAAGGGGTGCCATATGATCCATTCAAAGCCCCATTCGCAAGTGCTTAGAGGGCGGGGCAACAACAACAAGCCTTTAATTTCATTCCCAAGTGCTCATGCCAATAAAAGTATCCAACTCCAGGTGAATCCTGCAAGATGCATTCTACAGAATTGGAGGCTGAAGCAACTAATTCAAGACCAAAACAGTCCTTCTAGTCTAGTAGTAAAAATATGTTGCAACTTGTCATGATCCAACCAGGGAGGGAGTAACTGCACACTATTCCATCAGGTTGGATCTATGTAACCAATGGCAAAGTAGACAATCAGATGAGGACAATAATTCTTATTCCTACTGCCCAAGAGCAAGTTTAGCAAAAAGTAAATGAAATTTCTGCAATAAAGAGGGTTCATGTGAAAGAGAGGGATAAAATTATTTGTCCTATGTTATCTTATTCACAAAAGCGGAAAATGAATCTGATTGAATTGTGGATGACTTTCCTTTATCCTTTAAGGACAACAAAAGAGTTGATAAGCCTTGGGCTGAACAACATAGTTTGAAGGGATTTTCTTCTCTATAATCCTTCCTAATGATTGTTCCAAGAAAGATCCTTCATTTTGACTTCAACACTCGGTAAATGTCAAAGGAAGGTAAGGAAGTGAGGATATCGTTCGGTAATAACAATGATGATATGTATATGTTTCTTAATGGACTATTGGATAAGGTCAAGAGAAACAGAAATCAAATTGGACCAAAGATTCAATAAAAAGGAAGGGTAAAAAGGAACAAAAGTATCTTCAACTGCAGCTCCTTACCCTAGTGGTAGGGAGCAGCAGCTATTACCTTGTTATCAAAGGTTCTTATCCTAGATACACCACCCTTCTTCTCGCATATGCAGGCTGCTTTCCCACTCTATGGACTTTCTTGCCAATTTTGTGGGCTTTCTTCCCACGCGTGCGAGCTCTCTTTCGAGTCCCAGCCCCATTGGCTGGCTTACCAAAAAAAAGTATGATTGTCCAATGAAGACATGGGAGAAGGGAGAATTGGTAACTAAATTTTCTGATTTTCCTATGAAGGGGGTTGGGGGTGCCTTTTGTGGTGTTTCATGTAAAGTTAGTTCCCTATATTTATTCATCTTCAATGAAATATGGTTATGTTACCCTTTACTACCATATATGTACGTGTATATATATTATAGGGAGATGCTCCTATGAGAGTTACTCTCACCACTTTATGTGAGAGCATCCAATAGCATTCAATCCCATTTAATGGGTGAGGAGGGAAGGAGAAATGCTATTGGATGCTCTCACATAAAGTAGTGAGTAACTCTCATAGGAGCACCTCTCATATATATGTTTATTTAACTATTAAGAGTGTGTTTAGTTCGGCTTGGTAAGAGCCCTTTTATGGCTTTTGATTTTTGAAAGCTTAAAATTTCAAAAGCATATTTGGTTATCTGCTTTGTAAATGAACTTTTAGAAAAGTAAAAGTTAAAATGCTCCTTACCAACGAAGCAGGCACAAAATGACTTCACGTTGCAACAGCAGCTTCATCATTTTTGCGGAAAGTGGTGCACACTTATGACGGAGCTTGGAGTTAACTGGACGGTCTGTTCCCTTGTGTTTTTTTTTTCCTTTTTTTTTGCATTGTTTTCTTATGCCTCCCTTTTCTTTTCATCCCTCTCACTGACGGTTTTATGCAGTTGTTGCCGATCTTTGCCTCTCCCGCCACACAAGCCCCCCAACCCCACCCCACTCCCAACACATGCCGGTTCCCATTCTCTCTCTCAACATTTCCCCTTATCTCCCTTCTCTCTACCGGTTCCTTCTCCCAGCCCAGCTTCCTCTCCCTCTCCCTCTCCCTCTCTCTCAGAGCAAACCAAAATACCCAATTTTTCCCAAAATCAACAAATGTGTGGTTTGAGTGTAGTGGACTTACAAGTTGTAATTTACGGCACGACTGTTTGTACAATGGAATATAGAAGAGTTGTTTTGAGGGGTATTTTTGTTAGAATGGAATGGTGTTATTGGACTTTCGGACTATGGTGTCATGACTTCAAGCGTTGTCTCATCTCAATTTCTATCATATATATCATTTTTTCTCCAAAAAGGACATCAAGGTAAACCTAAAGGCTAACATAGTTTAATACAAGATAAACATATGTTGAGTTTTTTTTTAAGAAAATGGCAAGAGGTTTTGAATTAGGGCACATAAAATGATGCATCTATAATTTTTTTGGGCATTTTATGTAATTTATTTGTATATATAATTTATTTGATAATCTTATATTAAAAATTGCTTCCTATTTATATCTAACCAAACAACATATGATACTTTGGCTGTTGAAAATGTGGTATAGAAGTTGAGCTAACCAAACAACTATTTCTATAAAAAAGTTGCTCCGAAGAAATAGTTTTTCAATGCTCTGATTACAAGTTTGGCCCCGGGAGAGTGTCATCAAGTCCACTTGTAATCAGTTTTGATTATCAATAAAGTTGCTTTGTGAGTATTTCTTCACTTATGTTAAGCATATGTTGTGCTTTATTGTTGTTGTTTAAGGGATTGCTGACTCAGAAGTAAGAGAGTCAAAAGTCTTAATACTTAGTTGTATGTTTGTTATTATTGAGAAATTTTGATCAATCCACCCGGAGCGCAGAGGTAGCCATTTGTATCGCCGTTGTTAAGCCGTGTGAAGGCGTTGAAAGGCGTGTTGTTGGTGTGTAAATCCTCAAAGCGTTAGATACTCGTGGTGGATTTGGTAAAGAATTCCTCAGTAATACAAATTATGGCTAAGTTTATTAAGAAGATTGTACTTTCTTCTTCCTCATCATCAAATTCCTTATCTTCTATGTCTATTAAAAATAGTGAAGAAATTAGCTATGATGATTTAGATCAAGTTATTTGTGACTGGACAATTCCAACTGTTCAAAAACATGAAGTTTATCAAATGGGAAGTTTTCAATTAAAATCAAGTTATAAGATAAAAACAATTGAAAGAACTGAATCTATTACTAGTAATATTCAGCATCTTTCTTTAATTAAGCCCCAAGAAATACAGGAATATAAAAAAACATATAATTATATTCATTTTGGCTTAGTACAAGTTGCTTTAAAACCTTTAACAAGACTTGGATTAAGAACAGAAGCTCTTATGTATGTTCAAGATACAAGACATAAAAAATTCAGTGATTCATTAATAGGAATGGTTGAATCAAGTCTGGCCAACGGCCCTACTTTCTTCAACTGTTTTCCCAATTTCTCTGTTTCTCTTACAGATCCAGGAGCACATGAAGCCCTTACCTTAGCCATCCAAACAAAAGGTTTTGATATGAATCCTCATAATCAAAATCTTGCCATTGTTTATCGAGTTTATTATAAACTAATGAATTCAGTTGTTCCAGGCATAGCCTATTCACATCAAGCTAAAGGTATGACTACCTTATTCCAAACTAATTTAAAAAATAAAGTTAATATTCCTAAACTTATCCAATGGAATGATATTAATTTATCCGGAAAATGGCTTTTAGAAAATGCTCAACCAGAAAAACCTAAGGAAAATCAAGATATAGAAAACATAATTGAACATGAAGATGGAAGTGTTGAAATAAATTTCCAAACAGACTCTAGACTTACCACCCCTACAGTTTATCAACCTTCTAAAAAATCCTATTCTCATCCTCCTTCTGTGGTAGGATCATCCATGCAGGAACCACCTCAGGTAAATTTAAGGCCTACAGGACTTGTTTATCCTTCTTATCAAGCTTCTCCATCTCATACATACAATCCCTCTGAAGCTGATTTCAACATAAATGTTATTGAAAGTTTCGAAATTAATAAAGAAATGTTAAAAAAGAATTTAGCCACACATCCTTTAACAAAATCTTTCTTTAAATATGTTTCTTCAGAACATCAAAACTTTTTGAAAGAAAAATGGTATAAATATATGTGTGATCATGAAATCAATATTTATTTCTTTGATTGGCTTAAATTGGCCATGAGGAAAAGATATAATAGTGATGATTTAGCCATAAATATGATAACAAAATTAAGCGTCTCATGGATTATAGCTTCAACCAGTTCTTCTCCTCAGAAAACAGAGGAATCTATTCATCCTCCCCAACAACAAATCATTCATAAAGACCATACTAATTCATTATCTCCGCCTACTCATATGTCTTCTTCTCCTTTGTCCTTAAACACCATTTCAATTCAAAAAGAAATGTTTAAAGACCAAGAAAAATTAAAAACTAAATATTTTGAGAAAATACCACAAAATAAGAAAGAAAACTCTCCTATTCCAAGTGGATCAAAACAAAGCAATCTAAAAACAGAATTAAGCAAACAAAAAGCTTTTCCGCATATATCTCTACAAGATATGTATAAAGAAATTAATAATCAAAAACAAGAAATAAAAGAATTAAAACAAAATTTAAATGAACTTAAACAATGTTTTGATAATCTGGAACCCCAAAAGGATAAAGATAATATAAAAAACTTTGAGGTAAATTCTGTAACAAAAAATCTACTCCAACCGTGGAAAACTCAAATTACAATTAAGATTAAGAACTTCTCTATTAAAGCACTCTGCTTACTAGATAGTGGTGCCGATGTAAATTTAATTAGAGAAGGATTAGTTCCAACAAAATATTACAAGAAAACCAAAACGAAACTCAATCTAGCAACTGCTAATAATAAACTTCATATTCATTATAAAGTGAATAATGTCCATATTTGTAAAACTGGAAGGTGTATAAAAACCAATTGTCTTTTAGGAAAAAATTTAAATAATGACGTAATCCTTGGAAATCCCTTTCTACAACTCTTGCAGCCATTTCAAATTACTTCAGCAGGCCTTAAAACCATAAAAGATAATAAAGACTTACTGTTTGACTTCGTTGAATCGACCCCCATGCATCAAATTACTACTATACAAAAACAAATTTCATATAAAGAAAAACAAATTGCTTATCTTCAAGAAGATTTGAACTCCCTAAGAATCAAAGAAGGAGTACAAGACCCAGAATTTCAAAATACTTTACTCCAATTTAAAACATCTCTTGAAAACGAATGTTGTTCTGACCTTCCTTTTGCCTTTTGGCACAGGAAACACCATACAGTCTCCCTTCCATATATTGATAATTTTGATGAAACCCAAATTCCCACCAAAGCTCGTCCTATCCAAATGAATAAAGATCTTGTCCAATTATGTACAAAAGAAATTAATGATCTTCTTAATAAAAAGCTTATTCAAAAATCACAATCCCCTTGGAGTTGTGCTGCTTTTTATGTAAATAAAGCACCCGAACAAGAACGCGGTGTTCCCCGTCTTGTTATCAATTATAAGCCTTTAAATAAAGTCTTAAAATCCATAAGATATCCAGTTCCAAATAAAACTGATCTCATCAATCGCCTCGCTGGTGCCTTTCTTTTTTCTAAATTTGATCTTAAATCCGGATTTTGGCAAATTCAAATTACCCCTGAAGATAGATATAAAACTGCTTTTACAGTCCCATTTGGTCATTATGAATGGAACGTCATGCCATTTGGCTTAAAAAATGCTCCTTCAGAATTCCAACGAATTATGAATGATATTTTCCATCCATATCAAGATTTCACACTTGTCTATATTGACGACATTCTTGTCTTTTCTAAATCTATTTGTGACCATTGGAGACATTTAAAGATCTTCAAAACAATTATTATCAAAAATGGACTCGTACTCTCTCAAAAGAAAATGAAGCTTTTTCAAACAGAAATCCAATTCCTTGGTTTTATAATTAAAACAGGAACTATTTCTCCAGTTCAAAGAGTCATTAAGTTTGCCTCTCAATTTCCCGATGAAATCCGCAATAAAGAACAATTACAACGATTTCTTGGATGCCTTAATTACGTCTCTGATTTTTATAAAGATCTTGCCAAAGAAAGAAAATTATTACAACTCCGTTTAATAAAAAATCCAGCAGAATGGTCACCTGCTCATACAAAAGCTGTCCAAACTATCAAGCAAAAAGTCCAAAATTTACCTTGCTTAACCATCCCTCATCCAGATTTATTAAAAATAGTCCAAACCGACGCCTCTGACGTAGGTTTTGGTGGAATACTCCTCCAACAAAATGCTCTTGGAACGGAAGAAATTCTTCGTTTCACTTCCGGAACTTGGACATCCACACAACAGAATTATTCAACAATTAAAAAAGAAATTCTCGCTATAGTAAATAGTATCATGAAATTTCAAAGTGATTTATTAAATAGGAAATTTTTATTAAGAATAGACTGTAAATCTGCGAAAGAAATTTTAGAAAAAGACGTTAAAAATCTTGCTGCTAAACAAATCTTTGCTCGATGGCAAGCTTTATTAGCTATCTTTGATTTTGACATTGAGTATATTGCAGGTAAAGAAAATTCCCTTCCTGATTTTTTATCTCGTGAGTTTTTACAGGGACAAAAGCATGAGGCCCCAGCAGATTCGACCTTTTAGGTCTCCCCTTGATAAAGCTTATCCACCTATATCCAGAAAACCTAGTGGCAATTATCTTGAGAGATGGGGAGCTACCCATAATTCCAATATTCCTCAATTCCAAAATCCCTCCAGCTCAACATACAGAAAACCTCAAGCCTCTCAAAACCAGTATTTCATCCAAAAACCACCATTAAGAATGTTTACCTTAGAGGACACATTTTATACAGAAACCGTTCCCATGGAACATATTATCCAGACTATCTTCGCTTCCGATCACTTCTTTTTTCAACCCCTTGATTATAAAATATATGAGCAAATCCTTATCCGAACTGGCAGCTGCACTATAGACCATACTGATGGCTCTAAAAACTCCTATTTAAATGCCTTACCATCCCATATTAACATCCTATATTCAAAAATCAAGATTATGCATATTCTCTCTGCAGATGATTGGGGACAACCGCTTCATATGCCGCAAAAAATTGATTCAGACCTCATCTTCAATTATTATGACTATATTTCCGCTTGGGAAGCCATTCTTTGCTATCAAAATCCAGCATTCCAGCATTCCTGGTTTGTCCGGTTCAAATCTAACTTTCAAAAAATACCTATGTGGTTTTTTACACAATTTTGGCTACCCTTTGGAGCCACTAAGGATCTCCTTCCTCAAGCCCTTCTTCCCATTTATGAATCCTATTCAGTAGCTTATAAAGCCTCTCTCAAAACAGAAGAAAAAAGCCTTTATCAATATTTACAGTTAGCAACAGAACCTTATGTTACCATGCACTTCTATTGTAAACATGAAATCCCATGGATCTTAAAATGGAATTTTTATAAAGAAATGGACTTCAGTCCACCGGTTCTATCCAGAGTCATATACATCAAATTCTGGCATCAATTTGATTACACGGCAACCTTACAACAATATTCTGCTGATCAAGCTCTAAAGCCTTCCTTTTCAGAAATTCTCAGAACTCCTGAAAAAGAAAAAGAAAAACCTCCTCCAGTCAATACTCCAGATAAACAAAAGAATACATGTTCTGCATCTTCTCCTGCTCTTCTTGCAGCAGCAGATTTACTTCAGTTCAAAAAAGATCTCCAAAAAGAAATTATGGAACAAATCCACAAAGAAAGATCTTCTGACAATTCGCCATTAAGCCTCAACCAGCTACACAATCTTTGGGCAGATGAGAATCCCTTTGAGACAATTGCTCCTGATGCAGATACCGAGGCTGAAGAAATAAAAAGTGATAATGAAGGATTCATCTCCATCCGAAGAAAAGATAAGAAATAACGTCTCACAAAGCCGCTCAATTTTCCACAAATATTATGAAGTTTCCAGTACCCTTTATGGGAACCACGTCGTCACGTGGTATCCGTCTCAAAATTTCCATCAAGAATTGCCTTATCCTTATCAAGCATAACTTGTCACCATGAAGTTGTCACCATCAAGCCTATCAATGAAGTCAACAAAAGTGGCTTCATCGCCAACATCTCCTATCTATACTTATCAAAAGCAACTAGATGATGTCATCACAATACGGACATATGGAGTCAAACATGGAGTCAAACATTACGGCTATATGGCTTCATGCAACAAAGACCACCTCTCTTCATTATGACGCCTATCCGAATACTCAACAGTTTCTCTCCAGCTCCAGCGACAAGCCCACGTGCATCCTACATGCAGCAGAACTTAGCAGCAGAGCCTACATGCAGCAGAGCAGCAGAACACCAGCTTATCCACTTATCCTCAACAGGAAATGAAATGCAAATCCAAATGAAATTTCATGTAATGAAATGTAAATGCAGATGGAAATTCCTCAGTAATACAAGTTGGCCATAATCTTCTTAATGCTTTGATACCAATTTTTCAACGGAAGAATGGAAGGTGTATGGGAAGATGGATGGGACTGAATTTTAGGACTGGTTTCCAACTGTTGTTGGATACATTGCCGGTTATGTCTATTTATAGTAATTTCCATCTGCATTTACATTTCATTACATGAAATTTCATTTGGATTTGCATTTCATTTCCTGTTGAGGATAAGTGGATAAGCTGGTGTTCTGCTGCTCTGCTGCATGTAGGCTCTGCTGCTAAGTTCTGCTGCATGTAGGATGCACGTGGGCTTGTCGCTGAGGCTGGATAGACGCTATTGACGAAACAGATAGAAGTCATAGGGAATAGAGGAGATCTTCATATTTCGTTGCAGGAAGCCGTCATATTGGACTTTTTACTTCATATGTCATGATGACATCATCGGGGTGACTTGAGGTTGCTTTTCATTATGTATCGGAGATGTTGGCATAGAAGCCACTTTTGTTGACTTCTTTAATAGGCTTGATGGTGACAACTTCATGGTGGCATGGTGACAAGTTATGCTTGATAAGGATAAGGCAATTCTTGATGGAAACTTTGAGACAGATACCACGTGACGACGTGGTTCCCATAATGGGTACTGGAAGCTTCATAATATTTGTGGAAAATTGAGCTGCGTGATAAAGAGGATGACGCTTTAGTCTGCTTCAGTTGAGTCTTCTGAATGCCAGTTATTATTTCTCAGTTCACCATGGAATAGCTGAATTAAGTTTTCTCGAGTGGTCTCTAAAATATCAAAAGAAATATCTTCATAGGCACTGAGGATTTGATTTAATGCTGGATGTCCAGATTTAGAAGGATGTTGTATAATTGTAGTTTGTTCAGCGAGGTCATCATCAATGCAGACAACTCGTCGACCGTCACACCAAACATATCTGTATGTGGATGCAAATTCGAGATGTCCCCTTAAAGTGAGAAATCTTTGGTACTGATCAGAGGCTGGATCATAATTTTGGAGACGTTCTAAGCTATATGCTTTTGTAGCAACTTCATGAGCTTCATACCACTGTGGTGGATAATTATACAGGAGATGTTCGTGATGTTCATAAGCATTTAAAGAAGGACTAAATTTTTTGCAAATTAAATCTCCTTCTTCTAGCTGCATAATGCTCCATAATTGATAAGGCTGGAAAAACCGTATTTCAGATCTTTCTCCCAAGCTTGATGAAATTGTGATGAGAAGTTGTCTTTTGGTGCTGCCAAGACTGCGAAGGGCATGTCGCACGATTGCAGGGAGCTGCTGGATTACCTCAAAATTATCACTGGATAAAGAAAATCTTTGGACTAAGCCTTGCTCGATATAAGAGATGTCAACTGCATGTGATGGCAGGAACAACTTGGGAAAGCCAGTTGCCCAGCTAATATAATGCGCTTTGAACATTAAGCGCTCCTTGATCTGACAAGAAAGAGTTTTTTCTCTTATTCTTGCAGCAATATCTTCTGGAAGGGTTGTTTTAACCTTTTCCAGGAGGTTAATTCTGGATGTGTTTTCATCCGCAGAAATAGATAACAGTGCTTTTTGATGGATATTTTGACATACCAGTATTTGGGTTTCTATATGGGTTACAATTTTGGATAAGGTTTTTCTCGTATTCTTCTTTTTATCGGAAAGGATGGCACTCCAATGAGCATTGATCAGTTCTTGAGAGGTGATGGATAATCCTGGGTTGAAAAAAGGAATGATCATTTGCTGGGATGTAGGTCTGGAGGAAGAGCTGGATTCAAGAGGGGCTTTGCTTTTGCTAGAGCTTGATGCCATGGTGGCAAAGATACCCTGGATAAGGAGGTGAACTACAACTAGATAAGGGAAAAGGATGGCAATAGTGGTACTGAAGTTAGTAGCAAGATAATTTAGTTTATTTGAGACTGGATAATTACTTATTCAAATTCAAAAATTACTTCTTTATTATTTATGACAGTTTTTAGGCCTGTAGAATCAATTTGAAAGGGCTGTAATATTTGTAGAAAAGGATTGCCAAGGATTACATCATTGTTTAAATCTTTTCCTAGAAAAAAGTTTGTCTTTATGTATATTTCGTTTTTTTGGACATAAACATCGTTTAATTTGTATTTGATTAGGAGTTGTTTCTTGGCTGTAGCTAGATTGAGTTTATTTTTGGTTTTTAGATAATATTTTTTCGGGATTAAATCTTCTCGTATTACATTGACATCTGCGCCACTGTCAAGTAAGCACAGGGTTTTAACAGAGAATTTTTTGATCTGAATTGTGACTTGGGTTTTCCATTTTTGAAATGGATTTCGTGATAGCGAATTGATGAAATTTTTTTAAATTATCATCATTATTGTCTTGATTATTATTGTCTTCGTTGTTTTCACTTTTTTCAATTTTCTCTTGATTTTCTTAATAAGTTTTTAAGAGATGGAATTCAAGATTCTCAACTCTTGCTTTGAGGTCTTGAAGTTCTAGTAGGTTCTGTTTTAAGGAATTTAGTTCTTTATGAAGGTCTGGAATTGTCAGATGAGGAGGAACATTTTGTTCTCTTAATCTGTCTAAAACAGTTTTAATGCTAAATTGTTCCGGTAAAGTGTTTAATGTAGTTTTTCCTTTTTTGTTGCCTTTATTTAGTGTTTGGATTTTTTCAAAATATTTATTTTTTAATTCTTCATCTTTAAGGTCTTTAAACATTTCGAGTAATACTTCTTCTGGAGCAGAAAGCATATTTAAGGATAAAGAAGAGGAAGAGGCAGATTCATACTGGATTTCACTATCAAATATTTTGCAATGACAGGTATCAGAAGAATTATCTGTATCGGATGTTATTGAAGATCCTTTTAGAATAGTTTTTACTTCTTTTTCCGTTTTCACCTTTAATTGTGGGCAGTCAGGTGCTATATGGCCTTTTTCTTTGCAATTATAGCATTGTATGTCTTTTTGTTTTTGTTTTTGGTAAGAGGAAGATGGTTTTTCTTTTGAAAAAGCTTTCCTTGATTCTTTATAAGGATTGCGATGAAAGGATTTTTTATGATATCTTTGTGAGGGCGTATAATATCGTGGTGTTGCAAATTGGTTTGATTTTCTTTTTTGATAATTTCTTTTTAAAGTATGTTTTTTCTTTTGGCTTGAAGGACTTATTAATGGTTCCATGCCAAATTGATAACAGAAATCTCCGAGTTCATATTTACTGATATTTTTCTGGTTTTCTATTTGCCGTTTGAGTTTCATTTCATTGCATAAGGAAAATCCAACTTTATTAATTTTTTGGATTAAATCTCCATATGTATACATTGCATAGTTCAAATTCCCATAATTTTCGGATATTAATTCTTCTCGAACTTTTTCTGCAAAAAGTTTAGGAAGACCTGATATAAATTTTTCTTTCCAAAATTCTGCATTGCTTGAATCAATTGTATAAAGTTTTGATAAGAAAACGTCTTTATACCATCGAAAATCAGATAAAGTTGGGCATGATAAATTGATTAGTTGGGTTTTTAATTTTTCTTCTACATTCATATAATTTCCAACAAAATGTTTTATGATATTGCTAATAAGCATATAAACGGAATCAGGGATCATTTGTCCTTGAGGAGTAATAAGAGGGTTTCCGGATGGATCTCTTTTTACTGCATTTAGAATCGTTTGTCTTTCTAGATCTGATAGGTATTTTTCCCACCAACCATTTAATTGTCCAGTAAAACCAAGGACAACTGCATTTGCTGCATGTTTTTGATCATTACCGGCAGCGATCATTGTAGAAGCATAGATCATCATTTGCTGGCATAATTGGATAATTTGATATTCAGATAATCCGTCTACACTCCATTCATATATTGATGAGCTTTCAAATTTAAGACCATTTAAAGTAGCTTGTTCTTCAAATTGAAGATCAACTGGAGTTGGTCGTGGATAATAATTTCTTGTTTTAGCAGTCGTAACAATTGGTTTTTGTCTTTTAAATATTTTATTAAGTTGTAGAGAATCTTGATTGGGTTTATCTTCTAGATGTTCTTCTAGAGACTTGTTTTCAGAGGATAGGGCTTCAGAATCTGAATCAGAATTAGAATTAGAAGTAGTTAAAGTTGATCCTATAACATTTATAGATTTGTCATCTTTTCGATCTTTAGGTTCTTGAAGTTTTATGTTAGTAAAACTGTGTGATAATTGATTAATGAGTTCGTCAGAAAATTTTAAAGGCTTCTTTTCTAGCTTTATATCTCTCAGGATTTCACCCTGAAAACCTAAAGTTTGTGTCTTTATTACTTTTTGAGAAGAGGAGGATGCTTCATGAATTTTGACAATAGATTCTACTTTCTCTTCAATTCTGTTAGTCTGTTGGCCAATAGTATGAAGGTTGATATTTGTATAATTATTTTGTTCTACAACATGACATAAATCGGATTTGTAAACTAAGTCAGATTTGCCTTTATCGCCTTGAATTTTTGCAACATCTTTTATGGGTACAGCTGAAGTATCTTTATAAATGATTTGCTGTAGGGGAGGATGAATAGATTCCTCTATTTTCTGAGGAGAAGAACTGGTTGAAGCTATAATCCATGAGACGCTTAATTTTGTTATCATATTTATGGCTAAATCATCACTATGATATCTTTTCCTCATGGCCAATTTAAGCCAATCAAAGAAATAAATATTGATTTCATGATCACACATATATTTATACCATTTTTCTTTCAAAAAGTTTTGATGTTCTGAAGAAACATATTTAAAGAAAGATTTTGTTAAAGGATGTGTGGCTAAATTCTTTTTTAACATTTCTTTATTAATTTCGAAACTTTCAATAACATTTATGTTGAAATCAGCTTCAGAGGGATTGTATGTATGAGATGGAAAAGCTTGATAAGAAGGATAAACAAGTCCTGTAGGCCTTAAATTTACCTGAGGTGGTTCCTGCATGGATGATCCTACCACAGAAGGAGGATGAGAATAGGATTTTTTAGAAGGTTGATAAACTGTAGGGGTGGTAAGTCTAGAGTCTGTTTGGAAATTTATTTCAACACTTCCATCTTCATGTTCAATTATGTTTTCTATATCTTGATTTTCCTTAGGTTTTTCTGGTTGAGCATTTTCTAAAAGCCATTTTCCGGATAAATTAATATCATTCCATTGGATAAGTTTAGGAATATTAACTTTATTTTTTAAATTAGTTTGGAATAAGGTAGTCATACCTTTAGCTTGATGTGAATAGGCTATGCCTGGAACAACTGAATTCATTAGTTTATAATAAACTCGATAAACAATGGCAAGATTTTGATTATGAGGATTCATATCAAAACCTTTTGTTTGGATGGCTAAGGTAAGGGCTTCATGTGCTCCTGGATCTGTAAGAGAAACAGAGAAATTGGGAAAACAGTTGAAGAAAGTAGGGCCGTTGGCCAGACTTGATTCAACCATTCCTATTAATGAATCACTGAATTTTTTATGTCTTGTATCTTGAACATACATAAGAGCTTCTGTTCTTAATCCAAGTCTTGTTAAAGGTTTTAAAGCAACTTGTACTAAGCCAAAATGAATATAATTATATGTTTTTTTATATTCCTGTATTTCTTGGGGCTTAATTAAAGAAAGATGCTGAATATTACTAGTAATAGATTCAGTTCTTTCAATTGTTTTTATCTTATAACTTGATTTTAATTGAAAACTTCCCATTTGATAAACTTCATGTTTTTGAACAGTTGGAATTGTCCAGTCACAAATAACTTGATCTAAATCATCATAGCTAATTTCTTCACTATTTTTAATAGACATAGAAGATAAGGAATTTGATGATGAGGAAGAAGAAAGTACAATCTTCTTAATAAACTTAGCCATAATTTGTATTACTGAGGAATTCTTTACCAAATCCACCACGAGTATCTAACGCTTTGAGGATTTACACACCAACAACACGCCTTTCAACGCCTTCACACGGCTTAACAACGGCGATACAAATGGCTACCTCTGCGCTCCGGGTGGATTGATCAAAATTTCTCAATAATAACAAACATACAACTAAGTATTAAGACTTTTGACTCTCTTACTTCTGAGTCAGCAATCCCTTAAACAACAACAATAAAGCACAACATATGCTTAACATAAGTGAAGAAATACTCACAAAGCAACTTTATTGATAATCAAAACTGATTACAAGTGGACTTGATGACACTCTCCCGGGGCCAAACTTGGCCTTTTGTGGTGTTTCATGTAAAGTTAGTTCCCTATATTTATTCATCTTCAATGAAATATGGTTATGTTACCCTTTACTACCATATATGTACGTGTATATATATTATAGGGAGATGCTCCTATGAGAGTTACTCTCACCACTTTATGTGAGAGCATCCAATAGCATTCAATCCCATTTAATGGGTGAGGAGGGAAGGAGAAATGCTATTGGATGCTCTCACATAAAGTAGTGAGTAACTCTCATAGGAGCACCTCTCATATATATGTTTATTTAACTATTAAGAGTGTGTTTAGTTCGGCTTGGTAAGAGCCCTTTTATGGCTTTTGATTTTTGAAAGCTTAAAATTTCAAAAGCATATTTGGTTATCTGCTTTGTAAATGAACTTTTAGAAAAGTAAAAGTTAAAATGCTCCTTACCAACGAAGCAGGCACAAAATGACTTCACGTTGCAACAGCAGCTTCATCATTTTTGCGGAAAGTGGTGCACACTTATGACGGAGCTTGGAGTTAACTGGACGGTCTGTTCCCTTGTGTTTTTTTTTTCCTTTTTTTTTGCATTGTTTTCTTATGCCTCCCTTTTCTTTTCATCCCTCTCACTGACGGTTTTATGCAGTTGTTGCCGATCTTTGCCTCTCCCGCCACACAAGCCCCCCAACCCCACCCCACTCCCAACACATGCCGGTTCCCATTCTCTCTCTCAACATTTCCCCTTATCTCCCTTCTCTCTACCGGTTCCTTCTCCCAGCCCAGCTTCCTCTCCCTCTCCCTCTCTCTCAGAGCAAACCAAAATACCCAATTTTTCCCAAAATCAACAAATGTGTGGTTTGAGTGTAGTGGACTTACAAGTTGTAATTTACGGCACGACTGTTTGTACAATGGAATATAGAAGAGTTGTTTTGAGGGGTATTTTTGTTAGAATGGAATGGTGTTATTGGACTTTCGGACTATGGTGTCATGACTTCAAGCGTTGTCTCATCTCAATTTCTATCATATATATCATTTTTTCTCCAAAAAGGACATCAAGGTAAACCTAAAGGCTAACATAGTTTAATACAAGATAAACATATGTTGAGTTTTTTTTTAAGAAAATGGCAAGAGGTTTTGAATTAGGGCACATAAAATGATGCATCTATAATTTTTTTGGGCATTTTATGTAATTTATTTGTATATATAATTTATTTGATAATCTTATATTAAAAATTGGTTCCTATTTATATCTAACCAAACAACATATGATACTTTGGCTGTTGAAAATGTGGTATAGAAGTTGAGCTAACCAAACAACTATTTCTATAAAAAAGTTGCTCCGAAGAAATAGTTTTTCAATGCTTTTTTATAAAAGCTCGTTTGACTTTATACAAGCTGAACCGAACACACCCTAAAAATACAATAAGTCATGTTTTTGTAAAAATATACATTTCATAATTTTTTGTAGACTAATATTTATTATTGGACTTAAAATAAAATTGTAAAACAATTAGACACATGCAACAACCATCTGCAGTTGTATGACCTCATGTACGAAATCTAAAATGATTCACTTGTAGTTGTAGATACCAAAAAGTTCAAGATGTTAATAAAATCCAATATTCAATTAGTAATTGAGCGCTATGATCCAAGAAGCTGGAATGTCATATGAAAAAAGTATCAAGACCATAAAATGCTAGCCAAAAACCTTCCCACTAATACCATGAAATGGACATCTTTAGTTAATTCACAACAATAGAGGAAGAAAACATTGAAGAAAAAAGGTTCAAGACCAATAATTCCACATGGGAGACAAAGATCCAAGAGATACTGTGTCATCTCAATTTCATTAAGAGTGACTACCTAGTACCTTCACATTGGCTTCTCTAAAAATAAATGGAGAAAACATGAAGGAAAGGTAAAACTAGAAAGAGGAGAAAACCACAAAGAAGATACTCCCAACTGTTATTTATCTGCTCACGGACCAATATCTTCAGGAGCTGAAATTACTGGGATAAAAAGAGTACAAAGGAAGATCTTTTATCACGTCTAACTCGGAAAAGTTGCAGCTCTTTGAAAGTCTTATGTAAAACCCTTTTTCGGTGTCATTGTCAATTGTTTAGGTCCTACTTCTGTGTCACCATAGTCTTAGGATTGCCGTTTACATAATAAAAATTTAGCTTTGCACATTCAGGAACAAGAAAAGTATTAATATTACATCATGGGCATTAATACTTAACGGCAATAGGAAAGAAACCCATAAGGGCAATGAAATAAAATAAAGTAATACAAAACAGCAAACTTACTGGTAGCCATTATGAAAGCACAACCAAACACAAGACGCAGACAATTGCAAGAAACAAGCACCTGCAATTACCAATTAAGCTATGATCAGGGGCGGCTCGACCATTGGGCCAAAAAAGCCTTTTCTTTAGACCTCCCAAAAAATAAGGCCCCCAAAAAAATAAATCTCATCTTTATTTTCAATCTAAAAAAATAAGGCCTCAAAAAAGTAATTGTAGCAACTTTAATCTTTTCAAATTGCTAAAAATGAAATTATTATCATTTGGTTTCTCCTAAAGAATAAGGCCTCATAAAAGTAATTAAAGCAACTACCATCTTTTTACATTCCAGAAAAAACAAATGTTATCTTTTCATATTTCAAAAAAAGGATTAAAGACCACTTTTACCATTGAGAAAATATTGCCATTAAAAGAAAAAAAAACCCTAAAATCACAAGGAGCGAGAAACTATTTTCTGTTACGAAAATCCTCCAATTTGCACATTTTTTCCTTTATATCTATGCTGCTTGAAATCCTTAAAAGACAACTTCAAATATAATCCTTTTTTTATTGAAGAAGCTGCATCAAATTCAAAAGTAATCCGCATCTATAATCTTTATGTCCAACACTAATAAATCACTAAATTAGCTTCTGTGGTTCTATGCTCTAAAAAAAATTAATTACAAGCTCACATTATATATTTATTATAGTTAGTGTTCATTTTATTTGTAAATATTATTAGTCATAATTTATAAATATTAAATATGTCTACTGGAAAAATATTGACAATACTTGCAACTGTTGTTTTTACAGGAAGAAGTTTTTCAAAATTAGAATTGATAAAATGTTAATTTAAATCAACAATGTCACAAAAAAGATTAAGTAGATTAGCCATACTATCAATTAAAAAAAATATGTTAGCAAATTTGAATATAAAAACTTAAATAGTAATACTGCATTACAAAAAATAAAAAAAATAAATTTTAAATAAAATATTATAATAATATTTTTTATAAAAATATCTCTTGCTTAGGATTGTTGCTTTAGGCCTCAAATTGTCTTGAGCTGGCCCTAGCTATGATAAACCACTGTTAAGTGCAAGCAACACAAACTCAACCAAATGTCAAAATATGTAAGGTGAAGCAAAGCACTAACAAAGAAATCACCAAGTTTAGAAGAAAAGCACAATTGACTCATTAAAATAGATCTGACAAGTATGGTGCATAAAAAAAACAGAAGTGCATCACACAACCAATGAGTTTAGTCAATCACGCCTTAACTATGGCAAGGCGCGCTTTGCTTTGTGAGCCTGAATTAGCCATATATTAGCCTGAGCCTAGAGCCAAGGCACACACCTTTGGATACTATGACTGAAAACCAGTTACCCAATGCTGAAAAACCATACAAGAGACTGTAATCAAGATCACAAAACCCATTAGAAACACAAAACTAATAACAATTCTGATAGGACCTACTCCACAAGTAACTGTAAGTCTGAGCTAGCTTGACTCCATTTAACTCCATCTCTCTATCAAAATTTCTATCAGAAGCCCATTAAAGTAGATGATTGCGGTTAAATTAACAACATAAACACACGTTTGTCTACAAACACACACACGCACAGAGATCTTCACTACCAACAAAACAGATTTCATCAACTCGATGCAGACATGGAATCGAAAGTAAAAAAAACACAAACACAAGATGAAAGAAGCATCTTAACTGAATTCGATTCGAACCTGTGAAAGCTAGGGCTTTGAAAGTTTCAAGTGCCTCAGGCGATTTCCAAGAAGACTTCTGAGAGGCGATTAGGGTTTTATGTGGACGAAAGAAGGCGGTCGCAATCGGATTAGGGTTTTGAAAACGTGAGGACCTGCGAATAAAGATGACTACTTTGAGGAGAGTAGTGGGTGTGCTGACGTGGCACGGACCTACCCGAGTCTGAGTCGAGCCCGATATAGATTGATGGGTAAGGCCCGAGCCCTAGTAAAGCCCAATAACTTATGAGGGCTGTTTTGTGTGTGCGCGCGCGTGTGAAGAGTATTAAATTGTGATAGATCACAATGCGACCTCATTGGAAGTTGTCACCATGGCCCACCAATGTATCATGAGAAAAACCAACCATCCAGATCATATCAGACGTGAAGTGGTGAAGAAATCCAACGAGGTGTTAGTCACTATGCCCTGAAAGTCATTTATGTTTAATAAAGAACTTTAGCTTTGATTTACTTTTATTTAAATATTCTTCCAGTTTGTTGTGTTCATACAAGACGGTATATTGACCAATTTTGTTGACGATGAGACGATCAATGAAGCATGAGATGCCATGGAGGTCTATGGGAACACTATATAATCCACTATTTTATTGTTCCTCAAAATGTGATCACGGCCATGGATGAAGCTGTACACTTTTTGTGGCTGTCAAAGCCACCAAGATGTTCTCAAATATTAAGAGACAATTGCAGTATAAATTACGCATTATAATCAATTGGCCTCGGACCACGGTTTGTTTATAGAGGTTGTGGATTCGATTTACACTACTAGTAGATGGCTCCAAGTACAAGCGCTCAATTGTAATTTTACCCAGTAAGGGAGATCGTGTCTAAAGAAAGCAATGTATATCACAACTTATCTTATTGAAAAACTAATACTATTCTAATAAAATTTATACACAATAATGTCCTATTAAACTAAAAATTAAATTAAAATTACAATCTCAAATATAAAATTAAAATTACAAATCAGAAACAAAACATAATCTAAAACAGTTCAAAAAACTAAATACTGCAAAACAATACAATAATCAAAATACAAATTGAGTGAAAGCAAAAGTGAATAAAATAAACCTTAGAATAAAAACGGAATGCAATAAAATAAAAGAGAAAAGAGGGATTTCAGATCTTTAAATCTGAATTTAAAATTTTATTTCATGGAATCAAAGAAAACTTGGAACCATTGTACCAAATACGTATTGTCACTACGCATAAACATATAATGTTAACTCCCTGGTAAGAACCATGACATCACTAACTTTATTTTACAATGAAAAACTTAATTAAATAAGTAATAATTTTTTATTTATTAAATTGAAATGATTATATCAATTATACCCAAAGATCATGAACTTCAAGAAAGATTTGTTATTCGCCTAGCTCTTCAACTTGTCTTTTCTTCAAATTATGCTCCAGTGATGAAAAAAATGGTAGAGAAAGAAGATGGATGGTAAAGTCTAAAAGTGGGCTAGCCTAACCCATATTTAGGTGGAAGAGATATGGAAAGAGAGAAAGAAGGCTTGCGGTCTTGTGCAAATTTTTCTCTATACTCACTTTCTAAAATCAAAACAAAACTTCAATTTTATGCAATCCCGATAAAAAAATACACAACCAACTTCCTAAGGTCATAACTTTATAGTTTCAGCTCTGATTGGTGTAATCTTGTATTTTACGGATATTTACTCAAAATGAGCTTTCCAACGGTACCTAAATTACCTCGATCTGATACTAGGTTGAGAGTTATAACTATTTTAATTCATGCTGTTCAAATAAAAACAAGATTAACATCCATTTTTTTTTATCTCTTCTTCTTTGAATTTCCTTTTCCTTGACTTTCGTTTTCTTTAATTTTTTCCACCATGGCTTTTCTTTCTTTTTTCCAATTTGAATTCTTGAAATCCATATTTAGATTCATACAACAATTGAAGAGCATGACCCTTGTCTTTAATTTTCCCTAGACACAAAAGCAACTTTTAATTAAAATGATAATTTTGGCCAAAAGTCAACAATACACTAATGTTGACCCAATTTATATAAAATGACACTATAAATTCATACATTACTTGTGATTTAACTAATAATGATGACAACTTATATCATAAAAATAAGATTTTGAAAAACCTTCTAAAAATAAAAGTAAAAAAATAGAAAGTTTTATGATTTTATAAATAATTATGATTTTCAAAGATTTTTGCAGAAAAACACAATAATGATACGCAAAACTATAAAAACATGTTTTTCATCTAAATAAAAAAATTTCTAATGAATAATTCCTTAAATTCCCTTAAAGTACACATAAAATGATATATTTTTAAAGACTTATTAGTTACACACTGAGGCTATGGGGGATTTTTCCGACTTACCCTGAGCTCGAAAGAATTAGTCCAGCCTTCAATTAAAATTTACCGTTAAAGGAAAATGTCTTTTACACGGGGACATTATTTAATTTATTCTGTCACTTGAGGAGCTGACCTATTACCAAGTAGTGATCCAATTATGTTAATTATACTTTTTTGGACCCAAATTTAAGCGAAACATGAAATGGTGATAGTTGGATATATGGTGATTTACTTGAGTAATGATAAGTACCTGGCAAAAAATCCATACCTATGTAGTAAATAGGAGAATATCAAAGATTTCGATAATAACAACTTAGTGCTCGTGAGCAAGCAGATCGTTTAATTGAATGTTTTTGTGATAAATGTATTTTATAATATACGAATTTATAATAAGCATGTATTAAGTTATTTTTCATATGCTTGAATGACTTATGAGAGTTTCCCGAAAAGCAATGATTGACTGTTTCTAAAGATCCCAATAACATCCCTTATGGCTATGAGTTAGACATTAACTTTTCGAGTGCCCATCAAAGGTATTATAGTTAACCGTCAGCCATTCATACAATGCCAACATTATTTGGTTCCAAATACAAAGCAATGCCTACTGTACCCTCTTCAAATTCTACTAATGCCCCTCCCATTACTTCATCAAGACCATGAATATGTGCAATAACGTCGCCTACTTGAAGTACTGTCCTTGTATTCAGCATCTTAACTTCTCTATTATATTGTTCAATACATTCACGGATAATAGTTAGAATGATAGAACTAATTAAATTGAAATGATATGCAGAAGGGACTTTATAGTGGCAAGTATTCTATTTGGGAGTTCAGCTGTAATATGAATGCCTCGGATTAGTTGCAACTCCTACGCCCATGCAGCCCAAGTCAACATCCTGGGCTTCGGGTAACGCCAGAATAGAGTATCCGTAAGCAATCTGAGAATGTGCTTCTAATTTATGAATACTGAATGTTTATTATCTTTACTTTGTGCATGAATGTTTTGATCATTTTACATAAGATACACTATGTATATTAGTCAAAAAATAGTTAATCCGCAATTGGACCCATTTTTATGGGGCATGAGATGTTACATGAAAGATAAATATTTATTTGTCCTGTGGACCCCAGATCCTTATAATTAAATCCAATGGCAATATTGTCCCATTTATGAAAATATTTGTATTTTACTTGAGCAACAATATATAGGTTTCTAATTGTGGATCAGTTGATGACTAAAACTTTTCTAATGTTGTTTTCCTATATATTGGAGTAACTAAACAAATAGAACAAATAAGAAAGAAAAAATGATTAAGAAAATTTTAATGGGTTCCCATATAGGGGAGAACGCCTCATCATAAAAGGATCCCACATCGAAAAATTACTAGAATTCCCCTCTTTTTATTTTCTATACAAGACTCTCATAAGATAAGGGTACACAGTGAGGCTGGAGAAAGAGTTTCTTTTAGTTGGAAGAGATCTAGCAAAATATTTAAAAGAAACGCACTCTCAAAGAGCTTAGAAAGATTTGTAAAGATCTATATAAATTAATGGAGAATGACTAGTCTACAATATGGTAAGATCTTTTTACTCTTATTCTCTTTTAAGAGTATTGAAAGTAATATGCTAAGTTCCATGAGATGATTTTGTTTATTTTTTAAGGCTTTTCAAAAGTTTTGAAAACCTTTATTCTACATGTTTTTTGGAAAAAAACAGTTTTCACAAGGTCCTTAGCTTTTTCAAATTTTCGTACATGAGGATTTGTTACAGGATGACATTGAGATTCTTGTAGTTTATGTGATATAAAAATGTAGATTATGGAGAGAGTAGAAAATGGAGAGAGAATCCTAAGATTTTTGTTATATTTGAATTCAAATATGACAGCTTAGATGGGAGTAGATACAGCATATGGAGAGATACGGTGTGAGCCTCTTAACATTTTGAAAATCCTATATGGCATTAGAAAGAGTGAAAGCACTAATGTGGCACTCTGCGAGGAGGGGCTTTGATATAATTTTTTTCTTCTTCTAAGTGGGAAGAGGCTAATGTGGCTGTAAGTTAAGAAAAAGAATGAGCTTTCTCTACAACCACCATCCAAACTTTAAGGGTACAAAAATGCCTAAGGCATGTAGTTTTACCGGGAATAAATAAGCATTCATTGTCAAATGAGCTCCATGGAATGATCATTAAAAATATAAGGAGTGAAGGATATAAGGTGAAGGTATGATGAGATACTAACTTCTTTTATTAGAATTTGAGGTACTAGGATGATAGTTGAATATTTATTTTTCATGTTCTCTTCATTAAATTTCCATTAATTGAAATATTATTTGGTGTTCATTTTTTTGATATTTACATTTGGTTTTTCATTTTTTTTCCATTGATACAATATAAAGTCTTATCATTTCTAAAAACTCTAGAGCACATTTATTTTACATCTGAGCAGTGGCTTAGCCAGGAATTTAGGTCAATAGAGTCATTCAATACCATTGTCAAATGACATATATAAATATTTTAGAATGACTACTATCTTTAGTTTTTCTCAAAATTTTTACTGGGGTTAATTTCAGAAATCCCCTCAAAATTAATAAACTTATATATAAGAAATGAACATTTTTCAAATGTCACTGATGTCAAGTGACACCACTGGAATCAATGTAGCACCACCTCTGCAAATGAGTATGTTAATTTTTAGAAGTTTTAAGACTTGAATGTCAAAAGGCAGTTGAAAATTTACACCAAATTGCTTACCAAGAACATGGGGATATGTCTTTTGCATCAAATTTTTAACCCTTTTTTTTAAGTTGCATCTGAATTTCTCTTGTTTCTATTTTTTAAATATATATCTTTTGAAAAAGTTTGGATATGCTTTTAGTTTTTTGTTAATATTCTTAGTCTTATTTGCAAATTTTCCTCTAGTTTTTGTTATTCATTCATAGTCTTCTCTATCAGGATCATTTTAATCAACTATTTTATGTAGTGAAGACCACACAAACGCATATCAATAACTTCATATGCATAGACCATCACTTCTTTCATTATCATATTTAGAAGAATCATGTGTTTATTGTGGAAAAGCCTTAATAATAGCGTTGTTTTTAATATAAACTTCTCTTCCATGGTGACACCTTTTAGAACTAACATTTTTCTTCAATTCTTTATCGACTTCTTTTTGAAGCTCTAGTTTGTATGCCCATCTTCTGAAGGTTATGTTTACATTATTTGATTGCTTTCACTTTTTTATTATCATAGTTTTTCAAAACTTTATTTGAAAAATTCTTATATACATTATTTTATTTAATAAAGAAGATTGTTTATATTGATAAAAGATAAATTTCGATCATTAGTTGTTGCAAAAAATAAAAAATAAAAAAAATTACAATGTCATCTATTTGAAACTAAAGGCGGGTCATCATTATAATTCTTATAAATGTAGGCCTAAACTTTAAATCCTATAAAGGCGGGCTCCATTTTCAAATTTTCAAACGTGGGTACTATGCAATTTCCAAACGGTACATCCCATGTACAACAATCATAGATTTAGGTTCAACCAATTTGACAAATGATTTTGATTTTTAGAACAAGATTATTATAATGTTACCCAACAAGTTATGTATTACATGTATCCAATTATATATAAAGGAAAATATTCATGTGCATATGTTTGTCACCAAAGGACCGTACATACTCCTCTGTGGGGCTTATGGTGGATCTCACCAAGGGATGAGATTGGGGAATGGAAAGATCCATGCGGAATCACCCTATATACCAAGTTTGGCCCCAATCACATGTCCCTAACCCTTTCATCCGTAACCCACAAATTCATTCCATTCGAATGGATGCATAACCAATTCAACGGTCCCATAAATTCAAATTTGACCAAAAATTAGTAAACGTGTTCAATTCAAAGGGGTCGTGTGTGTAATCCATTTGGATGGACCATACAGTAAGTCCCATCTAGAGTTCTCACAAAAAAAATGGTAAAGGACATATGCACATGAATATTTTCCATATATATGTGTATATATAACATGTGGGCTCAACTTTCAATGTGAGATTGCCACATAGTGGAATGCAGCCTCCTCATGAAGGCACATAAGCATTGACATGGCAAATATCTTTATCCAAACCATCATAAAATCTCTCCCCATTCCTGAAACCTCTCATAAAAAGAGAGAATTTGCAATTGTAACAAAACTGCTGGGGAGATGAAACATATCAAACTCACTTTTTTTAGCTACCAATGTATAAATGCTCCTTTTACGAGAGAGAACAAAGTAGTAAAGTTTCCTAATGTACTTAGTAAAATATATTTATTAATATTGTATTTCTGACTTCCTTTCCTGGGTTGAGGTGGTGTGAATACTTCAAGTGAATAGTTGTAACGTGCCGTGAGGGCTGGGTATAACAACATAAGAATAGGTCCTGTTTGTTTGGGGTGATTCACTAGTCAACATTCAATGTGAACTCTATCATCCTCCCTCATGCTAATGCGGGCATGGTCGTATGCTAAGCTTGGATGGAAGATCACGAACACGGTTAGAACCAATGCCCTTTGTAAAGATATAAACTACCTGGTCGACGGTAGAAATAAAGCGAACATCAAGTTGCTTGTGGGCCATTTTCTTACAAACAAAATAGTAATCAATCTCAATGTGTTTTGTGAGAGCATGAAAGATAGGATTGAATGCCAGGGAAATAGCACTAACATTGTCACAATAGATCACTGGAACTGAATATACGCGAATGTGAAGTTCACGCAAGAGAGAGCATAACCAAACCACTTCAGCAGCTGTGTGGGCTAACACCGATATTCGGCTTCTGTGGATAATCTGGCCACCATGGATTGCTTCTTGGCTCACCAAGATGTTGGATTTGGCCCGAGAAAGACACAAAAACCACTTGTAGAACGCTGATCATGTGGAGAGTCAGCCCAATCTACATCACAAAAAGCTTTGAGATTAAGTGGGACAAGCCGAAAAATAAGAGTGCATTGTAATGTCCTTTTTAGGAAGCACAGAATCCGCTTGACGGCAGTCATGTGGACATCAGTAGGAGAGTATGCATGAATTGGCATACTTGGTTGACTGCAAAACATATATCAGGCCGAGTGAGAGTAACATACTGGAGAGCGCCAACAATACTGCGATATCTGGTTGGATCATCTAATGGGTGGCCATCAGTGGGGTTCAGCTTTTGTTTGGAAGCAGGCGAACCCACTGGTTTACAATTGACCATGTCAGACTTGATGAGGAGATCTGTAATATATTTCACTTGAGGAAGAGCCAACCCACAAGTAGAGCGTGTATCTTCCATCCCCAAAAAATATGTTAATGAACCCAAGTCTTTCATTTTGAACTGGAAGCCCAGCTTAGTGATTAAACTGCTGATGTAGGTAGAGTTACTGCCTGTAATAATAATATCATCCACATAGAGTAGAAGATAAGTGATACTGCGATTGCCCTTGCAAATGAACAAAGATGGGTCGGCGGCAGATAAAAGAAAGCCCAAATCAAAGAGCTGAGATGTGAATTTTTCATACCAAGCGCTCAGTGCCTGTCGTAACCCATAAATTGATTTGATCATGTGGCACACGAGTCTGTTTGGTGGAGTCGATGTATCCTGGTGGTTGAGCCATAAAAACAGATTCACGAAGATCTCCATGTAAAAATGCACATTCAACATCTAATTGACAAAGTGGCCAGTTATATGAAAAACCCAAAGCTAGCACCAAGCGTATGGCTGTGTGTTTGACCAACTGGCTGAGCGGCCAGGTGGGCGGCAGGCAGTGAATGCAGTGGAAGAGTCGGTAACAGTCTCCTCTTGGAGACTGAGCCCTTCATAAATTAAAAGAGTATGCAACTCCTCTAGAGTAAGAGGATCATATCGAGACGTAGTGCAAATAGAGGTCTGAATGGGCGGTAAAGGGTTGGGAGTCCAGCCAAAGTATGAAGAAGAAGATCTTCCTCGTTGACTGGAGAGCCACAAAAGGCAAGTTGATCTGCAAGAACTTTAATTTGGTGGAGGTAGTCCTGCATCGACAAGGACCCTTTCTCTACATGTTGGAGACGCTTCTTTAATTCAATGATGTGGGAGCGGAAGAGTGAACCATAGAGGCGTTCAAAGGATTCCCAAGCAGCTTTGGCAGTCTCCATGCCAACTATATAAGGTAGTGCAGAGTCAGTAAGAGCGACGTTAATCCAAGAAAGAAGGATTTCATCCTTCTCAAACCATTGAGAGAATGCTGGGTTGGGAGTGGTTTTGCCATCTGAACCAATGAGTTGATCTCTGGATGGTGGAAGCGCAGATCCATCGATAAACTGCTCCAACCGATGGCTTCGCAATATGGGGCGAAACAAAGACTTCCACAGTAGAAAATTGGAGCTGTCCAGTTTGATAGGGATGAGGCTGGCAATATTAAAGATAACAAAGTTGGGGGTGGTGGAAGATGATGATGAGGACAAGGCAGTGGAAGAAGAAGATGTAGATGCTGAAGCCATGTAGAAGATAGTGCAGGATGAAAACTGAGAAGGAGCTGATGTAATCTTCAGAGTCTGATCTCAAAAACGACCTGATACCATAAAATATATTTATTAATATTGTATTTCTGACCTACAGTCCTGGGTTGAAGTAATGTGTATTCATATACCGTTCAAGTGAACAGTTATAACGTCCCGTGAGGACTGGGTATAACAACAAAAGAATTTCCTATTTGTTTGGGGTGATTGACCAGTCGATATTCAATGTGAACTCTATCACTTGGAATTCTATTGCTCGGTTACATAAATGATACTTTGCCTTTTAAATAAGAACCATGCATGACTTAGCATGTTTGGTTATTACTCTAAATCCCCCTCTTGAACTTAGTATTTCTCCAATATACATGAATTTCCTTTAGAATTGAATTTAAAGAGGAAGGTAGTTAAGAGATGATATATAGGGAGGTATTAAGAGGAGTGTAGTGATCTCATTAAATACTATGATTACTCTAAGTAATAGACTAATGGGATTGCCACTCGTTAAGTAGAACATGGGGTCTCTCACGCCTCTTCGAGGGGTATCTTATATTGGGCCACATGGATGTAAGTCAATCATAGGATTATTGATTCGATGATGTATTAATTTCTATGGGTCCACATGAATTCCTACCTCTGTTAAAAATAATGTCTCTACTAATAGTCGCGACTTTATCTTTCAATCTTCTCCTCCTTTTCATTCTCATGCATTTCACTACTCCTCTCTCTCTCTCTCTCTCTCTCACTCTCAAAGCCTTACCAAATTAAAAGCTAATGTTGGAAGTTTGTTTCTTGGATTATGTTTTTTTATTTTTTTTTATGTTATTAAATTATTCCTATTATATCTATGTTAGGATAAATCTATTTCACTTTAAAATCTTAGAAGAAAAAAAAACGCTTCAGTTGGTGGCAGGGTTTGTATTGGAAAGTTCACATCAGAGTAATATGCTTATTTGTTGTAATAGCACACCCATATAATATATTTTTATTGCGGGTCTGGATCTTTCTTTTGAGTTTCATTCAGAGTTCTTTATTTCTTAGGTCTTGTGCAATTGCAGATACCAAGCAACTGCAGATCCAATACCAAATTTTAGTTCAAATAGTTTTACCGGATTACTGACTGTACAATTTGTTTTCAATTTATTATTTTTTATTAGGATTATGTTGTTTCTTTTTTTGGATTTGTGAATTTTATCAAATAGCATTGTGTTTGATTTTTGGTTGCTTTGAATTGTGGTAGCACTTTAATCATGGCGTAATCCAAATGAGGTTATAATTGTTTAAAATTTGCAAGCTAAAATCTTTAAAAATTGTGATAGAGCATTGTTAGCTGTAGGTATGCTTTTTAATTTTCCACAAATCTGCTTCTATTTTCTTCTCATTATAGATAAAAATGCCAGAAACCATATATTTCATTCATGAATTTAAAGTCGTGTGGACTTAGTTTAAGATATAATCCAACAAAAAACTCAAATGAGAATGTCTGCTTGTGTTAATGAGTGTTTGTCATCATGTCATGAGAAAATCTTTTTATTTCTACGTGTTACGACTAACATCTTTATTGCATGCACAATATTTCCAAACCACAACTCTTCTATTTAAATTCATTGCAATCTCATCTACCCAAGAACACCCCAACAACACAACTAGTATATAAGATTTGTGGGTTGGCATAATCTAGAGAGATATAAATCAACATACATCCGAATTCGATAAGATCACTGCAAAATCCGTTCAATTGGAGATTGGAGACGGGATTTCTGTCTTTTGGCCAGATTTTGACCTTGGGTTTTAGTACCTGGGCCGAGTCTAGATCTGAATTTTAGACCGTTCGATAAATAGGTGGGCTTTCAGTTAATTGATTGACAGCCCAAAGTCTACCTTGGTCCACACCACAAAAGTCATGAATGTATTGTGGTGATTAATTTTTACCAAACAAGTGACAGAAAGCCCTGCCCGGCCCTGCTTGGCTTGATTGACTAAACATGTGGGCTCGATAGTGCTTGTAAGTTGGGATAGGCTCACATCAGGTACTTAAGGCTCATGTTGGGCTTGACCAGGATATGGGCCTATATATCTTAGGTCGGGATGTGACAGGGCCAGGTTCAAAACCGACACGCTGCCGTTACTGCACAAAATAGCGTTCCAATTGCAAACATGTCGGGTCTCTATGGAGCCCACTTCAACGGCTAGGATATGCACGATGTCATGGCGACGTGTACAGCCATATAGCATCATGTGTGTGAAAGGCTCATAGGGAATAAGCTAGTCCTGACACTTTGATTTCTCGATTCCTTTCCTTCCGAAAGGGGTCGGTTCGTCGCGGATTGATGTGGAGCGCTCCCAAAAATCCCAGGATTTCATTTTCAGGGGCCTAAATCGCTATGGGTAAGTCTCAATCTCCTAGAATACGTGAAAAGATCGAATCTTTTAAGCTTTTCAGTTATCAAATTGGACATTGATTGATTGGAGGATGTAAGGAAGGAGAAAACGAAAGAATAACGAAGAAGAAAGATTGCTTTTTAATGACAACCCCTTTTTGTTCCTGTTCGATTCTCTTTGTTTTGAGATAGTTTGGTATTGATTTGAATTGGGTTCTGTTTTGATTGTTGTGTAAAAGGGTGAAGCAGTACAGATAATAGTATCAGTTTGAGGGTGTTTGTCTGGGTGTGTTTGGATGTAACATGGATTCACAGGGGTTATTTATTTGTTTGTTTGAATGGGATAGAAAGGGAGGTTATCTGATTCATTGTTCCTTGGCAAGCAGTAAGGAAGAGCACTTTTTCTGATTCATTGTACCTTGGCAAGCAGTAAGGAAGAGCTGCACATTGTTCTTCTTCTTCTCTCTCTTGTTGTTGCTGCTGGTTGAATCTAGTACTAGGAATGAATGCTTTCTTGTGATATCTGCAATGCACGCCACTGTCGAAAATCTCACTTCGGGCAATTATTTTCATGGTGTCCATGGTGAGAGAAGCTTGGGAGAGTCGATAGTCAATGTGAGTGTCATTGGTGCATATTTCATGAAGCAGAAATGAGGTAGTAGATTAATTAGAGTGATTGGAAAAACATGGAGTAGAAAGAGAAGCCATATTTGTTGGATAATTTTTAACTTAATAGGGGAAGGCCTCATTGTGGCTTTCTTTTTTATCTTTTCGAAAGCAACCTTTTGTGTGCATATATGCAGTGTAGATGATAGATCCCTTATAAATATATGGTTCTTCTCTTTGTATTATTGTTTTTTTCTCATTAATGAATGTATGTTACTGATCAAAAAAGGAAAAGAGAGAGAGAGAGAGAGAGAGAGGAACACTGACAAGTATATATATTATTAGTAGTAGTACTGGATTAGCAAAGAAAATTAGCTCAAATATATATATTATTAGTAGTACTAGGTTAGCAAAGAAAATTAGCTCTTTGTTTTTAGAACTATCAATAATTTTGATTGGATTTTTACAACTAGATACAAGGCTTCACTTCAAATCTCAATATGAAACAATAGGAAAAAAAAAGTTTCTTGCAATTTATCAGATACCTCTCTCCCCTTTTTCTGCATAATCTTAATTTACCATCTTGAATCTACCTCATCTGATTTATCTTTTTGTAAGGCACTGCTGGACAGTATCTCACTTTTCCAACCAGGGCTTTAACCTAGCCACCCAGCCTCCAACTGCTGGACTTTGATGTCCTTTATCAGCTAAGCTAGAGGCTTGTGCCATCTATGTGTCCCAGTTGATTTAGTCAAGCCTCAGTGTTTTGTGTCTTTGAAACTATCAACACACTTAAAAGTGTTCAGATCCACAATGGACTAAGCTGAGCCCTGAAAAGCTAAACCTAGAACTAGATCCAGGCCAGCCAAATTGGGCCAAATCAATTCAGCCCAGTTCAGCCAAATCCGTGTTCCAAAAATGAGGCCTGAAAGCAAGCTTCAGTTACAAATTTTAAATGTTCAAAACAGTCGACAACCTGCTATTCCATTTTTTTTTTAAGTCATGTTGGCTCAGGAGATTTGCTTAGAAGTTTCATTAATTTAATTTCATTTTTTTATTTTGTAGTTTATATTTATTAGGACACTATTTAAGTGGTACTTAAAAGTTGGTGGTAACACATTGACAGGGAACAGTTATTATTTTTATTGGTTGATGAAAGGGAAAATAAATACTTCCATTTGGGTTTTCCTGTAGTAGAACCATCTTTGTTTTGATTTGTTTGAAACCATATTTGCGTGATTGTGTCACGATTATTCATCTATTTGGATATCGTATGATTGTTGATATGATTGATTTTATTTTTGTTTAAACTAAACTTCGATGGAAGCACTATGGTTGACTTTGGCCTCAGAGTCTTGGCTCCTTGATGATGGTTCCGTATTCCGATTTTTCTGTTTTGATCATTAGGAGCTTCTCTGGGTGGGTAGGTGTTTAGTATGTCAATCCACATGTAGGTTGGGTTCTTGGCCTAAAAGTCTTAACATGCAGCAATTTATAATGGACCCAATGGGGTACGAGAACTCGAGAAGTTGTGGTTCTCCTTGGTGATTAGCGGATGTACTGAGGAGGTGATGCTAAAAGCATGGATACGGACATGGGACATGGATTTGACACAATACGAATACGGCAATACGGCAAATCTTAAAAAAACTAAGTTACGAACACGGCAAATAATAAATATATATTTATATATTTTTTATATATAATCATAAAATTAAAGAATAGTTATATTTTTAGCCAAATTAAGAAGCATAATGTCACAATTATTAGAATATATATATATATATAACTAATACTGGAAAAGTAAAAAAAGATGACACTAGCAAAAAAAAAAAAAAAGATTGTTTGGGAAATTTCATGTTTGGTCTGAAATTGTTCCTAAATTATTTGTGAACATTTGAAACTTCATTTAACACCTTTTTTTTTTTTTATAATAGGCTTTGGTCACACTCAACGATAAAAAAGAAAAAAGAAAAGGAAAAAAAGAGGGGTTTAAAAAATTAAAACAACCCTGTCGTGTCCAAATTGAGAAAAAAAAAAAACAGACACGTTTTGTGGTGTGTTAGACACGTTTCTTGCCGTGTTCGTGCCATGTGTCCGTGCTTCCTAGGTCATGTAGCCTGCGTAGTTGACATATCTTCCATTGGTTTGGGCTTTCTTGCCAATCTGAGTGGCTTTGTTGTATTTACCTTCCTGCATCCAATTTTGTTCCTATTGTGTTGATCGTGTATATGGGGCTGCATGCTTCCTCTTTTTTCTTTTTCTTTTTTTTTTTTCCTCATTTGTTCAGGCCCTCCTATTTGTTCCCTTTGTCAGCTTAGTTCTTACACTGTACAGTTCTTATTTTGATTAGTAGTTACCTACATAAGTAGTTACCTATTGGGAAAAACAAAGGATCTTGCATTTGCATCTGAATAATTGGAGGGTCTTCAACAAATGGGAGTGCCTCAAGGTTCACGCTATAATTTGATGTCTAAGGTCAATTTTCTATTTGAAATTTATGAAATTTTTGTTAAGTTGCTTTTGATCGAATCCCAACTATAGTCAAAGTCAGGTCTGTCTTGGTTGCTACACATGTTTGTTCATGTGTTTGGTTTGGAATCTATATGCATCTTCATGGGAATTCTAATACTGGTTAAATTAAAATTTAAATTGCTTCAAAGTTCAAATACATAAGAAAGATGCCATATGCTGTTCCCCGTCACTTTCCTGTAAACGCCATTTTCTCCACATGTAGAGATCTATATTTCTTTCTTTCTTTTTTCCCCTACTTTGGGCTATTGGTTAGGAGTGATACTTTTAAATCGAGGACCCAAGGACGAATCCTTGAGCATGTGTGTGAACCTAAGGTGCCAACACCACTCAAGTAGAAGTGTTGACAGATCTATATCTCTATTTGGATTCACTGTGCACTTGCAGATTTCCCTCTGGTGGAGGATTTGGAAAATGGTAGACACAGTGGAGCCTCTTCTGCAATCCTGTGGGAGTTAATGACAGTAAATGAGATCGGACGATGTTTTTGTTTAATCCAGACCATCCTGAGTCAGCCTGAACCAACCCAATAGCACTGAATTGGGCTGACCTGTCTTTTGATTGCATCACATTCTAAATTATTTCTGGCAGGGCTTAGTGAAGAGAAATGAACAAATTCCTAATGCCATCAACATATTCCAAAAAGAAATACATGGGAGGGAAATCTGACGACCTTTGCTGAACAAATTGCCATTTGCCACCCTTTCCATATTACATATTGATATAATTATATGTCTAAAATAAATTGTTAGATGATGTTCTCTTCTAGGTTCTTATTGTCTACTGTTCTGGCTTTCACCTTTTTCAGTGGCTTCATTTAAGTATTTAACCCGGTCAATGACTCATAGCGAAGAGTGGGGGAAAATATTTGCCACATCATGGTCTTGTAGATCAGCTGACATTGCAATTGTATGAACCTTTATATTTGGATCCTACTTTCATTTCAGGATATTTTGATCCTGGATACTTACACATCTGTAACTTGCTGATCTTTTGCCTTTGTTCCCTGTGCTTCCTAATGTTTGGTTACTTAGGCTCTTGCTAAGTGAAGATTTGTTTTAGATTTTCAAATAAATATAGATAGTAAAATAATGATAAAGATATTGCTTTCAACTACCCCGTTAAATCAGTGCTTACTCTTTGAATTCACTTCAGCAGTTTTTTTGGGTATGCAGGTAGCCTTGGAGCTTATCTGATTTTGATCTGGTCCTTCTATTTTATTGTTGAAGTGGAAAATCTGCATCTCTCTCTCTCTCTCTCTCTCTCTCTCTCTCTCTCTCTCTCTCTCTCTCTCTCCTGGGTAGAATTTAAGTTGAAAGAATGTGTTGTTACAGTATGATGATACACTACTGTATTCCTCTAATAATTGTGATTTATCATTTGTGTTACTGTATTGTATGACAATGGTATAATCTTTCCCATGATATGGCTAGTGCAATCTATATTTGTACATGTTGTTTACTAATTAAACAATTACATTCAAAGATAGATGGATCATACCTTTAAAATCTCCTCCAATTGAAAGGTTCTAACTGTTTCATCATATGAGTTGAATGATCATTTTTAGCTCCAGACGGATGAGAAAATAGTGAGGGGAGTTGGAGTACTTTTTGGGGTATAGTGCTCTTATACCCTTGCACTTTTGTTTGTCTAATTAATAAAGTTTTCATTACCGATAAAAAAAAATTAGTGAGAGGAGTTGGAGTACTTTTTGGGCAAAGGGTTTATCAACTATAAGGAGCCCTAATTGTTGGGCTCATAGTGTCATCTATGCATTGTCATGGTTGGGATGATTGTGGTCTTAGAATAAGACCACTGGCATTATCTTGCACCTATTTGTAATTCTAAAATTGAAATCGAACCTATGAGTTATACTCAAAGATGAAAATAGCAGTTGCAGAGGGCATAGCGGTTAGTGGCCAAAATCCTACGTAGCAATTGCGAGGATACACAGCAAGTAGCGGTATGAATTTTTTAAGTGGTAAAAAATTCTTGAATCTTATGCAACATCCAATCTTGTGTTTTTTTAGTGATTTGAATCCATATAAGGGTAGAGACAACTTTAGGAAAGGCTGTCAAGGAGGATAAATAGGAAAAATAATGTTTTAAATTGAAAGTGCTTAGCTCTACTAGGTTTTAAACCATACCATTGCTATTTTCAAAATAGCGTAACAGCCCCAACTACTATGGCCGATAATGTGTAGCAGCCACCATTTTGAACTAGGGTTATACTGTTATGTGCCCCTACTACAATTGTTATATTCTGAAATGATTGAATCTACCGGTTGCTTATGCCATGGAACTCAGTTGCATAATTAATGAGTTTACCAAGCTGTTATCATATACTTGAATGGCCAATTGGTAACATGGATAACCTTTATTGCCTTTTTCTTACAACTGTGGATGATTTCTACTGTTATGAAATTAATTTTGGGGTGTGTGTGTGTTGTCCTTCATTTTTGCCACTATTCTTTTTTCTTTTTTTATTATAAATTAAGTACTCCTTTATTTCTTACCTGTCCCAACATTTGCAGGAAGCTTGCATGTTTTTCATTGAAACGTGATGATTAGTTCAAGCCCATCATCAAAAATTGTGCCTTTGGAATCCTCACACATCAGTGTAGCAAGTACCATGAATCTGAACATGCGACCACACCAGCAACCCAGCCCGCAAGCAAGAGCCTTGAATGGACCTGTGGCTATTCTTTGGGACATTGAAAACTGCTCTGTTCCATGTGGCATTCACCCTGAGGATGTTGCTGGCAATATCCGAATGGCGTTGCGGGTGCATCCTGTGATTAAAGGAGCAGTTACAATGTTCTCTGCTTATGGAGATTTCAATGCCTTCCCACGACGACTAAGAGAGGGCTGCCAAAGAACTGGTGTGAAACTCATAGATGTCCCAAATGGTAGAAAGGACGCTGCCGATAAGGCTATCCTGGTCGATATGTTTTTATTTGCACTTGACAATCCTCCTCCCTCCTCAATCTTACTTATATCAGGGGACGTAGACTTTGCACCTGCTTTGCATATACTGGGCCAACGTGGGTATACCATCATCCTTGTCATCCCCGCTGGACGTGTCTCATCTGCTTTGACTAATGCCGGTAGGTTCGTCTGGGACTGGTCCAGTGTGGCCCGTGGGGAAGGTTTTGTGCCCCCAAAAGCATTCATGCTTCGTGGGCCTGATGTTGCAGGGTACCTCATGGGCTGCCATCTTGGTGACAGCCCAGATACTCAAAATGATGATGAAGCAATTGTCTACAGAGGAATCTTACAGAATGAATTCTCCACTGAGGCTAGCGCAAACCAGATATATTCCTTCAGCTCTTCTCACGTCTCGAGGGATATCTTAAGAACACCACTCTCATTATCTGAATACACCAACAATTTGATTGGTGGGGTGCCTTGTTTTCCTTCTTCAAGATCCCATAGTCTCCCATCTGGTTCGAGTGAGGTCTCTACAACTGCTGCTTTTGGTGATCTTAGTGAAGCACAAGAACAAACAATGTGGGTGCAGCCAGGAGACTTTCAGCATTTGAAGGGCCAATTAGTGAAGCTGCTTGAGCTGGCAGGGGGAAGCTTGCCTCTCACGCGTGTTCCAGCTGCGTATCTAAAGATCTTTGGACGGCCTCTATACATGGCCGAGTATGGTGAATGTAAGCTTGTGAACCTTCTCAGGAGGATGGCAGATACACTGACTGTGGAAGGGAAGGGCTATGAGAAGTTCGTTTGCCTCTGCAGTTCCCTTCACAGACCTGACGGAGCCGGTTCAAGTGGTCCAGTTTTAAAGAAGAAGGGAGTGCAGGAGAACACGGAAATGATTTCATCCTTTAACATGGTAGGCTCTTCAGATGAGTTTTCAGATGATGAAAGGGTACATGCAGGAGACATGAGGACCATCGAGGCCAATGTGGGCCTACACTGTGAAATCAATGAGCATCTTGAGTGTTTCAGGCGGGAGCTGCAGGAGCTTCTTGTAAGCTACTCTTGCAAGATTCTGCTGAGTAGTTTTGAAGCTTTATATGAGCAGCGGTACAAGAAAACTCTAGACTACTATAGCTTTGGAGTTGATGAGTTAGAAGAGCTGATTGAGAAGGTCAGAGATGTTGTGATACTGCATGAAGAACCGGGCAGCAAGAGGAAGTTTCTTCTTGCTAACTGCTTTAGTGGCTAGAGATTAATATAAACTTGGCCTGGATGACATGGACTTTCATATATCAACCCCACTTTCATGCTGATGTGGTTTGAGTGATGCTGTTTTCTCAAACATTCAGAAAAAAAGGTATGCTGTTTCCCTTAGGATGTGCTCAGATGTCTGGGAAGTTGAAGAAAATGTGTATGTTTATTTTGTTTCTCTTGTTTTTGTTCTTTATACTTGTTGCACAAGTCTGACATGGATATAGCACCTATTTACAGTTGTCCCGGTGTAAGATGTGGGTGATAGACAGCTGCGGAAGTTGTATTGCATTGGACTGGCTGATCAACCACTAACTGAGAATTTGTAAAGTTAACTATCATTTTTTGTCAGATGTCTCCGAAGAGACCATTTTACATCCTCTACATACTTATGGTTTAGGCATGCCTATCGCTTTATTTACCTTACGAGAGCAGTTTTGGGCTGCTGCGCACATGCACACCCAAAATCCTAGCCGTCCATTACAGTCACCTTGTTGTGTTCCCTGGGGTGGGCTGCTCATGTATATATATATATATATATATTTTTTATGATCTACGGTATCCCTTGCCAACCTAGCCTTCGGACCTTTGGCCTCCGACTCGGGAAGTTACCCAATTCTAACAAGCAAGGACTATTCCATGAGTACATATATGGCCACACACTTAGTACCCGGATAACACAGGGGGGCAGGAGTTGAACTTGAGACCTTGGGGAGCAAATCCAAGTCTCAAATCAACTGAGCCACTGCCTTAATGGCTGCTCATGTATGTTGAATGGTAAATGGCCCGTGTCCTTTTAAGGTTGCTTGTGGATATTAAGGCCCTATTTGGTTGCATTAAAATCATAGGAATTGGATACATATGGCGGTTGAAAAGGAAGATTAAAGATGGATTTTCACCTATATATTTCAATTCTTATATATTTTAATGCAAACTAACAGGCAGGGATCTTGAAATGCATTGACCATTGATAAAGACTACGTAAATGTCAAATGTGTTGACCATCGATAAAAACTATTTGAAGGGTGCTAGTGATGCTATGCATTGTGTTTTGAAGTATGGAATTATTCATTTACTTGTCAGTACTACCATTAGTTTGTTTTAGAGCACACTGGAGAATGGGAGGCAATTGTACCGACAAGAGTCTGCAAGAAATATAGCTTCCATTTGGGGTAAGCCCATACCATTAAATCAGTTCCATGAGTTGGCAGCCATAAATTTCTCACTCCAATTGTTATGCTATTCACTCTAAGATGTGATTTTATCTGCAAATTTATTCTGTTATCATTGTGATTTCTTAGTTCTTTCAATGTGATGCAGGCTAGATCTATGGTTGGCCAGCCCATTGGGTTCAAGCCCAGTGAAGAATCTTCAATTACAATTATTATAGGATTTTTAGTTTTCTCTGATTTTAAGTTTATTAGAATTCTTTTATTTTTAGAAGTTCATATTATGTTTGGTTTAGAATTCCTTATTTGATTTGAATTGGTTTATTTTCTTAATTAAAAAATATTTTATCTATAAATAAAGATGTAATCCCTTCATGAGATGCAGTTATTGATATTGAATAAGAATTTAAGTTCAGTTCTCAATTGAGAGAGTTGTTGTTTGTCTTTAGTGAGGCACCTTGCATCTTATCCTTAAGCCTTTTGGCTTGAAGATTAGCCTTTGGTTATTCTTTTTCTCTGTGCTGCTTCAATTGGTGTCAGAGCAGAGATCCAATTTTGAATCACCGACCGGACTATTCGCTGATTCGAGGTAACATATCCCATCTTGTTTCACCATTCCATCATCACCGTTCATCACTATCTCCCCATCATCATCATCTTTGTTCATCACCCTTACCATCGTACCCCACCAAACCCCTTCACTGCAAGTTTGGTGATCCCAAGCCTGACCCATTAGCATTAACAAAAAAGAAAAACAAAACAACGAAGAAAAAGAAGCTGAAGTAGCAGCAGAAGAAATAAAAATCAGAATTGGGCCCATGCAACACCCAATTAGAGCATAACAAGAACACTATCCAGTATTTTATTAGGTTAATTGATTTCATCTGTTGATTCTCCTACGGGCGATATCTTGGCCATCTCATATCTGACCAATAATCCATCTTCCCGTGCATAATTCTGTCAATCAAGCTATCAGGTCTGTCCCTTTTTGAAAATTTTGTATTTTTACATCAAAGTCAATATGTAAATCTTTGGACCATATGATAATTTTCAAAGCATGTTGTACGAGTATAAATATGGAGATTGGCATTTTGCAAATAAGGTCTACTTTGAGCAGTTCCTCAATTTTAGACAGACAGATTCGACGGTTTATGAATATTTAAATCAATTTTCAAGATTACACCAAGTTTGTAATTCAAAAAAAAAAAAAAAATGAGCTGCATGATTTGACTCGCTTTATCAGAGGTTGAAGCCAGATATTTTTGAGAAGATAAAACCTTGCAATAATGTTCATGAAGCATATAAGGAAACAATTCATGTTAAGCACAAGCTTTAGCGATCCTATCTATAACAAGTTAAACCTGAAAAAGAACATTCTCTGTGATGAACGATAGATCAGCTGAAACAAATTTTGCGGAAAAAGATACTCATGCCCTTATCATTCGTCGGCTTCTCACTACCAATGAAAGGGAAGATAAAGAGTGAAAGCAAACTATGATATTCTGGACATGAGTAAAGTGTGAAGACAGATTAGCCAATATAGTTATTGATCATGACAGTGCTATCAATTTTGTGGCACAATATGTTATGACAAACTCAATTGGCCTACAACGACTCTCCTAAAGCCTTACAATGTTGCATGGTCTAATACTTCTATCATTACTGTAACTCACAGATGTCTAGTATTTTTCAAGATTGGTGTATATAAATATAAAATTTGGTGTGATGTAATTCCTATGAGTATCACTGATACTCTTTTGGGACAACCATGGCTTCTTGATCGGAAAGTGCAATATAACAAAGAGAAGAATGTCTAGTCCTTCTCTTGGAAAGGACGATATGTTAACCTTTTTTGCATTACAACCAGCAACCTCTTCATCTACCTCATCACCATCAATTGAAGAGTCAAAAGATTAACACAAAGAAGAAACAAATTCCAATGATGATGTTGACAAACCTGTTCAAGGACAAAATGATCTCATGACAACCTCCAGTGAGGAGCAAAAGGTAAAGCAAGATGATGCACAAGTAGACGGTAATTATTCAATGGATCTGATTGCCACATCGGGCGACAAATCATTTGCTCCAGTAGTTTTGCAAGATGTGTCCACATGGATTGAAGTGCACCACATTGATTACATCTTTAGAGATCAACTAATGCCAATTAGCAATTATGCTATATTAGTACAGACTCTACAATTAAAGCATATAATGGTCAGATCACACCATCAAAATACAACCAACTATCAAAAGACGCAATGCCTCCAACTTATTTCTGAGTAGAATAGAAAATTCGATCTTACTTTCAAGGCATATCCTTAACATGATGTTCAACTAGCGATACGGAAGTTTATTCGAATGATTTTCGACCCAGTTGGATATTTACAGAACTCAAGGTGCTCGAGTTCTCCTCCAAGAGGGAGAAAGTTGATACATGTCAGATTTATGATTAGCCAGCCCATTGGTTCTAAGCCCAATGAAGAATTTTCAACTACAATTATTATAGGATTTTTAGTTTTCTAGGATTTTAAGTTTATTTGAATTTTTTTATTTTTAGAAGTTCATATTATGCTTGATTTAGAATTTCTTATTTGATTTGAATTGATTTATTTTCTTAATTAAAAAGTATTTTAGTTATAAATAAAGCTGTAATTCCTTCATGAGATATACAGACATTAATATTGAATAAAATTTTGAGTTTAATTCTTGATATCCTATCCTTAAGCCTTTTAACTTGGAGATTAGCTCGCTGGCTTTTCTTCTTTTCTGTGCTGCATCACAATACCTTTTCATCAAATATTGATTTAAGATAATATTTCAAGTTTTCTTTAAATTATTATAGTGAGTTTGTTTTTAATGCTCCGTTTGAATGACAGATAACTCCTTTCCATGTGTTCCGTTCTCAGCATGATTCTCAACCCCGTTAGACATGATGAAATGAAAGATTATAATGATACCATCCCATCGTATTCATGTTGATCCAAGCCTCCAATATTGAAACCTCGTAATATAATATAATATAATGGCAAAAAATCAAAAAAAGGTCCTAAATGAGTTTTTGATCAAGCGGGTACCACTAAAATTCTAGATTAATCATTACATGATGCTTTATTAACTGATATTTGGAGATGACTATTATGAGTAATGGGTATTTGGTCATAGCAGTTTGTATTGTTCCATTAATAAAACCATCGTTTTCCCATTAAATCAGGTTCTAATAAGTTTTTTCTAAATGTTAAAACATTATAACTTCCATTACAATACAGGATGTGAATTAATTATGGGACCTTTCCGTAATTGGGCTGAGATTTTTGTTCCAAATTCTGATTTCTAACCCAGAAAGTTAAGCTGGAACTAGGCCCTCTCAATCTAAATGCACCGTCAGTTAGGCATGTCATTTATATATTTGAATTTGAATGTGCTTAATATATTAGCTGTTGGTTAGGACCTGGTTTGGCTGTGAGACCCACGAGACAAATTTGGGCCTTATATTTTGCTACACTTGTCACACCCGAAAATCTGAGATCCTTGGGATCCCCCAAATTACGATGCATGACGGGTCAACAACAATTAAGTTAAATAAATTCTAAACTTTATTAAATAATCCAAATGGAATAACAATAAAAACCAATTCACTAACATAATAAATAAAGAAGTTTAAAGTGAGAGTAATTCTTAAAACATAATAATAAACTTCTTAAATGCTAATAAATTTCTACTTCAATCCTTTGAATCTAAAGCTAGACTCCCGTGGCTCATCTCTCACTCCCGTTTCTACAAAACAAGCTAGATTTCATCGGGTTCTGACTCAACCTCGAAATCTATGGAAAAAAAATAAGGGTGAGTAAAACTTAACATGTAATATGAACTATAAAACTTAGCAAACATGTAACAATCTAATAAATCAAATTTAGAGTCATGGTTCGTATATACAATGTATATCAAGTAAAGTAAGTGCAATATCTTTGAAGCAACAAGAAAGTAATATGACCAAATTTCAAGGTATTTCAAATAATTGAGCGAATAACCAAGTTGACAAGTAAAGTGGGACTAACTGCAGACTAGCAATATCGCACAAAGGGGTCACAATCCCAATATCATACCCAAAAAAGCTAAAATCCGCGGCGAGCGACTTTACGGTGCATTACCCATACTTTAAAAAAATACCTTAAGAATACACATAGTAAATATGAAAATTCAAAACCTTTTTCAATCACAAATTTAACAAAGGGTTGAGATCACAATTGAATAACATTTTATCAAGATTTCTCACATTTTTCAACAGCTTAAATCCAATAATAATTTAATGATCAACAATCAATTTCACAAATAGTCAATTGTAGCATGATGATAGCAAGGAAACAGGACTAGGTCTAGCATAACCATCATGTGTAAGTATGTCAAGAGTAACAAAGTATCATAATAATCTAGAATTATTTCAATAGTTAAAAGTCTGACATATTTAAACCAAAACGAGACAAGGCTTGAAAACTCTATGGCTAAAGAACTATGGTAAGATTACTTGCCTAGATTGTCGGCGATCGGAGGATTTGGCTCTCTGGTCATAGAAGTCCGGTGTAAGTTTTTGTTAAGATAAGGAGAATATAAATTCATATGCAAATGACTAAATGAGATTAAATATTATTCATGGAATTGTATGGGCTTGAGCTGTGTCAATGAACGGGGTTGGTGGTTCCAATTCAGGCGACGGAACACCAGTGGATGAGCGATGGTTCAGGTACATATGTGGTTTAGTAAATCGGGCTTAAGCATAGATTTAAATGGGAAAATTTGAAAACTATAGATTTAAGCCTAGATTGGGTATAACAGGTGGATCTGAAGTAATAGTTGTTAGTAATGAGTCCCGAGGGAAAATGGGTCTAAATGACTTTGAGTTTATGCATCAAGTTTTGACTTGGGTCGGGCTTGAGATTCAGTTTGGTGAGATGGGTTGTCAGATGCGCCCAGATCAAATAATGCAAGCGGGCTTTGGGACTTCAGATCAGCAGATTCATTAGATGGTCTCCAGAGTTCAGAGGCTAAATGAGTTGAGTCCTTGACCCGGAATAAGGAGGGTGGTTCTGCTTAGTGAGACGAAGGTGGCTGATTTACGATAATTCATCCATGAGCAGAGGGAGAAGAATGAGAGAAAAAGGATAAGGAAGAAGATGACCTGTGTTGTGTTGCGTGTCTGGGTGATGAACGGTGCAAGTGGAGGAAGAAGAGAAACAGATGGATAGAGAAGGAAGGAAACATTAGAGAAACCTGAGGAAAAGAATGCAGAGATGATGAAGGAAATAAGTGGGCAGAGGTGGTTTCGTCTGGCATTGAAGGGCAGAAGAAACAAGGAAGAAAGAAAAGGAACGAACAGAGAAGGGAAGAGAAAATCCAGAAAAGAGAACAAGAAGAAGAGAAGAAATAGAGAAGGAAAAGAAACAAAAGGAAGAAGACGCAGGATGAAGATGAAACAAAAGGGAAGAAGACGGAAGGTAAGGGGAAGAAGAAGAAAAGAAAAAAAGAAAAGCAAGAAGAAAACAGAGAAGATGAAGAAGAAGAAGATGATCAGAAACAGAGGGGAGTCGACTGTTTGGCTGCTGGGAGAATAAAGAGAGAAGGAAACAAGACATGCAGAGAGGGAGGAGAAGTATTAAACATTGATGGGTTCAGGGTTGGGTTCACGTTGGCTAGAATTGGTTTAACAGAGGTGGGTCCAGCAAGTGAATGGGAAGACATGAAGCAGGGAGAGGACAGACGAGCATTGGATGTTTTGCAGCGATCATGTAGAAAGGAGAGAAGGTGCATGACTGAGGAAAAGGAAGAAGTGAAACTGAAAGTGGAAGAGAAAGTTAGAGAAGACAGGGAGAAGTAGGAAGAAAACAAAGAAAAAAAGAAGTGAACAAGGAAGATGGAGTTGTAGACAGAAGCCAAGGCTCAGCTCCATAGGTTCTGTGATAAATGAAGTGCAGGGGCTCAGATTCAACAGAGATGGGTGCTAGTTTTGGTGGGTTCCGGGGCAGAAGAAGGGAAAGAAAGAGAGAAGAAAGAAAAAGCAAAGAGGAAGAAGAAGAAAAGAGTGGAGAAGCAGTGACAGCAGAGAAAAACAGGACCGGGGAAGAAGAAGGCAGAACAAGAAGATGAGGAAAAGAAGAAGAAGTCAGCAGAGGAGAAAGAAAGAAAGAAAACGAAAGGAGGAGCGAAAAACAGGAAAGTAAAGAAACGGAAAAAAAAAAGATGCAGGGAAGAAGGAGATGAAGATGACCCGGTGTGTTGGGTTATGTCTTGTATTCCGGTTTAGCCGGATCGGTCGTCTGGGTTAGCCAGAACCGAGGCTCACGGTTAGGGGTATTTTAGTCATTGTGTATGGGTTTTCTTGGTGGCCAAGAAAGCGGAAACTATATATATTGATGTATTGTAACCCTAGATCCTGAGGGGATTGAGATGGGATCATAGTAGATGAGTTCTCTCCTCCCGTGGACGTAGGCATGGTTGCCGAACCACGTAAAACTGCTGTGTTCATGTGTGTGATTGCTTGATGGGTGTGATTGCTGTATGTTAATCGTGGTAGATCCGTTGATCGCGGGTTGTTTCCGTTGCGCCGCTTTTCCCAACAAGTGGTATCAGAGCAAGGTGGAGATTGTTGGGTTATGTCTTGTATTCCGGTTTAGCCGGATCGGTCGTCTGGGTTAGCCAGAACCGAGGCTCACGGTTAGGGGTATTTTAGTCATTGTGTATGGGTTTTTTTGGTGGCCAAGAAAGCGGGAACTATATATATTGATGTATTGTAACCCTAGATCCTGAGGGGATTGAGATGGGATCATAGTAGATGAGTTCTCTCCTCCCGTGGACGTAGGCAGGTTGCCGAACCACGTAAAACTGCTGTGTCATGTGTGTGATTGCTTGAGGGTATGATTGCCTTGTGTTCATCGTGGTAGATCCGTTGATCGCGGGTTGTTTCCGTTGCGCCGCTTTTCCCAACACGGTGGAGGAAGAAAACAGAGAAGGAAAGAAAAAGAAGAAGAAGATAACAGAGATGGGTACAGAGCCGAGAGTGCAGGTGAAAGAGAGAAAACTGAGACGAGAAGAGGAATAAAAGGTAGGAGGAGAGAAGAAGGAATAACGAAAGAAGAAAAGACACAGAACGAGAAGGAGAGTAAGAAAAAGAAAACATGCGATGAAGAACAGACGGAAGAAGACTATACAGGTGGGCTCGGCTCGGGTTAGGTGGGTTCGGGTCTGACCTGGCTTGTTCAGGCTGGGCAGTGTAGATTTATGCAAATAGTGGCCTGGTGAGATGTGTGGCTAATGTATTGATGACGATAATGCTCACGATGATGGCAAATTCAATGATGTAGGGTTTGAAACCCTGGTATGAGCAGAGCAACAAGATAAAAGAAAAATCTATGCTACCATACAAGAACATAAGATAACCCATTATAGTAACCAGTAAAAGAAGGAGAGAGAGAGAGAGAAGAAAGACATAGCTTAAGAGGAAAGAAAAAATTCTAGAGGAAAGAAAAAATTCTAACACAAGAGAGGAATTCGAAGGTGTGATTCAAAGGGGAATGAGGGGTGTTTATTATGGAAAAAGAAAAGCAATAGTTTTAAATGGAGTTTTAGTTCTAGCCAAACTTAGTCAAAGAAGTTTAATTCAAATTGAATTTTATCCCCAAGTAGAGTTAGGATAAGTTAATATGCTTAAGGAGATTTAATCCAAATAAAATTCCAAATTTAAACACAACTCGATGATTCTCAAATTCTATTAATTTATGGGACCTACATAGTGACTTTATATATATTAAAACTCTAAAAATCGAGGCCTTTGAGAGATGCCATATCAGCATCTCGTATTTTTCTTTTTTTTCTAAAGCGTCATGTCATCTTTCAAAAATCTCCTTTGCCATCTCACTCATCTAAATCTCTCCTTCCCTTATTATTAGAACCCCTATCATCATCATAATCCCATAATATCATTTAAAATCTCTCATTCCCTTATCATTAAAATCCCTATCATCATCATAATGGCATAATATCATTTGATTCAAATCTTAAAGATATCAAATCTAACTCCATCCTTATCATCTCAACATCACATGCATCCTCTATCTTTACCACCCAATAAACCTAAATCTAACCCATGTAAGAGAGGCTTATACAGAGATTTCCATTCCAGCAATCGCCTCTTCACCGAAGAATCAAACGGCGCCGAGTTCAACAGACAAATCTAAGGTTTGGAATGTCTACGACCCCGTCTCCGGCAAACTCATGACGACGAGGACTTTCAACGAGGGTGATTTGAACTCTAGAGGCGAAAACATCAAGGAAGCAAAGCTTGCACCACTGAAGAGATCTAAAAACCTTAGATTCATGTCGGCTTTTGGTTCTAGAGCAGAAAAATTCGTTTCTGTGGGAGCTGCTGGGGCGTGGGATATGTGATGAAGAAGAAAGGTGGGAAGACGAGTAGTGGGTGAATCAAACCCATGTTCCAGAACCTTATGCAGAGCTTTCCATTCCAGCAATTGCCTTTGCATCGAAGAATTGAATGGCACCGAGTTCGACGAATCCAAGGTCTGGGCTATCTATGACCCTGTCTTCGGTGAATTCATGACAACAAGGACTTTCAACGAGGGCGATTTGAACTCTGGAGGCGAAAACGTCGAAGAAGACTATCAAAGAGATCTGGAAACCCTAGATTCGTGTTGGCTTTTCGTTCTATGGCAGAAAAAACCATTTCTGTGCGAGCTGCTGTGGGTGTGGGATACGTGATGAAGAAGAAAGGCGGGAAGACGAGGGTTTAGTGGGTGTGCGGTAACTGCGGAGAGTCGTACTTGTAGTGGTGGGGTACTTGCCAGTTTTGCCATACCGTAGGCACTTTGAAGGAGTTTGCAGAGAGTGAGAAAGCTGGGAACAATGTCAGGGGGTTTGAAATATGTGAAAAATGTGACACGGCCATGGCTGCATAGCGTATCCTCATCATCACCACGCACTAAACCTAAATTTAACCCACGTTCCATAGCCTTTACTTATGCTCCTCTTTGCACCCAACCAAACCAAACGATGCCTCGAGTCCGTCTCTATGCCGTTACTACATTCTACATTGATCAACTAATCAGACACCTTCCCTTTCACAGCCATCATCACCGATCATGCAACTATCTTCTCTTGCTCACCTACAACTTTCGACCCACTATGAAGATTCATCTCCATCCTTACCTATCATCATCCTCTTTTCTTGTTCCTTTTCTTCTTCTATCTCCTTCTGATGATTCTTTTTCTGCTTTATTTCTTCACTGCATCTTTCTTCTTTTCCTTCTGCCCAAGAATTGACCTCAACCACCTCCAAATGCAGCACTCATATCCTTTCTTCTCTCAATCTTCATTCTCTCTTTTCTACTGTCATCATCACTGATCAAACAACCTGCAACTATCTTCTCTCGCTCACCTACACTTCCCACCTACTGTGAAGATTCATCTCCATCCTTACGTAGCATCAGCCTCTTTTCCTTCTTTCCACTCTTTTTCCTTATTTACTTCTTCCCAGATTTTACGATCTTGCTTTCAATTTCATAAATATATTTTCTTTTCTCTTTAGTACTATTTAGTAATCTTTTACATTTCTTTCATTCTTTAAAATTTTATCCATAAAATAAAATTTAAGAATTATAGATAATATATTTTCCTTTGATATTTATTTTTTCTTAATTATATTTCAAAAAAATCTTAAATCATAACATTTTTTTTATTTTGGCCTGTGTTTAGCACAGGCGTTCGTTGTTAGTAATTAATTATCCAAATTTAAATATCATAGAATCATAAAATAATAATAATCACATGAGGGGTTCATCACATATTAAATTAAAGGTCAAAATTTATTCTAATTAAGAATTAAAATTTGGGTTGTTACAACACTCTGGCATGGCTTGTTTGCAGCTTCACATAGATCTTCACATCTTGAACATATTCTTAATTTCAAGATCTCTCCTGGAAGAAGGCAATGGTGATGACTTCTTCCAAATGATGTGGAATCAGTCATAATCAAGATGCAATGAAGGATTTGGTCTTGATTAATGTGAAAGGCCATTCTACAAAAATAAATGTGAGTAGGTAGGCCCAACAACTGTAAGTTCCTAAAATAGACACGCCTCCCTCTCAGCATGTCTTGAGAGTTGAGGCCAACAACATTCTCTAATTGGGCAACTCTGGTATTTCTGGTATCAAAGCTTTGGGCCGAGTCACACATTTCTGGCATCAAACTTTAGGCCGACTCAGTCTGACTCAGCCCAAGGCTAATTTTGTTTTTGTGTTTTTCTTTTTCTGCTTAAAAGGAGATTATAATAAAAAATAATGTCAACTACATATGGGAAAAACAAGAAAGAGACATACTAGAAAAAACAACAAATACAGTAAAATAAATAAAAAGACACTACTCTTTTGGTAATAGAACTGTTCATAGGAACAATTTTAGTTAAATCTTCTATCTGCAGAATAGTTATTCCTTTACTCAGATTTCTCCTATTTAACATTTGTTCCTGCAAAAGCAAATATTTAATATCAGTTGACAGAAAATCCTTGAAGACGGTGGGTGAAAATTGGAGAAGCCAATTGAGATAGAGCATATGCAACTAAATTAGTCATTCTAGAGCAATACATGAAGGACTAATGTCGGTATCTTGTCAAAAGAGTTACTATTTTCTTCCAAGTGAAGGATAGATTCCATGAGAAAATTGAGTGGCCCTGCAAAGCTCTACATATTAAAAGAGCATTACCCTCAATGACAATATTTTGAAGTTGATGAAGGACAATTACTTTTAATACTTTTTGCAGCCTGTGAAGTTCAGCTTGGAGTGCGTTAATTGTGTTCATCTTAGCTGCATAACTGACAATCATTTTACAAGTATGATCCCATATAATTCTTCCATAATTGGCATAATTTGTAATCAAACTTACTGGATCAACAAAGTTGAGGTTGAGAAATCTATTACGTGGAGCTTGCCATTTTCCAATAACAACAAAAGTAGAAGCCACACAATCAGCTAACTCATTTGAAATATGCCATTCATGCATAAAAGAGGCTCATTTGGCATGAATATTGGCCCATTGAAGAGGTGAATATTGAAAAAGATAGAAATTTTAAGCTTTTTAAATGTAACAAAGGGTGATAAGTCTAATCGAAGAACGCTAGAATTAGTTTCCTAATGTTGCAACGCAGGTAAGACTAATTAAATATGAAGGAAAAATTTACCAAACAAATTTTGCAAAAAATCATAATATATTGAAAAGATGGTCAATTGTTTATGGTGCTTTTCGACAAAATATACAATCTAACAGTAAAGACGGAATAATTTTGTAAAGATGAAATAATTTTGTGAAGATGGGTTCAGATATTCATACCTCCACGCAGTAAATGCAAAAAAAAAAAAAAACACACACACACATACATACGTACACACTTAATTTTTGGGGGAATAAAAGTTTCCAGAATGGTGCCAAGGGAGATGATGTCCAGAAGGTATAAGAAATGTCCAATTCAACCCAACTCGAGAGGTGGTCCAGTTCCCCCAGTTTGGTATCTTTCAATCCTTGACCAGTTCGTGAGAGGAGAGTCCATATCGTCTTATTAAAACCCGACGGTCCGTTTCCCTCCTTAAATCTAAATTCGTGAGAGGAAGGATCAGGGTCCCTGTTTTGGTATAGCTGGGTTAAATCCGTACTTATCCTGACTCGTACGTTGTACGTGCCCTGCCTGTGATGAATGTGATGGGTTGGGTCAGTATCACTACAGAGTGCAGATTAACCCACACTCTTTTTAATTTGCAAGGATGTCGACATTTTAAGGGACTTGTTAAATTTTTTATCTTTTCTTTTTACCATACACCTAGCCAACGGATACTCACCCGTGTCTCTGCCATGCTACAAAGAAGAATTAATCCTCGCCGTTTATGTGTGGAAGAGAGATGTCTTGCCAATTAAACTATTATATCATTAAATGTAAAATATTATTTTTAGCAACATGGGTCAAACTGATCAATTTAGTAAAGCCCAAACCTAGCTATAGTTAAAAACTTTTCTGCTCCAAACCTGTCAACATGTCCCACCAGTAGTAGTAGATGTAGGTGGTAGAGTATCATTAAAGTTTTCTTCCGTATCTCTATTCTTATTCCAATTTAGCTATTCAAAATGGAGCCATAAAGTCTTTTTAAAATTCTTATTTCTATGAGCCTGTAAATGGAGCAGAAGATTTGTTTTTATTTGTCTAAGGAGGGTAGGTTCTCTACCAAACACTCTTATTTCCTAAATATTTATCTGATTTTATTTTGGTAAAAATGTATATCCATCATTTACTATGCGGTGAGGGACATTTGAATAATTAAAAATTTTTGTATCTAAACCAGGAAAGTCATATATGGTAATATAAAAAAATAAGAATGCTCATGTGTAAATAAGGAAGGCCATCTAGGTGTCCCTTGTGTTAAAAAAGATGAAAAGTCATATATGGTAATATGAAAAAACAGGCTTATTTGTGAAAAATGAAAGCCACGTAAATCTTCCTTACCTTATGGTTATAGATAGAGGCACATTAGCATTTTCTTGGCAAACAAATAGATATTAAAAATAGAAATAATAAACATTTAATTAATTCAACCCATTTTCATGCCTAATAGCGATAGTTGACAGTTGATTACACACTAACAATAAAAAAAAAACTTGATGATCATTGATATAGGCCTATCCAGCAAGTGATATCCTCCTTTGGTTGCCACCTAGATAAATAGTCTATAATGATTATTAAAAGTTTCATACATTGATTTGGCCTTTGGTATTCACATATTTCAACTTACTTTCACGGGGTGATCCTAACCATCCAGTTTTTTTGCGGTTGAAATGTCCATTCACCAATATTGACTGATCATCAGATGATTCTCACCTTAATTGCACTGATGATCTTAACTATCGAATCGGTGGGACTGAATTCAGAATCAAATCGAATACAATGGAGAGGACCAAGCACCCGTCCAAACCATCCACATCATGACGTCGCTTTGGATCTTTGACCCGTCTTTGGACGAAGACAAATATGAAAATGTAGGATCTTGGGTGATCTCGTGGTCCATTACTGATGTTGCCTCCAGTTGCCTATCCCTCTCAACAATCAATGTGATGGAACAATTCCAACTATCCAGTGAAACGCCAAACATAAATGGTCTTGCATTAGTACAAGAAATAAACGATTTGATAACTGATCTCTATCGTTTGGACATGGCCTCTCATTTCTAAGCCACGGTCCTAGCCACCTTTGCTATCCCTGGGTTTTATCTATCCCATCAATTAAAAAAAAAATAATGAATTGCATCTCTATCCTTTTACGTATACAATTATAATTATTTGATTATGTACCCATGTGTAAATGGTCTTTATCGATTTGGAAAAAGCTTATGATAGGGTATCGAGGAATTTAATTTGGTGGGTCTTAAAGAAAAGGAATGTCCCAAGAGGTTACATTAAAATTTTAAAAGTTATGTACGAAGGTGCAATAACAAATGTGAAAACCACATGTGGAGAAACATGCGAATTTCCCGTGACTATAGGCTTACATCAGGGATCATCTTTAAGCCCTTATCTCTTTGCATTAATTATGGATGAGTTAACTGTGCATATTCAAGAAGAAGTACCATGGTGTATGTTGTTCGCAGATGATATAGTATTGGTGAATGAATCAAGAGAGGGTGTAAATGCAAAGCTTGAGAGATGGCGGAGGGCATTAGAATCTAGAGGCTTTAAAATAAGTCGTACAAAGACATAATATATGGATTGCAATTTCAGTGGACATATACAAAGTGTTGAAACCACTGTCAAAATTGAAACCCATGAGATACCACGTAAAGATTCTTTTCGGTACCTAGGCTCGATGATTAGTAAGGATGGGGAGATTGACGAAGATGTGGAGCATAGGAAAGACTTCTGTCAGCAACAAGAGGATTCATGCACTCTTGAGGATTTCAAGTCATTCCTAACTTCATTGTAGAAAATGGTAATCCTCTCCATAATATTTTCATTTTATGCGAGAAAAGTGTGTTGTGTTAGCTAATGAAGCAATGAGCTGTAGAATTCCAACTTCTTTGGTACAAAACACGTTCCATTTGATTGAGAATGTAAAAATAAAGTGTGGTAGAGATTGAATCCATTACCTTTTCTTCTCATCTCATCTCATATGGCTTCAATTAAGTTTGAAAACCACCTACACCATATGAGTTTTATCTATCACTTTAGTAATAATTATATATAGGGGGATATTCATGTGCATACATCCCTCACCATTTTGGTAGGCACACTTTCTTTTTTAGACCTAACATGGTAAAAAAGGTATGTGATAGTTTTGTACTTTTGCACACTAATACATTTCAAAGAAGGAGTGTCACTAATCATTTTGGTGAATGATGTATGCACTTAAATATTATTCATATATATATATGTTTAAGTTCAGAAGGTTAGGTAATAAATCTCAAAACTGCCCCACACCAAAAAAGCTACTCCCAAACCCGCCCTTAATAAGAGCGGGTTAGGGTGGGTTCCATTTATATTCGATCCATTGTTATCCCTAACCAGCTAAAAAGGAGCATGATTCCAAATGCTTTAAATGCTAGTGTTAAGATATTTTTAAATTCCATCATTCTAATCAATCAATTGGGCTTAAGCTGTACTAAAACTTGTATTATAAAAAATATTTCACTTTGACCTATCAAAGCACAAAGCTTGTGGGTTAAGTGGACTTATGCCCATGGTTTTTTTTTTTTTTTTAAATACTTGGCTGAGGGGGTTAGGATGACAAGAAACCACAATTATATGAAAATAAACTTACTTTTGCATAAAGAAAAGCCTACTCAACTCAAGTAAGAGAGGAACCTTAGATTGAACCTTGTATAGTTTCCTAAACTAGGGTTGAGAGCTTAAAACCTATGAGAGCTTACACAACTGGGCAGAGCAAACATACGAGAATAGTAGCCCATATATTTGATAAAAGTAATCCACATAAGTGGCAAGAATAGCCTATACACGTGAAAAAGTGGCATATCCATGGATACATCCATAGGTAATTGGGTGAGTTGTCTATTTGCCAATTACCCAAGCTGGGTGTGAGAATTGATACTAATTAGGCAACCCTAGTTCTCTATACCCACAGTCATTCACATAAGAAAAACATGAATTTGACTCTTTCTTAATTTAATCACTTGTTTTTTTAAGGCGATCATCATCAATACAACTCTTAAATAGAATAAAAGATTTTATAGGTTGGTAGTTCAAGGAAAGAATTTAACGCAGGGCCCATTAAAATTTGAAATAGAGTAAAATTTAATAAGCCCAAATTCTCCAATGTTCAAATCCGGATTCCAATTTAACCTCACAAATCATCTTCTTCCACTAATTATCTGTGAGGTCAAAGCCCTCGTAGACCTAAAATTACTCCACCTCATCAAAAAGCAGAAGAGAAAGAGGTAGAGAGTGAGTTAGAGAGAGAGAGAGAGAGAAAATCCCATCCTCTCTGGCTCCCTCCGTTCTTGCTGCTTCCTGTCTCCTCTCTCTCAAAACCCAATACACGGTTTTGACTGAAGAAATCAAAATATATATAAACAAAACTCTGCGCAGGAAAAATTGACCCAAATTACATTTCTCCCCTGCTTGATTCCCATTCAATTTTACCACAAAGGAAAGTAAAAACAAAACAAATCACAGTCTCTCTCAATCAAAACTCTCTGCAAAACAAGAAGAGAAGACCCATTGCTCTCATGTCCTCCACCTCTCTGACCGCCATGGAAGAACACCAACCCATTTCAATCTGCTCCTGTTTCCGCTCCAATCGTATCTGAAACTGAGAATTGTTCAAAACCCGTCTCCCAAAACCAATGCCGGATTCGAAAATCCCACCAAAATCCAATCTTGAGAAGAGATCCCTGTTCGTCTCGTTCCGCTCTCGTCAATCCACGCCTCCCCGATCTCATGTTCATCTTCTTGGGGGCTTTCCAGCGATTCCTGATCTGGGTTCCTGAGATTCTGGACGTGGGCGCCCTGGGGCCGTCCGATCGACGGTGGCGACTACGATGCAGCTTCGATTCTCTCCTAGCATGAGAAGCATCACGATCTCGAGCACCAATGGGATCCTTGACTTCATGAAGATCAAGGTCGCAGCTCGACACGTCTCCAATCGGACGCTGTTCTATTCTCTTCTCATCCTCGCCTTTCTTCTTCCGTTCGTCTTCATCCTCACCGCCGTAGTCACTCTAGAAGGCGTCAACAAGTGCTCCTCCCTTGGTATAAAACAATGAGAAGCTCTGATTGATCTCAATGCAATTTGCTTCTTTTCTTTTCTTACTTGCCGTTTATATTGATTTCATTTCACCCGTGTTATTCAATTGCTGTGTATTTGTGATGATTTGGACGTCTTTATCCTCTTTTTAATTGTTAATTATATTTTTATATATTTTGTGTTTATGGGTTTTCTTTGTTTTGATTTGTTTTGCTTGTGTTGTTGAATTGCTGCATAATTTGCTATAATTTGTGCATATTTGAATTTGGGTTTTCTCTGTATTGATATGTTTTTCTTGAATTCGCGCGTTTTTGTATTTGGGTGTTGCTTTCTTTTGTAGTTGATTGTAATGGGCTTTGAGATCTCTTAATGCCCAGCATAAAACCTGTGATTCAGTTTGCTTCATTCTTCTCTAATCTGTCTAAATTGTTGCATATTTAGTCATCGTTTGGGGTCTTTGCAATTGGTCTACATTTTTGTTGAGACTTTTTGAAGCTAAAACTAAAACCCGACATCGAATTCGCTTCTTTGTTTCTTCTTTATATTGATTTCTTTTGCTTGTGTTATTAGACTGTTGCATATTTTGTAATGTTCTGGGTGTCTTTGTATTTGAGGATTTTGTTTTTTTAAATTGTAACAGTGTATATGTTAGAGACTTTTTTTTTTTTGTTTCACCCATTATAAAACCCGTGTTTCTATTTATTATTTAATCTTTTTGTTCTATGTATTCATTTATATGGTCTGGGGTGGCAGATCTTGCAGTGAGATTCCTGCATGTCTCTTACTTGTATTTAGTTGTTGCCATTCGTACAAATTTGAAATATTTAGTGCTCCACATGAAAATACTATTTAATGAATTTCTTTCCCATGTGATTTTCCGCTGTTCAATTTTGCACAGATCTTGCAGTAACTCATGCAATTACTTTCAACTGCATCTATAGTTCTAAAAATTCAAAACCAGCCATTTGTTCTGTTATTTTCTTTATATTTGATTTTTATTTAATTTCCATGCAATAATTCATGTATATCGTTTGATTTGTCGTAATGTATACTGTTAATTTTAAGTTTTAGGAAGATCATAAATATTAAGTATGAATCTGATCTGGGTTTCACTTTATTAATGTGTTCTATTTGCTTTGTTTGAATTTGAATTGGATGATGGGATTTCTTTTTGGGTATCGATTAATAGTGTGTTTGTTATTGGGGTTTAGCGCATGAGTTCTAATATGCATTGCTAGGCTCAGTTTTGGAACTTTTTACAAGTAAATGTTATCATTTGTTGTTTGATCCTTTTATGTTTTTCTGATTGAGTTTGGTGTGGATGAAATTATAGTTATACATGGTTCATTTTCAGCTTTTCCTTTGTTTCAGATTGTTTAGGCAGGCGGCTGGGCCCAAGGTTTCTTGGAAGAACTGATAATTCGATGGTAAATGTTTGTCTCTGCAAATATATGTTAAAGATAATGGATTTAGTCGGAAGTATAGATATATTTGGTGTGTGCACTGTATATGTTGATCTTATGCCAGATTATCTTATGGTGCTTTTGCAGAGGCTAGTTAGAGACTTTTACAAGATCCTTAACCAAGTTAAGTTGGAGGAAATTCCAGATGGTCTGAACCTCCCCACATCATTTGATGAACTTGTTTCTGAAATGAAGACTAACCAATATGATGCCAAGACATTTGCTATGGAGTTAAAGGCGATGGTATTGCCTTTTGCTTTATGTGTGTGCATGTTATATTCTTTTTACTTCTTAAGGATGGCAACTGACCATTAATATTAAAAAAGCTAATAAGCAAACATGATAAAATGGCCAAACAGCTAAAATGCAAATATTGTCACTATGTTTATAATTCTGAGATACCCATACCTATCCTTCCAACATTTCCCAAAATTATAGGCTGAAATCTCACCCTACCTTGAATTGCGACCCTCACAAATATATATATTATTAATGGTAACTGAAATTTTATCAAAATAAGCCATGCAACATACAAGAGATAAACCAAACACCTCCAAGAGCAAAACAAAAGGTGAAGCAAAAATGGAAGTATCCATGAGACTCAAGAAAAGGGGAAACTGAATTAGTTTATCCTCAAGCTATCGTGATTAATTTCCCCTTTGGCAAGAGAATCCGCCATTGAATTTGTGTTTCTTTTGACATGGTGAAAGGATGCCTCAAGCCACCTTGCTAGGTCAGGAACTTCTTTTGTAACATCCGCCAATTCCCATCGTGAATTGCACTTCCCAATGTGGCCCATGTAATAGCTCATATAAACTATAAAGTCCCGTTCGACAAGGAGGTGATGATTGATGAAGACCGAGATGATTAGCTTGACAAAGGCCTGTTCTCAAAGCTATCATTTTCGCTTTGTTGACAGTGCAAGGATCATCGGGACCAGAAAAACAAATATCTGAGGATTCTTTGCTGTCTTGGATAACATGCCTAACTCAGTCCAAAGCTGGATTTCCAATTGCCCTGTCATCAAAATTGAGCCTTAAAGAAACCCGGCGGTGGAGGTGAGTGACCACCGAGGTCTACTGATAATAGTGCTTAGATGAATCCCCCTAAAAGGGGGAAGAACTGACACCCACAATGCTTCATAGAATTTCACTTTATCTGCTACAGTCTCATAGAAGAACAGGATCCCTTGAAAATCTCTTGTTTCTTTCTTTTCCAGAATCCAGATCACCCACATAACTGCAAAAGAGGACATTTTCCCCATCACTCTTGTCCTAGATGGGTCAACTGCTATCCTCCAAGCCACAAGCAGATGATGAAGCCTACCACCAAACCACATTGTAAAAGTTGGCAATTAACTAGTGGATGACCTACTAATTTTGCTTTAGTGAGACACAAGGTCGCGCGTAACTATGATCATTTGCTGCTTCTTAAGGTTATCCATTGTAAGAATTAGAATACAACCCAACTTAGCTAGCCATCAAAAGTAAGGACCCTCAAAGGAACATGGGATTCAAGGATCTTTCCCCAATAATTGAAAAAAATGAGGCAATTGAGAAGCTACTACTCGTCGTTCCCATATATGCCCTTCCATCTATAGTATTCTCTAAAATGTAGACATCACATAAAAGAGCTAACATTGATTGGAATTGACCTTCCTCCGCCTCTATAAGGTTTCTTCCAAAAACATGGCCACAAACCACCCTACCACCGGATGGGACAAATAATTGCTCACAAAGGCTTCACAAAGGCTTGACAACCATGAGCTCACAAAGTCTCTCTCTCTCTCTCTCTCTCTCTCTCTCTCTCTCTCTCTCTCTCTCTCTCACCAATCCTATATTTGACATTGGTTTCAAAAGCCTCCTTAGCTGACGTAATCCCCTCCATATAGACGAAGATGGAGAAGAGTGCCCTAGAATATCCCAACCACATCTGGACAAACCATAGTTTGTCTTGACTCTTTTTTTTTTTTTTTGTTTATGACCTAGGGCATCCTTCATTAGCCAGCCTTTAGAACTTTGGCCTCCGTCTAGGTAGTTACCCGATTCTGATGAGCAAGGACTATTCTCTAGGAGTACATGCATGGCTACACATATAGTACTCAGATAATGCAACGGGAGTCGAACTCGAGATCTTGGGGAGCAAACCCAAGGCTCAAACCAACTGAGCCACCGCCTTGATGGTTTGTCTTGACTCTTGATAACCTCTTCCATAGACTGTTTGGTTCTTGCGCTAATGCTCCAGGGCCACTTCTCAAATAAAGCTTTATTCATATGCTTCATCTATACAAAACCAGGACCCCCTCCACTTTGGGCTTATAAATTGTTGACCAACTTCCTTGCTTTGCCTTATAAGTTCATGCTGAAAATTTTTAATATGCTTGGGTATTGCCACAGTGGATTTGAATAATGACATGAAGTAGATAGGAAGGTTTGATAGGGCTGATTTAGTGGGAGTAATGTGAACTCCCAGCAACAAATATTTAGCTTTCCATAAAGCCAATTTCCTTTCAACTATTGCAAACATTGTACCCCAAAGATCTTTGGAGGCATCACCTAAATGCATAGGCAAACTTAAATAATTAACTGGAAGAGAGCTGGATTTACACTGTATTAAGTATGCATATATTTTGACCTTTTCCATAATAGATTTTCTTAGGTATAGTAATGGTGCCTTTTCTCTTATCACTATTTTTGAGGGAGACATTCCAAGTGCAAGGTGATGCAAGCCATGGACCAAATGCATCCTCATAGATTTATAAATTAAGGCCCAAGAAAGCTAGCACAAGTCCAGTCCACTAAGAGGTTCCATATGTGATTAATTAGTCACATGTTAAATAAGGGCATTGTAGTCATTTAACATGCCAAATCTTGTATTTCAGGAATTTATATCTTAAGAGAATCAATTTTATTTTGATTTGTTTAAATTTTAGCAAGATGAGTAAGACAATACCTTGTGGAGCCTTGATTAGAAATTTCAATCTCTAATTAACTATCAAGGATTATTGTCTTCTCTGAGAAGGCATGAATCTAATTGAAAGCCAAGATTCTTGCCCAGTGTTTTATATAAACATTGTGAGGGTTCTCCCAAAAACTTAACAAATATTTTCCTCTCTTCCGATCTTAACTTGGTGAACTCAAACTCTCCTAGCCTTGTGATGGGCTCCTAGCCAACTCCATTTTGTGAAGACTCTATTGGCATGGTGATGTAGGCCAGACCATAGGTTGGCCAACCCATTGGACCAAGTCCATAAGCCTAATAGGACATCCAATTTTTTAGGAATATTATTGAGTAGTTTGCTTTTATTAGAATTAATATTATTGAGTTTCCTTTTATATTTAGGATTATTCAAATATTAGTAGTTTACTTAATTTGGATTGTTTAGTAATTTGGTTTCCTTTATTATTTAGGAGTCTTGGTGTCTAAGTAATCTTAACCTATATTAGGATGATTATGCTTCATTGTAAAGATAGACATTGATTATCAATAATATTTGAGTTATGAGAGTTTTCTCTTGGTTATGGTGTTTGACCCTCTTGTGAGGGTGCCCTAGGAGCTGAATCCATCTTGGATTCAATTAATCCTTTGAGAGATTGATCTATTTTATCAATTGTGGATCATGGCTACGCCAATTGGTATCAGAGAGGAAGAGCGATCACTAGAGAGATAGTAGCCCTTTTCCGGATTTCTATCCCATCATCATCATCCTTCCGTCCAATTCCACCCCACCCATCCGTTCCATCGTCAACCAGTCACTGAAACTCCATCCCCATTCCTGCCTTTAGCCGAACCAAACCCAGCCACCGTCCACCTTTTTTGACAACACCACCATCATCGCGAGACCCCAAAACCCATTCCCTACCTATCCTAGTCCAAGACCCTAGCCGAATATTCCCAAGCCCTAATCGACCCATCCCTGCTTACCCAAAACCTTTCAAACCTAAACCCAAACCCAAACCCACTCCAGCACCTTCTGTGACCCAACACTATCCAACCCAATTGACACCCTCATCCTTGTAACCTTCCCAATCCACCCCTGCTATTATGCCGAACACAAACTCCTTAATCTTGAAGCCCTAACCCTTCGTTAGACAAACACTAAGAAACCCCAGACCCAAAAACCCCACCATCTTTACCTTTCAGCCAAACCCTATCCCCAGTCACGAAACCCTACGGTTGCATCCCTATGCACATCTCACATAATCCCAGCAACCCCATCCAAACCTACCCGAACCACCTCTGCCACCATCCCATCGTGGAAAACGCACAATAGCCCACACCACTGAGACCCCATCAACTTCAACGGCGTCACCATCCATTTGCCCAGCCTTTTTCGACACCCAAAAACCCCCTACTTTGACTTCTCTCAAGTGTCCCCTGTCCCGATATTAAGCGGAAAAAAAAGCAAAAGAGAAGAAGGGTAGAAGGGTAGAAGACGAGCAGTATTGTGTGCCAAAGTCGCTTCCGCCATCACCTGCATGTGCACCACCGCCTTCTTGCTAGCATCATCAAGCAACTGTCGCACCTCCCTGCATGTCACCCGTGTTCACCGTCTCCATCCCTTTTGTTGCTTGCTCCAACAGATAAGCCTCCCTCTGCCTTTTCTTTTCATTTTGTTATTGTAGTAAAAAGGGAGAAGTTCCCTATCCCACACGTACCTTCTTTCCAAACTTGATTTGTGCCTAAGTTTAGGTCCGGCGCAAACCCCAACAACCAAGTTGCACACTGCCAATTTGACCCTTGATTTAGGCCTGCAGCAAGTCTGACCTAACCCAACTGAAACCAGCAACTATTTGGGTCTGCTGTTAGGTTTGACGCGACACAAGCCCATTTTCTCTCTCATAAAAAAAAAACCCTGCTTCCAATTCAAACTCGAGTCTTTTGTCCAACCTATTTATCATAATAATTTGTGCAAATTCAAGCTGCAATGTTTCTCTCATCTAGGTGAGTCCATTCTTCAAGGGGAATTTAATTTTGATATCCTTGCATCCAATTCAACATGAGACGCATTGAAAGTATTTTGTATGAGTTTCGATATGGGAATCAGTATTTTGGAAAAGAGTCCTACTTTGAGCAGCACATTAATTTCAAGCAATCTCATTTGACTATGGATGAATATACCCGCCGATATCAAGAGTTGAAAAGTCTATGTGGCTTAGGGTGAGTGATAGAAATGATGTAGAAAGTTATATCAAAGGTCTAAGGCCCGATGTATGAACAAAAGTGAAATTTTGTGAAACCATTCAAGAAGCATACTCAAAAGCTATTCATGTTGAGTGTATGCTTTAACAACCTTGCATGCGACAATGTGCATCTTAACAACGACCACAGGCTCATGTTGTGGAAAGACTTTTTGCTGGAGAAGATAATCCCATGATTGTTAGCCGCCACTTCTTCAATACAAATGAAATGAAATGAGAGAAGAAAAATGGAAACAGTCCAAAAAGTTCCATACACGGGTATGAGTCAAAGACAGGGTTGCCAATCTGATTGTTAACAATTGCAGGGCATTCAATTTTGTTGCACAAGAGGTTTTTGATAAGCTTTAGTTGCTTGTTGAGCCCCTTTGCAAATCCTACCAAGTTACATGGTCTAATGGCTATGTCATTCTAGTCACTCACAGATGCTTGGTATGATTTAAGATTGGCAATTATGAAGACAAAATTTGGTGCGATGTGATCCTTATGAATATTGCTCATATCATTGTGCACAATGATAAAGCGATGAACACATATGTATGTGTGGGAAGGAAAACAAATTGCACTTGTTCCATTGCCATCAACAACCATGTCTTCATCTACATCATCACCTCTTGTTGAAGAACCACATCAAGAGCAAATAGAAGAAATAAAAGATATAATTGCACCAAAAGCGTAGCCAGAAGACATCAAGTATGACATCGAAAAGCAAGTTAATGGCAATATTGATCTCATGGAAAATTCAGAAAATGTAGAATCTGATTAAGATGGTGATAATCAAGAGTCGTAAAAGGTTGAGGAAGAACAAGAACAAGCACACATTGAAGGCTTTACTCTGGTTAGCAATGACATTGAACATTCGGGAGATCTGATTGTAACTCCACATCTAACAACTCACATTAAGTCATCAGAAGTCAAGTCAAGTGTTCTAGTCATTTCAAAACCAGATCAAGTTGTTGAAGTTCCCCGTATTGACTTTGTCTTTGGGGATCAGACGTGGATGATAGACAGCCAACAATTGCAGAATCTACAAGTTAGATCATACATCTGGGCTAAATTCGTTCATCAGAAGCAGCGACACATTGCCTTTTTCCATGGAATAAACGACCATATCAAGCTTTTAAGCCATGTCATGAAAATGTGGATTTGAATAAGAAGATAAAAGTTTATGCGACTGATTTTCAACCTAGGGGAAAGTTTCCCTCACCTTGTAATCGAGCTCCTCTCGGCATTTCTCAAGTTGGCAAACTCGTTGAAGTCGAGTTTTTCCAAGCTAGGGAAAGTTGATGCAGTTCAGACCATAGGTCGGCTGACCCGTTAGGCCTAGTCCATAAGCCCAATAAGACATTCAATTATTTAGGAATATTATTGAGTAGTTTGCTTGTATTAGAATTAATATTACTGAGTTTCCTTTTATATTTAGGATTATTCTAATACTAGGATTTACTTGATTTGGATTGTTTAGTAATTTAGTTTCCTTTATTATTTAGGAGAGTGTTGGTGTCTAAGTAACCTTATCCTATATAAGGATGATTATGCTTCATTGTAAAGACAAACATTGATTATCAATAATATTCGAGTAATGAGAGTTTTCTCTTGGTTATGGTGTTTTCCCCTCTTGTGAGGGTGCCCTAGGAGCTAAATCCATCTTGGATTTTATCAATCCTTCGAGAGATTGATCTATTTTATCGATCGTGAATCGTGGCTGTGCCACGTGGCTCCAAGATGTGTGTGTAGACTCCACTTCCATCCACCCTCCATTAGCTACCTAGTTTGGCCAGCCATGAGCTATCCATGCACAGGGGCCAGGCCGCCTGGGCCAGGCCCTTACTTGTATTCTATACGTTATGTTATAGATTTATTTTGTAAATTTATTTCATTCAGCTGCTTAGACTTCATCTTTTTTTAACTTAATGTGGTTTGAACAGTTAGAAATTAGGATTATATTATCTTGTTTTTAAGTTGCAGTTGGATGTAACGCCTAGAATTTCTATTGGGCTTCTTTCACTTTCAATTCACACTGAGATACACATATAATCAAAGCAATAGCAAGCCAACACCGTTTAGCTTGCTTTCATTATTTTTTATTGTGTTTTGTGTGCAAGCCTACTTCATCTGTGCGATCTTTGTGCTTGGGAGTTGGGACCACTTTCTTCTTCTTGTTTCCATCACGAGGATTGAGGTTTATATTGTGGTAGTGACTGACTGTGATTAGATTTGGTGAAACATGGAGATACCTTTGTTAAAGGGCAAACCCTTTTTTCATCTTGTGGTTCCATAGTAGATTGAGTGTGGCTACATTATAAAAATTCCCATTTTGGCGTCTATTGATAATGGAAAATTATGATTCTGTTATAGTTTCTTGCATAGTTTAGTGATTCTTTTTCTTGCATAGCATATTGACTCTTTCTTGGAGATGAATGGTTCTCATTGGTGCTTTTGTTTAGGAAGATCTGCTTCCTACCTTATCTTCATTCACTAATTTTTAATCATGTTGTGTTTGTTGTCATCTATTATGAGTCTAGTGAATCTTACAATAGTGGAGAGATATATTTGTTGACATTGCAATTTTTCACTTGACATACAGATGGAGAAACTTGAGAAGGAGGCGAGGGAATCCAAGTTGGCAGAGCTGACACACAAGCATTTTGCATCAACTGGTGTTCCAAAAGGCATCCACTGTCTTTCTTTGCGTCTGACTGATGAATATTCTTCCAATGCTCATGCACGTAAACAGTTGCCACCTCCTGAGCTACTACCCTTGCTGTCAGACAACTCCTATTTCCATTTTATTCTAGCTAGCGATAATATCCTAGCAGCTTCTGTTGTGGTGACCTCTACCGTTAAGTCATCTTTAAACCCTGAGAAAGTAGTCTTCCATGTTATCACAGACAAGAAGACATATGCGAGTATGCATTCTTGGTTCGCATTGAACCCTGTTTCTCCAGCCATTGTGGAGGTGAGAGGTGTTCATCAGTTTGATTGGTTAACAAGGGAAAATGTGCCAGTACTTGAAGCTGTTGAGAAGTATCACATGATCAGAACTTACTACCATGGAAACCACATCACTGGTGCCAATCTCAGTGAAAGCCCACGATTTTTTGCTTCGAAATTGCAGTCCAGGAGTCCAAAATACATTTCAATACTCAACCATCTCCGCATATACCTTCCAGAGGTAGGAGATGTAGTCTCTTTTTGCTATGAAAATGAAAACTTAAGTTATTTGAAGTTTTAGAACTAGGAAGTTGACGTGTTTAAAATTTCCAAGTTTATATGGTCCTTGTAGTCGTGAGTTCTACTTGGCTGGGCCAGTGACCAACTACTGGAAAAAATGAGCAAATTATGAACATGTAGAAATTGAGAAAAGCAGAAATGGATCAGAAAGGACAGTCAAGAGTTGTTTGAAAGAGAAATTCTGCGGGGTTAAAACTATATTGGTGGTTGAAAGCATGGTTTTGGAAATCATTCTGAGTCTTTGAGCTGATTGCTACTGATTCTGTTATGTCTTAAACTCAGGATTTGTCCAAGTAACTTGGTAGACCAAGTTTGATACACATCAGTAAGTCAACTTGTAATTGACTGAGTTTTAAAGCCATTGATTAATTACTAACCTTGAATGAAAAAAAGAAATGACCAAGTAAACTGGTTGTATAGCTATTTTATGCACTCACATTATGTGGCTCACTTCAGCCCGTGCAATACATTTTTTGGTTGTAAGGAATGGCATTTCCTAATATTACATATGCTCCAAATATCACAGCTTAATTGATGTTCTTAACAATCTGATAGCAGCTTTAAAAATTGATGGTTACTAACACCATTGGGTCCAAATGTTCATTTTGTGTGGTTTTGATTCAAGGGCTATGATTATCAAATAAAAAATTGAATTTTTAGGGCTTATTTTATGCACTGACAGCCCTATCATCTAATCCATCCATGATACATGTAACTGGCTGAAGTGGGCTCCATAGTGTGGGTTATGCTAAAACAGTAGTGCAAGCTGTTGATTACTGGCTGATAAAGTAAAAAAAAAGGTAAACTATAAGTCCTGATTTCCACCTTTCAAGATGATTTTATTTATGAAATTTGAAAATCCAGCAACTTCTCTCTGTTTTTTTCCTTCAGGAAACCTAAACTATGGCCAAATGTATTGACCAGTGTGAATTTGGTCCAAGTCATTAGATTTCTCTCTTATTTTATTAATAATGTCAAATGGAATTCCTGCAGACTCATTCTGATGGAGCACTTTTTTATGTATGTGAAACAGCTCTTTCCCAACCTTGACAAGGTGGTGTTTCTAGATGATGATGTAGTGATCCAGCGTGACCTGTCACCTTTGTGGGACATTGATCTTGGAGGCAAGGTGAATGGAGCAGTAGAAACTTGTAGAGGCCAAGACGGGTGGGTAATGTCTAAGCATTTCAGAAACTACTTCAATTTTTCCAATCCCATCATAGAAAAGTCTCTAGACCCTGGTGAGTGTGCATGGGCGTACGGGATGAACCTTTTTGACTTGCGTGCATGGAGGAAGACAAATATCAGAGACATTTACCATCACTGGCTGAAGGAGGTAGTATACATGTCACATGCATGGCCCACTGAATTTTGCATAAGGCTATGACTTTGCCCATTGACCAGATATTAGTTTTATTCTAATGACTCCTTAAACTGTTCCTGTGCACTTCGTATAAAATGGGGTTTCTTTGTCTATGTTCTCTCCAACATATTACTGTTCCGTTACTCCTTGTCTTTATATTATTTCCCCACCTATCCTAGTTATCATATTGTGGCTCTCAGATATAATCCTAAATGGCAAGCTTGTTAAACAATGGCAGATTGTTCTAGGAAGTGGTTTGGGTGGTGGGTAAAACTAGAATATCAGTTTGGATTACATGTTTCCATCTTATTCGTCATCAAGAATGGCCTGATTCATTTCAGTTCTGCCTGAAGCACATCAGACACATTCAAATGGAGAAGTGCATTACCATCAAAATTCTTTTGACTTCCAGATCCAACCTGCCTAGTTTCTGTTCATCTGTTAACATCACCCTTCTGACCACTTGTAGTTTGTTACTTCTCGTGCCACCCACCCAACCAACACTCACACACTGAGGAGAGAGCATTTTATTGATAATTTTCCTTCTCATTTTATTGATGTGTTCCAAATTGCAATTTGTTGTTGAACGTCAGTTTAACTCTTCTTTATCTGATCACATTTTGATTTGTTCAGTCAATAATATAATTAAAAGTTAAGACAAGATGTACAGTCTTTTATCAAGTTTTGCTAATTGTTATTGATTGGAAGCTTGCTTTTATAAAAATGGATACTGGCATGAATCCCTGCATTGGCAAATGCAAACTATGACAACAATGATGATTTTTTGATCATAAAAAAAAAGTTAAGAAAATTACAAAAGACAAATCACAACATCTATGACCTGACAAATAAAATATTACCCAAAAACATGAACAGATCCATCTAAGCCTTCAAGAAAATAATATAGAATTTACTTGACTGTATGCTGCTGTTCATATGTTTGACTGTTACTGAAAACAGTAAAAACGCCCATTGCATATTTTCACAGTCCATTAATATGAACTAACTTAATTCCTTTACATAAATCTAATATTCCATTGATCAAGGCCTCAACAAGAATAGAATTAATCAATACATTGAAGAAAATTGCCAAATTCAAAATGCATATAAATGTAATATATGGATCCCAACCTAAGGGAAATAAAACAAAAAATTGCTGTCTTTTATTCATGGTTTTAAAAATCAGATTTGGGGGGGAAATTTGGTCCCTCTCGAGTTGAGTTGACTCAACTCGGTTGAGTTTGATCAAGTTGCTTTCTTGAGCCAAAGAAATTTTTAAAAAATTATGAAAACAACAAAGTAAATATAGAAAATAGAAGATATAGCTTTGCGAGTCTATTGTTACAAAACTTAAGGTGTTTCATTTATTGATAATGAAAAGTTTTTGGTTGAATGTTAATAATGAATTTAAGTTGGTATAGCTACAGACATTGTATTTCATTTAGTCAGATGAATAGTGCCACTGATCTTCAAATGCTTGGATCTTAAAAAAAAAAAAGTAGTTTTGATATTCTAGAATCAGTGTAAAGTGTCTCTAAAGCCTCCCATATTTTTTCCCGATGGAAACAAAAGGAAATATGTGTATTTGGGGTCTAAAAACAATGTGTCTCAGTCAACTAATGGACTCAGGGGTTGACTTGACTTGCCACCTATTGAGTCTGAGTCGATTCCGACTCCGCCAATGTTTGAAACTGTCTGTATTTGCTTAATGGTCCCTACTAAGACATTAAACTTTGGGTGCAGAATCTGAATTCAAACTTGACACTGTGGAAGCTTGGAACATTACCACCGGCTCTGATTGCCTTCAGGGGCAATATTCATGCTATTGACCCATCTTGGCACATGCTTGGCTTAGGATACCAAAACAACACTGATGTAGAAAGCGTGAGGAAGGCCGCCGTGATTCATTACAATGGTCAGTCCAAGCCGTGGTTGGAAATTGCTTTTAAGCATCTTCAGCCATTTTGGACAAAGTATGTGAATTACTCCAATGAGTTCATAAGAAACTGTCATATCATGGAGCCTTGACCATACCAACAAAATGGAAGGAGACCATGAAAGAGAGGGAAATGGATTACAATTTTGCAGATTAAAGTTGTGACGAGATTCATAAAGGAAAACGAAGAAATTCACGACACGAGTGGGACAAGGTCAATCCCAAATCTTGTCCCCCTCTATAGGACTGCATGACTGGTTGGATGCAAAATTCTTTAGCATCTGTAACACAGCAACATTGTTTCTATTCTGAAGGGTAACCTTTCCAGCATCGGAGGTATCTTCCTTGGCCATTTTTGCTACAGAGAGAGTCAGATATTGGATGGATTGCTATGGTACCCCATGATTCGGATTGCCATGTACCAGCAGGGAACAGCCAGATTCACTTACATGGATGCCAAAACAACTTGATCTATTCTTTGCAAAGCATCCATAAATCTTTCATTATTTTTCCTTTTGATTTAATTTACCTTCCCGGCTCTTTTGTTTCTGTATTCATTTAATTATTTTAGTTGTCGAGGAGATTACCGTATTACATATCCCATTGGATTTGTGGGATAATTTCTAGAGTTTTTGTTACCATTCTCGAGATATTAAATTTGTGCAGATAATTCTTTTATCCTCCTTCTCTCATATTGGCCTGTTACTATTTTGTTCTGCAACTGTTTGGCAAGTGACAATTCATTGATGCATTATACAGTTCATTTTATATGATGGGGGTCTACACTATCATAATCTGAAATGTCAGGGAAGTTCCATGCCTGCTTTAACAAACAATGCGCAAATGAAATCTGTGATACAAAATTTCAGGCCATCTGAATAAGTGATTTGATGATATTGGAAATAAACAAAATTGAAAGGAGCATTTAAACCAATTAGTCGTGTTATTTTTTTGGTGTGTGATACTTAATTTATTGGTTTCTCATTCTCAAAACTGTTAAAGAAAACTGCAAAGGCTGAACTTTCCCTCTATATTCAACTGCATTGTATGGCTGTGTTGGATTGAATTGGTGGGTGACATGTTTCTCTGCCAGGCGTGTGATGCTGTGATGGTGGTGCCACTATCAGAATTTTCTCAGCCACCGCCGGTGACCCTACTGCTCTACCACCGTTCCTCTTTCTTTGGTAAGAGACTACTGTCCTTTATTGAATAAAAGCAAGCAATATCAGAAGTAAAAGAGATGCTGAGATAATTGGAGATGGAGAAAGGAATATTCTCATGTTTGGTATTTTATAGAATAAAACTACTTTGCAAAAAGTAGGAGAATTGGACTCTTTAGTGTTCATGAAGGGGACGATGACTGAATTTTTTGTCACGATTGGATTTTTGCTGAGTGACTAGGGCTGCCTCACAATTGTTTTGTTCTTCGCCATAACTATAAATGAATCAATGTTACAAATAACCTGCACGTAGGATCACTGAGTTCTAATTTTCTAAATGAGACCTGGTGGAGAGGAAGATTGCTTGAAATCCATAGGTACGAGTCCATTATGGAAACCACAGACAAGTGCACACAAGAACACCAGCTGAAGGGTTCTGAATCTGGGTTTCGGGCCCTGCCCATTGGGGCCTATTTGACAATATTTATCTTAAATTATCAGACTTGGGCGGAGTCAGGCTGGGCCTGCGTCCATTGGCATCCCTTGGATGGAGGTGCAAAATACCCAGATCTTACCTTGCTTTGAATCCTTTAATCAAGTTACTAGCACAATAACCCATGCTAAGCATGAGCACAGGCACGACCGATGTGCCTTGGATCATGCTACATCTAATTAGTTATGAGTTTTTTAGACAAACTAATATGAATAAGTATTATGTATTGTAGTTTAGGTTAATCATCTCTAAAACAAAGTTAAAAGAGGTTATAAGTTCAAATTCCTTGAGCAAGTCGAAATTGAATCCAAAACCTTTGTCTTGCTATGTGCTTTCTCTATGAAAATTTTACAGGCAAGGATTGATAATGAATGGCTCTCATTCAAAATCGAGCACGGGATGCTGTGCAAGATTCCCACAAGAGGGGAAAAACTCTAATCATGATAATAACCGATTGAAAAAAATTCAGAAACTACCATATCTAGTGGAATAAATGCACGATCAGCTCCCATTCATCCCAGATCAATGCTCTGAACATGTCTATGGTTATGTTAAGACTTAAGGTGGTATAATGGCCACCAATCATGCCCAAGGGTAATAACATATCAAATATGTGAGAATTCAATTTATGGGATCAATACAAACAATATATATATATATATTTCGAATAACAAGCATTATATCTTATTTCCCCATGTGTTATAGGAATCGAATTTATTCAAACATATTAGCTTTGTAATACAAATCTACAATTGCCATAGTAATCTCTATACAACATGATAGAATTAAGACTCCAGGGATCTCTATACACCAATCAACTGCAAGCTGGAGCATCAAAATTTGGGAAGGCAATGAATGCTATAGATAATGGAGCAATATATATAGGCGAGTATGCATCAACAAGAATCGGATTCAATGGAGGGATGTTCCCATCCTCACTAAGCTCCAAAGGACTTCCATTGAGGACCATAGTTTGGCTTTGGATGTACCCATCCTTGGGTGTTAAATGATACTCTTCTCTCTGTGTTGTCGTCTCCAATGCTTTCCTTCCAACCCATGCAACCGTCTTCTTTAGAACATGCACAAAAGGACTGTCACTGACAATTGTATCTATGATTGGCATTTCAGTGTTCTTGTAATTTCGGACCGATACACGAAACTTCCTGGTTTTGCTTAAATTGATCAACAATACAGTCACACCTGCCTATAAGAGAACTCAAATCAGAGGCTTCAACCATCCACAAGGACCAGAACATCTTATATGAAGGAACCAAAGAACGGAATTTTCAAGATTGAGCACATAATACAGGATGACAATGCGATAATCTTTGCAAAATAACAACTAGAACTTGATGATCACTCATGGCATTATCATCATTAGCGTCATCATCATCATCATCAAAGTCTTATTCCAACCATATTAGGGTCGGCTACATGAATTCTGTTTTTCCATTCCGTTCTATTACTCATGGCATTATCAAAATGAAAATATTCATTTGAGAACTAGTTCTCACTGTGCTTCCATGAGAACTATTGGTGGGGCCCATCGAGCAACCCATCCGAACTGTGCACAAATAAGGACCTCCTTGATAGTCACTAATCCCAAGGTTTGGCGCTCATCCAAATGTATGGGACCGTTGGATGGAGGATTTCAATATGAAGCCATTAAACTGGTGGACCACATATGAAGGTGTTAGAGGCATGGGATTGGGCATTGAGGTCAAACTCTGGGGACCCACAGTTGGGCCCTACAGACAGTTCATACTTGAACAAAGCTGTTATCAAAATTGGGCCCGTTCTTATAACATGAAGGCTACAGGTTCAACCATCTCATTCCTAATTTCTAAATGCAACAAATGGAAGAAACTGTGCATTTTGCCAGGTAGTAAACAGATTGAATAACAATGGCTCAACAGGTCTAGGATATCAGGTGAAATTCTCATGATTTAGCAAGACCTGAGTGGACTTCCATGACAGTTATGATTTGAGTTTGGCTTGATTTAAAAAAAAAAATAAAAAAGCCTAAACATCTAAACTGTTTTTGGAATAGCATGAGATGGAAGATCCCGTAAAAAGGAAAAATAAACAGTGCTGAAACAGGCATCTGCATATCAGAGGGCCAGAGGCCCTATATTCTTTTTGAAATCATCTAATATTTGGTAATAAAGTAGGGACAAATAAAATATTTTTTCTCATTCATTCTCCCATCTCCAGTAGTAAATGAAAATTAATGCCAAAAAAGGAGTGTAGGGCCCATGCAAACCATGTACAAGAGCTGGGTTTTTTTATCATATGCTTTTCTATTCTACGCTTGTGTTGCCCAAGACGTAGCCTTGATATCAAAAAAGAAAACCACAACAAAAAATTCTATCCTTAAAGTTTGGTTGAAGAAGTGTGAACTAACTAATACACCTGACCAATCCAAAAACAAGATATCCAGGAAAGCCTATCTCATGACAGAACTGAGATGCCAAGGTAACTTTTCAGAGAAAACCAAATTATCAATTAGATTTATATCTAAGAAAGCCTATGGCATGACTTGTGACCAAAATGATATGCTAGGGTAACTTAGCAGAGAAAACCAAATTCACAATTAAACTTCTCATACTTTTCCTTTCGAACAATGGGCATAGGTGCGTAAAAACGGAGACCCTTTGAAATCAACACCAAGAACACTTTTCCCCATCAGACGATGCCACAGAAGTGCACTGATTAAAAACAACAACAAAGTTAGGATTCATATTTAGGCATCTTCAAAGAACAAATGAATGGAGATTTGAATAACTAGAATACTTCTTGCCTATAGTAATCAGGATTTGGTACAAATGTTGTTGTGTTGAGAAGGCCATAGTTTCCACCAATTAGAGTTTGTCTACAATAAGCCTTGGTACCATATTTGGATGCCATTCCAAACTGATCCAAGTACCTGCATTATGTTATATATGTATCAAATATTAGAATTCGCATTGATGTTTGTAAGACGGAAGTTATCGAAGAAAAGAATGTAAAAAAAAATCTCACCAGAAGCTATTCACAAAGGTGTCGGACACTGAATGGCCACCACTATTGTAGGCACCACCAGATTCCCCAACCCAAGCCGCTGCCCATGGGCCCTGTCTTTGTATTGTGTCTTGGAGATTTCTGAAGGTTCCAACTATGTAATCCAAGTGACGGGGGTCCAAAATCTTGTTGATAAGCTGAGGATCATTACCTGTGAAGAAAGATTGGGCAACATTCACCAGTAAACTCTTGTCTTTAGGGAACATTTTTCTTTCTAGTTTCTTTATTATCAGTGCCCTTTATTAAGTTATTGGCAGTGTTCAGGAAAATTGGGAAAAAAAGATGGAAGTATTGAAGCATTGTGAAGCAGCCTATGAAGCACGGATACGGACACGGGACACGGATACGACACGACACGACACGGACACGGCGATACGGCAAATCCTAAAAAAATAGGACACGGACACGGTTAGGACACGGCAAATAATAAATATATATATTTTTATATATAATCATAAAGTTAAAGAATAGTTATATTTTTAGCCAAATTAAAAAGTATAATGTCACAATTAATAAAGAAAAAAACATAACTGATACTGGAAAAATAAAAAATAAAATCTATAATGCATAATGTAATGTAATAGTAGGCCATAAGCCCATAGTACATCAATCATCATCAACATTACATGTCACAATTACATCATAATCGAATCAATTTCCTATCACATTGAAGGCGCAAGGCGCATCGAGGCGCCAAAGGTATCCTGGGGCTTAAGCGTAAGGCGCAAGGCGAGGCGCGGGCTTCATTGAAGCGAGGCGCACATTATAGATAAGAAAATAGATATTTTGTCATAGATAAATAATTTAAAATTAACATTGGCAAAGTAAAATCCAGCCCAGCAAATATATTTCGATACCAAAAAGGCAATAATCAACATGGCAGTCAGTATGCACGGACAAATGCATTATCAACACCAAATGAATATCCAGAGATGAGAAAATAAGCAGCAGCAGAAGCAAAAAAACAAACAACAGCAGCAGTAAAAAAAAAAAAACAGCAGCAAAAAGCATGCAAAACAGGAAGAAAAATGCAGATAGCAGCAGCAGAAAAAAACATGAAAAAAAATAACGTAGCAGAAAACAAGGGGCAGAAACAAAAAAAAAAAAAAACAGAAAAGCAGCAGCAGCTGGATAGCAGACAACAAAAGATGGTAGCAGCAGCAGATAGCGGACAGCAAAAAAAAAGGGGCAGAAGCAAAAAAAAAAAAAAAAAAAAGGCAGCAGCAGCAGATGGCAGCAGGAAAAATAAAAACACAGCAGCAGATAGCAGCAGCAAAAAGGCATGGACAAAAAACCACAGCAGAAACAAAAAGAAGCAAAAGAAAAGGCAGCAGGAAATAGGCATGGAAAAAAAAAAACAGAAAAGCAAATAGAAAAAAGCAGCAGCAACGACAAAGAAACTACAGAAAACAAAACAAATAGCAGCAACAAAACAGAAAGAAAAAACAGAAAACACAAAAAAGAAAAAGAAGAAAACAGTCTCGCCGGACGGTTGCAGAAAAAAAAAACAAGACATACCTCGCCGGATGTGGGATGCAACTTGGACATGGACTGCCGGACGAGATCCTTCACCGGACGGGAGCTACTGCTGCTGCTTCTTCTTTCTTCCCTTCTGTTTTCCCCTTTTCCCCCGCTCGCTCCCCTTTTTTTTTGTCGCAACAAATGAGGATTAGGGCATCGCTGCCTCTAAAGTTTACAAATTTTACATTTACACCCTTCTGTTTTTCTTATTCTATTACATTTACACCCTACATTTACACCCGTGTCCTGCCGTGTCCACCCCGTGTCCTGCCGTGTCCATCCCGTGTCCTGCCGTGTCCACCCCGTGTCCGAGCCGTGTCCGGAATTTAAAAAATAAAAAAAATTCCAGGACACGTTTTCGGCGTGTCGGACACGTGTCCCGGCGTGTCCGAGCCGTGTCCGTGTCCGACACATGTCCGACACGGATACGGGGGCCATCTTGGAGTGTCCGTGCTTCATAGGAAGCAGCGCAAGGAAGAAGAATAGCCAACGGGCTAATCTCCAAGCCAAAAGGCTTAAGGATGAGATGTCTAGGTGTCTCACTAAAGACAAACAACTCTCTCAATTGAGAACTGAACTCAAATTCTTATTCAATATCAATGTCTGTATCCCATGAAGGGATTACACCTTTATTTATAACTAAGATACTTTCAAACTAAGGAAACAACTAATTCAAATCAAATAAAAAGTCCTAAACCAAACATAATAGGACTTTTCAAATATTAAAGAATCCTAGATAATTAAGAAAGCAACTACTAATAAGATCTACTCTATTATACTAGGCCTTATTGGTCTTGGGTCCAATGGGCTGACCAATCATGGATCTAGCCTACATTAAATTGGCATGGCAGTCTCATCAAACCCAAGTATATGCATTTTTATATGGACATGATACATTGAAACACATACCATTGCAAAGAAAGAGCTTAAATATATTTTTAAAAACACGTCCTTTTAAATAGAATTCATTAAAGCTCTTCCTATAGTAATGCTAAAGAATTGAAAAATTAACTAAGTTAATCGGATGGTCATGCTGATGAGCACCTGACATGAAAATCATTAGCACCTGACATGAAAATCATTTAAAGTGAAGTGTTGTTGTTAATAAATTGCACATCACATATTACGAACCTGCACCAAGATTATATATATGATGAGTCACAACATTAACAGTGTCTGACCCTGAAACCTGAAGAAGCTTAGTAAACCACCCGCGGTCAAAAAATCCTCCTGGAGCCAACAGCAGTGGTCTTGAGTTGGATGTCTTGTATAACTCATCAATGATAGCTTTAAGTGTAATTAGATCTTTTCCGTACTGCTCAGCAGTAACACTTGCCCCAACGCCACTTCCACTCAACTCATTGCCTGGTAACCAGAGAAATTGATGGGAAAGGAGGGAAATTAAGGATTGGGTGGATAAAGAATCAGAAACAAAGGATGTAACTTATAATAATAAGTACCAAATTCCCAATAGTCAATTTGATGCCCCTTTGAAATGGTGTATTCTATGAAACTGCGAGCATTACTAGAATTCCAATCTCCTCCCCAAATGCTCTTTCTGACTTTATGTCTCCCATAGAGTGCATTAAGACCAAATGCCACAATTGCTCTGCAATTGTACCATTTTGCAACAAATCATGCTACCAATTTAGGTAACAGCAAATATAACCTTTTTTGTTGGTACGACAATTGTAACATCCTCACCTTGTCTTTCTGAATAAAAGGTTGAGCTCATCCCATCTATCCATGTCAAGGCAACCATCAGAGAACCCAAACAATCCTTCTGCTGTCTTTCTAAATGGAGTACAGGGAGAACCTAAATTCCCCACACCATATATTACTTGGTCTTGGAGAGAGCCGCCAATTCTTATTCTCAAAGGATCAAAAGCTATAATTCATAAAAAAAAAATAGTAATTAATGATTACATTAGTAACAAAAGTAGTAAAACCTCAATTGAATAGCCCAGAAAATCTATAGTTCTTGACTATTCCAAGAGAAATTCCACATAATCATCAAGCAAGTGTTGCTATCATGGAAAGATGACAATAGAATTTGTTAAGACAATGGACAATGAAATTTGAGAAACGTGAAGAATTGAAAACAAGCATCCACTCAACATACCTTGGATGGCCTTCACTAATAAGGGGTTGTGCAAGTCCTAAAATAACAGGATAAAAGAAATCATTCTGGATATAATTCTGAACAAAACTGCTTCAATTATTGTTAAAAGCACATCAAATGTAAAATCAGCAAGGAAATCGCAAGTATGCATCAAAACCTCACCAGGTTTAAAACAGAAGCTTGTCCCCATGGGCAGTCATCATAGTTGCACTTTTCAGGAGGCCACCAATCAAGGGTAGCACATACAAAATTATCATCGGTCTCAGCTATTGAGGTAACCCCTCTTACTACAATGGTTGCATCCACTGGCTTTCTGGCAAAAATCTTATGTATTGAGCACATAAATAATAATAGCAAGAGAATCTTAAAACCCATTACCAAATATACCACAGCAGCTTTTGGAAACAAAATACGATCAATTGAACTGCAAAGCAAAAACAAATAAAAAAATTCAATAAATTTAACCAATTTATCAAAACGTACCCACTAAAAGAACAGAACAAAGATACTTTGACATGAAGTTCAAAACCTTTTTTAAAATAGGTAATATAAGTTTCAGTGTTGTGGTTGCCACATTTTATTTGGTTAACCTTGGCAATTTGACCATATAATTAAAGCATAAAGGATGATAGCATGCCTTATCTTTCATAAATGATAAAATTAAAAGCATATTTGCAAGGATGAAGGAAAAGGTGGACTTCCTTTCAATTGTAGAATCTTACAACAATGTGGAAATATGCATAATTTTGGTAAGACATGTGGCCGACATAGCTTTGTTATAATTTTGCTGGAGGTGTTGGGATTCTTCATGAACTGGGAAGCTAATAATTTGGTGGTGAAGTTATCTTATATTTTTCCAAGAACAAAAATATGATTACTATTCAAATTATGAGATGTTGACAGGGATTGCCAAACATTTCCTTTTTTTGATAACTAAAAATAACATTTTAGGTGTCATGGCAGTGGCACAAATAGATACAGATTTTGGCAAATTGTAGATCTTCCATGAAGAACCAGAATTTGAGGATATGGTTATGCAAATCATTCTGGGGAAAAGGTTGCATTAGTTAGGTCAAAAAGGGCAAACTTAGATATTCTGTCAGGCTTGAAGCCAAACCGTCCACCATGGACAAAGACATGTTTTCCAATGAACCCAAGATCAATTGAGTTCAGATCATGTGTAATGCAAAGCTAAGGTGGAAGCGAAGAAACAAGTAAAAGTAGATGAATCACTTGAACTTGTGGTCAAGCAAGTTCCCTCTCACAAGAGGTGAAAATGAAGGTGAGTAGTTGATAATTGTGTCAGGCCAGTCCTCCGAGGACCGATTGGAGAGGTCAGATGAGGATAAGTAGGTAACATCCTTGGCAATATCTTAGCCCATGAATTAACCTAATGACTTTATAATAGTTTGAAAAAATACAAATTAATTTGTGGGATAGACTAATGACGTGGATTAAGTGGGACCCACTGTTTTTCTTAAAATTCATATATATAAGCAATGAAAATATCAATAAACTTATATATAAGCAATGAGAATGTCAATAAATCACATTCTTCTTAGTTTATTTCATTAATCACTTGCCTCTTGTGCAAGAAATACTTGGGGCTTTGGCCATATGACCGGAGACATGGGAGCTGTTGGGGTTTGAGGAAAATCAAGGTAGGATCTTGATTTCTCAACCTTCAAAGCTAGTTAATCCTTCTTGCATCTATTGTTTCAATTCTCATGGAGTTTAGGTGGAGAACTGGAGATCATATAAACCCAAATTTCCCATTTCCCCGGTTGGGTCTAAGCCAGAAAATTCCATACTGCATCAGTATTTTCTTCCCCTTTAAACTAAACCTAAAAAATGAAGATTAAAGGTTAATTTTTAAAAAATGAGCATCAAATGATCTTTCCTTTTAGAGAAAAATTAAATAAAAAGAAGATAGGAATTGAACTACTGGGTGATAGCTAGTTTATTCATTTTCCATCTTCTTTTGATTCTATTTCCCTAAGAAGAATGTTCATTTGATGCTCATTTTTAAAAATTCACATTTGATCTTCATTTTCAACTACTTAAGGTATGAAATCCATGTATTCAATTCCTTTGTATTACAATGCAAACAAACAGGCCCTAAATATAAAATCTGACTTCCACCCAAACAGCCAGTGGTAGCTCAGTGGTGAATGGTGAGGTACCTCCCTTCCACAAAAACAACCATGGATCAATCTCTAGTTGTGATGGGTGAGGGACATGGATGACTGTGTGTGGATGTGATTATTCCCTCACCACATGGTAAGGGAATGATGCATAGTAGTACTCCCCATATATATATATATATATATATATATTGTCCTATCAGTAGAGCAAGAAAGCAGATTTGGCTTTAATTGGACTGCAGAACAAATTGCCAAAGAGAAAAACAGAGAGCATATGCCTGAATTTAGTTCCTCTTCATTAAAAATAAAAAAAAGGGTTTCTCTCTTCAACTTCTTCTTCTCCAAAAAAAGAGAAAAGAAATAATAATAATAATAACAAATAATATAAATCAAAGGTTTCATCAGTTAAACAGTGAAAAAAAAAAAAAAAAGAACTAGCACCAACCAATAACATTCATAAACTCAAGCATTTCATTGTGTGGGTTTTTGTTGGGTTGCCCCGGCCTGTGGGCATCTTAATTTTGCCCGAGTTATTGATGGGTTAGCTTAGCTCTTCTTGGATTCTTCTCCCGTTCTGGAGTTGCAAACAAGCCAGAGCTTTCTCCCCACTTATTGTAGCTTGTATCTATCATTCTTTTGGAATATATTCCTAAAAAAAATCCAACCAATAGGATAACAAATGGGCAGATAAGAAAAGAAAGAGAGAGAGTGAGAGCACAAATCACAGCTACCAACATATACAAGAGATAAGAAAGCAAAGGGAATCAAGCCCAATTCAATTCAAACATCTAAAGACTGAAAGAAAAGAAGAAGAAGAAAAAAAAAAAACCCCACCAACAATTTCAGTTGCTGCTCTTTGATTGACTTGCTCAGAGGAGCTGTATCTAGTGATTTTTTTCCCCACACAATATTGCTCTTGCTCTTAGTCTTGGTCTTTCTCCTTCAATACTCAAATGCAAGAGACATGTGTAAGGGGCAATGGGTTTTCTCCAACTGGGTCAGATTGACAAGAAAATCCGCCCACTTTGGTAGAATTTGTAGGAATCTGATTATTCATATGTTGATTTGCACTCGCAAAACAGCAGCCAGTCCTTACAGTGTCAATACTTAGAAACTAGTTACAGATGATTCTACTTTTGAAGCAAACAATTACTTTTTTTTATAATATGTGTAGACACCAACCCAGGAATGAATGATTGATGTAAGATTACCCAATCCAGACTTTACCCTCTCAGCCAAACACTGCCGCCGAAAACGACAGCATTGCCAAGGACGAGAAGCTGAAAAGGCCAGTGGCTGAATATTTTAGAAAAGTTTACATTTCACGCCCTGGTTTCTCTAGTATTTTCAATAATCAGCTTGACTCTTTAACCTTTTCTTCTTACAAGCAAGCACCCAACTTTTTTTTAGTTCTCTCATTCATGCTTTTGGCGTTGCCAATTGCGCCCTCCTGTGGGGGTAATCTGGATAGGCTTTAAAAAGCTCTTAAAATTGAGGCCTTTTAATTTTTCTTTAAGAGGTTTGAGACATAAGCTTGAACAAAGTATTTTGTAGGCCCGCCATTAATTGTGCATATATATGGATTTATTTAAGTATAATCCTTATGTGTGTTTTTATGTGATTCTTATAATAAGTTTTTATACGATTCTTATGTGATTTTCATTTGGTTCTTATTTGATATTATCTTAAAAAAAAAAAGATATGTGTGTTCTTATATGATTTTTTTTTTTCCGTTTGGCAATGGCTTATACATTTACAGTTGTTGTAGATATGATATATTTCAGCATAGTATTTGAGCATATTATTTGTGGGTTCTTAATATAATAGCATAAGACAAGAGATTACTTCTCTTTACTATTGGGTACAACGTCTAACCTCATATTTTCATATTTAATTTCAATGGTCGACCTCTTAAGTGACCCATAGTCTAGAAGACAAATTGCTACAAAATATCATGGCATACAATAGAGGAAATTACAAGACAAATGGCATGCGGAGAGGAATTTATGAGACAACTGTTTCTCTAATATATGATCGATTCGTTGATTTCTTATTTAATTCAAGAGAATTTAATACAATGCATTCTATCAAAGGATTAAGCTTGACAGGTTAAGAGTCACCAATACCATCAAATAGTCTCCTTTTGGATAATATAAATACTACCCAACCATTAGCATACTATCAAATTGTTGTAAAGTGGATTTTCATTTACGTTATTAATGGTCTCAAGATTAGACAAAGAAGGAGAGTTAATCTCAAGTTTACACTCAATGTTCAATAGGATTATGGCAAAAAAAGAAAAAAAAGAGATTCTCTTACCTTCAAAACCAAGGCGAGTCCTAGCCCGCAAGGGCCGAATAAATGCCTAGGTGGCCTCTGAGGGCTTTGGCACGCCTCATGCCCTTCATATGTTGAGGGTAGGGCTTGGACAAAGCCTGACCCCTTTGCAAGGTCTAGTTATTGATGACTATGGCATCAAGTCAGGTTAAATGGTGACCTACACTTAGTTGTATTTATTTTATTTTATTTTGTTTTGTTTTTATCTTTTGGATTTAGATTGAATTTTGATCCAAACTAAACTAAGATGGTTTTTGGTTTTGGCCGCTCAGCTATTTTATAGCTATTTTATATTTAATAGGCTAGTACATTTAACTCTTATATAGTGGAGTGGGTAGTGAACATTTAAAGGGTTAAAGTGATCAGTTATCGGTTTGAATCCTCTTACATACAACAAGAAGATCAAATAAATCATTTGCTTCATTTATTTTCATTATACTTGATTCATACCTATTTTGGTTTATTTGTGGTATACTGACAGTGATACAAGTAAGAAAAGGTTTGGCTAAGTAGGTTAATGGCTCACCAAGAAAAAAGAGTAGGTGGAAGAAGATGTGGATGAAAGATAATAAAATCGGTTCGAAGAATTTTAACTCAAGATACATCGGAATGGAAAAAACAAATCCTAACATAGTTGGGACAAAGTTTTAATAATGATGAAGATAAAAGGTGACGAATTGGTATCTTAAATCATAAACTCTTCACGGTTGGTAGATACAAGGTAGGGCAAAGTGTGAGTCGGGGTGAATTTATGTATACCCAACCCATAACAGAGTTGACTTGTTGCCATCTCTATCAACCGAGGGTTTGACGGATCTTTTTCATGCTGATCAAATGCAGGCAACATTTTTCAAAAAAATATTAAACTACTTTGTTGTAAACTTAGTGCTTGACATTGATTAGGATCACTCAAATGAAAATATCAAATTACAGTTGTCCCTAAAGGAATTGGAGTTATCACAGTAATTTTATCATAATCTAAACTGCCATTGTTAAGCTAAACCAAGGGTAAAAACAAAGGTTTGCGGTAGTTGAAAGACATTTTTTCTCTTTTGAGTGGTTTCTAATGGAAGCTCATTGAAAGCTGTTGAAAGACCAGCTTTCTGCGCCTTTGAGATCCAGGTAGTGCACCGAGGTATATAAAACTTGAAACTAGAGGTGGCTGTTTGTAAATTGCATGAAAGGAAGATTACATCCATAGATTAGATGTAAATTTCCCTAGATTACATCCATAGATTAGATGTAAATTTCCCTAGATTACATCCCAAAAGCTGCTTATAGTGTAGTGAGTGTATTATAGTTCGGTAAGGTTTCAAGTCAAGGTCTGACAAAACGTATGAGCGAGGGCATTCCTTCCTTCTACACCAGAAAATAGACAGTACAGGCCAAAATTAAAAAATTAAATGCAGAGGGGGAGGTGACCAAGGGTGACAACAGGTGGGATCAGGCCAGGTTCCAGGTTATAAGAGAGGGCATTCCTTCTACACCAGAAAAAATTAAATGCACAGGGGGAGGTGACCAAGGGTGGCAACAGGTTGGGATCAGGCCAGGCAAGTTCAGGTTGACCTTTGACCGTAGTAATTGGGTGACCAATCCCAACCCAACATGTTTAGTAATCGGGTTGGAAATCCAATTTCAGGTCGGGTGGGTGGGTCTTGGTAAAAAAACGGTTTGGTTGGTAAGATCCAACTGGGTTGGGGGTTTATTCGTCCCAATGTGGGCCTTCCAATCCGGGAGGATGTAAGCATGTCTTTCATGTCATGTTTTTGTGTTAATGTCATGCAATCCAATTCTGTAATTGGTTGGCTGAATGGTACTCATCTGAAAACAGAGTTAAGCGTAAATTAACAAGTTTTATATAATTTGAGGTAAGGGGCTTTGGCAACTCTTAATAAAAACAAGAGTTTCTTTTCATAATTTTACCGAACAGATTAATTGTAACTTAAAACTTAAAAAATTAAAGCTTTATATTGTAGATCTTAATCTAATTGACTCTCATGAATTAGAGTTAACAAATCTCCCTTCTCACAAATTTATGTTATAAACTGTGTGGCCCATCCGCCACAAAGCCCAAATCAGATTAAGCAATAGCTAAATTCCAAGGATCATCTGTTACATTCGAAATTGATACAGTGTCGACTCAATCTGATATTTGCAAAAAATGCCACATATAAAAGAGTAATGGTGATCTTTCTGTTTGTGCCATAATTTACAATTTAGGAATCCTTGGGTTCTCTTGAGGCTCCTTGAACGTTAGCCCACGCGAAAAGTACGAATGGGGATGGGCTAAGCGGGCAAAAGGCCAAATGGGCTTGGCCTAAAATGTGGCAAACCTGTCAGGAGCAATTGACTTGAGTGAGTCCGTAGTTTCTAATCAGGCTTAGAGTAATTGACTTGAGTGAGTCCACTTACTAGCTCGCTCAGCCAAGCAAATCAAATAAGCCTAACCAAGTAAACCCATCTACTTATTTGGGATTCTCAGCTCAACAGTCACCTAAAATATCTCAAATGACTTGCAAGGATTTTGAAATTCTAGCCCATAGCATTTTTTATTTTTGTTGAAATTTTTGAATATTCAAGTACAAAGAAGCATCAGAAAATGACTCACTTTTCGAATTTTGACCTCTCCACTCTTTGGATATGTGAGTTGTTTTCACCTTATATGTATAAATTTCCATCACCTCACATGTGTGAGTCTCTTAGGTCCTAGTTAAAATTAATCCCACCACATAATTTATAAGAGGGCCCATTCACTACTCAAAGTTTTAATGGCCAAAATTCTTAGGATAACAAGGTACTCGATTTGAGATAGTGTTAAAAACTCAATTTATTTATATTTATTAAATCATTATTTTGAATATTTTGTTTTGTTCAACATGTGCTTTCAAGTATCAACACAAATCTCATTCGAATTTTTGAAAACATCCTATCTTAAAAATTAGGTTCTAGGTATTCTAAATGTTTCTGAGAAAAAAAATAAATTTTTGATCAGCTAAAAGATAAAAGTAGAATTCCTCTATAATAAAAAGTTATCAATATTGTATGCATTTTATTAATGTTTCAGAAGATATCTAAAAAATGGGATCTACAAATTGGTATACTAAAAAGAGTATATTAGTTCTACGAAAACCAAAGTGGTTTGGTATTTTTTTAATAAAAAAAAATCAAAGTCGAATTCGACCCTCGTTTTAACAAAACTCAACCCTCATTCAAAAAACATAAAGGAAAAAAAAAAAACTCAATTCAACATTGTATCCAAGTGGGCTCAATTACATCCCAATTCCCAACATTCCAGGTTGAGGACGAATTATAACAATAAATTCTCCAATATACATTATCTTGAAGCCCTACAAAACAAAGGACTTCCTGATGAATCATGATGATTTTAGTGATTAAAAGGGGGTGCAGAAAAAAAAAAAGATAGGTTGGATTGTTGCTTTTTTATTTTATTTAAAAGTTAGGTTGTTTAATCATATTTCTTTGTTGATTAGACCCAATGTGGGTTTTGCATATTGTCCTAAAATCAAGGTCATCATATTGGTTAGTTGACTCTAAGATAAAGATCATGATGGCTTCGATGAAAGGCTAGACTTGCATGTATTATAGGCTATGGTTTCCACACAACCACTCATGTGGATGCGCAGTGCGTACATCGGTAAGCCCTATATGTTGATAACCTGGACAAAATATTTTGCCACAAACCTCATGAGGCAGGCCATATCTTGCAAGGAAGAAAATTTTGCCCTTTTAAAGGCCCTTTTAATAGAGGCACTACCCAATACAAAACAGGTAGTGTACTTCAATTAAAAAGTTCCATAACCTAAGCTTTTTAACCCATTCAGTACATTGGTCTCAAACATTCAATGTGTATAGAGTTGTCAACGGGTAAGTCATAAGTGTAGTGTTCAAGTTGTTACTAAAGGGAAGATCCTTTAGTCTTGTCCTAATGGAGTACTGGAGGATCCACATCCAGTGCAATTTTTTGAAGGACCCATGGTTCCGTTTTGGGTTGTTTTAGGGATGGCGCTTGTAAATTAACAAATCTTATAATATAAAAAAAAGAAAAAAAGAAAAAGAAAAGGAAAGCAAGAAAAGAATGAATGAGATTTGTTAAATTTAGGCATGAATTTATAAGTCACTAATTGATCATGATCTTCCTTTCACCTATTCTTTGTATTTCTTGCATCCACTTTGTCAAAATGTGGTTATTTTTGTTACTTATACTCCAAAAAGTTCTAAATTGAAACATGTTTTTCTTTGTTTTTTCATTACTAAAATCATCATGAATTCCTTTACTCTGTAGGGCTTCAAGATAATGGACATTGGAGAGCTTATTGTTATAATTCATCCTTATGAACTTGGAACGTTGGGATGTAATTGAGTCCACGTGGATACAATCTTGAATTGGGTTCTTTATTATTATTATTTTTTAATTTGAATGAGGTTCAAATTCGATCCTCATCTGTTAAAATGAGGGTTTATTTCAACCCATCTTATTATGAATGAAGGTCAAATTTGACATTGATTTTTTTCATTTAAAAAAATAGAAAGCTACTAAAATAATACCAACTTTTGCTCAGTCTACCGTTTACACAGAAAAAAAAAAAATCCCCAAAATACACCTACCCCTTCTCTCCTCACACAACTTCCCTCTCCCTCCCTTCTCTCCTTCCCCACCTCCCCCTCCAGTCGACGATGAGCTCTAGCGGACGAAGGGAACTCTCCACTCTTTCCGCTTCCTTTTCCTCTTTCTCTCCCTCCCTCTCTCCTCCCACCCCTTTTCTCCCTCTCCTCGCATCTTGTTGTTGCAAAGAGATCAGCCGTAGTGATATGCGAGGAGGGGGACAAAGGGGGAGGAAGGAGAGAGGGAGGGTGAATAGAGAGAAGAAGAGGAAGAGGAAAAAGAAGAGGAAGAGCCCCCCTCTGCCTTCGAAGCTAATCATTGGCTAGAGGGGGAGGTGGGGAAGGAGAAGAGAGAGGAGGGAGGGAGGGAGAGAAAGGTGTGTGAAGAAAGAAGAGGTGGAGATATTTTGGGGAGTTTACAAAATTTTTTGGCCATGTACATTGAGCAAAAGTTGATGTTATTTTAACAACTACCAAAAATACCAAAGTGGCTTCGTGAAACCATTTTGATATACATAAAACTAATCTAGTCTTTTCGGAAGTCATTTTTCCTATAAAATCCTCATGAGTTTTTTTTTGTTGAAAAATGTTCTAAGTAACATTCATAATGAAATGCTGTTTTTTTTCTTTTAGCCTCAGCCCTTAATTTATTTTCATTCTAACACTTTTATTCCTATCATTTCACTAAAACAAAAAGGGCAGGTCATATAACTCTTTTTGGTTATTCTATTGTTCAAAAGGGAGAAAGAACGTATAACGGAGCTAAGATTTAACTTCATAATTCCCCAACTTAGTTATTAAGACCAAGTTTCCGATTTCTAATTGATTCACAAAAAAATATAAATATATTATTTTTTACTCCAATAATCTCCACATTTTTTTTCTTGAGATCTAAAATTCCATAAATATCTTAAAAACACCAAATCATGATTTATATATCTTTCTCACATAATATTGCATCCTTACAAAATATTAATGTAAATAAAAAAATAAAAAAAAATAAAAAACAGTGCTAACCATGCTTGCTTGCTTATCCGAAATTCAGAGTCACAGGGCAAGCCTTTCCAAGACGTGGCCACTATCCATTCCATTTCCCCACCTTTTCCACTCCTCTCTTCTTCTCTCTCTCTTTCTCCTTTTCATCTGATTGAATTCTTAAACACCCCCCTTATAATTCTCCTTATTTGCTCAAAACCCCCTCGCCGGAGAATTCGAAAAACCCCGCCAGATTCCGCTCATGGCCGCTGCAACTTCCGGCATCCACATCCGTTTCCCGCTATGGTCGACAAACTGCGGCACCACCACCACCACCACCACCACCACCAGCAGAAGCCCATTTCTCTTCTCTCTCGGCCTCAAAACCCTAAAACCCTCGCCCGCATTGGCGAAGAGCCATCTCTCGCTGTCGAGTGACATGGGTCGATTCGGAAGTAGGAATTCTCGCTCGGTTGTTGTTCGATGCGAAGCTCCAAAGGATGGAATGGTAATTTCTATCGATTTTTTTTCCTCGCATTGTGTTGTTGCTTAGAGTTCTTGGGTTTCTTCGTTTTGTTTCGTGCGCTGTTTTCATGGCTACATCAGAAAATTTCCGATGGGAATTGCAAACCAAGTTTTGATTGTTATTTCATTATCGGGGTGGGTGGTGTTTTAGATTTGATATTGGCCAATGTATCTGTGATGATAGATCGATTTGTTTGGGCCTTATTAGTAAAACCGGAGAGAACGAAACAACATTGGGCCTGTTTGTTTGCCGTGGAATGGAATAAAGATGAAGTGAAATAAAATGTATCCATTGGGCAGTCAGGTTTTCTAGTTAAAAAAAAAAAAAATATATATATATATATATAAACATGCAATCGTTAGATTTTATTTCACTTTATTTTTATTCCATACCGTGTTGCCACCCAAAAGACCTAAAGTGTTTTAGATGTAAGTGAAATATCGCAATGGAGTGTAACGGTGGGGAGAGTAGGCTTCCAATATATTGTGAAGTTTCTGACTGAACCAGAGAAAAGTGGTATTGGTTATGGCATAAGTCATCATGTGTGGGTTGACTTGGTTTTGGTGAGTTTTAAAGCCATGGGTGTGGTATGGAGACTTTGACCGGTATCTGGGAGTTGGTTTGGTAGATTAATGAGTCAAGACTCGGATGAGTTGACCTGGGGACCAGCCTAATTTAATGAAGTATCGAATTCCTATAGTTTATATTAAATGGTGTCTCTTTTTTTTTTAAATAATATTAAATGGTGTCTCTTTTTTATTAAAAAAATAATATCAGAAGAGTATTAAAGAGATAAGGAGTGGAAGATCTAAGGTGAAGATATAGATGGAAGACCATCACTTTGGATTTAATTTATTGAGATAATGGATGGATAATCATTTTGTATCAAAGGGGAGATTATATGATGGCCTATTAGGTCTTTGGTACGACCCTCGGGCACTAGTGTGGAGTGATGCTTGAATGCCTCCTACAACAACCGAGATGACCATAAAACCATTACATGGTAGCTCAATGGGGTCTGAGATCCTATATGGTCATTTTTGGATATTCATCTTTAGCGCTTTATTTAGTTTTAGAAGCTTATATGATAAAAAACATTACCCGTAATGCCTGCAGAATAAACAAAAGGGCTCTGAAGGATGATGCAAAATGGTAGAAAATGAGGAAAAAAAATGAGGGGAGAAGTTACTAGTTGCTTTTAAAGCTTTTTCAGTAGTGGAATCAAATGTGAAAAATAGAACAGAATTAGGGTTATGGGCTGAGCCTGTGTGCTGGGCCCGGCCTATTTCTTTGCCTCTGTGTGTATGTGTGTGGTGTGTGTGTGAAGATGTGGGAAGCTTTTGGGGTCCTTTTAGATTGGAATTGAAAGATCAAAACTACATGTGATGGGAGAACTATGCGTTTAAAAATCAGTGGTATTGTTCCTCCGTCTGATTGTAAATCAAATGTGACTACCTACTACTGTGTAAATAATTAAAACAAATGTACCATAAAATTCTAGATTCATAAGACACTGGTTTCTTTTTTTGTTTCCACTATCTTAAAGCATTTTTTTAATTTAGACCTTTAGGGTACAGTTCGTTTAGGACTGGGCCGGGTCGATTTGACTCGAGGGTGATTATTGACGAGCCAACCCCCCACTCTGAGTTTGAGTTTTAAAAGCTTTGTAAGAATGGGTGAAGTCTGTAAGAGTGATTGCACTCATGGTACGCATGTGAGGGGTGCATAATGGTTAATTAACCTGTCAGTTTTTGTGATGGAGAAGATTTGATTTATACCTGGCGGACAAGCTAGACATCTTGGCAAGAATTGCATGACGGTCCTGATTAGACTCTGTCTGAATTTACATATATAGCCTACATTTTTCCTTAGGTTTGTGTGGTTTCCATTTAAATAAACAAGAAAGAGGAAGAGAACTTTGATTTTTCAATCTCTAGTGGACCAAAATGCATAATGCACTTGTGTAGGCATGATTTGGATTATAAACCTGTGAATTTTTCTGATAATGAAAATCTGATTTATCTTGGTGAAGAAACTGCATCTCACCCAAAGACTTTATTAGACTGTCCAAAAACAACTATAGACATATATAGTGTACATTTGCTTGGATTTGGCAGGTTTTTGTTTAAAAAAGAAGAAAACTTGTACATTGCCGAATCTCAGTGTGAATATGTTATCTTTATTTTTTAAAAATATTTTTCTTCCTTTCTTTTTTTGTTTCTCCTGTTGGCAGCTTAGTCAACAGGAATTTACAGAGATGGCTTGGCAATCTATTGTTTCTTCGCCTGAAATAGCAAAAGAAAGCAAACATCAGATTGTTGAGACAGAGCATCTAATGAAGGCCCTGTTAGAGCAGAAGAATGGACTAGCTCGTCGCATCTTTTCCAAGGCGGGAATTGATAATACTCGTCTCCTTGAAAGTACTAATAAATTTATTCAGCAGCAACCCAAGGTGATTTCTTGAAGTTCCTGTTCTCTATGGATATTAGATATTTTGAACTTTATAAGTTTTGGATGGTATTATCCATCTGAAGTCTGCTTATTGTTGAATTTTTAATAATCTTTGAGTGGAAAATTGCATATTTACATTTAATGGAGAGTTTTACTTTCTTAGATTTTGTGTATTTACACTGCTATGTCTTTTTACCATGGGTTAGATTTTGTTTTTGATCCTTTTACTCCTTTCCACTGGTAGATTATTTCTCACCAGAGTGCGGCTAGATCTATTGGATTTGGTGCTGCCACTAGTTAGCAATATCACTAATTATCTAATCTTTGAGTGCAATGATAATGGACATGGCTTTGGTCATATCATGTTTAGTTATGTTGATGATAACAAAGGCAAGTTTGGTGTATTTCATATGCATCCAATGTTCAGAATTACTATCTTCTGGAGCTAGAATTCAAAAATTTTCCTGGTTAACTCTTCAGAAGCCTTTGTTTTGATACCCTTTGATTTTTGTTTTTCTTATGTAACATAACCAATCAATTCAGGTGTTAGGTGAATCTGCTGGTTCCATGTTGGGGCGGAACTTAGAAGCTTTATTCCAGAGAGCCAGGGATTACAAGAAAGAGTATGGTGACTCATTTGTGTCAGTTGAGCATTTAGTCCTTGGTTTTGTACAAGATCGGCGATTTGGGAAGCAACTATTTAAGGATTTTCAAATTTCCCTCAAGACCATTACATCTGTCATACAATCTATAAGAGGACGGCAGACAGTTATGGATCAAGGTAGTAATGTCTTTTGTTGTCTTCCCTCCACATTTCTGTGGCTATTTTTAACTATTGCTCACCATTAATCAGTTCCTTCAATATGTCTTGTTTCTATACTTACTGTTTCTTTTAGGATTTGGCATTTTAGCTTCTGTGTTTTATTTATTTAAAGGCTTAAAATTTTAAACTTCAATTGCCTATGATCACTGTTGTTCTTATTTTCATATGTATATATATCTTTCATCGTTTTTCTGGTTTTACATATAACCAGCATTTAGTTCATTGAGTAGGACCATGTCCATCATTGAAGGATTAATATGTCAGTCAACTTCAAGTTTCTGTATATTTGTATAGTCTTAGACTCTATGATGCCCAGATACGAACATGGGTACAAACACGGATACGGGGATTGGGGTTACGATTTTGTACTTTGAAAGTTTTAGGACACCGATATGGACACGGGTGTCCTTAATTTTTATTTAAATTACAATTTAATTAATGAAATTATCATTGTTTATGTTCAATTCTAACATTTTCTATGTTGAAAAGTAAGAAAACCTAAAGAAATAAATGAAATAATAGACTTGCTAAGTAGGATATACTAAACTTATACTCCGGAAGTATTGGTGCAGTATCAGGTACCAGTACAAGTATCGTATCAGTCCGATACGGATACGTTGGGCTCGTACAAATATCCGGGTATCATAGCTTAGACTCTTAGTTCATGCATTTTTCTTTTGCATTGAACTTGATGGAGATTTTAATTCTCTCATTTTGGTTTGCAAATGTATTACCGTGTTCCTTTTGTTTCTACTATTCTTTTAAATTATTGTTGTATTAGCGAATTTTTTGGGAACTGGACTGGATTAGAAAATTCGAGATGATGCCTTCTGGGTATCCTCGTGGGGGTTGTCTGACTGGTTCTTTCTCTTGTAAGCATAGGGTCTGTGATCTCTGTTGTTCAGTGACACTAAATGCATTCTTAGATATTTTAAGCTTCACCCACAGTTTCATTTTGACATCCTGCAATCTAAATTCCTAACAGACCCCGAAGGAAAATATGAAGCCTTGGATAAATATGGAAAGGATTTGACAGCTATGGCACGTGCTGGAAAGCTTGATCCAGTTATTGGAAGGGATGATGAAATACGTAGATGCATTCAGATTCTATCACGGAGGACGAAGAACAATCCTGTACTAATTGGTGAGCCAGGTGTTGGAAAAACTGCAATTTCTGAAGGGTAAGAGTTATAAGGAAAGTACACATGCAAGTTGATAATCTGCAATGACTTGTCTGGGTTGTTTTAAGTAAAGGTGGTCCCACACCTGCCAATCAGGTGGTCAGAATGGTGCTCAGGGGAGATGCCCCCTTTTCATTCCACATGCAATTACACTCCATGCCAGCGTTCTTTTATCAATCATCAATCTCAACTGATTAATGATACTAATATATTTTAATTTCATTTGTCCTTCATGTCCATTACTATCTCTCTGATCAGAGTGATATTTACCTATGGATTGGAGAGAAATGGGAAAGACATTAAATTCCATGACCTAAATCACATTTTCTTCATGTGTGCAACTTAATGGCAAGTGCTAACACCCCGTTGGCATGGCGAGACCACGAGAGGCAAGTCAAAGAAAGGTTCTGCAAATGGGGGTGTGCCCTCACTGGGGCTTTATATTGTTGCTACATAAGTAACTTATATCGTTAGAGCTCTAACCCATGTGTATAATCATTAAATGCATGTATTCCTTTTTTTTTTTTTTTGTATGATGAAACTTCCCTAAGGTAATTCTTCTGATCTACTATAATTTCCCCACAGGCTTGCCCAGAGAATAGTCCAAGGGGATGTGCCAGAGGCCTTGATGAACCGTAAGGTCTGCACTGTTCATTTGAAGATCTAATTGTTAGATTTGCAGCATTTGCTCATAAGTTCACACCATGACATTGGGAATTAAATTGTTTATTTTTTAATTTTAGCTCTTAATTTTATGCCTACATCTTTAGTTACTTTATTCCTTTTAAGGAGATATACTTTATTTTTTTCATACTATTTGAGAAAAGAAGTTTATAGCTTTCTAGTATAGTCAAATAGCTTGGTGCAGCTTCATCAAGTTGATGACTGGGTAATTGGGTAATGAGAACCGGTCTCTTTTGGTTCTTGTTCAAAGCCAGACTTGGTTTGTCTGGTCAGATACTAAATCCATCTTTTCCTGTTCATACCTGATTTTTTTTCCTTGGATAAAAACTGATTCAGGGAAGGACCATTGTTGACTATGTCAGTTAGTATGTGTGCAGTTCTGGTGATTTAATTGTTCAGTGGTCAAAAAACAATTACATTCTTTTTTTAATGACCCTACTCTACAATTATCTCTGCTGGGTGCTTGAATTGGGAGTAGGGAGGGAGGAATTGGTAAATGTAGGATGCGAAGCTATGATACCTAATTCCTTGAAACTCATCTGATCTGTTTGGTTACTTGAAGAATGAAGTTGAACCTTCAAACCAGCTGCCTAGCAGTTGCAAGGTATTGCATAAAGCACAATTGCACAAAGATGCGGAAGCCTCAACCTTGCTTGATAAGAGTCGGTCAAACTCCATAGTTTCTTTAACAACTCCAGAGATTAAAAAAAATCTTATTCGTAATGCCTTTTAAACACTCTTTACGTCTCTTTAATAAGTGAAAGATAAAAACCTAATCAATCTAAAGTTTAAACCATTAAGAAGAAAAAGGTTAATCCTAACTGTCTAAACATAATTGAAATTAAAATTGATAAATATCCTTTAATTTGAATGTGTCCCGCACCCTATCAGAAAATTGGCCGCAACTTTCTTAATATGAGTCAACATTGATCAGTGATGGGCTTGATGGAAAGCTAATTGAATAAGCTATCAAATAGTTTTAATTTTAGGTCCTTTTGACATTGTTTGAGACATGAAATCTGGCCATCATTCGAAACGATAAAAATTGAATGTTAGTGACAAATTAACCACCCGTAGGCCTTGGCTTTGTGTCGCTTGGTTGAGACATGGGCCTTAGTGGGTTTCATGTATTTTTTTACTCCATAAAATTTTCCTGCTTGGAGAAACCTGCACAAGGTTTACAAGTCGCACTATTGTCCTTTGGCTAGACACACAAAATCAATGATTCCCTATTAATGGCTCGTTCAGGTCTCCCACTAGACACCAATGATTGATGTATCCTTTGCCCTTTCATTGGTTCAAGTTTCCTATGTTGATGGTCAGATGTTGCCATATTTGCTATCAGGTTGCTGGATTTGAAATAAGTGTCAATCAACCATTTGAATTTGGGGTGTGTTTGGTTAGATTTGTTATAAGTGCTTTGGGGTGTGTTTGGTTAGATTTGTTATAACTTATAAGTGCTTATTAGACTTTTAACTCATTAAAAGCTCAAAAGCCCATACAAGGCTATTTGGTTATCGGTTTTTAAAAGAACTTCAAGATAAGCAAAAGTAGAAAACTGGCTTTCTGGATAAGCACGTTCTTGCCCACTTTGCTTAAGCCACTTTTAGCATTTGCAGGAAGTTTGGTGGGTAACGCAGTGGAAAGCGCCAAAAATATTGGACAGTAGAAGAATCGTTCAAACTTGTGTTGGTCTTCCTCCCTCCCATTTCCCCAAGCATCCTCTAGAAAGGGATCCCTTCCAATGGACCGTCCCCACCGGGTTGATCGCTAACCAATCGGTATCACCTTTGAAAACCTCCCTACTTACATCCATGAAAGCTATCCTCATGGGCCACTTGGACTTTGGGACAGGAAAGATTCAGGGCATTCATCAGTTATTATTCATATATTTGTATTGCCCCTTGTAGTGTATAGGTATGCTGCACATAGCATCCATTCACCATGTACCTTTACACTTGTTCTACTTTCAGGGTCCAAGCATTTTAGGTTCTCTACCCTAGCTGTAGGCATGGTTTTAAAACTCAAAACTGTATTGGAACTTGATTAGGGGCTCAAGTGAAAGTCCCACAAAAGTTGCAATTAGTTCAACTTGACCTCTGTAATGTTTAACACAACCCTTCTGGATAGAATAAAGTTTGGGGTCCTATGAAATTATACATTTAGGATTTTATGTGCGGCCTTAAAATTTTCATACATGGTTTTGCATATAGTACGTAATGAATTTTTATTAAATAATTAATAATTAATTTTTTGCAGATGATATAGTATTGGTGGAGGAATCAAGAGATGATGTAAATATAAAACTTGACAGATGACGGGAGGCATTAGAATCTAGAGGCTTTAAAATAAGTCGTACAAAGACAGAATATATGGATTGCAACTTCAGTGGACATATACAAAGTGTTGAAACCATTATCAAAATTGAAATCCATGAGATACCACGTAGAAATTCTTTTTCGTACTTAGGCTCGATGATTAGTAAGGATTGATGAAGATGTGGAGCATATGATAAAAGCTGGATGGCTAAAGTGGAAATTAGCTTATGGAGCAGAATGTTGGCCAATTAAGAAGGCGCATATTCATAAGATGGATGTAACAGAAATGAGAATGCTTATGTGGATGTATGGTAATACTAGGAAAGATAAACTTAAAAATGGGCACTTTCGAGAACATTTAGGGGTAACACCAATATGGGATAAAATTAGAAAAACCCGTTCAAGATGGTTTGGGCATGTTGAGCGCAGGCCGATAATGGCACCGGTGAGAAAAAGTTTGGCTATACAGGTGGATGGCCCATCAAGAGGTAGGGGTAGGTCAAAGAAAACATTGATGGAAGTCGTTGATTCAGATTTAAATAAGTTTAACTTATTGAAGGATTTGGCTCAAAATAGAATGGAATGGAGAAACAGATTCATGTAGCCAACCTCAACATGGGTGGGATAAGGCTTTGATGATAATGATGATGATGATGAATTAATAATTAAATTTTATTAAAGAGCTTTTAATATATTATTAGGTTAAATTGGATCGTAATTAGTGTTTTTTATTTTCTAATCAAACAAATTTAGATGCTTTTGCCATTAAAAAGTAAGTACAAAAGTTGAGATTACCAAACAATCTTGTTTGCTAATAAAAAGTAGATATAAAAAAGTAGATTTTTAAAAGCAATTTTGAAAAGCACTTTTGGTTTTTAAGAAGTTGAACCAAACGCACCCTTAGTTATCTAACCCATCTGTTTAGAAGATTTGGCATAAAGAATTCTCTGATTATGTGAAATTGTATTATCAACCCCATGCTAATCACAAAATTAATTATTTATGCATCTCTTGACAAGCTTGCTTCCGAAACTCTTATTTTGATGGTTGTAATGATAGGTCAAACTTTGGCTTAAAACCATCTTCTACTTGATCTGCTTTATTATGATCAATAAATAACTTTCTTCTTGGCGACCCTCCTTGAGATCTTCTTTTTCTACCTTGGGATCTTTACTGATAGATTTTCTGTTTCAACATCTATGGAGTCTTCATCTAGTAGATGAATGTAAAGGTCGGTGGTTTTCTATCTTCATCTTGACTTTGCTCTTTGGACGTAGAAGGTACTTCTAAAAACTCCATAAGCCATTTTGAATTGTATTTTAATGTCACCATGTCACCTTTGCTTGATTTGCATTCATGTGTGTTTGGCTTCAGCTCACAACTCCTTTCTAATCCGTCTCATCTTTTATGGATGCCTTCACATGTCTTATAAAGACTTGAGGGACTGATTCAACTCAAAATATTTGTGAGATACTAATACCATTGATTTAAAACTTGGACTTGGCCCCCGACTTGGTAGGGGTTGGGTCAACTTGATTGAGTTGGGTTGAGTCCCAATTTTTTTCCTTTTGCAAAAAGGGTAGTAAAAGGGGGAGATTGAAGGAGGAAGGGATATGGGTTTTTTTTTTTTCTATTGAGAGATGGTTTTTATTCAAATCATTTGGGAGATGGATTTTCATTAAAAAGAATGAGGAGAATGGAATCAAGGAAGGAGAAGCAATTAAAGTTTGAGTTTTTGATGGTGTGGTGTGGAAGGAAACTAGAAAGGGATTTAGGGTTTTCGTGGGTGTGGTGTGAAGAGATCTAAATGCTATACACTTGGTGGGCATATAGATCTATATGCTATACACTTGGGATGCCGGATCCAAACTTGCTATAGTACCAAATCTGATTTAGGACACAAAGCGCTAATACTAGATTCCTCCATTGTCTTATCTGGGCATATTTTGAGACCAAAACTTACCCGACCTGTTTGGTTGCTTGAAGAACCATGTTGTAACCTAACCTTCAAACCAATAGCTTATAAGGGCAATGCAACATAAACGTTAAAGAATCATGGACACGGACACAGGACACTGATACGATATGACACAACCACGCCGACATGGCATTTCTCAAAAAAGTAAAACACGGACACGTCGGGGGACACGTTAATAATATATATTAATTTATGTATAATCATATATTAAAAAATAATATCATTTTAACTTTTTAATTAATTTAGCAATCAAAAAATAAAAATTCGAGTTTCAACTAACAAACATATCAAATTATCAAATATCAATAAACATTAAAACATAATTCATAATCATTAAACATGAAATATCCATAGTTCCATAAAATCTATATAAAGAAAATGGAGGATCATCTCTTTCCCCTCCCTAAAAAAAAAAAAACAAAACAAAAAAGAAGCCAATCTCGAGGCTTATTCTTTAGTAAGAGATTTATTTGTCTTTTGCTTGTGATATAATTAATATTAACAATCATACATTTTTCCATAGTATAAAATTGTCATATATCAAGTTTACAAGTATTAGCAACCACATGTTAACAAGTGTCTAAGAAATATAAGCCACATGTTTATTTTTTAGTCATAGACATGAGCTAGGAATTGTGTGACACGTCGCAAAGAGAGTGTTGGACAAGTGTCCGAAATTAAGATTTTTAGTTCTTAATTATGAACACGGCTAAAATAGTATTGGACACGTGTCCAAGAGTATCCGAGGAGTGTCGGTGTCCAATATGTGTCCGACACGAATACGTCACTTTCTTATTATAAATGTAAAAAGAAAAGGTGTGAAGGCTAACTTTGCTGATGAGAGTTAACAAAACTCCACAACAATACCCTAGAAGTAAAATCTTATTCCAATATTTTTCAAATAGTCTTAACATATCTTTTTACAAGTCAAAGAACAAAGCCTAATGAATCTAAAGAAAAGGATAAATCTTAGCCATCCAAACATAATCAAAATATAATTCAGAAAAATATCCCAAAATTTGTAGCTCTGACACGGATACATCACTTTTTTAGTTCTTAATTATGAACACAGCTAAAATAGTATTGGACACGTGTCCGAGAGTATCCGAGGAGTGTCGGTGTCTGATATGTGTCCGAAACGGATACGTCACTTTTTGTAAGTGTCCGTGGTTCTTAGATAAACATGAATGCGAAAAGAAGAAAAGGTGTGAAGGCTAACCTTGTTGATGAGAGTTAACAAAACTCCACAACAATACCCTAGAAGTAAAATCTTATTCCAATATTTTTCAAATAGTCTTAACATTTCTTTTTACGAGCAAAAGAACAAAGCCTAATGAATCTAAAGAAAAGGATAAATCTTAGCCATCCAAACATAATTAAAATATAATTCAGAAAAATATCCCAAAATTCGTAGCTCCACCCTAGTAAAAAATTGTCCATAACTTCTCAATATGAGTCAGAATGGCACAAACTTGGGCTTGATAGACTAATCGAATAAACCATCCAATGGAGCCAGTTCAGGTCATTTTAATATCATTTGCCACGTAAAAAATGCCTTCCAATAAAAAAAAGACAAAATTCATACAAACAAAGCGACAACTTGACCAACCATCATCTAAGGCTTTAGTTCACTTGGTTGATACGTGGCCTAAGTGGGTTCCATTTATAAAGTTTGCAACTGTGGGCATAGAGAAAGAAGGAGAGGGGGTGTGTTGTAATTAGCATCTTGAACTGCTATTTTATGGCTTTTAAAATCTGATTTTGTGATCTAATTTGTGGCACACATGAATAGAATAACAATGAAACCCCTTTTGTAGCTCTAACACATTCATGTGACTGTTTTGAGGATAGGTCCTTATCGATGGCCCATCGGGAGGTTATCAATGGCCCATCGCAACCTCCCGTCAGTACTACCTTCTAGTAACATTGCACATAGCATAGCAAGGTCTCTCTAATGCCCCTGGACTTGTTGACCTGTTTTATTGTCCCATTTAAGTTCTTGTGCCACATATCGTGTCTAGTATGCCCCAGTCCCAAGCCTACATAAAATGGGGATTGGTGTCAAATAGGCAAGTCAGCTGTGAAAATCCTCACCAATTTAGTTCATCTTCTACTTTGTAGTAGTCAGCCACCCATTTTGATGGGATATGGTTTATATTAATAATAAAGTCGAACTGGTGTTTATTAGGAATTGGCTGTAATTAGTTTTCTTTTTTTATGTTTGCAGTTGTTTTCCCTGGACATGGGTGCCCTTATTGCTGGAGCAAAATTTCGGGGAGAATTTGAAGACAGACTGAAAGCTGTATTAAAGGAGGTCACTGAATCAGATGGGCACACAATTCTCTTTATTGATGAGATTCACACTGTTGTTGGGGCAGGTTGTTATTTCCAGCATGGTCACATTAGTCACTACTGCTTTTGAAAAGGCCACAATTGGTGATGCTTTTAATTGGTACTGACAGAATTTTCTGAGATGTAGTGCAATTAAGAATCTCAATCTAATATTATTAGAAATATCTCTAATTGTGACGAAGCTATAGAGAAATGAAAAACTAGTGGTATCCCATCTCCCAATATATAGTTAATATCTTCAAATTTGGTCCCATTTGGAATTGAATTTTGTCAAATTGTATGTTAATTAATTATTTTTCACAGCAATATTTGATTATAATCTTTCAATTAGGCTTCTGTTGGAAACCCACTAACATTCAAATTGAAATGATATTGCTTATGGAAATTAGGGTTTTTTTTTTAACTTAAGTAATGAAAAGGTTTAGGGAAACTCAACTTGGACTTGTGAAGGATTCTGCTACAGTTGAATGCTCAACCAGACTTTTTGAGTTTAAAAAGTTGAGACAATTTTTTCATTCTTCTCCCATTTGTCCTGTTCTCATTTTTTTTTCTTCGTATTATTATCTCCATGCCTATCAGTTCTATAAATGCATCAAATCTTCTGTTACAAAATTGGTGTACTCCTAGGCACCTCAAATAATTTCTTTTCCTTTCATTTTTTGTTCCATTTGATGAGTATTTCAAATTATTCAATTTAATTTATTAGCACTCTTTAGAACCATGTTCTCATAGTAAATCTATATTTGAGGAAAAATAAGTGGACAGATATGGCATACTTGGTGACAACCATGAGTCTTTTACAAGCCTGCTTATGTATCAAGAGACTCAGGTGTCATCGTGTCAGGAGTAGGATTGACCTCATTTGCAGCCATGTTTTAGTTCCATTATAGTCTTGACTTACAAAATCATAGAACAGGTGTCTTGAATCCCATTACTAGAACATATATGTGCCTGGAAAATGTTCTTCCTTAAGAAGCATTATGCTGATTGCTTTCCTCTCCATTTCTGTTGCAGGTGCGACAAATGGTGCAATGGATGCCGGAAATTTGTTGAAACCGATGCTTGGTCGTGGAGAGTTGCGGTGCATTGGTGCAACAACGCTTGATGAATACCGCAAATATATTGAGAAGGATCCAGCCCTGGAGCGTCGTTTCCAGCAAGTTTATGTTGATCAACCTACGGTGGAAGATACAATCTCTATATTACGTGGGTTGCGTGAACGATATGAGCTGCATCATGGGGTTCGCATATCTGATAGTGCCCTTGTTGAGGCTGCACTCCTTTCGGACCGTTACATTAGTGGGCGTTTTTTGCCTGATAAAGGTCATCTCTGTTTCAGACCTTCTGTTTTACAATTAATTTGTTAATCAAATGTACCATGGTTCAGGCATTCATAAAATTGTTGTTAGAGCAATTTTTAATTTATTTTGTTGAAAAATTTTATGATCTTGACCTGTCAGATGTGTATGCTGTCCCTGGTCCCTTGGCGTTACAGCTGGTGTCCATCAAGTGTTGATTAGATAGCCATTGAGGCCCGAAACTTTCCACTTTGAAATGATGACAGCCCTTAGATCAATGTCCTCAAAATGGATGATTAATAATACCTGTTCAGATTCAGTGAAATTAAAGCCAAATATTGGATGGCCAACATCATTCAAATGGGATACTTTAGGGTGACAAATGAAAGATCTAGAGAATTGGAGGATGATGTTGAACGTAAGACAGGAGTTGGATGGTTGAAGTGTAGACTTGCTTTTAGAGTGCTTTGTCAGTAGGTGCGTGCGAATAAGATTGAATGGAAACTTTTAGAGGACAATGATTAGACTAACTATGACTCTTTTGCAAAAAAAAAAAAAAAAAGAAAAAGAAAAAACGCTATGACTTATGGAGAAGAATGTTGGCCACTAAGGAAGCAACATATGTAAAAAAGTGAGTGCAATATAGATGAGAATGTTAGGATGGATGTATGGTAAGATTGGAAAAGATAGAATAGAAAATGAACGCACTCGAGAGCATTTAAGTGTAGAATCAAATGTGATAAATTAAGAGAGACTCATTTTAGATGGTTTGAACATGTTAAATGCAAACCAATAATGATGCCGGTCGGGAAAAGTCTATCTATTCAGGTTTATGGCTCCTTAAGGAAAAATATTAGACCAAGGAGGACATGGATAATGATAGATCTAAGAAGTGCAATCTATTAGAGGATTTGGCTTAAAATAAACTAGAATGGAGAACGATAATTCATGTACTTGACCCCAACATAGTTTGGACAAGGCTTTGATGATAAAAATGAAAGACAAATCAAGTATCATCTGGTCAAATCCCTACTTAAAACAGTTTTGGGGCTTGAGAACGCAATAGTTCCCTGGAGTGGATCATAGAAAGTACTCATAATGGAATTTAGCATCATCATTTCATATATTACAATGAGCAAGGACTAAAATATCAATTTTAATGATTTTTTATTGTCAAGCCTCATGTTATGTGTGCTGATAGCAGTCACTTCTCATGCATTTGTTGCAATTGTAGTTTTTCCTTTTTTCTTTTGTTTTTTTCATAAGAAAGTTTGTTACCAACTAAAATAGAGAAAAGGATTAGAAAACCTATTGGTCATGCATATTGGTGTCTAGATTTATGAAGCTGAGTGTTGTTTGCATATTCATTTTTCTTGCAGCAATTGATTTAGTTGATGAAGCAGCTGCAAAATTGAAAATGGAGATAACTTCAAAACCAACTGCACTGGATGAAATCAACCGTTCTGTATTGAAGCTAGAGATGGAGCGCCTTTCCCTTACTAACGATACAGATAGAGCTTCGAAAGATAGGTTGAATCGCCTTGACAATGAGCTGTCTGTTTTAAAGGAAAAGCAAGCAGAGCTGACTGAGCAGTGGGAGCACGAGAAGTCTGTAATGACACGCATTCAGTCCATCAAGGAAGAGGTATATTGCATCTTTTTCAAATTTTAGGAGTTGTTTGTCTTTTGCGCTTGGGATATGAAATGGGATTTACATATGTAAAGTTTACACATGAAACATATTACCATGTTTGGTTGGGACCAGCATTTCACATGAGTAAATGTTGGAACAATTTGAGTTACATATAAAAAAAAAAAAAGAATCTCATTATCTCACAATCTGTGAATATTTAAGACATGAAAGTAAATGTTCTGGGGTTTAATGGGTCAATAAAAAATTTGAGCTGTTCAGGTTGAAATTTTTGGGTGAAATTTTTGGGTCCATAGGAGTTAGAAAAAAAAAAAGAAAAAAGATGATATGGAGTTTTGAAACTATGACCTAGCAAATGTGTCACTTGTGCTAGCACTCTTCTAGCTAGCGAGGTGTGCAACACTTCCACACCTCTTCAGGTGCATAAATTTTCACATAAAAAATGGCCGCATTTAGACACCATTTTCATATCTCATTTATGCATGTGATGCATAAATGAATGCGAACAAGTGGCCTGTGAATGTTACATATGTGCATCTTAAGAAGCACGGACACTATTAAGAAAGTGATGTATCCGTGTCGGACACTGATACTCCTTAGATACTCTCGGACATGTGTCCGATACTATTTTAGCCGTGTGCATAATTAAGAACTTAAAATCTTAATTTTGGACACTTGTCTGACACTCTTTTTGCAACGTGTTCCACAATTCCTGGCATGTGTCTATGACTAAAAAAAAAAACATGTCGCTGATATTTCTTGGACACTTTGTTAATATGTGGTTACTAAAACTTGTCAGCTTGATATATGACAATTTTATACCATGAAAAAATATATGATTGTTAATATTAATCATATCACAAGCAAAAGACAAATAAATCTTTCACTAAAAAATAGGCCTCGAGATTGGCTTCTTTTTTGTTTTTTGTCCTTTTTGTGTGGAGGGAGGAGAAGGAGATGATCCTCCCTTTTCTTTGTATGGGTTTTTTGGAATTATGGATATTTCATGTTTAATGATTATGGATTATGTTTTAGTGTTGTATTTATATTTGATAATTTAATATATTTGTTGGTTGGTACTTGAATTTTTATTTTTGGATTGCTAAATTGATTAAAAAGTTAAAATGATATTATTTTTTTAGTATATGATTATATATATAAATTAATATATATTATTAACGTGTCCCCCAATGTGCCTGTGTCCTACTTTGTTGAGAATTGCCATCTTGGCGTATCCGTGTTGTGTTGTATCTGTGTCCTATGTCCGTGTCTTTTTGTGCATCATTACATATATAATTGGGTGCAAACAAATGAACCCCTGGTATTCTAGAATAGTATTAGAATATTCTGTTTCTTTATAATTTGATGTTTTGGTTTTGCTGAAAAAATGATTAAAAGCTCTAAAATGTATAGAAGTTACTTGAAATCATGGTCTTAAAACAAGTTCCAAACCCCATACTATTCTCAGGTGTCAACTGAGAAACCTAATCTGTTTACAAGTCAAATATTTTTATTTGAGAATATTCGTGATTAATGGTTTGAGTGTGTTTAAGATGTAAATATGACCTTAAATGATAATATAATGGCGTAGGTAATGGAGAATGCAATAAGCATTTAGGGTTTCAAACTGATGACATAAAATATTGGTGCTGTTCAGGCTTGGGACTCGTGTATAGGGTACTACGTGTTGGTTTTGCTTTGGTTTTAGAACCATGATCGGCAGCATTATTGCCCTAGGTCTGGATGGCCTCACATTTGTTTTACTTCTTGTTCATGCTTGTTGAGTTGCCAAGTTCGAGACCTCTTTATATGTCTTGAATACCTTGTCCTATGAGTAGATTGCCACCCAAAAATTGTCTGGAATTGCTTTGGGTCAGATAAAAACTCGATTCATGGCAAAAAAGGTAGAAAGCCATCTCAAGTGGTAGATTGTTCTGTGTCCATTTCAAGAATCAACTTGGGTGTGGAAACAGAAGTTTTTGTGATGTGAATTCGTCCTTATACACCCCTTCAGTTTCCAAAATCACTTGCAATATGGCTTCCATCCAAAAGGGCCCCTACATTATCTCAGTTATCAACTTGAGTTCACAGAGATCTTGGATACTGTTTGAAGTATTTTAGTGTTTCAAGGAGCCAAGTCGCCAGTTGATCTAATTATTGATCCTGCAGAGTATGTTCTGAGTGGTTTGTTTGCATGTGAAAATGATTCACATGCTTAAATGGTTGAAAATGATTCACATGCTTAAATGGCACACTTGTGAATCTATTTCATACACAAGTGAGTCACATCTGAAACACATTCCAATTTTTGTCAAAATACCCTTTTCACATGTGAGTCTAAGTACATCCAAGGGTTGTATTTGTTTGGGATTTTATGTGTGTTTTTTCACAAATTTCTCAAAATCCATGGAGAATTAAGACAAGATATTCCACCTCGTATCCATTTTTAGCCATATGAAGAAGATGAACAGTTTGGATCATGAATTGGTGGCCCATAGATGTCTAGAAAATTTGACCTAACAAGTTGAACTTTTCAAAATTTTGTTAAGATCCATGAAGGATTCTGATAAGAAATTTGACCTCTTAGCCTTTTCAACCACATAAAGAAGATGAACAGTTTGGATTGTGAATTAAGGGCCTCGTGGGAGAAAACACTACCATGTTTTCACTGTAGAATCAGTGCACTGATGCCTTTTACTTCAAGAGGTATGGAATGGTTCCAGGGAGGCTTTGTGAAAACTGAGGTATTAAAATGGGCTCATTTTCAGTTTTCACACCATTTTTGCTCTTGATTTACACATATGATGATGCATAAATGTTATGCGCGTGACGTGAATCATTTTGGCATGCAAACAGACAACCCCTTAAGGAGATGTTAGTTGTGATGAAACCTTCATGTTAAGGTGTGAAATCTTGAGTTTTCAACTAGTGTCATCAATGTTGTCATCATGAAAGCTTTATTTGATTGGGTATCCTTTTGAGTTCTAAACTCATCTGTATTTAAGTTAAGGACACTCTTATCTAACATGTCAGTATTCATGACTTCATTCTATAGTTAAATCTTCCATCTCCTTCTCCAAGATCCTTGTACGTGTAGTACTCCAGGTTTTCATATTTGTTCTGTCCAGCTTTCTACATACATGGACAAACTTCCTCTAGCACTATTCCTTAATTTTCGCTTTTATTGAAGTCAAAATGCAGAATCCTAAGCTTCGTATGCTCTCACTTTACTTCCGTTATTTCTTGTTACTCTACACATCCAACTTTACATATTCATTTTGGCCACATGCATTTTATTTTCTTTTCTGCCATCTAAGAAAGTTTAGCTTAATTGCTATCAGGGTTCACATAAGCTAGCCTTATATTAGAGGGATAGCAATGGGTTGGATTTGGCACATGGTGGGGCAAACCATGCCTGCCGCAACTCACACTTGTCCCGCCACATGCTTAACATGACCCTTGATAAGGCTTTAGGATTTGTGGTACCCAATCCACTCCATTACGGGTATGGTTGGGTTCAGTTTGTTATTACTTACCTTGTTTTCTTTTAAAAGATACTAAACAATTTTGGAGAAGATTAATTGTCTATTTATTATATTTTATTAATAAATATGTATAGATGTAAATGGGCAGGAATAAATCAGGGTAACCAAGGCCCAAACCTGAACCTGACTTGGCTCAAAACCTGTAAGCTCTAATCACCACTTGTAGGGGCAGGTCACCCATTTAACCCAACTCAGTGTCATCCCTAGCTTCTAGATATTGAAATCAATCATACTATGGCATTAGTGCTTATCGAATTTGGCCAAATCACTCTGTAGTTAAAACTATATTTTATATAATTCATTTTTGTTTTACAAATTTGACTTAAAGGCTTTTCTCTCTCTCTGTCTCTCTGTCTCTCTCTCTCTCTCTCTATCTATATATACACACACACACATCATACACTTGCTTTGTTTTTGTCCATGATCTATAATGAAGGCAAGGTGGACTTTTGGTGTAGCCCAACTGCAATTGTAAACTCAGTCATCCACAGTTGTCTACCACATGTTCGTGTTCTCGTCTATGAAAGCAAAATTTGTTCATTTTCTTGTCTACGAAAGCAAAATTTTCATTTGTGTAGCAGTTTTCCCAAGGAAATGCTTAATCAAGTTTAGCAAACCCAACATGTGTTTGCACAACTCAAAAGCTTTGTAAACGATGATTATAACTCAAGCCTTTTGTACTTATTGACCAGTTTTAAGTGCAGATTGATCGGGTAAATCTTGAGATCCAGCAAGCAGAACGCGACTATGACCTCAATCGTGCCGCAGAATTGAAGTATGGGAGTCTTATGTCTTTACAAAAGCAACTAGAAGGTGCAGAAAAGGAGTTAACTGAATATCAAAATTCAGGGAAATCCATGCTAAGGGAGGAGGTTACTGGGAATGACATTTCTGAAATTGTCAGCAAGTGGACGGGCATTCCTGTTTCCAAACTGCTACAGTCTGAAAGAGAAAAGCTGCTGAATTTAGAAGATGAGTTGCACAAACGTGTTGTGGGTCAAGACCCTGCAGTAAAATCAGTAGCAGAAGCCATTCAGAGGTCCCGGGCTGGTCTTTCAGATCCACACCGTCCAATTGCCAGCTTCATGTTCATGGGTCCAACAGGAGTTGGTAAGACGGAGCTAGCCAAGGCCCTTGCTTCGTACATGTTCAACACTGAAGAAGCTCTTGTCAGGATCGACATGAGTGAGTACATGGAAAAGCATGCAGTCTCTAGATTGCTAGGAGCCCCACCTGGCTATGTTGGTTATGAAGAAGGTGGGCAGCTTACAGAGACAGTTCGCAGGAGACCTTATGCTGTTATCCTGTTTGATGAAATTGAGAAAGCTCATTCTGACGTGTTCAATGTATTCCTCCAGATTTTGGACGATGGTAGGGTAACTGACTCACAAGGTCGTACAGTGAGCTTCACTAATACGGTCATAATCATGACATCTAATGTTGGTTCTCAGTACATACTCAACACAGAGGATGAGACCTTGTCAAAGGACTCAAATTATGAAGCAATTAAGCAGAGGGTGATGGATGCTGCAAGATCAATATTTCGTCCAGAGTTTATGAATCGTGTTGACGAATATATAGTCTTCCAACCTCTGGACCGTGAGCAGATAAACAGTATAGTGAGGTTACAGGTAGGAGCTTTTTGTTTTGAACCGAATGTTCCAGATTTCCTGCCTCTGCTTTTGCCAAATTGCTGTTTACTTTATTGATTTCCTTTCAGGTTTTTTTTTTTATTGATATTCTTTACATACATGACTGCATTTGATTACCAGTTAGAGCGAGTGCAGAAGAGAGTTGCAGATCGAAAGATCAGAATTCAGGTGACAGATGCTGCAGTTAATTTATTGGGTAGTCTTGGATACGACCCTAACTATGGTGCCAGGCCGGTAAAACGTGTAATTCAACAGAACATTGAGAATGAGCTTGCGAAGGGTATATTGAGAGGAGAATTCAAGGATGAGGACACAATATTAGTGGACACGGAAGTCACTGTGTTCTCCAATGGACAGCTTCCCCAACAGAAGCTGGTGTTCAAGAAACTTTCTGGTCCTGATACACCAGCTGAAGGTAAGAAGGCTTTCCTGCAGAGTTACTGATCTGGTTTCCTTCCCCACCTCTATACAAATAGACCTGCTAGAACGTACCCAATTCGCAGAATTATCCCTGTTCACAGGACCACAGTTTAGTTCATATTTGTATCTTTTTAGTTCTTAGAATCTTCAAACAGGCCATATCCAATCTCTGTTGGTGAAAAATTTTGAACAACACAATTATTCAAGCAGATCAGATCTTTCTTGACATGATGCTTACAACTTAATAAACAGACTGTTCATGGATGAGTCGCCACATTTCATCAAGGACAGCTGAAGTGGTAAATGGATGTGAACAAAGCAATTGGATATCAGGAAGTTTTGTTGAATATGATCTTGGTGTTTGTCTTAGTTAAATCAATATCCTGTAATGGCAGTGCTATATTATTTGCTGTAAAATTATCAATTGATCAGTCTCTTATTTACTTGTTTATTTTTCATCCATTTCAGTACCTTGATATTTAATGTCATTCCTAGGGCACTGAATCTGAAACGAATTAATTCCTGATTCATTTGATTAGTTGGGAAGAGTCAGATAGTCCAGATAAATAGTAGGAAATTCTTTGCTGTTTATTGTCCACTCATGTGTTTGTTGTTGAGATGTAATTTATGGAATGCTTACCCATCATACAGAACTGACAGCAGCCATTTGATGGACCCACGTAAAAAAAATGTTAAAATGCAACGGCCAAGCCTAAATGTTGTGAGAATGGTCGGTCCACCTCAGTGCAACTCATGAGACCCACTGTGTGGGAACCCCTAGGTAAAACAATCTGATTATCAAACAATTCTATTTCATGATTTCCTTCCATATCCATTACTTCCAATCAATCCACGTGTTATGGGCCCACTAGATTAAAGATCTGTTATCACGCATCGTGCCCACCTAGATGAGCAAGATGTTTGGACGTTTGATCTCTCATTCAGTGAGTCCCTGGCAGACGGTGGATGAACGCATCTAGAAAAAAAAAAATGAATGAATGAATGAAATGATATATCTTGGAATTCGAGATAAAATCATTCTTAATTTAAAATCCTTAAATGTTAATTTGTTTTTTGCCAGACTTGGCCCAGTGGCCACGAGTGCCTTATCCACAAGGACAACCTTGTGTGTCCCCCTTAAATGCTATTTGGTTATAGAACTTTGTTCTCCTCTTGTCTCATAATTTCTTTTCTTGGGCTTATTTTAAAAAGAAGATTGAAGACCACAACAATGAAAATACAGTTTTCTCAGAAGCAATAAAAACTTAATTCTGTTGAAATAAGCATAAATTGTTTTGATTTTGATTTTGCTGTAAGCAAAACATCCCCCTCATTGGGCAGCTTTCATTTGATCCTGACAATAGAATAAGCTTATTACATATAGAACAGAAGTAAGAAATTAAATCTGGAACTACAGCATATGGCATACTCTAGTTATAAAACAATTTGGATCACCAAACCCTGGTGAATGGTGAAGCAGTGTAAGAAATGACTGAAACGCAGAGGATGAAGGGTGAAGCAGCGTGAGAAGTGAATGTGCGAATCACCACATTTCAACATTTTTCATAAATCTTTTGTGAGATCAGATAATTGTATGCAAGAGAAGTGTAATATGTTGCCAGGGATCTAATAACCATACAAATTACAATATGGTTATTTGTCATGTACAACAAAATCTCTTGGTTACCTAAGAAATGCACCACTTCATGGGTGCTCCACTTGGTAACCCGTCTCATTATTATGTGCATATAAATAGATAAATAGAAGAGATAAGGTAATGCATTATCAGGGTTTTCAAAATGATCAACACCTAGGCCCTATGATTAACGAAAAAACAGAACAACTAAATCTGTCACAGGAAGAAAAAGTACAATCTAAACCTCCCATCGCTAGGTGGACTTGTAGACTACATAGACATAGATGTCATAAGATCAATTTGCATTTAGTAAGATCAATTTGCATTTAGAATAGAGCCAAATCACATCATTATGAAGATTATTGGGTGAAAAGGTGCAGAGGGGAAAGGCAACCTTCAACAACAGAGATGTAGCCTAAGAATGGTACAACACAGTTCAGCGATTCTCCAATTCAAGCTTCCTAGTGAACTAGGTCTCTTCATTTACTAAACTACCTAAGCCTTCCACAATCCCAATAGTAATTACATGTAACAAACGCAATTATTCTCATTGTTACTACAACTACTTTTCTACAAAAACGAAGTATGGAAGTCTTCCATCCAGACATTTGAAGAACCATAAGAGAAAGTATCAATGCATCAAGAGAAGAAGAGAAACAGAAAGGCCTATTCACACAGTAGCAGCAAGTTTAGTTTCTTGGAGTGAGATAACGGTTTCGAAAGCACCCACCAAGGCCTTCACTTTGCTCATCTTGGTCTCCACAAGCTTATTTGCAGTTTCTTCAATCACATGGTTAAACAAACCTTGCTCTACTTTCTTATGCTGCACTTCTTGATGCCTCAGCACAACGGTTGGAGCTGCCACTTTTGTAGCACTTACATCACCACCACCCAAATCTTGGTTCCTCCGGAAGCTGCGTCTACCAATTTCGACCTTACCGCTTAAGTTCACACCTACAACTCTTCCTTGCCTGAATTTGAGTCTCTTCAGGCCAATATTATCAGATTCAAGACTCCTCTGGTTCTCACCCACCACTCTTCCAGGGCGGAATATTAGTCTCCTTGGTCCATTGTTTTTATGCTCAGGACTGATTACCTTTCCTCTCTGGAACTTAAGTTTTTCTGGCACACTATCTTCAGGGTGAATCATTGCACTTCTTCTTGGTTTCCTCCTCTCTCCACCTTTTGAATATTCAGCTCTATTCGTTCCGACTTTGTTATGTTTGCAAAAACTGTCATCTCCTTTAACGAGTTCAGATTCAGATTCCTCACTACCTTCCTCTGATTCATTTGAAGACAGTAGAGTGCATGAGGACAGTGATAATGAAGATCCAGATGATTGGTTGATAGTTTCGTCATGTTCAGTTGGTTCCAAGCTTTTGCTGTCTGCTTTTAGCTCAATTGCATACAGAATCTTCTCCATTATTTCTATCTTGGGTTCTGCTTTTCCTGCCTTGTTTCTGTTCGACATGGGAGAAGACAGTTTTGAGTTCCGATATCTAATTGCTTTTAAGCTTGTTACTCGACTAACAGAAGGTTTGAGGGATAAAGAAGTTAAACGAGATTTTGATGTGTTCTTTTCTTCAATATGTGACAAGTCTATGTTCTTGACCAACTCTTTTTTAGTGTTATTTCCGACACTCAGACTTCCTCTTGAAGTAGTTGATGAGCACTTCTCACCATTTCTTCCACTGCTTACATGCCTTGAAGGATTTGAAGGGTTCTTCTCACTGTTTTGGTCAACATTAACGCCTCCTGAAGGATTCATTGGGAAATCAACACTGTTTCTTTTACCAATTATACCACATAATTGATTCAACGGGCTTTTCATACTGCTTCTTTGGCCACCAGAAACTCCAGATGACTTTGCTGTCATAGACCTCTGCTTTGAAGGAATTGCTGGTTTCATGGGAACAACAGTTTTCCTTGCAGACGGCAGAGCCTTTTGCTTGATGATTTTAGGTTTCTCCAGTAACTCGATTTTCAATTCAGGCACTGAGGGAGGCATGATAAATGGTTTCCTTTGTATGCCTCCTTGATTTACATCTTTTAATTGATTGTGGCCTTCAACAAAGGTCACCGTATCTCCCAATACTTTGTGAGGAATAAGACATTTTTCCTTTGCTTGAAAAGCATGTTTTCTTCCATACTTGCAGAAATCGTGGCAGGAATTTGTAGAAGCTCTTAGGTAATGTGGGAGAACTTTTTCGCTGCTACTTGACAATGACTGTGAGGTTCTGGTAATTGCTTGCCCTGTTGAATTTCTCCTTAACTTGCCTCCTTTTGACACGACAATCTTAGGGGGCACTGAGATAACGCCCTTTTCCACCTCTTCAGCCATAAAACCACTATGAAAATGCTCTGTTACCTGTCCAGAGGGAAGAGATCAATATTGAAGTAAGATAGGACATCCCATAATCCTGAAGCAAATAAAAAGCACAACTTTTTGCCTTTTACTAATGTTTGACTGATTCTGTAAATAGGTTTCTAAAGAGAATTGATGAAATCCTCATCTAGCATCTTTGGAAAAAAGAAAAAAAACTAAAAAAAAAATCCTCTTATCCTTTTGTAATCCTCAAATCCCATGGACTCCTGGGATTCTATGAAGTTCCTAAATTTATGCAACTGAGTGACGACAATCCACGCACCAAAGATGGATGGATGGAAGAAATAAAGAACCAACAAAAAATAGCTTTCTAAGATTATTCAAACCAATCCATCATTACCTAAAAGTCTTTAAAAATGAATCATCAAACTCTATAACAAATTGTGAATTGTCTCAAATAAAGACTGATTATTGGTTTGAAATGAGTTAACTGCCTTTTAGAACCCAAAATTGCACAATCAAAAGTGCCCAATAAATTGCCAGAAATTTAAACTACATGCCATGAAAAAAAGCTCAACAGAGTACTGGGAAAATGAAACCCTCAGGTGAAACTAGAACTGTAGAACATCAACATGTAAGCATCTGTCGATGAGTCCAATATGTAGAAAATTTACCACTGCAGCCCACTTACAATCAATCATAGACCTTCAAACTAAACTCACTGTCCTCTCATGAATTAACACTTGCCCCAATTTTACAATCACTCAGGTTCTACTCACTATTGAATTAATCATGTAAAAAATACATGAAAAGGGAATTTGTTCAAGGGATAAACTTTGTCTAACCTCAACTTCATTCAATCAAGTGTTAGGATGATAAAATGGCCCTCAATTTTTACGCTACCATAGGTTATATGAAAGTCTTTCCAGTTTCATCCCTCCACTCATGGCTGGCATACTAGGCCTGAAAGGCTAGGCAAAAGAATCAAGTAACATATCAATAGAGTCATAATTTAAGAGTTGTTTAAGACATGATTATATGGCCATTATTAGGCATTGCAATCTACCATATCAATCAATGAAAATGGAACAAAGAGATATTGGCCGTGAAGGCTTCATCATCTCAATTAGTCAATTTCCCCACATCTCTCTCTCTCTCTCTCTCTCTCTCTCTCTCTCTCTCTCACTCTCACAGAGTCCCTGTTCATGGCTGATCTCATCAGGCCATATGAATGTGGGTCCTACTCTGGATCAAGAACAAAGAAGCACATTGAGCATTTTTTTTGTTTTTGTTGGGGAGTGATAACATGGCTTAAAATCACAATCACAAAGTTGTAACAATGAGCTCTTGCAACTGCTATGGGCTCTTGTCAACAAGATATATTATGGTTGGGCAGTGTTTGAAATATGATAATTTTTTTTCAGCTTCTCTAGAATAAATAAAATTCAAGAAGCTTTAGTTGTTAAAAGTTTGATGAAAGGGACTTAAAATGGAACAATGGAAAAAAAAACTAGGCATAGTGCTAAAATAAAAAATGTGAGCATATGTAGATGCACTTATGGTGCTTGGGGAGTTTATGGGCTGGATTGAATCTAGACAAACTTGACGAAGTCTCGTTTAGTCGTCAGGATTCAGGCCTAATATTTAGTTTCGTATTATCAGATGGGCCTAATTGATGCCCAGGTCCATAAATCCATAAAAAATTTGAAAATGTACTGTTTTGTTTAAAATATGCCGGGTCAGACAATCTTTCTAGCGCATGCAGACCCAAACCACATGTAACTATAAGATCTGGAAATTAGGCCCAGTTCAAACCCAGAATCCTAATATCAAAGCCCAAGCCAACACAGTGCTGCCTGGCTCAGGTTGAGTTGAGCAGGCTTGGCCCATGAGCACTCCTACTGTTGCTTGTCCCAAAAGCACAAGTGTCCAATAGAAGTAGAGAGAACTCACTATCTATTTTACTTTAAAACAAAGCTCCTTAGAAATCTAAAATTTTGACAAGCTTCGTAATCTGTAAGATGGAGGCAAACACAGAAGAGAACACAAAAGAGAGACTAGCTTAATATCAAAGGCCAATTCAAAAACTTATTAATCCTGTATTTAATTATTTATGGTTTTACTCTGGATAAAAGGAAACATGGAGAAAAAAGATAAAAGATTGACAGCTATAAAAGAGTAAAAGTTAAAAGTTGATGATATCAGCACTAAATTACCAACAACAAGAGACAAAGGTGATTGTGTCGATGAATCGATTCTGGATCAATGCAATTGAAACATAAATTAAAACATCAAAATATTAAATCTAACCAGCTGTGATTTGGACAAGAATAAATCATACAAGAAAGTTAATCAAAAGGAAAGAAAATGGAAGAAAAAGAAAAAAGAACAGAGAGAGAAACAGAGAGTTCAGAGAAAAGTCAAAGATAGCTTTCCAAATCAGATCTCATACTAGGAATTTCCATAGTCTAAAAGATCGTAAATTCTAATTTAAAGAATAAAATCCAAAAATGTTAATGGTCACATATTTCTATTGGGCAATGTGAAAAAACAGAGAAAAATCAAACCCAGAACAAATCCCTGCAATTCAAATTTCAAAGACATGACAATTTCTTTAGTCGGATATTTCACCAACTCAACTAACTTACTTCAAAAGATTGATAAAGTTAAACTTGAAATAACAATGGATGAAGTAGACTGCTCATCTCAGCTATTATACAATAAACCAATAAACTTGAGAAGAAAGAAATAATGATATGCATATATAAAGGGGGGAAAAAGGAGAAAGAGGACCAACCAATTTGAAGTGTCTCTCTCTCTCTCTCTCTCCTCTGCATTATAAAACTTTTCCTCTCTCTGCATTATAAAACTTTCCTTCTTGTGGGGAAAGCAAGACGAATATTTAAACCCGGGAAATTTTCATGCATTCTTTCACGTCCGAAATTTAAGAAACAGCAACCCATTTGAAATCCATTAACGATATTAGTTTCCATAGAAAGAACCCAACCAATGAAATTAAGAAACCCATCAAAAAGAGAAAGAAATCTGACAAGTCATCTCCAATTTCATCCACATTGGAAAGAAAACCCCACCAATCAAAATCCTACCTTCAACCATCCTGTCCCTCTACAAACCAAATCTAAAACAACCCACAAACAAAAATCCCATCTTTTAGTTCCGATAAAACCCAATCAATACAACGAAAAAACCGATGTTGGAAACAAAACCCACCAACAAGATTCTACCTTTAATCATGCTCTCCCTCTACAAAAAAAAAAACGACAGCAACCCAGATGAAATCTTCAAGAAATCCAAAAACGACAACAACCCATATGAAATCTTCAAGAAATCTTCTCTTTTTCATCACCGGGAAGCCCAATCAGCAAAATCCAAGAGACCCCATTAACAACCACGTGGAAATCTCTCCTACCAAAAATGAAAAAAAACACATGGAAATCTGTCCTTTGCATGAGAAACCCAGAAAGGATTTAGAAAGATGAAGGTGAGGAGAGATCGATACCTTCGTGCAAAGGCCGTTGAAGAACTTCGACAGCAGATGCTGTAGAAGGAGCAAACCACATGAAATACTAAGACGAGAGAGCGAGATGACGCTAGCAAGCAACGAAGAACAGATGCTTGGGCAATGGGAATTGAATCGATCCATTGGCTATTTGTTTTAGGAAGTTTAAAATTTAACCCCCTGCAGTTCTTAGTAATTGCAAAGGACCACATATTTCTAATTTTACAACTAACCAACTTTTTTTTATCTGAGATTTAATTCTATAAATTGGGAAAGCCGTGGCTATTGTGTAGTTCGTTGTATTAACTATTAAGGTAGAAATAGAGTCCTTCTCCTAGCTAGGGGTACTCATTGGTCAGCCCTAGCCCTGGATATATAATTTGGGCCGTTTAGTACTTTGGGCGACACTTGGATTTAGTGATAAAAAAGCTCAGTGCTTGACCTGACTAAATTTTGTCCAAGTATTTGCTAGAAAGCCCAATTCGACCCTGCTCGCCAGCTAGTCGACTAACTTGAGATTGACATTTATGATTTGTGTTTAAAAAGTCAGGCTAGGCCTATATATGCCTTATCTTAGCCTAATTTAGCCCATGAATAGTCCTACTCTAGGTAAGAAATATTTATTTTACTATTATTTTGAAAGAAAAGAATTGAATAGGTAAAATATGTATATGTTTTTTTCTTTTTATTTTACTTGTTAAAGAAAAAAACTTTGAAAATTGGATCAACAATTTGCTGATTAGTTATTTGATTCTTTTCAATTAATTGAGAGATTTCGCTATATATAGTATTATAAAGAAAAAGGAGTCTTAGATCTGAATTTCATTCAGATTGAATTTTAGGAGATAACATACAATAAAATAAAATAAAAAACAATACATGTTATTATAATCACAACTAACTCTTCCAAACTCTTAAAATCTTTTCATCTCATTACCCAATGCTTGTTTTTCCAAAGGTAAGGTAAAGTAGCAACTATGGGAAGGTAATCCGAATAATCAGTTTTCTTCTTTACTCTATAGTTACAAGAAATAGAAAAATAAAGTCCAAACCGTGAAGTGTTTACTATATCTGTTACTACTCATTAGAAAGTATACTTCATTATTACAAAATTATTACCTTTTTCCGCTTATTTAACATTTTATTAGAAGTCGTCAACTAGCCAAAGATTGATCCTTTTTTTTGTAATATAAGGCGGTCTATTGAGATTCTTTACAAGAAGAAGGGGTTGAATGTAGATAATAAAAATGGAAGGGGGTTCTCTGTAATTCTCTTAAATGAATTACCCACGTCTTATATCTTCAAGACTTCGTGTGTTATTGCGTGTCAACTCAACTGCTTCAGTTGTAACAACTGCAAAAACACGCATAGCGTGTGACACTGGGATTAGAGATAAAAAAGTGGGGCCCTGCCCTTAATAATTGTAACCTGGAGGGAGCTGAGAGCCCCCACGACCTCAAATTTCTCGTGGTTTTCTCATTAATTAAACGTATCACGATAAATCAGTTTCTCCCCTGAAAAAACAAATCAATTTCTGTATCAACTATGGAAGTCATGGTGCATCTTTTTTATGCATGTCTTTTAATCTTTCCTGTGGTAGATGATGCTGTAATGCTGTGGAATTCATAAAGTTTATTTTGTGTAGTGACCAAAGTGAAGAGAAAGTATACCTTTTGTTTGTGTGATCCATTGAATATATATCTAGGTCGTTAAGGCTGCACACACCTTGCTTGATATAACATGGTGCTTGTGAGTGGTATTATTTGGGGTTCCTCATCATTCAAAAAAAAAAAAAAAAGTAAAACTGTTTTTCTTCGAAGTTACAAAAATAGATTTTGGTATGTTCCTTTGCGCAACATATTTAGACAAGTTATTAACCAATCATCAAACTCACATATTGCAATAAATCTCACTTTTTCTATTGAAATGTGCTGCACAAATGGAAGTTTGTTTTGAAATATAGAAAATGTAGAAACATAAATATTAAAATTAGATAAAATGACAATCACATATGGAGATGGGAAAAATAACTCCAAAAAGATCGAATGTAACTTTATCTTGAATCAGGTATTACTAACTGATGTAATAATCTATTTATGTCGGGGTTTACAAATCAGTTCACAATGCATCATGAACTGATTTAGCAATCAACTTTTTTTTATTGAACTATTGCAAGTATCACACTGGCGTAATAGTCTTACCTGAGTCTCTATAATTAGGGTTTCTTAAGTTGTTTTAAGCATAAATATCAGTAGAATTAAATACAACACAACTTTCTACTATTATGGTTTAATGATGTTTTTCAATACAAACCCGTTATATAATCATTTAGATGCTACCCCATTCCCTAAAGGCTATTATTTTAAACCATGCTCATGCTCATGCCCATACTGATTTAAACATGGACCCTCATTCCCTCGGGCCTCAAAGTTTCTATCCACGTAAGAATTGTTATGATTTGAATTCAATTTTGTTGTTATTTTTATATGCACTTGACATCAATGCTGGGGTTATCTGTTGCTCCTCTTCAAATGATGAATGGTTCCAAATTTTCAGTCTCATTTTCTTCTTTCTTCCTAAAAGGAATGCCCCCACTCATAGGTCTAGTGAAGAAATCATTGAAGTTTTTCTAACCATCTTCTCCACCAATTCTAATAGGCTGTCAAAAAGGATAAATAAATAGATGCATTAAAAAAAGTGACACAGTTTCAAAAATTCTGAAGTCTTATTAATTTCTAAAAATCCTGTTTTGGAAACACCTTTAAAAAAAATTATGCTTGGTAAATTCCTAGGGAAATATGTCTTGGGAAAAAGAGGGTTTTTCAGTCTTGGAAATAGGAGCTTGGCTTTATGAACAAGAAAAAAGGTACAAAAGATAGGTAGAATTCATGAGAAGAACTCATTCGATTCTCTTATCCCACTTAATTATTGATCCATAATGTCCATAATATAATCCCGACAATCAATAGATTTAATTTTCCTTAATCAATTTCTGGCCACCCTCCCATAAGAGCTCTCTCTCTCTCTCTCTCTCTCTCTCTCTCTCTCTCTTTCTCTTCACTTTTACTGGTGAGAAAACAGCATCATCCACTTGGGGTCTCTTGGGTAGGGGACCATCACTAATGGAGTTTTGACTCTTTCCAAAAAGTTGGTGAAATCTAGAAACTTCTTACAACCATGCTGCATGGGCTAAAAAGCATGTAATCTTTGTTTTTGTAGCTATTATGGTTGCCTTTCAAAGTCAATGAAAGAAGAAGTCAGCCTAGGCCACCCATCCTGAGAAAAAACTTTGTGGCAACTCATATCTTCAGAATCTGGACTATACATTAACACAGACCATTAATTTGAACCATTGGCCCCATTGTGGATAGATTATAGGCCAAGCTTTGTGCTAATGAAACTACCACAGCCATCCAATTGTTGATCATCAAATTAATCTGTTTTAGAAGTAGGGATAGAAATGGGCCCCTGGATGCCCAATTGCCCAAAGGACCCCATTTGGAAAGATCAAGTGTGGATTAAGTGTAACGGGTACAGGTCTTGTAATGTGGACCCGAGTTAGGTCTAGGTTCAAGTTCCTTCTCAGTTATTTGGGTCCAAGTCAGGGTACGAGTACAAACAAACGCCACCCAAACCTGACTCTTTTTCATGCAAAGAAAAGGTTTGGCAGTTTAATTCAATGGACAAAAAAGCAATGGTTATGATCGTTTGGTTGGTGCCGTCTACTGTTCTTGATTGATGGTGGGTGAATAGACTGAATGGAACTAATTGGCAGTAAATACATGCCCACGTGATAGGAGTTGCCATATAGTTTTTCTTTGTGGAAGACTAGTGTTGGGTGGAGCTATTCTTGCACAATGGAAGACAATGACCACTTTTCTTACTCGTTCTATGGTTTTGAGTCCTTGACTTGGCTGGACCCATGACAAAGGAGTTGGTCTTACCAATTTTACAACCATTTCCCAGAAGGACAAGGGTCTGGATCTTGTTTTTTGACTACCCTTGCCCATGCCTGTTAAAAGTTGTTCTATCATTATAGCAACCTTACGAAGTGCATGAAGAGCATTGATCATGAGGGATGGAAAAAAGGGTAGTTTTAAAACTTAAAAAATTTGTAATCAATATATTCATATCAATTTCTTATGAACTGCTGAGATCTATATAAAGTCATGTAATTGATACCCTAACCCCCAATTTAATGCTGAAATTTCAATCAATTAATATAGTCAATTGCATCAATTTGAAGGTTAAAATGTCATGAAGAACCCAAGTAGTTGATGGGTGATAAAGTTGAAGGATGCAAGACACTTCCAGTAGAAGGATTGATCTGCTCATGCCTCAGATGGATGTTCTAATCTTATACTCTTTCTAGAAGTACTATGAAGAGTTCCAGGAGTTCAGGAATGCTATGACAATATGAACTGTTTGATATAAAATATTATGAAGAGTAATCTTCTTCTTCTTCTTTTTCTCTTAATAAGAGTAACCTTCATTTCTTTCATACAATCATTAAAATAAAACAGTTGAAAATTACTGCATCACTACTCAATAGCTTTTATGCTCTATAACTGTCACAACCCGAGCCCAGGGACCGGGGGTCAGAGAAAGTCTAACCAATGACACACGTACTCCCGTGCATGCACACCTGAACCCCGTCCAAGCATACACGCACAAGGGATCATTCACACGTGCAAACAACTGTACGCGGAAGCTGTACGTATCAAGGCATACCACAACATACCAAAATGACATAGGAGATTACAAAAACATTTAAACTGATGACAAGGACAATTTACAAGAACGTATGACAATAGAGCGGGCTTCCACCAATCAAAAATCAAAATACAGATATCACTCAAAGCCCACGGTACAAGTACAGAAAAAATCCCCTCAATAGGCTCAGACTCAAGGAATGGGGAAAACCAAAATGATGCAGACCGTACTCTGGAGGATGGATCAAGTCCACTCCTCTAGGCCGGAGGGGGCCTCGCGAGCCTCTCCTGGAGTCGGGTCGACCGACGCAGGATCGGGAGAGGGATCTGAGCCTGCAACACACAAGACAACTCATAAGTACAACGACTTAGCAAAATATAAGCCACAAGAAGATAACACGAATTGTGTCTAATCATGAGTAATAGTCACAGTGCAAGATCCATAGAAATCATGTTCGTACACTAAGCAAATATGCAAACGAATAAGCATGCTAACAGAATCATAAACAGATAACAGGCAAAGTGGCTACTACATTGGCCATATTCTCCCTTTCGAGAGCAGTCGGAATGAGAACACCAGCGACCGGGCCAGGGTACGCATGGGTCTCTAGTTCCCGGGGGTCCGGAGTCCCAGGACAGAACACTCTGCAGAGGCAAACACATAAACTAAACCAAAGTTAACCCCGTCGGGTATCCTAAGGCTGAGGCTCAGTAGCGCCATATACCAATCACAATCAAATCGGATGATGCACCTCAATCAATCAATCATATCATATCATATCTCACATATCACACAAATCGAACAATAGGAAGTGCATCACATATACTAATACTGATACTGAATGCAATTAAGCAATAACGGAAGATACTGAATGCGAATAACAATACGGAATGCGAATAAGCAATACTGAATGCGAATAAGCAAGATTGAAGCACGGGTAGCTAAATACCAAGAACAATTAAGCACTGACTCAAGTACTCCAGTGGAGCAACGGTAAAACACAATACACAATAATAGAATGGTCCCGCCCGAGCTTCGCTCTGGGGTTGCTGCATTTCCCACAGAATCGAGAGGTCCAGCGCAGAACACATAAGAGGGCATAATCGAAGTCAATATGCTGTACAAATCAGAGTACTTTTACGAATCAAGGTCAATTACAAGCCAATCCTAAACTAATTATCCAGTGTTTCTAACTGTGCATGTTGATGTAGTTTTAAGTTATTCGATGCACCATTGTCTAGTGTTGCAGTGTCAAGAGTGTGCACCGAAGTCCCTTAACCCAACACCCATGGGGAGGTGCTAAACAACTGGATAACAGTCATGAATGATTCGCAGCCCTCGAGATCATTCATGTCATTCAAACGTTCCATTGGGCATGTCCAGGTTAGCTACATTCTAACATGAAAGTCATAACAGTCTTTTTCTTAAACCTAGTCCTTTTACTCCTTTTTCAGGGTCTCACGGTGTAGCCGTAGGTAACCTTACGGCTTAGCCGAGGCATCTTACGGCTTAGCCGTAATATGCACTGCGGCTGAGCCGAGGCTCCCCAAAATGTTCATTCGCATTTACGGCTCAACCGTATTTTGCTCTATGGCTCAGCCGTATCCTGGTCCACGGCTTAGCCGTAGGATAATGTACGGCTTAGATCAGGCTGGGCCGTAGAAGAATGGCATTTTGCCAACTCTCAGTTATTTTCAGATATCAGTCAGTACTGTTCTACGGTCAGGGTTATGGCTGGGTCTCGGCTTAGCCGTACGCCATTTTACGGCTTAGCCGTAGCACATTTCACGGTGTAGCCGTGAGTGCACGGAGTCATTTTTCCTGCAACAGTTACAGTCATACAGAAAGTGAACTAAACGACTGAAAACAGGAAAATAACAGCAAAATGGGCTCAATAGGGCTGTCTAACACTGAGAAACACTCTGAAGAATAAAAACATAACAATCAAAGCATTACCAATTGGTGTTCATACTACTTGGGCTTATACTTGCCTCACAGACGAAAATCACACGCACACGACCGTTGCTTGGCTCAGTCCGTTGGAAACACACACAACTTGCTCCTTTCTTCCTCCCTCAAGCAACAGAAACAGAGAAGGAGAAGGAGAGAAAGAGAGCTGAACGAGAGAGAGAGACAGCTGAGAGAGACAAAGACGATCGAGAGAAAGGAAATGAGTTGGTAAGATATTTATAACTTAAAATGAGTCCAAATTGCAAACAAGTCCAAACAGCTAACACAATTGTCAGTTTGAGTCAACTGACGGTCCAACAAGAGCAAACGAAATCATTTGGATCCAAGACAGTTACGAAGATCGACAAGCTCAACGAAAGACACGCGATGACGTCAGCCTGACGCAAAACTGACAAAGTCAATCAAAAGCCAAAATTACGAAAAAGGACTCGAACTGCCTAAACCAAGTCAACTCAACCCAAACGATCTCTCCAAGACTCAAAGTCAAAGAAAAACAAAATCAAAACACACTTGACGATAAAATCACACGCAATTACCCATTAATCCGGATCAAATCGGGTCGGAGTGTTACAATAACTCATACAATAAGGAAACATCAAAGCTGCAGTCAAGGGTCGTTAATCTGGTTCTAAAATTCCAAAAATCCCTCCACCATCAAAGAATAAACATTCCTACCATATTTATACCCCACATCTACCCTACAAACATGATCAACTGTCAAATTCAACCTCAACTCAATGAAAGCCATTAAACTAGTATTTCCTATATGGCCTCTACTACCTACAGAGTAATTAATTTAAAAGAATTGATCCCATGCTGTCATTAGTATGACTGCTGATAGCATCTATTTACCTGATCTAACCTGTGTGGGCCCATCTTTGCGTGATCAAACCCATGCATAACATATGGACCCCTTGACAAAAGAACTGGCCAAAAGCCAATTCAATCAAGTTTAATAGACCCATGGATTCACCATATCTAGAAAGCTAACTATATATTTCACTCATAACTTACCTAGTTGTAACTCCAGCTGAAGTGAAATCTAAGGCAGTGTCTAAAAGTTTTGATAGTGCCCCAAAGTATGTAGTTTTTTAGATTACAAACAAACACACAATATGCAACAAAAAATAAAATAAATCAAACAAGCATCGACCACAAGAAGACACGAATTGTACATAAAAACTCAAATCGAAAAACAACCACAAGTCCAAATTGTACCAACAATCAAATACTATGAATCTTGCAGTTACAAGATGTCATACTTACAACCCATATTTGCTTCTTGTGTAGCTAAAGATTATGATTTTTCTCATGCAGATACGCATTGTCCTAACTGCTTGTTGTTCTCTACAACATATCCAAATCTTGCTTGACTCATTAGACAATCTTCCACAAGAGATGTCAAGGAAAAGAATCTCTAGAACAAAACCTCAATACAATCTCTCCAACGAAGGCACTAGATAAGAAAAGTTCTTTCAATAAGATTTTATGAAATTATAATAATAAGAGAGGTATATTAGGATTGAAAGAGGAACCCTTTAGATAACCCATAATTCGTGCCTAAAAAAAATACTCTTGTAGAACTCAACTTACTAATCCTTGCATAAATAGGAAATAAACCTGCATAGGTCAATGGGGATTTTTAAGCTACACGATCGATCAGGCAAACGTCCAATTGATCAGATGAAACTACTGTTTGATTAATTTTTCAATCAACCTGTTTAACTATAGCATGTCCCAGTTCAAATTGATTGAACCTTATTCGATCGATCAAATAGTGTCTTCCAAGATTTTCTTCAGCTTCTTCGCTTCAACTTATTCGATAGCGTGAATCACAGTCTATTCTAAAAGAAATAGAAAATATAACTTAATGGATCCAAAGTTTTGTTCAACTCATGAATTAGCCAATATACAGAAAACCTTATAATCACCCCCTCTGGCAATTTATGAACAAAACTCCCTGAAACAATATAAGGTCCCGAATCCCACTAATCTTAGTTACGTTAATTAATCTTGTTTTATATTAATTAAGCCTTGTTGAGGTTAGTTTAACGTGAAACTATTGGGTTTGGGCCTTGGTCAAGTAGTTGGGCAGAGTTCGGACCATACTTAAGTAGTCAAGGACCTTTTTGTAAATTGCTTTTATCTCTTATGAACAGCTCGTCCATTGCCTTTCGTGTAATTTTTCGTGTAAATCATCTTACATGTTGGGCTTGACTTGATCCGACTCATCCTAGCTCAAGAGAGGCCCATTTGTGTTAAATTGAAATTTCCGAGAAATTATTGGGCTTGCATGCAACACTATAGAAAAGACTTTGATTAAAAAGAAAGAAACCATTGTTCCTCCTCACTTCTCACTCTGGGACGTTGGAAGTCACTCATCTCTGCTCCTCCTTCTCTCCATCTCAACTCTTGAAGCCTTGCATGAATGAGGATTAGGCTCCACCGGAATCCACCCATTCTCCATCTCCTTTAACTAAAGAGAGCCCACTTTCCAATTGGAAGTCTTCCCCAAGCACACAGTTAGAAAGTGTTTGATAGGGTTAACACTGTTAAGAGGCAAGTAATTGAGTCATTTGGATTGCATGCATGATTAAGTTATTGACTATTGAGTTAACTCCTTACATTTTCCAATTTCAGCTATTCTTATTGTTTTTAATTGATACAAATGTGATATGAGTCGAGCCAAGATGTAAACATGAAATAGTGGGGTGTGTGGGGGCTGAACTCCATCAAGTGTATTATAATTGAGCCTTAGAATTCCCCCACAAGTCAGTTTTGTATTGACCCCGTGCAGAAATTGAGCTACAGAACTGATTCAGGTTTCTGAAGCTTACGGCGAAGCTACGGCTAAGCCATGAGCATTTACCGCTCAAAGTCCAGAGAGTAGCAAAACTTGATTTTGTACTACTGCTTACCCACGGCTACACCGTGAAATGCACTACGGCTAAGCCGTGGCCAGCCCCGTACACTAGCCGTAGGTCTTCCTACGGCGAGCTTTCCAGAGAGCTCGAGAAACCCATTATCTCATACGGCTTGCACACGGCTATACCGTGAAATGCCTTACGGCTAAGCCGTAACCCGACCGTAACCTAGTAGTAAGCTTAGCACGGCTAGGCCATAGGCTAATAAACGGTTAAGCCGTAAATGCGTCTGTACTGTTGGAGGAAACCTGAATTACTCGGCTAAGTCGTAGCGTTGTATACGGCTAAGCCGTATGAACCCAGTGAATGTAGGATGTTAGGAATTCTTCATTGATCTTATAGGGCCTTAGTATTGGCACCTTCTTACCCATACACGGGCCCAATTGTAAGGATACATGAAGAGGATAAATGAATTCTGGATGATTCCCCAAAGTCAAGTCATGGATGTTGGCATAAGAATGGGGTGTTCTTTATGTACATAAGGCAATACCAAGATGTGGTAATACAACAACACCGGACGTTTTATGAGTACATCGTGTTGAATGTCCTTGGGGATCATGGGTTACTTAATATAGGGTGAATAGTGATTTACTGGGTACTTTTTCAATCCAAATGCATTCATCTTGCTAAAATATATTACCTTTAACATGATTGTTATTGGATTCACTTCCTCTAGCAAACCCCGAGGCACTTTAGACCTGAGTTTCTAATGAGTGCGTGTCTGACAAGCCAGAGCTTCTACCGAGTGTGTGCTTGCTCACCAAGGATATAGCCGAGGTTCGGGCCTTGTAGCCCATGTGTATATGCTTGCTTAATTATTCATTTACATCATGATTAACTATTCCTTATGTCTGTTAGGACCAGTATGATTGAATCCGAGTCGACACTACTTAGCTTGTGCCCTATGGGTATATGTATGTTCCTACTGCAGTAGTTTACGGAGGAGGTATCGGCACTTCTCGGAAGCTAACTTGATCCCCTAGCGACCCATATGTATGCTCTTTTTCAGGAGAATAGAGTATCGTGGTTGCCATTCAGTATGTATGATTTTTAATTGTAATTCCTCATCCGTTGTCATTCATGCACTTTATGTCTAGTAGACTTTTATTGCTCCCTTTGATTAGGATATACTGTTAAGTTTAATTGATGTATTATGTTATACTTATTTCATATGTCTCGGTACTTGCTTAACCGTCGTGTTAACAGTGTTACCCTTGGTATTCAGGTATAGAACCTGGTCCTAACTCGGGTGTTGACGCGCCCCCGGAGAGTACCCCAACGGTACCTCGGGGTGTAGATGATTGGAAGGATGACAATGTCTTTTATTAGTCATCTCACGGAGTGTGTCAGTTCTGAGATGTTACGGCCACTTTTTGGTCTGTTCTTGAGAGAAAGCAAATTGACCTCTATGTACTTAACTCCTTTAAGTAGATGTTGAATTGTAAGAAGTGTAATTGGAACTTAAGTACTGCTATATACGTATATCTATATGTTTATCTATGAATGCTAATGGATATGTTCTTTTAACGTGCTTTTGATTATTACTGAGAATTTCACAGGAAATTTGCTTATAATAAATTACATTCCTACGTGTGTTGGCATACCTCACATATTCCTGTGAAATCTCTCTTGTAGGAATTCGTGCACAATTCTTCAGGGCACGGATTTCTACGGGATTATGTATTCGCGCCCTGGAGGCCCACTCAAATCCCCAAATTCCCGGGATCGGGGCGTGACAAACAATATATTCAATACTATCCAAAACAAAAACCCAAAAATACATTGAATTTTCATACAACTTCTGTTCATGGATTGTATGCCTGTATATATGTATCAATTACCAATTGATAACCTACATCTTTAGTTCCTTGAATCTTTATATCTCCCCCATGAATATCTTATTCCCTCCATTTTTATCAATAATTGACAAAGATATTAATAATATGGAGCATATTTGTCAATCAGGATCTAGCAGTAGTAGCTCCCCATCAATTGCAACTCCTCCTTAATTGAATTTTCGTAGCAGCATTGGGGGTGAAAGTTTGATCTTCTTGATCAAGGTTTTTTGCATGTAACCACCCACACTTATGTAGTTTGAGCTTTTAGTATAGTGTGAACAATTTCTTTAGGCAAAGCAGATTTTCTAACCCATATTTCTATAGCCTTGGGTAAAGAAAAATTCTTCCGCTATTACTTGGTTTTTAATAGACTTCTCAGTTTATTGCAATGGAGGCAAATGTGTCATTTGATTCTATAATGATGACAAGTGGATGCGTGTGCAGAACATAACACATTCTTCTTTGAACTACTCACTACATTATTTGTATGTGCAGTATATGGATCAAATGGTGCTAAAGAATTTAAAGCAAAACTTTTAACAAAAGTAGTTTTACCTTTAATCTTTGAAGTGGATACACCATCAAACAATCGAGATTGTGTGTATCATTAAGCCTTTTCTAACTATACCAGATGCAACCCTTATAAAATCCAGCTTAGACAATACAATCTTTAGTTTGCCATTCAAGATATCTTTTTCAACTTGGCATGTCTTTAACTCTATCTTCAAGATTTCGACCTCGTGTTTATAATTTTCACTCTCAGTAGTCATCTTATCAACAATAGATTTGTTTTGGCCTTCCAAGAGTTTGACCTTAGTAAATCTTTCTGCTAATTCTCTTAAGAGAGAATTTGACCTTATGAAGTTTTTAACTTGATAAAGCTCTTGTGATTCAATTTGGTCAGTTTCACACATTATTATATGCAGAATTATAAGCTTCTTTCCAATCTTTCTTAGACTCTAAATCGTCATCGATATCCTCATCCTCATCATTGTCAGATAAAGTCTGTGAAGATCTAACCATGGAAGTTATAAATTTTTCTTTCACAATATCCAGTTTCTCAGTCATAGGCCTTTTTTCCTCTTATTTCTTTTCTTCAGAAGAATTATCCCATGTAAGATTGAAAGCTTTTTACCTAGGATTTCTTTTCTTGTTCATGCAATCATTAGCATAGTGACCATAGTCTTGACATTCAAAATATTTAATCACTTTTGAAGATACTTTCTTTTCAGATTTTGAGCTCTTCCACTTAGTTTTCTTGCCCTTTGTGTATTTTTTGAATTGCTTCATGAACTCAACAATTTCAGTATTTTCAGAGTCAAAATCAAAATCACTTTCAACTTTTTTTTATGATTCTTTAAAAACTTTCAAGATAATACTTTTAGACTTCATTCTTCCCTTAAATATACGGGGTGCCTCGAATGCCCAAAGATTTTCAACCAACTGATTTACCTGGAGGATGTTAAAATTCCAATTTTATTCAATAGCATCAACCTTTGAATCAAATTTTTTAGGTAAAGGACCTCAAAATCTTCTTGACAATTTTATTTTTGGGAATTGGCTCACCCAAATTGAAAATAGAATTAACAATGTATTTCAACTTAGCATAAAACGTATTAAAGGTCTCATCATCTTCCATCTTTATGATTTCAAATGTAGCAGTCAATCATTGCAGTTTTGATTGCTTTACAGTCTCAATACCCTCATACACAGCTTGCAAGATATCATATGCTTCTTTTACTATTTTGGATATAAAAATCCTATGAGACTCTTAAGTACACTCCATTGTAGATACCATTTATAGCCTTATTACTGTAATTGGAGACATGCTTCTCATTTTTAGTCCATTGGGCTTTTAGTTTAGGAGTAGTTTGCCCATCAGCCTTCATCCACAGTAATATGTCTGGTATAACCATCCTTAACAATATCCCAGATAGCATTATCAATGGAGTTAAGAAAGCCAATCATCCGTACTTTCCAATAAGCATAATTAGTATCATTAAGTAAAGAAAGCTTACTAGTCGATGTGCCTTTTTGATTGAGTGTCATTCTAAAAATCACAAATAGATCTACATAGTCACTTTGTGCAACCCGCTTTGATACCAATTGAAAGTTTTGGTGGTACTCCTAAGCATGTGATTTTCTAGATTACAAACAAACATACAATACGCAGTAGAAAATAAACTAAATCAAACAAATAACCACTACAACAAGTAGACACAAATTTTACCTGAAAAATTAAATCGAGAAAAAATCATGAGTCCAAACTGGACCAACAATTAAGGATTAAATCTCGCAATTACAAGATAATATACTCACAACCCTTATCTGGTTATCATGCAACGCAAAGATTTAGATTCTTTTTGCACAGATATGCACTGTCCCAACCGACTGTCGCTCTCTGCAATAGATCCAAACCTTACTTGACTCCTCAGATAATCTTTTACAAGAGATGTAAAAGACAAGAATCGCTAGAACAGAACTTCAACACAATCTTTCCAATGAAGGCTCTAGAGAAGAATGGGTCTCTCAATAAGATCTTGTGAATTTAGAATAAGAAGAAAAGTACATTAGGGTTGAGAAAAGAACCATTTAAATAACCCGCAATTCGTGCCTTAAAATAACACTCCTTATATAACTTAACTTATTAATCCTGCCATAAATAAGAAATAAATCTGTATAGGTCGGTGGAAATTTTTCCGCTACCTGATTAATCGGGCAAGCATCCGATCAATTGGATGAAGCTATTGTTTGCTAAATTTTTCGATTGGCCTGGTTTAACTGTAGCATGTCCTAGGTTCGTTCGATTGAGTCTTATACAATCGATCAAATAGTGTCTTCCGACATTTTCTTCAGTTTCTTTGCTTCAGCTCATTTGATGACATGAATTACAATTCATTTTAAAAGAAATAGAAAATGCAATTTAATGGACCTAGAGAATTAGTCAACATACAGGAAACCCTTACAGTAAGTATTACACATGGAGACGTGACGTGAGTGAGTTGGTTGAAGAAATGTCGGCCCCAAACATGTCAAGTCGGGTTTTAGGTTCCATCGCCATTGAACTAACAATAGCAGAGGACCATTTCCCCTTTAGATTAAACGACCAGAATGCTCTTGTGCCCCCGTTCTAACAAACATTCAACTTTAGTAGTTTTACCTTACTAAAAGGAAAACAGAAAGCAATGCCAAAGAACAATTGCCAAGTATGTTTAACAGTGGAAATCCAGTCATTGAATGATGGAAGACTATTTCTAGAAAGGTTTCACCTGGATTTTTTAACTGTTGCTTTATTTTTCAAAAACGTTTCTTTAACAAATTACACTTAAATTTACATCACCAAAATGCCCTGTCATTGCTCTACCTTTGTCACTGAGTTCAGTAACTTCTGTTAAAGAAAGGTTGAGAGGTTTCATGGGTTACTAAATACACATTCACTCATTATAATTTAGTGACAAAGTGCTTATAGTTGAATTAAGATGGCTCGTTATATCACCGTTTACGTCCAGACACTGTCTTCTTTACCACTCCAACAGAGACTAAGAACTCGTCAAGGGATGACAAGGTCTTCATATCATCTGGGGGAAAGTAGCTGGCTGCTTTGCCCATTAAGTATGTAAACAGAAGCGAGAGTGAAGCCCTTGTGACAAATCTCTCACCCAAGAGTTCATCAAGGAAAGAGAAAGCTGCCAGGAAATCTGACCTGCTTGCACTTATTGGGGCCGCAAAATGGGCAGGAATTATTCTCTTGAATGGCCAATCCCGTGTGATCCCATCAATCCAATCTCTCACCTGAAATTTATGCATATAAAAATTATCAAACATTTCTACACTGCACCTGTGGCTCATGAGAGGAAGCCTTTACATTCATCATGGCTGAACATACATATTCTCACATGTGCATGCACCAAACATACCATGCAGGGATCAAATTTGTGTTCAGAATCCATGAACCATGAGCTTCCCTGGCTCCAAGACCAAGAGCCAATATAATTCAACTACTGTTCTTTTTTATTTATAAACCTTTATTTTTTTTTCTTTTTTTATGAGAGATCAACAAAAGATCAATACATGTACTCTCCTACAATACCTAGATTCTTATACATGCTCAATGAATGGCAGATGTATAGGATTATAGGAATATTTAATGAGAAACAGTGTCAAATGTTATGGACAACAAAAATTACATGTTAGGTAGAGGACTGAACTAGATAACCAACAAGAATCAGAAAAAAATAGTAAAAAGTAACAGGAGTTACAAAGAACGTGGGTCTTTATAGGGATGTGCGGAAATGAAGAATTCACAAAGCCAACCCAAATTGATGGGACAAGGCTTAATGACAATGACCTCTAGTTTGTTCTTTGTGAATAGTTAAAAAGGTAACATGAATCGAGCATGTGCGTGCACAGAGAGAGAGAGAGAGAGAGAGAGAGAGAGAGGGAGTACAGTCATCATCTGTATAAAGAACCAAGAGATCAAAACCATCCTGCCCATCAACAAATGAGTGCTATGTTACCTTTTCAGGCACTTTGCTGAAAACCAATGTCTTCACAATTGGTGAAACTATCAACTTTTGTGACATTTGAGCAAAGCTTGCATTAGGCTCCAAGAGATTTGATGGACCTAGGAACAAGATTTGGAGAACCATCCTCTCCCACCCTGCAAGAAAAGAATTCCACATTGAGTAGATATCTCAGTGCATACCCTACTGTTGAGTTCCAAGTAAACATAAAACTTTGCAGTCACTGGAAGGCAAAGTTGTGCACAATCAATTTATAAATTCACACATCACAGACAGAAAACATAAACTGATAGAAGTACAAAATGTTCAAAGTCCAATCAAGATCACTTTTTGGCTAATTAATGGTGAGCCCCACTTATACACCAGTCAAGTCACCAAAAGTGAAGACCAAATAATGCAGTGTGGGCAGTCCCTTCAACCATATTTAAACAACATATAGTTTAATAAAAGAGCAAGTAGACCTGAATTGTTTATGTGATGCTGAATGTAAGGAACAAAGAAATGACAAGTAGACAGTACATGAGGCTGAGAAACTAAAGCTAGATGAATGTGTGGACTGTGGAGCAATGAAAAAAAGAAAACGGAAAAAGAACAAGATCGGCAATGAGCTATGATGCACGTATACTTCAAAATGGGAAACGTATCATGTCGTATCGTATCCGATACTTCACCTTTTATGTGTCAAATCTGTGTCCCTGACATGTCTATACCATATCCAACCCATATTTGGGCTTCATAGGCAATGAATATATGAGAGAATCTACAGCTAGCTCCAAGAAAAGTGACAAGCAATGAAAGTAATGCAGGGTGGTTTCCATAGACATGAAAACCATATGACAAATCGAAGTCTACCAAGGAACCAAGAAAAGGAAGAATAAAGACTAGGATATAAGCAGTTAGAAAAATGTGAGATTGTCCAAGCGACACAGGGCACAGCTGTAATAGAGAATTGTAGAAAAGTAAAGCTAAAAAAACTAACCACATAAAGATGAAATAAGGCTTTGATAAAGATGATGGCCCATATACAGCTTCACAAATAAAGCAAACAATCATCATTCAAAAAATAAATAAATACATAAACAATTTATAATAGAACAGCCAGAGTAGGCATGAGATAAGGACCAACAAGAAGATTAATAATTTAAGGGACAGACCTTTTTGACGGTTCAACTTATTGTCAACTACTGGCTCCTGAGGGACATCTTTTCCTTTGCTGAGAAGCTTTACTGCTAAACCATTCTTTGCAGATGCCAACAAGGATTCTTTGCTAATGCACTCTGGTGGCTGCCTTGGGACAAAAATAACAGCATCTGTAACCAACAATGTTCGTGAACGCTTATGATAAAATGCTACCTCAACATACGGCCCAATACCTGCAACAAGCAAGAACCACGTTAACATAGACAAAGGAATTTGTCAAACCTTCAGCTGAGCAATCTAAATTGATAGGAAAATGGATCATATGAGAATAGGGGAGGATAGTTAACTACCAGTGTCCAAGAAGAAAGAACTCACCAACTTCAGGTGAGCTGAGAACTTTTTGTTCAATCTCATTACCCCATGGGGTGGACATATCTTCATCTCCAAGCATTTTGGAACGGAAAATCCCAAAGAATTCAAGTGGCAAATTAACCGGCCAACTCCATTGCCTTGGTGCCACCCAGATCTGTGCTCGTGGGAACTTTCTTGAAAATGGGCCCACAAAAATTTTGTGCTCATAGGCAAATGTGGGAAGAACTATGTATTCTACAGGAGCCTCCAACTCCTTCACAAGCTGGCAGAGGAATGGAAATTTGTTACACCTTAATCAAGATGAAAGACAGTTTATGAGCTGAAAATAGAAGCATAGATCACAAAAAGAAATTTAGGATAATGATTTCACAGGAATACCTGAATGCATTCTTTGGTTGGAGCAATAGGGGCATGGATCCATAATCCTCCTGACTTGAGCTTGATAGCTGTCATTCTAATGTTTGTAGAGACGCTGCTGAATCCCAGTGCTTGCTCTTGTTCGAATAGCCATATGCAATCCTTCACAGCCTTTGTACACAAACATGGACAATATGGCAAAGTCAGTATGTCATGATCAAATAGGCTTGGTACACAAAGAATGATTAATTTTCGTTTGCATTTGCCCATAGAATGTTTGCTTTCCTAATGATGAACTGATACAGTGGTTGCTAACCATGTATAATTATAGTCCAAAATGTTACATAGGCCCAAAGCCCATCTGAAAAGAGCCCATCTGAAAGCCCATCTGAAAAGAGCCCATCTGAAAAGAGGAGCCTTCTTTACTTGGAATACTATTGCTGTAATTAGTTGTAATTAGTCTTCCTTCTTAACTTAGAATCCTAATTGATGTAAATTAGTGAGTTTTCCTTTCTTAGAGCCTAAATTAAAGGTAATTAGCTGTAATTATTCTTCCTTCTTAACTTAGAATCCTAATTAATGTAAATTAGTTAGTTTTCCTTTCTTAGAGCCTAGATTAAAGGCATGTAAAGATATATATATTGATGTATAATCTCAGTAGAAAGACACACAAATTAATACATTCTCAAGAGAATTCAAAATCTCTTCTCTATGATCGTGAGTTTGTCATGGTATCAGAGCCCTGATCTACAGTCCTCTTCTCTTCTAATCTTCTTCTTCAACTGGTTTGTAGAATCTTGGTGATAACAGTCATTAGCATCCTGTTGTTGATTGTTCGTGCATGTTACATCAGCAGATCCTCCCATCCTGGTCGACCACTCATCCTGGAATTCTTGGACATTTTTTCAGATTTTTTTGATCATCAGAGGTAGGCCATCTCATCTCTTTTAGTATTTCAGTTTTGTCCAACAAATTTCATCTTAGCCGTTCAAAATTGTGGATTTTGATCCGTTTTGAGTGAGACCTCTTCCAGCAGTAACGAAATTTGACTACCCTTCCATCCCCTGTCTTTGATCTGTCTCGAGATCACTTGGTGGGGTCCACGTGCTACCTTTTCCCCTAAAATCAAGGACGTACTACTTTCCTGTTGTTCTCTTTTGGCCAAAATCAATTTTAATCTAACATTGAGATGAACAAATCTGATGTTACTTTGATCAAATTCACTGGACAAAATTACCCTGCATGGTCTTTTCAATTCCAAACCTACCTTGAAGCTAAGGAATTGTGGGGTTTTATTTTTGGTGCTGACCCTAAACCCACTGAGGATGAAAAAAAGATCTCCTCTTGGCAGACAAAAGATGCCAAAATCAAATCCTGGATTTTGGGATCGGTTGAGCCTCATCTGATAATGAATCTCAAGCCTTACCCCACTTCTAAAGCCATGTGGAGGTATTTGAAGAAAGTATACCATCAAGATAACTTTGCGCGACAGTTCCATCTTGAATGTGCTATTGCTGAATATACTCAAGGGACTTTGTCAGTACAAGATTACTATTCAGGTTTCCGTACACTGTGGTCGGAATACGACAATATTAAATATGCGGATATGGCTGACAATGTGTTGGCGGTAATTCAAGACCTTCAGGCATCTAGTTAGCGAGATCAATTTTTGATGAAACTGCGGCATGAATTTGAAAGTGTCCGATCTGCTCTGATGAATCGGTCGCCCCTACCTTCCTTGGATGTATGCTTGAATGAGCTCTTATGCGAAGAACAGCGCCTTACGACCTCAGCTCATATTGCTCAAAAAAAGACTGAAACCTATTCAGTCGCGTTTTCGGCACATAAAACTTCTCAGCCTCGAGACTTGAGCAAAATCCAATGCTACAGTTGTCAGAAATTTGGGCACGTTGCCTCTCAATGCAAACAAAAAGTCTGTAGTTACTGTAAAAAGTCGGGACATATCATCTCTGAATGTCGTCGCCGTCCTCCACGTCAGTCGACACAATATCAGACTCCACAGTCTCCAGCATCGCAGTATCCTACTCCACCGTCTCAGACTCCGCATGCTTATGTGGCTTCCTCGGTTATGCCTGTTCCTACATCTGCAACCCCACAACCTGGGTCCTCCTCATCTCTCACTCCTGAATTGGTTCAACAAATGATTATCAATGCCCTCTCTGCTTTTGGTCTATCAGGTAAGTCTTCTTCATTTTCCACTTGGTTTCTTGATTCCGGGGCGTCTAATCATATGACGTATTCCCACACTCCTCTCTCTAATATGACAAGTTACACTGGCCCTCTTCAAATACAAACTGCTGATGGAGGACATGTTCCCATTACTGCCATTGGCGATATCCCCGATTCCATCCCATTGAGAAATGTTTATCTTTGTCCTAATTTAACTTCCAACCTATTGTCAGTCGGACAACTTGTTGAAAATAATTGTAACATCTCTTTTTCGTCTTCTGGTTGTGTTGTGCAGGACCAGATGTCCGGGAAGGAGATTGCGAGGGGGTCTAAGTGTGGACGCTTGTTTCCGCTGAATCTTTCTCAAATTTCTAGGAATCAATTTGCCAATAATGTGTTTTGTTTTTCTCTTAGAGATAATTGCCGGTTGTGGCATAATAGACTCGGACATCCTAATTCCAAGGCTTTGTCCCTTATGTTCAATTCTGGTTTATTAAATAAATCTCCTCGTTTATCTTCTTGTGTGCCTTTTGATTGTGCTACTTGTAAAATGGGAAAGAGCAAAACACTTCCGTTTCCTCAATCCACTTCTCACACTTCTCAGTGTTTTGATTTAGTTTATAGTGATGTATGGGGAATTGCTCCCGCTCTTTCCCACACTCACTATAAATATTTGTGACCTTTATTGATGATTTCAGTCGGTTCACATGGGTCTACTTTCTGCATTCCAAATCTGATGTTTTTCATGTTTTTCAAAATTTTTTTGCTTATGTTGAAAATCAATTTTCCACCTGTATTAAAATCTTGCGAACTGATTCTGGCGGGGAATATATATCCTCTGATTTTCGACAGTTTTTGCAAACCAAAGGCATTATTTCTCAAAGATCTTGTTCTTATACTCCCCAGCAGAATGGAGTCGCTGAACGGAAAAATAGACATCTTCTTGAAGTCACTCATTCCCTTCTTCTGGAATCCTTGGTTCCTACTCGTTTTTGGGTTGAGGCACTGGCTACAACAGCTCATCTTATCAATCATATGCCATCAACCTCCATTGAGAATCAAAGCCCATATTACCGTTTGTACAAGACTGCTCCATCCTATGATGATCTTCATGTTTTTGGCTCCATTTGTTTTGTGCACTTGCCTCCTTCTGAAAGGACAAAACTCACGGCACAATCAGCTCAGTGTGTATTTTTAGGTTATGCACCCTTCCAGAAAGGGTTCCTTTGCTATGATCCTCACATTCGTCGGTTCCGTATTTCTAGGAATGTCGTCTTCTTTGACCATCAGTATTTTTTTCAAAAACACATTGATCCTCCTGACTCCTCTTTTGTGTCATTACCTCGTTTTTCTGAAGACTCGTCAGTTGCTCGTTTTAATCCTAATTTTGTGTATCACAGACGGCACAGCACAGCGCCTACTAGTGATCCCCCTCTTGATCTTCCTCCGGCATCCGGTTCAGGCCATACTTCACTGCGTCGCTCCACTCGGATTTCGGTACCGCCAAACCGTTATGGGTTCTTACATACTTCCTTAATGGCCACTTTGTCTTCTTCTTCCATTCCACAATCATATTCTCAGGCTGTGCAGGTTCCGTGTTGGAAAAAGGCTATGCAAGATGAATTGGATGCGTTGCACAAAATCATACGTGGGATATTGTACCATCTCCTGTGCGTGTCAAACCTATTGGCTGTAAGTGGGTTTTTTCTTTCAAATTAAAATCTGATGGATCTTTAGATCGCTATAAGGCGCGTCTTGTTGCTCTTGGCAATCGGCAAGAATATGGCATTGATTATGATGAGACCTTTGCTCCGGTTGCCAAGATGACCACCGTCCGCACTATTCTTGCTGTTGCTGCATCTCAATCTTAGCCTCTCTATCAAATGGATGTCAAAAATGCATTTCTCCATGGTGATCTCAAAGAAGATGTTTATATGCGATTGCCTCAGGGATGCTCCTCCGGCCTCGATATGGTTGCTAAACTTCGTCGCTCCCTCTATGGTCTGAAACAAGCTCCTCGCGCATGGTTTGAGAAATTTCAAGCTGTTTTTCTCCGATTGGATTTTCATCCAAGCCTGTATGATCCTTCTATATTTTTACATCATGCTCCATCCGGGATCACAATACTCCTTGTCTATGTTGATGACATCGTCATTACTGGTCCTAATCCCGGAATGATTCAGAAGCTCCAAGCGTCTCTTCGTGAGTCATTTAAAATGAAGGATCTTGGCCCTCTCCACTATTTCCTCGGTCTTGAAGTTCATCAATCGCCTAAAGGTATCGTTCTCCATCAGCACAAATACACTATTGATCTCATCGCCTTGGCTGGTCTTACTGCTTCTGCTCCTGTTGATACGCCAGTAGAACTGAATGTCAAACTCAGTCGCAACGAAGGTGATCTTCTTTCCGATCCTACTGCCTATCGCCAGTTGGTTGGGAGCTTGATCTACCTCACGATCACTCGACCCGATATCTCTTATGCGGTCAACCTGATGAGTCAGTTCATGACTGCTCCTCGTCACCCTCATCTGGCTGTTGTTCGCCGCATCATTCGGTGCCTTATTTGCACACCGACTCGTGGGTTGTTTTTTCCATCCAACAATCCTCTGAATCTCAAAGCTTATTCAGATGCTGATTGGGCTGGTTGTCCGGATACTCGCAGATCGGCAACTGGATGGTGCATGTTTTTAGGTGATAGTCTCATTTCTTGGAAATGCAAGAAACATGACAAAGTTTCCAAATCCTCTACTGAGGCAGAGTACCGCGCCATGTCTGCTGCATGCTCCGAAATTCTTTGGCTACGTGGTTTACTTTCTAACATTGGTTTTCCAGCAGCAGGAGCTACCCCCCTCTATGTGGATAATACCAGTGTTATTGGATTACTGAAAATCCGGTTTTTCATGAACGTACTAAACACATCGAGGTTGATTGTCACTTCATCCGTGATGAGCTTAAACGTGATGTCATCAGCCTGCCACATGTCTCCACTAAACTTCAACTTGCTGATATTCTCACCAAAGGCCTTCCACGACCGCGCCATCAGTTCTTGGTTTCTAAATTGATGCTTGTCGATTCTCCCGCATCAATTTGAGGGGGGGTGTTACATAGGCCCAAAGCCCATCTGAAAGCCCATCTGAAAAGAGCCCATCTAAAAAGAGAAGCCTTCTTTACTTGGAATACTATTGCTGTAATTAGCTGTAATTAGTCTTCCTTTTTAACTTAGAATCCTAATTGATGTAAATTAGTGAGTTTTCCTTTCTTAGAGCTTAGATTAAAGGTAATTAGATGTAATTAGTCTTCCTTCTTAACTTAGAATCCTAATTGATGTAAATTAGTGAGTTTTCCTTTCTTAGAGCCTAGATTAAAGGCATGTAAATATATATATATATATATTGAAGTGATAAAGAATTTTTAGATGACTTTATTCATTTAAACTTAGGTGAAACATGGGGCACGTCCTTAATCGAGGGCAAAAAACAATAGAGAAATTCAATCCAGTACTAGATGACTTGGAAATGACGACCACAAACATGAAATTTATGGCTTGAAAGCTATGTTTTGAATCAACTCCAATTGAGACCAGTTTAAGATACATGACCTTAAATTTTGTTAGTCTATGTTAAAAGACCATGTGATCTATAGTATACACTGTAATAACGCACTTCACAGCTTGACTCTTACGTATTTGAGATCATGATCCAAATTTAGGTACCTGTCATAGTTCCCCAATTTTTTGTGGTAGGTGCATTCAGTTTGTTCTCAGTTCGCTCAATTCAGAGTTCCAGTCGCTAACTTAAAACTGACTTATTTGAGTTTCTAGTTCACTATAGTTTCATCCAATTTTCATGATTTGCAGGTCTAGTTCAACTGATTGATACATGTAATATTAAAATAAACCTCATAAAGCTCATACATTGGTTTATGAAAATACTCATGACTTCAATAGGTTTATTGAAAACAAAACGTCCTTTTATGAAAATACCCATTTGATCTTTGATGAGTTCATTGAAAATAAAACCACTCTTTTAAATAAATTTAAAATATTGCATACAGAAATGTTAAGATGCATTCTGTACATTTAATACGAGTAAAGAGAGTTCCAACTTCAAATAATTGAAAATTTTCTACCAAAAAATAATAATAATTGAAAATCAAATAATTTCAATCTAATTCATAAGCTTGACCAAATTGATGTCCAACTGTTGAGAGAATCAAATTGCAAATTATTTTGACAATCAATTTCACAGTTTGACACTAGTTAGTATGAACCCTTTTTTTTTTTTTTTTTGTTTGCTAACGCTGGGTGTCCTGGCCCTTTGGGCCAGACTAACTCCTTCGGCCCAGGGGGAGCTGGATAAATCCACCAGGAGCAAACCGTGGTCCTAGGTTAACCGAGCTTTCCCTTGAGGTTTAGTTGGTATTGTTAGGTTTATGTCTTGTATTCCGGTTTAGCCGGATGAGTCCACTGGATTAGCCAGGGACTGGTTTAAGGTCAAGGGTATTTTGGTAATTGTACCGGGGCTTTCTTGGTGGCCAAGAAAGCGGAGATTATATATATGTATAGTCTGTAACCCTAGACCTTGCGGCGGCGGCAGTAGTTGCCCGTGGTGCTCCCACACCACGTAGGAGAGATGAGGTGAGAGTGTGGGAATCTCTTGTATGCTTTACTTGTCATAGCGAAGATGTTCGTCCTCCTGTGCCCGTGGATGTAGCCCTATTTGGGTGAACCACGTAAATCTCGGTGTCTCTTCTTGTGTGTGGTTGATTGTTGATCTTGTCATTCCGTGGATGCGCACAACGGGTGATTATTCAGAAAATCACAACAATTGGTATCAAAGCCACAACAATTGGTATCAGAGACACAACAATTGGTATCAGAGCCGAGGTTGGTGTTCCTCAGGTTTTCTAAGCGAGGTGGAGATCGCTCGGTGGCTTGGTGGTTATTGCGCATGAAGAAAGATCAGGTTCATGATTTCTGGTTAGGCCACATCGGAGAATCTCCGGTCTCGTTGGGATCGGAGGAAAAGCATTCACAGGTTGTTCAGATCTGGAGTTACATGCTGCGGTTGTTGTCTGATCACACAGATCCAAGGAGAAGATGTCTGATCACATAGATCCAAGGAGAAGAGAACTGGGGACGACGAGATCAGAGATTTGATCGCTGTGCAGTCCCGTTCATTGCTGCGAAGAAGAGAAAACAAAAAAAAAAACGGAAGAAAATCGCTGTGCAGAGAAGTTCTCGGTCTGATCATTGCTGCGAAGAAGAGAAAACAAAAACAAAAACAAAAAAAAAAAAAAAAACGGAAGAAAATCGCTGTGCAGAGAATTTCTCGGTCCAGAGAAAAACCAGGAAGAAAAAAAAAAAAACTCACCGAGATCTTCGCCGGACTCGCTGCCCGCCGCCGTCGCCGTCGCCGTCTCAGTCGCTGCCGTTCCCGTCGCCGCTGCCAGCCGGCGCTGAAGCCGGAGCCGAAGCAGATCGCGGCCTCCTGCAATTCGGTTGCCGAGGATGTTGCAGAACCAGATCACTTGAAGCACCGCCGTTGCAGCCGCCATCTCCGGTCGCTGGATCGTCGTCCTTTGCCGCCGTGCAGTGTCGCCGAAGACGGCGCCGTCCACCGCTGCATCATCACAGTCGCCGGCGCCGCAGAAGACCACGGCGCAATCCGCGGTCTGCAACTGGGTTGCAGACCCTGTCGTTGCGCCTGGGTTGTTGAAGACAACCCTGTTCTGGGTTTTGGGTCAGTTCACAACCCGCCCCGTAGTATAAGCCCAGCAAGTTTCAGGTCGGTCCGGGTTCCGGGTTTCGGGTTGGGTCAGACCCAACCCGTGGTGCAACCCCAGTGGCAGCAGTGCCGGGCCAGTTCAGGTCGTGTCGGGTCAGTTCTGACCCGTGTTTGCACGGTCCAGTCCAGAGATCAACAGCGGGTTCGGTTCAGGGTCAGGTCAGGTCTGACCTGACCCGTTAGCAGACGGTCCAGCCCAGCGCATATTGCAGTTCAGTTCCGGGTCAGGTGAACCCGACCCGGGTCCGCTCCAGAAGCCCAGCAGACAGTGCAGTGACGTCAGCAGTGACGTCAGCATCGGTCAAAGGCCAGATTTGACCAGATTTACGGCTGAAATTGTTTCTGCGATATCTTGATCGTCCGATGTCCGATCGGAGATCCGTTTGCGCCTACGGGCTCGTTTCGAGCAGATCTACGCAGTGGAAGAGGTTGATTGGCTGTTTGACAGTCAAGGAGGAGGTTTGATCGATTGGAGCGTAGAAACTTGTTTCTACGATATCGAAGCCATCCTGAGTCGGATTTTAGATCCGTTTCTTCCAGCGTGCTCGTGGTGACGAGATCTATAGTTTGATGCAGAAATCTGGAGGAGATCTGAACAGATGTGGATTGAGGCTAGAATCGGGTCTATTCGACCTGGTTGTTGTTGCAAACCCAATAATAGGAGTCGCCGGCCTAGTTGTAACGGGTTTGCTGATCACATGATTGCATGTGATGATATTCATCTTGCCAGAGCCAAGCCGGAAAAGCAGCAAGGAGGAGTTGATGTATCAGCAGTTGATCGGAGGCCCAGTGAAATGAAGTTTTTGACTGCTCGGAGGCAGAGGTTGTTCTGCAATGGAGTCATCTGGACTTGTATTCCCGATCTGTTTGCTTGCATGCTTGTGGTGATTGGATCTTCACAGTGATGTTGAAGATGAGGCAAGATGGTGAGTGATTCAGATATCACTCAGATTCGTCAATGGTTTCGAGCTTCTAGTTCGAGGTGGAGTTTGACGAGGGTATGAACTTTGCTCAAAGTTCATGTGCTGGTTCAACATGTCAAAGTGTTGAAGAAGACTGCATCCCTGGTGCAGTGACGTGCCATTCAGCAGGGTACGTGAAGACATTGCCGGTTTTATCTCCTAGTAGCTCGAGTTGTACGGAGTTGTACGGAATTCAAGCCAATGTGGAGATTGTTAGGTTTATGTCTTGTATTCCGGTTTAGCCGGATGAGTCCACTGGGTTAGCCAGGGACTGGTTTAAGGTCAAGGGTATTTTGGTAATTGTACCGGGGCTTTCTTGGTGGCCAAGAAAGCGGAGATTATATATATGTATAGTCTGTAACCCTAGACCTTGCGGCGGTGGCAGTAGTTGCCCGTGGTGCTCCCACACCACGTAGGAGAGATGAGGTGAGAGTGTGGGAATCTCTTGTATGCTTTACTTGTCATAGTGAAGATGTTCGTCCTCCTGTGCCCGTGGATGTAGCCCTATTTGGGTGAACCACGTAAATCTCGGTGTCTCTTCTTGTGTGTGGTTGATTGTTGATCTTGTCATTCCGTGGATGCGCACAACGGGTGATTGTTCAGAAAATCACAACAATTGGTATCAAAGCCACAACAGGTATGAACTTAGATATTATTAAGTTATGGAAGTTGAAATCATTTGATTTAATAAAGCGATTAATATCTAACGAACTGCAAGTAGCCATTGTGAAAACAATGTTATTTTTGGATAAACATACAAACCGGAAGGAAAGAAAATTATAAATACTTATTTACATATCAAACAGTTCAGAAAACAGGAAAGACCTTATCTCATTTACTGGATATTATGTTAAATCAAGATCAAGAAGTTTTCTTTCTTGGGGAAAACAAAGAAAGAAAGAAAGAAAAAGGAAAAAACCCTGAACTTTTGCTATATGTAATTGAATGTCAATCAACAGAAACCTCTAAAGACTGAAAATTCTCAAGACTCAAAAACCTAATCTTCTAGAATAATAGATAAAAAAAATTGAACAAAGAAAAAACAATTTAAGAAGCAACACAAAACACCTTAGGTAGCAAAAAAAAAAAAAAAAAGATTCCCCTAACACCCTGATTTCAAACAATCAATCGAATAAAGAGACCCATATATTATGGATAAAAAAACAGCATAAAAAGTGCTCTCGTGATTCATGATTCAATAAACTTCCAAGACAATGAACTCTTGAAAGACAAAGCCTAATTTAAAAAGACCCATCAAAAACAGATAGAGAACTCTCAACAAAAGTTATAATATGGCACCAAACAAATAAGATTTAGTATAACCCAACCCCCTAAACGTCTTTATCTCATTCAATGAGTAAGCCCCCAAGACCCAAATGCCCCATTTTCAATAACCCATCAAAAGTTCGTTTGTTTGTTCTTTTAAGCAGGGGAAAGCCCAAATCAAAGAGAATTACACAGCCCAGTTCACAAAATCATCACAGACCTACTTACCTCGGTCCTTATTGTGCGCCTATTGAGGAAAGGGCCAAGTGGGAAAGGAAACCCAGTGAAGTTGAGATAAAACCTGCCACTACTGGCACTACTATTGCTCTCAGTGCTTGCAGAAGCCACCACCAAACTAAAGAAATCTCTTGTCCTGCTTTTGGTTTTTGATTGAAAACAGAAACCCTTCAAGAACCCACCACCAGGAGGATTTGTTGGGTGTCTCAGGTGCAGAGAACTCTGCAGAAAATCTGATTTAGGAATAGGAACCCCAACAGCAGTTGCTGCCACCATTTTTGTTCTTGTTACTTGTTAGAGACTTTCACAGTTAATGTGCCTGTGTTATTCCATCAGCAACACAAATCCATTTCAGGGATGCATTTGTGACACGTGGAAGGCCTATTCTAGATTCTCCTCCAATATTTGTTGAGGATCACAAAATTCTGAAAGGGGGGAAAGAGAAAGGCAGTTCAATCAGTGGCCCCAGGAACAGCATTCTATCCATCACTGAAGCTCTATGGCTAGGAATGAAAGTGGGGCCCGCATGGACGATGAAAGAATGGCTGTATCCGGGATGATTGTATGTGGGTGGTCAAAGTTTGGAAACCCTAGTTTCTTTTAAGGTCCCAGTTACATATCCTAATATGAATTGCACTAATCTTTGATTAATTACACTATCTAATCAAGCAATCACACAAACGACAAGAGACATGATTTTTTACATGGAAAGCCTTAATCGGAAAAAATCACCAGGTCATTTTGACTAGGAGCAAAAGCACTATGAAATTAAATATTGCAAGAGATACTCACAAATCCCCCCGGTTGTATCTCGACCTAAGGATTGCGACGATCTTGCAGATTCCTAGCCGTTCACCTTCACCATGCTTAAAATAATCAACTTGAAAAGCTCTTCAAGTTAAATCTACTACGTGAGAAAGTAGATGAGTAGATCTAGCTTAAAGGCTTCAGCACTTCAGTATCTTTACAAGATGCTCTAGAGAAAGATGCTTCAATCTTCAATGGATGTTAAGTTATTCTTCAAGAAGATAGATGATCTCAAGAGGAAGAGAAAACTCCAATATGTAGGCTCGGATTCGTAAGTTAAATCTCCTTTGCGTAGGAATCATCTTTCCTAAGAAGTAGGAAGAGAAAAAAGAAAGCTTGAAGATCTGGGAAACAATTTCACCACTACGTGCTCAAGCGTGTTGTCAACCGTGTACAAGTGCACTTGTAAATACTTGTCATTCGAGAAACGACGCATGAATGCAAGACTGCAAGGCTCCTGCACCCTCGTTTCGAGATTTGGCGCACGAGCGTAGTCTGGAAAACTTTAATACATTCTTCTTGGGTTTTGGGGCACGAGCGCAGTCGTGGTCTGGGAAATTTAAAATTTTCAATGCAAAACAAACTGCGCACTTCATCTAAGAAATACATGATTATACCATGAAGCACAGTTCTGTCCATTTCTCAATGAATTTGCCAACACTCAAATGTCCTTACAGGTGGCCCTACAACTAAGTTTAACTGATAATTCAAGCCATGATATTGACAGGGTTGTTGACGGGAGTGGCGAACCCCTAGTTTTCGATTTTCGTTTGGAGCTTGTTCAGATAAATAAAAAATAGAGTGGAGTGAAGTTAAATGGGCCCAAATAGCTTAAAACTTCAACTCTACCCTCTTTAGATATGTCTTACTCAAAGATGAAGTATTGTTGTCAGCCTGTATATACTTCATTTCACTTCAACCCTAAATACTTCAATTTCCTTGTGTAAAGTAAATTCTACTCTATAATTTTTTTAAATTTTACTTCACATCAAGTATCCAAATAGAATGAAGTGAATTAATCTACCTTAACTTCAACCCACTTTTCCTCCACTTCGCTCTCCATACAAAATTTATTTCATTTTATTCTACTCCTCATTTATCCAAACAGGCCCTTTGGGTACACTCCCAAGCAGATAATTGCATTTTGGAAATAAATATAGAATTTTTATATAAATTTTTGGGACTGATGTAAAATTTTTATATTAATTTTTAAAATAAAATCAAAATTTTCAATATGATTTTAGAAATGAATGCGTTTGCCCCCGATTCCCCTAATTGATGGTGAGGTTGGTGGGGACTAAACTTGTACAAACTATAGCCAATTCAAGTATCACTCTGATTTGGGAAATCTTGACAATTTGTTCATATATTGCATAGGTGTCACCTGATGCACCGATGTATGTAGCCACAGTCTCATTAGCGTTAGTCCCTTTTTTCATTTTGGACCTCATTTCATGTGCGCGCGCGCGCGCACACACACACATATATATATATATATATGGGAAATAATCCTATAAAAACTAGTTCTCATTATTTTTTTTTTTTTTGTGAAAACTTTAGGTGAGGCCCATATATCACCGAATCCAAACCTTGCAGTATATAGGGAACTCCCTTGATAGTTACACGTCTCAAGTTTCAATCAAATTTGAAGTTACCGGACCATTGAATCAACTATGCACCAATATGAATGAATTAGATTTGTGGGCTACAGATGAAAAGATTAGGGACATGTGCACAAATCCTTACAACATTGAAGCCGCGGTACACATTAATATATAGATGATCACAACTAATAGTCTGTTTTAGTATTTTGAATAGTTGTCATAACAAGACATTACTTTTCTTTTTTTTTTTTGAATGGTAAGTATTTTTTGAAAGGTACGTATTTTGTTGAAGGTAAGTTTTTTTTTTCAAGGTAAGTTTTTTTTCAAAGGTAAGTTTTTTTCAAAAGGTAAGTGTTTTTTTCAAAGGAAAGATTTTTTTTTTTTGAAAGGTAGATTTTTTAAAATTTGTTTTCAAGGTAAGTTTTTTGTAAAGGTAGGTTTTTTTAATTAATTTTTTTTCATGGGTAAGTTTTTTTTTTTATTATTTTTTGAAGATTATTTTTTTAGAAAGGTTTTTTTTTTTTGGAAAGGTGTATATTTTTTTTAGCTTTTATTGTTTTTGAATGGCAATTTTTTTTAAAGAAAACTTTTTTTTTGAAGGTATGCTTTTTTGAAAAGTAAGTTTTTTTTTGTTTTTGAAAGGTATGCTTTTTTGAAAAGAAAGTTTTTTTTAAAGGTAATTTTTTCTTTAACAGTAAGTTTTTTTTTTTGAAAGGTAAGGTTTTTTTTTTTGGAAAGGTAAGTGTTTTTTTTTTAAGATAATTTTTTTTTTATGTTAAATTTTTTTCAAAGGTAGTTTTTTCTTTTTTAAGGTAAGTTTTGTTGAAAGGTAAGTTCTTTTTTTTAGGTATGTTTTTTTTTTTTTGAAAACTAAGTCTTTTCTTGAAATCTTTTTTTTTCTTTGAAAGGTAAGTTTTCTTTTATAGGGATTTTAGTCTTTAGATGTGATCTGTGTGCTATTTTACTACATATGAATTTGCCCCATGCTTTGGATTGAAAATCATGCTGTGGAATTTGAGGCACTCGGATTTTGAGGTGTGATGGTTAATGGTATTTAGAGCATTAGGTCAACAAATCCTTAAGGTATAAAATCATAATAGACGGTAAGGTTTTTTTAAAGGTAAGTTCTTTTTTAATGGTATGTTTTTTTTGTAAAGTCAATTTTTTTCATAGAGATAATTTGAAAGTCTTTTTGGAAGTTCACTTTTGATTCTTCAATTTTAACGACTTCTAGAAATCCATGTGAATATATATATAATATGGATTAAGACTTGTATTTCTCAAAGTTGTTAAGAATGAATAAACAAGGGAGAATAACAAAAAATGACTAGGTTGTGATCTTCCATTTTAATGTTTTATAGACAGTGAATCAAAAGAGGTAGGAAGTAACATCCACCCATCACCCTAGTAATTTAATCTTAGGAAAGAGAAAGTTCTATTTGAGATATATTTCAAACATCCTTCATGCCTCGCCTTTTTAATATTCCTTTATTGGAATCCATTTGAAAATTTCCATGCAGAGTGATGGGTCCTACATTATTAATCCAACCCTCACTCACTCCCCATATAAAATCATATTCACACCGATTTGACTCTTATCCCTACTTATGGGTAGATTAAACATAAGAAATTGTTGGTGAATTGAACATAAGAAAAATCTTTGGCACACTTAATCAAGGATTGGTGATGGTCTAATTGGGCTTTGCCAAAATTTAGTCAACATGGAGGCCTTTCCATCATTCTTTTCTGATGATTGCCTTCATCCAATGGTCTCCTATGGGCCTCAGATTTTTACCTCAAGACAAACCATGAGAGGTACCCATCCAGTGAAAATGGTGATAAGAATTGTATAATATTGGGACTCCAAACACACTTTAAGTTAATTTCATTTTCATTCTATTTACAAAAAAAAAAAAAGAGCCTTTTGTATATAAACCCTTAAAAGATTTTTTGAATTTTCAAATAGGCCCTTGTGGTTTTAGTATTTGTAAATAAGGCCTGCCTTTTCATTTTAATACATTCTATGTCCCCTAAATCAATAGCCTTCAAACCACCATAAGTTTTTAGAGTAAAATAATACTTTTGCCCATCTCTTTTATTTATGAATGCATAATTTCAAAATTTTAGATTTATTTTTCTCTAAAGCTTGTAACATTAATAGTTTTATTTATTGGTAGAAAAAAACTTTACATAAATCCATTTTTCTCAATGCAAGGCCCATTTTATTAAATCCAAATCGATCATAATGACAATCAATACATATACTTATAATGAGCTAGAGTTGATCTAATCGATGCCATTGGGATCTGGGTTAAATAATGATATTTTCATAACTAATAACATACTCATTTTTTTTAATAGATATGAGGGCAAAGTTGTTATTTTTATAAAAATTCAGGACATACTAACCCTTTCTCATAGGAATACTAATTTTGGGGACATGGAGGGTATTAAAATGTAAAAATAGGGGCTTATTTACAAATTCTGAAACCACAGGGTCCTATTTGCGAATCTTAAAAACCTTATAGGGATATATGCAGAAAAAAGAAAAGAAAAGAAAAAAACCATTTTTATTCAAGTAATGGTACCACAGCACCCTTCAAACTCTACAAGAAACAAGTAAATAAATTAGTGTCTACAACAGAACGAGGCAAAAGACAAGAAGACCAAAGCTTCCATGGTAAGGCAGTGAAAAAATAAATAATGTCAACAGAGTTCTAGGCAGAATCAATGATCCATGAGCATCGAATTTTTTTTACTTCAAAACAGCATGATTCTGCATCCATTCGAAGCAAAGATATGCAAGGAAACTGCTATTAGCCTTCCAGCCAATCGAATTATGACAGGCACAGACCCACCAGGTATACATTCTTTTCTGCGTCAACTACAGATTTTGCCTGCATCTTTAGTTAATATTCACCAAACACTGGATTCAAAGTCTTTGGCCCAAATGCATGGTGCCCTCCAGCCCTTCATGCAACATTACCAGCCACCAAAACTTAGCAGCAAAAGCATTGTCAATCTCACAATTTAGAGCTAAAGCACTGCATCAATTGAGGACAATCAATTCTGATATGGATAAATATTGTATCAGAATTGGCTCAGAACTGGAGAAAAATGGTACTGCTTCCCAAAAATGAGCTTAAGAATGTTGAAGGCCTATTGAGTAAATGATGCTGTACTTGATGCCACCTTTGACTCATTAGCTCGACGAAGTTGCACTAGTAATCCATATCCGCAAATTGACAACCAAAGTACTTCATCTCTTCCATAATCATCAATGGTATAAATTGAGCATGGGATTGGATGCAAATTAAGCAAGTGACACTTTGTTTGATGCCACCTTTTGCTACTGAACTCTAGCCAGCATGCTAGTCTTCTCACTTCAATTGATACTTGATTGAGAATGCAGCTACATAAGAGGCAGCCACATTTTGAGAGAAGGCGATTATCCACACATCTCATTCAGCTTCACTCATCCAAATCTGCAAATTGATGAGCAAAGCACCTTATTTCGTCCATCATCATCGATAATATAGAATAGATCTCATCATTCTCTGGATGTGATTTGTCACCAGCAACAAACACATGAGCCACCCCTTCCACCTCTATACAGCTATGTCCGGCCTGCTTCTCTATTCCTCTATCTTTCATCAGTCTTCTCACTCTCCCAGCTTCAGCATGCATGTTTAGAGAGGCATATATATTGGCAAGAAGAACAAAATCAGTGGATTCACAAAACCCAAGCTCTAGAATTTTTCCCATGGCCAATTCAGCTCTCACCACATCGTTATGGCTGCGACAACCCACAAGCAAGCTTCTCCAAACCACAGCGTCAGGTGCAATAGGCATTGCCCTGATGAAATTCTCTGCATCTTCCAAGAAACCCGCTCGCCCAAGTACATCAACCATGCATCCGTAATGATCTATCCTAGGCTCAATTTGGTACTCCTTCCTCATCTGCTCAAACATCAGCTTCGCTTCTTGAACCATTCCAGAGTGAGCAGAGGCAGTCAGGATCGCCACAAATGTGCTTTCGTTCGGCTTAATGCCCACTTTCTTCATCCTCTCAAACAAGTCAAGTGCAGCCTGGCCATATCCCTGCAATCCCATGCCTGAAATCATTGCATTCCAAGCAACCACATCCGGCCAAATAATCTCATCAAACACCTGAAGCGCAACCTCAATCAAGCCACATTTTGCATACATATCAACCAAAGCAGTGGCCACTTTGGTGGTGATTTCGATTCTCCTCTCTTTCAAGTAGCGATGCAACCATCTGCCCGTTTCAAGAGCACCCAATCGAGCACACGCAGAGATCACACTCGATATCACACTCTCTGATTTCACAGTACCAACCTCCAATAACATCACCTGAAAGAGTCTCAGTGCCTCCTCGGGCTGATCGCTCTGCGCATAACCTGAAATCATGGCAGTCCACAAAACTTCGTCTTTCTCCTCCACACCATCAAAAACCTCTTTAGCATCGTCAATCCTCCCAGCTTTCAAATAACCATCAACCATGGCTGTTGAAGCGACCAGACCTCTCACAGGCATTCTATCAAACACCTGTCGTGCAAGCTCCACCCTCGAACAGCCGGCATACAACCCGATCAAACTCGCCTGTATGTAGCAATCCGAGTCCAACCCAGATTTCAAAACGACCCCATGAACCTGTTCTCCATTACGGAGAGCGAGATTCCTCGCGCAGGCCCTGAGGACGAAGGTGAAGGAGTGCTTGTTGGGCTTGAGGACCGGTTCTTCTAGCAATTTGACGAACAGGTGGAGGGCGGTCTGGGGGAGGTTCGATGAGTGGGCTCTGATGATGGAGTTCCAGAGGAAGAGATTGGGCGGGGCTTTGTGTAGATGGGCGTGGATCTGGTTCAGGTGAGCTGCTGGTGGTGGTGGGATGGCCATGGCCGCTGGTGGAAAAGAAGGAGCTTTTTAGCTAGTTTTCACAAATAATAGGTAGAAGTGGGCCATCTAGAAATGTGGGCCACCATGTGGAGAAGTGCTTAATCTTGTCCACTCATCTTTAGGTGGGTCATAAGCCGAGCTTTGCCGAGCTTGAAAATGAAATGAGCCACCTTGAGCTTGAGCCGAGTTGAGTATAGTGTAGATTCAGCTTGGCTTGAATTAAGTCGAGTTAAGCTTGACCATCTATAGCTAGTTTTGGCTCGAGCTACTGCTCCCGAGTCAAATTTCAGTGAAGTTTGATAATGGATAGAAAGTTTGAGCTCAAGTATGGCTAAGGGTGCTTAATCCATTAGCCAGTCTGGGTGAGACCAGGGCCCAACCTACTTTCGGCTGGATTTAAGCCTTGTGTCATAGGACTTATGTCTAGGATCTAAATTTTGGACTCATGGTTCAAGTTTAGATTTAGTGATAGAAAGCACGAGATTAAGCTTGAACTAGTGATAGAAAGGCCACCGAACGTGGACCAAGACTAAATGTGCAGAATGGGCCTAACATGTTGGAGGCGCATTGACTTGGGGCAGGAAGTGTACGGCTAGTATCGGACTTAGGTCCATTGCAAGTCTATTACAAGCAGTGTTCATGGTCATATCAGGCTGGACTAAGGTATACCTATGCCAGGCTTGTCTTTAGAAATACAGGCCCATATCCTGGCCAACTCCAACATCGGCCATAAGTACCTCGCCCAAGCCTGGCAATTAAGAGAGTCGGGTTGGGTCAAGACAAGCTTTTATTATTATTTTGGGCGGTCTAAGTACTTGTTTGGATAAATCAAAAACTTCACGTATTACTTATGGGCTTCAGGAAATCTATCATTTTGAAACAAGCTAATTCCATAAGCAAACCTACCTAGTAATGGCCTGATTGAATCGTATCAAGATGAGAGAATTTTCTCCTTGATCCACTTATTATTCAGGTACCATAAGAGGACCATTATCGGAGATTTGACCTCTGAGTACCAAAAATTAAGATAAAGAGGGGATAAAAGACCTATGCTTGAATTATATTTTTAGTTCTTTTTTGTAAATTTGAACTCACACACTCTTAACACACTCACATTTCTTACTGAGCTACAACTTGGGGATCCATGTGCAAATAAATTATTTTTGGAAGACTTGTTACAAGTTTTTCTTTCCTTTTTTTTACCTTTTTTTTTTTTTGAGAAAAGCAAGAAGAGAAAAGTTTAGATCTATAGTGTTTAAAATATGCATAACGGTTTTACACGAATTGAATTGCATTCTCATAAAATTAAAGACACTACCCCAATTGAATTGAGTTCTCAGGAAACTTTAATAATACTTTTATTCAGTATTACCACAAAGTTTATATTAAGTGCTTTTTCCCCCTAGATGTGGATGCTGCAACATTTTCAAACCCCACAGTTCATAAAGGGAAAACCCTGGATTAAAAGTGGGGTGAGAGAATCCTACACAGCAGTCGTACAGAGTCCTAAAGTTGAGCTTCAGCTGAGCCTAGTTGAGATTCACAACTTGATCTCCAGCCCAGCCAAGTGAAGCCTAATTTGAGTTTGGCTCATTAGACAATGAGATGAGCATAAGTTCAAGCATAATTGACCTAGCTAGAGCATCAAGCTGACTTTATTATTATTATTATTTTTGTTGTAACAGCCCTAGCAAGTGAACATGGGGAGCAATTGGTGAAGAGTAAGGCAGAGTGATGTACCGTCCAATAGGATCTTCATTTTTCTTATCAGAATCAAGAATCTATCCATTAGGATTGGATTTTGAGCCATTTGGATGCTTGCAAATGAGCAAAAAGAAAAAGGATTGGAAGGTCTTGACAGATACTATTGGATAGATATCCACACTAGCAGATGATCCAACTAATCGCAAAATTTAACAGTTTTATAACTGCATATGCAACTAGTAAAATTTGAAGTCATTAACTGAGAAATCAAAGAGAACACTTGAGGGTCAATTTGTTTAGATCGTTAAATTTCAGAGGGCATTTGGAAACCTTGCCCATTTGGTGTATTCTCTTCAAAGTCCTTCTCATGGGTATTGGAGATGGGGTCAGAAGTGAAATCACTAGTCCCTCTTATTTGGCCGGGCTTGGCTCCTCCAAGAGTTAAGGTTTTCAATTGGCTAGCGGTTTCCAAAAATGTCTCCACGACAGATAATCTTAGGAGGAGAGGCATGCTTTCAGAGGAGAGTTTAGATTTATGACTGCTTTGTGGTAGAGAGAGAGAGAGAGAGAGAGAGAGAGAGAGAGAGAAACTACTGGTCACTTATTCTTACACTGTGTGTTTTCGTATTCATTGTGGAGTTTTTTCCTTAGGCAGTGCGGCATTTTCTGGTGCTTTTCAACTTCTTTGGTAGATATGATTAAGGCTTGGGGATGTCTCTTTTTTATGGTTGTGGGGCAATTTTATGGAAGCTCTTCTCATATGCAACTCTTTAGTCTATCTGAAAGGAAAGGAATGATAGAGTTTTCATGGGTTTCTTTGATGCTTGTGGAGGATGTGGTTCATGTAGTATTGCGACAAATAACTAAGTGGGCATCTTGTAGAAAGGAGTTGACAGCCTTAGAGTTGATGGTCTTGTGCATAATTGGAAGTCTTTTCTATATTGCATGGTTAAAAAAGAAAGCATATCAATTTATTGGTCCTCTTCTTCTACTGGGGAGTTGAAATTCAATGTTGATGGTGCAACGAAGGGGAAACTAGGCCCAGCGGAAGTTGGTGGGGTACTCCGCATTAGTAGTAGTGTTATTTTTGCCTTGTTTTTTAAGAATGTAGGTTGTACGGAGTCTAATGAAGCAGAGGTCGTTGCCATTTGGAAGCACTTCATATCTTCACTTCCTCTTCTTTCCAAGAGCCTTTGATTATTAAAAGTGATTCTTTGAATTCTATTTCATATGTATTGACAGCCAGATTCCCATGAAGGTTTCATAATGAGATTTTGTCTCTCTCTTCCTCTATTAGTGTAAAGTTTCAGCATATTAGGTATTCAAAAAATAGTTTTGTGGACTCTTTGGCAAAACAAGGGGTGGATAGAGTTTCGAATTTGGTAGCTGCTTTATAGTGCTCTTTGGCCTTTTTTTGTTCTTTTGTTGTCGGTATAATTCTTTTATACCGATTCTTTTGTTTTTACTTTGTTGGGCTCTCTGTTTCTTTTATTCCTTTGTTTCTTTTCTTCTTTTTTGTTAATATAAATATCAGTTACCAATAAATAAAAAAAATTCAAACCCCTATCAGAAATTATTCATTAGCCGTTAAGGCAGTGATTTAGTTGTTTTAAGCCTTGATTTTGCTTCCCTAGGACTTGGGTTTGATTCTCACCCCAAGCATTATCAGGTTGTCATGTTTGTACCCTCCAATAAACATTATTTGCTCGTCAAAATTGGATACCCCTAGGCCGGAGGCCAAGCGAGGAATACCCTAGGTCATTGAAAAGAAAATCTCAAAACCCTATGATATACGCAGAGGCAATAGAGTCCCAGAAACCCTAACCAAGGGCCGAAACCTTTAATTATGGGGTCGGGATTAAGTTTAGTTTGGCGGGTTGGTCAAAAGCTTCCACCTACAATTTACAAATCACTCGCGACCCGACCACCCAGAAACTGTATTCTCTCCTAGTGAGATGGACGGGACTGATGAAAACTACCAGGCCCTTGGGCTTGTACTAATCAAGGAGGAGGGTAGGGAGTGAAACGAAACACAGGTGCAGGTGGATCGTCTTACAACTTTACTGGTTTTCAACTTGCAGTTTTAGCCATATTTGCAAGTTTATAATCTCATCTTTAATTTTCAGAAAAGCCGTAAATGGCAACCAGAACTCCTCTCCAGTCTTTCAAAATTCCACAAAATTTGATCAAATAGGGAAACTTCGGTTAACGTGATAGTAAGTTGAAAAGACGATTCATCCACAAACAAAGATGAGACCAGTGCACCCACCAAAGTTTATCAATGAGAGAGACTCATTACTAGACTTGGTTATGACAGGGCGCTCCCAATCACCTGAAGGACCCAACCCGAAAATTTGGGTCTGGAACCACTTAACAAGTTGAGTCCAGGTTCACATCTACCATAGACCGAACCCGTTTAAAAATCCAACCAAGAATATAATTCCACACACCTGGGTCTCTCGAGCATCTTTAAGTTTTCTAAATACATGTGCACGGGGAGCGTTCACCGAGGATCAAAATAACTGTTGCTACATGCGTTGAGACTGATGGCCAAAAAGCTACATAGCAAGCAATACAAGGCGGTTGTCACGATATAGAACGGTGTAGCAGTAAAAATTTTAAGTGGTCAAACGAATTCCGCAGTCAATCTTTATTTACTTATTTTATAATGATTTGAAACCATATAAACGTAGAAACAACTTTACAAAAAAACTATTGAGCAGAAGAAATTAAAAATATATATTTTTTAATTTAAAATTAATTGGCTCTATTAGGTTTTAAACCGTAGGGCTCCTATTTTTAAAAAAACGTAACGTCCTCAACCACTATGGCTGATAATGCAGTCGTTACACTTGAACCATGGGGTCCACACAACCTTCCATTTAAGAAACCTGAAAAACAGAAATACATAAAAAGTTCAAATGGCCATGATCTCAGAAGAAAATGACGCCTTAGAGCCAGGTATCATATTCAAGTGTCTACAAGCATATGGTTTCTGATAGTACAACCACTTAGTAGCGCAGCATCTACTTTGATTTACAGAATCACAACCCTCTAACCCACTTTGCCATGGTAACACCAAATCATTGGTTAAGCCTGTAAGCAGGAAGCAAACTCCATGGACCCCTGAGACCTTGACTACCACCATCAAAGTGGAAAAACCCTCCACCGAAGCAGATTCTCAGCATGGATGACAATTCAGATGCAAACGAAATATCAAGGATTTCTTTCAGCACCCAAAAACAGGATCATTCTTCATCAGGGAAGTCGACAAATTTAAAGAACACTATGATTGAGAGGGGAAAAAAAGCACCCTACTGTGGCAAGGTATTGGGTTTACATCTTTCCAGAGCTGGGTAAGGAAGGATTTGAATTTCAAGTGATAATTTCTCTCACCAGCCAATCCAAACAAGGATATGCAAAGTAAAGTATCAGAAATGAGGGCAACGCAAATAAAAGGGTGATAAGAATGTACAGAATCAGGATGGCAACACTGGCGGGAATGGCATACAACACAATCAAAAGGAATACAAGGACCAATGGGAACTTAGCTGTCAAGTTCATGAAGAAAACAAGTGACTTACAGAGAGAAGAGTGGAATCTCCTTATACTCCAGTAATCAGCAACGGCAGGACTCACACGATTTTGGTTCAAAGACTGTTCACGATGCATGTATGACGATGTGCTGCCCCTTCTGGGGCTGCTGTGATTAACTTGACTTTCTGAGGTTGAGTTGCAGTTAGAAGACCAAGCCCGCTGATGCTCTCCAGACAAAACTGAATGCACCTTCCCCCTGTCACCATTCATGCTTTCAACCATCCAGAGTAGGAAAAAGTTCTTGCGGGGAAACTTCAGATTGCCCTTGTAAACTAGCCGAAATGATAACAAATTACACCATGGGCACGAGATGAAGAGTGGCAGTTGGATAGGAAGAGTAGGAAATTTCACAACAGCAGATTGGAGTCCAAGGACACAGTTCTTGCAGAGTGTGTGACCACACCATAAGACATAAGGTATGTTCTCAACAATATTGAAGGATTCACAACAAATCGGGCATTCAAGCCCATCCTCTCTGCTAGTGTTTGAAGAAACATCATCATCTGAGCACTCTGAACCAGCTTGATCTGGCTTCTCAAGGTCATTCTTTGGTCCTATGGTTCCACCAATGGCAGTAGAAGCAAAGCTCCACATGGCAATGACAGTGAGAAACTATTCATCTAGAAAGCATTTCTATAGTTGTAGGCGATCCATAAAATGATTGCTACAAATTCAGACCTTGAGAGAAAGTCAGCTCCTAAATTGTAACTGCCAGCAGGATTTAATCTTTTGAATGCAAACCTAAACGGAAAAAAAGTGGATCATAAGAAAACAGCCTCAAATTTTTGCATTTCAGATTAAAAAAACAACATACATGCTCCATAGATAAAACCAAGAAAACATCTATGGTGCATGTGCACAGGTCAACAGCATCCCCCAAGAATCCCTACAGCAGATGTATAGTTTGCATTATCATACAACGCAGACTAGGAAAATTGTGGTCTCAAAAAGTCACCGTTAACTATTGAAGTGCATCATGTTGATGCAGATACTTAGGTTTTGCAGAAGTAACAGAATTATAGGAACAATTATTAGCAGAAAACGGCATCAATAGCACTTAAAAAACTATAAAGCTGAGCTTTATATGAAGCAATCAAAGATACCTTTACACTAAAAAAGAGGGAAAAGTTACCTTTTTTTTATTCAATAGGCCATAATGAGCCTTCATACTGTTCTATCGACTCTTGTAAAAATCAAGTCAATATTTTTAAAAAATTAATTTCAATTGCTCATAGACTTCCTTCCAGAGAGTGGCAAAAAGATGCAAGTGGTCCCTTAAGAAAGATTGTAGCAGACAATGCTCCAGAGGGAGTGTGTATTTGGGCTATAACACAATACAGGCAATTCCTCTATCTCATCAAGCCATTCAGCAATTCCGAGGATCCCACTCCACTATGACAACGAATCTCATTAGGGGAAAAACCAATCTTCATTCGATTGATTGCAATGGTCCCCACTTTGTTGGAGCAATAATTCCCCATAGCACCATAAATACTTTTACCAATAAACAGCTCAGCGGGCTGCAGAGTTTGACATGCTTTGCCCTAGACTATGTAAAAGATATATGGCACAACCAGGATCCATGATCGAAAAGAATAGATCAATCTCCCAAAGCATTGATCGAATCCAAAATAGATTCTTGCCTTAAGGCACAAACATAACCAAGAAACACACCATAATTGAAGGGAAAACCCAATCTGATTATTATTAATTATCAAAGCATAATCAACTAAATTGAGGTCTCTCTTATTTGTAAAGTAGTAAACCTAGTTCTTGGCAAGCAAGACTTACTAATTAAAACCAAGAACTTTATAATCCTATTAAGCAAGAAATAATAATAGTAGTAGAATAATTATAGTTCTTAGCCAATTGGGCCTATGGCTGAACCCAATGGACTGGGTTAACTCGTGGGACAATGTTTGGGCCCAGCTGCCTTCTTGGGCCAGGTTCATACTGCATCAACTATGCCCAGCCTATTTAAATCCATGGTTGGGAGTGCATATCAACTGCATCATCCTCTTTACCCATGAGGTCCTCACTTGAGGCTATTTTACAAGTTGAGTTGAGGCAAGGTGACCAATTGTGACCATTCCTATCTTTCACCACCGCTAAGGGCACAGAAAATCAATGCAAAAAGTGATAGTAGGGTGCCTAGTCTTGGTCAGCAAATGTTTTAGGATATATATTTGTACTTTGTATTCATATATATATTTGAATATAAATCTATCATTAACTGAAGCATTAGACAAATGGTTACATAATTGGAACAACATTAACAGCCATGATGCCCACATACGGACACAGACATGTGGGTTCAATACACCAACTTCAAAAAGTTAGGATACGGATACGGATGCGGCAAAACTTAAGATACATTTCAAGAAAATTTCTTAAAAGCTAATCTGGATAGAACCCATTAATTAGTAGGACGTTTATTTTATACATATTAAATTTTTTATGGGTGGGCTCATTGTGGATTCACAAATCCCAATTTAGAGTGAATTTGGCCAAACCAAAGCATAAGTGGGACTTTTAATTTTAAAGGTTTTCTGATTTTTTTATAAGTGAATTTCACTGTGGAGCTCACGACGTTAGCAAAGTTTTAAAAAATAAAATGGTGGAGCCCATGAATTTAGTAAAGTTTTAAAAGAATAAAATGGTAGAGGTCCATGTAGTTAGCAAAGTTTTATAAAATACAATGGTGGATCCCATTTACTTAAACATCAAAACCATGAACAAGGGCGAGAGTAGACCCAGCCCCTCTTTTATTCCATAAATCTCGATGGAAGCCTTTCTTTATTTGATATCTCGATGGTCTTCTCCTCTCTCAAACCCCTTTTGAAACCTAATCCCTCACCTAGGTCGTTTCAAAGACCTTGTCAAGGTTCAAAAATAAACCCTAAGATTCCTTCCTTGTTCATGATCGTGTAAGCTGATTCTAAAGGCTGTGAAGAAATCGACACCGACCACTGGTTGAATCAAGAAGCCTCAACGCTACCCTCCTAAAACTGTCTCTCTTCAGTACGATTATGATTTGTTTCTCTTCAATAAAAAAGGAGACTCACAAGATTGCATCAACAACAAATCCACACTGGGTATGCTCTCTCTCTCTCTCTCATCGATTTTTCCCCTTTCATGCAACCAGACCTTGTTCTCTCTCTAAATTACCAAACCCCTTCATTTAGGATACGGTTGGGATACGTCTCCGGCCATATCTTGCCGTATCCCATACCCAGATCCATATCAAACCATGTCAATATGGGTATGATGGGTGAAATGACATATCCAACCATCCAGGTATCATAGATTAACAGGTTTTTCTGATTACCAACGGTCTACATCAGGATATTACTCCTTTATTAGTGGTACTCTAGTTAAATAGAGAAATAAGAAGCAGTTGAAGGTAACTAGATTGATAGCTAAGGCAGAGCATCAGGCCATGACAAATACTACATGTCAACTCACTTTTTTTTTTCTTTTTGGTAAACTCATGTAGTTGAAGCAGTTCCTACATGAGCTTTATTTTCCTCTCAAGACACTCATTCTATGCACTATGATAATCAGACTACACTCAAAATTAGTTTCAAATCCAGCGTTTGATAAACACACAAAACAAATTGATGTAGAATGTCAATTTACTGGAGAAGATTGCACAAGGCCTCATGCATACACTGTTTCTCTGGTCAAAAAATCAGCTAGCAGATATATTTTCCAAAATTCCTCTCTTCCACACATAAATAGCAACCATTAAATATACTAAAAGATCATACAACATAAGATCATCGTGCAAATTCTAAACTCATAATTTAAAAAAAAAATGTTTCAATAGTACACGCAATAGCCACATTCGAAATGCAGATGAAAGAAAAAAAAAGGGGGAAGCAAAAAGACAGGAAAACAGTAATAAGAAGAAAATGCAGTAAGCAGTTACATGAATTGCAGAAAACAAACAAGAAAAACGATGTAGCCAATTGCATTTTGATATTAAATGAGATAAGACAGTTGCTAAAGCGAAGGGACAGGCTATGTATGATGTTCAGATAAGTCATAGATACAATTGGGCCTGGGACACTGCACAAAATGACAAGGGACACGAATTTTACACATAACAAATGAAGTATCGGACATGTTGTCTAATCTAAAGTATCCAGGTATCACAGGGTACCCGGACCCGAACCTGACTAAATAGTTGGGACTTGGAACCTGTACCCAACTTGAGTCCAAAACCAGACCACCCAAACATCACAAAAGAAGACTCTTTCTTTCGCACATCACCCAACCTCTAGGGTTTTTCAGCGAGAAAGGAATCAATTTTGATGCTTCGAAATGCTGATTGCCAACTGCGTAGAGGTTGAACGGTTTAGGGACTATTGAATGCACAGAAAGGTTGTCGACTGCACAGAGGGGCTGTCGGCCTTGAATGGGTTTGTCCTTTTGATGAAGCAGTTTAATCCAATCTGGTGCAACTATCCTACACGATCCCTCCATAACTCTAAAAAAAAGAGGGTTAGTGCTTGAACATGGTCCAGATGCAAATCCACTGATATAATCGACTTTTGACAAAATTTAGAATCTTCTCCTGATAGAGAGAGAGAGAGAGAGCGAGCCCTGTCAATGCACTTACAGAGGAACAATTGGCATCCATGAGATCAGATCCGGAGACTCTTAGGGCACGCTTTCGCAGCGTATTTTCCGTGGAGAAAGTCATGATACGATCCAAAGAGATCGAGATCATGAAGAAGAAGAAGAAGAATAAGAAGAAGAAGAAGACGAAAGAGAAAAAGGAAAGCAGAAGATCAAGATCAAAAGACAGAACAAGTGAGAGAGAGAGAGAGAGAGAGAGAGAGAGAGATGAAGAACACATACCAGTGTCCGATTTCTGGTTGATGTTACTGGCGCCCTAACCCTAACTATACGAACTAGAAATGGAACCGCAGGAGGTGGGAAATGGAATTGAGTGTTTTTGCTTCTCTCTCTCTCTCTCTCTCTCTCTCTCTTTAAGTTCTTTGTAATGTGGGATGTCACATGTCAGTGGCCACGGTCCACTTTTAAATTGGGCCGTTGGTTTGTTGTATGGATCACGTGGCCCGCCAATGCTCCACATAGGCCGGGAATTTTAAAATAAGATAAGAAAAAAATCTCTAGAGTATTCCTTAGAAATTGAAAATATTGGGATGATCTTTTTTTTTTGGAATAATGATTCTATTATCTATACAAGCTTTCCTTGTAAAAATTAAATTTTGGTGTTTTTTCTCATGATTTCTTTTATTATTTTGTGGAAAGCCCCAAATTAAAGGTATTGTGACATCTTGTTGAGACAATAGTCCCCTAAAACTTTGTCGTGGGAAAATTTTGATAGTGTTTTATCATTTGCATTAATCTCATAGATTATGCTTTCCTTGGAAATATTGCTAAAATAGAAGAGTTTATGAAAAAAATCTTGATAAAACCAAAATAAGAATGGGAGATTAAAAAAAAGGAATTTACTAAAAATATCATATAGGGGACCACCAAATTATAAAACTCACCCTAAGTGTGGGTGCACTGAAATAGTCACACGTGACTACTTCGGTTCATTTTTTTCATCTAATTGGTGAGCGACAATATCACTATAAGTTTTTTATACTAGCAGCGACATCGATGCTCCCCTATTTTTATTTAAACATAAAAAACCCCTATGTGTGCGGATTATTTAATTTTAAATAAAATTACTATAAGGATAAATATATGATATTAGTCGTTGATGAGCTATTTTGGTGAACTACATGAGACATATATTTCACAAGTCAAGATCTACACTCTGCCTACCGTTTTATTTGAGCATGGGAGGTGATTCCAAAGACTACATTTCAAACTCATGATGGGTGTTGTGAATTCATAATTATGCCGTTGGACTTGTAGATGCTTCCTTAATCTCTCGGAGCTGAATGAGATTTTTCGAAGACAATTTCCGGGGTCTCTTCATAGAAATTATCACGCATAATTGGAAGCAGGGGGTATTTTTCATGAGCATTCTTTTGCGACAATCCACAGTGTCCTCCTCAATGGAAAGTGGAGGTATCTCTAACCTAAATTATGATGGTGGTGCAAAATGTCATCCGGGTCCAAAAAACAATAGCAATAGTGATCAAGAATTCCCATGCTTCGCCTATTATGTCTTTCTCAAGCCTAGATGGTTTTTGTTCGTTAGCAGAGCAAAGTCATTAGCTTTGAGGCAATGGCTTCGAAAAGTTCTTCGTCGCAATTTTTGCATTCTTCATTATCTCAAAAACCCAAACACACGACGTGGGTTATTGAACTCATGCTGGCAGAAACCCCATGTGATTCTAATAGGCCAAGGCCAATGGCAAACTCCCGCATGTTTCAAATTTTACCATTGGGAATTAATTTAGTATAGTTTAATTGCATACTAGCAGAGAAAAAGGCCCGTGCTAAATCTGGGCCGAAAAAGTATAAATATATTTAAATATAAAATTTACTGAATGCGTGAGTAGTTCGAAATTGACAACTCTTACATAGATTATCTAAAGTTTAGCAGTCTTGAATTAGCTATACAAAAGCTATGCAAATAGTAAAAAAAAAAATACAATGACTAAACATGCAGCTAGAATGAGCGAAAGCATCTGAAAACACACACGGTGACACAAACCATGCCAGTTTGAAGAAAAAGAAAACCATGGTTGATGGTGTTTCACAAAATCTGATATCATCCACTTAAACAGATAAGGCTGCAACATCCCTCACAAGAAAGCACCATAATGCCATAAAACAAATAAGTAAATAAACAAGAAGCAAGATCAGACCTTGATTTCAAACATCAAGTTGCTTCCTCAAACTGTCTAAGCTTGTGACAATATGGTGTCTGTTGCGTCAAGGCCCACTGCCGACGCTGCAACTCAACCTGGCAACTCTATGATAAAAGCCCAATATATTCCCTCTCCACCTGCCGTTCAAGGACAGTGCGCTCGGAACTGTCAATAGGGTACTCCTCTTCAAATTTGGATGTCTTCACATAAAAAGGCACACCCCTTTCGGTGACAAATTGGTGCTAATAAGGGTGTGATAGTGAGAGTGAATAGATGGATTCTGAAGAAGGGAGAAAGTTCAAGAGCAAGAAAAATATCACAGACAGTATCTGAACCAGAGCCCGGATATTGGCATGACTAGACCCATGGGAATAGCCATTTCCAAACCTAAACCCTCGGTCATCAGGGTCGAATTCAGCTTCATAAAACCCATTAAACCCATGTTGCGATGTGCGATAAGATCGATTTTGGTGATCGTATCTTTTCCGCCTCTCTTTATCACTGAGGCACTAGAAAGCCTTTGAGAACAGAGGGTTCTTGGCAGCAGCCGATCTGCTGTGAGCAAGTTCTTAGACTCTTCTTTTTCAGATCCGATTTCGCGATGACCGACCCGATTTCGTAGAGTTCGAGTGAAGGCCTCCCTGTTCTTCTTCAGATCCTCAGATCAGATTTTGCCCGCTAATCCAATCTGGGATAGATCTCAAAGTCCAAGCTGTGGATTTTTTGCTACAAATTCGATTTCGCAGAGTCCGAGTGAAGATCTGATTTTGCCGGCGAGCAGAAACCGTAACCAGCGGTTGTCATCAAGCAGGTCTTCTTCAGATCCGATTTTGCTGGATGTTGCAGGTGGGTTCTTGGCGATAGATTCCTCAGATCCGATTTTGCCAGGTGAATGCCTTCCTGTTCGCAAACGATCAGAGTCCGAGTGAAGGCCTCCCTATTCGCAGAGTTCTTCTGCTGCGATTTCTTATTTTTCTAATCCAATCTAAGAGAGAGTTCGCGACGGTCTTTCTCAGATCCGATTTTGCCGGATGTTGCAGGCAGGTTCTTGGCGACAAATTCCTCAGATCCGATTTTGCCTGGTGAATGCCTCCCTATTCATAGACGATCAGAGTTCAAGCGAAAGCCTCCTTGTTCGCAAAGTTCTTCCGCTGCAATTTCTTATTTTTCGAATCCAATCTAAGAGAGAGTTCGCGACAGTCTTCTTCGGCAGAGCAGACGATTAGAGTCCGAGTCTTCTAATCCGCTGCGATTTCTTCTTCTTCGAATCCTTGAGATAGTTCACAGACGGTGGGTTCTTCGTGGTAGGAGATGTTGATTTGTGATGGATATTTGATTAAAAATATAAGATAAGAAAAGAGAACGAAAATATGGAAAGTTAGGTGGACGGAAAATATGGAAAGTTGGGTAAATAGTTAGAAAAATTGGAATCGAAGTGACACTCTAGGAAAAATGATAAATAAGAGATGCTGATGTGGCACCTCTCAAATGTTTCGGTTTTTAGAGCTTTAATATATATAAAAATTTGATATAGAGTTGAAAACCCATATCTAAAACCCATAAATAATACACAATTAGGTATATACCACTAAATCCATTTCTCCAGTGATGCAAAAGACAAAACTTTATAGAAGTGTATCCAAATAACATAGCTTATTTTATATTTCTATGTAGTATATATATATATATTTTGTCTTTAGTGTAAATATAAAAAATATAGTTCTTTACTTTTTATTATCTACAAAAACATAGAGGTTTTTTATGTTTAAATGGAGAGAACGGGGCATGATATCGCTGTTGGTGCGGTGATATTGCTACTTACCAATTAGATGAAAAAAAATGAATTGAAGTGGTCATGTGTGACCACTCCAGTGCATTTACATTTAGGGCGAGTTTATAGTTTAGTGGTCTCCTTAGATGATTTTTTGGTAAAATCCTCTTAAAAAATCATTTTTAAATTGATTTTGTATTATTTAAGAGTCTTGAATTGAAGATCATTTAATTAAGAACAGCATGTCAAGGTGCATAAGTCAAGGCTCTTCCAAATAAAAAAATATTTTATAAAATTATTTACTTTCTACTGGATTTTTCCAATAATATATTTTTCTTAAAATGTAGTTTCCCAAGAATGATATTTGAGCAAAACTTCCGATGCTAATTCGGTTTTTTAGGCCATTCATCCGCTTTTGCGTCTTAACATGCTCCGTGTGAGATCATGATTTTTAGCTATGAATTTATTATCAATTGATCTTATTTAGTAGTTGTTTTGCGATTTAGCGGGATTTTGACTTTAGAAATGATATGTCGTAATTTGATAGAAGGTCAGGGGGTTATATGTAAATATTAGATTTTTATCTTCTTTTCTTTGCTGGTTCGGGGATATTGTTTTGAAAATATGTTGTTCTTGGGCCCTTATGATTCGTTGTTCAATTTAATAAAAAATGATGCATTTCCATAACAGTGAACTTATTTGAAATTCTCATATTTTCTCTTGGTGAATTGTTTAGAAAGAGTTATATCCAAGTTTAAATGAAGATAGGAGGTGTAAGAAAGTAAAAATAGAAATGAATGCGGATCTTGTTGTTGGGAGTGAGTTAGGTGCTACAAAGAAAAAAATGAGTACACTAAAGCGGAAGATGATATTGTCCTTTCTTGTAAAAAAAACATAGTTAAAATGGGTTGAACGGCCTTTCTTGTGCAATTAAAAGTGTAAAGTTAATTTTCGCGTAACAGATATCTAAAGTTTTTTTTTTCGTAAAATATTGTTTAAAAAAACTGGAATGGGGATGTAGGAGGGCCCATGGATGGCACAATGCAAGTCATTGCATGGGCCGATCCAGTGTGGCCGGATACGGCGAGGCCCGTTTGACACCCCTCCATCTGCGTCCGAGTGGGAGCCGATTGCAGGGAAGGTGGGCCCCACAAGCCTGTGTTGGATGGCCGGCCAACTCAGTCTGCACTGCAGTTTAATTGCCTCTGCAGTTCAAAAACAATTGAGAAAGAATGGCCCTTGCAGCAGCAGCAGCAAATTTTCCCACACCATCTCCTGCTGCCCATCGCTCTTCAAACAGATCATCATCACGTCAATCTTCCTCCTGCGTGGTGGCGTTCTGCAGGGATGATCGAGTTTCCAATCTCAACACCCAACAACCCGCAAACCCAAATCTATATAAAAGAAGGTTAGATATCTCACACCCTCCAAAACACTAGTTTTAGTTGTTCTACGGCTTCTTGTACGCCAATTTCATCCCTTTAGATGATTCAGCCAATCCCCATCTTCTGTTTTTCCTTCAATTGAAATGGGTTGGTTGCGCAATCGATTTTGGATGTGAATTTACTCCTGATTTCAATCCTTCTATCTGTTATCTGTTCTGGGTTTCACCCTCCTTTTAATTTTTAAATTTTTTTTATCTCTGTAATGCAGATGAACCAATTACTTATCTATGTTCCCTATTGGAAAACCCTTAGCCTTGTACCTATCATACTCCATCTATCAACTGTAACATGTTGGGTGCTTAATTGGTTGCTTCTCTGTAACACAGAATTTGAAACCCAGAAATGTCTAGTTGAAATCTATACGTTGGATCCCTTTTTCTCTTTTTTCTTTCAGAAGACTATGCTTTGATTTTTAAGGTATGTTTTTTTACTTGTTGGTGGGATGCTTCTGACAATTCACTCATGACTATGCATCATCCACCACTGTAAAATGATGGGTGCTTAATCAATTTTTCCTTTGAAAAATAGAATATGGAGGCTATAGATGTTTGGTTCAAATCCATATGTTGTTTTCTCTTCTTTTTTTTCTTCTTCCTAGGGAACTGTTTGTAGAGTTAATGTGCTCTTTTTATCTTGTTGGCTGGTAATTTCTTACAGTTCCCTTATGGGTACTGGGGATGTTGTCGTATCCATCACGCACGCTTAATCTAGCACTGTCACTTGCAGGATGTAGCGACTCAGTTTGTTGTTTCTCTAGAATATGAAACTAACTAGAAGTATATAGTTCAACTATTTATCTTGCATCTTTTTGTTTTTATCATAAAAAACCTTTTCAGTGTTTCAGTTTGGTGTGATCACACTAATCAATAGTTATTAATACATGCAATGCCAGTATTTGGCTTAGCTCAGTTTATTTTTGTAGGCTATGTCTATTGAATTTAGTGTTTTTCATAGCAATTTCCATCCTTTTAGGATTGTTATTGAAAATGAAACAACAATAATGGTTGCTATTTGTGGGTGCGAGCCTACAAAAGATGCCCTTATTTGCTTTCGTTTGAAACTTTGACTTTATGCTGAATTAGTGTAGTTCAGATTTGTGTGTGCGTGCATTTATTTTTCTGTTCATGTGAAAATTGATCATGTACTGTTTTGATGAACAGGTGTGCATGCTTTGATCTGCACAATAAAATCATTCCTTACAAAGAGGCATGGTTCTGGCAGAAGTCTCTTGTGCAAAGGAGGCATACTTTGATGGAACAAGATGAAGATCAATCAGACTCGTTAATTATTCTACAACACCCTCCTGTGTATACATTGGGCACGTGTAGTTTGGAAAAATATCTGAAATTTGATATAAATGATGCTCCTTATGATATTTATCGGACTGAGCGTGGTGGGGAAGTGACATATCATGGTCCTGGGCAGGTACCCTTTTTTGTATGATATATTATTTGGGTGGATCATACATACTTTAACTGTTACAATATATATACAGGGTCTTGTTCATATGCGGACTTCTCAGACAGAAGACCATGTGAGACAGCCCATGGGTCCCACTGGGCCCCCACCAAATAACAATCATGGGTGAGGTGGGGGGATCAAAAGGTCCAGATGGGACCGGCTCATATCTTATATTTCAAATCAATTCGATCCTCCTAATCCCTTGATATGTGGCCCCAAAGTTTAACAGTTTTAGAATGCATCATAACAAAAAATTAAAATAAAAAATCAATCCAATGGTTAGTGTGGAATCCATGGGATGATCTATGCAATTCAAGAGTAGTAGGGGGAACGGTGGGTTGGGGTAATGGGTGGCAGTGCTGATGGATCATAGGTCCACCTGCACCATGTGAGTCTTTCATACAGGAGCAATGGCCGACTTCTTCATCGATATACTTTCTTCAATGGTGATTTCTTTTTGGTGATTACATAATTGGTTCTTTGGTGGATGTGGGTTGATTTTGTGGAGGATTATCCCATTTTCAATTATGTAGGCTATATGAAAAGAGAGGAATGAAAGAATTTTAGAGGAAAGGAATCATCTTGGGAGAATTTCATTGCAACTGTTTCATTGAGTATCGCTAAATGGGCTTCTATGAGAAAAGAATGTTCAGATTTAAAGATAGATGACGTGCTTCATAAGTAGGGAGCTTGCATGAGGATGGGACTCTCAGAAAAGAAAAAAAAAAAAATAACTTGGTGTGCTCTCCCATTTGGTGTTTTAAAGTTCACTGTGGATGGAGGAACTTGTGGCAAACCGGGGATGGCAGGCATTGCAGGTGTAATAAGAAATTATAAGGGGGAAGTGTTATGTTTGTTGTTGAAACATGTTGGGATTAAAGACTCTAATGAAACTGAAGTTTGGGCATTTTGGAAGCTCTTCGTATCTATTGCATCGCTTATCATCAGAGTCTTATAGTGGAGAATGATTCACTCAATGCTATTTCTTGGATGAAATCCTTTAGGGGTCCTTGGAATATCCAGTACTATTTTATTGAGATTTAGGCTTTAGCATCTAAGTCTTGGGTCTCATTCGCTCATGTCAGTAGGTCTGCAAACAGAATGGTTAACTCTCTAGCCAAGCAAGGGGTTGTTTGTTCTTGTAATCTTAGTGCTTCTGTAATGTAGCTTGGGCTGTGCCTGGTATCTCTCTCTTATAATGGCAGACTCTCATATTTTGTCCTCTGTTTTGAGCAGTCTATAATATCTTTTCATTTTAATACAAGTTTTCATTACCGATAAAAAAAGGGTTCTGGCAGGACTATAACAAGTACATTCCTGCCTCTGTGGGAGATGCTTAACCAATGCACTAGTCAAGCTGTTGGCTATTATATTGCAATTTTTTCTGAAAATTACGTCATGAAATCGTCCTTTGTATCTTTTTTTCAAGTTAATACTTTATAACAAATATATTTCCAGTTTTGAGATTTTTTTTCTAATTTAGGTAAGTTTTAAATCCATTCTATGGATGAAGAATCCTGTGATGGTATAAATAGCAACACACCAAACTACTACAAGAACGAGGGCTTATCAATCACATTAGCACATATCTGTACAATAAGAGTTTCCATTTTTCTGTAGTAGAATGGCTTCGAATTGCAGAAACTTTTTATGTTTCATGACTTTTGCGACTTCAGGACATCATGCTCTCATTCTGGCATCTGGGAGGTTTGGGATATATGAACTGTTCAATAGATAAAATTGCTCTCCTAAGAAAATAGCATTTGCATGTACGTAATGATGGAAGGTGGTCAAATACTTTATCTAAATACAACAAGGGAAGCAATATATGGTTTACCTTTTATAGACACTTGACTCTTTGGTTTATGAGAGCAGTTCTCTTGGTGCATTTATTTTTTTTATCGGTAACGGTGAAATATATTTATATGAAAAGAAAGTGCAACGAAGATCAATGACAAAAACCATAATTATGTGTATCGGTACAAGAGATACATACCAGCCACCAACCACACCTACTCTACAAAAGCATTGAGATTACATGAATGCTCCACCTCATGCTTACATAAACAATCTGCCACACCTTTAGCGGACCTACTTATATACTGAAAAGACACCTAAGATAGATAAACAAGGTGAGGAATCTCATTGAAGTAGAACTGCATCTTCCATGGGCTTCTAAAGGACTTCATCCAGGAATTGGCAATAAAAGAGTCACTCTTCACAATAAGACCATGATGAAATGAGGCATGGAAAATGTGAAGAGCTTCCAGAATAGTAGGGACTTCGACTTCAGTAGAGTCTCTGTTATCAACGTGCTTTGAAAACAGATAAAATACCTTTCCTCTGTGATTTCTTAGAACACCACCAACACTGGCCAAATCTGTTTTACCCCATGCTGTTGCATGCACATTGAACTTTAAGACTCCAAATGGGGGAGAACTCCAAGAAACTTTCTTTTTGTTCTTTGGGGTTCTGACAATTAAACAAGCACCACAATTGTATAAAATATCTTCTACTTTAAGGTCTGAAACACCCTTTTAAGCACATGCCCATTTTGCAATCCTCAAAGTCATAGCTAAAGTACTACCTTACAAAGAGGATTCTTAGCTCCAGATTTAGAAAGAAGTGTGCTACTGCAATAGCTTGCTTTCCAATGTATTTTCTGTTTCTCTTTTCTATTTCGATTCATGAATAATAAAGTGGCTATGGTATTTCACAATCTTGACTAATCAAGTGGTACAATATTTTGAGAACCTTTGTTTCATATGAATCTGCACAACTGAGAGATTTTCTAAGTAGATGAGTTGCTTGCATGCAGTGTGTAATTTCAAAGAGATGGATCCCTCTGTTATTCCCATTGTAGTAGATTGGTGGGCTTCTCCTTTTGTTTTCTTTTGATTGATCTGGTTAGAGTGGAACAAACAATATACAATTCAAAATAGGTTGGATTTGGCAAGAGGATGTTGTGGTTGGATTTGGCAGGTGGATGTTGGGGAGAAAGCGTGGGCTAAGAAATCTATGGCAAATATTGGGCAATTTATTTAAAAGGAGTTTGTAGACATTTAAGCCCTTAATTTATGGTGATGCCAGACTGAATGTTGTTTTTCTTGTTCCACCCGCTGCTTGGACCATCTCTAGTGGGGGTTCTTACGCCGAGGTTGGAATTATTCAGGCCTGTTATTTGACATGTCTTCCAACGAGGTTGAAGTCATTGAGCTCGTCTATTTTATGGATGTTGCAATCTTTGTTGGTTGTAGGGATCTTACTAAGATGGGGAAGGAAGATGCTATTGTATGAATTCTGTTGTGCGATAGAGGGATTTTGAGTTTGTCACCTTTCCCTTGGTATATGGTGGGTTGGATCGAGGAGATCTGTATGTTAGTGACGGCAGATCAATTCATTCTCTCTCTCTCTCTCTCTCTCTCTCTCGCTCTCTCTCTCTCTCGCGCGCGCGCGCTCGCTCTCGCGGGCTCAAGGGAAGCCTAGACGCAGGTAGCTTGGCTAAAAGAAGTTTCAACTGGGCCTTTCCTTTTGAAGGCCACTCATTTCTTATTGGCTTTTAACGGCTACTCACTCTCTGTAGCTTATTTATATTGATATTTTAATAAAAACTTGTAGTTGCTATTTTTTTATTTAAAAAAAACTTCTGCCCTTTTCTAGCTGACAGGAGTGCATTAGTATCTCTTACATTTATGTCCTAAAAGCAAATGACAATGGCCGCTTTGGATGACTATTTTTAGCAGCTTTTTGCTTAATGTTTAATGCATGGACTAACTAATCTGAATCTGTCTTTTGACAATCAAAATGCACATGTATAAATTTTACAGCAGTATTCTTGATTCCAAATCTCTGCTTTAACTTTTCCTGTGGTGAAAATAAGAACTGTAGTCTTTTTCTTGAATGGTTACTGAATTTGTTATAAGGGATTAATTAGAACTGCTGCTTTCTCCCTACCTTGATATTGATAAAATATATCTTGCAGAAATAAAATGAAATATATCTGCATTTCAAATGTTCAGGTTATAGCCATCTCAGTAAATAGCTAAAATACCATCAAATTATGACTGTTATACTCTTTGCTGCAAGGCTATTTGTTGTGGCTTCTTGGCCTTCTACGTTTCTGATCTCTCAACTAGGTGACATCAAAGTGCTGAATATCCTAAAAAACACATTCTAAAACATTTTAAAGGAGTAAAGAGAAACCTGCTTAGAAGCCCTTAGTTCTCAAAAGAAAAATCACTTGTCTGGACATTGTGCAAATTTATGATATGCGTTCAATTTTCTTTAGTATTTTTTCCTGATTGGTAACATGAATTTTATTAAGAAGAGAGAGCATACAAACACAGCAGTATATCGAGAGTTGTAGACTTATAGGAAATGATTTTGTACAAAAATGGTGTACTATTTCATGATTGGCAATATGTTTAAATTAATTTAATTTTTTGTGTCATTGACTGACTTTTCGTCATATGTTTGTTGTTAGCTTGTGCTGTACCCAATTATCAATCTGCGCCATCACAAAATGGATCTCCATTGGTACCTTAGATCACTTGAGGAGGTAGTTATCCGTGTTCTTTCATCAACATTTTCAATCAAGGCTTCGAGGCTGGAGGGTTTCACTGGAGTTTGGGTTGGTATACTCTCTCTCTCTCTCTCTCTCTCTCTCTCTCTCTCTCTTGCATGCACACAAACACAAACATGTGCATGCATGTATGCACAGTTGGATGCATGCACGTACTGTTTGTTACTGACAACGCAGATGCTCTATTGTTTTTACTCTCTTCAGTCAAACACCCTGGTACCTGGATACTTTGGCAGTGTATCGTATTGTTGCAATCATTTCTGCATTTTTATGTGTGAAATGTGTCCCTCTGTTTCTCTACTGTACAAGGGCATCATAGATCAAATGCATATTCTGATTTAAAGTTACTTGGGAACCTTTGATTTTTTCCTAATTAGGTCCTCTAACCTCCTAAAATCACAAAATCAGCCTTCACTGCTATGATTTCTCAGTAATGATGTATATTCGTACTATTATCCTAGATGAAGAATGCAGAAAGGATGGGGTGATGATGCACATCAGGACATTCATGGTGTCATGATGTGATCATCCTTACTGATGGGATCTGTGATTAAGTCATCGAGAGTTCTAGACCATTTATCTGATGCCCCAACTTTTTCTAATGAATGATAATGAAAATCTCTTTCAAATGGTAACTACCTTCTGCTAATTTATTGTTTGTTGCTGTTAGGTTAAAGGTGATGTGTGTAGGTGTACACAAAATCTCCCTGTCTAGAAGTTCTGTGAATTAAATCCTTGGCCCTTCTTCCACATTGGGAATATGTTTCCTCTTTGCTGTTCTTTTATGAATCAAAGATTGGATGGTTAAGACTTAAGATCATTAAATCATGGTGAGGCACTTAAATCAACAGTATGATCACTGAAATATTGGCCCCACCTGTGGGGTGGTTCATTAAGGCACTACACACATCTTGTTCTGTAAAGACATGCACAATCCTTCAAAAGGAGCAATTGAAATCATTGTTTTCTGGACATTACGTTTCCATCATCTTCTATTAAAGACCTTAGGGCCCCCTTTTGTGTTGTTCATTCGTGCATCATGGACCCCTCCTTTTTGCAAATGTAAACCAAACAGGACCCCTGTCCCCTCTCTCTGTGCGCGTGTGCACATGCATGTGTGTGGGGGGACCTCTCTCTGAACAGGCCTTCAGTTTGGGCAAGATGCTTGGAATTGTACTGTTCTCTCTGTTATCTCATTCCTGTTCTTGATCCTGTTTTTCTCCAGGCAATCAAAAGCTAGCTGCCATTGGGATTCGTGTTTCTCGCTGGATAACATTTCATGGGCTGGCACTCAATGTCACTCCAGACCTGACTCCCTTTCAACACATTGTTCCCTGTGGCATACAGGACCGTGAGGTTGGAAGCATTAGTGAACTTTTGGCAGGAATGCCTAATGGGACCACTGTTAATGATGCTGCAGTTCATAACAATTCTCTTCAGTTAATGGATATTACACATGAATCATTGCTCAAGGAATTCTCCGAAGTCTTCCAGCTTTCACTTCATCAGAAGTCCATCTCCGATTTGGATATCTACATAGAACATAAATGAGCCCACAGGAACTAACTTACAGAAAAAAGACTATTAGCTGATGTTGCGGAAGCATTCAATTGCAGAATTGATTTTTGTATTCTATTAATTTATCAGTCCAAGAGGTCTTGCAGGAGATCATATAAAGGTTTTTTGGGTCCTCAGATTTCATGCTGTCTTCTATGCACAAGGAGGAAAATTCTGTAATGAATTGGTGACGCAAAAAAATTGGGCTGTTCTCTAGTTGGTGATTGTTTTGTCTTATACATATTCCAGGATGCTGAACTTCGTGGCCAACTGATCTATGTAACAGTGGGATTACACAATAATAATGCTTTTAGAAAATTTTAACCATCTGGTTTTATGCTATCAATTCGATGTTATCATTTCTTGTGTCAGCTTGAGTGTAGTCATATTTTGTCCATTGTCGGTTTCTATGGTCATTGTATAACTGAAGTGGAATCATGCTGTGATGACCAAAGAAGATCACATAATGGCTCAATCTTTGGCTTATGCGGAGGCAGGCGTATGATTGGATGCATGGGATTGCACCCATGATTAAAGGGTTTGGACCCATTTGGGAGCCAAATCAGCCTCTTAGATGCACTAGAATGGGAACTGATATTAGGGTTTGCATTTAATTTCCTTTGGCTTGACATTCTCTCTATGTGTGTGAGGTTTTTTTTTTTTCATAGTCAGCCTCTTGTCTGTCTATATTTTTGCGCCTATTAAGAACAGGAATTCATGTGTAGGTTAATCCAGGCTTTGAATTGTGGGCCTCATATGTACAGTCCGAAAAATCATTGTTATCGATTTGTTTGTTTAAAGCCAAGCAAGACTTTTATCGTCTAGGCCTCTGATGCATAATCGAAAATCATTCAATCGGAGTTCCGCTTAAAGTGAATAAATTTGATTGGCCATGGGTAGGGTGGGTTGATTGCTGTGGATAGTATCTCAGCCCTGAACCCAACTCAAATCCGTTCTTTATGAGGTTGGAAATGTCAATTCGAGACCAACCCAAAAGTTAGAAAGGCCAACCTAGATCCTATTGCGATGCAGGGTCTGAATCAGGTTCATTGATTTGGATTGGGTCAGGTTATTATTGTTTGGTGGGTCACATAGAAGTGTAGGTCAAACTCTGCCCATTTATTAATTCAGTTGGGAATGTAAAACTCTATACTAACTCAGATGTAAAAAGTGTCAACTTGAATCTTGAATTATCAATCAAATTTAGGTTGGGCTGCTGGTTTGGGCTGATACCTGCCCTGCTCCTCCATGCCCCACCCAAATTGCACCTCGACTCAAATATGACATAACATAAGATAAAAGCACATAGGAGACATGGGCCTACCACAATGAGACTAACATTATTATATCACCATGCGTACACACGTTTAACAGACTAACGCAGCACAAAAGTCATGAGATGGACATACTAGTCCAACCTAATTTTTTAGCACATCCAACCAGACACAAATGGACTACAATGCAGATACAGAGAACAAGGGATTCTCTTCATATTTTTATTCCTTGATAGAATCGGAAATAACAAGGAGTTCTTTCTCCATCTGTTTATTTTTATGCCTGTCCTGCTTGCCCTGGCCTCCATCATCAAATCTTCATTTTACCTGGAAAGAAACATCAGCCACAAATTTTAATGCACCTGAGACATCAAACCATATCAATGCACGTCCCTCAAGCTCGTGTTAGTAGAATGTGTAAGTTTGGATTTCTAACGTATCCACACTCTCCATCAGGTGGGCCCTTGTGTCCCTGCTACACAGCTGGTGGGCCTTTCTTTATTTGTTTTATGAATATAATGGATGTCTAAAAGTGAGCCTCTGCATGGAACCGCGATTTCCCTGTTACCCCGAGGATTTAACCCAAAAATTTTGGACACAGACAATTTTTGGGGACTTGATTAATAAGGGTTAAGGGCACTGGTGTGCAGGCCCCTTTTCTTTTTCTGCATACATGTAAAGGTAAGACTTCTTTAATTTCCACTTTTCACGGGGTGGTTCCTCTTCCGTGGATTTAGACAAATAAGTCCTAGAGTTCTAGGCCCACATACCTGAATTCCCCTTTACTTCGTAACACAACAGACGCCCCTGTTCCTGCAAATCAATTGATGAGGGTGAGATTAAAAGGTATTATTCCAGATAGAGGGCAAGCCTCACTTGGGCATGATTTGATAATTGAAACTCTCTATGGCCCAAAAAATTTAACAATTAAATTCAAACATATAACTAGAGGATTTTGTGAATTGTGCATGGTTCCATAGGAGATTTTTGATGATTGCCAGTAATTCAGGAGAGTCCCACTTTACGGACAGCATCGGTGTGTAAATTGATAATCCTGCATATGAGGCATAAACCTAACTGGAGCCAAATATCTAATCTACAGTTGCAACCTATTGATTCTCTTTTCATGTGTTTGGGCTCTTCTTCTTTCTCCTGTGGGCTTTCTCTTCTCACTTGTATGTGTTCACCTTCCCATGTTGTGGGTCCTCTTCTCACTTGTATCCATTTAGGTTGGGGTGCCAAAAATAAAATATAATCATATATAGTTATATGTTTTATAGTAATCAAATAAAAGTTTCGGAAAAGTCTAGTCCACCATGATCAAGTTGGAGTCTCTTGCTCGACCTGATGGTTTGAGTTATAAGATTTTTGAACCAAGGTTCAATACATAACCGGGACCACTGAGGATGGCTAGGATCTTTCATACATATCCCATGCTACATGTGTGTGTTTACTGTTAAAGAGGGAAAAACTTACTTCAAGTTACTTGAATTGGACGATCCTGAGTTTTTCTTAGTGTCAGAGGCCACAGCAACCCCGGGCCAGGGACGGCACATGCAATGCTTTCCTTTCTCAATACTGGCATAGACAGAGGCCACATGCCTTCCGCACCCTCCCCTTGTGGCCTTCCCACATTCCTTGCAATCCGCCTTAAAACACATCTTCTTCTTCTTCCCTTTTACCACTCCTTGGAAACAACCATCCTCTCTTGTTTCACATTTATAGCATACTCCTACACCTCCACATCATCGACCATCTTGGAAACACCCATCCTCTCTTTTTTCACATTTATAGCATACTCCTGCACCTCCACATCATCGACCTTGTTGTCTTATGTACTCGGATCCACTTGGGTAGGTCCTTTTTCCTTTGATGATATCATGACCATTTGCTTAAATTGCTAAGTGTTTATCATCGGTTTTACCAATACTGACTTGACCTGTCAACTCGACCCAAACTCAACTTTGCGATTGTGGGTAGACATACCCTAGTAATAATTGGGTTGGACGGACTCGGTTTGAGTCACTCATAAATGTGATGCAACCCGCCAACCTGACTCAAAACTGGCCCAAGTTAAATTTGAGATTCTAGGACCGGCAATTTCAACTCATAAGAGCATCTCTAAGGGAGATGTTATTTTAGAAATGCCAAATTTTATTTGATGACTTATGTGGTATTTTGAAGGTTTGAGATTTGACATGCATGAAAATTGGGAACTCCAATTAATATATTAAATTATTATTTTATTTTAAATTTACATTCTTGCAGGACCCACATCATAAGAAACTTTATAAAATTTTTGTATTATTATAAGGCTCATGTAATAAACAATTCAAAAATAAAATTGGCATGTGACTTTATGGTATGTCAAATTTGACATCCCAAACCCATATGCCAAATGCCACATCACATTTAACATTTTCCTTAGAGAAACTCATATGCCTTTTTTGCCTAGGTGGATATGTGATGTCATATTTGATATATGGGTTAGAGATGCTCTAACCTTTAAAGGTCAACCTGACTTGAATACACTGAAGAAATTCCCACTCCAGAAGATCCTGTCCAGAAAAATACAACACAAGTCTATCATTAAGCTAGGATTGTTAGGTTTATGTCTTGTATTCCGGTTTAGCCGGATGAGTCCACTGGGTTAGCCAGGGACTGGTTTAAGGTCAATGGTATTTTGGTAATTGTACTGGGGCTTTCTTGGTAGCCAAGAAAGCAGAGATTATATATATGTATAGTCTGTAACCCTAGACCTTGCGGCGGCAGTAGTTGCCCGTGGTGTTCCCACACCACGTAGGAGAGATGAGGTGAGAGTGTGGGAATCTCTTGTATGCTTTACTGGTCATAGTAAAGATGTTCGTCCTCCTGTGCCCGTGGATGTAGCCCTGTTTGGGTGAACCACGTAAATCTCGGTGTCTCTTATTGTGTGTGGTTGATTGTTGATCTTGTGATTCCGTGGATGTGCACAACGGGTGATTATCAGAAAATCACAACAATTGGTATCAGAGCTGAGGTTGGTGTTCCTCAGGTTTTCTGAGCGAGGTGGAGATCGCTCAGTGACGTGGAGGTTGTACGCATCCTGGTTAGGCCACCATCGGAAAGGAAGAAGACGAGATTGGGTTCTCCGGTTTCGCTGGATCGGAAGAAAAAGGATTCACACTGTTTCAGATCTGGAGTTAAACTGCTGCGGTTGTTGTCTGATCACAGATGGAATAGGAGAAGACCGGATTTCTGATTGTACCACTGCAAGAAGATGAAACAGAGAGATCTCTCGGTTTTGTCCACCGAAGTTTGCAGAGGGACATGATCACCTTGAATTTCGCGGTGGAATTCGATGGAAGCAGAGAGAAATCACAGAGGATTTCTCGGTTCAGAGAAAAACCAGGAAGAGAAAAAAAAAAAAAACTCACCGAGATCTTCGCCGGACTCGCTGCCCGCCGCCGTCGCCGTCGCAGTCGCTGCCGTTCCCGTCGCCGCTGCCAGCCGGCGCTGAAGCGGGAGTCGAAGCAGATCGCGGCCTGCTGCAATTCGGTTGCCGAGGATGTTGCAGAACCAGATCGCTTGAAGCACCGCTGTTGCGCCGTCAACGTTCGTTTAGGGCCGGCCGTGGCCAGAGAGTGCACCCCCGCTGCCATTAACCACCGTCAGTCCCTGTCCGCTGCAGCCGAGGAAAACGGCTAGGCGTCGTTTGATTGCAGACCCAAACCAGAACAGAGACAGAGGAAGGGGATGACTGTCGGTGTCGGGTTGGGTCAGTTTAACCTGACCCATGATGAATGAGCCCAGAAGAACAGGTAACAGTTTGGGTTCCGGGTTTCAGGTTGGGTCACACCCAACTGGTGGAGAAAGCAGCCCAGTTCAGGTTTAGGCCGGGTCTAGCAGGTCAGGTCTAGATCTGACCTGTTTATGCATAAAGCCCAGCAGAAGTAGTTCCAAGTCGGTTCCGAGCCGGGTGGACCCAGATCCGTTGTAGAAGCCCGGCAGAAAGCAAGCCGTGACGTCAGCAGTACTGGGCCAGTTCGGGTCGTGTCGGGTCGGTTCTGACCCGTGTTTGCACGGTCCAGCCCACTCAGCAGGTTCAGGCCGGGTCAGGTTCGACCCGACCTGTTAGCAGACGGTCCAACCTAGCGCAAAAAGGCAGTTCAGTTCCGGGTCAGGTGAACCCGACCCGGGTCCGCTCCAGAAGCCCAGCAGACAGTGCAGTGACGTCAGCAGTGATGTCAGCATCTGTCAAAGGCCAGATTTGACCAGTTTCAACGGCTGAAATTGTTTCTGAGATATCTTGATCGTCCGATGTCCGATCGGAGACCCGTTTGCGCCTACGGACTCATTTCGAGCAGATCTACGCAGTGGAAGAGGTTGATTGGCTGTTTGACAGTCAAGGAGGAGGTTTGACAGATTGGAGCGTAGAAACTTGTTTCTACGTTATCGGGGCCATCCTGAGTCGGATTTTAGATCCGTTTCTTCCAGCGTGCTCGTGGTGACGAGATCTATAATTTGATGCAGAAATCTGGAGGAGATCTGAACAGATGTGGATTCAGGCTTGAATCGGGTCTACTCGACCTGGTTGTTGTTGCAAACCCAATAATAGGAGTCGTCGGCCTAGTTGCAAAGGGTTTGCTGATTCAAACGAAGTTGTTCGTTTGGGGTTCACATGATCGCATGTGATGATATTCATCTTGCCAGAGCCAAGCCGGAAAAGCAGCAAGGAGGAGCTGATGTATCAGCAGTTGATCGGAGGCCAGGTCAAATGGAGTTTTTTGACCGCTCGGAGGCAGATGTTGTTTTGCAATGGAGTCATCTGGACTTGTATTCCCGATCTGTTTGCTTGTATGCTTGTGGTGATTGGATCTTCACAGTGATGTTGAAGATGGGGCAGGATGGTGAGTGATTCAGATGTCACTCAGATTTGTCAATGGTTTCGAGCTTTTAGTTCGAGGTGGAGTTTGACGAGATGAACTTTGCTCAAAGTTCATGTGCTGGTTCAACATGTCAAAGTGTTGAAGAAGACTGCATCCCTAGTGCAGTGACGTGCCATTCAGCAGGGTACGTGAAGACATTACCGGTTTTATCTCCTAGTAGCTTGAGTTGGACGGAGTTGTACGGAATTCAAGCCAAGGTGGAGATTGTTAGGTTTATGTCTTGTATTCCGGTTTAGCCGGATGAGTCCACTGGGTTAGCCAGGGACTGGTTTAAGGTCAAGGGTATTTTGGTAATTGTACCGGGGCTTTCTTGGTGGCCAAGAAAGCAGAGATTATATATATGTATAGTCTGTAACCCTAGATCTTGCAGCGGCAGTAGTTGCCCGTGGTGTTCCCACACCATGTAGGAGAGATGAGGTGAGAGTGTGGGAATCTCTTGTATGCTTTACTGGTCATAGTAAATATGTTCGTCTTCCTGTGCCTGTGGATGTAGCCATGTTTGGGTGAACCACTTAAATCTCGGTGTCTCTTATTGTGTGTGGTTGATTGTTGATCTTGTGATTCCGTGGATGTGCACAACGGGTGATTATCAGAAAATCACAACAATTGATTGCGCGGTGATCATGTCCCTCTACAAACTTCGGTGGACAAAACCGAGAGATCTCTCTGTTTCATCTTCTTGTGTGTGGTTGATTGTTGATCTTGTGATTCATGGATGCGTACAACGGGTGATTGTCAGAAAATCACAACAAGGATTTGGCATTACCAAATGGGTGTAAATTGGGTGGATTGGCTAATTGGATTTGATATGCTTCTATTGGTCTTTAACTGTCATCGGCATTTCAAAAAATGGGAGGTGGATGACTAAAACAAAGCCGTCCCAAGTCCCTTCTAGGCTGGAAAGATTAAGAAGAATATTGTACTATCAACGGACCCAATTTTAAGTGCACGTTTCTGTCGCTTGTGTGAGAACAGATAATTGCAGACTTCAGCCGTTTTGAGGAATCTGTTTTGTATCCTTGAAAACACTTTTCCATGTAAAACAAGATGGAATCATTATTATATATTAAGATGGTTGATTTGATTTTAATTGAAAAATCAGACTCTTGTTAAAAGTTTCAATTAAGAAGGGCCTTTTTCACTTTTTTTTATTTCTTTTGACCTCTTCAATTTCCTCTCAAACGTTACGTAACACCTCAACTACTAAAAATGCAATTAAAGCTCCATTCAATATATGTTCTAATGGTTATCACTTCAATATGCAAGAAATCAAGGGATTTGCTCAATTAGTTTTGACTTTTTCTATTTACTTTGACCCCCTCCCATGCCCCTCTTTCAGGTTCCCTTTTTCTCCACATTAACTCCCGGTGCCTTTCTCTTCACATTAACTCATCAAACAAAATGGTAATGCAACTAGTCCCTTCCAATCCCCTCCCTCCCCACGTTCTCCTCTTCTCCGCATTGACTCTCATAATTCTTCTTCAATGTCTCAATAAATCAACGCATGGCTCTCCCCCTTCTCTGTCTCTCTATATTCTAGCACACAATATATAGTAGCTTCTTTTATACGTTGTTTCAGGAGATTGCCAGGCTTAGGTTCAAGGTTTTGGTCAAGCCTAAAAAATGCTTTTACAACAAACTACTCTGCTTTTGTTTTTTACTCATTTGACCATTTTGCTAAACCTTGGTATGATCTAAGTCCTTTGGTAAAAGAAGATAACTCTTCTCACATTTTTCTACTATATATGTTTATCAATTAGACTCATGTGTTTCTTCAATGAATCCCAACTAATGGTATGTGTGAATCTAACTTAAATTCACCATCTTCTTTGGTTTCAGTTAATGTTTCTCTGTAGCATCTCTATCATAGTCTATGGGTGCTTTACTTTCCTTATTAGCAATAAAATATGTTTATATTTGAATCAAAGAATTCCTTAAGCAAAATGTTGAACTAAGATACATCGACTTTTGCTTCTGTACATGTGGGCCCTACTTTAGTTTGTTGGTTTCTTTACAAAACGAAGATGAAAGGTTTTATTCTATTTTTTAATATGATTGTGACTCTTATTTTGAAGTAGTTTGTTTTTGTACTTATTTCTTGTTCTTTGTTGTTTTGAATATCTCCGTCTTTATATTCTCTCTTTTTCTTTGTTAATATTATATATACTTTCTTTGTCATTTTCATTGACAAAAGAATTTTTAGATTTTAATTTCTTTGTTTCAATAGTTTTTCGGTCCTTTTTTAATATAGATCATGAAGATATAGGTTTTAAATTTATTATTATTTTTTGTTCACTTTGTTCCTTTTTTCTCTTATTTTTTTTGTCGAGTGCAACGCATCTTACTATTTTTTTATTTTAATTTCTTATTTATAATAACAATGCTCATTAATTATTATTTTCCACAAGAATATCCTTTTTTAACCATTAAATTTTAAGCTCTGTGTTCATCTTATCTTCTTCTAAAGATCCTTAAAAATAATAATGGTGAAAATTTTTTTTCAGTTTTAACTATGATATTAATTTCATATGCCTTTGTTGTTCCCCTAGCTTAGCATGGGTCTTGTTGCTAGTAGAATATTACACTAGTGATGCTTTTTCTCGTAAAAAGGTATTTGCTTCAAATGATTGAAAAACTTTTTTATGAACAAATATATCATTTTTCTAGTAAATTTGCAGGTTTCTACTTTTCCAAGGAATTTTTTTTACTAACTCCTCCCATTTAAAAATATTATTCCTTGGAATTATTGAAAATTATATTGCTTTTTATGCTTTGCCTCATAAAAAGCATTTGCATTTCCTACTCTTTTTTTTTTCCAGATTATGTGGAAATGCAGTTACACAAATGTGTTGAATGGTTTCATTAGATGTGAAAAAATAGTGAAAATGGAAGTAGAGAAAATTATCTACAACTCAGATTTGTACTTGAGACAGTCCTCTCCACTAAGTTTCTCTACATTTAGGTGAAAATTAATAAGATGATTATGATTATGAGATAGTCCCCAAACAAAAAAAGAGGGAGCTTCCAATCCCATTCTGCCCCACTGACTGACTTGAAATGAGGTGGCAGCCACAATCCGGGTAGCAACTTCGAACTTGGGTGTCATGATCAGCTTGCTGAATTTTCCCTTCCAAGTAAATTTGGGTAATTAAGACCTGCATTTATTTTATCTTATGATCTTCAATGCCTAACCTTTGTACCAGACATGTTGATTGGTGATCTTGCTTTTACAACCATTACATCTTTGGACTCAATTAGCTTAATTTTTGCATGTACAATCATCATCATTATTATTATCGAAACTTAATTTTTTAACTATGTTGAGTCAATCTGCTATATGAATTCTATTTTTCCATTTCAATCTATTATAAGTGCATGAATTTTGTTTGTTCATTTCAATTTATCTTGAGCCAAATCCTTATAAAACTTAAAAATCCACTACTGGAAGGAAAAATTTTTGGACCACCATAAACCCCATATCTTGATAGGTGAAACACATTAGATTGACCCTGGTAGATTGACGAAGGTCGTGTCAGAATGATAGTGGAGTAAAAAATTTAACTCTCTAAGAAAAGGAACAGGGAATGCAGCGGTGGAGATCTGGTCCGTTGGGGTAAGCTTCATCATCCTTATTCGGAAGATCCCTACACATTCTATTCTCTCTCTCTCTCTCTCTCTCTCTCTCTCTCTCTCTCACAGGTTGCCCACTTTGGCTACAGTACAAAACACTGTGGGGAAGAAGGCTAGGAAATCAAACCGGAAATTAAAATAGGTCAAAGAACTCAGTAGGTGTTGTAACTAAGAAAATCATGTGGAGAGCATACTAGCATGGTTCTAAGTATTTGATCCAATGGTTTATATTTCCATGCATAAAAACTTTCTTTTTATTTTTTGAATGATTAAAATTAATGATAAAAGGCTTGTAGAACAAGAGGGCTATACAACCCGTGCATAAAAACTTACTAAGAAGTCATTGACTTTGAGCTGGTCCCATTTGATTGGAGCTCAGATATGCTTACATCCCCAGCATTGAGCCTACTAGGTTGCACGTTACTCGTATTTCCTTAGAAGAAGTCTGATAGTTGGGTCTCAAGTCTCAACCACGGGGTGGTCCTTGTCTTTGGACAATTGGGATGGAAAACCCCACACAACTTGCCACCGATTTCTATTGCTAGGGATTAAACCCTGATCAACCCCATGGCATGAGTAAGTGCCTTGAATCGGATCCAACATGGGCCCTGCAACCTTCCGAATTATAAGTTAGAGTTTTACGAATTTGTTACCAAGAGAAAAGGTCTTCTAGATCCATTAATTAGGTTGGTTAGTGGCCTTCGGAAGGGGTCCTCAAGTTTAATGTAGATAGAGTGATCAAAGGCAAGTTGGGTCTGGCAGGTAATATTGGAGGAGTGCTTCACAATTTCAAAGGTTAATTGTTGATTTCTTTCTCCAAGCCATTGAAATTAAAGATTCTAGAGGTAGAGTGAACTTGCAATTTTAGAGCCTTTAAAATTTATTCTAGTTTGTTTAGTGAAAACTTTGTTAAAAAGAGTGATTCATCCGATGATATTTCTTAGGTTTTGTGGGAAGTTAAAAGGCCATTGGAAATTTCTTTAGATCTTTACGAAGATTAGAGATTTGTCTTCTTCAAGTATGTTTTCTATTCTACAAATGTTTTCGTTGATTTGTTAATATGAATGACAACGGGGTGGGTTTGATACGGGTTAGCGTTCTCAGTCTCAAATTTATCTCATCTAAGCCCAACCCACCCTATAACGGGTCATTGTTATTTGAAACCAAACTCACTCCATTTGAGTGGGTCAAGTCAAATTTAAAGCTTAAAGCTTTTAAAATATATATAAATGCATGATGAGAATATGTATTGTAGATATTAAACATACCACCTTGTCTTTCCATATGTCTTATGTTAAAGCCCAAAACCAATTACACCATATAAGTTTTGTCTATTACTTTAATAATAAGTATAGAAATATTACATACGTGGGGCGGGACAGGTTGAGATAGCAAAACCCTAATCCACTTAGAACAAAAAAAATTACTACCAAACCCACTTCTAATAAGATCAGCTTGGGACCGTCCCTATTTATACCCCATCCATTGCCATGCTACCCCTGTTTATTAGGCAAGCAAAGTTTGGATACATCGGTATTTGATACTTTAGATGTTGTTTGTTTACATTTTTTTTAATGGGGTTTGGTCAGTAAGACTTTTGTGCCTTTCTACCTTATTTTGCTTTGTTTTATTCATTTCAATAGGAGTTTCATTGTCAACAAAAAATAGTATGGTACCGAAAGATAATAATGTTATTAACTTTCCTCTCACCCACCATATGGGAAGTGAAAATCTCAACTAGTGTGGCACACGTAAGATACTTGTGGTGTAACACTAGTGTTGTCGCTATGACAACCATTATAGGTATGGAACGAGGGGCTGGCATTGTTGCCCACTTGCCCTAAAGCCCTAACATGGATGTAGGGATCATTAGTTCATCTATCTATCTATCTATCTATCTATCTATCTATATAAAATCAGCCTAAAAAATTACTAATGGTCAAGATTGGAAAAATGAATCCGGAAGAAAAATAGAAGCAATGATTGATTTTGAAAACATTGCCTTTGACATAACTGGCAACAAAGTTAAACTTATTGAATCATCCATCGGCCTCTCTTCTTTTATACAGTGGGACCACTATGCCCCATCAACATACCATATGCCCCTACATTCAACCATCATCATTTGTAGAATAGGAAGTGTCTCACTCTCACCAGAGTGACTCAACAGCAATTGCAGATAGGAGCTGATGGTGAAAATGAACACTAACATAATTTCATCCCCTCCCGACCGGGCTATTTCCTCCTACTTAAAAGGGCAAATCTTTTACTAAAAGAATGCCTCATCTTTTATATCTTTTCTTTTTAGCAACAACAAAAACAACAACACCAACAAACATTTTAAGAACATTTATATAGACAATTTGCCATTATCAAAGTCTTAATCTCTACTATGTCTCGTTAGGTATAAATTTTTCTTATAACCAAAAGTATCATTCGCCATCCTTTGAATTTGATTCTGACAAACAAGGACTTTCGAGTCACCTGAGCCACCAGTATATGAAATTCTATTTAAGTACATAATTATTTTTTAATAATATATAAAAGGCCATTAACTAGTTTGGGTTAGTCGGCATAACCAGAACATGATGCGTCTCATTTTTTTTCCTTGTACTCAAAACTTATAACAAGCTAGCGAAAGCTGCTACCAAACCTGCCTCTGACAGTCACCTGCAACCAAACCCACTGCTTAGTACACTAGTAAACTGAACAAGACGAGCGACTTAGTTGGGCTTTTATGAAAAGAGCCCAAGTCCACCAAAAAATCCATGCATTGGGATGTCTCAGGCCGGTGGAATACCCCATGGGTCCAAAATCTACTTGGCCCCACATCTGAAACTGAAGTCTGACGTCCAAATTTCTATCCCTTCTCTCATATATAGACTGCCCCGAGGTCAGATACACTGAAGAAGAAGCTTCTCCGCTAATCGGCATGTCTCGCTTAGCTTCTTCTAATCTGGTCAGCCTTAACAAACTCCCTCCATCAATTCAATCGTCTAAACCCCTGCACTCGATTCCGCGAAAGCCCTTTCGATTTCAGAGCAGAACTCGTCACTTTCCAACTTTATTTTGCCGTCAGACGGATCCCAGACCAGTCGATTCTCCCACAAAGGTTGATTCTTCTCCTTTCTTTCTGCTGTTTTGATGTTGTTTCTCCTTTGGATTGATATTCTCATTGTCTGCTTATAGACCTGGATAATGGATAGCAAGAATGTAATCTATGAAACCCCATGGCCTGATTTTTGCTCTTTGATGTATTGGGAGGGTCCAATTTAGCTTCTTATTGGGTATTCACTCATGGGTTGTTAGAAAGATTGGTTTTTGTTTGAACCCATTTCACTTTTTGTGCTCTTCATTGATTGAAAATTATCAGGTTTCATTTTTATAGGCTGTTCTAAGACTTGGGTTTCTGGGGGGCCATCTAATTCATTGGTGGTTTCTCTTCCCAAAGAAGGGCCGCATTGGGATTTGAATGGTGCTTGTGTCCTTTCTCATTTTTTTGGTATGTTTGCACTTGAAGCTGTGGTATATGGCTCTTATACTGTATGGTTTCTTTTAATAATTTTTTTAATGAAGAACTGTATTAATCTTTTAATAAAGTTCAATTACCATTCAAAAAAAAAAACAGAAAAGAAAGAAAAACCCAGAGAGAGGAAGAAGAGATTAGAAAAAGAGAATAAAAACTCAAAGCTCTGTGGCTATGATATGAAGGAGAAGGAAAGGAGAGACTCGCAAGAGTTTGATATAGGCAGATAGCAACCAATTTGTTAGAAGACTTGATTACTAGAGATGAGATATAATCATTTCCTTTTTAGAATCTCTTATGAACCCAATAAACCCATTTCATGCCAAACTATTTATTACGAGATTACAGGAATACAATATTGCACCTCATGAGAATGTTTTCAGGATGGTAGCCGAAGTCAATGGTGGAACTCGTAATTTTTTTTTCTATTTGTTTATTATCCCCACATTCCTTGTTTTAGGTTCTGTAATTAGAATAGCTGATATGGAGCAGAATGTGGGTGATGTAAAATATTGTCTGGTTTCTCTTGGATCCACAAACTTCTTTTGCTCTTCTGTAGTTAGTTGTTGGATGTGGCAATTTTCTTGATACATTGAAAATTGGGGAACTTTTCTCTTGCTTGCAGAACTTTATAGTTCGATTTGTTCAGTTTAAGAATACAAACTATCATTTTAAAATCAAAGCTCTAGTAGATTCTCTAACTTGTGTGGATTGTTTTCCTTCTGCATATTTGATTAGGAAACTTTTTTTTTTTTTGTTGTTCACTGATTCTAGTTGTCTGATTACGTATGTTTAATTTAGGAAGATGTCCTTGTTGAGCCTGGTCCGGTCAAAGATAACAACAGTGATCAAGCTACCAATGCTAGCCAAAATGTTGAATTAGCTCAATTTCCAAATAAAAACATAAATAGGCGCATTGCTGTGGGTTCTACTGTCGCTGCAGTGGCACTTTTCTTATCAGCAAGATTAGATTTTGGTGTTTCTCTGAAAGACCTATCTGCTGCAGCTGTACCATATGAAGAAGTAAGTTCATTTGTTGCGGCGTCATTCTGTTCTTATATGTTTCATTTGTTTTGTATTTCTTTATGACGTGGCACAGAGCGAATTCCTATATAAAATTACTTTCTGTCACTTTATTGGAATGGAAAAGTGGGCTAGTATATGCACTCTGTGAAATGAATTATGGTGAGATTATTCTTTTTTTATCATAATTATTCTGTATGTTTTCCTTTGTTGTCTAGGCTCTTTCAAATGGAAAGCCCACCGTTGTGGAATTTTATGCAGATTGGTGTGAAGTTTGCCGCGAATTAGCTCCAGATGTGTATAAAGTTGAGCAGCAGTTCAAGTATTGCCTTTAATTACTGCATTATTGGAGCTATACTTTTTCACTACATGATAAACAAGTAATTATCATGATTGTTATTGAGGTGAAAATACTACAAAAAAAAGAAAAAAGAAATCCCAACTTCTTTATTTTTTTGGAGAAATATGAAAACTAGGAACTCTGAACATTAACAATACCAAGTTTCCACAGAGAGAGAGAGAGAGAGAGAGAGAGGGAGGGAGGGAGGGAGGGAGGGAGGGAGGGTACTTGTATTCTTGATTGTTATTGCATAAAGATTTATAACTATTACATACTATATCTCCCATTTGATGTTAATCTCAAAACCACATGATCTCTTTTTGGTTGCCATTTTAAAAATAAAATACATGTTATCCTTTTCTTTTTAAATTCCACTGTAGCCATTACTTTAGCAAAAATAACTTTTTTCCAGGGATCGTGTGAATTTTGTTATGCTGAACGTGGACAACACTAAGTGGGAGCAGGAACTTGATGAATTTGGTGTTGAAGGTATCCCACATTTCGCTTTCTTGGACAAGCAAGGAAATGAAGAAGGCAATGTTGTGGGACGACTCCCAAGGCAGTATCTGCTTGAGAATATTGATGCCCTCGTCCAAGGAGAAACTTCGATACCGCATGCCCGGATTGTCGGACAGTACTCTAGTGCAGAAGCTAGGAAGGCCCACCGCGTTGTTGATCCTCGAAGCCATGGTTAGATAGATATATGTCAGACATATCTTGTCATATTTTCACATTATGCTAGAAATCAATGCACAAGGTACATTTTCTTTCTCTATCTTCCTTGCTTTAAGTTTGCACAAGCACAAGAAAATGCAAATATGCATTGATGGGTGTCCAAATGGAAAAATTGCAAGGTTCAGTTGTGATCTCCACTGTATCACTCTTGAATCCTGATCAGTAATACCATTTGGCAAGAGTTTTTTATTTTATTTTGAGCAAAACAATATTCAGTTGGAATCTAAACATTATGACAGTATTGTAGAGGTGTACTCCTTCAACATTCTGTGTTCAACTTATTGTTCGAAAACATGGCTGAAAGTCTGAAGCCAATGCATATCAATGCATATGTACCCAATTCAAACCTTACCAGTACCGGTTCTTGAAGCTAGAGTTCTGAAACCGTAAGCTCTATATGTCTATTCGTCTTACATTAATACTGTGAGATAAAACTTTATTTAAATCTAGAACCCCCTAAAACCATTAAGAAAGAATATTTTCATCAGGTTTTTGAATTTCTGAATATTTAAGATAAATTTTTACTGTCGTCAGGCTTTTGAATTTCTGAATATTTAAGATACATTTTTACTGGAGAGCACAAAATAGACCAAGATTACAGATTGATTGATTGATTTTCTGTTTTTTTTAAATGGTTAAAAAAAGGATTACTTCAAAACCCCAAACTCCAGAAGATCATTTCCATCAAAACCCTTCCTCCTTTTAACTCGGAGGTGGAAGTGAGTGCACAACCACAACCTTATGATAGTTCTCAAGGGAAAAGGAGGAAAGGGACCTTAGGAAGAAGAAAGTGGCCCCTAATAGTTCTCGATAATATAATTGCAATATTAATAGCAAATATTGAACAAATACATGCAACTGGCTGAAAATAAGGCTAGAAGGAAAAGAAGGGAACCACATCATATATTGATCAAGACCCTATTCAACCAGCAATGTACTCATCCATACAAGAAAGATGCATTTTAAAAAGAAAAATGCTTCAATATTTATTTATCGTGAGAAGTTCTAAATGAATTCGAGGATGGCGGATCTGCCTGGACCATGACTCCATGGTTGTGTCCAATTTCCCCAACTCCCCTAGTATAAGCTACATGCCTACTTCAAGACAAACTCATAGTTACAAAACCTCCTAAATAAGCATCCTAGAAATGACTGTTCTTTAAAAGTATAATATCAAAATGCTCCAAGGGATCCACCACCAGAGTTATGGATCCAACACAGAGACCTGCGGGACCTCTCAACATGTCAGCTAGGCCTTTCGTGTCCTGCCCTCAGCTGCTGTGCCTGGTTGAGTCTGCTGCCCCCAGAACTGTGGTTGGCATGAGGCCTGGTAGTCCTGAGTCTGGGACTAGTGCACGCCCGGCCGGGTCTGGATGGGCCTGGTGAAGGGTGTGATGTGTCTGACAGCTCCACTTGGTCCCTTGTCTGGGCCTTGTTGGTTTCCAAAAGCCCTTCAGTAACCCTTATGTGCCTGGGCCCATTATTGATGCATCAGCTGATATGTATAGGTTTTTCGACTGCTTTTTGGTTGCAGGTAATTTCTTGTTCAAATGAGCTGGCAATCATTTGATGCAGTTCTGTCTGCTGGGTCAGAAAGATAGCAGAGACCTTTCTGAACCATGCAACTTCTGTCTGTGAGAAATTTGGATTCATCTCATGTACACTACAATATCATGGAGAAATTCCCATAATGCAACTTGTAATAGTGTTGTCGGATGCAATATCTTTATTGAATTAAACAGTTGCCTTGAAGCCCGCTTAAGGGACATGCACTCTTGCTTGCATGGAGTTCCTTAGACCAGTAAACTACATGCTTTTGCTCCTTATGATGTTCTTGATTTTTCTTCATTTTTGGATAATGAGTTGGATGGTATCGTCATTAGAATCAAATTATTTTGAATTGCTATAGAGTGGGACGATTTTCTCTTGCGCATCTTGTATTGCACATTGATGCCATTAGAACCCAGTGAAATTCAAGGGGGGTCCTACCTTTGGTGACGGTCCAGATGCGAGCATGTGCACAGGATTTCCCTTTAAAGGGAAGTGCCATGGGTGACTGAAGGGCTTTTTTATTTTTTGTTAAGAGGATTGCATTTGTGAAAGCAAGCATACAAGTGTCATTACGTTACAATCAAAGTTAGCCTAACATATGGTTTGGAGATATATCAGAAAGTAGACAAACAACAGGAACCACTGTCTTCACAAAATTAGCCCGATGTTGCTGGACTTAGAGGGAGAGGACATCCTACGTCCTGAGATCCCTCAATCTGCAAGCCCTCAGGTGCTCAGCGCCAACCAGAGGATAGTTGCTTGGGTCTATGTCCTGTATATAAGCATGAAGTCAAGAAAGAGGAACACATAAGTGGCAAAGTAGCCTTGTTGGGGGCTTGAGATGGGATAGGGCGTCTGCTAATAGGTTGGCCTTTCCCCTGTAGAGGCTAATTTGCTAGCTATTTATCTCCTTTATGCTAGATGGAATCCTCTTCCATATTGTTAATAGGTGCCAAGGGGGGTTGCTCCTGTCCATAGTGTCTTGTAGAAGTGATTTGCATCTCCCTTGAAGATGATATTTTGTAATATGTATTCCTTACACAGGGTTATTCCCTCGAGGAACGCTAACATTTCTGCTTCTATGGGGCTTGATGCATGAATTTGACTTGCATAGGCTAGCTGAATAAGCCTCTACTGGTTACAGAAAGCCACGCCTATACCTGCATTATTATTGTTGGTTTTGTCAAAAAAGCCATCAAAATTCATCTTAATCCACCCTTGTGGAGGAGGGCGCCACTTATTAGGGGGAAGAAGTTTGTTTATGGCAAGGCACTTCAAATCCCTTGCAAGCCCCCATGTGTGGTAAAGTTTTAAACTCTTTTGAATAATGAGCTGGGGATTAAGGGGCTGATGTTTGAAGATGAAGAGGTTTCTACTTTTCCATACGTACCAAGAGATGATCACCCATTTTTAGGGCATCACCTGTAGTAGACCAAAACCAACTAGAAAAGGATAGGTATTGCAGTGGGCCAGCCGCTAGAGGCTTGGTACGACGGTTTTGGGTACCAACTTGATTGGCAGAGGCAAATTCACGGAAGAGGTGATCAATTGTTTCATCAACCTTGCCACATAATGGACAAATGCTTGATGCGAGGATTTTGTATCTGTGAAGGTAGTGGCAAGTTTGTAATTTGCTTTGCAAAAGCTGCCACATAAAGAACTTTATTTTGGAGGGTGCTTGTAGCTGCCAGAGATGGGAGATTGGGGCCTAAAATGGGTGGGATCAAGGAAAGGTACAACCCTTTAATGGTGTAAGAGCTTGCCTTCTCATTTTTTCCAGCATGGGGTGTCAGTCCACCAATGGGTAGAACTAGGATAGTTTGGGATTCGTTTGGCTTGAACAATGTAAGAATTTTCCCCCAATCCCAGTTCTTGGTGTCCAGTGGATTGATAAGGTTATGTTGATTGCACATTACTTATGTGCAGTCCAGCTTGTGGGACCTGCTTAGATGAATGTCTATCAATGGGAGGATGATAGATGAAAATGCCTCCTAATGGATAACGGGGGAGCACAAAAATCAACTCCACTAGATTACCCTAGCCCTTTATTTAACCGCCTTAAAGTTTAAGGACATCTTAATTGTAAATTCTATTGAGATTTAATTCAATGGTGAGTGAATGTTCAATGAGTGTAAAATTAGGCTTGAAGCCAAATCACGAGATGATAAGATCATCAAATGTGCTTAACTGATCTAATGTGGGCCCAAGGGGCCTACCATGGGCTAGAATGCACATGTAGTGAGCTTGTAGAGCATTTTCCCTTATTGGTGTTCTGACTTAGCACAAGATTGATGGTTGCTTGGTATTGTGTAGATATTTAAAGAGTGACTAATCAATGATCAGCTACCATAAAAGAATGGGACTTGAGTAAACTGACCGTGATCACAGTTTTCTATAGAATTTCCGGGCTAAAGTAGAGGTAATTAAATTTAAATTTTGTTATACTTGAAAGGAGATGGTCTCCTTGAATCTCGTATTCAAAGCGCTGCCTCAGAGTAACGGCCCATTATTTGATGGTCCCGTTTTCTTGGGAAGCATTGGTAAGCCTTGAGTTGGGCCCTGCATGACTTAAATTGTTTCTCTCTCTTTCTCTGAGTAACACCTCAAGTATGCAGATCTAAGCAGAAAATTTAATTTTGGAAACAAATTTAGGATTTTCATGTAGATTTTTGGGGCGGGCATAAGACTTTTTTTGTAAATTTTTAAAGTAGAGCTAAAAATTCTATTATGATTTTTGAAGCGGATCGAGGTCCAATGGGTAGCCGACCCCAATATGGTTGAGATAAGACTTTGATAATAATGATCATCACTAAGGTCTAGTGGATGCGACCGCCCTTACATGGATGTGTTTTGGGCCCATCCCTGCCTCACTCCTTAATCTTAATACGTGTCGGAGATATATTGTCCCTCGTCATATGTCAACTTAGAAGTCTATCTGAATCATTTTTGGTTGCCTATCATGTAATACATGTGTAACATCCAAGTCACTCATTGGTGGACGCATTGTACATAGTCCCTGGGGCCCAACACCAGGCTCGCATGCTGACTAGCTTGGATCCTCCGTATGCATCAAAACTCACAGAGTGACTCGTGGTCCAACGATGCAAGTAGGTAGGCTTACCAGAAGAAATATGCATGCTAACCTCTTTATCTGTAAGGGCACATTTGGTAAATCATGTTTTTACAGAAAACTAGCTTGCAAAATGCCCATGTTTGATAGGAGTGTGGACCGTTAGCAGAAAGGGGAGGGCGTTGGACCCGAGGAATATATAACAGCGCTCCATTGCCAAGAACTGCACCGGGTGTTGTGCCAATCTGGCATTTGTTGATCCCATAAATATGATCAAAACTGTTGAGATTGATCCCCATTCCAAAAACAGCTACAATACCAAATTTTAGCCGTTGAATCATCTTATTTGCTAAGATATTTTCAAAAAAAAAAATCAATGCTAAATATGCAAATCAAGACTTCTGTAAACCCTTTTTGAAAAATTCAGACAATTATATTTGATCTAAAGGCCAATAATGGCTATAGAACCAAATATTATAACATGAGGCCTTTTGAATCATGATATATTGGTAAAACGTTTCAATCCATTAATTTCTTAAAGGTTTTTTTTCTAAGTAATCCTCTCTTTTACCAAACCTAGTTTTTTTTTAAAGGAGGATGGGTTAATTCGAGGCTTCAAAAGGAATTCTTTGAAACTATAAAATCCCCTCATCCCCATAGATTGTTGCCAAACGTGCACTAAAATGAAATTCAACATATGCATATTGGAAGTTACCGAAAAATCAGTTAACTAGAAAATGATACCACGTCGAAAAATCAATTAACTAGAAAATGAAACATCATCGGTTGCAATCCTCTGTTTCTAATTGAAGTTGAGTTTGAATTTTAGGATTCTTTTAAATGGAGTTTTATCTATGTTTATGCTGTGCTGCTCTAAAGAAATACAAGTGACATCAAAAGGGATGAGTCAGACTGTAAGAAGGTGGGTCCCAGTTGGGACATCATTAACAAAGTTGGAGAGCACAACATAAGGCATGGAATTCCAACTGCTTTAAAGCGCTCTGCTATGATCGTTTCTAATTTTGTAAGTACAAGGAAGCTCAGAGAAAGATCAGTTGTGTCCATGACCAGTTCAGAATATACAGCAACACTTGCAACAAAGTTCAGTATCTCTCAGCTACAGGTCTCGAAGGGAAGAGCCTGAGGAGAAAAGTGGTCAAGGACCACAGACAAACGAGACCAAGAACTTGGAAAACCACCAACATGGAAAACAAGGCCCCGCTTCTTTCCAATATGTCGGGGGTCACAGGAGCTCCTTTCATTTCAAGCATCAAACTCTCAATAAGATGTGCAGCTCTAGTGAGCTGATAGATTCTATAAACCTGCCAAATTCAAGTAAAGAATCATAATCAAGCCTAGTTGATTTACATCATGACACGAAGTGTAACAGTTCTTTTATGGACAATTTTCTGGTTAGTTTCAAACTTCAGGGACATTTTTCCTTAAGATATATTCCGTAAAACTCACAGAGAACCAATAATAGTTGAAAATGATACGAAAAAAAGTGTAGGTCATTTTATTTTAACACTGTATGTACATGTGCGCTTCTTTGATATCCAAAATATTCATACAGCTGATCGTGCCATGGATAGTCTCAAATGGAAAAGGTTTGTATTGCCTTTTATATAATTATTTTGGCATATGGCCCATTAAATGTAGAATCTTATGCAGAAAAAAAAAACCCGGCCATATAAGAGGTCAATTTATTTAAGAAATAGCCAATATTAGAGGTTGAGTTATTTAAGAATTAGCCGTCCAATTTCAGGATACTGTCAGATTCCAGGTAAATATTCTCTTTTGGCAGCCAGAAGCTCCTTATGCATCAGTAAAGAAATGAAAGAGAGACATAAAAGAGAAATAATATTGTGAAAATCACACAGTTTGACAGGGTTTTACTGATTTTTTTAGACATCACTTTCTTCCTATTACCATTTTTGAAAACATCATATTGTGATGACTTTCAAAACAGAAAATACTTGTCACAGGTAAGGTGGATGTGGAAGGGGCTATGGGCAGTCCCTGGCTGCAGCTCAGCTCATAAGGGCATCACAATCCTCCAAGAGAAGGTAGGGCAGCTAAGTTCTCAGTCTAGGTTGGAAGTGGAGAGAGTTTGTTAGCAATAAAAAGAAAAATGGGAAGATTTGGAATACCACACACATTAACAAAAATGGGCAGATAAGGATGACAAAAACAAACAATATGGTGATATGGGCCACATACCTCAAAAATAATTGGTACTAGTGGCCAAGATGGTGAGTTGCGCTTCTCAAGGAAAGCTTCAAATGCCCATTGAGCACCACATCCAAGTAGAAAAGGAGCCACAGCAACTAAAGATGGCAGGCCAATCAGAGGCCAAACTACATAGACAGCTAAAAGTGGAGCAAATACCTTGAAGCCCATGATGAAGAAGGCGGAACTCAGGTACCCTCTGAGGCCTGTGATGAGGCCCCATCGCTTAGCGCTGAACTGGAGATATGGTCGCTGCACATGATCAGTTACAAGCAAGAATGCAGCCAGGCCGACATAAAACATGGCCTCAGAAAATAACGAGGTAATAATATCTGCAAAGACGAGGACAGTCCATAAAATGAGCTATACAGAAATTCCAAACCATCCCACAAATCAACAATTCCATGACTGGAATTGAATAACTCAAAAACTAATACAAGCACCTGTCAAATGACAGCATTTTAATTGAAAAGATATGGTTCCCACCAACAATGTTGTTAAAATTCTAGCTTCACATCCTGAATTGTACAACTGGTATTGAAACTAGGGAAAAAGGATGTGTATTATTGCAGATGCCATTTGGAGGGGGGGTGATGGAGATTATGGGGTGATGGAGATAACCAACAACCAAATGGGTCAATTTTTTTTTTAAATCTTTTTATATTCTGGTATCTCTATTTTTAAGAGTTTAAAATAAGTAAAAAAGAGAGCGGAAGATTGTCATATACCTGCCAGGATCTCATCCTTTAAGACTGCATCTATAACATTGCTAAGGAAAAACTGAGGAAGTATCAAGCATGATATCAATGCTATTGGACCAAAAACCCAAAGAAATGAACCAGTTCCATCTTTGAAAGGTGAAGATGACAATTTTCCTTCCTCAACAAGCTGATGAGTCAGTCCATAAAACGAAACGGACCCTGGTTTTCCCCGGAAGGGTTCCCCAAGACCGATAACCCTTTCATTAACAGCCAAATGGGTATTTCCAATCTTGCCTGAGGATGATATCGCATCTTTCCCAGAGACTGAAGTGCCAGAGGAAACTTCTAAACCTGTATCCGAATTTGAGAGATAGAAGTTGACGTATTTTTTCCTTCGTGAATTCCCAAATGAGAATGTGGGCATTTTATAACCTAAGAATAGTAATAGTCAGCAACTAAAATCAAGTCAACTTATCGTCCTATGCAGAATGATATAAATAAGAGAAATGATCTTATAGACTGTTGCAATAATCATACGTGGGAAATATAACCATAAAACCCACTCACGTAAATCAATGGTATTTACCACTCTAATTGGAGCGCTGTTTTCCTAAAAACAAGGAGTGCGATGCAAGCAGTTTGAATTAAGAAAAAGTGGGTCCAGAAAGGCTAAATCTGTGGTTACCTGCAGTTTGGTAGTAATGGAAGCAATAAGATCATTTCTCTGTAAATAAAATAAAGAAACACACTCAGAAACAGCTTATCCCACCTTTTACAGTGTCCACAAATTGAGTCCTCTGATATTTAAATCTGATGGCAGTTCCAGACGCATCACATTGGGAAAGAGAGGTGATGGAAACCTACATTTTCAGAATTACTCACACGATTATCTTTTGTATTATACTGTAAATGCAATCTCTCTGTTCTTTCTGTTTCAATTAAATGCAACATGCCAAACCATTCCAAACAATAATGATGAAATATACTGGACCAAAGGAAATGACATCTCCCGATTATCGAACAACTAAGCAGGCAGACTCACGCCTTTATCACAATTATTATCAGGTGGGCCTCGTCATTGTTTGGTCATGTACTTTCAGAGTCACAAGTCTTAGATATACCATCAACACTTTCAGCCCCTCTGAGTGCAGCGTCTTGGTCACAGGCCATCAACTTGGAAAGTCTAGACTGTCAAATACATGTTTGTATACAATCGGTCCCACCTGATGAACAACCCAGATCAACAATAGAGGGGGACCCGACCAGTTAAAATTTAAAGGCCTGAAAAAAGCTCTCTGTTTCTCTCCCTTTTTTTTGCACTTAGAGCATCCTGTAATGACATTTCGCGGAAAGGGAAACGAAGAACTGGGATATTCGGATTGAGGGAAAAAGAGGGAGAAAGTGAAGACTTGCTTTCCCAATTGTTGGTGTTTCACGCATTTGGCATTTGATGAGGAGGAGAATGAGCGCCCCTTCATCCCAGAAGAGGAAACACTATTTCTCTTCTGGATAAAAAAAAATCCCTCCCACATTGTTACAGTAAATGCCAACCAAGAAATCCAATTTTTCTCCTTCCCCAACTTTCTCAAACTTTCTCTGCGCAATAAGCATTCTCCAAACTTCTCTTTCTCATATATCCCACTACCCAACACTCCCTTAGTCGCCCTGAACACAGTTTGCAACTCAATCAAATTACCTATAGCTCCAGTTACCTGTGCTCACTTATGGCAAAAGAACCAAGCAGCTATCATCTGAAACTAATTCAACTTATCCAAACAAATGAAAAATTTGCAAACCTGTCTCATGGGTCATTTAGATGTGGAGAAAACAAGTTGGGAAAACTGCCCACGTTGTAAAATTGAGCTGCGGACAGCTTTCTCCACCTTTACCCCTGATTTGAGGCTTGTTTGGAAGCGAAAAATATGTCATTTCTCGGCCTCCATTTTCTCCAACTTTTCTTGTCATATCAGAAATCATGGGTTCAGTCAGTAACTCACCAGTAAGGTTTTGACAGAGCCAAAAAGGCCATTAAAGCTATGAACAAAACGAAAGGGTTTTGACATCTGGTTTCAAAAGTCCTGCTTTTTTTCAGTGTTTGTTAGAAGGAGAGAGAGACAGCGCTTACGTTTTGGGAAGAGAGAGATTTGTTCTTCCCGTTTTGGAGTTTGAAGGAGGAATAGAAGAGATTGAGGGGAAGGAGATGCTGCAACGCCATTTCTGATCTTTCGCTTGGTTCTTTCTCTTTTTGCAGACTGCTTAAACCCTAGTGACAAAACCTCTCCGGAGTCTGAAAATAAGAGCAATGGATTGCTAAAGTTGTCCAATAGGCCCAAGCCTGGGCCTTAGCTTTTGTCTCCAATCAAATCAAGGAGAGAGCCAGGCCCAGTGGACTCTGAGCCCATTTTGTATGAAGTGAATTCTGCAGTAAAGAGAAAAATTGTTCTGATTTTCCATACGGCTCACTATTGTGTTGTTTAGTGTAACTTATTTTTTTTGCATAAAAGAAAAATATGAACTAATTTTGCTTAACGGATAGCATTTCAAACATTCCCCTCTTTCATAGTGAGCGAACTAGATCTTCTTATAACACAAATAAGTCTCAACAGTTGTGTCTAGGAAGATATTAAATTGGGACCGAATATCCTACTTGCAGTTCTCATAGAAACAATACGACCGGAGCCTTAAGGGGGGACCCACCCACCAAATGCATAAGCAACGGTATCATGTGCTGCTTCCAATGTGAATTGTGCACAGAAGAATATTTTTCCATTGAATTGAAAGCTAAAGTGGGCACATGTAGTTTTACTGGAAAATTTTATGTGTGGTTGAACGACAAGGGGATCCATAGGTTTGTATCTCAATGGTTAAGACAAAATCCTGAATTTTTACCTCTTTCATAGGAGCCGAAATCATTTCCTAAGGAAATCAGTCCATTTTGTTCAAGTGAAAAAAAAAAGTGTGAAACCAAACTACATTTCGCCCAAACTCACCAAAGTCTTTCCCCGCTTAATTACATCAACCATCACTCTAAAAAATCAACTTCTAGAAAAGTAAGAGCCTCATCAATATCTCCACCCTATACGTATCACTGTCACTTTTTGCTAGTCCTCTTGTAATAACTCTCTCACATCACTGGAATTTCAGTACGAATTGGGTAAAAGGTCAGGGCCGTATGCTGGAGTTGTAACTTGTAAGCATTTACATTGATGAGATCTGTTGGGGTTGAGGAGTCTAAAGCCCAGTTACGCCAGGTAAGTATTGGCAAAACTTAACCCAATCTATTTTGAAACAGGTTGAGAGAGAGACTTAGGCATGCTTGTTCCATGTAATTGAATTTGTGGGAATTTTAAGGCTTCGTATTTCAACTAGTGACTAAAAATGTAAGATCAACTCTAGAAAGCAAAAAAAAGGACTATCGATCAAATAACCTCCCCTTTAATGGAAAATAAATTGAGTGAAGATTGAAAATGAATACCAGGCACCATCCTAGTAATAAAAAATATTAGAAAAGTCAACATCCCATCTATATCGCTATCTTGTATCATTTATCCCTTGCCTCTTTAATAATCCCTCGGTGGAGCTCATTAGACTATGAATTCCTTTGTATTCCATGCAAATAATCAGGAATTAAAAGTTTACATCCTAGTCATTAGATAAAGTTGGATGGGTGACAAATTTGCAAGAACAAAATACAGGGCATACAAAATTTGTATGGGTGCCAGGTTTGGTTGAGTGCCCATAAGATAGACCACTCCTTACTAATACATATACAGGATAATATACAAATATTCAATATTCAAGCTCACCATTTATTCACCAGATTCTAAACAACTATAGTCAAAAGGTTCTGTTTGGATGCACAGTTTACTCAGATTATTTGTTCAAGTTACAACAACTGGAACATGAATTTCATCACAAAACCAGAATCACATTTAATCATTATTCATCGTCTTATTTCATTGAATCAGAAAAAATAAAGAGACAAATGATAAAATACACAGATACACAGTCAGAGAATGCTCGCGGCTCAGTCGTCTATGCATTTTGTACAATTAACAATCTGACTGCCGCATCAAGAAGCACCAGAATTCAAAGTAGTGGTTTCATATGTGATTTCTCAGCATAAAGGCGTTTCAGCGCTTCATGGGAGAGCCTAGGTGAGTAGCTTCCTCTCAATTCACCATGAGTCTCCTGGAGGAAACTATTCATGCGGCCACTTCTACTGCCCACTGAGTCCATACCAAAAGCACAAGCATTGAAACCGTCTCCTTCCAGTACTCTGAGTATCTGATTCAACAAAATGAATCATCATGAGCGCCTTATCCCATCAATTTAAGGTTCTCTAAAAGAATTATACTCTAGTTCCTAACCAAGACAAGAGAGCAAAATATTTCCATGTGTGCGTATGTGCTTGCACCAACAAAAAGAATAAAGAGAATATTTCGGGAATTTGAAGAGCAAAAACAGGCATCTACATATATGTCCTGTAAGCTTCAAACTTCAAAGTTGATTGAAGAACTAACAATTTTCTTGATTGGATGATCTAGCTATCCATCCAATGGTTATAAACTTTTCCTGATAGTTCATACACCTGCCATCAGATACTTTGTAGTGAAAAAGGATAGGATGGTCCCCATCAACAATGAGGGGAATAAGATCACTTCTTTGGAATGCCAAGATGTGGGCCCTATGTATAAGCACAGGCCATAAAAAATCCTCACCAACAAATCCCACTTGTATTAAAACAAGCCTACTTGAATCTGGGTGGCTAACACCACAAAATTCCCTCTGTTGACCAGAAGAAAAAAAAGGCCAATTATTGAAACCCATTTACATGAGGGGTCAGCCCATCAAGTGAGGGCCTCTCAACTGACTGAGAAGCAGAATATCAGAAGCCTTATATATGCCAACACCAACCATTCACATGAGAATGGCCCTTCAGACCCTTCATCTAAGAGCCCTAGCAGGCGACTTTCTTGGCCCAACAGTTATGTTCGCTGATGTTATAGGGCCACAACAAACAAGTGAAAATGAATGAAGTGGGTCATGCATTTTGAAACTTGTTTTAAGGAAAGCAACATTGTAAAGCGAACTTGCAGCATCCATTTGTACTCTTTTTTCAAATATCCATTCCACCACCAACAATGCACAGACAACCATGGCAGCATTTGTGTGGCATTTGCATCTCAGTTGCTCAATTGGCTCCAAGTTCAAACGAAAGTACTCATGCAAACAGAACAAAACGTGAAAACAGATAGTAGGAATTGAGAAGAAACCTTTGACATGCTAGGCCTTGCATCCAGATCACGGCATAGGCATAATGCAGTGGCACGAGCCATCGCATGCAATTGGTGGGGCACCATGTGGAGTTTCAGACGAGGATCCAGCAGCCGATCAAAGACCATGGGCTGACCTCCTTCTTCCAGTGCAAGTAGAGGGCGTGCCCAGTCAGCTAGGAGTTGTTGTCCTTTTGGTCTAGTCATGTCCACTGCCTTTTGGCCTGTGATCAGCTCTAACAAAACCACCCCAAATGCGTACACATCAGCTTTCTCTGATATCTTCCCGCTTTCAGCATACTCAGGGGCTAGATACCTGGTTAAACAGACTGAAGTGCCCTCACATATTTTGTAGATTTAATGTCCATGTGTTAGTTGTTTAAGTTGAATCAGGTGTCAAGTATTAATGGATGTTTTGTGAACATGACAACTTTTGCTTTTGTTCATTATATAATGGTTAAAGCAAGACTGGACTCATTACACTGCCCTCATGAACTTGATCCTTGGGGCTGTTATACCTAATGGGTTGATGCCTTGTCTACATGGACTCTGCACATCCACCTGCCAACCCAAACTGTAATACAACTTGGTAATTCCCTGGGAAAGATGCTTTTTATTAAAGGGATTAAGTGTGATCAAGTGCAGAGATCCAATACTTCTCCATCTATCCAAATAGCTATAAAACATTACTTGTAACCTGTTAAAGGGAAAACGTGAAATAGCCCACTGATTAGGGTTATTCCCTTTGATTTAGATAAGAAATTTACTACAATATAAATGGTTGCTGTAAAATATAAAAAGGACAAAAACAATGTAATGCAGATAATATATTGCAGGAGCACACAAAATATGATAGTGGCACTGAACAGTGACCCTTGTAAATGATCTTCTGCTCTTGATGAAGGCTGGTGCATGTGGGAAATAATCATTTGTAGGGAACTATGAATCCATGCATAATGGTATATGATTCCCTCATCTCCAGCATATGAATAACTGGTTTAGTTTGTTGCAAAACATAAACTAGTAGGGATTCGCCAAACATCTTTTTTTCTCATTCTCTTGTAAAATTTTATTTCTTTCAGTACCATTGCTATGAGACATTGTCACAAATCTCATTCTTGAAAATTTCTCATCTAATGTTTTGAGTTTGTGAATAAGGCCCACAGTTTAATTGTTAAGACTCTAATCTTGTGCGCCACATGGTCAATAACAACCTCAAAAAAATCTTGCCTACTGTACTTCTTCAATCAACAGCCTCAAATTTTAACATACAGTTGGGATCATCCAACCTCTGCCAGTTTCAGCTGGTGTGCTCATTAACAACATGTTTCACCAGAATAATATTCTGGATCACTGAACCATTAGCCTTTATTGGACAAAGTTACAACTAGGTAGGCTTGAGTTTAATAGGCCAAACATGGTAGAGAATAAAAAATTATCCTTCTCGCAATTACCCGAAAGTTCCAATGGTACGTGTCTCCACAGCGAGTTCCCCATCTGGAAGCCACCGAGCGAGGCCAAAATCTCCAACCTGAGATGTAAATTGGAAAACTAAGACATGGCAACAATAAGCAAAACAATAAAACAATTAGGCATGTTTGGTTGAACGAATTTTTGAAACCAATATGGAGTATATCAGATTTTCTCTGAATCCCAAAAATGAAGTCTTCAATTTGAATCATCATCATTATCAAAGCCTTATTCCAACTATGTTGGGGTCAGCTACATGAATTTTATTTCATAATTCCAATATATCGCAGACCAAATCCTCAGATAATTTGGATATACTCTTAAAATCTGCTTGAGAATGGAAGATTTTTCTAGAACCAATGATATCAATTCTACAACTGAAAAAAAAAAGGAATATTGCCCGGGAATCTCCTACTAAATTAACCGTGGAGCACAGTCACAGGCCCTTATTAATCAATATTCCAGGTAATTGTTTTTGGTGCCCTCAACAATTAAGATGTCTTAGTATCCATGAATTGAACATCATATTACTGGAAATCCCTCAACATTTGAATCAAAGAAATTTCAAGTTCTCCAGGGACATGAGAAATCTACTCTTTATATTGTTTTGGTTGCAGTAAATTATCATATGTTCCATAAAAAAAAAGGATTCTTAAAATCCCTAAAAATGTCTATTGTGTACCAGAGAAATCCAACAAGACAAGGATGAACTAAAATAAATAATCAATCCTCAAAATCCTTTTAGAACAGTTTTTGTTAGCTTTATGTCTTGTGTTTGGGGTTAACCAGATTGGTCATTGGGTTAGCTGGGGACCAAGCTTTGGGTTAAGGGTATTTTGGTAATTGTACTAAGGCTTTCTTAGGTCTTAAGAAAGAGTAGGTTATAAATATGATGTAACCTGTAATCCTAAACCTAGGAGAGCAAAGTAAAGAGGTTTCTCTTAGACTATGGATCTAGGCATTTCATTGAACCATAAAAATCCCTCATACGATTGTTTTTCTTCTTGCGTGTGGCTTGATTGTCAATTGCACATTTTGAGCTTCCGCACACGTGTACAACAGTTTCCATAAGATCTCAAGTGAATTTGAGTATTGTGGATGTTGTGATTTTCACTTGTTTGGTAAAATACTAAAATCACATTTCCATGGAACTCCAGTAAAGAGTTCTATTTAATATTAGACTACAAGTTAATTTAAGAATATGTCCATTCAATATCCATAAAACCAAAATTCCAGTATTGTAAAATTGTCAAAAAATTCCACTTCTCATATAATTAGAGTCTCATGGACAGAGGTTTTTGGTTTCTGTGATTTTCATATCTGGGAAAACAAGATCACCATTCTACCAATGTAAAGAATTGTTGTTTACAATTCTAATTTTGAGGCAGTACTAAGAACACATACACAATTATAGTTCTTTTGTGTTCTAACAGAATATGAGATTAATGGATGGTCAACTACACCCAGAATTTGGTACAGTGTGGATTTCAAAGTATTGCTGTCAATGACCCAGATCTCTGCTTGCAAAGTGAAATTGCCTGTTCAAACCAATAAGTGGACCGTCCATTTCATGTCCTTGCACAGATGGCAAGAAACGTACTTTGTAGATGAATATTGGTAAATGTTTAATCCAGAGATTCTCCTTTTTATTTGGTTGGATTAGATGGAACCATGAGTGTGCCAGGTGGCCCACTCTTTGTTTGAGGAGGGAAATATTGCTTTGCTCAAAACAGGATCCAAACCTGATAAATATTGGAACAAATGAAAGATGGCTCTCATTTACTGTCCAGATAATTTTCATTTACCAACAGTTAATATAATACACTCAATTCTATAAACCAAAATGAGGTAAAGCACTAAATCCATGGTGGAAGAAGAGTATACCAGTGGCTCAAATTCATGAGTGACAAGGATATTTTTAGGGCGCATGTCTCTATGAACAATGCAGCCAACTCTGCAATCTTCATGAAGGTATCGCAAGCCACGGGCTGTCCCAGATGCAATCTTGATTCGTGCATTCCAATCTAAAGGGGGTCTGCTACTCCCTATCAACACAAACAAGGAAGAACCATCAGTTGGAAATTGTCTTTGCCTACAATTTAATCAATCAATCATGCCAATTGAAGATTTTAACTTAAGATTTTAAACATACAGAAAAAACATCCAAGTGCTGCTATTGTTAAAAATATTATTGCTAATCTGCAGTGCCATCTCTTCAGAATGTTTCTTAATATGTCGTCTTTGTAAAATCTGGCCTTATTTTGGCTGGTATATGTAGATGAAATCTCAAGTTAGGAATATTAGAAAATGTAAATTCCATGTGTCATCAGATATAGTATATTATTCAATGAATTCTAAGCTTTTCCAGTACAGCAAATGGTAACAAGGCCAATGGTGCATACTGTAGCACAGCTAAGAGACGAATGTGGTTGAAGTTGAACAAGATTGGATGTAAGCATTTTGTCATGCTAGTTTCAATCCTGTTGACTGATTCAGTATAGAGTTTAATTCAGCTATCTATTGAGTTATTACTTATTAGTCATGTGCTGAATTTCTTTGGTCAATTAGAAACCATGGGCTTGTATAAATTGAATCCTCATGTCCTGCATGTTGTACCATTCCACGAAAAGAAGAAAGGTACTCCATGCTGTCACCAGTTTAGATGCATATCTTCCATGATAAAATTAATAGCCAAGGCCCATCTACAAAATGACAAGTGAAGGAATTTGGCTCATCTACAGTAACCATGTGATATCAAGGCTGGATGCTCTCCTACATTCTCTCAACCACATGTATCACCTAAGAAGCACGGACACTTCTAAGAAACTGACGTGTCCGTGTCGGACACGTGTCGGACACCGACACTCTTCGGACACTCTCGGACACGTGTCCGATACTATTTAGCCGTGTCTATAATTAAGAACTAAAAATCTTAATTTCGGACACTTGTTCGACACTTTTTTTGCAGCGTGTCTCACAATTCTTAGCCTGTGTCTATGACTAAAAAATAAACATGTGGTTGATATCTCTTGGATACTTTGTTAACATATGGTTATTAAAACTTGGAAACTTGATATATGACAATTTTGTACAATGGAAAAATGTATAATTGTAAATATTAATCATATCACAAGCTAAAGACAAGTAAATATTTCACTAAAGAATAGGCCTCAAGATAGGCTTCTTTTCTGCTTTTTATTTATTTATTTATTTATTTTTAGGGAGGGGAAAGAGATGATCTGCCCTTTTCTTTATATAGATTTTATGGAACTGTGGATATTTCATATTTAATGATTATGAATTATGTTTTAGTGTTGTATTGATATTTGATAATTTGATATATTTATTAGTTGGTACTTGAATTTTTATTTTTTGATTGCTAAATTGATTAAAAAAGTTAAAATGATATTATTTTTTAGTAGATGATCATATATATTAATATATATTATTAACGTGTCCCCCGACGTGTCCGTGTCCTACTTTTTTGAGAAATGCCGTGTCGGCGTATCCGTGTCGTGTCGTATCTGTGTCCCGTGTCCGTGTCCATGCTTCTTAGTGTATCACATTTGGACTACACTTTCGATCTGGCCCACTTCGTTTCATCGCCTATTGCGATGCTGATTGGGCAACTAAACTTAATGATTGTAAATCAACAAATAGGTATTGTGTATACTTAGGCCCAAATCCTATTTCATGGTGTGCTAAGAAACAGCCCGCTGTGGCTCATTCCTCAACTGAAGTTGAATATCATTGTCTAGCACATACAGCAGCTGAGATTTCATGGCTTTGTAAGCTACTTCGAGATCTTCGAACATTTTTGCGCCATGTTCCACTAATTTGGTGTGACAATATCAGTGCAATATCACTTGCTGCAGACCCCGTCTTTCATGCTCACACCACGCATATAGACGTTGACTATCGCTACATCTGTGAAAAGGTTGTCGGGAATGATCTTGCTGTTCAGTTTGTACACTCACAAGATCAAATTGCGGATGTCTTCACTAAGGGCCTATCATCTCACCAGTTTGAACTTCTTCAAAACAAGCTATCAGTCTGCAAGCGGCCTCCTAGCTTGAGGGGGTGTAATAGCCAAGGCCCATCTACAAAGTTACAAGTGAAGGAATTTGGCTCATCTATAGAAACCGTGTGATATCAAGGCTGGATACTCTCCTACATTCTCTCAATCACATGTGTCATGTTAACTATTATGGAGATTTGGTCCAACTCAAAACTGTGTATTCCAACCCAAACCGTGTACACTAATCTTGTAAAGATCATGCATATCTTCTGACATAAAAACTCCTGTAAGACAAGTTGATGTATATAAATACTCCTCTGTCTAATGAAAACAAAGCAAGAAATTATCTTTTCTAAAAAAAAATGCATGTTGCCAAAAGTGCGCTGACCGGGTTCCACCTTAGGGGAGTATTGAGGAGTGGGCTCCACCCAATGAGGGAATTTGGCTATTAAAAATAACTACAAATAAAAGTGAAATACCATTTTAGAGATAGATATGCAAACAATGTGAGAAAGGTTGCACTTACCATACAAATGAAAGTCCAGTGATCCATTGCATATGTACTCATACACCAAGACCCTCCTCTTCCCTTCTATACAAAACCCAATCAGCATGACCACATTTCTGTGCTGTGCACAGCTTAAAACTTCAACTTCTGCACAGAACTGTGCATCCCCTTGAGAGCTAGCCACCTTCAGCTGCTTCACAGCCACCATCTGACCATCTCTCAAGACCCCTCTGTGAACTGATCCGAACCCGCCTTCATCCAGGAAATTCATTTCTGAGAACCCATCTGTCGCATCCTCTAGCTCCCTGTAACTGAACCATCTTGGCGGTTTCCCAAAAACTGGGGCCTTATGCTGACAAATAGAACAAAGAGGAGGAGGAACTGAAAGAGAGCTCCTGCACAGAGAGCCTACCTCTCTTACATTGGAATTGAAAACATAGTCTCCATGATGAGTCGGGTCAAGACCAACGCGCTGGGATCCTGCCTCTCTATCAAATTCAGCAAATCTTTCAAGCAGGGTCTTGGCAGTTGAGGGTTTGGTTTTGACAGTGGTCATGTATGCTCTTATGGTTGGTTTCTGATCAGCCACATGATTTTGAGGAATCCAATAGACCTTATGGCTATGATAAGGCGCTGACACTGATGTTGGATTTGAAGATTGATTTTGTTGTGACCTCTCAAAATTAAATGTAGCTGAGTCTCTATAGGCTGAGAAACAAAAAAATGAATGTGAAAGAAGAATCATTAAAATCTGAAAAAATATTTAGAATATGCTCCAGCAAATGACTTTTTTATTCGAGTAATACCATGCTCCAATGGATAATTGGAGTTTGGTTACCCTTTAATAACGTTTCTTGTATGTCAATTACAACTATTTAACTAAGGTTGCCTGTTGCTTGCTGCAAAAAAGGAAAAAAAACAGAAGAGAAAAGAGAAGGGAACAATATATTTACATCTTGCTCAGTGCTCAGGTTATATAAACACAAGATTAAGGGTTTTCCACTAGTTAGATAGTTGCAAACCTAGTGCAAGTAAATTGTTTATGCACGGATGATGTTTCACGCAGTTGATTAACCCTTGTTACCCTTAACTCACAGTTTTGTTCTTTGCCACGACCAATTCCTGGCAATCAGAGTTACAGGTAATCAGAGTTAGGGGTAACTTGATTTACTGGGCAACCAATTGCAAGGATCAAAACGGAACCTTACAGTGCTTTTGTGCAATGCATGTTTCTGTGGAAAATGAAAGAGGTTTCCGTTCGGAGAATGATTTTCTGCCGTTCCATGTTAACTTTTTTCTGAGGTGAAAGGATTTTACACAATTTTCAAGGAAAGCGAATTCAGATGCAAAACACAGAAAGCCACTTCTAAAGTCTTAAAACATGAGGCATAAACACATTTCATCATGGAAAACATTTCTCAGGACAAAAATATGGAAACTGACAAGTGTAGAAAATAGAATATGCAATTTTCGTTGTCTGCAGAAAACGAAATCACCATGGAAATAGGATGTTGTAGAAACTGCCACACACAAACATAGCCTTGGGTCAATTACAATTTCTGGGGAGAGGATTCCAAATATTCTTATTATTTATCGACAACTTATGGATTTCCATTTTTCTTCTTTTGGAATAATTGCTCACTTCACAACGGCTTCCATGCCCCCCTTCCTTAGGTCTCATTTATTTGCATTCAAAAAATTCCTAGAAAGAAATGTATTCCATCAAATAATCTCACCTCTAATGGACAATAAATTAAGGGGAGATGGAAAATGAACACCAAGCCATCACCCTAGTAAATCAAATCGTAAAAAAGTCACAAAAACATCTACATATCCACCTTATATCCTTCAACCCACACCTCTTTAATATTCTTCTATTGAAAGTTGAAACCCATTTCACCATAAATTCCTAGGAATTCAACCCCATGCAAACAAAGAGGCCCTTCCCATCAATTCACATTCCTTTGCAACTCCTACAAAGAAATGGTTGAAACCCACTCAGATCCTTGGAACTTGGCTCCATTCAAACGAGTAACCCATAACTCTGATTACCAGCAATTGATTGCAATTTGTATCAAAGTAGCAAGTGTAAATTTACATGGGTTGATAATGAATCATTAAAATTTTGAGTAAATGATTAATAACAGATAGATTAACTTACCTCTTTGACGAGCAGTATCCAACAGCGGATGCAAGGAGGGTGAACCTGACCCTTCTCCATCGGAATCAAATGTTGTTGCAGCATCCTCAAAATCTACACTTTCTGCTCTGAAGCTTGATTCTCCCTCATAAAACCCTTCAAAATGTGGGTTCCTCTCACTAATGTGGAAAGGTGAGTACCCCACATGGGAACTAAATAGAGAAGATTGGTTGGTGGTTCTAAAGGTGGAGCTTTTTGGATTGTTCGGGCTGCTAATTGGAGTGGAATGCTTGATTCTGCTCTCTTGGGGTCTCTCGTCGGATTCGGGAGATGAGAATGGAGGCTCGTGTTCATGTAATTCGCATAAGTTGAGCCTTAAAACTTTGGGTTGTGAGTGTTTTATCGCCACAATGTTGCATTGTAGCTCTTCCATGCAGTGCTTCTCCTCATTCTTTAGTTGTCTGCGTAAACACAACAACAGATGTGTATTTGTCAGGGTATTTTTGAATAAATAAAGGAAATGCTTAAGTAAAAGGAAAAGTACATTTCTTGTAAAGTAAATATGTATTTGTTTTCACGCACAAGGTCACTTTTGGCAACCAAAACCTTGAGAAAAATATCTTCCCTTCTCAAGAGTAGAGGAAAACACAAGTTTGGAAAATGTATATTTTAGAGGATTTGGATCTATGGAAATTCTCAGTTTTTAAGATTTTTAGGTCAAACTCCCCACGTAGGATTTAAAAATCCTAACTTTTATAGATTTACACACTAAAACCAATTTTTCTTTAGCTATATGCATCAATATGCACTAATACTAATGTAAAATTCATAGCTATAAGAATTCTTAATAAGAAAAATTTGTTATAGGGGCAATGAAAAATCCTCTTATTTGCAGATTCCTCGCGTGAGGAGAAATCAACTAGAAGTGGAGTTACCACTTTACTTGGATTTTATGGGGTAGAAAGGGCATTTGATGTCCATAGCCAGTCAAGCTCCAGCCCCCAATCTGTTAAAAGAATAAAAGATCTTATTTTTCTTTTTTTAATTTTTGTTAAAAGTTATTACATTACATTGTTAAACTTGGGGCATGTTTGGATGAATTGGGAATTGTGTATGTAGAATTTTACATCCATGGGAGGACATGAAGATTATCAACTAAGATAACAGCAACTTGAAAACCTCGTGTCCACAGATCCAAAGTAAGGTTCTACAAAAACAAAGAAGCTCTCAATAAGTCAACCACTCAAGAACAAAAAGAACTAAAAATAGAAGAGTTGTTATTTCTTGAAATTCAACAAATTTTCATCTAGGACTTGTGGCATCTTGGTAGGGTCCATCTACCCCTGGATTGCTCTACTATAAAGATAAGTTCTTGGTTATGGATCCAGGGAAAAAAAAAGGGACCCATGGCCAGGCCTCAATGGCCATTTCTAACTATCAAATATGATGTGATAATGCAAAGAAATTTACTAGAGATTACAGATAAGCAGAAACTTTCCAACAAGAGGATGGAGTGAAACTGCAACAAAAATACCACAGGACATGAAATTGATAACTATCTTACTTAAACACAAAGGAATGACATGTTTGTTCATGCATTGCTTACATGAAAATATTAATCATTTTGCTGTTTAAGTAAAATGATTGGAGAGAGTGGCTCAGACAGGCTACCAACCAAGCAATGCATGTATGTTGATCATATTCATTACTGCCCATGTCGCAACCACTCTATAATACCTCAGAAAAAAATACAAGATCAGAAACAGATAAAAGAGTATCAATAATATGATTTCCAAACAACCCAAGTGATTCAGTGAAGGTGTAAATGATCAGCATATAGATTTAATACTTTGTTTAATTACTTGTCCAATACGACCCAGTTGGCTCCAGCTCTCCTAGATTCTGCTGCCACCACACCTGCTGAAGTTGCGGATACCACCTTAATCTTCACATTAATCTGCATATTAATGCAGTTAAAACTATGTTAAATTAAACCCATAATAATCTGATGAAGTTAATGGATCCCCCAAGGCTGAAAATCACAAGATTTCAGGAACCCCACAACGGCAAATATTAAAATTACTTTTGTCATTGGCCCATAGAAGTGAAGTGTAGGGGGTCCTGATCCATTCAAATCTGTGAGTTTAAACTTCAGAATATGTGATGATTTTGGGCCGTTTATGGGCCACAATCACGGTAATGAAAATATCGGCAAGGCCCATAAGAAGGCCCTCAATTTTTGAAGAGATTTGGATCTCACAGGTGGGTCCCATTGATAATTAATAGTTTTTGTCGTCCAAGTACTCTGACACCGTCATTCGCTGACGAAGCCTCTCTTTATCCGCCCAACAGAATCGGAAATACCGTTTGAAAATTTCGCCCCGACGCCACAAAGAGTTTCGGCCGAAATCGGCCGATCCGTAACGGCAGAAAAAGACAAAAGCAACATAATCCACTTCCTGTGAGCTTCGCATCCACGCGTAATGACCAAAATGTCCCCCGTCAACCACGGCGGAGTACGAGACCGAGGTGGGCATTTCCGTCATTTCAGCTACTGACCTGGTTCGGATCGCAGATCCCGTGGAACTGCAGCACCATCTGAGAACACGACTCCGAGATCTGGCATCTCCGGTCCGGGGAGCTTTTCCGGTGCCGGCTGGCGCAGTCTCCGGCGAAAATGGGGAAAATCCACAGCCTCTTACCTGCGGCACACGTCACAACCCCTAAGATCAGAACGCGAATTCCCCAAACTAACCCCCAGCAAGTAGCGAAATCACCTAATTACCCCTGCTCTGGCCCGGCACGACGGCGAGAATGGTAATTCTGTCGCCGGGGCGGACGACGTGGGCGAGAGCCCACGCGAGAGCGGTCCTCGAGATCTCGTTCTCGGCCCTGACCGCTACGACCACGTTCTCGGTGTTTCGGCGGCGGGGCGCGGTGTCGGTTGGGCGGCGGAACGGCTGGATTTCGGCCGAGAACATGGAATTTTTGGAACGAGTGTATGTGTATGTTGGGGGGGGGGGGGGAGAAGGGAAGAGAGGAGAGAGGTGGAGAGAACGGTGGCTGTTTGTTGCTGTGTGAACAGAAATGAAAGTGGCGTTCGGTCGAGTAACTGGGGTTAAGTGCTTGGGTTGAGGTGACGTGGATTGAAAGCTGATAGCTATGTTTTTTTTTTTTTTTGGGTAGAGACTAATGGCTATTGTGAATGGACTGAACTACCCTTTTTGCCACCACCGATGGTAAGAGAATGACAGGGATGTAAACCAGTCGGTTCTGATATGAGTCACAGTTAATAAAAGATTAGACCAAAAAATGTAAGTATGGAACTAAAACTAGACCTAAAATCAATTAATGAGACAATATTATGCATACGTGTAGGGTGGGACGTGACAAATGGTATCAGAGCCGATTCTCGATTAGATCGAGTGTGGGTCCCTGCCGTGGCCTGGTGCAAGTGGGTGGGTTCATATGTGGGCGGGCCAAGAGGGCTGACAGGCTACAGGAACTGGCAGGCTATTGCACAGGGACGTGCAGCCCTAAGGGGGTTGGATTGTGACATCCTGGAATCCCATATCGACTGTAAAGAGGAAAGTGAATGGGTTTATATATAGAGCTTGCACATGTACCTTGCATGAGGCCTTTTGGTGGGTTGAGGCACACCAGAAACAAAACCGTGAGGCCCATGGGCCGAAGCGGACAATATCATGCATGTGGGGGGGGGGGAGAGGGGGGAGAAGAAGGGAAGAGAGGAGAGAGGTGGAGAGAACGGTGGCTGTTTGTTGCTCTGTGAACAGAAATGAAAGTGGCGTTCGATCGAGTAACTGGGGTTAAGTGCTTGGGTTGAGGTGACGTGGATTGAAAGCTGATAGCTATGTTTTTTTTTTTGGGGTAGAGGCTAATGGCTATTGTGAATGGACTGAACTGCCCTTTTTGCCACCGTCGATGATAAGAGAATTATAGGGATGTAAACGAGTCGATTCTGATATGAGTCACAGTTAATAAAAGATTAGACCAAACAATGTAAGTATGGAACTAAAACTAGACCTAAAATCAATTGATGAGAAAATAGAATCAAAATCAAAGTGGAATTCATATTTGACGTGAGTCCAAATCTTTGTAAAGAATAATTTGAAAAAAAAAAGTTTTCGGAAGGAAATTTTGAAAATTAATGTTATATGTGGGGTATTGCTGGAATTAAAGAAATGCGACTAGGTCTTATAAGAAAAACAATTTTTTTTGAGTTTATATTATTTTGTGGCACGTGGAGCAACTTTTTAGGCTTGTTTTTGGATGAGAAGAAAAAGATGTGATATTTTAAAGTTTTTACTTTTAATAATACAAATCTTATTGTCATTTTTGAAGAGGTGACCCTTTACTTTACAGTTTTAAGGAAACCGAGAGTAACAACACCACGACCGTCCGCAGCGATTCCACATCAACAGCGAGTCAAGTTTCCGTCAATCAATTCATGTGGCTAATCCATCTGCAGTTCAATTCATGTGGTCAATGGTTCATCGCTATACCAACAAGAAACAAAACGAAGTGTGGCCAAAATCACATCGATAATTAACTCAATGGGCCCGTGTTCAGCCCACGTGGATCTGAGACCGCTGTAAGAACTGATGACTGATCATAGACCGGATCCATCAGGTCCAGACTTGATCTAGACATGGTAGTTTCTTGATTGGACCACAACTGAAAGTGACCCAATCTCATGGAGGTTGTTTTGGTCTAAGCAGCAAAAGATGTTAAACCTGCCCAGCTGGGAAAAAACAAGAGTGATGTTGAAGTTTAGTGGTGGATTTCTCTGGTTAGTGGTAATCCTGTAGTAAAAGGTGAGACTTGTTACTGCGTTTGGAGCTAGGACGAATTGTGAAAGCAATGAACCATGACATCTGGACAAAAAGAGACAGCTATCTATAATCTTGGCCTGTCTCCTTTTTATCATCAAATGCTGGGACAGTATGTGGGGTCTCCCCTCTTGTGGTCAAATCCATGCCCAGCCCACAAGTATGTCCCTAGGTCCTTTGGTTTGTCAATAGCATTGTCCAAAATGAAAGACAATCTTATTACATAACTTCTCCACTGAAATTCCATTTAATTCGATGAGATTGCTTGTCACACCTGCATCTCAATAATCTTATATTCCATGGTTCGACACAAAGTCTCTAGTCACACTACATTTTCAATATAGAGACAGGCCTTTCATTCTATATTTGGATCTTCTTAAGAGGACCAGGATTTCAAGAGATTCAATAAATACAGACAGAGGGTATATTTGTGAAGATCCTGTGGAGATGGTTAGTCACTAAATAGATAGTTTATCATAGGGGGAGTTTGTAACTTGAATATCTATTTGAAGTCTATTTTACGGAACACTTAAAACAGGTTAGCTGACCTCATAGGTGGGCTTAGATTAGGGCCATATATGAAAAAAATAAAGTGTTTAGTTTTGAAAGTCAATTTAAATCACCTTAGTTGACTTTGCTTTATTAATCCTAAGCACGATTCAACCACTTTATAATAAGCCACATGTCCTACAAAGTGTTCATTTCATAGTTAAAGGTGTAATTTAATATATATGTTTTAAATTCAATTGTACTACACAAAATCCATGCACATGCAAATACAACGTGTATTATATTTCCTTAATTTTTGAAATATTTTATACAACTTCAAGGGAGGAAATTTCATGTAAAATATGTTACATCTTGATAAGTAATATTTATATGAAATATTAAATATTATTCACTAAAAATCCCCAAGATACATCCATGTGCGGCGGTGCATGAGCATATGCACATCTACATACGTGATTACGTGAGGAATGTTACACAGCGCCCAGTCATTTTTTAGGAGAAAGTACCCCTCTTAATTGGGTCCACTGAGATGTATGATGATCATGAAAGTCCATTGAATAAAAAGATTCATATAAGGTCTATATATATGCAAAAATTTGGAATCCATAACTTCATTATAACCTTTTGATTTATGACCCTAAAATTTAATGGTTTAGAGGTATCATGTTATTATAATTTCAATTCAATTGTGAAGAAAAATTGGATGAGTGTCAAAAAATAGAAAGATTTTATCAGAAAAAAACCCCTTAGATATACATTAATCAAGATCAATCCTAATTTCTTATGTTCACTGATTAGGTCTATGGGGCCTAATCGTGTGCAAATTTTATTTTATTTTTGTATGTGTGGCTGATGGAAAAAAAAGGAGCGAGAGAGAGCTACTATTAGAACACATAAAATATCTCTCTTCATACAAGAGGCAAAAAATTAAAATTCCGAAAATACTCCCCACACATCTCTCCCGCTTCCTCCTCTCTCCTTCCCTTTCCCTCTGGCCTGCAACGAACTCCAACCAACGGAGGGGGGCTCTCCCCCCGTTCAGCGCTCCCTTTTCCTCCTCCTATTCCTCTTCCTCTCCTCCCTCTTCCTCTCCCTTCTCCTCTCTTATCCCTCCTTCCTGTCACAACCCGAGCCCCGAAATCGGGGGTTAGTAGAAACCTAACATGTGACACACATACTCCCATGTACGTATACCTCGACCTAGTCTAAGTACACGCACACAAGGGATGTTCACATGTGCAAGCCAAGTGTACGCTGAAGCTGTATGTATCATAGCAAACAAAGAAAATAAACAGAAGACATACCAACTTAGGGTCAACAAAAACATTAATTACAAAATTTACAATACAGAATGAAGAGATAACTCGTTAAAGACCAATACAGAAGATGGACAAGAAACAAAACAAACAAAAGGAAAGGCAATAGATGGATGCAATGCCGAGCTGCTCTCCGTGGGAGTGATCAGGACCACTCCTCTAGCTCTGACTGGGTCTCTCGGATCTCTCCTAGAGTCTGGTTGACCGACGAGGGATCAGTAGAGGAATTTGGACCTGTAACACCAAGAACAACTTATGAGTACAACAACTCAGCAAAGCATAAGCCACAATAAGTTAACACACATTGTGTCTAACAAAATAGTCGACAGTTACAATTAACAATGCATAGAGATCATGTTCATCTACTAGGCAGGTCGTGCATTTCAAGAAACATGCTGTAAGAATCATAAAACAGATAAATTGGCTAGGTGGCTACTACATTTGCCATATTCTTCCAATCAAGAGCAATCAGTATGAAAACACCATCGATCGGGCCTGGGTTCAAATGGGTCTCTGGTTCCCGGGGTCCGGAATCCCAAGACAGTAGTACTCTGTAAAGGCAATAACAGTCTATGCCAAAGTCAACCCCGTCAGGTATCCTGAGGCTGAGGCTGAGTAGAGCCAAACAGATACGATCAGTCATATCAGATGGATGCAAGTTAATCAATGTCAGTCAGTCGGTCAGGCAGTGCAGTTCAGTACAGTATATGTCAGGTCATAATCAGGCAATACAGTACGTGCACTTCACTGGATTAATACCGTTACAAATAAACAATCACAAGTCGAACAAGAAACAAGACCAAGAGCATGGAAGTCAACATTCCAAGCAATATGCAAAGCAAGTTAAGTTTATGTCACAATCAAGATATCTGAAGTGCCATAAAGCGTGTCAAGGCTTATCAACTCGCATTAATCAAACAGATAGCATCAAACATGGAAATCGGTTGTTTCTGCTCGGGATTTACCATAGACAGAGCCCTCAGGGATTATTCAATCGTTGCCCTAGCATAGAACACGTACCATATAAATAGGAGGGCAAAACCGAAATCATTGCAAATCAGATTATTTTGCAAGAATCACGGTCTTTTACTAGCCAACCCTATCTTAGTTATCCATTGTTACTAATCGTGCATGATAATATAGTTTGAAAGTATTCGATACACAGTTGTTCCCTTTGGAGGTGTTGCCCTGTATCAATAACGTGTATCGAAGTCCCTAAAACCAACACCCATGGGGAGGTGCTTAACAATTGGATAACACACATGAATGCATCACAGCCCGCAAGACCATCCATGCGTTCAGGGTAATCCGTTGGGCAAAATGTATGATTGAGCAGTCTATGGGGAAGGCCCTAAATGGTCTCATCATGAACCTAGAGGTGGCATAAAAGGTCCTATGGTGTTACAGGAACAAGGGAAGGAAAGTGAGTAAGCATAGGATTCAGTTGAACCCTAATTCTCTCGGAGCAGAAATGCATTGGAGCCGACCGATCGGCTCTAAAGCTCGATCTGTCGAATTTCGGTTCTAGGAGTGTCCAATCGGTCGGACCCCTGTCCCGATTGGTCGGACTACAGAGTTCTGTACAAAACAGGGTCACTGTATTACATGATTTCCATTTACATAAACGACGTGTAACAAGGTCATACAAGACTAAAGGGCTATGAAACACTACACACTTAGAAGAAAGAGTAAAATAACATAACAAGCAACGTGTATCAACATGTGTTCATCCATACTGTGTTTATATTTACCTTAAACATGCTCTTTTCTTAATTTAGCTGTTCTTAGGCCCAAACGATCCCGGAGATGCAATCCTAAAATCATGCATGCCAAGAGTAAGCAAAAGAAAATGGGTGCATGCAGTGCAACCAGACCCAAAACTCATGCGGAGACCGTGACGCAATTACTCACCGGAAATGAACTGGAAGGAGGGTGCAAGAGTCTTATCTATGACAAGGAGATAAGAAAGAAGAAAGCGAAGACGAGAGAGAGACGTCGAGCAAAGAGGAGACCAGCAAACCCAAAGAGAAGACGAGCAACTGGTGCTCAAGAATTCTTCCCTTTCTCTACGTTGATCTTAAAGAAAAAGAAGAATAACAAGAAAAGAAGATGGAGAGCAGGGAAAGGAAGAGAAGAGAACGAGAGAGAGCTGGCGTGCAGGAGAAGAAAATGAAAGAGAGAGAGAGGCGGTGGTTATATTTATATAAGATAAGGATTGCAAATTTGCATACAAGTCCAACAGTTCAGAAGAATTCCAGTTCAAGTTAATTAACAGTTCAACGGAAACAAACGACCTCGTTTGCATAAGAGCTAGTTACGGAAGTTGACGAGATCAACGAAATACACATGTCGATGCCAAGATGATGCATGATTGACGAACTCGTACAAAATCAAAAATTATGAAAAAGGGCTCGAGATGGCTTAAACCACGTTTAACTCAACGTAATTCCCTATCTATGAACTGAGACAAACCCCAAGAGGGTAAAAGCACGAGCTTAACCTAGATTCACTATGACTAGTATCAAAACCACCTTAATTACGCGTTAAACCGAATTAAGTTGGGCCGAAGCGTTACACTTCCTCCTCCCTCTTCCTCTCCTGTCCACCCTATTTGGCCCTACAAGGCCGAATAAGGCCCAACGAGGCCGAACATAAGTGTGATGTTCAGCCTCATAGGGCCAAACAAGGTGGAGAGGACGTGAGAGGACAAGAAAAGAAAGAGGAAGAGGGAGGAGAAGAAGAGGGAGAGAGAGGAAAGGAAAAAGGAGGGAGAGGGGAGGAGGAAGAGGAAGAGCGAGGAAGCGAAATGGAATAGGAAGAGCCCTCTCTTGCCGATCGGAGCTCATTATTGGCTGGAGGGAAAGGGAAGGAGAGAAGAAGGAGGGAGAGAGATGTGTGGGGGTATTTTGGAGATTTTAATTTTTAAAATTTTTTTCTCTTGTGTGAAAAGAGATACAATTGGTGTTTATCCAAACCCCACCCCCCCCCCCCCCCCCCCCCCCCCCCCCCCCCCACCCCTCCCCACACACAAAAAAAAAAAAGTAGAGAAGAAAGAGGAGGAAAAAGACAGGAAGAAGAAGAGAGGAAGAAATAAGAGAAGGAGAGAGAGAGAGAGAGGAAAAAGCGAATGAATAAAAGAAGAAGAATAGAGGAAGAAGGAAGGGATTATTGATTTATTTATTTTTTCCTTGCTTCTTTTCTCCTTCCTTTCTCCTCCCTTCTTCTCTCTTCTTTTATTTGATGATGTGTGAAATAAATCCCACTTAAACTCAGATACAAAATTCACTTCTGCTATGCCATTAAGTATAAAGATTTTTCTACCATCAATAAATGGCCAGAATCATGCTCTGTCTCCCATCCAAATGGTTGCATCCAAAACTTTAGTGCACAGAAGGAAATAGAAGAGTGAAAAATCCAGGTAGAGTTGCTTATTACAATCGTACTTTGTTGAGAATTTCTACGAAAGAAGATGAAATTAAAAGAAAGAAAGAGAGATGGGTTACCTTGTCGAGAAAGGAAAGGGATTTGGAAACAAAAAATGTTGCTGCTGATGATGAAGATGAAGAAGGGAAGGCAGGAGATGAGCAAATTACATTTCCGTCGCTTTGGTTAGGGCTGATTTTGGGCAAGTTGAGAAGATGTTTGGTGATAGGTCCTTGAAAGTGCATCATCTCTTGTTCATTTTAGGGGATTTTAATGACTCATTCATTAAAAATCTTTTCATTTAATTGAAAATCATGACTTTATGTATTTAAGCATCATTATTATGTTTTCTTGCAAAAATCAATGAAAATCATCATTTTTCATAAAATCATTAAACTTTCCATTTTTAGATTTCCATTTTTAGAAAGCTTTTCAAATTCAAATTTTTACATAAAAATGACAAAAGTTTTTATCATCATTAGTTATTTAAAGATAAATCATGATCAATGATGAGAATTTAGTTTATCAATTTATATAAATTGAGACTGCATTAGTAAATTTGTGACTTTTGGTCAAAATCATTATTTTTAATAAAATGTCACTTTTCTTTGTATGAAAATTGAAAAAAATTGACCCACAATCAAAATTTGAAGCCAGGGAATTATTTATGAAGAGGTCCAAGAAAAATGAAGTAAGGAAGAAATTGGAGCACCAGTGGACTCAACTGACATGCATTAATTCACACAAGCCAAGCCATGCCCGAGGGAGGAACCACATGCATCTTTGTTGCAAGATTTTCTCCTATTTATTTATTCCTAAAAAAAATCTAACCCAAAGGGAATAATTTAATATTGGAAAGAAGACCACACGTGGGACGTTCATACCATGGGCCCACTCAATGAAGATTTAAATTTTTTTTATAGTTGGAAGGTGTGCGCAAAGAGAGCCAAGAAAGGAAACCAATTATATCTTTAAGCTTTCTAAAATTTTGGAAATTAGGAGAGAACAAGGAAGGGCTAGCCAAAGATATTTGAAAAAAGTTCATTAGAAGATTATGTGAGTTGAGGTGACAACTAAAATAAAAAAATATAAATAAATAAATCCAAGATCCATCCCACCATCATAATCCACTCCACGCCAACTTCCCCTCTTCCTCTCTCTCATACAACTTATCCCATCTCCGCACTACCATTCACACCATTTAATTTCTCCAGCCACTTTCCACGTTCCACCCCAGCCATATACCCGTACACACCCTCCATCTCATCTCATCACGTGTCCAGCAATAGGTGGGTTAGACTGCCCCCTATTTGTCCATTCCATCACATCTTTTCTACATCTTTTCCATCTATCCACTGTTTGTTGAAGCATAAAGATTGAAGCCCGGTTTATGCGCATGAAATCTAGTCTTTTTCTTGATGTCTTGATTTAGGATAAGGATAGTTTTATTTTTAGTTTTAATTATTCTTGGGGATTATTGGTTGTATTAGTCTGTTTTAATCTAAAATACACAATTAGTGAGGTTAAGGTGTCCTGCCTTGGATCGGCATCGTGTATTTGTGTGTGGCGACAGTACGCACTTGGTGTGGTGTTTTGTGATCTTTTATTAATTCTACCAATATAATGTTCTACTTTCCCATAATAAAAGGAACTAGAATTATTTTGAATGATTTTATTTTTTATTTTTAATTTAATGTATGATTTATTTATTTTTCCACAATTGGTGGTTTGATAAATTTTATGGTTTTGCAGTTTAGTAGTTTAGATTACCTTTTAGTTTAGGAATTTTAGATTAAGTTTTATGTCTGATTTGCTATTTAATTTTAGATTTGTGATTATAATTTAAATTTAAATATCAGATTTAGTAGTTGTGTATTTCTAAAGATTTTATTAGGCTAGCGTTAGTTGTCAATTATGATAGGTTTTCTACGAAACTAGCTCTCTGTGGATACGATCCCTACTCACCGCATAAAACTACAATTGATGACTTGTGTTGGGATCCATGTTGATCATTTGGGCTACTTGCTGTTGTTGTTATAGTGATGAGAATGGGATGTAGTGGAAATGGTTTTTGGGCATCCGTTTTATCTTCTTGTTCCTGCACTTCTTCTTCACTCCTTTCTTCCTCTCTTCCTCTCTTCTTCTTCCCCACACACCCCCCCCCCCTCTTTTCTTCCTTTCTCTCTCTCTTCTTCTTCCTTTCTTGATCTCTTCTTCTTCCTTTCTCTTTTTTCTCCCATCTTCTTCATTCTCTGGGTTTTTATTTTCATCACTCAGCCACACATACAAAAATAAAAAATTCTTTTTTTGCACACAGGGCCCTATTGACTCGATCAGTGTACATTAAAAATCTGGGACCAATCATGATTAGTGTAGATCTAAGTTTCTTTTTTTTTTAATCCTAAAAAAATACTAAACATGAATTAAGTGTATAAAATCACTCCACATGTTTTCAATAGCTACCAAGGTAATCAATCTATCACCCCGATGGCAAATGTGATAAATGGACAAAAAAAAGTCCATGAATGCTGAAATCAAACCATTTTCCATAGACCCAAATGGAGAGAATCATACATCACCACCCTAAAATGCCCACCTTGAATTTCAAGGTCCTACTAAATTAACATAAAGCTCTTAGGATATGCCTGACTTCCTAAATATCTCAATCCACAAATCACCCAATCCATCAATAAAATGAAAACATATTCATGACCAAAACCATCTTGTTTGCTAATTGGTGCAAAATTCCAAATAGATGACCGCATTTCTATGGTTGTCCAAACAATGCCTTAAATCTCACTCAATTGCAAATTCATAGGGTGTGGGCGAATCTTATGGAGGATGGTCTCCTTTGCTATCTTATGGTCTATTTAGAATGAGAGAAATGATAGAATTTTCAAAAGTTCTTCTTCTTCGTTAGCAGCTTTGACTTTTAAAGTTGCTTTTACGATTGCAAAATGGGCTTTGATTAGAAAGGAGTTCTCCAATTTTACCTTTGATTATTCTTCAAATTGGAGAGCTTGCATGGCGTGTGGCCCTTTTAAGGAGAGGAGATCAACCCCTTGGTATCCCTCTCTAGATGAGGTTTTAAAGTTTAACGTGGATGGTGCTGTAATCAGTAACCCTGGTCAGGCAGGGATTGAAGGTGTGCTTCGAAATAGCAAAGGCGAGGTATTACTTATGTTTTCTAAGAATGTTGGTATGTGTGATTCCAATGAAGTGGAGTTACTAGCTATTTTGGAAAATCTAAGGTTGTTCTCTAGAAGATTTGGTGGTGACGTTATGATGGAAAGTAATTCTTCTAATGCGGTTGTTTGAGCATCTAACAAAAAGACTGATCTGTGGAATTAGGGAGTTATTATTCAAAATAAATGTTATCTTCTGTCATGTATTTAGATCTGTTAATTCCATGGTGGATGAGTTAGTTAAGCAAGGGGTGGATAGGTTATTTTCTTGGGTGGGTGTGTTATTGTAATTGGGGTTAGGTTGGTGCATCTCTCTTGTACGTTTTCTCTCCTTTGTTTGTTCCTTTGTTCTGGTTTGTTTTTTACTTCCTCTCTTTTAATGAATTCTTGTGATTGTTTCGAAAAAAAAAAAAAGAAATGCCCAAATAATATATTAAATCTCACCATCTAGTTACAGGGACCAAAAGTATCACTAGCATAATATCACTTCTACATGCATATAATTGACAACAAAGAACAAAGATTTAATAGAATCTTACTCAATATCTCACATGATGCGCTATGGAATCCTAACACCTGACAGCATTTTTTTACCTTTTCAACCCATCTCAATTCCATTCTACCATGTAATTGCACAAGACGGGATTTCAGTAGCTTGGATGTTGTTAGCCTCTTTAGAGAGAATGTAGCATAATACATGAAAAATATATTAGAGAATCAGCTGCTGTAAATCTCTATTAAACTATATGATAAGTTAACATTTGAAATAAATAAAAACAATTATATCAATTAACTGAAAAAGGAAGAAAGAACTTCAGTTCCTGCATTATCCAACCCTAATGGAAACAAGATAAATACTAAAGAAGCCCATGAATGTAGAAATCAAATGATTCCGAATAAACCCAAAATCACAGAAGTGATTATCATCATGATCTTCTCTCCATAATGCCATATACCGTTAAAAACTGAAGTAGTGAAACAAATTGCTCTAAAAGCTTTGTGATGTTAAATGACCCATGTAAAAGAAGTATATATATATTTTTAATGCAACAGTTATCTAAAGAAAGAGGGTGCTGCATTGACCAAATAGATCTCAATACTCTATTGTAACTGTTTCAATTAGAATCATAAAGACGAAGAACAAATCTCTATAGTTTTAAAAAAATTATATAGGATTGTGTGGGTAGATGAAGAGAGTAGAAAAATGGTAAGCCTTCGTTTTGATGTTCTTAATCCATAAATGAACTTTGCTTTCTCAGATGTTAGAATAGTTACACAAATAATCTCTTCTTTAGCATAAATTAATTGAAGGGAAAATAGAAAATAAATACCCCACTATCATTCTAGTAATTCAAATTCTAAAAAAGTCAAAGTTTTTTATATTGTTACGTTGTATCTTTTATCTGTCAACTCATATCATTCACACTTTAGTCTCCATATCTTTAGTAATTCATCATCGGGCTAACTTGGCTAATCCATTATTCAATTCCTTTGTAATCTTCATTAGCAAACAAGGCCTTAGCTTTAAGCAATTAAAATTTAATAGCCCTATCTATCTATTTAAAAGAGTGGGATTTTTATGAAATAATTAAGCTTATAATTCGATTAAGTGAGTTTATGAAGAAAAATAACAAAATTACGTGTCATATGTTTGTACCGCCTTTTTTTAACGAAAATACCGTTGTTGATGATATTGTCAACTTAATTGATGATGTCGACAACTCAGTTGATGATATCATCATCTCTATCCAATAAACTCCCAAATCAATAAACACCAGGAATTTTTTTTTCCTTTGAAATTCTAACTCATTTTAAGTTTAAATATATCTAGGTTTGCATCAGTCAATTAAGTTAACTTGTGATTTAAAACCGGTGTACAAACCCTCCATATCGATTGACAATATTATCTTTGCAGTTGACGATATCTTCAATTGATTTTTTTTTAAAGAGATTTCCTTTGACCATCCATAACTACATACATTACACACTTCATCCATAGTCAGATATTTATAGAGACTTTCATACATTATCCTTACAAAAAATAAAAACAATATTCCAAACTTCATCCTCTTTTATATTATATATACTTCAATTATATACACTTCATACATACTTTAGTGCATGATATACACTTCACTCCAACATTCTGTAAGCCACTCACATTGTGAAGTCTCCATATTATATCATTTCTTCCATAGACAATTGTCACTAGAACATAAATGCAAATATCAACATTTATACACGCAATATTCTTGCAATGGATTTTGGGATCAACAGACATTAAACATTCAAGCACATTTTATTTTCTTGTATTCATACATCATTCAATCGATTTGGTATAAAAAAGGTCTTCTTTGTTTTCATCCAAAAATAAAGATTCTTACAATAAGAGAGGAAAAAAATCTTTAGGAACTTGATGCTTAATTTGATAATTACATTGAACATAATATTTGAACTCAAGAAGCTCACACTGCCAAAAATTACATTATTTTTATCTCCCTAATTTCTCTATAACTAATTTGAAAGTTTCATTAGGCCTTCTTTCATTGTGAACAAGTTCAACATGTACTAATAATCCTTAATTGCAGGTTTGATACTGTATTTCTTCTACATAACTTTGAAATAAAACCACCCTTCTTAAAGAGGGAGCCCAGAAAGCATGGCATTTAATGTTTGGAAACTCTTCTTCTTAAAGAAATTGAACACTGCAAGTGCATCATGAATACTCATGTGAACCAATATTGTACCAATGGACACTGACAATTTGAAGCCTCCCCTTCTCACATAAGCATGCACCCAACTTCCCTTCTCATATTGGCATCCAGCCATCCACATTTCACAAGATGTAGTAAGTGTCATTTCACACCAATCATATTGCAAGTCTGCTTTGGTCATTGCGGCGCAAGAAACGACGTTTTTTTCAGCCATTTTCTTGAACATGTGCATGGCAATATTTTGTGGCAGTGAGGGTTTGGATTGTTGGGTGAGTAATGGTATCGAGAAGATAGTGTGGTTGTTACAGTAATGGAATAGTTGTGTTTCTCTTTCCCTCTATCACTTTCATTCTCTCTTAAGTCTCAATCATGATCATCTCTCTCTCTCTCTCTCTCTCTCTCTCTCTCTCTCTCTCTCTCTCTCTCTCTCTCTCTCTCTCTTTTAACTCTTTTTTAACCATGAAAGAATCTCTACAACTTCACCATCTTCCATTTACCTTCATCAACACATCCAAAACATTCGGTCTATACCAAACCTGAACCTTCTCCTCCATTTTACCACTTCAACCAAACAACAATCCATTAAAAAAAAAAAAACACAGACCACTTTCACCGCCAACACCAACCCTGAAAACGCTACGCTAGAGCAAACAACCATAGCTCTCTTTCCTTCCTAGCCATACAGCCAACTCAAATTTGCATCCATCTCACCACTCTTCTTTGAAACCTTCAACTAAAATGCCATTGTTCCATCTCAAATCTAATACGCAAACATCCTTCTCAACACTAAGCATCAAATGCACAAACGGATACCATCCCAAAGTGGGCCAAAGAACTGGACAAAAAATAAATAAAACAACAACAACCATCTTAGTGGAGCAGCTGAATGGGATGAGATGAGCAACGTTTGAAATTGAATGGTGTGGGTTTTTTTTAGTTGAAGGCAATTGACGATATCATAATAAATGGATGATATCATCAATTGAGGTATTTTGGTAAAAAAAAAAAATTACAAACTACAAGCTCACTATTTTAATGTTATTCTAAATTAAACAGTCTAATCAGATTGTAAACTCAATTGTTTTGTAAAAATCCCTAGAAGACTTGAACTTTTATCCAATTATACTGATGCATTTCACATATTATTTTAGACTCAAATTTGAAAGTCATTCTGCTTTCTAATTGATGTTACATCGAATAGGGCTCAAATTCGGGTCAAAATTACAAAAACAAATCAATATTCTGACCCACCATGGTTCTGCCCAGTTTGCATCCTTACGTGATATACCCACACTCAATAGGCACACCCAAACCATTTACTATTCTTTTATATGGAGCTGATTGATACTAATTGGCAATTTCAAATTTAATTTTGACTCCTTGATTTATTTTGACCATCTCATCAATGCCTCTCTCGCCCCATGTTCCTTTGTTAGTTTTGTCTTTCTTCACTCCATTTCATTTTAGTTAATAACTATGCTTTTGTAACTCTTTCTTTTAAATGACTCTTCAACGCCATAATTCCTTAAGCTCTCATTTCTCTTTGTAATCGTAACTCCTGAAGTGTGTGTGTATTGTTCTTTATGGTTGGCTAATAAACGAGAAGAAAAGTATGGGATCTGTACTCCATGATGGGTTGGCACTCTTTTGCCTTTGTATGGCAATCTCTCAATATACATACCATTGTCGCTCATGACGACTTTAAGAGGCTAGATAGTTCATTGCTTTTATTTTTATTTCATTTATTTTTATAATTGGGATTGGTCATAGGGTTAGATCTTATAGAGATATGGTGCATTCTTGCTAATCATACACATTGTGGTGCTTTCATGCTTGATCTGTCATGTTGATGTTGAAAGCTTTTAAAAGTTTAATTGTCGTGATTTGGTTTGGATGAATGATTAAAGCATTGGTAATGATAAACCTTCATCTCCTTATTCCATTTTTTTGGAATGTCTGCAGAGGTAAATATTAACAAAACTTATTCTTTTTTCTCTGACTTTTTATGGTTTTTTTTTAAGGAAACTTGATTGATATTGTTCTGTATTCATATTTGCTTAAGTTTTTCTCTTCCTTTTTGTATTTCCATTTCTAATTCTTTGCATCTCAGATAATCTTTGGCACATTTTTTCTTCTTACTCTATTTTTTTTCTTTTCAAGATTTAAAATCTTCACTTTCTAATAATCATATTATCATTATCCCCATCGGATTCAAGTGAATCCACCCTAAAATCTCTCTAAAGACAACCAATATTGAAATCTCCAAAGAAAACTCAATGTTGAAATCTCTAAATATAGCAACCCTTTTCCTTTAATTCATTCTCTATTAACTCTTGTCATCATCCTAATAAAAATGAGCCCACGGAATTGAAAAAGATCCTCCTTAGCAATGAGGGGTACCCTCTGCTGAATAATTAGGCGGATTATATTTTTCACATTAGAAGATTTGATACACATCTTTTAGGAAATAATTTCACCAATGACAAAATTTTGCACTTAGATATTGAGTGACTTGGGAATGATCTAGTAGGTCCCACAGAAAAGGTGATCATTTGCACCATTGGATTGATAAGACGCTCTTTGGATGGGGGCTTTTAAGAATTTATAACGTGGGACCCTCTTTAGAGAATGGATTGCAATGTTATCCTACCTTACAAATTATGTGGACAAAAGACCCATATAAAATACATGGGACCCATTTTATATTATATATTTTTTCTGGTTTATTTATCTATTTATTTATTAGTATTTTTCATACCATTTCATAGGGTGGGTTGCATTGTGGGGTCCACTGCCTTCACTCATATTAGACATGGTTCTATCTCATCGCATTTTGTCCTAGAAAAATGAAAGAAAAAAAGAATAATAAAAAAAATTCAGTTGATGTGTGATTTTCTTATTGTATGATATCATTTATTTATTTTATTTTTTATAACAATATATTAAGACATGGCTGGCCCACTTTCAAAAGAGTCCCATACATGGTACCTTCCTACATACTGTAAAATTTCCTTTCAAATGAGATATGACCCACTTTATAACGAGTCCAGAGTCTCCTTCCAAACAAAATTAGAAAGTCTAAACTTTACATGATTCCTTATTATATAGGTTTTTTAAAAGATATGATATTCTTTATAAGAGATAATACGGCACAATTTACTTAATATATGTCCTTCCTAACTAAATTTGGAATTCTAAAATCCAGCTAATCCTATCAAATCAACTTGCTTGGCAATGACATCAGGATCTTTGAAATCATTAGCTTTGTTAAGAAGAAACTATGATTTCTCCCACTAAAATCATACGATCTCATTATTCATTCAGTTTGGTAATTTTTTCATTGTGATTTTTCTTTAGTGACTCATTTCCCCTTTTTACTTTTATTTTTTTATTTAAAAATTTTTCCTATAATATTATCTACATTGTAGAGTTGAAACTCCAAAATGAAATCTCAATTTGCGAAAATAGTAGACAAATATTATGAACCAACTATAACCCAATATGTTTGTAGAATCCACGATCAGATATCCTTTTTGTAACATAGATCCAAATCAAATATATCTTGATTTCAATTGCCAATTGATTTTAACTACCCAATTCATCTTGACCACTCAACTTTCAATTTTTGAAATTGATTTCAATTGAAATCAATCATTTGATTACCATTTAATTGATTGTGTAGTTAATAAATGGTTTTAAATCTCTATCCATTTAATTGCCATTTAATTGATTGGGCTGTAACTAAATGGCTTTAAATCTCTACATTTTTTCTCTATCTCTTCCACTACCCCATTACTTACTTTTTCTTTCCTATGTTAAAATCCATACCGTCATTCATCTTATTGTTCCCTACTACGTATAACTGATTTTGTTCTCTTTTCTTTCTCATGTCAGTTGGTAAGCTAATTTGTAAATGGAGGTGGTGTGACTAAAAAGAAAATACCACTTGTGAGTTTTTATCATGTTAAGAAGGTTTGGAAATCTGTTTTGGATTTTCCTCTTATTTGGATATTGTTAGTGGTGTAATTCTAATTTTTACTGGATCAAAGTTGGGTTTGAGATATTTATTTCTATATTTTGAGGGATTAAAGATTGCTTCATTATTTCAATATTTATAGTTTATTGTATTTTCTAAAAAGGTCTCTATATGTACAAAGAAATATTATATTTTAAAATTATTATAATTTTTTAAATAAATATATATTTTTCTTATATAATTAATTATATTGCCCGTGCATGTTATCCTATTTCCATTCCCATTCGTTGTTTGATTAGAAAAATATTTCTAATTTCTTTTTAGGATTAATATTGTCAAGTTTCCTGTTTTAAGGGATCGATCCTACTGCTCTACTAAGAATGATAAGGATGATCAAACCTCATTCATGTTTATTATTATTAATTAAGATTTCTCCGAGTTTATCTCAATTATGGTGTTTTCCATTATCTTGAGTGTGCCGAAGCCCTTGCCCTTGATTCCATCCTTGGATTGGATGAATCTCTTGAAATATTAAACTATTTTCGATCAAGTATCCGTGGCCCCACCACTTTACTAAACCCATCAATGCTATTATCCATCATTGCACTAATACCACTCTACCCTCCATCATCAATAAGAAAAACACCCCATGAAACCATAACAAGAACAAGAAAAGAAAAGAGTCAAGAATAAGGCAGAAGATGCATGCATGGAAAGTCTATCCGAACAGAGCAGGTTTCCTCTTCTATTTTTATTTCTATGAAGTTTTGGCAGAGATCCTGAAACTTCCTTATGCAATAAGATATAAAGTGCATTATTTGATCATTATTGTTATTACTATCGTCACAAGATCTGCCAATTTATTTAGAACTGGATAGTTATGAAGAGCTTGTTTCATACCAAGATTGATGAAATAATTGATGATTAACAGCAGCAAGATCACAACATTAATAAAAAAGTAATGAACCCCACATCATAATATTATAAAAACAATTCATATGGAGCATACCAACATAATCAATCCATCATACCCACTGATTACATAAAACCAAACCCAATATCCATCACAAGATGAAACCCTAAAGGCTAAAGCAACACAAATTTCTCAAATCAGTGAAACAAGTAGAAGAGGTTTTCTATATGTGGGCTTGTGAACAATGACCAGTGAGATTGATTCAGCTGACGTCGGAGTCGTCAAAATCGTCCTCAAAGGAGTTGAAGAAATCGGTATCGGCCAGCATCTTGTCCAGGCAGTTCGCAGGCCAAACGAAGGGATCGTCATCGTCCAATTCCATCACATCCGTCAATCCTGGCTCGTTCAGATCGAGGAAATTCGCCAGAGTTGGCTTCATCTCTCTCTCTCTCTCTCTCTCTCTCTCGTTCTGCTGAGTTTTCCGCAAGAGGATGGAGAAGGTTGAAAACATATATATATATATATATATATATATAGTAAGAGGACGGGACAAAAAGTATCCTTTTGTGGCGACGAATTTCTAACCCCAAGGTGTCTCGGTTGGCTTCGGATTTCGGTTTGGATCCTAAGTTTACGGGTTCAAACAACACTGTCACACCGATCTAGCATATATATTGACTTGCAAAAGTCGACCTGCAGTCTATTAAGTTGGATCTAGCCTATTAAACATGTTCGGTTAAGGTTGACATGCGTAATTAGATATCTTTAAGTATAAGTACTTTGGTTGTTTAATATCTTAATAGCCTATTTTAATTAAAGGCTTTCAATCGGTAAACATATACAAAGTGTTGAAATTTATGCTAAAAATTGAAATCTATAAGATACCACGTAGAGATTCTTTTCGGTACCTATGCTCGATGATTAATAAGGATAGGGAGATTGACGAAGATGTGGAGCATAGGATAAAAGCTGGATGGCTAAAGTGGAGACTAGCTTCGGGAGTGCTTTGTAACAAACGAATGCAAACGAAATTTAAGGGCAAATTTTATAGGACAGTGGTTAGATCAGTTATGACATATGGGGCAGAATGTTAGCCAATTATGAAAATGTATATTCATAAGATGGATGTAGCGGAAATAAGAATGCTTAAGTGGATGTATAATAAAACTAGGAAAGATAAAATTAGAAATAAGCGTTTTCGAGAACATTTAGGAGTAGCGCCAATAGGGGATAATATTAGATAAACTCGTTTAAGATAGTTTGGGCATATTGAGCGTAGACCAGTAATGACACCGGTGAGAAAAAGTTTGGATATACAGGTGTATGGCCCATCAAGAAGTAGGGGTAGGTTGAAGCAAACATGGATGGAAGTTATTAATTCAGATTTGAAGAAGTTTCATTTATCGAAAAATTTAGCTCAAAATAGAATGGAATGGAGAAATAAAATTCATGTAGCCGACCCCAACATGGTTGGGATAAGGCTTTGATGATGATGATGATGATGAAGAATTAAAATAGCCCATTTTACTGAGAATGAGCCAATTTTGAATTGGGCATTTGTTCGCCTACATCGAATATAGCTTTAATATTTGAATAGATTGGATTAAATTCTACATGTTGGGTGTTGGGTTGGTAAATTGGGGGGGCTTACATTGAATGTATGTTATGCTTGTTGAGTTAGGTTGAGGTGATCCACATTATATGTGGGTTGAAGTTACCTGATCTATTCTAGAGATAGGACAAGTGCGGGTTGAACTTCAACCCATATAAACCCCTTAGCAAACTGAGCCATTTTGACCCGACCATACCCTGTTAAATAATTACTATGACTTTATTTTATCTTGAGTCTTTTTTTTTTTATCTTGAGTCCTTTTTATTTTTCTTTAACTTAGTGTACGAGGCCCCACCATGGCAAACGCCCAAGGGATTCACATCATGTTAACTTTTGAAACAATACAAACCCCAATAAAACTATCCTTTATCCTAATTTGACCATTTTAAGTATTGTTGGATGCAATAAAAAAAATATTCCTATAAAATGGATCCATCCACCCATTCACTCCCGTCACAGGAGTTAGTGCTGTTTCGGCCCACCAATCTGGCCCTCTTATGAGGGGACCCTACTTGGCCTAGCCCTTCAAAATCACACAAAAGGTGGGCTTTTGCATTTCCTAAAAGCCTTAGGGTTTGGACAAAAGTTTTGCAAGGTCACCAATTTAATGGTCGAGCCTGAGCAATACCAGGCCTGACTCTCTTACTAAACCATCCTCATATTTTCTCTTCAACAGTTTCTAGTGTGGTGAATGTGGGGATTCAATACTAGGTGGTGAAACCAGAAATTTTGTGACTCTGTCATGGCATGAAAGTGGGTTTTCTTCCCATTATATTTATGCTTCTATTTATGTGCGCTTGTCAGTGCATATATTACTTTGAAATTAAAAAGGATAATTTTAATTAGGTCGGTGTAGATATCGTTTGATATAATTGTTCAAGACTTGGAGCTAACACGCTCATCGTTGACAGGTGTTGGCACCTTGCTTTTCCCACACATGCCCATAGATTGATCACACGCTTCAATTTAAGAGAATCACTTCCGACCAAGAGTCCAATATAGCAAAAAATAATATTCAAGGCTCGGAAGCAGCACTACACTTGACATGTTTTTTTTCTTAAATGGTTTAATTTCTGTAAACAGATAGTGGTACAAGACCTGAAACATAGTTCAGATCATTGTCTACGCTTAGAATTATATGTTTGTTTAGCAGTATTGGCATAGAAGTAAACATTATTTACTCTTAGCAGTTAAAACCATTATATATTATATATAAACTAGATAGGACTTCATTTTGCATTTGAGCTCCAATTTTATAATTAATTAAAAAATTAAAGTTCAATTTTAATGTTAATTTTGAATCAATTTTAACTTGAGGGAGATATTTTAGAGATTTGTAAAAAAATTTCAATTTAGTTCATCTAGATAAAGAAGTCAATTTTAAAAGGAGTTTCTTTTTAAAGAATTCAATCTTTCACGCTCTCTAATTAATTAATTTAACCGGGACATGCCAATATAAAATGAGTTTTCTTTTAAATAGTTCCCTACTTCTATGGTCTCTAATCAATTAATTCAAAATAGGATTTTCTTATCTAAGAGTGTACATGGATTAGGCCAATTTAAGCTCGTATCCGGCTCAGCTCGCTTTAGCCCGGCCGTGGACCTGAGCAATTAGGCTGGGCCTGGGCTTGGGCTTGGGCTTGGGCTTGGAATCCATGCTCCGAATTAAAGACCCTGATTCTCCCAATCTCTATGCAGTTTCTTCCTTCTTCTTCTTGTATTGCACCTCGCCAACGTACACGCCTCGTGCGCGCAGGGGAAGGAGAGAGCGAGAGAGAATGACGATCTTCCACTTCTTCAACTGCGCCATCCTCACGTTCGGCCCTCACGCCGTCTACTACTCGGCAACCCCACTGTAAGTCCTCAATCTTCCTTCTTTTTCAGCTCGCCCCATTTGATATCTGTCTCCCCAGAAGGCAAAATCCGTTCGATTTGTGCATATTGCGGGCTTCATTTCGCCATTTTTTGATCTGGGGTTCTTCTGAATCATCCAACCTTAATCAAACTCATTTGATTTGATGCTTCCATGTCCTTTTTATGAGCATCACAGGGCCATTAGTGTAAAATCTGTTCTATATTTTCATGTTGGAAGATTGTATTTGTCAGTATCTAGTGTGGGGTTCTTCTTGAATCATCTAAACTCACTCATACTCCTTTTGATGACACTTGTATGTCGCATTTGTGCTAAAGAGCCCTTCATAGGTCTTCAATAATACGAAACCTCTCTATTTTTATCCACTGCTACTTTGAATTCATCGGTATATGGTTTCGAATAATTGAAAGTCACTCAGAACTCCTTTAAATTGGCATTTCCAGGCCAAAGTCATGCTAAATGATTATGTGAATGTTGTGATTTTAGTTGAGAAGCTGGTTTTGCAAAACCTTACCAAGATAGGCGCTTTGGAGTTTGTATGATTGTAGAAGAGCGGGCTGGTTGGATTGTTTTCCAGCTAGAAGTTACATTCATTGTGCTCTTAGGGTGTTGATTTAGGGGACAAATTTCAGAAAAGTGGTTCTTACTTTCCTAGTTCCTGTTTCTGGGCTCCCCCAGATACCAGGTGGAGCAAGTGGTCATCTGCTTCACTGCAATTTACATGCTGTTTGTGTTTTGGGTTTCAAAATAAGAGACTCTTAGGGCCTTTGGTTTTGCTAGAATTGAGAGAATTTCTGTTGGGGAGAAATTCTGAATTATCCATTTGCTGTTCCCAAGCAGGTTTCCCAAATCCTCTAGTATATCCTAGCATTAAGAATCCTGGGATTTGGAGAATTTGATAGGCCAGAAGTGAACTTTCAGAAGGCTTGGTTTGTTTTTGAAATTCTATTTCTAGCAATCAAACAAGGAATTCCAAGTGCTCTGGGAACAACAATTGACATTTCTATCCGAAATTTCCATCACCTAGAATTCCTTTTAGAAATTCCTTCAAACAGATGTCTCGCTTATACTTTAACCTGTACTAGCAGAAAAGGCCTTTTTTAACATGTATTGGCAGAAAGGCCTAACCATTGCATGTGTTTAGGTGGAACATTAAAATAATGTCAAATATCATGCAAATGAAGAAAATTTTGGGTGTATGTCAATTCGACCATGTGACTTCTTTATAATCATGCAATGAAGAAAATTTTAGGTTCCACTTTCACGGACATATCAGCAACTTGCTTGGTATTTTTTGTGTTTCTCACTTCAGAATAATGAAGTTGAAATTTCTCAAACACAAACACATGGCATTCATATGTTTATTAAATATTTCCAGACTATTTATTTGTTACTTGTGCAGTTTATGGACCCTCTGTGCTTTGTTGTCTTATGCTATCAATCTTAAACGTATATTCTAAATACTTGTGTGCAGGTCGGAATATGATACTGTTGGGACTTCTGTCAAAGCGGCTCTAGTTTATCTTGGGACAGCTTTGGTGAAGGTTGTTAAATGATCTCTGCTGTTGGTTAGAGGAAAAAACTTGTTATCGGTTCATTGTCTCTGTTATGTGGGATCATTCTGAATCTTTGAATGCTTAGTCCAATGTTCAATGAAAACAGACAATATTCCATACCTCTAATGGAACTCCTTTTGCACATCCTTTTTACTTTGTGACAAGATAATCTCTAATGCATGTTCGTTTCTAACTAAGAGATTAAAAGTTAAAATCTTGGGTAACATGAAATGACAAGTCAAAGTTTACTTGTTTCTTTGAGGGACCGAATCATAATATACAAATCAGAGAGAAGACAGGATTGATTTTGAAGCCTGCCCAGTTTCAACTAGTTCAGTTTGTAGTGAATGTCACATAATTTTTTTTTTGTACTGGTACCAATAAAAATTTATTGAAATGAAGACAAATGAAAGAAATATAAAAGCATAGATAAAGACAACTTATAGGTGATCAAGTACAAGTGGCATGTACCAGCCACCGAACCTAGCCAAACTTATAGGAGCACTTAGATTACATGATCGATCTACCCTTTGTTTAGCTAAAGAATTCTCCATTCCATTTGTAGATCTGCTATAATAAGAATTGCATTTTCCAAGGACCTCTCACCCAGGATATAGCATTGACCGAGGCACTCTCCACGATAAGATTATGATGATAAAAGCAGTGATAAATATGGAGAGCTTCTAAAATTACCACATAATTTATGTGGGTCACATAACTGATCTGGGTTATGTGTAAAGGATGAAGTTATCAGGGACATGACTGAATTTTATTTACGCCATCAGATTTCATACTTATACTTTTCTTTATGTGTATTTAATTTATTTTATGTACTATGTTATGAACGGTTTACTCTAAATGCATAATGATTCTATCACATGCATGGGCTGAGAGGAAGCATTTTTTAATCTAATCATTTATGAATGACAGTCTCTATTGCTACTTTTTTCTTCAATTGATTGTATAATTGCTTTTAGATATAGAAGCTTGTTAGGATAGGACGTAACTGAGGACAGATTGAGTGACTAAAAGCAAACCTGGAATTAAGTGTTGTCTGAATATAAGAAGTCAGACCTTCTCGGTTTGAGTCACATTTCCAACCTATTGGGGCCCACAAAAATAATTAACTAGGTTCTTACTTGTTATTCTCCTGATTTAGAGGTTTTAATCCTTGCTTCTTAATTTACCAAATTTTAAGATTTCAATTGGAGGTTCAGAAATTTTCAGCCATGTATTATTTTGTCCAGTATTCAATGTATTCTTATTTAGTAAACATTTGAAGACACATTTATTATGAAATCTTTGCATCTGAAAAATCACACTACTTACAGTTTAGTTGTATTATTGGTTTACATGTATGTGTCCGTTTTATATTTGAATTTATGCAATTATTTCTTTTCCTTGTAGCTTTCAGAGACCCCTTTTTGTTTTATGTACTATGTAGTTTTCACTGACTTTTTATTTGTTTTATGTTGTTTGTCTATGCTTGCAGCTTGTTTGCCTTGCAACATTTCTGAAAGTACCCGAGAATGACATTTTTGATCCATATCAGGTATCTTTCTCTTGCATGTTTTTCTTGAGGTGAAGCTCTTTGATGTACTTGAGAATGCTTGATTCTTTGCATCTTGGTTCTTGTATCTAAGATTAAGTGTAATAGTTTTTCAACTAAATGAATCTTTTGTCATCGTCATTGTCATCATCAAAGCCTTCTCTCAACTATGTTGTATACTTTCTACCAAGAAAGAAAAAAAATTATGTTGTATACAAACCTTTTGTATGAAACAATGACTGGAGGATAATAATTATTACATTAAATTAATGTAATTGTAAGCCAACATCTGCTAGATGATAATGGCTAAATTATTTGTTGTTGTTTCAAATGCTTTTTTAGATGAATAGATTGTTTATGGGAAATTATTATCTGTTTCACATGAATGGCAGAACTTCATTGTTCCTGAGCCTTTCAAGAAGGAGACCCCACTTGATCTCATGACTCCCTAATTAGTAAGATCAAGTTGGTGTTGCTTTCTTAAATTAAATAACTAAAATATGTTACAAACGGTACAGGACTGGCACAGGAAACCAAATCATCCTTCAAGCTAATGGATGGTGGGTGGAAAACTGTCAATGATGTGGTTTTGCTATTGAATGAAGAACTCCCTCTAGTGCGCTCTATAATTTGCAAGGGCATTTACTTATTCAGAGATGTCTGTTAGATTGGAATTTGCAAGTTTGTTCACATCTTTCACTACTTGGTTCCGGGACAGTTGAAATAGGTAGATGCCATTGCTAAGCTGTCTTTATCTCTTGGAAAAGTCTCATTTAATAACTAGCCATGTCAAAAGTTGCTAACTATTGCTACCAAAATGCCTAGGCGTTAGAGTTGCGGCAAACAATATACTTTAACACCCCCTCGAGAGGGGCAGTCTCAAAGCATGTGTTTGTCGTAGAGTAGCATGGGGCCTTCTGCCATGTGCACCTACGCCTGCAACATGATACCAAGGACACAATGGCATGGATTCAAACTTGGGACCTCTGATGGCTCTGATACCATGTCAAGAGTTACTAACCATTGCAACCAAAATGCTTAGGCATTTGAGTTGTGGCAAACAATATACTTAACAAGCCAGACCCTTGGCTTCATCAAAATGCTTGTATTGGAAAGACTTCAAGTTGTAATTCTTGCTATTGAACTTAACAGAGATGAAGTCAGTTTTATGTTTTATACATCTTTAAAGAAAAAAAAAATCCAACAGTAATAGACCATTTCAGATATCCAAACAGCATCAAAAGGATACCAGAAAAAATGGCTACAATATATTTCAGACAAGGGAAGTATAATGCCAATATTCAGAGAGAGAATCTTCCAAAACCCAACAAGCAAAGTTTGCAAATAAAGAATGAGAAAACTTCAAAGATTGAGTATCAATAAAATAAATTGAAATGATATAACACATAACAGTAAATTAAAGAAAAAAAAAACTGCCTCAGAAATAATCAGATACAAGAACAGTCCAGCATCTTCCTGGCAGCCAACAAATGAAAGAAATAGCCCTTTAGTGGCCTTCTTTCAAAGAGAAGATATCATAGCTGTGATATCTGAAAAAAAGGGATCTACAGGGCTAACAGTGGAGATCAAACTGCCCCCATTTCTATTGGAAGTGGAACTGCAAAAGCATGTCGTTTAGCACTCAAAAATTCCAATAATACATCTTCAAGAACTTGGAAAAATCATTCTCAAGCTGGTACATTTTCATATGATTGCATCCTCACTGATTATTTTTATTTTTCCAGGAACTGTTGAAAGCATTAATTGGGATGATAGATGTTGCTGGGCTTTATTTTGCATTGACACAATTGACCCACCGGAACATTTCTCAAAATCATAAATTCCAAGCTGTTGGACTTGGTGAGCAAACCTTGGCTTCTTATGTTTGAAAATGAACTTCCTATATTGCCCATTTATTTCTTAAGATCATTAGTTAAAAGGAGGAAAGGAATCAATCATGGTAATCATATTATTATTATTATTTCTGTTTATTTTTCCTTCCATTGGAATTATGTAGAGATTGGATATTCTAAGAATGATATTATACTTGTTTTTTTCCTCAATTTCAACTTTTAATTTTCTCCCCTTACAATGCCTAGTTTTATTTAGGCTTTTGTTTTGTTCCTCATTTCCTGGATGGCTATCGACTAAGAAGCATGGACACTTTTAAGAAAATGACGTATCTATGTCGGACACCAACACTCCTCGGACACTCTCGGACATATGTCGATACTATTTTAGCTGTGTTCATAATTAAAAACTAAAAATCTTAATTTCGGATACTTGTCCTATATTTTTTTTGCGACGTGTCCTACAATTCCTAACCCGTATTTATGACTAAAAAAAAAACGTGGCTGATATTTCTTGGACACTTTGTTAACATGTGGTTATTAAAACTTGTGAACTTGATATATAACAATTTTATACCATGGAAAAATGTATGATTATTAATGTTAATCATATTACAAACAAAAGACAAATAAATCTTTCACTAAAAAATAAGAATAGGCCTCAAGATTAGCTTCTTTTTGCTTTTTGTCTCTTCTTTTTTTTTGAGGGAGGGGAAAGAGATGATCTTTCTTTTTTTTTTTTTTGTGTGGATTTTATGGAACTGTGGATATTTCATGTTTAATGATTATGAATAATGTTTTAGTATTGTATTGATAGTTGATAATTTGATATGTTTGTTAGTTGGTGCTTGAATTTTTATTTTTTGATTATTAAATTGATTGAAAAGTTAAAATGATATTATTTTTTTAGTGTATGATTATATATATAAATTAATATATATATTATTAATGTGTCCCCCCATGTGTTTGTATCCTACTTTTTTAAGAAATGCCATGTAGGCGTGTCTGTGTTGTGTCATATCGGTGTTCCATGTCTGTGTCCATGCTTCTTTGCTTATTAACCAAAGACCAAAATAGCAGTTGTGGCTGTTGTAGTGAATGGTAGTCAAAACTCTATATAACGAGCAATTTGTAGCGGTGGTGGCGATGCGTAGCAGTGTAGTAGTATGAATTGAAAAAGTGCTATAAAACTTCAAAAAAATATCCAAAATTTTTTATTGTAAAGTGTTAGAATTAAATTTTTTTTTTCCAATTGTAACTAATATAAGGGGTGCAATGATCCCGTTATTGCATGGGGTCATGTATTGCTCTGTAATAGTATTGATCCATTTTTTTCTTGTATTCATGTCCGTTAGTTTTACTAACTTAGAAGCTAATAAAATGCTTATAATCAGAAAGTGTCATGAAGATATCATCACTATTATACGTCTCTATATTCAACATAAATGTAGAGACCACAAGATCCATATATATTAAGTAATCTTTAAATAACGTTTAATGATAAAACACAAATGATCATAACTTCAACGAAACAAACAATGTACTTGAGACTTGAGTTGCTCCTGTCTTGTGTTTTTAGTGTCTTGTAATCATGTAAGGTTAGAAGACAGCTCTAAGAAGGGCACTTGGGAGCTGTGATGCACGGATACTACAAAATGGGCAACGTATTGCATCATATCGTATCCGATGTTTCACTTTGTATGTGTAAAATATGTGTTCTTGCCATGTCTATGGGTGTCCCTGCTGTATCCGGGCCTCATAGCTTGGGAGAAGAAGTAAAAGTAAGTTGTAAGTGGTAAACGTTTTTTATACCCTTCAAGACATGGTGGGCAATACAGTTTTGTGGTGGCAGCTACAGCCACCACAGGCTACCGCAGTTGGTAGTGGCTATAACATGTGGCCACTACACATGATATATTGGCGGCTATATAGTGTTATTTTGTTCCAAGCTGCCAATGAATTAAGTGGCCAAGCAATATTTGTTCATTAACACCCTATTATCCTAGATACCACTTCTGTCAATATATATGCCCTGTATGATACCTCCTTTTTGCTTAAAGGCTTTTCAAAAAGATCATGATGCAGCCCAGTCATATGGTCTATCAGATCTGATCTAAGAAGAGATCTATATGTCCAACATGGGCCTCCAGTTTTCTCAAGTGCAAGGACGCATGTTAATTCTTCACTGGGCTTAATTAGCAAACGGAGTAGATTATGAAGTTTCTGTTCTATTCATGTCATGTTAGAAGTCTTTTGAGTCTAAATCCTGTGTTTTTCATAGACAGACAAAATTTAGGCATTATAGAAAGTCTGGATTGCATGAATTTAGGGGGTGTTGGGCTGGTTATTTCATGAATAAGGCCTAGGCTGTACTATTCTGACATGGTTGATGAAGTTATGGCTCATTTACTAAACAGGTACAATATACATCCAATTCTGTTCGAGTTCATACTTCTAGTTTTGTTAGGTTCGAGTTGTCCTAGTTTGGTCTTCCGTAGTCAGTGAATTGTAGAAAGAAAACTTCAGGGCTGGATGCCTAGATGTTATACCCTTTTTCTTTTCTTTTGCTTGGTCCCCAATGAACTGTTGGCCCCACTATGCCCTGCCCCTAGTGGGTGGGTGGGTAACTGGAAAATAGTCCTCATCTTTGGTGAGAGATATTTAGGGACTAATGAATCATTTTACAAAAATATCAGGGACTGTTTTGTATTTATGAAAAACACAGACGTACATACATACATATGTGCATGGTGTGTGCTTGCGTGTAGATGTGAAGATTGTCTAGTGAGATGCATGTGAGATGCAAGTATGAGGCCCACTCGAGTGATTTTGATATGAAGGGTCCATGTAAATAGTCGGGCTTGTTGAAGCTTCAATCTGATCCAAGATCTCTAGCCTTGTGAGCTAGGTGCAACTCATCTCAGCTGTTGAAATGTCAGTGGCTGAATGACAGCCTTAGGGTGACTGGAAAAGGATGGAACTTTACAAAGCCCCTGTCCATAGGATCCCTTTTATACCTCACCCAGCTTGGCTGGCATTACGTTTTCACTCCATGGTGGTGGATGGCATAGTCTACACACCCATCATGTAGGTGAATGTGCAGAAAAAGGGACCATTGATCATTTTAACCTCTGTTGTAAGGGTGTCAAAATTTGAAAATTTTTAGCCATCAAATGAGGTTGTTGTATTGCTTTGCATAATCAATCCAAGGTATGCAAAATTCAGATTAGTGGAAAATTTGGCCGAGTACTAATTTATGAGGTGGGTGTGATGGGTTGTGAATATGAAGGTTTGGGATGAGAGATGTGACACAGCCTTGTGCATTCTTTCGTTAAAAATGCCTGCCTTTTATGAGGCCACTCGGGAAGTGGGTAGTGATCGATTAGGATGTGGATTATAGGTGGGTGCAATATCAGTCTAGTCAAATGATCCTGACCCTTAGTTTTAGATCCTCAAGGTTCAATGGTTTCGTGCAAATTTATTGTGATAAAATTCAACTGAGTAATATTCAGATCAATGTAAAATTAAGGATGCCGTAATTCAAGGGGTTAAGTTTGTTTGAAGGGATTGGATTGATCATAGGTGGGCCTCCTAAATAAAAACAAACATGGGGTAGCAAATAATGGTGGAGTTTTCCTAAGAAAATTCTCAAATATAGCCAACATTTGGAATCTTCCCTTTCTGATTTTTGATACTTGGGGCTCACCTTTAATCAATCCAATCCTTTCACAAACATTGACACCTCTTGAATTGGCACAAGCCCAAATTTTACTGTGTCCCTGACATTATGCCCTGTTGGATTTTATTGCTAAAGAATTGCAACTTATGTAGCCATTAAACTTTTAAGGACTCAAATACTAGGAGCTAGGATCATTTGATCGGCCTTATATTTTGTAGTCTCATTTATTTTCGGACTTTTCCATAATTGTGCCTCTCTTGACTATCATGCATCTAGATGGGTTCCACTAAGGGGGTATTTCTTGGAGGAAAAAAAGCTTGGGTGTTTTTATTGTGTTTGAAACAAAAGGATGCCATAAATGCAATCTTAGCCTTTGATTCATCAGTAAATGTGTTAACCCTGGTCATTGTAACTCAGTTTGGCGTAAAATAAAAAAAATGACCTAATTACCCTGATAATTTAAGCGATAAAAGTAAAATAATTAGAAAAATAATAGAAATAAAAAATCTCTGTGATTTAGAGAATTATATGGAAATCCTGCTTACATTCATTACGAGAAAAAAGAAGAGCCTTTGCTTACCAATTCGGTCTTTAGTTACAATGGATGAGGATGATCAAATCCTAGCAGACCTAGAACAGTTGAATACAATCCATTTGAGCCCTGTACACCTGAGATATAGAGAAGGCTAGTAAGAGCTAATCTTTAATTAGTATGTTAATTCCGAGGTCTTTCAATAAGTATGCTAATGCTCTGGATATGGTGACTCAGATAACTAGAGAGAATGGGGTTCTTCTGTCTTTTACAGAGTCAATAAGAGGAAAAAAACATGTCCGACTGGAACCAAGAGCTCAATCATGAAGTGAGCCCTCATCCAGCTGTTTAAGATGCTCATTGCAAGGGCTAAGATGTGTTCCACTTCATTCTTGTCACCTTGAAACAGCAACAAGCATTTCAATTTCCATTTCTTGTTTCACATACATTTGTATTGGATTTTTGTATTTAAGTGACTTTAGATGCCTTCATAATTCATACGTAGTTTCTTTATAAGGCATTTGTATCATTGTATGTGTTATCATCATGTGTACCATATGTACCTTTGATGGACATTTTTTGTATGGTAGAAAGGTAAATAGTAAGCTAATGTAGCTTTGGTAGTGAATTTTGTCTTCTGATCCTTAATGATGTCATTCTTTTATTGTTTGCAGGCTGGGCTTTCGCTGATTCTGTTCTTCATAGGCTGGCACCTCTCTGGGTAGGTGCCCGAGGGTTAGAATTTACATGGGAATACATCCTGCAAGGCCTCGAAGCAAATGCTAATCTGGTTTGTTTCTTCTCCTTTATCTCTTGTTCTCTTGAGCAAGTTGGGAGTGATCCAGTCTTCAAAATTGTGGGGTTGGTACTTGACAAGGTCACCGTTACAAGTAGTGGTCATACAAAGTAATATTTGAAACATGTATTAAATGCTGAAAGCGTTGTGTTCAGTTTGGCTTCATCTTTTGGCGTGCTGTGATATCATCATTAAGGTTTTTGACTCTAGCATCAGTATTTACTGTTGAATTTCGGTCACTTTGAAAGCTACTGTTGTCCTCTTAAATGGTTGTTTTCTCTTGGAATTCTACTGGGTTCCAGGGTGTTTCTCTTGTTTGTCCTTTCTTCTGGTTGGCTTGTTTTTCCACGGACTGTTGAGTGGACAGCTTAGTTCTCTCCTTCTTGAGTAATCTCATCTAAAATTTGGTTTGCAGAAAAAGAATTGTTAATATTTATAGGTACATATAGTTGATTTGTGATACTTGTGTTTCTGATTTCTTCTATTTTGCCTTCAGGTATTGAATGTGTCCCTTGCTGCATTGGTATCTTTGATGTGGATTCGAAAGAACAAACCCAGGACTCTCATTCCTATAATCTACGTCTGTGCAGGAATTCTTGCAACCATGCCGTCTATGACAAGGTCTGCTTGTGATCCATTCTCAAGGGTCATGAATAATATGCACTGATGTTTACTTTCCATATTCAATGATTTGTTGAGCAGTCAAAGTTTTTAATAACCCTTGAATGGTTGACCATGGAGGATTTATGATCACAACTGTTTATACTTATGACTCACTAGATTTGTTTTGAGATACTCTTTTGTATATAATTTGGCGTAATGAACCTTGTCTTGTCATCTTCAAGTGATTGCACACATATCTTTTTCCTGGAACCTTTTTCATTTTGCTTGTGCTCATCTTTTATTGGCTTCACAGACCATTTTTTGAAACACTTGGGAGTATTCGCATGATGATCCTTATTTTTCTTCTGCCTCTGCAAGGGCCATTGATGCAATAGGCTGTGAAGATGTTCCCTTCTTGCGTCCTTCTAGACCCACATACAAGTCTTTGGATTGATTTTCAGGCTCACTAGACTGAAAAGTTCCATAGTAGGTTTAGTTACAGTATCTATTGAAGCCTGACTTAACGAAAATTGAGGCCCAGTGTTGGGAGGTCCTTAGATGTGCTAATGCTCTGGTGTGGAGCCAATTTTGTATGAAAGCCTGAATTCTTTTTTGTGAGAAAATTTTCTTCTACTGGTGTTCACGGAAGGGCAATGGCACTAACAAAAAATCCTTGCATGGACTTCCATGTGGGATTTTGCTAGGAGAAAATCTCCTTGTTTATGATTAATATTTGAGGTTGGCTTGTAGTATTGACACTTCACTGTTTAAAGAACTACAGTAATCATTTTGGATCAGCGGTTATGCTTCAATGGATATGCTATTAAATTTATCAAAGGTTTACTTTATTTATTTATTTATTTTGGTATATGACTGGGTAGAGCATCTCTTGTGCTTAGATTGCACTTGTAAGTTTTTCATTTTTGCTGAAGAAGTTTAAAATCTTGTGCAGCTATCTGCGGCGTGGCTTAGGGTGGCACCTTCCCAAGGTGGTGGGCTTTGAACTGTTTTTTTCACTAGTGATGGCCTTTGTTAGCTTGCAGCTGGTGAGTGCATGCCAGAGACCGACCGTCTGAGAAATAATTGCTCATCATGAGCACTACGCAATAGCACCCTAATTTTGTACCCTGATTTTTGTGTACTATTTTTTTTTTTCCTGGCCTTCTAAAGATTTTCTCTAGCGTTCTTTACCATCAGTTGACACTTAACCACAGGTAAACTTAAAATGTTGACAGCTCATTTCACTTTTATGTTTTTTTAGGTCTAAACAACATTCTAGTGATAACTCTTTTCCTTTTATTTGGTGTTTGGTATGTTATTTGGTGAATTGCTTGAAGGTTGTTTATGAATCTTAGAGCAACTTCTCATGAATTTCATGCCTTCCTCTTCTGGGGCTTTCCCTAAGTCAATTGACTCTGCCGAGTTGGACCGGGTCGCCCTCAAGTCCCTAAAACGCCTACAAAATTTATTACTGTTCTGCCTCGCGGAATAAAATCTAAACCTACTACCCATAAATAGCCTTGACACTGCTCATCTCCTAAATGCATGTAATGTAATTCAATTAGTCCGAACAACTGTTCGAATTCTCACAAAATGGATAAAAAGCTCTGTTCGTCCTGCCCGATTGATTAAATGGGTGGGGTTGGGCCTAGCTTTCTGGGCCATGTTGGCTTGGGCTAGGCCTCTGCCAGTGTTACAAAAGCTGGACCTAGGTCAGTGTTTCTAATGATGGGCCTGGCGGGTTTTCCTTAGCCCGGCCCAGCCTGGCCCATGAATACTCCTGTAGTTTTGCCCTTCCAGTCAGCTGGGAATGGTGCCATTTACCTTCAATGTTTCGATAAAAATAGGGAAATTTTCAGGTAGTTCTTGTGTTTGGCATACGACCACCTGAAAAACTTCATTGGGAATGGATGTGGGTCCTCCGAGTCAGGCCTCACTTACACTCGGATCTAAAGTATAACTGACAACATATTTGTGATTTGGGTTTGGTGAGCCCATCTCATACCAGTATCGAGGATGTAAAAAGGGTTGGGTTCTTGACGAGTCCATGTTGACCTGGTCCTGACTTTGACTTGATTCCAGCCAGCTGAACATGAAGAAAAAAAAAAAAAAGCCACTTTTGGACTTCATCATGGTACATTCTCACTACAAACGAAGGTCCCTCCTGTCTATCTCAGTACTCTTTCAATCTTTGATTCTGACGAATATAAAAAAAAAAGCCTTTGACCTTATGGTTACCTGGTTTTGATGAGTAAGGAATAATCCTTATGAGATACATACATGGCCAAATACATAATATCCGGATAACGCAAGAGACGGGAGTCATACTTTAGATCTTCTGGCGTAAACTCGAGACTCAAACCGGCCAAGCTACCGCCTTGACGGCTTTTCAATCTTTTAACTTACAAAAAAACATTGAGCCCGTTTGTTTGCAATTAAAATACATTGGAATTCAATTCAAGAGAATTTTTTAAAGTAATTTAAAGATGAAGACCAAAATTGTTAGTTAACTTCCAAAACAAAGTAACAAATTACCTTTCCTTTTATTTAAATAGATAGGAATAGAATACGTATCGTTTGGTCTTCATTTTTTAACATACTTAAAAAATTCATGTGTTTTCAATTTTTATGTATTTTAATGCAAACAAATTAGCCTGGTATGCATTTATATAACATATAACACTTGGATTGTCTTAGACAATGGGTACGGAGTGCGGACCCCACTAGACCCCTATTGGAACTCTACAGTGGGGCTCCCCTATCAAAAATCCGAGTTGCTCAAAATTAACACTCAACTAGCTCGTTAAATATTATACCCATAAGAGTTGCCTCCATTGTAAAATTGACAATTTGATTAAAATCTCATATTAATAATACATAAGATTTTGTTAATCATATGGTCAATCTTACAGGGTAACCAACTCCTACTAAAGTAATATTTGAGAGCATTTTACATTGTTGTGGCTATCATCTTGAGTTGCTTAGGTTTTTAATAGATGAGCTCCATAGCGTAGTTCACTAACATGGGGCTTATAAAGTTACCATGATGAGGATTATTATTATTATTTTTTAGACAGTATTTGAGATTGATCAAATTTTAGTTGATATCGGTTTTTATTTGATGATCTTGTCTTACTTTATTTTTGTTTATACACATATGATGATGTTAACAAAACAAGGAAATTTGGGATATAATAATTTTAGTGCAATAAATTTAATATGAAGGCCATGAAAAGGATCCTATTGTCTTTACGAAAGACTTGGTCAAGCAAGGATTGTTACCAAGTGTAATAAATGAAAGGAAACATGCTGCAACAATAATGTGTAACCATCTTGATTCATTAGAAAAAATTCATTTAATCAAAGTATAAAAGTTTAGCATAAATAAAAATGATTGGTGACATTGAAGAATTTTTTGTGATTATAATAACCAAAGAATAATGGAGTAATGCTTGTGACCATGTAGACAACGCGGGAAAATGTAAGATTTATTGGGTCCCCCCTTTTGCCTACCACTATTAGGACTCGTATATTCTCATAATGGAGATGTCTTTGGCATTTAGGCAGACTCGGGGGAGAGAAATCTAAATCCTTGTTGAAGCAAGGAAAATGAGTTACTCTTAGTCAAATTTCAGAGAATCAGGAAGCCAGATTCCAAGAAAAGAGCCACACTCAAAACCCGCCCCGGATACTAGCACTAGCAGGGTCGTGGCCGACTTCGCCATCGTCTTACTATTTGTAGTAATCCTGGTTCCATGGATAAATATGGAGAAGAGATACACAGATGGTGTAGTTCCATGTCATGTTTGCAACAAGCGAGAGCTGAGAAGTTGTAGAAGCATTTGTCTAAAGAGATGGCAAGGAAGCAAACGACCAGACGAAGGACGAGGAATTCAACGACAACTGCATTGAGAAGGCCTTCCTTCTTTAAAGTCATATTGAAAGATCATACAGAAGAACTGGTAAAAAAATGTTTATTCTTTTCTCCTCCATGCTTTAAAACAGTAATGCCATATGCGTCAACATTTCATCACACCATAGCATTTTGGGTTTATTAAAATTTAATCCTGCACTGGTTGACTCAACAAGTTGACTTGGTGCGGCATCTTATTAAATTTACATCTTATATTTTGATTTGACTGAATTGGTTTATTGAACTGGTCAATAAATAGGTTTAGTGCGTAGTGCTCGGAGTTTTAACAGACTACATTAGGCCCGTAAACTACGTGAATTTCTGTGTCTTTTATTGTAGTTGATTGCCAATTTTGTATATGCTCATGCTTTCATACACACGCATAAAATAAGTGGTTTTAGTTCTACAATAACAAGTGGTGCAAGAGCGATGTGGAGATTGCTCGGTGGTCTTAATCGCTCCGATTTTGAGCTCAATGTTTAAGAGCCTAGGGTTTCCCAGGGCAGTTGTGCCTGCTTTGGTTTCAGGAAATAGAGGCGGTGGGCCTCGGTTGAAGATGGGATCGAAGGGGTTCTCGGTTTGTAAACGGATTCCTTACTTGCACTTCGCCGTAGGAGAATTTATCTAGATCACGGCTGGATGTCTCACAGTCGCCGGAAAAGAGAATCGCCCATCGGTCTTGCAGCCCTTCGGAGAGGGTGCTTCCCCCTTCAGGTCGCCGGTCCCGTGGAAGACGAGAGGGGTAGGGTTTTTTGATCCCTGATTGCATAACCCAGAAATCGGAGGAAGTGGAGCTGCCGGATTTCTTATAGTCGCCGGAGAAGGGAGGACTTGGCCGGTCTACAGCCGTGCCGGTCGTCTCTTGTAGCCGGTCGCCACTGATGCCTTGTCGGAGTGGATCGGGGAGGAAGAAGTCTCTTGTTGCAGGGATATCAGGTTTGCAAGCTTTCGGGTTGCAAGAAAGCAGGCTGGGCCGGGGTTATCAGGCCAGATTTGGGTCGGGTCTGGTCAGACCTGACTTGTTTGCAGAAGCCCAGTCCAGGAAAAGGCCACCAGGTTAGTTTGGGTCAGCCTAACCTGAGTGCCGAGGAGCTCAGCCCAAGCAGCAGTGCGGCGCTGATGTCATCATACTAACGCATGCAGTGATGTCGGCAGAGTACGTCATACTCACTCGATTGTTTCGCTGCGATGTCTGATCTTGTGTCTATAGACTCGTCTCATGGTATATGGAAGAAGATTGACAGTGCGACGGTTAATAGGGAAGTTTGACCAATGAAAGCTAGAACACTATTTTGTGCTATCAGAGCCATTTAGAGTTGGATTTCAGATTCATTTCTTTGAGCATACTCGTGGTGATGAGATCTAAATCGTTGTGTAGAAATCAAGAAAAGAGAAGATGGTTGCTCCCCATTTAGGATCTGGAGCTACACTCCTAACTAGGATATGTCCTATCTTGATTACAGAAGGAATGAGGAGTTCAGGTGGCACCAACTTCTTTGATGGAAAAGATCTGAACACCTGACGTTCAGGGCAGGCTTGGGTCAACTCAACCCAGTTGCGGAAGCAAGCCCAGTCAGCAGGACCACTTACATCGTCAAAGGAAGGTCAAATTGGTCGAGGTTTTACCAAGTTGAAGAAGGCTTGCAGATTCAAACAAAGGTGTTCGTTTGGAATACGCTTGTTTTCGGATCGCATGTGATGCCGTTCCATCTTACCAAAGCCAAGTAAGTGAAGAAAGAGCAATGAGGAGTTGCTGTCATGCATGCCTACATTAGTAGTTGTCTTGGAGACAGAGGTTGTTCTGCAATTGTGGAGCCATCTAGACTTGGATTCTCAATTCGTTTTGGCTTGCATGCTTGTGGTGATTGGATCTTCACAATGCTATTAAAGATGGGGCAATTTGACGGCTGAATAGTGAGTGATTCATATATAGATATCACTCGGACTCGTTAATGGATTTGAGCTGCATTTTTGAGGTGGAGTTTGATGAGAAAATGATTGTCAGAGTGTTGGAGAAAGAAGACTGCACCATCGGTGCAGGGTCGTACCATTCAGCAAGGTACAAGAAGATATTGCCTGATATTCCTGCCTCGAGTTGTGCAGAATCCAAGCTAATATGGAGATAGTTGGGTTTATGTCTTGTATTTCGATTTGACCGGATTGGTTTATTGGGTTGGCCAATAACTAGGTTCAGGGTCATGGATATTTTGATAATTATATCGTGGCTTTTCTTGTGGCCATGAAAGTGGAGATTATATATTGATGTAATCTATAACCTTAGACTCGGTGTGAGAGAGGTGAGAGCTCGCCTTCTCTCGGTGCCTTGGAGTTTTGACCCACCACATTGGGCTGAATAGAGGAAAGTAGTTACCGAGGATGTAGGAAAGTTTGTGGAACCATGTAAATTTGTGTCTTTTTTTGTGGTTGATTGTCAATCGTGTGTTTGATCATGCTTTCGCATACAAACGCACAAGAAGTAGTATCAGAGCTACAACATACTAGCAACAGGATATGACATTCTTGGTTTGGTTTCTTGGAAATAACAATTCTGAAGCGTGATGATTGCTTGGTACAGCTTGGTAGTGGAACCAAGAACATGCTCATTCTTTGATTGTAGAGCTGCAAGGAAATGAACCAATCTGGTTTCCTTAATTATACTCTGCTACAATGAGAACTTTTTAAATCTTATATAGGCACAAGTCTATGTTTCTCTTTGGATCCCTTTTCTACATCAGAAAGCTAACCCATGGATTCATACATATTGCTTTGTGCATTTTTATTACTGGTTTTTGTTTTTGGTTAGTATATATCTGTGACCATGTGCTCATTGAACTATCCTGTGTTGTTTGTTAGCGGATACCACCAGCTTTTGTTAAGCACTTCAACAGAGAGATACCTAATGAGTCTGTCCTTAGAAGCTCTACTGGGAAAGTTTGGCATGTAAAGGTTAAAGCAGTTAACGATTCTCTAGTTTTCCAAACTGGGTGGGCAGACTTTGCGAAAGGAAATTCGATACAGATGGGAGATTTTTTGGTCTTTGTATATCAAGGTAACTCAGAATTTGATGTCCAAGTGTTTGGTAAAAGTGGCTGTGTGAAGGAAGAAGCTTCAGTGGAGGTTGATGAGTACAGTTCTTATCAAGGGGAAAAACAGGGAAAGGAAACAGAAAATTTTGTCAAAAATACTGGCACCTGTCAGCACAATAATTCTGAAGTAAAACATAAAATGCAACCCGGGCTGGCTGATGACACAAAATGTGAGTTCATACAGTTTTTTCTTTTATTAATGCCTACCAAAATTTCAAATTTCTCTATCCTTAACTTACATCATATTGGTAGATAGTTTAACATCGTGGAGATGTATTGCTGGTAATAACAATAAAAAGCTGGTTTCTAAGCAGATGCTTGCCCCTTTGAATCAACAGATCCAAATTATACTGCTCTGCAGAGAGAAAGAAGGCAAAATTTTAAGGTGAGTCTGCATTATCCTTCGACATGCATTGCTTTGCTTTCTTCTTAACTATTAATTATTCTTTTCCAGCAGTTACTGTTCACATAACACATGTAATTTATACAGAACTGCGGGGTACAATATTTGTCTTGGTTCTATAAGCTTAGGATGCCTCATTGCATCAATCATTAGAGGACAGATCAGTTTTCACTTATTTGTTTCCACATTTCTGTATCATAAATCTCTAGTCATTGATACAATGATTCATTTGTTTATCATGAACCTGAACAAATTTTATAGGGGAAGATTTTCGTTTGTGAAAAAAGAACTGCAGGTAGAATATCCCTTTCTTTCTTTTTCTTTCTCCTTCCGTCTCATTGTTTTGCATTTGTTTCATTTCTTTCAGTTAGTTTTTAAATAGATCCATATTCACCAATTTGTTGGTCATGCATTTCCCATTATCATATTCACCAATTTGTTGGTCATGCATTTCCCATTATCTTTCTTGTTTGACAGGAGCTTCCACGTTATCGTTACCGACAAATGTGGCATCGTATTTATTCATGGTGGGAGGTGATGGACCTCACTGCCCGTGATTTAATTGATCAGAGCCCATTTGGCCACTTCATGAAAATCCCACCTTTGAGAACTAGTGGTAATTTTCTCAGAGCTATCATTGAGAGGTGGAACGGGGAAACGAACACTTTCCATCTTCCATTTGGTGAGGCCACAATCACACCATTGGATTTCTTCATGTTGACTGGTCTCCCAATGGATGGGAGCCCGGTTACATTTGACAAAGTTCCAGATGACAATCGCATTCGTGAACTGGTTGGTGATCTTCCTCGTTGTCGCAAGAAGACAGCATATATCCGGTGGATCATTGAGAATTTTGAGGGTGGTATCATCAGGACAGATAAGGAGAGATTGCAGCACGCACGTGCCTTTATTTGGGCTTTGCTTGGTGGAGTCATTCTGTGCAATGGCAGTGATCGTGTGCATGTCGGGTATCTAGAGCTGCTTGCTGAGTTTCCACAGAACAAGTATGACTGGGGCGGGGCTGCATATGCACACCTCCTCCAATCATTACGACGAGCGACCCATCTTTCAACAAAAAATGTTTCAGTTGGTGGCTTGGCTGTGACCTTGAAGGTAACTCAAGCAACTTGTATCTGCATTCTCTTTTTAGTGCTTAACTTCTGTCTGTAGCCTTAACATGCAGTGTTGGTTTTATGAGCATTTTCCCGATCTGTTTCCACTCCTTGAGACTGCGGCACCTATATTCCCGTGCCTAACAAAATGGGCCCCTTTGGCAAGGGCACAAACTCTAACCCCTAATTTCTTTAATATCATTCGATCCAAGCTGGACTCTTTGAAGCGTCAACAGGTTCATAAGCATGTCTTTACTGTGGACATTTTTACTATTTCTTGTTTCTGGCATTGCAATTAATCATTTGTGATTCTATTAGTTCTTAGCTGATCCATATTGCCAAAGTGAGTTGGTGACTTTACCTGAAGCAGTTCATGCTTCTTTTTTATGTGCCCATCGTGTCGTCTTTCGGTGTGCACATGGGTTCGAATGGTATCTGGGTGAGAGGGTACGGACTCAGTTTGGGAAGGATCTCAGTGTTCCATGTGATCCTGAGATAACATATCCCGTCCGCTTGAGGGATACAGAGTACAATCAGTTAAGGGCTAATATGAGGCCAGAAAGTGACTTCCTTAACCAGAGGATAAACAACTATGAAGAATGGTATGCTCAAGCTTCGAGGCCTCAAATTCAACCAAAGGTACCACATCTTTTCTTTAGAATCATTCATTCATTCTTTAAATTTTCTCTTGGAAGAAGTTACACTTGATTTCTTCTTTTTAATCTTATAGGGAAAGCCAAGCCGTCACCACGTGAGCAAGGCCCACAAGTCTCGACCATCCACTTCTCGATTGTCTTGCGTGAGTGATTACATTGCTTGTTTGTTTGCATGGAAACATAAAAATTCAGGGTTAAATGAGTTCCACTAAAGCATTACTAAAAGCTGAAGGGTGAATGATATCAAGTGAGAGTGGAAGGATATAAAGTAGTGAGTGATGTTGAGTAGAGCTTGGTTTTCCTGGGATTTGAATTATTGAGGTGATGGCTAGGTATTCATTTTCCTCTTCCCTTCATTCAATTCTGTCAAAGGGGAGGTTATTTATTAGTTAGTATTGGTTATTCACCTTTGATCATTCACTTTTCACCACTTACAGAAATAAAGCTTCCTAGAATTCCTAGCAATTCAATTACTAGGGCCCTTAAGGACGGCTTGTCCCCTTGCAATTATCCCTTTGCTTATCTATGAAATTTTTTCTCATTTCATAGATTTGTGTGGCAGGATGAGCTGATTGAAAAACTGGCTGCATCCCAACAGATCATAGAGCGTCATGGGCTTGATTATGTAAGCAATCTGTAGATTGTACATTTTTATAATTTACATTGTTTGCCAGTTATCGACTGAGAGCTTTTGTCCATTTCAGGAGAGGGAGTTGGCCAAAGAGATGCGAAGAGCTAAAACAAGAGGCAAAGAGGATGAAGATGAAGGGGTAGATGACGATGCTGATGCTGATGCTGATGCTGATGAAGATGAAGATGATGACAATGACGAAGAATAAGAAGATGAAGATAGATGATTAAGTTCTTGCCTTCTTTCTCTTTCATTTTGATTAAAAGAACTTTCTTTTTTTGTAATTGTTCATGGGATGGTGATGTAGTAATGAAACCCCTCTTGCACGAATACTTTCTTGCTCCAATTTGAGTTCCACGCACAGATCAGACTTGGTCTTCAAATAGGTGCTTAAAAATCCAGGTTTGCCTTATTGGAAGTAAGCCCCAGTTTGTGTGGGGCCTAAATGTATGGATGCGAATGTAGGGATGAGAAAGTCTGAGATGGATTAGGAGTAGAGACCAAATATAACTCTAATTAGATCATCTCAACCTTTAGATTTTCTACCTTAGTCTAACACTGATTTATGGTGAGATTAGTATCTCGACTAGTGCACTCGGAAAGTTAGTCAATGTCGATGATTAGAAATATTCTTTCCTTGGTGTTCCCAAATCAAACCAAACTGAGTTAATATCATACCCTCCTGCTAGGCTAAGACTGTTTGGTTGATGAATCGGTGGAACGTAATTATCCCATAAGGCGAAAAATTGGGACTCTTTTTTCATGGAATTCATTCCATAACGTAAATCATATCATCATCAAACTTATTTCAGAAGCGAGGCCAGGCAAGTAAAATAGCATTTTTGGAATCTACAAGATTTGAGAATTCTATTTTGTTAGCCAAATATAGAATAATGAGATGAAAAAATAAAAAAAAAACCCACATCAGCACATAACTGTTGGAATGAAAGAGCCAGGATCCCTAGATATTGCGCATAGATCTCTGTGGAAATATATTCAGATGATGATAATTCAAGATCTATACTTGTGAGATTTTGCTAATTTGATCTCGGTTTTACAGCAACCTAGAAGTTTCAAGACCTTCTATTGTAATCATTTATGCACGAACTCGCACCAAGGTGGGCCTCTTCTGCGAATTCTCCTTGATCCAAAAATGAGATTTCTCTTGTATGTTTTTCCTATAGAGCAGTAGCACATATTTATAGGCTACAGTAGGGACCTTAAGAAGGAAATAAGGGATAGACTTCTTATGGAAATAGGAAACCCTAATTCGACCCAAATAAGAACTCTAAATCCATAAATTACAATTCAATCCACTAGAGAATTATAATTGCACTCATGTCCTTATTCTCAAAATAATGTTTCGAACTTCGTGTTATTAAATGTTTATTAATCTCCCCATGTTAAGATTTCAGATATCCATCGATTAAATAATTACTGGTACCTATATTTAATCGATATCTTTATAATTTCTTGAGACTTTACACTTAACTTATTTGATATGTAGGACACAAAGTCTATCTACAGGGTTTGACATAATCAAAACTTATAAGCTTCATCAACGGGATATCATCAATCCCTATTACAGGACGTGGATTCCATCAATAAACTAATATATACCATACATGTAGTGTAGTCATCCAATTTACTGAAATTATTGACCCATAAAAAGTTTCACTCTTTTGTAAATCAAAATGTCAAATACTAAATACATGTGTCTATTATTTATATTGGAATTAAGAGTACAAGCACTTATAATAACCATTTGGATGTTAAGCATCTTATATAGTCAGTATAAATACAATAACCCAAAAGCGGTCCTATTGAATACATACAAAGCATACTATCATAACGAGTCCAAACTATACCATTTCCTGCAGCCAAGACAAGCCTACTAAAATATTATGTTACAATTGTACCGATGGTGTGTCCAGCTTCATCTAGATTGTGAATAATAATAACTTATATTCTATAAAAACAGACAAATAAGTCTTCCGTGCGTAAGCTGAACTCTACACTTCAACTTGTCTACTTTATAGAATAAAAGACGCACTTATACATAATAAATAATAATGCAACCATTTGCCCATACAAATTTTCATTAAGATAAAAAAGCAAACTTTACTAATAAATAAATCAGTCAAAGCCAAATACATAAAAATATGCTTTTAGTATAAATTTCCAACAATAACCCCAATTTATTGCTGCATGGGACAATTTCTTTCCAGAAATTCATATAATTCTTGAGCAAACCGAACCGTTAAGCTTATCATTGATAGGTACAAAAAACATTTCATTTGAAGTATCTAGGCAATGCAAACCCCATACTGGGTGCAGTTAGTTGCATTCCTATCAAGTGTCAGCTTTTGGAGTTGCATAGGATCTTGAAAGGGCTTGTTTCTAAGAGAGTGCCTACTCAATTGAGAGTAGACCTTGAAAAATGTACGGACAGCTAGGGGTACTTTCAAGGCTTTACTTGTGTGTGGGGTAGAAGTAGAACTCAACTCCATTGAGGGGAGAATTCTACCATTATTATTCTTACAGAGAATCCAATGCTAGAGGGAATGAATGAACTTCCCCCATTGGCTTTGGGCATGCTAATTGTGAGAAACAGCGAATTGCAACTACCTCTCAAGCTGCAAGGCATATGTTCTCCATGGAATGGCCCAGTAGAAGCTTCCCACCAAGGAAGGTGTACAAGGATGCATTTTTCACACCATCTCACCACCTCTTACTATAAATAAATCAAACACAATCAAAGACGAGAGGAAGAGATGCTCTTGAAAGAAAGAGTTTTTTTTTCGGTAACTAAAACCTTCATGCAATAAGGCAAGAAAACAAGAAAAGAAAGAAAGATGAAAAAGAGATTATGGGGTACAAGAGCATTGTACCCCACCCATGCCCCAATTACATAATAAAGCTTTCCCAAGGACAGTTTCTCTCCACCCCCGCTTGGCTAGTGCGTCAACCATACAGTTCGCTGATCTAAGCTCATGACAGAAGACAATATTAATGGTAGCAGTGAAAGCCCAAATTTTATTAAAGAGGAATTGGAATTTCCATAAAGAAGGTTTCCTATTAGATACTCATATAATCGCATTAGAGGAATCACTCTCCACAACAAGATCACGTTGTAAGTATTTCGAAAAGCATTGAAGGGCTTCTAGAATAGCTAATACCTCCACTTTATTAGAATCACAAACACCCACATTCTTTGAGAAAATAAACAAGACTTCCCTTTTGCTATTTTGAAGCACACCTCCAATTCCTTGCCAACACTAGTTTACCTCTCGTAGAACCATCTACATTAAACTTAACCACACCAAGAGAGGGAGGAGACCAAAGTACGACTTTCTTCACCTTACTTAATTTGCATCCAATGCGAGCTTCTCAATTAAAAAGGATATTATTAACACTAAAATTGGAGAACTCTTTTCTAATTAAGGTCCATTTTGCGATCCTCAAGTTTTTGAAATGTTTTAAGAGAGAGTTCATCCCCATCTCATTTAGGCGAGAGAGTTTGAGGTTGTAAGAGGAAAATTAAGAAAAAAGAAAATAAGAGATGTAATAAAGAAGATTGAATATATTATTCCGCACCAGTGTCCACCGCCATCGCTGGGCCATTTCAATGGGTCATGTCTGGGTGGATATGTTCTACCTTCAGATTAATAGTTGATTATGGTTGGATCAGCATCTATTTGGATGAGTGCCAATTCACAGGGGTAAATTGTGGGTGAGGGTTTGGAGTTGCAATAGAGATGGGAGTGTCTTGTTTGCTTTCTTGTTTTCATTATGGCCACCAACTATCACTTGCTTACAGGGATTGGGGTATTGGGTCTTGGAATATTTCTTTCAGGAGAGCCTTGCGTCCTTCTGTGGAGTTTGAGTATGAGTCATTGGTCAATATTCTTTCTAATGTTTTCATTTGCAAGGATGTAGCAGATTCTCATATTTGGAAACCGTGTACTTCTGGAAAATTCTCTTGTAAGTATTTTGCAAGGGAGCTGGAAGTTTCTACTTAACCCACAGCCTCTTTTTCCTTGGCTTTGTAGGGACTGGCTCCACCTAGGATGGAGGCTTTTGCTTGGCTTTTCATTTTAGGGAAAGTTTCTACAACGAATAAACTTAGGAGGAGAGGTTTGACTTCCGGATCTATTTCAGACTTAGGTGTGTTATGCGGAAAGGGGATGGAGGCAGTAGCTCATTTGTTTATTCATTGTGAGTTTTCTCATAACTTATGGTGTAGGTTCCTTCACGGTGTGGTGTCCTTTGGTGTAGCCCAAGGACTTTGGCAAGGATAATCAAAGCGTGGAGGTGCTCTACTTTTCATGGCTATGGGTTAGTCCTTTGGAGATTCATACCTTTTGCAATCTTATAGTCTGTTTGGAAAGAGAGGAATGACCGAATCTTTAGAAAGTCTTTGTCGTCGGTGGAGGATTTGACGTTTTCCGTGGTAGCTTGAATTGCCAAATGGTCCTCTTTAAAATTTGGTTTTGATAGTCTAACAATTGATGGCGTCTTACACAATTGAGAATCCTCTCTACTATGTGGGGTTAAGAAAGTGAAAAAGATGTTTTCTTGGGCTCCTCCCATTGAAGGTGTGCTTAAGTTTAATATGGATGGGGCAGCTAGAGGAAAACCTAGCTGGCGGGTCTTGGTGGGGTGCTTTGAAATAGTGATGGCTTTGTTCTCAAAGCATGCGGGTTGTATGAAGTCTAATGAGGCAGAGGTTGCTGCTATATTAGAAGCAATTCGGATTTTCACTACATCCTCTTTTCGTTTAAGTCTAATGATTGAAAGCGATTCTCTTAATGCTATCTTTTGGGTGTCTTCTTCGGCTATGTTTTCTTAGAGATTTCAGTTTTACTTGAATGAGATAGAGCTCTATTGTCTTCTATTCAAGTGAGTTTTCTTCATATTGGGCAGACAACTAATGGTTTCGTCGATGCTTTGGCTAAGCAAAGGATTAATAGATCTTCTAATTTGGTTGTTTTCATTATGTAATTTGTTTTTGTGGTATAATGCTTTTATACCATAGTACCCTTTGGCTATAGCAGGGGCTTCTTTGTAATCTCTTTTTTCCTAATTATATTAATCTCTTTTTTCCTAATTATATTTTCATTGTTGCTTATAAAAAAAAAAACTATCACTTGCTTGCTTTCTTGTTTTAGAACGTAAAGAGCCGTGGGAAGAAACATTCATTTTCCCCCCATATCCTAGTGCCGACAGAGTTACCATTCTGAAGGCATGGATTGAAAATCTTTGGGAAGAAGAAAGGATGTCTTCATGTATTTGGAACACTTTAGTCCCATTTGGATCATTGGAACTCAATTTCCCGACACTTGATTTACTTTTAAATCTAAGTACCTGCAACTCTGTTTGACAGTTATTGGTTGAGGCTGAGAAGAAAAAACTGTCACGGGTTACTTAGGTTAATCCAAAATGCATGAACCAACAAATACGGATAAACCGAATTACCTGCACTCAGGTCTATAAGGATCCAAATGGACTGAGGGTCATGAGCCATGACCTTCAAAATTGCTAATTATCAGTTTGATTAGATGATCCATGTCCATGCATGTACCAGTTGAATGTGGGTCTCATTACCTTCGCTCATGGTTGCAAATGATCAATTCGATTTAGTAGATTATTATCAACCATCACCGTCATGATCATCTATATAGAACCCAAGATTGATACTTTTACTAATTGTATATGTAACCTGTAAACGGTAAAGACTAAATCTCTTGTCCTTTTCTACTGCATGCCCCATATCATTCCTCAAAAGCTAAAAATCATTACCCTTAAAAGTTCTTTATAAAAAGATCTTCCCTTTCTCCAAAAGAGTGGGATTGGTCTCCAAAAACTAAAAACCAATACCCTTACAATTCCTTTTAAAAGATCTTTCCCTTTCTCCAAAAGAGTGCGATTGGTGACCCATCTAGAGCAAGAAAAAAAGATAAAGAAGACACAGTCAGGCATTGTTAAAATGGAATCAACATTCAACACAAAAAGGCAGGTACTATGGACAGACAGACAGGCATCAATGGTCTTTGCATTGCAAGCATGATTTAAAGGGTATGACAAGGGGATAAAGATCATAGTTCCTCGACAAAATTGAACAGTGCTAATAATTCCATTGATCACTACAAGATGTTCTCTGAATTATCTATATAATTCCATTGATCACTACAAGATGTTCTCTGAATTATCTATAGAAGATCTCGACACTGCTTTGTCTTCCTTTCACTGGAAAGCTCGACAAGAGTGAAAAATAACCATAAGAGAAGTAAATTAAGAGTTAAGACCCATTACAATGTAAATATCTTCTATTAAAGTGATCAAGCAAAAATCATTGCAAATTGCATATGCTGTAAAAGAATTCAAGCTTTCATATGCTCGGTCTGTGTTGGAAGAACCATATGGAACAGAATGGTAGGGATATATCAGCTGGGCCCAGCTCAATCAGATGCTTAAAATGAATTATGGTAGAGGCTTTAGGCTCTCATCAGGCCTCGGCATAAAATGCACCCCAATCAACAATTATTATGAGTTTGGGCCTTACACCTGAGGGAATGCCCATGCCATGGGTCATTGGTTCTGAGGGAAACAATTCTCCTTACAAGGAAGTACATACTGTTTGGGCCCCAAACCTTAAAAACTAATGAGCTAGAATTGAGATTAATGCTTACAAACCATGTCAGCCCCGGGTGGGTCAAGGTCTAACCTATGCATTCTGGCTTTGGACAATCCTCTGCCCAACCTAACCTGACCAAAGTGCAACCCACAAAATGGTGGATGCGTACCATATTTATCTATTTGATAAGGGATACAATTGAATCTGCATCTTATTGCTGTGACAATGAGCACCTTCCAAGTGTGCCGCAGTTTCATGCCAAAATGCTCAATTTCTTGGATGAAATGCCTTAGAAAGATCTGCATCATTTTGTCGATATATTAATAAGATAAAGAGTTTTCCAAAAATCTCTTGATTTTAATTAGTCTAGCCCTTTGAAAAGCTTTCCGATCTAGCAACATTCTAGCTATCATTGAATAATTCCTAGTTGTATCTTAAGTGTGAAGTTGGGATCAAGCAATTTCTTACCTTCATTTCCCTTTGGAAGTTACACGTCAGTCTTAAGCAATTCTGGGTATCGTGATAACTTGGAAAAGAAACTATCCATGTGGAAGAGGCATTACCTCTCTCTATTCAAGGGAAAAAACTCTCATCAAATCAACTCATTCTAATCTGCCAATGTACTACGTGTCCCTCTTCAAAAGTGCTGTTACCTTGACTATGAAAAGGAACTCTTTCTAGGATTGCCAAGTGGAGGAAAAAGACAAACTTGTTAATTGGAATGAGGTAGTGAAACCATAAGAGAAGAAGGTTTAGGATGCGAGGTTTGCCATAAGATACTAGGCTCTCTCATGTACATGGTTAAGATAGTTTGGAGATGAGAATGAAGCTTTATGAGGAGGGTCATTGTTAGTAAATATGGGACAGAAGCAAACGGAGTTGGTGGGGGTGGGGTGGTGGTGGTGGTGTGGGGGGTGTTGGGTTGGGGAGGTTGGGGGTGTTGTTAAGACAAGGTTCTCATTTTGGATGATTTGTGGGTAAGTAATGAACCTGGTAAAAGTAAAGTTTCCAGGCTAGTTTATGGCTGTGTCAAGTAGAGTATCTTTGGTTAATGACTCCTACAAATGACTTGAGTGGGAATGTGTTTGCAATGTTAGGTCTATGAGGAAACATACATGAGAAGAGAGGGAGCATGCGTAATTGTTAAGTATGATAATGACTGCTTTAGTTATGGGGAAGATCAGGATATAAAGGTATGGGGACACTGTCTTTTTGGAAAGTTTTCAGGCTTTCATTAAGGTATCTTTCTACACGTTCGATGTTAAACCCTCCATGTGCCTTCTGTTGTAGGATATAGCTAGTCTCAAGAGTGGTGGAGGCATTTTGTTGTCTCAGATTGATAGGCAAAATTTCGGTGGTTGAAACAAGGGAGGATATTTCATCCACAGGAATCTCAGATTTTTCTCAGTCAATAAAAGTCAGAGGGAAACCACTGACCACCTTTTCACCGTTACCACTTTCAAGTCAGGTCAGGAGCTATTTTATTTCCTTGTATGGGTTATGGTGTTGCTTCTAATATGCTTTAGGGTAGGCAGCAACCAGTTTGGGCTGTGGAGCCGTATTGTATTCATATATTTTTACCTTCAGTACTGCTGAGCAGAGGCTTTTCCTTTTTAGTTGCTTGACTAACTGTGGCTTCTTTATTTCTGTCATTATACTCTGTTTAGATAGAATTTCCGTTGTGTTTCTTGTTTCTCTGTTTAATTCATTTTACGTTTTTCTGATTAAAAAAAATCATTTGCTTGAACAAGCAAACAACTAAAACCAAAATAACATTTCACCTCACCTTGATCTGTATTACATCCAATTTTTAGGACCTATATCCACGCTAGAGACCGAGATAAAGAAAAGAAATGTAAGAAAGCATGCAAATAATTTTAAATTTTTGCAAACTGTAAGTTGCAACAGAATAAGAATAATAAGTCAAACAGATAGAACTGTTTTTATGCTTCTTGGACACATGTTTGATGGACAAGTGAAGCACATTTCTAACAAAAGTTCTGCATGAGCACAAAAATAAATACCTAAGAAAAAAATACTAAAAGAATAAACAAATTCCATTGGAACCCAAAGCTACCTTCCACTCTTTCCAGCATGCTTGGATTAGATGAGGAAGAAGCAAAAGAAACAGAACAGAGGAAAATCATGCCTTTCATGTTTCTTTTGCATTTGCATCTCCCTATCATTACACTAACACTTCACCTCACCTTGATCTATATTCAATCCAATTTTTAGGACCTATATCCACACTAGAGACCAAGATAAAGAAAAGAAACGTAAGAAAGCATGCAAATAATTTTAAATTCTTGCATACTGTAAGTTGCAACAGAATAAGGATAATAAGTCGAACATATGTAACTGGGTTTATGCTTCTTGGACACATGTTTGGTGGAAGAGAGTGAAGCACATTTCTAAAGAAAGCTCTACATGAGCACAAAAATAAATACCTAAGAAAAAAAACACTAAAAGAATAAATAAATCCCATTGGAACCCAAAGCTACTTTCCACTCTTTCCACCATGCTTGGATTAGACGAGGAATAAGCAAAAGAAACAGAACAGAGGAAAATCATGCCTTCCATGTTTCTGTTGCATTTGCATCTCCCTATCATTACACTGGAAAGAATATGGCTCATATTCGGTTCTCTTTCAAGCTGGACTGTCTTCCTACTCAGATGCTTCATAATCCTCAGGAATAGTGGGTAATCTATCCTCCTCAACAAATGATGGATTAAGAAACTTTGCCACAAATGCCCACACTCTATGAACGTCTTCAAAGTTGGTGAGAAAACTGAGAGAAGCAGTGACAACCTTGATTCCCACCGTCGTATTTTTCTGTTCATTATTCCCATTTGTCACTGGTATGCACAAGGGCACTTCATCTGAATTATGAGCCCGATGAAGAAGTTTTTGGTTCTCTGTGAACCGTATATGACTAAGGAAACCAATGCCGAGAAAGATATCATTCTTCTCAGCGAGCTTCTGAACAAGTTCTGGATTAATCAACATTCCACTGCTGTTTTTAACATTGAAAGCCACGGCTGCACCCCTCTCATACTTAATCTTTGGACCATAAATGTGAACAAGAGGACTTCCCTGTCCACCATCTGAGGAACTTGGTAACCTAAGTTGCAGTAATGAGGTCACTAGCCAATTGATAAGATAACGCAATCGAGAAGAGGTTTTATTAAGACTCATCATCTCCACTTGATCGAGATGCCTGCAGACTATTTCAGGTTCTCTTCTGTTCCACTCCTCTGTGTCACCATCATCACCATTGCTGACGGTGTCATAGCTGTCTAGTGTTATTCCAGACACTTCAGCAGCCTCCAAACTATGGCCCGGAGGTTCTCCATGGAGACCCTCACTGCTAAAGGAAATTCTACGATCCATGCTCATGACACGATCACTTTCTTCCACAGCGAAAAACCTACCTTTGGCTAATCTGCTTCCTTCTCTCTGTCCCAGCAATCGAAACTCACCCTCTGTTTCCCTTCTGATGGCACTTCCTTTTGCATATTCAACACCTTGGCATATTTCAGGTGACAAGAATTTCTCAGGGAGGCCATACGGAAAACCAGAAATGGGTTTGTTCAGTTCAGGTCCAGTCACAATAGAACTCAATTTGGCTGCTCCCTTCAAATCTTGGATTTCGGGTTCTTCCTGGATCTCTGTAACATGCCCAAAATTTAGAACATTCATATCATTTGCCAGAGCGGAGTCTGTTTCCATGAGCTTATCTTCTTCAAGTTCTTCTTTAACATGTTCTAGTTCCAGTGAGACTGATAGAACAGCTGCATCAAATGACAGAACCTGGTTGTTGCTGAATTTGAGGTTCGCTTGCCTGCCATTATATATTGGGCTATTAGATACGTTTGAAGCAGGTTTTGGAGAGATACACTTCTGGTTTTTCCTTCCAGTAAACCAAGATGGAGCCAATGGTGAGCCTGCTTTTGGTTTGTTCAATTGGCCAGTGTTAGATCCAAATGGACTTCGACCCAAATCAATCCTGAAGGAGGTGTCCGACGACCCGTCCTCACTGAAAACCGGGCTCTTCATAGCCTCACTTGCACAGATGCTCTCCACTTCTTCAAAGCTGTTTGCCGCTGCATCCCTGTCAGAGCCATTGTCACGATCCATCTCCCTGTCAAACACATCCCTCACCTGATCTAACGTAAACGCACCAGAGAATGCTGGCTTTTGTGATTCTTCGCCAGTCTCTGTAGTTAATTCTTCTTTTCCATCGATCTCCTCATCTTTAATTCCCTCCAAGATGTCCAGACCATCGACATAATCACCTAGATCCTGAGGAAAAACAGGAACCATCCTCACCATTCCAGACACGGCAGAGCCATTTGAACTCCGCAAGCTAGCCATCACAGATTTCTTGATCAGAAGACATCCAAAACCAGTAGGGTCATACCCAAAAACCCGATAGAACGAGGTGATGATAAAATCTGGCCTGAACAGCGATAATCCGAGCGAGTCCATGTCTTTTGGACCCAAAGAACCAGCATCAAGCAGAACATGCCAGTTATTCTGCTGTGCCAATGCCATCCACTGATAAGAATACTTGGAACCAGTAACTCTTGATTGAACAGGAAACACAAAGAGGCCCCCACCTGAATCCTTCTTCCACCTTTTCTTAGTTGTGATCCTCTTCTTCAACTCTGAAGAGCAAAGTCTCAGCGTTGGCCATTTGAATGACGCACTATAAATCTTTGCACCCTTCTGTTTTGCAGTCTGAGCCATCCAATTCACAGATTGGCTCTCGTAATCGAACATGGTTAACAATTTCTTGTTTGTTTGGAAAGGGTAGAATTCTGCTAGTAACCGAAAAGCAGACCCCCTACTTACGGTAAAAACAAATCCATATTCACTCTGGGGGATGTTCAGATAGTCCATGATCCTAGTTTTTATGTCATTTTCAATAGTGCCTCTCTCAGTACCACAGAAAAGTGCATGGTTGCTCAAATTTCCAGTTATTTCAGACAAGCTAAAAGCAGAAGACTCCCACATTTCAATGCTTTGAAAGTAAGAGAAAAGCCCAAAACCGCAGTAGTCGAGGCATACCTTTGCACCTGCATCTGAGAGGTGTTCATACTCATCTGCTCGCACGCGGTCAATTAGCTCTGAAGACTGGTAATCGGGGTACATTGTGATGAACTTATCATAAGATTCTTGAAGGCCTGGAATGGAGTCTTCAGGGTAAAACGTGCGCTCTGCGGCCAGCGAGGTGGCACAAAGGAATTGGCGTTGAGCATAGAGGCGGGCGAGCGATCTCGACCGTCCAAAGACGCCATCTGGATTGGAGAAGGCCTCAGAATCTATGTCTTGAGATTTTGCAAGAGACCCATCTTCAGATGCCTCATCAAGAGCCTCCCTGAGCTTGCTTTCTTGCAATTTTTTCAGGATTGTTGCCTTCTTCTTCTCTCGTTCTGATAAACCAGAGTCATCTCTTCTTTTACTCTTTTTGTCCAACAACAGGGAAGCACAATGAGATATAGGCTTCCATAGCGACAGATGCATGAATGCTCCTTTGAGACAATGAACCTAGGAAAGAAAATCCAATCTCAATTTAAAGAGTCTTGCCTTTATTATCCCATTTAACAGCCAAACAGCCAAGAGGAAGTATAGAAACCCCAGCTCCAGTTTTTCAGTCGGAAACACAAAGAATCTCAACTTTCTTAACGTGGACACTTTGGCTTCGAAAATCAAAACCCAAAGGATTCTGCAACAATCCAGTCTTTAGCAGAATGGATAACCATTTGCTTTATACAAAAACACTCAAACACTACAAGAGATACCATAGTAAAGAAAAAGGGAAAGATAGAGGAAGAGAAAACATAGGACACAGAGAGACAGACAGAGATTTGATTCCAATCCAAGCTTTTTCAAAGAAAAACTACCCACATTCAAAAGCCATAAACCACTGATTCCTTACAAATCCAACCCCACATCAAACAAATCCAACCCCACATCAAACACGCAGAAGAACCACTGGAACAATAATTTAAACAGAAAAGCAAACCTCCCTGATCAGTAACAGAGAAACCCAAATCCAGTCCCGAAATAGGCATAAAAACTCCAGATTTTCAGACACCCTCCGTCTGCAGCAGAAACCCAACAGGAAAAATCAAAGGCTTAATAAAGACAAGGAGGAGTCACCACCCCAAAGACCCAAAGACCCAAAGACCCAGATACTAACTAGACACAAGGCAGGGAACCAGAACCCTGTTCAAACAACAGGACAGAGAGAAAAAAAAAAAAAAAAGGCCCCTCCAACAACCTGTTCTTCTCCCCCAACCTCTCACTACAACTGAATTTAATGTTTCTTCATCCTCATTTACTTCCATGGGCAATCTAAGCATGTCTGCATTGAATGCCCCTTCTCTCACTGTTATTTCATCTGAAAATAACTCACCAACCTCTCTCTCTCTCTCTCGCTCTCTCTCTCTCCTACTCAACAGTAAACTGGAAAATAACTACCCATTGACTATGATGCTATTTTTAATGGGTTTAAACTATAAACACTAGTATGTGCCACGTGTAGGGCGTGGCCTAGGGGGCCCAAACATGAGAGGACTCTGATGTTCTGGTGGAAGAGAAATGTCTCACATCGTCACTAAACTATCAAAATCCATTATTGATAGCCACCTTTCAAATCCAAACGGTTAACAATCACGATAGCACTTTATTCTATCATTCATACAATTTTTTTTTCTAATCAAATAGATGATGAGTAAAAAATAATATTTAAAAATTTTAATCTTCTTTTTTTAATTATATGTTTTAGATGTGATCTATCATTTAATGGGCATAACTTCTATTGAAATATAATATTTATTAATGATGAACAAAGCATGGTATTGATTCTAATTGGTTTGTTTTTAGTGGTTTGGATTACAAAAATGGTCCATGGAGGTGGTCCCATAGATGGATTTATAGGTTGGGTTTTGCCCAAAAAGAAAAAAAACTCTTAACTCTCTTTCTTCCTGCAATAAATTTGAGAGCACCCGTTCCTCTCGCTTGGGAGGAGGGTATGCCTAACCAACGCCATTAGGTGGGGATTGGTTGTAGAACCTGTTTTTCAGTTATAGTAGAGTAGTCCACAGCACTTTACTTTTGTAATGAAACCTTGGACACTTTCAATACTACCCTATGTTTGTGTTTCAATAGTTCTAGTTCTGTGAAATACTTTCTGCGGTCAAATGTGGTTCTACCCCTTACCTTAAGCCACAAACAAGAGTTATCTTCTTTGTGGATCATACATTTTTGTAATCCAATAAATACTCAACACCTACTTAAGCAAATCCCACGCCATCAGCGCTCCAGCAAAGGATAAATTCCTAATTGGTTTTTGTGATCCCACACTATCTACTTCATGGATCTAAATCTATTTTGCATAAAAATTTCAAAAAGTGCTTTCTATGTCAAAAAAATGAAAACTATTCAATGTTAACCTAGAACAAAGAAGATCATTCTCACTAAATAGCTATTTTCAAAGTTAGTAAATCTGAAAGTAGGTTTCACTCCGACTAAAGTGAAATTCAAGTCATAACTAATAAAATAGGGTATAGTGATTTTTGAGTGCTTGGATCTCAGATTTGACCCCAATATAGAGTTGCAGCAAATATTTCTAAGGCATCCCTACCCTTACAGGAGGTAGATCGCCCTTTTTTCTATAAGGAAGAAAGAACGCCTATGAACTATTACAAGATTAACTTAAAAAACTCCAATGAATGCTATGAACATTTTAAAGAGGAACTCACCTAAAATGAGGTTCGAAGCAAGTAAAACGATAAGCTCAATGGTAAGGCGTCTCCCTAATCTCCGTAGAAACAAATAAGGATTGTTCTTGACTATTGCTCCATTGACTAGAGACTTAGGTAGCACGTGCATGGGTGCGCGATTATTAACTAGAGAAACTGAAAAAGGAGAAAAGAAATGATATCAAGCTGAATCGAGGTTCAAGTTTACCATATCAGTTGGCATTTGCAATCAAGTCAGGTCGAGCAAGCTATACCGATTACATTAGTAGCGTCTTTGACAACCGATTATATTATAGGAGAGAGTTGCCATACGGTGTTGATCTCCGGCAAGATAGTTTTTTCTAGCAGATTTCTCTGTCTTTTGTTTCTTTTTCTTTATGATTTTCCATACCTGATTCTCATGCCTTGAGGCTATATAAGTACAATGTTCGCAATTGTGTAACAGTAGATGACATGGCTCCCTATTAATGCCAACCATAAGATAAATCTTAACAAGTCTAATTTGCGCTAGTGACAACGGTAGGATATATTTTGGTGACCTCAAACGTTATCTTAGTTGGCATTTGTTAATAGAGCCGTTGAGGCTCTTCTGGCCTTTGTTTTTCCTTTCTTTCTTGAGCTTTATATTTAGTGTTTTTCTTAATAAAGTATTGATACTGTTAAAAAAAATTGCTTGCATTGTGTCTATATGTAGATAGCATTATTATCTACAAAATCTTTACAATGTGGGCCTTTATACACCCCCCGAGACACACACACACACACATATCTACCTCCACCCGGAGCATTTGAGTCTAAATCCTCTCGGTGTTTCTTTAAGTAAGTAGAGTGGAATTCACTCAACTTGAACAAAATTAATGCCCTCCCTCTATGTAGAATCACCCTAAATTTAGTCCAATATGAGTTCGTCCCATCACAAAATTGAGTGAATATTTAATAATGTAATTAATGCATACGATTAATAGTGCATTAAATTTTCTCTGATATAGTTTGGTTGGTTTGGGGTCTCATGCCATAAGGTGGTATAAGTTTTAAGTCTATAGTAAAGGAGAAAGGAAAATACATAAGATTGTATTAATTACATTAGTGATCATATACTCAATCGGTTAGACCAACTTTTATTGGAGTAAAATTTGAAAACAACCCACTAGGAAGAAGGTGTTCATTTTAAACCGTTTAGATTTTTTAAAAATGTTATGAAGTTTCACTCTCCTCATGAAGGACATGAGTGAGACAGTAATAGGATTTAGGCTCCAACATTTTAATCACCCTATATCTCAAATGAATCTATAAAGTAGCCCATCTAGTTCTAATAAGCTCCTCTGCCTTTTGAGTTCACCATGATTTATGTGTAACTCCATTGAATTCATGTGATTTTCCACAGAGAAAGAGCATAAATTTGAAATAATCTTTGATTCTGCAAAAACATGTATTTTATGAAGTGTACTAGGACGAAATATGAGGTTAGTTCAGTGAGAAATGTCACAAAGAACTCCATCGCCTGCCTCCCTCTTTATTCTTTTTTCTTTTACTAATTACTTTCAAGTAAATCTTATATAAATAAGTATATATAATATTTCCTTAAAGACTATGTAAATATAATTTAATGGGGCAAGGCGGTTTGACAATAGATCCAAATAAAATTACATCGAGATTGCGTCCGTGGGCCTTAATACATGATCTCATGATCGTAAAATTTACCAAGTAATGACTTTCAGGGGGAATCCACTTTTTGGATAATTTATGTACATCTGCTTATATGCATACAACAGTTTATTGTTGTTTGTTGATTGTAATTGTTGTGATTACAATCATCATCACTGCACTTTTTATTTATTTATTTACAGTGGTCTTTAATCCCTCCTTAGTATATTTCATTTCATATCATACTTAGGAAGATAATTAATATATACTTTTCTCTTCTTTCGTTGTTAATGGAAAAGCAAGTATGGCAAAGTAGTTACTGATATTATCAGTTAGACCTGTCTCTGCCACTGCCATCAAGTGATCTCACATTATCTTATGATCAACTCTAATCTCAAGGGATCATATATATTGGCCCTGATCTCATGAGAAACAATTATTGGGCAACAATGAGTGCGCGAAGACCATGTGAGAGCAGTGAGGCTCACCTGGCAGATCAATTAAAGGGGTGGATGAGAGATTGAAAGTTCTATGCAACGATGAAGGAGTCAAAATACTCGGCTTGATGGGATATCAGGTTGTACAGTTATAAATGCCCAAAGATCCAAGTGTGGAAATGATACATTTTCTAAGGTCAAATCCATTGAGAGAAATGATGGTGAGGGAGGGGGTCATTACTCATTAGAATGAGAATCACATGTATGCCCTACGTGGATACTTGCCCAATTTCGTCCACGAGCGATATTGATATGTGAATGTTATACATGGCTAAGAATGCTTAGTGGACTAATGGCCACATTCATTTTGAGCTTGAGTTTGTGATCTAGGGGCCATTTGTTTGACATTCTTTTTCCATCATTTATGCATGTGATGTGTACATTAGATGTGAAGACGGTGTTAAAATGAGACCATTCATACACACTAAAATCTTCAGCAAGAAGACAACTGTGAAAATGATTCAGAGCCCTTTGGCAAAAAGAAGGCGCAGGTACACTATTTACGTGGTGATTGTATTCGTGTGGAGCCAATCAACACCTTTATTTCTTTCATTCCTGTGGATTCCATTTTTGTAATAGAAACCATTTACTTTGGGTATAAAACAAATTAACTTTGTGTATAAAACTTATAATCCCCAACATATTGCAGCTGATTATCTTAACTCTTTATAGATTTTTAGTGATTGTAAAAAACTCCCAACATATAGATCTTATTTTGTAAACTTTTGTGGGCCCCCAATTCACAATCCGAACAGTTCAATATTATTATTTTTAGTGGTTACGTAGTAGAATATTTAGTTCCATATCTTAATTCAGGTTTTGAGAGATTTATGAAAAATATCTAAAAATTCCAAATAAATTTAAAAAAAAGGATGTACTGTATTGCTCATGTGAAAATAGTGATTTTGACAAACATAGTAATGTGTTTCATATGTGCAACATTTGCATCCCATCACGAAAAAAAGGCAAATGACCCCTTAGGACACAGTTTTAAGCATTAGTACCAAAATCTATATCGTTTTTTGTTTAAAAACCAATATGAATTTGCTGGATTGGTGATAAATATTGGGATGTGTCCCGTATCAGTGTGATGTCAAAGGTCAAAAAGGAAAAATAAAAAATCTTGAAAATCACAGAAAATGAAAAAAAAAAAACCTTTTGTATTTTAGGGATTCTCTGCCCTAGTTATTAAGTCTATCAATCCTTGTATTGAACTACTCTGAGTATTCCAACTTTCAAATGAAGTAGCTTATTTTTATTGTTAGACATCAACTGTCACTCCATAAATTTATTGTCTTTTTTTGTTTTTTTGTTTTTTTTTTGGTAGCAATGAAAATTCATTAAAGAGATAAAAACCAAAAAAAAAAAAAAAACAGTGCAACTAAAGACATCAAAGGACAACAAAAAAAACCAAAAAGAGCTACCTCAGATAAATTTATTGTCTTTAATGTGGTCATGAATCAATTAAAAATGAATTAGAATCTCACAATTACAAGCTTCGTAGTGTAAGCCTTCACCAGTTCTCTTGCGCCCTCATGGATGCCTGTTAACAATGAGTCTGGATCCTTTGAGTAATTAATTTTTTGATGGTGACTGTAGGTGGACCACTCGTTGTCCGCCATGTCGCCCTCGGGCCGAAGGCGACATGGCGGACCGTGCCACCGCCCACCACCACCATCATGGGCATCATCACCACCACCAATTGCCATCACAGTCACCATCATAATCGTAATTGAGAATTCATCCTTCATCATCACCATCATCCTCACCAGCTAGGTCAGTTGAAATTGGAAAATAAAAAGCAATTACAAGCGATTCAATTGAAATTGAAAATTACGTCCTACATGACCAAATTAATGAATTTGAAACCAATATGAAGATTACTGGTGAACAAATCTGAATTTTCGGTGTATTTGTATGGGGTTGGACAATTTGGTACATTAATTAAACTAGATAGTTCCAACTTTTAAAAAAAAAACTTAACAAATAGCTTTAGCCAATTCAGCAACCAAATTTGAACACCATTTCTGCTCGGCTAGGTAAATTGTGATACGTCCTTTCTCGAGTTCCTTCCATTCGCTCTTGTTTGCACAATTAGGTGCCTCCACGAGTGGAAGCTATTTTTGGCCGACCTTGGGCCCTTGGCACTATAGATATTATAACTGTGGATGTAATACAAACTAAAGTAATATTGTTAATAAATTAGTTTTCTATTTTCTTGTGCAAGAGTAAGGATGATCGTCTTTGTTACAATTTTGAGAAATGCAACTATGCAAACAAAAAGTCAGATGGTTTTAAATATTAGAATTGTTTTTTTTCTTTCTTTTTTTTTAAGTCGTTAGTTTATCACACCTTTAATATTTAGAAATGTTGTACGTGTGATTAACAACTTGAAATAATATCAAAGCCAAGACGCCATGATGTTGTGCCTTGTGTGCGTGTGCATGGCAAAGAGGCCCCATTTTGCATCTTGGGTGGGGTGTGCTTCGATTCTAGGAGCTAATTGCTTTGGGGAATGAGTATTTAAAACGACATAGAAGATTCTGTTGAGGATGTAGGGCTAGCTTGAGACAAATTGAGACCTAAACTGAAAATATTAAATGAAAATTTTTCTATTTCTTAATATTATTATAAATATTTTATTTAAAATATGTTTTTCTCTCTTTTTGTTATTCAAAATTACTAACTAAGTTTTTGTATTTCACATTTTATCGTGATGGGATAGTTGGCCCCATTGATGATTGAAAACTAAAAAAATAAAAAAAATGAGATATGAAGAAGTGAAAAGATAACATTTTTTTCTTTTTTTTAAAATGCAAAAAATGGCAATTGCTTTTATTACTATTTTGAGGCCTTTGAGGAGAAATAAACAGGATGATAGCTGTCTTTTTTTTTGGAATTTTAAAAAAGATGTCATTGTTTTAATTACTATTATGGTTCTTTATTTTTATGAAGTGAAAAGAAAAAAATAAATTCTAAAACGGTTTCCTCTTCAAAAAGGCAGTTTCTGACCTTATCTAACCATCTAATGAGAGAAAGAAGACCCAAAAATATCATTTATGGCGAGGAATGTGTATTTAATCTTAAATCAGTTAGTTAGGTTGGAGAGAGAGAGGGAGAGAGGCATTTAAATCTTAATGTTCCATGGGTGAGAAGCTCCACAAGAGAGAGAGAGGACACAATTAATTCTATTAGTTGAGATGCTTGGTCATCTTTGAAGATTAAGTGGGGCCCATTGAACATGATTTCTCAACCATTGACTTCATTTAGATCTTATAATAAAATCAGAGGACCCTATTTAAAAGGATTAATTTGTCAATAGAGAAAGTAGGGATTTAACTACCATTTCTTTCTTAAAAACTAATGTCAAGGATAACTCTTTTTTGGGCCCTTATTTTTAGGGGGCTTAAAGCAAGAGCTTTCCTTGCTTTACACTGAAGTCGGCCCTGTGAGGATGGCTCTATACACACATACATATATATATTTACCTTATTTCAATCATTGCAAATGTGCACTATTAAGATGAATTAAGGGGCTAGGATGATTGGATGGCTTTGATTTTTTGCACATACTTAGTTCTCATCATTAGCTTTTAATCCTTTATTCCATTCATGGTTGGCACAACTCCGGGTGGGCCTAAAAACTTAGCTATAGAAAAACGGGGAGATGGTGCGGTATTTGGGCTAAGTCTTTATGACCTACCTAGAGTTGTGCCAACCATGAAGAGCATGAGGGATTGAAAATGATGAAAACTAGGTGTGTGCAAAAAATCAACAGCCCTCCTTTTTAGGCCCACTAAGATGCATGATGATCATGGAGTCCACTAGATGTAAAGATCTATATGAGGCCTACCTATATGCAGAATCTCGAGTTCATAAGATAATTCTAACATTTTGATCTATAACTCTAAAATTTAATGGTTTAAAAGCATCATTTTATCATGATTTCAATCCATTGGTGACAAAAAGTTGAATAGATGTCAAACTTGGACTTATGACCATTCATAGGAGGATAGTGTGTATGAAAATACTAGATTGAATCAATATGGGCCCCATAACTAAAAAGAAGAGAAGCGAAAAATTGGGCATCTTTAAAGTGGAGCACTTGTATTACGATGTGTACCAAGAGTCTACTATGTTGTGGGAAGAAAGAAGCATCTGAGTTTTCATGAAGGAAAGAGAATGCTTGGAGGAGGCTCTGGAGCCAGTGAAATCAAAACTTTCACATTGGGCCTCGGTAAGCAAGGAACTTAAGAGTTCTTCAATGGCAGAGGTTTGATGCTAGGAGTGGCTAGAGTTGCAGCGCATATTGGGGCTTGTGCATGGTTAACGCGTAACGCGGAAAGTAAGTTTTTCACTCCTCTTCAGGTTTTGGTGGTGGGGGTCATTTTGACTCAAAACGCGTAGAGCTATTGGCAGTGTTGATGGGCTTTGGACGAAATCAGCAAAAGATGAGGACAGGTATTTCAGATGCAACTGAAAGCTATCTAGGAGCCATGAAACGTGCTTACGCTGATGCCAATTGCAGCCTTCCAAACAAACTCCAATTCAGGAAAACACTGATGTAATTTCCAGCGCATCTCCACATGGACCAAAACACCACCATCTATGATCCAACATGGAATCATGTACATGACATATGTAGTTCTTTTCACGGGACATATGTAGTTCTTTCCACCCCCCTGTGAGTGCATATAATTCGGTAAAAGGATCGCACTCCATGTTTTCCTTGCTTAGCACTTCAGAAGTTGCAAGTGTTTGAACATAAATGCACACAGCCTACATTAAAATATGTCAACATTGTACAATTCATTGCTTGGATGATCATGGGAGACTTCAATGAGGTTTTAACCAAGAAGAAAAATAGAGAGGCACTATTAATCAGGATTGGATTTCATGCAAAACTTAAATATGATAGATTTGGGTTCTGCTGACCCAATCTTTACTTCAAATAAGAGAAAAGGTCTACCCCACATTAAGGAAAGGTCTAGCCCACACAAAGGAATCGCTTGACAAGGCCATAGGAAACATTGAATCCGGCTCCCTTTTCCGGAGGTTGTTTTCCATGTGATCACTGCGGGAGGATCGGACCACTCCTCAATCCTATTTGATGGAATGCCTTACCAGAAGAAACTCCCTCATCCATTTAGATTTGTTAGTATGTGGTTGAGAAAAAAGAGTTGGAAGAGTATTATTATAAGCAGATGGACCAAATCAAAATTAATACATAAGGATAATATTAGTAACATCTTCTATCTTTTTGGGAAAGATTTGATTAAACGGAATAAAAATTGTTGTGGTAAGGTTGAAGAGCTTATAAAGGAAACTAGAATTGAACTACAAAATGTTACGTGGAGGGAGGTTAACGATTCTAATTTAGCAAAGGAAATTTACCTAGGATATAAGCTTGAAGAGTAATTTGTAGGCAAAAGAGAAGTGGAGGCAAAAAAATCATAGAAGAATTGGCTTTGGGAGGGAGATAAGTATACCAAGTTCCCACACTCTAGTAAAGAATGTTTTTCCTCTATCTACTTCTCTCTTTTGTTGAATGGATCCCCTACTAGAAAAATCATTATTACTAGAGGCCTTTGTCAAGGAGACCCCCTCCCCACTTATTTATTTTTGGGGCTGAAGTACTCTCAGGTCTCCTTGTCAAAACTGAGAGGGAAGGTTTTTACATGCTTCTGAGACTGCCGATGATAGCTTTATCTTTTGTAGAACTTTCCTCATTGAGGGTAGGGAAGTCAAAGATCTTCTTGAGGACAACAGTAAACTAACTAGTCAACTTATTAATTTTCATAATCTGTTTATTTTAAAAGTTGCTTGTAAAAGAAGTAGTGCTATAGCCCAAATCCTTGGAATGAGGTTGATGTGGAATGAAGAGAAGTAACTTGGGAATCCTTTAATATCAAAAAATAAACTAAGTTTTAAGTTCCTAATCAATAAAATTCAAAACAGTATTGGATCTTGGTAAATTCCTCTCTGATCCCAAGCAGAGAGCACATCAATAAAATCAGTCTTTACTACGATCCATATTTATAATATGTCAGTCTTAAAACTCACAAAAATACTATTGATTTTATTGGCAAAATCCAGTGTAGGTTTTGGTGAGGGGATGTGGAAGGAAAAAAATACATATAAACAAAAGGAAGGATATTTGTAAGCCCATTGTTTTTTTTTTTTTTTTGGTTTGGGGTAGGGGGTGGGGGATTAGGGATACTAAATCTAATAGTATGGTCTGTTGGCTAAACCTTATTGGAGATATCGGGATACTAAATCTAATAGTATGGTCTCTTTGCTAAAACTTATTAGAGATATCTTAGCAATGATGTCCTTTTATGCTTCAAAATTTTAAAGGCTAAGTATTGCTTTAATAGATCTTTATGGGAACCAATAGCTCCAAGGAAAAACTCTTGGTTTTGGAAAGATTTTATTGAACGAGTTGAATTTATAAAGAAAAATGTTAGATGGGTTATAGGAAGAGGGAATAGTGTTTACATTTGACAGTGTAATTAGATTCCATGTAAGGAGGCTTTAGGAAAACCTTTGTTATCAACTAGGGACCCTAATCTTAATTTCAGTGTGAGAGTTTTTAAGGAATTTGGAATGCTAATAAACTAAAGATTTATTTTGATAACAAAAAGGATGTGGAGGATATTTAAAAGATCTATATCCCCAATGTTAATAGAGGGAATAAAAGGATTTATCCATGGACTAAAAATGGTAAAACTCAACATCAAGTCAGCTTATAAGCTCTTATTGGATAACGATCTTCCTAACGATCAAAACCAACCAAATTGGAGATTCTTTTGGAAATTTCCTTTTCCTTAAAGAGCTCTTTTATTTGGTTGAAAATGCCTCAATCATTCATGATAAGAGAATTTATGAATTCAAAAAATCAGTTCTTTTGATGAAAACTGTCTTATTTGTGGTAAAGGAAAGAAATGACTATTCATGCCCTATTTCCTTTGTAATGATGCAAGGGCATTTTGGTTTGAATCGTATTTTGGGTTTCTATCTTATAAATTTCAAGATCAAAAGTTGAGAGATTGGTGGTTAAAATATTTTGAAAATGATGTATTTTCCTCACCTATTAGGAATGATTACTTTAAGATGAGACTTCTCATGTCTTGATGGGTGATTTGGAAGGCTAGCTAGAAATAATTTGTTTTTAGAGATCTCAAAATAAATTCCTCGTCAAATCTTATAGCTATTAATAATTATATGGGGAAGCTTTGAGGTTATACTGGTCCCATAAATGATGGTAATATTCATACCGTTTCTATTCTTAGAGTAATCTCCTTGACATAAGAAGTTATTGTTTTAGTGGATGCTGCTTGTAAGGCTTTAGATGGTAGGGCTAGTTTTGGTTTTGCTATTAAACTTGAATAATGATTTCCTTCATGTAGGAGCTATATGTGGACCTAAGGTCTCCTTTTGCCAACGTGGCCAAAGTGCAGGCGATCCGACATGCCCTTATGAGAGCTAAAGATATGAATTTGGCCAAGATCTTTATTATGTTTGATTTGAAGGATGTGGTTATGGCCTCGATTAATGTCTCCAATTATTAGTCTATCAATGCAATTGTTTTGGATATTCTAAATCTATCTTAATTTGAATTAATCATCTTTGCTTTCATCCCTAGAAGGATTAACAAGGTGATCCATTTTTGTCCTAGAATTTATTATTCTTTAGGCTGTGATGTGATCAAGCTATAACTTTTTCGCTTTGGTGTGTTTTTTTTTTTTTTTTTTTTTTGGTGGTCTGTTTATGTCTTTCTTATTGTTTGGTTGTATTTGGTGTTCTGGTCCTTGTTCTTGATTTAGGTCCTCTGCTTAATGTTTTCTTCCTCCTTTTCCTAATGAATGAATTTTTTTTAAAAAAAAGAATATTCCCACTTGTTTTCCCATTTGGGGTTGTAAAGTGGTGAATTAGGACCGATTGGCCGGTATAGTTCTGAGGATGGGCACATATAAAAGTAGGGTCCATAAATCATAGGCCCATGCCCAGCCCTAGCGAGTAGCCGGAGCCCGGCTCACCTAAAAAATTCTCAGCCTGAGTCCAGGTGGATGGGTTTTTGAAATAAAAAGGGTTTGTTCATTGTCCTAGCTTAGCTGATTGGAAAGAGTGTAAGCGTTTCCAAGTGCATAAATTCTAGTCCAGTTTTGCCCAAGAAACGTGCATTTTGCTTAGCAGGCAACAACGTCTGCCAATCAGGATGGGCTCGGCGTTAGGCTCTCTAGCAGTGAATTCAAGCTGGACCATATTTTAAATGTGGCAATATTATAGTATAGGTAAAAGCCCAGTCCTAGTTCTAAAACGTAAGGCTCAAGCCCAACCCAAAGTGGGCTAGTCCTAGGTAGGGCTCAGGCTGGATCAGTCCAAGAGCACCCAGATATAAAAGGATCCATTGATTAGACATTTTCTTGATGCTGAACCAGTAGAAAGGTCTACTCCTATGATGATTATTATTATTATTATTATTATATCCAGTGGAGCGTGTCCTGGCCCTTTGGGCTGGACTAATCAGGCCCAAGAGAGCTAAGTAAATCTCTTGTGACTCCTGTGTAGTAGCACAGCTTGAAGCCGCAATCTCTAAGAGTAAACAGTGGTCCTTCCCATTGAGGTTACTACACCTATTATTAGAGATCAAGTTTATGAGAGTGCGAAGGCCTGTTTATTAGGACATTCGTTATAGAGGAATCCTTCATTCTAGAGGAATTTTTTGAGAAACTTCATCGGTGCGGAGACACACTGGAACCCAAAGACAAGCCACAGTTGAAAATTACCCGAAAAAAGAATCATATAACAATTGAAAGAAAATAAATCCGCAAGTGTCCAACTGGGCCGCCATCTATATTTGGACAAATTTGGACCGAATGAGTGCTTTATCCGGCTCAGTTTCCTTTAATAGGTGGGCCCCAATAATTGAATTATGTGGTTGCCCATGGACCTGGGAGAATCCTGATCCCTTGCTAGATTGCCCCCAGAAAATGATATGCCTTGCAAATGCAATTGAACCCCTTAAATAATTTTATTAAATATCATCATAAAGGGAACTAAATGATCTTTTGCCGTGTCCAATCACTCGTGGAAATTGTCCTGAGAAAAGAATCCAAATGCAGAGGGAAAGAGTGGGTCCCCACAATTATTGCTCCATATCAATGATGTTGGAACTCGGCCCTCAATTGACACCCATGGAAAGCCACTCGGCCGCACCGCTCTAATTCAAACTTTAAAGCGCCTTCACAGCTCCTATTGGCGGAATGTTTATTTATTTATTGATATTTCCGCCTTATGCGAGCCGAACCCTGGTCCTTCGGTGAGGGAGCCCTCGGATGAGAAAGGAAAACTTGGGATGAAATAACTAATCCTTGGATAAAGAAAAGTTCCTAACTAAATTTGAATAAAGATAATGCGCGTAAGAAACACCTCTAACCATTAGGGTAAAATGATGTTTTTCTATTTTTGGACTGTTTATCCACGTCTAATCATTGTTTGGAGACTATCCTAATTAGGACTAACCAGGGTCTAAATTACTTCCAACCCATATTTTCATCGCTCATCAGATCATACTTCATGCCAATTCTCTCATTACTTGACTAGCGGGGCACACACGAGTTAGATGACAATCCAGAAGTCTTTACCATGAATATGCTCCCAATCTAGACTCTCCTAGGGTCACATATTAAGACTGAATGGAGAGATCAACCTTGATTTTAGCTAGTTACTTAATTCAACTTGGGTCTCTTAGTAGGAAAGTCACATGATTTCTAATAATATGTTTGTTCATGGACTGGAGGAGAAGGGGAAACTATGTGGCTCTTTAAATCACACCGACGACGTCAGAAATTCCATATCATCATAAAAAAAAAGGGCCAAAAATCATAAATATATATATATATAGGCCAAAGAGTAAACCCATCCTCATCCGGGCCCAAAATTTGGGAAGCCCTTTCTTTCCACTTTCTGCCACAACAAAGGTTGCACAAATACATTCTAAATGGACGTACCAACTAGAATAACTGTCCCTTTACCTCTCCTTGCATTATTCTAAATCCACCGTTCAGCAGCATCTAATGGAGCTAAACCTTGGTAGAAAGAAGATATTCATAGCCATATATGATCTAAAGTCATGAAATGATTGATTGGTGTGACTAATGTAAATACAAAGCATTCTTGCATGTAAAGGATCTGAGCTCCACGTCAATCTACACGACAGTTTGTAACTCTTGAAACTGAATACTAGTCTCTTATTATATGTAATCCGGGGCATACACGGCAGGTCATAAACAACTGAATGATGTCCAGTATCATATTATAATAGACCTCTCTTCAAAGGAAAGAGTACAGCCATAAGTTGATTAAATGGCTACGCCAGAACAAAATTAATACCGTTTAATCCTCTGATAGGAACAAAGAACCAGTGTTACTAATCTTATCAACTGCATAGGCAAAATTTTGTTCATGTCCTAAATCACGTGATAGGCCTCCTTTGGATGTTCTCCAAATTCATAAAAAGGGTTTGTTTGCGAAGGTCTGCAAAACTTCATTTCCCACCTTCCTTCCCCATGATCAGATATTCCATGCATTTGAGGGGAAATCAAAGCACCACTTCAGATCAGATGGGTTGTCATTTGATTCTTTCCACCATACCAAACATGAGCTATGTTTTTTTTTTTGGTAACCCAGCCTTAAAAGGGACTGGAATCTCTAGCCCTCTGAAGATGGAGGGAGATAACTCCGGTAAAGTTCAGAAACATAAGGTAACATGTCCTCTGGTGAAAAGAGGTGTCCGGCCAAATTTAAACCCTTACCAGACAAGGCAGGTAATAACTAACATCTATTATCCTTCATCAGCTATGTGTTTTTTTAAAATAAAAAACGAAAAGAAAATATAGTACCTTAGAAAATATAGTACCCTTTTTTCAAGGTGCTCTTCATGCAAAAATAAACCTCTCATTAGGTCACTAAATGATTCAATAGACAAGCAAATCTCCTTACCATTTGTTTGCCATTAGTACCATACAAAATCTTGCATTCTCCCCTTGGTTGATATCTTCCGTTACTTGATTGCATGAGTTGGTGAGATATTCCATTTCCTGCACACCGGACTATGTTCCGAACAGCACTCCAGTGTGCAAGAGATGGAATACACCACAAACCCATGTCCTGCTCCTGTGTTCTGATCTAAGAAACCCATTTACCTGGAACAAGGACTTTTGAAGCCTTCGACTCATGATTCCTGCTTCTGCCATGGATTTCATGATGGAGGCAGATCTCTGCGCATTTACCCATTGAGTGCGTCCAATACTTTCCATCAGGCTGGAATTTATCGACTTGTTTTTGTTGCATAAACAACCGGGTCGTACAATCATGGCCTTTTGTTAATTAAGGAATGAAGTCAGAAAGTGGCCACTTTCAATGACTTAATTCCTTTTTTTTTTTTTTAATGAGGGACAATAGAAAAGGAGCGTCCTTTGCCCGTTAAACTATGCGCAGTTTTCATGTGGGATGCATGCATGGCAAATAATGGAAGGATGACGACGAAAGTGCTCGGATTTTTTTTTTAGTATAAAAAATGTTTGGATGTGTAAGAGAGAAATATGAGATATCAATCCTATCAATTGATCAAATAATAAAAAATAAATAAAGTTTGGAAGTACATATAAATAATCATCCAATGACGTATATATATATATATATATATATATATATGCTTATAACTCTCGTATCATCATTGTTCTCATCAAAGCCTTCTACTAATCATGGTGAAGTTAGCAACTATAAATTTATTTTATATTCTAATGTAATTCTGAAGTCAATATTTAGAGGTGTTTCAGTTTTTTCGAAATATCTTTGCTACTTTCATGCATATCCTCTTACACATACCTTCTTTTCAAATTAATATTTGATGCATTACTTATTTTCATCATGCTCTCTTTATCCATCAACCTTGGAGTGAAGCGGTATTTCTTCTACCCATCATGATGTCTATCTAAGCCTTAAGGTGCACTTTTGTTCCTCATCACCGTTATTATTATCAAAGCTGCTTTTTTTTTTTTTTAGCAATTTGGGTTAGGCTAAAAGGGCCGTTTTTCTATTGAGGATAAAATTCACTAACTTTTATCTGCCTAACTAAACTGTTTAGGTTTCTGATTTTTGCCAAGCACCCAAACAGAATCTCAGAATATATGATCATGTTGTGCTTTGTGGCAGGTGATTGACTCTGGGAATGGACCCACGATGGGCAAAGTCTGTCAAAAAGCCAATCTGGTCGCAGACGTGGGTGTCACTCAGTACTGAGACTGGACACACAATCAAAAGGAAGATTTCTTTCATTCCCATGGAGATCCTCATTTGGATTTTGCCTCCGTAAGCCACATTCCCCACATCGTTCATCTGGCAAGAGGAAGAATTACCTTAAAAAAACAAAAAACACTGAACAGCTGTATGGTTTTGGCTTATATTTGAGAAAATTTTAAAAACATATAAAATTTTTGGCTCAGTTTCAACTTGATATATTTCATTTGATGGTTCATAACCATCTAATGAAATTAGTTTTTCAGTCATTTGGAATCATATGAAAAATTTTCTTTTTTACGATATATCCATAAAGCTAGCTGAAGTAGGCCCCATTCCGTTATTTAGGTTGGACTTAATCATTTTTCTTATATGATTTATTAAAGAAAAAAATATGAAATTGACATAAAGGTATTTTTTGTCATTTTAGAAATTATTCTTAGGATAATTGCATGATTGAAATAAATATAAAAAACTTCTTATTCTTTTAAAATATTCAAATATTCATGTACCTAAAAAAAATTGAGCTAAAATTTTTATTTTCATATTAATTCCCTATGGGTTATATTGGGGACCATCATTTGTTGCATATCCCCATGTCCATGGATGGGGACGGAGATAGGCCTAAAAGGATTGGAAGATCCAGGCTGCCCTGTCATGGGGTCAGGGCCGTCTGGTAGTATCAGATGGAAAGATATTAGGCCATCACCAATCCTTCTTTGTTAACCCCAGTTAATTAAGTGGACTCTGTCCTTGATTCGATATGATTAAAAACAGGGTTTCTAAAATGGCTATAGGACCGTGCAATTCACAATCTGGGCCACGGCGGTGTATATTGTTCGTAGGTTCTTTATTGGTTTGGTTAAGGATTTAATTTGTCAATCAACTAAAAGCTTGCTTCTCTATAATTGTGAATCAATTTTTCTATAATCCAGCATGTAAATTCCAAGTGTATCAGAATATGGATTCGCCAGATCAACGGTTTGAGATGTCAAATCTCGGATGTAATCGTACTTGTAAATTAAAAAAAATGGCTGCATACAATAGTTTTCTACCTTATTGTTTTTTTTATAATCAATTATAATATATTAAAGTCAAAGATTTTGGCTTTAATTTTGACTATTCAGTTATAATTTTGACTGACAGTTGCCCCTATTTATGAAACTGTTTCACATTCTCTCCCCTAACCACTTAACTAATATCTCATTAAGCCACCAACTCTCCACTTTACTACTTCTTATTACTCTCTTTTTTTTTTGGTAAATCTCTCATTTCACCTCATCTCTGCTAATCCCTTTTGGCCCGGTTTTCTTACTTCCATTTTATGAAACTCGTCTAATGAAAAGAAGTACTCCACTAATAACCTATGGATATTTAATTTGTAATGCATGGGAGCACAGGTTGTTGTGCTAGTATCTTGTTGTTCTTCTTGTTCTTTTTCATTGTTTTCTCCCCATTTGATTATAAGTCTATGTGCCCTTAAAAAAAAAAAAAAGGTGTATATATGGGTGGTTCAACACATAAATTATTTAATCCTAATCCTATTGAACGCAAGGAACCCACAAAGCACAAACTGAAAAGTGCGATCTATCAATCCTTATAGACGCATGTTGAAATTGGCATTGATATGAGAGAACTGTACACTTCCACGAGTATGCAGAACTTTGCATAATTCATCCTCAAAAGAGGTGGGCCCATGGATTATTCTCTGCTGAATTCATGACTTGTGCATAGTCATGCTCCTTTTGCTGATGGAAAGGAGACTTTTCACTAGTGGGAGGCTTTTGTGAAAGGCGTTTCACCTTTCTCGATTGCCTTTTAACGACCCTCCATACTTCTTTCTCAACTCAATCTTCTCCTTCTTTTATATAAATATATATATGGCTATGTAGCACTTGGGTGCTTTTTAAGAAAAAAATGCCCCTCTTAGTTGCTACCCACTGAGATACATGATGATCATGAAAGTTTATTGAATACGAAGATCCATATAAGGCCTAACTATATGCAAAATCTTGAGTCCATAAGATATTTCTAACCTTTTGATCTATGTCCCTAAATTTTAATAGTTTATAAGCATCATTTTATTATTATTTTAATTCAATAGTGAAGAAAAGTTGGATGAGTGCCAAACTTGGACTTATGGTTATTCATGGGGGCGTACTGTATATGAAAAGGCTAGATTGAATCAACATGGGCCCTATGACCAAAAAGAGGTGGGGTGAAAAAAGGGACATTTTTAAAGTGGGGCTCTTGTTAGAATTCTTTTCTCTCTCTCTCTCTCTCTCTCTCTATAAATATATATTAAAGTAAAGGTGGCTTGATCATTCTAGAGCTTTCCTCCTGCACTTGTGAAGGCACTTCTTGGAAGTTTTAATGAAATAGCCACATTCACAAACCTTTTTGTGTGAGTCTGTTGGAGGAATCTAGTTATTGGAAAGGTGGGGCTCCCTTTGCCCATAATGCAATAATTAGAAGTGGAGAGTTCGTGTTCTAATTATCATTCTTAGAATTGGGTCATTGAAGGTTTAGGGGGTCATCTAGGATGGATCTATACAATTAATCTCAACAATAATGCGTGCAAATAAACAATTACACAGCCGAAAATAATAAACAAATCAACACAAAAGCACATACCATAAGAAGACATAATTTTACGTGGAAAACCCTAAATAGGAAAAACCCACGAGTCCGACTGAGCTAATAATCAAGCACTATAAATTATCACGCAGTATAAACCACTTACAAATAACCTATGTAACGTACTCCTCATATAAGGAATTACTCTACAACAACTCCTGTCACTGCCTGCTATAAATCCACTCAACTAGATACCCTCTAGTTGTTGAACTTGACTCTTCAAATTTTCTACACTTAGAAGGCAATCTTCTATAAAGATATGTAGAAGACAAAGATTTTTAGAGCAGAACTTTAGCCCTTCAACTCTCTAATGAAAGCTCTAGAGGAAATGATTTTCAAAATATATTCTTCACTTAGAATAATGAGTTCTCTGTTTTAGGGTTAGAAAGAATCTATTTTTATAGCCCCAATTTCGTGCCTCATAATGGTAATCCAACCCAAATAAGAATTTGCACAAAATAGGAAAATCTCACTTTAAATAGAACTAGAAATTCGTGCAATGGCAGTTTTATAATTTCGGAAAGTACAATTTCTCCAAACTTTTCGAGGCCATAACTTTATTATTTTAGCTCCGATTGACGCAATTTTGAAACTTACAGATATCTACTCGAAACTAGCTTTTCAACCGTAGGTCACTTGCCCATAAACGATGCCCAATTTGTGAAATATGGCATTTTTAATCTAAATACCTTAATTTCAACCCTTCTAGGACTCCTTAACTTCTTCAAACTCCCAGTCTAGAATAAATAGAAATATAAATTTGACTATAACTAGAGTTTTGTTCAATCCATGAATTTAGCCAATATACTAAAATTCTTACAATCATATTATGGAAGCTTTTGATTGTTTTATTAAAAACCAATATGTAGTCTTTGTCCTTTCTAACTTGATTCAATCTAATTTGTGATTTCCCATTCATCTCAGCTTGGGAAGGTTAGTGTGTAAACTCATGGTTTAGCTGAGTTAACTTATTTTGATGAAGAATAGAGTCTCGCGACTACATCACTTTGTTTTAACAAGTTGTTTCCGCTCTAAACCAATTGATGGTAGATATGATTTTAAACTTTTTGAATTTTTAAATGCTTGAGGTTTGAAGTTGGCAATTTAATAGTACTTAATTTGATCTTTTAAATTCAATATTTTTACTCAAGATTTTTGTAATATGCAAGATTTTTTTTCATTTTTTCCTTATTGTAGTATTTCTAATGCATATAGAATTTTATTTGTTTCAATTGATTATCATGAACAGAGGTAAATAAACGTATATTTCTAATTTATAAGTATTTGATTTATTTTTAAATATTACAAAAATTATTTTCTGAAAAAGAGTTTCAAATCTTTTGAATTGGATGAGTAGAGTACAACTTGTGTTTTTCAACCTTGATTCTTCTATGTTTAGGACAAGTTCTGTTATCTCTACATTCAAACAAGTAATTTAAATGACCTATCCTTCTCAAACCATGCCGATTTTAAAATAGAATAAAACAAGCTAGTTACAATGTAATGTGTAAACCAAGTGGAGATTAAAAAGATAATGCTGGGTTACTAGAAGCTAGGGCTACTGGAGACATACGTGCTGCTGGTTGGGTGTTTGTTTGTTTGTTTTTTTTTTTTAATATACACCTACTCTATGAATTAAGTTTTAGAATATTTTACAGTGCTTGTTGTGTTGGCCTCTTTTAGTCATATGCGGTGTTTTGATTCTTTTATAAGGGTTCTATATTAACTTCACGCAAGTGTAGACCCAAGAATTCCTCTTTGGGGGCCACTTTGTAGAACAAAATTGTTGGGAAGACCATGTAACAAAGTGCACGTAGTTTTCAAAATATATAGCAGTTTTTTTTTTAATTAAGAGGGGTGAAGGTGTGGCATATCCAGGAAATTATGGAATTTTCTCAAACTTAAAGGAGATTTTAGAATTTTGGGAAGGTCATGGTCCCTGCCTCCCCTACTTCTGCTAGTGTTTTTCCCCATGAAAACTATCACAAATAGTAATCTTCTATGGATTTTTTTCTCTCCTCTCTTGACTACACTCATCCTTTGTTCTCCACACAAATATTTTCCTCCTTCATCCTCCACCCAAGTATGCTTGGGACAATGCTCTAGCTTTGCCAAGACTCTCTATGGCACAATGGGTGAGAAGGGACACCCGTGACCACTTGAGCTATCCCACGTTCTCATCCTTTGACTTTTCTATTATTCTCTTATTATGCTATCTTTGTACCAATTATAATATATTAAAGAGAAGGATTTTGGGTTCGATTTTGACTTATTTCCTTTCAATTTTGACTTTTTTTATTGAGCATTTGTAAAAATACTAAAAAATATATAGGTTAGGGGATTTTAATTCATGAACTCCTACCTTTAAATAAGTAACATAACCATTATGGTGCTCAAATGTATATGTATTGATTTACAAAAATATATGAAAACTAATTATATGGAATGTGGACCCTAGCCATGTGGGTCATGCCCATATTTAGCAAAAGTTATTGCGCTATTGTTAATTAATCAAATGACAACCATAGAAATAACCTCCCCTTAGATGGTTCAACACTCAATAATTCCTTGTTACCTAGTAATGTAGGCTCATTTTTTTCCCATGATAAAGTTCCCTCCACATTTGATTTGGAGAGGATGAAGCCTTACCCATTCAAACTGAATCTGCTTTTTTTTTTTTTAAGTTTATAGGGCTAGTTTTTATTTTTTATTTTATTGGTAATCTAGTTGAGGGGACTCGCACATGAGAAGGACACACACAACTCCAGACATGAGGAATAATGGAAACTCAGACATGTGAATAGCATATAAACAACTCGCACATGCAGGATAATGGGATCACAAGCATGTGAGGGATGCACACAACTCACACATGTAAGGTAATGAGAACTCACATGTGTGAGAAAACACAATAAAACTTGCACATGTGAGGTGATAAAACTCACACATACAAAGATTGGAAAGGTGAGGTTTGAACTAGAGGCCTATCAGTAAGAACCATCAATTCAAACCACTAGGGTAAGGAGCTATTCTTAAGTTTATAGAGCTAGGTAGTAAGTACTCCATATGCCCCTCATTATTAGAAATTGGTACTTGCCTATACATTCCAACTATTCCTTTAATCTGATGGTTAATTATGCCCATTGGATATGATTTGTGATAGATGAATAATGCAAAAAACCCTTTCTCCTGTCTCCATCGAAAATTAGAGGAGATCAAAATGTTGGAGATATATGTTTCAAGTGGTTCTTTGTGATCAAGAACAACCACTTACCTTAGTTGCAATGTTGGTTCTTACCGGCTTGACTAGGATTCAAATTCAGCCATGAACCTTTTCTCACCTGAGGTTTTCCTCCCTCACCTAGGCTCCCCAATCTCACCCGAGGTCCCAACCGCCCCCCAAGGCTTACAAATAAAAAAGGTAGTGCCTTGTGATTACTTTCACAGCATGTGTTTCTACAAAACATCAATGTTTGGCCATTTTTTTGTTCTCAAATGTGTTTGTATTACTATTTCTTAAGCTCTAGTAAATACTCACCACATATATACGCACAAACAACCGAAGTTTCTAATCAATAGAGATGCAACTAGGGATTAATCCATGATAGCTTCTGTAGAGATTTTTCTCATTAAGAAGCTACAATTTGGGTTAAGTGAATTCAGGGTTGATCAGTCAAGCTTGGGTATAAAAAAAAAGGGCAGCCCAATATACAAGGCTCCCACATAGCGAGGTCCGAAGAGGGCAAGATGTACATAGCCTTACCTTCATTTTGACGAGGCTGTTTTCTTGACTTGAACCCGCATCCTCCAGGACGCTACCAGTAAACCTTTACCGTTGGCCAAGCCGCCTTCATCAATCAAGCTTGGGTATACCATTCTATAATCCAAATTGAGCATAGGTTGGCCTAATACCCAATCTGCAAGAGTTGTGTGTGCATGTACATGTGCATGTGTGTGTGTGTACGTGGAGAGGAAGAGAGAGTTACTACTTTCACATAAAAAGTTATTTCAATACAAGCTTAAATATACTACCTCCTACACACATAAGAACTAACTAGATTAAGATCTAAATTAAACATACATACATTCTAGCTAAAAGATTTGCGTGGGAATTAGATTATAGTTCAAATAATACTACTTTTATGTAGCTGAAAACAAAAGCACTCAACTACACAAGGAAGGAAATACAATATTTAACATGAGCCCAAATGGGAAAAAACCACGAGTCCAAAGTGGACTAATCAAATACTAACTTCTATAGTTACAAGATATACTCAATACCCTATAGTCAGTCCTCAACACAAAGCGTTGTAATTGTTCTTGGCCGATCCCTCGACATGTAATCCCTCAGTGCCCTGATATTAGTGCTTTGATCACTACTGTTGACCTATAAAAATTGCAAATACTGCAGCGAAGACACCTCATCTCAGCTTAATTTAGGCTACAGAGGTTATTTGCAGATCCTGGGGAATCACTGTAAGAACCGGCATTCCATGAAGATCAAGATAGCTGGAACTCTCAGAGGAAGTTCAAATTTCGGGTTGAACAGAGATCATCAAACTCAAAAGCCACAAACATGTCAGCCTGAAGTCAGTTCCCCCCCCAAGCCAAGGGGTTACTGACCAAAGTCCTGCTTCCCAATGTCCAAAATTAATGAAATTTAGACGCGAAGCTTCAGTCATGCTCATAAGATACTTTGCAAATTTTCAAGATGAAAAGACTCTGTTTGGCCTAAATTTCATTACATGTCAGCTTAGAGGACAGTAATCCCGAATTTGGGGGTCATCGGCTAAGATCTTACTTCCAGAAGGCCAAAGCAGAAAAAATTTGGAACAAATGCTCAAAGAATGCCCCAAGTTATTCTCCCAAAGTTTCAAGTCAAGGGGAGGTTGTTCAGATAGAAAACAAGCTAACTATCTCAATGTAGAGTGAATAGTGACCTAACGCATGCAATGAATAGGTTACTATTCGAAATCCTACTTCCTCAAATCCAGACTGCATGAAATTTGGATGAATACTCCAAGATGTTCTTGACGTCAGTCCCTCCAAGTTTCAAATCAAACCGGGGTCATTTGGGCTTCAAACAGCTGAAACAAGGGCCCACTGTCATAAAAAGTCAACTGGAGAGTTGACCAAGTTCAGATGGTCAAAAAAATCTGAAACTTCTGTGACACACTCAAAATAGTGTCAAGAAGTATCCCCCCAAGTTTCGTGGCGATTGGACACCGTTTGGGCCCCGAACAGGCGGAAACAAGCCACATATGCAAAATTCCAAGAATGGGCCTTGGGAGTGACCGGGGCCCACAAACAAAAGGAGTTGACCATGTTCAGGTGGTCAAACAGAGCTGAAACTTCTGTGACACACTCAAAATAGTGTCAAGAAGCATCCCTCCAAGTTTCGTCGCGATTGAACACCGTTTGGGCCCCGAACAGGCAGAAACAAGCCATATATGCAAAATTCCAAAAATGGGCCTTGGGAGTGACCGGGGCCCACAAACAAAAGGAGTTGACCATGTTCAGGTGGTCAAACAGAGCTGAAACTTCTGTGACATACTCAAAATAGTGTCAAGAAGCATCCCTCCAAGTTTCGTGGCGATTGGACACCGTTTGGGCCCCGAACAGGCGGAAACAAGCCACATATGCAAAATTCCAAGAATGGGCCTTGGGAGTGACCGGGGGCGCACAAACAAAAGGAGTTGACCATGTTCAGGTGGTCAAACAGAGCTGAAACTTCTGTGACACACTCAAAATAGTGTCAAGAAGCATCCCTCTAAGTTTTGTGGCGATTGGACACCGTTTGGGCCCCGAACAGGCGGAAACAAGCCACATATGCAAAATTCCAAGAATGGGCCTTGGGAGTGACCGGGGGCCCACAAACAAAAGGGGTTGACCATGTTCAGGTGGTCAAACAGAGCTGAAAATTCTGTGACACACTCAAAATAGTGTCAAGAAGCATCCCTCCAAGTTTCGTGGCGATTGGACACCGTTTGGGCCCCGAACAGGCGGAAACAAGCCACATATGCAAAATTCCAAGAATGGGCCTTGGGAGTGACCGGGGGCCCACAAACAAAAGGAGTTGACCGTGTTCCGGTGGTCAAACAGAGCTAAAACTTCTGTGACACACTCAAAATAGTGTCAAGAAGTATCCCTCCAAGTTTCATGGCGATTGGACACCGTTTGGGCCCCGAACAGGCAGAAACAAGCCACATATGCAAAATTCCAAGAATGGGCCTTTGGAGTGACCGGGGGCCCACAAACAAAAGGAGTTGACCATGTTCAGGTGGTCAAACAGAGCTGAAACTTCTGTGACACACTCAAAATAGTGTCAAGAAGCATCCCTCCAAGTTTCGTGGCGATTGGACACCGTTTGGGCCCCGAACAGGCGGAAACAAGCCACATATGCAAAATTCCAAGAATGGGCCTTGGGAGTGACCGGGGCCCACAAACAAAAGGAGTTGACCATGTTCAGGTGGTCAAACAGAGCTGAAACTTCTATGAAACACTTAAGATGGTGTCAAGCAACATCTCTCCAACTTTCGTGATGATTGGACATCATTCGGGCCTCAAACAATGGAAAATGGACCGCATATGCAATGTTCCAAAAGTGGGCCTTGTCCGTGACCGGGGCCCAATTAATGAAAAAGTTGACCAACTTCCTCAAGTCAAAATGGGTTGAAATTTTTCTGACATGTATACAATAGTGTTAATAAGCATCCCTCCAAGTTTGGTGACAATCGGACTTCGTTTGAGCCCAAAACAGATGAAAATGGGCCACATACGCGAAAAACCTAAAATTGGGCCTCGTCCGTGGCCCAGTCTGCGGTCACGGACCTTCAAAAGAGGTTTCCCACGATTTTGGGTGGTTTCCCTCCACTCCTCTTCGAAATCCAACTCCCCACAACTGCTATTAACTCCCCAAAACTGCACAAAACTGATTGGGGAGTCTATAAAAAGAGAGAATTTGGAAGAAACAAGGGACACACACACACACATAAGGAAGAAAAGTGAAGAAATTGAAGAAAGCACTACCTAAGGCAACAAGAAGCAAGCTCCAGCAGCACTTCCACGACCATTCCCACCTTCTTTTCTTAGTTTTAAAGGTGAGCAAGAAAATTCAGAAGGAGAGAAGGAAGGGAAATGGCCAAAGTCCATATCATGTTCGTACGACGCCAATTTTTGAGAGGATGACATTGTCACCTCTGTTTCTCTCATTCGTAGGGCTTCTTAGCCATTACAAGAGTTGTGAAAGAAGCCTCTCTAGGCCTCATTTTGTTCCTTGAAAATGATAGGTTCAAATGACACAACTCCTGCTTCAAATTTGCCCATTTCGGACTTGAAACAAAAATGCAGTCCGTAAGCACGAATGATGAGTTACAGCGGTTTCAATTGATTCCATGATAAAAAGTGATCTTCTTGATGGTTGTCCACCGCTCCAAAGTCATGAGAATGGAGTTCCGACACTTGAAAGAAGTTCCAAGAAAGAACCAGCGCGAACAGCACAAAAAAACGAAGGCACAAGGCCATTGTCTGTCAGTGACCGTGACCCCGGTCACTGGCAAGTTCCAGTGACCGCGGGTGAGTCACGGTCACTGGAAGGCCCCAGTGACCGCGGGTGAGTCATGGTCACTGGAAGGCCCCAGTGACCGCAGGTGAGTCACGGTCACTGGAAGGCCCGAGTGACTGCGGGTGAGTCACGGTCACTGGAATGGGGCAGTGACCGCGGGTCACGGTCACCCCCCATCTTTTCCCCTTTTCCACATTTTCTTCCACCTTATGTACATTTTCTTATATTTTCCAAATTGAGATCACATCTGAGACTTGAGGGAGGGGTTGTAAACTTTCAAAATGTATGTAAACAACCTGCATCCCCGCGGTCAGGGCACTTGAACCCATGTAAACAAAAGGGAAATTAATGATGAACTGTAATTATTTTCCCATTCTTCTTAACGCTTAAAGTGCGTGAATGTCGGACCTTGATTCCGTAATTCATTTCCACACATATACATTTTTAAGCGCGATCAGAAGATTGGCGCCGTCTGTGGGAAATTATATGCCCTAATTTGTGATCAAATTTGATGAAAAATGCATGAAAGCGCTGAAAATTGCTGAAAAGTGCTGCTGTTGCCCTGAAAACTGCCGCTGTTGCCCTGAAAACTGCCGCTGTTGCCCTGAAAACTGCTGCTGTTGCACTGTAACTGCTGCTGTTGCACTGAAAGTGCCGCTGTTGCACTGTAACTGCTGCTGTTGCACTGAAAGTGCCGCTGTTGCACTGAAAACTGCCGCTGTTGCACTGTAACTGCTGCTGTTGCACTGAAAGTGCCGCTGTTGCACTGTGACTGCTGCTATTGCACTGAAAGTGCTGTTGTTGCCCTGAAAACTGCCGCTGTTGCACTGTAACTGCTGCTGTTGCACTGAAAGTGCCGCTGTTGCACTGTGATTGCTGCTGTTGCACTGTAACTGCTGCTATTGCACTAAAAGTGCTGCTGTTGTGTTAAAGAATGCTGCTGTTTCACTGAAACTGCTGCTATTGCACTGGAAACTGCTGCTATTGTGCTGAAAACTGCTGCTGTTTCACTGAAAACTGCTGCTAAAAGCCTGTGACCCAGACACACGGTCACTTACCTATTTTTATAATGACAAAGGCTTATTTAACCTCCAATTACACCCATAGAAGACCTAGGATGTCTGCAATGGGTTTGAAAATATCATTAAATGACTTTTGCACTTTGAAGTGCATATTGTTCATACAAATGAAAGCATTGGGCACCTTGATGTGGGTACACTTGCCATTTAATTGGAAGAATTTGCACTTTGATGTGCATAACTTGATTGAATGAATTCGCACCTTGATGTGCATGGACCAAATCATCACCCTTTTCACTTTAGAAAAGTGATGATTCAGTTCAAAGGGCTTCTGACCTATATAAAATGTTTATTAAATCAGTGATAAGACCAACGACATTGTAATTATGCATTGTCCGGCGTCAACCACTGATGGATCTTGTGTGGTCATTGTGATAGTGGTGCAGGCTTGATCCTGTGGGCCCTATCCCTTTGATTGATCCAACCCTCTCTTGCTTATAAGTCTGACAGAGATAGTCCAGATATGCTGCTGAAATTTCGGTAGCCAGGACTAGTCAGCATAGCATGCTTTTAAGCCTGACTCGATAAACCCGAAATGCTGCAGAATTCTGACAGTAGGGATAGTCAGCATAGCATAATGAGATGGGATTTATGCCTATATCTAACCATTTCGGTTCAAAACCATGTTGGTCTAGATGGCATCTATAAACCATTCCGGCTAGCCCAAGAGGCAGCCATGTTGGTTATACCACTAATATAGTCCTGTGGGCTTACTTTTTGCAGAGACATCATGGGTTCCCTGATCATCACTTTTGATGAGGCCAAGGAGAGGCTCTCTAAAATATCCATGACCCAAAACAAACCAACTGTAAAAGCATCAAAAAAGGCTCGAATGGACTTTACTATGTCAAGAGTCTCAGTATTTCAGATACTCTCTATTCCAACAGGCTCTATAACTTCGGCTGATCCAAATGGGTCATCAGTGACCCTTAAATTCATCAGGAAAACTAAAACTCCCAAATCTTGGGTTTCCAAATACGCCCAGAATCCGTTTGGAGTTTTCAACAAGGTTCAGAAGGAACCAAATCACAAACTGAAGTCAGAAGGCAGCAATCTTTATATCACCAAGCCTCGTATGGGGGCAAGGCAGGTCCGGTCCACGGATCATAAATCAATGGTACTTAACAAGTCACATTTAATGACTGCTCAATGCTTAAAGTCACCACTTACTAGGCCCAAACAGCGGGTCATTACCAAGCAAACACCAAAGGACTTTCGGCAATTCCTAACTCGTAAGAAGGTCCAAAAGGGTGCATCCATCCCCAGATACAGCACGTGGTCACCTTAACCACACACTCCAAAATCCAATATGGCTGAGAATAAACTCTTGGCCTCAGTTGAAGATAATACTTTCTATCCTCTGACTCAAAAAGAAGGACGGAGGTTTGGCAGGGGGCATTTACCTTCTATCATAGTGGCACCTTCTTCGCTATCTTCACCCCAAGGCTTATCATATGGCGCTGAAGGCAACAAACAAGTTGAGCAATTGGTTATCAATAATTCGACCAATCTCGCTCATTTCAAAGATTCGCTCCAACAAAAGAAAGAACAAAAGAAAAAGAATAAAGGGGGTGCTATTGACATCCTTTCACTTCCCTCTTCAGATTCCATGGATTGGGAACGAGTGACAAGCACTTCTAGGCCGTTGGTTGCCAAGTTTAAAGATCAGACCTCAGCAGCCAGGATGGCTAACCAACTCAAGAAGAAAGTTTTAGCCCATTACAAGGACCAAACTCAGAAGCTGTCACAGTGCAAGATCACTAAAAAATGGGTGGTTAAAGAAGACGATCCGGACTTGACCTCGTCTTGCATAGTCGGGCCAGGTTCAATTCGAAGAATTACTCAGAGTATGGCTCGGACTCAATTACAAGAGTCTGATTCAAACTCTCATTCAAGTAGCACTTCTGAAGGTCATGTCGAAACTGATTCTGACGATGATCCTATCACTATCTTGGATACAAAAGATAGTCAATCTACTCCTCAGGCATTAACATCATCCTATCCCCGTCATTACACTGTGTTTATGGCTGAAAGGAATGGAACTAGCAAGGATAGAAATGACGATGCTAGTGGCAGTAAAGATGCTCACGAAAAAGATGCTAGTGAAAATGAGAATGACAATGTCAGTGATGTTGTCAAACAACAAGGAGCTATGATCGACCACTTAACTGCCCACGTGAAAATCTTAACAGATAAGCTAGGTGGTCTGGATGAAGTTCAAATAAATCCTCCATTTGCCAACAGAAGAGAACAAGCAATGATCATGAAGAATGCCACTAAAATTGACCGTCTCACAGCTCAATTCAAGTCCCTAACAGACAAGGTGATAGCTGCAGGTTTTACTGGTGGTGATCATTCATCAATCCTTGGTCTTCATGCAAATCCTGAAAAACATGTAACCTTCAAAGAAGTTGAAGAGATACTGACAAAATCAAAAGTGGAGACCAGAATGAAAAAGAAAGGTATTACACCCAAGTATCCCCCAGAATTTGATCTGGTTTTATTTCCACCAGATTATAAACTTCCGACTTTCCAACTATACCTTGGGAAAGGGTCGGCATATCAGCATATTGTGCATTTCAAATCACTCCTAGGAAGCCTGCCAGAGTTAGATGCACTAAAAATAAGACTATTCGTCGGCACATTGAAAGGAGTCGCCTTCGATTGGTACAAGCAGTTACCAGAACTCTCATTCATGACATGGCCGATCACAGAAGAGAAGTTCTTACTCCATTTTCAGGAGGAGGATCAAACAGTTACCTTTGCTATGCTCAGCAGCACAAGGCAGGGAGACAACGAAACTGCACAGGCCTTTATCAATAGATGGAGAGCATTATCCTATAAATGCTTGGAACAACCATCTCAAAAGGCAACGATCAAAATGTGCAAAACCAATTTGCGACCAGAAATCAAGGCTATCATACTTAGTCATAAAACTAAGTCTTTGGCCCGATTGGTTGAAGTTGCCACCAATGCAGAACTAACTCTCAAAGAGATCAGTCAAAGTCAAAGCTATATTGAAGATGCCTTCTCTGAGAACTCTTAAATAACTCAAGGGATTGCAGGGCAAACCTGCCTACATTTGCAGCCTCAACTCCAGGCAAACCTCTCATCCTCTACATTCGAGCTCTTGATCACTCTCTGGGGGCATTGCCAGCTCAAAAGAAAAACGAGGAAATTACACCACTATATTATTTCCAATGAAATGTTGTCACGACCCGAGCCCAGGGACCGGGGGTCAGCCAAAAAAAGCCAAGCCAGTGACACACGTACTCCCGTGCATGCACACCTGGACCCCGTCCAAGTATACACACACAAGGGATCACACACGTGCAAAACAAGTATGCGGAAGCTAACAATGTCAACAAGAGACACAAGGCACATAAGAACAAAGACATAATAGTCAAAAGCTGATATAACAGTCTGAACATACACACGGAATCCAATCACAATGTCTAGAACCTGAGTACAATCAATGATAGGAAAAGGAACATGAGATGCATGCATGCAGAGAACTGTCGCGCTCTAATAGTGTGCGATAGCACACACCCCGCGAACCTGAAGAGACAGCTGGAGTCTCCCAAGCAAACTGACAACTGACAAGGACACGAGAGAAGGTACCTGAGCCTGCAACACCAATGACAATATATAAGTACGACGACTTAGCAAAGTATAAGCCAACAAGAAGATAACACGAATTGTGTCTAATACTGGATAATACTGAACCATAATCCTAATGCAATATCCATTGAGAGCATGTTCGTATACTAAACAATTGTGCAAGTGCAAATGCATAATTAATAAGCATGCTAACAGAATCACAAACAGATAACACTCAAGGTGGCTACTACATCGGCCATTTTCTCCCTTACGAGAGCACGCAAGATGAGAACACCAGCGACCGGGCCAGGGTACGCATGGGTCTCCAATTTCCCGGGGTCCGGAGTCCCAGGACACGACACTCTGCAGAGGTAAACACTTAAACTAAACCATAGTTAACCCCGTCGGGTATCCTAAGGCTGAGGCTCAGTAGTGCCAAGACCAATCACAATCAATCAGATGATGCACCTCGATCACTTATCACTTAGCATGTCACTTATCACTTACAGATCTTACAGATCACACATATCATACTGAACGAACAATAGGAAGTGCATCAAATAAACTAATACTGAATGCAAGTCATACGGATAACTGATACTGAATGTACACAAGCTGATACGGAAGGCAGACAAGCAAGACTGAATGCAGATAAGCAATACAGATAACAGATGCTGACTAAACACAAGTAAATCAAAGAAGTACTGATCACCAGCACGGACTCAGAACTCAAGCACTCAAAGACTCATATCACATGAACACTGATGCAAGTACTCCAATGGTGCAACGGGAAAACACAATACACAATAATAGAATGGTTCCACCCGGGCTTCGCTCTGGGGTTGCTGCATGTCCCACAGAATCGAGAGGTCCAGCGTAGAACACATAAGAGGGCATAACCGAAAGCAATATGCTGTACAAATCAGGATGCTTTTACGAATCAAGGTCAATTACAAGCCAAACCTACACTAATTATCCAGTGCTTCTAACCGTGCATGTTGATGTAGTTTTAAGTTGTTCGATGCACCATTGTCTAGGGTTGCAGTGTCTGGAGTGTGCACCGAAGTCCCTTAAACCAACACCCATGGGGAGGTGTTAAACAACTGGATAACGGTCATGAATGATTCGCAGCCCACGAGGTCATTCATGTCATTCAGACAATCCATTGGTCATGTTCGGTTATCTACATTCTAACATGAAAGTCAGATACGGTCTCTTTCTTAAACCTAGTCCTTTTTATCCTTTCTCAGACACCTTACGGCGTAGCCGTAGGTAACCTTACGGCTTAGCCGTGGCATCTTACGGCGTAGCCGTACTATGCACTACGGCTGAGCCGAGGCTCCCGAAATGTCCATCCGGATTTACGGCTTAACCGTCTTTTGCTCTACGGCTCAGCCGTATCCTGGTCCACGGCTTAGCCGTAAGACAATGTACGGCTTAGATCAGGCTGGGCCGTAGAAGAATGGCAAATTGCCAACTCTCAGTTATTTTCAGGTAACAGTCTGTACTGTTCTACGGTTCAGGTTACGGTTTGGTCTCGGCTTAGCCGTAAGCCATCTCACGGCTTAGCCGTAGCACATTTCACGGCGTAGCCATGCGTGCACAGAAGCATTTTTTTCCTGAAATCGTTACAGTCATACAGAACTTGGACGAAATGACTGAAAACAGCAAAGTAACAGCAGATTGAGCTCAATAGGGCTGTCTAACACTGAGGAACACAATGAAGAACAAGAATACAACAATCACATCAATATCAATCGGTGTTTATACAACTTGGGCTTATACTTGCCTCACAGACGAAATCCACACGTTGCTTTGGCTCAGATGCACGAGAAACCACACACAAATCGAGCTCCTTTCTTCCTCCCTCAGGCAACAGAAACAGAGAAGGAGAGAGCTGAACCGAGAGAGAGAGAGAGAGAGACGAGCTGGGAGCTGAAAACGATCGAGAGAGAGAGAAATAGAGTAGGTGAGATATTTATAACATAAGTTGAGTCCAAATTACATTTAAGTCCAAATAGCTTATACAAATATCAGTTTGAGTCAAATGACGGTCCAACGAAAGCAAACGAAATCAATCGGATCCAAGACAGTTACACAAATCGACAAGCTCAACGAAATACACGCGCTGACGTCAGAATGACGCAAAACTGACAAAGTCACTCAAAAGCCAAAATTACGAAAAAGGGCTCGGACTACCTAGTCCAAGTCAACTCAACCCAAACGATCTCTCTGAGACTCAAAACCAAAGAAAATAAGGCCAAAACATACTTAACGACAAACTCACATGCCATTACCCACTAATCCGGGTCAACTCGGGTCAGGGTGTTACAAATGTATTTGGTTTCCAACACCAATCCACTGAAGGCATTTGTGACAAAAGCTGGTGCACTGGCTTTCAACAGGACTATTTGCAAAATTTTGAAGAAAATGGTCTCTGGCAACAAAAGGTTGGAGTACCAAACTTCCAGAAGCATTGTGGGCATACAGAACTACTGTTCGTAGTCCGACCAAGTCAACACCATATTCGTTGGTTTATGGTTGTGAAACTGTGATACCCTTATAAATTCAACTTCCTTCTTTTCGGGTAGCTATGATGAAAAAATACACTGAAAAAAAAAAAAAGAATACCAAGCTCAGACTCCAAGAGCTAAAGAGCCTTGATGAGAAAAGGCTTGCCGCTTGACAAAGCATCAGCTCTATCACGCTCATATGACTGGATCTTTTGATAAGAAGGTCAAAAAATACAGAGCTTACAAGAAAAGAGACTTAGTCCTTGCAGTCAAAAGGCAGATGTTCTCCACACAGATGTCAAAAGGCAAGTTTAAAGTCAAATGGGAAAGACCTTTTATTGTCAACAAGGTTTAATCCAATGGTGCACGCGCACTCCTCAAACTCGAAGGAGACAGATGCATGATGTTTATCAATGGAAAACTTCTCAAGAAATATATACCTGAATGTCATTGGTACACCCAAACCATATACAATGTACCCAAACCATGTACAGTGTACATTTTCATTCCAAAACCAAAATTCTCTAGTTTCGAGCCTCACAACCTATGACTCCTAACCAAAATCTCTTAGACTTGTATAAAATGACTACGAGGATCAAGTCCCACGACCCCTCTAGTCAAACTTTTGTTACTTGGATAACGTCCGTACAAGACCCCTTGTAACATCCAGCTATATAGATTAAGTCTTTTTGCAGACCCTGTATAGCAAAACTCAGCTGTGTGGAATAAGTCTTTTTTTAGACCTCATATAGCTAATCCTTAGTTGTATAGAACAAGTCTTTTGTAGACCCTATATGACTACCTTCGGTTATATAGAACAAGTCTTTTTGCAGACCCTGTATAACCAAAATCAAAACAAAAACCAAAACCAAATCTTTGTCCTAAGGAATAAGTCAAAGATCCCGGGATAGCCTCACACATGGGTACCGGATAACATCTACTTTGTTTGACCCCTTTCGACACCAAAAGGATCAAGTCATGGACCCTGGAGAAAGCCTCACACATGGGCACCGGATAACGTCCACTTATATGACTCCCTTATTTTTGATTTGTGGATCCAAAAGATCGCAAATCACACCCTCATACAAGTCTGAGAAAACCAAACCAAACAAACCATCCACATAAACCACATCAAACATCCACAGAAAATCAAACCAAACACCCATACCAATGACAAAAATAGAAAGGAAAAACATTTTCCATTGATATCCATTTTAAAGTTTGAATACAAGCAGTGAAGTCAATGTACACATGGCCTCCAGGGCTAATTAGAAAAAGCAAAACCATCAAATGGAAGGTGCAGCATAGAATCTCAGTCCAGGAACTTCTCCAGTTTCCCCTTGGCATTTAGCACTTCTGCCATGAGGATGCGCCCTTTGTAGCTTGCATAAGCTGGGATAGCAGTACTAATGTCAATCTCGTCCAGCTTACCAGTTTCTCGGTGACAAAGCTTTAGCCCTCTGGAGCCACAATTTAACATCAAATGCTTCATTTGGGTCTTTCGGATCAGGCTCTCTTGTGGTCTTACCCTTGGCACGACTTTTAGGTGCCCCAACAGTTGCAGTTGCAGGTGCTTTACCTCTTCTATCTGCAAAACAGATCAAAAGAAAGAAAAGATGGATATCAGTAACAATGATATGGAACTTCTCAAAAAAAAAAAAAAAAAAAAAAACTGTTTGGCCTCCTTACCCACGGTCATTGCAAACTTGAACTGATGGAGCCCATTGCTAAATCCCCTCGAGCTCAAGTCCTTCCCACAAATACAATTTGGTTACGATTAAAATCAGTGGAGTCTAAAACCTTGATCAAGTCTCGATGGATTCGTCCTTCTTCATCTACGGTCTCTTAATTTTAAGCAATGAAATCCATAACATGATCATCTTTTGTTTAAAATTCTCATGATGGGTCCACTTGGAGTAACTTACCAAAGAAATAATCCTATTTTTAGGGTATTTCGAGGGAAATTATACAAAAAAAGAGAGGCGGAGTTTCTTTCCAAATCAACTTTGGGTCAAAATTTGATTTCAAACCAATGTCTCAAATTGTTTTTCATCAAAACCCATAAAGGCCAATCTCTTTCAAAATTAAATCTCATTTTGTCAAAATTGCATCTCATTTTAAATCATGTCAAGCTAAGTCAAAACCCAAACTTTGATATTTGAAAATGAACCAAAAAATCCATGAAAATCCAAACCCAAATCCATTTTCTCTAAAATTTTTGAATTTCTTAAAACCTCAGGGATTCTTTTTGTGGGTGTTCCCCACATCCCCATAGAGACGCCACTCTGGATATCTGTGAAAAATAGGTCAAAAGAAAATCAAATTCATTTCCAAAATCCAAACAAAATTCATAAACTTCTGAATTTTCTAAATACCTAAGGGATTCCTTTGTGGGTGTTCCCCACAGTCCCCACGGAGATGTTACTTTTGATATCCGTGAAAATAGGGCAAAGAAATTCAGATTTCTTATGTCTTTTCAAAATTCCGTCATCAAACCCTTCATGGTTTTTATCAAAATTTTCAAATCTCAAAGTTTAGGTCTACAACCTACCTTGACAAACTGTCTTTTCATCAAGCCATCCATCATTCCCACAGATTGGCTATTTCGAGGCACAATGATTATTATACTATAATCATTGCACCTCGAGGGGGCACTTGTTGACCTATAAAAATTGCAAATACTGCAGCGAAGACACCTCATCTCAGCTTAATTTAGGCTACAGAGGTTATTTGCAGATCCTGGGGAATCACTGTAAGAACCGGCATTCCATGAAGATCAAGATAGCTGGAACTCTCAGAGGAAGTTCAAATTTCGGGTTGAACAGAGATCATCAAACTCAAAAGCCACAAACATGTCAGCCTGAAGTCAGTTCCCCCCCCAAGCCAAGGGGTTACTGACCAAAGTCCTGCTTCCCAATGTCCAAAATTAATGAAATTTAGACGCGAAGCTTCAGTCATGCTCATAAGATACTTTGCAAATTTTCAAGATGAAAAGACTCTGTTTGGCCTAAATTTCATTACATGTCAGCTTAGAGGACAGTAATCCCGAATTTGGGGGTCATCGGCTAAGATCTTACTTCCAGAAGGCCAAAGCAGAAAAAATTTGGAACAAATGCTCAAAGAATGCCCCAAGTTATTCTCCCAAAGTTTCAAGTCAAGGGGAGGTTGTTCAGATAGAAAACAAGCTAACTATCTCAATGTGGAGTGAATAGTGACCTAACGCATGCAATGAATAGGTTACTATTCGAAATCCTACTTCCTCAAATCCAGACTGCATGAAATTTGGATGAATACTCCAAGATGTTCTTGACGTCAGTCCCTCCAAGTTTCAAATCAAACCGGGGTCATTTGGGCTTCAAACAGCTGAAACAAGGGCCCACTGTCATAAAAAGTCAACTGGAGAGTTGACCAAGTTCAGATGGTCAAAAAAAGCTGAAACTTCTGTGACACACTCAAAATAGTGTCAAGAAGTATCCCCCCAAGTTTCGTGGCGATTGGACACCGTTTGGGCCCCGAACAGGCGGAAACAAGCCACATATGCAAAATTCCAAGAATGGGCCTTGGGAGTGACCGGGGCCCACAAACAAAAGGAGTTGACCATGTTCAGGTGGTCAAACAGAGCTGAAACTTCTATGAAACACTTAAGATGGTGTCAAGCAACATCTCTCCAACTTTCGTGATGATTGGACATCATTCGGGCCTCAAACAATGGAAAATGGACCGCATATGCAATGTTCCAAAAGTGGGCCTTGTCCGTGACCGGGGCCCAATTAATGAAAAAGTTGACCAACTTCCTCAAGTCAAAATGGGCTGAAATTTTTATGACATGTATACAATAGTGTTAAGAAGCATCCCTCCAAGTTTGGTGACAATCGGACTTCGTTTGAGCCCAAAACAGATGAAAATGGGCCACATACGCGAAAAACCTAAAATTGGGCCTCGTCCGTGGCCCAGTCTGCGGTCACGGACCTTCAAAAGAGGTTTCCCACGATTTTGGGTGGTTTCCCTCCACTCCTCTTCGAAATCCAACTCCCCACAACTGCTATTAACTCCCCAAAACTGCACAAAACTGATTGGGGAGTCTATAAAAAGAGAGAATTTGGAAGAAACAAGGGACACACACACACACATAAGGAAGAAAAGTGAAGAAATTGAAGAAAGCACTACCTAAGGCAACAAGAAGCAAGCTCCAGCAGCACTTCCACGACCATTCCCACCTTCTTTTCTTAGTTTTAAAGGTGAGCAAGAAAATTCAGAAGGAGAGAAGGAAGGGAAATGGCCAAAGTCCATACCATGTTCGTACGACGCCAATTTTTGAGAGGATGACATTGTCACCTCTGTTTCTCTCATTCGTAGGGCTTCTTAGCCATTACAAGAGTTGTGAAAGAAGCCTCTCTAGGCCTCATTTTGTTCCTTGAAAATGATAGGTTCAAATGACACAACTCCGGCTTCAAATTTGCCCATTTCGGACTTGAAACAAAAATGCAGTCCGTAAGCACGAATGATGAGTTACAGCGGTTTCAATTGATTCCATGATAAAAAGTGATCTTCTTGATGGTTGTCCACCGCTCCAAAGTCATGAGAATGGAGTTCCGACACTTGAAAGAAGTTCCAAGAAAGAACCAGCGCGAACAGCACAAAAAAACGAAGGCACAAGGCCATTGTCTGTCAGTGACCGTGACCCCCGGTCACTGGCAGGTTCCAGTGACCGTGGGTGAGTCACGGTCACTGGAAGGCCCCAGTGACCGCGGGTGAGTCACGGTCACTGGAAGGCCCCAGTGACCGCAGGTGAGTCACGGTCACTGGAAGGCCCGAGTGACCGCGGGTGAGTCGCGGTCACTGGAATGGGGCAGTGACCGCGGGTCACGGTCACCCCCCATCTTTTCCCCTTTTCCACATTTTCTTCCACCTTATGTACATTTTCTTATATTTTCCAAATTGAGATCACATCTGAGACTTGAGGGAGGGGTTGTAAACTTTCAAAATGTATGTAAACAACCTGCATCCCCGCGGTCAGGGCACTTGAACCCATGTAAACAAAAGGGAAATTAATGATGAACTGTAATTATTTTCCCATTCTTCTTAACGCTTAAAGTGCGTGAATGTCGGACCTTGATTCCGTAATTCATTTCCACGCATATACATTTTTAAGCGCGATCAACTACCTCGAATGACAGCAATCTCTTACAAAGATATAGAAACCACAGATCTAAAACTAGAACTTAACACAACTCTCTAATAGAAATTCTAAATGGAATCTCCAATGTGAAATCTTAACTCAGATTATGGAAATAGCTAACTTAGGGTTGAAAGAAACATCATTTTTGTAACTCACAATTCGTGCCTTAGTCTTAGAATCCAAATATAAATAAAAGAAGCAACTCTGGCAAAAACAAAAAAGGCTTTTATGTAAGTCAGTGGGCTTTCTCCCATCGGGTGCTCGGTTGGACAAATGGGCACTTGAGCGAATGACATTTTCGTAAATATTTAAAAAATTTTTCAAGGCCATAACTTTGCTGTTGTAGCTTCAATTGACATAATCTTAGAACCTACGAATATCTACTCGGAACAAGCTTTCTAATAGTATGTAGATTGTCCCGATCCAATAGTTAGTTTGAGAGATATAACCATTTCTTTACAAACATCTCTATTCAAGCAACTCATTGAAGCACACTTTAGTTCAATCTAAAAAATATAAAAGTACAACTCAATTAGATATAAGTTTTGTCTAACCCATGAATTATCCGAAATACAAAATCCTTACAATCTCCTGCTTTGGAAATTTATGGACAAAACTCTCTACATATTCAATCTACCAAAAAATAAAACCAAAATTACATTGAGTACTTTGAATTGAAAAAAAAAAAATTCATGCATCATCAACATTGTACCAATTGTCAATTGAATCCATTAATCTTCAACTTTTGAATTTTCATATCTCAATGATTTTCAGCTACTTGAATATTCAAAACTCCCCTTGAATACCTCATTCTCCCCCTTTTGTGTCCATAATTGACAAACTTGGAGAAGTTAACATGCAACATAGCTGTCAATTGGGATACAGCGGTAGCTCCCTCTCAATTGTGATTTCCTCTTAATCATATCCTCATAGCAGTTGGGAGTGGAAGCTTGATCTTTTTGATAAGGGGCTTTTAGATTTTGGTACCAACACTTGCAAATTGAACTACAATTTAGAGTAATTCCCTTCGCAAAATTTTCAATTGGACCCAGAGTCTCATCCAACCCATGAGTTTGCCAACATATAAATCCTTATACTAGCTTCTTTATATATTGTTTTGGCTAAAAATAGTGCGAAAAGGTTTCTAAATCACCTTATCTACTTTAAAAATCAACTCCATTGGAAATATTGTTAGAGAATATCAATCAATGGGTATAATATTTGTTAGGATATCATGTTAGTTTTTGTTTGCTTATGAACGTGAAGAGTATCAGAGAAATCAAGGAGGTGTTACAAATTTTAAAGACACGCGTTCGGCCATTACAAAATCAAAAATAGAAAATGAGAGATAAAAGTTGGTGCACTTACCAGCCATTGGAGAAGCTTTAGGAGGAAGGAAAGCTTGGATGAAGAATAAGAAGCCTGAACCTTCTTTTGTTTTCCTTTCTTTCTTGCCTTTCTCTTTTGAGGAGGAAGGAAAGCTTGGATGAAGAATAAGAAGCCTGAACCTTCTTTTGTTTTCCTTTCTTTCTTGCCTTTCTCTTTGAAACGTTGAAGGAGAAAGAAGAACAAAACTACGGTTTTTATATAAACCACGTCTGGACCTTTGCCTCCCCACAGCCCCAACGTGACTGATGCAATTGTTTTGAAAAGTAGGGTCCACAATGTGATGTTTTCTCAAGCCTATGATCACTACATAGATGAATAGCGGAGTCCATGGCGTCTGCCACTCTCTCACTTGTGGTCACCGCTTTTCCTTTTCTCACAGACACTGCTATATCAAGTAGTGAGGTCATGGTTTATTAGTCCAATTTCCCACAGACTTATTATGACTGGGCAGAGAAAACCATAGCTTCTTAGCTCAAGTCACTAATGCTTCACCCTCTTCCCACGGATACAAACTGTTGTAGCAGTAGGGGCCATGCCTTGGCCAAGTTCACAATCATTGCCTCTGCCATCATCTTGTCCTCACGGTCACTATGATTTTGCGCAATGGGACCTACTATTAGTGATCCACTTTTTCAAATATAATCATTCAAAATTCTCATGGTGAGCCCATTTGGGGTATTTTGCAAAAGAAATAAATTTTCCACAATAAAATGATCCTATTTTTTGGATATTTTGGGGAAATCATAAAACGAAAGGGGATTTTCTTTCAAGCCAACCCAAACGTCAAAATTGCCTTGGGTCAAACTTGATTTTGAGCCATCATCTTATTTTGAATCAAAACCCACAAAAGCCAATCTTTTTCAAAATTCTATCTTTACTCATGTAAAGTCAAGTCAAAACCTAAACTTCGATTTTTGAAAGTGAAAAAAAACCCAAGAAAATTCAAACTCAAATCTATTTAAAACCAAATCTTTGGACTTTCTTAAAACCTATGGGACTTCTTTTTTTGTAGGTATTCTCCACAATCCTCACAAAGATGCCACTTTCGATATCTGTGATAAATAAGTCAAAAGATAATCAAATCCAGTTCCAAAAATCCAAACAAAATTTCGTAAACTTCTGAGTTTTCTAAACACTTATGGGATTCTTTTATGTGTGTTCTCCACAAACCCCACAGAGATGCTACTTTTGAATCTGTGAAAATAGGGCAAAGAAATTCAGAATTTTAATGTTTTTTTCAAATTTCATCATCAAACCCTTTATGGTTTTTATCAAAAATTTTCAAAATCCCAAGTTTAGGCCTACAACCTATCTTGACAAACCGTATTTTCATCAAGCCATTTATTATTCTCACAGATTGGCTATTTCGAGGCACAATGATTATTACACTATAATCATTGCACCTCGAGGGGGTACTTGTTGACACGTAAAAAATTACAAATGTTGCAGCGAAGACATTACAAACAAATTCCAAACCTAAGATACATAAACCTTAGGATTATAGAATGGCAAGTCAAGTACTGCATCTACATGCTCAAAGCTGGTGTAATCCATTTAGAAGACTTCAGATAAGCTCAGAATGCAGCGTTTCAAACTTCAGAGTTAGTGAACTTCGTTTCGTCACTCAACTCATGATCAACGTCGACCCCAAGTGCAAGGTCTCGATGTAGTTTTACCCAGTGAGTCCGGGATCGTATCCACAGGGAGCTGATATTTGCAGAAAACCTGTCATATTTGAAAAACTAAAGCTACCCTAATAAAATCTATAAAAATTACACACTAGTACTTCTGAAAATTAAAATTAAATTACAAATCCAAATCTGAAAAAAATTAAAAATTAAATCTAACCTAAGAACATCCTAAACTAAAAACAGTCCCAAAACTAGAAATTGCAAGACAATGAAATAGATCAAACCACCAATGTAAAATAATAAATAACCATGCATTAAATAAAAAAATCAGAAATAAAACATTCAGATATAATAAAAATAATAATAATAAGAATGATAGTTTCTCTTATTTTTTGAAGATTAAAACACTGTATTGGCAAAATAAAAAAATCCACAAAAACACCGTACCAAGTGCGTGCTGTCACCACACACAACTATACGGTGCCGACCCAAGGCGGAACACCTTGACCTCATTAATTGTGTATTTATAATTAAACGAACCAATACACCCAATAAACTCCAAAAATAATTACAACTAGAAATAGAAAATCTACCTTTACACTAGATCAAGATATCAAAAAGATGGGACTCCGCGCGCAATCCAAGCTCTTATATTCAATCTTCACATCAAGGAGGATTAGATGAAAGGAAAAGATGGAATGGAGAGAATGGATCCAAAAGTGGGATTGGCCAAACCCCACTTTTGATTGTGATGATATGGAGAGGAGAGAAGAGATGGAGTGTAGGAATTGATGTGGTATGGTGGAGTATGGAAAAGGAAGAGAGAGAAAAAGTGATGGGAAGGTGGGTTGGACATATGATGTGGAGGGAGAGAAAGAGAGAGATATGATGGGAGAGATGGGCCTGAGGTATGGTATGAGCTTGTACTTTTTCCCCTTTTTGATGTATATATAATAGATGAGATGGGAAAGAGGTGGGTAGGAATAGGAAGTTGACGGTGGGTAGAATTGTATGGATAATGACATGGATCCTCTCGGACTTGGATTTTTGGATGTACATCTATGCAATGGAGAGAGAGTTGTTTGGTGACATGAATTCTAGAACGGGGAGAATTTGGAAAGGTTTGCGTCTCTTTTTTTTTTTTTTTAAGTTTTGGAAAGTATGTGATGGGATGATATCCCACCACCTTTACACTTCTTTCCTTCCATGAAAACAACTTCATAAAATTGGCTTCACCTTGGATTTCTTCCCAAATAATGTCTTGGCTTTAAATCTTTTATGAGTCCCTTTTCTTCAATTTTCCTACAAATGAAAGTGATTTTTTAAATTAAAATAACAATTTTGATCGAAAGTCATAAATATATTAATGTGGGCCCAATTTACATAAAATGACACACTAAATCCACATCATTGATCATGATTTAACTTTATTTAACTAATGATGATGAGAAATTTTATCATTCCATGTAAAATCATGAATTTGAGAAACACTTTTAAAAATGGAAAGTTTCATGATTTAATGAAAAATCGAGGATTTTCAATGATTTTTTGCAAGAAAAATCTAAAATAAATTTTAAAATTATAAAAACATGAATTCTATCTAAACGAAGAAATTTCCAATGAAAAAGTCTTTAAAATTCCTAAAAATATACATAAAATAAAGCATTTTTAAGGACTTATCAACTCACCAAATACCAAATTCAAAGTTCATTGACTCAAAAACTAGGAGTCATTGAACACACTCAAAGTTCTAGATCATCAAAGTAGATGAAAGTCACATGGCAACTCTAAGGTGTCACAACCCGAGCCCAGGGACCGGGGGTCAGAGAAAGTCTAACCAATGACACACGTACTCCCGTGCGTGCACACCTGGACCCCGTCCGAGTATACACACACAAGGGATCAATCACACGTGCAAAAGACTGAACGCGGAAGCTGTACGTATCAAGGCATACCACAAATGTACCAAAAGACATAGGAGATTACAAAACAATATACACTGATGATAAGACCAAATACATGAAGTATGACAATAGAGCGGGCTTACAACAATCCCAAAATCAAAATACAGGTATCACTCAATGCCCACTTTACAATTACAGAAAATCCCCTCAATAGACTCCAACACAAAGAATGGGGAAAACAAAATGATGCAAACCGTACTCTGGAGGATGGATCAAGTCCACTCCTCTAGGCCGGAGGGGGCCTCGCGAGTCTCTCCTGCAGTCGGGTCGACCGACGCAGGATCGGAAGAGGGATCTGAGCCTGCAACACACAAGACAAACACATAAGTACGACGACTTAGCAAAGTATAAGCCAACAAGAAGATAACACGAATTGCGTCTAGGACTGAAGCATACTGAACAATAGTCATAACGCAATATCCATAGAAATGATGTCTGTACACTAAACAATTATGCAAATGAATAAGCATGCTGTCAGAATCATGAACAGGTAACAATCAAGTGGCTACTACATTGGCCATTTTCTCCCTTACGAGAGCAATCAGGATGAGAACACCAGCGACCGGGCCAGGGCACGCATGGGTCTCTAGTTCCCGGGGTCCGGAGTCCCAGGACAAGACACTCTGCAGAGGTAAACACTTAAACTAAACCAAAGTTAACCCCGTCGGGTATCCTAAGGCTGAGGCTCAGTAGTGCCAAGACCAATCACAATCAATCGGATGATGCACCTCAATCAATCAATCAATCACTTATCACTTACAGAGCTCACATATCATGCTGAACAAACAATGGGAAGTGCATCGCATATACTGATACTGAATGTACATAAGCAATTACAGGAAGTGCTGACCATGAGTATCAATCACAATCACTGACTCGTAACTGATGCAAGTACTCCAATAGAACAATGATAACACTGATACCAATATAACAATAGAATGGTTCCGCCCGGGCTTCGCTCTGGGGTTGCTGCATGTCCCACAGAATCGAGAGGTCCAGCGCAGAACACATAAGAGGGCATAACCGTAATCAATATGCTGTACACATCATGATACCTTTACGAATCAAGGTCACAATCACAAGCCAATCCTACACTAATTATCCAGTGTCTCTAACCGTGCATGTTGATGTAGTTTTAAGTTGTCCGATGCACCATTGTCTGGTGTTGCAGTGTCTGGAATGTGCACCGAAGTCCCTTAAACCAACACCCATGGGGAGGTGCTAAACAGCTGGATACAAGCATGAATGATTCACAGCCCTTGAGATCATTCATGTCATTCAAACATTCCATTGGGCATGTCCAGGTTCGCTACATTCTAACATGAAAGTCATATACGGTCTTTTACTTAAACCTAGTCCCTTTTCATTCAATTCTCAGGGTTTCACGGTGTAGCCGTAGGTAACCTTACGGCTTAGCCGTGGTATCTTACGGCTTAGCCGTACTATGCACAGCGGCTGAGCTGAGGTTCCCCAAATATCCATCCGGATTTACGGCTCAACCGTCTTTTACTCTACGGCTCAGCCGTATCCTGGTCCACGGCTTAGCCGTAAGACAATGTACGGCTTAGATCAGGCTGGGCCGTAGAAGAATGTCAAATTGCCAACATCCAGTTATTTTCAGCTAACAGTCTGTACTGTTCTACGGTTTGGGTTACGGTTGGGTCTCGGCTTAGCCGTAAGCCATTTTACGGCTTAGCCGTAGCACATTTCACGGCGTAGCCGTGAGTGCACGGACTCATTTTCCTGAAATTGTTACAGTCATACAGAAAGTGTCCAAAACGACTGAAGACAGCAAGATAACAGTAGAATGGGCTCAATAGGGCTGTCTAACACTGAGAAACACAATGAAGAACAAGAACACAACAATCAAATTACTATCAATCGATGTTCATACAACTTGGGCTTATACTTGCCTCACGGACGAAATCCACACGCTGATTGGCTCAGTCCACCGGGAACACACGCACAAACGAGCTCCTTTCTTCCTCCCTCAAGCACAGAAACAGAAAGGAGAAGGAGAGAAAGAGAGCTGTCGAGAGAGAGAGACAAACAGAGAGCGAGAGAGACGATCGAGAGAGAGAGACAGGGAGTTGGTGGGATACTTAATTTGAGTCTAAATTACATTTAAGGCCAAATAGCTTATGCAAATATCAGTTTGAGTCAAATGCCGGTCCAACGAAAGCAAACGAACTCATTCGGATCCAAGACAGTTACGAAAAACGACAAGCTCAACGAAATACACGCGCTAACGTCAAAATGACGCAAAACTGACAAGGTCAATCAAAAGCCAAAATTACGAAAAAGGGCTCGATCTACTTAGACCAAGTCAAACTCAACCCAAACGATCTCTCTACGAGGCAAAACCAAAACAAACAAAATCAAAACACACTTAGCGATAAAACACACGCAAGTACACACTAAACCGGATCAACTCGGGTCGGAGTGTTACATCCTCCCCCACTTGGACATCATTCCGTCCTCGGAATGAAAGCGTACCTGAGCAAACAGATAAGGATACTGACGTGCCATCTGATCTTCTAATTCCCACGTGGCTTCATCAGGTCCATGATGTTCCCAAAGTACCTTAACCCATCGAATAGTCCTCGTACGCAAGAGCTGTTCTCTAGTCCCAACAATACGGAGCGGACGCTCAACGTATGACGCATTAGGTTGCATCTGAATATCATCGTAACGAATCACGTGCGTCGGGTCTCGAACATACTTGCGAAGCATAGACACATGAAAAACATCGTGTACTCCAGAAAACTCCACGGGTAGAATCAATCTGTATGCTAGATCGCCAATCCGGCTCTTGATCTCAAATGGACCCACATATCTTGGCGCTAACTTGCCTTTTTGACCGAACCGTACTGTACCTTTCATCGGTGAGACCTTCAAGAATACCCAATCACCAACCTGAAATACTAAAGTTCTTCTTCTCGTATCTGCATAGCTCTTCTGTCTCGATCGGGCAATCTTCAAATTGTCAATAACTCTCTGAACTTTCTCTGTAGTCTCAGCAATGATCGTCGGTCCGTGGAAACTCCTTGTTCCAACTTCTTCCCAGCAAACAGGACTTCTACATTTCCGTCCATACAGAGCTTCATAGGGTGCCATTCCAATACTCTCGTGGAAACTATTATTATACGCAAACTCACACAATGAAAGATGCAAATCCCATTCTTTCTCGAAATTCAGCACACTGGCCCGCAACATGTCCTCGAGCGTCTGAATAGTTCGTTCTGACTGTCCATCAGTCTGCGGGTGATACGCCGTACTGAAGCTCAACTTCGTTCCCATGGCTTCCTGAAATGCTCTCCAAAATGAAGAAACAAAGCGGCTATCTCGATCTGACACAATCGATACAGGCGTACCATGTAGTCTAACGATCTCGTCAACGAACTTCTTCGCCATCTCGGAAAATGTCATGCCTTTCTTGAATGGAAGAAAATGGGCTGTCTTCGTCAATCTGTCCACGATCACCCAAATGGCACTGTTCTTTTTGCTCGTCAGGGGTAAACCCGAAACAAAGTCCATCGAAATGTGCTCCCATTTCCACTGGGGAATGTGCAATGGATGTAAGGAACCTGGAGGTCTCTGATGGTCAGCTTTCACCCTTTGGCAAGTCAAACATCTGGCAACAAACCCAGCAATTTCCCTCTTCATGTTATTCCACCAGAATCTGTCCTTGAGAGCTCGGTACATCTTCGTACTTCCAGGATGCATAGAATAACGTGCATGGTGTGCTTCTGTCATCAAACTCTCTTTCAAAGCATCTACGGCTGGCACACATAATCTGCTCCTGAAATACAAAACATCACCTTCCAAACGAAAGTCTGGTCGATCTGCAATGCTATCTCGGATTCGCTTCAACATCGCATCTTCAAACTGCTGGTCTTTAATCCGCTGAATGATATCTGGCTGAAAGCTCACTGTACTGGCAAGTGTCAAACGGTTCTCCACCGATTGCAGTTCCACTGGCTGTGCGTGCCTCACAAAATAAAGGCTGTCCAAAGCCTGAAGAATCTCCGACTTCCTACTCAAGGCATCTGCAACAACATTGCCTTTCCCTGGATGATACTTGATGGGGAAATCAAAATCCTTGATCAACTCAAGCCACCTTCGCTGTCGCATATTCAACTCAGAGCGTGAAGAGATACTGTAGACTATGATGATCTGAATGCACTTCAAATGTCACGCCATACAAATAGTGTCTCCACATCTTCAACGCAAAAACGATGGCTGCCAACTCTAAATCGTGCGTGGCGTAGTTCTTCTCGTGCTCCCGAAGTTGTCTCGAGCCATAGGCAATCACCTTGCCATGTTGCATCAAAACACATCCCAAACCGACTCGAGAAGCATCTGAATAGATCATAAATCCTTCATGTCCATCTGGTAACGTCAAAACTGGAGCCGAAGTAAGCTTCTCCTTCAACATCCGGAAATGGTGCTCACATTCGTCCGTCCACAGAAAAGGGATATTCTTCCTGGTCAATCGGGTCAACGGGGCTGAAATCTTGGCAAAATCTTGAATAAAGCGACGATAATATCCAGCTAATCCAAGAAAACTCCGTATCTCCGTCACAGTCTTTGGGCTGGGCCAATTCATCACTGCCTCAACTTTCATCTGATCCACTGCCAACCCATCTCGTGAAATGGTATGACCAAGAAAAGCTACCTGCTCGAGCCAAAAATCACACTTCGACAATTTGGCATATAAGCGATGCTCTTTCAACAACTGCAAGGCTCGACGTAGATGTTCCTCATGCTCCTCTGGGGTCTTCGAATACACCAGAATATCATCAATAAAGACCACCACAAATCGATCCAGAAAAGGAGCAAAGATCTTGTTCATCAAAGCCATGAAGGCAGCAGGTGCATTGGTTAATCCAAATGGCATCACGAGAAACTCAAAATGTCCATACCGTGTTCTGAAAGCAGTCTTCGCAATATCTTCTTCCTTCACCCGGAGTTGGTGATACCCCGATCTCAGATCAATCTTGGAGAAATAGGCAGCACCTTGAAGTTGGTCAAACAACTCATCAATACGCGGCAATGGGTATTTGTTCTTGATCGTGACTTTGTTCAATCGCCGGTAATCTATGCACATCCGTAAGGTACCGTCCTTCTTCTTCACAAACAGCACTGGAGCTCCCCACGGTGACACACTCGGCCGTACGAAACCCTTCTCCAAAAGATCTTGCAATTGCGTCTTCAATTCGAGTAACTCAGCAGGGGCCATACGGTAAGGAGCTAAACTAATGGGTGTGGTACCGGGCACTAGATCGATCGCAAACTCTACATCTCGGACAGGGGGTAACTCGGGTACTTCCTCCGGAAATACATCCGGGAACTCACGTACTACCGGAATCTCACCCAACTGCTTCACCTCCTTCTTCTCCGAGACAAAAGCAAGAAATCCTGCACAACCTCTGCGTATCAAACGATCCGCCTTGCATGCGGAGATGACACGCCTCGGGCATCTCTCCTGATTGCCCTCGAAACGAAACCCCTTCGCAAAATCGAAGTAAATCGACCTGTTGTAACAGTTAACACAGGCACGATACCGCGCTAGCCAGTCCATTCCAAGAATCACATCGAAATCCAACATGGACAACAAAATCAAATCAACTGGCAGCTGGCGACCTGCAATCACCACGTCGCACTGAGGGTAGTATACACTACACTCCACTCGCTTGCCCACAGGAGTGGACACCACTAACAAATAGGGTAGCGGTCGAGGGGGTTGCGGTAACTGTTCCGCAAAACGAGGTGCAACATATGAACGCGTAGATCCCGAATCAAATAGGGTATGTGCTTCAGCTCGGGCAATGAGAACTTTACCTTCCACCACTTTCGCATCTTCTGCATGATCATGAGAGGCTGCATACACACGAGCAGTCTGACGCTGGGGCTTCTGGCTCTGGCGAGACGGATGGGGACTATTCGAAGCTGCTGAACTGAGAGACTTAGATGACCCCATAGATCTGGACGACTGGAAAGTCCTGGTCTTCGGGCACTGAGCTATCTTATGCTCCATCGATCCGCAACTCAAACAAGCTCCGGACTTCTTCCAACACTTCTCCGTCGGATGTCCAAATCCACAAAACTCGCATCTGCTCCCGGAGAAACTCGAAGTGCCTTGCTTCCCTTTCCATTTCTTCTGACTCTGTCCCCTGGAACTCACTGGTGCACTCCTCTTAAAGTCCATGGCTCTCTCTGCTAGGTGGTTGGCTTCCGCAGCGTGTGCTCTGTCGACCGCATCATCGAAAGTAGCTGGTCTCTGAAAGGCAGTCACAAAATTCGCGTATCTCGGATGTAGACCAGAAATAAAACGATTCACCTTCTTCTCCTCGGTATTGATCATGTCCTCAGCAAAATGGGACAACTGAGTAAAGCGGTGAATGTACTCCGAGACGGTCAGCTGCTGCTGCTGTAAGGCCAGAAACTCAACCTCCTTCACACGCCGAACATGAGCAGGAATGAACTTCCTTCTGAACTGTTTCTGGAACGTCTCCCACACTGCTTCACTAGGCATAGTCAGATAGGCTGCACTAACACTCTTCCACCACGTCCTTGCCACCTCTCGGAACATAGATGCCGTAAGCATAACCTTCTGCCGGTCATCACAGATAATGGTCGAGAAGAGATCTCCAGTATGCTCTAGCCACTGATCAGCCTTCAATGCATCTTCATTGCCGTAGAATTCTGTGGCTCCACGTTTCCTGAATTTGTCGTACAACGCATTCGGATCGCTCTCTTTAGGTTGGATAACCACTGGCTGCTCTCCAGGCCGCTGAACTGGTGTTTGGCTCTGTCGGTCGACGATCGAAACGACCTGTGCCTGCAAAGAATGGATCGCCTGCAGCATAGTCAAGAAGCGCTCGTCAAAATTCACAAGTGGCTGTGGGGCGGCTGATCCACTCTCGTTATCTCCCTGATCATTGTTGTTGTGTGTTCCAGATCCCGATGCCATAGCCTGCAAAACACAAAAGTCAATCTGCTAACACACTAGGGAACGCACACAGACTCACAAGACAAGGGGACCCAACACAACAGTCCAAAACTGGACTACGAAATCTCACCACGTCCTATATGCCTACATGCTTACACACTAAGATAGAGACAATGCCCTGAGAGACAAAGCTCTGAGAGACAATGCTTTGATACCATACAATACGTATGTCACAACCCGAGCCCAGGGACCGGGGGTCAGAGAAAGTCTAACCAATGACACACGTACTCCCGTGCGTGCACACCTGGACCCCGTCCGAGTATACACACACAAGGGATCAATCACACGTGCAAAAGACTGAACGCGGAAGCTGTACGTATCAAGGCATACCACAAATGTACCAAAAGACATAGGAGATTACAAAACAATATACACTGATGATAAGACCAAATACATGAAGTATGACAATAGAGCGGGCTTACAACAATCCCAAAATCAAAATACAGGTATCACTCAATGCCCACTTTACAATTACAGAAAATCCCCTCAATAGACTCCAACACAAAGAATGGGGAAAACAAAATGATGCAAACCGTACTCTGGAGGATGGATCAAGTCCACTCCTCTAGGCCGGAGGGGGCCTCGCGAGTCTCTCCTGCAGTCGGGTCGACCGACGCAGGATCGGAAGAGGGATCTGAGCCTGCAACACACAAGACAAACACATAAGTACGACGACTTAGCAAAGTATAAGCCAACAAGAAGATAACACGAATTGCGTCTAGGACTGAAGCATACTGAACAATAGTCATAACGCAATATCCATAGAAATGATGTCTGTACACTAAACAATTATGCAAATGAATAAGCATGCTGTCAGAATCATGAACAGGTAACAATCAAGTGGCTACTACATTGGCCATTTTCTCCCTTACGAGAGCAATCAGGATGAGAACACCAGCGACCGGGCCAGGGCACGCATGGGTCTCTAGTTCCCGGGGTCCGGAGTCCCAGGACAAGACACTCTGCAGAGGTAAACACTTAAACTAAACCAAAGTTAACCCCGTCGGGTATCCTAAGGCTGAGGCTCAGTAGTGCCAAGACCAATCACAATCAATCGGATGATGCACCTCAATCAATCAATCAATCACTTATCACTTACAGAGCTCACATATCATGCTGAACAAACAATGGGAAGTGCATCGCATATACTGATACTGAATGTACATAAGCAATTACAGGAAGTGCTGACCATGAGTATCAATCACAATCACTGACTCGTAACTGATGCAAGTACTCCAATAGAACAATGATAACACTGATACCAATATAACAATAGAATGGTTCCGCCCGGGCTTCGCTCTGGGGTTGCTGCATGTCCCACAGAATCGAGAGGTCCAGCGCAGAACACATAAGAGGGCATAACCGTAATCAATATGCTGTACACATCATGATACCTTTACGAATCAAGGTCACAATCACAAGCCAATCCTACACTAATTATCCAGTGTCTCTAACCGTGCATGTTGATGTAGTTTTAAGTTGTCCGATGCACCATTGTCTGGTGTTGCAGTGTCTGGAATGTGCACCGAAGTCCCTTAAACCAACACCCATGGGGAGGTGCTAAACAGCTGGATACAAGCATGAATGATTCACAGCCCTTGAGATCATTCATGTCATTCAAACATTCCATTGGGCATGTCCAGGTTCGCTACATTCTAACATGAAAGTCATATACGGTCTTTTACTTAAACCTAGTCCCTTTTCATTCAATTCTCAGGGTTTCACGGTGTAGCCGTAGGTAACCTTACGGCTTAGCCGTGGTATCTTACGGCTTAGCCGTACTATGCACAGCGGCTGAGCTGAGGTTCCCCAAATATCCATCCGGATTTACGGCTCAACCGTCTTTTACTCTACGGCTCAGCCGTATCCTGGTCCACGGCTTAGCCGTAAGACAATGTACGGCTTAGATCAGGCTGGGCCGTAGAAGAATGTCAAATTGCCAACATCCAGTTATTTTCAGCTAACAGTCTGTACTGTTCTACGGTTTGGGTTACGGTTGGGTCTCGGCTTAGCCGTAAGCCATTTTACGGCTTAGCCGTAGCACATTTCACGGCGTAGCCGTGAGTGCACGGACTCATTTTCCTGAAATTGTTACAGTCATACAGAAAGTGTCCAAAACGACTGAAGACAGCAAGATAACAGTAGAATGGGCTCAATAGGGCTGTCTAACACTGAGAAACACAATGAAGAACAAGAACACAACAATCAAATTACTATCAATCGATGTTCATACAACTTGGGCTTATACTTGCCTCACGGACGAAATCCACACGCTGATTGGCTCAGTCCACCGGGAACACACGCACAAACGAGCTCCTTTCTTCCTCCCTCAAGCACAGAAACAGAAAGGAGAAGGAGAGAAAGAGAGCTGTCGAGAGAGAGAGACAAACAGAGAGCGAGAGAGACGATCGAGAGAGAGAGACAGGGAGTTGGTGGGATACTTAATTTGAGTCTAAATTACATTTAAGGCCAAATAGCTTATGCAAATATCAGTTTGAGTCAAATGCCGGTCCAACGAAAGCAAACGAACTCATTCGGATCCAAGACAGTTACGAAAAACGACAAGCTCAACGAAATACACGCGCTAACGTCAAAATGACGCAAAACTGACAAGGTCAATCAAAAGCCAAAATTACGAAAAAGGGCTCGATCTACTTAGACCAAGTCAAACTCAACCCAAACGATCTCTCTACGAGGCAAAACCAAAACAAACAAAATCAAAACACACTTAGCGATAAAACACACGCAAGTACACACTAAACCGGATCAACTCGGGTCGGAGTGTTACATAAGGCAAGCTTGGGAAGGATGTTTCAAAGTTTCAAAGCATTTGAACTTCATCTCAACTCAAACCAAACTTCAGTGACTGTTTGCCAACTCCTTGAGTCACTATGGAAATTGACACTGCTACATGTCAAAACAAGCTCAAACTCAAGGGATACCTTCAAATGCACTCAAAGACTATCCTTCCAAATTTCAGAGCATTTGGACATCATTTGGATCCAAACTCAGTTCAGATGGTTATCTACTATGTCCTGTAGGGTCACTGTGCAAAGTGACACCTCATGAAGATTAAATCAGCTAAAACTCTTGGAGGAAGATCAAATTATGCTCAAGGGAGATTCTACAAAATTTCAAGTCAAATGAACATCAATTGACCCAAAATCTACAAACATGTCAACTTTGGGTCAGTGACCCCCAAGCCATGGGGTCACTCACCAAAGTCCTTCTTCCTGATGCCCAAAATCGATGAAATTTGGGCACAAAGCTTCAGTCATGCTCAAATGATATTCTATGAATTTTCAAGTCAAAAGGATTTCGTTTGGTCTGGCTTCTATTGTATGTCAACTTAGAAAACAATGACCCCCAAGCCCTGGAGGTCACTAGCCAAAATCCTACTTCCAAGGGGGACCAAGCTGATAAAATTTAAAATAAATGCTCAAAATATGTTCAAGGTTACTTTCCCAAAGTTTCAAGTCAATTGAATATCGTGGCAGTAGAAAACAAGCTAACTACCTATAATGTAGAGTGAATAGTAACTTGGAACATGCAACAAATAATTCATTGTTCGAAATCCTACTTTCACAAATCCAAACTGCATGAAATTTGGGTGAACGCTCCAAGGCCCCCCTGACATCAGTCCCTCCAAGTTTCAACTCAAACCGAGGTCATTTGGGCCTCAAACAGCCGAAACAATGGCTCATTTTCATAAAAAGTCAATGGGGGAGTTGATCAACTTTAGAAAGTCAAAATGGGCAATTTCTGCAACACACTCAAAATAGTGTCAAGAGTCATCCCTCCAAGTTTCGTGAAGACTGAACATCGTTCGGGCTCCAAATAGGCGAAAATAGGTCGCATACACAAAAGTATGAAAAATGGACCCTAGCAGTGACCGCAGCCATCGAGTGGTTCTGATGGTTTCAGGTGGTTTCCCCCACTACTCTTTGAAAAACCAACCTCCCATAACTTCCTTTAACCTCCCATAACCCCCTAAAACCACCTAGATGGTCTAAAAAAAGGCGACATTTGAAAAGAAAAAAAAAAGAGGACACAGTGAGAAAGCAAGAGAATTACTACAAAAAGCTTCAACCAAAGCATCTTTGGAGATCCCAACTCACTTCTTCGTCCTCTTCTCAGTCACTCAAGGTGAGGGATGATTCAGAGAAGGAGGAGGAATGTCGGTGTTATTTAAAAGAAAGGCTAATGTTCAAGAACTGGCAGGTCTTCGAAGGATGACGTTGTTTCCTTTGTTTTTCTCACTTTAGGGCTTTCTAGCCATCATAGAAGTTGTGAACAAGACTCTTTAGGCTTCATTCTGTCCCTTGAAAACCATAAGTTTAAAATGACACAGCTTTGGCTTCATACAGTACCCTTTTTCGTACTTATACCAAAAATGGTCCGTAAATAACAGTAATGATCAACAAAGGTTTCGATCAATTCCACAGTTGAATTCAATCCTCTCAATGGTCATCCAACACCTTAAAGATCAAAATAAGCAAGCTTTAGCACTTTGGAGAAGTTACATAGAGAAAACAGAGCGAAACAGTGAGCAAAACAATAGTTTTACGACCACTGTCTGCCAGTGACCGTGACCCACGGTCACTCCCCTATTCATTTTTCTTTTTTTTGCATTTTTTTTGGCTTTATGTACACTTTATTGTATTTTCCATATTTGGATCACATCTGAGACTTAAGAGAGGGGTTGTAAACTTTTTAAAACTATGTAAACAACCTGTGTCCCCACGGTCAAGGCATTTGAACCCATGTAAACAAAAGGGAAGTTAATAATAAACTATAGTTAATTCCCATTCTTCTTAAATGTTTGAAGTGCATGAATGTTGGACTCGAATCCATTACACATTTCACCTCATTTTTCAAGCGCGGTCATAATTAAGGAGGAGCTGTAATCAAGGGGGAGCTATTGCTGGATCCAGGTTGACAACTTTACTGCATAATGATCATTAGCTTTATCAATTATAGACAAAAAGGGGGAGATATTGTATTCAGAGGGAGAACAGAATTTTTGTACAGTTTGAAGACAGATAGGCTAAAGATGATTTCTTTTGTACCTGTTGAAGAGCTGATGGTAAAATTTTCTTTGTTTTTTCAATTTATTTAATGTTCAATGTATTTTTTTTGTTTTATTTTTAGGTAGATTGAATGTATAGGAAGTTTTGTCCATGAATTGCCAAAGAGGGAGATTGTAAATATTTTTTTGTTGGCAAATTCATGGGTTGGACAAAACTTGAGTCCATTAGTGTTATATTTTACATATCTTTGAGTATGGATAATGGTTTGAGTCGTCGGATGCACTGAAGTAAAGAAATAGAAGAAAAAGCAACAAATTAAAGTAGTTTTTTACGAACAACATGGATTAAAAAGATCATATCTCATAAACCGAGCATTAGATATAGGCATGCAACCTATCATTGGAAAGCTCATTTCGAGATGATTCTGTAGAGCCCAAGATCGCCTCAATTGGAGCTAAAATAAGAAAGGTATGGCCTCCAGAAGTTTGCAGGAAAATGCTGAAAATTTCACCCGAGCAAAATAGTAATCCGACCAATCAAACCTTTTATCCGATCGATCAGGCAAGTGTAAAAAGTGTGCCAATTTGCTATTTTTCAGTTCGATTTGAAGGGAAGCTTGCCTGTTTCATGCCAACTATTTTCCTAGTTGAAATATCCTTGTGAGGCATGAATTTGGAACTATAAAAAGGGGTTCTCTCTCAACTCTAAGGTATAGAATACAGATCTCATTGTCTTAAGAAGAAATTGCTTATTGGAGATCACCTTTTCTAGAGTTCTTTCATTAGAGAGTTGAAAGGCTGAAATTCTACTCTAAAAATCTTTGTCTTCTACTTCTCTTAGTGTAGAAGATTACTTTGGGGAGTTAAGTACAACATCTAAAAGGCGTCTAGGTGTTTGGATTTGTCACAGAGAATGGCAGGGGGTAGTTGCAGCAGGGAGCTGTACAAGAGAATTACAAAGTTCTTAGATTGAGGGGCAACTGGATAAGGGTTGTACGTATTTTCTTATAACTGTAGTATAATTTATAGTGCTTGATTTTTTGCCGTGGTTTTTTCTCATGTTGGATTTCTATGTAAAATCTGTGTCTTTTTGTGGTGTGTGCTTATGGTTTGATTTTTTTCCGCTGCGTAGTTGATTATTTGCACACATAATATTGAGATTGATTGCATTAATCCATTCTATAGGCTTTCCACTAAAAACCTTCATCTTCCTTGCTCACAATATAAACTCTGCTCACAGAAACATAGTTTTCTCCTGAATGCATATTCTCCCTAGACATGTCTTCTCCAAATGGCATTGCAAGTCTCACTGACACAGTGGCCAATGTGAGGTCCTGCTAACTGAAACAGATAATAGAGAAATATTACATTAACAATACACTAACAAGGTTAGATATGTTAGGCTAATGATGAGTTCAAGTTGAACTAGATAATCAACAGACCTCATAGGGCCTTGGTCTTCGATTCCTTTTACCCAATTAACATGGCCCAATGGATTCCCACATGCATGAGAGATCTTGAGCTGGGATTATCTGATGTAAATTATCCGACTAGTCTCAAACTAACCCATGGATACGGGGCTAAGGGCACTAATGTACTTTGTATACATAATATAACACCAAGGCAAAGGTTGCAAATACATTAGTCACTCTAAAATAACATTGTAATGGGCAGTTAGAGACAACGGTTAATTTATATTAGGATTGGCTTGTAAATTATGAATCCTTTAAATCTTAATGCATTGCATATTGCAATGGACACATTGTTCTCAATTGTTATTGACATAGTTTTACCCCTTTAATATATACTGAATTCTTCCAATTGTTAGTAAAATGTACTTCTTGTTGTTGTTCCCTTAGATGGTAACTCCTATGGAGTCAAATTGAGTTGAATTGAATAATAATGAATCAAATTGAGAATGAATTGAACTATGAAATTGAAATGGCATAATTGGATTCGAAAATGATGGCACTACTTAGCTTCAACCTTATAAAGCCCGGCGGTGCTGAATTTGGTTTAATTATTTATTTCCTATTGCAATAGATAATTGTGGTGTTTTCGGAACTCTAGGTAGCAGGATACCCGAGGCCAGGCCCCTTGTGATATCCTAACACGATTTGAGTTACTCTCAATTTTAGGAGAATATAATATTTTTTACTTATAATAGGCCCCTTGTGGATGCCTCCTAGTATGTTTATTTATGATTTTTTAACTCATGCTTATTCAAATACACAACCGCTTAGTATACTAAAATGACTTCCTTAATCTCTTGTCTTTTATTCAATTAATACAGCATGTAGTTGCTTTTATTTGCTTCATACTTGTCAAACAGTCGTGTTGATGGTGCCACTCCTATTGTTATGATTCAGGTGCCGATTTCACCACAAACGCACTCGCAAAGGACATCCCAGAGGCTGCTGAGAGTATAGTAGAGTGGAATACAGATGATGAGTTCTAGTCATCTTATTCGTAAAGTGCTGTATGGGTACTTTTGGGGTTTCACCATAGGTTATGCCATTGGATTGGCATCCTTTGCACCAAACCATCATTTCCATATTGTCATTATATTTTGTATTGTGTCATGTACTGTTGATGGACACGAATCTTATATGCAGACATTTCATCACTGACTTAGGTATTTGACATCGTTCATCTAGACTTTGTATAATTGGCCATGGACGTAATGCATGGGCTCCTTTGGTCTAAAGACTGTAGTTAATTTATGCTTATGGTCAAATTGAAATTCAGCTGATGATTTATTGATGCTCAAAATGAGAATTATACAAGCCACCGAACTATACTGGTAACTGATACAGGCTTCTGCAAGGATTTGATTATACATGTGTTACAGTGAAGTGTTCCATACGTCCATCTATGTGAAATTTATCCCTTATGGTGGTTCATACGTGTCTCAGCATGTCACAGATAGCCACAGGATACACATGTTCTGCCTTAGTGTCCACCCTAATCCCAAAATCTCAGGCTATAATGTACAGGCTCTTTCTTAGATCCCAGCTCTTTCTTGAGTCCTAGCCCCTGCCCGGGGGCCCGGGGGCTGTGTTACCTAAAAAAAAAAGTACTAATTACTGATCCAATCATGATCTATTAAGGACGTAACGATCTCGTACCAGACGCTCCTACAGCTGACCAGCTTCAGGCAAAACTACGATATATTCCTTCTACATGGAAGGAGAAGGCCACCCTGCATTGGGACTTGGTTGTTTCAAGAGGAAGAGATAACTGAGCAAATAGTTCAAAAAAAAAAAGAGCAAAAATAAAAATAATATCAATCAACACTCCTAGATAGTCACTGAATTATGTTTCATGCTATATTTCATAGATAGGTACAGTCAAGCATATTTCTCAGCAATCTCAAGGAGACAGTTACATAGTTCCTGGGGCTTTGAGACCATGAGCATATGGTCAGAGCCTTCAATCTCCTTCACCTCTTGGGGCGGATTACTGTTGATAATCCAACGCTGGTATTCCTCTGTGTACAACTTATCTTGCTTGCTTATGATGTAAACTCGAGTAACCGATCCATAATTCTCTTCTGAAAGCATTGCTTCATTCGATATGTCTTCCAGGTACAAACGTGATGGTCTTGCCAACAGGGCGGCCAGTTTGGCAGCCTATAAAAAGAAGAAATGAAATTGAAATGGAACAAACATCAGGTAAGTTGATGGGAGAGAGATGCCCCAAGGCTGGCAATCTCGGGCAAAGCTGATATTCCCATAATTGTTCTTTCTTTGATTTTCCAAATGGTTGAATATTTGTGATTTACCGGTGAAACAGCTTTGCTTCATTGCTCATGCATTGAGAACAATTTGGGTAAGTAGCTCATAACTTTGTTTTCCTGTTCTCCATGGCCACATGTGTAGGCTTACTTCCAAACAGAAATTGAAACTGTGTTAATAACAGCTAATGTATGTCATTCACTAATTGACTCTACCTCAGGTGGGCAACAGTTATACAAGATTGTTGCCATAAACGCGGGGCCATAAGTGTATGATGTTAGAGGGTTCTCTCGTCCTTGATCAAATGACAGTTGGATATCCATCAGAGATTCTAAATAGTCCCGCTGCAAGAACTGTGAAAAACAGATGTTTATTAGCAACATGTTCTGGGTTTAATCACATGTAGTAAGTAAAAGTAAAACAAGCAGCACAGCTTAATAATGCAAGGTATTTTGGGTACAAATGATTATGTGCTAGAATACCGACCACAACATAGATGGGATAAGGCTTTGATGATGTGCTAAAATAGGCATGTCCCAGTATTACAAGCCATCTTATTAGATTTTGCAAAATCTTCTAACTTCTTGATTTGTGATTTCCTAGAGAATCACATCAACTATAGAGAGGAAAGTGACTAGTCTTATATGTAGAGCTTATACCCTTACCTTGCATGAGGCCTTGTGCCTGAGGATTTTTCTTGTTTGTTAGTATGATTGATTGCTTATTTGCACAGTAACACAAACAAAACCTCTGCTGTGCACTCTGATGACAGGTAGGTAGAACAATATCATGCTTGGGGCCCTGTCAAGATGAGGCCTTTTGGTGGGTTGATGCTCACCAGAAGCAAAACCATGAGGCCCATGAGCCAAAGCAAACAATATCATGCATGCGTATGGAGTGGGGTGTGACAAATGGTATTAGAGCCGACTCTCAACTAGTTTGAATGTGGATCCCTACCATAATCTGATGCAAGTGGGCGAGTTCCCATATGGGTAGGCCAAGAGAGCTAGTAGGCTACAGGGGCTCGCAGGTTACTGCACAGGGACGTGCAGTCCTAATTAAGGGTGGATTGTGATGTCTGGAGTTCACATCGACTATAAAGAGGGGAATGACTGGTCTTATATGTAGAGTTTGCACTCTTACCTTGCATGAGGCCTTGTGCCTAGGAATTTGTCTTACTTGGTAGTGTAATTGCTTGCTTGTTTTCCCAGGACACAAAAAAAACCTCCGTTGTGCACTTTGATGATAGTTGAGTATGACAATACGATGCTTGGGCCCTCTCAAGATGATGGCTTTTGGTGGGTTGATGTCCACCAGAAGCAAAACCATGAGGCCCATTGGCCAAAGCGGACAATATCATACATGCATGCGTGATGGGGCGTGACATGATCTATCTTTCAAACTATTTTTTCAATATTAATTTCTACCACAAGAGAAACCTAAAGTTTTTGTAGCTCTCAACAACTCAAGGTGACCAGAAGAATGGAAAATCTTGGGATTGGAAATTCATTTGACAAAAATGATGTTCCTTTTTTTCCCACCAAAATTTCCTGAGATTTTCAAGTGAAATTAGCCTAGTCTTTTGAGATCAACTTTCATTTTCATTGGTAAGATGACTTGAACTGCAACCCCATGGTTGCATCAATGAGGACCTTAGAACTTCGCCATGTGCTCTACTTCAATCTTGAGATAAGTTTAGAACTGTTCTATGCTGATATGTAAACCTTAATAGAAAAAACGAACTACTCTTCATTTAACTATTACTAACATTCTAGTAGTCCACAGATTTAAAATCCTTTCATAACATTTTAACACGTCAATAGAGACAACCAGGGATTGATAGCCAAGTGGTTAGGCATCTCACTCTCCACAAACAACCAGGGACCAATACCTGCTTGGGTTTAGGTAGTGAGGGACTTTAGGTAGTGTGTCTGCGTGCATTAGTGCTTACCAGAGAGGAGGAAAAAATAACCCTCAATTAGCTTTGATGTTAATGCTAACCCAACATTTAATCCTCCACAAACCAATAAGAGTGACAACTGACGGGTAAATGTTTTTTGTACAGTAAGCAATAGAAAAGATTTAGAAGTTCTTGCCATAAAATGGGCAGTTCAGTTCATAGGGAAGCATTCAGTAATCATCATGTAAGGATGAGTTCAAAACATTTAATCATGATGCAGGCACTAACAATTGTGGGCTACAGATTAAAAACAGTGCTTTTCCCCCAAAGCATTAGAATTGTATCGAAGAATTTTTAATATATTTGTGGTTATCACTTTGAATAGTGAAAAGGGTAAGATTTTACTGGCAATGGAGTTTAAATGAAACTGTCTCTATAATGTTTCTCAAAGATAAAATGCACTTCTCGGTAGAGTTGAATGCATTTTAGCCATTTCTCTTAGGACCTATTTTTCTAATTCCTACTAGAGGTGTCAAACGTGCCCTGCTTTGCCGACTTCCAGCAGGGTGCGGCCCAACAAGGCCTGCCAGCACAGCACAGCTCGTGCCGTGCCAGAGTATATGGAGTATAGGTTGCAAAGACAACCAATGCTCCTATTTGTGCTCTGTTCTACCCTTTTTTTTAATTCAAATTGCTCCCATTGTGTTCCTACTTGTGTACGTGTACTATGCAAAATTTCACTCAATCTGAAGTGATATGTAACCCTGGATTGCCATTTATCATGTTGATCTATCCGATGGTTCATGGAACTGTGTTGGGGTAAAGCATGAGATTATTGTCTATATGAAATAGTTCATGTTGATCAATGTAATGCAATGCTTCTTTAGATGAAATTTGAGATTGGGCAGTCAGACCGATTGGGAACCTGAGATTGAAATTGACCCATTTTACAGAATTTTAAACTTTATTTAACACTGAATTTTAGCAGAAGAAGTTTACAAGATGTCATAGTTGTTGAACTTCGAAGACCTAAAATAAAGGGGTGGGATTGGCTTGGCTTGGTATTACATAATATACTCTTTTCTGTACAGAAAAGAAAGTGGTTTTAATAGGAAAAAGAAGTCGTGCCGTGCTGTACTTCAGGCCTAGAAATCACAACCAGCATGGCCCATGTTTGCAGGCTGTGCTTGATAGACCATGTCGTGCCACGGCCTATTGACCGAGAGGCACAACCTGTTTGACACCTCTAATTCCTACTATGTTTCTAAGCATTTCCAAACAACGAGCTTTATGAAACCATTGGTAGAATGAAGTAGAAATATTATAAAACCTATATATTAATATATATATAACTGCCTATATTAAATGTACGAGTCATACTATAAAATCATGGGAAAGAGTTATAAAGCATAAATTTATATGAAAAACCAACATAGTTAAAAATTAATTTGGTTTTAGATTAGAGATGGCAACTATGAAAATTGTCTTCTCACTTAGGCAATTAAATAAACAGGAGAGATGACATAAAATTTTTATAGGGTCTTCATTAATTTAGAGAAAGCTAACAATAGAGTACTTAAATATTTAATTTGGTGAATTTAAAAAAAAAAATAAGTGTCACAAAAGTATCTTGGAGCACGAAAAGATTTATACATCTAATCAAGTTCAAATGTCCGGCCCGCCATGGGACCAACCCCAACACCAACCCCAACCAAACCCGTTTTCATCCCAACCAGCAAATACCCTCAAGTTGACTGGCAATGTATTACCATCCGAAACTGATTTATAGAAGAATGGAACAATAAAACAAAACGACTATTGCCGCAATCTTTGACAAATAATCTCCACCGCCTATCTCAATTATATGCCCACATCTGACCCCACAGGAACGTTTCCAATCTCATGCGTACATTTGACAAGACACGCAGATAGAGATAAGAGGGTTGCTGACATACAAATACAAATACAAGAAAAATGGATAAGGTGCCGACCAGTTCCTCCACACATATGACATACCCCATTTAATCTTCTGTTTCCATCCCAACCATGACAAACTACAGACGAGAAAACCGTGTGAAAAACGAAACGAGACCTACCAAAACATATTTGACTGCCATTATATCTTCTGTTATTATATTTGATTACCTTAGAAAAGAAGTCACCGGGAAGTGGGGGGCTTATATCTTGCAAATTTTCTTCTCTGACTTTACCCTTCCTTTTTCCTAAATTTCTTCTTCTGCAACCCACCCCAAGAAAACAATTACTTTCTTTTAAAAAACACCAAACCACTCTTTCATAGTCCTCCACTTTGCATAAAATGGACCACCCCCACACATGACCCTAACCATCAAAATCAAACGGTTGAGATTTAAAGCCGTTGAAAAATAGTATTCACGAGCTTCTACTTTCTTCATGGTAGATGAGGTGAGATAATAGACCCAATCAAGATGCCACGTATGTTGTTGAATTAAACTAAAAAGAAATTGAAACATGCTCTTCTTGTGAATTTTTCACAGAAAAAAGGTGAAGATTGTGTAAATCTTTTTCTACATAATAATAAATTCTAAGTTTGTTAAGGCCTAAAAAGCATAAAAATGAGCTAAAATTTTCACTATTACTTGAAAAAATGCTCTCGCAATGTAAAATTTTCAGAGACGCATGCAAACGTGCCCTTTTAAAATCAAAGGTAAAGTTGCATAAATGGGTGCAAAGATTTTCATCTAAGAGAAAGCTAAGGAAAGTAGCAGTTGAGATGGACGTTCGAGATTGTGCACCTCATCAACGGTGCTGGCAGGTGGGGCCCAGTGCTTAGGCATGTGGGCAGTAGCAAAGACGGCAGCAGAGATCCGTTCAGGGAAGCGCTCCATGGCGAGGGAGAGCGCGAAGCCTCCGTAACAGTGCCCCACCGCAATCACCTTTTCGCCTGGAGGGATCGACGCCATGGCCTCCATCAGAGGCCCCACGTGTTCATCGAACGTGTGGAGATCCTCGATCCGGGCCGGATCCACCCCGCAACCCGCGAGGTCGACAGCCGTGACCCGGTGACCCCCTGAGGTCAGAAGGGTCGCGAGCTTGTACCAAACCCACCCACCGTGGCAGGGCCCGTGGACCAGGACGAAATGCCTCTTCGTTTCGCTCTTTCCCATTCCGGTTTCGGTTTCGGTTTCGCTTACCGGTTCGTTCATGTCGTGGCGCTTCTGCCTTTTTCTTCTCTTCACTTCTTCTTCTTCTTCTTCTTCTTCTTCTTCTACTACTACTTTTGGGTGTTCCATTTGACGCTCGGCGGTGGGTATGTTCTTGGTTTTTGTGCGGTTGCTGATGCCATTGTTTGCTTTGTCACTTTTAGCGGAGTGAAAGAACGCGGTGTGGACGGCTTGTGGGGATTATGGTGGGGCGCGGGAGTAGGAGGAATGGTGAGCCCCTGAATTCGATGTAATCTGGGGGTGCTGGTGAGGTGGCACCTGCTGGGAAGGAATCTAGATTCCACGCGGCCTATCAAGGAGGCAAGAAGGTCATTGCTGATTACCAAGTAACCTCAGGCATGCAAGGCTACTCGGGTGACGTGACCGTCTTTGATACGTCCACTCACCTTCACCTCATCGTGAGATAAATCAAAAAAAGTCTATGCAATTTGATTGGGGTGCACCAATCGTACTCCGATCCAACGTGGCTATGGGATAACAAGTCATATTATAATATGGGGTCAGCCTGATATTGAGTAGTGGGCCTATTTATTCGCGTGTAAATTTGTTTATTGAAATATTAAACACAAAGGCTTTCTACTTTGTTTTATTTATTTTAAATCATCACAGGTTCTGAGAAATATCTGTGAAAAATGCCCCCCAAAACTCTGATCTGTGGATCTGATTCTCTGCACTTCCGCTGCTCCTCAATTCATGTGAACAACATAAACACAATTAAATCTGACTTTCTTATTATTTGTATTTTCTTGGGCCCTAAATTCATAATCCAAGCCTTCCAATATTCCTTGGGTTTGATAAACCCCAATGCATAATTTTTTATATCTTAGATCATCATAAGTTTTGACCAAAAAATATGTGAATGACACATACACTGATTATTCTTTTAGTTTTAGTTTTAGTTTTAATTTTATGCACTATTGTGAGATCCTAAGAACCATTCACTGTGTCTGGGATCCAGTATTTCCTTTTTAGGAAAGTTTCAAACTATGACACCCACTAAATTAGATAAAAGCTGATATAAATCCTTTCTTGCAATAAATCTTGTGTTTCCAAAGAAAATTTTTTTTTCTTTATGATGAGAAATCCACTGACCCTCTTATCATTATTCATTGGTAAAAATCCAACAACCCACTAACACTATATATTAGAGTTTCTCATTTGCAAATATTTCATATGAAAAGGTCGCATATCAAAATCCCACTTTTTTTTTCCTGATTTGGCTCGGTAGTAAGTCAAGAGTGTGAAAGAGCAGGGAATCCACTCGAATCAGGTATCCTATGCACACCTTTACGCATGTATGATATTAGGCCTCATACAAGGTAAGACTGTAAGATGTCCCTGTGCAGTAGCCTGTCAGCTCTTTTGGCCCGCCCACATATGAACCCGTCTACTTGCACCAGGCCACGGCAGGGACCCACACTTGATCTAATCGAGAGTGTGGCACTCTTCACGCATGCATGATATTATCCGCTTTGGCCCATGAGCCTTACGGTTTTATTTCTAATGGGCCTCAACCCACCAAAAGGCCTCATGCAAGGTAAGGGTGTAAGCTCTATATATAAACTCATTCACTTTCCTCTTTATAGTCAATGTGGGACTCCAGGATGTCACAAGCAGCATCTGTCCTTTGTTTCTGTTTTTTCAGTCTAGGTGTTTGTTTGGGGTTCCTTACATCTCAACCCATATTTAACATATGATATGAAATGTCCACCTAGGCCAAAAAAGGTACGTGAGTCTTTCTTAGAAAATATCAAATGTGATATGACATTTTACATATGAGGTTTGGGATGTCAAATTTGACATACCATAAAATCACTTGTTAATTTTATTTTTGAATTGTTTATTACATGGCCCTACAATAATACAAAGATTTTATAAAGTTTCTCATGATGTGGTTCCACAAGAATAAATTTATGATAAAATAATAATTTGACATATTAATTGGAGTTCCCACGTGCCAAGCACGCCAAATCTCAAACCTTCAAAATGCCACATAAGACATCAAATAAAATTTGTTATTTCTAATGACATCTCCCTTGGAGATGCTCTACAGACAGCAAACGAGGATCACATGCTCTTTTTATTGGATTCAATTTAGCACTATGTCATAAAAGGCATGAAAAATGAAATTAATTATGGAGCCAAATCTTTATTTATTTATTTGGAAAAAGGGTAAGTAAGAAAAATGCTACACTTACACTACCATTTACTCTCCCAATTACTCCATAGTGCTTTTTTGTAGTTTACTTTTATCTTGGAATGTGAATCATAAAAAGCACTATGGAGTAACTGGGGAAATAACACCGCTCTTTTATTAATCCTCAATGCCAAAATCCTAAAATTATAAATGCTAAAAGCCTTCAGTCGTACAATGCAAAAAATGTTATCATTAGATGGGAAAACTTCATGAAAGGCATAAAGTTTTTGGCTCATTTTCAAAAATGTACATGAAGATTTGGATATTTCATAAAAATATAAAAGTTCTCTACAATTCTTTCGATCAATTTCTTTCAATAAAAAGATTTTGAGAAGTGATAAAATTGCCGTTATATCATTTTTTGAGATTTTTTTAATAAATCTTTTAGGAAAAATGATCAAGTCCAACTCAAGTGACTTAGTAGGGCCCATTTATACCATAGATGATTAAAACGAGGGATTCCAAATTACTAAAATCTAGCTTTATTAAATGGTTATGACCATCAAAATATAAATGGCCAATTTTGGAGAGAAAAGAGGTTAACAAAAGAAAACAATCTATCACAAGAGAAGGGTATTTTTGTCTTTTCTAAAAAAATTATGGAGAGAACTTGATTAAAAAAATCTTGAAATCCTTTCATACTTTATTGAAATACTCAAATTTTCATGAGCGCAAAAGTTTTATACCCTTTTGAAATTTTCCCTCAATATATTGATTCCCTTGAGTGTACCATGCAATTCTCATTTTTTATACGTGTTTATAACTCCTACATTGTATATATCATTGTAATTGTCATCAAGGCTTATGGTTAGAACATTGAGTTTGCTCCTCAATGCCTTAAGTTCAATTCCCACCCTTGGCATTATCCAAGTACTATGTATACTACCATATATGAACCGCAGCAAATAATCCATACTCATCATAATGGGTAACCCCTAGTTGGACGCTAAAGGTCCAAAGGTTGAATTTGCTCGATAATGGAAGCCTAAATCATTAAATATATATATATATGAGAACGCATCAACTGTGAGAACTTTTTATGGGGCCTACTTGTGGGTCCCATTTGGAGATGAGAATATGGGAAATGAAAAGATCTATGTAGGACCACAAATATCAAATTTGGCTCTAATTACATGTCCGTAACCTCTTCATTCGTGGCCCACAAATCCAATTCATTTGGATTTGTGCACAGGTGATCCAATTGTTCAATATATTCAAATTTGATTGAAACTTTGGGAGTGTAACTATCAGGGTTTCCTCTTTATTGCAAAATTTGGATTGAGTGATAGATAAGCCCCGCCTAAAGTTCTAAAAAAACATTGTGAGAACTAGTTCTTATAGGATTATTTTTCATATATATAGGGGGCTCCTCGCCTGCGCTCAAGCATAAGATAAGCTCGTGGGCTCATCATCCCTATGGGGCCCACTTGGGACCCATACGGGGATGGGGACGGGCGGATTTGAAGGTCTCCTTGAGAGCCCCCTCCTCCAAAAAATAACCCCATCCATGATCTCTATAATCTCCATTTGAGCCCACAACTTCCAAGGTGTACAGTCCATTCGAATGGATCAACAATCGATCTAATGGTCCAATCATATTGGATGAGGTCAAACATTGGTGGACATATGCAATTCAGGGGGCCTCTGTGTGTGGTCCATTTGGATGAACCAATGGTGGGCCTACACATGCAGGCGGATGGGAATTCCCTCCATGCAGTTGAGTGCAAGTGAGGATTTCACATATATATATCATTGTAATTTGAATGGGACTTGGAAGTACACTTTTTTTTTTAAGGAGAGTGCATTTATGGTATGAATGGCTTAAATTTAAAGGTGCACTCCATGTGGGTTCATTGGAGGTGGTAGTTAGCATAAGGTCGCAAGCCTAACTCTTTGATTTTTATTCATGTGTTTCACAAGTATCAATTTAACACCTCTTATTGGAAATAAATTCGATGAAGGCCTGTATAAGAGGGAGGCTTTTAGCAATTTTTTTTATTTTTTATGAATGGACCTTATTAAGGCTCACTTGGTTTAAACCTTAGGTTTACTCTCCAAGGTCTCAAGTCCGACTCCCACCCATTGCGTTATTAGGGTAATATGTGTGTGGCCATGTATGTACCCCATAGGAAATAATCCCTGCTCATTAGAATCGGGTATCCCCCCTTGCCAGAGCCCAAAGGTCCTCTAAGGACCCATTTGGAAAGGGTCTTGCACAGGTCATGACATTAAAAGTGCAACCACTAGGCATTAGCCCCACATCTAACTTCTTTTTTTTTTTAATAGAAAGAAACCTTCATATAAAAAAAAGGGTTACATCATTGAGTCTACAGTTACATTTTGCCTAATAAAGTCCAAAATAGAGTGCCACCAAACTATCATATATTTTACAAACCTGGCATTTCTACTTAATTTGTAAGCCACTTCATTCCCTCTCTACTTGCATGGATTACCTCATAACTGTAAAAAGACTTCAACAAAACTTGAATCTCATCCACCACATTACCTAATCTAGATAGATTTGGGGAAAATGAGTTTAGCAACTCAACCATCATCAATGAATTACTTTCAAGAATGACATCACTAACTCTCAATTGAAGAATCAATTGCAAGCCTCTCATCATTGCTAACGCTTCAATGTTTTCTACTCCTTTCAACTCATGTTCAAGTTTGCCCAAAGCCACAATATATCAACTTCTAAATGGTCCGATTACCGACGTTTTTTATCCAGAAGTTTAAGGTAAAACTTGGATATTTTTATCTACTACATTAATAAATATCTCAAAATCTTGAGTAATTTTTGGTTTCAAACACCCCCATTAATAATCCAAGTTCATGTCTAACATAGACCATACTTAAATATCTCTGTTTACCAATGTCTACTTTACAAATATACATAAAATATATATTGGATAACTATAGATGCACGTAAAACATAATAATTTTAAATTTTAATATATTTAATACTAATTAAGTAAGGTGCACATAGTTCCCATTCGATTGAATTGAACCTAATCCGTCATCAATCCATTACCTAAGGATTGATAGTTTTTTAATCCGTAATCAATCCGTAGCCCATTAAAAACCAAACCGAACTGAACCATTGATCAACGATTCGATTCAGTTAAAACCGTTTAATCCATTGATGATAGTGCAAACTGTTTTCTTACTATTTTATATGAAAAGTGAATGGCTAAGATTGAAAGTTAAACGATAAATCACTAAAATATTACCTTTTAATATTTTTTGTATAAAATAAATAAATAAATAAATAAATATTTTATTTCAACAGTTCGAATCTATTTAAATTCATGGATTAAGGGCAAAATCCATCTCTAAATCATTACTAACATATTAATATTTTTTCAATCCATTATCAAACCATTAGCCATTGGATCAGTTAAAAAAATTGGATCAGATCGGATCGATTTTACGGATCAACGGATTTTTTGTACAACCTTATAATTAATAGCCCGGAGTTTAGGTGCTCTTCCAAATCAGGTCAGATTTATAATTTTTTATGTGCACCCTTACAGACTCTGGCATGTAGATGGTAACCCCCGGGTAAAGACTCAAAAAGAAAAAAAAAAAAAAAAAAACCACACACACACACACACAGATTGTAGAAGTTAACAAGCTCTTATATTTACGGGAACCTCGATTGAGTATTCCACTTATTTCTCTGTTACAACTGAGTAATAAAAATGAGTGGACAGCTCCTCTTTGACCTTCATGGCCAAGGATTACTACAACATAACAGGCTGACAGAAAACTCGACGATGCTTTCCTTCCTAAACCTATAAGAATTCTTTCCGACACTTAAAAACAGCATTTTACAGGGTACATAGAGCAGGCCCACGCAGAGTCAGACATATTCCATCACCCTGCTTAAGTGACACAAATTTGACACATCCAAGTCAAGTCAACAGATGGACCCCAAGTCAAGTCAACAGATGGACCCCACATGTAAATGACCTGGTTTTTAAATCAAGTGGGTCTGCTACAATACTCCCCAAGTGGGACAAACTTCTGCAAACTAAAATACAGAAAGCTCCTAACCAATTACAATCAGTATGCTTCCCACCTGACGAGCGAACCACGTCTTCTCGAAATAGAGTCTACCAGTAGAGCATTTATTGACCATGGAAAATGTTGGCACCTGGGGCTCCCCGTCCACAAGCAGTGGTCCATGGGCTCAGAAAAGCTCCCATATCTCTACCACTTCACATCCAACGTTAAAGCCTCCGGAGGCACCACACCAGATGGAATCTTAGTGAATGAGATATTGGACATCAGGTTACTCCATGCAGTGGTGTCCAGTGCAACAAAAGGCCTTACTTTCTTCACCATGAGAGGCTTCAGCTTCTCCGCTTCAACCCTTGCCACTACCTCAAACCACACCCTCTCCAGCTTTGGCTTTGTTTTCCATGCTGCCATTCTATCCCAGGTCATATCATTGTTGCCCAGGTCTCTTTCCAATTCCAGCTGGAATCGGATTAGAGCAGATGCCGTAATTCTAGCTTTTAGAAGCCTATTTGATCGATTCTGGAAGATTCTGTCACCTAGGAAGTTCCTTAAAATCTTTTCAACAAGAGCTATTCTTGAAGTCAAGGAGTGAATTGGGCATGCCCGGTTTTTGCCATAGAATCCAGTGTAACACTTATCTGGCAATAACTCAACCGTGTTTGGTGAGAGGAAGGCAGTTTGAATATGAGCAATGGGACTGTGGCTCCTGTATGCAATAAGTGAAGCTGATCCTGAAATGTGAATCTGACGTAAAGGTGTGCATGCGAATTCGCCGAAAGGCAAAGATTGCATTCTGGCATCATGGCTGACCAAGCTTCTGTTTACTGGTAAAGCATAGTTGAAAGGGTGAACGACGGTGACTTCTTGTGCGCCTTTCACTTCCACTGCAGTGCCTTCACTCACAAGAACTCGTTTTAAACCTGTGAGCGTGGTGTTAAGCTGCATAACAATGACAAAAAAAAAAAAGTGTGTGTGTGAGAGAGAGAGAGAGAGAGAGAGAGAGAGAGAGAGAGAGAGAGAGAGAGAACATATTATAAGATTAAAAAGAAATAGCACTGAATCAAATTTCAACAATCAAATAAATTCATAATATTGAAGATAATAAGTAGGAAACTTAGCTATTAATTGCTTCGCAAACATACTATATAAAGGTAACTAGTAAACTCTGTTTCCTTTCTACTGGAGAATAAAAACAAGTTGCCTCTCATGCTTAAGACACATAAATTTTCAGACAACTGAGTTTATCTCACTCTGGCATCTCAGCAAGATATCAGGCTAAATCGTTCTTTAGTTTTTCCTCTTTTTGTTTTTTCGGAATGGTAACTGTAATTGTAATAAAAGGAGAAGAAATCTCAAATTAATATTTGTAGAACCAGGCCATAAAAATTCAACAGAAGATCCTTGTTAGCACTAATAAATCAGTAAAAAATTGTGTAATGTATGAGAAAACTGTGAATCAAATGCATCTATCAGTCAAATATGTCTTCATTTGAAAATAGCCTTCAAAAGCAATCAAAGCTATTAGTTTGAAATTGATGATACAGGGATGCTTCCACCAAGAACCTCATTACCGGATGACGGAATGAAGAGAAGCAAACAAAAGACAAAAAAAGAAAAAAAAATTCAAAGGATCTCTTTTTTTTTTTTAACAGTAATGAAGACTTTCATTAAAGAAGAAAATGATACAAAGAGCAAAACACAAAAGAAGAGGAAAACTACAAGAGCATTATACCATCCTCAACCCCAATTACACAACCACACCCACCCAAGGAGACAACCTGTAAACCCCTTTGTTTGGCTGCATTTGCCATAGAGTTGGTTGATCTAACTTCATGACAAAAGGAGACATTAGAAGTAGCCGATAGTTCCCTAATTTCATTAAAATAGAATTGAAATTTCTAAGGAAAAGTCTTTTGGTTTGATAGCCACGTGATTGTATTAGAAGAATCACTCTCCACAACAAGTAGTGCATCAAAGCCTCTAGAAAACAACCGAACACCTTCCAAGATAGCTAACACCACCGCCTCGTTGGAATCACAAATACCACTTACTTAGAGAACATAAGAAGAACCTCACCCTTTCTATTGCGAAGCACACCTCCAATTCCCACAGGCCACTGCTTACCCCTCGAAGCTCCATCAACATTGAACTTTAGCATCCCAATAGGAAGGGGGTACCAAAAGAATTGTGAGGCAAGAAGATGCAGCAGGAACAACACCTAGTCACAGGGGTGTCAATAGGGCAATCCAGTCCCATCCTGACCAATTAGATATGCAGGCTCCAAATCTGCATTGGGTTTGAAAGCCCATATCCATGTTGACTAAAGAATTATGGAATAATGTACAAGGCTCCAGTCCGTATATTTATAATCCTAGGTCCAAACTCTGAATTTGAATCTAGATTTGGGTTCAAATTCAAGCCCGAGTCCATAATTAGGAATCAAAAGTGGTTTTTTTTTTCTCTTGCATCAAATTTCAAAGTTTCCTTCAGCTATTATTATTTAACATAACAATATAATCGGCGTCATTAGGTGAGGCACAATGCACGAACTCAAAAAGAAAGTACTAAAATGGGGAGGTATATCTCAAAATGAGCAACTCTTACATATCCTTCTATTTCTTTTAAGAGATCATTTATCAAATTGTACCAGAAGAGTTAAAGATCCCAAACTGAACTTTTATTGATAAACTCCCATCTTTTAGAACCAATCACTTCTCAAAATGAGCAACTCTTACATATCCTTTTATTTCTTTTAAGAGATCGTATATCAAATCATAGCAGAAGAGTTAAAGATCCCTAACCGAACTTTTATTGATAAACTCCCATCCTTTAGAACCGATCATTTCATTATGCTACATCCAAACAATCAATTAGTTCATTATGCCATAAATGGCTCCACTTCCTTAAAACCGATCAAATTTCTACTGTAGCATCAGGACTTAATGTCTCTCCAAGGCTTACGCGTGAAGGGCTCCCAAAGTTGTCCCTCTCGGAACTTCATAGCATGTGCCTACATCATATCTTAACTATACAAGGGACTACCACACTGCAGCATTTAGAAGAGCCAAGCAGTTGGTGAATAAGATCTTTTATTGATGAAGGAACAAACTGTACATAAAGGAAGCTGTACAAGCAATACTCCGACACTGGGTATGATACCTTTCACACTGGAGAATGCAATGCCCAAAAATGAGGAGTCCCCTCCTGTTTCATTTATCAGCACTTGAGTGTCCCAGTAGACCTTTCCGACATCTAGAGCAGTCTGGCTGGATCGACACATTTCCCACACGTCTAGCGAATTCCAGAGGCATCTAGGTCTTTCAAGGCTACTCTAAACTCATATATACAGCAAGCTGAGAGTTTAAAAAATATGTACAATCTGGCCAACTCAAAAGCACAAGGTAATCAAGAACAAGTATAAGCTTAAAAGACTAGCATTGGGCTGGTTAACTCTCTAACGATCCTTCCCTGTATCGACACCATCTGGGACCTTCTGTGCAAGTACTCTTTTAATTATCTTGATCCTCAAATTGCCAGAGTTGCATCCCACGTCCAGCCGAAACAACTCTAGAGATCAAGAGGTTTGGAGATGTTGCATTGGGTTAATGCTCCCAGACACTCTATTTATAATGGAGTCTCATGTACAATAATAGTAATGGGCTTATCTACACAAAACCAATAGAGTTTGTCTAACTACTTGAATTTAAGGAAATGTAGGGTTCATGAAAGACGATCAAATAATGGCGATCCCCTAAGATTGTGGTACATTGAGGACCATACGAAATTAATTATCTTCACATATCATCATTGTGAGTGATCTGGAGAGCACTTGCACCGTAACAATATAGATGAGTTGGAGAATGAACGGAAACACCCATATCAGTAAGCAGCCAGTGAAGCAAAATAATATCAGCAATAGTGTAAGCTGAGATGTAATATTCAGTTTCAGCAGAATAACAAGAAACCACTAACTGTTTCTTAATCTTCCAAGAAATCGGAGAAAGACCAAGGAAGAAGCAAAAACCCATAGTACATCCAGCCCAATCAGAATTAGAATACGAAGTCAATTAGGGCCTATTTGGATGCAAAAGAAAACACAAGAAAGTAATATTTTGTAAAATATAATCTTTCATTTTTTAAAGAAAAAAATCTTATATGTTTGGTAACCCAAGAAAAATACTAAGAAAAGATCATGTTCTTTCAAAAACCTCAATATTTTTTTCCTACAACTCCCCCATGTAAAAATTTTTCTACAAGATAAAAATCTTTTAAAATGGTAATTATAAAGTGGGAGAGTAAAGTAAAAACTTTCCTTCACTAAATCTATCAAGACATATTTTTTAACATATATGGTAAAGTAAAGTAAAGGTAAATGTCACATCATGGTAAAGATGAAGTAAAGTAAAAGTTGGATAATTATATGGTGAAGCAAAGCGGGTAGGAATGGTAAAGCAGTTTCTTTTTATTTGACTTTACTTTAGAATATTATCTTGTAATTTTATATGGTAAATAAAAAGTGACTTGTTTACATGTGTGGAAAGTAAAATAAATGTTAATATCACATCATGGTAAATGGTGAGGTAAAATAAGTCAGATAAAGTGGTAGAGTAAAGTAAAGATTTTGCTTCACTAAATCTATCATGATGTATTTGTTTACATATATGTTAAAGTAAAGTAAAGTTAAATGTCACATCATGTTAAAAATGGGGTAACGTAAAAGTTGAATGAGGTATATAGTGAAGTAAAGTGTCGGGGGGAGGAGGGGGAATGGTAAATGTAGAAAACGGCTTGTGATAAAGTGACTTGTTTACATATGTAGTAAAGTAAAATAAAGATTCCTATCATATCATTGTAAAAGGTAATGTAAAATAAGTCAATTAAACTAGTAAAGTAAAGGCTTTACTTCACCAAATCTACCATGATGTATTTATTTTCATATATGGTAAAGTAAAAGTAAAGGTAAATGTCACATCATGATAAAGATGGGGTAAAGTAAAAGTTGGATAAAATATATGGTGAAGTAAAGAGAGAGGAAATGGTAAAGTGTTTTATTTTATTTTATTTTTTGTCTCTACTTTATCACGTTTTACCATAGTTTTATATGGTAAATAGAAAGTGACTTGTAATAAAGTGACTTGTTTACATATGTGGTAAAGTAAAATAAAGATTAATATCACATCATTGTAAAAGGTAATGTAAAATAAGTCAAATAAACTAGTAGAGTAAAGTAAAGGCTTTACTTCACCAAATCTACCATGATTTATTTATTTACATATATGGTAAAGTAAAGTAAAGGTAAATGTCACATCATGATAAAGATAGGGTAAAGTAAAAATTGGATAAAGTATATGGTGAAGTAAAGTGGGAGGAAATGGTAAAGTTTTTTTTTTTTCTTCTTTCTTTATCACATTTTACCCTAGTTTTATGTGGTAAATAGAAAGTGGCTTGTTTACATGTGATAAAGTAAAATAAATATTAATATTACATCATGATAAAAGGAGAGGTAAAATAAGGTGAGATGAAATATGTGGTAAAGTAAGGTGAAAAGAGAGTTGTAAAGATGTTTTTTTTCTTTTTTGTATTTACTTTAATCATAGCATCTTCCAAACAACTAAATTTTAAATCTATAATATTATTCAAAAATTTCCAAACAGCAAAAATATTACACTATTCTCATCTATACTATTTCATTCTTACAATATTTAAATCTATAAATATTTTATTCTGTAAACATCCAAATGGGCAAACTATTACTTGAAAGAAGAAATGCCATTGTCCCGTGAAGATAGTGCAAAATCCAAAGAACAGCAACCCAACGAAGAGAAATAGAAGCAAAGACAAACTGGCTGACTAGACTGAATAAACAATGCGAGGCCAAGCGATAGTCAAATGGAGTGCTAGTTGTTTTGTAATCAATTAGCCGTGCTCGCTAAAGAATGTCTCCAAGATGCTTCATTTGTGAAAGAAGATAGTCCCAGGGGAAGTAGGCAACTTCTATGCACGAGAAACAGAGCAAAAGACCAAGATCGTTCAGGTCAAACTGTGAGCTAAGGAAAGTCTTGAGAGACTAGATTCCTTCTCAATCATCACCTATGATACAAACATCATCAACATTGAGAAGAGACTAAAGTGCAATCATGGAAGCTAACACAGCCCACTAGGGGGGCTGCCAGTCCCAGCCATGACCCTGAAAGGGGGTTCCATGAGTGCTTCTTCATCCTGCGGAAATCAAACGAAAGGCAGAGGCACAATTTCGCCGCAATTTGAAACAACACAGACCCCACTTTTCCAATAACAGAGAAGACTACATTACCATCATCATCATTACTCCTTTCAACTTAGAGCATCAAATGAGACTCAAACACTGTACAAAAGCAAATGCAATTACCACAATCCTCCAATGCAAAAAAAACCCAAGATTTTCAATAAGATATCAACAAAACAACAAGGAAATTAAGCACTTTGAATATCAATTCCGATACAAACAACAAAAGAAACAAACTTTTACAAACAAGAGCAAAGCCATACCGGCAACAGAAGCGAGAGCTCATCATCCCCAGCGACCCGCAACTCAACTGGCCCCACCAATTGCAACGCTCTGATCACTGGCTTCGACCCAAATCGACCCCAAAACCCCAATCCAAAACCACCCCATTTCCGCACTTTCCTCCATGAAGAGATCTCATCAGAGAATCTGATCACCACGACGGATTTACCGATCCGAAGGCGGAATTCGTACCTCTGCGAAGCAGCAAACCTGGCGCTGTTAATCCCAGAAACCCGAATCTCCTCCAAATCCCAGCTTTTCTTAGCCGAAATCGCTTTCAAAACGTCCTAATATCGAGACAGAGATTGAAAGAAGGATGTTAGGGTGCTTGTGAGAGTGGATCTGAGAAAAGTTTCGAAGCGAATTGCGTACCTCGAGGAAGAGATGGGGATGATGAGGAGGAGGAGGGGGAGGGAAATCGATCGTAGAAGGAGGAGGAATTGAAGCGTTGATTGCTGATGAAGCCAGAGAAGAAGAGAAGGTGAGGAGAGAGACAGCAAGACGAAGGAAGATAAGCATCTTCTTTTTCTGCTTAGCCTTCAACACGAAGAGGTCGATGAGAAATGCAACTATACGATGGTCACTGTGTAGTGGGTACGTACAAATATTAAAATTTAACCTAACTTATTATTATTATTATTATTATTATTTACATAGGATACTCCTCGTCTAGAATTTGGCACAAAATAAAATAAATTTATGAAAGTATGCAGCCAACCCCAACATAGTTTAAATAAGGCCTTGATGATGATGATAATAATGATGATATAAGATATCCCTCGTGAGCCCTGCAATTGAACTTTTTAACTTTGGTCTAGAGGTTATTCAATTCTAACCAATAAGATATGTTTTTTGAGAAATATATTTGAATAATGCAAGGGGTGGGAGTTAAGATTAAAAACTTGTATTTTGCTAAATAAAAAATTTTCCCACCTTACAATTTTTTATCTTTATAAAGGGGAATGTAGTAAATTGTAATTGCTTTTGGATGTGTATGGAAAAAGCTATGTAAGATAATAAAATCTCTTGCAACTTTTATTTAAATAAAAAATAATTATTAAAAGTCGAAATGCCACTTAAATAATAGAAACATGTTGATTCAGTAGTGTAATTGCTTTTGGATGTGTATGGAAAAAGCTATGTAAGATAAGAAAATCTCTTGCAACTTTTATTTAAATAAAAAATAATTATTAAAAGTCGAAATGCCACTTAAATAATAGAAACATGTTGATTCAGTAGAGATATTGGCATTTTATCTTCCCTTACTAGTACTCTTCTCCCCTCTTGAATGAATCCAAAGTGGAGTGAAGAGGTTTATTTGAAAAGAAGTCTTCCATTTTTCACTTTTCTCCACATAAAAATGGACAAAATAACCTTAGAAAGGGCAATTTATTACAACCTTATTTTTATGACGATAATTTTTATGACGAGCAACCGACCAACCCCTCTACGGTTGATCCCGCCGATACAGCAATTAGCATTGAAAGAATTATAAATTTTTTCAGCTTAATTTAAGCAATTTCGAAACATGGATGAATATTATTTGTTACCAACAGTTTAGAGGAGTTCTGGGCATGTATGAGCATTTGCCTCAAAACCCAAGGGGGTGTTGCTTTGTTGACTGGTAACCCCCGATGTCAACTGAGAATTCAAGGATCAATTTGTATTTGTGGTATCTCACTCCACACATTTCCGGGCTCCTCTTCGCACATGTGGGGGCTATCTTCACCGTTTACAAATCCATGATGTTGGCATTTTGGTTTGCATAAGCTTCCCCTGACGTTATGTTACTTGATATGGGTAAGTTTTGGGAATCCACTTGTAGCTCACTTGGGGAGGCACCCTTCCTCACAGAAAAACAACTGTAGATGAATACCTAGTTGTAGTAAGAGAAGTGTGGGGGTGTGATTATTTACCCAAACCCATGTATGTAAAGAAATTTTCAGGTGCTAGGCACCAAATACAGCCACATATTTTCATATGTATCTATCCCTCACTATATTACAGTAAGAACAACATGGTAGGGCCAACTTTATACTTCCACTGAACCATCCAAACACATAGGACCCCCCTGAATTACAACAGATCCATCCAGCTTTAAGATTGCAAAGGGGTATCCCTTATTCGAGGGTCCAAAGTCTCTGGTTCCATAGACGGCATTATCACACCTATTTTTAGATTGGAGAGAGCTTTGGACCCGAATCATTTTGTTTTCTGGCAGGAGGATCTGAATAGAAAACGATTGCATTCATATATTAAAAATATATGCAGGTTTTCAGAATCTAACTAAATAGCTTGATTTCTTTTTGTGTTAAGAAAAATAGCTCAAGTTATACTCGTCTTTGATAGTCCACTTGGATTTAATCAGACGCTATTCAATAGCCCCACTTTCATATTTTAATTTTCGAAGCTCTTTTTTCCAATTATACTAATGCTCTCTCCATCTTATTTCAGATTTTAATCTAAAAATGTGTCTTCTTTTTTATTATTTAAAGTTGACGTCAATCCGGATACAACATATAGGTCCCACATTGGATTCAAATTTGGAGCTGGATCTATAAAGATGGATTAGATCCACATCCACCATGGGGCCACCTACGATCCGACTCGTTTGCATCCTAAGCAGGTTTATGTTACATTGATAAGTGGGCCCCACTCATCATCACTTTGATTACGTGAGGTCCATGAACTTTAATTTTATATGCATTAGATGAGTGCCATCACTTGTGGTAGGCAGCTCCAAAAACTTTCGTGATCAGTTATGATTATTGAAAATATAAAAGAGATATATAGGAATTCAAGTGGTTAAACAATGTAATTTGTCTCATACACAATTACTAAACAAAGGAAAATAATTCATGTTTAATCATTATACACACTATGTAGTCAATACCATATGTACGAGATCAATGCACACGTAACCAAGGTGAGTCAAGGAAAGTACCCACTCGGTCAGACTCATGGCCTAACATTCTGACCCTGCCGAGCAGAATCGACTTGGCCAAGTAATGGAAATACATTGAATTTTCATAGTTTGTTGTAATGTTGCATACCTATGTTTCAGTTCCATAAACAAGCATTGATATCGAATGCAAATTGGTATGCTTCTGCAACAAATGTGAATGCGGCTTTCCCATCTTCTACCTTCATTGACATGGACAATTCCCAACTTCATTTGCCCCAGTCTCGTCCCAAGGTTCCAATGCAACAAACTTTCGCTTTGGTGAATATCGAAAAGTGATAATCAACGAAGAAAAAGAACCTAAAAAAGAAGCAGAGACAAGATTTATGCGGTTCACTATTCATCGGCAGAATGAAAGAAAGCTCTTCCACCACATGAGAAATATGATGCCGAGAGAGCAGAAGAATGAAAGTCTTCACCAAGCTCTAAGCAACAAAAGCACTATCATTCATTTGATGATAAGATACAACCACTAAACTAGTAAGAGGCATGCATTCGTTCACTACTGTCAAATAGTCCCCTCAGAAGCGGGCATCTTAAACTATGACAAGAAGCCCTTTCAGCAATGGAACAAAATGCTTCTGTTTTAAGTAAAAGAAAGTCCTCAAAACTCGTTAACATTTGTGTGGCAAGATGAACTGAGCCACCGGATAACAGACTATAACATAAACATCCAAATTGGCCTGACTGCTATGCAGCTACCATCTGATCACATTGTCAGTGAGAACCACCATTTTGATATATACAAGTGATATAAGATCACAAAGTTATAGATAAATACTATATTCGGTGTTTAGGTGGAAGAGAATAATAAATCCCCTTTTCTGTTGGTTGTATGCATCCCTTCTTTCAGTTCATTTACAGGAACAGCCGAATACCTGGTTCAACCAACCAAAAAAAAAAAAAAAACAAATGAGTGATACTTTTTTGTGTGTTATCATCATAGGATGACAGGTCAGTATTCCTCCAACCATTAAGATTGATGTGGGTGCGTGGGTTTGTGCGTGCGTGTGTGTGTGTGTGTGTGAGAGAGAGAGAGAGAGAGAGAGAGAGAGAGAGAGAGAGAACCGATGTAGGCCACACTGTCAGCCAAGCATGGTTGGCATCTTTTTGAACATGTCCATGCTGAATGAGAAGTCTGATGTACTGCAAACAACAGCAGAAGTAAATCAGACTTTTATACAGATTGCTAATAACAGATGTTTGAATGGTTATCAAACCGGAAAGAATCATTTCCAAGGATTTTCTTTTAGTTTTCTCCCAAATTCACTGCATATAGCTACAGTAAAGTTCTGAAATCATTCCACGGTAATTCAAAAGAAAAAAGGAAGCAATATGCATCCAAGGCAGACAACTTGTAAGCTGTATAAAAGAATGAACTAGACCTTTTTTTATATGATTAACAAGCAGCGCATATCATGTAATAACAAATGCACCATGGACAAAAGAGGAAGATTTACAACACTCCCAAGTGGAACAGTTTGTATTTTGTACAGGTTTCCAGTTTGTACATGTGACTGTGAGGCCCTTTTTTTTTTTTTTTTGGATAGGCAACAATGAAAATATATTAAGGGAAGAAGAGATTACAAAGAAGCCCAAGGCAACATAGCAAAAGGGCACTATGGTATAAAAGAATCATACCACAAAAACATATTACATTATGAAAGTGACGAAATTAGAAGACCTATCAACCCTTTGCTTAGCTAAAGAGTCAACAAAACCATTTGTTGTCCGCCTAATATGAAGAAAACTCACTTGAATTGAAGACAATAGAGCTCTAATCTCATTCAAGTAAAACTGAAATTTCCAAGGAAACATAGCCGAAGAAGACACCCAAGATATAGCATTAAGAGAATCACTCCAATCACTATGTGAGGCCATCAATTCAATATAACAACTGATTGATATTTTCTGTCTTCAATGGACAATGGATGATCTATGTATTTGCATTTCAACAGAGAAGAAGCTGAGGTTTGGATGGTTAGGAACTTGGAATTTGAGAGACATTTTGGGCATTTATGTATGTTCTTCCTAATCATTTATTTGTGGCCACTAATTGAATACATAGGATTCTCAAACCAGTGACTCCATAAATGGGAAAATCTAGGGCAGAGCCCATCATATCAACAATTTGGATCACTGTATCATTGGCCATACCTAAAGGAAAATCTGACTAAACAGTACTTTTTCCCCCTTTTTTTTAATTTTTGAGAGAATGAACACTACATTGCTGGAGGAGAATAAAGGAATATAAATGAACAAGTCTATAGATGAGACCTATGACCTATTCCAAAAATAAAAGTGCCTAATTTTAGGACTTCACCTCAGTGAATACATCTGCTACTCATCTAAATTGCTCTGATCACACAGGAGGTGTAACAACAAAGAATCAACAACCAATTTAGCATGGCACCCTGATAACTAATATATCTCCACTTCTCACCTACCACAAAAACCCATTCCTCGTGAAAATGATAAGTCAAATATTTTATTAAAAAGAACAAAAGGAAGACATAAATGGAAAAAACTCCAAAGACAATCATACATCAAAGACCAATGAAGGCGCATTGAAATCATCCCTTGCAAACCTATGTGCCTCAGGATTACTATTGCACAGAATGTAAAAAAACATAAACACCCCTCCTTGGTAATTATAAACTTCCTCAACTCAATATGTGATATGCCCAAGAATTGAAGAAGCTCCTGAAGCTCACAGTCTCACCGAAAAAAAATCTCCCTCAATAATAGCAACTTCAGCAGACATCTTATCTAGCTCCACACACCCCCACAATAACTGCCATCAGCACAGCCTCATTGGAACAGTCACCAGGCAAGAATTCCAAGCAATAACCCTAGTCTCAATTAATTCCTCCAATGACAGCTTACATAGCACTCCATCAAATTTTTAATTGACCGCATAACTTGGCGGAACCCAACAAGAGATAGCCATGGAAACCAGCTGTCCACCATGAAACTCGTTCAGCCCAAAATCTCTCCAGATCATATACAAAAAAGTACTCCTAAACTCTCTCTGAGAGAGCCTAATAGATAATTTCGTCCAGGGTCACAATACACTCCACCCCAAAAGTACTTTGAGAAACATTCCCAGTCCTCACTCCTCACAAAAGAGCAATGGATATATTATCCATTGCATCAAGTAAACAAAGAATGCAAACATTGACAATTACACACTCCAAGTTTCTATGGTGATCAATCATAAAATTATATCTGATCGTGCCACGAGATAGAAAACTACCTCCCCAAGCAATGCTTGAATTTTCCAAAGGTAGGGAAAACCCTCAGGCTCAGAGACAATTGTTCCATTAATAATGCACTCATTAGAAAAAATAACACAAAAAGCCTCACTTGAATTAGCAACTCATATACAACCACACTATACAAGCCTTGCCATGGATATACCATCCATAAACTTGAAAAAGGACGTTAATTAAGGAATGTATCTTGTCTTCTCCAAGGTTTCAATGAAACAAAGTGGACTGAGCGACCTGTTTCTATCACATCCCTAGCCTTGTACAGCAAGTGATTAATTGTTCCCCTGCAACAGTAAAAAAGAACTGAGACAATAGATCACCCACTGGGCCCCCTCAAGCAAGGGAGATAATCTGTCAGGAATTCAGGATCCCATTAAGAACAGAGAAATAATCCGACAGTGACATGCACGATTTTTCCCCAATCCACATCTACCACTTATTCCTGCAACCCATTCTTCTCAAATAGATACATGAGGAATGGCCAGTCATGTGGCAATAAGCTTTTTCCATGTTTATTGTATATACCAAACCCTAGGAGACAAAGATTTTTATCTGGATTTTGTACTTCAATTAGCCAATAACACTCAAGGACCTGTCTACATGAAGGACCCCGAAGCACTGAAAACCCATCACTATCTGTTCCTGAGGTTAAAAGAAAGGTTCCCTTATAAGTTACCTTCGTGCAAACAACCCACCAGGCTAATAGGTAAAATGACTACAACCAAAAAGGCTTCATTTTCTAATTGGGAAAATAACAGTTATAAAACACTGCACCGCTCAAGAACTCACCAAACAATTGGGAAAGATTCATGTTAATAGTGATCCAAAAATCTTGACAAAAGTAAATGAGAAGCCACATGATCTCAAAGTTCTCTATTTAAGGAGAAACTAACATCATGGATCTCTTCAACAAACAACAACTATAACCGTCATGAACTGAAGAGACAGTCAATCAGACTCCAGCACTCCCTGCCAGCTAGGCCGGAGGGAAGAAAAATCCTCCAGAGTGTAAAAATAAGGGGAAAATGGTTAATTTCTAACATCTTCTGTCATACATCAGCCTCCATGGTACTTCCCCCTTCTCTGGACGCACTTTATAACATTCTTTGAATCCTCTTCCACTATCAGATTTTGTGAAACTCAACTTTTTTGTTAATCATAGCGATATATTTACTTGGAAAACCAAGATTTCCCATGGTAACCTTTAATGCCGGCCAGAGACACAATGTTCCTTGGTAACTCACAGTCCCGCACCTGGATAAAAGTAAAGGGCTTCCTTCATCTGTACTTTTCTCTTCTAGATCAAAGTTTGAAGTTTCTAAACTCTGTGACTACACTATCTAGAAATTGACACAGAATCTTGATTTTTTCATAGAATAGAAAAAAAATACAAAAACAAATAAGCAATAGGATCCGTACAATAAAAGAATAAATTCTATTGAACACAAGTGAACAGAATATATGATTTATTTCTTTTCAATAGGTAAATGCGCACATTACAAAGAGAACAGAAAACCATGTTGTGTGATATAAGGTTCAAGAAGATAGAGTAGTATGGATGGTTGAGCGAGATGGATGCTATATTTTGAAATCTGCATATGATAGCATTATTCGACATTCAAATTCCACTGTACTGCCTTGGACTAATCTTGTGTGGTTTAAAGGGTGCATACCTAAGCACTCTTTGCGTGCTTGGATGGTCTCTTGGGGCCACTTGAAGACTAGAAAAAATTTTCTAATATCCAGACGGGTTCAGTGTGATATGGGATGTGTGCTATGTACTGATAGAGAGGAAGACATTGCCCACCTGCTCTTGCAATGTCCCTACACACAGATGGTGCAGAATGGTCTCCTTGATAAAATTCAGGTCCATCATTCCCAATGCAGTAGCATTGCTGAATTGGTATTGTCGGTTGTGAATTGGGTTGATGGCAATGAGGCCAGTTTGGTTTGGTTGCCCCATCTCCTTTTTCCTGCGTTTGTGTGGCACATATGGTGTGAGAGAAATCATCGTATATTCTCCCAATGGGCAAAAAGTCCACAGGAAATTCTTTATAAAATTGTTCATCAGATCCACAGTCGAATTGTTTATCTGCATATTACACTTCCATCCCCTATCAATAGCCTGTGGAATATTCCACCTGATGATGCATCAATAGTCACACATCGTACGCCAACTACTATTTTTAAAGGGTGGAGATTCTCCATTATACAATTTACTGATTGTGTAGTGGGTATCTTGTGGCATCCAACAGGGCGTCCCCAAGAGGCTTATCTTGGATCTAATGTAGAGGTTCATTCTAAGCTTCTCTTCTTGCTGGAGCAACTCCCATCTCCACTTAATGAGATTTGCATAGAGGCGGATAGTAGGTTGCCAATAGCTTTGCAAGACCCCTCTTGCTCCCCATGGAGATACCAGTTTAAGTTTAGAATGATGCAACAATTACTACAAGATGTTGTATTGGTTCATTTCTCTCAAATTTCTCAAAGTGCGTGGAGACTTGCAGGAAAGAGTAAAGAAATGTAAACACTTCCGATGTTCATTGATGAATATGCTTGTACTGCTTTAGTAACTAGTACCTGAGCCTGGGTCGTGGGCTTCTCGTTTGCTTTTGTTTTCCTTATTGGGGTTTGCCCCATTGGGGATCATATCTATGATTCTCCTTTGTATCATTTGTGCATTTTAATAAAAGAATTGCTAATCTTCCAAAAAAAAAAAAAAGGTTTAAGAAGATGAAAAAGGAAAACAAGATAACCTTGGAATTGTGATATCATAGGAAAATGTTAAACCCTTCACATCAGGACCCTCAGCAACAGGAGGAATGTGATCCTTTTTCTCATTGACAAAAATTAAGATTTGGAACAAGACATCACGAAGAGATGCCTCCAAAGCAGCATGGTGGGCACTCCTCTCCTCCAGCTCACTTTCTGCCACAGAGAAACAAAATAACAATCTAACCTGCAATGGACTAGACCAAAAACATTCTAAAACAAAGAACAACAGTGTACCTCCTGGATCTGCAACCACTTTTGTGTGATGGGAAAGGCTATAATGTGTTTTTGGGTGTACAACATTTAGATTAATATACCACTGCTCCCAGTACAAGCGCTCAACTTTATTACCAAACCATTTTGCTTGCTTCCCCTTAACCTCATAGAAAGACAAGCATATCTGCTCCAAAGAGATAAATAACAGAATGAATAAAATACAATTGTAAGCCACATCATTTGTTACACAAGAGAAATAGCAGTTAGCATCCAAAATAATGGAAAGTGAAAAGAAGAATCTATTACAGCTGTGCTTCCAAAATCTTAAAGAAAGAAAACCAGACCAGAAGTGCAGGTCAACTGGTCTTTCAACTGTATTTATGTGTTTCATAATATAAAGTATAACAAACACAATCCAGGCTGTAGATCTGTAGATTAAGCACAACATCCATATGATGTCTTAATTTAGTCAATAAACTCTTTTACCAAAAAAAAAAAAAAAAACTTAAGTCATTTAACTTGAATAGAGGTAGTATTATTAAATCAACTGTGCAACTTAAGTCGTTGCTAATTGAAATAATAAAAATAACAATAATTTAATCGAAGGGCTGGACGTCTAAGCTTTATAGGTGATGACACGTAGCCCTATGGCCCCATTGGGCCCATAGATGTGGACCACAGATCTCACTGCATTCCTCATATGCCTAGGAATGAGTCCAATACCATCGGTTTGGTTAACCTGTCCATATTGGCTTCAGCTAGGGCTCCTAGTATAGTTGGTCCTCATCAATGCCTTACAAGAAGGTGGCTGAATAATTTTTCATTAATTCCATGCTTTGTTTGGAAATGGTCACCATGAAAAATCAATAAGCTAAGAACTGCTGCAACCATTGTCCTTGAATCCCCCAAATTACATCAGTGACTAAATAACTCCAATAGGAAAACAAACCACACTAAAATGAAAGAATAGCTCACGTAGCTCTAACTCAAGTCAGCATCTCTTAAAGGAAATCAATGAAATCATTATGGTAACTGCTGCAGAACTTCTCCAATTCAATGGGACAGGCAGAAGTAGCAGCTGGAACATTTTTTAAGAACTTTCTGCAACATGGGTCACTGATAGAAGTTTAACTGTACAAAGTATATAATAAGTGCCCCTTTTTTTTGTGGATCAGTAACGAAATTCATTATTCAAAAGAAACCTGACATTTGACAATGATCATATATGAGAAGGATGCAGACATATGATGATAAATCCAGTAAATGAAACATAAACCTCTGATTCAGTCTTCTCTTTAGAAAAATGACAACAAAGAGAAACTATAATGTGACACACACACACACACAAACAGCAACTTCAAATTTCCAGATCACATGAATCACAAGATGAGGTAAATTTCATGGCAAAGTATGAACCTGGCTCTTCTTGTTTGGATGTTTCTCTATCCAACCAAGAAACTGATCAATCTTTTCCTCTATTTTCTTTTCCAGGTCAGCATCCCCACATTGAACCTTCCCAATAAAAAAGTTCGTGTCAGCACATGATAGAGAAGTAAATGTGACAGGTTGACCTAAGATCCAATCAGACCCAGCCCCAAAAAACATAACATGTTTAACCCGAATGACCTAAATACTATGATGGACCTAACTCAAAACCCTCAGTAGAGGTAGCAGCAGTGGTGGGAGATAAGCAGCAGTGGTGGTAGATTAGCAGCAGCAGAATCAACAACAAAAAGAATAATAATGAATAAAAACAAGAAGAATGACAATTAAAACATATTGTGATCGTCCCCATATGCATGCATGTATGTGAAAATTTTCTCCTAAGTGGTGGCCATCATATAAGATATATGAGGGGCACTTTGAGGGGTCCACAGGGCTATAATCATATTGACACTCATATAACAAGGATATAGTTGGATATAGTTGTTTTAGTAAAACTTTTGGTGCAAGTTGGAATAATGGGGCCCACATGAGACCATGTGCAGTGGTGCATGAAGCACTCAGGAACCCCAAGGATTTCCTTAAGTTGTTGCTTGTGCAAATCCTTAAAGGAGGTCCTCTCCTATTACTTTGGAATCTCAGTATTCAGTAATTCCTTTGATTAATTGCTTTATTACAACTCTTAGTTTAATTAAGTTTCTAATTTACCAAGGTTGGGATTTTCTTTCATTATATGAAGGCTTAAGATTAACTTTAGGGTTTATTGCTTTACAAAACACATTATATGCAGAGTAAAAGCAATTGGCTGGGGGCAGCTTTTGATGATTTGGAAAAAATTCTATGAATACTGGTTATTATTGTCATTGTGAAAGAACTTCTCTTCAAGCTTCTATGGGGAACTCTCGGAAAGAATTCTATGCTTTCCAGTTTCGGTGTAAGACTGGGAATGAGGCCTTCCCTCCATTATTGGCTTCCTGTTCTTTGGTATTATTTTCTTCTCCATCAGAAAAAGAGCGCAGTCCGAGTGTTGGGCCTGTGTGTCATTGCACCCGGTGCCATTCATCATCTGTTCCCATCAGGCATCAGCTGCAGTCGGCGCTCTACTGTCGTGGCCAGAAATCACTGTTCAAAGACTGGTCGCTGATTGTTCTCTCTCTGGAGACAAGTGCTGCAGGCCAGACCAACCAACACATTGATCTGGCCTGTATAAACAAGTTTTATTGCCACTCAAATTACATAAGTGTAGATTCATTTTTTTTTCTTTTCTTTTTTTTTTCCTTTTGGTTGAAAGAAAACCATAATTAATATTACTAGAAAAGGATTGCAAAACTGAACAAAGAGGAAGAGAAACAAAACGATGAGCAAACAAAAGAATTATACAAACTACCCACACCATTACAAAATTACATCATTTGAGCAGACAAAGGGAATACTCTCTACACCCTTGTTCAGCTAGAACACGTGCCAAGCAATTTGCCTCTTGCCCCAGAACCAGAGGACTACTGTATAAAAGAAAGCAAGTATTTAATCTCCTTAAAATAGAAGCGAAATCTCCAAGGACCATAATCCAAACCTATGAGGCACAGATACAGATATGGATCCAGACACAGATGCAAGGACCACAGATACAACTCCGTAGTTTTTGAAAATGAGGATAAGGATACAGAAACAGACACTGCTATCCTAATTTTTTCTCTAGAACATTCCTGATTTACTGAAATTATCATTATCTACATTCTTTTCTAACTTTTTTTTAGTGGAAAAGTAAGAAAACTAAAATAAATCTATGAAGTAATGGGCCAGGTATGTTAAACTTGTATCCTAGAAGTATTGTGCAGTATTAATTACTTATACGAGTGTCATATCAGTTCAACATGGTACACTAGGCAAGTACAAGTATCTGGGTACCATAGATTTAAACAAGAAATCCAATGCATGGCATTGGATGAATTACTCTCCACTATTACAATGCCTTGAATGGATTGAGTGAAAATCCAGAGAGCTTCTAAAATAACCAATATTTCCGTCTCATTTGATTCTTTGACATCCACATGTCTTCAAAACATAAAAGACCTTTAAAATTACGAAGCACGTGACCAACACCCGCAAGACCAGGTTTAACCTTTGCCGCTCCATCAACGTTAAACTTCAAATCACCAAGTGGAGGAAGATACCACCGCACCTTCACAATCTTCTTCTCTAGACCACATCTCACAGATGCTTCCCAATTATGAAAGCTATTATCCAACAAAGCATTTTCAAATTCATTCCTAAAAGAAAACCACTTCTCAAAACCATTGCCTCTAGGATGGCATAAGAAGATGGTAAGCATCCACTAAAGATAGGGCATTTCTTTATTTCAAAAGTGTTACAGCCCCGCCCAACTCAGCATGATATTGTCCACTTTCACCCACGTGCACGTCCAAAGACTTCCGAAGCTGTCACCCATCCTAGTATTACTCCGGCCCGAGCACTCTTTACTTCAGAGTTCTTATGAGATCTGGGGCCGCACGGCTTTAAAACGCATCATGTTAAGTTAAAACGGAGTTCGAGTTATAAGCCTAGGATCAGAACTTGGATATTTGCAATATGCTACTTCGACAAAGCCTCACATTGCTAATTAAAGCACTCCATCCTTACCCCTGTGTATTCCCCTTTCTTGGCTCACGGGATCACTTGACTTGATCTTGCGTCAATGGATTACCCAGGTGGATTGGGGTTTCACACTTTCCCCCACCAAAAAGCAAACTGGGGTATCACACTCTTCCCCACCAGAAATAGAGCCGTCCTCGGCTCTAATACCAACCGTCACAACCCCACTCAACTCATTATGATATTGACCGCTCTGGCCCACGTAAACACCAGAAGACTTCCCAATTGGTTACCAATCTTGGTACTGCTCCCACCCGATCACATTTAACTTTGGTGTTCTTATGGGATCCGAAACCACACAGCTTTAAAACGCGTCATCTTGAGTTAAGACTGGGTTTGATTTATAAGCCCAAGACATGGATATTTTCGATGTGAGACTTAGACAAAGCCCTACATGCTAATCAAAGCACTCAACCCTAAACTGTACGGATTCCCCTCTCTTGGCTCATAAGATCAATTGGCCTGATCTTGCCTCAAAGGATTACCCAGGCGGATTTGCGTCTCACACTTTTCCCCCATTGGAAAGCAAATTGAGGTCTCGCACAAAGTGACCAACGAACAACAAAGGGGATAATCTATTATAAAATCAAACAACAACCACGAAAGGGAACTACTCTCCAAGCATCAACAAAGCTTCTAATTTTCTGATAGGCACCAACAACACCACACTTTTGGAATAAACACTACCAAATGACGAATGAAACATCACAATGTAAAACCAAATACAAAAGCGACTCTAATTCCTTCCCACATAAATAACAAGTTTTAGAAATGTTGTTTGTGAAGATGCCTTTCCTTCTTAGATTTTCCACCGTAGAAATCTTTTCTGCCACACCAACAAATCAATAGAAAGCCTCCACTCGGGAGGAGCCCAACCCAACCAGATAAGTGGCTACTGTACGGATGCCTAGCCACCTAGTGTCATGTGATCCGCCAGACAATACATAAAGAGACCGAGAAGAGAATTGTCTAAAATGATGGAGCTTCCAAATGCGAATGTCAACTTCATCCCTACAAATAGACATGCCAGAAAGCAACCTTAAAACAGATTCAAACTTTGACTCCTCAAACTGATGGACTCTTTAGAAGCAAATAGTCCAAGATATGTCTCTCCCCCTAACTCAATAAGACTCAAAGGCTCTTTATTATAGACTAAGAAATCTAGAAAACAAACCCAATCCCCACAAAAAAAAAAACACTTTTTCACAAACAAACCAAAAAAGTAATTAAAAAAAAGAAAGAAAAATGAAACACCATACTGGAATCATCATCACAATCCAACTGTAGAGATCATTGTGTGAACTACATCTTAATCATCACAATCCCCATTTACTTGCTGAATTTATTAAATTTTCTGGTAACCTGGACAGCAGCTGCCCAGCTCCTTTTTGACTCTTTCTATATGAGACCAGTCCATCACAGGGTTGATTGGCAGGCTATCTTGTGAGAATTTCTTTAAACCAATTATCAAGGCCAGGAGCATTGAATGTCATTATCTCACAGATTACAGAAAATGTTCAGCATCAGAATATCAACATGACTAGTGACTTTTGCACAGTGCATACAACCATTTAAAATTTGTTGTGAATATGATGCTAGGGTTCCATTCAAACGAAAAAGCACAGAACTTAACCAACAATGAACACAAGGATTTACGTGTGGTTTGGCCATGTGCCTATGTCTCCATGGGTGAGATCAAGTTTTAACCATCTTTTGAGAAAAATAGAATTACAACTTACAAACCTTTCTTAGAGGGTTTTTTTTTTTCACCTCTCACAGACTCTGATTGCAATAATGAAACCCAGGAACCTCAATGGCATATAAAGATTACATCAATACCCATAATGCCCCCAGTTGGAGACTGGTGAATAGTATGTCCCAGACAAACAGTCCATGTTGCTGCCAAACCAAACGAGACTTTCAGATATCTTAAACAAATAACTCGAAATAATTGGGGATTACTTACATAAGTAATTTCAAAGAGTTCCAGATCTACATCTTTTGGCCTAACACGGCCTAAAGCTCTATGGAAAAATATAGTGTGTAGTATGCCTGCAACAAGTTTAGCACAATCATTGGATCATTTAAACAAACATGAAATGTGAAAAATTCAACAAGAAGATAACACTTGAGTAAAAAAACCAAAATCTAAGAAAAATCATAGAGCAGCAATCAGAAAAATATATTCTACAAAAAAACCCGCATTTCAGCAATTTTAGAAGAGGCAGCAGTCAACACCATCGTTTCCTTTCTCAACTCCAAATTGTCAATACCTAATGAGCCTGATAACATCCAATCAAACAGATTGCAATGGAAAAAAATTCAACAAAGAAATATTCTGATTTAAAGTTTTATTTTAGAACCTTGGTTGTAATAGAAAGTAATAAACCTTTATCGCATGAAGAAACTTAATCCCACTAACTGCATTAATACAAGAGACAAATTCCATTTAATAAATTGCATGATAATTGTTTGTCAAATTGACCATGCATTAGAGGAAAGTAATATATATATATATATATATTATATAAATATATGCATTACTCTACGACCATCAAAAATCTAAAGTATATTTGCATGATCAATGATGCATGGTAGTCCCTATGAATAACAAAAGAAAACTAATCTCATACAGCATGGCGAAGTTTTTTCCTTGCTACTACTAATACAAGGCACGAGGGAAAGAAAAGGAGGAAATTTTAGTTCTAATCAATATATAGAGGTAATAAGTTCTATTACAGATTGTCAACAATGAAAATAAGTTTATTACACATTGTCAACAATGAAGGGGAGAGATATCTTACAGCGCAGAACTTCCCGGATCTCAAACTGTTCTACCTCCTACAGTTGCAATGACATATAATCAGCACACATTAAAGCTCAAAAATCAAAAGCCTATCAAACATTTTTACAAGTGTCAGATAAATTATACTGATAATAAAAGAACATACACAATAATACAAAAGATGCCAAAAGAACAAAAGGAACATAGGCGTAAGAGTATTGTACAATACACTAGGAGAATAATTTACATAACATAAAAAATGTAGTCATATCCACCCCTTGCTTAGCCAACACATTTGCCGGAAGAGTACTTGATTAAATGAAGATGAAGATCAAATTACGTCGGATAAAAACTAAAACTTGCATGGACCCCCCTCCAACGAAGACACCCAAGAGAGAGCATTGAAAGAGTCACTCACCAAAATTAGCCGGTCTATGAAAGAATGTGAATAGATCTTTAGCCTCAATAATAGCCAACACCTCCATTTCATTTGGTTCATTTATCTCCACATTCTTGGAGAACATGAATATCACTTCCAATCTTTAATTCTAAAGAACTCCAGCAATAACTATCAGATTTGGCTTGCCTCTAACTACCCCATCTATGTTGAAACTCAAATAACCATTAGAAGAGTACCAAGCTGTAGTTCAGCTGGTTGGAAGATGGGCATGTAAGTGGAGGTGTGTGTATTTGAGTCTCAAATGTACAAAAAAAAAAAAAAAAAAAAAATTCATTTGAAGGCTTAGACAACAATTTGCCTCCTTCCTTTGTGGAACCACACTCCATACTAGCTTCTCAATTATGAGAAATGCCATGTAGCTTCAAATTCTCGAAGTTCATCATAACAACCAACTTCACATTCTTCAAAGTAACTGCAAATAAAAAAGCATCTGTAGGTAACGTTGTTCTCCTAAATTCTTTCATTTCTTTTCTACCAAGGACTAAATAATAGAAAGACTAATCCTCCAAAGCACTAAGCCAAGCCCATGGAAAGGATCCAGCCTCCAAGGTTCTGCTGTCGCAGTCTGAAATACACCATGCCTCCACACACTTCTTAAAAATTCATCCCAAAGGTAAGGTGGTTGCTCCTTCCTACATCCAAAAATATCAAAAATGTTCTCAAAAGTGCACCTTCCTCTTAAGATTATCCATTGTAGACAACTTGCCAATTACCACAAACCAACAGATTTGGAAGGGTCACGGAGGGATGACAGCATTCCATCTTGGTTATCTACTGAGATGATATATCCATAGCTGGCCAAACAACTTACATTAACAACATGTTATTCACATCTATGAACATAGGTATAAAGAAGTCAAACGAACTTGTTGGTCGATGACTAAAGATCTCATAGACATCATGATTATCGACATTATAGCCTTATCTCATCTATGTAGAGTGGAATAATTCTCAAAGTAGAATTCATATTTATGTATGGCAAGCAAGGATGAAAATAGCGGTTGCAATGGGCGCAGTGGTCAATGGTTAAAACACTACGTAGCAGGCAATATGTAGCGGTTACGGCGATACGTAGCGGGTAGTGGTGTGAATTTTTTAAGTGGTAAAAACTTTTTGAATCTTAGTAGCATTCAATCTAGTGTTTTTTTTTTTTTTTTTTTTTTTTTTTTTTTTTTTTTTTTTTTGATTTGGAGCAATATAAGGGCAGGGATAACTTGAGGAGTGGCTATTGAGGAGGCGGAATAAGAAAAACAATTTTTTAAATTGAAATTGATTAGCTCTATTAGGTTTTAAACCGTAGTGCCACTATTTTCAAAATAGCGTAGCAACCTCAACTACTACGGCCGATAATGCGACTACTACACTACATAGCAACTGCTATTTTGAACCATAATGGCTAGTTTTTATAACCAATTGTCAATCTAACGCAACCATCCTCTACCCGAGCTTGGGAAAGGCGCACAGGGAACATAGAGCAGAGTTGAATATCTACAATTCCCAACTTTTGTTTTATATATATTTATATTTATATTTATATTTATATAAAAGAAACAAAAAAAATCTACGAATATAGCCAATCTGCATAAATTGTGGACTATATCAACCTTTAGGTTGTCAGTTCAAACTACAATTGACATTCATGATCTTACTAGTCCTAGTAGGATTGATACCAGATCAGTTCTGAATATCTTTATATGTTCCAAAAAGTTATAGACCATATGAACTCACTGTGAATGCTTGGATTACTAGATGATCGTCCAAGGCTCCCAAGTAGGGATGTAAACAGGTCAGTTCTGGTTCGGGTGCTTGGCAGACCCGAAACCGGAACCATTCATGAGAAGATGGAACCAAAAATGGTTTCCGGTTCCAAAACTAGAACCGTTAATGAGAATATGGAACCAAAAACAATAATGGTTCCATATTTGGACAGTTTCGGGTCCGAGTCTAACTTTTAGGAGCATTTCTTGAAAATTGAGATAATATGTTGGGTCTTGGGTCTATGGGCCTGAATCAAGGTGGAACCAGATCTAGACCCATTTAAATCACGGGTAAAAAAAAAAAAGGACCCACACCTAAACCCATTTAGTTATCAAGGCCTAAATAAGGACCCAAACCCAGTTATTAACAGGTCGAAACCTCTAGGTAAATGGAGATTCTGGGAATCATTTACATCCCTATTCCCAACTCCCTTAAATAAGCAATCCTAACGAGTCACACTTTCTTTAGAAGCCCAAGTGTCCAACCCACCAATAATCTTTCTTCACTTGACTGGGGGGGAGAATATGTGCCACACAAGTAAAATGCCAATCAAGAACTCTCTAACAAGAGTTTGATCCCAATCTGAACTCCCCTCGGGTGACAGATTAAGACTTCAGGCAGGAGATTCACTTTGGCGTTTACCAACTACTTAATCCAACATGGGTCCATTGGATGGCAGGGGCCATGCTTCACTTATTTAAGCCCTTCGACCTATAAGCAACAACACAGATAGAAGATGCTAAGCACTCAAGATTTCACCTTCCACATATTACAAGTGGACCAAGCCTATATTTGTCTTCTAGTCATCTCTTCACAAGCCATTTGCAGTGCATCAAGGGCATACCCAAATACAATCCATCCTCAGTGATACACTAAAGGGCGGCCCAGTGCACAAGGCTTCCACACAGCGGGGTCTGGGGAGCGCAAGAGACTGTTTCCGTGACTTAAACCAGCGTCCTGCAATGCTACCGGTAAGCCCTTATCATTGGGTCAAGCCGCCCTTATCCTCAGTGATGCACTCAAAAGTCAAAATCATGACACCTTACACATGCGTAGAAAACTCAAATCGATCAAAAAAAAAAAAAAAAAACGAGCCTCACCAATTCCTTAAGCCTGCAAACTTCACAATTCATCTTAACAAGAACAAAATCAACTTCCCACACAAATTTTCCCTTCAGAACCTGCAAAAAGAAGCGAAAAAAGCAATTCAAGAATCAAAACAGAAACTCAAAAAAGAAAAGATGGAAACTTCGACGTCGGTGATCAGTTACTTACGAGCTTTTGATCGGACAGAAAAGGAAAGCGGAGAAAACCCTAGTTTTGATGATGTTGATGATAGTCTGTAAAGGAAGGAGACAATGAGAGGAGACGAAGCCCCAAAAAAGGGTTCCTTTTTTTCACACTGCGCGTGTTCTTTCAAGTCGTCACTACTTCTGATGATACCAGAATCGCGCGAATTAGAGGGAGAGCGGGAGGAATCTAGAGATTTGATGGGTCCCATTCTGCATGGGTGGGACCATGATAGCACTCATTGTTTTTTTTTTATTTTTTATTATGATCTAAGTATTCCTCCCCCGGTCCACCGTTTGGTCCTTTAGCATATCCGGGAGTTACCCAATTCTCACGAGTAAAGGCAATTCCTTCGGAGTATATACATGACCGCACAGATGTGGTAAACAGGTCGGGTCAACTTAAACCCGTTGATTCCAACCCTAATTTGATTCGTTTTTAAAACGGGTTAGACACCTTCAACCTGCACTCATGGCGGGTGAATCCGACCTAACCCGCCTATTCCTAATTTGATGCAAGTTGGGTCAGGTTAATCCGACCTAATATATTTAATTCTCATTTTGTATATGTTTTAACTTATTTTATGTGGCCTAATTTCATTTTGTAAAGTTCTCCTTACATCTAAATTCATTTAAAATATTGCATTGAGCATAAATTGTAATTTATCAAATTTCAAGGTGTAAAAAATGGGGGATTTATAAATATTTTCTCGCCAATTTATTAAGAATTTGAGATAATTCCGTTTCAATTTTTGGTCAATCGTATAATTCCATATTTGAGTATAAGTATAAGACTCATCAATGATATTGTATTTCATTCATATTAATATTTTAGAGGTAAATTTATATATCTATATAAAAATGAAAAAACACATCAATATTTCAACTACAAAAACATCATATTTTCAAATAAAAAAATAAGTTTTATATTCTAAGTATTAAAATTTTACATAACTCCTCCACAAAATATTAAAAGTACATAGTTTATGGCCCACGTAAATAAGAAAAGTCACATGAAAATTGGAAAGTTTGGTAATTTAGTAAAATCTAAACGGGTCAAATAGTATAGGGGTTGGTGAACCTTAACGCTAACCTGACCCATATTTCAAACGGGTCAGGTTAGGCATGGTAATCTTTAATGATCTTGTTTATGAAGAAAGATGAGAGTCATTAAAATGTTGGGTCTTTTTGGATATCTCATAGGATGAAATATGAATTCATAGCTATGGCCGTTTGGATTTCAACGGTGGGACCTAGTAATAGATTCACAGCTATGGAACTCCATCAGAGCCCAATTTGACTAGGCAATCAACGACTTTAAAGAAATGGAAATTAATAAGGGTGATAAGGCGTGGTTTGATCATTAATGCTTTTAATACTGGGTGGCTGTGTGAGTTGTGGATTTGTGTATCCTTTGAGCTTTGCATTTACTAGATAGAAGATTTGCTTTTTCAAAGAAGGACTGGAAGTTTGGATCTTGGATTCAGTTCTTTACGGGCGTTCTTAAAGTTTAACAAAGTAGGTGAGCCCATCTGTCCATGGCCTAGAAGAGGCACGGTTGATTAGATGAGACCAACCATAATCTCATCAAATCGGTGAGCGGGGCCATGTTGATTCCATGCTCCCAGCGACACCAACATAGGCTAGGTTGGTCCATGCAATTTAGTCATTAGAAGAGTGCACCTTGATTGCATCATTTGGATGAAAAGTGAGTCTAGGCTTATCCAACATTACGCAACCGTTAGCCTATCATGATTGTATCATTTAGAAGCAATAATTTTAAATTACGAATGTCAGTCAAAGGCTCCAATGTTTGGACTTGTTTTTAATTTGGGTGGGAGCCCAAATAGGAAAATACCCTACTCCTAACTGTATTCTATGTAAATTAGCCAACTGACGTGTTAGGTAATAAGTAGCAAAAGAGAAAAATAAAGAAAGGAAAGGCCCTTCTTGTGAGTTTATTTTCATATGTGGCAAGACACACAACTTCAAAAAGCACACAACCATTTTTCCATTGCCAATCAACTGTTAAATCAAGGGCAAGGGCCACGGGGCACTCACTTTGTTATTAGCAAAACCAGGGTCTGATCCGTGATGGATGAAAAAGTTTGCGAGTCTTAGGCAACTGGCACGTGCAAGCTAAATAATAATAATAATAATAAACTTCTTTTATCTTTGTGTTATCTTCTTTATCTTTATGTTTTCTTGTTATCTCCTTGTTTCAACTAGCATGTTGAAAATTTGCTTGTTTGTTTTTGAAAGGAGAAAAGTAATCTTTAACAAACTTTTCCATAGGGTCATTTGTTTTCTTATATATATGTAAATGTTATATGGCAAATGACAGGTGAATCTATTACACAAGGAAATGATACACATGTCAAATACATTCGAAATCACTATTTTCACATGAGTATATCTAATTTATGGAGAATTAAGATGAGAAATTTTACATCTTAGCTTTTTTTAGCCATATAAAGAAGATGAATAGTTCGAATTGTGAAGTGGGGGGCCACAAAAGTCCAAAAGTTAGATCCAATATTTGGACTTTTCCACAAATTTCTCAAAATCATGGACAAACGAAATACTAGAACCATATGACACTCTTATCAGCTTGCAATTGGAGATTTTATACAACGCCCAAATAATGTGTGCACAATGCGTCAGTCATCAAATGGACGGATTTTTCTGATTTACGAGTGGAGCACTTGGCAGGTGAGCCAGTTAATTTCTGGTGGTTAATTAATTTGCAGCCCTCAACTTATAGAGGATTATTGTCTTAACCTAGATAAATAAATAAGCAGTGTTGTTGGAGATCTGGAATAATATAAAACAAGAAGTGATTCCTACTGTTTCTTTTCAAGATGGATATAAGGTGTATCTTCTTTGAAGTCTGTTTATAAAGACATTTCAGCTCCTTCCCTGTAGTCCCTTGGAATGCTTAATCGAGTTCAAAGGTCCTGGTCAGCCATCGACACAATCCAATTTAAAGAGCAATGCAGAGTCAAGTCATGTTTATTCAAAGAGCAATGCAGAGCAAATAATAAAAGTTAACAGCATCTAGTTATATTAAACTGCTCTAGATATGCACTTGATCCAAATTAATTCCATGCAAGTAAATTTCACTAGAAATATGACCCAATTTAAGTAAGGTCTGGTCTTTAGATAGCCTAGAAAATACCAATATTGAAACTTGAAATGAAAACAGGTTTATTTTTTTAACCCAGGCAAGAGAGTTGGGGCCCCATTAGAGAGCCCATACACACGGGCAGAAAGCTCAGTCACATCGGAAAGGAGCAGCCCGCAAATGTGGGACTTGAGAACAATTGTTATGACAAAAATCAATCCTTGAATTCCTTAGGTTTATGAATACTGAAGTCATATGGAATTCCTGCATTGTATTTGATTATTGCCCATCCACGACAAATGAAGATTCCATGTAATCCACTCTAGAATTCCATGATTTAACCAGATGCAAGACTTCCATGGATTCCCCAAGCATCCCATGGCAGGATTCCAATTTCCACGCATCTAGATGAGTCCCTTTGATGATTTTTTATATAATTTGTGCTTGGTCTTTATTTTCCTCTTCCTTTACAGTGACAGCTGCATATTTAATCCTGCATTTCATACGTAATACAGATAGAGTTGGATTGTCATTTAACTTACAGTTGTCATATTGTCCGTTATATCATGATAAAAAGAGTATGGTGGCCATTCAATTTTTGTGTCCAGGGTTGAGGTGGCACTCAAATATTCAGGTCCATGTGCTTCCATACCATGGACCTAGAGACCCAAAATAGGGTTGTCGCAAATGCGTGCATAGATTAAAATTTTGGCATGGGGGACTTCACAGTGGGCATACTAATAAAAGACCATGAGTGTTGTATAAAATGAATGAATTATAAGGATCCGATCTAAATTCAAGACCCTTGTAAATGGTAAATTGGTGATCAATACATGAGGCAAATGATTTCCTTCTGGTTTTTTACCAATAGGGAGGAGATTTAAAGCACCCACCGAGGATCGATCCCTAGTGCGTGGTATGGGAAACGGGATGCCTACCACCATGCCAAAGTGGTGAGCATGGTGAGCTATGGTTGAAAAATGAAACCATGCAATTGCCTCCATCGTGAGACTTCCAAGACAAGCACACAAAATGGGAAAGAGGAAAATCCCAAGTCGTACAGGATTGAAATATAATTCTTAATTCCATGAAGAAATCTGTGCGTAAGGATACACTAGCAATACATTTCTGTCACACCCTCGTGACACAAGAATAGTCAAAATTGCATAATCAACCGAATTACACACGGCGACCCATGGCTTTACCACAGAAGAGCGCGTTAGAAGGAATGTTGTACTCGTTAGAGAGGCTGTGTTGTGGGCTCCAGACCCTTAAGTAGAGTTGCTGCCCCAGATACTGCCTTGCCCACATTGCAGACCTAATATTCCACATGCCTTGATTGTCCAATGACACCAGAATTGCAGTCCAAGAGTTTGGATAGACCTAACAATGCAGTGCAAATAAAACATATACTAAGTTTCCTAGGACAGTAGGGAAAACTGCATGTGTGTGCATATGAATAACAAGTTACAATATGAAAAATGCTCTTCAAATCATATAGAAGAATGGGCTTCATTAAGTTACTTGAGTAGTGTGTCGGGTGACAGCGTCAACTAGATTGTAGCGCTTCCTGCTCGTAGGAGTCCACTGTCCCTGGCCCAACCTGCATTTTCATGGAGGAAAATGAGCAGAATACTTAATGAATACTACATGTTTGAATTCATTCCACTAGTCTCCTCAGTTTCTTCATACTCAGTCACATGAAACTTCCTATAAGTGTGAGACACTAATGATTCCATTTCCAACACAGATACAGTACATCTAAGTAATAAACTGTCCATGCTTCAAAAGATATTGGAATTTAAAAAATGGCAAATTAATAATAACATTTACAGAAACTTAGTTGAAAAATTAGACTTACCCAACAACCCAAAAGTCATAACCATCAAGGTGCCAAGACTGGATGGTATTCTCATTGTTTTGGAAAATAATTTCAAAGAAATCATGGAGGGAAGCAGGCAAGACAGGAGTGCCTAAATTTGTGGGACCATCTGTAGGCAGGCCCTGGATGGAGTTGAAACTAAAGACGCCAGGGATATTGAAATAATCTGCTAGCTTTAGAGGTGTCCCAGGGACAACATAGGAGACCCTGTTAACAGCATAGCGTTGCTTTCCATTTACGAGAGATGCTGAGTTGGCCAAGACAATAGTCTTTGATGGATTTATCTTTCCATAATGGAATGAACCTTGAGGATTAGGCCTGGCAGCGCTTGCTGACAAATTCCATCTAAACAGACAAGTTAAAAGACTGATCAGCCAAAATAAAATATGTACACTCAGATCTGCACATAGAGCTCCGCAAGCAGGAGTAAGGTTCCAAACACCTGAACTGAAATTTAGAAATCATAAATAGACAACTGGGTGTGAATCGGTTGTCACCAAAGCCAAAGGCCTCCTTAGAATTTTAGGATTTAGCTCAGAATGTAATGTCACTTATAATAAAAGTTTGTTGGAATATGATATACCTGATGGTCCTAGCTTGTTGCAAAGACCAGTGCCTCTGATAAGTAGGACCAGCTGGCAGTGGCCCGGATACTGGCGTCCGAGAATTAGAATAATGTAGCACTGCAGTGGCTGTAAGAATGTTCTTTGTGAAGCGTGTAGATGCAACTATGTAGTAGTCTTTGGGTGGCTGATCTAAGGTCACCAAAACAGCAATGGATTGGCCCACATGTACATCAAGAGAACTATAGATGCTTTGAATTGTATGAGATCCTTCAACTTCAACCAATTTCATTTGATGCCCCTGAATCCTGAAATTAAATGAGGTTGATAGGCCTACATTTGAGATCCTGAACATATAGGTTTTCCCTGAAAATACCCAAAAAAAATTTGATATCAAATTCATTTGAATAAAATCATTCATCAATAGCAAATCACCAGTAGATGCTTTTGATTAAAATCTCTAAAAAGCCGCTTGGGCTCAAGAAGTCGTGAGAAGGAATTTCCATTTCAATGAACAGAAGAAATGAAAAATAATAGATTTTGATTTAATGAGATTATTACCTGGATCACCACTAAAGGAAGAACTGGCATGGCCATTAATGATAATGCCATCTGGGAATGGAAGAGATTTCCCAGAGTCCAGAGATTGTCTCAATGTCTGAAAGATAACACATCATGATTTTATTTTCTGATCTTACATTGACATTCAACACAAGAAGATGCATTTCAATAAGTCTTATTTTGTGTTTGAATTCACAAAACTGCTGCTCAGATCACAGTTATATTGGAAACATTGTTTTTAAATGACAGATAAGAAGTTCCATTCTGTCATTTTCTAGAGAATTGCCAACGTAACATTAACTAGCAGATGCTTTAGATTTTGAGCATGGATTATTTAATAATTATTGTCAACAAAATATTTAAAATACTTCCAAGACTCAGGTAATTGTGATTTTTATATAAACAAAGTTCAATGGGGAAGAAATCAATTTTGATGATCTACTAAGTTACTAACCTTATGGTTGGACTTGTACCAATCACCAACTAGTAGAGTAAAATCTCCAGCAGGATCAGCAAATGGGATGGGTATCCTTGGTCTCTCATAGATATTCAACCCTCCATATCCTCCAGCTGCCCGGTGCATTAATGTTGATGGAAAGTAGGTGAAGGTTCCAATCTGATCCTTTGTTTGAAACTTGTATGTGTAGTTTGATTTTGGGGGGATTGGGCAGTTGGTACCCAGTACTCCATCTTGCCATGAGTTCTTCCTTTGTTTAATTCCATTCCTAACATTTCAACAAGAGACATGCCTTTTCAATCTCAACACAATTCTATTAAGGACTACACACCCATAGAGAGAGCCATACACACGCGCACGTGCACACCCACACACATTGAGTATGTTCACCATACCCACTTAGATTTTACAAGCCACTTCATACTCCAAGACTCAAGGACCTCGCTGAAATTCTAAAATGGCAGGGCACTGATTCAATATTTTTGCGCAAAAGTTCCAAAATCGATTTTCAACTTAACCCACTAGACTTATATTCATTGAAAATCACAAACATGAATTTTGCATGGATTGGCTTCACTCCTTTGTCAAATACAATGGATTTCTTGATTTTGTTTCCAACTGAAAAAGAACCACGCAAACACATGCACGCACACACACAGATGATATACAGATGGGCCGCCCGCTCTTGTGGACCCTCTTTGTGTGGACCTCATGCGGCCCTCATGGGGCCTACCTGGTTCAGACCAATCGTTTGGGAGGTGCAGGATCGAAACATCTGAATGGGACCTACATAAGTGCAAATTTTCAAATCCATCCGATCATCCCAATTCCTTGATTCATGGTCCTCTTGTTTAATGGCTTTTGAGGCCATCATTTTTTTAGCACTTCAGTCCCAACCACGAGGAAGAGTTGGATGAGTTTCAAAATTGGGTTTCTGGCTGCCGCCGATTCTTGATGGGATAGTGACTGTACAGGGTCGGATTGATCCAAGGAGGTCCCACATGCTCAAAAATAGGGGCACACACGGATGTCTGGATGTCTCTAGGAGGATATGTAGGAAAGGAAGGCAGAGTGAGAGAGAAAATCTTTGCTTACCTAGTTAGAGTTTGTAAGGTATATTATCTCTAATTCCAGTTGCAACAGTAAAAGAAGAAAAAAAAAGGAAAAAAAAAGACCAGGAAACAAAAAAGAAGGAGATCCTCACCATGTCAAGAGGAATGGCTCATCGAGCATATTGATGAGGTTAAGGATGATGTTGTCATTGGTCACCACATCGAGTCTGGGACCAGGAAACTGCCCATTGATGAGGATACCCTTCAAAACACAAACCCTTACATACCATCAGAGCAATGAAGAACTACCTAATCACCAATCCATGGTTTCTCTAATATAATATAAAAGATGTGAGAGAAAGTAAACCAAAAACCCTTGAAACACAAACCTGTTGAGGGACACCAAGCGGTGCGATTGTTCCATAGGTAACAGTCCAGGTATAGTATCTATAAGGGTCGTCCGCTGTCACCAGAGAAATACTCAAACAGACCAAAGCCACACAAAACAAATGCAGAAAGCCCACTCTTCTCATTGCTCATAAAAGAAGAGTCTTCAAGAGTGATTTCTACGGATAGCATTGAATAAAATATAGATTAAGCAAAGCAAAAACAAAAGCAGAAAACCAGAAAATCAGCTGGTACAAAGGATAGGACTTTAACAACATTCATCTTCTTCTACTACTACTACTACTACTGCTACCTTTACAAATCAGTGGAATGGCATGGAAAAAAGACAAGAGAAGAAATCCAAGGATGCGGACAGAAAGCAGAGAGCTACCTGAGCTTTCAGAATCCAGGGACAAAAGTCCAAACAGTGCTGTCAGATGCTCCCGCCTAAGCTGCAAGTAGCTAACCAGAAATCTACTTAAAAAGGGTGGGAACATGGGCGGTTGGTGTTTCAACAGAGTCAGTTACTTAGTGGATATTACGCGGTTTCGTGCCTAATGTTCCGGGACAGCCGGGATGGAAATGATGAAACTCCACAGGTAGTGGGTGTAATGATGATAGTTGCGTGATGGACGGAGGTGATCACGGGTCGGAATTTATGGAATTTGACTTGGGTGGAAAGAGAAAGTATGAATCTCGTGAAAGGATTGAAGGTGGGGTAGTAGTAAGAGCGTGGGCCTTTTCCCTGTTTAGAGGGGATTTTGCAGCAATAGGATTCCCCATAGAGGAAAAGAAAAAAAAAAAGGAGTACACTCTCTAATAGAGAGAATTTTGAAAAATGAGTACACTCTACAATAGAGAAAATTTTGATCTTCTACAAGTCTTCACGAGAGGAGGGGCTAGAGCGAAAGATTCATCGTTTCCTAGGAATGTAAACGGGTGAATTTCCATCCAGATCCTTGGTGATCCCAAAACCAAAATTGTTAATGAAAAGATGAATGTGAAATTAGAATCGGTTTGAAACCAGTGTTCCGATTTATTAATTGAAACCATTAATGAGAAGATGGAATTAAACCAATTTTATTTATGAGACGGGTCTAGATCTGATATAAAAGGATTTTGGAAAAAACTAAAATTTAGAAAAATATTTCAAACATTAAGGTAATATATTGGATCCTACGCCCAAGTGGACCTAAACCTAAACCCATTTATGTAATGGGCCCAAAACAATGGACCTAAACCTGGATCCATTTATCTATTGGGGACCTAGATAAAGATCCAAATTCAGTTATTAATAGATTCAAACCCCCAACTAATTAGTAAATTGGGCATCCATTTACATCCTAATCCTTCTCATGTAAATGAAAATTTGTAGAATGCATAATCTTCTTGTGGCAAAAACATAGCCTATGAAGTAAAAGTGCGGTATAGTTTTCACATTTTCCACGTAACTTCCACGATCTTGTTTGGATGGGGCAATCTTTTTTAACATTTTTCATGTGTGGGTCAGGTTTATTGGGTCAACTGCCCGTCTTTCCACCTGTCTATGACTGGTTTGGTTGCAGGTTCGGTCATGCATTAGTTTTTTTATTTCGGCCCAATCTAAAGACTAAAATGGTGGTGGGTGGGTGTGGGTCTGTTCGGGTTCGGACTCTCTTTACCCCCACTATGACTAATTATATATATTTAATAAGAAGATTTTATAAATAGAACTTTTGTAGCACAAGTATAGGTGGATATAGGTAACCATAGCAGATATGGGTTAGGCATGTGTTAGTTGGGTCAGATTTGGGGTAAGGGCGATTGTATCAAAAAGGACACTAAATGTAATTGCCATACCGGGCCTAAAACTCTTTGTCTGTTTCCAGGCCCGGTATCCGACGTCAGGCCCAGACCCAACTCATATGGAAAATAAAGATCCCCCATTGCATGCATTAAATATGTCAGACCACGGTGGGTCCACAGCATATATAGGCCCATGTCTAGTCCATTTAATGATTGAACAAAATGTTAGGTAGTGTTAAGCTAATGGGCGTAAGAAAGAGCCAAATCTAATCAATGAAATCCGCACTGCACAGATACACATCTTGATTTGAATTCCTGCGACTAACAATAGTGATGTTTATGGGCTTGGTTGGAAAATGTCAAATACTGGTCCATTTTTTTATTGAAACTAAATAATTGGGCCACATTTTAGGCCCAAGTCCCGACACTGGATGACAGTTTGGAACATATATAATTGGAAGCACAAGTCAAAAAGAGCAACCGACGAAGTGGGCCATACTACTCGAACCAATAAAATAAAATAAATGGTTGACATCGTTCATGTGTGGTGGCACCGCGTAATAGAGCAGTGAAATGCAGTGAAATATAATAAATTTTTTCTCAATTATGAATTGGGATCTCTATCATGTGCGGTGGGTGGTCACCATATATAAATCAAAAGGCCGGGCCCACTTCTTAATGTTTACCGCTCAAATAAATCATAGCTCTTGTTTCAGCAATGGCCCAATTCAATTGAGTCATACGCACCCTCAATCCTTCCTGTCAAATCTGAAATTCAAGAGTCATAGTTTTCTTCTAAATTGCATTTTAAATTTTAACAACTTCATGTAATGGAGAACCATATTTTGGTTGGAGTCAAGATTTCCACATTTGGACTTGAATCCAACTTAGTAACAAGAATCTTACTTAACTTGGGTCAGTGTTATGTGACCCGTATTAGTGTCTGTATTCACACTGAAATTAGGCTTAGTATGGAAGCGCAATTACTAATATAATATATATATATATATATATTTTTATCCATAATATAGTATATATATTTGATGTGACCTAAAGTTTTTCTTCACACAATACTATCATCTTAGAAATATTAATATAAAAGTGGTTAATCTTCTATAAAATATATACAATATTTTACACATTACACGTAGAAGGTATTCAAGTATGGACCTGACAATCAACTGAGCCCAGAATGAGAGGACCGTAGCCATACCTTTTGGATTAGGTCCTTTCCGGTGAAGGTCTATTAAACCCATATATTTTGTACATGGTATTTTCTGATAATTGAGGTCCATTAAGATCTTTAGCCTTTTTAAGGTCCATACCCCCTTGTTAGCCAACAATCCCAAGATTTGATGCCCATTGGAATGGACATAACCATTTGATGACTATGATTCATTTTGAATGGTAAGACTTGTGGGGGTATTGATCAAGTGGTTTGGGTGACTGACGATCTTGGCCTCCGTCGTCATACAGATCAAATTGCCAGGTAGATCTTTTAACAACCCCCTCTCCCTCATCCCTAGGAGGGCCCCGCAAGAAAGTAACCGCTGCGCTCACGCGTGCACTAGAAGGGAAAGTGCACTCATCAGTGCACCTTACGGTGAGCTCAACTCCTGCCTTTCACGCCCACTCAGAAAAGATTTCGCAAAGTTGTCCCCAAAGAAAATTTAAAGGCCCAACTCCCTTCATCAGATAATATTGTTTCCTCTAGAGAAGCACCAAGTTGGTATTAGAGTCCAATTGCGTAGTTAGTACTGAATTCCTTTATAGGAATTGAAAGACCTTGTATCAAGTGTTGGGTTTTGCTCAAAAGGTCTTTATTGGGCCTATGAGTGGTTTACATTAGGGTCCAATGAATTAAGGCTAATCTTACATACTCTCGCACAGTGTATTCTTTTGCAACAGAAAAAAGGAAACACGGAGAGAGATCTTGTAAGGGCGTATGAGAGAGAATTCTTCATAATGAAATTTTCGTGTTCGTGGACGTAAGCAATCTAGCCAAACCACGTAAATATTTATGTCTTCTGTGTGTGTGATTGCTTGTTCTTTTTCTTGTGTGATGTGTGCTTGATGTGCTCAACCTAGATTCAGATCCATCAATTGGTATTAAAGCTTGTTGAGATTGTAGGATCGTGGAGATTTGGTGGTGAGGATTGTGCACATAATTGCAGATTGCTGGAGAAAGGGTTTGGTTTGATCACTGCAGAAGTCGAACACGATCTGGACTCCATTGTCGGATAACAGATCTAAGGGGGGCTAAGGCACAGATCTGTTGCATTCATCTAAAGGTGGGTCGTGTTTTTTGAAGGGTGGGATTTGCTCAAAAAGTTGTGGCCAAATCGATAATCTCCGAATCGCAGCCGCTGTTTTGGCCGTCCGCTGCCAGCGTTTATTGTTGCTGGAATCACCATCGCCACACGCCGTGTCCGTCTGCCTCCACCCGCCGCTCTTGCTTCACCATCGCCCAATGTCGTCGGTTGCCGCTGACACCCTCACCAGTGACGAAGGAGGACGAAGCCAAGGCCCTATTGGTTGCAAAGAAACAGGAGAAGAAGGAGGACAGGACTAGGTTTTTAAACCCAGGCCAGATCTGGTCTAGGTCGGTTCGAACTTGACTCGTGTAGCAGCAATCCAATGCAGCCAGGTCATAGGTCAGGTAAGGCAGACCTAATCCACAGCAGCAACCTCAGCCTAGTTTGAGACTAGTTCCAAGTCAGGCTCGGGTCAGGTGGACCCAGTTCTGTAGCACAGCCTAGCTAGAAAACAATGTAGTTTTCAGTTCGGGTCAGAATGACCTAAACCCGTTTGCAGAAGCGCCCAATTCAGCAACAGTGCTAACGTCATCCAACATCAACAGGCTAGTACAGTCAAAATAGCCAGTTTAACCAGTTCAACGGTCAGAATTCGGATGCAATTTTCGGAGTCATCTGGACTCGAAATTGAGCTTCGTGTTTTTCTAGTGGACTCGTGGCGATGAGATCTACAACGTGAACGTAGCAGATTAGGAGTTTGACAAGCAGATATTGGGATGAGTTTTTTAAGTATCTTCAGATTTATAATGGCCACAAAGGGAACTTTTATTGCAGGAGGTATCAAATTTGAAATTGAAAAATTGATGGAAAAATAAACTTTAGTTTATGGCAGCGGAAGATGAAAAATATCTTGATTCAACAAAGTATTAAGGTGGCATTGTTAGGCAAAAAAAAAAAAAAGCTTAAAAAAATAGAAGCTGATGATTGAGCAGACATTGATGAAAAGGCGGTCAGCTTTATTCAGTTTTATCTCTCTGACGAAGTCATATACAATGTCATGGAAGAAGAGACTACAAAGGGTTTACGGGAGAAACTAGGGAATCTTTACATGGAAAAGAATCTCACAAATAAGCTGCATCTCAAACAACAGTTATATGGGTTGAAGATGGAGGAACGTTGTGATGTGCTAGAGTACATAAATACTTTTAACAGAATGATTAATGCCTGGTTGAGACTTAATGTGAAATTCGAAAATGAAGACAAGTCCTTACTATTGCTGAACTTTCTTCTTGACTCATATGATCATTTTGTGACTATCCTACTATATAGAAAGGATACACTCAAATTTGAGGATGTTAGGTAAGACATCATCTCCAATGCTACTAGTAAGAAGGCCACTAAAATTAGTTCACATGAAGAGAAACTTCTAGTAAAAAATGGTTTTAGTGAACGTGGCATGTCCAATGATAAGGGCAAATCAAGGAGAAACAAATCCAGATCAAAATCACGAAATAAGAAAAATTCAGAGTGCTTCTTTTGCAAAAAGAAAAGACACTGAAGGAAAAAGTGCCGCAAATATAAGGTGACTAAAGATGGGAAAAACAAAGCTAGGAATAAAGCTGACAATAGTAATTACGCCAGCGTTACTTCAGAAAGTGAAGTGAAACTCCCATCTGTTTCATAAAGTAATCATCTATCTGATGTTTGGATTTTAGATTTTGGTTGTTCTTATCATATGTGCCCTAATTGTGATTGGTTTGATATCTATAAGCAAGGTAATGGTGGTAGTGTTCTAATGAGTAACGATGCACTCTATAAGACCCTTGGCATTGGCACCATTAAAATTAAAATGGCAGATGGAGTTGTGAGCACCCTAGGTGATGTGAGGCATGTACTAGCATTCAAGAAAAACCTAATCTCTTCTTGATTTCAAAGGGTGCATATTCATGGCAAAAGGATGGTGTGTTTAAAGTGACTGAAGGTGTTTTGGTATTAATGAAAGGTACCAGAGTGGAGAACAACCTTTATAAACTTATGGGAAACACAGTTATAGGTGAAGTGGCAGTCTCTACAGATGACAAATCCAGTGATGATGAGTCTTAATTGTGGCATATGCGTCTAGGGCATATGAGTGAGAGAGGCATGTTAGAATTTTACAAAAGACAGCAGTTAAAGAGTGTGAAAACATGCAAGCTGGATTTTTGTAAATACTGTGTTTTTTGTAAACAGAAAAATGTGTTCTTCAAAATTGCAGGCAATAGTTATAAAAGCAGTGGTATCTGGATTACATTCACTCCGATGTGCGGGGACCAGCTCTGGTTATGTCAAAAGGTGGAGCATACTACTTTGTGACATTTATTAATGATTTTTCAAGAAAAGTTTGGGTCTACTTTATAAAAGAGAAATCTGAAGTCTTCATCAAGTTCAAAGAGTGGAAGGTAAAATTAGAATCAAATAGGTAGAAATGTCAAGTATATGAGATCAGATAATGAGGGTGAATATAGAAATAGAAGGTTTCTACAGTTTTGCAAGGATGAAGCTATCACAAGGCACTTCACTGTTTCGAAGAATCTTCAGTAAAACGGAGTTGCAGAAAGAACAAACAAGGCACTTTTAGAAAGAGCATGGAGTATGAGACTTCATGCATTGTTGTTTAAAAGTTTTTAGCTAGAAGCGCTTAATCACGCATGATATGTGGTTAATTAGTCACCATCAAGACTCTTTGTCTATAAAGTTGCAAAAAAAGTGTGGACAGGTAAAAAGGTAAACTATTCCTCATTGAAGGTATTCGGCTGTCCAGTGTGCGCACACATTCCTAGTGATAAGCGATCCAAGTTAGACTCCAAGTCACTCAAATGTATATTCCTCGGCTTTGAGAAAGGTGTAAAAAGGGTACAAACTATGAGATCCAGAAAATAGGAAAAAGATCTGCAATAGAGATGTTGTATTTGATGAAGCTTCTATGTTGAATAGGGAATATGACAGTGAAGTCAAAGGGCACAGTGTTGAAAAAGTGTTTATAGAAGTTATTTCTCTTGTAGATAATACAATTAAAGAACAAACTCAAAGTTCATCATAGGTTAGTACATCTGAAGGTGGGGAACAACATGAGATTTAGTAGGAACCTTCAAGGCTAGCACAAGGAAGGACAAAGAGAACTATCAAGCCACCTCAAAGGTTTGGATGGGATGAGGATTAAGTACATTTTGTTCTTATCACCAGCAATGGTGATCTAACCTTATTTCAAGAATCTAAAGGAAGCAGTGAAAGACAAAGTTGGATGGGTGCTATGATGGATGAGATGGAATCTCTTCAAAAGAACTCAATCTAGGGGTTAGTTCTTAAATTCAAAAACAAAACAATAATTGGCTGCAAATGGGTGTTTAGGAGAAATGAAGCTTTGCAAGAAAATAAAGAATCAAGGTTCAAGGCACGTCTAGTAGCAAAGGGATACTCACAAAAGGAAGGGGTTGATTATGATGAGATATTTTCTTGAGTTGTAAAACACATTTTTATCAGAGTGTTGTTGGCATTGGTAGTACAGTTCGACATGGAGTTCGAACAACTAGATGTAAAGATAGCTTTCCTTCACGGTGACTAGGAGGAAACAATTTACATGGAGCAACCTGAAGGGTTCAAAGAAGTCGGAAGAAAACACCACGCGTTTAAATTGAAGAGATCATTGCACGGGTTGAACCAATTTCCAAGACAATGGTACAAGTGTTTCGACTCCTACATGTTGCGGATCGGCCATCGGTGTGAGTATGATTGTTGTGTTTATTACAGAATCCTAGATGATAATTCTGTTATTATTTTGCTGATTTATGTGGTTGATATACTAATTGCATGTAATGACATGTCAAAAGTTGATGAACTCAAATCTCAATTGAAAAAAGAATTTGACATAAAAGACATTGGGGCGGCCACAAAAATGTTGGGCATGGAAATTAAGAGAAATAGAAAGGCTGGAAAGCTGTGATTATCATAGAAAAAGTACATCTCAAAGGTACTTGAAAACTTCAACATGTTAAATGCTAAGCCTGTGTCTACTCTACTTGCAATTCACTTTAGTGTAAGTGCCAGACAATGTCCTAATGATGATGAGAAAATTGAAGAAATTTCCAGGATACCGTATGCAAATGCGGTGAGATGTTTCATGTATGTCATAATTTGCACAAGACCATATATAACTCAAGCAATGGGTGTAATGAGTAAGTACATGACGAATCCAGGAAAAGAGCATTAGGATGCCATGAAGTGGGTTCTGAGGTACTTGAAGGGCACCAGAGGCTTGAGAATTCTGTTTGAAAGAAAACAGAGGTCAGGGTTTGTAGTTGAATATGTAGATTCTGATTTTGTAAGGGACCTATACAATAGAAGATTCACTACAGGATATGTTTACACACTTACTATTGGACCAATAAATTGGAGATTGGTGCTTCAATCAATAGCTGCATTATTTACTATAGAGGTAGAATACATGGCAGTTTTAGAAGTTCTAAAGAAACAATCTGGTTGAGAGGTTTGATAAATAACATGAGTATCAAGTAGATATCAATCTTGCGACACTGTGACAGTCAGAATGCAATATGCCTATCAAATAATCAAACGTATCATCCAAGGACAAAACACATAGCTGTTATCTATCACAAAATTCGAGATGGGTTGCTATAGGTGAGATTTCAATTCAAAAGATTCATACAGATGAGAATCCAGCTGACATGCTTACCAAGTCAATTACTATAGAGAAGTTCAAGCATTGCTTAGACTTGCTCAATATCTCATCTTATTAAAAAGTGAAGGTGCACCTCATCTCCATTGGGGTGCAGTCATGGTGTGATGGGGTTCCTGCAAGGTATATGCATTGTAAACACATTTCAACAAATTTTCAAATGGTCAGGCATCTTTGCGCCAAGGTGGAGATTATGGGGTTTGGCTCAAACAGTCCTTATTGGGCCTATAAGTGATTTACATTAGAGCCTAGTTAATTAGGGTTAATCTTACATACTTTGTCACGGTTTATTCTTTTGCAAACAAGTAAGAAAGCAACAGAAAAAAGGGAACATAGAGAGAGATCCTGTAAGGAGGGGTGTGAGAGTGATTTCTTCATAATGAAGTCTTCGTGCCTATGGACGTAGGTAATCTGGTTGAACCATGTAAATCTTTATATCTTCTATATATGTGATTGCTTGTTTTTTTTTCTTATGTGGTGTGTGCTTGATGCACTCAGCCTAGCTCCAGATCCATCATCAAGAGCCATGGTGGATAGAGATCTCAAGGGGCTAGAAGAGGAGTGAAGAAGGTTGATGGATCCACCAACGAACAATCAAGATATTCATCCTGTATCTTCACCCTATAATATTTAATTCGGAGACTCAGACCTGAGTAGAGTTAGTCCGACCATAACTCATTTTGTTACAACTGGATGAAGTTACTTACTTGATTAATACATGCATTAGGTCCCAGTTGAGACCTTTTTACGGCTTCACTTTTTATATGATAAACCAACTGATTGTGCTATTACCCATCAGCCAACTTGAACCCCACCTGCTAATTAAGAGTTGAGTCTGCGCTACAAGTGTAAAACGGGTCGTGCTGTGCACAGGTCAAATGGGGTCAGCCCAGCACAGTCCAACCGTGCAGCCCAAGGCCAACCTTATTTTTTTTTTTTAACTTTTAAAATTAGTTTTAAAAAAATCTGAAGGAACTTTTTTAGGATTCTCAACTTGAAATAAAATAAAACTTTTAAAATAAATGTACAAACATTCCTTGAAAAAAAAATAACATCAATTAATTATTTATTGTTCCAGATAAGATTTACGTATGCACACTTGCAAGCATCTATGAAGGTGGCTAGTGTCGCTTGTGAACTATCAACTGTAAAGCCCTTTACAAAATATGCATTGTTCATATCCCATGTTTTTTCAATGTGACAAGCAATTTGAACTATTTTAAGGATTAGCAAACTTTAGCAATCATTTTTCTTTTCTTTTTGTTTGGAAAACGTTCGGCTTGGCTTGCTTGGCAACACATGTAGAAGTGCCTTTTGCTATCTTCTAATTTTGATTTAAAGCCAAATGTGTTACATTTGAATAATTTATACTAGTCTCGAGGTCGAAAAGTTACAATGGTCCAACTATTTTTAAGAGTTTGAAAAAAGTTCTTGGCAACTTAAAAAGAGAAAAAGAGCTTATAGGACTTTAGTAGAGGAAAGCTTAAAGAAAGTGTAAATGAGTACTGAGAAATAAGGGATTTAAAAACTTACAAAGTTTTTTTTTTTTTTTTGTGAATAAACTTCTGAAGTATTGACATGACACAAAATACACTTTTTTTTTTATTAGTTGAACCCCTAACCCCCTAGCCATATTTTTGACCGTGCCCATTGGGCTATGCCACGCTGGGTTAGGCAGTGTCGGTTCCTGCCTCCTGCCATGCCGCTGCCCCGGCAACCTGGCCCCAGCACGGCTTGACTAGGGCATGGTTCGTAAAGAGAAAATTGTAAAATTGAACTCAAATCAAAGATGTCTAAATCTTGTGCTCCATCTCTCCACGTAGGATGGTTGGTGTCCCTTGTCTTATTCAGGAGACTTGACCATCTCTCGTGTTTTATATACAGGCTGTAAAACCTTTTCCTTTGGACGTACCTTTGCTGCGGCTCTTTTGAGGTGGAAATCAGAATGTCGACAAATGCATGGGCCTATTGGCAACTATGTAAAAGACTTTCAGCCATACTGATAAATTTATGGATAATCAACTGACATTTTTGACAATTACTTAACGCTACCTGTCACTTTTTGCAAAAAGCCAATCTGCTAATTTGGATATTATAATAACCAGCTTCACCAGCAGGTAGACTTTAGAGGCTGGCTTTGAACGTTCGTTTGCAGTTTTCCTGTTTTTGGGAGATGTATAAGATTTTGTTAGATCTAACTTGGTTGTGCTAATTTGAGGGAGTTAATCCTTGCTAAATCTGACAATTTAATGTTTTCAATTCTTAGTATTCTTGATTACAGTCTGACTTGCTAGATCTAAGTACAGTCAATTTCATCAATCTGTCAAAACTGGCTTTAAATCAAGGTGGTTATTTGTGAAACATGTGACTATTTATATACTGTTAAAAACTACGGGGTGTTCATTTGTAAAATGTCATGAAAAATGCAAATCTCATAGAAAGGTGCACGCTTTGAAATTTTATGTAAGGAGTTTGGACCAATTCGAGATTGATAAGATAAGGTTACGATGATGATGATGAAAATAATGATATTGATTTTATCTAATTAGAATGAAAGGGACACTGAGCAAGGCTCCTTACCTGAGTTGTATGGAGTGACCTTTGTGGCTTAACTAGGTTTTGAATCCTAAATACGTCATCTGGCATATGTGAGCTTTTTTTCCACGTAAGTTTCCTCAAAATCCCTTAGCTAAAAAAAATGAAAGGGACGTTTACCGGCAATTGGAAACATCAAATTGTCGAGAGGGTGGTCATTTTTGGGCAAGGTCCATTTTTAGAAAATTACAATCTTACCATCTTATTAATGAAAAACCAAGGTACCATAAGGTATTGAGTGGGTAGTAAATGTAGTAGAGTTGTTGTCGGGCCCATTGAGAACCGTTGTAGATGACAGTTTGGGGTGAGATGGAGAGGTTGATTGGTGAACCCCTTCAATTAAAATCTAACTTAACGCATGTTGGTTTGATGCAGTTGAATACTCATGAATGGATTTCTATTTATGGTTAAAGATAAATAATAAAAGGTGAATACCCTAAAATAATAATAATACCCAAGAAAGTTATCTAAATCTCTACGTTATATCTTTCGTCTCATCTAAATCTCCATCTTCTTTTTCCTCTCACCTCTTTTACTTCTTCTTTTTTTAATAGTCCTCCAGTGGAGTTTAATTTAGTGATTTTCACTATGAGTTCTTACATATTCAATTCAAATAACTTATGAAGCTCGGACTATTTAATTTGAAAATTGAGAAATAACTTTCAAATTGATTCCTTAATTTCACTCCCCATTTTGACATTTTCTTCTCAAATAAGAAGAGTCATGAATTCGTTAATCCTTATCAGCACATAGCCTTCACACAAGGCCACAGGTCTCGACCGAGCAACAACTTTAGGTTGCAAATGAAATGTATTTTTTTTTTAAATAAAAAGGTGATCCATTCTCGCTCGGGCTTAACATATTTAAGGCGAGCCATGCTCTGGTCAAGCACGTATGGCCCGAGTCGGGTAAGGGCCCGGCTTAGGCCAATGGTCTAAAAAATGGGTTGGGCTAGGATATTGCACAACCCCGCCCACTAAAGGCCATATTTACAAACCTTTCCTACTTCAATTTTGAGTACAAGTTGTCACATAATCTAGACTCTCCGGCTATAATAGATTCTTTTTCTCCTAATTGTATATAGTGTTGTTTTACTTCTTTTATCTTTTCCTTTCCTTATATCCCACATAATGTTTCTCATCTATTTACAAGACAAAAACAAAAATGCATAATCTTTCTCATCATTTCAGCAATGAGCCTCTAAATCCATTAGGTAATTGGCATCATTTTTTATATTTTTTATTATTTAATTTACTTTAGTAAGCCTAAGCTTTACTGTTTATGTTATTGTTGCATGATCTAAAATTTTAGATTTTTTTAGTTCTTTTCTGAAATTGAAATTAGGGATTAATCATAGATGGACTACAGACATGTTAACAATTGCAAGTCATCTTCAAGTCAATGACTGAATAAAGTAACTCAATTAAATTGAGTTTAGGTTGCTTAAAACACCAAAACAAGTCCCTCTCAAGACGAAGTATTTTATGCTAGTTCCAACTTTTGACGTCACTGGCCGTTTGTCTCCACGGAATTGAATTTTTATGGCTTGGGGGAAAATTTTATTAAAAGAATATATATTAAAGAGGTGAGGGGCCAAAGAATATAAGGTGGAGACGTAATTAAAACACAAACTTTTTTAGAATTTGGCTTATTCCGGTGGTGTCTAGCTGATAATTTTGCACCTCCTCTGAAGATTTAATTCACTTAGATGATAGTCAGGTATTTATTCTTCAATGTAACTTAAACGTAAATAAGATAACAAAAATATAATATTAAGAGCTAGTTTGGTAAATCTTATATGTTTAAAACATACCTATTTCAAACGGCCCTCATTGAAATAGATGTTTTAGAAATAGTCACATTTGGCAACACACAAAAGCTGATTGAAATATACTGTTTAAAATCAATGGTTGAAAGTTTTTACAAACTCCTCAAAATTCGAAAGGAATGAAGCATGGAAATTTAATCTCATAGTCATGTTTAACTTTTGGGATCTAACATTTTGGATATTGTGTTAGGAGCCACATAATTCAAAGTAATATCAAGTGATCACCAAACAACTGAAATTTGGACCTATAGTCATGGTTGACCTTATGAACAATTCCAATAGTTTGGATCATGGTTTATTATTCAAAAATTTGAAAACTGAGAAAAATCGGACTACCTATGGCCTAATTTCGTACCCCAATTTCCTCTACTGTGGTAATTTGCTCTCCACAAATATTTCTACTCAACAAATGTTACAAAGAAAATTTACTCTCCACAACTATTTGCTTCCATGTAATAGTAATAGTGTATTTCTACTGTTTTAATTGAAAGTCAAACTCCTCTCTCTATATAAGAAAATTAGTGTTTTTCCCCTTCTCTACCCCCATCAAAAACACGTTTCCACATATTCCTTGTAAATTGCACTATTTTTTATACTATCCATTCAAGGATGGAAAAGATTTTTCACATTTTCATTTCTGCAGAAAGTTAACACAAATGTCGGTCTCTTTGGACAAAAAGACGTAGAGGAAGTAGAGAAAATAAAATTACTATTAGTTCAAATTTTCAGTACTTCCGATTTTCTCCACCCATTTTCTTCATATAATCATATGAAATGGACCTCTTAGACAAAAGAGGGAAGAGTCACTGTCACTGGTCTCATTCTTACCTGGAAGATGACCCTCAGACAATGCGAACCAATGTGCAACAAGTCCATGTAAGTCTTGACTCAGATAAAGACCCAACCATCAAAAGAGGAATAATTGTTTCAGAACCTATCTGTTACAAAATGGGTCCCAAATTATACTGGGCAACATCAAAACAAAGAGACTTTTCAATCACCATTCTAGTTTCAGAGTCTATGATCAAACTTCTTGAAAATGTTGGTAGCAGAAAGAGAGCTTGATGCTGAGAGTTCGACTGATATGATCTATATATTGAACATTTTGGTTGTTTAGGACTTCCAGTTTCTTTTTCTTCTTTAATGAATTCTCAAATTCAAAGCGTTCTTTTTTTTTTTTTTTTTGGCTGGTGGGTGGGTTTGAAAGGACATCGCTTTGTCAGTGTAGCTTTATGGTCCTTTAGATTGGTAGAAAATTGGGAGAAAAGCATAGGTGGAGAGAACAGCCCTTGCTGTGGAATAATAGGCTTCTCCTTGGTCAATGTAGCTCTAGGGTGCCTTAGATTAGTAGAAACTGGGGTATGTGGAGAAAACAGCCCACAACTTGAAAAGTTGAGTGGTGCAGTTCAAAATTCATGCACCTATGAGACAAGCTGACTACTTTAGGCTGTTCTCTCCTTCAAGGGTCTCATGTCTGGAGCAGTAGTTAGTCAAATAAAATCAAACGAAAACCTTGGGCATATAAAATTTCAGTCTACTTTGAACAAATATAACACTAGGCCTACCACATTCTTGCTGGAATAACGTTCAAACAGCTGATTATGATTTCAGTTTAGGGTCCATCAGGTCTACGCATATATCATAATTGCATCACAATAAAACTATTAAGATTATTTATATTATTCTAATTTTGGTGTTTGGCCTTCTGCAAGTTTATAGAAATTTATCATGATTTACATACTTTCTACTCTTGGTAGGAAAACGAAAAGAATTTCTTCGGCGTCTCTACAATACCAAGTCAAAATCTTATCCAATACTATAGAAATTCTTTTCCTACTCCACCAAGTCAGTCAAAATTATTTGCACTTGATCTACTCTACACAAGTAACACAACACACCAGCAACAAGAAGGATTTGTTCTTCCTCTTGAATTTTTTTTTAATGATAACAGTTATTTATTAAAACAAATACAAAGAAGGGAGAAAGGCTCTACCCGGAAACACACACACATGCAATCTGAAATGAAAATTACAACTCATTTTACACAACTTTACAGAGTTCTTTAAAACAAGAGTTCTATCAATTGACGGTAGTCCTACTAAATTCTAAAATATGAAAATAGCCATCACTGCACAAGCCAGTCCAGAGTAAAGCGTTCCTCAGCTACCTGAATCCACAGCTCCGGTATCACCTTCTCTGCCTCTTTCCACAGAAAAGCAATTCCTTCGTCGCATATCACATGTCCCAAAGACCTCAATAACATTGTTGACATTGGCAGAGTCTTAATCTGCGAACATTCCCTCATGTCAAGCTTCTCCAAGCTAATCAACTGATCCATCCCTTCAGGTAGACTTCTGAGATTCATACATTGAGAGATGTCAAGGTATTTCAATCTCTTGAGACCACAAATTGCCTGTGGAAGCTTCTTCAGTGACGGGCAGCAGTACAATCTCAAAACCCGGAGAGAATTAAGCCTCCCCAATTCTGGTGGCAATTCATTCAGATCATGGCAGTTTGTGATGCTCAGACTTTCAAGAGACTGGAGCCCGCAAACAGTTGAAGGAAGCTTCAATAGATCAATGCAATGATCAATAGTGAGGTCCGAGAGGCGGGGAAATAGCAGAGGGAGGTTTGTTGCTGAACCGTTTAAGCTTTTGCTGACTTCGCAAAGGACGAGTGAGAGTTTCCTCAAGTTGACAAGAGGAACTGTGGTTTTGCACAGTGGTGGGATTACAATCTTTTCTAACCAGAGGCCTCTCAGGTTATCTAATGAGGTGAAAATGGAGAGATTATGAAGGACCGCACTGGCAGTGCCATAATTTATTAATACTAGAGATTTGAGTTTTGGCATTGTCTCAATGAATTGAGGTAAGAAATATGTGCTGGAGGAGAAATGCAGTATGAGAACTTCAGCATTTGGGAAGTACAGTTGGAGCCAATCGGATTCTTTCATTTCACCTACGACGGGAAGTAGCAATTGTTTAAGAACTTAACCATCAAGTAAAATGAGAGCATGAAATAAAAGCAGGAATACAAAAAGTTAGACTTTCATCCAGGTATACCACAAAGAACAAGAAGTTGGGAGTACTTTTAGCACAATCATTCTGCCAGACATTTGAACTGTATGCAGTTTTTCGGGTTCACTTAAATACTTTAAAACAACAAATGGAAAACGGAAACCAAGTCAAATAGGCATATCCTGCAAACAATATGCTTTCGATACCTGTATGAATTGAAACAATCTGGGCATCAAATGGCCGATCCTTATTCCTAAGCCAGTCCTTTGGAAGCCCATCTTCTCGCCTTGGCATAATCAATCGTTTTCGCCTGTTTATACTCTCACAGTTGCTTATGTGAATAGCAAGGTCTCTTAAAACATCATGCTGAGTAACAGAAATCTCACTATAAGTTGTGTAGATGTCTCCAACTCGGTTACTGATCAGATGGTGAGGACACAGAAATCCAAAGTTAGAGAGTGCTCATTCAATTTGAAACTAGACAAGTTAAGAGAAATTTCACATTACATACTGTGCATCTTTCACAAGAGTGAGGAGATGTTTGTCCGAGAGCTCAATGAGTATTGCAAATGCATCTTCTTCCTCCAGATCATGCAACTCCACCCACATGTTAATAATCACGTCTAGGGGGATCTTTTTGTCCTCAGGGAAGGAGGCCAAGTCCAAGAAACACTCCCTAAGATTGGTCGACAAGCAATCAATACTAATTCTCATCCTTTCGATCAGTTTGGCCTCATGAGAATCAGATATGGTTTCTCCTCTTGATAGCCTGTTCTTGGCACTTTGCCAAACTATAGGAGGCTGGCCCCTTAATGAAGCTCCAATCACTTTCAGGGCTAGAGGGAGTCCTTTACATTCTGCAACAACCTGTTTCCCAGTTCTAAATCAGACGTCACATAACAAAAATGTCTGATTCCATTTGCACAACAAAAGATCAAAACAAGTTATGGGTACATATTAAACACACCTGCTTTACGAGTTTTTTATCAACATTGTGAGGAATGGAACATTGCCCAAAAGCAGAGAAACAGAACAATGATAGAGCCTCCTCTTCTTTCAGCAGTTCTACTTCGTAAGTGCTGTTTGTTGCTGCTGGGAATCTGAACCGGGACACGACAAGTGTTTTGCATCCCGGTATTTTAAAAACCAGCTGCTCAAGCTGCGAGAGGGACCAGACATCATCCAGGACTACTAGTATTGGCCTTCTGATGCTCTGCTCAAATCGAACCATCCATTGTGGAATTGAATCATGGGACTTAAATATACGGTTGCCATGAGTGATCTGTTCCCATATCTTTAGTCTCAATTGCTCCAGATTCGGAGACTGTGAGACCGTTTCAAAGATAATTCTATTGTTGAAGTGACCTAAAGGAGAAGATTTACAGGATTTAGTGCTTTTGTAGAAACAAAAGACAAAATCAAGCAGTAGTAGAATACAATTTAAGCAACAGAAATGCATTTTAAGGCAGACTTAACCATATCATTCAACAAAAATGGCAAAGCATAAAACTCCAAGGTGAAGAAAAAACATCAGCAGGAGAGAACAATCTTCTGGTTTTCAACATTACCAAATCCCTCAGATTCATAAAGAAAACATGCTTACCCGAGAAAAAGGAAACAAAATAATCATATATAAACAAAACAAGCATGACATAAAAAAATCAGTTCATATATAGAAAAATGTTTCAAATTTATTCTTGGCAATGTTTTCCTTTTTCCTTCCAAACCCAAAAAATACACCAACCGCATACAGCCTTCTGCCTTGCAAAATGGAAGGGTAACCAAAGGAACACTTTCCTCTCCTCTCTTTTTTTTTTTTTTTTTTTTTTTTTTTTTTTTGAAGGGCAAACCAAACACTCAGGGAAAATGGACAAAACCAGGGAGTCTTGGTTTTCAAAAAAAAAAACACTTAAAAGAAAAAATAAACCTGGAAACTCCTATCAATCATGCAATAATTTGTCTACAAATTGCTTTTTTTCAAACCCATTGCAAATGAACCAAATAAAAGTGTCACCAAATTGTTCAAAACAAAGCTCACATCCAAAACTTTCCAAACCAGGCAACAAAAAAAAAAAAAAACTCAAAAAGATAATTTTTTTTCCTTATAGTTATCATCTTATGACTTATGCCATCTATCCCTGGGTTGTCAAAAAAAAAATAATAATAATAATAATAATCATCTAATACCCTCTACTAATCTTACAATCATTTTCTTTTTTCTGCAAATTGCTTGCTTCTGATAAAATGCAACAAAATCAAATGAAATCAAAAGAAAAAAAAAAAAGGAAACCAAACAAGGCAAAAAGTTCTCATAATTTCTGCAGATCATTCAACATTTCCATTAGGAAAATGAATTTAGCTTCCATACTCACTACACCCAACCAAAACACAAACTCAAAAAAAAAAAAAAATTCCCAAGAAGCTCAGAAAATCTCAGAAAACCAAACCACCCCTCCCCCACCAAAAAAAAAAAAAAACAGTTAAAACCAACCCAAGAGACATTTTTTTAATCCATATATGTAAACGAAAATTGAAAGATTGAGAATCCAAAGAAACCCACTTTTAATATCTGGATCCCCACAAATCTCTTTAACCAGCGTTGTCTTCCCACTCCCACCCATCCCACAAACCCCAACAACTCTCTTCTCCTCGCTCTCATCCAACACCATCTCCTTCACCTTCTCCTTCCCAACCTTCATCCCAACCCCAAAACCCCCACTTTTTTCCTCCTCCTCCTCAAAAACCCACTTCCCAATCTGAATCTCCTCCCCCATCCTCCTCCCCCCGCCACCCATCTCCTCCACCCTCCTCTCAATCCTCTCCAACCTCTCCGCCGCCTCCACCCTCAGGTGGTGGACGTCGGCCAGCACGTGCGCCTGAAGCGGCCACCGGACGAACCTCGAGACGGCCTTTCGGACCCTGCCCATCTCCTTGGAGAGGCGGATGTTCTTGTAGACGTTCCAACGGCCTGAGGCGGCGGCCGTCCGGGCGAGTTCGAGGCCGTGGCGGAGGTTCTGGGTGAGGTCGTCGAGCTGTCGCTGGCGGTTCTGGGGGAGCTCAATGCCGGAGTATTGGATTTCTTGGATGATTGGGAGGAGGTCATTAATGGAGGATTTGAGGTTCTCCGCCGTTGATCTGAAGTAGCAGGCTCTCTTGCAGAGCTTTGAGAGCTCTTTCATCAGCTCCACTGCGAGTTCTCCTGCGAAGAATTCTGCCACCATGGTCGGATACTTCTCAAGGAGAGAAAGAGAGAGAGAGAGAGATGTCTTACGTACGTATGTTTTAAGGGTTGTTTGGTTTTAGTGCGGATAAGAGAGGGAGTCTTACGTGTGCATTTTGAAAGGTCGTCTGGTTTTTGCACGGAGAGGGATTAATCTAAGCCATTGAAAAAGTGGGCCAGGCTTATGGGATCATACTGAGTCCGGTCCTCCGCATGGGGTTAGGTTTTTGGGAATTTTTTAGAAAGGGGTCTGTGATTTTGTTTTAGTAGAAGTTATGGTTGACTTATGGTGACCCAAGCACTCGTGTCCTTGTGAGCAGTGAAAAACATGGACACAACCATGAAATAGGGCCTAAAACCACAAATTTCATAAGGATACATACATTTTTATAAATTTTTGTATGGCTTGTTTGTTTGCATAAGAGTTAAATATATATAAATTTATAGTCAAGCAAACTCCACTAGGATTGTTAATGAAATGAAAGGTGAAAGATATGCTTTGCGAGGTGGAAAATATATGGTTACAATCTATATGTATGGGACCCAAACTTTTGAAATGTGAATCATTTCACATCTCCTCTACTCAATTTCTATCATAGGAGAGCTATTTGATGGTCAATTTTGGACGCTCACCTTTTCTTTTTTTATTTAAATTTTAATTATGGATACATCAAAATATATCAATGGTAAGAAAAAAGATATATTGCGATATCACATTGTTTCTTGACTACTTTGGGGTCATGATCGAAAAATGGTTTTTACATGTGTAAATATTATACATATGAAACACTACCATATTTGTTAAACTCACCATTTCCGCATTAGTAAATGAGTACATTTAACAATTTTAAATATATGTTTTGGATCTTTTTTTTTTTTTTGCAAGTTTCTTAAAATCCATGATAACTTAAGATATAAAACTATGTGTCTTTGTTGCTTCTCATTAATGTGAAAATATTTAGCAGTTTAGATAATGAAATTGGGGCCCACAAATGTGCAAAACATTAAATTTATAGGTTGAGATTTTTAGCTAATTACTCAGAATGTATAAAGATTTTAACATGATGGGCTTCAAAGTCTTGGGGTTTATTAATTAGTTTGACACAAATTCAACTGTTTGGATTACATTTACAACGTTGATAGATTTGAAATAAAAGTTATTGATGGAACCCACAGAAATGCAATCAACATATATGTTAGTCCTGTATTAGAGCCTTTTGAAAGAGGTGTACTAGTGATTTTCACACCTCTTTAGATAAAAATGACTTTGGTGTCTAAATGGCGCTATTACACACATTTTTACATCTCATTTACACATCACAAGCAAAAAATGAGTACAGGTTTTTTCATTGGTTCACAAAGGCTCCTACAGCCTTATATCCAAGATAAATCCCTACCTTTTTCCAGTTTTCTTCATTTTATACAATTATACCTTCATATTTGGAAGTTTATGAATATATATATAGCTGTTTTCTTAGCAGCGAAGTTCATGCAACAAATGAGTTTATACAAGAAAAAAAAAAAGGACGGCCCAGTGCACGAGGTTCCCGCTTAGCGGGGTCTGGAGAGGGCAAGATGTACGCAGCCTTATCCCCATTTCTGGAGAGGCTGTTTCCGTGACAAATATAAATTTAGAAAAATTGAAAATGTTTGAAAATAAATATTTAACTTTTAATAAAGAAAAATAACATGTAGAACAAACATATTTTACTATATCTAATTTTCTATTAAATAAAAAATAAGGAATTTTCAAGTTTTGAGGATTGGACAAAAAAGTGACAGTGAGCATCAAAATGAAAAAAATATAAGATATAAGGAGAAGATAGAATTATGAAGAAATTAACTAAAATATAAAGATGAAAAACGAAGATATCAAAGTAAGTTATATATATATATATATATATATAAACAAGAGACGTGCAATTTATTCCCTGTCAGAATCATGGGCCCATGAGCAGTTTATTCTAAGAGACTCAAAAAGTCTCTGGGACTGGATCGCTCCTCTCAAGCCTCATCTTATGCCATTGATCGCCCAATCTGGGCTAGTGGACTCCTCTCAAGTCTCCTTACATGCCAGTCATCTTCCAATCTAGTTTGCCAGTAGCTGGTAAGTCAACATGACTTTGTGGGGATAGACTTGATTTTTTGCACCACAAACAAAATAATCAGCCTGACTAGTTTTCTCTAGTCATGGGGATGTTTAAACTCCTCGAACTGCTAAGAAAATAAAATTGATTTCCAAAAAATTCTTGATTTCTGCCATATAACCCTTGAAATGGATGCATGAATAATGTGTGAGAGTTGGCAGCTACTTTGCAGATCTTGTAGGTTAAAAGAGTCGATCGAAAAACTACTTTTATAATTAAGTGGTAGAGAAATTTCTTCCAAATTCATTAAAGGTAAGTTTCTTTAATTTTCTCAAAAATTAGTCAACCAAAAATTTTTAATTAATTAGGCTTACTATAATTGAATCCAAAATATATTTAGTAAAATAAAAAACTAAAAAGATAAAGTATCTTTGAATTGGTGGACTCAAACCATAGGTCCCAACAGTATTAGACATGGAATCACGAGGACCATACACGTCCAACACAATGTTTTAAGGATTAGATTTCCAAATGGCCTGACACCTTTTTTAGCAGTTGTTATAGTTTATGTAAGACTGCTAGTTTTGTTATAGAGAAGAAAGTATGGCCAGGATTTTAACAGACTTCAGTTGTTCTGTATTCAAGTTGAAAAAAAAAAAAAAAAAAAAAAAGGTGTCCCTGGTTGTAGTAGCGTTAAACTAGGGATGGCCGTTCGGCTGACCACTATGGATAACAACGGGTCTATGCCTAGACCTAACCAAACTTTTTTTATTTATTGAAATTTACCCTCTCGAACCTCCACTTGTTCTATTGTGTCCAGTCAGTCTTGCTTTATGGGCTTCGTGGGGGCAGCCTAACTTGTTATTACATGTAGGTGACCATTGGTTGCAACACCCCTTCCATTAAATTAGTGTCCACTCAATGATTGCACCCATCATTCATGTAAGATCTCAACCCCGAATTTAGGATTAAAATTTTAATTAATCATATTTTATCTTTAATTACTATTTTATTAGATTAATTGGGTTGATTAAGTAAATTAGTGGGACAAAGTATGTGATTCATTATGTTACATCATTTCATCATGTCACTAGCATTAATCTTCTTAAGGCCCCACAAGACTAAGTTATGTCTCTAAAAAAAACCCTTTAGCCTCTTTGTTGTAAATATCTCAAAAGAATGGATTTGTTTGTAATTTATAAAAGTTACCCTAACTATAAAAAGACCCACTTCCCAAAGCAAGAAACCTTAATGCCTCTTGTATAAAACCATAGCCCCCATCTCCCTACTTTGTCTCCCCTCTTCATCTATCATAGAGAGAGTGTAAGAGAGCTAATTTATTACATTAGGAAGCTTCACCATCATCCTCTACATCTCCTCTTACCCTATATAGTATTTGTTTAGAGAGAAAAGACCATGTTTGGGTGATTTAATAGAGAAGAAGCTTGCTAGCACATTGTCTAAGGTATAGGCTCAATCTTTCTTTAAGTTTCTTCCGGTGATTGCCTAAAGAAAGCTTTATTCATATCATACATCTAGTGATGATTTTCTTTTTTCATGTATCTATGCTTATGAGTGAAATTTGAAGATTTCACCTCTTAGAGCTTGGTTTTGGGCTACCTACTCCGCTAATACAAGTCTAAATGAGTTTTAGAGTGTATACATGATTAAATCTTTATTATGCAAGTTATTTTTATGCCTATTAATGCTTTAACAACTTATTTAATGTTTATGTTTAATATAATTGCTTAAAATGAATGCTAATGAATGAGTTGTGAATGAATGATGGTTTTAGGGAAAATCCAATGATTAAAAGTGATGGTGGACTAAATATATAGAAGACATGAATGTCTGGTGGGATTTATGATGATTTATTGCAGGTGAATGTAAGGATGAGTTACACAATTCATAATTACCTTACTACAGTAGTTAAAAGTGATGGTGGACTAAATGCAGGAGACATGAATGTCATGTGGTGGTATTTATGATTATTTATTGGAGGTGAATGTAAGGATGAGTTATACAATTCATGATTACCCTACTACAATAGTTATAAGTTATACATTAGAGTAAGTCAACACTCTTTTAGAAATTGGGATCACCACCAAAATCCTTTCATATCAATATATAATACATGCTCTTAGAGTACACATACTCTTCGGAGATATGAGTGATGTGGAATGCCAATTAGAAAGATTCTCATTATCTTGATTCCTATTCATATTTTATTATGATAACATGCTTAGAATACATTTCTAACACTACCTAGACTGCCAAATATGGTGTTTGAGGTACTACTCTTGGTGTTCCAAGACGCATCTCAGATGTTGGTCAAGGCATTGGTTAGGGAGCGGAGGATACCACTGTAGTATTTTCAATAGATCTTGAGTGGGAACCCAAGGTTGCCTATTGATGGCATTATCATGAGAGCGTTATGACCCGGACACTTAGGATTTGGACTCGGATGACCCTTCCAGTATTTGTTTTAGTTCATGGATTTGATAAATTGATATTTATGTTTATGGCATGTACTCGTCATAAAATTGTTATTTTACTTTTGCATTGAGCCCTTGTGGCAAACTTATGAGTATGCATGTTGGATGTTTAAAATGTATTGATAAAATCTAAACCTTGATTAAGTAGAATCTATATATATGTTAAATAGGTATTTGTTAATGTTTACCTCTATTATAGGGTAATGAAAGTGCAAGATAAGCACATGGCTTCTACGTATTTTATTTGATAAATAATTATCCGTGCATAAGAATCTTCTGTACGTAGGAATATAACAAAATTTCTCTTGTAGTGGTCTATATTTGCATTAAATTCGACGTGAATTAATACAGGAGATGCATGCCACGCCACAGGCTTGGAATTTCTAACCAAATCTTGGGCTCAAAGCATGATAATTCATATGATGTCTCTTTAATTCAACCCACGCAAGCCTCCCAATATAGATTTTGTCAAGGGCTGTGGCCCAGTTAAACCTATAAAATCAAAGCCTCATTCGATTCCATTTTCACCTATTATGTTATTTTCATGTTTTCTTCATTTGAGCCCATTGTGTACTAGCAAACAATGCCTGTGCTCAGCACGGCTAAGAAACTAATGAGATTTTCAAACCGAAATCTATAAAAGGAGAGATCAGATGGAGATACATTTTCTTTTTAAATGCGTTTACTACATTGCAACCAATCATAGTAGGCACTGGCACTTGTTAAACTGATTCAATCTAGGTTTAAGTTCTTAAAAAAAACTTGCAATGCAGTTCATTGTTAATGGAAGCGAGCTTATGCCTCTGCATTGTAGATGTATTGACATCTGAAGATTTGGCTCATTCACTATGTATAAATGTAGTGAGAACATCAGCATACAAACTTAGCCATTGCTACCTATATGTGGCCAGCAAAAAACCATAGCAACTTAGATCATACTAGTTAAAGACCACGAAAATTTTATTCACATAATATATAATTATTCTACAATTTATTTAATTAAATAAATTTCTAAAAATGATAATTATTTATGTTTATAAATAAAACATACTTTATTTTTGGGCCCGGGCTTATTGCAGGTATATTAGATCGTTTAATTTTTAAAGGGGCCTTTTCCTGTGCATACATCCCTCATGGACTTTTCGTACACACTTTTTGGAGGAGTCCACTATGGACCCCACAAAGGGATGAGACTGGGGGGTTGAAAAGATCTATGTAAAAGCACACCATTTATCAAATTTGGCCCCAATCACATATCCCTAACTCCTTCATCCATGGCTCACAAATCCATTCCGTTTGGATTGGTATACAATCAATCCAACGGTCCAATAAATTTGGATCCGACCAAAACTTGGGGCAAGTTGCTATCATGGGATCCGTGCGTTGCAAGGTTTGGATTGAGTGATAAATGAGCCCCACCTAGAGTTCTCACGAAAAAGATGGTGAGGGACGAATGCATATGAAGATTCTCCATTTTTAAATACTTCAATTTTGTTCTAAAAAATCTTAAAGTAATTAATTTATTGCAACCGTCTCACCAAAATAATCACTACAAGTGCATCTATGAAAACCTATGAAGTTTGATGAAAAGGTTACACATCAAAGTTACGTAAGTGTCTTTATTTGTTCTCAATCCATATATGTGTCGTGAAAGGCAAATTTAGCTCAACTTGAGGAATGAGAAAACAATGGAACAATTTGTATTATTAAAAACAGTTTTAAAGGTCAAAAAGAAAGGGGAAAGATGAAATGTAAGAAACAAAGAAATCATAGATAAGAAAGCATTGAGTTGGAATGTTGTTGCCATAGTGGTTTTAGGAGTAAAAACTAAGTCTTTTATGACGATATGTGGGATATTGAATTTATAATAGATGTAAAACATTTCTGGTATTTTATGTGACAAGACAAAGGAATTCATCTCATTCATTTGCTCATTCATGTATTAAGCTCTTGTGCTTAAAATTGATGTACTAGAACCTGAAACCTTTGCCTAGCTGATAAAAATTTAATTGTGTTACTAACCACGTGAAGTGCAAGTGCACAAGAATTATGATTTATTTGGTCATTGCAAAATGTAGGTATATTTCTATAAAACTTTTTCTAAGACCACTAAAATGCCATCCCAGATTTGTGTTAGATCATACTAGTTAAAAGCTAATAAGGAATCACAAAGTCACTATATGAGAAGCATGGATTTAATCCACCAGTAACATAACCCTCCTCATTTTGGACAAAGTTGCTTTATCATGCTAAGCTATTGATGTTCTTTGTTGAGCGTAGTAATAATAGGAGTAGCACATGCTGCTCTTGTTTTTTACTAATGGTTTTTAGATCTATAGCCTTTGTTTAGCAGTCCTTTAATGTTTTAATTTTCTGTTGGACATGTTTAAGCATCTTCTTCGGGCCTTTTTGCCTTGTCTCATGAGGCTTAGTCCTTTTTTTTTTTTTTTTTGGGACTGGTCTTGTTTTATTGTTTCCTTTTTCACTACAATGACCTTAAGCAATAATAATAATAATAATAAAGGACAAAGTTGTTTTTCATAAAACATTTTTTTGATCTCAATCACAAATTGTATTATATCAGATTTTCCATGTAATTCTTGTGCAAATGAGATGATCTTCTATCTAAAAATTGCATTCAGTCATATCATTACTAATATTCTTTTTCTATTTCCATGCATTCAGATCTCCTATCTCGTCCTCTCCTTTTGTTAATATTTTTTACTTTTTTTTGAATGGTTTATTATTTAATTTGAATCATCACATTTCCTAATTGAAATGATGAATGTTTGGATTTGAGATTTGAAGTTAAATGAGACAGTAAGATAGAGGAATTAGTAAGCATCACCTTAGACAAACCTGCTAATAATCAAACTTGCAAAATCATATATTGAAATTAAATTCGTATTAGAAAAATGGAAGGTAACTTATTCCTTCAAGTTTCCAGCATGAGATAGTCTTTCCTCAGCATCCAGCATCAACATTGTTAGTGACTCTGAAGAACCTAAGTCAAAATAACCATCGCAAATTACTAATCCTCTACAACCAAAGGAAGTGAAACATCAACATAGAAAGCACCCAACATCAAAATTTTTAGTAAGTCAAGGAATCTAAGTTAAAACAGCCATTACAGATTATTAATTTATTATAACCTAACTGAACGCTGGAGAGAACTTGAAATTGTAAATCGAGAGTTTATTAGTTTGATGCACACACCCAAACATATACCTGCAGGCACAAAAAAGTACGTAATAGAATTCCAGGAACCCATACAGAACCAGTTAAAATCCTAACAAATTAACACAAAAATGAGATGGGTTTTTTATATTTTCAAGTAAGATGATTTAAAATCTGCCCAAAAAAAAATTATCAGTCTTTCTGAGGTAATCAAATTACGCCAACATGAAAATAGGCATGAATCACAACAAACTCCAATTAAGATCTGAAAGGAAAAAAATTTACTACCTACTTTTTGGTAAAAAAACCATGTACTGACCTAAAAGCTTAAGCTGATGAGTGGAAGGCCCAAACAAATAAATAAAGTCATGTCAAACCTAACACGTAGGCGATGTGGGACATGGGTCTTTTTTTCAACATTTTCTTAATTTTTTCAAGAAACATCATGGATGGATTAAATTAACAAAAGAGCTCAATCAACACCAGAATCCAATATGCAGGTAGCCATCAACTGAAACCAGTTCTAATCCCATCAAACTATGCAATAGGGGTTTTCTATAATACACACAAATCTATATATAATAAGATAAAATCAGACAAAGTTCTGGGAAGCAATAAGATCAAATAGTTGCATAAAAAGACAAAAACCACCCACCCACCCAGACCAAAAATAACTTCAAATTAGGTCAAATTAATCAAAATAAAATACCAAATATTTTTTGAATGCTTGGAGAATATAGACTAAGAGAAAAGGCCGGGGATAGATTAAAGGTAAAATGGGGTATGTATATTAGTGGATAGATGAAAACTTCCCACACCAGTCGATATCAATTAATTTGGACCTTGTTGGGTTGCTTTCATTTGCATAAAGATCCCAATCAAAAGAACTGAGATGGAGATAATGGCCTTTTCTTTCTTCTCCTCCAAGAAACATCAAGGTAGAATGGAGTAAGTAGTAATGGTAATGGGTCCGTTGAGAGAAATCCATCCGGGTTTTGTCATTGTTTACAGGAGTTACCTAAAGGAAGATAAACATTAGAGAAATAAAAAAGATTGGGAGGAGTTATTGTCATTGTAGAAACGATTCTTTGAGAAGCTATAAGAAATTCGGGGAAGATGGAGAGGCACCTTGAAAGTCCAAAATAAACCGGTAAGCTGAAGAGGTATTGTGAGAGTTAAAATCAGTTCATTGGAATAAAGAATGCAGACACGGGAATGCTTAGGGAATAAAGCTAGTAAATGACAATCAAATCCAGTGGAATCCAGGAGTATTAGAACGTAGGGTCCATTCCAGAACATGGGGAAGGTCAAATACAATTGGAATATCAAAATAAATTGGAATGAAATTGATTAGAAACTAGTTTGCTTCATATATATAATATAATAGTAGTACTAGTGTTCTTAGTGCACTTGTTACATTATTTAGGGTTGATCTTCAATACTGTAGACCACAGTCCAATATATAGAGGATTTGAACATGTTTTATCTTGCATGCAAATTCACCAGTAACCCATTTACAAATGCCAAATTAACCAGATTGGAGGCATATGTGATCCTAAAGAAAGCGCGACCTACCAGTGGCATCAATGGAATGCTTAGGAAAGTGGGAGATTAGGAATCTCCTAGCTCTTTTAGTTAGTAGACAGTCCTGTTGCTAACAGAAAAATTGTGAGAACCGCTCCTTACCCTAGTAGTAAGGAGTTCATATTCTTATTGGTATATTAAGGATTCAAACCTTGCCTTCCCTCTCCCTTTCATATGTGAGAATTGTTTACCTTATATGTGAGAGTTTTGTCGTGTTCCCTCAAATATGCGGCCATGCGGGTCTTCATTACTATATATGTGTGAGTTATATCTTATCTTCTCACATGTGCGGTTCTTCTTTACCCCGCATTTGTGAGCTGTGTCTTGTTTTCTCATATATAAGGTCCCTATTACCCTGCATGTGTGAGTTGTTTCTTGTCATCTCATATGTACGAGTCCTCATTACCATGCATGTGTGGGTTGTGTTTTATCTCCTCACATGTGTGGGTCCCCATTATCCCACATGTGTGAGTTGTGTGTATCTTCATATATGTGAATTCCAATTACTGTATATGTGTGAGTTAAGTGAGTAATTGTAATGTATTCGGGTCCCAGCCCTTTAGCTGGGTTAACAAAAAAAAAAAGAAAGAATTGCCAATCAAAGTGAGACCTCATTTATGTTTCCCACCTTCTAATCTCTAGTAAAAGAGCAATAATGCTTGAGCAACCATAGAGTTTCAAAAGACACTTTCAAAATAATTTTAGACACACCAAGACAACATAGAATTGGTTTGATGACTACAGGATAATGGAAGTTTCAGTAATTTTTAATAAACAGTAACTCTAAATATTTGAGAAAAGAGAATCCATTAATTAATAATACTTTACCTTGGGCCATGGTTAGATCCTTGGAGTTGGATCCCAGAAGCATTGTACTTACCTGTGGCTCTTACTACCTACAATTACTCATGGAAAACATTTCCACCAAGGGATGAGACCAAGGGGGAAGGATCCATGCGCGACAACCCTAAATATCAAGTTTTGCACCAATCACATATTCCTAATCCCTTCCTCTGTGTCTCACAAATCCATTCCATTCGGATTGGTGTATAGTCGATTCAACGGTCCAGTAAATTTGAATAAGGCTGAAACTTAAAGCATGTAACTACTATCAAGAAGTCCCCTGTGTATTGTAAGGTTTGGATTGGGTAATAAATGTGCCTCATCTAGAGTTCTCAAAAAAAAAAAAAAAACAGTGAGGGACATATGCACATGAATATGTATACACATATATAGGAGGTCTATAAGATGCTGGGGCATTTTTTAAGGAAAACATCCCCCCCCCCCCCCCCCCCCCCCCCCAGGCAAATCATAATGCAGCTGCAATAAATCAATTTCCTATTTCTTCTCCCTCTTTAAATGACTTGGATGTCTTCTTATCTTTTTATCTTCTTTTCATTACTTATCTTCCTTATGTTTTCTCCTTTTCACATATAACTTTCTATTTCTCTCTCTCACATGGTACCATCCCTATTTTCTCTCTTTTTCAACGTCATCCCCCCAATTTTTCCTCTTTCTCTATGTTTCCTTCTCAATCTCTCTATTTTCTTTCTTTTCATTACCTTCCCACCTTCATGGAAAAGATTCAAAAATAATTAAAAAGATGAAGATTGGCCAGAATTGTAGGCCCTCTTGTAAGTTAAGAAGAAAATAAAAGGAGAGAGGGAGAACATGGGTGTATTAGGTAAAGAGACAAAACAATAAATGACTCATACTTTTTCTCTTTTTGTCCCTTCCCATAATAAATGCTAAATATTTGTCATTGGTTGTCATGGAGGGGTAGAAATGCCACATTTTGAGAGGGACCTTTGTTAGAATTTCTCATATATATATGAAAAATTCTAAAAAAAATGCCCCCTTTTCTGCCTTTTTGTTTTTTGGTTATGAGGCCTATGTTGAGTCAATCTAATTTCTTCATATACACCACCCTTTTATGTATGGTCACATGTCCAAATTTGACACTCATCTAATATTATTTCACCATTGGATTGAAATCATAATAAAATGATGTTTTTAAATCATTAAATTTTAGGGTCATGGATTAAAGGTTAAGACAATTATATAAACTCAAGCTTTTTCATATAGACAGGCCTCATATGGATCTTTATATCAAATGGACTTTTATGATTATCATGTATATTAATGAGCCCCAACCAAGAAGGGCGTTTTTTTCTTAAAAAATGCCCAGGTGCTGTGTAGTACACTATATATATATGAGAAATGATCCTGTAAGGATAGTCCTTATGGTCCTTACAAACCATTTTTCACCATTTTTGATATTCGGCCTACGTTGCAAGCTATCCAAATGGATCACATACATAACCCTACTAAATTGCACATGTCTATCAATTTTGAGTCCTATGCAAATAGATTGAATCATTGGATTGACTGCACATCGATCCAAATAGACTTTATATATATTTATCTATGTATACATGAGTGTGCAGTAGATTTAATGATCCAATCTATTCAGATGGGATCCAAAATTTGTAGACATGTGCAATTCACAGGGGTAACATGTATGATCCATTTGGATGACTTGCAGCATGAGTTGAACTATCTAGAATGATGAGAAATGGTCTTAAGAACTGTAAGGACTATCCTTACAGGACCATTTCTAAAATATATATGTACATATATATATATGGGTAATACTACTATGCATCCTTTCCTCACCATATGGTGAGGGACAAATGTAAAATTTAAAAATATTCATATACAAAAGAGGACAAATCATTTATGGTATTTTTAAAAAGAACAATCTTCATATGTAAGGAGGAAAAGCCATATTGCAGGGAAGGATGCTAATAGTCATTTACTTGTAACCTGCTTGACTGCACGATATATTAATGAATATCCAAATGACTACACGTTTGTCCTTGGTTTCACCACCAACTATGGGATCCCCTTACCCGCATCCAAATGCCACATAAAAACAACAGGTAGGATAAAAAAAAGACTATGCAAATTAAGTCCTACTTTCCCCACTAGCTTTTATGCTATGAGATATAAGTGAACACGTCATCCTGGGTCGTTCTGCGAGATGGACGTTTGTTGATTATTCATCTATCAAAAGAAAAAATTGCTTGTTTAAGTTGGCATTTGAATGAAATTTGTTGGTGTTAAACCAAAATGCATTAGACTTGGGCTCTGGCTTCCCATTTCGACCTCTGCAAACTATTAATGATGGCATGGTTAGAAAAGCAATGCATCAAAAGTGTCATGGGATGATGCAGAAGAGTCTATGCGACATTTTGGAAAAGTGCCTATAGCTTATCAGAACTTATGTCGATTCATCTTTCCTAGTCAGGGAAGATCAAAATTAAAAATGTAAATACAATAGTTTTGTGATCTTCGGTCAGATTTTTGGACGGTATCATCAAACATTGTGTTTGCAAACCATTGATGCTAACATTTTACCAACTGCATGCAAAATTGAAAAAGAAGAACAATAAATCATCCACTTGGGTGATTTTCTGCATTGGTGTGCGGGACTAATTTTTGTCAAGGATGTCCGACGTGCACTGGAGAAAATTTTGCTCATCCACATTAATGTGAAATAGGTTAGATGGTAGTCTTCGAGAAGGGGTTTGAACATGGTCTACCATTTGTCAAAAAGAGAACATACAAAACCAGGGGAAAAAAATGAGATTAGGATGGATTATGTTGATAGTGATGATGTCTATCCATATTAGTGACCCACTAAAGTCATTAGTCTACATCACGAAACCATGGGCTTCACTTTAAACTGAGGCCAAAGTTACAGAGCTTTTGGGGTCTCAGGATGTCCTATGATGACTCTTACAATTAGTGGGACCTAAATTTTGTCATGATACGTATACTATTTGGAAAGACTCTTGCACCATCTAAAGCATGAAGGATTTAGGTTCATATGGTAGGACTAACCTAACCACCTATTTGATAAGTGCTAATTCCACTTTTCCCTGACCCAATCAACACCTTTCGATGACCCACCCTCTGTAGGTAAACATGACCTGGTGCATATTTCAAATGATCCAGATTTTAGTAAGTTGGCCGGACAGTGAATGTGCATAACTTGAGCTCAGTTGGATGAAGAATAGGGAATCACCTACTAGACATAGGCCTAGACCTGATTGCTTTTTGGGTAATAGAAGTGTAAGTTGCGGTAAAAAAATTAATTGTACAATTTAAAAAAAAAATTCATAGCACCCACTGAAAATGGTGTGGGAAGGAAGGCCGCAATAGGTTCAGTCAAGTTCAGTTGACAACTGTTGATAACATAAATAAGCTTAACTTTTAACTCAAACTAATTAGTAATTAGGTTAAGAACTTAAAGCTTAGTTCCAGTTGTGTAGGTCAGCTGATTAGGAACATAGGTGTCAGGGTGAAAGTGTGTGGACTCACATGGTCCAGTTAGGTGATATTTTACGTATGGGTCATCAGATTTAAGTTTTGTTACGAAGCGCAATAGCACTGGGCCCAGAGTTTGGCTGGGCCAATGATGTCGAGCATGGCCAAGCACGATGAAAAGTCTATTTGGCTTACTTACTCCCTTGCCAGCCAGGTTTGCCAAATTGGGATCAAACATTGTCGGATATGATAGTAAAAAAGCAGCCCATAGACTACACGCTAGACTATATTCCTCTAGGCCAGACCCATGTCGATGTGGCCTTTATGAGCACCATGCTATCTGATCAGGATCCCTTTGAAATCATGTTTCATATCAAAGCATCTTCTGAAGCCTATCAGAAAACTGTGACCATCTAGTTCTGTTAGTGGGCCATGGTGTGCCATAAATGTATGAACATTCGACAGGCCCATTCAGAAACCTGACCAACTGGATCTGAATCCAATATTTGACCATTTTGACAGCTCTTCAACCCATTGTCACCATCGATAGCTACTCCTGAATGTTGGCCCTGAAAAACATTGATCCAGTGAGACCTTGTGAGTGAGCGGGACCTCAAGAAAATCCAGCTTGTTTACCCGTTATATGTTAGATAATCTTAGTAAAGTTTAATGTTTTGTTCCTCCAGGGACTGTGGTGAGATGTTACAAATGAGTATCATTTTTATGGGATTAAAACAGGTCAAGCGCTAAAGCGGAGCTTGAATTACAAATGGGACCTCTAGCTGCTGTACCCAATTCTGGGTACACGACAGATGGGTTGGCAATGGGTTCAGGTTGGCTTGAACACTTTGGTTAAATGAATAGGCTCAATCCCAATACCTAATACAACGGATTTATTAATCAGTTTGAGAATGTCAACCTGAACCCAACCCAAAAGTTAAATTGGTCAACCTAAACCCAGAATTAACATCCCGGGTCAGGTTAGGTTGCCAGGTCAATAGAGAATCTTATCAAATGGGGTTAGGGTCGGTCCAACTGGCATGCTGAATAATTACAGTGGACTCTACTTAAACCTGACTCATTCAAATGTCAACTTGAACCTAAGTTGTAAATAGAAAAGGGTCAGCCCAAACCTTGAATTACCAGTTTGGCATCACCGCAGGTTGGCAGGTTGGATCATGAATTGGCAGAAACCGTTTTATGGACAGGACTTGTACCGATATACAAATTTAAATTTAAAACCAGAACCAATATCTGGACCAGAACACTGCACCGGGCATATGCCCAATTCAAGGCCCAACGTCACTTGTGAAAAATATTTTTATACTTGTATGCTTTATATATTACTGTACTTATGAATGATGCATGGTAGTGGTATCAGGTATTCAGATGCGTGTGTATGAAACCCAAGGGCCCAACACAGTCTCGAATTAATTAAAACGGGTACAAATGTTGGATTTGTACCCCATTTTTTTTCAGGCTTTGGAGACCCTTTTCATCCTTGGCTGTCTTGTTTTATATTGAAGTTGACCAAGTTCAATGAAGATGGATAAAACAGACATATACCAAATTACAGTTCCTTCCTGAGAACTTCAACAATTCATTGTTTAGATAATGCGCAGATAGTAGGAAATTGCTTTTCTCCTGTTGAACTTTAATATTTGTAAAAGAATTAACAAAATGAACTTCTAAGATCACAACCACATGATTTTTACGTGATTTGATTACCCGATGGCCATATTGGTTCCGTGTTCTTATTTTGCTTGTAAATGGTTTTCTGGTTCTTGCAAATTATGGTCTGCCAACAACAAAAAAAATTTTGGCTTTTATTGTTGTTATTGTACCTATAGATGGGGCAGAAGGAAACCAATTATGATTCTTGTCTATTGTGTTTAATGGTATTGGTGTTTGCATGGAAGAAACAGGCCTTTCCAAAGAAAGGGCTAGAGGAAGGCAAGGAGTTGATATGCCTCGCTTTCATTTGAGTGATAAAAATTTGGGAATCTTTTTGTAAGAGACTTTGTCAATGAGATTAATTTTTGGGTTTGGCATGCATGGACACATTGCTAGAAAATGTAGCAGTGAATCAGATATGATCCCATGGGGCTGAGGATCACTGAGAAAACCAGTTTTTTCATGTTCGATTTTACGCATGCAGTTTTCTCAGGGAAATCAGATATGATCCCATGGGACTTCCAGAGTCATTGCAACTTTCATGGGAAAATGGGGGACCTGGAGGGATTTTTGGCTGACTAACTCAACAAGCCTTTAAGGCTTTTTTGTGGCCATCAAGTGTGGGCCACAGGCCCACATGCCAACAGCCCAATGGAGGACTGTAAAAGAGCTTGACCCCCCATGCTATGAATATTTTCACTCAGATGAGTATGGGATTTTTAGAAGTTTCAGGTAGTCTGGGCTTGAAGCCTAGCTATTATATCTTGGTGGCCTGTGATGAATATCACAATTCACATATTTCACTGTGAGAGGTCATCAGCCTAAGTAATTTGTTTCAGTCCCAGATTGGATCGATTTGGTAGCAAAGCTATTCAGATGAATCTTAGGTGGTTCAGATTGCTCCAGCTATCCAAAATATCTGTAAGAAACCAGTGTGCGTCATAGTCAATCTTAGCCAATTCATAATTACCTTAACAATTGAAAAAAGACAGAGAAATGATCAAATTTTCAATCAATGACGGATGGCTTGGTCTCTCAGGGTCATGGAACTATTCTATTGTCTATACACATTACCGATAAGGAAGAAAATAGAGGAAAAGAACAAGACTTCCTTGTGGTCATCTATTTATACAATGATATTTAGAAAGAAATGAACATTTGAGATTGAATCTAAGACCACTTAGTTGAAGAACCCTGGCCTCTAATACCATAAGAAAGAAGAAAAGAGAGGAAAGGAACCGTATGTCCTTGTCTTCATGTGTCTAATCTATCTTTAAAATGACATGCAGAAAGGAATTGAAATAAAAGGAAGAAGATGGACAAAATGAAACTACATTTTAAAAGTGTTGAGAATGCGTGAAAGCGTGTAACTTGCGATCGAATCAAAGTTACATACAAAAAGAGAAATAAGCACACAAAAGTACATATGAGGGATTTACGTGGTTCGGCAATGCGCTAAATCCACAGCTAGATTTAGGGTTTTTCTTCCCAGACTTAGATTTGAACATCTTCTTCAAGTCAGATTTCTTATCTTTTAAAACATAAGGTTTGGTTGTAGATGTGCTTTCCATTCTAAAAAATCCTTTTGGATCAACATATAGTAAATTAGTATGACTCACTTTGATTCTAATTGAAAGTTTTAGAATGCCCATGATTTTTTCTAAATTGTGATTCGATTACTACTTCTATACAGCGAAAAAAAGATAAGCAATCAATCACACACAGAAGATAATACACAATTTAACGTGAAAACCCATATTGGAAAAAACCACGAGTCCAAAGTAGATAAAGTCAATTACTAACTTTCATGGTACAAGATACACTCACAACCCTACAGCCAATCCCTCGACACAAAGCGTTCTAGTTATTCTTTATAAATCTCCCAACACTTAGTTCCTCAGTGCTCTACTATTAGTGCCTTGATCTCCACAATGAACAGGTCTCTTCAACAAGTAAATAATTTTCTACAATGAAGTAAAAGCCATAAATCTCCTAAAAAGAAGTAGGAGCGTCAACTCTACAACTTGAAGTCTTCAGCCTAATCTCTCATAGAAACTCTAGATAATATCTCCAACAGCAATCCCACTTCAGAATAAGGAAAGCTCTATGTGCTATGTTGTCCTTAGGGTTGAGAGAGAACCCCTTTATATAGCCCATAATTCATACGTTAGGGTTAGAAACCAAATCCAAGTGAAATAACAAGTTTTAGTACAAATATGAAAGAAATCCGTATAGTTTGGTGCACTACTACCTTTCGTGGGCTCAAGCATAGTTAAATAGGTGCTCAAGCATGCTCGCCACTGTCTTGAGCGCTTAAGCCCGGTCAAACGGGGGCTCGAGCTCATTTAATTTTCCTACGCACATCAATAAACTATTCGAGGTAATAACTTTTCATTTAGCTCAAATTTATGTAATCTTAGTCTCTACGGATATCTACTCGAAATGAGTTTTTCAATGGTAAGTAGCTTGCCCATATTAGACACTTGGATTGTGACAAATGAGCTTTTTATCCATATTATCTTTTAAAAAATGCTTTAATTTGCGTTATCTTCAATTTAGCTTATCCGGCGTACAACCATAGTCTATTCTAAATATAAAATACAACTCAATGGGCTTAAGTTTTATCCAACCAATGAATTAGACAATACAAAAATACTAACACCTGTGATTACCAATAATGGTTTGGTGGAGGCCACAATGATGATAAGTTATTATTGAGGAACAGAAAATCTCTCAACAGCCCCAACCTTTTCTTAGAAACAAGAAGATTCATTTCCTATAAGGGGAATCCTCATAAAAGAAAGTACTTTCATCTCTGAGTAATATACTGATATTTACTCGAAATACCATTATGATACAATGGTATGAGAATATATATATTTAATCATCCTCTTTTTCACTGCTCATTAATTTTTACATCCGATCTTAATTGATCACCAATATTATCCTATCCAAAATATATTCAAACAAATATTATTATAGAGTATATTTGAAAATAGCTTACAATGTTAACTACATTCCCAATTGGTAGTCACTAGTTGTGACTAAGACACTAATATGATATTGAGCTCTATGATGTATGGATACTTCCAAATGGACAACATATTGTGTTATTTCGTATTTCATATTTGACTTTTATATGTGTAAAATCTATGTCCTTGCCATATCCATGGCGTGTCCTTACTGTATCCACATCGTATCTATGCATCATAGATTGAGCACTTATTGTTGTAGGACTGGGGGGTTTTGCTTCTGCACTAGTAGAAAATTTTCTTCCCATATAAGATGTAGGTAGCATTTAATTGATGACCTACTCTATTCAGATGTACTTAGAAGGCTTTAATTTTGTCATGTATTTCAATGAAATTGTTCTAAGAGGTGATTAAATAATGCCTTTTCCCTATTGATGAGTCCTACAAACAGTTGTTTCAATATGATGAGAGTAAATAATTGTTCCAATATGATGAGAGTTGAAGAATAAAGGTAGACTTCTTGAGTTACACAATTCCTAAGCTAGTGACTGCTCACTACATAAAGATGGGACGGTGACTATCCGTGACATGGATTTTTACATATAAAAATTTGTAAGGATTTAAATTCATAAATTAGACAAAACTCAAGTTCTACTTAAAGTTTTATTTCTATTTATTTTTAGACTAAGAGTTTGAAGAGATTGTAAAATCCCAGAAGAACTAAATTAAAGAAAATATGAAAAGATTCGAACTAGGTTGTTCGATTAATCAGATCGATGCCTAATTGATCAGGCCTGGACGAGAGTTCCACTGACTTGTTGGATTTTGTTTCCTGTTTTGTGCAAAATCCTTTCCTGATTGGATTACTATTTTGAGGCACAAAATTGGGGTTATAAAAATGGACTCTTTCTCAACCCTAAGACATAAAATACAAATCTCATTATTATGAGTGAAAATTATATCTTAGAGATCATCTACTCTAGAGCTTTTCTTGGAAAGTTGAAGGACTGAAGTTTTGCTCTTGAGATCTTTGCCTTCGAAATCTTTTTGTAGATGACTATCATCTTTCATAAAAGATCTGAAGAGTTAAGCATAACAACTGAAAGGCATCTAGTTTAATGGATTTGTAGCAGGCAACGACATACAGTTGTTGTAGTGTAAAGCTTTACAAGAGCTTTATGCTACAATTCGTAAGATATTTGTAAGCGGCTTATATCTATGTGATAATTCATAGTGTTTGATTATTAGTCTTGTTCGCACTTATGGTTTTTTTCCTCTTTAGGTTTCTACATAAAAATCATATTTTCTTGTAATGTGTGCTTTTGTGTTGATTTGATTTAATTTCCTCTGCATTGATGATTATTTGCACACATATTGTTGAGATTGATTGCGTTGATTCATTCTAGAGGCTCTTTAATTTTTTTTTAAAATTGATACATGGTATATGATGAGGATGCAGATACTTCACTAATGTTGAAGTATTTGGGTATCATAGCTTGTATTTCTTGAGAAATGGATAATTATCCTTCAAAGTACTTATAAATTCTGCCAATTATGAGTCCTATCAGTTATCCTGTTTTACAGTTTACAACAAAAATGCAAGAGTCATACGATAACGAAAGCTTCTTGAAATGTAAATTATTTCCTCGATCGTGATCAATGTGATTTCCTTGCTGAAAGACGAATATGCTACATGTGCAACATTCTGCAAGGACCCAAACAAATTGACCCCAAAATGCAAAAGACAGCTGCTTAAAGGAGAACTGATCAGCTATTCTTTTGGGCAGGTACAAGACTGTGACCAAAATGTATGAATGCTCGATATACATTTGCACTGAGCCCCAGGAATCAGTTTTGAGTCCTCAAATATGTTGGCTTTCATTTTCTGTTGTGTTGTGGACTTAAAATGCACTGTTTCAAATTAATAATGATGATGATGATGATGATGATGATAATAGTGTTTTTACTGAAAATCTGGACATTTAGGAGAATGAAAAGTACCCTAAAATTTTTATAGTGATCAAATAGGTCTTTTGCCACAATTTATTTTATTATTTTAATTTTCGTTGAGCATCAATATTGCTGCTCGTATAAGCAACGATATCGATGTATAATTTCTCTACGACATATATAATCGTTTCAAATCCCCTTTTCCCATTTGTCATCTTTTTGGCTCTGAAGAGATTCTTTACAACCATTACAAAGAAGAGAATTCCTGTTTACACAAGAAAATATCTGAAGGCATCATTCCAAAGGTTTTTAGGGTCATTGTGAATTGCAATCAAGCAACTCATTGACAATCGAACTAGTGGAAGGATCTGGGCCAGTACAGCTCACGTTGGCCTCAAGACAAAGTGACTGCACAAGTCTGATACACTTAAAATTAAACCTACTGATTCGAAAACAAAAAGTTGAAAATTTCCTACAATGAGTACCCCATGCAATATTGTATTATTCATGTAATCCCTGCTTTTACCTGCACCAAACAGACACCACCTATTGTTCCGTGTTTTCTTATGATCTGTTAGTGTAGCTAAATTATTTGCCAATAGTTGCATAAGAAGGAACACTATCCTATTTTAATGAAATTTGTGTGTTATTTATAACTTTAGATGTTGTCTTCCATCATGTGTTTAGGTCGGTCAATTTTATTCCTGATGCTTTAATAGAATTGGAGGTTGGAAAAAGTATTCCTTGGGTGGAGATTGTTTAATTAGTATTTTGTGAGTGAGTACATTGCTCTTTACTATTCTCTTTAGAATTTTCATTTTCTTTTTTTCTTTTCTTTCTTTTCTTTTGTATTCTCTATTTTTTTTAAATGAAAATCTTTTTTACCGATACAAAAAAAAAAAAGAAGGAACACCATCCCCCTCACCCCAAAGGAGAACTCATCTCAATAAATTAGAAATATTATTTTTGTCAATTTGATACAACCTCCTCGTTTACTTGTGCTTAAGACTGGCACAATGCATCTTAGGTTAACATGGGCATCATTCCATGTTCTGTTTTCTTGTCCAGCTGAGGGGTTTGAACTGGGGCCTCAAGGACGTGACAGGTACGTCGAAATCACTTGTACAATAGGGCCCCACCTCATGATGCACACTTGTTTTCCACCTCCATCGATTCTCCAATTTCTTTTTGCGGACAGCTACAGTGATCAGACCGTGATCCCAGGTTCAAGCCATCTGAGTCATATCCTTATGTTCTTTTTCCCAAGTAGCAGTTAGAAAATGTAAGCTATTAGACTGGAAGGAAATAGTCCAGTCCTCGTGACAATGACCTTGGAAGGAACCCAACAGAAGACAGAACATGAAAAAGATAAAGGACAAAAGAGGAAAGAAAAAGGAGAGGAAGGAGATGAAGAACCTCTTAAAGTAAGATTATAATGCAGGATTTTGTTATTTTCTGAATGATTTATTATGTTATTCTGGTGAGAATCAGCATAAAGAACTGTTTTAAGATGTGGATGCTGAAAACAACCTAGTTCAAAATTCCCACATGGAATCAATGGGATCAAGACAATGGCAGCTGTCCAATCAAGATCCTACACCATTTGATGGGAGTGGGCCACTGGCCTAAAAATTGTCTGCTGCATGTTGCTAAAGTTTGTCTCACCATAATTTGATGTGGGTGTTCCTCAGCATAATCATAAGATTCACCAATAGCTGTTTTGCCTGGTTTAGGGGCCATTGGTGACTAGATGTCTCCTGAGTCCTATGAAGTAGCAGAATTGGCAGCATTCCATATGAGGGACGGTGGTTGGTCCAATCTTTTTGTCATTTATTTATATTATATTTTTCTGAAAAATTTCAACAAAAATTGAAGATAAATATAAATCCTGGAAAAGTAACATGTGCAAGACACATGACTTAGAAAAGGTGCTTTCTCAAAGAAAATGATTTTAACATTACTTATATCCACCAATGCTCTTTCACTAGTCCCCGTAAAATGTTTTCATCAAGAACTGTTTTCACTAGATCAAAACCTTATATAAATAAAAATAAAAAAATATATATGTGTGGAGTAGAAGAAACGAGAAAGAAAAAATTTGTTAAATTATAGAATTAGAAATCAAATCATAGATTCTCTATAAAATACAAGAGTGTGCAGGGTGATGGAATTATGAAGAGGGCAACCTTTGATGATGATGATGATTATTATTATTATTATTATTATTATTACTACCCATTACTAAATAAATGAATATGACTAAATTGGGATAACTTTGAAAACAACCACCAAGTTTTTCATTCATTCCTTCTCTTAATTAATTAAATAATCTCTTTCTCTAATTAACATGGGAAAAACAAAGAAACAAGCAAATTAAGAAGAACCAACCAACCCAAAAGCCAACCCCGCAAAATGAGCCACCGACGTGGGTTCAAGTTTAAGCACCGATACCTGTATCAGTTGGCCGGATCTAGTACTAAATGCCTATAGTACTAATACCTGTCGTGATATGTCCAAAATGTCTAGTGTATTGGCCACATCAGCATGATTTTATTTTCATCTTAAAACATAAATACAATAAGTTTGTAACAAATCATATCAGCTGTTATTTATTTATAATAATATATCAATCAATACAATATGTATGGGGTGATATTTAAAAGAGTGGGGCTATTTGAACACAAAAGAAACTCTCCCCACACAGGAAAAAAAAAATTTTAATTAAAATTCGCATTTTACCCCCCTTTCCCTCCCTCCTCTCTCCTGCCCTTTTCCACCAGCCGGCGACAAAGTCCGGCCAGAGGGAGGGGGGCCCTCCCTCCCTCTCTCTCTCTCCTTCCTCCTCTTCTTTCTCTCCCTATTCCTCCTCCTCTCCTCTCTCTCCCTTTTCTCTCCTTTCGCTCCCTTTACCTCTCCTTTCCCCCCCTCCCTCTTCCTTTCCCTTTTCCACTACTCCTCTCATCTCATCTCCTCTCTTGTTCACAATGAAGTTCGGCCTCGCAGGGCCGAACAATGGTTAAATTATTCCGCCTTATGACATCGAACATTAGTATGATGTTCGGTCTCGTAGGGCCAAACGGAGCGGAGAGGAGATGAGAGGAAGAGTCGAAAAGGGAGGAGAGGAGAGGAAGAGGGAGGGGAGGAGGAGGAATAGGGGAGGAAGAGGGAGGAGAGGAGAGGAGGAGGAATAGGAGAGGAAGAGGGAGAGGAGGAAGAATAGGGAGAGGAAGAAATAGAGGGAGGGAAAGCCCCGCTTGTTGGCCAAACTTTGTAGCCGGCTGGAGGTAAAGGGGAGGAAGGGAGAGAGATTGGGGGGGGGGGGGGGGGGGGGGGGCATAAATTGGGGAATTTGATTTTTTTTTTAAAAATTTCCTCTTATGTGTGAAGAGGTGGAATTGTTGTTTATCTAACAATTTCCTATTTAAAATCATAGTTGCTGTCGGAAGAAGGCCACAAGAGTTTTCAAGAGCATAAGACTCAAGTGGAGCCCAGAGATAAGTAGGTCATATGCCAGTGCAACAGCAAGTTTCTGTTTCAAAAATAGCCTCTTTTCTTAATGGTAAAAGATGTTAGGTCTTACTTGATCAAGGTTTATATCTGACTAAATACCCTTTTTCACCAAAAGACGTTGTTGCCTTGCCCAAGTCCTTTTTCCCCCACAGAAAAGTTCCCCAACCTCACATGATGTGTCTCCCCTAACCATTACGGATGAGCAACCCTAAAGCTGAGTAAAAAAAAAAAAAAAACTCAGCAGGTGCCTGTTTCACGCATACGGGATCTAAAGACATGTGATTCCAAACTTTTGACCACAGGAAACAGCAATGATGATTCAGGAGGCAAGATTCCCCAACCACAAAAGAAAAGTCAAAATCCATCAACCCCCCACAATGGATAAGAAAGAATTGCACCAAAAATCTTCTTATTCAAAGCATAAGAATAATAGAACACGGTTTGGTGGAGAGGACTCTCCTTTATACTTAATTGTCAAAAGTGGAATCCATACAGTCTACAGGTATCCACACCACACCACATGAGAGAGAGAACTCTACTTTTTTCTTTTAGAAATTGGCTAGGTGTACAACACATTCTAGCTCGGTGAAAAGCTGACCCACATACAAGTTCCTAACATGGCATCTGTGAATTAAAAAGAAAAACAGAAAAGTTAAGAAATGCAGCAAAGGAAAAACGTGAAAGAAATAAAAATCGGTAAAAGGCTTATTTTCATAAGAAGTGCTAAATTCCTATAGGGATCTTTATGAAAAAATTATATATAAATTCCAAAAGAAAAAAAACCAAAAACAATGGAGATCTTCAAAACAATGACATTGGGTCTGCATTCTACGATATGATAGAATAAACTGGCATGTAAATTTTACGAAAAAAAGTACATTTCACAGTATTATTAAAAAACCCGACATCCTGTGATATCTTGGAATGTGGGCAAATTTTGTTAATAAACACAAGTGGTGGGAAGCCCTTTTGCTGTCATTATGAATTGTTTTGGCTTTCTTTCATTTTTTTCGACTTCAAGGGGTTTTTTTGGGTAAATATTTTATTACTAAAACTTTCTAAGAAAAGTGTTAGTATAAATAGGGCCATGCCCTATGAAGAGTGTAAACTGAAGGTGGACACATATATAAAAGAGACTGCCAAATAATACATTTTTATATACAGCGGTAGCGCAAACTTCCATTAAAAATGGAACAAACACAATGAGAAGAAAGAAAAGGAATAAGAGATATGATAGCATTATACCTCATACATTAGACTACGTAATGATTCTTTCCCAAGGAAGTAATCTATCAACTCCTTGTTTAGTTAAAACATCTGCCATAAAATTTACTGATTTTAGCTCATAACAAAATGCTATATTAACGTTTAAAGATACAGCTCAAATCTCATTAAAAATGAATTGAAACTTCCAATTATATGCTTTTCGATTGGATACCCAAGCGATTGCATTAGAAGAATCGCTCTCCACAATAAGTTTGCCATTAAAACTTAAAAAAAAAAACATCGAAGAGCTTCCAAAATAACCAAAGCTTCTGCTTCATTCAAGTCGCAAATACCTATATTTTTAGAAAACATAAATAAAACCTCGCCCTTCTAGCTAGTTACGAAGCACACCTCTAATACCAAGTGGTCCTGGCTTACCTCTTGCAGCACTATTAACATAAAATTTAAGCACACAAAGAGGGGATGGGGACTCAACAAAAAATCTCTTCAACTTTATTGGGTCACACTCCATACAAACTTCCCAATAAACAATGATATTGCTTACAGTAAAATTAGAAAACTCATTACTTACCAAAGCCCACTTTGCGATCTTCATGGCAATCGTAAAAATCAAATCTATTGTAGAAGACGAAGACCCTTAAAGATTCTGTGATTTCTTTCCATCCAAATAGACCTCAAAATAGCAAATGAAATCACTCTTTAAAAAACAAGCCCACAGCAAACAAAACGCGCTCCCAACCAAGACTCCACCATTGCTGTAATAGTCTGTGAGCAATACTAAATAATGCCACACCTTTTAATGAAGTGACTCTCAGCTACAGCCACAATCTTACAATGAAGGAATAATTGGTTAACGGTCCCCTCTTCCTTATGAAACAATACACAAATATCTGAGATATTATTAAAAGTCAGCCCTCTTTTTCTTAAATTGTATGTCAGCTGTAGAAACTTTTCCTGCAACAGCTAACTGACAAAAAGCCTCAACATGACGTACAACTAGACCAAACTGGACCAAAGAGGAAGGGGTTCTATGATGATGATTTCCCTCCAATGCCAAATAGAAAGATTTGATCGAGAATTCCCTAGAAATGGAAAGCTTCCAAATCTGAGAATTCTTAGAGTTCCAAATATATATATATATATTCAACAACTCCCTATGCTTAGCCTCCTCAGAAATTAATACCTACTTGATCGCTTGCTTGATTGGTGTTTTGAGTTTCAAAACAATTAATCTTTTCCTCTTTTTTGAAGTACTATTCTTCCCTCTGAAACAGTAAAAAATGTGCTTTCAGGAGAAAGTCCTACATGAAAATTATACAAAACTTGAGAAGCCTTCACACATAGGAGGTTTTTTTTTCTATTTGCCTAAACTCGTGAAATCTGCAAATTTGACCAACATTTACATCCAAGTTGGTCCTTGGACTCTTGTTTTATTCTTTTTCATCAATTGTGAATAACAGGATATTATATATGCACCTAGGTCCCTACGGAGGAGCAACTTCATATTCTTGCAGAAATCATAGTTTAAACAGCATTTTGACTCACCTTTTTCAAAAGTCATCAGGTCAAGCGACTCAAACAAGTTTGGCTGTACAGCACTGAGCAAGACTCACTGAGTTGCTCTACTAGGTGGCCTTTGGAGTTGGTCATGTTTCTCCTTTAAAAAAAATGGATAAAAGTTGTATCTATGGAAGGGGGTTGGGACCAATGATAGGATCCACACACATGGAGAGCAGCTCAGCGAGTGGGAATGAAGCCCACAGAAATGCGAAAGGGCAGCACACCCAAGGTAAGCACCCTGGGCAATTGAGGACATGGGGTTGCTAACCAACTGATCAATGACCTGGTCCTCCTTTGATTTTTTTTTTTTTTCTTCTGGAAAGGATAGTTCATTAATATACAACATAAACGAGTAGCAATGATCTCTCGAGTGACACTTTTCTGAACAGTGGGCCACATGAGAGGTCAGTAAGACGGGGAGACAAAAAATAAGTTTAATTAAGTTTCAATTTGGCTGGACACTAAGGCTTCAAAATCCAAGATCAGAAAATGATAAAAGGAAAAGCCCCAGCCCTAGTGGCTGAAGCATGTCCAAGCCTAGCTCATTTAGTTTGTTTGTTTGTCTTTTTTTTTCTTTTTCCTTTTTTGAATGCTAACTTCCATTAGATGAGGAGACTTAAAAGTACAAGAGATGTTTAGATACCAATATGCCAAAATAAAAAGAGAAGAGAAAACAATGCCCACCAAAAGGAAAGATCACAAGATATGCTCATTTAGTTGTTGGGCCCCCTATTTAGCTCTGGCTCAATCCCACAAGCATGAAAGCTGCCAGCTCCGGCGCATTTCCTGAATCGATACACATATTTGTGCAAAATATGTCAGCTCGGGCATTCATTAAATCAGATCCATCCCATTTACTAGTGTTGTAGAAAAATAGGCCAGAGAAATGCTATTGGTCTCCACTGATGGGTCAGCGTTGGGCTGGCCCAGTACATGAGCAACTCTATGGGTTAACTTAATCGTCATACCGCCCCCACAATCCACAATCTGGATCACCACCAAGTCCATTGTTTGGTATGTCATGGATCACAATATCGCCAAATGATCTTATATGATTTCGGTTCAAATGAAATTTGCTAACCAGGTAATCTCAATACTTCCACCCAATGACCCAAATATTCACTACTGCCTAATATATATCATGTGCCCGTCCCAAGTAGATTCAGATTGGAACATGGCACATCATAACCGCAACTTGAAATTTTAGGTCTAGAATTTGGCTTCAGTTATAAATTAAAAGAACAACTATACTTACATTACACTAGCACAATAACCCGCGCTAAGTACAGCCATGACTGACCTGGCTAGGGTCTACACTCTACCTAATCACTTCTCATATTTTTTTGATACATAAATACATGTGAGTGCTTTGTGGTGCAGTGGCTAGGCCAATTGGTTCAAAAGTTAAAGAAAAATTTTCAAACCTCACAATTTATATATTTTTAGCTTTTTCACTGATACTCAATTAAAAGAGTCAAAATTGAAAGAATTCGATCAAAATTGAATTCAAAACCTTCTTTCTTAATATATTATAATATATAATAAAAAGATTAATTATCTCATCCAGCCCACCAGATTGGGATCATTAACTTGAGGCCAAACATGATCTAAAAATCATTACCTAAAAATTGTGATCAACATTACCTTCTTTCGGCACAAAACTTTGATCGTACATGCAGTTGTAATTGCGCGTTATGCTTTGTACTTTGTACCATGTGTGGTTTGACCGTTTTAGCCATAAGCTCTGTGAGTGAGAGAGAGAGAGAGAGAGAGAGTGTGTAGTATAGATTCTAGAGAGTGGTCATAGTCATTCTTTAAATAGAGTAATAGTAATATCATCTTAGCGTTTTTTGTGGGCTGAGGATTTAACTAGTAAAAATCCTTTAGGTAGGTTTTGAACCCGAAAAAGCCTCTTGGTATTTTAGCTTCTAAAGTGGTCTTATGGGACCACTTTGGTTACTTTATGCATTTAAAAAGTGATGTTGAATTTGACATTAAATATTTATATAGGTGTCGAATTTAATACAAATCTTTTCTTCTTTAACGTGGATGAAATCCTCTGGATATTTATATTTTCAATTGGTGATTTTATAGCATGGTTAAAATCCAACGGTCAAATCCTTAAAGAGACTCACTCATAAGGTTCTCCATCAGTGGCCTATATGATATGGGAACCTAATCCTTAATCGGGTGGGCTACATAGACCAATCACTGATTTGAAAAAAACCTAAAATTTTTTCCTATGGTATTGAATTTGACAGAACAATGTCTCTTCCTCTTCCTCCTCATTCCCCATTTCTTTGCAATAAGGGATGATGAAAAGGGTAGGTAAAACCCTAGCAGCCATCTTCAACATGACTCAAACTAAGAATCACAAGAACTCTACTTTGTTAATTCATCACAACTCTTGGGCAGCCCTCTTCTCTTTTTCTAATTTCATTTCATCTCTATCCACTTCGTCTCCATCTCCATCCACATTCACTCTACCTCCTCGTGATCTTCATCTTCTCCTAACCGCTGCCACCAACTCCCCCACCCCCTCTTCCCTCTCGTGTCAGGGCCTTATGAGATCAATTTACCATGTTGTACATAAAATGGTGTAATTCATATGTATAGATATATTAGAACATATACTCAGGATCTGCGATCAACCATAGCACGCACAAATCACACAATCACAAGCAATCAATCAAACAACCAAGAAGGAAATAACACATAAGCAATTACGTGGTTCAACCAAGATACCTACGTCCATGGAGAAAAGCTCACTCTATTCCTTCCTCTCCTTACTGTGTTCAACACAACTCCACCTCCTTAAAGTTTAGGGTTACACATCATATTAATATATAGATTCCGTTTTTTTTTTTGCCGCCAAAAAAACCCTTATATAATGACTTAAATACCTTTAACCCAGAACCCCGGTTCTGGCTAACCCAGATAATCGATCCGGCTAAACCGAAATACAAGACAAAACCTAACAATGTCCACCTTGGCTTAGATTCTGTAAATCTCTAGAGCCACCTTGAGAAACCCGGTAATGCCTTCGTCTTCGCATGCCTTGCTGAAAAAGACGTATCAGTATGCGCTACAACCAAGCACTGCTCCTGCACCGACAATCTTAGCATTATCCAATATTAATCAAGTCCGAATTGATTTGAGATCTCTCATACCTTGCTGAAAGATACGCCTCCGCACCCGCTATAATCAAGAGCAATTCCCACACCCCCTTAGTTGAGGCGCACCCACATCTCATCAATGTGGTGCGACGATCAAGTCCAAGCATGGCTTAAACTTCTTTTTCGTCAACTTTCTAAATACCTTCTTCTCAATTTCCTGAAGTGATCTAGTCTATCTGTTGCCATCCCTGCCAGCATCCTTGCAACACGATGACTTCTCACCTTTATCTGGTAAAGAAAAAGTAACCCTCTTTTCAATTACACGTTTCTCTGGGCCTGCAGCATTGAGGATCTTTTGTACTTTGCCTTTAACCTGGTGTTCTTGTAGTTTCGGTCCTCTGTTAAAACCTTCTTAGAAATGTCTATTACACTATCTTCTAGTTTTCCATTTAACTCCACCTGAACTGACTTTTCCTTTCGATTCACATGCAGTGGTGGTCCTCTGTTAATGGCCTTCTTGGAAATGTCTATTGCACCATCTTCTAACTTATTATCTAACTCCACCTAAACTGACTTTTTCTTTTTCCTTGAAACTGCTCCACCTGTACTTGTAACTGTACCTCCTACTAACCTGTAAAGACCTTTGACTAAGTCACCCTTCATGACGATCATTGCTCCATTAACTACCTCCATAACTTCATGTAAGGTCCCGACCCGACTTAATTGTAATTTAAATTAAGCGAGCTCGATTTCTTATTAATTAATATATTTTGGACTTAATATATCTTGCTTTTAACTCTTAGTGGGTCTCAGTTGGATAAGTAGTTGGGGGTTCGGACTTTACTTAGGTAGTCAAGGACCTTTTTGTAATTATTCTTACATCATATGGACATCTCATCAGTTGCATCATGTGCATTTCATCTTGTGGGTCAACTTTCATGTTGGGCTCAACTTAATTCGGATCCATCTTGGCCCAAATGAGGTCCATTTGACATAAACTGTAAATATTCCAAAAACTGGGACTTGCATGTAAACAATAAGAAAATCTTAGATAAAAGAAGAACTCCAACGTTCATTCTTCATTGTATCTTCTTCCCAGTTGCTGGAATTGCTCCTTCCCTTCTTCCTTCTTCAACTTCCCCTCCATTTAGGGCTGGAAACAAGGATTTGGACTTGCATGCAATGGCAATAGCATCCATCTAACATCTTCTTCTCCCTTTGAGCATCTCCTTCTTAGAAATCACAGTCTTCTCCAAGTTACAGTCTCTAAGGTGGATGTTTTACCTCCATTTCACTTCCTTGTGTTTGCTAGACTCAAGAAAACTCAATTACATGACATGCATGCACTTTACATCACATGCACTAATTACATGTCTTTTATGTAGAGAACCCACCTTCCATTGAGGATTTTCCCTAATTACACACCAAGGAGGAGTTGAGTAGGGTCAAGCACTGTGTTAAGGCAAGTATTGGAGTATATATGGTACTGCATGTATGCTTAAATTGATTGATTCTTGGATTAATCATTCAAAGTTCAAACTTACAGCTCATTTCCCCTTTGAATAAGCACACATATATGTTGAATTAGGTGATAATGAGTATAATTAGGCAATATTAATGATGTTGAACAATCAAAGACCTATTATGGAGTTTAGAAGCATAAGGAACCCTCATTGGGACCCAAATGATAGAGTTCTGCACTTGAACTTAAGTTGCGAATCAGTTTTAGAAATTCTGAAGCTTACGGTGAAACCCACGGCTAAGCCGTAAGTCTCTACGGCTCAGAATCCAGAGAGCCAAATTGCACTACAGTTAACACTCGGCTAAGCCGTGGAATGAACTACGGCTAAGCCGTAACCACCCCGTGACCAAGCCGTAGGCTATTCTACGGTGAACCTTCCAGAGAGCCCAAAAACCAGAATTTATCTACGCTGTGAACTCTGCTACTGCCACGCCATACCTAAGCCGTAACCCTAGCCGTAAGCTTAGCACGGCTAAGCCGAAGGTCAACATACGACCAAGCCATAAATGCGCATTAAATTAAGAAGGAAACCTGAGCCACTCAGCTAAACCGTAACATGTATACGGGTAAGCCGTAAAAGCACTGTAAACTTAGGATAGTAGGGCCTCCAATGACCTTGTAGGGCTCTAGATATGGCACCTATTTCCTAACCAAATTAGCCCAATGGTGATTAAATGAAAGGTGGATAAGTGTCAAGCTGTCACTCATCCCCTTCGATTTTCCGAACGAATTTCCAATGTCACGTCATGAGTGTTGGCATAAGAAGAGGTGTCCTTTGCATACACAATGTAACGCCAAGATTGGTAACACAATAACACCGGATGTTTTATGAATACATCGTGTTGAATGCCCTCAAGATCACGGATTATCTAGCATATGGTTGGTTAGTAATTATCCTCGATGCTTACTCAATCTAAATGCATCCATATTGTTAAGAAACCATGCCCTCAACATCATGTAACTCAATTAAGTATGCATGAATTGATTATCAGATACGAATGAATGAATGAGTATAATCTCAAGACCGAACTCCTAGTATATATGATATGACAAATATAACCGAGATGTATAAAAGATATGAATTTGAGTCGGTCTTGATACGTTAAGTCGGCATCACTTAGCCTACACCCTTATTAGGTTCGACGGGACCAGTTTGGGTATGATATGTCGCTGCTGCAGTAGTCCTTGGAGGAGCTGTCGGCGCTCCTCAATAAGTTAGTCTGATCCCCTAACATATGTATGCTCCCTCTGGATGATATGCTCTCTCTTGGGAAAATATGGCCAGGTGTTTGCCAATTAGTTGTGTGATATTCGGTTTATGATTCGTTACACATGCTTACTCATGCACAACATGCCAAGTGTAAGATTTTTGCTTTCTTTTAATCAATATATGTATCCTCAATTCATTTGATATGGCATGATGGTCTTATGTATCTCTATATGATTGTTTAACCGTCGTGTTAATAGTGCTATCCTTGGTGTTACACATATTGAACCTCGGGGACTAGATGAGTGTAATGCAAATGACGCCTTCTGTTAGTCGTCGTACGAAGAGCGACAACGGGATACCTGTTGAGTGTTTAAGACTGGATAGGCCTGTTTACACTTTAGGATTTTGTTTATGCTTAAATAATTGTTATCATGTAAATGAGAATGGTTAAGTACAGACTTATTATGAATTTTATGATAATTCGGTTGTTATTACTTATGATCATTACAGATGTATTGCATAGGCTTCCGCTTACTATTGAATGTAATTTACGTGTTGGAGAAACTTCTCTACACATTCCTGTGCAATCTCCCTTGTAGTGATTTGTGTGTGTATGTTTACATGCACAGATTACTACGGGATTACGTATGTACACCCGTGGGGCCATCCTAACCCCAATTCCAGGGATCGGGGCGTGACACTCCACCTGCTACACTGCCCTTGCTGCCCTTGGAGTCTAAGGCCCCTAAAGAAATAATATTTCTTCATAAATCCGGAACATGCATCATATTCGTCAAAGTCCGTAGTATTCCATCAAACATCTTGACTTTCATTGTTCCAACCCCAATACACTTGGATTCAGCATTGTTTGCCATGAAAATGGATTTACCCTCACAAGATATATGGGTGTCAAACATATTTCTATTATAGCACATATGATAGTCACATCCAGAATCTAGAATCCAAAAACCTTCACTATGATCCGTACCTTTGATGACTGAAGCAGATTTTATCGTACATGCTACCTCGCAGCCATTTGAACTTTCTGTCACGCTCGTACTTTCTGAATCAGGTTCTTTTTTCTTCTCCAAGTCCTTCTTCCACTTCAAACAATCCCTCCCAATATAACCTTCTTTATCACAGTAATAGCAAGTGATGACCTTGCCTTTCCCTTTCGAACTCAAGCGATTCCGATCTTCTGATCCTCTATTCTTGGATCTAGATTCTCCCCTCCTCCGGTTTGAACCTGATGCTACATTAATACTGTCACCACTAGATTTTTCATTGTCACTCTTCATGAACTCACTCGATACAAGAGCTGCAGTGACATCATTCATGCTCAAAGTATCTTTTTCGTACATCAGCGTTGTGACTAAGTGCTCACATGACTGGGGCAGTGAAGAAAAAAAAAGTAGTGCTTTATCTTCTTCCTCGACCATGACTTCAATGCTCAATAGTTGTATGACAAGCTTATTGAACTCATTAAGATGCTTCGACAACCGTGATCCTTCTGTCATCTTCAAGAAATTCAACTATTTCTCAAAAACAATTTGTTTGTTAAGGACTTAGACATGTACAGGCTTTCTAACTCAGCCCATAATTCCAGGGCAATATTAATCCCCATACATTGTAGAAAACGTCATCGTAGAGGGTAACACGAATTGCACTCACAGCCCTTTCGTCTAAATCCTCTCAATCAGCATCAGACATCTTCTCTGGTTTCTTCGACTTACCGTCTAAAGCGTTCTTCAAACCCTTCAAAATCAAAACATCCTTTATCCTTCGTTGCCAAAGACTAAAATTGTTCAACCTAGTGAACTTCTCAATCTTATACTCATTGCTTAAAGTCATTGTGTATCCCAATTTATGCCTCTTGAATTACCCTTTTTTTTTCTGTTTATCAAACGGTCAATCTCGTAGATCTCGTTAAAACTAGTTCATAGAACAAAACAGGGTGCGAATCTAAGTCCGAATGACCCTGAGATTCGTAAAACAATTTTGGCAGTTGATCTGGACAAACCTCTTGCTTGACTGGTGCTAACATCAGCCTTGCTGATGCTAGGTGAGCTCTGCCACAAATGGGTCAAGCTAACCTAACCCAGATTTGACCTGGAACTGACTCGACCTAGGCAGAAACCAAGGCACGATTGCCCTCTCCTCCAAGTTTCTCCCTGGTTCCTACAACCAGGGATTCGAAGTCCTCTGCAACCTAAACAGGCGACCACTTCAGTTTAGTCTCCTTCCTCACCGACTGCGGAAGACAATAGATGGTTGTGCAATTACTCTAGCAACAGTGAGGCACTGTAATGACAGCGCTGCGAAACACGATGGATAGCACCGGCAGATAGGGCAACTGGCTCCTTTCTCCGGAGATGGCTAGTGGCAATGACACTCTCCCTTTTTCTCCTGTTCCGTCAGCAACAAGAACATAGAACCCTTTTATGGAGTTTTTTCCTCTGACCAATAGGGAACAGGAACAACTTTTGGTTCTGCAAGTTCATATTAGAATCACTCTGATCAGCGTGGCCCACTCCAAAATTCTCTGTTTCCTGTGACGACTCCGGTCTGCAAACAAAAAATCAGCGAACCCTTTGTGATATCTGGAAAAATCCAGCAACCTCGTGAACCCAGAAATCTCTGTTCTCCTTTGGCCAAACAAACCGCCCGACCCGATCTCTACAAACACTAAAAACCAAATCAACCCTCGTTGGTTCAGATTTTAACAGAGCACGATCCACGTCCTAGGATCGTCTCTCTGGCAGTAACACAAACACCAAGTCTAGGCTTTGATACCACTTGTTGGAAAATATACCCAGAATCTGCGATCAACCACAGTATGTACAAATCACACAATCACAAGCAATCAATCAAGCAACCACGAAGGAGATGACACACAAGCAATTACGTAGTTTGGCCAAGATGCCTACGTCCATGAAGAAAAGCTCACTCTATTTCTTTCTCTCCCTGCTGTGTTCAACACAACTCCACCTCCTTAGAGTTTAGGATTACACATCACATTAATATATGAATCCCGTTTTCTTAGCCACCAAGAAAACCCATACATAATGACTAAAATACCCTTAACCTTGAACCTCGGTTCTAGCTAACCCAAACAACTGATCCGACAAAATCGGAATACAAAACAATAAGATGTGCTTTCAGAAAGTGATCATGTGATCATGTATCAGAACCACTACGAAACTCAAGGTGCGAAATTTATAAATGCACAGAGCCGACCATCAATTAATATATGTTGATGGCTCTTATCCTTTAAAAGATAAATCATGAGTTTTATTAAATCAGGCAAGTTTTATTAATAGTGATCAAACCCAGTAGAAATACAATTCTACATTTGGAGTTTTCCTAATTCAACCTATCAAAATTCAATTTGCGTCGACATGGTTTGTGCTACCCCATGACACACTTGATCAAATATTAGGTCTCATCATCTCTCTAATGGCTTCCATCATGACCTCCTTCATCTCTAGCATCAATTCAATCTTAAGAAGCATGGGTACTCTACTTTAATTTGTAAATTAGAGGGAAAAGAACACAATTCTCCTACCCTTTTCATCATCCCTATTTGTCAAAAATAGGAAATGACGAGGAAGAGGAAGAGATGGCTGCTATGTCGAATTCAATACCCACAGGAAGAATTTTGGGTTTATTTTTCCAAATAGTGATGGGTCCATGTGGCCCACCCAATAAAAGATCAGGTCTCACATCATGTAAGTTACTGGTGGGCAACCCTATGAGTGGGTCCCATTAAGGACTGGACCGTTTGATCTCAACCACACTAAAAAGTCTCTAATTGAAAATATAGATACTCGAAGGGTTTCATCCACCACTATAGAAAATACATTATTTGTGATGAAGTTTATCAACAAATCCATATTTCGTCGTGTTGATTCAGAATCCATGATGAAATAGTATTTCGTCGTCAAAGGGCATACTTTCAACGACCAATATCTGTTTTTATCGTTGATAATTAATAAATTTGCGATGACACACTCATTTCATTGACAATTATAAAAAAATACATGACATTAAGCGATGAACAAATCTTTCGTCACCTAATGTGTAATATAGGCGATGCAAAAATTATTTTTATCGCCATTCAAAAATACCATTTTTTAAAATTGACAACGAAATTTAAAATTATCTCCAATTTAAAAAAAACAAAAAAAATGACACCAAAATGAATTTATTTTTTGAAATTGGCTACAAAATTTAAATTTCTAGCCAATCTACACCTTTGGAGACAAAATTTAAATTTTTGTTGCCAATTTTAAAAAATAAAAAAAGGCCCAAAAAATGGAGCCATTTTTTTTTATATTTCTAGAATTGGGAACGAAGTTTAAATTTCATCACCAAAGGTGTAGCATTGGTGACAAAAATTTCGTCACAATAAAAAAAAACAAAATTTATAAAACGGAAGCTTCGGGAGAACGGGAGAGGAAGAGAAAGGCAGATTGATGGAAGGAAGAAGGAGAGAGGGAGGTATGGAGATGGAGAGAGAGAGAGAGAGTATAGATGGTGAGGGAGAGAGAGGAAGGGGAGAGAGAGAGTTAGGGAGAGGAAAGGAGATAGAGAGAGAATAAAGATGGGGAGGGAGAAGGGGGAGGGAGGGAGAGAGAGTGTGTGTGTAATGACCTGAGTAGCCATTGGCCCCATAACTTAGTGAGCCTATCATATGGCCCAAAATGCTTAAGCCTAAGTTACTAGTAGTAACTTACATGGTTCATTATATAACAGACTCATATTTCTTTCATAAGCGATGTGTGATGGGGTATTACAATCTACCCCCTTTAAGGCCACACATCCTTGTATAGATCTATCTAACTTCACAAGGTGAAGTGGAATCGACCACACCCGTGCCCCTATGGATTCCCCTATATTGACTTATAGGGTCGCGCACCTTGACTTTATCTTAATCTTGCCTCAAGGGCTTTCCCAGCCAGATTGGGAGTGTCATATTTTCGGCTAGCAATAGTCTCTGATACCATTTGTAAGGACCCGAGTAGCCTATTGGCTATGTAACTTGGTGAGCCTATCACAAGGCAAAAAATGTTTAAGCATAAGTTACTAGTAGTAACCTACATGGTTCATTATGTACCAGACTCATATTTCATTCATAAGCGATGTGAGATGTTTGAGAACTACCAAAAGCAAAACAGTAAGGCTCATGGGCTAAAGCAGATAATATCATGCATGCGTTTGGGGGTGGGGCGTTATACATAGAGAGTAGAGATGGGGAGAGCGAGAAACAGAGGGAAAAAGAACAAAGAGGGGGAGGGCAGAAGAGAAAGAGGGGAGGAGGAGGTGGGAGGATAGCAAATTTAAAAATATATATTTTTAAAAAAAATTCCTTTTAGCAACGAAATAATTTCATCGCCAAATGTATTTTCATCTTTTTTTTAAATATTTATAATCTCGTCGCTAAAATAAATGCTTTGCAACAAAATAATTTTGCCCTAAAAGAATTTTTATCATTTTTGAAAATGCTTTTAGTGACGAAATAATTTCTTCGCCAATAGGTAAAGCCTTTGGCGGAGAAATTATTTTGTCACTAATCAGTTTTTTAATTATCTCTTTGTGTGCTTTTTACAACAAAATATAATATATAATGACAAGATTATGGTATATGTGATGACGAAATGAGATGCCGTGGACAGCGACTTACTGTGACAAAATGAGATTTTGTTGCCAAATTTATTTTGAGATGGGACAACATTGGTGAAACACAAGTAAGGTGCAACAAAATGTTACTTTTTAGCAACAAAACATTTCGTTGCCAAATCCTAGAATCGTTGAAGAGGAAAAGAGTCGTGTCGAATTCGACACTTACATAAAAACTTAGTGTTGAATTCAACACAACTTTTTAGATGAATAAAAAAACTAAAGTCGTCTCACAGGACCACTTTGGAAGCTAAAATATTGAAGGGCTTCTTCGAGTTCAATGTCTATCTAAGGGGTTTTTACTAGTAAAATTCTCTTTTTTTTTTTTTTAGAAAATATCATCTTAGTTAGGTCCTAGTCTCGTGACCCATATATTATGTCATAACCATTTAAAAGATACATTTGAGTTACTCTAGTTAATTTTGTGCATGATGAATGGTAAAAAAGGAAGGGCTTCATAATTAACATCAAGTAAAAAGGAAGGGCTTCATAATTCACATCAAGTGAGAATTATGAAAAATTATCATTATTTGATATCACAACTATACAGTGCAAAGAATTTCATTCTATCTATTTTTTTTTGTTATGTAAAGGTCACCATTGTTACCATCATACTAAGGTAATGTTTGAATAATTTACTGGGAAAATAATATAAAGTAAATGTCAACTGAATCAAACGGTAATGGTTAAGTTAATGGAGAAGTATATATGTCGGTAAATTATGGTGGCATTCATTTTAATGAGATGAGTTCATTTAGTTATATTTTATGATATAAGACTTTACTTTCTCACTTTTTTTCCCTTTTTTTTTTTTTACTGGCTTACACTATCGGCCAGGAGTGGGAAAAAAAAAGTGCTTTCAAACTATTTTGGTGGGCCCTACGGGGACAAGTGTCTTACCCACGAGGATAATTCTATATTTCCAACTTTGCTTTACCTCTTGCCCAGACAACATAGATAAAACATAAAGAGGGACAATATCTGCCATTACTTTCCGTACTTTGAAATTTACCTCTTGAAATGCAAACATTGCCTTAATTAGTAGTGTCGTCATCTTTCTCTTGTAAGAGAGCCCTTCCTTGATGATTGGGTCTAGCATTCTGCACACGACCAAGTAGCAGAAAGAAAAAGAAAGTTAAAGTTGTCAAAGTCAAGTTGGAAAGTTTGGCTACAGGAAAATACCCCATTTCAAATTGAACCGGTCTTGTCATGACCTCTACCACGCACCTAGTGTGGAATGTGTATGGACTAGACTCTGAACGGGTAAAACAGTTCAGTGAATGGCCAACAGACACGTGGGGGTCTAAGAACATGCTAATTCATTATGTCCGAATGGTGGGCCTCAACTTTCATTAGACAAATCATCATCGGCCATCACCAACGGGATCCAAAATCAAGAGTGAAATAGTGTGCTAGATATGTTTAATTTACATAAGAGATAAATTACTACAAATCTTTAGTTAGCTAAGTGTCCCGACATCACTATTCTTTTGAAAAATCAGAAATATCATTAACAGAAAATAACAAGATAGCAACACTAAAAACAAAAAAACAAAAAAAAAAAAAAATTCAAATGTACGAATGAGTAGCAATTTTATTTTGTCAGAGGTTCTCTTCGAGGTCTCCTTTTTGATAGCTCAGCCTATTCATCTGAATAACTTAAAGGATATTTTTCTAAAATGTTATTTAAGATCTTAGTGCTTCAAATGGGCTAGCTGATTAAAGACTGCACTGAGTCCTTCATGTAGGCAATATATATGACCATGTGGTGTGATGAAACTGGGGCAGGGTGTGGCCATGCCCTCCCAAAACAAGGGCAAGGTGTGGCCAATCTATGAGCCGCTCCATTATTTATACATATATAAATATATATATATATGGAAAGACTACTATACATCCATCCCTCACTATAAAGTGAGAGATAATTCCTTTTTTTATATCTAACAAGATAAAAAAGGTGTCATGATGTGCGATGGTTTTGTCCTTGTGCATATTAATACTTTTAAAAAATGAAAGTGTCTATCATCATAGTGTGAGGGACATATACATAGTAGTTTTGTCATATATATAGGATATGAGATACTTAAAGAATCAAAAGGAAAGATATATATTAATAAAGAAATATGATGGTGGAGTATGGAGGTTCAGGAGGTTATTCGAGAGAAAAGATATTGCTACAGAGTTTGGCACGGAACTAAGAGTATGGAAAATTTTGAGCTGTATAAGAAAGCAAAGAAAGAAGTTAATAAAGTAGTGAGTAGTACAAAGCTCAAAGCATACGATGACCTCTATAATGGGTTAGGAACAAGAGAAGGAAAGAAGGATATTTTTAAGCTCTCAAAAATAAGAAAAAAGAAAAGTAGAAACTTAGATCATGTCAAATGTATCAAGGATAATGAGGAAAATATTCCGGTGAAAGACAATGATATTAAAGAAATGCGGAAATAATACTTTAACAAACTTTTAAATGAAAAACATATGGGGGATACATAAGCTAAGGAAGATACTTTATCATTAGAGCATACTTTTTTTCGTAAAATGAGAAGGGTGGAAGTAAAGAAAGCATTGAAGTAAATGAAAATAGAAAAGACTACAGGCGCAGATGATATTTCTATAGATGTATGGAAATGCTTAGGAGAGGTTGGAGTGAGTTGGTTATGTAGACTATTTAATAGGATACTCGTGACAAAGAAAATGCTGGATGAATGGAGAAGAAACATTATAGTACCTATATATAAGAATAATGGAGATATACAAATTTGTACCAACTATCGAGAGATTAAACTTATGAATATACTATAAAGTTATGTGAGAGAACAATGGAGCAAATACTGAGATGGAAAACTAAGATCGCTGAAAATCAATTTGGTTTTATGTCAGGAGGTCAACTATGGAAGCTATCTTTTCAATTAGGTAATTAATGAAAAAATATCAAGCAAATAGGAAAGATCTACACATGATCTTTATCGATTTAGAAAAAGCTTATGATAGGATATCGAAAGATTTAATTTAGTAGGTTTTGAAGAAAATGAATGTCCTTGATGTTACATTGAAATTTATAAAGATATGTATGAATGAGCAATAACAAATGTGAGAACCACATGTGGAGAAATAGGTGAATTCCCCATTCCTATAGATTTGCATCAAGGATTAGCCTTAAACCCTTATCTCTTTATATTAATTATGGATGAATTAATAGTACATATTCGAGAAGAAGTATCATGGTATACGTTGTTTGCAGATGATATAGTACTGGTGGATGAATCAAGAAATGGTGTAAATGCAAAACTCGAGAGGTGGCCAGAGGCATTAGAATCTATAGGCTTTAAAATAAGTCGTACAAAGACAGAATATATGGATTGCAACTTCAGTGAACATATACAAAGTATTGAAACCACTGTTAAAATTGAAACCTATAAGATACTACATAGAGATTCTTTTCGGTACTTAGGCTCCATGATTAGTAAGGATGGGCGGATTGATGAAAATGTGGAGCATAGGTTAAAAGCTGGATGGCTGAAGTGGAGACTAACTTCTGGAGTGCTTTGTGACAAATAAATGCTAACGAAATTGAAGGGCAAAATTTACAGGACAGTGGTTAGACCAGCTATAACATATGGTGCAGAATGTTGGTCAATTAATAAGATGCATATATATAAGATGGATGTAGCGGAGATGAGAATGCTAAGGTGGATGTATGGTAAAACTAGAAAAGATAAAATTAGAAATGAGCGCTTTCGAGAGCATTTAGGAGTAGCACCAATAGGGGATAAGATCAAAGAAACCCGTTTATGTTGGTTTTGGCATCTTGAGCGTGGGCCAATGATAACACTGGTGAGAAAAGTTTGGCTATACAGGTGGATGACCCATCAAAAGGTAAAGGTAGATCGAAAAAAATATTGATGGAGGTCATTGAATTAGATTTGAAGAAGTTTAACTTATCTAAAGATTTGGCCCAATATAGAACGAAATGGAGAAATAAAATTCATGTAATCGGATCTAACATGATTGGGATAAGACTTTAATGATGATGATGATATATATATGGGATTTGAGCTTGTGAGAAAAGTTCTCACAAGTTAAATGAGAACTTTCATCCTCACCGGCCAAAGCAATTTCTGATCAGACGGTTTTCAGAAATCCCTATATAACATGAAAAAGTCCCAAATCCCACCAAAACCGCTGGGCTCCCTCTCTCCAAAAAATGAGGCTTCAAAAGAAAAAAGACAAAAAAACCCTTCAGCCCTAATCCAGACGATCCCTCTCCTCTTTCAATTTCATCTCGTACAAACAACCTCTCGTCTCTCGTCTCTCGTCTCTCATCTCTCGTCTCTCATCTCTCTGCAATGACCCGGTGTCATGCCCTGCATCTCGGCTCCCAAAACGAACAAAAAAGGCGTAAAAAAGCGAGGGCACGAACAATCTATATAAAACATTAATACGGAAACAGACTGGTTCAGTTGCTAATCTCTAATTGATTTTTGTTTCTTGCCCAGTGCCAATTTGAGCACAACAAACTGGTTCAATTGCTTCAAGAAAATGTCATCGTCCAATTCTTATTCAAATGAATTGGCGCCCAAATGCATACATACATGGAGATATGATTTGCATAACCTCTCGAACAAAAACTAATTCAAACAGAAAGTTTTGGAGATGTCCCAAGTGGAAAGTGAGTAATTTACATATTTCAATCTTGCCACGACATTATAATGTGTTGATTAGTAACTTTTCCTAATGAAAATTTTCCTTCTTTTTGTAGGATGTAAATTCTTGTGGTGGATTCATACGGAAAGATCAAACACATGAAGACAAGAATTCAGCAATGGGAATTGAAAGGCAAAATCAATTTCTGTGGGCAGCTCTCCAAGAAATGAAAATATCAAATCAGAAACTTTCTGTTTTAATATTTTTTGTGTTGTATTGTAATTGTAATTTGTATATTAAAAACGATACCTTAAAATGTCTTTGGATGGAATTTGTATGGACATGTGTTTTGATGAATGAATGATGAGTAGGTCTAATTTTGATGGACTCACAACGAAGAACCCACCTTAGAAATCTTTAAAAAAAAAAACAAAGTGGGATGAACAGAGAGGTGGTAGGAAAGTTAGAGGGGAAAGTTGGGAGTTCAAGCAAAAAGAAGTTGACAGGATCTGACTGTTTTGGCACCTCATTGGTTTTTGTAACACTCAAGGAGGTTTCTGATTACTTTTGCAAGGATCTGCAATCACCGGCACCATTGTGAAAGGAGTGTGCAGATTTGTGGCCTCGTATAGCAAGTGCACCCAATGCAATTGTGTAGAACTATGCCCCATCTCCCAGTTTTTTTTATTTTTCCTCACTAGTTTGACCTGTTGTAGGCTGCGAATGCAGTAGACTTTTGTTTTTCTTTCATGTTATGCTTGGTTAGACTTGTTTAGAAGTAATCAGAGAGATGCAAAGACAACTAATCAATACAGTTGTGTCTATGTTTGAAATGTGGTGGTGCATGGGCCCTGTTTGCGTTTCCCGACTAAATTCCTTGGATTTCATAGTAATGGGAGGGAGCCTAAGGTGTGGTGATCCAGATGGCACTATCATTAGCATATGGGGTTAATTCCCAATTGTGAGTATTGATTATTTCATGGCCTGCTGTGGATCCAACTTTATTCCTTCTTCGGTAACCACATCGATTTAATGACATTGCTTACATATGCATGCCAAAACAAATGGGCCCTAGTTCTAGCCTTCAGACAACTATGTTCTATTGCTAAGGCTTTGTTCCTTCCACATACCTGTAATCAGTTTTGTGATAACTTCAACTATTATACTGAAGACAGTGATAGTGATCAACCGAATTTAAACCGTGCAAGAAGTGAAGCGTATACAAAACATTAGTAACGACTCCTTAAGAGTTTGAGCATGTTTGTTTTAACAACAAAGTAAGAAGAGGGGAGGTGGATTCTACTGTAGCAGGTTGCAATATGCACAGATCTGGATCTGGATCCCAGTTTCCCCATCAAAAATAGGTTCCATACTAGCAAGAGAGAATTAAAAAATAAACATAAAAAAAAAAACAAAAGAAAGTTACTTCCCTGAACCCAAATAACCATTTTACAACATGATCAAGGATTGCCTTTTTAGCTTTATTGAAAAACCAAGATCTATGGGAATAAACAAATAATGCAGATGTAATAAATAATAAATCTGTTATACCTGAATTTATATGCTCTTTAGATTTGTCTGCCAACAAAGGGCTGGCCTTGGTGAGAGGTTTATAACTTCCTTTTAGCCTCTCTACTTCTTGTATAATTAATAGAAACCAAGAATTAACTGTTGGTCAGAAAAGTAACTCAAGAATCCCTTTTATAGAGATCCTTTCCTCCCATCAAGGAAAGATATCAAATAATCTCCCTAATTTGTTTTCAAATTAGCTCAATCATGAATGACAATTAAATCAATATTTTTTAACCACAATAATGCCTTATTTGGACACATTAGTGGGCTGATCCATGTGGTCAAATTGGGCCACAAAATGAATAGTCCAACATTCTCCCACTTTGTCTAATTGACCACATTGGTCTAGCATTCTCCCACTTGGTCAATTGACCACATTCAAAACTCTGAGAAGAAATATTTTCAAAACCACATATATACAGTAATATAAAGATTTTGAAAACTCAAGAAACTTGAATCCAGATTTAAGACTTTAACCAGTGTGCACTGCTTTTATTATTAGTTGCCGGTAAAAACTTAATGCTAATCATTGGATTTGTGATTAAGCTAGTTTGGTGATGCAAACTATAGTGGTCCCACGACTTTTAGATGTAATGCTTCCTTCCATAATTACTTTATCAGCACATTCACTTAACCAAGTCTTTTATAAGAGTTAAATAGGATACTTTCATGGCAATCCTATTTAGTAGGTTCTATTATGCCATTCACTTTAATATTTTCACTTTATCCATTTTATGCACATGCAATATTCAATAAAGCTTGAATTACGAAATCATTATTTTAATATATACAGCCACTGTGTCCATCAAATTCTAATAAGGTAGTTTCTTTAGGCCCATATTACTGACATTCTCGTTGTCGGCTTTTGGCACCAATGCCTTCGTTAAAAGATCTGTTAACACTAAGCTCGCTGGAGCACCAATTATGGACACTCATTAATTTCGTACATTTTCCTTTAACACAAGGTATTTAACTTCTAGAAATTTAGATTTGCTTATTACCTTGTCATTTAATACAAATCTTCTAGCTGGATCGTTGTCACAATAAATCTTCAATGGTTTGGAGATTGTATCCATAATGTGCAACGCTAATATAGGATTTTGCATTTATAGGGCATGACCTGTAGTTTCAAAGTATGCCATATATTCAACATCAACTGTGGATAATGTCACTAGGGTCTGCTTTATACTTCTCCATGATATTGCCCCATTAGCTAATAGGAAAATGTATCATAAAGTCAACTTTCTAGAATGGAGGTATTCGGCGAAGTCTGCATCCGAATATTCAATCACTTCTAAACGATCGGACCTTCTGTAAGTAAGCATATAATTCCTAATTTCGCTTAAATATCATAAGACCCTTAATTCATATCTAATGGGCCATTCCTGGATCACTTTGGCATCAACTTAACATAGCACTACAAAACATATATCGGGCCTACTGCATGTTATTGCATACATCAGACTACCGATTGCAACGTCATATGGACATTTATCCATTCATATCATTTCAATCCCATTTCTTGGATACTATTTCTTGTTGAATTTATAACCTTTAGTCATGGGTATACCTTAAGCCTTTGATTCTTCCATATGAAATCTTTTGATAACCAGAGTAATCCTCGAGATTTATCTCAATAAAACTCAATTCCTATTACAGGGTTGCTTCTCCCATATCTTTCAGATCAAAATTGTTCCTTATATACTTCTTGGTTGTATGAATCATGCCAAGGTCATTACTAGCCAGTAAAATATCATTAATATACAGGACCAATATTCTAAACTTGCTCCCACTAATTTTAAGATAGATACAGTGATCAATCACATTGATTTTAATTATGCAACTAGAATAAAAACAATAAGTACATTATTGTTAACTACCTTTGGGTATGGAAAACAATATATATAATTATCACCTTCTTTACATAATAAGCCCACGTTGATTATGTAGTATAATCAAGAAGATTATTCCTTTTGGTATAAAAAATTTTTAATGACAACACATATATCAATAATATCTTATTCCAATTTCATTTCCATGAAAGGTTGAACCTTTGGGCCCGTCCTCATAACTTTAATGAAATCACAACTTAGTTTTATAATAATGATACACCCCTATTTCAATCTAGAAATTAAAAGATTCTTCATAACCGAGTTGCTTTAACAACTGTCAAGTTAATCCGAATCATCAACTTCTAATTTATATTATAATAATAACACTTCTATTATGTCATATCTTTAATTAGATCCATTTAATGATCCAAGATAACATAGATAGTAATCAAATGTTATATCAACTCAACAATCCATCTATTAATATTTCTAAATAAGAGATCAAGTTATGAGCTATTATATACTTTGATTGCTCAACAATATCATCTACATGCGGAAAAGAACTTTAATTAACTTAATCTACTACATAAAGAAATGTGCAAAAATAAGAAACATCTTATGAATAACCGGAATTGTCCATCTTGAAGATCTACTCGATACAAACACATAGGAGAAAATGGATCAAAATTCTGAGTTCATATGAGTCTTTTATCATCAAATCAAATTCTAAACCATTCAATTTTGTATGAACAAAATCTTAATCAACAATATCTAGAAAATATAACATTGCTAATTAATAACTTTAACAACTCCGATCTGATCAATTTATCTGTATTGAAGATTAATTAGATTTTCACTTAATCAAGTAAATACTTCTTGATTTGATTAGATCATGGGCCCATACTATGATCAGGATTCAATTGGAACTCAAATATGTCCTGTACAATTTAAAATGGATCACGATTATGTTCAGAATGTCGATAACAGTAGGTTACATCGAATGTTCAGTAAGTACTAGTATGTACGGAGATCAACTTAAAGGCAAAACTTGTGGGCCTTAATTTGATCAGTTTTGGACCTTTTTTTTTATCAATTGATTAATCCAAAAACATTATTTAATATATGGGTCATGCCGGAAAACTTTTATATAAACTGAATTGGTGCTGTGGATCATAATGAGTCAACCCAACCTAAAACCAACCAGGGCGCAATCCACCCTGCCAAGTAGCTAGGTTAGGCTAGCCAACTTGAACTGGCCAGCCTAAATCAACTCCCCATGTGCACAAACGTGCACATGTGCACAATTGTGCATAGACTGTGCACAACGCACAGCTTTGTGCATATTGCACGCCATTTTTTAAATTTAATTCTCAATTTTTATAATAAAAATGATTATATGGAAATACATAAAATGAAATAAAACATGATATCTCATTTTATTCTACTTATAAATTCTTTAATTTTTAATTTCTTAAACAAATACATAAAAACTTAAATAACACCGTCATTCCCATCTTTTTCAAATTGGGTTGAGCACCGTAATCCTCATCTCTAATTCCAATTAATGGAATACCTTTATCAAATATCCAAAACTTATTTTCTTTAGATATTTAGATTTGATTTCCAGAAGAACCAGGAAGCCCCAAAACTTTAGAATACAATAAAAGAGATATAATAGATTATTTGTTATACCCAAACTGGCTCTGATACCACATGTTTGCTTTATTGAAAAACCAATATCTATGAATATAAACAAATGAGGCAGATATAATAAATAATAAATCTGTTATACCTGAATTCATATGCTCCTTAGATTTGTCTACCAACAAAGGGTTAGCTTTGGTGAGGGGTTTACAACTTTACTTGAGCCTCTCTACTTCTTGTGTAATTGATGGAAACTAAGAATTAACTATTGGCGAAGAAAGTAACCAAAGAGTCCCTTTTATAGAGATCTTTTCCTCTTATCAAGAAAAAATATTAAATAATCCCCCTAATTTATTCTCCAAATTAGCTTAATCATGAATGGCAACTAAATCAATATTATTTGACCACAATAATGCCTTATTTGGACACATAAGTGGGTTGATCCATGTAGTTATATTAGGCGACAAAATGAATAGTCCAACATGCCTTGTCAACATTGCATACATTGAACAAAATAGTGCTAATTTGCACAGAAAAAAAAAGTGCTTGGTCATGGGCTGTCATGTTGGCTTCATCAAAGATGCTTCAAGGGCATAGCCTCCATTGCTGACCCCTGGGTTGTAAATGGCACGTCCATTGGATGCAGGCTGAGAGATCATCAGCAGTGAAGAAGATATAGGGGCTATAGGCTGTAACACTTCGATCCCCTTTGAGCCGGATTAGTGGCTCATTAGTGTGCTTTTCTGTTGTTTAATCCTTTTGGACTTGGTTTCGGGTCTTGGATAGGTAGTTGAGTAACCTTTGACTTGCGATAGGTAGTTCTAAGCCCTTTTTCGTAATTTTGCTTTTGCTTCGAGTGCATCATATTTGCATCATCTTGGTGTCAGCACGTATATTTCGTTGAGCTCGTTATTTTCCGTAACTGTCTCAGACCCATTCGGAGTCAATTGGAGAAGTTGGACCCTCGTGTGACTTGATTTATAAATAACCGAATTTCACTGGACCTTGTTCTAAACTTCAGAAACTATATATAAGAGTCATGAGCCCAGGTGTCTCTCCCCTGCTCATTTCATTTGCCTCAACGTTGCATGCAGCTCCAGGAGAGCCACGTCCATTCTTCTCTTCTCTTCATTCTCTTCTTCAGTCTTGTTGGTGTTGGGAGTTTGCATCTCTTTCGATTGGGTTTTCTCTCTCTCTCATCTCTGTCTATGCTTGTGGTAAGTGGGTTCACTCCAATTCTTCTTCTCCAATTGGATCTCCCATCTCTCTCTCTGCATGCTTATGGATTGTGTTTTGCTTTGCTTTGCTTGGGTTTTAGTTGATTTGGAGCTTGATCTCAGTGGAGTTAACAGCACTTTGAGGCAAGTATAAGTACATGATTGTATAACACATATGGGTATTTTGTTTGATTGCTTTGATTTCATCTTCTTCTATGTATAGGATGTTTTACAGCCAAATTTTATGATGTTGGAACCTTTGGAACTTGTTTTGCTAAGTTTCTGTACCAAATTTCAGTTTCTGTACTCACTTCAGTTTCGTGTTCTGTATTGTACGGCTAAACCGTAACTTTTAACGGCTCAGATTCCAGAGACTTGAATTTTCGTATTTTGTTCTACGGCTAGGCTACGGCTGAACCGTAAATTGTTCTACGGCTGAGCCGTAAGCTAGCCGTGACCTAGCCGTGAATTATCCCCCTGATCAATCGAAACTTTCTGATTTCAGTACTCTTACAGTGAAGCTACGGCTAAGCCGTGGATTGGTCTACGGCTAAGCCATGGACTCCACCGTAGCCCAACCGTGAAAAGTATCAGATCAGAGGTGGAAGATGACAGTTTAGCCGTGTTCAGAAAGGAACCACGGCTAAACCGTAGTGCATGTTACGGCTAGGCCGTAAGATGTATATGGTTAAGCCGTAGGTCACCCATGGCTAAACCGAAAGACATGGAAAATCTGATATAAAACTTAGGATAATGGTGTGACTTGGTAGGGCTAAAAGACAGGTTAACCGCTCATATAAACCGGCCCAATGGATTCCTTGGATCACATGAATAGTCTATTCGGCTGTGACTTCTTCATGTGAGCGTTGATTTACTGTTAAGCACCTCCCCATGGGTGTTGATTTAAGGGACTTCGGTGCAAGCGAGGATTACTTTGCAACACTTGGATGGCAACGGTGCATCGAATAACTTAAAACTACATCATCATGCACGGTTAGTAACAGTGGATAACTAGATTAGTGTTGGCTTGTAATTAACCTTGATTCCGTATTAATCTGAGATGCATTGCATATTGCTTACAGTTTTGCCATCTGTTCTGCTAATATATGTTTATGAATTACGAGGTCATTTTGCTTTTGTCCTGTATATTTGTTTTATTCTTCGATCTGCACTATGTTTTGATCTATGCTGTGCTTTGACTTAATCTATGTTATGCTCTATATTTCTGTTATGCTCTGTATATCTCTGGCTTTGGTTATCTCTGATTCACTGGGTATTCCCTGGTGGCTCTGCCCAGAGATTAATACGTGAGGATAAGATCCGGTCCTTGTCATCGGTGAGTCCAAAGCGGATAATCTCCCTTCTTTTGGATTTGATTTGATTGATATTAGTCTGGCTCTACTCAGCCTCAGCCCTAGGATGCCCGACGGGGTTACCTTTGGCTTAGATCTCTGTATCTCTGTATCACTGCAGTGTCGCTTTGTCTTGGGACCCTAGAATCCAGGAAACCGAGACCCATTTGTACCCTTGACCCGGTCAGTGGTGTTCTTATCTGCTCTGCTCTGCTCTCTATTGGAGAGAATATGGTTAACGTAGTAGCCACCTAGTTCAGTATTTCTATGCTTTGATTCACTTATCATGCTTCACTTCTATGCACAATTTGCTTAGCATACTAAGATGAAACTCCGTAATTAATATTCTGTCATTATTCAATTTGATACTATGAGTGTTTCGTCCCTGTTACTTATATTTGCTGGATCGTTGTATTAATTGATGTTGTCTGTGGTGTTGCAGGCACAGATCCTTTGCCCAGCTCCCCGGCGGTCGAGGAGGCTGCAGGGCAGAGCCTAGAGGCACCCTCCGGTTTGGCAGAGTGGGCCTGATCACCTCTGCCGAGTGCGTACATGCATATCTTCAGTGGCCTAGTTGTTTTGTTTTTTGAGATTTTGTATTTTGTACTTCGAACTTTGTTACTCTGTATATTTGTATATCCTGATTTTGTCGTGTACTCAGATTTGTATATGGTTTTAGAGTTTTGTATCTATCGTTGTCTTTTCCGTTCTGCATTTTTCAGCTTCCGCTATTTCTTTGTTGCTTGCTATAATATCTACAGCTTCCGCGTTCGTTTGTTTCACACATGTTAGATCCCTTGTGTGTGTGCATCTGGACTGGATTTTGATGCACATGCACGGGAGTACGTGTGTTACTGGTTTGACTTTTCGCTAACCCCCGATTTTTGGGCTCGGGTTGTGACATAGGCAAGAAGCAAAAATCAATTAGAGAGAAGCAGTTGAAGAAGTTTTAGTCCATATTAATGTTTTATATAGATTGGAGAAAGAAGGGGAGGGGAAGAGAGAGACAGGAGGGGAGACGGTGGGAGATAAGAGATAGAAGGGCATACCTCGCCAATCTTCAGAGATACACGGCTGATGAGATGCAACTTCAGAGACATGGGAGACGAGAGGTTGTTTTTGCGAGTTGAAATTGAGAGAGCTAATAGAGGAGAGGGATCATTTGGATTGGAGCTGGAGGATTTTTTTTCTTTTTTTCTTTTGAAAGGTCACTTTGGGAGAAAGGAAGACAAGCAATTTTGGGGGGATTTGAGACATTTTCATATTATATAGGATTTCTGAAAACTGTCAAATCAAAAGTTGCTTTGGATGGTGCAGATAAAAGTTGTCATTTAACTTGTGATACCTGTTCTCATAAGATCATATCCTATATATATATATATATATATATAGTTTTTCACATTGTAGGTGCAAGAAAAAATTATGAGTCCATCGCTATAAAAAAACCAATGTGATCTGACTGAATCCAGCGTGTCACATCCATATTGGTCTAAAATGATTTGATTAAAACCATATTTTAAAATCCAAGGTGACTTCTAGCCTTACCCATTTCCTTTGTTCATGATTGGCATGCTACCAAGAAAAATGATTCCAAGAAATTATCCTCTTTAGGAGATTGCTATATCATCACTAATTAAATAGATTTATGATAAAGATGATATTTTTTTACATTGCTTAAGTACTTGGGATGTAGTCGAGAAGCGTAGGCCTCAAGTGAACTGACGAGCCCTTTGATGAGATAAGTAAATTGAGATAAAACAGCCTTCTTGGAGTGACGGATGATGAAGATGATGTCGACAGATCTTATTGCCGCAAATCTGAGGGTATTAGCAATTTCCTGCTTGGCAGGGAATGGCCATAAATTTGGGAGGTTCCAACAAAAAGACAAGGTGCCGTTTTGGAGATTGGGAAGAAAGAGAAAAGAGAGAAAGAAAGCAGGTACTGCAATGTAAATGCGAAAAACAGAGGGGACACGTGGGGCCATCGTAGCGAGAGAATCTTTTGGGTGGGCCCTAACATATTCTCAAAGAAACGTCATCGCAGTTGCTCGTGTGCGGCGAATCGGTTTCAGTGTGCTCCGGTCACGTCACTGTCCAAAGCAGCAAGGACACGTGGACGGTGGAGACGCTGGCGGTTCCTGGCAGGGGAATCTCTCTGTTAAAAAATGAAAGAGAAGCTTTCCCCACTTGTGTCTTATCTCTCTCCAGAAAATTACTGGAAAAGGAGGAGTTTTTTCAAATACCCCGCTGGTTTTGGCATTCATGAAAAGCACCTTAACTTCAAAAATGCGATTTTAAAAAATCTCAACTTTGAAGTAGTTATATTGAACTGGTCGATCCTTTTTATGAGAAATATAGTTTGGTGGCAAGGTAGCTTTCCTCCACAGAAATGACTGAGTACCAATTCTTGGTTGCAGTGAGATGAGGGAGTTGGGTAAAGGGAATGTGTGGGTGTGCTCATTCACCAGAGCAAATATGAAAAAAAAAAAAAAGATGTAAGGCATTTTTGTAAGAAGAAAGTTAGGCACCCATCTATGTGTCAATTCATTAGTATGAAGCATGATTTTGCCCCCCACATCATAGATTTGACACAGTACAAATATACCCATAGATGTATGTTGAGGGGTAATCTATAAGTCATCCTATAAAGAATTAATCATATCAAGTCCAATACTATAAAGACACCCCACTAAGAAAAAAAAGAAGAGAGAGGAAAGTTTCCCTTTGAATGTCTTATAGCAGGACATGCTGTTGCACAAAAATTAAATTTGTGTTTTTTTTATAAAAAAGAAAAAAGAAAAGAAAAGGAAGATGACAAAAGCTTTTTAAAAATAAAGGCAAACCTCATGGGTTTTTAAAAAAAAAAAACATGCTAAAATTTTTCAGTAAAGCATAGACACTCGAGTATCTAAGTCTATAGGGGGAATCTCCCTTCCTTACGCGTCGCCACATATTGGCCTCTGTGTCTTTTCGCCAAGGCAATCGGCTTTTCATATTCTTTAATCGGTGGGCCTTGACTTCATACCCATCTCACCTATCTCAAAGTAGTAATATGCTTTGCTCTGCTCGGCTCAGCTCCACTCGGCCAACTAATTTTAAGTGAAATCTTTTATTAAACTACTAGATGCTCCAATGAGATCTCCAATCCATGGGAGATCTCTAAATCTTCTGATTTGAATCTCTTCTTTATGTCTTGAAGTAAAATCCTCACCTTGATCTAAATTGGTACATTACATCTTGTACTTGTTTACACTTGCACGCACATCCATCTTTTTTTAGCAACACTAGTCAATCACCTAGCACTGGAGCTCAACTTGTTTGACAAAAAGAGAAGAATTTTCAAAGTACTCAACCCCGACTTCCGTTTTACAATTGGAAATCGCATGAATAAGCCTGAGAATTTTAGGAGAGGAGAAAAAGACATTAAATGCACTTGAGAGATAGAAAAGTCAATTAAAACCTTTCACAGGAGAAATTGTGCCGGTTAACTTGGCACTGATTTAACTGTCATTCAAAAATGGATTTCTTAGAAAAATACTTTTACAATATAAGCCAATAAGATATTAGAACCAGAGCTATCAAAATCCAGCCAGAGCCACCAACCCAGCCCGACCCAACCCATTTTTAACCCGTCTAACCTGACCCATTTGAAATATGAGTTGGGTTAGAGTTAAAGTTTATCAACCCGCATAAAACGGGTCGGGTTAGGGTTGACCCGCCTAACCCGCCTAACCCATTTGACCCATTTAGATTTTATTAAATTACTATAATTTTTTAATTTTCATGTGACATTTCTTATTCATGTGGGTCATAAACTATGTACACTTAATCTTTTGTGGATGAGTTATATAAAATTTTAATACCTAGAATATAAAAATTATTTTTATTTGAAAATATGATGTTTTTGTAGTTGAAATATTGATATGTGTTTTTTTTTTATTTTTATGTTGGCATATAAATTTATCTCTAAAATATTGATATGAATAAAATATAATATCGGTGATAAGTCTTATACTTATACTCAAATATGGCATTATAAGATTGAACAAAGATTAAAAAGAGATTATCTCAAATTCTCAATAAATGGGTTAGAAAATATTTATAGATTTTTTATTTTTTATACATTAAAAATTGATAAATTATAAATTCATGCTCAATACAATATTTTAAATGAATCTAAGTGTAAGGAGAGCTCTACAAATGAAAGTAGGCCACATAAAATGAGTTAAAATATACACTAAATGGGAATTAAATATATTATGTCGCGTCAACCCGACCCAACCCGCATCAAATTCAGGTTTGGTGGATCAGGTCAGATTGACCCGCTACGGGTCGGGTTAGGGTTGGAATCAACAAATTCAGGTCGTAAATTTGAGTTCAGGTTGACCCGACCCGAATTTGGTTAACCCGACCCATTTGCCAGGTCTAATAAGAACCCTCAAACTGAAAACTAAATCCTTGAGTGACTAAAGGGTTTAAGGATCATTTGTTCTAACGCATGGGATATAATAATCAAACTTGTTTATATAAAATTTTGTGTATCTAAGTTTTGCCTATATAAATTGTTAGATTTATCATAATCACAGGATCAACTTTAACAAATTAGATCTGAATAATACAATATATAAATTACATGCATACATAGCTCCATCGTATGTTGAGTGTATGGAGAAGAACATGCTATTTGCATATGGGATTTATAACTTATTTCTATGTTTCTATAATGCATGCAAGTGATGGAAGAGTCAAGCAGTAATATCTTGAACTGAAGCAAGCTACCCTAAACCAATATATTTATAGATCTATGTGATAGTTTCATTCTTATTATGGAACTCTTAAGTTGATTATGATTATCTCTCTTATGAATAATTTAAGTAGGAAGTAACTATTAGTTTCCAAGTTTAATTGGTGATTTTCAAATACCAAATAAAAGAGGAATTTTTAATTGCTTTGGACTCTAGAGGTAGGACACATGCATAAGTGTGCAATCAAGTGGATCACACGTCTAATACTAACATTCTCCCACTTGGGCCAATTAATCGCAAATCACATCTTCAATTTATTTTTTATAGAAAATAATTTATTTTGAAAATTGACTCAATTTGAACTTAGAAGTTTGAAAACTTAGGGCCCGTTTGGCATTGTTCCCTTGTTGTTCCCAATTTTGTGCTTAGATCTGGTTGTGCTGAGATTGGATTGTGTCGAGATGAAACTCTACAGAACCTGTTTGACAACATTGTATTAAAATACTATGCTATACAGAACTTGTTTGTTAATGCTGTAAAAAAAATTTTCCAGTGAACGAAGGCAAGAGAATTATAAGATCTAAAATGTGGACCCAACTTTTAATGTTTGCAGCACTTTATTATTGGTGTACATTGGAGCCACCTGTAGAAGTTATATCGTATTATCCACCTTTAAAAATTAGAAAATGGGGCCCATGTTTATAGCATTTATAAGGTGGGTCTACCTTTATAAGAATTATAATGTGGGCCCACCATTGAAAATTAGAAGAGATTATAATATGGGGCCGACATTTAAAAATTACAATGTGGTGCCCACCTTTGAAAATTATTAAAGATTATAATGTGGGACCATCTTATTTGTTAATTGTAAATAGGAGTCCTACTTTAAAAATTACGTTGTACCCACCTTTAGAAATTAATTCGAACATGGGATTATATTTATAGGATTTACAATGTGGGCTCACATTCAAAGGAATTATAATGTGGTTCCACCTTTTTATGAATTTTTTAAATGATTAATTTTTTTGATAAATTAAATATTTTTTAAAAGATTAAGTTTTTTTGGAATATTAAATATTTTTTGAAAGATTAAAATTTTTCAAGGATTAAATATTTTTTTAAAAGATTAATTTTTGTAAATATTAAATATTTTTTTGAAATATTAAATATTTTTTGAAAGATTAAAATTTTTCAAGGATTAAATATTTTTTTAAAAGATTAATTTTTTTCAATATTAAATATTTTTTGAAATATTAAATATTTTTTAAAAGATTAAATATTTTTTCAAGGATTAAATGTTTTTTGAAAGATTAAATATTTTTTTTGAGAGATTAAATATTTTTTTGAAAGATTAATTCTTTTTGGAAATTTTAAGTATTTTTTATTGAATGATTTTTTTGAAGGATTAAATATATCTTTTTTCCACAGATAATTTTTTTGACCATATAACTTACATTTGGAAATTGAACATGGGGCCCATACTTAAATGATTTATAATGTGACCCTACCATTATAAGAAATTAGAAATCATAATATGGGCCCACCTTTTTCTGATTGTTAACATATGACCTACTTTAGGAATGAAGTAGCAAAATTACTTTGAGATAAGTAGGAATCAATGTGCCGGCAAGTTGTTCTTTAAAAAAAAAAAGTTTTGTTGTTCCAAGTTTATTTTGCCAATGGGTTAAGATTTTGAGATTCCTTCCCTTGAGACAAAAATTGGAACAATGATTTGTGCATACCAAACATGTTTTCTAAAGGCTTATCTCGCGGGAACATGGGAACAACCCAATGACACAATGCCAAACGCACCCTTATTTTCACCGGTGCACCGATAAAATACCTCCCACTCATACTTTGATCTAAAACTTTAATATGTGATTAAACAAATTTATCAATGTGAAACATAGCAGTTACACATCTTTAATAATACGTTCCCTTCTATAATCATAATAAGGACATCTTTGCCCAACCAAGTTTTAATGAGGGTAAAATTAATATTCTTGACATGACATTCTTAATTTTGGTCTGTAATTAATGTCATAACTTTACATTTTTACTATTTTCCACAATAATCACTTATGTAAGTAATAAAAGAGATAAGAATTACAAAAAGTAAAAATTTCTAACTTTAATGATCTCTTTAATAGTGTCAACATCACATAAAAGAATCCTAATTAGGCAAATCCTGGATGCCCATATTTACAACATATTCCTTATAGACATTAGGTGTTACTACCTTCGTTAATGGATCAGCTATCTTGAGAATCGTCAAAGCTCCTACAATATACACTAAACCATGTCGTACTTGTTCCTTAAGCACAGGGTATTTAACTTCCAAATACTTTAAATTGCTGGAACACTTGTCATTATTGGAGAAAGGCATTGTTGCATAATTGTCACCATAAATCATCAGTAACTTCGAGACACAATCCATAATCCAAAGTCCTGAGATGAAATTACGCATAGACAATGCATGACCCATGGCTTCAAAATAGGCCACGTACTTTGCACAAAACGTAGATGGAGTGGTCTAAGTTTGCTTGGTACTCCTCCAAGAAATTGCTCCGCCTGCTTGTAGGAAAATATATGTTGAAGTAGATTTCATAGTATCGGAACATCCGGCAAAGTCTGAATCTAAATATCCAATCACCTCCAAAAGATCGGATCTTTTATTTGTAAGCATATATGTTCGAGTAACGCTTAAGTAATGGAATATTTTCTTTGCCACTTGCCGGTGAAATATGCCCAAATTACTCTGGTATCTGATAAGCATTGCTCCTACAAAATTTATATCCGGTCTTGTACATGTCTAAGCATATATATCAAACTGCCAATAACTGCTGCACAAGGATACTTTTCCATTTGCTTCTTTTCTATTTCATTATTTGGACATTGGTTTTTACTAAATTTGTCTCCATTAATTATAAGAGCATCTTGTGGTTTATAACCTTCCATATTAAACCTCTTGAGGATTCTTTTGATATAGGCTTTTTGAGACAACGTAAGTAATCTTCGAGATCGGTCCCAATGTATCTTGATTCCTATTACAAATGATGCTTCACCTAAATCTTTTATATCAAAGTTTGCCTCAAGATAATCCTTGACTTCATAGATCATTTTGAGGTGATTACTCGCTAATAAGATGTCATCAACATATAGAACTAATATCATAAACTATCTCTCACTGACTTTAAGATATATACGATAGTCTACAATATTTTTAATAAAACTAAAAGATGTGATAATTTGATTGGATTTTAAGTACCATCATCTGAAAGTTGGTTTAAGTCCATATATTGACCTTTTTAATTTGCGTACTGAATTTTATTTCTCCGGTTCAATGAACCCTTCAGGTTGGACCATATAAAATTCCTTTTCTAAATTCCCATTTACAAATGTTGTTTTGATTTCCATGTGATGTAGCTATAAATTATAGTATGCTACAACTAAGCATGGATGAAAATCGCGGTATTGGCTAGTTCCAAAAACCAATACAATATGGATATTGGTTGCAGTTTGCAGTCTATCGCGGTCATCGTGGTGTGAACTTTTTTTTAATCCAACTAAAATTGAAAAAATATCCAAAGAATCCACAATATTAGAAAGGCCAGAAAATAATTTCTTTTTCAATTAGTAACAAGTATAAATCAAATTATCGGTCCTTTTTTATTATGACATCCTATATAGCTGTCTGCTGTTTTTTTTTTAAATTGTAATTTTTGTTTACAAGAACCATAATTATCAAGTTTGATTCATAAAAACATGTATTTTTATACTGATAAAATAAAAAAGATAATTAGTACTCTTAACATTCAAAAATATCTAAATCTCAACAAAAGTGAACACTAGTTAAAACTAAAAAGTTAAAAGCCTCTATTTTTAAAATACCAAATAATAGATCCATACAAGAAAAAGAGTGGAATGTAATCATCATATTCATGCCTCATTTTTTAAGCTCTTACTAAACAAATATTTATAAAAAAAATACAAAAAATAGAATATACTTACCTTTGTATAGTTGTTTTTGTGATTTTTTTAGACCAAATCCACTAAAAAAAAACGTTTTCTTGATGTGTTTGCAAGTGAAAGGAAGAGTAACCATGGTTGGGGCGTGTTTGGAAAAGAGAAGATGAGTAAAGGATGAGAAAAAGAGAAAAAAAATTAAGGCTTACACGTCTTTTTGCATACATAGCCGATATATTGTTTTAAAATATCGGCCGATTTATGGCAATATTTTAGTAATATTTTGACTGGTCGGTACCGATACCGATTTCTAGCCATTTATCGGTACACATCGGCCGATACGTAGCGGTAACGAATAATTTTTTTTATCTATGGCTAGAAGTGCCATAATTATTCTAAATGAATCCTTCTTTGATACTGGTAAGTAGGTTTTATTGTAATTGATACCTTCTTTTTAAGTGAAACCTTTAACTACAAGTCGGGCTTTAAATCGTTCGATTTTCCCTTTAGAGTCCCTTTTGGTCCTAAAGACTCATTTACAGTCAACGGCTTTAAACCCTGCAGGTAATTCGATAAGATCCCAAACTTCATTTTTTGCCATGGATTTAATTTCATATTTCATTGCATCTAACCATTTATCAAAAGTATAGTCATTCATGACTTCCTTGAATGTCCTTTGATATTCCATCATTCCAATATCTGCTTCCTTAAGATACACAACATAATCGTTCGAACTTACCAACCTTCTCTATCGATTAGACCTTCTCAATTCTCTCAGATCTAATTCATCAACATTCTATTGTGCATCATTTATTATAGGGGTGTAACGGTTCAGTTAACCACATGTTTTGAAAAAGCCATTAACCGAATTGTATTTTGTGGTTTTCAGTTTTTAAAAACTGTAACTGCAACCGTAAAAACCGTATAAAACCGAATAGTGGTTAACCGTATTAGATGGTTCGATTACGATTAGCCGCTATAGTTTTTTTTTTTTTTTGTCAAAATGCAAAATACATGTTCAAAAGACTTGTTCGATTATGGTTAACCATTATAGTTTTTTAAAAATCTTATTATGTGTGGAGAATATGCATTATTTCTATTTTAAAATGGGTTGGGCTATTATCAAAGAGGCATCTATGAGAGATAACTTTTTGGGGCTATGGCGATGTCATATATAGGAGGTGGGGATGGAAAGATCTAAAAAGACCAAATGGGTCTATAAAATGTCAATCCCATGAGATAACTCTTTTCCCTTCAATCCAACAATGAGGGGTGTAACATAGTAGGATCTATAATTCTATAGTTAGTTTAATTGTTAGACAAAATGCTATGAACTTGCTTTTTAGTTGGCTATCTCATTAAGACGGCCTTCCAAATTCTAATGACTCTTGTCTACCTCAAATGCCATTACACAATTTTTTAACTTTTTAAGTAAAACACACAGAGGAATCAACCCCACGGTTTATTTACAACTATATGAATTAATTGGTGGAAACAAGGTTCAAATAGGTTTAACAAATATTTTGATGTTTTCACAACTCGAGCCCAGGAGATCGGGTCTAACGGAAGCAAACGTCATATTTGGCAAACAACTTAGATACGGGAATCAACAAGCGTAACAAAAGATACGCATTGAAGTCAAGATGATGCATGAATGACGACATCTAACAAAATCTAATACTACGAAAAAGGGCTTATATCTACCTAAACTAAGTCAAACTCAACCGATCTACCTATCCATAACCTGAAACCAAACAAAAACAAGAGCAAAACACAATTAGCAACTAATTCATTAGGAATTAGCCGCTAATCCAGATCAACTTGGGTCGGAGTGTTGCAGATGCTTCAAGCAAGTTTTTTTTAATTAAAATTGAGTTATATTAAACTAAACAATATGTTTCATTGAAAAGGGCTAGGGCCTCTTTTTCTTCTTCCTTCTTCAGTCCTTTAAATGATCGAATCTACCTCTTTTTCTTCTTCTTTTTCTTCTTCTTCTTGTTTTGTTGAAAAGGGGGGGCTATTTAGTTTTTTTTGCTTTTAGGGCTTAGGGCTTCATCATTTTGCATAAAGTTAACAAAAATTACATTTTAGCTTCTTTATTTTTCTTCTAATTTTAAGTTAATAGATGCGTTTAACTGTTTTTACGATTAACTGAACTGTATGTTACAGTTCGGTTCGGTTATTAACCATGAGCTATGGCTGAAAACCAAAACCGAATCATGATAGATGGTTTTCTAATTTTAATAACCATAACCATAATCGAACCGTGAAACACGATTATTAACTGCGGTTCATTTGGTTCAATTTGATTAGGCAGTTTTTCGGATTTTTGTTACACCCCTAATTTATTATTTGATCACTCAGAGTATCTCTACGTTAATGGTTGTTCCTCCTCTAAATAATCTTTATAAGCAATATCGAGAGGAATTTCAACACCATCATTTTTATTAGGCAACACTATTTATTCTCTTATTTCATTTAAAGTACGGTTTTTAGTATGATAACTCCCACTGTTTTTGTGATCCTCTAAAAGTTTAACATTATTGAATTTTACGGTCTTAATAGTATGGTTTGGATAGTAAAACCTATACCCTTTAGACTTTTGCAAATAACTAATGAAAAAACCGCTAATTGTTCTTGGGTCTAATTTCTTTTCATGTGATTGAAGACTCTTATTTCAGATGGACAACCCTAAACCCTGAAATGGTTTAAACTGGGTTTCTTACTCGTCCATAGATCAAATAGGGTTTTCGGGACCACCTTAGTAAGAACACGATTCAAAATATAAATAACCATCTTCAATGCTTCTCCCTACATTGAATCAAGTAAATTGGTATTACTTGCCATGCTCCTAACCATATCCATAAGCGTTTTATTTCTCCTCTCAGCAACGCACTCTATTGAGGGGTTCCAGGAACTGTGTATTGAGCAACAATGCATTTTTCTTCTACGAATCTATCGAGTGGCCCAAATTACGACCTGATTCATCTTATCGACCATAGTATTCACCACTTCAATCTGATCTCACGAATTTAATTTTTCTGCCTAGTTGTTTCTCTACCTTCGTTTTGAATATTTTAAAGATATTCAAAGCTTCAGATTTATTTTAATGAGATAGACATATTCATGCCATGAGTAGTTATCTATGAAGGTGATAAAATACTCTTCTCCAATAAAAACAAGATACACACAATTTTTCACAGATGTCCGCATGAATTAATTCGAGAAGTCATGAACTCCTTGTAGCAGTTTTCCTGATTGTCCTTATTTGTTTACCTTTGATACAATCAACACAAACATCGAAATCAGTGAAATCTAAGTTTGGTAATAACTCTTTTTTTTTTTTTTACCAATATCTCCATTCTCTCTTTTAAGATGTGTCCCAAGAGTTTATGCCATATCTTAAATGAGTTCTCTTTTATTAATCTTCTCTTTAAGCCTACATTCATGCCATATTTAATGTGCCGGGTAGATATGTTTGTGTAAAAACTGAATATAACTTTAATTTCTATAAACCAACACATAAAGATCTACTACTAATTAAAACATCATTTTTATAAACATCCATAAATCCATTGCCAAAATTAAATGCATAACCATACTGATCTAAATTTGAAATAGAAACTAAATTTCTAGAAATAGTTGGAACATAAAAGGTATCATAGAGATCTAGTTGGAATCCAGTGTGCACTACAATTTTGTAAGTACCTATTGTTTCGACTCTCGATTCCTATCCATTCTCCATCATAATGGTTTTTTGGACATCACTTGAACTCCAACTTGTAAGGAATTCCTTCATATAACCAAAAACATGAACGGTTGTACTAGAGTCTTCTCACCAGATATTTAATAGAACATCTATGAAATTAGATTCGAAACATACAAAGGATAATTCACTGTTATTATCTTTATTTTCGAACCAATTCTTTCTTTTCAGACATTTCTGCTTAAAGTAACCCTTCTTATAATAGAAGAAACATTTCTACAAAGTCCTTTTCCTTTCCTTCTTTTCCAGTTTTGCTTTCATCTTATATGTTGTGATTTTCTGACATCACCCGTTGTGCACATCCATCAATCACAAGATCAACAAGAACAAGTCACACACAAGAAGAGACACGAGATTTACGTGGTTCACTCAAACAGGGCTACGTCCACGGGCACAGAGACGATCATCTTCACTATGACAAGTAAAGTACACAGAGACATACGTTCTCTCACATCGTCTCACCTACGTGGTGTGGGAACACCACAGGCAAGAGAGCTCTCACCTCTCTTCAGCTGCAAGATCTAGGGTTACAGACTATATATATAATCTCCGCTTTCTTAACCACCAAGAAAGCCCCGGTATAATTACCAAAATACCCTTGACCTTAAACCAGTCCCTGGCTAACCCAGTGGACTCATCCGGCTAAACCAGAATACAAGACATAAACCCAACAATCTCCACCTTCGCTTGAATTCCACACAACTCAAGCTACTAGGAGATAAAACCGGCAATGTCTTCACGTACCTTGCTGAATGGTACATCACTACACCAATGATATAGTATTCTTCAACATTTTGACTTGTTGAACCAGCACATGAACTTTGAGCAAAGCTTATCTTCTCGTTAAACTCCACCTCGAACTTAAAGCTCGAAACCATTGACGAATCTGAGTGATAGTGTGAATCACTCACCATCCTGCCCCATCTTCAACATCACTTTGAAGATCCAATCACCACAAACATGCAAGCAAAACAGATCGGGAATACAAGTCCAGATGACTTCACAACTGCAGAACAACCTCTGCCTCCGAGCGGTAAAAAAACTCCATTTGACCTGGCCTCCGATCAATCAATCAAACAAATGTTTGACAACTGCTGACACATCAGCTCCTCCTTACTGCTTTTCCGGCTTTGGGAAGATGAACAACATCACATGCGATCATGTGAACCCCAAACAAATAACTTCGTTTGAATCAGCAAACCCTTTGCAACTAGGCCGGCGACTCCTATTATTGGGTTTGCAACAACAACCAGGTCGAGTAGACCCGATTCTAGCTTGAATCCACCTCTGTTCAGATCTCCTCCAAATTTCTGCATCAAGTTATAGATCTCGTCACCATGAGCATGCTAGAAGAAACGAATCTGAAATCCGACTCAGGATGGCTCCGATATCGCAGAAACAAGTTTCTATGCTCCTAATAAGTCAAACTCTTCATTGACCGTCAAACAACCAATCACCCTCTTTCACTGCGTAGATCTGCTCAAAACGAGTACGTAGGTGCAAATGGATCTCCGATCGGACATCGGACGATCAAGATGTCGCAAAAATAATTTCAGCCGTTGAAACTGGTCAAATCTTGACTTTGACCGTACCTTCGCTGACGTCGGCTGATGTCAGACTACAATGCTGACGCTGACTGGGCTTCTGCAACCGGTCCAGGTCCACCCGACCCGAACACGCACTGAACCTGCTTCAGTGCATTGGGTTGAACTTTGCGAACATGGGTCAGGTTCTACCCGACCCGGAACCGACTTGGAACTGCTGGATTGAACTGCTGGGTTGGGCTTCTTGTACATGGACCAGGTCGACCCGACCCGACCCTACCTGCACTCATGCTGCTGGACTGGGCTGTCACTGCAGGTTGGGTCGAAACGACCCGACCCGAAACCAGAACCTGAAACCTGCTGTCCTGGGCTTATTCTCCAGGCGGGTCAGGTCCGAATGACCTGACCCAAAACCCAACCGACCTGGGAGGTCGTTTTCAACCTCTGCGCTGATCTACAACCCAGAACCATCTGGGTTTCTTCTTTGGCTACGGCTGCGTGGTCCGGCTGGCTCGTTGCTGGTCCGGCGACCAGCGGCGGCATGAGGCGACAGTGACGGCGACTGCGCGAGATGGCGGCGACAGCAACGACGGTACCTATTCTTCAGCGAAAACGATCTGGGTTCTGAAACAGAACCCTGTAGCCCCAGCCTTGCCAGCGAAGACGATTTCTTCATGCAAAGAAGGTCTGTTCAGACGATAACTAGTGACGGCAACTCCTCGGATCCGGCGGCAGCGGCGAGACGATCGCAGCGGCAGCGGCTGGTGAGAACTGTGGCAAGGCGATAGCAGCGGCAGCGGCTGCTTGGCGAGAACAACGGCAATTCCAACGGCAATTCCGGTGAGGTAGAGATCCGGCGAGGGCAACGGAGACGTCGAGAATCCCGGCGAATGTTCCTGTGATTTTTTTGTTTTTTTTTGGTTTCTGGTTCTGTAACCAAATGGCTCCCCAGTCGTTTTCCTCGGCTGCGACGAACGGTGGCCTGGTAGCGCTGGTGATGGCGAGGCAGCAGAGGCAAACAACATCTTTCTTCTCCGGCAACGACGAGGATAGCCCAGCAGCAGCGGCAGTGACTGTATTCTCTCCGATCCGAACCCAACAAGATCCGATCACAACCGCAGCGATCAACTCCAAGATCTGAACGAAACATGTGAATCCTTTTTCCTCCAATCCCAGCGAGAACGGAAAACCCAATCTCGTCTTCTTCTTCTCCGATGGTGGCCCAACCAGAGATCACGAAACTGATCTCTTTTTTTGTGTTTCGAAAACAGAGATCCGAACCCTTCGATAAGGATTCAATCAGTTGATCTTCATGCACACAACCTCCAAGCCACTAAGCGATCTCCACCTTACTTAGAAAACCAGAGGAATACCAACCTCAACTCTGATACCAATTGTTGTAATTTTCTGACATCACCCGTTGTGCACATCCATCAATCACAAGATTAACAAGAACAAGCCACACACAAGAAGAGACATGAGATTTACGTGGTTCACTCAAACAGGGCTACGTCCACGGGCACAGAGACGATCATCTTCACTATGACAAGTAAAGTACATAGAGACATACGTTCTCTCACATCGTCTCACCTATGTGGTATGGCAATACCAAGGGCAAGAGAGCTCTCACCTCTCTTCAGCTGCAAAATCTAGGGTTACAGACTATACATATATATAACCTCCACTTTCTTAACCACCAAGAAAGCCCCGGTACAATTATCAAAATACCCTTACCTTAAACCAATCCCTGGCTAACCCAGTGGACTCTTCCAGCTAAACCGGAATACAAGAAATAAACCCAACATTATAACATTGTCTTTATATTTGAGCTTATGCCTTTCCATGAGAGACATAATTAACTGTAATTTAGCCTTCTACTTTACGCTTCCTTTCCTCTTGATCATATTTTGCAATCAATTTACTGTTCACGGCTGTGAGTTTTGATTGTACGCTACTTTGAATGGTCTAAAGGCCGGCGGCATAGAATCTAAGATGAATTGAATAAGATACCCATCTAAAACACTCATATCCTTGAGCTTAGCTACAATGTTAGACATGTTTAAAATTTGTTTTCTTATGCCTTTGACCCCATCATACTTAATATTAGTCAACTGAGACATCAGTGATGATCTAAGTACCTTATCAGTCACCTCAAATTGTATCTTAACAGCTTCGAAGTAGTCATTCGCATAACAATTAGCATCAATTGACCCTCGAATACTCTTTGATATTGAATTGATAATTATTTTCAGGCTCACTTTATTGGATCTCATCCACTTTTCATATTCTACATTTTCAGCGGCAGAACTCGATTTAGTGTGCACAGGAGGTTTAGGTTCTTCTATGGCCATGTCCAATTCTAAATAACTTAATGCAAGAGACAGCATATTTTTCCAATTAGCATAGTTTGATCAATCTAAAAATGAGATGAATCCCAGATAGGATAGCAATGTAATTGAATTCGAAACTGAAAATATATACAACACAAAATATAATCTTTGAATTTAACACGAAAAAATAATTCAATTTAAATTTAAACATATAATAAATTCAAAATGGCGAGTAATAAGTACATCATCATGAATCACCTTTGGGTGAATATGACTTGTTAATTTATTACAATCCCTACTAATGTAACAATGGTTAATAACATATGTCATAAATAAGTTGATTATACCTTTAGACATAGATCAAGCATACTCATGCTATGCATATCAAACATATCCCATCCCTTTTTTCAAAGGGTCAAAAGATGATGGAGCGTTCGAGTCAATCTTTAATTTACATTTAAAACATAATTTAGGTGCAATTAAATGTCACAAAATATAGCAATCCTTAAACACAAAATACACAATGTATCATAATCTTGGGTTACTTTGGCAACATCCAAATTAAACAAATTATGAATTTTGCTAATAAGAAATTATAATTACACATTTAATGATCTAATGGGTTCATTTAAAAACATCTCCCTAATTGGAGTTAATAATTTTTCATCTTAATGATAAAAAATTAATTGCTCACTTTAACTTTAAAGTTGGGTTTCATTGAATATAAATCCAAATCGATGTTAATTAACTCATTTAAAACATTTAGATCAATAATCCATTAATTTAGGTGTCTCTATATATGATTAATTAACCAAATAACATTTATTGTAATTAATCAGAAGCCTAATTTCCTTAATTAATACTTTACAATTGAGGTAAACTTTCTTAACTCATGATCAATAGAAATTTGTAAAATTAAATGCGGAATTAAACTTTAATGAGTTAAACATGCACTAATTAATATGCCATAAAATCTAAAATCTCTAGATACTCGATGTCACAACCCGGGCCCAGAAATCGGGGGTTAGCGAAAAGCTAAGCCAGTGACACACGTACTCCCGTGCACGGGCATCCAAACCCAGTCCAGATGCACACACACAAGGGATCTAACACGTGCGAAACAAACGAACGCGGAAGCTGTAGATATCATAGCAAGCAACAAAGAAAATAGCGGAAGCCAAATCAAATACAAACGGAAACGACAAAGACAAATACACCGATATAAAACCGAATACACACCAAAATCAAAATACGCAAATATATACAGAATACAAGTCCAAAGTCCAAAGTCCGAATACAATCTCTCAGAATCCCAAAACGAAAAGCCACTGGTATGCATGCACGCACTTGGCAGAAGTGATCAGGCCCACTCTGCCAAACCTGAGGGTGCCTCTACACTCGCCCCTGCAGCCTCCTCGACCGCCGGGGAGCTGGGCAAGGTATCTGTGCCTGCAACACCACAGACAACACAAATGAATACAACGATCCAGCAAATACAAGTAACAGGGTTGTAACACTCATAGTATCAAAGTGAATATAATAATGACAGAAGATTAAATACAGAGTTCCATATTAGGAAACTAAGCCAATCGTGCATAGAAGTAAAACATGATATGTGAATCAAAACATAGAAATACTGACTAAGTGGCTACTACGTTAACCATGTTCTCTCAAATAGAGAGCAGAGCAGAGCAGAGCAGAGGAGAACACCGCTGTCCAGGCCAAAGGTACAAACGGGTCTCGGTTTCCTGGGTTCCGGGGTCCCAAAAGACAAAGCAACACTGCAGTTATACAGAGATACAGAGATCGAAGCCAAAGGTAACCCCGTCGGGCATCCTAGGGCTGAGGCTGAGTAGAGCCAGACCAATACCAATCAAATCAAATCCATAGGAAGGGAGATTATCCGCTTTGGACTCACCGATGACAAGGACCGGATCTTATCCTCACGTTTTAATCTCTGGGCAGAGCCACCAGGGAATACCCAAACTCAGAGATAAACAAAGCCAGCAAAGCATAGATATAAATCCAAAGCACAGCATAGATCAAAGCATAGTGCAGAACGAAGCATAGAACAGATATACAGGACGAAAACAAAAATGACTACGGAATGCATAAACATAGATTAACAGAACGGAGGGCAAAACCATAAACAATATGCAATGCATCTCAGATTAATACGGAGTCAAGGTTAATTACAAGCCAGTCCTAATCTAATTGTTCACTGTCACTAACCGTGCATGTTGATGTAGTTTTAAGTTAATCAATGCACCGTTGCCATCAAAGTGTTGCGAAATCTTTGCGTGCACTGACGTCCCTTAAACCAACACCCATGGGGAGGTGCTTAACAGTGATCAACACTCACATGAATAAGTCACAGCCTAACAGACTCTTCATGCGATCCAACGAATCCATTGGTCAGGTTTACATGGGTGGTTAACCTGTAATTGAGCCCTACAAGTCTCACCATTATCCTAAGTTATAATTCAGAATTGCCATGCCTAACGGTTTAGCCATGAGGGACCTATGGTTGAGCCGGAGACATCTTACGCGCTCGACGTATTATGCACTACAGCTTAACCATGGTTCCATTCAAAACACAGCTAAACTGGTCATCCTTCACCTCTGATCTGATGCCCCTTTCGGCTGAGCTACAGTCAGGATACGGCTTAGCCGTAGACCAATCCACGGCTTGGCCTTAGCATTCCACGGCTTAGCCGTAGCCACACCGTAGGAGTTCTGTGTTGGAAAAGTTTCGACTGATCAGAGATTTAATTCACGGCTGGGGTACGGTTTGGGTCACGGCTAGCTTACGGCTCAGCCGTAGGACAAATTACGGCTTAGCCGTAGCCTAGCCGTAGAACAAAATGAAATTTCGAGGCTCTGGAATGTGAGCCGTAGAAACTTACGGCTTAGCCGTACAATACAGAACACGAATTCGGGATAGTTACAGAATCTGAAATGTGGTACAGAAAAGTCTCAAAACAAGTCACAGAGGTTCCAATTTCACAAAAATTGGCTGTAAACATCAGATACACTAAAGAAGATGGAAATCAAAGCATTCAAACAGAGCACCCATGTGTGTTATCAAAGCCTGTACTTATACTTGCCTCAAATCTGGAAATCCACTGAATCAAGCTCCAAAGCAACTAAAAATCAAAGCAAATCAAAGAGATACACCATGCATGAGATGAAGACATAGCAATCAGAGAATGAGAGGTGCAATTGGAGAAGAAGAAGAAAGAGTTGGGAAAGAACCCACTTACCCAAAGCCACAAAACATAGACAGAGAGGAGAGGGAGAGAACCCAAATCAAACAAGGAATCCACTCCTCAATCGAGCAAGAGAATAGAAGAAGAGAGAGAGAGAGAACGAGCTGAACATGGAGCTTCTCCTGGAGCCTTCTCTCTTGCATGCAACGTGGAAAACAAAAGAGCAGGGAGAGAGACATCTGGAGTTGTATTGTATATATATAGGTTTTGTAGTTTAGGTCAAAGTCCGAAGAGTTTATACTAATTACAGTTCAAGTCACACGAAGGTCCATCTTCCTCAATTGACTCCAAACGGATCTGACACAGTTACGGAAATTGTCGAGCTCAACGAAATACGCGTGCTGACACCAAGATGATGCAAAGATGATATGAGCAAAACAAAAGCAAAATTACGAAAAAGGGCTTAGAACTACCTATTCCAGGTCAAAGGTTACTCAACTACCTATCCAAGGCCCAAAACCAAGACCAAAAGAAATAAAACAAAACAAAACACACTAATGAGCCACTAATCCGGCTCAAAGGGATCGGGGTGTTACATCCTCCCCCACTAGGAATCATTCCGTCCTCGGAATGACTACCTACCTGTGCAAAGAGCTGGGGGTACTGGCGTGCTAGCTGCTCCTCTAGCTCCCAAGTAGCCTCATCTGGACCGTGATGCTCCCACAACACCTTAACCCATCTGATAGTCCTGGTACGGAGAATCTGCTCTCGGGTGCCAACGATGCGAAGCGGACGCTCAACGTAAGTTGCATTAGGTTGAATCTGAATATCATCATAGCGAATCACATGGCTTGGATCTGGCACATACTTACGGAGCATCGACACATGGAAGACATCGTGCACACCGGAGAACTCAACTGGAAGCGTCAACCGATAAGCTAAATCTCCAACTCGGCTCTTGACTTCGAACGGTCCTACATATCTCGGAGCTAACTTGCCCTTCTGACCAAATCGAACTGTGCCCTTCATCGGAGAAACCTTAAGAAATACCCAATCTCCGACTTGGAATGCCAAAGGTCTCCTCCGAGTATCCGCATAGCTCTTCTGTCTGGATCGAGCAATCTTCAGATTCTCTATCACTTTCTGCACTTTCTCTGTCGTCTCAGCAATGATTGTCGGACCATGGAAACTTCTAGTTCCAACTTCTTCCCAGCACACTGGGGTCCTGCACTTGCGTCCGTATAGAGCCTCATATGGCACCATACCAATACTCTCGTGGAAGCTATTGTTGTAGGCAAACTCACACAATGCTAGATGCGTATCCCATTCCTTCTCAAAGTTCAGCACACTAGCTCTGAGCATATCCTCCAACGTCTGAATGGTACGCTCCGACTGTCCATCAGTCTGGGGGTGGTATGCCGTACTAAAACTCAACTTCGTGCCCATAGCTTCCTGAAATGCTCTCCAGAATGAAGATACAAAACGACTATCACGATCAGACACAATCGATACTGGGGTGCCATGCAATCTGACTATCTCGTCAACAAACTTCCTGGCCATCTCTGTGAATGTCATCCCCTTCTTGAACGGAAGGAAATGCGCTGACTTAGTCAATCTGTCCACTATTACCCAGATAGCATTGTTCTTTCTACTGGTTGGCGGAAAACCGGAGACGAAATCCATCGTAATATGCTCCCACTTCCACTGCGGAGTGTGCAATGGATGCAATGATCCTGGAGGTCGCTGATGATCAGCTTTTACCCTCTGACAGGTCAAACATCGAGCTACGAACCCTGCGATCTCCCCCTTCATATTGTTCCACCAAAATCTGTCTTTCAAGTTCCGGTACATCTTCGTACTCCCTGGGTGCATCGCATATCGGGCATCGTGCGCATCTGTCATCAACTTATCTTTCAGCTCATCCACAGCGGGAACACACAATCTATTCCTGAAGTACAAAACTCCATCTATCAAGCTAAAATCCGGTCGATCTGCCATCCGATCCCTGAACTTCACCAGGAGGGGGTCCTCAAACTGGCGATCCTTGATCTGCTGAATCACCTCAGGCTGAAACACGAAAGTAGTAGCTAATGTCACCAACTTACCTACCATCCGAACCTCAACGGGCTGATCATGCACAAGCATATAGAATCCTGCCAACACCTGAAGACTGTTTGTCCTCCTGCTAAGCGCATCAGCAACTACATTGCCTTTGCCTGGGTGGTACTTGATCGGAAAGTCGTAGTCTTTGATAAACTCCAACCATCTACGTTGCCTCATATTCAAGTCATGCTGATCAAACAAGTACTGCAGACTGTGATGATCGGAATGGACCTCGAACTTTACACCGTACAAGTAATGTCGCCACAACTTCAGTGCAAATACAATAGCTGCTAGCTCCAAGTCATGTGTGGCATAGTTCTTCTCATGTTCTTTCAGCTGTCGGAATCCATAGGCAATCACCTTCTGATTCTGCATCAGTACACAGCCTAGTCCAACGCGAGAAGCATCGGAATAAATCACGAATCCCTCACTACCATCCGGGAGAGTCAACACTGGCGCCATAGTGAGCTTTTCTTTCAACATCTGGAAACTGCGCTCACACTTTTCTGTCCACTCATACGGGACCTTCTTCCGAGTCAACTGAGTCAGCGGTGCTGAAATCTTCGAAAAGTCCTGCACAAACCTGCGGTAATATCCCGCCAAACCCAGAAAACTCCGAATCTCTGTCACTGATCTAGGACGGGGCCAATGGACTACTGCCTCAATCTTCGCTGGATCCACCATCAATCCATCTCTAAAAATCTTATGACCCAGAAATGTAACTTGTTCTAGCCAGAAATCACACTTAGACAACTTTGCATACAACTTGTGATCTCTAAGCAGCTGTAATGCTTTCCTCAGATGGTCTGTATGTTCTTCAGCAGTCTTCGAATAGACCAATATGTCATCTATAAAAACCACAACGAACTGATCCAAGAAGGAAGTAAACACCCTATTCATCAATGCCATAAAAGTTGCGGGTGCATTCGTCAAACCAAATGGCATGACAAGGAACTCGTAGTGTCCATACCGAGTCCTGAAAGCTGTTTTAGGAACATCCTCCTCCTTCACCCTGAGCTGGTGATATCCTGACCTCAAGTCAATCTTAGAGAAGTAAGCTGCACCCTGAAGCTGATCGAACAACTCATCAATCCTAGGCAATGGATATTTGTTCTTGATAGTCACTTTATTCAACTGCCTGTAGTCAATGCACATCCGGAAACTGCCATCCTTCTTCTTGACAAACAATACAGGAGCTCCCCAAGGTGAAACACTTGGGCGTATAAACCCTTTATCCAACAGATCCTGCAGCTGTTTCTTCAATTCCAACAACTCTGCAGGTGCCATACGATATGGAGCTCTACTGATGGGTGCTGTACCTGGCATCAAGTCAATAGCAAATTCTACCTCCCGAACTGGTGGCAACTCTGGCACATCCTCCGGAAAGACATCCGGAAACTCGCTGACTACTGAGATCTCACTGAGCTGTCGCTGATCTTTCTTCTCTGAAATGAATGCAAGAAATCCCTCACATCCCCTACGAAGCATCCTGTCTGCCTTACAAGCAGATATCACACGCCTTGGGCACTTCGTCTGGCTGCCCTCAAAACGAAATCCGCTACCCAAATCAAAGTAGATAGCCTTGCTGTAGCAATTGATACATGCATGATATCTTGCAAGCCAGTCCATACCAAGGATCACATCAAAATCCAGTGTTGTGAGCAACACGAGGTCTACAGGGAGCTGATGACCAGCTATCCGCACATCACACTGAGGGTAGAAAACACTGCACTCCACCCGCTTACCAACCGTAGTGGATACTAACAACAAATATGGAAGTGGTGTGGGTCGCTGTCGAAGCTGCACAGCAAAATGGGGTGCTACGTACGAACGCGTAGACTCGGAGTCAAATAAGGCTAAAGCTTCAGCATCAGAAATTAAAATTTTACCTTCCACTACCGTGGCCTCCTCCGCGCCCTCATGCGTAGCAGCATAGGCTCGGGCTGTCTGGCGGTTCTGCTTCTGGGCTGGGCGAGCTGGCTGAGATCTGCCCTGCGCTGTAGATCCTGCCTGTCTCGTCTGTGGAGAGGACTGAAACTTCGGGCATTGGGCCTGCCTGTGATCCGTAGAACCACACCCGAAACAAGCCCCACTCTTCCTCCAACATCTGTCGGTGGGGTGATCCTTCCCACAGTGACTGCAAATCACCTGAGTACTGCTCGAACTGCCCTGTTTACCCTTGAACTTCTTCTGAAACTGACTTCTGCCACTGAAGCCTGCCGTCCTCTTAGCCTCGGTTCGCTCCTCCTCAAATATGGCCTCTGCATCATAGGCCCTGTCAATAGCGTCATCCAATGTAGCCGGCCACATACAAGCAACCACGTGGCGTTTATGCCTCGGGTTCAGGCCGTTGACGAAGCGAGTCACCTTCTTCTGATCAGTATTTACCATGTCCTCTGCAAAGTGGGACAGCTCTGTAAACTTGTGTACATAATCTGCAACTGACAGCTGTCTCTGTTGAAGGTTGAAGAATTCCACTTCCTTGGCTCGCTGAATATGGAGAGGCATGAACTTCCGACGGAATTGCTGCTTGAAGGTCTCCCAAACTGTGGCACTGGGCATAGTCTGGAATGAGCTCTTAACACTCCTCCACCATGTCTTAGCTACACTCCGAAGCATAGAGGCTGTGAGCACTACTTTCTGCTTGTTACTGCACACAATCGTATCAAATAGCTCCTCAGTCTGTTCCAACCATTGCTCAGCCTGCAATGCATCCTCTATCCCATGGAACTCAGTCGCCCCTCGCTTACGGAACTTGTCGAAAAGAGCATTAGGATCTGATTCCTTAGGCTGGAAAATCACTTGCTGGTCTATACGAGGTGATGCAACTGCGGCAGCCTGACTCTGTCTATCTACCATGGATGCCATCTGTGCCTGTAATGACTGCATAGACTGCATCATCATCATCATCCGCTCCTCACTACTGATGTGTGGGGGTACTGATCCACTATCACCGTTATGGCCCTGTTGATTCTCATCCCGAGATCCTGATCCTGATGCCATCCTAAAAAAGAAAAAGAAACATAACACGCAAATATAAAATGCCCTGAGTTAGTCAAACCCCAAATCAACATATGAGACTTCGAGTCAAATAGTTGATAGCGTTATCTCACCACGATCTTAGATGCCTACATGCTTATAACTAGCATGCTCTGATACCATACAATACGTATGTCACAACCCGGGCCCAGAAATCGGGGGTTAGCGAAAAGCTAAGCCAGTGACACACGTACTCCCGTGCACGGGCATCCAAACCCAGTCCAGATGCACACACACAAGGGATCTAACACGTGCGAAACAAACGAACGCGGAAGCTGTAGATATCATAGCAAGCAACAAAGAAAATAGCGGAAGCCAAATCAAATACAAACGGAAACGACAAAGACAAATACACCGATATAAAACCGAATACACACCAAAATCAAAATACGCAAATATATACAGAATACAAGTCCAAAGTCCAAAGTCCGAATACAATCTCTCAGAATCCCAAAACGAAAAGCCACTGGTATGCATGCACGCACTTGGCAGAAGTGATCAGGCCCACTCTGCCAAACCTGAGGGTGCCTCTACACTCGCCCCTGCAGCCTCCTCGACCGCCGGGGAGCTGGGCAAGGTATCTGTGCCTGCAACACCACAGACAACACAAATGAATACAACGATCCAGCAAATACAAGTAACAGGGTTGTAACACTCATAGTATCAAAGTGAATATAATAATGACAGAAGATTAAATACAGAGTTCCATATTAGGAAACTAAGCCAATCGTGCATAGAAGTAAAACATGATATGTGAATCAAAACATAGAAATACTGACTAAGTGGCTACTACGTTAACCATGTTCTCTCAAATAGAGAGCAGAGCAGAGCAGAGCAGAGGAGAACACCGCTGTCCAGGCCAAAGGTACAAGCGGGTCTCGGTTTCCTGGGTTCCGGGGTCCAAAGACAAAGCAACACTGCAGTTATACAGAGATACAGAGATCGAAGCCAAAGGTAACCCCGTCGGGCATCCTAGGGCTGAGGCTGAGTAGAGTCAGACCAATACCAATCAAATCAAATCCATAGGAAGGGAGATTATCCGCTTTGGACTCACCGATGACAAGGACCGGATCTTATCCTCACGTTTTAATCTCTGGGCAGAGCCACCAGGGAATACCCAAACTCAGAGATAAACAAAGCCAGCAAAGCATAGATATAAATCCAAAGCACAGCATAGATCAAAGCATAGTGCGGAACGAAGCATAGAACAGATATACAGGATGAAAACAAAAATGACTACGGAATGCATAAACATAGATTAACAGAACGGAGGGCAAAACCATAAACAATATGCAATGCATCTCAGATTAATACGGAGTCAAGGTTAATTACAAGCCAGTCCTAATCTAATTGTTCACTGTCACTAACCGTGCATGTTGATGTAGTTTTAAGTTAATCAATGCACCGTTGCCATCAAAGTGTTGCGAAATCTTTGCGTGCACTGACGTCCCTTAAACCAACACCCATGGGGAGGTGCTTAACAGTGATCAACACTCACATGAATAAGTCACAGCCTAACAGACTCTTCATGCGATCCAACGAATCCATTGGTCAGGTTTACATGGGTGGTTAACCTGTAATTGAGCCCTACAAGTCTCACCATTATCCTAAGTTATAATTCAGAATTGCCATGCCTAACGGTTTAGCCATGAGGGACCTATGGTTGAGCCGGAGACATCTTACGCGCTCGACGTATTATGCACTACAGCTTAACCATGGTTCCATTCAAAACACAGCTAAACTGGTCATCCTTCACCTCTGATCTGATGCCCCTTTCGGCTGAGCTACAGTCAGGATACGGCTTAGCCGTAGACCAATCCACGGCTTGGCCGTAGCATTCCACGGCTTAGCCGTAGCCACACCGTAGGAGTTCTGTGTTGGAAAAGTTTCGACTGATCAGAGATTTAATTCACGGCTGGGGTACGGTTTGGGTCACGGCTAGCTTACGGCTCAGCCGTAGGACAAATTACGGCTTAGCCGTAGCCTAGCCGTAGAACAAAATGAAATTTCGAGGCTCTGGAATGTGAGCCGTAGAAACTTACGGCTTAGCCGTACAATACAGAACACGAATTCGGGATAGTTACAGAATCTGAAATGTGGTACAGAAAAGTCTCAAAACAAGTCACAGAGGTTCCAATTTCACAAAAATTGGCTGTAAACATCAGATACACTAAAGAAGATGGAAATCAAAGCATTCAAACAGAGCACCCATGTGTGTTATCAAAGCCTGTACTTATACTTGCCTCAAATCTGGAAATCCACTGAATCAAGCTCCAAAGCAACTAAAAATCAAAGCAAATCAAAGAGATACACCATGCATGAGATGAAGACATAGCAATCAGAGAATGAGAGGTGCAATTGGAGAAGAAGAAGAAAGAGTTGGGAAAGAACCCACTTACCCAAAGCCACAAAACATAGACAGAGAGGAGAGGGAGAGAACCCAAATCAAACAAGGAATCCACTCCTCAATCGAGCAAGAGAATAGAAGAAGAGAGAGAGAGAGAACGAGTTGAACATGGAGCTTCTCCTGGAGCCTTCTCTCTTGCATGCAACGTGGAAAACAAAAGAGCAGGGAGAGAGACATCTGGAGTTGTATTGTATATATATAGGTTTTGTAGTTTAGGTCAAAGTCCGAAGAGTTTATACTAATTACAGTTCAAGTCACACGAAGGTCCATCTTCCCCAATTGACTCCAAACGGATCTGACACAGTTACGGAAATTGTCGAGCTCAACGAAATACGCGTGCTGACACCAAGATGATGCAAAGATGATATGAGCAAAACAAAAGCAAAATTACGAAAAAGGGCTTAGAACTACCTATTCCAGGTCAAAGGTTACTCAACTACCTATCCAAGGCCCAAAACCAAGACCAAAAGAAATAAAACAAAACAAAACACACTAATGAGCCACTAATCCGGCTCAAAGGGATCGGGGTGTTACACTCGATCCATACCGTTACTCTGGTAGATCGAACTTTCAAGAGTTCATGGAAGAAAACGAATTGAAAATCCGAGTTCAGACGTGTCCACAATCATCAAATTACTATTTCAACGATTAAAACAATTGATATGTCCACATTGCTGACATATGTATTATGGGAGTGACTTTCTCATACCAAATTAGCCTTTTTATGATTTTGGATCGATTCTTTAATGACCTAAATATCATACCCTATTTAAGATTTTATATGTACTAAAGGTATGTACATGAGCTTTACTAGGTTAGGTCAGCAATGAGTTATGTCACTATACCATTCCTCATGTGATGCAATATGTCTCACGTCAATGAAATGTGTAAGCTTTCCCAGTTCAAATGTGCAATCGTGTAATATACACACAATTCAACTTCACCATAGAGATGTTTATTCATTATACACATAGTTTTTATTTTTTATTTTTTACACAATTAGCCATATGCCACTGGAAAATTATGATCATGAATTAATTACCGTCAAATTCATATTAACATTACTTTCTAACCATCAAGCGAGAATCAAATAAACATGAGCAAACATTAAATCCTATTGTGCAATAAACTTGATCGAGCACAAAACCGATATACATAATTCAAGCCATGTGATTAGATAAATAAACAATTATTTGATTATTCAAATTCTAATATATCCATGAATTTGAGGCTCTGATACCAACTGTTTAATTTATTATAATCACAGAATTAACTTTAACGGATCAAATATGAATAATATAATATATAAATTACATGCATACTTGGCTCCATTGTATGTTAAGGTATGGAGAAAAACAAGTTATTCGCACGCGGGGTTAATTTACAACTCACTTCTACTTCTCTCTAATGAGTGTAAGTGATGAGAGAGTCAAGCAGTAATCTCTTGAAGTGAAGCAAGTTACCCTAGATCCATATATTTATAAATCTCTGTGATAGCTTCCTTTTTGTCATGGAACTCTTACGTTGATTGGAATTATCCCTCGTATTAGTAATTTAAGTAGGAAAAAACTATTAATTTCCAAGTTCAATAAGATTTCCAAGTACCAAATTGAAGATAAGTTTTTAATTGATTTGAACTCCAGAGGTGAGACTCATGCATGGGCGTGTGGTCAAGTGGACCACACGTCCAATGCTAATATAAATTTAATAAAAATATCCCATGCGTAAACACTAACAACACTTACGCATGAAGTCATAAACAAAGAAAGGATTTAAGTTTCTATACAACTTATTGTATCTAAGACCTCAAAACTTTTTCTATGGAAGAAATGGTGGGTCTTACCAAAAACAAGGTAGATCATTTGGATAAAACAGCGTGCCTTCACAATTTTAATATGTAAATGGTTTAGATTTTCAAAAGGCAGGCCCTATCCACACTGATAGCTTAGTGGTAAGGCATTGCAGTCTAATAAAATGTCGTGGCACTACAAAGTTCTGCCCTATCCAATAGCTTAGTGTAGCACGATGGTGAAAGTTGCACACAAAAGATAAAAGCTGGATATTTTAAAACTAATTTATTATAATAAAACCATCAAGATGGATTCTATCGGGTAAGCCATATATTGTAGTCTGGCAAGGTCGAGTCAGACTCGTACATGTGGGCTTCGTGTTTCGTTTAAGTTGTTCTTGTTCCTACCCAATTTGTCATTAGCAAGTTTGACATCCATAAATAAATTGTTTACGGAAGTAAAAATGATGGGAAAAGTTGGTAATCATGGTTTTCGATAGATTAATTTTCCAAATAGTAGGGCCTACCTTTCAGTGACCTGAATTGCTCATAATATGCTTGGTTTTGTTTCTTATTATATTATAATATATGATGCTCCGGGGATTTGATTTAGAAATTGAAGTTCAATTTAATAATTAATCTCATAACTAATTTTGACTTTATGTTCTCAAATAAGAAGAGTCTTACGGAGTAACACAATTTGAATTTCTTTATTGTTACTGACTGAGGGTGCTCATGGACTAGACTAGCCTGAGCCTAACCTAAGCTAGCTGGCTTTGAAATAGGCTTCAGTCTTAGATTTTGGCACATGGGTCACGCTTAGACCAAAAAACCTAAACCTGTTTAAGATAAGGTTTGGAATTGCAACTGGTGGTAGAGAGCCTGAACCCTAGGCCAAGGCAAGAAAGGTTCACAATTTAAGAAAAAATTATTATTTTTTTAATAAGATGTAACTTGAACATGTACCCTTTCATATATGTCAAGTGCTGGATAAGCACTTATGGCCTAAGCTAGGCTAGGGCCCGGCTTAGGGCAATGGTCTAAAAAATAGGTCAAACTTGGAGCCAAACACCCCTATTGTCACCCGTTTTTTACTTCAATTTTGAGTACTAAGGTCTCACATAATATGGACTCTCCATCTATAACATATATTATTCGTCCTGTTGTGTATTGTGTGGTTTACTTATTTTAGTTTCCGTTTCTTTTCTGAAATTCAATATAATGTTTCTCATAATTTCACAACCTCCAAATCTATCAAGTATTTGACATCTTTTTTATATCTATTTTATTATTGAATTTAATTTAGTAAGCCTCTATTTTACTATTTAGTTTAGTGCTGTATGATTTGAATTTTTAGCTTTTTAAAGTTTTTTTCTTTTCTTAAATCAAGACTATAGTTTTTCTTAGGGATATGATTTTTCCCTTTGCGGTTAGGGACCTCTGAAATTCTTATTAGGGATTTTAAATTTGAGGTTAGTTTTTTTTTATAAAATTAAGAATAGAGTTTTTCAATTCTTATTAGAGATTTCAATTTGTGGTTAGGGGTTTCTAGAATTGAAAATATTTTTATTTTGAGGTTTTGAATTTTTCGATTTTTGGTTAGGGATTTCAAGTTTTGGAATAGTATTTTCTGAGACTGTGAATAAGGTTTTTCAATTGACAACGTTAGGTTTATTTTAAGAATGATTCAATTTAGCACAGTTTTATATTTTTTATATCTAAAAATTAATGGAAGGTATAAAATATATGAAATTGCTTTGCATTTTCTAATTGCTAGTTTTTACTTGAAATTTTATATTAAGAATGATATATTTTATTTATTTTTTAAATCTGCTTTCTATCTAAAAATTAATAAGAAAGTGTATTTTTATGATTGTTACACATGGAGATAGCATCCTCCCTATCAGTGACTTTACTTAAGCTTATAGATTTTTATAAGAAATAATGTTGTATGTTAGAATTCGGATAGTATAAACATATGAAATCAAATCAATTTTGATAGTTTTTATCACGAACAAATTAAATGATATTTTTTGGTATGGTAACTATTGATCGTGCCAAGCATGGGTGTATTTTGCCGGTTTTTTTATTTTTATTTTTTGGTAAGATGCTGGTTAAATTAACCAAACAAAATTTACATATATTTTCCTTTGCTAGTTTTAGTTGATGTTATTTTACACGCATGATTTCTGATAATTTCTTTATTTAACAATTCTAATCTAGATAGTTATTATCATATTGAATCATGGATCACATAGGTGATGTATCTTTGGAATAGTTTGGATCTTCGCCAAGTGAATCACACGTATAAGAATTTGATTGGACTTAACAACTTGTATGGTCTTTTGTCACTCCTTGTATAATATTAAAGAACTATTAAGCATTTATTCTTAAATTAAAGGGTTAATTAGAGCATTAGGGGCCTATAAATGCTATACATAATGTAGCTACTAGGGTTCAAACCTGGGCAACATCCTCCTCATTCGTGGATATGTTACCTCACCAGAGATCTCCTCCCCTAACCTTTAGCCATTGGCTCGAGAGTTATTTAATTCTGACGAGTAAGGACTATTTTTTAGAGGGTACATACATGACTGCACACATAGTACCTGGATAACGCAAATGCGTTATGTTTTTTTTATCTATTTTTCACGAAATAATCTCCATGCGACTTTCTTGAGCTTTGCCAACAAATTGCCCAAAGTTTTAGAGGCAAGTGGTCAAGGCAGTGGCTCGATCAAGTCTTGGGTTTACTCCCCAAGGTCTCGAATTCAACACCCGCCCCATGCGTTATTCGGGTATTAGGTGTGAGGACATGTTTATACTCCCTAGAGATTAGCCCTTCCTCAAGAGTTTTTTATTCAATTTTAACGAGCAATGACTATTCTCTAGGGGATACATACATAGCTGCACACATAACACCTAGATAACGCAAATGCATCATGTTTTTTTTTATCTATTCTTCACAAAAGAATCTCCATGTGATTTTCTTGAGCTTTGCCAACAAATTGCCCATAGTTTCAAAGGCAAGTCGTTAAGGCAGTGGCTCGATCAAGTCTTGGGTTTGCTCCGCAAGGTCTCGAGTTCGACTCTTGCCCATTGCATTATTCGCGTACTAAGTGTGAGGCACTGTATGTACCCCAGATATTAGCCCTTGCTCGTTAAAATAAAGTAACACTTGGGTCGGAGGCCAAGAGCTTGTTCGGCGTTGTTCTCATGTTATTTTCAATTTTGTGCTCAAATCTAGTTGTGTTGAGATTGAGTTATGCCAAGATTAAATTTTGCAGAACTTGTTTGGACACATTATATTAAAATACTCTGTTAAAAATATGTCACATGAAACTTGTTTAATAATGGTGTAAATTGTGGGATTTAAAATGTGGGACCCATATTTTAATATTTGTGCCACTTTATTATCGGCATACATAGGACCCACTTGTAAAAGTTACATCGTAGCACCGACCTTTTAATGTTTGCCCCACTTATTTTTCAAATGGATATTTTTTGGAAAGATTAAATATTTTTTTGATAGATTGAATATTTTCTTAAAAGAGTAAATATTTTTTTAAATGATAATATTTTTTTGACCATATAACCTATATTTAGAAATTAAAACATGGGGCCACATTCATGGGAAATATAATGTGGCTCCACTTTTTGTGATTTTTTTTTCTGAAATATTTTTTTTGAAAGATTAAATATTTTTTTAAATGATAATATTTTTTTGACCATATAACCCATATTTAGAAATTAAAACATGGGGCCACATTCATGGGAAATATAATGTGGCTCCACTTTTTGTGATTTTTTTTTCTGAAATATTTTTTTTGAAAGATTAAATATTTTTTGGAAAGATTAGATTTTTTTAAATACTAAATATTTTTTTGGAAGATTAAATATTTTTTTGAAAGAATATTTTTTTTAACCATATAACCCACATTTAAAAATTAGAACAATAAACCACAGTCATAGGAATTATAATGTGGCTTCACTTTTTTTTTTTTTGGGAAAGATTAAATAGTTTTTTGAAGGATTAAAATTTTTTTTTGAAAGATAAAATTTTTTATGAAAGGTTAACATTTTTTTTGAAAGATTAGATTTTTTGAAAGATTAAATATTATTTTTGAAAGATTAAAATTTTTTTTTTGAAAGATAATATTTTTTTGACCAAGACATAGGGCCCACACTCAAAAGTTTAAATAAACATTTTTTTGAAAGATACTATTTTTTTGACCAAAACATAGGGTCCATGCTCAAAAGTTTAAATAAATTGTTTTTGAAAGATAATATATTTTTTTTACCACAACATAGGGTCCACAATCGAAAGTTTACAATGTAGTTCCAACTTTTTTAGAAATTAAGATTTATAATATAAGCTCACATTTTGTAATTCTTACTATGTGACTCACTTTAGAAATTAAGTAATAAAGTCACTTTGAAATAAGCAGGAAATAATTGTACTAGCAAGTTGTTTTTTTTTTAAACAAAGTCTTTTTGTTTCGAGTTTCTTATGCCAGCCGATTAAGATTTTGAGAATTCTTCCGACGAGACGAAAATTTAAAATACTGATTTGCACATCCCAAACTTATAAAGTACCGGGTACTTCCAAAATGTACACGTACTCGTACCGAGTATTATCCGTACACGTACCTTGTATGGGTACGGCAAAAAACGTATTGGGTATGGTCAAACGTACCCAGCATGCTTTGACTTTGTGGGTACGAAATGGGTACATTTGTGGATACGGGATGGATACGTTCCTGGTACTTTTATAAAAGTTTTTTTTCTTCTTGTAAAAACTTTTGTAAGAGTTTGAAAAAGTTAAAACTATAAATTTTAACTTTAGCCCTAACCATTCTCAACGAACTTAAACGAAAAAAGGTTTTAACTCTAACCCATCTCCAATCCCCTCGTTTTCAACAGAAAAAATAAGAAAATGGAAAGAAAGAAGAAGAAGAAAAATAAAAAGGAAGAAATGTTAGATTATGAAATATAAAAAATAATATTACTATTGCTCTTTTTTTTCATTAGGTTGAATTTGTAATAGTTTTAAGTAATTGTTGGCTTGTTTTATTTAATAATTCTAACATATTTTAATTATTAGCATATTGCATTATTAAAATTAAAAAAAATAATTCTTAATAGACATACCCCAGCCATATCCGCATCTTGTTTTTTTAGGATTTTGCCAATTGGCGTACACGTACTGGTACTCGTGCTTCATAGTACCAACTATATTTTGTACAAGCTTATCTCATGAGAACTTAGGACCACTCGAATGATACGATGCAAAATACATTCCAAAAATTCGAACGCTGGGCTAGCAATGGATATCCTAAGTTAAATATATATATATATATAGTTTCAAAGGCAAATTAGGGCCAAGAAAAATAATGAAGCCGAGTGGACAAAATTGTGTGAATCGCTTGAGTTTGAGTTGACTCGTCCGAATTCTGATTCTTTGGGGTATCTTGGATTCCCCCACCTGAATGACAACTCTTTCTTTTTCTCATTAAATAGTTTGTTCGGTTGTTGGCCCCTCCCACCCAGTGGCTCATGAATTTAGATGCTTTCCATTTTGACTTAAATTTTTTCAAAGGAATCTACATGTAGCTGTTTCCCAAACATTGTTTTGGAAAGTTGCAATGTACTTTTTCTTCATATGTCGAAATTACCATGTTGTCCTTGGATTCATCATAGAGAATCGTAATCTTTCATACCAAATTAAAGCGAATCGTTCATTTCCAATCGATAATTTTGCTAGAGAAAAGGACTCAAATACCCTTGGTGTTTTCCATTTACGATACTACCCTTGCTTTTATGAAAGAATCTCTTTCTATAAACATAACGCACAAAATCCGGAGTAGTCACGGGGAAAATGAGACAAGAATCTCTTCCTCAAAACTCCTGTGTAGCACAAGCTTGTTGTATGTAGAGATCAGCTCTAAGAGGCCCACCCTTGATGGATGTAGATCCGATTATGCCTTTAAAGAATTTTATGAACTATTAAATTTTAAAATTTTTATATCAAAGACTAGGATAATTTGATGACGTTAATTTTGCATGATCCTCATCCATTAAAAGATCCTTTTCCCTGTCTTACCGAAAATGATGGGAAGCATAGATCTCCCCAAATCACATCAAACCATAGTATCCAGTTAAGATTTTACATCAATGGACCTCTCTGCAGAAAGTGAATTCCATTAGACCCGATCAGTAGACTAATATTTCAGTTCTTACACAAAAAGGTAAAATATTTTATCTCACCAAACAAAGAAAGCTATGTACGGCACACGGCGACGTCTCCAACATCATTTTTCATAGAAAATAAAAACTGCCCCAGAAATATTACACCAAAATAACTTCTGATTTTTTTCCAGCATCTCAAGGCCTTCAGCTGCCAGTGGCCACCGATCAGATGGGTATGATCAAAACCAGGAAGATCTATAATGTTTATGCAACCATAGTGGGAAGCATAATTATACCATGTGAGTTATGCAGAAGAAAAATTGCGGATTCAGAATTTTCATGTAATGGGTGTAAACCGTAATAGATAGTTTGGTTTAAGAGGCAAATTGAAAATCTTCGTGTGGATTTTTGAAGACGGACTCAAGATTTTTATTGAAAATTTTGAAATACAATTAGAATTTTTATATGGGTTCTGAAAGCACACCACAGTTTGGTGGATATGACCGTGCCTATATGGAGGTGCTTGTACCTTGGTCCACTCCTGCAGATGACTGACACTAGTTTGGTATATATGCGCAGACTGTGGTCCACTGGAAGAATCACGCAAAATCAATTACAAGTAAAGAGGAAAGTAAGAAAGGATGGGGACTACCTGGAGATACTCATGTACATAGGATATATGCATAAGTGATGGAATCTGATGGCGGTAAGAGCTTGTCATTTTGCTAAGGAAAAGCATCTCCCCCACTCTGTCCTCTAGACAAAATCCGGAGAATATCAAGAGTCTGGCCCACTGCCTCCACCAGAATCCTTATCTCTAAAAGAATAACTCAGCAAAAACATTAACAATACAGAACCAGACAGCTGACTTTTACCGCTTCTTCTTTTGATGGATGCAACCTTTTCTCTTACATTTGCCCTTTTTTCCTCTTGTCCCTTTCTCCAAAAATTTTTTTAACCAGTTCACAAATGGACAAGCTTGTGCCAAAGAAATAGATGGCTTTGAGCTTGCATTTTATATTATTATTATTATTATTTGATTTATCTTGTGTGTGATTTACGTTTGCTGATCAACCAGTTGTTACTCACATGACATGCATTCGGCTGCTAGTATTAGTTAAAATTTTCTATTGAGCAGAGTGATATATGTCGTTGGGTTTTTATGGGTAAACAAAGAACTATGCGTTAGCAAGCAATAGTTAGCTACAAATTGTCCACAACAATTACAGTTGCACGCTTTCGAAATGGAGCTCACTTGGATATATGCAAATCAATGAGAAGAATAATTGGCAGTTGCAGTATCGACTTGCAATGAGCAATATATTGGCACAATATCATGATAGTAGTGAAGGTTTTAGAATCACCATGATTCAGAGCCTAAACCAGATTTTTAAATTGCAGTTTAATTAATAATGGCAAAAATAAAAGAACACATAGATCAATCAACCACATAAAAGACAAGGCACACGATTTTTTTACATGAAACCTTATGCGGAAAAAGCCATAAGTCCAATAAAGACCAACAGCAAGCACTATGAATCAAGTAATTACAAGATATACTCACAAATCCCTTTTCCAGTTTCCATAACCTAAGGATTATAGTTCTCCTTGCACAACTTCACGTTGCAATGACTCTGCACTGTTCACTACTCTCCGCATTTGATCCAATCACCATGGAACCATACGGTGAACAAATCTTCTACACAAGGAGAAAATTTTCTACAAGAGATGTAAAAGCAACAACCTTTAGAATAAAAGACTTTAGTCCTATCTCTTTAATGGATGCTCTAAAGAAGAAGGTGAACTCCAATAGGTTTTCTCAACTCAAAATAATGAGATCTATGTAAGGGTTGAGAGATAACTCCCTTAAATAGTCCATAATTTGTGCCTTAGGATTAAGGTTTATATAGAACACTAGTTCTAATACAAATAGGAAATAATTTGCAAACAAGAAAGTGGGTTTTCTTTGTTACTCGCTTGAGCAGATGAATGAGCACTCGAGCGGACAGCAACTCTGTTTGGGCAAATTTGCACCCCGTGGTCTACCGAGCTCTGCTCGATGCTTGCTTAAGCAAACACTAGTCTGGTTGATTTTTCTTCGACTTCTCCGCATTCTTCGCTTCAGCTCTTCTAGCAACACAACTATAGTCTATTCTAACATAAACAAAGAATTGCAACTCAATGAACCCAGAATTTTGTCCAACCCATCAATTAGCCAATTACATAATTTCAACAATTAGCTATTTAATTAAAGTTCCTAAAGTTTAACTTTTTCTTAAGTTTATATGTGAATTTGAATCATTGAGGCTCTAAATCAAATGGTTACTGTTGTGCACGTGCGAAAGCATGTAACTTGCGATCGACTAATCAAAGCCACACATAAGAAGAGAGCACTCAAAGGGTTTACGTGGTTCGCCCAAACCAGTGCTACATCCACGAGCACAGAGATGACACCATCTTTACTATCACAAGCAAAGGCATGCAAAGATATTCATACTCTTATCATCTCTCTTACATGGTGTGGAAATACTACAGGCAAGATAAAGCACTCTCTTCAGTGCAAGATTTATAGTTATAGGTTATACACATATAATCTCCCTTTTCTTAGTCACTAAGAAAGTCCTAGTACAATTACCAAAACATTTATGACCTTAACCCGGTCTGTGGCTAACCCAATGGACCCATCTAGTTAAATCGGAATACAAAATATAAACCAAACAATCTCTATTTTGGCTTAAATTCCTTATCTCGAGCCACCAGGAAATAAAACAGACAATGTCTTCACGTATTTTGATAACAAGTATGTCATTGCACCAATGGTGAAATCTTCTATTCGGTTAACCCTGACTGTAAGACATAAACCCAACAATCTCCACCTTGATTTAAACTCCACAACATGAACAACCAAAAGATAAAATCAGCAATGTATTCACGTAACCTGCTGAATGGTACGTCACTACACCAACATGCAATCTTCTTCCTTCAACACTTTTAACATGTTGAACCAGCATATGAACTTTGAGAAAAGTTCATTTTCTTGTCGAACTCCACCTCTAACTTGAAGCTCGAGGCCATTAATGAATCGAAGTGATTTTTTTATCAATCTTCAACCAACCTTCAAACTAACAAAATTACTGCACTACATTGCGGATCTTGTTACCACGAGCATGCTAGAAAAAAGCAAATCTAAAATCCAACTTCAAATGGCTATTATATCGCATAAATTGTTTTCTATGCTTTGATTGATCAAACTCCTCCGTTGGCCATCAAATAGCCAATCTCCCTCTTCCACTGCATAAATTTGCTCTAAATGAGTCCGTAGGTACAAACAGATCTCCGATCGGTCATCAGCGATCAAAATATCGATGAAACAAAGTTTTACAATCAATCTAAGTCAAACTGTTTTTGACCTATAACGCTGATGTGGTGCTGATGTCATCAATTGATGCTGCTGAACTCTAGGTTGTGCATCTATAGACATGTTCAGGTCAACCTAACCCGCACCAAAACAGAACCTCTTCACTAGCTGGGCTTTGTAGCAACCGAGCCAGGTTTCACCCGACTTGGACTTGACTCGACCTGGGATGGAAAACCCAGGCACTTCTCCTTTCTTTGCCAACTAGGTTCTACAGCCAGAGGAACTGAAGAACCTCTGTATTTTTCCTTTCTTATTCGGCACAATAGACAACAAAGAGCGCCGGTGGATTGCCGACCAAGGCGACGGCGACCATAAGAGAAGATTTCGGCAGGCTGTGGAGGCGTTGACCCCATCAGAGGATCTCGATTCCTTCCTCGGTGATGGTGCACTCGAATGGTAGCAGTTGTCAGTAGCTCATTACAAAACAAGGAAAAACCAAACCCTTTCAAACCCAAGACTTGGGTTTTCAAAATGTGATCAACCAGCCAACGCAAGATCAGATCCTCTGTCTCTGTGATTTCTAAAATTCAGACACTGCCCTCTTCTTACGATCACCTTTGGGAAACCTAATTTGGGAGGCCCTCTTCTATCTTCAAGAACCAGCTAAGAACCGCAATCATTCCTTCTCTTGTCTCTTTTTCCTCAGGTGAGATGGCGGGGGGGAGGGGGGGGATAGTAGATCCTCTTCTCCGACCACGAACTGCGACTTCTGCTGATCTTCTCCACCTATTATGTGGCCCATTCAGATCAAACCAATCTCTGGATATGTAGGGCTGACGTCAGCAGTATAATTAAAGGGAGTTTGATCGAGTTCAACGACTGAGAAGTTTGTTTGCAATATCTTGATGTTTAACGGGAAAATGAACTTTGCTTAAAGTTCATGTACTGGTTCAACATGTTAAAGTGTTGATGGAAGAAGATTGCACCGTCGATGCAATAACATACCATTCAGCAGGGTAAGTGAAGACATAAACCCAACAATCTCCACCTTCGTTTAAATTTCGCAACATAAGTCATGAAGAGATAAAACTGGCAATGTCTTCACGTACCCTATTGAATAGTACCTCACTGCACCGATAGTGCAGTTTTCTTCCTTTAACACTCTAACATATTGAATCAGTATATGAACTTTGAGCAAAGAAAACCCGATACAAAGACCAAAATACTCCTGGCCCAAAGCCTAGTCCAAGACTAATCTTATAAACTAAACCGGTGAACTTGGAATATAAGATATAAACCCAACAATTACGATCATCTAATAGTGCTTTTGTAGGGCCCATTTGCCAATATATGATGAAACTTTCTAATCTCTCTACCACATAGGTTCGCTTGTCTCCAACTGAGCTCTACATCCAAGTTTTGCAACTATATGCTATTTATTTAAAGATGAACATTACTCCAATCCATCTGTGCATATGTACACTTAGCTTGAAACAATTCTCAAGAGATTTCCTATAGGAAGAGAAATTTGTAGCAAATGTAAATCGAATCAATTGCAAGTGAACTGTCCTCACTATCATCATCTTATTCTTTATCTCATAAATGTTTACAAGTGAGCCAAGGCGTGGATAAGGACGAGGACCGCCAAACGAGAATCTTTTCAAATGGCTTTTTCCACATGTGAAAGGAAAGTAAATTTCAAGGCAAAAGAGGAGACCCCTGACTGAATCAAGAGCCCTCTAGAAGTAAGGATTCTCTTCGGAAACGTGAGAAGGAAGCATCACCCAAGCAGGGGTGGGAGAATCTCACCGTTCTGTCATTGGAACCTCGCCACATGTCCTCATGCGATTGGCCGAAGAAGCCATTTTTAGTACCAGATGGACATTCCCTCCCTGTGTCGTCCTCATTTTCGTTTCAATTGCTCGAAACGGCGAGGACTCATTGGCTTGAAGGTCACTGTATACTGCCCTTGATTTATTTATTGGATTGTACGTGTGGTCATTGTAGAATAACCTTTGATTTTAAGCTAAATTACTTAAAGCCACTTACACGTCCTCCTCTCAGATTCTTATTGGAAATGTTGTTTTCATTCGTCTAACATAAGAATAAAAGATCATGTGAACGGTGTTGACGGGAGTGGGACCCACCTGGGCTTGCTCTGTCAAGCTTGGGGCAACTGTCCAAATTTCACTTCGATTCATGGGAAACAAGTGGTTAGAAGTGATCAAGACCATCCACCGTGTGTTGTTTCTCTCTTTACGAAAAGACTATTTGATGACTTTCCGTAGATGTTTATTTTTTGTTTTTTTAACTATAGCACTTCAATTAGAAATATATTTCTCTTAATTCATAGAAATTCAAATCTATGCAAACAAATCACCCTTACATGTTTTGATTTGTGTTAGTATAATTACTAATACATTTCTTTGCTTATTCACTTCACTCATTCTTTTGTTAGGATGCCTAGTCACAAATAGGTGTCAAAATTGAAATCGCTAAAAACTTTTGTGCATTCCGGTATCAAATAAATCCTGCAAACTCGTTGTGAATTTTCTCAAATCTATTACATAATCAACTAACAGTTTTCATCTTCCTTACACAGAACAATACCTAAAAATCATAGCTATTACATACTGTACTACCTCTCTTAAAATCTCACATCTCTTGACCAACATAAAGATTTTGCCAAACTAGCCTGAGTTTGATCCTAATTCAAACTTTACAACTAGGAGTTTGATCCCTATTTGACTCTATCAGATTAAAACTTATTAAAAGTTCATCCGTGGCACACCGTAGGGCTCAATTTAGCGTGGACCCCATGACACTCAGGTCACACAATTTTCATAACATCTTTCAACCTCAAAATGACCTCATCCGAGTTAGTTTCCTATAAAGTATACTAACACAAACCAAATTTCAGTGAATCATTAGACTCTGTGGAGCCCACTTGGTCCCACATTTCATAATTACAGCTCTTTTATCACTCTTATTCCACGGTGACATATTTACCCATTATTGGATTGAATCTAAAAAGGACTATGGTCAAAAGACCATTATGCTTTAACAGTATACATTCAAGGCAGGGTTAATCTGATGGGCTATTTTTTCGCATGCCTCTTGTCTATAAATAGATATTTCAATCCACCTTATCTCCTTTGATAAAAAAAAAAGCATCCAAGTGGCCCCCTACAATTTCAAATTGCATATCATACATATGCAAATTACTCGAAGGTGAACCCTCTTGGGGTAATCTGTTAGGCAGAGGCTTCCCATAATACCGCTTCCTACGACCACTCCAAAAACAGGTCCATAGGTGCGATGTAAATGTCTTAAAATATGAAATTATTTTTCTACCATCACTAATTGGTTTTTATATGAATGGTAGCTTAATGGGTGTATAAAATCCTACAAATGATATTAGAGCTTCAGGTTAAGGGTTCAAGCAACGGAAAAATAATAAATGCCTTAAAATATTGAGTTGTATCCCTACTATCACCAATTGATTTTTGTAAGAATGAAAACTCAATGGGTGTATAAGATCCTATATAATCCTTTCTTCGAGTCCATCAGTTGAAGTTCCATCTATCCCATACAATGTGACCTGGATCCAAGTTCGATCCACGTTTGTATAGTCACGTTTTGCATCACTCACTTCCCTCTTTTAAAAAACACATCCAAAGTAGTCGGTGTTCTTCAGTTTCTGTAGGGTACAAAAGTAAAATACAACCAAAAGGGCAAAACAGTACCTATACATCGGAATGGAATCTCACACGCTCGGTTTCAGACATTTGTACATTTTCTCGAATCAAAGGACTTTTCAGTAATTTCACCTACAATGGTAAAGTAAAATTTCTCAGACTCTCCCACAGCTTTTCTCCGCTTCCGCTCACCTACTCTTTCCATGGAATCTTCAAAACCGGTAAACCCAAAAAACGAAAAAAAAAAACATAAAAATATTTCACCCTAAAAAAACAACAGCCATCCAAACACTCGTTTCCACCACATCCCAAAGATTCCGTTACGTGCATTTCCTCGTGTCGGATTTAGAAAGTTTCGGGATTTCGTTTTACGCGGAAGCTTGACAATGGGACTGGATGGCATGGATGGATATAGAGCGACGTTGAAAACGGGTGTGTGAATATATAAATGTATTTCTAAAATTCCTTCCCTTTTTTTGTTTTTCCACAAACAGCCTTTTGGAGATTCCAAGTTCAGATTTCCGGGTCAGTTTTCGCCTATATATAAGTCACTGGTCCTTCCACCGAATCATGTTTTTTGCAGAGCAAGAGAGAGATTTGAGAAGAAGAGAAAAATGGGATCTTTTTCAGAGCTGAGCTTGGATTTGAATCCTAGTTATATATCCAAAATGATTAGTGGGTTTACAAGAGAAGTTTCAATGATCAAAGATCCTTCAGCGAAGCTGTTCAAGGTGCAGGATTTCTTGAAAAGCTTGGAAGAAGAGAGGAACAAGATCGAAGCTTTCAAACGGGAGCTTCCTTTTTGTATGATTCTGATAAACGAAGGTGGGTTTTTTTTTTTTTTTCGGATTGTTTGGATTTTTGAAGGTATGGGTTTTGATCTTTGATGGGTTTTGCTTAATGGGTTCTCTTCCTTTTTTTTATTTTTGGCTTTCTGTTTTTGTGATTTCTTCTTTTGTTGGTGTTGTTGCAGCGATCGAAGCTGTGAAGGAAGAAGAGAAAAAATGCAGGTCGCTGGTAGAGAGAGCTAGGCCTGTTTTGGAGGAGTTTATGCCTGTGAAGAGCAAATTGGATGGAGGTAGAGGAGTGGAAAGTGAGAAAGATAAGAGGGACAAGATGAACTGGATGAGCTCTGTTCAGCTATGGAGCGATACCAATGGAAACAGCAACAGGAACAAGCCAGTGGGTGATTTGAAAGAGGTAACGATATAATGAAATCTTAGAAAGAAGATTCGATTTTCCATTTCTACTTTTCTGGGCTTTGTCAGATTTCTAATTCTGTTGTTTGTTTGCCTGCAGAAACCAGAGGAACCGAAGCAATCTGCCTTGGAAAACTCGTTTCTTCTTTGCAAAAACAAGAGCAATGGAGGGGCGTTTACGCCATTTAAGGGGCTTTCTGGTTTTCGTGCTATGAAAGAAGAGAAGGAGGTCCTCCCACGACCACAGATTTCTCTTCTATCTCCCATAATTAAGAACCCAAATGCTGATTCTGGCATTGGAAGCTCAGATTTGAAGGGTGGTATGGAGGCTACTGCGTTTCCATCTTCGTCGGTGGCGGCAGCGATGAACATTCAGTCGAATTCTCACCAGCAGCAGCAACAGCAGCAGCAGATTCCAAGGAAGCAGAGGAGGTGCTGGTCGCCGGAATTGCACAAGCGTTTCGTCAATGCTCTCAACGAGCTAGGCGGTTCGCAAGGTTAGACTGGAGAATATATAACTAAGAAGCTAGCTGAAAATGGACATTAGTTACAACAATTATGGATGATTTTGATTGATATGTTATTGGTTTTTGCAAAAAGGCTACTTGTATAGAAAAATTTGGGAAGTTTTAGACTGTTAATGGAATAATTTTTACTCCTTTTTTGTTTTTCAACTGCTTGGATCAGGAAATGAAGATCTATGAGAAGAAAAATCTTCAATTTTGATCTACTTGATTTGTGTTTCCTAAGTTAGTTGTAGCTGAATCTGAGAATCTTGATTATTATTATTATTATGGGTTATTCTGGATGCTTTGGATTTCAAAAGGGTGCTAGACCCAACTCCCAAGCAGATCACACGTAACTGAAATGAGGGGAATTAGAGAGAGAAAATGAAAAAGGTGTTCTTGAATCTGCAGACTCACAGCACTCAATCTTCATGACGCACCTGATATAGATTCTTTCATGTCATGTGCACTGATTGCTTGAGAGCGTGTGTCTTGCAGCAAGTAGATTAATTGGCTGAAAACTTCTTCTTTCCTTGGATTCATCTCAATTGGGTTTCTTTTTTGTATTTCTTTTCCTTTTGTAAATTTTGTTACAGCTGCAACCCCAAAACAGATCAGAGAATTGATGAAGGTGGATGGGCTTACTAATGATGAAGTGAAGAGTCATTTGCAGGTAGGCTTTGAATCTAGATCTTTTATCACCCATCTTTCTTCTGAGTTTTTACTATTACATTATTTTAAGATGATGGATTAAAGTTCTTGCTGTCTTTCAGAAGTACCGATTGCATACTCGTAGACTTCCTGCTTCAGCTCCGGCCAGCGCAAATCAGGATGTCCTTGTGATGGGAGAAGTGAGAGGATTATGGGTTCCTAATGTCCATTACCAGGTCTCAAAGCAGATTGCATCTCAGGGCTCTCCTCAAGGCCCTCTTCAGTTATCTGGGACCTCTCGAGCAGTCTCCACTACCGGCGGGGACAGTGGAGAAGACGAAGATGGGAAATCAGAGAGCAATAGTTGGAAGAGCCACCTAGGATCAGGTGAAGAGGAAACAGAGTAACGGGAAAAGATGTATAGAAAGCTGGCATGAACTTTTGCAGATACCATAGAGAAGTTGAGGAAGACAGAGGAAGAGTATGAAACAGGGAATTGCACTTTCCCATGAAATTATAGAGGATTAAACAGGCAGGTTTAGATTTTTTCTTTCTTTCTTTCTTTGGTTTCTTCCTTTTTTTTTTGTCACTTGTTTCGCGTCTTTTGATATAATGAGGTTCATGTATCTATCTTCATCCTCCAAAATAGGATCGCCATTTTCCAAAACATAATGTTAGATCATTTTGAATATAGACTGCTGCTTTCAAATCTGAGGCTTTAAAAATACATTTTGAACTGATTACTGTAATCCTTGTTTACTGACTTGAATCTCTGTTTGATTGAACTTCATGTAGTTTTGGTTTGATGAAAAAGCCTACATGAGAACAACAGAATTGCAATATGTTTGTTCATGGGATTGGATTGTTGATACTGATAAAGGTCAATTATTCAGTGCATGCTTTGTGCCGAGAACTGCAAGCATGATTCATCTTCATCATGCATCTTCTTTTCCTCAACTGCAGTACCTGTTTCTCTTTTCATTTTTTTTTCAGTATTCTGAAGAATTTAAACCTCTGTTACAGCTATGCTCGCTTCATTTTCTTTCTTTGTTCTCTCATTGTTCCATCACTTCTTCTTTTTTTTTTTAAATTTTGTGGCGATGTTTAGAAGAGCGGCTTGGCCCAACAGGAAAGGCTTACCGGTAACGTTTTAGAGGACATAGGTTCAAGTCATGAAAACAGTCATTTCAAAATGAAGGTAAGGCTGCATACATCTTGCCCTCTCCAGACCCAGCTATACGGGAGCCTCGTGCACTGGGCCGCCTTTTTTTATTTGGCAGTGATGTTTCTTGCCTGACTCTAACTTGTGCTTCAAATCTAAATTTTCCACCATTCCCATCAATCTAATCATTCGGGTGTCCGGTTCTTATTCTAAACACTCAAGCTCATAGTTATTGTTCTCGATCAATTCTTCCTATCTCAAGTTTTTAAGAAATCCTTGGTGATGTAACACAATCAGTTCTTTCATCTGCATCCCTTGTTTTGCTTTGCATCCCATTTCTTTTTTTGAAATTTGATAGGATGCTGCTTTTTCTATCTTACCAAGATGAGAAGGTAAATTTTGAGGATCGTTGCAAAGGTAACTCATCGTCATTAAAGTCTTGTCCCAATTATGCGGGGTTCAGCTGGTTGACACTTGCTTTTTGCTGTTCAACTTCAACGCATGTTTATTCTAGTCATATTTGCTTGAAGGCACACGAAAGCATGTGTATCTGCAACATCAACCAATCTTGTGTTTCAGAGTTCAATTTGCATTATGAGATAAACTACATTTGGAGCTTCCAAAAACTCAATTGGACAAGAGTAGTAATCATATTACATATATATATATATATTAAAAAAAAACACTAAAGGCAACTAGCATGACAGGAATCAACTAATGACTCTTTAGCTGAATTGAACACATCAGTGTACAGAATGCTTAACATAGGAGCTCTGTACGGTAAAGTTAATAGATCCACTACTGGTATTAGTATCAGAATCTGGTTCTTATTGCAATTGGCAATTATCCATCTGTGTTCATATGATCCTCTGGGACTTTTTACACACCCAACAGAGGAATCAGGTCATTAGTAGACACCAAGACCTTCATAAATTCATACTTCATTTGCAACACTAGTTGACACCGATTATAGGAATTATCTGAGGCACAAGGAACCCCAAACTTGCCTCTATGACAGGCTCTTGATCCCTGTTTTCATCTCTTACAATGCCTCCTCATGTTCAGTTCACCATCAGGGCATTCGGGCTCCATTCTAGAAAATAGATGCCGGATCAATGCAAGAAGCGTTTCATATAGCGACAATTTGTAAGGCTTTTATGTTAAAGATCAAAACAAAGGCGAAAAACAAGAGTGAAAAATTTAGTTATTTTGTCACGTTCATTCACCACGGGGGCCATGCTGATGTCGGCTTCTGTCGTGTTTCAATGAGATACCATCAGATATTCCATCTGCTCCAGTCAAACTAGATGTCTCATCGAAATCAATAAGGGGTTTTAGGGAAATCACTTCATGTACCAAACTATACTACCCATTCAACTTTAGCTTCAACTTTTACACCCACTTGGTTGCAGGGGCAAGTCTAGGTTTTCTTGTCTGATAATTACAGGGGCTGTTCGGTGATAGATTCCATGTTTGGCAAGGCAAATTCCAATTGCCCAAAAAATCCAAACTCCTATTATATTTTAAATTGGAAGCAAAACATGTTACTTGACAAATTCTAACTCCCTTCTCTTTCAATTCCAATAAAGAAAAGCATGTAGCAGAATTCCAGAAATTCTACATATCTCACAAATATTCAACCCCGATTCCACCAGAAGTTGTGACCAGACAGCCTCTAAAGTCTAACCTATAGAATTATCTCAAACACTCTCCTAGGAACTGATAATATAAGTCATAAATCAACCATTTATTCTTAGTTGGAAGCGACGAACAGACTTTATTAGCATTGAACTCAAGGAAAGGCAGTTTGATTATTGTTCACCGAACACATGATTAAATGACTCTATAAAATTACCAAAAGTACTTTAGAGGGCCTTTATATTTAAATGGTATTGAATGTTTAGTAATTAAAAGTAACCCCTTCCAATGAAAGAGGCTAAAAGCAAGGAATGAAAGGTGGAGGAAGATACACAAGGGCCATCATATCATCTCCCTCGTGATAAAAAAATGATCACCCACATATCACCACTGTAACTTAAATTCTAAAAAAGTAAATAGCATCATGTGGATCTTGACCTTAGATATTCAGTTGTCAATTCCATGATACTCCTTTGAGAGATCATCTTTACCATAAATAAATTCCTGGAAATCCAATACAAACGTAGGGCAAACAAGACACCAACCCACATATCATAAATAAATAAATAAATAAATAATCCTTTGCTTATGCATCTTTATCTGATTTAGAAACACCCAGTATGAGAAATTTAGCATACATGACAAAAGAGTCACTCTCTTGGAAAGGGAATTCAGCTGATCACAGATACAGTGAGCTCACATGAAATAGAAAGATGCCCAATTAACTATTTGTGTGCAATTGAATGAAAATGACGTGAGCACTCAGTCTACAGGTCTCAACGGCTGATGTTTTTAACAAACAATTTCCTGATGGACTCTGATGGGTTGCTGGCACGTGGGTCACGTGACATATAAACATATATTCCTCCAAGGGAGCCGAAAGATCTAACGGAGAACCACAAAAAATAAAAATGAAAATAATGGAGATTCCTGAAGTCATGATGTTGAATATATGATATTCGTTTAAATAGTATGCAATAATGTAATGTAGATAAGATGGGATTCAACCACCCTAATCCAGATGTTTTCAACACAAGCAATCAAGCCCTTTTTTAATTAGGGTGAATTAATAATAAGGTCTTTGATGTTGTACAAGTGGGGCTTATTGTTTGGTGATCCAGACCGTTGATCTAATGAGCGCAGCTTGATGGGCGGGCCACCCAAATTTTTTTCTGGATCGGAGAATCCTGAATTCTTGGGTTTTTGGTCTTTTTCGCTGTGATTGTGGACCCCACGTTTAGTTTTATCAACCTAGGGCCCGGATTACAGTTTTCCATAGGACCGAAAGACTAGAGCCATTTACATCTATAGACTGGCAAATCAGCACGCCCAACCCAAACCTGATCCATTCTCTCCTTTTTCTGCTGGTTAGTCCCCCCTGGTTGGTGCTCCCTGAATGATGTTATGGGAGCGGGCACCTCATCACCAGGACCGCACTCTATTATTCCCCATCCATTTTCACCTTACATGCTCAGGGTTAGGTCACCAATCTTGTGTTTGGAATATTATAGGGGTATCTTCCGTCCAAGGCAGGTGACATCAGATCAACAATCAGCTTCACCGTACCCTAGAGGCCCCACATTATAGAATCTTGTGCATCAGCAAAGGATACATTTGTCGAGGAACCACATACAAAGATTCTAGTTTTAATTAACCTGTCCTTACAATAGTTACAGGAAAGCCACTGGTGCAAAGTTGATTTTTAGGTGGGGATGTATTTTCTTCCTTGGGTTATGCGTGTGAATCGAGCAACTAATGGGGACCAGCTCATGGTACAATATTACGGTTTATTAGAAAAAAAAATTGCAAAATCTTTATTATTTATATTGCTTTCGGAATACTTAGATATGATCAAATAAATTTTTTGTCTTGGTTGATGCTGTAAGAAAATCAACATATATATTTTTTTGTAGAAAGATAATTTCCATCCTCCCTCCCAATAATAAAAAAAAAAAACTTTTTCATAAGAGCTCTTAGCAAGATCAGAAGCAATGCCATTAAAGCTCAAGGGATATAGGCGAAAGAAGCACTATCAAAATCAGTTGGCAGCTCATAAAAAATCCATCAAAATAGGTTGAACAAACCAGTCTGATGACCCATTAATCGCTCGAACCACTTCTAGACCATCAGAGAAGAGGTGGATCTTGCAAAGGCCGCGTGATCTAGCTTCCATCAATGCAGATACAATAGCCCTTGCTGCAGCTTCTTTTGGCGAAGACACCTTGTATCTATTAAAAGAGCTTACACAAACCCAAGAGCCATCAAACTAGATAGCAAAGTTGTAGCCTACTTTTTTCATCCATGGTCCTAAATGAAGCATCTGAGAAGTCAAGAGTAATTCCTATGGGAGTCCTCAAGTTAAAATCTTAGCGAACGGCAATAGGATTTTGATAGGTCTTCTTCAGTTTACCCATAGAGTTATCAACTATCCTTCTAACATTGCTGATAGTGAGAAGAAGCTGAATTTTTGTACCCCTAAAAATAAATCCATTTCTAGTATTCCAAAAACCCACTATTGAGTAAGGGCAAGACTTTAGTTTGAAGGTAGATTAGCATAACCTCTATGTTGCAAAGGTCCAGAAAAGTGATGAGCCAATTCCTAGTAGTGTGAAAAGAATTCCTAAATTGGAGCCAAACCAAATGGCCCTCACAGTCGCACATAAAAAGAGCATGCTCAATAGATTCTTCTCGGCCCTCACAAATAGTGCATCCAGCATCTCTCAAGATAACTTTATTGTGAAGCATTTTGTGCACCTGTAGCTGGACTACATTATCAAGGCACTTTCAACCGAAGAAGGGCACTAATATGACTTCCAGTTGACAGAGTTATTGGAAATCCCTCTCCTTTCATCATAAATAATTCTATAGATAGGTAGATCTAGAAGTTAGCTCACCCCCTTTTGCAAAGGGCTAGATTTTCCTGTCATCCCAATTACTAGGAGGATAAAAAATTTTGAGGATATTATCGATATCAATGGAGTTGTTGAAGATAGTTCTAATCAGCTGTCCATTCCTACTTTTATTCATACTACAAATCTTTAACTAAAAGGTCCAACGAAAAGATACTGATTAACAACGTCAAAAAGAGGTTTCCTAAGTACCAAATCCTTAGGGATCCAATTGCACCTCAAAACGGAGATGTGATCTCCATTCACTACTATTCATCTGACACTATCCCTGATAAAAATAATTGCTCACAACAAACCTTTTTCCAAATGCACTAGTTCCTATTTTGTTAATGTTGACCTCGCGTAAAGATTCATTCGGACAGTATTTTGCTTTGAAGAACTTAGAACTCATTGTTCTTCATTAGCAATACATCTCCAACATCTTTTAGCCAAGAGAGCTAAATTGTTGCTTTGGCGTCGTGGATCCCTAACCCTCCATCTTTGCTAGATTTGTTGATTTCTTTCCATATTATTATGAGGATATTCTTTTTCTCTTGGAAGTCTTCTAAAAAAATTCGCATTGGTAATGGTTGAAACCTTCACTCGATTTTGACCTAACATTTGGAACAAATGGTTTTGACTCCAGGTCTTCACAAAATCTAAGTCCATCTCTTTTTTTTATTCGTGATTGATATTTTGGCCTTTTTCAATCTTTTAGTTTTAGAAAAAAATAATTTTTGAAATATTTAAAAATGGTAAAATATTTATTTATGAAGTGGACTCACTTTCAACCCATATGGAATTTAACTGGACTTTGAAGGCTCGGTCTTGAGTAGCATCTTGACTGAGCAACTACAATTAATTGGAATGCTAGTTCTAGTTAACTGGATTGTATATGTATTCTACGTGACTTACATTGATATCAACATATATAGGTCTAATTTTTACCGAAAGAAAAAACATATATAGCTATTAAGGTTAGAAAAAAAAAGAGAAAACGTTAATACAAGACCTGATACTGTTATTGTAACGCCTCAACTTATTTTCCTCAAATTTTTTGTTACTATATAAGTAGAATTTGGAGCACCAAATTCCTTAATGTGGGAATGCTGTAATGACCCAAAATTTTATTTTTACTTCGAATTAATTTCGACCCTTGATCTAATCTTAATGGACCCCACATGTGATTATAATTATTATTTTTGAGATTTTATGCTATTTGAATTTGGATAATTAATTAATTGCTATGTGGGTCTCATAAGTTACCAGAGTTTGAAAATCTTAGAGTTGTACTTAGATTTGGAGTTTTATTCGAATTAAACCATTTTAAGTGTATTAATTTATCCAAGTCAAATTTATCGAATTAAACTCCTTTGGCCAAGTTTGGATAGGACTAAAACTTCCTGTAGAACTTTGCTTTTATTTTTCTATAAATAGAAACCACCCTAACTATGTATCCAAGTCATCTCCCTCTTTTGTATAGAGTATTCCCTTTCTTCTTAAGGTATGGTCCCTCTTTTCTTTTATCTCTTCTTTTAGAAATTACTATTATAGTTGGTTATTTTAGTTTCCTTTCGTGGTAACATAGCTTTCAATTTTATCATCCATGCCATGTCATAACCTCCATCATCGTCTAACCATTAACTCACCATTGTCATGAGCATCACCATCTAGTCATCTCCAGTGGGTCACACATCACCCAGCCCAGCCAAGTCAGGTCAAACCTAACCTGAACATACCATGAGCCCAACCCAATCGAACCCATTAACCCAATACATGACTGGTTTGACTCAATTGAACCCAAGCTCAATTAGGCAAACCTACTTTCTCTTTGAACCACCCACTTGCATTCAAAACTATAACTAAGTCTATCCTATTAACTTTTACATGAACCCGAAACTACTTTAGGCCATCCACTGATTTTTTTTTTTCCCATATCATTCATTCATTGACCTAAGTCCAATTCCAATTCATTTAACCTATATGCATGGATGACCCAATTATTCTGACCCACTTGCACTACCTCATTTGGGCCCAAATCAAGATGTGTCAACCCATCACATTTAACCTATGCCTAAGCCTAATCTACTAATCCACATATGAACCTGAATCATAGCCCATGTGGAATCACCTTGTTATCCCAAGCCCACTCAGCTGAACCTTTAAAGCCCACTGTCCTTGGCCCACTAGACGAATCTGTTTAACCTAAATCCTCAACCCATCCACTAGTCATTGGCCAGGTTCAAGCCAATTAACTTACATATATACATGACCCACTTATTTCGGCTCACTTGCATTATCCAACTTAGGGCCAAAATCTACATGCATCAAAACTGTACTCGAACCTGACGTATAGGTTTTATTCATGATGTAAGCCCAAGTTCATGACTCGTACCAAGCCTGACTTGAATTTAGCAACTAGTGCATGTACCTAATCATTGGGCCCAATTGCTAAATTTATTTGTTAAACATTATTATCAGGGTCTCACATTGAGATTCCAGAACATCCAAGATATATCGGGCTTGACCCTTTTGATCACCATTGCTCCAAGCGAGTAGTCTTATCATGTTACCCTAGTACTTGAGTTTTCTATTCCTTATCTTGATTATGCTTTCAAATTGTAATTTCGAAATTTATTGAAATAACCATAGAGCTCTGAGGAATTTTGTTACCTTTGATGTGATAATCATTGGATTTGGTATTTTTCTTATTGATATCATCGTGCTGTCATTATTGTCAGAAATTTGTCATTTGATTTGTTTTAGATTTGTTCATTGTTAGACTTGATATTGGTCCCATCGAAGCCATTTTTCTATAAAAATGAATTATTTTATGTTAGTGTTTGAGATTATTGTCACTTGATTGAGAAGGTTGGATTTGTTCAAAGATTTGATGATGTACAGCTCGATTTGTGTTTGCAACCTGACTTTTGTTTGTAAATTGAAATTCGTGAATAATTGGATTTTGTTGCTCGTACATCTTTGATCTCAAAGCATTCTCTAAAGTATGGGCAATGTACCGTGGGGACGCTCACACGCGGATTCTAACTCTTTTTTAGTATGACATTGGGATTGAAACCCCTTTGTGCGATATTTGTAGTCTGCAGCTATACCCACTTTGTTTTGTAGAGATTATCAGTATCTCAGGCTTCGTACCACTGTAGATATAAAAATGGCTTGTACCTGGTGGATACTTTGTGCTTGGAGCAGACTTAATTCTAACGAGCACACTTTGATATTTTGTTTACTATAGAAATGCCTTATCTTTAGTTTGATTTTAGGGTGTTGCTCCTAAATTGTAATAATTTTGATTAATTATTGGAGTATCTTGCTTATTTCCGCCGTCTTATGTGAACTCTGCTGAAATCCAATTTTGCCAATTTGTATTGATCTAATCTTATTATTTGACTTTATCACCTTTGAAATTGCTATATTCTACTCCTTTGTTGATTTATTCGAAACTGTAGCTCCTAAATTGATACATTGACTATTACTCGTTTGTTACGATTTCATAGTGGGTCTACTTGTAGAGTTCTACTCACCCCTCTTTGTTTTTCTCCAGATTTTCGCAGTTGAGTCGGACATGGAGAATACTTAGCTTGAATGCGAGACCGAGATTGGGAATGAGTTGTGAGAATTTCGTTTTAAATATCAATAGCGTGTGTCGGAGTTATTTGTTCCTGTAATTATTGTTCAATGAGATTTCTTAATCAAATTTTCTTTTACTGTAGTTATTGTGGACCCTTCGTGTCTCATGATTTGAGGGTCCCAAGGATCTCAGATTTTGGGGAATGACAGTTATATCCAAATATAAGGGATTTTTACTTGTAAAAACCTCTAGTCAATATTCTTAAGGATTCAATATTTGTTGGACTCGATTTAGTTCATACTTAGACTAAAACCAAAATTTCCATAGGGGACCAAAACTATACCCAAAACAAACTCAGGTTCATCATATAGCACCTATCACCATACTCAAATTTATAGGAAATTATTAAGAAAATCACCTTAGACTTGCACCAGAAAGTCCCATACTGCCAAAGTTTTTTCTTTTTTTTCTCTATTATCTTAGACCCTAAGGAAACTCATATGCTACTACTTCTTTATTGAGCATATCCTTTTTAAGGGATATAGAAATGGGCATTTGATTTCATACATATATATTAGTTTTTTTTTAATCGGTAATAGAAACTTTCATTAAAAGAAGGAGAGAACACAAAGGGGAAAAAATAAAAGAAAACGAAAACTCTAAAGAGAAAGGGTCATTATTTAGCAATATATATTAGTTCATACAAACATTTCTATATTATAACATTGTTTAACATTATCTATTAACTCCATAGTCAGTGTTTAAGAATACCTGTTGTCACTAGGACTAATATTACCTATATAAAAATATATATATATATATACATACATATACATATATATTCTATCAATAGCATATCTAATAACGAGGTTTTAATCATATTCCACTATGATGGAGAATTTGATTTTGATGTTATCTATCAAGTGTATAATGGTGGAAGACATGAAATGATGTATGTATCCAAGGATATAATATATGGTGCATTCGCTAACAAAGTACTTGAAGCATCAAGTTGGAATACAAAGATTGAAAATCTAAGTATAAAGTATCTTGATCAGAGAGGCAGTATATTTTCATCGGTTACTTTAAAAGATGGTAATGATATCAAGAAAATGTTCAAAGAGTCAAGAAATTATTAAATGGGCTATATTTGGAAGATGGTAATGATATCAAGACAATGTTCAAAGCATCAAGAAATTATTAAATGGACATATCAGTCCTCTCGCACCTGATGAGTACATAATTTGACCTAACAACAGACAAAAAAAAAAAAAAAGAAGTATGCCCTTTTGTTTAAATCTCATTTTCCTTAATATTTATGCCATTTACATCGAAATATGATCCGGGCACACTTCCAAGCACGTTAGACACACCTTTTGCACCATAGAGTTAAGGAATATTCTACCTGTTATAATTGGGTCATCGACAGCTAGGACATAAATATACATCACATTCTCTAAGATAACGTGGCCTCGCCAAATGATGGATGGTGCTTGTCTTCAGGCGCCACCTCTCAACCAAACCCATTTTGAGGGAATGATCTAATATGATTTCACCCATCTATGTAAGATGATGCAGCGAAATTGACTTGCATATTCCATTTAGATTTTGTTAGCATCCATTTATGTCTATCAAGATTTGTGAGGATGCATTTATAGGAACCAAAATTCCATCAAATTATAAAATGTAATAGGCCTAAAATTATGGGATATTGCCTACAAAGCTGTCCTTTGACATGATATTCGTCTTTGAACAATCAAAGTTTAAATATTTTCATAAAATTGTTTTTGCAATATTCTAAGGCTATGCGATATCATACATATCACTTTGTGCGATATCCTAAGGCCGTGCAATATCCTACTGCTATTATAAGAATAACTCTGCGAGAAATATTAAAATTTTACTCTTTTTGGGTAAAATTAAGACCAATTGTATGGTCAATATCCCTCAAATCATTAGAATTTAAATAAATTAAAGCCCATATTAATATAAATAAAAGAGTGGTTTAGGATATACCCATCTCCATGACTTATATGTGGCTTATGATATGTGATTAGCATCATAATATACGATCCTATCCCTACTTCCTTGGGCCTTTTGTTGATTTATCTACACAAGTGCTTAAAAGAATACTCAGCTTAGATTAGATAATAATTACAATGAAAAGAAAACAAATACAATTACAATTATAAATGTATGTGGTTGCAGTAATCTCAATCAATGAAATGGATCTCAATCAATGAAGAACCCTTAACTTGACTAAAGAATCACAATGAAAACATCTAGATAATACAAAATTAAGGATGGATTTGTTGGGAAAAGCGGCACAAAGGAAGCTACCTACGATTAACAGATCAACCACAATGAACACACAAACATACCATCAAGCAATTACACACATGAACACATCAATTGTCACGCCCCGAATCCGAGATTTGGGGGTTAGGGTGAATCTTGAGGTGTAGCACACATAACCCCGTAGTAATTTGTGCCATGCCTAGACACGTATGAACTGCTACAAGGGAAATTCCACAGGTACGTGTGAGAAAGATCCATATACATGTATTAATCATATTACACAAGTAAGCAAAAACCTGGAGAATTTACCTATAATTCATCATAAGTAATAATAAAAATAATATTGATTTATAACCTTAAACAGAAGTCCGTTAGTTTTAAAATCATCCACATGCATATGCAAACTAAAAGATCCAAACATGACCTTATCATAACTGTCAAGTCTCTAAAACAGTAACTTCAAATTAACAATATAGCCAGAAGCCAAGTATAGCTATATCCTTAAACAACTCCCAAAACATAGCCCCATGACGTTCTTCGGAGGATGAATAATAGAAGATGTCACCCTCATTCCATTCATCTACACTCCGAGGTACCGTTGAGGTTCCCCCCAAAGCCGCATTGATTTCCGAATCGGCATTGGGTTCGATACCTGTAACACAAAAGGTAGCACTGTTAACACGATGGTTAAACAATATAGAGTACATAAAACTTGTCACAACCCGAGCCCAGGGTTCGGGGGTTAGCAAAAGCCAAACCTAATGACACACGTACTCCCGTGCCTGTACACGTAGACCAAGTCTAAATGCACACGCACAAGGGAACATTCACACGTGCCAAGCAAGTACGCGGAAGCTGTAAATATCAGAAACATCAAACTACTAGTGCAAAAGAGAATACGAAGAAAGGACTGACATAATTACATGAGAAAGTCTTACAAAAAGAACAAAATAACATATACAGTCATGACATATACACAAGTGAGCAAATCCTCAAAACAAGACTCCAATGATGCATGCCAAGAACGCTCTCCCGTGGAGTGATCACATCCACTCCTCTAGGCCTGATGGGGCCTCGGGGGTCTCGTCTGGAGTCTGGCCGACCGGCGAGGGTTCGGCAGGGGTATCTGGGCCTGCAACACCAAAAACAACTGTGAATACGACGATTCAGCAAAGTATAACCCATAGCAAGTTAACACACGTTGTGTCTAATAGAATAAAGAACATCATGTAAATTAAATAAGGCAATTTCGTATACTAGGCTGTCATGCAAGAAAGAAATATGCTATGCGAATCAATGGATACATGCTGTGTACATACTAGTGGCTACTACATTACCATATGCTCCCAAAAGAGGGATCTTATAACATGCAAAGAACACCATTGTCCGGGCCAGGGTACAATGGGTCTCGGTTTCCTGGGGTCCGGTTCCCCAAGACGTATCCTTACTGCAACAAGTCCATATAACTATACCAAATTCACCCCGTCGGGATCCTAAGGCTGAGGCTAAGTAGTGCCTGACCATACAGAGCCAATCATGGAAACCCTGAGTAGATCGTGACAACATATCATACGTGCATATCTGTGAACATATCATACATGCATACTCAAGGTAAAGAACCAAAATGTGAAAGTAACGGAACACAAGTAAACATATTAGAGAGTTGAGATCAATGATCGAATGCAATATGTTATGCAACAAATCATGCGAATCGGATCATTTTTATTTACAAACCAATTCTAATCTAATTATCCGGTGTTTCTAACCGTGCATGATGATGTAGTTTTAAGTTATTCGATGCACCGTTGTCTAGTGTTGCTTTGAATCGGGCGGTGCACGAAGTCCCTTAAACCAACACCCATGGGGAGGTGCTTAACATCCGGATAATGAACATGAATGATTCGCAGCCCTCGAGATCATTCACGCGTTGTATCACATTCCGTTGGGCAGGTCTATGTGCTCTACATTCTATCATGAAGGTCCTATCGGTCTTTCCCTTACACCTATCCTTGTTTTTCATTAGTCTAGTGTGGATACTGAAAGTGCAATAACTAGACCTCACAAAGTCCTAGAGGGGGGGTGAATAGGACTATTAAAAATTTCTTTTCAAGACTTAGGTTTTATTTGTGAGCAATCTGAAAGATGATTAAAGTTGAGAGTCCCCAAGTGGATTTAAGAGAGATATTCAGAGTTGTGAGTGTTTAGAAATGCACCTAGAGCAATAAAGATGTAACTTACAAAAGATCATCAACTCAAGTGACAAGAAAGCAAGGCAACATCCACACACAACAAACAATAAACACAGTGATTTATAGTGGTTCGGTCCTAAACCTACATCCACTCTCAAGAGCAATCTCTCTTGGTTCCACTAAATAAGAGGTACTTACATAACATACACCTCTTGCAACAGTTTTTGATTCGGTGGTTTGTCTTCCACCAACTAGAGTTTTTGATCAGGTGGTTGATCATTGATCTAGTCCACCAACTACAACAATTTTTGATGCGGTGGTTTGTCTTCCACCAAAATACAGCAATGAGAATTGAAATATTAAAGAACACCTAAACAAGGAATTGTATACCTTGGTTTTGAGTGGTGCTCTTGATGCTTGAAGACTACCTCCAAGCTTTGGCCTCTTGTTCTTGCTCCTTGGAGATGAAGATCTTTAGATGTGTGCTCAGCCAAGGGAAGAGGTTTCAAGAGGGTTTGGAAGGCTAAGGTATTCTCTCAGATTTAATGAAGCCTTTCCTAACTCACCAACTACTCTACTTGTAACAATAATGGCACTCTTTGGTGTTGGAGAGTAGGTGGTTGTGGGAGCTTTGAAGATGATTTTAATGGAGGTGCAAAGGCTCAGTTATACTAGTGATTTTCTCAGCAATAAATTCAGTAGTTGGAGCAAGGGAGAGGTCCTCTTTAAATACAGATAAGCTCCAACAGATAGTTCTACGGCTAAGAACAGAATGGTCTACGGCTTAGCCGTAAGTTCTGACAGCATCCAACGGCTAGTTTGACCAGATTCAACAAAAATTCCTTCCTACGGTTAGGCTTACGGCTTAGCCGTAAATCCTTATACGGCTTAGCCGTGAGCACCTTTCGGCCTAGCCGTGGGTCAGCCGTAAGCTCAAATTTCCCAGAAACTGCTCTCTGGAGAGTGGCCCGTAATCTTTACGGCTTAGCCGTGAATAACCTTACGGCTCAGCCGTGAAGGCCTTTCGGCTTGGCCGTAAGGTCAACCGTAAGCATAATATGGCCAAGTGCACTCTCTGGATTGCGGCCCGTAGATTTTACGGCTTAGCCGTGAAACACACTACGGCTTAGCCATAACATTTTTTGGTGTAGCCGTAGGGTCAGCCGTAGAACAAAAAGCTCCAAAATACACTCTCTGGAAAGTGAGCCGTAGGATCTATGGCTTAGCCGTGGTCCAAGCCGTAGAACAAAACAGGGTGTTTGAAAAACCTAATTTCCTAGTTTATTTCTATGGACACTTAGTGATCACAGATACCTTATCCCTTGGCACTCACAGATGATCTTCTTTGAATGATCTTGAGCTTCTTTGCTTAGTCTTCATTGATAGGTCTTCCTTGAATGGTCTTGAACTAGCTTGAACTTCTTTGAACTTGGCATGATCTTCAATGAACTTCAGAGGTGAACTAGATTAATCTAGAACCGAACTACACTTTGGTCACGTAATTGACAACACACTCTTACAATGACACTAACAATCTCCCCCTTTGTCAATTTCGTGACAAAATTACATAATGTTAAGAAGATACAACATTTAAGCTTCAGCAATTGAGATACACAAAGTGTTATATTAGTGAATACACCTTAAGCACCCACATCTACATACACAACCCTTTGAAGCTCCCCCTTTGAAGATGCTTAACCTGCAAAAGGCTGCAAACACAATCTTCTAGAAAGGTGGGAGGTTAGAAAGCTCCCCCTAAACACATGCATACAATTCTCCCCCTTTTTGGCACAATATTAACAAAGAGATAAAGCATAAATAGTGGCAAAGTAATGGCTATATTAGAGGTAAAAATGAGGAGCAGTACAACCATAGCAAAACAATACATCACCCATAAGCATACATGAGATAACAAACAAGACTAACAGGTGAGGTACAGCCATTTCCCAAAATACAAAAGAAACAACAAGAACAGACATCAATCCGAAGGAGGAGAAGGGGAAGGAATCGCCACATCGTCGCGCCGGCAGCTCTTGGAGATCTTTGACAAGTACTGAAAGGATTTCTTCAAGAGCTTCTCCATCTTAGTTTGCCTTTGTTCCAGGGCGGCCAACCGAGCTTCAAACGAAGAAGAGAAAGAAACCGGGGGAGGAACCGAAACCGGAGAAGTGGTAGAGGGTGCTGCAGAAGGAGGCGCAACCGGTGAATCTTCTTCGTCTCCGGAGTCAGGAAGTCGGGGACCAGCTGCCTGCTGTTTGGAGAAGCGCATGTTCTGGATGTTAACGGTTCCAAAGGTGGGGTGAGACTCAGGAGCCTCATCTGTAGGTAAAGTGACCCCACACTGAGAGGCGAGGCGAGTCATGAGATACCCAAAGACACATGCATTGGTGCCTCTGCCTGGGCACTGCCAAAATCGAATAATGGTGGCACAGATGAGCGATGGAAGACACACTCTGACCCCCATGTGGACTGAGTAGAGTACATTAACCATGAACGGGGTGAGGTCAGAGAAGTTCCCCCTCTGAGGATAGATGTTATAGGTGAAGATGGCATGGAGGATCCGGTAATGAGGGAGCAAGGAGGCTGCAGGAAAGAACCCCTTGTCCTTTCATAGGATGGAGGCGCCACAGAGGGCGAAAGTGGCAGTGTGTTTCTCCTCTTCGGATAGAGAATCCGAGATGACCGAAGTGGAATCGGAGAGAGGCACACACAACAGAGAGGAGATGATGGCAGGGGTGATGGTATTGGGGCCATCACTGAACCCAATGTCAAAGGACATGGTGTCTATCGATGCGTGGGAGATAGATGCATACATGGTACGTGTAACACTCCGATCCCCTTTGAGCCGGATTAGTGGCTCATTAGTGTGTGTTTTGTTTTGTTTATTTCTTTTGGACTTGTTTTGAGTCATGGATAGGTAGTTGAGTGACCTTTGACCTGGAATAGGTAGTTCTAAGCCCTTTTTCGTAATTTTGCTTTTGCTTTGCTCATCTCATCTTTGCATCATCTTGGTGTCAGCACGCGTATTTCGTTGAGCTCGACAAATTCCGTAACTGTGTCAGAACCATTTGGAGTCAATTGGGGAAGATGGACCTTCGTGTGACTTGAACTGTAATTAGTCTTAACTCTCAGGACTTTGACTTAACTTTCAAAACCCATATATAAGTGAGTCATCTTACAGATGTCTCTCTCTTGCTCATTTCATTTGATCGACTGCATGCAAGGAGAATTCAGAAGCCACGTTGTCTCTCTCTCTCTCTCTCTCTCTCTTCTCTTTCCTTCTCTTACTCGAGTAGGATTTGGATTCCCTTGTTTGATTTGGGTTCTTCTCCATTCTCTCATCTCTGTCCTTGCCTTAGGTAAGTGGGTTCTTTCCCAACTCTTTGTATTTCCTCTCCAATTACATCTCCCATTCTCTGTTGCTATGTCTTCATCTCATGCATGTGTGATTGCTTTGATTTGTTTTGATTTTAGTTGCTTGGAGCTTGATTTCAGAGGATTTGTCAGATTTGAGGTAAGTATAAGTACAGGTTTTGATAACACATATGGGTGTTGTTTGATTGCTTGGATTCATTCTCATTCTCTGTATAGAAATGTGTTACAGCCATTTTCTAAGCTATGAGGATCAGTTGAGCTTGTTTTATTCAGTTTCTGTACAAAAATTTCGTTTCTGAAATCTTCCCGAATTCGCGTCTGTATTGTACGGCTAAGCCGTAACCCTGTACGGCTTAGATTCCAGAGAGTGACAAATTCGAGTTTGTTCTACGGCTAGGCTACGGCTAAGCCGCAATTTGTCCTACGGCTGAGCCGTAAGCTAGCCGTGAACCAAACCGTATCTAAGCCGTGGATTTAATCTCTGATCAGTCGAAACTTTTCTGATATCAGTGTTCTTACGGTGAGGCTACGGCTAAGCCGTGATGGTTTACGGCTAAGCCGTGGACTCCACCGTAGCTCAGCCGTGAGATGTATCAGATCAGAGGTGGAAAAGCTGACAGTTTAGCCGTGTTCTGAAGGGAACCACGGCTAAGCCGTTGTGCATATTGCGGCTACGCCGTAGGATGCCACGGCTAAGCCGTAGGTCACCCATGGCTAAACCGTAAGACCTGTTAAATATCAGTTAAACTTAGGCTAATGGTGTGACCTTGTAGGGCTCAAATACAGGTTAACCATACCCGTAAACCGGCCCAAATGGATTCTTTGGAGCGCATGAATAGTCTGTTAGGCTGTGACTTATTCATGTGAGTGTTGCTCATTGTTAAGCACCTCCCCATGGGTGTTGGATTAAGGGACTTCGATGCACATAAGGATTATATTGCAACACTAGGATGGCAACGGTGCATCGAATAACTTAAAACTACATCAACATGCACGGTTAGTGATAGTGGTGCAACTAGATTAGGCTTGGCTTGTAATTAACCTTGATTCCGTATTAATCTGAGATGCATTGCATATTGTTTATGGTTTTGCCCTCTGTTCTGTTAATCTATGTTATGCATTCCTCAGTCATTTTGCTTTCGTTCTGTATATCTGTATTATTCTTCGCTCTGTACTATGTTTTGATCTATGCTATGCTTTGTATATTCTCTGGCTTTGTATATCTCTGATTTTTGGGTATTCCCTGGTGGCTCTGCCCAGAGGTTAATACGTGAGGATAAGATCCGGTCCTTGTCATCGGTGAGTCCAAAGCGGATAATCTCCTTTCTTTAGCTTTGATTTGATTGGTATTAGTCTGGCTCTACTCAGCCTCAGCCCTAGGATACCCGACGGGGTTACCTCTGGCGTAGATCTCTGTATCTCTGTTTTAACTGCAGTGTTGCTTTGTCTTGGGACCCCGGAACCCAGGAAACCGAGACCCGTTGTACCTTTGGCCTGGACAGCGGTGTTCTCCTCTGCTCTGCTCTGCTCTGCTCTCTTTTGGAGAGAACATGGTTAACGTAGTAGCCAACTAGTTCAGTATTCTATGTTTTGATTCCATTATCATGTTTTACTCCTATGCACGATTTGCTTAGCATACTAAGATGGACTCTGTATTTAATCTTCTGTCCCTATTTCATTTCGCTTTGATACTATGCGTGTTTCTTTCCTGTTACTTATATTTGCTGGATCGTTGTATTCATTTGTGTTGTCTGTGGTGTTGCAGGCACAGATACCTTGCCCAGCTCCCCGGCGGTCGAGGAGGCTGCAGGGGCGAGTGTAGAGGCACCCTCCGGTCTGGCAGAGTGGGCCTGATCACTTCTGCCAAGTGCGTGCATGCATACCAGTGGCTTTTATTTTGCATTTTGGTTTTTGAGAGTTTGTATTTGGACTTTGGACTTTGGACTTGTATTCTGTATATTTTGTGTATATTGATTTTGGTGTGTATTCGGTTTTATCTCAGTGTATTTGTCTTTGTCTTTTCCGTTTCGTATTTGCTTTGGCTTCCGCTATTTTATTTTCCTTTGTTGCTTGCTATGATATGTACAGCTTCCGCGTACGCTTAGTTCGCACGTGTTAGATCCCTTGTGTGCGTGCATCTGGACTGGGTTTGGGTGCACGTGCACGGGAGTACGTGTGTCACCGGTTTAGCTTTTCGCTAACCCCCGAATTCTGGGCTCGGGTCGTGACATACGTATTGTATGGTATCAGAGCATGCTAGTTATAAGCATGTAGGCATCTAAGATCGTGGTGAGATAACGATATCAACTATTTGACTCGAGGTCTCATATGTTGATTTGGGGTTTGACTAACTCAGGGCATGTTATATTTGTGTGTTGTGTTTCTTTTCCTTTTACAGGATGGCATCAGGATCAGGATCTAGGGATGAGAATCAACAGGGCCATAACGGTGATAGTGGATCGGTACCCCCACATATCAGCAGTGAGGAGCGCTTGATGATGATGATGCAGTCTATGCAGTCATTACAGGCGCAGATGGCATCCATGGTAGATAGGCAGAGTCAGGCTGCTGCAGTAGCATCACCTCATGTAGATCAGCAGGTGATTTTCCAGCCTAAGGAATCAGATCCTAATGCGCTTTTCGACAAGTTCCGTAAGCGAGGGGCGACTGAGTTCCATGGGATAGAGGATGCATTGCAGGCTGAGCAATGGTTGGAGCAGACTGAAGAGCTATTTGATACGATTGTGTGCAGCAACAAGCAGAAGGTAGTTCTCACAGCCTCTATGCTTCGGAGTGTAGCTAAGACATGGTGGAGGAGTGTTAAGACCTCATTTCAGACTATGCCCAGTGCCACAGTTTGGGAGACCTTCAAGCAGCAATTCCGTCGTAAGTTCATGCCTCTCCATATTCAGCGAGCCAAGGAAGTGGAATTCTTCAACCTTCAGCAGAGACAGATGTCAGTTGCAGATTATGTACACAGGTTTACAGAGTTGTCTCATTTCGCAGAGGATATGGTGAACACGGAGCATAAGAAGGTGACTCGCTTCGTCAACGGCCTAAATCCGAGACACAAACGCCACGTGGTTGCTTGTATGTGGCCGGCTACCTTGGATGACGCTATTGACAGGGCTTATGATGCAGAGGCCATCTTTGAGGAGGAGCGAACAGAGGCTAAGAGGGCAGCAGGTTTCAGTGGCAGAAGTCAGTTCCAGAAGAAGTTCAAGGGTAAACAGGGTAGTTCGAGCAGTTCTCAGATAGTTTGCGGTCACTGTGGGAAGGATCACCCCACAGACAGATGTTGGAGGAAGAGTGGGGCTTGTTTCGGGTGTGGCTCTACGGACCACAGGCGGGCCCAATGCCCGAAGTTTCAGTCCTCTCCACAGACGAGACAGACAGGACCTACAGCACAGGGCAGATCTCAGCCAGCTCGCCCAGGTCAGAAGCCGAATCGCCAGACAGCCCGAGCCTATGCTGCTACGCATGAGGGCGCGGAGGAGGCCACGGTAGTGGAAGGTAAAATTTTAATTTCCGATGCAGAAGCTTTAGCTTTATTTGACTCCGGGTCTACGCGTTCGTACGTAGCACCCCATTTTGCTGTGCAGCTTCGACAGCGACCCACACCACTTCCATACTTGTTGCTAGTATCCACTCCGGTTGGTAAGCGGGTGGAGTGCAGTGTGTTTTACCCTCAGTGTGATGTGCGGATAGCTGGTCATCAGCTCCCAGTAGACCTCGTGTTGCTCACGACACTGGATTTTGATGTGATTCTTGGTATGGACTGGCTTGCGAGATATCATGCGTGTATCAATTGCTACAGCAAGGCTATTTATTTTGATTTAGGCAGCGGATTCCGATTTGAGGGCAGTCAGACGAAGTGCCCCAGGCGTGTGATATCTGCTTGTAAGGCAGACAGGATGCTTCGTAGGGGATGTGAAGGATTTCTTGCATTCATTTCAGAGAAGAAAGATCAGCGACAGCTCAGCGAGATTCCAGTAGTCAGCGAGTTCCCGGATGTCTTTCCGGAGGATGTGCCAGGGTTACCACCAGCTCGAGAGATAGAGTTTGCGATTGATTTGATGCCAGGTACAGCACCCATCAGTAGAGCTCCATATCGTATGGCACCTGCAGAGTTGTTGGAATTAAAGAAACAATTGCAGGATTTGTTGGATAAAGGGTTCATACGCCCAAGTGTTTCACCTTGGGGAGCTCCTGTATTGTTTGTCAAGAAGAAGGATGGCAGTTTCCGGATGTGCATTGACTACAGGCAGTTGAACAAAGTGACTATCAAGAACAAATACCCATTGCCTAGGATTGATGAGTTGTTCGATCAACTTCAGGGTGCAGCTTACTTCTCTAAGATTGACTTGAGGTCAGGATATCACCAGCTCAGGGTGAAGGATGAGGATGTTCCTAAGACAGCTTTCAGGACTCGGTATGGACACTACGAGTTCCTTGTCATGCCGTTTGGTTTGACGAACGCACCCGCAGCTTTTATGGCGTTGATGAATAGGGTGTTTACTTCCTTCTTGGACCAGTTCGTTGTGGTTTTTATAGATGACATATTGGTCTATTCGAAGACTGCTGAGGAACATACAGACCATCTGAGGAAGGCATTGCAGCTGCTTCGAGATCACAAGTTGTATGCAAAGTTGGCTAAATGTGATTTCTGGCTAGAGCAAGTTGCATTTTTGGGACATGTGATTTCTAGAGATGGATTGATGGTGGATCCGGCTAAGATTGAGGCAGTAGTCCATTGGCCCCGTCCTAGATCAGTGACAGAGATTCGGAGTTTTCTGGGATTAGCAGGATATTACCGCAGGTTTGTGCAGGATTTCTCGAAGATTTCAGCCCCGCTGACTCAGTTGACTCGGAAGAAGGTCCCGTATGAGTGGACAGAGAAATGTGAGCGTAGTTTTCAGTTGCTGAAGGAAAAGCTCACTACGGCGCCAGTGTTGACTCTCCCGAATGGTAGTGAGGGATTCATGATTTACTCAGATGCCTCTAGAGTTGGACTAGGCTGTGTACTGATGCAGAATCAGAAGGTGATTGCCTATGGATCCAGACAGTTGAAAGAACATGAGAAGAACTATGCCACACATGACTTGGAGTTAGCAGCCATTGTATTTGCATTGAAGTTGTGGCGGCATTACCTGTACGGTGTGAAGTTTGAGGTCCATTCCGATCATCACAGTCTGCAATACTTGTTTGATCAGCATGACTTGAATATGAGGCAGCGAAGATGGTTGGAGTTCATCAAAGACTACGACTTTCCGATCAAGTACCACCCAGGCAAGGGCAATGTAGTTGCAGATGCACTCAGCAGGAGGACAGACAGTCTTCAGGTGTTAGCAGGATTCTATATGCTTGTGCATGATCAGCCTGTAGAGGTTCAGATGGTAGGAGACTCGGTGACATTAGCTACTACCGTCGTGTTTCAGCCTGAGGTGATTCAGCAGATCAAGGATCGCCAGTTTGAGGACCCCCTCCTGGTGAAGTTCAGAGATCGGATTGCAGATCGACCGGATTTCAGCTTGGTGGATGGAGTTTTGTACTTCAGGAACAGATTGTGTGTTCCCGCTGTGGATGAGTTGAGAGAGAAATTGATGACAGATGCGCACGATGCCCGATATGCGATGCATCCCGGGAGTACGAAGATGTACCGGAACTTGAAGGATAGATTTTGGTGGAACAATATGAAGCGGGAGATCGCAGGGTTCGTAGCTCGATGTTTGACCTGTCAGAGGGTAAAAGCTGATCATCAGCGACCTCCAGGATCATTGCATCCATTGCACACTCCGCAGTGGAAGTGGGAGCACATTACTATGGATTTTGTTTCCGGTTTTCCGCCGACCAGTAGAAAGAATAATGCGATCTGGGTCATAGTGGACAGATTGACCAAGTCAGCGCATTTCCTTCCGTTCAAGAAAGGGATGACATTCACGGAGATGGCCAGGAAGTTTGTTGACGAGATAGTCAGATTGCATGGTACCCCAGTATCGATTGTGTCAGATCGCGATAGTCGTTTTGTATCTTCATTCTGGAGAGCATTTCAGGAAGCTATGGGTACGAAGCTGAGTTTTAGTACGGCATACCACCCCCAGACTGATGGACAGTCGGAGCGTACCATTCAGACGTTGGAGGATATGCTCAGAGCTAGTGTGCTGAACTTTGAGAAGGAATGGGATATGCATTTGGCATTATGTGAGTTTGCTTACAACAACAGCTTCCATGAGAGTATTGGTATGGCACCTTATGAGGCTCTATACGGACGTAAGTGCAGGACTCCAGTGTGCTGGGAGGAAGTTGGAACTAGAAGTTTCCATGGTCCGACCATCATTGCTGAGACGACAGAGAAGGTGCAGAAAGTGATAGAGAATCTGAAGATTGCTCGGTCCAGGCAGAAGAGCTATGCGGATACTCGGAGGAGACCTTTGGCATTCCAAGTCGGAGATTGGGTGTTCCTTAAAGTTTCTCCGATGAAGGGCACAGTTCGATTTGGTCAGAAGGGCAAGTTAGCTCCGAGATATGTAGGACCGTTCGAAGTCAAGAGCCGAGTTGGAGATTTAGCCTATCGGTTGACACTTCCAGTTGAGTTCTCCGGTGTTCACGATGTGTTCCATGTGTCGATGCTCCGTAAGTATGTGCCAGATCCGAGCCATGTGATTCGCTACGATGATATCCAGATTCAGCCTAATGCGACTTACGTTGAGCGTCCGCTTCGCATCGTTGGGACACGAGAGCAGATTCTCCGTACCAGGACTATCAGATGGGTTAAAGTGTTGTGGGAGCATCACGGTCCGGATGAGGCTACTTGGGAGCTAGAGGAGCAGCTAGCGCGCCAGTACCCCCAGCTCTTTGCGCAGGTAGGTAGTCATTCCGAGGACGGAATGATTCCTAGTGGGGGAGGATGTAACACTCCGATCCCCTTTGAGCCGGATTAGTGGCTCATTAGTGTGTGTTTTGTTTTGTTTATTTCTTTTGGACTTGTTTTGAGTCATGGATAGGTAGTTGAGTGACCTTTGACCTGGAATAGGTAGTTCTAAGCCCTTTTTCGTAATTTTGCTTTTGCTTTGCTCATCTCATCTTTGCATCATCTTGGTGTCAGCACGCGTATTTCGTTGAGCTCGACAAATTCCGTAACTGTGTCAGAACCATTTGGAGTCAATTGGGGAAGATGGACCTTCGTGTGACTTGAACTGTAATTAGTCTTAACTCTCAGGACTTTGACTTAACTTTCAAAACCCATATATAAGTGAGTCATCTTACAGATGTCTCTCTCTTGCTCATTTCATTTGATCGACTGCATGCAAGGAGAATTCAGAAGCCACGTTGTCTCTCTCTCTCTCTCTCTCTCTTCTCTTTCCTTCTCTTACTCGAGTAGGATTTGGATTCCCTTGTTTGATTTGGGTTCTTCTCCATTCTCTCATCTCTGTCCTTGCCTTAGGTAAGTGGGTTCTTTCCCAACTCTTTGTATTTCCTCTCCAATTACATCTCCCATTCTCTGTTGCTATGTCTTCATCTCATGCATGTGTGATTGCTTTGATTTGTTTTGATTTTAGTTGCTTGGAGCTTGATTTCAGAGGATTTGTCAGATTTGAGGCAAGTATAAGTACAGGTTTTGATAACACATATGGGTGTTGTTTGATTGCTTGGATTCATTCTCATTCTCTGTATAGAAATGTGTTACAGCCATTTTCTAAGCTATGAGGATCAGTTGAGCTTGTTTTATTCAGTTTCTGTACAAAAATTTCGTTTCTGAAATCTTCCCGAATTCGCGTCTGTATTGTACGGCTAAGCCGTAACCCTGTACGGCTTAGATTCCAGAGAGTGACAAATTCGAGTTTGTTCTACGGCTAGGCTACGGCTAAGCCGCAATTTGTCCTACGGCTGAGCCGTAAGCTAGCCGTGAACCAAACCGTATCTAAGCCGTGGATTTAATCTCTGATCAGTCGAAACTTTTCTGATATCAGTGTTCTTACGGTGAGGCTACAGCTAAGCCGTGATGGTTTACGGCTAAGCCGTGGACTCCACCGTAGCTCAGCCGTGAGATGTATCAGATCAGAGGTGGAAAAGCTGACAGTTTAGCCGTGTTCTGAAGGGAACCACGGCTAAGCCGTTGTGCATATTGCGGCTACGCCGTAGGATGCCACGGCTAAGCCGTAGGTCACCCATGGCTAAACCGTAAGACCTGTTAAATATCAGTTAAACTTAGGCTAATGGTGTGACCTTGTAGGGCTCAAATACAGGTTAACCATACCCGTAAACCGGCCCAAATGGATTCTTTGGAGCGCATGAATAGTCTGTTAGGCTGTGACTTATTCATGTGAGTGTTGCTCATTGTTAAGCACCTCCCCATGGGTGTTGGATTAAGGGACTTCGATGCACATAAGGATTATATTGCAACACTAGGATGGCAACGGTGCATCGAATAACTTAAAACTACATCAACATGCACGGTTAGTGATAGTGGTGCAACTAGATTAGGCTTGGCTTGTAATTAACCTTGATTCCGTATTAATCTGAGATGCATTGCATATTGTTTATGGTTTTGCCCTCTGTTCTGTTAATCTATGTTATGCATTCCTCAGTCATTTTGCTTTCGTTCTGTATATCTGTATTATTCTTCGCTCTGTACTATGTTTTGATCTATGCTATGCTTTGTATATTCTCTGGCTTTGTATATCTCTGATTTTTGGGTATTCCCTGGTGGCTCTGCCCAGAGGTTAATACGTGAGGATAAGATCCGGTCCTTGTCATCGGTGAGTCCAAAGCGGATAATCTCCTTTCTTTAGCTTTGATTTGATTGGTATTAGTCTGGCTCTACTCAGCCTCAGCCCTAGGATACCCGACGGGGTTACCTCTGGCGTAGATCTCTGTATCTCTGTTTTAACTGCAGTGTTGCTTTGTCTTGGGACCCCGGAACCCAGGAAACCGAGACCCGTTGTACCTTTGGCCTGGACAGCGGTGTTCTCCTCTGCTCTGCTCTGCTCTGCTCTCTTTTGGAGAGAACATGGTTAACGTAGTAGCCAACTAGTTCAGTATTCTATGTTTTGATTCCATTATCATGTTTTACTCCTATGCACGATTTGCTTAGCATACTAAGATGGACTCTGTATTTAATCTTCTGTCCCTATTTCATTTCGCTTTGATACTATGCGTGTTTCTTTCCTGTTACTTATATTTGCTGGATCGTTGTATTCATTTGTGTTGTCTGTGGTGTTGCAGGCACAGATACCTTGCCCAGCTCCCCGGCGGTCGAGGAGGCTGCAGGGGCGAGTGTAGAGGCACCCTCCGGTCTGGCAGAGTGGGCCTGATCACTTCTGCCAAGTGCGTGCATGCATACCAGTGGCTTTTATTTTGCATTTTGGTTTTTGAGAGTTTGTATTTGGACTTTGGACTTTGGACTTGTATTCTGTATATTTTGTGTATATTGATTTTGGTGTGTATTCGGTTTTATCTCAGTGTATTTGTCTTTGTCTTTTCCGTTTCGTATTTGCTTTGGCTTCCGCTATTTTATTTTCCTTTGTTGCTTGCTATGATATGTACAGCTTCCGCGTACGCTTAGTTCGCACGTGTTAGATCCCTTGTGTGCGTGCATCTGGACTGGGTTTGGGTGCACGTGCACGGGAGTACGTGTGTCACCGGTTTAGCTTTTCGCTAACCCCCGAATTCTGGGCTCGGGTCGTGACAGTACGCACAATCGAGGGGAAGCCAGGACCACCCCACTTCAGAATGTTTTCCCACCCAACGTGAGTGAGAAGTGTGTGTACTCCATAGGCCTCAACAGCGAGAATGTTAAGATCGCGCTCTACAGTGATGGGTCTCGAAAAGAAGGACCGATCACGAGTGGGTTCCCGTGGAACCAAAACTCGGGGAGAGGGTGGAGATGGCTGACGAGCCCTGGAGGAGCTACCGGAGGCACGAGGCCTCTTACCAGGAGGGTGGGCATTCTTGGAGTGTGGAGGCATGAGGATGATCCGAGGGAAGGCCATGTACCACAAACAGGAGGAAAAAGCACACAGAGCACAGTAAACAAATGAAACAGTGAGGAAACAAAAGAGAGAGAAAGGAGAACAATACAGAACCAAAAATAGAGGAGGACGCCAGAGAAGGACGACGGAGAAGGAGGGCGCCGGAGAAGGAAGATGCCGAACAGAGACGAGGAAGAGAAGGACGGTGCCGGAAGAGGAAGACAGAGAAAGGAAGGAAGAGGAGGACACCGGAGGAGGAAGGCTGGATGAGGAGTACGCCGGAGAAGGAGGAAGGAGGAAGGCCGGAGGAGGAAGCCACACGCCGGAGAAGGAGGGCCGGAGAAGGAAGACCGGAGGAAAAAAAAACGAGAAAGGAAGAGAGAGCACAGAGTGGGTTCGCACAGAGAAAAGAAGGTGAAGCGTCGGGTTAAGAAGATCTCGGCGCGCAGAACGAGGACAAAAAAGTACTTACGGCTTAGCCGTAGAGTGTTTTACGGCTCAGCCGTAAACACTTACGGCTTAGCCGTAAAGTGGTGTACGGCTTAGCCGTAGACCCTGGGCAAGAACACAAGTTAATCCAAACAGCAAACACCAATTGATTTCCTCAAATTTTCAAATTTTAACACATCAAGAGGTTTAGTCAAGATATCTGCAAGTTGTTTTTCAGTCTGAATATATTCGAGCTCAATGATTCCTTCTTCAACCAATTCTCTAATGAAATGATGTCGAATATCAATGTGTTTGGTACGAGAGTGTTGGACCGGATTTTTAGAAATGTGTATGGCACTCGTGTTATCACAATACAAGCTCATTATGCCTTGTGTAATGCCATAGTCCATAAGCATCTGCTTCATCCACAAGAGTTGAGAACAGCAGCTTCCGGCAGCTATGTATTCAGCCTCGGCAGTGGAGAGAGATATCGAATTTTGCTTTTTACTATGCCAAGCTACTAGACAATTTCCAACATAAAAATAGCCGCCACTTGTGGATTTTCTATCATCTAAGTTTCCTGCCCAATCAGCATCTGAGTATCCAGCAATGGAGGATGAGGAGTCATGAGGATACCACAGACCATATTCAGTTGTATCGGCAATGTACTTAATGATTCTTTTTACAGCAGTTAGATGAGATTCTTTTGGATCCGCTTGATATCGAGTACATGCTCCCACGCTAAATGCTATGTCTGGCCTACTTGCAGTAAGGTACAACAGGCTACCGATCATACTTCTATATAGGCTAGAGTCAACCCCTTTACCATTTGTATCTTTAGTAAGTTTGATGGTTGTACTCATGGGGGTTTTGACATGTTTCCCAGTCATTAGACCAAATCGTATTACCAGTTCTTTAGCATACTTGGACTGGGAAATGAAGATACCATCACGTAATTGTTTGACTTGTAACCCTAAGAAGAAATTCAATTCGCCAACCATGCTCATTTCGAATTCAGATTGCATTAGATTAGCGAACTGAGTAGTCAAGTCATTAGATGTGGAACCAAAGATGATATCATCTACATATATTTGCGCTATTAACATTGACTTTCTTGTCTTTTGGATAAAAAGGGTTTTATCAACACTACCTCTTTGAAAATTATTGTCTAACAAGAATTTAGTCAACCTTTCATACCAAGCACGTAGTGCTTGCTTAAGACCATACAGAGCTTTCTTCAGTCTAAACACATGGTCAGGGAATTTTGAATCTATAAAACCTTTAGGTTGTTCAACATATACTTCCTCATTCAAAATTCCATTTAGAAAAGCACTCTTAACATCCATTTGAAACAATTTGAACTTTAAAGAACAAGCTATAGATAGTAAAATTCTAATTGATTCTAAACGAGCAACTGGAGCAAAGGTCTCGTCAAAGTCAATACCTTCAATTTGAGAATATCCCTGTGCTACCAACCTAGCTTTGTTCCTAACAATAACTCCATTTTCATCAAGTTTATTTTTGTAGATCCATTTAGTGCCTATCACATTTTTATCCTTTGGTCTTGGAACTAGGTACCAAACATCACTTCTTGTAAACTGATTCAACTCTTTTTGCATAGCTTTTATCCAATCATTGTCTGAAAAGGCTTCATCAACGCTGGTAGGTTCTAAAACAGAAGTAAAGCACAAATGATTCATAATGTTCTCCAATTGTTTCCTAGTTTTTACACCTGTTAGGGGATCACCAATAATCTGATCTATAGGATGATCTTTTACATTCACCAAATTTTTAGTAGAGATAGGTGCATCAGTTTTTATTGTGGATCGTGTGGGTTTAATCATTGAGGGCACTTCCACTTCATCAACATTATCAGACATTATGGATTCATCATCTATAATGACATTTATTGACTCTTGAATGACTCCGGTTCTCATATTTAGAACACGATAGGCTCGAATCCGTATTGAATAGCCTAAGAATATACCTTCATCACTTTTTGAATCAAATTTACTCAGTTGTTCTCTATCCTTCAAGATGTAACATTTGCTTTCAAAGACCTTAAAATATTTTACATTTGGTTTCTTCCCATGCCACAATTCATAAGCTGTCTGATTGTACCAGTCCTAAGATAAACTCGGTTGATGATATAGCAGCTAGTATTAACAGCTTCGGCCCACAAGTCTCTAGGAAGATTCTTACTATGAAGCATGACTGTGGCCATGTCTTGGAGAACTCTATTTTTTCTTTCAGCCACCCCATTTTGTTGTAGAGTTTTGAGTGCTGAATATTCATGATGAATCCCATATTTCTCACAAAATTTGTCAAATTGATCATTCTCAAATTCTCCACCATGATCACTTCTGATTCGGGCTACTGAAGTACCTTTTTCAGTCTGAATTTGTTTTACAATCCTTTTGAATTCTCCAAAGGCTTCAGATTTTTCTCTCAAGAATGCAACCCAAGTGAATCTAGAGAAATCATCTACCATAACAAGAAAGTACCTTTTCTTACCTCGACTCTCTCTTTTAGTTGGTCCAACCAAGTCCATATGAATAAGTTCTAGAGGTCGAGTAGTTTTCAGAGCATTCACTATTTTATGGGCACTTTTAATTTGTTTTCCTTGAAGGCACTCTCCACAAATCATCTTTTCTTGACTACTGATCTTGGGCAGTCCTTTAACATATTTGTTTAGATGGGTTAAGTCCCTGTAGTTTACATGCCCAAGTCTTTGATGCTACAACTTAGCTTCATCAATACTAGTTAGTAGGCAAGAAGCAGAGGATGAAGCAGTTGTTTTTCCCACCACATAACAGTTATCAGTAGTTCTAAGACCTCTCAATATTATCTTTCCATTCCTTGAGATCTCACAACTATGACTACTAAAGTTTACGGCATAATCTTTATCACAGATTTGAGATATGCTAAGTAAATTATGTTTTAACCCATCAACGCACAAGACATTCTCAAAAGGTGGTAAGTTTGGAACATTTAAAGTTCCTTTCCCAATAATTTTCGCAGTACTGCCATCACCAAAAGTAACTGTGCCTCCATCGAATTCAATCATTTTAGACAAACAAGATTTATCCCCAGTCATATATTTTGAGCATCCACTATCCAGATACCATCTTGATTGTTCTGCAACTTTAAAAGCTGTGTGGACCACTAGATTCTTGTTTTTGGGTATCCATTTAAGTGTACTAGTAGTGGGGATCACAGTTGATTTTTGGTATTTTACTTAAAAGGTTTTATGTTGGGGAATAGGAATGTTTGCTCCATTCTTTTTGTATATTTCAAACTGTTTTCTTAACTTTTGGACTTCTTTTAGCAAATTATTCATCTTTTGGTTCAAGGGGAATGTGTTTATTTGAGACTTCTGCTTTTTGTTTTCAGGTTCCACTTTCTTAATGGTGTTTTTCTCAATTTTCTGACTGATGTTATAATGAATTTTTCTTAACTTGCACTCCATTTTGAAATGACCCCTTTTTCCACAATAATGACAGAGGACATTTGATGAAACAGTATGAGTACTAGTAGATGCCTTGTCCAACATGTTTTGAACCCTAGTATCTTCGTTCTTTAAGGCACTTTTGACAAAAACAGTTCTGGAACTTGAGGACTGATTAGCATTTTTGTCATATCCAAGACCGGTCATGTCTTTATAAGCTTTCCCAATTTTGAATAGTCTAATGTATTTCTTATCATTTTGAGTAAATCTATACTCATACTTTTCTTTATACCGTTTCAGAATAGTCACTTCATTGTGGAGAGCATTATTTTCATCTTTCATTTTTAAAAGGGATTTTTCATGTTCTCTTAATTTGAGTACATTTTCTCTTTCTGTTGATAGTTGGATTTTTACACTTTCGAGTTCCTTGAGCAATTCTTCCTTTTCAGCATTAATATTATCAACCTTTTCCTTTAAATTCTTAATTTTGTTTTGTTGATTGCTTACAGTTTCAACGAGCCTACATGTTCCTTCATAGAGTAGTTCATAGGAATCCGTGGTGTTGTCATTATCCTCATCATCTGAATTTTCATACTCACTCTCTGACTCACTGCTTGAGATTTCTTCATTCGATATTTTAATCATTTCCTCAGAAAGATTGAAGGTAGCAGTGGTAGCCATCAGAACTGTATATTTGTCTGATTCGTTTTGATGTGATTCATCTGAGTCAGAATCTGATTCAGATGAATCGTCCCAAGTGGCTACAAGATTCTTCTTTTTGAATTTCCCTTTTTGAGGACAATCGGTGGATATGTGTCCAATTTTCTTGAATCTGTAACACATAGGTTCCTTATGTTTACTTCTAGAGAGGGAACTTGACCGACCTTTGTATTTATCATTTGTGGTTTCATTTTTATACTCTTTCACCCTCTTTTTCTTAAATTGTTTCAAAAATCTTTTAGCCAAAAGGGCCACATCTTCATCCTCGTCATTACTAGTTATTCCTATGTCATCTTTAGAGGAAGATGTGTTATGAGAGGTGATTAGAGCGATTGATTTCTTTTTGTCATTGTTAAATTTGAGTTCAAAGGTCTAAAGGGATCCCACTAAATCTTCAATTTTCATTTGTTCCGAATCCTTGTGTTCTTCTATAGAGGTTACCTTAGGATGGAATCTTTCCGGAAGTGATCTCAAGATTTTACTACAAATTTTACCTTCCGGAAGGGTTTCCCCAAGAGCCCACATTTCATTTACAATTTTCATGAGCTTAGTATGGAAGTCAATAAACATTTCATTTTCTTCCATGCGAATGTTTTCGAACTAACTTGTGAGCATCTGAAGTTTAGATCTTTTGACAACTGAGGTACCCTCATAAGTTACTTCAAGGATTCTCCATGCCTGTTTTGCATTAGTGGTTGTCATGATCTTTTTAAACTCTTCTTGATTCATGGCACACACTATAACATTGTACGCTCTAGCATTATTTTGTCTAAGATTTAGCTGAGCTTGAGACCATTTGGCTGGATCTAATGGTTTAGTGGTTGTGACACCATTTGTAGTCACATCTTCAGTGGGTTCCGTCCAACCATTCTCTATAGCCTCCCAAACAACCCAGTCCATGGATTTTAAGAATGCTGTCATGCGGGCATTCCAAAAGGCATAATTTGTTCCATCGAAGAAAGGTGGACGGGTGATAGAACTTCCTTCAGGATTCATGGTGAATCTAGCAAAAGATGGATCTACTTCAGGTTATTACACCCTTACGAAGTAACCCTCTCTGATACCAATTGAAAGTGCAATAACTAGATCTCACAAAGTCCTAGAGGGGGGGTGAATAGGACTATTAAAAATTTCTTTTCAAGACTTAGGTTTTATTTGTGAGCAATCTGAAAAATGATTAAAGTTGAGAGTCCCCAAGTGGATTTAAGAGAGATATTCAGAGTTGTGAGTGTTTAGAAATGCACCTAGAGCAACAAAGATGTAACTTACAAAAGATCATCAACTCAAGTGACAAGAAAGCAAGGCAACATCCACACACAACAAACAATAAACACAGTGATTTATAGTGGTTCGGTCCTAAACCTACATCCACTCTCAAGAGCAATCTCTCTTGGTTCCACTAAATAAGAGGTACTTACATAACATACACCTCTTGCAACAGTTTTTGATTCGGTGGTTTGTCTTCCACCAACTAGAGTTTTTGATCAGGTGGTTGATCATTGATCTAGTCCACCAACTACAACAATTTTTGATGCGGTGGTTTGTCTTCCACCAAAATACAGCAATGAGAATTGAAATATTAAAGAACACCTAAACAAGGAATTGTATACCTTGGTTTTGAGTGGTGCTCTTGATGCTTGAAGACTACCTCCAAGCTTTGGCCTCTTGTTCTTGCTCCTTGGAGATGAAGATCTTTAGATGTGTGCTCAGCCAAGGGAAGAGGTTTCAAGAGGGTTTGGAAGGCTAAGGTATTCTCTCAGATTTAATGAAGCCTTTCCTAACTCACCAACTACTCTACTTGTAACAATAATGGCACTCTTTGGTGTTGGAGAGTAGGTGGTTGTGGGAGCTTTGAAGATGATTTTAATGGAGGTGCAAAGGCTCAGCTATACTAGTGATTTTCTCAGCAATAAATTCAGTAGTTGGAGCAAGGGAGAGGTCCTCTTTAAATACAGATGAGCTCCAACGGATAGTTCTACGGCTAAGAACAGAATGGTCTACGGCTTAGCCGTAAGTTCTGACAGCATCCAACGGCTAGTTTGACTAGATTCAACAAAAATTCCTTCCTACGGTTAGGCTTACGGCTTAGCCGTAAATCCTTATATGGGTTAGCCGTGAGCACCTTTCGGCCTAGCCGTGGGTCAGCCGTAAGCTCAAATTTTCCAGAAACTGCTCTCTGGAGAGTGGCCCGTAATCTTTACAGCTTAGCCGTAAATAACCTTACGGCTCAGCCGTGAAGGCCTTTCGGCTTGGCCGTAAGGTCAACCGTAAGCATAATATGGCCAAGTGCACTCTCTGGATTGCGGCCCGTAGATTTTACGGCTTAGCCGTGAAACACACTACGGCTTAGCCGTAACATTTTTCGGTGTAGCCGTAGGGTCAGCCGTAGAACAAAAAGCTCCAAAATACACTCTCTGGAAAGTGAGCCGTAGGATCTATGGCTTAGCCGTGGTCCAAGCCGTAGAACAAAACAGGGTGTTTGAAAAACCTAATTTCCTAGTTTATTTCTATGGACACTTAGTGATCACAGATACCTTATCCCTTGGCACTCACAGATGATCTTCTTTGAATGATCTTGAGCTTCTTTGCTTAGTCTTCATTGATAGGTCTTCCTTGAATGGTCTTGAACTAGCTTGAACTTCTTTGAACTTGGCATGATCTTCAATGAACTTCCGAGGTGAACTAGATCGATCTAGAATCGAACTACACTTTGGTCACGTAATTGACAACACACTCTTACAATGACACTAACAGATACGACTCAGCCGTGTGTGTGCTACGGCTTAGCCGTGTGTGGTCTACGGCTTAGCCGTGGCTGGGCCGTAGAAGGTCTGTCAATTTGCGTGCTCTCAGTTAAATCCAGAAAATGCACCCTGTACTGATCTACGGCTGGGCCACGGCTGAGCTTCGGCTTAGCCGTAGGGCAATCCACGGCTTAGCCGTACCCTAGCCGTAGAGGAAAACTGGGTTTTTATCCTCTCTGGACTTTGAGCCATAAGTGCCATACGGCTTAGCCGTACGTGCACAAAGTCAAATCTCTGAAGCAAATACAGAAAGTCTGGGAATTCATCAGAATTTGCAAATTTCCAATAGAAATAGACAAGTACTAATCAAATGAGAAATCAAATGGGTTGTAAACACATTTTTCCATACAAATTCATGTGAACTGACCAATTCAAGTGCATACCAACATGGGTTCTCACAAGTTATGGTTATACTTGCCTCAATTGAATTCAATGACACACTTATTGTCCTAAAGCCCAACACAACCTAACACAAATCAAACAACATGCATGCATGAGAATTGGAAGGAAATCCAAAACACACAGACACACCATGCAATAAGAAATAAGAAGGAGAAGAATTAGAGGAAAGAGATGAGAGAATGGAAGAATGTCCCACTCACCTCACATGCAAAGGAACCAACCTCCTCTTGATCGATGGAGGAGAGAATCCGGAGGAGAGAAGGAGAGAGAAGGAGAGAGAGGAATTTCCACGTGCACAGTGAAGAATAAAATGAGAGAGAACGTGGGTGTTTGTCGATGGATGAAAGATATATATAAGCTAATGGGTTGTTCAAATTACAAGAGAGTCCAAGTTAGAAGTGTATTTTCAGTTTGAGTCAAATCCGGGTCCAATGGAATCACACGACATCGGTTGCAAACGACGTAGTTACGAAAGTAGACGAGCTCAACGAAAGACACGTGTTGACCTCAAGATGATGCAAAAATGACCATGTCTTAGAAAAGCTAAAATTACGAAAAAGGGCTTGGTCTACTTAATCCAGGTCAAACTCAACCCAACTACCTATCCATGACCCGCAACGAAAGAAAAGCACAAACAAAACACGATTAACAACGAAAACAAGATTAACTAGCCGCTAAACGAGGTCAAGTTGGGTTGGAGTGTTACAAAACTTTCATGATGTATCAATTAAATAAGAACATATTGATTAAAAGAGAATAATAATCGTAAGCTATGCATGTTGTGCATAAAATAAACATGAGTAACGAATCATAAACAGAAATACAATAACATCTTAGTTGGCATCCACATGGCTATCTTCTCTCTAAGGAGAGCATATTATACTATGGAAAATTACTAACGGTTAAGTCAAGACCATCTAACTACCCTAAGAGCGCAGACTAACTCTTCATACAATTAATGCAGTAGGAAACTTATATAATGCCCCTATTTGGTTCCTTCAAACCTCTTATGGGTACAAGCTAAGTAGTGTCAACTCAATGCTTCAAGATCGAACAGAATTCATACTTTTATACTTATCATACGTAATGATTGATCCATTCTTATACAGAAACATAGAATGGTCTACAGAAACATAGAACAGTCTTGAGGTTATATCCAATCATAAAAAAATTCAGAGTAACCGATTAGCAAACAATGTATACTTTAATGAGCTAATAGAGCTCGAACCCTCTCAACCCTAATTACCCCTATTTTTGGCTCATGAGACCACACTCAGTAGAAGCTTTGTCTCTGATCTTACCTCAAGGTTCACCAGGAAGAATGGGTAATGATTAGATCATGTTGTGGGCAAGGATTACTTAACAATATTAATGCATTTGGATTGAGTGATTAACAAAAATATTTACTAGCCAACCCTATACTAGATAATCCGTGTTGCCATGGTCATTCAATACGATGTATTCATAAAACGTCCGGTCTCAATGTATTACCAAATCTTGATGTCATATTTTGTAGAAAGTGGACACCTCTTCTTATGACAATACCCATGGCGTAACATCGGAAATAACCGGAAAATCAAGAGACAGTGAGTGACAACTCTACACTTTTCCTCCTCAGCATTTGGTTACCATTGGTCTAATTTGATTGAGGTAAGGGTACCATATCTAAGGCCCTACCTGGTCTTTGAAAATCCCTAATTTCCTTAGGGGTCGTTTGTTTTTTTCATATGTGATGTGAAAATGATTTACATATGTAAATGACTCACATGTGAAATACAATTTTTGTTTGTTATTTTCACACTCTTTCAAATGTGAATCTTAATTACACCAATGGTTGATATGTATTTTAAAAATATCTCAAGATCCATGTTGAATCAACACTTGAAATTTGACCTTCTATCTGAAAGTGACTTTTTGAACAAGATTAACGGTTCGGATCATGAAAATGGGGCCCACAAAATCCCAGAAATTAATGTCAACGGCCTGCATTGTTTCATAAATATCTCATAAGGTAAGATGATCCAACAGTTGAAATTTTGTACCATGGCCGTTGTCATCATTTCAAACATTTTGGACGGTTCAGAACTTGCATTTAAAGCATACAAGATGCACAAATTTAGAAAAATCGGACTGGAAGTATGCATCTAGTGGCTGGATCGTTCTTTTTAAGATATCTCAAGATCTATGATGAATCAGGATCTGAAATTTAGTTTTTTAGCTGAAAATGGCATTCTGAATGAGATGAATGGTTCGAATTGTAATAATAGGGCCCACAAAATCCCAGACTTGAAAATCAACGGCCAGATTTGTGTCATAAAGATCTCATAATGTAAGATGATCCAGCGGCTGATTTTTTGCAGCATAGCTGTTTTTAGCATTCTAAATAACTTGGACAATTCGGATTACGATTTTGGTGGCTAAAAAATTTTAAAAAAATATAAAAATAACGTACAGGGCGTGAAACACTGTTCACGCCCTTTACCAGCGCCTCATGAAAAGTGGGTGGGAATCCTTTGCACACCTGTTGAGGTGTGAAAAGTTTCCACTCTTTTTTCTTTTGATTTACACACCAAAATCATATGGGATTTACACATCACATGTGTAAAATGTAAAAACAAACATAAATGTGTGAAACCATTTCACATGAGTAATGTTTACATATGTAAATGGCAAAAAATAAACGACACCTTAAGTTCTCTAGGTTCTTATGGCTTAGCCGTGTATAAGTTATAGCTTAGCCATATGCACAAAGTTTTCAACTAAATTCTCCCGTTGTTACGGCTTAGCCATATATTGGCTTATAACTTAGTCGTATGAAGCCTACGACTGGGACACGAAGTGGCTACGGCTTAGCCGTACTGTACTCCACAACTTAGCCATGGGGTTAATCATAAAAGAAAATTGGTTTTTGGCTCTCTAGATTTCAAGCCGTAGTATGCTTATGTCTTAACCGTAAGCTTCAGATTTTCTGAAGCTGTTTAAATACAGAGTTTAGTCCAGTACTGAACTCTTGAATTAGTTCTAATGTGGTTTTCTTTGTTCCAACTATCATCATACATCTTTTAATAGCCACATTGCATCATTATTTCATAACCATACTAATTATCACTTAATCCATCACATATTCTTAAATCAACGGGTGAAAAAGCTGTAGATTTGCATTTAGGAAGAATTCTTCATGAATCAATACAAATAAACATGCATGCAGTAATATATACTCTTATATTTGCCTCTAATACAATACTTTACCCAAATCAACTTCTCCCTTGGTTTAATGATGGAAAAAGCCTCAATAAAAGATAATCCTAGTACATGCAAGACATGTAATGAGTGAATTGAGTAAGAAATGCATACATGTTTCTTAATTGAGGAACTCAAAGAAATGGAAGGATGTTGAGTACCTTACCTTGAAGAGCTATAGAGAATATGAGATATTGAATTTGGAGGTTTCTATGAAGGAGATGCACAAGAGGATAGAGAAAAAGAAGAATGAAACCTAGTAGGAGCACATGCAAGATTCAAGATTCAATTTCCAGTTCTAGGCTTGAGGAATAGATGGGAAAAGAGTGAGGGGAATAATCTCCAGCAAAGAGAAATTATAGAAAAATGAAAAGGGAACAAAGGTTATCCCTCTTTAAGTCAAATTTTCTGGACTTTTATATGCAAGTCTACTATTTTGAGGAAATTATAGTTTGAGTCAAATGGGACCTTAGTTGGTCCAAGATGGATCTAAATCAAGCTGGGCCAAATATGAAAGTTGATTTACAAGATAAAATATACATAATGCAACTAATGTGGTGCCAAAACGAAGCTAACCATATAGCTCTAAATTACATGAACATCTTAGACTGCCTAACTAAAGTTCGAACCCGACCCAACTACCTACCCATGACCCGAATCCATGTGGTTTTGAGTTGAATCAGCCTAATTATATATTAATTAAGACAAAACAAGATTAATTATAGTAAATTATGACTAACTCGGGTTTAGACCTTACATCAATTTTACATGGTTCGGCAAGCTTAACTTGCCTACGTCTACGGAGAAGAGAACTCATCTATCATAATCTCTTTTCAATCTCCTGAGAACTAGAGTTACAATAATTAATATATATAATTCCTGCTTTCTTTGCTAACAAGAAAACCTATACATAATTACTAAAATACCCCTAACATCGACAGCAGTTCTGGCTAACCCAGACAACCAATCCATCTAAACCGGAGCATAAGACAAAACCCAATAAAGGTGAAAAGAGAAACATGTAAACTCTAGAAGTGTCTCCATACAGATAATGGTGGTGAGTACACGTCCAACCAGTTCAGAAGCTATTGCTTGAAGCATAGTATTTAACATAAAAAGACAGTTACTGGTACTCTACTGCATAATGTTATGACAGAGAGAATAAACCGCACTATTCTTGAGAAGATGAGATGCATGATGAGATTAGCATGGATGCCTAAGTCATTCTGAGGTAAAATCATTCTAACTACTAGTTATCTATTTAAAAAATCTTTTTCAGTTCCTTTGAATTTTGATCTTCGAGAGAAAATATTGACAAGTAAAAATGCTTCCTATTTACGCTTGAAAGTATTTGGGTGTAAGACGTTTGCATATATACCAAAAAGGCAGCGTTCAAAGTTGGACGATAAGGCAGTTATTTGCATCTTTATTGACCATGGTGGAGATGAGTTTGGCTATATGTTGTGGGATCCAGAGAAGAGAAGAATTATTAGAAGTATGGATGTGATTTTCCATGAAGACCTATTCTTTGGAGATGTTGAGAAGACTAATAAGTCTTCTGAAACAGTTGACGGACTAGCTGATCTCACACAAATCCCTTCTCTGATGTAGATTACAAGTGGAGAAGGTGGACAAAACAATCCGAATCATGATGAGGCATGGGGTTTGCCAAATGATGAGGGTGTTGAGCAGGGGTGCTACAGTCTTCTTGGTTAGAAACCACAGAACCTCAAGCTAGAAGGTCTACTCAAGAACGTCAACCGTCAACGAAATATCTTAAATCCGAATATATTTTGCTTATTAATAAGAGGGAGCCAAGGAGCTTTCGAGAAGCAATAAAACATGATAATAAAGATAAGTGGATGAAGGCTATGCAGGATGAAATGAGTTTTCTGAAGAATAATAAGACTTATGGACTAGTGTAACTTCCTAATTAGAGGAATGTTGTAAAAAACAAATGAGTGTTCAAGATGAAAAAGGATGAGAATGAAAAATTAGTGAAGCGCAAAGCATGGTTAGTGGTAAAAGACTTCACGCAAACGAAGGATATCGACTTTGATAATGTTTTTTCTCCTATTGTAAAGGTAACTTTTGTCAGAGTTGTCATGGGTCTAGCCGCCAGCATAGACCTTGAACTTAAACAGATGGATGTAAAGACTACGGTTTTTCACGATGACTTGAAACAAAAGATCTACATGACTCAACTAGAGGAGTTTAAAGTAGAAGGAAAAGAACAGATGGTTTACAAGTTTAAAAAAAGTCTTTACGGGCTGAAGCAAGTAAAAAGATAGTGGTACAAAAAGTTTGATTCATTCATGTTGAGTCATGGGTACTACAGGACAGCTGCAGATCATTGTATTTATGTTCGTCAATTTATTGATGACAGATTTAGCATCCTTCTTTTGTATGCAGATAATATGCTAATAATTGAATAGGATAGCAAGTTAATTGACAAGTTGAAAAAGAAGATGTCAAAGTCATTTGACATGAAAGACTTGTATCCCCCACGAACAATATTGGGCACGTGAATATGTTAAGACAGGAGTTCAAAGAAGCTATGGTTGTCACAGGAGAAATATGTTGAATGAATGCTCGAGCGATTCAATATGAAGAATGCTAAGCTAGTCAGCATGCCTCTAACCAATCACTTTAAGCTAAGCAAAAAATTGTGTCCTACTACAGAAGAAGAAAATGAACGGATGGCATTTGTTCCTTAACAACTCTATTGTGGGGAGTCATATATATGCCATGGTGTCACAACCCGAGCCCAGGGACCAGGGGTCAGAGAAAGTCTAACCAATAACACACGTACTCCCGTGCACGTACACTTAGACCCCGTCCAAGCATACACACACAAGGGATCATTCACACATGCAAACAACTGTACGCGGAAGCTGAACATATCAAGGCATACCACAACATACCAAAAGACATAATAGATTACAGAAGCATTAGACTGATGACAAGAATAATTACAAGAACGTATGACAATGAAGAGGCTTACAAAATCACAATACAGATATCAATCGAGCCCACGGTACAAGTACAGAAAAATCCCCTAATAGACCCAGACTCAAATGAATGGGGAAAAACAAAATGATGCAAACCGTACTCTAGAGGATGGATCAAGTCCACTCCTCTAGGCCGGAGGGGGCCTCGCGCGCCTCTCCTGGAGTCGGGTCGACCGACGTAGGATCGGGAGAGGGATCTGAGCCTGCAACACCCAAAAACAACTCATAAGGACAACGACTTAGCAAAATATAAGCCACAAGAAGATAACACGAATTGTGTCTATTAATGAGCAAACGTCACAATGCAAGATCCATAGTAAGCATGTTAGTATACTAAACAATTGTGCAAATGAATAAGCATGCTATCAGAATCATAAACAGATAACAGTCAAAGTGGCTACTACATTGGCCATATTCTCCCTTTCGAGACCAGTCGGAATGAGAACACCAGCGACCGGGCCAGGGTACGCATGGGTCTCTAGTTCCCGGGGTCCGGAGTCCCAGGACAGAACACTCTGCAGAGGCAAACACATAAACTAAAACAAAGTCAACCCCGTCGGGCATCCTAAGGCTGAGGCTCAGTAGTGCCATATACTAATCACAATCAAATCGGATGATGCACCTCAATCAATCAATCATATCACATACAGATCTCACATATCACACTAAACGAACGATAGGAAGTGCATCACATATACTGATACTGATACTGATACTGAATGCAAATAAGCAATAAAAGAAGCACTGACAATTGAGTTAACCAATAACAAATAATCACTGACTCAAGTACTCCACCGGAGCAACGATAAAACACAGTAATAGAATGGTCCCGCCCGGGCTTCGCTCTGGGGTTGCTGCATTTCCCACAGAATCGAGAGGTCCAGCGCAGAACACATAAGAGGGCATTACCGAAGTCAATATGCTATACAAATCAGAGTACTTTTACGAATCAAGGTTAATTACAAGCCAATCCTAACCTATTTATCCAGTGTTTCTAACCGTGCATGTTGATGTAGTTTTAAGTTGTCCGATGCACCATTGTCTAGTGTTGCAGTGTCTGGAATGTGCACCGAAGTCCCTTAAACCAACACCCATGGGGAGGTGCTAAACAACTGGATAACGGGCATGAATGATTCACAGCCCTCGAAATCATTCATGTCATTCAAACATTCCATTGGGCATGTTCAGGTTAGCTACATTCTAACATGAAAGTCATATACGGTCTCTTTTTAAGCCTAGTCCTTTTATTCATTTCTCAGGATCTCACGGTGTAGCCGTAGGTGACCTTACGGCTTAGCCGTAGGCATCTTACGGCTTAGCCGTAATCTGCACTGCGGCAGAGCCGAGGTTCCCCAAAATGTTCATCCGTATTTACGGCTCAACCGTATTTTACTCTACGGCGCAGCCGTATCCTGGTCCACGGCTTAGCCGTAGTACAATGTACGGCTTAGATCAGGCTGGGCCGTAGAAGAGTAGCAATTTGCCAACTCTCAGTTATTTCAGATGTCACCCTGTATTGTTCTACGGTTAGGGTTACGGCTGGGTCTCGGCTTAGCCGTAAGCCATTTCACGGCTCAGCCGTAGCACATTTCACGGTTTAGCCGTGAGTGCACGGAGTCATTTTCTGGAACAGTTACAGACATACAGAAAGCGAACGTTTCGACTAAAAACAGGAAGATAACAGCAAAACTGACTCAATAGGGCTGTCCAACACTGATGCATACAATGAAGAGTAAAAATACAAACAATCAAAGCAATACCAATCGGTGTTCATACTACTTGGGCTTATACTTGCCTCACAGACGGAAATCACGTCGTTGCTTTGGCTCAGTCCACTGGAAACACACACAATCGGGGCTCCTTTCTTCCTCCCTCACGAAACAGAAAAGGAGAAGGAAAGAGAGCTGAACGAGAGAGAGTGAGAGACAAGCTGAGAACGATCGAGGGAGAGAGGGAGAGTAGGTAGGATATTTATAAACTAAAATGAATCCAATTTACACATAAGTCCAAACATATAACACAATTGTCAGTTTGAGTCAACTGACGATCCAACGAGAGCAAACGAAATCATTCGGATCCAAGACAGTTACGAAGATCGACAAGCTCAACGAAATACACGCGATGACGTCAGAATGACGCAAAACTGACAAGGTCAATCAAAAGTCAAAATTACGAAAAAGGGCTCGAACTACCTAAACCAGGTCAACTCAACCCAAACGATCTCTCCAAGGCTCAAAGCCAAAGAAAAGTAAAATCAAAACACACTTAACGACACAATCGCACGCAATTACCCACTAATCCGGATCAAATCGGATCGGAGTGTTACACATGGTTTGCACACGGCCAAACATTACTTATGTTGTGGGCTTAGTGAGTAGATTTCTATCTAATCCTGAAAAAAGGGCATTGGGAAGCAGTGAAGTAGATCTTCAGGTATTTAAGAAGTATTCCCAAGTTGTGATTGTGTTTTAGAGGTTCAAAACCAATGGTGGAAGGCTTTACTAATGCTGATTTTGTAGGCGATCTTGATTATCAGTTGTCAACTTCTGGTTATTTATTTATTTCTTAAGGGGAGTTATTTTCTAGCAATCGAAGTTACAGAAGTGTACAGCATAGTTTATAACTGAAGCAGAATACATAGCTGCTAATGAAACATGGAGAAGATGCTTTGGCTATAGAGATTCCTTCAAGAACTCGGTTTGAAGCAAGAAGAATATATAGTTTACTATGATAGTCAGAGTGCTATAGATTTCAGTGAGAATATAACATAACATGGTCGCATGAAACACATTGGTGTCAAGTACCATTGGATTTATGATGTGATCTAGAAAAACTTCATGAAGATGGAAAAGATTCACACCAACAAGAATCCCTTGGACATGATGACAAAGGTCGTGTCCAACGGAAAGCTAGAGTTGTGTTCAAAGTAAGTAGGGCCAAACTCCCAATAAAGGGTGTCGGGCGTCTTCCCCATGGTCTAGAGGGGGAGATTGGTGGCCAAGTGGGTTCAATGTCTTGGATAGTTTCCTAATTATATTAGGACTTTCATGTTTATTAATAATAGTCTCTTAATAGTATTAAGACTTTTCTTTGTCTAAGAATAGAGTTTTGGGGAGCTAAGGAAGTGATAATTATATAGTAACCCTAGACATATGTTGAGATTCCAAGGCTGTAGATTCACAAATTGAAGGAGAACCTAGTGAAAATTGATTTACCATGGATGGAGGCATCTTTGCCGAACCACGTAAATATTTTATCTTATTGTGTGGTTGAATATTGATCTTAGTTGCTTATACACATGCGTGCACAACGATGGTGTCATATCCACAACAAAATTAATATTTGAGTTTTATTAGATTGATATCAATAAGTTATGCCACATTCAGATAATGCAAAGCTTGTTTAATGGATCGTTATCGGGAAGTTGTGTTACATATGGATGACATGAGTTCTAAGATGATTTTGTGACAGTAAATCAAGTTGAGATTTCCTCAACTATTTCTTTCCTTACTCCCATTGTGTGAAAGGGATGGTACCATGCATATATGCAAAAGAGAAAGGGACACAAAACCCACCTTTTAAAATGAGTAAATGGTAAGTATTTATTTGATTGGGCTTCCTAAAATGAATCTAACCATAAGAAGAAATGGCTTTACAAAGTCAACCATCCTGCATATATGTGAAAGAGAAAGGGACACAATTCTACTTTTTAAAGTAAGGCAATGCTAAGAATTTATTTGATTGGACTTCCTAAAATGAATCTAAGCATAAGAAGAAATGGATTTACAAAGTCAACCATTCTGTACGCCCATATATCAGCAATGTGCGGTTGCGTTCAAGTGGTTGCTATGGACTTTTGTCTAACATTCTTTGGCTGGTTGATGCCTTTTGACTCTTGATTGACCTCTGCACAGGATGCTCATATATATCTTAAACGAGTTGGAGTACCAATGCCATTTAATGTTTAAACTTCTTTGTTTTTGCATGCCTAAGTTGGATTAGTAATTAGTCGATCAACAAAAACAACTAAAGCTTGGGCCCTCCTCAATACCAACGGTTTACATTCAAGTTGAGTACTTTCAAATTTTATGTTACTCCACTAAAAACACCAATTCCTAAATCTTAGTTGGTAAAGCAATTTCTAGCTAGGTCCTATGCCCTATATTAGTTGAAAGGGGGCAAAGAACGGCTCCTTACCTTAGTGGTAAGGAGTGTATATTCTCATTGGGAGGTTATAGATTCACCTTACTCGTAAGGAGTGTATGTTCTCATTGGGTGGTCATAGATTCAAACCTGCACCCCCCCCCCCCCCCCCCCTTCCTTCATTTTCATATGTGAGTTTTTTTTTTTTTTTTCACATGTGCAAGTTGTTGTATGGGTCTCCATTACCTCACATGTGTGAGTTCTCATTACCTTATATGTGTGAGTTGTGCCTATATTCAGTCTCAGCCCGTCAATTGGGTTGCAAAAGAAACAAATAGTTTAGGGGGCAACTGCAATAAAAACACCTACTACCGAAGATTCAGGACTAGTTTGAAGTTTAGAAGGGGCACTTGACCCCCTCCCGACACCATCCGTCCCATGAATACAAGTACCAATATAATTACAATCACAAAAATAAAAAATGCAGTTGCAAGGATCTCAATCAAAAAAGATAATGAACTTAAATTAAAGAATTACAATGAAAACAAATCAAATAAATATACAAATACAATTATAAATATAGATACTTAAGTGTACTTGGAGGCACTCATCTTGAAGGGGCTCCTATTTCCGTATTAAATAGGTTGGAGTGTGACTCAATTTATTGTTGACAAGTTCCATATACACTCTCCATTTGATAATTCAATTGTAATGAATGCGAATGCTACTTTTACGGACATCAATTCAGATTAACAAGGCTCATATACATGTTGGGTTTTTTCTTATATTCCGATTTAGCTGGATTGGTCGTCTGGGTTCGCTCGAACCGAGGTTCAAGGTTAAGGATATTTTAGTTATTATGTATGGATTTTCTTGTTGGCCAAAAAATGGAGAATTATATATATTGATATACTGTAACCCCAGATCCCAAGAAATTGAAATGGGATCATGATAGATGAGTTTTCTCCTCTGTGGACTTAGGTAAGATTGTCAAACCATGAAAACTTGCTGTATTTATGTGTTATTGCTTAGTGGTGTGATTGTGCTTGTTCATCGTGATTGATCTGTAGATCACTGGTTTATTTTGTTTCGCCGTTTTTTCCCAACAATACACTCCTTAAACAAACCAAATTTGTTGCAATTACATTACATGTCGTGCGCATACATAAATCCCAAGATTGACAAAGAAGCAACCAAGATCAACAATCAACCACACAAGAAGACAGAAATTTACGTGGTTCACCCAAACAGGGCTCATCCATGGTGCAGAAACGATCATCTTCATTATGACAAGTAAAGTATACAGAGACTCGCACTTTTTCACATCGTCTCTCCTACTTTGTGTGGAAATATCACGGGCAAAAGAGCCCTCACCTCTCTTCAACACAAAGATCTAGGGTTACGGATTATACACATATAATCTCTACTTTATTGGCCACCAAGAAAGCTTCAGTACAATTACCAAAATACCATTGTCCTTAAACCGGTCATTGGCTAACCCAGTGGACTCATCCGGCGAAACCGAAATACAAGACATAAACCTAATAATCTCTACATTGGCTTGGATTCCGTACAACTCGAGCCACCAAGAGATAAAACTGGTAATATCTTCATGTACCTTACTAAATGGTACGTCACTGCACCGATGATGCAGTCTTCTTCATTCAACACTTTGACATGTTAAACCAGCACATGAACTTTAAGCAAAGTTCATCTTCTCGTTAAACTCCACCTCAAACTTAAAGCTCGAATCCATTGACGAATCTGTGTGATTTTGATATCTGAATCGCTTACTATCCTACCCCATCTTCAACATCACTATGAAAATCCAATCACCACAACCAGGCAAGCAAAACAGATTAAGAATACAAGTCTAGATGACTTCACAATTGTAGAATAACCTCTGCCTCCAAGTGGTCGAAAACTCTATTTGACCCTGCCTCTAATCAATCAAACACATGTTTGACAACTGCTGATGTAAGCATGCATCAGCTCCTTCTTGTTGCTTCTTCATTGGTTTGGCTTTGGCAAGATGAGTGGCATCACATGTGATCCGGAAACATATGAATCTCAAACGAACAACTTCGTTTGAATCTGCAAACCCTTTGCAACTAGGCCAGCAACTCCTGCTGTTGGGTTTGCAACTATAACCAAGTCTAGTCGACTCAGTTCTGACCTGAACCCACATCTGTTCAGATCTTCTCCACAATAAAAGTTGCTGCTGCCTGAAACTCCTTATTCTTTCTGTAATCAAGACAAGACGTCTCCTGGCAAGATATGTAGATTCGGATTTCTTCGGTTTAAGCAAGTGAGGAGCAACAAACGTGTAGATTTGCTCGAAACGAGTATGTACGCGCAAACAGATCTCCGATCGGACATCGGATGATCAAGATATCGTAGAAACAAACTTCTGCCATCGATCCTGGTCAAACTTACTTTGACCGTACGATTTGTTGATGTGGGCTGACGTCAACAGTAAACTACTGCTTAGGCTTGGCTTCTGCAAACGGGTTCAGGTGGACCTAACACGGAACCGACCTACTCTACTGCTGTCCTAGGTTTCCACACCATGAGCCAAGTCGAACTGACCCAACCCGAACCTAATTTGGAACTGAGATCTAAATCCCAGAAGGTCTTTTCCCTCCTCAACCTTATTTTTGCGATCAGGGGCTGAACCCCCTACCATGCGGCAATGATGGATTAGCAGCGTCCAACTGCTTGGCTAGAAAACCGACAATGGGGAGAGGGGCAACTAGCAACGACGTCGGCGAACAACAATAGCAACGGAGGGGGCATCCGCGACGATCATCTCCTCAGGTGACAGCGATCATCGCAGCTTACAAGGGGCAAAGACAAGGAAAGGGTAAAAAAAAAAACAACAGAGAACCCCGGAGTCTTCTTACTCCGGTCACAACAAAACCTGAGAACCCCTTTTTGTCTTCTTCTTCTCTGATTGGAAACTCTAATTCGTGGCCCAACTAGAGATCAACGCGCTGATCTCTCTTCTTCTCTATTTCAAAAAGCAGAGATTTGAATCCTTCGACGAGGATTGGATTCATCGATCTTCGTGAGCACAACCTCTACGCCCTACGAGCCCCTAGCCAGTGTCTGATACCAATTGTAGGGCACATGCAGAAGCATTCAACATCATCACACACATAAAGAACAAGAAAATCATGTAATCATGGTACACAAATTTTATGTGATTCACCATAGAGGCTACCTCCATGATTTATGAGCATCTTGCTCGATTTCACTAAGAAAGATGTTAGGCAATTCATTATAAAGACTCCCTCTCTTTATAGGTCTTAATCTTGCTCTTACAGCACTATGCCATACGTGGTGAGTCAACACCACGAGGAAGAGAGTTTACACCTCTCTACACCTTACATGGCCCTACGTGGTTTACACCACGAAGAAAAGATCTGCCACATCTCCTAGATAGAGTTTAGAGTTATATTACATGAATATATAATATATGCTTTCTTGGCCACAAAAAAAGCTCTGGTACAAAGACCAAATTATACTTGACTCTAACTTGGTCATTGGCTAAACCAATGAACCAATCTGATTAAACCGGAATACAAGATATAAACCTAACAAAATTGTGGTCACGACCATTATCTTATCCCACAAGGTCATGTGAGTGGTCAGCTGTCAAAACACTGAGGTGCACCCAGATTTCCATTCCATCATTACTTAGAGAAGATGACAGATTACAAAGCATCTCTATACTGCATTACAAAATGAACTATTAAATTTGAGAACCTACTCTATATACTGTGTTACAACGTCCTTCAAGGGGCAAAAATAGTGAAAGTTTAGAATATGAGGCATTTTATACTCTTAATTAATAAAGAGCATGCATGAGAACAAGCATACAAAAAACTTGCAAGACTTCATGTTGTAAACCAATGATTTAAAGACAATGAAGAAAGGGGAAAATAACTATAATACACAAAAATTGATTTAGTGTGAAACGCATGATTAACGAGTCATTTACGATTCGATATTAGAACAAAGACAGACAAGAGACTAAAGTCAATTACAGTGAGGGGAACAAAGAAGGAGAAGACAAGAATAATGCCTCAACATGCTTCAATGATGCATGATGCAATCTTAAAATCTAAGAAATAGATGGAAAATAACCTCTAGGGCCACCATTTGAGAGAGCCGTAGAGGAGAGGAGCATCAAAATAGCCAAAGAGGTAAGGAATGAGGAGGGAAAAAAGGAAAATGGATTTGGCACAGAGAAAAGTGACAAACATCGTCTCTCTCCTAAAATATGGAAGAAAAAAAAAATGGCCCCAACAGCCTCCTTCCTTGTTAAATAACTTATGGGGGGTACAGAGAGCATCAAACATGATTTTTCCCATAAATTGAATTCCTCCTTGATTTAAATTAAAGGCTCATATCCGGACCCACACCCGAATAAGGCTGTCAATGGCCTTGAATTGAGCCCGGATCAGGCCTGGATTCTAGTCTATTTTGGCTGGTCTTGGATTCGAGTCTATTTTGGCCGGCCTGGACATGCATCTAGGTCTCAAGGGTGACTCTCAATAGGAATGGCCCTAGGAATGGCCCGTTTATATTTTATATGGATAAATGCGTATGTACTAAAATTACACCAACATGAGGCATAAAAGCTCCATACTAAAAAATTGTAATTGATCATAAAGCCTAGATTGGATCTGATGCGTACGGGTAAGGAAGGAGGGCCTTAGGCCTGTTCATTTTTGAAACGGGCACACCCAGATCCAAGCTCTAGAATCTGAATGAACCCGAACTTGGGATCCTCAATCATAAATGGATCCAGGCCTGGAGACAAGTGTTTCTGACCTGAGCTGGCCCATTAACAACCTCACTTATATTCTTTTAGAATATTATTCAATATACGTTAAAATATATACATAGGAAAATAGACGCATTGGGTATGTGGGTCCCCGGAATAAAATTCATAAATACGAACCTGGATCTAAACCCATACCAAAATTTATCTGGGTCCAATTAATGGACAATGACTTGCACCGTTGTACCCATATTAAAAATGGGTCAAAAATTTGAACCGACACCTTTCACTTTCAATTCGGGTCCCCCGGACTTTCTGGAATCTGTTTCGTGATGCTCAAGAGTATATAATCATAAAAGATTAGGGCATAAAAGGGATATTATTGATACGTCTACATCCTAGAATCAAATGGTGTTAACTAGGATAAAATAAAATGAACCTAGCCCATTTTAGCACATAATACATAGAAACATGAAGATCGATTAGAGTCTATGTTAATTGCTCCTCACTATAGGCTTACTATAATCATAGAGTGACCTGGATATTTGATTGGACCCCATATTTATCTGTTTGGAAGATTGAGACATTTAAAAGTCAATTTGGAATGCTTGATTATTGTACAACCTATTATTAGTGTTACAAAAGAATAATCATATGAAACAAGGGCTGCTACATTTTTATATCATTTTTGGTAATTTTATATCAAAGCATGGGTCCAAACTTGTAATTTTGATTGGTGTGTCGGCCCAGCCAGATAACTATTTGTATCGGCTAATATGATTTGGTTATTCGATTTTATGAGGCCCACTTAAACTAAAAACTATTTTGAAAAATGTTTGTGAATTCAAAATATTTGTACCATTAGGACGAATTATGAGAGTTATCAGTTGTATTTTTTTATATTATCAACTACACCTGAATATTTATTTAGTATGACTAGAAAATATTGATTTGATCAAAAGTTATCAAATATATGCTCTATATGTCGGCCCATATTTTTTAATGTTTCACTAAAAAAATGTTAAAATAGCTCACATTTTCTTAATATCAATACTGGAAGTAGAGGGTAACAGGGTAAGGGTGCCTCATCTTGCACAGCTGCCTAAGAATCTATCCCTTGGAGATAGAGCAATTTCCCAAGTTGGGTACCAGTCACCCATCAAGTGGGAGAAAAAAGTGTTACTGTACCACCTACTCACACATGTTAAATTATTTAACCTTTTTCCCATTGTAAGAAACCATTCTTTCAGGATGGTCAAATCCATGAATTGTATGAGGTTCACCGTCCAAAACTTCAAATGGTTAAAGTTGCAGCCCTACCGTGCTTGATGGGCAAGGGTTCTTTTGCTTTCGGAAGAAAGCCATATTAGCCATTGGATTTGTAAATTGTGATTAGCACACTAATAAACTGTGGTTATTAATTAATTCATGTTTACGCACAGTAATTAGTACAGCTTTCCTTTAGGTGATTGGAGCTGCGCCTTGGATGCATAATATCCTCCACTTTCATTGTGTGAATTTTCAGTTAATTCAGAAGCTAGATTTGCTTACGTGAGCCTCATGGCATGAATAAGTTTTATTTTGTTAACAAAATGTAATTAATATGTGCTTTACCCACATTTTGTCCGAAAATCTTTCAGACTAAAGCAATGACCCAATCTTTTACAATAGTTTCCCTAATTAGATAAACACTTGGGGGCAAATCTTTGGAACGGAAAAAACTAGAAAATTTTATAATTGTTGTCACAAACTGATTCTCGAACAAATCAAACCTAGTTCTGTTTTGAACCCATGAAGCATTAATATTAGGTTTTAGGTCTCCAAGTCGGCTTAGGATCAGTTAAGGATAACGTCAAATGAAAACAAGTCATACAAATGCCCACAAACGCCGTAGTGGAGCTCCGGTATAAAATGATTCGCACAAAAATTTCGGGGTCCAACCACTCCCACCACAGTTCTAATTCTCTTTTTATTTTGGGCACCGCAGTCCATTTGAAAATTGGTGATCCCAGTATTCCAATCCTTTGGCCCTTTAATCCATTCAAAGGGCCGTATTGCTGCAACCATATGCCACCATAGCCAGAACCTCTCACAATGGGAGATTCCAAAGGCATCATCCCACATGCAGGGTAGGGGCCATCATCCTAATGGATTGAATCAAAATCATTGGGTCTTCGCCAACAAGGAAAACGAATCATTGGGACTGGTCCCCTGTAGCTCAACAGACTATACATTGGTGAAACCCAAGACCCAACAATTCTCATCTCTACGGAGCTACTTGATAAGAGGTTTCCTTGCTTAATATTTCCGAAGCAGATAACAGTAATAAATATAGAAGAAATACCTGTCTGATCAAGGATACTGAAAAAAAAAAAAAAAGGCTTGAAAACAATGGATCCTTTATAGTGAATGCTAGTTACAGTCTAACATGCACAAAAACCTCAAAGCTATCCACATTTCTTTTTGTGGGTGTATCATGATTCTTTCAAAGAAATAAACCAAATAATATCTTGAATGGTTCCATAATGAATCGAGGATGAAACAGACGGAAAAAGTACATAAAACACATTGGCCAATTACAAGAACATCCTGACACAAGTCTTGTAAGAATAGAATGCCGTCAAGCACAATGACAAACTTTGCGCTCATGGGTTTCAAGTTTCATTCTCCAGCTTGGCCTCCTTTCTTTCTATACAAGAGCAGCCAGTCATAAATTGCTATATCAGATTTGACGCACACAGCCTCTTGGAATCCTTTGAGGAGATAAAAACCTGAGATGCACTAAGGACTGTGAGATTGGCTCCACAAATTTTCACCTATTATGGGCCCCCTTGACACCCACTCCATCATTCCCCTAACAAATGAAACTGCAAAACTTTTTCTTTCATGCAATAAAAATTTCAGAACCCACCTGTCCGTTCACCATTTACATGTAAACATGCACCTATTCTTCATATTCCCAAATGGACAAGTGAGACCGTGCACTACCAAGACCACTTTGCCGTCTTTCTGTCATTTTAGAGTCAAGCAATTGAAGCTGTTTTGTAACCCAAGGAGGATCATTCGGCTTGATCCACAGGCACTCGCCAGTATCTTTATGCTTAAAATCTGGAGACCTGGGATATGGCTTCTTCCCTCTGTTGTCCCACCATTCATGCGGGCTAGCAAAAAAAATCTGCCACAGATGGAGGCGGACCCTCTCCACCATTTGATTATCCAATGCACCTAAAATTCCATCAAGGATGAGTTATAAGAAGCACTTCAATTTTGTTGTTGGAGATAATTCATAAACTTTAATAAAGAAAGCATTCGCACTTTATTTTGAAAGATGCAACTAATTATAGCTGGAATGTCCATTCACAGTTCCATTAGTAGGGTTGCATTCCAGTCAACCCAGCTGATCATCACTTTGTTTCAAATTGAGGCATCCATCCACAATGTCAGTCAATTCACTGCATCATGCCACACTACAAACCATATTTTTCAACTTAAATGTAATCTACCATTATTCTTCTCTTAAGATCAATGGAGTCAAAGGTATACCTAAGATTCCTGGCATAGGCACAAAGGGAATTTGTGCCTCACCTCTAGGTGCACCCTGCACCCCACCACACTTGGGTGCCAAGACACACTGGCCACATGGATAAGGATTTAGTGAAAGAGACTGACGTAGAAATAGGTCACATATTATTATACGGAGTGTCAAAGCATGTAAGAACGACAAAGCAGGAGGCTCGGCGCACACCTCAACATAAAATGGCAATGGCAATAACTCTTAATTCAACCATCAGAATTTTAATTATTATAGATCGATGGAAAGCTATCAATGAGAATGGAGATTAAGGTGGCAAACTGCAAGAGTGATTTGAGGTCATTTTCAGGGAGAAACTCCTTCATTTAGGTGGTCAAATCTCTGCTTTTCAGTTTTATAGTAAGATTGAGTCATTCGGACCTAATTGCTGTGCAAACAATCTAACCTGCTAGCATGGGCTGGATTTTGGAAAAAAAAAAAAGAGGAAAAAACACGATCTGCAATGTAAGTTCCAATATTGACAGATATCTACACAAATTTAAACTGAGAAAATTAATAAATCACAAACAAGAGGGCATAAGAAACTCACTAGATGTGGACACTGATTTTGGCTTTAAGGTCTCAGGTTTCTGTAACATTCGACTCTGATTATTATGCTTAACATAGTTGAATTCCTTCACAACTACCTGCAGTGAATGATTGAATTTAAGGAAATTACCTCACCAAAGAAACTAGAGACAAAGTAATAATTAGTCAACACAGAAGTTCTTAGATAAATCAACAAACATCTATAATGTCATTCCCATCCATTCAAAAATTGACTGTAAAAAAATATCCCTCCTTAATTCCAGGCATCTTAGAAGGAGAATGACAGAAATTCAAATCATCATCATCAAAGTCTTGTCCCAGGCACCCAGCCATATTGGGGCCATGTATATAAATTCAGTTTCTCCATTCCAATCTATCTTAAGCCAAATCCCTAAATATGTTGCATGGTAAAAAAATCATATAGATAATATGAGTGAATCCAAAAAAAAATTTAAGATGCAAATGAAATTTGATATTTGAACCTCTACTTAACAATAAGGTAAAATGCAGAGGAATTGCATAGAACATCTTACAAAGCACCTTGCATGTAGCTTTCATCCAAAACCAACATTCATGTTGATTAAATAAATGTTTCAATGGCCATAAAGCAATCAAAGGAGGAAAGGAAAAAACTAGGGTGATGTAGAACTGAATAGTTATTATATTAGAAGGGTTGCAAAAGAGGTGCTTAGAGAGTTAGTTAAAAGGAAAAAGACAAAATGATTTTAAAAAATAAAATAAAATAAAATAAAATCATAACTGGTGGAGTTGGGATGCCATTCAAGAGAGAAAGAAAAAATTTATAGAAGACTTAGGAATGAGAAAGAATACTTATGGTAGCAGAAGTGGAGAAACCATTAGCAAGAGTAAAAACAAAAACGCTACAAAGCCAAAACCAATAAATGCTTGAACATGCTTAGAAGAATTTGGATGGGTTTAATTAACCAGACTCTTCAATCAGATATCAAGGATGAAGAAAGAAAACACCAGATCAATAGATAAGAAGTATTTTAGTACCAAGAAAAAAGGAGATATACAAAGATGCACCAATTATCAATGGGATTAAACTTATGAGATAAAGGAGAGTAATGGAGAAAGGACGTAGATTAAATACCAAGATATCAGAAAATTAATTTGGTTTTATGCCACAAAGGTCAATTATAGAAGCAATACTTTCACTTATACAACTAATAGAAAAATGACAAGGAAAATTCTTCATATATTCTTCATCGATGTAAATAAAGCCTACAATAGGATGCCTACTGCCTAGAGACTTGATTTGGTAGGTCTCAATGAAAAGAGATTACACTGACATCATTAAAGACATGTATGAGAGAGCAATGACAAATCTGAGAACTACTTGTGAAGAGACAAGTGAGTTTCCAGTGACCGTGAAGAGACAAGTGAGTTTCTAGTGACTATAGCCTTACATCAAAGGTCACTTTCTAGTCGTTATCTCCTTACACAGATTGTGGAAGAGTTAATTGCTCACATTCAAGAGAAATTAACTTGATGTATCGTTTGCAAATGATAGTGTTGCGAATGAATTGAGAAAGGGCGGAATGCAAAACCTAAGCGATGGTGAGAGGCTTTAGTATGAAAGGGCAATAAAATAAATTATACAAAGATGGAATAAATTAACCTCAGTGGGATTGTGCAAAAAGATGTAACTCCTCTAAGAATTTAGCTCAAGATGTTCCACAAAGAAAATCATTCCTATACCATGGCTCTATAATTAGCAAGAATGGGGTAATTGAGGAGGATGTTGAACATAGGATTAAGAACTGGATAGGTAAAGTGAGAGCACTTTGTGATTGACATACATCAACAAGATTGAAGGAAATATTTTACAAGACAACAATTGGAATAGTGTTGATCTATGAAACAAAATGTTAACCAATCAAGAAACAACACAAGAAAAAATGAGTGTAGTACTCATAGTTCTGAAAATCAGAATCATAGTACAAATCGTTCATACACATAATCAAATCAAATCATGAATCATATCGTGAATTGTAGGATTTTTTTTTTGAAATAAAAACAAAAAATAATTAAAAACTAATGAAGGAAAAAGTAGTTAGTCATAATCCATCCACATTTATATTCACAGTAGTACAAATACAATGTCAAATAAGTCTCTATCATACAATCATATTAAGAAAATCATGACATATATTAATATAAAATAAATAATATATGGGAATAGTTAAATAAGTTTAAGATATCAATATATATTTTCTGTTATCTTTAAATCAAAATATAAAGGGGTTTTGACATATTAGTCCTCCTTAAATCCTATTTTTCCAATTTCATGACTAAAATTCAGTTAAAGTCACCAGAGTCACTCGACTCTGGACAACATTTTTTTAAAAATTGTGTTGTCCCATATCACATGATATGACGGGATAGTCCCATGATATCATGGGATTTATTATCTTCAATATCATACACTTTCCACCACCACCAACCAAATTCATTTTTTACAGAAAATGAAAAATGACATTTTGTGAAAAGTACATACACATCTTACCACCATTTCTCAAGTTCTATCATTCAGAAAAAAAATTTCCCTTAGATGCCACATAAAAGCCATTACATCATAGGATGGTCCCATGATATCATGGGATTTATTAGTTCCTAAGACATACACTGCTCCCATGATATCATAGGATTTGGGGCAAAACAATTTTAAAAAAGATGTTGGCCAAAGTCAAGTGACTCAAGTGACATTATCTGAAATTTGGTCATAAAATTAGAAAAACAGAATTTAAAAAGGACTACTATATCAAAACCCCAAATATAAAAGTAAAAGTAAAATTCAAACAATCAATATTACATAGTAGGATATTTCTTAAAGTCAAAAAAGTGTTCATGAAGAATAAAAAAAAAAGATTCAAAAAACATAAGAAGATATAGGAAAGCTCCACATATACGGCTGAATGCTTTAATCAAATACATGTTCTTTATTCATCTCTAAAATCTCCCCAAAGCAGCAAGAATTTTTAACATGTTTTGTTAACTACTAAATAACCTTTGAAAGTAAAAACACTAAAAGAAAGAAAGAGAAAGGTAAAACACGATTACTATTAACTAATTGGTTGTAGCTCTCGCACAACCAAATCACTTGAATCGTATGATTTGATGCAACAAGTATCTAATCGTAAAATTCACACATGAATTCTAAGATTCACCTATAAATGGAATTTATTGCATAGATACAAATCGTTTTCCTTAGGATTTGGGATATAAATCGTAGGATTCTGATAACAATGAGCAAAGATGAGAATCTTGAGATACATGTGTGGTAAAATTAGAAAAGAAAAAATTGAAACTAAGTGCATTCAAGAGCATTTGGGGTTGCATAAATGGCTGATAAATTAAGAGGCACCCATTTGAGATAGTTTTGAACTAGCATTTAGGGTTGCATCAATGGATGATAAACTAAGAGACACTCATTTGAGGTAGTTTTGAACTATCTAACGCAGGCCAACAATGACACTAACTAAGAAAATTTTCTCTATGTAGGTTGATGACCCCTCAAGTGATGCTGATCATGATGAAAATCATAAAGATCACATGTTGGCCATGCATCGTCATTTCCAGAGGCCTCTGATAGAGCACATGAGGACCAAACCCATGTCTGGAAGGTTCAGCTTAATTGGGAAGCCTAACAGCTTATTGGTTATCATGTATACTGCAAAAGAGGGCTGTTTTAATTTTCTGAAACTGAAGTTCTCTGCAAATTGCTGAAAACCAGTTTTCTGAAACAAACAGCACTCAGGTTGTCTGTTTGGTCAAAATAAATGGATCATAGAGGGCCCTAACCTACTTGGAAAATGCCTGCAGGGTCGCCCATAAATGAGCATCATCAAACTAATAGGGCCCAGTTCCCCAGAAAGTGGACCCTGTGGGACACACAAATCAAATGTTCCAGGTTATTCAGGACAATCCAACTAGCAAACCTATTGCTTCTTGTTTATTTTTCTTACCTTCTAGAGCTACTCTAGAGTGTTCTATGGGATTTATAAGCATGTAACAGTCAGTAGGGAATAGCAGTTTTTAGCAGTCAGTCATACTGAATAAAACCTTAATGATGTTTTTTTTTTCTCCTTTTGGTTTCTTTATCTCCTCTCCATTATTCTTCCCCCTTCAATATACTTTGCAAAGTGGTGGTGGTATGGGATTGAAAACCTAGAATGGGTCGACAACTTCACCCATCATTCTGTTACAGAAGTAGAAAGCAATCCCATGGATCCCCAGATCTGCTATTGCAGAAGGATTAACAGTTTGAATTCTGTATACAGGTACCTTGGATACCCTAGACTGTGTCATGTAGGACAAGGGGTAGGCCAAAGATAACATGAATGGAATTAGTAAGGATAGATCCGAGAAAGTGCAACCCATCCGAGAATTTGGCCTAGGATGAATGGGAATGGCGAAACATGATTCATGTAGCTAATCCCAACGTAGTTGAGACAATGCAATGATGATGATGATGATGAGGTAGTATGTTAGTAAAAATTTAGACTTAGCTGTTTAGGACATGTTTAAGTCGTAGTTCAAACCAATTTTTTCAGTTAGTTTCCAATGAAGAACTGAAGGATGATTAATTATGGAAAATAAAGTTTCCTTTCGAATTCAGCACAGCATGACCAAAGAGACAAGCAGATAAAAACATGTAGAATGCCATATTAAAATAGTTAAGACAATAGCAGGTAGCACGGATTAAAACTCCAGACCGGGGACCCAACTCAGGCAATTGGCCCATATCGTCTGAGTCACACCTCAGCCAGTAACTTGTAGGCTATTTCATATTTTCATTATTTCACAAGTGAAAGAAACCTAGTTAATCATGGGTTGAAAGCTAGATCTTTATCACTGCTTAAAACAATACCGCATCTCAGTTTTGTCATATGCATGGGGGCCTTTCATTAGAACTACAGGCATTGAGAGATAAGGTTCCAACTCTTAGCATCCATTTCTAAGCTTTTCATCTTGTGGACTAAAGTACCATATAGAATTAGACTTAGATGTGGCAGCGATCCAGGTCAGGTCAAGCCAAGATTTCCAATATTAGCAATTTGTACTTTCAGCTGAGTCGGGTCTGAGTCCCATGGGAACTGACTCATTCAAGATCAAGATTGCGTTGACTTGAATTTGGCTGAGTTTTCAACCCTTGGAGGGTAGCCCAAAGAAAGAGAATGCACTTCAGATCCGGCTAGTTCAATGAAAATATTAAGTCAACTCAAATTTAGCTGAGTTTTCAATGCTTGAAGGGTACCCAAAGAGTGAATAAACCAATGTTCTTAGGTGACAATGTGCATCAGTGAATGGTGAAAAAGAAAGAGTTTCTCTAAGGAAAAGTTAACAATTTAACAGTTGTTGGCACCTTGTAAAATAGCAAGTGCCTACCACTTGAATCAACCTTCGAGTAAGAACCTAAATGGCCAGAAACATAAACAAAATCTTTTTCCATCAAATGCTGCAATGAGATTTCCGCCATCTCACCCCTCATCTCAAGCAAAATCCTGTTCAAAGTTTAATGTCAGCTTTCTTAACATCAAGAACCATATACTAAGATCAATATAAAGATGAGGAAAAGAAATCAGTACAAACTATTTTCAAAAAAGTAAAAAAGGAAACAAGTGAAGAGTTTCCTTCTATGGAGTAAACCCATAAAAGACAGAATTAACGGCAAGGATCAAAATAGTAGCGGCTGCTATATTGGGCGTAGCGGTCAATTTATCACCATTAGCAAATGTTGTGGCCATTATGGATCATTATGGACCCACTACAGGCCACTTTGGGCCATTGTGGCCCACTATAGAGCAGGACTGACATCTACTTTTCATAATTTTTTAAAACAAATGGTAGGGCTTCTTTTTTAGTTTCTTCTCTCCAAGCAACATTATCATGTAACTCTTCTACCTTTCCATGCTAAAAAGAACACTAAAAATACACAAGATCTCACCAAATTGAAGCCGAAACATAGAGTTTCTCTCAAGGGATCTTCTCCAAGTACATCGTGGTAGACACTCCCGTTAGTATTAGTAAATGTATTCCATTCTCAACTCTCAACAAAAATACATTGTTTGTATTTAATGAAATTGATTCGTCATTTGGTTTGAACTTTAAGCTTTATTTAAGCATTACTTTTAATTTATTGATTTATCATGTGTTATGTACATTTACGCTAAATTGGTTATTAATTACAAATTTAGAAATGCACAATAGTTTTTAACTTAGATTAACTAACATGAAAACTTTGGATCAAATGATGCTTCAATGGAAGAATCAAGTTCTCAGTTATTCAGTGGGTGAAGCTACATCCATTATTTAAAGATTATGTGGTGGATCAAATGATGGTTCATTGGAAGGACATAGCTTACTCATGAATAGGGTATAGTCGGGTCCTATGCTAGTTTAAATTTGTTTCAGCTGTACCTTCTCTGTCCTGTTCTCTTTGTTTCTGGCTAGTACAAGCCTTTTGTAGTAGTCTTTGTTCTTTTAATTAAAAAAAAAAAAAGAAAAATGAAAGCATGTAAAAAAATAGATAAATATTGTTGTTTTATAATTATTAAGCAATACAAAACTTCTATGTATTGAAGGGACTGCTACATCCCCCTATCTTAGTTACTATAGGAAAAAAAAATTCAAAATCTAACATTTCCCAATATTCTGGATTTTATATATATATTTACAACTTTTTCGATTCAAACCACTGTACCATTACGTATCGCCACTACTGCTATGTATCACATGTTTTTGCTGCCAGCTGCTACGCTAGCCACAACCACTATTTAGATCTTTGAGTAACGGAACTATAGAACAACACATGGCAAAACTGAAAAGATAAAATCAATAAATGAAACATTGGATATTTTCATGGTGGTTGTTTACGGTCCTGTGGCTAGTGGTCACTCACTGCGGCTTGTGTTGCCAAAACTATTTCTATACTCCAAAACTATTTCAACACTCAACCAAGCATATGGCCAGCTCTGTTTCCCTAAACCAAAGATTTAAAACCCAAGATCAACATTTACTTACAGTCAAACCCTGTGGAATGCATATTGACCTGAGTGGCTTCTAATAGGATTAGGCTAGCTGTTGAAGCTAGGTACTACAAAAAGGGTATTTGAACGAAATTATTCAAACCCTTTATTCCAGAAGCATCTCATTAGAAGGCTAGGATGATAAAATAAACCCCATATGCAAATACACAGTGGGACACATATCAAGCCACTGACATTCATGCAGGTACCTCCAAATGCAGCCTGCAGCCTACACCCTACAAGGGTGCAAACAGCTCAAACTAGATCATTTCACTTGAATGCAAACCCTCTCATACTATATGTCGACCGCCAATAGCACAGTGGCAGAGGTGCCTCACTCATCTAGGAACAACAGAGGCACAATCCCTGGTATCCTAGGTTAGACTCACACACACTACTGTACTACCAATCCAATGTAGCCCAAAAAAATAAAAAAAATTCTCATACCATATAAATGAAGTTGCTTGCTTGAATTTAGAGAAGTTGTGAAAACCATCAATAGTCCGGTTTAGCACTATCCAACAATCTAGCCTGCATCAACAGGGATGGACAAATGCTCTTTTTTTCCGCAACTGTCAGATGTTTCTAACCATCTGTTTTCATTATGCTTTTTCTACACAGTCTAAATTTTAATGATTGACCAAAGTCGACGATCAGATCCTTACGAACAGCTAACAAGTGTATTGATCACTAGAATGCAAGACTAGTGCCAGATACTAATTGCTAAATGGTTAAAACCCTCAAGTTATTTTTTGGTTGATCTACGAGTACCAAACTATCATGAATTTATGCAGTAGATGAATTTTAATAGGTCTTCATAGTAACCCAAGACCTTCCATCTGTACTCATGGGATCCAAGTCCTGGTAATAGGACTTATTTCAAGCTCAACAATTCTGCGGACCATCCACATGTGATGCAATTAATTTAAGTAAGAACAGAATTATCTATGTTATGCCCAATTTCATGGACTGGTTGAAGGAGATTCCATCAATGCAATTTCTTCAGCAAGTATTAAAGCAGACGTGCCTTTTTTTTTTTTTTCGGGTAACATCCTCAATCAAACTAAAGATTTATTAATCACCCCAAACAAAAGCAAAGTTTTTTAACTTTCTATCATGTATGAAAACATCATTCTGAGGCCAACAATAGCTCTTGTCAATCCATTCCTTAATGGGTTGTCTTTTTTACTCTACTATTTGAGTATAATATCTGTAATCCTTCAAAAAAAATTTTCTAGCTTTGAGGTTTAACATGCCACAGCTCTACTCTAATGGTATACACTAAACTCTTGATCCAACCCAGTTAAAATGATAATATGGTCATAACCAACCAATTCCTCCCTCTTACACCACAACCCATTCATGAATTAAGAACCCAGCAAAAGCTCAAAGATCTGCAATCACATGAAAACCCCAATCAAACACCAAATTCAGAGAAACCCAACACAAATGCTTAAAATCCTCTCACCTGAATGCGGGTCTTGATTTGGATTGGACTTCTAGCACTGTCCAAACACCGTCGGGACCGCAACCAGAGTATTTCTTCAGAGGAAAGACCACGGAACCAATGAAAGTAACAGAATTCCGATACGGAATCAGATATTGCGGGATCGTGGGCGGTCTCCGGCATTTGAGAGCGTTCTGATAAACAAAGCTTGCTTTTTTTGATGATGATGATGATGATGATGATGATGATGAATAGAAGAGAAGAGATTTCTTGTCTGAGAGAGAGGGGGAGAGGAGAGAGAAGAATCCATGGATGCTTCTGCTCCTGAAACTGATGAAAGACATTAGTGTTCTTCCTCCTTCGATCAGGGCCCTTGATTGGGGTTGCCAGTGACTTTGAGTTGGAAATGGACGGCCAGATTCTTTTAAAGAGGGAAATGGAGAACCCCAGTTTTTGGACGTCCGAGAAGAGGTCTACTTGGAGACGTTCAATGGGCCGTGGCCATTTTAGTTGGGTCGGTGGGTAGGACATCAGAGTTATGTTTGGCAATCAAATCCTCGAGGATTTTCACATGCTTCTCTCAAAAAACTCGCATTTGATAATTGTAAATTCTCCAAAATTTTAAAAAATAAAAAATATTTTTATTGAAGATTTTCAAATATGACCTCCCCACCCAGTGAAAATTTGAAAATCCTCATTTTTATCTATTTACGCAACAATTCCTTTTTCTTTTCTCATCCGTACATATCACGTGCATGGACATCGAGGTAAAATCTTCTTAGCAACCATATGTCAAGGAATGGGAGGAATTGTTAAATATGTAAAAATTTCGTGGAATCTCATTAGCACACGTTTGGCGCAATCTACAGAAGGGAAAATACTATAGATCACAGTTTCTCACCATTTCCATAAGAAAAATGGTTACGCTCTGCCGCGAAAACAAGTCGCAAAGATGAGTTTTTCGCTGCAAACACCTGCTGAACCAAATTGATCTGAGCACATTGTCGAGAGTGCTTTTCCATGAAAAACAAGCTCGCACAAACGGGCCCTTAGTTACTATCAGTGCCTGGAGGGAACAGTTGTGTGACAGCGGACTTTTATACCTTTTCGTCCATTATTGCTGCTTTCTATAGATTTATTTATTATTAGTAGAGGATTGTATGGAAAAAAGTCCCTTCAATTTATATTAAATATGATTAAGCCTAATTTATCCATATCCATTGATTGGGTCAATTGAACTCAAATTCATACAAAAAAAAAAATTTTACATATGTGATTGAGTGATGCTAGCATTACTCAATTGTACATAGAAAAAACAGAACGTAGAGAAGAAATGAAGAAGAGTAAAGAAAGAAGAAAGGAAGAAAATGAGAGGAAGATAGGAAGAAGAAGAGAGGAGAAAAAAGAGATGAAGAAACAAAGAAGAAGAGAGGAGAAAGGAAGGAAAAGAATAAGAAGAGAGGAAGAAATGAAAAAGAAGAGAGGAAGAAAGGAAGGAGAAGAAGAAGAAGAAGAAGAGAGAGAAATTAAGAAGAAGAAGAGAGGACAAAGAAGAAAAGAAAGGCAAAAAAAAAAAAAAAACCCTTAATATTAATCCCTTCTCTTTTTTCTCTCCTCTTCTTCTTTCTTTCCTTCATTTCTTCTCCTCCTCTTTTTCTTCATTTCCTTCCTCTCCTCTTCTTCTTCCTTTCTTCTTTATCCTATATTTTTCATTTCTTCTCTGTGGCTTTTTTTTTTAGGGCTAAGTGATGCAGCCAAAAAAATAATAATAATAATAACCTCAGTCCTACGGTAAAAAAATGCAAAGGAGGAAGAAAGAAGAGAGGAGAAAGGAAGAAAAAGAGAGAGAGGAAGAAAGAAAGAAGAAGAAGAAGACGAGAACAAGAAAGCAAGTGATTAAGGTTTTTTTTTTTTCCTTTCCTCTCTTCTTTCTCCTCTCTTTTCTTCCTTTCTTCCTCTCTTCTTCTTCTTCTTTTCCTTCCTTTTTTCTCCTCTCTTCTTCTTCCTTTCTTCTTTCTTCTTTCTTCTTCCTTTTTTCTCTACTTTTTTTTTTCTATATACAGCTAGCATCACTTAGTCACACATGCAAGAATTCGAGCCCAATTGACCCAATCCGTGGATATTAATAAATTCAGCCAATCGTGTTTAATGCAAATCTAAGAGGCTTTTTCCCGTAAAATCCTCTTATTAATAAGATGTTTTTAGTTGTAAAGAGGTAAATAAATTTAGTTTTCTTTTGAGCATAATTTGTGACTAGTGAAAAATCTAATAAATTTTTTTTAATTCAGGAATTCTCTTGAATAGATATTCCTCACTAAAAACTTGGAGCTAAGGATTTCATGTTGATAGGATGCGTTGATATGTGTGTGTATTGATGGCATGGGTATGCTGAGGTATTTGACCCAGGAGGATTAATCCCATTATTTCTCAACTGCATTCAATAAATATGTGTATCAAAATATGCAGGTTAATTAGCAATGAGATGTTTTTTTTTTTTTGATAAAAACATCCTCAAAATATATTAAAAAGAAGTCAGTTCTAAGTCAACAAGTATATGTTGTTTAATCCTATCTGATATAGAATACCACTAGACCATCATATCATTTACATACTTAGCATGTCTAGCTAATTTGTGAGCAACAGCATTCCGCTCTCTTCCCACATGGTGCTCCTCAAATTTGTTAAAATAACTCAATAAAACTTTAATCGCTTCAAACACCAATCCCTAATTATATAAATTAAATGCAAAAGAGTTCAAAGCCTCAACTGTCTACACAGAATCTGCTTCAAAAATAACAGCACTCACCCCGATATGAATGATCATTTGAAGACCTCTTAGAGCTACTAAAGCTTCAACGTCATCAGCACCCTCTGCCTCACTCTCTATTTTACTCATTGCCATGATCACGTTTCCCAAACCATCTCGAAGGACTGCACCTACACCTGCCTTTCGCACCTCATGAAAGACTGCACCATCTACATTTAACTTGACCATACCCGCAGGCGGAGGCAACCATTGGTAGATCTTCTCATTGCAAGAATTATTCTTATGAGAACAAGCTTTTTTAAAATTCTAAAGCATTGTCATTGCTGCATCAATAGATATCTGCGGCTCTAGGGTTTTACCATCATGGATAAGCACATCCCTTCCATACCATATCTCCCACGCCAGTGTGAAGAAGAGATCCAAGTTCATATTTGGGTATCTTTCAATCAAATCCCAGACTAAGAGGTCAAAACTTAGATATAACAATGAAATAAAATCTATGCCCTTAAAGCATTCCCGCCATATCTGGTGTACTTGCGAACAGGAGATCAAAGCATGCATATAGTCTTCAGGCTCTAACATACGGAAAGCACAGGAGGTGTCAACAATGATATGACACTTTGCGAGATTAGTTTTTGTAGGCAAAATATTCCTACAAGTGCGTCATGCCAAAATTTTAATCTTGTTTGGAACTTTCATATTCGACAGACGAATCCAAAAATGTCTCTGAGCCCCAGTACCTGAACTCTCCCTTAGACCCATATTTTCCTGAAGTCACTTCGCCACAACATAGGCTGTCTTCACAAAAAAGACTCCCGAATTATGCTATGCCCAAACCATAACATCATTTGGCATTTGAGAGCTCAAAGGGATCCAGAGTATAACTTTGGCTTCATGAGGGAGGAAAACACCTCAAACATTTTGCAGATCCCACCACTTCAAATCATGATCAATGAGATTTGATACGATAGCATCTTCCTACAATAATATTCTTGGCGAAGTTACTTTATAGGTCGTGGGAGTAAGGGGCCATTTATCTTTTCAAACCTTTATATAGTGGCCATCGCCAACTCTCCACCTACAGCCTATTTGTAAAATGTTTTTACTGGCAAAAATCTCTTTCCAAGCAAAGGATGGATTCCAACAAGCGCTTGAATGAAGGAAAGAAATATTTGCGAAGTTTTTTGCCTTAAAAACCTTGTAGAATAGAGATTGTTGATGATGGATGAGCTTCCACCATTGCTTAGCTAAAAGAGCAAGATTAAAATCTTCCAAACTTTGAAATCCCATTCCACCCACGTGTTTAGAGTGACAAAGCTTCTCCCAACTAACCCAATCAATCTTCCTTTCATTGTTATGTTGTCCCCACAAAACGAGCCATCATACCTTCCAACTCTTTGCAGAGACCTGCTGGCAGTTTAAAACAACTCATCGCATAAGTTGGAATTGCTTGAGCTATAGCCTTCACCAAAACCTCCCTTCCTGCTTATGAGAGAAGCTTTTCCTTCCATCCTTGTAGTTTCCTCTACACCCTCTCCTTAATATCCAAAAAAGTCCGCTTCTTTGATCTCCCCACTAGTGAGGGCAACCCCAAATATTTCTCATGATGTTTGATCACCTTTACACCCCAAATAGATTTGATGCTCACTTGATCTGATAGACTAGTATTTTTGCTAAAAAAGAGCGAGGTTTTTTCTGTATTAATCTTTTGGCTTAACGCTTCTTCATACTCATGAAGGAGATACTGGATGTATAGATTCTTATCCCTATTAACACCACAAAAAAGAAGACTATCATTTGCAAAAAACAGGTGGCTAAGCCATGGAGCTCCTCTACATATACTAAGGCCTCTAATTGTTTTCTCTTGTTCTGCAAATCTCAATAAAGAAGTAAACGCTTCAGCACATAAGAGGAACAAATAAGGAGACAAAGGATCGCCCTGCCTTAGTCCTCTGGATGGAATAATTCGGCTTGTCGGAACCGCATTAATTAATATAGAGTATGAAATAGAATATATACATTCAATGATTAGAGAGACCCACTTCTAATGAAAGCCCAACTTCAGCATCACCTACTCAAGAAAACCCCACTCCACCTTACTATATGCTTTGCTCATATCAAGCTTGATGGACATATAGCCCTTTGTGCGCCTACTTTTCTGCTTAAAAAGTTGATAGCTTCATATGCCACTAACACATTATCAGTAATTAGCCTACCCAGGATGAAGGCACTTTGATTCTCAAAGATAATATGGGTGTGAGGACCCGAACCCTCACTAATCCTAATTACGTTAATTAATCCTGTCTCCTATTGATTAAGACTGGTTGAGGCCCAATTTAGTGTGAATTATTGGGTTTGGACCCCGCTTAAATAGCTAAGGGCTTTTTAGTAAATTTTCCTTATGCCTCTAGGTTACCCCGTCCATCTCCTTATGTGTGATTCATCGTGTAGATCATCTTTTGTGTTGAGCCCGAGTTGATCCGGACTCATCTTAAGCCAATTGGAGCCCTCCCGGACTAAACTGAAATTCCTAGAAACCAGTGGGCTGATGTGCAATTTCAGGAAAAATATGTTAAAAGGGAGAGACTCAACGTATACTCCCCTTCTTCCTCACGTTCTCCTTGGCTGGAGTTCTAGTTTCTGGGTTTCTTCTCCTCTCCTTGATTTCAATCGAAGCATTGTGGGCGTTTGGGAGTGTGCATGCACAAGGGATGGCATCCACCCACGTTCTTCTTCTTCCTTGACCGCTTTTTCCATTGTATTTTGGTGTGGAGTGACCTCTCCTCCAAGTTACAGCAATACAAGGTAAGGGATAGGTTCCATTTCGTCTTCTTGGGTTTGTTAGGATCTTAGGGACTTCGTTATTGACATGCATGTGAATTCTTCCACATTTGGGCTTATGTGTAGAGAACCCATTAGAGAACCCATTACAGTACAGGGAGTTTCCTCTGAACATACAGCAAGGAGGATCTAGGAAGGGCTAAACACGGTAACAAGGCAAGTACTTAAGCCTATATTCACTGCATGTGGATTTGTTCGTTGCATGTTAAGTCAGTTGTTCTCCTTGCCATTTCTTCTTTCTTTATATGTATGAATGAATCAAGTAAGAATGATGGAGATGGGAATAGGAGGTGTGTGAGTGTGGGATACTCTCAAGACACTTCAATTGAGCTACAGAACCCCCTTATAAGTTAGTTCTGTAGTGATCCCGCACAGAAAATTGAGCTACAGAACGGTATTTAGATTTTCTGAAGCTTACGGCGAAGCTACGGCTAAGCCGTGAGCTCTTACGGCTCAATGTCCAGAGAGCTCACAGAACCCAGTTCCTTCTACGGCCTGCATACGGCTGCACCGTGAAACACCCTACGGCTAAGCCGTAACCTCCCCGTGACCCAGCCGTAGGCTTAGCACGGCTAAGCCGTAGGCCAATATACGGTTGAACCGTAACCACACCGAAAATCCGAATGAACTGTGACCCCCTCTCGGCTAAGCCGTAACCCTGTATACGGCTAAGCCGTAAGAACCCAGGGAACGTAGGATGTTAGGAATCTCAATGATGTTGTAGGGCTTTAGTCATGGTACCCTCTATACCTCCACTTTGGCCATTGGTAATTATACGTTGGAATGAATGAAGGATTCCCCAATGGTAAGTCATGGATGTTGGCATGAGAAGGGTGTTCCGTATACACAATGTAATACCCAGACGCGGTAACACAACGACACCGAACATCTCATGTGTACCTCGTGCTGACTGTCCTTGGGGAATCAGGAGACTGCTTTATCGAAATGCATCCATATTGATACATTACACTACCTTCGACATGACTGATATCGAATTTACTTCCCCAGCAAAACCCGAGGCAATTCAGACCTGAGCTTCTAATGAGTGCGTGTCTGACAAGCCAGAGCTTCTATTGAGTGTGTGCTTGCTAGCCAAGGGTGTAGCTGAGGCTCGGGCCTTGTAGCCCACCTGCATGTGTTTCGTTTAAGTATTCGTTGTTTCATGGTTATCTATTCCTTATATATGTTATGATTTGTATGATTGACCCCGAGTCGGCACCACTTGGCTTCTGCCCTTTGGGTATTATATGTCACCACTGCAGTAGGTTTACGGAGGGGTTGTCGACGCTCCTAGGGAAGCTAGCTTGATCCCCTAGCGACCCATACGTTATGTATGCTCCCTTTGGGAGAATAGAGCATCGTGGTTGCCAATCAGTATGTATAACATTAAGTTTCACTCATGCATCATGTTTAGTGATTGTTCTTGCTAATGTATTATGTTATATTAATTCCTATGCTTAGTACTTGCTTAACCGTCGTGTTAACAGTGTTACCCTCGGTATTGCAGATTCAGCACCCGCTCCCGACACGAATACTGACGCGGCCCCGGAAGATACCCCAACGGTACCTCGGGGTGTAGGTGAATTGATGGATGGCGACGTTTACTACTAGCCATCTTACGGAGAGCGTCTCTTCTGGGATGATTATGTTGAAGACTTTAGTATCACCTTTAAGGACTGGTTTTGGGAATGTATTCAAAGGACTATAGCACTATTGTATGTAAATATGTTTTAAAGACTATGAACTTTATGTGCTCTTGATGATTATTGAGTATTTCACAGGTTTTCGATTATGATAATTTATGTTTGTACGTGTGTCAGCATACCTCACACGTTCCTGTGGAATCTCCCTTGTAGGAATTCGTGCACAAATTCTTCAGGGCACGGATTTCTACGGGATCACGTATCCACGCCCTGGGGGCCCACTCAAATCCCCAAATTCCCGGGATTGGGGCGTGACATACGTAAGTAATGGTATCAGAGCCATTCCAAGAAGTCACTTAAAAGACTTAGCAACATTAGGAAGCGTGGTGAGGTTCCGATAGATCCGTTTAAGTGGGTTTCTATTATAATGATAACTATGGTATGACTGTAGTATGTATGTATGTATGTGCATCTATTTAAACATATATGATTAATGACCATTGTGACTGCAGAACCATGGCGTCTGGATCCGGTACGAACAACAGCTCCGGTGATAATAACCGTAATAATATTGAGTTGGACGGCGCAGATCCTCCACCACAACCTCCTCCTCAACCCACCTACAATACAGAGGAACGGTTTATGATGTTAATGCATCAATTGGCAGCTAGTAACGCCAATCAGGCCGCCATGCAGTTGCAGATGGCCGCCATGTTAAACCGACAGGATCAGCCAGGAGATCCTAACTCCTTGTATGAGAAGTTTCGAAAAAGGGGAGCAACCGAGTTTACCGGACGTGAGGATCCATTACAAGCAGATGAATGGTTTGTCCACACGGAAAATGTTTTCGATACCTTGACTTGCACACCCAGGCAGCAAGTGGTCCTCGCAGCATCCATGTTTAGAGACGTCGCGGATACATGGTGGAAGAGTATCCGGGACCACATGAGGACTATGCCGGACGCCACTGTTTGGGAAGCCTTTAAGAGGCAGTTCCGGAAGAAGTTCATCCCCGACCACGTTACTCGCAGAAAGAAGGCAGAGTTTCTTTCCCTGCAGCAGAACCTCATGACCGTTGCAGAATATGTGCATGTATTCAGTCAGCTTTCCTGGTTTGCTCTAGACTTGATTGATACTGAGGAAAAGAGGGTGGAAAGATTTCTGGAAGGGTTAAGGCCTGCTATCAAGGGACATGCCACTGCCTTTCAGCGTCCCGTTCAATATGATGATGCAGTGGCCAGGGCTTACGCAGCGGAAGAAATTGAGAAGAGCCTATTCTTGGGGGAGTCTAAGAAGAGTGCTCCACCTTCTGGGAAAGGTCAGCAGTACTCTAAGAAACAGAAGGGAGTTGCTATCAGCACGTTCCGACCAATTTGTGGTGCATGCGGAAAGGGTCATGAGACTAGTAAATGTTGGAGGTCCATGGGAGCCTGTTTTGGCTGTGGCTCCATGGACCATCGCTTGTCTGAGTGTCCAAGAAGGAAGGAATTTAGCCAAGGCTTTCAACAGCAGCAGTATCAGCAGCCCCCTCCTGTGCCTAACCGACAGCAGCAGCAAGTGAGACAAGGCCAAGGGCAAACACGACAAGGCCAAGGGCAAACACGACAAGGCCAGGGACAACAGAGACAAGGACAGCAACACCGGCCCCAAAGGCAAGGCCGCGCTTATGCATTGACACAAGAAGAGGCAGAGGCGGCAGAACATGCGGTTGTAGGTAAGGTTTCTGTTTGTGGTATTGAAGCTAAAGTGTTGTTTGATTCGGGATCTTCACACTCCTTCATCTCACCTCGGTTCTCTAGTAGGATACAGGAATCGCCTGCACAATTGCCATATGTGTTGAGTGTTATCACTCCGGTTGGTAAACGGGTAACCTGTGATGACTATTACCCTGGTTGTCGAGTTCTCATCGGAGAAGTCCTTCTCCCAGTGGAACTTATTGTGCTACCCATGCACGATTTTGATGTAATCCTAGGCATGGACTGGCTAACCAAATATATGGCCTGTTTGGATTGCTTCCGTAAGACCGTCACCGTAACGGTGAGTGAAGATGGTCCAAGTGCGGTGTTCCAAGGTGACAAGAAGAGTTCGAACACCAGATTGATTTCAGCACTTCGAGCGGAACGATTAATACATAGTGGTTGTGAGGGCTATATTGCCTTCATCGTAGAAAAGAAATCACCTAAGAAGTTAGAAGAAATACCTGTGGTTTGCGAATTTCCGGATGTATTCCCGGATGAAGTACCCGGCCTTCCACCAATCAGGGAAGTGAATTTTACTATAGAGCTAGTACCCGGTACCGCCCCCATCTCTAAGGCTCCATATAGAATGGCCCCAGCAGAGCTACGTGAACTGAAACTACAGTTACAAGAATTATTGGATAAAGGATTCATTCGCCCTAGCACATCTCCATGGGGAGCCCCGGTTTTATTTGTGAAGAAGAAGGATGGCACCCTTAGAATGTGTATTAATTACCGGCAGTTGAATCAGGTGACAATTAAAAACAAATATCCACTGCCTAGAATTGATGAATTGTTTGATCAGCTACAGGGTGCAACACATTTTTCAAAGATCGATCTTAGGTCTGGATATCATCAACTGCGAGTTAGGGACCAAGATGCATCAAAGACAGCTTTCAGGACAAGATATGGGCATTACGAATTCTTGGTTATGCCTTTTGGATTGACAAATGCCCCCGCAGTGTTTATGGCTTTAATGAACAAGATCTTTTCACCATATCTTGATCAGTTCGTGGTAATTTTCATTGATGATGTTCTGGTGTATTCTAAGACCAAAGACGAGCATGTGGAGCATCTGAGGACCTCTCTACAATTGCTAAGGGACCACCGATTGTATGCCAAACTGGACAAATGCGAATTTTGGCTGGAACAAGTTGCCTTTTTAGGGCATATAATTTCTAAGGATGGGCTTGCAGTAGATCCAGCTAAGATTGAGGCTATAACTACTTGGCAGAGTCCCAAGACCGTTGCAGAAATTAGAAGTTTCGTTGGCTTGGCCGGTTATTATAGAAGGTTCGTGAAGGACTTTTCCAAAATAGTCGCCCCTTTGACTAAGTTGACACGAAAGAACGAACCATTTGTGTGGTCCGCAGAGTGTGAATCGAGTTTCCAACTGCTTAAGGAGAGGTTAACCTCAGCCCCGATCTTATCCCTGCCAGAAGGGAGTGGCGGATTTGTTATCTATACAGATGCTTCAGGGATTGGGCTAGGGTGTGTACTCATGCAGAATGGAAAGGTAATAGCATACGGATCTCGCCAATTGAAGGAACATGAGAAAAACTATGCCGTACATGACTTGGAATTGGCTGCAGTAATTTTCGCGCTGAAGATGTGGAGACATTATTTATATGGAGAAAAATTTGAAGTCCATAGTGACCATCGCAGTCTCCAGTATCTGTTTTCGCAGCATGATCTTAACATGAGACAGCGCAGGTGGTTGGAATTCATAAAGGATTATGACTTTCCAATTAGATACTTCCCTGGAAAGGGGAATGTAGTAGCTGATGCTTTAAGCAGGAAATCCACCACCGAGTTGGCAGCCTTGTGTGGTGAATGGTCCCTAGTGGAGGAATTCCGAGATCTGGACGCGGAAGTTGAATTCATAGACGATAAGGTCATGTTAGTGGCTATGTCAGTCGTCGAACCCACCTTGATTCAGCAGATCAAGGAGAGACAGTTTGAAGACCCGGAGTTTGTCAAGATTCGTGACCATATTTCTGAGAAACCGGACTTCAGGATTGTAGACGGTGTGTTGTACTTCCGAGATCGGCTTTGTGTTCCAGGAGTTCAAAATCATAACCTAAAGAGGGCAATTATGACTGAAGCACACCATGCTCGGTATTCCATGCACCCAGGGAGTACAAAAATGTACCGGAATCTACATGGCAGGTTTTGGTGGAATAACATAAAGAGGGACATAGCGGGCTTTGTGGCCAAATGCCTTACCTGCCAACGAGTGAAGGCTGAGCACAGGAAGCCTCCCGGTTTGTTACACCCCCTACAGATTCCTAAATGGAAATGGGAGAATCTGACGATGGATTTTGTTTCCGGACTACCTCGAACAAGTAGACACCATGATGTAGTGTGGGTGATTGTCGACCGACTAACAAAATCAGCCCACTTTATTCCCATCAAGAAAGGGATGAAATTTCAGGAAATGGCCAAGATCTTCATTGATGAGATTGTACGGCTACATGGTACCCCGGTCTCAATTGTGTCCGACCGAGATAGTAGGTTCGTGTCCTCCTTTTGGCAGTCTTTCCAGACGTCTTTAGGCACCAAACTCAGTTTTAGCACGGCTTACCATCCTCAAACAGATGGGCAATCGGAACGAACGATACAGACCCTGGAAGATATGCTACGAGCTAGCGTAATGGATTTCGGAGAGGAGTGGGATGAGCACCTCTCCTTGTGCGAGTTTGCATATAATAACAGCTTTCACGCGAGCATCGGTATGGCCCCATTTGAAGCCTTGTATGGACGAAAGTGCCGTACGCCAGTCTGTTGGGAAGAAGTTGGGGTTAGGAGTTTCCATGGACCCACTCTGGTAGCGGATACAGCGGAGAAAGTACAAAAAGTGCAAGATAGACTGAGAACTGCACGATCGCGCCAGAAAAGTTATGCAGATAACCGCCGCGGCCCCTCGAGTTCCAAGTGGGGGACAGAGTTTTCCTAAAAGTTTCCCCAATGAAGGGTACTATCAGGTTTGGCCAGAAGGGTAAGCTTGCTCCTCGGTTCGTCGAGCCTTTTGAGATACAGAGTAGAGTGGGAGACTTAGCTTATCGGTTGGAGTTGCCACCCTCGCTTGCAGGAGTTCATAATGTGTTCCATGTATCAATGCTCCGGAAATACCTCCCAGATCCGTCACATGTTCTTGAGTTGGATGATGTACAGGTACGGCCTAATGTGAGCTACGAAGAAAGACCCCTTCGTATCGTTGACACTAAGGAACAGGTGCTGCGTACACGAACGATCAAATGGGTCAAGGTGTTATGGAATCACCATGGACAGGAAGAGGCCACTTGGGAACTTGAAGATCAAATCCGGGCGAAATATCCAGAGCTACTACCTAAGGTACGTGCATTCGGAGGACCGAATGATCTTAAGTGGGGGAGGATGTGAGGACCCGAACCCTCACTAATCCTAATTACGTTAATTAATCCTGTCTCCTATTGATTAAGACTGGTTGAGGCCCAATTTAGTGTGAATTATTGGGTTTGGACCCCGCTTAAATAGCTAAGGGCTTTTTAGTAAATTTTCCTTATGCCTCTAGGTTACCCCGTCCATCTCCTTATGTGTGATTCATCGTGTAGATCATCTTTTGTGTTGAGCCCGAGTTGATCCGGACTCATCTTAAGCCAATTGGAGCCCTCCCGGACTAAACTGAAATTCCTAGAAACCAGTGGGCTGATGTGCAATTTCAGGAAAAATATGTTAAAAGGGAGAGACTCAACGTATACTCCCCTTCTTCCTCACGTTCTCCTTGGCTGGAGTTCTAGTTTCTGGGTTTCTTCTCCTCTCCTTGATTTCAATCGAAGCATTGTGGGCGTTTGGGAGTGTGCATGCACAAGGGATGGCATCCACCCACGTTCTTCTTCTTCCTTGACCGCTTTTTCCATTGTATTTTGGTGTGGAGTGACCTCTCCTCCAAGTTACAGCAATACAAGGTAAGGGATAGGTTCCATTTCGTCTTCTTGGGTTTGTTAGGATCTTAGGGACTTCGTTATTGACATGCATGTGAATTCTTCCACATTTGGGCTTATGTGTAGAGAACCCATTAGAGAACCCATTACAGTACAGGGAGTTTCCTCTGAACATACAGCAAGGAGGATCTAGGAAGGGCTAAACACGGTAACAAGGCAAGTACTTAAGCCTATATTCACTGCATGTGGATTTGTTCGTTGCATGTTAAGTCAGTTGTTCTCCTTGCCATTTCTTCTTTCTTTATATGTATGAATGAATCAAGTAAGAATGATGGAGATGGGAATAGGAGGTGTGTGAGTGTGGGATACTCTCAAGACACTTCAATTGAGCTACAGAACCCCCTTATAAGTTAGTTCTGTAGTGATCCCGCACAGAAAATTGAGCTACAGAACGGTATTTAGATTTTCTGAAGCTTACGGCGAAGCTACGGCTAAGCCGTGAGCTCTTACGGCTCAATGTCCAGAGAGCTCACAGAACCCAGTTCCTTCTACGGCCTGCATACGGCTGCACCGTGAAACACCCTACGGCTAAGCCGTAACCTCCCCGTGACCCAGCCGTAGGCTTAGCACGGCTAAGCCGTAGGCCAATATACGGTTGAACCGTAACCACACCGAAAATCCGAATGAACTGTGACCCCCTCTCGGCTAAGCCGTAACCCTGTATACGGCTAAGCCGTAAGAACCCAGGGAACGTAGGATGTTAGGAATCTCAATGATGTTGTAGGGCTTTAGTCATGGTACCCTCTATACCTCCACTTTGGCCATTGGTAATTATACGTTGGAATGAATGAAGGATTCCCCAATGGTAAGTCATGGATGTTGGCATGAGAAGGGTGTTCCGTATACACAATGTAATACCCAGACGCGGTAACACAACGACACCGAACATCTCATGTGTACCTCGTGCTGACTGTCCTTGGGGAATCAGGAGACTGCTTTATCGAAATGCATCCATATTGATACATTACACTACCTTCGACATGACTGATATCGAATTTACTTCCCCAGCAAAACCCGAGGCAATTCAGACCTGAGCTTCTAATGAGTGCGTGTCTGACAAGCCAGAGCTTCTATTGAGTGTGTGCTTGCTAGCCAAGGGTGTAGCTGAGGCTCGGGCCTTGTAGCCCACCTGCATGTGTTTCGTTTAAGTATTCGTTGTTTCATGGTTATCTATTCCTTATATATGTTATGATTTGTATGATTGACCCCGAGTCGGCACCACTTGGCTTCTGCCCTTTGGGTATTATATGTCACCACTGCAGTAGGTTTACGGAGGGGTTGTCGACGCTCCTAGGGAAGCTAGCTTGATCCCCTAGCGACCCATACGTTATGTATGCTCCCTTTGGGAGAATAGAGCATCGTGGTTGCCAATCAGTATGTATAACATTAAGTTTCACTCATGCATCATGTTTAGTGATTGTTCTTGCTAATGTATTATGTTATATTAATTCCTATGCTTAGTACTTGCTTAACCGTCGTGTTAACAGTGTTACCCTCGGTATTGCAGATTCAGCACCCGCTCCCGACACGAATACTGACGCGGCCCCGGAAGATACCCCAACGGTACCTCGGGGTGTAGGTGAATTGATGGATGGCGACGTTTACTACTAGCCATCTTACGGAGAGCGTCTCTTCTGGGATGATTATGTTGAAGACTTTAGTATCACCTTTAAGGACTGGTTTTGGGAATGTATTCAAAGGACTATAGCACTATTGTATGTAAATATGTTTTAAAGACTATGAACTTTATGTGCTCTTGATGATTATTGAGTATTTCACAGGTTTTCGATTATGATAATTTATGTTTGTACGTGTGTCAGCATACCTCACACGTTCCTGTGGAATCTCCCTTGTAGGAATTCGTGCACAAATTCTTCAGGGCACGGATTTCTACGGGATTACGTATCCACGCCCTGGGGGCCCACTCAAATCCCCAAATTCCCGGGATTGGGGCGTGACAATGGGGTAGGACTAGTTTCAACCTGTTAACCAAAACCTTAGCTATAAGCTTGTCTACTACATTACAAAGGCTTATGGGTTGAAATTCAGTATGATTTAATGAATATTGACTAAAAAAGTTTTACCAATGTTGTGATCGTGCCAATAAGCTAATGTTTTTGTGACACTGATGTTCACAAAACAAAATGCAATCGAAAAATAATGACCCATTTTAGCAGGTAAATGTGGGCACGACACGGCCCACAGTTGTCTGGCCCAGTCGTGCCTGGGCCATGCAATGTCTACACTGTGCTATGCCGTCCAAGCAGCTGAGAGGCCAACCCAGCACGAGGTCATTCCTTGGGCCATGCTGCCCATGGGCCCGCCCATATGCCCCTTTTAATTTTTTAAAAATATTTTTATATAAATTGAGGGAGTGATTATACACTTTAAAGGTTTCCAACTAGAAAGACAATTGAAATTAGTAGAATAAATGCATAAATATGGACACTAATTTATAAGTGAAGAGAAAAACTTTAATTATTTTATATTTTATACTTAGTTTGTATAAAAAGGATAAATATATTTTTATTATAAATAGCAATTTGGGTAGTGCCATGCCGACCCACGGCCTTGTCACCCTAGCCCAGCATGGCCCAAATAAGGAATGAGTCGTGCTGTGTTGCCCATGGCCCCCTGGCAGAGCCCAACCCAAGGACCGTGCCGTGCTGGCCGGCCTGTTAAACAAGTCAGCGTGCCAGGCCGAGCCATGACTCGTGTTTTTGCCGGCTGGGTTGTGCCTTTGCCTTAGCAGCCTGCCCATATTTACACCCTTAGACCCATTTATTTGTTTATTTGTACACTAATTTACTAATTTAAACCTTATTCTGTTGATCATTTAAAAGAAATAATGTTGGCCATCTAAATTAGCGAGGGCCATTGCAAAGTTTCATCATTGTTCCTCTCAAATCAAAGATTCATCATTGTTCCTCTCAAATCAAAGTTCCATCATTGTGCCTTTAAAATCCCCCCCCCCCCCCCCCCCCCCCCCCCCCCCCCCACACACACACACACACACACAAAAGAAAAAAAAATCTAATTTAGCGAGGGCCACCACAAAGTTAAAGATTATCAACAAAAATCGTATTATTATTATTTTTTCACCCCATACAATAGGGGTTTGACCTAAGAGAGAGCCTGCACATGTGAAAATACAGCCACATTAGTGGAAAAAAAAGCTTACATAACAAAAAGAAAACCCACAGAAGTGGAAAAGGCAACTCTCACACATAAGAATAAAAACCCTACACGTGCATAAAAAAAGTGGAGTATTCTAAAAGTAAATAGCCAGGTAGATATGTAAAAAAAAAAAAGAATGGTTTCATGGAAACCAGTCTTAAAAATCAAACACAAGGGATTGAGCGTCAACAAGGGTTCATTTTAATTTGAACTTGGATAAATATGAAAATAAGAATAAAACACACATAACATATATAAAAAAGGTTTTTACAATAGTTTTCTTCATAGTAGTTATCGAGTGCCCACCTGATTGTGGGGCCCACGGTTGGTCCATCTAAATGGACCAAAAACATGGACACCCTAGATAACATCAATCTAATGGGTTTAACTTTCATAAGAATGGACTAGGCTCATGAATCAATTGTGCACTAATCTGACTGGGCTATTAAGTTGTTAAACTTATGGGGTTTGGATGAAGATGATAAAATCATCAAATGGGTTTCAAACCTTGTAGATAGATTGGGCCCGCCTAGATATTGAAACCCCTAGTCGTAGCCCCAAGTGGGGCCTAGTTTCGCCCATGACCAGTGAGCACATGATAACTATTCAATTTTTTCGTATATACCAAGTTTTTCCTGAATTTTGGTCAACCCTTGTCCAAAATGAGGTGGCTCAACCAGGTCAAAAGTAAACTTGGTGAAACCTCATCAAACTTAACCCTAAAACTCCTTTGTTGGAACCCACTTTACTCCAAACCTCTCTGATACTCATTTGGTAGTACGTAGAGGGGTCCATGTACTCAATCATTGTAGATACAGAATTATCATGTTTATACATAAATTTATTCATCCATTATTCAAATTCCAAAAAAAAAATTGGAAGAAATTTTAAATTGATTTCATAATTTTTAACATTTCTGTAAATATTAAAAAGGGGTGACATGCGATTAGGACACCCTCAAAGTAGATGCTCCTGGGATGGATCAGGATAGGCCATTTGTGTTAGACCCAGCTCATTTCGTTATCAAGCCTAGAATGTGAATGCAAATATAGATGTGAACACCGGGCTCAGGCCCAGCCCATTGGTATGTAAGCAAACATCTTTCTGTTAAATATGCCATCCCAGGATGGGCCTCGAAGACTGTGCACATTAGACCCCACCCATTCCCTTTCTGGCCAAAATTGATGCCCTGATTAGTGTAGAAGTAGGTCAGATGACCCAGGCCTCTCTAGCTCATCAAGAATCTCCATAATTAGTAATCTAGCTGAGATCCACATGGGAAAAGATATTCCTGGGTGGGCTTTGTCTTGATGAGCTAGAGAGGCCTGGGTCATGTGACCTACTTCTACAATTAGTTCAACGAAAACCTAAAAACACACACCAAATGAAGCCCACTGCAGTTAGGCTTATCTGAGACTTGGGCTGGGCCGAACCTTGACCCTTTGAATGAACTGAATTGGCTTCCAGTTGGGTTAAACTGACTCGACCCAACCTATTTCCCTTTTACACCATATAATTGAATGAAATGAAAATTCTTCTCCATGATCATCCAATGGCTCATCATTGGTGATATATTGTTGCCATTGGACAGCGCAGATTGTCTGACCTGTGCCTAAGAACGGTTCGCCAATGCCTACTCTTGGATGTCCTTTTCCAGAAGCCCGAATGCGGACCAAAGAATCATATGCGGATGGTGAAAAAGTTCTTTGCCTTTCAACCTGTCGACAACGGCATCTTACCCTACTGATAAGATACGACAATTCTGTGCAGGGGTGACAACTTTTTTAACTTTGCCAACCCCTCCAATCTATGTGTGAGTCATTTTTATCTTGCACATTAGAGTTAGTCCTCTTTGCATATGTAAGTTCTGTTAATTTGCATGTGTCATGTTCGCCTCTTACATGTTAAATTTCACATGCCATGTTTGCCTCTTACATATGTGAGCTTCCATTGCACTGTACGTACAAATCTCTTAGGGACCCATCCCTTAGTTGAACTTAAAAAAAAAACCTTGCACCTATTGTCTCTCATATTTGCAAATCATGATGACCGTCCACATTTGCCTCAAAGATCAAGGGATGATCCCAACTATTCAATTACTACACCTATCGTCATTGCCCCTGATTTTTATGTCCTCAAAGTTTAATGGTTTTAGGGGTGTATCTATTTCATTGTCATTACGATTCAGTTAAAAAGATCAATGAGTCCTGTGGATGTTACTACTCAAAGAATAGGTGTGACCCACAGGATTTAAATTGATCATAGATGAGTCTCATTGTATATAATATTAATGGCTGCCAACGAAGATAAAGAGGAGGTAAAAACACACATTCAATATTACCCAGATCACATGCTTTACCTTTTTCGAATAACCATTTCTATTCCAAGGCTTCTCCAAAGAGGGAGTTGAGCGCCTCATCTTATTGATCAAGATTTATTCATATGTTCTAAAAGAGATCAATCTGATGGTAAGTTCAAGTCTTATTTGAGTGGAAGTGATGAATGAAGTCATACAAAATGAGACATTTATCTTGCAAAATATTTCACCTAGGAGCATATTGCATACTGTACAAATGTTATTCAACTTGTGTGCCTCACTTGAATGCATTTCTATCACTTGATGGCATGGATAAAGAGGTCTCTTGAAGAATAAGAATCATATAAAAAAAGAGCACATCCTTGGTGAGCCACACAGAAATCTCGTTTTTGTTTTGAGTGTCTTTGATTTTAATGGTGAGCCACACAGAAATCTCATGAGTGTAGATCCTACCCCATTGGGCCTACAAAGTAGAAGATGAGCGTCAACTAAGGGCATGTTTGTGTACACGCCCTTTCCATATAAAGAATAAATTATCACATCAGCAAAGTCCATGGAAAAAGTGTTCCATGAAAATACAAAAGTTAATATTTGGTGTAAATTTCTTTTTTTTTTTTTTGGTGAAGTGAATATAATGTTGTTTGGTTCGGTTATGTATTCCTTGGTGAAAACCAATTTTCTTTATTTGGTACAACAATTTCCTATGAAAAAAATTAGTTTTTTTTATAACTTGTGAATTAGAAGGATGGAGACAATTCTAAAATCACAAAAAATTTAATACAAATACCAAATATCTTAAGGGCATGTTTGTGTGCACACCCACCCTTTCCGTGAAAAGAGGAAATTGCCACAATAGCACAGTCCATGAAAAAAGAGTTCCAGGGAAGCACAAAAGTTGGTGTTTTGTGCAAAATATTTTTCCTTCGTGAATTGAATATAATGTTATTTGGTGTGGTTAGAGAATATTTAGTAAAAACTATAGAAAATGAGGGCAGAAAGGTGGGTGGAGTATACAAAGAGGGGGAGGAGGGGAGGCTCGACTACTAGACAAGAAAAGCTCTTGCTTTAGGCCCCCCAAAAAATAAGGCCCCTCAAAAAGAAGTTCTAATCTTTTTTTTTTCATTCTCATAAAATAAAGCCGCATAAAAGCAACTGAAGCAACTTAAATATTTTTAAATTTCAAAAAAGTAATTGTCATCATTTTGTTTCTCCTAAAGAATAAGGCCTCATAAAAGTAATTAAAGCAACTAACTTATTTTCACCATTGAGAAAATGTTGCTATTAAACGAAAAAAAAAAACCCTAATATCACAACAAGTAACAACTTATTTTCTGTTATGAAAATCTTTCAGTTTGTATATTTTCCCCTTATATATGTGATGCTTGATATCCATAGAAGACAACTTCAAATATAATCTTTTTTTTTTTCATATTAAAGAAGTTGCATCAAATTCAAAAGGTATACATATCTACAATATTTGTGGCCAACACTGATAAAGCAGTAAATTAGGTTCTATGTTTTTATGCTTAAAAAAAAAATTTTTAATTCCAAGCTCATATTATGTCTTTATTATAGTTAGTGTTCGTTTTATTTGTGAATATTATTAGTTATAAATTATAAATATTAAATATTTCTATTAGAAAAATATTGACAATATTTGTAATTATTGGTTTTACAGAGAGAATTTTTTCACAAACAAAATTGATAAAATCCTAATTTAAATCAATAATGTCACAAGAAAAATTAAGTGAATTAGCCATGCTATCAATTGAAAAAGAAATATTAGCAAAACTTGAATTTAAAACTTAATTAGTAATATTAGATTACACAAAATGAAACAAATAAATTTTTAATTAAATATTTATACTTATATTAAAAAAATAAAAACATATCATATTTAAGATTGTCGCTTTAAGCCTCAAAATATCTCGAACCGGCCCCATATTATTACTTATATTTGAGGAGAAGGCATTCAATGTTTAAGAAATGGGACGTATAAGTAGGTGGCCTCCACACAGCTCACAACAGGTGGAAGTATTTCAAGGAGATAATTGCCATGAGGGTGCGCTAATACGCGCAACCACTCCCTTTCTGGTCCTACCGACGTACCTCACAAAGCGCGTAGCAGGTTCCGCGAAACAAAACAAAACACATAACGTTAAAAAACATAGCAATCCAAGAACTAGTCTTCGCCTTCGTCTTCCTCTTCCTCTTCCTCTGCCTTTCGATACAGTTAGGGTTAGGGTTAGGGTTTTCTTCTTCAATTTTCATCGTTTCATGGCTGGAGCTCCCAATCCAACGGTAGATTTCATCATCTTCTTCTTCCTCCTCCTCTTCTAATAGGAGCCTCATACCACCGGTACTAGTACCAGTACCATGTTTTCTTCACAATGCATCTCTGGAAGAGCTCCAATTCCAATTCCAACTCCCCTTCATCCTCTTCTCCTTCTTCACAATGCGTCGAATCGCCCAACTCCAAATCCAGTCGCCGATCTCGCCCGCAGCCACGCCTCTCTCGCCAGCGCAAGCTCCGCTATCTGAACGATCAAGACGTCCAAGGGGTCAATCTCGACAATCAGCCGCCTTCGGTTTCTGCTGGTTCCACGCCTCCGTCCTCGCCGTTGCATAGGGAATTCACCTCCTGCGACCGGTCGGCTTTGGCGCGGCCGCATCCGCTGCCCCTGCCGGACGTCTCGCCGCTTCTTAGGAGGGACGAGTCGGAGCTTTCGTCGAATTTTGGGGACCGGCCTCTGCCGTCTCCGCGGGAGGACGGGTCGGGTGCTGGGAACGTGGATCATGTGAATGGGTTGGATTTTCCAGCTGGAGATGGCTTGGGGGCTGCTAGGAGGTGAGGGATTTTGATTTCATTTTTGCGTTTTGAGTAGTTTGACTTTGACATGAACTTATTCAACTTGTTGATTTCTTGATTTAGTGCTAATCTGGTATTGTATTTGAGGAATTGAGAGAGTTGCAACTGACTTGTAATTGTTGTGTTGTGTCATGCATTTAATTCAGCACAAGTAAGAAACAGCATTAGACAGATTGTAATTATTAGGAGTTCAAACTTCAAACTGGGGTGCAGTTCAATTGCTGTCTTTACTTTTGAGTCTTTTTAATTTTAATTATAGAAGTGAACTAAGATGGTTTTTGGTATGGGTTTTAATTCTTTCATTTGATGAGCCAAGTTAGCCCATGAACCTGGTGTAATCTAATTGCCTTTTTTGCTTTCGCTTTGTGTGTCATCCTTGCAGAGGAGCTGAGCTAATCTTCTCTGCATCAGTCTAATTTTGTTGGATTTTTCCAAGAAGACATGACATGCCTATTTACTTGATTCTGGGCTGTTCAATTACTGATTTACAGTTCCTTGCATTTGTCTCATGAAGTGCTGGTTATAGCGTAGCTTTTTCGGACCATAAAACCAACATTTTCATCAGATATAAGTAGATACGTTCATGAATCTTTGGTACTGGCATCTTATTTGTCAGCTTGATACTACATCGATCTTTTCTGAGAGATAATTTGAGCAATATCCTATGATATCTAAGTGTATTAGGCTTCTTACCAAAATAATAAATAAATAAATAAATAAAACAAAAGCTGTATTAGGTTCATTGGTTTTTATATTTGCATGTGTGCCTTAGGTACTGGTATCACATTGTGTCGATAACTAACAGCATTGACATTTGATATTGAATGAGTCGTTTCTAAGGCCCAGCATAAGAAAAATCCTATTATTATCAAGAGTCTCAGAATTTTTTTTTTGTAACATCAAGAGTCTTAGATTCATGGGTTTTTTAAACTCATTTCAGTTTGCACGTGATATTAAATTATCAAATGCATAGCTGTATATTTATGCACCAATTTTGTAAAACATGGAGTAGTATCTTCGCTCTCTTTGCCGTTTCATTGTGTATCTTGCCCACCATTACCTGGGAATGATAAACTCCTTTGCTAGTTGCTTTATAAAAATTAGTTGTTTACAGAAAGAGAAGCAACATGTGGCATTATGTCTTCTTTTCTTCTAATATTTCTTTGGTTTCAATCTTGAGTGTTTTCTAGGACTCAGTATTTGAAAATTTTGTTGATCATTTATTTCCTTTGATCATATTGGTAGATCATCAGCTGGATCTACCTTGGATCATGGTAAGAAGGCACTTCAAGATCCTGTCAAACACATTCGAAGAGACTTCAAGCTGATTGTTCCAGCCAGGAGTACTCCAACTGGTGGTTTCCCAAGTCCTCCACTTAGTCCTCCAAGATTGAGTTCTGGAGATATATTCTCATCACCTTGCACGTCTTATCAAGGGCGTCATGTTTGGTCGTCTGCTTCTGAGTTCCCAGCCTCTGATGCAATACTCTTTGCCCCAACTTCACCAAAGAGACATTTGACTGGTCCCGACTGTTCTCAAATTTATAGATTGATACAGACAACTCCTGGTTTGAAACCCAAGAATCATAGTGAATCTACATCTCCATTGCACTCAAGAATTTCCCCACAAAGAGCCTCAACATGGCATGGTAATAGCACAGTTGCTGGCCATCCACTGCCCCTTCCTCCTGGAGCTGCGATGCCTTCGCAACCAGCTTTAATTCATCAAACTGCATCAAAATCAGAGGTCTCATCCATGAAAAGTCAGTGGCAGAAAGGGAAACTTATTGGTAGTGGAACATTTGGGAATGTTTATGTTGCCACCAACAGGTATGGATGCCTGTGTCTTGTCTCTTTCATTGTTTTATTTATTTATTTTTTTAAACAATAAGTATTTTATTCAAAAAATGAAGAATGCTGAGAACACATCAAAAACATCGTGCAACAAGCCAACACTGTCAGTGCCATCGTTAACTAATCAACCAGTCATTGAATTAGCCTCGTGAGTTATGATGTATTTTATTCAAAAAATGAAGAATGCTGAGAACACATCAAAAACATCATGCAACAAGCCAACACTGTTAGTGCCATCTTTAACTAATCAATCAGTCATTGAATGAGCCTTGTGAGTTATGATGTATATGCAGAAAAGAAAAGGCCCTTGTTAACTGCAAAACATATTTCCTCTATCCCATCAGCAAGTCACCAAGGATAAGGATAAGCTATGATATATTGAGCATAGGATAAAAGCTGGATGGTTGAAGTAGATACTAGCTTCTAGAGTGCTTTGTGATAGATGAATGTCAACCAAATTGAAGAGCAAATTTTACAGGACAATGGTTAGATTAGCTATGACATATAGAGCTGAATGTTGGCCAATTAAAAAGACGTATATACATAAGATGAATGTGGTGGAGATGAGAATGCTTACGTGGATTTATAGTAAAATTAAAAAAGATAAAATTAGAAATGAACGCTTTTGAGAGCATTTAGGGGTAGCACCGATAGGGGATAAAATTAGAGAAACCCGTCTAAGATGGTTTGAGCATGTTGAGTGTAGGACGATTATGGCATCGGTGAGAAAAAGTTTGGCTATCCATGTAGATGGCCCATCAAGTGGTAGGGGTAGGCCGAAGAAAACATTAGTATAGGTCATTAAATTAGATTTGAAGAAGTTTAACTTATCTAAGGATTTAGCTCAAAATAGAATGGAATGGAGAAACAGAATTCATGTAGCCGACCCCAAGATGGTTGGAATAAGGCATTGCTAATGATGATTATAATGAGAGAACAAGGATAAGGACAATAAGATGGAGTTCATTGAATAGATAAGTAAGTATCCTCGTCCACTAAAGCTCCAAAACCTCCTAGTCCGCTAAGCTCTCTACGACCCACTAACGATGCCTTGACTTCAGCCTCATTTGCTTTTGCCCCACGCAAAGAACATACGGATTGGAATCCCATTCTCTATCCCTTCTGTATCCCGTGCTTCCCAAATTCCTTCAATTCAATGCCATCAAAATTCAACTTATGGACACCCATTGGAGGAGGGACCCAATTAACACAATTCAGACCCACTGATTGTTGCATAAGGAACATCACAGTCCAACACCACAAAGGACAACTCTGATTAATTTCGTGGGACTCCTTAAGGAGAACCTCCTAAAGTGTTGCTTCCCACCAATCCTTATTTGCTATCATTAGCCTTCAGGCTTAATCCTTTCAGGTTTTGATTATTCCATTCTAATCACAAACCCAGTAAAATGAAACAAAAACACGAACCCCACAACATGCTTCATGAAGGAGCCATGACCAAAACTTCAAGCTGCTAACAGCTAACAGAGAGTCCTGAGCATGACCCAAGAAACTTCAAAGATTCAGAAAAAACCAGTCCTGGGCATCACCCAAGAAACTTCAAAGATTCAGAAAATAGCACCAAAGCTCCCATGCCGAAGGGCAATGAATGAACTAGTGGTAAACCCTTTTTTCATTCCTCAAACACAAAATACAGACTTTCACAATATTATGTTGTAGGTTTCGGAAATGATCAACAGTTAGCATTTTTATCAAGGGAAGCTGCCCAACAAACTATGTTGACATATTTTGTTTTTTTCTTTTTCTTGTTCTTTCTTTCTTCTTTCTTTCGGGTGCTTTTCAAAGTATATAAACATTCTTCCATCTTCATCAGGGAAACTGGAGCATTATGTGCAATGAAAGAAGTCAATCTAATTCCTGATGACCCCAAGTCTGCCGAAAGTATGCAACAGTTAGAGCAGGTTAATTCTCTAAATCCTTCTCTGCTGCTAACAGTCAATATTTTTGGATCTTATGTCCTAAACCATGTATGAATTTGGTATGGTTGATGCATTTTGTTCATTTTTTATCGTTTGTTTTTGTTAATATCTGTTCTTGTGGCCTTTATACAACTTTGAATGTGTCACTGTCGAAGCTGTTGATCTTAGTTGTTTTGTTACAGGAAATAAAGGTTCTTAGCCATTTAAAACATCAAAACATTGTGCAGTATTATGGAAGTGAAATAGTGAGTATTTTCTCTACTTTTCTGGTTAGGTACTAAATGCTTATTTATACGCTATTCTCATCGGCAAACTAATATAAAGATTATTGTTTATATGTGCAGGTTGAAGATCGCTTCTATATATATTTAGAGTATGTTTACCCTGGCTCAATTAGTAAGTACATTCGTGATCATTGTGGAACTATGACAGAGTCTGTAGTTCGCAATTTCACTCGCCACATACTCTCTGGGTTGGCTTACTTGCACGGCAAAAAAACAATTCATAGGTATGTTGTATGTCTTGTTTTTTAGTACCATTGCTTGGTTGAACTTCTTCCTAATCTCATTCCCGTAATCTTTTGCTAGTTAGACAACAAAGTAGCACTACTAGCTGTTTTTGTTAGAAGAATATCAGTTTGTTTCTCTTTTTTTTTTTTTTTTCCACTCTGAACTTGTCTCACCAGTTCTCTCACATCATTTCTTTCTATTATACCACATACTTAATGCAAAATTGTTGTGCTGATGTTTTATCCATGCACTGTGAAATATTAGAGGTATCCCAATGTTACCATAATTCCTTTATGCATTGATGCGTCCATCATGGAGTTTATTCAATTTCTCTTTAAGCAGTCTTTTTTTTTAAAGAAATGGTAACTGTAGATTTTATTCAAGGGAAAGAAGAAATACAATGATTAGCTACGAGTGACTTAAAAAAGCTAATCATTTTATATAGGACAACCAAACCAAACACCAATGCCACACCTTGCACCGAGACCCATTTTCTTAAAAGGAAAAAAATATTGGTAATGAGACTTGAACCTATAACCTCAAGGTTGTAACAGTGAGCACTTTTGGTGCAGCCCCTAATCGTCAAACAGAAAAATAGACCCATCTCCCAAAGGATCGTTTGAATCTAAAGATAAATTCCAGTGCTAGGCACACTCACAACCATAAAATACACCATGCTAGAAGAGAACTCAGGAAATCTTTTATGAATTGGAATAAGCATAAACAACTACAATGGGAACTCTATAGAGGGTAGAATTGTTTCTTAGCAAACAAGACTTTCTAAATAAAATAGGAAACTACCTAATCTTAATCAAACGAGAAATAAACATTAGATGAAAAATAGTCTCTAATTGAATAAAAATAGAAATAAGGATAAGGTTAGATTCCCATAGTAGCCATTAGTCACAATTGGGCCTATCGGTTAAACCCAATGGACCAAGTTGACCTCTGGGTCAACATGTGAGCCCAGTTGATTTCTTGGGCATGGACCGTATTGCATCAACTTTCCATTATGCCACTGGCTCTTATCAAAGACCTAAAACCGATATACCATGAAACTCCTTCAAGGATTTTTCCCTGCAAATCCCATGAGAACGAGCATTTATCTCACCATCTGTTTTGGAGTATTCACATTTTTTCGAGAAGCTTGATTATTCATCCCTTAACCAGAGAACTCCAAAAATAAATAAATAAATAAAGTCCCTTGGCGAATACAAAAACTAGGCTCCAAGAATCCAACATGGATAAATTTGTCCTTGGCATGACCCAATGAACACCAAAAAGGTTTGAGAAAATACCTCCATTAGGGACAATAAATCTATGGTACTTGGATACTTGTATAAGTGCAACGCTAACCAATACGACACTCTTACTTATCAGTATCCGATATTGTATTGATACTTCAAGGGTACAAGTTTAGAATATCTTGCTTAACAAGTCCATGTTTCATATAATTCTTTTAATTTTCTTATTTCTTAACATAAAGATGTTACAAAAGAATGTAAACAATGATGATTTTTCATTAATTGAAAAGTGGTCCAAAAGAAAATTAGGACACACGTATCTGCATCCTTGCCCTAGATATTCAAAATTGTAGAGTCGTATATCCCCATGTCTGTGTCCTTACCCGTACTTGCATGTGGGCATCATCGCAATAAATGAGCAAATGTTTGACCTTCTCCAGTCTTTGCAGATGCATAACAAGTATTTCCACCAAAAAAACAGTTTGTAACAAACTTTTTCAGATGGGCTATTGTCAAAATCCTAGCAAGAACTGCTGTCCAAGCAAAATATAACATTCTTGGAGGTGCAGGGATTTTCCACAAGGGCACAAATCCTGAAGAAGCCATGAGAGATTCACCCAGAACATTATAAAAGAATATTACAGAAAGTACTACCTTTGAATCAACCAACCTGAGCTAAGAATCATGATTATTCTCTGAAATAAATTCAGATTGAGAAGTGATAAAAGATCCAGCAACATATCAATTTCATCATCACGCAAATTCTACCAAAAGACTGGAGTCCTGAGAGTCTGGAACCATACCACCAACCAATCTAGATAATCAGACACCATAACTGTCCCGTGAACATATCAAGAGTGGAAGTCAAGGATAGCCACAGCCAAACAAATTCACCACTCACCAGATTTATCCCACAAAAGGTTCTTTCAGAATCAAACTTGACTCGATAGTCAACAACAGGACTATATAAAATATTGGAATAAAAACCTTTGTTATTTGTGACAATTGAGTGCCACATCCCTGAGGTACAAGCATGGAATTAAAAATCACCCGAGTCTAAGTCAACTCAAACTCGGCCCTAAACGAGTCAAGTCCTATGGGACTCGGACTCAAATGATGGGACTCGGCTGAGTCACATAGGACTCACGACTCGAGTGAGTCCTATCTGACTCAGGTGAATCCCATGCAACTCTGCCCGACCCAACTCGTACTCGGCCCCAACCGATTTTGATTCCAAATCCAATCTAATTTTTTTCCTTGGGTACAAGAAAAGGCACTGGAAGAGCTGGACCCTCAATAGTCAAATGATAGTTAGAAATAATAATTTTTTCGCCACAGACCTTCCCCTATGTTCTTGACTCTCCACAGTCACTTATCCAACATCACATTATCAACTCAGTTGATAGAGCGAATGCCTGAACCATGTACAGATGACTCTACAAACCTTCTTCCCATTTGCAAGATGGAACTCCGGCGATGGTCAACATCATGTCATAAAAAATCTCTTGAATGTATTCTATTCCCTGCGCCATTTTAACCAAACATAAAAAACTAGACAAGAATTAAATAGACAAACTAGCCAAAGCTGATCAAAGTAATCATTTTCCCGTATGACATTCCCTTTCTCCTATTGGTGAAAGAAAAAACTATTAATAATAAAGAAAGCTTAGGGTACAAAAGAAAGATAAAAGTAAACCCAAATGACATATACTTTCCCCTCCAAATGGATGAGTTCATCTCAAAGCTTTCCAACACAAGGTTCCGAAGAGCTTTCTTTGGACTTGCAATACACAAGGCAACCCCAAGCTAGAAAACAGTAACGTACCAGCCCAACAACCAAAAAGATGGGCAAAATTTTCTACCTATGTCGATCCATTCCACCCCATGTTTTTAGATTTATAATTAATCATCAAGCCCAAAAGAAGCACAGACCACTTCCAAACCATCTTCAATTTCAGTGTCTGTTGCTGGTCTGCATCACAAAATGTAATCTTATCAGCAACAAATTAAATATAGAGTTCTCAATTTCCAGTTAACAATATGAAACTCACTTAATAATCTAACTGTAGCCTTATGCAACATCCAACTTAAAGGCCTTGACAAGAAGGAAAGAGTTGGAGGAGATAGATGCCCTTGTCAAGGTCCTGAGAACTCCAAAAAAAATCTTGACGAGCCATTAATCATAATAAAAAATGAAGAAAAAGAAACACACCCATGAATCCAAGCACTTCATTTCTCCCCAAACTGCATCCTTCATAAAATGGAATTCAAAATACTCAATCCACTACATCATATGCCTTCTCAAAATCCTACTCACGAAAAAGCACCCGACATTCTCCCCAGATATTTAGACTTTATACCTTCATAATAATCAAAACTTACTCTAAAATTTAGGGGCCATCAAAGTAATCACCGTGTTCATTAGATATGACAGAAGGACGACAATATCAAAGCCAATTTGCTATGATCTTTACAAGAATTATAGGCACTTCCAAATTAAGTATTAGTGGCGATGAAGGATTTAATAAGCGTCATTTTCTTCTCTATATCATATCTTTTCCCTGTGATTATTTACCTTGTAACACTAGCAGAAATTCCTAACCCAGGAATGTTCTCCCATACAATCTCAGCGTGTTTGAGAGAGGAAAATACTGTGTTATGTTATTCTAATGCACGTTATAAGTATGGTATAGGTTAATCACATAGAGGATTTACAAACTTCTTGTTGTATTGTCAAATGAATATGCCAATGGAAAATGTGTGTGTGTGTGTGTGTGTGTGTGTGTGTGTGAGAGAGAGAGAGAGAGAGAGAGAGAGAGAGAGAGAGAGGATATACATTAGCTGTAATTATGATTACAGTTCCCTGATTGTGATTGCATTTGCCAAATATAAATCAATGAAGCATTAAATGAAGGAGATCACGAGGTGGCAAAACTGTATTTGATTCAAAATAAAAGCTACATGTCTACACATGCTCTCTTGTTTCTTCTTCCTTTTTTCTTATTTCTCTCTCTCTCTCTCTCTCTCTCTCTCTTCTTTTTCATTTTCTTACAATGAGTTTAGTTCAACAATATCCAAATTGGAAGATAAATTGGTTAATGTTCTAAATCTTTTGTTGAATCTTTATCTGAATAATTCCTCATTTGTTTCTTTAATTAAGCTACTAACTTTTTAGAGTAATAATTGGGAGTTGATATCAATGCTGTGCAACAAGCGGAAGCTCCACTGTTTTTACCAACTATCTAGTGGGAGCTACCATTATTAAAAAAATTCTAACTAAAATGGAGTGCCCAAAATTTTGGGGGATCATGTCGCCTGCCCTGTCCCCCTTAGTTCCATCCTTGTTCTTGAGGGACACAGGCTATGTCTCTCCAGGCTTTGTTTATTTCATGACATCCTAGATACAAATTGTCTAGTGTGTTGAGTGTTTTTCCAACCAAGTGGTGATTCTTTTAGTTATCATACCCACCCACAGGCATTGAACTTGATATTCTCTCACTTGTTGGAATGTAGAGAATATATGATGCAGAGCTTACATGAGATTTAACCCTCACCATCAGCACCAGCACCACCATCACCGCCACCACCACCACCACCACCACCATCACCGCCACCACCACACCACCACCATCATCATCATGTCATCATCATCATGGTGATGGTGCATGGGCCTCTCTCAAGCCACTCATCCAAATCGTGTTCAAAGTCTTCCCCCACAACACAACAATGTCCCACTGTTCGTCGTCCCAGCTGTGGTGATCTGGCCTAACTAGGCGATGGCATTGAGATCGGTGATTGACTTCCTGGTGACTCCCATGGAATTTCATCTGCCCCATTCTATACCTTCCCCTTTTTTCCTTCCCATGCCAACAACCGTCTCTCTGATAAGTAAAACATTCCCCTCTGGGAATGAGAGAAATGGGATGATTTTCGATATAGTACAGTACATTGAACACCAACCCAAGGAAAAAAAAAAAAAGAAAAACTAATAACTATCACCATCATCCTTCTTCCTGATTTGATGCCTTGCCCTGCTGTCCCTCTTTGTTTAGTGTTCCTCTTTGTTTAGTGTTTTGTGGCTTCTTTTGAGTGGTGGCTGTCTTTTTGTGGGGTTTTCTTGCAGCCAATTCTCAGTATAAATCTTTTATTTTGTAAAGCCTCGTCTTTTAAATATAAGTTATTTTTTCTAAAGAAATCTTTTAACATGGTTTTACATAATGATTATTTAACCAATCTGTTCTATATTCATATCATGACAATTTGAAATTTAGAGGAACATTGAAACCAATCTTTGCTAGATTCTACACTTATACTTGCACTTGGGCAATCTAGTTTCAATCTATGAAGATCAAGTATAGCTTGAGAATCTGAAACTCAATATGTCATTAATGACAAAATCAATCTCCTTTTTTTAGACAGATATGCATACCCACTTGCCTCCATGGTGAAAACTTGTTTGTTATTTTTGTCATTATGTGTTTGCCGTCTTTTTTTTTTGTTTCTTTTCTTCTTTGGGATATTGAATCATGAATTCTTAGAGATTATTTCATGCTATTTATTTAACATAACGTAGAAGTTTTGATTACTCAATATTTAATTTGGTTTCTTACAGGGATATTAAAGGGGCAAATTTGCTTGTCGACTCATCTGGTGTTGTCAAGCTTGCAGATTTTGGCATGGCAAAACATGTAAGATTCTTTTGTAGAAGCATCATAGAAAGTGGAGAGTAATGAAAATCTTATGGGTTACATACAGTTTTTCTTTGAAAATGAGTTTTCTTAGTGAAAATATTTCGAGGAAATTTATAGGTGAGAATTCCTTTTTATTGGATGTTATAATTTTTGGTGTGACTGTTCCATTTCCTTAGGTTATGGCCATGTTGATGTAAGCATGATATAACAATGGCTACATAAAAGAAGGGTCATGTAGTTGTTTACCTAAATCACAAAAGTGAAAAATTTCCCGGACTTGTATGTCATCACGTATGACCTATAAGTATGCATCAACATGTAAGTTTGTATATTTGCATAACCTACATGAAGTTTGCACTGTAAAATATACAAATCTCTAAAAATTAGGGACAAGATGTAGCCATATCTTTTGTCCCTCCAAAAACAGAAAAAAATGAATCCAATAAAAATCCCAAACAAGATGTAGCCATATCTTATGATTAACGGATCCTGATCTGCCATATCCTATCGTCACTTGATCCATCTTCATCAGAGGATCCATGATCTTCAGCATAGTGACATCTCTTGTTCTCAGTGTTTGTCCAAGACAAACTCTTCTTCCTCCTTTCTTTAGTCTCTACCTTGGACGAGTAGTTTTCTGTGCCCTATAGAGCAAGGTTATAATTTTTTAACTTAATTAATTATAATGTAACTGTTCTATCATCGTCGGAGAATCCATCATCTTTGTCACAATAGATGGTTGGGCCATAACAAAATGCAAAGTCAAATGTGACTAGCCAATTTCTCTCTCAAAAATGGCATTGGAAGTGATATTCTAAGATAAATGTGAGATCACCATGAAGATGACTTCAAACTTCAGAGACTGATGTCTCTCTGATCTATGTCATGTCAGTTGCCATTTTGTGGGGGCTAACTTGAAGAGAATTGGCCTGCACAATGCAGATACAGAGTTTGGTCACCTTTATGATCACTTGGGAATGTCAAAATATGGTTGATCTTTCAATATATTTTAAATCTCCAGTTCATCTATATTATGCTTGCGCAAAACGTTCTGTTTTTTCCTTTTTGTTTTCCCTTTTTTTTTTAAGATGCAAACCAGTTGATTCTTGTAAAGGATCATGTCCCAACTTGGCTTGTTTTCAGGTTGGTAAGGGTGGACTTCGCTGATTCCCAGCATACCCCATGAATTTTTAAATATTTATTTTTCTTGCTATTATTATTCATATTCATTTTGATAAGTTCATGTCTTTATGTTTAGCTGAGTGGACGAGCTGCTGCACTTTCACTTAAGGGAAGTCCATATTGGATGGCTCCAGAGGTGCCCACTTATTCCTGTTTCAGTGTGAGGTTCCATGTAGTTCTGCCTTCACATCAAAGTCTTTTTCTTGCAGGTCATGCAGGCTATGATGCAGAAAGATTCTGGCTATGATCATGCAGTAGACATTTGGAGTTTGGGTTGTACTATAATTGAGATGTTCACAGGGAAACCTCCATGGAGTGAGTTTGAAGGGGTGAGAATTTCATCGATCATATGCCTCGTTAATTTTGTCAAAGGTTCTCATTCAACTTGCCCATGTTTGTAGAGGACATATTGGTTCATTTCAATATCTAGTAGAGTTATATGAAGTTTGAGTGAATTTATGAACTTTTTAAGTCTAAATGGTTCTGATTACTTTGTAGCCACTCTTACTCATCTGTCACACACATTGCAGGTACATTTGTTTATAATGGCATCATATTTTGCACATATGTTACTATCCCCTCTCTCTCTCTATGTAGTTCCTACTTGCACATATGTTACTATCCTCTCTCTCTCTCTCTCTCTCTCTCTCTCTCTCTCTCTCTCTCTCTCTATGTAGTTCCTACTTGCACAAACCATCCGATCAGGGTTTGGTTCCCAGATTAGAACGTCACTCCCGTAGGCATTTGCATTGTCTGGCATCTTCATAACCTGAGAGTTCAGTTTTTAGTGGATGCTGAATTATATTATGCACAACCTGAAATAAGCTTACAGTTTGTTGCGGCCAAATATTCCATTCCCAATCGATCAACTTTTTATCCTCTCTGGGCATGTCCTGCTGCAAATACTTTCCTTCAAATCATGTGTGCAAATGATATCAGATGGCTATGATTCTCCAAGATGAGAGCTTTGCCTCTCCATAGTGATTTCTAATAAGGTGAGTTATCTGGATCACTGAGATATGCACCCGATCTGTCTGAAATGTTTGGCCCCAAAACACTTTATATTTGCTTAACCTTGCACGATATAAGTTTCATTGGTGGTTTGCACTTTATACACAATCCATGTGATACTTGTAACTAGTATTTGGGCTAGTAAAGGTAGAATTCAATGGCCATGTCTGATTGTGTGGATGAATATTAAAAGGTTGGTGTCACCATTCTGCTAGTCATAACCTGCTTGACGGAATATCTATTGCTGTGAATGATATTCTAATGATCAATTCATCGGGTTCATATCATTTGTTTGAATGCCCACTATGGTTCTAGTTCAATCTGAAAATTTTCTTTTTTGTTTCTTTTGGATGGTCCGTCTTTCTGATGTTGGAGTTATTGATTGGGAATTGATGAGATTTTTTTTTTTCCGCTCAAGCACTCAGACCAAGTGAAGATTAGGGTAATTAATAATGTTTAAAACTGAAAAAAATCAGGGGAATTCTACTGAGCTTCCAATACAACTTTTTCAGCTGCATATTGTGAATCTTCCTCCTGTTGCATTTGTATGCCTTCTTCTGTGCAAGTATCATCATTCAGTTTATTTTTTCGTATCTACTACACTTTCATAATCATTGACAGGTTATATATAATATATATGGCCAAACAATTTACCATTTTTCTGTTCTTCTATTTGAATTCTTATTGTAATGTAAAGCATTTGGTTCATATGGTATGATTAATGTTCGTATTAACTTGTTAAATGCATTCCTATTCCCACTGTATGTATGAACTTGGTTTTGATTTATATTGTTGCAGGCAGCGGCAATGTTTAAGGTTTTAAGGAATGAATCCCCTCTTATACCTGAAACATTATCTGCTGAAGGTAGGGACTTCCTACAATGCTGCTTCAAAAGGAATCCAGCTGACAGACCATCGGCAACTAAGTTACTCGAGCATCCTTTTCTGAATAATTCTCACCATCAGGAAGTACATAGTTGTATACAGGCAATTTCACAAATGAAACTGATGGTAAGCCTCAGATTTTACATGCCTACTTTAACCACATATTTAATCTAAAATGTAGTGTATTTACTATTTAAAGACGATGTGATTTATGAACAGGATATAACAAAGCTTCCAGGAGAGCAGAATATTTTGATTCAAATGTCCATACAGGACAATAAAGTAAAACAGTCACCAAATGGGTGAGTTCTTCTGCTCTTTTTCCTATGAAAAACTGTATGAGTGCATCCTGTCATTCTACATGTATGAGCATTGCACAGTATACATTGAACGAGTTGAGGAATCCCATGTGGATGTGCTATGAACCATAAATCACACTGTATGGATAAACTGTCCAATTGGTTGCTATCACAAGGATGAATGGAATTTAAAAAAAAAATTAAGGAAAAAATATTGGTGGTCTGAATTCAACGAATAAATGGTCACCGATTCGATGTTATGACCACCTTGATTTTGGAGTTTGTTCCCGATCTACACTGATAAACGCGGTTTAGATGGTTTCATTTGGATATTGGGCCTGCCTCGGTATCAGTTTTCTTAGGGTTATTCTTTTCACCAATTTTTATGTTCAAGTGACATTAGATTCTCTAAGTGTCATTTGATTTTGCTTGATTAACGTATTGGGACACATGCAAATTATTGTTTTCTGCAGTGAGCCTAGCCAACCTTATCCTGGAACTTCAAAGTCTGCTTCAGCAACACGTCATTCTCCCCGTTCTACCCTTGAGGCCATTCCTAATCTGTCTCCTCCCCATTCAAATCACAGCACACAGAATTCCAGCCCTTCAGATGCCCCAAACAGAATATATCCTGGTGCTGGAAACAGTCAGCCATGTCCACTTCCTCGGCATTATTATGGAAGGGAAGGCGGTATTTATTGTAACATGGGTTGATTGTATTCCCAGGGAGGCTAGCTGTCACTGGAAGGATCCAACAGATGATATCTGTGTTTGTTTCTTTTCTGGGATTTTGGGTGCAGCTCTCCAACTTCCCCTAGCAGGGGGTTCTGTAAATTAATTTCTCAGTTATTTTGTCAACTACACCTTTCCTTTAAGGCAGGCGTCTCTTCTTCTTTATTTGCTGTGAAGATGATTCTATATTGTTAGGGATTTGGAAGCATGTTCATTTGTTGTATACTATTTTATTTAGAGCTTTAGCACTGAAGTTGAATCTATGCTCAGAGTCAATGTGAAAACAATAACAAAATGCAGTTGTAGATGAGAAAGATTTTTGATGACCAAAATAGTCAAACTACAATGTATTGGGTGTGAACTTCACTGTCCTCATCATCAGTTTTTCCCCTTGTTTAAGTTGATACAGTGGCTTGTGTATGTATGTACATTTGTTTGTAATCCAGCGGTGTAGAAATTATCATATTAAAATGTTTCCTTTGCTATGTGCAAGATTTCACCTCTTTTGGGTAAACCTTTTTTCTTCTTAGGATGTATGCAATAAAATTTACCATCCTTTATTTTCTCGGCAGTTCCATTTCAAGCTATGTTGAAGTAGTCTGAGATCATAGCCATATTTGATGAGATTTTACTAAAAAAATCTCACTCCCTCTAACATTACCACCACCACCACCCACTCCCTCTAACATCTCCACTGTACCCCTAACCATCTCCACCGTCCCCCCCAAAAAAACTCCAGATGATTTCCTTCTGCTTCTCCAGATCCTCCAGATCGCTGTGTGTAACATTCAGAAGCGCCACAATCACCTTCAAGCTTTCGTCGAACGTCCAATCAATCCAACCATCCACTGTCTCCCCAAATACCCACTGCGCCTTCTTATCCTCCCTCATCCTCCTCATCTCCTTCTCAGAACTCTTCTCAAGTTCCTCAATTTTTTTCAGCAGTCGCTTTATCTGCCCGTTATTGGCATCCAAATGAGCCAACTGAGTGTTTCGAAAGCCAGCCAGGTAGTCCAGGAGGCTTATCACGTAGAGATTCTCCTTCCTTAGAGCTTCTACGGTTTTCTTGTGCTTGAATTTCAAGAAATTCATCTTTCTTCCGATGTAAGAGATAGTGGAGAGGAGGTGATTGTTTTGGCCGAGGACGTGTCTATGGGGGGTTGGGAGGTCGTCGAGCAAGTAACTCAGGAATTCGTTATCTTGACGGAGGTACTGACCAGCCATTGCATCTTCATTTCCAACTCCTCCGCTTCTGCTTGCTTGATCTCTCTCAAAATTGAAATGGGGGGCGGGGTGCAAGAATTTGAGATGTTGGGATTTTTGAAATATGATGTGAAGTATTGTCTGCCCAACATTTCAAATGCCTTTTTTTAATACAAGAAATCAGAATTCCTTCCTACATGAAGAGTCACTTTTAATCAAAGTGAGGTTACCACCTATGTAATTTGGGGAATGTCATTGTCCTTCCGATCCAAGCAGCTGATGTTACCACTTTATGTAATTTTGGGGGATGTCCTTCCTATAATCCTATCCATGCAACTTATTCAAATAGAGGGATCGCCTGTGGAGCTAGTCCACTTGTGCCCATTGATTAATCCACTCCCTAACACCAATATCCATCCATGAATTGGCGCTTACCAGATGTTTTTTACTTGGACTCTAAGGACTGAATTATGCTAGTTGGGCCCCACAAATCTGGATCATTTCACTTCTTAAAAATGGTCATTAGAATGAGATCAAAAATTTCATTGTTTATCTTATTAACTGAATTTGGGTAAGATCTAGTTTGCTATTTCATTAATCCAATCGGATTTGGGTCTAATTTAGTTCAACTTCAATCTAAAATAGACGATATGCAAACATAAAAAGAATCCCTCTATTTTTTTTTTTATTTGGCCATAGACGTGTAAGACCAAGAGCATCTCCAACCCAATTTTTAATTTGGCATTGTCCTAAAACAATCGCCAGGGCATTTCAAACAAAATAATTCCTTCCTCCTAGACCTAGAGCAAGTCCCGTTGCATAAAGACCATTCAGTATATTATGATTTCACACGAGAGAGAGGCACAGTTCCAATGACCCGAGCCCAAGAATGCTCACTTTTACAGCTGTTTATCAAGATCTCTCAAAGATGTTAATCTTCTGACGTGTAATTCTTTATCTTCATTCATTCTGTAAGTGTACTATATATATGGTTATCAATTTGAGATTTGGATGGTGTAAGGGCCAGCTCTGATTTGAGATTTGGGGTGACTATTGGTTGGATTTCTTGACTCACATGACTTGGGAAGAGGAGGGTCTACACGTTTCAGATCCTGACTTGACTCACCAGTTATTTTACACAAGTAACTGTGCTGATTGGGGAAAGGTCACCTAGATTTTATTTTGGTCTTGGCCTAGTGGCGGGAGTGGAAATAAGAGGGCACCTACCAGGGTCTATGGCCGCGATCGTCCTATCCACAGAACAGTCTGTGATTCCGAAGGTCACCCAGATTTGCTTTTGCTTTGTAGTCTATTTTTGTGGAAGTTATGGTACTTAATGTGGGGAGCTCTGGTGCTGCTGGTGCACTGGAAGTTATGGTGCTTAATGTGGTAGCTCTGGTGCTGGTGGTGCACGAACTTTGTGAGAGTGATCGATCTTACGTGCATGTTGTATCAGTTCATTCATTGAAGTCAGTCTTAACTATGGATGTTCAAATTGCATGGGTATGACATGGATGTTTTTTTTTTTGTTAATAATGGCTCCACTATGGTAGTAGCTCGAATTCGGAATCTCCGGGAGCAAATAGTAGTTTATTGTTTTCTTTTCACAAACATACATACTTATGACTTTTGATTACAAGAGTTAATATGGGGTTGAAAGGAAAAGGAAACCTATATGTACGCAACCATATCTCTCTCAACGGAGAAACATAACCATCCATCATATTACCAGAATCTTGGAGAGGAAGAAAATTTTCCACAATTTTAATGAAATATTAGCAAAATGTGCCCATATTAATCAATTAAACTCTTTAAAAATTGTAGCCTTAAGAATTATATAGTAATTAAAAATTATAAAATTTTAATAATATAAATGAAAATGAAAGTAGAAGACAAATCATTAAAATTTCTTCTCCATTGTTGGGTTTATATCTTGTGAACTTTGCTCAAAGTTCACACGCTGGTTTGACATGTAAGTTGAAGAAAATTATACTATTAGCGCGATGACATACTTGTCGGCTAGGTATATGACATTGTCAGTTTTATTTTATAGTGGCTCGTGTTGTAGAATCTAAGTCAATATGGAGATTGTTAGGTTTATTTCTTGTATTCCGATTTAGCCGGATGAGTCTTTTGGGTTAGTTAGGGACCGAGCTTAACGGTAAAAGTATTTTGGTAATTGTACCAATACTTTTTTAGGGGCTAAGAAAACGTAAATTATGTATTAATACAATTTATAACCCTACATCTTACGTGGAAGAAACTGCCCTCTTTTTACCTCGTGGTATTCTAAACACCATATAGGAAAGACGATAAGAGAGGAGAGTCTCTGCATATAGTTTTGTACTTCTGTATGTACACAACAACTAGTATCAAAGCCACAACACCCATAAAAGATTGATACCTAACATCAATGTAAGTGGACATTTATTTTGGTAATTAAAAATGTCTATTATTATTTTAAAATTTTAAAAATTTTTACATAAAAAAATTTTAAATTTTTTTCAAACTTCTAAAAATAAAAGATCAAATTATTATAATCGCACCCATTATGTTTTGTTATGGTGATTTGAGGGTCACCTCACCCCACTTTAGTAGTATTACTCCAACACGCAGAGTGGTCTGCACTTGTTTTTGGTTGTCGAGCTTTTGGTTGGAAACTTTCCTGCCTGGTGATGTCACTTAAAACAGACAGATACTGTCAGACTGCCACAATTTAGAAAAAGGAAGAGTTTTCAATACATATAATCCACTAAGCGGATGTGGCCAAAATACTAGGTCCAGATAATATGCTTCCCAAATCCCAATCACTCTTGCAAATAAAACCAAAGACTTCCATTTGATTTCGCATCTATTTATTTAATCAAGATTTTATATAAGACTTCCATATGATCAATATTATGAACTTGATTGGCTCCCTCCCTCTTCATCACCAAACAACCTCCCCAAAAATGACAAAAGAAAACGCCCCCTTTTCATCACCATCTGTGTTCGCTGATCTGTTTTTATTAGTGCTGTTCTTGTTGCAATGAATAAACAAGCAACAAAAGAATACAAGAAAAACTTACTAGTGTGCCTAGTTTTATGACATGATGAAAGCAATTTGTTCAGTGTCTCTTAGAAGTTTACAATATTATAGGAGACAAATGTACAGAATCACCCAAAAGATCGGCCACTACAGGATACAAGAAAATTTATGAAAACATTTCACATTTTAAGTCATATTTGTTGATTTGTATCGTTATTGAGATTTCCATCACCAAAAGTCCAGTTATCGAGTCTGGATCCTCTGATTAAATCCCCCACGGTTATCAGGGGTGGGGGTGGGGCAGCCTGCACGTGGGCACGTCCCCCAGGGTGGGGTTTTTACTCACAGTCCCAATTCTCCAGTCACCAGTGACTGTCAATTTAAGCAGCTGATGTAGCCTGAAGGTGTCCGGATCCTTTGAAATGAACCCACCAATCAGGTCCCCCATGTCACCAGTGGGTAGCGTGGGGGAACCGATGACCCTTGGATACTCCCTCACTTAATCTAAATTCAGCCCGAACTCAATACTTGTCTCAAATCAAAACAAAATAATCTATCAATTCATGGGTAAGTGGGGGCAGGTTCCCACTCCCTACATTCAAGCCTCGGTTGGGCTGAAACAAGAAAAAACGAACCAGAGAAAGAGGTGATTAGAGGGTATAATAGGATGAGAAACTAATAATTCTTTAACGAAACAAACCAGTATGCTCCATTTGTTTTAACTTTTAACGTTTAACCCAAAGAAGACATGGCCATTATCAAATCATTTTCAGTACTGTCATCGATTCCAATGCAAACGCGTTAATTTAAATTTCCTAGAGAAGTCCAGGATAGTACAACAGTCAAGTCTCTCGTGACATAGGTTTTTTGGCCGAATGTCACCTGAAATTTTTATAAGATTCTTACTTTACTTCTCCAAGGTTTAATTTGTCTAATTAGCTCTCTAAATTTATTAAATTTTATAATTATTAGGCATTTCTGTCAACCCACCATTGAAATTAATAGCGAAAGTCCCGATATATAAAAGGCACGTGAGTTCTTAAAAATAATTTTGGCAGAATAGATCAAACTTGATGATTACGTGAATCACACTTTCTTTTTCCAATTTATGTTCTTGGTGCAATACTGATTGTCACTAGACTATTGAGTGACCTGTGGCAATGAAGAACTGATAAATGCTTTTTTTTTTAAAAAAATAGGTTGAACGAGGGATGTTAATATCGTTGAAAAGTTATATAGAAAAGGAGAGATGTTAACATTGCTCGTACAATTTTTAAAGATTTTCACTATAACAAACTCTAACGATAAATCTAGTGCTGTCAGAACTTTTTGGTGTAGCCCCATCTATTACATTTTTTCGGATAAAATCTCCTAAGAATATTGTATGCATTGTTTTGAGCCAAAATTCACAAGAAATAGAGTTGGACAGCCTTTTTTTAAACATGTTACTTCACTCTCCTACTGTTGAAAACTGATCTCATCCTATCATCTCAGTGCTGCTAACGGCAATCAAACATGATTGATCATGATTAGGGTCCAAACTTGTTAAAATTAGAGTTACTTATTTCTAATGGATCACTCTACATAAGAACTGTCTTTTAGTTTCACTGCCACCGAAGTACTTAATTTCACTCCCAATGTAATACCACATGCACTGATGTTTTTAAATTTTTTACCGGTACCCCAGCCTACGGGAGGCAGGGATAAGGAGAGCACATGCGGAAAGAAGCCAACACCATAAAAATGAGAGCCCACAAAAGTAGAAAGGAGTGACCACATGAGTAAGACAATAAAAGCCACGCTATGGGAAGGAGAACTAAATTAGCTGGATGAGATTTAGGGTTGCGAACCAGTATAGAAGCGTCCTCCCATTGGATTTATTATAGGTAATGAACGTAATTATATTTCACATATGATTAATACAACGGCTTGCATCACCCCAATTAAAAATTGGGGTTGACTTACCAAACATCAGTGTCCACGACCTCCGTGGATTTTATCTTATAAATGAACGCAACATTTAGCTGCGTCCATTGACAACATGGGATCATTTCTCTTGTATGTTAATCATGTCTTTTACACATGATAAATCTAATAGTGTGCACTAATCTGATAAAAGTGAGATTTGGCCCAGCACCACTATACATGAAGGCATTTGTTTTGGAGATAAGTGGGTGCGATTGACCTGAACTATGATGGTGGCACTCAGATTCAGCCGTCGTTATGATAATATATTATCCTTTGAAGTGACCCAGTATTTGTCCAGGATGCCAACTCATGTGGGCCCACCTGGTTGCTTGGCATCCAAGAGAGATGAACAACGTAGAGACGGAAGAAAGTACCTTATGTTCTGGTTCTCTAGACTTCAAATTCGAAAGGGCCGGTACATTAAAATATGAATGGGCCGGTGGTTTCTAGACTCTTGAGAAACCATATCATCTATTTACGGTACATGTTTTCATCATATTTAGAGTGCCAGTGATAAGAGATCCTCTAGTGACTGACAAAAACAGAAAAAAATAAAAGACTTGTGCTTGCGCAAAGTTTCCAAGTGAACAGTCGAGAATCTTTAAAAGTGACTATAACTTGTGCTTGAGCAAGTGCCACAGTCAGCAGCGAAGTGGGCCCGCTGAAGTGAGGGGCCTGCTGCAAAGATCTGTGAGGATCATACTACTTTCTGGACTGGCCCAGTCTTGGTTCTGGTCAGGCACGCTCTGCTGTTTATTTATTGTATTACCAAGACAGTCCATGACATATCATTGTACAATTTTACTAGGTTGATGTATACGCATGAAAAGGAAATAAAGTTAGTGGGAGTGGGAGTGGGGGCGGAGGTGGGTCTGTCAAAGTTTTAAAAATATAATAAAAGATAAAAACGATTAATTAAAATTCTAAGGTAAAATTAATATAGAGCTTCCATTAAGATTTTATACATAATAAAAAATTAATACAAATTTAAAGTGGGGGTTGCCGTGACTGAGCACGAGCGTCGATATCGACGATCGATAAATGGTTGTGGTATGAGATGAATGTCCATATCGACATTCATATCAAATATGAAAAAAGAAAAAAAAACGGATAAGTTATTTTACACATCCTTCTCAATGGTCACACAAATGATTTTACTCCCTGCATCCATCAAACATTCGGATATTCATTATACCATCAGCTACATTCCGTCGAATACACATTCCATCAAAACCATTCCATCAAATACAAATTTTAACAAATGAACATTCCATGAAAACCATTCCACCAAATACACATTCTATCAAAAATAAAATTTCATCTACATTCCATCAAACTATAAGCATCATACAAAGCTTTGTAACAACCGAGGCATACACTTTCATATCCATTACATTTAGGGTAAATTCAAGAATTTTTTCTTTAGCCTGTATACACTTTCATATCCATTACATTTAAGGCACCCCCCACACCCAAGAATTTTTTCTTTAGCCCACATATTATATTATGTGCAAACCCACCCACCCACCCACCCCCCCAACAAACAAAAAATAATTATATAAATTCATATATTTCCACTCATGATTACATTACACAACATTTCAAGCATTACAACAAAATATGAATTATGTAAAATCATATACAACAGATAGAGCAACCGCCAACTCATCATGTGGGCAAGTCCAACCTATCAGAAAAATAAAAATCTGCTGGTGTGGGTACACAGTCTAGCGTCTGACCACTCTGGGTCAAACTCGACACTCAATAGCATGGTCCAGTCCAACAAATCAGGTTAGGACTTATATTTGAAAAGGTGGGAGGCTCGTCAAGAGAGCCTATAAAAGGGAGGGTTCCAATCCTAAGAAAGAAAAAACTCATTTTTCTCAAGGAAAATCATTATAAGACCTTTTACTAGTTCTTTGTAAAAACAGGGGTTCTGTGGATTGACGGTCTAATTATTGAAGATAGGGCTCTACCTGATGGGAAATACTGGTGGAACATAGTCGGCACAGTTTTGGTTATATACATTTTTTTTTTCACTGAGTCGTTCTTCTTGATATTCAAACTCACAACCAGTTGGCTTGGTATCATATTAAAGTTCCTTAACTTACTATTGCTATAAAAATATAAAGTTGTTAGTAGATGCGGCGGAAATACTTTTTAACATTTCCCATTGCTTGGAGCCCTCTCTTCAATATCAATCAGCTAAAGCCTTAGGTAGCGTTTGGTTCGCTGTAATGAAGGCCGGAATGGAATGGCCATTCCATTGGAATGACCATTCCCACGTTTGGTTCGTGAAAAAACGGTGGAATGACCATTACTTCAGGAATCACCATTCCTTTATACAAGGGAATCACCATTCCGCCGGGGGGGCGGAGGAATGGCCATTCCATTCCTTTCTCAATTTTATTTTTGACGAATTTTATTTTAAAAAGCTAAATTTATTAATTTTTTAATATTTTAATAAAATATAAATAAATATTATTATATAAATCATAAAATAAACATAGTTGAAATTAAATTTAAAATATCGAAATTTTAAGAATAAAATTATATACAATGTTTGGTCACATAAAAAAATTAAAATTTATTTTAAAAAGCTAAATTTATTAATTTTTTAATATTTTAATAAAATATAAATAATATTATTATATAAATCATAAAATAAACATAGTTGAAATTAAATTTAAAATATCAAAATTTTAAGAATAAAATTAAATACAATGTTTGGTCACATAAAAAAATTAAATTTTATTTGAAAAAGCTAAATTTATTAATTTTTTAATATTTTAATAAAATATAAATAATATTATTATATAAATCATAAAATAAACATAGTTGAAATTAAATTTAAAATATCAAAATTTTAAGAATAAAATTAAATACAATGTTTGGTCACATAAAAAAATTAAATTTTATTTGAAAAAGCTAAATTTATTAATTTTTTAATATTTTAATAAAATATAAATAAATATTATTATATAAATCATAAAATAAACATAGTTGAAATTAAATTTAAAATATCAAAATTTTAAGAATAAAATTAAATACAATGTTTGGTCACATAAAAAAATTAAATTTTATTTGAAAAAGCTAAATTTATTAATTTTTTAATATTTTAATAAAATATAAATAAATATTATTATATAAATCATAAAATAAACATAGTTGAAATTAAATTTAAAATATCAAAATTTTAAGAATAAAATTAAATACAATGTTTGGTCACATAAAAAAATTAAATTTTATTTGAAAAAGCTAAATTTATTAATTTTTTAATATTTTAACAAAATATAAATAAATATTATTATATAAATCATAAAATAAACATAGTTGAAATTAAATTTAAAATATCAAAATTTTAAGAATAAAATTATATACAATGTTTGGTCACATAAAAAAATTAAATTTTATTTTAAAAAGCTAAATTTATTAATTTTTTAATATTTTAATAAAATATAAATTTTATATAAATTTTATATTTGGTCAGTTTAATATAAATTTTATTCCATTCCTAGTATCATTCCATCATACCAAACACAGCAATCGGAATGAGAGTCCTATTACTGGAATGATTCCTCTGTCTAACCAAACGTTGGAATAAGAATTACCATTCCTGCCTCATTCCATTTCAGGCTCATTCCAACCTCTATTCCATTCCTCCCAGCAATCATTCCAGCTAACCAAACGCTACCTTAGTTCATTCCCAAAGTCTCTTCCTTGTATTATCACACACACTCAATGTTATCTCATTCTCCTGCATTTAGTGACTTAAGCTAACCACTAACCATTAGCTTACTACTCACACACCCACCAGTAGAAATTTCAATACAACTAGCATTCAGTTACTAACTCCCTTAGGGATCGTTTATTAATTTTACATATGATGTGAAAATGCTTTACATTTGTAAATAACTTAAATGCATATTCAAATGATTTACATGTAAAACATAATTCTTTATTTGTTTTTTTCACGCCTCTTCACATGTGAATCTAGATGCACCTATTTAAATAATTTAAATCTTTTTGTAAATATCTCACAATTCAAGGAACATCAATGGATGGAATTTGGCCTCATGGCCATTTTTTCATCTTATAAAGAGGATACATGGTTCAAATCAAGATTTTGGGCATCACATAATTTAAAAACTTGAAAAAAGGAAATTGAAAATGTCATTTACAATAGGTTAATATAATAGGTTGTACATTTTTTTGATGAATCTTAACATCCGAGCAACATCAACGGTTTAAAATTAGTATGCTAGCCGTTTTTTACCTTCTGAAGACAATGAACGGTTCTGATTATAAAAATGGGACCCACAGTAATAAAAAAAATAAAAAAGGCGGACTGGGATTGTTATCTACAATAGATTAATAGTTGTATTGTTTTAATGATATCTCAACATCCAAGCAATATCAACGGTTGAAAATTGGACATGTGGTCGTGTTGGATATTATCAAGAAGATAATCGGTTTTGGTTTTATACATGGCTCCCATAGAAACAAAAAATCATAAAAGGCGGACTAGGATTATCATGTACAATAGATTAATCTAACGGCTATAATTGTTTGATGATATCTCAACATCCAAGCAATATCAACGGTTGAAAATTGCTATGCTAGCCGTTTTTTTATCTTCTGAAAACAATGAATGGTTCTAATTATAAAAATGGGACTCACAATAATAAAAAAATAAAAAGGTAGACTGCTCTACCATGCATTGTAGTAGTGCCCCATAACAATAACCTGTGTGACCTTTTCACACCATATTAGGTGTGAAAATTTTTGACAGAAAAACAGGTCTTTTCACACCATTTACATCCATTTTATATATTCCATGCGTAAATCAAGTTAAACAAACGTAATGCCATGTAACCGTTACGCATCTTAGCTATTTACATATGTAAATTGCTAGAAACAAACGACCCCTTAAGATTTCAATTACTATTTTATTTTACTCCGAAAGCAAGGGATGCTGGCTTGGGTGAACTTGATCTCACGACCGTGAACACAATGTTCAATGAATGCTAATGAAAAAACCCCCGTCATTTCATTATCCTGATGCGAGAGTTTTGTCTTTATAAGAATTGTTCATAAGCAAGGGTCTGTCCAACCGAATTGCATGTATTTCTCATTCAATCAATCTACGAGAAAAAAGGACATAGTAGGTTTCAAAATGAGTAACGTTAGAAGATTGAAAAAATGTTAAAAACAGTCTTTCTGAAACTTACAAATTTCTCTGAATGGTTGAAGGAGTAATGATCACTAGAGAGGCTGTTATAAAACTCCCATCTTGTCTGAATCCCACATTCAAGGTGAAATGAAATGTGTGACGGAGTACAAAAACCAAACTGGACTCGACATTGTTGGCACTAAACCAACCCACGGTCAAACCCAACAAAGTTGAAGTAAACCTCTACGCCAATCTTACCTATCTTGACTCTTCACAAACACATCCACTTAACTTAGGTTCCCGCAATTCACTTGCATGACTTGTTAACTTGGGCCCAACCCAAAGAAACCCTAAATTATCTCTCAACCTAGCCTAAAAAACCTTATGCTTGGCTGATCCTGCTTGCAAACCATCTTTAACAGGGACCCACACCGATTCACTAGGATATTTAGATTCGGGCAAGCCAAATGTAACATCTATCGTTGATTCAGGTAAGTAACCTTAGTATGATCCCATAGTATTTAGAGTTTTTAAATTTCTTACCTCAATCATGATAAATACATAAATTTTGTGCTGTCATTAAGATCTATGCTTGTGTCATAAAACACTTAGAAATTATTATCCTTGGTTGAATTAGAATGCAATATTCATTAGATACAGTATTTTCCCAATGATATCTTAATATCATAAAATGTACCATTGTTGAGAATTATTTTTCAGAAATGGTTTGTTATCAAATTAAATAGGTTCAAATCGTGAAAAATTGAAAAAAAAAATATTTTTGATTCATACTTTCAACCTTGCCCTTATTTGTGAATTAGAAATGGCTTTGATAAATCAATTTACTGAAGAAAAATCTTGGAAAGCACACTTTGATAAATCAATTTGCTGAAGAAATGGCTTATCTCAGCTTCATGTAGGAAGATATATTGCTTCCTGAATTTGTGACATTTTAGTTAATTTGTTGATTTTAGTTGAATCATTCTATTTATTGCCTCAAATTTACATAATTCCATATTGTTTTGTCGAGTTATTCTTACCTATGAAAATATCCGTTTGCCATGATTTCATAGTTTCATTACCTGTGGAGTTTTAAACCATATGTTGTTCCAATCATTTTCCCAGACTTTGAGGTTGAAGCGGTTACCTGAGGAACGATTCGAGGGAAATTTAGTAAATTGTTGATAGTGTATATCTCTATTTCTGCTGCTTTACATTAAGAAATGTGAGCTCCACTACTGACTAAAATGGCTGCCCACAGAAGGTCCATATTATCCTCTACATGGGTGCACACCCGCTTAGCCACACTATACACCAATCAACCCGCAGATGAAAGAAGTGGCAACAATGGATTCGGTCAAGAACTTGTGGGTCACATGTATGTATTAGTCTCAACCTGGAACCCAATGCAACACGAGAGTTGAAGGGACAATTGGAACCCAACCCATTTATAATGGATATGAAATCACCAACAAATGTTTAAAATTTGATATGACCATCAATCTATTCTTAAATTAACAAGTTCTTTCAAGTTTCTTGGGGATGCAAGTTAAGAGAGCCATTAGAATTGAGACAGCTCCTTCCGGTAGTGATAATTCATTAAAGAGGAATAGAAATCCAAGGACACAATGCGCCAGAAATCCCAGCACCCTAAGTTGATTAATAAAGGATTTCATCCTCTAGTACGATGAAAAGGTCTCATAGTACATATGATTTTGGGCAAGATATCATCTCATTCGTATCATCACAATCATTGATTTAGGCACAGTAAATTTCAGCAACTACTGAAATTACACCTTTTTTTTTTTGGGATAAAATTGAATTCAAGGAGGATTATAAATTGAATCAATATCAAACTAAGGTGGTGAGTGCCAATCCTTGTGGATCAGAGACTATGATCATCGCAAAGGGCCCCACAAGAGGTTTAATTAGTTTGCCTCTTAAGATAGGGTTTTCCTTCTCCAAAATGCCCTCTTATTGGAAAAACCCCTTTCTCCAACCAACTTTCATTTTTTTTCAGCTCAACTTTAATCAATCAAGTCCTCACAGATCCCTCCTTACTAGGGTGGTTAAGTCTCTAAGAGATGATTCATCATTGAATTTCATCCAAAAAGAAAATGCACCACCAAAAACCCTTCCATCATCCAACCTCTCTCTGAGGAGGAGCACTTGGGAATAAAGCCCATTTACATTTATATTAAAAATCAGGTACTTCTCACATGTCAAAGACTCAAAGCCTTAAATCCCAAGGACCTGATAGATGCTACCCAAACCCAATTTTTTTTTTTAAAATAATAAATTAAAGAAATTTAAAATTGAAATAGAAATTTCCAGTCTACCCCATATTCTGAAATTCAACACTATCCTCATTCATGCCTCAAATTTCACAAAGAACACAAGTATTAAGGACCCAGAGGATTAAGGAAAGTATCTACTATGTAGCATTATGATTTTGCACCGACAAAAGTGAAGAAGAGCAGAAGCTCTAGTACGCACGTGTTGGAAAACAGTAGTAGTTGTAGCCGGAACGGTTAAGCTGTACCGGCCTCCTCCTCGTCCTCCTCCTCTCGTCCTCTTCCTCCTCCCGTCATCTTCATTAGGTTTCTTCTGAAGGCCCTCGTCACCCCCGCCAGCTCCATATCAATCGATCTCATCATCATCTCCACCGTCGAATCCATCCCTCCCCCTCCATCAATTCCCACCCCTTCATCCCAACCGTGCATCCCCCCGCCTCTCTCCAACATCTCCACCGTCCCCCTCACCTTCTTCACTGTCCTCTCGAAAAAACCCCTGATGATCTCCGTCTGCTTCTTCAGGCTCTCCTCCAGATCGCTCTGCCCCTCGATAACCGCCAGAATCACCGCCGTGTTCTCCTCCACGATCCGATCCATCCGACGCTCCAATGTCTCGATCTCTAACGACAGCGCCTCCTTCTCCTCCCTCATCCTCCTCGTCTTCTTCCCGTCCTCCACTGAATTCTTCACAAGCTCCTCAATTTCCTCCTGCAATTGCGCCACCCGATCGTTCTCCGCATCGAGATCGCCCGATACGACGTCGAGGTCGCGTTTGAGGAGGAGATTCTCCTTCTTTAGGGTTTCGAGGGCTTTGATGTGGTTGATTTCGAGCTCCTCTTCGAGGGAGGAGACGGTGGAGCGGAGACGATCGTTTTCTCCGAGGAGGCGGGTGCGGGTGGTTTGGAGGTCGGAGACGGTGGAGCTCAGCCGCTCATTCTCTTGACGCTGCTGTTCGTTGGAGGATTCCAGCCGTCGGATCTTCGACTCAAGGATTTCGACTTCGAGCAGTTCCACCTCCAACTCGTTTGCCATTCTTCTTTCTTCTTTTCTTTTTCTTCCTTACTTCCTGGTCTCTCTCAAATGTGGGTCTCTGCGGCAATGAAGAGAGCAGATGATATAGAAGTAAAAAAGTCAAGGATCAAGGTTGGTACTATTGAAACCTTATGTTTAGAAATGCTTTTTACTTTAAAAAAAAAGTTCAAAACAAATGTAAACACAAAAAATCAAAAAGTGAATATGCATATGAATTTAACCCAAATGGGTTTTTTTTTCCGTTATCCCGAACTTTACAAAGAAAATGTTCTCTTATTCAATTTGGTAGCAAATTTGGGGGCATCCATGGAAACTAGCTTGTTTTGCGGACAATTATCTATTCTGTAAGAAAAGAAAATTCCATCCCTAAGAGAAAAAGGCCTTTTCCAAAAATTATAAAAAATTTAACTCATTTTTTTCCTTTTTAGCTCCACCAAACCAAATTTTATTTCGTTTTGATGTAAAAAATATTTTTATAATAATCATTTATTATTATTATTATTCTTATTTTGTTAAAAGTTAGCTACCCAACATACCTTTTTATTTGCTTTTTTTTGCACGTAAAGTATATAGAATGGAGATGTAGATGAGAATGACGTTTTTTACATTTTGATTTTATAGTGATGGCTTGCTGAGTAAACATTTAATAGTGGAGATTATGTAATGGTCATCTTTGTTTCTTTAATTCTAACTATTTTGATGAAAATATATTTTTTGAAATTGTAAGCATTTTAACTACAAACCAATAAATGGCATATAGTCATTTTTTTAACTCCAATTGTTGAAATTCTATATTAAAATTGTATTCCAAAGCAAGTATAGATTTATTTTTAAAATGACTAAAATATGATAAGACTCAAAATCTCTTGTAGAATGAACTTATCATAAAGTAGTACTAATTCTAATAATAATAATAATAATAATAATAATAATAATAAATTGTAAAGTTGTCTGGGCTGCAAGAAATCTTGATCATGTGTTCCCACTCCAGGGAGAGAGAACCTTATTGTTATAAAGGAATTCTTTTTCTAGCCAAGACTCTAGAGTCAATAAAGACTTGGTCAGTCAGGCGGAAATTTCCATGGAGTACAATCCTGCCAAAGACTTAGACTGATGTCTCAATGCATCTGGATTTTTCTTGGAAATTTACATTACCGCGTTTGCTTTGGAATCGATGACAGCGAAAATGATTGGTAACTGGCCGATATCTCTTCTTTGGGTTATTAAACGTTACAAACAAATGGAACATACTAGCATAGTCCAACATACCATTACAGAATTATTAGTTTCTAATCCTGATATACCCTCTAATCACATCTACATACCTTTTTATTGTTTCTAATCCTAATATACCCTCTAATCACATCTACAAATGGGTGCCTCTGTTTTGTCTTTTATTGTTTCAGCCCAACCGAGGCTCGAATGTGGGGACCCCAACTGACCTATATATGAATTGATAAGTACTATGTTTTGTTTTGTTTTGATTGGAGACCACATAGTGAGTTCAGGCTACATTAGCTGCTTAAATTGGCACTCACTGGGCCATTGTTGATGGAAATCTTAATAATAATTCAAATCAACATATGACTTCAAATGTAAAATGTTTTCATAAATTTTATTGTACCCTGTAGTGGCCGATCTTTTGTGTGATACCGTACATTGGTCTCCTATAATTTTGCCAACTAATTCTTGGAGACACTGAAAAAATTGCTTTCATCATGTCATAAAACTTGGCACACTAGTAAGTTTTTCATTTACTCTGCTTGTTTATTCATTGCAACATGATCAGCACTAATAAAAATAAATCAGTGAGCACATATGGTGATGAAAAAGGGGGCGCTTTTTCTTTTGTCACTTTTCTGGAGGTTGTTTGGTGATGAAGAGAGAAGGAGCCAATCAAGTTCACAATGATAAATAAGTAATAGCTATCGATAGCATCAAAAATGATAAAGGCACTCTCAGACCACAACTGCACTCTAGCCTCAAAAAAAAAAGGGACCCTATAGAGATAATTTCATTTGCCAGAAGCACTCGGTGGACGTCTCTTTCCTCCAACCTACAATGGATTCAAACAAAGCTTCAATAGGAAAGTGGGGTAGGGAGATTACTTTATTACGAGCAAGGCGACTTCTTTCTAGTCTAGGTTAGAAAAGGACTTAAAAAACAGATCAAAGCCAACTTGGACATGTCAGCTCTTTGATCTTATCTAGGGCTAAAAGGGTCTGCGAGACAGATATTTTTCCACCCAAAAGTCCAAAACGATACCGGCTCTTTGTCAAAAGTTAATTATGTTTCATAAGTCAGGCACAAGTATGCTGGGCTCTTATCTTATATTTCAGGTTTATGAGGTTGGTCCATTGGGCTAGGACCATAATTTGGGTCATGAGTACTTTGGCCATGCACTGGGTCTTCTTAGATGTTAAGAAAAAGAGAGTTATATATATATATATATGATGTAATTTATAATTTTAAATTTAAAAAAATAGAAATAATAAAGAAATTAAAAATTCTCTTTGGCCATGGATGTAAGTACATCGTAAAACCATGTAAATGTCTCTTGTATGATTTTTCTCTCTTTTGGTTCTTGTTTGTGGCTTGATTATTAATTGTGCTTTCACACGTACATAGACAACAAACTCTAAGTTACTTAACCTGAGAGACCCAAAAATTATGATGATAAAGTGGACTCAGACAATTGATGCAGCCCCGAATTTTTAATTGTAAATAACATCAATCTCATAAGGGATTGTAGAGATTAATTCAGCTTATAAGGCACACTCACAAAAATAAGCAAAGACAAACTCAGAAGTCCTTGATTATTCAAAATAAAGCATTACCAGCTACAATGGAGACTCATCTATATAGATTATAGAGGAATAGAATCATTCCTCTTTTACTTGGACTCTAAGATTTTTCTAAATAATAAAGGAAACTAAAAATCACTAAATTTACTTAACAATTAAACAAATCTCTTAATAAATCTCTTAATAAATCAACTCCCAAAATCAGATTCATAATTAAATGGATAACCACTTGGGCGGGCCTTGGATTGGGCCCAATGGGTTGGCCCACCATAGTCTAGCCTACATCAGCGACCCAACATAGAAAAAGTCATATGGAGAAAAACCATAAAATTGTATAATTATAAAGATAAATCTTATAGATCAAGGAGAGTCAGGATCCTATTGGAATTCAAGTTTTGAGGTAAGAAACTTCTAGGGAGGTAATTATTTTATACTTTGAAAAAGAAATTGAACTGGGACTCTACAGCATTGTAATTTAATATTATAGTATGCTCTTAAAATATTGTACGCATTGTTCCAACCAAAAGTAACTAGAATTAGAGTTGGACGGCCATCTGTTAAACTTGTTACTTCACTCTCCTATTCTTGAAAATTGGTCTCATCCTACTATCTCAGTGATGCTAATGGCAATCAAACCTGATTGATCATGTTTAGGGTCTGATCTTGTTAAAATCGGAGTTCTTATGTCAAATGGATCACTCTACATAAGAACTGTCTCAGTTTCACTCCCACCGAAGGACTCAATTTCACTCCCCACATACTAACACGCACTGTCAAATATATGTTCTTAAATTTTTTGTTTGATACCCCAGCCTAAGGAGAATGGTACCCCAGCCTAAGGAGAAGTTGGGACACTGGAAAGCACATGTAGAAAGAGGAAGCGCACACTATAGAAAAGAGAGCACACACAAATAAGGAGGAATATCCACATGCGTGAGAAGATAACTAAAAAGGCAATACTATAGGAAGGAGAGCTCAATCCCTGTGCAGCTAGATGAAATTCAGGTTACCAACCAATATAACGGCTCATCCACTTGTTAAATTTATTTTAGGTAATGAACGAAAATGTATTTCACATATGGTTAATGCAACGGCTTGCATCACCCCAATTAATAATTGGGGTTGACTTACCAAACATTGGTTTCCATGACCTCAGCCGTTTTAATTATCATATAAATGAACGCAACATTTTAGTTGTCGCCATTGACAACATGGGATCATTATTGACAACATAGGGTCATTTCTTTCATATTATGTATCTTAATCACGTCTTTTGCACCTGCACTATTTTGATAAGGGTGACACTTGGCCCAGCGCCACTATATATAAGGACTTATTTCGCACAATTTAGACTTCATAAGTGGGGTGCGTGCCATTGAGCTAAAATATGATGGTGAAGCTCAGAACCAACTATCGTGAAGATAACATAATATTCTTTGAAGTGACCCACTAGGTTGTACAGGATGCCACCTAATGTGGGCCCATCTGGTTGCTCGACATCGAAGGTGAGTTTGTGACTCCCAGAGGGATGGTAACTACCAGAACAGTTTATTTACCCAAAAAAAAAAAAAAAACTGCCAGATCAGTTTGCTAAAGGCTGTGTTATGTAGTTCCCTTTCATGGCGCACATTTGGTGGGTCCCCATTCCTTGAGAAAATTTTGCTAATGACAATGATTTACCTTGTATTAGTTCAAAACTGATTTTGTATGTTTCCTCTTCCTCAGCACCTCAAAAATTGATGGGTTGGTGAAACCTAATCTAGGTATATTTAATATTTACTGGGGTAAATATGTAATTTATCGACTTAATCTGGACCATTTGTTATAAAGCCAAATCCGACGGTTGTAAATGTTTATGGTATTGTTTATTAGGGCTTATGTTCTATTCTGAGTGGTGTGAGAAAGAGAAAGAGTTGATTTCTCTGCGGAGAAGAACCCTGAGAGAGTTGTATACTCTTGTAATTACAAGAAGATGATTGTTCTTCTTGTGGGTGATCTCTAATAATAGCGAATATGTTTGAATCTCCATGGATGTAACCCTGTTTGGGTGAACCACGTAAATCCCATGTCTCTTCTTGTGTGTGATTGTTCTTTGTTGATCTTGTGATTGATGTATGTGCACAACGGGTAATGTCAAAATCACAACAAGTGGTATCAGAGCCGAGGTGGCGATCCTCTGGTTTTTGAGTGAGGTGGAGATCGCTCGGTGGCTTGGAAGTTGTGCATGAAAGATCAACGAATTGGATCTTCTCGGAGGATCCGGAGTTCTGCAATTCTTGTTGCAGAAAAATCAGATCTCACGAGTGATCTCTGGTTGGGCCATGATTAGAGTTTCTAATCGAAGAAGAAGAAGACAAGTAGTAATTGGTTCGTGTGTTTTTTGCACAAAGACGTTGAGAGATCTTGAAAGAAGCTATTGTCAGTCATATGCTGTCGTCGGATTTGGGGAGTTACAATCGTCTAATTATAGATCCAAAGATCGGAGAAAAGAGGAAAGTACAGGTCTGGTTCCTCTGTTGCAGATTCACACTAGAAGAGATTTAAATAAAAAAAAAGACTCACCGGAAAGTTCGCCGAATCTAGATCGCTACTGCCGGCCGAACATCGCTGGATCCCGATCACTGCTGCCCTCTCCCAGTTTGTCTCACGGTTCTTCACTGCCGCAGCCGAGGAAAAGGAGTTCCGTTCTTATTCACAGACAACAGGGACGAGAGAGACGAAGAAGACAACAGTTCAGGTCGAGTTTTTTTTTTCGGGTCTGGTCAGTTCGACCTGACCCATGGAATAGCAGGCCAGTTTAAGAGCAGGTTGGGTTGGCTCCAGCTTAGGTCGATTCCAGGTTGGGTAGGCCCAACCCGTTTACAGTGCAGCCCTCAGCAACAGCCCAGCCGGAAGGTCTGGTCGAGTCGCAGTTGACTTGACCTGTTTGCAGAAAAGCCTAGGGAGTAAAACAGGCTGCAGGCCAGGTCGGGTTGGGTCGACCTGGTCCTTGTACTAGAAGCCTAACCCAGCAATTTAATCAGCAAATCAGCCAGTTCGGGTCAGGTCAAACTGGACTCGTGTGAGTAGAGTCCAGCCTAATGCAGCATTGCAGTGCTAACGTCAGCACACGCCAGCAAAGGAGGTCAAAGTCAGTTTGACTAGTTTCAACGACTGAAATTGTTTTTGCGATATCTTGGTCATCCAATGTCCGATCAGAACTCCGTTTTCGCCTATGGACTCGTTTCGAGCAGATCTACGTGTTTGTTGAAGAAGAATGCCTGTTTGACAGTTAATAGGAAGTTTGACCAAATCAGAAGCGCAGAAAACGTTTTTGCGATATCTGAGCCATCCGGAGTCGGATTTCAGATCCGCTTCTTACAGGGTGCTCCTGTTGACGAGATCTATAGCTTAGTGCAGAAGTCTTGAAAAGAGAAGATCTGAACAGATATGGGTTCATGTCAAAATCAGGTCTACTCAACCTGATTATTATTGCAAATGCAATAGTAAAAGTCGCCGGCCTAGTTGTAAAGGGTTTGCTAATTCAAATGAAGTTGTTTGTTTGGGGTTCAAATGCTTTTCGGATCGCATGTGATGTTGTTTATCTTGTCAAAGCCAAGCCAATAAAGAAGCAGCAAGGAGTAGCTGATGCATGCTCACATTAGCAGTTGTCAAACATGTGTTTGATTGATCGGATGTCAGGTCAAAATAGAGTTTTTGACTGCTGGGAGGCAGAGGTTGTTCTGCAATTGTGAAGTCATCTGGACTTGTATTTCCGATCTGTTTTGCTTGCATGCTTGTGGTGATTGGATCTTCATAGTGATATTGAAGATGTGGTAAGATGGTGAGTGATTCAGATATCGATATCACTCAGATTCGTCAATAGTTTCGAGCTTTAAGTTCAAAGTGGAGTTTGACGAAAAGATGAACTTTGCTCAAAGTTCATATGTTGGTTCAACATCTCAAAGTGTTGAAGGAAGAGGTCTGCATCGTCGGTGCAGTGACGTACCATTAGCAAGGTATCGAGTTGCACAGAATCCAAGCTAAGGTGGAGATTGATGGGTTTATGTCTTATATTCTGGTTTAGCTGGATGAGTCCATTGGGTTAGCCAGTAACTGGTTTAAAGTCAATGGTGTTTTGGTAATTGTACCGGAACTTTCTTGGTGGCCAAAAAAGCGGAGATTATATATGTATATAATCTGTAACCTTAGATCTTAAACCAGTCCCTGTCTAACCCAGTGAACTCATCCGGCTAAACCAGAATACAAGACATAAACCCAACACAAATATACTCTAACAATATATATATAGATAGAGGATACAGTTAAGGTCAGCGAAAATGCCTTCTTAGAAAGGGGCTTCTAAAATATAAACGTCTTCAATGGTCAAGATCACATCCAAATATTTTTCCAAGAGAGAGATGATCAATGTAGATTTATCATCAGAATTGCAGGGAAGAAGGGAAGGCAAGAAAATACCTTATCTTCGAGTTTTCCACACTGCAAAACCAAAAGGGCCGGTGCATTAAGATATGGATGGGAGAACTTCAAATCCGAAAGGGCCGGTGCATTAAGATGAGGATGGGACGGGTGTATATAAATCCTTTGCGGTTTCTTGTTTCTCAAGAAACCGTGTCGTCTATTTACAGTACATGTTTTCGTCATATCTAGAGTGCCAATGATAAGAGATCCTTGGTGACTAAGAAAAACAAAAAAGTAAAAGACTTCGTGCTTGAGCAAACTTTCCAGTGATCAGTCGAGAATCTTTAATGGTGATCACTATAAGTCATGCTTGAGCAACTGAGCAAGTGCCAACGTGAACAGTGTAGTGGGCCTGTTGAAGTGACTGGCCTGCTGCAACGACCTGTGGGCTGCAAAGATTGTTTTACTTTCTGGACTGGACCAGGTTTAGTTCAGGTGAGGCTATGTCTTATGACTTACTTAACTTCACTTTTCTTAATTTACCCTCTGCAATTTATTTATTTTATTACCAAGACAGTCCATGTCGTATCACTTTACAAAATCACTAGTTTGATCTACAGGCATAAAAAAGGAATAAAGTTAGTGAGGGGGGTTTGACAAAGTAATTTTTAAAATGTAATAAAAAATAATTAAAACTTTAATGTAATATTAATATGGAGCTTCTATTAAAATTTCTGCAAAATAAAGAATTAATACAAATTTAAAGTGGAGGTTGCCATAACTGACATGAGGCCTGTTTTTTCACTAGAATTTGTGGATTTTCTGTATAGAGAATTCTAAAATTTTCCAGTATGATGAAATTTTGAAATACTCTTTTGCACTTGAATATTCATAAATTCCACTAAAAAAGCTAAGTGGCTGGAATTCTAGGAATTCTTAAATTCATTTTAGACCTTTTAGGTAGTAGAATTTTAAAATTCTCTTGCAATAACATAGCATTTGCAAAGATAATAGGACAAGATGTGGTCATATCATGTTCAAAAATAAAGTAAATTCATGTCAGAAATTCTAATAAAGAAATATGCCTAAATATTTATACTAGTAGCGTCGATATTAACTCTTAATGACCGAGATGAGTGTCAATGTCGACATTTATATCGGGTATTAAAAATATGGATAAGTTATTTTACACATCTGTCTCACTGGTCATACAGATGGTTTTATTCCCTGCATCCATACACAACATTCATATATTCATTACGCTATCAGCTACGTTCCATCAAATACACATTCCATCAAAACCATTCAATCAAATACACATTTTAACAAATGAACATTCCATCAAAACCATTCCAACAAATACACATTCCATCAAATACACATTCTATCAAAAGCGCATTCCATCAACATTCTAACAAACAAACATTGCATCTACATCTCTTCTCTATCAATCAGTTTTGTTTTCTCTTTTTGGAGCTCCTTCTTTGTTGTATAGATCTTCAGTTGTTCTCTTTTTTCCTTTTGCTGTATCTATTTTTAGAGAGCCTTTGTTTTCGTCATTGGTTGCTCACTTTTGTTTTCTCCTCTGTGTTTTGGGGGCTTCTTTGAGCCCTTTTCTTTTCTTTCTTCCTCTCCTATAAAATTCACCTTTTAGCAAAAAAAAATCTACATTCTATCAAAATCATCAGCATCATACAAAACTTTACCACAACCAAGGACACATACACTCTCATATCCAGTACATTACACGACATTTCAAGTATTACCACAAAATCAAATACAGTAGGAGGCTGGATCGTCTGATATTTCACCCCACGGTAACTGTTACAGAACCTATCATAGTCCACCACATCACCAAAGGCCAGCCTACCATTTACGAGGGCTGCCCCATTATGATATGGCGAACCGGGATACGTCTACTCACAGTTACCATAGGGCTAACTGTCATAGCATCTCAATTCATACAGTAGATCAACCAACTCAACCAACTGCCAATTCATCATGTGGGCAAGTTCAATATATCAGGCAACTTCAACCTGTCGGCATTCAGTTACCAACTCCATTAATGATTTCAATCACTATTTTACTCCGAAAGTAAGGGATGTTGGCTTGGGTGAACTTGATCTCACGACGGTGGATACAATGTTCAGTGAATGCTAATGCATAAACCCCAGAGTCATTTTAATTATTTTGATTTGGGATGTTTGTCTTTATAAGAATTGTTCGTAAGTAAGGGTCTGTCCAACCGAATTACATGTATTTCTCATTCAACCGATCAATCTATGAGAAAAAGGACACCGTAAGTGGCAAGCTGTATAACATTAGTAGATTATAAAGTGAAGAAAACATTCTGAAACCTAACAAAGTTCTCAGCATGGTTGAAGGAGTGATGATCACTGGCAAGGGTGTTATATAACTCTCATCTTGTCCCATCAGTGTATCCCACAATTAATGTAAAATGAGATCTATGATGGAGTACAAAAACCAGATTGGACCCGTCATTGTTGGCACTAACTAAACCAACGCAACGTCAAATCCAACAACGCCAAAGTATACCTCCACACCAAATTTACTCATTTTGACTCATGACAAACACATCCATTTAACTTAGGTTCCCTGAATTCACTTGCATGACCTGTTAATCCCAACCCAAAGATACACCAAGTCATCTCTCATCCTAGCCTTTAAAAAAAAAACACTTATACTTGAGCGCACTGACACAGCCCATTAGCTAACCTGCTTGCAAACCATCTTTAACAGGGACCCACACCAATTCACTAGGATATTTAGATCAGGCCAAGCCAAGCTCATCATTCACCGTTGATCAAGACAAGTAACCTTATGATTACATAGCATTAGAGTTTTCAAATTCCTTGCCTCAATCATGATAAATACATAAACATTGTGTTCTCATTAAGAAATGTGCTTGCGTCATATATAAAACACTTAGAAATTGTTATCCTTGATTGAATTAGAATGCCATATTCATTAAACACAATATTTTTCCCCCTGATATCTTAATTACATAAAATGAACCATTGTTGAGAATTATTTTCAGAAGCTGTCTGTTATCAAATTAAATATGCAGGAATCATGGGAAATTGATAAAATATAGTTTTGATTCATCCTTCCAACCTTGCCCTTATTTGTGAACGAAAAATTAAGAATGTTTGAACTTTGCAAAATGTACACCTTTAACCTTTAAGACATCATCTAAAGTATGGGTAACAACCTGATGGAGAAAATGGTGATAGATGACTGATCTCTATTGGTTATAAGTATTCTGGTGCTCTCTACCACTCAACCATATCTATGTATAATAGTTGGTTTAGTGGATGATAGACTCCAACTCAAGTCAGAATAGGATTTGAAAGGAGAGTTGGAATACACTCTCTCAATTGGAGTTTAAATCTTAGAAGAATTGATACATCTTCTCTTTATCCAAATAGACTCCTTGCGAGATGTGTCTCTTCGTGCTGAAGCTACCCATGAGTGGGCCCCATCACAAATGCCAACAATGGCATCGTGGGAACACTCATAAGCGGATTTAGCCCCTTTTGGTAAAACATTGGAGAATTGGAACCCATTTTTGTGAAAATTGTTAGACCGTAACTAACTCCCTTTAGTTTGACTTGATTAAGTTACTGGTGGCATTGATATTGTGACAATCATTTGTGCACATAAATGGCTTGTCCCTAGTGGGTACTTTGTACTTTGTCAAATTTTGGCAAGCATACTTTGATAACTTAATTTACTGAAGAGATGCTTTAGCTTAACTTTATGTAGGGTGATTGCTTCATGAATTTGTGGCAATTTAGTTAATTTATTGATTTTAGTTGAATTATTTTATTTATTGACTCACATTTATATAATTCTGTATTGTTTTGTCGAATTATCTTTACCTATGAATCATAGCCTCAAAAGCTTGCTATCAATTGACTGAAAATCTATTTGCTACAGTTTCATAGTTCGATTACTTGTGGAGTTTCAATCATATGTTGTTTCAACCATTTTCACATATTCTGAAGTTGAACCGAAACCTGAGGAACCCTAAAATGCTTGCAGGGACGGGTTGAGAATTGAGCAGCGCACATATATTACTGATTAGTGGATTTTTAAAGATTATTTACTTATGAAAGAAAATAACTTCCTAGGTATGGTTGACATTGTTTTAGTTGAGACTTTTCATGCAGTTTATGTTTAGAGTATTATTATGACATAATATTTTGAGTTATAATTATTGATAAAATTTAATTTATTTGATGTGTGACCATTGTGCCACGAAATTTGAGGGTCCTAAGGGCCTCAAATCTCAGGGCGTGACATCTCCCTAGATTTATGCTAGGACCTTACATTTGTATCTCTTTAAATGATTGGTTCTGGAATAGGGCATCTATGAATAAGAGGAGACTGGGGATAACTATTTCTTGGCATATTTGAAAAATGAGGAATGACTATATATTTCAATCTTCTCCCATTAACTCGGAAGCTGTTATTCAAATAACTAAGTAACATGGTGAATGTGACAACTTTTTCTATATGTCACCCTACGGTGAATGGAGTCCTCCAAACGAAGGTCTCTTAAAGCTAAATTTTGATGGAGTGGTATGCCTTGATACGTACAGCTTCCACTTACACTTGTTTGCACGTGTGATTGATCCCTTGTGTGTGTACATTTGGGCGAGGTCTAGGTGTACATGCAAGGGAGTACGTGTGTCATTGGTTAGGTTTTCTCTAACCCCCGATTTCTGGGCTCGAGTTGTGACACCCTTGAAATGAATCTGCTGGGATATGGGGTGTAGTTAGGGACCATAACGGAAAAATGATGATCGCCTCTATGGTTAAGAGATGTGACACACCCTTTGGAGGATGATCCAAGAGCCCTTGTTCAAGGAGTCAAAAAAGTTCAACAAGCTTATTCTCAGCTCCCACCGGGTCTGAAGGAATTAGTTCTACCCAAAGAGCTGGGACACCCTCCGTTAGTAAAAAAAAAAAGGAAAAAATGCTCTTCTAGAAGGGGATTATATTATTGTAGCTGAAAACTTAAGAAACACAAAGACCCTATCATCGGACTTCATGGTGTTATGGAAACATCTGATGAAATAGTAGACATCATTAGTGTTAGAAAATATCATCACTTAGAAGATTTGTTAGGCTGTTATGAGTGTTAGAAGAGTATCCATATTCTCTTGATAAGGTTAGGTTAGTTCATATATTTGTCATATATATATATATGTATATATATTCATCCTGTCATGAATAAACTCTACGGTGGAAATAATGGAATCCAGTAATTTGTGGAATTCTTATGGTATCAGAGATGGACCTGGTGATGATCTTAGATCAAGTTAGGCACAGTCCTTTTATTTCAATAAAACGAATCACCATCTTCCCCCATGAGTCTATCCAAATACCTAAATTTCAGGATCTCACCATCTTCATTAAATTTCACAATCGAAGCTTTTTAAATCGATTGCGACAGATCTAATCTAATAGACCACTGGCACCAACAAACTCAACATGAGCAGGTTGCAAAAATGATGGATCCACAAACGGACGGTGATCCTGGAAGACATGATCGTTCTTAATTTGCAAAGTTTTTTAGAGATCAAAAGGATTTTTATTTTTATTGTGGGGCTTTTATTTTTAATGTGGGACAATCACAGATTCTTTCCATGAAAGAATCATGTGATTGAGGGGGGTTGTTAGAAATTAGATCAAATACTTAGAGATAATATTTGATTATTTCTAGTTTGTTAGATAATTTAGGTTAGTTCAAAATTTGAATAATGTTGTTATTATTCCAGGTATAAATGATTGGGTTTCCTTTCAAGACATTTACTGTAACACTTCGACCCAGCTTGACCTCGTTTAGCGCCTAATTAATCTTGATTTCTTTGCTAATTGTGTTTTGTTTGTAATTTGTTTTCGTTGCGGGTCATGGATAGGTAGTTAGGTTGAGTTTGACCTGGATTAGATAGACCAAGCCCTTTTTCGTAATTTTAGCTTTTCTTAGACATGCTCATTTTTGCATCATCTTGATGTCAACACGTGTCTTTCGTTGAGCTCGTCAACTTTCGTAACTACGTCAATTGCAACCGATGTCATGTGATTCCATTGGGCCCGGATTTGACTCAAACTGAAAATAGAATTATGGCTTGGACTTCACTGACATTTGACCTCCACTTACCTTATATAAACTCCACACTACCGATGCTAGCTCTTTCTCTCCTCTCTCACTGTTCACGTGAAGTGCTTTCTCTCTCCCTCAGGAGTTCTCTCCTCCATCGATCAAGCTTATTTGAGGGTTTTTTGTTCTCTTCATTCTCTGGTGATTGGATTGAGGTGAGTTGAAGCTCTCTCCCATCTCCCTCATCCTCTTCTTCTTCTTGTTCTTCTTCTTGTTCCCATGGTTGCATGATGTTGTTTTGATAATTCCTCCTGTTTCTCATGCATGCATGTTGCAGTGGTTGACGTTGGTTGTGTTTGAACCCAAGGACTGCAAGTTGTGTAATTGGAATCAAATAAGGCAAGTATAACCATAATCTGTGAGAACCCATGTTGGTATTTGTTTGATTTTGGTTAATTCACATGAAATTGCATGGATAACATGTTTACAGCCCAAATTGTTAGTACTCTCTCATTCTCTGTTGGAGTTTTGCATTTCTGATGTCCTTACAGGTTTTCGGTACTTGATTCAAAACTTGACCTCGTGCATGTACGGCTAAGCCGTATGTCACCTACGGCTTAAAGTCCAGAGAGGGTGAAAACCCAGTTTTCCTCTACGGCCAGGGCACAACTAAGCTGTGTATTATACTACGGCTGAGCCGTAGCTCAGCCGTGACCCAGCCGTAGATCAGTATAGGGTGCCTTCTTCTGGATTTACTGAAGGTAAGCAATGGACAAATTCCTCCTACGGCTCAGCCACGGCTAAGTCGTAGAACACACACGGCTAAGCCGTAGAATAAAATATGGGTGAACCGCAATTGCGGATGAACAGTGAAAGGAACCGCGGTAGAGCCGCAGTGCATATTACGGCTAAGCCGTAAGATGCCTACGGCTAAGCCGTATGTTCACCTACGGCTAAGCCGTATCACCTCTAGAAAAATGTATAAAAAGGTTAGGCCTAAGGAAAAGACTGATATGACCTTCAAGATAGAATGTAGAGCACCTATACTTGCCCAATAGTAGAAATGTATGACATGCATGATCTCGAGGGCTGCGACTCATTCATGCCTGTTATCCAGTTGTTAAGCACCTCCCCATGGGTGTTGGTTTAAGGGACTTCGGTGCACCAACCAATTCAATGCAGCACTAGACAACGGTGTATCGGATAACTTAAAAGTACATCATCATGCACGGTTAAAAATACTGGATAATTAGATTAGAACTGGCTAGTACATGACTTTGATTCACCATGCTAACAGTTGCTTGCATGACATGTTGTGTGTCGCTTATTGATCTCCACTCTCTAGCATGATTATTTGTTTCAGCTACTTTCACATTGTTGTTTCTTTACCTTAAGTATGCATGTATAATTCACGTATGAGATATGTTCTCAGATATGCACGTATGATATGATTGCACGATCTACTCAGGGTTTTCATGATTGACTCTGTATGGTCGGCACTACTTAGCCTCAGCCTTAGGATCCCGACGAGGTGAATTTGGTGTAGTTTTCATGGCCTTGCTGCAGTAAGGAAATGTCTTGAGGAACCGGACCCCAGGAAACCGAGACCCATTGTACCCTGGCCCGGACAATGGTGTTCTTTGCACGATAGAAGATCCCTCTTTTGGGAGCATATGGCAATGTAGTCGCTAACTAGTTATGTACACAGCATGTATACTTTGATTCACATAGCATGTTTCTCTCTTGCATGACAGCTTAGTATACGAATATGCCATGTTCTAATGCACATGATGTTCTTTATTCTATTAGACACAGCGTGTGTTAACTTATTATGGTTCATACTTTGCTGAATCATGTATTCACAGTTGTTTTTGGTGTTGCAGGCTCAGATACCCCCGCCGACCCCTCGCCAGTCGGCCAGACTCCAGACGAAACCCCCGAGGCCCCATCAGGCCTAGGGGAGTGGATGTGATCACTCCGCCGGAGCGCGTTTTGGACATACATGGCTTAGGAGTCTTTTTGAGATTGTCACTTGTATACGTCATGATTGTATATGTTATTTTGTTCATTTTGTAAAACCTCAGCTATGTATATATGTCAGTTCTGTGTCCGTATTCTCTTCTTGCACTGTGTTTGATATTTCTGATATTTACAGCTTCCGCGTACATGTTTGGCACGTGTGAATGTTCCCTTGTGCGTGTGCATTTAGACCAGGTCTACGTGTATAGGCACGGGAGTACGTGTGTCATTGGTTTGGCTTTTGCTAACCCCCGAACCCTGGGCTCGGGTTGTGACATTTACGGTGGAAATTTTTGGAATATAGTGATTTATGAAATTCTTTATGGTATCAGAGATGGCTCAGTGATGAGCTTGCGATCAAGCCAGGCACGGTCTTATCTTCCGCGTCATCGCCGTCCATCTCCCCTCATTCATACATCCAAATTCAAACCTCACGAACTCATCATCTTCTGCAAATTGCGCAATTGCATGATTCAAGCTTCTAGATGAAATCGTGACGGATCTGATCCAGTGTGGCATAGGCACTGATAAACTAACAAAGGAGCAGATTGTGATAGTGATGAATTCACAGATAGATGGTGACCACCAAGAAGACATGAAAATTATTTTGAAAAAAAAATTATTGATTTATTTTATAGAGATCAAAGGTTTTTTTTTATATTCACAATCACATGGTCTTGAATTCACAACCACAAATCCTATTCAAGACCATGTGATTGAGAGTGAATGTCAGAGATATGGATGGTAGAGAATATTAGTGGGTTAGAACATTTGTTAGGATGTTATGAGTTTTAAGAGATTATCCTTATCCTCTTGATAAAGTTAGGTTAGTTCATATATTTGTTATATAAATGTTCATCCAATAACCTCTATGGTGGCAATAATGGAATGCAGTGATTTGTGAAACTCTTTAGTTTGATCACTGGGAAATGAACTTGGATTGAAAATCTGAAAACAAAGTTGAGGACTACCTAGCCAAAATGCCATACCAATTCTTAACGTCTTCAATGCATTATTGCTTTCACAAGTTTATGACATTTACATAGAATAAAAGGCAAAATGAATAGGAATGGACAATTCACTGAACTCCTGCAAAGTGGTCTAGTACAAGTGAAGGAAGGAGGAGATCCAAATTTCCATCATTTCATATAATTTTGCTACTTAAGAGTTTTATTGTGGCTGCTTCCTAATCATATTCACAGGGAAGAGTTATTCTCCATTTCAATTGAGGTTTACTAGTGGTCCCTGTGCAAAGCACGAGATATACAAACCCGTTTGATAACTGCTAAATAAGTTAGGGAGAAAGAGAGGGAGTGGTTTGTGAAAGTGGAAACCAATCCTATTTATTGTGAGGATGCCACGTAGGAGAGTGAAGCAATAATAATGAATGAGGATAAAGGGATGGGGGTAAGGAGGGTTGTGGTTGATCGAAAACAAACCACGTCTAAATAGAGATATAGATATTTTAGGCATGGCTTCTTTATATTCTATTAGACGTCCACTAGTAATGCTTTATCATGCATTTACTCTAGGTTCTCTACTCTTTCCTCTTTTAATTGATTTTTTATTTCCTTATAAGAAAAGATATAATATGGCTTTCTTTGGAAATTTCAAATACAAAAATTTGAGATATATGTGCGAGTGTTTTCTTTTCCGGCCAAGGGAGGCTAGTTAATCCTACCCACCCAAAGATCAATCCCTAGCTAATATGGTGAGGGCAAAGTCCTACCTATAGAGACATGTTGGATATTTTCTAAAAACCAACAACTAAAAAATAAATAAATTTCAACATGCACTAGAGACTTCATTGTGTCTTTTCAAAAATAACTCAAATTTTATGTTTTTTTCAATGTCCTTGCGGATGATGTGTCTTTTGGGTCATTCATGAGTAAATGTGACACATTTCCAATGACCTACTTCCAACCCTATAAATTAGGTATTTTCAAGCTCTCAATAACACACTAAAAAAATAAAAAGATTATAGAGTTTCTCTTTTACCAATGTTTATTTTTATTGTTAAAGGCAACTCCATATTTCTAGTTCTATTGTGGAGTGTTGGGTCAAAGTTGGGCATTGTATCCTAAGGATAAAATTTTATCAAAACTATCTGCATGTGGGAAATTGTGTCCTAAAAAAAGAATCTTAATTCGTATGGTATGGTTTGCTAGTTTCTATTGCTTTCTTAATTAAATTTCTCACTTTCACTTTTATTTATTATTTATTTATTCTAATAGTCTATTTATGATGTCAATTGCACATTTTTCATAAGTATTTTTCCAAACAAGACAAACTTATATTTTTTCAGACCGGGGAGTATGAAAAGATCCATGTAGGACCACCTTAGATATCAAGTTTGGTCTCAATCACAGATTCCTAACTCCTTTATCTATGACTCAAAAATCCATTCCATTCGAATTAGTACACGGCTAATCCAACGGTCCTGTAAATTCGAATCTGATCGTAACTTGGAGTGTGTGACTATCAGGCGGTCCCCTGTGTATTGTAAGGTTAGGATTGGGTAATAGATGAGCCTTACCTAGATTTCTCACCAAAAAAAAAAAAAAAAGAAAAAACGGTGAGAGATATGTGCACATGAATATTGTTCATACATATATATTATATTTATATGCGTATATTTGAGTGATCTCTGTTGATGTGAGCGAGAGTCTTATCCACATAGACATTCCTATAGTCTCCATTTATATGGGCCTATTTTTTTGAAGTCAAATTGATTGGAATTCATAGTCAAATGAACTCCATGTAAGGATTATTAAAGAAGAAGAAGTGCGGGTAAGATAAGGTGAGACATGAAGGATATAAGTTAGTAATGTAAATGAGACCTTTACTTTCTTAAGATTTACTTTATAGGGTAATGGTTAGGTATTCATTTCTTATCATCCCTTGATACAATTTCCATTAAAAGGGAGGTTATTTGATGTCATTTTGCATATTCACCTTGTATCTTTATTTTTAACCACTTATGGGTCATTTGTCTATTACATATGAAAATGTTACATATGTCTCTGTTAGGTATGCACATATCATATATGCAAGTGTTACAAATGCAAAACACATTACTATGTTTGTCAACATCATTATTTTCAAATGAGTAAATGATTATATCCAATAATTTTAGATTTATTTGGATTTCTTGACATTTTTAAAAATTATCAAAATATGTTAAGAATTAAGATATAACAATGAAGAATTAAGACATGAGACTTTTAGTCTTGATGTTTACCCTTAATACAACAATATTAAACATTTTGAATTACGAATTCCCTGCAGAAGTTCAAAAAGTTAGATCTACAGGTTGGTTCATTTTCACAAATTAGTCCAAATCTATGAATATTTAATCAATTTTCAAGTTTGGAGTTACCTAGTTCAATAAATAAATTGAACGGTTTGGAAACAATGAAGAATTAAGATATGTAGTCTTGATGTTTACCCTTAATACAATAATATTAAATGTTTTGAATTACGAATTTCCTGCAAAAGTTCAAAAAGTTAGATATGTAGGTTGGGTCATTTTGACAAATTAGTCAAAATCTATGAAGATTTAATCAATTTTCAATATTGGAGTTACCTAGTTCAATAAATAAATTGAACGGTTTGAAAACAATGAAGAATTAAGATATGTAGTCTTGATGTTTACCCTTAATACAACAATATTAAACATTTTGAATTACAAATTGCCTAGTTCAAAAAGTTAGATCTATAGGTTGGGACATTTTCACAAATTAGTCAAAATCTATGAAGATCTAATCAATTTTCAAGTTTGGAGTTACCTAGTTCAATAAATTAATTGAATGGTTTGGACTACAAATGTGGGGCCAAGAAGAATGAGAAAAATAAAAGGTCTTTGATGACCCCCATATGAGAAAAAAATCATTAGATAAAATTGATATTAGCGCCTTTTGTCAAGAAGGGATGTAAAAGAAAATAGGTTTTTATGGCCCCTTATGGCATAAATTGATATGTATGTAATTTTTATATATTTTATGCAAGCAAACAACCTCTTATGACGTGAATTGATATGTGTTTAGCTTCTATGTAATTTTATGCAAACAAATATTCCTATTGTGTTTTTCTTTTTTTTTCTTTATTATTATTATTTTTTATCTGGACCACCCTATTAATACGTATTTTTATTTATTTATCTTTTATTTTTTGTTGAAAGCCTTATGTTCCCCCCACCCCTAGATTGTTCTAAAGAAGTGATACTTCTTTATGATCAACAGCATGTGAATGTGTTTGGCAGCCGCATGTGCATTTGTGTGAGGTGTCTTTAAGTTATTCTGGCCAGCTTTATATATATTAAAGTTACAAGAATGGAGACCTTTGGAGGGTGCTATATCAGCACCTCTTATTTTTCTTTTTTTCTAGAGCGCTACGTCAGCATCCTCAAAAATTACATGTGGTACCAAGAAATCACTAATTTCCCTAAAATCTCTCCATCTACTACTATCACTAAAATCTCTCACTCATCCACCTATTTTGCACCTTTTTTTGTTGCCTAATCCTATTTGTTGCTTAAATGGTAGCATGATAATTTTTTTTGTGGGGCATCTTTATGAAGATTTGACACCAATCAAAATAGATGGCTCTATTTCTTATAGGAGTTAGGTTCACGATCAAATTATAATACTAATTTTCTTGTGGGGCCTATTTATAAAGATTTGACACAAATCAAAATAGATGGCTCCATTTTTTACAGGACCATCAAATTATAAAAACTTTGTAATACTTTCAAAATATGGAAGTGGGCCTCACCAAAATCATTCCCAGAGGATATGTCTCTGGGCCACCATTAAATTATGAAAATGTCAAGTTTTTTATAGTTATAATGGGCTCAACTTATGCTCATTTGAAATTTGGTTTAGATAAATCCAAGCCCGTAACACTTACTTTTCTAATTTGATATGAAATGTTGTTTTATCTAATTTTTTTTCTGAATGGTTTCCAGGTTAAATTAATTTTATTTAAGCAACTGTAAGGAAGAAGGTTGATGTTACATTTTTTTAGATTAAGAAAATGAAGTTTCTCAAGTAATTTTATTATTCTGTTACTTCCTTATTTCTAATTGATTCTAGAGATGAGGATTTTGTGATTTTTCCCTTGGACATTTAACTTGGTGGAATAATGTTTGTATAATATCCTTTATTTTTCCTCCTTTTTTTTCTAAGTAGGAATTAAGCTTTTTTAATAAAAATTTTTGGGATTTAAGTAGACTCAAACTACAAGAATTTTTTTCCTTTGAGGATGTTATTTTTTAATTTTATTGAAATAAATTCTCAATCATCATCATCATCATTTCCTTTTTTGTAATTCTTTTTTTATATCAATTTTAAAGCAAGTAACATTAGTATTTCAATCTAATTCTAATAAAAAATTAGCTTAATAGATAATATATTTATCTATTATTTATTTTTTTTTCAATAATATCTTGAAGAATACAATAATATTTGATGTATTATTTTTATGCAGCAAAAACTTTTAAAATATCTATCATAAGTAAGGACTAGCAATGCAGGCCCATGCTTAGCTCGAACCTATATAAAAAATTTAAATAGTTTATTACAAAGTTTATAAAAATAATAAAAGTTCAAATGTTTATAAAATTTAATAAACTTTTGATTTCTTTTATTGAAACCATGAGAATTATTCAATAGGCTATTTACATTTTCAAACATTTTTTAATTTTTATTTTATTTATTTAGTAGATGGACTTCTATAAATATATGAAATTTTATATTTTTATAAATTTTTTAATAAACTATTTAATTTTTTATGAAGGTCAGGGCTAAACACGAGCCTATGTTACTAGTTAGTTTATACATTATTTTACATGACTTCATTTCAAAGATGCCATGTATAAGAAGTGTTCTTTTTTTCAAATGTTGTCCGGACGTGTATAGGATCTCGCTCAATTTGTCAACAAGCCCAACCGGTCAAGACAAGGTGGTCCAAAGTCTCTTCGGTGCCTCACACAAAATCTTATTTGTGCGACTAAGTACTGCGACAATCCATAGTCATCATACGTATCCCTTTCATCTAGGTGTCTCCTTTTGCCTCTCTCGTTGAGCTCAATACAATTTATACTCCTAACAAAAAAAATACAATTTATACATGCCTATGAAACCTTTAACAACACTTGCGCCACCTGGCCATTAAGTCACAAGAAGAGAAGGACAGGGAAAACCCAAATACGGACACCCAACGGGAGCTTTACAGGCTACAAGAGGAGACAAAGAAGATGAGAACAAGCTTTGAATCGCAGATGAAAGAGATGAAGGATTCCTCGCAGAGGATCACTGAAGAAAGAGACGACCTGCGGGAGATGATGAACACCCACAAAGAGGACGCAAGCGTTAAGTACTTGGAAATGTTAGAATTAGAGAAGAGAAACAGTGAGAGCCTTGTAGAGGTCGGGCTGCTCAGGAAAGAGCGAGATGGCTTGTTGGAAGATAAGAGGGACGGTGAGAGGCGTTTTGAGACGATGTTGGAGGACTCTGCTTCGATTGTAACGAGTCTTTTAGTGGTTCAGACCGATTTGGAGGAGAGGCTGGAGGCGAATAAGAGAGATGGCCCCATGTTTTTGAAGAGAGCTTTGAAGATGGTGAAGGACACAGAAAGATTTGTGAGAAGATGGGAAATTGATGATGATGATGATGATGATGAAAAAAAGGGAGGTGAGGAAGGAGATGGAAGTGATGGAAAGGAGATTCTTAAATCATTTGTAGTTCAGTTGCAAGCTATCAGGTGCACGTTTTGGAAGCAAGAGGAGAGGATGAAAGATTTGAAGAGGAAGAGAGAGGGGTTGGAGGGTTCTTTTGTAAAGAAAGGAAAGCAGGCATGCATCTAGAGATAGAGAGAGACAGTAAAGGTCGATTCTCTCATTCTCTCGAAAATGGAGATAAATAAACTGTACATTGTTGATGAGTAATTATGTTTGATGTCATTTATTGGTATTGTTTTATATGTAAATGCAAACTCAAAATCAACCCATATGGAACAATTCTACAAAGTAGCCGTCCAAGTGCAATTTAAGTTGAATAAGGTTGAATTAGGTCAACCCTGGGTCTCCAAATTAATTCTGGGGGTTTGATTTGCTTCTCAAACATATAAAGCATACAGTGTACTTAAAATTGGTATACTTGTGTTTATACCATGTCTTCTACCATGTTTTCTAAACGTAAAAAAAAAAACTGTTTCGGTACATTTAGAGAGTCTTCCTTTATGGCCAAGCAAGAATAAAACGAAGAAAAGAGGTCCCGACGCCAATCTCGACTAGAGTTTTATGCAGATTTTTAGAATTCAGGCCAAGCCCAACACGCATAACCCACAAATCAATTTTGGTTCGAATGGCCCTTCCTTTGCTAGGAAGTCAACGCCACATTTGTAGCAAAACAGCAAATGCGGAGTATGGGTCCCACTACATAGACGGTTCTTAACAAGAGGTCTACGATCAGCAAAGGCTTACTTTTTTGTGTACGGTTACTTTAATTTTATCGCTTACGGTTACCTCTCCAGGTAGATTTTCTCGTGCGTTGACAAAAGTCAACAATTTCCCCACACTTTCTCCAACATTTTACCTACTTACTGTACCCATGATGTGTTGGGTTATGTCTTGTATTCCGGTTTAGCCGGATCGGTCGTCTGGGTTAGCCAGAACCGAGACTCAGGGTTAGGGGTATTTTAGTCATTATGTATGGGTTTTCTTGGTGGCCAAGAAAGCGGGAACTATATATATTGATGTATTGTAACCCTAGATCCGGAGGGGATTGAGATGGGATCATAGTAGATGAATTCTCTCCTCCCGTGGACGTAGGCAAGTTGCCGAACCACGTAAAAACTGCTGTGTCATGTGTGTGATTGCTTGATGGTGTGATTGCTTACGTAGATCGTGGTAGATTCGTTGATCGCGGGTTGTTTCCGTTGCGCCGCTTTTCCCAACAAGTGGTATCAGAGCGAGGTTGAGATCGCTCGTGGTTTTGCGATTGACGGATCCAGGTTGATTGTGAGTGGAAAATCAACGGGAAGAGATCAGACGTGATCTCTTGGGCCACGGGAGAAATTTTCGATCCTCTGTTACAGAAACAGAGAGATCGGTTTTGTTTTGCAGTCTTCGGAAGAAGAAGACAGGGAGTAGGTTCCGTTGCTGTGATCTTCGTCGTAGAAGAAGGAGGGTTGCCGGGTTTTCCAGACGAGGAAGACCGGAAGAAAAAAAAAAAAGAACTGCAACTCACCTGTGCCGCTGCCAGAGATCGCTGGCCGCCCGCACGTTGCCATCGTCGTCGCCGTTGCAGTCGCCGTGCCGACGCCCGCCTCGCCGGACCAGCCGCTGCGCCGAGCCTGCCGTAGCAGGCCGTTGGATTCACCGCGTCTGCAACTGGGTTGCAGACGCAGCGCCCAGCGACAGGTTAAAGACGACCCAGATTCGGGGGGTTTGGGTCGGGTCCGCTTAACCTGACCCGCTGTGCAGAAAGCCCAAGCAGCAACAGGTCGGGTTTGGGTTCCGGGTTTTGAGTTTCGGGTCGGGTCAGTTCGACCTGACCCGCGGTGGAGAAAAAGCCCTGGTCAACAGGTTCCTGTCGGTTCAGGTTTCAGGTCAAGTCGTTTCGACCTAACCTGCGGTGACGGCCCAGTCAAGCAGAGACTGCAAGTCGGGTCGGGTCGGATCGGGTAAGACCTGACCCATGTGCGCAAAGAGTCCAGCAGCAGGAGTGCAGGCCAGGTCGGGTCGGGTCGACCTGGTCCGTGTACTAGAAGCCCAGCAGTTCAGAGACGGTTCGGTTCCGGGTCAGGTCAGGTCGGACCTGAACCCGGTACGGCAGACAAGCCCAGCAGGGCAGTTCCTGGTTCCGGGTCAGGTCGAACTCGAACCCGGTTCGCCAGAGAAGCCCAGTAGAGCAGAGCAGTTCAGTTCAGTTCCGGGTCAGGTGAACCCGACCCGGATCCGTTTCAGAAGCCCAGTTTGCCAGCAAGCCGTGACGTCAGCAGTGACGTCAGCACGGTCAACAGGCAGGTTTGACTAGATTCAACGGCTGAAATTGTTTCTGCGATATCTTGATCGTCCGATGTCCGATCGGAGATCCGTTTGCGCCTACGGACTCGTTTTGAGCAGATCTACGCATATATGGAAGAAGATGGGCTGTTCAACGGTCAACATGGATGTTTGACCAAATGGAGTGTAGAGAATTAATTCTGCGATATCGAAGCCATCCGGAGTCGGATTTCAGATCCGTTTCTTCCAGCGTACTCATGGTGACGAGATCTACGAAGTTGATAAAAGATATTGGCAGTTTGATGGGCAGAAAATTGGGGGATTGAAGAAACTGACAGATTCACGATGATAGCAATGGATTCAAGCATCACGGGCCAGATTGAAGTGTTTGATGGAGAAACGACTTCAGGGATTGGCAGAATAGAGTGTTAGACTCCGTGACACAGCAATGATTGAAGAGCGTTACTTGATGTCAAGAATGGTAGATTGCTCCAGAACTTTGATGGAAAGCTTAGATCCGCGTCGAAGGGATCGGGAAGGAGCGACATGCCAAAGTGGAAGAAAAAAGCAAAAGAATCAAAATCGGAAGGAGGTAGTGTGCAAGAAAACTCGGATTCAGTTAAAAAGGAATCAGTTTTGGTCGCTACAGGTATGGATCCGGTTGTTGATTCATGGTATTGGGATTCAGATTCTTTCTATTATATGTTCGCGTAGAGATTAGTTTGATGCAAATAACTATCATGGTTGATGGATTTGTTCTTATGGGGGGATAATGCAACTGATGAGCATTTGAGATAAGAACGGTAGAAATCCAGATGTATAATGATGTTATTCAAACCCTAACGGTTGTGATATATGTTCCGGGATTACGAAGAATTGGATTTCTTTGTGTGCCTTATACTTCAAAGGCTGCAAGTGCACTGTAGCGGGTGGAGTTACGGAGGTGGAAAAGGGAACATTGGTCATCATGGAAGGTGAGATGGTCAGAAATCTCTACAGGTTGATAGGGTATGCTTTTTCAGGTGGAGCAGTGAAGAAGACATCAAATAATAGGGGAGGAAATCTGTGGTTCAGGTGGAGTTAGATGCGACGGATCATCGGAAGATGGATTGATGGATCTTCGATGATATCATCTAGTGGAAATCCAGGAAGCCCTGAACGGAGATGATTTTCTCGGAGCAGAAAAAGTAGTTTTGTTCAGGTCGGAGTAAGCCGGTTTAAGCATCGGGTCATACCTAACCCGCATGTACTGTGCCCAACCCACTAGAACAGACTAGAACAGGACAGTTGCAGATTTGACGGAAAGAACACCGGGATGGAGACAGAAGGAAGGATTCACAAGGTACCAGTGAGATCCGGATTCGGGGAGGTCTTCAGTTTTGTCTTGACGGACGGAAGTTGGGTTCATTGTGTTGCAAGGATGCATGCATGTGGCAACAAATGGAGAGCACTTCGAAAGTTCAAGACAGTGGTGTTGAGGTCAAAGGAGGCAATTGTGGCCACGCTAGGTCGTAGCGTGTGCGAAGACGTACCCTTCAGCAAGGTGCGTGAAAGACATTACCAGGTATCTCAAGGTGGCTCTAAGGATTTGCGAAATCCAAGCCAAGGTGGAGATTGTTGGGTTATGTCTTGTATTCCGGTTTAGCCGGATCGGTCGTCTGGGTTAGCCAGAACCGAGACTCAGGGTTAGGGGTATTTTAGTCATTATATATGGGTTTTCTTGGTGGCCAAGAAAGCGGGAACTATATATATTGATGTATTGTAACCCTAGATCCGGAGGGGATTGAGATGGGATCATAGTAGATGAATTCTCTCCTCCCGTGGACGTAGGCAAGTTGCCGAACCACGTAAAAACTGCTGTGTCATGTGTGTGATTGCTTGATGGTGTGATTGCTTACGTAGATCGTGGTAGATTCGTTGATCGCGGGTTGTTTCCGTTGCGCCGCTTTTTCCAACATGATGCATAAAAAAGGTTAATTTTTTACTGTATCCCAAGATTACTTTATGCAATTCTGCATATACTTCATGAGTTATCGCCAAGTGATTTCTTAAAGAATTAATGAGGACTTTTCTATTTATATTTTTATTCTGTTTTTAGCATTCATTCTCCATTTATCACCATCCCTTTCTTTTAATGAAGTATGTTTCTCCCACCAATCTTTTTGTTTTTTTTTTAAGCATTAGCCAAGGTGGGTGAAATATAAAATAAGCTACATGTGTGGAAAGAGAAAACCGCACCCAACATGTAGATTCTAAATTTTTAATTATTGCATGTTGGTTTGGAGTAGGATTTTATCCTATAGTTTTAAGTTATTAATTTTTCATAGTTTCAATGGATCCCAAAATCATGATCCGAACCATTTATCTTATTTATTAAAGATATAATATTTTTGATATTTAGTTTCACATGTTAAACCTTCATGGATTTTGTAGAGTTAGTAAATAATGTAATAAAAATTTAATTTTTTAGCAAGATGGTGAACAATGAGATATGTACAAAAAATCATGAAAATCACAATCACATAAAATAAACTTGCGATTTCATAAAATCTCTAACCGCTTTCACTTTCAATAGGTATGATCACTACGAAAAATGTATGGGTAAATAGCTTGACTTTGATAAGGGCTTGGAAAAATTTACCATTAAAGGTGATAGTACAAAAAAAAAAAAAATCCCTTTCCTTGAACATTGTGGTTACAAGTGAAACCTATGTTGTGGAGAGACACGTTTGAGGGACTTTCACTAATGTTTGCACACTGCCTAACTTTCAATTTGATTCACACTAATTGAGCAATTCCCCACAATCTATTTGGCGCCTTTAATAAAAGAAGATGATATTCAAATCTTATGACGAATTTTATTTATTTATTTATTTGCCATAATGCACAATATATAATGTAATTTAACCCTCCATCCAATTTTTGAGTCCATTCGGATAAGTGTCAAACTTTGGATCAATATGCTTAAAAACTAGTGTCATTAAGAAATCCCTAATTCTACATAGCGTGAATTAGTTGCCCAATGAATCCCACCAATAGTTCTCACGGAATTACAATAAAAGCTAATTCTTACCTGAATATCATAAATTTCCTTGTTATTTGTTATAGCAAAACTGCACAAGCTGTCCAACTTTGAAATTAGTTTTTGCCTCCATGAAAGGAGGGACAAGAGCTAGAGCTACTACTACTACTACCAGGTTCCTTTCTACTTCTTCACCTTCACCTTCACCAGTTCCTTTGCAAGACCCAGAACTCAAATGCATCTCTTTTCTCAATTCCATCACTTCCACCCGCCAATTCAATCAAATCCTTGGTTTTTTCTTCATCAATGGCCTCCAAAAGTCCAGCTTTCTCACTACCAAGCTCATTGATTTCTGCAATTCGTCTCACCAAATGCACATTGCTTCCTCCATCTTTCATCAAATTCCCGACCCAAGTCCCTTTCTCTGGACTTCAATGATCAGGGGCTTCTCCAAAAATGGCCCTTATCAGTCCTCAATGCTCTTCTTCGCTGAAATGCATCGCCGCAGTGAGCACCCAAATCATCTCACTTACCCTTTCGTTCTGAAGGCCTGCAGTCGCATTCCTGCCGAAATTGTAGGCGAACAGATTCATACCCAGACTGTAAAAACCGGTTTTTTATCGGATGTTTATGTGGGGAATGGTGTGATTGATTTGTATGTGAATTGCGGGCGGGTGCAAGATGCACGCCTTATGTATGATGAAATGCCTGAACGGGATGTCGTTTCTCATACCTTAATAATTAATGGTTGTTTTGCTGCTGGAGATTTGGTTTCTGCTCGGTCGTTGTTTGATGCAGTTGGAGGAGCAGCAGACGTCGTTTTGTGGAGTGCAATGATCTCGGGCTATGCCAAGAATGGGGGTCCCAATGAAGCTTTGGAATTGTTTGAGCAAATGCGGAGTTTGGGATTGAGACCCAATTCGATTACCATGGTGAGTCTGATCTGTGCATGCGCTCAATTGAGAGATTTTGACAGGGGGAAATGGATTCATGATTTCATGGTGAAAAGTGGTATTGAGATGAATATGATAGTGTGTACTTCTTTGTTGGATATGTATACCAAAAATGGATCTGTCGATGAAGCTCGCAAACTCTTTGACATGATGCCTATGAGAGATGTTGTGTCTTGGAATTCTTTGATTAACAGCTATGCGAAGAACGGGTGTGCTCACGAGGCCTTGGAAGCCTTCAACGAGATGCAGCATTTGGGCATGGAGCCTAACAAAGCCACATTTCTGGCTGCTCTTTCTTCATGTGCTAAGATTGGGGCTCTTGAGAGAGGGAGGGAGATTGATTGCTTAGTAGGAAAGATGGGACTGGGGTCTGATTTGTCAATAGGGACTGCCCTCTTGGATATGTATGCGAAGAGTGGAAGCTTAGCTGAAGCGCATCGAGTTTTTGATAGAATCAGTCCAAGAGATGTGATAGTATGGAGTGTGATGATAAATGGATATGCCATGAATGGGCTTTCTGATGAAGCAATTTCTCTGTTTCAGAGAATGCTCAAGGAAGGGATTCACCCCAATGAGGTCACCTATGTTGGGGTGTTGACAGCTTGTTCACATGGAGGTCTGGTTGATGCAGGGTTCCAACATTTCAATTCTATGGCCAAAGACCATCGCATTGAGCCTAGAATGGAACACTATGCTTGCATGGTAGACCTCCTTGGCCGAGCAGGACTGTTGCATGAGGCTAGAAGTTTTGTAGATAGCATGCCATTTGATCCCAGTGCTAGTGTGTGGGGGAGTTTGCTCGGCGCATGTGCGACCCACAAGAACATTGAGATCGGAGAATATGCTGCTCATAAGCTTTTTAGATTAGAACCAACGAATGACCAAAACTATGTTCTTTTATCAAACCTATATGCAGATGCTAGTAGATGGGAAGATGTGGAGAGTTTGAGGATGACGATGAAATGCATGGGCACACAGAAGAGCCCTGGAGGGAGTTGGATAGAGATTGGAGACAAGATTTATGAATATTGATCGAAGTTGATTCGTTTAAAACACCTTTACATATAAGACACTTTAAAAACAACTCGGAGTGTACCTATGTATATCCCTGTATGAGTGCGGACAATTCTTACATGAATAAAACTCTATATATATCTAGACATTTTTTATAACTTACGAAATAACTCTTCTATTTCACTTTATAAAATTTCATTCCCCTTTGGTCCCACGCAATATTGTTTAAGATTAGGCAAACTGTCAACTGAGATGAGATCAATATGGTGTTGAATGTCCCTCGTAGGAGATCATCTATAAGAAAGATCATCTAATATGATCTTTTAAATTTTTTCCATCACAGCAAATGGTCAGTCTGGTACCTTAGTACCTTGGTAGACTCATTCTTTCATGGTATTGCCAATCATTAGGAAGGACTTTCCCTCCACTCTATAACTATGATGTCCAGTTACACCGTGGCTACGGCAAACGCACGGATTTTATACATGAAAAATAAATTATCGGATACGATACAACATGATATGCTACCTATTTTAAAGTATCCATACATCATAGCTCTATAAGCTTTATAAGCTTTGGGTTGGTTCTCTCTTCTCATTGCAATTGTACTTTTTTTCACATTTTTTAATGAAAATATAGGCATATTTACATATCATCTTTATAATATTGCCATGGCCTTCCCAACAACATATGACAAGTACCTATGTCAATCACATCGCAGACAATCTCATCATGGTAATATTTTCAATTAAAAAGAGAGTCACACATTGTTCCCTTACCTTTGCTTCATGGTTTTGGTTGATCCAACCAATCTTATGAAGTGTAGAATACTTCTGTCTTCAACTGCATGCAAGTTGTCCACCATTGCTCTGGAATGCAAGTGATCATTGCAACCTGTGTCTATTATAATATCACAAACCCTTTGGTTGTACATCTAGTCTTGAAAATGTTGCAGTGTTGTGATGAGCTTTTGCTTGACTGCAAGTCAACCTTTTCACAGTGAGAGAGACATCTTCATCTTCAAGTTGAAAGGTGTCTGCTATAATCATAGCTTGATTTCTTTGAGCAAATTTGGTGAAATGGCTATAGATTCTGTTGTTGACAATTGGAATATGAAAAGGCCCCGCTTTAATACTTAAACTGGCATAGTGGGTAGCACAAAAAGATTAAGGACAAAGATCGATGTTATTTAACCTAGATCAAAACCTTGAATCCACAAGAAGAAAACTAAGGGATGTTCGGTAACATGCGAGGAAGAGCACATGAGAAATCAGCAGATTGGAGAATTCCTCACTGCTGCAAATTTCAGGATTCCTCACTAAGGTTTCATACAGATTAGGACTTCACATGGATATCAGCGCATATCAGTATGTATATATTAGAAAATCTGATATAGGTGTATAAATCCACAAAACTAACGATTTTAAAACCCTACTGGAGGTGGTCGTGGATCGAACTTAAAAATCCTCTGAATCAATTTCTCATTATTTTTAATTGCCAAAACATGGATTTTCCAAATCCTCAAGAAAAATCAGTACTAATACCCCAAGAATTTGGTTGTCAAGCATGGCCCAAAGGAAAAAGAGAGAGAGAGAGAGTTGAATTCATGGCATTGTTATTAGAAACATAATAATGACATGACTTCACTATAACCTTCCTAAACAACCTCATACTCAAAATTTGATATTAACACTTATCTTTATCCTTCTGGCTCAATTTTTAAATTAGCACTTACCCCTAGTATTTGATTCGATTTTTACGTCACATGCGTGAGTTGTCCGTCCCTTTTTATGTGCAAGTTCTTATTACCTTTAGCAAGACTACAAAAAAATATTTAGGGGGGATCTATAGACTGAGACCTAACCAATACTTACCTACAAACCTGACCAAGATAAGTTCGTGAGTTGGGATTTTTTTTAATTCTCACATCAGTATAGATTGGATGGAGGTCAATTTTTTTACCACCCCTGTCTTTAATAAAATTAACTCCCAAAAATCACCGGCCAGAGTGATCTCACTAGAAGCGGTGTTTTACAAACTAGACTAGAATTGGGAAGACCAACCAAACCTAGGTCGATCAGAACTGGTACCTTCACCGTTCTAATCACATAAAAGCAGTGTTCCCTTCCCAAAATCATTCAAAATTGGTAAAAATCAGCAATTAAATTGATTGGACCCATCATTAATTATTTTTTTGTGTACGATTGAATTGGTCTAACAGTTGGCCCGCGTTGATTTAAACCACTGCTCCACAGGTTCACCCTTGGTCCAGTGGCTTTGAACATTGATGATAATGAAATTTACTAAGATAAGAAAAAAAAAAAGAGCCCGGATTTACAATCCAGCTCATTTCTGCGAACCAAAATTAGCAACATACCCAAAGTTGCCCTCTAGATTAGGCAAGAGTCTAGCTGGAGGCAGTGCTGCTTTCTATCCTGTTGGGGAAAGAGTAATTAATCCTGCCCTCTAGTTTAAGTGGTAGTGAGTGGGATGTGTGGAAGTCACCCCGGGTCTGCCTGATGATCTGAAATCTTAAAATTGAATGATATCGCCTCCCAACATCTTTCTTCAATATGTTCTAGTTCCTCCACAAGTTGAACACACGACTGGTAATGTGATTAATGCAATAGGATTAGCATTGCATAAAATTACGATAAATCACATAATCAATCATGAATTTAATTTTGTGGTGCGACCAAATCTTATCAATGTAAGATTTGAGGATATGCTACTGGTGGTGATTGCATTAAATTTTAATGGTTCGGATCATTAGGAGGGCACACGTGTGGAATCCCCTGGAGGCAAGCGTGTAGCAGACTAATCGGGATTTTTACATCAGAGGAAATACTGAAATAGTAAGTTCTTGGATGGATTGGAGAAAACTAAAGTGGCCCATGTATCCTAACAATTAGCAGCATAGAAATCCAGCCGCTCATCTCTTTCTAATGTAGAAAGTGAGACGCATCCCTCTAACCACCCCATATAGCTCCAACAGCCCATCAATAGTCTGACATAGGTTGAGAGAGAGAGAGAGAGAGAGAGAGAGAGAGAGAGAGAGAGAGAGATAGGCATGGAACCACCTTCTTCTCAACGGATGGCTAGCCTCCCAGACGATGAAAATAACAGGGTTGTTGATGCGTGGTATGTATTTCAACTCTCAAGCTTTTCGTTGCTCTTATTCTTCTTTGTGTTGGATTTGTAACATTTCAATGGGTGTTCTGACGCAGCTGCTCCTGTTGTTTTGACTTAATCGAGACCCTGCTTGGTTTCTGTTGTGATTGTGACTGCTTCTGTTAAGAGAGTATTCACTACCCAGATATATATAGTTTTTAAAATTTTCTCTTTCTGGTATCTAAGTTGTCATGTAACAATTAAAACAACAGGATTCAGATCAGAGGCCATATTGTTTTAGGATGTTTCATCTTCTCATCGATTTTTTTAAAAAAATCTCTTCTATCTGTCTTCAAAGAAAGAGAGACAGATTGATGTTGGATGCGTATGTATGACAGATTATCAGCTTCTTTAGGCACACATCTTTTTAACGTGTGTGGCATGCATGTTGATTTAGACCGTTAAAATTTGTGGAGCAACAATGTTGAGGGGCCATTATATATAAAATAAAATAAAATAACTGATCACAGAATCCTGACTGTATGATCGGTGGCCATGGAATGCATGTATTCTGGACTCTGTGTTGGTGAGTCGGAAACTGAGTAGAATGAACTGTTTTTTCATTCACAATTGGGCTTTGGGAAGAAACAAGGATGATGGCGCTTTTTTTTTTGGTTGTGTGTGTGTGTGTGTTAGTTTTTTTTAATGACAGGGAGCGCCCCCCCCCCCCCCCCCCCCCAAAACAAATATTGTAGGAATGGTAAAACACTGGATACATAACACCACCCGTAAACACTGTAAATTGATTAAGACACTCAAAGGGTACCAAGCAAAGACCTCCAGCTGATAAATACTGAACTTCCCAACCGCTACATGTTGTACACATATATGAATCACAAACTCATTCGGTCAAATTGAAATACAAGACATTAACCCAACATGATTATGGTCACTTCAATTGGCTATAGCATTAAGAGAATTAGTGATACTGATAAAACATGCCAGTAAGAACTTATGAGGTACCAGTCGCAACCGAGTACTACCGAGGTACAGGTCCAATACATAAGCATTTTTAATTAGACTCCAGGCTTATGTACACCTGCTTTTTCAATTTTTACTTTAGTAGTTAAAAATCTGTGTCAGCCACTTTCACATGCAATCAGTTGACAGACTCTCAGCAATTGATGAAATCCTATGTATTTTAGTATAGGAAGATGAAGACTTTCGAGGATATAACCTGCTTCTGGCCATGATTAAATTGACTTGAATTTTATAGTTTTTTCATGTTATATAGTTTGCAGCCCCAATCCGAATTAGGCTAGATCCAAGGAAATCCTTTTTTTTTTAACTAATGATAAAGATGGTTGATCAATATTTTAAAATTAATTTGAGTAGTTGTGTGTAAAAACAAAAAAAGGCAAACAGTCATTTGTCATTTCAGAAATGGCAGTTGGTCAGTGCAAATTTCCCATAAAATTAGAGTCAATGTTGCATAAAGTATGTAATGATTCGGGTCTCTAGCTTTTCATGAACGTCGAGTCGAGGCCCTGTATTAGGGCATGGTGTTGGATCTTTCATAAGTTCACGCTTATTCGGTCTGGGTCTGGTTCCTGCTAGTAATTTTTGGTGTATTGACCTAACCTGAGCCTAACCCCTTTTTTTTTTCTTTCCAAAGATTTTGGCTCCTCTGCCATTTATTTATCTCTAACTGAATAAATTATTTTAGAGTTCCCATGATTGCATTAATTTACTGGTAGAAGATATGAGCGTGGAAAATTCACCAAAGATGGATTTGTAAAACTTCCTTTCCTCAAAAGAGGCCATGTTAAAGCAGGGCACGGGCACATCTTCACGGAAAAGTCTTTCCATTTTTTAGTGCAAAGCATAAAGACAAATGCAATTTTGTAGCCATACCACAAAAAAAGTGTTTCTAATAAAGGGGTATATACATAAGCCAAACATTTCCTAATTTATGGTTGTAAATGGATACCCGATTCTCCAAAGATTTTGACCCAAGAAAAACTGGATTTTAAACCTATTTTAAGTTCCGATTCATAAATGAGTACAAGTCCAGTTCTAGATCCACAAGGTTTTTAACCTATGGACCTTAGAGCCGACACAAGAGCCTTTAATATTGCAAATTATAGTTCAAAATCAACTTTAATTTGATATTTTTATATTTAATCTTAAAAATAGTAGACTTGATAAATTATTATAAATTAAATAATATCCTTAATTTAAAAAAATTAAAAATTAAGACAGTTATAAGAAGAACCAGTTTTGAAACTAGGTCCCAATTCTCCGACTTATCAAAACTGGATCTTATCAGAACTGGATCTGGAACCAACAAACCAGGTTCCAAGTCAGAACCAGTTCCGAAAATTTAAAAAACAGATTGGGTCCAGTTTGGACCCATTCCGAAATCGACCTATTTGTAACCCTACCTAAATCTAGTACAATTTGTTTGGAAAAACTTAAAACTGAAATCAAACAAAGAAAAAGTTACCAGGAACGAATTGTTCTTCTGTGGAACATTTCCACACTCTAGGTAAATTGTAACCAATTTCTTAGGAAACGACAAACACCCAGGACGACAATGAAACAGAAAAGTCCTGTTTTTTCCCAAAAGTGCAAACCAGCAGTCCCATGGATGCTATATAGAAAGAAAAACGCTCAGCAAAACGCCCCCAAATGTGCAAACCAGAAGTCCCATGGATGCTATGTAGAAAGAAAAAGACTCAGCAAACACACCCCGCACCCAAAAAAAAAACACAAGAAATAAAATAAAAAATTATTGTTCTATACTCTCTTTTCTTACATTTTTTTATCTCTTCAGCCAAAAAAAAAAAACAAACTTTAAAGTTAGAAAATTAATAAAATAACACAAAACAAAAACTCAATATAGTACGATATGCTCAGTTTAAATCCTAGAAGTATCCATGCCGTCTCAAAGTACTGTTACAAGTACCATATCAATCTCACACCAGTACATGTAAAAGTATCAAGTCCATTGGGCATGTGCAAGTTTCTGGTTATCATAAATGAAGCTTTTAACTGTAACACCAATGTGAATTACTGTGTCCCAACTGTACAAACAATACAGAAAAGGGGAAATTAATGGTCTTTCCGAGATAACTGACAGGCCCAGGGTCATGTAGATCATATTCATACCGCAATGTGCTAACGTAAGAAGCAGTGGTGGAAGGAATACATTCACGTGCATGGATTCTTCCAAATCATCAGCAATTCCCCAAACAGAACTCCAAACAACTATCTCACCTCGTGGCATAAGAACTAGCAAACACTTGTGAGAGGCAGACAGCTATTATTTGAGATCAAGTTGATCAAACTACCGCTGATGATAAAGTAGTAACCATTTGTTTTACAAAACTGGCATAAAATCCAGCTGAAATTATGAGAACATGTTGCTAACAACCAAATCAGAACAAGCTTGACCCGAAAATTGACAAAAATAAAGCTCTGATTCTCTTCAATCGATTGTGCTCATTCCTGCATCCAAAAAATTTGGAAAGAAAAATACAAAACCAATCAGAGCCAAGAATCTTTGCATATCAATAGGACTCGTCTCATTATTGCAATAGTAGCAACCAATGTTTTCAGGTACATAAGCATCAAATGTGTTGAAGCAAATAACAAATGCTTATGTAAGTTTGTTAATGTGACAGTGGGAACTCCTTTCTCGTCCATTTTCACATAGACAACTGTTAATTGACACCTACAACATCAAGGCATTAATCAGTTGGGTGCCAGCATAAATCAATAGCCAATTACACTGACCAGCCTAAATCTCAGGTAGCACTAGCAAGTAAATTGAATGTGGAACATGGCTAAGCCTTTTTCAACCGACCATTTTTATACTTACACCTGTGACCCGTCACCTGGCAATTTATCCTACCTTGACACATACAACAGGACACATGCATGATATTAGCAAAACCCTTGGCACCTGTTTGGCATAGTGTAACCATTATCCATCGAGGCACCAAAAGATCAGCCTATCAGCAGTTTGGCGCAGTAGCAGTCCTTGTCAGGCACAACTTAACCATGACCATCCACTTCAGAATTGATTGAAAGTAAGAGCACCTTTATGGAAAATAGGACACAATTTATCACCATCCATTTTAGAATGGATTGAAAGTGAATGCCTCTATAGAGAAGTGTAAATCACAAAATAGCAAATTACTACTACAAGAATAAGGCACTATTCCACTACTTCGCAGTTTGCACTGCTACACTAACGAACAGTCCCTTACTTTGATAAGCTTATCATAAAATTAGTCTTTCCCACACTTCACTTGTTAGCACTCTGCACTCATAAATCAAATGGTCCGCACAGATTCAATGTACATTGGCAATGTACATTTGACACTAGGAGTGCAACTTAGATTCAATTCTACTGGCAACCCATCCAAAGATGGGTTGGGCTGGGCTGGGTTGCATTGTCTAAGATATAGGTTGGTCTTGGACCCAAAAGCGTCAACTGAAATTAAATGTGGATCAGACCTGGGCTGAGGTCTTGGGTGACCCAACCCAAGACTGATTGTGCATATAATTATAGGAAAATGTTCTCCTACAAGCAAACAGCATATTTTTCATATGCAGTCCAAGCTCGTGGAGCCTACATAACGGTAAAATTTTATTTCACCAAGAAGCCCCATGTTTTTCAATCATTGTACCAAACCCTTTTAACATTCCTCCGAGTGTGAGGGTTTATGTAATTGGATTGGGCTCACCCCAAAACAACTAAACCAACCCAAGTTGCACCACTATTTGACACGGATGGTTCTCTGGTAATTAATTTCTTTGATTTTTTGGACAGGTTTCTGGTAAGATCTGTTGCAACAAAAAATTTATCAGAGAAATCATGTATAAAAATGCTGGTATATTTTTAAAATGTAAGAATGGCATGATGGATTTGTGTTTAATGATATGCCCAGAAATGAATATGGAAAGTGCAGATATGGGGAGCTTGCAGATGCCTCCACATTCAGATACGCAAAATTACAAAGGAAAGGCTAATCTCAAAGTAAAACATGCCACAGTGCAGTATTAGTATCAGCTGAGGATTGAGTGTCCTAGTATTCATAACAGCTCAGCCGTTAGTCCACATCCAGTATAGTATTGAAGTTGAAACAGAGAAAATAAAGGACAAAGTAATTCATAGGCAAGAAATAAAACATACCTCATCATCGCTATCTTCCGCCTTCTTCAGTTGTGTGTTCCCACGCTCCCTGCTAAATGGCAATTTCATCGGTCCAAATGGAGTGTCCACATCAAGGCTTCCCTTCATTGTATAACCAGTGCCTCTTCCCCTTATCATATCCCAAAGTGCAGACCCAAAGTCCTTTGGCCTAAAGGATATGGGAAGCTCAACAACATTTTGTCCATTCTTATCAATCTTCGCAGACTTTGAGAGTTGAGCACCGCCAATGCTCACTTCTGCCAGCCACACCTCGTATTCCAATGAGTTCAATCCCAAATCAAAATCATTCTTGTTGTCTACTTTCAGATGGAGGGTTGCACTCGTCTCCTCAAAGGAAAATGTATCGAATTTTATCTTCTCTAAATCCACACTAGGCTTGTAAGGGACAGGTATTTCACCCGTCTTCTCAATAGGCAAAGTAATACTCCCTATAACGGGTACATCCACAATGAGATCAACCTTGACCTTATAAGGAATTATGCTACCTGACTTAATATCACTGTATGTACTCTTAATATCATCGTAGATTAGCGACACTGGTACTTTGACAGTTTCTGATCCATGGGCATGGATGGTACCAGCATCGGGTATGAGGCCGGATATGAGCTTCCTACCAGAACTTTCAACCAGGTAATTTATGTCGACAAGAGGAATTGGAACCGGGTTTGGATTTGTTACAAGGAGATCAATGACAAGGTCAGCCTTCTTCAAATCAATAAATGGGATGTGAACAGCAGTAACATCTGCAGTGGGTTTACCAAACCCTACAGCTTCTTCAATCTTATCTCCTACATCATGGATGAAATCTTTTACCTTGTCTAAGAAGCCTAATTTTTCTCCATCATTTTCTTTCTCCTTACCAACTGCTCTATCAGAAGATTCCATGACTTCAACAGGAGAAAAGAGAACTGGCCCTGATCCTAAAACACAATGCAGAGAAGAACCTAAGAGAAGAATTTTCCACAGAACAGACACTTTAATAACAATCTACTCTTGATCTAGACATACAAAAATAAGCTGTTTCTGACCAAAGCAATTGATGATTCGATGTGAAACAATTGAAAGAGAACTTTCAAAGTACACTAAAATCAAGTGCTATTTGTAAACAAAGAATGTTAATTCTGTGTAAACAACTGCATATTGATTTATTTATTTTGCATGAATAATTAAATAAACTTGACTGTTTACAGAATAAATTTTATTTGTATATTTGAAAGCCATTTATTTAGAGAGATAATAATGTAAACAAACTGGGAACAATCAGAGAACTGTTGTATTCTGAAGATAATTTCGATCATAGTGCCCTTTGGTTTCATTAGATAAATATACTATATGTGTGGCTCAGGATAGATTAGAATAGAGAAATAGAATTCATATAGCCGACCCCAATATAGTTGGCACAAGGTTTTGGTTGATGATCATATGTGTGTGTTCTATGATGTTTCTGCAATGCAAATAGTTTATTTTTCAATTGAGTTCAAGGTTTCTGGAGATTACATTTACAACTTGCAATGCATTGGGCACATCTTACATGACAAGAACCTACAGTCCAAGCTTCTGACATCATCAATGTTCCAGAATCCAGACCAATCTAAATAATGGTTCAGGGCTAAATCCAAAAATATTTCAGTTCGAAAAAACTAGGCTAAAGTCCAAAATTTTCAGAAAACAAGTACTACCAAAGCCTGGATTAAGATATTGGTTTTAGTTCTAGAATGCAAATAACCAAATTTGGATGGACTGGGTCTTGCATATGCATTTAAAACATAACATGGATAGGGCGTATCCTATCAAGTTCAAGAGACAAATGGCAGAACATTTTGAACTTAAGGGAGTGAAAAGAACTTAGATGGGTGTTTGGCAAAGATGAAACATGAATAGATGCAGCAAATAGGATGAAATCCACTCATTTCTGGTGCTTCATGAATTATGGGTACATTTCCGTCTGATTTTACATTTCACAATCTTTCCCAGTCGTTCTCAAGTCCCATTCAAGCGATCAGAACTGTATTTTACAAATAGCCATGAAAGAAATGTTTAGCTTCCATTTTTCCATGAATTTTCAAATGTTGGAACAGGTTTCCTCCACCTAAGGAAATTTACATTTCAGGAAGTCAACTTTACATCACACTTTGATGGAAACACATGCAAGCCCATATTTTTGTTTACAACAGAGCTTGAATTTAAGCACTGCAACATTACGCTTTTCCTTTTGCCTTTTTTTGTCTTTTTATAGGAATGGTGAAACATTATGATTTTCTTTGAGAATGCAATGTCTCTTGTAAATAGAGACAAGACTAACTTCACACCGGAGGAAAAAAAAAAAGTTGAAAAAGAACATCCTAATATAACAAATCTCACACATGAACTATTGCAATCTATAACTAGAACCGGAAAAGTAAACCATGATATGTTTTCATCTGGATAAGTGCATTTAGTATTCAGTGATGATAAACAAACAAGTGTTTAAGATACAATAACCAACAAGTGCCACTTAGTTGATGCTAATCCTGTAAACTACGATATGCAATCGAGATAAATGCATTAACAGATTCAAAGAAAACAAATTAAAATATGTTCCAGAATTGAGACTCAACAACCAGCAAGTGCGACCTAGTTGATGGTTAATCCTGTAAAGTCTTGATTGGTGGGCCACTTTTTGACACATCTAACATAAATCAGTAACAATCCCATTGATTCTCTATTTCTGAAGTGGTTAGAAGAAGTTTGCAAAACCACTCCAGAGAATAATTATTTGAATTTCTAACTGCTGCAACATCAATGTGCAGTACAATGTCAATTGTATACTTTAGATTGCTCAATTTAATCAAACACAAGGAGGAATTGTGCCTTTACCAATCCTATAATTAGGAGTTCAGCTCGGCGAGCCTTTGCCTCACAGAACAAGCAAGCTCTCTCTCCCCAATGGAGGTAAGCCCTTCCACCACCCTCTGCCTCATCCCTATATATGGTATCAGTCCTCTCCGCGCCATCTCCATCACAACCTTCCCCGCGAGCACATACTCCCCTCTCTCCACACACCCCTCCACCACCATCTCATAGCTCTCAAACCCCACCTCACAACCCTCCCTCTCCAGAAACCCCACCATCTCCGCCGCCGTCCCCGTCTCCCTATTCGCCCGCATGGCCGCCACCACCCTTCCCAACGTCCCCTGCCTCGGCGTCAACCCCATTTCCCCCACCATCTCCCTCACCAGCTCCCCCGCGTCCTCCGTCCACCTCCCCCGGCACAATTCCCCGATCACCACCCCATAACTCTCCGAATCAGGATCACAGCCGGCCCGGCGCATCCCCTTCAGGACCCGAACCGCCTCCGCCCCATCCCCGACAGAGCAGAGCGAAGACAGCAGGAAATTGCAGGTGCCGCGGTCGGGCCGGTACCCGATCTCCCGCGCCTCCGACAGAATCCCAGCGACGGATTGGCTCCGGCGGCGGCGGCGCCGCCAGGAGAGGGAGAGGGAGAGGCGGGTCTGCGGGGCGGGGTCGCGGCCGGACCGGAGGGTTTGCCGGAGGACGGCGAGGGCGAGGGGGAGGGAGTCTGGGGTCTCTAGGGCGTGGAAGAGGAGGCAGGAGTAGGCGGCGAACGGCCGAGATCGCGGGCGGACGGCGAGGAAGGATTGCAGGATTTGGTCGACGATGTGGGTTTGGGAGGAGGAAGATGAGAGGAAGGAGAAGGGGTTAGGGTTAGGGTTTATGTGGGGTTCTAGATCGGATAAGAGATTTGGGATTTGGTGGAAGTTGTTTGTTTCGATTGCGGCTTTGATAGCGTCTTGGTGAAAATGCCGTGTTTGGGGAATTGAGGGACGGAGGAAAAGGGCATGGAATTTACGCAGAGTCGCCTTCGCTCTCATCTCTGGCGGTAAAGCCCAGACTCCCGCCCTCTGCCGCAAATGCTTGCACAACGGGGAAAATGAAATCCACGTATAGTGGGGAATGTTGGGAACCTGGGTGGCGAAAACGGATTCAAGTAAAAATAAAACAAGTTGTGTCTAAGCCCAAAGGTCTAAGTTTTTGGCAATCAAGACTAATCCTGCTTTGACCGCGGAGAGCCGGTAAATTTCATGCGACTCCAATGTAGGGGCACAGTATAAATTCGCAATCTCTAAGAATAAAGGGAGTTTTTACACCAACTAAGCTATCCCTCTCTAATATAATGTTGTCAATAATAAAAATATTTCTAATATGTAATCCCTAGGCACGTAATATGGAATCCGTAGGGCATGCTGTTCGAAGCCCAAATGTGCTCTATTGCTATTGAAAAATCCTCAATTATACAAACGCTTCATATATTGCGAATCGTGCCAGATGAAACTGAGCAAATGGTGAGTTTCTCCTGTTTTATTTTTTATTTACTTTGGAAATTAAGGTGTATTAAATAGATAGATGTAACCATAAATCAAACCTTAATTAAAGCAAGCAAATAGAATTTCCTTTAACCAACCTTTTGCTTTTGCTCTTCCCTTGTTTTCTCCTTTCTTTCTGTTTCAAGAAAGAAATGCTTTTCCTGAAAATTACAGTAGAGAGGAGGGAAATGCTTTCATGGTAAGTGAGGGACGCAAGAATAGGCATGAGATGGGACCGCTTTAACGAACTTCTCAAGATGCACCACTCGTTTTGCGTGAGAAGAGTCTCTGTAGCATTATTTCAGCCAAAGCTCTACTAGTTTATCTGGAAATCTTTTAATCTCATTTTAACTAGTCTCGTGCATGGGCCTGCCATTAGATTTACTGCATATAAAGCATGTAATTAAGGACATCATTTTCCTGCGCACAGTTTGCATTGGGACGATATTCATGCATCACTCGGAAGATGGCCCCACCTATTGAATGCACCTTTGCGCGATGTGCATAAGCACTGTGAAGAGGTGGATATTATCCTACTTTTAAAATTAAAAAATACATGTTGAAGAGAGTTAAACCAAATGAGTTCTTTATGATTAATCTAAAAGTCAGCCTAACCAAAAGGGCTTTTATGTGGACTGTGTTTTAATGTCGGAGTTCTCTCGATTTGTTATTATGGTTTGAATGCTTGGATTTAGATTGCGCTATTTGGGGGAGCATCGAATTCGATGCTCGTTAATTAGGTGTAAAATATTTACCAGAGTAGTCACATGGGATACTCACAACTTGAGTGAGATTTATAGTTTGAAAGACTCCTTACATGATTTTAAAAATAAAATATTTTATTTATTGCATATCTAACACAGGGCCTAAAGACTGAAGTATAATTTAGCCTATAATATAAATATAAAAGTCAATGCTTTTAAATAGTTTGAATTCCTTTTTTTATGAACATCTATCTAATGTGAATTGAGACTCCCCAGCTCTTGCTCAGCTAGTAAGAGTCAAGAGTGTGTGAAGGGTGGAGTGCATAGTAGAAAAACAGGGAAAATAAAAATAATAAATTTGTGACTACGGTGCAAGCCTTAGGGCAACTATGATACTTAAATGGAAGCAGACTTTCAAATTCCTGGTTGAACAACACCTCTGGTCATTTAATTTCTGTAAGAGAATGGCTACCACAGTGGCAAATGCCTTGTTGAAAACAAGCTAGCCCATCATGGTTATCATCTCCTTTTGATTACCAAATGACATTCAATATTTTCATAAGATAGCACTTGGCCACCCTGCAACTTACATTCGCACGCTCTACTTACAAGGACTATTCTATATTTAGATCATGCAGCTTGCAATATTACTCAATGAATTATTCTTAAAGAAAAAAAAACAGTCAATGTAGCAAAGTAATTTTGAAAATGGACACCTTTTATCAAGCGTGGGTGTTTTTGAACACACCCTGCTCAAGCACCTAATAGAGTATATCAGCTTATGCTTCATTTAGGTGGACCTTTAAATAAGAACTTTTTTTTATAGTCATCAATTTAACATTGGACACTCATTCAAATGAATTAGATTATCAAATCAATTGTGTAAATATTTTAGATGGACTATTATTCTAGTGATGGCGATGATGATGATGATTTAAGCCCAAGGAAGCGTGATCATAATAAGTTGAGCACCGGTGACAGGAAGATGCGAGAGGCGAGGGTCCTTTTGAAAATCGATCGGCAGAAAACGACAAGCACTAGAAATACAAAGTTTCCCTCCTTTTATCTTTGCAAATATGGGGCAAAAGCAGACAGCAAAAAAAGCGCTTTTTGGAATTTCTAACTCCTCCTTTTCCTTCCCTCCTCCCTCGTCCACGCATCCATGGAAGAAGGCGCGAAAATCCTCTCCATTTCCGACCTCCTCCGCCGAACTCGCCCTCTGACAGCTACTGCTTCTCTCAAAACCCCTCCCTCAAACTCTAAACCCCCCCAAACCCCTTCGTCTCCAACCCCCTCTTCCCACCATCCCCAAAACCCTACGCCTAAAACCCTCCAACCCCTCGGATATCCCGCACTCATCATCGGCACTGTCCATCTCCCCCATCCGACGACCCGGATCTCTTCCTGCTTCCATCACAACTACTGCCTCTCCTTCTCCGACGGCCCATCCGCCATCTGCTGCGCCCTTCTCGATCCAGACCTCAGCATCATCGGCAAGCGGATTCGCGTTCTTTCCTGGAATTTCATCCCCTCTAGATCCGACTGTGGATTGCTCGAGATCATCAGATGGGAAGTCGCGGAATCCACGCCCGCTGGGATTCACCTCCCTCTCCCCGATCGCGATCCGTCGATGCTGCTGATTTCAGCGGATTCTTCTCCGGAGAAGAATCCGAAGAGCGTTCGATCTCGAGTTCGCGGTCGACTGGAAGCTGTGAGCCCAGTTTCAGTCATTCCGTGTATGGTGCAGAGCAGTAGTGGCGGTTTGGGAATTGAATTTGAGCTTGGTTCTACTGAGAACAGGAACGTGACCGGATTCCTCGCGGAGATATCGGTCTGCAAGTGCTCGGAGTGTGGCAAGGATGCTCCAGTTACTGGGAAGATTCTCCATTCCTTCACCAAGCAGGTGTTTGTGTTCTTCTGCCAGGCGGCTTCGAATTGCCGCCCTTTATTATCGAAACTGCTCGGGCGAGTAGTTCTGATCACCGGGTTGAAGAAGAAGTCGATTGTTGTAGGAGGTGAAGAGTCCTATACGGTGTTTATCACGACAAATAGAGCTGCATTGCATTTGCCAGAGTCGCTTTCCGTGGTTATGCCGGTAAATAGACCGGTGGTTTTGGGAAGGGGTGAGACCGGCAGATACACAGGGTTTATCACTGGTGTGTACTTTCAAGGGTTGGTCGTGGAGTTAGATGAGAAAGTTTGGCTTTTGCTTACAGATCAGATACTTGTGCCACCTCATTCGCTGAGAGTTGGTGCTCTTGTAAGTTTTCCAACTTCAACTGTTTAAAATTTTGTAAGCCTTTGGCATTGTGGAAAATCTGGGGCCCATTGTTTGCATCCATTTACATATGTAAATGATGATGCACTTGCATAACTGTTATGCATTATCATATTTGTTCCTGCACACGATGAGGCCATTTTCAGCCTATATGTGAGAAGGTGGTAAACTATTACACAGTTAAAGGGTGAGAAGCAGTAGTACAGGTTGCGATAAGGGCATCAACCAAGATAGGTTGTGGGTTTGATCCCCTTCAACCACATCTCTCCATTGCACTTTTGTGAGTTCCAAATTGATAATTGGAGCTGTTCATCTTCTTTATTGGTCTAATAAACGGTAAAGGTCAAAAAATCCCTAAAGATCTTTAAATATTACTAGATTTTGAGAAATTTGTCAAAAAGTCCAAAAAACCCCAATCTATAGATCTAATTTTCTGCACTCCTGTCCCCAATTCATTATCTGAACTGTTGAATGTTCTCATATTGATAGTAAGCATCACAAACTTTAGTTTCATTACCTTTAATCTTCATAGCCAATCCATTGCTAGCTTTGTGTGTGTGTGTGTGTGTGTGTGTGTGTGTGTGTGTGTGTGTCCCCAATTCATTACTGAACTGTTGAATGTTCTCATATTGATAGTAAGCATCACGAACTTTAGTTTCATTTCCTTTAATCTTCATAGCCAATCCATTGCTAGCTCAGCGTGCGTGTGTGCGTGCTTACCATTCAGGAAAAAAAATCTTAAATCTTCATACATTTTAAGAGAATTGTGGTTACCATTCAGGAAAAAAAATCTTAAATCTTCATACATTTTGAAAAAAAATCTTAAATCTGCATACATTTTAAGAGATTTGTGAAAATGTCCAAAAAAAAAAAAAACCATATAAACATCTAAAACCGCTCAATGCACTCACTCATAAATAGTGATTTTGGCAAACATTCTAATGTGTTTCACATATGTATCATTTACACATGTAAACCTATTTTCCTATCCCATGCATAAAAGGCAAATGACATCTGCGCGCAAGTTGTGATAGGCTGCTGCTATAAACACACCAAATTTTGTATCAGATCGGATCAAACAATCTTTATCGAGATCAGATTGTTTACGACATGTAGATCAATCCACACCTTCTGTGGGCACTATGTTATTGTAGAACTAGACAACGGATGGGTAAGATCTCCTACAGCTTCTTCTTGCTTGGGCTACCCACCATGTGTGAACCTTATGTTGGTTTGCATATCCACTTTCCTCTCCTAATTAGAAAATCATTCCGACGTAGGAGAGTCCCCATTAGGAAATTGCTTTATTTGAGTATTGAGTCCAACTAAGGGGAGATTGCTGAGAGAAATCAAAGCAAGGAAGGGGTATCCCCACATTATGCCTAAGGTTCACCCATGTTCCATCAGACATGGGACCTGCGACAATTGCCAACAATTATGATATATCATAAGATATGGGAATCATGGAAGAGAATTGATGTTATGATGCATACTTTTTGGATGCGACGTTGTTTGGTGAATATTAGATTAGATGCCTTGTGCTGTGCAAAGGTGTTTGGTAGTCAGGACCGTCAGTAAGTGGGCACTATATCAATAAGCCAGAGCCTAAATGTTGTGAAAAATTTCCCTTCTGAATGTACATGTTCTATTCAAGATCTGGTGAACATTGTTTTAAACATCTGGTGGGCCGCTACTGCTGGGTGGTATTTGTGTTTTTAGGTAGGTGCCCTCTGCACCACCAAAACATTGGTCTTGATCACCATATATGTATGTGCCATGTGCACATTAGAGATTTGTTAGTGAGCATATTATGTGTTTTTATCTCTGTCTACTGGTCTGCAGATTTCTTTGAGCCACATTCACTTTATACGTCCCAAATTTTCCTGGGCCAAGATGCTGTTGCTGGGTGCTTGCTCGAAAACCAACATCAATGTGAAGGCATTTTCACCATTGGAAACCCAGTAGGTCCTATTGATTTAGAGCCTTGTGTTTTTTTTTCCATGGGGCTTTTTAGAGATACTGAAATAATGTGAATGGTTCCTTGTTACAGGTGTCATTTCAGGTCCCAGACACAGAGCTTGCTGGGAAAATTCATTGAATCCTTAACATTTTCTGCCAGACTCTGGTAGAAACTCTCTCTCTCTCTCTCTCTCTCACCACCCCCCCCCCCCCCCCCCCCCCCCCCCCCAACAACATAATATGATTTACTACTAACCTATTCGTCCCATACATGGATATCAGGGTATTGCTTACTGTGTCCTGTTTTAAGAAAAAATTTGCTGGAACATTATCTGAGAGGGAAATACTGGGATCAACACATGTAATTTTCTCGCTTGCTATGTTGTTCACTTCCTTTCAACCATAATTCCTTGGTTCATATTATTGACTTTTTAAATCATTGATATAATATTGCTGTCTTTTTTAAGTTCATGTTTAGCTGATATTAAATGTTTACAAGGTGTCTCCAGAAGGAGGGTTTGGTACAGAAATATGCTAGATCAAGCTTGCCTTTATGTGCCTTTCGAGTCAGGGTAAATTGGTAAAAAATGCTTTTGTACTTGTGCTTGTTACTCAATCTCATGATGTGCATTTTTATTTCTGTGTCTATTTCAGTCTGCACTGCCATCTTCCATAAAACCTCAGCATGTGCATGCACGCACACATACATACAAACTCACACATATATTTTTATATTAATCTCTAACCTCCATATCATATTTGCAGCATGGATTATTCACGGAATTCTGCAAGCATGATCCGGGTTGTTGTGGCAATGAAACAAGTTTTGATCCCTTGAAATTGGTATGCCATGAATATGATTTTTTTGTGATTCAATTGGCTTTAGTTTTCTTGTGAATTTGACTGTTTGGCCTTGAGAATTTTGAGATGTAAAATTTATAGAGAAATTCATAGAGACCTGAGCCCTGAAAATTAATGAAGATTCCTTTTGTCCAATGGTTTCATGAGTCTCATCATGTATGGATAATCTAGATTGGAAGATTATTATCCTTTTCGACTGATAACCACCAAGAATGGATTGTGTTAAGAAGATAATATGGCAATGGGCCCAAAAAGAAGTGTGGATGATGAGGAAATACTAACCTGGAATATTTCTAAATTATCTCCCATATCCATCCACCATGAGTTATATCATATCGAAAGTATGGGACTATGGGTCATTGAACCATGATAACCATGGGCATGGAATCTTGTACCATGATAAACTATATGTACTCCGTCTGAGCACTGTTATCCTTATATGTGTGCTTTACTGAGACTTAATTGAATGAGTATTCAAGAATGTCATCTCATGAATTTATTATGTTGGATAATGTAATCTTGCTTTCAGGCAGTACCCATATGTAATTTTGTATCCGAGTGTCAAGCCATGTGGGTGATTTTATTCTCACGAATGCTAAAGGATGCTGAAACAATTGGGTTGAACCTCTATGCTAGCCTTCCTTCTTGTGAAGGAAAGTCTTATTCTCGACTAACCAGACAAATTGTTTCCAGTGTGGATCTTGGAGTTGTTTTGGTGGGCACTCTAAAGGTTAGCTTTTATTGCTATTTCTATTTAAAACCAATAAACTACAATTATAAAAATCAGTCCTCTGAACATTGGCAGGAGGAAAGACACTAGGTACAACATTAATCATCCACACTTGTGCACTGGAAAACTTAAATGCACACTCTATCTAGAATGTAAGTTCATTATATGAAAAGTTGCTGGACATGGTTCTTAAATTTCTTCTTGTTTTTACATTTTCAGATTTGTCCAACTTCAGGGAGGTTCCAGTTGGTTGATGCAACTGGAAGTATTGACGTTGTGATACCAGATTTGTTATCAAATGGAGATGTTGGTAAATTATATGAGGTGATGTCTGCTTCTCATCTATTATTTACATTACGTAAGATTGGAAAGTGTTCTGATTTTAGCCGTTTTCACACAATTTTTTTTGTGGTGGCTTGTCATGCCACCCAGAGTACAAGCAGCCAGTGGCGGAGCTAGAAATTTCTCTTAGTGGGGGCAAAAAGGAACCATTATAATTCACTAAACCAAAAAAAAACATTATAGATAAATGTATAGACATAAATAGGTGAACATCAAAACATTTTAATTCCATTGCATGAAAAATGATGTCTTTAACTGCGGGAATGCTGACAGGATATATGTGTCTAGTTTGGCTAAGAAGCTCAAGTTTGATGGCTCTTGGGCACTTTCATTTATAGCTCTAAAATTTGGTTTATTTTTTAAATTTACATTCTTGTCGATTCTTTTTTGACTTTCAGATGATTTTGTCTGTATTTAGAATACTAGTGGAAAATTTTCCAAATTTGAGTGTATCCACCTTAGATTTGTTAGTCCTTGAATTTAATATTACAAAGACTGGACAAGATGAAATTGTCTCTTTGCTTTATGACCAGTCACTGAGATTTTGATATCACAAATCCATTTGTTTGGAGGTTTTTGTGTGGGAAATTCCATTTTGGAAAACTTGAAAATGTGTATAGCTCCTGTGCTACCATGCATATCAAAATAGGAAAAACTGAAAAACAAAAATCCTACCATCCACGGAGCTTGCTGTAAGCCTAAAAATTCATCTTGAATTAATGCATAATAAGGCAAAGCAGCAAGATGGTTTGTGTTTGTTTTGCAAAATAAAGATTAAATCAATTAGAAGACCGTAGCTATTAAAGATTTGAGGACATGCCTCCAATAATAGAAGTGGGAGCATATTATTCAAAATAATCAAAATGCCATATCCATATCTATGTAGTATAAAACATTATCTTCCACCTCAAAAAATTCAAGATTAATGGTTGTGATTATCAATCAACAATTAGTGAGAAGAAGTAAAGAAGTTGAAGATGACTTGCCGTATGAGTTATCCACTTTGGATTGCTTATTTTTCGGGAGAAAAAGACATTATTATTCTTAGGCTTTTTGTTATTCTATTTTTTTGTAGTCCTAGAAGTTGAGGATAGGCAAAAGGTGAATAAAAATGCAAGATGTTAGAAAAAAAACTGAAAAGGGCTAGAAAGTCCCCTTTGTGGGTCGGCCTTGTTGCGTACATGGGCGTACATTGGACATGTATAAAGGTGATGAGAGTAAACACTTGCTGCAAATTGTAGTACACTAACTTTTGGGCAATCCCAAGTGGGGCAGCTCTAACGACATGCACAAGTCACATACTCACATGAGTGGGCCAAGAGCCCATGTGGGAGTATCTAACTCATGCATTTCCACATTTGAATATAAGCAGTGCACTAATCTTCCATGACTCAAATCTTATTGCCAATTCAACATTTCAATTTTCAAAAATTTCAGTGGGGGCAATTGACCCCACTGGCCCTCCCCTCCCTTTGCTCCTGCATGCAGCATAGGATGATACCTAGAGGGGAAGGAGTTTAAGCTTCCCATAAGCTCTTCATAAAAGGGAATTTCATGGTTCATGCATGGAAGGTCTCTACCAAGAGGGATTCCCAAAAATATTATCACCAATAATCTCATAACACTCATCGATTTTGTTGCACACTTTTTCTGTCAAAATATACAATCTCATATACTCAACCATGCTGGTACAATTACATTTTTAGAGAGAGAGAGAGAGAGAGAGAGAGAGAGAGAGAGAGAGAGAGAGAGAGAGAGAGAGAGAGAGAGTCTCTTTTCCTTATCTAACTAGCAGTTGGTGAGGTTAAGGAGAAGAATTTTATTAATTTAAGAGAGTAAACTGTTATATAGGCATTTTGGATGTCCCTGTTTGGCCAATTGTTTGCTTATGGCAAATAATTTAGGATTTTCATTTTCTTGGCAGCCTTCTATGTATTTTGATTTGTAATAGTTCTATTTGTCTAATTTTCAGCTCTCCACCTTATGTGATGCAACATCTCTCTGTCTTTTGAGCTAGCTATCATGTCATCTCCTTCAGGTGTTAGCCATAACCATATCCACAGGATATAACATTGGCACTAGTGTTGGAAATATTCTAAGCTACAATTTCACCATATCATTGTGTACTTAATCTATTATTTGTAAAAATTCCTTTAGTTTTCTACTTTCTAACATAATTAGCTTTATGCTTTATTATTTTCTTTTTAAATTGTTTGGCTAATAAAAATTTGTTTCATTGACCAATATCAATATGTATGGCCTGATTTGCATCATTTTCTGGACAGGCTGCTATCTGATGCCAATATGTTTTAATCAAAAGGCATAAAAATAGAAACTCCATAAATAATATGGGACGTTTGACATGTCCAATTAAGCATGCTACTACATTCTTCAATTAAACATGTGCAAAAACCAGGTTTAAGTAACTTGTGTGTCCCTTTCTTATTGGTCAGCCATGGGCTTGAACTTTGGCCTTCTTTTGTATTCCGATGGGACCTTTGGCTGCACCAATTTACTTGTCTGTCTCACTTTATTTATTCTCTGATATGCTACTGTGCTGCCTGCTTTATCATGGATAAGTGAGTTTCCCTTTTTTTTTTTTTTTTTGGTTTTGTCTTTGTTTTTTTTTTTTGTCTTTTTGAGGAGGGGGATGGGATATCCGATCTAGCCTCCTACTCAGCTACCTTCTATTTCTAAGAGTGCTGCTGGTCTAAGAGTTACCTGTATGAACTTTACCAACTATGCTTCTTGATGTTTTGGTGGTATGCCTGTAGTAGTAGAATACATGTTCAGGTATATGGCTGCTTGTTTTTGAATGGCATTGTTTTTTTAGTTGTAGTGTTTCTTATGTCTTTCATCTGATGTACAGGTTAAGGACTATAGACTTGTTCTAGAAGGCTTGCCTGTACAAATAGATCCTTTAAGAATGCCTAAGAGCGAATCATTTTCTTGCCGAAGTATCTTTCAACATGTTTCGCTGAAGAGAGAGCTAGATCATCTGACGGTATATGTCCACTTCTATTTGAGGAGTGCAACCTGTCTTAATGTCTGCTTATCTCTTCCTTCATGTAGAGATACACTGGATTGTTTTAAACCAATCAGTGGGGGAATGTATCACCTACTAGTTGTAACACACAAGGTTTCTGCCACTCAGAAAGTATGTTCCCCTTAGGGTTTGTGCATGTTATTGATGAATATCATGTCTCTGTTTTTTGTATCAAGATATATAAAATCTGGAATTTTTTTCTATTTCAGTTTCAAGATAGTCTGAACATTCCAAACAGATCAAGCTTGTTCGCTGAAGCCATTATTTTGCCTTGCAATTTATTTCTTAATAAGGAAAATGGTGATAGTCAACCACTGAAATTTCCCCTAGGCAATCTCAAGGCACTCTTACATTATGCCAAAATGAAAGATGACACTCAAAAATCCTCGTTCAAAAGACAAAAGATTGTTCATGCACTGAACGGAGCTGAGCCTTGCAGTTACAGGAATAGCTTAGAAGTGGTTGGCGAGGAAGGGTATGAACTTCAGATCAAGAAAAAACATATGGACTTGTGTTCACCTCCTGAAATTCCATGTTTTGTTGCTGTTAGAAGAGATGATAATGAGGGGCTGCTTGTGCCAGGCTTCTTGTTTTGTGTAAACAGTAATGCAGTGGACAATTTTGTTGACAAACAAAATGCACAGAAGGTTCTGCTGGAATTTGGATCTGAAAGCTTCAACATGTATCAGGTAGATATTTGATATATTTTTACTTTTAGCCATAGAACATAGTGTATCCGGTAGCCAGCCCCAACATCTTTGGGAGATGGCTTTGATGATGATGATGAGCCATAGTGTGTCCAAATCTTTCATGTAATATAGGGCTGCCAACAGTTTGGCCTGCTTGCTGTCTTGGAGACTGCTTGTAGCGTAAAAATCCATACCTACCACAATCTTATGAGGCTATAAGTTGGGGCATTTCTAATCCATGCATAGACCTCATCCCCTTGTGATTGGAATGCATCTAGGTGGCCCCAACATGGTGATACATATATACTATGCATACTCATATATGAGAGAAAATTATTGCAAGTATCATACAGTGACTTTGATTGGTAAACTGTACATCGTTATCAATTTTTGCAGTCACTGTGCAAATTTACCTCTATCTGAGTGATACTGTTAGATTGGATTGTAAAAAAATGCACTTTATCTTGGGGAGTTGTCAAACGTCAAGGCCCCTTAACTCAAAGGTTATGATCTGGCAGGGATCATTTTTTTTGGTCCACTCCTAGTCCACACTATGACCTTTCCATCTTCCTCTCCATGATTGGAATGCAACCACGTGGGCCCCACAAGCTGGAGCCGTTTTAGCTTAAAAGAGCTCTCTCTCTCTCTCTCTCTCTCTCTCTCTCTCTCTCACCCACATATTTTTTTCCAAATTTCAGTTACTGCAGATTGGCATGTATTATATTGTTAAGTGTGCTAATGAAGAGCTTTTATGCAACCTAAAGGATCACACTGAGTATGATAATTGTGAAAAAGTTCTTGTCACTTCGCAAGCACCTTTGTGGAGTCTTTCATTCACATCTGTTGAGGTTCTTCAACAAAGTGAGCCACCTCAAGAGTGTTCGTTGGTGGCTTCTTCTGTAGGTAACAATGAGCAAGCTTTTGTGAATTCTCCTGCTGGAGATGTTTTGTTCCATAGATCTATCAAACCAATTGCAGATGTAAATCAGTGTCTCTCTGTGGAAGTCACCTGCCTCTTAAGGGAAGGCATGAAATCATTGGAAGATGGTCTGGTGAGGCCTTTGACCATGTCAAGTGAGCCTGTCAGTGTATCCACATGCCTCCAGACAATAATAGAAGCACCAATACAGCCTTCTGGACCTTCTATTTTCGATTGGAGGTTGCCTGAGGGAAATCTGGTATCATTATATGGAAATGTAATGGATGTGCATGGCTACTGCAATGCTGCCGAGAATAAATCACATTTAAGCAGTAAAAGAATTTGCAATATTAATCAGAGGGCCTTTCAAGAAGTACCAACTGGTGTCTGTATTCATGTCTATGATGACCACCACATGGTAATTTCCTGTTTCTTACCTACTAAATAGTTTCTTATTAGGGTTAAAAATTTTAAGATCTTACCTTGCCATGCTGTTTGATTACTCAGGTGAAGATTCGTGGCACTTTCACCGAGCATGCTTATCCTATTGGTTTTGGACCAGGAGTACATGCAACCTTTCACCGTGTTCTTATGACTGGGTATGGATTTCTTGGAATGATTTATGTAGGTTGAATTCATAAATGTAGTTTTCTGTTACTAGATGCATTTTTTGTTTTGGCATGTGTTTCACCATTCATCTGCTTTATATTTATTACTCTTATAGTATTGCAAGTATTGCTTCTTTATCACTTCTTTAAACACACGACTCAAGCGAAGTACATATTTTTATTAACATTTTGTACTGATTTTTAGATATCTTTTCATTTTAAAAACAATTTCAATGCATAAAGGACTACAATGGTGTGATAGATCCCCATGGCTTATGTTAACTTCATGGCCACTACATCAATCCAATAGTTTGTTAAATGGGTAAGACTCTAAAGCAAAACTATCAGTTGACCCTGTCCACTAGTATATCATTTTTGGTTAAGTCAGTAGCTAGTAGCTACTAGTATATCAACTAACACATTATTTTTGGAGGAGCCAGTAGCTACTAAGTAAAGGTTGACATTGTACAGAACTATTCAAATTTGATACATTTATCAGCTATTTATGAATATGGGAGGTCTGGTTGCCGCTGTTGAAGGAGAACTTTGTTATTGTCAATTCTGCAGTGGTTTACATAACTTCTTCAAATCATCTTCTTAATTGGGCATTTGATTGAGACTAATATGAAATAAAAGGTTGGAAATGTATCTTCATGGTTAGGATTCTGAATTTTTGGTTTCATATTATTTTGTGTTTGCTGGTCATTACAACAGCAAAACTCCTACAAAACCAGGCCTCTCCTAGATTCTTTTCTTCTTGTCTAGTTTTATAAAATTAACAAAATCTTTTGATGCGAACAAACTGAAATACTTTGTCCTGACTTTCCCATCCATTTACAGAACTCCCAGCAGACGGTGTCAATTGATGCTGTCCCCTGTATCTTTCATTGTGGTTAACTCTATTAAGGAAGTCAATCACCACTTCAATGACAGAAGTTCTATACAGCCGCCTTATTCAGAAATTCTAGATGAAAAGTTCTTTGACCTAGTTTCTTCAGGTTTAATTTCACAGCTGATGATTCACTGCCTAGGAAATAAGCCAGTTCGGATCCGGTGCAGGGTAAGATTACAGTTATTGGCCTGGTGTCTCTTTGTGCTAGACTTAGTTTTCGTTCTGTTTTTTTAACAGGTCCTATACATGTTTTGAATGCATGTAAATGAATTTCTTTTTGGGATTGCTTTCTGTCAAGCTCATCCTTTTTGGAGCATGATACAAACTTTTAATGGGATATCTTGTAGGTTGCGGCTGTTTATATTTTGCAGCTGGGAACTCACACATGTAGACTTGAAGAACCCATATCAGAGCAGCAGGCCAGGAAGCCAACTGTCAGTGTCCCACTTGCTGGTTTTATATTGGGTAAGCTTCATATGGTTTGTTTTGTAAAATGCTGCTCTTATGTTCTGGTCAAATGTTCATGTTCAAAATGTTTTTGTTCCTTAGTTGTAGTATCTGCTGATCATGTTCAAAATGTTTTTGTTTCTTACTTGTAGTATCTGTTGATCATGTGAGGTTTTGGTTGTGCTCTTTGGAATTTTGTTTGTCTATGTAAACTAGATGGTTCGGGAAAACATGTTGTTTATTCCATTTCATATAACCCTTAGAGTCCTGCAATATCTTAGAATCAAATTTAGATTTAAAAATAAAATATTAGATATGAATCAGGGGCAGAACCAAAAATTTTTTAAATCTGATTTTCTTTTCATATCATCCAACCCCCAACTTCCCACCGACCCACCCACCCTTCACCTGCACATGCACCTCCGACTAGTGCTTCCCCTGAATCTCGGTCTGTCACTGGCATGAATCATTTTAATACACCTACCATCGATATTTTAGCATTTACTCTTTATGGTAAAGCATTTCGTTCTTTTCTTTTATGTATATCTTATTTTGTGTAGATGATGGGTCATCCTTGTGTTGTTGCTGGGCTGATGGTGAGAGAGCAATGACATTGCTCAGGCTTTATGACACACCGAGGGCTTTCAGCAGGATATGTAGAAGCTCGAATAGAATGGGCAGCAACAAGACCCAAAGTACTACCAGCTATCATTTGGAAAAGATGCTGAAGAAGCACCAGAGAGTCACCGTGAAGAACCTAGGAGCTTTGCTGGATTCCTCTTGTCTGGATTTTACTTTTTCCATGAACTCAAATCAAGTCTTCAGTAGCTCAGATGAGAGCCTCCTCAAGTCCATCTTCCTAAATGCATGCCGTGGCTCACTCTTGGTGAGCTCCCTATTGAACTCTTAAGTTCACAATATATGCCTTTTGTTTATCCGTCACTAGTGCATATCTATTTGCTAAAATCACATGCAGCACTTTCCACATGCACTTCCAGAGACGATTGTGTAAATGTGGCTCGTGTGCCAAATCTAAGGTGTCCAAGCCATGCATCAAAAAGATCCAATGCATTTGCATAATGGAAAAAAGGCCAGGTCCACAGATGTTGCAGACCCTGCAGGTACATTGAATGTGGATTGTCAGACTTTGTTCTCTGCGTCCATCTGTGAGTCTGTTCCATGTAGTATGACCCCGTTTTGAACTAGTCTAGCCTTATCTTGGAGCAGAGCATCTGTATCCTTGGGCCCATCTCAACAATGGCTCAGATTTGCACATGTATGCCATCTTGTCATATTAAGCTGCATGACTGATTTTAGCAAGCTTCATGCATTCATTGTTCAACGAATATGATGTAGTGGAAGCCTTCACACCATATAATGGTACAAGGGTTTTCATATTTTGGTAGGTTTTAAAATTCAAAATGAAGGGGGGCAACTCATCTCCCCTTGATTTGAATTGAATTGTCTTGAGACACATTGATTTGGCCCCCAAGGCACAAAACCCTTGAAAAATATCATGAAAAATCTAATAAATGAAAATTAATATAATATACATACAGAGTTCTTAGAAATATCATGTTTAGACAGTATGAATTTTTTGTAAGTTGTAATTTTTTTTTTTTTTGGGCAGTGGGTTGGGTTGGAGGGGGTGGGGGGGGGGGGGGGGGGGGTGTGGGATTTTCAAATTTGAGGTCCTCACTCATCATTGATTGTGTGAAATTTTGTAGAAAATGCAGAACCCTTGGATAGCATATAGTAGATGTAGTTGGATTCCATGGTGCATGCCAAACATGGAATTTTTAGATTCCTCCCCTTAGAAATCCGCATTGAGGACATCAGACTCTCTCTAGCAAGGATGGTACCCAAATGTGCTCCAAAGCTTTTCCCAGCATGAGAAAAGGGGGAAGGGATGTGTTAAAAGCCTTCTTTAATATGAATCAGTGAGAAGGGATACTTGCAGGGGTGGTGTTGACTCAACTGATTTCTAAAACTATGCATTCAGTAGTGATACACGAAGCAAATATAGCTGAACTGTCTGATTTTCAAGTTCTTGATGGATGATTAGAATCATCCGATCAAGGTTTAGTGGGATCTTATGGCTTTTGTGGTGGGACCTTCTTGTTTCATGGGTTTACAACTAGAAAACACATCAATGGCCCATAATCCAAACAAAAGAAAATTTTAATAGTTTTCAGCTGCCCATGAACCAATGGTTTAGATCGCCAAAAGGCCCTACAATACTTGTATTGAGAACAGTTGCATAGATCTTGTATGGAATCAATGAACCAGGACAATGTCCGAACAAAAGTACGATGATTGCTTCTGTTAATGGTATGGAAATTGTGTTCCATAGAAGAGTTGTTGGAACACATGGAAACAATTGAAATATGTATTCCCGAATTCATTCCAATCCTAATAATGGTGAAGAAAATTTCCATATGACAAGCAAAGAAAGGTCCAGATATTGTGTTTGTGCCACGTGTTGGAAAGTTAGAGAAGGAATCAATGAATGTCATGGGGGAGATCTCAATATCATATTATTCACTTGGGAGAAATCATGAACAATAGGATCACCAATGTCAGATATTATGTTCCAGTGTCACCTCATTGGAGCCACATTGCAATGGGGGAAGATACACCCAGAAGAATTGGTAACACCTGACTATCAAATGTGAATTGGACAGGTTTCTTTACTTTGACCGACGGGAACACGAGTATCCATGCTCATCAGGATCGATCTTACCAAGGTGTGCTTGGACCAGAACCCCATAGTGTTAGATACGGCAAGAGTTGAGGGGTTATGTCATGTTCCAATTTGAGAACACATGGCCACATCATTAGGAAGGCCCATGCATGATAGACAATTGGTGGAAGGAAGCCCAAGTGCGAGGTTGGCTTACCTTTAGATTTGGTCAAATGTTAAAACCAACGAGAGTTTATTTGAGAAGCTATACTACAAAGAGATTCATTCTGTTATTTTAGCTTGATAATTAGTAATGATGAAGAGATTGATGAAGATGTTGAATATAGGATAAAGCAGAATGATATGTTTGGAAACTTACTTTTGGAGTACTTTGTGATCAGTGCACGCCCAAAAGGATTGAAGAAAAAATTTTATAAGACAATGATTAGACCAATTTTGACCTATGAAACAAAATTTTGGTTGATTAAGAAGTAACATATGCACAAAATGAATGTAGCATATCTGAGACTGTTGAAGTGGATGCATGGTTAAAACTAGAAAAAATAAAAATTAAAAATGAGTACTTTTGAGATTATTAAGGGGTGACATCATTAGGGGATAATATTAGAGAAACTTGGTTAAGAGGGTTCGAGCATGTCCAATGTAGGCCAACAACGGCGTTAGTAAGGTAAAATTTTGTCCATGCAAGTTGGTGGCCTAGCAAGGGGAAGAGATAAGCTGAATGAGACATGGATGGAGATCGTAAAAATAGATCTGAAAACTTGCAACTTAACTTAGGATTTGGTTGAGGATAAACTGGAATGGAGAAATATAATTTATGTAGCCAACCCTAACATAATTGGGGTAAGGTGTTGATGATGATGATAATGGTGATGAGTCTATTTAAGAAGATGATCAAAAGAAGAGTCCTAGAGTTGAGGATTGAGGTAAGATACTCAATGTTTTTTCGGTTGGTAACAACTAATTATATTAATAGAAGAAAGTCTGATACAAGAAGCCTTCTAAACAAATCGAAAAGGCATGATGGTATAAAAGAATTATGCCACAAGAAGGGAAAGCAAAAAAACAAAGGTGAATGTCATCACAGTGAAAGCTACAAGTTCGAAAACCTATCCTCCCCATTCTTAGCTAATGAATCTACGAAACCTTCTGCCAACCTCCCAATGTGTTGAAAGTGCACTCGAATTGAAGACGCTAAAACTCTAATCTCGTTAAGGTAAAATTGAAATCTCCAAGGAATGACAGCTAAAGATGATACCCACAGAATAGCATTGAGAGAATCACTTTCCACCTCTAATCATGAATGAAACGAGGAAGAGGCAAACATTCAAACAATTACTAGGATGGCCAACACCTCCACCTCATTAGACTTTAGTCTCAACATGCTTGGAAAACATTGTCACCATAACCTCCACTATCACGAAGCGCCCCACCAATACCTGCCGGCGCAGGGTTTTCTTTAGTTGCCCCATCCACATTAAATTTCATTAACCCTATAATGGGAGGAACCCAATATATTACCCTTTTCTCCCTTTTTATCCGACAAGATAATGAAGCCTCCCAGGCATTCAACACACCATCTACTATTAAAATTTCAAATTCTTTCTTGAAGGAGACCCATTTTGCAATTCCAACCAGCACTAATTATAATAAATCTTCCATGGACAACAAAGATTCTTAAATTTCTATTGTTCCCTTTTTTTCCACATCGACCACAAAATAGTTTCCAAGTGCTAGAATTAGGTATATCCATGCAAGAGAAAACGATAGAAAAGAAAACTCTTCGAAGACCCAAACTTAGACTTCTTAGACTGACACAAGACCCTCCTCCTAAAGGATACATCCCAAGACCCAAAGCCCCTCACCCACATAGCAATCTTTGCCCAAAGCCCACACGTTGACCATGAGTCTAAACAATCTAGGATAACATAGACAAAGAACCAAACCCCACCCAATCTAGGAAGATTCTCAATGTAGGAAGATTCTAAATGTAATACATTTGGACCACAAGCACTCAAGATCCTTATCGAAAGAGGAAATTAAGTCCTCGTCAGCAAAAGAGGAAAAATTGTAAATCATTTCAATAAAGAAAAGGTAGAGGGAAGGGTATGTTCAAGAGTGCTATGGCTTAAAGAGTGTGACAATAATACGGCTTTTCCCCCCAATATGGCAAGAGCATGGAAGAAGCAAAATTATATATGTAAAAAAGTCAGTGGGATGGTAATTAACTATGATGCTCATATACGGACACAGATACAAATATCGGGATGGGGAACGGAGATTCGATACGACAATTTCAGAAATTTAGAAGACGGGTACGAATACGGTATCACTTAAAATATGATACGGACATGGGATACGACATGGATAGGGGTACGGATATCATGTTTTAGTAGTATGTGATGCATCATACGTGACTAACTACTCGAAGTGGGTCCTTGGAAATCTCAGTCTAAAGTGGGATGATATGGTCAAACTTATAATCCAAAAAATTACAGCTATCAAAATTAAAATAAAAGGAGGGAGAGAAGTTTCAATTTTTCAAAGAGGGGCAAATATAATTTAAATTGAGAAAAGAAGGACATTGAATGACATGATAATAAAGACCACTTCCCCATCCAGTAAAAAAATATAAATAAAATGATAGAACTTTAAATATAAGAGTGAAAAGGGAAAAACAACCATCTAATATATAGTGAGTTTTCAGTTTTGCAATATTAAAATAAAACAAAGGGGGTTGAATGTAAAAATAAAAGTACTCTTTTTGAGTTATAACCAAAGATTTCAGACAAGATTTATTGTTTAGCTCAATTTTGGATGAATTCCTCTAATTTTGCTTTTTTATTTTCGTAAAATACAAAACAGTCATATTTTAAAAATGTGTGCCGTATTTCAGCTGTATCTTGCCATATCTCGTACCCGTATCCATATTAGACCATATTGGTACGGATACTTCAGGTCAAATGAGGTATCCAGTTATCATAGGTAATTAATATAGTAAAAGGAGACCATCGAGCATTTGAAAGTTGCGTACACCAATGATTTGGAGCAATACCAGAGTAAGATGGAGTAGTTTTGACTTTTGATAGTCCATCTCAACTGGCATTAGGGCATCCATTTTTGAAAGAAGAGGTCTATCATGATCTTGAGATGGAAGGAGACAAACCTCCAGATCGGACAGGTTTATCATGGCTTTTTTTTTATCAGGATCTAACGAACGTTTAAATTGTATTTGATGGAGAAACTTCAGAATTTTTTAGGAAAGTAAGAATTCATGAGGTTATGAGTACGTCTATCACTTTAATTCTGAAAGTGAACAAGCTACACGATTGTCGGAATTTAGGCTAATAAGCCTAGTGGGTAGCTTATATAAAATTTTATCCAAGGTGTCAATGAATAAAATGCGATGGGTGATGGCAGAAATGATTGCACTTTTCTGAAGTGCCTTCTTGTAGAACCGGCAAGCTTTGCATGATGTATTGTAGCCAATGATTGCATTCATTTTAGGGAGGTGGTTGGTATTATGCTAGTAGTTTGCAAACTTATTTGGAGAAGGCATAATCATGTTGATTGTTTCCCCCATCTACATGATGAATTACAGGGGCTTTGGAAGGAAACAGGTGTAGTGGATCTACGAGTGCTTTTCCCCCACGTCATTTTCGATTGGGGTGGGTGGGCGGGTGGGTTGGGGACCTTGGAAAAAGGAGCTTATGTGGGTAGGTGAGGCTCCTTTAAATGATGTGTGGGACTGGGAGAATCTCAAGAAAAGGAACTCTTTTCTTGATTGGCAATGATGGACATGTAGGCGAGGCTTCTTTGAAGGATATCTATCCTAGATTATAGTATCTCTACAGAAAAAGGATTAATGTTAGAGCTTGCATGGAGTGGATAGGAGGGAATCAAGTGCGGAATCTTACCTTGAGAAGGAACCTCATGGACCATGAGACTCCATTATTGTTCTTCTAAAACTAGTGAGTTTGGGTGGAGACTAGAGATCCCAAGGGAATCTTCTACCAAGTCCCCTCATTGATGAGACTAGACTAAATTAAATGCTTGCTTCCTGTATATGCGAGGATGAAAATCATATGCCTCTCCTAGAGTCAAGGCATTCTTGTTTATCAGTGGCTCTCAACAAGATTTTATTGATTGATTACATCAACACTTGTAGCTTTTCAATTCCAAAATATACGCGTCATGTTTTGGGCTAATGAGCGATCTAATGACAACTTGTTTCTCCATCCATCTGCATTTCCTCTGGTCCTACTTCTTTAAGTTCTCGTTGGCTTGGTCAATAGTGGCTTCTTTTGTGTCTCTTGGAAGGTTGGTGCTATGATCCAGTTAATTCAAGGGGAGAAGATATCTAAGAAATGGTTCCTTGGCTACTATTTTGAAATTTTTTGGAAAGAGCGAAACAAAGTGATTTCTAGAGAAAGGGATCATGGGTATCAAGAATAAATTCAACGCCCATTGCTTGCAAAGGATTTGTTCAGCACATCTATATCATATATGGAAGGAAACTGTAGTAGTTGGAAGGCTCTTCAAGGTTGATCTCACATGTATCCAGCGCATCCAGTATGGAGATCAATTTCAACATAGTGCTCTTATTCTCTCGACCATCTGGCTATTCTGATTCAAAAGGAGCTGAAATCTTGGATGTAAGGCTAACCATAGGTTGCCCAAGGCTGATCACGAGCTAACCTTGCAGAGAATGTGAACTGCAACCTGAGAGGCTGAGACTTAGCTCCCTAGTTGTGACAGTACGGTTAACCATAAGTGAACCACAACTAACCATGGACCCCTAATGGCTAGCCCTCAGGTAACCATGAAAACTAGGTTTTTTAGGGGTTTTTCAAACTTTTTGGACCCTAGCATTGGAACCTTTGGCCTCAAAACAAGGCCTAATGGATTACTGGACCTATGTGGGTGATGTTTGAGCTGATATGCACTCACATGGATGCCCGGAACTCGGTTTTCTGTGGTACTAAACCAAAGGTGTTACCTAAGGTATTCAATGTTCACAAATTCAAGCAACATCAGCATTAAAGTAGCATGGGGACGTCGGAAGCCTTAGGACTGCACATAGTTGGATAGTGATGCTAACAGGCAATCCGGACCATAAGATTGAATTGTATCACTGCATGACTCAACACTAATCTACTATGCTCGCATTTGCTTACGATTTCGATATTCACATGGCTTGATCATGCCTCTTATGTTACTCATGTTTCCCAATTATGCACCGTGTTGATACTATGTTTACCAAATTCATCCTAGTTGTCTAAGACTGGAAATGCCCTAATGCTTATGCAGTATTATGTCCATTTATGTTTTGTAGGAGTATTTCCGTTTGTTTATGTTTCATGCTCATATTACCTGACCTAGTTATGTATTTCTGAGTCAGCACCACTCAACTTTGATCCTATCACAGTCAGACCTCGCTAAGTGTAGATTTAGTTTTATCTGTTAGTTGCCATGAGTGATGATCCTTTATTGCTTTTTCTCTTGCCTTTTCTCTGCAGAACATTGTGGGGAGTGTGCTGGATTCAAAGGCATTAAAAAGACTAGAGAGGGAGCTTGTGGCAATGCAGGTCACGGTTCATTCAATGCAGAATATATGGGCCAGTGATGTTTGGTACATTGATCCTCTAGCAGAGGCAAGGAACATGGTCAATGAACTAACAAGCAGATAGCGGTTTTACTTGTGAATGTTTATCATTGTAAATCTAATTTAATGTGTTTTATTTTCTCATTTCTTCCCCACATTTGAAGTGCATATGAGGGTCAGTTTTGTTATCTCTAATTAAAGAAGCTCAGATGAAGGAGAATCGAAATGGTTGTATTGGGTGGTTTATGTATTGTGGGGTCTTAAGAACTCACTCCTTTGGGAGAACATTTTGGTCTCGGGATAGAGCTGGGGTCAAAATATTGAAGGATTTCAAGTGATCTGTCTCAAAAATGCATACCAAAAATGCCGTTGTGGGCTGAGATCCCACAAAAAAAATCTGTTGGGCAGCAAAGATGACTACTTGGTAAAGATCAAGGGGAATGAAGATCATGTTGCTCGGAGGCAAATGTAGGGGAAGATTTGCCAAGAAAAGCGAGTTTTAGCGAGAGGGGGAAGACAGTCATTGATGTGTATGTGTTTCCACGTGTACCAGGTGCACACACATTGGGTTTTGCCCAATGCTTCACTTTCAAGCAAAGGTTCCTCAACTTCGATAGCTCTGGTAAACCCAATCCCACCCTGGACGCCTTACTCCTCCAAGGTTTACAAGGACAAGGACTGTGCCCCAACAGTGCTGGGTCTGACAACAAACTTGCACCTCTGGACCCAGTGACAACCAACAAATTTGACAATCTCTACTTCAAAAACCTAGTCAACAATTCAGGCCTACTTAAGTCAGATCAAGCACTCATGGGTGACTCTGCAACTGCCTCAATGGTTACTTACTACAGCAAGTATCCTTATCAGTTGTTCAAGGATTTTGGGGCATCCATGGTGATGATGGCCGACATGGGTGTGCTCACAAGTGATCATGGGGAAATCAGAAAAAACTGCAGGGTTGTGAGCCCCATTGTGATCCTCAGACTCCATCATCATAAAACATAACAAAAAGTAAAGAATTCACAGACCTTGATCTATGGAGACCCAATCTTTATCATCAATTCATGATCTAAAAAATCCAAACAAATAAAATAAAATAAAATAAAAACAGAGATAATCATTCTTCTATACATTAAAAATAAAGGGCTCTCATGAGTTAATTGAAGGCTGTAATCCAAGACAATTTAGAGCAAACAAGTGAATAGAAAAAGAAAGCTCTCACATACTACAAGTACTAGCTGTATATGTTGTGCCGAATTCCCATGATTTTTCAGTCTTTGAATTCATGAATACATGATCTCAGCTTTCTTCATCATAAACTTCAACGATAAAAAAAGGGAACTTGCATTGATCATACAGAAATAATTGAAGATTCTATCCTAAACAATCTTTTCTTCTAACTGATTCTATTCCAAAAACAATTTCAATAAATTAAAGAAAGGAAGACAAAAAAAAAAAAGAAGTCTCTAACCAAGCATACTCCCATGCCCATGCCCATGCCCATGCCCACCAGCTTCAAGTGAGCCTGTCTCCTCCATCCTGACTCTCAAACAACTGCTTCCTCAATACACCATGTAACTGCTCAAAAAGCTGCCTCTTCACCGAGTCGAACGCCATGGCCAACCTGTCCAATTGCTCCATCGAATTGGGATTGTACAAGAACAACCCATAATACAGATCATAGCTATCCCCTTGTGTATTCGTCACCAATTCAAGCAAACTCTCATACCCTTTCGTATTAATGGGCGTTGACCGCAAGTTCAGGGCCCCAAGCATCCTCCCCACTGTATGGGTGATGAATTGCGATCCCGCAGCAAGCTCATCGTGCTCCTCGCAGCTCATCTCCTTCATTGCACACCCCTCCTGCTCAAACGTACCCAGAAACCGATCGCACCGATCAGCCCGCCCCTCCTCCTCCCCAATCCTCACCTTCTCATAAACAAAGGAGAGGCCGCTCCACCCGTCCTTGCCACTCTCCGGCCCGAACATGGGGTGGGTGCAGAGGATGTCGAATTCAGGGGGAAGCACGCGGAGTAAGAGTTTCTTGGGGAATTCCTTGACGGAGAGGACGTCGACGAAGAGGGTGTTGCGACGGAGGCGCTGAATTGGGAGGGCTCTGAGGACTGATTCAATGGACGTGATTGAAGTGCAGAGGATAATGACATCTGGGTGTTGCTCGCAGAGGTCGTTGGCGTCGGCGAAGAACGAGACGCCGAGCTGGCCGGCGATGGCGGAGTAGTCAGAGCGGGAGTGGGCGAGGAGGGTGTGGCCTTGCCTGGCCATGGTTTTGGCGAGGAATTGGCCGAAGTTTCCGAATCCAATGATGGCGATTTTCAGCTTTTTGGAGGAGGAGAAGCGTTTGGAGAGGTGGGACTCGTGGTCGTAGGGCTGGGCGGCGTCGAGGGCGCGGATGGGGGTGGTGCGTTTGAGTAGGGGAGGCACGAAAGCGGAGGGGGGAGATGGAAAATAGGGTTTAAGGGGGGTTTTGGGTTTGGGGTTTTGAGCGTCTTGAAAGGGGACAACAAGGGGTTTAGAGTGATAGGGGACAGTGATCATTGTAGCAAAGAGAAAGAGTAGATTGGAAAAACCCCAGAAGAAGAACAAACCTTTCTCTCTTTCTTTTCTTCCTATGCAATGCTGGTGGATTGAATTGAAGAAGAATAGAGAGAGAGAGAGAGAGAGAGAGGGGTGAGGAGAAGAGGACTAGAAGAAGATCAAAAAGAAGACAAAGAATGGGAAGATCGAGAATAGGAAGATGAGAAGAAGAAGACTAAGAGGGCTGCTATTCTAGACACAGGAAATCTCTCTTCAGTCAACATTTTAAAAAATAAATAAATAAAATCCCTAAAATAAACATCCCCCCCCCCCCCCCCCCCCCAAAACCAAAACACACACCTCCCTCCCTCCTCCCTCTTCCCCGTTTCCCTCTAGCCGGCGACAAAGTTTAGCCAGTCGGACGGAGGCACTCCCTCTCTCTTTCTCTTCCCCTCCCTCTCCCTCTTCCTATTCCTCTTCCTCTCTCTCCCTCTTCCTCCTCCTTTTCCTCTCCTCTCCCTCCTTCTCCTCTGCTCTCCCTCCCTCTTACTCCTCCTCTTCCTCTCCTCTCCCTCCCTTTTTCTCTCCTCTCCTCTCCTCTCCTCCCTCTTCCTCTCCATTTTCCTCTCCTTTCCCTCCCTCTTCCTCTCCCTTTTCCTCTCCACGCTATTCGGCCGCACAAGGCCGAACCACAACTTCTGGTTCAACCCTTCAAGGCCGAACATCTCTGTGATTTCGGCCTCGTAGGGTCGAACGAAGCAGAGAGAAGAGGAGTGGAGAAGAAAAGGGAGAGGAAGATGGAGGAAAAAGGAGGGAGAGGGGAGGAAGAGGAAAAAGGACCTAGTGAGGAGGAGAGGAGAGGGGAAGGGAAGAGGAAGGGGGAGGAGAGGAGAGGAAGTGGAAGAGGGAGAGGGAGGGAGGGAAAGAGAGGGAGGATGGGAGAGCTCCCCTCTTACCGGCCGGAGTTTTGTTGCCTGCCGGAGGGAAAAGGAGTGGAGAGGGAAGGGAGGGAGAGAGATGAGTGGGGGTATTTTGGAGATTTTATTTTTTAAAAAATTTTTTTGACTGAGGAGAGAAGTTCCTTGTGTTTAAATAGTAGAACTCAAAGAAGAAGCGCAGCTTAGATTTATTTTTTAGAGTAAAATAACTCTTTTTCCCATCTCTTTAATCTATATATGTATAATATCAGGAGCTTAGATTTATTTTCTCTAAAGCTTGTAACATTATCAATTATATTTAACAGCATTTACAAGGTAAAAGAGATCTGGACTTTTGTTTAAAAAGAAAAAAAAATTATTTTTGTAAAGAAAGATCCTCCAGATTAGAAACATTGAGTTGTTTCTAATCTGAGTTAATTTCGAGACAAAAGAATAGATTGAATTGCAGGAATTGGTTAATTAATTCACTTAATGGATTCATGGTTGTTCTGATCTATGTTTCATAATTGATTTTATTTAAAATTTATTCAGTTAATGTCTCTGATATTTTTCTCACTTCAAATTCAATCTTTGCAATTTTTATTACTTAATTAGAAAAGTTCAAATTTTTTATTTTAAATTTAGTGGAGCTCCATGTGGGATTGACCTATATGTGTTACTGTCTCAAGTAGACAATTATACACTTACAGATGTTATTGGATTGAAATTAAAATTCACATCACCCTTGTATCACCCAATTCAAACAACAATTTCAATTTTGTGGATTTGAACTGCGTTGCCACACTGGGGCTATCGGGGGTTTATACGGCTTCCCCTGAGCTATAAGGGATTAGTCCGATCCAAAGAGTTGGGACACCCCTGTTATAAAGAAAAAAAAAAATTTTTTACACTTATTTTTTAACAGCAAAGCCAAAAGGCATTTAAGATTATTTGTCCAGACATACATGAAAAATCCATGTTCAATGGAATCACCGTGAGATTTATCATCCTTTAAGAAAGCTTCTATGCATTCCTATCAATGAGAACTTCTCAAAGGAATTCTATGCCTAAGTTTTTATAGTCAAACTAAAAACTTGTTTAATTGTTTCGTGTAAGATTATTGAGTTGAAACTGAAGTCTTTCCAAACATTGAAATCAAGTTATAGTGGAAACTGGAATGTGTGCAATGTACAAACAGGTGCATGTCCCTTTGTGGCCCCCTTATGCTAACATCCTCCCCCATTTTCCAACTAGACGAAAAGTCAGCTGCCCATGGTTTTTAAAACAACTTCACACGTAAAACATCCATAGAAATATCCTACGTGAGGCTCAGATTTATTTTTTCTTAAAAAAATGTCTATTTCGGTGTAGCCCACCTGGGTAAGGACAATTGAAGGGAGGCAATGTGATGGAAAGATTTAGACCTAGGAAAAGTTAAAACAAGAGATATTAGACCAATCAAATAATCCCACATCCTACTTTAAAGGTTTCAGAGTTTAATAGCCATACGATGTAAAATTTTATTATGATAAATTTAATGGTGAATAATGAGTGCAATAGTGTAAAAACTGGGCTATTTTTAATTAAAGGGAGAGCTGCTAAGCGTGTGTGGAGGGATTGGATTGATTACATTTTGGGCCTCAGAGTCGGAGCATATTAAAAACTCAGAAAAGGATGTTGGAAAAGTGGGTTATCCAGATAACTAATTACACTACAGCAATTAAACATAGAGGATTTTCAGGTGGGGTCCATGACACTAGTACCAGTACAGTACTACCCAAAACCCATTCGAATCAAAATCAAGATTCAAGACTGGCGCCGGTCTAATCTCCCGCCGTTGCAACGTGGAGGAAGATCCAAATCATAAGACCCGTTCTCTTTCTCTCTCTCTCTACATATATATATATCTCTCTCTCTCTCTGTCTCTCCCTCTCTCACACAAAGCCCATTTCCTCATTTCTCCTCTGCTTAGCTGCTGCTGCTGCTGCTTCTTCTTCTTCTTCTTCTTCTCTCTCTCTCAATGGATGAAGAATATGATGTGATCGTCCTTGGAACAGGTCTCAAAGAATGTATCCTCAGTGGCCTTCTCTCTGTCAATGGAATGAAAGTATATCCTTCTTCTTCTCTCTCTCTCTCTCTCTCTCTCTCTCTCTCTCTCTAGTATATGTTACAGTTGTAAGGTTTTTGAATCTGAATTTAAAGATGAACTGCAGACAAAAGCTTCTATCTTTTTCTTTGTTTTCACGTAATATAGTAATTTGACGTAGAGATCCATTCTTGATCCTTTTAATTTTGTTTAGTTCTTCCTTATTTCTCCGGCAGAGTTATGAGTGGTTTATTATTATTATTATTATTATCATCATGGGTTGTATTTGATTTCATCATCTTGATCTATGGATCAATGACATCGTTGACAAGATGAATTGAGTTCAAGGATTATGGTCAATGAAATTAGAAGGAAATAGATAGAAACAAAATGATGGTGGTCTTTCTTTGATATTTTGGATTTCCATGGAAATTCTGGAACTCGGTTTCTTTACTTAGTCCAAGCCATTTTGATGGAAATATGCGAATTGTATATTGACAACTATCTAACAAGAATTAGATGAATGAAAGGGTCCCAAAAAAAAAAAAAACAAGTAATCATGGCTATCTTAAGGATTTTCATGTACTTCAACAAACGTGCAATCAATTAGGTGAAACATAGACCTTCTAGATGGACAGTCCAAATCAAGACATGGTCAAGCACAGGGTGAGAACATTGAGCATGAGCATCAAATTTTGTATTTCCAATTTGCAATAGGTTCCATAGCTCTTACTTTTTAAGGTCGATCTCATTTCAATGTACAACCAAATTTGATCATGTTGTCGCATTTGAACTGCCATGAAATTAGGAAGTGCCTTGCATCTTTCTTTACTTGAAGTAAAGTGGCAACAATGCTAGAAAAATAGGATTCATGGTCTTACCTTGTATCTTTACTTTAGTAGAACACGTGAAAAGCCAAAGATGATAATATGATGATTACGATATTGACGATGATGCTGACTAGGTTACAATTTTCTACCCCTTCTAATCACAAATCATAACAGGGCTTCAGTTTGATCATCTTTTTTGACAGGAATAAATATCCTATTGGTTTCGGATATCAAATTTAACAAAATGAGCATTACATGATCATTCTAGGACTGAAACCAGTATAACCAACCATGTGCCAACTGATCCCCGGTCCTGTTCCCCAAAGGGAGGGGCCTGACCAGCACACCACCTAGCTAGTAAAAAATTTAATAAATACAAAAGCAATTCAACTGTAAGCAAAATTGACTAGGTGGTTCTTTCTGTTTAAGAGCAAAAATTCTCTTCTGTTTATTTGGGAGGGCCACTGGAAATGGATTTGCGAGTGTCTCAACGATCAAGAAATGATTTCTTTTGGCACCAAAGTGCAGCTTTAAGTTTCAGAGTCTTTAATTTGTAGGTGAAATAGTGAAAACTTCTCGGGTTCTAATTTTTTTGGTAACCATTTGAAACAGGTCTTACACATGGACAGGAACGATTATTATGGAGGGGAATCAACCTCACTCAATCTCAATCAGGTACTTCTATTGGCTAAGACTGATGGGATAAGTTTAGGTGATGATGATTATAACATCCTCTATTCAATAGTAATTACCAATGTCCTTGGAGTAATCTGATTCCTTCTTTCTGCTTTATAGCTATGGAAGAGGTTTAGAGGTGAAGATAAGCCTCCAGAGAAGTTGGGATCAAGCAGGGAGTATAATGTTGACATGATCCCTAAGGTAACATCTGAGGTTTTTTGTGCTCTACAATCTAATTAGAAAATTATCCTTTTGATTTTTTAGCAATCAGGTGTTTTTGGCATCTTGGAGAAATAGAATTCATGTAGCCGACCCCAACATGGTTGGGATAAGGCTTTGATGATGATGATGATGATGATGAGGTGTTTTTGGCATCTCTCCATCTATCTATCCATCCATCTTCACATATATAGTCCTTATCACCTGCGCCAGCTATGGTCACCTTTCAAATTGAGTGGACAGTCGACCCAACAATCTAGTTCATTCTCATGGGTGCCAAACCCATGGGACTGGGTGTCAACTCATATGGGCCTCAGTGGGGCTCAGTTCACAGCTGGGTGTACACCATGTGCCTGGTGTGCAGGTGATAATTTCCACGGGTGTGTGAGCGCGGCCGTAATGGCAATAATAAAATGATTTTAAAATCCTTGAAAGCTCTCTGTAAAATTTTCTACGTCTTCAATTATCTAGTATGTTGAGATGAATTTCTAGTACGATTAGATTTTCTTGGTCATCACAATGTTGTTGTCATATTGATTGACTTGTCAATACTGTTGCAAGTGTGCCATGTTGGACCCGATCAGTCTTTGTACAAGTTACTTGACTCAATGATTTACAAACTGAATCAACTTGGGCAAGTCAGGACGATAAAGAACAAGTTCATAAACTGTGACAAGCCTAGAAAGCCCAGGAATCAGGTTCAGGACTGGCAGATGGGCATATATATGGCACCGAAACATTTAAGTGCAGCCGGGATGAGCCTCAGAGTAAGCTTGTTAGTCCTTCAGGTTGAAATCATACAACATAGCCTGGTCCTAGGAATTAATGTCTCTGAAGTCCCAGGTCCACGGGGCATGGCTGCCTTTAGACTTTTTTCTTCTTTTGGAGAAGCCAAGAGAGAACTGTATTTTCTACCAAAAAAAGAGAGAACTGTAGAGAGATATATTCTTGCAACCATCCGGTAACATTATGAACAGCCACCACGGAAAAAGAAGAACAAAAACATTATAGTTGATAGAACTCTGTAACAAATTCATCCCTGCTCTGAATCTTTACATCTTTCCATATGATGCAATTTCTGCCTCCAATAGTGGGTCCGTAACCCTTTGTAATTCAATGGTTCTAACAAATATAGTCTTCTTTTTCTTTTGTCAGTTCATGATGGCTAATGGTACTTTAGTTCGCGTTCTTATCCACACTGACGTTACCAAGTATCTGAACTTTAAGGCTGTTGATGGTAGTTATGTTTACAACAAAGGGAAGGTATGCCATATTTGGTTTTGTTTTTCCTCTTCTTCTTTTTTACTTGTTTATGAAATGCAGCAAATAGAGCTAAGATTTGGCCAACTGTTTGGATACTTGCTCTAATTATTAGATTTACAAAGTGCCAGCTACTGATGTGGAAGCATTGAAATCCTCACTGATGGGTCTCTTTGAAAAGCGCCGTGCAAGAAAGTTCTTCATTTATGTGCAAGATTATGAAGAGAATGATCCAAAATCACATGAAGGGCTGGACCTCACAAAAGTTACAACAAAAGAAGTGATTTCGTAACTATCTCATCTTTAAAATGATCTTTGGATTCCAATTTCTGATGGTGTTTTCCTTTCTTGTTTTTTGGAAGCTACAAGGTACAAATATATCATGATTGTATAACAATTCAACCACCATCATTATAAATACAAATGCTTTTTTCATTCTTAACTCTTGGTATTGGACAATCCTATAGAGATGAATCCTGATAAAGCAACTCAACAGTTGTTTGGACCTATGTCCAGGGGCGGACCTACATACATTCACGTGGGGGCGATCGCACCTGTTAAACGTCAGTCCACTTCTAAAACCATAGTGAAAATAACTTCAAAATTTTACATAAAAATTCTAAGTCCATCACCAAAACCCAGATGAAAATCCTATACTTGTTCCCAAAACACAATTGTCCATTTGGGTTTGCACTCCTCAAACGAAAACTTTGGGTGTGCCACCGCCTATGTCAACCTTTTTCAAGGAGACAAAACTCTACCACTCAGTCATACTTCTATTTATTGATAAAAAAATGTTGTTAAAAAATCAACCAAACAAAATTCCAACACTATAAATTAAAATAAAAAAATCTATTGTCTCTCCATTTTTTTTAAATTAACAGATCTCAATATTGGAAGGTGCCCCAGTGATCATTTGTGTCAACAAAACAGAAAAGACTAGTATCCAATTTACTGTGTTTCCTGATTTCCTTACCAACCCCAAACACATTGCAACAGTTAAGCACCCACTTCCAGAAGATCCATCCACTTTTTATCTGGAAATCCAAGGGCACCCTTGATTTGGCAACCTAGTTGCTCTGGGTTCAAATAAAGTTGAAGTTGTTTCTTTTAATTTACTGCATAGTACAACCCAAATCAGAACAAGTTTGAATGTTTTGCAGAACTGATTGTTATTTTTCCATTGTGTTGTTGGTGTGGGGAGGAAATCAGAGGTAACATGAATAGACTACTGTATCTCTGTTAACTTTTGCCCAATATCAACATCAGCTAGAAACCCATGTAGTGACTTGGAGATATAAAAATATATTCCATTTAATGCATTTTCTAATCTTCTTTGGCACTCACAAAAAACAGTCTAGATTTGGCACTCACTTCGAAATAATTAGACTGTTAGTGATTTTGGGGTACACCCTTTATTATACACCCTTTATTTGGAACTTCATTGCTCATTGGTAGCATAAGTTTTATATTATTTTGTAATGAGCTGTCTAGTAAATTCAGCAAGTTTTCCATTTTCTTTTGTTTGCATTTGATATGCAGCTAGTTTTCCAAACTCTTGTCTTTCATTTAAGCTTTCCTTTGCTTTGGTACTTAGAACAAGCTTTTATGCAACAACTTTTGGTGTTGATATCGTTGCGTATGTCATGCTTGAATGATCTCTCCACTCAAAAATGTGTAAATCTAGATGTGTACCTCTCGACATATTTGAAGTTCTGTCTTTGTTGTAGGAAGTATGGTTTGGAAGACAATACAGTTGATTTTATTGGGCATGCCTTGGCCCTTCATAGAGATGATAGCTATTTGGATGAGCCTGCAATAGATACTGTAAAGAGGATGAAGGTGCTTATATTGTATTAATGATTCTCTTCAAATGGATTTTATTACTGAAAAATTACTTTTGTTTATAGAGTTGCTTATTTTAAACTCTTTCACTCATCAGTGCCATTTTGGCAACTTTTGTTTTCTTAAGATGTATCCAGCTTCCAGATGATGATTGCATTAATGGTCATAAACAATCAACATTTTCTATTTATCTGACATTCTGCATATATGGAGGCAAAAAGAAAGATCAGCGTGTCTTTGCCGGCCTAATATACATGTTTTACTGCATTTACTTGCATGTGAAACTCTGGAGCATGATCAAATAATACAACAAAGAAATCATGATTGTTTGGGAATGCAACTGCTCAAAGAGTAATATCTTCTTTGTATGGTCGGTGGTTAAAAGAACATTGACTATATGAGATATATTACTCATTTGTACATATGAAATCACTAGAGTTGTCAGGGCAAGGCAGGCCTGGGATGCCTAGCAGACATAAGAGGTGCCCTTGCATGTTCTCGAAGCATGTGAGAGTAAAAGACTCCAATGACGCCAAGGTGTTAGCCATTTTAGAATATCTAAAGATATGCTCAGTTGCTCACCATCATTTCAAGACGGTAATTGTAAAAGCAAATTGTTTAATTCCTTCACTAGCATGTCTAGCTAGGTGGATGTGCTGGTTTGAGCAGATAAAGAAAATGTTTGGCTGCTTCCATTTTGTAATTTTCATTTATTTGCTTAAGCATATAGTATATATCTCTTATACTTCTGCTTGGTATCTTCTGTTTTCAGCATGTTTTGCATTGTGATTGTACCCATCTTTTATTCTATAATTCACATTTCACCAATCAGGAAAAGAAAAACGTGAACAGTTTTTTTATCAGATAAATTGTGGAGTAGTGCGGCTTTAATAAACCAAAAAAAAAAAAAAACATGTGATATTTAGACCTGTGAAAATACCTGCCAACTCCTACCACACTAGTTCAAATCTAGTCTCTCTCTGTCTCTCTCTCTGGGTTTTTTTTTTTTTTGTAGTATTCATTATCAATTGTCCATCAGATACTATTGTTGGAGACATCTCTGCTTTCCTAATTATTGAAATAATAAGATTGGAAGTAGAAAAATGATGATGAAGAATGCATTGTCTTTTACCATGTCCTTTTCATGTGAAAGTGGATTTATGAGGTGCTAACCAAGTTTTCATCCTGCACAGCTTTATTCTGAGTCCTTAGCACGTTTTCAAGGAGGATCTCCATATATCTATCCACTGTATGGATTGGGAGAGCTCCCCCAGGTTTTCTATCATCCTTAAACCATCTCTAGGAATGTTTCTCAAATATTTTGACATTGTATGTTGTAATTTGCAGGCTTTTGCTCGCCTAAGTGCCGTTTATGGCGGCACCTACATGCTCAACAAGCCAGGGTGCAAGGTATTATTTGGATGGAAAATATACAATTTTTATTCAAGAGACTCAAATACTTAATCCAAGCTAGAACTCTAAACAAGCAGGGCAACATTTCATTGTGAAGACCGTCATCTGGTCAGTCCCACAATGGATGGACAATGCTGCAGGAAGTCCCTTACTCAGCATTCCCAATCTTCTGACAATTCACTTGCCGATGGACTATTAGAAAGAAAATATGGCCAAGTCCATTAATTTCTATATCACTGCATGTCAACCAATTGGGTGGCTAAGGTTGTTTGGTGAGGAGTAGCATTGTTGGCATTCCTATCCATGGAAGGTACCGCCAGTATATAATGATAGGAATTAAAAAGGACCATAGTTTAAGTTATTACAAGTTTTCTATGGTCCTACCCCCACAAAATGCTTGGCCTGAATGAAGAAAAATGATAGTTTGATTTACAATTTTTTGTCTTGAAATGTCTTTTTCTTCATTGCATTTTTACATATTTGGCATGTTTCAAACTAAAATATTTGAATTTTTATAGTAATACATAACATTGACGGCTTGCAGTTTCTAATTTTAGTAGCATGTGCATCATGAAGCATTAATCAAATGGTGTCAGTCCTACAAAAGCATTGATGGTGATGGCTCTAATCCATCCAATTAGTAAATGACATATAAATTCAGAATTCATGGTCATCTTCTTCTTAATTTTTATTCGATGACCTTCTTCTTCATAGATTAGCCACAGCCCAGACTTCACTGCTGTTTTTAGTTTGTAATTATCCAATCAATAGCCCATTTTACATATTATTTAGTTGACCTGATCGACACATTATCCCATCTCATCTCATACATATCACATTTAAAACACTAACCTGACAAAAACTTGATGTGACCTCTAGTTTATACTCATCAACTTTTCAATTACCTTTTTTATATTTAGATTATTCGGAAATCATTGAGCTTGAATCTCTTTTCTCCCCTTCTAATACAGTCCTTTAAATTCTTGAACTCCGTATTTCATAAATGTGTTAGCACCAGCTCCTTCCTGATTTTGCTGAACAGGTAGAGTTTGATGAAAATGGAAAAGCTTGTGGTGTGACATCTGAAGGAGAAACTGCTAAATGCAAAAAAGTTGTATGTGATCCTTCCTATTTGCTGGACAAGGTAAACGTGATCAGCTTTCAATCTGTTAAACTAATTTTCCAGAAGTATGTGTTTCTTTTAAAAAATGTGGTTGTTATCTTCAGCAATTGTATAGATAGACCTTTGTTGTGTAACTCACCGACCTTTACAGGTCCAGAAGGTCGGAAAAGTAGCTCGTGCTATATGTATAATGAATCATCCAATCCCAAACACCGATGATTCTCACTCAGTACAAGTTATTCTGCCACAGAAGCAACTGGGGCGTAAATCAGATATGTATGGTTTCATTAGTTGCTGCTCTTTTGCGTTTTGCATTTATATTTGTATGTGTTCATATGAGATAAGCAGTTTCATTATCCAACTATTTATTTGATATACATTGTTACGTAGTTCTCTAACAGCTTAAGCTTTTAGAGTAAGTGACCGTCAACAGGATGTATCCTGAATCATGGTCAGTGTAGTTAACATTGTTGAACATGAATTATTGTCCTTTCAATTGTCTTTGGGGCAGCACGGAAGACAAAAAGAACACTTGGTGAGAAACTTTTTTTCACTTTTGTTCCCAAATAAATATTGGTAAAATGGTTGTTGATGATTTGAAGTGGAAAAGGTATTCCTAGAAACACTTGATCTCTACATACTTAAAACACTGAAAATAATAATTATCTTTCAGCCAAACTTGTCAGACGTATTTTTGTTACATCCAAACGCATCCTTATTGTGAATTGTGATTGATGGAAACCAGCTCGTGGTCATTAAACATTTGGGTTTGACAGTTGGTATCCATCAGAAGCCACATTTCTGTCCCTATTTGCTAAACATGCTTCAGTATTAGAACATGAAACATTGATCTTGAATAGCTTTTGGAAGACCCAAACCTAGAATTTCCCATGAATCGTATAGAAAACTGACATTACCATACGATGCAGTTGCTGTAATTTTGCCAACCTCTAGAAAAGAAACAAAAAATTCCTATCAGCGATCACCCGACCATTGAAGCCTTTGTAAATAGCTTCTTGATTGTTACCTTCGATTGTAGGTATCTCTTCTGCTGCTCCTATTCTCACAATATAGCTCCAAAAGGGAAATACATTGCTTTTGTTTCAACTGAAGCCGAGACTGATGATCCTGAGACAGAGCTGAAGCCAGGAATAGATTTACTTGGGCCTGTAGAGGAGACATTTTTTGATACTTACGACAGATACGAACCAGCCAACCAGCATGATGACGACAATTGCGTCATATCTACTGTAAGTACATTTACCTTTCCTTTATCTTAAAGATTGGCAGTTTCTTTAATTGCTTAGTAAAATAAGGCTCTGCTTGGATATGAGCTCTCAATGTTTTAGTTTCAAGAAGAATTCTGTGACCTCAGCAAGCCTCCATCAGGGCTTACTTTGTCACAAGATCTTGAAACTAAAAAATAAGAATGCATCTGCAAATATTAAGTTTGATGAATGCTGAAGTACCTGGACTGCTGGAGTCAATAGACTTGAATATAAGAAAAAACTTTAATTTGTATCACATGGATATGTAGATGGGCTTTAAATCCTGTCTTTAGACTTCCATGTTGCTAATCAAAGATAGGAATTGTGACTTCTTACAGAGCTATGATGCAACAACACACTTCGAGTCAACAGTACAAGATGTCATATCCATGTATATTAAGATAACTGGAAAGGTAATATCTTCTGTATGTTCTTTATTGCATAGAGTTATAACAAATTATAGTTACAGTGGTCAAATAGCACAAGCAGTATGCGTTCATAACTTAAAAATCCTTCTTGGAGATTTTAAACTTCTGGATTATAAAATTTGTGATAGATATACATCTGGTAATCAGCTTTATGGATTATTTGCTTCCAGTGAAGATACATTAAAGTTCTATGATGTTCACTTTCTGAAGCTATTTTGGCTTACCTCTTCTCATTTGGAGAAAGATAAAATGATAAATCCATACCACTTGATGTAAAGAGTTGATCCATTTTCACCAAAGCAAACTCATGCCAAAAGATGAATGCAGGCTTTCCAAGACATCAGCTGATTTTGTAGGCTTCCTTCCTAATTGTCCACTCATCTGATTTATCTTGATAAAGAATCCTTGCAGATGTGGGATGATGTCTGCAAATACTTTGGTGACAGTTTGGAAAAGAAAGCAGTTTTTTTTTTTTTTTGTTGTATAATGTTGGATTTGATGCAAAAGTCTGAACCTTACAGCAGAATGCAGTTCATGATCACCAGTGCAATGCCACTTCGTACATTCTCCACTGCAAGAGTTTTTCTATATTTCATCATTGCTGCACGAAAAATCATGAATCACATTGGGTAGTTGGCTTTTCTTTTTTTTTTTTCCCGTCCAAATATTTTTGTTCCATACTTCGCATATAATGATTTTGGGGAACAAAAAGAAAAGGCTGAACAGATAGTGGAACAGATAATCACCCATTCTGCTGAAATCAGGAGCTCTTCATAATGCAACAAAACGTGGTTCTAGAATTCCTACACTTAAGATATTGCAATATTCTGTAAAAAATGCATAACGTGTAACCATGCATGGATATTTTAGCAAAGAGAAAATTTTCACAAAAGGGTATAATGTTTGGGTTACTCCAAAAAGTTGAAAATTTTCCGAACTTCTTTCAAACAGGTCCTCTCTTGCTAAATGACACCACAGCCACTTTTTGAATTTTTCTAGAATGACAAAAATGTCCTTCTCAAGCCTCAACATCTTTTAGAAACTCTGGTTTTCCTTTTTCTTTTATGCATTTCTTCCTCCTCAATCCACCTTTCCATCCTCCTTCTATCCCTTCATAGCCAGCAGCTAGAGGGTGACGTTGGAGAGAACCAGGTATATGTGTTTCCCTCTCTCATATCAAGCTGCTGGCCAAGTTGAAAAGAAGTTTGGAAAATTTTCTTATTTTAAATAACCAAAACATAAGACCCGAGAAACAAAATTCATGTAGCCGATCCCAAAATAGTTGGGACAAGGCTTTGATGATAATGAACCAAAGCATAAGACCATTTTTTAAAACCTTTAGGTTGTTTTTGAAATCTTCCCTTTAGCAACTATGTCTGTCAGGGATAAACAAATCTTTTTTAAATCTCTTACTTTTCATTTCTGCACAAGCAATGCTCTATTGTGACTGTCATGTTGACTACCGTCCAATTGACTTGCTGAACTCCAACCGAAGATTGAATTTTGACTCAAAAGATGACAAGATATAGAATTATGCTTGTAGAGATGGATTTACTCTTTATTGAATTGTAATAACAATTAATTTCTTTCATTGCCTTCATGTTTTCAGGCCCTTGATCTATCTGTGGATCTGAGTGCTGCCAGTGCAGCTGCTGAAGAAGAATGAAATTCTTAGATATATTCTCTAGAAGCTAGAAATATTTGAGATTTCCAACTGTTCCTTTAGTTGCAATCATTTCCTAATTGTTTTAAATTTGTTTGGCTTGAAAGATTCTTTTATTCTGCTTAAAAGCATAGGTGACATGATTTTCTCAACTCCCATCTAAACTGAACTATGTTGAACTTGCCAGAATTTCCCCACCCGTTGCTGGGAGCTTTTGTCAGCTGGCATGTGTTGGTTTTTGTATATGCATCTTCTCCGTGTTAATAAGATTTTCCTTTTGTCAGCTGGCATGTGTCGGTTTTTGTATATGCATCTTCTCCCTGTTAATAAGATTTTCATTTGGAAGATGTTCAATACAATCCCTGGAAGGGAGTACTAGTGATTTTTTATCTCTTCCAATAGATTATTTATACACAACAAAGTTTTTTCTGCAGCTAGTCTAGTTTGTGTAGAATGATCTGTTCCATTCTCTACGGTGGACCGTTCAGCCACACTGATCAGATGAACAATAATAACCATCCAGTCAGTGGTAAGCAAATGTTACAGAAACTAAGAGAATGGATGGTACAATGATTGTTCTTGGTGTGAGCTGATGAATGATCAATTTAAATCACTGCACAAACATCATCAAACCATCATCTAGCCTTTTATCCACCCAACCCTATTTCAATCCATATCCGTAAACATCCAATCTATTATGACTTTTGTTACTACTTCCTTTAAGACCTTAATTAGTTTCTTCTTCCAAGTTGTGTACAGTAGAAGAGATGAAAAGGGAAATCCTATGGAACTTGCTACTGAAACCTAAGAAAAATGGAAGATGGTCCAAAGTGGCATGTTGGTGGACCCAATGGTCTCTCCATAGAAGGGAGTTCTTTCATTAGAGATCCATGAAAAGCTCCATCAATCATTTTCAGCCATCTGACCAAAGACATTGAATAGATGTTAAAAATAAAAATCTGTCTTCAATCTTCACCTTCGACCATAATAGTCCTTCCTTTTTTTTAGGCTGATTTATTTCAAACTATATGGTTTGGATAATGTATCAAACCTTACGACTCCCGATAAGATATTTGATCCAAAATTTCAAACTACTCAACCAAATTCTGTGTTTCAATTTTGAAATTGTTGATCCAAAGTCAGCCAATTTCCCAATTTTATCTGAATCTCATGTAAATGCTCTTCGGTTATTTTTTTTTCCTAATTCCAATGTCATTAACATACCTTAGTAGGGAAAATTTTACCATTTTTTTCTTTATTTATTTTGGTCTATTGTGAATGAGAAAGAGAATTTAGCCGCCCAAGACCCCAGATATATATAGTTTATATCACTAAAATTAAATTTACTAAAGTAATATTCTACTTCTTTATTTAAATAAATGTATTTTGTTTAAATTAATACTATTTTCCAAATAAGCATGGATTTTTAAAGTTTTAATATTTTCTGAAACAAAATATGAAACAGCATCTAGAACGATATTGAACGAAAGTTATGATTGACAACTAAGTTGTTTCAATCCAGAGTCAAACCAAAACAGCATCTAGAACGAAATTGACAACTATGCCTGAAGACACTTATTAAAATGCCAATTAATGATTGTTTGAATGAGGGTGCGGACCCAACAATCAATAGTGATGCTAAGATCTTCCTATCTTATAGGTGTTGAAACTGAAGTACCGATGCTTAACATTCTTCCAAATGTCAAGTTGTTAGCAGCTGTTCAGGCTTCAGCACCTCAGTATGATGCTTAGAAAAAATTCTGAGATCTTATTGTAACGATGCCAAAGGTTGTTGGTTATCTACAGAGAAAAGAAGAAAACATTTTCAGTTTATGCAGTCATCAGCATCAACAGCCATGAATCACAAAACCTCAGTTGACTTTCTCATTGCCTCTAGAGAGGGTTTGGCAAGAACAATGAAGCCAAAATTGGTACCATGCCGTTTCTAAAGATTGGGTGGTAGGATTTTGATCTGAAAATCAGCCCTCTCTTCTCCCCCACTAACCCCCATTGGATCCATGTGACTTCTGCAGGTAAACTGATTGGCCATGGCAAAGAACAAAATCAACTGTTGACTTAACTGTTGGATCAGATTATCTAAATGCATTGGCCCTCATTTACATGAAAACCAAGTTGCCTGCTCTTGGTTCATGAGGATCCAAACAAGACCAGGGGAATAAATGAATCCACACGTGTAGGGAAATTCAATGGCCTGTACTCCTCACCCCTCACTTCCTTGGCTCTTCCAACCTTTCCACTTGGTAAAATCATGTTGCAAGCAAATATCCATAAGCCACAAACAAATGTCCTTCGGGTGGTACAATTGATGCAGTCTATAGTTCTTCTACTTCGGTCGTACCTACTGATTTTAGTTTACATATGTTTTTGCACACCTTTTTTCTTTCTTTTGCGGAAAAAAAGAAAACCCACAGAGAATTTACCTAGCTCCCTCTGGGCCCAAAGAGATTAATCCAGCCCAAAGGGTTGGGACACCCTTTGTCATAAAAAAAAAGGAAAAAAAATCCATTGGAGGTTGTCTAATTCAAATACTTATATAGGCGGCCCTACATTTTAATAATTTAAATTGTTTAGCCAGAGGGTAACTGCTTATGCGAAACGAAAAGACACTTCAGTGAACAATCCAGTTGAATATGGCCCATTGGTTTTGTTTTCTTCTAAATCATGCATTTGCAAGCCAACCATTAGATGGATGTGGTTGTCCACATGGGGACAGCAGAGAATTCTTATCCATGCACTGGCTTTTAAGGTGTTTGCATATTCAACAAAGAAAAATAACAGTCTCATGAACAAGTCATTTCCCTTGTTCAACACATATAACCCCCATCAACCCTCATTCTCCCTCTACATCTTTAAAGGTGTACTAGGGGCCCAATTTTTATTTCATTTGGAGGAGGGAGTGAAATTTGGGCCGGTGCCAACTGATGGTAATTTGGACAAAAGGGACTCATATGATATGAGTAAGTTGAATCAATCAAAGGTGGAAGCCAAGTTGAAGCAGTTATCTACATATAATCTTTTTTTTTTTCCTACCAAATCACTAGATATCATTGCAGAAAGAATGAACCTAAGTTCCTCATACGTGGAGCAGAACGATTGCAACTTGTGTTTCAATTGAAAGCACACGAGCCTTGATTTCTGTTCCAAATAGGGGAGGTAAGATATCATGCAACTGTAAGCATTTCTAAATTCTGAAGACACCCGATGCAGGCAAGAATCATAAGGAGAACACATACTAGGTAAACCTATGCCTTGATGAAACCAGCCTAAGCATCTAATTGCATTTGAAGTAAGAATCCTTTGAACAAAACACTTTAGTTACACTGAATAAATTTAGGAACTGCACCACTCAAAGATCTTGAGATCAACCCAAAAATAAGTATTCAGTGCGCAAGCTCAATTTCCTACTCCTTCTTAGACTTGGAGAGAGCCTTCTTCCTTTGCCCAATCATATACTGGTACATGTGTGGGCCACCTGCAACATTGGATCATCCATACAGAGAATATAGTCAGTAGTCAATCAAATCTATGATCCAATTGAAATCCACTAATTTTATTTATCAGGCTATAACAAGGGAAAAAATCCATGCCTGGGACATAAATTCCAAGAGCAAGAATCGAAGCATAGAAGTAATCAAAAGAGAAGTTCCATTTATTGGGCATCCTTATGCAGTACTTGTCAGACCTCTGCAACCAGTTCAAATTAACCGTCAGCAAATAAGGGCATAATGTGTAAAACACTCATTCAAGGCCTACAATATTTCAGGCAGACAGGATGATATTTGTTGTAGGAAAGAACATAGTTGGAACATGGAAGAATGGGCAAAAGCTAAGAGTTAATGTGGTAAAAATATGTAATGTACTAAAAGTGAAGGATGAGCAAAGGGTAAAAAAGTCAAATAGTTATTAGAAGAGTTTGTGGGGGGGGGGGGGGGGGGGGGGGTTGGGTTTGGGTTGTGTGGTGGGTGTATGTGGGGGAGAAGATCACATGTTTCTCCCTTCAAATTCCAAGTTTCAAAGGCACTTAAATAAGGAAGAACCAAAAAATAAATAAATCCTCTTGTCTACATCCCAAGTCACTTTATAATATGTATCTTGAAGGTTCATTACTGCCTGAGAGATAGAGACACCTACTCTTTAGGGCCTGTCTGCTCGCAAGAGGGATAGAGTAAGAGTGGAGTGTCACATTATGCATAAAGGTAAAGAGTGGTTTAAAATGAAATGAGTAGTGGGTTATTTTGCATGCGTTTGGATGGTTGGTGTAAAGTTAAAAAAAAAAAGGTTTTAAATGAAGATGAGGGAGTAAAAGGCACACACTTTATCTTCTAATGTGGGAGTAACTCCTAGTAGAATGAAGAGAAATAAAAGAGGAATCCACATCAGCACACATGTTTACATCTCTTGTCTCCTCAGGGCCATCCAAGCACATTAAGAAGTAGAATTTCCTACTGTTGCGGTCAATTCCACTCCTCTTTCACTTCACTCAAGTGCAAACAAACAGGATTCAACATGTTCTCAAAAAGTGTGCATGACATGTTTACCACTTAAAGGTGAAATGGGCGTTCGTTACAGATGAAAACTGCTGTCTTTTATTGAATTGAATATCGGAATTTACTTAAACAAATGATAGTAATAATTTTACCAGTATCAGCTAAGGATTCATCATGACAGTAATAATTTTACCAGCATCAGCTAAGGATTCATCATGTTCATGTAAAGATGGTATTGATTTCATAAAAAAATGCCAACATCACAAGTACCTTGATGTATGGGAGGGCAATGTAGATTAGACCAACTTCACTGCTGATGCCAGTTGGGTACAATATCAGAAAGGTGCTATACCTGCATAGATTCAAGTCCATAATAATAAATAATTCAAAATAGAAACCCATATACTTAATGTCACTCGGGACATATTATATACCTGAGCCACAAGAGCCAGGAAGGTGTAAAGCCGAGTGCCTCCTTCATTCCAAAAAATGAGTATCGTATGGTCTGCAATTGAATCAATGTAAGAATGTCGACACTAAAGTAAAAAGGTCCAACATTTTTCCCAAAAAAGGAATTAAAGAGGCTATGGAATATCAAGATGGTCAGAGCAGAATTGTTAATAGATGGAGTGAAAAATATATGAGCTTCAGACAGGAATTGGAATGATTCCCAACCACAAGAAATTCTTTTCCTTTCATTTCTATTCTAGTTATGTGACATGAATATCGACAAATGATAATAGAATCTTATGGAAGCCCTCTACCTCTGGATTGGTTAAAATTCAATGTAGATGGAGAGGGTAGGGGAAAGTGGGAAGAGGAGTTTTGAGAAAGAGGAAGTTTTAATTACCTTTTCTGGCTCTGTGAGTGAGAAGGAATCTAATGAGGTGGAACTCTTAGAAGTTGGTGAAGCATTGAGAATTCTCAGAAAATTTCAAGGTAATCTTATCATTGAAGGTGGTTAGGAAAGCCATCAGTTGGGTCATGAACAATGTAGTAGGAGCCTAGCTTTTATTTTGAGGGGCATTCGGAATATTAAGGATGGCATGAATATCACCTTCTTGCATGCATACACGCAGTTGAAACAGAGAGCTGAGTTGGATTCGTTAAATATTACATAGTGTTCTGCATGTTTTTCAGTTTGTTAGGTTTTTGCTTTGTAAAGGGTAAATTGCTTCAGATTTGGGTACAGCATACTGGACTCTTCTTCCTTTTTTCCCCTGAATGGCGGTACTGTGTACCTCTCTTAGTTGTATCCATACCATCATAGTACTCTAATGCATTTATCCTACATAACAAAACCGTTTCCCATTATAAATCAAAAGGAGGAAAAAAGAATTCATCATAGTGGTTTCATCTCCAAAAATAAATACAGTGTTTGTATTTCAAAAAAAGAAAAGGAAAAAATTATCCTTCTGTATAGATGGCCCTGCGATGGATTTATCATTGTCAGAAATGCAATCTGCAGGTCCCATTGGTGGGCATTTTCTGGTGTGATGTATTTGGTTTCTGTCAAATGCTCTAGTCAGCGACCATATGGCTGGTAAAATATGTTTAGCGGGTTTTTTTTTTTTTTGGGTTTAAATAAACCACTTATGGTAATCTCGCCAGATAAATGGTTTAAAATGGGACCATTAAACCTGTGTCCAATTTGCATGCAGCACACAATTTTTTTTATCATGTTGCCGAAGTAGTAAAATAAAGGTGATAAATATCAAACTACTATTCCTTCATCCAAAAAAAAAAAAATCAAACTACTTATCCACCTATAATTCCCTTGCACTTAAACACAGATTAGTAATAAAAATCCAACTCCTGTGATAAAACCTCATGAGATGAAGTGAGGTATGAGAAACGTAATAACATCATTCCAACCTCCGTGATAGACCAGCTGATAACCAGAGAACTAACAAGCCAATGTGTCCGAGTCTGCAAATGAACCAATTAATTTTCAGCTTAATCCTCTTCTCAACAAAGATTATAAAGATGCACTTTGCTGAAATTACCTCAGGAAAACTCCACAAGATGCCCCACATTACATAAATTCTCGAACCAATCTGTGGTAGTGTTGCAGAAACTGGGGATCTAACCAATCCTTTTCATAGCAAAACAAATATTAAAATAAAAGTATGAAAATGAAAAGATTAGACAGAAGAAAATATTAGTATGGATCATTGTAAGGAATGAGGAAGTGCAGGGCCGCTATTGGACTTGGATCCTTGGTTTTTCGGAGTGTGAATCAACTGAGGGTGCAAACAAGTGAGACTCAGAAAGGATGAGTCTATTATCTTGCAAAATTGAGTTGACTCAATTTGAGATTTGAACGTCTCCATGATTAGATGAGCAATGCATGATCACTACTTTCCCAGGTAAACATGAGATGATAACACCACTTAAAAACAAGCAACAGCCGGATCCAACTGTGACCAACCATATCTATTTATGATTATCACTGAAGCATGTCAAATACATGATGCTCCACTGATCCAATGATTGATCATAGTCAAAATTCTCTACGTGCATATCATTTTGAAACATGGAGAAACAAGGAGAGAGATTGCTCACCAACGAGGCCGTGAAGAATCTGTGGAAGAGAAAATTGGAGAACAGTTACAAGGACATAAAAAAAAAACGATGAGACAGTTGTCAAAATCAAGCATTTCCCAAACCTCCATGACGGCGGCGGTCTGAGCGAGCTGTAGAGGCCTTTCGACAGCGTCATAAACCCTTTCGTGACCAGATTCGTTCAGAGTCTTGAGAGAAACAAACAGAACCTGAATCCTGCACAGCTCCAAAAATTTCAGCAATTCAACAAAAACCAAGAGAGAGAGATCCAAAAAAGTACAAACCATCCATAGAAGACAGCCCAGTTGTAGATAGAGAGGTAGATGCGCTTGAGAGTGGAAAAAGACCCCGCCATTTGCTATGGAGAGCAAGAGAGAGAGAGAGAGAGCTGAGACTCGAAGCCGATTAGAAGTGAAAGAGAGAGAGAGAGAGAGAAGTATGGGTGACGGAAATGGTATTCATTAGTTTGTAGTTGGAGAGGTGGACCAACAACTGCCGCTTAAATGCTGCTTCCTACTCCCAACGGCCTTGTTTTCTTTCATCATCAATTCCACATGCATTCAATTGACACTGTGGAGGGGCCCACGATCTCGCTTGTGATCCGGACTGTTAATCTGCTGGGTCATGTGTACGGCTGTCAATCCAGCCCCTTGACCAACTAACGATCGGAGTCGAATCCTAGGTTTTCAACTTATAATGAAAATATAGAAGAGTTAATTTCAAATTTCAGGCCCTTCAAAGTAGTTGGGAAATGGTTGGAATTCAGAGTTCCAGCACACAAAAAGTGACATTTGAAATTCCATGGTGATAACCATCTGGAAAATGTAAGAAATTCCCATCAGGAATTCTTTTAGGGTGCTTGCGTTCTTGTTTTTTGGATTTGACCAGCTTGATCAAAATATATGTTTAGCTATGGGGATTTTGGCTGGTGGATAGATGGCAGGGTAAGAAAAGAACAGCCACTTGCGTTGTAAGAGACATAAGTTCTTACCTTCCTAAGAACCACAAAGCGATAAAATTGTTGTTATGTTTTAGTACTGGCTTAAGACCACACATGCCATAGCGGACATGTGATGAACTCAGGGGCGACTGTTTGGACTTGATTGAACTGGGTAATGGGTAATTTCAATCAATGCATGCTAGAAAGTGGACCCACTTCGGATCACAAATAAAACAATAACAGAATCACATAAACCATAAAATCAATACCAGAAGCCATAAACGATGTAGTGATCTGGTTGAATCCATTTTGCAATGATAGCCTCTTTTGCTTTACGCCTGAGCTCTCCTGATCTAAAACTTCTCTAAGAGGAAGAAAGGACTAACCATACGTTTCTTTTTTTAAAGTGACGATAATCTCTTATTAGAACACCTGATCCATCAAACGTGAAACCTCCATGCTAACAATCAAAAGCCTATAAAAGAAACTTTAATTGTTAGCATTCTTTAGGTCCAAGCCATTCCATAAACAAGACAGTGTATATGGAGTCTACATCCAATATTATAATATATAAAAATTGGCAATTAAATTGATAGTCCAAGTTTGAATCATGGATGCTTGCAATTTCACAGTGATGCATGCGGGTACTCATGACTATTCCAGTGATCTCATCCGTGTATACACATGGTTTGGATTTAGAGAATGTTGGCCTCACCATGCACATTTAAGAACGGTGTCGCACCATTCTACGATGCTAGTGCATTGCGATTCTGCCAGTTAGCAGACAGGGACTAAAAAGAAGCCCAACGAGGATTGCCACCAACGATCTTTAAAGTGCCACAAGACAGCCTAATTGTAAAATGGGAATTTGCCCATACCGAGTACAAAAGACCTGATATTCTTTAAAATATTGTTGACCCAAAAATATCCCATATAGGGATATCGTACAGGGCAGCTCTTTTATTTATTCGAGCTTTGCCTTTGTGAGTTAAAACCCTTACTGTTAACCTTTCAACATTTTACCCATATAGAAAAAAAAACTTTCAACAGCAAAAGAGAGCATAGACGTGAGTTGCAGAAGGAAGAGAAGAATAACATTCCGGATTCAGACTGGTTCTCGGCCGCTGCTGCTACTTTCCATTCATTGTTCGCGTGTGCCATCGCCGGAGAAGTATCTCATCGGTACATACTGTGGACGCCGTTGTAAAGTTGTTGCCATTCATTGTTGCAACGAAGGACTTGGTTTTAGTTTCTAAGTTGTAGGACAGGACTTAGGTCAGACAGAGGATATCTCTTTAACCTTCCTATTTAACTTTCCGGCAAAGGTTGTTCCTGCATCTACGTTCGCCATCTTAAATTAGTAAAATTTCTTACGGCTTAGCCGTCTATAAATTCACCTGCATTTACAAAGGAGCCATAGGTGCTATTCTACGGCTTAGCCGTTTGTGCGATATTGCCCAGCGTAGAATAACAGCCGGCGGAGCCGTAAATACGGATGAATTTAGACACAACTTAAGTCCCACGGCGAAGCCGTAGATCAGCCGTAGGTTTTATACGGCCAAGCCATATACTAGCATACGGCTTCATACGGCCAAGCCGTACACTAGCATACGGCTAAGCCGTAAATGCAGTTGAATTTAAGCACACTTTAACCTACGGCTAAAATACGGCTAAGTCGTATAAAAAGAGTGAACTTAGGAAATTAAATACTTGCAAGCCATGCAAGAAAAGAAAAAAAATCCTACAAATATGCAAGTCATGATTTTGTAATCTTATCACTGGATGAAAAAAATTAAAGGTACAAAATAGTTATTGGGGAGAAACCTTTAAATTCTTTTGAAAAAATGCAAAATTTAAATCTTTCCTGAAAATCGTTTTGAATGATGAAGAAACTTGAAGAATACAAAGGAGAAAACTTAGGAGAGGTAGAAGGGCAGTGCGATATGTGTGATATCGCTCACTCTGCAATATCACACAGAAGGGTATATTTGAAAAAAAAATTAACAAAACATGAGAAATACCTACATTTAGTATTAAATTTTGGTCAACAACATTTTGAGAAAATTCAACTCTTTTATACCCTGAATGGGCAAATTCCCTTGTAAAATTCCTTCTTTTTTTTTTTTTTTGTTTTTGTTTTTTAATCACACAATCCTTTGGGCCAAACTAATCCCTTCAGACCCAGAGGGAAACCAAGTAAATCCCACGTGGCCCCAGTGTGGTAACACAACTCAAACCCACAACCGCCAGGAGCAAACCATGTTCCTAGGTCAGCTGAGCAACCCCTCATGATGCAGCCTAATTGTAAATTTCAGACCATGGACCGGAACTGCCACAAAACACAAACCAAAAAAATACTGTATGAACTGAATTTGACATGAATTGGAGACTGGAACGGCCCAGCCGCAACCTTGGGGATGAGTCTACCCCAGACGGGGGTTGCATTTGGTGCAGCACGGTCCTTTCCCATTCTACATCAAAAGATTAGGTTTATTGGACCGATCTGAAGAAAGACCAGAAGATGAGCCTCTTGGACAGTAGATACCTGATCAGAATCACCTTAACCCATTTCAACATTCAGCTGAATTCAGTCAGATAGATAGTTTCAAGTGTTTTTGTCCTAACATGAATCATTAATATTTGATGATGATAAATGGTGGAGCTTAATTAAAACCGTATACACTTGGATGCCTTTGACTTTTAAGTGCACAAGAGGAAAATTATGATCCTAACTATAGGATTTTAACACCTGCATGTCACCTTTCCTGATCACGCTGATCACCAGCCATGACACCAGGGGCTGATGAGATCTGGCTTTCTTTCTCAGTAGATGAAGTGCCATTTGAATTTTTGCAGGCTGCCAATTCCTTCACCTCTGCATCAGTTGGAGAGGGAGACCCCCCTAACTCGATGGGCAGCATTCGCTTTGAACCCTCTAGAGCAACACCGAGAACAATGTTATCTTCCAATGTGGACTTGGCATTTTTGCGCCATACAACTGGGAACTTCTCGCTTTCATGCTTTAAATGTGTGGTAACACCAGGTGATGGATTGTAAGAATTTTCATTGCCAGGCTCTGATAATACTGAAGGCTTCTCAGGGGCTGCCTGCCGAAGGGTATTGTCCACAGCCCCCAAGTCTGGGCCTTCAGGCAGAGGCTGGGTAGATGGAAGAATTGCTGCTGAAGAACCATCAGTTTTAGAAGTCAGGTGAACATCTCCTGAACTTTCCTTCTTCAACTGCTTCGAATCGGAGCTGTTTTTCACTGAACCGTCAGACGGGGAACTTCTCTCATCCTTCGAGTCTGACACCACTATGGCCTTCAGATCTTGTTCTTCACTTGATTGCATGGAGCGAGCATTCGCTTTATCATCACCATTGATTCTAGATGGGGGCTCAATCAGGAGAAATGGACGATTTGCAGCTGCTCTGGCGCCGTTGAAGATGGTCTCCGAGAATGAAACATTTTTCATCTCTGTGTCAGCATGTATCTTCTGAACTGTGCGAATAGGAGTGGCAAGCCGGGCCCGGTGATGTCTGATAACTCTGAGGAGATCCAACAAAATGGCTTCCTGTGTTTCACAGCAATGATTTTTCAACAAGATAACTCAAAGAAACAAATGATCATAACAAGCTTAGAGCATATCTGAACACAACCAGTTTAGCATAATATTCCAGATATTTATCCATCACCAGATCATAACTACAAGCAGGAAAAACCAGACTAGCCTCTACAGACCTCTAAAAAAGGGGAGAAAAAACAAAAAACCAACACAGCATCTGCTTTGAAAAGAGACCAGCTATGGTAAGATACAATGCCTAGCCAAAAAAAATCTATATTAATTCAGCCCCATGTCTCAAAGTCGAGCACACCACAGTCAAGCACACCATTTGGTTTACCAGAAGTATTTATCTTATGAGACCCACTTGTACATGAAATGCAACAAAGACCTTTCCTAACACCCATGCACAACTGCTGTGAATGGATTAAGCAAAAAAACTGACTAAATGGTCCTAGCCATCAGAATGGTAATGGCATAAAAAGAATGAAACAGAGCATAAGTTGCTCATGTTCAAATAGGCAACAGGGAAAATGAGATGGTGTATGACATCCAATTTGCCTAACTTTCGGGTTCTGGGCTCTCCATTGTATGACCTACTTAGTAAAATTTAATGCTCAATGGCAATGTTCTTTTGTTCTAATGTGGAGATCTAATCTAGGATCCACTATTGATATTTTACAAAGACATTCTAGTATATGTCAAGAAATAATCTTAAATGTTGTAATGTTCAATTAGCTTAGTCCATTTTTTGTGAAAATCAACAAGGCCCTCACATGTTTCCACAGTTCATGGCTCGAGAACAGAACATAAGGAAAGTCCCACCAGCCACTGGTTGAAATGTCAGATTTCAGAACATCTCCAACTCCCTGGAAGCAGTGTTGGAAATCTTGCTTTGGAGAACTCATTGTTATGGGAAAATGTCAGGATATTTTCAGCCATTGGGTCTTCTCAGGAAATAATATGAAATTGCCACGGATAATTAAATTTACTAGAAATTATTGATACAGGATAACAGTAAATAAATAAAAATGCTAAATAATTCTATGATAGAACTACAATAAAAGTACTTATCACCATCATCATCATCAAAGCCTTGTCCCAACTATGTTGGGCTTGGCTACATGAATTTTGTTTATCCACTCTGATCTATCCCAAGACAGCAATGAGAATACTTAATGGTTCATAAATCTAATTTCTATAATTTACTTGTTAGCCAACACCTGCATACTTAAAAACTGGTAATATATTATATTGTATCTAATATTATATTGTATACCCTAATTTACAAGTAAAATCCGAAGTCCCCACCATAGCCATGGTATATCCTTGTCATACCAATGTTGTATTTGGCCATTATGGCTTGTTAGTTGTTTACTAGCTGTATATATGTAATTGTAAAGGAACAATTATGAGAAAGAAAGGTACAAAGATTGTGCAGGGAGAGAAACAAGAAAGAAAAGTTGGAAAATAGGAAGGAAAATTGTAAAAAATAAAAGAAAAAATATAATGTAGTGGAAATATATGGAAAACTGAAAAAAAAATGTTAAAGAAATAAAAACCATCATGCGTTCAGCTTTTGGCAAAGAGAAAAAACATGAGCAATACGGAAGGGCAATAATGCCTTCAATAGTTCTAAAAATCGGAATCATATCACAAATCATTCATACCCATGAATCCAATCAAATCAAATTGTGAATCATATTGCAAATTGTAGGTTTTTTTATTGTTCTAATAAAAATAAAAAAAAATAATTAAAAAGAAAAAAAATAGTTATTCATAATCTATCCATATTCCCATTCATAGCAATATAACATGTCAAGAACATCATGACATATTAATATATATAATAATGATATATGTAAATAGTTAAATTAGTTTTTTCAAAAAATAGTTAAATTAGTTTAAGGTATCAATATATATTTGTTTTTATTATCTTTAAATCAAAATATAAAAGTAAAAATGAAAATCAAACCATCAATCTTACTCCTTAGGATATCTCTTTAAGTTAAAAATGTGTTCATAAAGAGGGAAAAAAAAAGACCGAAAAGAAAAAGAAGAAGAAGAGGAGGAAGATATAGACAAGCTCTAAACGTACAGTTGAACAATTTAATCAAATGGATGATCTTTATTTATCTATAAGACCTCTCCAAAGCTACAAAAATTCTTAAGGGGTTTCATTAACTACTAAGTAACCTTTTAAAAATAAAAATGCTAAAAAAAAGAAAGAAAAAAAATCGTAAAAGATTATTAATTATAGCTATTCTCACTCACCCAAATCGCTCAAATCATAAGATTCAATGAAATGAGTATCAAATAGTAAAAGTCACACTAGAATCCTAAGATTCATATGTAAATGGGATCTACTGCATAGATACGGATCGTTTTTCTTAGGACTTGGGATACAAATCGGAATTCAAGATACGAATTGTAGGATTTTGATAACAATGCCTTCAACAAAAGCAAGATCACACAAAAGCTGTTAACACAAGAACTGAAAAAAGAAGAAATAATTATTAAAACAAAAAAAACCTACAATAGGAGTAACCCTGACATGCTATTTATATCCACGCCTTCACCAAAGAATCTGACACAATGTTGACTGCTCAACATATAATGGACTTAGTCATAAGACTAAAATTATATTTATCTCATCAATATGATTAACTTCTACAAGGCTTCCTTCCCACACTTAACCCACTTGATAGCATTAAATGACCCATGAAAACCACCTTTAAAGAACCCCAACGCCTCCCTAATGTCCATGACCTCCGCTGCACTGGAATCCCACACACTGATGGAACCGTAGAAAGGTAGTAACTTCTGCTCCAAATTGTTCAAAAGGGCAAAATGCTTGTTAGTTGAAGCCCATTCTCCCATTATAAACACTATAGAGTTAATCACTACCACTTCCTTTGAAACTTCACTATAAAGATTCTCTTATTCCTTTACTCCATATAGACCATAAAAAAGCTCAAAGGAGCAATCGCTTTCAGGAGACAGGCCAAGGCCCCAAGAAACAAGTAATTCCTGTAGAGAGGACAGCTTCCCTGGCAAACACAGCATGTAAAAAGGAATGATGCCAGATGTGCCTTGTGGAACTATAACAAATGACAATGGCACACAAACTCAAAAGGCTCATTGAAAAGGGAACATTGGTCTGGAATGTCAGATCATAAAAGGCATGGCAGACAAACACCCAAGTCAGGAACCAAGGCCTTCTGGTGAAGACCTAGGATTACTACCAGGAGGACATGTAGAAAATATCATTTATAAGAGGGACTCATTGGATAATGTACATAAGACTGCATGGGTCTCCATGTAATACTAAAGAGTTACATATAATAAAATAAAGTATCACCTAACCTAAAGGTTAGGTATGACGCTTCTCCCCTCTCTACCGACATCGCTCTTCAAATCCTATAAATCCTTCTATAATTTCCTGATTTTTCCATTTAGATTTACAACTTGGCATAACAGAAATTAGATCATAACATGAGCCTTTGAAGGGTAAGAAAAGAACCAAGGTTTACAGGGATTATGCCCTAGGTGAACCTGTGCATAGATTCGGCTGAGGGCTCTACACTTTAGGGTCGGTGTTTGGATCAGCCAGTGGTCAGTTCGCAGTCCATGTAGATGGACAGTGGTGGTCAAAATTTCTGTAGAGGTCCGGAATGGTCAGCTGGGCCTGAGTTGCAGTTTGCAGTCTGTAACAGTCAACAGTGGTCTGGTTGAAGTCGGCAATCCTGGAGTGGTTGACAGTTTGTAGTCCATAGCAGTTAACAGTGGTCTGCGTAGTTGGCAATCCTAGAGAGGGTTTGGCTAGTGCCTGGAGTGTTCGGAATGGGCAGCCCAGTGGTCAACAAGCCCGAATCTGAATCACACAGTGTAGTTGGCAGTTGGCATGGCATAGACTGTGTTCAGCAGTAGCCTAGTTGCAGTTGGCTGCACTGTATCTTGTCTGACAGTGTGTGTAATCGATAGTCTTCGGTTGCAGACAGCTGAGGACTGAGGTATTTGTGCATGGTTTGTTTTTTTTTTTTTTTAAAGCTTGGTGTTGAAAAAAAGTTTTTTTCAAAAAAGGGTAAGAATTCAGTGCAAATGTTGAATTAATCCTTGCCGATTGACTCAACATGGCATCTAAAGAAGGGGATGAAGATACCAACTCTATGGGGGATAGTTCCAGTGGAACTCAAAATGCGCTCAACCCTGCTGGAAACATCAATCCTAATGCTCGAATTGCAATGGTCTTATACAATGGAAAGAACTATAAAAAAAATGGTCGTTTTCAACGAGGAAAGCCATAGATGTGGCAAAACACCTGAGGTATATTAATGGCTGTATTAAAGAAACCTCTGAAGAGGATCCAACATATGAAGAATGGAAGCCAAAAAATATGCTTGTGATGAACCACTTCTGAACTCCATGGAGTCTCTAATTTGAAGTAGTTTTTGGTACAGCAAAAGTGCATATGAGTTGTAGAATGCTACTGAGACAACTTGTTCTCGCAAGAAGAATCATGTGAGAATTTATCTTTGGACTAGAGAATTGACCAAATTTAAACAAGGAGATAATCCCAGGTAGATTACTGTGTTTTTTCAAGAGGAATAGGGTATGAACTTAGCCTGTATCAACCTCTTAATCCTTGCCATGAGAAAGAACAAGAAAAGCATCTAGAGGGACCATGTTTAGACCCAGAATATGAGATTGTACAGTGTTTGTGCTATTACAGAATGAGGACGGTAGATGTAATGCAATGTCAAATTCCATCTCTCTTGCAATTAACCGAGACAGATATGCTCTTGCTATAACCAATCCAATAATTAGGGGTGATGACGGCCGTGGTGGAGGCCATGGAAGCGCTGCAAGAGGTGGAGGCCACGGTGAGAGTGGTTGTGGCAGTCCACTGGGCATAGATCGAGATAAATTGCCGTGCACTCATTGTGAAAGAACTCATGATCCTAGAGACACTTGTTAGGATCTAGTCAATCGACCACCTAGAGTCAACACAACATTTGCAGCTAAGTCTTCAGGTGAAAGAAACCACTCTAGAGAGACTGTAGGAAGCAAGGGAGAGTTGAATGACAATGATAAAATTCAAGCATTGAGACAAGAAATTCAAGCACAAGTCAGCATTTGCAAGCATTGGCAGAAAGAACTCCATCACACTTGATGGGTGTGGCATCTCAGTACGCTATTAACACATCACATATGGCTTCCACATCTGATGTAGGATAGACCTTAAAGGCCACATGTGTAGGGCCCAAGATAATTTATGGGTTTTTCTATTTTATTTAATCAATTTTTATTAGTTATTAATTTTATTTTAATTAATTGTAATTAGGATAGGATTTTAGTTTGCTCAGTTTCTTAAGTTTGCTTGGGTTTGTTAGACCCTAAGATTTATTTTCTTATTTATATGCCATTGTAGACATGGAATATCCAGAGGTTTGATTAATAATATTGTGTGGATTTTTATCCCTTGAGGTGCGTCCTCGTGTCGTCGTCTCTGCAAACCTATCATACTGTCTACAAACACATGCGTCAGCACCGTTATTATACTTCAGCATGTAAACACAAGCCCTAACCCTAGGGCCTACATCAACATCCTCATCACCTACTCCATTATGGGTTATCAATTTAGGTACTACTAATCATGTGATAGGTATGCACTCTAGGTTCACCTTATACACATCCTTACCATCAGTTGGGACAGTCAGAGTTGCTAATGGGAATCATACTAAAGCCCTAGATGTAGATTCTACCTCATCCCCTAAATCTGTTTTACATGTTCCTCAATTTTCACATAATTTACTGCCAATAAGTTCCATTGCCAAGTCTCATAATTGCAATGGTACATTTTATCCTTCCTATTGTATCTTACATGATCTGGAGACAAGGAAGATGATTGGTGGTGGGTGGCCAAGAGCAAAGCGGCTTATATTTCGTAGAAGTTTTCCAAAGAAATCCAATAGCATTAGAGTCTACAAAGACCACTTTAAAGTGGCACCGTCATCTTGGTCATGCACCTTAGGAGTCCTAAAGTATGTCTTTCCTCTGAAGCTGCTGCTTCACTAATGTGAATTCGCTTCTTTGTTGAGCCTTGGAATGCATAATGAGTCACATAGGTCATCCTTAGGCAGGCATGGAAAAAGAACATCTATTTACCCTCCGGAATGTATCACGGCCCTATTCATCTTTGTCTTCCAAAGAGTAGTTGTTCTGATTTGAATGTTAGTACTCATGTAGTAGAAATAAACTGTGACACATATTGCTTTGCCAAAAAGTTGTAGAAAATTCTTATCCCATCAATAATAAAAATAAAAGCAATGTTCCTTTCTCTTTGATTCATAGTGATGTGTGTTGTCCTGGTGCTCCACTTGTTTCTAGCAATGGGTATCAATATTTCATCTCCTTTATTGATGATGCCACTACGTGTAGATGGGTGGACTTATTAAATGCTGAGATGAAATATTTTGTGTTTGAAACTTTCCATAAAATGATAGCCACAAATTTTAATGCCAAAATTCAAACTGTTCGATATAATAATGGAGGTATCACAAAATTTACAATCAAGTCTAGTTCAAAATGGAATTGAGTCACAAAATTCCTTTCCTTGCACTCCTAAACAAAATGGGGTAGCTGAACGAAAAAAATAAACATCTACTAGACATTACCTGATGTACCAAAAACGCATTGGTCTGAAGGAGCTAATATTGCATGCGTCCTTATCAACTATATGCCTTCACGTGTATTAGCGAAAAAATATTCATTGCAAGTCTTTCGTTCTGATGGTCCATTGTTTCATATTCCTCCAAAGATTTTTAGGTGTGTATACTTTATCCATATTCCAAAACGTCAACAGGACAAGTTGAATCCAAGAGCTGTTAAGGGAATCTTTGTGAGCGATTCTTGTACTCAAAAGAGCTACGAGTGTCACGTCACAGGAAAAAGGGGGAAATTTTGTTACTATGGATATCACCTTCTTTGAGGATGCACCTTTCTACTCATCTAGAGGAAAAAAAATATTGGAACCAGATAGACAAGAGCATCCTACACTCGTTCAAGATGTTTCACCTCCTTATACAACTTGTTCCGGTTGTCAACCAATTTCAAGAAAGAGTCCAACCACTTCCAGTCATCGGCCTTAGGATATGTGAGAGTGAACATACAGTTGAAGATGTACCAACAAAGCCCTTGAAAGTTTACTCGAGAACAACCAACCGTGTCTAAGCCACAGCCTGCTGCAGGTACATCACCATCTAACATCCCTAATCCAGAGACTGTATCAGGTACTCAAGCTTTTGACATTTTTTATTTAGATCTCCTCATTGCATTACAAAAGGCCAATGCGCTTGTCCAATCAGATACAAAATTGTCCTACCAGTCTCTTTCACCTACATACAGAGCCTTTGTGTTACAGTTGTCATTAGAGTGTTTGACATGATCTGTTAGTCCTGCATTAAAAAACCACAAGTGGAAGGCAACGATACTAGAAGAAATGAATGCTCTGGAGAAAAATAGCACATGGAAAATACTTGATTTTCCAGGTGCGAAGCAGACAGTAGTTTGTAAGTGGGTTTATAATAGGAATGCAAAATGGGCCGAACTGGTCGACGACCCACAGCCCAGCAAGACACAGCCCATGTCAGCCAGCTTGTGTTGGGCCCAGGTGCCCAAGCCCGCTTGCTAAGCCCGACCCCTTTGTTCTCATTCTCTATGCAATGAGATTTTTATGACAGCTCCTTACATTGAGTGCTAGCTCATTGTTCCAATTCATTAAATCTCCTCAATCCCTTTAAAGATATCATCCTTTTCAAAATCCTCTGATTAAATGTAGGCAAAACATCCTACTTTGGTTCCTGAATCTAAACACGATATCCTTTCTTTTCAAAATCTCCATATTAAATCCCAATGCATGCCCTGATAAATGATGGCATCTTGATATCCATCCTTACTGTTGCATGCCCTAATAAAATTGGCCTGTGGGTTTTGCAGCACGGGTCATTTTGCATCTTGATTTTGCACCATCAAATATAATCCAGATGGCACCATCCAAGGGTACAAGACACAATTAGTAGCAAAGGGTTTTACACAATACTATGGGGTGGATTACATTGAGAACTTTTCTCCCGTTGCTAAGTTGAATTCTACGACAGTCATCCTATCTATTGAAACAAATTTCCAATGGCCATTAGACCAATTAGATGTCAAGAATGCATTATTGCATGGTCATCTACAAGAAGTTTACATGAAACTTCCTCTAGGTTTCATTCCTAAAGATCAGGCAAAATTGGTGTGTCATCATATGAAAAGGCTGCTTTATGGTATGAAACAGCCTTTGAGGGCTTGGTTCGACAGATTTTAGCCAAGCTATGGTGAGGTTTGGGTACAAAAGATGTGAGTCGGATCATACTTTGCTTATCAAGAAGAGTGGTGAGAATGTTACTGTCCTAGTTGTCTATGTTGATGATACTGTGTCGACAGTTGACAATGAAAAAAAAAATACTAGTCATTAAGCAGTGTGAGCAAAGAGATTGAGATTAAGGACCTTTGGGAATTAAAATATTTTCCTGGCATAGATTTAGCAAGGTCAGCGAATGGTATTTTCATATGCCAAAGAAAATACACTCCGTATCTACTAGATGAAACTAGGATGATAGGCGTGAAGCCGATTGAGAAACTTACGGAGCAAAATAATGTGCTATGTTCAGATAATGGAGAGCTCTTGGAAAATCTAGGAAGGTATCAACGAATGGTCAAGAGGTTGATATACGTAACCACACATGACTTGATATCAGGTTTGATGTTAGTGTTGTCAGCCTATTCATGCATGCACCTCGCACGGAGCATATGAAAGCAGTCAATCGATTATTGAAGCACCTTAAATAGGCTCTAGGCCAACAACACATAATGTATTCAAGGCATGGTAATTTACTAATAAAGACATTGAGATTTTCACTGACACAAATTAGGCTGAATTTAAGATAGATCAGAGATCGACCACTTGGTATTAAATGTTGGTTGGAGGAAATTTGGTTTCATGGAAGAGTGAACAACAAATTGTTGTCACTTTATCAAGCTCTGAAGCAGAATATTGTGCAACAGCCGGTGGAACATGTGAATTGCTATAGTTGAGGATACTAATGCAAGAGTTAGGCAGTGAGTGCAAAAAGCCTATGCTTCTCCACTATAACAATAATTTTAGTTATCATATTGCCACAAATCCTATCTAATCGTGAAAGAACAAAGCATATTGAATTCACTTTTCATTTCATCGGAGAAAAGGTGGCAAGAAAATAAGTAGCTTTGAAGCCTAGGCCCACACACATTTTAGATCAACTGGAAGATTTCCTAACAGAAGTAGTCACAGGGAACCAACTTAGGGATAGTAGATATCTACTCACCAACTTGAGGGAAAGTGTAGAAAATATCATTGATTTTAAGGGACTTCTTAGCTTATTTGTATTTACATAAAAACTGCATGGGTCTCCAATTGACATCTTTCTTCATTTCTCTTCATCACCTTCTATAAATCCTTCTATAACTCCATGATTTTGCCATTTAGATTTACAACCGGACAAGGTTATCAAATTATCTTGAATGGATCGTCCCTGCAAAGAAACAAATTAGATGAAGAAAAAGATACCCTTCCCCTTTTTCCACCTCTAACCTTGGCCACCCAACTCTCCATAGCACTCACTCACTAATGACAATACATTCTTAAACACTCTATAAAGCCTCCAAATTTACAATGAAGGGGACCCTCTCCCACACATTCATCTGCCAAAAACTTGACTCCACCAACAGCCTGCCTTAAACCCAACCCTCTTTTGGAACACATTACTGACCCCATTGGAACCCTCCAGAAAAGCCAAAACTTTCGCTTAGAGAGCCAATGATTTGGAACTTCTATGATCTTTTACCAGAAAAATCACTAGATTGCCTAGAGTGCTCATAGTGTGGCTCTATTTTCATGATATTTTTGGCCTATATTCTGGCAATTATCTTGATATATCTAGAAATGTTTATTTCACAGAAACACCATGATATCACATTCTTTCCAAAATATCAGCTATACTAATTACATGGAAAACGAGATTTCTCCAGCATTCATCAGATTGTTGGGGATTTTTCCATGCTAATGTGAACAGTCATCCAAAAAGTAGAATGCTGAAGCAAGAAGTAATAATTGCAGAATACCAGGAATTTCAGAGTTTCCTGAAATAGAGGTTTCCTCATTCTAGGTTCCATTGCCCCAAACAGGCATTAAGTCAACCAATACAAGGAAACAGAAACTAAGCGGGAAATAAGTAATTTGTTTCTTCTTAAACATTATAATGAGCAGAGTAAATATGACATGATGAAGAGTTCCAACATGGGCATCCATAAGTACATAAAAATGTCATGAAAACAAGTTTTAGTAAGATAAGCCGATGCACTGTCAATAGAACAATCAGCATGCCATAGAAATGTATCAACACAACATGGTCATAGGTAAAGAAAAAAAATGGAAATGAAGACATCCGAAAAACATAGGTAGGAGTTTTTTTGTGTTCTATTCCAAAAGCATGACAATTGGCCCATTATAAATGACAAAATGTCTTAGACTTCAAATGTGAACCTGGAAGTAGATTTAGTAATGGAAGTAACAGACTTCTGTTAGATTCTCAACAGATAAAGGCCACTAGTACACATTGACCATAGCCCCCATGCTTCTCTTGGCAGACAAAATGGCCAGTCTATACTCTGCGTGGTGCCCTATTTCAGAAGCCAATGTGAAGCCTTGGAAAAGCAAGAAGCATGCTCCAGGCTAGCCACCTAGACTCTTCCACTAATTTAAAGTAAATGGAAAATGACAGATATCCTCTCACCTTAACACAAAGGTACTCTTCAACATGTGAGGTTTTCACAAAGCAAGATACCAGAATCTGCAACACAAATCCAAATTATATATATTCAGTTGACTACATTGTTTGGATAATAACAACTACAGCAGAGTCTTGTGCATTTATAAAAAGAAGAATGCCAGCCCATGACAAATTGATAAATGCAAAAAATAGCAGGCATCAGTGAATAGAATATAAATCATGCAACTGTCTAGAGCTGAGCCACAACACCTACTGAAACATTTAAGGCACAGTTGCTTCAAATACAACTCCCAACTTATAAGTCATGCAATTATGGAAAGCTTTCAACACTGTTTCACTGACTTCCAGCAAAATTAAGTTTTGGTTCGCAATAAATTTCCAAGTCCATGCTTTCTATACGGTGTCTGATTCCTTATTGAAGGAATCCAGTATCACTAACTTCCACCCATCAAAAATCAATCTATGCAAGTCGATGGGCCCTCAAGGAAAGGGGTAGGCCAAGAGGACATGGATGGTAGTAAAGATAGATCTGAAGAAGTGCAACTTATCCAAGGAATTGGCCCAGAATAACTGAAATAGGAAAACAGAATTCGAGTAGCTGGCCCCAACACCGCATGGACTGGACATTAACGATGATGATGAAACAAGCAATCTCCATTCTAATAGAGGAACACTCATTGAAGGCACATAAATGATCGTAGGTGCTTCTGAGTTCCATCAAGTGGAATTTTTTTTTTTAATGAAGAACCTTTAGTTAGTTCATTCTTAGAAATTTTCTGCTCTTAGTATTCTGAAGTTGTGTCTACTGAACCAAATATGAAACAGCAAAGCCTACACTTATATCATTCTGAGCTGGCTCTAGGAAAACAAATATAAAAGTCAACATGAAAGGAGAAAGGGCCAACCATAAGAGCCTGATTTTCTGGATCAATATTGTCCAAAAATACTCTTCGGTGCAACCTTTGCTGCTCTACTTGGGGACTTTTGGCCAAGACTTTACGCATATCTGCTACAATATTCTGCACAAGCAGTACCAAAATAGAATGCTTAGGTACTAAAACTTGATCAAGCTCCTGTTATTAAAAAACAGCTCACAAAAGGTATATCACAATTAAGAAGTCATTTGACCAGACTGATCCTTTACATTGATCTTGTTGACATCTAGGTGACTGATGGCAAGATGAGTTTTAATGCGCCAATGAGTCTTCTGACTGAGATTCCTCACAACATTAACTGTAAACTTGTGGTTCGGAATGTGAACTGCTTCACGATCATCTCCTCTTACAATTGTAGGGGACCACCATCCGACATGCTGAAACAGAAATAGCAACCATAAAAATTGTGAACACTTATGTGATAATCAAAATCCATGAAAGGAGATCTCTTTCAAGCCACTGACAGGGAGAGAGCCGCTTAGAGAAACAGAATCAAGCCTTTCCTAAATGCGGATGATGCCTCTAAAATCTCAATACTAACCTCAACACAACCAGAGACTTCATAGCCTTCAATTGTGGTTTGAATCCATTCATTTACAACAAAAGGCCGTGTCGCATGAATCATGACACTTGAAAGGAAGTTTGTCAAAATCTGCACACAATTGAAGAATGTATAACATCTCACACTAATTAAACTGAACTTGATTAATAAAAAGTAAAAACTCAAAATGATAAAATTCACCATTTCCCTGAAAATTTAGGTGAAGGTCTTATGCTTGAATAAGTGGTTTATGAAAATATGCAGATGTCATTAGCCAATACCTCACGACCAGCAAGAGTTATCAACACTGTTCCAAGACCTCCTGCAGTGATCCATTTCTGAGTGGAGAAGCCCAGCAACTCCATGAACAATGAAACGGCAGCAACCCAAACTGCAGTATACAAGGCTTTCCCAGCAAACTGGAAACCCATCTGCAAAAGATTGCAATCCTTTTTAATTGGCAGGGGTTCAAGTCATTTTATTTCAAACATGGAGCTTCATATGTTTTACATCCGTAGATAGCAGACTTCAGAGATCAGAATGCCCATTTACACCAAGTAGATGATGCTCTTTTTTTATGTGGAGCTGAATTATATTTATAAATTTGATGAAGTTTGTGTTCTACATTGAGAAACAGTTGGGTTTATTAGTAATTTTGAGTCAATGGGTTTATTTCTAATTTTGAAAATGAGTATTCAAACTTAGGATTAGTTTAAAATAAGTTATTTTAGACCAGAGTTGAGTTGTTTCTCGGCTTGAGTCAATGTGTTAGGCTATATTATATAAATAGCCATTGGTTATTCTCAATAAGATAGATCAAAGAGTTGTGTCAGATACCATTCAAAAAAAAATATATCATAAAAAAAGAGCTGTGTCAAATAGCCACTGGTTATTCCCAACAAGATAGATCAAAGAGTTATGTCAGGTAGCAATAAAATTTCAACTTGGTATCAAAGCACATAGGTTTAGAGTTAGGAAATAAGTTAGGTTTAGGGTTTATTTTATTTTATTTTTTCCTTAGTTCTTTCTTTCTTTCTCTAGTTTCATGATCTTACCCAACAGAGGACTGACTTTAATTTGTTTGGCCCATGAAGTTCAAAGTGAACCAAGATTCATTTCCGGGCTTCACCCCAAGCAGAAGAAAACTCTGTGATGTTCACAGGACCATTGAGTCCCTTCTCTGCATTAGTCTTGAGATTGTAAAGAAAGAAGAAATGTTTTGTTCTGTTTTCCTAAACAAGAATGGAATAGAGAAGGAATATATCAAAGAGTTGGTTGTTCTTCCTTATCTCCATCTCCATCACACATGGGCAAAACCCTAGCTAGAGATTTCAATTTTGCCAGAAAAAAGAAAAGTTGCTTCTGAATCCTCTCTGCAAGGAAGCCCATACAATTTATATGAAGCCAAAAAACCCTCCTGCAGTTTGCAAAAAGACCATATATATTGGGCCTGTTTGTTTGTAGGGTGGAGTAAAATAAAATAAAATTGAGTGTCAAATCAAGAAGAAAAGAAAGTAGAGGGAGTAGGGACTAAAAGCACCTTTGTTTGTCATTTTGTGCTTTTTTAGAGTATCTTTTGTCATTTTGTACCTTTTAAGAGCAACTTTTTTCTCAATTTGAGCTTTTACAACCAACTCCCCTCCACTTTCTTTTCTTATCGATTTGACATCTATTTTATTTCACTTTACCCCACACCAAAAAAAAAAAAAAAAGGTAAGGGCGACTTTGTCTGCTTTGAAATGGAGTAAAAGAGGGGTAAAGGGGCCTCCAACGGTCACCGTTTTCACTTCAAAAGGCGTTTGGATGGTTACCAAAGGACGGATGAAGTGAATGTGTCCGCCCACATGGATGTCCCTTTCACTCACACAGCCCCGCCACAAGTTACTCCATAGAACCCAGATGAAGTGTTGGTTTATTCTCTTCTCCATCTGAGCCCTAGCAACAACAGAAGCAACTAATAGAGGTGGTCAAGGGTGTAGACAATGTGATAGGTGATGAAGGAGATATGATGTGGTCGCAAAGACGATGTGATCAGAGAACATGATGGCAGAGACTCTTTTTTTGCACATGGATTTTCTCAGATGGGTTTTGGTGAGATGAGGATGGGTTTGTGCAGATAGATAGATGGGTTTTGGTAGATGGTTTCGGTGAGAAGAGGATGGGTTTTTGCAGATGGGTTTCGGTGAGATGAGGATGGGTTCTTGCAAATGGAATTTTACAGATTGGTTTCAGTGACATGACAATGGGTGTTTTTTTTGGTTTTGCAGACAGATTTTGAGATGGGAAGAAGAACAAAGAGCGGGAGAGAGGATCATTGAGATGGGGATGAGTTTTTGCAAATGGGTTCCGATCAAATGAGGATGGTTTTTTTTTTTAAGATGGGTTTGGTGATGGGAAGAAAAATGGTGCAACGTAGGCAGGATTGGTGAGATGAGGATGCCACTAATGGAACAGGTGAGATGAGGATACTGTGGTGGAACGGGTGAGGCCTAGTTGGTCAGCCATCAGACCAATAGGGATTGAAGGCACAGAGAAGAAGATTGAAGGCACAGAGAAGAATCCTGAAATTTGGTGTCAAATTGACAAAATTGGGACATCCTGATCTATTTCTTGAATTTCTTAGCATGTATCAAACAGCGATTGCGTAGAGTTTAACTAGAAAAATGACATGGTTTAATAGGATTTTGAAATCAAAGAGAGGATGGCCCACAATGGATGCATAGGGCTCACTGATGGTAATCCACTATAAGGCTGCATTGGTCAGCTATAAGATTTTTGACTTTACACCAACCATCCAAACGCATGCAAAGTAACTCATCTACTCATTTATTTTAACCCAATCCTCCATAGCTTTATCCTAATGAGACTCTATTTCCACTTCTACTCCTCTCCTCATGCAAACAAACGGGCCCTATAACATAAGCAAAAGAGAGAGGAGAAGAAGATAGCATCCTCTCATCATCAGGTCTAAGCTTTTGGTGCTCCTGTTTGTGCAAATGATGACCCTAAAGGTGCCATCCAATTAGTTAAAGAATCAATGCTGTTTTTTAAGGATTCATATGGTCCTCTACATGCACAAATAGGGTTCAACTCTGTTCATTTGTTGTATTTCTTGCAATCATTTCATTTTTTGTTGTCCCTCTATCGATGTTGATTGTTGCCACTACCATAATCCTACTAGATCTTGGTAATTCATTGGGACGTGTCGTTCTCCTCAGCTTGGCTGTCTTCAAGCTCCAGAGACAAGTCCAAACTTTAGTTTTTCAATGGACCTTGCACTGTTTAGAGATGAAAGGAACCCTAATCATTCGTCTGTGTCGTTCTCTTCCAGTTCTGGTGCAACATCTTCATTTCCTCTACCAAGCCACCTCCTTCTGTTTCTGCATCAATAGGTGCGAAGAGGTATTTTCATTGAGGCGGCTGTGTAGTTTGGCCAAGTCATGGTCGCAGACGATCTGGTTAAGATGATTAATGGTAAGATCATGTTGTTGTGGTTTCTCATCAATTTTTTTGAAGACTCCAGAAGAGGTCGGTCTATCTGTAACACCGAAGCGTCATAGAGTTTTCATCTCTTCAGTGCAGATACTTCTGAGATTTATCATCTTTAAGAGGTTATTTGATATGTCAAATCACTTGAGCGAGATTTGCATCTTTGGAGATTTCCATGGAACAGACATCGTTTCTCTTGTTATTGTTTGTTTCCTTCCCCATGGCTGGAATTGAATTTCCTGACTCACTCAAAGGACTATGTAAAAAAAAAGAAATCTAGAGCCATCGTTCATGAGAAAGCCTCGTGAATCATGTGGTCTACTGCAGAACCACTGTGTTTTTCACCCCTTTGCATGACCACCATACCAATGGTTACTCAAACTAGTTAAGCAAAATTTACAAGTCGAGTTAGGCCAACGTGATCCATGGGCCCATCCAAAAGCAAATAGTAGCGGTGCCATGTCAACAATAAACAGTCACATCAACTGCCTTCATCATACAAGTCAGGATAGTTCATGGAAGGGGGAGAACTTTTCTTAGCAAATCAGAGTGACAACAGAAGATAGTAAATTCAATAAACGAGTGCAGAAATTTAAATCTGATGGTGAGTGACTGAGTGGATATCAAGTTGTGCTTTCATTAAAAGTCAAGTCATTCAAATCAAGGATTTATGAGTTTGATCAAGTTAGGAGGAGAAAACTCTATGAAGACTCCACAATTATTTGGTAGTGTGAATCCAAGTAGCTATTGATTTATGGGTGTGCATTCATCCATTGTTTTGATGAGTTATAAGTGAGTGTTCACCCACTGAAGGGTTGTGTAAACCTACTCAGCCACAGAGAGATTGTGTAATGATGTGTAGCTTTCTAACATCTTCAGATATTCAATGTAGCATACCAAGGAGTAGTCTAACTTAGCAGTGTTACAGATTGTGCATTTATGGTATGGAGTTGGCGCAAACCTAGGGAAGGGTTTGCATCGAAAGTGCTAAAGCATGGTTGCATCAGTTCATTGTGCACCAGGAGCATCTGAAGTTTTCATCTCCTTCATCAGTGAAGTTGCAATGGAAGATCGAAGATTCGTAAAAAGTAATTTCTGCTGATGATAAAGCCAATAAAGTTCATCAAAGCAGTTGCAAAAGGAAGCAAACATGTATGTTCAGTCGAAGCTGGCCATAGTTATCTACGAATCAACTTGGGTCAATAGGTATATTTCTAATTTTAAGGATAAGTTTTCTAATTTAGGGTTAGTTTAAATTTGAGTTGTTCAGGCTAGAGTTGTGCTAGGATTAGAATTGGCACTTCGCAACAAGATAGAAGAGTTGTGTCAAGATTTAGCCCTAAAATTTAACTTCTTAGCCCTTAGTGGACTCTCATGCATCAAGCCTTCCTGGTTTTAAAATGTTGGGATTGTGATTCAGAATGGGCCCTAAGTGGTCCCCCTTATCATAGATTAGAACTATATTATTAGTGGATTCTTAATTACATTGTTATTAGGGAAGTTTCTATTAATAGATTAGGGTTTTCTCAAGCATTAAGTTTGCTTTTGTTATATATATGGCATTGTAAAGAAGAATTTCTCAGATTTGATTGTTGAATAGATTTATGGATTTTATCCCTAGAGGTACATCCTTGTATTTTGAAGTCTTCTTGACGATGCAAACTGTCCTCGGACATGTGCTTCAGCACTTCAAACGAGCCCTAATCCTAAGGCCTGCATTAGATTGGGTGGATAGGCTATCCCTCCGCTCCATCTTTAGTAATTTTATTTCCTAATAAATTGCATCAATGCTACTTTAAAAATGTTGCATGAGATTTTACCTAGTACTTCATCATAGAATCCATCAAACTAAATGAGTTACAGTGAAAAGAATAAGGAGAAAATAAAGAAAGCATTTCCTAGAGTAAATTTGCAGTATGTAATCCTATGGCCTTTAAAAATAATGATGATGATGATGATAATAACTGACAATAATAGCAATCCCTATAAAATGCTCTATTTATATGTTACAAATATTAGATCAAAAGCATTCATGGTAATAACCTGATCGTTTACTATTTACCTCCACTTACAATGATAATAAAACAGATATTACAAATTAAAAAACTAGTTACATTTTTCCTTCCTTTTGGCAACTTCGAAAGATATTGAAATTTCATTAGATCTCAGATTTGAGCGCTATGTCAATGCTTGTGTGAATGAAAGTAATAACTAATAAATATAACACCAGGTACGACAACATTTAAGTCCTAATACAAATCAACAGAAACATACATTTCTGGCATCATTTGAATCATTAGACTCCATAAAGAATTTTTGTGCCCATAGAATCAAGCTGCATAAAAGGAACAGCGTGTTACATAAAGTATGTAGTATAATAATGCACTGTGAATCTCAAAATGATTGGTAAAATAAAATAATCACACCAATAAAGCATCAAAAACAACTAAAAGGTCTTCGAAAGTACTACAAATAAAGCATGAAACAAAATATAAAAAAAAAAGGGTGGGTTATGATATGGCACTGTGACTAACAGATAAGTATAAAAGTGCCATGGGCATTCCTATTAAATGAAGCTGTTTTTCTTTTAAAAAAATATTGCTAAAAATAGCACTAACTAATCAGCAAAGTGTTTAAAAGAATCTAAGATTCGTACTAACTCATCAAAAAATTCCTTGACATGGCCTATGATCATAACACAACCACCTTACCATGAAAGACAATATGCAAACACCAGAACAGTAGATAGTGATCCAACAAAATTCAAAAGACGTTGCTTTATCAGTTGGCTTGTCTCTGATGTCAAAATCACTGGATCCAGAACCCTAAAGGAATCATACTAACATTAGTAAATTGTATATTGTCGCTGCCATAAAGGTGTCAGATTAAAAGGTTGACAAACATATGCAGTGATATTTTAAAATCAGTTCACCTGCAGATGAGTGTTACTCCAGTCCACAGAAGCAAAGGCCGAATATAGGAGGTGAAAAAATAATGTGTGGTACTACTCTTCCAATTACTATCATTCTGCTGCTGGAAGTTGTAAAAATGCAGTAAGTTGAGCAATTTTGCAAGCAAAAGAGCATTATCGTAAGGTAATTAAATATGAGTTCATAGTTGAATTGAACAATATAAGGGTACATGATTTCATACATGAAGGAACCAGCATCTGCTCCGATGCATGAGTGGCCCCAGACCCCATAACGCAAAAGCAATTATTCCAACTGCAGGGGCCAACTGAACTGCAAGTAGACTTCCATGCAAAGAATTATAGGACCTGTGCATTTGCTGACATTACACTCACATTATATATTAGAAATGAGAAGCAAAACAAGGGTGGCATTCATTCTAGAAAATAACGAAAACAACGCAAAATCATTGATCCCCACTAATTCAAAAGTCAAAAGACCACAATATTATGTTGATCATGTTCCGGAAAGATGACATCAATGTGAAGTAGCTCATATGACCACCTGAAACATTTTATTCATCACTAGCAATGGGAAAACTGTATGACGATAGGCACACATGCAAATATGCCTTTGCTAAACATATTTATCTCTAAACACTTATAATCTGAGTATACTGGAGGCGATTATCTCTTTAATTGTAAAATAGAGGTTAATGAAATGAGATTATAAGAACACCTTGATAGACCAATTATCCATAGTTGAGGTGACTAACCCTATGGCTGGTTCAAGAAAGAATTGATGACAGCAGTAGGAAATTTGGGAAACTGGACGCTTGTTGGATTTTTCTTCATCAGCATATGCACCAGCTGTGCCCATGCTACAAAGATATATCTCTCCATTACAGCCAAGTCACAAGAAACAGGTTTCATTCAGACCAACCAAACCTTAAAGAAAGGGGATCCAATCAGCAGTTTGAGAAAAGTGGGTTTTCCACTCCAGTCCCTTTAGGTTGGCACTCCCTCACTGAGGACACTGCCAAAATGACATAAATCAATTATGGAAGAGGCCCCATGCAATGCCTCAGATTGCTATGATAACTAGATGCCATTGAATGGCTTAAAGGGTAATCTCTCCACCCCCGCCAGCAGCTCTTCAGACACCAGGAGGAGCATATATCTTCATCTCTGTTTACATTTCTCACAAACTGAAAATAATATGTGCGGAATGTAGTAGCACGTACTTCTTTCAGAGCATGGCACAGTATGTGTTGCTTCTAGGTGCCAAGATTTTGATAATCCACATGCATTCAACTGACCAATGCAGCTCAGAGGATAATTTAATGTGGCTAATAATCATAATGGAAGGGGATATTTGCCTTCTCTCCTCTATTAGAGGTTGTAGTATTTTGTAAGTCATTCAGTTTGGTAAATGTAAGAATTCATAGCTCAGGAAGAAGCACATAATCAAAGGCAAAGAGATAAATTGCACCAACAAGTGATTTAAGCAGCAGAACTCTTCATGCTAAACGGTGAAGAAGTTAAACTACATAAACCGCTGATGCTTAAATGAATGAAGAGAGGTAAAAAAATATGTGGTTATATTTATCCAAGAAAATAAATTCAATGTTTCAGCATCTATTCATTAAAACAAGTTAATGAGTTCCATGAGCATACAGATGAACAACAATACGAGAGGCGGGGAGGGGGAGGGAACAAAAGACATACCTTCTCAAAGCCAAGACAGCAGCTTTCAGAATAGGGATTTCATTTGCTTGACCTGGTCTAAAAAATGATCGGCAAATGAATACATTGCATCTAGAAGGAACAAGAGGTAATGGCTGGTATATACTATCTGAAAGATGGAGGCTCCAAGTGTCTTGCCGCTGCAAATGTAACAAGGAACAAGAAAAAAACTCCATAAAAATAAATAAATAAACAAACCGTGTAAATATTAGAAGTATTTAATAACAGCAATTTGCTTCAACGATCAGGATATGAGAAAGAACAAATGCATGCAAGTTCACTAATATGACAAACAAAAATTGACACAGTAGCCTTAAAGTTTACCAGGACACCCAAGAACATTGAAATATCAGCAATCATCATCATCATCATCAGAGATTGCTATAAAGATCAATAACAGTTCCAAGCTGATAGAAATTTTTCAAGAACAGGTTAAAAAGAAGAGAACAAGACACAGTAAATTCCTGTTGACGTTTCACTCTGATGTCCAGGATCCTGCGAGGTGGGTACTTGTATAATTAGGCATTTCCTTTTACTGATGATATCTATCATGGGAAGAACTAAGCAGAGTCATTCACTTGAAAAATAATAATAATAATAATAACTTTATTGCTTTTGAGATTTTCCTTGCTAAATCAATTTGATGCTTCCTCAAAGTCAATAGGTTCAGGCAAAGAGTTTCATATTGTAGGTCTTCTGCGACATCAATGGGTGATGCATCGCCAATGGTGTCCTCATACTAAAATGAAAACACAGACTTCTTAAGATAGATTGAAGAAGAAGTTTCAGCTAAGTTTTTGGTTATAAAAACAAGGGATGTTACATCAACAAACATGTCCTTGTACACCAAAATCAAAATACAGTACAGAAAATAAACACATATATGTCTTGAAATGTTGCATACTTGGTTAGCAGACATGATTTCAACTTTTGAGGGCCAATTAAACAAGATGCAAAGCATTACCAAGCCCAACATTATTGAATTGTTACATATCCAAGAGTTTCTGTTAGAGAAAAAAAAAACACCAAAGAAATCATGATACATGAAAAAAATTTTCATGCAATTGATAATCATATAATGCATACCATAACTAAGAGAGTAATAGGTACCTCATACTCACAGCACAAAGGAGAAGCAATAACACCAACAATAAAATAAGCAAGGAAACAGAATTGTGGAATCTAAAAAAACCATACCGTAGATTGGGATGAAAGGGAGAAGCTCAATAGATGTACTCGACCTTTTCTCACCACACTCTGGAGAGAGAGAGAGAGAGAGAGAGAGAGAGAGAGAGAGAGTCAAGCTTCATATGAACAGGAGAAAGAGAAATTCAAGCCAAGTGATAAACATGATGTAAAAAAGAGTCATATTTGTACCTTATGTTGATTAGAGTAAGCATATGCTCTAGAATGCTTGCAAATTCCCAGCTCATGGGATAATTGCAAATAGGTAGCGGCAGGCATCGTCAAGAAAATTAAAAGAAAGAAAGAAAAGAAGAGAAAAAAGAAAAAGAAAAAGCAGAAGCACTTAATAGTGCAATCCACTATATTGCCTAAGTTTGGGGACTTATAGCCTCCGTTGTGAGAAAGAGGACTGAATTTAGGGCTACACAATAAAACCCATGAAACTCCGGGACCTGTCAAAAGCACAATCAGAATTTCAGCAGGCATTAAACAACACAACATTATGTACCCAACAGCAAAGAAACAATATGCCCGAACGCTCTTGTTCAATAACATCAATCAAAATACTTTCTCACACACAAATCATATAGTTGTTCCGATGAATGAGCAGAGACAATCACAACATTCAAGAAAAGCTTCTTTCACTTTAACGCACACCACCAACTAATATATAAGTATCTTCCGATTATTCCCAAAAGCAAAGGGGATGTCCCTGGTGAACATTATGCGCCATTCGTGTTATCGAATGGCAACCCAATTATGCCTTTTAAAATCAATAAGAAATCATTTTAATCCTAGGGAATGAAGCCTGGAAGTTCAACATAAAAACTGATCAGCATCTTTACTTTCCAAACTAGTTTCCCCTCTACCCTTCAAAAAGTATCATTGCAATTTAACAAACTTTTCGTAATATGAACATCTAAACATATCCATAGCTCAACTACAAGACGCAAATGGATACTACTGAAAACACAACAATCGCATCAGCAGCTCGAAATCGAGATTTCAGCTCAGATTCCTCCCGGAAAGGACAAAAAAAAACCAACTTTATATGTAAGAATCAAAACGAAACCCTAGACAGTTAAAAAAAACGGACAATGAAATCTCGGAAGAAACGAATAGAACAGTTCCTGCTACAGGTGTAACTGCCAAACAGGACCATCTACTCGGCCGAGCAGCAAAATCGCAGGAATCATGTCGATTCAAGTGAAATCTCATAACGAAATCCAACATCTGAAACCGAAATCGTAGGAATCCATGACCGAAATCGACAATGCAGCAGCATTTGCAGAGGGAGAATCAAGAATCAAGATTTGGTGATTTACCTTAACAAAGAGAGTCGGAGAATTTGAAAGATCTGTCCTTTTTTCCTCTTCTTCTTCTTCGTCGCCTTCGGCTTCTTGTTTGGATGGAAGGAAGAAAAAATGGATTCAGAAAGAGAGGACGTGATGGCGATTGAGAGGGAAAGAAGGACGCAAGATCCCAAATGAGTAGGAAGGGGTGTCGGCTAACGTGCGCCGCGGAGGTCTGTATCTGTTTGAACAGTCGTCGGATTCTCCGCTTGTGGTGGTGATCGCCTGTCCGCGTGGGAGGCTTTCATTGGCTGCTTCTAACATACGCTCGACGAATGGAAAACGCGCCTTTTGGATTTGCAGAATTGCATCAGCTGTCGGTCCGCCACGTGTTTTATTTATTTCCGCACGTGTCTGGAAAGCGAGACCGGGCTCGAAATCGTCAAAAAACTCTCACAATCACGTGTAAGGCTGTGATTGCACAAGGGATGTATTTTTTTATAGGGTTGGATATCCAATGCCATTCAAGTCCATAGTATTATTGCATTTTATGAAATTTTATTTATTTCAAAAATAAATTCAATTCGATATTTAATTATATCCAAATAGATGGAAGGTAAGGAAAAAAAGACCTAAAAAATTTAATTTCCTCCAACTCAAAACTAACTTAAATTATGTCACCTCTCAAATGGAATTATTTAAACTTCCATACTAAGTATTAATTTACTATTTCATCGGAACTAAGTATAATTTCGGACACTAAAATTACAATCAAACAAAAAACAAATGGGATAGAATGCAAAAAGTTTTCCATCCCACCCTTGTTTTCCTTATCTTGCTTGCAAACACAACTATAGTATTACAATCATCATGAATTCAATTCCTAGCCTAAATTTCAGTTTACCAAAAAATTTTGCCTCAGTATGAAATATAAATGGGTTTACTTTTTACAAGAGTGTAACCTTGCCATGGCTCACATGATAGGACACTTTGATCAGAACTCTGTTGGTTGTATTAAGTGGGGCCTTGTCTTTACTGCCAAGTTTGGCCCATAGCTTTCCGGTCTTCTTGATGCAAGTTGCCACCACCTTTCCTCAACAGTGACATCTTTGGCACCTCTTTTAAACCCCATTGGATGAACATCAGCGGATGAGTGCAAAACATGCGACCAATTCAATTATGGTTTCACTTTCAATGGAGTAAAACTTAGCCAATTTGAGTTTGATAGACTTTGGCAATAGTCTCTTGAATAATTAGGGGCACACCAACTACCATGGTGGCTGACGATGTCCAAAGGAAAGAGGGAAGCTAATGACCTCATTTAAAAACGAGTTCGGACCCTTAGAGAGTTGAGACTATTCCAAATAACGAGAGAAATCCATTCGAAACCCAAACCCTCAAAAACAAAATTCCTTCTATAGAGTATATCCAAAATTTACTCCAATGAAATTTGATCCTACAATATAATTGGCTATTTGACAAAAATCATAAAATGAATATGCACGAAATTACATCACTTGCTCTTTGAATCAAGTAAACAATCATATAATCAATTCCTGTTGATGTAAAATCTGAATACTCCATATATGAGATGAGGAATTTATGTTTTTTTTTTTTTTGATGAAAAGATCTTCAAAATATATTAATAAGAAGCAAATTCGGATATGTAGGTAATGTTACAGAGCTCCACTTCTTCAACCCTAGCTTCTCTGTAAGTCAAAACTTCAATGATTTAGGACTCACTATATATGCTGCAGCAGTTTTAGCTCTTGCTATGCTCCTTAGCCATATGGTGCGTGTGCAAGGCTAGACGGTACATTAGTTCATGTTTTGCAAATGAGGGGAAAAAAAAGGAAGAAAGGAAATGTTCAATTAAGTTGTTATTTCTATGGGAACTTTTATGTAACCTCAGGTATTCAAAGCATTCCCTGTACAATAAATATCATTTCATTTACCATGGGTTGAAAATGGTGTTTTGGGTGGGATGTGAATCAATATCCGATTCTTTTATTATCCGAAAGTTGCAATCCATAAAAATTCAAGTTTGAAATCTATTTCAGAATTAAAATTTATAACTGGGTGCAGGTCCAAAGTCTAGTTTAGGTTTCAATTCATAAATAAGTATCATTCCGGGTCCATTCACATTTCAACTGTTGGACCTGGGACCCATAATACGAGTCTTCGGTATTATAATTTGTAGCTCAAAATCAAATTTGTTTGGTCATTTTTATGATTAATCTTAGAGGGAGTAAGCTTCATGCAATGTTATAAGTTGAATTATATCCTTATTTTAAGCATAAATAAATAAATAAAAAGAGGTCGGAACTAATTTTGGCACTAGATCTAAATCCTCTAGTCGGAACCATATCCAAATCCTCTTTTCGAAATTGGGTTCCAAGCCAACTAAACATGTTCTAAGTTAGAATCAAATTTGGAACCAAAATGGTAGTTTAGAAACATTCATTTGACCAATATTGTCCTAGCTTGAAATCAACCCACTTACATCCCAAGTTTGGTGGCGGGTTAATAGAAACAACAAACTTTTCTTATGCCAATTAAAGATACAAGGTTGTCACAAAATTGAGTAATCCTTGAATTAAAGGGGCTCATCTAGTGTTTCACAAGCGAACCACCGATGGGAGAAATCCCCCATAATAACGGGCCCTTGGATATGATTGCACAAAGTTCTTTTAGAAGAGAAAAATATTAGTATTATTATACAATAAAGTTTATTGTCATTCAACGTATAAAGATCAAGATGTCACTTTCATCCTTCAATTTAAGTAAAACTTATGGATGGTAATAGGTTGGGTCCAACCTTACTTGATGCTGGTTAAGATTTCTTTTATATATGAAAATTGAAATTTACATATAAATTTGCCGAAATATCAACACTCAATTTTTTAAATAGTGCCCAATATCAGTTGAGCTACAAAACCTTTTCTTTTTTGTGTTTTAAATGATACTAATAGACATATGTTTGGATCATAACACCCCTTGAGGTACAATTCCTACCAAAATTAATTGGCGATAATAGAGGCACAACTCAAGGTTTTAAAGCCTACGGGTTCGTGGCAGTTTGTCCAGTGTCTGCACCAGGGCTCACGTGTCCCACTATCTGTGGGACCCCAACTCACGCCATAGAGCTTATGAGGGTATGCCCTATTAGCAGGGTCCCCCATCTTAACACCCATTGAGAAACCAATTGGTGATAACATAGCTCAAGGTTTTAAAGCCTATGGGTTTGCGGCGATCAATCCACTATCGATACCACGGCCCACGGATCCCCCTATGTGTGGGACCTCGACTACGCTGCGGAGCTTATGATGGTATGTCCCCTTAGCAAGGTTCCCCCCACTAAGGGTTTTATCATTGGCGCCCATACACTAATAATTCTCTCATTCCAACACCAACATGGATGCAACACGGGTGCCCATGAGGGTTATACCAGTGACCTAACAATATATTTATTAGTTATATATGAATGGAGCAGGTGAGTAAAGGCAGCTAAAACGTTACCCACCTTGAACTCAACTCAATCAATATATCCTACATGCAAAAAACAGAAAAAAAAAGGAAAAAGAAAGAAAAAAAAACTACTCAATCAATTTCTGTACTCGCCTCAAACCCAACAGACAACTAACCCCAGCTGGAAATAAGTACAAGGCAGATCACTCATATCCTGTGATATATAATCATAGATGGATAGATAGATATAGATGGACGATCATATAAGCACCTCCTAGTGGGGGCCATCTAATATCCATTCGAGTACCAGTCCATTATCATCACAGTGATATGCAATCACAAATGGATAGATAGCTATAGGTGGATGATTAGATTAGCACCTCCTAGTAGGGCCTACCCGATCATCCATCTAAATAAAGTATGGCTAGTCAACATTATCATATCTATTACATCCATTTTATACATATGTTGTTTTTTGAATGGCCAACATTCCAATTCATATATAATAGCTGGTTTAATCATTGTCTTGTAAAAAAATTTCTTTAATGTTATTAGCATTCGTTTGTCAAAAGCACTCCAAAAGGAAGTACTTACTTTAACTATTACACTTTTATTCTATGCTTAACATATTTATCAATCTTTCTATCATTTGTAATTGCTGAGTCAATGTAACATAAAGAATATCTTTGTGATAACTCTATCAATTTTTACCACTAGTCCCAAGCCTAGGTAAAGGAGAATGGTTAGATTAAGTAGGTAAACAGTAAATAAAAATTTTTATCATAACCCAAAAATAAAATAAATAGATTTAAAATTAAAAAAATGAAAAAATAAAATGCGTGCGAAAAACAATTTGAATAGCTTCATGGTTGAGCTGCATGGTTCACATGATTCAGTTATCGGCAATCGATTTTGGTTTAACCAAAACATGACAAGAAGTGGTTTTGATTCAACTTATTGAGACCAGGCGAGGTCTCAATCCTGCACCAGACTGGCCGGTCAAGCTCACTCAAGCTGCTCGACTTTAGATTTAGTTTGTAAATTATTTTCTCTCTAATTTTACTCATCAGCAAGTTGTTAAAACTGGTTGGAATAAAACTGTTCCAAAAGCTTCATGGCTGAGTTGCATGGTTCACATGATTCAACTATTGCCATTCGATTTTGATCTAACCAAAACCATAACATGGAGCAGTTCTGGTTCAACTGATTGAGGTGGGGCGGTCCAATGGGTCAGTCAAGCTCACTCAAGTTGCTCAACTACATAACTTCCACTATCGCCACACTAGTCAGAGCATCATAGTCAATCAAAGCTCACTCAAGTTGTTCTTCAAGGCTCTTTGTTTGTGGGGCAGTGTAAAATAGAGTAAAGTAAATTGTGGGGTTGTGATGACTTTTTGTTTTTTGTTGTTTGAAATAGAAATTTTTTTTACTTTTTGTAATTTAGTAATGACTTTTTGACTTTCTTTTTAAAACTGAGGATAAAATTTTGAATTTTTTTTAAAAAGGAGGGAAATTCAAATTTCAAAAATTTTATTTTACTCTACTCCACCTCACAAACCAACCAGCCCGTGTGACCTCTAGAGAGCCAGGAAGATTTGTAGCATTCTATTAGTTTCCCTTGTTTGTTTGTAGTGAGTGGTAGAATAAAATACAATTGAGTGTTAAATCAAAATAAAAGGAAAGTGGGAGGACTTTGAGGGAAAAGCATTTGTTTTTCATTTTGTTGTTGTTTAAGTGTACTTGTTTGTCATTTTATACAATCAAAGTCCAGTCAAGTTGGCCTTCAACTATGTTGGCCTCTAGGGTGTGTTTGATAATTTTACCTCAAAGTTAAGTTAAAATCATCTTTCATTTTAAAACACAACAAACTAAAAGAGTCAAATTAAAATACCATATTTCACAAAAAAAAAAAATCTACTATCCTTTTATACAAAAAAAAGCAAAAAACTATTTTCTCATCCCACTAACTGACAAAAAATATCTACTTTTAATACAAAAAATAAAAAAGTTACATTCTCTTTTTACTAAAAGATAAATTTTATCATTGGATTGATTTAATCTCTCTCATTTTTTTATTATTTGAAATGACCATTCACCTCATTTTACTCACCCAATTAAATTAACAAACAACCCCCTAGAGAACGATGAATATTTGTACCTTTCTATTAGTTTCCACCTGGCCTTTTTTTTTTTTTTGGTAGTGGGGGTAAAGTGAAATAAAAATTGGCGCCAAATCAAAATATAAAGAAAGTGGAGGAGTTTGTAGAAAAGCACTTGTTTTTCATTTGGTTGTTGTTCGGTGTGTTTGATAAATATATCACTAGTAAGTTGGAAGTGAGATATCATTTCAAGACACAATAAACAAAAAAGAATCAAATAAAAATACCACATTTCATAAAATTTTTCTACTTTTCTACACTAAAAAGTCTAGAAGCTATTTTTTCATCATACTTTTAACACAAAAAGTTAAAAAATATTCTTTCTCAAGCCACTAAAAACAAAAACTCACCGTATTATATTTGAGAGCATTATATTTATTATCTGTTTATTTAAGGCTTCCTCTCACCATGCTTCACTACACTATATATCCAAATAGGTGCAATGTTTGTCATTTTCTGCTTTTGAATATCATCTTTTGTCACTCAAGCTCTTTTGACTTTTTTCTATATTAATTCGACACTTAATTTTATTTTATTTTACTTCTCCCTACAAATACACAGGCCCAAGAGTTCAAAAAACTCCAAATAAGCCATATAAAAAACAGTATAGACTCATTAAGAGATAGAAAGAGTTGGCTGAGGATCAACTCTCAAATCGGAATTGATCCATGGATACTGGGAATTAGGGAAATTCAATTTCCCAGTCTATAAATTTGTCAGTGGCAGCCAGTTTATAAAATCTAGAGAATTTTACGGAAAAAACTTCAACCGCCATTCATTGGTTCTTAGCTTAATCACTCCACTTTTTTACATAATCAATTTTATAGGATGCTTAACTACGGTTAGAGTGCAAATTGGGCACCGCCAATGCCCTTGTGTACATTGAAGGTAAATGTGAAGTTATAAGAATGGCAAGAATAAGGTGGGGTTGGAAAATCAGCATCTGATGAGAACGCATTTCTTCATCATTGATGTGATGGAGAACGTTTGGTTTTCCTTGCCCTTGGGCGAGTATCAGATACATCATTCATCGTTCTCAAATTGGTCGTCATCATCTTTTATTGTCTTATCCATACGTCAAGGCCAGGAAATTAATATTGAGAGTGATTTTGCAGCTAACTACGTCAGGAAATTAATATTGAGAGTGATTTTGCAGCTAAATATTACAACCAGCAAAAATGTTCAAACAACAATGTGCCTCAACTCCCAAATTTGGACCCATTTTACGGGACTAATTAAATGCTAGAATAAACTGGCTTGCAAGTATGACTAAATCATACATACAAATAAAAAATTGTGAAAAAGAGTTTTTTTTTTGTACTTACGAAAAAGAAGAGGGGTGTATTTGTAAATTCCCAATGAAGTGAGGTACCTGGTAAATTGCTTGTACAAAGAGAGTTTTTGTAAATAAGGAAATCTATAAAGTGTGTTGTGCCATTTTAGTTTTTAATTTTTTACCCACCTAAGGGGCTGGGGCTAGGACCATCCAAGGGTCAGGCCAGGCAGGGTTGTCTTAACCCTACCCTCAATACATGTAAGGTTGGACTCGGGTGGGCGAAAGGGCTTGAAGGGCTTGCATTACCTAAATCCTTACCTTGTCCTTGAGGGTTAGGGTAGGGCTCTGGGCCTCAAAATAAGAAAACAATTATTCTTTTTTCTTATTTTTACATTGTCATCGATAATAGAGTAGTGACCAAGTGTTTAATACTATAACCGCAACTGCAAAGGCACCGTCAGAAAAACATTTGGATAATAGAAGTTGTGAAATCTTCCTTTATTAAATTCCAGGTCCTGCAGAAATTTGTCCAAGTCAATCCATACGACTTTTTTTTAGAAATAAAAGCTCTCATTTTAAGAGTCTATTTTCTAGGTAGGGCTAGACCTCATTGTCTCATAGCAATATTGACAAGTCTAGCTAGGATATTGAAAGACTCACACATACGAGGTAATAGAAACTCGCATATGCAAGGAGATACAAATTATATATGCAAGAAAATGTGGACTCGCACACGTTTAAAGACACAGCTCACACATATGTGATAATGAAAACTCGCATATGTAAAGAGACACAGCTCACACATATGAGGAAATAAAAACTCACATATGCAATGAGTAGGGAGATTGAGTTCAAAACCTAGACCCCCAAATGAGAATTGTCTCCCTTACCACTCGAGTAAGGAGTTGTTATTGTCATTTTAGTTAAAAGAACATGGAGGTTGTCCAAGCCAAAAAAAAAAAAAAAAACACAAACAGTGCAAGAGGGCCATCCTTGTCATTGACACAGAAGGGAAATTGAAACATAAATAAAGATTGTCTCACCTTCTCTCTATGACAATTTTTGTGCTTTTCTCAATATTATAAGGTTTAGTCAATCAAATAAGTGGCCAAGAAATGTTTCTTCCTATGTCAGGGCCCAAATTAAATGGCAACACAACTGCATTTATCAACTTTGGTCAAAACATGTAGGCCATGCAACCCTCAAAAGGTAGAGATGCCAGATGATTAGATCATCAAGCAATTCTTTGTAGGTGAAACAAAGAAGAATTGTGGAAAAACTACGAGCAACGCAAAATTGCTTATTAGATGGAATGATCCAAAGCTGATAATGGGCAGTGAGAATTACAAAATTGCATTGGTAGCCTATTTTAGCCATTAAATACTTCCTGCAGGTAAGGTAAATAAGTCCCTATGACATTTCACCTGATACCGATTATTTCTAGGTTTGAAGGCGTCAATGCCTGTATTTCATTTTACAAAAATAAAATACATTTCAAATTGAATAACACACAACGAGATGCATGCGGCTGTCAGAAGAGATAGGGTCTACTTATTAATTTCCCATGACAGATCAGGACATTAGGACGTGTGGTATGTATTTGAGGCCGACTGGTCTTATCAATTTTGGGGTAGAAAGGTTGTAAATTAGCCATTCATCAAAACTAAAATCTATCAAATGTCTCCACACTTGAAATCAAAAGACATTAGGTAGAAGCCAAAATAGAAACTAACCTCTGTACAAAAACGCGCGTCCACTTATTTATCATACTGCCTTGGGTTAAACTGTAACCTGTGAAATGTATTCTTATTTGCAAAATTGAATCTGGGCACACATAGCTTGGAAATCTTCAAAAAAAATAAGAAATCCAATGAGACATAGTGTTGGAAGTTTTCAATAATAAGAAATCTAATATTTGGATTTTTGTTCTTTAAAAAATGACATAATCATGCATTTTCTATGTAGAATAAGTGTTGAAAATCCCATAAAAAGCAATAATTTTGAAAACCCGTTTTTTGTTTGGAAATGAGCTTTTTTTAACTTATATAGAGTCTCACATTTGATAAGTTGAAGAAGAGGTAGGTACATATAAGAGATCTCTTAACAAAGTATGCTAGTCTATAGACTTACACCTTGGCAAGTGGGCTTTATCATGAAGCTTTAATCCATAATGGGAAAGCTTTTAGTTTCCAATTTATTGGACTTACCCTAAGTTGAGTTTACCCAACTACCAATGATAATATTATTTTTGACATTGCAATTTGAATTCTGCTATTGGATCCTTAACATGTACTATATTCTTTTGTAAACCATTTGTCGATTCTGCAACCTCTACTAATGCCTTCAGGTTTTAGTAGGAATAGTTAAATAAAAAACATAATATGGTATTAGAGCCAATTGCTTACAATTCCGAGTCCCAAGATGACGGCTTAACCCTAATAGATGGGTGCCATGATATGTGCATTGACCCAGTTCCATCCGAAGAGAGAATGGAAATGTATTTTTACTTCCTCTCTATTAATGCCTTGAGATGTTGGTAGAAATATTAACTAAAAAAACCTATTAGAATTAGTCCTACCAGTTAAGCATAAAAAGTGTCTTAAAATTTTTTAATTAAAAGGAAACGTATTCCATTCCTGACATTGCATTTGGGTTTTGCCATTTGGTCCTTAACATGTTGTTAGGTTAATGTTGATTTCTGGGGTTAGCACCCACAATTCAACATCAACTTTAGTTGAACTTTATAAACTTGGAGCTGCTCGCTTGTTAGCCTCATTGCTGGCTTGGTCCCACCAAATGGCTGGCGATATATAAATATTTTTTGGTCAGTGTTGCAATACGCCTTTGAAGCAGATGCCAATATTTGCCACCGTTGATTGTTATTTTGTGTGCGATATGAATCTCTTATTTCCTAATTTTTGTACATCAGAAATCATACTAATGACCGGGGGCATAAGACCCCATGTAGCCGCCTTTTAGCATGTGCATGAGACCCCATGTGGCCCCTTTTAGCATGTTCACCATGACAGAAGTCATATGATTTATATCTTTTCAATCTGGAGCAAATTTGATTAGAGACGAGGAATAGAAATGATGCCTAGGAAATATGCCTTTGATGGGGAAGGTCGGAATTCAAAATCGTGGTTACTTTCTATATCTTTTCCCTGGCAAAACATATCATACCAAAAGGTTAAAATCCATGTGGAATAATGGATGTGGAAATAGTGTTTTCAATTCCGCATTTTGCTTGCACAAGATTCACAATTTCCTTTCTCTAGAAATTCAGGTAAGCCACATGGGTTTACAAAAGTGGACCGTCATTTGGAGCAATAAGAAACTTTCTGGCGGAAGAAGAGGAAATCTTAATCTAAAATTAAATGATAATTGAGAACAATATGCATCTCAGTGTCGCCGTACTTTTAGTAATGTGTGGGATTCAGACTTACAACCAATTGGCTCTGATATTAAATTAAATTTTCTTATATAAGCCTTCTGTGGTGCACAAGCAGAAGTACGAAATCTTATGCTCGACAATCAAGTCACACACAAAAAACACACAAGCGAGATTTATGTAGTTCACCCAAAACAAAGCTACGTCTTCGAATAGAGACAAAACTTTCACTATCACAATTAAAGCATACAAAAACTCTCACCCTCTCATCATCTCTCACGTAGGGTAAAAAAATCACCCAAAATGTGAGCACTCACCTCTCTTTCAGCCAACATTTAGGGTTACAAAAGATTCATATATATATAATATATGCTTTTTTGACCTACAAGAAAGCCCCAGTATAGTGACCAAAATACCTTGATCTAAAACTCGGTCCATAGTTAATCCAATAGACCCATCTGACTAACTGGAATACAAGACATAAAACTATCACGACCCAAATTCCTCGGCCATGTCGGAACTGAGTTTTAACACATAGGCATACGATTCATAAACATAAATCAAATAAGCACATAAGGTATAAGCATCATTTATTAAAATAAATCCTTTCATATAAATCAACCAAAAGAGTTTTTAATGTCTAAAATTCAAATAAAAATCCATCAAATAATAATTAAATGTCCAATATTAAATATCTCCATAAACTACTAAATTTTGGATGCAATCGCTCTCCTCAGCCACACATGCCAAACACTATAGGCTGATCTTCACCATTTTCCAGTCCCATTGCAACTCTGTTACCTGAAGGGGGTAACCAACATCAGTTCAACTAGTGAATGAATCTCCTACTCTAATATACATTCACAATTACCATAGTGACATCATCAACACAAATAAATATAGACAATAAATAATTAAAATCAAATAAATAAATCAATGAATAAAACTCATATTACGATACATTTTTTAACCACATCCTTGCACCATATCCACATCATTGTACCATTTTAATATACCAAAATTCATCGAGATGTCACTCCTGCATCTCCTCAACTGGCGTTCCATAGGACCCTTCGCATCAAGACCTCAATGTCCTAAACTCCACATCCACAGACAACACAATCACTCTACCAGTCAAATCCAACGATTCCAAAATCACACAATCACAATAAATAATTCTGCGCTAGTGGTTCAGATTATGTTTCGTTCCAAATAGAATCAAGCACAATAAAATTATAAATCCAACATAATTCTAGCTTAGAAATCAATACATGTCTAGCCCCATGCGCTAGGGTTAATGATTTATTACCCACTACTTACCCTTATTAAGGATTGTATGGGTATAATTGGACATCCCCCTTTTTGTTCCATTCCATAAATTCGAATTTCTATATTAAAGCAGTTTAAATACGTATGCTATATGTATCCTCAACAATACCCTCAATCTTTTATACACTATTATATATGTATATATATTTTTAAAGAGGGGAGGACCTTTATGTAAATATAGCAACATTAGAGCCCTTTACATAACCCTCGATGAAAACAGGTTTCACAGAATTGAAACCTCTCTGCAATACATATCCCAGACTCGTTAAAAGAGTCCTCACGGCTAGCCCTGTTCAAGACATCGGATGGTGGGACACAACGGTCCAAATCAATCAAGACCGCCACCCTAAGGTTCACCCAAAGGTCCACTACAAGATCTATGGATCAGATCTTGCATCAGGTGCGTCAAGTGGACCCAGACTCCCTGACGACCAACCTGGTTTCAGACGGCTTGGGATTTGAAAAATCCTTTTTCTGTTTGAAATCCACTTGCAAACTTGTTATCTTCTCTAGCCTACATGATGCCTAAGAGGTCTATTGATCAAGGAAATTCAATTGGTCAAGTTTCGTCACCTACATATGGGTTTCGATCGTCAGTGACCTCTTTTCAGAGGGTCGACAATGCAAGATACTCTGAAGACAAGGTTTGGTTTCATATATACAGCCCCCCTTTTGGTTAATTTCCACAAGATTTACTTCTTCTGAAGTGATCCACCCATCTATGGCGCAGATCTGTCCACTTAGGGATCCACACTTCCAGTGTTCATCATAATCGACAGACAACCATGATCAACACCCCATAATCCAATCTCAACAGAAAGATGTAGAGAGATCACTCACCTCTTGTAGACTCTTGTAGTATTTGGTCGAGAGTGGGACATCAACTGCTGCCTGGTTACTTGCCTCCTTCTTCTATTTCTTGATATCTCCCTTCAGAGACTAGAAATCTACTGGGTGCTCTCTCTCTCTCTGCTTCTCTCCTAGAGTTTAGAAAGAGGTAACGTGAAACAATTAAGAGGCTATAAAAGAGCTGTGTGCAAGATTTCTTACCCTATTCAAGATTTACTTCCTTAAAGGATGAAGGTGATATCTATCCAATCTCTACTTTCCTAATGATGACTGTGTACAGGATTCCTTATCCTAATCAAAGATTTGTTTTCCATCAAAAGATTTGTTTCCTTAGGGGTGAAGGTGCCGAACACAAGAGTCCTCCTCTCTTCTTTAGTTATCTTATTATAAGTAAGGCATGGGTCCCATCACTCTTATATACAAAGTTAAAATCACATAATTTATTAAATTTAAACTAATCTTAGAACTTCTACTCTTGGGTATTACAAAAACCCAACACATTCCTACCAAATACTCAAGACATCTGTAGAGACAATATAAATACTTTTCAATTTTCAACAAACATATATGTTATAAGAGATTATCATTAGTGGATGCCCACCTTGGGGCCCATATTAGATATGGAAAGCAAGAATCCTGTTATATTGGTTTGCTTGAAGAGGAAGCAATCCTACTATATAAATAAGATCCTCCTCCCCCTTCATGATGTACACATCTCTCATTCAATAAGAAGAGCATCTTTCTTTCTCTCTTTACTCTCTCTCCCCTTCTTCTTAAACACGTTATCAGCACGAGCCACCCCTCCTCTTCCCCCTTCCCCTCGGTTTTTGTAAAAAAAAAAAAAGAAAAAGGACGACACAGCACGTCCTTTCTTTCTCTCTTTTTTGTTTTTGTTTTTTTATTGTTCCTGTTCACATACAAGGAAGAGTACCGTTTCCTCCTTTCTTTTGCATTAGAAAAGGATGGCAAGGACACGTGCTGACATCAACAGAGATAAATTATCGTCAAAAACTTCAGATTGCGATATCTTGAGCATACGAAGTCAGATTGACTATCCGTTGGAACCTTCGGAAAGCTTAGGAGCAAATTTACACATTAAAAGTGAAAATGAGGTAAATTTAACAGTAAAAAAAGTTTCATTATTTATATTCTTTTATTAGTTTAATATTTATATATACATATGTTTTTATTCCTTTTCATCTCATTTGGATATGAATGCTTATTTATTATTATTTTTTTTTAACAAGGGGAGATCAAGAATGGATCATAAATAAAAATATGAAGTTCTATATTAATACGGACCTGCAGTTCCGTAAGAACCAGAAGTTTTTCTCAGAATTGGTATTCAATCCACGAAAGGTATCCACCATAGCTGCACAAGTGCAAATAATTGAAAGCTCCCGAAGAGCCCACATAATGTTACCTAATGGTACTCATTTATTCATTAAAGATGCATTATTCTCCAGCAGTTCCCGAAGAAACTTGCTCAGTTTCAAAGACATCAGAATGGATACCATATTGAGACTGCTAATCAGGATAACAAGGAAATGTTACTTATCGTTACTAGTATTGGAGGCCGAAAGCAAATACTACAAATATTAAGTGCACTTTCTTTTGGGTTATATAATATGACAATATCCATCGTCAAATCACATTCGGTTTTGAGCAAAACGAGATAGTTAAACCCGAAGATTAAACCAACCCTAAAACTTAGCAACCCTCAGGCTTTATTGCTTTGGCATGATAGGTTAGGGCACCCCGGAGTTACCATGTTAAAGAAAATCATTGATAACTCTGTTGGGCACTCTTTAGACAACCATGGATTGACCACACCGAATGGGTATCTATGTGTCCCATGTTCACAGGGAAAGCTAATCACTCGACCTTCCTTCATCAAGGTTGCATTAGAGTCCTCATCCTTTCAGATTGCATTAGAATCCCCATCCTTTCTGCAAAGGATGCGAGGCGACATCTGTGGACCGATCAATCCACCTAGTGGACCTTTTAGGTATTTCATGGTTCTGATTGATGCTTCTACCCTTTGGTCAGATGTTTGCCTACTTTCAACTGGGAATATGGCCTTTGCCCGCCTATTAACACAAATTATTAAACTTAGGGCCAATTTCCCTGATAATCCTATTAAGTCTATACGACTTGATAATGCGGGCGAGTTTACATCACAAGCTTTCGATGACTAATGCTCATCTCTTGGCATTGTTGTCGAACATCCCATCTCTCATGTCCATACCCAGAATGGCTTAGCAAAATCTCTGATTAAGCGCATTCAACTTATTTTTAGGACTCTGTTGTTACAGTCTAAATTACCAATTATTGCTTGGGGACATGCTATGTTACATGTATCAATGTTCATTAGACTTCGACCCATAGCCTACCATCCATACTCTCTCGCACAACTTATATCGGGACATAAACCTAATATCTCCCATTTGCACAAGTTTGGTTACGCTGTTCTAGTCTTATACCACCCCTCAGCGTACAAAGATGGGACCACAATGTAGGTTGGGAATATATATCGGCTATGACTCTCCTTCGATTATTTGATTTTTAGAACAATGACAGGAGATGTTTTTACTGCTCGTTTTGTTGATTGTCAATTCAATGAGACAAAATTCTTGCCGTCAGGGGGAGATAAAGAACGTATTGTTCCTACAGAATAACCCGTTCCTGAAGAACGGTGTGAACTAACGTGGAATGTTTCCACTTTGTCTCATTTAGACCCACGTACTTCACAATGTGAATATGAAGTCCGTAGAATTGTGCACTTACAAGAAATTGCAAATAAATTACCAGATGCATTTAACGATGCAGCAAAGGTAACCAAGTCACATATCCAGCTATGAATGCACCTGCTAGACTTAATGTCCCTGTAAGACAAAGTCAAAAAGCGGCGAAAAAAGAGTTTGTAATACGCCAGAAGTGCGGCAGACTTATAGGTTCAAAGGATATAGCTCCGTGAAAAAGGAGAAATGTACAATCATCATGTCCTCTCAAAGATACACTTAACACTCCTGAAGAGGTTCCTCCTGAAGAGGTTCATAACGCTCCCGAAGAAGCTATGGAAAAATCCACTATCTCTAGAATAACGAAAGTCCTTGATGAGACTATTAAAGCCCCCGAAGAGGCACCGGTACCGGATAATAAAGAGATCTCTATATTTTACAATTATTCAAGAGAGAGATGGGATAGAAAAAGAATTGTCATCGATGACGCATTTGCATATGCGGTAGCTACACAAATATCGATGGAACATGAGGATGATGATTGGGATACAGAACCATATACTATAAATGAATGTCGACAAAGGAAAGATTGGCCAAAATAGGAAACTGTCATTACAATAGAGTTAGAGTCTCCCAATAGACGTGGTGTACTTAGACCTACAGTACAAACCCCAAAAGGTGTTAACTCTGTAGGTTATAAGTGGGTGTTTGTAAAGCAAATGAATGAAATAAATGAAATTATTAGATACAAGGCAAGACTTGTGGCACAAGGTTTCTTGCAGAAACCTAGGATTGATTATGAGAAAATATAGATTATGAGAAAACATACTCCCCTGTTATGGATATAACGACATTCATATATTTAATAAGTTTAACATTTTTTGAAAATTTGGATATGAGACTCATGGATGTTGTGGTTGCTTATTTGTATGGGGACTTAGACACAGAAATTCATATGAAATTCCCAGAAGGATTTGCTTTGCCTGATGCAAAGTCTAAGAGTACGTACTCAATACAATTGAGACGATCATTGTATGGATTGAAGTAATCTAGAAGAATCTGGTACAATCATCTCAGTAAATATTTGTCTAAGGAAAAATATAAGAACAATCCTATTTGCCCTTGTATCTTTACAAAGAAATCCTTGAAAGGATTTGCAATAGTGGCAATTTATGTCGATGACATAAATTTAATCGGGACTCCAGAAGTGCTAGAAATAACTGCTGATTATTTGAGAAAAGAATTTGAGATGAAAGACCTTGGGAAAACAAAATTTTGTCTCGGCCTACAGATCGAGAGAAGTTCCAGTAGAATATTAGTCCATCAATCTAATTATACCAAGAATGTACTGAAACGCTTTGGTATAGACAAAGCACATCCACTAAGCACTCCCATGGTTGTTCAGTCTTTAGATATAAACAAAGATCCATATCATCCAATTGAAGATAATGAAAAGGTATTGGGTCCAGAAGTACCATACTTGAGTGCAATTGGTGCTTTAATGTATTTACCACAATGCACTAGATCAGACATTTCCTTCTCAATGAATTTACTTGCTAGATACAGTTCTACGCCAACGCAAAGGCATTGGACTAGTATCAAACATATCCCACGCTATTTACGTGGTATAATTGATTTATGACTCTTTTATTGTAAAGATTCCAAATTTATAGGACATGCAGATTCAGAATATCTCTCTTATCCTCATAAGGTATTTAACACAATGCACTGGACCGGACATTTCCTTCTCAGTGAATTTACTTGCTAGATACAGTTCTGCGTTAACGCAAAGGCATTGGACTGGTATCAAATATATCCTACACTATTTACGTGGTACAATTGATTTATGACTCTTTTATTGTAAAGATTCCAAGTTTGTAGGATATGCAGATTCAGGATATTTCTCTGATCCTCATAAGGGTCGATCACATACAGGTTATGTATTTCTTAGTGGTAATGTTGCTATTTCTTAGCGCTCTACTAAACAAACTTTGGTAACTACTTCTTCTAACCATGCTAAAATTTTAACCTTCTATGAAGCCAATAAGGAATGTGTATGGCTAAAATCTTTAATTCAGAATATTTGTAATTCTCGTCAATTGTCTCTTAGTACAGGTGCCCCGAGTATTATCTACGAAGATAATGAGGTATGTATTCAACAAATTAAAAAAGGATGCATTAAAGGATCTTACCTTATTCAAGATTTACATCCAATCTCTACTTTCCTAATGATGACTGTGTATAGGATTCCTTATCCTAATCAAAGATTTGTTTCCCATCCAAAGATTTGCTTCCTTAAGGGTGAAGGTGCCGAACACAAGAGTCCTCCTCTCTTCTTTAGTTATTTTATTATAAGTAAGGCATGGGTCCCATCACTCTTATATATAAAGTTAAAATCACATAATTTATTAAATTTAAACTAAGCTTAGAACTTCCACTTTTAAATATTACAAAAACCCAACATATTCCTACGAAATACTCAAGACATCTGCAGAGACAGTATCAATACTTTTCAATTTTCAACAAATATATATGTATACATATACTTTTGAGTGGTGACTCATTTCCTCATCCTGTATTAATTAGCCTGTAGATTCTTATAGAGGCAACGATGCAACATGAATGAGTGAATGCCATGTTGGTCTTTAAATGTTTGTCTATAAAAAGCTTGAATTGTGATATTTGAACAACTATGTTAAAATATAAGTTCATAAATCAAAAGAAAATTAAATGCAATATTGATCATCTAATCAACATTACATATTTTAATATGAACCCTTCAAACATAAAAGGCCGAAAGAATTTAGAAATGCCGTAATTTTGGGAATGAGAAATGCCATCTCAATACTAGTCACAAGTACACAAACTTGGTTTAATTCAATAACTCACCCGACAATTTCAACTTACACGTAATTTGGACACATAATTTGATATATGAAAGATGGTTCTTTATTTAAAATGCATAAATAAACTAACATATCAAATATTTAGGCATAGACCACCTTTGACTTCAATGTTTTTCTGATAATCTAGCTTGACTACTACTCCTTTATTTGCATGTAAATAAACATAAAACATTAGTCATAACAGGATTGACAGGGCTAAGAATTTTGAAAATATAATTAGTTTCATGAATTTGTTGCAATTAAAATAATAATTAGGATATATGAACTAATTTCTTGATGTCACATGAAGCATATGTTAGGTTTATGTCTTGTATTCCGGCTTAGCCGGATGAGTCCACTGGGTTAGCCAGGGACTGGTTTAAGATCAAGGGTATTTTGGTAATTGTACCAGGGCTTTCTTGGTGGCCAAGAAAGCGGAGATTATATATTGTATAGTATGTAACCCTAGACCTTGCGGCGGCGGCATTAGTTGCCCGTGGTGTTCCCACACCACGTAGGAGAGATGAGGTGAGAGTGTGGGAATCTCTTGTATGCTTTACTTGTCATAGTGAAGATGTTCGTCCTCCTGTGCCCGTGGATGTAGCCCGGTTTGGGTGAACCACGTAAATCTCGGTGTCTCTTCTTGTGTGTGGTTGATTGTTGATCTTGTGATTCCGCGGATGCGCACAACGGGGTGATTATCAGAAAATCACAACAATTGGTATCAGAGCCACAACAATTGGTATCAAAGCCACTACAATTGGTATCAAAGCCGAGGTTGGTGTTCCTCGGGTTTCCTGAGCGAGGTGGAGATCGCTCAGTGGCTTGGAGGTTGTGCGCATGAAGATTAACTGAGATCAGGTTCGTGATTTCTGGTTGGGCCACCATCGGAGAAGAAGAAGACGAGATTGGGCTCTCCGGTCTCGCTGGGATCGGAGGAAAAAGGATTCACATGTTTCGTTCAGATCTTGGAGTTGACCGCTGTGGATGTGATCGGATCTTGTTGGGTTCGGATCTGTTTTCGTCGTGGCAACAGGAGATCTGGTTTTCCAGATCTGATAGGAGAAGACCGGTAGGTGGGCCACACGTCAATCGGAGATCTCTGTTGGAAGACAGAGAAACCGATTCGGGAAGAAGAAGAAGTGAAACGGTTCCAGTCGCTGCAATCTTTTTGGAGTATCACCGGATTTTTCGGTTCTGAGGACCTGATGCTGCGAAGAGAGAGAAATTGCAGAGAATCCGAAAGCAGAGAAGAGAAAAACCGGGAAGAAGAAAAAAAAATGTTCGAACTCACCGGGATTTTCGCCGGGCTTCTCGCCATCTACGTCGCGTTCGCCGGAATTCTCGATGAAGAAGAGGAAGAGCCGAGGTCGCTGCTGCTCTCGCCGCTGCCGGAGAAGACGACCGCTTGCAGCTGCTGCCGCTGCATCGCCGCTGCCAGCCCCCGATCGCCGACGTCGTCGCCGTTGCTTTGCCGTCGCCGCCCGTCACCGGATCACCTCGCCCGTGCCGCAGAAGACCGCGGCGTGACTGACGTCGCCGTCTGCAACTGGTTGCAGACGCAGCGCTGTTGAAGGAGACGACCCACATTCAGGGTCGGGTCAGATCGGGTCAGGTTCGACCCGACCCGGTTGCAGCGCAAGCCCATTGGCAGAAACGGGCTACAGGTCAGGTCAGGTCAAGTTAGACCCGACCCGATCGCACAGAAGCCCAGCAGTTCAGAGGCGGTTTGGCTCTGGGTCAGGTCAGGTCCGACCCGACCCATTATCAGAAGGTCCAGCCCACCCAGCAGGTTCAGGCCGGGTCAGTTCAGGTTCGACCCGACCCAGTTGCAGCAAAGCCCAGCTCAAGTGCAGTTCAGTTCCGGGTCAGGTGAACCCGACCCGGGTCCGCTTCAGAAGCCCAGCAGACAGTGCAGGGACGTCAGCAGTGACGTCAGCAACGGTCAAAGGCCAGATTTGACCAGTTTCAACGGCTGAAATTGTTTCTGCGATATCTTGATCGTCCGATGTCCGATCCGAGATCCGTTTGAGCCTACGGACTCGTTTCGAGCAGATCTACGCAGTGGAAGAGGTTGATTGGCTGTTTGATAGTCAAGGAGGAGGTTTGACCGATTGGAGCATAGAAACTTGTTTCTACGTTATCGGAGCCATCCTGAGTCGGATTTCAGATCCGTTTCTTCCAGCGTGCTCGTGGTGACGAGATCTATAACTTGATGCAGAAATTTGGAGGAGATCTGAACATATGTGGATTCAGGCTAGAATCAGGTCTACTCGACCTGGTTGTTGTTGCAAACCCAATAATAGGAGACGCCGGCCTAGTTGCAAAGGGTTTGCTGATCACATGATCGCATGTGATGTTATTCATCTTGCCAGAGCCAAGCCGGAAAAGCAGCAAGGAGGAGCTGACGTATCAGCAGTTGATCGGAGGCCAGGTCAAATGGAGTTTTTGACCGCTCGGAGGCAGAGGTTGTTCTGCAATGGAGTCATCTGGACTTGTATTCCCGATCTGTTTGCTTGCATGCTTGTGGTGATTGGATCTTCACAGTGATGTTGAAGATGGGGCAGGATGGTGAGTGATTCAGATATCACTCAGATTCGTCAATGGTTTCGAGCTTCTAGTTCGAGGTGAAGTTTGACGAGGGTATGAACTTTGCTCAAAGTTCATGTGCTGGTTCAACATGTCAAAGTGTTGAAGAAGACTGCATCCCTGGTGCAGTGACGTGCCATTCAGTAGGGTACGTGAAGACATTGCCGGTTTTATCTCCTAGTAGCTCGAGTTGTACGGAGTTGTATGGAATTCAAGCGAAGGTGGAGATTGTTAGGTTTATGTCTTGTATTCCGGCTTAGCCGGATGAGTCCACTGGGTTAGCCAGGGACTGGTTTAAGGTCAAGGGTATTTTGGTAATTGTACCGGGGCTTTCTTGGTGGCCAAGAAAGCGGAGATTATATATTATATAGTATGTAACCCTAGACCTTGCGGCGGCGGCATTAGTTGCCCGTGGTGTTCCCACACCACGTAGGAGAGATGAGGTGAGAGTGTGGGAATCTCTTGTATGCTTTACTTGTCATAGTGAAGATGTTCGTCCTCCTGTGCCCGTGGATGTAGCCCGGTTTGGGTGAACCACGTAAATCTCGGTGTCTCTTCTTGTGTGTGGTTGATTGTTGATCTTGTGATTCCGCGGATGCGCACAACGGGGTGATTATCAGAAAATCACAACAGCATAATACTATATATAGCATACTTGTTGTTTGAAAAGCATGCCCAAAAAAATCAAAAAGAAAAATTAATATTTGTGGATACCTGCTAACATATAAAATTAATCTCATTATCCAAAACACCAAAGAATGAAAAGAAAATGCAACTACGAGTGTACAACTAAAAGAAACCCATATGGAATTCTATCTTTTAACTAATCAATTTTAGGCATTTGACATGGTTCATTACACTGACTTCTTGTGAATTTAATACCAAATAAATGAATGGATACTAATAAAAATCTCTCCCTTAACTTCATCAGCAGCATGCCATGCCATGCCATTGGGATTTTGCAGCACTTTGTTTTATAGGCAGTGGTTTATCAAGAGTTGGTCATTACAATAGAATCTGATTGCAGGGTTTAACATTAGATGTAATCAAAAGGTTGTGATCTGATGCTATTAAGAATCCACATAAGAATCATGCTCCAATGAATCTACATGATAAACAACAGTTATATATAGATAAGCCATTGTAAAAAAAAATATACATGAGAATTGTGCATGATTTATTTATATAAAATCCATGTAAGAATCACAAGAAAAACATGCAAGCATTATATATTTAAAAAAATGAACATAAGAATTACTGGAAAAAAACACATAGTCAAACAAAACCACATATATACACAAATAAATTGACATACATACAAATAAGAAAATAAGATGGCCTGGTAGTGTCCAAGTCTGACCCCTTAGAAAAACCAAACCACTCATTTTATACGCTTTTTGAGGGGCCATGCCAAGTGTCCTCATAGGAGGGGCCAAGTGATTGCAGTGCTTTGTGCAAATCGACACAAATATTACACTTGATCTCTCTTTTTGTTAGGATTTAGAGAGTGTAAAAAAATTATTAAGTCACCCTTAACTAATTGAAATGAGAATCATCTTATCATAAAATGCTCACAATTATCCAATCCTTCTAAGGCTTGTTTGTTTGGAGAAATTTTTTATTGGGTTTTTAAACTTTCTGACAATATATATATATTTTTGGCTAAAGGTCATTTGGATTAAGAAAACAACGAAAACAAGGCTAGACAACAATAAGCAAGACTATGCCTCCAAAAGGGAAAGGAAAGAGGCCCCAAGAGCCAAGAAGAATGTATACATAGCCAAAAATATTACACAACTGAGGCCTAAGATCTAAAAAACCATATGGCAGAGACTATGCTCGATAAAGGAACTTGAGTAGCTTAGCATGAGGAGGCCGTGAAAGAGGACAAAGTTGCTGCCTTTGAATGCGATTTGGGAGGTTGTTGACCATCTCAGTGATATGCTCAGAGGAGCAAAGATTTACCTCTAGGCTGGAAGGGCCTTGAATTGTTAAATTTAGAGTCATTATGAGTCGATCAAATAATGAAGGTGAGGTGGAAAAAAGACAGCAACTGCACTTTTTCTTCCTGCTGATAAAAGTGCGTGGACATGGAGACCCGTTTAAAGAGAGAAGCCGCTTCCAAAGATGAATAGCCTTGTTGCATTCAAAGAAACTTTGGCAATCAGATTCCTCATTGGAATGGCAAATGTGGCACCTTGATGCCGAGGAGAAACCTTTAGATTTTGCCCAACCTTTAGATGTTTTCATTTTCAAAAGACGCCAAATCATGCAGGACAGCCTTGGGTGAATGAATGTGCTCAAAACCAATTTAGCCCAAGGAACCTCAGAAGCCCGAGAGCGAACAAGGTTTCAAACAGCGAACAAGGTTTCGAACTTACAAGAGGGAGCTTCCAAGAGGGAGAACCGTCCTTCGGTGCTCCCTGTACATAGCCAAATCATTTTAGTTGGAACTTGATCCACAGCGTTTGGTGGGGATATTTGGAATGTGGTGCGGAATGTGCCAGGAGCCATCTTGAGAGAAGATAGTAGAAACCTTATCTAGAGGAGAGAACCTGAATATGGAAATCTATAGGAAATAGGATCATGGTCAATCCATGTATCAAACCAAAGGCTTATGGATTTACCATTTCCAGCAAACCACTTGCTTGCTCTTTGGATGAAAGGAGAGAGAAGACGAATCCGTTTCCAAATACAAGAGCCCGACCGAGTATTCAAAGAACAGCAAAGAGAGGAAGATTTAAAATACCTAGACTGAAACTAGTTAGCCCGCGTAGAGGTGGATGTAGCAGCAACCCAACCGAGCTTCAACATACATGCGTCATTGTACTCTTTGACAGTCCTCAAGCCAAGGCCACCTTCACCCTTCGGAAGGTAAACAACATCCCATCTCACCAAATTACATTTGATTCTGTTTTGATATGCTGACCCAAGGAAATTTCTGATGATCTTTTAAATTTTCAAACAAGTTTTTGCCGGAATAAGAATTAAGTGGGAGATGTGGATTTGCTGGATAGACAATACATGTTTTACTAAGATCAGCCTACCTGCAAAGGATAAAGCTTTCTTCTTCCAACTTAAGAATTCATATTCTGACAACATTCAACATCAGCATTTGGAGTTCCACATTTGATAATTGGGATGCTTTTTGAAGTATCACTTTTGCATATAAAATTCTCCAAGTTCAGCTTTTTTTTGTTTTACCTGCACAACTGGATATTCCACTTTTGTATATCATCCCGACATGGATTATAACAAGCCTTAACTTCTGACAAGAATTTGGATTATTGGGATTTTTGTTGGACATGATGTGATGATGGCTTGTCCCCTTTTTTTCTATTAGAATTTAAATTTTTGGTCACCTAAAAATTTTCAAACGAGCTTTTGGAATTTTTGGAATTCCAATATCTTTGCGTTTTTATTGGAATCGCAAATGCTCCACAATGAAGAGGATTATAGAATTCCACTTAATTGCCAAATTTTTTTACAAGAATTGGTGATGTTGGGGTTATTTTGGAGCCGATGCGATGGCTGGTAATTTGACATTTACAAGTGCCATTTTTCTTCAGAAGAATTTTAAAAGTCAAACCACCTAAAAAGTCTTAACTGCTTTGATAGAATTTTGAAATTCTAATATCTTAGCTTTTTGGTAGAATTCTTGAATGGTTAAGTACTAAATATAGGATTTAAAAATTTCACTGTATTGGAGTATTCACAAATTTTGGGGACATAAGCTCTCTCAATCCTAGTAAAGAAGGAACTATTAAAAATGCGAATCCTAATAAAGCCTTGGACCTAATGGATTTAATTAATGCTCATTTCTTTAAAGTCTTCTAGCCTATTATTAGAAGCGATGTTTGAGAGGAAATCATGGATTTCTTCAAAAATAGTTACATGCCGAAACAAATGAAGTCAACTTTTATTTTGTTGGTGCCAAAAAGTAATAATGCTGCTTGTCCTAATAAATTCAAACCCATATCTTTGACTAATGAACTTTATAAAATCATTAGTAGAATACTGGTTACCAGACCAAAGGTAGTTATCTCAAGAATTATTGGCCCGATGCAATTGGCTTTTATTCCAGGAAGAAACATTGTTGGCAATATCTTATTAGCTTAAGCCTGCATAAATTTCATTTGATTCAAGTGGTGCCAAAAATGTATGTCAAGATTGATCTTACAAAAGCAAATGATAGTGTTAGATTGGATTTCATAGAGGAGGTAGTGTTAGATGGGATCTCATAGAGGAGGCTCTTTGTTGTATGAAGTTCAGCCCACGTATTATCAGATTGATCATGACATGTGTTACTAATGCTTCCAACTCAGTATGAGAAAATGGATGTGCAGAAAGATATTTCAAATGTACAAGGAGCTTGAGACAAGGGCGTCCTCTTTCCCCTTTTCTTTTTGCTATTGTTATGGAATTTGTCTCTCTTTTGATGGCAAAACATGTTTTCATCTCAAGTGATTCCTATTCATTATCAGAAAAATGATATAGCTATATCACATGTAATGTTTGTTGATGATCTGATTGTTTTTAGCAAGGTCTCTAACTATGTAGTAGTAAATCTTAAGCACTTCTTAGAGCAGTTCAAGAATTTCTCAGGTCTGGGAGTTAACTAGTTAAAAAGTACAATTTTCTTTTCAAACTGCAATTTCTTTAAAGAAAAGATATTAGGAATTTTGAATATTTCAAGAGCCGAACCTCCCATGAAATATCCTGAAGTCCCTTTAACTTCTAAGCATTTGCAATGTAATGAATGTCAACCTTTGTTAGCAAAGATCCAACAAAGACTTACTGACTCAAAATCTAATGTGTAATCATATGTTGGAAGAGTAGATTTGATTAAGTCAACACTATCTTCTATTCATTTTTATTGGGTGTCAGTTTTTTTTTTTTTTTTTTTGCTTCCCTGGGTTGTTCTTGATGCTGTGGATGGATAAGCGCATGATTTCTTTTGGAATTGTTGATCTTCAAATTATATTCATCTAATAGCTTGGGATTCCATTCGTAAACCAATTGCATGTGATATGCTTGGGATTAGATGCCTTGTTGCTATCTCTAAAGTTGCTTCTAATGAGACAACTGTAGAATGTAGGAACAAGTAAATATGCTTGTTGGAATATTGGGTCAATGCAAAATATTGGAGAGGTCTATCCTTTGCGGAGGTCTTTATTTCAAGCAATGCATCATAAAGCTACAAGGGTCTTCTAAGCCTTCGAACGATTGCTTTGCCATACATTAAGCATCTCATTGGTAATGGGCAATCAACCAAATTTTAAACAAACCCCTAATTGAAAGGAGGTTTGTTGAAAGATGAGAATTGGGACTAATCCATTTATGATATGGGGTTGGGCAAATATTTGCTGGTTATGAATTTCATTAATAATGATGGATGGAATTTTCCCAACCAAGTTCAAAGGGTATCACAGATATTTTTGCTAAAATCCATTAAAAATTGAACCACATCCAAATTTGGAAGATGAAATTGTTTGGACTTTGGAGGAAAATGACAATCTCACTTTAAAATCAATTTATAGTATGGTGAGGGGTCTTCGAATTAGGAGGAATAGTGGCCATCATTAATTTGGTTCAAAGGTTGCATAAAACTACATTCTATTTGTGTTTGAATGGTTTTTAGAGGGAGGTTGAAGACTAAAGATTTTCTAATCCAGAGAAATATTTCTTATGACCGAAGTTGCATTCTTTGTGGCTGTACTTTCGAGATAACGTCACATCTCATGACACAGTGTGATTATTCTCAAAAAGTCTGGAATTATCTTTTGGTAAAGCTTGATTTGATTCCTATTGCTTGTAATTCTCTATAAGCTATGATAGAGTTAATTACCCTTCCACTGTATCAACAATATAGTGGAACTCAAACTTTGGGGAAGATCATATTCTGTACATTCATATGGTATATTTGGCAAGAGAGAAATTGAAGAATATTAAAAAATTAGCAAAAGCTAGTCGAAGCATTAGCTAGAAAAATTGTCAAGATAGTCCATATTAGAAATAGCATTAGAGATGTTATTTCATTTTTTTTTTTATAATTTGCCTGGGCCTGGGTTGTGGGCATTTATCTTTGATGTGATTGGTTTTACGAAGGGTATGGCTTTATGTGAGTTCTACCATAATTTGCAATAAACTCTATTTTATGTAATTTATATTTGAAAAATTACAAGGCATTACTTATTCTTAAAAGAAAAAAAACCTCAAGTGGGACCATTTAGAGAATTTGAAATTCTTTATACATGTTTTCTTGGAATTATAGTAAACAAATTGCTCCAGAGTAATAGATAAAGTAGAGCACATGCAGAATTTTGAATGATCAATGAAGGCCCTTTTAAAATCAGATGAGCAGGAATACCACATGTGAAGGGCTTCTTAGATTGATCCACTGGAGGTACAATACCTCTCAATTAAGATTGGGAAGACAATCCTCCAAAATCCATGTGAATCATACAATTATATTTCCACACATGATAAATCTAATGATCCAAATTTTGCCCGTCTCAAATGTTAAATTTGGCCCCCATCCAACAAAGCAAAGAACCGTCTGCAATTTAACCATTCCCACCAAACAAAGTTGGGCCCCACTTTATCATCATCGTAATGGGATCAGTTCCCAATTTGAAAATGCAAAATGCTACCCTAACTCCGAAATAAATAAATGCATCCCCCCAGGCCCCCGATCTGTCACGTGCCACTCACACGTTCCACCCTGCTTAATTTGAATTCTGTTGCCGGCGCCTTTTTCAATCCCATCTCACAAAAAGAAGCCCTCATCACTCTCTCTCTCACTCATTTCATTTCATTTCATTCATCTCTCTCTCCCTCTCTCTCTCTCTCTCTCTTTCAAACTGAATCTCTTCTTCTTCTTCAACCCTAGAAATCATCTCTTTCTCTCTCTAAATCTCTGACAGATCCAACGCCACTCTCTTCCCCCAACTGATCTTCGCTTTGTCTCTCAGCCTCCCTTCCGATCCAAGAAAATCAAGAGATGGATTCAAGCGAAAAAGATTTGTCGCAGTGCGTGAGAGTCGCCGTCAATATCAGGCCTTTGATCACTGCAGAGCTCCTCGTGGGATGCACCGATTGCATTACAATCGTACCTGGAGAACCACAGGTCCTCTTCTCTTTCGATCTTGACTCGTCTTTTTTTCCCCTTTCTCTTGAGCTGTTAGCGCTTGACATCCGTTTTTAAATCTGCCCTTATGGAGCGATGGGTGCTTGGTATGTGTGCAGGTGCAAATCGGCAGCCATGCCTTCACATTCGATTACGTTTTCGGCAGTGCTGGCTCTCCATCTTCCAAAATATTTGATCAGTGCGTGTCTCCATTGGTAGAATCACTGTTCCATGGGTACAATGCAACTGTTCTTGCTTATGGACAGGTGAGGCATCTGATGTAAACAGCTTTCTTCTGTGTCCCCTTTTGGATGTTTCACAACCTTATGGTGCCCCTGGCTACTTCCACCATGGTGGATGCTTTCAATTTTGCCAAGACTTCTCACTGGTTCTCCAATGATATCAAGCTGCTGTGAAAGTGAAAGAAAGCATCCCCAAAATCTTTATTTTTTGCAGGCACAGCAGCGGAGTTCGGTTACTGCATCAAATTTTATTAGAGCAGTTAATTTTGTTTGTGCATGGTTTTGTAATTCTCATGTGTTGATGGTGTTCTGTCCCATGATCCTGCCTTGCTGTAGACCGGTTCGGGGAAGACTTATACGATGGGTACCAATTATAATGATGAGGCCGGTAACTCCGGCATTATACCCAAAGTAATGCAAACTATATTCGCGAAAGTTGATGCCATGAAAGACAGCGTGGAATTTCTTATTAGAGTGTCCTTTATTGAGGTCAGCTGCTGCTTGGATTTGTTCTTCCATGCTTTTATAGTTAATCAATTTATCATGCTAATTAAATGTAACTACAGCTGTAAGTTGGATGAGGTCCATCGCCATTTTATGCGTTATACTTTCAAGTTTCATCCATGATTGGTTATGATCCGATATATTCATACATATCCCTGGTGATTGAGTTTTTATCGTGGGGTGCTTATTTGATGGTTCTTGTTGATACACAGATATTCAAGGAAGAAGTTTTTGATTTACTCGACCAAAATTCGTCAATTTCATTAAGAACGGAAGGGGCTTTTCAAGCCAGGCCAAGCATACCTGCTAAGGTTCCTATTCAAATTAGAGAGACACCACATGGTGGGATAACACTTGCCGGCGTCACTGAGGCAGAAGTTAGGTCGAAAGAAGAAATGGCTTCATTTTTAGCTCGGGGTTCTCTATCTCGTGCCACGGGAAGCACAAATATGAATAGTCAGTCAAGGTTGACAGTCTCATCCAGTTTGAATCTTATAGAATCGTCCTTTCTTATCATTGATTTACATTGTTTAATGATTATCTCAGTAATGATATATTGTACTGCTATAAAATCGGAAGAATGACGTCCGTACAATTTGAAGGTCATCATTTACATTTTCTTGCACAATATGCTCTAGTGGTTATCTACACTGACTATTTAATCAAGGGGATTAATTTTGTTTCTTGTTATCTTCATCTTGGCTCCTTATTTTGGATCATTATATCATTTTCTACAAAGCTTTTGCACTTACAGTGCTACTTGACTTAAATATAAAAAACTACAGTGCCACTTGTCAGAATGATGATTTCTCAATCAGTCAAATATATTTTTTTGAATGATTCACATATTTAAGTTTTCTTAGGATGTCTTCAAATTAAATGTTCTAGTAGTGCTGTTTGCATTCAGCTTGCTCTGATAATTTGAGGGGTTGTTCTAGTGCATGCTAATTGGTCTTAGAGAGGGTATATGTATATCCACAATTATTTATTAAATGGATGGGTCCTAAGACTAGAATTACAAAGAAAGCCCTAGCCACTTCTACCATGATCTTTTTATGATGAATTTGCTGTGTGGTTTTGGTTGCCATATGATATGGCAATGTCAATTTCTTCAAACAACCCACCCACACACCACACCCGCGCCGCCCGCGCCCCCCCCGCAAACCCCCCCCCCCCCCCCCCCAAAACTGTTTTTGCCATTTTTAATCTTGTTTTATTTTTGCACCCTTTTTTTGCCAATCTCAGATTGATGAGATAAGACTCTGCTGAAGGTGATGTGATGCTTATTTGTGCAGTCGATCGCATGCTATCTTTACAATAACCATGGAGCAAAAGAAGAAGACTAACTGTGCAAGTGCTTCTGTAATTTATGATGATAGTGCTGATGATATTTTATGCGCAAAACTTCATTTAGTTGACCTTGCTGGTTCTGAGCGTGCAAAGCGGACAGGTGCAGATGGGTTACGATTCAAAGAAGGTGATCATACATTTTCATTTAGAGATTTAATTAATTATCTTCTGGTTTATGGAATTGTTAATCAACTATAATGGTGACGTGCCAGGCATTCATATTAACAAGGGACTGTTAGCTCTTGGAAATGTGATAAGTGCTTTGGGTGATGAGAAAAAGAGAAAGGAAGGAGGGCATGTTCCATATCGTGATAGCAAGTTAACTCGTCTACTACAGGCATGACAATTGATCCTTTGTTATGGTTTTCTTCTTGCTCTATGCATAAATTATTAATGTTTGTGTCACAATCAAGGTTTAAAAATTGGAATTGGGACCTGACTCGGCCATGGCCGAGTCCGAGTTGAGTTGGCTATGGCTGAGTCAAGTCGACTCGGTCGAGTTGGGTTGAGTCCATCGAGTTGCATTGGGACTCGGCCGAGTCACATGATTCGAGTCCGAGTCACATAGGACTTGACTCGGTATGCGCCGAGTCCAAATCGACTTAACAAGATAGGCTGATGACCCACTAAAGGCAAGGGGTAAGCTGAAGAAGATGTGGATGAGGGTGGTAAAATCGGATATGAAGAAGTTTAATTTATCTAAGGATTTGGCTCAAGATTGGTCGGAATAGAGAAACAAAATTCGTGTAGTTGACCCCAACATAGTTGGACTTGGAACAAGGTTTTGATCATGATGAAGATACTTTTTGTGTATTATGTCATGCATTTGACATATTATAAAAGTTTCTTACTAGTCTCAAGGAGTTGACGGTTCTAATGTTAAAAATCACAATGTATGAATGATGCAATCTTTCTAGACTTTGGAGATGATGACTTGTTGAGTCCCAACTCCGAAGTGTCAATAATTTACAATTTAATGGGGTGCTAAATTTTGTACATGTAGAGTCCATGGTTGATCTATACATTTATCTGATAGGCCCATTTTTGTATGGAAGAACCTTGTAGCCATAGCCCAAAGGTCTTCCAGATTTAAATATCATCACCATCAGTATTTTGACTTTTTCCATCTGTTGTCGCATTCTTTTTTTAATCATTTGTTTAGGGCATTGATAAAGGGTGCATTCGTGCAATGAGAGGCTTTAGCGATAGAAGGGATAATTGTTCCGATTTTCTACTCAGCCACTATACCGTTGTTTGGTTTGATACATTTTATTTGCAGAAAAAGCAAAAAAAAGTGAACTAATTTTCTCGAGAGAGAGAGAGGCTTTTGATTCCTATGGGAGGGGTAGGAACGCAGATTCTTCTCTCCCGTGGAAATAGAAATCCACCGAGTGTAGAATCCTTCCATTGTACAAACAAATCCTAAATATTACGATTATTTGCTGGGATATCTTGCCTCTGGTCTGGGCCTCATCAAACCACTGGTCATCAAACCATGGAATCCACATATGCAGCATTAGGCGCCTTTGCAAACTGAACAGTTGCTGAGAACTTGATTGTCAGAACCAAACAATGTCCTGTTGTAAAATGGCAGTTTTTTGAATTCTAGAATGTTATTCTAGTAACAGATTGTAGGGTTTAGGAGTTCACATACCAGCCAAAAGCTTTCTGTTTTGTAGGATTCTCTTGGTGGAAACAGCAGAACTGTCATGATTGGTAAGTTCCCGTGACATGCTTTACTCATTACACCTAGTTGCTAGAGAAGCAGCCATTTTCGTTATTTTTTCATCAGTACCCTGTCACGCTCCACCCTTCACACATGCATGATATTGTCCGCTTTGGCCCATGGGCCTCACGGTTTTGTTTTTGTTGGGCCTCAACCCATCAAAAGGCCTCATGCAAGGTAAGGATGAAAGCTCTCTATATAAACCCATTCACTTTCCTCTCTATAGTCGATGTGGGACTCCAGGATTTGTCACAATCCACCCATTGTGACATCCTGGAATCCCACATCGGCTATAGAGAGGCTTACCTTGCATGAGGCCTTTTGGTGGGTTGAGGCCCACCAGAAACAAAACCGTGAGGCCCATGGGTCAAAGCGGACAATATCATGCATGTGTGAAGGGTGGGGCGTTACAAATGGTATCAGAGCCGACTCTTGACTAGTTCGAGTGTGGGCCCCTGCCGTGACCTGGTGCAAGTGGGCGGGTTCATATGTTGGCGGGCCAAGAGGGCTGGCAGGCTACAGGAACTGGCAGGCTACTGCACAGGGACGTGCAGCCCTAAGGGGGGTGGATTGTGACATCCTGGAATCCCACATCGGCTATAGAGAGGCTTACCTTGCATGAGGCCTTTTGGTGGGTTGAGGCCCACCAGAAACAAAACCGTGAGGCCCATGGGTCAAAGCGGACAATATCATGCATGTGTGAAGGGTGGGGCGTTACATACCCTGTGAAATATCTTGGTGCTCATTTTGACCCATATTTTTGTTGCAGCTTGTGTTAGTCCTGCTGACACTAATGCTGAGGAAACATTAAATACTCTGAAGTATGCCAATCGTGCTCGCAACATTCAGAACAAGGCAATTGTAAGTTCCCTTCCGTTACATGTAGCTGTTTTACGTTTTATTGTGACAAACTAGAGTCTTAGTGTCCGTCTCCTTGTGTAGATCAATCGCGATCCAATGGCAGCTCAGTTGCAAAGAATGCGGGGTCAACTCGAGCAATTGCAGGCTGAACTAGTTTACTATCGTGGTGAAGGTACTCCTTTTGAGGAGCTCCAGGTACAATATTTTGATAGAGATGCTAAGCATGACAATTGATTCTACAGAAATGAAACTTAAGTCTGTAATCTGTGTTTTCTAGATTCTTAGGCACAGAGTTTCGGAACTTGAATCAAGTAATGCTGAGTTACACCAGGAGCTTCATAAGTGTCAAACAACTTGTGATCATTTAGCGCAATCTGCAGTTGATGCTCAGGTTTATTCATTTCACTCAATGCAATCGACTTAAATGTTTCATTGAAACCTCTCTTTTTTTTTTTTTTTTTTTGGTATCATTGTACTGCTTTATATATTTATGAAAGAGAAAAATATTAACCTGCAATTCAGCATATATACCAAGAAACATCTTTGTCTTATTTCCAATTTTCTAAAGGAAACGGATGCCTATAATTTATGGAGGTAATTTCTTATTTACTACAACAGATGTGCACAATTATCATTTGTATGTTTTATAAAACCAGCACATATTGTTAGATTTAACTTTGTTTTTATCATGGAAGCCAACGTTCTACATTGTGTGTTAAAATTCATTCAAGTTAGCCAGTTTAAGATAGGTTGATCATTGTTGTATCGGGTTCCTGGTACCCTATGTCAGTTGACATCTTTTATGCATTTTTTTATCAGGTTGAAAAAGACAAGTTGCTTTTGAAAGTGCAATCTGCCCGCAATGGAAAGCCTTGGGATGAAATTGATAATGCTGAGGAAAATAAGGTTCACTAGAACATATCCTTGTAATCTGTATATTGGAACTTCTTGTTAAAATGAACCTTTTGTAATTCTGAATTTCTGAGTATGGTTTACAGGATTTTGATATGGTGAAAAGTTATGTGTCCAAGATTCAAGAGCTAGAGGGGAAGTTGCTGTATTTGCAAAGCTCAAATAATTGTAAGCGTAATAGTTTGGTTGACTGCCTTGATTTAGAGGATGACGGTGTCCACTCTAAAGAAGCATTTCTTCCAGGCCTCCAAGATAGCCAATCTGATTGTGATGGTAAATAATTTTGAAATTTCAAGCAAGTTTTTGTAAGCTTCTTATCTTTACACCAATTCACACAGATTTCAGATTAGAATATGAATCATGGAAACTTTTCAAAGGGTGACTATAAATACGGATATCATGGAACTGTTGGAGGAAACTAAAATGCTATATTTTGCTGCATTCCAAGAGGGCGGAATGAAGACACAAACACTTGAGCAAAATCAAGTGTCAATAGGGAGTGTATTTTGAATATTGTCCATGGATCAGTATCTTAATTATTTTTGTTCTGGTGTTTTACCTGCACCTTCCATCCTTCTGATGCAGGCTTTTAGTGTACTTGTTTCTTAGTCTTATTAATGAAAGTTGGGTCAATTTCAAAAAGAAAAGTCAATACGAGATAAATTCAAATACTTGAATTTGTGCATGATATGCTTTGATTTACAACTTCAGTGTGCTAATAATTCATGTATCTGTAGTCTATTTTTTCAACTGGTTTTCCAAATTTGAACTTCAAATCTTGACTGAACTTCCATGCTGATGTTGAAGAGGTTGAGAAGGAACTGGAACATTCTTCTGTACAAGATAAATTGGGTAGGGAGCTCCAAGAATTGGACAAACGGCTTGAGCAAAAGGAGGTACAATTTTCATGCTTTTCAAGAAGTTCATATGGACTTTTAAGGTGCCCTTGTCCATTGAGCTGCTTATGATGCCCCTGTACGTCAATATTTTAATTGTTTATTAAGAATGCAATCCAATAAATATGTTTATCTCACACAAGTTTGTTTTGCATGATTAGATATCATAGAGTTTCCATCTTAAAATGCCATAAATTAGAACTGTTACACTGCTTTTATTAGATTTTTTACCATAGAAAACTTTCTCCTTATATTAGTTGCCCACTCTACTTCTAAAGAACTCATCTCTAGACTCAAATTTATTCTCGCAGCCAGTTTAATAACTCCTGTATGTAATTCCTTTATGTTCTTTCACTTAAAAGAAAGTTATTGTCCTCACTTACCACCATAGTTTTAAAAATTGGCTGAGTTCAAGTTGACTTGGATTTAGTAAGTTCCAAATCAAGTTATCTCCCTATTGGTTTTGGTTCTTATGGACGATATTGTGCACCAATTCTAGAAGTTCAAAATCATATTTTTAAAGATCCAAGCATTTGAAGATCTGTTGTCATCCAACTCTATAAAACATAATTGTAAGTCACTATTGCAATTTTTTTATAGTATTATTTGCTGATGAGGGTATCCCCATAGTATTTGACACAACAGGACTAAGCCCCCATGTGCACACATGACTTACACATGCACTAGCACTAGGTAAATCTGAGAGTGTGGAACACATCATGTGGGAAGCAAAACCCATGCCTTATGCCAGCGAACCGGTTCACCCTTTTTGCGTATTGCAACTTAATTTCATTATTTATAGATGAAACACAACAAATCCTAAAATTCTATGTTCATATAGCTATATTTCCCAGATCTCTTCCTTTTTTTCTTTCTTTCTTTCTTTCTTTCTTTTTCCTTTTTTTTTGTTTTGCGGGTGGGTGGGTGTTGTTGTTTGAAATTGGTCCAGGTCAGCCATCTCATCTCATTTCGACTTGATTTAGAGGCGAGTTGCCCTGAGTCTGATTTCTAAAACTGTGCTTACAACAATTTATTTACACTTTGAGAGTAGTTCTAAAGATCTTTTAATAGGTTGCACAATTTTGCTTAATTTTAATGGGAAACAACATTGAAATGGTCCAAGTCAGCCATCTCATCTAATTTTGACTCGACTTAGAGGCGAGTTGCCTTGAGTCTGATTTTTAAAACTATGCTTACAACCATTCTTATTTACACTTTGATAGTAGTTATAAAGGTCCTTCAATAGGTTGCACAATTTTAATGTGAAACAACATTGAAAGCCGGATCAAGTATATAATGACTGCTACTCCCTGGTTGAGAAAATAAGCAAGGACAAATAGAGTTTTAATCCACTAAACCACTTGTCCCCTCACACAACACCATGAATAATATAGGAATATTATTAGGACATAACACTTCATTTTTGCCAAATGGCCAAGAAAGATACTTAAATTTTAACTGGTCCCACAGAGGCCAAGAGAGACATGTCCCGCTTTTATTCAAAATAAAGCCCTAAAATTCTCAAAAAAAAAAAAGCCCAGAACCATGAATTCAGTCTATGATCACTACTTACAATCTCATAATGTCCTAATGGAAATAATTTAACAACTAATTGGAAAGAAATTGGGGATTTTACCTAGTTTCCTCTAAAGAGAACTTCTAAGCAAGAATGTTCATGGTGCCCACATGGCCCACCTGTTGGTGTGGTGGACCCTACCAGCTGATAGCCCACCCTTGGGTGAACCAATAATCAATGGCCCAAAATCCAGCTCTGGACTGCTCTTTCTGGGTTGAATTTTAAGAAAATTACAAAATTTCAACCTGCAGTGTTTCAAAACATTAATCCCGCCCCTGTTGCAGTGTAAACCTAGCAAACTGGGGCCGTTTGGCTTCTAGAATTAGATGGAACTTTTCATACCCCATATGCTCTATCATATGCCTCCATGAATGTTAATGCCTGCTTACTCGATCTGTATCATCAACATATCCATGTAAAGGTGAGTCTATGTTAAATTTGTTCCAACCTTGTATGATAGTCAGATTTAAGAAATGTTTAAATATATGTACCTTTTGCATGTTGTAATATCTCAAGAATTTGTGGTTTACATTTTTAATCTTTTAGGTATTCTCAATTACCAGTTAGTTTGTCAGTTCCTTTATTTAAATTATTCTTTTAGCTTCCCTGTTTATGTTGCAAGTTCATTTGAGTACTTTTGTGCATTAAAGGCGGAAATGAAAAGATTTGCCAAGGTTGATAATACATCAGTTCTCCAACAACATTATGAGAAGAAATTGATGGAGTTGGAGCAAGAAAAGAAATCATTATTGGTAATTCTTCTATTGTTACCACTTAATTTTGAGGTTTTCATGTTTCAAACCGAATATTTGTTCTTATGCCTATTTGCAATTGACAGAAAGAAATTGATGAGCTCCGATCAAATCTCGCAAATCTTTCCTCCACTAATGACGATGGTGCTCAAAAGTTAAAAGAAGATTACCTTCAAAAGTTGAACGGCCTTGAAGCTCAGGTTAACTATTGACGGCTTTACATATATTGCTTTTAGTTACCATGATCTGTGCTAGAAATATATTCTCATGCTGCAGGTGTCAGAGCTGAAGAGAAAGCAAGAGGCACATTCTCAGCTCCTCAGACAAAAACAGAAAAGTGAAGAGGCAGCAAAACGATTGCAGGATGAAATTCAAAGAATAAAGACTCAAAAGGTGCTGCCTCTATATGTTAGATGGAACTATGCTAGTTAAAAGAACTCTTTTTCAATTCTCATTGATTTTTCTTAATCTGCATCATTTTAGGTTCAATTGCAACATAGGATCAAGCAAGAATCTGAGCAGTTTAGATCATGGAAGGCCTCAAGAGAAAAAGAAGTTCTACAGGTATAAAATAAATGCACACCTTAAAGAACTCTTTTTCAATGGTTTTTGTAATGTCATACATAAATTGTTTCATAATAGATTGATCAGGTCAATCTTACATATCTTTTACGATCCACTCATATACATATGTAAATGGTGGTTGATGCGTAACTGTTATTTATCACATGTTTGTTTGCACCAAATTAAATATCACATGCATAAATGGCAGTGTGAAAATGATGTGAAAATGGACTGATTTTACGCCGAAAATTTCCACACCTCATATACTGGTAAATAGCCACATGTTATTGTTACAGTGCGGGTGCTACAGTAACCCGACGAGTTATTGAACCATTAAATTTTTTTTTTAATTTTGTGGGTACCTTAATCAAGATTAAAACCAATGGCTATATTTAAAAGGCCTAAAACAGCTATGAGGTCAAATGTCAGCCTTTGATTTGTAAAAAATAGGTCCATCCATTAAAATCTACCATTTTGGAATTTTGTGGGCCCCATTTTCATGATTTGAACTGTTCATACTCTTCGGAAAGTCCATAACGGCTTTATACCAAATTTGATGCATTGATTCTCCATGGATCTTAAAAATTTCGAGAAAAACCATGGACTGTTGTATCTACTAATTTTACACATGGCTATCACATCCCTTAGCCTAGTCTTTTTTTAAAATCCAATTTTTCTATTTACAGGGCCCTCTAAATTGTGACCTGAACCATTAATTCTATTTATAATGTCCAAAATGGCCATGGAACCAAATTTTATATCAAAGTCCATGAATTTTTAGATATTTACGAGGTTTGAGCCTTTAAAACTATCGTTTTGGACTTCTATGAGCCCATTTTCATGCTCTGAGCCGGTCATCCACTTCAAAAATGCCGAAACGGATATGGACCAAATTTGGTTCCTCATTCATCATTGACCTTAAGAATTTATGAAAAACCATGGCCTGTTGGATGTACCTACTGATTTGACGCATGGTTTTCATGTCCCTTGAACCTAGTCTATTTTTTTCATGTGGGCCCTAAATCATAACCGAAAATGTTTGTCATCTTTATAATGTTCAATAGGGCCATGGGGTCAGATGTCAGCTCTAAATCCATGACGATTTTTAGATATTTGCATAAAGGTACAGACACCAAAATCTGTCATTTTGGGCCCATTTTCACAATCTGAACTGTTCATCCTCTTTAAAAAGCCAAAATGGGCTATTTCATTTTTATTCATCCTGGATTTTGAGAAATTTGTGAAAAATGGTGCACCATTGGATGCAGTCAAATTCACATTTAAAAAGGTGTGAAAATGAGAAACAATGGAATGTGTTTCCCGTTTGACCCATTAGCATATGAATATGATTCACATATGTATCATTTATGCATGTGTACCATTTTCCTATCACATTGAAATTGCCAAATGACCCCCTTCGTTAAAGAAAGCTTTTTGGCACAAATCTTTGGTGTAACTTATGTGTTGAGTTGTGCAACTGCATCTAGGAGGGTATGCGGTAAATCCTCTTAGTTGTTGCTTTGTTTACCTCCATTCAGCTATTCATTTATGGAAAGCCTTCTGTCCTTGTGGTCTCTTTGTGGATTTCTAATATTAATTTATCTATTTTTTTATTGCTTCGGGATCTTTTTATTTGTATTCAGTAAATTTCAAGGTTTGGACCATACTTTGAAGTTAGGCATACTTTTCCTAGTGAAGTTACTTAGTGTTAACAAGTGCCTTTATTTTTCTTTCAGAACTATCATTTCAAGTCACAATTGTTTTTAATTAAGGTTTCCTCAAACTCATGTTACAATCAGGAAAGACATCACTTATACCACTTGATATGGGTATGATATTACAGCTATTTTTGTTCACATTGCAATTCACCTAAGGTTGTCGGCTTTGATCATGCAGACAATGATCATGGGATCATGCAATTGATAATGATATGCGAATGCGGTAGTAGATTGGTAACCTAGATTAATTACACTTATTTTTATTCCCAAACAAGATAGTGAGGTCTTCATCCCTGATAAATTGAAGCATCTCAAGCGTCTCTAATCTGGTTTCAGTGAAATCTAGATTTCACTGTGCAAGACACGTCTCAAAACAGCATAAAGTCTAGCAATGAGGTTGGAAATCCCTCAATATTATACTTGCAGATCTCCTTCCATCCATTTCTAAATTAGCGCCTAAATTGCAAGCCATTTCATTCCATGTTAGAATAGATTTGGATGTAAGGTTATACCTATGTTTTGGTTCTTCCAAACTTTTTATGGTATTTTTTTGTGAAAAAATTAAATTAAATTGTAATATGAACTAGAATCACAACATTCGCCAATGAGAAATAGTGAATCGCACAAAAAAGAGGGAGTAAATCTGGCGCAAACCTGGCATAGGTTCGCATACCCACAATTACACCAACCACTTAGGCTTTAAGCTGAAAAAGTGGCACAACCCACAACTGTTTGAGTCAACTGATTGGTACTTCAACAACCCAAAATTCCGGCCAACAAATACAATGAGAAAATCAAGCAATACCAACTAGAAAAACAGCCACTAGCCACTAAGTGTTCATTTTCTAGATCTGAAATCAACTCCAAGGTTCTCTAATAGTAAAAAGTAAGCGAATTTTCATTGAGTCCAAGAAGTTCTGGATGTCCAACCCTTAACATGATTAGACTGTGTGTTCTTACAAGCAAAAAAAAAAAAAATTCCTACAATAAATCTTGGTCGTCGGATCTACATATGGTTGTTTTAATCCTTGCTGCTTTACCTTATCATCAATCATTATTAAAGACTTCTCCCAACTATGTTAGGGTTGGCTACATGAATTTTATTTCTCACTTCCAATTTGTCCAAAGCTAAAACCCTGTATAGGTTACACTCCTTTAGATCTATCCTTGCCACTTCCTCCTTTCTTACTACTTCCGTTGCTAATAAAGGAAAATACTTAAAATTTAAATAGTAGAAACTAATTTTAATGAATTGTCTAGAAGCTTGGAACATACCTATGTGTTCACATTGAATGTTGATCCAAAACATCATATCATGTGGACCATTTGCACCATCTATGCATGGGTTGCCCATTGCCAATCATCAATCTTCGAGATCAGTGGTTGATTTTGCTTCTCCTGCCACGTTTTCATGATACAACTAATTTAGGTGTTCTTCAGCCATGGAGAACAGGTTAGAATTTACCTAATCCAGATCCTCGTCAAAAAGTCCATTTCAACTTTCAATTTACTAGAATAGTATTAAGAAGTAACCCCATTAAGGATGTCTAAATCTTTCTTTGTTATTATACTAGTTGTAAATAACTTCAAATCTAACTCATACCATTAATTTACTACTTAAAAGTGGCCTAGTCGTTTTGATCTCGGATTTACAACCTTAATAATTACAGAGAAAAATGTCTAAAACCCCTAAAACACGTCAACGTAGTTAACCCTATAAAAGAGGGTCTCATATCTTTCTCAACTTTTGTTATGATTTGTACAAACTTGGCCCCATTTGAAAGGTAATTGATTGACAAACTGCACAATATGTGTGGTCCATGGGTACTAGGGTTTCTCTATGCTTTCACTGTTAAACCCTTAATTTAGATTAACTTGTATTTTCTATTATTAACCTCTTTTTTGCTTTGTGCTTCTAGGATGTTGTCTGGGATTATATTCTTGTGTTCCTTAAAACTATGAAGTTTGCTTAAGTTGCATTTAATATGAATCACCTTTTGATTATCCAGTGTTTCTATGGTAGGAGACTCTTCTGTGTATGAATTTACAATCTAATTTCCTTTAAAATCCATTAGCTATTTAGCTGTGTTGCTTAAATCAGCTTTTATCTTGCCTACCCATTAAACATTGCCCTAATGAGTATACTTTTATTTGTTTATGTGTTTTTCTTTTACACTCAAAAGTACTGAAGTTTGTTTGGAATGTCAATGTTTTCCATTAAAAGCTCAAGAAGGAGGGAAGAAGGAATGAGTATGAGATGCATAAGCTATTGGCTTTAAATCAGAGGCAGAAGATGGTGAGTCATGCTTCTTGTCTTATGTCTACAATATTCTTGGTGTTGATCATTTGGGTTTACTCTTTTTGTCTTTTATTCTAAGGTTTTACAACGAAAGACTGAAGAAGCCTCCATGGCCACCAGAAGGCTAAAAGAGTTACTAGAGGCAAAGAAGGCTTCTTCTCGCGAGGTATCAGGTAAGGAATCAAGCCAAGCGTCATCTTGATTAAGTTCTTTATATAAATACATGTTTGTATGGTGTGACACAATTTTGGGTTTATACAGGTGTTGGAAGTGGAAATGGTCCAAGTATACAGGTATTGAAGAACTGGGATAGGATATTTAATAAATTATTATGATAATAATACTTATATTATATTATATTTTCTTGATGTTCACTAAGTTCATGCATTTATTTTTGTGTTTGATATACATTCTCTCATTAGCTTGTCCTGTTTTGGGAGAAGGCACTGATGCAGGCAATTGAGCATGAGCTTGAAGTAACGGTTCGGGTACATGAAGTACGTTCCGAATATGAGCGGCAAATGGAAGTGTAAGACTGAAAATATATGTTACACCAATGATCCTTTTTCCTAAATAATTTACTTTCTTTATTTACCAGTTGATGCTATCATTTTAATCTAAGTTTAACATAAAATAATGTTCACCATGAAATAGTTACAAAATATTCAATGTACAGAGTTCAAAATGCACCAACAACTCAACATCAAAACACTATTGTCTATTATTTGTCTAAATTGACTTGAGGCAGAGATAAACAAATCAATGTGATGGAAAATATTAACAGGTTGTCCTCAGTTAATGAATCAAATTAGCTAAAAAAGTGTCAAAGTGTAGTATCAAAGAAGAATCTGTTTACACGCTTTCTTTTAAGGTTGTATTATGAGATGGTTTTATGGTTGTACAATCATGTGTTTGATGTTTCCTCTTGCAATTGGCTTTGATAACTTGTGGGACTTCTATTTTTGTGCTAGTCCCTAATTTCCATCTTCCTATTTCATGTTACATCAGTGTGAAGTGATAGCTTGTGTTGGGGATTTCTCAATCCATGCACTAAGGCTACTGGCCAAGTGGACATCCCACTTTACTGTACCATTTTCATAAGACCATGTCTTTCATCTTTTTTCCAGGAGGGCTGCCATGGCCAATGAAGTAGCAAAGCTAAAGAAAGAATCTGAACTAGTGAAGCAGAGAAATATGAGGTAAGATGTTATATTGATCTCTGTGGTTTCATTTCTCTTGCATGAAAAACTGCTTGTTGCTATAACATATCAGAGTAAGGATGTTTAGCTACTGTCACTTAAATAAGAAAATGGTATTCATTGCAGTGATGACCCTCAGGCAATGTCTCCTGGTGCAAGAAATTCAAGAATTTTTGCACTTGAAAATATGCTGGCAACTTCATCTAGCATGCTTGTGTCCATGGCATCACAGCTATCAGAAGCAGAGGAGCGTGAGCGTGTCTTTAGTGGCAGGGGGCGCTGGAATCAAGTGCGATCTCTTGCAGAAGCAAAAAACTTAATGAATTTTTTGTTCAACTTATTATCCTCCTCAAGGTACTGAAGTCCTAAACTTGCACTCCTTTCTGAAAAGAAGGTTATGATCTTTATTTTGCATTAGCTGCCTGAGAAATCTGTGCTCTTCTATCTTGTTTGCAACTTCATAGTTCGTGTGTCATTCATAGGGTTGTCAAAAAATGCTTGATTAGGAAAAAAAAATTGCTTGTTTGAATTGCTATGGGAAGGGGGGGCATCTCTGGTGGGCCCCATCAAAGAATAACTATGCGCAATGTCTTCAATATCATCTTTATTTGATCATCTCTTCTATCCAACGAAAATGGATCATTACAAACATTGGTGAACATTTAATATGGGCCCAATTGACTGATTACATCTGATGACCAAAGCATTTGGGGTTTTCCAGGCATTAAGGGGATGGGACAGCCACATGAATGATTTGGATCACCCAAGAAAGGACACCAAATACAGTTTGTTGGACTGAGAAAATGCCTGATCAAACATTCTATAACTCCTATTCCATCAGTTTGGTTTCTTTAGTGAATGGTGTGTATATATATATATTTTGTTTTTTCTTTTTTCAATGGTTCGGTAATGAAAACATTATTAATTAGACAAAACCAAAGTAGAGTGCATATTGCTTTTACTTGTATCACTCAATTGATTGTTAGTTTTTGAGGCATCTAGGGAGACTTTGTTAATTCTAGAAATTTTAATTGTAAGAGAACTCTGTTATACTGTATGTTCCTGCATTTAGTTCTAGATATTCTACTCTAAATATTTGTTGGGTGCTCATCCTCTGTAAATATATCTCCTGATCCTCTGATTCATTGATCTTATGGATGGGTTATCTCTGATAGGTCACCTAATATATCTGAGCAACTACAAAGAATGTTTAAGAAAATAACACAGTCAGTAACACTTCTGGAAAAGGGAATAACTCGATAGATAACATTTATTTGATCTTTGGGGCATCCCATATTAACAGTCGGCTCTACCAGTGCTTTGGATCATTGAGGAGTGGGCTGCACATATATTGAATTGGATGCCTATAAACTAGTCCAGTGCGTGCCTACAATATTGACTTGAGAAGTGGGGTTCAAGCAGTATATTTTCCATTGCAAGATCCTGCAATCTAGCCCTCTAATTTTTTTGTTCAAACCAGACCTCCTACTACCTCCTATTCTCTTTCATTTATACATGCACTGTGTCAATTTGCTTGAGCACAACATGAAACTAGGAATTATGAACTGGTAATCAAATCTATAGACAAAATAGCTAGAACTTGACTGGACATGCATGCATTATATCGATCTCGAGAATAACAAGAATTAACTTGAGGAATGGAAGGAAAGCTATGCGATGAAGAACTGGCATTCCTTTTACTGTCTAATTATCAGTTTCTTGTCCATGTGTTATCAGGTGCCAGCTACGCGACAAAGAAGTGGATTGCAGAGAGAAAGAGTCGGTGATAAAAGAGCTTAAGGAGAAGATAGTCAGGCTCAGTAATTTGGTTAGACAGATGGAAGCACAAATGACAGAAATGTGTCGCCAGGAGAAATCACAGGTCAATTTATTGCAGTGCATAATTGGTTAATCCTCTTTGCAGTTTCATATATTTTTGCCATTGATCTTAGTTGTACCTTACAAATTCCCAGAGAAAAATCTATTACTGTTACCCTATGCCAGTTTTCATTCAATTTCCATTCTTCCATGTAGTCCATAGTACTAAATATATACTGTTCCTGTGAATTACAAGTAAAGATTGTGACAATATTTTTTGAAATAAGTAATAGATACATTTCCTCTTCACAAGAAAGAAGCTTGAGTTTCTCTTAATACATGCTGTAATACTGTAAATTTTAGTATTTGCTCATCATTTTCAAACAGCAGTATTATTTATTCTACTCTCTATGAATGCTTCTTAATAAAATCCTATTACAAGTGTCAAGCTGGTCTAATGATTTTATATTGGAACTTGGAACAGAGATTTGCCACTGAGAATGGTCTTAATGCTGTAATTTCTGGGGCTCATATATCAAACATTGGTGATGGAAGGCACTACTATGATTTGCGCAAGGTATTTTATGTGTTACAAGTCCTTTGTTTTTCTCTTTCTTTTAACTGTTTTTTGGCTCCTGTGCCATAGAAAATAACAAAATTTTATTGATACCGATGAAAAAGTTAGTAATTGTTGCCTTTTTGCGGCTTGCCTACTTCAATCTATGTCTGCAAAGTTTTTATGCACTTCTGACAGTCAAAATGACATAATAAATTTGATTGCAACTCTTGGCTTTGTATTTACTCAGATGCTTTCAGGACTAAACTTTATTTTGCTCAGAATCATTCAATTAAGGTTATAAATGTTTGCTTCCTATTATCTCACTATTTTTCACTGCATTAGGGACCACGAAGCTCCTATGCTTTCAATTTTGGTGGAATTACGATGGACTCTTTGGAAGACATGGACACATCAGATTCCAACCAATCTGATCTATCTGATGCTGATTGGGAAGAAAACGAACGGGAGGCAGATGATTGTTCATTCGAAGCCAGAAAACGACCAAGAAGGAAGAGAAGGTCAAAGACAGATGCTCATCCAACAGCAGCATCAGCATCAGAGGATGCAGCAAAACATGAAAATTTGAATTCAGAGAGCATTGGCGAGGAAGAAAAAACTCTTAAGAATGAAATTTCAACATCAACACTATGTTGCACCTGTGGTCGGGCTTCTTCATGCAAAACTAATAAGTGTGAGTGTCGTGCTGCTGGTGGAATGTGTGGGGAATCTTGTGCTTGTGTACCCACCAAATGTGTCAACAGAGAAAATGGTGTAATCAAGAAAACAGAAGAATCACTGCAGTCAGAGATAACTGAAAATGGTGGTAACGATGTTTTCCATGATGCAGCTTGCATTGAGGATATTGAGAAGAACAAGGCACTTGCTTCGCATGGTGCCAGACTGCTTCAAAGTGCACTGAAGGAGAAGCCTGTCGAGGTGAATGACGTTGATACAGTGCAGCGAAAACCACTATCTGATATTGGAAATACAAAGGTACTTCTTTATTTATTCGCAGAACTTGCCACATCTAGTTATTTTATTTTCTCAATATGTTATATGAAAATGTGTATATCCATGTAGATTTTCCCGAATGTGCCTACGTGACTGTTTATACTCAGATGACACGAGTCGTTAGATTTGTGGTATGCTGATATAATAATGAGTGCATTCAATCTTTAATCCCTTTGACCCATACGCAGCTAAGTTTATTAGCCATATGGAGTTCGCCAACCAGCAGGCTTGTGTGGTTCTAGTTTGCTTATGTTCAAATTATATGAGAGGAACCCATCAGGGAATACTGTTTCAGTTTTCCCTGTCCAAAATCAGAAAAGCACTAATAAGAACACCTAGAGAAGTGAGCATTCATTGCGCAGATACAACAGCTGGTGAGTGAACTGCCTTATTTTGGGCATGGCATTTATGGTGTATGCAATGTGTTTCACCTGCTGCACTGCTTTTATATGCCATGCATCACATGGGTGATTTATGCTCATGGTTTTTGCAAACATCATGATGCATTTTAGATTACATCACTTTCACTATGAGCACAATTTTTTTATGTTTGGCTTAACTGAAATTTCTGCACCTAGAATCCAACACATTTCAACGGTAACTGAAACATAAAAATGATGCAGCTCAAGTCAAACGCACCGAAGCAGAACCGGAGGAAAAAATGGAAAAAATCGTTGATTCAGCTTGTTCCAACTGCACCAACTTCGGCTCAGCCTGAAAACAACGATGTTCCAACACCTGCAAGCATTGTAGCCGCGCCTGATATTCCTTTGAAATTACCTAGGGCAATGAACACAACCGCCATAAGTAGCAATCTCTTGAGAGAAAGGAACGCCAACCCAACAAGTGAAACCATTGGCGACAAGGAGATCAACACTGTTCCTCCAAGAAGTCCTACACGACGTATGAGAGAAACAGTCGAGAAAGAGAACAAGTGGCACTGATTAATTGGTTCTTCCCTCATCAGTAAACATGGACAGTTGCTGCTGACTGGGACATCGCTATTTCTAACAGCCCAATTGTTTGTTGTCCGATTTTCTGTGGCACTATGTTGCCACCATGTATTAGATTTTCAGATATGCTTCTACCACCATACTGTGTGCAGAGGCGAGTGTATTGATCATTTATTTTCTTCAAGTTTGCTCTGCGACACACTTATAGCATCCACTCCACAGCTTCGCAGGGTGTCTTTCTAAATGTGTATGAGGACAATGTTTCTAGTGATGAAAGTCCTTTTTCTTATCCTATGAAAGTTGAATATGTACATTTCAGAAGTGAAAGAAGATTTGGTTCACATGGGCTTATGAACACTGAATTTGAATGAGTGGATGCTGTTAATTTTATATACGTTCACTAGACAAGTCATTTAAAGGACCTAATTTGGCTCAACCGTGTTATTTATTTAATTTTTTTTTGATATGATCATGGATGGGCACCTCTAGCATGTGGAGCTCATATCTGATAGTGCTCGATCATTTTGGGTTAGCTTGGATGGTTTGCGGCTGAAATGTATTCCCTGCAGTGGATAAGGCTGCAAGAGTTTTGAGTCCTCTATGCCTAAAAAGAAGAGGGGGAAGAAGGGAAAAAGGCAAAGATCTTGATTACCTACATGGATGTGACATGGTCTGCTACTTTGCTACATCAAAGTTAAGTGCTATTGCAGAGTGCAGCATCATCAAATACTGCAATTGCCAAAGAAAGCCCGGCAGTGAGGAGAGTCAAGTGATTGGGCAAGCTGTAGGGAATTTAGAGCGTTATGATTGCTCATATGGCTCTGATTCATGCCGATCTTAGAGCGCGAGTACCAATGACTAAATTCTTACATGGGATTAACCGGAACATTTGATATATTTTTTTAGGTTTAGAGACTTATCTTTTACATTTGATATATATTTTTTAGGTTTAGAGACTTATCCTTTACTTAATAGCGTTTTATTATGACCTTTAAAACATTTAATAATTTAAGTAAAAATTGAATAGAAATGCTTTTGAACTTTTATGCTCATTACAATTTGATTTATGCTCTGTTGTTATAAATTTAATTACATATTGAGAATTTGAAGAGTTTCATATTCTTGAGTCACTCTAAAGTGATAGTAAGTGGTCTATTTAGAAATTTATCTTTTACTTAATAGCTTTTTATTATGACCTCTAAAATATTTAATGATTTAAGTGTAAATTGAATATGAATGCTTTTAGACATTTATGCTCGTTGGAATTTGATTTATGTGTATTGTTATAAATTTAAATACATATTGAGAATCTAAAGAGCTCTAAATTCTTGAGTCACTGCAAACGGTAGTAAGTGATCTATTTATATTAACGAATCCAAACAGCCCAAGATTGTTAAAACCCACACATTTAGGGCTCATTTAAATAATAGAAGTGAATAACAAGCGCTGTTTAGGAGAATTTTAGGCTAAATCACAGCAGCCAAATGTGTACAGCGCTATCTTGGGCCCTTGAATGGTGGATTTAATCAGGCCCAAATCAAGTTGGGTCCAGCACCCCTTGAGTCGCCCAGGGGTGACCTACCACATAGCTGGGCCCACTTTCTCAAAATGGTGTTCATGTGGGCTCCAATGCGTAGAGACTCCAGGAACCGCCGGTGGAGTTGTATACGATTGTATCGGAAGTTCTGGCTTTCGGGACCGTGCGCAACTGTTGTCTAATATCATCCATAGCAGTTGGGAAATAAATATTTGTGATGAGTTTGATTGGTTGTACTAGGGGTTTTGGCTCCCTTTTTAACCTTGTATCGGTCAGACTCTATAGCCTATATTTTTACAAAAATTTCTGTCAGGAATTTGGTTTATCGTGGGTTTTGATATATGATATGACATCTTGTTCCTTAAATCTATTAATATCATGTTTATTTGTTAGAATCTCAAAACTCCATTGCTTAAAAGTATACAATTAATAATTGAAAATTTCAGAATTCCACTTTATTCATCTTTTGCTGGAATGATTAAGTGCAAAGGAGCATTTAAGAATTCTATTATGTCTTGGAATTTCAGAATTCCTTGAACATGAATTTACTAAATTCTAGCAAAAGAATAGGCTCGGCAATACAAAGCTAACGGTAACTGTAATTGCTAGGTTGGTCTACCAGCCATAATTAATATTACCAATACGAAGACTCGAGGGTAGATCCTGGACATGGGTATGACACTAAGGTGTCAACACTACTTAATCATGAGTGCATTTTGAATAAGTTTGTTCTCTTAAATGTTGAGTTATATATGAAAATTTTCAATCTTCCAGAAATCATGAATGTTTGAAGACATGAAACTCGACATTTTGTGGTTTAATGGGTAAATAAAAATGTTCGAATAGCTCACACTAAAATTTTGGAGCCTATGGGGTTGCAAAAAATAAAAGGGATGACAAGCTCTAAAATCACAGCCTTGCGGGCATGTACTTGTCTTCTGCATAATTTTAGGCACAAAAATGACCCCACTTACACACAATTTTCCAACAGCCCCTCAGATGTTTGCACAAATATTTACATGAAAATGACGCCACTTATACACAATTTTCAAACAAATGTGACAATGCATAAATGCTACTCATGTGCATCATTCACCTTTGTAAATGGCTTCAACACAGAGGATCCCCCTGGACAATGGATGTGCAAGTCTGAATCTAATTGATGATCATAATCATCTACTGTCTTGCTTCTGTTTTCTGCATCCATTCGATTTGGGGTAACCATTTTCGGTCTGGCCTGTTTTGTAGGGGTCCATTGCAACTGGACCATTGAACATATTCTTTGTAAACCATCGATTTGATGGCCACAACTGGATATTCATGGTCTCAGTATTGTCATTTCCTGCCAATACTAAGATACTGGGGCCCACAGCTGGAATGACTTGTACCAATGGAAGTAAAGTAGGAAACACCACAATGAGTCAATAACGCTGCATACAATGACAAATGAATATCGTTGCACCTAGTGGAATAAAAAAAAAAAAAATCTATGCACGTCTTCGGTAGGACCCACCTAAATTATTAGTTCGAGTTGCCTATACTCACAGTATAAATAATCTACTATATTGTGATAATGAGTGGATCAATTACGGTCCACTATATCGACAAGATAGAAAAATCTCATGAAATTTAGGCTCTCACTGTATGCTATGAATTGCTCCAGCCCATTCTTCTCATATATAGATGAGCCGTAAAGTGTTCTTATGATAACATGCCCCATTTGATTTTTTCTTGCCTCCGTTGATCAGTGAGTAAAAAAATCTGCTTGCCCCGATCAATCCCAGGGCAAGCGGGTGAGATGAGGCATCTAAGGTGGCTTTTCACCGACCGCACACGTTGTGTATTGTAGCTAAACGCACACTTCAATGTCGACCTCACCTGGGACCCCACTTGAGAGATAGGTGGGGATGTCTGGTTGGAGCCCACTTGTGTATAAAGCATCGACCCATCCGAATGATCGTATAATGTTGGATCCATGGGATCCTCTGCAATAAAATTTTCAAGCGCAGAAATTTATTTGCTATTGATGATGAATTGGTTAAGAAGTTTAGATGAGGCCCATAATTTATGCGCAGGTAGGCCCCAAACCAGATAAAGAGATCTCCATCCTAGGTGGATCTACTGTATGCTAATGTAGAGGAATTGGGATGATATGAAAATTGGTTTGATGGGTGGGCCACTCATGATTCGCACTCGCTTGTAGTGACGTAATCGTCAACGTCGTCCGGAAAACTTGTGGGGCCAGACGATGGTGCCCACGATGGCTATAAATAAGTCTCTTTCTCCCATCACGCTTCTTCGTCTCCTTGTGCTGGCGGAGTGCTTATATCAGGAAGTTAAAACCAACTCATGCACAGTTGGATGTAGCCACTCTGTCATGGCTTCTTTTGCATGTTTCTCTTCTTCAACCTATCACACTGCCCAAAACCCTAGAAAACTCCTCTGCAAAAACCCTAGATTTCGCTCCTCCTCTTCTTCTTCTTGCCTATCTTCATCTACAAGGAAAGGATTTGCTTCAACATGCAGAGCTCCAAGCGCCTTCATCTTCCGCTGCCAGAGCAGATCGGATTCTCACTCTTCCAATGGTGATTCCATCCGCCCGATTTGGGATTCTCGGCTCCACAACACAGTGAAGAACGCCGTGCAGCGGTGGAAGGACTATGTGGTTTCGAATCGGATTCCGCCGAATGGGGTCGATGAGGCGGCGGCGGCGGCGGCGGCGGAGGCGAAGGCGGAGGGTGGCGATTGGGATTGGGATCGGTGGACTCGGCATTTTGAAGAGGTTGAAGAACAGGAGCGGAGTTTGTCGATTCTGAAGGTAATTGCAAATTTTCTCTTCTGGGTCATGTTTAGTTTTCAGTACTTGGTTCAGTTTGGATCTCATGGGTTGTTTCACTATGAATAGTTTTGTTGTGTTTGGATGTGTCTCAACTTGTTCAGAGTTATTGTCAAGAGATGTTTGTTTGGCTTGAAATGTGTTCAATGCCTTACACAACCATATCGAATTTGGTGTTTGGTATTAGACATTGTTCATGAAGTATTTTCTTATCTATTCATGCTGTTTTTATTCAGGAAGAACGTCGAATTTTAGATCTTCAGGATCAGTTTGGTAGTTGTGATTATTGAAGCAAGTCCTTAACAACCTAAGCACTTATCACGTTTACTTTGTCTCATTAGCTGCAATTATGTGATGCTGTACAACGGGAGGACTATGAAGATGCTGCTAAGCTCAAAGTTGCAGTTGCTGCTTCTGCAAGACATGACACTGTGGGGAGAGCGATTTCTCATCTAAATGTAAGAAGTGTCTTACTTCTTTTTTACGGTTTTGCTTTTAATATTTCAGGTATACATATAATGAAAAATTTGTTGCTGCTGCAGAGAGCTGTTGAAGAAGAGCGTTACGAAGATGCAGCTTTTATACGGGATCATGCTGGTGCTGGATTGGTGAGTTAACCCACGACATGTTCTTTGCAGATATGTCAGATTTTTTAAAGTATTTCTGGGTTTGTGCCTTTAGTTGATTTGCATCTACCAACCGATTGAAAACTGTTAACTAATGAATCTGTTCAGGAGTTTTCACTTGTACCAATGCCAGAATTTGTTAGAATTACTAACACCTACTGTTGTGGACTCAAATATGGTCTTCATATTAGACTTTTCATACATGCAATGAGATGTTGAACCTTGGCAACTCTATCTGTAAGAACAAGGCTTCTAATTGTGTCGATCTTTGAATCAATAATGTGATGAGTACTCAAATAGAAATGCTTAGAACAACCTTATAAAGCCAATCATGTGATAAGACTGCTGCAGTGCATAATTTTCATCTAGCACCACTTCTTTTGTCCCTCGTGCACCAGGATCTTCAAGCTGCTCAGACACACAACAATGGACACCATTGTAGGTGGATAATGCTCATGGACAGAATTTTTACTGAGAAGCTTCATCTTCTAGTTTGTGTTATGGACAGATTTTTATTATATATGAAGGTGCCATCTTTTAATGTTGATCTGAAGGATGGAAGGAGCTGCCATGGATGCAAGAAAAATAGCTTTGGAATGTGATAAGTGGTGGAGATGGGGAATCTGGGTTTGGGCAGGACTAGATTTGAGGATTTGGTGACCCTTTTGGTCAATGATCTTTTGTCCAATCTTCAGGCCAGGTGTTCCATATCTTCTGGAGATATGGATAAATGGCGGACATTTTTCATTCCCATGAAAGGAAGGGAGAGGGGTTCTTCATTCTCTGCATTTATCAGATATGTGGAGGGAATGTGAGGAAGAAGTGCTTGTAGATATTTGTGTGGAACTTATTTTGTGGCCAGAAAGATTGGCGTAAAGCTGCTTACTTTGGAGGGTGGGGAGGAAAAATGAAGAAAGATCTGATAGCGGGAACATTAGAAAGCAGAAGTTGAAGAAATGAAAAAAATAGGAGGAAAAAGGGCGCAGGAAGCAACAGATTGGGTGTAAGGATTGTCGGAAGTCATGTAGAGACTGATCTGTACTTTCCAAAAACTGCAGTGACTGTTTTGTAATTTTAGGGAATGACAGGTTTTTTTTATTGTAAAAAACTAAAAAAAAATAATAATGATAATGATAATAGTATTATATATATCAGTTTGGCTGCCCTGCCCTAATTGGTTAACGGACAGATTTTTGGTTATTCTTCCTTCCTCTTTCTCCACTCCTACTCTTTCTCCCTTGATTTTTCTGTCCTCTTCTTCAGCAGTTCAGCTTCCTAAATTTATTCAATTTTAAATCGCAATTTGTAATTGGAGCTACATCTATCTACTAGAAGCATCTAAAAGAGGTTTAGAAGAGGCTCTTTTAGCTGTACAGGAGATCCATCAGTGACCTCAGCGATATAAAGCTGATGACAGCACCAAGGGCTGAGTATAACGTTCTAGTGGGTGATCTGGGGTTCCAAGTATGGGCTGCTTCCTGGTATGTGATTGTGTGCATTTAGTTTCTCAATGTTTAACCGAAAAGGGTCATACTAAAGGATTGTTCTAGGCGGCTATTTCTCCTGTTGTCTGAGTTATCTTTCTGGGGATCCTCAGTGGGTTTGATGGCAATTCAAGTATGCTAATCCAAATAATCAAATTACAGTGAATTTATTGAATTTAAAAAATTATAAAGAGGTGTTCATACTTAATGAAGATGGCCATCTGTGGAACTAAAATCTTGGGATTTGTAGATAGTAAATACTCAACTCATGTGCCAATACTCCCTACACAAGTCCCCACCTAGCAAAGCAACAACCAGCAATTGATTGTTCTCATACCTGTGGGAAGGGAGATGCCTTACTATTGATCCATTAGTGGGATGGCTACCACACGTCCCTGTGTCAGTTTTTTTATATTACAAGACTGCTGCGGAATAATGGTATTCAGTCGCGACTGCATATTTCATAAAAAGAATAATTATGGGGTTTATCAACAAACTAGAGAGATTGCACAATTTAAGAATGTTGATTAATCTCTGGGTCATTATCATTTTGCCAAACTCCAAGGAATGTGATGAGATTTTAACATGTATTGACTTATGCGACCTTGTGCTAAAGATCAGGTAGAGGAGTTGGAGACTGATGCAGCCCAAGAGGAACCCGCCAGAATGCTCAAGTTGGCCTAGTCCACTACATCCAAACCGGGACCTTATTATTATTATTGTTGTTGTTGTTGTTGTTATTATTATTAAATGGCCATATTTTATGCACCAAATGAGGCCCGAACAGCTTGAAACTAGATCCATTGGATGGTTATTAACTTTGCAACAATCTCAAAGTTTGTGTGATTCTTTTCTTCAACTAGAAAGTAATGGCCCATTTTATGATAGGATGTACGTTAGTGATGAATTTAGGGTATTCCCTTCTAATTTATTATCTTTAAATGGTCAGGATTAAAACATAGCTATCTTTATTTGATGGTTGAGATTGTGTTTATTGTTTTCTCTTTGTGGAAGAACATATTCAATCTATGTGGGGGTTTAAGGTTCTTAACTTATAGTTTTGTATAATAATGCTATCTTTCCAATAAAAATATGTTGTTATCTTGTGGGCTCGTCTCCCCATTTATCAATCAAGATTGAGATATCATCTTTGTGGCTTGTGCAAGTTCTGTACTTGACTTCCTTAACTATATAGTATCTTATACTTTCTTTTCCTGCAAAAAATGGAAAAAAAAAGAACCTGACACAGTACTTTCTTTTCATGACGATTGGCATAAGTGTTTGGCTGATTACTTCTGTGTGCCTGCAGGTGGGTTGGTGGGCTGGCATATCAGAAGATTCAGCTGACCCGTATGGTCAAATTATCCATATTAAAGCGGAGCATGGAAGATATGTGGCAAGAAGTTATACTTCCCGGTAAGTTCAGACATCAGAGTTGCATAGTCATGTAAGAGTTGGCTTTGAAGTTGTTTCACATATAAGTTCAAGGGTTGCTGAGAGATGCTTTTGAAGTTAGTGCATAGTGTTTACTGAGGACAGACATATTACTGCAACAAATCTTAAGAATGTTTAAAGGTTCATATAATTTGTATACTGTCACTGCCTGAGCTTTCTGTATTTTGTTGTTGTCTGATGGATTCATTAAGAATTTTGTGGTTATTTAGAAAACATCCAAGTAGAGAGGTTCACTTAGTGGCATGGTAGAAAGTTGATTATATCATGAGTTAAAAAGCCAATAAGGAAATTTGTGTACGCCCAGTCGCCCATTCATTATCCTTATTTAGCTTCTGATGTTCTGTACCATGGAAGATAAAATTGACCACAACATTTCGAAATCACGTATTGCAACCATTTGTTGTTAGGGAATTTAAGATGTTTAGAGGCGTGGTTGCATTGCATTACTAAAATCATTTTCATAAGAAAAGCTCATTGTCAAGAATTTCACTGCCTCTGTAGCTTGTCCTCTTTAGAGGCCTACTGAGGAAGTTGGTGAGCCAATTTTTTTTCCTAGAAAGGCAATCTATTCTTTGAAACATTAGGGATTACCATAGTTTGTCTTCTTTCCATCCTATAAAGATTTGTTATGCTCGCTCTCGCTACACTCTTATATGATTTCTTCCTATGTAAAGTATGGTTCTGGGCCACTGTTTGCTTTATTGAGAAACAAAAGATGGATGGAAACATTGACTGTAAACTGAATGGTATTGATTTTTTTAGTACCAGATAGATTATATACATATAGCTACGTTATAGTTATTTTACCAGTAGTTAGAAAATGTCTGGGGAAAGCATATTTACTTTGTTCTACTTCCTATCTAGTTATGGATGTTCATGTTCAAACTTGAATTTTCTGTGACGTGTTCTTTGGCAGCATGAGTAAATTGCAAGGTGGCAAATTTGCTGTTGATGTATCTTGGATTATTACTGGGGCCTAACTCACTGTGGCAGATGGGAACCTTGTGGTAATAACATTTGATAAGAAATTGTCCCTGTGGAAGAGACTGCATTTTGTCCCTGATCTAGAATCACCCTCATTAAATCAACTATTGCTGAATTACCTTTTATTATCTCTATTCAAATTTGTAGTTTCAGTTGCTAAATGCTTGGAGAGGATTCAAGGGAATATTCTATGAAGGCATTGGAGGAAAAAAGGTTCCATGTGATTAATTGGGTGGAGGTGGTGATAGTGGTGGTTTGGAGATAAGAAACTGAAGTGACAGAAATTAGGTTCTCTTAAGCAAGCGGTGGTAAAGGTTTGGAGAGGGTCTTATACAGCTCAAGGATTATGAAGTATGAATTGTTATTAGAACTAATTGCAATGTTCATTTTCAAGTATGAGAAATAATGCTCTTCTTGATGACTCATGACCAAATATTTCTTGTGGGAATATGTTGTGTTCTATCTGATGAGAATGCTCCATGTTCTTTGAGTGGAAGAAGATTCTGGGTGGGGAAGGAGCTTTTGAGGATTGAGAGTCAAGTTTTACTTGTAATTAAAAGGAAAAGTCTTTCTGAGCGATTTGAATGATCTTCTTTCTAGTGTTTGATGGGGTGGTGCTATTCAATTATTCTCATTCTTTTCCTTTTTGCTTTTTTCCCCTCTCTTGGACAACGGTGGTGTTGGAAGGGTGAAGCAGTGTAAGGAAGAAGAATAGCCAACGGGCTAATCTTCAAGCAAAAGGACTCAAGTGTAGGATGTCTAGGTGTCTTACCAAGGACAAACAATAACTCTCTCAATTGAAAAATGAACGCAAATCCTTATTCAATATCATTATCTGTGTCCCATGAAGGGATTACATCTTTATTTATAGCTAATATACTTTCTAATTAAGTAAATAACTTAATTCAATCCAAACAAAGAATCCTATACTAAACATAAGATAAACTTCTAAAAATAAATGAATCCTAAACAATTAAGGAAGCGACTACTATCATAAAAATATAAGACTCCTTTTAATAATAAAAACTAATCTTCATTGCTGGGCCTTGTTGGTTTTGGGCCCAATGGGCTAGCCAATCATGGATCTGGCCTGCATCAAAGGGGGTTTGGTCTAGATTGTTATCTTTAGGAGTTTCTCAAAGTTGGAATAGTATGAACCATTATTAGAACTATTAATGCATGTCTTTATTTTATTTGTACGCAAGGAAGTGGCACATATTTTGAAAACATGCTCGTAGTGAGAATTCTTGATTAAATCTTTTCTGTACGAATGTATGGCTATTACCAAGGCTGGCTGTGCTCTTGGGCAATAGTTCCCTCCTTTCCCCCTCTCCCCAGCTTGAGGCTATTTTAGTGGTGAGGTTGACAAATCATTTAACAGAAAGAATAAAAGAGTTTGAGTGAAAGTTGGTGTCCTCTCCGGCACCAGGAGATCACAACCTTTGCCTGAGTCCTTGTATATCAAATACAGCTCTATGAGTACCCCTTAATTGGAATGATTGACTCTAATTGCTAGCTAGATTCTCAGTGATAATTATACATTATGGTACATCATGGAATTTTAAAGTAAGTGATCTTCCTCAAGTATAGTAGTCTGCAGGAGCATCTAAATAATTTGATTTAAACCCACAACCTTGAGGTTGCGACACTAGGAACCTTCCAACCGTGCTATGGGCTCTTGTTTGTTGGTTGCTGCATACAAGATTTCAGTGCCCGTTGTTTTGATAAGAATGGTTTTTCTTTTTTCCTGTCTTTATCTTGGCCATGTTCATTTTGCCAGAAGGAAAAAAGGGGGAAAAACACTTGAATGGTGTCAGAAGGCTTTTATGACATTATTTGTCTTGCTTGGTCTATTCTGAACTTTGGGTGAGGTTGTTGGCTGTTGGGGTAGTGGGCCATTTTGAAAAACTCCTATTTGACCATTTTTCCTTTCTTAGCTGTGCGTTGTTTGGAAATGAAATATCCATTTGATAGAAGGTGATGTCATTTACCGATATATACGTGATCTTGTTAAGGGAGGAGTAAGTGAATGATGACTGTTTACAAGAAATGATTTTGCAAGTTCTACCTCATATTGTAGTGGGTAATTGGGAACCATGCATGGATTTGTCAGATGGATTCCTTATGCAAGCTGGAACTGGGGGAGTGTTGATGGTAAGGCTAGAGAACAACTGTTAACATCTAAGCTGGATGTCGAAGCAGAAAACTTCCTCAATATAAAAGACAAGAAAATGGTGGTGGAGTTTCATCATACTTTTGAGGGGTGCTAATGATGTTGCGGGTTTATTAGATAAATAGGGAGTAGATGCTGGATAGATATTATTTGTATATAAGTCCTTGATGTAAACTTTTTCCCTTTCTTTTATCTCTTCGATACTGGTTTTGTTAGCACATTTGGCATACATCTCCTAGGCTGACAGTTCCTACTAGTTGTTGGTCATTTTCCTTGTCTCAGGGAAGTGTATTCTTACTATTACCCCTCCAAACAGAAAGCACTTAAAATTTTATTTAACGAATTTATGGCAAACTACAAGTGACTAGTATATGATTAGCTACAGGGTGTTCAGAGGATCATCATGTGCTGTAATACACTAATTTTTATCATGGAAGACTGATTTGTTTAGCAACTTTTTTATTTACTTATTTTCTTTTTCTTTAACTATTGATTATATTTATTTATTTATTCATTCTTTCTCAGACAGCTTGCAACAGCTACACCTGGTGTACCCCTTTTTGAGGTTTTCTTCACTGTAAATGATAACGGAGAATACAAGCAGCAGGTAAATACCAAATTGTGTTAACTTAGTTGGCTTCCTTGCTACTTCCTTTTGAATCTTGTGCTATTAGGCGATTCTGAATGTTATGTAAATGCAGTTGCTCGAGATTCAAAATATCAACTCTTTCTCACTCTTTAGGTTCCTTAGAAATAATATTTTGGACAAACTTCCTGTAGAGAATGCACACTTTCCAAGTCCCTCCTAGGTCTTGTACTGTGGAGAGCTAATAGGAGATGCTTCAGTGTTCTAGTATTCTATATTGTTTATAATTATGGTGTCTGCAGTAAGTGGATAAGCATTGGCTGAGTGCTTTTGGTATGTGGTCTTCAAGTGGCCAAGATATGTGTTATGCCTTTTTCCACTAGTCCAATTAACATGCTTTCTTCATGCTAAATTTAATAGCCTTTTGCCATTAAAAAAAAGATAAGATAAAAATTAATACTGTTTCTTTATATTAGTTTGTTGGCTGATAGACGTTGTATGCTTTCCAGGCAGTCTACTTCAAGTGGAACAGAAGAAATTCTGGGGAATTTCTGACTAAATTCTTGAAAACATGTGACATTACCGATTTGAATTCATTAGCAGAACTGGCTGAAGAGAAAATGGATTTATCTACTGCAAGTGCTGATGATACAGAAGAAATTGAAGAGAGTGATGGTGATTCTGAAGTGAGTGACGAAGTGGAGGGGAATGGTGAATCTGATGTGGTTGAGAAAGTGGAGAGGGATGGTGATTCTAATGTGGCTGAGGAAGTAGCTGATAGTTGGAGCACTGCACGAGGCATGATGCCGGGTTTCAAATTCAATGTTGCAAAACTGGCGGTACCAGGAAAGATAGAGTTAGAACTGTTCTATAAGTTAGTAAAACATAAATTGATGGAAGAAGGAAAACTAGGACTTGATGATGAACTTAAAGCTAACTTAGAGGAAGAAGATGAAGAAAATGACATTAACAGTGTAGAATCTAATGATGAACGTAAAGCTGATGGGAGTGTAGAACTTGACGATGAACTTAAAGCTAAATTAGAGGAAGAAGCTGAAGAAAAAGACATTGCCTTTGACAGTGTAGAATCTGATGGTGAACTTAAAGCTGAAAGCAACAGAGATGAGCTTGAAATGGATGCTGGAGGCAGTGTAGAATCTAATAATGAACGTAAAGCTGTAGAGAGTGTAGAACCTGATGATGAACTTAAAGCTAAATTAGAGGAAGAAGAGGAAGAAAAGGACATTGCCTTTGACAGTGTAGAATCTGATGATGAACTTAAAGCTGAGAGTGACAGAGATGAGCTTGAAATGGATGCTGGAGGTGCAGCTGGTTATACTACTAAGGGAAAAAGTAAACTTTTGCTAAGCATTACGTCTCCTAAAGACTTACTCAAGGTACCAGCTAGGATAGAGAAAAGTGGTCGCTTATCATTCTCTTTTTCTGTAAAGAAGGATGGCAATAGGCAGCATCCTGGCCGGAAAGGTCAGGCTTCATCAGATTCAAGTTCTACAGTTCCAGATCAACGCAACATTGTCCGCGTTATGTCTGATCTTTCTAAGGTCCTCTTTAGTAAGGACAGGAATCACAAAATCTCTATGAAGGTTGGTACTTCCTTTCCTCCCCCCCACCCCCGCCCTTGTCTTGAACTTCGGAAACATATGCTACTCTGTGAAAATTGCACTGGCCCCTGGTAAAATGACAAAGCCCCTTTGGTTCTATGACATAATAGAAGAGGTGCCTGCAACCGTGGATGAAATGCATAGAATGTCAGATTTTTAGGACGCGGCTTACCATCTATTCCTGATTGCTTTATGATGTCAAATGCCCTTGTCCTTTATTTGTCTCATTTTCTTATTGTTCTTTTCAGCTACTGACAGCAGCTGGCTTCTATCTTTTCCTATCAAGATGAATTGCTATCTTTTTTTTTTGGCAACAAGGAAAATGATTTATCATTTTGGAGTTTTTTTTTACAAATATAAAAACTGGCAATTTCATTTCTTTCTTTATGCATAGTATTTAAATGGGAAGCTTCTGTGTTTATCCTCGTGTCAATTGGAGACCATCCCATTGTTTCTCTGAGAAATAAAACTGCTTAGGGGTCATTTGCCTTTTACCATTAGGGAAATGGTTTTACATATGCAAATGTTACACTTGTGAAACACATTTTCATGTTTGTCAAAATCACCATTTTCACATGAGTAAATGAGTACATCCAATAGTTTAGATGTGTTTGGATGTTTTCATGACTTTCGAAAAATCCATTAGGATTTAAGATATGAAACTAAATGTCTTGGTGCTTAGAATATTAAACTGTTAAGATCATGAATTGGGAGCCCTCAAAAGTACAGATGTGATGCAGGCCAGGCTATGGGTTGGCCACTTGTTAGGCCTAGTGGCGCAGCCATGATCCATGATCAAGAAGAATAGATCAATCTTCCAAAAGATTGATTGAATCCATAATGGATTCTTGCCCTAAGGCATAAGGATAACCAATAAACGACCCACATTTGGAGGAAAAACCAACAGGAGATTTTTTTAATCAAAATAAGCATAAGCAACTACAATGAGGTCTCCCTTATTTATAGAGTAATAAACCTAATTCTTGGCAAACAAGACTTACTAATTAAAATAAGAAACTTCCTAATCCTATTAAGTAAGAAATAAAAATAGTAATAGGATAATTAGAAAATATGCCATATCACTCTTAGCCAATTGGGCCTATGGCTGAACCCGATGGACCAAGTTGACCCGTGGGTCAATGTTTGGGCCCAGCTGCCTTCTTGGGCCGGGTCTATATTGCATCATCTAATCCACTGGCCCAACCAGACATCCACTTATTTAGGAATATTATAAGTAGTTTGATTGTATTAAGATTAAGGCCAATCCATAGGCATGGCTAGCATCAAGATGGACTTATAGGTTGGGATTTTTGGATGTTTTCACAAATTACCCAAAATCTATGAAGATTTAAGATGATTAGCTTAAAGGTCTTGGGGATTATTACTTTAATAAATAAATTGAAAGGTCGGGATTACAAATATGGCCCACAACAATGAAAAAAAATGATGGGATTTAATCCCATGACCAATTGCATAACCAAATGCAACCACCATGTGAAGCATGTACTGTTGCGTTTTTGCAGGTGGTAGATGTGAAAGAGTTTCACACCTATTTATATGTGAAAATTTAGTGTGAAAATGGCCTTATTTACACAACTTTCACACCTCATTTATGCGTCACATGTGTAAATTAGTACAAACAAATGTGATAATGCATAACCATGCGCAAATGAGCACAAACAATCGTGATGATAGGTAGCCATTGCACATGTGAATTCTTTACATATGCAAATGAGTTCAAACAAATGACGCCTTCCAGAGTCATGAGTTATCTAGTGCTTCTTTTTTTTTTTTTTTTATAAATGTGATCTAGTGTTTTTGATAGTTCTTACTGCTGGTTGAAGCCATAAATGTGTTGGACTTGAATCATGCTAAAGAATGCATTCCCTATGATGGCTTATGTTATACTGTATTTTTGCAGGTGCTTAAAGATGTTGGGGAATTGTTATATTCCACCCTCGATCAGGCTCAAACTCATCAATCCCTATCTGGATCAACAGTTTTTAATCGGATTGAGATACCTACAACTTCCGATCCTCTCAATGGTGATTGAATCACAGAAATCCATTTTTGTCTTTTTTTAATGGGGATGACCAGCATACATTCATACTACTAGAGTATTTTTGTCACATGTTTGGGTTGATTATTCCTGTAGTCCTGTCATGTGCATTACCTTGGTCTTAGGAAGAATTGACATAAGTTTAACAGCTCTTATTTGTGACAGCTATATATGGTGCACGTGGGCTTTACTCTGAAATCATTCATCTGAGACGCAAATTTGGTCAGTGGCAAGATGACAACGAGATTAGGACGTCTTCAAATTTGGAATTCTATGAGTATGTTGAGGCTCTGAAATTAACAGGGGATCCTTGTGTACCAGCTGGACAGGTATTTTCCTTCATTAGCATCCTCTGTTAGTGCTTTATTATCAGATATCTTTTTCTTGATAGTTATATATAAGAGTAAAAAGAGTCATTCTCATAGAACATAAATAAACTATACAATAAAACAAAAAAAGCTGTAAGAGTAGAGAGATCTACAATTCTCAGGTCAGAATCAACAAACCCTCTTTAGCAAGACTGCAAGAGTCATTCTCAGAATTAGTCTTTATATTTACATGAGAGGAGAACTATCATTATCCATTAGTTACTCCGATTTTCCTACCTGTGGTCTACCAGTGGTCAGGGGTGGCCACTTTGAGAAATCATCCATAGTGATGACCATTTTGTTTTCAAATAGATGATGTCTGGTGATGTCTTGCTAGAGCTCCCTAATCTTCATTCCCTACCAAAGTTGTGCAACTTATGCATCAGTGGATCTGTGGATGCTGGATTGAGAAAACTGTGTGTGAAACCAAATTAAGGTCATCATTGAGTGAGGTCCTGCCAAAGCAAGGTCCCGCATGTGCGAAAACAAATTGGCCCTGATAAATACTTCCCACTTAATAAAGTTGCTGAATGAGATACAAATCAATGTTTTTGGAAGTGTTTGGAGTTAATGCCTCAAGGCAAGCCTCCCTAAAACACCCGGCATTTGAAGCTTTGTCTCTTTATGAGGCGTGTCTCCTTAAAAATGCTCTGCATTTGTAGCTTTATGTCACTGTATGAGGTTTATTCTGAGGTGTAAGCCCCAAATGAAGCATGTCTTTAAGTTACTCCATATCAGGGCCATACACCTTGATGGACTATAAAGCATGGGTGCTCCAAAAATGTACACGTACCCGTACTGTGTACCTACATGGTTAGTTGGGTACGGCTACATTTGTACCGGGTACTATCAAATGTACTTGGTACATTTCATTTTTGAATTTGACTTTTGGGTATGGCGTGAGTACGCGTTTGGTACCATACTAGGTACTGCATGGGTACGACATGGGTATGCTTTTGCTGCTACTTTTTTTTTTTTGGTATTGTAGCTACTCTGCTGCTCTTTTTATTTTTGTTCTTTGAATTGCTGGTGCTGCCACCTCCATGTTGCTGCTATTTTTTTTATTGATGCTACTCTGCTACTTATTTTGTTTTTTTAATTGCTGCTATGTTGTTCTCTTTTTGTATGATTTTAATGCCTTAGAAAAACTATTCTCTATTATGTGTTAGCACATGATGCGGCTGTGTAATCAATCATGTGTATTTAATGTATTTCCATCACTCTGCTTGGCATGTTTCAGTACCCTTATGATGTGAATTTGTTTTATTGAAACTGTTTAATTTCTAAACTGATGATATCATGGCTAAGACTCCAAATTTGGATATTTTCAAGGTGACCCATTAGATCAATCGGCCCATTTGTACTACGAGTGATGGATCTTTTTATGACTTTTAGAATTCTTCTAATTCCTTGCCCTTTTGTAATGGGTTGAATTTGTAATGGTATTAAGTAATTGTTGGCTTGTTGCATCTATGGATTTTAACCTATTTTAATTATTAGCTTATTGCATTACTAAAATTTTAAAAAGTATTATTTTTTAATTGATGTACTCTAGTCATACCTGTATTTTATTTTTTAACGATTTTGTCGTATCGGTGTACTTATACTGTAACTGTATCGGTACCCGTACCAGTACCCGTGCTTTATAGCTGATGGAGCATGTGCTTCACTCATGTATATTGAGGGAAGTACATCCCAGATGAAGAATGTACTTTAGTCACACTCCATATTGTTGTGGGTTAGGGGAAAACGTGGATGAAAAATGTGCTTGAGTCACACTCCATATTGGAGGGTGACAGGGCGTACATCCTATACACAATTTTTTCTTATAAAAATGGTAAAGGAAATTTGTAATTCTAAAGACTTTTATAGCTTAAAAGTTTAATTTTTTAAAAAAAGTGTTGGGACTAGGGTTAGCCTAATTCTTTTCTCCTTTGTTGTTGTGTCATTTCTTTTTTAAAGATAAAATGTGACTTGAGGCCACAACCTTAAGGTTGCAATAGCGAGCACGTTCCACCATCCCACAAGCCTTTTCTCACAGTACTAGTTGATTCAGGAGCAAAGTATTAGATTAAAGGATCTAGCCGTAGATCAAGCCCTAACGTATTTGGATCATTGGATTTAATCAAATGGCAGAGTGATCTATTTTTTTAAAGGCTTGATCAAAGTGAATTGGACCAAAACATAAAACGGACAGTCCGGATGGATTTGATTAAAATCTAAAATGCTATGATTTATTTGCAGGATAAAAAAAGATCCAAAATAGGTCAATTGGACCAAACCTGAGCATTCAGTTTTGGATTTTTTTGTAGAGAGGAGGGTCCTAAGGAGTCCTTCAAATCTCCTCCATCCACATCCACATCCCCATGTGGGCCCTACAGACATGAGCCACGCATTTGAGCTTACCTTATCCTAAGCTTAAGCTTAGGAGAGGGACTCCTTATATATATATATCTAAGGATTTGGCTTAAAATAGAACGGAATGGAGAAACAGAATTCATGTAGCCAACCCCATCATGGTTGGGATAAGGCTTTGATGATGATGATGATATATATATATATGAAAGACTACTATGCATCCATCTCTCACCACAAGGTGAGGGACAATTCTTTTTTTAAACCTAACAAGGTCAGAAAGATGTTATGATGTGTGATGGTTTTGTCTTTTTGCACATCAATACTTTCACTTCTATTGATGTGCTTTTCAAAAATAAAAGTATCCCTCACCATAGTGTGAGGGACATATGCGTAGTAGTTTTGTCCTAAATATATATATATAAATGTTAGTATGCATCCTTTTCTCACCATAGGGTGAGGGATACTTACATGGCTTTCCCTATTTGTACTTGAGCACATAATCTTTTTATCTTTTGCACATTAATATATCCAAATATGAAAGTGTCCCTCACCCTTTGGTGAGGGATGGAAGCATAGTAGTCTTTCCCATATATATATATATATATATTATTTTGACTTAGCATGTATATCTTTCTTACCTTTGTGCTATAGCTTTGTACGTGTAATATTAAAATTTGAATATGTGAATATCAATGTGGGTCCACTCTCACCTATGAGAAATCCTAACCAATCAAAATAACTGGCACCCTTTATAAGATTTAATCAAATCTCAATCTAAAATAAATTAGGCCAATAGTAAGATTAATCCCTTACATTAAATTATTGAATAGGTTAAGATGCAAGCATTAAATTATCATTATCGTCAACATTTATTATTAATATTATTATTTATATATAAATATTTATGAATATATTGAATGAACTTACGAATCATATCGAACACATCGAATTATATATTTGAATTAGTCTAGCGAATTCATCGAACTCGAACTACAAATCAAGTGAATTGAAAATCAAATTAACTAAACCTACCCCATCGAATTTTCAAATTTGAGTAACTTAACGAATTGCGAACTCGAATTAGTTAAACTACGAATTAGGTAACTATGAGCCCGAGCCCTTGGGGCCTACCTTTGGTCCATTCAAATGAAACAAACCCTTGCCTGAATTGCACATGTTCACCAATTTTGAGTCAAATCCGAATTAACTGGACCATTGGATGGACTGTGCACCGATCTAAATAGACTGTTAACCATTAAACTTTTTGGGGCCTAGATGGAGATGATAGAATCTACGGTTGGAACTAATTTTTTTGCAGAGAGGAGGATCCTAGGGAGTCCTTCAAATTGCCCCCATCCCCATCCCCATCCCCATTTAGGCCCTACAGGAATGAGCCACACACTTGAGCTTACCTTATCATAAGCTTGAGCTTAGGAGGGGGACTCCTAGATATATATATATATACATATATATATTAGGAAAACTTTCCCCTAGCACCAGTGCTCATGATAAGGTGATCACTGTTGATGCAGTCTAGGGCCCAGCCGCCTCGCAGCCCCCTCTTCCACATTAAATTAGGATTATTATTATTATTATTAGGAAATATTCTATTTTTTTAGCCTAGGGTTTTCTTGCTTATTAAGATTGTTTTCCTATATATATTGCTTTGTAGAGAAGAACTTCAGAGAGAGATTTGATTGATAATAGATTTGGGTTTTTCCCAGAGGTGTTTCCTCGTGTAGTTTGAAGTCTTTGTGACCGTCGAAGTGTCCTTGGACACGTGCTTAGGCACCTCCACGCAGCCCTAGCCCTTGGGCTGCATCAGATTGGTATCAGAGCCCCACGATCTTTGATCGTCGGCGTGTACCTACCCCCCCTTGTCTGCCGATTCAGACAAACCCCAGCTGCCTACTGTTATCGCTATCCCTCCCCTTCAGACCCCGATCCCATACAGTCCAGCGTCCCCAAAACCTTGCCCGAATCCAAACCCCGTCACCCACATCTTCCCCGTCACCCCATCTTCCCCGACTACCCCCATCCGTTAACCCTCATCCAGCACCGACACAGATCCACTTCCAAAAAAAAAAAAAAAAACCTAGATCCCATCACCCCAGACGACCACCACCCTCTGTCTACCCAAAACCCCGCCAGAAACCCGAACTCGTCTTATCTCTGCGGAATCCTCGAAACCCAGTCCCAGTCGAAGGCCACGTCCCACTCCACCATCTCTGCCATCAAGTCACCTTAACTCCAAACCAGAACCAATCTTCCCGCCCGCCTGCACCACAGCCCACCATCTTCCACCCCAGATCTACACATCGCCCCATCATCCCTACCCAAACCGAAACCCTAACCCCACGCCTTTGTTCAAACCCATTCGCCGGAACCCATCCAAACCCCATCGACCCCTCTCGGTCCATCCTGCACCAAACCCTCTTCAAATCCGCAACCCCCTCTCTCCTTCCCCCACCCCCAGAGCATAAAAAAAAAAAAAAAAAAAAAAAAGGAAGGAAGAAGAGAGAAACAGGGAGAACAGCGCAGACAGAAGACGAGCTAGAAAGAGCGCCGAGAACGTACCAGGCTCTGGGCTTCCATCCTCGTTGGCTTCTCTGTCAGCGGCAAGTAGGTGTTGTCGTATCGTGCGCCATCGCCGGTTGTTGTCGCATCGTGCGCCATCCACGGTTGCGCTTCCAGTCGTCGCCACCGCTGTTCGCATCGCCGGCGTAGCCCCTAGCTTCCGAAGCCATCTCCTGCTCGCCATAATCGCGCCAGCGCCCTCGTCGTTGCAGACTGTCCAGCCCCAATCTCGGCTTAGAGCAACCACGAGATCCCCACAACAAAAAAAAAGGGGTTTCAACTTCAACCCTCACGCGCACGCGCCTATCTGTCACGTGTCCAACGACGTTTGGATTTACTCGACTGGGCCAGATCCGCTTCAGCCTGATCAGAGCTTCGTTCCTTTCGTTGGTTTGCTGGCATTCTCAGATCAAAAGCACCATATCACGTCTGATTTCTGTCTCGTCTTCTCTATTGTGTTTGTTGTTAGTAGATCTACATATCAGGTCAGTAAGATTCAATTTTGCATTAAAAAAAAAAAAATGCCTCCAAAGAAGCAAGTGGATGTTGAAGCTTCATCTTCTTCACTTGAAGATTTGGCTAGTGCCATTAGAGAATTATCTGCAAAAGTTGATGGCATGCACACTACCCTGCAACAATTGGACATTAGAGTGACAAATTTGGAAAATAATCAGCGTGTGCATCACTACCGTGATGATAATATTCGGAATCAACGGGATCCGCCAGTCACTAATCCTGATCGAGAATTCGGGATAAAAATTGTGATTCCTGAATATGATGGAAAATTACAGCCCGCTGAATTTATGGATTGGTTAGTATGTGTGGAAAATATTTTCGCACACAAGCCAATGACGGAGCATCATAAAGTCACATTGATTGCTACTAGATTTCGTAATTATGCTGCAACTTGGTGGGCTGAATTGCAAAGAAAACGGAGGAATCAGAACATGGACCCTGTTGATACATGGACTGAGATGAAAAATATTTTGAAACAAAAATTCCTCCCTGTCAACTATGCGAGAGATCTCCGTTCCAGTTTTCAAAACTTGAAACAACGGTCCAAGTCAGTTGTTGAATATTCTGAGGAATTTTTAACTCTGCAAGCTCGTTGTGGTTTGAATGAAGATGATGATGTGGTAGTTGATAGATTTTTCAATGGATTGAGACTAGACATTCAGCATATCCTTGCCTTCCAAAATTTTGATAATGTCGATGAACTCATCCAACATGCTATCAAAGCTGAGGGAATTGCAAATCATCAAGTACAAAAATCCAAATGGGCTCAGCCAAAGAATTCCCCTCTACAAGTGGCTAATGAATGGTGATCGAGCGCATGTTCGACATACTTGCAAAGTTACTTTTGCTATTGGTGAGACTTACACAGATACAATCCAGTGTGATGTGCTACCTATGGATAGTGGTGATATCTTATTTGGCCGTCCTTGGATGTATGATAAAAATGGAACTCATGGTATGCGCGACAACACCTATACATTCATGCATGGTGGACAGTAAGTTCCTCTTCATCCTGAGAAACCACAACCGCCAAAGAAGAATTCCTGGAAAGCTGCCACAAAGGATGTCCTTCATGCTCAACACATTTACACTGGCAATCCGAAGCAGCATCGAGTTCGAGGACGAACTCTTCTTTCAACCCGGGGAGGATGATGCAGTCTAGGGCCCAGCCGCCTCTCAGCCCCCTCTTCCACATTAAATTAGGATTATTATTATTATTATTAGGAAATATTCTATTTTTTTAGCCTAGGGTTTTCTTGCTTATTAAGATTGTTTTCCTATATATATTGCTTTGTAGAGAAGAACTTCAGAGAGAGATTTGATTGATAATAGATTTGGGTTTTTCCCAGAGGTGTTTCCTCGTGTAGTTTGAAGTCTTTGTGACCGTCGAAGTGTCCTTGGACACGTGCTTAGGCACCTCCACGCAGCCCTAGCCCTTGGGCTGCATCAACTGTTTTCTGCACACCTACTGTGAAAACTTTTTATGGGGCCCACTTGTATGTCTGATTTGGGGATGGGACTAGTAGGGATAGAAAGATCTATGTGGAACTACCTCAAATATCAAGTTTGCCTCAATCACATGTCTTTAATCCCTTTATCCATGGCCCATAAATCTAGTTCATTTGGATTGGTGCACAGTCGATCCAACGGTAAATTCGGATTTGACTAAAACTTAGGTCGTGTGACTATCAGAGGGTTTCTGTGTATTGCAGGATTTGGATTGAGTGATAGATGGGCTCCACCTAGACTTCTCACAAAAGAGTTGTGAGAACTAGTTCTCATAGGACTATTTCCCATATATATATTTATATACACAAATAAAATTTTACCCTCCTTCTAATCCTAAGAAACTCTTGATTTCAAACATAGTAGTTGGCCTATCCCATTTAACAATTGCCTCGGTCTTAGCCGGATCCACTGAAACACCTTCTTTAGAAATTACATGGCCTAAGAACTCCACTTGGTCTAACCAGAACTAGCACATGCTTAGCTTAGCATAGAATTGATGTTCTCTTAATAATTACAAATCCATTTTCAAATGCTGCTCATGATCTTCTTTAGACTAAGAATCCTATTCTGCACTCATGAGCTAACCTTGTTGTCAGCTCAATGTCCACAAACACCTAGTGGGGCCCACCTTTTGATCCATCCAAGTGGACCATAAAACAGGGACCCCCTGTTGGTGGTTGATCCTAGGGTTTGGCACCCATCTAAAGTATTGAACTGTTGATCAAGTGGCTAGGATGATGATGAGAGCCTCTAGGTGAGCACATGCTTATTTGCCTTGTTTTTCGCACACTCTTTTGGAGCCCATCTGGGGGCGACATCAATTCATGGGAAGGTGGGGATGAAAGATTTTGGTGAGATCTACATGTGTGCAAAATCTCATGTCTGTTAGATCATCCTTACCCTTTTATCCCTAGGAATTGGGCCAAAGGTAGTTTGGAATCCAGTGGTAGAAAGAGTGGAACTGAAGCTGGCTACTCAGAAAACTGAGTTTTTGACCTTACCCCAGAATCGCTATGATCCAATCTGCCTTATCAATTCTTCGAGTCTACTTCATATCTCTTTTCAGATGTCTTGCGTTAGTGGTGAAGCACATTGAATGGGACTTTCTCCAGAATGAAGAAGAAGATAAAAAGAAATTTTGTTTGGTTAATTGGGCTACGGTTTGTACGCCCAAAAAGAGGGAGGTTTGGGAATTCGACCCCCAAAGCAATTGAATCAAGCCCTTTTGGGCAGGTGGCTGTGGAGATTAGGAGAAGAGCAAGAAAGCCTATGGTGCCGGATGGTTGTGTCTAAATATGGCATCCCTAAGTGTGGATGGGATATTCAAAGTCCGCCATATCGATATTCAAGTTTGTGGAAAGGTATTCTCTCTGTAAAGGAAGCTTTACACGGAGAAGGGATTAGGGTTGCTGGGTTCAAGGATCAAAATAGCGGTAGCGGATAGCGTTGCGGCCGGTCATCAAAACGCTACGTAGCAGTAGCTGGGCTACGTAGCGGCGTAGCAGTGTGATTCAAAAAAATTATCAAAAAAATTTGAAAAGATTCCAAAAAATCCAGAAAATTGTAATGAGCTAGAATATGTGTTTGTTTTGCAAAAAAAGCTTAAAATAAGGAGGGCGTAGTGGTCCCCTAAATGCATGATGTCATGTATTGTTGTATAATTAAAAAATAATAGTATCATTCTTAATTTTCACATAGTATCAAGAATCACGATTCAAGACTCAAAGTCAAGACTCAAGAGTAAAAAATGTAATATTTAGAGAGATTAGTCACTTGAGTCAGTGACTCAACAATCAACATTCAACACAATAAATGACATAATAAATAATAACTTTATAAATAACATTGTACTTAAAGAGTTGAGACATGAGAGTTAATTATAAAGTTGAGATTTGAGAAATAATTAGAGGAATACCTCTACTACCAAAAGTCATATTAATATGAACATAAAAAATTAAATAAATTCAAATAAATAAGAAAGAAAGTGTGATTCATTCATGGGATTCATAGATTTAACACTTGGGAGTAATTTTCAAGTGATTTGGTTGGTGTTTCTTTAAGAAAATTTTTTTTTCAAAAAATAAAAAAATTTGAGAATAAAAAATAAAAAATAAATAAATAAACCATAGAAAATGAGGGGGTCTAATCTATGAGAAACATAGATCTATCACTTACAAGCCATTTCCAAGAGATTCATAAAGGAGAAAAGAGGAATAGAGCCATAGATATAAGAAAATCATATAAAAAATACCTTTTGAGAGATGCCTTTTGACTCCAAAGAAGATGAATGATCTAAATTTATAGATCTTAATGTGTTTTTGGACCGTTGTTGCATTTGATTTGAAGGAGGAGGGAGGTAGGACAAAAAAACAGTGGAAAGGGAAAAGGAAATAAGGAAACAGGAGTGAAAAATGTAGAAGAATGGGCGTTAGGGCATTTAAATAGGACCAGTAGGAAAATAGCAAGAAAATAGCGGTTGTAGCAACCGCTATTTTCCCAGAGCGGCCGCTACGCCCCACTACGGGTGTTAGCACCTCTAACACCTTCATAGCGTGGCGGTGCTGGCCGCTACTGCCGATATAGCGGCCGCTACGCTTTGTAGCGGTTGCTATTTTATTCCTTGGGGTTCTTCGGTGATGGTGGAAAAGTGTTAACGGTGACAATGAGTGGTAAGATGAATTTTGAGGTAGACCGATGTTTCCCCGGCGACTGGATCTTGGCTCTGATACCAATTTGGCACAAACCTGGATGTCCGATCGAATGTAGATGAATTTTCCAAAGGATTGATCAAATCCAGAGCTAGATTCTAGCCCCTAGGGCACCCTTATAAGAGGAAAAACACTATAATAGAGATAAATCTTAAAAAAAGAATTTTAATTGATTGAAAATAAGCATTAGCATTACAATGAAAGACTCCTTATATATGAGTGACTGTTTCTAAACTTGGAATGATTATCTCTAAACAATCATGGCTTACTAAAATAAGTTAAGCAGGTACTAATCTCAACTTAACATAAAATAGGAAATAGATAATTAATTAGAAATATCTAACTAAGGATAGGGATCCCTGATCTTGGACAGACCATGGATCGAGAGGGCCAATCAATGTTTGCAGGCCTGTGATCTGGGTTGGATCTTGGATCTGGCTTGCATCACTAAGGGACCTAATCAAAGTAGGAAACTAAGGAATTACAGCCAATCAAACAAAATTAATAATCGTCATCATCATCACCATCATAGTCTTGTCCAAATATGTTAGGTCGGCTACATGAATTTTGTTTCTCCATTTCGATCTATCTTGATCCAAATCCTCAAATAAGTTGCAATTCTTTAGATTTATTTTTAGTAACTCCATCCAAGTACTAAGCTACCTTGGATCCATATGTGGGCTAGCAAGTCTATCCCGCATCAATTGATCATGGGAGGTCCTAGATCATGGTGTTATATAACTATATAAGTGTGTGTAGGTCACCTGCTAGGAGCCCTTGTGTGCAAATGAGGCTGGTGAGTGCATACTCACCTGAAATTTTTTGTGTGCGCCACTCATGTATATGGTTTTTTTAGTCTAGACTCTAGACCTTATCCTGGACCTGAACTATGAACCCATTATCAGACCTGATTATTGTCTTAAAAAGGGTCCATGCCTAGAATTTTTCGTTTGGGTCCTTTGGATGACTGGATTAGCAGGGGTCCATTATTGACATACTTTAATTTACCGTGCCATGGTTCTGATCCCAAAGCATCTTGAGGGTATTGGAAGCTACTACTCTAGACCAAAAAAATTGACCCAGCATAGGTAGCCTCATAAAATAAAATATAACAAATTGTTCCATCAAATTCCTTTAGGCTGAAAAAAACAAGAGCCATCAGGAGTGATCTTCTACCTAGTCTGAAGGTATGAGTGACTGCAGCATGGCGACCTTGTTTACTCTACAAGTGTCCTTTTTACATGGTTGATCTTTACAATCATGAGACTTGAGCAATAGTGTTTAGGCTAAATGTTTTGTTTCCTTATTTGGATTGATACACAAACGAGATCACCACAACATTAGTCATGTGCCGAAAAAGTATTGTAAATGTTTACTTTAATATTTCCTTTATTATAAATTATGACAGACTTTTGATTGCCCGTGAAATGATTTATCATTAGTTGTGTTCCTCTGATGATCTGCTTTTTGAAGCATTAGGCATGCACCAACAAAGATTTGAAATTATCACCAGCAAAGATTTGAAATTATCTATGTAGTGTGTTCAATTTCCTTTGCCTTGATGTTTTTTTATGTTCTAATGAAGTCTTTTTATTACTCATCAAAAGATATTCTGTAGTTGCATTGCTTTGTTTATCTGCTTCATAGATTTGAGATGTATTACTTGTGAGTTGGTTTACTTGTTTTCACAGGTAGCATTTCGTGCCAAGATTGGGAAAGGAAATGAACTTCCCCACAAAGGGATCTTCCCTGAAGCACTTGGAGTGGTATTTTTCATTAGATGGTTAATTTCTTATCCTTTTCCTTTGGTTGACATTGAACTGATAGGGCTCTATTTGGAGAATTAGGTCGCTCGATATAGAGGACAAGGAAGGCTTGCCGAATCTGGGTTCCAGAATCCTCGATGGGTTGATGGTGAACTTGTAATTCTCAATGGGAAGGTGGTTACTGTTTTTTTATCTCAAAATTTTGTTGAAGAAATTAGTCGGAATTGAATGATGTTACTATGAGGGAGTGGTTTGCTCTTAACTACGGAGACAGATAAGAGACTGCTCCCCTAGTACGGCTTTTAGATTCTGCATTTGCTGCTTCTAGGAACATCAGTGAATAACGTTGGGCTTCTCTACTCTTGAATTTCAGCTCTATAATTCACCAACTGCTAAGGAAGACTCTGCTAGAAATTCCATTATAAGATATTCAGGCTGCCCCGGCAGAGATTTGAATAAATATGGAATTAGAACCCTCATTAAGCAAGTTTGGCTTCATAAGAATCAAATGGTTTCTAAGACGTAGGAAGGAGTCCAAAAAACATCTGCAGAAAGACAGAATATCTGATTCCTTAGTTTATTCTGGTATGGATTTATCATTAAAACAAGTCGAAGAAAAGGTGGAAAAGAAAGTGGTGGGAAAGGCATCTGCTTTATCTGTGCTCATTACACGGACTAAACTGAAGCCACTATGACAGTAGATAATGCCTTATATTGCACCTATAGTTGAGAAATTTGTTTTGGACCCTGTTTTGGTTTGGCCTCCAGACCAAATGTTTGGCCAATTCAGAATTTTGTCAACACAGTTTGGAGCTCTGTTTTAGAAAAATATATAGGGGAGGGAAGGATGCCTACTAACACTCTCCATATATATATATATATGTAGACAAGATTATACTAGAGTTTAAAAATATGATTTGATGCTTTTAGCTTATTCTTCTAAATGAACTCATAATATGACATCAATGATATAAACAATTAAACAAATAACAATGCTGTTAACATAACAAATTAATATCTTCATTACAGCCCTTAATCATAAATTCAACAACCATATAGTTTAAAGCATCAAGTATTAATCACAACCATAGAGTTAAGAATTTAGATACATCCCCCAGAAGTCAAAAGTTTACGACTCACAACCATAAAGTTAAGACTTGAACGAATTCGGAAAATTCGTTATAGTTTCTAAGGAACTTGTTTTGTTTTAATGAGATGAGTTGATATTATTTAGAAAATTTGCCCAAAACCAAATGAAATCTGTAACAATGATGGCAGCCCTGTATACCAAACCTAAACAACCTGTGAATTTTCTTCCACTGTCTCTTTTTCTATATGCAGTGGTTTTATTATGTTAATATATATATATATATATTTGTTTTTTGGTCATGCAAACATACTTATCTTGTCTTTTAGCAAATTACAGTAGTGTTTGTGGAATGCTTAATTATCTGGATGTGCTGTAGTACATCAAAGACGGGCCCGTTGTTGGATTTATTTATCGGGCTCCATACTATCATTTCCCGTTGGTCTTCAATCGGCTGAAGCTTCAAGATTAGAGTCTTATTGTTCAAAAAAACCAGAGGAAATTTGTGCTCACTTCAGTTTTTACAAGGTAAGCAATTCTGCTTTAAGAACTATGCCATATCCCAAAATTATTTTTTACAGGCAGAATGACAAGAAATACTTCTGTGATGGTACAATACTTAAACATAACTGGTACTTGGCATCTTTGATGTTCATTGAACAATTCAAAATTTTGGGCAATCACTTACTGATAAAAATGTTAAAACTGTAATTAAGTGACTAAATTTCATTCTGCATATCTGTATGGTCAGTGTGGTTTGAAGAAAGTACATGGCTACCTGAAAAATAAATGATACAGGTGATTTTGAATGCTAGTACAGATTAAGTGGACAGTGTTTTACTAAATAGAATAAAAATGAACAGAACTTGATCTGCATAATATGATTTAAAGGTATGCAGCAGAGAATGTGTAACTTGCATTTTTTCCAGTAATATGTTTGCACATGGGCCAATGATGTTTGCATGATACATGCAACATGTTTCTCACTACTACAGTTGAATCCTAAATGCTGGTCTTGGTAACAGCTAAGTTCTAATTTTAGGGTTGCTTGCGTTCAGCTATGCATGTTCTAACTGTGGCCTTTTCGTTCTCTTTGGTGAAGTCAATCGTAGTTTTCAAAATGACAGCACTATGCCCACGGGAGGGGTCAATGCTAAAGGAATCAAGAACGAACTGATTGTGAGTTGTGACCACCATTAAAGCAGGATGCGAACTTCTATTTTGTGCACATTTCATCAAGAAAATAACGCAACAGCATGGAGGTGGGGCCAACTATTCGGATGGCTATAATCTTTCATACTAAAAGGATATTTGGGATTATCTCCCATCCACTGACAGATCAAGCTCTGGATCATTGAGCCAGTGCACCACGTGCATGGAACGGATGGATCAGGATTTTATACATCATGCATCAGAACCATATTTAAGCAAATTCTTGAATATATAGTTTGTTACACACACATTTTGACTTAAGGAATGTTTCTGTAGTTTTATCCTGAGAATTGAAGCCAGTTTGTTAATTGGTTGGTCATCCTGAAATGAAATGCACTTTCCAAAAATCTTTCTGAGTTTATTTATTTATTTATTTCTATCTGAGGTCAGAAGAATTTTGAACCTTCCTAGTAAATAAGCGCCTTCTTGGAAGCCGAATCTACTACATTGATTTAGCAGAGAAATTAAATAGTATGTACCAAAACTTAAGGAAACGTCTGTGGAGAATGATGAATCTCTGATCGGTTTATATCTACTTGGCGTTCTAGCTGTAATAATCAACATGTCCTGTGAGTTGTGACGGCTCCAACGGAGCAGCAGATTGTTGGGATTACTGGGAGCCCTGATCCTTTTTGGATGATTTGGAGAAATCCTAAGTTTTAAAGGAGTGGAACTCCACGGTGGGTGTCTTTTTGAGAATTTGAGTAGCTCAAAATTGAATACCTCCCTAGTGTATGATATACATAAGCATTCTCTCCATGTTTGTGTGGTCCAACTTTATGGGGCCTACTTTGATTCACCTCTCATCTATATACTCCTTCCACACTAAATAATACTCCGATTTGGCACTTGCCAGCCTTGCACTTTTGCTTACGATTGGATTTAATCTCAAAGAAATGTATAGTTAAAAGCCCCTTTAAATTTTGAGGCTATTTAATAAAGAGTCAAAATAATATGACGAGGCTGATTCTTGTGCTTGACCTAGTTCATAAAGAGACCTTTCTATAGCTCTTACTCTCATTGATAGTCATACATCTAAGTGGATTTCATGACTATGTTTTAGGAGAAAATTCCCCTTGTATGAGGGTTGTATCTTCAGTTATCTAGATTGTTTATCTGATAAAGACCTAGTGGGCAATGAACAGAGGGCTCTCAAGTCTCAACCCCGTTAAATAGAGCTACTTCAAGGAGTCACAACAACCATGGAACTCTACTCCTCTTGAGTTCCTAGTCACTTGACTACCGGGGATAATAAGCTACCAGGGATATAAGCTACAGAGAGTGAGATGCTAAGTCGGAACTCTGTTCATTTGAATCTCGATCCAAAATCTCACGGCATCATGGGTTAAGATTCTATTGTGAGATTAGCCTTGGCTCATGCCAACTGCTTAGTCCGACTTGGGTATCGTGGTAGGTGAGCTGCACGATTATTTTACAAGATTCTAATGTGAAGGTAAAACCTACTCAGATGTGAAAACTTAGTATTTGGAGCAAAGCTAAATAAAAAAATGTTTAAAAAAACAAGCTAAATAAAATAATGTTTTAAAAAAACTTCCTTTCAAAACAAAATAAGAGAGAGAGAGAGAGAGAGAGAGAGAGAGAGCACTAAATGAATAAGGATATTTGAGGTGCCATTTATCATTTAGTTCCTTTATTTAGTATTTATGTTTTCAGTAATTTGGCCATCTATTGTAGGGTTAGAATTGTTCCATTAGATATACTTTTAGGGCATGATGTGGACATTACCGCCGATCACTAAGTTATTGCAGGGTCATTTGTCTTGATTGGATGGGCTCAAACTTTAGCTGTTCCTAATTATAAGGTGCCCCTTTACCAATGTATATATATATATATATATAGATAAGGTGCTTTACACATGGTGGACCAACCATGAGTTTGTACTCATTTGGGTGGGGCACAGCTCTCTCTCTCTCTCTCTCTCTCTCTCTTTCTCTCTCACTCTCTCTTTCACACACACACACACACACAACCATCCATCCCTCCCTATGTTTCAACCATATAACTCACCTGAAATTGGATAGCTAATCTCTGGAACATTGTTAAACATCACAAGGTATCAAACCAATGGGGCAAAAACTCTTTGCACTAGTCCTGAAAGTGACCTGATCAGTCAAGAACTGGGATTTGCCTCATCAGAAAGATTCTTGGGTGCAGTTGTGGTTAATTATATCAATCGTCTATGCGAGAAACAGAACCATGTAATTGTATGATTCAGTGAAGCTTTCAGTGATTAATCAAGGTCTTTTCATTTGCCTCATTGGGTTTCAACTACGGTTGGCCATTCAGAAAGTTGGGAAATCTTCAGCTGTTGGTACAATCTCGGTGCTGAAAAACCTACAAGAAGATGATATTTGTGAACTATGTGTAGTTTACCTTTACTTCATCTAATCAGCTCAAATCACTTACATTCTTATGTATGGGCATCGGCCTAAGTTGACACCATTGAGAGGAATATACTCTATTGAATTTATGTAAACAAAGATCTAAAGTTATGTTTTAAATACATACTTAATTCCACTGTGCACTTCACACTCTTATGTTACTCATAAAAGTTGCTATTAATTGACGTTAGTATGAGAGGCTGAAGCAGTTCACAATACAAAAGAGACAACGCATACCCACTTGGATTGCAAAGTGAGTGAGGGGTTGCTCTCATATTCGTTGGCTGATTCTGGTTTGTGTCTCATTTGAAGGGGAGAGGGTTTCCATGAGAGCCCTTCCCATCCCTTGTCCTTATATCTGCCCTGCTTCTGCTTTTTTGTTTTGTTTGGAAAGATTAGATCCACACAAAGAAACAGTGATCCTTGTCTTTGGATGCTCCACTATTATTGATTGAGATCATGCTTACACATGCAAAGGGACAACACATTCAGACATAGCCGCAAAAGAATATATGACTCTTCCCTTTCATTTATTGTGGTCCTCAAAATATTGTGTGGAATCTCATGGATCATGTAAAGAGAAAGTACCAAAAAGTTACTCATTAGAGGGTTGGATTCTCTCTCTCTCTCTCTCTCTCTCTCTCTCTCTCTCAACAACTTGTGACCTGTGGTCCCTAAACTCTAATTGTGGCTGGTGATGATTAGGGGGTGACTTGTACCCAAAAGGACAAAATTGTTAGCTTAAAGGGCATGCAAGGTGCCATTCTATTCTTTAATTGTGATATAATAGAGTTTAAAGAGATAAGTAGTGAATAATGTAAGGTGGAGATGTAGATCATACCCTCATTTTTCTAGAATTTGAATCATTGAGATCATGGTGGGATAACAATTTCTAATCTAAGAGAAGAGATAAGTTTATGACTTTCTGGATCTTTACTTCATAAAAAGGCTTTCTTAATATTTTCTAAGATTCAGTACTTGAAAACAAGGGGTTTACTAGCTGGTGTTTGAGAGTTTTTTAAAAGTTATGGGGGATTGCTGAGAATTTTAAAAAATCAGAGATCAAAGGTTAGTATTCTGGTTTTTTGGAAAACACTTTTCATAATCATGAATTTTTCATGTAGAAAAAGTATTGTTAATTCCATGGAAAATAATCCTTTTGAGAACCTATTTATTATTTCGAAACTTGCATTTTTTTTTATATGTAGCCCACATCAGATATATTGTAGAGGAAAGAGACATGTGTAAGAGATCTCTTTAAATTGTTGAAAATTTTTAAAAATACAAAATTCAATATTTAAATTTTATTTTTTTAGAAATTACTCTTCATATTCATGCATTTTCATATGGAAAAAGTATTCGAAAGGAAAATAATCATTTTGAGAACTCATTTCTTATTTGGAAATTTGCCTTCTTTTATATGTAGCTCACATCTAGAAAATAATCCTTTTGAGAAAGCATTTCTTATTTCGAGACTTATTTTGTTTTATAGGTAGACTAAAAAAAAACCAGTACACAATATAAAAAAATGTAACCTTAGTGTTATTTTTATTCATTCCCTTTTTTAAAGCTAAGACCATTGCAATAATCCTTTTGAGAACCTATTTCTTATTTCGAGACTTATTTTGTTTTATATGTAGCCTAAAAAAAAAACCAATACACAATATAAAAACATGTAAACTTAGTGTTATTTTTATTCATTCCCTTTTTTGAAAGCCAAGACCATTGCATCCTTAGTTAAATGCGACGACAGAGACTTGCAACATTAAATTCTGATGGAAAATTGACGAAAGAGTAAGCCTGTCAACTTCACTTTGGTGGTGTACTCTCCATGGTACCTTTTTCTTTTCGAGTGCTGCTATGCTTGCAACATCTTAAGATTAAGTGCATACAACAATGGTAAAATTTTAAGTTCCATTCTCACGAAATAATCAATTCAGAACTCTTTGCCTTGAGGGAGTGCTTATCTTTGCCCCAAAGGCAATGATGGCAATTGGTAGCTGGTTTAGTAAACCCAAACCCTCTCCAACCAGCACCTACCCAGTCTAACATGATCTAAACACGTTGGTTTTATGATATATCATACCAAATCTTCTTTCGTAATAAATATTAGCATAAAAACACATATAAAAACCCGTGTTGAGCACAGGTATAACCAACATTGCAACTTAAATATTCATTTATTAAAAAAATATATATCCATAAATCTTGAAAAGAAAGTAAAAAAAGAAAAAAGGTTATGAGATACCTATTTATGAAACCTTACTTGTAAGAGCTATTGGCAATGAGTGAAAAGAGGAGAATTAGAGAAGAAAAGGAATGATATAGTTTGGGTGGAAAGGAGAAGTGGAATTTTGAAAAGTGGAAAAGTGAGTGGCTTGGATAAAAAGATAAAAAGGTAGCTTTGCATGAGTGGGGAAAAAACTAAAAAAGATTAGAAAAAATAATAACTAACTTTCAAATTCATAACTATAGTAAAAATTAAAGCCAATACCCTTGGCTTTAATATATTATAATGGGTCAGGTTTGATATTAGTTACATGTTGATCTTTTTATTAGAAAAAGTTATAAGATGAGAATTATATTTTACAATAGAATATGTACATCATTACTCTCCTTTTCATATATATATCCAATACCAGTTGTGCTAGGCGACTTTAGTGCATTATATTCAATTAATAAATAAATATATATGAAAAATATACTATGAGAATTAGTTTTTACCATTTTTTTTTGTGAAAACTTTAGGTGGGGCTCATCTATCACCAAATCCAAAGCTTGTAATATATAAGGACTCGCTTATAGAATTACGCCCTAAGTTTTCGTCAAATCCAATTTTCAAGATTGTTGAATTGACTGTACACTAATACGATTGGATTGAATTTGTGGGCTACGAATGAAGGGGGTTAGGGACATATAAAGCGGGCTAAACTTGATATTTATGATGGTCCCACATAGTTCTTTCCATCCCCCTGGTCCAATCTCCAAATGGGACCTACAAGTGAACTTTATAAAAAATTCTCATAGTAGGTGCGTGAGAATAATTCTCATCAACAGAGCCTAATATATATATATATATATATACTCACAAATTGGTGGTAAGCCTTGTTGGAACAACCAAATTCCATATCCTCCTCAATCCCACTCGAATCAAAACCTCGAATCAGAACCTAAAACCCCAATGCCTACTCCCATCCATTAAAAACCATGCTCGAGCTCACCCTTCATGGCGGCACATTACGTATTTAACCTGGCCCATTGCAATTCCCATCCAAAAGCAAGGTTACAACAGAGACTGAATGATTAATTATCAAAAACACCCAATTGGTATTAAAGAACTTTTGGTTTTTCGACAATCATCTCCATCAATCCTTCAATTATAACAACTAAATGCCCTCCTAGGTATTGGAGATGGACAAAAAGGAAGGCAGTGCTAAAAACAAACGGCGGCAGCAAAACAACCAACAGAGAAGTGACATGTGTTTATTAGTGATAAGAGGAATCCATCCAAGCTAGAAAAGCTTCTTTTCTTATTTTTCTTCTTCCCACTTTCTTCTATGTGTGTTTTTCTTCCTTATTAGGTGCTCCATTCCATACAGGAAATTGCCTTGATCCTTCTTTGTGGAATCTATGGCAGCTCTTTTTGACAAACCATGTTACCCAAAATAAAGGGTTTGCCCATTTCCTCTTTCCTTATCTCTTTCCCTGACACCAACAGTCATATTTCATCACTACACTTGTCTATTAATATTAAGATTTAAGAATATTATCTCTTTCCTTGATACCAACACTCATATTTCATCACTACACTACTCTATTAATATTAAGATTAAGAATCTTATCTCTTTCCCTGATACCAACAGTCATATTTCATCACTACACTTCTCTATTAATATTAATAATATAAATTGTGTTTTCCTCAAATCAGCCTGCTTAGCCCCTCTTTATTTTTACATTGTGGGGCCTGCTTTTGACAAATACAAGAATTCCTTCTTTCAATGGCCATAAATTTTCATTCATCATCATTTGACACTGCTCTAATTGTTAACAATTATTGGATTTTAATAAAAAAAATTACAACTTGAAAATCATTAAACTGATGCATTATAAATGAGTGAAGCGGATAGAATCATGTGATCCAAATGGATTTGCCATTCTTATCTTCAGCCACCATACACAACCCTCCTGAATTGATTGACTCCCAATTAAGCTCACATGAAGGGCCCACTTTCTATAAAGTTTACTAGGTCAGTTGGGAGAATGGCCCTGTTAATACAGTATGGCTCCATCTCAATTTTGCATGCCAGCTGTTTCTTGTAGGAGTGTCTCAAATACAGAGGAAGGATTATTATTTTGAAAACTTGTAGGAGTGGGTCTCATGTGAATGGATAACCCCTTTCCATGTGAAGCCTGTTTGGCAATTATGAGGACAAAATGATCAAACGTGATATTTTTGCCTTCACACACACATGTTTCATTGAATGATCCAGGGAAAAGTGGTAATAGGTATTTAAGCATACAGTCACAGATCAAAAGATCACTAGTGTCGAGTGGCAATAGAGGCAAAGAAGGTAATGAATTGGTTTGGTCCTGCAAATGATGTGGGTGGCAAAGTACATAAAGAAGGAGAAGGGGTCTCCAAAATGGGTTTGCAGCAGAAAACGAAGGAAAAGAGCTTGAAATGGGATCTTACTGGATGTCGTGGTGCATTGACATGAACTAAAGGCACATGAAATGTTAAGTATGGTTCATAGCACACTCATATGAAAGCGAGTCGGGGGTGAATTTTTTATTTTTAAGCATTAAATTCATTAAGGTGTATTTGTGCAATAAAAGTAGGGCCATCTAAGAGCACGACTAGGGTAAGCGCTTAGCCCACCCTTGCATATGTGGGTTGAGTTTAGGTTAAGTCAAAGCCCTCGGTAGGTCTAAAATGTACAGGCCTCCATCTTATCCTCAAAGGCCAAGACTAAGACTAGAAGAAATAAAATTCTTTTTCTAATATATATATATATTTGAATGCATGAATATTTCTCTTATATATATATAGGGAGTGCTATATAGCGCTTGGGTGTTTTTTAGAAGAAAATACCCCTCCTACTTAAGCTCACAGAGATGCATGATGATCATGAAAGTCTATTAGATGAAAAAAAATCCAAATAAGGTTTAACCATATGGTAAAAAGGCTTTTTGTATATACCCCCTAAATACGTCTATGTGATTTTAATATTTGTAAATATGCCCTACCTTTTATTTTAATACCTCGCATGTCTCCTAAATCAATAACCTGCAAACCACCATAAACTTTAAAGTGAAATAACACTTTTGCCCATTTTGCTATCTCTATATGCATAATTTCAAAAGCTTAAAACTTATTTTTTTTAAATCTTAATATTAACAATTATATTTAGTGGCAATGAATAATTTTATATAAATTCAATTTTTATCAATGAAGGGCCCATTTCGTTAAATCCAAATTATCTTGTTGTAACTAATAATTTATTCATTTTTGTTTAATGGATATAAGGGTAAAGTTATCATTTTTATAAAATCCAAAACATACTAACCCATTCTAGTTAGGTAGACTAATTTTGGGGACATGTCTGGTATTAAAATGAAAATGCATAGGCATATTTACAAATATTGAAATCACAGGGGCTTATTTACAAATTATTACAACCTTAGTAGGGTAGATACAAAAAACTCTATATAAAATCTTGAGTCCATAACATTATCCTAATTTTTTAATTCATGATAGTTTAGAGGCATCATTTTATTATAATTTCAATTCAATGGTAGAAATAAGTTGAACAAGTGCCAAATCTGGCCTTGTGAACATACTTTTTTTTTTGTTGGGTTGCCGGGGGGGGGGGGGGGGGGGGGGGGTTGAAAACACTAGATTGACTCAACATGTACCTATGATAAGAAAAAGGGGCAAAAGAAGGAGTATTTTTAAAGTGTAGCGTTTTTATGAAGTTCTTAGTATATATATATAATTTTTTGCTTACACCACGACTTTTAATTTGATGTCGAACCTTCTCCCTTGTTTATCTAGAGATTGGCAGTGCAATGCAAAAGGCAACATGTCTTCTCATTTTGTGGGCTTTTGTGAGCTTGGCTAGGCCTTGGCCCCTCATCAAATGACCGAATTGACAGCCCTATGCAAGAGGATTGTGCTTAATGTGGATTTTCATTTTTGTGAGAGAAGATCCTGTAGGTCTATCCCTCAATAGGTAAATGAGACACTTCCTATAAAAATTTATTTTATTTATTCCTTTTATTCGAGAAACATGTGTTCACCAATGACAAAAAAGGTTTACATGCTAAATTGGAATAATTCTCTCTTTACCATGATTACTCTGGTCGCACAAAGTACCCACCAAATAATATGAACAGAAAAAAGTGACAGTTAGTGGTAAAAACAAAAACACCAAGCCATTTTCAAGTAATATCTTGAGTATTAACAACATCAAGCGATTGTTATTGTTGTTGTAATGATTTATTGTAAATATCTGAACACAAAATCTTCTTTTATATAAGAATTGCCTCTTACTCTAGTGGTAAGAGATTTGGTTCTTACCAACCTAACGAGGTAATCCTTGCTAGGATTTTTCATCGTCCAAGAATTTATTACCACCTCTAAAGTCTTCTTCCCTCACAAGAGGATTTTCTGATCTCTCACGAGATGCCTTCCCTCATATGGAAGAGCTCCCCTAAGGTTGGGATACAAAAAAAAAAAAAAAAAAAATCTTCTTTTTATGCTATGGCTCCATACATTTTACTATTTTGCATTCAAATGTAGTTATAAAAAGTAGTCATATTTTGGAAAAATTTTCCTACTAGCAACTACAAGTGCAGTCTAGTGCTGTGGGCCCACTTGAGCCAATCTTTCATCAATGCATGGCCTTTGATACTTTTTGTCCCATTACCTGACAGTGGGCTCAAATTTACACTAACCAAACCATCTACTACCATTGAATTGAATTTAAAAAAAAATTTATAATTAAAATACCATTACACTTTAAGGCTGTTAAATCGAGGGTTAAGATGATCCGATGAGATTGATTTATTGGATCCCTTTTATCAATGAGGACACCTTTGCATCTGTCAGTCCGCCCACTGGTAAGCCTCTTACCCACGAGTAGAGGATCAACCCCCATTATGTTTTAATTTGAAATGAACTAGTTAAAAATAAAATAGTAAAATGTTATAATCCCTGAAAGTCAAAAGAAAAGAAGTTTATAATCCTCTAACTCACACCCAAACAGATATGTTTTCAATACTTTTTTGCTAGAAAGTTTTCAATACTTACAGTGATGATAATGATGAGACTTGTCAAATTTTCATGATTAGAGTTTTTTAAAGAAGAAATTCTCAGACGAATGGATATTAGGACCAGACAACCCCTTCACTTTCCCAAAATTTCATACAAACCCCTTGTAAATTATCCCCAAAAAGAGGGGCATTTCTGTCAAAACGAGAAACTGGGCTGCCTCAGGCCACGTGTCACTTCCTTGAACCGCACAAACACGCTACCGTTCCACTAGTTTGCTGCAAAAGTCCACGTCGTCAAACCGACGTGGCAGATTCTTTGACCACCGAGTCCCATGTCACGCGCGACAAAACTGATAAGTGGCCCACCTCGAGTGTGGCCCACCGCGACCGTCACATTAAAGTGATGGGAAAACACAATATGCCTATTCAAACCGTGGCCCATGCCATCCACCACTTCAATTTGATAGAATCCTATGGAGTGGGTAGTTTAAGTGGTCTAGAACTAAGGCTTGCTTTAATAGATTATGAATTCAAGTTGTACTTTCATATTGGGATCATATGAAATTTAACCTGGGCACTATCGGCTTGAAGGAATTAGTTCGGTCCGAAAAATTAGGATACCCTCCATATATAAAAACAGAAAGATAAACTTTAACTGTTGGCAATGAAGCCTATAACAATACCCTACTTTGACTATGAGTGAATCTATTACGGACTATTTAGCGACCAAAAGGCTTACATTAGATAATACATTAGCCATCAGAGTAGATCACTGCAGGACTTATCTTAGATGATACACCAGCCATCATAGTATATTGTCTGTGGTGATCTGGCTGACTTTGATAAATTTACATACGGTCACCCCTGAGGTCTTCCCCTCAAAGAATCTTGTGATTAACATCTAAATTTGAATCAAATTAATAGCATATGGTGGCTGCATATTTGTCTACTATTAAACTATATAGGGAATTAAACACATCCTATGATTAAAAGTGAGGATTAAAAATGAAATTTAAAATATGAGCATTAAGTAGAAGCTTCTCCTGCTTATATTTTTGTGTAAAAATATTATTTGATATTCTTTTTTTATAATTGAGATGTCTAATCTTCAATTTCAACCCCCTGTAAATGCGATTAGATTCAATTGAGTGCAAGTGGGACCCACACGGAGGCGAAGAAAAGACACGTGGAGGGTATTATGGAGAATTCACCTTCAGTTTCCTCCAATTGTTCCTCCTTTCAATAGCATCTCGTCTCTCTTGATTGTGGTAAAAGTCCACGCCGATCGGACGGCTCTCGCCACTCGCACGTGTCCCAGTTCGGTTCCAACCGTCGGATCGTCATCTGCAGAGACTCTCTGCGACTGCATTCTTGTGTCATGTCTCTATAAATCGAAGGGAGAGCATCTCATCTCAAGCGAGATTTTTGGGGGTTCAGGAGTTGAATCCTTGGGTTTCGGATTTCTAGGGCTTCTATTTGAGAGTACCAGTTTCGATCTCTAATTCAATCGGAAGTCTTCGATTGGGGATTTTCTTCGATGTTGGTTTTTGTCAGTGTCTGGGATTGGAGAAGTTGTTGCTTCAAAAGCCAGTGTTTTTGATCATTGAAGATGGAGGGTTTTGGGGCTCTTTTGTTTCAACATCATCTGAATCCTGATGAAAAAATGACTGCTTTTGCTTCAAGAGCTGATTTTTGAAAGGTTTTTGTGTTAGATTTGGTCTGTGAGGGATTAAAAAAAAGAGGTGGGGGGGGTTTTCCTTTTGTATTCTGTTTTGTCTAATTTTGGAAGTTTTGGGAGATTCTAGATTCTTTTGAGGAGAGAAAAAATTGTCTTTTTTGGGTTCTTTTGAGTTCAAAAATCTGATTTTTAGGTGTTGAGTTTTGGGTTTTTCTTGCTTTTCTTTCCATGGTGTTGGTTGATTCAGCGTGAAGCTGGTGTCTGCTTTCATTTCTTTTTATTTTTTCTTCAAAGAAATGGAGAGCTTTACTTGATTGGTATTTGATGAAATTACAGCTTATGGGGTCTTTTTTTTTTTTTTTTATTTTTTAATTTTTTTTTTCATAGTTGAGTTGAAATGATTTTGATTCTCATTTGATTATTGGATAAATCTTCCAACTCCAACTCTGTTGCTTAAAGTTGACAACTTGCAATCTAAAGTTGGGGTTGTTTCTCTATTGTGTTATTTTTGCCTGCCCAAGATGATTGGATTGGATAGGATAGGATAGGATAGGATAAAGGCTTTCATGATGATGAATTCTCTCTAAATAGTAGGGCTTCTACTTCTACAAAAAGACTGCAACTTCACCAAAGTTGCTGTTTTATGGCTTTTCCACAATAGCATTGATTTCATTTCCTTTGCTGCTGCTGTTGTTGTTGAGATATCCTATATCAGGAGGATTTATCTTTTGCATTGGGTGCTTTCTGTCTTTTTGGTGGGGGTGTTTCAAAATCAATATGGCTCTGGCTTTTACCCGTCTCTCTTGGTGGTCTTGGGGTGGGAAGGATCATGAGGGAACTGCTTCTTCTGGTTCGCCTTTGAATGCCTCCTCTTCTGATTACGGTTTGGGCATTCGAGAGCCGGATTCTCTCAAGTTTCCTGCAGTTAGAGGCTCTAAGATGCACTCTACATCCAGGAGAGTAAGGAGGAAATGGCAGAGCAGGGAAGAGCGGAGAATTGACCGTGAGTATGATCTGGTTTTGGTGCCATCGGACGGTGGATGTTTGTCTGGATCAGAATCTGATGATTCAGACTGGTCAATTGGGTGGATGGAGCCTCACGCGCCCGATTTCCTGACTGAAGATGAATCGGAGAGCAGTTTTGCGGTGCTGGTGCCGTGCTATGGGCGCGGTCGCAGTGAGCTACTGGAGGATTCGAAGAACCAGTTGTTGGGTGCCATTGTATCGCGGAATTTATCGAATGGGTATTCCGCTGGTAAGTGCTTTGATGTCTGATTTCTTATTTCTTTCTTGATTAGCTATGATACGAGGTACATAGATATTAGTGCTAGTGCAATTATAAAGCAGACAATAATTTGAGTCCTTGTTTGATCGAGTTCTATTAGCTAACTCAAATAATTATGAGTTCTATTGCTTTAAATAGTGTTAACTAAGTTGAGTACTAAGTCCATTTTTTTTTATTTGAGTTGTGTTAGCTTAGTTACTTTTCAATGTAAAAAAAAAAAATGTTAGAACGGACCATAAATGGTCACAATCAGATTAGATTGTTTTAGTGATGTGTTACTGGTCAAAAGTTAATAATTTGTTTAATTTTAATATCAAATGTGAAATTTCATGTCATTGATGAGATAGCCATATCCATGCCTGTGATGACTTGGAGAGTATAGAATTGTATCCCTGATCCCCCTACCCTATATGTGCTCGTTTCTGGCATCGTTGCTTCGAATGGCCGGCCTCACAGGGAAATGAGGAAGAACGGCCGTGTGAAATTAAAGATAACAGGGCTGAGCTCAAGAAACAATATTCGGAGGTGTTCAAATCTTCTGGACCTCTATCAAATAGGATGGCCACTTTGTTCAAATTTTTCATGAGAGAAGTAGCAAGATTTGTCCCAAAATTCGACAAAAATCTTGAAAAGGTATTGGGCATATCTAATTGTCATTTTGGGCATAGTTCTTTGCGAATAGGTGGTTCCTCCTTCCTGAAGGATCTTACCCATGGATTCTCATTTTACTTCCTCTTAAACCTAGTTTTTGAGAAACATAATGCTTTTTTGTCCCAAGTGATGTAAATCAAGTGTCCAAGCTTTAGTGGTGTATGACCATTGATTGGGGCAATTTCTTTTTGTAATCTGCATAATTTTATCTTTTGTGTCTCAATGATCCCACTGCATGGCCATGCTTTGGTTTTTATTGAAGAAGCTAGTCACCTCATCTGTTGCATGGCTGTGAGATGCTTTTCATTATGTATAAACTAGTTCTCTCTCTCTCTCTCTCTCTCTCTCTCTCTCTCTCTCTCTCTCTCTCTCTCTCACACACGCATGCGCCAGCCCGCACAAGCAAACGCACGAAATATTGATATGATGTATATTACTTGATATTGTGGTGCAAAGGCCTTTAACATCAGACACTGAGGCCTGCATTTGATGCAAAGGGGCTGTTGGATAGAAATGGCCATGATGCATCCTTGTCTCCTGATTCAGATGATCTGGACCATACCTTGCTGACTTAGAACTTGGACTTGATATTGGTTGTCTATGTTTGGAACGAACACATTGACTTGGGATTGATGTCAATTTTTATTTGAATTATACCACCGAAAAAATTATAGTAAATACTAAAAATGTATAACAACTAATGAGTCCTGAATTGTTATCATTCTAGGTTTGACTTAGAGATGAAAGAAATCAATAACATGAGGAAGGAGAAGAGGAAATTATATTACTAGTTGGGATATGGAATTTCATTTGAAATAATTTCTTAATATTTGGTTATTTCACAGATCAAATGTCCTCAACATAAGGTCTTGTTCACTAATTTGAATCTTAAGTTTGAACACATGGATCCTACAGTATATTAATTTGGTTGTCATGTTTGTTAATAGACTTGCAAGTAGTAATGACTTGTGAGCTGTGACAGTCTATTAATTCAAGTCATTAATTTGATGGATACATTTTTGATAGACAACCAGAAGTGAAGTTCTTTTCTCAGAAATAACCCATCAACATCCATGGATCAACGAGCATTGGTTTGACATGTACAAACTTGATAGCGTACAGGCATCTCTTTGTATCGAATGATACATCATATAATGACTAACTTATGCAGATTGTGGGGTATTGTCCACTTTCATAGGAGGAGGTGCTGGCTTCAAATTTGATTGATGAACTTTATACTTAATACTACCGAACAATCTTTAGCCTTGGGGTGTCATTTAACTAGCTGAGTCAGACACTTGACTCGGGCTGGTTATTGGGATGACCTAGTCAGCTGCATGTCTCTACTCATTGTATGGCCAAGCCAAGTCAGCTCGGCTGTCATTTTCTCGATTTGCTGAGTTCAGATGTCATTTAGTTGACTTTCTGAGTTGGCATGCTTTGATGTAACAATTTTTCGAAAACCTACGAGTGGATTGCTTGGACATATTTGGTACAAAGATATGTTTAGATATGTTTATTTCAAGTGCCTTGGTATTTTTTATGGACCGTAACCAATTGGCAAAAGAAGAATTAGATAGAAGGGTGCAAAAGGAGTTTTGACTTCATGTTTGCTACATGAGGGCGTAAGAGTATAGCCTGATCAACTGTGTGCTACATTAGGGCATAAGAGTATAGCATGATGAACTGTTTGCTACATTAGGGCATAAGAGTATAGCATGATGAACTGTTTCCTGGTCATTATGGCAATATGGAAATTCATGCACGGTAAAAAAAAGGCAGCGATGCCTTCTACAAGAGAAATGGTTCTTGGAGGGCAAAGGGCCTATGTTGTCACATATGCCTTTACTTCCTGCCATTTTCCAATTAGCCCATTTAGCATTTTTGACCTTTTTATCCATGGCAGCTCTTCCGGCTGCATTCATTCTTTTGATTCCCTCATCCCTTTTTCTCCAATGCTTGCCATAATTATCCAGGTTCCTATGTATGACATAAACTTGAACTGAAAACAAATGTTCTTTGGAAGAACTGAGGAACTAGCTTCTTATATTTATTTAGTGGTATGCTGTAGCATTTCTAATTTAATTGCTCATTGATTACTTTGCCACTAGCATTGTCCCTGACATGTTTAATTTCTGGATTCTCCTTTTTTTGTTTCCCAATTTCAATTTGGATTTTTTTAATGACACTTGTTTAGGATATCTTAATCTTGCTAAGATGCTCTCATCTGGTTGACATGCAGAGAATAAGAAGTATATGGAAGAGTGGCTCTCTTCTCTTCAGGACAGTTGAGATCTTCTATGATCTAAATACTAGGCCCTGTTAGAAATGTCGATCCCTTACGGGCATCCAAGCTCCAATCTCAGCTAAATGTGGCAAGCAATTTGGTGGATTTAAGATACCTGACTAGGAAATGTACAAATGAACCAGTTTAAAATACTGGAGGGAAGGAACCAAGCAGAAGGGAGATGGGATATGAGTTCCAAGTGCAGACGTCTCTGCTGATTCGACAAACCAATTCAGTTTATTCTTTTCCTCTCTCTCTCTCTCTCTCTCTCTCTCTCTCTCTCTCTCTCTCCTCTCGGAAGTAGGATTTGCTTTAGTTACGTATATATATCTATATATTTGGTGAGAAACTGTGTGTGTAAATTCTTTATGTAAATACCATTGTACATAACTATATATGGGTAACTATATATGGGTAACAAGTTCCACTGTTAAGTAACTTCGCTCTCTTGGAAGCACCAACTTATTATTTCATGTTCATCCTCTTTAAGATAATGTGGGCATTTGTATAATTATAGTGTGCACGTCTAGAGGATAAGAATGCCCATTTCGTCTCAGCTGCTGGGCTGAATTCAGTTGATTTGGGTGTGTTGTTGTGCGAGAGGATTCTGTAATAGAGATAAAAATTTTTATGAAACAAAGGAGGGTTAGAAATATAGAATTCTTCTTTCGTTTGGTTGTAGAAATCTTTGGAGCGTACAGCACAAACAAGTCCTTGAAAGAGATCTTCTTGTGTAACTAAAGCTTGAGTCATAGGCATGTTTGTTGTATAATGGTCATCATCTTTGAAGCCATTAAATTCATCAGTTGGGATACACTTACTATAGTGATGCTGTGAGCTCAATGGACGGTAAAGAAAACTATTGGGGGATATTCCATGTAAAATGTAATTGTGTGGCTCCCTCATTATGGGATGTAGTTTTTCGGGTTGCTGCTATACCAACATCCCATGTATCATTTGCTTGATTAGTCCAACATTGGGTGGTGATTCTTGACCCAACCCAATAGTTCTATGTTTGGGTTAATGTTTCCAACCTTGATTAATGAATGGGCCAGGTTCTTGTTGAGGCCAGGTTCTTGTTGAGTTCATACATGGTCACTAACCTGATCTGAGGCCCTCCCAGCCAACTTATTCAGGTTGAGTTCACACATACTCAGGACCTAAAAGTGACTTGGAACTCTACCCTATGTGAATTATTCTACAAGATGACAATCCAACCTTAACATAGCGCAAGGATTACATGAACCAACTGGGTTAAGGTTGTGCTTATACATGTGGGGATTGGAATTGCCCAACCTGACCCCATCCATTATCACCCCACAGCCCAGGCCCAATTGACAGTATGATCTTCTCTCGTCCTTGGAGTGAATATCAAAAGATTGAATATATCTAAAAGACCATGTAGCCTCGAGACTATTAAATCGAAGTATAAAACTTTCAGGCTCCTAAGATAAGTTTGCGAGGTATGATGGGGCTGACTTATTTTTGCCCAACCCGTCTATCTTGAAATATTTCCATATCTCTACTGCCAAGTATAGGCAGCCATCTACGCGTGGCCCCCTAGGAGGAGATAATTCCGTAGAGTGAGAAGTAGGTCTGAAATATATTGCATTTTAAAGGGAGCTGAACATATACATGAGAAACGATGAAGTCCAGCCGGTTGGGCCCCTGCAATTTGTGGGGCCCCAGTTTGCAATTTCTCATGAATCTACGATTTTTATCACCTGATTGATCGTTCCCCACCTACCCACCAGCACATTCCTTCTAAAAAGATTGCTTTTGCCATGAGATAGACATGATCACCTGTATCCCTTTACCATCCTGGCCGGCCTTGATCTTGCCATGGCACTGGCACATTCTCCAAGCCCCTTGTTTGGCTCCTCTCCATATGTTGACCCTCTTATTTCGGCCCATATCATGTTTTCTCTCTTGTACACATTCAAAACATCCCATATTTAGCCCACAAAAGGATAAACAAGAATGGAAACATCATAGTATTGGTTTTGTTTGTTGATAATTTCAGACATCTAAGAAGGTGATGACAGAATTTGTACCCTCTTTTTCCTCTAAGGTTTCTCCCATGGGGCCAATGTCATTTCTCTAGAGAGAGAGAGAGAGAGAGAGAGAGATGTTGCAGATGGCTGCAAACAGTGCCCATTCCTGGTTGTGGACCAACCACCTCAAATCAAAGCAAGGGAAATGGCTGCGACTGAGCCTAGGGGGTACATTTCATCTACTTTGGTTTTGGACACCCTGATCTAATTTTGGTTGCTTGATTGGTATTTGATATGATGTATTAGTTGGCGTTGGATTTTGATGCACGGGTTCTGTTTGTTGTGGGTTGATTTCTTATGACAATTTCTTTGGGTATCGACTTAAGATTGTTATAATTTTCATGTTGGTATTTGAAACTAGTTAATTGGCCTAAGTGGGTTTCATTGTAGTCTTTCTTTCTCTGTTTTCCTAATTGTGCGAATCTGGATGATCTAAGCTTGTAATTAACAATAACACACAATCATCACAATTGATGGCTTCTTTCTGCTGGTTGATTTGGTGAAAACAATTCTTTCTAAACACTTATTGACGTGGATAGCATGATTATTAGGGGAGAGAGAGAGGAGCGGCAGAAGGGGGGGGGGGGGGGGTTGAATAATAAGAAATGAGGGTGATCTGAAATGGATCAGAAATCAATGTAATCTCCATAAAAACGAGTTTCGTCTGGGTCGACAAAGATCAAAGTCTGGACCCGACCCAACAAAATAATCGATCTGTGTCCAAGTATTGATCGGTTGGATTTGAGTTGAAGGCTTGAGATTTTATGGAGCTTAATACTATGATAATGTGCCCAACTAAGCCACTATGTAAATAATATTTCTTATAGAAGATTTTATATTTCGTATATGTTATTTAAGCTTATATCACAGGACCCAAATACCCGAACTTTATTGGATCCTGGTATATCCTAGGATTTGGGGCCCTAATTCAACCCAAATCCACCGAAAAATAATTTGAGACCACTTTTGGTACTGATTGGGCCTCACCTGAACCTGAGCCATTCATAGCCCTAGATATGGATGGATCTCTTGAGGCCCATTTGTGGCAATCCAAGCAAATGGGGGTGTAAATGAACGAATTCTTTAGTTGGTAATTGGTTGCTGTGCTTTCATTAGTAGATAACAAACCTTGTATGCTTTTTTTTTTCTTAGCAGTAACATAAACTGATGAGTGATGACCATTAAAAAAACACCTCTAGTTCCAGCTGAGCTGAGCGTAGGCCAGCCTGAGCTCAGCTGGATTAACTCAAGCTAGGCTTGATAGTATTAAATCAAACTCAGGCTTGTTCGAAATCAACCCCAAGCAAGCGAGGCCTGAGCGTCACATGACAATGCATATCTTGTTCTAGTTCGAGTCAAGCCTGCCTCAAACATATCAAATATTGGAAAGTCTTACTCATAGGTTGCACTTACATGATTACTATTAGAGCATCAGTATGTGGGACTCATTCTTTTAAGTTATAAAAATGAAGAGAAGCAATGATAAGTCCATGGCCCACAAGCTGAACAACTTTATATTAAAGAAAAAAATTGACCATTGATCCAACGGCCCAGTCTATTCAGTGGATGCAAACCCAGGGTTCAATGACTATCAAGAAGGCTCATGTGTGTGTGAACAGTTGGGATGGATCATAAGGTGGGCCGCTGGAAGTTCTCACTGCAATGCAGTGAGAGGTGAATGCACAAGAAGATTTGCCATTTAAATGTATGTCAGTTTATTGTTAATGTCAACATGATAGTGTTTCATTGTATGAGGATGCCAACACTTCTTATGTTATCATACTTCATACCTCATCAAGTTATTTTTCAATTTGTCATTAATGAAATTGAGTTTAATGTACCATAGCTAAAATATATTTAGTGCTACCAATTAAATTGTTTTTTAAAATTTTAAATCAGTAATATAATATTAATATAAAACTGTTAATGTTTTGCATTATATATATATATATATAAGTGAGCCGCTTAACAAGAAGCTTGACTCAGCTCAACCTTTGGCTCATGAGACAGCAAACTGAGCTGGAGGTTGAACCGAGCCAAGTCAAGAGGGCTTGCAAGCTGGCTTGACTTGCCGATGTACTGCAAGTCTAACAACGACAATTGTGAAAATAGAAAGCATCTGTTGTGATATTTTCCAGTCCTTGGATTAATCTCCATCTCAGATTGATTGGATCTTTAAGTTGATTAGAGCTTGGAATATGCATACATATTGGGCTTATTTGAATCTCTGTCGATCTAAGTAGAGCTCAGTTTACGCATAAACAAGGGTTCACACATTTAGATAATTTAAGTTACCTTCAGTTTACGCATAAACGAGGGTTCACACGTTTGGATAATTTAAGTTACCTGGAAGTCACAATTGCTTTGTTCTTTGTCATAATCAGTTTTAGGCAAATAGAGTTTCAGGTATTTAGATTTACATGTAAATTGAATGCAAGGTAACCAAGTTCAAGATTACAAACAGGGCAATTGCTTCTTTTTTGTTTGTCAGTTGATGAAAAATTAAACATAAGACTATCAATTATGTTGTTCTAAAGAAATGAAAGAATGTGACAATTTATTATTTTTGTGGGACCCAAATGGTACTCATTTCTGAAATATATCACCATCATCATCCCCCTAGTGTTGTCCCCACTATGTTGAGCCAACTATATGAATTATGTTTTGTCTATTTCGACCTAACTTGGGCTAATTCATCGGCCTGCCTCGTTTTCTTGGTGGGCCATCAACCCGTATTAAACAACTTTTCCTCAATGATGCTGTTGTTGGCCTGCATTAGGCATATCAAAACCATCTCAAATGAGTCTTTCTTAATTTATTGCCTAGTGATAGCTCCTGAAATTGCTAATTTTTACCATCTTTGCTACACTTGTTGCTAGAATACATAGAGTGAAATTTTTGTAAACTCTTAATTTAAAGTTTTCCTTTTTCTGTAGGGTGCATTTGCCAGGTCTAAATTTTCATATTAATCGAGTATTATAATAATGCATTTTGAGGCTGCGAAAGTTCAGAATCTGTATTTTGTAGAATAATCACGATTCCATGATTAGTGGAAGGGAAGTCAAAGAAATAGTACTCCACCTAATAGGATTTTCTATTTCTTTATGATCCTGAAATATGTGAAAAATCATTCATTCCAAATAAAATATTTTAAGCATTTAACATTTTGAGAGCTTCGTATGTGTTGTCAAGATTTCTACTTGTTTCTTGTTGGAACATGAACCTTTATATCTGTCTTAGAAATAAAGGAAAGAGGTTGAATGTATTGAATAGTTGGTAAACAAGAGCATATGGCACATTGGAAGGTGCTCACTATTGCAACCTTAGGTAGTGGGTTCAAGTTATTTTATCGAAAGGAAAAAAAAGAAAGAAAAAATAGAAAAGAATGTACTGAATAAATATTTTTTCTTTTTTATTCATCATTACTCAATCTGCTGTTTGCTAATAATGAATGGAAACAAACATTTTGAGACTTTTCTGTTTTCTGCTACTAATCCATCCAATCAATGCATTTGACAAATTGCAGATATGGAGGAGAAGGTGAAAAGCATTCTCATAGTCATTGAAGAGGACGCAGACTCCTTTGGCAAAAGGGCGGAGATGTACTACAAGAACAGACCAGAGCTAATAAACTTTGTTGAGGAGTCATACAGGGCCTATAGAGCTTTGGCTGACAGATATGAACACATCTCTGGAGAGTTGCAAAATGCCAACAATACCATAGCAAACCTTTTCCCAGACCAAGTCCAGCTTGGAATGGAAGATAATGATGATGAGAATTTACCTAAACCTTCCAAATATAACTGTGCTAAAATCCCCAAGCCGCCCGAAAACCCAAAGTTCAAGATACCACCAATCAAAGACATGAAAAGATCATTGCCCCCGAAGACAAATAATTCACAAGCTAAGAAAACTACTCCTCAAATGAGCAAAGATGAGGCACATGGGAAGATGGATAAGCTTCAAAAGGAAATCCTAGTTCTACAGACTGAGAAGGAATTTGTGAAGAGCTCTTATGAAAATGGTCTAGCTAAGTATTGGGACATTGAGAAACGGATTGAGGAGACACTAGAGAAGCTCTTCAGCTTGCAAGATGACTCTGGTGTTGATATGGTCATTGAGGACAACAATGCTCTGGCTCTAAGGACGACGTCAGCACTAAAATCGTGTGGTGGCACATTACTTCAGTTACAAGAGCAACAAGAGAGAACGGAAAAAGAGGCACGAGTCGAGTCTGAAAGGGTGAAGGATGCCAAAGAGAAATTAAAGGCCTTAAAGGAAAGATATCTTCAGCATCATACAGATAATCAAGAGACCCCTGATGAACCTAGAACTACAAGATCCTCCAGTAAAAACTTGGAGGAAGAGGCTTTTAGTCTAAAACAAGAGGGACTTGAACTGGCGTCGATATGTGAGAAAGTGAGCGAATACTTTGAGAAAATTTCGACTTCGTCTCATACTGTGGTAGAACTTGCAGAGATGGTTGATGAGCTAGTAAAGAAAGTTGTCAGCTTGGAAAGTGCTGTTTCTTCACAAACTGCATTGATTGAGAGGTTAAGATCAGAGACTGATGAACTTCAGAAGCATTTGCAAGTCTTGGATGAAGATAAGATGTCAATTACTGATGGCTCACAGAATTTGAGTAACAAGGTAAAAGAATTGGAAGAGGAATTGCATGGAATCCAGGATCTCAACCAATCAGTTGAAGAACAGAGTAGGAAGCTCCAAACAGACTTTACAGAAACATGCTGCAACCTCAGCAACCTTTCTCAGAAACTGCAGACCCTTGAAAACAAGGATGAGATCAAGAAAATGGGAGTGCCTCTGGTGGAACAGGGTATTAGTCTCAATGCTGAGCCATATAAAAAGTGTCAAGAACAAGAAGATATGAGGATGTCCGATGATGACTCAGTGACTTTGAAGGACGGAGCAGTTGAAGGCAAGGTTCAAAGTATTCAGGATCTTGATCTTCACGAGAACACAGATCAGGAAAACCATGCTCAACCAGACATCACACTTCTTTCCAAAAGCTTGCAGGACCCGCAACAAGACAAGGCTGAGGACAGGAATTCAAACAATGCAGAGGATAGTGTTGCTAATGTTGAATTACAGGAACAGAGTGAGGAGCAAAATGGTAGAGAAAATTGGAAGAACTTGTTCTTAAATGGATTGGAAGAGAGAGAGAAGATTTTATTGTCAGAATATACAGTGATTCTTCAGAATTACAGGGAAACAAAGAGAGAACTCTCTGAGATTGAGAAGAAAAACCAAGAAAGTCTCTATGAGGTCATGGCCCATATACAAGAATTGCAGAGTGACAATACTGCAAAAGATATGGAGATTCAATCGCTGAAACGGAAACTAAGCATTGTCCAAACAGCCCCAGACGACAATATGAACGGCGATTTGAAAAAATCTGAAGATTCGCATAATACTCGAACAGGAAATACAAAAGACCAATGGAAATACTTGTTTAATGAATTCCATAAAAAAAGTGCCAGAGAGGTGATGCCCAGACTGTTGGAAGATTTATTAAAAGAAAGAAACATTGACTTTGCAACAAAATCAAAAGAATTGAGTGGCATCACATCCATGGAAAACCCGACGGAAGATGACATCAAGCTTGTTCTCAATGAGGAACCATATACACTTTCAACAGTCGAAGAAGAATTCCGAAGGGACATCGATGGACAGCTAGAGGAGAATCTTGAGTTCTGGTTAAGATTCAGCACAGCATCTCATCAGGTACAAAAGTTCCAAACAAAATTGCGAGATCTACAGGAAGAATTTTCAAAACAGAACAAGGATAATAAGAAGCAAGAGGTTGGTGCTAATGCTGCAGACCCAGCAGTGAAATCTAATGTGTCAGCAACCAAAAACAAATTGAGAGAGTTGCATGGTGAGTTATCAGTTTGGTTGGAACAGAATGTATTGCTGAAAAATGAATTGCAACATAGATTCTCCTCTCTATGCAAAATACAAGAAGAGATATCAAGAATTTCAAAGGCGCATTCTGAAACAGAACAGGAGAAATTCACTTCACAACTAGCTGCCAGGTATCAGGGTGAGGTGATGAACATGAAACAAGAGAACAACAGGGTTGCAGAAGAATTGGAGGCAGGTTTGAATCTAGTGAGGAGGCTCCAATTGGAAGTGGAGAAAACACTGTCCAAGTCAAATGAGAACTCTTCTAGATCAGGATCGAAAAGTCATCGTCGTCATCATCATCAGCAGCAAGTGAAGCATCCAACAAGTAGGACTAAAGTTCCTCTAAGGAATTTCTTGTTTGGCTCTAAAACAAAGAAGGCATCCTTGTTTTCATGCGCAAGTACTCCAATTCAGGAACAATATGACATGAAGAAAGCTGGGGGTGGTCTTCCCATGTAAACTGATTTTGTTCCTCCATTAGCTCTTTTTTTTTTCTATAAAAAGAGATAATTATCCTAGATTATTACCTTTTTAGCTTCTCTCTTTTCTTTTTAAAGATTTTGTTATAGACTTATTTGCACAATATCTTTGGTTTTCTTCACCAAAATTTAAGCCCTAGGTTTTATATGAATGCAGTTTTAGAACTCTAAAATTTAAATGTGAAATTGTAGTTTTTCATTATATTTTATTTCATTATTGTTTAATTTTATTATTCTTTTCCTTTAACCATGTCAGTGGCTCAACGTCCAGCACCATGGTTTTAAAAATTGGTTTAGTTGGAGTTTAGATTCGGCCACTAGCCGGCCGAGTTGAGTCGCACCCTGATACATATATTGAGAGTCTTTATATATCTATATATGGGATTTTTTTGGGATTTTTTTCCTTTTTTTTTTTTTTTGAGAGGAAGGTCTCCTGGGGATGAGTTGTAAAGATCAAAAAAAAAATTTATTTTTTTTTCTTCTTTTCCCGCCAGTTCCAGTAATAAAGATCAATGTTACTTCTCATCTGGACATAAACAATGAACCTCAAAATCAAACTTGGCCACCTATAATTACATAATCAATGACAATTTTAACCTTTCATTTTTACAACTATACGAAATGGATTTTGAGAATTTTTATAGTTTTTGTTTCTATGAAACTTCACATTTTAAACAATTGTATGGCTATTGGGTGTCATTCGGTCAATCTTGTCCGAGTCCTCCAATATATTCTTTGGTTTTTAGTTGCAATTTGATCTTGCCCAACGAGTTCCATGTGTCTTGTCCAAGCCCATTCAACTAAAGGGTAACCGAGTTAAGATCTGAGCCTGTGTTTTAAGACCTTGGTTAGCAGGGTTAAGGAACTATCATAAAAGTCCATAAAATGTTGGAAGCGAACAGGTTTCATGATTTACAGTACTTTATTTCTTTTGCATTGTGTTTATAAAGTCCTCAATGCTACAATAAAGTAAACAGCTTGGCATATTTTTGCAAGCATTCAAAACTTATGAAATCCAATAATTTTTTGTGTAAGCAAAATGCATACAACGTGTAGGTGTGTGTGAAAGAGAGAAATAAAAAAGCAAAAGACAATTGTTCTTGTGTGCGCTATATAAGCTATTGTGTATTTTATGTATATTTTAGTATATGTACGTATCACAATTGATATGAAATCTGTCTTTGTAAGTTTAAAAGAAAATTAAGAATCAAATTTGCAAATATAGTTTGCATTGGTGCCCTTTTAATGTGTCTTGTCCTAGCCAGTCTATAGCAAGATAGAATCGTGCAACAGAACACCATGAACACATGAAAAAATTTCACCTGCACATGGATATCGACTACCAGTACAAGGTTTGAAACATCAAGTATGTTTTATATCTTGTTTACATCTACAACACTCTAAAACATCTATTTTCATATGGAGGTAGCAGTAAATGTGCCTTAATCACCAATCAAATAAATATAAAAAACGGTACCTCAATCTCTTGGTGAAGTAACAGGTTGGATCGTCTGAGTCTATTACCATGTTTTGGACCCCCACCGTGGTTGGGTCAAGCATGGACCATGTCTGAATACTCATTTATCTGTGTATGGTGTATATAGGGTAAAAATTCACTTCATTTACATGGTCCTGTTTGTTTGCTATTTTTTTGTGTAAGCATGTGCCTGTTTGGTTGAGTGTATTTCTAACATAAATTCCTTTTGTTGAGAGTCCTTCTTGACAGAAATGCAAAGATTATCACTGTGAATATACAATTCTTTATTTGATTCAGTTTAGGTGATGAGAATTTGCTGAGCTAGACAAATAAAAAGTCACCTTTAATTAATTAAGTTCTCAAAAATTTGTAATTCAGAATGCTCTTTTACTATTAGTAGTTTGGAGTTATGATTTGTGGGGACAACATTTGGTATTGTTGAAATGCTTCTAATGGCGTATGCTCAAATGCTTGCAATCAAACAATGCCTGATGTGTAAAGTATCTTGTAGGTCTGTGGATGCTTGTCCTAATGGGGATTAGGGAGAACTCGATGACAATATTCAGTACAGGGCTTTGCTTGAAAGCGCCCCCATCAAGTCATGGACCTGTTTATAATCTTCTTTTCTCAAGACCAGTTTGATACGATAAAAATGGGTTCCACGATTGTTGACCAAAGCATTTTATGGAGGGGACGTTGCCCTAGTGAAATGAGTTCCAGTCCTCTGTAACTTTTTCTTTATAAATTATAGCATTTTTGTGGAGGCATGACTTTTGCCGGTCGCCTGACGCTGTGTTTGATCCCACTTTTTAAAATTCGGACATACTTTTACGAAAATAACTTATCAAAATCTACTTCTTTGTGGCAGCGGTTTAAGAGAAGCTGTTGTTTGGTTAGCTCAACTTTTGCATTTACATTTTAACATTAAAAGCATCCAAAGTTGTTTGGCCAGATATGTAGAAAGCGACTTTTATTATATAAAAGTCAAATAATTTTATATAAATCTTTTTAAAAAATAAATTACACAATATACAAGAGCCTTGTATGTAAATAAAATTACCCTAGATCAAACCATAGATGTGTTATGTCATGTGCGGCCCAATGCAAAGCCACTTGAATTTAGTAGTCTTTTTAAGAATAAAAAAAATTAATTTATTGTAATGTTGTCTTTGTATTCATATAGATTGGGAAAAGTTAACATTATACTTCAAATAAATCAAAAAATTTTACATTAAATAATTTCTTTCTTTCATTCTTTCATTACATATTATTCACATATTTTTCCCAGTAGTATGGCTGGCCATGTGCAAATGGAGGGTGTATCTATGATATGCAAGAATCATTATATCAATTACCTTTCAACATACATATGTTCTAGAAAAGAAGAAATTCATGGTACAAGCACACCCTATGTCTCCCATAAGAAGTCCAACTAACCGATCAAATAGGGAAAAAAAGAGTCCAACGAAGCTCGAGTTTGAGCTTAGAATTGATTAGAACTAAACCAAGCTTTTAATCTTGGGTTCATGATTGATGATACATAAAAAAAACTTAACCACAACTTTGTAGCATATAGTTGTGGCGAAATGAATCTACATGAATGGTTTCAGAAGGCAGCCCAACAATGGCCTTCGCCTGTGATCAATGCAAACCAGGGGTGTTTTTTGTAGGGAGGAGTAGAATAAAATAAAATTGAGTGTTAAATCAATGTAAAAATAAAGTGGAGGGGTTTGGAAGGAAATCGCAAAAAAACAAAAGTGATACTTTTAATTGCACAATATGACATAAAAAGGTCTAAAGCACAAAACGACAAAAAAAAAAAAAAAAAAAAAAAAACTCTTAAACAACAACATAATCACCAAATAGAAGTTTTCCCCCCAGCTCCCACAACTTTCTTTTTAATTTGATTTAGAGTCACTATTCATTTGGGAGTTTTTTTTAAAGGTAATTAAGATCTTTAAATCAACTCAAAAATATAGAAAAAGAAAGTCTATCTACTCAAAAACTCAATCAACAGTTGGCATCCACCTAAGTGACTAGGAGTGGACCCAAGCACATGAGTCAGGGCTTCAGCCCCCTCCCATTTTCTAAAAAAAAGTTTAAAATTGTTAAAACTCTGTCAAGACTTGGCCTTGGGGGGATGCAGCTTAGGCATTATCTTGGAGCCCACTCTTGGCCATTGAGTCAAGGGAGCTAAAAAAAAGGTTAATTTTTAACAGCAAAAAAATAAAAATTACAGCCACTAAAAGTCACTTTTTACAACAAAAAGTTTTTTTGCTGATAAAAGTCATATTTTGCGACAGAAATTTTTTTTTTGCCACTGAAATTGTGGTTTTTACTTGGATATATCGAAAATGCACATTAAATGGCTGTAGAAGAATTTTCCCCTTGTAAAAAGCCCTTTTTTTTGTGATGAGAGATTACAAAATCTTAGAAAATTAATGATATTATATGATCTTAGAAAATTGATGGCATAAAATTTATCTATAGAAAATTTATATGTATACTCGCTTATAATATTAGACTCAAGTTTATACAGTCTTATGGTTTAAATTTATCTATAGAGATTTTCATGGTCTGACATTAGACTATAGCATATGACTAATGTCCGACTATATAATAAAATAGGTAATTGACATTAGACTCATTGCATATAGATGGAAGGTTCATTATATCCCCCTCGCTTATATATACTTTTTTCATATGATTAATAAATTTCCTCATACCGTTGAAGTTTATAAAAAAAATATAAAATTACACTTTAATGAAGATTTTACTCTAATATATTGAGAACCTCATTTTGGGAGTTCGCTTGGAGTGACAAAAATCTCAGGGCCGGCCATGATCCTGTCCCCCCACAACTTCTCAAAATTAATTTTTTTTAAATTACATTTGCCCCATCCTGGGTCAGCCCTTGAAGAGTGATGGTGCGTCATATAATCTATTTTAGTAGCCAGGATTTGGTTATCTTTAGGCTCCCAAACGTCAACCACAAGCATAGCATCATCCCTTCATAGTCATTAGTTCGTGGGTGAGCTTTCAAACCCTCCTCCATCGTGATGTTGATGCATCTAAGGGCCTTACAAGCTTGTTTGCGTCTGAAAATTATTAACACACGTATGGACCCACACGCACACATTCGTTCCATGATATAATGAATGACCATTAGACTACCATTTTCTCAGAACCACTTTTAACATTTGAATGAGAGAAAATGCTCACCTACGACGAGATTAGGTACTGTATTTATCTGTCGAATCATGAGGCCCACTTAGATATGTTTCTATTAGTGGAGTAGGATATCAACAGAATTATCTCTATAAATAAGAGTTATGCAAAAATTAACCTTGCCAATTACCCTAGCTCTTTCAACATTAAATTTTAATAATCTTTTTAGCATAGATTTCTTTTCCAGCTCAATTGAGCAAGTTATAAAGGTTTGATAAACATTAAATGGGACATTGAATTTGATCATGGGAGACAAAAGTGTAAAAGGAGTTGCACTACTCATGGTGCCAAAGTGAGCTCGACAGATCTAGAGTTTAGATAGCTCATTTTGAACACTCACATTTTCAGTAGGTAGGCTATGTCTAGGTATCACTCTTTCATCCACAGCTCATTTGTAGATAGTCATGAGTGGTGTAAAATAAAGATTAACAGTTAATATAGAAATATGACCATCAAATAAATTTTTATGTAATACATTAAAAAAATAAATCAAAAGAAAATGAGAAATGACCATCATCCTCGTAACTCAAATCCTATGAAAGTCAAATGCCACATTACACCTGTCATCCTTCCCTAAATCTCGCACTCCTCACGGCATTTCATTTATACTTATCCTTTTTAATTAATATTTTATAATTAATTACTATTTATCCAGATGTAGAGGACAGAAGCAAAAGACTGAGGAGATCTGATCTCATTGACCAGTCATCCATGTCAATGTGGAAGCTGAACTTTACCAAAAAAAAAAAAAAGATAGAAGCTGAAGAAAAGTAGAAAAGCTTTTCCCATTTGGGTACATAGAACGTCAGCATAGGCATTTTTAAGAAAGTAGAAAAAACAAATACAAGAAGTTTGAGAAAAACCCTGCAGCTGCTTTGCCCCAGAAATCTTTCTATTTCTACCAGACTTTTTTTTTTTTTTTTTTGGCTCCAAACTGGTTTTCAGACTCCTTTTCAATAAACAAGATAAAAAAAAAAAAATCAAACCTCAATGACCATTTCACTGTTATACATGGTCCATAACGTTAGGACTTTCCTTCTTTTAATGATTTAGGGTATCTCAGCCTCTTCCAACATTAGGACACTGGTCTGACAAATTATCGGCCACATGTTTTATAGGGCAGAGACCCGTATCGTGATCAGCAAAGTAAAAGCAGCATAAAACTTACATGTTAGTATATTTTACTTCCCTATATTTTAATGCTGATGCAATGTACTACTACTGATTCTACATATCACATATTTTGTTGTACGGAACAGTTTACAGGATTCTATTAAATTCAAATAATTGAAGGGCAAATGTCAAACCTTAAGACAGCTGTATTACAAACATCCCTAATAAAAATTGGTAATGTTGTAAAAATAAAATAAAATAAAATACTATCCTTAGCCCGTAGGTAACAGTAGTATAAACACATGTGCTTTAAAAAAACGATAATGTGTGCCGTCAAATTATATATGCACTTTTAGCGAATAGTTTTTGCCTATCAAGATTAAATAATTCTCCGATTAAGAGCTAAAGGCTTAGAGGTTGGGCTAGCAAATAATACTTTAGCCGTAAAGAAAAAACAAAAAAGATTTTAGTCTTACTACAACTCTTATTTGCTTGTTAATGATTGATGTTTAAATTTCTTTACAAAAGATTGTTTATGCGATATCCTAATACGGTAAAACATTGTATATCATTTTTATTATGCAAACAATTCTATAGAAATTTATTAAATTTGAATAGTTACTGCCAATCATCGAGTCTAAAAATAAAATAAAATAAAATGAAATCTCATAAGCATTAATCCAGTTGCCACCCATCAGATTACAAAGCAAAAAAAATTTCCAAAAAAAAAAATCAGAGAAAGTTCAGAAAAAGTAACATCTCTATCTGTTTCTCCACCTACTATCAGGCTATTGTAACTAGATTATTATTGATTGGGTTGGGCACGAGGAGGAGGAGGAGGAGGAGAGGCGGAAGAGGAGGCGGTCTTGTGGTTGTGCATCCAGACCTTGAACACCTGCCTGCTCACACCAATCTCTCTGCAGAACCGTTCGATCTCCTCCTCATGATCTTCTCCCTCCTCCTTCTTCTGCAACCGCCACCCGATCCTTTCCGCGAACCTGAGCATCTTCTCCTTCTGCTCCGCCGAGAACTTAGTACGGAACCGCTTCTTCATGGCAGAGTCGGTGGCCGCCGATGAGTTCGGCTGGAAGGCGATGCCCGCCGCCTCCTCGGCGGTGCCGGCGGGGCAGACCATCAGAACCTTGCGGTGGAAGTTGCGGTGGCAGCCGCACGCCGCGCACTGTAGCCCGCCAGCGATGGAGTTGTCTGGGGTGAATTCTCCGCAGCCGTCGGTGGCGTAGCTGCCGAGGTTCGCCGCATGGTTTCGGAGGCATTCTCTGTAGAACTCCTTCATGTTGTTGTCTGATTCCATTTCGATGCCAACTCTCTCTCTCTCTCTCTACTGAGATAATATATAGTGAGTAATTGATCAGGTGGGCTTGGGGTCTTTTGTGTAATTTACGAGATTGCCACTATTTTTTTTTTCGTTTATTGAATTTTACTCGTTTCATGTGATTTTAATTTCTAAGTATTTAGCTTCTAAGACTTGCATTTCTCAAAGTAATTACAGATAAATAAAACGTGAATACATCTTAGTTTATGTCGCACGGGTAGCTTAAAGCAAGATCGAATTATATTGGGTGATTAAGAGTTTTGATTCTAATCAAAGACAGTTGATTGACCGATAGATTGATTGACTATAAGAAGTAACTCTCCAATATTGCTATATAAAGAAAGGTGGGTAATCTAAAATGGATATTTCATAGCCCTAACATTTGAAAGCAATTTTTTTGTAACAATGGCTATTTAGATCGAATACATAAAGATGTTTGGATCAAAGCCAATGTCTATGACCTCATCAGATCCTAGCATATCTTTCATCCCTCATCTTTATAATAATTTTTTGTTAGATTCCATTTGACGATAAATTATTATGTATTAAATTCGAGGCAAACAAGTGGGGCTTATTAGCTTTGAGATGAAACTCCAAGATCATGACAGTGGCCTCGGTTTGATGGTTGGAGTCGTGAAATTTTATTTAACGCCAAGGTGTTGTTATTTTAAGTATTTTGTCGAAGAAGATGAGCCTCACTTACTGCTTTTAAATAGCCTATTATGGACGAAACGATATTATGTGTATCATTTAAATAAAAGTAAATATGGCAAATACAATAAAAATATTTAATGATGCATGGAGACATCTGCTAAAATATGGGAGGAAAACGGGTCAATTTGTATATCTAATTATTCAAATATGTTAAGACTTGGTATAATATAGTTAGTGCAAAAGGGAAGATGCACCTTAGCATCATATACATGCCTAGAAATTGATCCTTTGGCCTTCAGGTTGATAGTATCTCAGTAGGCTAATAAAAATGACAAATTTTCTTAGCAAAGAAGGGCAAATATGCCAAAAAAAAAACCCTATATTCTTATGGAGAAGGGAGGTTGATGTCATTTTAATTATTAGATGGGAAGCTATTTGTTCTTTATGACTCGTTTCATAATTCATCTTGAAGAGTGTGGTATATAGTAAGCCCACGAATGGGCTTTGTCTAGCTACTAAGCACGGCTTTGAGTTTGTTAGATTGTTAATGCGTTTGAGTTGGAGTTACCATTTTAAGCACATGCAAGTAATGGAGTGATGGCATTTTGAGGTAGAAGGGATAAGAATGACTTTAATGTCAATGAACAGCATTTTCCTTTGGTGTGGAAATGGAGGATGAATTACAAATAATTGTAATTAATTTCATATTATAAACTTAAGTGCAGCAAGTGATGTATATACATGGCAGGGTAGGGTTACGCTGCATTGTAGTATGGCTGAGCGTCTCATTTTAATGCATGTTGGGGCCCATTTTTTTAAAATTCGAGTCATTCATTAATCCTAAAACCCTTAATATTCATTGAATCTAAGTTTTTAAAGAAACATTCAGCGGTCCAATCATTTAGATTGATCACATATGAGCATTTTTCTCCATTTCTATTCTACCAAGAGAATAACCAGGCAAGTTCATCATACGCTTCTGATGGAGTTTAATCTAATTGATTGTGACAATGTTACATATTTAAATGATAAATTATAGGGTGATCATGATTACAAAGGGTTTTAAAATTGATGGATGGCTCGAATTATAAAAAAGTGGGATCCACCATGCCTTAAAATGGGGCACTGCACTACTGGTACTGCACTGTAGCCCTGCCTTACATTGTCATATAAAAATTTCAAATCTTGTGGCTTACCAACCCCTCACATACACAAACACGTGTGCACACAGACAAAACTCGCATTTTTTTTATTAACTAATCTCGTTTTCTTTGTGAGAAAAATGAAACTGAAGGACTTTCTATGGTTTTATTTTTTATTTTTTGGCGTGAGAAACTATTGATTACTGTGGTATAATCTATTCCTACTACTTGCACAAGGCAGAAAGGTTTTCTTCTTTGATACAAATTTATTTTCTGCCAAAAACAAATGCTTTAGCTTTCAAAGGATCGATGTACCATATAAAATTCTGACATGGAACAACTAGAAATCGCTTTTTCTCCAAAATCATTTTCATTTTTCAAAGAAATGCTCCACAGAAACATAAACTTAAGTAATCTGGTATTCAGAGAAACAAAATATTGATACAAGATTTTGATTGCGTGCACACATGCAGGCCCAGTGAGGATAACTATTACTCAAAAAGTTGAAATAAATGGATGGTATATGGTTTGAGTTATTGTCACAATAACGTTCTCGGGTTTTTTCGTGATTTTAATGGTGAAATCGGAAAAAAGCCAAGTAGCTAGCTAGCTAGAAAATAGAAATGTAGTGTTTTCTTTAAAAAAAATGTTCAAAAGGTTAAATATATAAATTTATTGTAAGTATGGAAACTTTATTGTAATATTTTAAAAGTGCCACCTAATACAATATAAGTGTCACAGGTTCTATGAATTAGGTAAAAGAAGGAAAATCAATAAATACCATGAATGTAGTGAGAAATGGGAGGATGCATTTTGAGTTAGAGTTAACATGGCTTTAAATAAGGATGAGTGAAAAGTTATGAGTAATGAAGTCAATTCAACAAAAATGGGATAAGGCTTCAATAATGATGACAAAATATGATGATATTACCATATTAATATTGTGATATCATCATGTTGACATTTTGTCCCAATGTTTTTCTTATGGTACTTCAAATTTATAGTGATCAATCTTAAGTTGCTAACTAATACACGTAAAATGTTTAAGCGTAAAAGGTGTGGCAAACTAATTACTTAACTTCCAACAAGAGTACATCACGCGGATAAGAAGCAGTATGAGGCCCATAACCGAACACAAAACGTTGCATGGAACCTTTTTTGTCAAGTGCAGATTTGAACCCGGGGCATGTTGGCAGTGATACCATCACAAGTTGCTAACCAATCCACCTAAAATACCTAGGCATACATGTGTCAAACTAACTACTTAACAATCAATACAATGATAATAATTTCGACAACTAATCCTAATTGCAAGATTCGTATATTATAGCAATAACTTGAAGATCCAACCACGACTATTGGGGAATTAAAAAATGCTTATTTTTAAAACTATTGTCCCTGCAACTTTTGACTTCTTAAAGCCAGAGCTACACACATGGCACACTAGCATTCAAAATTTTTTTTCTTTTTTTGTTCTTTTCTCAGCCTATGACATTGGGACTTAAGATAGCCTACACAAATGGAAAAAGAAAGTCCACAAGTGGGAAAAATAGTACATTCAAACGAGAAGAAAAGTCCACACATGTGGGAAGAGTGATATACCCAAGGACCAAACTTTGGGCAACCAAGTGACATGCGGAGTTGCTTAGTTGACAACCCCTCGTTGCCAACATTTAGTTGTTAGGGTTATCTGTGTGGGATGAATTCAACAGCAAGGCGCTATTTAAAACATTTATGCAAATTTCAAAAACCCTTTAATTAAAGAAAACTTCAATAGATGGAATAAGGCTTTAATTACGATCATGTTCAGGACAATAACGACCATGATAGTCAAACCTCAATCATAGTTTTTAATATTGTTTCGAACCTCATTTCAGTTTGACCTCCAAAATAAAAAGTTTCGGCTGATTCAAAATTTTGGCAAAACATTTCGGAATTATATTTCAGAGAAATGTAAAAAAATAATGTATATATATAGGAAAATAAAAAATGAAAAAAATGGATTTAATTCATTTTAGTAAAATTTTTTATATTAACATTTTGACAAAATATAAGAAATACAAAGTATATATAAGTAGAAAAAGTAAAAAAAATTAAAAAATGATTTCGGTTTAAATATGAAATTTCAGCCAAAATTGACCAAAATGTCCGAGATTGACCGATATTTAAAATGAAAAGTTTTGAGTGTCATTTCGTTTTAGCAACTTGGCCGCGACGGAGAATATTGCCCATTTTGGCCAAAATGGTACAATATTGAAAACGATAAGCTCAATGCAACCAACACAATTTAAAGGCCTGTGCCTGATCCAACAAAGAATTATTTTGAATCATAATAGTTTATAGATGTGACAATTTAGAGCTACATTATATCCTAATAAATATTATGGGGCAGGGCACCTTTTTCTCGGAAGGACAATCAAGGATCAATCCCTGAGACCCCCTTAACAACATGTTTTACAAAAAATGGCCATCCTAAAAATTATCTTCTTACAAAGTGCTCTCCTATAAAGGTGAATTTTCTAGGTTTCACCCTTGGGTCCCGTCATCACTTTAAAGAACTTTCCTGCTCGAATTGATTTAGAAAATTCACTCATCCGACTATTTAACATATTTTAGAAAAAAAATGTTCAGATATTGTGAGACCCACGAAATACATATGTCAATACGAAAAGTGACAGTTAGAAAGACCTATCAACACACTCAAAGTTAAGAGTGACATTGTTGGCACAACCGTATCACGGTTTTGGGTAGTATCACTCTGCCCAGCCGATACAGCATTACAAAAAAAAATAAGACCTATGTTTTAAACTAAGGGTAAACATAATATCACCCTAATAAGATGATCGGGGTCTAAAAATTTTTTAACAGTTTCGAAAGTGCTTCTATCATATATAGAATCATATCTTACATTTGCCAATTCATGTTTTTCTGCCTTCGAACTTGATCTGACCATGCTTGGAATCAGTGTGAAAATAATTTGAAATCAAATTCAAGCTTTTTCCCTTTCTGGGAGTTCTACTAAAAATTTGGATGGTCAAGGAATGGATAATGTTAACCGAGAAAAATGGCAGTCATGTTAATGTTCTGAAAAGCAGTGCGAAAATTGAAAAGGTGACAGACTGACAGTGCTGGAAGAAGCCGAGTCAGGCTCCTGAACTGACTCCTCTCTCTCCCTCTCCCTCTCCAACTCCCTCTCTTGTGTAATTTTCTACGAACATTCTCATCCCTCTCTCTTGTGTAATTTTCTACGAACATTCTCATTTCTCCCTCGTGTACTTGAATGAAAGTCAAGATGGTGAAATGGAAACCAGTCTTCTTCTTAAGTATTATATTCTCAAAGAGGAGTACTGAACATGAGCTGTCGGATGGCCAACTTGCAAACAGCGTCGAGAAATTTGACTGCTTATCCTTGGGCATCTCTATCTCTGCACAGAATACATAGAAAATTATTATCAAATAACCCCCACTTAAACAATATTAAATATGTAACAGTGTACTGAAACATGGAAGAGGTGAAAAATATTAAATAAGGATGTAGATGCATTCTTTTGACTTTTCATGAATTTAAATTATTCGGATATTGAGTGGGTGCATATTCATTTCTCATTTCTGGTTAAATCATTACCATTGGAGGAAAAGTTATATAGCCATCAGGATTAGATGTTCACCTTTAATTCTTTGACTGTTAGCACTTGCAGAAATATAAAGTCATACACTAAGAAAGTTAATTATGTAGAACAAATTAAACAAGCCCATAACAAGAGTTCTTGTAAAGATGCATAATCAAATAGATAATAACTCAAATTTACCCAATCAGGCTAATATTCATGACGATAACATAAAGAAAATGAGATTAGCTTTTTTTTTTAATCTAAGTCTTTATTTTTTCAAAGATAAATTTAACAATGCATATCACTGACAAAAAATTTTAGAAAACCCCTTAGTTTAGAGGAGATTTTTTATAGCTTTTTACATATGGCCTCCTCTGGAAAAGTTTTTTTTGATATAGTACCAACTCAAAAAAATTTAAAAAAATTGGTTTTGTGGGTTTACTACCCAAGGTCTCAGGTTCAATTTTCGCTCCTTGTATTATATGGATATTATGTATGTGATTATGTATGTATTTCTTAGAAAATAGTCTTTTCTCATTAGAATCATATAAACTTTGGGCCGGAGGTCAAAACTCTTAAAGGGGGAATGATGAGAAATACCCTTTGTCATCACAAAAAAAATAAAAAATGGCTCCACCCCGATTAGATTAAGTTCTCACTAGTGTGAAAGTAGCTCATCTCTGCAAGAAAAAGAGAATAGGATCATTCTTCTGTTCCCCTGTTTGTGTTTGACCTAGTAGTTGTATACTTGTTTTCAGATTCCTAAGATTAGTAAATTATCCATGTGTCTGTCCTTGTCTCTAAACTCCAGACACGTAGTATCCTAATAGAAACTATAGTCTTGGGATTAGGTGGAAGATTTGTCCAATTTCAATAGTTTGTCATGGTTCTGAGATTCGGTCGCCGCCATGGTGGGACCCACTATATGAACGGCCTGCCTGTCGTCCAACGTGTGTGCCGTTAATTTCAGGAATGAGTTTCTCTGGATTATAGAAATGGTAGAAATTTGGATTTCAAGATTTCTTCTCCAACTCCTGATGTTGGTTTTTACTATTAAAAAGTTCTAAGAAATCTGTTTGGGAATAGATTTCCAGTATATCTTTTGCTTGGACATTGTTTGAAAAATCTTTGAGAGAATCAATGTGTCTAGCTCTCTGGATTTGTATGACGTTCTCAGAATCTTTGGCTTTCAATAAAGATGAAATTTCTAAAATTCTAATTTAGTTGAAAGAATCAGAAGTCATTTTGAAGGAGTGTTTTGCATAGATATATCACAAATTTTTGTATGACATGTTCTAAAATGCCTAGACTCTTAAAACTTCTTGTTGGATATTCTATTCAATTTCAATCTCTTTAAAAAGAAATATTGTAAAGTGATGATGTCAACCGATTGATGAGCACATTGCAGTGGGTCTCATTAGGTGGGCCCCGCCATAGAGCTCAAGCAGATTCTGTGAATGTTAAATTCCAAATAATTACAAGACCCATCCATTGAGTTTTCTTTTTTTTTCTTTCTGTCTTTCTTTTCTTTTAGTTGGGTCTTGCATCCTATACATGAAGATGTTTATGTCATGCACTTGGATAGTGGACCCTACCTATGCAGATGAGACGACCCATTTGTAATTGGTAAAATGAGCAACAACTCAAACGGTTTAACCACTAGTAGTTTCTACGTTTGTGCGGCTCACCGCCGCCAATGGAACCCTAGGTGAGGGAAACCTCTAACAAATTTTGACTCTCCTGAATTTCACGGCTCTATGATGATGTCATCTATCCTTGTGTAGCAACAACGTTTCGTGAGTTCCATCATTTGATGGGCTCCAATCATCATTTTGATCAGGAAAAATAGTAATTTATTCCGTCTTTCGATCCGATTGCAAAGTGCCCCCTAGTTTAAACTTTTGCATTAAAACACTCAAACTGGCAATTAAAGTGAAAAATGAATATCTGTTAGAAGAACTTATAATAGTACTAAATTATCCTTATTTTTTATACGATTTTATCATTTCCTTTCTTCCTCTTACATTCATCGGAAACCTCCAAACCCACCTCAGAAATACTGGATAATCCTCTACATCTCGGTTGGAATCCTCCTTGTGAACTTGTCATTGGAAATAAGCAACAGAGAGAGATTAGAAGCAAATAAATCTGTGGAGAAATCAAGATACACACCAGCAGAGATAGATGCTATACGTTCACGTCTGCCTTTAATATTGCCATGAAGAATTTTTCCTTCCTATACTTGCTTGATCAACGGTGGGCCCTGTAGATCTGGACTGTAAGCGCAGTATGAGATAAGTCTCCAGTCGAAAGATTTCACCTAGAGCAGACCACATACTACATACTGTACTTGTGGTCGAACTCATGGGGGACCATATACTATCAACGTCCACCAAGGCTATCCTTTTTTTTTTTTTGCATAGCCCACGAATCTTTTTTCCTAGTTAAAAATCATAAATTACATGAGCAAAATATGTAAAATTTCCCATCCAAAATCAGACATTCATCCGTGACAAACTGAAGACATTATATCATTCGTACATTTCTCAACTTGCAGTATTTAAACAGTTCTTGAAACACGTTCACTACTCCAAGGTGCACACAGATAATCACCTGAAGTCCCCATTGGTGTGAGAAAGAATTGGACCAACCTCGTTCACGGTGGCATGCACAGATGGGTGGGTCCCGTCATTTCTATTGATGGCCCCTAAAGAGTAGTCAGTTCAGTAAATATTGTGGCCTCCACCAAACATCTATTTCACTACTTGGAAAACAACTACTCAAGTTTGTAATGGTTTCTGGCAAGAGAAAAAAAAACGAAAGAAAGTAAGAAAGAAAGAAAAATAAATTGTAATGGTACCCAAGGCAGTCACACGATGGTGTAGACCTCTTCTGATCATTACATGGTGTTTACTTTCAGTTAGACCGACTACGAACTGAGTCCATTTGAATTTTCACAAACTCTTTCATCCCTCCCAGCACTAAAGATGAAATGACAAAATTTCCACAAAGAAATGTCTACAAAAGCAAAACAGATATCTTGAGAAGCGGCGCAAGTTTCCCCCTGAAAATTTCCAGCATCAATTAGCCGCCTTTTAGTTGATTGCGACATGAAGAGGATGGTACCCAGAGCACAGCAGCCATTGAGCCTGTAGCTCCTCCCTCTGAATGGCACACGTGCTCCTGTTAGGCTCAACTGGGGCATTTGCCTGAGCTCTCACTCCCCCACAGTGCAGGTGACGCCGGTCCAGTTGCATGGGGTGGAGTCGTTTGGGTTCCAGTTGGAGAGGGCTTGGGAGGAACGGGAAGGGATGAAGAGAGAGGGAGAGGGAGAGGGAGAGGGAGAGAGAGAGAATAGAGAGGAGAAGGGGAGGGAGAAGGCGAGGACAGAAGAGGAAGAGGGAGGGGAGGAAGGATGCAGGGGTATTTGAAAAAGATTTTATTATTTTTTTAAATAAGTGCATAAATTGATAAATTGTATATGTTTAAAGAGAGGTTTCTATAAAAAAAAATAGATTCTGTCACTTTTACACTTCAGTGTAAAATCCAAGGTAGTTTGCAAAAATTTAAAGTTGATAAAAGTACTTTGTAATCAAGTCAAAATACATACACTTTTACACTTCAGTGTCAAAGCTTATCCGTGGCCGGAGGGGACGGTAGAAAAGGGGAGGAGAGAGGGAGAGGAAAGAGGTGTGGGGAGAGAAGAGGTGGTGGTATTTTGAAAAACTTTGGGTTTTTTTTTTCCTTTGCCTGACTACACTAAGTAAAAATGAGTCTTAATTTAGCAACTCTCCTTATGAAAAGGGCCCATAATTTTGAGACCCGATTTTATGAAGCGCATGTTTTTAGGTAGGGTTATACTGAAACAAATTCATAACATATGTGAGGAAAACAATTCTAAGCAAATGACTTTACTAGTGAAAATTAAGTGATTAAATGAATCAGATTGTCCAGCACAAATATAAGATTTATGGAGAAATGACCAAGCACAACATCCCAATCCAACGTTAACTTATACTTTTAAAATCGTAGTTAAATTAGGGTCAAACAATTGACATTGAGACATTCTTATATGGTTTTGGTGTCTTTGCACATTTGCTGATTAAAATTGGTAGAATCAAGGGATCTAGGACTGAAGAGTTCATAGTTCACTTGTGTGTCATTATAGTAATGCTATTGTAATTTAAATGGTTTTGGAGAAAATCTTGAAAGCTCTAATATCTCTTTTAAGGCAAGATGCAGAAGAAATATTATTTTACTATTATCTTTTCATCCCAATAACATAGGCCTAAAGATTCAATTGCTTCTTTTAATTTCTGAATCTCTATCTTTTCCTTAAGGCCAATATGAATTTTTTTTATAATTTCATTATATTTAATATAAATCTATTTCTTAAAATTTTTTGTTTTTTAAATGTAATTTTAACTATATCTATGTTATGATTTATATGATAACATTCATTTACATTTTATTAAAATATTAATAATTTTTAACAAAGTTTAATTTTTTTTCATAGCACAAGCCTTGAAGCCTTGAAGCCTTGAAGCCACATATATTATCTCTCTCTCTTGCATAATTTTAGCTGTTGCATAATCCCCATCAATACTTTTTTATACTAAGGATTAAAAAAGAATAGAAAAAAAGATGCCACTTGTTTATATATTTTCTCACCATTTTCTTTCTTTCAGCTCAAAAATTCTATAAACATCCAACGCAAGATCCTTCTGCACTGTGGACAACTTGTTTGTGTCAAATTGCAGACTGACCCATTTGTGGTGGTGGCTGACTACATCATTTTTGGTCTTCAGAATGAAGGACAAAAAGGACTAACCTATCCTCTTCGATCTCACACTCCTATTGGATTCAATTTTATTGAGTTTTATATTGTTATAAATTGTTTCGAATTTTATATTGGATGCAGGCAAACTCGTGGGCACTCACCTTTTTTTCTTATCCACTTTCTTTTTAATGCCATTGAATCATAACCAGGTAGGTGACATATAGTTGATAAGAGTTAATGAGGTATACTTTCACCATTATCATTTTTATTTTGCTTTTTTCAATATTAGTTTTTAAAACAATTGTATGGTGATATATCCACATTCCACACCTTCACAACATGAATTGATCAAGGTGCAGGAGTAGTCGATTAATCTAACTTAAAACATTTTGGCAAGAACTCCGCAATACTGATTTGTGTTATGTGCATGGCATAAGCAATACTTCCACATGATACAAATGATACAGTGAGTAGGGTTCATTAGATGGCCTTAAGAACCAATTAAAGCTCTACTAGACTTGAAAATAGAAATTCCAAGCCATACAACTTCTCAAACAATGCACTGCTAGTTCCATGACAACTGTTTTCATTTGCCCATTCATGAATATTAGAAAGTAACAAAATGGTTAAAAAAATCATGTCATGATTGCAATTCACAAGGATAATAAAATCCAAAAAATAACGATTCTGATGACATGCAAATATGTTTGATATGACTAATCTAATTATCATAGAGTTTAAAAATAAATAGTACATATAAAAGAGGATATGATGTACCTTTCTCAGCCTTTGGGCTAAGATAAACAATAAGATGTTATGGGCCACAACACCCACTTCATAAAAAAGAATGGCGTAAAATGGGAGTAGAAACATAGAAAAAACAAAAAACAAAAAATTAAAAAATAAAAAATAAAAAGAGAGGCGAACCTAGTGGATTGCCGTTATTTCAGATGAAAATGGTGTGCAGACGAGAGATCAATAGAACCAAAAAGAGAGAGGCACTTCTAGCAATAAGAGGCGATTGGAGAGAAGAGTCTAAAAGTGCCTCACTTTTTAGTTTTTTAGTAATCTCTCTTCTGCAGATACATGCAGACCATGAAGCTTTCAAAAGGGATGGACCCTGAAGCTTCTAACAATTAAAAGAAAGAGAATTAGATAGTATGAATCCTATGGTAAGATCGATTTTTTTTTCTCCGTAAACGATGAAGGCTTTATATATTTATATAGGCGTTGCAAAAGTTAGTTATTTTGTCTTTTCTTCTATGAAGTTGCAAAAGTTGCACCTATTGCATGAACTTGGAGTAGGTGGGACACTTTTTTTCGTAGGAGGTAGGTGGGGCACTTACACTGCACTTTACTCAAATGGATAAAAGTGTGTGCCCCACCACGTGTGAACGGCTCAATAAAAAGAAAATATTAGTTCAGCTAATTTCAATATAGCCATTGATAGTCATAAGAATGAGGATCACTGACCAAGCCATATGGTGATTCCACTGGTTGGTTCGTTAGTGACCATGGGTTGGTTAGTTGCGTCAAATACGAGTCAGATTTGGGTGACGTCGAAGTTATGCAAATTGCAAAACCCATTGCCCCATTCTGTATCATTTATTAATAGTTTAACCTTCTAAACTATTAACCATGGATGGGCTCCCTTTCTGAAATAAAGGCGGTTCGTGGGAGCCATCCACCTTCAATTCGCGAGAGCTATTAATCATAGATGAGGGCTGCCTTTTAGAAACCCGTTTATGGAGGTTTGTTTGGATTAGAATTAGAATCATAATTATAATTATACTTAGTGCGAGAGGGTTGAAAAAATTCAGGTCGGATTAACCTGAACTCAAATTTATTGGTCCCAACCCTAATCCGAACCATTTTTGAAACAGATTAAAAACCTTCAGCCCACCTAACTTAAATTTATTGTGGGTTGGGTCGGACTAACCCAACCTGACCTATTTAATTACTTTTTTTTATGTGACCAAACTCATTTTGTGTAGCCTAATTTTATTTGTAAAGTTTTTCTTAGGTCTGAATTCAATTCAACTATTGCATTGAGCATGAATTAATTTTCAAGGTGTACAAAAGGGTGCCACTATCCATTAACCATTTCTAGCCCATTTATTGAGAAAATTCCTTTCCAATTTTTTTTAATTTTTAATGTCATATTTGAGCATGAGTATAAGACTCATTAATACTATTGTATTCCATTTATATTCATATTTTATTGGTAAAATTTTGTGCTTAACTACCCAACATAAAAATAAAAGACAAATTAATATTTCAAGTACAAAAACATTATATTGTCAAATTAAAAAAAACAAAGCTTCATATTTGAAGTGTCAAAGTATTTAACCATACAACATAAAAATAAAAGAAGCAAACTATTATATAACTTCTTCACGTAAGATTAATAGTCACATGGTTTATGACCTATAGAAATAAGAAAGTCACATAAAAATTAAAAAATCACATTAAATTAGTAAAACTTAAATGGGTCAATTGGGTTAGGTGGGTTAACCCTAATACGACCTGTTTTTGTATGGGTTGGTAAGCCCTAATTTGTGATCAGCCTGTATTTTAAATGGGTCGGGCCAACTTTTGCTTGCTCAATGGTTATAAATTTGATAGAGAAAATGATATCTTGCTTGAGGGAACCAAAAAAGATATCTTGCCAATAGTGAGAGGCATATCAATTTGTTGTTGAGGCCACTCACATGTGATCACATGTAGGACCCACTTGGACACACACATGGAGAGAGAATATTCTCTAGGACCACATCTTGGCTAATTTCAATGCCTCGTCCATTGTTTGAATAACATCCTTATCAATGAATTTTTTCATTTTTCGCCATTGAAAAAAAAAACCCCACATTTGAGTTGGTAAAGAGAGGAAAAGTGAGAGATAATTGTCCAAATCTTCCAAACCCACAAAATATCCTTTCTTCCATTGATTCCTCGGTCTCCAGCTCCCCCCATTGAATTTTGCAAGTCCACAAAGGCAAAGAAGCACGTTTAAGTGAATTCTAGGTGTTTCCCAAACCTAAGATGTGTTGATTCTTCCCATAAAAAATCCTTAGAGAGGATAGTATGGTTTAAAGGCAAAGGAATCCTTTAGATAGAAGATTCCTTTTACCAAGGGCATGTTTGAATATCATCCTCCTTTGAGAAGAATCCTCTTTAATTTTCCTTGATTTAAAAAAAAAAACCCATATTTGGGTAAAGAAAGGAAAAGTGAGACAGGATTGTTTAAATCCTTTAAACCCACCAAAAATCCTTTTTTTCATTAATTCCTTTGTCTCGACCTTCCCACATCAAATTCTACAAATCCACAAAGGCAAAAAAGTAATTGTGAATGAATCTTGGTGTTCCTAGGATGCAATGATTCTTCTTATAAAAAGTTTTTAGAGAGGATAGTTTGGTTCCTAGGGAATGATGGAATCTTCTAGATTGAGGATTTCTCTTAGTTTACCAAAGATGCCCAGGTAGGTTTGGATATCATCCTTCGAGATGAATCCTCTCTTATTTTCCTCAATTGCAAAGAAAACTCATGTTTTGGTGAAGAGAGGAAAAGTGAGAGAGAATTGTTCAAATCCTCCTAATCCACAAAAAATCCTCTCTTGCAACCTCATCTCCACCTCCCTCATCATATTTTGCAAATCCACAAAGGCAAAGAAGCACTCGAGAGTAACTCTCATTGTATGAACAAAAATGGAGACAAACTCTTGCATTGAATATCATTAAATCAAAATTACAAGAAAATTCCCTTTTTATATTTGGGGTGGATTACAATGCTCAAAACCAAAAATACAATGCCCTAATCTAAGAAGGAACCTGCTTCTGGTCCTTGATCTGCTTCTTTCTTTACAAGTAAAATGAAAGGGACTATATGAATGACCAATTTGCATCATGGCATCTGGTATTTGATATTTCTTCAACACCTTTTCAATCATTGGATTAGTAATCCATGATGGTTATAGCATTAGACCCACTAATCCTCACATCTTTCACCATTGGATTTATGATCTGAGAATAATCCACATATTCTGTGTAGTGTTCCACCATTAGATCAATGACTCCTATGCTTTTTTTTTTCTTTTATCATTGGATTGACAATATGAGGTATTTGCACCGTGTGATCGATGATCCACATGAATTTAATCTTGGAGCTTTCATAAAGAATTCAAGTGGGCAAACCAACTTATGAAATGTTATAGTGGATCCCCTTGGGCCCATGTCTTAGGTTTGAGGATGAGTATTGGAGCATACCCACAACGATCGATATGTCTGGACAATATTAGGAACAGAAATACTAGATACACAACCCTTTTCACAACCAATTTCACAACCTATTGAGATGGCATGCCGGCGTGGAATGGCTGGGTACCACTTGTGTTTTAAGTTGTGCTGCAGCTATTGAAACGAGAAACCAGCCCCACTTGTGTTTTAAGTTGTGCTGCAACTATTGAAACGAGAAACCAAGCGTGGGAAAAAGAAAAAAGAAAAGAAAGAGAAGGGGAAAACCTTAACGCAGGCAGAAGAAGCATAGGCAAGCACTGCTCCAGCCCCAGCAACAAAGAAACCAAGCCTTCCCAGCCCTTGCTCACCGACTCTCTCTCCCTAATCGTAGAAGATTCATCCCCAATCCTGCTCACCGAGTCTTCCCAGCCCCTGCCCATGGCTGCCTCGCCACTACCTGCTAAGTAATTTTTACATTCGCAACTTGGATGGGAAGTCAATAAGGATTAGGCTTCAGGTAGGGGATGGCTCTTTCCCGCTTTCTTTTTTTTTTTTTTTTTTTTTTTTTTGAGTTCCTGTTGTTGTTTCACCGATGGCAACAAATAAAGGTACCACTAGATATTGGGGATGGGATGTTGAGCACCAAACAGAGGCACCCTTTGGTTCAAAGGAGATCGTGTGGTTTGGGGCATGGGCGTTGGGGGGGGGGGGGGGGGGGGGGGGGGGGGGGAATGAATTGGGATCTGTTGATTTTTGCTGAATTTTAAGATGGGATGGGTTAAGAGGGTCTTGGTTTTTTTCTTTTTTTTGTGATTTTTGTTTTACTTCCACCTTCTTGAGTTTTCCGCAAATTTTTTTTTGGTTTTTGTAAATTGATAATGTTAGGTGAAAATGTGGTTTTTTTTTTTGCTGGATATTAGGATGGCAAGGGCTCCAATTCTCGGTTTTTTTTTTTTTGTTTTAATTCCACCTTTTTTAGTTTTCTACAATGTGAGAATTTTTTTTATTTTGTTTTTTGGTTTTGTAAATTATAATGCTAGGTGATCGTTTATTCAAATGTAATTAAGATGGTCCCAACATAATTATGGCGTCGTGTTGCGAACATCGGCTTCAGTTATGGGCACCAGGGTTTTCCAATCTAGCTTTCTTCAACCCCTTTAAGAAGGTGGCCTACCAAAGTAAATTTAATGTGGGAAACAACTAACAAATAAATAGAGAAACCAAATGAGTTACAACCACCCCACTACAAGTTAAAAAGACTAAACACTGATATATATGTGCTTGTGTATATTATGTGAATGGAATTCTTTTATCTTAACCTACTAACCCAATATATTTCTTTTCCTTTTCCTTTGATTAATACTATGTGAATGGAATCTCACTCAATCTTGTTGCCTTTAAAATGTATATCCACCACAATAGATATTATTTACAAATTAGATCATGGAAGTTGTTTTATTAGTTATGTTGTATAAATTTAAAGATATTGTTAGATCATGGATGAAACAGATGTGGAACTCAATGATGCTATTGACAATGAAATGGATAAGCTAAGTAATGTAGAAGAGAATCAAGAGGAACCTAAGGCTAGGATGGTTTTTTATTCTACATATCAAATCATGGAACTTTACAAAAGATATGGGAAGGAAACGTTTTGGAGTGGCTATACGGTCATCAAAAAAGGGACCCGATGGGAAATTGAAGTATATGGTCATTGCTTATAGCCATATTGGAAAGCAAATGTTCACTGGTAACAACCACATAAAATTGTATCCACAATAAAAAAAAACTAAGTGCAAAGCCAGATGTGCAGTACTTCTCTGCTCGAATGGAAAATGGTTGTTAAGTACAGTGGTACTTGATCATAACCATCAATTGAGTCCAAGTAAATCCCGATTTTACAAATGCCACTGGGCTCTTAATTCAGCTGCGAAAAAGAGGCTTCTATTAAATGATCAATCATGCATTAGGTTAAACAAAACTTTCAATTCATTTGTGGTTGAGGCAGGGGGACACGATAATGTACCCTTTATAGAAAAGGATTGTAGAAATTATCTCAATAATTATAAGCGTTTACAGCTAGGTGAAGGAGATGCTACTACAATGCTTGATTACTTTATAAAGATGCCTGATGATAATGCTAGATTCTTTTTCACGATGGATTTAGATGACGAAGCTCGACAGGGAATGTATTTTGGGCAGATGCAAGGAGCAGAACGACATTTTAGGAGTTTAGTGATGTAGTAACTTTTGACACAACATACTTGGTTAACAAGTATGACATGCAATTTGCTTCTTTTATAAGAGTGAATCACCATGGGTAATCAACGTTGCTATCGTGTGTGATATCAAATGAAGACACAAATTCATTTATATGGTTATTTCAGTCTTGGATTAAATACTTGCGTGGGTGCTCTCCTAATGCAATAATGACAAATCAAAACAAAGTCATGGAAAAGGCTGTAAAAATTGTTTTTCCAAATGTACGACACCGGTGATGCTTGTGGTATGTTATAAAAAAATTGCCTGAAAAATTAAGAGGGTATAAATAGTATGAGTCAATCAAGTTTTGTATGCAAAATGTTGTTTATGATTCATTGACAAAAGAAAATTTTGAAGTAGGATGAGATAGATTCATTGGGAGGTACGCACTAAAAAACAATGAATAGTTGTGTGGGTTGTATGAAGAGAGATATCGTTGGGTTTCTCCCTTCTTGAAAGATATTTACTGGGTAAGCATGTCAACAACTTAACGGAGTAAAAGCATGTATGTATTCTTTGATGGGTATGTCACTTCGAAGATAACTTTGAAACAATTCATCGGGCAATATGAGAATGCATTGGCGAAAAAGGTTGAAAATGAAAAATTAGAATATTTCAATTCTTTCAAAGCATGCATCCCTTGCATTATACATAATGAGATAGAGAAGCAATTTCAAACTCCTTACACTACTGCAAAATTTAAAGAGTTTCAGAAAGAGATAATGGGAAAGATTTATTGTCACTTGTCTCCGTTAAAGGAATATGCTGGCTTTTATGAATGCATAGTTGGTGAAGTTGTATCATATGGAGACAGTCACCGGCATGCACCTTTCAATGTTTCGTTGAATAAGGAGACTCATGAAGTTAATTGTAACTGCTGGTTGTTCAAGTATAGGGGAACATTGTGTAGGCATTAAATTGCAGTCTTGATAGAGAGGAAAATTTATCGAGTGCCGTGCAAGTTCATCTCAAAGAGATGGAGTAAAATTGTTGAAAGGAGGCACCGCAAGATTCGCATCAGTTATGACAACTAGTTTGTCAAACCTGAAGCAGGCCGCATTAATAAGATGTGCAATGCCTTCTATGAGGTTGCAGAGTTAGCATCAAAGTCTCAAAGTCGGTGTGTGAAGGTGATGGCACAGATACAGGATATACATTCGGAAAAAATGGAAGAAGATGAAGTTGTGGATACATACAAGCTTTCACTCTCATGTGGGGATGACATTGGAATTCCAAAAGAGAACAGAACCATACTTGATCCAATTACTCCTCGTCAAAAGGGCAACCACCATATAATAGGAAGAAGTCTAAAGTTGAGCAAGCCATTAAGAAAAAAATGAAGAAGACAAAGAATAAGACCACAATTATTGAGGCAACTATAGAGAAGGTTGAAAACATTAATTTTTTTCTTTTAATTTACTTTGATTTATTTTGGGTACTTGCTAACTATTATTACTTTATATATGTTAGGATTTTGAGACAACCATTGCCATGGATTATGATGTGCTTGAAACACAATTGAGTGTAAAATTTAAAGTAAGAATGATTTATTTTGTATTAGTTTGTAATAGTTTTAATGTTATATTGACTAAAAGTATAATGTGACAATGTAGGAGTTTGAAATACAACAAGCAAACATGAATGACTACCCAAATATTATTGGCACAAGTTTATATTTTGGTCAACCATACATTGGCATTCAAATGCAACAACAAGTATGCACATTCCACTTTTTTCCATGCCATGGAAATTACATGTATTTTTACTAATTAAAGGGTTTTTTGTTTTTTGTGACAATGTAGGTTTTCATGCGTCATGAAGGACATGCCATGAATTTTGAATGGGATTGAACTTTGAATCATGAAAAACGTTGTTGATTTAACTATTAATTTGGGTTTTTTTATTTTGAGTACTTAGTTACTTTATGCTTCTGATTCTAGATTTGAAGATGTTGTAGTGCTTGAACAAGCGGTTTGATCCACTGTGTGGAGAACATGTATTTTGAATATTAAGTTACTTTATGCTTTTGGTTCTATATTTGGAGGTATTGTTGTAGTGTTTGAACAAGCGGTTTGATCCCCTGAACATTCTCAATGCCATTTCGGAAAATAAGTTGTTTGAACCCGATGGGCAAGGGCGCTTTCATGGGATATGCTTTAATGCAGCTTCTACGATTCAATACTAGTGAAGTAAAACCTATTGGAGTCACATACCACACAGCACACCCAATAGACACAGGCTCAACAATGAGCACATTGTTGTCTAGAAATTTCTTTTAATAATTTGAGATATGTTTGTGCAGCAAAAGAATTTTACTAATGTAAATTTCTATTTTTGCAGCAGAGGGAATTATGTTTTGAAAAGTCAAAATCCATAAATTTTCCTGTTTTTGCAACAGTGAAGAATTATGCATTCATGTCTCACCCTTTAAAAGATCAAAATCCTCCGTGGAGGGTTTGTTCATGTTTTTGCTTTTCCTCGAGAAAATTGTATGAGTTTTAACTTTAAGGGAGAAGTAAAATTGCATTAAATAAATGCAATTCCTTATTCACTGGGAACAACATCTCTCTTTTTAAATGGGCTCTTTTTATCAGCAATCAGCATCGTTAATTTAGTGCCTCTAATTTATAGAGACTGGTAGCTCAAAGAGGACCCAAACCAAAGAACATTGTCTCTTTTTTTATTATACCTAGCTAGGTCCTTCCAGTCAAATTGGCTTAAGTGATCGGCCCTAGTCACAAGAGCTAGCCTTGTTTGAGAATAAGCATCCCAATTCTAAACTATGAATGGTTTGACAAAACATGAGTAGCACAAGAAAGCAATGAAAATTGATATGTTCACCATACAAGGGACATGTATTTGTAAGGATTCCTTACTAGAGTCTTTGCTATTGAGGAGTTGTAACAACATTTTAGAGATAGAGATTACTGGCTCATTTGGAATTGGGTACCATCAATTTTTACATGTCCGGAAACAAAGCAGTAGTGGACTGATAAATAATTCTAGACTACTAAAACCCAAGCTCTTAATTTGATCTATTAAACTTACAAAAAAATCCGTTAATCTAGTTTACTCTCAGCCAGTAGAGGAAAACACAAAAGTTACCCAACTTTAGTCTAAAAGGCAACATAAAGCTTGCCTCCCAAAATGAGCATTGTGCATCTGTAGCCAACTTTTAAGATATTGGATTCCATGCATGTATAATTTTTAGTAAACCTTTTGCCTTCTTTGATCTTGGAACCAGCCTAGAATTTTATCATAAATTCACCTCCATTAGGCCTCAGTTAAGATTCCATCCGCCTAACTATATTTCCTATTAATTACCATCAATACACTTCAATATTCTCACCATCATTTATCAATTGTAACAAGTTCCAGCAAGACAGAAGCACAATATTAGGACAGCATTAATAAATACAATATTAGGACAACCTCATCACCTTGAAGTCTTTAAATACTAGTTTGTTTTTAATAGAAGTTTCACTATTAGCCAAGGCTAATAAACACAAAAATTTGACAACCCATATACCATTTAGCTTGCAAGGACAAAACCAAAAAAGTCACCACATAAAGGGTAAATCAACACTATCCTATTCTACCATAAGTTCCACTCCATACAAATGCAAGAAAGAGTAAAAAAATCATTAACACATAAGCATGAAAATTTTTAAGTCGTTGTTGCATATTTTGAACTTCTATACTTTCTCTTAAAACTTGAAACTCATGCTTCATCTCTTGCTTAAGCTCTTCAAGTTTTGTTTTAATTTCTTCCATTATAATATCATCTTGTCCATGTCCTGAGCTTCAGTCAGGAATATGTTCAGAGACAACTTCATCCATTCAAATCAACAATCCACAACCTCTTTCTCCCTACAAACAAATTTATATCAAATGCAAAATTGAATATTTGAGTGAAAATGAAAAAATAAATTATGGAAATGAAATGGATAAACACTTACATGTAAATCTGGATATTTCCAAAATTTTCATCCAAGATTAGATATTGTACTAGAAGTCTTGAGAATCATATATCCACATCCACATGGGCACTTTGGCCCCCATTCTAAATTCCGTAATGGATACAGCGATGGCTTTCCTACAAATTTTTTACCTAAGAACTCAAACAAAGCACATAAAATAACTTTTGGATCAAAAAATTAATAGAAATTATATATGAGAAAGCTGAACATTTAATGTGGATCACATACTCGAAGACAACATTAACAAGCAATACGGTTTTCACATAGAGAGACAACCTACATATACATATGTTAACGAAATTAGAATAACTTTTTAGATTACATCAAAGAGAAAATTCTCAAACTAGAACTCAAAATAATATTAGAAGTGAACACATGCTTAGATTACTTTCCAAATCCAACACAACCCCACAATTTAAACCATTGAAAAACACATCAAAATCCCACATAATTGACAAAAAAAAGGTGGAATTAAAACTAAAAAAGGTGGAATTAAAACCAAAAACAAAAAAAAAGGAGGAATTGGAGCCCATCCCATCCCAATATCCAGCAAAAAAAAAAAAACCAAGAGCCTATTAACCCATCCCATCTCAAAATCCAGCAAAAATCAACAAATCCGAGTCCATCCCCTCCCATCTCCTCTGAACCAAAGGTGCCCATGTTTGGTGCCCAACATCCCATCCCCAGTATCCAGTGGCACCTCAATTTGGTGCCACTGGTGAAGCAACAACATGAAAAAAAAAAAAAAAAACCAAAAGAAAAGAAAGCGGGAAAGAGCCATCCCCTACCCGAAGCCTAATCCCTATTGACTATCCATCTAAGCTGCGAAAGTGAAAATACCTAGCGGGTAATGGCGGGGTAGTCGTGAGCAGGGGTTTGGAAGACTCGGTGAGCAGGGCTGGGGCTGAATCTTCTGCGATTAGGGAGAGATAGCCGGTGAGTAGGGGCAGGGATGGCTTGGTTTCTTTGCAGCTAGGGCTAGAGCAGTGCCTGCCTCTGCTTCTTCTTTCTGCGTTAGGGTTTTCCTTTTCTCTTTCTTTTCTTTTTCTTTTTTTCTTCCCCACCCTTGGTTTCTCGTTTCAATAGTTGCAGCACAACTTAAAACACAAGTGGGGCTGGTTTCTCGTTTCAATAGCTGCAGCACCACATAAAACACAAGTGGGCCCAGTCATTTCACGCTGGCATGCCATTGCAGTAGGTTGTGAAACCGTTTGTGAAAAGGGTTGTGCGTGTAGCATTTCTATATTTGGAAATGGCCTCACGATCATACATAAGACCAAATCAATATTTAAAAAAACAACAAAAGGTCGCAGATGTGACCTAAACAGTTTACAAACCAAATTTGCAATGGGCTTCATGGATGCTCATGAGAGCCCATTAATTGAGACATTAACAACCCATATTCGGGGCCAATTTAGACCCATCTAGTGATAGGATTCAGGCCAAGTTTCATTTCCGCCGAATGGAATAAGACATCGGATCACTTTTATGAAGTGCGTTGAGACCATAACTTGCTTCTTAAATGGGTTCAGGCATTTTTTTTTACTAATTTTCAGCCCATACACAATGTGTCTAAAACTAGTACTAAGGCCTATTTTCTGCATAGACATTATGAAGCAAAATAGGCCTACTTTGCAGAGATATTATCAGGCCAACCCCAACTATGATATAAAATATTTGTAGCACTAAAATGGACCTAGTTATGGCCCCATTTTTGTAGTAGACATTGACCTTGAAGTGGCTTCTTGAGACTCATTTTACAGCCACTTTTAGTCTAATAAAGCAGTCCAATTCTGACATTGTTTGGGACACGGTCTAGCCAAATTTTAGTCAACATTTGTGCTATAACTTAGCCTGATTTTAGTCACTATTTGGGTTGAAACCCAGCCCAATTCATCTAGCATTTGCGTTAAACCAAACCCAATTCCAATCTTTTTAAGGGCTGTCTCCTGACCAATTCAGAACCTAATTCCAAAATTGTTTGTTCAGGAAAATTCTGCATCTTTGTTTTGGTGGATGCACGGTGTTTGTAGGCTCTTTGATTGGAGGAAATTGGACTATTTGGTTGCAGGGATTTAACTGCTTTTGTTGTGAGCATTCATGTAGGAAATTAACCTGTTTGGTTGTACGGTCTGGCATACACCATCCATAAGCCACTGCTACTATGCCTAGTGATCATAGCTTGGCAGATTTTATGTCAGTGCCCCCATTTTAGATATACCGGGACTAAGACTTCCCATCACAGATTTTTTTTAACTTTGATCCTTTTTGTTTGTTAGGAAGAGCCCGCTTGCTCCAAATCATTTTCTTCAGATGAACCATCTCGCATTACAGTGAAGACAATCCTCTTGTGAACCATCTTTGCCCGACCAATTTATTGTGAACCATCTCGGTTCCAAGTGTGCAAATAATAACGAGCAGCAATTTCCTTGTTTGCTGTGTGTTGTGGCTCTGATACCAATTGTTGTGATTTTCTGACAATCACCCGTTGTGCACATCCACGGAATCACAAGATCAACACGAACAAGCCACACACAAGAAGAGACACGAGATTTACGTGGTTCACCCAAATAGGGCTACATCCACGGGCACAGGAGGACGAACATCTTCACTATGACAAGTAAAGCATACAAGAGATTCTCACACTCTCACATCATCTCTCCTACGTGGTGTGGGAACACCACGGGCAACTGCCGCCACCGCCGCCGCAAGGTCTAGGGTTACAGACTATACAATATATAATCTACGCTTTCTCGGCCACCAAAAAAGCCCCGGTACAAGTACCAAAATACCCTTAACCTTAAACCAGTCCCTGGCTAACCCAGTGATTCATCCGGCTAAACCGGAATACAAAACATAAACCCAACACTGTGTGTGTTGGCTTATCATTTTTTTTTTTCATCAACAACTGTAATAAAATTTGATGCATGCTTTGAATGGGAGTAAAAGGCGCGGGCCATCAATTGCTGTGCTCATATTCTTCATTCCATAAAATGGAAATCCTTGACAACCATCATTATATCTCACTCTCAAATTTGTAGCCATGAATGAAAGCCAACTTCAATGTTGTGAGTTAATTGGTTACAAGTCTTGTTGGTTGGATGAGAATCTGTAACCTTTGAACCCAACTCCATATGCGTTTCCATAGACCTTACCACTTTAACAAATTAGGCCATTTACTCATTTGCAGTAAAACTCATATGTGCTGCTAATGTTAACCAGAGTTGGATTACCAATTAAAACAACTTTTTTACCGACTTCCTTTAGCCATGTTGCCGTGTACATGAGAGTTTAATGGGGGGCAGAAACCTTCTTAAGCAAGGCTCTGAATCTCCGCTTTAATGAAAGAGAAGTGGGAAAGATGAAAATGGTGAAGTGATGCGAGTGGTAAAGAAGATGAAATTGGCACATATTTGCTAGGAGGGCAGAAACCTTCTTAGTGTAGGATCTGAATCTCCATTTTAATGGAAGAAAATCTGCATGGTGTAGATGAAGTGGTTGGAGGGCAGATCCGTTTGGTAAGGGTCTGAATCTCCTTTACAATTATGATGAGATGGTGATGAAATGGAGAAGATAAGGTGGAGGAATGAGCATGGAATGGAGTAATGGAGATGAAGGGAAGATGCTCCTTAGAAGATGAAGAAGAGAGATGACAGGAAAGGCAAGTTTTGTCACCTTCTCCTTCTGTCTTTCTTCTTTCTTTTCTCAGACGACCCTCTCGTTTCCCCTCCCCCCCCCCCCCCCCCCCCCCCCAAAAAAAAACAAAAAGCCTCCTTATTTAGAACTACAGTGCCCATCTTATAGACAATTTTGAGAAGTTGTGGCAACTACCCATTTTGAGGAGTTCTGGAATGGTGCAAGGTGTTGGGTTTATGTCTTGTATTCCGGTTTAACCGGATGAGTCCACTGGGTTAGCCAGGGACTGGTTTAAGGTCAAGGGCATTTTGGTACTTGTACCGGGGCTTTCTTGGTGGCCAAGAAAACAGGGATTATATATATGTATAGTCTGTAACCCTAGACCTTGCGACGGCGGCGGCAGTTGCCCGTGGTGCTCCCACACCACGTAGGAGAGATGAGGTGAGAGTGTGGGAATCTCTTGTATGCTTTACTTGTCATAATGAAGATGTTCGTCCTCCTGTGCCCGTGGATGTAGCCCTATTTGGGTGAACCACGTAAATCTCGTGTCTCTTCTTGTGGTGGTTGCTTGATTGTTTGATCTTGTCATTCCGTGGATGGGCACAACGGGTGATTATCAGAAAATCACAACACAAGGTAGCTGAGTAGAGACTCAAAGTTTTGTACCCTCTGCATTTCCATTAAAACCGAGTTACGGCCCATTGAGCTGTTTGTTTTGAAATGGCTAAAAATTCCGTATTTAACGGTTTAGTGCCCACTTGATATATTCCACATAGGCATAGGCGAGGCCTGAATATATTTTTTTTTTCAAAATAGGACTTGGGTCCAATTTGTGCATCAGTGAGCCCAAATGTATTATTGGGTTAAGGCCTATTTGGTCATGACCCAAACAACTGGGCCCACATAGGAAGACACCTTAGCAATATATTTTTTATATGCCAATACTCGTGTTTCCCAAACCTAAGATCCAGTGATTCCTCCCATAAAAAAGTCTTCAAAAGAGGATAACATGGTTCTATGGGAATGAAGGAATCCTCTTAATAGATGATTCATATCCTTTGAGAATTCCTATGGATTTTCCAAAATGTCGTAGAAAACCATGTTTGGAGTTTTTACATTTCCAAGTACTAGAGTCCATAGAGTTCCTATTTTTCATAGTTTATAAATCCAACCTGCTCCTACATATATCGAAATCCTCATTTATTGTCCCAGACCTATGCACAGATGCCATTTTTTTTGCTAACTGAAATGCACCGATATTGATATGTGAAATCCTCGGCTATGTTAATCTCGAGTGAGAAATTCTCAAATCTACATATTTCTCTTGTATTACTGAGCTATTGATCAACATGCCATAAGTGCTGTGATCATTGGGTGTCCTTTAACCAACAAAAAAAAAAAAAAAACACCTTTTGGAGTAGGGATGTAAGTATGGGCAAGCACGACTTAGCCCACAAAAATGCTGGCTACGGGCCGACAAGGCACCACCACCCATTCCTCATCTGGGTTGTCCTGGGCTAGAGTGTGTGGGCCGCAAGCCAGCACGGCCCACATTGATATTTATAATAAAACTTATTTATTATATATATAAATTAAGTATGAAATGTAAAATAATTAAGGTTTTTCTCTTTATTTATAAATTAGTGTCCATATATTTGCATTTATTATACTAGTTTCAATTTTATTTCAAGTTGGAAACTTTAAAAATGTATAATCTCTCCCTCATTTTATATAAAAAATATTAAAAAACTAAAATAAAATAAAAAGGGCCATGTGGGCTGGCCCAACCCAACTAGGGCACTGCTAGCCCAGCACTGTCATGCCCTAGGCTTTGTCGGGCTGGCCTCCCAACTGCCTAGGCCGGCATAGCAGGGCCTATGATCATAGACCAGCCAGCACGGCCCACATTTACATGCTTAGTTCAAAGTCCCGCCTAAGTTGATTCTATCCATGTTGCATGCATCCACATTTATATTACATTTTTCAAATATAACCCTAAAAATATTGAAAATTTTCATTAAACAAGCATAGGCGGACCTAGAAGATTTTCCTTGGAGGGCTCAATGTAAAAAATATCTTGGGGAAAGAGGCAAATGTTAAAAAAATCATTAATTGTCAAAATCAATAAAGGTTTTTCAAAATTTTTAGGTTTGGTGGGGGCATCAGCCCTAGATCCTTTTACCTGGATTCGCCCTTGTACGTAAGGAGGTTCTTCTATTTTTGGGAAGCCTATTTAAAAAAGTATTGAAAACTTTAATTATACTAAGGGATTCTCCTATTTTTTGGGAAGCCTATATAAAAATATATTGAAAATTTTCATTACACAAGGAGGTTCTCCTACTTTTTCAGAAGCCAATACAATAAAAAAATATATTGAAAATTCTCATTACACTAGGGGGTTCTCGTTTTTTTGGGAAGCCAATATAAGAAAAATACTAAGAGTTTTCATATTACACTGGGGACACGTTTTGTACCAAGTGTGAAATTTGTAGTTTCACGAATTTCTCACTAACCTTAGAAAATGAAAACCCTCACTAAGGAATTTATAGTTAAGGATTTCTCCTTTTCAACGTTGGATTAGAACTAATAAATCACTAAGGATTTTTAAGCCGTGTGTACTCTTTCAGTAAAATTATTCATGGGCTAGGGCGGACCTGGCTAAGGTATATCCAGGCCCAGCCCGACTTAGAAACATTGGCATAAGCTCGGCCCAAGCCCGACATGGGCCATAAAAGTTATACCCAAGCAAGCCCATTTAATCAATCGGGCAGGGCTGAATCGAAATTTTTTTTATCAATTTTGTGGCGATTTTTGTTATTATTTGTACTAATTACATTAAAGTACATGCATTCCTTACATGGGCTAGGTCGGACTTTGGGCTTTTTATCACTTAGTCCAAGCTTGGCCCAGTTGTTAAACGGGCCCAGTTATTCAATGGGCCCTACTTCCCTATTTAAGCCCCAATCCAACTTTAGAAACACTGGCGTAGGGTCGACCCAAGCCCGACATGGGCTATAAAAGCCAGGTCCAATCCTGCCCATTTAATTAATCGGGCCTGGCCGAATTTGAATTTTTTTTTATCAATTTTGAGGCCATTTTAGTAATTATTTATATTAATTACATTTCATGCATTCCTTACACAGGCCGGCTTTGGTCATTCTATCACTTAATCTAAGCCTCGCTCAATTATTAAATGGGCTCTACTTACCTATCCAAGCCCGCCCAAGGTAGCCTAGATCAAGCTCAGGCAGGCTTAGCCCATGAGCACCCTTATCTTTTGGGCGAGGATTTAGCCTCTTACATCTCTTCTTTTGGATGAGATTATTTGAAAATATGATGGATGAAATGGAATTTGGGAATCACAAGAAATGAGGATTTGATTCTACCAAAATTATCGGAGATTTGCTGGCACCAAACATAGATATTAATAGATACCCTGAAAATCACGTGCCTTTTTCTTGATGATCTTGTTACGAAACATGCCCTAGAGGATTCTCTTAATTTTTACCCTGAAAGGTGAAATAATACTTTACCTTGGGAAATAGAGGGTTGGCCTTGTAGATAAAGCACCCGCTCCAATAACTCCGAACAGGTTTTGAACCCCAATAGGAGCCCTTTACTTCCTATATCTTGGCCAATGGGCCAACCAAGCCAAACAAAACTAAAAAAAAAAAAAAAAACAAAAACAAAACAAAACTTTACCTTACAAAAGAATAAAGTGGGGTACTTGTTTTGAACCAACTCAGCAAATCCTTATGATGTTGATCATCATTTTGAGCTTGGATTTTGTCCCAACACTGCTAATGTTTTGAGCTCATTTGGCTTTGTTATGATATATTGAAATGGATGGTCATTGGCCCAAACTTATGCAGGTTGAGAGGTTGATTCAATTTCAGGGCCGGAACCAGTTCATTAAAAAAAAAATTTTTTTTTTTACTGCTCCCTTTCAATTTTCCAAAACGAAAAAGATGAGCGGGGTTCCATACCTTGTTAATGATGAAGACCTTAACTGCATCTGCACCTGCACCTGCATCTGCAAACATCAGCAACTGCAACTGCAAAAGTCCTCTCTCGATCTCTTTCTGCTCTCCTCAGTCAAGCCCTCAGAATCCCCCTGCCATCATTTATCTCTTCAAGCTCCACGGCATATCCATCACGGCAGATTAGAGAGAGGGGAAGGTGGAGATTAGTGAGAACATTAGGAAGAGAGAGAGAGAGAGAGAGAGAGAGAGAGAAAAAAGAGGGGCAAAGTGAGAGCAAGAGGAACAGGGTGAGAGAGAGAGAGTGCTGAAGCCCATTGTCTGCAGAGGCGAAATGAGCTGCAATTGAAAACAGGCAGAACTCTACCAGAATTTTTAACAATCAGTATTCAAAGAAATTTCAAATCCTGCAAAAACTGGCCTCTTGAGATGAAATTCTAAATACCTTCTCTTCCAATCAAATTATGGAAATATAAACATTGCAAAATGTTTTTTCATACCTTTTAGGTGGTTAGAATTTAGAATTATGATGGAACAAATATTGCATTTTAAAACAATATGTCACATATTGTACATGAAATCCCAACATACCAAAGAAATAGGCCCCAAAGTCGCATCCTTGTGCATATATGTGTTTGGATGAGATTTTAGTATATGTAGATGCAAGTGTAAGCAATTAGAGAGAGAAATTGTAATGCTTCTTTTTTATGCAAGAATGTTTTATGTTATTCTTGCATCCTAGAGTTGTTTTAGATATGATAGGTGCTTATCTATTGGAATTTTCAAATGTTATGTTTCTTCTTAGAAATTTTAGAATTCTAGCAAGCTAAAAGAGATCCAAATGGCATTAGGAATTTTAGAATTTCAGCTCTTTTTTTTTTTTTTGAAATTTTTGGATGCTCAAATATAATGAAGCTTCTAAAAATTCGACTAGGTGTGGCAATTTCTGAATACCCCATACAAGAATTTCCCTAAACTCTGAACTCTGACGAAGCAACAAACCCTTACGAATTGGAAAGTTTTTTAGCAATAACCCATATACGAGTAACCACGGAGACCTTAACCAGAGATCAAATCAAGGGCCACTGGCTTGTCTTCCCTGCTCTAAGCCTTTTCGCAGGCTGAATTCTCAAACTGTCCATTCCATCTGTAAGATCATATCTAGAGAGACCAAATCAATAGCGAGAGACATATAGAAGCAGTACCACGCTTGCACTAATCTACTTAAACTCTAAACTTAGCCTAAACAATCTAAGCAAAGAAATTGGATGCTTGAATAAAATTAATTACAATAATTACACGCCGAAGAGGATTGTTAAGAGCCAACAATTAACATTTGCATAATTTTTTGAACTGCATAAATGTTGACAAAAGTTACACAATCTTTTAAAATCATATAGCCCAAGGAAAATTGTCTAGTTTTATCTGGCAGATGTTGTCTATTGTCATATTAATGTTACAAGCATGCATAATCAGTCCGTTTGAATTGTACTTTAATTAATGTGGTTTATGGTTCTCTGGTAACCAATATTGCGAATAGAGCACAACATCACCGTTAGGGATGCAATGGACCAGAACCATATTAGACATGGACCCAATATTAAATGACGGTTTTGGTTCTTACTCGAGAAACTATTTTGCTGGTTTCAAATCCTAGTCCGATAAGAGGATCCGGATCAGGTTCCAGAATTGGGCCTTACTAGGGGAATTAGAATCTAGTTTTGAAGTTGGTTCTCACTTCTTTTAACTTTTTTTTTACTTGTTTTCTAATTAAAAATAAAGATATCATTCAACTTAAAATAGCATATCAAGTCTAATATCTCTAAGATTAAAACTAAAATGTTCTACTAAAATTGATTTTGAGCTATAATTTGCAATAGTAAAAGCTCTTGGTCCTTGGTCCACAAATTGAAATTTTTATGGACCTGAAACTGTAACCGTTTATCGATTGGAACCTAAATTGGTTTCCAACATGAACCTGTTTATGAATTAGAACCTGAAATTAGTTCCAAATCCAGTTTTTCACAAATTGGATCCTTTGGAGAGTTGGATACCTATTTGCAACCATATACTATGTTGAGGTCTTTTTAGGCCTGGCCAATTTAGGTATGGACCTAACTCAGGCCCAGAGCTAGTCAGTGGTACTGGGAATGAGCTCATCCATACTTTAGCCATTTGCAAAATTTATATACTTTTTTTTTTTTTTTGCTAGTTGGGCTACTGACCTAGAGTGCTCCTGCCACATGAGGATGAGGGATTGATTCTTGGGCATGTGAATAAAACACTATAACTAAGGTACCACACTACTCAACTAAATGTTTGTTTGCAGAAATTTATATACTCATTGGTGCTAAATATGTTGGTTCAGGCTAGGTAGAAGCCCAATCAATTTTACTATGGGACTAGATAAATAGTAGGAGTGTACACGGTTTGGATTGGATCAGATTAAGCTAAATCCGTCACCAAATTGTTACCTATGGATTGACGATTTTATAATCCGTCACCGATCCGTTGCCCTTTAAAACCGATCCGAACCGAACCTTGGATCAATGATTCGGATCGGTTAAAACCGTTCAATCCGTTAATAGAGCCCATAATAGGAATTTTTTTGCAATAAAATAAAATAAAAATAGAAGTAAAAGTTGTAGATGGCCTGTTGGTAAAACTTGATCATAGGTGGCCCGTCTCTATCCTTCCTACGTGATCATTCCTAAATCATTAGATGAAGTTATTATTAAGATCAACATGTTGGATATGTTCATTTTATGAAATATCTTGAGAGACTAGATTTTGAAGAGGTTCAAAAAGAATACATTCAACTATCTTATGGGCTCTCACAAGGTGATTATGATATAAGATAACTGCTATATCACCAAATATATAATGTAGAATACAAGTAATAATAGAAAGATATACAAGTAGATACCTCAAATAAAATCTTTAAGCAAAAACCCTCAATTTTGAGTACTTCAAAACAATAAATGACTTGCTAATATATATCAAATCAATTTTTTAACTAAATCCCACTCTTCTAACTCAAAGAGAATTATATTGCCAGTTCCATAAAGTCTTTAAAGGATCCTAATAGAAACTCACTAGGAAAACTTTAATAGAATAATGAAACAAGACACACAAAATACTTAAATCTTTTGGAGGATATTTTGCAATGAGTACCAGACAAAACACTTAAACATTTTGGAAAAAGTTATTATCTTTTAATATTATATATAAAAATAAATATATATTTTTTCTTTCATTTGATTCGATCTGTTTAAATCCATAGATTAAGGGTAAAATCCATCACCAATCCATTACTAATGGATTAGGATTTTTTTAATCCGTTACCAATCAATTAACTATCAGATTGGTTAAAAACCCGCGGATCGGATTGGATTGGATTGATTTGGCGGATCAATGAATTTTTTGTACACCCCAAATAAATAGGAACTAGCTCAAAGCATAGCCTAATTCCAGTCCAATGTTGGCCAGCCGGCCGGGCTTAGTTTAGTTCGGTCTAGCAGCGGTCATCTGTATAAGGTAGGCCCCTCCTCGTTCATGAGTGTGCTGATGCTCTCTATCAAAGTGTAACAGTCGACGAGTGGAGTCCAGCGCATAGTCTTATCACTTATGGGATGTCTTTCATTCTTCTGATGGCCCACAACATTAACCGTGTTGATCACTCACTATCCATACTTGCCATTGGAAATACTGTTAAGGGGTGCTAATGAGTGGACCAGAACTAACCGAAAACTCCATTTGTAACAACCACAAATGGATTGGACTCCGGTGAGGCAACACGTCCTTGATTGAGTAAAGGTGCCTGGTCAGATTTGAACCTTAGTTAAGCAGATAAGAACCCACACCTCTTATCGTTGATGTAAGAGGTTGTTCTTGATAATTTTTGTTATCAATCGAAAAAAAAAAGAAAAAAACCAAATGGGTTGGATCTATGTTCATGAGTCTATTTTTGTCATTTGCCCATGCCAAAATGATCTAAATGAGTTGAACCTTATTCAATTAATTGCACTATGACCTATGTATGCAACTCAAGCTAGACTTGTTAATTAGGATTGAGGAGTCGAGTGTAGTTTGGCACCATATTGCTTTTGGATTTCACTCGAATTTTTAAAGCATAGAGGACCCAATAAATAAAAATCCAGCAAAAATCAATAGTTTTGAATCCAGGTAAAAAATAGTATATATTCAGATTTCAACTACACCTATCATTTAGAGAAAACCATGTTTTCTCTCCCCTATATCAAAGGATGGTGGGAAATCCAAATCCCCTCTAGTGCAGTAAAAATGGCAGAAAAAAAAAGAATTTCTTTGAATTGTTATTTTACCAAACAAGCAATGAAAAAAGCGTTAGAAAATTTGGTGTGTCTTAAAAAAGAAAAACAATGGCACTGTTTGTCACCTTTTACCTTACTAATGCATTTCACAAATACCTCCTACCATATATGTATTTAGAATAACGTAAGCTAAATTCAATTTCTAATGGAATCTTATGGTGGGTTTCAAATTTTGATCTATTTTTCTTTTTATCAAAATCATGAAAACTGCAGCTAGTTATCCACATGTGCAACACCACACATGTAAAGACGACAAAAATTGTTGAATCCGAGCTGTGCCTGTGTACACAATGCAAGCAGTGTAGCGTATGTGGCCAGGCGCTGGAATAAGTCAACCTCACTTATTTAGGTGGGCCACACCTTGAAAGATCAAATGAATGGTTAAATATAGCAGTAGTGGGGGTTGGGGTGATTATAAACAATGGTTATACAAGAGTCCACATTCAGCATGTGTTGGTGTGGCCCTCTCTAATGAGTGCAGCTACACTATCAATGTAATCACAGGGGTGTGGGGGAGGAGTAGTGGGACCCACATGGTGCTTGGACCGACGTGGTGCGTTTGCGTAAGGATGGGTGCACCGTGCAGCTACTTGATGGGGCTCCCAAAGATATTCTTCAATTCTGGGTTCCCATGTGCGTCTCTCATCAAACACAGATTCAACACTATCCATACCGTAACAGGCCCAACTCTGTGGGGCCTACTTGGGCCTATCCCTTATCAGTGAATGCCCTGGGTCCTGACTTGGGCCCTTTCTTATCAGTGGATGCATTTGACCTTCTCATCCATCCCCTATGATCTCGCATTAGGCCTGATTTCACTCTTCCCTAACCTTTACACACCATTCTGTTGACTCTCAAACAATGATCTTCATTGTAGATGTCTTGCAACAAGCCACATGAGGCATCCTATGGCCAATTCAACCCCATCAGGACATTGCTAACTTATGATTGAGTGGTGTTAACACTTTTATATTTGATGGTGGAAGATTGATCCCTACATCTTCAAATTTGTAATATCACTTTTTTCCGCAGACCAACTTAGATGGAAAAAATATATATATCTCCAAGAACACCACGTATCACTTTTTTTTATTCTAACTTGAATGGAATTGAACATGCAATTGAATATTATAAAAAAAAAATGATGGCATTCTACTATAGCTACACTTGCGTGCTATAAATGAACGGATTAGGATGACCGATCAAATGGATTAGATTCTTTGCAGGCGATTAGTGGGTGGGCTCCATAGTCCAATATGCACGGTATTTCATGCTTGACGTTTGCACCATATCAGAGGCCAAGTCTAAAACTCAAGCATAGTACCAAATTGTTTAGCTTTAAATTAGGTAAAAAGCTACTTTCAAGTTCTCATGGAAATATTTTCTCTATAAATTTTTGGAATATTTATGAATTTTAGATGTTTCTTAATATATTATTGAGAAAATTTTGTAGAAAGTAATTAGTTTTAAATAAACAAAAAGCAAAAATAAGTATAACTTACTGTTAGAACCATGGACTTTTCTCTACTTCATTTTCTAACTTTATATTTTTGTTGATTTGTCCATCATGTTTTCAACATGGTTGTATTTTGAAAATCATGTTTTCAACATGGTTGTATTTTGAAAATATCATGATTATCTACAAATATCATTTTATTAATGGATTAAAATATCACTTATAATGTGACAAGAAGAATTGTAGATAGAGAGGAAATTGTTTTGTTTTTCCATGGAACCTATTATTCGTTATTTGGTGTGACACATTTTTCTTCAAAAAAGGAAAATGAGGAAATGATTTTCTTCACTAGAGAGGAATTCAATTTTCTATAGGAGGGGTAGGAATGCAAGATATAATACTTATTTATGTGCAAAATCTCAACTCCATTAGATCATGCTAACCCCTTGATCCAGCTATAACCCAAGTTTAATGATTTTAGAGACATTTTTTCTTAGTTTTTCAATCTAACAATGAGTAAAAGTTAGATGAGCGTCAAATTTGCACTTGTCATAATTCATGAGGGGGATAATGCGTGTGAAAAGACTAAATTTTCTCAAGATGGGCTTCATGGCCTAAAGAAATAAGAGAACAAAAAAATTAAGTTTTTTAAAGGAGGAGTTTATGAGAATTTCTCATATATGTGTAGTATGAAACTAATTTTTGGACCTAATCTCAAATATGGATTATAAATGTATGAGGAATTTTTATAAACTTTCCATTTAAAAAAGGGAGTTTATGCTCATTTTGATATGTTCAATAAAAATTTGCTACCTAATAAATGCAAAGCATAAAATAAGGGATGGCTAATTTTAAGAAAATGTTTATGATACGTATTAAAATTTCATAAGCTAAAAAATGGGCCTTTTTTTAGTAAAAAATACTTGGGAAGTTTTGTAGCGTAACCCTAAATGCATATAACATTTGAATCAAATATCTATTTCTATGTCGATACGGACCTGAAGATGGATCACCTCTATTAGAAAAGGGATCTAAATTTGGATTAAAAAAAAAACCCTATGATTTCCCCTCAGATCCCACCCATTTCGTCCTTACATTTGGCACGATACATTAATTGAAAATGGGATCGAAATTTGGATCCAAAGACGCTGTGATTATGCCTTAGACCCCACCCATTTACATCCTTCTATTTGATATTTAGTTGCAGGTGGTGAGTCCTAACTCGAACAAGGTTCATGATTTTGGTTGAACCTTATTTTTGACAAACGTCAGTTTAGCATTCCTAACATGTCTCATAAATGGATCAGGTTTGAGTGTGATCCATGCTTTCTATTTGACCAATAAACCTAATTTGAACTTTGATCTAACCTTACTCATTAAGTTAAACTTTCACCAAGAAGGATACAATTAGTGAGCAGCACCAAGCAGGATACAATTAGTGAGCAGCGACAAAACCAAAAATTTTTCCTTGGAGGGCTACTATGTGAAAATAAACTACACGGGCCCATTACGTGAAAAGAATTAATTGAAGGAGTGTGTACAGACAAAAGCCTAAATTTTCAATAACTCATGGAATTTCTCAAAATTTATGGAGGGGCCATGGCCACACCCATTCTACGCATTTTAGTGAGCTTGAGTTGACTTTTCTAGACCTAAATATAATTTTTAGAAGTTTTCACGTCATTTATAATCTTTTACTCACTTTTAGATTTGTGTTTCTACCTAGAGATTCATATATAAAATTCGTTATTGCTGCACTAGAGGGGTTGGGTTTGTAGCGCTATATTAAGTAGGATATTATTAGGAATATCTTTTTTCTTAGGTTAATGAGATTTATGATTATCTCTTACAGTTATATTTCCCATATGGTACGAGTATAGTTTAGTAGTTTTGCTTTCAGTTTCCTATATATGGGTGATTTTAACTCAATTTATGTAGAATGCAATAAAATAGCTTAGAACTCTATGAAAAATACTTAATTTTTTTTATCAATATAGTCCTAAAAATCATATGCAACTCTACCGAAGTTAGCATTTTGTATTTCTTATAATTCTTTTAAAAACTTATTTACATATAGCTTAGAAATGATGATTACGTGCTCTTTTAATTGTAAATACCTTTCATTATCTTAAATCTACACATTTTGAGGCTGGATCAACTACTTAAGGTTTTTAAAATTAGGATTTTTATTAAAACCTTATAGATATTCGTAAAATAATTACTCAAATTTGTCATCGTTTTAGGCAAATCATAAACATCCAATTGCTTTGCGTTTTACCATATTATCATAACAAAATATGTTTTCTTGATACTCTTGAAATCACAAGTCACAACTTATTTGATCATTGACTGATGAGTATAAGCTTTGTTTTCTTAAATTTCACACCAATAGCACATAAGTCATAATTATGGTTGCACTTTCTAAAATTTATGATATTCTAACTTGTCTAGTATGTGTATCTAATTTAATTTACTTGTAAACAGAATTTATATAGCTTCAGATTATTCAGCAATACAGGATTATAACCTAGGGGGACCAATAACTTGATTTATAGTTGTTACTAATGAAAAAGAGTATTATTTTCGAGTATTATCTCTATCATTTTTCAATGTTCTAAAAATTTTAGATATTTTTTTTCAAATTGTTTTAGGCTAAAATAAAAGTTATACTGGGACAAATTACGAATCACGTTTCATATTGATACCGCATCAATTTTTAGAGCTGACTAATACCACAAGCGATACTTCGGTCTTGAACTACGAGTGAAAGCCATCGGCGTTGAAGCAGACCACTATTCCTCAGTCCTTGCCCTCATCTCCAAGGCCACTCATATAAGATCTAGATTGACACCCCAACTCATGCATGCCAACCTGACCAATTGCCATCCCAACCATGCAGACCCAAACTTCCAAATTGGGTCCATATGTGGAAAGGAGCATGGTGGGTCCACCCCAGAAAGATACAGACATACAGCTGCTGTTTGGATGGTCCAAACTGCAAACAAACTGACTTCTTGCCCGTTTTGAACATGGAGCCTTGCCCTAATGACCTCAATTTCTATTCTTAATCATTCAATTGCTGCCCACCAATTGGATCATCTGCAACAACTGGATCAATCTCAATTTTTAGTGGTTTGGTTCACCAGGATTGACCTGCACATATCCCACGCGTCAGTTTCTGAAATGGCACTTAGACCAAAACACATCTTTAAAGAACCGCACTAACCCACCATTCATTCTGCATTTCTACCTGTCAATCTGCTTTTTGTCACGCCATTGGTCAGTTTACGCATCAGACTTACATGGCCGTTTCCATTGGTTGGGAATCAGAGAGTACTTTAAAAGCGTGTTTGATCTCTGTCCCCCACACTATCCATTCAAATGGCCCAAGACTCCCAATTTCGATGTGCCCATGAACCTATTAACCATCCATCTTTTTGTTCCATAAATAATTCTCCACTTGAAGGGCTACTAGGATTGTCCAATTGATGCATCTTTTGGGCTTTAGGGGGATTCATCATGTGATTTAGAGGATCAATGGAGCAGATTTTGTACACGTATAGACCTTTTAATTTGATGGGATTGGTGATCCTAAGAAATAAATGGTTGGATTGTTTACTTAAGGATCACTCCTACAAGACCATCCTAGCCATATGAGTGAAAGGATAATGGGTGGTAACATCATGAAAGGAATCATTGAGTTTTGACCATTGGTGCATCAGGATGCCTTTTTAGTATCCTGATGTGCGCAATTCATTTTGTGGTCCAGGAAAATTTGTGATCTTAATGTTTATCTGGTGGGCCATATGCCGACATGGATGACATGGAATGATCATTAACCTTCAATTAGAAATTAAAAAGGAGAGATCAGAAGAAAGGTGCATGAGAAGAACATCACATCGTTTTACCATCTAATCTCAAAGATTATGAACCATCCCTTGTTCAGGGAGTGCCCAATTAAATTAATTTTGGATCATCAAGCCATCAACCCACCCAATGCATAGTTAAAAGATTAGCTTTATTCGATGATCGTACGTTGGCGAAGAGTTTGACCCAACTTCTCGTTTTGCATTTCTTTAATTCAATGGTTAAGATCATCAGATCAAAAAAAAAATTGGGCCACCAATGTAATCCGCACTGCGCCATCCCCACATGTTATTACGGCGGGCCCCACAAGACGGGTTGGAAACCTGCAGTATTCTGATCAGTCACCAACCAAAATTTGGCACTAAGCCTTGCCCAAAGGGAAGGAATAATTTGCATCCTTCAATTGGGTGGTTATGTCATCAAATCAATGTGACTTTCAAGCTATGCCCCTCTGAATGGTGGGCCCCACTGGAAGATCGGCCACTCAAAGACCAAGCTTATTTGTGATGGAGATGCCAAGTCTCACCTAACATGGAACGCACACGCCAATCGTCCACAGGGGGCAATGCCATGTGCATTGACCTTGAACAGAGGTAGGTCCCAGCATTCAAAGCTCAAGATCCGTTCATCTGGTCCATCCATATGATGGATTGTCGCACCAGATGAAGGGCTCAGATCACAGAGTCCATCTCCCCCGGATGAAAGTATCCATGCGACGAGGATATGCAGCATTGAGATAACTCGGGCCGAGGATGATGTTTCCTCCCTACCAGATAATACATATGGTAGGAAGGAAGCACCGCGTCCATCAATCTCCCACCGTTGATTTGGACAGATGTGTGGTCTGAGAGGCCCGAGCTTTGAAAAGTACCCAAGGGCCCTCGATGACATCGAACGCTTGCCTCATCCGTCATCAAGGGCCCCACGGCAATCTCGTAATTAACCCCCAACCGCGCGCCCCTTTCGATAATGGGCAGGCCACCGCGACTATCCAACGGTTACAATAGTCGGATGGGTCTGATTTTTCTCGCCACTGCCCCCCTCATCGCTGGTGGGCCCCACGTCCGGATGGTCAGGATCGGGCAGCCCTATGCCACGTGTACGGCGGATGCTAGCATCCACCACCCCTGCCAGAGCATCATCATAAATCGCAATCGATCTCGATGTGATGCATCCATCTCCCTCGGCTTCGACTTCTGCTCCTTCTTCTTCCTCGCGAAAGCCTCATGCAGCGGCTCCACAGAGGCCCTGAAATGGGGAGTCAGTGGCACGCGACGTAAATCTCGGCCGTTCGAGGGGTGGTTTTGGGTCCCCCACCGTCCGATCTTCTCCTCTCTCTCTCTGCGGTTCTTTGATCTGAGACGAGGCCGATTGGGGCTTCTTCTTCTTCTAGGGTTAGGGTTTTGGGGAGGATGTCCCACAGAAGCCTCAATCCTAAGCCGTTGAATTCACGGCCGCCGATGTACGTGGACGAAGATGGCCACGTCCACGTGTCCGACCAGGACGACGGCGACACGGTCGACCAGTACGACGGCGACGTGCTCGAGGACGGCGGCGGCGGCGACGACGAGCTGATGGACGGAGACGAAGAAGACGACGAGGAGGACGAGGAGGACGAGGACGAGATTCCCATCGATGGAGAGACGATTCCCGATCCGAATCTCGCGGTCCCGCTGCGGTTTCGGAGCATGAATCAGCTCACCCTCTCGTTTAACGGCGAAGTCTACGTGTATCCTTCCGTTTCCCCCGAAAAGGTATGTAAAGATCGCTGCTTTATGTGTAAAGATCACTGCTTTATCTGTTTGTTTGGTCTTTCTCTGGTTGCTATGTCTGAATTGAATCCCTCTGTTTGTTTTTGTTCGGTGGATTAGAACGGGTTTTCGTGACAGATTGGTTGGACGCTTGATTTTTATTCTTTAAGTTGAGGAGATCACTCTTCTCAATGAATCCACCATGCATTTTAATCTACCATAGTGAATTGATTCGCATCATGTTTACCTGATGGGTGATCTTAACCGTCCCATCTGTACCGTTGAAATGATGGGCCATCGGACAATATGAGTGATTGGTTGATTAGCTGTATACATGCCAGTCTACTCTGTTTTGAATTGCGAGATTGAACTCGCTGAAATATTGGTCTTGGTAAATCAAGTCCCCATGCGAATGCAGCGAGAGCGATGTTTGGTGGAGCGCAGCTGAAGAGTCACAGTGATCAGTTCTGCTGACTCCGCAATTGATATCTATTAAGTTGATAGTGGAAATGACACAGTTGACTGTGCATGATGTAGTTATCCTGAGATGATTTGCATGGATGATGAAATTATGGTACTTGGTTTTTCATGCAGAGGTTTAGTGTTGAATTGAAGATTCTATATCCACTGATACCCATGAGCCTTGGATGATGTTGTTTTAACTTGGTTCCATTCATATTCTAACTACAGTGGCCCGCTTTAAAGTCAATTACTTTGGATTCTATCAGTCACTCTCATTTGAAGTCATGATATGTGCAGCTAGTAATTGGACCTACTAGTTGATAAATGACGGAACATATTGGTTCTGAACAACTGAATATCAAGCATCGTGACCACATGCATGGTTATCACCATCCTCAAAATCTTTCCACTTTGTTGCCTCTCCCAGCTGAAAGTGTCGGTCAATTGGAATGGCTTATATCTCCTTTCGCACTCATTATTGGGTTTTGTGCTCACAAACAAAATTGGATGAAGCTCGCACTTCACTCTTCTTTTTGACATCTAACGAGTTTATAGAGAGGACAAAACTAAACAAGGAAATGACAGTGATGTACCCATCTCTAATTACCTAAGTGCAAGCTGTGGTGGAAATTAATGATTTAAGCCAATAATTCTTATGCAGAGTGTTTATTCTATTATCACGGAGTCTTAACGAACTGGTCAAATGTTGTATTCGGGATTACAATCACAACGCCATGTATGTGATCCTTATTGCTAAGGAACCTGGGTATCATACTTGATGTTGGTATGTGGAAGGTGTATTATGTTGAGTAGGATTTGTGAAATGCATTGTCAGGAAAATGGACCTTGTGATGAAATGTAAACAAGTGGTTTTGGAGTGTATTTCAATACCTTCCCTTCTCAGGCTTGTGTATAGGTGTCCAAATGCAGTATTCAAGTGGTCAAGACAATTGCCATCAGAGGGGCAGCCTTTTCTCCCCCTTCTCTTTTTTATGCTTTCTCAATGGTTTTGCAACCACATTCAGTAGTTTAAGGATATTTTGAAGACCTTAAAAGGATATTGGAAAGAGTGAAGGCTTGCTATGTCTTTTGCGCTTTTATGCTAGCAAGGATGGTCATCAAATACCTCACCTTCAATTAGTCCACAATGTCATTATCTTTTGTGACGCATCAGAGATCAGAACCTGGGGTTTGCAGAGTTTCTTTTTGTGTTGATTTGAAGTGATTGTGGGGATGATGGCTGGAGTGGGTCTAGAAGGGTAGATTCTTTTTTTTTCCTTTTGTCTAGTGTGCCATGTATGGATCGGGAAGCTGCTTTGGCTCCACCTTGTCATTCCACTTGGTGTCAATGCTCATCTTTGAGTCTCTGTGTCTTGTGGTTTGAAAAATTTTAGTGCAAGCTGGTTGCTAAGAAGCCAAAATTCCTTCTTTATTTTTGGAGGGAACGTTAGTTTTCCAAGTGCATGTTGCCCAAACCTTCTATCTTCTCCCTCTTCAAAAACTGTGTCACCAGCAGCAAAAAAGCTAGAGAAGGCTCTCTCTCTCTCTCTCTCTCTCTCTCTCTCTCTCTTGTTTTTTGTTTGTGGGTGTTTGTGGGGGAGAGGGGGGGTTCCATTTTAAAAATGGGGAGAGGTGGTAAAATCAGAGGAGAAGGGTGGCTTGGCGAATAATCAGATAAACAAATTGAGCTCAGTTTATAAACAGTTGGTGGTACATGTAGTTGTAGATTAATTATTGTGGAGAAAAGTAGCTTTTCAAAAATATGGAGTTCGGAAAAAGGGTGAATTTGAGTAAATAAGTATAGAATATTTATGTATAGAGAACTAATTTTAGGCTATGATGCACAGATGCTTCAAAATGGGCAACGTATTGTGCTGTATTGTATCCAATACTTCACTTATTACATGTAAAATCCGTGTTGTCCACGGCATGTCCATATTTTATCCATACCGTATCTAGGCATGTCCATATTTTATCCATACCGTATCTAGGCATCATAGCTTTTAGGTTCATTAACTTTGAGCTGTGCAGCAAGTTATTTGAGGGAGTTAGGCTTGAGGTGGGATGGATGAGAGTTAGCTTTTGGAAGAATCTATATCTATACCATATCTGGGCGTCATAGCTTTTGGGTTCATTAACTATGCACATAGAGATGACAACCGGTCAGCTTGGATGCTTGACTTGCCCTAATTTGCTCCTATTAGAGTGCAAGTTTAGAAGTAGTTTTCTTTTGGGGGCAGTTATGGGTTTATAGATTTTGATCTGAGTAGGGTTTGGGTTTTAGCTGCTCATTATTTTACATATTTTTTAATGGACCATGGTATCCATTCATTAACTTGTTTAGTGCAATTGGTAGAGGATATTTAAAGGCTTTGATTGAGCAATCATGGGTTCAAATTCTCTTACATAAAAGAGAAAATATACACTTTTAATAATTTTATTACTAAAATTTTAAAATAAAAATCTTTTAGTATCAGAATTGACTTATGACAGGTTTGGTATCACAAATCATAAACTTATAATAGGTTGGGTGGGATAAAGGGTAGGGTAGCTGTGAGTTGGGGTGGGTCTAGTTTTAGCTCGACCTGTACCAAACCGATCTTGTCACCACCCATAAGTGCATGTTCTTTTGGAGTCAAAACTACCTTAGTTTGTAAAGAGTTGGCTTATAATGAGAGTCATTGCTTTTTAATTGTTGTGAGATTTGGGTGCGACATTTGTATGAAATCTAGTGTTTAGGAGGGTTCCTCTGGAGATCTATCTGGATGAGTTTGAAAATTTGTCTGGCCTAGAGTAAAGAATTTGGAATGAGAATGCTTTGGAGACTTTTCAACCTATTCATGTTATTCAATTGTATTTGTGGGTGCTTTCAAAAAATAAGAAGAAAGAAGCATAATGTGTGGGTGATGCTTCTCTTAGTTTATAGTTTGAGATAGTCTTTTTAATTGAGGCCTTCTATTGGATGACTTTTACCGACAAGATCTTGATTGTCAATCACATTTATAAATATGAGTGTGACCATTGCATGCAAACATTTTTCTAATGTGCAAGAATGTGGACGAGTTGGCATACATCACCTTATTGGTTGTCTTTTGCTTGTTAAATGTGCAGCATTGAATTGGTATTTTGTGAGATTGTTGGAGAATTTGTTCAGTTAGAGAAGTGGTCTGTTTATGGACGTGTTCAATCTCAATGGAGGATTCTTCTGATTGTAGTTCCAAGGGTTGTTTAATAGCGAAAGTTGAGTGGAGTCTGAGTTGTCTAATAATTCTAAATGCTTTTCCAGATTTTGTCACTTGAATTCTCCAAATTCTCTATTTGATGGATGAAATTTCGAAATCAGCTAGAGTGGATTGGCCAAAATAGCCTTTGGAATGCTCCTAAATTTGCAATTCCAAATGCTTTTTTGAAGATTATCATTTAGGAATTTCATTAATTGAATTTCTAAGAGAAGTTTTAGGGAATTTTGAATTCTTTAGTCAAGAGGTCGCAAATTCTTTCTATCAAGCAGCTGCTAAGGTTGAGCTAAAACAAGAGGTATGGTTGGTTTTTTTGGCAATCATGAATAGTCTACGCATGGTGACTAAGAATTTGGACTTTTAGGGGAGGTTGGCAAAGTGGGCATTGGTTAGCAATGACATTGAACTAAACATGACATATATCTTGAGAAATTGAGAGACCTTGGTGTTGGAAGAGACAAGAAATGATTAATGAAAGATAGTTATGAGTTTCCATAATTGGGGCCTAAGGTATAAAACATGTTTAATGAAAATGCTCCTGTTCATTAAGAAGCAAGAATACAAATGAAATTAAAGCCTGAACAATTATGGAAACATCTAGTTTCTTTTAGGAGCCATTTTAGGGTTGTTAATGGTTAAAAGGCAACTCCTCCAAAGCAATGGCATATAGGGTTGATGAGATAAAAACCATATTAGCCCCGACTCAGAAGTGCTTTCCCCATACGCTTCCTCTAATGGGTTTATAATTTGTGATACCAAACCCGTTCCATGACAGGAATGGATCAAGTTGTGTTTGATATTATAAAATTTTTTATTTATAAGTATTATAATAAAAATACTATGTTATATATTTTTTCTTGCCTTTAAGAGAATTTGACCCCACATCCTCTCTTTAATGCTTTCAAACGTTCTCCACCCATTGCACTATATAGTATCTTTCTTACTAGATCATTAAAAAAATATGTAAAGTATTTATAAATGGGATGGGGTGGCAAAAATTCAAACCTACCCAAAAGCCAACTTGGGTATGTGTCTACAAATATATACCGGCCATGAACCTGAAAAGGCCATTACCAAACCCCCATCCAATAGGAGTCGGGCAGGTCTCTCGCTTAACTTAACCAGTTGCTATCCATAATTGTTCAAACGAAAACTGTATTTCATTTTAGTCAGATTGTGGCCTTAATTGTTATTATCGAAGGCTTTAGTGTTCTGGGGCATTTAGGGGTAGTTTACTTTGAGTTGTGTTAGGGAGACGACAACACTACATATGAAATGAGGAAACAAAGGATGCTTATTGGCTTATACTTCTTATCTTTGACAAGATAAAAGGTGAGTTCTTTTGGAATTATTAGAAAGGAGATTGCCCTTTTCTTTCTTCAACTATATCCAATGCTCAGAAGAGTAGAGTTTCTCACTCATGGTTTATGGGTGAAACTCTACAAGGGCACTGCCAATTGAAAATCTAAATTGCTCAAATCCATGTTCTCCTCATATGTGAGTTGTGGCCAAATTTTATTCCAATATAAGATGGCTCAATCTGAAGATTGAGATCATGTAAAAAAACACATGAATAGAAAATTTTGTGTGGTTTATACATTAGGGCCCACTTCTTGGACATGTAAATGCAGACAGTCCCTTTCAATTGAAAGCATTGAGATCGTGGAGCCGATATTTATAATGGTTACGTGATCGAAACCAAAATTATATTTAGATTTCAATAAACATCAGATTTGAGAAAATTAGATTTATATCCAAAATTTAGAACAATTTCTTTCGAGTTTTGTGATGTGAATAAAAATCAAGTTCCCATTTGAATATAACAAGGCTAGGATCTGAGTAAAAATCGGGTTCAAATATGAGGTTAGGTTTACCCCACAAGTACCAGATCCTGTTCTAAAAGAAAAATTTTCAAAATTTTTTTGTTTCAATTGAAAAGTATAAATGTGGCTTTTATGTAGCAACGCCTCCTTACTTTGTGATCTGGACAAAAATCAAATTATTTCAATAAAATTAGACTTGAGAGAATCAGATTTGGGTCCCATATTTAGACCAATTTTAATTCGAGCTATCTGATGTGCATAAAATCAAGTTCCCGTTTGAACAAAATTAGGCTTAGATCTGAGTAAAAATTGAGTTTGAATATGAGCTTAGGTTGACCCCATGAGCTGAACTGCATCTCGTCCTAGGAGAAAACTTTTTGTATTTTTTTATTTCGATTGAAAGTGTATATGCCGCTTTTATTTAGCAATGCCGTTTCAGTCCTTAAAAATATGGGCTCCACAATTTAACACTTCATGTTGAAATAGATTGTTTGCGTTTACATGTTTGAGCAAGTGGGCCCAAATGTATAAAACAGATGATTTTTTTTAATTTGTTTTTGGGGCCAACTCTTAATAGAATAAAATCTGGTCAAGAGGACGTGCATTTGAGCCATTCAAAATTTCAATATAGGTGGGGCCTACCAGATATTTTCACTTTTCTGACAATACTTTTGTTGGTAAGAGAGAGAATAGAAGAGCATTTTTGAAATAGAGTGAAAATCATTATTGTTGTCGATATGAAAAGTAAATAAAAAATGCCAAGGAGAAGATGTCAAATGCAAAATGAAGAAACAAAGGAACTTGATAGACATCTTCGTTCCTTTCTAATATAAAGTGGATGAATTTCCTTGGAGGGTATTTTTTGGGATATTACCCACAGAGGTGTCTTTAGATTTGTCTTTTGCCTGGCAGTTGTTGACTTTTACAAAGCTCTTGTATAGTGATTTGTACAAGATAAGACATTAGTGAAGTTATATTTTTGTCCTCATGTGTGATATCCTACATCTACAGGGGCTTGCACAAAATCACCTTTTTGCTTCCATCCAAAAAAAAAAAAACCCAAAGAAAAAGGGTTTTTTCTTTGCACCCTGACTTAGACTCCTGTGGATAAGTAAACAGATTGTGCTTTGAAACCTTAAGCCACCAGAGGTCACCATCTTCTCTTCCAATGACACCTGCTATGAACAGAATAGGGAGAATGGGGTAGAAGGACAATCTTGTGCGATATTGGAGGAAGGTGACAAGGTGAAAATGATGGAAAAAGAATAGAAGGAAGCAAAAGGATTGCAATCAAAATAGGGTTTTTTTTTTAAAGCTTCCTTGGGTTTTAATGTAGTTTTAAAAATCATGTTTTGTGCAATATCTAAGAATTCATTTTTTGCACAACCTTTCTTGTAAGAACTACTTTGCGGGAATTTTTTAAAAGTCAACAACTGTTAGACAAAACTCAGGTGTGAGAACAACATACGGGCAACATCCTTTATTCAAAAAATGATTACAATTTCCTTTTTTTAAAAAATGATAACTGGTAATTATATTAAGAAGCACGTGAGAACGGCTTCTTACTCCAGTAGCAAGGAGTGGCAGTTTTCATTGAGAGGTCTAGGTTTTGAACCTGGCCTCCTCCCTTCTTGTCTATGTGAGTTTTTATTACCTCACATGTGTGATTTGTGTCTCCTTGCATGTGTGAGTTTCCATCACCTCACATGTGTGAGTTGTGTCTCTTTGCATGCGTGTGTCTCTATTACCTCGCATGTGTGAATTGTGTCTCGTTGCATGTGTGAGTCTCTCAGGGTCCCAGCCCCTTGGTTGCTGGGTTACCACCAAAAAATTAATAATAATAATAAAAGAATTAAAAGAAAGAGAAAAAAAAAGCACATAGTACATCAATTCACTTGGGCTAAAATGGAACTAAAAAAATTAGATGCATTGGAGAAGTTCTGTGGCAATCCTTTCAACTTTATAAATCAGACACTGAAATTCTTCCTCAGCCCAGGCTTAAAAAAAAAAAAAAAAAAAGAAGCACGTAGTGCAGCAATTCACATGAGCTAAAACAGAACTATAAAAAATTAGATACATTGGAGAAGCTCTGTGGCAATCCCTTCAACTTTCTAAATCAGATGCAGAAATTTTTTCTCAGCCCAGGCTTTCAGCACAATACCAATTGAAAAGACAACCTTATTAATGAAGATCAGAGTATTTTGCTATAGCCAAATTAATCAGCAACTCGCAAGCAAAGAGCAGTTCCAAAGGGTAGCGCCTTGTTTGTTGATAACCAATCCTTCTAGAGGATACCACCTCTATGAAGGAGCTTATTCATTAGTGATCCAAAATTTCTACTGATAAAGAGGAATGGACTAGCAGATGATTAACTGACTTTTTATTCCTCAGAAAAGACTATACACGCTAGTCTAAATTACCTAATGATTCCACAAATTGTAATCGTCAATATTCTATCCATCTGGTGATGATTTGATGGGGATTTAAAACTTAAATGATTATCTCATTGTCTTTTTTTTTTTTTTTTGTGTGTGTGTGTGTGTGAAAGATCTTAATCCATTTTTTGCCCTTTTGATTAGTAACATGAATTGAAGCCACAACGTCAAGGTTGCAATAGTGAGAACCTCCCCCTATGTCACTTGCTCTTGTTTCACGTACCTTTGGGACCAGTGGATATGTCTATTGAAGAGAAATTTTCTCCTTTACACTCACTTCTACTGAAGCGCGTATCCCGGTCCAGCGTGACGACCGACACTGATGTGCAGTGTGCAGGTGAGCAGAATAAAGTCATCCCTCGATCCAAAGCTTCTTGATTAACCATCAAATACATACAGAACATTTGATCTCTTTGGCCTTCATTTTTGACAATCATATAGCTGGCACCCCTTTAGGATTCAGCGTCAAATTTGAGAGATTTTTGTAGGCCTATATCAGATCCTGTTCTATGTAACATATCGTCACTAATCAGAAATTTGATTGATTTGCAATGACTAGGGCGATTGTTTTGCATGCTGTCACCATTCTTAAAGCTTGTCTCATTTTCATGGAAGCCTAATATGTTTGGCCTTATATTACAGTTTTTCATGGCACTAGTGCTCCATGATTGTTCTATTTCGTACTATCAAGGCTATGCATATGCTGATTGGGCTGGCTTTCCATCTTGGAAACACAACTTTATGATGGTGCATATTCCTGCTCGCCTTTTTATCTCTTGGAAGTTGGAAAAACAGAGCATACATGCTATAAGCTGAGTATATCAATCAGTGCCTTGAGCAACTGGTAAATTATTTGGTCCACAACTGGTAAATTATTTTGCCCAATTGTCTCATCTAGGAGTTTGGTTACGCTAGATGTGGTTTGGATACTCTAGTATTATTGGATTGCATCACCTCCAGTTTTCGTGAAGACACAAAACACTTTGAGATCAAATTGCCATCTCATCAGACATCGTTATGTTGCACTTATCGTGGTATGGCATGTTTCCTTATAATATGTGGCAGAAATGCAGAATTGCTTGCAACGGCCACAACAATATCATGTCTTAAATTCCTTCTTGTGTAACATATGTTCATGCTTATCTATAAAATGGAGGGTAAGAAAGAGGAAAAAGGCCGTGGTTGAAGGGAGGAACGACCATCAAAGTAAATAGCATTGAGGAATGAGGACCACTAGACATGAAATGAAACACATCTCTTTCCCACTTCTGTGGTGTACCAAACTATTATCTTCTAGGTTTCATTATTAGGATTGTCTTTCAAATGGATCGTAGTTATTGATGAAGCTTATTAGTACTTTTATATAGAGGCTCTTTCACATTGAGAGATGAACCTATCTTCCCAACTTATCTTCTATTTTCTCCTCAGAAATTTCAGGTACTCCCTCTTTTGTATTTAATGTAACAATCTTTATCAGAAACCTCTTAGGGCAAATCTCCAAGGATGATGAGACACATCAGAAATCCATCCGATAATGCACAGAAAATCATCCTTCACCATGATGTGTCTTTAGATTGAAGCTACAAGCTTTCTTAAGACTTATCCGAAGGGTCATGAATTTGGCATTGTTGACAGAGCTACAGAACTAACCCTCTCAACCTTTGAAAGAAATGAGGCACCTGAATAAATCCCTCTCCATTGTGTTAAGTACTCGTTGGGAAACCACTTTGGTGATGACCCTGGAGGCTGGAGACTTTTGGAAGATCATGTACTGATTCCATTCTCCTTAGGTCTGAAAGTAGGTTCCCAAGTACACAAATACCTTTAGGACTCAACCGCTTAGATCAGGTATCGGTCCAAATTGGGTCCCGTTTTAAATTTGGGCTGAGTGTGCGAGTCCACTGATCGGCCCATATCAACTTTTTGGGTCCAGGTCTAACAAGGCTATACTTATAGACCCTTAGTATAACTGGCATATTTGGTAAGAAATAGAAGGATGGTTGTTTTTAGTTCTCCCTAAAATATGCTTGTCCCAGATGACCAAGTATGAACCCGAAAACCGTTTTATTCCTCTTTTCCTCACTTTTCTGTATCTGTGACATTTCCTCTTGTGGACTGACTCTGGCATTTTGCTTTATCTTCTTACTGGCGCAACCCTGGATCTTGGATGGTAGTAGAACAATCTCCCGAGGGATTGTTCGAATCCGAAGATTCAATGGCAGTCACGATCACAATAGAGAACAAAAAGAAACTCAGGCACTCTGAAATTTTATTGATAAAAACGTGTTTATTACAGTGGAAATTCCTCCTTATATAGGAGTGATCGTGTCTAAACAGAGAAGGACTAATCCTACTCAAATAAGACTTACTAAATAGAAAATATCAAAATAGAAAGTGTATCAATCAAATGTTAGAAAGTGTATCAATCAAATGTCTTCCGATTATGTGATCTGGGCCGGATTTGGGTTCGGCCTGCATCACTTACATTATCTTCTTATTGTAAGTACAGAGCAGAAATGGTTTTTAGTTTGGAATAGTATGATTTTTTTTCTATAATTAGCTTGCAATTTTTTTATTTTATAAAAATATGATTTTTAACTGAATTTGAAATTGGGGATCTCGGCTAATGTAGATTTGTATATACCTGTTTGGGTATGGGTCTTAAATACCAACTAGGGTACATTGCAGACTCAGGTATAGATATGGGTGGAGGAAAATAGGAGTGTACTTGATAGTGTCATCCTTTCTTTATCTCATCCTTATGCCTCTATTGTGGCTAAGGTGGATAAGGCTGCCCCTTCAAAGCAGCTGCCACAAGCTACATTCTTTTTGTTTCTTTTTTGCGTTTTTTGAAGTATGTGCTTGTTAGTGGTTAAAAGCACCGATACTCTATGAATTCACAAAATATTTGAACTTGCACTTCTAATTTGTTATTAAAAAAGAGTGATATGAGCTTCCCTTATCTATTATTCCTCCAATAAGCAAATAGCAGTGAGAAATTTCCTAGTTGTCAATTTTGTTTCGCTCTCCACTTTGGTCCAACTTCTAAAATGAAATATTTTCGTATTTCTGGGAAATTTTTTGGACTAACTTTTCAGATGATATATATATTAGATGTACCATACAAATATTTAAATTTAAAAATATTATATTTATGGATAACAGCCTCTTCTGGTTAGATCGAAATGGCCATGGCAATTATATTTAATTGTCTAAAATCTTTAATGTTGGCCCCACCACGAGGGCCATGATCTGAGTCATTTTAGTTCAAAAAGAAGTTAATTGTATGAACAAAACCCTAAGGCCTCAAATCTGTTAGCTTAAGATATCAAGGATCCTGTGCACACATCACTTGGGCATTCTCCATGTGTATAGTCATAAATGGAGTCGGAGCCTTCTAGAGTACTCTCATATCACGTGATGGCTTGCTTTTGTCTTGTCAGAACGAGGGAAAATGAAAAGCGAAAGAAGGAAAGGAAAAGAGGAGGAGGGAGGAGGGAGAAGGGAGGAGTGGCTTTCCTGTGACCATTGATCGGCAGCGACAACCACTGATAACAACTTCAGATTCCTCTTCTTCTCCCCCTTTTTCCTTTTTATTTTATTTTATTTTATTTTATTTTTATCTCTTTTCACCTAAGATCTGAGATCTGAACCATGAGCCATAGTTACAGAAAAGAATCTGACGCAATTAGTGTATAAAAATTATGTATTTCCATTTTCCAAAAATTCCCCTTTGTTTTTTTTTAATAGAAAAACCGTTTGCTCAGTCTTGGGTATACCAGTCGAAATGAAGGATTTCGCCTTTTCAGCCGAAATGGGTTGAATTTTAGAATGAAAAGTTTGAGGGCCTGTTTTGTTTCAGTTAAAGGACCGGAGTGAAATGTTTTGGCCATTTTGGCCGAAATGAAACAGAATTGACAACATTGGAAATTACACAACAGCTGAATTTGTAAGGTATACAGTACTGAGCCGATGTGCATCTATTTCATTAATATGATCTCTTCATTTTTACTGGTCAGAAAAAGAAAAAGTATTTGAGTCAATAGACGAGCGACCAGATCACTCTCACATTAAACATGCTGTGCATTCATTCTGCTGCATTGGAGAGTCTGAGAGTCATGTTTGATGTAGTTTGAAACCTATGCAGGAAGTGAGGAATATCTTGCAACTTTATAAAGTGTATGGTTATAGAAGAACATAAAACTCAAGTCCTGTACTTCCAAAATCTGAAACGCGTCATCGAGGGAGATCTCATTTTTAACATGTTTTTCTGAAGTTTCCATGCTTCTTGTTGTATTGTAACATTTTCTAAACAGAAGCATTATTTTGTATTGAAATATTTAGCCCTAAAGTATGTTGTTTTTCTCCACTTGATCCATTGTGAGCAATTGTTCATCTTAATAATTGCAACAGGTGCAAGCAGTGCTTTTACTTTTAGGTGGGCGTGAAGTGGCTTCATTGATGCCTGGCATGCAATTAGTGCCCAGCGAGCAAGATAACAGGGTAAATAATCATCTACGAGGTTTCTCTTTATCATGGATATTGTTTCATTTTTCATTCCTTCATCTGCATATTTTCCAGGGAGGTGTGTTGTTGGAGAGTGGCGATGCTTTACAATCATCCAATATTCCGCAGAGAGTTGCATCTTTGCTTAGGTTCCGTGAAAAGCGGAAGGAGCGATGTTATGAGAAGAAAATCCGTTACAACTGTCGTAAAGAGGTTGCTCTCAGGTAAATAGGTGACAAAAATATAGTTCCATTTAATTTTTATGGTTAATGGCATCAGTTTCCCAAGTTTTCTGAATAAATTCAAGTTTCTTGGGTATAAAAAAAGGGTGGCCCAGTGCACGAGGCTCCCGCATAGCGGGGTTTGGGGAGGGCAAGATGTACATAGCTTTACCTTCATTTTGAAGAGGCTGTTTCCGTGACTTGAACCCGTGTTCTCCAGGACGCTACCGGTAAGCCTTTACCATTGGGCCAAGCCTCCCTTCTTCAAGTTTCTCGGGTATAAGCGAAAAAAATGTTAATCACTATCAAGATATTTCATGGAAGAGAAATAATATAAAAATAACAGAAATAACAGTTGTGTTGCCAATAAATACTAAATTGACTGGTGTACTTTGTTGGATGAGTGCACAACAAAGATTTTTTTCTCATTCAATAAATACTAAATTGACTGGTGTACACAAGCGAGTATTCTTGAACATGATTTCCCTTTCTTGTGTATTTTTCTTCACTTTTGCTGCATTTGTTTTATTCTGATATTAGTTTCTGTAACTGTGCAAAATGAGGCAAATTATACATGCAAGTCTTTTTCTTTTCTTTTCTGTTTTTTTTTCCTGATTGGTAGCAGACAATATATTAATGATTGGCACCAACAATGGCCAAAAATAGGAATGTCCGCCTGGCCCTTCTAAGAAGTGCATTAGAAAGAACATACTTAAAGACTTAAACTTGGACTCCTTGTACTAATGGAGAACTCTCCTGAAGGACACATTCCAGGACACATTCACTCTTTCACCCACAAAACACTCCTGAACTAAAGACATTTTGTTGTACACCAACCTAAATAACTGCGGAAATGAAACTTATAAGGACCACCCTCATCCAATCAGCAATATAAAATTGAACTCTATTCTGAGTGTCACCTCTTTTCCCATTTCTCACTCTGGCAACTATGGTTTTGAATGACACAGAATCTCCATCTTTCACTTGATGTTTTGTAAAATAATCAAATCATCAAATTTCTTTTGGGAAATGGCTAACCATATTTATCAAATCATTTTTGATCGGTCAAAAAGTAAAATAATAATCTTTTGTAAATCGTAACTGTATAAAGTTGGCATTATTGTACCTATCAAGTTACGCATTTTACTGCTTAGTGGTCATCTGTTTGCTACGTGTTACAAATGTAATCATTACTCATGTGAAAAATTTATGAGTATGCTTGTTTCATGTAATTTAGATATGTAAAAGAATCACGTGTGAAAAATGGAGTATAAAAGGGTACAATTTTCATGTAAAAATTCACATTTCCGCCTCTGGTGAAGTCACACACACCCATATATAATTGACATGATTCTATGACATATCACAGTTGGTGTCATTGTGTTGTTGTCATTTCTATCAAATAGGTCTGTGGCTTGAATCTTATCCTAGTTTTTATACATTTTTTTAAAAACGCAAACAACCTATTTACATGCTATTATGGTCCTGGCATGCATACAATATTCCTTGTCCTGGAAATCCCATTCATATTTCTTAAAATACAGAGGACTTCACTTGCATGTCTAGTTCTCAGAAGATACATGCACTGGCCAACTACAGTTACTGAATATGAGGTATCTGGCCATGATATATATAAATTCGCTTGCCAACCAACCTTAGGTTTTGCAATCAAGCCAATGATTTTGTACATCATTGGCTTGATTGTGATAGCGGTGACTTATTGAATGATCCAAGGGTTTTATACATAGCTTTCTTGTTTCCATTTATAAGTCTAATGTATACTAGCCCCATGAGACTACAATCCCAATCTTTTAGTTCCAGCAATTGGTCATCTGAGCTAAGTAGGACCACTTTGTATGTACTTTTCCATTAAATAATTTCACTGCAATTGAGCATTTGGATTAGCAATTCCAGCCACTGAAGTTCCATTTGAGCTCTCTTCCCGACATTGAAATCTGTATGGAATGTTATAAATGGAAGAAAGGATCCCTGAAAAATTACTCAAAAAACAAATAAACCAACCACCTGCAATACTTATTTGAGATTGGAAACATCGAGGAAACTAAATCCCCACAATCACATACATGGAAACAGCCCCCTGTGCAGTCTAATGCTCCCAACTTTTACTCAATACTTGGTGCTGAAGTCAACTTCACATGTGCAAATGTCAGCCCTAGACCTGTACGGATGTAGAGTCTTCTTCTAAGCCTCTTTTGGATCCTTCAGATCAATTATTGCTTTCATTCCAAGTTGGGATTCGAAATATGTTTAAGAAGATGAAGAAGGAAATGAGAAAATTAATAAAAAATAAGAGGAAGAAAGAGAAAAAAAAATGGAGAAATAGGAAGAAAGAACGGTAAAAAAAAAAACACTGTATTTTCTTTACCTCCATGCAATTCCCCTACTTGACTTCAAACAAAAACACTCAGGAGGTGGTCTAAATGAATTGGCACATTTAGATTGTAAACTGTGGTGTTAACGAAGTACAATGCTATGAAATTTATGCTAAAGGCCTCAATATCATAACCCTTGTGATTGTGCTGCATTAGGTGCACTATATAAGCGAAAAGGAATGACCGACCCTTCTTATGAGTCTTGAAGGTTGTTTCCCATTCATCCCTTAAGACTGATGCAGATATGGTCATAGCTGCTCCTTAGTTATGTTTGTGAAACACCTTAATACTTGCTAACATATCATCTAAATGATGTATCAGAAATCGATAGTTTATTATTATTTTGTTTATGGCATATTCAATTAGTAAACATGTGATCACCCATCCGTTGTTGTCATAAGCCTTTGTGTTGGGCAAGGGCTGCTGACCTTAATCATTCTCAATCTTCAGGTATCTTGGGTCCAGCAGTTGATCTTCAACATCAGCACAAACTCCTCTACCATGACCACACTGTGTAGGTGTATTTTCCATGAGGAACCATTCTTGATGCTTTAGGAGTGTAGAACCTTGTGGTTCTCACGTCAACTAGCACAATCCAAGTAAATGGATTCGACTTGATTGGTATCTAATAAACCCTAGTAAAAGAACAAAGACAACCATTTAAACTCTCAGAGTGGCTACCTAGTGTTGAATCCATGCTAAAATTCAATCTTCAATGGGGTCTTTATGTCAAAATCAGAGGAAAACAATAAATCTCAGTTTCTCAATTTCTCCAGACATGATGGTTTCCTGGAACCACATGTTGAAGACTTGTATTTCTCTGACAACTGAACATGCACCTCTGTCCATGAAACAGTGCTTTCCATGGAGGAGAACATTTTTTCTTTTAATCAGGAAACCAGGTTGTGCCTCCATAGAAACAACTTTCAATTGAAGCAACTATTTTAAGAAGACAACTTTCATTTGAAGTTCAGCCTGATTTGCTGTGAAAAATACATCTGTGATTGTACCATTCATAGAGGGGAGCAAGAAAGAAAGAGAAGAAAATCATCTCTGGTTTTATTACCATTTAGATGTAAAACAACCTATCTTATATTTTTTTGTGGGGGTTAGGGATAATCTTGCACTAACAGCCTACACTGCTTTTCATCTACACTTGAGTTTGTTCCTGTATGTTCTTATTAAGTTCACTTCTGTTACTCTCTTTTTTCTCCGGTCATATTCATTTTAAGAGAATGAAGTTCCATATCGATTTAGTTTATGTGAACGTGCATGTATATGCTTTTTATTCTAGGATGCAGCGCCACAAAGGTCAGTTTGCATGCAAGGCACCTACTGGTGAAGTCATTTCAGCTTCTTCAACTTGGGAATCCAAACAGTGCCAGTCCCAAAATGATACACCTAAAGAAGCTGTGTGAGTTCCTATCGAATCCTCTGTTGCGGTAATCATTTTTGTGGATGAAAACTCAATTTCAAGAAATGGAGAAATGGTACCCAATTGATGGGAAACTAGGATACCCGGATATGACATTTGACTCAATGTATCTGTACCGATACGGTACAATAGGGACTGGGTATGGGATACGGCTGAGATACAGTGCAAAAATTTTAGGATGCGGCAGGAGCTGGCTGAAAATTCAAACCTTTAAAGGGAAAAAAATGCAGAAACCCGTGTCCTCTTTTTTTTCTTTTTTTTTTTTTTTAATTTTTGCGAGGTGGAGTAAAAATAAAAAAAAAAGAAGAAAATAAAGAAGAGGAGGAGGAGGAGGAGGAGGAGGAGGAGGAAGATGAGAAGGGCTTACCTTTCACTGATGACGCGACGACCAGCACGATCTTCCTCCTCCTTTTCCCTTTCCTCTCTCCCTTTTCCTATTTTCTCTTTCCTTTTCTTTCTTGATGCTTTTGGCTCAAGGCTTGAGAACGATCTGATGAGACGCCGGGGGGGAGTACCTTAACATGGCTCCTCAAATCTGTGGTCCCCTTGGTGGGCCTAAAGATCCAAACCATCTAATAGAAAGGGCTTGGGGCTTGTTTTCTAAAAAGACTTAGGGGCACTTTTATTTCAAAAAAAAAAAGGCTGGGGCTTGTTGTCGGAAAATATCCAGATTCTTAAAGTATTTATCCTTTTGCACTTTACCCCTCCTACTTTCTTTACCTTATAGAGAATTGCTTCCACTCGTTGGACCTCACCATATTTGAGGCCTAATTTAAAATAACTAAATATTCCGTTTAAAATAAATCCCTAATCGAATATCTACATGTATATTTTTCTAGAAATGCTGTACCCATATTCGTATCCTTAAAATTTTAAGTTGGCATATTGAACCCTTGTTCCCTGCGTCCGTGTCTTTATCCATGTCCTTATCTGGGCATCATGGATGGAAAATGATGCACTGGGTTCCCCATTACACCATCAATTTTACTTCCTAGAACCAGTTTTTGAGATGCTAAACGTATCCTCATGTGATTTGCTTGAGTAACACTTACTATGCTTTTTCATTCACTTATTTTAGCCCCAAGTTACTCTTCTACATGCTTTTTATGTTCTGTTGCATTTTATGTATGTGATCTTTATATGGCCTATGCAGCTGTCTACAATGTGGTACCAGTGAAAAAGCTACTCCAGTGATGCGGCGAGGGCCGGCTGGCCCCAAGACTTTATGCAATGCATGTGGACTGAAGTGGGCACACAAGGTTGGTGCACTATTAAGGAATTTGCTGTGATGAGATTTGGCAATGTGGGTTTGGTACCATTTTTGACATATGGAGCTCACTTTGTTCGTTAATATTATGAATGAACTGGAAAATATCATCAAAGGAGACTCTTACCTCGGTTGTCGTTCTCTCCATATATGATAATGAAATGGCCATGTTTACGGGTTTAGGGGTTTTGGACCGTCCCCATATTAAGATACGGTATTCCATCAAGCCCCATCTTACATAATGATATTCTCTCTTGCATTTGTTGGAATTGCCTTAAAACGACTTTAGAGGGAAGGGTGTGTTGCAAATAGAGGGAAGGGTGTGTGCTTTCTGAAGTCTCAAATTGTATCCTGTGTATGCATGTAGCACATGCCTATAATTTTTAGGTTCATTCCACATGCTCTAAAGAAGCATATATCATTTCTTTATTTCTTTCCAACATAACCCCCTAATGTACTGTGTTTTTCTTTTTCACAGATGGAAGCAAAGAAGCAGGAGATTAAGAAGGAAGAGAGGGAAATTGAACAAAGACTGGGTCTAAAAGGGTGCAGCATAAGTGAAGATGGGTTGTCTACCATCCCAGTGCAGATTGCTTCTCCACTGTCGACCCCACAGATGGCAGCCCAACAACTGGTTTGTCTGAAAATGGAGCCAGTTGTGGAGAAGCGCAGGATGGAATATGTTCCACTAAGGCCTGGTCGAGCTTCAAAAGACAAGCACACCAAGGTAGAAGGTCGCGGACGGAGGATCCAGATGCCTGCTACCTGTGCTGCCCGCATCTTTCAACTTACCAAAGAGCTCGGCCACAAGTCAGATGGACAGACAATACGGTGGCTGCTGGAGCAAACTGAACCAGCTATCATAGCAGCCACGGGCACAGGCACTGTTCCAGCTATTGCTACGTACGTAGATGGCACTCTTAAGATCCCAACACAGTCTCCCTTTGGTGATGATAATGATAGGAGGAGGAGAAAGCGAACCTTCAATACAAATCTACCACAAATACAAGAGAAAGCATCTATCACGGCGGGTCTGGCACCAATCATACCGTCGACTCCAGCCACTCAAAATATTGTTAATTTGGGCAGCTTAGGAAATTTGGGTACGCAGACCTTCTTGATGATATCACCTAATGCTATTGCAGGGCCTTCTAATCAGCCGCAGGTGTGGACATTCCCTGCTCCGACCGGACCACTTATCAATCTCTCTGCTGCTGCCAGACCCATTTCAACTGTGTTTTCAGTGGTGCCGGGGTTAAATCTTGCAACCACAGTTGAAATTCCTGGCTCTATTGGTAATGCTTCTACGCCAATGGTAGCAGGTACTAGTACTACCCATGTAGTTAAAAGTTCTTCAAAGTAGGAGCTGCAACTGAGAGCGGGGTTTGGTTGGTGCTTTAATTCTTCGGGGAGATTTGACGGGAAATGAGATTCACAAAAATGTAGGCAAATGGCATCACTGGACTGGGCAAAAGAATTGAAATGTGAAGATTATCCTTTTATTCTTTTTCTTTCTTTTTTTTTTTTTTACTGTTAATGAGATTTGTGATTTTGTCTAGGTTGAACATATTGTCGTGTCATGTACTAATATAAGATCCCAAGATCCTAAATGACTTCCTTGCCCAAAAGAAAAGGAGTCTTAGATCTTTGCTCTGTATTGGGAAGATAACTGTGCTTTTCATGATGTAATCTTGTATCTTTTTCCTTTTCCTTTAATAAATATTTTAGTTTATTATAAACAGAAGAAAAGGAAAGAACAAAGAAGGAAAGTTGTTTGTGGCGTTCTTCTCTCTCTCTATATATTTTTTAAATTTTTGTATTTTTAATTTTTATTTTGCAGCTCTGCAAATTTCTTTTAGCAACTTCTCTCTGTGCTTGATTGAAATCCAGTGTGCTGTTGAATGATATACCATGCTTATGCACTCATGAATATCCAAGATTGATTGAACCTGGTTAAAACTTTGCAGTGCTGTTTCAACTCATGATCTCTGGTCGTTGTGGGATGATGTTCCAACTCTCCTGTTTTTGCCTTTCTAGCATGTAGATTTTTTTTATTTTTATAATGCTCGTTAATATATGAATTGTTAACGGGCATGCTTTTTGGGACTTGTTGGATGATCTGTATCCAGTAGGTCTTGCATGGATGACTTGGTCTAAATTGTTCTAACGTGGCAGTGGGGGAAAAATAGATCTGATCATAGCTTTGGTAAAATTAAATCTGATCATAATTTTATGTATGGGATTGTGCCATCCATCTGGGTTGTTACAAGCTTGTGATTGTGTGGTCATTATTCGATTTGGAATTGGCTGTATACTAATCTAAAATCATCTTGTGTTTTAACAGTTCAACAGCACGTTCACAAACCATTCTCTGTATGGACTGTGATTGCATTTTCCCTTTTTTAAAATTTATCAAGATCTGATTAATGGTTAAGGTTCTTTGGTTGGTATATTCTTTGGCTAAGAGAAGTGGCACATTTTCTCATGGTCATTGCATTGGTTTAGCGCTAATTATAGTTTATGTTCATTTTACCTGAATCGGAAAGACAATGAAAGCAGGTAGTTTGAGATGTTTCAAGATAAGCGACTACAAACAAACAATCTCTACTTCAAAGGAAGGGGAAGACAAACTGAAGACTTTCCATGTGGTAGTTGCAGCCTGCGTTAAGACATGATTGCCGAGACCAGGGCTTTAAGTTTGGGTTGGGGCTAGGCTGGGTGAGACATTTCTAAGCCTGGCCTGAATTTACAAACACTGGCCGAGTCAAGCTTGGATGCCTCAAAAATGCAGGCTCGAGTCCACCCTTTTAGTTGACATGGGCCAGGCTGATCTTTCGAGCACTTGTTTGGGCAAATCAGTTATTTATTTATATGAATATTTGGAGCAAATAAATTTCTAAGTCGTCGTCGTTGTCATCATCATCATCATCATCATCAAAGTCTTATCCCAACCATGTTCGAGTCGGCTACATGAATTGTGTTTCTCCATTCCGTTAAATAAATTTCTAAGTACAAGTTCTCAATAACGAAGGCCCGAACCATGCCCATGATGTGATGGGCCTAGGTCGGGCTGATCTGGGCTGGACCCTCCCATGACTCCCCTAATCATCCTAAATAGCATTTTTTTTTCATCTTATTCATTTAATTCCTTTTCCATAGAACAACAAGCTTCAAACCCTATCGATTTGACCTATACATCTGGGCTGGGTGGTATCATATCTCCAGCCCATGAACGGCTGGATCAGGTGTAGACTGGGATAAGTGAGTTGGAGCTTGAGTGGATCTATCACATCCTGAACCATTTGTACTGGAGTAACTGGACACAACCCACCGCCGATCTTATGTAAAGAAAAGAAATGGTGATAAAAAAAAAAACGGAAAATGTTATGGATTGTGATGTGACAAATAAGAAATATATATCTATATCTCGATATTTATCCAATGAAGATGATCTGGAGTGATGATAAATGAACTCACTCAAAAGAAAAAAAGGGCGCAGTAATAAATTATAACGAAGGCATAATATATTTTCTTTAGTATATATGGCTACTGACCAGCAGCGATACTTCAAACTTGAAGCTCAAGGAACGCTCCTGCATAAGGTGCCAATTGCAAACACCACTCATGAAACAATATTATATTACATTTTCGGCATTAGATACATCTCTAATTTAAATTCTAATTGAACTAGTAGCAAAAGGAAGGAACTGAGATTATTGCTGTGAATAGATAAGTGGTTTAATATGTTTGTTCTTTAAATATGCTCGATCTCATGGTGTTTTTTTTTTTTTTTTCAAAGTGTGCAAAATACGCCAAGTCCATAACTAAGAGACTTATCTCATGGACCTTCTCCCTGTAGCATCTATACTATCTCCTTGCTTTGCTTTGTTTTGTTTTGTTTTGTTTTGTTTTTTCTTTAAGTTTTCCGTATGCGAGGGTTGCCTGATTCTCACGAGTAAAGACTATTCATTGGGGGGTCATATATGGCGGCAAATATAGTACCCAAATAATGCAAAAAGCAGAAGTTGAACTTGACAGCCAGTTAAGGCTTTTGATCTAGACCCAAGTTGTACCTCAAGTTCCATAGTAAAAGGTCATTACTGTGTCCATTCTAGCCCTCATAGAGTGTAGAGCGGAGTCATGTTAGCCACACTTCTCATTTCACAACTCATCTCATAACCATCCTATGTGTCACTTTCCTTTTCCTTCATCTCTACAATGTTAAAATAAAACAAATGAAGTTAAGATTGCAACATAGGATAGTTGTGGGATGAGTTGTGAGATGGGGAGTATAGAGAGAACAAGGAGTAACGATATTTATGAGAACTTCACCAATCCCCGTATAGAAGGAAGTTTTGCTAGTGTTAGGTACTGGTATTAGTGATGTATAGGCATAGGCGACCATATCAAACTCCTAAATTTCCGATCGTCCGAGTAGATAAAAAGGTGTGGCATTGCACACTGGTATCTCTCTCTCTCTCTCTTTCACGCACACATATTTTTACTAGGGGAGTTTTTGAAAATTCTTAATATAAATATATATATGCGTTCGGGCCTTTAAATTAGAAGTATCACTACTAACTAATAGGCTAATTAATTTTGCTAAAAAAAAACCAAAGAACTGTCTATTCTAGCCTTTGGATCATGTAAAGTGAACTAGATTCGATTTATCACACCTGTTTGAATGGAGTGTACTTCAGACAATATAAACTCTACTTTTTACCAGTTCACAAGTTATCACTGGCCAAAACGAGTATACAATTGATTCTACAGTCTAGTCTATTTAGATGGGTGTAAATTTTGGTGGTAGTTCTTCCATGCATATATATATCTATAAAACTTTAAAATAAATTAAATTATACAACTTTTACCATATTTTATTTTTTCTCTCTAATATCTTAAATATTTTTTCACTGAAACTCAGAAAAAATGATAAAAGATCTTTTGATAACGGGATGATAGAAATTCTATGTAGTCAATAGATTACATTAGCTAATGAAAAATAATATACCTTATCCAACTATATAGCAAATTATGATGTAATCCAAGAGATGCTAATGTTCGAAATGTATTTTGTATTTCTTGGAACTCATCAAAACTTTGAAATCTATTTTAAAAAAATGAACAAGCAAAATATAACATTAAATGTGATGAAAGTGATGTTGTGTTACTTATCACGCATAATGCGTTCCCTGTGCATATATGAAGCCCAATGATCCTACATCATCATCATCATCATCTTCTTCTTCTTTTTTATCACCCATGTGCACCTCATAATGGGCCCCGTGCGATGGTCCATCTAAATGGACCACACAAAGGGAGCCTCCTAATAGTCATTGGACTTCTGGATTTGCACTCATCCAACTTGACGAGACCGTTAAATCGACTATGCACTTGTTTTGGATGGTCGAAAATTGTTGGCTTTTGTATCAAGGGATTACGATGATCAGATGGGGTCTGTTTCTTTACATGGGGTGGCCCCCAACCAGATCTTTCAATCCCCCAACCCATCACCATGTGGGCCCCTCTATGATATATATATATTTCTATGATAAAATGATAGTGTAATGAACATTAAGAATTAATGTTTCCATCGTCCGAAAATATAAAAGAATTCAAATGTAGACCACAAACTATTTTGTACAATGGGTCCATCCTTCACAGATCCAAGCCATTCAAATTCAAGTGTTATTTACTAATTGGTACTCACCCAATTGTGACAATCTTTTCTCTATTTAATATTATACTTTTGAAAATAACTAAAAAATGCCCCCTCTAATAAGTATTTATTTAGTTGGAGGTGAAATAAGAGACTTTGTTTAGTATTTTAGCAAACAAAATTAATTAGAACTTAAAAATTAGCTACGGACTCTAGACCTAATCTTACTAGCTCTATTATTATTAGACTAGAGTTTCTAGGCAAGCCCCTAAGATGTTACCATAATTGTAATAATTTTTTTTTCAATTAGCACCACAACCAGCTTTATTATCTTAAAAAAAATATAAAAACTTCAGCCTTTCTAGTATGTAAGATGCAAACATCCCACAACATTCATATTTTTTCTATCACCCTCGCAATTGCGCTATTATTTTAGAAAAGGATCAATTGGTTACATTGAATCCATTTGATCTGTTGAAATGAATAGCTGATGTGTGGCCAAAAAACGTTTATCGCGTTGTGTTGCATTCTGTTTTGTTTGAGCTCTAATCAGGCCAACTGTATCCATAAATCAAATTTAATTAAACATAATCCCACCAACCTAATAAAACATATTAAAATCATGTCACGATCATAATTAAAATAGTATTCAACTAGGATCTTAAGATTACTAAACAATTTGATTTCTAAAATGTGGGATACCATAACACTCATTTATTCACTACTAAAGAGATCCTCTCTTGTTTTGATGAGATTCGAGCAAAGTCACGTTTTTTGACACTTAGAGAAGGTACCAATTACAAAAGTCTGTGTAATGGTTTTCTAAAGGAACATTTAAAGTGGTCCTTTCACTTCTATTACACACATTTTATAATGGGGTGGTTATTTTTGTGATTGATTAAAAGGCCCACGTTTTGTAGCATTTTTTTTTAAAGTGGCGACTCTGATTTAGCACCTTATTGGTAAAAAAAAATTAACATTAGGTCATATGACTTCTCATTCACTGATGCATTTTTAAAAGCCTTTTAAGACTTTCCATACAGTTTAAAACGGGTCAAAATATTGGACCCATACTGGGGCTTTAATTTAGGCCATGCAAGGCTCATACCAGAGGAAGAAAAATGTAGATGGCTCCGTTTGACAGATAGATCATGGAAGAATGGAATATAATGAAGGCTCAGATAAAAAAAATGTGTGGGAAAATATTCTTCTATGAGCAGACTGTGCAGAGTCCAAATACAATCCAACTTGTGAGGCTCACTTGTATGGATTCCTATCACCACAAGGGAGGGCTAATTGCAAAGTTTCTTAGGGATAAGTGTCTAGACCTTTACTTAACAGCCTTAAAAATTTTCTTCCCAAAAAAAAAAAAAAAAGCCTTAAAATTTAATGATTTATTAATCATTGATTGTTTTTGAGCTTCAATCCAACAGTGAATAAAGTTTCAATAAGCTTAAAAATGGGCATGACGACAGATCACTGGCCCAGTTGATCGCACACTGATCAAAGGCAGGCCGATAGAGCTGGACTGGAGATGTAGCCCACTTGTAAGTGAAAATTTAGGCCCGGCCCTATACCCCTAAGCCTGAAACAAAAAATTGATCTCCTATATGTGGGAAACCGCCCACCCAAATTAATTGATCTGCTCATCAGTAACACTATCAAATACTTAAGCCCGGACCCTATACTTTTTTTCTTTTGTAAGGAACTAACAATGATATATATTAAAATGAAGAGTTGGTACAATAAAGGCACCGCTAGAAAAAATGAGTGTTGGTATAAGAGATATGTACCAAGCACCACTCTTGACACCTATCCAATGGCAGCACTTAAATTACATACACAATCCATTCCTTACTTGGCTAAAGTGTCTGCCATTCTATCCGCAGACCTACTACTATGCTGTAACAAAACACAGAACTCCAATGATAAATGTTTAATCTCATTAAAATAGAACTGTATCTTCCAAGGGCCCTTAAAAGCCTTTGCCCAAGATATTGCATTGAAAGAATCACTTTTTAAAATGAGGCAAGATTGGAAGGATTGATAGTATATGCAAAGAGCTTCCAAAATAGTCAAAACTTCTGCTTCACTATAATTTTTTACCCCAACATTTTTTTGAAATTATGTACAACACCTCTCCCCTGTGATTTCTAAGAACACCACCAATACCAGCCAGCGTTGATTTACCACGAGCAGCTCCATCTACATTAAACTTTAGATACTCGGACGACGGAGCACTCCAAGTCACTTTCTTTCTCTTCTTTGCTACTTTCATCAACAAACAAGTTCTTCAATTATACAAGATATTATCTGTGTTGACATGAGAAAATTCTTTTCTAACATGGGCCCAATGAGCAATTCTCATAGACACTTTAGATAAAATATCCCCCCAAGTCGATTCTTTCTTTCTAAAAATTCTCTAATTCCTTACCTTCCAAATGGACTAAAGTATAGAGAAAGGAATGATTCTCCACAAAATCCGCCCACACCTTACCAAAGGAGATGCCCTCTAGGCCTCCATGAGCTCACTTAGTGATAGTGGGGAACACCAAGCTATGCTGCATTTTTTGAGAAAATACCCTCAAATAAATGAAGCAAGTCCCCTTAAACTGAAACCAAGAATAGTGCAGGCAGACCGTTCCGTAAGTCCAATGGGCCAATCCTAACTCAAGTTTAGGGTCCAATACCCTTTGGTTCAAGATCTGGTTCCCAGGTTCAACCTTTACAGGAACCCTTATTGGGCAGGCTCGGGTTATGGGCCCACGGCCTGTGTTAAACTCAAGACTCAGGATGAGGGCTTTGAAACACTTTCAGAATCTAATTGAATCACACTATAACTACGATCTCTATTTCTAATCCCATAACAAATCCAAATATGATCACTTCAATCACATAAGAAATCTAATATATTCCAACCCCAATTTAAGACACACTCATCATATCTTAACCAGTTTTAGTGGAGTTTAAGCATGTTGGTAGCCCTTGCTAAACGAGGAGTTGATAGAGGAACTCCTTTCATTGCTCTTACTTTATAATGCTTCATTTGTAATGTAGGGTATAAGACTTATACCCTATCTCATGTTTTTTGACTTCGTAATTTTTTTCTTTAATTAAATACTGTTACGGTTTCAGAAAGAAATCATATCTTAACCAACCTTTCATAATATTGTCTATTAATGGTTCGAATCTCTAAACCACAGGCCATTCCACCACTCGGATGCAACGTATTTATTTCGTTTAATGAATGAGATGCCTGGAAGTTCCAATACCAAGTACTCACCCACAAAGAGTCAAGAACTTTGTCAGCTACCAAATGACAAAGAGCCAAACGTAGCCTCTGTACTTCTTAGATAGATAACAATACATGATAGGTCGTCAGGATGATCATCATTGATCGAGCAAGCAAAAGGACAAAGCTACAACTCCATCCCATCAGTGTAATATTTTGAATTCTTGATTCTCTATTATAAAAATTGAAGTCCAACGTGACATCTAGTTCGAATAGGACAAGGTTAAAATATACAGAATCATAGACAGCAAGCCCCTCTCTAGATCACTGTAAACCTCACAAATCCACAAACAAAAAAAAAAAGAAAAAAGAAAAAAGAAAATTATGATAACATTGATGTCAAGGAACTAGAAATGTACTGCATACAAACAATATCAAATCTTAAAAAGGGTCTTGGGTCAATGGGAGCCTTTTAAAACCCATATACCCGTTTCCTCTTATGGTTTCCCGGGTCCTCCCAAATTCAATGTATGCCCCCCCGCACATGCAGAGAAGGGTCCATGACCATCAAGGATTTTCAATTTGGACATGTATACTGCTGCCTTGTTTGACCGTGATAGGAACTGAATCACTTGAAATAAAGAGCTTGTTTGGGCTTCCCCAAAAGAGACATCACTGTTGCAGCAATGTGCCTTGAAGAAAGGCCTGCTTCGTCAATCTGATCTTGAGGAGATCCATGGTCTATATATCTGTCTGGGAGGATCATTGCTCTCAGCTGCAAGAGTTGAAACTGTATTCAGAATCCTGGAACTGAAACTGTGATCTGTTGCAATTGAAGCATTTGCAAACATCCATAGTCTTTGGGTTTAGTTTTCTTTTCTTTTCTTTTTTTTTTATAAGCCTCCGGGTACATCCCCTATGGCCCCAGTGTGGTAATGCAGCTCAAACTCACAACTTCCACAAGCAAACCGTGGTCGGGGCCAGCTGAATACCCTCGGGGTTTGTGGGTTTAGTTGGATGTGGGGATTATAGGATTGGATGTGGGGATTATAGGATCCTTGAACCAAGTATCTGCATAATATTTCCAGGCCTTCAGCTTATAAATTTCAGAACTTGGCCGCTTGGCTTGTTGATTCAGATTGATGAGTTTATGGGCCACATTGGACTGGTGATCTTCTCTTTTGTTTTTTCCTTGTCCAACTTTACTGGTAGGTCCATTTGGTCAACAATGTGGATTACCAAATTGTGAAGGCATGAATCACAAACTTCTTGTGGGGCAAGCCACAATGTCTTTCCAGCTTTTATTTTCAGACAGTCATTATTGGCAATGGCCTGATCGTTTCTAAAACGGCTCGGGCTGTGGGGCTAGGGGTTTTAAAGGTCTGCCTGATACCTACCTTGGAGCAGAAATTTAGAACCATCTGATTATGGAAAATATTCTTTTCAGGGCCTCAAATTTGACCAAATTCTAGCCTCTAGATAAAGTCAGATGGGTGTCAAATTTTGCATTGCCGAGGGGGCCCCCAAAATTCAATCAAGTGTCAAATCTTCTGAGCCCCCAAATCACCATCTTCACAACCTCAAGCAATGGAGACGGAGATTCCACAAATAGAAGCACATCTTAAGTAATTATTTTGATTTCTTAGAAGAAAATCACCTTAAGATTTCTATCTAGAAGGCCACTGAGACTTAGGAAGTGAGTCACATGAGATCCAAAACCTCCAATTGAACCTTCTTCAACAGTAATCAGGATCTCATGCTCATTTGCTAGTCTCCGGATAAGCTCTGTGTCCAGAGGCTTGCAGAAACGAGCATCAGCAACAGTCACAGATATGTCGTGGGATTTGAGTGACATGGCAGCTTCGGTACATCTCTGGACTATAGAACCAAATCCAAGAATAGCCACTCTTGTGCCTTCCATCAGAATTTTTCCTTTGCCAATCTAGTCAAATAGAAAATTAAAAGTAAGTCATTTTTGCATCTTGTTTTGTTGGCAATCCAATTTTTTCAGTGGTAGTTGACATTCGAACCTCTAGTGGAGTGCCTTTGTTATTAGGAGGTAAAGCAACTCCAATGCCATTACCCCTCGGAAACCTGAAGCAACTGGGTCTGTCATCGATAGCTGCAGCGGTGGCAACCATATGCATCAGTTCACTTTCATCAGATGGAGCCATTACAACCATGTTCGGCAAGCAGGCCATGTATGTGATGTCGAACGCTCCACAGTGAGTAGGTCCATCTGCTCCAACCAAACCAGCTCGATCCAATGCAAACCGAACTGGCAATTTTTGAAGATCCACATCATGTACCACCTTCACAGAGTCAATGAATCATTAGTTCACACTTGAATATTCATATCTCATCATGAAGGCTAAAATTCAAAGTTCACTTAGAAATAGAAAAATAACTTTTAGTGATCAATGATATGTCTTTGAGTCTCATTATCTGAGTATAGCAGAAAGACAAATGGAACTCTTGCAGAAGTAATATGAGATCTATTATGTCTGTTGTACCTGATCATAACCCCTCTGAAGAAATGAGGAGTAAATGGCACAGAAAGGCTTTAGACCCTCTGTTGCTAGACCAGCAGCAAATGTCACAGCATGCTGCTCGGCAATCCCCACATCAAAGCAATGATCTGGGAACCTCTTTTGGAAGAAATTAAGCCCTGTTCCACCACCCATAGCTGCATGAATTGCTACAATCTTGCTATCCTCCTCAGCTTCTTTGATAAGGGCCTCTGCAAAGTACTGGGTGTATGACAGTGTGGAGGACTTGGTTTTACTTTGCACTCCGGTTCTTGGGTCAAACTTGACAACCCCTAGTAAAGAAGGAAAGGAGAAAAGAGAATCTGGGTCATGCATGAAAAATCTTTTAAACTGTGTATGCACACATCCATGTGCCGGTATGAGTTAATGATTCTTACCATGCATTTTATCAGCAGCTGCTTCTGCAGGAGGATATCCCTTTCCTTTATCTGTGACGATGTGGATAAGAACAGGCCCCGGTGCAGGCATTGCCTTAACCTTTTGGAATATGGTAACAAGATCTTCAACGTTGTGCCCATCGACAGGACCGATGTAATACAACCCAAGCTCCTCAAACAGACAAGACCCAGAAGCACTGATCATTCCCCTTGCATATTCGTCCACCTTAGCTGCAATCTCATGAGTCCTCCCTCCAATTTGCTTTGTAATACTCTGTAACAGAGAATGAATTCAAACATGTTTAAAACGTGAACCTAGACTGCTAGAGTATGAGAGACTAATTTGAAAATAGAATGATAAATAAAAATTGATTGGCTTAGCTAACTTTTGCTGCTTCGCGAAGCTTGCGGAATTCAGTGCTTGCTTGAAGCTTGGAGAGAGTGCTGCTGAGAGCTCCAACAGGAGTTGCAGGGCCATCAAGTGTGGCTGTTGGCAGGGATACTTGCTTATTGTCATTCAACACGACAATTAGGTTGGAGTCAAGAAATCCGGAATTGTTCATGGCCTCATAGGCCTGTCCGGCAGTCATAGCTCCATCTCCAATTACAGAGATAACATGGTTGCTCTTTCCTAGAAGATCTCTAGCGACTGCCATTCCTACAAAATTATAAAAGAGAAAATACAAATTACATACAGGAAGTACATGTTAGTGCTTCAAAGTGTGGGTGCTCAAACAAAACATCTGTTAACCATGCCTGAATCGCATGGTAACAATTTTCTGATGTCAGTCTTCAAATATATCACAGCATGTTATGTTGCTATCAACACTAATGAAAAGAGTATCGTCAAAACTGGTTTGTGCCTCATCAAAATCTCTACCCATCATGAAATCACATGAAGAGGAGGTATACAGATGGGACTAAATTTCGAACATACCTAGACCCGCAGAGATGCTTGTAGAGCTGTGCCCTGCACCAAATGCGTCGTGAATGCTCTCATCTCTTTTGGGAAACCCTGCAAGCCCTGAAGTTTGTCTAATGGTGTGCATCCTATGCCTTCTTCCAGTCAAAATCTTATGGGGGTATGCCTGCAAAGTTCAACAGTTATCCAACATTCATTAATTATAAAACCAATTCAATCAATAAACCGATCCCCAAGCATAGAAAGCAAAAAATCTATTTTCATATTCAGTGTGTCAATTGGGGCATACAAGAAAATATGGTGATGGTGACATGAAAATAAACGTGTCTGCTGTTACTAGAACAAAATCTAATTTGTAATTAGACGATAGGAATTGTCATAAGGACAAAAGTTGCTACAAGTACTCTCACAAGAGAAGATTTCCCATGATAAAATCACCCTTTGGCCAAAACAGGCTACGATGCCCAGATACAACATGGATATGGCAGAACGTGCCATCGATATGTTAGGAATATGAATTTTACACATAAAAAGTCAAGTATAGGATGAGATACAATGCATTGTCTATTCCGATATCATAGGTGATAGATAACTTCGTGTGGAGAAAACTTAGAAAAGCAGGAAGAAAGAAAAAAATCTCTAAAGAATCTTTTTTTTCTTTATTCCTAGAAAAATGACCTCACCTGATGCCCAACATCCCATATAATCTTATCTTCAGGGGTATTAAATACATGATGCAGAGCCACAGACAGCTCCACTACCCCTAGGCTTGAGCTCAGATGCCCACCAGTTTTTGAAACTGTATAAACTATATCTGCTCTAAGCTCCGCTGCTAACTGTTCAAGATCCTGATAAAGTAAAAAAAAAAAAAACCACATAGAACACAGAACAACCCCATTAATCATCAATGACCAAAACAATTTCCTTAATCAAGACTCAACCAAACATCATTCCATGGACATGCATCATCACCCATGACTAAACCAGATCCCTTAATCTATCCAACAGTCATTTCATTAATCTGGTAAAAAAAAAAAAACACTCATTCATGATTAATCTCTCTTTCAAACAAGAAAAACCAACCAGCATTACCATATCCATGAATCAAGTATGCTCAAAAGACAAAACAACTTCACTAATCAATGCAAAAAAGGACATCCATCAAAACCCACATTACAAATCTCTCTAACCAGCACCACCCACTACATCAAAATAAGAATTACCAAGTCCATGAACATGCTCTCACCTTTGTAGAAAGATTCTTCATATGAATTGGGTAATTGATTGTATCCAACAAGGGAGTTGCAGGCTTCTCTCCTGAAAAGTCAATCTTCCAACCATTTGCTTCCTTCCTTATCACAGCCTTCCCTTCGTCACCCGAGCCAGCTGCTCTAACATAGCACTAAAAAAAAAAAAAAACCCATATCAGTACTAACGAAGAACAGATCCAAGAACACGTAATTAGGATGAAAGATCAGTAAAAAGAATATTTTTTTACAACACATCTTCATTCAAAAGAGTAAATAATCAAAGCCCAGATGGAGAAACAGAGAAAAAACACTGATTTCCGGTGGCGTTGTTTCATTCACAAACCTGTCTTCTGCAGTTGGGTGACAAGAATGGAGATGGCACGAGAGGATAGACACTTGGAAGTCTTGAAACAAGAGACCCTAAGACTTCCATGGCTGATCAGATTCAGAGCTTCTTTGCTAATGAAATTCAAAACTTCTCTGAATGAGAGAGAGAGAGAGAGGTAGTGTGGTACGCAGACTGGAAACTAGGACGAGGTATATAAAGCGTGGAGAGGGTGGCAAAAATCACGAGGCAGCCATTTTATCGCGAGACACGTACTCACGACGAAGTGACGTTTTCTCACTTCAGTTTTGCTTCTTTGAACTACACATCAATAGAAACGTATCCTCATTTTCTTTGAAAAATAGGAAAAATGGAAAGATACATGAAACCATGACGATGTTCCCATGTTTCAACATAGAAGCCATGTTTGAATCACACTTGCGAATTGATCTCACTAAAAGTAATTTCAAAATGATCTTAACCAGTTGACATATGAAAGTTGAATGAAATTATTTTATTTTTATTCTTTAGAAATAGTTTGCTGGCACAATTATTTCCTACTCATTTGTTGACTTAGAAAAAATTATTTAGAGGCTCCAAATCATCTCACTTGTCCTAAAGAGTGGATCAAATGGTCACAATCATAAAATGTAGCTCATATTATAATTTATACTTATGAATGGGAGTCTCATGTTCTAGTTTCTAATAGTGGGCATCACATTATAATTTCTAAAAGTAGGTTCAGTGTCTTCAATCACAGCTTTATAATTCTTAAAGGTGGGGCATATGATCACAATCATAAAAGGTGAAACCACATTGTAGATTATATGAATGTGGGCCCATTTTGTGAATCCTGTAAATGTGATCTCATGTTTTAATTTCTTAAAGTGTGTACCACATCGTAATTTTTACAGGTGGGTTCCATGATCATAATCAACAAAAAATAAAAATAAAAGAACAAAATGACCCCACATCATAATTCGTATAGAGGTGGATCTATATTGTTAATCTTGTAAATATGCCCAATTTTCTACTTTTTAAACGTAGGCATCCTATTGTAATTTCTAAAGTGAGTCAAGTGTCCACAGTCACAAAAAATATTGTTCCATTTTGTAATTCCTAAATATAGGTCATATGCTCACAATCACAAAGGTGGACTCAAATTGTATTTCATATAAACGTAAGCCTAATATTTTAATTTCTAAAGGTTTTTACCACACACTGAAATTTCTAAAGGTGGGTTCATATTTTACTTTCACAAAAAATGGCCCCCACATTATAAATCATATTAATATGGGCCCCACGTTTTACTTTTTAAAGGTACTTACCACATTGTAATTTCTACAGGTAGGCCCCATGTACGACAATATATAATAGCGTATTACAAATTATAAAAGGTGGATCTCACATTGTAAATCCTATGATTCTCCTCCTTTCGTTCCTTAGATCACAATGTTTATAATATTTCTAAACAAGTTCCATACAATATGTTTTCAGCAGAGCAATTTAATATAATGTTGCCAAACAAATTCTACTTAATATAGTCTCAACACAATCCAATCTCATCACAACTTAATTTGAGCAATTGATTAGGAACAACAAAAACGATGCCGAAAAGGCCCTAAGTTTTTTTCATCTTATATATGGCAAACCCAAGGGGAAGAAATCAGTATGAGTGAACGTTCAAATTGCGAGAAATTTGTGGGATCGTGGGGCTTATACCTATCAGAAATCTATACTGCTTAAAAGTTAGTGCATGTTTGGCAAGTCTAAAATTTCCCCTCTTATTGTCTAAATGTCTAAAATTTATAGAGTTAACAAAATAGAGGCGTTTGGCATGCATTTTTAGCTCTATTTAATTTAGACAATAAGAGGTAAAAGCTCTATTTTGAAGAGGAGGGGCTGTGATGCATTTCCAAATCAGAGGGAAAAAAAAAGAGGCGCCCAGCTACAGTATTTTGAGGGATCACGCCCAATACCGTTTTTTCGATTTTTCTCGACATCCGAGCCCCTAAATCTACATCCAAACCGTTGAAAATGTTCACATGATCAATTACGGCTACCCATCCAAATTTCAGCCGTTAACTCATCCGGAATCTCGAGATATGTGCAAGAAAGCGTGAGCCATTGGATACTAGTTTTTGAATTTTGTGGGGCCCAAACACAAGATCCAAACCATTGGAAATGTTGGGAAGACTAAAAACGGCTATGAGGTCAATTTTCAAGGATTGATTCCTTGTGGATCTCAAGATATTTGTAAAAAACTTTCAACCATTGAATTTAATATGCTGAATTTGTACTAGTCCAGAGGCAGCCCCTTTTTTTATTTTTTATTATTATTTCTGGGACAGTAAATAACAATCCAAACCATTGAAAATGTGTAGAAGGTCAATGACCATTATGAGACCAAATTTCAGCCGTTGGATCATCACCAAACTTGAGATATTTATGTAAAAACGTGAATTATTAAATATTTTTTTTAAAAATTGGGGGCCTCAAACACAAAATCCAAACCGTTAGATCTCTTTGGGAGGCCAAACGTGGTTATGAAGTAAAATTTTAAGGCTTAATACCTACTAGATCTCAATATATTTGTGAAAAATTTTCAACTATTGATTTAAAATGATCTATTTAAAATAGATGCTTTCATTGCCAAACACATATTTTAAATCTAGCCTCTTTTTTTTATAGCTCTTTTTTTAATAACTCTATTTTAGATGGTCTATAAAAATAAGACTAGACCTACCAAACATTCCTTTTTGAGACTTAAAAAAAAATTGTTCTAATAGAATATGGTTCCACTGTGACATTCATAATGTATATAACACTGAGAATGTTTGTCATACATCATTCACATGTTTTACCTAAGATTAGTGCATTGCTGGCTAAACTTTTATTGGACTGAGATTTAGTAATATGTTACACACACTTAGTTTGAACAGGTTGGCTTCAGTGAAGGCCTCATGAATTTCTCACTGAGTTGTAAGGGCAAATTCCATCCATTTCCAAAGGGAGATAGGTATCAAATCCAAATTGAATTTGTTTAGATCCCATCCGTACTATTGTAGGAAAAATATATAGATATACTGTTGTAGTTTTCTATAAAGTACCTTTTTAGTTAATACAGGAAGATAGGTATTCAACCCGCAATTGATAAAGGGTCCTTCTTGCTTGGCTGGGCCCTCATTTCTTACCGAACTATACAAGATTTGATCCGTGGATTCCTCTTCTAGTGGGATCGGGCTTCTTTCCCTATGACTTAGCTCTCTCATGGGTCAGAGCTCCTTGGTCAGACACAGAATTAAAAAAAAAAAAAAACACTTGCAAATCTATTAAGGAGGACCATTTTCTTTGCTTGTGCAAAGTGACGAAAACATTTTAAGGAAAAGTGAAGGTTCAGAGTGTAAACTTGGACTTCATGCTAGATCATGAGATGAAAAGACAATAAAAAAGGCTACACGGATGAAAGGTGAGTCCAAGTGGGTCCTAGAGTGCTAGATTGCACTTCAGTGGCTCAAAAGGGACCATTTTCATGAGATAATTAGAGGCATTAATTATAAAATAAATTTTCATTTTATATCTTCTGTAATGTATACTAATATTTCTAATCTACTTTCACTTTCAAAATTAAAACCAGAAAAATATATAATAGAGAGAGAGAGAGGTAACATAATATGATATCACTCAATTTTCTACTATCTTCTATTAGAAAAGGAAAAAGAATATTTATGAATAGTAACATAATATGATACCAGTCAATTTTCTGCTATCTTCTATTAGAAAAGAAAAATGGAAAAAATGATAAAAAAATATATATTTATGAATAAAAGGGTAAAGAACTAGAGTTGCTTTTGCAAAGGCCGTGAATGCATAGAGGCTCCATTTATGAAAGTGAGGAAAATTGGAAACACAAGCTATTGATCTTGTCATGAATTGAAGACTTTTAAGATAAATTTATCTTCATTGTAAAAGTACAATCAGTTTACTCAAATTTAGTGTTAAGAGGGCACAGAGAAAATTGCAGTATAGTTTAATCAATTTCTACTTTATTCACTTCTGGCAAAGAAACCATGAAAATATCAATTTCTCATAAAAAATGAACAGATTGCAAGTTGAGAAATTGCTGAGAAGATGGTTATGGAGAATGGGAGATGATGACAATAATTTTTTTTTTTTTTGGTTAAAGATGATGATGACATTAGTTAGTTGAGATCTGATTTATGCCCAAAATTTCTCTTCATGGCAGTGGGTGAGGTATCTAGCCTGGAAGATTTTTGTGTAGAAAAGAACAAGGACTGCAGAGATGGAAAGGCGGGTGCGTTCTATATTTTTTCGGTCTTTCAAGTGACGTTAGATATATGTTCCAAGATTTTAAAAGGTATATTTGTCCGAGTCATCTCTGCCGGCTATGACAACAATCCGTGATGCCCATGCATTCTGCCTTTGTCTTCTCTCTTCCTCTACTTTTCCACCCCAGGTAACCGTTTTCAATTGGTGATGTAACTCAAGTTTCATGGTCACAAGGGAGAATAGTTGTTTCTGACTGTTCATTTGATGGTCCATCAAAGCCAGGGAGGGAGACTGGAAGGGTAATTCTTGCAGGGCCTGTTTGTATGCTGAGAAATCTGAAAATTGCTGTTGACGTCGATTTCTTCAAATGTGACCCCTCAAGTGGAAATCTGAAAAGTTAAATTTTGACAATTCAAAAGACTAAAAGTGAATTCAAAAGACTAAACACAAGATTTCAAATGTTCAGCGATACAACCTGACATTAGCGTCTGAAATCTCCAAACAAAAACACCCTAAGAATTGCTTTACTAAGGAAGGAAAGACTATTTCATAGCCATCTTTAGATCTTTACTTGAGTGCTTTCAGTGTTAGCCCTTTTGGTCGAAAAACATATCTAATAATTTTCAAGAATTTGATACGAAGCAGTGAAGTGGGCTCTAATAGAAAACACACTTAAAAAAAGTTGATGTGAAACAATCATAGTTTATAATTATATGATACCTTTGGACAATGTTCTCCAAGATTTCTCAAACTGATGCGATGTTGTTAGTAGACAGCCATCTGGCCAGGCTAGCTTTCAACCGTTCATTTTGCTGATTCTTTAAAACTAGGAGATTCGAAACTCCACTGAGCTTTAAAAAAAAAAAAAAAAAAAGGCTTCTTGTGGTCATGGATGAACAGATCAACCAAATTCGCTCCGCAGTAGGAATTGGCCTATGAAGACTTGGATCATGAATGTGAATTTTGATGAGTTACTATCAATTAAGAAAATTTGAATTTTAGTACAATGGCGGGCCACACAACACAATACATCCTCCTTATTCATAGTGTGAGGATTGTGGATTGGGGCCACAAAATCATCTTATTCATCGTTTATTGCAAGGTACTTCTTATCAACCGTTTACACTATGGTACCCTATCCATTTGAAAGCAGCCGTACTTCATTTAAAAGCCATTGTGGGACCCACTTTGGATGTTCCACTGAAGGCCCCAGAGCTTTCAAATTACGGTGCCCAACTGAAACTTGATCACAACCTCCCAGAAAAAAACAAAAAACATACTGCTTTGTATAAACCTTCAAACCTGGAGACCACAGTTGTAAGACTTGAGTTGGTAACTCGGGCAAGTTTGACCAATTTTGTGGACTACTCAGGCAAACTCGAGCCAAGTCACCCAGGCTGTGTCTAAAATATAGTAGAGAGCACACATTTTGAAGGAGGAAGTTGATATTCATCAGTGCTAGTGGCATATTCACCAAATGATCTTGGAGGATTGGAGATCATGCATGTTCGTTTGTCTGTCTTGAGCTGTCAATGGGCCAGATCAGGCTGATGCTGCTATTTAGTCCATCCAGTTTACTTTCAACGAAAATTGTAGTCCATATTGTTTAATAGGCGTAATATTCTGGTCCATGTTCACTACGTGAAAATGGCTAATATCCTTTTCGCTTAAGTTGAAAAATGTTCATTAATTTGGACGTTTTCCCGGACTTTCTTTCAGAACAAAAGGTCTGGAATCACCTTTTTTTGACAAACGGCCTTAAAAAAACACAAGCCCAGCAATGCAAACCACATGCAAAAATTCGCCAGTTTTGACCAAGTTCCAAGCAATGGGAGCTATGCTTGGAGAGTGGTCTAAATTTGCTGGGATCCTGCGAAACTCAACTGATTTACTCAAGACACACTTGGAAAGCTCACGGGCTCAGCAGAAAACTCGGTTCATGACATCATTAATTTTGGCCACTCAGCCTTTAACTCAGCCAGAACTCGGTAAAGATGAAGTCCACTCAAGCCAATATTCAAGTAAAAATTTGAGAAAGGGGCGTTGAAAACCAAACATATTTCCAAAGCTTAAAATGAAAAGAAAAACATGTTTTTTTGTTCCGAGAACGTGGGCATTATTTCGGAATTCTCATGTCCAGAAAACTCAGCACAGACATGATGAGCAGATGTTATTACAAAGCACACCAATTTAGTCAAAAAGCCTAAAACTTTGAATAAAGCTTATATAGCTAATACGCAGTCTCACCTCGCTCCTATGGGTGTCTACAGGAACTGACCTGAGTGAACAAAAATATTTTTGTCTTACAAAAAAAAAAAGAGGATTTTACCAGAAAAAACTCTTGATGTACACTAATCACGATCAGTCTCAGTTTTTTAATGTGCACTAATCAGCTCCATGAAGCGTGATAGTGTTTTTTTTTTTTTTTTTTTTTATGTATGTGGCCGACGGACTATGAAAAAAAAAAACGCAGAGAAGAGAGGATAAAAAAGAAAGGAAAGAATAAGAAAGAAGAAAGAAGAGAGGAAGAAAAAGAGAGAAAGGAATAGAGGAAGGAATTTCAAAAGAAGAGAGGAAAAAATGAAGGGATTAAGGGACAAAATTGCCTTTTATCTCATAACTCATGGATATGTAAATTGTGTTTTTCTCAAGAGTCAGTTGGCCCAAAAACAATTTAGAGGGTTTAATTACCTTTTATCCTGTTTAGATTTTACTCAAAAGAGGTTTTTGGAGAGAAAAAACAAAATATAAGAGCCTTTTTGGAGGTCGTGTCAAATATCCTATATAATAAAGCCTGACGACAGTTGAAAAACAAAAAAAACCCCTCAAATCTCTCCTCTCCTTGAGCCAGATCAGCTCCTCTATGTCACATTGGCCATCTCTCATTGGCATATATTATAACTCTCAACCGATTAAGACATATTTTATTCTCATTTTATTGAGGCGAGTCATTTACTTAATGCTCACCTTATTGAGGTGAGTAATTTAACCAATTATGGGACTTAATTTTCATCATATGTGTGAGTTACGCCATAACACTCACAATAAAATCCATTAGCAAAATTATGAGCAATTGAGTTTAACCTCCTTGGATTGAAGGCGTAAACGACTCTCAAGATTAATGGCAAGAACTTTAATGTCAAGCAAAATAGGATTTACAAAACTAGACAAAAGATTATTTCATTAAAAAAAAAGGCCAAAAAAAAAAAAAAGAGACTAGTCAAAAGATTGGTTAATGCATCTGATAATATCCAATGCATCTGACAATATATGAGCTTTAGGTTTTTTTTTTCCCCTTCTCTTTCTCCTCTCTTCTTCCTTTTTTTCTCTGCGGTTTTTTTTTTCATTGCAGGCATCACTCAACTATACATACTAAAAATAATAATAATAATAATAATATATATTTTTTGCACATGATCAGGCCCATGAAGCCCAGTGCACATTAAAAACTTGCGACTAATCATGATTCGTGTACATGAAGGGAGTTTTTTCTCGTAAAATCATCCAAAAAAAAGAAAACAAAAAATCATGGGTGGTTCCTGCGGACACCCGTCAGAGAAAAAAACCTCTCCCAAATAATGCCGCCCCATGTTTTTTCGGTCGATGACAACGAGCAAAATTTCAAGATTGGGGGATTGAAAATAAGAACCTGTCCAGGATTAAAAGGGTGCCTTCAACCCAAGAAGAGAACCATCACAGTGCCAAATGTTTTGGGAATGCACAGAGTTAAGAGGATATGCACAAATGGACTTTTATTTCATTTCACAATAATTATGGATGTTAAGGTTACAAAAAAATATGGAATGCTTGGAACCCAAGAATTCCTCCGAGCACCAGTAAGGCTACAATGTTTATAAATATATATATATATATATATATATTCATTCAAAGGGGAAGCAATTCCTCCCTCACACAAGCTCAGCCATGGGGCAGCTCAGCTTATCTGCATCCATTCACTGCTGTGGAAAGAGAGTCAATAGTTCCTAATGTGAGCGCTGCATGCGTACCTCTTCTGCCGCTTGCTTCACTGGGAATAAACCAGGCATTTGCTCAGACCACTAGACAACCATCTTGATCCCTTGATCATTGACAATCACTGATCGATAAATTAGTATGACATCTCCTTTATCTTAGGTATTGCATAGACTGCTTGGGATCTATATACCAAGTATGGGAGCAAACCTGTCCATGCCTATGATTAAGTAGGTTGTCACAAACAAGCTTCCACAAAAACTATCATACACGATCTCCCTCTACTCATGGAAGTCCTCGTAGGGAGAAGATACACTAGATGAATCACTTTGATACGGTGTGGTATCCCTTGGAGTTGCAGGAAGTGATTCTCTCGGCAGAGAAGTTGCACCTGGAAAAGGACACAAAAGAAATTAAACATAAAAATATTTATTCATGTCATTGTTCTGTCAAAAACTTGAAATGTGACAACTTGCACGAGGGACAATGAGGAGAGAATTCGCCAAAATCCTTTTCTATTGAATTTGGCAAGAAAATGAAATTGCATACTGGTCCAGAGAGCATGAGTACCTTTCATATGGCAAATTGCAGAGAGACAACAAATTATTTAAGTAGGGTACATATGGGTAACACAAGGACCCCCTTAATATGGGGTTGGGTTAACTAAAATTAATCTGATCTAAGGGTTACTCAAAGCAGTCTATATTTAGTATCAGAAAATCTACATTGTTTTGGCAACAATTGGGACTGTATTAGCATCCTAAGATTAAAGTGTAGAGCTACAAGAGGAACAGAATTATAAATAAAGACAAGAGAGGAAACATACAGATAGCTCCAATAAAAAGAAGAGAAAAAAAAATCAAGGAATGTTTTTAAGATGGTTTGGGCAAGTAAAATTGAAGAATAGAAATACCCTTGTGTATGCATTGAAGGGTTAAAAATTCAAGGTACTAGGTAGTGGCGTTGGGGGGGGTGGGTGGGTGGGTGTGGATGGTTAACAGACCTTGAATGAAATATGAAATAGTTAAAACCGAGGAAAGACATCATCAACTATGCAGTTACAGAGCAGTTAATTTGGGTTGAGAAGTATATCTCACAGAGCCAAACCCATGGTAAGGCTTTGACAATGATATCGCTCAGAAGATGGAGAAGGAAATAAAAAGAAGCTCAGAAGATGGAGAAGGAAATAAAAAGAAGCAAATAATCACCCGAACCTTTTTGCCCTCTTGAGCGAAACTTCTTTGTGTGCCTCCTGATAAGCCTTTTAGCTTTTGTTATGGTTAGCTGTCTTGCAAAGGGAGAGAAGTCAGCATCACTTTCACTCCACTCACCATGAAACTCATTATCTGCTTCACCCCTCATAGTTCTCAAGACAAAGGCCTTGGCCTTGCGACGCTGAGAATTGAATAATCCTCTAATGGATGTAACAAATCCATCCCCGGCTCCATCACTTGGCCTCTTGGGCCAAGTAACAGGGAACTGATCAGATTTCCCTGCCTGACCTCCATCACTGTCACTGAAATTGAGGTCACTGTCAGGGACACCAGCTACAATGGTTTCCCTCTGGCTTTGAGCCTTGTCTTTGAATTTCTTACCCTGTGTAAAATAAACAAGCAGTACCAATCAGAATGCAGAGCACCAACATGCTTAACCTAAATGTGCTTTCATGCATATGCGTTCTGTTGCTTAAGGTTGTAAAGAGAGTGCATAAGTAGATAACTTGCCTGCATACCAGTTACAGACTTCAAGACTCCCCAGATAATGTGCTTTTTAACTCGTGAAAAGAGTCTCCTCCAAGTACCCGTGAACTCACTACGATGGAACATATCCATCAACAACCTTAAATCATTGACTGCAAATCTTGATCCCTCATAAGTAACAAGTAACTCAACCTACAAGATACACATTAATAGAAGGATCAGTGTAATCTACACAGATAGACATGACTAAAATAACAATGACGATGACAACAACAGCAACAACAACAATTCAGGAAATGAATATCTGCATTTTATTGCACAGCTAAACCAACCTGACTTATCTTGATATTATGAAATTCCATCATCTTACGAGCCCTAGATCTTTTCTCATCTTGTACTTTGACAATCTTCTTTTCTTCATGAGACAAACGACCAGATTTAACAGCCTTGGAATCCCTTGATTTGTTCTTGGAGGATTCCTCATTAAGTGAATGTTGATTATCTGGAGTCAAACCAAGGGGACCGCTTTTTGATGAAGAGATACTTGAAGAATGAACTTGTAAAACAAGCTCGTTAGCTACAGACTCCGCAACATTTTCTTCCCATGTTCTGTCAAATGAAGATGTCCGTCGCAGCTCTGAATTTGAACCACAGACGATATTTGCTTTTAAGTTCTGCAACTTTGATACCTATAAGCAGGACCAAATACTATGTAAGGATGGGATTTAGACCTTTTTTTTTTTATCAACTTTACTATCAAGATTGCCAAAAAAAGCCCAAGAACGATAATCAAGAAGCATCTTAACAAAGGAACATCATATGACATCTAAAAAAGGAAACCTAATCTGACCAAAATATGATCCCAATGATGAGGACTACACTACCATCGAGCAAAGCTACACTTTTCCACAATTATATTAAGTTAAAACCTAATAAAAGGTTAATGATCAAGAAGTTTAATAAACAATTGATAACACGATTATGCATTTCACACTTAAAGTTTACATAAAGTGAAGTTCAAACACCAAATACCCTTTATCCATGTTACAATATATTAAGCTAAGAATTTTACCCATCAATACTTAAGGAGTGCCCATCATGACGTGACTCAGTGGGGCACATTTATGAAAATCTTATACAAAGTAACTGCTCTTCTTTTGTACGGGTCTTCTCCAAATTCACTACAATAGGACATGAGATCTTTGTTAGATTGAACACTATACAACACCCTTTTTTAGTATTTTTATCACATATCATATAACTTATCAATCTAACGGTGGGCCCAACTCCTCAAGTCAAACTTTCTAATGGCCTATTAATAGAGCCCTATTATGAATACAACTAAAGAAAAAGGAATCAATTTATGGGAAATGAGTAGCCTCCACAGTGGGGCCCACCTATTAAATATTTAAATTACTCAAAATAAATAAAATCAATCAATCTAGCAATGTGCTGATGCAAGACAGGGATTGATGCAGGGCAGTAGGTAGGGGAAGATGGAGGGGTAAGGGCTTCACACTTGGAGTCTTAAGCTTCACGCCCATAGCTTTCATAGGAGAGATCAAAGAGAGAAAAATGCACTCAAGAAGTTTCTTTTCATTCATCAAACTCTAACTATAGTGGGGTTGCTACATGAACTCTATTTCTCCATTCCAACCTATCTAGAGCCAAATCCTCAGAAAAGTTACATTTCTTCATATCCGTTTCTATTATGTCCTCTTTGACCTACCCTTTCCTGTTGGTGGCCATCAACCTGCATAGCTAAACTTTTCCTTACCGGCACCCTTGCTGGCCTATGTTGGACATGTCCAAATCATCTCAAACGGATTTCCCTAATTTTATCACTTATTGATGCTACACCCAAATGCTACCGAAAGCACTCAGTTCTAATTTTATTCTTTCTACTTTTATCACACATCCACCTCAACACTTTCATCTCTGCCACATCCATCTTATATATATTTTGCTTATTGGACAACGTTATGCTCCATAAGGTCAGAGCTAGTCTAATCGCTGTCATGTAAAATGTTGCTTTCAATCTTGCCAGTATGTATGATCACAAAGCACTATAGAAGCACGTCCCCACTTAAACCATCATGCTTTTATCCTATGTTCGACATGTTTGTCAATCGCTCCATCCTTAATAATTATCAAGTCAATTTTTACTACCCATCCCAAGCCCAAATAAAGAAGGGTTGCATAGCTAGGTTGATAGCCAGCGTAAGATTGTCAAAACCCAAACATGCATTATGAGATAACACACAATGGGAAAATAGATACATCCAAAAAGGTAAGACCAAGGACGGAAGTCGAAGGGCGAGGTATATCCCTAGTTCCACAAGGTATATCCCTAGTTTCCTATGTAAATGAACCCCATCCCAATAGGCTTGAATTTTTTCCTAGGCTTTCCATTCACATGAGACAAAGTCATGTGAATCCAAATCATTGGACTAAGCTGTCCATCACATTCAACGGGAACACCTCTTGAATCTCTCAAGTGTAAGTAGTCTCCCACATCTCTTTCATAGAACTGTTCTCTCTGTTGTTTTGGGTGATATAAATACTTATTATTCTTTGAGTTTACAGGAGTTTACAGAGTTTACAGGCCTGTTTGGACCTAGACCCGGACCAAGATCCAATTGTCCAAAAATTGGACCAGATTTGGGTTCAAATCCTTGGGAAATGATCGGATGAAGATTCAGAACCCAAATATAGAACCTATTCTAGATCTTGGATCGGGATTTGTACCTAATGTCCTAAATTTGGATTCGAATCCTGATCCATCCTGGGTCCAACCCATTTATGCTCCTGCACAGACACCTAATTTTCAATCCATGTTATGAGATGGCAATAACACAATTCAATTACAATGATGTTTCAACAGTACTCCTAGAGAAACTCACCTGTGAAGTATCACCATGAGTAGAAGCTTGATTTACCCCCGAAGTAAGTGAGGTTGCTGCATGAGCAGTCAATTTGTAAGTAGCCTCAGATTCTCTTATTGGGTGGCTGACTGTCACAGTTGCCTCTGAAATAGATGTGCCTTTCTTTACACGCTTTGATCCAGCGGTTGTTGAAACTTTCCATACTTCCTGAATGAATTGCAATGTAGCTGAGATTGTAGTAATGCCGGTAGAACACATACATAATAAATTCAAACACCTAACAAACCACTTGCCTGCCGCCTTTGTGAATCTTGTTCTTCCTCTGGAAAGAAATAGTCCCACATCATTCTGTACATTGTTTCAGTTAAATGTATCTTCAATGGGTAAATGTCTACCTACAGTGACGAAAAATAGAGGGCATCATGACCTTCGAATCCTTTCAGATACAATTTATAGCTTCAGTTTCAAATCCTTTTCCTCTCATTGGATTCAAGTCAAGCAGTCCTACAACTTTGAAGGCTACTCTTTAGGAGAAGAAATGAATGCTTGTTTTATGACTTTGATCTTCTTCATATGCAAAATGAAAGTAATTCAACAAGGCCAAGAAAAACAATGACCTGGAAAAGTTCTAGGGGGGAGCTACCATCCTTTGGAGCTCCCTGCTTAGCATCAACACGAAGCATAACATTTCTGCAGCCATAAGGATAGGAATCATGCCAGTATTAGCTACAGGTATGATTAAAAAAACAGACAAAAGTTCTGAAATCACACGCCTGGGCTGTAGCTCAGCTGGTTAGGGACACCGAACACCCCCTTTAGAAGGTGAGAGCACATGAGTTCAAGTCCTTGTGTACGCAATATTAAAAAAAAGAGGGTTCTGAAACCACAATCCTAAAACCAAAAGTATGCTGTAAATGTAAACATGGAGCTTAAATGCAAAAAGAGCCAAGTGGTTCAGATCCAAATCCAGAAAGAACAGTTAAGCCCTTTGAGAAACCAGTAAACCGAACGAACATGTATGGAAAATAACGAACAGAAAGAAATAGAGTTCTTACTTTCCCCATTCAGGAGGAGGGCTCCAGGCAGATAACAGCATGTCAGATTTGGCGTTGGGTAGACAATTTCTGACAACAAAATATTTTGTTGTAAACTGTGCAATGCCAATGTCTTTGTAATCACGATCAAAATCATAAATCTGTTGAAAGAATCTCATCAGATGAAAGTATCTTGATGTAGTGAGGAACCAGAGAATGATAAAATGATGAAAACTTGAAAAAGCATGTGGTAAAAAAAGCCAACACATTAGAGAAATGAGTACAAAGAAATCGAAATCGGGAGAAGCAATTATTATGAATCATGGCATAAAAGAAAGTTGTCAAACCATTACTACTATCACCAAATAATTCCTTTTAATTCTCCCGAAATAGAAAAGAGACTTCATACGCTAGAGAGATGCAATTAACAAAATTTTCAATGGTTTTTTGCATCTAATAACTCACTGTTAACTATCCTGAATATAAAGGAAAAAGAAACCAACTTTCATCCCCATAGAGATTATGCTATCATCACTAATTGCATGATCTCAGGATTTGGTTCTGGAAATATCTGTGAAAACCTAGTTTGAATCTATGATAGCAGGATACTTCAAAAAAGGTAAACCTATAGCAACAAATCATATATGATACTTCATCCTTTATTTGCATAATCTGAGTCCATGCTTTATCCATGTCATGTCTGCCATATCTATCCTGTATCTAAGCATTATAGCTTTGAATGGTGTAGAACTATAAATATCATTTGAAAGGGTAGATGATTTCCAATATTCATTTACCAATAATTTTCAGACTGGAAATAATAACTTCAGACTTGGCCTGATAAAATATTAGACAATTCCAAACTACAGAACTCTCTCAGACATATTCTGGGATCTTTCGTCGGGAGGTTTTGGGAGCTCCATATCCATAATGAGGCTCAACAAATGAATAGTTCCAGATCATTGAATTATGGACTCTTTCTTTTTTTTTTTTTTGGGTTACACTTGAACCCACAAACCTCAAAGTTGCAATCGTGAACACCTTCCACTGTGCCATGGGCTCTTGTCAATATGGACTCGGTCATATCAAAGAGGTCTCTAAAAAGGCGATACAAATAAATGAAACAGCCAATCATATGAACGCAATAGCTGTATCTCAGAATGAGAAGGAGCAATGTTAATGTATAAACATGTCTAACTAACATATTACAAAAGGATCCCCAATCACAATCCTAATCAAGGGATTCATACAAGGGCAAGGAAGGAAAGCAAAGTATCATACAAAACAATATGGGGTTCAACATAAATATTGGGATCCTAAACAGGTAATCTCCTGTGCATGCTATGCTAAATTTTACACACTCCACTTGGATGGAATAGGGGGCGAGGCACTGCTTTGTAAGTATCATTTAAATGACATTTAAATGTGCAGTAATGAGCTAAAAAATATTCACAAACACAAAGGCTTTACATTCTAATCTATCAAAAACTTCCAAATTCTGTAAAATCATTGATTAGCGACAAATGATGAATGCATGGAAATGTAACTATTCATATGCAACAAGTCTATACAAGCATGTGAGTGCTCATTTATAAGTCATTACTTAGAAATAAATAAATTCCTGAATCATCATCATCATCAAAGCCTTATCCCAACCATGTTGGGGTCAGCTACATTAATTCTGTTTCTCCATTCCGTTCCATTTTGAGCCAAATCTTTAGATAAGTTAAACTTCTTCAAATCTGATTTAATAACCTCCATCAATGTTTTCTTTTGCCTACCCCTACCTCTTGATGGGCCTTCTACCTGGATAGCCAAACTTTTTCTCACTAGTGCCATTACCAGCCTACACTCAACATACCCAAACCATCTTATACAAGTTTCTCTAATCTTATCCCCTATTGGTGTTACCCCTAAAAGTTCTCGAAAGCGCTCATTTCTAATTTTATCTTCCCTAGTTTTACCACACTCTGAAATAAATACCTGAATAATATCTTAAAAGTTAGCAAACAACAGTATAAAAGACATGTGACCAAGCAATCTGAAATGATATGTCAAGCTCTATTCTGCCCAGCTCAGGACACTCACCATGTTGTTTATTTCAGCTTCAGCAAAAGATTTACCGTCTGAAAGCATGCCCCATACCACTTTGTTAATTCTCATAGAAATTCTCATAGCATAGGGAGGGCTTTTGTTCTTCTCTTTCTCCATCAACCTTGATTGTGCAGCCTTCTGCAAAGCCATCCTCAACGATGCAGATGCCTCCTTTCTGGACCTCCGTATGTTCCCAAGCTCTTTCTTAAGACCTTGCACCTGAAAACAATATGGAACTTCTAAAGCTACAATTCTACATGCATGCAGTAGCACAGTAGTAGAAAAAGAACAAGCTAAGGACACCAGATACTTATTCTTCTTGTGGTTTAGTGTAGATTTAGGCTTTAAAACTCCCTAAATCTACCACTTAATACAATATGGTACCCTAAAACCATACCCAAAAGGTATATAGTACCTGTTCCATATCCTTCAGATACAGGTAAGTTCTGCATGTAAAAAAATTTGGTATCACACAGGAGAAACACATGACAGATTGTGACGAGAAGAGTCAGAAAGGCTGGCTTTAAATAGAGTGACCTAAACATTCAGAACTGACAGTGTTGATCCCATATAGATAGAATAAGGCCTCCATGATAATCATGATTATCATTGTCGTCAACATGGATGTTACATAAACCCTATTTGTATTATGAAAAACAACAGTAGATTCATGAATTGTATTAAGCAGCAGGGAAATCAAACCTATGAGGTTTGTGCATAAAAGATGTACAAACTACTAAAAGCATGTCATATACTCCAAAAGAACTTCAAAGGAGTCCACAAATCAATAGATGATTTAAAACAACCCAGTAGTGACAAATATATATATATATATAAATCCACAACCAGAATAGCATTGCCATATAGAGGGCCCTTCCAATTAAAAAAGTTTCATGTGATCAATATCTCACCAGTCTAATTATTTCACCCGTTATCATCCACAAATCACCATCCTCTGTAGATGGAGATAGATCTTGAGACGCATCACTAGAAGACAAGTCCCTAATGTAATCAAGAAGCAACTTTCGCTCCCTCTCTGTCTGTTCAAGATTGATTCTTGCTAGTTCTACCTCTTCAACACCATCAGGAACCACCTCATCTGCCTCCTCTTCAACATCTTCATCATCTTCAGAAGCATATGATAGACTACTCTTTCGAGGCCTGAAAAAAAAAAAAGTGGTACTTAGAAAATACTAAAGCATATGTAAATCAAAGGTCATAGGAAGCATTTTCATGACAGATTTTACCACTTTAAATTTTTTAATATGCATGAAAATCAAATTTCAGATATCCAAAATACATTGATTGTATCACCATGCAGAAGTGGATGCAACTTATTGACATTGAGCTGCTAATAGATAGCCAATGGAGTTCAAACTATAAATCTGCAAATAGATTACGATCGTCCCAGGAAATACTTCAGTACATTTACAAGAAACCAATTTCTACTCAAGCCTTTATCTAACATGTTAAGGCCCATTTGCAACTAAGTAAACTGAGTTCAGCTAACTCAGTTTATGTGTAATTCATGAATTCAAGGATTTGGATATATCCACGTGCTAGTTCAGTTTACAAATAGTAGTTGTTTCTGACCATCAATAAATTCGAATAACTAAAGTGAAAAATGCTAGGGTTTTTTAAATAAGAAAGTGGGAATGTTACAGAAGTTGAGAATAAGAAAAGAAAGAGAAACAGACGGAAGAGTTGGTGCTAGTCCACATATATTCTCATTTAACCGATATTCTGACTATTTACAAAAAAAATCTTTGTAGTTAACATCAAACCCATCTCAACTGCAATTTCTTGGTTTTTATTATATAGTAGCTATTAATGGATTACTCTTATGTAATATATTACTCTATCCACTATAGTCAGTCCACACACTTATCATACTTTCAATTTCTCATTTATTCATTCTCCAACATTTTCCTCCACACAACAAAGCAAGGTCTAATAATGCCACAGTCAAGGAAGCCATATCCCAATCATTATGAAACCAATAAACCCCGATCTTTAATCAAAGAGAAAATCCACTCAACAAGAAGAAACATAGAGATTTGCTTACTGTTGATCACGAAAATCCACCATCAGTATCTTCAATCCAATGAGTGATATTCAACCAACAAAAAAGAAAGAAGAAGAATGTGCTCAAAGCAACCTTTACTAAAAACATATGAAAGATAACCAAGACTGCCTGGGTCTTTCGTTACATGAGTATAAATAATGCATCACAATAACAAAACCTTAAAATATAAGATTAATCTCATCCATCCATCTAATAGAAGAATCCCAGGCTTAGAGAGTCCTAATTACGTCAAGAGAGAGGTTCCGCAGTTGGAATAAACAAACCAAATAAGAAACTAGAAATATAGGACCGTGGTATGCATGAACATATGGAATGCCTTGCTTGAAAATTTTCTGAATGTACGCATGCTACATGAGGGTGTCTTCCTGTCCTTATCAACTGAGCCCCACGCTAGGCCCTGTGGAGCATGTGGGATATTCCAAACTGGTGGCCAGACCTGAGCAACTAGGCTGGTGGCTTCTTGGTTCTTATTTAGGCTATTATTTGAAAGCCCAAACCCAATTAAGGGGCTGTCTACAATTCTGCGCCTATCATGTATATTTGGGTGTAATTGAGATTGTCGGTGAGTCCAAATGGCCTTCCATGGATCTGTTTTGGATCTTCTTCCACTTCAGAAATTTTCAAAATGGATTTAGACGCACTAGGAATGCCCAATTTGGTTTTTGACACAATTAGTTAATCAGGCCCTCATGTAAATGGAACAGGTACCCATGAGATTGAAAAAATCGATCCAAAGATCCAAGGGCTTTATTAGTCACATAACCAATTAAACCCAAGCAATCTGCTCCTGCATCAAAATGTCATCTTATAAAATTGCCCACTCCCACTAAGTGGCGCTGGCTCTATATAACATTACATTCCATTAGTTTATCTCCCCTTTGCCCTCCCTAGTCCCTACATTGATCCATTGATCCTAATCAATGCATGCAACCCAACCCTCCATTTGTTCTACAACAGCTCCTTGACATCACAATCTTTCATACTGTGCCAATAAGTTGGATTCTCATCTTCTCGACTCTTAAAAATTAGATCCACCAGACTTGGACTCCATATATTCTATCTTAAATCTGATAACCCAAACCATTCGCCTCAAACATCGTTTTTCCTAAGTTTTATCTTATCATTCAATTGCTTCCTCGCGGCTTAAAGGTACCATTCATGTTCTTTGTGAATTTGGGCACCAGTTATATGTCCCATTCTGCTCTATGCTGATAACAAAAGTACTAACCAGAGTGCTGCCAATCCCATTTTTCATTAACGGACAAAAACATCAAAGTTGACTACCACTTATTTCGCGAACATGTCTGGTCTAGAGTTCTACGTCTTCCTTATGTTTCCTCTCAGTATCTATATTGTTGACTTATTCACCAAATCCAGAACAAAGTCCTGCTGTGATTTTTCGTGCTACTGAATTGATCCTCCAGCATGCTCTGCATCAATTTGAACGGCTATGTAGGGACATTAGAGATCACTGAAGAATATATCCCCACAGGACTACCATGCTCAAGGAACATATCTCAATAAATGTAGTCCCACGTATCTTATGCATATCTCCTAATGTAAATAAATAGGATCAGAACGATTAGAATCTCTAAATTGATGGGAATAGAATCCTAAGGGATTGATGCGGAACGATCGGGAGACGCAAAATGGGTAAGGGAAAAGATGACAGATATAAGAGGATAGAGGGCTATAAACCCATAGCTTTACCATTCCCATCACAGGAGAGATCACAGGAGAGCAGAGAACTTTTTTTTCATTGATACTAATATATGAGAAGCTGAAAGGCTTTACAATGCTTATATAGGAAAAAAAAAAAACCTTAAGACTAATCTAAGCCACTTACATAAATCTATAGCTAAGATTAAAACATTAACAACCTAGACAGATAATCTAAATCTGAGAAATAGTCCAAACATTAAAACAAACTAAATATTAATCCTAAACTGGTTATGGATTGGGCCCAAAGGGCTGGGTTGACCCATGGATCATGGGTCTGTCTTGCATCATTTGATTTCGAAGTTCTTCACTTCTGCCCCTTATTCAATTCGACTAAAGAAGTGAAGATCGACGACGATGCAGGCAATGCAGTTGTCGTGCAATGGTGAACTTAACAATAGCAGGGAGACACGGCTGAGGGAGTTAGATGCTGTAACGCGAGGAGGCGTGGCCGACGATGATGGCGCTGTTGCTAATGCTGGCGGGGACCAATGTTGAGCTCGACAATGAAGATGAAGATGAAGATGCTGGTGTAGGCAAATCCCGATGGGCAGTGGCACTGGAGCAGGTGATGGTGCTGGCGTTGGTGCAATGAAGATGAGACAGTCAGCTGGGTTCAACTGGGATGACAATGGCGACATGTGCAGGTGCCAGGCATGTGTCCTTCTCACTAATGCTCTCTTTTCTACTACTGTGCTCTTCTTTCTTCTTCAGCCTTTCTTTTTCTTTTTTTGGCCTCTCCTCTCTTCTCAGTTTTTTCCTTTTTTTTTTCCCAGATTTGGCCTTCAGAAGTTATAATGGGATTCAGGGAGTTTGGTTGGGATTTGCAAGTAGGTTCAGTTAGGGTTTGGTGAAGGTGGAGGAAGGCTCGAAGGGCTCGGCAAAGATGGGTTGGCTCTGGGCTTTCGGATTTTAGGGATTATGTGTAATTGGGGATTTCAATTGATAATGGGGTTCAATTGAATGAGTTTATGGGTTGGATTAGGGTTCAGCCAAACTGGATTTGGCCAAAACAAGGCTTGGCTATGGTTAGGTTGACGCAATGAAGATGGGATCTTGGGTTTTGGTGTTCAGTTGAAGGCATAGGCCTTTGAAGGAATTCAACTGATGCAAGGCTGGAGAAAGATGTGGCAAACCAGATCCATGAGATATATCAGTCGGCCATGACGCTTGATGATTGATTGTGGTGTGGCCAAATGAAAAAGGAACAGATGGGGTCTGGGTTTAACGACAATGGTCCAATGGAGGTCGCAGAGCTGGGATTGATGAGAGAAGGGGTTTCGGTGAGATAAGGCTGAGAAGGAGATGACAATTCATAAGAACCTTTTGTTAGCCTAGATTTGCCGAAATGGTGATGGTTCAGCAGCGATAAGGGACTGCCAAGAATCGACTGATCTATCTTCATCTCTGATATCAGATGATGTGGAATGGTGTGGAGATGCTGGATGGGTAGGGCAAAAGATGAGAAATATACGAGGATAGAGGGATTCACACCCATGGCTTTACCATTTCCATCGCAGGAGAGGTCACAGAAAAGAGCAGACTCAAAACTTATTTCTCATTGATAATAATATATGAGAAGCCAAAAGGCTTTACAATGCGTCATCATCATCATTGAAGACTTGTCCCAACTATGTTAGGTCGCCTACATGAATTATGTTCCTCCATTCTGACCAATTCTAAGGCAGCTCCTCAAAATATAACAATGCCTTACAATGTGTATCGTCATTATCATCATCAAAGCCTTATTCCAACCATGTTGGGGTCGGCTACATGAATTCTATGTCTCCATTCCATTCTATTTTGAGCCAAATCCTTAGATAAGCTAAACTTCTTCAAATATGATCTAATGACCTCCATTAATGTTTTCTTCGGCCTACCCTTACCGCTTGATGGGCCTAGACATCTACCTAGATAGCCAAACTTTTCTTCACTAGTGCCATAACCAACCTACGCTCAACATGCCCAAACTATCTTAAACAGGTTTCTCTAATCTTATCACATATTGGTGCTACCCGTAAATGCTCTTGAAAGAGCTCATTTCTAATTTTATCTTTTCTAGTTTTACTACACATTCACCTAAGCATTCTCATCTCTGCCACATCCATCTTATGTATATGCGCATTCTTCATTGGCCAACATTCTGCTCCATATGTCATAGCTAATTTAACCACTATCTTGTAAAATTTGCCCTTTAATTTCGTTGGCATTTGTCTATCACAAAGCACTCCAAAAGCTAGTCTCCACTTTAACCATCCAGCTTTTATCCTATTATCAACATCTTCATCAATCTCCCCCTCGTTACTAATCATCAAGCCCAGCTACCGAAAATAATCTCTACGTGGTATCTCATAGGTTTCAATTTTGACAATGGTTTCAACACTTTGTATATGTCCACTGAAGTTGCGATCCATATATTCTATCTTTGTATGACTTATTTTAAAGCCTTTAAATTCGAATGCCCCCCCACCATCTCTCGAGTTTTACATTTACACCATCTCTTGATTGATCCATCAATACTTTATCATCTGCAAACATACACCATAATACTTCTTCTTGAACAATGCGTATATAGGAGAAAAATAATAATAACCTTAAGACTACTCTTGGCCACTAACATAAATCTATGGTTAAGATTAAAATATTAACAACCTAAAAAGATAATAGAAATTTGCGAAATAATCCAAACATTAAAAGAAATTAAATACTAATCCTAAACAGGCCTATGGGATGGACCCAAAAGGCTAGATCGATCCATGGATCATGGTTATGTCCTGTGTCAACTTGGACAACTAACCCTCAGACTAATTTGGACCAACACACACAAATCACGAGGATTGAAACATCTAGCTTCAATGATATAAATCATTAATAAAAACATAATCATAATAAAATAACTCTACCCAAAGGCAAGTCGACCCATGGATCATGGGTCCGTCCTAAGTTGGGGGTAATTTCATATTCATGCCTATACATCTAACTCTAAGCCTCAATTGCCTTGATTGGCGGTGATAGTAGCTGCATTGGGTTGTCAAACACCCATATAAACAATGGTCAACCGCTTAATTTAGTAAGATAAATTCTCCAAAACTTCTCCTTTCTATTGTCTTAGATCTTAGGATCAGTCTTTTGTAAAGTCGTAAAACATCAGAAATGCATTCCTGACGCAGTACGCGGAAGCACTAGCCACCCAATCAAACCAAAAACAGGAAAATTGCGAGCAACTACTAATGATTGCACGGAATAATAGAAATCAGAGAATTAATAAAGCAAGAAACAATGCATCAAATAACCCAAAACTGACCATAAAGAGCCTTCTCAATCACCTGTAGTCCACATGACCATAATTACTTAATACGCAATTCAACCAATTCGCATTTCAGTTCATAGTTCAACCATTAACATAATTTGAAAATTCAGTGCAATAGGCTCATTTAGTTCATTTTTTAATTCGCATAATTCAAAGTTCGAGTTTGACCAATTCGATGCACTAATTTGAATGTGCAATACAATGTAATTAGTGATGATTTATAGGGCTAACAATTCATATATGCAATCCACCCTTCTTTATGAGCCACCAAACCTATATATGATCAGATGGTAAATCTTAAATTGAGCTCAAGTCATTTTAGACTACAATTTGGTGCTACCCTATATACTTGAGGGGAATCTAGCTTGAGCATGTCAGATTTTCATCATCTGGTTCCTACTGAGTTTTACTCCTTTACTTGATGATTTCTCTAAGTCAAGGTCCTCAAGAATTTGGACTCTAAAAAGGGATATACCCCATTCACTTAGTGCCGCGCACAGATGTCCAAGTCCAACACTCCAACTCATATTTATATTGCTATAGTTTTTTTGTAAATGCACTTGTTAAAAGAAACTTCAACGTATAGTGAGATGGTGGACACATGGCACTTAGGATTGGGCCAGCGGTCTTACGATATAAAAGAGAGGTTGATAGATTAGCAATGTGAGAAAAATAGACCTCATCAAACATAATTGGTCATATAGTTAAAGGAAATGTTCATTAACCGCTCAATGCAACTATATTCACCATCCATCTTTATTTCATTTGATTGGATGATTAATAATATTTTGTGAGACAATTTTTTTACTAACAACTAATCTAACATGCCCATGTTTTTTGTGATGGGACTACCAGACCAGCATTTAGTATACATTTCAATGCATTTCACCATTGCATGGTACTCAGTCCTCTTTTCATGCTACTGTTTTCCATGGTAAACATTTCTCCTCTTTTTCATCACTGAACTACAATGAACTACAAACTCTTCAAATGTCCACATTCGCCAAATCAAATCATGAATTGTTTGGAATGAACTATTCGTGATTCGGAAGCCACTTTAACGAATTAGGTAACTAAGCACATGACCAATCCTGAAGAACATATACTGAAAATGTAGCATGTTTCAGTAATGACGACCCTGTAGTGCTTAAATAACACCCCAAAAACACTAGAACTCTTACCTTAACAGATTCCTAACACAAGCAGAAGCCTTAATCTTAGTTTTTAATTCAAAAACAATCACAAACTACTAAAAATAATAGAGAATATTGGATCTGATCTCAAATCTGGATGTCTCAGTAGCAGTTTGCAAACCAATCTATGGGGCCCACATGGCCCACCTTTTCATGAAGCAAATTCAAATCATACGATCTGAAGGTAGACTCTTGGTCGAACTTGTTTGTGCTTGTTTTGTTTGATTTGGTTCAGATCTGGCCCACAAGCTGTAGTTCAAAAACAGCTGCACACGAGATGTTTATCTCAACCATGAGTTCTGAATTTTGCAAATAAGGCCCTGTGCTTCTGCTAATTCCCAAAACAGTCCTTGCTATGCAAATTTAAACAGAAACTGGACTGCTTGGGTCCAAGTTTTTGCTCAAAACTTTTCGGAACCCTCGCGGCCCATCATGGGATGACTGAATTGCTCCATGAAGGATTCAACCAATTCAAACTTTTGATTAAAAAACAACTCTGCATCAATTTGAAAGGCTAGGCTTGCAACAAGTAGAGCAGAATGATGGCCAGGCAATTTTAAAGAGAAGTCAACTTATCTATCACCAGATATTTTGAAAAAGGATCAATTGATAGTAAAGATCTCATCAACCTAATCAGAAGGCAAATCATATTTCTCCATTAAAATGCATCACAATTCAGGGGTGTCTCAGTGAACTGTTAAATAAGATATGGATAGAATTAACAGCAAAAGCTAGTAGCTCCAATCCTACCAAAATAGATGGGCTGCACCACCGGATGCATGTTACAACAGTAACTTTGACATCAATGCCTTTAGTAACCAAGGACACAAGGAGTAGAGTTCATGGTTTAAAATATTGGCTAATACAAGTATGTTGTCCACTACCGAAACAATATTTGATGTGTATCGGTCTTGATAACGGGGAAAGGAAATATCCCCAAAATTTTTCATTCTGTATGGGCTGATCTTTTGAAAATATCGATCAAGACTAATATCACAACTAATATTTTTAAAAGGTCCGTATAGGAAAATATTTGCCAAAAACACTAAAATCCTCCCTTTCCTTTTTTTCTTTCATTCTTTTTTACTCTAAGCATAGTCTGAGCAGCAAGCGACCATGTTTCACCTTCCCCAACTTTCCTTTTCATTATTTCTCATCAAAATCACAAGATTTGAGCATATTTCAGCATAACAAAAACAAAGAACTCAACCAAGTAATTTTAGGTGAGCATTCTGAGTATATTTTCCTTTTTTCCAAATTTATTTCTCAAAATTCCTTAGAAATGATGGGAACACATTTGATTTAGAGTTTTGGAGCAAAATCATCAAATTTTGTAGTGCCTTTATTTTATTTTATTTCGAAACTTTCATATTTTTGCCCGATTTAGGAATTTTTTTTTGTTTACAAAAAAAAAAAAAAAAACAAAACAAGGTGAAACAAATGCAACCAACTAAGAAGCATGGACATAGATACGACACGACACGGATACGCCGATACGGCATTTCTCAAAAAAGTAGGACACGAACATGTCGGGGGACACGTTAATTGATATTTAGAGAGAGATGAAATACAGAACATAAGAGAGATGAATGTCGTGCCTCCTTTGAGGATCGACTGTTCTTATATAAGGGTTTAATTCCCTAATTACAATCAATTACAAATCTTAGATCCTAAACTGAAGCCACAAATTAAGTCCCTAATTACAATCAATTACAAATCTTAGATCCTAAACTGAAGCCACAAATTAAGTCCCTAATTACAATCAATTACAAATCTTAGATCCTAAACTAAAGCCACAAATTAAGTAACAAAAAAGGTACAATAAATGAGCCTAATGGACTTGGGCTTGCTTGACATTAAATGAGCCTAATGGACTTGGGCTTGCGTGACACCCCCCCTCAAATTGATGCTGGGGAGTCATAAAGCAGCAATTTGGAAACAAGAAATTGATGTCGAGGACGAGGAAGTCCCTTTGTGAAGATATCGGCAAACTGAAATGCTGTAGGAACATGAGGAAGAGTAATGACACCACGCTTATATTCATCGCGAATAAAGTGGCAGTCAACTTCGATATGTTTGGTGCGTTCATGGAAGACAGGATTTTCAGTGATTCGGATAGCCCCAGTATTATCGGCATGCAATGGAGTAGGAGAGGTTTGAGAAAACCCGAGTTCCGAAAGAAGTCCCCGTAACCACAAGATCTCAGAACAAGCAGAAGACATAGCCCTATATTCAGCTTCCGTGGAAGAGCGGGACACCCGTTCTTGTTTCTTGCATTTCCAAGAAACGAGAGATGTTCCAAGGTACATGCACCAATCAGTAGTAGAACGGCGTGTGTCTTGACAGCCAGCCCAGTCAGCATCTGCATAAGCAGTCAGATGAAGAGGATTATCCTTTGGATAATATAAACCACGAGGGACAGTTTTGAGCAGATAACGGATAATGCGCTTCACAGCTGTCAAATGAAGGTGTCGAGGAGCTGTCATGAATTGGCTCACAAGATGAACAGCATATGAGATGTCAGGTCTAGTGATGGTGAGATAGACAAGACTGCCCACCAGACGCCGGTAGGTATGAGGATCAGGAAGAAGATCGCTATCATCTTTACTCAACTTGAGATTGACCTCTACAGGCGTATCAACAGGTGAAGAATCATTGAGGTCAGCCAACTCGATAAGATCTGATGTGTATTTGTGCTGATTAACAAATAAACCTTTTGGAGATTGATGCACCTCGAGGCCCAAGAAATAATGCAAAGGACCCAAATCCTTCATACGGAAGGAATCCCTGAGAGAAGCTTGTAGAGATTTGATCATACGATCATCCGTGCCAGTGATAATGATATCGTCAACATAGACGAGAAGCACAGTAACACCAGTAGATGTGCGGCATAAAAAGAGGGATGGATCAGAAGGACTCTGGGTAAAGCCACTCTCGCATAAGCGAGCCTTGAAGGTTTCAAACCAAGCGCGAGGAGCTTGCTTTAAACCATAAAGCGATTTGCGCAGGCGACAGACAGACCTCTTGAAGGGAGAGGAGACGCCTTGTGGTATCCGCATATAGACTTCTTCGTGCAGGTCCCCATGGAGAAATGCATTTTTGACATCCATTTGGTATAAAGGCCAGGATTTAGAGGCAGCAATGGCGAGAAGTAACCGAACAGATGTCATTTTTGCCACAGGTGCAAACGTTTCCTCATAGTCAATGCCATACTCTTGTCTGTTTCCGAGTGCTACAAGTCTAGCTTTGTGTCTATCCAATGACCCATCAGATTTAAGCTTGATCGAGTAGATCCATTTGCAACCGATGGGTTTAACTCCAGAAGGACAATCCACAATATCCCAAGTGTGATTCTGATCCAATGCATCCAATTCCTCCTTCATAGCCTGGTTCCAGCAATCTTGTTGGACAGCCTGCAAATAAGAACTTGGGATAGAGATAGAAGAGAGAGTGGTCATCAAGGAAGTATGGGTAAATCCATACCTATCAGGCGGTCTAGAAGTTCTGGAGGAGCGACGTAAGGGAGGAGTAGGTGTGGAACCATGTGTCGGTGGAGGATCAGGGGGAGGACCATCCGCAGTGGGAGGTTTCTCCTGACGGTGGTATACAAAAGCAGGATGAAACCGAGTAACAGAGGTTTGATCCGAAAAACCTGGTAAGAGAGCTGGGGAAGAGGGATGAGGACTGTCCATGTGAGTGGGGAAGAAATATTGATTTTCAAAGAAAATAACATTCCGAGAAACCCTGATACGACGACCAATGGGATCATAACAAACAAAACCTTTTTGATTAGTGGCATAACCCAAAAAAGTACACCTGCGAGATTGTGCTGTTAGTTTCGTTCTTTCTGTGGGAGGTAAATGAACAAAGCAAACACAGCCAAAGGTATGTAAGTGATCAAACACAGGATGATGACCAAACAATTTAAAATGAGGCGTTAAATGAGCGATGGTATGTGATGGAAGGCGGTTTATGAGATAGACAGCTGTGGTGAGAGCTTCAGTTCAAAAACGAGGGGGAACGGATGCTTCAATCAGAAGAGTTCTAGTGACAGCAAGAAGATGTCTGTTTTTCCGTTCCGCGACTCCATTTTGTTGTGGAGTATATGGACAGGTACGTTGGGAAATGATTCCATTATTGTTTAAAAATGATTGAAAATCCTTGGAAACATACTCCCCCCCTGAGTCTGAGCGCAAAGTTTTAATGCATTTAGAGAATTGGTTTTTAACATATTGAACAAAAAATTTAAACGCATTAAGAACATCAGACTTTGAATGTAATAAATAAACCCAAGTAAATCTGCTGTAGTCATCAATGAATGTTACAAAGTACTTGAAATGACTATGTGAAATGGTCGGAGCAATGCCCCAAACATCACTGTGAATTAAGTCAAAACATGTAGTGCTCCGTGTGTTAAAAGTTGGAAAGGGTAAAGTGTGACTCTTCCCTAATTTACAAGCATCACAGTCAAAAGAAGCAGAATCAACAGGTTTATTTATTAATCCAGATTGAAATAAAGTAGACATTGTAGAAGCAGTCGGATGACCTAGTCTATTATGCCACAACCGAGAATTATTCTTAAGAAAAAAACAAAATAACTGATGTAAAGGTTTATCAGGAATAAATGAAGACACTGGTAAGGAAAAAAGTCTTCCACGCTTAGGCCCCCTCGCGATCACTTCCCTCGACTCCCGGTCCTGCACAACACAACCAGAAGGAGAAAACAAAACATTGCAGTTATTTTCAACAAGTTGACCCACAGAAACCAAATTGGTAGCAAGATGAGGAGAAACTAAAACATTGGTTAATGGTAAGGGGCTAGGGATATCACCAACAGAGGTGATAGGAAGATGATCTCCATTGGCAGCTTGGACAGTAAGAGGACCAGTGTAAGGAACAACATTGTGTAATTTTAGGGCTGAAGTGGTCATATGGTTACTGGCACCAGAATCTAAGTACCAGGTATTGGAAAGAGAGGAAGCAGTACCTGCGATGTGCATGGAAGCTAAGGCATTGATGATCATTTGGTTTACCATCTCAGGGGTGAGAGGAGTTAGTGACGTAGATTGGGAGGAACCAGGTTGGGATGAAGAATCAGACTGCAGAGAACCACTGAAGTCAGGTGAAGCATATGGTGGAGTAGTCACAGTGTAAGCACTAGGAGCTGACTGCACGCTGTAAGTACCAGGGGCTGGCTGCACATAGTTGCGGGAAAGAGAAGTGCGATTCTTCTTCCGGCACTCTTCAAGAACATGACCAGTGGCCTTACAATATCGGCAGATTTTTGCCTTACATTGATTTGCATAGTGACCATATTTCTTGCAGGTATGGCACTGAACTTTACTGATGTCCCTAGAAGGTGGTCTAGTTGTAGCAACATATGCAAGGGGAGTCTCAACAGATCTCTGTTGTTCCAGTGTAGTTTGAGTGACCCGACGTTGTTCTTCCCGTAGAAGTTCCTGAAGACAATCATCCAAGCTAGGAAGAGAAGCCCTGCTCATTAAGTTAGATCGAACTATCTCAAACTCGAGACGAAGTTTCATAAGAAACTGATCCCGATGACTACATTGCTGTAATGGAAGTAATTCCTGGAGAAGAGCTGCAGATACCGAGGCAAACTTAATCGCATTATATTCGGACCACAGTCTGCGGAAGCCATTATAATACTCCTGAATAGACTGGGTGCCTTGAGTGAATTGCGAGATTTCAAGCTCTAATTGAAACTGGCGAGCAGCATTGCCCTGTTGGTAAATTTTCTGAAGATACTCCCACATTGCACGGGCAGTGTGGCAGGGTTTGAGGTTGAGAATAAAATGTGACTCAACAGAGCCCAGCAACCAGGTCTTGATTTTAGCATCCTTTGTTTTCCAAGCTAAAATTTTCTTATCATCTTCTGCAGGTTGAGGTTCAGATCCATCAATGTGTCCCCAGAGTTCTTTTCCTTCCAAATAAATTTGAAATTGGAAGGCCCAGGAGGTATAATTTGTACCATCAAAGCGAATCAGGGCAATCTCATGTTTGTCCATGACTAAAGAGAAGGAAGAAACCCGCACAAAGCAGTCCGGAAAGGATATTGGCAAAACAATATCTTTTGGATGGCCGAGATGAAAAGAAATGGACAAAACAGAATTTCTACAATAAAGGGTAGATGGCCTACCGCAGATGATCCATAAATGGTGAGAAAATCTTCAAAAAAAATGTAGAAATCCAGACGACCAAGATGGGCTGGTCCAGCTGAATGGCGATGATGATCGCAGGTGGGCCACTTCAGATCTGAGATGAACAGGGATGATCAAGGCTTCCAGATCTTGAAAGATGACTCTGATGATCAATAAAGCAGAAACAAATTCTTCATAAATCCTGGAAGCTTCAGGCGACCAAGATGGTAGGATGCCGCTAATGAGTTGGTGAGAATCACAGGTGAGCCACGTCGGATCTGAGATGATCAGGATGATCTGGATGAAGAGAATGATCACAGATGATCATATACTGGCTTCCAATGTTTGGAAGATGATGTAGGAGAAGATCACAGATGATCGAGCTCTGATACCATGATATTTAGAGAGAGATGAAATACAGAACATAAGAGAGATGAATGTCGTGCCTCCTTTGAGGATCGACTGTTCTTATATAAGGGTTTAATTCCCTAATTACAATCAATTACAAATCTTAGATCCTAAACTGAAGCCACAAATTAAGTCCCTAATTACAATCAATTACAAATCTTAGATCCTAAACTGAAGCCACAAATTAAGTCCCTAATTACAATCAATTACAAATCTTAGATCCTAAACTAAAGCCACAAATTAAGTAACAAAAAAGGTACAATAAATGAGCCTAATGGACTTGGGCTTGCTTGACATTAAATGAGCCTAATGGACTTGGGCTTGCGTGACATTAATAATATATATTAATATATATAATTATCTATTAAAAAATAATATCATTTTAACTTTTTAAATCAATTTAGCAATCAAAAAATGAAAATTTAAATACCAACTAACAAACATATCAAATTATCAAATATCAATACAACACTAAAACATAATTCATAATGATTAAACATGAAATATCCACAGTTCCATAAAATCCATATAAAGAGAAGGGCGGATCATCTCTTTCCCCTTCCTAAAAAAAAAGAAAAGAAAAGAAAAAAAGAAGCCAATCTTGAGGCGTATTCATCAGTGAAATATTTATTTGTCTTTAGCTTGTGATATGATTAATATTTACAATCATACATTTTTCCATGGTACAAAATTATTATATATCAAGTTTACAAGTTTTAATAACCATATCTTAACAAAGTGTCCAAGATATATCAGCCGCATGTTTATTTTTTAGTAATAGACATGGGTTAAGAATTCTGGGACACGTTGCAAAAAGAGTGTCGAACAAGTGTCCGAAATTAAGATTTTTAGTTCTTAATTATGGACACGGCTAAATAGTATTGGATATGTGTCCGAAAGTGTCTGAAGAGTGTCGGTGTCCGACACGAACACGTCACTTTCTTAGAAGTATCCGTGCTTCTTAGGCAACCAAGGCCCTACCAAGGTTTAAAAACCCAGACCCGGGACCCGACTCGTGTAGGGCGGAGTCTGAGCCAACTCAGCCGAGTCGGGTTCCACCCACTACACTATCCAGAAAATTGTAAGGAAAAAAAGAAAAAAAAATTAAAAAACCCAGTTGTAGGGCCCAGCCCAAACCTAGCCAACTTAAAAAAGAGAGGAAGAGAACATCAAAAAAACACAAAAAACAAAAAAAAACAAAGAAGAGGAGCGAAGAAGAAGAAGAAGAAGAACAACATACCAGGATCCCAACAACAGCAGAGCAACATCTGGAAGAGAAAAGGGGAGAAAAGAAAAGAAAAGAAAAAAAAAAAAGAGGAGGTATAGAGAAGAAGACCAGCTACCAGCAACAGTACAGAACCAACAACATTGCAGCAACACTGCAGTACTGCACCAGCAGCAGAGCAGCAACTGCACCTCCAAGTCTGCAACAACAACAGAGCAGCAGCACTACAATAGGCCAGCAACATTCTCTCTCTCTCTAGTGCAGCAACTGCACCCACAAGTCTGCAACAACAACAGAGCAGCAGCACTGCAATAGGCCAACAACCCCCCCCCCCCCCCCCCTTCTCTCTCTCTCTCTCTCTCTCTCTCTCACTGAAAGAGGAAACCTTTCCCATCCCCTGTTCTGCCATCCATGCTCAAAAGCCTTCCCCTTTTCACCTTTATAATGCTCTCTCTCCCCCTCTCTTTATTTAAAGTAACTTTACAAAAGAAACCCCCTTCATTTATTTAATTCTTAATGTTTCATTTGAGTCTGAGTCACTTGGAATCGACTTGGTAAGTGCCGAGTGTGAGTCGACTCGGACTCGTCCTAGTTTTAAAACCATGGGCGCCACACTAAGCTAGATTGCCTGACTCTTAGTTTCTCTTACATCTAGGGATTTTGAGGCTAGATCTAGAGTCTTTGGTTTTGACAATTTGGGGCTTTTTAGATAAAGTGATTTTAATCCTAAAACTTAATTTCTCTTAGATTTGGTTTCTCTCATTGCTCCCTCAGTTCCTCTTCATGCTAATGTTATTTAATTTTCCATGAAGTCCATTGTTGTGACTCGTAAGTTGTAACATGTTTGTAAGTCATAGCTTACTTGATACTTGGGTACTTAACTACTTAACTAAGTTTAATATTGCCAATTTATGATATTTCTTGTACTTTTAACATATATATTTATTATTAAACTTGAACAAACTTTGAACAGTTTTTGACAAAATAACAATACAGGATGTTAGGACTAAGTGGGACCAATATATTGCTTCCTAGCGTGTATAAAATAAAAAATAAAAAATAACTGCTTTCTCACATTTCCCAATATTTTGGATTTTTTCCTTTTTTTTTGTGACAAAAAGAGATTTTCAGGCCACGATAGACCGTAGTGGTTGTGATCTGCACCATGATGCCACACTGTATCCTTTTTCAGGGTCGACTATTATGATGACTACAACGACGACTTCAAACCATGGTAGACCATAGGGGTCTTCTTCACAGCTCAAAAGGGATGAACATTTTCTCTTTCCTTGGCCCAATGGAAGTTTGAACTTCCAATGAAACATAGTCTTTCACAGTGCGTATAAGAGTAAGCGAGCATATTATTTCTCTTCCCACGTATTGTGAAAGGGGATTCTGCATGTATGATGGGATGGGTAGAGATTTGGAGGGAGCCCTGGAGATGGCCTACCACCTTCGATGAATTTAAGTCTTTGATAGAAGGGAGGGTAGTGAATTTTTCACTAGTCTCAAAGAGTTAAATTCAGAGGAAGAACTAAGTCAAAGAGAAAGATCAGCATCCAAATTTGAATATTTGAATGTAAAACCATTCATTAGTAGCTTTTCAGGGGCCGGTGGAGCCTTGCTTATTCCTTGCCTGAGGTCAAGCCAAACTCGGGCTTGTTTGCCTTTTTTCCCCACTTCTTTGTATGACGAGGGTAGTGAATTTTTCACAAGTCTTAAATGGTTAAATTCAGAGGGAGAAATAAGTCAAAGAGGAAGACCAGCATCCATATTTGAATATTTTGAATGTAAAACCATTCCTTAGTAGCTTTTCAGGGCCCTGTGGAGCCTTGTTTTTCTCCTTGCCAGATGTCAAGCCTAACTCAGGCTTGTTTTCCTTTTTTCCACTTCTTTGTATGACCTTTTCTAATTCTTTATAATCAGTCATTGTCTAGAAAATAATTATCCATTCTTCCAACAATCTCTAAAGACCCATTGAAAGCACTAATTATGACTAGAATACTCAACAAGTTTCAGACACTGGGTTGTTATTGATGACGCCCAATAAGAACATCCTTGCATGTTATGGCAAAGGTTCAAAATGGTAAAAAGTAAGATTGAATTTTTTTTTAAATGAGAGGAGAACCAATAAAGAATTAAAACATAGGTAAAGATGTGTATTCTTACTTAGGAAGCCTTGCAAAGAGAAGATTGGTCAGTACATCCAGCATAACCTGAAACTGGCGAGATGTCATCGTTGCAGCAATGTTAGGTGAATTGAAAGTGAGCTCTTTTAATGGCTTCATCTGCAGTTGTACAAATAAGGGCTTAAAATAGAATAAAAATATTAACATTAGATAATATACTTTTTCTTTTCCTAAAACAACAGAAACATCATAATAATAGAAAATCTAAACAATAAAAATAGAATAAATCAGAGCATTTGTGGGCACACAACATGCTGTTCAATTCTGTAATCTTTGGTAAACCATATGAGAAACTTCTATTAACTTCAAGATGTTTACATCCTACCTTCAAATCTGCATTTCCACCTTTATGCCTTGTGTAACGAAAGTACATTGTACAAGGCATAAACACCCTTTCAAGCAAAGCACCAGTACGCTTCACTTTTGGAGAGTTTCTACGGATTTTTGGTAGCCACTGCAACCCAGCTCCTGGATCAACATCTGTCGGTGCAACATGGGCTTGCACATGCTCCAACATCACAGAAAACTCCACACGTTTCCACGTCATTTCAGGTTCAGACTCTGGAATCCGAATGCCTCCAGTACCAAGAGCTTGTTCAATCATCTCATAACCAACATGAAGAACTGAATGAAATGAACGTGCTAACACACGACCACTGACTGCGGCAAGCAGAAATCTACCCTGGTAAAGAAACAAAATGTTAAGAGAGGGAAATGGGCTAAACTAGTCCACTTCCTGATGGCAAGCAAAGTGCCAGAGACTTGCATAAAGTATATGGAATCGTGGTAACTTTCTAAATAAATAGATGAATCCATGTCATATTAATCATATACAGGGCAACAAACTTCTCAAAAGCAATTGAAAGCAAAGAACCCACCTAATTAACAGGGTTAAATAACTTCAGGCAGACATCCGAATCTTGCCAATGAGAACATGACTAACTTGTCCAAGCATATATAACATCACAACTTAGGGTTTCATAGTCTATTTACCAAAAGAAAAAAGAAAAGAGAGAGAGAGAGAGAGAGAGAGAGAGAGAAGTGCATAAAGTGGTATCAGGAATTTTTCTTTTCTGTTTTTTTTTTTAATGACCAAACTCTGTATACCATAAAGAAAGTCCAAGATCTAATTCAGTTCGTCTTTTCTCAAACAAAAGAACTCACAATTCATCTTTTCATACAAAAAAGATCACAAGGAATTCTCAAACTGCAGTTCACAACTGACTGTAAGGTAAGAGATAAACAAGAATCTAATCTTAAAGCTAATCTTAAATTTTCCATATTTCTTTTTCAAATGTTCCAAGTGAAGAAATCAAGGTAGCCAATTCTCACTAGAGAAGGAACTATAAAAAAAAAAATGAATGCTTCAAGTAGATCTGGCATAACTTAAGTACTAATTGAAATCTATTGGAAACCATTTTCTTAAATTGATCAATGTTTACTGGTAACTTAAACAATTACAAAATCTTGGGTCAAAAATAGAATATTATGCAAAATTTGTACATTAAATATCATCATGTACTTTTTGGTAAATGGAAATTAAACTCTCATTTCTGAAGGACTTGACAAATCATACCAAACATTCCACCATGACCCATCTCCACAACCAAACAAACAAAAAGGAAAAGAAAAAAAAGGAAAGCCTTGAACAAATATCTTAATTATATGGAGATTGAAAAGGTGAAGAATATATAAAAGAAAAAAGAGAGAAGATTTTTAAATATTCCAAAACATGCTACACAGCTTACATTAGCTTCTTCTGAATGGAGATTGAATTGAGGTTCGTAAACATTCACCATAAAATGCCGTGTTCCCTCCTCCTCCAAGTCATCAGTGCTTCCATGCTTCGCTGGTAGACAAGCAAGACTAACGCTTTAGCATCAGAAAAATACCATTAGTTCATAAAATATTCATATTTGAAGAGTAATATATACAAGGTTAAAATATTTTCCAGTAAATTATAAGACAGCATTAACAATTAAAAGACCCAGACAAGTCAATCAAAGTAAACTCACAAAAACTTCCAAACCAGAAAACATTCTCAAAGTAAAACATCCACGATAAGAAGTCAGTCCTACCAGTACCAACTGCACCAGATGATGAGCACTCCATTTTGATTGAAGGAGATGGAGATGAATGTGATCCTAATGTATCCACATGTTGAGGAGAAGGGAGACTAGCGCCTTGGGTCATCGAAGATGGCAGTTTGAAATTATCTTGTGGAAGTGTTTCAGCTCCATCACCCATATGTTGCTCTTCAAATAATTTCCTCTGCGCATACTGCCAAGATGGAGAAGGCTTTGGAGGTTCAAATGCTTTAGATATCCCACCAACCCAGGACCAAACAGCATCTCTATTCTTTAGAGTCCACAGAAGCTTAAGTCCATAAACAAACACACGCCTACAATTGTCAGCTATTACCACGTTAAATCCATCATCATCACTTGGATCAGACTGCGCATGGTCGCTCCCATTCCCATTTTCAAACTCAGATCTAACATATGTCATCTCCAGATTATTTCTTCCAGCTTCTTGCCATTCTAATAATCTTTCAGGATCTACCTTAGGAGCCTGCTTTCTGATTGTAAAATAGTCAGAAGATAAAAGAAATCCATCGTCATGCCGTTTCTCTGTGCAACCACCCATATTTTCATTGCCAACTTTAACTGGTACAGTTTGTGAACCTCTTTTCATCATTTGAACATCTTGAGCAACACATGTGCAACTATCTTTATTTAAATATGCATGCAAAGCATATAGGTCAAGGCCTTGGTAAACAAGATCAAGACTATCACGCTTGCAGTCAAAAGTGTATTGCTGAAAACCACGACTAAAGCAGAGTTCATATTTCAACTTTGTTGTTCTAAATGTCAATCCACTGGCAGGATCATCATCGTCTAAAGGCGTGTGTTTGATACAAGTAGGCCTAGCATCAAGACGAAGCATAAACTCTGTCATCACTTTGTCAAAAGACAAGTTACCTGACCTAGCAACTCTGGGCACTCCAAAACGTGGCCAACGAGAAAAAGATCGCAATTTATGAGGGGGAATATAGTACAGATTCCAAAATTTCAGTATCCAAGCTAAATCATGGGCACCAACATTCATAGTTGGGCAATTTACAGCAATATGCTCTGACCCTTGAGAAGAACCAATGACAGCATCATCCATGATTGTTCCACCTGCCAAACTACAGGATGGAGCTTGACTGTCAGGTGGAAGCATGGGGGAAAGAGAAAAGTTCCACCGAAGGGAGAGGGAAGTCGACCTGAATGGGTCATAAACTTTTTTACGAGGTTCCCCTTCATTCGGAAGTGCATACAAATAATGATTAAGGGGATTACCAGACTCGCATTCCCAATACATGTTCACTTCTAGACGAAAAACAGGGGACTCAATGAAAGCCCTAGAGGCACCACTTGGAAGTTTTAAGCTGCAACTGTTAATTAAACTCTCTAAACTGGACACAAATATCTTAAAATCTTGTGCAGAAACAGAAACACGACCATCTGAATGCTGGATTTCCATGCGACCAGAAACAATTTGAAGCTTGTCAAGCTTTTCATATGGGTTAGTTGTTGCAAGTAAGTTCCATCTGGTCTCAGCAAAAGACAAGTCATAGTTCCCATGTATGTAGTTCCTAACCTCATCCCACCATGGCAAGCTGCGCTCCTTTCTAAGCTGTTGATTTGGTAAAAGATTGCTGTTTGTTGAATCAGAACTCCTAATGCTTATATTAGCCTTGCGGAGTGCTACTGTAAATGCATAGCTTATATCAGTAAGCGCAGGTTCAAAGCCCACTCCAAATGAAACTTCAGCTTTCTGAAAATATATTGGCAAATCAGAGTATGTTTTCAGCGGTGGAGTTGTACCACTTGCTGACCGCAGAACACGTACTTTCCTCCATCTGCCGATGTAAACATCTTGCTGAATTTGGGGTTGGAAACATGTTGCCTGCAAATGATAGGACAATAACAAAATGAACATAGGTATTGATAAACCCAAGAAAGAAAGCAAACCAGTATAAATAAGCTCAGTCTACACTATTCAAAGATTAAGATCTTCACATATTTATATAAACAGCATTTAGGCTTCCAAACAGAACATGAAAGTGTTCAAACCAAGTATGCATGTTCTGACTTTAGAATGACTAGACAAGCACTGCATTCATCTTATTTAATATTAAAGCAAATATGTGTGAGTATAGAAACCATTGAGTTCAAATTCATCAATGGACTCCAAAAAAAAAAAAAAAAAAAAAAAAACAAGCTAAAAAGTTTCATGACCAAAGGAGTTATATGTCGAGTCCAATACTTTAGTCCAAAGATTGATGGTGAGAAAGAAAATATCCACAAATTAGTGAGCAATTAAAGTTGTCTACCAAGAAAAAAGATAGGCAAAGTTTCCAAGAACAAAAGAGGAAGTTCAGCATGAATGTGTGTGTGTGTGTGTGTGTGTGTGTGTGTGTGTGAGAGAGAGAGAGAGAGAGAGAGCATGTTCCCCGTGATGCTCCAGTTCTTGTAGAGAGGGAACAATAAAACTCTAAAGTAAGGGGTTCAAGCAAAAAGCCATGGAGATAGACTTCAGAATTGTGACATTTTTTTATATTGAAGCAAACTCAATAACCACCTTTGTTAATGAGGTAGAACAATGAGTTAAGTGATACTTTGACACACAATAATATTCTTTTTTCATGGGTTGTGCCCTATCATTTTTCATAATGATTTTGTTGCAATCTAAGTTGTAACCACTTTGTACAATTGTAATTTTTTGTGTACTATTACACTCTTCGGTTTTTTTGGTAAAAAGTACATTCCTCAGTTGAAATTCTTCATCATCAAAGTTCTGAAACTTGGCAAGGCTTCAATCACTCAAGTAGATTTATAAGTACTCGATGAAAAACTTGAACAAGGCAAGAGGTGAAAAAGATTTGGTTCATTCAGCCTACATACAATCAGCCCTTGATAAAAGAAAAAAAAAATTCAAGAGACAGTCAAATTGTTATTAGTATTACTCCTACTACTACTACTACTATTTTTTTTTTTTTCTGTACAGAGTTTCACTAAAGATTTGAACATAACTCAATCGTGAGTTGACGCACTGAACTTCTAAGCTGAGTCAACTTTCAGGGTTTCAAACAAATGAAACAAAATGTTGGACTAAATGCACAGTGCCAGTGAACTTGACTCCGTCCCGTGCTTACTGATGTGAGTTGGGGGAAAAAACATAGATAAGCCTCTCTAATAGATGGCATGTTATGCATATGTGGGTCATATGCCAATGCCATAGATTTGCCCCACGATTAGAGATGGAAAGGTGCATCCCACACGCAATTGAGAAACAGACACCCCCCCCCCTCCCCCCTCCTTTCAACTCAACATGATATTGTCCACTTTGGCGAGGACTTCCAGGAGGTCACCCATCCTAGTACTACTCTCACCCAAGTACGCTTAACTCCAAAGTTCTTATGGGATCCAAGACCACACGGCTTTAAAAAAACATCATGTTGAGTTAACACGGGATTTGACTTATAAGCCCAATGTTAAGGCTTGGATATTTTTGATGTGGCACATGTGGTGTCTCTCGTTTCCCGAGTGTTCTTTGGCAGGTGATGGGCACACCAGATTTTAACCAAATCTGTCACCTTGGGGGGTCAGGCTCTCTCTCTCTCTCTCTCTCTCTCTCTCTCTCTCTCTCTCTCTCTCTCTCATGCAGAATTAGCTTTAGATTATGAATTTGGAGCCATAGAAGCTTCCTTGGGACAGCTTGAGCATCCCAAGAAGGTCCGCAAGGGTTCCCACAAGTTTTGATTAAAAATGGGTAAAGGAGGATGGATGGGATTTCCTACAATATATGACGGTCATAATGGGGTTTGGCAAAAAATAGAGACTGATTCACAGTTGTGTTTCTTCAGCTCAATTTTTTGGTTTTGATCAATGGTTCTGCACAAGGCTATTTTAAGAGTTCTAGAGGTCTATGGGAGGGTGATCTCTTAGCTGCTATGATTTTTGTTATTGTGGCAGAAGATTTGCATGCATTAATGGAGAGAGCCAAACAAGTAACATAGCTCACTCACTGGATTTACTATTGAAAATGTTGATTATGAGGTTAATCACTTACAATTTGAAGAAGATACAATTGCTTTTTGTGATGCTTCGGTGGGCCACGTGGATACACTTAAATACATTTTGAAGTGGTTTGAATTGTTATCAGGGCTGAACATTAATTATGGCAAACGTCAGTTAATTGGTATCAGGATAGAAGAAAGTCACACTGCTTTGTTGCCTAATGGTTTTGGGCGTTGAGTTGGGAAGGTCCCTTCTAAACATTCGGGGCTGCCTTTATGTTTGGGGTTACCAAAGAGACAATTATGGGATCCAGTTATGGATTGAATAGATAAAATATTTAAAGTCATGGAAGAAAGGTATATGTCCATGGCAGGCAACATTACTTTAACCAAATCAGTTCTTTCAAGCATTCCTATATACCATCTATCTTCTTTCAGATGTCCAATGATACAATGGATTAAAAAAAAAATTAGTGGGATTTTTATTGGGACGATACCAATGAGAATAAGAGCTATCATTTGGTGAGGTGAGAGATAGTACATAAACCTATCGTTCAAGGTGGGTTGGGCATCTGTTCCTTTGAAAAATATTGTTATTTGGGAAGTGATTTTGGAGGATAGGGCAAGATTTAAAACCCCGTACACAGGATCCGACTCACCAAAGGCCGAGCCCGAGTCAACTTAGCCAACTCAGGTGGGACTCAGCCAAGTCCGATCAATCCTATTCAGTGCTCAAAAAAAAATAAAAAATAAAAAAGATGAATAAGAAGAAGAAAATGATGATTATGAAGAAAATGAAGAAGCAGCAACAACTACAAGCCGCTGCTTAAGTATAAAAAAGTAAAAAAGGAGAAAAGGTGGTGTACCAGAACCAGTTGTTGTAGAAAGGGTGTACCAGGGCCAGCTGAGCAGAAACACATTAGGCAGTAGCCTTGCAGCACAATAGAGAGCACACCTCTCTCTCTCTCTCTCTCTCTCTCTCTCTCTCTCTCTCTCTCTCTCTCTCTCTCTCTCTCTCTCTCTCTCTCTCTCTCTCTCTCTCTCTCTCTCTCTCTCTCTCTCTCTCTCTCTCTCTCTCTCTCTCTCTCTCTCTCTCTCTCTCTCTCTCTCTCTCTCTCTCTCTCTCTCTCTCTCTCTCTCTCTCTCTCTCTCTCTCTCTCTCTGCTGGAAATAGCTACCCACTTTTCTTTTTACCTTTTCCTCCCATCCTCCCTTTTTTATTCTTTTTCTCAATGACACAGGCCAACTCCATCACTGTGATCACTCAGACGAGTCCCATCTATCCGATACCGAGTCAGGTAGTGCCAAATCTGAGTCGACTCAAACCCGACCAATTTTTTAGACCCTGGAATAGGTGAATCTGGCCAAGGTTTGTGGTGTCAAAATCTAACCAATAAATGAAAGGTGGATAATGATGGTCGGTGTGTGTCGAGCTTGATATCTAAGGCTCCAGGTTTATGAAGTCTATTCTATCTGTGTAATACCCCATCACGGTTATAAAGACCATAATGTTTTTAAGTATTTTATATGATTAATTCCCTTGATTTTTCTTGCATTTATGATTTTTCTTGAATAATTATATATTTTACTTTGTGAATAATTTCATATACACACACATACATACAAGTATGTGGAATCCTTTCTTTTGTGCATAATACAATTTCCTTTTTTATAGATTCCTCGGCCTTGTAGGACCCATCTTCACGTTAGTAATTGCCTTGTATTAGTGAGCTTTTAATGGATCTCAGTAGGGCCCTTTGGTTTTGAGTTGATAGGATTAAGATATTGAAAAACTGGACTTTGCTGGGACCTTGAGTTAAGTTTAAGAAACCTTTAAATAAAGAGAGGTGGGACCCATTTTTTATCAAAAGAAGTGCTCAATACCCATACCCAAAAGGCAACTTGCACAAGGCTTTTTGGAGGACTTTTTACTGATATTAGAAAGAGGAGTTCAAATAGAGAAAGGGGAGATCAAAATATGAAGTGAAGTCCAAATAGGAAATGGAAGAAGACTAGGGTATATATGTGCATGTTGACACCTAGGGAGCCCTGCACTCGACCTCTTTCTCACTTCCTTCCCTTATCTAGCACTCTCTCAACAAGGAGACCCTACCCTTAGCATCAATCTAGAAGAAAATGGAAGAGAAGAAGAGAAGCAGCAGGATTCTCAATTCAGGTGAGTAGAATTTCCCATCAACTCACCTGAATCATTTAAAAAAACAAAAAATCCCCATCTACTTGTATATATACTGTTGTTCTTTTTGTGTAAATGAGTCAGTCCATAAATCTTTGTTGTTAACTTTTCCCCAACTTTGTTCAGAGGTATTAGATGTTGATTTATTGAATTCCCTCAATCGAATGACTGCTACAGTGTCTGAATCTCACTGAAGAGGGAAGACAATTCAGTCCATTAGTTTGATCCTGTAATCTCAATTCTAGGTTCCTGAATTTGATCATTTGATTTCCTGTAGGTAATATGATCCTTCAATGATGATTTCCACACTAACTGAAACTGGGGAAAAAAATGCTCTTTTTAAAGGAATTCATAAGGGTTGACTACAGTGATGACTCAACTAGGTCGATGCCAAGTGTGATGACTGCAAAGCAGCCATGTTCCTGATTGTAGAAAATGGGATTCAGTACTAAAATTGTATTGTAAGCTTCCAAATTAAGGAGATTTTCTAGGCATAGAAAATGGAGATAAATATGAATATCCATTTTGTACTCCCAAATCATCATAATCATCGAAGCCTAGTCCGAACTACTTATTCTCCCAGAATATTAACACATTTTTAGGATAGCTACAGGACTTTGTAATGCCAGGTAATGACTTTGCTGTTGAAAAGGGTCTTGATGATAGCAGGGCTTTTAGTGTCACAGGCTTATAGCAGAACTCTAAAATCAGTAACAATAATACCAGGGTATCAGGTTACTAATTTTACAGAGTTGCAGGGGTTTAAGCACACTTAATTATGACAAACTAATCTCAGACCAAAAAGATATAAGGCCAAGTCAATTTGGAGACTCAACTGAGTCTTGAACGAGTAAAAAAAAAAGGTAAAAACTCAATCTTAATACAAACAATAAAAAGAAAATGATTTCTAAAAACTATTATCAAATTTTGACGAAGTCCTGGCCAATTGAACCTGAGTCTGGTCCAAAAACTCAAACAACCAAGTTTCTCACCCAGTCCTTTCCTTTCCTATAGTCCAACTGACTCAGACAAATTTTGCCAAGTCCCCACCAAGTTTTTTACCTATGTTTTTAGGGTTTGCAAGGATTCAAACAATCATAAGCTAATAAGTTCCTCTTACCTTATCATGACAATTTAATTACTTGTCATGCATACTCATGGCAGAAGAGCTGCATTCCAAGTAAAGTCTCAGGTGCAGGAGTTCCGTATGATTACTAGTCAGAAACCATTGGTTAGGTCTTTAATGTAATAGCTTACCAAAAAGGACAGAGGAAAGCTTAAGTCTTAAGGGAAACACTGAGAGTCAGACTTGAATCACAAACCATATTTCTAAAATCAAAGAACTGAGGCACATGACATGAATAAATAGCATCACACCCAACATAAAAATAACCACTAGAAGCACACAAGTAAATAAGTAACAGAGTGAAAAGTCAAAACAACATTATTGAACCTCACCTGTTGTGCAAGCACAATGCGACCTTCACATTTACCAGCAGTTGCAGAAAGAATTGGAAATGTATAGTTTCTTATACAAACAGCTAGGGAGCCAGCATGCAGAACAATATTTCTTCCAAGAAGCCGAGAGAATGGTATGTTGCTCTCTAAACAAACAGGGTCAAGCTTCTTTATAAACTCAATCATTCCAGTGTCACCACCATCCATTTTCGTCAAGGTTACATCCAGCTCCGTAGCACAAACAGATAGAAGTGAAGTTCTGGAGGTACTTGGCTTAAAACCAGCCTGGAAACCTGTCTTACAGGCACCTGATCCTTCTGAGGAAACAAGCTTCTGACATGCCTCATAATAAGACCGAAATGCCTGTTTATGAACTTCTTTTCGCAATTTTTCAACTGATGAACTATCATGCACATTGATCTCACTTCCATTATGGTGGATTTTTCTTTCAGAATACAATTCATTTGTTTCATCAGATCCTGACTTGCTGCTTTCAGAATTAATCTCATCTAGAAATTTCATCCGAACAGCTAATTCACTGACAACTTTCTTCATTATCTGATAATGTTCATCAAGCCACCCTTGTATTGGCTCTTCCTCAATATCAGCAGTGACTTTACGTATGCTGAATCTTACACATCCTAACTTTGTTGATTTAGGCTTTGGCTTCTTTGAGATTTCTTTCTTTAGATTGAATATAAGGGAAGATTTAGCAGCAGTTATAAGCTTTAATCCTCGAAGCATATCTTCAACAGCATCCTCAATGGCACGCAACGGCAATCTATAAGGCATGCAGATATGAACATCAAGACCTTGTATAAGCCAATCCCATGTTGTAGTGGTAAGCTGTACTTTTGAATCAGATGAGATATTTGAAGTCGAGATGTTAGGAACATGTGAGATTTGCATCCTGCTACTTTTGAAAACTCTAGCTTCATTAAAACTGATGGCAAGTCCTTCAAGTAGCACTCCTATCTTGGCATTCTCAGAGAAGATAGACTGCACTTGAACCATTGCCTCCACTCCGTCTCCAACTTCTGCAGATATTCTCAACATTTCCACGTCAATAGCAAAAATAGAATCCTTTTTTTTAATATGTTTATCAGATCGTACTGGATCTAGAATAGCTTCTTTCTCCGGCTCCATTTCCTTTCTGTCAAAAGACTCTTCATTTCTCTGATTATCAAGTCCTCGGAGTTTTTGATTGTATATCAGTAACCTCAAACGCAAAATGAACTCATACAGTGACAAATGTACATCAGGCTCCCACCTGATACTGATATCAGTTGCACTGAAAAGAGAGCAGATAGCAATCTCATTATATCCACCTGGACGACGCACAAATTTTGCATTTTGCATATCAAATAAAGTCACCCTCTCATCAGACCTGTATCCCTCAGAATATTCCTGGTATATAGATCTAGCTCTTTCTAATTCTATCTGTGTGGACTGCTTTTCCTTGTTCATGGACAGACTAAAATGGAAAATGTCAAGACATACCGAGTATTTCAGGGTTTGGCATCCATTGGGCATCATGGATGATATATTTGCTGTTCGTGGTTTACCATCAGCAGAGTTACTGATTATAACTTCGCCTCCATGTGATCCAAAGTTCACACGCTTGGGATCTTTAACAACTGCATTTTCAACACCCACGACACCGGAGAAATTTACAGAACAACGTTCAAGATTAAATTTCAAGAGTCGGGTCCCTCTAACTGCCTGCTTCCCTGAACGACCCACCTTATTTTGTGCTGCTCGTTTTCCAGAAGCAAAGAAACTTTTGAACAGTCCTTGAAAGGACATTGCAGTTGATACAAGAGAATCAGCACGCTTGAAGCTGAAGCATACACCCATGCCAGTTATATCAATGGAGAAAACCAATTTCAGATTACTGGAATCATGTTCTCCAGGTGATTCAACTTCTTTGCACCCCCAATCAAGACTCATCCTGGCAATGTGAATCAAGGAACCTGAATTTGTTTCCACACCGAAGAGGCTTTCCTTTAGGCATTCATGATATTCATCAGCCATGTTCAAATGTAATTCACCCAGTTCCATGTGTACCGCAATTCCCAAACTCGCTATATTATTCGCAAATAAATGCGAAGATTGTGAGCAACCCTATGCGAAAAGAAAATATTTTTCAGTATTGTTTACACACCATTCAAGAATATTAGGTAGCATCAGTCATTTAAAGAAAATGTTTGTCATCATGTACTTCAGTGAAGTGTTTCTATCAGAGTACCAGTGTCCCGGCCTAGAAATTAAATAAGAATCGATGAAATAATGCCAAAATGCATCCTATTGCCAGCAAACTTTGTCAGGATATTGTTGAAATTTGAGATGCAGGTGCAATGGCATAAATCCACCAAAATCTAACAAGAACCATTTCATTTCACAAAAAGCACTAGTCCAGATGGGACCCCTGTCTGCTCAAATCTACCATGCATAAAAACGTCATCCTTGCAGTTCTGACAACATTAGTTTCTGTCAATTTAAAATTGCATCTGCATGACAAGACGGAAAAAAAAAAGAAAAGAATAAAAAGAGACCAGAGGAAGTTATATCATTTAAGGTAACAAATATCAATAGAGGTAAATAAGAATGAACTTGAAATTTGAAAGGAGGTTGAACACGGTCAGAATAAAATAAAGGAAACAAGCAAAAGGAGAATAGGACTGCTTTGGAAACAAGCAAAAGGAGAATAGGACTGCTTTGGTCAAATGAATACCCACTTCTCATGGAAACTCATCCATATAAGTACACTTGTGCATGGGAGCTTATCTATATAAATACACTCATGCAACCCTTAATTGCAATTGTTTACAGATCTCCCCAATATCTTTAGAGTACATCAAAGAGAAAACAAATGAAGTTGAGGTACACTTCATGCATGACTGTTAGATCATGATTCTCTACTATGCTACATAAGTCTTTTGTTTCCTTTCCCTTTTTATTAAATAGCAACTCAGGATCAAAATAGCAGCCGCAACGTAACATAATGGCCACTATTTTGGGTGTAGCAGTGTTTAGTGCCGCTCTCATTTGTAATTGTATCAACCTGTAATGGGCCGCGTCAAAGTGAGACCAACTTCAGTTGTTTGAAGGGTGAAGGGGATGTCCTTTGGTTGGATGTGGTTTGATTCTATGGAATCTTATTCCCTCATCTATTTGTTGGTCTTTATGGAAGGTAAGAAATGATAGAATCTTCAATGATAAGGAAGCTTCTTGGTATACTCTTTTGTCTTCAATGGTGTAAAGGATAGCTACATGGGCTTGAACTAGAAAGGAGTTTTGTGATCTTGACATAGACAATGGGGGAGCTTGCTTGACAATAGGCAGATTTAGGAAGAAGAGGAAAGTGTAATGTTGCCCTCCTCCAATGGGTTTCCTAAGTTTAATGTAGATGGTGTAGCTCATGGTAAACCAAGGCCAGCTGGAATAGGAGTCGTTCCCAAAAATTGAAATGGGGACATTTTTTACATCTTTGAAACCATATTGGTATCAAAGATTCTAATGACGTAGAGATTTTAGCTAGCTGCTATCTTGGAAGCTCTTCGCATTTTTCGGTGCACTTTCCAGTCCAACCTCATAGTGGAAAGCGACTCCTTAAATGCCTGATGCAGGCCAGACCATAGGTCGGCCAACCTATTGAGCCAGTCCATAAGCCCAATAGGACATCCAATTATTTAGTGATATTATTAAGTAATTTGATTTTATTATGATTAATATTAGTGAGTTTCTTATCTTGTTTAGGATTATTCTAATATTAGGAAGTATTGTTGCTTGGGGATCAAGTGATACAGGCCCTAGGGTTAGAGCTATGCAAAGGTACCGAAGCACGTGTCCGGGGACACTTTGAATTGTCAAGAAAACTTCACACACGATGATGCGCATCCAAGATAAAGTCCACAAATCTATTCAATAATCAAAGTCTAAGAATTTCTTATCTACAATGCCATATATATAATAAAAGCAAACTTAATACCTAAGCAAATCCTAATCTATTAATAGAAACTTCCCTACAAATGTAATTATAAAGCTACTAGTAAAATAACATAGTCCTAATCTAGTTAGATTTGAATAGGACCAATTGTGGGGCCTAGACTGCATCATCCTCCCCAGGTTGAAAGAAGAGATCGCCCTTGAACTCAAGTACTCTTCATATTGCCTCTGTAAATATAGTGAACATGAAGGACTTCCTTTGCCGCAGTAACTCAGAAATTCTTTGTCGACGGCTCCAGCTTCTCAAGATAAAGTGTAACTTGTTTTCCACCATGCATGAATGTATATATGTTGTCATGCATACAATGAGTTCCATTTTTTTCATACATCCATGGGCGACCCAGTAAGATATCACCACTATCCATAGGCTACACATCACACCAAATTGTATCCTTATAATTCTCACCAATGGCAAAAGTACCTTTACACGTATGTCAAACATGCGCTTGATCACCTATCATCAACCATTTTACAAAATAAGGGCGGTTCTGCTTGTAAACTTTCAACTTAAGGTGAGCAACAAGAACTTAAGAGATGAGATTTACACAACTTACCCCATTAATAACAATTGTGCAATTTTGTCCATTAACTGTACCCACAAAACAAAGGATATTTTTTCTCAACCATTTATTCTCAACAGCTGATGAAGCCTCTTTGATGACGATGAAAGCTTCATCTGTGGTATCTACGTCTATATACTCAATTTCCTCAGTTTCAATACCCTTGGGGTCAGTTTCAGTACCCTTAAAATCATCTTGGATATTTTTATCATCACCTTCAATCCCAATCAGATATATGCACTTTGGATATTCCGCTGCGCAATGCCCTGCCTTTTGACAATGAAAACAAATCATCATATTTTGACCTTCAGCCCTTGCAAAAATCTATCCTAAGGAACTATTGGGTTTAGCATCTTTTAGAGATGAATTCTTTGACGGAACCCATTTGGATTTTTATATTGATGATTTGCAATTCCCTCGGCCTTGACAGCACATTGGATGAGTTCATCGACATTACCAAAAGTTCGGAATGCGATGACATACTGAATGTCTATTCTCAACCCATTGAAAAATCTATCAATAACCACATCATCATCTTCATTCAAACCACAACGAGCTTGCTGAATCAGAAATTCCTCAAAATAATCAATAATTGTCTTGGATCTTTGTTTCAAGTTTTGAAAGCTTGAACGTAGATCTCTTGCATAGTTGATGGGGAGAAATTTTTGCTTCAAAATATTCTTCATCTCAATCCATGTTTCAACAGAGTCCATGTTCTGATTCCTCCATTTTCTTTACAATTCAGCCCACCATGCTACCGCATAATTACGAAATCTAGTGGCACTTAGTATAACTTTATGGCCCTCCTAAGAAGAAGAAGACTCAACCTCAACTTATTTCTTAGGAGGTATTTTTTTAATAGAAAATTAAAAATCTGACTAACCTGATGTGTAGATCTACTCTCTAAAGACACGGTGGTGAAGATGGATTGAAAATCTGAGTCTAGATGAGCCCAAAATCACAAAAAAGAAGTAATGAACCTTGATTTGGTCTACTCTAACTTGGTTCCAACTAACAAGTTGCCTCTATAGGTTGCTGCCTTAATGTATCAATTCTGCATGATCTAATTTTGAACCTAATGTGTACACAAGGCCCAACAAGCAGGCACGTGTGGCTTCCTCCTACGTTTTATGTCAAAGAAAATCGAAAAGGAAAAAGGTACTTTCCCATTTTGTGCTTCAACGAAACAGAGAGAGGAGTTCTGTGGTCCCCCTGCAACTTCACGAAGACGAGACGATCGGCAACGACTCCAATGAACATGGTGATGACAAAGACCAGAGAAGAAGCGGTGGTCAGGCTCTTGTATCAAGTACTCTCTTCTTCCTTTATCTCCTCTCTTCCATATTCTTCTTCTTTTTTTTCTTCTTGTTCTTTATAGATGGGTAGGCCAAGAGGGAGGTGGATCTGGAGAGTGATGGTATTCGGTGACAGTAATGAGGGATGGGAATCGGGACAAGGGCGTGGCGATGGTTCTAACAGGGACTCGTTGTTGGGTTGATGAGTGACGGTGGTAGTCGCTGGGGCGTGGAGATGAGGTCTCAACTAAAAAGGAGGGTAGGGTTTCAGTTAAGGTGTGGGGTATGGCCGGGTTTCCGGAATTATGGCGAGGGCTGGGTTTTTTTTTTCGGGCTTGGGGTTGCTCACAACTTTTTTTTTTTAATTTACTGGTTCTAGGTTGGGTCTTCGGCTAATGGAGGGATGTATGGCAACAGTAGTGACTGCTGTGTATATGGGCAAAGGGGTCGGCCGATTTGGGTGTCGGTCAAAATTGAGTTTGGGTGCAGGGATGGTGCAGCGATGGGATGGGGCTTTCTTTTGACGAGTGAGATGGACGGAAGAAGGGAGGAAGTTGATGGATAGGGGTATTCACACCGACGACCATGGCATCTTCGTCTCTAATACCAAACTGATCCAGGCCCTAGGGCTAGGGCTGCATAAGGTTGCCGAAGCACATGTCTGGGGACACTTCGAATTGTCAAAAAGACTTCACATACAATGACGCACCTCCAAGATAAAATCCACAAATCTATTCAATGAAAGTCTTGAGAATTTTTTCTCTACAATGCCATATATATAATAAAAGCAAACTTAATACCTAAGCAAACCTTAATCTATTAATAGAAACTTCCATGATAATACAATTAGAAAGCTACTAATAAAATAACGTATTCCTAATCCAATTAGATTTGAATAAGACTAATTGTGGGGCCCAGACTGCATCATCAAGCCAACTCTTCTATGTAAGTATGTTAGGCCTAATTGTTATGCATGCTCAGTTTTTATTTAATAAAGTTCTCTTTTGAAATTTGAGATGTCATCTCTTATGGTGTTTTTGCCCCTTGTGAGGGTGCCCCAGTGGCTGAATCTATTCTTAGATTCGATCAATCATTGGGGAGATTGGTCTACTTTACTAATCGCAGATCGTGGCTGCACCAATGCCGTAGCATGGGCCAGTTCTTTTAAAGGGCTTTGGAAGTTGCATTTCTATTTTAATGAGATCTAGGCTCTATCTTTGGGGTGTTGTACATCTTTTTGGCATGTTAGGAGGTTTGTTAATGGGATCGCTAACTGCTTAGCCAAACAAGGGGTTGAGCAAACATGTAACTTAAGTGCTAGGACAATGAAGTCGTCGTTGTTTTGGGTTGGGTCACTTGGTATATATTTCTAATACAGGCTCCAATTAGTTCTTTGGGTTGGGCCCTCGGTTGTTGTAGTTTTTTCTTCCAATTAAATATATTTTTGTTACCTTTTTCGAAAGAAAAAAAAGAGTGAGACTAACAAGTACTTTTCATTTTTTTTAAATGCATAATAAGGCTTATTTCTTTTCTTCTTCTCAACAAATAACTTTTATATGCAATTTCCTACCCTTCTATGCTTTTAAAAACACATGATCTCACCAAATTGCAATCAATACAGAGTTTCTCTCAAGGGCTATTCTCTAGGTATATCCTAATAGACACTTGCTTAGGCAAAGATATTCTTCTCTTAACAAAAATGCATTGTTTGTTTTGATGAAAGCTAATTTGTTGTTTGGTTTGAACTTTAAACTTTATTTAAGCATTATATAATATTTATATATACTTTTTTATGTACAATTGTACTAAATTGCTTGTTTGAATTATGAAGAAGTGCATAATAATTTCTTAGAATAGGTAACCAACATGGATACATGGGAAAATTTTGATCATATTGTTTTTTATTTTTATATTCATTAAACAATACAGAACTTCTATACATTGAAAGGACCGCAGCACCCCACCTATCCTAGTTATTATTGGAAAAACATAGTATCAAGCTCAAATATTTTCCAATATATTGGACATTTTGGATATTTTTTCACTTTTTTCAACAATTTTTTTATTTACAGCACTACGTTGTTATGTATCACTACTACCACTACATATTATTTTGGTCACCAACCGCTACACCCACCACAAACACTATTTTGATCCTTAATAACAGCATTAAAACGGAGATTTATTTTTATCGAAAAGAATATTAAAGCAACAACCACAATAAGGATGATACTCCAAGCAGGCAATGATCTCCCAAAAGCCAACAAAGCAAACAAAAACTATAAAGAGTAGGCAAAACCATCTGATTACTAATAGTGGAGTGCGAATTGGTAAAGCCCCTTCTACATCCCTCCTAATCTATCTAAAAGGTGACTAATTTTTTATTGAAAAGAATCAATAATGCAATAACCACAAGCTGGTATAAGGCATCGATCTACTAGAGTCTAACAGCATCATCATCATCAAAACCTTGTACCAACTATGTTATGGTCAGCTACATGAATTCTATTTCTCCAATCCGACTGATTCTGAGCCAAATCCTCAAATAAGTTAAACATTTTCAGATTTGATTTTATTACCTCCATCCACATCTTCTTCGGCCTAACCATTCCCCGTGATGGGCCATCTACTTGTAGAGCCAAACTTTTTCTCACCAGCGCAATTACCAGCCTGCGTTCAACATACCAAAACCATCTCAAAGAAGTTTCTCTAACCTTATCCCTTATTAATGCTACCAGAAAATGCTCTCAAAAGCGCTCATATCTAATTTTATCTGTCCTTGTTTTACCACACATCCACCTCAACAGTCTCATCTCTACCACCTCCATTTTATGGATATGTTAATTCTTGATTGGCTAACATTTTGCCTCATAGGTAATAACTGGTCTAATTTGTTGGCATTGGCCTATCACAAAGCATTCTAAAAGCAAGTCTCTACTTTAGCCATCCCTATTTTATCGTATGTTCAATATCTTTATCAATCTCCCCATTCTTACTAATTATTGAGCTAAGGTACAGAAAAGAATCTGTGCGGTATCTTCTCAGCTTCAATTCTCACAGTAGTTCCAGCTCTTTGTATATGCCCAATAAAATAAAGTAGCGCTCCATATATTCTGTCTTTGTATGACTTATTCTAAAGCCTCGGGATTCTAAAGCCTCCAGTAATCTCTCAAGTTTTGCATTTATACAATCTCTTGATCCATCTACCAATACTATATCATTTGCAAACAACATATCATCGATGAAGACCATAAGCAAATTTTTCCTCTTCGCTCGATATTTTTTTATTAATTGCCTAAATAAAAAGATAAGCTTCCATAGTTGACCTCCCTGGCATAAAACCAAGTTGATTTTCAAAAATCTTAGTCTTTTGTCTATGCCTTTGCTCCATTACTCTCCCAAAATCCAACATAGCCAACAAAAATAGTAAAGTGTAGAAAAAAAACCCCAACCAATGACAAATAGTGCGGGGCCGAATCTCCCTCCTTAGTAAGATAATCTGCTATAGAGTTGACATCCTTTTGCAAATTTGAGGAAACCATTCATCCGCACAATAGATCCTCCAAATCATTTATACAAAGCATAAGTTTTTCTTTTTTTTTCTTCGGTTTTTTTTTTTTTTGAAAATAGTGATTGTGTTGAAATGCTCAAAAAACATACAATATAAAACAAACTATACTAGGGGCGGGTGGGATGGGTTGGCTACAAAAGCATAATGAAAAGGGAACAACAACCCCTGAAAGACAGGCTAAAGTCCCAACAAAGAAGAATTAAGATGGGGTGACAAGGATGGAGAGCTTGAAGATTCCCTCTTTAGCTAGCCTATTAGCCTCCGAATTTGATGTGTGAGAAAAAAAATGTTTATCTTCTTGGAGAGGTGATGAATTCCTCCAATTAATTACCAAGATACCAAGGGGCAGCTATGGGGTCGAACACCCACCAGATGACATAAAGAGAGTCATCTTCAACTAACATCCAAACAGGATTCAGACGGATAGCCTCATGAAGCCACACAATCAAGGCCAAAAGCTCTACATTGTTCATAGTACAGAATCCAACTCAACCCGAGCAGTGGAGGAAGAGGCCATCTTCATTTCTAATCACCACCCAACCCTACCCTACCCTACCCGGATTCCCAATCACACTATCATCAAAGTTAAGTTTAAGCGGATGTGGAAGGGGGGTCACCATCTGACTGATATGCTTAACCGAAAAGGCTTGGAGGATGCAATCTCTCTCCATTAAGGATGATAGATTCATCATGATGCCCTTGAAAATGGGGAGAAGAGATGCCCATTGCACCACCAAGATCTTAACTTTGTCACATAACATTCCCCAATCAGAGGACTTGCCTCCGAAACATCTGGCGTTTCTTGCTTTCCAAATGAACCAAATGGCAATCATAAAAGCAAGACTCTAAACGGTTCTGCCTCTCTTGGTACCCACCCCAAGCCTCCAAAACTCAAACAACTCTTTGAGAGATGGTGAGAGTAATCCGCAATAGTTAAACCACCTCATGATGGTCTTCCAAACTCCATTGGCAACCAAACAATTGACCAATAAATGATCAGTAGAGTCCTCGATAGTAAGAAAAAGCAGGCACGCACTCACGACGATCATGTGTCTGCAACGAAGGTTGTCCATCGTAAGAATGCCCCCCCCATGAGAGCAGCCCAAGCAAATGCCAATACCCTAGGGGTAGCTTTCACAAACCACAAACTTTGCCACCTGATTTAGGGATCCACTGTTTCCAAAGGCATGGAAGAGAAGAGGGAGGCCACTACAAACCTGCCGTTAGTAGTGGTCATCCAAATTCATTTGTCGATACCAGAGGTAGGGATGAAGATCTTGGCAATTGTAGACAACATGATGCAGAAATGACTTCCTTCTTTGTTAAGTGTCTTCTAAAAGTGGGACCCCACAACTGTTTCACCCTCCCCTAAAAATTGTCTATGACCTTAGAATCCTTGCTACTGGCACAAATATAGAGATTCGGGGCAAAGGCTCTTTTCCCAACCACAGGTTAGTCCAAAACAAAATTGTCACCTTTTCCCACACAGTATCTAACATGATTCATGAACAAATCTTTGGCTTCAAGAATACCTTTCCACACAGAATAGCATCTAGTAGAAACCCACCAATCTTCCCTTGCAATGTCATGCTTGGAGCAGATGATGAGCTTCACAAACATTGAGATTCTGCCCCAATCCTCCAAAGCCATTTGCCCAGGAGGGCCAAATTTATCTCCTTTAAAAGGTTTGATAGCCAAACCACCAACCTGCTTAGGCCTACAAATTTTGGACCAATTTGAGATGTGAATTTTACATTTTCCTACCTCGCCGTGCCAAAGTAAGTCCCTTTGAAGTTTCTCGATGCGATTGATGACCTATTTTGGGCATCTAAAAAAGGACATGAAGTAGATAGGCAAGTCGGCCAAAGCAGCCTTGAAAAGAGTAATTCTTCCACCGAAGGAGCGGTCATTAGACTTCCGGAGAGCCAATTTGTTCTCGACTATTTCGATCACTGGATCCCATTTTGCATCCGACAATATCTACAAGTGTTAGCAAACGCTCATTACCCGCCCTGATGCCGATAATCTCACTTTTGAAGAAGTTAATTCTAAGCCTGGACAAAGCTTCAAAGCACAGAAGAGTAGCCTTAACGTTGCGGAGTTGGTTTTCATATGCATCACAAAAAAGGATAGTGTCGTCTGCAAATTGGAGATGGGTTATTTCTTAGGCCCCTTGAGCAAGACAAAATCCTTTAATAAGATTAGCATTCGCTACAGCCTGTAGCATGTGACTGAGGGCCCACCCAACGATGGCAAAAAGAAACAGAGATAATGGGTCTCCTTGACAGATTCCTCTAGATGCAACAATGAATCCAGTAGGAGCCCCATTCAAAAGAATAGAAAAGGTGGCTGAACTCAAGCATCCAGACATCCAATTCCTCCACCTAGAACCAAACCCCATCCTCCTCATTGAATATAACAGGAAATCCCAATCAACCTTATCAAAGGCTTTTTCCGGATCAAGTTTGAAAATAATACCTTGCTTCTATCCCTGCGTCTTAAGTCAACCTTATCAAAGGCTTTTTTCAGTTCAAGTTTGAAAATAATACCCGGACTTCTATCCCTATGTCTAGAGTTGAGGCATTCATTTGCTATAAGAACTCCATCTAGGATCCAGCTTCCATGCACAAAGGGTCCTTATGCGTTAGAGATCACAGGGAGAACCTTTCAAAGTCTAATTGCGAGCACCTTTGCCAAGCCCTTGTGATAGATCCAATAAGACTCATTGGCCGGAAGTTTTTGATGTTTACGGCAGTTGCCTTCTTAGCGATTAAAGTGATAAATGAAGCACTAATGTGTTCAGACAATTTTCCGGTCCTATGAAATTCTCTCATAAAATCCAACACATCCTCTATGTTGACTTCCTAAAAGGTTTGGAAGAAAGCCATGGGAAATCCGTCAAGTCCTGGGGATTTATCCCCATCAGATTGAAACACTACTGCCTTGACCTCTTCCTCATCGAAGCACTTCTCAAGCCTATCTACAATTTCTTCTTCAATTTTGGAGAACTCTAAATTATCTAGTTTAGGACGCGGCCAATCTTCTTTGGAGGACAGATCTTTGAAGCAGTCTATCTACATTGCTATACAACCAAAATAATAGCACAAGTTCAATCCCCTATGAATAGAGGGAGGGGAACTCAAGTTATACACGTCCTTTTAACAACTTGATATGGTAATCTCAAGAAAAGTTATTTGACTTCAATGTGCATTGTTCTTTCATGAAAGATAGGCTAAAAAGCACGGACACTTCTAAGAAAGTGACGTATACGTATCCGACACAGACACTCTCGAGCACGTGTCCAATACTATTTTAGTCGTGTCCATAATTAAGAACTAAAAATCTTAATTTCGGACACTTGTCCTACACTCTTTTTGCGATGTGTCCCACAATTCCTAACCCATGTCTATGACTAAAAATAAACATGTGGCTGATATTTCTCGGACATTTGTTAACACGCGGTTACTAATACTTGTAAACTTGATATATGGCAATTTTATACCATAGAAAAATGTATGATTGTTAATATTAATCATAACACAAGCAAAAGACAAATAAATCTTTTACTGAAAAATAGGCTTCGAGATTGGCTTCTTTTTGCTTTTTGTTTTTTTTAGGAGGGGAAAAAGATGATCCTCTCTTTTCTTTATATGAATTTTATGGAACTATAGATATTTTATGTTTAATGATTATGAATTATTATGTTTTAGTGTTGTATTGATATTTGATAATTTGATATATTTGTTAGTTGGTACTTGAATTTTTATTTTTTAATTGCTAAATTGATTAAAAAGTAAAAATGATATTATTTTTTAGTGTATGATTATATATAAATAAATATATATTATTAACATGTCCCCCGACGTGTCCGTGTCCTACTCTTTTGATAAATGCCGTGTCAGCGTATCCGTGTCGTGTTGTATCTATATCTCGTATCCGTCTCCGTTCTTCTTTGAAGACAAGATTAGCTGCAATCTGAATCACGCTGTTGTTATTTGCATGCGAAGGAGTAGCATGTTGTGGAAAACCAAGTTAATCAACCAAACACTGTAACAAAACAATCTCCAAGCATGCAAAGGATAGAGAGTGATATTCAACTTTGTTGGAGGGTTTGGAAACATGTTGCTACTTTTTAAATTTTAAGGAAATTAAAGCATTACCCGCCTATAGTAAATCAATGTGTGTTTGGGCTGCCTACCCAATCAACATCACAATAGGCCTTAAGAGTCAAGTTGGAGGTAGTAGTAAAGAGAATGTCACACTCAGATATCAAATGTTGCACTTGAAAACAGCCAAATGAAGGTGTGTGACCAATGAATGAATTGACAGACTATGTTGACCACATGAGATATTTAATCGGGTAATTATGAGACAAACAAGACAACCACCTTGCTCCCTGTAGATAGTGAGAACTAAAAGAGGGGTCCTATCGTGTTATTTTGTGATAAACAAGACTACCAACAAGCTTCCTGTAGATAGTGGGATCTAAAAGAGGCATCCTATCGTATTTTTTGAGTTTCACATTGATTTTTAAGGGAGTATCAATCCGAGTACTATTTTCCAATCAAACTTTGACAAATGAGATCTTGGGCTTACTTAAGTTGATAAACAAGCATGCCTCATTTAAATTTATGAACTTCAAAGCTGAGTAACTATTTCAGTGGGCCTAATCCTCCATGTGAAAAGAGAAATGGAGGAATCACTTTAGTTATAAGATGCTATCTGGATTTGTCCCTGTTATGATACTGTCGTTCATGTAGACAGTGATAAGTCCTTAAAAATGAATATTTTCAGGTACATTTTAAACCATTTTAAAGGCTTATTAATTCAAAATATCCTCATTAATTGTAAAATCATGGTTTTGTGCATTTATACGTCATTGTAGTGTATTAATGCAAAATTTGCTAAAAAATCATCATTTTTGCTTAAATTCAAGAAACCTACCATTTTGAGGATTTTATTTTTAGAAAGTTATTTAAAAACTAGTTTTCTCATGAAATGATATGATTTTTTTTATCATCATTGGTTTATTCAAGTAAAATCATGTCCAACGATGTGCATTCATGGTATCATTTTATATGAGATGGACCCACACTCGTGCATTGTTGACTCGTGGTCAAAGTTGCCATTTTAGATAAATTGTCGCTTTTTTGTAGCAAATTGAAGATGTGGATTCCACAATTGTCATTTGAGGCAATGAAAAGGAAATGGAAGGAAAGAACAAAAGAAAGAGAGAAAAAGAAAAATTCAAGAAATTTGAAATATTGGCCTCATGAGGACCCCCACACACGTGCGCACATGCTTGGATGGTCAAAGGACAAGTCCCACTCTCCAATTATTGCAAGAATTCAAATTTAAATCAAGAAAAGATAGCCAAGGTGGAGAGAATTCAAGAAAAAAGGAAGTCAAAGAAGAGGAGTTAAAAAAATGGAATTTCAATCATGTTTTTCTTTGGATGGCATAGATTAAAACATCATAACTCTCAAACAAAGTGTCGAATTTGAACAATCTACGTACTATTGGAAAGCTCTTTTCAATTAAATATCCGTAGGATCCAAGGCTGCATTAATCGAAGCTGAAATGACAAAATTATGGCCTCAGGAACTTGGCAGTATATTTTTAGATGGGATTGCGAAAAGATTGAAAATTTCTCCCATGTTACGCACCTTTAGGTAGGGCCCATTCAATTCAAAGTGAAGTACAATGAAGATCAAAGTGGGGCCCACAATATTTTGTAATATTTCATCAATGGTGGGACCAAGAAGAGAAGATTTGCACAAAATCTATTCTTAGAAAGTATGTGTAGAAAATTTTCAAACAAGGAAAGCCACAAAAATCTGTCACACGCTTGGCTAAATATTTGAAAACTTGAAGGCTAGATAGGAGAGACTTACCAATTGGAGAGATTGCTAGCAAGAAAGAATGAAGCAAGGAAGGCAACTTAGGGCTTTCCACTCCTATCAATTAAAGGCATTGGCCTCCCATACTCTTCATTGGAAGATAGACCAACTCTCTCTAGAATTACTACTACACTCCATCGTCTTCAAATCTCTCTCTCCATTGAAGTCCTCAATGAGATTTGGCCCAAAAATCACACTACACCCTTGGATTTTTCATCTAGAAGGGGCTTCTCATCCTAGTATGTAATTATTTTTGTTTTGACTTTCAATTCATTATCTTTTATGCGAAGACATTGCATTCTAGTAAAAGTGCTGCCTTTTCTTTTCAATTTTTCTTTCTTGTACTTGGGTGATTGGTGTTTGATTTGTGTTCTTTTCTTGTTGGCATTTGGATTGACAACTCAAAGGCCCTACAAGTATGATTCAAATTATGAACCCATTCAAAAAAGATTTTCGAAAGAGAAGAAAACACTTACCGCACTTTTATTTTCATTGAAGTTACCACACATTTAAATTTTTGTCAATTCCACACATTTACATTCATGTCAAATCCATATATTTAAATTCCTGCAACCATACATTAAATTCATGCACTTTTAGTTTACTTGTCATGTTCTTTTGTTATCTTTTTTCATAGTTTGATGTTTTGATTAGTAATCATTGCATGCATTATCAAATGGTGGAGTTCCTTACATAATTAAGTTGCTGGGAAAACCAATTTACAGAATTAAAAATGAAGAAGAAAAAATTTGGATTTGAATAATAGTGCTGAAAAACGTATAGATCTGCACTAAGAATTCAAAACTGGAGCAACAGAGTTCGAAGTGGATAGCCAGTCAAATTATAATATTTTTCTTTGAAAATTGGGGATACTAAAGTTTGGTCTGTGGTTTTTCATGCCCAGAATTTCAAGTGAAAATAATTTCAGAAAGCCGGTTAACCAGAGGCTTAAACTTTGCCAATCAGCCAACTCAGATCAGAATTTCTGTACAGAATTTTGTTAACTTGTCATGTTAATGCATTCTTAACTTTTTCTTTTTAAATCCTTTTTCACTTCCGTTTTTTTGTTAGTTTCCTACATTAGTCTAGTTTGAATTCCAGCCATTAAACTTAGTTTTAAGATGCATTAAATTAGGGTGAAACATAAATAAAGTTTGCATCAACATATTATTTTTTCATACTTGGGATTTTGTCAACATCTCATGGCATAATGCATTGCATTACTAATTTTGTTAGCTTTCTAACTTTAGGAGTAGTTTCTTAATTTGTGTATTTGATTAATTTAGATAATTTTTAGAAATAAAAGATCTTTCTAAATTTATTGAAGATTTTTAAAATCGGAAGTTCTTTATGTTTGAAAATTCTAACCTAAGTAAGTTTCTAACACAGTTTTTAATTTTAGAAAGTAAGTAGATTTAATTGTTTTTTATTGACTTAGATTGTTTATAACATTGTTTGCCAAACTTTTGATTGTTTGCTTTGTTACTAACTTTGCTTGATTGTTTGATTGATTTGTTTCTAATTTAGTTTATAGTTTTATTTTTAGTAATTTTCTATTATCAGATGTTCTAACTTGTGTCATACAATTGTGACATTAGAAGTTCAACAAAGGAAGAGAGAAGAATCATACTTGCTTTGTAGAAAGGAAGCAAGCTAAAGAGTCTTCCAGAATTTATCAAACCATGCCCTAGAAGCCTGTTTTAATCCGTAAAGAGATCATCATAGTTGACAAATACTGTTATTAGAGGAAACAGTGAGTCCCAGAGGAGGCTGGATATAAACTTGTTTGAGATCCCCCATAAAGGAATACATTCTGCACATCCATTTGAAGCAAATTCCACGAATGAGATGCAACAAGAGCAAGAATAATGCACACAGAAAGGTTTCATCATAGTCAACCTCGTATTACTAACTATTACCCAAAGCTATGATATGGGCTTTCTAGTGATCCAAAGATCCGTTGGGTTTGAGCTTGACATAGTAGATCCATTGCAACCAATTGGCTTGACAAGAGAAGTACATAGGATAATGTCCCAAGTACGATTCAAATGTAGAGCATCAAGTCCGTCCTTCATTGCCTCTATCCAACAATCCTGCCTTAGAAACTGCGAGTAGGCGCAAGGAATAAAAATAGATGATAAAATGAAAAGTATTGAGGAGTGAGAAAAAACATGTACGAAGCACTGAAGGATCAGGATAAAAGGTCGAGGTTTAGGAGGAAGTTGCCTATCTACAAAACTGCCTTGGGTATCCCTCCTCACATACGCCAATACCTTAAATATTTTTTCTTAAGGAGAGCAAGAGAAATCAGGAAGTATGGAAATGGCTATATGGATGGTGAAGCAAGATGATGCAAAAGAACAATTTGTTTTCAAAAAAGAACACCTATTGAGAGAGACAAATGTGGCGAACTAATTGACCATAACAAACATATCCTTTTTTATGTGCGTCATATCCCAGAAAGGCACATTTAACGGATTAGGCTGAAAGTTTAGTTCTCTCATGAGAAGGAAGATAGACAAAACATAATCGACAGTTGGCTTTTCAGTTTTGCACATTATGCTTTCAAGACCATGTGTTCAGTCGAGGACCCTTCAATTGTTGGTTGTAAGTTCTTAACAACATATGAAGTTTCAGTTCACCCAACAGAAAAGAGCAAAAGCCAGAGTATGTAGAAACCCAAGACAACCACCTCATTGTTCAAGGTATATCAAAATATGAAGTGGCGTGTCATCCATATAAACTAGAGTGAGATGATAAAAATTCATTAATGCACCAGTACAAAAGAACGAAAGTAACGAGTGGGAGTACTTAAGTTCTAGGAGTTACATGGTATAGTGGCAAGCCACTAAAACTGTAGAGCGAAATAGTCATCTCCGGGGCAGAAACAGTACAGGTCCACATGATAACTTTCGTCTCAATTTTTTTAGACTTCTCAAGATTATAATTTTCTTCGCGAAGAACCATACGCTTCTTTTTTGACATGTGAAGGTGCAACCATGGCTTTAGTCTACTCATAATAACATTGCACTGGGTGCCACCAAGCTTGACATCAATTTCGGCTCTGACAGGCGCTGCAAGCTGAAAGTAAAGCATCATCAATTAACTAGAAAACTGGTTGCAATGGGGTTTCATACAGTGCTAGAAACACAAGCTTAAAAATCTCTATAAAACACAGTACAAAATACTAAAATGGTGTCGTAGACCACCATATGATGTAAGAAATTTCTATAATCTTTAGAGATTTGGATGGTCTCAATTAAGGGAAATCACCCTAATTCAGGGTATACCGCTGGTGTAGATGTATCCTTAACAGGATAGAAGAATAATATAGTGATGGTGGACCGATTTCATTGATCAACACCCAATTCATTCAACATCTTGGTTTTCATTATTGTCCTATGGTATCTGAGCCCCTCTGCTCCATAGAAGCATAGATAGTGGGTTCTCTTCTAAGTTTGTGGGTTGTCGTCATCTCTGTATACAGAGATTTCCTGCTTATCAAGAAGGCATATCCTCTCCAATATTGGAGAAATTTGTGAAATAACATGCATCTCTTATCCCAAACATAGTTAGGACAAGGCTTTGCTGCTGCTGCTAATGATGATGATAGCTCTAATCATTTTCGGGGTAAAGGAGGATATCGTACCTATTTCACTTTAACATTTTTCTCAATACATCACATCTTCGGCATCATCTGGAAGAGCCAACATTTAAACTTCGAGGACAGTCTTCATCAAGATCTGTAGGTGGGCCCTACAGAGATATCAGTTTGCAGAGGAATTTGGGAGCTGAAGCCATATCTGGACTTCTAAAGAGTTCTAAAATTTTTGGGAGGTTCAACCAATCCTAGGAAGGGATTCCCAAAGACTTTTCCAGTCTTTTTGGCAATCTATGGTAGGCCAAATCCGTGATCTTCAGCTTTATAGTTTTTGGTACTCCTTTTCATCAAAACAGTTGATATTGCTGGATTTTTGGAATTTCTTCATGAAATTTTACCAAGATATTAACACTGATGATCTTCTGATGTAGTCAGATCTTAATTTAGATGCACCTTTTTGCCCATCAAGCAAGATTAACTAGACGGCCTGGGTTTTTTTTTTTTTTGGCTTTAGAAAGTAATTGCAAAATTCAGGAATTCAGATTCAAGGGCTCTGCTACTGGTTTTTTGGAATTCTTTATGACAATTGAGAGTTGGGACATGCTCAGTAGTTTCGGTATATTGCGAAAATCCCATAGTTTATTTATGATACTTTCAATTATAATTGACATAGATGGTAGTTTCAGTTTACTGGGAAAATCCTATTCCTTATCAATAATTACTATGGAAAAAATCAGGCACATGCGCTGCCCAACTGAATCGAAAAATTATTTTGCCTCAGAAAATAACTCAAAATCCCAACACCGCTTCAAAGCATAGCAGAGTTGCCTTAACATTGAGTAGTTGTTCTTCATCGGCATTGCAGAATACAAGTGTGGAATCTGCAAACTGTAAGTGGGTGATTACCGGGGCCCGATTTGCTGGACAGAAGCCTTTTATCAGATTTACATTTGATGCTGCAAGCATCATACAGCTAAGGCTTTCACCAATAATCACAAAGAGGAAAGGAGAGAGTAGATCCCCTTATTGTATTTCTCTTTTCTTTTGGGTGTACCTTCTAGCTTTAGATTCGAAGAATGTAATGTTAAGGACCCAACTTGAAGTAGAATTGTGGTAAAAATGGAAGAAGTAGAAAGAGAAAAAGGAGATCCTTTTAAATCATCAAAACCCAGCTGCTACGTAGCAGCGCTAACACTCAAATAGCGTAGCAGCCCTTACCGCTACGACCGATGTAGTGTAGTGGCCGCTATTTTGATCCATACTGTTTTACTTCAATCGTAGAGGTGGAAAGTGATTCTCTCGATGTTATTTCATGGCTATCATCTTCTATCTTGTTTCCATAGAGATTTTAGTTTTACTTGAATGAGAGAAAAGCTCTTTCATATTCAATTCAAGTGAATTTTCAGCATGTAGGAAGGTCAACTAAGAAAGGGGTAGACATATATTCTAATTTTGTTGCTTTTGCAATGTGGTATGGTTCTGGTATAATTCTTTTATGACATTGTGCCCTTTTAGTTTGCTGGGGCTGCTCAATGCAACATAGACCTCATGGCCATGTGTAGGGCCCATGTAGATTTAGAAATTTATTTTTATGTCATTAGTTTCTTAAAGAGTGTAATTAGAATTAGGTTTTCTATATTATTTAGTTTCTTGGTTTAATTAGGTTTCTTAGGCCCAAAGTTATTTTACTATTTATATGGCATTGTAAAGACCAATTATTCAGAGTTGATTAATTGAATTCTAGGTTTTCCCATTGAGGTACGTCCTCATGTATTGTCTCTTTGGAGACATTTGAAGTGTCTTTGGACATGTGATTGTGCTTCAGCACTTCCCGCAAACCCAAATCCTAAGGCCTACATCACTACTCTATTTGTATTGTGTTCTTTCTCCTTTTATCTAATTTTCACTACCATTCAAAAAAAATACAAAAAAAAGGGCATCCTAATGCACGAGGCTCCCGCATAGCGGGATCTGGGAAGGGCAAGATGTACGCAGCCTTACCTTCATTTTGAAGAGACTGTTTCCATAACTTGAACCCGCGTCCTCTAGGACACTATTGGTAAGCCTTTACCATTGAGACAAGACGCCCTCCCAAAAAAAAAAAAACAAACAAACATACCTGAAAATTAAATAAAATATCTATGTTAAATGTTTCAACCAAAAAGAATGCCATTATAGAAGCAAATTATTTAACATCCTCATAAGACATCGGTACAAGAAATAATGTGACTTACTCATAGGTTACTTCTACCCATAGGTAGAACTCTTTAGGCAGACCCTAGTTTGATAGACCGAGTTAAGACGATGATGGCTAAAGAATAACAGGGGGAAAAAGTAAACCACTGTAAAAGGTATCAAAAAAAAAAAAAAAAAAAACACCAGCACAAAGTGGGGCACAAAATGAACATAGTAAATATAAACAGGTGCAAAGACGTACAGGGTTGGCTCAAACATCTTAGATATGATCAGTCAAAGACTAAGGGCTTGTTTGATAGGTCTACTCTTATTTTTATAAACCATTCAAAATAAAGCCATTAAAAAAATAGCTATAAAAAGAGAGGATAGAATCAAACTATGTGTTTGGTAGTACAAAGATCTATTTTAAATAGACTTTTTTAAATCAATGATTGAAAGCTTTTCACAAATTTCTCAAGATCTACAAAGAATAAAGCTTTGATATTCTGGCTCATAGCCATATTCATTCTTCAAATGAGATCTAACGGTTCGGATCTTGTATTTGCAGCCCACATATTTCAAAAAACGATATCAAACAGTTCATGTTTTTTTAGCAAATATCTCAATATTGGCAATGATCCAACAGCTAAAATTTGGTCTCCTAATGATTATTGACCATACAAACATTTTTAATGGTTTGGATTGTGATTTATTATCTCAAACATAATAATAAAAAGGGAAAAAAGACACTATTGAGGACTAAAATAAAATTGAATCATGTTACATCAATGATTGAATGTTTTTCACAAATATCTCAAGATCCATAAGGAATTAAGCCTTGAAAATTGACCACATAGCCATGTTAAAACTTCCAAACATTTTCAATGGTTTGGATCTTGTATTTGGGGCCCACAAAATTTAGAAAAAAATATCCAAAGGCTCACGGTTTTTTGCACATATCTCGAAATTGGTGATGATCTAACAGCTGAAATTTTGATGAGAGGCGTGTTTTATTTTTTGAACATTTCCAACGGTTTGGATCTTCATTTACCCTCTCAGATTTGACGAAAAATCAAACAAAGAGACTGGGTGTGATGACCTCATGTGCACTGTAGCAACAGCGCCTCTTAAAATTTCCCTCTTATTTGGTTTTAAGAGGTTTTGCCTCTTTTTGTTTAAAGCATTTAAAGCTTTAAATGGCATGCCAAACACTCTTATTTCTCAAAGCTCTATCCATTTTAGACATTTAGACAATACGAGGGTACAAATAGAGATGCCAAACATGCGCTAAAATAAACAGATAGGGACATCAACAGAAAGATGCATGTAACTGTGTGGTTAGGTATACATGTTTTTGTATGGCAAATTACAAGGTCAGGAATGACTCATTAGCTTATATCCAACGGATTTCACTATCCAATTATGCTCACAACAGGAAACACTTACTGGAAGTATAATTGATTTGAGTAACAGATGTGGTTTGCTTTTAAACTGTAGCTTTAAATTGTAAAAATGACACATGTAACAGAATGCCCAAAGAAGAAACCAGCTTACCAATAATGGGACATCAAAAGAGGAAACAACTGCTAGTTTCATTATCTCCAAGACAGAAATGTCACCTTCTCGAAGAAGCTATACAGAACAACACAAAAAAGAAACAGCGTAATTGGATATGTTATTTCAGAAACTGACATATTACGCATATCAACATAAGCTCTAAATAAAAACCAACAAGTTACATGAATTTCACTGAAATCCATTTGAACATCGAAACGTGTAGTGGTTTCTCCCGATTCTTCTAACAACTGTGACTTGTTGCTTCTCAGATGAATGCCCATAACTTTATTCTCAACAAAGAAACCTCGGCCTTGGTGAACAAATTTCACATCCAACTTGGGTAAATTGAAGCTAACCTTCCAGCAAAAAAAATGTTAATTAGTCTCAAAATATGAATGGCACCTGATGGAATCACAGATTTTTTCAATGAAGGCCAAAACCTGAACAGCAGTATTAACACTAAAGATGTAGCATGCTGTGTACAATAAATCTATAGTAGTTAAAAGTAAAAGTCAATGTTTTCTATAAGAGAGTTGAAAGAAAGGAGAGGGATGATCAACTTGCACTGATCTATGTGGAATGTGGGTTAATTTTATTCATAAATCATAAAAGACTGTCTCCAAAAACTACATATTAGCCCCTACTGGTTTGCATATTTTATGCAAGGAAAGAGTAAAAGGTAATTACATCCAAGTCCTTAATCTTCCAACACTAACCCTCAAGCTAGTGCATTAATATTGGTCATGCGTATCCTGCTGAGAGTGCTTCGCAACTGATCTTCAAGAAGGTCTTTGTTAAAATATTTGCAAGCTTAACCTAGGATCTCAAAGGAGTACTAACAAATCCAGGTTCAATCTTTTCCCTAATGAAGTGACAGCAGAATTCTATATGCTTGATATGCTGATTTTTTAACTTTTCTTGTTTATTTATTTATTTGTTTAAATAGTAACTTGTATTAATTAAGGCAAAGAACAGAACAAGTGGAACGTACTGACTGGCAAAGGAGAAAGAACACAAAGAAGCAAAAAAGTGCAAACAACAGAAAGCCAAAACAACAAACGAACCCAAACAACTGAAACCAGCAAGCACCAAAAACCTTAGGCCATGAAAGAGAGCAGATTTGATACAGTGTACATTGTAGTCTGACTGTCACAACTCACAGTGCATTGTGGTCGTAGCAGCCACTAAGGTCTTAAATTCCAATGTCCGTCTTTGTGCTAATCAGGGCAGGGACAAGCAGGTCCATCCATGCCAAACTGGTAAAATTATATGTAATACTTCATGGTTACAATCATTTCTTTAAGAATTATACATTCCACAATCCAAACATGACCTCATGTATTGGAGATAGGAAACAATGCATGCAGATACTATTCTAGCATCTCAGAGGACAAAGCATATTAGTCTTTGATAGAAATAAAGTGTTGGAATGAAGGATAACAATGCAGTTTGTCTCCACAGAATACCAATTGACAGATACATTCACTAAGGCACTTGGAAAAGCTCATCTACAAACAGCATGTCGTGTATGATCGACATCTATGCGCTAGCTTGAAAGGAAGTGTAAAGAGATAAGTTTCCACCTTTTAGTCCTTTGTGTAGGGAATTTGTTAGAAATTGGTGGTTATCATAAGATATTTTTTGTAATTCTTGATTAGGTATAGTTGCACTCCAATATTAGAAAATGTTGTTAAAAAGGAAGGATTAGTTGGCACTCTAACAACAGAAAATACTATTAAAAGGGAAGGACTTCACAGTGAGAGACCTTCCAATCATCCACTGATTTTTTGACATTTTCCATTCCAATCATCAACTGATTTTTCAACTCTTTCCATAATTCTCCTTACTGTTTATCTGATGTACCACAACATTACAATAACAAACCAAATCAAGGTAAAATATCGAAGAAAAGAAATTTAGCATGAAACCTTACAATAAAACAAAAAGGATTAAGCATGAGATCTAAAAATAAACACATGATTGAAACTTGGAAGACAAGACAAAACAAGCCATTTAAATTTCAAGATTACGAACCTTTTCTGGTAATCCAAGAGCATGTTTTTTAAATGCCTGGATTGAGTTTTGCTTCTCTTGGGACTTATTTGATGAAGAGTCTAAAGAAGCCCTCATGCTTGAATCTGCAGTTTTGTGGAGAAATAATTCCTCATTTAGATTAACAGTGACTTCTCCACTCAAGGCATCCACGTTCTTGATTGTGACACCTCTTTCCCTGTTTCAATAGCAACCTCTAACATCAAAAACAATATTAGAAGAAAACATCTATCAGGGTTACAAGTGGAAGATACTTCGAAAGCATGCCCTAGCATACATTGCTGACCAAAGGGTCAATTTCCAACGAATAAAGAAACATTTCCATACAATTAATGTTTCATTTGCAGAGTGAAGAATATGAACTGCAGAAGTTAAACAACCTAAATTGGTGTGTGTAGAGAGAGAGAGAGAGAATCTCACCTTTCATGACCAAATTCACATGAGAGTGATAGTTCCTCACAGATAAGAGGAGCAGTGTTCCGCTCCATCATAGCTACAGATGCTAGCCCAACAGACACATATTCTCCTTGCTTAGAAGTGGATGGCTGGTCAAAACTAAGCCGTGAATCGCCCACATGAACAAGAAAAGGAAGAAGGTGAAGTTTTACAAGAAGGGTTGGCATTGCTCTGCCATCTTTAGATATGTCCACTACCAGATCTTTGACTTCAACTGTCACTTTTGGCACCTGCTACATTGAAGGACAGTTATAGCATGTAATAGCTAGCACCACACTTGTTTTACACAACAGCACAGTACAGTAAAAAAAAAAAAATGGACCAGCTTTGCTTATTATCAAGGTAAAGAGAAGACTGAGTCTACAGAAATTAATCCATGACTTAGATCAAAACTCGAACGAGTACAGTACAACAGCTTTACTTTTAGTGATACTTCCAACTATTGAAGCAGGAAAACAAAAACAAAGCGCTACACTTCCAAGAAGTAATTAAAAAAGCATCCGATGAGCAATGACCATGTGTCATATGGTACCACAGCAAAAACAAAACCAAGTGAGACCACAACGCTGAAGTGAATGATACAGTGGACTGCAAGATTTAGGTTATTACCTTTGATTAAAAATAAATACATAAATAAATAACAATAATAATAGCAAAAAAGTGACATTTAACAATGATGCTGAAAATTATGGAAATTTTGAGAAAAACTAAAATGTAGCTCCAAGAGACAAAACAAAGATTAGACTGCCATACATTTGACTTGTTATCTTGCAGCTAATTGTCATGAACATTATAGCTATACAAGGCTTCTTCTATTATGACCAAAGACTAAACTTTCCAAAGACTAAACTAGGATACGAGTGTTTGGCCAATGTGATGAAGATATAAACAAAAGACAAGTGTCCTTCCTTTACAGGCTTTTCTACTGGCCACCTCGTGCTTGCAGACATGCCGCCTGAAGCTCCTATATATGACACTTCATACTCTTAATATTTTCCACTCATGAAACAAATTCAACATAGGCTTTTCTATTGGAGAGTCCGAGGAATGTGGCTGAAGTCCAGAGTTTTCTTGGAATGGCCAGGTAATACTGGAGATTTGTAAAGGGTTGTTCATCTATTGCAGCCACATTGACAAAGCATACAAGGTAGAGTGTGCCTTTTGTTTGCTCGGAGAAGTGTGAAGCGAGTTTCCAAGAGTTGAAGAAGAGATTGACTACAACTCTTATTCTCACTTTGCCATCAAGAAGCAGTGGATTTGTTGTGTTTACTGATGCCTTAGGTGTTGGTTTGGGATGTGAACTTATGTAGAATGCGAAGGTAGTGGCCTATGGTTCAAGATGGTTATAGGAACATGAGAGAAATATGCCACACATGACTTGGAGCTTGTGGCAATTGTATTCGCGTTCAAGATGAGGAGCAAGGATCAAAATAGCGGTAGCGAATAGTGTTGCGGCCGGTCGCCAAAACGCTACGTAGTGGATGCTACGTAGTGGCGTAGCGGTGTGATTCAAAAAATTTTAAAAAAATTCTAGAAAATCCAGAAAATTGTAATGAGCTAAAATATGTGTTTGTTTTGCAAAAAAGCCTAAAATAAGGGGGCGTAGCGGTCCCCTAAATGCACGATGTCCTGCATCGATGTATAATTAAAAAATAATAGTATCATTCTTAATTTTCACATGGTATCAAGAATCAACATTCAAGACTCAAAAGTCAAGAATTTAAGATTTAGAGAGATTAGTCACTAGAGTCAATGACTCAACAATCAACATTCAACACAATAAATGACATAATAAATAATAACTTTATAAATAACATTGTACTTAAAGACTTGAGACATGAGAGTTAATATAAAGTTGAGATTTGAGAATTGATTAGAGGAATACCTCTGCCACCAAAAGTCATATTAATATGAACATAAAAAATTAAGTAAATTTAAATAAACAAGAAAGAAAGTGTGATTCATTCATTGGATTCATAGATCTAACACTTGGGAGTAATTTTCAAGTGATTTGGTTGATGTTTCTTCAAAAAAAAATTTTCAAAAAATAAAAAAATCCGAGAATAAAAAATAAATAATAAATAAATAAACCATAGAAAATGGGGGGGTTTGATCTATGAGAAACATAGATCTATCACTTACAAGCCATTTCCAAGAGATTCATGAAGGAGAAAAGAGGAATAGAGCCATAGATCTAAGAAAAATCACATAAAAAATACCTTTTGAGAGATGCCTTTTGACTCCAAAGAAGATGAATGATCTAGATTTGTAGATTTTAATGTGCTTTTAGACCCTTGTTGCCTTTGATTTGAAGGAGGAGGGAGGTAGGACTAAAAAACAGTGGAAAGAAAAAAAGAAAGATTGAGATAGGAGTGAAAAATGTAGAAAAATGGGTGTCAAGGCATTTAAATAGGGCCAGCCTGCTACGGCCGCTACGCCCGCTACGGGTGTTAGCGCCACTAACACTTTCGTAGCGTGGCGGTGCCAGCCGCTACGGCCGATATAGCGGCCACTACGCTTTATAGCGGCCGCTATTTTATTCCTTGATGAGGATACATTACTTGTATGGTGAGAAGTTTGAAGTGTATTCAGATCATAGGAGTTTGCAGTACTTGTTTTCTCACAAGAAGATGAATATGAGGCAAGGAGGTGGATGGAGTACATCAAGAATTATAATTTTCCAATCAAGCACCAATGGGAAAAGCCAATGTAGCAACAGATGCCAATAGAAAGGCAGCTTTTGTTAGTTGCTTCATTGTAGAGTGGTATTGGATTGAGAAGTTTGGGGATATGGATGTGGATTTCAAGCCACTTGGTGATTCGGTGTAGCTTACTAGCATGTCTTCTTGGAAACCGTAGATTGTACCAAGGATTAAGGAGAATCAGCATAGTGACCCCGAGTTGGTTAAGGTGATTGAGCACATTGGTGAGGGTATGGAATTCAAGATGATTGGTGATGTGTTGTACTACCAAGACAAGTTGTGTGCCGGATGTGCAGGATTTGAAGGATGAGATCATGCCTGAAGCGCACCATGGTTGGTACTTGGTATTCGATTCACCCAGGGAGTACGAAGATGTACCAAAACTTGACAAGTCATTATTGGTGGAACAACGTGAAAAGGAGATCATTGGTTTTGTGGCTAAATGTTTGGTGTTAAGGCTAGCATAAGAAGCCCCAAGTCTATTGCTCAATTGGAGGTTCCAGAGTGAAAATGGGAGCATGTCACCATGGGTTTTGTCGCAGGTTTGCCAACTACGAAGAGGAGAAATGATGGAATTTCAATGATGGTGAACAAATTTACGAAGTCATCTCATTTCTTGGTCGTGAAGATGAGAACTAGTTGGGACATTTTGGAAAAGATGTATGTGGCAGAGATCATCAGACTTCATGGAGCACCAGCGTCCATTGTTTCAAACTGAGATCCACGATTTGTTTCTAATTTTTTAGAGTCCTTGGAGGCTGCTTGGGGCACCAAGTTGAGTTTTCAACACGGCCTATCATCCTCAAACGGATAGTCAGACGGAGCGCACCAATCCAACTTTGGAGGGTATGTTGAGAGCTTGTCTCTTGGACAACAAAAGGATTGGAAGGATTGTCTACCATTGTACGAATTTGCCTAAAACAACAATTATCACTCCGACATTGATCTGGCACCTTATGAGGCATCGTGTAGGCATAGATGCAAGACTCTACTTTGTTGGGAGGAATTGCTATTCAAAGCTTCGTGAGCGACACCAGTAAGAAAGTGAAATCCACAAGAGGTTGAAGATAGCCCGGAGTCGCCAAAAGAGCTACGCAAACAATAGAAGGAGAGACTTGAGTTTCAGGTAGGACATCGGATATTTTTTAAGGTTTCACCAGGTAAAGGTACCTTGAGATTTGAGCAGAAGGAAAAGTTGGCTCGGAGACGTGGGTCCATTCGAAGTTGAGGAAAGAATTAGTGGTGTAGCCTAACAAATATATTACCACCAGAGATGAAAGAAGTACACAACATGTTCCATATATCTATGTTGAATTTATTACCCATGTGTTACATTAAAAGCCTCTTGGAATTCAAGTTGATGCAACCAACGCTCAGAAGCTCATGGCTATCGTAGACACCAAGAAGCAGGTGTTGAGGACCAAGACAATCCTCTGGGTGAAGGTGCAATAAAGCATTGCACTCCAGAGGAAGCCAAGTGGGAGCTTAGGGATCAAGTCCAGAAGCAATATCCCCATCTTTAACCGGATGTATGTTTTCGCATTAGGAGGGCCAAATGTCCTAACGTAGAAAGGATACAAGGTCTCAACTTTTCTTAACATTGTTTATGTTAGTTTTGTGTGTTTGTGAGATTTTGTGGGTTATTAGTGGGGTTAGCTACTTATTTTTGGGTAATTGTAGTGATTTTGAGCGTAGTTGCTGAATTTAGGGGGTTATTTGTAATTTAGTAGACTTGAAATGGTTGTTTATAATTTTAGCACGTGCAGAAGGTAGGGCCCATTGATGGTAGTTGATTGGGGCCATAGGATCTATGGAAGCAAGGATGAAAATAGCAGTTGCGAATGGCGTAACAGCCCGACACCGAAATGCTATGTAACGGGCACTACGTAGCGGCGCGGCGGCATGATTGGAAAAAGTCTTCAAAAAGATATAAAAAAATTTCCAAAAATCCTGAATATTGGAAAATAATGGAATATATGTTTATTTTGCAAAAGCAACTACAATAGGGGTATGTAGCAATCCCCTAATTGTATGAGATCTTGTATCGCTGTATCAATTGAAAATAATAGGAATGATCTTTTTTTTTTTCATATGGATTCATGTTGTTTAGTTATGCCAACTTAGAAACTAAAGTGCAATTTGATTAGGGCCTTTTCATATTTGAATTAAAATTTCCTAGGTCCTATGTCTTGTTAGGGTGAAATTAGGTTGGGCACTATTTCTTAATAAATTAAAATTTGCCTGGGCTCTCCGTCCTATTAAAATGAAATTCCGCTAGTCTCTATTTTTCAATTGGTAGTGTCCACTACCCACCTATAGAAATTTCCTATTTTGATTAGGCCTATTTTCAATTAAAGTGAAATTTTGATTGGGTGCTATTCTCAATTAGAATGAAGTTTATTTGGCTAAGACATGAAATTTTTTTAGTTTAAAAGTTGGGCCTCATTATGGAGCCCACTTATGGTTAAGAAGGCATGAATGATCCTTTTAATGGTCTTTTTAGTAGTTTTAAAAAAAATATTGGATGATTTTTCAAATTATTTTTTAATGATTTTTAATATTCTTTTTGTTTTTTTAATGGATTGGTTTTTTGCGTCATTTTTAATGGGTTATTTTAATGGTTTTTTAAATGCTTTTTTTAATGTCCAATTAAGTTTTGATTTATGCCCTTCATCAGGAGGGCCCATCGTGGGGCCCATAAGTACCCTTATCAAATGAACAAGGGTCGTATGGGCATTGTTACCCTGGTTTTCGTCCAAAGCAGAAGCAGTGACGAGAGAGATTGAGAAGGGGGAAAGGAAAGGAGGGAGAAAAGAAAAAAAAAGATGATACAACCTGCTGCTGATGGGGATAGGAAAGGAGGGAAAAGAAGATGATGTAGCGTGCTACCATTAGCACAGCTGCTGTTGCGCTCCTCAGCTCCAGTCGACAAATGGAAAAAAAAGCCAAAAAAGAAAGAGCAAAGGAAGGAGAAGGAGGAGGAAGAAGAAGACGACGTGCCTGGGAAGTGGATGTCCGCCTACCATTGCTAATCTCCATTGCATGTTTGCTGCTAGCCTCCTACAGGTACTCTTTTTTTTTTTGTTAATCCACTGCTGCTACTCTTTTCTTCATTCCTGCTACTGCCACTTTTATTGCTACCATTGCCTCTCTTTTCCTTTTTCCTCCATCTGAAAGAAAGGTTTTTTTTTTTTTTTAACCCATGGCTGAAACGTGGCACCCACCACGACACTATAACGACCGCTATAGGAATGTATCAGCCGCTACGGACTGCTACACATGTGAGTGGTGCTATTTTCTATATAGCGTAGCGCCCTTGGGCACTACGGCCGATATATTAGCCGCTGCACTATGTAGCAGCCGCTATTTCTATCTATGCATAGAAGAAAATAAAAGATTCCTTGAGTTTTTCCAAAAATACCCTTTTATGGTTTTTTTCAAAACTACCCTTGAAACCTCTTCTTTGCATTTCACTTAAGTGAGGGTTTTTTGGGTTTTATTGGCTAAAGGGCTTGGATTGGAGAGTTTTTGCCCAATTGGAGATCAAGGCAAGTACAATATATAAATTTCACTATATAAATGTTGATCATGTGATTCCTCATAGTAAATCTCATGTTTCATGTATAATTACCCTAAATCTAAGCTCAATGCATGGTTAAGAAACCTTGTTCTTGTATTGGAAAACCATTTTTGATGGATGGCCTTAGAACTAGGTAATTAATGGTGGGAATCGGTTATAAAAGATGTAATTTGATGTGATTTTGATGACGGGGGCAAATTGGAATTGAAAGCACTTGAATATGGTTCGGATCTGTTAAGTAGCTATAGTTCTAAATAGCTACGGCTAGCCATAGGCCTTTAGAAAAGCTAGCTGTGGATGGACCTTGGCGAGCTTTCCTAGAGAGGTGAAAATTGTGGTTTTGTTTTATGGCAACCTCTTGGCTAGTCGTAATGCAACCCACGACAAGCCTAACAGCAACCCACGACAAGTCATAAGGTAACCGTAGTAGACTCACGGCTAGGCGACACAAGGTCACAACTAATCGTAAGCCTGTTTTTCATAAAATGAAGAATTTTTATCTTTGGACCCATAGACCATGTCTAGGACCCCTCAACTTCAATGCATGACTTTTAATTAGAGATTTGGAGTAGATAGAAGTTTCAGCTTGGTCTTCACTTACCGGTTGACCAAATTAGTGAATTGAATTCCAAGTTAATTCAAAGGGATGGTGATCATTGGACTTGGGATGCTTATTATTAACAAAGGCCCATGTATATTGGGCCTGACCCACCTGTACAGTAAATGGGCTGTGGCCCAATAGCACATAAGATCCCATGTGAGGGGACTCAATAAAATTATACAGCAATACCTTCCTTTTGTTTAGATTCCCTAGGGATAATTAATTAAAGATTGATTGTAATTTATGTTGATTGAAGGCCTTAACTAAGGCAACTATTGTATATAAATGGAGCTAAGGTACGACCCTTCAAGGTAGATGGTACCAAAACAGTTCTCTCTTCACTGATATTAAATGATTCTTTATCATTTTGTCATGGCTTCAGAGCCCACGAGAATCCTTGGCTCCTCTTGAAACATCACAACTGTTGCTGCAGTTAAACTATTGTCCAGCTCAGCGGCTGATCAAACAATGGGCCACACCATCACAACATCTGATCTCTGGAAAAGTAGTATAATTCTGGTCGCCCAAATTTTCTAGGAATTCTAGTGATTTTTCAATATTTTTTTGAAGAGCACAGAGGTCAATTTCCACCCTATCTTAGTATCGACAGTTTCCATGAACTAGTTTTATCGCAGTTGTTGAACTTTGTGATCAATGGTCTGATCTAGCTCAAATCCTGTCTGGAGTAGTCTAACTACAATACAAATCCAACCTGGAAGTTAGATTCTTGCATTAAATTTTGATCAAGAACCAAACAGCCTTCCAGTGGCTGATTTATAGGTCACCCAGTGCTGTATTATTTGCTTTCTGGTGTCGACATGCTGGTCTTTTCTATATTTGGTGTCTGGTCACAGATTTAAGATAGAGAACTACATCTTGACAATTTATTTACAAATCTAAGGATCTGTGCTGGCTGTTTACACACTGTTTGGCTGTTTTAGTAAAATCTGATTGCAGACTTGAAGAAGTTTGAAAATCAGTTTTCAGATCTGTCCAAGACTTTTTTGTTTTTAGAGCTGTTTCTGCCCAATTTTTCTGTGTTTTTTTTTTTCTGACGATCTACAAACAGATCTGTGCTGCATTTTGTGATAGTGCTCTAGATTTCTATGGAGAATCTGAATACATCACAATTTTGTGATTTTGCCGGGATCTGTCCACTATCATTTCTCTGCTGATTTGCATATAAATTGGGTGTTCTGTCTGAAAATGTCTATTGTGATGGAAAAAAGTGAGATTGCCATCATTAAATTTAATGGAAAAAATTATACCTCATAGGCTTTCCAATTTCAAATCTAAAGGCAAAGAATTGTGGGGTCATATCGATGGATCCGAAGCTCAACCAATGATGACAATGCCAAAACAAAATGGGAAACAAAAGATGCCCAAATCATGAGTTGGATTATGGGACCTATTGACTCTCAATTTATTTTATATCTCAGACCCTACAAGACAACAAAGGATATGTGGGACTACTTAAAAATTATTTATCAGCAAGAGAATACCACTTGTCGGTTTCATTTAGAGCATGAGATCTCACAATTTGCTCAAAGTAGTATGACCATTCAGGATTACTACTCAAACTTTGTTACTTTGTGGACGGATTACACTAAGACTATCTATGCAAATCTCTCCGGTACTTCCTTGGCTTCTGTTCAAGACATCCATAAGACAAGCCGTAGGAATCAATTTCTCATGAAATTATGGCCAGAATCTGAAACTGTTCTCTCCAATTTAATGAGTCGCATACCTTCACCGCCTATTGAAGCATGCTTAAGCCAACTTCTCCACAAAGAACAAAGGCTTGCCACTCAAACTATACATGCACAGAAAACTTCTAGTAATCCTATTGATATCGCTTAGGTTGCTAGAGGGAAATCCCAGAGCCTAGATATGAGTACAGTATCATAGTTGCCAAAAATACAGCCATGTTGCTACTTAATGCAGTCAAAAATTCTGTATCTATTACAAAAACAAGGGACATGTTCTCCCGGAGTGTTAGAGACAACCACAAAATCAGCAACAGAATGCCAACCTTGCAAATGACAATGCTTCTACGTCAGCTCCTGCTACCAACATATCTACCGTTGCACCGCCTGCTTCCTCATCTTCACCTGCTCTAACTCCGGAAATAGTCCAACAAATATAGTAAATGCCATTTCTGCTCTTGGTCTTTCAGCTAAACACAAATCTTTAACCTCCACCTAGTATCTAGATTCGGGGGCTCCAACCATACGACATTTGAGTTTAAAAACTTATCTCATCTAAGTATGATGAAAAGCTCAGAATCAGTATCGCTAATGGTGGCAAGTGGCAACATTCCCATTACTGTTGTCTCACTCCATACCATTGGATCATGTGTTCCTATATCCTCATTTAGCATCAAATCTACTATTGGCCAACTTGTTGATAAAAATTGCTCCGTTTCCTTTTCTCAATCTGGCTGTATTGTGAAGGATCGTGTGTTGGGGAAAATAATAGCGAAGGGGCCTAACCATGGACGTCTCTTTCCTCTACAACTATCGACACAAGATGGGAATAAATCCATATTTGCTTTACTTTGTGGTTCTAGTTTCAATAAATGCCAATTGTGGCACAAGCATCTAGGACATCCCAATTCTCAAATATTAATGTTTGTATTAAATTCAATGATGCCTAATAATAAAATTTCATTCAATAATATTTCTTTGGATTGCAGTAGCTGTAAAATGGGCAAGAACAAAACACTTTCGTTTTCTATGCATGAAAGTTCAACCTCAACGTGTTTTGATCTTATTCATAGTGATGTGTGGGGTATAGCACCTGTGATATCTCACTCACAATTAAGTATTTTGTTACTTTTATTGATGGTTATAGTCATTTTATATGGATTCATTTTTTGCACTCCAAAGCTAAAGTTTTCCAAACTTTCCAAGTTTTTCTGGCTTATATTGAAAACCAATTCTCTACCTCCTTTAAAATTTTTCGTTCAAATTCCGGGGGAGAAAACATCTCTAACGAATTCCAACAATTATTGCAACAAAAAGGGATCATATCCCAACGCACATGTCCTTACACTCCATAACAAAATGGAGTATCTAAAAGAAAAATTGGTATCTTCTATACATAGTGCATGCACTTCGATTGGAATCCTTTGTTCCTGCTAGATTTTGGCCCAAGGCACCATCCACAAAAGTTCATCTCATTAATAGGTTGCTATCTGCTCCTATTGAACACCAAACACCCTACAACCATCTTTTCCAAAAAAAAAACACATACTCCCATCTTCAAACATTTGGTTGGGTGTTTTGTTCTTCTTCCTCCAACAAAAGAAAAAAATTGTCTGCTCAATCCTCTTGATGTGCTTTTTTAGGATATGCCACAGGCCAAAAGGGTTTTCTTTGTTATGACCTGAAAATCAAACATATTCAAGTATCACAAAAATTTGTTTTCTTTGAAAATCAGTATTTTTTCCATAATCATATGGATCATGGTAATTCTTCTGCACTTTCGTTCCTTCCAAATTTCAATGACCTATCTCTTGTTGAAAGATTTAAACCAAATTTTGTGAACGAAAGGCGTAGACTACAACGAGACACTATGCCAAAGCCTCCTGACACTACTACAGACTCTGCACTTGTTCCAAGCACTGCACTTGAAATGGATCTCTTCGAAGGTCCACTAGACCTTTTCGTCCTCCAGATCATTTCAATTTTACTCATGCCTCCTCCCTGGCTGCTCTTTCCTCAGTCCAAATTCCTAACTCTTATTCGCAAGCTGCTGTGCAGCTTAATTGTTGGCGACAGGCTATGCAAGAAGAACTTGAGGCTCTCAAGGCTAACAACACCTGGGACATCATTTCATGTTCTCCTTCTGTTAAGCCCATTCGGTGTAAATGGGTATACTCAATTAAGCTGAACCCAGACGGTTCTTTAGCTTGAAATAAGGCACGTTCGGTGGCATTAGGCAATCACCAAGAGTATGGTATCGATTATGAGGAGACCTTTGCTCCTGTGGCAAAAATGACAACAGTTTGCACCGTTCTTGCTATTGCTACAACCAAATCCTAGCATTTATATCAAATGGATGTTAAGAATGATTTTCTTCATGGGGATCTCAAAGAAGAAGTTTATATGCATCTTCCTTAAGGCTGCACTTCTACTTCCAAATCTGTTGTTGCACGGTTTCATAGAATTTTACATGGGCCGAAACAAGCCCCTTGAGCTTGGTTTGAGAAGTTCTGTAACACTATGCCATAGTTTCATTTCTCACAAAGCCCATATGATCCATCCATGTTTGCTCATACTGCTGCTCAAGGGACTACTATACTTCCAGTATATGTGGATGATATCATTATCACCTGTCCTCATAGTGATATGATACGTGATCTTCAATCCTCACTCCAGGATGTCTTTCATATGAAACATTTGGGGCCATTGACATATTTCTTGGGCTTGGAAGTTCAACAAACTGACAAGGGACTTCTCTTCATCAACATAAATATGCCATGGACCTCATTGATCTTGCTAGACTTCAAAATTCTACTTCGGTAGATACACCTTTAGAAATCAATGCTAAACTAAGTCTGCAAGATAGCAATCTCCTTCCTGGTCCTACTATGTATTGACGTTTAGTTGGCAGCCTCGTCTACTTAACAATCACCAGACCGGATATATCTTATACTGTTAATGTTGTAAGTTATTTCATGACTTCTCTGAGGCATCTTTATCTGGCTACAGTCAAACGCATTATTTAATATACAACAGAATCGTGGGTTGTTCTATCCTATTGGACCTCCACTTACACTTGCTGCTTATTTTGAGGCTGATTGGGCCGTACACCTAGACACACGTAGATCTACAACAAGATGGTGAAAATATATGGGTGAAGCATTAATATCCTAGAAATGCAAAAAACAAGATAAGGTGTCTAAATCATCTATGGAATCTAAATATCGTGCTATGTCTTCAACTTGTTCTGAGATCCTTTGACTGCAAGGATTACTTTCTGAGTTGGGTTTCTCACAATCTACTGCTACCCATCTTAATGCAGATAATACTAGTGCAATTCGCATCAGTGAAAACCCAATCTTCCATGACCACACAAAGCACATAGAGGTAGATGTCATTTCATTCGGGATGAATATGACCGTGATGTCATTAGCTTCCACACATCTCCTCAGAACTTAAAATTGTAGATATCTTCACCAAAAGTCTTCGACGACAGCGACATAAATTCTTGGTCCGCAAATTGTTATTGCTTAACCAGCATCAATTTGAGGGGGGATGTTAACAAAGGCCCATGTATATTAGGCCTAACCCACCTGTACAGTAAATGGGTTCTGGCCCAATGGCACATGAAATCCCACGTGAGGGGAGTCAATCAAATTGTACAACAACACCTTCCTTTTGTGTTAGATTCTATAGGGATAATTGATTAAAGATTTATTGTAATTTATGCCGATTGGAGGCCTTAACTAAGGCAACTATTGTATATAAATGGAGCTAAGGATCGACCCTTCAGTGTAGATAGTACCAAAACAATTCTCTCTTGACTGATATTAAATGATTCTTTATCATTTTGTCAACTATAACCATCAAAGAATCAAGTAAAAAATTTAATTGGCTATTGAGTTGAATTGCTTAGTATCTATACCTACAAGGTAACCTTGACCAAGGTGGGTTTGGTTATTTGTTTGATTTGTAATTATGTGTTTATTATCTGTACAATCTTGATTACTAGCTAATTAAACAGTTTTGGGTGTTAGATTCTCAATAGCATACATTTGGTGAGTTTGGGGCTTAGAAAAGGACCTATTTGTGATTTGAGTGATGGTTAGGAGGTTTTGTAAATATTAGATTTTTGTGTTCCTTGGTATTATAGTAAATTCAATAGGATATGAATTACTAGATATTTAGGGCCCTTTTGGCATCAATAATATGCTAAGAATATTCATATTCTAAGAATGAGTTGTGCCCAAAATAATTCTATTACGAGAATAAGTTTTATGAACTTTTACGTAATTGACACAATACGGGGAAGAAGAATAATTCTATTACGAGAATAAATTTTATGAATTTTTATGCAACTGACACAACACAGGGAAGACAGGCTATTCTCCAAGCCAAGAGGCTTCGGGATAAACTGTCTAGGTCTCACACCAAAGACAAAACCAACTGACTCTGGAGAAGAAAATTGAAAACTAATTCAATATTAGCTATTCTTCAAGCCAAGAGGCTTAGGGATAAACTATGTAGGTCTCACACCAAAAACAAAATCAACTTACTATGGAGAAGAAAACTGAAAACTAATTCAATATCAATGTCGATCCCATGAGAGGGGATTACATATATATTTATAACTAAGCTATCATCTTATTAAGGAAACAATTCAAATAAAGAGTCCTAACTCAACTATAAAATCCACTTCTGAAAATAAGAAACTTAAGAAAGCAACTAATAATAGGAAACTAATATTCACTGCTGGGCTTTCGATTTGCGCCCAATGGACTGGCCAATGGAAAAGAGAAGAATAAATTTCATTTGATAAAGTGGTCATAAGTCTACAATCCAAAAAAAGAGTGTGGCCCGAGTATTAGAACATTGAAGGAGATGAACTTAGCTCTTCTAGGCAAATGGTCGCGGAGAATCGAAGATGACTCACACAGTTTGTGGAAGCAAGTCATCTTTTGCAAATATAATATCTCTAGAGATGGCTGCCTACTTCGAGATTCTCCCCCTCGCTTCTCCACTTTATGGAGAGGGATCCTAACTACTAAGGAGATGTTCTTCAGGCAAGTGAGATACCGGGTGGGTTAAGAGGATAAAATATGCTTTTCGACAAACCTGTGGGTGGGAGATCATCCTTTGGTGTCTACTTTCCCCGATCTGTTCAATAGTGCTACCAATCAAGAAGCCAAAGTTAAAGATTACAAGGAGAGGAGTGGAGACAACATTGTCTGGGGGCCTATTTTCAAAAGGGATTTAAATGAAGTGGATGAATCCCAATTTCAGTCTTTGTTGATCATGATTGGTGAAGTGTTCATCCCTAACAATGGAAAAGTTAGAAGAATTTGGATGTCCACTACTGATGGCATGCTCTCGGCCACGTCATATTTTGCATCCATGACCACTGATGTGGTGGTTACACATTAACTGCGCCAGCTTTTAAAAAATATGAAAGCCCCTACTAGGGTGATGGATTTTGGGTGGACTGCGTTGCTTGGTAGCATTCTAACAATGGACAAATCTTAGACGCCAGTGTTTTATGATTGCCAATGCATGCCCAATGTTCTTGGCAGGGAGGAATCTATTTTTCTTTTATTGTTAAATTGTCCTGTAGCTCATGTATGGGGGTTGATCTTCAATTGGTTCCATATCTCCACACCCATACCACACTCCCTTCCGTCCTTATTTGAGTTTTGGAGGTTAGGCGTGGGGTCCAAAGGGGGAAAAGCAATGTGGAATGCCTCTTTCTTGGTGGTCATTTGGTCCATTTGGAGAGGAATTTGAGGTGTTTCGAACGAAGATCTTCAGATGTGAACAAACTAGCGGAGAAAGTAAAGTACTTAGTCACTCTTTGGGTTTCTTCCATTCCTTTTTTGAAAGGCATTTTCATTAATTCCATTATTCATAATTGGCATTTTCATTAATTCCATTATTCATAATTGGAATGATGTGGCTTTCTCACACCCTAGCCAACTACGAATATCTCCAAGATGGTGTCCTCCCCCACAAGGTGCTCTCAAACTTAATTTTGATGGAAGTGCTCATGGTAACCCCAGCCTCGCCAGGTTTTGTGGGTGTCATTCACGATACGGAAGGAAGCATTCTTCTCTCTTACTACGGGCTGGCTGGTTTTTGTTCAAGTAACAAAGTTGAACTATTGGCTCTTAGAACCAGCATCCGCTAAGCGTCATATATCAATCCTCAGCGACTACTCATTAAAGAAGACTCTTATTGTGTCATGCAATGGGCGAGTCAGTCTGTCAATTCTCCTTGGTACCTAGCAGATATTATTAAAGAGGTGATCTAGCTTTCACGGGAGTTAAATATCTCTTTCCACCATATCAAATGTTCAGCCAATCAAGTAGCAGATAAACTAGCCAAAGAGGGAGTTCTTAAAAATGCGGTGACTGTGTCTGTTTAATGTTTGTTTCATAGTTTTGTGGGGGTTGTTGCCCTTTCCCTTGATTGGGGGTTGTTGCCCATCTTTTTGGGGTCTCTCCTTTTCTTCTTTTTGGTTTCCTATGCTCTTCCCCATCTTCTCGGGTTTCTTTTAGGTCAGTATAGTTCTCTTATACTGTACAATTGGGGGTTTTCCCCTTTTGAGCAATATACTATTATCATTTTTTATAAAAAAAAAAAGGAGGCATCCACTTGCTCTTTCTCTTCTCTCGTGGATCATTTAGAGTAAATGAGAGGGTAAAAAGACAATTGATCAATGTTTTTTTCTATCAAAATCCTCCCAGAACTCCCTATTACAAACCAAGGAGAGTGAGCAAAGTAGAGATTTGAGAAGGTATAGCACCGTTGAAGGTGGCAACATTTTGTTGGCATGTTGCAGTAGACAAAATTATATTATTGAACAACTGTAGAATGATCAGAACAGCTAGCATGTCAGTTGTGCCAAAATGATGATGAGATGGCCAATCATCTCATCAATCCATTGCGACATGGCTTTTGCCATGTTGAATCATTATTTTTATTAAAATGATGTGATAGTAGATCACCTCATTAATCCATTACAATATGGCTTCCAAGCTCCGCCAGTATCATTTTCTTAATCTTTTGTTGGTTGACATTGTCAGCTCATCACCATAAATAACATTCAGTAGATAGGGAAATTTTCTTTGCCACATGCCTATGTCACATTGTACAGAAAGTTGGAGTAAGAGACATGGTAGACTAAATAGGGATATGGGCTTTGCCAAATTTGAACATACTGGGAAAAAATATAAAATCAGAGCTCCTCATGTTTAAGGAACTATTACCAAAGTCACTACTTTTTCCCATTTTGGTTATTTTGTGCACTGTTGTATCTTCCCACGCCTTAAGACACCTACCATTCTACCAACCTTTCAACACTTGTTTTGACCGTTGTCATCTTTCTCTTGTAGGCCAACATATGTTTTCTTTAAGATATCATTTAGTTATCAGAACATTTAGTTATCATTTAAGATATCATTTAGTTATCAGAACATAAATACTATGATACCTATCAGAACATCAATAATTAATCATGTACTATTTTTAATATATTAGTATCAACAACTCGGTAAAAAAATTCCCAGAACTTCTATCTGCCACCTTGTATCCACATCCCACACTTATTCTAGTTACAACGTTACATACACAAAGGGTATAATCCAGCCTTCGTTACAACGTTACATACACAGAGGGTATAATCCAGCCTATCTTTTTCTTAGCAGTCTACCCACATCCTTCTAGCTCACTGTTGCATCCCGGGATCACTATCAAAGGGGACCAAACCCAAAGATGGGATTTGGCCGAATCCAAAGGATTCAAGAGCAATCACAATCAGAAGAACGAATACTCAAATTACTAAATTCTCAATTCATTAATCAAAAGGTGTCTATCCCATTAGGGGGATTTACATATTTATAGAAAAGAATGAGCACTCTCTCCTACACTAGGATTCAAATACCTAAATCGATAAGGAATCCTAACTTGATCAAATACCAAAGCAAACCAAAATACTAAAGCAAATAGGAAACTAATTAATTAAAGTCCTATCTAATATCAACTTCCCACAGTAAAATAACTATCTAATCCCATGATGATTTGTGGGTTGATCCAATGGGTTTAGGCCAGGTTAACCCAATAGCTTCATGGGCCTGGTCCAATGGACCTGGGCATAACTAATCCCGTACCACTCACTAAGTTGAATTAGAACTATATATGCTCAATTAAAGAGTTCTTCAGCACCCGTATACTGCCTTAAAAGTGATTTTGAACAAAGTGCAGACAAGCTGTGAAAAGTAAATAAAAACAACAAAAATGATCCATTAATTCCATTTATGCAAATGGAAGGTAGTCCAACATGTTGTAAATAAAAGATTCAATAATATGATGAAATTTCACTGGATACCAATAACTCACCTTCACAACTAACTCTGTCACAGAAACTGATAAAAATCTAGCCATGTTAGCCACAACCATCCACTTTCCTCTGCCTGCAGAACGTGGTCTTTGAGTTCTTGTTGTCTTCAAGTTTTTTTCTGAAGGCCTTATTACAACTTCCAAGTCACTTATTAACAACTGCAATTTCGGGTCCCTTGAAATAACACTGAACCCAAGCTTGACCAAAGACTTGCGCAAGCTAAGTTTGATTTCACCAATGGATACAGACTCTATAGCACCCTGAAAATCATCAAAAAACATGACCCTCAAAGTGGCAAGGCCACTAGTATATTTTTTTATTTAAAAAAGCAAAATGTGAACTGCTAGTTTAAGTTATAAAAAATAGATACATAGAACGCAAACATTTTTAAAATGGCTTCTAATTATAGTTATTAAATTTTTAAAACCTTCATTTTTTACTCACTGAAAGCAAATTTTTCTATGCAGAAAACCAGAAGTACCTTATCTATCAAAATCTACCAAGTACAATAGATGAAGTGAGAGCGCCTTGGAAGATAAATTTTAAAAGCGAAATAGCATTTTAATTTCATACACCAAGTTGACTATCATTCCACACTGCTTTTCACTATCAGCCACCAATGATCAAAAAAGTTATTGCAAACAAAGAGTTCAAATTGCTTCATGTTACATGGGAAGAAAAAATTACAGTGGATAACCTCGCAAACTCCAGGTTAACAACATAAGAGAATTTTGTTGCCGCTATGTTGCCACCTGTGAGCATACATCTCCCTGATGGAGGTCCTCTTCTTGCACTTTTTACTATATCTAACAGATTTCATTTTTGGCTATACCTTTGTGTTTGGGGCTTCCAAAGAAACGTCTATGGGATCTAGTGGTGCAGAGATTGGATAAAAGCTTAGTTCGTGGAAGGAAAGGTGCTTTTCGGTGGCGGTCGTCTAAGTCTTCTTAAATCATTTCTCTCAAGCATTCCAATATACTTTCCATCTTGCTTTCAGCATCCTAAAAGTGTCATGGGGAGAATAGAGATATTTCAAAGTGATTTCCTTAGGAATGCTACAGTTGAAAGGAGGAAATATCATTTGGTAAGATGGGAGATCATTTTGTAATCCTACCATGCGAGGACGGTTGGAACAAGGTTTACAAATCAAACTCGCGACCCGACTTAGTCATGGCCGAGTCGCACTACGGCTCAGCCAAGTTGCATGAGGCTCGGCAGAGTTGTATGGCCGAGTTACATGGTTTGAGTCCAAGTTCCATGCGGCCTGATTCGGTTTGAGCTGAGTCTGAGTCAGCCGAGTTTTTAAACTATGGTTGGGAATCCACTCTATTGATAAAATGAACTAAGTTTTGCATGGGAAATGGTTGTGGAGGATTGGTGACCCAACTCAAGGGTTATGGAAGTAAATCCTCATCGATAAGTATCAGCTGAGAAGGGATGGATGGTATATTCCTGATCAAAATTATACATCTTGGGGGTTATGGAAGTCTATTCTTTCTATCAGTACTAAGTCTATGTAGTGGATTAGGTATGGGGTTCATGATGGTAAGGGTATTAGTTTTTGGCATGATGAATGGTGTGGCCATACTACTTCGAAGTGTCAGTTTTCTAGTATTTTCTCGTTGGACAGGAGACCTCAGGCCTTTGTAGCATGAACTTGTCAGTTTGTTGGTGGATCTGTAGTTTGGAATCTTCGATGCTGTCAAAATCTGCATGATTATGAAGTGACAGAGCTTGTTATACCACTCTCTTTACTTAAGAAGATTTATATTTCTGTATGAAGAAGGGATGCTAGATTTTGGAAGCCAGATGCTGAAGGATACTTCTCAATTAAGATGATGACGATACTGCTCAGTTAACTATTTTTATAATCTTTTGACTGATATGGATTGTAGGGTTGTGGGTTGGAAGAGGTTTTGGAATCCTTCTGTTCCTCCAAGAATCTTGGTGTTCCGTTGGGTGGCGAGTTTGCATAAGATTCTTACAATGGATCCATTGAGATGAAGAAATTTTATTATTGTCAATGGGTACCCTTTCAGCTTACAAGATGAGGAAACGACGAATAATTTGTTGATTCACTATATCTATGCTCAGAAAGCTTGGTCTTTTATTCTTAAATTGTTCGATATATGTCGGGTCAGACCTTGTTCTAATAAAGAGGCTTTTTGAGCAATGGACTTTCAAAGGAAAATCTATATGTGGGCATATTCTGTGGCATTTATCTTTGCATGCTGGTTTTTGGAAGTTATGGCTTGAGAGGAAGAACAGAATTTTTCAAAACAAAAGCAGGTCTACAAATGAGATTTTATATGGGTTGTTTCCGAATGGGAATTAAGAAGGCTGAGTTTGTAAGAGTTTTCCCTAGAAGACCTGAACAAATCATGGGCTGCCCATTTCCAAGGGGCTTGGCATTTTAATCTTCGGTGTCAAATTTCATGGAACATCCTCTAATTGGCTATCTCAAGATGAACTTTGATGGAAGTTATTTTCAGCATATTCAGATGGGTGGCATTGGTAGTGTCATTTGTGATATTTTCAGGGAAGACTGTAAAAAAGAAATTCAGGGCCACTTAATTGTCCGGATTCTAATGGAACTCAAATGTTTGCTTTATTGGTTGGAAGCGGTGTGTGTGTTACATCAGTTGGGAGTTTACATTGCAATTATTGAAGGAGATTCTTTTTCAGCAATTCTATGGGGATCCGGAAAGTCTTCTTATCCTTGGATTTTGGCAAAGTTGGTGGAGAAGGTGCAAGATATTGTCTCAACTAGAAGCTTCCTCTCTTCATATTAATCGGGGAGCTAATAAGGTGGCGGATGGCCTTGCAAGGGAAGGAGCGCTTTGGTTACACATTTCTTTTGTTGTTTAGTATCCTTGTTTCTACTTAGTTTTGCTTGTTATTCTCCCCTGTTTTGTTTCCTTTTTCTTTCTTTGAATAAAATTTACCATTATTGAAAAAACTTGATTATTAATCCTCTTTCTCTCCATGATAGAGCATCCACTCCTTTCACACTTCCTTGTTTCTTTGACCATAATTTTTCTCTCCATAAATAAAAAAAATAAGACAAATAAAACATTCAAGCTGAAGTTTCCATGGAGAAGAGTTGTGCGTGCGCATTGTGTGTGTGTGTGCGCTCGCGCGCGCGCGCGCGTGTGTGTGTGTGAGAGAGAGAGAGAGAGAGAGAGAGAGATGTTGCATTCATCAATGTTGTGAATGCGTTCCCTCATTCACTAAATAACTGTTCGCTTATACATCATCCTTAAATGATATGAGCTTGAGATGGTTTGTGCCCCAAATGCACAAGGCAACTAACAATAAAAATTAGCACACACCCAATTACATCTCTTTATTCTCCATCTTATATGAATTGGCTTTTTTTCTCAATTCACATTCCCTTGTAGAAATAAGAAAAGAAAGCCAAAAAAAAAAAGGAAAGAAAGAAAGAAAGAAAAAACAGCAAAGAATTATAGAACTTGGTAATTTAAACAAAATTATAAAACTTGGTAATTTAACCATGAAAATAATCATTGTATAAGATCAAGCTGAATTACCTAAATTATGAAGGGTCTACCTTCCAGTCAAGGTCCTCAAAATTAGGTTAATCACAATATTAAATTAAGCAAGATACAAAATAAATTTTTAAACTTAAACACCGATGGAGAGAGAGAGAGAGAGACCTTTTTGAACTTCACAACCACGTCCCTCAAACAATTGCATCCGGCAACTCTAAATATAACACACGCACCCATAACTCTGCTGAGAAACCACGCCAACAACCTTGCAGCAAATCTATGAAAAGTTGCATGGTCAGAAAATTAAAATTGAAGGGGACACCAAAATAACTGAAAATCATCAATGGAACAAAAAGATTACTTGGAGTGTTAAGCAGCATCTACAATAATCAGATTAATAAATAATTAGATTAATCATCGATAGAGCAATGAACCAACACAATTGCAGTAGCAGGCAAACTGAGAGGAATACGCATCGACTGTGCATTATATAATAAAAGGTGTGTCGAAATCTGTGTATTGAAAATCATAAATTACTTCATTAAATTGATCACTAAGATGATGAAGGACCAATGTACAAATAAAAAATGCACAATCAAAATCGAAAAAGAAGAAAATTTCAAGCATCACCACCCACCACTCCTCAAAGGTCAGAATTAGAGAATCAAATAAGCTCTTTAAGCAGTAAGACCCAAGAAATAACAATTGGATGCGCCTTATTTGAAACATCATGTGAAGGTCAGAATTTAATAATCAAATAAGTTCTTTCAGCAGAAAGACCCACATGCCGAAAAAGAAAAAAAGCAGTAAGACGCAAGGAATAGCCATTGGATATTTGGATCATTGATGCACGCTATATGAAACATAATGTGAAGAAGATAACATATTTTGACGGCCTGTTGTGCCTTAAGGCCCTTAACCAAACTGACCAAAATACAGTGGCAACCGTTAGACTCCATAAAATAGAGCCCCTAGAGAGAGAGAGAGAGAGAGAGGGAGAGGGAGGGGAGGACACACCACCAAGATTCAACAAGAGATGTCACTGTGTAGTTTAACTCTAGTGACTCCAAATAGCCTAAAGAAAAGACACCACACTACACTTGTAAATAAGCAACCTAGAAAAAGGTAGGCAACATCTGCAATCATTTGGTACCTGTAATTCCCCAACAAATCTATAATCTTGTTGAACACCACCATCCAACAAAAGGCAAAAACTCTAGAAGCGTCAATCTTAAACGGTATCTGTAATTACATACACATGTTAAGAACAAGATGATCTTAAGAGGATGCTTCATCATCATCATCATCATCATCCATCAAAGCCGTTCCAAGTGTGTTGGGGTCAACTACAAGTATTTTGTCTCTCCATTCTGATCTATCCTGAGCTAAATCCTCGGTTAGGTTGCACCTCTTCAGACTATCCTTACTATTTCCACCCATGCCCTCTTTGGCCTACACCTTTTCATTGGTGGACGACCAATCTACATAGAAAAACTTTTCCACAACGACACCGTTGTTGGCCTACATAGGAGTTTAGAGGACACTTGTAGTGGATTTTTTTTTCTTCGCAAACTCTTTTTTTTCTTATTTTTTATACATAAATGACTCAAACCCGAAACATCATGGTTGCAATTTTGGAACACTTCCTACCTTAAAAGCGCAAACTGACTATTTCTTTTCCTCCTTTTTTTTTCTTTTTTCTCTTTATTTTGAAAAAAAAAAGTCCATATGGTCAATTTCTCCATATTTCAACCAGAGCTAAATCCTTGTTATGTCTGCTTCCCCAAGAAGATTTCATTGTGTGTGTGTGTGTGTGTGTTTTTAATAACATGAAGATATTTTTGTGTGTTACCAACCACACTAGGCACACCATCAAAGCCATTGTCCAACTATAAGTTAAAGAAGGTGGTTCTACAATCCAATATAAAACGCATTCCCACTTTCTATCTTAACCAAAGTGGGACGAAAGGGATAAACACAAGGTGCCCCAGTGGATAACGGCGTCTAATCTCACACACTTGCCTAGGGATCAATCACTACGGAGGCAGGTCTTCACAAAGGTGCTGCACCAATCATCCATCAAGCAAAAAAAAAAAAAGTGGGAGAAATGGACGTCTACATAAGGCAATTCCAACCATAAATTCTTTTTCAAGTTCAAACAGATTTTCCCTCCATAATTTACATAGATAATATATAATTTTGAAAGCAATTTTCCGCAAACCAAAATTTTAAAATCCATATCTAGAAATTCCCCAGAAGCCGCCAATGAATTCCATGTCGTTTTACTCTCTCCTACTACATGCATTTTGCAAGTTTTCATCTTTTTAGCTTAAATTTGATGAAATTCTTCACTCCCTACGTTTCTTCCAATACTCCATTACATACGACAAGTACTTCTCGTCATCCGACACCGTGCATGAATGTGAAAGCGATCAAGTCATTATCCCACTGGCTCTTAATTCTGCATACCATATTAAATCTCGGAACACATCAGCTACGCAAAAACCTACCAGCAACAACATCTACAATCCAATGCATAATCAAGGCTTAAGATTCCTCAAATCCATCACAAACAACTGCAACAAACTAAAAATCCAATTTTAAAACCAGCATTCAACAAAAAAACTGTTCGAGTCCTCACATGAAAACGATCCATCCGAAGGCGCAAACAATCAAGAGAGTGAGCAAGAACTTCACAGGAGACAGCGCCATCTCCATCTTCGCAAGGGAGAGGGAGAAACCCTACCGATCTCTCCCAAGTGATCGAGCTGCCCTCACAAGAAAGCGATTGCGATTGCGATTGCGATGGCGATGGGAAAAGGTGCGTTCGCATCAGAAACCCTAGCTTCGATGATCATCATGTGAGTAAGTTCGTTGAAAGAAAGGGTTTTAGGGCAAGCGATTGGTTTTGGTTTTGGAGAGAAACAGAGGAGAAGAAGAACCCGGTGTTGAGACTTTGGGGACTGTGGGTTGAATGGATCTGGTCGAGTTGTTTAGAGAGAGAGCAAAAATATATAGAGAGAGAGAGAGCCTATGAGAGAGGCAGATATGACACTGTTCTTTATTGGGAATGGCGATCGTGTCCCCGAAACGAGTATCACCAGTGAAAAGAAGAGGATAAGTTGCTGTATTTTTTACTTAATTACTCTTACTATTTTATACGGTAAGAAGACGAAGGGTCTCTGAACAGTTGTGTACATGGATGTAGACGTGTAGGGTGGATGCCGAGGGTGGAAAGAAGATTCGTTTCACAGAAAATTCATCTTACATGGTTAAAAACAAAATTTTCTATCACTGTAGTAACTTATATTTTTGATGAATTGTAAAAGTTTTAGCCCAATTTTGAGTTTTTCCGTGAGAAAAAAGCGGTTGCTCCATAGATGAATTTTTAGTATAATGCGGATTTCGGTTTTAATAGTTCTAACTTTTTTTCCGCTTAAAACTAGTTGCATATGCCCCAAATGGCATGGTGATCATCCTCCAATTGAATTTTAATATTGAGATATGGCCTTTTATGCATCAGAAATTATAAAGAAAACAGAAATCAAATTCGGCAATGAAATCTTCAAGGATTCCTCTATCACTTTTTTAAGGATTTGGAAAATATACATTTTGAGAATTTGTGTGGTGGGAATCCTCATTTTTTTTAGAATTTTCAAGTCCAACCCTCCGTTATAGAATTTGAAAATCCTTAATTTTTCATGTTGACAAACCATGCCAATTTTTCATCTAAATATCAATTTGAAAACACTTGCTATATAAATCTTAGTAAAGAATCCTCAAATATGTGGCAGTTTAAAATTCTAAAATCAACAAATTTCTCAAATGTTGCCCAACATGCCCCCGAAGGTTTTATGTGCAAAATTTGTCATATACAATTTTACATTTTACATTCAAATGCTACATATGTAAAATACATTTATCACATCTTTTTGGAATCACCATTTTCACATGAGTATATGTAATGCTTTTAGATAAATTTGGATTTATTTTGAGCATTTTTTCACAAGTTTTTTAACATCTATGAAGACTTAAGATATGAAAACTAGAGGTCTTAATGACTATCATTAATATAAGAGTATTGAATACTTCATATGATGAATCAGTGGTCCAAAAAGGTTAGATCCATATTTTCATATCTTTTTCCATTTTTCACCAATTTCTCAAAGTCTATAAAAATTTCATTTGCAATAATAAACATGCAAGAACTATTACTATTAGAGCAAAAAATGAAAAAAGAAAAGAAAAGAAAGTCTCCAGGTTGAATTTCCAATCGAAGCCCACAAAGTGCCAAAAGTAGGTAGTCCTAATGGTATGGTTGGATACCCTATTGCATGTGTACTTGGTGCGTGGAGGACATCCGCACGGAAATATGACTCTTTAATAACTCAAGTGGGTGTAATTTTTACAGCATTTAATATATATAGTATTAGACATCCAAGCGGAGGGCACAAACCTCACCAGTCTCCGAGCCCACTTAAAAGCTCCCAGACCACTACTTATCTTAAAATCAAATGGTGACAGAAAATGACAACACAATATTTTCTTATGATCCTTTTTATTGTGTTTTTAGAATTATACTAGCCTTTGCCTCAATATGATCCCACGAGAGTTGTACCAATAACCTTTAAGATATTTAATAGGTGAGCCCCACTATTAAGTTTCACACCCCTCATGGAAAGCGTGAGTTAGATGATTAAAGGATATAGACTCTTAACTCTATTGATCCTCCCATTTACACCTCAGGTGTTATATTTAGTAACCCAATGAATGCTACAAATTCGATCTTCTCAAATATTAGGATTGCAAGTGGGTTGGTTCTGAACTAGAGCCATACGGGACCTGGACTTATTTCTAAATGATGATTCTGATTTCTAAACTGATTCTAACTTGCAACCTATTTTGTTCATTTTAGACCTAGTTTCCAATAAAAGGGCTTGAACTCGGTTTTAAAACTGGGTTGGATTAGAAAATTTGAATTTAGTTCTATGATTGGTTCTAACTTTTTTTTCACTTTATTTTTTTATTTATTCATTAAAATGAGAATATCATTCAACTTATAATAATGCATCAAGTCTACTATCTTTAAGATTAAATATGAAAATGTCAAACTAAAGTTGATTTTGAGTTATACTTTATAATATTAAAGGCTCTTGTGTTGGGCCATAGGTCCATGGATCGAAACCTGCATGGACGCGAAATGAGACCCGTTCATTAATCAAAACCTAAATTGGGCTTTGGACCCAGATCCATTTATAAATCGAAACTTAAATATATTCTAAACCTAATTTTCACAGGCCGAAACCTTTTTATAACTGGAGAATCAAGTACCATTTGTAGCCCTATTCACACTTACCTCAAGCATTATAATGCATCAGCTATTACATGTAACTAATCAGCAAATTTTTATCAAAATCAATAGCAGATGGATTGATTACATGGGATCAATCTAGTATTGGACTTACTTTGATTAGAGTGAGATACAACTCTCAATCCCAGGACAAAGAGAAAATGATAATTATTGAGTCGTTTAAGTTCATTATAGCAAACCTTATTATTTTTGTATTTGAACTGACCTCAAATGCTTTGAGATATTAAAAATATATTGAGGCCTTTTCAAAATTAAAATTTTCATTAGATGGTATTAAAATATGTGAAAAGAAATATTTTAAATAAATAGTAAAAAAATCCATAATGTCAAAATTAGTCAACCATCGCTAGCTTTGCCAACGAGCATATAACCACTAGTGGCCCCAAGTAGAGTTGAGGAGCCCCCACTCAAATTTGAAAATTTTCAAAAATCCTCTGTATAATATTGGAATTTTAATAAAATTTTAATATTTTTCATATTTTTTTCACAATGAGGCCCCTAAGGAAAATTTTCAATGCAACAGCAAAAGAACGTTGAGGTTCTAAGCCTAGTTTGACCTACCTCAAGAATGAGCTTAATACTAGATTCTCAGCTTGAACTTGATTTAGACAAGGCTTTAGCTCTATCTGTCAGCCTGATACATACATTTACGCATGTAAGCTTAAGTTGAAATTTGGCTTAGTTGCATCGATAATTTTATTTTTATCCTACTAGCATGCATTGCATGTGCAATATGTATACACCCACTTGAAAATTTTCTAACTTTTTTTATTTGGCATTGGCAACATGCCGAATCTCATACTCACCAACCTTCACTCACCGCTGAATTAAATATTAAAATGAATTTATAATTAAAATGCCATTAAACCTTATCACTGTTAATTAAAAGTGCTAGGAATATATATCACAAAAGGCAGATATATTTTTGGCTCTTCCTCATCCACAAGGTTGCCTTTACATCTGCTTTCCCCATTAGTAGGATGCTGAATATCTAATGGTGCCCACACGTTTTCTCAGTTACATACAGATACATTTGAACTCAATCAAACTGAGTTGAAGCCAAACCTAAACCCAAGTCATGTCAACTAAGTCCTCTCTTGTAACGTGATTAAAGGAATCTATTGTGATTTGTGAGCCCCACAAGAAAAACAGGCAGGGAGGCTCGCGGCCGCTGGTATGTTGGGCATTGAGGAGAATAGGAAGGGCGTTTATGTCATATCAGTTATGTTCTCTTTTGGTCCGCCAAGGGCGGAACCGTCTCCAAGTCGGCCGGCCCGATCCTAGCTCGTAACGTGCGGCCTCCCCACTCACGCCGCTGCTATCGTGCGCTTGTAGGCGTTGCACGCTCGCCCCTGCTTTCGTGGAGCCGTTTTAGCCAGACGTTTCGAGGAACCCTCGGGTTCCGTGACATTGACGTGTCCAATACTTTGTGGGTCATTAATATTAATGAAATAAATTTATAAAATATTTATTTTAAGTGATTTAAATTTTAATAATTAATCATCCGTCTTAAGGTTTATTTGCAAGACAAATCCAACCCCTGTTGTCCACATTGGATCTTTTGCGTAAAAATTGGGTTGATCTCATGTAGCGCCATCTTAGACTTGATCTGAACCCAAGCATATGGTTCTTATTGGGCTGCATGTGGGGCCTGTTTTTTTTTTTTTTTTTCGCCTGCTGGGCCATTCTCTGGACTAGTTTTGCAAATCACTACATGGGCCAGGTTTGAGACTGATACATATGCTTGAATGCCTAGCTTGACATGGCATGGTTTACCTCGTAGGGATTTTTGGAAAGCGACTCTCTTTGCAGGACTTTCAAATTCAGACACGGTGGGTTGCACTTCCATTTTAGTTTTAAGTCCTCTGACTGCATTTGCCTGGACAAACAATCTTTGTCCAATTTGGGTGAGGAATTAGTGGAATGGACTTGAATGAACTAAAATCATCCGCTTTGACTTGAAAATGGAAGTTTCTCAATAATCCACTCCACGACGGATGGATACCATATTACCTTTAAACCAATTCAATAACAAGGCAAATGCAGGTAAAAAGAGGTGCCTTTTGAAATTAGAGTGAATGATACAAGGCGAGAGGTAAAAGATATAAAATAATAATGTAGACTGGATCTTCAGTTTTCAAGAATTTGAATTACTAGGGTATTGTCCAGGCATTCATTTTCAGTTCGCTTGATTCACATTTTATTTGATGGTTATTTTTGTATTTTCATATTAGATCTTCACTTTTGACCAATTGTGGCATCGACATGAATTATGATGTATTTGATTTATACGCATTCTATGCAAACAAACAAATTACAAAATTCTTAGAATTTATTTGTGAATTGAATTATGAGATATAATATATATATACATGAACACACCTCCATTCGATAGCCACATAGAACAATTCCTTTTCATAAATTCATAGAATTTATCACTTATTTATTTAGGGCATATTTGTGTAAGGCAATGGAAAAAAGAATTCAAACTCTTTGTAACCATAAATGGCAATTCCTTTCTAGAAATTTATTTAATTTATTACTAATTTATTTTGGGCACATTTGTGTAAGGTTGCATAATAGCTATTCCTACCACCCCATGCTCTGTCAACCCAATAAAAAATGAATTTCCATAGACTTAGAGAAAAATAATTACTTTATACTTTTCCCCTCATATAAAAGTGTCACACCTTGAAAAAAATGGTAAATATATCTTTACAGAAAAAAGTACTACACAAAAAATGAGTTTCATCTTTAAGCATGCCTAATGTAGTGACGTTTGTAAATTTTCCCTTTTATTAGAGCTCCATTCAAGTCTTATCTCATGTACTCTTTTACTCACTGTTCTCTTGTAACAATGTATATCTATTTTAATTCCAATGGATAGTTCAATTGGCATAGGATAATAGTTTGCTCCTGAAGGTTTCAAATTCAAGCTACGCTTTTATACTGGAGCCATAAGGAATTTACTCGGCTTTTCTTAGGTCCAAAGGGATTTAGTTCGGCTTAAAGGGCCGGAACACCTCCGTTACCAAGAAAAAAGAAAAAAATTGTGTATCCAACTTAGCACAAACATTATTTTCTCCTTTATTCATTCCCACTAGTCACCTCCAAGCAAAAAAAAAGTTGGTGTACTTGCCACCTTATAAAAATGTATTTTTTTTATAACACCTTATAAAAATGTCTTTGCATAGGACAACAACATAAAGATGTTTCTGTTGACCCGAATTGAATTTGGGGACCAAAGCAGATCTTCATGGATTTTTTTTTAATTGACTCCAAATTAAATCTTGAAACATCTCTCCCACAATAGTTCTTGGGTCTCTTATGCCATGTCTTTTATAGTTACGATGCAAACGTCTTCAATTCCTGAAAAATTAACAGCACCAATACCTCATTATATGCTTTCTCGTTCGATAAAATGGGCTTTTCCCCATCATCTGTCTGTTAACAAGAGAATGGTTCCTTTGCTTATGGGTTTCATTTTGGTGGTCTCATCAATCCACAGTATGGCTCATAATTTTGCCAGTCTTAGTGGATTACAGCCAACATCTTTTCTCACTGAAAAGCATTCCTGCTGTAGGATTTGATCTTGTAGTCAAAGGTGAAACCAAAACCAATAGTCCGCATCTGTTGCTTCCCTGATTAGGGCCACTATGCGACGGGTGGACCCATGTATTGACACACCCGTTGGATTTGGAAAGGGCCATAAGGCTTCAAAATGGTCAACCCATCCGCCCCACCACGTCAAAATCGATCGCCCCACCCAGTCAAAATCAACCGCCCCACCCCCACTCAGCCCTTTCACGCCAATCACATTCCCTATCAAAAGGAACTTCCTCTCCGGTGACTTCCCCTTCAGCTCCGGCAGAACTCTCTCTCTCTCTCTTCCCCTCCTTCCCTACTTGTGGAAGTATGCTGGCGTTGATTGAACAATGTCGATATAGCTAAAGAGATGTAAATATGAACATATTTCGTCTCTCTGGAGCAATTTTTGTTATAATACAGAGCTTATTTGCCCTATTTGAAAAAATGACTTAATTTGAAACGAGCTGAGGAATGATTCAGTGTAGATGGAAAAGAAAATCCCTAAATTCAAAACCCCAAAACCCACGTACCCCATATTTGAAAACCTCCAATCCATAATACCTGAAGCCTAAATTCGTAAACCCAAACCTAATTCATCATCATCATCACATCATCAAAGCTTTATCCCAACCATGTTGGAAAAATCTAAACCTAATTCCCTTTCCAATACTCCCCAATCCCTAATCCCCAATCAGGCAATTTCTAATTGATTCTTAATTCCAACCTATTATTTCTATTTGCTGTATTATTTTGTTTTATTTTGGTAGATCTGAAGAGCTCAGTTGTGTCATTGAAGCCGGTTCGGCGGGCCTTTTCTTTTGTTGTATATGAGATCAGGGAGTTAACGTTGTGGCTGCACTGTTGATGGAGTGCCCACTCTGATTGCATAAAAGTTGCTTTGAATACCAAATTTCTGTGGCTAACAGCTAGTTTTTTACCCCTCTCCTTGAGCATTCCTTTCAATACCTTTACCTTGACAGAATAATTAATTTCTATACCAAATTTTGATAGTTTGATAACTTCTGTAGCATTTCACCTTCATATCGTTCACAAGATTGTTTTTCTTTTTTCCACAATGCACCAAATTATCAATTTTATTTAGAATTATACATGGAGAAGTTTGATGGTTTCTTCTCTTCTAATTTTGAGATGAAAATTTTATGTTAACTTTGAATTATGTTGTTTTTTCTGAGTTTCAATTAATTATATGTGAGCTTTGGATTTTTGATGGTTTTGCCTAATATAGAGCTCTTATCAAATCGAGTATGGTTTCAAGGTTGCTAGAAATATTTAGACCACAGACAACTTACATGAGCGCTTATTACCTGTTAAAGAGAGAGTGTGTAGGTAAGTACCGAAGAACGTATTGGAAATTGACATTATTTAACTTAATATGTTATGACATTTTTGCATTCATCTTGGATAGAATAATGATTGACCTTTTATATTGACTATCATCTGCCCCACTCACACGAAAATCCGGGGTACTGCGACTGCTATGTAGTGTACATGAATGCATGCGTTTGAATCTCTGATAGAGCAGAGGGAGGAAAAGGGGAGAAGAAAGAAAAAACACAAAGCCGGTAGCAACAAATGAGAAAATTGGCAGCCCCACACAAATGAATAATGGCATTTAAACCTTGACTTTAGACAAGGATATATGTATGACACTATGAATTCATCCCTTTAATGAATATCACATTTCATCTCCAACCAGGAGTATCTCACTATTTTTTATCCTTTAAGAGAGCAATAAACTTAAGGGTAAAAAATTTGCCTTAATATCATGAAAGCAAAGAGTAATGCTTGCTGCTTCAAGCACTTACAGCTCTGCAGTGGGATAGGTTCCCAGTCCCAAATGATGTCCATTAACATCCAGAGATGCTTGCTCCCCAGAGTGGGACGACTTTCTTGGCTTTGGGTTCTTGGTGGAAGCTGTGTGAGATGAACTGTAATCAGGGCTTGTTGCATAGAATGATGATGAAGCCAGACAATGGATCCTCGGCAAACCAGTGGGATCAGATACCAGACTGTAACCTTTTGCAACAGTTTCAGCTTCAAGTGGCAACTCATCCAATGTCTAGCCCAAAAAGAAGTATAAATAAAACAAGAAGAAACAGATCAGAAAAAGAGAAAATCTGGCTAACATACCTCATGGCTCAGTTGGTGGATCTCTGGAGCTAACAGTAAGGGATCCTTTAAAAACAGAATACTCAAAACTCTAACACTAGAGTTCCAAGACCAAAAGTACTGCTGTTTGCATCACATCCAGGAACTTACAGGAAATAAGGTCTTGTCAGAATCCACTACTCTAGAGACTTTCCACTCTTGATAATGCTCATATGTTTTCTCAAACTCTAGTAGCTGAGAATTTACTTCCTATTGAAACCTCAAACCATTTCTGATGCGACATCAAAACAGCAGACTTTCCAGTCCCAGGGAATACTAGTTGCTCCAAAGGTCCAATCCCAGCCAAAATAATAAGTCTATAGCTATAGTCTGTACTAAAAGTTCTGCTAGTCCTAGGAGCATGCAAGAACTAGCTCACTAATCAGGCAACGCCCACTGCAGATGCTCCACTGCAGAAAGCAGGCTTGGCTTGTTCAATATCTGTAGACCAGACATATGATGAATGAAGACTACTGGGCTTTCTTTAGTGGCCACTGTTTGCATGCAAGTTCTAGAAAAAAAGTGGACATGCTAGAATTTTAGGACACAGTTTCCATGCTGCCAACTGTACCTAATAGGTAGACTGGACCTCACTTGCAAGTGGGGCAAGCAAAACTTGAAATATCAAACAAAATGTAAAACGTGGTTAACATGATCATGACATGCAAGATGTTTGTGAGGGTTAGCTACAGTTGTAATATTTAACGTTTAGAACAAAAAAAAGTTTATCATGCCATGACATGCAACATACATATATGGCACTCACCCGGAATGCCTGTTGCAAAACTCGCAATGTTTCTCGTGTCCGCTTCCTCTTGATAGCCACTTCCTCTGGCTCCTGCAGCATCTCCTCAAACAGGTTCTCTCTACTCAAGCATTAAAGTGGCCATAAAAAATCATCCAATCAGCATATAGACCAGTTAGAGCTACGTATCTAAATTGAACCTTTAAAAAATAAAGGGAAAGCATATCTCATGTTAAGAAAAAGTTTAGGAGGTGTTTGGAAAGCATATATTTTAAGAGATTTTGTTATATTATATCCTAGTTTAGAATATAATATAGACACCTAGAAACTAGGTGTTTGGGTATCTTAGAAGATATCCTACAATATCTAATTTTCTTGCAAAAACCTGCATATTGAAATATTCAAGTATATGTTGTATAAAACAATCTTGAAAGTATATAGAAATGTATATAAATTGCCAAACACTATAAGTAATACATTATTATAATATGATACTATTTTATTCTATGATAATAAAATCTCACATTATTCAAATCTAATGATATTTTATTCAACATTTATCCAAACACCCCCCTTAGGTATCACTCTAGATCTTGGTGTTAAGGACTGAGCTCCACCCGAGGGGGAATATTGAAAAGTATTTTCGTTGCCTCTATTAACACCTTGAGGTTTTGATATAAATGGTTAGCTAAAGAAACTTATTATGGTATCAGAGCCAACTAGTCACGAGTTCGAATCCCAGGAAAAACGACTTAGCGCTAAAAAATATGTCGCCAAAAGTGCATTAACTGGGTTCCACTTGAGGGAGAGTATTGAGAAGTGGACTCCACCCGAGGGAAATATTGAAAATTATTTTCGCTGCCTCTATTAACACCTTGAGGTTTTGATACGAATGGTTAGCTAAAGAAACTAAAAGAGAAATTTATCTCAATCCTCAGAATCCCCATAAAATAGGTGGTTAGTTAAAGAAACTAAAAGAGAAATTTATCTCAATTTGCAGAATCCCAATAAAATAGGAGGAATTTTTTATAGCATTTGTCTTGATCAGGAGAGGATTTCCTATTGCCTCAAAATTGGCAAGAGCCAAAGAAGCCCTGAACTGTTGCTTGTTTCTGTGCCATGGTACCTACCTGTATAGTTTTCGGATGAAGACATTGTGCAACTCGCGTTTTGTATGGTTGACCTGGGCAAAATCAAGACCTGTATCAGTTGAATAATAACGCATGACAGTTGCATTTAAGCAATGAAACATTGGACTATTAAAACTAGCAACTACATGAAGGTTTTTTCTTTCCTTCGTTTTTTAATTTTGATAAAGAGTTGAGAACCAAAACCAAGAAAGGTTCATATAACGAAACAAACTACATAACTATCACAGCAGAAACAAAACAAAAGCATAAATAAAATTATCAAAGAAAACTGTATTAGCTGTCTAGAGTTTGATGGGTCCCATCTCCTGCTCATCCAACATCACTTGGTCACCAGAATAGATGTATCATTCTACTAATGCAATTTGGTAAGGTGGGGATGTGTCACAACTAACTATCATAGCTTGTCAACGAATCCGGTCAAGTCCTGTTGATCGTATTCCCGCCATCAATGTTCCAAGTATCCAACTGCACACCTAGCCTTCACACAAAACAGGTTTATGGAAGATTTTGGTGAGTAACCAATCATCTGGCTCTTCCTCCTCAAGTCCATCTTCATATTTGTACTTTCTACCTCACATCCTATTTGTTTTTTCTAAAGAAAGATGATAACAATAAATAAATAAATAAATAAATTCTGGTTCACTTTGTTCTCATAAGTGGCATTCAGATCATAATATAACAGCTTTGAAGCATTTAAAGAATCACTGCATTCTTGACATGAACCTATGCAACAATCATCCACTCGGCATCAGCACTTCATTAGAGTGCTCATGTTACCAGTTTCAGCATCTCCTGTTATGCATTTCTTTGGCTTGACAACCAAATCTTTACTTGATGTTTCCACATCTGTTGCTTGCATCCCAAGTCGAACTGACAAAGCCTCAGCAATTCCCTATAGCCAAAAAGAAATAATCTCTTGTCTATTTTCAGCCGGTTTTGAAGCGTGAGATGACTTGCCAATTGTCTTCATTGACTTGACATTGCATGCAACTCAATAAATTTCTCCATCTACTGGCACACTGCTTAAGGCGCAACCAATTGCTCAAAGAGTATCTCCTAGCAATCCAAGGGCAACGTTTTTGCTCCACATTCAGTTTCATCTCCTCCCAGCAAGGAATGAGGGGTTGTTCGAGCGTGTTCAAACTGTTTATACACTTAAGCAAATGTGTGCATGCCCATTTTAATTTCCAAATTGCACATGTGGATCTTTGCTCATATTGGAGAACTAGAAGTTATCCTCAACTGTCACGATCTGATCAAGGAAAACCATGAGAATCCAACTTTCCTACAATGTTGGGATGCTGACTCTCACCTTCTTTGAATATTATCTATCGGTATGCAATGGTCAGTCTAATCTTGTTCCGACACCCGTTACGATGCACTTGCCAAAGCAAAATCCGCTATCCTGTCACTTGTCAGCATTCTTGTGGTGATACTTGATTTGAACCAGACACTAATTGTCGAGCACACTGTCATCTTGGATCTCCTTGTGGCTCATGTCCTCCCCAAAGCAATTTTAATAATGGAGAGCAAAGGAGGAAAATTGGTTCATAGAACAATAACACGGTTTACATAACGGCAATACATTTTCAAACTTACAACTAGCAAGAGCCACGAAGTAGACAGAAACATCTTATCAATAGATACACAAAACACATACCAGGAAGTGCATAATTGCTTTGGGCACAGCATCCTCAATATTCTTTCTGACGACGTCATAATAGGACTTCAGCAGCAACTTTGTAACTGCTATTTCAACCGCCTCCTGCTCTGTATGAGTTTCTGACGGCCTTAAGATGAAGGGAGGCTGCATCATATGAGATCTCAATCACACACAAGCCATCAGGTAACAATGCATGTGGGCTTAATAAAGAATGCGTATTAAGAGAACTAACCTCTTTCAATTGTATTATAGAGAGGGCGGGATCCATTGCATGTGCAGGTTCACCATATGACTTGTTAACCGATGCATCTCTAGCACCAGTACGGTTTTCCCTACCATCTCTACCACCAAAAAATGATGAAATGCCCCAGGATGATCCAGCACTATTTCCTGATTACTCTTCAAGTCAGTCTCATTCAAATATGAAGTCTCTACAATTTACTCCTTGAATGCAAGATGTCAACATAGATTGCTTAAGATGACCATGATGGGACAAAAGTATTGCGGATGTTTAGAAAAATAAATGGAATGGGTGTGTCATATACATTGAGTACTTTCAGGAATGGCCAGACAGTTCTGATTATAGGAATGGTTCAGCCTGTGGGGCCAACCTGGCCCCTTCACATCCATTACACCACCTCATTATTAAACACTAGGGAACAGCACTTGCGCGCACACATTCATGCACACACACCAACGTGAACACACCCACCCATCATGCATCCAGAAAAACACATGCATGTGCACCCACACCCACACCCACACCCACCCACCCACGCAGATCATAGTTTTGAAAATCGGAATTGTATCACAAATCATTCATACCCATGAATCGTATCATGAATCGTAGTTTTTTTTTAATTTTTCTACTAAAAATGAAAAATAATTAAAAATCAAATGAAAAAAGAAAAAAATAGTTATTCAAAACCATCCATTTTCCCATTTATAGCAGTATAAATACAATGATAAATAAGTCTATCTACAATCATATAAAGAACATCATGACATACATTAATTTGTAATAAATGATGCATAATCAGCTAAAAAAGTTTAAGGTATCAATATATATATATATATAATAGTAAAAACTAATATGCAAACCATCAATCTTACACAATAGGATATCTCTCGAAGTTAAGAAGGTGTTCATAAAGAAAAAAAACTAAAAAAGACAATTAAAAATAAAGGAGATATAGACAAGCACCACACTTATAGTCGAATGTTTTTGTTCTTTATTCATTTCTAAAACCTCCCCAAAGCCGCAAAATTTTTTAATAGATTTTGTTAACTACTAAATAACATTTTACAAGTAAAAACACTAAAAGAAAGAAAAAATAATAAAAAAGGTAAAATATTGTAAACACTAACTTATTGGTTATAGTTACTCTCGCTCAACCAAATCATTTGAATCATAAGATTTGAGGCAATGAGTATCAAATTCACATATGAATTCTAAGATTCATCTATAAATGGGATTCATTGCATAGATACGAATTGTTTTCCTTAAGATTCAGAATACAAATTAGGATTCAGTATATGAATAGTAGGATTTTGAAAACTATGCACGTAGACACAAACACACCCACACAATGCAAGCATGAATAACGCACCCACAACACAGACACACACCAATGCATGCATGCACACATGGGCACACATGCACACAATTATCTCTCTCACACAAAATTTATCTAAAACGAGGGCATGGACAATTGGAAGCCCTCAAAACAGTACCCTCTTGATCAGGCAGCTCCAAATTTTAGCACAAGGCAGATATATGGAGACCCTTCAAACCCCTAAAATCCCCTTGATCAACATGCTTACAAATGGGCCCCACAGTCTATTCTATCACTAAGAACTGCCTAGACGTTCCTGAAAATGACTGTACAAGTGTATGTGCACACACATTCTCTTACACATTACCAGATGGAGCAGGTCTATCATTGTCAGCAACAGGTGGAACTCCCTACTCAGCATCCATATCAGAATGTCAGGACAACAAAGCAAAAACAATCAAATTATAGAGGCACAAAAATTTCTGAATTCACAAAAAAATAATAATAATAAATAAATAAATAAAACCTGCTCAGAAGCAGCTCCATTTGCACTAGATCTAGCAAATATAGCTCGAGATTTTTTTTCCGATGATTGCAATTTATCAGTTTCTGCTGTATCCTGGATCCCCATGTGAGAACATTAATACAATTTATGTGTTATGATTCTCAACTGGAAGGCAAATACTCTGGGTTAATTAGTCAGGTAAGCATACCTTCATTTTAGGCAGAGATCCAGGTATCTTAGATGACTTAACTTGCTGAAGTGCAGTCTCTACAGCTTTACTCCCACCAATAAAATTTGGGTGTGAAGTGTTTATATAATCCATCTACAAAATTGTCACAAAATGTGAAAAATAATATAAGAGTTGATTTTCTTTTATTTTTTTGAAAAGGGACAAGAATTGATGTTCCTTGTAATAAAATAATTAAATCAGTAAAAGGATGTAAACTATTGCATATGAAGGTGGGGACTATGATGATTCCAATCAAAGTACAAAATTTCAACTGATATGATATGCCTTTACTTTTTATCTCATCAGAATGTTATCTAAAGCTATAGTGACGCCCAAAATAATAAAAAGGTAAATTTTAAGAAAAAGTAAAAAATTTTTGGCTCATTTTCAAAAAAGTACATGAGGATTTAAATATTTTAAAAAAGTATAAAAGTTTTCCACATTTCTTTCAATCAAGTCCTCTCCATAATTTTTTTTTTGAAACTTCCTATCGGCACTCAAAAAATAACTCTTCCCACTCAACCAAAAAAAAAATTTTTTTTTGGTAAATCCTAAATTACCCCCACCTCCTTCCCCATTCCCCTCCTCCACTTTCCCACCATCCCCATCCCCTCCGCCCCCCTCTCTCTCTCCCACTGGCTCCCCCACCCCCCCCCCCCGGCTCTCTCTCTCTCTCTCTCTCTCTCTCTCTCTCTCTCTCTCTCTCTCTCTCTCTCTCTCTCTCTCTCTCTCTCTCTCTGTTTTTTCTCTTCATCTGCCTCCCTCTCCATCTCCCTCCCAGTTGACAGCAATAGGAGGATCTAGCAGGGGGATTGGGCGGCAGTGGGAAGAGAAGGAGGGAGAGGGAGAGGGGGAGAGAGGAAGAGAGAGAGGGATAGAAAACAGAGAGGGAGAGGGAGAGGGAGAGGGGAAGAGAGGAAGAGAGAGAGGGAGAGGGGAAGAGAGGAAGAGAGAGAGGGAGACTAGAGATAGGGAGTGAGAGGGAGCCAGTGGGAGAGAGAGGGCGGAGGGGATGGTGGGGAAGGGGAGGAGGGAGGAGAGTGGGAAGGAGGTGGGGGTAGTTTCGGATCTATTTTTTATTTTTTTATTTTTGGCTGAATGGGTAGAATTATTTTTTAAGCGCAAATAGCAAGCCTCTTTCTTTTTTCTTTTGAAAAATGACAAGAATACCCTTGTGATAAGTTTTTGGCTTTTCTTAACCTTCTCTTTGTTAACACTAGCCCGTGTACTTCAGGCCTTCCTAGGCCTACTTATATTCTAATGGGCCTTGACCCAATATACCTTTCAACACGTGGATAGACCTAATCAAAGAATCAATTGTAAATAATTAGATTCCTTTTATAATAGATTGTAATTGCTGTACCTTATTGTGATTAACATAACTGAAGCTATAAACAAGGCAAGCTTTGGTAATAAAAGGGGATGAAAATCGACTCCCCAAGGCATGCAATGCATTACAAAATTTCTTGCATTGCTTTCTTCTTGTTCCTAGTTTGTTTCCAGTTCTATTCTTCATATTCTCAACCCCAAAACCAACCTAGGCCTCATTGATCAAATGTTGATGGTGGGGTACCTTCTTTTGAGGGTTTAGTCACCTAAGAGAATGCCGGAATTGGTTTTGGGGTTCACTGATTCTTGTATGGACCAAGTTTCAAGTTGAATGTGATGATCATAACCATTTAATGAACTGAATTTTTTATTCACTTAGAATCCATTTAAACCTTCTTTTTTAACCATCTATGAATAAAGGTAGCTGAAATGAGCCCCAGTAGGTCGTATGAGTTGGACTTGCTAATTTCTCTTAAATAATTTATTAAAGGGAATTTTGAAAAATGATGTAAGGGTATCATTTTTCAAAAAAAAAATTTTTTTTATGTAGAAAACTTTTATAAACTTTAGAAATATTGAAATCTTCATGTAATTTTAAAAAATGAGCTAAAATATTTATACTATTTTGAAAATTTCCCGAATCAAAATAATGCAAAATAACAGATAGCCAGATGCACCTCAATATCACTGGAGAGTTGGATGTGCATGGGACCTAGATATAACGGAAGGTGTGATAAAGCAATGAAAGTATTGAGCCTATGTGAAGGGATGCTATGTCCCATAGGAGGGTAAGATGTGAATATGCAGATGGTGGGTCACACAAGTGGCAAGGGTGTCTCATCCCAGTTCTCACATAGCTTCCCAGGGATTGATCCCTAGGCAGGCAAGTTGTCTCATAGTTATGTACCATTCCCCCATCTATCAAAAACAAGAAAAAGACGGTGGGCCAAGTTTTCCTCTCATCCATTCATCCTAGGGCATACATGCATGCAATTCCAAGCAAAATTAGGGGGAAAAAACTATATTAATGCAAGAGCTAATCATAAGCCAAAACTGCAAGGCACTAGGTCTATATTCGAAAAGTGCACCCATTTCAAATCCATATGATATTGCCCACTTATGATCAACCCAAACCATTGCACACCTTCCACCCATAAATTGGCATGCATTCCAAATTGACACTAGAGTAACACATAGACATTGTTGGATTCCATGGTCATCATTAATGCATTTGTAACGAGGAATCACTTTTTGGCATGCCCCCAATCATCACCAAGAATTCCTATCCCTCATTACCCCCATGTTTGGCATGCATCCAGGTTGGCTCACAAAGTAGGTTGTACTTGTCAACACTAAGTAGAGATTTTTTTTGTGATTGTCCTCATCAAAAGGAACATGTACTGTTAGAAATTAGAATAATATAACTTCTTTCAAGGCTTGCAAATCAAGAACTTTGGATGAGGTCAAATGATTCAAAAGATGAAGGACAAGAGGAAAAATGGAAATGCAATACATGACCATGTTTAGGTGTCGGTACGCCATTTGAAAGAATCATGCACGAAGGAACAATATTATGCATATACATATTGTGACATTCATGTGCCATGCGCAAGTATGAGTGCACTCAATAAATGCATGCACAAATGCCACCGAGCCACACATGCACACACACATACAAACTATAAAAGATTTAAGCATTGTGGCACCACCAGATCTCAATCATGGACCACACTCATAAATGGTGAAATACCTCGTTTCCATTTCTTTGCTCTTCTAGTTTTATATTTGAACTTATGGCCAAAGTTCCTATATCTAATGCAAGATTTGCCCTTAAAGAAGGAAAAAAAATCACTAGTCACAAATCCAGCATTTATGCTGTCAAATAATGAAACTTGTTGGCACGATGGTGAATGCCCTCAGTAGGTTCAAACAAACAAACCATTCAAAACAAGTGATCGAATTTCCCGACATTGTACACTTGTAAGCAAACTTCAGCATACCTCCATTTCAATGATGTGCCCTATCATGGTCTCTGAAGGTTCTAAACCTTCTCGTAGAAAATTTCCAACAACTTCATCCATGCGTTTTCTTAGAAAAGGAAACCTTTGCATCTCATTAGCTAGACAGCGGTGGCTCATCTGAAATAAAATCATGTGGTTCAGTGTTTGAAAAGGAGGGGAAAAAAAACACTAGCGCCGCTGGGACAATTTCTATTTTGTAGACAACAAATAATGTGTAACCAGAACAGTACCTTGATCAATTCATCATAGATAAACCTTGCACACTGAAGGCTCGGATCTAGCAAACGGGCAATCTGCCTTCGAACTAGAACTTCAAATGGTACCTAAAGATTTACAGATAAAATGATAAATAATTCTTAACAATCAGAGAAGAGAAAATGAACTCATCTGGCGTATTAGGGAAAAAGAATTATTGCTTTTCCACATCTACGACTAACTCTAGGAAATCATGAAGACCTTTAACACGAACCTCAGGTACGAATAAAGCACTTCTTGGACCAGTAGCATTTTGGATAGCAGTACGAATGTCATCATCAGTTAAGTCATCACATGGATCTATTTCCTGCATGAGATGCCGAATAACATTAGACCTATAAGGTTGGCAGCAACTTCAAATTAAGGACAGCTACTTTTAGAATAGCATACTACAACAAAAGGGAAAGCTAAATATAGGGAGCTTCATGCATTTATATAAAAGATGTGGTGAGGTGGAGTTATAGACAAAGTTATCGAAAGGTTCCACACAGTTGCAGGATAAGCTCAAATCATTTTAAAAAGAACAAACAATTTGAAAGAACTTTGACATGAGCTACAACTGATTTTTAATCATTCAAAAATACAAAATTATTTGATTTTCCTGAAAAGACTTGCAACCATAATTCTTTGTCAACTCCTGCATTAATCAAATCCAGCTACAATGATAACAATGATGAATCCAATTTTTTCACAAAAATACGCAACCATCATCATCATCATCATCATCTTTGCGCAGCAAACCCCATGCGGCCTTAGCACGTTCCATCGATTGAATGCGCTAAGTAAGCCTTTCCTCTTAGCAAGTAGAACCTTGCTAGTTAGAAACCCTAAGACCACCTCAAAGAGAAAACCCACACACAAGAAGAGAGAGAAGCTCTGAGAATACAAAGAATGCTCTTGCTTTTGGATGGATTACAAGTGAGGGTGGGGGTCTCCTTTTATAGGCAATACCCCCCTTTACATCGATGGCTTGGATCTTGCTTCTAGAGTATTCTTACGATCCAAGGGCTACATTTGATTGGTATATACATCATCCATGACATCACCATCTCTTTGACATAAGCCATGACATCATGGTTCTAGAGAGTTTTACATATTTCTACAAGGCTCCCAAGAACTTTGCCAACTAGGATGTCTGCATGGCGCCCAGTAAGCATCCACATAGCGCCACTTTGTCGATGATGTGTCAGTCTGTTACATCCTCCCCCACCTAATTCCGCGATGTCCTCATCGTGGCTTCTTGGTGGTACTTGGCAATTTGATCCTTGAATTGCCATAGTGTGTCTTCACGCTCCCAGCTAGCCTCGCTATCCGGATGACCCTTCTATCTCACTAAGTATTCCGAATAACTTGAATGGTTTCCCCTTCTTGGAATAACTCGGTGTGAGATGATATTCTCCACTTCCTTGTCATGCGCGGTAGTGATGGCTGTTGGAGCTCTCTTGGAGTTCCTACGTTCAGTGTCTTCCATATCTGCGTGATACGGCTTGAGCAGACTCACATGGAAAACATTGTGGATTTCCATTCTCGGAGGTAATTCAAGTTGGTAGGACACCTTGCCAACCCGTTTCACCACCTTGAATGGTCCTTCATAACGCCTCACCAAGCCTTTTTGAAGTTTGGCATAAGTTCTGGACTGATGTGGGAGGAGTTTGACCAAGACAAGGTCTCCCTCTTGAAATTCTCGATGTTTTCTTTTCTTATCAGCCCATTTCTTCATCCTTTTGACAGCCTTCTCCAAGTAGGCTTTCGCTAGCTCAGCATGCTCGTGCCACCCTTTGGCAAACTTGTATGCGGCTGGACTTCTTCCTTCGTAGCCAACACTTAGTGTGTTGGGAGCAAGTGACTGCTGTCCCGTTGCTACCTCGAATGGACTGGAGTGGGTAGACTCACTTCGATGCAGATTATAGGAGAATTGGGCAATATCAAGCAATCTTGCCCAATCCTTCTGGTTGGCACTCACATAGTACCTTAAGTAAGCTTCCAATAAGGCATTCACCCGTTCAGTCTGTCCATCTGTCTGGGGGTGAAAGCTGGTTGAGAAGTTGAGTTCTGATCCCATTAATCGAAATAGCTCCGTCCAAAACCGCCCTGTGAATCGCCCATCACGATCACTGACGATTATCCGTGGAATGCTCCAATACTTCACCACGTGCCGGAAGAACAAGCTGTTACTTCCGCTGTGCAGTCCTTTGGTGCTGCTGCAAATATGCCATATTTGGAGAACCGATCGACCACCACGAGGATCGTGCCGTTCCCATCTGAAATTGGCAAACACGTGATGAAATCCATGGAGACGCTCTCCCACGGCCTCCTTGGAATGGGCAGCGGTTCCAACAAGCCTGCTGGATGATCGTTTTCGATTTTGTCTTGTTGGCATACCAGACAAGTTCGAACATAGGCCTCTACATCGTCATGCATCCGCGGCCAGTAGTATGAGTCTTCCAACAGTGCTCCAGTACGCTCGATTCCTGGGTGACCAGCCCACTTTGAATCGTGGCACTCCTTGAGGACCTCCTTCCTCAAGTTTCCCCACTTGGGGATGTAGACACGGTTGCCTTTTGTGTACAGCAACCCATCCTCAAGCCAAAACCTCCGTGTCTTGCCTTGTTGGACATAGTCAATCAAGGTCTTGGCCTGTGGATCATGTTTCATGCCCTCCTTGATTTTGTCCATTAAGGGGCATTTGGGTCGACTGATAGCAGCTAGCTCGGCCTTCCTGCTTAGTGCATCTGCCACCTGATTGGTCTTGCCCGGTTTATATTTCAGGACATAATCGAATTCAGCCAGGAAGTCTTGCCATCTTGCCTACTTGGGGCTCAGCTTCTTCTGGTTGAGGAAGTAGCTGGTGGCAACATTGTCCGTCTTCACCACGAACCTTTGGCCCAGCAAGTAGTGTCTCCAAACCCGAAGGCAATGAACTATCGCAGTCATTTCCTTTTCTTGCACCGCATACCTCCGTTCGGTGTCGTTGAGCTTCCGACTCTCGTAGGCAATTGGATGCTCCTCCTGCATCAACACACCTCCAATGGCAAAGTTAGAGACATCAGTATGTACCTCATACAGTTTTTTATAGTCTGGCAGGGCAAGTACTGGCTCCTTCGTCACTGCTGCTTTTAACATTTCAAAGGCATTTTGGCATTGCTCCGTCCATTCCCAGGACTGGTTCTTCTTTAGTAGGTTTGTCAAGGGTGTTGTAATGGAAAAGTAACCCTTGATGAACCTGTGATAGTAGTTTGCTAGTCCCAGAAATGATCGAAGGTCCGGTACCCTTTTTGGTGGCTCCCATTCGAGGATGGCTTTAACTTTGGCTGGATCCATGCACAGCTTCCCACCTCCTACTTTGTGGCCCAAAAACATGACTTCTTGTTGGGCGAATGCACACTTTTCCTTCTTCACATATAGCCGATTTTCTCTTAAGACCTGAAATACTCGTTGTAGGTGCTTTACATGCTCTTGTAAAGTGTTATTATATACCACAATATCATCAAGATATACTACAACAAAGCGGTCTAAGAAGGGTTGGAAAATTCTATTCATAAGTGTGCAGAAAGTAGCAGGAGCATTTGTAAGTCCGAATGGCATGACTAGGAATTCATATGATCCATACCTTGTTACGCATGCCGTCTTTTCCTCATCCCCTTCCGCAATTCTAACTTGATAATATCCCGAGCGTAAATCAAGTTTTGTGAACCACCGTGCTCCCCCCAAGTCGATCGAACAAGTCAGCAATAGGAATGGGATACCGGTTCTTCACCGTGATCTTGTTGAGGGCGCAACAGTCTATGCATAGACGTAACGACCCGTCATGCTTCTTCTGGAACAGCACAGGAGCACCATATGGAGCTTTTGATGGCCGGATGAACCCTGCATCTAGTAGCTCCTTAAGTTGCCTTCTTAATTCCTCCAATTCTGGAGGTGCCATCCTATATGGAATAGCAGCTGTGGGCCTTGAGCTTGGCTCTAGCTCGATCTTGTGATCCACCTCTCTCTTGGGTGGAAGCTTTTTGGGAAGCTCAGTAGGCATAACATCTTCATATTCATCAAGAACATTTAAAATATCAGTTGGTGCATCCGTAATGGAAGGCATACCTTCGTCCAGCTTCAGTGTGGCCAGGAATGTGGGCTCTTGTTTCTTGAAGCCCTTAGAGAGTTGCATAGCTGATAACGTTTTTGCCTTCAGTTCTCCCTCTCGAACCACTGGCACTATGCAAGCTTTTCCTTGATCCATGATACACATTGCATCGGCGCTTGGAATTGGTATAGCCCGAACTTCATCTAAGAATTCCATGCCAAGAACAATAGGGTAATCATCCATAGGCACAACAGAGAGATTCAACATACCTTTCCATTCACCAAGGCACATCTCCACGTTGTGAGCAACTCCGAAGATAGGCTTGGCCTCGGAGTTCACCGCTTTGAGCCACCCACGCTCTTCCTTGTATTTGATACCCAGTCGTTTGGCTTCATTCACTTCGATGAAGTTGTTGGTTGCACCAGTGTCAACCAATGCCTGCGTCTCTGTCCCATTCACTCTGGGCTTTACATACATCCTGCCCTTTTTCCCTGATGTGGGCATTTCAACCTTGGCCTTGATTGCATGTAGCAATTGAAGGGAACCCATTTGCCTATCTTCAGGTTCCGGCCTAGGTTCATCATCCCGAATGAGTGCCAAGAGTTTGCTTCGCTTTGGGCATTCCCGAGCCCAATGAGGACCATCACATAAGAAGCAGGTGAGTTTAGGTTTGTCACCCCCACCCTTGCCTCCTCCAAATTTGGTCTTGGCTTGATCCTTGGGTGGTTTATGGTTGCCCCCTCCCCCACCTTTGCCTTTGTGTGGCTTTTGCTCCCTTGTCTTGTAGGAGTCTCCTTTTGGCTTAGAGGAGTCCCCTTTCCTCAGTTCAATCAGGGACTCAGCTTCTGCTATAACTGAGGTGAGGTCTTTCACCCTGCGTCGCTCCAACTCATTCTTAGCCCAATGTTGGAGCCCATCCATGAAGGCAAAGAATGCCTCTTTTTCCGGAAGGTCCGGAATTTCTAATACTAACTCAGAGAATTCCTTTATGTAGTCTCGAATAGTACCCTTATGAGAGAGACGACGAAGCTTGGCCCGGGCTTCGTGTTCTACATTTACAGGGTAAAATTGGGACTTGATTTCTCTTTTAAAATCATCCCAAGTAGTTTTTGTGCACATACCTCTTTCAATGTCTGAGTGCCTCCGTCGCCACCATAGCAATGCACTCTCCACAAGATAGAGTGGGGCAGTTTTCACCTTTTTGGTATTCTCCATGATGCCTATTGCCTCGAAGTATTGATCAAGGCTCCAAAGGAAGTTATCTAGCTCCCTTGCGTCCCTGAACCCACCATAGGTCTTGGGCTTTGGCACATCGAGCTTGGCCACCGAATGGCTAGTCACACCCCCTTGGATGATAGCCATCTTACAAAGAGACCAATCTGCCTTGATCTCTTTGATCTCTTCTTTCATGGCGGCAAGTTCTCCACCAAGTCGTTCTTCGAAACTGTGCAAATCTTTCCTCAAAGAATCAGCTGTGGAGTTAAGGAGTTCCAGCATCTCACCTCATAGCTCTTCGTCCCTTGACCCGAGCTCACTGATGCTTTCGCCCAATGTCTCCATATGTTGGGCTTGCTCCTCAAACCGATCCCTTCCATCGGCCACAGCAATCTCCACTTTGGCAAGCCGTGCCTCCATGGATACAAGAGGATCTGGTTGCACGGACTTCTCCTTTCGACTTTTGCCACCACGATCCTTCTCCCTTCCCTGATGTTCTTCGATGTAAGCGAGACTTGAATCAGCCATTGCAAGCTTTGGCTTTGATACCAACTGTCACGGGGGTAGTGTTTTTGCGCAGCAAACCCCGTGCGGCCTTAGCACGTTCCACCGATTGAATGCGCTAAGTAAGCCTTTCCCCTTAGCAAGTAGAACCTTGCTAGTTAGAAACCCCAAAACTACCTCAAAGAGAAAACCCACACACAAGAAGAGAGAGAAGCTCTGAGAATACAAAGAATGCTCTTGTTTTAGCTGATTTACAAGTGAGGGTGGGGGTCTCCTTTTATAGGCAAAACCCCCCTTTACATCGATGGCTTGGATCTTGCTTCTAGAGTATTCTTACGATCCAAGGGCTACATTTGATTGGTATATACATCATCCATGACATCACCATCTCTTTGACATAAGCCATGACATCATGGTTCTAGAGAGTTCTACATATTTCTACAAGGCTCTCAAGAACTTTGCCAACTAGGATGTCTGTATGGCGCCCAGTAAGCATCCACATGGCGCCACTTTGTCGATGATGTGTCAGTCTGTTACATTACGCAACCACGCCAACCTTGAATTGAGAGTGATTCTAGTTTGAAACTATTTTAGACACTACTGACCTTTGAAATTGATAACTAGTGTGACTAAATGAAGTGATTGGTATTGTTAAGATGACATCAACAGTATAGGCAATTAAATAATACAGAAACACTTGCACATCTTTTGTGTTAATGAATAATCAAAGATTCTTCCCTGCATTTTCAATTTGTTTAGGGATCTTGAGTTAGGTTAGGTCAAATAACATGTCGTATCCAATTAACTAATATAAAACAGTGAAAGCAGCCTTGAATTTTCAAAACATCTTCCAACAACGTTGTGATCCTTATCTTCAATCAAGAACAATGGATATAACAATGGCAAGTTCAAGGGTCCTTAGCAGCAATGATAATGAAAAAAAAGGACAAATAAAATAACAACAATTCAATTTGACAAGTACAATGAAAATAAAAACATAAAACAGTGTATTTGATTTACAATACCAAGAGGCCATGAAATAATAGATAATAAAAGGAAATACCATAGACAGAAATTTAAAAAAAAATTAACATCAAAACAATGGCCATACACTTTGCAGGAAACTGAAAATATCATGTGATGACTCATCACTTTGATACAAAGGGGCCCTAAATGTCCCTCAAATAAGATTTAGAATTTGAAAACATGATTAAGTAATGCAGGTTAGGTTTAAGCCATTACAAAAAAGCAAAAATTGTAGTACACTGTTGTTTCACGGGAGTTGAACTCATGCACTATATTGCATGAGCTATGGCCATCCTGGTGTGGATACAACAGAAAATCGAAACACCAGTCCTATCTTCCGGTACCGGGCCATTTCCAGTGCTGGAACCCTACCCAACTTGGGTGTAGCCGGCACTAAGACGACTCAAACAAGTCAACCCAGTGCTGATCGGAATTTAAAACCATGCAAGGGGCACACCTTTGAAGTTTGACTACACTGCTAGGAATATAAGACCATTAAGTGTCATAGGATGGACAACTGTAGAGAAGCATGCACACCTCCAAACACTTCACAAAGATAGATTGGAAAATGTAGTGAATTCTTGCACCGCCAGAAAGCTCTGCTGTCGACATCTCTTCATTTTTACCCTCCACCATCGTAGAAAAGGCTGCATAAACAAACAGTATTGAGTTTCAACAAATGCGTAAGCTACATAACAAAGAAATCACGTAAAATAAAGACAAGATCTAGACTACTACATATGCATGAAAAACTAAAAGAAACAGCTAAATTTACCATATGGATACACACACAGTACAACCCAGTTTCAATGAATTAAATTGCATGAGTCTTGGTACATGTGTCACAACAGGGATACAGCGTGCCAGGTTTAACTAATCCAAACACGTGGGACTTACAGATTCCAGAGAATATTTAAATTTTAAATTGTTTTAGATAATTACCGGTTTTAACTAAAATAATATGAAAGAATAACAATTAACTAAAAAATAATGAGTAAATTTTGCATGAACACTTGATACCCAATTTAACTTTGGGCAAAATGTACACTATTTTGTCGCTACAACAAAATGGCTAAACTAATACAAAAATAATTGAGCCATTCTGTGAACAATCAGACACATGGTAAGTCGTTTATTTCAAAAAACCCTTGAAGAATTACAGGAGATAACCCTGCTGCCATTTATCAGATTATATCTGGTTTACATCCTACGTAGATGGGACCCAGTTCTGTGTCATAGCCCATAGGATCGTTTTTGTGCGATGAACACTCCCAATTTCCCAAATGTCTCTATCTAGTCTAAGTTAAAGTCACTCGACAATCTAACATGTCACCTCATCCTAGAGACAACAATGAGTAAGGTTTGACTTTTGAGAACATTATGAATATAAAATTTTAAACTTTGACGTTAGAGATTATTAAAAATAAGCATTATGTTAAGCTTTTGAGGGGGCTATAAACAATATGTTTCTTCAAGTTAGGTAAGTGTACAGGCCTTCACCGTGGTTCATAATAAGAGACAAAATTTAAAAAAGGCAAAAGCAATTGTAATTGAAGAGGTGAAAGGAAATTAGAGGCAACTTGTACCTTCTGAATATTTTGAAAGAATGTTCAAGAGAAGAACTCCTTGACCAGCCTGCACTTTACAAGACAGAAAAGGAACATCTAATAAAAAAATGGATCGCCACTATTCTCTTCATTCAGAAAGTAATTGATTATTAAGAAAACTGAATGCCAACAAAATACAATGAATGCAACATTCATGCTTGCAACAGAAGGAGGCTATCAAATTTCTAAAAGCAGAAGCTACAAAATAGATACAAAAATATAAAATAAATAAGGTAATTAACATTGCATAAACTAGAACTGTACAGTATATTAAAACTAATCTAAGTGGCACAAACAAAACTGCAACGCTCCAGATCTATGTTTCTAATCAGAATATTTTCTTATGAGCCATTTTAAAGGATAACTTACTTTTGATTCAGTGATGTCACCATAAGTAGCATGTTCCTTGGCAACAGCAACCAATTGAGCATTTATGCGGGCTTTCAATCCTGGAAGAACTGTCCTGATATGCTGCACTAGAATCTGCAAACAGAACAAGAAATTCATGGTGTTAAATGTTAACAACAGACTCTCATGGGCCCATTGCCACGGCAGCATCATCCATCAGTCATTTAAAACAGAACAAGGAAAACCAAGAAATAAACTTCTTAAATACATATGGGGTACTCCAAACAACAAAAGAAGACATTGTATAACAAATAAATAAAACCTTAGTAATAGATGAGAAAATGGAGATCATTAACACATATACACGTTACAATCACATAAATCTAGAATTAAAATTTAAAGTGCAGAAAGCATCATGATATAGCATAGCACTGCCCCTACCTGGTTCAACTTCTTGGCCAATTGAGGAATTCCACAACGATCCGAGAGACCATGGTATACCTGTAGTCAATATCAAACTAAATAAAAGGTCGAAAACTAGGATGCCCACCAGGGTCTTACATAATCAATTAAAAACACAGAGTTATACAGCATTTTTACGAAAAAAGTCCTCTTCATTGGCAAGCGCTTCCTTGATGCTGTGTTTCTGCATGATAGCCTGTTTTAAAATAGATAAATGAAAAGCCAAATTAGAAGCCTTTACCATGAATGATATGTGCATCTACAAATGAAAATGATTATTTTCATCGATAAAGAACATTCAACATTTGGATATTTGCATCCCTTCCAATACATGCATTGTCGTCGTCGTCGTCATCAAAGCTTCGTCCCAACTATGTTAGGGGCAGCTACTAAAATTTTGTTTCTCAATTCCAATCTATCCTGAGCAAATCCTTGGATCGGTTCCACTTCTTCATATCTATCCTTACTACTTCCATCCATGCCCTCTTTGGCTTACCATTTTTCCTAGGTGGACCACAGAAAAACTTGTCCTCAACTTTGTCATTGCTTTGGACATGCCCGAACCATTTCAAATGAGACTCCTTTAATTTATCCTGTATTGATGCTCTACACCTAAATGCTCCCAAATGCACTCCTTTCAAATACATGCATATCAAGTCTATACACATATAGGTACCAATCTTACCAAGATAAAAAAATATGTCACCTTTAGTACTAATTCCATGAAATGGAGTTCTAGGTTCCAAGCAACATATATCACCATTAATGTACTTAATTAATTAAAAATGAAAAGGTGAATTCAAGCATTGGAAAGATAAGAGTGTAAAAGTAGTGCTGGTAAATGACAGGCCAACAACGTCTTCTGATATGTAGAGATTAAGAACAAATTAATAGTTTATGATATTTTACGACAAGGCCTAAACAAGAAAAGTTCGGAAAACTCTAAAAAGAGGAGCAAAGAAATCACCTCCTGACTACGATTCACAACTCCCACATAACCAAGGCGAAGGGGGATCACATTACCAAGCAAAAAATTGCGGGCATCAGTACCTCTGTCCATGATATCTAGCTGAAACCATGAAACAGAATCAAATTGAAGAAATATAAATGCAGCATACAAATACAGCCAAGATATTAATAATTACTATAAACTACAGTGAATGTGTGCGACACCTTTGTGATGACGCCGATCGTCCGAGAACCTGTCAATAAGAGTAGCATAGTCAAGGATTGTCACAACAGCATAAAAAACTATAATAAATTTGTCATGGCCTTTTATCTTTCTTTATCCTCCTATAAATAACCAACTCATTAAATAACAACAATGATGTGCATTTCGTAGATTTTACCATCAGGATCAGCAATCCTTGCCATCTGAAGTGCATCCGAATTGGCCAGGTCTGAATTTGCCGGTGTAACAGCTAAGATTATACAAGTATCATGTTTGATATATGACAAAATCATCGTTCTGATTCGGGCCTCAATATCGCTTGGCTGGTCCCCAACTGGAACCTTTGTTATTCCTGGTAAATCCACCAAAGTGATATTGAGAACATTTGGAGAGAACACCTTTAATCGTATCTGTTTGTCAGAAACTCCCTTGTTTACCCCAGCTTCCCTCTCTGTTTCAGCCTACAGTTTCAAAGCAATGAGTTAATGGTATAAATCTAAGGGGCCACAAGAACAGTTTAAAAAATGTTTTACAATGAAAACAATGGTACACCACTCACAAATATGAGTACATAACCAACCACATGTGTTCTGCGTGTATGTAATATGTATTTATGGGAAAAAACAGTAAAAACAAAAAGGAAGAACAAGAAGAAGATAGCAAAAGGATGTTATCTGAATTCAAGACCACTGATGGGCAGAGATAAATGGCGTTCAACAGATGTTACCAGGGAATCCCCCTTTTCCCAAGGATCTAAGTATGGTAAAGTTAAATTAATGATACATGTACCTAGATGAGTAGCAATCGATAACATACCAATGCGGTAAAAATGTTTAACAGGGCTGGTGAGATTTCTATTCTTTACTCTCTAATGAATTGCACAGGATGGGTAATGGAAATGACCATTAGTTTGTAAAGAGTTGGATTGATAAACTAGTTCGATAGGAAATTTTTGCAAACTGAAGCAAATGAACTGTGCATTGTAAAAAAGAATAACTTAAAAAAAAAAAAAACAAGTTTCGGCAATAAAGGATTACTGCATCTATAACTAATGAGGTTTCCTTCAAGTTGTCGAGATGTTCCATAAAATGGTTCATTAAACAACAACAATAATAAATTAAAGATGGTTTCTTTTATAGGTAAACATGACTTGAACCCACAACTTTGGGGTAGCAAGGATGAGCACCTTCCAGCAAGTATGGAAACAACCAAGCAAGAGAACATAAACAAGCACCAAGAGGGTGGGGGGTGTTGGGAAATCACCATAAAAGACTTTAAACAAATATTATATTAAACAATTCTCGGAAGAAACAACAACATCACCACATAGGACCCAAATACAAGCTATCTCTATCGACTTGTTTGGATGAAAATCCTCCACTTCATTAGTCAAGGAAGTGATCACCAAATCTATGCTATATAATCCAATTCTGACACATCCACATTCTATAGAATTAGACTATATCCATATTTCATCCACTGCTCTTAGTGGTATTGGTGATTTCCACATGGTCATTAGCCATCTCAAAATATGAAAATAATGCAATTGGCATGCACTAATAGATTCCATTACATGTTACCTCACCTGAATTAAAGAAATTCTTTAATTTATCACAAAAAAAAAAGAGCAATTCAAAAGCATGCTTCATGACCCAAGCAGTAATTAATCAATTTTCAAAGAAGGCAGAAAATTATGAATAAAAATTCTTAAAATTTAACAGTCATTAAAATCAATACATTAAAGCATCATTTTATTTTCATGAATTTCACTATTAAACGAGCTTAATCTTCAAGAATTTGACCAGTAACCAACTAATCATGCATTTTATTTTCATTCCAAAAGACAGGACCCACAAACTTATAGCATTTCCAAAAATTTTTCTTGAGGATTTGGGTCCACCACTCCACCCCAATGTTTGGATGTGTAACAACAAACTACTACTAACTTTGCATTGGGGTTACACACATCATGTCTCCATAATCGTAGTATCAGAATTCAGAAGTCAGAACCAACCAACTAAATCACCAACAACAAAATGAAATAAATACTTAGCAATGCAGAGTTCTAAAGCCCATTCAAGTCCAAAGAAACCGAAAAACCCACATGAATTTCCCTCCGAATCTCAGCGAAATCGAAGAACCGCTTCCCGGGCAAGTGCAGGAACTCGCCCCACTCAGACCCCTCCTCGCCGCCATCTCCGCCTCTGCGGGTCGATTGCACGAGCTGCAGGACCAGCGGGCGGCGCGTGCAGATGTCGGAGCCCCTCGGAAGGAAATCTCGGCCAACGAGCGCCTCCAGGACGCTGGATTTGCCGCTGCTCTGGCTTCCGACGACGGCAACCTGAGGCAGTTCGATCGTCGACGAGCTTCCGAGCTGGGCGAAGATGTCTTGGAGCTTGTTGACGATCGGAATCACGGCGTGGCCGAGAGGGTTGCCGGCGGCGGGAGAAGGGGAGGCGCGAGGCGTCGGGTCGTCCGCCATGGATAGGGTCTTTGGAGATCGGCTTCAGGGTTTAAGAGATGTGGGTTTCTGTTAAAACCTTGGGTCTTTGGAGTCCGCTACTCTGCGTTCTGGGATGCTTCGGAGAGAAGGAAGGAGTGAAGGAATAACACCGTCAAGTTTTCAAAAGTTAAAAATGTGAACGAAAGAGCGTCCAACTTTCTCCAAGGTTCCCCATGTAACAGTGGGGCAATGTTCTGCTGGGACCCCAGCTGTGACAGATGGATGCAAACGTCTGTGTGGGGTCGCATCACTGGCGAAAATTTTGCATTACTGAAAATTGACAGATCAAAATACTTATTTTCAATTAAGATATTTGATGTTTAGGGCTTGTTTGGATGCACAAGAAAGTGTAAGATTTTTTTAATTTTAAGAAAGTTTTCTTACCTTTTAAATTTGGGTTGGTTGGGTAACATGAAAATTTAAAATATTATCTTTTTTTTCTTTTAAAATATTAAAAGATTGTTTCCTTCACCCTTATCCAGTTGAAAAAAAATCTTATAAGAATATCTTCTATGATTTTACGAGGTCTTTACTTGCGCATATTTTCACCTTCCCTCTTTTCTTTCCATTTCCCGTGCGTTATCCTCTCCTTAGACTAAAGAGGATTGTGGACGGTATAAAAGATTGCATCTTTCTTCTCATTGTATCCTTTTTCTTCATCCCTTGGACGAAAGAGGATTGTAGACAGAGCAGCAAACCACATCACATCATTGGACAAATCATTTCCATCTCACCTCCACAAATATCCTCTTGTCTTGCTCGAACTAACCACGGTTCAAATCCCCATCATCCTTATCATCATCACGATCATCTCTCTGCATTTCTCTACTTCCATGAATGGCTTTTCTAATACATCCCAGAAGGTGGATGCAATACAATCCATGAGGCCCATATTACAATTGCCAAAATAGGGGGCCAAAATCAAGTTCATGTATTGCAGCCAGTGATTTGTAGCAGAGAGGTAGAAAATAAGCAGCACCCAACCAATGCAACCTACAATTTCTTCAAACTCAACTTGAAATGGGGATCTCATCGAATACAACTTTGAGAAAACGTGTCACAGGGGTTGAATCCAAACACACCTTATTTCTAAGAAGACTTATGTTTTCAAGTTATCAGAGAAAATACATATGAAAGAGAATATGAGATGCATTTATTCCTACTTTATGACATAGAAGTGAGCCTGTAAGGTCGATCCTATTTTATCCATTATGTAATTATTCAGTGAAGTATGAAAATTGTTCCATTTAGCAGTGTTGCATGACCTTGGCAAACCATTGAAGATAGAACATTTTTAGACTGTAAGAAGTAATCCCTATATTGTGAATTATGTAAACTAGTGTGGTTACGTATTAAATTTATATCATTTGATTTATTGTCCATAAGGCGATTTTCTAACCATTTTTTGTTAGTCCTTCAATCCTTGCTAGCATTTTTTTAGCACATGGCAACTGGGTCATGGTGCTTATGCAATTTTGACAAACAATTGATAACCTTATAATAGGTTTTGATCAAAGAGCAGTATCCTTGATATTGTCTTCAATGAAAGCGTAATGTGCAAGATCTTTCTTCTTGTGCATTATTGCAGTATAAGTGATTAGGTGATTCCTTTTCTATTTATGTGTAGCATTTTTAGGAAATTATCTTTTTTTTATGAGCCTTTGCCCTCACTATGGCTTCATGTATGCTCGTTCTAACTAGTTCACATTCTGATTGGTTTAAAGATAACATGTGACCAACATAAAATTTATTCATTTATTATGTTTTACATTCAAACTATGGGAGAAAATCCATTAGTTTATGTCTCAGTACAAAAGAATTCCCCTTGTAGGCATATTCCATTGCCACCACCTAATAAAGCAAATATCTCTAGGAGATTTGTGTTTACTTATATGAATTGCTCGATTTTAGGTTTTAAAGTTAAAATTGTTATTCGTTAGGTGCGACTTGGAAAATGTCATTACTCCCTTCCGACTCCAAAGGTGGAAATAGAGCATCATGGACACCTGCGCAAGATGCATTTATAGTAGATTTCTTAGCAGAACAATGCACTCTTAGGGCGTTTTCTTGACAATGATTTAAAAAAAGAAATATGGAGGAAAACAACAGAAGAGTTAAATAAAAAATTCAATATTACAATAACCGTAAAATAATTAAAAAGTAATATGGCGGACTTAAAAGCACGATTTTGGATTGTCAAGGCATTAAGAGAACAACTTGAATTTGGATGGAATGACCTTATGCAGATATACATAGCAGATGAAGACGTGTGGAATCGTTATATTCAATTATATTGCATAGAAATATAAATTTAATTAATAAGAACTTTCTATTTGAACTAAACTTATTAATAATTAATAGTATATTTTTTTTCACAGGCACATCATGAAGCAAAACCTTATAGAAGGACTTCTTTTCCGTTATATAATAATCTTAGTATCATATACGACGGTATAATATTTAACTTTTAACTTTCAATTAATAAAATAATATATATTATTATGATGATAAATTATATTGTTTCTAAATTATTCTTATAGGTTGTGTAAGGTCCCGAATCCCACTAATCTTAGTTACGTTAATTAATCTTGTTTTATATTAGTTAAGCATTGTTGAAGTTAATTCAGCGTAAAGCTATTGGGTTTGGGTCTTGGATTGGTAGTGGGGCGGAGTTTGAACCATATTTCAGTAGTTGAGGACATTTTCATAAATTGCTCTTATCTCTTATGGACACCTCGTCCATTGCCTTTCGTGTAGATCATCTTTCGTATTGGGCCCGAGTGGATCCGGACTCATCTTGGACCAATTGGGGTCCATTTTGCCTAAACTAAAATTCCTAGAAAAACATTGGACTTGCATGTAACTTAGAGAAAGTTATGTTTAAAACAAGGAACTCCACGTCCCTTTCTCTTTCTCTTCTTTCCTCCTTACGTTGGCTACTGGGGTTGTTTCCTTCCTCTTCAATCTTCATCTTCACTTCATGATTTGGAGGGCTACTAGGCTTGGAAGGTCTTGCATGCATGGGTAGAGACCTTCCCCTTCTCCTTCTTCTTCACCTTCCCTGTGCATTTCTTCCATTAAAGCATTTCCTTCTCCAAGCTACAGCTACATAAGGTGAGGAATTACCTCCATTTCATCCATTTGGGTTTATTAGAGAGTTAAGGATTCAACTACATGACATGCATGCAAATCTAAATCACATTCTTCATTGCATGTTCTACTTGTAAAGAACCCATTTTCATTTTGGAGGTTTCTATTGGCCAAAAAAAAAAAAAAAAGAGTTTGAGAGCGTTAACACTATTAAGAGGCAAGTACTCTAGTTTGTATGCATTGCATGTGTGATTATGTCATTGACCATTGAATTAGTTCTCTTAATTCTTCAATTGCAGTCCATTTCACTGTTTATTTGTGTGCAAAGGGGGTATGGATTGAGTTAGAATTATAAAAATGGAATAGGAGGGTGGGTGAGTATAGAACACTCTCAAGGACACTCTAATTGAGCCATAGAAATTTCCCACAAACTAGTTATGTATGGATTTCGTACGTAAACTGAGCTACAGAACTAACTTCAGGTTATGAAGCTTACGGCGAAGCTACGGCTAAGCCGTGGATGTTTACGGCTCAAAGTCCAGAGAGTAACGAAACTCGATTTTGTTTTGCGGCTTACTCATGGCTACGCTGTGAAATGCACTGCGGCTAAGTCGTGGTCAGCCCGTACCCGAGCCGTAGGTCTTCCTCCGGCCAGCTTTCCAGAGAGCTCGAGAAACCCAACTCCTTCTGCGGCTTACCCACGACTGCACCGTGAAACATACTACGGCGGAGCCGTAACATCACCGTAACCTAGCCGTAGGCTTAGCACGGCTAAGCCGTAGGCCAATATACGGTTAAGCCGTAAATGCGCCTGAAATTTAAAAAGGACCATGAACCACTCGGCTAAGCCGTAGCATTGTACACGGCTAAGCCGTAAGAACCCAGTAAATATAGGGTGTTAAGAACCTTCAATGATTTTGTAGGGTCTTAGCGTTGGTACCTTCCATACCACTACATTGGACCAATGGTAATCACATGTTGGAGAGAACGAATCATTTCCGGATGATCTCCCAATGGCAAGTAATGGATGTTGGAATAAGAAAGGGGTCTCCTGTATGCATATGAGGTGATACCAAGACGCAGTAACACAATGACACTGGACGTCTTATGAGTACATCGTGTTGAATGTCCTTGAGGATCATGGGTTACATAATATAGGGTGGATAGTGGTTTTGGGATACTTACTCAATCTAATGCATTCATATTGCTATGATATATTACCTTGACATGACTCGTTATCGGATTCACTTCCTCTAGCAAAACCTGAGGCAATTCAGACCTGAGCTTCTAATGAGTGCGTGTCTGACAAGCCAGAGCTTCTACTGAGTGTATGCTTGCTAGCCAAGGGTATAGCCGAGATTCGGGCTTTTATAGCCCATATGCATGTGTTTTGTTTAATTATTCGTGGCTTCCATGTTTGACTATTCCTTATGTATGTTATAACTAGTATGATTGATTCCGAGTCAGCACCACTTAGCTTGTGCCCTTTGGGTATATATATGTCATTACTGCAGTAGTTTATGGAGGAGTTGTCGACACTTCTCGAGAAGCTAGCTTGATCCCCTAGCGACCCATATGTATGCTCCCTTTTGGGAGATAGAGCATCGTGGTTGCCAATCAGTATGTAGTATGTTTTGATCGTAATACCTCATTCATTGCCACTCATGCACTATATCTCTAGTAATTTACCATTACTCTTTTTAAATCAGTGTATACTATTAAGTTCATTTGTTACGTATTGTATTACTTGCTCCATATGCCTCAGTACTTGCTTAACCGTCGTGTTAACAGTGTTACCATTGGTATTGCAGGTACAGAACCCGGTCCCAACTCGGGTGTTGACGCGCCCCAGGAGAGTGCCCCAACGGTACCTCGGGGTATAGATGAATGGAAGGATGACGATGTCTTTTATTAGTCATTCTACGGGTGCGTCAATTCTGGAGATGTTACGGTCACTTTTTGGTCCTTATGTACTTAACTCCTTTAAGTAAATGTCGAATTGTACGAAATATAATTGAACTTTGAATACTGCTATATACATATATCTATATGTTTATCTATGAATGACAGCGGATATGTTCTTTTAACTTGCTCTTGATTATTACTGAGTATTTCGCAGGAATTCGCTTATGATGAGTTACATTCCTACGTGTGTTGGCATACCTCACACGTTCTTGTGAAATCTCCCTTGTAAGAATTCGTGCACAACTCTTCAGGGCACGGATTTCTACGATATTACGTATCTACGCCCTGGGGGCCCACTCAAATATCTAAATTCCCGAGATCGGGGCGTGACAGGTTATACGGCAAAGGACAAATGAAAAAAGTCAAGTCACATTTCAATTACACAACCTAGAATGGAAGAGTAAAGCTCTATCCAAAATTGTATTACTCCTGCTATATCTCAACTACCATCTAATGAGCATATAGATGAGTTTGAGCTCAAAAAATGTTGTGATAATAACGCAAAAAGATAATAGAAGTAAACGATGTTCTATTGCACCAAAATCACTGACTCATCAAAAAAGAGGTCGAACAGGTGTTGATGAGAGAATAGTTGATAAAATTTCGAAAATGGTGATATCATCTGATTGCTTATGTGCTGTAACTCCACCAACATCGATAAAAGACTCATATGAAATATGTCTAGAAGTACTTCAAAAAATAGAAGAACTAGATGAAGACATTATTATAGAAGCAATAAGATTTCTTCAAGATAAAAAAAATGCAGTTGCATTTATGACCTTTAAAGGACCATTGCGATTACGATGACTTCATCAAAACTGTGGGAGGCAGTCAGACACATAAATCTTTAGCTTTTTAATAAACATGTTCACCCGATTTGTTATAAGTTTAAGGATATTAAAAACTTTGTTCTTTTCTCTTTTAATAATACTTCCCTGTGTAATTTAAGATCCGCACTTGAATAAATTAATTTATAATGTTTCTTAATAGAATGTCTTTTAAATTATCTTTATTTTTGTGGAGATATATTTTTTATTTTACAATGATGGATTTCATTTCTAAAAACTAATATTCTTTTATTGCAGAAATCTCAAACCAAATATAACGTCTGATGATGACATTAATGCTTGTTGAAGGGAGCAAATTATGCTTAATATGCTTACTGTAGCATCTGTTGTTGGTTGGTACATAGATATTTATTTTGATAAAAAGCCATTTCATGATTCAGCAGTTTCTAGTGCTGCTTACATAAATGAATTATTAATTGGCCATCTATAGCATTTTCGACAAGTTTGTTGTATGAAATAACAATATTTATGAAATTATGTGATGTTATTAGTAACAAAAATCTTTAATGTAACACACGCGATATAACTCTTGAAGAGCAACTTATACGATTCTTGTTTCCAATTGGTCAAAATGCTATCAATTGTCAAGTTCAATAACGTTTTCAACATTCAGGCGAAACAATCAGTCAATATTTTAATAAAGTTCTTCAAGCTATCATTTCTCTACCGGCACAATACATACGTGATCCATCAAGCAATATTCCACTATAAATTGCAAATGAAACGCGTTTTTATCCTATTTTCAAGGTAAATAATATAAGTTTTTATTTTAGACAATGTACTTATTATTAGTTTAATAACTAATTTTACGTAATATAGGATTGTATTGGAGCAATTGATGGCACAAATATTATTGTCTTTGTTGAGTCACAAAACCGAGCACCATATCGAAATCGACATGAATTATTATCTCAAAATGTTATAGCAACTTGTACTTTTGATTGAAGTTCATTCATATTCAAGCGGGATGGGAGGGTTTGGCATTAGATGCTATTATTTTATGGGCTGCAGAGAAAGACGTATTTAAAGTACCACAAGGTATATAATCTTAATTTCTTTGATCACGTAGTTTTATTTATTTATTAATCAAAATCTTTTGTTTTTTAGGTAAATTTTATCTTGTTGATGCTGGATATGGAAACACTCCTAGTTACATTGCCTTGTATTGATGAGTAAGTATCATTTAAAGGAATTTTCTCGTGGAAATATAAGCCCACAAGATGCTGAAGAACTCTTCAACCTTCGTCGTTCTTCGTTAAGGAATGCAATCGAGCGTGTCTTCGGTGTAATAAAAAATTAATTTCCAATATTGAAGAATGTTTCTTTTCATTCATTTGACACAATTATAGATGTAATAATTGTATGTTGCATCTTACACAACTTCATTCACATCCACTCTAATGGTGATGATTGGATATATGAAGAGTATAATCGTCAATATGAAAATCATTCTTCTGAATAGGAGGATATTAATGAATTAGATGATAATTATAGCATGGATGGGAGACATGGGAGGGCAATAGAATACGGGAAGTAGTTGCAAATGCTATGTGGGATGAATATAACATTCGTACTACAAGCCTAAGAGATCAGCATGGATATTAATAAAATATTTATTATAGATTGTTGTGGTCATCTTGATTCTTTATGAACCTCAATGGAAAGTAATAAAAATTTGCATATCATTGTTGTTTGACTTTAAATATTTGATGACTTTATTTTAGCATATATTATAATCTTCAGCAATAGCCAAACGACTCATTTTACAATATGTTAAATCCTTCAAAATATGCCAAATAACAACAATACTATAATATTATAATAATGCACTATTATATTCTATAACATTTGATTCTACTACAATTGAGATCTAAAAATATTGTATTTTGTATGTATCCAAATGCACCCAATAGTTATACAAAAATCCCCCTTTAGAATAACTCAATACCAAAAAAGACCTCAAGGACATGATTTTAATGCAACAGTTTCTTAGGCCCTTTTTTGTTTAAATTTTTTGAATTAAAATTGGGCGGGGATATCCCTGCTCTCAATTTTTTTTTCTTCCTCTTCCTTCATTTTCTACTTATTTTTCTTTTAGGTTTAGGTTATCTAACACGAGCAGGGATATCCTCGCTTGTTATTTCTTTTTCCTCTTCCTTCCTCTAACCCCAATACAGACCCCAAAGATTAAAAAAGAAAAACTAGACGATTACTACTCAAAAGCACCATTTCCAAAAGCCCTAGGTGGAGATAAGGAGGTGGAAGCAATCTCTTCAAAGTGGATCGAGAGATCTAAAGCTTTGAAGGTTGGAGAAATGAAAGGGAAGAGAAGTTAGTAGAGATAGATGATGATGATGGGTTCTGGTGAGTTTAAGGGGATGAGAAAGAGGAAACTGAGACAAACAAAGAATCATGTTAGTTGATTGGTGAGGGAGGGGAGGGCTTGGATTTGGGTTAATGGTTTTGGGTTTAATGAGTGAGTGGAGTAAATTGGAATTACGTCGTTGGATATATTTAAACTTGAGCTGAAGTTGGAGGAAGAAGAAGAAGAAAAACCAATGGAGGAGGAAGGAAGAAGAAAAATAAAAATAAAAGAAAAAAAAAAAAACAAGCAGGGATATCCCCATTCATGTACATTGGTAAGTGGGGATATTCCTGCCCAAGTCATATTCTAATAAATTAAACAAAAAATGACCTATGGGATTAATTATGTGGAATCTTATCTTTATGGTCATTTTTAGTATATAGTGACTTTAAGAGGATTTTTCTAGTGAAATCCTCTATACAAAATATAAAATTCTAAAATGTTAATTAAATTAATTAAAAAGTATTATCATAGTGGCCCAACTAATAGGAAGAGTAAAAAAGCGTTTGGCACTGTGTAGCACTGCCAACTTTAGACCTGATCTAACTTTAGAAACACTGCCCAATCTTGGCCTAAGCATAAAACGGGTGGTAAAAATTAAGCCCGCGCCCTCCCATTTAATCAATTGGACCAGGTTGAGTGGGCTTTTATCAATTTTGTGTCCTTTCAAGTAAGTGTTTGGACTAATTGAATTAAATTGCATGCATTCTTTACAAAGGTTGGGTCGCACTATTGCACTTTGTATTACTTAACAAAGGCCCCCAACCAAGTATTAAACGAGCCCTAACTACATATCCAAGCCTAGCCTAAAGTAAGTTGAGCTTGAATTGGGCTTGGGTTGACTTGGCCAAATGAAGGTCCCCTTAACTGATACCAATGGTCATACGTGATACCAAAATGGTATCACGTATGACCATTGTAGTATTTTTTTTTCATCTAATTTGGGAGCATCGAACTAGCCACTCAGGGGGGAGTTCGATGCTTCTGTTAGGGGAAAAAAAATCGTCTGCAACTTTAAGTTTCTAAGCTTGGAGGGGGAACCGATTGCTTCAACAATGAGATTGGGAAGAGCGGCAAGCTGATCAGGTATTCTTTTGACGAGGGAGTTGCCGGAGAGATTGAGGAAGTGGAGGTTTTCGAAATTTCTAATGTCATCCTATATCTCACTAGAGATGGAGTTGTTGAAGAGATCGAGGATGCGAAGTTGGGAAGCATTATTGTTGAAAAGGGGGGGAGGAAGAGTTCCTTTGATGAGGTTGTGGGAGAGGTTGAGGTAGCGAAGGTGGGCGATGCAAGGGAGGGAGGGAGGCATAGAGGCGGAGGGGATTGATAAGAGAAATTAGAACCTTTTCTGCCTCAATAGGATATAAGCATCTACACAGGTGCCTCACCTTTTGAGGTAATTCTAGATCTTGCTTAAGCAAGCCAACATCCTGAAAAAAAAAATTAGTAAGAATGGTTCCTCTAATAATAATGGCAATTCCCTCAAAAATGAATTTCTAACTAATACCATTGTTATGCCACCACTCCAACATATTTTGGTCTTCCTCCCTTCCCAACACCACATCATCTTCTTTTTCTTCTTCTTCGTCAGCAAGCTTTGTAAGTTCTTTTTTGATCAGGAGTTTTATAGCAGCTTTTCTGGTGTAAGGAAAGAGGAAGAAGAAAAGCAAGAGAGAGATGCAAACAGTTCCCAATTTCAATGGGTTGGTGTATGAGTTGAAGCGATTAGTCTCGCCTTCAAGCTCAGAAATCTAAAGTTGCAGATGTTTTTCTTTCTTTCTTTTTTTCTTTTTGTTTTTTTTTTTTTTTGGATTTTCTATTTGAAAACAGAAAGGGCCTCAGTACGCTCATAGATTTAATATTTTTTATTTGCAATTTTACTCATTCATGAATTGACCAAAAAGCCCATTCTCCCACCAAAACATAAAACCCAAATTTCTTTCCAAGCACAAGCACTCATCTTCCCTTTTTCCCTTTTTCCTTCTTTTCCCTCATTTCCTTTTGCTTTCTACCCTTTCCCTTCTTCTCTTTCTACTTCGTTACTCATCTTATTCCCTTGTCATTTATCTTCTTCCTTTGCCATTCATCCTCTTTCCTTCATTTGTATTTGTCCCATTAAATTTGGTAGGGCTCTCCAATGAAAAAGTGCAATGGAGGAGGAGATTAACAGTAAAATAATAGTTTTTAATCAGAATAGCAATGAGAAGGTCAATACTATATGTATTTTGATCTTTTCTAGCCATTTTTGTTCATGTTTTTAAAGAAATTCCGTGGGTTAGTCCATTTTTTGTTCAAAGTTACAGGGCCGAACATTAGTAAGAATGTTCAACTGTTCACAGCCGAACATACGATTCCCTTTCATAACTTATCATAACTTTGTATTGTAGAATGATGCTTCCACACAATGCTATGAAGTTGTTTCGGAATGTATAATGGACTATATAAATGAGTTTACCACTCATGAGGTAACATGTAAGTGAATTATTCATTCAATTCATATTGCGAGTTACTAAAATCTTTGTTAATATGGTGATATGTAGATATCCCACATTTGTAATGTATTAACCAAGTGGGCTCGTGACGTAGATATGAGAAATGGATTTGTCGTTGTCATTAAAATGTCAAATGCCGCTATGGTTGGTTTGAAAGTTAGAATAACACTTGCATGTGAGAGAGGTGGACATTACAACCGACTGATCACTTAAGACAAGGGACCTCCAAATAAGAAGTCTAGAAAAATAAGTTGGAAGTAATGTGGATGCCCTTTTACATTAAAGGGAAAAAAGTTGGATACAGATGATGATTGGATGTTGGAGGTTGTATGTGGAGTGCATAATTATTCGGCTGCGAAGTATCTAGAGGGTCACTCATGTGTAGGGAGATTATCAAAAGATGAAATAAAGTTATTGGTTGCTATGTCAAAGAGCATGGTTTGATCAAATGAGATTTTAGTTACATTGAAAGAAAGAAGTTAATTAAATGTAACAATAATGAAGACTATATACAATGCACGTTATAGATATAAGGCGTTTGAACGGGGTGGGAGAAGTCAGACGCAACAACTGTTGGGGAAGTTGTCAGAGTATAACTACATTGAATATGATAAAAACAGTAGCAATAGTGCAATTGTCACAGACATGTGTTGCACATACCTAACTAGCTCATTAGCATCTCATTACAATTTGGTCTTATACCACATTAGAAAGGAATAATGTCTTACCTTTTTGCCTCTTAAGTCAACACCACTACCTATAACTTCTCATAAGGAGATAGCGATAGGTTTATCAATTAAAATCATTTCATTCGGGTTTCAACTTCTCGGAAGTGATTCAAATTATGTGTTATTTAATCTATTAGATACTAATATATTGTCTTTTTGTAGGTCTTCTTGGATCCATCTCATCTTAATTCACCAATTGCAAATAAATGGCGAAATTCTTACTATCCATCTGCAACAAGCTAGGCAATTGCATATGAAAATCGGATTGAACATTTCAACAAATTTGTTAATTCAGACGTAGCAAAATGTGAGATGATATTGTTGGATTTAGTCAGACGTTGTTGTGTTATTACATTGTAATAACATTTATGGCGAAGATCTTATGTATCATTGTGATTTCAAGTGTATTACCATTATTCAAACGGAATTGAGTTAATCTATTGAAGTTCAAATTAGATCATTTATATTACTATTCGTTATTGAAGTTAATACATCATATATCTTATGCAAATTATGCAAATGAAACCTATTCAATGCATACAAAAAACATCATTTACATTAAAATCAACTTTTGTCCCTCATTTACCTACGAGGGTAACTACGTGATGTCATACTGGGGTTTCAGAAAATTTGTTGAGCATCTACGAAGGATACTCCAAGCAACACGTGGAGGGTATGCTCCACTAAAGTGCACATCCCCTGCGAATTTTGAACGCACTCCTCTTCAGTCATTAGATCAAGTATTCTAAGTGCATTTTGACAATGCTACAATAAACATTTTAAAAGAGTTAAAACAGTAAGAATAATGAAGATGAATAATAAAATAAAAAACACGTTAAAATTCGATAATTGATTAACCATACTTCCTCATAATTTGTGGATGAGCTAGACTGTGAATCATGGAATCGTTAGCGAAATCTAGATCTATGCTTTGGGTTTTGGAGTAAAGTCCATGAAACTCGTGTGCACCAACCTATGTAATAGCATACACAATCAGATGGATGCTTCATTGGCTGACTCTGGTTTGGTTAAAGTAGTCTGTGATTCTCCCATCCTTCCCAAACCTGATCCAAATAGAGATATGATATTATATTGTTGAGCAGTTAGACTTCGCATGCCACGAATAGGACTAATGGTGGGCGAGGAATAGTTTGAACTTTCCTAAACTGCCTCAGTACTCTATCTAGATTGTAGGGCTCAACAATGTCCATACACTTAATGCACCTAGCGTAAAAAGTAACCTCCTAAAATGGATGGTGGCACCTACTAGCTCCATAGTGATCTCGCGTGACCTGAAAATAAGATAACAAGCATAGAGAGTTGAAAGATCGGAGCCATATAACAATAATTCACATATAATCTCTGTATATATTAATACCTTATCAATACCCATGTCGTGAAGATGCTCTCGTATTGTGGTTAAAAGATGCATATTTCCAGACTCCCTACAAGGATGCTAACGATGCACTCGGGGATGGTTCTCTTGATACAAGAGGTTGAGAGTCGGAGCAAAATTCTCAAAATGCTCATATACCCACACTTTTAGTAAGGTCAAATATCTGACTATTTGTTTTACTTTATACCGGGTAACTAATCCCAATTACCAATATAAATATGCCAAAGCATCAGTACCCTATGCGTATGAATTCACATGATTTACATTCGTAAAAATGTGAAGATATATGATTGGCACTCGTGTACCACTCTTGTCAATAAAATAGCTTACATTCTAATCAATACAGCAAGTACGCTCTCATTACACAATCGATAGCTTCTTTTTCAACGGCATTGCAACTTCTTAAAATTGGAGCTTTAGCCACTCCAACCTTACTGATTGGCCATGTACCTGCACAAGCTCACTGTATATCTCTATGATTCAATTCCAAATGCTTCCTCTAATAGCTCACTTGTTTCAGGAGTTGTGGTTTTTTCATTATATAAAACAAGACAACCTTTAACCGGGATTCCGATGATGGAGGTGACATCGTCCAATGTGATGGTCATCTCATTGAATGGCATGTGGAAAGTGTTAGTTTTGGAATTCTACCTTTTCACAAAAGAAGATAAAAGACCCTTATTTATAGATCTGTAAGATGCATTGATCAATGAACCACGATTTTGCATTCATAAATTATACATTATTGAAGGCACTCAGAGTAAAATAATCTTTGAATATGACAAATAAACAAACCTGTCCTTCCTAAATAAATTCCGCAATATGTGTTTCGAAACTACTTAATAATAACCAATCTACTTTCCCCACATACCTTTCTTCTACATTAACACTTTTTATTCTCAATATCGTCTTTAAATTCTAAGTGGGGGACTTCGAGAACTTCTTCAACTCGTTCACGATGCCTCTTATTGGACGCTGTCGGTCAAACTTTAAAACTACTAGCCATATCTGTCAATGTAAAGCTACTTTAGCATACAAATGGAAAATACAGAAAGACATAAAAAAAAAAATCATTCAGCCAAGACTGGCCAAACATTATAATATTGTTCGGCCTCGTAGGGTTGAATAGGGTAGAAGAAAAAAAAGAAAAAGAAAAAACAAAAAAAAAACACGAAAAAATCCACAAATCATTCATCTTTCTTTGATCACTATGGATGGAAAGCTTTCCCCTATCACAGTAATTTATGCAAATAAGTTCATCTAATGGAATTCAAACATAACATGATTCAGTTTACATTGGATAATGTATGAAGCTATGAAAATGGTGGAGAGCAGAGAACAGAAGAATAAGAGGTTACCTTTGAAAACAAAAGATAAGAGAATAAAAGAGAAGAGAATGGAAAGAATGGAATGCCCTAGAGGCGAGTGCCTTGGAGGAGGAAGAGAAAAGGAAAAATGAGATGAGTGTAGAGAGAATGGAAGAAAGGCTAACTTGTATATATATTTGTGAGTGTGGAGAGTTAAAATCAAAATTTTAAATTTAATATGATGAGTGTAGAAAGAAAGTGAGTCCAATGAATCCCTTTTTGAGTTTATATAGTAGCTCCCCCTTTTTTTCCCCCTAATAGAAAACGGCGAGTTCGATTTTCTCTAGTTAGATGAAAAAAATAAGAAAATACTGCAGTGGTTGCGTATGGCCACTAATGTATACTTAGGCTTTGGGTGAGGTTTATGGTTTGAGGGTCTTTATGTGAATTTTAATAAAATTCTAAAAATAAATTAGAAGTTGAAGGGGGGAATACTTTTAAAGTGGGGAGTTTGTAAAAATTTTCCATTTATACGACTTCCCCTGTTCGGCGTACCCTCGTTTCTTCTCCCACAAGCACGCGGCTGGTTTCGTTTGCCCCTTCCATTTTCCTTATTTGCAGTGCTTTGGCGGTGGAATTCGTCTTTAAACCCTCTCTCTCTCTCTCTGTCCTTCCATCTAATAGAAGAACCCGTCGAAACCAAGTTCAACCCTGCCAAAATTTCTCACCTAAAAGGTACGTTCTGTCTTTCAGATCCCTATGAATCCTCTCGTTCTCACTAGTTTTCTAATCCTACTCGTAGATTTTTCTTCTTCTTTTTTAATCTTTCTGGATCTGAATCGAATCAAGATGCTTAGAACCCGAGTCCTTACTGTAAAGGCTAAATCAGATCTGGTGTGATCCTATTCTGAGACTAAGGGGCTGTTACCATGAATTCCAGGGGTTTTTGGGATGTCCCCATTTTGGTTTGTCCATTTTTGTGGATGACCCAAAATGGTATCAGTGGCGAAGCGTGTCTTGGATTTGTTTTCTGGCCCAAATCAGTGAAGATTACTGAGTTGAATGAATTGGGATTGGGAAAGCACACTGAATCTTGCAATTTGAAATTAAGGGTCGTTTGGGATGTATATATTATTGTTGGTGTGAACGATGACTGTCCTTTTTGGAGAGAAAATGGGGCTGGTCTGGAAGCAGTATCTCTGGTTACACACTTAGCTGAAATGGCTGAATTGAGATTGCACATGGTATTTTGCTAACTTGATATTTGGGTCTCTAAAAGTGTTCATTTGTTTGTTTATTTATTTGGGTCTTCGTCTCTTTTAAATGAATCTGGTTGGCCTTTTTTTTTTTTTCTTTTTTGGGGAAGTTGAAGCTGGATTTTTTTTGAGTGTAGATAGTTCTGAACGATGATTGCGACCTTGAGAAATTATGGGAATTTTTGATGCTCTAGAGGACCCTGAAACAGAGTTACCTAGACCGCTGCTCCCTCACCAAGTGATTGACATCATGGCATGGTTTCATTTTGTTCATGATGTGGTTTGCTCTCCAAGGATAATTTGTTTGCAACCTATGCTGCAGATAGGTCATAGTTTGAATGAAAGATTGTATTGGCATGGTCAAAATTATTGGTAGATGCCCGCGATGGATTTCCATATTTGTTTCCTTCACTGTTAGTGATACATAGTGTTTTCATTGTGTGCCCTAATGAAAATAGCCCATGGAAATGCAGAAGTTAAGAGGGCTAAGAATAAGAAATATAGTAACGATCTCCATCGCTATTCAAGAAAGGAAAAGGCCAAAACTTGAATGGCTAGTATCTAATAATCTGGTTGTATTTGTTAGTGTATGTCTTTAAGGTCTAGTGGAAGAGATTGCGGATTGACTAATTAGGTTTAAAGGCGACCATCTTATGATGCTTTTAATGCGACTGAGCCTGAATGCCTGTTGTCTTATAATCTAGTTGTATTTTTTGTTAGCATTTGTCTTGCTAAGTCTAATGGAAGAAATCAAAGACTGGATAGTTAATGACCATCTGCCAAGCTAGCAATGTCTAAATTGTATTCTACTTTCTAAGTGAACAAGACTAAGAACCAAATTAATTAGAAACCCATGGACCAAGTGAACTAAGACCTGCAAACCAAGTGATCCAAGGCGACCAATTAAGCAATCTAAAACAATTAATTGTCCCAGCTAACCAGGATCATGGTGCTTAAAGCAAACTGCGACCAACAAAATGTGATCACGAATTATGATCTAGCAATCAAGATATCCCTGCCTTGGAGTATGTATGTGATGCCTCTCTGGTCCTCTCTTTATTATCTCTAACCCTCCTCTGGTGTGTGTGATCCCTCCTAGCTTAACTCAGTACGACTTGATTAAGAATCTAAAAGTTGATAATGCTTGATTGGTTTCAATTATTTCCATATCTTGGACTTCCCACATGGAGAAGATCCAATAATTTATAGAAACAACTAGAGATGGATTCACCGAGGTTGGTCATTTTCTCGAGAATGCAACTAGTGTGCTGGTTAAGGTATTGTCCCACTAGGGGGGCTGGTTGATGCAGGACAGACCCATAGTCCCCTGTGGGTCGACCCGTCTTTGGGCCTAGCCCACCTATCCTAGTTTATTTAGGGTTTTATTTGCTTTAAGTTATTTTAATAAGATGTTTTAATGATGTTTTAATCTCGGCCATCAATGTGATTGGATGGTCTAGATTAATCTTAGGGTTTGTCTTTTATCTATTTAAGCATTGTAAAGCCATTTTGGCTCGGTAGTTATGAATGATTAATGAAAAGTTTGGGATTTTTCCCAAGTTTCTTCGAGTTCTCCTTGAAATCTCTAACGCCTTGCCTCTTGCAATTGGAGTTTGGTGTGAGCCCAATTTCTAACGCCTCCTGCGACTAGAGTTTGGTGAGAGCCCAATTTTCCCCTCTATTTCCATTTTCTACCTTGCCCGCCCCGCGTCTCCATCCCGTTCCGCATTACTGGTCTTGGGATTGAAGTATGTGAGGAATGTTGAAATTGGTTTTAGTCTTGCTTTAACCAATTATGTTACATTGGTTTTAGTCTTGCTTAAATGACCATGTTTTGATTGTCCAAAAAGGTAGTTTTGGAGACCCAACACTTTGGATTGAATTTGGAGGCCTTACGAAACTAAAGATCTGGGGGAGAAATGGGAATGTAGGGCATTCTTCAGGAAACTAGCACATTGAAAGGTCCCTTAGAAAATTGAATATTGGCTGGAAATGAATATCTTACAAGTTTATATTTTCTTAAAGTAATATATGAAACTAGTAAGTTGACTTGTAACCTTGTTGTGTCAACTTGGTTTTACTGGGTTTGTAGTAGTGGTGATAAGTTTATTTTTACCTTCTCTCTCTCCCTATATATATGTATATATATATCAATGGTATTATCACTAGCATATTCTTCTCTTGAGCATCTATATTATTTGTCGACACACATTAACCGATTCAACCATATAGTGATTCATTTTTTCACTATTGCCTAAACCTCATGTTTGTGATGTCTACACTTATTGGAAATGAGACAAGTTCTTATGAGATGGGTTTTAAACCTTGAGCTGGGGGCCACTCAGTCACCCTTGAGTTGAGTCGACTCTCACTCTAGAGTCCTCAAAAGGAGAAAATAGTTAAAAATGCTTAAAAAGCTTAAAAAGAGGAAAAAGATGATGTCCTATGATTTTGAGCCGCAACCTTTTGAATTATATAAAATGAATTTAAGTAATAGTAGGTGATTGCATTTGGCTTCCATTTGGTTGGATGAGCATTACCTCTGATCTTTGAATGCTTAAATATCTCAGAGAATGCAGTTTTGATTCTTTCTAGATAAAAAACTCCAAAAGCCTCCAACATCAATTCACAATAAGAAAATAGAGGGAAAAGTACTAGTTCTGGCTTTTCCCCAATAGGATTCAGCCAGATTTGGCTCAGGGGTGACATGTTGGTAGGGACCGAGTTCGAGTTGACTTGGTCTCGGCTTTTAAATCCTTTCTTTTAAGTCAACTAGTATACCTTTTCTTTTAAAATATCGCCAACAAACAAGTTTTTTTGAATGAAGAACAGTGCACCATTAAAAGCCAGGAATTTTAATATAAACAGATGTTGAGAGAGATGCGCATCTCATGGTGAGTATACAATTCCTTTATATAATGAATGAGGATAGGCTTCCTCATTCATTATATAAAGGAATGAACTAGGATATCTCTGCAGTTAACCTTGATTATAAAGGATTAAACGAAAATATGGTAGCCTTCAATTCTGTGCTATATGGTACATATGTATTCATACACAATGCATGCAAACAAGGTTTACCAAAAATTAAATCAGTACGCTTGGTTAACTGGTTTGCTGTCACCATTACACTTTAGGAAACCAGGATTCAATACCTATGAAAAAGTGGATATATTGGCAATGCTTTACTATGTAATCCCCTATTCAACTATTCTATCTTACTCCTGACTGGCTTCTAGTTGATGCTTTTCTAAATATAGCTATCTGAAGAACAGTACTACAATGTACAAAATGTGGGTATACAAAGAAAATTTCTTTTTGGGTAGATCACCTAGAAAACTTAGAATAGAAAATAAAAAAAGAAAAAAAAAAGAAAGAAAAGAAATAGTTCACCTAGAACTTCGGAATGATCACTCTACAAGCGACGATGTAGTACATCCTGTCTGCCTACTTCTTACATCTGTGTGTGTAAAAAAAAAAAAGGCCAAATGTAGCCTACTATTGTTCTTAAATAACTGAATTTTCACCAATTTTGACATTGCCATTAGTTGTCTTGATCTGATAATCATTATTTCCTGTTCTCTTACAGCCATGTATGACAATTTGGGAGCAAGCCAGGCTGGGATGCAGAGACCCCCCTTAAACCCCCAACCTAGTCCATTTGGAAATGCATTTTCTGGGGCTGGGTCAGGACTGATCCGAGGTGGGTTGGGAGCATATGGGGAGAAAATCTTGGGTTCAAGCTCTGAATATGTGCAAAGCAATGTATGTACCATACAGTATTCAGAATTAACATGCCTTTGCACACACAGACACCAAGTACATGTTGAGTAAATGCATTATGTTTTGATTAAACCAGTTTCCAGTCTCTATAATTTGTAAATGGATGGTGATCCAATGCCATCCATATGATGGGCCTTACCCTGGGTCAGAGACATCTTAAAATTTTCCAACTGGATTACCTTGTGAGTTGTGGCTCTTATTACATGCGGACCATTGGCTATAATTGATTACTAGCCATGATACAAACAGTAGCCATAGTTACCTGATTCAATTGGATGGGTGTTGAATCACGAACCATTCGATTCGAATAACTCATTATTGGATTCGTTTGATTCGGAAATCTCAAAAGCCCTTTGTTCGGTGTAGTTAGATGACTCCTTGAGGAAGAAGATGATGCTCCTATTCCATGACCCAACAAAATCTATAGTTCTCTGACTCGCAATACATCCACGCCAAACGATCACAGAGCCATGCCAGACAGTCACAAAGCCACGCCCAGACGATCATTAGTACTTCTCATTTGAATCTCCCTCTACAGACTACCAACCAAAAAAAAAAAAATCTCTGCAAAATATCTTTCCATTTCTAGATCTCCTTTCTTTGATTGAAAATCACAAAATATTTTCTTCTCTGATTTTCTCTCCACCCTTCCCGTCTTGGAATGGAAGAAAAGAGCCGATGGAAGATGGAAAGGATAAGGGCAAACACACCATAAGACGATACTGCCCTTACAGTCTGGATTCTAAAAGGGTGAGACCATTGATTTTGGCAGCTCATTGAAATAAATGTATCACCGACCCACTTTTCAAATCCACACAATTAAGAGCACCTTGTCTAGTTACAGTCAATTTCATTGTCAGATTGACCTTGGCTAAAATATCTGATTTTGCTTATTTCAATTGTATGTTCTATTTTTTGTATTTAACAATTGATCACTTGATATAACCACGACCAAAGTGTAATTTTCCGAAATGATCAAACAATGTGGGTTAGTATCATAGAGTATTTTTTTATTCATATGTTTTATATATGCTCAATTTTTTTAGTGGGACCAATTCTAATTGAAGTAAGATTTGATAATTGCCTATGCAAACAGGAGGTGTTCATTTTAAGAGGTTTAGACTGTCAATGGCTGGGCCAACTTTAGAGTTTCACTTCTCTCAAGTGAGTGAGAAACTAAAGGATCTAGACTCACAACTGAATAGTAAGGCCTTCAGTGTGTATTAAATCGTTTATTGTGAAAAGTAGTCACAATTGAGAGTGTGGGGCTTACCTCAGGCATTGACTATCAAGGAGAATACAAAGACTAATAGGCTTTGCCGGTTCACTGAAAAATATACTTTGATACCCTTTTAATAATCATTCATTTTCTAAATATTATTTTTAATTTAACACACTTGTATGAGACTTTTTGTTTGGATTCAAATGCGTTTAATCATTTTCTTTAAAATCTTTAGTCATGTCATTTTCATGTTTCTTTTGTGGCATTTAAGAACTTTTGTAAAAGAGAATTCAGATTAGACATGAATAATGGCAAACTATCATGAATTATATATCTGAATTAGTACATCGAATTTGTCGAATTCGAATTACGAATTAAGCGAACCGTAAAACGAATCAAATGAGCCTACCGGTATGAATTTTCGAATTGGGTTACATGTTGAATTACGAACTGCGAATTCGAATCCGAATTGGTTGAATTACAAATCAGGTAACTTTGACAGTAGCTAGGGTCATCCAATACTGAGATGTTTGGGATGGCCTATCCTGGATGGTACCTGTTGATCAACTTAGATTACTTAAAGTTGGGATTGTATCATCCCCATGTGTCTGTAACACGAGTACAGGTATCACCTATGGGTCTTAGCTACTTAACCAATGTTTCTTTTTTATACTGCTAATCCATTTAAGTCCGGATCAGGGGAAAGGACCCCTCAAGTGTGGACATTTGTTGACCCAAATGCTAGTGTCACCAAAGACGCTAAATCAGTCTGGTTATGATAGGGGAAAGAATCAACACTGCCAGTTGCCTGCTTAGTTGCGGTGTGGACTCAAAATATTAGTCCAGATAGATCATTCCGTAATGAGATAAAAGATCAAAGTTGGAAGTAAGAAGATGCAATACAAAAAGAAAATGAAAGAGGGAGGGAGGGAGGGGGCAGAAGTGTTAGCCAAGGAACATTACGGGAACTTTGGTGTAATCTGATCATTCCATAATGAAACTAAAAGATCAAAGCCGAGTGGTGGGAGGGAGGGAGGGAGGGAGAAGATGCATTGCAATAGAAAAAGGAATCCCTCCCTCCCCTCTCTCCACAATCCTATGGGTAATTGGATGAACTTGCTACAGCAAATCATAGTTGTCAATTTTGTTTCAACTGTATTTTGTTTGAATTTGGATAGAAACATTTTGGTCGGTTCAGCATTTGGGGTTTCATTTTGGAGTTTCGTTTTAATAGAAGTTAAAAAACTAAAATATATAATTTTTCTCAATGTCTCTGCAATATAAAATTAAAAATGTAAAAGTAGAAAGAAAATAGAAATAAAAAATGTATTATTTATCTTTAAATACAATATGTTATTTAGAAAATCAACAAAACTATTTATTTGATCAACAATACAATTTATTATTTGACTTATTTCTTCTTGTTAAATAAAAAATCTATAAGCCATGTTTGTGTGTGACAGCATGACATTATAACATTTATTCTGAACTCTCATCTCTAATTATAGCATCTATAAGCCACGTTGGTACATTTATGGCCCTATTTACACTATTTTCACACCTCAATATGCATGAGCACAAACAATTTTCCATATGTGTCATTTACACATGTGAATGACTTCAAACAAACAACCCCCTAATGTCATCCTTAAATATCGTAAAATAAATACATTCATGCAAATTTTTGTTCACAAATTTTGTTTTTCAGCTGAAATCTGGATTGAAATGACTGAACCAGGCCAACATCTGGATCAGAATTTTATGTGAGGCTGTTCTTTCTGTCACTTGGCTGAAGCATTGTTTTGGCCAGTTCAACCTAGATGAACAGAAAAGAATCCTAAGGAGCAGATTGTCACAAGTGGCGTGAGTCCAAGCTTAACTCAAGTTTTCTGGCTCCTCAGGTTATGCGTGTTGGATGAAAAGGGAAATGATGTGCTCATAGACTATAACACGGCTTCAATCCATGATGGCTAGCCTTGATTTAAGGAGAGCCAAGGGAATGGTCCTCTTAAACCATGGTATTCTGCAGAATGCTTCCATGATTCATGGGAAGAATGGTGGAATCCTTGATGATTAAAGTATGGAGAGGGATATGGGTCATGTGGTGGGTTTTTTTGGGGTTGGGGTTGGGGTTGGGGGGGGGGGGGGGGGTGGGGTGTGGTTGTTTATCTTTAATTTTTTTTAATCAGGGACCAAACTCTAGTGTTGACTGTAGAGATTAGCTGAATAGGGAGTTGTTGATCTTGCAAAGGAATCCAATATGAATAAGAACCTTTCGATCAAACAAATATTTCAACGACTTGATTCTCATTTTCGTATTTTGAAACTCAAAGGGATCCACATGATGGGAAAATTTTTCCAACCAAATTCTTTCTAAATATTCTATTTCAACGAATTGGCCCTTACTAGAATTATGCAATTACAATGGGGAGAACAAACCACAACCCCCCTTCCCCCTTTTTTTTTATTGTTTCCCTTTTCTCTTTGCTGTTCAAAGAGGGATCTGTTCTTATATTACGTGGATATGTACTTTCTACTAAGGTGACATAGACATAGTTGTTGTCCAAAGAGGTACTACGCTCGGAACCCAATGGGCCCTGGCCACTTTGCTATCAACCTGATCCAGGATTGGATCGATGCAAGATTGGTGTTGTTGCGAAGTGTTTATCAGGATCTAACCAATTACCAGAATATTAGAGTGTGTGTCCTGCCTGGGATTGTACTGATTGTTTGATTGAATGGGCAGTTTTACTTGGATTCTATCATAATTTTATCTTTTCAATTATCAGTCACATACTCATGTTGCATACGCCCATGGTGACAATTTTCCCATTTCTAGCCGTTTCATAAACATGTTGGGGTCCCTAATGCTCCTGAGGATTGATTGTGAGGGTTTTTCTAATGATTTATGGGGTAAGGAATAGCTCCTAAACCAATCGAAGTGGATCACTGTACATATAAACTGTTGAATGTCTATAGCGATCCATTTCTAGCATTCTTGGCCTAACAAGAGAATTGCTGTTACTTTTTTGCTCAATCTGTATCATATTATTGTAAATGTATTCAGATGCTTGGTGGTCTCTTTGAATGAATTCCCATAGATATCCATCTGTATTTACCTATTGTAACGTTGTAAACAGATTAGCAGGTATTTTTCTGATCCTCAGTACTATTTTCAAGTGAATGACCAGTACGTGAGGAATAAGTTGAAGGTGATACTGTTTCCGTTCCTACACAGGGTATGTAATGGCTGGCCTGTGTTTTCCTTCCTGTTTTTCTTGCTTCTAAGTTGATCACATTTTCTCTTTGATTTTGGTCCAGGGACATTGGACGAGGATAACTGAGCCAGTGGGGGGCAGGCTTTCCTACAAACCTCCAATTTATGATATCAATGCTCCGGATTTGTACATTCCATTTATGTCGTTTGGTACTTATGTGGTTCTTGCGGGCTTCTCCTTGGGTCTTGTTGGAAAGTAAGTCCTGAGGTCCAAACCTCACCTAGAGCATCAGGTTATGTATTCTGATGTGCCCATTTTATACAGGTCCCAATGATTTGGTGAACCAGATGTTTGATCTGAAGGACTCTGATGTGGATTAATGTCCCTAAAGGCTTCCACATTCTTAGATTAAACCTACCAATTTCTGGCCTTTCCATTTTGAATTGCTGTGCCAGTGCTGTCTCATCCGCCCATTTGTATTCTGAGATTGGATAGCTAGCATATTCTAAGGTAGAAGGCTTTTACCAAATTTTCTCTTTAGTGGTGTCTTGAGCTGGCCAAGCCTTGCTTGGATTGAGCTGTATCTGGCTGCATTTTTAGGTCCATGGTCTGTCTGGCAATAGTTTCTTACCTTTTACTGAATGAGCAGGGCTTAATCAAATATATGCTTAAATGTCAGTATCTAAGGCCCACTTCTCCCTTACATGTCAAACACAAAATGACATGATATTTATGATATTTTCAAATACTGTTGACTGGCCCTTCTTTCAGTTCTGAATCAGCCAGAATATGCATGGTTATCTGACAGTGACAGGTAAACAGGGTTTGTTACTTTTTGGCCCACCAGAACAGCGAATGCACAGCATGGTTCCCATCCACAGTGTACCTTCAAATCAATGATCTAGATTATGGAATCATGGGGCCATATCCACAGTATGGGTACATTGAGATCCAGTGCAGCATTTACATCTTGATATGTAGTTCTCAGAAATTGCTTTCCTACAGCTACACTAGTCTGTCTCATTTTTCTTATTATTATTATTTTTTGAAGCAGGTTTAGTCCAGAAGCTTTGAGTTTGCAGTTCACGAAGGGACTGCTTGGCTGGTTCTTGCAGGTTGCGGTGCTTAAAGTTATGTTATATTCACTGGGAAGTGGAGAGGCTCCTTTGTTGGACATTATTGCATATGGTGGGTATGCTTTCACGGGCATGGCCCTGGCTGTTCTGGCAGGGATCTTTTCGAACTATGCATACTACATTGTGCTGCCCTGGTTTTGCATATGCATGGGGATTTTCTTGGTGAAGACCATGAAAAGGGTTCTATTTGCAGAGGTAAGGAGTTATGAGAGGCATTCAACCAGGCATCACTATCTTCTGCTTTTCATGGCCATAGCGCAATTCCCATTGTTTTTCTGGCTTGGCAATGTTGGGTCATGAATTTTGACTGTATTGTGTTTATGTGATGCGAATGTCATCTCAGAGTTCTGATGTGTATCTTGCTCTTAGGTGACAATACTTGTACTTCTACAAATCTTACTCTTAGGCACTTAGCCATTGATGAAACAGTAATGTTTTGGATCTTCATTTGTTTCCTTCCTAATTTTTTGGGCGAAATCTGTTCTTTTATTTTTCAGTTTTTGTGTACCATTGCCATTTCCGAATCGGTGTCCCCTTATAAAAGATAAGACTCAAAAGTTATTTAAAATTCCTTCTCTTACATCTATCTTTGTTTGTGGCTGTAACTGTGATCACTATCACAAATACCACTTCTATTTAGTATGTTGTGCCTTATGATGCGTTTTTCTTCCCTTTCTGGAAATGCTAATGAAACAAAGGTAGTGCAATAGATTGAAAATAGAGAATAAAATGGTATTTTGAGGTGTCCGCAGGGTATTTTCTCGAGGTTTTTCTAAAATCCATAGCTTGAAGATGTAGAGGGCCTGTTTGGATGGATGGAATTGAATACCTAGAAATTCATTGTCAAATGGGCTGTAACAAAGGATTATTCATGGGGTGAAGGGGTGAAAGCCATGCTGGAGAGATGTAGACTGGATTTTGACTTTCCTAGATTTCAATTATTAAGGTGATGGCCGGTTATTCATTTTTCATCTCCTCTTAATTCATTTTTAAGTAGAGGGGAGATTAATTGTCATTTATGGTTAGTCACATTTGTTTTTTTAATTTTATTTCCTTTTAAAATACAAGCCCTAGAAATCCCAGGAATTCCATTATATTAAGCAAACCAGCACTTATTTTTATTAGTGGTTAAAATGCTAACTGTTTTTTGTTTAATCTTAAGTTGGATATTTCTTTATTTCAAGAAAAACACAAAATTTGAATATTGTGACTTGTTATTCTGAGATCATTGTTTGTGCATGTTTTGATGACCGCACAGCTCAGTTAATGGCAGGCTAATTGCCTTCATATTCACATCCGATTTACAACTTGGGAGCAGAAAATGCGAATGAAACTATCAGATGCACCGTTTCAGTTTAGGTCCAGGTCCAGCACTAGCCCAGATCTCATGCATGAGCCCAACTGATAAGAACCATACAGGGCTATGGGTTCGTCCTTTTTACATTGGCCCCTCCCTCAGTAATGCCAGAGCCCGTTAAAGACCTGCTTTTAGTCTTAAGAGCTTCTGTATTATTACCATATTACCATTTAAATAAGTAATTACTGGCTGTCTCCCGTGCTTTGCATGGGATATACAATCAAACTGAGTGATTTCTGATGACACACAATCATAGGGTAGAGATTGATCTATTGGTTTGGATAGAGGAAGGTGGGCTTCATTGTGGAAACTTCTTGGAGATAAAGTGAACTCTTCTCGGTGGAGAACTGGATAATTTTTTTCATCATCATCACCAACAAAGCCTTATCCTATCTCATTTCCTTATGTTGTTTAGTTTGTTTATTTCTTTTAAACTTTTATTATACTCTTTAAAATAATATTCATATGTTATAACTAGCACAAAATTACCCTAATATAGTACATTTATCTTAATAGAATGTCTAAAAGTAGTTCTAACATGTGTTGTTTTTTATTACCAAAAAAAAAAAAAGCATATATTGTTTTGTTCTTCCTCTTATATGAGTAGAAACTTTGGTTCCAATTGAACTTTGGTTCAATTTTGATAATCCTAACTTGACAACTAAGAGAATGACTCCTTACCCAAGTCCTGAGGAGTGGCAATTCCTATCAGGGTATCTAGGATTTGAATACGAAGCATAAAACATTTGCCACAAAAAAAAAAAAAAAATCCTCACTGAAAATTCAAGATTGATGGTCTCTGATACTTCTACATACTTTGCATCTTGAGAATGATAACTCAGCACTGCTCAAATAATAATAATTTTACAATTTCTAGTAAATATTACAAGATGTGCAACATAACATTTCACTATTGCAGTCATAGGTTGCTCTTAAGCCTTATTACCAGAAAAAAGAAAAAAAAAGGGAAATATTGCCCACAAGAATGTTCTTATTTTGAACATCTACAAATGTTCTAGTTGTTAATTTTGATAATCAACCCAAAAGGAGCGACCCTTGAGAAAAGCCAAGCAGAGCCTCTTCCATGCCTCTTGATTAGGTACATATGCCTCCATGCTTGCCTTTGCCAGTTCAACATGACCACTCTGCAAAAGATACAATCAATTTTAACAAAGAATTCTCCATATTCTAAGACTCCATAAACCATAAAAGGTTCTTTATCGTTTATTATTCTGCAGATTCTTTTTTGGAATGCTTTTGGCTTCAGGACAATTCTTAAACATATATAATAGGCAAGTTACAGATAACCTGCCTGATATTTTATTAAGTTATAAATATTCTGCAATTTATATTTAAATAAATATTGATCTCTGTTGTGACAGATTAAGTTTGTTTCCATCCTCTCTTTGCTAACAGAATAATTTTAGAAAATGTTAAAATGATGGAAAATGCATGGGTAACTTCAAATAATATAATAAAGTTTATGACAATACAGTTCAACTACATTTATTTTGTTCCTGACTGGATCTGACAAAAACCAATATCATTTTTGGCCAAAACATTTTTAGGCATGAGATGATATGACTTGATTTCAGCTACTTTAAAAATCATGGTTTGTGGGGTAGGGAAATAGAGCTGCAACATAGAATGTTACTTGAATGAGATGGCACCCTTGGAGACGATCAATGAGGTGCAAGAGTATGTCTTTGGAGTACTCTGGATGGCCTTGAATGCCCATTATGTGGTCCCCACACCTAAACATCTCGATCCCCGTCTTCTTTGAGCAAGCCATCACCTCTGCGCGTTTTGGTAGTTCCCACACCTGCCATTGCATTAACGAAAAAAAATTAGATATAGTTATTATGGTTGTATTGATCAAGTAGAACTCTCCTTCATTTAAGTTGCTTGTATCTAGGGGTGGCAATTCTTCTTTTTCTTTTTAATCCTCTCTAGCACAACTCATATATATAAAAATTTGAGAACACTTTATTTGAAATAACCGTAAACTTTATTCAATCAAACTCTTCCATTTATACAAAAGGGAGAGAATAACATTAACAGCTAACTTAAAATTTAAATCCAAATTCTTATCCCTAAAATACTTAATATCTAATCTTTGTCTCTAACAACTCATTCGGTTATCTCTAACAATACACTATACTGAACTCCTAAACCATCAATGCTAGAGATCCAACTCTATTTAAAAGTTCCATACTCTGGTCGTTTATGTGGAGAGGGATGTGCCTCACCATTGAGCTAACGGTGGAATTTCGAGGTGTCAATTCATGACTCTGACATGGTAATTTAGGTTTTGGAAAAAAATCTTTTTTGTTTAAGATGGAGAGAGAGAGAGAGAGAGAGAGAGAGAGAGAGAGAGAGAGAGAGAGAGAGAGAGAGAGAGAGAGAGAGAGTCTTTATGTTGACATTTGGAATCCTATTAGCAGATATTATGTTCACGTTAGAATCATTGGCCACACTAAATTAAGCCCAATAATTCTAACAGTTCATAGTTCAGATTGGCTGAACCTAACCTCAATCTTTGCACTGTGGCCCACCAATTCATCTAGCTAGAACTCGACATACAGATTTGGGTTGACATTTTTGACTGTTATAGATTTGTTGTGGGTTCATATTTTAAGACCAGTACAGCAGTACTTAGAGATGGATAGAGTCAGATATTTAGGTCGAGCAATTATTCTTTGTTTTTAGTAATCCATCTCAACTTGCATCACTCATTGGAATATCCTCAGTCCCATGTATATAGGTCATTCCAAAAGCAATCAAATCAATGGTTATAAGGCAACATTTCAAGAAAACGAAGATCGGGTTTAGCTGATGATGGAGCTGAGTAGTGTTTAATTACAAACCTCATCTCGATGGCATTCAATTATGTTAAGCACAGAAGGAATTTGGAGAGCTGAGAATAATTTTGAGGGAGATAAGTTGACAGTGTTCACCCCCACATCCCATCCATTAACTGCACGCCCTACCTTGCCTCCTATAGCCCGGCTCAAGATCTGCACCAAAACGAAGTAAAACTCTAAGCTCATTTACATGGTTATCGAAGATAGTACTGAAAATAGTAGAATACTACCTGGTGGCCAAAGCAGAAGCCCAGGAGCTTCTTGTGAATTGAATCGAGTTTCTTGAGGAGGGCGACCAGCTTGCAGACCCACGGGTCATTGCCGTGGGCATCATTGCAGCTGCCTGTGATAACGAAGCCATCGTATTTCTCAAGCTCTTTGTCTTCAGGAAAATCTCCAAGTGAGACCCGATACATGTCCCAGATCTCTCCTTCTTCCCTAAGCAATCCCAAGAACACTTGAAAATAACCCCCATATCTCGACTTCACGTATTCCGAATCCTCTGCACACATCAGTACTGCAAACCTCATCTTCTTCTCCACTTCCTCTCCCTCTCTCTTTATATATATATGTGTGTATGTGTGTGAAGAGAATAAGCAGAGAGAGAGAGAGAGAGAGAGAGAGAGAGAGAGAGAGAGAGAGAGAGAGAGAGAGAGAGAGAGAGAGAGAGAGAGAGAGAGAATAGAAATGTATAGTGTGGTGAGAGAATGAAATGAGATCAACTCTATATAAAGGGGTAGAAATAGTACTGGAGGTAGTGTGGTGGGAGAATGCAATGAGATCAACTCTATATAAAGGGGTGGGATCTTGAAAATAGCTCCGTGGTTGGGTATAAATTACTTCCGATTGTCTCTTACAAGTGTGGCATTGTTTTTGGAGTCATGAATTATTTTGAAGGGGCTTGAAGGGGTCTTTGTCTCTTTGATGTTCTTTCACTGCATTTGGTCATTGAATAGGCCATGGTCTTCTGATTCTCACCGTTGCACTAGGAGAATACAATAATATGATGGAAGAAAGGAATGAGAAGTTTCCATTGACCAAGAACAAGTAATGCTGACTTTTCTTTGTTTGCTAGTGAGAGGACTCACAAGCGACGAGTTCAAAGAATGCATTCATACATATAAAAATGAGTTTACCCTGCAGGCTGCAACGTACTGTACATTCCCAACATGGCAAAGCGCCTCAACCCATACGCAATCATCCGTTACACCTTTGTTTCATGCCAAGGATTCTCTCACGCATTGTCATTTTATGTGGAATGAGACCATCAAAGTCTACTTTATTCTCATGGGTCCATGTACTCTTGAGTCACATGCCGGTTGTGGGATGGTGAATCGGCTCACCCAACTAAAAAAAACTTCACTCAGCTTGGAGAGTCAATTTGGCTAACCAGGAGTCATTTTTTTCATTTAATTTATTATGAAAATATTTACAAAAAGATAAAATATTTATTAAAAATATATATTAATTCTCCTGTATTTGTGATAATTATCTCAAATTGATAAACTCTTATATTAAGAAAATATAAAAATAAAAAGACAAAGGAAGAATTGTATTCTCACAACATTTTTACATATATACCAAGTCTTTCCTCGTTTGAGCTGGCCTTTGTCCAACAGGAGGTGACTCGGCTGAGTCACAACTTAAGTCTGTGAATTTTACAACCTTGATATTATACAATTCTATTTGCAATGTTTTTAACTTGGGAGGGGTTGTAGTTTTTTTATTGTTTGGTGTCACCAGGAGCATGTTTGGTAACAAGTAAGGAATTCACAGATTTGAGATTTCTTCACTGCCCCTAGAATATGGATTCCTTACTGCAGATTTGTATAGGTGAGAATCTCTCATCAAAGTCAATAAATATATATTGGAAAAATTGGAGTAAGTACTTAAATCTTCAAAAGTGAGAAAAGTAGTTAAATCTTCAAAAGTGAGAATCTTCAAATCTTTTTGTGTGAGGTTGGACCTGAATATCCTCACAAGTGAGGATTCCCATAGGTCCAAATGTTCAAGAATTTACAATAGCCAAATGTGACGCGACTTTGTGGAGAGAGATTTGCAGTTGCCAAATGTGACACGACTTTATATAGGGAGATAATATCTTCTGCAAGATTTGGTTGACAAACATCATCCAAATGTTTTCTTTCATTCACACTTAAATGTGTTTTTGCTTCATGTGCAACACTTGAAAAAATGTTCTCTAACTATAACTCTGAATTGCTAGAAAAATGTAGAGTATGTTTTTTTTATATCTCAAATAAAAATATAAACTAGAAAATATTATTATGAAAGAACAAGATCATTATCACTTGTAAACCAATTTTATTTTGCTCTTGAAATGCTCTACAAAACTACTAGTCTCTTAAGGATTTGTTTGTGTGTTACCAAAACCTCGAAGTGTTAGTAATGACAACACAAATACTCTTCAATACTTTCAAGTGGCCCTTCCTCCTCCTCAAGTGGAACATGGTCGGTGCGCTTTTGGTGACACCCTTTGATACCATATTAAGTTTGCTTAGCTAGCCATATCGACCAAAGCCTTGAGGCATTTGCAAGGAAAAAAAAAAACACTTGAGCCGTTAGTAGAAGCATGTAGCCTAAATACTTTTTAGTACTCCAATTTAGGTCGAGCCCATCAAAGAGAGTTTTGTCAAACACTACCTTCCCAAAAAAAAAAAAACCTGAAACTATATATTATAAATAAAGTCTCAAATATCAATAATGTCACAGTTACGTGAAAAAGGTATTTTTCTGATAATATTACTGTCTTTTGAAGGCCCAAGATAATATTTTCGTGAAAATATGAGAAAAATGGGAAACAAGATGTTATCTTTATAATTTTTTTTCTAGATTCTTAGTTGCACGTATATTTTGTGATTTCTTCTTTTAGTAGTCTCGGCGTGTGGGTGTTTTTTTTTTTTTGGGAGATATTTATTATCATATATATTTATAGGGAAATAATCCTATGAGAACTAATTCTTACTATTTTTTTATTAGAACTTTAGGTAGGGCCCATCTTGTCACAACTCGAACCCAGGGTTCGGGGATTAGCAAAAGCCAAACCAATGACACACGAACTCCCATGCTTGTACACGTAGACCTGGTCTAAATGCACACGCACAAGGGAACATTCACACGTGCCAAACATGTACGCGGAAGCTGTAGATATTAAAACAACACACGAACAACACAAGAAGAGAATACGAAAACAGAACTGACATAAATACATATGAAGGTTTTACCAAATGAACAAAATAACATATACAATCATGACGTATACAAGCGTGACAAAACTCAAAAAAGAAGACTCCTAAGCCATGCATGTCTAGGACGCTCTCTGGAAGAGTGATCACATCCACTCCTCTAGGCCGGATGGGGCCTCGGAGGTCTTGACTGGAGTCTGGCTGACTGGCGAGGGGTCGGCAGGGGTGTCTGAGCCTGCAACACCAAAAACAACTGTGAATACACAATTCAGCAAAGTATAAACTATAACAAGTTAACACACACTGTGTCGAATAGAATAAAGAACATCATGTTAATTAAAACAGGGCATATTCGTATACTAAGCTGTCATGCAAGAAGGAAACATGCCATATGAATCAAGGTATACATGCTATGTACATAACTAGTTAGCATCTACATTGCCATATGCTCCCAAAATAGGGATCTTATATTGTGCAAAGAACACCATTGTCCGGGCCAGGGTACAAATGGGTCTCGGTTTCCTGGGGTCCGGTTCCCCAAAACGTTTCTTTACTGCAACAAGGCCATGAAAATCACACCAAATTCACCCCGTCGGGATCCTAAGGCTGAGGCTAAGTAGTGCCTGACCATATAGAGTCAATCATGGAAACCCTGAGTAGATCGTGACAATCATATCATGCGTGCATATCTGAGAACATGTCTTATACGTGAATTGTACATGCATACTCAAGGTAAAGTAGCTGAAACAAATAGTCATGCTAGAGAGTGGAGATCAATAATCAACAAACAATATGTCATGCAAGCAACTGTTAGCATAGTGAATCAAAGTCATTTACTAGCCAGTTCTAATCTAATTATCCAGTGTTTCTAACCGTGCATGATGATGTAGTTTTAAGTTATTCGATGCACCGTTGTCTAGTGTTGCATTAAATTAGCTGGTGCATTGAAGTCCATTAATCCAACACCCATGGGGAGGTGCTTAACAACCGGATAACGGGCATGAATGAGTCGCAGCCCTCGAGATCATTCATGTCATACATTCATACCATTGGGCAAGTCTAGGTGTTCTACATTCGATCATGAAGGCCATATCGGTCTTTTCCTTATGCATAACCTTATTATTCAATTTCCAGGGGTGATACGGCTTACCTACGGCTTAACCGTAGGCATCTTACGGCGTAGCAGTAATATGCACTGTGGTTCCACCGCGGTTCCCTTTACTGTTCATCCGCAATTGCGGTTCACCCATATTTTGTTCTACGGCTTAGCCGTGTGTGTTCTGTGGCTTAGCCGTGGCTGAACCGTAGGAGGAAACTGTTCATTGCTTACTTTCAGTTAATCCAGAAGAAGGCACCCTGTACTGATCTACGGCTAGGTCATGGCTGAGCTATGGCTTAAACGTAGTACAATACACGGCTTAGCCGTGACCTGACCGTAGAGGAAAACTGGGTTTTCACCCTCTCTGGACTTTAAGCCGAAGGTGACTTACGGCTTAGCTGCACATGCACTGGTTCGAAATGTGAATCAAGTACAGAAAACCTGTAATGACATCAGAAATGCAGATATCCAACAGAGAAAGAGAGAATACTAGCAAATTGGGCTGTAAACATGTTTTCCATGTAATTTCATGTGAATTAACCCAAAATCAAACAAATACCAACATGGGTTTTTACAGATTATGGTTATACTTGCCTTAATGGGGTTCAATTACACAACTTGCTATCCTTGGGCTCATACACAACCAAACATCAACCACTGCAACATGCATGCATGAGGAAGAGAAAGAACATCAAAACATATCATGCAATCATGGAAACAAGAAGGAGAAGAAGTAGATGAAGGAGATGAGGGAGATGGAAGAAACCTCAACTCACCTCAACCAACACACCAGGGAATGAGAAATCAGACTCCCTCAATTAGGCTTGATCGATGAAGAAGAGAACTCAGGAGGGAAAGAGAGAGAGAGAGAGAACTTCACGTGAACAGTGAGAGAAGAGAAGAAAGTGAGGGAGTTGAGTCGGTGCTAAGCTCTTATATTGGATCAGATTAAAGTTCAAATTACAAACAAGTCTAAGGTTAAGGCAAATTACAATTCGAGTCAAATCCGAGTATAACGAAATCATACGACATCGGTTACAAACGACGTAGTTACGGAAGGTAACGAGCTTAACAAAATACACGTGTTGACATCAAGATGATGCAAAAATGACCATGTCCAAGAAAAGCTAAAATTACGAAAAAGGGCTTGGTCTATCTGATCCAGGTCAAACTCAACCCAACTATCTATCCATGACCCGCAACGAAAACAAAACACAAGCAAAACACAATTAGAAACGAAAACAACATTAATTAGCCGCTAAACGAGGTTAAGCTGGGTCGGAGTGTTACACATCTATCATCTAATCCAAATCTTGCAATATACAGGAGCCCCTTTGAAAGTCACTCGCATTAAGTTTTGGTCAAATCTAAATTTATTGGACCGTTGGATTGACCTTACACCAATCCAAATGGACTGAATTTGTGGGCCACGGATGAAAGGGTTAGGGACATGTGATTGGGGCCAAACTTGATATGTGGGATGGTCCCACATAGATCTTTCCATTCCCCCTAGTCCTATCCCCAAATGGTACCCACAAGTGGGCCCCATAAAAAGTTCTCACGATAGGTGTGTGAGAATAGTTCTCACAGGATCAAAGCCCATATATATATATATAGATATTTGCTTTCTTCACTTTAGTTCTACCCGCTGTAAGTTGCCATTTGCCTTGGCATATGGGTGCCGAATGGTGTTGAGAGTAATTCTTCCTTCCAAGAAAAATGGGCAACAATAATTTAATCTTTCTAATTTTAAACGTACATATGTTTATTTATATTTATTTATTAATTTTTATTAGTTAAACTCTAATTAGATACACAGAAAAATTTTCCAACAATATCCCCGGAAAACCCCATTGTTGAAATTATTTCGATATTTCCTCATGCTGGTAATTTCCTGAAAACAGTAATAGTGACAGTTGTTACAAACACTAAGGGCCATCAATATTCACTTCAAGAGGCCCAATACAAACACGGCCCATGCATCTATCTCACTTGCTTCGTGACTGAGTTTGGAAATTGGGTCTAAGGCACATTACATAAAGGTTTCGGCCATGACCATATGCAATGGTAAATCCATTCGAAAACTTCCTACACCTTGATCAGCCAATGTAAAGCATATATATATATATATATATATACTATTTTGTTTACATTTATAACACTCTAAAAGAGGGACATTAATTTATAGTTTTCTAAATATTGAAACAATTTAATTTAATTATTTTTAAAAGAGAACAAATAGGCTTAATTTGACTTAAATAGAGACCAAAGTAGTGGGATCATCTCTTCTTCCATTGATAGCTTAGTAGTGAGTCATCTTCCTCTTAGTACAAACAATCTGATGAGCATCTCATTCTTCACATAAATAACACTAGGGACTTGGTTAATGTGAGTATAGTTGTACTTATGTGAGTGCTCACCATGCAAAGAAAAACAAGGGATAATTACTGTATAGATGACCTTATATCCAACAATTGCCTCAAAACTCTCAACAAAAAGATAATTCATAAACAACTGTTCATATAGAAAAGGACGTCATGTAGATGATGAACTCTAAGACTTTTAATATCGTACAGCTATATAATATCGAATAACATGATATCCTATAATTATAGGATATTACATGAAATTCAGATTTTTTTCACCCCTTCCTTTCTATCGATGAGGGGTGAAATAATGTCTATTTCTTCTAATAAGCAAAGAAAGATAAAAGGCACTGTAAAATAACTTTTACTAGGTCGTCTTCATTTTTCCTCTCGTTTTCCTCCTTTTCTTCTTACTGGGGTTTGGATGATAGAAAAACAGTATAACAAGGGCCTCAACTCGGGAACCCAAAAAGAGCAGAAACGATAAAGATAATTCAGAGTTTCATGGTGAAAATATGTTTTGGTTGAGATTGGAAAGGGGAGATTGTTCCATATTCTATATGTGTTTGATATCGTGTTGTTTGATATTATACCTAGTTGGGACATCGCGTTGTTCCATATCCTACAATAAGTTTTAAGAATAAAATCATTGCTTAAAAGGGGAATTCTTTTTTGTATGAATAATTACATGTGCATTATCTTTTTTTAACAGTTCTGAGGTAATTGTCGAATTTATGGGCGTCTGCACAGTAATTATTCCAAGAAAACAAAGGGTACAGAAACCAAAACCTTTTTTTTTCCATGGAGATATGTTGTTAGTCGGTTGAAGTCTGACGAAGCGATCTGTTGTCATCACCGCATTTGTTCTGGTCGCAATCCACGGCGTTGACCCATTTTAATTAGTAGGAGGACTAAAACTCAAATCCTTAAAAAAAGGTCTGCCGTAATTCCTTTACCATGCCAATGCAATGTGGGAAAGTCCCGTTGAAGTTATTGTTGACTCTTGACCGATCGGTTCGTGGGTTTCGATTAGAGGGGATCTTTCATTTTCTTGGAAATGTTGGTGGAATATTGAAACTGAATGATGATGGAGGAGTGCCAGACTAATGCCATTTAATTAATTATTAATGTTTGTAGTTTTTCCACTTGATGTCATGGAGGTGCTTGTGCCTGGTCCTCCCATGCATTGTAGTATGCTGTTCTAAGTTATTGGGCTGCCCGAATAATATCATTCCACTCAACCCATGATTTGAACCATTGGTGACTTTCTTCGAGTCTTGGTATGTTCAAATGATCTTTAACCCAGAATTTACTTTTATGTAATTTCCTTTTTAAGAAGCGCGTAGATTAGGGTTTAGGGTCCATGGTTGCCGTTGATGCAATTCAAATTTGAGATTCATTCATTCTTTTTAATAAGTTTTTAGGGGTTTGTTTGTCTGTGTTCAAATTCATAGAAATTGACTACATAAAAAATTCATGGTAAAATAAACTCTACTCAAGAGTCATTAAAGAAGTCAAAGATAAAAGGATATAAGGTGCAGTTGTAGATAAGACCTTTACTTTCTTATGTATTGAAATATTAGGGTAATGGCTGAGTATTTATTTGCCATCTTCTTTTGATTCTATTTTTAAAAATTTACCTTTGATATTCATTTTTAACTACTCATATTATGAAGTATATGTATTTAATATATATTTAACCTAAATGAGTCTTTCATATTTTTTAGCAAGAAAAACTTAAAAAACAATTCGCATTTTTTTTTTTGCAATTTGGTGAGATGCTTTCTATAAAAAAAAAAAAGCTAAAAAACAACTTATATCTCCTACAAGAAAGAATTTCTTTCAGGGGATCATTATGGGGGTTAGAATTACTTTCTTTGTGAAACCAAGGAATGAATAGTCCAGAATCATAAATTGAATTGCATTCTTATTGGTAATATAATTTAATCAAACCTACAACCTCAAGTTTGCGGTAGTGTATGCCTACCACCGAGCCATAGGCTCTCTTGTCCAGTTTATAGGTTGAGCCTACTTCCGGGTTTTCTACTAGTTTATCAGGGTTGGAATAAGTTAGGCCTCTTTTTTTTCTTTCCCACCCAAAGTCAGATCAAGGTAATTTATTACATTGGCCATTGTTGAATAAATCCAGATTAAGAGATTGATCCTGCCCTCCAAAAACAACTCTCTCGATCTAGCTACACCACAGATTCCAACCAAACAGACTATGCACCTTGAGATGGAAAAGTCAACGCCATCATAGAATCAATAATTTTATTGTTACTGTACACGAACTGGTACATACAAATATTATTTATTTTCTGACAGTAAAGAAAATTTTAACAAAGGGGCCAGGTACATGTACAAATGTTATGGTCTCAATTTGGATAGCCAATCCAAAAAGGCAGTCTCTGCAACAAAGGACTGCCCTTGAGAAAAGCCAGGCAGAGCCTCTTCCATGCCTCCTGGTCAGGTTCATATGCCTCCATGCTTGCCTTTGCCCATTCAACATGATTACCCTGCAAAAATATACAATCAAAATTAAAAAGCATGCCCTGTAATGTAAAACTTGAAAGAAAGCATCCAATAATTCTTTTTGGATGCTAAATTAAGGAGAATCATGTCTTATATTGACTATAAAAAAACCGATGCAGTGCATTTTTATAAATAATTACCTCTATTAATTTGAAGCTCTTGATTGGCGACTTGAACTTTAGTTAAAGGACTAGTTTGATTACCTGTTGACAGAATCCAGCTCTGTTCTGAAAAACAAACATGTATGTAGATGTGATCTAGTGCAGATTAAACAACGGCCATTAAACCTAGTTAAATTTGCTCATGTTGGATAGTTGTTCAATGTTAATGTCTTGATGCTAACACAAACAAGATTAGATCTATAGGAACTTTTCATACTTTTTAGTATGGTATATGTTCTAATTGGTCTAACTGGCAGGAATGTGAAATGCCCCTTTTACTCCTCACTTAATTGGACAAACAAAATGGAGACCAAAAGGGTATGTATGTAACGTAGAGAAATAAAGTGGCAATGTAGAATATACTAGAATGATTTGGCATTTCTGTAGACGATCGATGAGGTGCAAGAGTATGTCTTTGGAGTATTCAGGATGGCCTTGGATTCCCATTATGAGGTCTCCACGCATGAACATTTCGATCCCCGTCTTCTCCGACCTAGCCATCACCTGCATTGCATTCAGGGCATTTCTTCTTACTGGTTAAACGAAAAATGAGGTCTTAAATATATCACAGAATGTAAAGATGGGGTAAGCATGTAAATCTGCATGGGCAGCCTAGTGCGAAAAAACGCGGATTGTCAGCCAGCACGGAATGGCCGGCGACTTACGTGGGTCGTGCTGGGCGGCTGCATTGCACCGGGCATGGTCCAACACCGTATTTATATTAAAAAATAAGATTATTTAAATAAATTAAATATAAAATCTAAAATAATTAATTTTTTCTCTCCTATAGTTGATGATGGAGCTAAGTAGTGTTTGGATGATACAAACCTCATCTTGGTGACATTCAATTAAGTTGAGTGAAGAAGGGATTTGAAGAGTTGAGAGTAATTTTGAGGGAGATAAGTTGACAGTGGTCACTCTCACGTCCCATCCACTGATTGCACACCCTATCTTACCTCCTATTGCATGGCATAAGATCTGCACCAATTAATTAACTTTTGAGTCATCAAAAATCATTGGTTCACTAATAAAGTGAAGCGAAGTGAATGGTAAAATTAAGAGATAATAAAAAAAATTAAGTAAAAAAAATATTTTTGTCATTTAGTAAAATGGGAATATAACTTTTTAATTTTTTTAAAAGAAGATGACCTTTTGTAATTTAGCAGCATGAATAAATAACTTTTTGATTTTTTGTCATAAAAAGTATATGTATTTTTTTGAAATAGTACTTTTTTATTTGACACCCCCCCTTTTTTTTATTGTCTTTTGAAACAACTCTTTACCTCATTTTACTAGTAAAGTGAGTTTACCAAAGAGGATGATAGTATTAAAATTGTGTATCCCTACTGGTGTAGGTGAAACCTAACGCATGTGGACTTGTGAGGCTGAGCAAGGCACAGTTTGGTTTGAAGAGCAAGCTGGTAGCTCTGTTTTTTAGAGGTAAGTTAGGGTATTAGCTGGGAGTGATGCTTTATGCTTGGAGACCCAAAGATCAATCGTTTGATATATGAGTGATACCAAGGTGCTAACACTACTCAACTATGATTGCAACATTTAAATATCTTTTTATGAGGATGTACTTGGCTTCTCGGAAATCATATAAAAAACAGCCACTTGAATGAAAGAAAATTAACGTTTCACCACAATATCAAAATCCAAAAAAATCGATAGCTAGAGGCCTTCGCTTTTCTATGGACACCAGCCGTCATAAATTTTACAGTCTTTTTTTCAAATATCGACAGACCTTATACAAATTTCCCAATAGCCTAGGCCGTCATTTTTTTGAAAAAAGACAAGCGAAAAAACAATGGCCTTGGCCGTCCTTTTTTTTATGAAATTTGAGGTACTGGCGCACGATTCCCTGAGAAAAGATTTATTAGGTTTATGTTTTGTATTCCGGTTTAGCGGGATTGGTTCATTGGTTTAGCTAATGACCAGGTTAAGATCAAGGGTAATTTGGTCTTTGTACCAGGGCTTTCTTGGTTGCTAAGAAAGCGTACATTATATATTCATGTAATGCGATCCTAAACTTAGTGTAGGAGATGTGACAAATTTCTTCCCTGTGGTGTAAACCACGTAGGGCCATGTAGGGTATAGAGAGGTGTGAGCTCTCTCCCCCATGGTGTATCAACACCACGTATGACAGGGTGCTATGAGAGTAAGATTATGATTTATGAAGATTGAGAAGTTAAGTGCTGGAGGAGAGAGAGTCCTTATAACAAAATGCCCAATATCTTTTATAGTGAAATCGAACAAGATGCTCATAATTTGTGGAGATAGCTTTTAGGGTAAACCACGTAAAACCTGTGTGTCATGATTGCATATTTTTCTTCTTCTTAATATGTATCATGATATTAAATGCTTCTGCACGTAGATTTTCGCATAAAAAATGGCTGTCGATCCTATTGCTTGTGAGCAGGTTCTTTATACCATTTAAAAATTAATTATTCTATGATATTACGTTTTAAAAAAAACTGACAACAACCTTTGCTGAAAAATTTCCCGTGAAAACACTTCTGCCATGGTTTGGATGTAGATGTAAAAGTTAACATTTGTTCACGTCAAAACCAAACAACAGTTTTCTATATTCTCGTGAGCAAAACGAGGAGCATGTTCTATGAAAAGGACGCGTTTGAATGCATTTGCCGGAATACTCTCTTGTAGTTTATTAGACCATTGCGTACAATGCACTCTCATTGTCTACTACCGTTGCTTCTCGTAAAATTGAATTCCTAAGAAATTGAAGGTAATATGTGCTATGCATGCAAAAGAGTTTTCTTTCATTCATTCATTCTTTTAATACAAAAGAATGTGCATATGTGTAGGATATAAGGTCAGCATTTTGATTGGGTCATAATTGTTGAGTGAGCTCCACTTGAGGGGAAGTATTAAAAAATATTTATACCGCATCTATTAATTAATATTGAGGTTTTGGTAGGAATGATTAATTGAAAAATGATGGGTTAATGTTGAGGAGTAACCCCCATTTGAGAAGACTATTAAAAAGTATTAATGCTACCTCTACTAACGCTCAAAGTTTTGGTAGAAATAATTAGTAAGAAAATTTAATACCAACTTTCCTAGAGTTTGATTTCCAAGTATATTCATTTTACCTTTATTTTTTTGAACATTTTCATCACTTTATTCGTGATAAATTGACTATGGGCCCAACCTTTTCCAAAAAAAATCTAACTAGGTCCAACAATATGGGAATATCTATTACTATATGTATATTTTATTCTGATGAGTGGAGCCCAGAGATGAGCCTCACAAATTTCCTTTGAGCATGAACTTTATCACGAGACAGACTGTGGTATAACTAAAATATTTATAATGTTTGGTTGAAAACATGTCTTAGAAATGTTATTCCAGTAAAAGCTATTGTTGAAACTAAAATTAGCTCTATCGATGAGCACTGTCCTATTTGTGAAAAGGAGGAGGACACAATTCTACTCAATTCTACATGCTCTTATAAAGTGTGATTTTGCAAGAGTGAGCTGGTTTGGCTCACAATGTGGACTTCTTCCCGATTTTATTTGTAATATAAACTTAATGGAATGGTGGAATAATTCATGTGAGCAAGGTCAACCGATTCCTCCTTCTGGGGATGCTCAATAAAACTATATGGAAAGCAAGGGATAACTTCATTCGTAGAGGTCAATCATTAGATCCCTCAAAGGTCATTGGCTTGGTCAATAAGATGCGATGCTTAAGAAGTGGTGTAAGCTTTGAAAGAAAATTTTGATTGGTCCATAAATATAATTATTTTGGACATTAAATGTCTGGCTTCATTGTTTTGGTTTGTAAATTTTGATTATATCCCTCGGGTCTTAAATGGGCGGGCTCATAAACTTGCTAACTGGAGCTATTCTTCTAGGTAGGATGCATGTTGGAAAGGGAGGGGCTAATTTGTTTTCTCTCTTTTTTAATGAAATTTTCTCTTTAACATCGTGGATTCAATTTAGAACTTTGAGCAATTTGGTCAGTGGAATGGACACAGTGGGTGCATCATTTGAGTAAGCCCCATACAAATGACTTTTTTACAGTTTGAAATAGTTACCATTCGAACATTTCAATTATATGTACATTAAAATAAACCTCAAATCATCTATGGCCTTTTCAAATTGGACATGTGAGAAAATTTTCTTGGCTTACTTTTCTTATTGAAAGGGCTTTTGATCTAGCCAGCTATAAAACCAAGTTCCACCAATTTGATTAAACTTAATTATGAAATTACTAGAAATTGTTTTTCAAGTGCCATGTTAAATGCCAATCCATTTGTAGCTTGGTGCCATGGCACCTGCTGTACGTTCATACAAATAATCAAGGATCAATTTCCTCTTGTCACATAATAGTGAGGGAGTATTTATTTTTTGGGTACCTCAGCCAAGGGGGTGCCTGGGGATGGGTAAGTAGGCCTCTGGTAATGTAAGTGAGCCATTGAGTAAGGAAATGAGACATTGGGTGAGGTGAAGAGTGAGGAAGGTTGCATGCCCAAGGTAGAACTGGAGCCCTCCAGCGAAAAAATGACACATTGGATGAGGTGAAGAATGAGGGCAGGTTGAGGTGGACCAATCACCCAAGTTGCGCGAGTTGGCCAATTACAGCTAGCCACGTCAGCCTGCCTTCGATGGAGTTTAGTTCCTCTGAGTAAAATTCTAACGGTGACCATGAGTTGACCACCCATGATCACGGCGTGCATGGCAAACTACTTGATGGTTATGTAGTAAATTATGAGTAGTCCACGCAATGGTTACTGACAAACAAATACTCATAATCTGATCAATTTGCCTTTGATGGGGTGGCCACTGCCCCCATAAATGGTAAAGCTCCCTACGATGATCGTATGGCTTGTTGTGATTGGCCCACTGTCACTCCGTGTGATCAGAATGAGGTGTTAGATGCATTAAAATCCAAAACCCCACTCACGTGAAATGGTTTTTTTGTTTGCATCCCGGGAAGGTCACTTCGGATGGAGATACACCATGTCATAAAATTAAATTAAAGCCAATTTCTTCTGTTCCATCTTTCTACAACAGCTAACGAAACGGAGAGAGAGAGAGAGAGAGAGAGAGAGAGAGAGAGAGAGAGAGAGAGAGAGAGAGAGAGAGAGAGAGAGAGAGAGAGAGAGAGACCTGGTGGCCAAAACAGAAGCCCAGGAACTTCTTGTGCATGGAATCAAGTTTCCTGAGGACGGAGACGAGGTTGCAGATCCATGGGTCATTTCCATGGGCATCGTTGCAGCTGCTTGTGATGAGAAAGCCCTCGTAATCTTCAAGCTCTTCCTCTTCAGGAAACTCTCCAAGAGAGACCCGATACATGGGACCGATACATGTCCCAGATATCTCCTTCTTCCCTAAGCAATCCCAAGAACACTTGAAAATAGCCCCCATATCTGTTCTTCACGAAATCCGAATCCTCTGTACACATCAGCACTGCAAACCTTCTCCTCTTCTCCATTGCCTCTATCTCTTGTGTGTGTGAGAGAAGAGAACAAGAAAAGAGATTTATCGAATGCTTCTAACCTTTCATCTAGCTCTATCTATAGGGACTGAGGAGTGAACTAATACTGCGAGAAGAGAGCCGACAAAGAACAGAACGAATGGAAATGTAGAGTGGGAGAATGTTATAAGTTCCTCGATTTATATAGCAGCGCTGCTATTTAAACATAAGAAATCTCTCTCTTCAGTTAAAAATTAAAAAAAGAAAAACCCCATACATCTCTCTTCTCCTCCTTTCCCTTTGGCCGGTGACAAGCTCCAGCTGGCCAAAGGGGGCACTCCCGCTCTCTCTCTTTCTCTTCCCCTCCTTCTCCCTCTTCCTATTCCTCCTATTCCTCTTCCTTTCCCTTTTCCTCTCCTCTCCCTCCCTCTTCCTCTCCTCTCCTCTCACTGATGTTTGGCTCTAGAGGGCCGAACTACAGGTTGTTATTCGGCCTTGCAAGACTGAACAGCAGTGTGATGTTCGGCCTCATAGGGCTGAACAAGGTGGAGAGGAGAGGTGAGGAAAAGGCAGAGGAAGAGGGAGGAAGAAGGAGGGAGAGGAGAGGAAGAGGAAGAAGGGTCCAGTGAAGAGAAGGCGAGAGGAAAAGGGAGAGGAAAGGAAGAGGGAGGGATAGGAGATGAAGAAGAGGAAGAGGGAGAGGGAGGGGAAGAGAGAGGGAGGGAGAGCTCCTCTCTCGCTAGCCGGAGCTTGTTGCCGGTCGGAGGAAAATGAAGTGGAGAGAGGAGAGAAAGAGAGACGTGTGGGGGTATTTTACAAATTTTAATTTTTTTTAAAATTTTTGACTGAAGATAAAAATTCCTTACATTTAAATAGTAGCACTCTTTATAAAGGCATAGAAGTTGGGAAATGGGCAGACAGCACCATGTTTGGTTAAAAAATACACTTCCTTTTGCCGCCTGCATGTTTGATTTATTTCGTGTGACGTTAGTCTCCTCGCAGAGGCTTCCATGGTCTGCAGGAGTACCGTAGTGATGGGGGTGACCTTTATACTGGGATTGGACCGTGGAGAAGTATAGGCCCCCTGATTCAGAGGTCAGGAACTGAGGATTCCTTAGTTTTTTTTCCCATGGTTGAGATATAGTCTGGATTTTGTGTTTCTCATCCTTATAATGAAATATCCCATATTTAAGAGGTGGCCATAGTTGGGTTGTCTCCTTATATGCTCAATCTACTTCTGTACAATGAGATATCCCATTTTGAGCGGTTAGGAATTGTAATAGGTGGGCGTCAAGAGTTTAGGGGTGTTAATGGATCGGATTGGTCTGAGATGAGGTATATCTAAGTTCGGCCTAACGTTAGAATCACAAGTTGGTATCCCACACAATAAGTATGGGCATGGCCCACAAATAGTGGCCCAAATCTGCCCATTTAGTCAATTGGGCTGAGCCAAATCTGGTTTTTATCATTCGTAAATGCTATTTACCAATTTTTAGAAAAATTATCACTAATTAATTACATTCACCGCTTATTCGAGATCAGACGAGCCGCGTACATGCTTTATATCTCTTAATCCGAGCACAGGCCTATGAGCAGCCTGAATGGAGTTCCTCCAGCCTCTGCATGCGACACTTAGAGGATCCGGTCCCTATTGTAAGGGCATCTCTTCATCCGAAGTGGTTCAAGCGTACCTAAATTGGTGCACCTGCGGTGAAGTTTTAATGTGAAGACAGAGGAGCCACATGGAGTTCGTGTTTGGTTGTGTTGTCGGTGTTGGAAGTTTTCAATAGGTCTTCGGTGTAATTCCGCGGCATTAGATTAATAAAGTTGGTCACTTGATGGTCGCATACTTTTACTGGGTCTCAAGGAAGAAAGGAGTAAGAATAACATTAAAAAAGAAGAATGGGAATTTTTTTAGTTTCTATCATGACTTCCTAAGCCTTCTTGAGTTCTTCTTAATTCATGGTGAGAGAACTTTCTTTTTTACTTAGCAGAGATTTTCAAAGGGAAAAGGAAATTTTCCCATACACACTTTTGTGGTAATTAATTGCAAAAAAGCCAACTGCATTTTTCACTTTAATTGATTTTTACCACTACTAATCTCAAATAACCAAGTACCCTGGTAATTAATGTGAGATTTGGCCACTTAATGATATCGGATGAAATTTTTTCCTACCAAAGGATAAAACATTTCTTAGACCTGATTTTGATTGAACCATGGGAATTATGCGATTTAGTTGGCTTCTATTTAATGATCTTTTACCATTGCGGAACTTCATTTAATTGACATGACTTTAATGTAAGAAAATCTTTATCCAAAGTATCATGAAACCATTAACCCTTTTTGATATGTGTAGTTGACCGTTATTTTTTGTCTTTTATGTACGAGGATCTATGCTGCTGTAATAATATCGATCAACCACCTTGGAAGGTAGTTATATTAAATTTGTCATTACGTTAACTTAAAACAAATTCTATTTTGCAAAAAGACACAATCATAAACTAATTTTTAGTATTTTATGGAAAAAATAGTTTTCAGTGAACTTAGTTGTTGTGGGGAGTAATAAAAGAGGCCCGTGGGCCTCATTAGAATAATATAGGAAGGATTGGGGCTCTTAAAATAGAAGGGGCAGACTTGGCCAATATATGAAGACTGGACCAAAGGAGGAGCTTGGCTCAAATCTAAGCGATATGTGATATGGCTGGGCTCAGCTTTGCCACATGTTCAAATAGGAAGGGCCATCGTCGAGACTTATGCCCTGTTTTGAGGCATGACACTTCAGAAAAAGAAGATAGTGGGGGCAGAGACAGCAAACTTAGCGGCGCACTCTCCTGCCAAGTTTTTCTCCTCTTTATGAGGGAAAGAGAAAGATTAAAGGGTATAATCACCCTCATAAGCCGCCCATTCTCCATGATCTTAGTGATGAAGGAGGATTGACGCTTGTAATTTCTCTTAAGAGGACTCTCTGAGCCTAAAAAATTTGAGCAATCGAGGAAGGCAAGGAGTAACTCATATACTTATTTTTGGAAGCACTTTTCATCATTATGACTTAAGCAAATGAGGGCCCTTGGTTGGAAGATCTCTCGCCAGAGCCATTCACTATTGTTGATCTTGTGCAGGGCCCCAAAGGATTCTCTTGTGTTGCTCAGATAGACAAGCTCGATGTGTTGACTGTTCAAACTTTGGGCCCACTAAGACTTCTTTACTAGATTTGACCCAATAGTTGGTTTTTTTTTTTTCACTTTGGTTAGGTTAGATCAAATTAAAATATAAAATTATCTTATCAGATCCCTAAGACCCTAACCCAACTATAGATGCCATGGTGTTTTTACCATAGTTTACACTATCATATTTATTCTCATGGATAAATTTAAGCAAACCTAAACTATGAGGAAGTTGAAGAGATTCTCTTCGTTCAAGTGGTTTTTAGTGGAGACCCACTATCGTAGTCAAAATACCTTTTGTCATGGTTATCCTTTGGTTTTTTATGATTGACTGGTATTGTTAAGGTGTCCTTTGCCCCTTACGGATGGGATAAATAAATGAGTTTTACAAATGCAAATGTTATATATGTATATGTAATATATGCACATGTTATACATGCAAAGTGCATTACCTACATATAATGGTTTTAAATGTGTTTGGATGTTTTTTCACAAAATTTTCAAAATCCAAGAGAACTTGAGATATGAAACAAAATATCTTGATGCTTATAATTACTATGAGAATATTACATAGTTTGAATCATGAATTAAGGGCCGATAAAATTATAGAAACCTGGACTTAAGGTTAGAGACTTTTTCACAAGTCAGTCAAAATTTATGAAGATTTAAGATAATAAGCTTGGTGTTTGGAGGTTTGGATTATAAAGATAGGCCCATAGGAATGACAAAAAAATTAAAAGTTCATTGATGGGGCCCACAAGAATTGAATCCCTGTTGTACTGGGTACCTTTTTGCAAGAGGTGTGAAGGTGATTTTAATGCCGGTTTAGGTACACAAGTTTTGATGCATAGAAGGTTTTATTCACACCATTTTCCATACCTCATTGATACATTAATTTATCTTAAACAAAAGTCCTTAGAGATCAAACTTGCCTCCTCTTCCAAGGGTTCCTCTCTCTCTTTTCGGAAGATGACCAAGAAATCCTAAGGGAAAACTAAAAGTCCTTTCAACGATCACATCGTCAACCTATTTTTACTGTCCTTGGGTTTTCCTGTGGCCTCTCTCAACATCAACTAACTTTCGGTAATCCTTTTTTTCACCTTTGGGTATCTTTTAGCATTGGCAGCTTGTTTCCCTTCTGGGGGCTCTTTGAGTCAATGTTCTCTTTCCTCTTTTTCTTAATACAAATTAATCATTTTAGCAAAAAAAAAAAGAAAAAGAAAAAAAAAAAAACACACACACACACACACACACACATTTTTAAACAAAGGTGATGATATGTAACCATTTGCTAATATGAATCACTGATATATATAACTGATTGTAAGTCTAGTTGATGGTTAACAAAAATAAAAGAAGTGATTATTTGTGAATATTGTAGGAGAATGTGGATATATCTAAATTTTCCAAAAATTGTCCTTTTAGGAGAAAGTACACTAAATCTAATCAATGATAAAAACACAATTATTGACAAACAGTCAAAGTAATTGATTGAGATTTTTAGTTCAGTTGAGGTAGTCATCTCTAAGAACAAAAGATGGGTAATTATTTTTAATGGCCAAAAACTTTAATCCATTTACTTGAATTATGTAACTAATTGAAAAATAGAAATCCATGGTCAAATGAACTCTATAGAAAAACTATTAAAGAGGTGAATTGTGAATGATATGACATAAGAGATGAAGGAAATAAGGTAGCAATGTAGAAAAGTTTACCTTGATTTTCCTACAAAATTAATTAATCATATAAAAGCAAATTGGTATAGAGGAATGGATAGGAGGATGTGATCGAAATCATAATGAAAAATACCTTTGGTTTCATTAAGAAAGGGGGGAGGCAGAATGGAAAAAAAAGAAAAAAAAACAGTCCATTCAAGTATTCAAAATTGTTTGGGAAAAAGGAGAAGGTGTTGGTGGGGTGTTGGGCAAGGAATGGATATGCTTGTAGCGTTTTGAATTACTGAGGTAATGAATCGGTGTTCATTTTTTTTTCAAATCTTCCCTCGATTCGCTATCCATTAAAGAGGAGGTTATTGATACTTATTTTTGTATAATCACTTTGGATATTCATTTTTTTCCATTTTAATGAATTGCTATATGTTTAATTCCAAAATATTCTATTAAAGTAATAGGAACTTATAGTCAAAAGAGCTCCACCGAAAAATTATAATGGCGTTAGTGTTTCAATCATGGCCACTGGTTAATACCGCTTCCTATATAGCAAGATTGAAGCATGCAGTTGATAAATAAATAGGCGCAAGGCTTCAAATTGTTTAGATTTTTAAAAGTTGGATCCTACGTATTTTGTTTTATTGGACCTAACTTAGATCAAACCATGCAATCAATCTGATAAACCAACTCTCGTGTATATGCCCATGCTATTGGTCCACTTTTTGGATTTTACAAACCTGGAAAGTCTCTTATTATTGGTTGACGGAGAGAGCTTGCCGTTTTGCGCTTTATATTCCTAAGGGGGCAGCACACCATATATACTTACTGCTGTCCATGGATTCAAATATCGGCTGATACCTGTTTGTATTGGTTGATACATATGAGTATTGGCCTTGCCGAATCAATAAGTTTGCACGGTACTGACACCCCTAAATATCGCTAATAATTTCGTTGGTATCAGTTGATATTTCAATATATAAGCCAAATATCAGTATCGGAGATTTTTTCCCAATATAAAGAAGAAGAATTGAAGAAGTAGAGAAAATTCAAAAAAAAGAAAAAAAAAGAAAAATCAAAAGAAGTAGCAAGAGGAGGAAGAAGGAAATGGAGGAGAGCTTACCTATTGCATCTCGCCTCACCGTCGGAGTAGTCTTGCCTCGCCATTTCCCATCAAGCCTCTGCTGTTGCGCATGTTGCCGCTCTTGCCTCCGCTTGCCGTTGCTTCTGCCTCCGACATCGCCTGCCGCCGCTCCCGCCTATGCCAGCTGCTGCTTCTCTTCTTCTTCTCCTACTCTCCTTCCTTTTTATTTCCCTCTTCTTCTTCTCCTCCTCTTCCATTCCGGTTTCCCCCCCTTTGTTCCCCCTGTTTTCCCCCCCTCTCTTCCACTCTGTTTTTCACTTTTTCCCTCACTTTTTCTATTGTTGATAGTTATTTTTGTATAATCACTTTGGATATTCATTTTTTCCATTTTAATGAATTTCTATATGTTTAATTCCAAAATATTCTATTAAAATAATAGGAACTTATAGTCAAAAGAGCTCCACCAAAAAATTATAATGACGTTAGTGTTTCAATCATGGCCACTGGTTAATACCGCTTCCTATATAACAAGATTGAAGCATGCAGTTGATAAATAAATAGGCGCAAGGCTTCAAATTGTTTAGATTTTTAAAAGTCGGATCCTACATATTTTGTTTTATTGGACCTTACTTAGATCAAACCATGCGGTCAATCTGATAAACCAACTCTCGTGTATATGTCCATGCTATTGGTCCACTTCTTGGATTTTACAAACCTGGAAAGTCTCTTATTATTGGTTGACGGACAGAGCTTGCCGTTTTGCGCTTTATATTCCTAAGGGGGCGGCACACCATGTATACTTACTGCTGTCCATGGATTCAAATATCGGCTGATACCTATTTGTATTGGTTGATACATATGAGTATTGGCCTTGACCAAATCAATAAGTTTGCACGGTACTGACACCCTTAAATATCACTAATAATATCGTTGGTATCGGTTGATATTTCAATATATAAGCCAAATATCGGTATCGGAGATTTTTTCCCAATATAAAGAAGAAGAATTGAAGAAGTAGAGAAAATTCAAAAAAAAGAAAAAAAAAAGAAAAATCAAAAGAAGTAGCAAGAGGAGGAAGAAGGAAATAGAGGAGAGCTTACCTATTGCGTCTCGCCTCACCGTCGGACCAGTCTTGCCTCGCCATTTCCCATCAAGCCTCTGCTGTTGCGCCTGTTGCCGCTCTTGCCTCCGCTTGCCGCTGCCGCTGCCTCCGACATCGCCTACCGCCGCTCCTACCTACGCCAGCTGCTGCTTCTCTTCTTCTTCTCCTACTCTCTTTCCTTTTTATTTCCCTCTTCTTCTTCTCCTTTTCTCCTCCTTCTCTTCCATTCCGGTTTCCCCCCCTTTGTTCCCCTTGTTCCCCCACCCCACCCCCCCCCCCCCCCCCCCCCCCCCCCCCCCCAAACCCCTTGTTTTTGACTTTTTCCCTCACTTTTTCTATTATTGATAGTTATTTTTGTATAATCACTTTGGATATTCATCTTTTCCATTTTAATGAATTGCTATATGTTTAATTCCAAAATATTCTATTAAAGTAATAGGAACTTATAGTCAAAAGAGCTCCACCGAAAAATTATAATGGCGTTAGTGTTTCAATCATGGCCACTGGTTAATACCGCTTCCTATATAGCAAGATTGAAGAACGCAGTTGATAAATAAATAGGCGCAAGGCTTCAAATTGTTTAGATTTTTAAAAGTTGGATCCTACGTATTTTGTTTTATTGGACCTAACTTAGATCAAACCATGTGATCAATCTGATAAACCAACTCTCGTGTATATGTCCATGCTATTGGTCCACTTTTTGGATTTTACAAACCTGGAAAGTCTCTTATTATTGGTTGACGGAGAGAGCTTGCCATTTCGCGCTTTATATTCCTAAGGGGGCGGCACACCATGTATACTTACTGCTGTCCATGGATTCAAATATCGGCTGATACCTGTTTGTATTGGTTGATACATAAGAGTATTGGCCTTGACCGAATCAATAAGTTTGCACGGTACTGACACCCCTAAATATCGCTAATAATATCGTTGGTATCGGTTGATATTTCAATATATTAGCCAAATATCGGTATCGGAGATTTTTTCCCAATATAAAGAAGAAGAATTGAAGAAGTAGAGAAAATTCAAAAAAAAGAAAAAAAAAGAAAAATCAAAAGAAGTAGCAAGAGGAGGAAGAAGGAAATAGAGGAGAGCTTACCTGTTGTGTTTTGCCTCACCGTCGGAGTAGTCTTGCCTCGCCATTTCCCATCAAGCCTCTGTTGTTGCGCCTGTTGCCGCTTTTGCCTCCGCTTGCCGTTAATGCTGCTCTGACATCGCCTGCTGCCGCTCCCGCCTACGCCAGCTGCTGCTTCTCTTCTTCTTCTCCTACTCTCCTTCCTGTTTATTTCCCTCTTCTTCTTCTCCTCTTCCATTCCGGTTTCCCCCCCCCTCTCTTCCATTCTGTTTTTCACTTTTTCCCCACTTTCACAACACCCACCACCCCCCATCCCGTTCTGTATATGTGATGTGGGATGAAAAGTTTTGGAAACCTTTAGAATTTGGAGTACCAATAGGTGGCTGACCTGAACTTGACTTGTAAAAATAGGGTCTTGATACTTATTTGGGACCCATTTAGTTTTTTAAAGTGTTGATCTATTTTATTGGACCTAGAAATAAGTTCTATGCATTTGGACTAGGAGGGCCAAAAGTCGGGCCCTTTATGTTTTTTTTTAATCTTTTATATACTATATACATGTATGGTGCAAAATGTGGGGCCCATAGTAGGCCACACAGTAAATCGCTAGTATTTTCTTTGGGTTCAAGATGAATTTCATTTTAATTAGGGATTTGCTTATTTTTTTTTATTGGCTAGGTTCTTTTTTTATTTTTGTCAAATTTAATTGATCAAACAAATGGGTCAATTTTTAATTAGAATGAAATGAGGTTGAGTCCCAAAAAAAACTAATTAGTTTGAGGGGTTTGGATTTTTCATTTGCGTGCCTCATTTTTTGGACTTTTTTTTATTGATCTTATTTTCTTTTTAATTGTAACCATCTAGTGCATTTTACCTGTAAAAGCTAGCGGCCCTATATTTGAATGGGCCTTTAATAAATTTGTGTGGCAATCAAGCATTACAAAATAGTCCATTTAATAATTGCTTAAGTTATACAAAATTGAAATATCGATGATCATATTAGAGGAGGCATTTATTTTGATCATTATTTTGAGTGGCTTGGATTTTAATAAAGGCCACATTGATGGATTTATAAATTATAAAACTGGCAAAAAAATTAAATCCTATTAAAGGCTGCACATTTAAAAATAAAACATTAAATAACGATACAGGATGTTTTGACTGAGGGGGATCGATATTTTGCTTTATAGTTGTTACTAATGAAAAAAAATAGTGCTTTCTAGCATTTTACAATATTTTAAATTTTTTGAATATTTTTCTAAATTTTTTTGAGGAAAAAAAAATCACACTGCGATGACCGCGATAAACAGCGAACCGCGACTAATACCGATATCGTATTGGTTTTTGGGGTTGACCGATACCACGACTTAGACCGGAATTTTGAACCATACTGCTGTCATGAAAATGTTGTTATTATTGTTGTTTTTTTTATTTCAAAACTCTAATGCCACAAATTTCAAAAGTAATAAAACCACTGTTTAACAACGTCATGATCTATCTTTAAAACAATTTTTAAAATTTCTCTTTCAAGAAATAAAATATTTTATCTCAATTTTGATAGACCGGGCCTCTTGGTTTGTAAGAAAACCATCAGGACTTCCTACTGTTGGAGACTTCTTGTACGGCCTTGGGCCCTTATTGTGTGGGTCAATTTGAGTTATAGGGCTCGGGTCAGGTTTGTGGATTCAGAGGTGGGTTGGTAGCTCATTTTAGGAATTAGATCATCTCATGCATAGTATATTTATATGGGACCCATCGGTGATGGCTGACCCAAACATGTCTTGGACCCTTGGCTTTGGCCCATTAACATACTTTTTTTTGCCCACAAGTCCTTTCTAAAAATTTTGTAAAAATCATTAAAAGAGCAGGGAGCTCTTTTTTATAATTTAGATAAACCTTATCTCTCAACTTAACCCTAAGATCTTCTGATCCTTTCTTCTTCCACATATCAATAAATCTTATTCCTTCCGTTCTTTCTCTCTGTAGCCACAATTGGAGCAGACAGCACCTATTCTCATAGGAATCAAGAGGTTTCTTCACTATTGTCTCTTTTATCTTCCTCCTCACACTGGCATCTATCGTAAGTAACCCTTTTCCATTATTCTCATGTGGATCTTTGTTTATTGGTACGGCATGTAATCATTTAGGATTGCGGGTTGTGTCCTTTTGATTGTAGGGAGAGGCTTTGATTGGGAGATCTATTGGTGTGTTGGTTTGACGAATTTGAAGGCAACCCTTGGATCTCTATTCTAGAGATCTATTTTAAAGATCAGAGCCAAGTAGACAGTTCTAGTAGATGGTATATTGTTTGTTGAAATGAATTGGCATAATTTGTGATATTAAAAAATTAAATGGAATTGATTATTATTATTTGAATGATGATAAGAATGGATGGAAAGAATTCCCATGTTACAGTGCAAGTGAATCCATGGATTGGATTGATTTGATGAAGTTCGGACTCGAGATGGGCCAGATCTGAAATCCGGTCCTAGGCCAATCGATCGGACACATGCCCGATCGATCAGATGGGATGTTTTAAGAATTTCGTCGTAAATTCATAACATCTAATTGATTAGATGAGCATATGATTGATCAAATTACCCTTCTGGGATTGATCCGATCAATCGGACTCAAGCTTGATAGATCGAGTAGGGTTTGATTAATTTCATTATTCATTTATTTCAATTATTAATGTTGGCTACTTATGACTGACTGTGGCTGAGTTTCCAAATGTTTGGCCTTGGAATGAGAGAACTCTAGCCGCAGGTTATGATTTTGGACATAATAATTTCTTAAGTAATAAATTGTGGTTGGGTGATTGATCGGAGACCCTAAGGTAGACTATGCATATACAAAGGGATGCCTTGGAACATGAATGATCGTACAACCTCTCAGGATGCTCCACATAATAGGCACCAAATGAGCTTAGTTTGCATTCAGGACTGGCTGATCATCGTGTAGATTGGGTGACTTAGGAGAATGTATATTAGTTAGCCTAGACTATAGGATGATATGGAATTGGGCCCTTGAACTTAATAATATTGATGACATTGTATTGTATGGCTTAGTGTGGATTAGGGTCAGGAGATTGAGTTATTAACACATAATCCATTTCCATAATATATCTCCGATTAACATTATTCAATGAATAAAACAACTTTTGCAATAATAAAATTGGACATGGCACTATCCTACCTTGCTAGGCTTTGGCATGGATTTAATACCAACTGTAGTTGGAGGTGGACGTACGCCACTATCTGTATATTATATCTGGCCGGCTTACTTGTATTTGTGCATCATATTTAGCGGGTTTGCGGAATGGAGAAATAGAATTTATGTAGCTGACTTCAATATGGTTGGGATAAGGCTTTGATGATGATAATAATAATGATCTAGCCGGTTTGCCCGTGTCTGTGCATCATGATTTACTGTTAATTTATTAGATTATTCTGCTTATACAATTGGTACACGCTATTTGTAAGTATAATTGTTCATCACCTATAACCTTCTATTTGCCAGATTATGTCAATCTTACACTGGCTTATTTGGGTGTCTAGGTACCGATGCGTTTCTTGAACCAGAGGTTTAGGAGACGCCGGAGACTCCGCTAGATGCCGAAGTTATTGAGTGGAAAGCCAATGATATTGTCGAAATATCTTGAACTATCATTGAACTTATTTAGTTTCAGTATTTGTTACATAAGGCCATTATTGGAGGCCACTACATGTAGGAATTGAATTTATCTTTATTTGGAAATTGAAACTTTAATTGTTATGCTTTAGAGCACTTGACCTTTTAATATTTATTGATATTGATGATTCATTTGATTTGATTTTGATGACCAACTGTGCAATATATGAATGCTTAACTTTCGCATATGATTGTGGTTGCTTGATCAACAAATACAACTTTACGTAGGACTTCGATCCATTCAAGATTGGGGCTCGCAAACTTGATGTTGAGGAAAAATTTAAATTAGCCCCAATTTTCATACCCTTAGAATTGGGCTTGGATTTGGACCAGTTTTGGGGGTGTGACTTGGACATCATATTAATTGATGTCCTCCGGTATTTTGAATTCTACATTTGTTTTGTAAAATTTCAAAAATTCAATCTTATGACATGGTCTCTCCGACTTGGAGAAAATTTCAAAATTCTGGCTAGAAATGCTTTGGACTCCTTGAACATTTAGGAATTTAGCCAAGGGTGGTGGTGTTGATGGGCTGATATGTCACTCTGGCTTGTCTTTAGAAAAATAGGTCCATATTTGGGCTGTATGCGAGTCCGCCCATTTGGTCTTTGGACCAGGATGACTTTCTATAACTTGTTACAATGTAAAGAACAACTAATTGGGCTTTTAATTTGTACAAGCATAAATATGTAGATTAATTATATAGAGATAAAAGAGAAAAAAAAATCTTGATATGGTTGTGTATTTGTGGTGGGAAAAAGTCACCATCAAAGAGTATTTTTCAGGTGCTAGGTGGTGCTAGCATCAAGCACAAATACTTATTTGTGTCTATACTTGGGGCTATGCTTGGTGCCAGGTACAGCACAAATGAGTTGGTGTTAGGCATTTAGTACCTAAAAATCTCACTCCATCAAAAGTCTAAAAAGGGTAATAAGAGGCTACAGAAGAAGGCAACACAAATGTCCAGTAGAGTGGTAACAAGAAGTTGATATAGCAGTAGCCTATAGAAGCAATAAATGTATGAGTGCGGACTCCGGATCCCCTGACTAGATATTGCAAGGAACCGTGCAAGACACACCGGGTTTTTTCGTCGTGGGCTCTACATAAAGAAAATATAGTTTTTCTAGATGCATTCTTAGACTTCATTTTAACAAGATTAGTTCTACCATTGAATTGAGCACTTGAGGAAATGTGATTAATGTCATATCACCAACGCTAAGGACTAATTACATTTTTCGTCATGTGCTCAATAAAATGTGGAGACCCAATTCAGTAGAATTGAAGTTTGAGGACACATACCTGGAGGGGGGGATAGGAAGGATATTGAGTGGTTTGGATTATCATTATGAAGAGCCCACAAAGGAGATCTCAGCAGGTGTTGCACAGTTTTTATCTATATAGCTGACCGGGGATTCAAACTCTAAGGTAGCGTTTGGTTCGCTGGAATGATTGCTGACAGGAATGGAATGAAGGTTGGAATAAGCCTGGAATGGAATGGAGGCTGGAATAGTGATTCCCATTCCAACGTTTGGTTAGACAAAGGAATCAATCCAGTAATGAGATTTCCATTCCGATTCCTGTGTTTGGTACGCTGGAATGATGATAGGAATGGAATAAAATTTATATAAACTGACCAATATACCCCTGTGATATTAAAACTTAAATATGATTTACAGTAGCAATAAACATCAACAAAATCTCCATATAATATGTTACTAAACTTAAACATCACATATATTATCTAAACCAAGTCATTTAAAAGTTTGAATTCATCAAACTTGTCCAAAATAACATCCATATAGTGCTTAAAACAAAGAGTAGCAAATATAAAACAAATAGTGCATGCATCATAGAGCTCCACTTAACAAAACCCTGACAAAGTCTTCTTTCTCATCATCTTCCAAAGTAAAAAAAACAGCAGTCATCTCATGATCACGGCCTATAGTAATCAAAGCTCTATGGCGTTCCATCCTTGATAGATTTGGAAGCTTGCGAAGTTCTTCATTGATTTTATCTCTCTTCGTCGCTATATCCAAATCAACACCAATAGCTCTACTGAACTTCTCAGTAGCTTCATCAATCTTGTTGCCTATAATCATGGCTGCTTCTCGAAATCCATCCATATTATCCACGCTCCTTCTCCTCTTTCCTTTTTGACTAGTTCCTTCATTATTGAATGAAGCTGTGGACATTTCCTCTAAATTCACAGGACAATTTTCTGTATCTTCATCCTCCTCATTTCTAGTCAGCTCATCCAAGATATCTTCGGTGGTAGCAGCTGCCCTTCCTGTGGCACGATCTCTACCGAAGATAGTGCAAAGCATTTCATAATGTGGAAAACTCCTAGTCCTCCATTGAGCTGCACCCTTATGTGTCTACAAAAAACATATAAAAAGTCAAATAAAGTAATATATTCAAAGGCCAAATAAGAATACATCAAATAACTCCTCAAATAAGAATACCTTTACATAACCATTCCAAACTTCATCTTCTGCAACAACCAAATTCTTTTCTGAATCCCATCCAAATCCACTGCAATTTACTCCATTAAGCATATCATACACAATACGGAAGTCCTTTTTCATGGTCTTAATTCTGGAATCAATGTGTGGCTTGGCTTTAATTCCACTATGAGGTAACTTTTGCTTTAATACAGATTCAAGCACTCCAAGGAAGCCTGGCTTGAACCCATTGTCAGCTTTATGAGTTCCAGCATTAACCATATCAAATAATGCAAAAACTAACTCTCTGTCCTCAGCTTCTGTCCATTTCCTCTTATTCTTCCCTGGCCCCTTCTCATTGATGTTTATATCTTCGCTCATATCCATGCCTATTAATATTGGAACAACCAATCCACCAATAACATGATATGTAATTAGCCATGAACCAACAACATAATATAGGAAAATGGCACAATGAATATAATGTATAAAAATAACATGATATAGCAATTTAAATTAACCATTACAAATAATCACTCGTTTACAAGCAAGTAAAAGTTGCAATCATTACAAACTTTGCCTTTAAAATACAAACAAATTCAAATAATTCATCTCCACGCATTAAACATAGAAACAGCCATTTGTTGTCTAAATGAGGTCCATTCATTTGAAGTCTCAACAGTGCCAATTACTTCCCTGTCTCCTTCGTTGTCATCCTCGTTTAGTTCTATATCTTCATATGGGTCCACAAGTAACTCGTTCCTTATATAGTTATGAAGCAAACAACACACCAAGATAATATGAACTTGAATATTAATGGGATAAAAGGCAGGACTCCTAAGAATTGCCCATCGTTTTTTCAATATCCCAAAGGCTCTTTCTATTACATTTCTAGCAATTGAATGCTTCATGTTAAAATATTCCTCCGCGCTCGTCGGTTGACGTCCATTACTCCACTCATTCAGATGATAACGTTGACCTCTATACGGTGCAAGAAATCCTTCACCATTTGTATACCCAGCATCAACCAAATAGTAGGTACCTTAAACAAATTGAACATTTTTTTTATGTTAGTGATATATAGTCTTTTCAAGAAATTAGTTTATTATTGATTTTGTAACAGTATTGTATCTTACCACGTGGAACAACTAAACCATGTCTTCTAGCAATTGCATCCCGTAACACTCGACCATCAGCGGCTGACCCCTCCCATCCAGGCAATACATAAGTAAATTGGAGATCTGGGTTACACGCTGCAAGGACATTAGTTGCAATGTGATTTTTTCTAGTTCGATACCTAGGTCTGTCAATAGCCGGCGCATGGACCGGTATGTGTGTCCCATCTAAAGCTCCTAAACATCCCTACACGACATTACAATGCATCAAAATATATTTACACATAAATGATAAATTACACAGCTATAATTTTAGAAAAATATGAATCATTTACCTTAAAACACTTCCATTTTTCATCTACCGAGTTTTCTGGTATTGGCTCAGGTTTCTTGTATAATTCTCCCTGTAATCGAATGACTGCAACCAAAAACCTTTTGAAATGCCTACAGATTGTCTCAGCTGAACGATTAAACTCACTCTGAATTACCCTATTTTTAACATGATGAGCAAGGATATGCAAGGAAATTGCAACTTGCTCATCAACTAACATGTGTCTGGTTGGTTCCAGCTTCCCAATTGTGCTAAGCAAGTGACATAACTTCACAAATGGTCGCCTAGTCATTCTAAAATTGTTCAAACATGTTTGATCACTCTTATACACCCAATTCCCAATTATTTCTCTATTACCATAGTAATCTAATTGGTACCTAGATCTAACCCCACGCATGCATTGTTTTTCGAACAATTTATATGATAATTGTAGGAATAGCCCCAAAAGATGTAGAACGTCCAACCACCATTGCATAACCAGTGCTAGTTTCTTCATTTTCAATTTTCTTTTCGTTAAACTCAGACGTGCCATAGCTGTCATCAAAGAAATATACATCAATTTAATATAAAATTGAAGGACCAAGCACTTGAAAGTTGCGTTATAAAATAGAAGAAAGAACACTCATTCCCAACCCTACTGTCATTCACACTCAGTCCCAGTACCCCTCCCTCATTGTCCTTCAATCCCAATTCCCCCCCTCACTGTCACAGCCCAACCCTCCTCGCACTGTCTCAGTCCCAGACACAGCCTATCAATAGCCCTCAGTCCCAGCCCCTCTAACTTCCCTCATTCCCTCATCCCCAGCTGCCCCTCACTGTCACAGCATATCTCTGTCCCAGCAGCACCCCCCCCCTCAGCTCCCTCATCCCCAGCTGGCCCAGCCCCTGACACAGTCCCAGCAGCCCCCCCTATCAGTTCCCTCATCCCCAGCTGCCCCTCACTGTCACAGCCTATCTCTGTCCCAGCAGCACCCCCCCCTCAGCTCCCTCATCCCCAGCTGGCCCAGCCCCTGACACAGTCCCAGCAGCCCCCCCTATCAGTTCCCTCATCCCCAGCTGCCCCTCACTGTCACAGCATATCTCTGTCCCAGCAGCACCCCCCCCAGCTCCCTCATCCCCAGCTGGCCCAGCCCCTGACACAGTCCCAGCAGCCCCCCCTATCAGTTCCCTCATCCCCAGCTGCCCCTCACTGTCACAGCATATCTCTGTCCCAGCAGCACCCCCCCCTCAGCTCCCTCATCCCCAGCTGGCCCAGCCCCTGACACACTCCCAGCACCCCCCCTATCAGTTCCCTCATCCCCAGCTGCCCCTCACTGTCACAGCCTATCTCTGTCCCAGCAGCACCCCCCCCTCAGCTCCCTCATCCCCAGCTGGCCCAGCCCCTGACACACTCCCAGCAGCCCCCCCTATCAGTTCCCTCATCCCCAGCTGCCCCTCACTGTCACAGCCTATCTCTGTCCCAGCAGCACCCCCCCCTCAGCTCCCTCATCCCCAGCTGGCCCAGCCCCTGACACAGTCCCAGCAGCCCCCCTATCAGTTCCCTCATCCCCAGCTGCCCCTCACTGTCACAGCATATCTCTGTCCCAGCAGCACCCCCCCCAGCTCCCTCATCCCCAGCTGGCCCAGCCCCTGACACAGTCCCAGCAGCCCCCCCTATCAGTTCCCTCATCCCCAGCTGCCCCTCACTGTCACAGCATATCTCTGTCCCAGCAGCACCCCCCCCTCAGCTCCCTCATCCCCAGCTGGCCCAGCCCCTGACACACTCCCAGCAGCCCCCCCTATCAGTTCCCTCATCCCCAGCTGCCCCTCACTGTCACAGCCTATCTCTGTCCCAGCAGCACCCCCCCCTCAGCTCCCTCATCCCCAGCTGGCCCAGCCCCTGACACACTCCCAGCAGCCCCCCCTATCAGTTCCCTCATCCCCAGCTGCCCCTCACTGTCACAGCCTATCTCTGTCCCAGCAGCACCCCCCCCTCAGCTCCCTCATCCCCAGCTGGCCCAGCCCCTGACACACTCCCGCAGCCCCCCCTATCAGTTCCCTCATCCCCAGCTGCCCCTCACTGTCACAGCCTATCTCTGTCCCAGCAGCACCCCCCCTCAGCTCCCTCATCCCCAGCTGGCCCAGCCCCTGACACACTCCCAGCAGCCCCCCCTATCAGTTCCCTCATCCCCAGCTGCCCCTCACTGTCACAGCCTATCTCTGTCCCAGCAGCACCCCCCCCCTCAGCTCCCTCATCCCCAGCTGGCCCAGCCCCTGACACACTCCCAGCACCCCCCCTCTCAGTTCCATCATCCCCAGATGCCCCAGCCCCAGCTTCAGTCCCAGCAGCCCCCCCTCTCAGTTCCCTCATCCCCAACTGCCCAGCCCCAGCTTCAGTCCTAACACAGTCCCAGCAGCCCCCCCTCTCAGTTCCATCATCCCCAGATGCCCCAGCCCTTGCTTCAGTCCCAGCAGCCCCCCCTCTCAGTTCCCTCAGCCCCAGCTGCCCAGTCCCAGCCTATCAATAGCCCTCAGTCCCAGCCCCCAATTCCCTCCCTCAGTCCCAGCACCACTCACACTCAATCTCTGTCACAGCCCCCCTTTTCAATCTCTCTCATCCCCAGCTGCCCTCTCACTCCCTCTGTCCAAGCCACCCTCTCACTCTCCCTCATCCCCAACTGCCCTCTCACTCTCTCTGTCCCAGAAGCACCCCCCCCTCAGCTCCCTCATCCCCAGCTGCCCCAGCCCTTGCTTCAGTCCCAGCAGCCCCCCCTCTTAGTTCCCTCAGCCCCAGCTGCCCAGCCCCAGCCTATCAATAGCCATCAGTCCCAGCCCCCAATTCCCTCCCTCAGTCCCAGCACCACTCACACTCAATCTCTGTCACAGCCCCCCTTTCACTCTCTCTCATCCCCAGCTGCCCTCTCACTCCCTCTGTCCAAGCCACCCTCTCACTCTCCCTCATCCCCAACTGCCCTCTCACTCTTTCTGTCCCAGCAGCACCCCCCCTCAGCTCCCTCATCCCCAGCTGCCCCAGCCCTTGCTTCAGTCCCAGCAGCCCCCCCCTCTCAGTTCCCTCAGCCCCAGCCTATCAATAGCCCTCAGTCCCAGCCCCCAATTCCCTCCATCAGTCCCAGCACCACTCACACTCAATCTCTGTCACAGCCCCCCTTTCACTCTCTCTCATCCCCAGCTGCCCTCTCACTCCCTCTGTCCAAGCCACCCTCTCACTCTCCCTCATCCCCAACTGCCCTCTCACTCTCTCTGTCCCAGCAGCACCCCCCCCTCAGCTCCCTCATCCCCAGCTGCCCCAGCCCTTGCTTCAGTCCCAGCAGCCCCACCCCCCCTCTCAGTTCCCTCAGCCCCAGCTGCCCAGCCCCAGCCTATCAATAGCCCTCAGTCCCAGCCCCCAATTCCCTCCATCAGTCCCAGCACCACTCACACTCAATCTCTGTCACAGCCCCCCTTTCACTCTCTCTCATCCCCAGCTGCCCTCTCACTCCCTCTGTCCAAGCCACCCTCTCACTCTCCCTCATCCCCAACTGCCCTCTCACTCTCTCTGTCCCAGCAGCACCTCCCCCCCCCCAGCTCCCTCATCCCCAGCTGCCCCAGCCCTTGCTTCAGTCCCAGCAGCCCCCCCTCTCAGTTCCCTCATCCCCAGCTGCCCAGCCCCAGCTTCAGTCCCAACACAGTCCCAGCAGCCCCCCCTCTCAGTTCCCTCATCCCCAGCTGCCCAGCCCCAGCTTCAGTCCCAACACAGTCCCAGCAGCCCCCCCCTCTCAGTTCCCTCATCCCCAGCTGGCCCAGCCCCAGCTTCAGTCCCAACACAAACCAGTTGCCCCCCCTCTCACCTCCCTTAGTTCCAGCCCCCTCTCACCTCCCTCATTCTCAGCCCAACCCTCTCACTATGTCTCAGTCACAGCACCCCCCTTCACTGCCCCTCAGTCACAGACCCACCCTCATTGTCCCTTAGTCCCAGCTCCCTCTCTCTTTGTCTCATCCCACCCCCTCACTGTCTCAACCAAGCATTATCACTGTCCATCAATCCTAGCCCCCTCTATCTCTATCTCTCAATCCCAGCCACCTTTAGCTCTGTCTCTCAATCCTAACCCCCCCTCTCCCTCTGTCTTAGACCCCATTCTCTGTCTCATCACACCCCCCCAACCCCCTCCATTCTCTGTCTTACTCCTGGCCCTGGCCCCTCTGACTCTCCCTTTGTCCCAGCCCTCCTCCTCCCTCGCCCAGCCACCTTTCCCTCTCTCTCTCCCTTTCCTCTTTTCCTTTCTCAACCCGCCCCCTCCCCTTCTCCCTCTATCCCTCTGTCCCTCTCGCCCAGCCCGTTCTCACCTCCCTCTGTCCCAGTACCCCTCCAACTATCAATCTGTCTCAACCCTCCTCCTCCCTCCCACAACCCTCTCCCACCATCCCTTTGACCGAACCCCCCTCCTACTGTCCATCTGTCCCAGCCCTCCTCCTCCATCGCCCAGTCCCCTTTCCCTCACTCTCTCCCATCCCTCTTTTCCTTTATCAGCTAGCCCCCTCTCCTTCTCCCTCTGTCCCTCTGTCCCTGACGCCCAGGCCCTAAAACTTTCCATCTGTCCCAACCCCCCCTCTCTCTATCCAACTACCCTCCCTCTCTTCCTGCCCCCCATCCTCTCACTTCCTCTGTCCCTCTGTCCCTCTCACCGAGCCCTCTCACTCTCCCTGTGTCCCACCCACAAAATTAGGGTTCAATATAGGCGGAGAACTGTGTGTGCTGTCTTCTAGAAAGAGAGGAGAACGGCAGAGAGTGAGAAAGAGAGATCCGTACCTGGTATGGCTCGATGGCGTGCGATCGGGGATGACTGAGCAGCAAAGACAGACCGAAGATGACGATGGAGAAAGCGAGGGGAAAAGGAGGTTGCAGCCGAAAATGGAGAATGAGACAGGGAGAGAGGTCGCAGACGAAGATGGGGAAAGTGAGGAGGAACGAGGGTGCAGACGAAGATGGAGAGAGCGAGAGGAAGAGAGGCAAGAGACGAAGATGGGATTCCGGATGGTGAGCGCTCGATCGGGTGAGGGTAATTTCGCCTTCAGGAATGAGCCCAACGGAATGGAATGGCCATTCCTCTGATGGCTTATGGAATGGCCATTCCTCTGTGAGAAGGAATGGAAAGCCATGAGGGAATGGTCATTCCCTCAATTTTGAATGAACCAAACGTGGGAATGCAATCACCAAGGGAATGACCATTCCATTCCCTCATCCATTCCAGCGAACCAAACGTTAGGTAAATGTACGGACGGCATTTGCAGTTGGATAGCCTATAGTTCACAGGTCACTATAGATGCAAATAAACACTACTTCGGGCTAGGCTGGTGCTGGGCTTCCATCTTTTTTTTGTCACATAGTCCAATCCCCCAAAATATTTATAGGGCCCCAAATTCTCTATCTAAGCCTGAACCCTGTAAAAAACTCAATATCCAAGGCTGGACCATGAACACCCCTAGGGGGTATTTCGGTACAAGCGGAATAAATGTGTAAATTTAAATATTGAAAGATTTTTTTTTCATGTATTAGAATATTGATATATTATAATACTTCATTCTTTTTTTATGTTTGGCCACCTTCATAGATTTTAACGGATTACTATTTTTAGTGTTTGAGAATTGTAAAATATTTCTACATATTCTAAAATAATGGGTTTATACTAGATGAGAGTCAACTTTAGGAGGAATTCTCAGATCTCCTCTTACCAAACCAGCCGATAGAGTGGCCAAACCATTTGTTTACTTAAATGATGCTTATTTACTATAAAAAAAAATGATGTTGATCATTTGGACAGTGTGGGTCAATGTCATCTCGGAGGATCCATTTTCACCTTCATACCTTGTCACCATCTACTTATCATCATATTAATAGACATGATTCAATGCCCATTTTGATTACGACGACCGCACTCCACACACCAAAAGGCCTACCATTCCATTTCCATGCCATTGCAAGTTGCGTTTCTGATGAATTTGGAAGACTTCAACGTCAACCAGAGAGACATTCGGCCAAATTGACCACTATCTTGTCTCTTGACAGGGTTGGTAGATTGGTTTTTAAAAGAAACTACCGTTGTTTAAGTGGGACCTGACCTGTGGTTGGGTGATTGAAACTGACTGTTGATCCAAATAACGCCCTCGGCTTTCCAAGTCTTTGGTGTTGCGGAAGTTTGAAATCAGTTGTGAGGATTGAGGAAGCCCTGAAAATATAGACATGGAATTGCATAGCGACTGAATGACATCAAGCACCAACACACTCATAGGTGAGTGGTGTTCGCGCCTTAATTTTATGATAAGGATCCATCTAGGATGCTCACATAGCAGTCTTGAAACAGTAGCCCAAATAGCTGAAACAGAAAGGAACATCCTCAAGCAATCGTTGCAGAGCTTATTAATGGCCTAAAAGAGACCAAATATATGTTTATCATCTTGCACAATTAGTGGGTTAGGCCTGTACAGCTGTGCATTCCAATGACCACAATGTGCCAATATCCTGCGAATGCTAAAGATCTTCGGATGATCTGATTCAAGTTTCCATCTCCCTATAAGTTGCAACGTTAGGGTGGGCCCAAAAGCAGTGTCATGTCGGATTAAAAAAAACAAAAGCGTGGCCCTCAAAGTATACCAATTATAAATCCTACTATATACGGGCCTACAACGAACTTTATCGGTCCTAACATCTGACAGAAAAGTGTTTGCTTCGGGGCCAAATATTTGATCTTAAAACAGGCCATTGGCCACATTTTGGGAATTTGACACAAAATTGGGTCTCTTTCAGGCCAAAATTTGTTCTAAAAAAGCTTTAAATTTAATCCAACTCAGGCTCATTATTTATCCATAAAGGGAGATCTATGTATGTCTCAATAGGGCTAAAATAGGACCTTAATTTGATGTAAAATTGGCCCTAAAAAGTAAAAGAATTGGATACTAATGAGTTGATATCAATTTATGATTAATAACCACCAAATAGATGAGGTTCAAGGTCCCAATCAAACTTCTAAATTGTAGTTCAATTGACAGTGGCATGAAAAAAAAAATGCAAATCAATTAACCATAAAAAGACAAGGCACACAATTTTTTACATAAAAACCCTGCCCAAAAAAAAAAAAAAAAACACGAGTCCAATCATTTAGACCAACGGAAACCAAGCATTATAGACTGAATAGTTATAAGCAATACTCACAACCCCTCCCTAGTTGCAACTCAATGTAAAGACTATGGCTTCTTGCAGACTTCTCGTTGTTTATTGCTTTCCGTGCTTGAACCAATCACCTTGAAACTACAAGGTGAACTAATCTTCTATAAGAGAAAAGGCAATTTTTTACTAGGAAGTGCAGCACAACCTTTAGATGCTCAGCACCTTAGTACAGCTCTCCAATGAATGTTCTAAAGAAAAGGTCTCTTAATTAAGTATTCTAAACGCAGAACAGTGAGACAGATATCTTAGGGTTGAGATCCTTTTTATATAACCCAATATTTGTGCATAAAAGTTAAGGTACACTTGGGACTCAAACAAGCAACTCCAACAGAAAAGGAAACTTAATTCACGCATTATTGGATTTTTGAAATCGCCACTTATTACTTGAGTAGGCTCAAGTTCGCTCAAGTGAATTAATTCTGGCTCGAGCAAGCAAAAATTGGCTCTGCACATTTTTTGTAAACTTCTCGAGCTCATAATTATTTTGTCATTTTAGCTTCGATTGATACATTCTTGGAACCTACAGACATCTATTTGGAAGGAACTTTTTATTAATGGCAGTAGCTTGCCTTGATCTAAAGCTGGGTTTGTGAGTTATAACCTTTTTAACTCAAGATGTCCTGAGAAAAATACTTCTAGTTGCTTTCTTTTTTCAATTTCTTAACTTCAGCTCATCTATCGACATACGCTACAGTTCATTTAAAAAAAAAAAAATTATAATTGGACCCTGAGTTTTGTCCAACCTATGAATTTTTCAATACTCATAATTCTAACAATTTTTCCATTTGGCAATTAATGGACAAAACTACCTAGACATACAAATATTCTACCCATAAAATAATCCTAAGATTACATTGAATATTTTTACAAAGACAAAAAGGAAAAAAAGCACCTTTAGTGAGCAAAATATACATGTACCTGTCTCCCCTTTTTGTTCATAATTGACAAAAATTAATTTTCAATCAACATATCTGTCAATCATCTTCTATAACTCTCCCTTAATTGATTTGTGACTCCCCCTCAATGTCCTACTCTTGTCAACGCTGGGGTGGGGGCTTGATTTTCTTGACTTGGGGTCGAATTTTGATATCCACATTTGCGAATTTGGAATATTTAGTGAAGTGTGTATCAATTCAGTAGACAAGTCAAATTTCCTGACCCATATGGCTTTAGTTTTGATCTTAGGTGGAGACAATTGCTTTTTCCATTGTAAGTTTTTTTTTTTGTAATTTTCTTAGCTTATTGCAATGAGAACAAATGTATTCTTTGCTTTGTCCTACTCTTGTCAACGCTGGGGTGGGGGCTTGATTATCTTGACTTGGGGTCGAATTTTGATATCCACACTTGCGAATTCGGAATGTTTAGTGAAGTGTGTATCAATTCAGTAGACAAGTCAAATTTCCTAACCCATATGGCTTTAGTTTTGATCTTAGGTGAAGACAATTGCTTTTTCCATTGCAAGTTTTTTGGTAATTTTCTTAGCTTATTGCAATGAGAACAAATTTGATTTCACAATGGTGACATGTAGGAATGAATGCATGACATGGCACATTCTTCTTTGAAGTAGATCTTGCACTAGATTTCACATATGCAGAGTGTAGAGCAGTGGGTTCTATAATAATCAATTTAGTGCTTTTGATAAAAACGGCTTTACCTTTAGCCTTTGAGGTAGATGCACTATTGAGATAGCCCAGACCTTGTTTGTTAGAAGCTACTTTGTGATTGCACTGAATGTTATCAAATTTCTTCAATTCGGTGCTCATCCTATTTTGTGAAGCTTTTGTAACGGCTAGCTTTGACATAATTATCTTCAACTTTTCATTCAAATCAAGTTTTTCGCCCTGACATGTTTGCAACTCTTGCTTCAAGCTGTCTATTTCTTATTCGGATTTGTCAAAGTCATCATACAACAATTTATAGTTTTGATCTGCATCAGTTAGCTTGTCAGCTAAAGTATTTTTTTTTAATTATCCAAGAGACTTACCTTTGCAAAAGCTTTTTCCAACTATTCCTTGAGAGATGAGATTTGCTCTTCTGCAGCTTTTCACTTCATTGTGACATTCATTAAATTTGGTCAACCTCAAGGATTCTTGCAACATGGATCTGTACGCTTCTTGCTAATCTTGCTTAGCATCCAACACTTCATCATCATCAATATTCGAATTATTGTCAAAAAATACCTACAAAGAGGGAGAATTAGATCTTGCCATAAATGCAATATATTTTTGATTGGCAGTGTTAGGGGTAGTCTTATTCTCCTTATTTTACTCTTCAGAATGAGAATAATCATCCCATATTTTTGCTGTTAGAACCTTACGCTTGGTCTTCAATTTTCTATTTACACACTCATTGGCAACATGTCCAAATCCTTGGCATTCATAACATTACATAGATTTAAAAAACTTATTCTTGTCAAATTTTGGAATGTTTAAGTAAGATTTCTTACTTTTGAAAAAATTCTTGAATTTCTTTATGAATTCAATAGCCACTTGAACATCAATTTTCTCAAATCAGAATTTAAATCATCTTCAACAACCTTTTCTGATTCCTAAGAAATTTTGAGGGCAATCCCCTTAGATTTTCCATCAGCTCTATGGTTTTCCTCAAAAGTTTAAAAATTACCAACAAGTTGATCTAACTTGAGGGTGTCTAAATCTCTATTTTCTTCTATGGACACAACCTTTGCATGAAACCTATTTGGGAGACATCTCAAAATCTTTTTGACAATTTTATTCACAGGACTTGCTTCACCCAGATTGAAACTAAAATTGACAATATCACTCAACTTAGCATAAAAGTCATCAAAAAATTTATTGCCAGCCATTTTAATGGTTTCAAAAGTCATAGTCAATTTCTATAGTTTAGACTAATTGACATTAACAATACCTTCATGCATAGTTTACAAAATATCCTATGCTTTTTTAGCAAATGAGCATGTAAAAATCCTCTAGAACTCAAAGGAAGAAACTCCATTTTAGATAGCATTAATAGCCTTGTTGTTATAATTGGAAGCCATCTTCTCCTCTTTGGTCCAATGTGCCTTAGGTTTAGGAATAGTTTTTCCTTTAGACACAACCGTGGGTTTGGTATAGACACAACCGTGGGTTTGGTATAGCCATATTCAACACAATCCCAAAGTTCATCATCAATGGATCTAAGAATGACAATCATCCTAACTTTTCAGTAGGCATAATTCAATCTATCCAACAATGGTGGCTTGGTTGTTAATGTACCTTTGTGGTTGATTTTCATTCTAGAAATCTTAAAAGATATACACACGACATATTTGTGTGCCTTTTCTGATACCACTTGAAAGAATTGGATACTAATAAGTTTATAATAATTTAGGGTTTAGAACTACCAAAGAGATGAGGTTTAGTATCCCAATCAGATTTTTAGATTACAGTTCAATTAACAACAGCAGAAAAATAAAAGAACAACCAAATCAATTAACCACAAAAAGACAAGGTATACGATTTTTTACGTGGAAATCCTATGCGGGAAAAACAACTGGTTCTATTATCTGGACCAATGAAAACCAAGCACTATAAACTGACCAATTACAAGCAATACTTACAATCCCTCTATAGTTGAAACTCAACTTAAGGACTATAATTTCTTGCCAACTCTTTGCCGTTTACCACTCCCCTTGCTTTGAACCAACCATCTTGTAACCGTAAGGTGACCAAATCCTCTATAAGAGAAAAAACAATATTTTACAAGAAAGTGGAAGCACAACCTCTAGATGCTTAACAACTTATCATAACTCTCCAATGGATACTCTAAAGAAAAAGTCTCTCAACTAGGTATTCTATGCTCAGAATAATGAGAGAGATACTTTAGGGTTGGAGAGAGAACCTCTTTATATAACCCAATATTCGTACATATATAAGAGTTAGAGCACACTTGGGACTCAAACAAGCAATCCCAATAGAAATGAAAACTTAATTCGAGTAGAATTGAGTTTCTGAAATCATTGCTTCTCGCTCAAGCGGGCCCAAGCTTGCTCAAGTGAACTTAAATTCTATTTGGTCAATTTTTCATGTTAGCTCGAGTAAGCAAAAATTAGCACAATTTATGAAAACTTTCTGAAGCCATAACTTTGTCATTTTAGTTCTGATTGATGCAATCTTAAAACCTACGGATATCTTCTTAAAAAGAACTTTCTAACGGTAGGTAGCTTGCCCCGATCCAACGCTCGATTTGTGAGTTATGACCATTTTAATTCAAAATGTCCTCAGAAAAACACTTCAATTTGCTCTCTTAGTTCAATTTCTTCACTTTAGCTCATCCGGTGACATACGCTACAGTTTATTCTAAAAAACATTAAATTATAACTCAATGGACCCTGAGTTTTCTCCATTTCATGAATTTTCTAACACTCATAATTCTAGCAACAAGGGAATAGAATTTGGCTTACGTTCTGGGCCTGAAAATTTAATGAAACACCAATACAGTCCGTTATTTCTGGACTAGGATTGGTCTAATATAGATCCCAAAAAGCAGAAGAAACGATTCTTTTAATGATCCCAAAACTGGCCCAAAAACCAAACCAGAATAAGCTCAGAAGGCTGGTTCATTAAACAAATCCTAAAAGTAGGCTCACAATGGGCAAAAAATAGACCCCAATTCTGGTTTAAAACCTGGCCATAAAAAAGACCTAAATAGGGCTGAAATTGGTCTTTCAATATGGGCCTAAGACTGCCCATAGAAAAACATCCTCAGTCATTCTCTATTTCATGCACAAGGCCAAAATGAAAATGATCCAGACAAGGCCCAAGACATCTCCAAATGCTGGCAATATATGGGCCCTTTCAGGGCTTATCTTACCCATGTTAAGCTTAAATTCTGACCCCGAACAGGCTAATGATCATGTCAAAATATGTACCCCCGAGAGAAAATCTTGTCCTTTAGAACCAATTAGGCCAGATCTGGCTTGGGAATAGGTCTGGTGGTTATTGTTATTTTTACTATTTTATTTTTTGGCCCAAGAACAAATATGGGCCAGATCTGGCCTGGAAAGAGAATTAGTCCAGATTGTTTTGGGGGCAGACCCAATAAACAGGTCAATTTTAAGCCTAACAATGGTCAATGAAAGGTCCACAGATTGGGCCTAAAATATGTTCTCATCAGATGTGTATTGGTCTAAAGCCGATAAACAACAGCCCCACACTAACTGGACAAAAAATGCTAAAAAAGGAGGCCCAAATGAGATTCAATATTTGGTTGCCTGGGCAAGACCGCACTGCCAGTAGCTAGACCGTGCTTACGTGGGCTGTGTGCCCATGTGCGGAGGGGCCGTGCTTGGTTGCTCAATAACGGAAAATCTTCAATTCAAAAGAAATTAAAGAAGTAAAGTGTTTACTTAGGGAATTAAAGAAAGTCAGAAAAAAATTATCTATGATTTACTACATCCACTTATCATCACATCTATTGGTTCAAATAATCAAAAATCACTCTCAATTTCTCCAGATCTTTTCGTGAGCAAGCATTCGATTTCTAGCAAACTTATTAAATTAAATTACAGCGCAACCCGGCCCATGAATACCCTGTTAAGGCCTTCGAGAAAATCCCACCTAACGGTGTCAATAACTATTTTAAGGTTAACATTGATGCAAGACTTATTACTCCCTCAGGGTGTGTTTGGAAGCAGGAAAATTTTTTTGTGGGATTGATAGCTAATACCATCCAAACTCATCCAATATCCCATCCAATAATATTATTGCATGGGATGTGATTCCATTTATTTTAAAGGTGAATCCAATCCCTTGTTTGGTTGTGTCCGGATAAATGGAGGACAAGGGATAAAAATATCTAAAAAATATAATCTCAGCCCCCACTCAAAGCTAATTAAAGTGAAATAGGGATAAAAATCAAGGAATTGAACTATCCCTTAATACCTAGTATGGGGGTTAACTTAAGATCCCATACTAGGTATTAATCCACTCTTGCATCAGAACTAGGATAACATTATCCCTTGCATTAAAAGTGCAAATAAATAAGGAATAAGTGAGCTAGGATACAGAAAGCAATTTATCCCCTACTTATCCCCCCTTATCTTGCATCCAAACACTCCCTCCATGGAGATGAAATCTGGCATAGTCGAGATGGACATGAGATGAAAAGGCTGATTGGTTCGGGCCCACGAGAGAGTTCATGAATGTGGCTTTAATCTACTCTCCAAAATTTTACATGTAATCTTGTACGACGCATTTTTGAGAGAGATGAAGGCTAAAACGCTCGGGAACACGTGGGCCATGAATTTTTAGGAATGAGAACAATGAATGTCTGATTTTCTTTATTCATCACTAACATCATATTATTATAATTTTGTGAATTTGGCAGTCTCATGAATCATGTCTGTCCATCAGTCCACTGATTCGTGCTACAAGTGGCGAGTTTGGAGTTTCTGGTTCTCATTCAAGATCCATATGTTTGTGACTCCATCCATGGGACGCTTGTGACTGAGAGTTGAGGATGCATTCATTTATAAAAACTCCCCAAGTCGAGGATGCGCTAAAAGTCACACTCATCCGATGACCCCTCTAACCATTCGTGTGGTGGCAATTTCATGGAAATGCTACTTCACAGTTCGAACAAAATTGTTAAATCCTCTGCATTTGTGGTATGGTGGGCATCAATTGATGTACTAGATATAGGATGACAAAAGAGATTACCAAGAGCCTGTTTGTTGAATTGGATTAAATACACATGAATTCATGGCTAAAATAAGAGGTTGTTATTGAGATGAGGGGTGCAGGATATACGGCATAGAAATGTAGATGAGATTATACTTTTTTAAAGATATGAATTAGTATGGTGATGGCTTAGTATTCATTTCTCAATCCCTTTTTCTTTCTTTTTTTTAATCATCGGGAAGATTACCTGATTGTCATTTTTAGATATACCTTGTTTTCATCACTTTTTAACCGATTTTAGAAATAAAAGTACTAGAATTTTTTAAGGAATTCAATTACATGAAACGAATGGGCTCTAAGATACGTTTAACACAAGTAAGTCAACACAACCACTTTTCCATGGGGACAGAAAACTCAAACATAGACGGAGGGAGAGAGAGAGCTTCTACATATCATGGTTGGGCATTTTTTAAAGCAAATGTGTTCTTCCTTAAAAGGAATAGAATCTTGTATGCCACAGGAGGAGAAAACTCCCTCCTATTTATTTGTAGGCATAGAATACATAGAAATTCATGTAATAGGAAGTTAAAAATAAAGAACCAAAGGTGAATATAAAAAAATTACCCTTAAATAACCTTCCATTTAATGGAAATGGAATATAAAAAATAAATGCTCAGCCATTACTATAGTAATTCAGAGCTTAGGACATTAAAAGTCTTAACTACATCCCAATGTTAAAGCTTTCATCCTCATCTCATATCATTTACACTTCACTTTTTTAAATTTCTTTGGTGGAACTCATTTGAACATAATTTTCTATTTTTTCAATTCCTATGTAATATAATTCAAACAAATATGCTATAAGAGAACTTTTTTCTCGAACGATAATAAAATTTTATTAAGAGAAAACAAAAAAAGAGTTAAGAGAGCAAATAAAGATACTAGAACCAAAGAAAGAAAGGAGAAATAATGTACAAGAGTATTATACCATTCCACTCTAATTACATCATCACCAAAAAAATAACCTCTCAACTCAAGGAAAAATCTTATAATCTCATGGAAACACACTCTTTCATTTATGACGCCAGGAGAGCTTGTGTTTATTTTTTTGGGCAACACGAGGAGACTTAAAGTCAATCTTTGCATCATGTATGGTGAAGTAACAGAGTAACTTGAAACGTAAAACGCAGAGTCAACCACAAAATAGAAGCTTAAGGTTTCAATGATTACGACGGTGGAGGTGGAGGTGGAGGTGGAGGAGAAAGAGTTCCATTGATTTGTTCCTTGGTTCAATATAAGAATGTCTTGTATTATTGCCTTTGACACACTTTGGGCCAGTCGTTAAGCCAAAGCAGAAAAAACAAAACAGCAACACTTACATTTTAGGATATAAATAATCAGTGCCAGTGTCTTGGTCCAAAATTGAAATCATTGCATTCTCATCAAAATTGAAATCATTGCATTCTCATCTTTCTCATTAAAGCTGTTTCAAGCGTGAGTTAATATATTAAACTAAGGAAAACGATATATTTAATAGGAATTGAGATTTTCTGAGAAAATCCCCCGCGGCAACTGTGGGAGACCAATCAAGTCTCCCCACTGCCCCCATCGTGACGTGGGCATATCTGATAGAGGATCCAGACTCATTTAATAGACGTTCCTTCCCTGATTTCATGGAGCTCATGCACTGTGATCGTGTCTAGCCACTATTTATATTTTTATTTCAAGATGTTGCGATTAGGGGTGATCGTGGGACATTCCAACGCAGCCCTATCATGACCCCAGCCCACCTTTTTTTTCTTTTTATGGATAACAAAAGTTTTTTTTTTTAAAAAGAAAATTTTACAAAAAAAAATCTTTAGACTCTCTATAGATAAAAAATGACATAAAATATATGTAACCACTTCAGTGGTCCCATAGGCCCTTTTTGGCTTTTTTTTTGTTTTGCTTAATGGCGATATCCTCTCTCACTTGTATATACGAGTTTCTTCTTCCTCATCCTTCCTCCTTCTCCTTTTTCCTTTATGATATGGTGACTTCATTGTCTTGGACTTGAGTGCAAGTGGGAGCTTATTACTAAAACACATCAGTATCATATATATCGATTTAAATACACCATCTTCTACATCCCTTTTTTCTTTCTTTCATTTTCTTTTTTCTCTTTTCAATCTTAAGTCTCTCTCAATCATTTTATCAAACACCCTTCAAGCATGTTTTGAGTTGTCACACTTTCCATACATGTTGTCCAAGTGCTCTATAAATGGGTATCCCTCTCAATCATTTAGTCAAACACCTTATAGGCATTTAACTCTAAATGTAAATCACGTGCTTGGCCAGCAGCGATATCCCCGCTCACCAGCTCATTTTTCTTTTCTTCTTACAATTAAGCAGGGACATGGCCTCCCATGTCAAGTTTATGAAAAAATCATGGGCTTGGCCAGCAGCTATATCCCCACTCATCTGCTCATTTTTTTTCACAGTTAAGCGGGGATATCGTCATCCATGTCAGATTTAGAAAAAAAACAAACTTTGTTTTTTTATGGTAGTTGTGCAGGTGATGGTAGTTGGATGGTGATGATGAGTGAATTTGAAGATGATGGTGAAAAAAAAACGTTAGGAGATAAGATGATGATGGGTTAGAACATTTGGGTAATGCTCGTAAAATGACTGAGAGGGACATCTGTTTATAGAGCACTTGGACGACATGTATGGAAAGTGCAACAACTTGGGACATGCTTGTAAGGTATTTGATGAAATGACTGAGAGGAACTTAAGATTGAAAAGAGAACAAAGAAAATGAAAAAAATAAAAAGGGATGTGGAAGATGGTGTATTTAAATGGGTATATATATGATACCGAAGTGTTTTGGTAATAAGCTCCCACTTGTACCCAAGTTCAAGTTAATGAAGTCACTATATCATGAAGGAAAAAGGAGGAGGAGGAAAGAGAAGAAAGGAGGATGAGGAATAAGAAGCTTGTATATGCAAGTGAGAAGGGATATCGTCCCTCAGCAAAAAAAAAAAAAAAAAAAAACCCACTAAAAAGGGCGCATGGGACTATTGCGGTAGTTACATATATTTTAAGTCATTTTTGATTTATAGGGAGTCTAAAGAGATTTTTTTGGTAAAATCTTCTTAAAAAAAAAGAACATATAAAGACCAAAAGTACATAAAAGAAGCAGAATGAAAGGAATAAAAGCAATGTACTAAACGCACACTTAACTACAAAACCACACCTACCCAAGGAGACATCCTCCCAACTCTTTGCTTGGCTAAAACATCCACTATAAAGTTGGTAGATCTAATCTTATGACAAAAAGAAACACTTATAGTTGAAGATAACTCTATATTTCATTGAAATAAAAATGAGATTTCCAAGAATGCGCCTTTCGATTATATATTCCAAGCGATCGTATTTGAAGAATAACTTTCAACAATAAGCCTATCATGACATCTTGTGGAGAACAACCTTAGAACTTTCAAAATGGTTAACATCTCCACCTCATTGGAATGGCAAATAACTACATTCTTTAAAGACATTAGTAAAACATTACCCTTGTAATTGAGAAGTACACCCCAAACTCCTACTGGCCTAGATTTACCCCTTGAAGCGTTGTCTACATTAAATTTTAATACCCCAAACGGAGGGGGAGATCAAGGAATTGATCTCCTCACCTTAATTCGGCAACACCCCATACAAGCTTTCCAATTATAAATAATATCATTAATGTTGAAGTTGGATAACTCCTTTCGAAAATCGAAGCTCATTTCGCAATTCTAAAGGCAATATTAGAGATTAACTCTGCAATTGAAGATGAAAAGCCTAAAAAAATCCTCTCATTCCTTTCCTTCCAAATGGACTACAAGATAGTTAAAGGCACCATCCTCCATATGATATGACCATACCCAATAAAATTTGCACTCATCCAAGATATTGCTGCATCTGCAATATTATTTGGACTACACCAAGCAAAATCGCACATCCTAATGAAGCTACTCCAAACAATGACTGCCACCTCACAATTAAGAAGTAGATGGATTACCGACTCTTCCTCCTTGTTGCACATTACATAAATGTCTAAGATATTGTTAGAACTCAACTCTTTTTTTGTTTGAAGGACCCAGCCCACTTTTGGGAACGCTTGAATTAATAACTGAGGCCAGGCCGTTTAAAATTTGCGTAGGGCTTGGATTAATAATAATAATAATTATTATTATTAGGATTAGATTGGATTGCATGTGAGGGGTAAAGCTGATGAGTTGCGTGTGAATGTGAGTTGGCCATCCTGTCACGGGAATCAAACCAAGCTCTCACGAGCCACCTTCTTACACTCCCTCCCATGAGTCCCATCTCCCTCCGTCTCTCTCTCAACAGAAGCCTTGGCGGTGCATCCTCATTACATTAATCACAGGAGAAACAAGCCTGCTCTGTCTCTCTCCAGAAGGTCATGCCATCAAAACCATTCACTATTTGCAGAACAAGTTCCTATAATATATAGTACTGCTTTAAAAATTGAAATATTCACTATAATAGGAAAACAAAAAGGCCAACTGAATAATTCGATTGAGTACCGCAATGATTTGAGACTTCGAATGGAACTATAGCCCTTATAAATCCAAATTATTATCCTGTATACAAATATTACACTCTACTTGGAAGGAATCTCTCCAAACCTGGCTACCACTATGCGTCCTCGAACAACAATATTCAATATCCAAAAGAATATTTTGTCTATAACTCCCTAAGGTTCTTAGGATTTATAAATAGGCCCATGCAGTTTTAGTATTCGCATATAGCTCCATGCATTTTTATTCTAATATCTTCTATGTCCCAAAATCAATTGTCTCACAACCACCAAAACTTCCAAAATTACCCCCACCCATTCTCTCCCTACATATCTCTCTCCGTTCTCTCATTCGGCCGGTGACGAGCTCCGGCTGGCGGACGCTCCCTCCTTCTCTCTCCCTCTTCCTCTTCGTTCCTCTTCCTCCTCCTCGTCCTCCTCCTTCCTCTATTCTTTCTCTCCTCTCTCCCTCCCTCTTTCCTCCCTTCCCCTTTCCTCCATCGTGGTAGCCGGCCTCCCCGCAGTAGGGAGCCGGCATCTCCCCGTAGCAGGGAGACCAGCATCTCCCCGCTGCGGGGCGATCACAACAGGAAGACCCCGCTCTCCTTGCAATAGGGAGATGATCCCGGTCTCCCTACAGCAGGAAGACGATCTTGGTCTCTCCACAGCAGGGAGATGGCGGGAAAAGGGAGAAAGGTGAAAGAGGGAGGGAGAGGGAAAGAGAGAGAATACAGGGAGGGAGAGGGAGGGGAAGAGAAAAAGGAGGAAGGAAATGGAGAGGGAGGCGAGAGAGAGAGCTCTCCGCCGGCCGGAGTTCATCGCTGACCGGAGAAGAGAGAGGAGGTGTGTATGGAGAGAAGGGCATTTTGAGAAATTTTGGATTTTTTTTTAATTTTTTGGCTTGTGTAAGGAGAGAAAAATTCTGTGTATATATAGTAGTTTCCTAAGTTTTTTTAGGTCAAACGACACTTTTGCCCACCTCTTTACTTCTATATACATAATTTCAAAATCATAAATTCATTCTTCTCAAATACTTGTAATATTGAATATTAGTATGGCACATGTAGGAGAGAGTAATCCTACATAAATATATTTTTATTAATATGGGACCCATTCTTATTAAATTCAAATCGATCATAACCTATCTTTATATATGATTGATTATAATTAACATAATCCATGGATGACCCACTGTTGGATTGATGTATGTTTTAAAATAAATAATTATGCTTTATGTACATTGGAGAATTATTAAGAAATAAAAAATCATTGGGTCTTGAGATCAAATAATACTATCTTTTTGTAAATAATAATATACTTATTTTTTTAATGGATGTAAGGATAAAGCACTCATTTTTATAAAATTTCAATATAAATTTTTTGGTGGTTCTCATTCTCATGAGGACTATTGATATTGGGGACATGGGAGGCAAAATGAAAAAATAGGGAGTTATATATAAATACTAAAATTACAAGTACTTGTTTACAAATTCTATAAAGCTTAGGGAGGTTTATGAAAAAGAAAAAACCTTGTTTATTGTTGAACTGATTCACATTTGCAATTTGTAACTTGAGGCGTAATTTGATTGAAAATCTTGATGAGGTAAGTTCATTTTATTTGTTTTTTAATTTGTCTAATTTATAACTCAAGTTTGATGAACTAATTCATCTGATTAACATTGTTAACCCATCAATGGGATCCACATTTGCAATCTGATATGCTCAAAACAACTACCCATATATTAGCCTTATTTCAAACTTCGTTCTGTTCAAAGCTGGGCCCACTATCAGATTTATTACGTTAATACACACGATTGAAATAAAAATTGAAGTAGAATCCCTTCTTTTGCAAGTGATCAATTTTAAAGGTCAAGTTGGTTCTGATTGGAGTTAGATATGGACTACAGTGAATTATGGTCATGTGAGCAGCTTGGATTTGTTAAATGGCTCCACTACTGGATTTATAGGACGCTAAAACTTTACCAACTAAGCTGAACAGTTCATAGTTTGAAGGCATATTAGGGTACTCGCGAACTATACGCCCAAGTGGGAAGTAATGTATCGGCTTGTATTTTAAATTTGGTTGGTTGATGAAGGAAAAAGGGCAGGACCTGCTATAGGTAGAAAGTAAGGGCATTTATATTTGTTTATAATACATGTAAATATTTGTTTATATTTCATATAAATTCATAGTCAAATGAGCTTTCCAGGAGTATTGGAGAGATAATGAGACGATGGATAGAAGATAGTAATTTGTACTTGACCAGCTTGAATTTCATAGGACTTGAAATACTAGGATATTGGTTGGGTGTTTGCTTCCAATATTTTGACTATTCAATTTCCATTAAAGAAGACGTTTGATGATGGTGATTTCTAGATATTCACTATGATTCTTCAATTTTAACCATTTATAGAAATATTAGAAGTCCTAAAACTCTGAGGAATTCAATCTAATAAAACTAACAGCCACTGATGGATTGGTAGAACAGATGGTCGGTCAAGCAGCGGAATCAAGAAAGGATTGGGGTCTACTTTGTTGGAATTTTTAGGTTAAATGTTTAAGTACAGATCTTTAGCCAACTCAAAGATGATGATAATGATGTTTCCATGTATCTTTCATTTAACTTTTCTTAAAAAAAGAATAAAAATTTCCTTCTTATGTACATGGGCAAGACGGGTTAAAACTTTTCTACTGTAGGTCCCCATATGAAGATAGGTGGATGGATAATATTTTCCAATCAAAGAGACTTTTACACATACAACTATTCATTTATCACTGAATTATTTATAATGAAAACCAATAAGAAGTCAACTGAGTCTGCAAATGTCTATGACATAGGGTGATCCTACCCATCCAGATGGAATCCAATAGATAAAACATTTTATCTGGGGACGCATATTCAACGCTGATTAGACCATACGAGTATACTATCCATTAGATTTCACATTGAAAGATCCCATTCTTAGGTTCATAAAGAGCAAGAAAGATCTCATCTTCCATCCATCCTACCATTTTGCCCATATATGTGGGACCCTAAATATCCTATACCATTTCGCCATAGGTAATCTACTGGTTTTTGACTTGCCCATCTGTCAAGGACGTTCAACGGTTAGATGTCCAATATAATTATTGAACGAAACAGTAACAATAATGGACTGCAGGCAAGTAGCTTGGGTCTTCTATTTCATACTTTTTTTTTTTACCAGAAACAAAAATTTATTAAAAGAGAAAGCGAACAACAAGACAGAAAAAGAAGTATAAAGGCATTATACCCCACTAACAGAAATAATTGCATATATAAACCTGCCAAAAAAACCTCATTTCAATACCCTGTTTAACTAAAGCATATATCATGAAATTTGTGGATCTATTCCATATTTTTGTAGCGGGCTACCGGACTTGTTAAAAGAAGGGCTTAAAATGGTAGAACTTTGTGGCATGTTGGTGCCTTAGTTCGGCCATTTACTACCTTACAAAAGCAACTGAAATGATCGAAAGGTCATACGTGAAGGTAGAGTTCCTTTTTAAACCCCATACTGGAAAAGATCTGGATCAGCCGACTAGCATTAATCAATGTGCATTCTTTTGTTAGGTTGCTAATCTACAAGTCTAGAACCCCATCTGAAATTCACGGGGCCCACAAACATGCTACATAATTTATTTTATTTATTTCTAATTTAAATTTCAAACCTTTATCTTTTGTGATATTTTTCCTAGTATAAATCCAAATTTGAACATATCCTGACATTTTTCGGAGACATTAATTATCTGTAAACAGTAATGAAGTAATTAAGTACTATTAATATATACATATTTATGTAGGTTAATAGAGAGAGGTAATTGTTTTTAGGGTGGTTACGAGCTTAGGGCTTGTTTGTGCAATTGATTTTTTGTAAAAAAAATAAAAAGTAAAAAATAAAAGGGATTGTGAAAACTCTTTTTCACCTTATAATAAACTTTATGCTTGGTGTGATCGTTTTTGCGCAAATAAAGTGCAAACATGAATCGAATTTTCAACAATTTCATAGAAAAGATCTCCTATTGTGGTGCCGATAAATCTTTATTTAACTGCAGAATTGGTTTTCGACATACATACATAAATGTATAGAGATGATCTTGCCTTTTTGACCAATACGAAAGTACGACAATCAAGAGATCATGGATTTCAAAGGTTCCTTTAACCTAGTGAAGTCTAATGTTATAAGAACCATCTAATATAAGTGAGATTTTGTTGAAGTGCTGTGTTAAACCACATACACATGTATGAAGCCATAAATCCATATGATCAATTAGAGAGCTAGACGACTTCACAAGTGTCAAATTTTAAAAAGGTGGTGTGAAGTTTTTTTATTTTATAGGCAAGGGGGTGTGAAGTAATGAGTGTGAAGAGTTTAAATTGATTACAGGAGGAAGACCCACTTGATGGACCGCCCTTATCCTTTGATGTGTTGATATATTTCTAAAAAAAAAAACGAAATAATAAATACAATTTGCCGGAGTCTTGTTGAGTTATTACTGAGTCCAAGACATGGCGACAGGAGCTTGTGTTTTGACTGTGATAACGACGGAACTGCGACAGTTTCGAGCTGTGGATCAGTTTAAGTGAACTCAAAGGCAAGTCATTTCGAGTTTTCCACTTTCCACACACTGCCTCACTGAAGCTCCCTGGATACTTGCGATTTATAACACAATAAAAAGCGAACCAAACTCCAAGAAAATCAGAGGACCAACTACAAGCCATTGGATAGATATAGCTTCAGTAACTATCCCTGTGGGGCCCCCTGAAATCACTCCTATCAATCAACTGCAATGATAAGAACTGAATATTCTCATGATGGGTTACTATTGGGCCAAAAAAAAAAAAAAAAAAAATCAGCCCTACTTATTAAAATTTTCTAACATCTAAGGTAATGGCCGGGTTCACTTTTCAAAGGTCTTGCAACGCTTCATTCCTTGAGATTTAATCCAACACTGAATCCAAACCGGATTAATCCCAAGTTGACATTGCTGTCATCATGATAAATTGCACCGATTGGATTGATCATACATGGATAGAAATACTCGTCGACTTGGATCCATCTATGATCTGCAGACTGATCATAGTTTTTATCTGAAATAGAAAAATAAGTTAAGAATATCTCTGCAATTAAAGGTCTTATCGTTCGTACTTCCTAGTTCCTAGCCTCCTCCCACTGCCTCAAGGACTGGATTACATGCTTACATGATCCAAGCCAGGGGTCCAGGGGCTCGTAATGCTACAGTCATAACCACTATTCATCGGGGGCCCATGATTTAGACGGCTCATATGTACTACATACATGCCGCACATGTACCATGCTTACGTGCAGGTGCATGAACAGATAAAATCCCTGCAAGTTTTTACCTCAGAGATTATATATCGTAGCGTATCGGCGATTTTTGGAGTGAGAGATAAAGGAGTGGTGTCAGTTGAATAATCAGTTTGTAGATGGCACGTGTGAGCGTTGGCTTCTCCACAGAAGGGTAAAGAGAAAACATCCAAAGAAGACTGAACATGGGAAGAAGTAGACAAGGCTGCTGTTCTCTGCAAGGTCCACTAACTGCGAAGGCAACCTTTCTCTACTATCCCTTTCATTGCTGCCATCTTGCCCTTTCCGATCCAACGGTCCTATACATGAATCCCTTTTGGATACATTGATGTTGGATGTATGGATCTTGTGCTAAACTGTAGTATTTTTGCATCAATTGAGCTATCATTCCTACTAAAAATTAATTAGTGATAATAGAGGCACAACTCAATATTTTAAGGCATTAAACATTACACCCACGGGCTTATTTTTAAAGCTGTCGTAGAAGTGGTATTGTGATACACCTTTGCCTAACAATTCTCCCTTACGATGGCGATCTAGCGACTCAAACTTTTAATCTGGAGCTCTGAACCACTTGAAAGACTTCTAACCTTAATACAGGTTAAGGCTCAGTACAAATTCTGGTATGTAGATAAATAAGCAATTAAATCTAAGTTAAATAACAATCACCACATAAGAGAAAGACATATGATTTTTACGTGAAAAACTCAAACGAAAAAAACCACGGATCCAACCACTGATCCACTAAGTACAAGCTCTATGCAAGAGATGTTATAAGATCTACGTCCTATCCTTTTTCTAATTGCACATAACGTAAATGATTAGAAGTTTTTCTTGCCGACGTACATGCCGTTAACCTTATTTACGCTTGATATATGCATCTTAAAGCCTCACGAGATGAATCTCGAGGATGGAAGAAGAAGATGAATCTTATGAACTCAATATATACCCCAACAATGGAAGAAAAGTTCCAAAGAAAAAGAAAAGATCTCTTAAAGGATATCTAAGGTTTTGAATCGTGAAATAGGTATCTTGGGGAAAGAGGGATGGTCAATATATAATATAATATTCGTGGGATGCTCGTACATATGGTTTTCAGAGGAATTAAGGAAGCTTGGTTCACAAAAAAAAAAAAAAAAAAGATTTGAAATTTCGAATGCTAGTCTGCCGCCCAGCCGACTGGTTGATGGGGTGCTGACCGATCGGGCATGGGTTCGATTGGTTGGGCACCCCATTCGACCGTTCAGTTCCACTTCTATTTGGATGAGTCTTCGCTGCGATCGATCCAACCAATCTAGCATTGAAAATTCTCATTTTAACCTTTAAACCATAGTTCTTGATCTGCTACTTTGGCAGGCACTTCAGTCCTATTAGAAAGTAAAATTACAATTCATTTAAGCCCGAGTTTTGTCCCACCACTGAATTAGCCAATATTACATTCCTCACATAAACAATGTCATACCCAAGCCTGCCCATTTAGTCAATTGGTTTGGGCCAAACCAGCCTTGATTAGTTGTATGGGCTTTCTAGTAATTGTCTGGACTATCGTTAAATTATAAGCATTTGTTTAGTTTGAGCGAGCATTTGGGCTTTTTTTCATCATTTAATCCAATCTAGCCCAATTATTTTATGGGCCCAAATTATACATCCAAGCCCTAACCAAGGCGAGCTAGCCTACATTGGGCTGAGGCTTGCCTGACTCATGATCAACCCTATGCTTGCTTTTCATAAAAATCCACATATTTGTCGTAAATTATAATATCTATAGATAACAATTTTCTAATAATTTAATAAAAATTTTACAATATTGTTAAAACTGAAAAAATATGAGGATTGATCCACTGTTGTGTTTTTCTGGAGATGAAGATGCTTCACGACCAAGCTATTAATGGATTGGCCATATTAGTTTATATATTACCCTTTACATTTCCATTTTCAGTTATTTGAAAATTAACTTATTTTCTACAAAGTATCCTAATTGAACCCGAATTAGGAAATACCCGACACTAATATAATTTCATGAGAAGATATTTGTAACAGTGCTGCTTTCTGAACTCGCAACAGCTGCCACACTTTTATTTACTAGCATAGGAATGGTATAAATTATTTTCCCGCAATAGGAACCTATTTTTTGCCAATTTCAATAGTACCAAATTGGAAAGGCAGTGGTTTTTGAAAAAAAAAAAAGGTCTAGAAGGAGAGAGAAGGCTGTGAATATCATGGCATATATGTTAGAAAAAAGACTTACGTCTTACATTGCCTAAGTACTAGGTTTAACATGATTTCAAATACCTGTTTAGGTTTTACACCTATCAACTTAAGCTTTTGGGTTGGTACATAATTTTTTACATGGTATTAGAGCTGGTAAGGTTATTGTGTAGTCTACGTAATAGGCCCGCCGATAAAATCCATTGTGCCGTAGGTGAAGAAGAATGTTGGAAAAAAAAAAACCCACATCCCAGATAGCCCTTTATGTATGTGATTAGGGCCTTCTACCCATTAGCTTAAATTTTTTGGTTGGTATATGATTTATTATTTATAAAACCGTCATCCTCTTAGGCTTTTGCCATTCATCTTTACTCTTTACCACTCACCTGGACATGCTTGTGAACACAATGCCTATGTCATATCATTTATCCATCCTCTCTCTCTCTCTCTCTCTCTCTCTCTCTCTCTATACATGCTTGTGAGCTCTCTATACATGCTTGTGAGCTGAATGCCTATGTCATATATCATTCCTCCACTCTCTCTCTCTCTCTCTCTCTCTCTCTCTCTCTCTATACATGCTTTTGAGCTCAATGCCTATGTCATATATCATTCCTCCATCCTCTCTCTCTCTCTCTCTCTCTCTCTCTCTCTCTCTCTCCTTTTATTTAAATCCATCGACTCCAAACAATCCTACACACCAATACTGCCCATTTCCAACTCTTGATGAAAATCACAAGCACCCATCAAATATCCCTTTATCTCTGAATCCATGCATGAGCCCATTGAATTAGGCTTCTCTCCTTCCTTCCAAGGAAACTAACAGAACTATTCCAACTCAAAACTCTGAGAAGTTCTGACATCTTATTTCAACTAGCATCATCAATATCTTTTTTTTTTTCTTCTTTCTTTATCTTTTTTCTTGTATGGACACAGAGATGCTATCCACAGACAAGATTCCGGCGAAGCCCCCTAACCAACATCAAACCTCATTAGAGGCTCGCAACCGGCCGGCGACAAACATTGTTCAGTCCGATCAACAGCTCAGGTGCCCGCGATGTGATTCACCCAACACAAAATTCTGTTACTATAACAACTACAGCCTCACACAGCCAAGGCACTTCTGCAAGACCTGCCGCAGGTATTGGACGAAAGGCGGTGTCTTGCGCAACGTCCCCGTTGGAGGTGGTTGCCGGAAGAGCAAGAAGATCAAGTCAGCAGCGGCAGCCATGAACGCCACATCATCTGATTCGGGCCGCCTGAAGTTCCTCAATGGGCTATCCTCAAGCATGGAATTCCAGATCAATGGACTGCCCTTCACTAGGCTTCATTCTCCAGCTGCTGGTGCATTTACCCGGTTAAACTCCTTAGGAGGACTCCCCTCTACTGCCGCCACTTCTCCTTGTTCAGCTTTTGATGTTATTCCAAGCACTAGTTCTCTTGAGGGTTTTAACAATTACACTTCTTCTACAGCTCTTAGGATGGGAGAAAGTGGTATTTTTAGAGGGCTTACGCAGGAGAACATAGCTTCTTCCATTGAGTCCTTGAGCTCTATAAACCAGGAACTGCACTGGAAGCTGCAGCAGCAGAGATTAGCTATGCTTTCTGCAGCTTCAGCTCCTTTGACTGAGAATCAACAGCAGCAACAACCCATCTCAATCCCCCCAGCTCAGAGCTCAAAAACAGAAGCTTGTGTTGATAGAGATATAAATGTATCGCTTTTAGAGAATTCTTACTCTGTGGTTGACGGAAACAGCAACATTAACATGAGCAATTGGAATGAGATGCAGATATGGAGTGATTTGCATCAGTGCAGTGGGTTGCCTTAGATGAGAAGCAAAAAGAAAGAAAAAGATCCTATTTGGAACGATATCTGGTGGACGAGCAAGGAAAGCAGCAAAACAAAGATGAAGAATAACTCAAGTCTTGTATTGTATTTTTCTTCCCTCCCTTGTTCTTCTTCTCTACTGTTTGTGTACTTTCTTTTGCCATTGATTTGCAGATCAGCTGAGAAGTCTCTTACTTAAGAGGGTCATAGGTTAGGAGTAGTGATGTTTCGACAGTTCTCTCTTTTACTTCTATTTTTCAATTTGGACGGTGTGTTTTGTGTGGGTGGGGGCCTATGACTACGTTCCCACAAAGCAGCACTGGCGCTCTGTATGGTTGCAATTAAAGCAAACTACAGTTGTAGCTGTGATCTATTTGACAAGAGATTTCAATGCCTTTGATCACTCTCTTTCTCAAGTGATGTAGGCTGTGAACTGTAGTTGAGTAGGCCAAATGTGTGTGCTTGATTTGCTTGTTCTATGTTGTCACATCTCCCCGGAGACCGGAGTCTGGAGGTCTGGCTAACAGAATAAAACAAAAATTTCAACAAGGGCAGACATGCAAGTTGCTGTGGAGAACTTGTTTTGATATGACCCGTTCTCTTCCTCTCTGGGCTTTTCGTAATAATTAGTTGCAGGATAGTATGTCTTGCTGGTGCCTGTAAAAGGAAGTGTTTTGAATATAAGTAATCAATGCGGAACTGTGTACTCCACATTTCGATGTTTGTTTTTGAGAGAAAGAACCTGTTATACAAGCTCTATGGGACTGTTTGTGCAGTGATTGTTTTTTCTCGAAAAAGAAAAGCCTCTCGCTAATATTTGCATATTTTATTTTGAGGATTTCATAATATATATATATATATCAGGATTTTTTGATAAAAAAATCCTTTAAATACCCAGTGCACGAAAAGGACATTATAGTTTTTACTGTGCAAAAAGGCTCTCCCACTAATTTGAAAATTTTTTCATATTTTAAACTGAGCCACATAATTTGAGTAATCATCTTTTTCCTCTTTCTCCATCTCTTATATTCCTTTTAGGATGGGACAAGGCGGCTCGGTTCAATTTCATGAATCAAGATCATGTTAGTTAACTTGTTATTATCCATTTACTTCTATAGGCAACTCTTGGTGCGTTTGAATCACTTCAACACTGTCCCATCTTCACCGTATCCTAAATCAGCCACCGTCATGCATATTACACACAAATCGAATCCAAATTGTGAGAGCTAGTTACCTCACTTCAATCCACTTCTCCTCATATATACTTCATCGTCACCAAACAACTCCAAATTCACCCAGCCGCACTTTAACCATCCAATCAACCTGCTTTCATACTGAGCATCACCGAAGCGGACCGAGCACTTCAGACACACTAACCAAACTCTCCAACTCATTGAACCAAAACCCATTTGATTTAAACATTGTCAACTGAGCCCCATAACTTACTTGATTCATACCCATTCACAAAGCCTACATCTTCCATCTATCTTACAACGCCTTACTCTTCAACAAAGATTTTTTTCCCCCACCAAATTGATGCTTTTGACTACAAAATTATTACATTTCCAATTTGCCTCATAAACATCATTCGTAGTTATACTTTTATTTAACATATGATGAGGGGATGCTAAAATTATAATCTTTTAAGAAATTATATTTGTAGACTTTTAAATTAAGTGATTTGTGTTAGGGATGACATAAATTGACACATCTTTGATTTTATGTGGCCGATCCTATCACCTACAAGGTTCCACTTTATTGTGTAATTTACTTTTTGTGAACATTAATATAAATTATCTAATTATTATATGTTAAAAGGTGTTTTTATATATTTAACCAAACAAGTTTTGATGCCTTTTTCTATTGAAAAGTAAGTGTAAAAGCTGAGCTAACAAAATAATCAAACGAACCTTTTTTCTATTGAAGACGTAGCTTTTTTGAAAGTGCTTATATAAAAGCACGGTTGACCTTAGTCCAGCCAAACACACCCTTAGTATCGTGTAATATATGTTAGATCGCTCATGGACAACAGATTACAGGTCTACATAAGTAAATGTCATTGGCACCCATTGCTGATTGCACTGTAACAAACTAACAATACACTTAGCAATTTTGGTTTATTTTCCCAGTGTTGTAAATGCAGCAATTCAATACTACTATGATTACTAGTTCTGCAAACCAAATTTGAAATAACTCCTGTTGAGAAATTCTCTATGGAGAGTTAAAAGAGAGATGATCCAGTGCATCTAGATTTATTATCATCTCTTCCTTGATTCTTGGAGGCTTTGGAGAGTATTCTTTTCTAACACTGAAAAAGATACTTTTTTTCCATGTAGATATTTTTAACAACGTGCAAGTGTATTAAGGCATATTTTTCATTGTACAATACAAACTTATACAAGATAAGAAATTTAATAACTTTCAAACCTATTCAAAGCTCAAACTCAAATTTATATTAAACTCAAACCCATCTCGTGACATCTCCAATACTACATGCCATTTCAAGAAATGTTGGCACGAAATATCAAATTAAACATATTGATCTCGATTGTAGTGTTGCCAAAATGTCGTCAATTAGTGCTTTGCCAGTGATGACCGCTTGTTCATAGAGTTTATCAATGCTGGTGGTCCATCAGTTTAGATATTTACTAATTTCATTTCATAGCATAGGATCATGCGGCTTAATGAAAAAACGAGACTGTGAGGTTTAAATAAACGCATGGATTTTGTTTAAGAGAAAAAAAATATTATAGAAGTGAATAGGCACAAGACTATGGACAGCCCTATCATGTGATCACTACCGAGTACCGTGGCCTTCATAATACTATAGAACTCGAAAGACAACATGGGGTTGATCAGGTTGGTTGCCAACTCTACATGTCACCTAGCTTCCAGGGCATCAATTGTGGGGATTTGTCACTTTTTCCACATGTGTGGGCTACTGGGCTTCCTCTTCCTATATGTGTCGGCTCTCCTTCCCACACTTGGGCTTTCTCTTTCTACTTGTGTTCAGTTCCCTTTTGACAATATGAGTTTCCTCTTTCCACTTGTATAGACTTTCTTGGATCCCTAACATAAAAAACTCAAAAGACTTCATTTTATAAGATTTACCCACCCTTCATTATGAGAAAACATCCTAATTCCTAGAGAGAAAAGATAAACGAACTTATTAAGATTCAAACATATTCAAAGTTAACACAAACTCATTTCCTAACATTTCTAACCAGAGAGCTAACTAGAATTATTCAAGCTCTAGACTTAATGTTAGGAGTGGGTTCCCTTTTCTTTTCTCCTTGCTTTAGTAATGCATGCCTTAGCCCTTTTTCTTCATCTTCTATCTTTGTTACCATTGCCGTCAGGATCATCATTAAAACCCATCTATTTCCTAGAGATATACTCAACCTCTTCCGCGATAGAATGTATTTTGCATGGGGCTCCTTGACGGAAAAAGAATGGTACTTTTTTTTTTGAGTTTTTTGTATATACCGCCGTAAGGTTTTTAATATTTGTAAATAGGTTCCTTGGGTTTTAGTATTTATAAATAGGCCTATGCTTTGCCATTTTAATACCCCTAATATCCTAGCATATGTGAATCTAAGTATTATGAGCAACCATCGTGAGTATTTTGCTCAACTTTTATCAAAATAACTCTTTTACCCTTATAACCATTTTTGTATATACCTCTCATATGGTTTCTAATATTTATTAATGTATAGCCCTTAATGGGTTGAATAATAGATACACTAAATTGTCTCAATACTATAAATGTGCTACGTGCTCCTCTTTTGTTTTTATCAATTTTGACTGATGTCTTTAATGTATTCCTTATTAGCAATACAAGCACAAACTATATTTTGAATTAATTATATTTAGGATCATTTTAACAGAGCAATTGATTAAGATGTCTCAATTAATCTAATATTTCCACTAAAAAATCAAATATTCATCAAATTTGGTGGCTTAAGAGTGTAACACTCCGACCCCAATTAAGCAGGTTTAGAGGTTGTTTAATTGTGTGCTTAGTGTCTTATTCGAGGATTTTATTGATTCATTGTGTTTTATTCTTCTTGGGTTATGTTAAGGGACTTGGATAGGTAGTTGGGTTGAGTTTAATTTGGATTAAGTAGCTGCGAGCCCTTTTTCGTGATTTTTTTTTGTTTGCATTGGTCGTTTGGGCGTCATCTTGATGTCATCGCGTGTCTTTTACCTTGCACATTCATTTCCGTTACTGACTCAAAAGTGTTTGGGAACCAATTAGAATTGTTAGTGTTCAATTGACTCGAATTGTAATTTGTATAACTTTTGGACCTGGTTGCAAATGGCTAAACTATATAACTATATATATCTTACCTAACCGCCTTATCTCTTTTGTTTCTCTTTCTCTTCATCATCTTCTTCTCCCATTATTATTCTTCTTCTTCTTCCTTTTCCTCTACTTTGTCGGTGTCAAACCTCTATCTTTTGTATCAAGTTCTCCGGAATTCAAGTCGAGAATGAGTAAAAGCTTGGTAACTTATCATTAAAGGCAAGTATAAGCAACTATTGAATGAATACATGTTGGTACACTGTGATGGCTATGATTTACTTCACGTATGCTTAGTATATGCATGGTATAACAGCCCCTTCTTGTTTCTCCTTATTTCTTCTTTCATTTGGTATAAAGGAAAATAGTTCAACTTGACTCTGTTCGTAGCATATTTGCTTCAAGGCCGACCAGTCGGTCCTTAAGCCTCGACCGGTCGAATTTCGGTTTTGGGAGGCGTCTGACCAACCAGATACCTTAGCGATCGGTTGGCTGGGCAGAATTACAAGGTTGTGGAATTTCATGTAAATGAATTCTTTAACTGATCATAGGCTACCTGGAGACCTAAGAATGGACCTCACCATGGATTACCTCTGGACCTATTATAAATAATCTTGGGGGCTGAGATTTATTCATGAGTACTGTCCATTTGTTAAGCACTTTTCCATGGGTGTTGATTTAAGGGATTTCGGTACTCTTTCTCTTACCATGAGACACCACAGGAAGAACAACTGAGTATCGGACACTTTAAAACTACATTATCATGAACTGTTATTAACAGTGGGTAACTAAACTAGGGTTGGTTAGTAACTAACCTTGATTCTATCAACTTGAATTGCATAGCATCTTACATTATCATACTTGTCCTCAAATCTTGATTAAGAAAATGGATAAGCAGTGGCTTGTTGTGTTGTATTCTTCTTGAGCTCTTGATATGGTTATGGACATTGACTTGCATGTGCGTTTGTATTTGGGTATCGTCATTATACGTTATATGCTTTCGTTATTTTTATGCAATGTCCTTATATATGCTTGATTGGTTGTGTCTGGCTTTACTCAACCTCGGTTTTAGGATACCCAACGGAGTTGAATTTGGCCTAGCATGCATGTTGCCGCTGTAGTGTGCTTACGTCTTGGGGATTCCGGACCCTAGGAAACCGAGACCCATTCGTACCCTGGCCCGGTCGATCGTGCTCTCTCACATCACGCTCTCAAATTTGGGAGAATACGGCATATGTAGTAGCCACCTAGTACAGTCTTTCTTTACCTTGAATCTGTTGCATCCATTATTCAGTTGCCCGATTTGCCTAGTATACGAAATTGCACTTCTCTTTAATTTACCTAGTCATGAATACTTCTAGATACAATGCGTATTAACTCTATGTTGCTTATGCTTTGTTGAATTGTTGTATTCACACGTTGTTTCTTGGTGTTTCAGGCTCAGGTTCCATTCTCGATTCCTCGAAGGTCAGTCAGACTTCAGAGGAGGTTGTAGAGACCCCATCTGGGTTAGATGAGTGGACATGATGGATCCACTCCGGGGAGCGACTTGACTTCAACTTGTTTACATCTTGTTACATGACACTGTAGCATGACATTATAAGATCTTTTTGTATCTAACGTGGCCTTTGTATAATTACTAATGCTTATGTGTTTTGTTGTATTCTCTTGTTCTTTGCCCATGTTTGATACTTGCAGCTTCTGCGTTTCCTGTTTGCACGTGTGAATGCTTCCCTGGTGTACGTGCATCTAGACTGGGTTCAGGTGTATGTGCACGGGAGTACGTGTGTCACTGATTAGGTAGATCATAATCCCCGATTTCTTGGGCTCGGGTCGTGACAAAGAGTAGGGCCCCTTAAATGATTTTTTTTTTTCAAATCATTATTTCCCCTATTAATGGAATTTTTCCTTTTAGAAAAACGAAAAAGTCTCTTTAAAAACACGTTTTTCAAATATATGAAATTGGAGATATAAATAGACTGTAAAGACATAAATTTTTAAGAACCATAATGCAAAAAAATTCTAGTGGTGTTTATCTGAACCATTTTATATATGGATTTGAATCCTTTGTAACTACAGTGAGATTCTCTTTCTTTGTTTTTCTTAAATTAGAAAAAGTAGTGTGAAACCTACTAGCCTACTGATATAAGAGGACTGCATATAGCAATAGAATTGATAAAGTTATTCGACAGTCTTTCAATTTTAACTGTTAAGTGAGTATTTGTAAAAATGCTAATATATATATATCTCAAGCGAATTGAACACACAACCACTAACTATTTTAAATAAGCAACGCAACCATTATTAAATTTCCTCAGCTAGTTATTCATGAAAAAACCCTCAAGGTGTTAGTAGAGGTATAGTAAAAATACTTTTCAATATTCTCTATTGGGTGGAGACCACTCCTCAATACTCCCCCTCGGGTGGAACCTGGTCAGTGCACTTTTGGTGACTTACACTTCTTTTAGCGTTGACTCATTCCTCTTGGAATTTAAACTCGCGACCGGTTGGTTCGAATACCATATTAAATTTTCTCAACTAGCCATTCATATCAAAACCTTGAGGTGTTAGTGGAGGTAGTGAAACTACTTTTTAATATTTCCCCTTGGGTGGAACCCACTGCTCAATAACTAGTACAACACACAATTATTTAGTTATATTTATTTACCAAAAAATCTCTAAAACTAATTTTATGAAGCATTGACCCTAGCCACATGGTTTATACCCACGCGTAGCAGGGGTTATTGTGCTAGTATATATAATAGGGCCTATTTCTTTGCAAGAATTTAAATAATTCTTGTCTGGAGAATTTCAGAGTTCTCAAATACAGTGGAATTTCTGGATGCTCCCTTGTACTTGAGTATCCAGAAATTCTAACAAAAGGTGAAACATGTGTAATTATGAAATTCCCAGACTCTCTTTAAGACATTTTAGGCAGAAGGAATTCTGAAATGCTTCTAAAGAAACAAGGCATTTGCAAATGCCAAGGGATAAGATGTCACATCATATCCCCAAAATTCTAACAACTCAAGTTCTTTGGAGAAATTCTTATAAAAGAATGGGCCTTAGAGTAAAGGAAAGGAAGGGCGCTACGTTAACACCCATGAGTTTTCCTTTGAAGAAATGGTTAGCAAAATGATATAGAGCTTTGGCTTTTATGTGGGCACACTGCACCTCTCGGTAGCACAAGGGTTCTTATATCCCCTAAAGTCTCTCGATCAATATCCCTTAAAATCTCTCATAAACTTACCTATCAAAACCATTCACATAGTATTCAAAATTATCTTATGCATAATTTTAGTTGTTATTCCTAATCCCTATCCACACTTTCAAACCTTATATGAGGTATAATTTTAGTACTATCTACACTTAATTGCATTTTAATCTAAATGACGAATTCCATCCCATGGAATGCCTCTATGTTTTTACTACTCAAGAACATTGAATTTGAATGCCATCATCGTCATATGGTATTCTTGAATATGTCCAAAGGCATATATAAAATTCAAAAAAACCATTAAACAAAGAAAACTTTCAAAAAGTTTTTTGAGACATTTCAAAAAAAATTTTGAGACCTTTTCCAAAAAAAAAAAAAAAAGAAACTGACCTTTCAAAAAAAAAAATCTTAAAAGAAAAATTTTAACCTTTCAAAAAAAAAAAAGGAACATTCAAAACAAAATTTGAACCGTCAAGATTCAATAGGTCCCATTAAAATGCTGCGGGAAGGTTCCAAGTCAAATATGCTGCAGCACTCCATCGCTTCATATGATCATGCATTCATGTGGAACTTCTTAGTAGGGTCCAGCTCTTGGAGGCCACGGTTAATCTTATGACACGTTGGGACCAACTATTCTCCCTGAGATTTAAATGGTTTCTCATGTTATATATGTTTAATTTCCATCTTGAATTCAAGATTACCATATGTTTCTAATTATCCTTCTCCTCCCTAAGATATCTCGATTTAATATTATGGTAATAATCTCTATCCATCTCATATGGAATCAATCAAAATTTAAGCTTTTCTTAAATCTCTCTAATTAGCTTTCTCAATGGACTATTGCTCTTCTAATTAATTGTAATTTTCCTATTATTGTCCCTCTCTACAACAATCTGTAAACAAATCCTTCATCTCTCGTGAATCCATTTGACGCATCTTTGTCACACGGAGATCTTGCTTTCTACAAAACTGATACATGATGAGTTGGTGGCTTTGTCTTGGTGAAGAAGAGTGGCTGGGACCTCGATCGCACAAGAATCGCTCCATAGAAGGTCACTGATTTGGAGTTAGTTGGAGTAAAATTGGATCTCTCTGAAGATGCTTTCGTGTACGGATTATGGCAAGCAGATATATTTGGGCAAGGTTTTTTTTTGGAAAAATTACATCATCACCCTCTACAGTTTAGTGAAAATGCAGATACCCCCTCGATTTTTTGAATTTATATTGAACCCCTTTGTCAAATATTGTCTCCTGATCGAGATGACAAAAAAAAGCCATTTTTTACTTTTAACCCTGGCGGAATGTTTTTTTTAATTAAAATTTTTATTTTCAATATTGAGTTTCAAAAGTGATAGAGGGCTCCTTAATAAGATTCTAGTTGTATCTCGTTTATCAATGGTGGAGTTAAGACACTTCACAATTCATCCTAAAATGGATCCCGCACTTCAATCCAGACCATCCATCCAACAAAACCTCAGATGGTTTTCGTTCCACGTGGTGGGCCCCACCAGATGATTGATCTGGATTACTGCAATGATCACGATTTCGGATTGCTAGGGCAATTGGGAGAAATAGATGGAGAGGAAAGGAGTGGCAGCAAGGAACCCAAGCCCATCATGATTTCAGACTGTGCACCGGCAAATCTGATCATGATCAAACAGATTCAGATCCGCATGCCGCAGTGGCCAGCTATCTCGCATCCAGATGCTTCAGCACTTAAAATAGGAGATCCCCATCCAGATTGCAAAAGCAATCTATTAAACATTGACCTCTAGAGTTAAAACACTTTAACTTGTCTCATGTAGTTTTGGTAGTAGTTCACCGCAGGAGGTGGCGACGCTGCCGAGGAAGCCCTAGGACTTATGCCACCATCTCCAAAGATGGAGTAAGAATCTGAGTGCAGATGTAGGTGAGAGTCGTTGTCGTCGTTGCCAGCAGGAGGAGATGCATACGAGAGGGAGACAGATGACGAAGACGACTTGTTTTTGGGTTGCGACAGAGGCAGGAGCGTGAGAACAGGTGATGAAGGGACGTCAGAGAGCTCTTTGTTGACGAAACGATGGAGAGCGTATCCGATCCCCATCAGTGAGTCAAACATGCCACGTGTGCGGCTGCTAGTGCGTAGCGATGGTCAGCAATGGCTCTAATTAGCTCCTTCCTTTCCCGGCAAACCACCATCAGCGGTAGATCATCCACCTTGGAAATGCTGTATCCCATGATCAAAATTCAAAACATAAAAAAGAAATCGTTTTTCAATACATTTGTTCTCCTCAGGGGGTGAAATGAAAATAAAAAAAAAGATGAGAGAGTCTTAGACGTGAGAATGAATGATGGTGGATCTGGAGGGAGAGAGAAAGACTACATGACGACTAGAAAGTGGCACGGAGGGAGAGAGAAAGAGAGAGGGCGAGAGAAGGGTTGGTATGGAGATAAAATGGGTATTATATATGTTTTTTTTATGCTGACATCATCATAACCTTTTTAATTGTAAGGGGTTTGGATGTAACCACATATCAATTAAAAGTAGATATGATATAATTTTATAAAAGAAAAGAGATGTCCTTGTAATTAGGGAAAAATACAAGGGGTGTGGATGTAATTTTCTCTAATTTTTTTTAAATAAATTGAACATCCTTTTGAGATATATATAATCTAAATTATTTGTCTGTTGTTTAAAGAAAATTAGCTAAAAAAACCATAGGTTGGGGTCAAATAGGTTATTAACATGTAATTTTGTTGAGAGATGGGGATGGGTCCATGGGAGTTGATAATGGTATGCTTTATTAATAACCAGATACATTCTTGATTAATATTTTTTGCAAACTTAATTAATTCATGAGCAACTTTATTACCCTCTCTGTGAATATAGGAGAAGCTCCAATATTGAAAAATATAAAGTGATGCCTTTATGTTCTCAACTACACATCCAATATATGAGAGAACGTTTGCAGCTCTGCATTACTTCAACAACCAGTAATGAATCTCTTTCAAACTCAAACTTCCCAAAGGCCTACTTCTGCCACAATTTTCATACCTTTTTGCTGACCTTGACATAGAAGCAAGGTTTCAAGAATCGGTGTTGGCCCAATTTAAAAATGGATCTATGACTATACGAATGTATGATACGTATCAAATATTAATGCATTAACCGACTCCATGGGATCGTAAAAGTGAATAAAATAATCGAGAAGAACATCTGAAAATTTAGAAAACTGGAAACAAGTAGAATTTTGTACTTCTTAAGTCCCGAGTGCCAACGCTTTTATAAGATGCTACTTTATAAGATAAATTTGAGGATTTCACCATACAAGATATAAGGAAGTTTGATTTTCTCAAAGTGGTGTTGATCAAAATTATATTCCAAATGTGGCTATTTTACATGTGTTCAGTTTTTATTTTTATTTTTTTTCCCACTTATGCCTTTTTGTGCGATACCTCACAACTGTGCGATATCGCATAAACTGAAACATAAAAATTGCAAATACGAAGTATGCATTCCGCTTGTAGGAGAACATTTCCCAATCCAGTATTAGCATAATGAGGATTAAGTTTATAATCGATTGTACTTTAAAAGGTTTAAAAGCTACTATGAACTGTCAAAAATTACAAATAATCTTTTTAGGGGATTTGACCATACAGCATATAAGAGACCTTGATTTTCTCAAAATGGTGTTGACTAAAACTATATCCCAACTGTAGCTATTTTATATGTGGCCGTCTTTCTTTTTTCCACTTATACCTTTTTGTGCGATATTGGACAAATTGAAATATAACAAATGCTTACGCATCTAGTTTTTCCCCTTCTTTTTTTGTGTGACTTTCTCTATTCCTGCAAAAAGTTTCCATTATTAAAGAATATTTTCAAGTGTATTTCTCTATTTCTATATTTGCAATAATCTCCACCGTTAAAAGAGGTTTTCAATAGGGTTTCTTCACCTCTTCCATTTTTCTAAATGAATCTAAAGGCGTCTCTATTACTCTTCTTCCCCTTTTCTTTTCCATTTGGATTCACAAAGAATATGTATCTCAATATTTTGGATTTATGAACTGGTCTATGAAGTTTCTCCATGAAATATTTTGCATGAACAGTGTCACAATGGTCAACCAAATTCAATGAGAAACTTCATAGACCAATACATAAATCCAAGATATAGGGATACATAAATTCTTTGTGAATCCAAATGGAAAAGAAAAAAAGGAAGAAAAGTAATAGAGTTACCTTTAGATTCTTTTGAAAAAATGGAAGAGGTGGAGAAACTTTATCGAAAACCTCTTTTAACGATGAAAACTATTGTAGAAATAGAGAAACGCACTTAAAAATATTCTTTACTGATGGAGACTCTTGCTGGGATAGAGAAAGTCACAGGAAAAAAGATATGTAATCTTTTGGTGGATAAAGATTGTATGAGAGTAAAACTAAGCCTATTGCTGGATGATGGGGAGATGAGAGTGTGAAAGGGCATGCTGTAATCAAGGTGGTCCTAAATGGGCCCCATGGGGTTGGACTAGATATAAGGTTGCAAAGTGAGGCTTCTTGGCATTGGTGTTTTTTGTTTTTTTTTTTAACCCTCACCTGAGAACTGATGCTCATGATAAGATGAGCATCATTTCTTCTAGGGCTTACCTAGGGCTCTACGTGTGGGATTGGGAACATAGGGGTCGAAAGATCTTCTCCCAACCTAACTTTGTATGGTGGCGGGGCCCTAATCATTATCCCAACCGCTTTATCAATGCCCAAAATGCTTTCATGCACCATCCCAAATGAGTACACACTCAATTCAATTGTCAAGTCCATTCGGCAACGGTGACTATCAAGGTAAACCTGTGTTATTTTGTCTGGTTGGATGGATCATCAGGGATAGGCCATTAGGTATTTAGGGACATAGTGTTCACCTTATTATGAGAATCGATGCTCACCTAAGATTTTTCATTTATTATTTACTCTTTTTATTATAATTCTTGGTTTCAAGAGCGCTTTTGCTACTTATAAGTAAGGCGGGTTTGGTAGAGAGTTTTTCTAGTTGAGAATGGAAATGAGACTTTTTGTTTTGCCTTGAGTAGGGTTTCGATTTTAGTTTAGCCACATGTTCAAGCTTCTTATGGAACAAATGGTAACGGTCAAAGCTTGAAGCCTAAGGTTTAGCTTCTCCATACCACATTTAAATTTTTATATTTTAAAAATAGAAAAAATCAACACTGTTAAACTTGACCGACGAGATTGATTGATGGATGTAATTATCGTACTGTTCCGGCCAAAATGGATGATAATTTTTAGTTTTGGCCAAGTGGCTGAAACAAAATGACATCCAAAACTTTTTGTTTTGAATATCGGTCAATATCGGCCATATCGATCAATCTCAGCCAAAACCCTGAAATGATTTTTGCCTCAATTTTTTTTTACTTTTTCTACATATATATATCTTATATATTATATATTTTTTCAAAATGTAATTCTAAAATGTGTTACTAGAATGGATTAAATCCATATTATTTTATTTTTCAACATATATATAAATTATTTTTTTATTTTCCTACATGTATTTATACATTATTTTTTTAAATATTTTTCCAAAATGTAATTCCAAGAATTTCGTTGAAATTTTGAATTGGTCAAACCTGTTCATTTTCGAGTCCAAAACGATATTAATAGCTATGCGATGCTTACCTTTTAGAGATAATTGATCAACTATGCTTTCGTGAATTGAGGTTTAACACCAGGAATCAATGAACATGGATTTCACACGTTCAACTCCAAATAATATCGATCAAATGTACAGATCGCACAAATTTGCCATAGTACTATTCAATGGTAACAAATGTTTAGATCAAATTCAAACATTAGTGCCAATTCATTGACCGTAGGACTCTATGAGGAGATTAGATTGATCACAATAGACCCATATATGTAAATAGAAGATGGGACTTTAGTTATCCGTATCATTAATGACTACAACTCCTTTCAGGTGATATGGTTGCTTAATTTCTTCTAAGAAGTGGTGCATTCAAGTCCTCGTTGTTGTATGTATCAAACTCGGGCCTTAGACGGATGGACTCAGGCCTCCTATAGTCCTATATTATTTTTATTAAGCGGGTTTGGGCTTAAGAGGTCCAGGGTCCCACTGGAACCTGGACTCAGGACTGAAGCCCTTCTTGGTGATTTAGAATGGAGTCAGTAATCAGATGTAGCAGAATTTATAGACAATTCCATCTGGGGGTTTGTTGTATGTTCTTGACGGTTGTGTTGGGGGATTCTTTTATTCCATTTATTTGCAAGAGATGGGAATGCTGTTCAATACTAGTAACCTCTAATGCCAATATTAGTTAAAAAAAAAAATGAAAAAGACGGTTCTGTCTTTGTAGTCTGCGTTCCCTCGTCTTTCTCATCCTAGCCCTGGGCAGACAGTGAGTCAGGTGTGAAGAAAAAGACAAGGTCGACAGTGACTCAGGTGTGAAGAAAAAGACAAGGTCGCCAACAGTCATTTGTATTGGTTTTGGCTGGTACTTTGTACCTCAAATCTGTGTTTCTCTTTCTTCCCCAAAAGCTACAGCCACTAAAAGACCTGATCGGACCTAAGTTACAGGACTTCAAAAGCAACGGAAGTTAAAAATTTTCCTACCCAAACAGACATTTAAGTCGGGATTGCACTTCCTACCCAAAAGAGTTAAAAAACACTAGAGGATTGCACTGGCAATGGGTTGGATTGAGAGTTAAGACCTGTGGCTAACATGCACAAGCTCAACAAAACCCGATCCGTTTATTAAGGCTATTGCGAATGTCAAGCAGAGTGCAAAGAAGGAGTTGAAAAGGTCAACCCAAAGCCTTAATTAACAAGTTAAATTGCGGCTGGGTTGGTGGGTCAAATAGAGAGCAAACCCAGCCCATTTATTAATGAGTTTTAAAAAAAAGTCAAATTGAATCCAATATGAAAAATAAAAGGATCAACCTTAACCATGACCTACTAGATGGGGTTCTGATCGGGCCAGTGATTGGAGTCCTTACCTAAGTAAAATTAAAGTAATGAATGAGAGAAATACAAAAGTATGGAACTGCACTGAATCGGCATGAATGGCAAAAACGGAACTAACCCATATTACATTCCACAGAGAAATTGCAGTAAATAAATATCACGTCCATGTTAACCCCATCTTCTGTCCCAATTTCTTCTCTACCTTGAAACATAATATCTACACACCTGGAGTGCTGTTTTCTAGTGCCCCCACCATTCCCACCCGAAAACAAAGCTCTGATTCCCTCATGAATGACCAAAAGCAACCTTGAGACTGTCAATATTACTATGGAAGATTTTGAGACTGTACCAGTAAGAAGAAAACAGAGTAAGTTCGTAGATGCTTGTTAGGCCCTCATGTAGGTTAAACAACAGGAGAAAGTACCAGTGTGCCAACTGGTGTGGGACATAAACAGATCCACATCACATGTAGTATAACTGATTTGCGGGTGTACATTAAAAAAAAAAAACTTACATGTTTGGGAGAGGGGTAGAGTTCAGTAAAGTAGAGTAAATCCAAAATAAAAAAAGAATAATATATAATTACGTTATGATGACTTTTCGTTTTAAATTGTTTGATATGGATTTTTTTGACTTTCTATATAAATAGTAGAGATTTTTTTTGTAGTTTAGTGATGACTTTTAATTTTTTTTTTTGAAAAAAGATAAGGGAAATTTGAATTTAAAAAAAAGAAGGGAGGAAATTTAAAATTTCAAAATTTTACAATACTCTACTTTACCCTACCCTCTTGTGAAACATGCCCTATAAGGATTAAAAGAGGTAAAGGAGGGACCCAGTAAAGAGGCAAACATTCGACCCATTATCCAGCAGGATGAAAAGGAACATACAGCACTTTTGAGTTTTGATATCAGATCATTCGTATGGATTTGGGTGATAGAAAGCACTCATTGTGGGCCATATGGTGGATTGGAAATATAACAAAAATTTCTCATCAGATAAATCAATGGTGGTTGGGTTGACTTGGATCAACTGATATTGAAGATAGAGCATGGTCCACTCCTTGAAGGAGACCAAATGACTTACCGCACCAAAATTATGGCCTCATCTATTACAATTTTCGTATAAACAAAAGAATTCATTAGTGTTTCATGAGCATGATATGGAATTGCAGCTTGTTTAGAATTTAAAAGATGCGTATGAGACCGCCTAGGAAAAGCAAGTGAAAAGAAAGCATCAAGAACAATGCCAAAAAGGTTATGACCATAAAATGAAAGATTTAAGGAAAAAAAAAAATCGATCACTAAAAGAAGGATAATCCATAATTTAGAAAGAAAAAACTACCAAGAATGAGAGCAGGCAAGTGACAAAGGCTGCCAGGCCTTGCAAAGTATGATCCTATAGCAGAAAAACCTTCAAATGCACTAAAAACCTTTCAATAGGAACCTCAAACTTGGAGAAGGAACACTACATACCATGTATAACAAATTTTAGCTGATCAAGAAACTTCTTTATCATTTCATCCTAGAAGCAATGTACGAATGAAAGAACTGGGTGTTCATCAAAATCATCTAAAATTGGGTGCAGCTAACAGAAATCATGGTGAACTCTCCTAAGCGCAAAGTAATCAATTGATCACTGAATGTTGAAGTCATTGTTGACTTTGGGTAGCACATCCACGAGAGGGGTTGGGCTGGTGATGCTATGCAGGGCAGGTTTAGGTTTTCCTATTGGGGTTATGATTTTCCTTTTATGGTTGTGTTTCCTATTTTGGTTAGGACTACACTTAGCAGGTTGCTTAGGGTTTTCCTATTTATATTAGTTAATGTAATAGGATTATTCAAAATGCAATAAACAAGGTTTACATTGTGTTATCAATTTTGTCTCTCCCTTTTCCCTCAACACTGAGCATGGGAAAAGCCCTTTGATGGTTCATTCATTCATAAGATGTTGGAAAAGCGGCGCAACGGAAACAACCCGCGATCAACGGATCTACCACGATCTACGCAAGCAATCACACCATCAAGCAATCACACACATGACACAGCAGTTTTACGTGGTTCGGCAACCATGCCTACGTCCACGGGAGGAGAGAACTCATCTACTATGATCCCATCTCAATCCCCTCAGGATCTAGGGTTACAATACATCAATATATATAGTTCCCGCTTTCTTGGCCACCAAGAAAACCCATACACAATGACTAAAATACCCCTAACCCTGAGCCTCGGTTCTGGCTAAACCAGACGACCGATCCAGCTAAACCGGAATACAAGACAAAACCCAACAATCTCCACCTTGTCTTGGATTCCGCAAATCCTCAGAGCCACCTTGAGATACCCGGTAATGTCTTCACGCACCTCGCTGAAGGGTACGTCTCCGCACACGCTACGACCTAGCGTGGCCACAGTTGCCTCCTTTGACCTTAACACCACCGTCTTGAACCTCCGAAGTGCTCTCCATTTGTTGCCACATGCATCCTTGCAACACAATGAACCTAACTTCCGTCAAGACAAAACTGAAGACCTCCCCGAATCCGGATCTCACTGGTACCTTGTGAATCCTTCCTTCTGTCTCCATCCCGGTGTTCTTTCCGTCAAACCTGCAACTGTCCTGTTCTAGTCTGTTCGGGTGGGTTGGGCACAGTACATGCGGGTTAGGTATGGCCCGATGCTTAAACCGGCTTACTCCGACCTGAACAAAACTACCTTTTCTTCTCCGAGAAAATCATCTCCGTTCAGGGCTTCCTGGATTTTCTCTAGATGATATCATTGAAGATCCATCAATCCATCTTCCAATGATCCGTCGCATCTAACTCCACCTGAACCACAGATTTCCTCCCATGTTATTTGATGTCTCCTTTACTGCTCCACCTGAAAAAGCATACCCTATCAACCTGTAGAGATTTCTGACCATCTCACCCTCCATGATGACCAATGTTCCCTTTTCCACCTTCGTAACTCCACCCGCTACAGTGTACTTGCAGCCTTTGAAGTATAAGGCACACAAAGAAATCCAATTCTTCATAATCCCGGAACATATATCACAACCGTTAGGGTTTGAATAACATCACTATACATCTGGATTTCTACCGTTCTTATCTCAAATGCTCATCAGTTGCATTATCCCCCCATAAGAACAAATCCATCAACCATGATAGTTATTTGCATCAAACCAATCTCTACTCAATCACATGATAGGAAGAATCTGAATCCCAATACCATGAATCAACAACCGGATCCATACCTGTAGCGACCAAAACTGATTCCCTGTCAACCGAATCCGAGCTTTGTTGCACACTACCTCCTTCTGATTCTGATTCCTTTTGCTTTTTCTTCCACTTTGGCATGTCGCTCCTTTTCGATCCCTTCGACGCGGATCTAAGCTTTCCATCAAAGTACTTGGAGCAATCTACCATTGACGACATCAAGTAACACTTTTCAATTATTGCTGTGTCACGGAGTCTAACATTCTATCCTGCCAATCTCTGAAGTCGTTTCTCCATCAAACACTTCAATCTGGCCCGTGATGCTTGAATCCATTGCTATCATCGTGAATCTGTCAGTTTCTTCAACCCCCCAATTTTTTGCCCATCAAACTGCCAATATCTTTTACTAGCCTCGTAGATCTCATCACCATGAGCGCGCTGGAAGAAACGGATCTGAAATCCGACTTCGGATGGCTTTTATATCGCAGAATTAATTCTCTACACTCCATTTGGTTAAACATCCATGTTGACCGTTGACCAGCCCATCTTCTTCCATATATGCGTAGATCTGCTCAAAACGAGTCCGTAGGCTCAAACGGATCTCCGATCGGACATCGGATGATCAAGATATCGCAGAAACAATTTCAGCCGTTGAATATGGTCAAACCTGCCTGTTGACCGTGCTGACGTCACGGCTTGCTGGCAAACTGGGCTTCTGAAACGGATCCGGGTCGGGTCCACCTGATCCGAAACTGGACCGAACTGCTCGCTCTGCTGGGCTTCTCTGACGAACCGGGTTCGGGTCCGACCTGACCCGGAACCGACCTGCTCTGCTGCGCTGGGCTTCTCCTCACGGGTCGGGTTGAACTGACCCAACCCGGAACCCAAACCCGACCTGTTGCTGCTTGGGTTTTCTGCACAGCGGGTCAGGTCAAGCGGACCCGACCCAGACCCAGACCCAGAAACCCGAATCTGGGTCGTCTTCAACCCAGCGACGCTGTCTGCAACCCGGTGTCTGCAACCCGGTTGCAGCCCGTGCTGCAGCGGCCGGCTGCGCGTCTTCTCCGGAGGACTGGTACGGCGACCAGCTGCGAGGCGCTGCGACGATGACTGCGTCAGTGACGGCGGCGGGCAACGTCTGCTGGAGATGGTGGCAGCAACAACGGCTTCTTCGCCGTTTTCCGATCTGCAACAATGGCTTCCGATCTGCAACAATGGCGGCGACCTCTTCCGAGCTGCAACAATGGCAGCGACCTCTTCCGATCTGCAACAATGGCGGCGACCTCGACTGCGTCTCTGTTTTTCCCGATCTGTGGATCTCTCTGTAACAGAACCCAAATCCAGCTTTTCTTCGCCGGTCTTCTTCCTCGGCTCGGCGGCAGCGGTGAGTGAGGCTGGCGATCGCCGGCAATCTTCTTGTTCTTCCTCGACTCCGGCAACTTCCAGCAACCACAGAAACAACCCAAATCCTCTTCAACGTCGGCTTCCAGCGATGATGGCCCACAGAGATCACGGCTGTGATCTCTTCTCCTCTATTGATCTTCTTCTCCACCCAGAAATCCCAGATCCGTTAATCGCAAAACCCGAGCGATCTCCACCTCGCTTTGATACCACTTGTTGGAAAAGCGGCGCAACGGAAACAACCCGCGATCAACGGATCTACCACGATCTACGCAAGCAATCACACCATCAAGCAATCACACACATGACACAGCAGTTTTACGTGGTTCGGCAACCATGCCTACGTCCACGGGAGGAGAGAACTCATCTACTATGATCCCATCTCAATCCCCTCAGGATCTAGGGTTACAATACATCAATATATATAGTTCCCGCTTTCTTGGCCACCAAGAAAACCCATACACAATGACTAAAATACCCCTAACCCTGAGCTTCGGTTATGGCTAAACCAGACGACTGATCCGGCTAAACCGGAATACAAGACAAAACCCAACATAAGCAACTGACTGGACAGAAAAAGATGCCAAATAAGTGTGAGTTCTCCCCTGATCATTCATAATAGAAGCCCACTAAGTTCTGCTTTCGACCAATGATGTTCAAGGTCAACTACATTCATCTTCTCATCCCAAAAAAAGAAAAAAAAAAAAAGGCTGTCACTTGATTTTGGGATACGTTCTTTCACCCTGGATTTTTTTTATCAACTGAATTCATCTGGGAAATGACCACTGCATTGATAGATTTTGGGAGAGTTTCTTTCACCCAGGATTGTTCAAACCACATGTACAAGGACAATGTCAACTGGATTAATCTACCCAAAAGGTGTTCAAACAATTTGAAGTTTTGAACACAGGGACGTGCACCCTCACTTTGTTCAAAGTACAACTATGCACCTTGCCACATCACCTCATCCTTTGTTCAAATTCCATTTTAATCAATCACTCACAAGCTCTACTAATCCATATGAAGTATGGGTGATCATAGTAGGTCCGAAGGACAACCACGATTGACCTCACAACTTCGCACAGACCCTAAACCGGTCTGATAAGTTTTGCATTTGCAAGCCATAGAAGTCAAGTATCTCCTATTTTCTACTATTCATGCTAGATATGGTCCAGTTAGCCCTGTAAGTTAAAGAGTTGCAATTTCCATGTCCTAAGAGTCTGACAAAGCAAGTTGATTTACAAAATCCCTATTTGTCAAGAGCCAAAGAGTCCTACAACAGAGTTTTTGGGATGAAACTAGGAAAGTAACGATGGTCAACTACTTGTAAAATGGGAAATTCAAACTGCCCCGGCAGCAAAGAAGGAATTATTATGTCTGTACGAATTCAAATGGCTAGCTTAATAAGATCTCAATTTATTTTCATGTGCTGTCGCCTTCCTCGATTGGTATTAAGTCATAGAAATACTTATGCTAGTGAAGAAGTGTGATTCTGAATATTTACTAGCACCACTGTACTTTTCTGACTCCCAAGGTAGTGGATCATTGTCTGGAAATGGAAGCCCAACAGATTCACCCGTCAATGCTTCCAGCTCTTCCATGCCTGCATCTAATTCGAGTAATCATGAAGCCAGTCTTCCTGAAGTTGTTGTGCCTATATGCCATTGTATCCTTGGCTAAATTCACCTCTTTCCCATAGATGAAGAGAGGATTTCTGAGACAACTTTGGGCGCAAGGGCTTTTGCATGGCTCCCATATCCTCAGGCCCTCACATGTTCTTGTTTTTACTTGAACCATCAATTTCTAAATTACAATAACTGAAAACCCGTAACAACTCCACCTGGAGACCACCTAGAGATTACACCAAATAACAACTCGTCTTTCATATGGACACATGCTGTCCTCCAATTTTGCACCTAGTCTTTTCATGAAAGTGTGTAGTGAACTAAATTCCATGATTTTGGGACTCCAGCAAAATTCACAAAACATGAAATTTCTATTCAAACCACTGGATTTTCACAGCATTCTTGTTTTGCCATGCAAACCAACTTACCAAATGCAGCATAAAACTAGAATGTAAGAGAGCTTCTTCAATTGCTTCTTATAATCTATGGTAGTTGATTTAATGATTCCCTTGTGCTAGACCCCTGGCAGTCTGTCTGAGTTTTAAGCAACTTTGTTGATAAGAATTTCAATTTAGTTTAAAAGAATTTCAACTTAAACAAGAAACTAAAACTTAGAGACTGTAAGGATATTTGTATTAGCTAAATTTATGTATTGGGCAAAACTTGTGTTCATTGAGTTGTATTTTATATTTAGAATGGACTATGGTTGCACATCGAATATGCTGAATTGAAGATAATGTAAATTGAAGTATTTTTTTGATGATAACATGGATTAAAAGGTCATATCTAATACACCGAGCATCGAATATGGGCAAGTTACCTACTATTAGAAAGTTTGTTTTGAGTAAATATCCATCATGCCAAAGATTACATAAATTGGAGTTAAAATAAAAAAGTTATGGCCTCAAGAAGCTTGCTGATGTGCCTAGGAAATTCAAGCACGCTCGAGTTACCATTTGATCGGGTTTGAGCCCCTATGACAATAGCTAGCGAGCTTAAATGCCTATTTAACGGCGCTCAAGTGCACGAATGACAAAAGCCTACCGACTTGTACAAAAACCTTTCTTATTTGTATAAGAATTGCTTTTTAGCTTTAATGCACGAATTATGGCTATAAAAAGAGTGTTCCTTTTAACCATAAGAACAGCACAACACATAGAGATCTCCAAGTTCTGAATTGAGATTATCATTGGAGATATTATTTAGAGTTTCCATGAGATATTAGACTGAATGCTTCAAGTTTTAGAGGTGATGCTTTTACTTCTTTGTAGGACATTTGTTGCTTCTACTTCCTTGTAGAAAATTGTTCTCGCAATAGAGACTCATTCATTGTGGAGAATTAGGCACTAATAGTGGGGCACTGAGTGATTACATGTTGTGGAGATCTAGCAAGAACAACTACTATGCTTTGTATTGATGGATTGGATGTATGTTTATGAATATATATTGTACTGCAGAAGTTAGTGATTGATTTTGTCCCCTTTGGACTTGTGGTTTTTTCCCATTTAGATGTTTACGTTAAATTGTGTGTTGTCTTTTCTGTGTGATTGATTGTTTTTAATTTTCCGCTTCATCAAAATAGTAATCGAATCATAATCCAAATTAAATCCTGGGCATTATAAACATTCAAACATTCTGTTTAACATTTTACACTCCATTAATAATAACTTCCTTCCTATGAATCGCTCTAGATATTTTGCCCAATTTGCTTATCATTTGTTCAGAGCATTATAAATAAGATGCCATAAGGTATAGGTTCAGGTTTCTTGAGTGGAATCTGACATTGTGGTTGAGATGGTAATGAGTGCTGGAAGCACTATGTTAAAATGTTCTATAACATTCAACCAATGAAAAGTTTCTTCAGATTTCAGCAGCAGAACCCAAGAGAAAATTTTCAAGCATATTATAAAATGACCACGCCAATGAGGAAAAGCAGTTCATTTTTGTTTCATCTGCTCACAAATATGAGCCATTCAATGATAATAATAATAATAAAGCACTATTTAAACTATTCTGTATGACAAAAAAGAAAATGATAAAAAAATCATATTCCCTCTTGGGTGCTGAAACTTGGTATCCCTGAAGTCAATTCACCAGTAAATCTACTCATGTGTAACCCTGATTACAGAAAATGGTTATAGAAAAGAACAGAGACAACTGCCATTTACAGTTAACTCAGGTTATCCAAACGCATGAACCCTCAATTGCTTTGCACATCATTTAAATACTTGAAGTGCCTGCAACCCTTTCATAAACCAAAACCTTTCTTGAAGTGTCTGCACTGCAGCTAAAATTTCAAACAGGTTACCCTATAGTCTACTTCTGTATCTAATTAAATTACTTCACGAGTCTGTGCCTGCTTATCAACTAATTAGAATTTCTACATAAAACTAGAGACATAGGGATGAAATTGGGTACCCAAATACCCTAAGGGCCCGATAACAGAAAAATGGGTGTGGGTCTAAAATCTGGACATTTCAAACTTATGAGTAGGTCCAGTTCGAGGCCTGTGGACCAGAATATCGGAGTGGACTACCAGTAATGAGTGTAAGTGAATGGCTATTGGCACATAGCAACATCCCTGTTTTCTCAAAGGAAACTGCCTCCTGACATTAATATTACTGATGCGAGATTCACTAACAGCATAACTCAGTGAGCTCATCAATATAAATCCACCAAAGGGGGCCACCTTCGAAGTCCAAATGTAAAAAAATTCAATCTAGTAGAAATCATTTTGGTTGTAGTTGAATAAGAGTTTCAACATAACTCTAATATTCGTTTCAAAAATGACAATGTTGGTTAACATGGCTCAGGGCGGTTGCCCTCTTCATCTCAGAGCCGGGAGATGGGCTTTTCTCCTCTTTCTATACTGGTTTTCTATGAAAGGAAAGGGAGATTGTTATTGTTGCTGCTGCTGCTGTGTGTGGGTCTCGCATTCTTCATTTCAGAATCAAGATCTCCGCCACCTTCTTTTCTAGTGATCGAGGAATACAATACTGAAGAAAAGCATCCATACGCATACCAGCATATATGTACCATGTACCTTTCAGGGAATTTTGTTCAGGCCTAGGTATCTAAATTTAGTTTGCGCAGAGGTATGGGCACATGTAACATATACCCGTATGTTATGAATACAGGTATCACAATTCGGGTACATGTACAGGTACTATGGACCCAACTTGCAGCCAGCCCATTTTCAACCCTGAAAGGATATTACCACTATATCTAATATGGAAATGAAAGACCAGATGCAAAAGGGCATAACAATATAGTGTTGCGTTTGATGGTCTTTGTGCGGCAAGTGTGCATATGCATGTTGTGTTCATATGCTTGTATGCTTTTCCAAAAGACTGAAATTAAATGTAACTATCTTTATTTTAGCATAGTGGAACCTCCATTTGAGATCTTCCCTTGGTAAAAAAAATTTCAATTCTCTACCTGAGAGTGGTTTTTCTTCATATATAATAATGGATTTGACCAATTCATTTGTCAAACTATGTAGTAGTTGAACTCTAATGAATTCTCACTATTAAAAAAGCTTCTTTAAAAAAAAATCCATAAAAAAAATGCTAAAAAACAAAGCTAAAAAGACCATACGATTTATACAAGTAAAATGGGCAAAAGTTTATGCTGTTGGTCATTAATTTTGAAGAGAGTGTAATACATTTCAATGTCTACTTGACACCCAAAACTGTATTTGCATATGATCGTCTACTACCAAAAAGGAAATTTCATATATACATGTTCATCAGAATATAATTCAGTTAATCTAAAACAGGGAACACCTAAATTAATAGTGTATCCAGACAAAGAGAATGGAAATGTAAGTGGATCCAGACAAAGAGAATGGATAAACCATCTCCTAAATCATCTCAAGCAGAGGAGGATCAGTTCAAATTGCAATCCAATAGTCCCAGAAGATATAAGTAAAATCGATTTCCAAACAAGGTATCGCTTCCCGAATCATCAATCTGATGTTCTTCAGCTTCCCCTGCTACCTCATAAAACAAACTGCCCTGTGCCGAGCTCTTCCTCTTCCTACACTGTACTAATGTTCTCTCTAGGACACTCCTCTCTAACTCATGTTTTGAAATAATCCACACTAGAGACCGAATCATTTCTTGGTCATACAAGTGCCTTTGCTCGGCCATACAACGATAGTTGCGAACTTCTATTTCAATCAAATTCTTTTCATTCTGTAGGCATCGAATCATCACCATCGTCTCATCGGCAGCTGATGCAGCTGCCGTCCTGTCCTTCTCAAGTTCCCATTAAGTAGCATTTCTATGCTCTATTTCAATCCTGAGTGCGTTCTTTAACTCCATTAATTTCATTTGCCCATATTCATCGCAATCTCTACCTTCTTTATCATCATCATCATCATCATCATCTTCCTTCGTAAACTCTCATCATAAAGGTACTGCTGTAACTCTCATTTCTACAGTCCCAAAAATACGCATTCTGATGCTGCTGCTCAAACCCCAAAGAACTCTCATCCTCACATTGCTCAAAGACTTCTTCTTCTTCTTCTTCTTCTTCAAATGCTTTAAAGGAGCTACTGTTAATTCCACTAACATTCAGAAAGCCTTGTTCTTTTTTCTGCTGATTAGAATCTCCTCCACACAAAACCATCTCCTCATCTCCCTTCAAATTATCGACAGGTAAAAGAATTAGATTTTTGATCGATCTCCAAAAGCCACAGCCCCAAGATAAAACCTTTTGACAACAAACAGCACCAAAATCTTTCCGCAAACAAAACCCATTTCCCAAACCAACCAATTTCGTTGCCTTTGAAACACAATTTCCATTCCTACCATCCGTGAAGAGATTATCATCTCTGTCCAGAACCCGAACTTCCTCTCTCTACACCCAAGTCTTGAGATCCCTTCGAATCCTTAGCACACTGGAGCATCGAACATCTTGCAAATTTCCAAAAAACACCAACAAATGCCAGCATCAATGAGCAGCGAACACACCCAGAATCCCTCCTTGAACAAAACCCCTTTCTCAAATCAACTGATCTTCTCTGAAATCGACCAAAGAATCTATCTATTTCCTTGCGTAGTGTACTCAAATGGGACACCTTCAATCCGAAAACCAACACCAGGACCATAACCAACAGATTATAAATGCATAAATGGAGACCATACAACAAATCCGCATATGCGAAATCCAAGTTCAGAAATGAGACCCTCAAGCAATAAATAGCGAGCAATATAAAAATCCCAGAAACACCCAAAAAAGTTCGCAGATTTTTCGGGTCCAGGGCTCTGTAAGAGACGATAAAAACAAGGGAAAACCAACAGATACCCAAGAGTCGCAGGTGGGTTCGGTGGATAGAGCTCATTCTGTCTAACCACGCAAGACTACGAAAGAAAACAGGAATCTTTAGATCAAGAGCAGAGCATGCAAGCTTCTCTTGCCACTCTTCTTCTTCTACATAGCGACTGTCTTCTTCATCTTTCAGAGAATGAGAGGGAGGGGTGGGCGTTGACACGAAAAACTTGTGTGTCTTTGAAAAGTCATGCTGCTACGTCAACAAGTAAAAAATGCATGCAAAGAGAAAGAGGAAACGTCATGGGAAGTAGCAGCAGCTTGTGCATGAGTTTAATTCCATTTGGTAGAGTAATCCGATCTACGGTGACGATTATTTGTTTGGTATCGTTAATTTTAAAAAAGTTAGATGTAATTATTAAAAATATCAAACAATACTAATCCAGATAATAAAAAATAGGTGGGAATTCAATATCGATTTACCAAGCTGATTGATTGATGCTCTAGGATTTGGTTTGACAGATTTTTGAATAATTCAGTTTGATTTTGATAATTCTAATTGGGATAAGCTCTCTTTATTTCTCTCAATCAAGTTCATATATAGTGATTATTGTGGTTTTCATTGTAGATAATGGTGAAGGTCAGCTTCTTCTCCAATCTAAGTATACTTTGGGGGCAGTCTTAGTGAGTGGTAAGGCCTGCTTGATCGATACATGGTTCCAGTAACTCATGTTAATTTCTTTAATGTGTGAAAGCATTTTACTGCACCATCCATAAGCAGATTTGAGGATGGCTATAAATGACAATGTCGCATAAAGAAGCTACCGAAAAGTGCATTGTCCACTGCCAATTTCTCTTTCTTTTCCACTGTGGGAAATCTCCACTTCCGATTTTCCGTTCATAATTTTCAAAAGAAAGTCAATGTGTGTAAAAGAAAAAAAGAAAAAAAAAAATCAATAGAAGAAAGGAAAAGTTGAAAATCGTTTGAAAAAAATTGTCTCATTCTCAACCGTCTCTGATCGTCAGCATAATTTTCTTATTGAAAAAAGCCTCTTCCTCTTACCCACTATCAACGTACAACCCTCTTTCTCAGCAGATATGACAGATCAGAAATGCCTCTTCCTTAAGTTGAGGGAAAAATCTTTTAAAGGTGTAACATCCTATTGGTTACAAGAATTTGTTTGGGAGAATTCAAAGATTTTCAAATGCTGCTCCAAAAAGGAGAATTCCAAATGAATTCATAAGGTTCAAAAAGGCTTTTCGCGTGGAAAGGAATTCTTAATTTTTATATCAAATATGGCATTTAAAATGCTTCGAAAACAAGATATCACATTATGTCTCAAAAACCCCAATATATCAAATTCTTATCATAAATTCTTCAAAACAAATAGGCCCTAAGTGCCGGTAGTTTGAAAAGGAAAAGGAGAAAGTCGATAAAGTCGGGAGAGATAGTAGTCAGAGAAGGGGTAACTTTTCTAGAATTTGAATTGTTGCGGTAAATTTTGTGTGCTCATTTCTCATCTTTCAATGATTCAATTTTTATTGAAAGGTAGTTTATTTGATGGTAATTTATAGATATACACCTTTAATTCTTTAATTTTAACCACTTAAGAAAATAAACAGTTTAATTTTTCAATTTTAACCACTTAAAAAAAATAAGCAGTCTTAATATTTTTAGAAATATTTCAATTACATGAAACAAATGTGTCCTTAGACAAGATTGTAAAATCATTTATCAAAAGACCAAAGAATTCTGTATCCATGGTCCAATAACTACCGAAGCAATGCCCTGCCCAACAAATAAACGGAGATATGCCCAACTAAGTAAAAATGGCAGTGTCCAGCAGGCCACTTTTCAAGGGCTTTGATCTCTTTATCATGATGGCCTAGATCGACGAGTACTCGGTACTGATCGGAATCCTAATTCTTGTAATTAAAAACAGTCAATTTTTTTGGCTGTTAATTCAAGAGTAAGGATAATCTCATGGGGTTATTTATTCATTTTTTGCTACAGTGAAACTTTTTCAAACCCATTATTCCAGTTGATTGAGGTTGATGTTCATATGTAGGTGGGTCCTTACAAGTTAGTAAACATATAATATGCAGACTGCTAATGAAGGACCAAAACCAGTCGAAATTTAACCTCAATATTCTGTGTTACGCATAACTTAGCGAGAAAAAAACAATTGAAACTAATTGCACCAATCCTGACTTTAATTATTCTGAAAACTACAAATAAGCTTCGTGTGAAACTAGAAGACTCACAGATGGAGAAAACGTTGAAGGTGCTGAGTACTTGGAAGAATCATTAGCCCACAAATACCGACTTTTATTTTTAAAATTACATACCAGCTTGTGTGAAACTAGAAGGCACACAGATGGAGAACAAGTTGAAGATTCTAAGACCTTGAAAGAATCAATTGCAAAAAAGCCGACTTCTATTCTTAAAATTACATACCAGCTTTGTCTGAAACTAGAATACTCACGGATGGAGAAGTTGAAGGTGCTGAGAACTTGGAAGATCAATAGTGCAGCTACTGCAAGATGTTGGGTTTGGCTCAAAAGGTCTTTATTGGGCCTATGAGTAGTTTACATTAGGACCTAATTGTTGGGTTTATGTCTTGTATTCCGGTTTAGCTGGATAGGTCTACTGGGTTAGCTAGTAATTGGTTTAAGGTTAAGGGTATTTTGGTAATTGTACGGGGACTTTCTTAGTGGCCAAGAAAGTGGAGATTATATATATGTATAGTCTGTAATTCTAAATCTTGCATTGAAGAAAGGTGAGAGCTCTCTTGTATATGATGTTCCTACACTACGTGGGAAAGACTATTTGAGAGAGTGAGAGTCTCTGTATGATTTACTCGTCATAGTAAAGATGATCATCTCAGTGCCGTGGATGTAGCCCTGTTTGGGTGAACCACGTAAATCTCTGTGTCTCTTCTTGCGTGTGGTTGCTTCTTAGTTGATCTTGTGATTCTAGTATGTGCACAATATGTAATGTCAAAATTTACATCAAGTGGTATCAGAGCCGGGTTAAAATCCTCAGATCTTCTAAAAGAGGTGGAGATTGTGTAGCATCCGTGATCATCTTTCAAAGCTTGGGTTTTCGTGTCTAGTTTATGCATTGATGATCAACAATACAGATCTCAACAAGTTGAGATCAATCAAAGTTGTCTGAAACAGAGAAGGGATCGAAATTGGTTTCTATCTTGGACCACATTAATAAAAAGAAGGATGAGATTTGGAGATCGATTTCTGTTGTAGAAATTGGAAAGAATCTGGGCTGTCCGCTGGAATCATCCTCTCTAAAGCAGAGTCGTTGTTTTCTAGTCGTTATTGGAGAAGAAGATCCATTTAATCTAAGGGGGACGCCGTTTGTAGCTATTGCGTCTCACCATTGTGTTCCAACTGTCATCGTTGCGCCACATTTCTCGCCGTCACCTCCATCGTTGTTGGTGTGCACCACTGAAGTCCCTTCGCCGCTGCTGGCCTCATCGCTATGATCCACCGCTCCCTCATTGGGCTCGAGGAAGAAGGAGGCACTGTAGGGTTTCTGGTTGAACGAACTAGAAACAGAGGAGGAAGACGATATTATGGGCTTTAGATCTCAATTCCAGGTTAGGTTTAGGTTGGGTCAATTCGACCTGACCGTTATGTAGAAGCCCGGTGTAGTAGAATAAGTGTAGTTTTGGTTTGAACCCGACCAGTTTACAGCAAGTCCAGCTCGCTAGCACAATGCTGACATCAGCCGACGTTAGTGAAGGTACGGTCAAAGGCTAGATTTGATCGGATTGATGGCAGAAACTTTATTCTGTGATATCTTGATCATCCAACGTCCGATCGGAGATCCGTTTGTGCCTACGGGCTCGTTTCGAGAAGATCTATGTGTTTGTGAAAGAAGATTGGTTATTTGACTAAAAATGAGTAGGTTTGATTGATCGGACGTAGAAACTTGTTTCTGCGATATTGGAACCATTCGGACTCGGATTTCAAATTCATTTCTTCCAGCATGCTTGTGTTGATAAGATCTATAGCTTGGTACAGAAATCTTTAGAAGAGAAGCTTGTTGCTCGCCACTTGCTTAAATAGGAGAAATCTAGATCTGCATACCTTGTCAGGAGATGTCCTGTCTTGATTACAGAAGGAAGATAGAGCTTTAAGCAGCACCAACTTCTCTTGTGGAGAAGTTTTGAACATATGTGGGTTCAGGTTATAATCGGGTCTACTCGACTTGGTTGTTGTTGCAAATCTAATAGTAGGATTCACCGGCCTAGTTACAAAGGGTTTGCTGATTCAAACGAAGTTGTTTGTTTAGGATTCACATGTTTTCTGGATCACATGTGATGCCATTTATCTTGCCAAAGTCAAGCCAATAAAAAAGCAGCAAGGAGGAGCTGATATGTCAGTAGTTGTCAAACATGTGTTTGATTGATCGGAGACCAGGTCAAAGAGAGTTTTTTACCACTCGGAAACAGAGGTTGTTCTGTAATTGTGAAGTTATCTGGACTTGTATTCCCGATCTGTTTTGCTTGTATGCTTGTGGTGATTGGATCTTCATAGTGATGTTAAAGATGGGGTAGAATAGTGACTGATTTAGATATCGAAATCACTCAGATTCGTCAATAGATTCGAACTTTAAGTTCGAGGTGGAGTTTGATGGGAAGATGAACTTTGCTAAAAGTTTATGTGCTGGTTCAACATGTCAAACTGTTGAAGGAAGAAGATGCACCGTCGGTGCAGTGACGCATCATTTAGCAAGGTACGTGAAGACATTGTTAGTTTTATCTCTTTGTGGCTCGAGTTATATGGAATCCAAGCCAAGGTGGAGATTGTTGGGTTTATGTCTTGTATTCCAGTGATAAGTCATTAAAAATGCATTATTTTATGTATAATTTCAGGAATTTTAAATACTTACTTTTTGGAAATTTCTTCATTTAACTAGAATTCATGTTTTCATGATTTTAAAATTCATTTTAGAATTTTCTTGTAAAAATCATTAAAAATCATCACTTTTCATTAAATCATGAAACTTTCTATTTTTAGAAGTGTTTTTCAATTTCATGATTTTACATGGAATGATAAAATTTCTCATCATCATTTGTTAATTAAAGTTAAATCATGATTAATGATATGGATTTATGTTGTCATTTTATGTAAATTGGGCCTGCATTAATGCATTTGTGACTTTCGGTCAAAATTATTATTTTAATTAAAAAAATCACTTTTGTATGTAGGAAAATTGAAGAAAAGGGATCCGCATAAAAGATTAGAAGCCAAGACATTATTTGGGAAGAAATCTAAGCATGGAAGTGAATTTGAAGAGATGGAAAATAAAGCACAAGAGAATTTGGTTGGGTCCACACCCTTCTAATTTAAGATGATGGAAGATCCAAATAAGGCAACTAAGATGGTGTAAAATTCCAACCTCATATGTACTTAAAATTATTATAAAGAAAGTGAATAAAATCTGATTGGCCAAGAAGATAAAGATGGAAAGGAATTCCAATCATATTAGTTCACTTCCCATATCAGTACTCCACAACTCCATGCTTACCAATTCACTTTCCACATTCTCACTACCATCCTAAAATTTCTCTCCACTAGTAATCCATGCACCAACAGTCCCATGATCATAAAAGATGTGAAAGATCAACCCATTCATAGATTCTATTTTTCACATTCAAACATATCTTTTATATGCCCCAGAATTCAAGTTGCATACCAAGTACCACCTATTTAGTTCCCTCATGTCATATTCACTACACATGCTACAATTCACCATCCAAATTTCACTCTCTCTTTCCTATATATATTGTAACCCAATCTTTAATTTAAAAAGGATAGCCACCATTCCAGGAAAGCTTTTCCTCACATCAGCCATCTATTAATCACTCCACAAAAATCGTCCCATATCAATCACGTGTCCCACCATCTAAGAATTCTATTTCATTCAGGCCACTACTCTCTCTCATATCACCATTCATATAAAGCATCTTGATCAGCCCATCCAGGATACGTTCCAAATAAAGATCAGCCCCATTAATATATATATATATATATTTTAGTCCATCTTCTAGCCATCTATCCCTCATATCATCTCATGTCCTCACATCTCACCCATCTCTCTTTCTTTCTCTTCATTTTCTTCACATCACACGTTCACAGCACCTTCCCATCACCTTTTTTTCTTTTTTTTTTCCATACTCCACCATACCACATCAACTCCTACACCCACTTCTTCTCTCCTCTCCATTCTATCTTCTCCTTTCGTCTAATCCTCCTTGGTGTGAAGATTGAAGAAAAGAGCTTGGATTGTGCACCAAGTCCCCTCTTGTTGATGTCTTGATTTAGGGTAAGGGTAGATTTTCTTTTTCTAGTTGTAATTATTTTTGGGAGTTTATTGGGTGTATTGGTTCGTTTAAAATTTAAATACACAATTAGTGAGGTTAAGGTGTTCCACCTTAGATCGGCACCGTGTGTTTGTATATGGTGACAGCACGCACTTGCTGCGGTGTCTTTGTGGATTTTTTTATTCTGCCAATGCAGTGTTTTAATCTACCAAAAATAAGAAAAACTAGCATTCTTTTCATTATTTTTTTCTTATATCTGAATGTTTTATTTCTGATTTTTTTATTTAATGCATGGTTATTTATTTCTTTATATTGGTGGTTTGATCTATTTCATTGTCTTGCAGTTTCTAGTCTTAGGATTGTTTTAGTTTAGGATTTTTTTAGGTTAGACTTAATTTGTAATTTTTTTAGATTTGAATTTGTAATTTAATTTTAATTTTCAGAAGTAGTAGTGTGTAATTTTTATAGAATTTATTAGGGTAGCTTTAGTTTTTCAAATAGGACAGGTTTTCTGCGAATACCAGCTCCCTGTGGATACGATCCCGGACTCACCGGGTAAAACTACATTGAGACCTTGCACTTGGGGTCCACATTGATCATCCAGTTTAGCCGGATGGGTCTACTGGGTTAGCCAGTAACTGGTTAAAGGTCAAGGGTATTTTGACAATTGTACTAGGGCTTTCTTGGTGGCCAAGAAAATGGAGATTATATATGTGTATAGTTTGTAACCTTAGACCTTGCGTATAGGGTGGGTATTTTGTAACGCCCCACCCTACACGCATGTATGATATTTTCCGCTTTGATCCATGGGCCTCACGATTTTGCTTCTAATAAGCCTCAACCCATCAAAAGGTCTCATGCAAAGTAAGGGTGTAAGCTCTACATATAATCCCAATCACTTTCCTTTCTTTAGTCGATGTGAGACTCCAGGATGTCACAATCCACCCCCTTAGGGCTGCATGTCCCTGTGCAATAGCCTGCTAGTTCCTGTAGCCTGCCAGCCCTCTTGGCCAGCCCACATAAGAAGCCGCCCACTTGCACCAGACCATGGTAGGGACCCACACTCGAACTAGTCGAGAGTCGGCTTTGATATCATTTGTAACGCCCCACCCTATATGCATACATGATATTGTCCGCTTTATCTCATGGGCCCCACGATTTTGCTTCTGGTGGGCCTCAACTCATCAAAAGGCCTCATACAAAGTAAGAGTGTAAGATCTACATATAATCCCAATCACTTTCCTCTCTTTAGTCGATGTGGGACTCCGGGATGTCATAGTATAGTTTGTAACCTTAGACCTTACGTTGAAGAGAGATGAGAGCTCTTTTGCTCATGGTGTTCCCACACCACGTCGGAGAGAGGATGTGAGAGAGTGAGAGCCTCTGTATGCTTTACCCGTCATAGTGAAGATGATCGTCTCAGTGTTGTGGATGTAGTCTTGTTTGAGTGAACCATGTAAATCTCTATGTCTCTTCTTGTGTGTAGTTGCTTCTTTGTTGATCTTGTGATTCTAGTATGTGTACAACATGTGATGTCAAAATCTACAACACTAGTTAATTAGGGCTAGTCTTACATATTCTCTATTATTGTATATTCTTTGTAAACAAGCAAGAAAGCAAGTAGGCAAAGGAAACACAGGGAGATTATTGTAAGGGGCATGAGAGAGATTTCTTAATAGTAAAATCTTCGTGCTCATGGATGTAGACAATATTTCCAAACTACGTAAATCTTTGCATCATGTATGTGATTGCTTGTTCTTCTTCTTTGTGTTGTGTATGATTGCATGTGATTGGCCTATATCCAGATCTAACAATTAGCATTAAACCTAGGATCTTTGTAGCAGAGTTGTGCACACAATCAAACGAGTTGCACAGATTACGTGAAGGTGATGGCGAGTCCCATCACACCTTGGGTGTGATTTGATTTAAGTGAAACTTACATCCACGGTCACTGCTTTTACACATAGACAAAGAGAAGAACTCGTCTTTTATCTTAGTGGGTGTTAAAGAAGATACGTGGCACGAACTTTGTCTATTTTTTGCATTTGCCGGTTGGGTCCTTATTTTTTTGAATCGGAGAAATGGTTCTCAAAGTTACAGAGGAACCATCGTTGTTTGTCGCTGTTTGCAGGCTAGAGTAGTTGCCAAAAAAGGCATCTTGTAGCAGTCACCATTGTCGAAGAGGTCGCTGCTGCTGCTAACGTTTACCACTGGGGCCACATGTCCAGCAGTGTGCACTCCTGCAAACTGCAACGGTTCTGCTAATAGAACCAGAATCAAACAGGAAATTGAAGAAATGTCCAAGATACCGTATGCTAATGTGGTGGGATGTTTGATGTATGCCATGATTTGCACAAGACCTGATATAGCTCAAGCAGTAGGTATAGTGAGTAAGTACATGACGAATCCAGGAAAAAAAGCATTGAAGTGCTGTAAAGTAGATTTTGAGGTACTCGAAGGGCATTAGAAACTTGGGAATTCTATTTGAAAGAAAATAGGGGTCAGAGTGTGTAGTTGGATATATAGACTCTGATCTTGCAGGGGACCTAAACAAAAGAAGATCCACTACAGGATATGATTACACACTTGCTAGTGGGCCAATAAGTTAGAGATTGGTGCTTCAGTGTACAACTACATTATCCACTACAAAAGTAGAATACATGGTAGCTTCATAGGTTTTTAAGGAAGTAATCTAGTTGAGAGGTTTGGTAAATGACATGGGTATCAAGCAAAAATCAATCTTGCTACACTGTGACAGTCAGAGTGCAATATGCCTATTAAAGAATTAGGTATATCATGCAAGGACAAAACACATAGCTATTTTTATCACAGAATTCGAGATTGGGTTGCTACAAGTGAGATCTCCATTCAGAAGATTCACACAAATGAAAATCCAGCTGACATGCTTACCAAGCAAATTACTTCAGAGAAGTTCAAGCACTACTTGGACTTACTCAATCTCTTTTCTTGTTAAAGAGTGAAAGTGCACCTTATTTCCTTTACGGTGCAATCGTGGTGGGATGGGGTTCCCACGAGGTATATGTGTTATAAACACATTTCAACAAAAGGTCAGACATCTTTTTGTTAAGGTGGAGATTGTTGGGTTTAGCTCAAAAGGTCCTTATTGGGCCTATGAGTAGTTTACACTAGGGCCAAACTAATTAGGGCTAGTCTTACATATTCTCTATTATTGTGTATTCTTTTTAAGTAAGCAAGAAAGCAAGTAAGGCAAAAGGAACATATAGAGATTATTATAAGGGGTTGAGAGAGATTTCTTCATGGTAAAATCTTCGTGCTCGTGGACATAGACAATATTGCCGAACCATATAAATCTTTGCGTCTTGTGTGTAATTGCTTGTTTTTCTTTTTTATGTTGTGTATAATTGCAAGTGTTTGGCGTAGATTCAGATCTAATACAAGAACACTGACATCGATCTAACCCCACTCTAAAGGAGCTTCAGATGATGATACATGTGAAACACCACACGAATACAGGCGAGGAAAAGAGAACATAGGCATAGTAAGCATCTTGAATGGAAGAACAGTAAATGGAGTTTCAAATTTAAGAACATTAATCACCAGACTCATAGAAGGTGTCACAACCCGATCCCAGGAGATCGGGGGTTAGTAAAAAAAAAAAAACCTAACCCGTGACACACGTACTCTCGTGCATATACACTTAGACCCGGTCTAGGTGCACACGCACAAGGGAATTTCACACGTGCCAATACATGTACGCGGAAGCTGTAGGTATCAAACATAACAAAGGAATATAGAAGAACAAAATGATTGATATACAAAAGATTACATAAAGTCAGAATTATACAAACGAATTAAAATCCACAGATATGGATTTGTCAAGATCATGAATACACCAAAAACCCAAAATCTCATACAATCCCAAAATGAGGAAGACCCATATGCATGTATAACGTTGTCGCGCTCCGTTAGCGGGACCACATCCACTCCTCTAACCCTGATGGGGCATCTGGGGTCTCCCCTGGAGTCTTATTGACCGACGAGGAGTCGATCAGGGTACCTGAGCCTGCAATATCAAAAACAACTAGTGAATACAACGATTCAGCAAAATATAAGCAATAACAAGTTAAAGCATGTTGTATCTAATAGAATAAAGTAACAACGGATGAATTATAGAGTTCACATTCGTATATTAGGCAATTGTGAGTTTAAATGAAACATGCTATCCAAATCAATGTTTAAGTGATACATACATAACTAGGTGGCTACTACATATGCCATATGCTCCCAAAAAGGGATCTTACATACATACTGAGAACACTATCGGCCAAGCCAGGGTACAAATGGGTCTTGGGTTCTTGGGGTCCGGAAACCCCAAGACATATACTCACTGCAAAGAGGTCATATAAACTATGCCAAATTCAACCTCGTCGGGTATCCTAACTTTAAGCTGAGTCGTGCCTGACCATATAGAGTCAATCATATACTAGACTTTGAGCCGATCATGCATATCAAATCATATTGAGCATATATCATACGTGCATACGGTCAATTCATACATACATACGTACAATACTCAAAGTTCTGGAAACAAATCGAACAACTCAGACAATTTGAACTTACAAATGGGCATAACGAGAACTAACCAAACCATACTGAAGAGTGGAGGTCAATGATCGTCATACAAAATGCCATGCAATTCAAGGTTCAATCGAATCAAGATCATTTACTAGCCAACCTTAATCTAGTTATCCAGTATTTTTAACCGTGCATGATGATGTAGTTTTAAGTTATCCGATGCACCGTTGTCTAGTGTTGTATTGTCTTATAAACGTGCATTGAAGTCCCTTAAACCAACACCCATAGGGAGGTGTTTAACACTGAACAACTCACACATTAATGTGTCACAGCCCTCAAGACCATTTTTACGATGCTCGTGTTCCATTGGGCAAGTCAAGGGTCATAGTCATCCTCTAATGTGAAGGTCCCATTAGGTCTAGTACATATCTACCCATTTATTGGAGGCCTTTGGAAGACTTCCTTACATCATTCACGAGCCATGGGGCCCGAGAGTATAGCCCTAAAGGTTCTTTGGTTGGCGTGCGAGGTGAGAGAATGGAAATGAATACAAAGTTTTCAGTGTACAGGCTAAATCCCATGAAGCAGAGTTGTTCAGTACTCGACCGGTCGAATTTTAGTTCTGGGAGTGCCCGACCGGTCGGCTCTGAAGCCCGATCGGTCGGACAGTCTGTTCTGATACAGAATAGATGTGCTGAATCGAACATTCGTAATCACAAAAACAACCAATATTAAGATGATATCAAGGCAAAGGGCTGTAATTCCCACTGCACACATGCACAAGCAATAAGAGACTAAGAACAATCATATAATACCAACATGTGCTCAATCAAATCATGCTTATACTTGCCTTCACGGAGTTCAAACACGTAAATGGTTGTCCCTAGGCTCAATCCACTCCCAAACACAATTCTAATCCCCCATGTATGAGAGAAAGAGAGAGACATGAGTGCAAGTCCTTAAACTGATGTGGAGAAAGAGAAAAGGAAGAAGAAAACCGAAAACCCAAAGCGTACCTAAGTCACACGAGAAAGAGGTGAAGACGTAGTGCACTAATTCCCCCTTCTAGCTTGGCTTGCACAAAGAGAAGAAGAGAGAAAAATAGAGAGAGAGAGACTCCAACGTGAGAGGAGAAAAGAGTGAGGGAGAGAGTCGGTGCTCAAGCCTTATATAAGATAAGGATAAGAGGAAATTGCAAGAAAGTCCAAACGTTTACACGAATTACAATTCAAGTCAAATGACGGTCCAACGGAAACAAATGACATCTTTAGCATATGAGTCAGTTACGAAAGTTGACGAGCCCAACAAAATACACTTGTTGACGCCAAGATGATGCATAAATGACGACATGTTACAAAATCTAAAATTACGGAAAAAGGGCTTATGCTTACCTAATTAAGGTTAAACTCAACCCAACTACCTATCCATGATCCGGAACAAAACCAAAACGACGTCAAAACACAATTAACAACTAAAGTGTCATTAATTAGTCGCTACACCGGATTAAGTTGGGTCAGAGTGTTACATCAGGCCTTAGTCTGTGACCAGGTTGTGAACACCACAGCCCTATAACCAGTAAGCATTCCATCTGTTTCTCATCAAAATCCATACTTAGTTTCTCATCGGCGGCATACAGTTCCCATAGCCACGCATTATTTGCTATATGTCTTCTCTCGCACATAATTACTAAGGCCACATACCAAAGCTATAAACATCCGACTTTTTGCTTGCCTTTCCGATCACCATGCATTAAGGCGCCAAGTAGCCAATGGTCCCTGCAATAATTGTTGTTTGCATCCCTAGATCAGGATCTTCCAATCTCGCCGGCCCGAAGTCCCCTAGCGTTGCATTGAAAGCCAAATCCAACATAACATTGCTTGATTTGATGTCTCTATGTAACACACACCGGTCCCATTCTTTATGTAGATACAGATGCCAAGTTAGTGGCAATTTTGTACCTGATCACCTAAACGATGAGGGATTTTTCATCGAAAAGATGTGAGTCAAGGTTTCCATTTGGGAGGAACTTATAAACCAAGAGCAATTCATCTCTTTGATGACACCATCCAATGAGTTGAATTAGAATCTGATGTCTTAATTTAGTAATGATTTTCACCACAGATACATATTCCTTTTTACCTTGATTCAACCCCTTTTTTTATTCTCTTGAATGCTTCATCCAAGTTTAAGTCACTTAGATGGGCTTCATAGACCACCCCAAATCCTACCCCCCCCCCCCCCCCCCCCCCCTAAAAAGCTTCCCATCCATTGAGAAGTTTTTGGTTACAGTGGCTAATTCACCATAAGTGAACCTCTTGGGCCCTGTTCCCTTTTCGAAGTCATCATCCATATTCTCATCAAATATAAAATCCTCCTCCTTTCTCCTTATTCCCTCACTTTCGACATGAAGAACAAAAGCAAACACAAGCCACAAACCAGAACACCCAAACCAATGGTCAAGCCCACAATTCATTGATCAGCTGTGCCTTTATTATCTTCAATATCGGTAGAAAATTTAAAGCTCCAAGTGTAGATGTTGTGAGTCTGAATATCGACGCCAGTAGATGTTGAGAATCCCACATCCACCCATTCAGTTAGAATCCTCGTCAACTCAACTTGATCAAACGAAAGATTCCAAGGACCCATGGAAATAATGTTTTCACCATAAGCCATGTAAACACTCAGAGTCGTTAAGCTAGTGTTGCATCTAATCTATATGTTGGGTTTATACTTAGATTTATGTTTGTCCTTGTCACTGGAATCTTTTGTTCTTCCTCTTAGCAACTAAACCCTCACCCGAGTTATCATTGTTTTTAGGCACTACCTTTTTCTTCAACTCCTTAGAGTTCAAAGCTGCCTCTACATCTTCTATTGAAAGAGTATCTTTGCCATACATCATGGTATCAACAAAATGCTCATACGAGAGTGGTAAAGAATATAACAGCATAATAACTTGGACCTCATCATCAATTGAAACATCAATATTTTCTAGATTCATGATAGTTGTAAGGTTTTGACTCAGCTTAATCATAACTTATATTAATTAAACTTGATTTTCTTATTAATACGTGTATTTTGGTCTTAATTTATCTTGTTCTTAATTTTCTTAGTGGGTCTCAGTTAGATAGGTAGTTGAGTTCGAACTTTACTTAGGTAGTTAAGGACATTCTTATAAATTAGAGTCACATTATTGCATCATTTTGGCACCGCATTATTGCATCACGTGCATTTCATCTTGTGGGTCAACTTTCATGTTAGGCTCAATTTGATTTGGATCTATCTTGGCCTAATTGAGGCCATGTGACCTAAACTGTAATTATTCTAAAAACTGGGACTTACATGTAAACACTAGGAAAATGTTCATTTAAAAGGAGAACCCAACATTGTCTTCTTCTTTTTCTCACTGCGTTTGTTGGAGCCATTCCCTGTATTCACGTTTCTTCATTTTCGCTTCACCTTAGAGCTGGAAACAAGGATTTGGAGCTTGCATGCAATAGTAATAGCATCCATCCATCCTCTTCTACTTGTTTTGGGCATCTCTTTCTTAGAAATCACAATCTTCTCCAAGCTACAGTCCATTAAGGTGAAGACTCAACCTTTATTTCATTTTTTTGGACTTGATAGAGTCAATAAGACTCAATTACATGACATGCATACACTTTACATCACATTCACTATTTACATGTCTTTTATGTAGAGAACCCAGATTCCATTGAGGATTTTCCCTTATCCCACACTAAGGAGAAGTGAGTTGTGGTCAAGCACTGCGTTGAGGCAAGTATTGGAGTATACATGGCACTGCATGTTTGTTTAAATTGATTTACTCTTGGATTGATTATTCAAAGTTCAAACTTACAGCTCATTCCCCTTTGATTAAGCACACATAGATGTTGAATTAGGTGATAATGAGTATAATTAGACAACATTAATCATATTGGACAATGTAAGACCTATTATGGAATTTGGAGGTATAAAGAACTTCATTGGAACCCAAATGATAGAGTTTTGTACTGAATTCATGCTTTAGAGCCTGTTTTCAGAAATTTTGAAGCTTATAGCGAAACTTACGGCTAAGTTGCAAGTCTCTACGGCTCAAAATTGAACTATGGTTAACCCACGGCTAAGCCGTAACCTGAACTACGGCTAAGCCTTAACCACACCATGACTAAGCCATAAGTCATTTTACGGCGAGCTTTCTCGAGAACCTTGAAACCAATACTTTCCCTACGGCTCACGCACGACTACACCGTGAATTCTGCTACGGCCACGCCGTACCGTAGTCGTAACCATAGCCGTAGGCTTAGCACGGCTAAACCGTAGGTCAACATACGGTTGAACCGTAAATGCGTAGGAAATTAAAGAGGAAACCTGAGCCACTCACATTTATACGGCTAAGCCGTAAGAACACTGTGAACTTAGGATATTAGGGATTTCCAATGACCTTGTAGGGATTTAGATATGGTACCTAATTCCTAACTAAATTAGCTTAATGGTGATTAAATGATAAGGAGGATGAGTGTAGGGCTGTAATTTATCCCCTTTGATTTTCTGGATGAATTCCCGATGTTACGCCATGCGTGTTGGCATAAGAAGAGGTGTCCTTTGCATACAAATGTAACACCAAGATTGGTAACAAAATAACACCGAACATTTTATGAATACATCGTGTCAAATATCCTCGAGATCACGGATTATCTAGCATAGGGTTTGCTAGCAATTATCGTTGATACTTACTCAATCTAAATGCATTCATATTGTTAAGAAACCATGCTCTCAACATGATGTAGCTCAATTAAGTATGTATGAATTGATTATTAGATATGAATGAATGAATGAATGTAATCTCAAGACTGAACTCCTAGTATGTATGATATGACAAGTATAACTGAAATGTATAAAAGATATGAATTTTAGTCGATCTTGATACGTTGAGTGGGCACTACTTAGCTTGTGCCCTTATTAGGTTCGACAGGACCAGTTTGGGTATCTTTATGTCACTATTGCAGTAGTCCACAGAGGAGTTGTCAGCACTCCTCGAGAAGCTAGTCTGATCCCCTAGCAGCCCATATATATGTACGCTCCTTCTAGATGATATGCTCTCTTTTGAGAGAATATAGCTTCATGGTTGCCAACTAGTTTGTATGATATCCTGTTTATGATTTGTTACACATGCTTAGTCATGCACAACATGCCTACTCATGCACAACATGCCTAGTGTATGATTATTGCCTTCTTTTAATCAATATATATTCTTAATTCAGTTGATACAGCATGATGGTCTTATGTATCTCTATATACTTGCTGAGCCGTCGTGTTAACAGTGCTACCCTTGGTGTTACAGGTATTGAACTTTGGGGATCAAGGGAGACTAGGGATCATGGGATCTTTGTTGTGTGTTTATTATGATTTGATGGGCATATATACACTTTTGACTCTTAATTATGTTTAAGTAAGTATTGTTATATGAATGGAATAGTTAAGTACAAGCTTATTTATGAAATGGATGATATTTCTATTATTATTGCTTATGATTATTACAGATGTATTACACAGGCTTCTGCTTACTATTGAATGTAATTTACGTGTTTGAGAAACTTCTCTACACGTTTCTGTGAAATCTCCCTTGTAGTGATTTATGTGTGTGTGTCACATGCACAGATTACTACGAAATTACATATGTACATCCCGTAGGGCCTATTTTAACTCTAATTCCAGGGATCGAGGTGTGACAATAGTTTTATCAAATGCATTAAGATGGGTATCAAGGGATACACCATCCTGATTTAGAGAGCGAATAACCGTTTCTTCACATACAAATGGTTCGTCAAAGACTTCGTCATGTACAAATTCTCCAATCTTAGTTACAACTCAGCAGCGGTTTTCTCATGAGCAACCTTTCGCAGCACTTTATATTTCAAACATAACAAAATTACTATATATGCCTTCTCCAGCATATCCTTCTTTTCATTTTTTGATATCATCGCAGGAAAGATATTCTTTCCCTTCAATGCTTTCTACAGTCTTTTCTAAACAATAAAGCATTCATCTTCATGTGCCATAAACTAAAATCATTCATACTGTTGAATTTTTCAACTTCAAATTTGGCTTCCATTCCTATAAAATTTCTTCACCACACTGTACATCTCGTCACCACGAGTACGATGGAAGAAACGGATTTGAAATCTAAGTCTAGATGGTTCCGATATCACAGAAACAAGTTTCTACACTCTGATTGATCAAACCTCCTTGTTGATCGTCAAATAACCAATCTCCCTCTTCCACTGTATAGATCTTCCCGAAATGAGTTCGTAGGCGCAAACAGATTTCTGATCAGACACCAAATGATCAAAATATCGCAGAAAACTTTTTAGGCATCAATTCAGTCAAATTGCCTTTGACCGCACCTGTTGACGTGTGTTAACGTCAGCACTAGACTGCTGCTCGGGCTAGATAGCTGTAAATAGGTCAGGTCGAACCTGATCTAAACTCCTGGGCTTTTGCTATAATCAGGTTAGGTCAACCCGAACGAAACTTGATCCATAACCCGATCTGGATTGGACCGAGGGCTTGTCGAAATCGTGCCTTCTTCCTCTCCTTTTCTTTTCCTGCAACTAACAGGGGTTGAAAGGCACCTTATCCTCTTCCTTAGTTATGGCGATGGAGGGCAGCGGTGGAAGCAATTTAGCAACGACTGCTATTACGCATGTGGGCAGCGGTGCTTCTACGGTGACGACTCACATGAATAGGGAAGGGTAAGCAGCAGTAGCAGTGGCCTGGCGAACCTTTCGGTGAGGTTTTTTTTTTTAAATTTAATTTCTTCTCCCTCTGCTTAGGAGGCAGTAGCGGTGGTGGTTTCAGATTGGCACCAGCAGCAGCGCTGTCGCTGTCGCTTCTTCTTAGGTAACGAGCGGCAGAACCCTTCTCAAAACCAATCAAACAGACTACTGTCTCTGTTTCAGCCGTAGCAAACGAACCTCCTTCTTCTTAACCGCAGCCCAAAGAGATTTGAACCCTTCAACTAGGATTGATCTCTTCCTCTCTATTTCACGAGAATAGAAATCTGAACCCTTCAGCCAAAATTCAATATGTCGATCACACCTTACAACTTATAGGCTCTGATATCACTTGTTATGTACGTGTGGAAACGCGTAACCTACGATCGACAATCAAAGCTACAAGCAAAAAGAGACAAGTACACAAGAGCACACAAGGGAAATTTACATGGTTCGGCAATGCCCCTACATCCACAGCCAAAAGAAAACTTTATTCTTTTACTGCTGATGATAAATTTGGGTGAATTTCGATCAGCAACACCACAATCTGTATCCTTAGACCTAAGCAAACGAGTACAGTAAACTAGTAGAATTCTCTTTTGGCTGTGAATGTAAGCACACTGCCAAACCACATAAATCTCTTATGTGTGCTCTTATGTGCTTGTCTCTTCTTGTGTGGTTGCCTCTTATTGATTGTCAATCATAGATTACGTGCTTCCGTACATGCACAACCCCATACATTTGCCTTTTTATTAGACATCAATTGGAAATTCAATGTCCCATTGGAACGGATTGAAGTCATGTGGATGCCTAGTTGGCTGTGACGAGGATCCAACTCGTATCGTTTTTGTTGTTGTAGAACTCGATAGCTACGATAGGATTCGCATTCGAACCATTAGCTTCATCGAATAGGCCCAAGTACTTGCCGGCTGAACGTCTGATGTAATGAACGTTGCATCCTATGGAGGTGAAGAAGAAAGTGAGCCCAGCTCCAGCTTCCTTAATTTTTTCGGTGATGAATGTGAAGTGTGTGTTGAAGTCTACAAGCATTTGAGTAGCTTTGTCCCAAAGGTTCACCCTTTAATCGTACATGGCACGTCCATAACTTAGGTTGTTCCCTTCGGTAGCTTTATTCCTCGTAAATTGGAGCAGTCTAGTAGATCGAGGCATCAAGGGTGGCATTAGCTAAGGTACTTACATTTGTAGATTTAGCAGATAATTGGAAATATTGAATGAGATAGCTTGTGAAAGGTAAGGGAGAATGATGAAGAAGAAGAACAAGAAGTTTGATTGAAAATGGGGTGAGTGCTTCGGAGCCATGGATTTTTTGGTGTATGGAGGTTGTTTCTAACTCATTTATGTATTCCTCATCACATTGATTTTCTATATATATATATATATATATATCTATCTATGAAGGTTTTTTTGGGGAGAGATCTTCTAAAATAGATTAATGCCAATCTAAATAATATATGTGCAAGCAATCAACCACGCAGTGGAAAAAAAAATCAAATCACAAGCACACACCACAAGAAGACACAATATTTTAACGCGGAAATCCAACTTGGGAAAAAACCATGGGAAAAAATAAAGTACTATGAAACATACTATAGTTACATGAGAATACTCACAACCCTTATCCAGTTGCCCTCAATTTAAGGACCTTGTGATTCCCTTGCACAGCTCCCTGCTGCAACAACCCCCTGCCATTCTCTGTGACAGATCCAAGCACCTAGATGCATTCTAGATATTGTACTTGGCTCCCCTAAGCAATCTACTACACTCAGACAAGTAGAATACAAAGATCTTTAGAGCAGAACTTCAGCCCTTCAACTTTCCAATGAAAGAACTCTTGAGAAGGTGATCTCCAATGAGTAATCTTCTTCTTAGAACAATGAGATATGTGCTCCACACTTTAGGGTTGAGAGAGAACCCTTTGTTATAGCCCCTAATACGTACCTCATAAGTATAATTCGATCAAGAAAGGAGTTGGCACCAAACAGGTAAGTTTCCGTTCAATTCGGGCTGAAAAGTCGCAAGTCGGCGCACTTTCTGTACTTGCCCGATCGGTCGAATTAAGGTTCTGCCCGGGTGAAAATTTCAACATTTTCCTGCAAACTTTTAAAGGACATAACTTTCTTGTTTCAGCTTCGATTGAGGTGATCTTGGGCTCTACGGAATCCTCTCGAAACGAGCTTTCCAACGGCAGATCCCATGCCCATATTCAACGCTCGGTTTGTGAGATATAACCTTTTTAATCCAAGTTGTCTGTAGAAAACCACTTCAATTTGTCACTTTTTCTTCTATTTCTTCACTTCAGTGCATCCGGCAACTCAAACCATTGTTCATATTCAAAGATTTGTAAAATACAACACTAATGGACTCAAGTTCTGTCCAACCCATGAATTTGCCAATAAAAAAAATACTTGCAATCTATCTTTTATTTTTTTGACTCTATGTTTTGACAATTCTAGTGTTATGTTTGAAGTATTCATGTCACGACCCAAGCCCAAGAAATTGGGGATTAGGAGAAAACCTAATCAGTGACACACGTACATCCATATATGTACCCCTAAACCTGGTCTAGGTGCATATATACAAGGGATCTATCACACGTGCAATCCTTGTAGGCGGAAGCTGTAGATAGTATCAGCGCACAAAAGAGCATAAGACGAATACACTAAACATAGTCACTAGGAAAACTAGGTCTCACAAGAAATATAGAAGAGAATGCACAATGACACAATGGATACATATACAATTAATAAAACATTAGCATGCAGTAAATGGGAAGTGCGAAATGTGAGGCGCACTCTGGAGTAGATCAGTCGCACCCACTCCCCGTCCCACTGGGGTCTCAATGATCTCTTCCGAAGTCAAGTTGATCTTCGAGGGATTAGAAACTAACTCTGATCTTGAAACACCAAGAACAATGAGTGAGTACGACAACTCAACAAAGTATAAACAACATAGAGGTAAAACGTGCTGTGTCTAAAAAGAATCAGTAAATAGTTAATCATATAAGATGTCAATTTCTATATACTAGGTAAATCGTGCAACGAATAAAGCATTCCATACGAGTCAATAGCAGAAATACTGTACTAGGTGACTACTACACATGCCATATTCTCCCTCCGTGGAGAGAGCACACATATAATGAGAACACCATGGGCCAAATGGGTCTTGGTTTCCTGGGGTCCGGAATCCTTAAGACGTGAGCACACTGCAACGGTAACATAAAAGTACGCCACATTCAACCCCGTTAGGTATCCTGAGGCTGAGGCTTAGTAGTGCCTGACCATATGGAATCAATCATATACAAGAACTTGAGTAACCATGCGTATCATATCATATCAGACTATAGCATACGTGCATGCAATTGAGTAGATCATGCGAACATATCGTATCAGACATATAGCATACGTGCATGCAATTGAGTAGATCATGCGAACATATCGTATCAGACATATAGCATATGTGTATGCAATTAAATCATACATACAATGCTCAAGGTCTTGAGACATACCGAACAATCGAACCAATCGAACAAGTGAACTAATCGAACTTACCATATTAAGTGGCATACAAATATGATGCAAACATGGCATACGAATACGATGTGAATATACAGAAAAGTAGAGGTCACAATTTATCCATACAAGCTGTCATAGATGAGTAATGTGTCAAAGCTTATCAACTCATATAAATCAAACGGGTAGCATCGAACATGGAAGTCAGCTGCTTCCTCCCGGGATTTACCATCGATAGAGCCCTTAAGGAATATCCAATTGTTGCCCCAGCGCAGAACGCATACCATGTGAATGCGAGGGCAAAACCGAAGTCAATATGCCATGCAAATCAAATTACTTTGCAGGAATCACGATCTTTACTAGCCAACCCTAACTTAGTTATCCATTGCCACTAACCATGTGTAACACTCCGACCCAGCTTGACCTCGTTTAGCGGTTAGTTAATCTTGTTTTAGTGGCTAATCGTGTTTTGTTTGTGTTTTGTTTTCGTTACGGGTCATGGATAGGTAGTTGGGTTGAGTTTGACATGGATTAAGTAGACCAAGCCCTTTTTCGTAATTTTAGCTTTCCTTAGGCGTGGTCATTTTTGCATCATCTTGATGTCAACACGTGTCTTTCGTTGAGCTCGTTAACTTTCATAACTACGTCATCTGCAACCGAGGTCGTGTGATTCGATTGGACCCGAGTTTGACTCAAACTGAAAATACACTTTTCATTTGGACTCTCTTGCAATTTGGACAACCCATTGACTTGTATATAACTTCACATGATTTGATCATTTTGCTCTCTCTCACGTTCTCTCTTTCATTTTTCAATTTGGCTCACTGTGTACGTGGAGGCTTCTCTCCCTACTTCACTCAAATTCTTCCTCCATCGATCTGGGGAGGAGATTGGTCTCTTGCATGTGAGGTAAGTGGATTCTTCCATGCCTCTCCTCTCCATTCTCTATCTCTTCTCCTCCGTGTTCTTAGTGGTGTGTATGTCTTTGGAATTCTCTCCATCCCTCATGCATGCAGATGGTTTTGGTGTGTTAGGTGGTGTTTGGCTTGAGGACAACAATTGTGCAATTGAATTCTCTAATTTGAGGCAAGTATAACCATAACATTGAGAACCCATGTTGGTATGCATTGAATTTGGTTGAGCTTACATGTATTGATATGGAAATAAGTGTTTACAGCCCATTTGATACTCATTGCTTCAGTCCTTGTGTATTCCCATTGATGAATTGCGTTTCTGCTGTTTTCCCAGACATTCTGTACAGGTTGCAGGAATTTGAATTCGTGCAGGTACGGCTAAGCCGTATAACACCTACGGCTCACAATCCAGAGAGGAGAAAAACCCAGTTTTCCTCTACGGCTAGGGCACGGCTAAGCCGTGGATTGCCCTACGGCTAAGCCGTAGCTCAGCCGTGGCCAAGCCGTAGAACAATACAGGGTGCAATTTCTGGAATAACTGAGAGTCAGCAACTGACCGACCTCCTACGGCCCAGCCACGGCTAAGCCGTAGACCGCACACGGCTAAGCCGTAGCACACACACGGCTAAGCCGTATTCACTCTAGATTAATGAAAGAAAAATAAGGATAGGTGTAAAGAAAGGACCACTATGACCTTCATGATAGAATGTAGAGCACCTAGACTTGCCCAACGGAATGTGATACTACGCGTGAATGATCTCGAGGGCTGCGAATCATTCATGTTCGTTATCCGGATGTTAAGCACCTCCCCATGGGTGTTGGTTTAAGGGACTTCGTGCACCGCCCGATTCAAGGCAACACTAGACAACGGTGTATCGAATAACTTAAAACTACATCATCATGCACGGTTAGAAACACCGGATAATTAGATTAGAATTGGTTTGTAACTTAAGATGATTCGATTCACATGATTCGTCGCATAACATATTGCATTCGATCATTGATCTCAACTCTCTAACATGATTACGTATGTTTCGTTACTTTCACATTGTGATTTATTTACCCTGAGTATGCAGGTATGATGTGTTCATTCACGGATCTGCACGTATGATAAGTTGTCACGATCTACTCAGGATTTTCATGATTGACTCCGTATAGTCAGGCACTACTTAGCCTCAGCCTTAGGATCCCGACGGGGTGAATTTGGTATAGTTTATATGGACCTGCTGCAGTATGGATTTTGTCTTGGGGAACCGGACCCCAGGAAACCGAGACCCATTGTACCCTGGCCCGGACAATGGTGTTCTTTGCATATTATAAGATCCCTCTTTTGGGAGCATATGGTAATGTAGTAGCCACTAGTTATGTACACAGCATGTTATCCTTGATTCACGCAGCATATTTCTTTCTTGCATGATAACCTAGTATACGAAAATGCCTTCTTTAATAACATGATGTTCTTTATTCTAGTAGACACAGCGTGTGTTAACTTGCTATGGTTTATACTTTGCTGAATCTTCGTATTCACAGTTGTTTTTGGTGTTGCAGGCCCAGATCCCCCTGCCGAACCCCCGCAGGTCGGTCAGGCTCCAGATGAGACCCCCGGGGCCCCATCAGGCCTAGAGGAGTGGATGTGATCACTCCACGGGAGAGCGTACATGGCATGCATCATTTTGGAGTCTTGTGTTGTGTGGATTTGCAGACTTGTATTTGACTTGACCTGTTATCATTGTATATATCTTTTGTTCATTTTGTAAAACTTTCATATGTAATTATGTCAGTCCGTCCTTTGTATCCTCTTCTTGCTTTGTAGTTTTATGTTTCTGATATTTGCAGCTTCCGCATACTTGCTTGGCACGTGTGCTTGTTCCCTTGTGCGTGTGCATTTAGACCCGGTCTACGCGTGCATGCACGGGAGTACGTGTGTCATTAGGTTTGGCTTTTGCTAACCCCCGAACCCTGGGCTCGGGTTGTGACACCATGCATGATGATGTAGTTTTAAGTTATCCGATACTCGGTTGTTCTTCATTTGGTGTCTCATTCTATACATAAAAGCATCGGAGTCCCTTAAACCAACACCCATGGGGAGGTGCTTAATAAATGAATAACATTCATGAATATATCTCAGCCCTCAAAACCATTCATGATATTCATATGTTCAGTCATTAGTGTGGTTTATTGATAGGTCTCCAAGTAGTATAGAACAGGTCAGGAAGTTATGTTCATTTAATTTCCTACAAGTCTACAGTTGACCTACCCGACTGATCGGGTAAGTGTCCGACCGGTCAGACCCCATCCAGAACCAGAATCCGATTTAATCGGGGTTTAGGACCGACTGGTCGGCCCAAAAACTCCCTAATACGTACAGAGTTGGTTCATAACTGACTCAAGGCTAGGATAAAGGCAAGAAATCTAAGTCTTAAAGGCCTGTTAAGTCCTTAACACGCCCTTATGAGGTCTTGCCCGATCTTCAGGCTTTGTTGTATCAAGTCCTAAGGTGGAACTATGTAAGGTCGAAGAGAAAGTCACGGTGCTCTTGTAACAAGACCATAGGGGATTCTTAGTCCATTATATAGCCTAACAATTAGGCCACTAGGAAATTTATGAAAGGCCCCTGGTTAAACTTGAAACCATTTATAGAGAGAACCTACATTACTGAGATGGGCACAACCTGACCGATTGGGTACAGGTCCGACCGATCGGACCTGCTCCCAGAATCTTAATAAGACCGGTAGGACTATCAGGATTGAGCGGTCGGCCCTGATACGCTCGGTCACGAACAGAGTTAGTTACCCACTGTTCTAACGCTTTCAAATCCTTCTATTTCTCTTCCTAAGAAGGAAAGGAGAACCAAGAGGGCTGTGGAACATGCATGGACTAAGATATTTGAAGTAAAATCACAATCATCACAAGTTACCAATATGTATTCAACCAATCGTTGTTTATACTCGCCTTTACTGACGAAAAATCAAGCTTTACTCGTTTCTAAACTCAAATTGAGGAAACTCAGCACGAGGAATCAAAGCATGACGCCGGCTAGGAGACGATGATGGAAGGAGAATGAGAGATGGAGACAAAGAAGAAAAATGAATGGAGGAAGAAGAGGATAAGAACAAAAAAGAGGCGGTGGCTGATATATATATATTTAGTCATTTGCAACCAGGTCCAAAAGTTACACAAATTACAATTCGAGTCAAACGAGTACTTAAACATTTCAAACAATTCCAGATGATTCCGAGTTAGTTACAGAAAGTAACAAGCATTACGAAAGACACATGAAGACATCAAGATGATGCCGAACTAACAAACCCCATTAAAATAAAAAATTACGAAAAATGGCCTGAAGCTACCTAATCCAGGTAAAACTCAACCCAATTACCTAACCAAACTTAACCCAACAAGAAGAAAACATAATGACACAAAAAAATCCTCCAATAATACGCTAACCACAAAAGTAATTGAATACTAAACCAGCTAACTGGGGTTGGGGTGTTACAATTCATACACTTGATGATGGTTTGGTTCAAACGCATGCCGGCCTAGGGCTTCATTTCATGGGGAGTCCATTTTTTAGTCACCAAGATCCTTCTATCAAATGCACCCAAATGGGGATGCCAAAAACTGTTATAGAGTTTGGGATCCTCATAGGTGGGGCCAATCCACTTTGGGCAAAGTTTGGACATTAGTTTGTAATGATCAGGTCGGGCCTGCATCTAAAACCTAAGCCTATTTAATGATTAGTTTGGGGTTAGATAAAGTTCTACAACGCATGACTCAGCCTGACTTATCCTCCTAACCAATAGGTTTTTTATAGATTAAATACTAATTTGCTCAAATAAATGGAAAAAGGCCCGAATAAGAGGTAGAAAGCACCGTCTAGCCTGGCCTGATCATCTAAATAACCAGACTAAGCACTAAAGGTCCGTATAGGGCTTGGCCGCAATAGAGCCTTATGTTTATAAGGTCAGGCTGGGCCTGCAATGCTTGTCTGTGGCCTTACGCAGGCCGACATTTGAACATCCTGTATCCATTATCAATGTTCTCCTTTTAGCCATGTATATATAATGTTTTGATGGTCCATAAATGCGGCACAGTAAAAACGGCTCAACCTTTTTCTTTAAGCGTGCAGATTGTTTTGTCACATGTGTAAGATGCCTTTCCATTTTTGGGGGGCTTTCTTCCCACACATATATGGGCTTCTTTTTCACTTGTATGGCCTACCTGTGTGTCAAGTTCTCTCTTGGGTCTTAGTCGCCTTGGCTGGGTAAAAATGAGAAAAAAGTGTTATGATGAGTCCATCAAGATGGTTTGCCATTTTTTTTTGGTAACCCAGCTGATAGGCTGGGATCCATATACAGACAACTAATTCACAACTTACAACTCGACTCACATGATATGTAGGGTAATGGGGACTCTCACATGTAAGGATATATACACAACTCACACATATAAGATAAGGGGACTCCCACATCTAGGTGGTGATAAACAAAACCACAGTTGTCAAAGCAATACAAAAACCGGCCCAAGAAATCAATTTAACATATAGATGGATGTGATTCGATTCTAGGATGGTATGCAGGGCAGAACTATAAAATTAACTTGGAGGGGCCATTAAGTAAAAACATAAAATCTTTGGTGGGGCCAATGTTAAAATGCACACAATTGACATTAACATCAAGGGTGTATCGATCGGAAACTTTTGGGGGCAATGGCCACCCCAACTCCCCAAGACCCCTCTAGTTCCACCCTAGAATTGGTATGGGAGCGTTCCAATCCATTGTGGGGTCCATGATACCAGTCCCAGATGGGCTACTGAAGCGATGTGAGAGAGAGAGAGAGAGAGAGATTTCAGCTGATTCTGGAATTGAGGAAAAGACTCGTGCAAGAACGTTTCATACGTACGATGTATTTATGTGTGGACATTAGATCTTAGATATGGTCTCCTGCCTTCGGTTGGTCGCTATTTTGAACGTTCAATGCCCGCAAACGGCCATTCTGCTGCATGTGAGTGTTGGGTCTTGTTCATATTTTTTTATTGGTTAAGGTCTTCAACTTAAATTAGGCTATACTAACTTATAAAAAAGTTGGGTCCAGGTCTCCTAATAGTAAATTTAGTTATGTAGTAATATTTATGATTGTCGGAGGGTGATAAAGAATATTGAAAATATAGAAGTTATGGTTGTTGATATCTATAAGATCTTTGAGGATATTATTAATATCATGATTATTGTCCTTAGGCTAAATTGAAAGCTAATATCTCCATTATAGGATTGGATTATATTAGATTGACACTACGAGGTCAAGTTATTCATCTTGATGTGCTCTATAAATAGGATTTGGAGTTTTTAATAAAATAATATGATTCAAAGGTAGCCTATAAAGTTTAGATTTTGGGCTGCATTCAAGAGGCTCTCCAATGCCATGGAGCTTGATTGTTTGGAACAAATTCTTTCAACCTTCTACAGCCAGTTTTGCTTGGCATGTTTTTTTATAAAAAGACCGAGACTTCCTCGTGGGCTGAGATGCCCCATGTGTGCCGGCATGAATAATCTGATTTCCATCATTTCTTCTAATAAATTTTTGCTACCGTACTCTAGCAATGGCTTCTTCGAGTAGCTGGCTAATTTGCACCTCCAAGAGCTCATTTCTGCTGCTATCCTGTGGAATGCCTTTTCCAAATGGTTGCAACAAAGGGAATCTCCAAATCTCTACCGCCCTCTTCTTGTCTGCGACGCATGCCATTTGAAGATTAAGAAATCTATTGGTGCATGGCAAAGTCAAGCCTTCTCTAGCACGTTTTATTCTTTACATAAAAGAGGAAGCTACGATTCTATGGAGGAGACTGTCTAGTCCTATGCGAAGCAAGTTTCTGAGTAGCCTGTTAAGAACCCTTCCGTAACGTTCACTCTACTTTGGGTTGCTTTCTATTTGTCTTCTCTTGTTTTTTATCTTTTTGTATAGTTTTTCTTGTCCTTAATCATAACCTATTGTTTTAGTGGGCTTTGATCTGTATTCCTTTGGGGGGCTTCTTTTTCCCTTTAGTCTTTTCTCTTAATGATGTACTTTGCATTTTAGGAGGAAAAAAAAAATGAAAATGAGTGGTCTTCATAAATGAGTTTCCAGAGAGGTCAGAGTTGACTCTACTGTCCATGCTAGAAGAAGAAAAAAAAAGACTATTTTGTGGCATTTTTTGCAACGATTAATTTGTGTTGAACGGGATATTTGATCTTCATTTGGGAGTCCACCTCTCACCCAACTGCCCATTGCTCAATTTGTTGGTCCGCTTCCTTCCAAGTATTCTTTGATTTTTCTGCATTGCCTGTCTTCCAATATGTGGTCCATATTGCTCCCTTCTCAATTGGGTGTTTAAGGGCCCAACCACCTTGGCTCGTAACCCCCCAAAATGGAAAAGTTCATTACATAATATAGGTATATTTGGGTCCTATTCACATTTTTTTCATTGATATAAGTCTTCAATATTTTAGATTCCACCCTGCCAACCTAGAAACAAGTTGGGTACAGTTGTATACTGTGGCAGGTTGAAGAATGTAGTGAACCCAAGAATTTCATTTGAGGGAGCTGGTGATCGTCAATTGAGAAAGTTATTTTATCCTGGTGACGGTCAATTGAAAAAGTTATTTTATCATACTTTTTTCACACTAGAGAAAATCCACAAATACAACTTCAACAAAAAGATAAGAAAAGAAATAAAGAAAAAAAAAATGAATGGATACATTTTAAAGAGAAAATCCACAACTTCAAAATCAAAACTTTTCAATTTTAAATGAGAATCTTTTCAATTGAGAATTAGGTGCATCATCACGGGCATGCCATAACACTGGAAAATAAATTTTATCATATATGCCTCGATGCATTTTTCATAAAACTAAAAGCCTTATTATCAATAGATTACTAGTATTACTGCTTAAACAAATAGGTCCTTCGAGAAAAATCCACCAACTATCCAAAAAGAGTTTCTTGCTTAGAAATCATATAAACTGATTTCTTATGCTAGGGATTCAATACCAAGTAGGCAAATGAGTCTTGAATGAAAAACCAATGAAAGTGATAAAAAAAAATCTCTAGAAAGACGTTTCAGAAACACCCAATTTTGGTATAAATTTGGAGCAAATCAGAATTATGTCTAAAAATATTTTGATGTATCATGTACTAGTTTGACTGTAGGATGAGAGCTATAAAATAAATTTGTTAATTTTTAATGGATAGCTTTATAATTTAAATCTGATATGTTTTACAAGATCTAGAGAAGATTGTGAATTATTTTCAAAACCCTCCTAATTAAAAAAAAATCTTATAACGGAGAAACATCACCTATTTGCAATTCTAGTAAAAATAACCTTAACTGCTTCAAAGCATTAGAGACAGACGCGATCACGGACTCTAGCATGGTAATGAAAAAGAAAATCTAATAATGATTTCAAAATATCAATTGACCCTTGGAAAGGCTCCAAAAAGCAATTTCAGGGTAGTTCTTAGTAAAGCTAACTAAAAAAATAGCTTTCAAAAATTAAAAAAATAAATCAATTATCATGACTAACAAAGTTTCTAAATCAGAAAAGATACCTGATCAATAAAGCACAAAAACCATAAAATATATCGAAAATCATTTTCTTGTGTTATAGTTCAGAAAAAACTAAAATAAATAGAATTAAAATAAGAATCCATATAAATTTATCTAAAATAAATATATATATAAAATTAAAATTCACTCATAATTTAGAGAAAAGACGTCACTCTGTAAAATAATTAGATGTTTCCAAGCTGAAGAAAAAAATGGAAAAGATCCATGTTAGTCTCTATGGATCAAGAGAGGGAGGGAATAAAGAGACGGATCTAGAGACAAGAAGAGAGAAGCACCAATGCTAATGCCGGAGTTGGTTGCTGGCTTGGTGACTTTAAGAGGGGGAGGGGGAGGGGGAGGTTGGATGGCTATTTTCGGTGGGGCTTGGCCAAATGGACTGTACAGCCCATATGGTCTTTTTCCAGCCCCCACACCCTTAAGTGTGGGTCTGCCACCGTACAGGGCTCGAGTCATTGTACACGGTTTACCAGATAGGAACTCAACCAATATTCATCCCACACGAGTTTCTATAATTCACAGGTCAGCCAAAGTGGTCATGAACATTATGTGTGTACAAACACACAGCCCAACAACAAATTTCAAGTACATTAGGAACGTTTTCCTTTTCGATTCCAATGTTTGTGACTGCAAATGTTTTGACATTGATAAATGTTCTAATTCAGAATACATGACCATTATCTAAACCAAAAAGGTAGGAGGAAAATTACAAGTACTCTACAGTTGCAATACCATGTTAGCGTCCCGTGTAAAGACACGTGTTTGTAACAGAAGTTGGATTGGAGTGAGCGGCTTGGAGTACTGGGACCTGATTCATGTCCATGGGAACAGTCGTCCTGCAGTTTGTAAGATCTGGCATTTCTTCCTCAAGATTAAGAACGCGCATGGCTAGCCTGATAGAAGGCCTTAGATTAGGATCTGGTTGAGCACACCACAACCCAACCATCAGCAAAGACTCCATCTCTCTCAAATCATATTCCGAACCCAACCTCTTGTCGGCTGCTTCAAGTAGCTTTCCATGCCCATGAAGCTCCCAAACCCATTCCACCAACCCAACCATCGACTCATCTTCCATTTTTTCCACCGGCTTTCTCCCACAAGCAATCTCTAGTGCGACAACTCCAAAGCTATAGACATCTGATTTCTTACTAACCCTCCCACTGACGACGCATTCGGGTGCCATGTAGCCCATCGTCCCAGCGGTCGCAGTCGTCTGGCCACGCAGCTCATGGTCCATCAGCCTTGCTAGTCCAAAGTCCCCGAGCTTGGCATTGAAACCAGAGTCCAACATTACATTGCTTGATTTGATATCTCTATGCAACACACATTGTTCCCATTCTTCGTGAAGATATAGCAATGCCGAGGCCAATCCAGTTGCTATCCTGTACCTTGCTGCCCATTTGAGTGGACGTCTCTTGCCGAAAAGATGAGAATCAAGGCTTCCATTTGACATGAACTCGTAGACCAACAAGAACTCTCCCTGGTCGTGGCACCAACCGATAAGCTGCACTAGATTTCGATGCCGCAGTTGGCTAATGACCTTTACTTCAGTCATGTACTCCCTTTTTCCCTGTTTTGACCCCCTTGAGACCCTCTTCACTGCCACTGCCATGTCCAAATCGATCAAGAACCCCTTGTATACGTTTCCAAACCCTCCTGCTCCCAACTTCTTCTCATTTGAGAAGTTGTTGGTGGCCAAAACCAAAGCTTCATATGAAAACCTTTTAGGCCCCGCCCCTCTCTCAAAATCATTATTCATAGATGTGAGGTTGATCCCTTTTCTTATGGCCTGCTTTTTTCTACTTCTTTTCCTGGCTAACATTAACCAAGCTAAACTACCACCGACTGCTAACACACCCACTAAAATCAACAAGTACCGCATCCATACCCTTGCGATCTTGTTTTTTGCCTTCTTTCTTGAATCTGCTTCCTCATTCACAAGAGTTGAACTGAATTCCCATGAATGAATTGTATAGCTTTCTGTATATATCCCCGTGGCTCCTGTGAATCCAACCATGACACTTTCTGGTAAAAATTGCATCAAATCAACGCCAAATGTGAGATTATAACTCCCATTGAAATTTCTGTACGTTAATAAAACCGTCAAATTCTTCGTCCTACCGTCATAATGGATCCAAGCGTCTGCAACGTCTCCCACGTGCAAGCTTGAATTCCATTTCACGTATGCAGCTGAACTCAACGAATTTATGCAGACTCCTATATGTTGGACGTTCGGATCCCATTGGTTCGCCCAGGTGTCAAATTCAACTGCAACAAAATGGTTACGGGATGGGATGTCGTAGGTGGAGGTGTTGCAGAGGCCCAGATATCCGGCATAGCTGTTGGGTGGTAGTTGAAAATCGGGAGGGGAGAGGAAGAAGGTGAGACCATCACTATAAGAAGAGGGATCACGTCGATTGATGGTGAAGGTGAAATGGGTGTTGAAATCTGTAAGGTTTCGGGTGTTAGAATCATAGAGGCGGACATGATCAACGTAGGTAGCTCGACCGACGCGAAATGGATCCTTGTCATCTGGAATGATGTGGATTTCGTCGTTGATATTCGAGGCATCTCCTTCGCAGAGGATTTTGGTTGCAGCATCTTCTGAATGGAAACCAGAGAAGTTGAAGTAAATTGAATGAACAAAAGGATTATAACAGAGAAAGAGAAGGAGAAGTACAGGGGTCTTCGGAGACATATGAGAGGGTCTCGAGTTCTCGAACACGTAGTGGGAGAGAGATGGACAGGAAGATAATTAAGAGAAGTTGCGGTGCACTTTAGATCTGGTGGATCATTTTTATAGGACAGCGATAACCTGTTTTTTGGGGATCAAAGATCATTTTATAAAAGAGAAAGAGAAGGACGAGTACAAGGGTGTTTGGAGACATATGCGAGGCTCTCTAGTTCTAGCACACCTAGTGGGAGAAAGATGGATACGATGATAATCAGGAGAAGTTGCGGATGCACTTTACATCTGGTGGATCACTTTTAAACAAAAGCGATAGCGTTTTTTTTTTTTTTTTCTTTTGGGATCAAAAGATCAGCGTCATTCATTGATAAGTATGTACATGTACAGCCATTAGTCAATAATTGTTAAAATATTTCACTATTTTAAATACTATGCCGTGTGACTTAAGTTGTTGTTTGAATAAGTCATTATTGTTCAAAAAGTCTACAAACCTGAATGTGAATGTGTCCTTGTTAGTTCTATAGTCTAGGTGGTAGGTGGTCATGGGACACATGCTCTTTTGTTATTAAGTCACCTATGTGTTTTTAAGTATTATGTATAACTGAAGTTGTTGGGTCAAACGAATAAAAAAATTTTAATATAATCTATGCTTGACTCTCTTTTCCATTCAATTTGTTTTTAGTGTGTGCAATTTTCTGTAGTGTGTTTACATTATCCTATAAAAATAGCTGGTGGCTTGCATTTGTCTTGCTAGCGGCCAACAATAATGAAGACGGACACCACTTCAGCAGTCACCCAACAGTCTTCTAATACAATTGGTTTAAAGAAAGTATATTTGGGCTAGGGCCGGATGCTCCAAAGACGTTAAAATTTAAACTAGCGCTTCAAGGCCCACGTCCAACGTGGGCTATGAAAAAATAATAATTAAGTCTTATTAAAAATTATTGATAATTTAAATAAAATATTAATTAATATTATGACATAAATTATAGTGAAAACATAGTTAAAATGGTGAACCTTTATTTTTTTTAAAGGAGAAATATTTTCTTTGAATTATAGATGTATAAAAGCTGAGAGTGAAAAAAAAAAACCATTGATATTAGGTCATCTTTGAATGATTAAAAGAAATACATGTGGTCTAAGAAAAAACAAATGTTGATATTTATTTATTGGCATGCACTTATTTGATTAGTTACATTTGGTTTATCTTCTCTGCCTAACTTGACAGTCGCGCTTGTTTCATATTATGCAGATATTTTAACTCATGTACTTGTTTTAATTTGTGTGCTTGTCTCAATAAAGTTATTTGTTTTCAGTATTACAATGGAAGTACTTGGTCCAAGATATTGAAATTTCACATTTTCTTTATAATTTGATACTTCATAGTAAACATGAATATATGTCTTTTAATTTTTTTTTCTCGATGTGTATTCATTATATATACGTCCTTATCCCCGAAACCCAAAAGGCAAAAGATAAACCAAAAAGAAATAAATTAATCATTCAGGTTTGGGTGTAACCAGTATTGGATGTAGGTCTATATGGCAGGCTTCATTGAAAATCAGGTTGCGGATTTACACTATGGACCCAACCTGTTTAAGAGCCTCCATTGCCAAAACATGCGCAAATTGGTCTGCACCCAAGGTGTCCTCTATCACAAATGGTGGGACTTTGATGAAGTTGTAGAGAGATGAGAGAGATAAATTAGGAAGAAAGAGATTTTATTGACAAATTTTAGGCAAATTGAGAAATTTTAGAGATTTGGTATATATAGAGTTTATCTAATATGGATGGAATCCTTAGATTGCGCCACTTGTCTCTTTCTCACGAAGAGGGATGCACCACGTGTCGCCCCCCACAAAAGTCCAAAAATATTAAATTGAATCTCTAAGAGCAAAAATGCATGCTTTACAATCGGTAAATATTCAACAATCGGTAATCTTTACAACATACACTCTTTGTAAATGTTTCCTAATTTCCTCTGTTTCAAAAACATAGTCTTGATCTGATGTACATAAACTTACAGAAATATCTGGCACTCAAATATGCCATAATGTTACAACAATGAAAAATATTGTGTATATATTGTTCAAAATCCAAGCATGATCATTGTTGTGGAACAGAAAGATGTGCTTTGGTGTCTAGTATGAGACGTGGGAAATGATACCTTCTATTTGTATTACAGTTGTTGGTGCTGCCACTGAAAATGGGATGAATTCCATGTAAAGATATTCTCTCTTTTCTCTTAGATAACTACATTATCCACATATGGGACCTACTTCAGATGGGGTAGTGTAAATGTCGATCAAGCCATCCAAACTGTCGAACTTTGATTATCTAACTTGGAGTGTTGAACTGGTCATTTGTGAAATTTGGATTGATCATTGCTTTAATTAGGAAAGAATCTTATGGCCATAAAAGAGCTTCAATGATTTAGATCATTTTTTTTTTTAAAGAAAGTCCTTCTACAGGTGTAATTTATAGGTGCCTCCTGTTGAAGAGTTCAAATTTTGAAGGGCAAGAATCAAATTCTTCTTCTTCTTCTTCCTTTTTTTTTTTTTTTTTGAAAAAGACAGGACTAAAATTCTCTTAGCCCACTACTCTAACTCCGTTGATGCATGAATTTCGATTGTTTGAGGCAAATGTCAGATCTAATTATAATGGACTTTTACTCTCTTTTCATATGTCATCTTTTTTTTTTCTCTGTCTCTCTTTCTCTTTTCTCTTAGCAAATCTTCTAATAATGGGCCCACCTCGTCAATTGAAATCCCCTTGTATAGGATTTTGGCCAAGTGTTATTCCATAATGAAGTGGTACCCTGTGAAATTAAACTTGTATAAACACACACACATATATATATATATATAAATGTATGTACATTATATGTATGAAACTTTTAAGCATTATATTTATTTTTCAAGATGCAAATTGTTTCAAACATGATCAATCTAATAGTAAGCCCATTTCAATTAGATGTTATATTAGTTGTTCTTTTACATAATCGATCACATAGTGGGCAACTGGGTATGCAAAATTGATATTAGTAGTTATTAAAGTTTGTCATAGAAATTAGAGAAAAAAAAACCCCAGAGATCCTGTTTAATTTTGAAATAAAAATTTGGATGTATGCAAATATGAGATGGGTCTATTTTATAAATACCCAAGGAAGGATAGGCTCATAATTGATGCCCGCTACTTATAAAAATACATGATCAAATCCTATGTAAACGATTTTACTGAAGCCCAAATATGCGCACTTGTTCTATAAATATAGGGCTAAAGATGCTATGAAATTCCAAAAATTAAAAGATCTTGTATTTGATATTGGATAGAAGCAACACATGGATTGGGCCCACTTTCTATGGCTGAACGAAGACAAGTTGATAAACTGGGTCCCACTCATGTGTAAAAGCACATGATCCAATCTCCTTGGCTGATAAACTTGGTCCCATTTGTGAAGGTCGGACTGATGCCATATCATGTAATAATATGCGGATCCATGTCCCACCTCACGCATAGTGATTTTTGAATTCCACCACATGAGAAGATATAACTTGCTTGTAAAGTTCATTCTAGATTAATTTGATATGATAGATTACTTAGAGAGAGATTTTAGGAAAATATATAGGAAAGAGAGTGGAAAAGATATATATAGATTTTAGGACTTTAATTAAAGCATGCCATGTGTCGCTTTCCTATGAAAAGACTGCACCACGTGTTGCCCTCCCACAAAAAGGGTATTATTGATATATATATATATATATATATAATAATATGATTTCTTTTCATTTGCCGTTTCACAAGGCAACATCTATGTCGAGGATTGCCACTCTTTGGATCAGTTTCGATGAACACAATAAACAACTTTCAATGTTTCGTTACAGAGAGCATTAAATATGGGTTGAGCTTGCGTACAGCATCGGTGCAGCATGTTCTGCTGCAGGCTTGCAGCAACGCCCTCAAGCCAATAGCAGGTTGCCACATAACTCAATATTTCAAAATGTGAGTTACACGTCCCCAAAATGCTTCCGGAGTTAATATCTTTGTTTATTCCATTTTTTGTCCTTTCGAAAATCTCTCATAGCGAACAAACTCTTCTCCAAATCTGTTAGATCTAAATCTATTTATCTTTCCCACTGATCTCAATGATTTGCCGGACAAAATTAATCGGCCGGTCTTGCCGGACAAAACTAATGGGCCTCCTTATCTTTCCTACTGAGTCTCAGTGTCTTCATCATTATTATCATCATCAAAGCCTTATCCCAACCATATTGAGGTCGGCTATATGAATTCTGTTTTTCCATTCCGTTTTTATTATGTTCTCAGAATTCATGTTTGGGTTGTGACAAAGTTTTACGCTGGCTGTCACTTACCTAACGCAAACCTCCTCTTTTACTCGGGCTTGGGACCGGCAGCAGAAACTGGCGGAGTCTCGGTGTCTTGCCCGACAAAATTAATGGGCCCCATCTTTCTAATGTCAACCATTCAAAAAAACAAACCATTAAAAAAGTCCACTAAAAAAGATGTTTTCCTTCTCTATCTCCAACACCTTGAATTTAAGTGGGTCCCACCTTCAAATTAATCTTTTACAAATATAATTAAATAAAATTAAAAAAAGTGAGAAACTGAATCACATTAAATATTGGCATTAACAGCGTATAACTAAGAAGTTTTTTTTGTTACGAGGCAAAAGTAAGGAAAATTCTTTTAATTAAATTGATAAATTTAGTAATAAATATACTAAAAATCTTACTTAAGTTGATGATTTTGAAGGACGTATGCTTTATTTGTATTAACGTCTTTGGACATTTTTATCTTAGAAAATATATTTATTGTAGATTGTTTATCTGTGGTCAGAGCCCTTATAAAAAGAATTAGAAATCACAAAATATATTAAATTTCTAAAAATAGTAATAAAATAACAAAAAAAGCAATGAAAATGAAATATTTATTTGTCACCTTAGAAATTCAAGGTCCACAGCCAATCAACTTCAACTATCGACTTTGATGGGTGGCAAGAATACTTAATTAAAAAAAAATAGTCCACGTCATTTAAAGGTAAACTCATGAGAAATTCATGATCATGCCTAATGAAGATGCTTATGAAAATTTGAACATCCCAAGACAATCAAGATCCTCACAAAAATTTCATTCAAATATGATTTTGGCCCACTTTCAGATGAACAAAATATTGTGGTGGTTTTTAACATTTTATTGTCAATTTGATAGTCTTCCATCTTCTATTAGAATAATATTTTGCAACGGCTTGTTGGGGGTGGATTTTTTATAACAGAAATGAATTACAATGTACACAAGCTTGTATTTATATTACATGATTCTTATTAAAAAAGTTAAAATCTAAGAAATTGAGTCATAACCTCATTAAGTAACACTTAAAATCTTTTTAAAAAAAATAATACGATCCCTATTCTTGTTCAAAAAAGAAGGGTCAAGAGTAAAACAACAATTCCATAGTTTATATCAAAACTCAAAGGAGACATTGGATATTTTGTTTTTGAAACTCTTAAATAAATGTACTCATTGACATATATACATATAAGGAAATAACCTATAAGAACTGGTTCTTACCAATTTTTTTTGTGAAAACTCTAGGTGGGGTATACCGACCACTCAATCCAAATCTTGCAAAATGCAGGGACCCCCCTGATAGACACACGCCCTAAGTTTCGATCAGTATATAGGCTTTGATCCCGTGAGAACTATTCTCATGTACCTACCGTGAGAAAGTTTTATGGGCCTCACTTGTGGGTCCCATTTGGAGATAGAACCAGGGGGATTAAAAGATCTATGTGAGATCATCCAAAATATCAAGTTTAGACCCAATCACATGTCCCCTAACCCCTTCAGCTATGGCCTACAAATTTAGACCATTCGAATTAGTGCACAGTCGATATAATAGTCCTCTAAATTCAGATTTAATCGAAACTTGGGGCAATTGACTATTAAGAAGCCCCTTTGTATTACAAGATTTGAATTGAATGACAAATGGGCCCCATATAGACTTCTCATAAAAAAATTGGTGAGAACTTGTTCATGTAGGGTTATTAAAAACATTCAACAACATGGTCCCACTAATTTTTACTAACTTAAAATATTTTGGTCCGATTAGAATTATGTAGACTGGGTTGCCCAAGTGTTTACTAACTTAAAATATTTTGTTAATTTTATGGGATCTTAAATTAGGAAGTGAGATTATACATTGTGATTTACGACTTCAAGCCGCTAGTTTGGTGGACCTAAGTACAAATGTGATCCATCAATATTGATTCAGATCTAAATTCTCAAAAATTGCATGAGAGTCCAAGAGGATCAAGTAGTGGTCTACCTCTTTTGATTGTCATTCACCACCGAGTTATTAAAATAACATCTTCATTTCTATAAGATAATTCTGGAAATAAAATGATAGCCTCAATAATAGAATTCTCCTTAATTAGATGATCTTCTAAGCAAAGGCAATGACGATTACACTCGTTACGATCCTAGTACTATATAGCCTTTGATGGGGCCGGGTTTCTAATCAATTCTTAGGTTATGATTTTTTTAAAAACAAGTTATGCGATATAAATTATAAACATGAGCTTTTATTCATTGTAATTTGTTTATGTTATAGTAAGTGACCCCTTTGTCAACCCTGAGGAGTAGATCAATTGGCCTAGGATAATAGTTTACTCCCGGACTCTAAATTATAAACATAAGCTTTTCTCCAATGAATTTACGCACTCTATCATTATTTTCTTATCCACATGGGACCCATCTTATTTAACTTATCATCTTGTGCATGGAACCTACTTGATAGATGATCAAATAATTCACCTAGTGATTCCTATGTAGAGAAATAGATTGATTTGATCAAATAAATTTTGGGTGCCACAGACATATAGGGCTTTCAAATATAGATGGATTTTATTTGTAGGGTCCACGGATCATTACATAATTACACAAACCTATAATATATTTGACATTGAGATGGGTCAATTTTATTCGATGAAAGGTAGGGCCTACCATTACGTGATTGAGTGGGACAATCAATTGGGTATGAGACACAATAGAAACGGGTGATGAGTGATGAGAGATAAAGGATAGTCATGGAATAATGTGAAAATATGTGCTTAGTTAGAGTTGAAAAAATGAAAAATATTATTAGGCATCCTTTCGTCACGTGTAGCCAAAGACAAATGTATATTTGAAAAAATTCAAATGGAAAGGATATATAGTAATATACTTCTCATTATTCTTTTCGGCAGCATACCTGAGAGAGAGAGAGAGAGAGAGAGAGAGAGAGAGAGAGAGAGAGCAGGTTGCACTGGACCATTACCCTGTAGATTTTATCCCAGAGTCCCACTGGGTGTTGGTGTAGCTTGATTGGGTAGAGGATGGGGTGCATCACATTACTAGGCTGAGTCGCTACACTGAAGTAAAGAGGTTGGCGGGGCCAGCTCCAGTCAGCGCCTTTGCATTACCACAATAACCTGTATGATCTTCCGACTCGTCCTATCAGCGCAAGCCACATTCCAATTTCGTTGTTGCAATTCGACGCAGATTTCAAGCCTAGCGCCAGGGCAGGAGTTCGAATCTTCCGGGCATGATGGGATCTGAAAAACGGCCAAAGGTAAGTCGTCTTCTCTGCTCTGATCTGCAACTCCGATCCTCCTCTGATCTGCAACAGTGGCCCACCGGAGATTTGGACCAAATCTGATCTTTCCGTTTTTCACGGCTACCTCGGATCCGAGATTCGTCCCTGAATCTCCTCTTTCCACACCAGCACGACCACTTCTTTTTTGTTTTTTCATCAAAGCTTTGCCACTTTCAAGAAAGACAAGACTTTAAGCCTTTTCTCTTCTTCAGATCTAGTCTTTGTAAACAGTCATCAATCCACAGAGTCTCGAAGCCTCTTCAAAACTGGGACTTCGATGGGTTCTGCAAACCAGAATTGAGTCCCTATAATGGGCGATGGCCCACCTGATGATCATTTGTGGGCAACTAAGGACAGAGATGCGATGCCCTTCTTGATCGGGAAGTAGCAGCCGAACCAAGACCAAAGTCCAGATCCTCTGTTTATCTGCCTTCCTTCGCTAGATCTTCTCAGTGACGTATTGTCTCCTGCAACATCGATCCACAAAGGGCAGAGATGCCCTCACTCGTTTCCGGTGGTGGCTGAAAGGGCAAAACTGAGCCCTCTGCTCAGAACCTCAAATCGATCAACATGGCCCACCCTGAGATCAGAACCGACCTCTGTATCAAGCCCTCTTCTCCAGCGTCGATCACCCTGTCCGTCAATCGCTCGGGCAAATCCCATAAAGAGTGATTGCAAAAAATCCAGTGATCTCCACCTCGCTCTAATAAACCACTAGGATCTAAACTCTCTAAGAAACCAGAGTGTACTCAACCTCGCTCTCCAATATCAATTATTGTGACTATAATACTATCCGTTAGATCTGCTTACCGCGAGCAATCAATCCATCCACCACCACCACACAACAGATCTGCTTACCACCAGCAATCAATCCATCCACACACACACACACAAACACACACACGCACTTACGCACAAGAAGAAGAGCATGAAACCATGATACACAGATTTTTACATACTGTAATTCAACATGATTACATGATTGCCTACGCTCATGGGCTATAAGCATGTGCTCAATTTCATTATAAAAAAAATAAGGAATTCAAGTTCTTCATAAGTCTTAATTTTGCTTTCATAGCACTCCTCCCAAGCATGGTGCGTCATACTCTGAGCACCTAGCCATATATGATTGATTTGCTCTTTTCCACTACACCAAACCAAGTCTACAGTTAAATAATATGAATATATAATCTCTCCTTTCATGGCCACTAGGAAAGCCTCAAAATAATGACCAAGATACTATTGACCCCAAACCTGGAACCCAACACTTCTTACGTATTGAATTACTAGAATGTGGCTAGGCATTCATTTTCATCTTCCCTTTATTCAATATCTATTAAAATCAAAGCCATTTTATGGGCATTTTTATCTCCATTTTTAACCACTTGTACTATGAATTATCATAATTCCTATTCATTCATTTTTAATGTATTTTAAAGCAAACAGAGAGGCCTTTGGAAAAAGAAAAACTGAAAATGAAACCCTCTAATGGTAGGATGAGTTTCCAGGAAAGACTTTGAGTACTAAAAGGTCCTAAAATTGATACTGCAACAATATATGCCATCTACCCCACTAATCTCTTACTTATAAATGTTTCGTATAAAACGAAGTCGTTGCAAATCAATGATAAATCTTACAATAATGCTTCTTTTATGTCTACATAGTTATTTATACATTCATATAACATTATTATGATTAAAGCTGAAATATTGCAAACTTAGGCAATTTCATTATTTTAGACTTGTTGCTCTAATTATACTGCCTTGCTTAGGCCATTTGGATCTTCGTAAATCAGTTTATGCTTAATTTGAGGGTTTTTCATATCTTTGGATAAGTGGAGATATCTTAATGTTTCATTTGTCAGGGGAGAGGGCTGAGACCTAAGAGAGAGCCTGCACACACAAAAAGCAAGCTCACAAAAATTAGAAGAGAGCCCGCACACACATAAAGGAAGGTGGCGTATCCAAAATTTAAACCCTGAATAGCTAAATAAGAACTGCCACTCATTACCACTAAGGCAAGGACCTCTTTCTTATCTTAATGTTTCTTAACACTATCTTATTGCATATGACTTAAAGAGAGTTAGAGCGGAAGCCACAAAACCTAGCAGTTATTACAAATATTACGCAAGCGCGAGTACCAAAATGAGCAGTTAGTGTAGCAAATGGAATAAATATTTTAATTAACATCTTTGAAAGTGTAAGAAAATTACCTTTACAAGACATACATCCCAAAGACAAACCAATTAAACAATAAACAAATGTAATTATAACAATAGATGTTAGGTAATTATAACAACAAACAAAAACCAATTAAAACGTTGGAATTGTAGACAAAAACTGAAGTAGCGTAGGGGAAAAAGATTAGCCAACGGGCTAATCTCCAAGCTAAAAGGCTTAGGGATATGTTGTCTAAGTGCCTCACCAAAGACAAACAAACTCTCTCAACTGAGAACCAACTCAAAATCTTTATTCAATATTAAAGTCTATATCTCATGAAGAGATTACATCCTTATTTAGAACTAAGACATCATTTAAGAAAGGAAACAACTAATTCTAAATAAAGAATAAGTTCTAAATCAAACATGACTGGACTTGTCAAATATTAATAAAGCAACTAAAACAACTACTAATAATATAATCTACTCTAGTCTACTGGGCTGTATTGATCTTGGGCCTGCGGCTATAGACTTTCAGACGGGACCCATTGACATGGCCTGCATCAGTTCTCCCCGGCTTGGAAAAACTCGACTCCCGCGAGTTGTTAGCTTGGTATTGCCCATATAAATCTGGATTGATCCTTTGAAAATCTGCAGCCGTAATCTAGGTAGCTTCAAAGAACGGCTTACCTTTCCACTTGACAAGGAACTTGTGAAATCCTCCATTCTTGGTTGAAATGATATGATCATCAAAAACATCTTCAATTTCATTTGGAGGAAATTAATGGAGAGGGAGGCGAAGAGCTTGTTCCTCAAAGGAGTCATCATGGTGATGCCTGTGATAAAATGTCAAATCTTCAACATTAAAGGTGGAGCTGACATTCATGTTTGAAGGAAGATCAAGAACATATGCATTGGAACTGATTTTCTTTAGAATCTTGAAAGGACCTGCACTTCATGGATATAGCTTCTTGTATTTACCTGTAGGAAATCGTTCGGGCTTCAAACAAACCATTACCATATCACCTTCGGCAAACTCAACATGGCGTTTGTGCAAATCCGCGTGCCTTTTATATGCTTCATTACTTGTAGCGATTTGCCGGTAAACTTCATCATGAACATCTTTTATATGTTGTGCAAACTGTTCAGCATTCGGATTTGATCTAGAGTAAACTGGTAATGGACTTAAATCAATAGGAAGACGTGGCTTGACACCAGTGACAACTTCAAATGGTGATATCCTTGTTGTTCTGTTGACAGAATTATTATAGGCAAACTCCGCCATGGGTAAAATAAGATCTCATGAAGCAACATGTTCTCTAATAAGGCATTGAAGAAGATTTTCCAAACTACGATTGACAACTTCTGTTTGGCCATCAGTTTGTGGATGATAGGCACTTGAGTATTGGAGCTTTATGCGTATCATGTGCCATAAAGTCTTCCAAAAGAAACTCATGAACTTTGTATCTCTGTCAGATACTATTGTCTTGGGAAGGCTATGCAGACGAACAACTTCTTTAAAGAAAAGAATTACAATCTTCTTGGCATCTACTGTGTGAGAACAAGGAATAAAATCTGCCATTTTTTAAAAACGATCTACAACAACAAATACAGAATCTACCTTTCTCGTTGTTTTTGGTAAGCCCAAGACAGTCCATGCTCAAATCTTGACAAGGTGCATGTGGAATAGGAAGGGGCTGATACAAACCTGTATTCTTCTTTTGACCTTTTGCAAGTTGACATACTCTGCATAATTCACAAATTCGGGCAACATCTGTTTTTAAGTGTGGCCAAAAGAAACGATCTTCCACAATAGCCAATGTTTTATCACACCCAAAATATCCACTACATCCGCCACCATGTAACTCACATATTATAAATTCACGGATAGATGTAGCAGGCAGACATAACTGATTTCCACGAAAGAGATATCCATAAAAAGAAAGAACTTTGGATGTTCTGAAACTTCACCATTTAGAAGATCTGTATAAATGCGACCAAAGTCATAATCAGCTGCATATTCTCTACATATTTCTTCAAAGCTAGGAATATTGACGGAAATTGTCGTAAGAATGTGAGTTCGACGACTCAATGCATTTGTGACTTTATTTTCCGTGCCAGATTTATGACGCAAAACAAAAGTAAACTCCTGTAGGTATGCACTCATTTGGCACGATTAGCGCTCATCTTCTTTTGAAAATTCAGGTGTTACAAGGCTTCATGGTCAGAGTATAAGACAAACTCTTTTCCAATGAGATAATGACGCCAATAACGAAGAGCTTGAACCACTGCATAATATTCAAGATCATAAACAGTAAACTTCTTACGGGAGTCATTTAACTTATCACTGAAATAAGCAACCGGATGACCATCTTGACTTAAGACTCCACCAATACCAACATGGGAAGCATCACTCTGATCTCCATTTTTCAAGTGCTTTAGATTTAGAATTTTTTAGTCTTATTATTGCTTAATTTTTCTATCCCTCTTGTCATTATTAAAAAAAATTAGATTTTAATGAAAAAAAAAGATTTCAATAATGCTCTCTGTGGGTTTGACCTGTACTTACCATTGTCTCAAAAGGACAGCTGTACACTTGCAGTATTAAATGATTGAATTTAATTTCACACTAAGTTTTTGGCGCTGTTGCCGGGGAGCCAAATCTGAAATTTATTTTTTTTATTAAATCTGTTTTTTTTAAAAGGTGCATACATATTCATCATTAAGTTGCATTCTTAATTATTCAATCATTTAGTTTGTTTCCTTGACCTTGTTTAAAATGAGTGGTAGTTTGTTTTTTTTATTATTTCTTTTTTCTAAAAAAAATTCGGATTTTTCTGATTTTTTTAGAGTAGTTTTTATTTTCTTTTAGGATTCTTTTTGAAAAAAAAAAATGTTTGATGAATATATACAACGACATTCAATTCCTTCTCAACCTTTGGGCTGTATTATCTTATGCACAGTTGTTCTTTTGAGACAAAACTTACCATGTCAAACCCACAGGGAGCACTATTGAAATCTTTTTTTTCATTAAAATCTATTTTTTTTTTAATAATGACAAGAGTGATAGAAAAATTAAGCAATAATAAGACTAAAAAATTCTAAATCTAAAGCACATGAAAAATGGAGATCAGAGTGTCATTAATCCATTAAGTAATCCCACCATCATTATGTGTAATTGATAAAATAATTTGTCCTCCAAATCCTTCAAATAAAAAACAAATCAATGTTTCTGATTCGGATAATTTGGCAATCAAGAGTACAATTTTTCACAATTTATTTAAGGTCAAAATCTCCTTTACCTAATGAAATTATGAACTTAACTACAGATCACATATTAATAAAAAATAGACTATCAAAGAATCTCAATCTAAGAATAATCTATTAAGAAAATATACGTGATTAAAGCATTGCTCATATAAAAACTTGAATAACATAGGTTGTTAATGACAAAAGGCAGATTTATTTTTATAATAAACACACAAATGTATATATATAATTGAATCAAATCACGTAGAGTAATGATGAGAAACACTTAACTTTATTAGACACTCTGATCCACAGATCTACTCCTCCATCGCAAAATATATGATTTGCATTAAGCACTTTCTGGCAATTATAATTTTCTCTCACACTATTCTATCCTAGTTCTGGAACAAGGCTCCAAAATACCCACAAATATTCTCTCTTTTTTTTTTACTAGAAAAAGTAAAGATGAGAAAAGAAGAAATGAGAGAGAAGTAGAGATAGGGATTATGGAATGGGATGGTAGTGAGGGGTATGAGAGATAGAGAGAGATGGAGTGTTCGTCCACTTTTTGGTGGGTGGTGTCCTTTTATAATGTTTCTCTTGTCTCAAGGCACCCATGGAATACAAAGATTTGCATGGGCTTCATGATCATGCAATCACTTCCAACCTAATCATATTCTCATCATCATTCCAATTTTGTTATCATATCCCACTAAGATGAGTTGGATATAAGGATGTTTGTACCGCATGGAGGATTCCCTTTTAAAATTGCTCCAATCTTCACATGTGATGGGTTGTGAGGATCTTTGACCATAGGTTGTGAGATCATCCAGCTAAAAATTCTCTCTTGGATTTGACATTATAAGTTGGAATAGGATCACTTTCCATGTCAACTGATGTGGGTGATTTGTGCATTAGATATACATGACAAAATTACTCCACATGGCAAGGAAAGAATAAATTATAGAGATCTTTCTCATCCAATCCACACTGTTTGTGATCTTTTCAAATTTTGAAATTTCTTGGAGTGAAGTGTGTTCCATATCTTCCTGCACATTCTAATTAAACCCATCAAATGTTGAAGAGCCCACTTGAAGTGGGCCTGTTCGAACACAGTTCTACTCCAATGGGACTCTTCAGAGAAAAAGCGCATAAAATGTTAAAAATGCAGAAAATGTAAAAAAAATCCAAATCCTAAGTAAAATTGCACAAAATAGTGAAAATGAATAAAAACTTGATGCCATTCACCTAATTAAGTCTTAAAAATGTACAAATCTATATATTCAACACACCCCCCAACCAGCCTTTTGCTAGTCCCTTAGCAAAAGTTGCTAAAAACAATGAAGTTCTTTGACCTAATATAAGAAAACAAATAATCAAAAAAAAAAAAGAAAAGAAAAGAAAACCACTTTCGCTGGTACTTTCGGTTACATTTAGCATATGCAACAAACCCTTAAACCCCTAGATTACCCTAGTGGACGAGTTTTGCCTCGTGAGGGTTTGCAGTGAATATATCCACAAAATTCTTTTTCAACAGCAGTAAGGTAAAAGAAATTTCTCAAAAGAAAATCCACTTCGATCGAATACTTTCGAAATTCGGAATGATCGATAATTCAGACTTTTCAAAATCCGGTCCACTATTCTATTTTCAAAAGCTTTTTCAAATTCATACCAAAACTTGTGTGCACAGTGAAAAATATATACATCACTCTCAGCTTGAATATTCCACACCAATGCCACTTAAACAAAATTTTCCTTTAAACCGTCCAATCCCCCAAGAATCTACCCACAATAAATTCCCTCCTCTCAAGGCCACTATGATGGCTTCACACTACTGTCTAGGATCGAAAAACTTCTCCATTCCTCTCTTTTTATTTATTTTTTTTCCTTTTTATTTTATTTTACTTTTTTTACACACAACTTTTTAATCACATGTGACTATGTAATGTCCAGGTTCCTTAACCTTTCTAATTAACCCATGTAACGAGCATTTGGCTAATGACTCCCAAACCAGATGGCTTTAGGGCACTAGGTATGGATATACCCCTACGGGCTTACTAACTCGAGGTAAAGAGGCTACGAACCCAAACTAGTTACAAAACATTATTCAACATTCTTTTCTCTCTCTCTCTCTCTCTCTCTCTCTCTCTTTATTTTAAGAATGAGGAGAAGCACTGTGATCCCCGAACAATAGGTAGCCCTTTTCACTTTGTCCGAATTAATTCCCTTTGATGAATTAGAAGAGAAAAATATTTATGAACTAAATATCAGGTTCTCGTCGAATCTTTCGGAAAATTCTGAAAGTGAGCATTTTAGCTTCCTATCCAAACTTCAGGAAATGTAAAGTGTATTTAGTGGAGACAGGTTTAGATAATTATTTTGATGAGCTTTATTATTTAGAAAAAGTGGACTCTCTTTTTATTGCCTTCCAAACATTCAAAAATTCTAAATTTCGTAAATATCTTCAATTCGCCTTAATTCCTTTGAAAACTTTCTTTTCCTAAGAACTTTTTTTTTTGCAAAATAACCTAAGATAAAAAATTAAATGCAGCCCAAGCTAGTCCATCCCATACAGACATAGGGGTCTTTTAATGTCAGATTCCCAGACGAGTTGACTACCGTGGCTATGTTTCATCTTGTCTCATCAAGTATTCGTTTTGGTCCTAACCGAATTTCTTTGGTCTTACTCAGCAGTTCCCGAATCAGTAGTTTTCTCCTTTCTTTACCTGATGACGACCAGACTAATCCATTGCATCTTTTTCCATTTTCTCTAAAAATTGAGTCACAATTAAATCTCAAACAACGGTAGCAACAACCAATTCTCTAGCTCTACGTTTAATGGCATAAAGGCTCCTACCATCAAATGGCAGTGATTATTTCACTTTCATTTCCTGTTTGAAGGCGTCTTTTATTTTAATCACAATGATGATCTTGTCGGAAGGAACATTAAGCTTTGATACGAACCAAATGCACTGAACGTAACTGGAAACTATTGGGTTGCCTCCCAACAAGCGCTAAGTTTAACGTTTTCAGCTAGACCAAAAATTCCTAATTTTTTTTAAAACAAAGTAAAATTGAAACAAAAAATTTTTTTTTTTGAAAAATAGAAACAAGCAACTAAGTTCTGTGCACCCCTAACCTAGACTGAACATTGTCCTCAATGTGATAAATAAAAATGCAATGGAGTGAAAGCGATGATGATACTTACTCTGAGTAAATGGGATCTTGAAGAAGGATCTCCTCAGTATGTTTGTCTTTTAGATCAAGAAACGGTTTCAACCATTGACCATTGACTTTGAAAACATCTCCAGTTTTGGGGTTTTCAATTTCCATAGCACCATGAAAGTAAACAGTTTTGACAATGAATGGACCAGTCAACCGAGTTCTTAATTTCCCTGGAAAGAGATGTGACCGGGAATTATACAAAAGGACTTTCATACCTGGTTCAAATGATTTTCTTAAAATGGACTTATCATGGTTCAGCTTCATCTTCTCCTTGTAAATGTTGGCATTCTCATAGGCATCATTCCTAAGTTCTTCCAACTCATTGAGTTGCAATTTGCGCAGATTACCGGCAATGGGTAAGTCAAAATTGAACTTTTTGATAGCCCAATAATTTCTATGTTCCAATTCAACAGGCAGGTGGCAAGCTTTCCCATATACCAACCGATATGGGGACATCCCAATAGGTGTTTTGTAGGTGGTTCGATAGGCCCATAGTGCGTCGATCAGTCGCACAGACTAGTCTTTTCGAGTGGGGTTGACCGTCTTTTCCAAATTTTGTTTAATTTGCCTATTTTAAATTTCTGCTTGGCCTCTTGTTTGTGGGTGATAAGGTGTAGCAACCTTATGTGTGACAGAATATTTTTTCAACACATGCTCAAAAGGATGGTTGCAAAAATGGGTGCCGCCGTCACTAATTATCGCCCTAGCGGTACCAAACCGAGAAAAGATGTGATCTCTCACGAACTTGATCACCACATGGTGGTCATTCTTCTTTGTCGGTATAGCTTCTACCCACTTGGAAACATAGCCTACTGCCAGTAAAATATAAAGATTTCCAAAAGAATTTGGAAATAGCCCCATAAAGTCAATTCCCCACACATCAAAAATTTCCACAATAAGTATGGGATTCAAGGGCATCATATTCCTTCGATTGAGCTTACTGAGCTTTTGACACCTTTCACAGTTTAGACAGAAAGTGTAACAATTTTTAAAGATTGTGGGCCAGTAAAATCCACACTGCAAAATTTTTGCAGCTGTCTTTTTTGAACTAAAATGGCCCCCACAGGCATGATCATGGTAGAATGAAATGACTGAGTAGTGGTCATGATCAGGGATGCATCTCTTGATGATCTGGTCCGGACAGTACTTAAAAAGATATGGGTTATCCTAGAAAAAGTACTTGACTTCAAATAAAAATTTTGATTGATCGTGTTTTGACCAATGGCCAGGCATCTCCCCTGTAACAAGGTAATTGATAATATCTGCAAACCAAGATGTAACACTCCGACCCAGCTTGACCTCGTTTAGTAATTATGTCAGTTCTTTCTTCGTATTCTCTTTTTGCACTGTTAGTTTGATGTTTCTGATATTTACAGCTTCCGCGTACATGTTTAGCATGTGTGAATGTTCCCTTGTGCATGTGCATTTAGACCAGGTCTACTTGTACAGGCACGGGAGTACGTGTGTCATTGGTTTGGCTTTTGCTAACCCCCGAACCCTGGGCTCGGGTTGTGACACAAGGGATCTGAGAAACACTCAGCAATTGTTCATCCGGAAAATTGTCATTCAGTGGGACCTCATCGGATGGCTCTAAAGGTAACCTCGAAAGATGATCAGCCACAACATTCTCACATCCTTTCTTGTCTCTTATTTCCAAATCAAATTCTTTAGCAGAAGTATCCACCGAATCAATCTGGCTTTTGCATCTTTTTTTGAAAGAAGATACTTTAAGGCTGCATGATCCGTGTTGGTGATGACTTTGGACCCTATCAAGTAGGACCGAAATTTCTCCAAGGCAAAAATCACAGCTAGCAATTCTTTTTCAGTGGTTGTGTAATTTAACTGTGCATCATTGAGGGTCATACTAGCATAGTAAATCACATGAGGTAATTTCCCAAACCATTGACCTAAAACAGCCCCGATGGCAGTATCGGATGCATCACAATAAGTTCAAATGGAATGGTCCAATCAGGTGGCTGGATTATAGGAGCTGAGGTTAGCTCCTTTTTTAGTCTCTCAAAGGCCTTTAAACAATTTTCATCAAATTCAAATGAGGCCTTTTTTTATCAGCAATTGGCACAAAGGTTTAGCAATTTTGCTAAAGTCCTTGATGAATCTACGATAAAAACCAGCATGGCCCAGGAATCATCGAATCTGTTTAACAGATCTTGGTGGTGGTAATTTTGAGATTAAGTCAATTTTTGCTTTGTCCACCTCAATCCTTTTCTTAGAAATAATGTGTCCCAAGACTATCCCTCGTTTTACCATGAAATGACATTTCTCCCAATTTAAAACCAGATTTTTCTCTTTACACCTTTCAAGCACAAGGGACAAATGGTATAAGCAATCCTCAAAAGAATTGCCAAAAACCGAAAAGTCATCCATAAACACCTCAGTGAATCTCTCCACTATGTCAGAAAATATGTTCATCATGCACCTTTGAGGATTAGGGATTACTTATATTATGAAAGTCTATACCCACAGGCCCAAGATCAATACAACCCAGTAGACTAGAGTAGATTATATTATTAGTAGTTGTTTTAGTTGCTTTATTAATATTTAGCAAGTCTAGTCATGTTTGATTTAGGAGTTCTTTTTTGTTTAGAATTAGTTGTTTCCTTTCTTAGATGATGTCTTAGTTATAAATAAGGATGTAATCTCTTCATGAGATATAGACTTTAATATTGAATAAAGATTTTGAGTTGGTTCTCAGTTGAGAGAGTTTGTTTGTGTTTGGTGAGGCACCTAGACAATCTATTTCTAAGCCTTTTGGCTTGGAGATTAGCCCGTTGACTAATCTTCTTCCCCTGCGCTGCTTCAATCAGCTGATGCAGGCCATGTCAATGGGCCATGTCTGAAAGTTTATAGCCGCAGGCCCAAGATCAATACAACCCAGTAGACTAAAGTGTAGTGTCGTTAGGATAGTGGTACAACTGTGAATAGTGGTAATTCTTTTTAGGATATTACTTAATGGAATGTCGTTGTAGTATAGTGGTAAGTATTCTCGCCTGTCACGCGGGCGACCCGGGTTCGATCCCCGGCAACGGCGCCAAAAACTTGATGTGAAATTAAATTCAATCATTTAATACTGCAAGTGCACAGTTGTCCTTGTGAGACAATGGTAAGTACAAGTCGAACCCACAGGGAGCACTATTGAAATCTTTTTTTTTCATTAAAATCTTTTTTTTTTTAATAATGACAAGAGGGATAGAAAAATTAAGCAATAATAAGACTAAAAAATTCTAAATCTAAAGCACATGAAAAATGGAGATTAGAGTGTCATGAATCCATTAAGTAATCCCACCATCATTCTGTATAATTGATAAAATAATTTGTCCTCCAAATCCTTCAAATCAGAAACAAATCAATATTTCAGATTCGGATAATTTGGCAATCAAGAGCACAATTTTTCACAATTTATTTAGGGTCAAAATTTCCTTTACCTAATGAAATTATGAACTTAACTAAAGATCACATATTAATAAAAAATAGACTATCAAAGAATTTCAATCTAAGAATAATCTATTAAGAAAATATACGTGATTAAAGCATTGCTCATATAAAAATTTGAATAACATAGGTTGTTAATGACAAAAGGCAGATTTATTTTTATAATAAACACACAAATATATATATATATATAATTGAATCAAATCACATAGAATAATGATGAGAAACACTTAACTTTATCAGACACTCTAATCCACAGATCTACTCCTGTCACGCCCCGAACCCGGGAATTGGTGATTTGAGTGGGCCCCCAGGGCGTGAATTTGTAATTCCGTAGTAATCCGTGTCCTAAAGAATTGTGCACAAATTCCTACAAGGGAGATTCCACAAGAATGTGTGAGGTATGCCAACACATGTAGGAATATAACTTATCATAACGAACTTCTGCGAAATACTCTGTAATTATCAAAAGCCAAAACAACAGAAACATATCTTCAGATATTCATAGATAGATATAGATATATATGTCAGTGCTTAAGACTTAATTACAGGTTGTACAATCCAAACTGCTACTTAAGGAAATTGGGTACAAAAGGTTCAATTTGCGCATTCCCAAGTGTAAACCAAAAGTTACACTGTAACATCTCCAGAACTGGCGCACTCCGTAGGATGACTAATAAAAGAAATCGCCATCTTTCCATTCATCTATACCCCGAGGTACTGTTGAGGTACCCTCCGGGGGCGCGTCAACAACCGGGTTAGGATTTGGTTCTGTACCTGCAATACTAAGGATAACACTGTTAACACGACGGTTAAGCAAGTATTGAGCATATGGAACTAGCACAATATATCCAATGAACTTATTAATATACATGGGATAGGAGAACCATAATAGTCTACTAAACATGATGTGCATGAGTAACAATAGGGAGGAATCAAAATAAAAATAAAGTACACACTAATTGGCATCCACGAGGTTCCATTCTCCCAAAAGGAAGCATACATACATATGGGTCGTTAGGAGATCAAGCTAGCTTCCCGAGGAGTGCCGAAAACTCCTCCGTAAACTACTGCGGTAGTGACGTAATAATACCTAAAAGGGCGCAAGCTAAGTGGTGCCGACTCGGATTCGATCATATGAGTCATATCATACATAAGAGATAATAATCTGAAAGTATAACCAGTCATGAAATAGACGAATAATTAACGAGCATATACATATGAGCTACAAAGGCTTGAACCTCAACTATACCCTTATGGCTAGCAAGCACATACTCAGTGGAAGCTCTGGCTTGTCAGACACGCACACATTAGAAGCTCAGGTCTGAATAGCCCCAGGGTTTGACTAGAGAGAAAATGCATAAACAAATCATGTTGAAGGCATGGAATTTAACAATATGAATGCATTCGGGTTGCGTACATATCTAAGAAATCACTATTCCCCTGTGTTAGGCAACCCATGATCTCCAAGGTCATTCAATCCGACGTACTCATAAACGTCCGGTGCCATCGTGTTACCGCATCTTGGTATTACCTTGTGTACATAAAAGACACCCCTTCTCATGCGAACATCCATGACTTGACATTGGGAGATCATCCAGGAATTTCTTATTCTCTTTAACTTGTATTCACCGTTGGTCAATGTGATGGTAAGAAAGGTGCCAATACTAAGGCCCTATAAGGTCAATAAAGAATTCCTAATGTCCTAAATTCACTTGGTTCATACGGCTTAGCCGTATATCAACCTACGGCTTAGCCGTGCTAAGCTTACGGCTAGGTTACGGTGGGGTTACGGCTAAGCCGTAAGGCAATTCATGGTGCAGCCGTGTGCAAGCCGCAAAAGGGAATGGGTTTTCAAGCTCTCGGGAAAGTCCGTCGTAAGAAGGCTTACGGCTTGAGCACGGGCGGGGCACGGTGTAGCCGTAGTCCATTTTACGGTGCAGCCGTGGGGAAGCCACAGTACAAAAGCTAATTTTATTGCTCTCGAGACTTTGAGCAGTGAACATGTACGGCTTAGCCGTGGCTTCGCCGTACACTTTGGAAATCTGAACTCGGTTCTGTAGCTCGGTTTCAACACAGGGCCAATACATAATCTGAGTTGTGAGGAGTTTACATGACTTGATTATAGTATACTTGATGGTGTCCAATACCTACAAACTCTTCTATCCCATTTTTATCACTCTAACTCAATCCATACCACATTTGTACACCATTAAACAATGAAAAATGACTGAAACTGAGAATTTAGAGATCTAACCCATGAATCCATAACTTAATCACACATGTAATACATATAAACTCTAATACTTGCCTCTTAATAGTGTTTGTCCTCCCTAAGTCCTTCTTATTATGTGGCTAAGGGGAAACCTCTAAATGAGAGTGGGTTCTCTACAAATAGGACATGCAATGAAGAATGGGGGTTTAGATTCGCATGCATGTCATGTAATTGGGTCCTTAACTCTCTAATAAACCCAAATGAATGAAATGAAGGTAAGTCCTCACCTTAGTGAGCTGTAGCTTGAAGGGGAAGTACTTCCCAAATAAGAAGATACTCCTATAATGAAGAAGAAGGTGGGTGGAATCTTCCCTAAGGCATGCAATGCCCCCAACCTAGTTGCACTACAAAATTAGAAAAGAGATGGAGATGTAAGGGGAGGAAGAGAGCAGCTCCAGCAGTCACTAGAAGGAAGAGAAGAGAGGGGAACGTGAGTTCCTACTTTTAAACAATCAACTTTCCTACCCTTGCATGCAAGTCCCTTTTTTTAAGGATAGTTACGATTTAGGTCTTGCGACCTTAGTTGGCTCAAGACAAATCCAATTCAAGTTGAACCCAACACGAAAGATGATCCATATGAAAAATTACACTAGAGGCGATTAACGAGGTGTCCATATGATGCGAGATAAATTTACAAAAAGGTTCTCAACTACTGAGGTAAAGTCCAAACTTCGCTCAACTCCCTGTCCAAGACCCAAACCCAATCGTTTTTAAACTAGATTAACCTTAATAGGGTTTAATTAACATAGAACGAGATTAATTAACGTAGATTAGGATTAGTGGGATTTCGGAACCTTACAACTCCTCCATCACAAAATATATGATTTTCATTGAGCACTTCATGACAATTACAATTTTCTCTCACACTCTTCTATCATAGTTCTGGAACAAGGCTCCAGAATACCCACAAATATTCTCTCTTTTTTTTTACTAGAAAAAGAAAAGATGAGAAAAGAAGAAATGAGAGAGAAATAGAGATAGGGATTATGGAATGGGATGGTAGTGAGGGGTATGAGAGATAGAGAGAGATGGAGTGTTCGTCCACTTTTTGGTGGGTGGTGTCCTTTTATAATGTTTCTCTTGTCTCAAGGCACCCATGGAATACAAAGATTTGCATGGGCCTCATGATCATGCAATCACTTCCAACCCAATCATATTCTCACCATCATTCCAATTTTGTTATCATATCCCACTAAGATGAGTTGGATATAAGGATGTTTGTACCGCATGGAGGATTCGCTTCTAAAATTGCTCCAATCTTCATATGTGATGGGTTGTGAGGATCTTTGACCATAGGTTGGGAGAGATCATCCAGCTGAAAATTCTCTCTTGGATTTGACATTATGAGTTGGAATAGGATCACTTTCCATGTTGATGCAGGCCATGTCAATGGGCCCCGTCTGAAAGTCTATAGCCGCAGGCCCAAGATCAATACAGCTCAGTAGACTAGAGTAGATTATATTATTAGTAGTTGTTTTAGTTGCTTTATTAATATTTGGCAAATCTAGTCATATTTGATTTAGGACTTCTTCTTTGTTTAGAATTAGTTGTTTCCTTTCTTTGCTACAATAATGAGAGGAGAAAAAGAAAAGGAAAGTTTTCCTCTGCTACAACAGAAATGAAAGGAAAGATAGAGAGGGATGGATCTTATCTGTGCAACGAAAAGACTGAAGAGGCCGTGCGGCTGCTGCAACGTCGAGCGACGGCGAAAACAGGAGGAGAAGGGGCAAGGCCGGCGATACGAGAGTCTGGCCACTGACTGCGAATGGATGGATGTCGTCAATGTACAATACATTTTCTGCCGCGTTCCCTTCTCCGCTTTCTCGTTCTCTTTTGCTTTGCTCCCCTTTGGTTTTTTTTTTCTTCCTTGGGTTGGGGATGGTTGACAGCAACCGAGGGGGTGGGTCTGATATGGGGTTTCCGGTGAAGAGATGGGTTGGTGTAGTGTGGGTTGCGTTGGGACAGGGGTGCGGGCGAAAGGGTTGAGGGTTGGTGGAAGAGATTCGGTGGCTGCGGGAATGGATTTGGGAGTTAGTGAAAGGGGGTATCGTTAGGGTTGGGGGATTTGGGTTTTCGGATGGTGGATTAGGGTTGAGAAAAAAAAGGCCGGTTGATGTCAAGGATGGGTTCTGATAGGATTTTAGGAGATGTGAGCAGTTCGGGTTGCCGGTGAAGGTATGTAATGGGTTCAGTGGTTCGAGGGTCTGTAATGGGGTTGTGGATGGGGTCTGTGGAGGGTATGGAGATGGTATGGAGTGCGGCGGTGATGCGGGAGAGGACTAGGGTGTCGCTAAGGTTTGGGGTGAGGTTCTGCCGTAAGGGATTTGATAAAGGGATGATGACTGGTAGAAAGCAAATGAACAGGAGAGATATGTTACCTCGAATCGGCGATCAGACGGCGGTCCGAGATTGGATCTTCGTCTCTGATACCAATTAAAGCAATGCGGGGGAAGAAGATTAACCAACGGGCTAATCTCCAAGCCAAAAGGCTTATGGATAGGTTATCTAGGTGCCTCACAAAAGACAAACAAACTCTCTCAACTGAGAACCAACTCAAAATCTTTATTCAATATTAAAGTTTATATCTCATGAAGAGATTACATCCTTCTTTATAATTAAGACATCAGCTAAGAAAGGAAACAACTAATTCTAAACAAAGAAGAAGTCCTAAATCAAACATTACTGGACTTGCCAAATATTAATAAAGCAATTAAAACAACTACTAATAATATAATCTACTCCAGTCTACTGGGCTGCATTGATCTTGGGCCTGCGGCTATAGACTTTTAGACGGGGCCCATTGACATGGCCTGCATCAAAAACTCAATTGCTACATATCATGGCACGAATGCAAGAGAGCTGTAGCTGAAGAATTTGAAGAAATGACATTTGAAGAAGCAGTGCCATTCGTAGTAGATGATGTATAAGAAAATGTGGACATATTCATCAGCAGCGGAAAATACATGGGCACAGGCATCTTAGATGGAAGACTAGGAAGTGGAGCTTCCAAATTAAGAACGCTAATCACTTGTCTCATAGAAGGTCTTAAAATATGATCAGGGTGGGCACTCCAAAGCCCCAAAACCATCAACCGCACCATTTGTTCCTCATCAAATTCATTATTTAGCCTCTCGTCAGCTGCCTCAAGAATTTTCTCCCTTCCGTAGAGGTCCCAAACCCACTCAACCATCTTAACCTTACTTGCTTCTGCCTTGGGCTCCACAGGTCTTCTCCCACATGCAATTTCTAAGGCAACCACTCCAAAGCTAAATACATCAGACTCCTTACTCGCTTTCCCCGTTGTGACACATTCAGGTGCCAAGTAGCCCAGGGTCCCCGCTAGAACCGTTGTCTGTGAGCCAAGTTCATGATCTACAAGCCTAGCCAGGCCGAAATCCCCGAGCTTTGCATTGAAGCCTGAGTCCAACATCACATTGCTCGATTTGATATCTCTGTGGACCACACATGGCTCCACTTCTTCATGTAGATATAGCAACGCAGACGCTAATTCCATGGCAATTTTATGCCTAAATGTCCATGGGAGCAAGCTTTTTCCTGCAAAGAGATGAGAATCTAGACTCCCATTTGGCATTAATTCATAAACAAGAAGGAAGTCACCGCGTTCATGGCACCAACCAAGGAGTTGAACTAGATTCCGGTGGTGCAATCTGCTGATGAGCTTCACCTCAGAAATATACTCCTTCTTCCCTTGCTTAGAACCCCTTGACACTTTCTTAACCGCAACATTTGAGTTCAATTCGCTCAAGAATCCTTTGTAAACACCTCCAAATCCTCCTCGTCCAAGCTTGCCATCCTCTGAGAAATTGTTTGTTGCAAGGGCTAGCTCACTGTATGTGAATCTTTTAGGCCCATTTTCTTTTACAAATTCATCATCTTCCTCCTCTGCAAATTTAAGACTTCTCGTCCTCAAACCAAACCAAGTCCCGCCACCCAACCCAACAATCAAGACAGCCACAACAGCCAGGCCTACTATTAATCTGGCCTTGTTATTCCCCTTTGTTGGACTTTCATAGTCTGGACCATTAAACACAGCAGTCTCCACAGTAGAATTAAAATCCCATGAAAGGATCTGATGTATCTCCACAAAATTTCCCGTTGCTGCAGAAAACCCTATATAGATCCACTCTGGTAGTTCGTCCCTCAAATCCACAATATAGGACAAACTTGAATTCCCTCCAAAAATTGGATTTTTTGCATAAGTTAGAAAGACACTAAGATTTTGTGTACTAGAATTATAACTTACCCATGCGTTGGCTGTAGAACCATTCTTGATGCTACTGCGCCATGTCACATTAGCCTTTGAAACAATTGAATTGACGTCGATGCCAATATGATCTGCACTTGGATCCCAATCGTTCTTGTAACTATCAAATTCGACAGCAACAAGTTGATTCTCTGTTGAATTCAAGGAGGAAATCGAACTGAATAGGCCTATTTGACCGCCAGCCGAAGCCGGAGGTATGTATGAGCCATTTGCAGCAAGGAAGAAGGCAAGACCATCGCCATAGCTTGATTCATTGAGTGCGTTGATGATGAAAGAGAAGTGGGTGGTGAAGTCGGTGAGCCATCCCGTTCGAGAGTCCCACAGGTGCACCGGTTGAGTGTAGAAGGCTCGTCCAACACTGCCGTTTAGGGAGACATCCCGTTGGTTCTTGGTGAGTTCGATGACTTGGCCCGAGGAGAAGGAGTCGCCCGAGTAGCTTATGTTGGGTGCGTTTGGCACAAACTGGGTGAAATTGAAGAAGAGTGAGTTAGCAGATGGGAGAAAAACGAAAAGCATGATGGTGATGGAGGATGATAGGATGAGATGGAGGGTCTTTTGACATGGGAGATTAGTTCTTGAGTTGCAGAAAAACATGGTTTGTAAGGGTTAGGGAGAAGGAGATGGGGGTGGGTGGCTTTGGTGCAGTAAGGCATTGAAATGGTTTATCATTCGGGTTTCAAATGACATTTGATAAGTTATCTCTATGTTAGCTGAGATATTCGTCTTTTGACCAAGGAGTTTCTTCTTCCCTGCGCTCAAACGCGTTGACAAGGACCTCTGTTTTCTGTGTTTTATTACTTTTATAAGACGTGTTGGCTGGTCAAAACTCAAAAGTCTGATGGACGTCAAAGTGTGCAAGCCTTTTATACACGTGATAAATCTGATGGAGCCCACTGGAGTGAGATTTGGCCAGCACCAATAATAGTGAGAATGATTTTGACTGTTCCGATTAAGATGGGCCCCACTTCCCAAGCAGGCTGCAAATCGGATTAAGATAGGCAAGAAATTTTCTTTGGGTGCACATAGGGCAGAAATGGATCTGGTTTGGATCAGTTCCATGGTGTGCCTTCATGCAAACTCAAACTACTGAAGCAGGGTCACACCAAAACCAGATAGGACCCAACCAACTGAGCAACCCCATGTTGTCGTGGGGTGGGAGTTGGAGCTAGTTTCAGGGGAATGAGGACTGTTTATAAGTTGAGCCTATACCGGAGCCGTTTGCTAATCATGACATCCAAGAAACTACATTTCTCCCTCCGGTATTGTGTCGAACGCCTGCCGTGCATCCCTCAATGACCTGCATTTCCCATACATACTGATTATATGATTATGAAAAACAATAGATTGAGAGCTTAAAAACAACAACAGGTTGAGAACTCGATTTCGAGAAATGGGCATGGACCCTTCTACTCTGTTAGAAAGATTTGAAAGAACAGACCAAAGATCAGATAGGCATAGGTGCCGAGGTCTATCTCGAAATGGGTGCTGACGTGTTGCTATACATTAAATCAAAGCATGGAGAGCATTTTTGAAGAGCTACTGCTTGCATAATACAGAGTATATGAAGTCACCGCTGGACTGTTGGGTTTTGAAATGGGAAGCGGATATGAATGGTTGCTTCGAGGGAAGGGAAATTATATACGTTGGATTCTGAACTTTGTTTATAGTCTTTAACTGTATTATTGTATAAACCTGCTAAACCCATCCAAAACCAACAATAAACCCATCCAAAAGTTTTTTTATTTTTTTCACTTCAAAAAAAAAAAAAAAATCAAACTTTGTCATGAAATCAAGCAATGAACCTGGGATCCATCCATTTGTCCACAATCTGTAAAAACCAGCAACCCAATATTCATTATTTTAGACTTGTTGCTCCAATTATATCACCTTACTTAGGCCATTTGGATCTTCGTAAATCAGTTCATGCTTAATTTGAGGGTTTTTCATATCTTTGGATAAGTTGAAATATCTTTATATTTCATTTTTTTTTCTTTTTATTTTTTGGTAACCCAGTCAAGGGGGCTAAGATCTAAGAGAAAGCATGCACACACAAGAACAAAGCCTACAGAAATTGAAAGCGAGCCTGCACACACAAAAAAAAAGGTAGCGTACTCAAAATTTAAACCCTGAATAGCTAAACAAGAGCTGCCACTCGTTACCACTAAGGCAAGGACCAGTTCTTATCTTAATGTTTCTTAACACTATCTTATTGTATATGACTTGTAAAGAGTTTACACAAACGTGAATACCAAAATAAGCAGTTAGTGTAGCAAATGGAATAAGTTTTTCAATTAACATCTTTGAAAGTGTAATAAAATTACCTTTACAAGACATACATCCCAAAGACAAACCAATTAAACAACAAACAAATGAAATTATAACAATAGATGTTAGGTAATTATAACAACAAACATCCGACTTTTTGCTTGCCTTTTCGGTCACCATGCATTAAGGCGCCAAGTAGCCAATGGTCCCTGCAATAATTGTTATTTGCATCCTTAGATTACGATCTTCCAATCTCGCCAGCCCGAAGTCCCCTCGCTTTGCATTGAAAGTCAAATCCAACATAACATTGCTTGATTTGATGTCTCTATGCAGCACACACTGGTCCCATTCTTTATGTAGATATAGATGCCAAGCTAGTGGCAATTTTGTACCTGATCACCTAAAGGACGAGGGATTTTTCATCGAAAAGATGTGAATCAAGGTTTCCATTTGGGAGGAACTTATAAACCAAGAGCTATTCATCTCTTTGATGACACCATCCAATGAGTTGAATTAGAATCTGATGTCTTAATTTAGTAATGATCTTCACCACAGATACATATTCCTTTTTACCTTGATTCAACCCCTTTTTTTTATCTTCTTGAATGCTTCATCCAAGTTTAAGTCACTTAGATGGGCTTCATAGACCACCCCCACAAATCCTACCCAACACACACACACCCCCCCCCCCCCCCCCCCCCCCCCCACACAACACACACACACACACACAGCTTCCCATCCATTGAGAAGTTTTTGGTTACAATGGCTAATTCACCATAAGTGAACCTCTTGGGCCCTGTTCCCTTTTCGAAGTCATCATCCATATTCTCATCAAATATAAAATCCTCCTCCTTTCTCCTTTTTCCCTCACTTTCCACATGAAGAACAAAAGCAAACACAAGCCACAAACCCGAACACCCAAACCAATGGTCAAGCCCACAATTCATTGATCAGCTGTGCCTTTATTATCTTCAATATCGGTAGAATATTTGAAGCACCAAGTGTAGATATTGTGAGTCTGAATATTGATGCCAGTAGATGTTGAGAATCCCACATCCACCCATTCAGTTAGAATCCTCGTCAACTCAACTTGATCAAACAAAAAATTCCAAGGACCCATGCAAATAATGTTTTCACCATAAGCCATGTAAACACTCAGAGTCGTTAAGCTAGTGTTGCATCTAATCTATATGTTGGGTTTATACTTAGATTTATGTTTGCCCTTGTTACTGGAATCTTTTGTTCTTCCTCTTAGCAACTAAACCCTCACGCGAGTTATCATTGTTTTTAGGCACAACCTTTTTCTTCAACTCCTTAGAGTTCAAAGCTGCCTCTACATCTTCTTTTGAAAGAGTATTTTTGCCATACATCATGGTATTAACAAAATGCTCATATGATAGTGGTAAAGAATATAACAGCATAATAACTTGGTCCTCATCATCAATTGAAACATCAATATTTTCTAGATTCATGATAGTTTAAGGTTTCGACCCAGGTTAATTATAATTTGTATTAATTAAACTTGATTTTCCCATTAATATGTGTATTTTGATTTTAATTCATCTTGTTCTTAATTTTCTTAGTGTGTCTTAGTTAGATAAGTAGTTGGGTTCGAATTTTACTTAGGTAGTTAAGGGCCTTTTTGTAAATTAGAGTCACATTGTTGCATCATTTTGGTACCGCATTATTGCATCACGTGCATTTCATTTTGTGGGTCAACTTTTACGTTGGGCTTAACTTGATTCGGACCTATCTTGGCCCAATTGAGGCCATGTGACCTAAACTGTAATTATTCTAAAAACTGGGACTTGCATGTAAACACCAGGAAAATGTTCATTTAAAAGGAGAACCCAACGTTGTCTTCTTCTTTTTCTCACTGTGTTCGTTGGAGCCACTCCCTCTCTTCACCTTTCTTCATTTTGGCTTCACCTTAGAGTTGGAAACAAGGATTTGGAGCTTGCATGCAATAGTAATAGCATCCATCCATCCTCTTCTACTTCCTTTGGGCATCTCTTTCTTAGAAATCACAATCTTCTCGAAGCTACAGTCCATTAAGGTGAAGACTCAACCTCTATTTAATTTTTTTAGACTTGATATAGTCAAGAAGACTCAATTACATGACATGCATATACTTTACATCACATTCACTATTTACATGTCTTTTATGTAAAGAACCCACATTCTATTGAGGATTTTCCCTAATCCCACACCAAGGAGAAGTGAGTTGTGGTCAAGCACTGTGTTGAAGCAAGTATTGGAGTATATATGGTACTGCGTGTATTTTAAATTGATTGACTCTTAGATGATTATTCAAAGTTCAAACTTACAGCTCATTCCCCTTTGATTAAGCACACATAGATGTTGAATTAGGTGATAATGAGTATAATTAGGCAACATTAATCATATTGGACAATGTAAGACCTATTATGGACTTTGGAAGCATAAAGAACTTCATTGGAATCCAAATGATAGAGTTTTGTACTGAACTCATGCTCTATAGCCTGTTTTCAAAAATTTTGAAGCTTACGGCGATGCCCAGGGCTAAGATGCAAGTCTCTACGGCTCAAAATTGAATTACAGTTAACCCATGGCTAAGTCGTAACCTGAACTACGGCTAATTCGTAACCACCCCATGACCAAGCCGTAAGTCATTTTACGGTGAGCTTTCCCGAGAACCCTGAAACCAAGACTTTCCTTACGGCTCATGCATGGCTACGCCGTGAACTCTGCTACGGCCACGCCATACCCTAGCGGTAACCCTAGTTGTAGGCTTAGCACGGCTAAGCTGCAGGTCAACAGATGGTTGAACGGTAAATGCGTAGGAAATTAAAGAGGAAACCTGAGCCACTCGGCTAAGCCGTAACATTTATACAGCTAAGTCGTAAGAACACTGTGAATTTAGGATATTAGAGATTTCCAATGACCTTGTAGGGCTCTAGATATGGCACCTAATTCCATACTAAAATAGCCCAATGGTGATTAAATGATAAGGATGACGAGTGTAGAGCTGTCATTTATCCCCTTTGATTTTCCGGATGAATTCCCTATGTTACGTCATGGGTGTTGGCATAAGAAGAGGTGTCCTTTGCATACACAATGTAATGCCAAGATTGGTAACAAATGATACCGAACATTTTATGAATACATCGTGTTGAATACCCTCGAGATCATGGATTATCTAGCATAGGGTTGGCTACCAATTATCCTTGATACTTACTCAATCTAAATGCATTTATATTGTTAAGAAACCATGCTCTCAACATGATGTAGCTCAATTAAGTATGCATAAATTGATTATTAGATATGAATGAATGAATGAATGTAATCTCAAGACCGAACTCCTAATATGTATGATATGACAAGTATAACTGAAATGTATAAAAGATATGAATTTGAATCGATCTTGATACGTTGAGTCAGCACCACTTAGTTTGTGCCTTTATTAGGTTCGACGGGACCAGTTTGGGTATATTTATGTCGCTACTGCAGTAGTCCACGGAGGAGTTGTCAGTGCTCCTCGGGAAGCTAGTCTAATCCCCAAGCAGCCCATATGTATGTACGCTCCTTCTAGATGATATGCTTTCTCTTGGGAGAATATAGCCTCATGGTTGCCAACTAGTTTGTATGATATCCTGTTTATGATTTGTTACACATGCTTACTCATGCACAACATGCCAACATGCCTAGTGTACAATTATTGCCTTCTTTTAATCAATATATATTCTTAATTCATTTGATACAGTATGATGGTCTTATGTATCTCTATATACTTGCTTAGCTGTTGTGTTAACAGTGCTACCCTTGGTGTTACAGGTACTGAACCTCGGGGACTAGGTGAGTGTAATGCAGACGTCTTCTGTTAGTCGTCCTACGAAGAGCGATCATGAGATCTTTGTTGTGTGTTTATTATGATTTGATGGGCATATGTACACTTCTGACTCTTAATTAAGTTTAAGTAAGTGTTGTTATATGAATGGAATGGTTAAGTACAAACTTATTTATGAAATGGATAATGTTTCTATTGTTATTGCTTATGATCATTACAGATGTATTACATAGGCTTCCACTTACTATTAAATGTAATTTACGCGTTTGAGAAACTTTTCTACACGTTCCTGTGAAATCTCCCCTGTAGTGATTTATGTGTGTGTGTTACATGCACAGATTACTCTGAAATTACATATGCACACCCCCTAGGACCTATTCTAACTTCAATTCCAGGGATCGGGGCGTGACAATAGTTTTATCAAATGCATCAAGATGGGTATCAAGGGACACACCATCCTACATTTAGAGAGCGAATAACCGTTTCTTCACATACAAATAGTTCGTCAAAGACTTCGTCATGTACAAATTCTCCAATCTTAGTTACAACCCAGCAGTAGTTTTCTCATGAGCAACCTTTCGCAGCACTCCATCTTTCAAACATAACAAAATCGCGCTATATGCCTTCTCCGGCATATCCTTCTTTTCGTTTTTTGATATCGTCCCAAGAAGGATATTCTTTCCCTTCAATGCTTTTTGCAGTTTTTTTTAACCAATAAAGCATTCATCTTCATGCGCCATAAGCTGAAATCATTCATACTGTTGAATTTTTCAACTTCAAATTTGGCTTCCATTCCTATAAAATTTCTTCACCACACTGTACATCTCGTCACCATGAGTACGATGGAAGAAACGGATCTGAAATCTAAGTCTAGATGGTTCCGATATCACAGAAACCAGTTTTTATGCTCTGATTGATCAAACCTTCTTGTTGATCATCAAATAGCCAATCTCCCTCTTCTACTGTGTAAATCTTCTTGAAACGAGTCCGTAGGCGCAAACAGATTTCTGATCAAACACCAGATGATCAAAATGTTGCAGAAAACTTTTTAGGCATCAATTCCGTCAAATTGCCTTTGACCATACCTATTGATGTGTGTTAACGTCAGCACTGGACTACTGCTCGGGCTATGTCACGACCCGAGCCCAGAATTCGGGGGTTAGCGAAAAGCTAAACCGGTGACACACGTACTCCCGTGCACGTGCACCCAAACCCAGTCCAGATGCACGCACACAAGGGATCTAACACGTGCGAACTAAGCGTACGCGGAAGCTGTACATATCATAGCAAGCAACAAAGGAAAATAAAATAGCGGAAGCCAAAGCCAATACGAAACGGAAAAGACAAAGACAATTACACTGAGATAAAACCGAATACACACCAAAATCAATATACACAAAATATACAGAATACAAGTCCAAAGTCCAAAGTCCAAATACAAGCTCTCAAAAACCAAAACGCAAAATAAAAGCCACTGGTATGCATGCACGCACTTGGCAGAAGTGATCAGGCCCACTCTGCCAGACCGGAGGGTGCCTCTACACTCGCCCCTGCAGCCTCCTCGACCGCCGGGGAGCTGGGCAAGGTATCTGTGCCTGCAACACCACAGACAACACAAATGAATACAACGATCCAGCAAATATAAGTAACAGGAAAGAAACACGCATAGTATCAAAGCGAATGAAATAGGAACAGAAGATTAAATACAGAGTCCATCTTAGTATGCTAAGCAAATCGTGCATAGAAGTAAAACATGATATGTGAATCAAAACATAGAATACTGAACTAGTTGGCTACTACGTTAACCATGTTCTCTCCAAAAGAGAGCAGAGCAGAGCAGAGCAAAGCAGATAAGAACACCACTGTCCGGGCCAGGGCACAAGTGGGTCTCGGTTTCCTGGGTTCCGGGGTCCCAAGACAAAGCGACACTGCAGTGAATACAGAGAACAGAGATACAGAGATCTAAGCCAGAGGTAACCCCGTCGGGTAAATCCTAGGGCTGAGGCTGAGTAGAGCCAGACTAATACCAATCAAATCAAATCCATAGAAAGGGGAGATTATCCGCTTTGGACTCACCGATGACAAAGACCGGATCTTATCCTCACGTATTAACCTCTGGGCAGAGCCACCAGGGAATACCCAAAAATCAGAGATATACAAAGCCAGAGAATATACAAAGCATAGTATAGATCAAAACAGAGTACAGAGCGAAGAATAATACAGATATACAGAACGAAAGCAAAATGACTGAGGAATGCATAACATAGATTAACAGAACAGAGGGCAAAACCATAAACAATATGCAATGCATCTCAGATTAATACGGAATCAAGGTTCATTACAAGCCAAGTCTGATCTAGTTGCATCACTATCACTAACCGTGCATGTTGATGTAGTTTTAAGTTATTCGATGCACCGTTGCCATCCTAGTGTTGCAATATAATCCTTATGTGCATCGAAGTCCCTTAAACCAACACCCATGGGGAGGTGCTTAACAGTGATCAACGCTCACATGAATAAGTCACAGCCTAACAGACTATTCATGCGATCCAAAGAATCCATTGGGCCGATTTACGGGTATGGTTAACCTGTGTTTGAGCCCTACAAGGTCACACCATTATCCTACGTTTAAGTGTTATTTTACAGGTCTTACGGTTTAGCCATGGGTGACCTACGGCTTAGCCGTGGCATCCTACGGCGTAGCCGTATTATGCACTACGGCTTAGCCGTGGTTCCCTTCAGAACACGGCTAAACTGTCATCCTTTCCCCCTCTGATCTGATACATCTCACGGCTGAGCTACGGTGGAGTCCACGGCTTAGCCGTAGACCATCACGGCTTAGCCGTAGCCTCACCGTAAGAACACTGATATCAGAAAAGTTTCGACTGATCAGAGATTAAATTCACGGCTTAGGTCACGGTTGGGTCACGGCTAGCTTACGGCTCAGCCGTAGGACAAATTACGGCTTAGCCGTAGCCTAGCCGTAGAACAAAACTCAGATTTTGAGTCTCTGGAAAGCGAGCCGTAGAAATTTACGGCTTAGCCGTACAATACAGACGCGAATTCGGGAAGATTACAGAAACGAAATTTTGATACAGAAACTGAATAAAACAAGCTCAACTGATTCTCATAGCTTAGAAAATGGCTGTAAAACATGCTAAACAAAGAATAAGAGTGAATCAAAGCCATCAAACAAACACCCATATGTGTTATCAAAGCCTGTACTTATACTTGCCTCACATGTGACAAATCCTCTGAATCAAGCTCCAAAGCAACTAAAACCAAAACAAATCAAAGCAATCACACATGCATGAGATGAAGACAAAGCAACAGAGAATGTGAGAAGCAATTGGAGAAGAAGAAGTTGGGAAAGAACCCACTTACCAAGCCACAACACAGATGAGAGAAAAGAAACAAAACCCAATCCAAAGAAGAGTAGCCAACCCACAATCGAGCAAGAGAAGGAAAGAAGAGAGAGAAAGAAAACGTGGAGAGCTTCTCCTGGAGTCTCCTCTGGAATTGCATGCACGTTGAAGAGAGAAATGAGCAAGGGAGAGACATCTGTAAGATGACTCACTTATATATGGGTTTTGAAAGTTAAGTCAAAGTCCGGAGAGTTAAGACTAATTACAGTTCAAGTCACACGAAGGTCCATCTTCCCCAATTGACTCCAAACGGTTCTGAGACAGTTACGGAAATTGTCGAGCTCAACGAAATACGCGTGCTGACACCAAGATGATGCAAAGATGATATGAGCAAAACAAAAGCAAAATTACGAAAAAGGGCTTAGAACTACCTATTCCAGGTCAAAGGTCACTCAACTACCTATCCATGACCCAAAACAAGTCCAAAAGAAATAAACAAAACGAAACACACACAAATGAGCCACTAATCCGGCTCAAAGGGGATCGGAGTGTTACATCCTCCCCCACTAGGAATCATTCCGTCCTCGGAATGACTACCTACCTGCGCAAAGAGATGGGGGTACTGGCGCGCTAGCTGCTCCTCTAGCTCCCAAGTAGCCTCATCCGGACCGTGATGCTCCCACAACACTTTAACCCATCTGATAGTCCTGGTACGGAGAATCTGCTCTCGTGTCCCAACGATACGAAGCGGACGCTCAACGTAAGTCGCATTAGGCTGAATCTGAATGTCATCGTAGCGAATCACATGGCTCGGATCTGGCACATACTTACGGAGCATCGACACATGGAACACATCGTGAACACCGGAGAACTCAACTGGAAGTGTCAACCGATAGGCTAAATCTCCAACTCGGCTCTTGACTTCGAACGGTCCTACATATCTCGGAGCTAACTTGCCCTTCTGACCAAATCGAACTGTGCCCTTCATCGGAGAAACTTTAAGGAACACCCAATCTCCAACTTGGAATGCCAAAGGTCTCCTCCGAGTATCCGCATAGCTCTTCTGCCTGGACCGAGCAATCTTCAGATTCTCTATCACTTTCTGCACCTTCTCTGTCGTCTCAGCAATGATTGTCGGACCATGGAAACTTCTAGTTCCAACTTCTTCCCAGCACACCGGGGTCCTGCACTTGCGTCCGTATAGAGCCTCATAGGGTGCCATACCAATGCTCTCATGGAAGCTGTTGTTGTAAGCAAACTCACACAATGCCAAATGCATATCCCATTCCTTCTCAAAGTTCAGCACACTAGCTCTGAGCATATCCTCCAACGTCTGAATGGTACGCTCCGACTGTCCATCAGTCTGGGGGTGGTATGCCGTACTAAAACTCAGCTTCGTACCCATAGCTTCCTGAAATGCTCTCCAGAATGAAGATACAAAACGACTGTCTCGATCTGACACAATCGATACTGGGGTGCCATGCAATCTGACTATCTCGTCAACAAACTTCCTGGCCATCTCCGTGAATGTCACCCCTTTCTTGAACGGAAGGAAATGTGCTGACTTGGTCAATCTGTCCACTATGACCCAGATCGCATTATTCTTCCTACTGGTCGGCGGAAAACCGGAGACGAAATCCATCGTAATGTGCTCCCACTTCCACTGCGGAGTGTGCAATGGATGCAATGATCCTGGAGGTCGCTGATGATCCGCTTTTACCCTCTGACAGGTCAAACATCGAGCTACGAACCCTGCGATCTCCCGCTTCATATTGTTCCACCAAAATCTATCTTTCAAGTTCCGGTACATCTTCGTACTCCCGGGATGCATCGCATATCGGGCATCGTGCGCATCTGTCATCAACTTATCTTTCAACTCATCCACAGCGGGAACACACAATCTGTTCCTGAAGTACAAAATTCCATCTACTAGGCTAAAATCCGGTCGATCTGAAATCCGATCTCTGAACTTCACCAGGAGGGGGTCCTCAAACTGGCGATCCTTGATCTGCTGAATCACCTCAGGCTGAAATACGACGGTAGTAGCTAATGTCACCGAGTCTCCTACCATCTGAACCTCTACAGGCTGATCATGCACAAGCATATAGAATCCTGCTAACACCTGAAGACTGTCTGTCCTCCTGCTGAGTGCATCTGCAACTACATTGCCCTTGCCTGGGTGGTACTTGATCGGAAAGTCGTAATCTTTGATAAACTCCAACCATCTCCGTTGCCTCATATTCAAGTCATGCTGGTCAAACAAGTACTGTAGACTGTGATGATCGGAATGGACCTCAAACTTCACACCGTACAAATAATGTCGCCACAACTTCAGCGCAAATACAATAGCTGCTAACTCCAAGTCATGTGTGGCATAGTTCTTCTCATGTTCTTTCAGCTGTCTGGATCCATAGGCAATCACCTTCTGATTCTGCATCAGTACACAGCCTAGTCCAACTCGAGAAGCATCGGAATAAATCACGAATCCCTCACTACCATCCGGGAGAGTCAACACTGGCGCCGTAGTGAGCTTTTCTTTCAACATCTGGAAACTGCGCTCACACTTCTCTGTCCACTCATACGGGACCTTCTTCCGAGTCAACTGAGTCAGCGGGGCTGAGATCTTCGAGAAATCCTGCACAAACCTGCGGTAATATCCTGCCAAACCCAGAAAACTCCGAATCTCTGTCACTGATCTAGGACGGGGCCAATGGACTACTGCCTCAATCTTAGCTGGATCCACCATCAATCCATCTCTAGAAATCACATGTCCCAAAAATGCAACTTGCTCTAGCCAGAAATCACACTTGGACAACTTGGCATACAACTTGTGATCTCTAAGCAGCTGCAATGCTTTCCTTAGATGGTCTGTATGTTCCTCAGCTGTCTTCGAATAGACCAATATGTCATCTATGAAAACCACAACGAACTGGTCCAAGAATGAAGTAAACACCCTATTCATCAATGCCATGAAAGCTGCGGGTGCATTCGTCAAACCAAACGGCATGACAAGGAACTCGTAGTGTCCATACCGAGTCCTGAAAGCTGTCTTCGGAACATCCTCATCCTTCACCCTGAGCTGGTGATATCCTGACCTCAAGTCAATCTTAGAGAAGTAAGCTGCACCCTGAAGTTGATCGAACAACTCGTCAATCCTAGGCAATGGATATTTGTTCTTGATAGTCACTTTGTTCAATTGCCTGTAGTCAATGCACATTCGGAAACTGCCATCCTTCTTCTTGACAAATAGTACAGGAGCTCCCCAAGGTGAAACACTTGGGCGTATGAACCCTTTATCTAACAGATCCTGCAACTGTTTCTTCAATTCCAATAACTCTGCAGGTGCCATACGATATGGAGCTCTACTGATAGGTGCTGTACCTGGTACCACGTCAATAGCAAATTCTACCTCCCGAACTGGTGGCAACTCTGGCACATCTTCCGGAAAGACATCCGGAAACTCGCTGACTACTGGAATCTCACTGAGCTGTCGCTGATCTTTCTTCTCTGAAATGAATGCAAGAAACCCCTCACATCCCCTACGAAGCATCCTGTCTGCCTTACAAGCAGAGATCACACGTCTTGGGCACTTCATCTGGCTGCCCTCAAATCGGAATCCGCTGCCCAAATCAAAGTAGATAGCCTTGCTGTAGCAATTGATACACGCATGATATCTTGCAAGCCAGTCCATACCAAGGATCACATCAAAATCCAGTGTCGTGAGCAACACGAGGTCTACTGGGAGCTGATGACCAGCTATCCGCACAGCGCACTGAGGGTAGAAAACACTGCACTCCACCCGTTTACCAACCGGAGTGGATACCAACAACAAGTATGGAAGTGGTGTGGGTCGCTGTTGGAGCTGCACAGCAAAATGGGGTGCTACGTACGAACGCGTAGACCCTGAGTCAAATAAAGCTAAAGCTTCTGCATCGGAAATTAAAATTTTACCTTCCACTACCGTGGCCTCCTCCGCGCCCTCATGCGTAGCAGCATAGGCTCGGGCTGTCTGGCGATTCGGCTTCTGACCTGGGCGAGCTGGCTGAGATCTGCCCTGTGCTGTAGGTCCTGTCTGTCTCGTCTGTGGAGAGGACTGAAACTTCGGGCATTGGGCCCGCCTGTGGTCCGTAGAGCCACACCCGAAACAAGCCCCACTCTTCCTCCAACATCTGTCGGTGGGGTGATCCTTCCCACAGTGACTGCAAACTATCTGAGGACTGCTCGAACTGCCCTGCTTACCCTTGAACTTCTTCTGGAACTGACTTCTACCACTGAAACCTGCTGCCCTCTTAGCCTCTGTTCGCTCCTCCTCAAAGATGGCCTCTGCATCATAAGCCCTGTCAATAGCGTCATCCAATGTAGCCGGCCACATACAAGCAACCACGTGGCGTTTGTGTCTCGGATTTAGGCCGTTGACGAAGCGAGTCACCTTCTTATGCTCCGTGTTCACCATATCCTCTGCGAAGTGGGACAACTCTGTAAACTTGTGTACATAATCTGCAACTGGCATCTGTCTCTGCTGAAGGTTGAAGAATTCCACTTCCTTGGCTCGCTGAATATGGAGAGGCATGAACTTACGACGGAATTGCTGCTTGAAGGTCTCCCAAACTGTGGCACTGGGCATAGTCTGAAATGAGGTCTTAACACTCCTCCACCATGTCTTAGCCACACTCCGAAGCATAGAGGCTGTGAGCACTACTCTCTGTTTGTTGCTGCAAACAATCGTATCAAAAAGCTCCTCTGTCTGTTCCAACCATTGCTCAGCCTGCAATGCATCCTCTATCCCATGGAACTCAGTCGCCCCTCGCTTACGGAACTTGTCAAAGAGAGCATTCGGATCTGATTCCTTAGGCTGGAAAATCACTTGTTGATCTACATGGGGTGATGCTACTGCAGCAGCCTGACTTTGTCTATCTACCATGGATGCCACCTGTGCCTGTAATGACTGCATAGACTGCATCATCATCATCATGCGCTCCTCACTACTGATATGTGGGGGTACCGATCCACTGTCACCATTATGGCCCTGTTGATTCTCATCTCGGGATCCTGATCCTGATGCCATCCTGCACAAGGAAAAGAAACACAACACACAAATATAAAATGCCCTGAGTTAGTCAAATCCCAAATCAACCTATGAGACTTCGAGTCAAATAGTTGATAGCGTTGTCTCACCACGATCTTAGATGCCTACATGCTTATAACTAGCATGCTCTGATACCATACAATACGTATGTCACGACCCGAGCCCAGAATTCGGGGGTTAGCGAAAAGCTAAACCGGTGACACACGTACTCCCGTGCACGTGCACCCAAACCCAGTCCAGATGCACGCACACAAGGGATCTAACACGTGCGAACTAAGCGTACGCGGAAGCTGTACATATCATAGCAAGCAACAAAGGAAAATAAAATAGCGGAAGCCAAAGCCAATACGAAACGGAAAAGACAAAGACAATTACACTGAGATAAAACCGAATACACACCAAAATCAATATACACAAAATATACAGAATACAAGTCCAAAGTCCAAAGTCCAAATACAAGCTCTCAAAAACCAAAACGCAAAATAAAAGCCACTGGTATGCATGCACGCACTTGGCAGAAGTGATCAGGCCCACTCTGCCAGACCGGAGGGTGCCTCTACACTCGCCCCTGCAGCCTCCTCGACCGCCGGGGAGCTGGGCAAGGTATCTGTGCCTGCAACACCACAGACAACACAAATGAATACAACGATCCAGCAAATATAAGTAACAGGAAAGAAACACGCATAGTATCAAAGCGAATGAAATAGGAACAGAAGATTAAATACAGAGTCCATCTTAGTATGCTAAGCAAATCGTGCATAGAAGTAAAACATGATATGTGAATCAAAACATAGAATACTGAACTAGTTGGCTACTACGTTAACCATGTTCTCTCCAAAAGAGAGCAGAGCAGAGCAGAGCAAAGCAGATAAGAACACCACTGTCCGGGCCAGGGCACAAGTGGGTCTCGGTTTCCTGGGTTCCGGGGTCCCAAGACAAAGCGACACTGCAGTGAATACAGAGAACAGAGATACAGAGATCTAAGCCAGAGGTAACCCCGTCGGGTAAATCCTAGGGCTGAGGCTGAGTAGAGCCAGACTAATACCAATCAAATCAAATCCATAGAAAGGGGAGATTATCCGCTTTGGACTCACCGATGACAAAGACCGGATCTTATCCTCACGTATTAACCTCTGGGCAGAGCCACCAGGGAATACCCAAAAATCAGAGATATACAAAGCCAGAGAATATACAAAGCATAGTATAGATCAAAACAGAGTACAGAGCGAAGAATAATACAGATATACAGAACGAAAGCAAAATGACTGAGGAATGCATAACATAGATTAACAGAACAGAGGGCAAAACCATAAACAATATGCAATGCATCTCAGATTAATACGGAATCAAGGTTCATTACAAGCCAAGTCTGATCTAGTTGCATCACTATCACTAACCGTGCATGTTGATGTAGTTTTAAGTTATTCGATGCACCGTTGCCATCCTAGTGTTGCAATATAATCCTTATGTGCATCGAAGTCCCTTAAACCAACACCCATGGGGAGGTGCTTAACAGTGATCAACGCTCACATGAATAAGTCACAGCCTAACAGACTATTCATGCGATCCAAAGAATCCATTGGGCCGATTTACGGGTATGGTTAACCTGTGTTTGAGCCCTACAAGGTCACACCATTATCCTACGTTTAAGTGTTATTTTACAGGTCTTACGGTTTAGCCATGGGTGACCTACGGCTTAGCCGTGGCATCCTACGGCGTAGCCGTATTATGCACTACGGCTTAGCCGTGGTTCCCTTCAGAACACGGCTAAACTGTCATCCTTTCCCCCTCTGATCTGATACATCTCACGGCTGAGCTACGGTGGAGTCCACGGCTTAGCCGTAGACCATCACGGCTTAGCCGTAGCCTCACCGTAAGAACACTGATATCAGAAAAGTTTCGACTGATCAGAGATTAAATTCACGGCTTAGGTCACGGTTGGGTCACGGCTAGCTTACGGCTCAGCCGTAGGACAAATTACGGCTTAGCCGTAGCCTAGCCGTAGAACAAAACTCAGATTTTGAGTCTCTGGAAAGCGAGCCGTAGAAATTTACGGCTTAGCCGTACAATACAGACGCGAATTCGGGAAGATTACAGAAACGAAATTTTGATACAGAAACTGAATAAAACAAGCTCAACTGATTCTCATAGCTTAGAAAATGGCTGTAAAACATGCTAAACAAAGAATAAGAGTGAATCAAAGCCATCAAACAAACACCCATATGTGTTATCAAAGCCTGTACTTATACTTGCCTCACATGTGACAAATCCTCTGAATCAAGCTCCAAAGCAACTAAAACCAAAACAAATCAAAGCAATCACACATGCATGAGATGAAGACAAAGCAACAGAGAATGTGAGAAGCAATTGGAGAAGAAGAAGTTGGGAAAGAACCCACTTACCAAGCCACAACACAGATGAGAGAAAAGAAACAAAACCCAATCCAAAGAAGAGTAGCCAACCCACAATCGAGCAAGAGAAGGAAAGAAGAGAGAGAAAGAAAACGTGGAGAGCTTCTCCTGGAGTCTCCTCTGGAATTGCATGCACGTTGAAGAGAGAAATGAGCAAGGGAGAGACATCTGTAAGATGACTCACTTATATATGGGTTTTGAAAGTTAAGTCAAAGTCCGGAGAGTTAAGACTAATTACAGTTCAAGTCACACGAAGGTCCATCTTCCCCAATTGACTCCAAACGGTTCTGAGACAGTTACGGAAATTGTCGAGCTCAACGAAATACGCGTGCTGACACCAAGATGATGCAAAGATGATATGAGCAAAACAAAAGCAAAATTACGAAAAAGGGCTTAGAACTACCTATTCCAGGTCAAAGGTCACTCAACTACCTATCCATGACCCAAAACAAGTCCAAAAGAAATAAACAAAACGAAACACACACAAATGAGCCACTAATCCGGCTCAAAGGGGATCGGAGTGTTACAGGCTAGATAGCTGCAAATAGGGCAGGTCGAACTCGATCTAAACTCCTGGGCTTTTGCTATAATCAAGTTAGGTCAACCCGAACGGAACTTGATCCATAACCCGATTTGGATTGGACCGAGCTTGCCTAAATCGTGCCTTCTTCCTCTCCTTTTCTTTTCCTGCAACTGACAGGGGCTGAAAGGCACCTTGCCCTTTTCCTTAGTTATGGCAATGGAGGGAAGCGGCGAAGGCACTTTAGTAACGACGGCTACTACGCGTGTGGGCAGCGGTGCTTTTACGGTCATGACTCATGTGAATAAAGAAGGGTAAGCAGCGGCAGCAGTGGCCCGGCGAACCTTCCGGTGAGGTTTTTTTTTAAATTTAATTTCTTCTCCTTCTGCTTAGGTGGCAGTAGCGGTGGGGGTTTCAGATCGGCACCAGTAGCACCGCTGTCACTGTTGTTCTTCCTAGGTAACAAGCGGCGGAACCCTTCTTAAAACCAATCAAACAGACTACTCTCTTTGTTTCAGCCGCAGCAAACGAACCTCCTTCTTCTCAACCGCGGCCCAAAGAGATTTGAACCCTTCAACCAGGATTGATCTCTTCCTCTCTGTTTCACGAGAATAGAAATCTAAACCCTTCAACTAGGATTTAATCTGTCGATCACACCTTACAACCTAGGCTCTGATATCACTTGTTATGTACGTGCGAAAGCGCGTAACCTGCGATCGACAATTAAAGCCACACACAAAAAGAGACAAGTACACAAGAGCACACAAGGGAAATTTACATGGTTCGACAATGCCCGTACAACCACAGCCAAAAGAAAACTTTAATCTTTTATCGCTGATGATAAATCTGGGTGAATTTCGATTAAAAACACCACAATCTGTATCCTTAGACTTAAGTAAACGAGTGCAGTAAAGTAGAATTCTCTTTTAGCCGTGAATGTAGGCACATTGCCAAACCACATACATCTTTCATGTGTGCTCTTATGTGCTTATCTCTTCTTGTGTGCTTGTCTCTTATTGATTATCAATGGCAGATTACGTGCTTCTATCAGTGCATAACCCCATACATTTGCCTTTTTATTAGCCATCCATAGGAAATTCAATGTCATGTTGGAACGGATTGAATTCATGTGGATGCCTAGTTGGTTATGGCGAGGATCCAACTCATATCGTTTTTGTTGTTGTCGAACTTGATAGCTACGATAGGATTCGCATTCGAACCATTAGCTTCATCGAACAGGCCCAAGTACTTGCTGGCTGAACATTTGATGTAACAAACGTTGCATCCTATGGAGGTGAAAAAGAAAGTGAGCCCATCTCCAGCTTCCTTAATTTTTTCGGTGATGAATGTGAAGTGTGTGTTGAAGTCTTTAAGCATTTGAGTAGCTTTGTCCCAAAGGTTCACCCTTTAATCATACATGGCACGTCCATAACTCAGGTTGTTCACTCCGGTAGCTTTATTCCTCATAAATTGGAGCAGTCTAGTAGATCGAGGCATCAAGGGTGGTATTAGCAAAAGTACTTACGTTTGTAGATTTGATAGACAATTGGAATATTGAATGAGATAGCTTGTGAAAGGTAAGGGAGAATGATGAAGAAGAAGAACAAGAAGTTTGACTAAAAATGGGGTGAGTGCTTGGGAGCCATGGATTGTTTGGTGTATGGAGGTTGTTTCTAACTCATTTATGTATTCCTCATCACATTGATTTTCTATATATATATATCTATCTATTTATCTATGAAGGTTTTTTTTGGGAGAGATCTTATAAAATGGATTAATGCCAAGCTTAATAATATGTGTGCAAACAATTAACCATGCAGTGGAAAAAAAATCAAACCACAAGCACACACCACAAGAAGACACAATATTTTAACGTGGAAATCCAACTTGGGAAAAAAATACAGGCAAGAATCAAGCAATATGAATCATACTACAGTTATAAGAGATCTCACAACCCTTATCTAGTTGCCCCTTAACCTAAGGACCTTGTGATTCCCTTGCACAGCTCCTTGCTACAACAACCCCCTGCTGTTCTCTGTGACAGATCCAAGCACCTAGACGCCTTCTAGATATTATACTTGACTCCTCAAAGCAATCTTCTACACTTCAAGAAGTAGAAGACAAAGATCTTTAGAGAAGAACTTCAACCCTTTAACTCTCCAATGAAAGAACTCTAGAGAATGTGATCTCCAATAAGCAATTTTCTTCTTAGAACAATGAGATGGGTGTTCCACACTTTAGGGTTGAGAGAGAACCCTCTGTTATAGCCCTTAATACGTGCCTCATAAGTATAATTCGATCAGGAAAGGAGTTGGCATCAAACAGGTAAGTTTCCCTTTAATTCGGGCTGAGAAATCGCAAGTCGGCGCATTTTCGGCACTTGCCCGATCAGTGAGATAAATAGCCCGATCGGTCGAATTAAGGTTCTGCCCGGGTGAAAATTTTAGCATTTTCCTGCAAACTTCCGGAGGCCATAACTTTCTTGTTTCAGCTTCGATTGAGGCAATCTTGGGCTCTACAGAATCCTCTCGAAACGAGCTTTCCAACGATAGGTCGCATGCTCATATTCAATGCTCGGTTTGTGAGATATGACCTTTTCAATCCATATTGTCCGTAGAAAACTATTTCAATTTGTTGCTTTTTCTTCTATTTCTTCACTTCAGTGCATCCGGCGACTCAAACCATTGTCCATATCCAAATATTTGTAAAATACAACACTAATGGACTCAAGTTTTGTCCAACCCATGAATTTGCCAACAAAAAAAGAAATACTTATAATCTATCTTTTATTTTTTTTGACTCTACGTTTTGACAATTCTGGTGTTATGTTTGAAGTATTCATACACTTGATGATGGTTTGGTTCAAACGCATGCCGGCCTAGGGCTTCATTTCATGGGGAGTCCATTTTTTAGTCGCCAAGATCCTTCTATTAAATGCACCCAAATGGGGATGCCTAAAACTGTTATAGAGTTTGGGATCCTCATAGGTGGGGCTAGCCCGCTTTGGGCAAAGTTTGGACATTTGTTTGTAATGATTAGGCCGGGTCCGCATCTAAAACCTAAGCCTATTTAATGATTAGTTTAGGGTTAGATAAAGTCCTAGAATGCCTGACTCAGCCTGACTTGTCCTCCTAACCAATAGGTTTTTATAGATTAAAGACTAATTTGCTCAAATAAATGGCAAAAGGCCCGAATAAGGGGTAGAAAGCCCCTCCAGCCTGGCTTGATCGACTAAATAGCCAGACTAAGCACTAAAGGTCCGTGTAGGCTTGGCTGTAATAGAGCCTTATGTTTATAAGGTCGGGCTGGGCCTACAATGCCTATCTGTCGCCTTACGCAGGCCGACATTTGAACATCCTATATCCATTATCAATGTTCTACTTTTAGCCATGCATATATAATGTTTTGATGGTCCATAAATGTGGCATGGTAAAACCAGCTCAACCTTTTTCTTTAAGCGTGTAAATTGTTTTGCCACATGTGTAAGATGCCTTTCCATTTTTGGGGGGCTTTCTTCCCACACATATATGGGCTGCTTTTTCACTTGTGTGGACTGCCTACCTATGTGTCAGGTTCTCTCTTAGGTCTTAGTCACCTTGGCTGGGGTAAAAATGAGAAAAAAGTGTTATGGTGAGTCCATCAAGATGGTTTGCCATTTTTTTTGGTAACCCAGCTGACATGCTGGGATCCTTATACAGACAACTAACTCACAATTTACAACTCGACTCACATGATATGTAGGGTAATGAGGACTCTCACATATAAGGACATATACACAACTCACACATATAAGATAAGGGGACTCCCACATCTAGGTGGTGACCAACAAAACCACAGTTGTCAAAGCAATACAAAAACAGGCCCAAGAAATCAATTTGACATATAGATGGATGTGATTCGATTCTGGGATGATATGCAGGGCAGAACTATAAAATTAAATTGGAGGGGCCATTATGTAAAAACATAAAATCTTTGGTGGGGTCAATGATAAAATGCACACAATTGACATTAACATCAAGGGTGTATCGATCAGAAACTTCTGGGGGCAATGGCCACCCCAACTCCGCAAGCCCCCATAGTTCCACCCTAGAATTGGTATGGGAGCTTTCCAATCCATTGTGGGGTCCATGATACCAGTCCCACATGGGCTGCTGAAGTGATGTGAGAGAGAGAGAGAGATAGAGAGAGAGAGAGAGAGATTTCAGCTGATTCTGGAATTGAGGAAAAGACTCGTGCAAGAACGTTTCATACGTACGATGTATTTATGTGTGGACATTAGATATTAGACATGGTCTCCTGCCTTCGGTTGGTCGCTATTTTGAACGTTCAACGCCCACAAACGACCATTCTATTGCATGTGAGTGTTGGTCTTGTTCATATTTTTTTATTGGTTAAGGTCTTTAACTTAAATTAGGCTATACTAACTTATAAAAAAGTTGGGTCTAGGTCTCCTAACAGTAAATTTAGTTATGTAGTAATATTTATGATTGTTGGAGGGTGATAAAGAATATTGTAAATATAGAAGTTATGGTTGTTGATATCTTTAAGATCTTTCAGGATATTATTAAGAGAAATGCTAGCCACACTCCCTAACTCACAACTCATCTCACAACTGTCCTATGTGGCATGCCTAACTAATTTGTTTTGCTTTTAACATTGTAGAGATAAGGAAAAGGGAAACTGCCACATAGGACAGTTGTGAGATGGATTGTGAGTTGAGGAGTATAGCTAGCATTTCTCTATTATTAATATCATGATTATTGTCTTTAGGCTAAATTGAAAGCTAATATCTCCATTATAGGATTGGATTATATTAGATTGACACTACGAGGTTAAGTTATTCATCTTGTTGTGCTCTATAAATAGGATTTGGAGTTTTTAATAAAATAATATGATTCAAAGGTAGCCTATAAATTTTAGATTTTGAGCTGCATTCAAGAGGCTCTCCAATGCCGTGGAGCTTGATTGTTTGGAGCAAATTCTCTCAACCTTCTACAGCCAGTTTTGCTTGGCATGTTTTTTATAGAAAGACCGAGACTTCCTTATGGGCTGAGATGCCCCATGTGTGCCGGCATGAATAATCTGATTTCCATCATTTCTTCTAATAAATTTTTGCTACCGTACTCCAGCAATGGCTTCTTTGAGTAGCTGGCTAATTTGCACCTCCAAGAGCTCATTTCTGCTGCTATCCTGTGGAATGCCTTTTTCAAATGGTTGCAACAGAGGGAATCTCCAAATCTCTGCCGCCCTCTTCTTGTCTGCCACGCATGCCATTTGGAGATTAAGAAATCTATTGGTGCATAGCAAAGTCAAGCCTTCTCTAGCACGTTCTATTCTTTACATAAAAGAGGAAGCTACGATTCTATGGAGGAGACTGTCTAGTCCTATGCGAAGCAAGTTTCTCTGTAGCCTGTTAAGTTTCTCTGTTAGTCAAGTCTTCCCTTGTCTTTTCTCTTTTTGTATAGTTTTTCTTGTCCTTAATCCTAACCTATTGCTTTAGTGGGCCTTTGATCTGTATTCTTTTGGGGGGCTTCTTTTTCCCTTTAGTCTTTTCTCTTAATGATGTACTTCGCATTTTAGTAGGAAAAAAAAAATGAAAATGAGTGTTCTTCATAAATGATTTTCCAGAGAGGCCAGAGTTGACTCTACTGTCCATGCTAGAAGAAGAAGAAGAAAAAAAAGACTATTTTGTGGCATTTTTTGTAATGATTAATTTGTGTTGAACGGGATATTTGATCTTCATTTGGGAGTCCGCGTCTCACCCAACAGGCCATTGCTCAATTTTGTGGTCCTCTTCCTTCCAAGTATTCTTTGATTTTTCTGAGTTGCCTGTCTTGCAATGTGTGGTCCATATTGCTCCCTTCTCAATTGGGTGTTCAAGGCCCAACCACCTTGGCTCGTAACCCCCCAAAATGGAAAAGTTCATTACATAATATAGGTATATTTGGGTCTTATTCACATTTTTTTCATTGAAATAAGTCTTCAATATTTTAGATTCCACCATGCCAACCTAGAACCAAGTTGGGTGCAGCTGTATACTGTAGCAGGCCAAGAATGTAGTAGACCCAAGAATTTCATTTGAGGGAGCTGGTGATGGTTAATTGAATAAGTTATTTTATCCGGGTGATGGTCAATTAAAAAAGCTATTTTATCGTACTTTTTTCACACTAGAGCAAAAGAGAGTACCCACGAATTGAAATGTAGAAAACAACCCACAAATACAACTTCAACAAAAAAATAAGAAAAGAAATAAAGAAAAAGAAATGAATGGATACATTTTAAAGAGAAAATCCACAACTTCAAAATCAAAACTTTTCAATTTTACATGAGAATCTTTTCAATTGAAAATTAGGTGCATCATCACGGGCATGCCATAACATTGGAAAATAATTTTTATCATCTATGCCTCAATGTATTTTTCATAAAACTAAAAGCCTTATTATCAATAGATTACTAGTATTACTGTTTAAACAAATGGGTCCTTCGAGACAAATCCACCAACTATCCAAAAAGAGTTTCTTGCTTAGAAATCATATAAACTGCTTTCTTATGCTAGGGATTCAATACCAAGTTGGCAAATGAGTCTTGAATGAAAAACCAATGAAAGTGATAAAAAAAAAATCTCTAGAAGGAAGTTTCAGAAACACCCAATTTTGGTATAAATTTGGAGCAAACCAGAATTATGTCTAAAAATATTTTGATGTATCATGTACTAGTTTGACTGTAGGATGAGAGCTATAAAATAAATTTGTTAATGTTTAATGGATAGCTTTATAAATTTAAATATGTTTTACAAGATCTAGAGAACTTTGTGAATTATTTTCAAAACCTCCTAATAAAAAAAATCTTATAAAGGAGAAACATCACCTATTTGCAATTTTAGTAAATATAACTTCAACTGCTTCAAAACATTAGAGTCAGACACGATCACGGACTCCAGCATGCTAATGAAAAAGAAAAACTAATAATGATTTCAAAATATCAATTGACCCTTGGAAAGGCTCCAAAAAGCAATTTCAGGGTAGTTCTTAGTAAAGCTAACTAAAAAAATAGCTTTCAAAAATAAAAAAAATAAATCAATTATCATGACTAACAAAGTTTTTGAATCAGAAATGATACCTGATCAATAAAGCACAAAAACCATAAAATATATCAAAAATCATTTTCTTGTGTTATAGTTCAGAAAAAACTAAAATAAATAGAATTAAAATAAGAATCCATATAAATTTATCCAAAATAAATACAAAAATTAAAATTCACTGATAATTAAGAAAAAAAATGTCACTCTGTAAAATAATCAGATGTTTCCAAGCTGAAGAAAGAAAAGAAAGAAACGGAAAAGAACCATCTTAGTCTCTATGGATCAAGAGAGGGAGAGAATAAAGAGACGGATCTAGAGACCAGAAGAAAGAAGCACCAATGCTAATGCCCGTGTTGGTTGCCGGCTTGGTGACTTTAAGAGAATATGGGACGGGGGAGGGGAAGTTGGGAAGTGGGGGCTCGATGGCTATTTTAGGTGGGGGCTTGGCCAAAAGGACTGTACAGCACATATGGTCTTTTTCCAGGCCCCACACCCTTTAATGTGGGTCTGCCACCGTACAGGTCTCGAGTCATTGTACACTGTTTACCAGATAGGAACTCAACCAATATTCATCCCACACGAGTTTCTATAATTCACAGGTCAGCCAAAGTGGTCATGAAAATTATGAGTTTACAAACACACAGCCCAACAACAAATTTCAAGTACATTAGGAACGTTTTCCTTTTCGATTCCAATGTTTGTGACTGCATATGTTTTGACATTGATAAATGTTCTCATTCAGAATACATGACCATTAACTAAACCATAAAGGTAGGAGAAAAATTACAAGTACTCTACAGTTGCAATACCATGTTAGCGTCCCATGTCAAGACACGTGTTTGTAACAGAAGTTGGATTGGAGTGAGCGGCTTGGAGTACTGGGACCTGATTCATGTCCATGGGAATAGTCGTCCTGCAGTTTGTAAGATCTGGCATTTCTTCCTCAAGATTAAGAACGCGCATGGCTTGCCTGATAGAAGGCCTTAGATTAGGATCTGGTTGAGCACACCACAACCCAACCATCAGCAAAGACTCCATCTCTCTCAAATCATATTCCGAACCCAACCTCTTGTCGGCTGCTTCAAGTAGCTTTCCATACTCATGAAGCTCCCAAACCCATTCCACCAACCCAGACATCGACTCATCTTCCATTTTTTCCACCGGCTTTCTCCCACAGGCAATCTCTAGTGCGACAACTCCAAAGCTATAGACATCTGATTTCTTACTAACCCTCCCACTGGCGACGCACTCGGGTGCCATGTAGCCCATCGTCCCAGCGGTCGCAGTCGTCTGGCCACGCAGCTCATGGTCCATCAGCCTTGCTAGTCCAAAGTCCCCGAGCTTGGCATTGAAACCGGAGTCCAACATTACATTGCTTGATTTGATATCTCTATGCAACACACATTGTTCCCATTCTTCGTGAAGATATAGCAATGCCGAGGCCAATCCAGTTGCTATCCTGTACCTTGCTGCCCATTTGAGTGGACGTCTCTTGCCGAAAAGATGAGAATCAAGGCTTCCATTTGACATGAACTCGTAGACCAACAAGAACTCTCCCTGGTCGTGGCACCAACCGATAAGCTGCACTAGATTTCGATGCCGCAGTTGGCTAATGACCTTTACTTCAGTCATGTACTCCCTTTTTCCCTGTTTTGACCCCCTTGAGACCCTCTTCACTGCCACTGCCATGTCCAAATCGATCAAGAACCCCTTGTATACGTTTCCAAACCCTCCTGCTCCCAACTTCTTCTCATTTGAGAAGTTGTTGGTGGCCAAAACCAAAGCTTCATATGAAAACCTTTTAGGCCCCGCCCCTCTCTCAAAATCATTATTCATAGATGTGAGGTTGATCCCTTTTCTTATGGCTTGCTTTTTTCTACTTCTTTTCTTGGCTAACATTAACCAAGCTAAACTACCACCGACTGCTAACACACCCACTAAAATCAACAAGTACCGCACCCATACCCTTGCGATCTTGTTTTTTGCCTTCTTTCTTGAATCTGCTTCCTCATTCACAAGAGTTGAACTGAATTCCCATGAATGAATTGTGTAGCTTTCTGTATATATCCCCGTGGCTCCTGTGAATCCAACCATGACACTTTCTGGTAAAAATTGCATCAAATCAACGCTACGGGAGAGACTATAACTCCTATTAGAATCTCCGTACGTTAATAAAACCGTCAAATTCTTCGCCCTACCGTCATAATGGATAAAAGCGTCTGCGAGTTCTCCCACGTGCAAACTAGAATTCCAATTCACATATGCTGCTGAATTCAAAGAGTTTATGCAGATTCCCATATGTTCGGCAGACGGATCCCATGGGTTCACCCAGGTGTCAAATTCAACTGCGATGAAATGGTTTCGGGACTGAATGTTGCAGGTGGAGCTATTGCAGAGGCCCAGATGTCCGCCAGCGCTGTTGTGTGGGAGTTGTGAATCGGGAGGGGAAAGGAAGAAGGTAAGACCGTCACTATGAGCAGAGGACTCACGTCGATTGATGGTGAAGGTGAAATGGGTGTTGAAATCTGAAAGGTTTTGGGTGGTAGAATCATAAAGGCGGACAGGTTCAGCGAAGGTAGCTCGACCAACTTGAAATGAATTAATGACATCTTGAATGATTTGGATGTCGCCGTTGAAAATCGAGGCATCTCCCTCGCATAGGATTTTGCTTGCAGCTTCGTTTGAATTGAAACCAGAGAAATTGAAGTAAATTGAATGAACAAAAGGATTATAAAAGAGAAAGAGAAGGACAGGTACAAGGGTGTTTGGAGACATATGAGAGGATCTCTAGTTCTAGCACACCTAGTGGGAGAAAGATGGATATGATGATAATCAAGAGAAGCTGCGGATGCACTTTACATCTGGTGGATCACTTTTATACAAACCCGATAGCCTTTTTTTATGGGATCAAAAGATCAGCGTCATTCATTGAAGATGAGCGCCCTACATAAGTATGTACATGTAGAGCCATTAGCCAATAATGAAGACGGACACCACTTCAGCAGAGTCACCCAACCGGCCTCTAATTCAATTGGTTTAAAGAAAGTATCTTTGGGTCAGGGCCGGATGTTCTAAGGGCGTTAAGATTTAAATATGATTTCTTCTCATTTGCCGTTTCGGAAGGCAATATCTACTTCGAGGGTTGCCAAACTCTTTGGATCAGTTTCAATGAACACAAGACACAACTTTCAATGTTTAGTTACGGAGCACATTAAATATGGGGCGAGCTTGCGTACAGCATTGGCGCAGCATATCCTGCTGCAGGCTTGCAGCAACGCCGTCAAGCCAATAGTAGGTTGCCACATAACTCATTATTACTAAATGTGAGTCACACATCGCCAAAACTCTTCCGGATTTTATGTCTTTGTTTATTCCATTTTTTGTCCTTTTCAAAATCTCTCATAGCTAACAAACTCTCCTCCAAATCTGTTCGATCTATAGCTATTTATCTTTTCCACTGATCTCGACGCTTTGCCTCACAAAATTAATCGGCCGGCCCTGCCTGACAAAACTAATGAGCCTTCTTTTCTTTCCCACTGAGTCTCAATGTCTTGCCTGACAAAATAAATGGGCCCATCTTTCTAATGTCAACCATTCAAAAAAACAAACCATTAAAAAAGTCCACTAAAAAGATGCTTTCCTACTCTATCTCCAACACCTTGAATTTAAGTGGTCCAACCTTCAAATTAATCTTTTACAAATATAATTAAATAAAATTAAAAAAAAGTAAGAAACTAAATCACATTAAAAAATGGTATTAACAGCGTATAACTAATAATTTTTTTTTGTTAGGGGGCCAAAGTAAGGAAAATTCTTTTAACTAAATTGATAAATTTAGTAATAAATATACTAAAAATCTTACTTAAGTTGATGATTTTGAAGGACGTATGCTTTATTTGTATTAACGACTTTGAACATTTTTATCTTAGAAAATATATTTATTGTAGATTGTTTGTCTGTGGTCAGAGCTCTTATAAAAAGAATTAGAAATCACAAAATATATTAAATTTCTAAAAATAGTAATAAAATAACAAAAAAAGCAATGAAAATGAAATATTTATTTGTCACCTTAGAAATTCGAGGTCCACAGCCAATCAACTTCAACTATCGACTTTGATGGGTGGCAAGAATACTTAATTAAAAAAAATAGTCCACGTCATTTAAAGGTAAACTCATGAGAAATTCATGATCATGCCTAATGAAGATGCTTATGAAAATTTGAACATCCCAAGACAATCAAGATCCTCACAAAAGTTTCATTCAAATATTATTTTGGCCCACTTTCAGATGAACAAAATATTGTGGTGGTTTTTAACATTTTATTGTCAATTTGATAGTCTTCCATCTTCTATTAGAATAATATTTTACAAGGGCTTATTGGGGGTGGATTTTTTATAACAGAAATGAATTACAATGTACACAAGCTTGTATTTATATTACATGATTCTTATTTAAAAAGTTAAAATCTAAGAAATTGAGTCATAACCTCATTAAGTAGCAATTAAAATCTTTTAAAAAAAATAATACGATCCCTATTCTTATTAAAAAAAGAAGGGTCAAGAGTAAAACAACAATTCCATAGTTTATATCAAAACTCAAAGGTGACATTGGATATTTTGTTTTTGAAACTCTTAAATAAATGTACTCATTGACATATATGCATATAGGAAAATAATTCTATGAGAACTGGTTCTTACTAATTTTTTTGAGAGAACTCTAGGTAAGGTATATCTACTACCCAATCCAAACTTTGCAAGATACAGGAACCCCCTTGATTGACAAATGCCTTAAGTTTCAGTCAGTATATAGGCTTTAATTCCGTGAGAACTATTCTCATGCACCTACCGTGAGAACGTTTTATAGGGCTCACTTGTGGGTCTCATTTGGAGATAGAATTAGGGGTATTAAAATAACTATGTGAGACAACTCAAAATATCAAGTTTCGACCCAATCACATGTCCCCTAACCCCTTCAGCTGTGGCCCACAAATTTAGACCATTTGAATTAGTGCACCGTCAATATAATCGTCCAGTAAGTTCAGATTTGATTAAAACTTGGGGCATATGACTATCAGGAAGCTCATTTGTATTACAAGATTTCGATTGAATGACAAATGGACCCCATGTAGACTTCTCATAAAAAAAATTGGTGAGAACTTGTTCATATAGGGTTATTATGCATATATATATGTGTGTTTGTGTGTGCATATATATATGTGTGTGTGTGTGTGTGACCGGTATCCATATTGAAAATTAAAAACGTTCTACAACACAGTCCCGCTGATTTTTACTAACTTAAAATATTTTGGTCCAATTAGAATTATGTAGACTGGGTTGCCCAAGTGTTTACTATCTTAAAATATTTTTTTAATTATATGGGATCTTAAATTAGGAACTGTGATAATATATTGTGATTTAGGACTTCAAGCTGCTAGTTTGGTGGACCTTAGCATAAATGTGATCCATCAATATTGATTCAGATCTAAATTTTCAAAAATTGCATGAGAGTCCAAGAGGATCAAGTAGTGGTCTACCTCTTTTGATTGTCATTCACCACCGAGTTATTAAAATAACATCTTCATTTCCATAAGATAATTCTAGAAATAAAATGATAGCCTCAATAATAGAATTCTCCTTAATTAGATGATCTCCTATAAGCAAAGGCAATGACGATTACACTTGTTATGATCCTAGTACTATATAGCCTTTGACAGGGGTTATTAATCAATTCTTAGGTTATGATTTTTTTAAAAAATAAGGCATCCGATATAAATTATAAACATGAGCTTTTATTCATTGTAATTTGTTTATGTTATAGTAAGTGAACCCTTTGTTAACCCTGAGTAGATTAATTGGCCTAGGATAATAGTTTGCTCTCGGACTCTAAATTATAAACATAAGCTTTTCTCCAATGAATTTACGCACTCTATCATTATTTTCTCATCCACAGGGGACCCATCTGATTTAACTTATCATCTTGTGCATGGGACCTACTTGATAGATGATCAAATAATTCACCTAGTGAGTCCTATGTAGAGAAATAGATTGATTTGATCAAATAAATTTTGGGTCCCACAGACATATAGAGCTTTCAAATATAGATGGATTTTATTTGTAGGTTCCACGGATCATTACATAATTACACAAACCTATGATATATTCGGCATTGAGATGGGTCAAATTTTATTCCGTGAAAGGTTGGGCCTACCATTACGTGATTGAGTGGGACAATCAATTGGGTATGAGACACCATAGAAACGGGTGATGAGTGATGAGAGATAAAGGGTAGTCATGGAATAATGTGAAAATATGTGCTTAGTTAGAGTTGAAAAAATGAAAAATATTATTAGGCATCCTTTCGTCACATTTAGCCAAAGACAAATGTATATTTGAAAAAATTCAATGGAAAGGATATATAGTAATATACTTCTCATTATTCTTTTCGGCAGCATACCTGAGAGAGAGAGAGAGAGAGAGAGAGAGAGAGAGAGAGAGAGCAGGGTGCACTGGACCATTAGCCTGTAGATTTTATCCCAGAGTCCCACTGGGTGTTGGTGTAGCTTGATTGGGTAGAGGATGGGGTGCATCAAATTACTAGGCTGAGTCGCTACACTGAAGTAAAGAGGTTGGCGGGGCCAGCTCCAGTCAGCGCCTTTGCATTACCACAATAACTTGTATGATCTTCCCACTCGTCCTGTCAGCGCAAGCCACATTCCAGTTTCGTTGTTGCAACTCGACACAGATTTCAAGCCTAGCGCCAGGGCGGGAGTTCGAATCTTTCGGGCATGATGGGATCTGAAAAAACGGCCAACGGTAAGTCGTCTTCTCTGCTCTGATCTGCAACTCCGATCCTCCTTTGATCTGCAACAGTGGCCCACCGGAGATTTGGACCAAATCTGATCTTTCCATTTTTCACTGCTACCTCGGATCCGAGATTCGTCCCTGAATCTCCTCTTTGCACACCAGCACGACCACTTCTTTTTTCATTTTTTCATCAAAGCTTTGCCACTTTCAAGAAAGACAAGACTCTAAGCATTTTCTCTTCTTCAGATCCAGTCTTTGTAAACAGTCATCAATCCACAGAGTCTCGAAGCCTCTTCAAAACTGGGACTTCGATGGGTTCTGCAAACCAGAATTGAGTCCCTATAGTGGGCGATGGCCCACCTGATGATCCTTTGTGGGCAACGAAGGACAGAGATGCGATGCCCTTGTTGATCTGAAAGTAGCAGCCGAACCAAGACCAAAGTACAGATCCTCTGTTTATCTGTCTTCCTGCGCTAGATCTTCTCAGTGACATATTGTGTCCGGCAACATCGATCCACAAAGGGCAGAGATGCCCTTACTCGTTCCCGGTGGTGGCTGAAATTGGGCAAAACTGAGCCCTCTGCTCAGAACCTCAAATCGATCAACATGGCCCACCCTGAGATCAGAACCGACCTCTGTATCAAGCCCTCTTCTCCAGCGTCGATCACCCTGTCCGTCGATCGCTTGGGCAAATCCCATAAAGAGTGATTTCAAAAAATCCAGTGATCTCCACCTCGCTCTAATAAACCACTAGGATCAAAACTCTCTAAGAAACCAGAGTGTATTCAACCTCGCTCGCCAATATCAATTATTGTGACTGTAATACGATCTTTTAGATCTGCTTACCGCAAGCAATCAATCCATCCATCACCCCCCGCGCGCGCGCACACACAAGAAGAATAAGAGCATGAAACCATGATACAGATTTTTACATATTGTAATTCAACGCGATTGCCTATGTTCCGGCTATAAGCATATGCTCAATTTCACTTTAAAAAAATTAAGCAATTTAAATTATTTATAAGTCTTAATCCTACTTTCATAGCACTCCTACACATAGTGCATCATACTCCGAGCACCTGGCTATACATAGTTGATATGCTCTCTTCTACTATTCCACACTCAAGTCTACGGTTAAATAACATGAATAAGTAATTTTTACTTTCTTGGCTTCTAATAAAGCTCCAATATAGTGACCAAGATACCATTGACCCAAACTTAGAACCCAACACTAGGATGTGGTTATGCATTCATTTCCATCTTTCCTATGCTTTCAATTTTAATGCATTCTAAAGCAAACAAATAGGCCCTTGGAAAATGAAAAAAAAAATGAAACCCTCTAATGGTAGGATGAGTTTCCAGGAAAGACTTTGAGTACTAAAACGTCCTAAAATTGATACTGCGACAATATATGCCATCTACCCCACTAATTTCTTACTTATAAATGTTTCGTATAGAAAAAAAGTCATCGCAAATCAATGATAAATCTTACAATAATGCTTCTTTTATGTCTACATAGTTATTTATACATTCATATAAAATTATTATGATTAAAGCTGAAATATTGCAAAATTAGGCAATATTCATTATTTTAGACTTGTTGCTCCAATTAGACTGCCTTGCTTAGGCCATTTGGATCATCGTAAATTAGTTTATGCTTAATTTGAGGGTTTTTCATATCTTTAGATAAGTGGAGATATCTTAATGTTTCATTTGCCGAAGGAGAGGGCTAAGACCCAAAAGAAAGTCTGCGCACACAAGAAGCAAGCCCACAGAAATTAGAAGAGAGCCCGCACACACATAAAGGAAGGTAGCGTACCCAAAATTTAAACCCTGAATAGTTAAACAAGAACTGCCGCTCGTTACTACTAAGGCAAGGACCTCTTTCTTATCTTAATGTTTCTTTTATTGCATATGACTTAAAGAGAGTTAGAGCGGAAGCCACAAAACCTAGCAGTTATTACAAATATTACGCAAGCGTGAGTACCAAAATAAGCAGTTAGTGTAGCAAATGGAATAGGTTTTTTAATTAACATCTTTGAAAGTGTAAGAAAATTACCTTTACAAGACATACATCCCAGAGACAAACCAATTAAACAACAAACAAATGTAATTATAACAATAGATGTTAGGTAATTATAACAACAAACAAAAACCAATTAAAACGTTGGAATTGCAGACAAAAACTCAATTGCTACATATCATGGTGCAAATGCAAGAGCTGTAGCTGAAGAATTTGAAGAACTAGTGACATTTGAAGAAGCAGTGCCATTCGTAGCAGGTGGTGTATAAGAAAATGTGTACATATTCATCGGCGGGGTAAAATTTATGGCACAGGCATCTTAGATGGAAGACTAGGAAGTGGAGCTTCCATATTAAGAACGCTAATCACTTGTCTCATAGAAGGTCTTAAAATATGATCAGGGTGGGCACACCATAGCCCCAAAACCATCAATCGCACCATTTGTTCCTCATCAAATTCATTATTTAGCCTCTCGTCAGCAGCCTCAAGAATTTCCCCCCTTCCGTAGAGGTCCCAAACCCACTCAACCATCCTAACCTTACTTGCTTCTGCCTCAGGCTCCACTGGTCTTCTCCCACATGCAATTTCTAAGGCAACAACTCCAAAGCTAAAGACATCAGACTCCTTACTCACCTTCCCTGTTGTGACACATTCAGGTGCCAAGTAGCCCATGGTCCCGGCTAGAACCACTGTCTGTGAGCCTAGTTCATGATCTACAAGCGTAGCTAGGGCGAAATCCCCGAGCTTTGCATTGAAGCCTGAGTCCAACATCACATTGCTCGATTTGATATCTCTGTGGACCACACATTGCTCCCATTCTTCCTGTAGATATAGTAACGCTGATGCTAATCCCATGGCAATTTTATGCCTAATTGTCCATGGAAGCAAGCTTTTTCCTGCAAAGAGATGAGAATCTAGACTCCCATTTGGCATTAATTCATAAACAAGAAGGAAGTCACCACGATCGTGGCACCAACCAAGGAGTTGAACTAGATTCCGGTGTCGCAATCTGCTGATGATCTTCACCTCAGAAATATATTCCTTCTTCCCTTGCATAGAAACCCTTGACCCTTTCTTAACCGCAACATTTGAGTTCAATTCGCTCAAGAATCCTTTGTAAACACCTCCAAATCCTCCTTCTCCAAGCTTGCCATCCTCTGAGAAATTGTTTGTTGCAAGGGCTAGTTCACTGTATGTGAATCTTTTAGGCCGAGTTTCTTTTACAAATTCATCATCTTCCTCCCCTGCAAATTTAAGACTTCTCGTCCTCAAACCAAACCAAGTCCCGCCACCCAACCCAACTATCAAGACAGCCACAACAACAGCCAGGCCTACTATTAATCCGGCCTTGTTATTCCCCTTTGGAGATAGCTTGTTTGGACCTTGATCGCTTGGAACAGTAGACACATCAGTCTCCAAAGAAGAATTAAAATCCCATGAAAGGATCTGATGTATCCCCACAAAATTTCCTGTTGCTGCAGAAAACCCTATATAGATCCACTCTGGTAGTTCGTCCCTCAAATCCACAATATAGGACAAACTTGAATTCCCTCCAAAAATTGGATTTTTTGCATAAGTTAGAAAGACACTAAGATTTTGTGTACCAGAATTATAACTTACCCATGCGTTGGCTGTAGAACCATTCTTGATGCTACTGCGCCATGTCACGTTAGCCTTTGAAACAATTGAATTGACGTCGATGCCAACATGATCTGCACTTGGATCCCAATCGTTCTTGTAACTATCAAATTCGACAGCAACAAGTTGATTCTTTGTTGAATTCAAGGAGGAAATTGAACTGAATAGGCCTATTTGACCGCCAGCCGAAGCCGGAGGTATGTATGAGCCATTTGCAGCAAGGAAGAAGGCAAGACCATCGCCATAGCTTGATTCATTGAGTGCGTTGATGATGAAAGAGAAGTGGGTGGTGAAGTCGGTGAGCCATCGCGTTTGAGAGTCCCACAGGCGCACCGGTTGACTGTAGAAGGCTCGTCCAACACTGCCGTTTATGGAGACATCCCGTTGGTTCTTGGTGAGTTCGATGACTTGGGCCGAGGAGAAGGAGTCGCCCGAGTAGCTTATGTTGGGTGCGTTTGGCACAAACTGGGTGAAATTGAAGAAGAGTGAGTTAGCAGATGGGAGAAAAACGAAGAGCATGATGGTGATGGAGGATGATAGGATGAGATGGAGGGTCTTTTGACATGGGAGATTAGTTCTTGAGTTGCAGAAAAACATGGTTTGTAAGGGTTAGGGAGAAGGAGATGAGGGTGGGTGGCTTTGGTGCAGTTAAGGCATAGAAATGGTTTATCATTCGGGTTTCAAATGACATTTGATAAGTTATCTCTATGTTAGGTGAGATAATGCGTGTTTTGACCAAGGAGTTTCTTCTTCCCTGTGCTAAAACGCTTTGAGAGGGAGCTCTGTTTTGTGTGTTTTATTACTTTTATAAGACATGTTGGCTGCTCAAAACTCAAAAGTCTGATGGACGTCAATGTGTGCAAGCCTGTTATACACGTGATAAATCTGATGGAGCCCACTGGAGTGAGATTTGGCCAGCACCAATAATAGTGAGAATGATTTTGACTGTTCCGATTAAGATGGGCCCCACTTCCCAAGCAGGCTGCAAATCGGATTAAGATAGGCTAGAAATTTTCTTTGGGTGCACATAGGGCAGAAATGGATCTGGTTTGGATCAGTTCCATGGTGTGCCTTCATGCAAACTCAAACTACTAAAGCAGGGTCACACCAAAACCAGATAGGACCCAACCAACTGAGCAACCCCATATTGTCGTGGGGTGGGAGTTGGAGCTAGTTTCAGGGGAATGAGGACTGTTTACAAGTTGAGCCTATACCGGAGCCGTTTGGTAATCATGACATCCAAGAAACTACATTTCTCCCTCCCGTATTGTGTGGAACGCCTGCCGTGCATCCCTCTATGACCTGCATTTCCCGTACATACTGATTATATGATTATGCAAAACAATAGATTGAGAGCTTAAAAACAACATCAGGTTGAGAACTCGATTTCGAGAAATGGGCATGGACCCTTCTACTGTTTTTGAAAGATTTGTAAGAACAGGCCAAAGATCAAATAGGCATAGGTGCCGAGGTCTATCTCGAAATGGGTGCTTTCGTGTTGCTATACATTAAATCAAAAGCATGGAGAGCATTTTTGAAGAGCTACTGCTTGCAAAATACAGAGCATATGAAGTCACCGCTGGACTGTTGGGTTTTGAAATGGGAAGCAGATATGAATGGTTGCTTCGAGGGAAGGGAAATTATATACGTTGGATTCTGAACTTTGTCTATAGTCTTCAACTGTATCATTGTATAAACCTAATAAACCCATCCAAAACCGACAATAAACCCATCCAAAAGTTTTTTTTATTTTTTTCACTTCAAAAAAAAAAAAAAAATCAAACTTTGTCATGAAATCAAGATTTGAACCTGAGATCCATACATTTCTCCACAATCTGTAAAAACCAGCAACCCAATATTCATTATTTTAGACTCGTTGCTCCAATTATACCACCTTACTTAGGCCATTTGGATCTTTATAAATCAGTTTATGCTTAATTTGAGGGTTTTTCATATCTTTGGATAAGCTGAAATATCTTAATATTTTATTTTTTTCTTTTTATGTTTTGGTAACCTAGTCAAGGGAGCTAAGATCTAAGAGAAAGCCTATACACACAAAAACAAAGCTCACAGAAATTGAAAGCGAGCCTGCACATACAAAAAAAAAAGATAGCGTACTCAAAATTTAAACCTTGAATAGCTAAACAAGAGCTGCCGCTCGTTACCACTAAGGCAAGGACCAGTTCTTATCTTATTGTTTCTTAACAGTATCTTATTGTATATGACTTTTAAAGAGTTCACACAAACGTGAATACCAAAATAAGCAGTCAGTGTAGCAAATGGAATAAGTTTTTCAATTAACATCTTTGAAAGTGTAAGAAAATTACCTTTACAAGACATACATCCCAAAGACAAACCAATTAAACAACAAACAAATGTAATTATAACAATAGATGTTAGGTAATTATAACAACAAACAAAAACCAATTCAAACGTTGGAATTGCATACAAAAACTCAATTGCTACATATCATGGCGCGAATGCAAGAGAGTTGTAGCTGAAGAACTTGAAGAACCAGTGACATTTGAAGAAACAACGAAATTTGAAGAAGCAGAGCCATTCGTAGCTGATGATGTATAAGAAAATGTGGACATATTCATTGGCGGGGTGAAATACATGGGCACAGGCATCTTAGATGGAAGACTAGGAAGTGGAGCTTCCAAATTAAGAACACTAATCACTTGTCTCATAGAAGGTCTTAAAATATGATCAGGGTGGGCACACCATAGCCCCAAAACCATCAATCGCACCATTTGTTCCTCATCAAATTCATTATTTAGCCTCTCGTCAGCAGCCTCAAGAATTTTCCCCCTTCCGTAGAGGTCCCAAACCCACTCAACCATCCTAACCTTACTTGCTTCTGCCTTAGGCTCCACTGGTCTTCTCCCACATGCAATTTCTAAGGCAACAACTCCAAAGCTAAAGACATCAGACTCCTTACTCGCCTTCCCTGTTGTGACACATTCAGGTGCCAAGTAGCCCATGGTCCCGGCTAGAACCGTTGTCTGTGAGCCAAGTTCATGATCTACAAGCCTAGCCAAGCCGAAATCCCCGAGCTTTGCATTGAAGCCTGAGTCCAACATCACATTGCTCGATTTGATATCTCTGTGGACCACACATTGCTCCCATTCTTCATGTAGATATAGTAACGCTGATGCTAATCCCATGGCAATTTTATGCCTAATTGTCCATGGAAGCAAGCTTTTTCCTGCAAAGAGATGAGAATCTAGACTCCCATTTGGCATTAATTCATAAACAAGAAGGAAGTCACCACGATCGTGGCACCAACCAAGGAGTTGAACTAGATTCCGGTGTCGCAATCTGCTGATGATCTTCACCTCAGAAACATATTCCTTCTTCCCTTGCTTAGAACCCCTTGACACTTTCTTAACCGCAACATTTGAGTTCAATTCGCTCAAGAATCCTTTGTAAACACCTCCAAATCCTCCTTCTCCAAGCTTGCCATCCTCTGAGAAATTGTTTGTTGCATGGGCCAGCTCACTATATGTGAATCTTTTCGGCCCAGTTCCTTTTACAAACTCATCATTCATGGACGCGCCAAGGACAACATCTTCCCCCTCTATAAATTTAATACCTTTCCTCCTCAAACGAAACCAAATCAGACCACCCAACCCAACAATCAAAACAACCACACCAACAACCAGGCCTACTATCAATCCAGTCTTCTTATTCTCCTTATTCTCCTCAGCAATCTCCAAAGTAGAATTAAAATCCCATGAAAGGATCTGATGTATCTCCACAAAATTTCCCGTTGCTGCAGAAAACCCTATGTAGATCCACTCTGGTAGTTCGTCCCTCAAATCCACAATATAGGACAAACTTGAATTCCCTCCAAAAATTGGATTTTTTGCATAAGTTAGAAAGACACTAAGATTTTGTGTACTAGAATTATAACTTACCCATGCGTTGGCTGTAGAACCATTCTTGATGCTGCTGCGCCATGTCACGTTAGCCTTTGAAACAATTGAATTGACGTCGATGCCAATATGATCTGCACTTGGATCCCAATTGTTCTTGTAACTATCAAATTCGACAGCAACAAGTTGATTCTCTGTTGAATTCAAGGAGGAATTCGAACTGAATAGGCCTATTTGACCGCCACCCGCAGCCGGAGATATGTATGAGCCGTTTGCAGCAAGGAAGAAGGCAAGACCATCGCCATAGCTTGATTCATTGAGTGCGTTGATGATGAAAGAGAAGTGGGTGGTGAAGTCGGTGAGCCTTCGCGTTCGAGAGTCCCACAGGCGCACCGGTTGACTGTAGAAGGCTCGTCCAACACTGCCGTTTAGGGAGACATCCCGTTGGTTCTTGGTGAGTTCGATGACTTGGCCCGAGGAGAAGGAGTCGCCCGAGTAGCTTATGTTGGGTGCGTTTGGCACAAACTGGGTGAAATTGAAGAAGAGTGAGTTAGCAGTTGGGAGAAAAACGAAAAGCATGATGGTGATGGAGGAAGATAGGATGAGATGGAGGGTCTTTTGACATGGGAGATTAGTTCTTGAGTTGCAGAAAAACATGGTTTGTAAGGGTTAGGGAGAAGGAGATGGAGGGTGGGTGGCTTTGGTGCAGTTAAGGCATTGAAATGGTTTATCATTCGGGTTTCAAATGACATTTATTGTAAGTTACTTCTATGTTAGGTGAGATATTCAGCTTCTTGCCTCCTGCTAAAACGTGTTGACAAGGGGCTTTGTTTTGTGTATTTTCTGTTTTAACCATTGTAAGACGTGTTGGCTGGTCAAAACTCAATAGTCTCCTCTCTTCTTATGCTAACATAAAAGAGGGGACGTCAATGTGAACATGCCTGTTTTATACATGATAAATCTGATGGAGCCCCCACTGGAGTGAGATTTGGCCAGAACCAATAATATTGAGACTGATTTTGACTGTTAGGATTCGGATAGACCCCACTCACCAGGGAGGCTGCAAATCGGATTAAGATAGAAAATAAATTTTCTTTGGGTGCACCTAGGGAAGAAATGGATCTGGTTTGGATTAGTTCCATGTTGTGCCCCGTTGCAGACTCAAATTACTGAAACAGGTCGAACCAAAACCAGATAGAGGACCAAGACACATGCCTAAAATTGAGACCCAGATGCTGATGTACATGTATAACATACGTATTTAATATACTTATTTACATATATGATATAAAATGTTGGCAGTTGACCAAGGTGTTCGTCCTGGTGTAAACTCTGACTAAATCCAGACCGGATTGTTGTTGGTCTATCCAGCAAACAAAACTAGGACCCAGATCCGGTTGTTTTGTCGGATCGCTTGGGTACATTGATTTTGCTGGACCGAGTGCCACCCCTCGTTGTACCGGCTAATATGTAATTTGGATTTTGTCAAAGCGGCACCCTTATGTGGAGCTAACATAATAGATGGAGAAAAGTATGAAACATTTGAAATTGGTTGATTGACTTGGTCCCGTTTGTTGTGCTTAGACTTGGGAACCTTAGCATTAGAGAAACCAGAGCAATACCAAATCAGGCCACAGCAAAAGAAGAAAATAAAATAAAATAAAAACATTGGCTCGGTCTAAACTCCTCACGTAGTAAGTGATTGTCAGTGTCAAACATGGTAGGCGAGTGACGTTGTCAGTGATTGATATTGTCAAACATGGCAGGCGAGTCGATTTCTTCTTGAGTTCTGGTTCGGATCAGTGCAAGGTCGATTTTGCAGAGAAGATATTAGGATTTCGAGTGCCATTCCGTACTGTCTGCTCGGGTGACCGAGCTGGCCTACCCCGTCTTAGGCAGGGCTTGAGCCTTAGGTTTTGATATATGGGGGCGAACTTGGATTGAGTGGCATAGAGCCGAAAGCTCAGCCCAGCTCGAATAAAAGGCACAAGTTTAAAGGAAAAACATCAATTCTACTAGAATCGAGTCTCAAACACCTACGTGGTCACAGTTTCAACATACACACTGCCTAACAACCTGAGCTTTAATTTGAAGCTATTGGTAGAAAAAGTGCGGGACATTTAAAAGCCAGTCCCTATAAAAATTTTATACCACTTAAGGTCCAATTATATTTTTCTTAACCCACAAAGTCTAAATGAATTAATTTAATGTTTTGCATTAGATTCTTTTAGTTAATATTAAGGACAAAAAGTGATAAAAATACCCTTTTTCTATTGTAATTGTATTGACCTTAATGTTAAGTGATGTCACTTATACTTTTTTTTTACAAGCTTTAAAATTCTATAATTCTCATTACATTTATCCATTTGCAACAAAATTTATATATTTATAATCCTCTTTTCGAAATCTACAAGACAAGATCCATTTGATTATTTAATTCCGAAAAACAAAATTTATCAATTTGGTGTATTTTGATTGAAAGCAACATATAAAATCTTTTAAATGCAACAAACAAAACCTTCTATTGAGTTTAAAAGGTTAACATGGAATTCCAAACAAATAAAATTTTTTAAACTCGTATCGGTTTTCTTAAATAAATTTATCTGTTGGCTTCCTCAAACAGATTTTATCTGTTGACTTCCTTATAAATAAAGATTTTATATGTTGGTTCCTCAAACAAATAAAATCTATCTTTTGGCTTCATCAAACAGATTTTATCTGTTGACTTCCTTATAGATAAATTATCTGTTGGTTCCTCAAATAAATAAAATCTATTTCTTGGCTTCTTCAAAAAGATTTTATTTGTTGGCTTCCTTAAAAATAAATATTTTATCTATTGGTTCCTTAAACAGATCTTATTTGTTCGCTTCCTTAGAGATAAAATTTGAAAGAGGGGAACAAATGAAATCCATCAAATTTGAGAGAGCTACAAGCATGTATCAATTTTTTTCTTTTTTGCTTGGATTAACTTTTACTGCATGAAGGGTGCTGCATGAATGTTATCCCCAATAGTCCAAACTCCAAACCATGGTTTTATTTCTATTAACAAGTTATAAATCTCCCCACGCCATAAAAATCACTTGGAGAATGCCAAATGCACCTTTAGTAAAATTTTAATGCATTTTCTATTATTTTGTTTTCCAATAAATGTTTTGTGCTGCAGTTTTGAGAGTGAACTACCAAGAAAGTTAAACGAATAATAAGATGCAGGGTGCTGCTTACCACGATCCTATCGCTTCCACCACCTTTGTTGCCCGGATTGGAAGATACAGTAGCAACAGGCACATTAGAAGTTTCACTGTACGAATGAGTCTCAAGGAAGATGGCCCTTCTTTGGCTATTGTGGGTGTCATTGGAGCTGCTTCCTTGTCTCATTGCCGCTCCCTTCTTGCTTGAGAAAGGCCTCAAACTGCTGCCTTCACCAGAGCAGTCGTCGTTGCCTCGCCGCTACCGCCTTGGTTGCCGTCGCCACCTCTTGCAATTACCAAACCGATGTACAATGGCTTGAGTTTGCGGTAGAAGGGGGAGAAGGAGAGGAAGAGGAGGGTCATTTATGTCATTTTACATTGATTTTTTGAACTTAAGGACCTAATGTGACAAACATTAGGTCGCTGGATCTATAGTATTATGGAAAAATATACAAGGACCTATGACCAAACGCCCCAAGATATTATTCACTTGGGCCCAGTATTTGTATTTTCATGTGGGCTGTGCTTCAGTTAAAAACTAGGTTGGCTATAGATATTGCTCAGCCCAACCTAGCCTAGCCCAAGCCAACCCATGAACACACCTAATTAGTAGGGCTATCATTTTAGCCCTTTTAAGAGAGGCCTCGCCCGGCTTGACCCGCAAATGCCCTCAAAGCGAGGGCTATTCTTTTTGCCCTAAAGCCCGAGGGTGGGGTACGGCCCAATTTTTTAAAGCCCATAATTTTGAGAGCCAAGCTAGAGCTTAACTTAACTAACCTAAGGGCGCTCGGCTCGGCCCTTTGTCTATTAATATGAAAAATAATTAATATGTATAATACATATGGATTTTTACATAAAAAAAACTCCTCTATTTGGCATTTAATAATAGATACTTCATATTTTATCAAAAAATAATAACTAAATCTGAAATAATTTTTTTATTAATATCCCCATAGATCACAATATTTTACCTATATTAAATTCGATGTTTTCTTTTGAATAATATGCTTGATTCTACTATTGAAGTTTGAGAGTTTAGAAGAGTAGCCATCAACATCATCGTTGAATGGGTTGAATTTTATCCACTAGCTATTAATTGACACTAATTTCTTTCTACCCCCTTACTTTTATGATTGTTGTTTCATACAAATGGACCCCACACCTTGGCCCCACATTTGGAGTAAAAATTTTTGACTCACGCATCAAATCATCTTAGCCATTCATTTTGAATAGTCTATGTTTAATTCCTTTATTATAAATCCAATGGTGGTATTTCAAAAAATTACAAGTTAGGATTAATGCTAATTTGAGAGTGGTTTAATATTTAGTTAAACCACACATAATATACAATTTATTTGAAAAAAGTTTAATGCCTATTTAAAATAAATCTAATTGAATCATATGACAATTGTTAAACATGATCCACTGGTTTGTATTATTACTTTATATAAAAGGGGCCCGATCTTATGAAAACTGTTTTTACACACCTACCATGAGCACTTTTATGGGACCCACTTATGGGTTCCATTTAAAGATGGAACCAGGGGGATGAAAAGATCTATGTGGAGCACACCAAATATAAAGTTTGGCCCCAAGCACATGTCCTTAACTCCTTCATCCGTAGCACACAAATCTAGTCCATTTGTATTGATGCATAGTCAATCCAACGGTCTAGTAAATTTCAATTTAATCAAAATTTGGGGCGTGCGACTATCAAAGAGTCTCCATGTATTGCAAGGTATGGATTGGGTGATGGATGAGCCCCACCTAGAGTTCTTACAAAAAAATGGTGAGAACTAGTTCTCATGAGATTATTTTATTATAAAAAGAATGCAGTACATGAATTATTAAAAAAACAGAACAACCAACAGAACTTTAACTACAACAGTCTTACTGATAGCCTAATGAAAAATAAAACCAAATACATTACTTAAGAGTATGTAACTACTGTTAGTATGCTAAGGTATTTAATAGTGTCTTTAATGTCTCAATATTCTCATGTCACAATACTATCAAATTAGATTATTTAATTTAATCCTAAATAGGAGGTCTTTTTGTTTATAGGAAATCCTAAACTATGATTTTAGATGATGACAAAGTAACTTATTTCGAGCATTTGTTTAGAAGTTGTGAAAAAATATTGACTTTTGTATTATACCAATCCATAACTCGAACAAAAGAGAGTCATCATGCTATAAACAATTATTATATATAATAATATTAAAAAATCATTTCATTCGGCCCTGCCCTTGAGGGAAATGTAAGGGCTTAATATTGTACGCCTACCGATGAATTTGAGGGCTCTAGCGTGACCTAACTCCGGCCTGCATATATAAGGGTAGGATGAGGGATTACCCTGGTTGGCTCGAGCCCAGTCGTTTGACATCCCTAAAAATTAGGAGTGTCTAAGGGTTGGCCGAGTTTGGCCCGTGGTTGTCCTTACCATACCCTCAATATATGCAACGCTAGGCCCATGTGGGCCAAAGTCCTCGAAGGATGCACTACATTGGCCCTTATCCTACCCTTGAAGGCCAAGGCAAAGTTCAAGATGTCCAAACAAGAAACTCATTATTTTACTTTTTAAACATTATTAGCAAGTATGAATGTGGACAGAGCATTATTTTTTCTAGCCTCTATTGTAAAGGGATCACATCCACGGTTGCCAACGGAGCAACCCCAGTGGTGGGGTCAGGGTTGGAGCTAGTTTTAGGGGAATGAGCACAGCTTATAACTCGAGCCTACGCAGGAGCCGTTTGGTAATCATGACATTCAAGAAACCACATTTCTCTCCGGTATTGTGCTGAACACCTGCTGTGCATCCCAAGGCGGCCTGCGTTTTCCCATACATATTGATTTTATGATTATGCAAAACAACATACTGAGAGCTTCGGGAAAAAAAAATTCAGGTTGAGAACTCAATTTAGAGAAATGGGCATGGACCCTTCTACTGTGTTTGAGAGATTTCAAAGAAGAACAGGCCAAAGATCAAATAGGCATGGTCGTAGAGGCTTATCTAGAAATGGGTGGTGTTATGCATTTAATAAAAAACATGGAGTGCTTTTTTAAAGAGCTACCTGTCACGGACCGATCGTCTCACCCACGATTTGTAGCCCGTGCGGCACTCAACTAATGCCCCGTGCACTTAGTGAGTAAGCCTTTCCTCCCAAGTCAATTGGAACTCACCCAACTCTAAGACTAACACCACACTCACAAGAGAAGAACACTTGGAGAATGCTAAAAGAACTAGAGAACTTCTTAACTCTTGGATGGATACAAATGAGGGAGGCCACCCCCTTATATACACATTGGCCTTACAAGGTGTGGCTTAGAATGTGCCACGTGTCAAGCATACATTGGTTGAGAGTCTTCTAGAACTCTCTCTAGAATGTTCTACACTACTCTTTACAAATATCTAAGTTTCTACACTATTCCAAGGTTGTAGAGAATGGTAGAAACTTCTAGACAACGGGCCCTTGGTCATGGGTCATAAGATTGGCCTGGCCTGAAGACCCATCTAGGCACAAAATGTAGGGCAATTTAGCAGATTGTGACAATCTCCCCCACCTAATCCGCAGACGTCCTCGCTGCGGCGTTCTCCTTGTGATAATCTTCGAGTACTTTCTCATATTGCCATAAAGTGTCTGCTCGTTTCCAGCTTGCTTCATGGTTGGGTTGGCCCTTCCATTTCACTAAGTACTCGATATATGGAAGGACACCACGCCGACTTACTCTTCGGTCGTCAAGGATGCGTTCAGCCTCTTTATCGAATGATGTCATCATTGTAGCCGATGGTCGATTGATGCAATTCCTTGACGGGTCTTCCTTGTCTTCATGATACGGCTTAAGACAACTCACATGGAAGACTGGGTGGATCTTGAAGTTAGATGGAAGGTCTAACTTGTAAGCCGCATTACCCACCCTTTTGATGATGGTGAAGGGTCCCTCATACCTTCGTATCAACCCCTTATGAAATTTCCTGAACACTTTGAATTGGTGGGGTTGTAGCTTCATCATTACTTTGTCGCCCACATTGTAATGCATCGGCCTTCGCTTCTTATCCGCCCATTTCTTCATGCGCTTGGTGGCCTTGTGCAAGTAAGCCTTGGCGACATCCTGTTGCTCATGCCAATCTTTGGCAAATGTGAAGGCAGCTTGACTACTCCCCGCATAACCTGTTGTGACTGTGTGGGGTGTGAGGGGTTGCTGCCCTGTTGCTATCTCAAATGGGCTACGACCTGTGGATTCACTTCTTTGAAGGTTATAACAGAATTGCGCCACGTCTAGATGACTTACCCAATCCTTTTGGTTTGTGTTGACTTAGTGCCGTAAGTATTCCTCCAAGAGTGCGTTGGTCCGTTCAGTCTGCCCATCGGTTTGGGGATGAAAACTTGTGGAGAAGTGTAGGTCGGACCCTAGCAGCTTGAACAACTCTGTCCAAAACTTCCCCGTGAACCTAGGGTCCCGATCACTTATGATGACTTCCGGCAAGCCCCAGTACTTCACCACGTTCCGGAAGAAAAGAATAGTTGCATCGGCGGCGGTGCAGTCTCTTGGTGCGGCAATGAAGGTAGCGTATTTGGAGAATCTGTCCACCACAACCATAATGCTACCTAACCCATTCACCGTGGGTAGGCACGAGATGAAGTCCATGGAAATACTTTGCCATGGTCGTACGGGGGTCGGCAACGGTTCCAATTCGCCAGCAGGCCTTTGATGCTCCACCTTGTCTTGTTGGCACACAAGGCAAGTCCGCACGTAGCCCTCAACATCCTCCTTCATCTGTGGCCAGTAGAATCGTGCACCAAGTAGTGCGAGGGTCCTCCTATATCCTGGATGACCAGCCCATCGGGTGTCATGGCATTCTTTTAGGAGGTCCCTCCTCAAGTTCCCCCACTTAGGCACATAGAGCTTGTTCCCTTTTGCATAGAGTAGGCCATTCTCCTCCCAGAAGCGCCTGGTCCTTCCATCCTTAGTAGCTTCCAACAAGCTTTGTGCCATTTTGTCTTTTGGTAAGCCCTCCTTGATCCTTTCAAGTATGGGATTGGTAATGGTGATGATGGCATTTAGCTCCACCAACTCCGCCTTTCTACTCAAGGCGTCCGCCACTTGGTTAGTGCGCCCCAACTTATACTCAATAACCATGTCAAACTCAACCAAGAAATATTGTCACCTTGCCTGCTTTGGTGTCAACTTCTTTTAAGTTTGAAAGAAGCCTGTGGCAACATTGTCTGTCCGAACAATAAACCGGGATCCAAGTAGATAGTGCCTCCATGTCCGTAAGCAATTCACAATGGCAGTCATCTCCTTCTCATGGACAGAGTATCTCCTCTCTGTCTCATTGAGCTTACGGCTTTCATATGCTATAGGATGCCCTTCTTGTAGGAGTACCCCTCTAATAGCAAAGTCCGAGGCATCAATGTGCACCTCAAATGGCTTGGTGTAATCCGGTAATGCCAACACCGGTTCCGTCATCACCGCTTCCTTTAAATCCTCAAAAGCTTTTTGGCATTCCTCCTTCCAATGCCAAGCTTGACCCTTCTTAAGTAGGTCGGTCAAGGGGGATGCCCTCTTGGAGAAACCTGATATGAACCTTCTATAATAGTTCACCAGGCCAAGGAATGATCTCAACTCTGTCACCTTGGTTGGAGGGCACCATTCCCATATGGCCTTGATTTTTCCTTCATCCATGCGAATGGTGCCTTCCTTTATCTTATGCCTTAAGAACATCACCTCTTCTTGGGCAAATGAGCACTTTTCCCTCTTAACATAGAGTTGGTTAGAGCGTAGTACTTGTAAAACTGTCCGGAGGTGCTCCTTGTGTTCCTCTAGAGTTTTGCTGTAGACCACAATGTCATCTAGATATACCACCACGAACTTGTCCAAGTAGGGATGGAAAATCCGATTCATAAGTGTACAGAACGTGGCTGGTGCATTTGTCAGGCCAAATGGTATGACCAAGAACTCATATGCGCCATAGCGTGTCACACATGTGGTCTTTGGCTCATCTCCTGCTGCTATCCGGACCTGATAATATCCCGACCGAAGGTCCAACTTTGAGAAATACTTTGCTCCACCAAGCTGATCGAACAAATCTGCTATGAGAGGGATAGGGTACTTATTCTTGATGGTGACTTTGTTGAGTGCCCAATAGTCAATGCATAACCGAAGACTACTGTCATGTTTCTTTTGGAACAACACCGGTGCTCCATATGGTGCTTTGGAGGGTTGGATGAACCCTGCATCGAGCAACTCCCGCAGCTGCTTCTTCAATTCTTCCAACTCTGGAGGAGCCATCCGATAGGGACTCATTGCTGGTGGCATGGCACCAGATTCCAACTCTATCTTATGGTCCACCTCCCTCCTTGGTGGAAGCCTTTTGGGAAGCTCTGGTGGCATCACATCCTTGAACTCTCCAAGGACTTGATCAATCTCCTTTGGCACATCTGCGTGTAGGACATCCTTGTCTTCCACTAGTGCTGCTAGGTAGGTGTCTTCACCCCTCTTGACACCTTTGGCCAACTGCAGAGCTGATAGTGTGGCCACCTCCCTCTTAGCCTTAATAGCTGGGACCATGCAAGGTTTCTTTTCATCCATGATGCCAACAGCGTCTAAGTGTAACATTGGCACCGCCTTAGTTGGCTTAAGAAACTCCACCCCTAGCACCGCTTTGAAGTCATCCAAGGGGACCACAGTGAAGTTGGTTTTGCCTTTCCAATCCCCGACTTGGATTTCTACCCCCTTGGCAACTCCTTTGATGGGTCAAGCTTCAGAGTTTACAGCCTTCATACGGCTAGAGTCCTTCTCTAGTTTCAGCCCCAACTTGTGTGCTTCATCTTCGGCAAGGAAATTATGTGTAGCACCCGTGTCTACCAATGCTTTGGTGACCTTGCCGTTGATATGCACATTGACATACATAAGGCTTTTGTTGACGGGTGGGGAGCCGGTTGCTTGTTTCTTCACTACATTGAGTATGGTGAGGGCATTCATCGTAGGGTCATCAGTGCCTTCCTCATCACTAGAGGTTGCCTCCTCTTTTCCTTTCAACAAGGCATTGAGGGAGCGCCTTTTTGGACACTCAAACAACTTGTGCCCAAGGCCCCCACAAATGTAGCACTGGATTTGACTAGACTTCCCAGTCCCACTGGGTTTGTCTTGGCCCTTATGTGAGAAGAAAGGCTTTTTCCCACCATCTTTAGAATCACCCTTCTTGTCTCCCCCACCTTTGCCTTGGTAGGGCTTGGTGGGTTTTGGCTTCCCTGATTTAGCCTTTTTAGTGAACTTTGTCAATTTTTCGGCCGTGGCAAGGGCCGTGGCTAGGTCCTGTACATTCCTCCTTTGAAGCTCTTGTTCAGCCCATGGTTGTAACCCATTCATAAAGAAGAACAACCGATCTTCATCAGTCATATTAGTGATATCCAACATACAATGGGTGAACTTCTTCACATATTCTCGGATAGAGCCATCATGTTTGAGCTTCATCAAGTTTTTCCTAGCCAAATACTCCACATTTTCAGGCAGGAATTGAGACTTCAGTTCCTTCCTGAAAATCTTCCCATGACTCAATGGTACAAAAACCTCTCTCCATATCATTGAGCCGTCTACGCCACCACAACATGGCATCATCCTCCAGATACATGGTGGCCATTTCTACCTTAGTTGCCTCATCCTCCACTTTGGCAACCTTAAAGTAATGCTCCATATGCCACAAGAAATTTTCTACTTCCTTAGCATCCCTAGCACCTTTATAGCATTTGGGTTCAGGTAACCGTACCTTTCGGGCCTCCTTGACGGAAGTGCCTCCATTGGCAACAGCTCGCTCCAACACAGCAAGTTGGTTCTTGACATCCTCATCCCTTGCACGAAGATCTGCCAACAACTCTACCCTTAATGAGGCGATGGTTTCCTTGACCTCCTCTTCCATGCAATCTGACTATCTCGTCAACAAACTTCCTGGCCATCTCTGTGAATGTCATCCCTTTCTTGAATGGAAGGAAATGTGCTGACTTAGTCAATCTGTCCACTATTACCCAGATCGCATTGTTCCTCCTACTGGTCGGCGGAAAACCGGAGACGAAATCCATGGTAATGTGCTCCCACTTCCACTGTGGAGTGTGCAAGGGATGTAATGATCCTGGAGGTCGCTGATGATCAGCTTTCACCCTCTGACAGGTCAAACATCGAGCTACGAACCCTGCGATCTCCCGCTTCATGTTGTTCCACCAAAATCTATCCCTCAAGTTCCTGTACATCTTCGTACTCCCTGGGTGCATCGCATAACGGGCTTCGTGCGCATCTGTCATCAACTTTTCTTTCAGCTCATCCACAACGAGAACACACAATCTATTCCTGAAGTACAAAACTCCATCTACCAAGCTGAAATCTGGTCGATCTGAAATCCGATCTCTGAAAGTCACCAGAAGGGGGTCCTCAAACTGGCGATCCTTGATCTGCTGAATTACCTCAGGCTGAAACACGACGGTAGTAGCTAAGGTCACCAATTCGCCTACCATTCGAACCTCAACAGGCTGATCATGCACAAGCATATAGAATCCTGCCAACAACTGAAGACTGTCTGTCCTCCTGCTAAGTGCATCTGCAACTACATTTCCTTTGCCTGGATGGTACTTGATCGGAAAGTCGTAATCTTTGATGAACTCCAACCACCTCCGCTGCCTCATATTTAAGTCATGCTGATCGAACAAATACTGCAGACTGTGATGATCGGAATGGACCTCGAACTTAACACCGTACAAGTAATGCCGCCACAACTTCAGTGCAAATACAATGGCTGCTAACTCCAAGTCATGTGTGGCATAGTTCTTCTCATGCTCTTTCAGCTGTCTGGATCCATAGGCAATCACTTTCTGATTCTACATCAGTACACAGCCTAGTCCAACTCGAGAGGCATCGGAATAAATCACGAATCCCTCACTACCATCCGGGAGAGTCAACACTGGCGCCGTAGTGAGCTTTTCTTTTAACATCTGAAAACTACGCTCACATTTCTCTGTCCACTCATACGGAACCTTCTTCCGAGTCAACTGAGTCAACGGGGCTGAAATCTTCGAGAAGTCCTGCACGAACCTGCGGTAATATCCCGCCAATCCTAGAAAACTCCGAATCTCTGTCACTGATCTAGGACGGGGCCAATGGACTACTGCCTCAATCTTAGCTGGATCCACCATCAATCCATCTCTCGAAATCACATGTCCCAGAAATCCAACTTGCTCTAGCCAGAAATCACACTTAGACAACTTTGCATACAACTTGTGATCTCTAAGCAGCTGCAATGCCTCCGCAGATGATCTGTATGCTCCTCAGCAGTCTTCGAATAGACCAATATATCATCTATAAAAACCACAACAAACTTGTCCAAAAAGGAAGTAAACACCCTATTCATCAATGCCATAAAAGCTGCGGGTGCGTTCGTCAAACCAAATGGCATGACAAGGAACTCGTAGTGTCCATACCGAGTCCTGAAAGCTGTCTTAGGAACATCCTCATCCTTCACCCGGAGCTGGTGATATCCTGACCTCAAGTCAATCTTCGAGAAGTGAGCTGCACCCTGAAGCTGATCGAACAACTCATCAATCCTAGGCAATGGATATTTGTTCTTGATGGTCACTTTATTCAACTACCTGTAGTCAATGCACATCCGGAAACTGCCATCCTTCTTCTTAACAAACAATACAGGAGCTCCCCAAGGTGAAACACTTGGGCGTATGAACCCTTTATCCAACAGATCCTGCAACTGTTTCTTCAATTCCAACAATTCTGCAAGTGCCATACGATATGGAGCTCTACTGATGGGTGCTGTACCTGGCATCACGTCGATCGAGAACTCTACCTCTCGAACTGGTGGCAACTCTGGCACCTCCTCCGGAAAGACATCCGGAAACTCGCTGACTACTGGGATCTCACTGAGCTGTCGCTGATTCTTCCTCTCTGAAATGAATGCAAGAAATCCCTCACATCCCCTACGAAGCATCCTGTCCGCTTTACAAGCAGAGATCACACGCCTTGGGCACTTCGTCTGGCTGCCCTCAAATCGAAATCCGCTGCCCAGATCAAAATAGATAGCCTTGCTGTAACAATTGATACAAGCATGATATCTCGCAAGCCAGTCCATACCAAGAATCACATCAAAATCCAGTGTCGTGAGCAATACGAGGTCTACCGGGAGCTGATGACCAGCTATCCGCACATCACACTGAGGGTAGAAAACACTGCACTCCACCCATTTACCAACCGGAGTGGATACTAGCAACAAGTATGGGAGTGGCGTGGGTCGCTGTCGAAGCTGCACAGCAAAATGGGGTGCTACGTACGAACGCGTAGACCCGGAGTCAAACAAGGCTAAAGCTTCAGCATCAAAAATTAAAATTTTACCTTCCACGACCGTAGCTTCCTCCGCGCCCTCATGCGTAGCAGCATAAGCTCGAGCTGTCTGGCGGTTCTGCTTCTGGGCTGGGAGAGCTGGCTGGGATTTGCCCTGCGCTGTAGATCCTGCATATCTCGTCTGTGGAGAGGACTGAAACTTCGGGCATTGGGCCCGCTTGTGGTCCGTAGAACCACAACCGAAACAGGCCCCACTCTTCCTCCAACATCTGTCTGTAGGGTGATCCTTCCCACAGTGACCACAAACCATCTGAGTACTGCTCGAACTACCCTGCTTACCCTTGAACTTCTTCTGGAACTGACTTCTGCCACTGGAACCTGCCGCCCTCTTGGCCTCAGTTCGCTCCTCCTCAAATATGGCCTCTGCATCATAGGCCCTGTCAATAGCGTCATCCAAGGTAACCGGCCACATGCATGCAACTACGTGGCGTTTATGCCTCGGGTTCAGGCCGTTGACGAAGCGAGTCACCTTCTTATGCTCAGTGTTCACCATATCTTCTGCGAAATGAGACAACTCTGTAAACTTGTGCACATAATCTGCCACCGATGTCTGTCTCTGCTGAAGATTGAAGAATTCCACTTCCTTGGCTCGCTGAATATGGAGAGGCATGAACTTCCGACGGAATTGCTGCTTGAAGGTCTCCCAAACTGTGGCACTGGGCATAGTCTGGAATGAGCTCTTGACACTCCTCCACCATGTCTTGGCTACACTCCGAAGCATAGAGGCTGTGAGTACTACTTTCTGTTTGTTGCTACACACAATTGTATCAAAAAGCTCTTCAGTCTGCTCCAACCATTGCTCAGCCTGCAATGCATCCTCTATCCCTTGGAACTCAGTCGCCCCTCGCTTACGGAACTTGTCAAAAAGAGCATTTGGATCTGATTCCTTGGGCTGGAAGATCACTTGCTGGTCTATACGAGGTGATGCTGACGCGGCAGCCTGACTCTGCCTATCTACCATGGATGCCATCTGCGCCTGTAATGACTGCATAGACTGCATCATCATCATCATACGCTCCTCACTACTTATATGAGGGGGTAACGATCCACTATCACCGTTATGGCCCTGTTGATTCTCATCCCGAGATCCTGATCCTGATGCCATCCTGCAAAATGAAAAGAAACACGGCACACAAATATAAAACGCCCTAGGTTAGTCAAATCCCAAGAGTCCACATATTAGACTTAGCTTCAACTAGTTGACATCGTCATCTCACCACGATCTTAGATGCCTACATGCTTATAACTAGCACGCTCTGATACCATACAATACGTATGTCACGACCCGAGCCCAGAAATCGGGGGTTAGCGAAAAACTAAACTAGTGACACACATACTCCCGTGCACGTACATCCAAACCTAGTCCAGATGCACACACACAAGGGATCTAACACGTGCGAACTAAGCGTACGCGGAAGTTGTACATATTATAGCAAGCAACAAAGGAAAAGCGGAAGCCAAAACAAATACGGAACGGAAACGACAACGATAAATACGCTGATATAAAATCCGAATACACACCCAAAATCATGATATACAAAATATACAGAGTACAAAGTCCAAAGTCCAAAATGCCAAATACAAATCTCCCAAAAAACCAAAACCAAAGGCCACTGAAGATATGCATATACGCACTCGGCAGAGATGCTCAGGTCCACTCTGCCAAACCGGAGGGTGCCTCTAAACTCGGCCCTGCAGCCTCCTCGACCCCCGGGGAGCTGGGCAAGGGATCTGTGCCTGCAACACCACAGACAACACAATGAATACAACGATCCAGCAAATACAAGTAACAGGGATGAAACACTCATAGTATCAAATAGAATAATGACAGAAGATTAAATACAGAGTCCATCTTAGTATGCTAAGCAAATCGTGCATAGAAGTAAAGCATGATACGTGGATCAAAGCATAGAAATACTGAACTAAGTGGCTACTACGTTAACCATATTCTCTCCAATAAAGAGCAGAGCAGAGTAGAGGAGAACACCACTAATCGGGCCAGGGTACAAGTGGGTCTCGGTTTCCTGGGTTCCGGGGTCCCAAGACAAAGCGACACTGCAGTGATACAGAGATACAGAGATCTAAGCCAGAGGTAACCCCGTCGGGCATCCTAGGGCTGAGGCTGAGTAGAGCCAGGCTAATACCAATCAAATCAAATCCATAGAAAGGGAGATTATCCACTTTGGACTCACCGATGGCAAGGACCGGATCTTATCCTCACGTATTAATCTCTGGGCAGAGCCACCAGGGAATACCCAACAGTCAGAGACACACAAAGCCAACAAAGCATAAGCCCAAGCACAACATAGATCAAAGCTTAGTGCGGAACGAAGAATAGAACAGATATACAGGACGAAAGCAAAATGACCTCGTAATGCATAGACATAGATTTGCAGAACAGAGGGCAAAACTGTAAACGATATGCAATGCATCTCAGATTAATACGGAATCAAGGTTAATTACAAGCCAATACTAATCTAGTTGTTCACTGTCACTAACCTTGCATGTTGATGTAGTTTTAAGTTATTCGATGCACCGTTGCCATCTTAGTGTTGCAATGTGTAATCCTCACGTGCACCGAAGTCCCTTAAACCAACACCCATGGGGAGGTGCTTAATAGTAAATCAATGCTCACATGAATAAGTCACAGCCTAACAAACTATTCATGCGATCTAAAGAATCCATTGGGCCGGTTTACGTGTATGGTTTCTTGTATTTAAGCCCTACAAAGTCTCACCATTATCCTAAGTTTTATTTCGGATTTGCCATGCCTTATGGTTTAGCCATGGGTGACCTACAGCTTAGCCGAATACATCTTACGCACTAGCCGTAACATGTCTACGGCTGAACCGTGGTTCCCTTCAGAACACAGCTAAACTGGTCATCTTTCACCTCTGAACTGATACCTCTTACGGCTGAGCTACGGTTCAGCATACGGCTTAGCCGTAGACCAATCCATGGCTTAGCCGTAGCCACACCGTAGGAGTACTGTATCGGAAAAGTTTCGACTGATAAGAGATTTAATTCACGGCTGGGTTACGGTTGGGTCACGGCTAGCTTACGGCTTAGCCGTAGAACAATTTACGGCTCAGCCGTAGCCTAGCCGTAGAACAAAAGGTGAAATTTCAAGTCTCCGGGGTTTGAGCCATACAAAGTTACGGCTTAGCCGTACAATACAGAGAACCAATTCGGGATAGTTACAGAAATGGAAATTTTGTACAAAAATGTCTCCAAAACGAGTTCATCTGATCCCAACATCTTAGAAATTGGCTGTAAAACATTCTATACAAGGAATAAGAAGGAATCAAAGCAATCAAACAAAACACCCATATGTGTTATCAAATCCTGTACGTGTACTTGCCTCAAAACTCTGTCAATCCACTGAATCAAGCTCCAAATCAACTAAAATCAAAGCAAATCAAAGAAACAACACATGCATGAGATAAGGACACAAAAATCAGAGAAGGAGAGATGCAATTGGAGAAGAAGAAGGAAGAGTTACAGAGAACCCACTTACCAAGCCACAGACAGAGAGGGAGAAGAGAAACAAAACCCAAATCAAGATGGGTGCAAGCTCCCAACACCAACCAAGAACGAGAAGAGGAGAGAAATGGAAAAGAAGGAACGTGGCTCTCTCTCTCTCCCAGAGCTGTGCATGCAACGTTGAGGAAGTGAAATGACCAGGAGAGAGAGACATCTGGAGGATGACTCATATATATAGGTTTGGAGTTTAAATCACGAACCAAAGAGTTTAAGCTATTTACAGTTTTAAGTCATACGAGGGTCTAACTTCTCCAATTGACTCCGAATGAGTCTGAGACAATTACGGAAAATAACGAGCTCAACAAAATACCCGTGCTGACACCAAGATGATGCAAAACTGATGCAAGCAAAGCAAAAGCAAAATTACGGAAAAGGGCTTAGAACTACCTATCTCAGGTCAAAGGTTACTCCACTACCTATCCAAGACCAAAACCAAGTCCGAAAGAATAAAACAACAGAAAAACACACTAATGAGCCACTAATCCGGCTCAAAGGGGATCGGAGTGTTACACCAAGTCCAAGTCCCCAACTGGCTCACGGGAAGTGTCTCGTCCCTTCCCCCTCTTTCCACCCTTGCCAAGGACCTCGGTGAGTTCGCTTTCGTGAGATGCCATCACAACTTCTTCCTTGTGATCTTGCCTTAAGGGTGATGAACCAACCTTGGCTCTGATACCACTTGTCACGGACCGATCGTCTCACCCACGATTTGTAGCCCGTGCGGCACTCAACTAATGCCCCGTGCACTTAGTGAGTAAGCCTTTCCTCCCAAGTCAATTGGAACTCACCCAACTCTAAGACTAACACCACACTCACAAGAGAAGAACACTTGGAGAATGCTAAAAGAACTAGAGAACTTCTTAACTATTGGATGGATACAAATGAGGGAGGCCACCCCCTTATATACACATTGGCCTTACAAGGTGTGGCTTAGAATGTACCACGTGTCAAGCATACATTGGTTGAGAGTCTTCTAGAACTCTCTCTAGAATGTTCTACACTACTCTTTACAAATATCTAAGTTTCTACACTATTCCAAGGTTGTAGAGAATGGTAGAAATTTCTAGACAACGGGCCCTTGGTCATGGGTCATAAGATTGGCCTGGCCTGAAGACCCATCTAGGCACAAAATGTAGGGCAATTTAGCAGATTGTGACATACTGCTTGCATAAGGAGTTGATGAAGTCACTACTGGACTGTTGGATTTTGAAATGACAACCATATATGAATGTTTGCTCAGTGGTAAGGGAAATTATATACGTTGGATTTTGAACTTTGTGGTCATTGTCATTGAACTGTATTATTGTAAAAACTAATAAACCCATCCAAAACTAATAATAAACCCATCCAAAAGTTTTTTTTCCAAAAAAATAAATAAATAAATGAAACTTCGTCATGAAATCAAGCAATGAACCAAAGATCGCTGCTTTTCTCCACAATCTGTGAAAAGCAGCAACTCAATAGTGAACCTAAGATCCATGCATGATATTTGGTATTCTTTATGTCAAGCCCTCAAAATTGAAACCTAGGGTTGTGTGAAGTTAGGGGCCAATTAAAATTTTTCTCAATAATAAACTAGTAAACCGTTTGTGTTTAATACAACATGCGACCCCAATCATGGTCCCACAATTGATTGTAATCTGTGCTGAGTCCAAATATTGGTTAATACACCAATCAATACAATGGAGACTTCATTAGACACGGAGAGTACAATCAATAGTTCAAAGTAAGCATGTAAACAAATTACTAAAGTTACAGTAGATAATTAAAAGATATGTTAATTAAATGACCATAACTCAAAACCTAGGCTAACTGAAGTAAATAAACAACTACTCGTAAAAGCATGAAGGCACCCTTGTGCTGGTCATGACAAATCAGTAGATGACGTCTATACATCACTTTTACTGAACCACATCAGGCTCAACCGCTTGTGATATTTCGGGCGCAACCTACTATGGTAAGCAGACTTGGTACCTATGTACCAAATACTATAACATCAGTCTACAACAGTAGATGGTGAGTGAATAAACATAAATCATAATAATATACAATATCAAAATGAAATAAAGACATATGATCATAAGAGTAATAAACAATAAGTGTATAAAAAAGAACGAAATCTTAATCCATAGCTACACAAATGTGCACAACCACATAAGCCAATATCCGAGTAAAACTTGGCCCATAATTCAGTGGCCTAATCCTTCTTCAAATGCTAGGCAACTTGTCCATATATGGTAGATCAATCCGCCTTCGGATGATAAGCATCTTGTCCAAAGTTATAGAGCACAAGGCCCAGTACATAATGGTTGCTTAGTTCGCCTTAGGGTGCATCACACCTAGTCGAAAGTCATAGGATACATTCGTACTAATACCAATCTGCGCAGTCATCCAAAAGACCCTGATCTCACACAATGCACACACAGGCCAACTCAATAGTGCGCAGACAAAAGTTCCTAAGTCAAATTGATAGGGACATCAAATCTGATCCCCCTCGTTCTTATAAGGTGTTTCAAAGAAGAAGGCGCAGAGCAACGGATCAAGCTTTGATTTGGATGGATGATCAATACCCAGGCTTTGCTCGCGAAGAAATTGAAAATCCACCATTGATCTATCATCACGATGACGTCCGACGGCTAGATTTCGTGGAATTTCATTGAGAAGGCCCCATGTATGCAATTGTCTTAAAGGCCCCACAATGGAAAGTGCCACATGGGAGGAAATAAAAAAGTTTTTGAAGTTTAGAGAGGTCCAAATAATTAAAAGAGTTTTAGAAAAAGGAAGGCACCCATTTGTTTTTGTTAAATGCATAAGTAATAAATAAGAGCCGCCCACAACTTAAAAGAAAAAGGGTTTTACCTTGGGATTCGTGTGCACATCCCATGAGCACAAATCCCAAGGCCTTTGGGTGCAAGTTTTTGTTTTTTTATTTTATTTTATTTGCTTTTGTTTGATGATGTCATCTTAAGGGTATTTTTAAAGACTTCTAATGTATTTTTTTGGTAATGCTTATGACATTGAATGTAAAGGATAGACCTCTTGTTCTACCTTCAACCTCTGGAGTTCACATTTCTCTTGAAATCTCCTATAATGCCTCCTGATCGGAGTTTGGTGAGAGCCCAATAAAGGTATCTTCTATCTCTTTCACTTTTCCACTTCCAAGAGCACTTTTGTTCATACTTTTGATCATTGCCACCTAGATCTAAAGCCGCCTTACCAACTACATCAAACCTGAACTATCCCAAATCTGAGCCCTACAGGTCTAGATTCATTTTGTTACCAAACTTCAGATCTAAACCTTATTATCCCAAACCTTTTAGATCTGAAATTTATTTCAGATTGAACTTTTATTAGATCTAAATCTATATTGATCTAAAACTATCATTGGATATGCACTATTGGCCCTATGCAATTTGTGTACCCGACAACTCAACTCAAACTCCTAGTTATGTATGGTTGGGTAATTAATTTCATTTAAGTCAAAAAGGTTCTTAGCCCAGGTCCAACATCAAGAGGGTTCGGTTAATTTGTGCATTACATACAAATCATGTCATCTATAAGAGATACATTTGCTTTCCAATGACCCTCATAACAAGTCCTCAAATACCCCCCCCAAATACGTGTGCAAAGAGGCTCTACAATCAACCCCATTTAGCTATGAATGGATTCCTTAAGCAACTCCACGAACAGCTCACACCCGGGCCTCCATCACCATATAACAATTCCAAAAAAAAAAGATGTTTTAGTCCCCTGTTCTTCTCCATTCGTTCCTACATAAAAGATGGGCATTTTTTCTTCCATTTATCACATTCCAACCACCTCAAAACATCCATTAATCCATTCCACAGATTAACACATCCTAAATCTAGCATTTTTAACATAAAGAAACCAAAATGAGCAAAGGGGTGTATAATGACAAGTAAAATGCTAGAATCAAACATCACACAATGCACATCACTAATGAGAGATGTAAATCCATTGCCTTTGATGAAGAAATGTAAACTGGGTATGCCCTAGCTCACCAGATAAACCCAACGAAGCTCAAATTCTAGCAAATCTGAACCCAACACAAATCCAACATACAAATGCAAAGAATAGAAGCTAATGAGTATTTTAAAAACCATTCTAGACCAAAACTCCAAATGACCTAATTTATGAGGGAGGAAAACCATACCTAGGGCTTGTTTAGTTTGTTGGAAAACTTGAAAATTGGCTCCTTAGAGAGAGGAGAGATTGGAGAGGATGGTGGTGACAGTCTGGTGACGGTGACGATGGCTAGATTCCGGCGGCAACAAGGGTGGCAGCAAGGTGAGAGGAGGAAGGAGGAGAAAGGAAAGTGCAAGAAGGGAAATGGGAGAGAAAGAGAGAAATAAATGAGAAGAGGGAAGTGGGAGGTGGCTATCCGGCGGACTGGAGGAGCTTGGATCACTGATGACGGTTGGCCATGACGTGGGGGTGGGGTGGTGGGGTGGGGGTGGGCAACGGAAAATGAGAGGCTGGGACGGTTCTGGGAGAGGGGAAATGAAATTGGGAGAGGAAATAAGAGAGGAAAAAGAGTGAGACAGATTTTTTTTGTTTTTATAAAATAAGAGGTGGGGCCCACACAATTACAACTTCGTCAAAAACTTTGTTTTAGCTATATTTTACATATCAAAGATCAGATTGAGTCACTGCAAGTGCCACCGTTCATAAAATAAAACAAGCTCTCAAATGAGTATACTTTTGGCATAGTTTCGAAGAAGAAAAATTTTGGCCTATTTTGATGGGTTTTAAGGTATTTTTTATAAAATGGCCTAATTTTTTGAAAAGAAGGTATTTGGTGGTTTAGATGGGTCCGAGTCAGCTAGGTTAGAAAAATAAAGTTAATAGAATTAGGAGAGCTATCCAATAATCCCAAAACCTCACAATTTGAAAAACTACAAAAAAATGGCTTCTAAACTTTTTAAAATTACAACCTACTCTCCTACTGAGCTCAAACAAGCTTAGAACCCAATCAAAATTCGCACACATGATTTTAACAATAAGTCAAACTTGTTTAGTTTCTAAACACTCTTAAATGGACTAATAGACAATTAACTAAAGCTAACTACAACATGGGTGTTTGGGACGTTATACTTTAAACAAAGAAAAGAAAAAAAAAAGGGGAAGAAATTATCCGGATTTTTTTTGGATAAAATGAGATGAGTTTTAGAAAAAGAAAGAAATTACATTAAAACAGAGAAAAAAAGATTTTTATAAAAAAAATTAAGCTTAAACTATAATTAAATGGATTTATGAAGAAAAACAATAAAATGACGAGATAATTTTTGTGCATTTTTCTGGGATGAAATCACCCAGTGGACAATATCATCAATCCATTTGACAATATCATGTCTTAGGTTTGTAGGGTAGTTGATCAATCTTTTACAAATCATATAATGAAGTGTGTTCAATTCATCCACTATCAAATCCATTACTAAAGTTAGTTTAAATATTTTGGATTAACAAAGAAAAAAAAAAACAATCTTGAGATCTAAAACTCTAAACAAACAATACAATAAATAGGCGAAAACCTCACATTTTATTACTCAAAGATTATCGAACATGGCTCCCTGCATGTTGCTCACAAACATCAACACTTATGGAATTCTCCAAACAAATGGCTTTAAACTTTGAATGTTCGCAAAAGCATACCCATGTTCATCCCCTACTACTCCACTCAAAGTCACTGCCAAATTGAGAGAAAATCTTCATTTACGCATTCATTGATCACCTTGCACATGCGGGGGAGGAGGCGACAACACACAAAAAATGCAATACCTAGGACAAAAGCTCACTTTACTATTCAAAGATTATTGAATATGGCTCCGTACATATTGCTCACAAACATCAAGACTTTTGAAATTTTAAATCACCATCAAATTGAGAAGAAACTTTATTTATGCATTTCACCAAAACACCTTGCACTCCACACTTGAATTATGGGGCAACAAATGCGTAGAAACTATGCATGAAATCCACACAATACTGAGACTACTTATGGAAGACCACTAGGATACAAAATGCAATGATTTTTATCTTTTCCATCATTATATAGCAGAAAATGGAGCAGAATATCATTTTTTCGCAATGAAGGTTGATGATATTGTCAACTTGGGTGATTTTAGGGAGAAAAAAAATGTATGATCAGTTATCTCGTTGTTACTAAATTTTGAGTTTTTACGAAAACCCCCTTGACTAGTAGTCAAGAAGAGGAAAAGTAACTTGAATCTAGAAGTGTAATGTGACATTTGACATCTGTGATGGAGAGTCTTCAAATGGCTTTTCAATATCCAACTTCGTTTTGGCATTTTGGGTGAAGAGTCTTCAAATGACTTTTTTAACCGCTGGAAGTGTCATCAGGCATTTCACAACTCAGTTTGAGATGCTCCTGCAACTTTTTACCTCTTTATTTAGTATTTTTGACCGTTTTATACCTTTTTCACCAACCTCCATTTCCACCGGCTCTCCCTTCTCCATCTCCACGTCTCACCAACGCAACCCCTTCTTCTCTTCGACTTTCTCTTCATTATCTCCTTGTCCGTCTCCATCATCACCTTCTTCTAAACATACATAGAACTGTGAAAGAGAAGGCTCCATGTCCTCCTCTCCCTTCCTTCCTTTCCTACCTTATGGTTTCTGTTTTCCGAGCTTCTTTTTAAGTGCTAAAGCAAATGATCACATCACCCTCCCAAGCTGCCATAATCACATGGATGGGGAAAAGCAGCGTGGCCCACTTTCCATCTTTCATTCAAACCGACAGCGACCTTGAGAACTCGGATAGAGATGAACGATGTTCTACTTGCATCAGTTCAATCCACGAGTGGACAATGCAGGGAGTGAGAATTCTGATACATGAGAGCAATGATCCCAGTGAAATATTCTCATCACAATGAACTGTTGTGAGTTGTGGGTGGCTGTTAGTTGTATCTTGTACAGAGTTATTGAACTGATAGTTTCTGCACTTTTTCTCTCTATATGCAGATATAAAGAGAAATTACAAGAAATATAAATAAAAGTACAAAGATTCTTGATTCTACAATTTACAGGTCCGATTCTTTTGTTTTTTACTTTCCAGTACTAGAGAGAATAATGGGTGGATGGAAAATCCAATGACAATTAGATTACAGGTTAGCCTTCGAATTTTAAAGGGGTAAAACTCTAAAGAAAAGTAAAAAGAAAAAAAGTTTTTGACTTTCCAGTAATAGAGAGAATAATGGGTGGATGGAAAATCCAAGGACAATTAGATTACAGGTTAGCCTTCGAATTTTTCAAGGGGTAAAACTCTAAAGAAGAGTTAAAAAAATAAAAAATTAGGGAGGGGAAATGGCGGAGGTTGCTTTTCCTCTCCTTGACTGACAGTCAAAAAGTTTTTTTGAGTAAAAACCCAAGACTAGGGGCTAGTTTGAGGTGTTTACAAAAAAATAAGGGCCTTTTTGTAAAAAGCTCATTGGTAGGAAAAATAAAATAAAAAAATTCTGCAAGTATTTATTGCACACCCTTCAATAATCAAAGTTTAAGTATTTTCCCCTTAATGACATTGGATATAAGAACTACCACCCCGTGGCATATTTTAAGGCTTGTGATATCGTACCATTATTAAAATTTTGATGGTTGCCAATGTCAGATTTAAAAATAGTTTTACGGTTAACATCCAAAAAGTAACCACCTTTTTTCAGTCATTTTTTCTGGCATAAATATCGGTACTGTTCCGTTTAGGCGTCTATATGACTTTTCGTCTAAATTTTGGTTAGATTTCGGACGAAATGTATTTTTTAAGGGGTTTCAAAAAAACGTCAGATGATCGGGCCCCCGATCGCCGTCTGAAATTGAAAACAGCCGAAATGCTTGCCACTAGTCGTTATTGCTTGCTGCTTTTCATCGCTGTATGGCCATCAATGCTCGCTGTCACCGCTCTGTACTCTTTCCTGCACCTCTCCGGCATTCCTATCATTCCCTCTCCTCTTCTCCCCACTCTCTCCTCGCCCGGGAAACATTCCCTGAGCGCATTGAAGACAGATAGCCAAGAAAAACCCCAAGTTTGTGTAGAAGAACGAGAAAACCCACTTTTTGATTGAAAGATTGTAATTAGGATAGCTTTTATTACCAGATTATATTTTCTTAACTCCTAAGTTTTCTCTATTTTTTTAATCACTTTTTGTTAAGAATAAACTAAACTATGCGAAGTAACAATTGAATTCTTACGTGATTTGGAACGTTGATTAGTAAAACCAACACAATTTACATGCTGCCACGACGACCTACTCAATCAGCAAACAGGGCGGTTTGAAGCCATATGCTATATTGGCATGTGCAGTGACCAATTGGCTGCCCAGTTGGGTTACTCCAAGGACCAATCAAATTAATGTAATTAAAATAGCTAAAAATAAACAAAGTCAAACCATGAGGATCTCTTTTCAAATTCTTCGAAACTTGTGTTTTAGTCCATTGGTTTTGAGGAAAGGAAAATCTCATTGTTAATCAGGTGGAATTTAATTGTGTAAAGATAACTTTAATCCTATAGTGAATTTCAATGCAATCTTAATGGCATTTTGGTGAACTTCAATATTAGCTATAGATGGTTTTGATCCAACAGTATATTTGTATGAGAAGTAGGCCTTGAAGTTTAGATTTTTCTTCAATGGAAACATATTTTATATCGCATTTTGCTTATAGAAAGAAGGGAAATGGATTAGAGATGAAAATAATAAGAGAAACAAAAAAAAAATGCATGAGAAATGAGAACAATCCATGTGGAAATTAATAGCTAATTTATCCTATGTGGGGCACACTTCTTCATGGTGAAACTTGTTCATATATCACACACAATCCCATGTGTAAGAGTTATTTCGGAATTTTTCTCCAATTGGAGTTTCATAGACAGTTGGATTGATTATGTCCGCAAAACATTTCCGTGTTGGGATAGTGTCATGAAAGTGATGGGTCTATAATGTGATGTTGAAATAATGCATGGGGGAAGAGGAAAAATCTGTTGAGGATGCCGGGACTATTTTTAAGAGAAAGATGATAGATGGATATAGTGAAGGTGGGCTGGAGAAAGATGGTGGATGGAGACGAAAAAGGTGTGCTAGTGGTAATGGGCAGAGAGAGAGGTGTGGTGAGTTATTTGGGAAGTAGTTATTTATAGAGAAAGGGAGTGATGTGTAATGGTAGTTATTTGGATGGAGGGAAAATAGGGAAATAGAGAGAATAGAGGATGGTCGGCTTGCCACTTAGTTTCCTTTTTTTTTTCTTACCTAAAAATCTAGGAAAAAAGTGTTGGGGTTTTGACTTCTTCTGGTTCAATCACTACAACCACATTCCAATAGATATAAACTAGCAGAACGCCGTGCTATGCATGGACCCAAGAAACACCAAATGCACACACATATATCAAAAAACCAAAAATAAGTTCTGGAATAAGTAAAAGCATCTAACTTGTGAACCTTTTATTTTTCTTAAAAATTTTTTTGTGTGTTTATTCTTTAAGTTTGAAACCTTTTGTCTTCCATAATTTTTTTTCTCTTCATTTTTAGCTCAGGTCATTTAAGTTTTCAAGAATCTCCCTTTTTTATGTTCATTTTTTTCGGATGGGGCCATATATTTCACATCATTTTTTATTGTGGTGTTTTTTAGTCCTCTCTCTCTCTCTCTCTCTCTCTCTCTCTCTCTCTCTCTCTCTCTCTCTCTCTCATCCTCAAGTTTTTTCTATTAATCACAACAACATTGCTGTCTTCATCACCTTTTTTTTTTTTTTTGCTTATTATTCTTCTATCTTCTTCTTTTTTTCCCCCTTGAACTTGCAACCTGGCACTAATGTTCCATATTAGTATTTCCCTCTCATCCTCAACTTTTTTCTATTAACCACATCATTGTTGTCTTCATCACTTTTTTCTTGCATATTATTCTTCTATCTTCTTTTTTGTTTCCCCCTTGAATCTGCAACCTGGCACTAATGTTCCATATTAGTATTTTTTTTCTTTTTGTTTTAGACCCTTGAAGTACATCTTCAAATGTCATTTTAATGTAGCCTCTTTTTTTGTGTTTTTATTCTTTAAGTTTAAAATTTCTTGTCTTGCTTAATTTTTTATTTTGTTTTAGTTTATTCTCCTGATTTTTTGGTCAAGTCATTAAATTTTTCAAGATTTTTTTTATGTTCGATTTTGGGGATGGGCCCATATATTTTACATTATTATTGATTGTGATGTTTTTAGGTCCTCTCTCTCTCTCTCTCTCTCTCTCTCTCTCTCTCTCTCTCCTATCCTCAAATTTTTTTATTTGGTCACTCTCTCTCTTATCCTCAAATTCTTTTTTTCACCAAATTTTTTTTGTGGACCCCAACACTAATGTTCCATATTATTATTATTATTATTATTATTATCATTATTATTGTTGTGGTTCTAGGCCCTCGAAGTACACCTTCAAATGTCATTTTAATGTAGTCTTTTTTGTGTTTATTATTTAAGTTTGGAACCTTTTGTCTTGCTTAATTTTTTTATTATTTCTTTCTCTTGACTTTTTGCTCAGGTCATTAAATTTTTAGTAATTTTCTATTTTTTATGTTTATTTTTGGGGATAGACCTATATATTTTATATTATTTTTCATTGTGGTTGGTTGAAGGAAAAGTACATTCAATGACATAGTATGAAAGGCCTAGACAGCAAAAGAAAGTAATACAAAAGGCGGGTAGTTAGATCTACTCAAAATTGCCGCTGCATTATTTTAGGCGTAGTATTTTGCAAATTGTATAGAAGTGGACTTTATAGGCTTTACCCACAATAGATTGTTTAAAGCTTTTATCATTAATAAAGACAGGAATTAATTGGATCTTTACTTGCAAAAAAAAAAGGATATTGGATACTTTTAAGCATCTGAAGCTAGCGTTACCAAAAAAAAAAAAAAAAAAAGAATATGAAGCTACTAAGAGCAACATGAGAACGTATATACCTTCAATTATACTTTTTACATGGGCCACTTTCACTGCTCCATTAACTACAGCGATTGTTGGATCTACCCCTTTAGTAGTAACAGTAGTTTTTCTGCGTGTTCCATAGCCTTTAAGTCCTGGCTGCATGGAACTGCCCGACAATCATTGATCCAGCCTTGCAATCATATAGTAATCTTTCCCACCCCATGTGGATCGAAGACTTGAAATCTTTGATATAACCTAGAAGTCAGATGATAGAGTTCCTTTTAGGATTTGGAGGTTCTTCTTGACTCATGCACAAATACATTCTAATAGTATATTAGATAAATACAACAAAACCTAAAATTGAATTTTGTCATTCTAATCTCCCATCAAGAAGATCTTTGGTCATTGAGCCACTCATCAAGGGACCGGCTCTCCAAAGCCTAAAATTTGAATGAACCATGAGTTGTTCTTTTATCTTTATAATGGGCTGCAAATATAGAATTGTAAGGATGTATGAAAGATTTCCTAAATTATGAGATTTGATGCATGGCGAAAACATGGGCAATCAACCACGAGTATCAAATTTCTAACTCTTCTATTGGCCATGATCGATTAATGCTAATCATGAAGAAGGGTAGGATAGAAAGGTCCCAGCGTGAATTAATCTCCCGACCACTCCATACCCTCCTCAAACTCCATCCCCACTCAGTCCGTCTTCTACCCCGTCTCCCTCTCCTACGCCGTCTCCCTCTCCCTCACTCTCACCCTACCCCACAACGCTCCCACCTCCTTCTCCCTCCTTCAAGACATCTATGACGGAGACCCCTTCGTCGGCATGGCGTTCAAGGCTGTACCCACCTTCCATGCCCATGCCAAGTCAGCCTCTGCCATTAGCCACATGGCCGTCGTGTGGTCCATGTATAGGAGGATTTATAGAGGGTGGTCTATGTTGGTGTTGTTTATTTTTTGTAGAGATAGAGAGAGATGAGAGAGTATGGTAAAGATCATATGGTGCTGTGATAAGGTTGCAAGTGGAGGTGGTGGCGTGTGAAGGTGAAGTGTTGGCTGTTATGGGTTAAGCGTTGTGTAGAGATGGGTACAAGTAACAGAGTTGGGTGGTGAAGAAATAAGAGAGTTTTCTTTCCTCGAGATCATGCTATTTTTGACCTCTTTCCACCAAATGTCTAGCCTTATTCATGCCTGGCCTTCTTTTCTGTTTCTCTCATTCTCCTTTTCTCGTAGTCAGTTATTCTCAGTTTCTTCAGTTTCTTCCCTTTTTTATTTTTTTTGTTATCCTTTCTATTTAGAGTGGAAAATTATTATGAAGTTAATCAATCTACTTAAAATTGCAGGTGCACAATTGTTCTCTTGAGACAATGATAAGTACAGGTCGATCTTAGAAGAAGCACTTTTTGAAATTTCTCTTTTTTAAAAAAAATTCTTATTTTTTCATAAATAACAATAAAATAAGTATGAATGAGAAATCAAAATTAAATTACTATGCAAATAAATTGACAACAATGATAATAAAAGTAGATCAAAGCAATAAAGAATCCATTAAATGAATTTAATTACCAATCTATGCAACTTAATTTAATTATTAGTCTCTAAAATAACTCAGATTAGAAACAAATCAATGTTTTTGATCTGGAGGATTTTCATTTTTAAAAACCAACTTTTAACAAAAAAAAGAAACCAAGATCTCCATCACCTCATTAAAGTAAAAACTATTTTAAAGCATCATTTATCAAATTAAGAATAAAATACCAAAAGTATATAAGCCTAAGCATATTTTATCAAAATAAGAATAAATGATGAGAAAATAATTTAATATAAACATAAAAAGAAGGTTTACCTAAGGCGCGATGATAGATCTATTATTCTAAGCATGCATTGTAGAGACATTTAAAAGAATAAATCAAAAACATAAATTGAAAGTAAAATCACTTAACTTTATCGTTGTGCTCCAATCCAAAAATCTACTCCGTTGCTAAGAAAACAAACTTCATTGATGTTATCATGGTAAGTACAAAGATTCTTTCAACACTCTTCTAACCTAGCTCTGGAATGGGGCTCTAGAATACCCAAATTAAATTTCTATTTGTTTCTACACCAGAGAGAGAAGAGGAGGACTGAGAGAGAGAAGAGAGAAGTAGAGAGAGAATGGAGAGGGGATGGATGCATGGACATCCTAGGCCTTGAATTTATAGGGTTTGGTGCCCTTTGTTTCCTTATTTTCTCCACTTTTGTAATTTGTAAAGTCCTCTTTTAGAAAGATCTCTTGTCTTGGTCTCCAAGTTAGCAAATACTTTGCAATTTTAGAGAGATTCTTTCTTACTTTCCTTCATAAACCTATCTCTACACAAACTTTCCATTTTAGAAGATTCTCATGTCATATGCAAGTAAATCTTTTAAATAGGCTTTCCTTTCTTAATTTATTGAAGATATTCTTCAAATCTTCTTAGATTATCTTGAAAAAAATAATGCAAGGATTGTAGACCCCACTTTGATCTTCAATGTACTTCACTTGAGGCGAGATGGACCCCCACCCAAAGGTGTGTGATATGGAGAAAATTTTCAAACTTTTTGCAATCTCATCTAAAAATATACAGTCAACTTTTCGAGGTAATAACATTGTCGTTTCAGCTCCGATTTTTGCAATCTTGGGTATTACAGATCATTATCATCATCATTATCATCATCATCAAAGCCTTATCCCAACCATGTTGGGGTCGGCTACATGAATTCTATTTCTCCATTCCGTTTTATTTTAAGCTAAATCTTTCGATAAGTGCAACTTCTTCAAATCTGAATTAATGACTTCCATCCATGTTTTCTTCGGCCTACCCCTACCTCTTAATGGACCCTCCACCTGTATATCCAAACTTTTTTTCACCGGTGCCATTACTGGCTTACGCTCAACATGCCCAAACCATCTTAAACGAGTTTCTCTAATCTTATCTCCTATTGGTGCTACCCCCAAATGTTCTCGAAAGCGCTCATTTCTAATTTTATCTTTCCTAGTTTTACCACACATCCACCTAAGCATTCTCATTTTCGCTACATCCATCTTATGAATATGTGTCTTCTTAATTGGCCAACATTCTGCTCCATATGTCATAGCTGGTCTAACCACTGTCTTGTAAAATTTTCCCTTCAATTTTGTTGGTATCTTGGATATTACAGATATATACTTGAAAAGAGCTTTCCAATGGTAGGTAGACTGTCCAATGTCAACCCTTAGTTTGAGAGGTATGACTGTTTTAATCTATACTGTCTAAAATTTTCCTTTCAATTTTGTTGGTATCTTGGATATTACAGATATATACTTGAAAAGAGCTTTCTAATGGTAGGTAGACTGTCCAATGTCAACCCTTAGTTTGAGAGGTATGACTATTTTAATCTATACTGTCTAAAGAAAAATGAGATTGACTTTCCTTATTTGAATTCCTTTTCTTTGACTTTCCTTTTCTTAAATTTTCTCCATCTTGGCTTTCTTGTCTTGCTTCAAATTTGAATTATTTTAACAAATTGAGAGTAAGATTCCCTTTGACCATCCAAGCATGTGTGCACATGTGTGTAGGGTCCTTATAAAGCCAATCTTCCAAACCTTTTGCATAGTGTGCCCCATATGATCTGCTCACATCTTTCTACACATTCTAAGCAAACTCATAAAATATTGAAGAGCCCACATTGAAACAGGACCCATCCGATAGAGTTTTATTTCAATTGGGACTCTTTAGAGAAAAATTATAAATTTCTAAATTATTGCAGAAGATGTGTAAAATTTGTGAGAATTTCAATGCATAGGTGAAAATGCTTAAAATGATAAAAATAACTAAAAATTCATGTAAATCATATAATTAAGTCCCTAATTCATACTAATTCATGCTAAAATAATGCAATTACATGACCTTAACATACCCCCCAACCAGCCTTTTGCTAGTCCCTTAGTAAAAGTTGTGAAAAGCAATGAAGTTCTTTGACCTAATATAAGAAAACAAATAACAAAAACATAAAAAGAAAACCATTGTCGCTGGTACTTTCGGTTGCATTTAGCATATGTAATAAGCCCTTAAACCCTTAAGTTACCCTAATGGATGAGTTGTACCTTGTGAGGGTTTACAGTGAATATACCCACAAATTTCTTTTTCAAAAGTAACATGGTAAAAGAAGTTTTTCATAAGAAAATCCACTCTTATCGAATACTTTCGAAATCCAAAATGACTGAAAATTTAGAAATTTCAAAATCCGGTCCATTATTTTATTTTAAAAAACTTTCTCAAATTTATACTAAGACTTGTGTGCACAATGAAAACTGTAAACATTATTATCAATTTCGAATATTCCACACCAATGCCACTTAAACAAAATTTTCCTTTAAACTGTCTGACCTCCCAAGAATCCAGCCAAAATAAATTTCCTCCTCTCAACGTTACTATGACGGCTTCACACTATTGTTAAGGGTCAAAAAACCTCTTCATTTCACTCCTTTTTTCTATTTTTTCTCTTGTTTTTTTCTTTTTTTTTAAGCACACACATATCTTTTTTGTTACATGTGCCTGTGCAATGCCTAGCTCCATTAAGCTTTTTAATTAACCCATGTAACAAGCGTTAAGGGAATGACTTTCAAACCAAATGACTTTAGGGCACTAGGCATGGACATACTCCTATAGGCATACTAGTTCGAGTTAAAAAGGCTATGAACTCAAACTTGTCACAAAACATTATTCTTCTCAAACCTTCTCACTCGGTAATAACACTTTTTTTTTGTTGTAAAAAAAATGAGGAGAAGAACTCTGATCTCCGAATAAAAGGTAGCCATTTCTAATTTACCCAAATTAATTCACTTTAAGGAATCGGGAGAGAAAAACATTTATAAACTAAATCTCAGGTTCTCATCAAGTCCTTCAGAGTAATTACAATCATTTTAGCTTTCTATCCAAACTTCAAGAAATATAAAGTGTGTATAGTAGAACAAGTTTAGGTAATCTCATTCAAAAAAAGTGGACGTTCTTTATACGTCCTTCCAAAAATTTCAAAAATTCTAAATTTCTTAAATATCTTCAATTCACCTTAATTCCTTTGAAAACTTTCTTTTCTTGAAAACTCTCTTTTCTTTTCTTTTTTTTTTTTTACAAAGAAAACAAATAACCTAAGATATAAAATAAAATGCAAGCTAAGCTGGTCCACCCTGGACTAACATAGGGGTCTTTTAACGTCAGATTTTCAAACGAGTTGATTACCGTGGCTATTTTCATCTTGGCTCATCAAGTATTTGTTTTGATCCCAACCGATGTAGCATGTCTTAGACCAAATTTCTTTGGTCTTACTTAGCAGTTCTCAAATCAATAGTTTTCTTCTTTCTTTACTTGATGAGGACAAAACTAATCCATTCCATCTTTTTCCATTTTCTCTAAAAACTGAATCACAATTAAATCTCAAACATCGATAGCAACAACCAATCCTTTTAGCTCTACATTTAATGGCATAGAGGTTCCTACCATCAAATGATAGCGATTATTTAGCCTTCATTTCCTGCTCGAAGGCCTCCCTTATTTTCATCACAATGATAATCATGATGTCGGAAGGAACATCAAGTTTTGACACAAACCAAATGCACTGAACGTAACTGGAAACCATTAGGTTGCCTCCCAATAAACATTAAGTTTACCGTCCTCAGCCAGACCAAACACTCCTAATTTTTTTTCTTTTTTTGAAAAAAAAAAAACAAGCTATTAAGTCATGTGCACCCCCAACCTAGACCTAACATTGCCCTCAATGTCATGAATGAAAAATGGAATGGAGTAGATGGGATCCTGAAGAAGGATCTCCTTAGTGTATTTATCTTTCAGCTCAAGAAACAGTTTCAACTGTTGACCATTAACTTTGAAAACATCTCCATTTTTGTAGTTTTCAATTTCTGCGGCAACATGAAAGTAAACAGTCCAAACAATGAATGGACCAGTCCATGGGTTCTTAACTTCCCTAGAAACAGATGTAAAAGGGAATTATACAAAAGGACTTTCATACCTGGTTCAAATGATTTTCTCAAAATTGACTTATCATGGTTCAGCTTCATCATTTCCTTGCAAATCTTGGCATTCTCATAAGCATCATTCCTAAGTTCTTCTGACTCATTAAGTTGCAATTTACACAAATTACCCACAGTGGGTAAATCAAAATTGGCCTTTTTGATAGCCCAATAAGCTCTATATTCTAGCCCAACAAGCAAGTGGCAAGCTGTGACACCCCGACCCCAATTAGTCGGGTCAGTAGTAAATTACTCTTGTGGTTAGCGTATTGTTGGAGGATTCTCTCGGGTCATTATATTTTATTCTTGTTGGGTTAGGTTTGGAGCCTTGGTTAGGTAGGTGGGGTGAGTTTTACCTTGATTAGGTAGCTTTGGGCCCTTTTTCGTAATTTTTTATTTTGATTGAGTTTGTCTTTTCGGCGTCATTTTGATGTCATCGTGTGTCTTTCGTAATGCTTGTTACTTTCCGTAACTGGCTCGAAATCATCTAGAGTCGTTTGAAATGTTTAAGTACTTATTTGACTCGAACTTTAATTTGTATAACTTTTGGACCCGGTTGCAAATGGCTAAAATATCTATCTATATATATACTCCACCGCCTCAGTTGTTCTTATCTTCTTCTGTTTATTCTTTTTCGTTTAGTTTCTGCTGTGTCGCTCTCTCTCTCTCTCATTCTTCTTCCATCTTCACAGGTGGCCGCTGTCAAGCTCCAATTCCTCGCACCGGGTTGTCTTGCTTTGGGTCTAGCAACGAGTGAAGTTTTCTTCTTCGTCAGTCAAGGCAAGTATAAGCACATATTGGTTGAACACATGTTGGTATGCCATGATTGTTTTGATTCTATTCCTTTTTATGTTAGTATGTGCATGACAGCCCCTTGCATGACTGTTTTCCACTGTTAAAAAAGAAACTGAGTGAATTGGAAGCTCTGGACAGTCTGCATTTCAAGGTATTCTGAAATGTACGGCTAAGCTTACGACTGAGCTGTGAGGTTTACGGCTCACAATCCAGAGAGATGAACCATTGCATTTTGAACTACGGCTAAGGGTCGGCTAAGCCGTACAGGCAACTACGGCTAAGCCATAGGATAGCCGTGACCTAGCCGTAGGTCAGAGTTGAAGATGCAGGTGACCTTTTACAGTCCAGCCATATTGAACAGTGCAATGTGCTATGGCTAAGCCGTGCCCTAGCCATAGAACAGAACAGGGCTGAGCCGTAGAACAAAATACGGTTGAATCATAATTGCGGATGAACAGTAAGGAGAACCGCGGCTGAGCCGCAGTGCATATTACGACTAAGTCATAAAATGCCTATGGTTAAGCCATATGTTCACCTACGGCTAAGCCGTACAACCCCTGAGAGAAATGAATAAAAAGGATAGGTTTAATGAAAGACTTTGTAGGGCCTTCAAGCTAGAATGTAGGTAACCTGAACATGTCCAATGAAATGTAAAAATCGCATGAAGGGTTTTTAGGGCTGTGACTCGTTCATGTGTATTATTAATTTGTTAAGCACTTCTCCATGGGTATTGGTTTAAGGGACTTTGATACTCTTACTTATACAATGAGATACCAAAGGAAGAACAACCGAGTATCGGATAACTTAAAACTATATCATCAGGCACAGTTCGTAACAATGGATAACTAGCTCAGGGTTGGCTAGTAAAAGATCGTGATTCTCACAAAAATAATCTAATTTGCATTGCATATTGACTTCGATTTTGCCTTCTTATTCACATGGTACGCGTTCTGTGCTGGGGCTCCCTGAGGGCTCTGTCCATGGTTAATCCCGGGCGGAAATAGTGGACTTCCATGTTCGATGCTACTCGTCTGATTTATGTGAGTTGATAAGTCTTAATACGTTTTAGTGTACTTCAGAAATTGTAATCTTGACATGAATGTGACATAGACAATGCATGATCCGTCTACCGTTGATTTCTATAAACGTCGAACGTTACTCACATATGATATCTTGTATGGAAAATTTGTAACCTCTACTTTTCTGCATGTTCGCATCGTATTCGTATGCCCATGTTTGCATTGTATTCATATACCCACGTTCGCATCATAATCGTATACTCATTTGATATAGTAAGCCCGATTGGTTTGCTTGTTCGACTAGTTCGATTATTCGATCTATTTCAAGGACTTGAGCATTGTATGTATGAATTGATTATATGCACCTATGCTACATGTTTGATATGATATGATACGCGCGATCTACTCAAGTTCTAGTATTTGTTTGATTTGGTATAGTTCGGCACTACTCAACCTCAGCCTTAGGATATCCGATAGGGTTGAATTTGGCGGAGTTTATATGGCCTCGCTGCAGTGAGTTTATGTCTTGGGGCTCCGGACCCCAAGAAACCGAGACTCATTTGGCCCATAGTGTTCTCATCACGTTTGCTCTCTCCACGGAGGGAGAATATGGCATGTGTAGTAGTTACCTAGTACAACATTTCTGTTATGGACTTATATGGCATGATTTATTCATTGCACGATTTGCCTAGTATACGAAATTGACAGCTGACATGATTACCTGTTTACTGATTCTTTCTAGACACAACATGTATTACCTTTATGTGGCTTATACTTTGCTAAGTCGTTGTACTCATTCGTTATTCTTGGTGTTTCAGGATTAGCGTCAGTTCCTAATCCCTCGAAGATCAACCTGGCTTCTGTGGAGATCGTTGAGACTCCAGTGGGACGAGGAGTGGGTGTGTTTGAGCTACTCCAGAGAGCGCCTTGCATTTCTCACCTTCCCGTCCGCTGTATGTTAGGGTTTATCTATTGCATCTGTATCACTGTATATTCTCTCATGTATTGTTGTCCTTAATGATTTCATGTCTTGTGTCTTTTATGCTCTTTTGTACACTGATACTTTTTATAGCTTCCGCGTACAAAGATTGCACGTGTGATAGATCCCTTGTATATGTGCTCTTAGATTAGGTTAGGGGTACATATATGGAAGTAGGTGTGTCACCGATTAGATTTTCTCCTAATTTCCGATTTCTTGGGCTCGGGTCGTGACACAAGCCTTCCCATAGACCAATCTATATGGGGACATCCTAATAGGTGTTTTATAAGTGGTTCGATAAGCCCACAATGCGTTAATCAATCACAAAGTCCAATTTTTCCGAGTGGGATTAACCATCTTTTCCAAAATTTGCTTAATTTGACTATTTGACATTTCTACTGGGCAACTTGTTTGTAGGTGACAAAGTGTAACAACCATATGGGTGACAATATATTTTTTTTAATAAATGCTCAAAAGGACAGTTGCAAAAGTGGGTGCCTTCATCACCAATAACCGCCCTAAGTGTACTGAATTGATAATAGATGTGATCTCTCACGAACTTGATCACCAGATGGTGGTCATTCCTCTTTGTCGGTATGGCCTCTGTTCATTTGAAAATATAGTCTACTACTAGCAAAATGTAAAGATTTTCAAAAGAATTTGAAAATGGCCTCATAAAGTAAATTCCCTACACATCAAAAATTTTTACAATAAGTATGAGATTTAGGGGCATCATATTCTTCCGATTGAGCTTACCAAGCCTTCGACACCTCTTATAATTCAGACATAAAGTGTAACAACCTTTATAAAGATTGTGGGCCAGTAAAATCTACACTGCAAAATTTTGCAGCTGTCTTTTTCGAACTAAAATAGCCCCCACATGCATGATCATAGCATATGAAATGATTGAGCAATGGTCATGACTAGAAATGCATCTCTCGATAATCTAGTTTGGGCAGTACTTCAAAAGATAAGGGTCATCCCAGGAAAAGTACTTGACCTCAGCTAAAAATTTGATCAATCCTATTTTGACCAACGGACAGGCATCTCCTCTGCAACAAGATAATTGATTATATTTGCAAACCAGGAGATCTGAGAAATACTTAGCAATTGTTCATCAGGAAAATTTTCATTTAGTGGGACCTCATCGGATGGCTCTAAAGGTAACCTTCAAAGATGATCAGCTATAACATTCTCACATCCTTTCTTATCTCTTATTTCCAAATCAAATTCTTATAATAGTTGTTTGAGTTCTAACTTAGGGGATTCTACAACAGATGGGACAAGTGGGCAAGCAGATGGAGTCAAAATTTGATGCTTCACTATAGTTCATGACTGGGGTTTGATTTAACAGAGCATTGACTTCCTTAATTTGTCCATTTATATCAAAATCACTTCCAAAGTGGGCCAGATAAGCCTCTAGTAGTCTTCAAGATTTAAATGGGGCAAGTGATTTTCCACTTATTCGTGAATATAAATGACTTCAAAAACCCCATCATCCTCATCAAGAGATTGCTTACTAGCATTAAAAATGTTCACATGAACGGTCATGGTCCCAAAAGAAATTTGCTTCACTCCATTCCTACAATTGATCAAGGCATTTGAGGTGGCTAGAAATGGTCTCCCTAAGATCACTGGTATTTTGGGTTCAGCCCCAAATGTGTGTTTTGTATACAAGACAACAAAATCGACGGAAAACACAAAGTCTCCAAGTTTGATTAGAACATCTTTGACTACCCCCTTGGGGTATTGAATTGATGCATCAGCGAAGTGCAAGGTCACATGGGTCTTTTTCAACTCCCCCAAACCTAATTCTTTGTAAACAGAGTACAAAAGAAGGTTCACACTCGCACCCAAGTCTAGCAAAGCTTTCTCTATGTGATGGTGCCCAATCTAGCAAGAAATGGTAAGACACCCTGAGTCCTTATATTTGATCGGGGTTGGACAGAAAATTATCGAGCTTGCTTGTTGAGCTAGAAAAGCCTTCTAAGGCGCATTGTTAGTCCTTTTGAAGGTGCAAAAGCCTTCCAAAATTTTGGCATAGGCCGGAATTTGTTGTATAGCATCAAGTAGTGGAATGTTGATTCTCACCTGTTTAAACAATTCTAACATTTTTTCCAATTGGGCAATTGATTTTCCTGGTCCTAGCCTCCGGGGGTATGGTGCCTTAGGAATGTAAGCCTTAGGAGATGGCTTATTAGGTGATAGTTTAGCATTCACACTTGGTTCCTTAGTTTCCACATCCTCACTTGAATTTTCCTCAAGCTCCTTAGATAGTTCTACCTTGTTACCAACCTGTGTACCCGACCTAAGAGTAATTATCGATTTGACTTGCTCTAGGCCTTTTCCCTTGTTATTATGAGCAACTTGGCCCTTAGGATTAGGTTCAGGTTGACTAAGGAAGGTTCCCTTGTCACTGGCACTTATCAAATTGGCCAGTTGGCCCATTTGATATTCCAATTTTGCAAAAGTCTAAGTATGACCATTTAAAATTTAAGTAGTGATCTGCTTGAATTAAGCAGTACTCTGAGACATGTGTTTCATGGCCTCTTCCAAAGAATCTATTATTTGGGTTAGTGGACTAGGGTTGAAATTGGGCTTTTGGAAATTGGGTGGGGCATTGGCCTGAGATTGAATGAGCTGAAATTGATTGGCCTGTAATGGGCCACCTTGAGTTGGACCCTTGATCCAAGAAAAGTTTGCATTGTCCCTCCAACTTGGATTATATGTGTTGGAGTATGGGTCATCCTCTACTGATTATCAAAATGAGTGTTTTGATAAACCGCGTTCACATCCTCCAAAGATTTGGCTTGACCGAAAGTTGTTTAGTCAATTCCACCATTCAAGACCTGATTATACTTCAATGACTCCGAAGTGTTTAGAAGGGGCGTTTGGTTCAACTCTAAGGCCTTCATCCTCCTCATCAGTGTAGCTAATTTGGCCTCTACCTCTATTTTGGGTTCAATCTTGAACATCCCCGCTTTCTTAGGACTGGAGGGTTTGGTGGGCCCCTTCTTGACTTGTGCCCACTGCAGTGTATTATCAACAGTTTCTTCCAAAAATGTCCATGCTTCATCTATTGTTTTTGTGGTAAAATCCCCACCACAGAAAGATTCCACAATTTGCTTAGTTGGGTAATCCATCCCCTCATACAAAATTTGGACTAATCGGATCTTTTCAAATCCATGGTGGGGACACTAGATCAAGAGGTCCTGGAACTGTTCCAAATAATTGTAGAGTATGTCCTCATCCATCTGATAAAACCCATTGATGGCCTGCCTAATCGAAATAGTCTTTTGTTTGGAATAGAATTTCTTATAAAATTCTTCGACTAGCTTAGCCCATGTAGTGATTGACCCGACCTAAAAGGCATAAAGCCAGGCTTAGGCCTTTTCTTTCAAGGAGAAGGGGAATAATCTAAGCTTGAGGGCATTTTTCGTCATATGATTTATTCTCATGGTCCCACAAATGTCCTTGAGTTTCCTAATATGTTGATATGAGTTCTTCCTAACATGTATCCCACCAAGAAAACTTAATCATCGTGCATCACCTTACCTCATACTAATCCCACCTTTGAGCTGAAATCTAGCATGATCCAGACGCTCCTAGTATTCCGTGCGGTAGACCAGGGTCCACTTGCTCTCTATCAGTTTTTTTTTTTAAGTGATGAACTACCTAGGATGGTTGAGGCTAACTCGGGCTTCATCCTGATCAACCTACAGTGTTTGTGTTCCCACAATTTCTTCCTCTCAAGTTTAGATCACATGCACAAAGTTCAACCCTAAAAGAAATGTTAACCTAATCTATATGCAAGGTAACCTAATCTATATGCAAGGTCCTAATGATCCTAATATGATGCACAAATCAAGCAATCAAGCACAAGGATTGAGCACAAAAAAAGTCATAGGGTTAACCTAGAAACTAGACAGCTCATAATTGGTGAATAAAACACTTGGGCCATGGGCCTCTAATTCAGTCTTATGAAACCTTAGTTGACTAGGCAACCACCAAGGAGTGGTGGGAATGAACCCACTTAAGTACCAATTCCCTGAATAGTTAAACTGCTGCACCTTAGGAGCAAAGGCTTTCTTGGGTATAAACTTTGGTCAAAGAGCGTAATTGGTGAAACTGTCAGTATCCTTCATCCTACTAAGCTCGAATCCTAATGTCTCATTACTACTTGATTTTAATTAAGGCTAGAGTCCTAATGTGAGAAATGGTTAAACTTAGATGGGCAAAGATCTAATGATGAAATCTAGTCCTTATCTTTTTGGGGTAAGTTGGTCTTAAATAAGTGTGTAGGTCCAATTTAAATTGTGTGCCATGTAAGCAGTCACAACTTGTAAAATTTTAAATCAACCAAGTCCACTTGCAAAAAAAGATTCATGGGTTAAGGATAGAAGATATCTTATAGAGGATCCAATTTTTGCAAGCTTATCTTCTTCTTCTTTTTTTTTTTTTTTTATCAAATTTTGCAAGCAATTCAATGTTATTGAACTTGTCTATAGCAATTTTCGCAGTTTCTTGTTTTTTTATCAAATCTCTCCATGCAATGCAAACTACCAAAAATAAAAAAAATATTGTTAGTAATTTCTAATTTGAATGAAACTCCAATCTAAAAGAAAAATTGAAATCTTGTCCTAATCTAAAACAAAGAGATAAAAAATATGAAAACTCTAAGTTACCAAAAAAAATCAAAATTCGTAAAGATTGCAAAGTTACTTAAAATAATCAAATTTGAAATTCAACAAAACCTAATCCAATCAAACCAAGAAAAACACAAACTAATCTAATTAAATAAAAAAACAATTCTTTTAACTTCTTGAAATTCGAGAAAAAAATTTTTGAAATTTTTTTATATGTCCTTAAAAATGTGTTATTTTATGTTCATTTTAGGAGATTTTAAGGACTTATTCATTAGAAATCTCTTCATTTATTTGGAAATTAAGCTTTCATGGTTTTAGAAATCATTATTGTGTTTTTCTATAAAATTCATTAAAAATCATCAATTTTTCATGAAATCATAAAACTTTTCAGTTTTGGATTTCTATTGTTAGAAGGTTTTCAAATTCTTGATTTTACATAAAAATGACAAATGTTTTTTTATCATCATTAGTTAAATGAAGACAAATCAAGATTAATAATGTAAATTCACAGTGCCATTTTATGTAAATTGAGCCCATATTAGTATATTTGTGACTTTTGGTAAAAAATCATTATTTTTAATAAAATGTCACTTTTCTTTGTAGAGAATTGAAGAAATTAGACCCACAATCAAGATTTGATGCAAAGGAATTATTTGTGAAGATATCCAAGAAAAATGAAGAAAGGAAGAAATTGACGCACAATTGGACCCCACAGACATGCACACATGTGAATTAATTTGCAATGTCAAGCACATCTAAGGGAGGACCCACACGTTCTTAATTCTTGTAACTTTAATTCAAGCCAATTATTTCGAAGAAGATTCAAGGAAATCTCCAAGAAAGATTAGTGATGATAAAAAAAGAAAGTCATAGATGGAAGGTCTTCTTGCATGAGAGAAAAAAGGAGAGACTTTTGCCAAATTTGGAAGTGAACTCAGGCATGCTTGGACAAACACTTCAACTCAGGCAGTAATTAGTTCATGTTACTTTCTAGTTTTGGATTTTTAGATTAGGTTTAATTTGAGATTTGTTGTTTAATTTTCAGATTGGGGATTGTACTTTAAATTTAATTTTAAAAATTAGTAGTTGTGTATTTTTATACGTTTTATTATATTAGCATTAGTTTTTCAATTAGGATAGGTTTTCTGTGGAAACTAGCTCTTTGTGGATATGATCCCGGACTTACCGTGTAAAATTAAAATTGAGATCTTGCACTTCAGGCCATCGATCAGTTTTTTTTTTTGAAAAATTACATCGACAACCCTTGTAGTTTAATGAAAATACAGAGACACCCTTTGGTTTTTTGAATTTACACTGACACCCTCTGCCAGACATTGTCTCTTGATGGAGATAACAGGAAAAGCCATTTCACCCTTTTAACCTTGACAAAATATCATTTTATAATTAAAATTTTCATTTTCTATGATGAGTTCCACCACCGGCATCAGGCTTCTTAACAAGATTCTAATTGTATTTCACATCAAGGGTGGGCCCCACCAAATGAACAATCAAGACCCTCCACAGTTCAGTCTAAAATGAGTCTTGCACTTCAATCCATAACATCCATCAAACAAAATCCCATATATGGTTTTTGTTCCACGTGGTGGGCCCCACCAGATGATCGATCTAGATCGCTGTAATCATCATGATTGTAGATTACTAAGGCAATCGGCAAAAATCGATGAAGAAGAAAGGAGTGGCAGCAAGGATACTACAGCTCAGCATCTTCTTCACCAAATTAAAAGCCAAATTTGATCCATCGTCACGGCCAATCTGGTGAAAATAGCCTCCTTTGGAGAGATTTGGTTGACACCTATTGGGCGAAAGATCTCAAAACCCCTATTTAGACCCAAATCCGAAGCAGAGGAGGAGGAACATAGGTAGAGTGGAACATTGTAATGGTATTGAGATAGAGGAATACCAGTGGAGAGAGCCTTGTCGTACAGGCGTAAAGCTTCTCTAAGATTGCCATTTTTGGAGCAAATGTCGAGCTTGTAGTGGAGCTAGTTCTCGAGCCATTCTCGTTGCTGCTGCTTCTTTGACTTGGAAAGACTGGATTTTTCTACAGATGGTGGAGATGGTTGGGGTGCAAGAGAATAGGTGGGGGCTTTTTGCCGTGGGCATTGAGAGTGTTTTGGGAGAACAGAAAGAAGAAGAAAAGAGCTTCTCAAGATCACTATTTTTGGAGCAAATGTTGAGCTTGTAGCTGAGCTAGTTCTCGGAGCGTTCTTGACACTGCTGCTTCTTTGACTTAGAAAGATTGGATTTTTCTACAGATGGTGGAGATGGGTGGCAAGAGGATAGATGGGGGTTTTTGCCTAGGGCATTGAGAGGGTTTTGAGAGAAGAGGAAGAGGAAGAAGAAGAAGAGAAGGCATGAGAATGAGTGAGATGGAGAAATGGAGAAAGGGTTTTCGAGAAGGAGAATGCCCACCACACACCACCGTTCTCCAGAGCGATGGTGGCAAAAGAACGCTAAATGAGTCCCGGCATTTCATCGCGATCTGTTGCATGATCGGTGGTCACTGGCCGTCGAGCCCGATCTAGAAGTCAATCACCTGAATCATCCCCGATCCACTAACGGCCTCGAGAAATGCCTAATTCGCGATGAAGTTGGCGAACTGGAAGATCGGCCATTGAAAATATTACATACAAAAACCACCAGCATCTTCATGTCGAAGGTTCTCTATTATCTTGTCTTCTCCACTAACATTTTCCTTGTGCTCATCAGCCATTGAAAATATTTGTGTCGACAGAAGTTTAGTGTGGCTCATGTGATTCCACAGGTGTGGTGTTGAAAAGATAGAAAAGGTTCATGTGGCAAGATTTGGTTTGGTTGGGTGGTGGACCCACCTGAGCCCAACCCACTTGGGTCCTAGACCACAAGTGTCGCCTAAGAGTCTCCTCTCAGATAATCAGATTTGATTATCCATTAGGTGGGGCACATGGGCCCCACATCCCATCTTGACAAAACACCGCATGACGACTTGAAATTAGCAGAGAGGAGAGAGAGAGAGAAAGAGAAAAAGAAAGAGGGAAAAAGAGGATTCTATAGACATCTTCTCGCAAAGTGCTTTCCAACGGTAGGTAGATTGTTTAATTCCGACGCTCGGTTTGAGATTTATAACCATTTTAATCTATGCCGTCTAAAGAAAAATGAAATTGACTTTGCATTTTTTAACTCTTCTTCTTTGACTTTCCTTCTCTTGAATTCTTTCCAATTTGGCTTTCTTTTCTTGATTCAAAGTTGAATTTTTTTAACAACTTGAGAGTGATACCTCCTTTGATCATCCAAGTATGTGTGCACATGTGTGTGGGGTTCTCATGAAGCTAGTTTTCCAAACTTCTTGCATAGTGTGCCCTACATAATCTGCTCACATCTTTCTGCACATTCTAAATAAACCCATAAAATACTAAAAAGCACACATTGAAGCGGGACCTGTCCGAACAGAGTTTTACCACAATTTAACACACTTTGTTTCTTTCTTTCCTAAAATTCTGGGAAATTAGCATTGGGATATTGAAGGCTTGGTTAACAAAAGGACAACCACATCTATATATATATATATTACTAAAAGGCTACTCCAAGGATTTTGCCAAAAATTTTAAACTCCAAAACATTTCACTTTTTAGGCTAGATTGAAAAGGACTTTGAAACAAAATTAACAACTGTATCACACCCATTTACAACTCATTTTGGGATAGTGGTGTTATTTTTTTAATTTTCCATCTTCTTGATTCAATTCCATTAAAAGGGAGGTTAGTTAATGGAAGCTTTGAATACTCACTTTTGATTTCCATTGTTAACCACTAATGGCATGAATGATCACAATTCTTATTTATTAAATTATCAAGTATTCTAATGCAAACAAACAAGTCAAGAAATGGAGTCCTCTTAAAATAGAATGAGTTTCCATGAGAAATTCCAGGTATTGAATAGGTCCTAAAGTTGATATTACGAAATTTCTTTTATACTTAATATTGCAATATTAAAATATATGGCCCTTCCACCTTACCGACCTCTTAGTTAAATGCTTCATATAAAAAATTCATTGCAAATCAACGAAAAGTCTGACAATAGTGCTCGTTTTATGTTTACATAGATATTTATCCAGTTATATAAAATTATTATGATCAAGGCTGAAATTTGCGCAATTATGCAAAATCATTATTTTAGATTTGTTCCTCCAACATGGCCTTACTTGGGCCTTTTTGAGTTTCAGTAAATCAGTTTATGCATCATTTGAGTGTTCATATGTTTGGATAAACTGAGATGCCTTCATGGTTCGTGACACTAACTTATAGCCAACCAAAAAAAAAAGTGACTTATGGGTTATGACTTGCAGATAATCCAAGTAGAATGCAATCCCAGTAATTACTACAAATATAAAGCGAACTTGAGTGGCAAAATAAGTATGTTAGGGTGGTAAAAGTATTTAAGTTTTTTTTTTTCCTCATTGACATCTTTGGAAGTGTAATAACATAATCAAGCCATACATCTAATACACACAACAAGACTAACATTTATATGATTATAACGACAAACAAAAAAAAGTAAAAAGGGTGGAATTGATGTCTAAAACTCAATTCCTACATAACAGTTTGGTGTGGCTGCAAGAGAGCCGTAGCTGAAGAATTTGAAGAACCGCCGGCATTTGAAGCAGTGAAACTTGAAGAAGCGGTGCCATTTGTAGCGGAAGAAGTATAAGAAAATGTGCACATATTCATTGGTGGGGCGAAATACATGGGCACGGGCATCTTATATGGAAGACTAGGGAGTGGAGCTTCCAAATTAAGGACATTGATCACTTGTCTTATAGAAGGTCTTGAATTGTGATCAGGATGAGCACACCATAGCCCCAAAACCATCAATCTCTCCACCTGTTCCTCCTCGAATTCGTTATTTAAACTCCCATCGGTGGCATCCAGAAGTTTCCCCCTTCCATAAAGCTCCCAAACCCATTCCACCATCTTGACTCTACTTGCTTCTTCCTTGAGCTCCACAGGCTTTCTCCCACATGCAATTTCTAAGGCTACAACTCCAAAGCTATACACATCAGACTCCTTACTCGCCTTTCCCGTTGTGACACATTCCGGTGCCAAGTAGCCCATGGTTCCTGCTAGCACTGTGGTCTGCGAGCCGAGTTCATGATCCACAAGCCTAGCCAAACCAAAATCCCCGAGCTTTGCATTGAAGCCTGAGTCCAACATCACATTGCTAGATTTGATGTCTCTGTGGACCACGCACTGCTCCCATTCTTCGTGTAGATATAGCAATGCTGACGCCAATCCCATGGCGATTTTATACCTCAATGCCCATGGGAGCAAGCTTTTTCCTCCAAAAAGATGAGAATCTAGACTCCCATTCGGCATGAACTCATAAACAAGAAGGAAGTCACCACGTTCATGGCACCAACCGAGGAGTTGAACTAGATTCCGGTGTCGCAATTGGCTAATGATCTTCACCTCGGAAACATACTCCTTCTTCCCTTGCTTTGAACCCCTTGACACTTTCTTAACCGCGACATATGAGTTCAATTCGCTCAAGAATCCCTTGTAAACACCTCCAAATCCACCCTCTCCGAGCTTGCCTTCCTCTGAGAAATTGTTTGTTGCAAGGGCTAGTTCACTGTAGGTGAATCTCTTAGGCCCAGTTCCTTTCACAAAGTCATCATTCATGGACACATCAAAGACATCATCTTCCTTCTCTGGATGTTTATGGCTTCTCCTCCAAAAACCAAAATAAATCAAACAACCCAACAAAACAATCAAAACGGCCCCACCAACAACCAGGCCTACTGCCAATCCAGTCTTCTTCTTATTCTCCCCCTTTGGTTGTTCACCACTCACAGCAATCTCCAAAGTAGAATTAAAATCCCATGAAAGGATCTGATGTATCTCCGCAAACCCTCCTGTTGCTGCCGAAAACCCTATATAAATCCACTCTGGTAATACCTCCCTCAAATCGACAATATAGAATAGGCTTGAAATATTCCCTCCGAAAACTGCAATTTTCGCATAAGTTAGAAAGACACTAAGATTTTTTGTATTAGCATCATAACTCACCCATGCATTGGCTGTGTCACCCTTCTTGATGCTACTTTGCCATGTCACATTGGCCTTCGAAACAATCGAATTGACATCGATGCCAATATGATCTCCGCTTGGATCCCAATCGTTCTTATAACTATCAAATTCGACTGCAACAAGTTGATTCTCTGTCGAATTCGAGCTGAATAGACCCATTTCACCGCCGCCTGAAGCAGGAGGTATGTATGAGCCATTGGCGGCAAGGAAGAAGGCGAGACCATCTCCGTAGCTGGATGCATTGAGCGCGTTGATGATGAAGGAGAAGTGGGTTGTGAAGTTGGTGAGCCTGCGCGTCTGAGAGTCCCAGAGGGGCACCCGTTGGCTGTAGATGGCTCGGCCGACGCTACCTTCTATGGGGACATCACGTTGGTTCTTGGTAAGTTCGATGACTTGGTTTGAGGGGAAGGCGTCGCCATAGTAGTCTATGTTCTGTGTGTTTGGCCCGAAATGGGGGAAATCGAATTGGAGTGAGTGAGCAGATGGAAGAAGAAAGGAACGGATGATGATGGTGATGGATGATAGGAAGAGATGGACGGCTTTTTGATATGGGGGAAGAGTTCTTGAACGGCAGAAAACCATGGCTTGTAAGGAATAGGGAGAAAGAGATGGAGGCGAGCTTTGGTGAGATAGAGGCATTGAAATGGTGATGTATTCACCAGTTGATGGGATGAGGAGCTTTGTTGTGTGTATTTAATTTGATAATTAAGACGTGTGTTCGGTGAGTTTTTAATATTGTGATTGGATTGAGAGTCAAAAGTCCTCTCTCTCTCTCTCTCTCTCTCTCTCTCTGAGCATACGAGGATCATAAAGTGAGAGCACTGCAAATATGATTAAGATAGCCTAGACCACTTTCTTTGGGTGCACCCAGGGAAGAAATGAATTGGGTTTGGGACGGTTCCATGGTGCACTTCGACGAAAACTCAAATTACTGAAAGCTAGCAGGGCCCAAACCCTAATAGAGAGCCAAGACCCACATCTAAAATTGAGACCCAGCTACTAATGTACATGTATAAAAAATTTTAATATTCTCATTTACATTTCTGAAATAGATTGGTGACAGTTTACCCAGGTCTTAGTCCCCGGGTGCAAACGCTTTGTACCTAAATCCAGACCTGAATTTTTTTATGTCGATCCAGTGGACCCAATCCTGGACACGGCTCTAACTATTGGACCCATAAGTGATTGTTAAGCTGGATCATTCATTTAAGGCCTCTTTCCTTAATAAAATTTTTAACAAGAATTTGATGTCTGAGAGAATTTAGAACATGGCCTTTTCATGTTCTCAAAACTCAAAACTCTCACCACAGAAATTCTTTGGATTCCCTTAAAGAAACAGCCGGTGGACACACTTCCATTTCTTGTTGTTTCTGCTAATATATGTAGTTTGAATTTCGTCAATGTGGCCGCCTTGGGTGGGATTAGATGATACATGGACAAATGTAAAGAAATGCTAACCAGATGACAGGGTCGGCCTTGTTTGTTGTGGTTTGTCGGGGGATCCATACCATTAGAAAAACCAGAGCACTAACAATGCAGGCCACAACAGAAGAAGAGAAGAAATCAAAGACTCCGTCTTGGTCTGAACTTCGGATAAAGTAGCAAGTCATTGTCAAATGAAGGGCCAGTTGATTTCCTTCTAAATTCCAGTTCTGTATGGGCCCAACTTCGATGTTCTCAATGAAAATCTTTGGATTTTGAGTGTCATGTGCCCTCAGAGGACAAAGGATCCGACAGCACCTAGACAAATATCGTTGAGGGCTTCAACTACTGAGCGAAATGCAGTCATGCTGACATCGGCATGAGACAGCCCCCTAAATGTATGGAATGAAATATAGTGGGGCCCACTTACCAGCCATTCAAAATGTGCGCCTGCCCTGGTGTTGAGATATCTTCAAATACTTAAAAACTAGTTAGTCTACTGTAAGATTGAGGATATCATTGATAACATGAAGAAATAAAACTTAAGGCATGTTTCTTTATCAAAATTCCTAATAGGAATTTGGTATGTTGAAGTTGTTTAAACATGATGTGATATTTTATCTTGAAATTTAAAATGAGTGGCGTTTGCATCAGAATTTCAAATTCCAACCATCCAAAAGATTTTAAGTTACCTTTTGAAATTCTTGAAATTCCATATCTATGTATTTTATTAGAATTTTAAATGCTCTACCAGGAGGAGGAATTTGGAATTCCACCTACAAGGACAGCTTTTGGAGACTTTAACATTCCTCCAAATATGAAGTTTTAGAATTCTTGGAAAAAAACGAGCCCTAAGGACATCTCATAAAAATAGCAGGCACTCATTTTGAGCACATTTTGATTAGGTCGCTCCACTATAGGTTTCACTTCTTCAACTTACAAAAAACATGTGGAAGATCACTCTATTAATGCAAACGAATATCCAATTATTTGGAGATTTCGGCCTGTCCAAAAAAAAAAAGGCTAGGCAACTATTTTAGGTTCCAACACATAAAGAGGTTAGGATTCAAAACCCAATTTAACTTTTGATTGCCAAATGGGTCTGGGATTAGTTCCGAATCAATGCAAGTTCCAAACCTTGGACTTGGGACCCATTAAACTGGCAGGCCCTTTCTGATTATGGGCAACTAGACTAAGAGACAGCAATGGCCCTCTTCTCCGATTTAGGATTCTATGGAATTTTGGAATCATGTTCTGTTTAACTAATTTATGTTGAAACATTTTTGAATCCTTATATAGTAAATCATTCATACATTTCCTGGCACAAAGAGTTTGGATATGCATTTTCAATATGCAAGGTTCCCGACTTTTACAAGCTAATGTCCAAAGCTTCATGTAACAGCCTATGTATTCAATAGTGGATTCAAAATTTTCATTTGAGGGATGCAAAATTTAATAGGTAATTTAGTATTGGAGCAAACTAAAAACTTTTAGGTGTATTTTGAGGGAAGACCTACAATTTTTATTGAGTTTTTAGAAATGCACCGCAAATTAATGTGTGCAGTCGTACCCACATAGTCATCCGAACCCGCTCATATATATATATATATATATTTAAAAGTTCTAAAGTTGTTGAGATTTATTGCCTGCAAGAAGCAGACTCCGTTTCTAAACTGAATGGCATCCCTTTTTCTATTTTTGGGCTGAATGATAGCTCTACTTTAATAAAAATAAAAAATAAAAAGGAAGTCGAAAAGGTTTTGGGTCCTTTCATCGGAGTGGGGTCGAAAATCATAAAATAAGCTCCGAGCTTGAACCGGATTTGAAAGCAACCGGTTTGGATCCGTAGATCACTCGGGATCCAGACTCGAGTTAAATGTATGGGACTGCCAAGTGGGGACCAACTTGAGCATTTTATGCTTCTCTTGTAGAGGCTGTGTACCGACACAATTTGGATTTGAGTTTCCGGTCTAAGCCTCGCCCGACGCAAAATTGGAGCAACGGCTTCGTTCAATTGGGTCAGTGCTTGCGGGTTTGGCCAAAGTTGTTGCCCCTAATAAATTGACATGTGTTACAGTGTGATGATTATTGACTGGTGGCGTCTCCATTTCATGCCCACAGTTGCAAACCTGGTGGAGTCTCAATTGGCTCTTGTGGAGGTTGCAGCTATTGACTTGACCTTCCAACCCGATGCAAACCTAACGCTGAAATTCAGTTCATAGATTGACGTCTTTAACCCGACAAATAAATTAGTAGGGTCTGGGTTGAAAACTTTTTTGCTGTTCTACCCACTAACCCGTCAAGCAAACTGAAAACCAGCCTCTTAATTTTGGGTACGTAATAGGATTTTCAAGCTAACTAATAACAGGGTCGAGTTCTTGAGCCAATATATGTTGCTCTGAGTGCTCAACCCAGCCCAAACCTAACCTAACCCATTGCACTCCTTACTTATGGGTCAACAAACCTGTTGAAAAGGGCTTGTGGAGTTGGACACATAAAGACCAAGCACTGGAGAATTTGCCTTGCTCGCTGAAAGTTTTAGATTGCTTGGAATATATTTTAGATTGTTATTCGATTACTACTTCTATGCAGCGAAATAATAAAAGCCATCAATCACAAAGAAGACAACACCAAATTTAACATGGAAATTCCAAACAGAAAAAAACCACAAGTCCAAAGTAGATAAAATCAATTACTAACTTCTGCGGTATAAGATACACTCAGAACCCTATAACTAATTCCTCGACACAAAGCATTGTAGTTGTTCTTGATAGAATTCCAGAGTATATAATCTCTTGTTGCCGCGCTATCAGTACCTTGATCTCCACAACGAGTAATTCTCTATGCTTATGGAACAATCGTCTACCAAAAAGCAGTAGCCACAAATCTCGTACAATGAAGTAAAAGCATCAACTATAGAACCTGAAGTCTTCAACCAAATCTCTCATGGAATCTCTAGATAATCTCTTCAATGACAATCTCAATTCAAAATAAAGAGAGCTTTATATGGTATGTTTTACTTAGGTTTGAGAAAAAAACCCCTTTACACGGCCCAAAATTCGTGCCTCAGGTTTGAAAACCAAATCCAAGTGAAACAGGCAATTCTGACACAAATAGGAAAGGTTTTCATGTAGGTCGACGCGCTTTTGCCGTCCGTGCTCTCGAGCTCGGTCAAATAAGCACTCTAGCGCGCTTGCCACTGTCTTTGGCGCTCGAGCGCGCATGTTTTTTCTACATACAACAGCAAACTTGTCAATGCCATAACTTTGTCGTTTAGCTTCAATTTACGTAATCTTAAGCTCTACAGATATCTACTCGAAAAAAGCTTTCCAATGGTAAGTAGTTTGCCCATATCTAATGCTTCGTTTGTAAGATATAATATTTTTAATCCATATTGTCCTCAGAAAAACATTTCAATTTGCGTTACCTTCAATTTAGCTTATCCGGTGCGCAACCACTATCCATTTTAAATGTAAAATACAACTCAATAGAGCTAAGTTTTGTCCAACTCATGAATTAGCCAATACAAATGTCCTAACAATCTTTCCCTTTAGCAATTCATGTACAAAACTTTATATACATTCAATCTACCCAAAATAAATCCAAAAATACATTGAGTAAATTGAAATGACAAAAAAAAAAATATCTTCAGCTCAGCAATCATTGTCCATAATTAATAAATTTATGGTATCATCATGTAGCATGATTGTTAATCAGGACCCAGCAGTAACTCCCTCTCAACTGTGACTCCCCCTCAATGATATATTAGTATCAACATTTGGGTAGGGGCCTGATCTTCTTGATCAGGGGCTCTTGAATTTTGATACCCATAGTTGTGCATTAAAGGATTTCAGCATAGTGTGAACCAAAATAGATAGCAAGTCTTCTTTCTTAACCCAAATCGCATTAGATTTTGGTGCATAAAACTGAGCTTTCCATTGCTTAGGTTTTGGCATAGCTTTCTGCTTATTGTAATAGGGAACGAATGTATCCTTTTTGTCCACAATGGTGACATGTGATTGCTCGTGCAGTTTTAGGACATAACTCACTCTTTGATGCACAATTAATATGTTTTCTCTGTGCAATATATTGTGCAGTGGATGCATGTACAGTGCTTTTAACAAAGATAGTGTTGCCTGTAGATTTTGATGTTGAAGCACCATCAGTGTATCCAAGACCGTCCTGTTAGTATGTAGTTTATGAATACTTAAGATATGGTCAAGCGCAGTTGAGCTGGCATGTGTAGCAATAGGAGCATCTGGCTTTGTCAATGTCATCTTCAACTTGACATTCGGATCATCAATCTCAGCCTTATTCTTTAATACTTCTTATCTAAATGATTCATTCTCTTGTTTCTCAACAATCAAATTTTCAAACAGAGAACCTTGATGACTTTTAGCTAGAATGATCTATGTATGTGCCTCTTCTAGATTCTTTTTAACCAATCGAATTTCAGCTTCAAAATCTTCAACTTGTTTCACATGCTTTGCAGCATGCAACCCTGGTTTCATATTCTTTCCATACAAAAATTTGTGCTGTTTTTCTCAGTCAACATCCTCATAAGACACTTCTTCATCACCATTATTATCATCATAATCAGTATCAGATGTGAAGATGTAGTCATGAAAGCCATAAAATTTTCTTTCCCCTTTTCAAACAAATCAGGTTCAAGTTTAGGGAATCCTTCGTTATTAGTAGATTCATCAACATCCCAAGATATGTTCAAAGCTTTACTGTTGTTGATTGTGGGCTTTTTCTTTTTATTAGCACAAACATTAGCTATATGCCCATAGCCTTGACATTCATAGCACTTCACTCCTTTTAAAGAGCTAGTATTTCCTATTACAATTAGTTTATAACCAGCATTCTTTCATGTCATCAACTTGTTAAACAATTGCACAAACTCAGAAAACAGTTGTATATCCCCTTCTTAGAAATAGATTCAGATTAACTTCCACTTTCTTCGAACTTTTGGAAAACTTGTAATTTTTTGTACTTTCCAAAGTAAGTTCAGAAAGTTTTGATTGACAATTAAAAAATTCAGTCTCAAAGGTTTGCAAATTACCAACCAACTCATCAAGTCTCAAATTATTTAGTTTATTAGATTCAGCAATTGTAATTACCTTGGCAATGAAATTAACCAGGAGAGACATAAGAATCTTTTTCACAATCTTCTCTTCAGGAATAAATTCTTTTAGGTTATGACTTGAATCGACAATATTACTAAACTTAGTATAAAAGTTATCAAACCTCTCCTCATTACTCATTCCCAACAGTTCAAAAACAGATAATAAGCTTTACATCTTAGCTTCTTTCATTTTTTTAGTACCCTTATAAACTGTTTGAAGGATGTCCCATGCTTTTTTTGCATTCTTACAAGTAAAGATCATATGAAATCCAATCATTGATACTCCAATGTAATTAGCATTTATAGCCTTGTTATTACAATTGCAGGCATAGATTTCATCTTTGGACCATGAAGCCATAGGCTTTTCAATAGTTTGTCCTTCAATAATGACAGTAGGCAAGGAATACCCTTTCAACACTATTATCCAAACTCCTTCGTCTATCGATCTCAAAAAAGCTATCATATGTACTTTCCAATAAGCATAATTAACAACACCTTTCAGTAAAGGAGGTTGCACAGTAGAAAAGCATTCTACATTGTTGAATTCTATTCTAGAAAATCCCTTAGATCAATACATAGCAATTTAGTGTGCCTGCTCTGAAACCAATTAAAAGTTTTAAAATGCCCAAGATAATTTATAGATTATGATTTTATTACTACTTCTATACAACGGAATAATAAAAACCATTAATCACACAAAAAAGACAACACCAGATTTAATATGGAAACCTAAACGGAAAAAAACTACGAGTCCAAAGTAGAGAAAATCAATCACTAACTTCTGCAGTACAAGATATACTCACAACTATATAGCCAATCCCTCGACGCAAGGCGTTGTAGGTTGTTCTTGATAGATCTCCACAGCACGCAATTCCTTGTTGCCCCGCTATTAGTGCCTTGATATCCATAATGAACAATTCTCTACGCTTAGAGAACAATCTTCTACAAGAAAATATAATCCACAAATCTCCTACATTGAAGTATAAGCATCAACTCTAGATTTTGAAGTCTTCAACCAAATCTCTCATGGAAGTTCTAGATAATCTATCCAATGACAATCCCAATTCAAAATAAGGAGAGCTCTATGTTTTGTGTTATACTTAGAGTTGAGAGAGAACCCCTTTATATAGCCCAAAATTCATCCCTTAAGTTTAAAAACCAAATCCAAGTGAAACAAGCAATTTTGGCACAAAGAGGATAGGTTTTTGTATAGGTTGGTGCGTTTTTGTTATTCGTGAGCTTGAGTACGGTCAAATGGGAGCCGTAGCCCTCTTGCCACTACCTTCGGCACTTGAGCTCAATCAAACGGGCACTGAACGCGCATGCTTTTTCTGTACATAATAGCAAATTTTCCGAGGCCATAACTTTGTCGTTTTAACTCCGATTTATATAATCTTGAACTCTACGGATATTTACTCTAAACGAGCTTTCCAATGGTAAGTAGTTTGCCTATATCCGATGCTTTATTTGTAAGATATGACCTTTTAATATCCATGTCCCAAAAAGGAGAGGGGATCATGAACTATGCATGACAAAATAAAACTAGTGCAAATTACAAAACCTTAATAGTTCCGAAATTTAAAATAAGAAGGCCCTATGATGACCGTGTCACTCTCCATAGGTGGATCAGTCAAATTGCTGATGCTGTCTACTTATCAAGTCCTGAAGGAACCCCGTAGGCCTCCTCTAAAGTCTTCTCAATCTTCACAAGATCAAGACTGAGAATTGAGCTTGTAACACCATTAGACAACGTGTAAATAAGACTATTCAGCAAAGTATAAGCATAATTAAAGTAACATGCATTGTATCTAAGAGAATCATTAACAATTGATTAATTAAAAGTCAATTTAATATACTAAGCATGTTGTGTATTGAATAAAACATGATATAAGAATCAAATAAAAGAAATACTTTACTATTGGGCTACTACATTTGCTATATCCTCCCTCTAGGGGTCTTTGCATTAAGAACACCAATGCCATGGCCAAATGTACGATTGGATCTCTATGTATATAAAGTCCAGAAGATCCAAAGGCGCATTACAGTGACATTATTTCAATCTACTACACCAAAATCAACCCCGTCAGGTATTCTAAGATTGAAGTTGAGTAGAGCTAGAACTTTGCGAATCATATAATTGAAATTGAGTAATTTGTGCAACTCATTTCATTGTAGACAACTCAATTCAATAGTAGAAAAGAAACATATATCAAAGAAACATGACCAATTAATTATAATCATTTTTTAAGAGAGCAATTATAAAGGTATCAATATGCCATGCAATTGGATTAAGTAGAATCAAAGTAACTTATAAGCCAACCCTAATCTAATCATCCATTATTTTTAACCATGTATGATAATGTAGTTTGAAGTTATCCAATGCACAATTGTCTCCTTTTGGTGTCATATTGTATAAGGAATGTATATTGAAGTCCTTTAAACCAACACCCATGAGGAGGTGTTTAACGAATTGACAACATCACATGGATGAATCTTAGCCCTCAAGACACTTTATATTAAGTAAGTTTCCATTAGGCAAATGTTTAGGTTAAAGGATTCCAAAGAACTAAGGTCCTACAAAGTCTTCTCAAATGCCCATAATTTTCCTAGATTCTTAAAGTTCTTATGGCTTGGCCGTGTATCTCTTGGCTTGGTCATGGGTATATCGCTTAACCATGGGATGAAGAAATTTTCTGCATTTTCAGCTTGGCCGTAAAGTGGCCTACGGCTGAGCCATAAATGGCCAATGGCTTGGCTACGGCTTCGCAGTGGCGCATTTCACAACTTAGCCATGAGGTTGGCCATAGAAGAAAATTAGATTTCTGAGTCTTTGGAAAGCTTTCCGTAATGTACTTAAGGCTTAGCCGTAAGCTTCAAAATTTCAAAGCTGATTCAATACAGGGTTTAGTTCATTGCAGATTCTTTTTAACTTAGTTTCCACTATGGTATCCCTACTCCATTCAGTCATTCTACATTTCCAAGTTTTCATTTCATCATTCATTGAGAAGATCTCATCATGCATTAGAATTTAAAAAAAGTATTGATATAAGAGTTGAAAAATAACAATTTCATTTGGCATTCAATAGATTTACAAGAATCATAGCTTTACCAACATGCATTCAACAATAATTAGCTTATACTTACCTTTGATTTAAAGTTATAACTATTACTCCTTCTCTAGGTTCTGTTGGGAAAAATAACCCACTATCTCTTAACCCTAACATGACATACATAAAGAAATAATGAAGAGGATGAGTGCACACTTAAGCTAAAGGTCTCTTTGACTCCATTAACTCATAAATCTATAAATGGGTAAAAGATATTACTAAAACAACTGCTAAATGGCTGTGTAGAGAGATGTGAACTACTATATTCTATTTCAGGAGGAAAGGAAGGTAGAGAGGAGGTGAGCAGAGAGAGTAAGTGCTTGAAATCATGCATGCAGGATCCATTTTGCTCATATTGATGAAGAGGAAGAAAATGGAAGAAAAAGAGGAGAGTTGTTGTAATTATGAAGGAGAGAGAATCGATGGAGGGGTTCTTTAGCCCTTTTTAAAACAAAGTTTTCATAGAATTACTGGAAAGTCCTCAACTATTAATTACATTCTTAGTTTAAGTCAAATGAGGGTCCAATTAATTCGAACAACATCAAATGCATTCAAGTCAAGTACGAAAGTTGATGAGCTCAGTGAGATGAACACAACGATATCAATATGAAGCATGAATGACGTAACGCAATAAAATCTAAAATTACGAAAAAAGGCTTCCATTTAACTAGTTAAGGTCAAACTCAACCCAAACTACCTATTTATGACCTGAACTTAACCCATTAGTCTCTATGAGACAAAAAGACTAAATTTAACCAAATTAGATGTTGAAAATCATTATTTAGATTAATGTTATACTAATTAGCTAATAACTTATTGAATTAGTCGTTAACCATGTTTAATTGGGTTCAAAGTGTTACATTATACCTGATGAATTTGATGGTGGATCTAACTCCATGAAAACTAAAATTTCGTCAAATGCCAATACGCAATGGGATCATGTTTTGGGCTGATTTAGATTTTAGAGGTCGATCCAATTGATGGATTTGTGTAACTAATCTATCAAAAAATTCTCTCTTTTTTGGACAGTCAATCAACTTGAAATCAAATTTAACTAAACACAAAAGGCACGGTGGTGGACCTAAACGGTGGTGGACCTAACTCCATGAAAACTAAAATTTCATCAAATGCCAATACGCAATGGGATCATGTTTTGGGCTGATTTAGATTTTAGAGGTCGATCCAATTGATGGATTTGTGTAACTAATCTATCAAGAAAATCTCTCTTTTTTTGATAATCAGTCAACTTGAAATCAAATTTAACTAAACACAAAAGGCACGGTGGTGGACCTAACTCCATGAAAACTAAAATTTCGTCAAATGCCAATACGTAATGGGATCATGTTTTGGACTGATTTAGATTTTAGAGGTCAATACACTTGATGGATTTATGTAACCAATCTATCAAGAAAATCTCCCTTTTTTTGACAATCAATCAACTTGAAATCAAATTTAACTAAACACTAAGGCACGGTAGTATTTGAATCGATTATCCTTGGGGCTTGCTTTACCTTAATAAAATATCTCATCTTTCATTAAAAATATGGTAGGTAATGGGCAAGGAGAGGAAAAATATTATGACATCAAAAGAAAGAGAATATAATAGGCACATGGAACTCTAGAAAGTCATCTCATAATTTTAACAAAAGACCCTAAATCAAGTAATATCTATTGTCTCTATATATAGGTGGACTTTTTTTTTACTAGTAGCTAAAAATTATTATGTAAGAAATCAGTACAAGAGAGATATACTAACCAACTTACAATGAAAAACCAAAGGCAAAACCCCCAGAAACAATTGCCTGACTCACCTTATATGCCATCTTATTTTATATAGTCTATATAGAGTTGATTTGTTTTTCAGGATATAAAGTAAATACAGCAATGAAATCAACAAAAAAGAATCCTCCAAAACTGCATTATATATAGTTATGTAGGTATGTCCTTCAAAATTGCATTGACAGAACAAATCAATAAAAATCCAGAACCCCTTTAAGCAATGATGCATTTGGGTGTACTCTAAAACATCTGGTTTGATTTTTTGGCAGAAAAGATGGGATGTTTCCTTCAACACTTTTCATCGCTAAACATGTTTTTAAGTTAAGAAGGTCAGGAAAAAAATTAAAAACAGCAACAATTTAAACTAAGCAATTAAAGAGTGAGTAGAAGAAAAGAAATTTAAACAAAAAGATATCAACTTCAAAACATGCCGTATGCCACTTTATAATATTTACAGACTAGTTACCAATAGTACTAACAATTTGTAATGATGGGATGACATGGATTTAAATTCAAAGACTCCAGTAAATGTAAATTTTAAATATGATTAGATGAATGTGATCATCATTATCACAACCCGAGCCGAGGGACCGGGGGTCAGAGAAAGTCTAACCAATGACACACGTACTCCCGTGCATGTACACTTAGACCTCGTCCAAGCATACACACACAAGGGATCATTCACATGTGCAAACAAATGTACGCGGAAGCTGTACGTATCAAGGCATACCACAACATACCAAAAGACATAATGGATTACAAAAGCGTTAGACTGATGACAAGAACAATTACAAGAACGTATGACAATAAAGAGGGCTTACAAAAATCAAAATACAAACATCAATCAAGCCCACGGTACAAGTTACAGAAAAATCCCCCAAATAGACCCAGACTCAAATGAATGGGGAAAACAAAATGATGCAAACCGTACTTTGGAGGATGGATCAAGTGTCACGACCCGAGCCCAGAATTCGGGGGTTAGCGAAAAGCTAAACCGGTGACACACGTACTCCCGTGCACGTGCACCCAAACCCAGTCCAGATGCACGCACACAAGGGATCTAACACGTGCGAACTAAGCGTACGCGGAAGCTGTACATATCATAGCAAGCAACAAAGGAAAATAAAATAGCGGAAGCTAAAACAAATACGAACCGGAAAAGACAAAGACAAATACACTGAGATAAAACCGAATACACACCAAAATCAATATACACAAAATATACAGAATACAAGTCCCAAAGTCCAAAGTCCAAATACAAGCTCTCAAAAACCAAAATGCAAAATAAAAGCCACTGGTATGCATGCACGCACTTGGCAGAAGTGATCAGGCCCACTCTGCCAGACCGGAGGGTGCCTCTACACTCGCCCCTGCAGCCTCCTCGACCGCCGGGGAGCTGGGCAAGGTATCTGTGCCTGCAACACCACAGACAACACGAATGAATACAACGATCCAGCAAATATAAGTAACAGGAAAGAAACACGCATAGTATCAAAGCGAATGAAATAGGAACAGAAGATTAAATACAGAGTCCATCTTAGTATGCTAAGCAAATCGTGCATAGGAGTAAAACATGATAATGGAATCAAAACATAGAATACTGAACTAGTTGGCTACTACGTTAACCATATTCTCTCACATAGAGAGCAGAGCAAAACAGAGCAAAGCAGATAAGAACACCACTGTCCGGGCCAGGGCACAAGTGGGTCTCGGTTTCCTGGGTTCCGGGGTCCCAAGACAAAGCGACACTGCAGTGAATACAGAGAACAGAGATACAGAGATCTAAGCCAGAGGTAACCCCGTCGGGTAAATCCTAGGGCTGAGGCTGAGTAGAGCCAGACTAATATCAATCAAATCAAATCCAAAAGAAAGGGAGATTATCCGCTTTGGACTCACCGATGACACAGACCGGATCTTATCCTCACGTTTTAATCTCTGGGCAGAGCCACCAGGGAATACCCAAATATCAGAGATATACAAAGCCAGAGACAGAGCATAGATTAAGTCCATCACAGCATAGATCAAAGCATAATATAGACATACAGGACGAAAGCAAAATGACTGCGGAATGCATAAACATAGATTAACAGAACAGAGGGCAAAACTATAAACAATATGAAATGCATCTTAGATTAATACGGAATCAAGGTTCATTACAAGCCAAGTCTAATCTAGTTGCATCACTGTCACTAACCGTGCATGTTGATGTAGTTTTAAGTTATTCGATGCACCATTTGCCATCCTAGTGTTGCAAGGGAATCTACATGTGCACCGAAGTCCCTTAAACCAACACCCATGGGGAGGTGCTTAACAGTGATCAACGCTCACATGAATAAGTCACAGCCTAACAGACTATTCATGCGATCCAAAGAATCCATTGGGCCGATTTACGGGTATGGTTAACCTGTGTTTGAGCCCTACAAGGTCACACCATTATCCTACGTTTAAGTGTTATTTTACAGGTCTTACGGTTTAGCCATGGGTGACCTACGGCTTAGCCGTGGCATCCTACGGCGTAGCCGTATTATGCACTACGGCTTAGCCGTGGTTCCCTTCAGAACACGGCTAAACTGTCATCCTTTCCCCCTCTGATCTGATACATCTCACGGCTGAGCTACGGTGGAGTCCACGGCTTAGCCGTAGACCATCACGGCTTAGCCGTAGCCTCACCGTAAGAACACTGATATCAGAAAAGTTTCGACTGATCAGAGATTAAATTCACGGCTTAGGTCACGGTTGGGTCACGGCTAGCTTACGGCTCAGCCGTAGGACAAATTACGGCTTAGCCGTAGCCTAGCCGTAGAACAAAACTCAGATTTTGAGTCTCTGGAAAGCGAGCCGTAGAAATTTACGGCTTAGCCGTACAATACAGACGCGAATTCGGGAAGATTACAGAAACGAAATTTTGATACAGAAACTGAATAAAACAAGCTCAACTGATTCTCATAGCTTAGAAAATGGCTGTAAAACATGCTAAACAAAGAATAAGAGTGAATCAAAGCCATCAAACAAACACCCATATGTGTTATCAAAGCCTGTACTTATACTTGCCTCAAATCTGACAAATCCTCTGAAATCAAGCTCCAAGCAACTAAAATCAAAACAAATCAAAGCAATCACACATGCATGAGATGAAGACAAAGCAACAGAGAATGGGAGATGTAATTTGGAGAAGAAATACAAAGAGTTGGGAAAGAACCCACTTACCAAGCCACAACACAGATGAGAGAAAAGAAACAAAACCCAATCCAAAGAAGAGTAGCCAACCCAAATCCAACAAGGGATCCAACCCACAATCGAGCAAGAGAAGGAAAGAAGAGAGAGAAAGAAAACGTGGAGAGCTTCTCCTGGAGTCTCCTCTGGAATTGCATGCACGTTGAAGAGAGAAATGAGCAAGGGAGAGACATCTGTAAGATGACTCACTTATATATGGGTTTTGAAAGTTAAGTCAAAGTCCGGAGAGTTAAGACTAATTACAGTTCAAGTCACACGAAGGTCCATCTTCCCCAATTGACTCCAAACGGTTCTGAGACAGTTACGGAAATTGTCGAGCTCAACGAAATACGCGTGCTGACACCAAGATGATGCAAAGATGATATGAGCAAAACAAAAGCAAAATTACGAAAAAGGGCTTAGAACTACCTATTCCAGGTCAAAGGTTGCTCAACTACCTATCCATGACCCAAAACAAGTCCAAAAGAAATAAACAAAACGAAACACACACAAATGAGCCACTAATCCGGCTCAAAGGGGATCGGAGTGTTACATCCTCCCCCACTAGGAATCATTCCGTCCTCGGAATGACTACCTACCTGCGCAAAGAGATGCGGGAACTGGCGTGCTAGCTGCTCCTCTAGCTCCCAAGTAGCCTCATCTGGACCATGATGTTCCCACAACACCTTCACCCATCTGATAGTCCTGGTACGAAGAATCTGTTCTCGTGTCCCAACGATGCGAAGCGGACGCTCAACGTAAGTTGCATTAGGCTGAATCTGGATATCATCGTAGCGAATCACATGGCTCGGATCTGGCACATACTTACGGAGCATCGACACATGGAACACATCGTGAACACCGGAGAACTCGACTGGAAGCGTCAACCGATAGGCTAAATCTCCAACTCGGCTCTTGACTTCAAACGGTCCTACATATCTCGGGGCTAACTTGCCCTTCTGACCAAATCGAACTGTGCCCTTCATCGGAGAAACTTTAAGAAATACCCAATCTCCGACTTGGAATGCCAAAGGTCTCCTCCGAGTATCAGCATAGCTCTTCTGCCTGGACCGAGCAATCTTCAGATTCTCTATCACTTTCTGCACCTTCTCTGTCGTCTCAGCAATGATTGTCGGACCATGGAAACTTCTAGTTCCAACTTCTTCCCAGCACACCGGGGTCCTGCACTTGCGTCCGTATAGAGCCTCATAGGGTGCCATACCAATGCTCTCATGGAAGCTGTTGTTGTAAGCAAACTCACACAATGCCAAATGCATATCCCATTCCTTCTCAAAGTTCAGCACACTAGCTCTGAGCATATCCTCCAACGTCTGAATGGTACGCTCCGACTGTCCATCAGTCTGGGGGTGGTATGCCGTACTAAAACTCAGCTTCGTACCCATAGCTTCCTGAAATGCTCTCCAGAATGAAGATACAAAACGACTGTCTCGATCTGACACAATCGATACTGGGGTGCCATGCAATCTGACTATCTCGTCAACAAACTTCCTGGCCATCTCCGTGAATGTCACCCCTTTCTTGAACGGAAGGAAATGTGCTGACTTGGTCAATCTGTCCACTATGACCCAGATCGCATTATTCTTCCTACTGGTCGGCGGAAAACCGGAGACGAAATCCATCGTAATGTGCTCCCACTTCCACTGCGGAGTGTGCAATGGATGCAATGATCCTGGAGGTCGCTGATGATCCGCTTTTACCCTCTGACAGGTCAAACATCGAGCTACGAACCCTGCGATCTCCCGCTTCATATTGTTCCACCAAAATCTATCCTTCAAGTTCCGGTACATCTTCGTACTCCCGGGATGCATCGCATATCGGGCATCGTGCGCATCTGTCATCAATTTCTCTCTCAACTCATCCACAGCGGGAACACACAATCTGTTCCTGAAGTACAAAACTCCATCTACTAGGCTAAAATCCGGTCGATCTGAAATCCGATCTCTGAACTTCACCAGGAGGGGGTCCTCAAACTGGCGATCCTTGATCTGCTGAATCACCTCAGGCTGAAACACGACAGTAGTAGCTAATGTCACCGAGTCTCCTACCATCTGAACCTCTACAGGCTGATCATGCACAAGCATATAGAATCCTGCTAACACCTGAAGACTGTCTGTCCTCCTGCTAAGTGCATCTGCAACTACATTGCCTTTGCCTGGGTGGTACTTGATCGGAAAGTCGTAATCTTTGATGAACTCCAACCACCTTCGCTGCCTCATATTCAAGTCATGCTGATCAAACAGGTACTGCAAACTGTGATGATCGGAATGGACCTCAAACTTCACACCGTACAGGTAATGTCGCCACAACTTCAATGCAAATACAATGGCTGCTAACTCCAAGTCATGTGTGGCATAGTTCTTCTCATGTTCTTTCAACTGTCTGGATCCATAGGCAATCACCTTCTGATTCTGCATCAGTACACAGCCTAGTCCAACTCTAGAGGCATCGGAATAAATCACGAATCCCTCACTACCATCCGGGAGAGTCAACACTGGCGCCGTAGTGAGCTTTTCTTTCAACATCTGAAAACTACGCTCACACTTCTCTGTCCACTCATACGGGACCTTCTTCCGAGTCAACTGAGTCAGCGGGGCTGAGATCTTCGAGAAATCCTGCACAAACCTGCGGTAATATCCCGCCAAGCCCAGAAAACTCCGAATCTCCGTCACTGATCTAGGACGGGGCCAATGGACTACTGCCTCAATCTTAGCTGGATCCACCATCAATCCATCTCTAGAAATCACATGTCCCAAAAATGCAACTTGCTCTAGCCAGAAATCACATTTAGCCAACTTTGCATACAACTTGTGATCTCGAAGCAGCTGCAATGCCTTCCTCAGATGATCTGTATGTTCCTCAGCAGTCTTCGAATAGACCAATATGTCATCTATAAAAACCACAACGAACTGGTCCAAGAAGGAAGTAAACACCCTGTTCATCAACGCCATAAAAGCTGCGGGTGCGTTCGTCAAACCAAACGGCATGACAAGGAACTCGTAGTGTCCATACCGAGTCCTGAAAGCTGTCTTCGGAACATCCTCATCCTTCACCCTGAGCTGGTGATATCCTGACCTCAAGTCAATCTTAGAGAAGTAAGCTGCACCCTGAAGTTGATCGAATAACTCGTCAATCCTAGGCAATGGATATTTGTTCTTGATGGTCACTTTGTTCAATTGCCTGTAGTCAATGCACATCCGGAAACTGCCATCCTTCTTCTTGACAAACAATACAGGAGCTCCCCAAGGTGAAACACTGGGGCGTATGAACCCTTTGTCCAACAGATCCTGCAACTGTTTCTTCAATTCCAACAACTCTGCAGGTGCCATACGATATGGAGCTCTACTGATAGGTGCTGTACCTGGTACCACGTCAATAGCAAATTCTACCTCCCGAACTGGTGGCAACTCTGGCACATCTTCCGGAAAGACATCCGGAAACTCGCTGACTACTGGAATCTCACTGAGCTGTCGCTGATCTTTCTTCTCTGAAATGAATGCAAGAAACCCCTCACATCCCCTACGAAGCATCCTGTCTGCCTTACAAGCAGAGATCACACGTCTTGGGCACTTCGTCTGGCTGCCCTCAAATCGGAATCCGCTGCCCAAATCAAAGTAGATAGCCTTGCTGTAGCAATTGATACACGCATGATATCTTGCAAGCCAGTCCATACCAAGGATCACATCAAAATCCAGTGTCGTGAGCAACACGAGGTCTACTGGGAGCTGATGACCAGCTATCCGCACAGCGCACTGAGGGTAGAAAACACTGCACTCCACCCGTTTACCAACCGGAGTGGATACCAACAACAAGTATGGAAGTGGTGTGGGTCGCTGTTGGAGCTGCACAGCAAAATGGGGTGCTACGTACGAACGCGTAGACCCTGAGTCAAATAAAGCTAAAGCTTCTGCATCGGAAATTAAAATTTTACCTTCCACTACCGTGGCCTCCTCCGCGCCCTCATGCGTAGCAGCATAGGCTCGGGCTGTCTGGCGATTCGGCTTCTGACCTGGGCGAGCTGGCTGAGATCTGCCCTGTGCTGTAGGTCCTGTCTGTCTCGTCTGTGGAGAGGACTGAAACTTCGGGCATTGGGCCCGCCTGTGGTCCGTAGAGCCACACCCGAAACAAGCCCCACTCTTCCTCCAACATCTGTCGGTGGGGTGATCCTTCCCACAGTGACTGCAAACTATCTGAGGACTGCTCGAACTGCCCTGCTTACCCTTGAACTTCTTCTGGAACTGACTTCTACCACTGAAACCTGCTGCCCTCTTAGCCTCTGTTCGCTCCTCCTCAAAGATGGCCTCTGCATCATAAGCCCTGTCAATAGCGTCATCCAATGTAGCCGGCCACATACAAGCAACCACGTGGCGTTTGTGTCTCGGATTTAGGCCGTTGACGAAGCGAGTCACCTTCTTATGCTCCGTGTTCACCATATCCTCTGCGAAGTGGGACAACTCTGTAAACTTGTGTACATAATCTGCAACTGGCATCTGTCTCTGCTGAAGGTTGAAGAATTCCACTTCCTTGGCTCGCTGAATATGGAGAGGCATGAACTTACGACGGAATTGCTGCTTGAAGGTCTCCCAAACTGTGGCACTGGGCATAGTCTGAAATGAGGTCTTAACACTCCTCCACCATGTCTTAGCCACACTCCGAAGCATAGAGGCTGTGAGCACTACTCTCTGTTTGTTGCTGCAAACAATCGTATCAAAAAGCTCCTCTGTCTGTTCCAACCATTGCTCAGCCTGCAATGCATCCTCTATCCCATGGAACTCAGTCGCCCCTCGCTTACGGAACTTGTCAAAGAGAGCATTCGGATCTGATTCCTTAGGCTGGAAAATCACTTGTTGATCTACATGGGGTGATGCTACTGCAGCAGCCTGACTTTGTCTATCTACCATGGATGCCACCTGTGCCTGTAATGACTGCATAGACTGCATCATCATCATCATGCGCTCCTCACTACTGATATGTGGGGGTACCGATCCACTGTCACCATTATGGCCCTGTTGATTCTCATCTCGGGATCCTGATCCTGATGCCATCCTGCACAAGGAAAAGAAACACAACACACAAATATAAAATGCCCTGAGTTAGTCAAATCCCAAATCAACCTATGAGACTTCGAGTCAAATAGTTGATAGCGTTGTCTCACCACGATCTTAGATGCCTACATGCTTATAACTAGCATGCTCTGATACCATACAATACGTATGTCACGACCCGAGCCCAGAATTCGGGGGTTAGCGAAAAGCTAAACCGGTGACACACGTACTCCCGTGCACGTGCACCCAAACCCAGTCCAGATGCACGCACACAAGGGATCTAACACGTGCGAACTAAGCGTACGCGGAAGCTGTACATATCATAGCAAGCAACAAAGGAAAATAAAATAGCGGAAGCTAAAACAAATACGAACCGGAAAAGACAAAGACAAATACACTGAGATAAAACCGAATACACACCAAAATCAATATACACAAAATATACAGAATACAAGTCCCAAAGTCCAAAGTCCAAATACAAGCTCTCAAAAACCAAAATGCAAAATAAAAGCCACTGGTATGCATGCACGCACTTGGCAGAAGTGATCAGGCCCACTCTGCCAGACCGGAGGGTGCCTCTACACTCGCCCCTGCAGCCTCCTCGACCGCCGGGGAGCTGGGCAAGGTATCTGTGCCTGCAACACCACAGACAACACGAATGAATACAACGATCCAGCAAATATAAGTAACAGGAAAGAAACACGCATAGTATCAAAGCGAATGAAATAGGAACAGAAGATTAAATACAGAGTCCATCTTAGTATGCTAAGCAAATCGTGCATAGGAGTAAAACATGATAATGGAATCAAAACATAGAATACTGAACTAGTTGGCTACTACGTTAACCATATTCTCTCACATAGAGAGCAGAGCAAAACAGAGCAAAGCAGATAAGAACACCACTGTCCGGGCCAGGGCACAAGTGGGTCTCGGTTTCCTGGGTTCCGGGGTCCCAAGACAAAGCGACACTGCAGTGAATACAGAGAACAGAGATACAGAGATCTAAGCCAGAGGTAACCCCGTCGGGTAAATCCTAGGGCTGAGGCTGAGTAGAGCCAGACTAATATCAATCAAATCAAATCCAAAAGAAAGGGAGATTATCCGCTTTGGACTCACCGATGACACAGACCGGATCTTATCCTCACGTTTTAATCTCTGGGCAGAGCCACCAGGGAATACCCAAATATCAGAGATATACAAAGCCAGAGACAGAGCATAGATTAAGTCCATCACAGCATAGATCAAAGCATAATATAGACATACAGGACGAAAGCAAAATGACTGCGGAATGCATAAACATAGATTAACAGAACAGAGGGCAAAACTATAAACAATATGAAATGCATCTTAGATTAATACGGAATCAAGGTTCATTACAAGCCAAGTCTAATCTAGTTGCATCACTGTCACTAACCGTGCATGTTGATGTAGTTTTAAGTTATTCGATGCACCATTTGCCATCCTAGTGTTGCAAGGGAATCTACATGTGCACCGAAGTCCCTTAAACCAACACCCATGGGGAGGTGCTTAACAGTGATCAACGCTCACATGAATAAGTCACAGCCTAACAGACTATTCATGCGATCCAAAGAATCCATTGGGCCGATTTACGGGTATGGTTAACCTGTGTTTGAGCCCTACAAGGTCACACCATTATCCTACGTTTAAGTGTTATTTTACAGGTCTTACGGTTTAGCCATGGGTGACCTACGGCTTAGCCGTGGCATCCTACGGCGTAGCCGTATTATGCACTACGGCTTAGCCGTGGTTCCCTTCAGAACACGGCTAAACTGTCATCCTTTCCCCCTCTGATCTGATACATCTCACGGCTGAGCTACGGTGGAGTCCACGGCTTAGCCGTAGACCATCACGGCTTAGCCGTAGCCTCACCGTAAGAACACTGATATCAGAAAAGTTTCGACTGATCAGAGATTAAATTCACGGCTTAGGTCACGGTTGGGTCACGGCTAGCTTACGGCTCAGCCGTAGGACAAATTACGGCTTAGCCGTAGCCTAGCCGTAGAACAAAACTCAGATTTTGAGTCTCTGGAAAGCGAGCCGTAGAAATTTACGGCTTAGCCGTACAATACAGACGCGAATTCGGGAAGATTACAGAAACGAAATTTTGATACAGAAACTGAATAAAACAAGCTCAACTGATTCTCATAGCTTAGAAAATGGCTGTAAAACATGCTAAACAAAGAATAAGAGTGAATCAAAGCCATCAAACAAACACCCATATGTGTTATCAAAGCCTGTACTTATACTTGCCTCAAATCTGACAAATCCTCTGAAATCAAGCTCCAAGCAACTAAAATCAAAACAAATCAAAGCAATCACACATGCATGAGATGAAGACAAAGCAACAGAGAATGGGAGATGTAATTTGGAGAAGAAATACAAAGAGTTGGGAAAGAACCCACTTACCAAGCCACAACACAGATGAGAGAAAAGAAACAAAACCCAATCCAAAGAAGAGTAGCCAACCCAAATCCAACAAGGGATCCAACCCACAATCGAGCAAGAGAAGGAAAGAAGAGAGAGAAAGAAAACGTGGAGAGCTTCTCCTGGAGTCTCCTCTGGAATTGCATGCACGTTGAAGAGAGAAATGAGCAAGGGAGAGACATCTGTAAGATGACTCACTTATATATGGGTTTTGAAAGTTAAGTCAAAGTCCGGAGAGTTAAGACTAATTACAGTTCAAGTCACACGAAGGTCCATCTTCCCCAATTGACTCCAAACGGTTCTGAGACAGTTACGGAAATTGTCGAGCTCAACGAAATACGCGTGCTGACACCAAGATGATGCAAAGATGATATGAGCAAAACAAAAGCAAAATTACGAAAAAGGGCTTAGAACTACCTATTCCAGGTCAAAGGTTGCTCAACTACCTATCCATGACCCAAAACAAGTCCAAAAGAAATAAACAAAACGAAACACACACAAATGAGCCACTAATCCGGCTCAAAGGGGATCGGAGTGTTACATCAAGTCCACTCCTCTAGGCCGGAGGGGGCCTCGTGCGCCTCTCCTGGAGTCGGGTCGACCGACGCAGGATCGGGAGAGGGATCTGAGCCTGCAACACCAATAACAACTCATAAGTACAACGACTTAGCAAAATATAAGCCACAAGAAGATAACACGAATTGTGTCTAATAATGAGCAAAAGACACAATGCAAGATCCATAGTAAGCATGTTCGTATACTAAGCAAATTGTATAAATGAATAAGCATGCTATCAGAATCATAAACAGATAACAGTCAAAGTGGCTACTACATTGGCCATATTCTCCCTTTCGAGAGCAGTCGGAATGAGAACACCAGCGACCGGGCCAGGGTGCGCATGGGTCTCTAGTTCCAGGGGTCCGGAGTCCCAAGACAGATCACCCTGCAGAGGCAAACACATAAACTAAACCAAAGTCAACCCCGTCGGGCGTCCTAAGGCTGAGGCTCAGTAGTGCCATATACCAATCACAATCACATCGGATGATGCACCTCAATCAATCAATCATATCACATACAGATCTCACATCTCACACTAAACGAACAATAGAAAGTGCATCACATATACTGATACTGGTCCTGAATGCAAATAAGCAATAAAAAAAAGCATTGACAATTGAGTACCAATAACAAATAATCACTGACTCAAGTACTCCACCGGAGCAACGATAAAAACACAGTAATAGAATGGTCCCGCCCAGGCTTCGCTCTGGGGTTGCTGTATTTCCCACAGAATCGAAAGGTCCAGCGCAGAACACATAAGAGGGCATAACCGAAGTCAATATGCTATACAAATCAGAGTACTTTTACGAATCAAGGTCAAAGTACAAGCCAATCCTAACCTATTTATCCAGTGTTTCTAACCGTGCATGTTGATGTAGTTTTAAGTTGTCCGATGCACCATTGTCTAGTGTTACAGTGTATCTGGAATGTGCACCGAAGTCCCTTAAACCAACACCCATGGGGAGGTGCTAAACAACTGGATAACGGCCATGAATGATTCACAGCCCTCGACATCATTCATGTCATTCAGACATTCCATTGGGCATGTTCAGGTTAGCTACATTCTAATATGAAAGTCATATATGGTCTCTTTCTTAAGCCTAGTCTTTTCATTTAGTTCTCAGGATGATACGGTGTAGCTGTAGGTGACCTTACAGCTTAGCCGTGGCATCTTACGGCTTATCCGTAATCTGCACTGCGGCGGAGCCAAGGTTCCCCAAACTGTTTATCCGCATTTACGGCTCAACCGTAATTTACTCTACGGCGCAGCCGTATCCTGGTCCACGGCTTAGCCGTAGTACAATGTACGGCTTAGATCAGGCTGGGCCGTAGAAAAGTAGCATTTTGCCAACTCTCAGTTATTTCGATTGTCACTCTGTATTGATCTATGGTTAGGGTTACGGCTGGGTCTCGGCTTAGCCGTAAGCCATTTCACGGCTCAACCGTAGCACATTTCACGGTTTAGCCGTGAGTGCACTGAGTCATTTTCCTGCAACAGTTACAAACCTACAGATACGAACCTTTCGACTGAAAACAGAAAAATAACAGCGAAACTGACTCAATAGGGTTGTCTAACACTGATGCATACAACAAAGAGTAAGATACAAACAATCAAAACAATACCAATCGGTGTTCATACTACTTGTGCTTATACTTGCCTCACAGACAGAAATCACACACTCTACGGTCGTTGCTTTGGCTCAGTCCACTGGAAACACACACAAATCTGGCTCCTCTGTTCCTCCCTCACGAAATAGAGACTGAGAAGGAAAAAGAGAAAGAGAGCTGAACGAGAGAGAGAGATAAGCAGAGAACGATCGAGAGAGAGGGAGAGTAGGTAGGATATTTAGAAACTAAAATGAGTCCAATTTACACATAAGTCCAAACATATAACACAATTGTCAGTTTGAGTCAACTGACGATCCAACGAGAGCAAACGAAATCATTCGGATCCAAGACAGTTATAAAGATCGACAAGCTCAACGAAATACACGCAATGATGTCAGAATGACGCAAAACTGACAAGGTCAATCAAAAGCCAAAATTACGAAAAAGGGCTCGAATTACCTAAACCAGGTCAAACCCAACCAAACGATCCAACTATGACTCAAAACGAAAGAAAAGCAAAATCAAAACACACTTAACGACAAAATCGCACTCAATTACCCACTAATCCGGATCAAATCAGGTCGGAGTGTTACATCCTCCCCCACTTAGACATCATTCAACGTATGACGCATTCGGTTGCATCTGAATATCATCGTAGCGAATCACATGCGTCGGGTCTCGAACATACTTGCGAAGCATTGACACATGAAAGACGTCATGTACTCCAGAAAACTCCACCGGAAGGATCAATCTATACGCCAAATCGCCAATCCGGCTCTTGATCTCAAATGGACCCACATATCTTGGCGCTAACTTGCCTTTTTGACCGAACCGTACCGCACCTTTCATCGGTGAGACCTTCAAAAATACCCAATCACCAACCTGAAATGCTAACGTTCTTCTTCGCGTATCTGCATAGCTCTTCTGTCTCGATCGGGCAATCTTCAAATTGTCAATGGCCTTCTGAACTTTCTCTGTAGTCTCAGCAATGATCGTCGGTCCGTGGAAACTCCTTGTTCCAACTTCTTCCCAGCAAACAGGGCTTCTACATTTTCGTCCATATAAAGCTTCATATGGTGCCATACCAATACTCTCGTGGAAGCTATTATTATACGCGAACTCACACAACGAGAGATGTAGATCCCATTCTTTCTCAAAATTCAGTACACTGGCCCGTAACATGTTTTCGAGCGTCTGAATAGTTCGTTCTGACTATCCATCAGTCTGCGGGTGATACGCCGTACTGAAACTCAACTTCGTTCCCATGGCTTCCTGAAATGCTCTCCAAAATGAAGAAACAAAGCGGCTATCTCGATCAGACACAATCGAGACAGGCGTACCATGTAGTCTAACGATCTCATCAACGAACTTCTTCGCCATCTCGAAAAATTTCATGCCTTTCTTGAATGGAAGGAAATGGGCTGTCTTCGTCAATCTGCCCACGATCACCCAAATGGCACTATTCTTCTTGCTCATCAGGGGTAGGCCTGAAACAAAGTCCATCGTAATGTGCTCCCATTTCCACTGGGGAATATGTAATGGATGTAAGGAACCTGGAGGTCTCTGATGGTCAGCTTTCACCTTTTGGCAAGTCAAACATCTGGCAACATACCCAGCAATTTCCCTCTTCATATTATTCCACCAGAATCTGTCCTTGAGAGCTCGGTACATCTTCGTACTTCCAGGGTGCATAGAATAACGAGCATGGTGTGCTTTTGTCATCAAACTCTCCTTCAAAGTGTCTACTGCTGGCACACATAATCTGCTCCTGAAATACAAAACATCACCCTCCAAGCAAAAGTCTGGTCGATCCGCAATGTTATCCAGAATTCGCCTCAACATCGCATCTTCAAACTGCTGGTCTTTAATGCGCTGAATGATGTCAGGCTGAAAACTCACTGTACTAGCAAGTGTCAAACAGTTCTCTACCAATCTCACTTCCACTGGCTGATCATGTCTCACAAAGTAAAGGCTATCCAAAGCCTGGAGAATCTCCGACTTCCTACTCAAGGCATCTGCAACAACGTTGCCTTTCCCTGGATGATATTTAATGGGGAAGTCATAATCTTTGATCAACTCAAGCCACCTTCGCTGTCTCATATTCAACTCAGACTGCATGAAGAGATACTGTAAACTGTGATGATCTGAATGCACTTCAAATTTCTCGCCATACAAATAATGTCTCCACATCTTCAAGGCAAAAACGATGGCTGCTAACTCTAAATCATGCGTGGCATAATTCTTCTCATGCTCCCTGAGTTGCCTCGAGCCGCGTTCAACAAACCCAAACCATATTATACGAATTTTTCTAATCGTATCATGTATTAATGCCACTCCTAAATGCTCTTAAAAGCACTCATTTTTAATGTTATCTTTTTTTATTTTACAACACATTCACCTCAACATTCTCATTTTTACAACCTCTATTTCATGGATATGCTCCCAATATTATGCCTTATTAGTCATAGCTGGTCAAATCATTATTCTTTAAATTTTTTTCTTCAATTTTGTTGTCATTCATTTGTCATAAAGCACTCCACAACTAAGTCTCAATTTCAACAAGCCTACTTTGATCATATATTTAATATCTTCATTAATCTCCCCATCTTTACTAATAATCTAGCCAAGGTACCCAAAAAAAATCTCTATGTGATATCTTTTGAGCTTTAATTTTTGCTGTAGTTCCAACTCTTTGTATATCATCTATTCACTAAAGTCATCTAAATATGATTAGAAGACTATATAACATTAAATTACTAAATAAAAGAAATGGGAAACAAGGGTAAAATCAATCATCTCCATCATCAAATTGATTTAGAATGATCGACGAATTTCTCATTTCTTATTTGAAAATATTCAAAGAACAATTCTTTTATTCCTAACATGGAGAAGAATGACATTTCCATCATACACTCGATCAAATGGCGGAATCCAAATCTATTGAAATTGAGTTTTATTATATCTCATTGGAAGAGTTGACATTCATTTTGAATGGTTTAAATTATCATTATGTGAGAACCATGATAGATTCTCAAGATTTATTAGGTTAACATATAAAGAGAAAACTCGTTCTCATATTCATCACCACCCAATCATATTTTCATCTTGCGCTCTATTGTTTTGAATGGTTTAGATTATCATTATGTGGGAACCATGTATAAAGATGCTGGTATTTATTTGGACAGTAGAGTGGTAGAGACATTGACATAGATGAGACTATTCTCATTTAAAAAGATAAGTAAAAATTGAAATTCAAAACCAAATTGAGAGTGGAATTAAAATTGTGGGTGGAAATTGCTTCAAATTGAGCATTGCTTTCTAGAAATCAAATCACCCAAAAATCATATATATAAATTGTGTTTCCGATATTTAATCTCTGATGGCACATTCAAACTTGAAATAATTATAAAGAAAAAAGACCTTAGATGTTTAGAAAAGCCCAAAAGAGTCCTCCAAACCAAAACTCTCAAAAAAGTTTCAAATTAGTGCTCGCACAACTTTTCATATCTGACTGCTTTTGGTACAACATTTTTGTTTGCATATAGTAATTGCAGAACCCTTTGTACTTACACTCGCAAATATGCATGTATCTTGTGTATACACGTGCGCACAACTAGTATATGGTGATGCGTGAGCGACTCCTATACAACATACACATACTCGCACAAACTCAAAAAAATTTTGCGAAAAGCAATGTGTCGTCGAAAAAATTCTACAAAAAAGTTGTCACTGGCAAAAAGTTTTACAAAAAGCTATGCCAACATTGTGCCATAACTTTTTAGGTGGTTCCATGGTGACGAGTACTCTTTTGTGTCTTTCCAAATATTTGAGAATCTTTTTGTAATTATCCTTTAAAACTTTTATCTGAGATTTAATGGATCACTAAATTTTCAAGCTACTATGATAAATAATAACTGCTTCATCGGAAGGATAGGAAAAGGAGCAAAACATGATTGTGGAATTAAAAATAAAATAATATTGCATCAAATGGAAGTCGTCAGAAGGATTTGAAATGAGTCATAAGAATATGATTGTCCAATTATAAATAAAATAACTTCGCAATACTGTGTAAATGGTCTGTGGCTGGGATTGATGGATTTGTAGTTGAGTGGGTTGGACTGCAACTGGATGTCTTTAGAAAATGGCTGAGGTGGGTTTAGGGCTTATTGGTGGTGGTTCACAAGTTTGCTTTACAAGTTTGTAAGGATTTTAATATATTGGCTAAATTCATGGATTGGACAAAACTTACGTTCTAATCAATGTTGTATTTCTATTTATTTTAAACCAAGAGTTCGAAGAGATTAAAGAGTCCCAAAAAAACTAAATTGAAGTGTTTTTCTAAAGATAATATGGGTTAAAAGGGCCATATCTCATAAACCAAATGTCAAACATGAGCAAGCGACCTACCGTTGGAAAGCCCATTTCAAGTAGGTATCCGTAGGTTCTAAGATTATCTCAATTGGAGCTAAAATGACAAAGTTATGACCTCAAGAAGTTTGTAGAAATTATGATACCAAAATTATGAAACTGTCATTGCATAAATTTCTATTTCTATTTTAAGTGGGACTTTCCTATTTTGTGCCAATTCCTATTCTAGTTGGATTACTATTATGAGGTATGAAATTGAGGATATAAAAAGGAGTGCTCTCTCAACCCTAAGACAAAGATTTCATTGGTTTAAGTACATAATATATTTTGGAGATCATCTCAATAGAGCTTTTATTGGAGAATTGAAGAGCTGAAGTTCTGCTCTAAAGATCCTTGTATTTTACATCTTTTTATCAAAAATCATCTTCTAAGCGTAGAAGACTTGAGGTGTCAAGCTAACAACTGGCGATTGTTGTAGAATTATTATTTACAAAAGCTTTGTTAGGAAATTTGTAATTGGCTAAATTCATGTGTTAGACAAAACTTGGGTCCATGATTTTGCATGTAATATGCTTAAGTATGGGCTGTTGAACAAGTCATAAGAAATGCTGGATTGAAGAAATTTAGAAGCATTACACACGCTCGAGTGGGCATGTTCACGCATTTAAGTAGGTTAGACAGAGACGATCGCGCTAAAGCTCGTGAAGACTGCACTCAAGCCTGATAGGAAAATTGCAAATAATTGGATATCCGTAATGCATACTCGAGCGGATAGTCATACATGCTCAAGCTAGCAAGCGGCAGAAGCCCATAGAACTACACGGATTTCTTTTTTATTTGTGCCAGACTTGATTATTTTACTTGATTTGGTTTTTAACCTAAGGCATGAATTTTGGGCTATATAAAAGCGTTCTATCCCAACCCTAAGGACAACGCATATAGCTCTCCTTATTCTGAATTGGGATTGCTATTAGAAAGATTATCTAGAACTTCCATGGGAGATTGGGCTGAAGGCCTTAAGTTCTAGAATTAGTGTTTCTACTCCTTCGTAAAAATTTATGGTTTCTACTTTTTTGTAGAAGATTGCTTTTTTTTGTAGAAGATCACTCTTTAAGCATAGGAATCATTCGTTGTGGAGATCAAGGCACTGATATCAAAGCACAGATGGACTGCATACTGTGGAGATTCATCAAAAACATCTACAATGCCTTGTGTCAAGAGACTAACTATAGGATTATGAATATATCTTGTACCGCAGAAGTTAGCAATTGATTTTGTCTACTTTGGATTCATAGTTATTGCTTGTTTGAGTTTCCACGTTAAATTTGGTGGTTTTCTATGTGTGATTGATTGCTTTTATTTTTCCACTACATAAAAGTAATAATTAAATCACAATCTGGATTAAACCCCAGGCATTATAAACTTCCAATTGATATCAAGGCAGCTCATACTAAATTACAGTGTTGATCTAAGGGATTTTCAAGGATGAAATTCAATAATGAAGAAGGTTCTTTTACTATGAAACCTCATTTCCTTAAAGGTGCTGTTAATTATGCTTATTGGAAAACACGTATAATAGCCTCTTGAGGTCAGTAAATAAAGAGGTTTGGAGAATAATAATGACTGGATACTCCTTCCCCAATATTACCATTGATGGACAAACTACTGAAAGGCCAGTGGTTTCATGGTCCAAAGAGGAAACGTATGCCTGCAATTGTAATAATAAAGCAATGAATGCAATTTACAATGGAATATCTATGTATGAGTTTCATAGGATTTGTACTTGTAAGAATGCGAAAGAGGCATAGGACAACCTTCAAATAATTCATGAGGATACTAAAAAAGTGAACAAAGCTAAGATGCAAAAGTTATTATCTGCTTTTGAGCTGCTAAGGATAAGTGATAATGGGAGGTTTGATGAATTTTATTCTAAGTTGAGTAATATAGTTAATTCAACTCACAACCTAGGGGAATCAATTCCTAAAGAGAAGATTGTAAAAAAGATCCTTAGGCCCTCACAGTTAATTACAATTCTAAAGCTATTACAATTGCTAAATCCAATAAACTAAAAAGTTTGAGACTTGATGAGTTGATTGGCAACCTGCAAGCCTTTAAAACTGAATTTATTAACCATCAACTAAAACCTTCTAGACTTGCTTTGAAAACTACCAAAAATTACAAGTTTTCCAAACGTCCGAAAAAAATAAAGGTTGCATTTTAATCTAATTTTGAAGGAGAAGTGAAATTATCTTCTAAGTCTATGCAACAATTTAATAAGATGATGACTAATCGTGCTCGAAAATGATGTGAAATGTAATGGAATCGTGTCAACATTCATACATTCAAGTAGCTACAGATTATCATAAAATTCCCTTTGATTACATGGGTTCAATGCTCCAACCTCAGGGATGCAAGTTGTTTACAAGTTTAAAAATTACAACCCCTCCCTCTAGTCTTAGATGTAATACAAACTGGAAAATATAAAGAAATTACATGAAAAAATGGACAAAACACAAAAAAAAATGAAGATCGGGGCTCAGTGACCGTTGACCGTGGCCCACGGTCACTGACAGGCAGTGACCGTTTTGGTCGCTGTTTGTCCCTGTTTCGCTTCAGTTTGCTCCCGTAGTGCCTTTAGAGTGCTGGAACTTATATTTTTTAACTTTAGGAGAGTTGAATGATCACCAAGAGTACTGAATCTGACTGTAGAATCACCTACAATCTTGAGTAATCACTACTTCTTTGTTATGGATCGCTTTTGTGCAAATCCGAAAATGGTGCTTTTGTGCAAGCAACTGAGCCAAAATTGCATCATTCTAATTCTATGATTTTCAAGGAACAGAATGAAGCCTAAAAAGGCTTGTTCATAACTTTAGAAATAAACTAAAGCCCTTCAAGTAGGAAAACCAAACAAAATAGCTTCATCCGGCCAAATTTTTTTGATGTTTAGTAACTTTGAAGTTCAGTGTCCACAGTCATTTAGCAAGATGTATCCCCATTTTTGAACCATCTCTCACCTTAAGTCTGTGAGAGGAAGAAATAGAGTGAACTTAGATGCTTAAGGTGCCTTGGGAACTTGGAGACCTTTGCTTGGACCTTAGTTTGAACCTCTTGAACCTTCCAAACTTCGAACCCCTTATTCAGAACCCAAGTATGCTTTTTATAAGCTTCAGAGGAAGTTGGGAAGGTTCTTGGCAATTGTAGGGGAGTTATATTTCTAAATAAAGTGAAATAACTACCAGAAACCACCCGTAACTCCTTTATAGGGGTCCGTGATCATGGCCACGATTACAAACAAGCCCATTTTCGGGTTTTCTGCATATGTGACCCGTTTTCATCAGTTTAGTGGTCGAACAATGTCCAATCATAACGAGACTTAGAGAGATGTTTTCTAACACCATTTTGAGTATGTCATAGAAATTTCAAGATGTTTTTACCTTTTGAAGTTGGTCAGCCCTCCCTTTGCCTTTTCATGAAAATGAGCCTTTGTATCAGTTGTTTAAGGCTGAAATGACCTCGAATCAACTTGAAACTTTGAGGGATTGATGCCAAGAGCATCTCGAAATGTCTATTCAAATTTCATATGGTTTGGATTTGTGAAAGTAGGATTTTGACCAGTGGCCCACTTTTACATGCTCTAAGTCAAAGTCCTCCTGCATTGTTGGCACTCAACTTTTTTTCTATCCAAATAATGTTCAATTGATTTAAAACTTTGATAAGTTTACTTGGATCACTTTTTGAGTCTCTGATCAAAACTTCATCAGTTTTGGCCTCTTACATATAGGATTCTAGTCAGTAACACCATGACTTGGGAGTCATTGACTCATAAGTTGACATATAGCTGAAGTAGGTCAAATGAAGGCTCTTGGCTTAAAATTTTGCATAATCATTTCTGAACTTCACTTGAGCTTTATGCCTGAATTTCATCAACTTTAGTCACCTGGAAACAGGACTTTGGTCAATGCCCCAAGAAATTGGTAAATAATCCAGCTTTAGTTTCAGTTGGAATGAAGTCCAAATGCTTTGAAACTTCAAAGCATCATTTCTAAGTATGTTTTGGAGTTGTGTCTGATCGCGCTTAAAAAATGACGTGCAAATGTGTAATGGATTCGATGTCGACATTCACACACTTTAAGCGTTAAAAAGAATGAGAATTAATTACAGTTCATCATTAAGTTCCCTTTTGTTTACATGGGTTTTAATGCCCTGACCGCTGAGATGCAGGTTGTTTACATGAGTTTGCAAAGTTTACAACCCCTCCCTTAAATCTTAGATGCGATCTCAATTTGAAAAAAATACAAGAAAATGTACATAAAGTAGGAAAAATGCGAAAAAAAAGGGAAAAATGGGGGTGAACGTGACCCACGGTCACTGCCCCAGGCCAGTGACCGTGGGTCACAGTCACTGGCACTTGCCAATGACCGTGACTCACGGTCACTGGCACTGGCACTTGCCAATGACCATGACTCACGGTCACTGGCACTTGCTAGTGACGGTCACTGGCAGACAGTGACTGTGAAGTCACTGTTCGCCTCCGTTTTTTGTGTTGTTTGTGCTGATTCTTCTTTCAAACTTTTTCAAGTATTGAATCTCCATTTCATGACATCTTGGGGTGTTAGATGACCACTGAGAAGATCGAATTCGAATATGGAATCGATTGAAAACTTTGTAATTCATCATTCTTGTTTACAGACTATCTTTTGTTTAAGTCCGAAGAGGGTATTATAAGAAGCCAAAGTTGTGTCATTCTGAACCTATGATTTTCAAGGAACAAAATGAGGCCCAAAGGGGCTCATTCACAACCTCTGTGCCAAGAAATCCCCCCGAATGAGAAAAACAAAGATGACAATGTCATCCTTCGAATAGTCATTACTGCATGTACATAGTGTGTTCTGTAATTACCTCACCCTTCTCCTCTTCCTCTGAATCTTTTTGCTCACCTTGGTGACTAAAGAAGGAAGAGTATGGTCGTGGGATGCTGCTTTTCTTGCTTGAATCCTCTTGTGTTTGTTCAATTCTTTCTTTTTCTCTCATGTGTGTCCTCCTTTTCTTCTCTCCCTGTTCCTTCAAACATTGTCCCTTTTATGGAGGCCCCAGGTGATTTTTGGTGGTTCTTAGGAGTTGAGGGGAGTTGTGGGATGTTGAATTTCGAAAGGGAGTGGAGAAAAACCACCCAAAACCGCAGGAAATGTTCTTTGGGGGTCCGTGATCGCAGCCGCGGTCACGGACAAGGCCCAATTTTGGGTTTTTGCAGTTGCGGCCCGTTTTCACCTGTTTGAGGCCCAAACGAAGTCCAATCACCACGAAACTTAGAGGGATGCTTCTTCACACTATTTTGACCATGTCATAAAATTTTTAGATCGTTTTGACTATCTGAAGTTGGTCAACTCCCTTGATGAACAGGCCATGGTCACGGACAAGGCCTGATTTCAATTTTTTTTGCATTTGTGATCCGTTCTCATCTGTTTGGGGTCCGAACGATGTCCAATCTTCATGAAATTTGGAAGGATGCTCCTTGACACTATTTTGAGCATGTCATAAAAGTTTCAGTCATTTTGACTTTTGAAATTGGTCAACTCCCTTGATGAATGGCCGCGGTCACGGACAAGGCCCGATTTCGGGCTTTTGCATTTGTGACTTGTTTTCTCCTGTTTAGGGCCCGAACGATGTCCAATATTCACGAAACTTAGAGGGATGTTTCTTGACACTATTTTGAGTATGTCATAGAAGTTTCAACCTGTTTTGACCTTCTAAAATTAGTCAACTCTCTAGTTGACTTTTCATGAAAGTGGGCCCTTGTTTCAGCTGTTTGAGGCCCAAATAACCTCTGTTTGGTTTGAAACTTGGAGGGACTGACATCAGGAACATCTTGGATATTCCTCTAAATTTCATCAGCTTTGGATTTGGGGAAGCATGATTTCAAACAGTGGCCTATTCATTGCATGTGTTAGGTCACTATTCACCCCACATTGAGGTAGTTAGCTTGTTTTCCATCCGAACAACATTCAATTGACTTGAAACTTTAAAAGAGTAACTTAGAGTGTTTTTTGAGCATTTGTTCCGAATTTCATCAGTTTTGGCCTCTTGGAAGTAAGATTTTAGCTAATAACCTCCATAACTTGGTGTTTTTGTCTCTAAGCTGACATGCAGTAAAATTTTGACCAAACGAAGTTCTTTTAACTTGAAAATTTGCAAATCACCTTCTAAGCATAACTGAAGCTTCACATCCAAATTTCATCAATTTTGAACATCGGGAAGCAGGACTTTGGTCAGTGACCCCATGGCTTAGGGGGGGGACTAACCCCAAGTTGACATGCTTGTAGCTTTTGGGTTCGATGATATTTGTTGAACTCAAAATTTTGTAGAACCTGTCTTGGGCATCATTTGAGCTTTCCCTGAAAGTTTCAGCTAATTTGATCTTCATGGGATGTCACTCTGCACAGGGACTCACAGAGCATAGTATACGATCATCTGGACCAAGTTTGGATCCAAATGACGTCCAAATGCTCGGAATCCGTGAGGAATGGTCTTTAGATATACTTGAAAGCATTTCATTGAATAGGAGCTTGCTTCAACATGTGGAAGTATCAAGTCCCGCAGTGATTCCCAAAGAGTTGGCAAAGAGTCTCTGAAACTGATTCAAGAAAAGATAAGGTTCAAGTGCTTTGAAAATTTTGGAAATTTATAATCCAAAGCTTGTAATGTCTTCACTGCATTATTTGTAAATTTTATGGGTCAACATTGTGTAACACTCCAACCCAAGGTAAGTTTGATAAGCGAGTAATTAATTGTGATTACGAACTAATTAATGCGATTTTCTTTTATTTGGTCCTAGTGGGTCAAGTTCAGGTCATGGATAGGTAGTTGGGTTGGGTTTACCCTTATATAAGTAGACTCAAGCCCTTTTTCGTAATTTTAGAATACTCGTTTTCACAGCATTCATGCATCATATTGACATCATCATGTTGGTCTTGTTGAGCTCGTTAACTTTCGTTACTAACTCGAGCGCATTAGACGTGAATTGCTTCAGTTGGACTTTCATTTGACTTGTATTGAAAATTTAATAAAACTACAAGGACTTTCTTATAAAATGCCAAACTATTGTCTTATATAAGCACCCACCGACTTCAACAATGCTTATCCTCCATTCGTCTTCTTCTTTCTTCTCCTCCATTTTCTGTTCTACATCAAGCAAGCAAGAGAGGCTTTGTGATTAGGTTTCAAGCCACTATGTCATCGATTTGCTTTTTTCTATTTCCTCTTCTTGTTGGAATTGCAGTTAATGGGTTCTTTATCCTCAAGTTTGCTCTCTAGTCACTGTTAAGGTAAGCTCTCTTCTTGTTCATTAATCTCTTGGGTTAGTAGAGTCAAGAGGACTCTCAATTTATACATGCACTCATCTATTTCTTTATTTTTGGCATGCATGGCACTTAGGTTTAAAATATCCAAACTGAGCCAAAGAAAGGTTTAAGAGCTTGAAAAGCTTAATTGAAGGCAAGTATAAGCAAATTTTGATTTAATGCATGTTGGTACTACATGATTCGTGTAAGTCTCTCAATTCCATGTGTTTTTTCAGCCCTTTTTCGTGTTCTGACTTAAAAATGCCTGACACAACCTGGAGCTTATGGCTAAGACATAAGTCATGTACAACTAGGATTCCAGAGAGCAGACAAATTTGGTTTTACACTACGGTTAGGCTACGGCTAAGCCGTAGGCTAGCCGTGACCCAGCTGTAAGTCAAGCTTCGGCTTGATGTCCAGAGAATAGTAAAAAGGAGAGAAACCTCTACGGTCCAGCCACAACGAAGCCGTATGGTGTGCTTTGGCTTAGTCGTAAGCAACCCGTGACTAAACCGTAGACCAACCACAATATAGCCGTACATCAATCCATGGCTCACCTGTAATTGTGGGGAACTCTAGATAACTACAGTTGAGCCATAGTGCATAATACAGTTAAGCCGTAGGATGCCTACGGCTAAGCCATAAGTCACCTACGGCTAAGCCGTGAGTCCGTTGAACACTAGGAGTAATAGGTATTGTTGTGAGACCTTGTAGGGCCTTAGCTTGGACCCTTATACATACCATTAACAGGCCCAAGGAATAATTAAAAGATCATGAGAAGTCTTAAGGGCTGAGACTTATTCATGTGATGTTATCCATTTGTTAAGTACCTCCCCATGGGTGTTGGTTTAAGGGACTTCGATACACCTTCCCGACACAATATAACATCAAAGAAAAATAACTGTGCATCAGATAACTTAAAACTACATCATCATGCACGGTTAAAAACAATGGACAACTAGATTAGGGTTGGCTAGTAAAACTACTTGATTCTATAAAATTGAATTGCATGGCATATTGAACAACGTTTATTGCCCTCCACTCTTATGCATGATATTAAATGTTGTATGTCCTCCCAGTATTATACTTGACACAATTACTTCGACTATTGATATTGACTTGAGTATGAATGTATTGCACGCTTGGAGTAAATATTTACGATCTGGCATTACATGTTTTACTCAAGCATATGATTTACTCGAGATTGTCTGGCGCTACTCAGCCTCAGCCTTAGGATACCCGATGGAGTTGACTTTGGTGTAGCCTGCTTGTTACCGCTGCAGTATGCTCTTATTTTGGGACTTTCGGACCCCAGGAACTAGAGACCCATTCATACCCCGGCCGGATTGATGGTGTTCTCAACGCCTGCTCCCTAAAAGGAGAATATGGCCAATGTAATAGCCAACTAATATGTATTGCTTTCATTGATCTTTATAGCATATTTAAGTCAAATGCACAACGTGCTTAGCTACGAACTTAAAACTCTATTAATCACAGGTCTTTAAGTCTTTTAAGGCAATGCATTTGGTGGGAGAAGGTGATCAGCATGCCTTGCGGCCCGCTAAAGTAAAGCCGTGCGAGATCCTTGACTCAAAGCGAATTTATTTTAAATACATGATATGTCTAGTGTACTAAACTTGAAATCTACTAATTGTATATCATTAATTCTTTTAAATACAACGCGTGTTACCTTAATGTTACTTATGGTTTGCTGAATTGTCGTATTCACAAGTTGTTTAATGGTATTACAGGTTCAAGTCCTAAACCCGGTCTGGTGCAAACCCAGGTATCGTAGTAGGGAAACCGCAATAGTTCCTTCAGATGGTATCGGATGGACAATAGAATGTTTGTTGACTGATCCTCATGGCGAAAGCGACTCATTTGTAGCTAAGGATTGTACATGTTGGGTTTTTGGGTTCTTTTAGCATGTGCATATAATTGCATCCATGTAGATTGCATTGGATAACTTGATCTTGTTATCTATGTCTCTACCTTTCAGTATTTTCTCCATAGAATGTCATCCTTGATCTCTCGGCATGCACGAACACATCATATTGGGTTATGCGGGTAATGTGTAGAATTAAGCTACTAATCTTGTTCTTAAATATTAACCTCTAGACTATTCCATGGTTGTAATGGGCTTGCTGAATTGTTATATGGAAATTGAAGGAAAATTGTAGGCGATATTAACAGGCTTCCATGCATTGAATGCTTGAACATATGATCTGTTCAGCACTTCACACGTATAAGCAGGTGAATATCCCTTATGTAATTCCATTTAGACTCCGGTCTAGGTGTGAATTGTACAGGAGTACGTGTGTCACTGATTGGGGTTAACCCTAATCCCCGATTTCTTGGGCTCGGGTTGTGAAAGCTATCATGTGATTTTCAATCATTTTGGTAACTTGAAAACTTGAGTATGTTCAGTGACCCCTAGGTTTTGAGTCAATGAACTTTGAATTTAGTGTTTGATGAGTTGAGTAACTAAATGAAGTCCACTGACTCTAAAATTTGAGCTACTATTCTCTAGGCTTATTTGAAGTTTTCTAAGTAAGTTGCATCAACTCTGAACATCTGAATGCTGTACTTAACCTGGCATTCCACAACCCTAGGGGTTATGTGCCCTTGAGATTGGAATTTACTCGTAAAGTTTTCACTATAACACTCCTAATGTTTTTTGATTTTTTTATGGGTCAATAATGACATGAAAGAATGCTAGTTTTAAACTAGTTGCAATGAGAAAGACTAGATCCTCAACGGGAGTTAAGTGCTTTGAATGTCAAAGTTATGGGTATATAGCTAATGATTGTGCTAATAAAAAAAAAGAAGTTCTTAGTCAACAACAGTAAAGCTTTGAATATCACTTGGGATGTTGATGAATCTGCAAATAAAAAAAAATCCCCTAAACCTAAACTTAATTTGTCTCAAAAGGGGAACCAAAAGTTTGTTGCTTTCATGGTACATCTTCACCATCTAATGCAGATTCTGTTGATAATAATGGTGATAAAGAAGTGTCTTATGAGAATATTGACTAGTAAGTACAGTACAAATACTTATATGGAGAGAATAAGAAACTACGAGTACATGCTGTAAAACTTTTGAAACAAGTTAAAAATGCTAAAGCTAAAATTCAATTTATTAAGAAGAATCTTGAAGCAGCAAATGCACAGATCATCCTTGTTGAAGGATATAAGTGTTTTTCGCTTAAGAGTTTTTTTACTTCTGAGAAACAAGATAATGAATCTTTGCAAATAGAAGTATTGAAAAACCAGCTGAGATTGAGGATTTGAATGTCAAGTTAAAGATGGCAATGACAAAACTGGATGCTCCAATCTCTACACATGCCAGGTTAATTATACTTAACTACATCTTGAGTGTTCAAAAACTACATACTGACAAGACTAATTTTGGATACACTGGTGGTGCTTTAACATCAAACTCTACACGTAACATTGTTTTTATTAAAAGCACTATACATGCATTCACTACACAATATACTGCACAAAGAAAACATGTTGATTGTGTCTCCATGAGTGAGTGTAGCCCTAAATCTGCATGAACACCTACATGTCATCATTGTGGTAAAAAATGATACACCATCCCCATTGCAATAAGTTGAAAGCTATGCCAAAACCTAAACAATGGAAAACTCATTTTTCTATATCGACTTCAAGTGCAATCTTGGTTAAGAAGGAGGACTTACCATTTATTTTGGTTCAACTCTACTGATATTCTTTAATTCATAAGTATGGGTACTAAAATTCAAGAGCCCTTGATCAAGAAGATCAAGCCCCACCCCCTGTGCTAGCAAGATATAACTTTGAAAGGGAGTCACAATTGAGGGGTAGTTACTACTAGATCCTAGTTAATAATTATGCTATATGCTAACACCATAAGTTTGTCAATTATGGACAAAAAGGAAAAGTATAAAATATTTAAGGGGAGAGTGATACAGATCAATAGATTTTTGAAATTTCTAAATAAAGACAGATTTTCGTTGGCATATAGCTGAATAGTATAGATTTATTCTTCAATTGATTGATGAGCTGAAGATAACATTTTTTTTCTTTTTTTTGCAATTTCAATTTACTCAATGTAATGAATGTATTTTTTTTATTTATTTTTGGGTAGATTAATTGTGTGGAAAGTTTTGTTCATGAATTGCCAAAATGAGAGATTGTTATGAATTTTGTAATTCAATAAATTCATGTCTTGGACAAAAGTTAGGTCCATAATTATGTATTTCATATGCTTAAGTATGAACTGTCAAACACGTCGTAAGAAGTGCTGAATTGAAGAAAATCAAAACATTGCACGCGCTGAAGCGGGCTAAAAAGAGACTACCGCACTCAAGTCCATGAAGTTTACACTTAAGCTTGACAGGAAAATTGCAAATAACTTGATGTGCATAATACGCGCTTGAGAGGGTAAGCGATAGAAGCCCACCAAACTGCACGAATTTCTTTCCTATTTGTGCTAGACTTGCCTGTTTCACTTATATTTAGTCTCTAAACCTAAGGCACGAATTTTGAGCTATATAAAGGGGTTCTCTCTCAACTCTAAGAACAACACAACACATAGAGCTCTCCTTGTTCTGAATTAGGATTACTATTGGAGAGATTATCTAGAGCTTCCATGAGTGATTGGGCTAAAGGCTTCAAATTTTAGAGTTTGTGCTTTTACTCCTTCGTAGAAGATTTATGACTTCTACTTCCTTGTAAAAGATTGTTCTCTAAGCATAGAGATTGTTTATTGTGAAGATCAAGACACTGAAAGCAGGGCACCGATGGACTACCTGCTGTGGAGATCTATCAAGAATAACTACAATGCCTTATGTCGAGAGACTAACTATAGGGTTATGAGTATATCTTGTACCGCAAAAGGTAATGATTGATTTTGTCCATATTAGACTAATAGTTTTTTCCCATTTGGGTTTCCACGTTAAATTTGGTGTTGTCTTCTTTATGTGATTGATTGCTCTTATTTTCCTGCTGCATAGAAGTAATAATCGAATCACAATCTAGATTAAATCCCGCGTATTATAAACTTTTAGGTTGAAGCTACAAAGTAACATGGATGTCTGCAATTGACTTGTGGCTGATAATTCATAGTGCTTGATTATTGGTCCAGTACAAACTCGTGGTTTTTTTTCCGGATTGGGTTTCCACATAAAAAATTATTTCTTCTTGAAGTGTGTGCTTTTTTGTTGATTACTTTTATTTTCGCTGCATTGTTGGTTATTTGTATATATATTGTTGAGGTTGATTATGTTAATCCATTCTAAAGGCTCTCCCAAAGCCTTCAAAGTTCAATAACTGGGGCTTCGTTCAAGGATCATTGGAGAATGGGTTGTGCAATGGGCAGCATCGTGGTTGGACAAAGATGTGGATGTGTATCGGGTAAGGCCCCACACTTCGAAGCCAGACCTCCATTTCATTGGTGGACTCTCTAACTACTCGAACAATTGAATTATGGATAACAATTTAAGTGTAAAAAAACTTAAAATTTGGTTTTCAATGTATTCAGCCCTAGGCTCGACATGGCCTGCTAGAGTAGGATAAGAGCTTTGGCAGTATAGGCCCTTTGAGGGCTTTGTCATGTCCCCACTCGAGTTATATATATTGAGGGTAGTGTCAGGACAACTTGGGGCTCAACTCATTACAGCCTTGTTCCCATTCTCCAAGCATAGAAATATAAGTTACGTGGGAATAAATTTCTCTTAACCCCATTAGGGGTGTTCGCCAGTCACCTGACGCCTCTACTGTGTTCCAGTCATGATGATCTGGTTTATGAAGGGAGATTGCATCTGAAGGAGCTGTTTAGGATAATGGGCAAGCCAAATATCACTTCTTTACGATTTATACTTTTTAAGCTTCAAAATGGAGGATACTATGGTGACATGCCGGGTTTGCAACCAAATGGGCAACCCTTGTTCTCTATATAGAAGTGAGTTGATTTAAGAAAGTAGACAGGTGGTGAGCCATTTTCCTACCTGCAGATATAATCCGGGATCAATCTTGGCTGTTGGATCGAAGCTTAGGTACTGCATGAGCGTCTGAGTATGTATGAGAGAGACAGAGAGAGAGGTCGTCAAGCTCTGAAAATCTCCACTATGGGGCTCTTCCCATGATTGGGGAAATGAGCAAATCTCGCTTCCATTGCGGCCATATTCATATTTGACTCGAATCACTTGATTGATGAATTTGACCCAAAGACAATATACGGGAATATGGATTCTATGAGCGATTTTGATTTCATGGGTGGGCCTGGATTTAGAATTCTCTAAAGCCTGACCTTACAGAAACAGGGCTGAGGACTTGCCTCCTTGATAATAAAGCCCGTTGGGGATGGTCGGTGGCCATTTTCCTCAAATCCCTTTCATCACCCAAAAAATACTAAATGTTTAAATGGCCAGTGATACAATAAAGGAGCCTTCAAATTATGAGCACTATAAATATAAATAATAAACTAATGGAGAAGAATCAGATGAGATTTCCTTTTGTGTTGGTCATTGTGAACTGAGGTTGCGATGATTGACACTTGTCCAAAAGCATTTCCAAGCTATTGGTTGGAGGCACTAGGAACCTATATTATAATCAAAAGGCCTGGATGGAAGAAGTTACGATTCTCTCAGGATTAGACTCCGGAGAAAATTGTGGGGCTATTTTTTAAAAACTTTAATTATTTATGTGTGTGTGGATGAGTAAAAGTGAGCAAGACGTTAATATATGACAAAAAGTAAAGGTCAGCTATAAGGCAAGAGAGGAAGCATAGATGGTACAAGGATAAACAAAAATGAGACAGAAAATATAGATTAAAAAGCACTTTCTATCGCACTTTCTTTTTTTCTTTTTTTCTTTTTGAAATAAGAGAAGTTTATGGAGGTTTTAAAATTAAGTAGTGTTATATTATAAGTTTATGTCCTTACTGTTTTCTCCAAGATACAGTAAAGTGAAAAAAATGTAACATCATGTAAGAAAAGTGTCATATCCAAGCATCAATTCTTATATAAAGAGGTAACATTCGAGAGTTGCCCACCTATTGAGCAACCCCATATTACCCCAAAATATTTTTATGGCGATCAACATGAGAGTGGTGATGGTTGTAGATGTATATACAATTGATGGGTCTAAATGTGAAGAGTCTGACATATTTGAGCGATTTAAAAGCTCTATAGAGTTCTTCGCCTCTTCCCTTACCTATAGGCTTTAGACACTACGAAAGCTTGGATTTGATTGAAGTTGGCCACTATTAAGGCGATTAGAATTGTGTTGACATGGATCAAGCACTAAGTGCAAAGATCTATGATTGCCTACAAGCACAAGATCAATCACATATAATTCATTATTCACATTCAAGCGGATGGATGGTCCAAATTTACTGAAAGAGAAAGGGTCACACTTTTGCCTATATATATAGCCTTTTTTAGCTTATTTGGTGATAAGAGCTCAATTTGAACATGAAAGAAGAGATGATAAGGATATCGGTTAGATTAAATTCAAAAAAAATTCTTATTCCTATGAATAAGAGAGGATTAACTTATTCTATATCAAGGCTTCCCTTGTTAGAGGCATACCTCCTTGATTGGGTTCCACCTACATAGATTAGTGGACCCCATCAAAAAGGAAAACATTATCTACAAAAATGGAGAATAACGAACCTAGGTCTCACATTATCTTACATAGATAAGTCCTAATAGGTATTTTAAGTTGAAAGATAAGTCCCATTATCTTATATTCTAGAAGATTTTATGGAAAAAAATATCCTACGTGCCTACTGCCCAAAAAAGAATTAAGTAGAATTTACTATACATAATAAGTCCTATGAGCCCATTTTTATGCCATTTTTGTTATATAAATAAGCGAAGAGGAGCGACATAATAAGTCCTGTGAGGCCATTTTCATGCAATTTTTGTTAAATAAAATAAGTGAAGAGGAGCAAAGCTATCATTACTCTAATTTATGCAGACGACATATTTACTAATCTTTCTTCCTTTTCTTTCTATCTTTTTTTAACTAATCTTTCTCCATCTCCATCATTTTGAATAAAGTTCATCTCTTTGTTGGACACTAACTCCGAAAACCTCACAACGTTCCGGTGTCAGATCCACCCTAGGTCCGAATCACAGCCAAGAATCCATAACCGTGGTGCACTCCCTTCCCTATTAGTTTATTGATAGCTACATCCACACCGCGTGACATCGATTCATCATAGATCGTACATGCCCTTCCTTTCTCTATGACGTTGAGGGCTTTGATGCATTCTGGAACGTCATCCACAATGAAATCCAGCCTTTTTAATGCGGCCATCTTCCATGTCTTTGATTGCCCTTTCTTCTCTGACCTAGTCTAAGCGTTGGTGATTAATAATGCACCTACTAGTAACAAAATCTCCACAATCAAAGACCTTAAGCAGGATCTTCCATTTGGAATGAGATAACTAATTTTCTTCTTGAGTTATCTGTCGTATATGAGCAGAATTTTCAAGAGCATGATGTGGCTAGGGGTGGGGAACAAAGATTACGACTGCTAACAAAGGAGGTCAAGTTAAAGAGGAGAAACTGACCCTATTTGGGAATTGAGCTGAAAAGATCATTGTAGGGGAGATTTCGAACGAGATCAACCTCCACAGCGGTCTATTTTTAAAGGTTTTCTGATGATAATGGTGGGACATGGAAAGAGAAGAAAAAGCGAAAGAAGGAAAAAAAAAGGAGAAGAAGAGGACATTGGAAAAAAAAAGGAGAAGAAGAGGACATTAGCTTGGAGCAACACAATCATTGCTCCTCTCCACTCATTTAAAAATAGTTATTTTTTTTCTTTTTCCAGAAAATGGACCTACAAGACCTATTGTGGCCCGTGGGCACTGCTTGTTCCTGTTTTTGGTGCAGTGGGCATATAGGAGTTTTTTTCTCATAAAATCTTTTATGTTTTAAGTGAATTAGATTTTTAACAATTACCTCTGATAAGCCTTGTCTCAAACAATTCGAACTCTGTTTATGTCTGTTCCCATAGACCTTGGAGCTCCAACGTCGTACATACACCGAAAAAATTAAAAGAGCTCCAACGTCATCCTTTTGGTTCCTACCAAAAAACACTGTCATCCTTTTGGTATGCGGAATCGTATCACGTGGTTTCGACCAATCAGAAATGGGGCTTGTGAGTTGGGCACTAAAGTCGATATGCAAAGATTTTATCTGGGACCACATCCAGCACCATTTGCATGAGGACGCAATAAAATAGTAGAAAATGTTCTAGTCGAACAGGGAAAACTACAATGCAGACCATGCGCCCACCTTGTAGGGCCCACTGCAACTAGATATATATATTTATTGCAAATTTGTAAGATACATTGTCGACAACTAATGTCCCAATAGTTTGAGTTGTGGTCGCTATGTTGAACTTAATAACATACAAAATGAATGGTTGAAGCAAATTATTTTAGGGGCTTGCTTTGAGGGCTTTTCATGAGACGGTTATGATCAATTAAGAACTTCGGAAAATTGCGTTAAGGGGATACTATGTGAAAAAATAATTTTAAATGAGCCCTCTATGAAAATAGGCTAAATTCTCAAAAATAATTTGAGCCGGACATGGCCAACCCCTGCCCCATAGTTCCACCCCTAATTCTAACCAACAAATGAAACTACTGTTTTAGCTCCAAATTTTTCATTTCAAATTCCATTTGCTCAACAACCACGCGAGCTTAGCTGATACAGATTAAGGGGAAGCTAATCATAGGGACCTATATCATTGTCAAATGAGCTCATGTTTATTTGTAATGCTTTATTTTTTTTTAATTTTCATAATAGCTTTTTAGATCAAATGCAACTTAGGATGTTGTTAGATATTCTGAGTTTGAATTTCCATCTGGGGTCAGTTACGATTTAGGCAGTGGGCATTTATCAATACCATATTATAGAATAGTGAGAAAGAAGTTTAGAATATTTTTTTATTTGAAAGTCATCCCTTCATGTTGGCAGATTCCCATCGCCTTAACTAAGCATTTGGCTTGGCTTGGCTTGATTGAGAATTATGCGTGAGATCATGTGTTTATGAGTGAGATCATATGCTAACGTGAGTTAAAAGTGAATCAACAGCTCCAACAGCCATTAGGCCCCCTTCTACGGCGGATTGGCACAATGATAGCTACCTTATATGGGTTGATATAGATAATCAAAAGGGAAAACCCAAAGGATGGCTTAGACTAAATTATTAGCCCTACCTTGTAGATTCACCATTTCTCAATAAAATAACGTTGTGTATTTAGTATTTATGAAGTGATAGCACACCTAAATGTTGATGCAGGTGGTTTTTTATATTATTTTATGATAATTATTATTTTTTTCTAATCCTCTTTCTAGGAATTGACCTGTTTTATATTCTGTGGTGTTGGGACCACACCACTGGACCCATGAGCTAAGCTCAATAAAGGCGTGCTAGGGATGCCCTCGATCGGCGGATGGCTCTTGATCCTTCCTTTCTGTGTCGGCCAACTGAGAATCATCATATTTTCTTGGATTCCCATGCTGATAATGATTCATTAGAAATTATCATGGTAAATATTGAGTATTCGTCCGGTCTTGATGATCACGTGGTGAATGTTTTCAATGTCAACACCTCAACCGACCTTTTTCTCTGCAAATAATCAATGTGATTTCTCTTTAATTAATATTTTAATGTCTCAATGATATTATTTATCTTTGTGATTTTCATTATTCTTTTTTACTTTTTTAATTATTATTTAAAGATGCTTTTACATTTTGTTGCTCCAATAAATTAGTAATAAAGAGTAGGATTTTGAACATATAAAGCACTAATGATTGGGTTGATTAATTTGTTTGCATGAAATTGAATTCCTATAACTATTTAACAAATAAGTTTGTCAAAGTGGCTAAAATTGAAAAAGCAAAACTAATGATCGACTTATGGCCACTGAATAAGCTCTCATTTAGTGGAAGATGACCTGGTAAATCAAATATTATGAATAACATGTTCCTTCTACATCTCCATCATATATTGTTCATATCTCATTTCTCTAATATTACTTGTCATGAATTTCAAGTGCATGTGGACAAACAAACCTTTATAAAGTATTGAACATTGCAATTGAAGACATAGATCAAAATTTACAGTAAGGATATCTTGAATATAAGGACAACCAAAAATGTAGAATATACAAAACCAAGAAATGTAGAATATACAAATAGCTCCAAATATTTATGATAAGTTTTTTTTATTGTATATAATGATTATGATAATGTGGTATAGGTAAATTATGAGCTTCTATGATCAAATTTTCATATAAAATTATATGAGAGAGAGAGAATATGTGCGCTTTAGAATATACACTATAATAATTTGTACTATTGTACCGACAAAAAAAATGTACTATTATAGCAAAAAATTCTGGTTTCACGAACCCGTATGATTGTCTTATTTGGTCTTCATTGATATACGAGGTCTAATTCTATACAAGTTTCAAAGCTATTTTTCAAAACTCAAGTGCTTGTTATTCTTTATTTTCGGATTTAAAATACTCATCGTATATGAACAACTTCATGAGAGATGTCGATGTTGACCAAAACAAGTAAACCAAGGGCATTATTTATTCAATAATTTGCCCTTACTTTCACAGCATAGATTTTAGATAATATATATTAATTAAACTCTCTTAAAAGAAGCAATACAAGAGCATAGTATCGTACCATACGCTAAAATATATTAATTAAACTCTCTTAAAAGAAGCAATACAAGAGCATAGTAAAAGTAGAACTTCGTACCATACGTAAGAAGTATAGAAAATTGAGGTGAAGGTGGTGACTGGTGACGGTTGATACTTGATATAGGTCCAACTACCCAGCGACAAGGATAGGAAAGAAACTGGACAAAATGACAAGACTCTCCTCCTGCATGACCGAAGGTGATTTTGGATGGATTCTTATTCTATATATGTGCTTGCCCAATAAGGAAAAAAACTTTCGAAGCAGAAAAAACCATTAAAGCAAGAAAGTTTTCATTCTATCTTGTTGCATCGGTTGCTTTCAGCCTCTGTCCTACCTTTTCAGCCTCTGTCTTACCTTTTTCGTAATAAATAAAAGTGAGTGGCATTTTGCACGGCTTGCTTAGTTTGGGTGCGTTCCTTTTTGAGCAGAGGGTGAAGTGAAAATACTAAAAAAGCCACTACTGTTTTAGTTTTACCAAAACAATGGTGGACTGATTGATATTTTGGCTCTCAAGATCTAGAGATTAATCCCTGACATCTATGCCGTCGTGCCAACAACACTAAAACATGATTGTGTTTTTACTTCATAGAAGATCTCACGACAAAAATCTCCTAGGGCCAAATTTGTTCATCATAATAAAAAAAACATATTATACTAGAGCAGCAAGTATTGAATAGATCTATCCCTTTCAAGTAATATTTTTATGACTATGATCAAGGACGTACCTAGGGTTGTAAATAGGTCATCGACATTTTTATTACTCGAAGGTTCCGACTCGTTAATAATCGAGTTTTGGTCCTTAATTAGGTTCCTATAAGTAAACGAGTCTCAGTTTGGTCCTATTTTTTAACCCATGACTTAAATTATTTTGAATTTGGTTTCACCTTGATTCTGCCTCATAGATTTGAAACTCGACATACTACCTTAATTTTTTAGAGTTTTTTTTTAGAAGTTAATATTTTCTAAAACATTCTATATAGACTCGTATTCGGACCAGAACTCACCTCATATACGAAATCGATTCCAGTTCTTATTTCATATTCTCATTTACAGTTTTGATTCCGAAACCAAGAATCTAGTTCATAACCTACATATATCATTATTATGGGGACAATCCCCTTGTAGGACTTGGGTGAATTCTAAGGGGCCACCTCAAAGCCTACATGAAAATTATGGCCTAGTCCCATAGTTACATGAAAACTATGGGGTTCCAAGCTCTAACTACTTGTTTGGGTCCACCTAATAGTGGACTTAGAATTTTCATTTGGGTTGTGCAAGCAATAACGGGGGTGAAGAAGTTAATACTAAAATAAAAAAAAATTAATATCTAAATTTTGAAATTTCTCAAATTATGCGGGTGCTGCCACATTCACTTGCACAAACCCAGATCCGCCCAGATCCGCCCCTGGGTCTGCCTACCTCAATCGAAAATCATGGGTTTGCCTATGGTTACATGTGTGAGAAAGAGAGAGAGACCAAGGTCATATTAGTCTTTCCACAAAACAATGTCCCTTTAGGAAAAAAACAAACGTTCTATGTGTGTGAACCTAAACAAAATGCAAAAGAAGGCCAAGGCAAACAATTCCCATTGCCGACAAATCCAATGCAACTTATAATCTTTCATTTTTAAAGGAATAAATTTTGCACGTTTGGTATAACAAAGGAAAAATTCTAAAAAAATATCATTTTCTTTCAAAAATCTTAATATATTTTTCTACAGCTCCCTCATATATTAAACTTTCTGTAATATAAAAATCTTTTAAAATGACAGTTACAAAATGGCAAAGTAAAGTAAAGACTTTATTACACTAAAACTATTATGATGTATTTGTTTGCATACATAATAAAGTAAAGTGAAGGTAAATATAACATAATGGTAAAGATGGGGTAAAGTAAATGTTTGAGAAAGTATATGGTAAAGTAAAGTGGGAGGAACTGGTAAAGTAATTTCTTTTTAGTTGACTTTGCTTTATCACATTTTATCATAATTTTATATGGAAAATAAAATGTGACTTGTAACAAAGTGACTTGTTGACATGTGTGGTAAAGTAAAATAAAGATTAAGATTGCATCATGATAAAGAGTGACGTAAAATAAGTCAAATAAATATCACATCATGGTAAAAATGGGATAAAGTATAAGGTGAAGTAAGTGGGAGTTTGACTTTACTTTATCATATTTTACTATAGTGTTATATGATAAATAAAAAGTAACTTGTAATAAAGTGACTTGTTTACATGTGTGGTAAAATAACATAAAAATTAATATCACATTATGGTAAAAGGTGATGTAAAATAAGGTAAGGTAAAATAAGTCAAATAAAGTGGTAGAGTAAAGTGATGACTTTACTTTACCAAATCTATCATGATGTATTTGTTTACATATATGGAAAAATAAAGGTAAATGTTACATCATGGTAAAGATGAGGTAAAGTAAAAGTTGAATAAAACATATAGTGAAGTAAAGTGGGAGGGAATGGTAAAACAGTTTCTTTTGCTTTTTTTATTTATCATATTTTATCGTATTAAGTATTTGGTGAAGTAAAGTGGGAAAAAGAGTTGTAAAGTTATTGTTTTTTGTATTTACTTTACTTTACTATACTTTACTATGATTTTATGTGATAAAAGAAGTAGCGTATGATAAAAAAAATGTGGCAGTTGAACTTTACTCTATCACACTATTTTTTTTATCCATAAGTTAAAAATTTTATATAAACTAAAGTGTTTAATAAGAAATTATTATAACAATAAACTTTACTTTAATCAAAGCACCTTCTAACCAACGAAATTTTAAATTTATAATATTATTCAAAAGTTACTAAATAACAAAAATATTTTAATATTTTGATATTACATTATCTTATTCTATACTATTTTATTTTTGTAATATTTAAATTTATAAATATTTTATTATGGAAACATCCGTCCCTAAACCGCCCCCCGAATAGTCCAATCACTCTCGGGCTCCAATTTGTTGCAATTGGTTCCCCACGTGTCAGTGATCTATTTGGCAATCCCCTCAACAAATTCCAAACTGCTCTCAGAGTTCAGACAGCACCCTCGTAGACGACTTCCCATTCATCTTTCGCCCTCGACGCAAGCCCTCCACTTCTCCAGTTTGGAGTTTGGGTTCCCCTCTTAACAGTCGGAATTTTTTCAAGGTCATTGCTCGGAAGGAACTCCAGTTCTCCCCAACGATCCAAGGCCATCTTCTCTGCAACGCCAAGGTAAGAAAATTAGGTTTGGTCATCTTGCACTACTTTCATCTATCTCCCTTTTCTCTTTTTTCCTTTTTCTATGCTCTTGCATGTTTTTTTTATGTGGTCTTTTGATGAAATGGGAAGAAGAAGGGTCTTTGAGGTTTCGGTCGAATGGAATTGATGGATAGATTTCTGAGAGGTGCAGATCGTGGGTTTCCACTTTTCTGAGATCTCATGACGAAGCATTTTGAAAATCTACTGGAATGGGCTTTGATGCCATGTATGTAAATAAATTTAATCAATTCCTACCAATGTGTAACCCCATTCATTCCATTCCACAAAATCCCAAAAGGGTGTTGTTTCGGCTCAGTCCACTCCGTAAACCGCCAGACGCAAAGTGTCCATTGTTTCGGCTACCAGATATAGTCGAAAACTGTTGTCCGTACTTCATTTATAATCTCTAAACTTAGAAACAAAGATAGACGCATCTCTATCTCATTTGAAATGTATGTAGTTAGAGCAAAGGGATCTCTTCTTCGCTCCCTCAATCTCTATGCAAATTCAGGTTTGTTCCTTTTCCCAGTCTCTTTCATCTCATTCTACTTCACATCTTTTGACACTCTCTTGTTGATTTCAGAAACACATAAATTCAGGTTTGTATAATTTAGTTCTCTTGTTTTTTCGCCCGCTCATATATTTCAAAAGCATAGAAATCAAATTCCAGGTTTCTGCAAACTCTATTCTCACTTCTATCAAAATCTCATTTCGCAATGGATCTGAGAAAGTTTGCAAAACTTCGATTCCTCTTGGAGTTACCACTCCTTTTGCCAATTCTCTCTTCCCATCTTTTTCACTCTAGAAGAGATTTCCAAACGCAAATGTCAGAGTTCAAGGTTTTCTGTAGACTTTTTTTTTTCCTCTTTTTACAAAACTCAATCAGAACCGAATCTCCTTTTCCCTAAACATCAAGTTCGTGGAAATTTTTGCAAGAACTCGGTTTGTTTTAGAATCTCGCTACTCCTCCCAATCTTTCTTTCCAACGTTTTGCTTTCTTAGAGATTTGAAATACAAAGATGTCAAAGTTCTAGGGTTTTTTCTTTTTTTTTTTCGAACTTCTTCTTCTCTCTCTCCTAGACTTATTTAGCATCCCATATTCTTTTCTTTCTTAAAAGCATCAAGTTCGCAAATACTCGATTCCGAGCTGTTTAAAAGAAATTTCAAGAGTATAGAAGTTTAGGATTTCAAAAAATCTCATTTTGCTTCCAATCCAGTTTTTTCCTTTAGAAATAACATCAAGTTACTATATTCCTTGTAGGATGTTCTTCTTTTCTGATGTCTCTCTCTTTTTATACTTTGTTTATCAGTTTCTTTGTTAATTTTTTCAGATCTCAAGCGTTCAAGTACCTGCTCTTATAGAGAGAAAAGGAAGAGTTATAACTGGTATGGGAAGAGGAAAGATCGTGATCCGTCGAATTGACAATTCGACAAGCAGACAAGTGACATTCTCGAAGCGAAGGAACGGATTGCTGAAGAAGGCCAAGGAATTAGCTATCCTCTGCGACGCTGAAGTAGGTCTCATTGTTTTCTCCAGCACTGGAAAGCTCTATGATTTTTCCAGCACCAGGTAATCTCTTGGGTCTCTTTTCTTTTTGGTTCCTTATTCCTCTTTTCATATCTTGTCCCTATAAACTTAGCAGTTTCTCTTAGATTAGATTATAGAATCCATGCAGTAAGATGGTTATTTTTGGAAGCAATTTCTTTAGTGGCACTAAATATATATATATATATTGGATAATTTTCATGTGCATATGTCTTTCACACTATAGTGAGGGACGCTTCTATATTTGAAAAGTGTTAATGTGCAAAAAGATAAAATCATCACACCTCATGATACCTTTTTTTACCTTATTAAGTCTAAAAAAAGACTTATCCCTCACACGCCATATATATATATATATATATATCATCAAAGGTAGAGTTTTATGTTGATTGACTGTAGAGAATTGGGGTTTGTTTGGAATTTGGATGAGGAAAAAAGGTGGAGAAATTTAGTAAGTGTCATGTTTAATTGTTTGCATGGTTGTATGAATGAATGTTTTAGGTTATTAGCAATTGATAAAAAGACGGCAAAGAAGAAAAAAATAGAGAAGGCTTATGTCGTGCTGACTTGCAGGGGATTAAATGCTAATGAGTCATGTCTACTCTCTTAATATTTATCTATATAGTTAACTCCAATATTCATCAAAATGAAACTTAAGGAAATATCTCCTTTTTGTTTCTTCAAATGTATTTTCATTTACTTTCTAAATCCTAATTATGTTACAATCCCTTCCTTTCTTTTCTTTTCTTCTCTTTGTTTAGATATTTCGGGCTTGATTTTTTACATGAAATTGAATTTCTTGGAACTCATGGTAAAATAGTTCTCAATTCGAACAAAGGAAAATTAAAGAGGTGAGGAGTGAATGATAAAAAGCGAAGATGTAGATAGGACATTATTGTGTAGAATTTGAGTTACTAGCATGAGGAATGATAATCATTTTCTACCAACAAAAGAACATTTGATGGTCATTTGTAAATCTTTACATTTTCTTTTTCTTTCAGTTTTTACAACTGTAATAGGAAGAAACATATTAGAATTCTTAGAAATCCAATTCACGCACATAAATGAATCATTAATATCTTTGAGGCAATGTATAGGAAAAAAATGTTCTAAGAAAGTATTATTGTTTAGCAAATACTTGAATGTATTCCGATTTCTTAGCAAATGCATGAATGTATTTTGATTTCTTACTTATTTACTAATCATGTTGTTTTTAACTAATAGTATACCTTTCTTGATCTCTATGAATTTTATTTGATTGAATGAGTTTAAGAGATAAATACATCAAGTGCGTCAAATTTATGTTTTAGAAAAAAAAACGTCTATATAAATCTTATATAATTATAAATAAAAAAACAAATATGATATTGAGGCTTACTTAGAGATGAAATGCTACAACCTGAGCTTAGGAGATCGGGGGTTAATCTAAGCCTAACCGGTGACACATGTACTCTCGTACATATACACTCAGACCCAGTCTTAATGCACTCGCACAAGGGAATTTCACACTTGCCAATACATGTACGCGGAAGCTGTAGGTATCATTGCATAACAAAAGGAGACATACAAAATCAAAATAATATATATAAATGTTACATGAAGTTCAGAGTCATACAAAATGGGTCAAAAGACAAAATACAAAGATCATGAATAAACCCAAAATCCTCTGAGATCCCAAAATGACGAAAACTTATATGCATATATGACACTGTTGCGCTCCGATAGAGTAATCACATCCACTCCTCTAACCCTGATAGGATATCTGGGGTCTCCCTTAGAGTCTGGTTGATCGACGAAGGGTCGGTCGAGGGATCTGAGCTTGCAACACCAAGGACAACATGTGAATACAACGATTCAACAAGGTATAAGCAACGATAAGTTAATGCATGTTGTATCTAACAGAATAAGTACCAATAGATAAATCATAGAGTTCCAAATTCGTATACTAGGCAGTTTTGTAATAAATGAAACATGCTGTCAAAATTAAGGCTTACATAAGATGAACATAACTACATGGATACTACATTTACCATATGCTCCCAAAAAGGGATCTTACATACATACTAAGAACACCATCGACCGGGCCAGGGTACGAATGAGTCTCAGGTTCATGGAGTCTAGAAGCCCCAAGACATAAACTCACTACAACGGTGCCATATAAACTATGCCAAATTCAACCCCGCCGGGTATCCTAAGGCTGAGGCTGAGTAGTGACTGACCATGTGGAGTCAATCATATATTAGAACTTGAGTAGATCATGCATATCATATTGAGCATATGTCATAAGTGCATACAGTCCATTCATACATATACACCTCAAGTTAATGGAAACATATTGAATATATAGAACATATCAAGCAAACGAATAAACTTTTAGATCGAAAGGGGCATAACGAAAACTATGCAAACCAGACAAACCAGACAGAAGAGTGGAGATCAATGCTTGTCATACAAAATGCTGTGCAACTCAATTTACTCGAATCAAGATCATTTACTAGCCAAGCCTAATCTAGTTATCTAGTGTTTCTAACCGTGTATGATGATGTAGTTTTAAGTTATCCGATACACAATTGTCTTTCATTTCGTGTTGCAGTGTATCGTGAGAGTGTATCGGGGTCCCTTAAACCAACACCCATGGAGATGTGCTTAACAACTGGATAACATACATGAATGAGTCACGGCCCTCGAGATCATTCATGCCATTTCTGTCATGTTCCATTGGGCAAGGTCCAGGTCCCTTACCTTCTACTCAAACGCCCTCCAAGGTCTCTTTAATTCCTAATTTTCTTAATATTTAAAGGCCTTACAGCTTAGCCATGGATAGCCTATGGCTTAGCCGTAGACATCTTACGGCTTAGCCGTATTATGTACTACGGCTCAGCCGTGGCTCCCTAGACTTTCCTCTACATTTACGGTGAACCACGGTTGAACCGTGTTTTCTTCTACAACGTCACCGTATTTGTTCTACGGCTCAGCCTCGGCTGGTCACGGCTTAGCGGTAACACACCACACGGCTTAGCCGATGCTGGACCGTAGATGGTCTTCTACATTTTCTGCTTTTTGGAAGTCAAGCCGTAACTTGACTTACGGTGGGGTTACGGCCGAACTACAGCTTAGCCGTAATGCAAGATACGGCTTCGCCGTAGCCTAGCTGTAGAGTAAAGGTCAATTTTGTAGTTATCTGGAAAGTGAGCCGTAGGCAATTACGGCTTAGCCATACACTGCATAGGGTCGTTTTTCTGAACCTATTACAGGACTAACAGTATATGCACAAAATCAAAACAACATCTAAAAGATGGAATTCAACACAATTGGGCTGTAAAACATCATTCACATGTAAGATCAATGAATTATTCACAATCAATCATACACCAACGTGTGTTTCTCCAAGTCAAGCTTATACTTGCCTTAAATGAGTTCAAACACGCAAACAGTTGTCCTTGGGCTCAAATCCGACATCTAAACACTGATCTAACACCCATGCATGCAGAAGAAGGGAGAGAGAGAGAGACGTGAGTGCATGTAGCAGTAGCTGACATGAAGGAGAAGGAAAAAAAGAAAAAAACCACCAATCCAAAGCTTACCTTAAACCCACTCACAAATTAGTGTTGTAACTGAGTGCACAAAGCTCTCTTCCTTGACTTGATCAGGAAGGAGAAGAAATGAAAGAAGAACGAAGAACACAGAGGGAGAGAACGAACATTGAAGTGGAGAAGTAAGTCGGTGCATGTGTGTTTATATAAGATAAGGATGAGGAAAAATTGGAAAAATGTCCAATAGTATATACTAATTACAGTTCGAGTCAAATAAAGGTCCAATGGGAACGAATGACATCGTTCACATACGAGTCAGTTACGGAAGTTAACGAGCTCAACAAAAGACACGTGTTAACGCCAAAATGATGCATGAATGACATCTTACAAAATCAAAAATTATGAAAAAAGGCTAATGTCTACCTAATCCAGGTTAAACTCAACCTAACTACCTATCCATGACCCGGAATGAAACCAAAATAAAGTCAAAACACGATTCACCACTAATTCATCATTAGTTAATCACTAAACCAGATGAAGTTGAGTCGGAGTGTTACATAAAACACTAAATAGTTAATCTGTGTGTGAATCAATTATAAGAAAGGTGAAATTTTAACTTATGGAACCCCAAACAAGGATTGTTTGAGATTTTCAATCTCCACCCTTCTACAAAAAGGACACCTTGCATTAAAGGAGTTGACTATGTTTTACGAAAACCAGTGGTACAGAAGCCCTGCAACAGAAAAGAGGATCTACATTTATGAGAATTTAGGAAATGTTACGGAATCTTTGGTAGTTTGTGAAGAATATATTACAACAAGAAATAAGATATTATCTTGACTGCAATGGATTGAGACGTAGGTGTCATTGTCGAAACAAGAAATATGATGATAATTGGAAAACAAGCACATGATCAAAAACCAAAGAAGATGAAAGGAACTTAAAAGTCGAAATTGAATGTATTTTCTCATTCTATATTGTAATATTAATTTGTTAAGAGTATTTAAGGAGCTTCCTTGAAAAGATGATAATAAATAAAACTTTAAAACATAACAAGGAAAATATATGTGAGCAAAAATTGAAAAAAATTATTTTTATACAAAACAAGAAAATCATTAGGACAAGTGAGGAAGCAAATTATGAGCAAACCAACCTATTACGGGGAATAGGTTTACCAAAACCTCAGACAAAAGGAAAAGATCATTATATGACGTCAAGTACCAATACAAGCATTAGGTGACTAATCAAGAGAAGATAGTTCCAATTGGAGAGAGAGAAAATGGGGAGTAGAAGACGGTTGGTAGAGGGAAGCAAAAAACTGTGAAATGGGAGGATCTTGTATTGAAATGAGAGGATCTCACGTGGGTTTTCATCTCCAATCTTCTAGAAATCACTGTTGTAGACTAGTTAAGATTTGTTTTCTCTCATGTGGGGAGAGTTTTCAATGCTTTCATCCCAGCATGTAGTAGGTGTCACAACCCGAGCCCAGGGTTCGGGGGTTAGCAAAAGTCAAACCTAATGACACACGTACTCCCGTGCATGTACACGTAGACCGAGTCTAAATGCACACGCACAAGGGAACATTCACACGTGCCAAGCAAGTACGCGGAAGCTGTAAATATCAGAACATAAAACTAACAGTGCAAGAAGAGGATACAGGAAAGGACTGACATAATTACATATAAAGTTTTACAAAAAGAACAAAAGAATATATACAATAATGACATGTCATGCCAAATACAAGTCTGAAAATCCACAAAACAAGACTCCAAAATGATGCATGCCATGGACGCTCTCCCGTGGAGTGATCACATCCACTCCTCTAGGCCTGATGGGGCCCCGGGGATCTCATCTGAAGCCTGGCCGACCGGCGAGGGTTCGGCAGGGGGATCTGGGCCTGCAACACCAAAAACAACTGTGAATACGACGATTCAGCAAAGTATAAACCATAGCAAGTTAACACACGCTGTGTCTAATCGAATAAAGAACATCATGTTATTAAAGAAGGCATTTTCGTATACTAGGCTATCATGCAAGAAAGAAATATGCTGCGTGAATCAAGGATAACAAGCTGTGTACATGACTAGTGGCTACTACATTACCATATGCTCCCAAAAGAGGGATCTTGTAACATGCAAAGAACACCATTGTCCGGGCCAGGGTACAATGGGTCTCGGTTTCCTGGGGTCCGGTTCCCCAAGACAAAATCCATACTGCAGCAGGCCATATAAACTATACCGAATTCACCCCGTCGGGATCCTAAGGCTGAGGCTAAGTAGTGCCTGACCATACAGAGTCAATCATGAAAACCTGAGTAGATCGTGATCATATATCATGCGTGCATATCTGGAAGTGAACATATCATACATGTATACTCAGGGTAAATAAACCACAATGTGAAAGTAACGAAACGAAACATACGTAATCATGTTAGAGCGTTGAGATCAATGATCGAATGCAATATGTTATGCAACAAATCATGTGAATCAAATCATCTTAAGTTTACAAACCAATTCTAATCTAATTATCCGGTGTTTCTAACCGTGCATGATGATGTAGTTTTAAGTTATTCGATACACCGTTGTCTAGTGTTGCCTTGAAATCGGGCGATGCACGAAGTCCCTTAAACCAACACCCATGGGGAGGTGCTTAACATCCGGATAACGAACATGAATGATTCGCAGCCCTCGAGATCATTCACGCGTAGTATCACATCCGTTGGGCAAGTCTAGGTGCTCTACATTCTATCATGAAGGTCATATAGGTCTTATCTTTACACCTAGCCTTATTCTTCATGTGTGGTTACGGCTTAGCCGTGTGGGTGCTACGGCTTAGCCGTGTGTGGTCTACGGCTTAGCCGTGGCTGAACCGTAGAAGGTCTGTCATTTGCGAACTCTCAGTTGTTCCAGAAATGGCACCCTGTATTGATCTACGGCTGGGCCACGGCTGAGCTTCGGCTTAGCCGTAGGGCAATCCACGGCTTAGCCATGCCCTCGCCGTAGAGGAAAACTGGGTTTTTCTCCTCTCTGGATTGTGAGCCGTAGGTGTTATACGGCTTAGCCGTACCTGCACGAATTCAGAAATCTGAAACATGTACAGAATGTCTGAAAACTCATCAAATTTACAATCATCAAAGGGGAGTAGATAAGTATTGAATTAATGAGTAGCAAATGGGCTGTAAACACATGTTTTCCACACACATTAATGTGAGCTAGCCAAAATCAAAGCATACCAACATGGGTTCTCAATGTTATGGTTATACTTGCCTCAATTTGGAAATCAATTGCACAAATGGAGCCCTCAAGTCCAAAACAACCTAACACAAGCAAAACCACATGCATGCATGAGGGATGGAGAGAAATCAAAACACAGACACACCAAGCACGATGGAGACAAGAGGGAGAAGAGATGGAGAAAGGAGATGAGAGAATGGAAAGGTTTCCAACTCACCTTTCATGCAAGAACCTCACAATAGGGCTTGATCGATGGAGGTTGGAGAAGAGGATGCAAGGAAGCAAGGAAGTCTCCACATGCACAGTGAAGAGAAAGAGAGAAAACGAGAGAAGGAAATGAGAGTGGGTCGATGGTGAAGCTTATATAATCAAATGGGTTGTCCAAATTTACAATGAAAGCCAAGTGAAAAGTGCTAATTTCAGTTTGAGTCAAACGCGGGTCCAATCGAATCACACGACCTCGGTTGCAAATGACGTAGTTACGAAAGTTAACGGGCTCAACGAAAGACACGTGTTGACATCAAGATGATGCAAAAATGGCCATGTCTAAGAAAAGCTAAAATTACGAAAAAGGGCTTGGTCTACTTAATCCAGGTCAAACTCAACCCAACTACCTATCCATGACCCGTAACGAAAACCAAAACACAACAAAACACGATTAGCAACAAAAACAAGATTAACTAACCGCTAAACGGGGTCAAGCCGGGTCGGAGTGTTACATCCTCCCCTACTTGAGAATCATTCCGTCCTCGGAATGAACACTAACGCACTCATACCTGGGAAAACAAATCGGGGTACTGACGTGCCATCTGCTCTTCTAGCTCCCAAGTAGCCTCATCAGGACTGTGATGCTCCCAAAGCACTTTGACCCACCGAATTGTCCTGGTGCGGAGTATCTGCTCTCGGGTCCCCACGATACGGAGCGGTCGCTCAACGTATGCAGCGTTCGGCTGAATCTGAATCTCATCGTAACGAATGACATGGGAGGGATCATGAACATATTTCCGAAGCATCGAAACGTGAAAAACGTTGTGCACTCCTGAAAACATCTCGGGAAGCTCTAATCGATAGGCCAAATCACCGATCCGACTCTTGATCTCGAACGGTCCGACATAGCGTGGAGCTAACTTGCCTTTCTGGCCGAAACGGATCGTACCCTTCATCGGAGAGACCTTCAGAAAAACCCACTCGCCAACCTGAAACTCTAAGGGTCGTCTGCGGGTGTCTGCATAACTCTTCTGTCTCGACCGAGCAACTTTCAAGTTCTCAATTGCTTTCTGTACCTTCTCCGTAGTCTCGGCAATGATCGTCGGTCCGTGAAAACTTCGAGTTCCAACTTCTTCCCAACAAACTGGACTTCTACACTTCTTCCCGTACAATGCTTCATATGGTGCCATCCCAATGCTCTCGTGGAAACTGTTGTTGTAGGCGAACTCGCACAACGATAGATGAAGATCCCATTCTTTCTCGTAGCTCAACACACTGGCTCGCAACATATCCTCCAAAGTCTGAATCGTCCGCTCTGATTGTCCATCTGTCTGTGGGTGGTATGCCGTGCTGAAACTCAACTTCGTACCCAAAGCCTCTTGGAAAGCTCTCCAGAAAGAGGAAACAAAACGGCTGTCACGATCGGATACAATCGACACGGGGGTACCATGGAGCCTGACGATCTCATCCACGAACTTCCTAGCCATCTCTGAAAATGTCATACCCTTCCGAAAAGGAATGAAATGGGCTGACTTCGTCAAGCGATCTACAATCACCCAAATGGCGTTGTTCTTCCTGCTCGTCGGCGGTAACCCTGAAACGAAGTCCATGGTGATGTGTTCCCACTTCCACTGCGGTATATGCAAAGGATGCAACGAGCCTGGCGGTCTCTGATGATCTGCCTTCACCTTCTGACATGTCAAACAGCGAGCAACAAACCCTGCTACTTCTCTCTTCATGTTGTTCCACCAGAAGCGATCTTTGAGATTCCGAAACATCTTGGTACTGCCTGGATGCATCGTATAGCGAGCGTAATGCGCTTCGTTCATCAGTTTCTCCTTGAACTCATCAACTGCTGGCACGCACAACCTACTCCGAAAATAGAGTACACCATCCTCGAGTCTGAAATCGGGTCTGTCTCCAATGTGGTCTCGAATGCGCTTCAAAGTTAGATCTTCAAACTGCCTGTCTTTAATCTGCTGAATCATCTCAGGCTGAAACACTAGCGTACTAGCCAACGTCACGCACTCATCCACTAGTTTAACTTCAACAGGGAGACCACGAAACTCTAAGAGGAAACTGCTCAATAGCTGCACTGACTCTGCTTTCCGACTGAGCGCATCTGCCACCACATTCCCCTTGCCTGGCTGATATTTGATCGGAAAATCATAATCCTTAATAAGCTCAAGCCATCTCCGCTGTCTCATGTTCAGCTCCTGCTGTGTGAATAAATACTGTAAACTGTGGTGGTCAGAACGAACCTCAAACTGCACACCATATAGATAATGCCTCCACAACTTCAATGCAAACACGATGGCGGCCAATTCCAAATCATGGGTGGCGTAATTCTTCTCATGATCTCGCAACTGTCTCGATCCATAGGCAATCACCTTCCCATGCTGCATCAACACACAACCTAGGCCAACTCGAGAAGCGTCTGAATAAACCACGAATCCTTCACAACCATCTGGCAAGGCTAACACTGGGACTGTAGTCAACTTCTCTTTCAAAGTCTGAAAACTGGCTTCACACTCCTCAGTCCAATCAAATGGTACATTCTTCCTGGTCAACTTCGTCAAAGGAGAAGAGATCTTAGCAAAGTTCTGGACAAATCGACGGTAGTAACCTGCTAGACCAAGGAAACTGCGAACCTCTGTCACTGTCTTGGGGCTAGGCCAATTCACTACTGCCTCTACTTTAGATGGATCAACTGCCAATCCCTCTCGTGAAATGATATGACCTAAAAATGCAACCTGCTCAAGCCAAAAATCACACTTCGACAACTTAGCAACCAATCGATGTTCTCTCAACAACGACAAGGCTTTTCTCAAATGCTCCCTATGCTCCTCTGCTGACTTAGAATAGATCAGTATATCATCAATAAACACAACTACGAATTGGTCCAAGAAAGGAGCAAAAATTTGATTCATCAATGCCATAAAAGCTGCAGGTGCGTTGGTTAGTCCAAAAGGCATCACGAGGAATTCATAGTGACCATAACGAGTCCTGAAGGCAGTCTTGGGAATGTCATCTTCTTTGACTCTCAACTGGTGATATCCAGACCTCAAATCAATCTTCGAAAAATATGCTGCGCCCTGAAGTTGATCGAACAGCTCATCAATCCTGGGTAGGGGGTACTTGTTCTTGATCGTCACCTTGTTCAGCTGTCGATAGTCTATGCACATCCGAAAAGTACCATCCTTCTTCTTGACAAACAAGACTGGTGCTCCCCAAGGTGAAACGCTCGGGCGAATGAAACTCTTATCCAAAAGCTCCTGCAATTGTTTCTTCAATTCTGACAACTCTGCTGGGGCCATGCGATACGGAGCCTTGCTGATTGGTGCCGTGCCGGGAACAAGCTCAATGGCGAACTCCACATCTCGAACCGGGGGTAAGCCTGGTACATCGTCCGGGAAGACATCGGGAAAATCACAGACCACCTGAATCTCACCTAGCTGCTTCGGCTCCTTCTTCGCTGAGATAAAGGCAATGAAGCCTTCGCACCCTCGGCGGATCAAGCGATCTGCCTTACACGCCGAAATCACACGCCTGGGGCATTTCTGCTGACTGCCCTCGAAACGGAAGCCCTTGCCTAAATCGAAGAAAATCGTCCTGTTGTAACAGTTAACACAGGCACGATATCGAGCGAGCCAATCCATACCAAGGATCACGTCGAAGTCCAGCATCGACAACAGGATCAAATCAACAGGTAACTGATGACCTGCAATCTGCACGTCGCAATGGGGGTAGTACACACTACACTCCACTCGCTTGCCAACTGGGGTGGATACAACCAACACATATGGCAACGGCTCAGACGGCTGATGCAACCGCTTGGCGAAATGAGGTGCTACATAAGACCGTGTAGACCCCGAATCGAACAAAGCTAAAGCCTCGACGCGCGAAATCAAAACAGTACCTTCAACCACCTGTGGATCCTCGGCACTCTCGTGGGTAGCAGCGTAAGCACGGGCTGTCTGGCGAGGCTGTCTCGAGCCTGGACGAGCTGACTGTGACTTGCTCGGAGCTGTAGGTGCACTGGGTCTGCTAGGAACTGCATCGGAAGTAGGACCAGATGGAGCTGCACCGGAGGCTCGATGTCGAGGACAATTGGCGATCATGTGCTCCCTTGAACCACAAATAAAACAAGCACCGGCCTTCCTCCAACAAGCTTCGGTCGTGTGGTTCCTACCACAATATCCACAAGTCACTCCCGTAGAACTAGAAGCACTCTGCTGGCCTTTGTTCTTCTTCTGTACTTGTCCTCGTGCACTGAAGGGCGGCTGTCGCTTGGGCTCAACGGCTCTAGCAGCTTGGTGGATGGCCTCGGCAGAATAGGCCCTGTCCACTGCATCATCGAACGTAGCGGGACGCTGAAACGCTGTCACGTGGTGCATGTACCGGGGATGCAAACCTTCCACAAACCTGTTCACCTTCCTCTCTTCGGTACTGATCATGTCCGGAGCAAAAAGCGACAACTGCATAAACTTGTTCACGTACTCTGCTACTGTCATCTGCTGCTGGCGGAGAGCTAGGAACTCAACCTCCTTGGCTCGAAACACATGAGCCGGGATGAACTTCCTCCTGAACTGTTGCTTGAACATCTCCCACACCGTAGCACTAGGAATATCTCTGTAGGAGTCTTTCACGCTCTTCCACCAAGTCTTTGCGACATCTCTGAACATAGAAGTTGTTAGCCCGACCTTCTGTCGGTTCGTGCACACAACGGTCTCAAAGACATCCTCCGTCTGTTCTAACCACTGTTCTGCCTTCAGTGGCTCTTCTATCCCATAGAACTCAATAGCTCCTCGCTTGCGAAACTTCCCGTAGAGGGCATTCGGGTCATTCTCTCGAGGCTGTAAAATCACCTGCTGATCTACATGTGACTGAGCTGGGACTTGGCTTTGTCGGTCTAACATAGTGGTCACTTGGGCTTGCAAGTTCTGCATTGCTTGTGATTGTGCCTGAAGGGACTGCAATAACATGAGGATGCGTTCATCTGTATTCGGTGTCTGCGGTGACGGGGCAGATCCGCTCTCGTTATTTCCGGCGTTCTGCTGAGAACCAGAACCTGATGCCATCCTGTAAAATGGAACGAGTCAGACACAAACACAACACAAGAGCGCCCAACAAACCCCAAAGTCGAGAAAGAGCACAAAGAAATAACCGTATCCTCACCACGATCCTATACATGCCTACATGCTTATCATCTAGAACAAGGAATGAGCAAGGAATGCTTTGATACCATACAATACGTATGTCACAACCCGAGCCCAGGGTTCGGGGGTTAGCAAAAGCCAAACCTAATGACACACGTACTCCCGTGCATGTACACGTAGACCGAGTCTAAATGCACACGCACAAGGGAACATTCACACGTGCCAAGCAAGTACGCGGAAGCTGTAAATATCAGAACATAAAACTAACAGTGCAAGAAGAGGATACAGGAAAGGACTGACATAATTACATATAAAGTTTTACAAAAAGAACAAAAGAATATATACAATAATGACATGTCATGCCAAATACAAGTCTGAAAATCCACAAAACAAGACTCCAAAATGATGCATGCCATGGACGCTCTCCCGTGGAGTGATCACATCCACTCCTCTAGGCCTGATGGGGCCCCGGGGATCTCATCTGAAGCCTGGCCGACCGGCGAGGGTTCGGCAGGGGGATCTGGGCCTGCAACACCAAAAACAACTGTGAATACGACGATTCAGCAAAGTATAAACCATAGCAAGTTAACACACGCTGTGTCTAATCGAATAAAGAACATCATGTTATTAAAGAAGGCATTTTCGTATACTAGGCTATCATGCAAGAAAGAAATATGCTGCGTGAATCAAGGATAACAAGCTGTGTACATGACTAGTGGCTACTACATTACCATATGCTCCCAAAAGAGGGATCTTGTAACATGCAAAGAACACCATTGTCCGGGCCAGGGTACAATGGGTCTCGGTTTCCTGGGGTCCGGTTCCCCAAGACAAAATCCATACTGCAGCAGGCCATATAAACTATACCGAATTCACCCCGTCGGGATCCTAAGGCTGAGGCTAAGTAGTGCCTGACCATACAGAGTCAATCATGAAAACCTGAGTAGATCGTGATCATATATCATGCGTGCATATCTGGAAGTGAACATATCATACATGTATACTCAGGGTAAATAAACCACAATGTGAAAGTAACGAAACGAAACATACGTAATCATGTTAGAGCGTTGAGATCAATGATCGAATGCAATATGTTATGCAACAAATCATGTGAATCAAATCATCTTAAGTTTACAAACCAATTCTAATCTAATTATCCGGTGTTTCTAACCGTGCATGATGATGTAGTTTTAAGTTATTCGATACACCGTTGTCTAGTGTTGCCTTGAAATCGGGCGATGCACGAAGTCCCTTAAACCAACACCCATGGGGAGGTGCTTAACATCCGGATAACGAACATGAATGATTCGCAGCCCTCGAGATCATTCACGCGTAGTATCACATCCGTTGGGCAAGTCTAGGTGCTCTACATTCTATCATGAAGGTCATATAGGTCTTATCTTTACACCTAGCCTTATTCTTCATGTGTGGTTACGGCTTAGCCGTGTGGGTGCTACGGCTTAGCCGTGTGTGGTCTACGGCTTAGCCGTGGCTGAACCGTAGAAGGTCTGTCATTTGCGAACTCTCAGTTGTTCCAGAAATGGCACCCTGTATTGATCTACGGCTGGGCCACGGCTGAGCTTCGGCTTAGCCGTAGGGCAATCCACGGCTTAGCCGTGCCCTCGCCGTAGAGGAAAACTGGGTTTTTCTCCTCTCTGGATTGTGAGCCGTAGGTGTTATACGGCTTAGCCGTACCTGCACGAATTCAGAAATCTGAAACATGTACAGAATGTCTGAAAACTCATCAAATTTACAATCATCAAAGGGGAGTAGATAAGTATTGAATTAATGAGTAGCAAATGGGCTGTAAACACATGTTTTCCACACACATTAATGTGAGCTAGCCAAAATCAAAGCATACCAACATGGGTTCTCAATGTTATGGTTATACTTGCCTCAATTTGGAAATCAATTGCACAAATGGAGCCCTCAAGTCCAAAACAACCTAACACAAGCAAAACCACATGCATGCATGAGGGATGGAGAGAAATCAAAACACAGACACACCAAGCACGATGGAGACAAGAGGGAGAAGAGATGGAGAAAGGAGATGAGAGAATGGAAAGGTTTCCAACTCACCTTTCATGCAAGAACCTCACAATAGGGCTTGATCGATGGAGGTTGGAGAAGAGGATGCAAGGAAGCAAGGAAGTCTCCACATGCACAGTGAAGAGAAAGAGAGAAAACGAGAGAAGGAAATGAGAGTGGGTCGATGGTGAAGCTTATATAATCAAATGGGTTGTCCAAATTTACAATGAAAGCCAAGTGAAAAGTGCTAATTTCAGTTTGAGTCAAACGCGGGTCCAATCGAATCACACGACCTCGGTTGCAAATGACGTAGTTACGAAAGTTAACGGGCTCAACGAAAGACACGTGTTGACATCAAGATGATGCAAAAATGGCCATGTCTAAGAAAAGCTAAAATTACGAAAAAGGGCTTGGTCTACTTAATCCAGGTCAAACTCAACCCAACTACCTATCCATGACCCGTAACGAAAACCAAAACACAACAAAACACGATTAGCAACAAAAACAAGATTAACTAACCGCTAAACGGGGTCAAGCCGGGTCGGAGTGTTACAGTAGGAGAGGGCAGGGTTATTGTTTTGGATTTGTTTGTTTTGGTGACATGGAGATCGCTCATAAATTTGTTCACTTGATGAATGGGATGTCCGTTGCAGGAAAAAAATTAGCAATTAATGTGGCTGAAGTGTCACGACCCAAGCCCAAGAAACGTATATCAAGAGACAATTCGAATAGAATCAATTTAGACATGATCATTTTAATTGAGAATTATTATTGGAATAATAGAAGACAATAACAGTAAATCAAATATGCTATGCAATTCAATTTAATAGAATTAAGGTAATTTTACTAGCCAATCTTAATATACTCATCCATTATTTCTAACCGTGCATTCTGATGTAGTTTTAAGTTATCCTATACACGGTTGTCTTTCTTTTGGTGTCACGTTGTATAAAGGGTATGTATCAAAGTCCTTTAAACCAACACCCATGGAGAAATGCTTAACTAATGGACAATACCACATGAATAGGTCTCAACCCTCAAAACTTTTTCATGATGTTCCATTGTTCCATTGAACCAGTTAATAGGGTAAAAAGATCCAGAAGCTAAAGCCCTGCAGGGTCTTGTACAGTACTTACTTAACCTTAAGTTGCATTGACCTTACGGCTTAGCCGTGGGCATTCTACTGCTTAGCCGTAAAATACACAATGGCTTAGCCGTGGTTACCTAGAATTTCCTCCGCATTCACGGTTGAATCGTCTTTTGCTCTACGGCTTAGCCGTATTTAGCCTACAACTTAGCCACAGCTTAGCCGTAGCACATTACATGGTTTAGCCATAGAAGAAACCTAAAACTTGAGCTCTCTGGATTTTGAGCCGTAATTTTCATACGGCTTAGCAGTAGGCTTCAAATTTCTTGAAGCTAAGCAATATGGGTTCTCTTTTTTTCAGAACTATTCCATTTAATTTCCACTACGATAGTCCTTACGTTATTTAGTTATTCTACCAATCAAGCAACCTGGTGTTTTGATACCCAATTCATCAGGAGTATTACAAATCTCATTCGTTTTAATAGGAATTAGAGCAAGTTAGAAAAACGAAGAATGCACATTAAGATTCAATAAACTTATAAGGATCATAATAAACCAACATGCATTAAAATCAAGATTTGCTTATACTTGCCTTCGTTTCGAATTCAACTACTACTTTTGCTCTTAGCTCAATTTGAGATAACACACTCAATTCTTGAACCTAAATACCATGCATATAAGAAATGAGGAAGGAAATAAATGCATGCTTGGTCAAGGACTCTCTTTGACTTTACTAAATCAAGAAATCCAAAGAAAAGAAAAGATCTTACTTTATACTACAATTAGGGAGTTGTAAGGAGAGCTTTAGTTCACTATCTTCAATTTCAAAAGAAAAGGAAAATAAAGGAGAGATAGATTGATGGAATGGGTGCTTGCAAACCTACATGCAAGATTTATCTTACTTCCTTTGATGGAGAAGAAGAAGAAGGCTAAAAGAAAGAGAAAGATGTTGCTGTAGTTGGAGAGGAACGAACTGAGCAAAATGGGTGTTGAGACCAATTTGAAAATATATATGACTTTAAGTTTATAAGAAACTCCTCTTACAGAAGATTATTATAATTTGAGTCATTTGAGTGTCTAACTACTTCAAACGAAGTCGAACACATTCAAGTCAAGTACGAAGGTTGACGAATTTAACAAGATAATTGCGATAATATCAATATGATGCATGTATAATGTAAACCCATGTAATAAAAAATTACGAAAAAGGGCTTCCATTTACCTAGTTAGGTCACACTCGACCCAACTACCTATACATGGCCTAGACATGACCTATTAAGACAAAACAATTAAATCTATCCCAATGCTATGTTAAACATCAATATTTAGGTTAATTCTATGGTAATTAGCTAATAACTTCCTCAATTAGTCATTAAACATACTTAATTAGGATCGGAGTGTTACATAAAGTTGGGTGGTCACAGAAGTTTAAGAAGGAAGGGGTTTGGAGGAAATAGGGGAACATTAAGAACACAAAGTTGGAAACCTTGCATAAGGTCACTAATAATTCACAAGGGACTACTAAGGACAGAGGTCTACAAGGTTGTAGCTATGTTAATGTGGTCAAACATGTTCACTTGGAGAGGGATGGTGGTATCCTTGTGCCTAAATATATAGTCTCTAATAATTCTAGGTGGTTGCCTAATAGCATTGTGGGTAGGGTGAGATGTGAAAAAGTTATTCCATCCATTAGGACCATTTTTTAGGCTAGTGGTTTGAAAGGAGTTAAGTTATTTAAGTTAAGAGGTTAGAAGATGTTGGTCTCCATTCAGGGCTTACAGGATGCAACATCTTTGATGCAAGAATCAGCCTTTGACTGGACTCAAGCTTTTTTATGTTTGGAGAAATGGATTCATAGGCCCTCCATTGCTTCCAGGAATGTTTCGATCCAGTGTTTTGGAGTCCCATTGCATAGGTGGAGTGAAGAGGTTTTTGCAACTATTGGTAGGAAGTTTGGGGTGGTGCTAGGGGTTGCGAAAGATGTTGGCCAAGTGGGTCCAGACTAAGTGGGTTCATGTCTTAAGTAGTTTCCCTAATTATATTCCCTAATTATATTAAGAATTTCCTATTTGTTAAACAGTAGTTTCTTAATAGAATTAGGACTTTCCTTTATCTAATAATAAAGTTTTTGGGGGATAAGGAAGTGATGATTATATATATGATGTAATCTATAACCCTATACATATGTTGAGATTCCAAGGCTGTGGATTCACAGATTGAAGGAGAACCTAATGGAAATTGGTTTTCCGCGGACGTAGGCATCTTTGCCAAACCACGAAAATCTCTTGTCTTTTTATATAGTTGATTGTTGATCTTGGTTGCTTACACACACATGCGTACAACGGTGGTGTCATATCTACAACAAATGGTATCAGAGCTTGGCTAGGGTCTCCTATGGCTTGGAGGTTGTGTGCATGAAGATCAACAGGTCAGATCTTCTTGGAGGATTCGAATTTCTATATATATATATAGATATATTTTTTTTTTGGCAAAGAAATCAGAGATCAGGGTGATCTCTGGTTGGGCCACGGATTGGAGTTTCCAATTAGAGAAGCAGAATAAGGATTTGAGTTCTCAGGTTTGGCTGGGAGCGGAAAAGAAGGGCTATCGGTTTCCTCTATGACAACCGAAACTTGAAACGAGGGTCGCTATGGCCATTCTTGCCTAGCAACCGCTACCGCTTTAATCACCACCAACCCATCACAGCCGGTTGTCATAGCTGCAATCATCGTCAGCTACCATTCGCTGTCGTCGCTGAAGCAACTACTCTGCAAGAATGCCATCCGCCGTTGTCGATGAGGACGGTGCACAGAGGATCAACGGGGGTTTCGGCTCCCTGTTGCAGACCAGAAGGACGAGGAAGAAAACAGTGGCCTTGGTTTTTAAACCCAGGTCAGGCTGGGTGTAACGACCCAGTCCCAAAAAGTACATGTGAATGAAAGAATATAAGTAATAATCCGTCCTAAACTGTCGAGGCGCCTTTTGGGGACAAAACCGTGAGGACTTCCATAAAAAAACTATAAAGTTAAGCGTGCTCGAGTCACAGCAATTTCAGGATGGGTGACCTCCTGGGAAGTCCAAAGCGGACAATACCTCGATGGTACGGGGCGGGTTGTTACAGATGTAACGACCCAGTCCCAAAAAGTACATGTGAATGAAAGAATATAAGTAATAATCCGTCCTAAACTGTCGAGGCGCCTTTTGGGGACAAAACCGTGAGGACTTCCATAAAAAAACTATAAAGTTAAGCGTGCTCGAGTCACAGCAATTTCAGGATGGGTGACCTCCTGGGAAGTCCAAAGCGGACAATACCTCGATGGTACGGGGCGGGTTGTTACAGATGGTATCAGAGAAGGGGATGGCTCTCCTCTGAGTGGTGGAGGGTGAGGCCGTTAGGCCGGACCCCTTGGGGACCACTCGAATCCTGCTTCCCTCTCGAATCCTGCCCTCCACAAATAGGAGGGGGGAACGAAGGAGGAGGAACGAAGTCCCACATCGCTTATGAGGCCGTCTTCGGTCCGACAGTCTAGATATGTGGATATGGGGACATATCCGGCGGAAGCTGGTGGGCCTGTAACGACCCAGTCCCAAAAAGTACATGTGAATGAAAGAATATAAGTAATAATCCGTCCTAAACTGTCGAGGCGCCTTTTGGGGACAAAACCGTGAGGACTTCCATAAAAAAACTATAAAGTTAAGCGTGCTCGAGTCACAGCAATTTCAGGATGGGTGACCTCCTGGGAAGTCCAAAGCGGACAATACCTCGATGGTACGGGGCGGGTTGTTACACTGGGTTCGGGTTGGGTCAGTTCGACCTGACCCATGGTGTAGAAGCCCAGGTTGAATTTTGATTCGGGTCAGGTCAACTTGAACCGGTTTGCAGAAGCCCAGCCCACATCAGTAGAGCTCTGACATCAGCATACGTCAGCAGGATCATACGATCAAAGGCAGGTTTAACCGAGATCGACAACAGAATTTTGTTTCTGTAATATCTTTATCATCAAACGACCGATCGGAGATCCGTTTGTGCCTACGGATTCGTTTTGAACAGATCTACACGTTTGTTGAAGAAGATTGGTTGTTTGACTGTCAATGAGAGAGTTTGACTAAATCGGATCGTAAAAGACTATTTTTGCTATATGGGAGCCACACGATGTCGGATTTCAAATCCATTTCTTCCAGCATGCTCGTGGTGACGAGTTCTACAACTTGGTGCAAGAGTTAAGGTCAGTGTTAGTTATTTGTTTTTTCATTTTGCTTAATTTAATTAAGATGGAGAACAACACTGTGAACACTACCATGGTTAAGCTCAACCATTCCAATTGGTTGATTTGGAAATTGAAGATTGAGGATATCCTCTATTGCAAAGAACTCTATGATCTCATCGAGAGGGATAGTGCCCGACCAAAAGATATGCAAGATGTAGAATGAAACAAGTTGCATAAAAAAGCAATTGGTCACATTAGACAGTGGGTTGATAAGAGCAAATTTCACCATATATCTAATGAAACCAATGCATATACCCATTGGAAAAAGCTAAAAGTAAGGCATGATAAAACGACCACAGTAAATAAAACCTTCTCGATCAGAAAGCTTGTGAACATGAAATTCGAAGACAGTGGTCAAATTGAAGATCACATCAATGAGTTCCAAAGTGTAGTCACTCAATTAACCATAATGAAGATGATCCTTGATGATGAGATGCTAGCTTTGTTGCTTTTGAGTTCTTTGCCGAATACATGGGAGACATTGGTTGTTTCCGTGAGCAACTCTACTTCAAATGGTGTGTGGTCTATGAGTCAGGTTACTAGTAGTTTACAGAATGAAGAAACTAGAAGGAAAACCTCAGGAACAGATAATGTATAGGCCTTTGTTACTAAGAACAGGAGGAGGAGTAAAATAGAAAACCAAAGGGGGGTGGTGGCAAGTCTAAAGGTGGATCACAGATTAGAAAAAAGCCTGTGAAATGTTTTTTCTGTGGCAAGATAGCCTATATCAAAGAAAATTGTTTTGCCTTAAAGGAACAGAAAGGATCTAACAATGAGAAGAATAATGACAGTGATAACACTACAACTACTTTAGGACAGGAAATAGCTATATGCTCACCAGCGATAATGACAAGTGTTTAAGTGTTGCAGATGATCAGATTAAATGGGTTGTTAATATAGCAGCATCCTACCATGCTACTCCTTATAGAGAGAAGTTCACCATGTACAAAGCAGGTGACTTTGATATTATGAAGATGGGCAATACAAGTCATTCAGAGATTATTAATATTGGTGATGTCTACATTAAAACCGATATTGGTTGCACAATGACGCTGAAGGATGTGCGACATGTTCCTAATCTGCGGTTGAATCTGATTTCCAGAACTATATTGGATCATGAAGGTTATGAGATTTACTACGGAAATGACAAATTAAAGCTCACTAGAGGATCTCTTGTTATTACGAGAGGGAAAGCGGGTAATACGCTTTATAAAATACATGAAACTGTGCAAAGGTGTGTTGAATGCTGTTTAAGACAGTTCTTCTCTGAATCTGTAGCATAAGAGACTTGGTCATATGAGTAAAAGAGGCCTGCAGATGTTGGCAAAGAAGGATTTAAGTCCTTACTCCAAAGGTATATCCTTTGACCCTTGTGATTATTGCTTGTTTGGTAAACAGCATAGGATTGCTTTCTCTTCAACATCCAAATTGAAATCTAATGTGTTGGATTTGGTATATTCTGATGTTTGTAGTCCCAGGGAGGTAGAATCGTTGAGTGACAATAAGTCTTTTGCCACGTTTATCAATGATGCATCCAAGAAAGTCTGTGCATTGAAATCAAAGGATCAAGTATTTCAGGTTATTCAACAATTCAACAATTTCATATCATGGTTGAAAGGGAAACAGGTAAGCTCTTGAATTGTCTTCGCACAAATAATGGGGGTGAGTACACATCTAACCAATTTAAATGCTACTGCTTGAAACATGGCATTCGACATAAAAAGGCGGTTCTTAGTGTTCCACCGTACAATGGTATAGCATAAAGAATGAATCGCACTATTCTTGAGAAGATGAGATGCATGATGAGATTAGCACGGTTGCCTAAGTCATTCTGAGGTGAAGCCATTCTAACTGCCAATTATCTAATCAACAGTTCTTCCTCATTTTCTTTGAATTTTTATCTTCCAGAAAGAAGATGGATAAATAAAAATGCTTCATATTCACACTTAAAGGAGTTTGGGTGTAAGGCATTTGCTCATGTACTATAGGAATAGCATTCAAAGTTGGACGATAAGGCAGTGAATTGCATCTTTCTTGTCTATGGTGAAGATGAATTTGGTTACAGGTTATGGGATCCAGAGAAAAAAAGAGTTATAAGAAGTAGGAATGTGGTTTTCCATGAAGACCAGTTTTTTGAAAATGTTGAGAAGATTGAAAAATCTTCTAAAATAAATGGAGTGGTTGATCTCACACCGACTCCTTCTCTGGTGCAGACTACAAGTAGAGAAGGTGGATAAAACGTTCCAGATCGTGATGTGGCACAAGGGTTGCCAGATGATGAGGGTGTTAGCAGGGGGAACCGCAGTCTCCTTGTTGGAAACCACAGAACCTCAAGCTAAGAGGTCTACTCGAGAGCGTCAACCATCAACTAAGTATCCTGCATCCGAATATATTTTGCTCACTGATGAGAGGGAGCTAAAGAGCTTTCAAGAAGCAATGACTCATGATGATAAAGATGAGTGGATGAAGGCTATGTAGGATGAGATGAGTTCTTTGAAAAATAAAAAACAAGACTAATGAGCTGGTGTAACTTTCTAAAGATAGGAATATTTTGAAAAACAAATGGGTGTTCAAGCTAAAAAAGGATAAGAATGAAAAACTGGTGAAGCACAAAGCACAGTTAGTAGTAAAAGGCTTCACGCAGACGAAGGGTATTAACTTCAGTGATATTTTCTCTCCTGTTGTGAAAATGACTTCTATCATAGTCGTCTTGGGTCTAGCCGCCAGTATGGACCTTAAGTTTGAACAGATGGACATGAAGACCGCGTTTCTTCATGATGGCTTGAAAAAGATATCTACATGACTCAACCAGAGGGGTTTGAGGTAGAAGGAAAAGAACAGATGGTTTGCAAGTTGCAAAATAGTTTCTACGGGCTTAAGCAAGTACTGAGACAGTAATACAAGAAATTTGATTCATTCATATTGATTCAAGGGTACCGGAGGACAACTGTAGATCACTGTGTTTATGTTCGTCGATTTATCGATGGCAAGTTCATCATCCTTCTTTTGCATGTAAATGATATGCTGATAGTTGGACAGATAGCAAGTTGATTGGCAAGTTGAAAGATGAGATGTCCAAATCATTTGACATGAAAGACTTAGGTCCTACACATACAATATTAGGCATGCAAATTCGTCATGACAGGAGTTCTAAGCAGCTATGGTTGTCACAGAAGAAATATGTTGAATGAGTACTCGAAATGTTCAACATGAAGAATGCTAAACGAGTTAGCATGCCTCTAGCTAAGTCACTTCAAACTAAGTAAGTGCTTGTGTCCTACTACAGATGATGAAAAAGAACGGATGACATGTTCCTTACTCCTCTGTTGTGGGGAGTCTTATGTATGCCATGGTTTGTGTCACGCCCCGATCCCGGGAATTGGGGTTAGGATAGCACCACGGGGTGTACATATGTAATCCCGTAGTAATTTGTGCATGTAAACATACACACACAAATCACTACAAGGGAGATTACACAGGAACGTGTAGAGAAGTTTCTCTAACACGTAAATTACATTCAATAGTAAGCGGAAGCCTGTGTAATACATCTGTAATGATCATAAGCAATAACAACCGAATTATCATAAAATTCATAAATAAGTCTGTACTTAACCATTCTCATTTACATGATAACAATTATTTAAGTATAAACAAAATCCTAAAGTGTAAACAGGCCTATCCAGTCTTGAACACTCATCAAGTATCCCATTGTCGCTCTTCGTACGATGACTAACAGAAGACGCCATCTACATTACACTCATCTAGCCTTCGAGGTTGATGAGATGTCCATATGGTGCAAGATTAATTACAAAAAGGTCCTTGACTACTTAAGTAAAGTCCGAACCCCCAACTACTTATCCAACTAAGACCCACTAAAAGTTAGAAGCAAGATAAATTAAGGCCAAAACTTATTAATTGATAAGAAATCGAGCTTGCTTAATTTAATTACAATTGATTCGGGTCGGGACCTTACAGTTTGCATCCGGCCAAACATTACTCATGCTATAAGTTTAGTAAGTAGATTTCTATCTAACCCTACAAAAGAGTATTAGAAAGCAGTGAAGTGAATCTTCAGGTATTTGAAAGGTACTTCCATATTATGCTTATGTTTCGAATGTTCAAAACTAGTGGTTGAAGGTTATACTGATGCTAATTTTGCAGGCGATCTTGATCGTCGGTTGTCGACATCTGTTTATTTGTTTACTTTCATGGGGGGAGCTATCTCCTAACAACCGAAGTTACAGAAGTGTACGACACAGTCTACAACTGAAGCGGAATACATAACTGCTAATAAAGCAAGAAGAAAGATGCTTTGGTTGAAGAGATTCCTTTAAGAACTAGGTTTAAAGCAAGAAGAATATGTAGTTTACTGTGATAGTCAGAGTGCTGTGGATTTTAGTGAGAATGCTACATATCATGATCGCATGAAGCATGCTGATGTCAAGTATCATTAGATTCGTGAGGTGATCGAGAAGAACTTCATGGAGTTGGAAAACTTGGACAAGAATCCCTCTCGCATGATGACAAAGGTTGTATCTAAGGAAAAGCTAGAGCTGTGTTCAGAGTTAGTAGGGCTAAACTCTCAGTAAGGGGTTCAGGGCATCTTCCCTATAGTCTGAAGGGGGAAATTGTTGGCCAAGTGGGTCCAGACCTTGAGTAGTTTCCCTAATTGTATTAGGAATTTCCTGTTCACTAAACAGTAGTTTCTTAATAGGATTAAGACTTTCCTTTTATTTAAGAATAGAGTTCTTGAGAGATAAGGAAGTGATGATTATATATATGATGTAATCTGTAACCCTAGACATATGTTGAGATTATAAGGCTATGGATTTACAAATTGAAAGAGAACCTAGTGGAAATTGGTTTCCTGTGGACATAGGCATTTTTGCCGAACCACGTAAATCTCTTGTTTTCTTACGGGACTTTACATGTAGTTGATTGTTGATCTTAGTTGCTTATGTACCCACACGTACAATAGTAGTATCATATCCACAACAAGAGATACATTGAATAGATTGGACCTTGAAGTTGGGTGAGTTTCTATTCAAATAGCTATTTTCTCTCTCATCTTCAAGGAGATGGAGATTAGGATTTTTATCGCTCTTTCAAAGTGGTAGTCAAAGAAGAGGTAGGTGCGTTCACCCCACAGATTTTTGACTTTCAGGGAAGGACGAGGCTTCTAAGATAGGTTTATGCAGGGCCTACGAAAAATAGTTTTTGGTGAATAAAAGGAAGTCGATGGTCGAATTGAAGGACACCAACTTTGTTGTTGGCAATGACAAGATCGATACTAGAGATGCAAGCCAAAGCAAAGATGGTGGTGTCGCTGTAAGAAGGGAGTTCGAAAGTCAAGTGCCAAAGTAAATTGATGATGTGGAGAGAGAAGACATACTACAACAAGGTTTACCAGGGATAGAAGTCGAACAGCTGAAAATCTTTTCATTAACTTTTTGCTTTGGGGAAACTAGTCAAAGGAGGAAAGAGGGCAAAATCCCTGCCCTGATTAGAAGGCATATGCGGAAATGCCCTACCCTAGGGAAACACCTCGCTAGGTGTTCCTTCATTTTGAAGGGTGAAGTTTCCTCTCCTCTGGTCTAGAAAAAAGATATAGATGAAGTTTCGTGCTTAATCTGAAGTAAGTTTTGACTTTGCGGATTTGAGTTGGCCTATTGCTTTTGTGTTGTCATAAGCAAATCCAGGAGAAGACACTACACTGGATCAACCCAAGGGAGGTGGGTTACAAGTGGGTCAAGGCTTGGTACGATCAAGTCCCCAATCTCTCTCAAGGCATACTTGGGCATGGATCTATTCAAGAAAGGGCCCTCAAAAAGGTGTCAGTGGGTCTGGTTTCTTGAACTGTTGTACAACCTGCTTTGTGGGTTTTTTCTCAGAAGCATCTGAAGTCTTTGCAAGCGGCTTGGGCAAAATCTTTCCCTTTTCTATTAACACAACGTAGAAAGCAAATGGCGGGAAGATGGAAGAAGGCACATTCGACCAATTCAAAAGGAGAGGAGACACACCAGGAGGGCTCTATATTAGAGGCAACCATCCATGAAAGTGGGTTAGTTTTTTCTAGACCTAATGTAGTGGAAGTTGCTCCACTAGCCATCTCAGAGACAGAGGATGATGATTTACAATAGAGTTCCAATATCCCCATTGATGCTCTTGGTGGGGCCCTTGAAGAAGCTTCTCAAACTACCATTTTAGGAAAGAATTCGGGGGTCACCTTTCGGGAGGAAGAAGCCAAAATTTTGCAAAAACTTATTCAAATGGAAGTGATAGAGTAAGTTTGCTTCCTCTTGAGTTTCCTTTCCTTTTGAGGTACTATTGATTCTTTAGTATGATTATTTTGAGCTAGAGTGTAAGGGGGCTTGGTAGGCCAGAAATGAGGATGGCAGTCCAGAAGCTAGTTAAAAAACAAAAAATAGATTTATTGATTTTGTGGGAAACAAAAGTGGCTTTTAATGCGAACAGACTTTAATGCGTACAGTCTTATTCGGGAAGTTTAGGGTAATTGCAAGTGTGCATGGAATTGGATTTTGTCCAGGGGGCTTCAAGAGGGTTTATTTCTATTTTTAATGACAAGGTTTTTTTAGTGGAGGATGGCATTCAAACAGAAAGAGTTTTGGCGATTAAACTACTTGGAGTTCGGGATGGTTTTGTGTGGGCTCTTGGCAATGTCTACGGGCCAAATGTGCAATATGAAAAAGGTGAATTCATGGGCTTACTTTTTAGTCTTAAAGCTCAATGGCCCATCCCTTGGGTTTTTGGGGTTGATTTTAATATGGTTAGATTCTCATATGAGAAGAAATGTGAGTCTAGGTATTCTAGTTCTATGGAGTTATTTTCTTATATCATTAATGGCAATGAGTTTATTAATCTATTGTTGCTTGGTAGGAGATTCACGTGGTCCAATCATAGAGAAACGCCTACTATGAGTAGGGTTGATGGGTTTTTTTTATCAAAGGAGTGGAATGAACATTATGTTGGTGTCATTTAGGTGGTGCTTCCGAGGCTAATTTCAGACCATTGTCCTGTTAGATTGAGCTCTAACTCGATCGATTGGGGGCCTAGACCTTTCCATTTTGAGAACTGTTGGCTAGAATTTTTGGAGTTGGCTCGTTCTTAGTGGATTCAAATGGATGTTGTAGGTTATGCAGGTTTTAGAAGAAACTTCGTCTTTTAAAGGACTATTAAAATGTAGAACAAGGAGGTTTTTGGTCGTGTCAATGAATGTAGAGAAGATTTGACTAGAGTGGTGGACAATCTTGAAAAGATAAGGGAGAGCCAGGATCTAAGTCCAAAGGAAATAGCTGTCACGCCCCGATCCCGGGAATTGGGGTTAGGATAGCCTCACAGGGTGTACATACGTAATCCCGTAGAAATCTGTGCATGTAAACGCACACATACAAATCACTACAAGGGAGATTGCACAGGAACGTGTAAAGAAGTTTCTCCAACACGTAAATTACATTCAATAGTAAGCGGAAGCCTGTGTAATACATCTGTAATAATCATAAGCAATAACAATCGAATTACCATAAAATTCATAAATAAGTCTGCACTTAACCATTTCTCATTTACATGATAACAATTAATTAAGCATGAACAAAATCTTAATGTGTAAACAGGCCTATCCAAACTTAAACACTCAGCAAGTATGCTGTTGTCGCTCTTCGTACGATGACTAACAGAAGACGCCATCTGCATTACACTCATCTAGTCCCCGATGTTTAGTACCTGTAACACCAAGGGTAGCACTGTTAACACAATGGTTAAGCAAGTATATAGAGATACAAAAGACCATCATGCCGTATCAAATGAAGTAAGAGTATATATTGATTAAAAGAAGGCAAAAATCGTACACTAGGCATGTCGTGCCTGAGTAAGCATGAGTAACGAATCATAAACAGTTTATCATACAAACTTATTGGCAACCACGTGTCCATATTCTCCCAAGAGAGAGCATATCATCTAGAGGGAGCGTACATATTCTAGGGGATCAGCCTAGCTTATTGAGAAGTGCCAACAACTCCTCCAAGGACTACTGTAGTAGCGACATATCATATCATACCCAAACTGGTCCCGTCAAACCTAATAAGGGCGTAGCTAGTGGTGCCGACTTAACGTATTAAGACCGACTCAAATTCATATCTTTTATGCATCTTGATTATACTTGTCATAGCATACATACTAGGAGTTCGGTCTTGAGATTACATTCATTCATTCATTCATATCTGATAATCAATTCATGCATACTTAATTGAGCTACATATGTTGAGGGCATGGTTTCTTAACAATATGGATGCATTTAGATTGAGTAAGTATCGAGGATAATTACTAGCCAACCCTACGCTAGATAATCCGTGATCCCGAGGGCATTCAACACGATGTATTCATAAAACGTCCGGTGTCATTGTGTTACTAATCTTGGCGTTACATTGTGTATACAAACGACACCTCTTCTTATGCCAACACCCATGACGTGACATCGGGAATTCGTCCGGAAAATCAAAGGGGATGAGTGACAACTCTACACTTGTCCACCTTTCATTTGATCACCATTGGGCTAATTTAGTTAGAAAATAGGTGCCATATCTAGAGCCCTACAAGGTCATTGAAAGTTCCTCGCATCCTACATTCACTGGGTTCTTACGGCTTAGCCGTATACAAGGCTACGGCTTAGCCGAGTGGTTCAGGTTTCCCTCTTAATTCAATATGCATTTACGGCTTGGCCATATATTGACCTACGGCTTAGCCGTGCTAAGCCTATGGCTAGGGTTACGGCTTGGGTACGGTGTGGCCGTAACAGAGTTCACGGCGTAGCCGTGCGTGAGCCGTAGATGAATTTTGAGTTTTGGGCTCTCTGGAAGGTTCACCGTAGAATAGCCTACGGCTTGGTGACGGGGTGGCTACGGCTTAGCCGTAGTTCATTCCACGGCTTAGCTGAGTATTAACTGTAGGCCAATTTGGCTCTCTGGATTCTGAGTCGTAGAGACTTACGGCTTAGCCGTGGGCTTCGCCGTGAGCTTCAGAATTTCTGAAACTGATTTTGCAGCTTGGGTTCACGTGCAGAACTCTATCATTTGGGTTCCAATGAGGGTTCTTATACTTCTAAACTCCATAATAGGTCTTACCTTATTCCATATCATCAATATTTCCTAATTATACTCATTATCACCTAGTTCAACATCTATGTATGCTTATTTAAGGGAAAATGAGTTGTAAGTTGAACATTGAATGATCAATCCAAGAATCAATCAAATTAAACATACATGCAGTACCATATATACTCCAATACTTGCCTTAACACAGTGCTTAGCCCTACTCAACTCCTCCTTGGTGTGTGATTAGGGAAAATCCTCAATGGAAGGTGGGTTCTCTACATAGAAGACATGCAATTGATTAATAAGGTGTAAAAATGCATGCATGTCATGTAATTGAGTCTTCTTGACTCTAGCAAACACAAGGAAGTGAAATGGGAGTAGATTCTTCACCTTAATGAGCTGTAGCTTGTAGGAGATTGTGATTTCTAAGAAGAAGATGCCCAAAGGGAGAAGAAGAGGTTAGATGGATGCTATTACCATTGCATGCAAGCTCCAAAACCTTGTTTCCAGCTCGAGATGGAGGGGGAGATGAAGAAGGAAGAAGAGAGGGGATTGGCTCCAACGAACACAGTGAGAAAAAGAAAAAGGAGACGTTGGTTCTTCTTATAAACTAGATTTCCTACAGTTTTTGCATGCAAGTCCCAGTTTTTTGGAATATTTACAGTTTAGGTCGCATGGCCTCAATTGGGCCAAGATGAGTTCGAATCAAATTGAGCCCAACATGAAAGTTGGCCCACAAGATGAAATGCACATAATGCAACTGATGAGATGTCCATATGGTACAAGATTAATTACAAAAAGGTCCTTGACTACCTTAGTAAAGTCCGAACCGCCAACTACTTATCCAACTAAGACCCACTAAAAGTTAGAAGCAAGATAAATTAAGGCCAAAACTTATTAATTGATAAGAAATCAAGCTTGCTTAATTTAATTACAATTGATTCGGGTCGGGACCTTACAATAGCCGAGAGATAGGATGCAGTTAGCAGGATTTGGAGTTTCAATCTCATGGAGGAAATATCTTGGAGGCAAAAGTCTAAAGTGACTTGGCTTAAAGAAGGTGACAAAAACACAAGATTCTTTCATAGGATAGCATCCATAAGAAATAGAGTTAACTTTCTTGGGAGTATTAGGAGTGGTGGGAGACTTCTTAAGATCAAGAATGATGTGGCTCATTTTTTCGAAGACCTTTACAAGGCGGATAAAGTCTCCAGATCAAATCTAGATGGTGTCTCCCCCCCCCCCCCCCCCCCCCCCCCTAAAGATGTTTAGAATTAGTTAAAAAGGGTGTGCGAGGAAAAGAGGTCACTAGAGCCGTGGAGGATTGCAGCAGGGATAAGGCCTCTAATTTAGATGGTTTTAATTTCTTTTCCATCAAAGGTAGCTGAAATTTCCTAAAAGAGGATTTTAGTGAATTGCTTTCTGAATTTCACAGAAGGAACATGATTAGTAAGGAGATGAATGTCACCTTCCTAACTCTTATTCTTAAGGTACCTAATCATGTCAAGTTAAGCAACTACAAACCTGTCAGTCATGTTGGGTGTATATATAAGTTGTTGGCTAAGATTTTGGCAAACTGTTTGAAAAGTGTTCTTCCTCTTATTTTCGGCCCTTTTCAAGGAGCATTTGTTGAAAAAAGGCAAATTATTGATGGAGTCTTGGTTTTTAATGAACTTATTGATTCAAGGAAGAGGTCTGCAGAGGAGGGGGATATTTTCAAGATTAATTTGGAGGAAGCTTATAATCATGTGGATTGTGATTTTGTAGATTATATGTTACTTAGATTTGGTTTTGGGGAAACTTGGCCCCGATGGATGTGGGAGTGCATTACCACCGCTTCCTTCTCCGTGTTAGTTAATGGTTCTCCATCTAAGTTATTTAAGGTTTCTAGAAGGCTTCAGCAAGGTGATCTCTTATCTCCTTTTTTATTCACAATTGTAGTGGAGGCCTCAAGTACACTTTTTATGAGAGCTAGCGAAATGGGCGTGATTAATGGTTTTAAAGTTACTCGGAATGGAAAGGCAATTTCTCACTTGCAATTTGCAAATGATACTTTTCTTTCAACTCCATTCGAAGGGAAGAAATATTGGCTCTTAAAATAATATTGTTCTCTTTTCAGTTGGTCTCAGGACTAAAGGTTAATATTACCAAAAGCATTTTGGTGGGGATTGGATGTGCAGAGGAAACCATTAATTTTTTGCTGCTACAATTGCTTTCAAATCTGGGAAGCTTCCTATTGTCTATCTTGGTATTCTGATTGGGGCAAAGCCAAGATCTAAGGCTCTTTGGGATCCAGTTATTAGAAAGTTTAAAAAGAAATTATCTTCATGGAAGAAACATTATCTCGATTAGTGGAAGAATTACTTTGATCAAAGTTTGTTGGTCTAATCTTTCAGTGTATTATATGTTACTCTTCAAGATGCCGAAGGTAGTGGTGGAAAGGGTTGATTGTATTCGTAGAACTTCTTATGGGTGAGGCATGGTGATAAAAAGAAAATACATTTAATGAAGTGGAGTGAGGTGATTAAACCAAAATGGAGCGGGGGCTTGGGTCTTGGCGGTTTGGAGAAGAAGAATGGGGCTTTATTAGCTAAAAGGTGGTGGAGGTTTGTGGAGGACAAAGAAGCTCTTTGGAGGAGAGTCATCTCTTCAAAGTATGGTGAGGATAGATAGGGATGGTGGCCTATTCCTGGTTCAAGATACCGTAGGTCGAGTTAATAGGGTGCTATCATATTAGTTAGGGATGCATCTGCTGATTGGGGTAAAGTCCTAGGTAAAAGGGGTGGGGTTTGTAGTGAGGGATGGTAGGTATTTTAGGTTTTGGTTAGATAACTGGGTTGCGGTGGGACCTTTGTGTGATTTGTTCCCCAAGGTCATCAGGGTGGTGTCCAACAAAGAGCCTGTGGTTTGTGATTGCTTTGAGGTGAGGAAGGGGTGTCCTTTGTCAGGTGTATCTTTTTGGAAGTCTTCGCCAGTGTAAGGAGGAGTAATATGGGGAATTATTAAGTCTTCTTTCAAACATTTTCTTATGCAGGGAGTTTAACGATTCTAAGATATGGAAGCCATCCAATTCTGTTGTGTTTTAGGCAAAAGCTTTTTACTTGGCTTTGGAAGGTGACCAACCTTATAGGGCTACTCATTCTTTGGTTTGGTTGGGGTTTGCTCCTCCCCTAGTTGAAGCAGTTACAACTAAGATTTCCATGGTAAATAATTTAAGAAAAGGAGGGTTGACATCAAGCGTCATCGCAAATACTTGTGTGATGTGCCTCAAAGATGAGGAATCTGTCGACCACCTTTTTATTCATTGTGAGGTTACAACAGCCGTTTGGGGCCATTTCTTTAGTAGATGTGGTGTTGCATGGTGGGGTCCACGAAAAAATTGTAGAGTTGGTGGGGGGTGTGTGATTTCATTTCCGTAACTGCAGTCGTACTCTGCGGACATTGCTTCCATTTGCTATCTTATGACCCATCTGAAAGCAAAGAAATGATAGAGTTTTTAAAGGTGTCTCTTCTTCTATAGATGAGTTAATTTCTACAAGTAACACTAGAGTTGCAAAGTGGGCTTTGTTGAGAAAAAGGGTTTTCTAATTTCTCTTTTAATGATATCATTGTCAATTGGGAAGCTTATATGGGATGTGGTCCAATAAAAGAAAGGAAGTCAGTTCTTTAGTCCTCTCCCCTTCCTAGTATGCTCAATTCAATGTTGATGGTGTAATAAGAGGTAAGCCAGTGCTAGCTAGTATTGAAGGTGTTATTTATAATAGCAATGGTGATGTCCTCTTTATGTTTTCTAAGCATGCTGGTATTTATGACTCCAGTGAAGTGGAGGTGCTACCAGTTTTTGAAGCACTAAGGTGCTTTACGAGGTATTTCGAGGGCGCCCTTATCATAAAGAGACACTCTTCTAATCAAAAGTTAAACCTATGGAAATTTCATTTTCTCTTTAATGAAATCCGAGTGTTGTTAGTTTCTATCACCGTTGTCTTTCATCATTGGCTAAGATCAGCCAATGCTCTTGTACCTCCCTTTGCCTTTCTCTTTTTGTAATCCTCTTTTTTTGTTAATGAAAGTTTGTGTTATCGTTTCAAAAAACTAAATAAATAATAACCATTATCATTACACTTGATGCATATGATATGAACAGAATAAAAAATTGGAGGTGGAAACCCATGTAAAACGCAGAAGGCTATTGGTAAACTGGCGGGGAGAAAACATTTTTAGGCACTTAATTACAGAAATGAGGGTAAACCCAATTTATATAATGTGATTGTAAACGGTTAAGAAATCACTGTTAAAAAACATTATTAAGATCAATAGATCATGGATCTATCTAGAATTGCAGAAGCAACAGTGTAGATCTACAGAAATAAATATTATATATTGGCTGAAGTAAATTAACAGCATACTTGATTCTATGGTGATATGCAGGATGTAAGGTTTTGATCCTTTACCATGTACTTGGATGGCTGACTCTCAGAGAGCTTCAACCCTATTTTGATAAAGCCATCCACAATGGAAATCTTTTAGCGTTCTTCTAAGAGGCTAGAGGAGAGACCATGAGTAGATATTTATGGGTACCGAATGGGTATCCTAACAGTAGAGGATATCCCAAATACTTTAACAGATACTTTGAAACTTATAATTTTGAAACTAACACAATAAAAATTATCCTCAAATAACAAAAAGCTAAAGATTGGGTATTAGTTAAATCAAACCAAGGATAAGTGAGTTCTCAAATGGAATAAGTTAGTTGGACTACCTATGGATACATCCAACCTTCTCCCACTTAGTCCAAGTAATACAATCAAAAAGACTTTTCCCTGGTTCAACATTTATTATAAAAAAAAAACCTTATTGAGTACACTCCTATTTTGCAAAACTTATGCATATTTTCATTTTGGTCAAGTGTTATGCTTATCAAACGAGACAGCTATACATGGATGATGCCACTAGTTATGTACGTAGGACCTATTGACGATTGCTTTTTACGAAATCCTGATGCTTAGTTTTTCGTACAGATAAACATATTGCATTGGATACTTTAGATCTATCCAATTATTCACATCATTTGGAATCCTACTTATAAAATGAATTTACACAATTAAGTAGGAAAACTAAATAAGAAACAATAATGTCCATTCAAACTTTATTGCATATTACTGACTAAGCCCATGTGATTTACATTATCTTTATTTACCCTTGGCATCAATACCTTATATTGATGTTCTCTAAGGATGCATAAAGTTTCTTTACCTTACTTTAGTTTGTGATGTGGCATCCTAGTTTGCCACCAACTCTACTTTCATGGTTGAGTTTTATTATTATTATTATTATTATTATTATTATTTTTGGATTTAAGGTAAATTGTATTGAAAGAAGAAAAGAAAATATGGGCAAGAGCCCCTAGAAAGCGAATAAAAAGTGTACAAGCTCAAGTGAGCCAAAATAAGCGAGAACAAACTTAGATTACGTGAGTGAAGCTAGGAGCTGATTCCTACTTTAACTTAGTTAAGGCCTCTGTTAGCATGGAAGTTATGCATTCTTCGAAATATGCCGATTGAGAGCAACCCAGATACTCTAGAATTCATTGAATGATCAGGAGTTTAAACCCATGAGCTATTAAAAGATTATTGTTGAAAACTGCTTCATTGCGAGCAAACCAAATGGAGGGAATGAGATGGAAGAAAATTGAGGCTATGATTTTTCCTCTAGTCTCATCTCTACTTGACGAGAGAGCGTGCCAATAAGTGCTAGCCAAATGAGAGAGGGGGTGTGGGCAGAGGAAAATTTCTAGGATCCATTCCCAAATGTGGGCTACATCAACGCAACTAAAGCATAGGTGAAGGTCTGTTTCTGGGTTGGACTTACAAAGAACACAACTGGATGCCAAGTGAATGCCCACGGATTAGGCCCAAGCCTAGGAAACCTCAGGTCCTTTAGTTCTGATTTGCTCCCAAGCCTCTTTCAAAGTTAGGGTACCGGTGGGATTTCCTTCCCATCTGAGATCATCTTCGGAGGGGATTGATTCTAAGTTGAGTGATTCTACCTGCCTTAGGATTAGGAAGGTTGCCGGGGGGAGGTGGTCTAGAAAGAACCAGGATTTGTCTTTGATAATGGCTAAAACTCTATCTAAGTGGGAGAAGCTAAACTCCAAAAACCATGGGGCAATTGGGGAAAGGTCCATCCAATTGTCGTACCAGATATTGATAGAATTCCCATGTCCAACAATCCATCTGCTTCCAATTTGAATAATCTTTGCCAAGGATCTTAATTTCCTCCATATAATTGAACCTGCATGTTGGTTGCTTAGATGCCAAATTGAAGGGCTCCTGAAGTATCTCCTTTTAAACCAAGAAGCCCAGAGAGGAAAGATGTCATTGCTTTCCAACCAAGCTTTAGCATGTTTGCTTCATTTGTTTCAGCCACTCTTCTGATTCCTAGGCCTCCTTCGATTTTTGGAAGGCACAGCTACTCCCATCTAACTAGGTTCCTTTTGGTTTGGGTGGAGTTTGAAGACCAAAGAAAGTTTCTCATTAGTCTTTCTATTTGCTGATAAGTTCTGACTAGGAGGCGATTGGCTAGGGAGACATGTAGGGGGAGGCCACTTAAGACATGCTTAACAAGAATTAGATGTCCAACAAAAGAAAGGGATTTCATCTTCCTTCCATCTCGTCTAGATCTCAAGGCATCTAGAAGCTTTGTGGAGTGCATATGCCTAGGGCTCCCAATGAAGAGAGGGATACCTAGGTAGAAAGAGCAAAGAAAGGCTTGAGGGATGGCAAGGATGGAGCAGATTGAACGGTGTTTGGAGGAGCTAGTTTTTCCAATGAAGAGTTGGCTTTTAGAAAGGTTAAAAACTTGACCTATTGCTCTTCGGTAGCTAACTAAGAGGTTCTTGAGCACCTGCAAGCTTTTTTTAGGCGATTTTAGAAAAAGTTGGATGTCATCAGCATAGAGAAGGTAACAGGGAGAAGATCGGATGGGGGAAACAACTTGGATTTTCCTTTCCTTTTGAAGGAGATGAGACTGAGGCTGAGAATCTCTTTAGCTAGGATAAAAAGGTGAGGAGATAGGGGGTCTCCTTGACGAAGGCCACAAAAGGAGCCAAAGAAGCCACAGGGTGTTCTGTTAACAAGCACTAAACATTTGAAAGTGGTAATTAGTTCTGTTATAATAGCAATCCACTTGTCAGAGAAGTTAAAGAATTTCAAGGCCTTAAAAAGAAAGGGCCATTGTAATTTGTCAAGAGCCTGTTAAGACTACTGCATGTTGGCTAAATTCATGGATTAGACAAAACTCTAGTTAGTCAAAGTTGTATTGCTATTTATTTTAGATTAAAAGTTTAAAGAGGTTAAAGAGTCCCAGAAGAGCTAGAATAAAGGTATTTAGACTAAAAAGGTTATATTTCATAAACCAAACATCGGATTTGAACAAGCTATTACAATTGAAAAGATCTTTTTGAGTAGATATTTGTAAGTTCCAAGATTGCATCAATCGGAGTTCAAATGACAAAGTTATGGCATCAGGAAATTTGCAAAAATTGTACCGTCCAAAATTAATAAACTGCCATTACGCGAATTTCTATTTTTATTTTAAGTGGGAATTTCCTATTTTGTCCAAATTCCTACTTTAGTTGGATTACCATTATGAGGCACGAAATTGGGGCTATAAAAAGAGGTTTTCTCTCAACCCTAAGACATCTATTTCCTATTCTAAGTTGAGAATAGACATTGGAGGTATTATTCCTCGATAGAGCAGCCATTGGAGAGATTGTACTAAAACTTTAAGTTCTAGAGATTTGTGCTTCTACTCCTTGTAGAAGATTTATCTTATTGAAGAATTGTTGTTTCAGGCACGGTTAGCGGTGAACGGCGAGTAGTCGAGAAGAAGAATTGTAATCCTTAGGTTGAGTTGCAACTGGAAAAGGATTTATGAGTATATCTTGTAATTGCTTATTTTTTGTGCTTGATTTTTGTTAGTCCGAAGAGGACTCGTGCTTTTTTCCGAGTTGGGTTTTTCACGTAAAAATCTGCGTGTCTTCTTCTTGTAGTATATAATTGATTTATTTGCTAGTTCTTTTATTTTTCCGTTGCATATATATTGAACAGTAATATAAAAATCTGGATCTGGGACATTCTTTTAGAGCCCTGCCCCAAACCTTTGAATTTAGTTTTTGGAGAAACTCATTAACTATGAGAGCATTTTGGTGGATGGATCTCTCTTTTACAAAGGTTGCTTGGTTAGAGGATATTAGCTTTGGGAGGATGATAAAAAGTCTTGCGCCAAAATTTTGGAAATAATCTTGGAGGAGAAGTTGAGCAAGCTTATCGGTCGGGTATTCCGCAAAGGACTGGGGAGAAGGGTTTTTGGGGATTAGTGCCTAAAGGTAGGCATTAGAGGCTCTAAGTGGGCAGCCTATATGGACGAAGTGCTGAGTTGCGGAGCAAACATCCTTGCCTATAATGGACCAAGTAGATGTGACAAGACTTTCATGGTTGAGTCATAATCAGTGACTTGCACTCCTCCATGAGATTGTTCTCTCTACCAGCCAAAAGAGATGATCAACCAGTAATACACTTTCTACTGTCGAGGCAGCTTACACGATCCGATCAATCTGAATGACCGATCACCTAAAGCTGTTTGGTCGTTGTATTTGAGAATAAAATCCTTTGGATCCTTTATTTTAAAGTGCTAGTCAAAACATTTTGGTCTTCGGTTTTGTTATTGGCCAATAGAATGTTATCAACATAAATATTCACTAAGAAAATGATAATACTCCCATTAGTCTTTATGCACTAATTAATAATATTTTGTGATAAAACGAATAACACTAAGAACCAATCAACTTCAAACCCTTAAACAAATGAAGACTATTTTTAAAAAAAAAATTAAAAGAGTGTCCCAATATAACTAATGTTGGAAATATCCATCAGTGGTCCAAACAATTCATTCAATTTGAATACCAACTTATCTTTTGTTTGCTTTAACAAATGCCCTATCCTTGGTTTTAAGGATAATTTTTCTTGCCTAAGTTTCAAATGTATCCGTTAAATTATAGGGGATGTCCGCAAGGTTAAGGGTATCCATTAAGTACCTATAAAAATCTATTCATGGTCCCTCAGCCTCTTATGAAAATAATAAAAGGTTTCCATCACTGGCGTCTTAGAGGAATAGGGTTGAAGTTCTTGTGGGTCATCCAGCTATCCAAGTGCCTGATACAGGACCAAGACCGTACGTCCTGCACATATCCATGGCATCAAGTATGTTGTCAAGTTACATCAGCCAACATATAATATTTATTTGTTTAGATTTTCACTATTATTTTATGACTCCGGAAAGATCCTTAATCTATTGATTACTCCAGAAAAATCCGTAATATATTGATCTTAATAACATTTTTTTAACATTTGGTCTCAGAGATGTAAGGATCTAGAACCGTGTTAGGTTATGTTTTTTAATTAATAGTTTATCTTTTTTAAAAAAAAGAGCCTAAGATTCTACATCTATGGGCCAAACAAAACATAATTTCCCCTGTCTACAGTATTTGAAACGGAGAAGAGTTTCCTCTTTATGCTTAGCACTTGAAAAACAATATTAAGTGCAATATGATCATTTCCATCGCCTTTGATCGTAACAATTCCTTCTCGACAAGATGAGCGGAGTCATCCTCCATGATAATAGCATCAATGCTGCTGTAGTCTCGAACGCTTGAGAATATAAAATCATTGTCGTTCATACAGCATCCACAACCAGAATCAATGATCCAATTATTGTAAAATTTGATAACACTTGATAACGCTTGACAGCTTTTACCTCAACATCTCAAGGTACCTTACACCTAATGCGACGTTTGACCAGGTGCCATTTCTGACAAAGGGGTGACTGGCTTCACGTTTCTGAGGATGCCTACATGGACTATCCCTTCTGAATCCGGATCTTCCAGGGCTTTCACCTATGAGAAACTTTTGAGTTTTTTTTCTTTTTTTTTTTTTTGGGGTGGGGGTTTTTGTTGTAGGGGGTGGGGGTGGTAAAAAGAGAAACTCCCAAGTTAAAAGAGTCGAACTCCACAATGGAGTACATTTAAGAAAATCCAAACACTTTAAAATAAATGCCGCTAATTATAGGGGATATTCTCAAATTTTGTATTGATTCCACCATTCAATTGACTGTTTGATAAAAAACATGATTAGTACATTAATCATATGCACATGCATTCTCATATTTTTCAGAAACTAGTTAATCTAATGTTGTAACAAACTCAAATTAACATAAAGTTTGAGGATATTCCATGTATTTGAAGGGTGTTTATTTTGAATTGATCAGATTTCAAAAGGTTGGCTCCACTATAAAGTTTTACTTCCTCAACTCGTAAGTTTTTTTTCTTTTTGGATACTCCAGCTTAGCGAGGCTGAAACCTTACCCACCAGTGAGGGAGCCCTCAAGTGAGGGAAAGGTACTTACCCAAGTTTACCAAAAAAAAGATAACAAGGGTAAGACGTGCCATTCTTAGGCTAAAGCTTAAGAGGATCGAACCTTCCTGTATGAGGCCTTGAGTATTTTGACGTGGACTACGAATTTAGCATGGACTATGCAACGGGACTTGGAAAATCGTCCAACCTAGATTTTGGAAAAAGCTGTAGTTCAATTTTTATTTTTTATTTTTTATTTTTTTGGAGAAAAGTGTATCTGAAATCTTCATTTCCCATCTGTCTATATATGTGGACATTAAATCGCATGAATCTGGGCTAAGTTTTGGAGTTCTCAAACTCCAAGATAAGCTAGGACCAAAATTACAGTCTCGTTTCTTATTTAAGCCTTTGTCAACTTTGAAAAATGAAAATAGAAAAAATTTTGTCATTTTGAAAGTGCACAGACAAAGTGCAACCTCTATTATTGGCTCTTTTAATCTCTTAGTGTCTATCATTTACAAGTTCCACCATATATTTTCTCTTTCTTAAGCCCAAAAAAGTCTGGTAGAAATATTAAAGAGGATTTTTTACGTAAAAACTAACCTTAAGTGACCAGTGTATCAAAAAGAATATATTAGTTATACTCATACTAATATTTTTTAATGTAAAATAAACAAGGCTCGAATTCGACCCTCATTTATAATGGGATGGGTCGGTTGAATTTGACTCTCATTCAAATAAATAAAACAACAATATTCACACTAGTTCTTCTATTTCTCCCATCTTCTTCTTCGTCTTTCTTTACAGATTCTTCTTCTTTCCAAGGATAAACGTATTTTTATTAGAGGATGACAAAAACGAGGACCATGAGTCACAACATTTATAGGAGGCAGTACAGCTGTGGTTAAAGGAAGACTACTCAAGTGGGACCATGTTTTTTAGTGGCGCTGCATGGTTCTGCCCAAGCTGGTGGGGTGCAGGTTCCATTGTGTAACAAGAAGAAGATGTTGAAAGAAGTGAAGATGAAAAAAGATTTGGAAGAAGAAGTGCTTTTTCTTTAATTAAAAAAACTCTTCAAGGAGCCAACTACAATTACTTTACTATGTTTCCACCTTCCATCTTTATATAATATGACTATGTTTCCTCTTTTCATCTTTATATAATACATGAGTCCGGATCCTATGTTGCAACTGAGATACGGTAACTGTCACGCCCCACCCTTCACACATGCATGATATTGTCCGCTTTGGCCCATGGGCCTCACGGTTTTGTTTCTGGTGGGCCTTAACCCACCAAAAGGCCTTATGCAAGGTAAGGGTGCAAGCTCTCTATATAAACCCATTCACTTTCCTCTCTATAGTCGATGTGGGACTCCAGGATGTCACAATCCACCCCCCTTAGGGCTACACGTCCCTGTGCAGTAGCCTGCCAATTCTTGTAGCCTGCCAGCCCTCTTGGCCCGCCCACATATGAACCCGCCCACTTGCACCAGGCCACGGAAAGGGCCCACACTCGAACTAGTCGAGAGTCGGCTCTGATACCATTTGTCACGCCCCACCCTTCACACATGCATGATATTGTCCGCTTTGGCCCATGGGCCTCACGGTTTTGTTTCTAGTGGGCCTTAACCCACCAAAAGGCCTTATGTAAGGTAAGGGTGCAAGCTCTCTATATAAACCTATTCACTTTCCTCTCTATAGTCGATGTGGGACTCCAGGATGTCACAGTAACCGTATGTGGGAGAATCCTATTCCTACTTCACCACAAATTACGACACCACAAGCTACCAATGGATTTTCATAAAATTAATTAAAGGTACAGAGGGGATTTCATAAATATGAAGAAAATTTTCGTCAGAAAAATAATCCTTTCAAGGAAAACTTAGCTATTCCTTACCCTCTGTTGGAGACGTGGGGCTCAATGGACCTCATCGCCGACGACATATATGGTGGAGGTAAAGGTGGCACGATAGTACGTGCCGATGTTACCAGCAACCCAGTTGGGGGGCAGTGGCATTGGTGGAAAAAAGAATAATCTATGAAAAATGATGAAAAAGAAGATGGGAGAAATAGAAGAACAGGCATAATTGCTGTTTTTCATTTGACTGAGGGTCAAATGGTAAAACGAGGGTCGAATTCAACTTTGATTTATTTTACGTACAAAAGTATGCATACAAATAGTATACTCTTTTCGGTCCACTGGTCACTTAGGGTCATTTATTCCTCAAAATTCTCAATATTAAAACACTATTGACCCAAAATTCTATCCCTAACTAATCTAAAGGACCATCCACAATTTCTTCGATTTTCTGTAATTCACTGAAAGGTATGTTTCTGCACCTACTCTCACCAGGTGCAACCTTGAGAGAAGGTGCAACCTTGACTAGTCAATGAAGCCGGAACTTGTCTATAGGTCATCTTCTTGTACGAAGTCCTCTAGCTCAAGTTTAACAGATGACACTAAGGCTAAGAGCATACATATAATGCATCCTCCACAATCGAACAAAACACCTCAGTTGTTGATTCCTTCTCCTGTAAATAATATTTTACAATAAAATATGCGTTGTATCTGGCTCCAACTGTATTTAATTGGAGTTCTTTCTGTCTTTCTTTCTTTCTTTTCTTGTAGACCTATTTTAAACAATGGCTCAATGCCCTAAGGAAGATTAACAAGTTTTCAAGTCTGATTTAGAATCTCCATCTCCTTAACCATAACTACTGGTTGTTGACCACTTTCTCATCAAGGAATCTGGATGCATGGCTGACCATGCTCAACTGTCAATACATATGGAATTGTATCATCAAAATCATTATCTCAATGTGGAGGCAATAATGTGCTCGAAACTATATTTGATTAGCAGTTTCCTCGCTCTCTGGGTCAACCTGTGTAGTGCATCTATTACTTCGTCCAACTGTCCCAAATATCGAGTCAAATGCACTCCTCTTTGCATCTAGGATGTCCAACTCTACCTAAATGGTGACACTTGAAGTACTAATGTTTGTCTACCACGCTTGTTTGAATCTAGTATATCTACCACGCTTGTTTGAATCAAGTATATCATCCTAATGAAAATTCATGTCCCTGCTTCTTTTTTTTTTTCATACCCTGGGTTACAAAAAAAAAATTCCCTGCAAATCAGAAATCTGGGTGAGTCTTTGTTAGTACACTGCAATTTGGACCCTTTCACCCATGAGCATATCCCTTAAAGAAGCACTTGAATGTCATTGGTTCTAACTTATCAGTTCTAATGTGAACATAAGCTGCACAATGAAATATTCTCAAGTTAAATAATTTGCTAGATTTTCTTGCGTTTGTAGTATCTCACTTTGTGGGGAGACATATTAATCAAGTAGCAATCTGTATTCACTATCTATACCTAAAAGTATTTAGACAATCTGCAAACACCATGCACTCTCTTAAGAGTCTCTTGTCACCCTCTCTCCAACTTTGTTTTGCAACTCTATTAGGGCGGTGGAAGTGAACAAAGCATTGATACAAATGAAATAGGAAAGGCTACATGCCCAATGACATCTCAATAGATGTTTGGAAATGCTAGGGAGAAATTAGAGAAATTTGATTAACTGCACTCTTCAATTAGATATTAATGACAAAAAATACTGGATGAATAGAGGAGAAGAGCTCTATTGTGTGTGTGCGCGCGCCCGTGCGCAAGCATGTATAGGGATTTAATCCTATGAAAAATAATTCTCACCACCTACATGAGAACTTTATATGAGGCCCACCAGAGGGATGAACGATCTATCTAAGACCACCCAAAATATCAAGTTTTGGCCCAATTACATGTTCATAACCCATTCATTTATGGCTCACAAATTCAATCCATTTAAATTGGTGCATAGTCGATCCAACGATCTAGCAAATTTAAAATGGATTTAAAGTTGGGGGCGTGTGCCTATCAAGGCCCCTCTCTGTATTGTAAGATTTGGATTGGGTGATAAATAGACTTCACCTATAGTTCTCACAAGATAATGGTGAGAACTAGTTCTTATATAATTATTTTCTAATAATCTTATAAGAATTAGTTCTCACCACCTACCTTAAGTACTTTTTATAAGGCCCACTTATAGGTCCTATTTGGGAATGGGAATAGGAGGATGAAAGATCTATGTGAGACCATCCAAAATATCAAGTTTTGCGCCAATCACATTTTCCTAACCCCTTGCATCTGTATCCACAAATCCAGTCCATTCGGATTAGTGCGTCGTCAATCCAACAATCCAATAAATTTGGAATTGACTGAAAGTGGGGGCGTGTGGCTATCAAGGGCCTCTCTCTGTATTGTAAGATTTGAATTGGTTGATAAATGGGCCCCACCTAGAGTTCTCACAAAAAAATTCTCATAATTTTCTTGTGAGAACTCTAAGTATGGCTCATCCATCACCTAATCCAAATCTTACAATACACAGGGGATCCCCTAATAGCTAGACACCTCAAGTTTCGATCAGATCCAAATTTACTAGACAGTTAGATCGACTATGCACCAATTAGAATGTATTGAGTTTGTAGGCCACAGATGAATGAGTTAGAAACATGTGATTGGAGCCAAACTTGACATCTAGGGTAGTCCCGCATGGGCTAATAGGTTTGTACCAACTATTTTTGATTTAGCTACCTGAACTCGCATGACTTCTATTTTATATTTAGTCTATTCTAGACCAAATACTCTGATGGGCACTACTTTATATCTATCAATATTGCTTCAACTCATATTATCTTCAGCCTACACCTTTTTCTTTAAGAGTCATTGACTTGCATTGAAAAATTTTATCTCACTGGCACCATATCAGCCTATGTGAGAAAGTTCAAACTAACTCAAACATGTATTTTTACTTTATTACCTATTGATGCTACCTCTAAGTCTTTTAAATGTGCTCATTTCTTATTATATCTGTCCTAAAATATAAAGTTTGGACCTTTTTTAGGCATAGAGAAATGAAATAGAAAGAATAAGTGCAGAAAAATGTTTGTAATATAAAATTGAATTGTAGTTAGTTTTCTTCACTTTCATTTTCTCTGGTAGGCCTTTAGATTTATATAAAGTGAAAAATAGAATATTAAGGCCGTGAAATTAGTTTCAATACATTTCATATTCTCAACTAAAATCATTACAAAGAATGTATTGGCCACGGCTGGATTAATCTGTGAGTATTATATGGTACATCATGGTTTTAACCATGTTTAAAAGAATTAGTTTTTATTTACTTTATGTTTTACTTCACAATAAATATTTTAACATGCCACCAAACCCTCCAAATAATGAATAAATAAATTATTCCTCCTTACAGTTGGAATACCCTCAGATAAGACAGTTATGTGACGGACCCATAGCTGACATGGCTTAAAGGAGAATTGCACTCATATCTTTTAATGTCTTTAACAACCATTTTCCAACTTTTAAGGATAATGAATATCAACTTCATCTGTTGCTAGGATGAAAAAACTAACGCCACAACTGACACTTGACAGTTGTCAGTTACAAGTGGCAAGTCGGATTGGGTATTTAAACCTATTATCTTAGGTATTTGGGGTTTGTCTAGATGTTTTAATTTCGTAATGTTTAGTCACGTTCTAGAGACTTGCTAGGGGTGGCGTATAATTTCCCCAAAGTGGGAACAACAGGGGCGATTTCTCTGGCTGTCGCCACCCATTGTTTTTGTGGGTGCGCTCCCTTCCGTTTTCTTTTTCTCTAAGATGCTCTCTTTCAAGAACACTCCTTACCCACTCTAGTGGTGAGGAATATTGGTTCTTATCAGGGGACCTCAGGCCCGGCCCCCCCCCCCCCCCCCCCCCCCCCCCCCCTTTGTGCATATGTGAGTTTTATCACCTCACATGTGCAAGTTTTTAAATATTTTCTTACACATGAGTCATCATTTCCTCATGTGTGAGTTGTGTAGCTCTCACATGTGTATTGACCCTTTAGCCCGTATGTATGAGTTATGTGTGTCCCTCACATGTATGTGGTCTCATTATTACGCATATGTGAATTATATGTCCCACACATGTGCACGTCTCAATTACCTCACACATATTATTGGTGTATGTTAGTATTTGTATACGGATCCAAGCCCCAACCCTTCAGCTGGGTTACCAAAAAATAAAAAAGCTCTCTTTCACTAGGAGGAAGGTGTAAAAAAAAAAAAAGACACTGGTCAGTTACTAGGTGACTAACTGAAACTTCAAAGTGCATGAAAGAAATTAACCCAAATCTTCTCACCTTACATCCACAATCAGAGGTCTCTGTGCTCCAACTTACTAGTGATAATAGAACATGACAGGCCGAATGTAACAAGAGGAATAGAACATGACAAATTTACTGGATTCTACTATCTGTTTTTCATTATTATTAACTGTCATTGCCATGATTTTGGAAAATAAATCGCCTTTATTATTTGTGTTGAGATTTCATATCTAATGTATGTGTTCACCATCACAACCAAACAAAACAAAGTTAACCAGGGTTTTGGTCTTGTCAGCATGAAATCAATAATTGATCGATACAACAAATCAAAAGAGGACCACCGTCAGGGGCTGAACACAACTTCAGAAATCAAGGTATTCTATAAACTCTGGATCACAAATTTTTAAGCCCTGATAGATTCATATTTCATCATAAAGCCGCCTGACGAACTCCGTATTTCTTACATTCCAAAAATATTATATTGATTGAGGTCCTTTTTTTCACAGAAAGCAGACATGAGATAACTAATCAATTGTTTCACTATATTCCAACCTCTGTGAACCATGTGGTGTGGCCCACGTATCACCAATTTGAACCATTAGACACTGTTACCTAGTTTTTAGCACCCATTCAAATGGATTGAACCGTAACAAGAGTCAAGACTTGTAGGCCATGGATGAAGGGATTAGGGGGCCATGTATCCCCACCCCCCCCACAACCTCAACCACACAACAACAAAACAGAAAAAAACAAAAACAGACCAACCGTCATCTCATCCCCAGACTGTACCACAGTGGGCCCCCCACACCTGGTTCAGGGGAGGTTTTGCATGGTGAATTCACACCGGAACATTCCCTCTAATTTATGAGTAATTGTACTATTTATACAAATATTTTTCCTACAATGTATGCCATTTTATTGTTATGATGCATGCCTTGAACAGATTCTAATATTTATATAGATATATGTACATATTGGAAGATTGATTCTAATAATTTCTAATAGTGAACTTGTTGGTCTGTCTGGTTGCTAAGATCGATGTATCCATGTCCAACACCACACACTGCCTTAAGTTGGGCTGTTGCATCACAAGTAATAGATGCAAAATTGACATACTCAAAAAAAGGGAGAAACAAAGTTAATTGAACTGAAAAATGATATAGAATCTGAAAGAAAGCTTCACCTATAATATTACAAAAAGACTATTGGCAAAGGTATCAGAATCTACTCTATTCACCAACGCTCTACACAACAAATTCTACTGCCACCAAAGTAATCTGTTAACCTGAGTCAGCAATCAGCATTGGAGAAATGTGTTATGTCGTGGGACTCAGCAATGTGGAACAGCATGGACTTGAGTGATGAATCAAAACATTATTAGAAAATAAAGAGATGAGTATATCAGATGAGATGAGATGCAAGAAAATTAAGAGAAAACCAGAATATTTTGCAACAATTATTCTCACTTGTAAGGTTGATTTGCTTCTCTTTTTTTTTTAACTGTACGGTCTGAGTTATTGATAGCACATATTAAATACTGAATCTTGCAGAAAGAAAACAATGAAAAACATCAACAAAACTTCAAAATCTAGAAAACCTAAATAAAAAAATAACAGTATCAAGTCATTTATGAGGAAACAAAGAACAAGCAATTATAAGAATTAATTTGAGGAGAAAAAATAGTAGACCTTTTGACTTCCTCTTAACAGTTTGCAGGCTCATGGCTAAAAATGTTTACTGCACATGAGGTGTCTAGTCTTGTCATAGTGAGATAATTAATGCTACATATTATAGTGTGGAATCTGAGACAAGCTCTCCATCATCTTGATGCTTGACATTCATTTCAACATGCATGTCAACAGACTTTGCATAGAATAATCAACCTGATCCAGTAAGTCAGTACATGTATGTTGGTTGAAATATATACCCTTTTGTAGATATGTTAACTTCAAGGCCTAAGAGTAAGTTAGTGGACCTAGATCCTTCATATGAAAGGAAGCAAGTGGTTTTTTAGTAATGAATACCCACAAAGCAATAAATGACAGATGAGCTCATCAACACGTACCAAAAGAATTCCACTACCTTAAGTTGAGGACTAATGTGTAAACATCAAATGATCATTGTCGCTCTAAGTTAAATTTGCAATAAAACCCATTTACAACTAATGGGAGTGATGCCACATTGCCACATGGACCCAGACAACATGCCAACTGCAATTTACAGTTAGATCTTTGAAGTTCCTCAGCCATAGCATTTTGACAACAATGCTGTTAAACAACCTGCATAATGGAGGATCAAGAAATTGGAAAATCACGTCTCTCAGGGGAGAAAGAGGATCAAAAAGATTGAGGATCAAGAAGATTTCCATAGTGGAGGATCAAGAAATGGTGGTGTAGAAGTTTCATTGGTAGCCTCAGAAGGAGGAGAAGAAATCATGTCATCTTTTTTTGAAGTTGTAGCAGTATGTTTGGTTGGGGACTCAAAATCAGTAACTTTCGCTGCTCTGCAATGATAAGACCATTCCTTTAGAAGAAGCTGAGGATCAGCAAAAGAGTTACTGGAGAATTTTCTCAAGGATGTTCCCACCAATAGTGAAACTATTTTCACGAAAGACAATATTGTGAGACGCTCATTTTCTTATGTTAGATGAGTCATAACTCAAATCCTTTTGTCTAGGAGAATAACCTAACAATACATAACATGCAGGTTGAGAGAAAGTTTATCTCATGAGTGTCAGGAAGATGGACACCACAGATGCATTCAGAAATTAAGAAAAAGCTCGAAACTGAGACATGCACCAGTCCATTCAGTATTCATCTATTGCATCTGATCAGCCATATCATCTGGTTTAAGTGGCCCATTTTGCAATTTTCTCCACCAGGCAAGGACACCCAGCACCGTTGCTCTCCATATCTACTTCTCTGAAATGCTACAGCAAGATCTAGCGTCTGAACTCTGTTCTGGCACTATCTTGGTGTTCTCATTCTAGTGCTTCAATAAGCAGCACCCAGACAATTTCTCCTCAAAATTCCTTGCTGTTTCTTATTAGACCTACTACTTTCATTACTACAGCGGTAAAGCCAGTTTATACAGTGTTCAGTTAAGGGTCAAATTTTTTTTGTTAAATTGGATAGCTCCTATAATGCATGTTGATTCTCACACATGTAAAATCAATTTAGGGACTAAAAATGCAGATATATATTTCATGGAACATTTTTGTTCCAATCACACTCAAAATATAAAGAAAATGAGGCCCAGTGTAGGGCCACAGTATCAAGGCCATCCTCAGTAACTCTATACTATGTCTTTCCTCACAACATCACTCAAGTTCAAAATGGGTCTCCATAAGGATGTAAACCGGTTGGGTTTCCAAAACAAGATCCTGAAGGATGGTTCTAGTTCTAGGTCTGGTTCTAGAAAATTTCTATGCAAGCAACAACGCCATCTCGTTCCTCTACTACGAAAACGAATTGTATACCTTGTCATGAATTGAAAATGATCACCCCTTCAACCCTCTCATCAAAACCCAGATGCCTGAGTCGCAAACTCAAACAAGAAAGGGAGGCCTGTGCTCGCCATCTCCATTGCATGCTTCAACTTCCCATCGATCAGGGTGAGGACGAAATCACAGGTGGGTTGGTTATGGTGGGAGGTGGCCAGGTGGTGGAGGTCAAGGGAGTCAGTGCCAGGGAAGACGAAGAGGCAAGGAGTGGGGACAAGGGGGGCAAAGGCGGTTGCTGACCAGGGTGTGGGAGTTGAGGAAGTATTTGGAGAGGAGGGGGACAATGGAGAGCTTGTGGCAAAGGTCATGGCGGATTGATGAGAATGAGGATTTGGGTGGCAATGTGATGCAGTATTCATCTCATGGCCACATGTGTAGGGCGAAATTAGATTTAGAATTTTTATTTAATAATTATACATTATTAGATTGCTACTTTTATTTAATGAGTTGTAATTAGGATTTAGTTTCCATATTATTTAGTTTCCTAGTTTAATTAGGTTTCTTAGGCTCTAAGTTATCTTTTCTTATTTATATGGCATTGTAATGAGTTATTTTTAAGACTTGGATTGATTAATAGAATTGTGGGTTTTATCCACTAAAGTGCATCCTTGTGTGTTGAAGTCTTTTTTAAGATGATTTAAAATGTCCTCGGACACGTGCTTCAGCACCCTACGCACTAACCCTAGGGCCTGCATCAATTTGGTATTAGCCAAACGATTAGTTGATTGTCAACGTGATTACCCCTATCGCGTAATCAGAGCTAGTCCTCTAATAGATTGGTGTGATTACCTCTATCTTCCCATCTCCATCCATCATCCTCACCATCACTGCCGAACCTAGATCCATCATCGTCTTCCATCCGTCTCCCCAACCAAGAATCCCACCCACACACCCTTCTCTTTTCAGCAACCAAACCACAAAAATTTATAATTAAAAAAAAAAACCATCCAACTTTAGACCTCACCCCAATCCACCATCACCACTAAAGGCGATACCCCTCACCAAAAAAAAAAAAAAAAAACCCCATCTCATCCCTGCCAATATCCCCGGTAGTCACCATCTCATCCGAAATCCCAAAACCAGTTTTCTCAAAACCCCTCATCATCAAAACTACCCAAACCCTTCCTCTTCAAAACCCGTTCGCCAAAATCGTCTCTCGTTAGTCCCCAAAACCAGGGGAAAAAAAATTTAGAGGGAAGAAAAGATAGAAGCTGCAGCAAAGTAGAAACGTACCTGGCACCATTCGCCAGTGTGCCATCCCCGTTCACAATCGCTCGCCTTCACTGGATCCCACCAAAGCCCCATCGCCAGTCATCGGCATCAAACATCGCCGTCATCCGTTAGCTTCAACTTCCAGTGTCGAACTCCCAACCTTGCCCAGCATCAGCCCAACAACTCCTAACAGCAATGATCGCCGTCCATCTGCAGAAGTAATCGTCACCATCCTCTTTGATGGATAACCTTCTCGTCTAGTTCGACATGGTAAGTCCCTCTTGTTTTACCTTCTTGTTGCACATTCGTGTCGTGACAAAAGGAAACGAAGGGAGGCAAAATTCGGGTTTTCTTTAACACGTGCCAGCGTGTCACTAATAAGCCTAAGTAAGTCAAGGTTGAGTTCAGGTCAAATGGTCTTGACCCACTTTGCAACAAATTTGCATAACATCAGCACGACACAAGCAGTGGCATTGCTGGGTCGTCCTTACTTCAACTGAGCAATCAAAGTACATATTGATCAAATCCAATGACCAGAAATTTTTCAGCAATCTCAGGTTCATTTGACATTCAATTTCAGATCTATCTTCTCCATCGTATTCCTACACATCAAGTTTGTCCATTTATTAATTCAAAATGAAATTTCATGATACTACAATTTTCAACATAATTCAAAGATACAAATATGAAAAAAAATATAGCTCACGGTATTTTGAAAATCAAGTCTATTTTCTATCATTCCTTAATTTGAAACAAGGAGAAATGTCTATTCTTGACTATGGTGACATGTTTATGTGGCTCTAAGATAAGTTTGCAATCGAAGATGATGAGGAACAAGACTTAATTAGTGGAGAAAATGAATGATTGCAAGACCATTCATGAGGTATATTAGGAAGCAATTCGTGTGAAGCGGATGCTTAAAAGATCTCATCTAGTAGAAGTTACACCTCAAGAAGAAAAGTCGCCACAAATAACAGCAGAACATGATGAGGACACAGTGACAGAGGATATGCAAACTAAGGAGATAGACCAAGACACAAAGGATTCGACGTCTACACTAGGTCTCAAAATCTCTCCTATAAGTAATGATAATCAAGATGTGCAAGCACCAAGGCAAGAAGATGTTGTTGCTGTCCCCCACAAAATTCTCATACTGATTTTGTCTTTGGGGATCAACAATGGAAATTGAGAAATGACAAATGGCTGGACACAGATTGTGATTTGATGGTACGCATTCCACATGTGATGTATCCACCGGTGCGATCACGTACCCACACACACTTTGTCTGTCAAATCAAAGGGTGCGTCATGCTCAGAATTTTCCAAATGTGCACATAAGCTTAAGGTCAACCAACTAATAAAAAATTCGTCCGAATGATCTTCAATCCATGAGGATATTTATCAAACTCAAGGTTAAGTTCTTCCCAAGCTGGGGAGAATGAAGCAATATTGACCTCATGGCCACATGTGTAGGGCCAAATTAAGTTTAGGATTTTTATTTAGTAATTATACATCATTAGATTGCTACTTTTATTTAATGAGTTGTAATTAGGATTTAGTTTCTATATTATTTAGTTTCCTAGTTTAATTAGGTTTCTTAGGCTCTAAGTTATCTTTTCTTATTTATATGGCATTGTAATGAGTTGTTTTTCAGACTTGGATTGATTAATAGAATTGCGGGTTTATCCCTAGAGGCGTGTTCTTCTATGTTGAAGTCTTCTTGAAGATGATTCAAAGTGTTCACAGACACGTGCTTCGGCACCCCTACGTAGCCCTAACCCTAAGGCCTATGTCACAATGGAAAGAGGGAAATGTTTCTTTTGTCTTCCACCTACAGAGAGAGAGAGAGAGAGAGAGAGAGAGAGAGAGAGAGAGAGAATGGCAATTGAGAGATATCCAAGTGAGTGACGATTAAGTTTTTGTTATTACAATTATATCCTTGTATGAAATTACCAAATAGTACATAATAGCCCTCTGCACCTTCCCACACCCCCACTAGGGCCACACGCCTACAACCAAAAAAGGGAACAAAACTGGTGGTGCGGTTGTTGGTTCAAACCCACGCCAACGCCAACCCAGATTGGAGCTCTAAAGGGTCTGGATTGATCCTTGGTGTTTCTCTGAGAAGAGAAAGCAAGGATCTGGGCTGTTGGTTTGAAGGAAGAAAGAAGCCACCACCATCTGCCGCTGTTTCACAACTGGGACCGAGGAAGGAGAAGAAGAGAAGCACCGTTGCCAGCAATTCTCAGTTTACAGAGTTGTTCCTGTTGCAGAAATATGTGTGGGGTGCTGCAAATGCTCCTTCGTGTGGGCCTCGTGCCTGTGATTTCACCCCACCCACCCCCCCCCCCACCCCCACCATCTTTCTCTTCTCAACATAACTCCAGGCCGGTCTTTCCTTCTTGTTCTAATTGATTCTAATGTTTCAGTTTTGTTAAGACTTTTGAAAGTGTTCTTTTTATGTGCCCATTTCAGATTTGGTGCATTTGTTCTCGATCTTGTGTTTTTGTTATTAAATTAAGGGGTGTTCGGTTTTTGGTCTTTGTTGGTTGATGTTCTTGAGATTTTGTTATTTGATGTGGTTGTGTTGATAGTAGGGTGAGCATAAGAAGAACCCAGTTCAGCATTTCAGAAATTCCATGTGCATGTTCATGTTGGCTTTAGAATGAGTGTGAGAAGAACCCAGTTCACTCCATCATGAAAAACCCTAACTCAAAAACTTCTTATTTGAAGAAAACAGCCCTCTAAAGCACCTCCAAACGGCTCAATGGCACGAGGGGGTTGGGGAAGGGGCAGAGGAGAAAGTGGGGAAGGGGAAGAAGGGGGCTGGGGAAGGGGGGTGTAGAGAGAAATAGGTGGAGGTAGTTTAGGTATAATGGGGAGTGTGGAGAGAAAAATCACCCCTGACTCCCTGAGTTTAAAAAGAAAGTAGGTGCAGAAAGGTGTGTGGAAAGAAATTTTGGGAGTGTAATTAGAAGCTCCCCAAATCTTCTTCTGTTCATTTTTATTAAAAAAAAAAAAAAGAAACAACCATGGACTTTCAACAAATTTACTCATTGACATTGCCAACAGGTCTTGGTATCAACCACTCACCCAATCCTGGAAATAAAAAAAAAGAACTATTTTTACTAACAGTTTGGGTAACAAGTCGTGGTAAGGACTAGCGTGGTTTCCGTTCCAGACCCTTTTAGTTCATCATCGTCATCATCATCAAAGCCTTATTCCAACCATGTTGGGATCAGCTACATGAATTCTGTTTTTCCATTCCGTTCTATTTTGACCAAAATCCTTCGATAAGTTAAACTTCTTCAAATTTGATTCAATGACCTCCATTAATGTTTTCTTCCGCCTATCCCTATCTCTTGATGGGCCATCCACCTATATAGCCAAACTTCTTCTCACCAGTGCCATTACCGGCCTACGCTCAACATGCCCAAACCATCTTAAACAGGTTTCTCTAATCTTATCCCCTATTGGTGCTATCCCTAATGCTCTCAAAAGTGCTCATTTCTAATTTTATCTTTCCTAGTTTTACCACACATCCACCTAAGCATTCTCATTTCCACTACAATCATCTTATAAATATGCATCTTCTTAATTGGCCAACATTCTACTCCATATGTCATAGCTAGTCTAACCACCGTCCTATAAAATTTGCCCTTCAATTTCGTTGGCATTCGTCTGTCACAAAGTACTCCAGAAGCTAGTCTCCACTTCAGCCATCCAGCTTTTATCCTAGCTTCACATCTTCGTCAATCTCCCCATCCTTACTAATTATCAAGCCTCGGTACTGAAAAGAATCTTTACGTAGTATCTCATGAGTTTCAATTTTGACAGTGGTTTCAACACTTTGTATATATCCATTGAAATTGTAATCCATATATTCTGTCCTTGTACGACTTATTTTAAAGCCTCTAGATTCTAATGCCCCTCGTCACCTCTTAAGTTTTGCATTTACACCATCTCTTAATTCATCCACCAATACTATATCATCTGCAAACAACATACACCATGGTACTTCTTCTTGAATATGCACAGTTAACTCATCCATAATTAAAGCAAACAGATAAGGGCTTAAGGTTGATCCCTGATGTAAACCTATAGTCACGGGGAATTCACATATTTTTCCACATGTGGTTTTCACATTTGTTACTGTTCCAGACCCTTTTAGTTACCGAGTCCAAAAACAAGTTTAGGAGCCACACCCGTTTATCAATCGAAACCAAAACGAGGTACCATACAAGGTTTTTAACAGATAAGAATCTCTAGATAATCAAAGAATTAGACACCCATTTACAACCCTAGGTCTCTTACTTCTAGCTTTTTGAACTATCAATACTCAGAAACCCTTTTGTGCACCTGCTCAAACCATCTGAAGTGTGCTATTCCTCAATTTTCTCTATTAATGAAACTAATAGGTTTCCTGTTATGTTCTCATTTCTAATTCTATCCTTTCCTATAACTCCACGTGTGCACACCTTGGCTACATAGACTTTTGCTCCTCCCATTTTCTACTTTGCCAAAGATTTAACTCCATCAAGCAAGTCTAATCTGCAATAAAACTATCATCTTATAAAAATGACCCTTGAATCGATGTGGCACTCAACAATCGCATACTACTTCACTAGTTTGTCTCCACTATATATATCCAACTCAAACCTTCCATTTTGTTCTGTGATTGACCCTAGATACTAAAAACATCACTATTGTGGTACTATGTCATCTTTAGTTTTGAGAAAACTCATCTTCTTTACTATATACCCCACTAAGCATGCACTCCTCCATACATTCTATCTTTGATATGCTAACACTCAACCCATTTGGTTCCAGCTGGATTTTGAGTCTCTCCTCAAGAAGAAAATGAGAACACAGTTCACTTGACACAAATGCCAAGTTCTAGCTTATCATCCAGCACAAAGTTCAACTTTCATGTTTTAAGAACAGTTAGTTAGGTTCAACACTTTTTGGAATTCGCAAGCGGATGACAAGAATTTTGGGCTAGGATGGACCAGAATACATTATGGGGGAATAAGGTGATTAGATTTTCCTTTATCTCTTCCTTTTTAAAGGGTGAAAACTACATAAATTTTACATTTGTGTAGCCAGTACAATAGCTACTGTGGTGCATACAATGCATCAGTAGATCACTTTGGCCATGAGTAAATACAAGCCATGTTGAAAGCGTTATTCAGAGTTGAAGAGGAATGTTGGAATGCAAGTGAATGTAGTTATATTAAATAAAACATTGGAAGGTAGCTTGCAGAACACCAGGTTGTACAAGTCATAACCAGTGCCTTAAGTGGCACAGAAGATGTAAGCATGAATTTCATCCTAGGACTACTGCAAACATAGCAAGGTAACAGATTCAATCAACTTCTACTACTGCGGATGGATTTTTTAAAACAGCTCACTTTGTGTCATGCCCAAAAACCATAAGATGTAACACAGCAAGTTTGTAATTCTACAAGGTATTAAGACAACTCGATATTCCAAAAATAAGTGCCTTGAAAGTGGAGAATGACAAAATGGTTTATTGCAGTTCTATGCACGCAGAAGACCTGAACTTTATACAGTCATGGCTTGGATATATGAACTTTTTTTATTGCACATGCCATTAAAGGTTTCTTCAAGGTTAACTAAAGATTTAATGTTTTGAACCTATCCAAAAATATATTGACACAGCGAAGGAAGAAGAATCCAGTCATTTGTGAACCCAAAGCCCAAAATTCTCAATCAACAGAAAATTACTATGTTATTACAACCAGAGTAAACAGTAGATTTCGCTTACCAAATAATACTCCAATCCACCTGTTAGTCTTCAATCTGTTGAGAGATGACTCAACCATGGATAGATGAAGATCACTAAAACCACAGAGAAGGGAAGAGAAAAGCTAAAAAATCTAAAGTCCCTTCACATGCCTTTAAATAATGCCTCAGCACACTTAAACCCTGGAATTTATGATTAAATCAGATCCATCCGTTTAATCCTAATAATAATATAAAGAGAATATAGAAACAAACTAAAGAAAACCTAAGAAAATCCATCTCTTACTAGAGATGACTGACTTGGACAAGAGATACTCTAGGATTCTTGCTCCACTGTTTTTCTATTTAAAGAGCCTACCCCTTGTAGATCTTTATTATTTCAAATTGTTCTACATTTAAGGAGCCGTTATCCAAGTTTTATTATTAAAAAACCAAGTAGGGAAGAGTCCACATCAGAAACTACTTGTTTCTTAACAAAATTGGTCATCCCTCAATTAGGAATATGGGCACCCATATGTGGACCTAACGGTCCAGCCACATGATTGACCTGGTTGACCAGGCTTGGGTGAGTAGCTCAAGCCTGGTTGACACAGCCGGATTGGTGAAAGGATTCTGCCCAAATGTAGGTACCTTTGAGCCAACACAATCTGTCAAAGTTTCAACCTAAAAAAGAGGAATTCTGAAATATTATTGATGTCCTTTTCAAGATACATAAGAGCTCCTAAATAGGCCTCTTTAGAATCCAAAGAAAGTAATTCCTTACTACAATAGGATTTCCTTTGGCTTTATTTCAAGTGTCGTTTCACCATGTTAGGAGGGCGGCTAAAGGATTTGCAGACTCACTTGCAAAGCAAGGGGTGGATAGGTCAAATGATTTGGTAGCTTTCCCCTTGTAATTTTTATTTGTGTTTCTCTTGGAATAAAGCTTTTATACTTTTAGCCCCTTTCTTTTGTAAGGCAGCTTGTATCTTGTTGCTTTCTTTAATATAATTCATCGTTACCAATTAAAAAAAAAAACATAAGGATTTCCTTTCCCTGCAATTAACATTCGTTGAATATAGACTCTAATAAGATAGGAAAACTAAATCAAAGGAAGATACTCAAGATCCTAACAGAGATGTCTTATATAGACGCTTTCATATATTGTCTCATTCATCCTATTGACTCATACCAAGCTGGACTGGGTTGTTAGGACAAGCGGGGCCTAGGCTTGGCCAATGAGTCTTGGACCCCCTTAATGTTCTCCTCTCGGCTCCAATGGTTCGAAAGCCTAATATTAATCATAGAGATCATGATTAAGCTGTTAGAGGTTTGCAGCTATAATCCACACAACATGCAAAAGAGGTCGCCCTTACCATTGGACAAGAGACTACAGATAACCACCCCTTCATACGTGGAGATGATCTGATCATCAAGAATACCGATGGTTGTGTTTTAAGTTGGTGGAATGGCTGGAAGTATAAGAGCTTGCTTCTCATTGCCATCAATGATGTGCCCACAGTATAAGGTCTTCCAATTAAAGGGACTGGAAGAAAAATCTAGTGAGAGATCCAGATCTAATCTTTTTTATGATTTTGAATGCACCCACACGTGTCGCATACTTTACTGTGCTGTATATGCTTAGCTAGTACCAGCGTACTCAAAACAACATATTGTTAATTATATGTTTCAAAATTACAATTGCATAGCTGTATTTCTATCTTAACTTTGTGTTTGAGAACCCACTATCTGGAATGATACCTCCAGCACCGATTCATGCTAGAAGTATGACCCACTGCATCATACCTCCAGTGTTGGTAAAATTAGTCTAATGAACTTTGGAAAAAATGAATAACCTCATCATATACAACCATATCAAATTCTAATGAAGTTTTTCTCTTCTTTAGTCTGAGAGCTGATTGGAGTCATCAAAATGGCAGCTGCAAAGTCAGACCCAGATTTGAGATTTATTGATCACCATTTTGCTGGGTTTTCAAATATTTTATCTGAAATATTGTCAACAATAAGGATGTATATGTTTTCCTCATGAATCTGCAGTTACTCATGAAGAAAAAAAGACAAGGCACAGAAACGTGGAGAGTTTACCCCAGAGATTCAGTAAATCATCTTGCTTCTAAGGTTATGTTGGTTGCATCAGGCAAGGCCATGGGACATTGTGCCCACTATGTCTGCCTAAGAATGAACAGAAGTGCCAAACAGAAAGACACATGATCTCACAAGAAGTTCCTTCAGTTGTCGCAAGTTTGCATTGAAATAGCAATGGTGGTATTTCGTTAATGAGTACCTAACCCCATACAAACTACAGAGCATCAGTACTTGTGAAATATCTGCAGAGAATCCTGGCACTTGATTGCAATCATTGAATTTTCAAATGCGCTATAGCAGAGAGATGAAAGCTTTGCACAAAAACTCAAAAGTAATGGTACTAGAGAAGTTTGAATTTTAGGGTGCAAGATGTCAACAGCGATGTTCATATAGAGAAGTGGTGGTGTTGAGATAAGAAAACATTTCTTGTTTTGGTATGTGCATTTCATGCTAGAAAGGACTATACGATCCTGACAAGAGCTTGTAGCAGAGTTGGAAATACCCTCATTGTTGCAACCAAGAGAATGGAGGTTTGAGTCATGCTACCAAAAAAAGACTACAATCCTTCTGCAAATAATTAATGGAATAAAAAAATTCAGAATAGGATATTCACAATTCTATGGCTTGGCTAGGGTCATTACAGATTGGATGTGACTATTATACTCATTGTAGTTTCAGATATTCTGCAAAATTTTCAATTTATGTTCATGTGGTTTCTGTCATGCTCATTCTGGGATGGATGTATTTATCTCTCTGGCTTGTACGGCAAAGATTGCAATTTTCTGTAAGTTCAAGCTGGGAGTGAGAGATTGACTCTCTGATAAGGAAGACAAGGTCTAGAAAATTGCAGTCATGGAAGAGAACACAACTTACAGTGTTGTTGCACGCAGCACTGAGTTTCGGTATATTACTAAGCTTTGTGCCAAAGAATTGTGGTTATTTAATACAAGATCATTATGAGAGGAAAATGGAAATACAAGTGAATGCATAACCCTATAAGCTTTCTACTTTAATATTACATCACTTGTAGCACAGCATTCAAGTTGAGAATACATCCATTTGAACTGATATCATGTTGATTGTTCGAGTTCGCAAATATGTGCAGGACGAGAGTTGTGTTAATCAAATTCACCGGGAGAAATATCATACAGTTTCCTTGCATGCATATATTCTATTTCTCCTATAACAACAATCAACATGACTTGAACCCTTGTACTCCAAGAATATGCTGATTAATGGTGACAAGGCAGATAAAAGGACAGAGGTCAGCCCAACAATCTAACTGGATTAAAAGCTTGGAATCTAGAAAGCAACCTGGGAAAAACAACTGCAGTGCTTCATATGATAGATATTGCAGATCACCTGCAATGAAAGTACTGATCAAGGTTTTACTCAATGGAGAATGAAAATTCAACCATCAGCTTCCTGTTAATTTTCTTCACTGGTCAACCTTCAACTTCATGACCAGTCAATCTCCAACTACAGGCTTTGCTACCATTCCATGAACTTCAGCAAAACCACGAAATTTTCCCAGTTATTTCCACCTTCAGCCTAGGACTTCTCCTTAACGAGATTTTCATCGCCTCTCATATTCTTACTGCATTGAGTTTAGGAGAATGTCCAACCTGGAGTTTGCCAGTATTCAGTCATTACCACATTCATGATTCAACTATCATGGAATTTCTTTTTGTAGAATCATATCAAAGAATCAATTGCTCTGAAATCATGAACTACACAAGATTTGTCTTGTCTAATGGCATGAACTGTATCATGTGCTTGCAATTTGTCTTGTCTAATGGCATGAACTGTATCATGTGCTTGCAATTTGTCTTGTCTCATGGCCTGAACTGTATCATGAGCTTGCACATGCAATCTGAAATCCTGGTAGTAGCCAATCCGAATAATCTGAATAGTAGACTTCTTTTAACAAAGTCATTGACCAGAGAAATCTACACCCTCCATTGGCTAAATGGATAGTGGTAGCTAAATATTACCAGTCTTTTTACAGCTGAAGGTCCTTCTTGTGATGTTTTTCTAGGTGTAAAAATTTCAGCTAGAATGTTACAAGGATCCAACCATAGGAACTTATAGGTGTACTTGTTTTTGGCTGACTCAGTAAATTTTCGTTGATGGAAACAAAGCCAACTTCCAGCCACCCATGGAGTTACTTCAGATTTTACTACAGTTCAATATTATAATCGAAGGAAACAATACAGGAAGGTTTACGTTGCAACAGTAGCAAGAAGAGAGAAGAGTCAGTCTGAACAAGAAAGTCGAAAGCCAGAAAGAAACTATGGACACTACTGCCATTTCACCCCTATCAACAAATAGCATTGAGACCATCATTTCAAGTTATTTCAAGTGCAAAATATCAGTCATCGACATTTCACACTTTGCAAGGAAACTCAGCAGCACAAAGCCATCAAGGATACATCAAAGACTCAAAAGTTGCCAGATGTGCACAACAATCTCCACCATCTCCAAATACTTCAGTTCAGTTTTCCTCATCAGGTAGCTCATGATTTTTGGTATGCAGGTTCTCTATGCCAAATGATTCAAAAAGTACTTGGCCTACAACCTGCAGCCAACACCATCAAGCTTTCACATCCAACGGTATCAGTACAGAGAATCAAAGAGTGCCTTCGGTTTGCCACCCCACACAACCATCCATTCTTCCAGAAAGGTGTATTATTTGTTATCCTCTCTCCTTCACATACTAATTTCATTACTACTACTCTTCAATTTATCAAATCTACTACCAGTAGCAAGCTTTCGGGTTCCTTTGGGAAGAAAGAAAGGCATTGACAAATTGGAGACTTTGTATCATGATTATTCTACTTCTTTAAAACAAGACAATCTCATCTAGGATAATTTGCATGAAGATCTGGAAGAAATACCACCATTTCCAAGATATTTGACTCCCTTTATACGTCTCACAGTTGCTCTTCAAGCTTCAGATGGTTTTCAGACAAGATGAAAATAGACCTTACAAATGATTTTCCAAAAAGGATATCTTCATGATATGCTGCTTTCCGAAGGAATGAGACAGCATGTGTTTCTACTGACATAAGTTGAAGGCATAAAGGATATTTGACACTCATTGGAACTTTGGTTGCCGTCATCATCATTAAAGCCTTAAATCGATATCTCTATGGGGTTGGCATTGTGAGTTCAACTTTTCCAATCATTCATTTTTAAAGTCATGCCTCCATAACTCCAAAATCTGGCAGCGCTTTCTCGCCACTTCATTCCAAATCTTTATTAAATCCTTGTTTCCTATTACAAATTCCAGGCAATGCAAACGTAGAATGCTACCTCTATAAAGAAGTAGGCCCAGTTTGGTCTGTAGAGTTGTTATAGCCAGTTGCTTCTCTAGCACCAACCCACCACTTATCATTAGGCTAAAGAACTACTACTACAATAGAAAAATTAACAGTTCTTTATCAAATACACAATCACAACTAAAATTTCTGATGATAGCACCATCTTTATAAGGATCCACTATCACAATCACATTTCAAATAAAGGACATTTACCTTCTTCACTATGTAGGAATGATTTCATTCAACAAAAATATAATTGAGATATCATTTCACAAGTTGTTTTGTGAATAAACAGAGAAATATGCTCTCAATGAAACTAAATTTTAAGAAAAATGAATAAAAGGTCATCACCCAGTGCAGTCCCACCAAAGTAGGGACCTGGGAGGGTCCAAATTCGAGACGGACCTAAGCTTTGGCAATTTTGCACAAAGTGGCTACTCGCAGGCCTTGACCCTACATTACCACGCATGGCACCCAAGACTTTTACCATTGCACCAAAGCAATGACCCGAGAAATTGAAGAACAATGAATACAGAGGCAAAAACTAGTGAAAGATAAAACATGAAAAGTTTAAAGATAAATGGTGTGATATATTTACAAGAGAACCAAAATTGTATGACTAATAAAAAGCAAGGCAAATCTTGAGGAGAAATTTTCATAAACAAGCCAGGCATTGCAGGAAGATTCAAATTGGATGTGAAACAATGGGGGCCCTTGTCCCCTTTACAACCAAGAGGATGAGGTTCAAGAAAAGTCCTGACTAGTAAGCTGTCACAAATAGCACAAAATAACCTACTATCTGGGTAAGTTCAGGATTTGTGGATCCTTTGACAAATTATATGAAGAACTGAGAGCTTGTGGGAGTGCACAAAAATCCATCACCTAACAAAATGTAATTCAACCTGCATTTGTACTTAGTTTACCAGAGTCGAGACATCACTTTTTAGCAATACTATCCAATTTTAGAACTCGAGCACAACATATATTATATAAGAATATGACAACAAAAGTAGAAATATAGAGCAACCCATGACAATAATCTTACAAGTTACAACCAATTTCTGGAAACGAAAGATATTTGGGGGAATTTAGTTTACCGGCTTCCATGTGAGGATTGTGCATACATATAGTTTGTTCTATGAATCTAGTTATAGTCAATAAAATCCCTATAAGGGATAGCTTGGTAGAGAAAAAGGTTGAGAAAATGGAGGGGGGAAAAACTGTCTGGTGTTGAAATTTGTATTGTAGAAAATTTCCTCCACCTGCTTTCTCCACAACCAAACTAACCCTAAGATATGTACAAGACTATTACAAGTATCCTTCGCTTCATGTAGTAGTCTACAAGACCATTGTTCTTAAAATCTTTTGATTCGTATCAAATCCTAAGGAAAAAGCTCCATATCTATACAATAAATCCCATTTATGGATGAATTTAAAATTCAAGTGTGAATCTTACAGTTCTATATCATTTATCGAATCTTGCAATACAAGAAATTTGCTTGGGCAAGAACAACCATGACCAAATGGCGAATGTTACCAAATCTCTAAGGAATTTGTGGGATTTTGTGGAGGTTTAAAGATGAGTAAGGAATAGGCATTTGACTGAAGAATTCGTTTGTTCGTATGGCTTTCACCCTACATTCTTTTTCTTTTGCTTTTCTTTTTTTTTTTTTTTTAATTTTTTCTTCATGAATGCGTCTGTAACTTCATAAGACAAATCCTGACAATGTAACATTGATGATTTAGATTTTTTTTTATTGAAAGATAACAAAAATGAAACAAGCAACTCATCTATTTTTCCCAGGGACATTGACACTCGGACATATCTAGTTATTCATACATCTATCAATCAATTGTATAAATATTTGTCAATTATTATGATTGTATCATAGTTTTAATTGTCACAATATTATGCTGCTGAGGATGGAAAACTAAAGGGTTATAAATAACTTTTTTTTTCATTTTTTACAAACAAATAAAAATATCCTATAATTCACGATACAATTTGATTCAAACCCTTGAACTACTTGCAATGCAATTTCGATTCAGAACACAATGTGCAGGGCTGTTTGTCATAATCCTCACAAATTGATGGAGGATCAGACAGCACTAGAAGCTTCTGGCGATCTTGATGATAGCCTCGGTAAAGAAGTATACAGTTTCTAGGTTGGAAGGCACTTAGAAAAGGGCAGTGGCCCCCTTCATTGTCTCGCCTTTTCTAGTAGGATAATGATGCTCAATATGTTGATAAGTTGGTGGAAAAATTGGGTTTGTCAATTTTTGGCATCTAAAGGAATAACTCTCAGGCTGAAAAACAATTTTCAAATGAAATCGGGTTTTTCAATTTTTGGCATCTACAGGAGTAACTCCCAAGCTGAAAAACAAACTTCAAACTACTGATGTCGTAACAAGAAATTCTGAAGCAGACAAAGGACATTACTATTTATTTCACTTCAATTTAAGATTTAGAAAATGCACACACTACCCAATAGCGGAACTATGAGTATCAGGACAAACGGCCAAAACAGCATCCACATAAGTCAAAGAGCAAAATAAGATCTAGTGGGAGAAACTGGTCCACAATGAGGGGTGCATCAAAGAGACGTAATTATGCGCAGCATTGTACATGTAAAGATATCTGGGGCTATTCATAAGCCGGTCAACTATGTCCAGCACATTTTTCTAGTCAAGTCATTGTTAGATCTTGAGCAAAGGTGTGCACTGCCATCCACTTTACACTAAAGAGTCAGATCAGTAACTGCTCTCCGTCATCATGTTTACAGTTGAGATCCTTCATACAAAAAAGAAGCCTTTCAAAAATCCTCTAAATTCAAAATCCCCAAGGATTCATTTTCATAGATAAGAAGATCATCTACACAAGGTGGAGAATAATAGCTCCCAAAAAAGAGTGACGAATGAACATTGAATGAAAATGGAGTTGTCATATTTGATCTTATGGAAACCATTAGTAGAGCAAATTTTCTTGACCTATGCTTGAGATGCTTGCTACCATCCATTAAGAAAATAGCAAAAAAAAAAAAAAACTGAGATGATCTGTTTGGGTTCTTGGTGGATGCATGACGATTCTTTCAATCTAAATCTCAAGCCAAGCCTTAGCCACTTCAAACTCCATTTCTAAATATTTCATTCCAATTCATAGGGAAAGGACACTATAATATAAAGACCCGCAGTTGCTCTCAAGTTGCTAATACACCAAAAATACTTAAGCATTAAAGGTGCGGCAAACTAACAGTTGCAACCCAGAATTTTTTGATAATAAAGAGTTTTATTATCAAAATTCTATAACCCAGAATTTTTAGATTCAAGGATGAGACATTGATGGACAACCCATTTTGTTGTGGCTTGGGCCAATTTCTCCACAATAATAAATACCCCCTGAAAATCTTTTTATCTTTGGTTGTTCAGCATATTCCTCTCCAGTGCTAAAGGAACAACTACTTCTAATGGTGTACATCCCCAGTATCATCTGACATCCCTAGCAATGGCAGAGCCAAGATTTTTTCTTGCGGGGGGGGGGGGGGGGGGGGGGGGCGCCAAATTTTTCCTTTGACAAGGGATTTGAGAAATAATTTAAAAAAATTATTTTTTTTGTCAGAAAAATTATATAAAAAATTAATATAAATTAATTAGTTAACATAACACCAAAAAAGTAGAATCATGTATTCAATCCAATTTAACTCATTAACTAGTTATTAAATTATCCCAAAAATGATGAACTCGTATTGCTCTCCACAAACCAAAAACATTCAATAATGGGCTTAGAGAACTGCAAATTACATGATTTTAACAAATTTACTTGTAAGCATATTATTATAGTTACAAAAAGAATCAAATAAAATAATTTTCTTGAATGTCAAAATATGAGTTTGATAATCACATCATTCAGATGTTATTTACATTTTAATTATTATTATTATGTAAATGCATATACAGGTGACATTAATATCATTTTATATTGCATAAGACTCTGCTAATTAAAATTTGAGAAAATTTCATTAGTAGGGTGTGGAATCAATTTGAGCTTGGATGAATATTCATTAAGTGGGCCGCATAGTGGATTCCACTCTTTCTCTCACATCAAGGATGTGGGAGATAACTTATTACATCTGGGCTCTGATGAGAAGTAAATAGATAAAGACAGAAGGAGAAACCAATGAAATTATAAAAATTCAAATGGATATGGTAATTGGATAGCTTTGATCAGTTGTATTTTGGATAAAAGAGTGATGAAATTGCTCTTACAATTTTTGAAAGTTTTGTTCCTTACTATGGAGAAAAATATTGTTTAGGGGCAGAAAAGAAAAAATTATAAAATTGAGAATGGGCAAAGAAGACAAGATCAAAATAGGGATCCCAATTTTAAGATATTTCTTTCCTATTTAAAGGGAATGGAGAAGTTGAGGGGCAACCCAATGTGGCTCCGCCACTGATCTCTGGGATGATCATTGATCTCAATCTCCACATCAACACACTGCTCTAGTATTACTAGTTAAATGTGACACGAAACCCCATAGATGCCTCTACCTCAAAATGAGCCTCAAACACGCAATAAGCAACCTCCAAGCTCCGGTGTCACAGTCTTCCTTACCTTGCCACTTCAAGCTCGGCTCTTCTTCTCCTCCTGTTCTTATTGATGCATTTGGACAATTTTTGTGCTTCCCATTGTCAACTCACAGTCAAAGTCTTCAAAGCGTCACTTCCACAGTTCCACTATTCTACTCCCAAGCACTTCAAACATAGGATCATCAAAACTTTCTTTTCCATTCATTCAAAAGTTCCTTCATTTCTTCACATATAGCTCTTGGCACACCAGGACCCACATTATAAGAAAAAGAAGAGATTCAAACAGCTAAGACACAATAAGGAACTGATTTGGGTGTGCAATTTGATGAAAAAGGCTATTGTTTAGAAAAAGTTTAAATAACTTCAGTTTTCTTAAGAAATTAGTGAGATTTTTGGTTGTAATCTATTATCTATGATGAAATGAGGACAAAAAGTTTAAATAACTTCAGTGTTCCTAAGAAATTAGTAAGATATTTGGTTGTAATCTCTTTATCTATGTTGAAATGAGGACACGCCACCATATTTGGCATTGACATGTTCACCACTCATGTCTTGTCGAAAGCACAAAGTGTTTATCAACATCATCATCGTCATCATCACTTGCAAATCAACAGATCAACTCTCCTAGTAGGAAAGCTAAGTAAAATGAGCTACTAACTCCATATAATGATTTTTGTGTATATATGTAGTCCTATTTATCTTCCCCCTGGGGAATGGCCCATTTCTTTTCACATGTAATTGCATTCCATGCTAAGAAAAAAAAAAGATCATATCAATGAGACAATAGCATTTTCATTTGTCCAATCAAACAGCAAATATCATTCTGATCAAAGTGAAATTAAGACCAGTACTAGTAACACACTGGGACATAATGTTTATGACAGGATTAGATTTAAAAAAGGAGAACAACTTGTATGGGTTCTACAAATGGGGCATGCCCCAATAGGGGCATTTTCACTCATATCAAATATACATACATGTGAATATGCATGTATGCCTGTGCGTGAAAATCAAGTTAAGCAATATGCTTATTTAAGAATAGTAGGCGCCTCCCTATGGGGCCACCAAGATGAATTACAGCCTAGGGAGTAGGATAATGGGAGGTTCTCCTTGTAGATTGCGAAATCAGCTTGATAAAAATTATCCTAATTAATTGATTGGGTCTAAAAGCCTCACAGTTTCATTAGCATGTGCATATAGGATGAGTGTCAACTTGGGATAAGTGCGAATTCATGAGACTACAGAGGGGTGGTAAAGCAAAGGGCCCAAGAGATGGTTTCTATCCTAAACAAGATAAAGACATTATGCATCTTCACACATGTATCATTCAAGCTTATTCCAAGAGAATATGGAGTCAAGCAAAAGGTTCTGACAAGAAACGGCCTCGTATCTTGAGCTCGTTTTATAATTGTATTGTTGTTGCTGCTAATGATGGGTGCCCAAGCTTCGTACATTCTTTTCTTGATAATGAAATTTTGTTTCCCCTCTAAAATGGGGGAAAAAAAGACAGTTAAATGATGTTGTTTATGTACAGGGAGGGTTACGGTGTTCATTACACATAGCCATGTTGGCTGAAAAGGAAGGTTTATATCTAATCAAATGAGTGTGTTTTTTTAAGTATGCACGCCTAAATTTTCTTCACAACAGGCAGATTAGAAGATATCTTATCACTTTTTAGTATAAGATTGGATAGTTTGAGGAGTAAAGATTTGCTTTCACTTGATGCAAAGAATTTTTTTCAATATATCGTGGAACTTAAAAGAACACACTTTCCTAATATTTCCAGCCAAAGGTTTACAGATGTACAATAAACAAGTAAAACTGTCACGCGACTATTTTTTTATTATGATGATTGATGCCAAACAATTGACATATTTTATACAAACTAAATCTTGTGAATTGCATTTACTAGTTTTGGCAGAGGGAGGTAGCAAGCATGGGGCAACAATTAAAGTACTTGCAACAGAGCCATAGGTACAATCTTTTGACCTTGACTCGCAGTTATGTTAAAGCATTTTATGTCCTCTATGGCTGTGATTTTATACCATCAACAGAAAATATGCAAAATTTCCTGGCCTGATCCATAGTGAATGCAACGTATTGATATATTTTTCCTTTAGTGTTTTGATAAACTGTTAGTTTCATTCCACTAAGATACCAACAACAACAAGAAACAACCTGTTTACCACCAAGAAAGACTACAATCCTACCCACACACAAGGCTGAAATTTTACCAAAAAAACTTAATTGAAAATTCCTTATTTGATATTATTTAATGACCAAAGCACCTTTCCCCTTAACATCTGACTGTACAATCATAATTAAATAACTTTGAAGATGAGTAAGCTTCTGCTTCACATCCTCTTTGACATTCAACTTACCAGGCTCCTTTGCAAATCTATCATACAATCCAAGAAACCCATGAAAAGTTATGATGCCCATATACTTCAACATGAGCAACATATTGTGCCATGTCATATGTGGCACTTCACTTTTTATGTGTAAAATCTATGTCCGTGGCATGGCCCCGCTATATCCATGCCGTATCTGGGCATCATAGGTGATTATCCTCAGGATATCCCTAAAGTAAGTAGTCCAAATGATGCAAGCCAAACCATAAGTCGTCCCACCCGTTGAGCCCAGTCCATTAGCCCAATTGGACATCCAGTTATTTAGAAATATTATTAGTAGGTTGACTGCATTAGGGTTAATATTAGTGAGTTTCCTATCTTGTTTAGGATTATTCTAATATTAGTAAGTTTTGTTTCTTAGGGATTAAGCCAACTCCTATTTATAAGGATGTTAGGCCTCTTATACATGCTTAGTTTTAATTAATAAAAATTCTCTTCTGAGATTTGAAATGTTATCTTTTGCGGTGTTTGTTCCTCTTGTGAGGACACCATAGGGGCTGAATCCTTCTTATATTCGATCAATCCTTTTGGAGATTGGTCTCTTTATCGATCCTGAAATTCGTGGCTACACCAATCGGTATTGGAGATAAAGAGCAATCATGAGGAAGACACCATCCTTCCTGGATTTCTATCCCATATCTTCATCATCTTTCCATCCCCCACCCATCCATTCCATCACTGCCAACACCCATCTCCAGCCACCGACATCCCCTCCAGAAAACATAATCACCTTCACTCTTCCAGAACCCAGAAGCCCCTTGCCTGAAGCAAACGCAACCTAGACTCACCCCTCTCGACAATACCACCATCATCCCCAGACCCCAAAACCCATTCCCTACCTATTCCAGTCTGAGACCCTAACCCAATATTCCTAAGCCCTAATCGACCCATCCCTGCTTACACAAAACCCTACAAATCCAAACCCTAGAACCCAGTAGCACCATCCACTACCTGACCTATTGACCTGCCAAAACCCACAACCTCCATCACCCACCTTTCTGGGATCCCCATCTTCACCCCCCCCCCCCCCCCCCAACAGAATCCAAAATCCCAGATCTATCCCCATCCATTCCGAAACCCAATCGAACCTACATAGCATCCCACAGAAACCCTAGCCCACCGACACCATACAATCCATCACCCAAACCCAACCCTTTCGCCAACCAAGATCCCCCCCAACCCTAACATACACCCAAAACCCTTCCAGAATCCCACTCCCACAACATCCGAAACCAACCCTCTACAACCTTTTTGCAAAAAAAAAAAAAGAAAAAAAAGGAAAAGAAAAGCAAAGAAAAGAGTAGAAGAAAGTGAAGAAGTTTAAGCAGAGAGAGAATAGCGATCCAAAGCATACCTGGATTGCCGCAGCACCACAGAACCTCCTCTCGTCATCGATGGCAGCAAACTTCCTCCCAGGGCTCCTCGCACAGTAACAAGTCCGTTCAGTGGATTGTCATCATCCACAGCAAAACCTCCACTTCTCCCCTCTCTCGTCACAGCCCGCAGATAAGGTGCCCCAACCCCTTTTTCTTTCTTTTTTCCATTTGGTTACTCTAGCAAAAAAGAAGAAGACCCCCCTGCACGTGCGACTTTTGTCTGCTTTTTCTTTAACAATTGGGTCACATATTCAAGTCTAACCTGACCTAGCCTAGACCACAACAGCAAAAAAATAAAAAAATAAAAAATAAAAAATAAAAAACCCTCAAGATTAAGTGGGCTTGCTTCCAATCCAATCTCATGTCTTCAGTCCAACCTATTTGTTGGTGCAAATTCAAGCTGCAATATTATTCTTTAAGGGTAATTCAATTTTGATATCCTTGCAACCAAGTCATCATACAAATTTTTGAAAACTCCAGTGAAATTCAAGCAATTTTGTATCAATACACATGGAGTTTGGTATTTTCAGAATGAGTTCTATTTTGCGCAATTTCTTAATTTGAAGCAAGAACACTTGATAATTAATGAATATTCCCGCCAATTTGGGGAGTTGCAAGATAAATTTGCCTTACAGGAGGATAAAATACATGATTTGGTTCGTTATATCAAAGGCTTGAGAGCGAATATCTTGGAGAATATGAATTTATTGCAAAACCAATCATGAGGCATACTTAGAAGCCCTTCGTGTTGAACGTTTGCTTAGACGGTTTTGCATATAACTTAAGTTTGAAACACGATTTGAAGTTTCAAACCCTGCTGACCAAAGTCCTTTGTTATTCCTTCATCGGCGCTTTCTCGTTGCGGATAATACAGAGAATGATGATGCTAAGAATCCACCTCCTATCTTTCAAACACGAGTTAATTGCAAAGGTAGACGACATAATGTCATTATTGATGATGCCAGTACTATGAATGTTATCTTCAAAGAAGCCATTGATAAGTTGCAATTGCTAACAACAAAGCAGCTAAAGCCTTATCGAGTTGCATGGGTAGATGATTATGCTCTTTCAATTCGGCAACAGTGTATCATTCCAATCAAGCTTGGTTCTTATGAAGATATGATTAAATGTGATATCATCCCGATGAATGCTGCCCACATCTTGGTCATCCATGGCTTCGTTGTCTTAATGTCATCACTGACCATGCAGATAATACTTAACACTTTAAAATGGATAGAAAAACGAATTCAATGGCAGCCTCTAAAATCTCCATGCTCATCCCCACAAGCCTCTCCTCCTTTATCTCCATCATCACCTTCAATTGAAGACACACGGCCAAAGCAACACAAAAAAATAAAAGACATGATTGTTCCAAAAACATAGACAGAAGACATGACATTGAAGAGCAAGTTCATAGCAATATTGATTTCATAGGTACAAACAGTATTGAAAAAGGCAATGTCAACCAAGCGCAACAAAATGTAGAAGAAGAACAAATGTAAGCAGACATTGAAGACTTTGATCGGGTTTCACAAGAATATTGAACATCTTAGAGATTTGATTATAACTACACTTCCAACAACTCACATTGGGTCACCGGCAATTAAATCAGTTGCTCCCGTGGTTCTGCAAGAAGATCAAGTTATTGAAGTCCTCCACATTGACTTCTTATTCGGTGAACACTCATGAACATCTGACAGTCAAACAATTGAAGCATCTATGGTCTGTTCATGCATCTGAGCTAAATTCATTCATCAAAAGAAGAAACAATTTTGACCTACTTTTACATGGAAAAAAAGGCCACGTCAAGCTTTCAAGCCATGTCATGAAAATGCCAATTTGAAGAAAAGACAAAATTTGTGCGACTTTTTTTTTAATCCAGGAGGAAGTTTCCCTCACCTTGCAGTCGAACTGCCCCCAACATTTATTCATTTGGCAAACTCGTCAGGGTCGAGTTTTTCCAAGCCAGGAAGAGTTGATGCAGGCTAGACCATAAATCAGCCAACCCGTTGGGCCTAGTGCATCAGCACAATTGGACATCTAGTTATTTAGAAATATTATTAGTAATTTAATTGCATTATGGTTAATATGAGTTAGTTTCCTATCTTGTTTAGGATTATTCTTATTAGTTAGTTTTGTTTCTTAGGGATCAAGCCAACTCCTATTTATAAGGATGTTAGGCCTCATTGTTATGCATGCTTAGTTTCGATTAATAAAAGTTCTCTTTTGAGATTTGAGACGTTATGTCTTGTGGTGTTTGTTCCTCTCGTTAGGATGCCCTAGGGGCTAAATCCTTATTGGATTCAATCAATCCTTCGGGAGATTGGTCTATTTATCGATCGTGGAATTCATGGTTGCGCCAAGATGGTGTCAGGTGTGGTTGATAGGTGTGGTGGGGGTGTCTAGGTTTTGTGAGATCGATATGGCGGCTCGGCAGTGAGAAGGGGTTGGTTTTGGATGGTTCAGAATGGGTCCGGAATGGTTTCGTTGGGCTTTAGGGCTTGGCTAAAGGGGTATTCCTTGATGGTATTGATGGCAACAGGGATTTTGCTTGCGGAAGAGAGGGGGGTTGCAATTGGGGGGCAAATGGGTTGGTTTGATGGCACTGGGGAGGGATTCATTGGGTAGGGTTTACGGTAGTGGTGAGGAACTGGAGAGGGACAAGTCCGGGTTCTGGGGTTTGGGATGATATTAGGGGTTTTGGTTCAGGGGATTAGGGACGGTGACTGATGAGGGGAAAAAATTCGGGAGAGGACAAGCATCTCTCCAGCGATCACTCTTCGTCTCTGATACCAACTAGCACAGTCCATCAGTCCAATTGGACCTCTAGTTATTTAGAAATATTATAAGTAATTTGATTGTATTAGGGTTAATATTAATGAGTTTCCTATCATGTTTATAATTATTCTTATTAGTAAGTTTTGTTTCTTAGGAATCAAGCCAACTCCTATTTATAAGGATGTTAGGCCTCATTGTTATGCATGCTTTGTTTCAATTAATAAAGTTCTCTTTCAAGATTTGAGATGCTATCACTTGTGGTGTTTATTCCTCTTGTGAGGATGCCTTGAGGGCTTGATCCTTTTTTTATTTGATCAATCCTTCAAGAGATTGGTCTATTTATTAATTGTGGAATTCATGGCTGCACCAATTGGTATCAGAGACAAAGAGCGATCGCCGGAGGGACGCATATCCTCTCCGAAATTTTTTTCCCTCATCAGTCACCATTCCTAATCCCCTCAACCGGAACCTCTAGCATCATCCCGAACCCCAAAACCCAAACTCAACCCTCTCCAGTTCCTCACCACTACCGTAAACCCTACCTAACGAATCCCACCCCCCACCCAAAAAAAAAAAAAAGACACAAAATCCCTCTCACCATCAATACCATCAAGAAATACCCCTCTCCCCAAGCCCCAAAGCCCAACGAAACCATTCCTAACCCATTCTGAACCATCCAAAACCAACCCCTTCTCACTGCTGAACCCCCATATCTATCTCACAAAACCCAGACACCCCCATCACACCAATCAACCACACCCGACACCATCCACTACCACCGGAATCCTCTCAGCCGAACCCAATGCTAGCCATAACACCCTACAACCACCAAACAAACTTTCCCCATGCCAACCAAACCTTCACAACCCTCTTGCCATTTCAAAATCTAGCCTTACCGAACCATAACCAAAACAAAATCCTTCGAAAAACATCCCAATCATCTTCCCCAAACTTCCAACACCCTACAACAGCCCAAAAACCACCCCAGACCCCATTCAAACCACACTACATAACCTTCCACCACCCGTCACACCAAGCCGACCCATCTAACCCACTTGCAACCCATCCCAAACCACAAGCCACTCCTCATGCATCATCACCTTCCACCAAAAAATCAAAGGAAAAGCCAAACGAAGCAATTAACATCTTGATTGCACCAAAGGATATGCCAACTATGACAGCTGACATTCACGATACAACACCTGCACAGGGTCAAGGCAATGCTCATCTCATTGAAAATTCTGAACACGATAGTGATAATCAAGAGCTACAAAAAGTTAAGGAAGAACAAAAACAAGCAGCCATTACAGAATTTGATCGGGTTAGCAAGGACATTGCACATTCTAGAGGTCTGATTGTAACTCCACTTCCAACGAATCACATTAGGTCACCGGATATCAAGTTAGTTGTTCCAGTGGTTTCGCAAGAAGATCAAGTTATTGACGTCCCCCACATTGACTTCATCTTCGAGGATCAAATATGGATATCTAAAAGACAACAATTGCAGTATCTAATGGTTCAACGCCACATCCGAGCTCCATGCAGAGATCAACAATCGAGCAAATTTCGATCTACATTTGCATGGAGGAAAAGAATGCAACCAGTTTTCAAGCCACGTCATAAAAATGCAGATCTGAAGAACAGACAAAAGTTTGTGCAACTGATTTTCGATCCAAGAGGAAGTTTTCCTCACCTTGCGGTCGAACTCCTCCCGGCATTTCTCAATTTGGCAAACTTGTCGGAGTCAAGTTTTTTCAAGCCAAGGAGAGTTGATGCATGCTAGACTATAGGTCGGCCAATCCGTTGGGCCCAATACATAAGCCCAACAGGACATCCAGTTATTTAGGGATATTATAAGTAATTTAGTTTGATTAGGATTAATATAGGTCAATTCTTATTTTATTAAAGCTTATTCTAATATTAATAAACTTTGTTGCTTAGGGATCAAGCCAACTCCTACCTATAAGGATGTTACGCCTCATTGTTATGCATGCTCAATTTTAATCAATAAAGTTATCTTTTGAGATTTTGTCTCTTATGGTATTTGCCCCTCTTATGAGGATGCCTTAGGGGCTAAATCTTTCTTTGGATTCGATCAATCCTCCGGAAGATTGGTCTATTCATCGATCATAGATTCGTGGCGGCGCCACCAAACCTTCAGCACAATATCCTCTTCCCTAAACTCTGAACCCCTATCACTTATGACATGATCACCTTCTGCTCTATGACTACAGCTAACGTAGCATTGAAAGAATCCATGCCAATCACCAGAAATCAGCGCTGAAAACATCAAAACACTATTCTGATTTAGTTAGGGAAAGGGAAGAGTTTTACCTTTGCCCATACAACTAGAACATAACCTAGCTATCTTGTGGGGGGAAATGATGAGCTTTTTCTAAAATGTTTATTGCCAAAACAAACCAAAGCTCATTAACCAATTGAATCATTAGAACTTGAAGGTAACTTTACATAGGAAACTAAAACATCCTTATAGTTGAAATTTAGAAAATCTTTCATGTATAAAACATGTCATCTTTTAAAAGAAATGTTGATCACAAAGGTACTTCTACTTGTAGCAAATCATGAATTTCAAACCCCCGATCCTCAAAAACTGCCTATATGATGGGGGCATCAAATCAAGGAGCAAGAAGAAATTAAGTCACATGGTCCCATTATGGATGGATTACCTTTTTATAGGGCTAATCCATCATGGTTTTTAAAATCCACCGTTGGATCGTGGTTCGGAGGAAGATAAACTGTTGAAGATCTCCCTAGACATTAAAACAAAAGGCCCTACATTGGGATATGCCAAGGGGGAAGAGTTGTTGCTGTTTTGAAAGTGTTTTAATTTTAAATGAGGGCCCTAGGTGTTTTAGTAGAGTTATTAATTAGAAAAGGGTCTCATGGTATGTGTTTTAATTGTGTAGAGTGGAGGGCCCCACCACAACTTAAATAAGGTTTTAGGGCTTGGTGAGGAATGGACTTGCACATATCAAGACATGCACAAGTCCCCCTCCCACGCACCTCCTTGTTTTTTTTCCCTTTCTTTTGTTTTATTTCTTTTAAGCGGATTTAATCTCAACCATCCAATGTTTAGGGTTGAGTTCTCTAGTCTTCTCTTTTAAAGTTGTAACTCCATCCTTGGAGACCATTATTGATGAATAAAAAGAAATCTTCTTCCATGAAAACTTCTTTGGATGTTTCCATGCAAATTTTTCATATTTCCTCGCCCTAATTAGAGAGTTTGGTGTGAGGCAAAGGAATCGATCTTCACAACAGGTAATCTCCATCTTCTTCTTTCTTTGGTTAAGATTTCCACTCCATCCATCTAGATTTCTGCATTTAGCCCCAAGAAAGCCATTGTCCTCCCATTGGATCTAGCCAAATATTTGCCAAACGTAAAAAAACCTTCTCAACGGTTCTAGATCTAAAGTTTGGACATTTAAAACCCCGCAATCAGATCTGAAATCTGGTAAGATGCAGCCTACACAGTCAATGGATCTGAATATGACCCAAATTGGACAAATCTGAACCCTAGACTTGGACCCAAGACCCCTCATATTGGAAGAATACCCTATTAATACAGTCCATTCAGATCTGAACCCTGAATTAACCAATTGTTGCGCAAAATATCTATTGTTGAGACTTGAATTCCACTTTGAAATTAATTAGATTTGAATCCCTAGATTCGTTGAGAGTCCTAACTTCCACCGATCCATCTCCCCACCTTGGGAAAATCACTTGCGAGACCACTTTAAATGGTAGATCAAAACAAATACCCTTGCTGAATTTTAATTATGATCTTGTGCTGGTGCCAACTTTACATTAATTAGTGTGCATATTATTTAGGTATTTGATCTCTATTTGCATTCCATTCAATATTTCTTTGGTCCTGCATCACTATATGAAACCATCACCAATAGGGAAAAGAACCTTACTGATTGTATCAGTAAGTGGGATTGTTACGAGGCAGTGGACAGTCGGTAAAAACTGAAAATTGTAACAACAATATAATAACTGTATTACTTCAAGATTCTCCATCCCATACTCTCGTCCAAGTTGACCCTGCTCGGTGAGCCAAATTGATCCGAGTAATGATTGAACTTGACACTAGTGGAGTCAGAAAAACTAAGATGAGAGCCTTGTCCCACAGCATTACTAGTGCACATAATCATGAGCACGGAAGTACAATAGAACTATGAGCCATAGGCTCTACTGATATCCATGACACAAAAAGTAGAAAAGATGAGCAAGAAAGAATAAATACTATTACACCCACAAACATATCTCATTGCAGATAAATGGATTAAGATGTCTTATATCAATATAAATGCACCTATACATGGTAATAATAGAGTTGATTAGTTAAAAACACAACAGCAGAACATGTTGGCTGCTTAGGAGTTTTGACTGCAAATATGAAAACCTAAATCACTTTAACTACAAAATCATGAATCACAATTTATTGAGGGCGCCATCAAAATTCATCCACAAATGGTTAAACCATCAATAGCTAGGAATTTCAACTTTTAAGTCCATGTGCACAGGATCAAATCCCATGGAAATGTGAAAGGAACATATCTTCCTTGAGTAATGCCTGCCCTCATTGTATTGGAGTCAAGAAAATAAAGACCCTTCCGAGGCTGTTTCTGATATAAAGATCAAAATATAGGAAGAAAAAAGTTATCCTTTAAACCGGAAATCAAAAATGCCAGCCAACCTTGGGTTCCACAAGTTCATCGATGATGTGTCGCTTTCAACTAATTCTAACAGACAGAAGCCATGTCTCCCGGGTCTGTTTGTCCATTCTTCCTAACTGAAGTGGCTATGGGTTCCTCAAATACAGAAAGGTTGAGGAAATCACCAATAAAGGTAATATACATTTGCAAAAGAAAACAAATCTAGGCATATTTTGATCCCCTTATAGAACTATTAAGAAATAGAAATTGTATCGTTTACACAAATGATTTCATAGTAACCAAAAGGACAGGAAAGATTTTTTGTTCATAATAAGCAATCCTTACAAGCATGCTTCAATATGCCGATCATACTCAATTAAAAATGGAAAAAAATCAAGCTTTTCGCATTTCAGTAAGTATGGTGATGAATACCAACACAATTACTAGTTTGAATAAATCATCTTTGCCTAATTATGAAACAGGCAATTGATGGGAGAGGAGCTCTCGGGATTAAGTGTTAAGGATCTACAAACTCTAGAGAGCAAACTGGAAATGAGTTTGCGTGGTGTACGGATGAAGAAGGTCCTAACATCATGTTCTTCATGATCATTCCTTTGTCTTGTGAATAATGAATGCATTTCTTAATGTAATCTTTTAACTTTTTTCAGGAACAACTTTTAATTGGTGAAATTCAAGAACTAAATCAAAAGGTCTTGCCTAACAACGGATATTCTCTTTTTTGACTTTTGGTTTAACTACAGCTTCAACTAGCTAACTCTCACTGATTACTATTTTCAGGGGAACATCATTCATCAAGAAAATATGGAATTGTATAAGAAGATAAATCAAATTCGGGAAGAAAATATGGAATTGCATAGAAAGGTATGCATTATTTCATTTAGGCAAGTATGAAGCATGTAAACTGTAAAGATCCCAATAGAAGTTAAGAAACCAACCCATTCACTTGAACTTCCCTCTCCTTGAATACATGATAAAATGTGAGGATTATGATATGATCAGCCTAAGCATAGACATTGCAATCTCAGGTTTATGGAACAAGGGAATTGAATGGAGGAGTGAACCAAAGTTCGTCTGTTACAATTGGATTTACAGATGGAGAGGATTTGCATGTACCTGTCAATCTTCAACTAAGCCAACCTCAACAGCAACTCAATGAGATGCCAGCAACAGCTATGAAGTTGGGGTAAACCTTTTTCGTTACTTTGACATCTTGCAAATTCAAAATTGCAGATAGATCTCCCTTTTTATTCACACTAGTGACAACATAAAGATTCCAGCAGACTCCAACTGCACTGCACTGAACTAGAAGATTAATGGAACCTGGAAGGATTCTACCACATCTATCGTCAATACCATCATATGATTGCAACATTCTACTTGCAGTATGTGGCACATACTCTAGAGCATCAACATACAGGAGCAAAAGGGCCTTTCATTGCAGTGTGATTGATCAAAAGAAACCAATGATCTTTGCAAAACGGTGTAAAAATAATAAAGCACTTACTATGTGGAATGTCCTCAAATTTGGAATTCAAAGTCATAGACCATGATGAATACTATTGGGCATCATTGAGACCCATATTTTATTTTGTGATGAACATATGAAATTACTCATTATATACCTCCACATCATCTCCAATGCTAGCAAAAGACTCATATGAGAGCTCACAAGAAGCAACTACTGAAGCATCACAATAAGGAATCAAACCCTTCCCTCCCTTGTTAATCAAGTATATAGAATATCTAAATTTGCTCTCGCTGATGGGAGAAGATTCCCTATTTTCCAATCATCATCATCATCATCAAAGCCTTATCCCCACCATATTGGGGTCGGCTACATGAATTCTGTTTCTCCATTTCCTATTTTCCAATACAATACCATATTTCCTCAATGAATGATGTTCCCCTGAAAGAAGTAATCAGTCTGAATTGGATACTTAAAGTTGTAGTTAAACCAAAAGGCACAAGAGATGTGCCCTCCATAGTTAGGAAAGACCTTTCAATTTTAGCCCCTGAATTTCACCAATTAAAAATTTGTCCTACAATGGTTAAAGACTAGATTAAGAATTCCATGTAAAATTTTGAAGAGCAAAGAATGATCAGCACACGATGTTAGGACCTTCTTAATACGTACACCACGTGAACTCATTTCCAGTTTGCTCTCTAGAGTTTGTAGATCCTCAACACTTAATCCCGAAAGCTATTCTTCCATCAATTGCCTGCAATTTCATAATGAAAAGGAGTCAATTAAAAAAGTAACAAGTGACATGAAGAAGTAAGAGCAACTAAAATGATATATGTAAAAAAAAAAATCAATTTTGAATGTGTATCAGCCAGAGCAATGTAAAGAGTCAACACTTGAGGCTATGAACCTTTTGCAATAAGAATTGCAAGACTTCTATCAACCAAAAAAGGAGATGCAATGCTTCCAAAAGAATGATTTACTAATTTAGGACATTGTGATCCCATGTGTAGATTTAAAAGAGAAATGAAGGGTCCTATGCAATATAAAAACAAGAGAGATGCAAAGTCTCATATTCATTGACCACCTTTGTATAACGCATAATCAATTATACGGTGGAAGATCCAACTGCATGTCAGAAGATTCAACATGCAGAAACCATGGCCCAAAACTGAGTTGATCCACCCATAATGTGATCCAGGATGATCCAATCATTTTGCGATTAAACATCTGTGCAATGTACAAATAGTAGATGCGTATGTGGTTCACCTAATGAGTGCACTTTCTAGGGAACTAAATAGTCAGCTCACTGAAGAGGATATTGGATCTGGCAACCTATGTGACATCATATATATGACAAGACATTAGTGGGCTTAGCAACAAATCATCACAGATGGCCAAGGCAAAATGTCACTCAAATTTAAAAGAAATTGCAGAATATTGTGATCAATTTGAGAAATGTAGGCAACTACTTTAGCAACATCAATTTGTTCACGCCTAATTCCCAAAGCCATCAGATTGGAGAAATGAATACGGACAACAAAGAGAAATTATAACAGGAGGAAAAAAGTTCCTATTGACATGAACTCTTAAGAATATTAAAATCCAAGTTCAAACTACCATGTAAAAACTCGATCCATCTCCTCTAGCATTCTCAGGGTTAACATATACACAAGGGCTACAAGTTTGGCTCTAACTCAAATCTTACTGAGCTAACCAATTTTTGTTCGGGTTCTCCTATGGTTGAGTTGGGCCATTTAGGTTCGGGTTGTCAATGCTACCTAACTAATAATCAGCTAGGAAGGGGCCATTCTTCTTTATTGTACCACATCAAAATTTCAAACAAAAGTGAGGCCCACAAGAATATTCAAAATAATGGAATCTGCTCCACTTTCTAAAGAAAGAGTGACAATAAACTTTCAACGACTAATGAGGAGTAAAGGAACTTTCTCAATTTCTGTGAAGAAGCAGGAGAAAACCAAATGGCAACCACGTCCACACTTAATTTACAGTCCTCATGAGAACAGGCCAAAAGGAATTCAGGCCCTTTAGATTTTAGTTCAAGAAATTCTAGTCTCCAAAAGTTTGCCTAGTTTGAATGAACATTGCACTCCTCTGTTTTGAATACAGTCCAACAGCAAGGGCTTTTTTAGAGTTATTTGGGGATTTTGCTATCTGGTGTTGGAATTTGGGGGGTTTTACAAATATAGAGTGTTTTATTAAAGAAACTTTGCGGCTCTTTTTAAGGCTTGCATAAATTTGGGGCAATTTCTTGTTGAATAAGTTTGGGGCTTTTTATTCAATAATAGGTGCACTTTCTCCTTTTTTTCATCCATTTAACAAATGTGCAATAAATTTGGGACAATTTCTTTTCGAACAAGTTTGGGGCTTTTCTTCAATAAGAGGTTGCTCTTTCTCCTTTTTTTCATCCATTTATTGAGTGTGCTTTAACTAATCTATACAAATTTCTCAAATCTAATGATTTCTTTTTTTCTGAAATAATAATGATCTTTTCGTGTAAATATATTAAAATTTTAATAGAGGCATCTGAGAATTCTGAATTTCTGGATTTACAGATCATACATTCAAATTTCAGGAGTTATAGATAATGTATTCAGAATTTTGTGTTAATCATTTTTCTTTATTGGCAGCCTTAAATTGGGATATTGAGCATGGTGTATTTGATTTCTTTTGCAAAATTTCATGATTTTGCAAACTTCAGCAATTTCTGAATTTAAATTTTGAACTTGTGCAGAATTTGATATTTTTGCAAATTCTAAAGATTTTTTGGGTAAGACAGTGAACTTTCCAATAAAATTTGCAGAAATTTGAGTTGGTCAGGTCTGCCCTGGGTAACAGGACTTGTAACCAGGTCGGGTCTGGGTTGATAGTCAGATTTGGATTTAATTTGGGCCCAGGTTACCCCAACCTTACCAAATTGAATATATCAGCATAGATGGGGCTACAGTGCCAGTCACACACTCCGGAATATCCACAAGCCGTAGTCCCAGTTTTGTGCCAATATAGGTATATCCACAAGAGAGACCTCACTCTTCTTCAATAGATCTCAACAGCCATAGCACCTTTTGAGCACAAGTTGAAAGGAAATCATGGCTAAATAGCATGGTATTCACGATTCACCTTAGTAGGTGTTCATAGAAATGAAAAGAAAATTTGCCAAAGAACATGCTAGTCACCATCAATTTTAAAAATAGTAAAAACATCGTATTTACCTAAGCAGGTACTGCAGAATATCAGAAGAACAATGGAGTATCAAGCGGAACCAAGATTGGGATACAATAGAAAAGAAGAGCATGCAAGGATACTTTGGACAACAGAAATCTTGAGGAAGCATCACATAAAAATGAAAAGATTTCTTTTTCTTCCGTTTTTGGAATGGGTATCACAAACAGATGATTTGAGGGGAAAATTTTTGGAGAAAAGAAAACTTTCTGGGTGAAAGTTTAAACCAACAACCTACCCTATAAAGAATGGGATTTAAAATAGGTTTATGTAGATAAAACTAAAGAATACTTTACAACCTCATTTTCAAATCAAAGGCCAGATAGTCACCACCCAATGTATAATGCCCAAGCAGAACTCCTGAACCACATCATGCATGCATTTGTAACTACTCATTCACACCCTTTGCGGTAAGCCATTTCAGTTTAGGCATACAGTTACCCTGCTTAGTTATAAACAACAAATAAACATAAATTCATTGAAAGAAAATTCAAGACAGACGTCCGTTCTGTTTAATTCATTCAGCAGTATGTGTGGAAGCACCCATGACACATGGAAATCTTGTGAGCTTTTTATGTTAATGTTTCAAATCCTTGATGTATTCAGCCATTAGGGGCCGTTTCTTTGCACCCATTTACATATATATATACATATATTTTATAACCCACCCATTTACATATATGTGTACATTTCCACATACACATCTTTATTTGTGCTCATTTACACATCACATGCGTAAATGGGATGTGAAAAGGTGTAAATGAGTCCCTTCTCATGTGAAAATTTTCACATCTAAAAAGGAGCGAAATTGTTACATACCTCTCTGGTTAAAATGTGCCAATACAAGTGATGTCCACATCAGCTAGCAATATTAAATCCCATCATTTTTATTTTTTGCAACTCCTGCGAGACCCAAATTTTTAATCGACCATAATTTTTTTTATTGAACCATTAAACCCCAAAATGTGTAGTTTCATTGTTAAAAATTCAAGGGTTTTTAGATATAAGAAAACTTTACATATGTAATCCGAGAATCATTCAAGATTTACTCATGTGAAAATGGTGCTTCCACACAAACATGGTAAGTGTTTCACATGTGCATATCCCATTTTCGGATCATATGCATAAAAGGCAAATGACCCCTTCGCATAAAAGTTGGAGTTCACTCCATTATTAGAAATTAGTTACGGGTCACTGGACCCACGGTAAAGATTTTGAAACCAAATCTAATCTGCATAATTTTTTTAAACCAGATATTAAACATGCATATTTCAATTTAAGTGGATTTTTATCATGAATTAAAACCTTCCAAATCATAATTAAATGAGTAAAACTTGCAGGGATGTGCACAAAATTATGACCAAGCTTAGCTCATGAGCCGGATGACTGCTGAGTTGGATAGTGTAGGAATGATCCTATATAATTTCCTTAAAGGTTGATTCACACCACCACGGCACCAAATGTAAACATGAATCAACTTGTGAGACATAACACAGTTTGTTGCACAAGCTGAAGTTATGCCAACGCAATGACTAAATAAAAACAATTCCATTACTTTCTGATAACGCCTAACCCTCAATAACTAACTTATGCAACACAACAGACACTTAATATCTCCCCATTTGGACAGCCATTTGCTCAACAAAAAGGATTAAGTTCTAATAGCTTTTTGTAGTCTAGTTATGCGGGGGCATTTGAGACTTTACATCACCTCACATGAAAGTCAAGTGTTGGGCGCTGGAAAGGGGTTTGGAGCCTGAAGGTGAAAGGTGACAGGTAAAGGAGTATGCTAAACAGTAAAGACCACCAAAGTTTCCACAATGTTGTGGGACTACTTTCATAAGGGCTCATTTGTCTGCCATGCATGCTCCGCGTAAATGTAATTTACATACGTAGGTATAGAATATGCAATTGTTGAGTATCTAAGGTTTACACATGTTTCTATTTACAATGTTTATCTACTAGTACCATTTTCACATTATTCACACACGTTCCTCATTTTACCACATTTATTTGAATGACATGCATAAATGTGATAAACTCATTTGTAAATTATATTTAAATAAATTTTAATGAAGCCCAAAAAAAATTCCACATATAAGATTAACATTTTGAATATTTATTGAATCCCATTATACAATTCTATATCATAGAGAAAAGTATAGACTTTCTCATCCATTTGAATGGATCCCAGACTAACTATTTTGGAATGAAGCTTTTTAACATGTGAATCAACACAATTGTCCATTATGTGTAAGGCTTGCATGCTGCAAAAACTGAACCCAAAATCTGCAAAAATTGGCCATTGTTTCCTTTTCCTAAAATGGTTAGTGTTGTTCTCCATGTTACAGGAGGAAGCAAGTGATTGTAACATTTCTTTGGCCATTCTGTAACTTTTTTTTTTAGCAAATTGCAAGTGCATTCTGTAACTATGTTTGTTCAGAATATTATGTTGCCATGGGTGGCTTGCTAGACATGCAAGGTATCAGACACTTGTCTTAGGTGTTGAACACAGGCTGTAAACGACATTGGTGAGAAAAAAAATTAGCCATATAGGTGGATGGCCTACCAAGGGGAAGGGGTGGAGGTAATAAAATCGGATCTAAAGAAGTTTAACTTACCTGAAGATTTGGCTCAGAATAGGTCCGAATGGAGAAACAGAATTTATACAGCTAACCCCAACATAGTTGGGACAAGGCTTGGATGATGATGACACTTGTCTTAGGCGTTAAGCATAACTACTTTAGTATTTGGATGATTTTGGAGAAGATGGCACAGAGCTTACTTCCCATGTCCATCGTTATGTGAATGTTGGAGTTGCTGTCTAGTGTTAAGGGTTTAATTCATGTGGTTATAAAGGTCACATTGGAGGGTTGAAGAGAATGATGCATTCAGAGATAACTAGAGATCGTCGACGTGGATGTTGAATGAAACTAGTACTTGAAGAGACTTCCAGTTCTCCATGACTTGAAGAGTGGGTTTGGCCAAAACCTAGAGTAGGTATACCCTGAAAATTGTCTTGGGCCTTCTAATTGGATTCCATGGTAAAGATGAGGTTTCTGGAGTTCTTAGGTTTGGGGATTTTGTGGATTTGAACTGAGAAGAAGCACTTGGAGCTGAGGTAGGCTTGGATGGAGTTGAAGAGCTTGTTGTTGTAGTTGGAACTGTATTCATCAATGAGGAACGAGACACTGGTGGTTTCAACAGAAGAGAAAAGCAAGATGGAGAAGAGTTCAAGGAAGTGGGCCACCTAAGGAGGGAGGAATTCTTGAATGAGAAAGTGGATGAAGATGATGCTAGCAACCAGAGAGCTCAGAGATTTCCAATCTAACATCAAGCTCAGAGATTTCCAGTACAAATCAAACATCTCTTCTTCTTAGATGGATGTTTGCAAATTGAAAAGGAGAAGAGGGAGGTGTTTTGGATGTTAGTGCTAGTAGAGAAGGGGAGACAATGAACAGTTGGGGTATTTGGTTTTTTTTCTTTCTTTCTTTTTGTGTGTGTGCGCCTCTGTTCTTTTGCTTGTTAAAAATAAAAAAATGATAATAAATAATGTGTATGCAGGATTTGAAACCCAGCAAGCATCATGACGGTAATTTACCATCCACCTTGTGTGCATTGATTTCACACTGGAGTAGCCTGTTCTTTAAGTGACCATCTCTTGCGGTGTTCAAATTTGGTGGCCCATTTTCACACCATTTACACATGACGTGTAAACGAGTGCAGATAAACATGACTAATGTGTAGTCATTACGCATGTTCACCATTACAACAAACGACAACTAACGGAGAAGATGATAGACAATATACCAATCCCAAATGGACCACACGTTGATTCCTTTTTTTACACAGATTCATTGGGGCTGGACCATTGGGTTTTTCTTTGATATAAAACTATCAACGTGGGGGCCTCATAGCAAGTGGTTAGGACAGAGGTAGGGCCCATTCAGCTCTTTGGATCGCCGCGCCCCCCCCCCCCCCCCTCTTTCAAAAGACACCAACACAGACACCCCCACCCACCCCAAGTGAGAAGCCCACCAAGATGCGCAGGGGCGCATATATAACAAAATCAGAGCCCCACAATATGAGTTTACAGTGTAGCTAGTAGAATCACTACCCATAGTAAGGAATCAGCAACTTTGTTGTCAGTGCACACCTTATGCCTTAAAGTGAATTTTAAGTCCTACAAGAATGATACCCACTTGGAAATTGGAATTGCAATCGTTCAATTGGTGTCCCATGTAAGAATTTTAAAAACTCACTTTTAGAATAGACTCAAACATCTGTTGAACTAAATAGTATCTCAAATGCCATAAAGCTTTTACAATTGCATAGAACTCCACACCATATGTGGAATACCACAATTTTGAGCCACTTGGTCTCTTGTCTGTAATAAGCAACAAGGCTTTCCTTCCTAACTAATAATTTCATAATGTCAATGTGAAATGCATCATTATCCACTTGACATAGTTTCTCAAAGTCTGAAGGTGCCAGAACAAGTGCTTGAATCAGCTTCACTTTTATTTCAGTAAAACGTCTCTCCTTTGCCCCTAGCCAAATAAATAGCCCTTTCTTCAAATAGTCATAGGTGCTGCCACAATGCTCAAATTTCTAAAGAAACTACATGTTGTGATCTAAACAACTAGGAGTAAACCATTGGGGAATGGCAGACACCTTCTCATCATCAAGCATGATGCCATCCATATTCAACACATAAGAATTAAGGAAAATATCCCATACACCTCAAATTGCACTTCTTTGGGTTTGCATAAAATTTTCACCCCTAGGATATTTGATTCATCAAAATATATGATACAAATCTGACATGAAGGGTCAAAGCACCTAATTAATCACTGTCATGAAGGTGGTTAGTGTCAACCAGCCCAGTCACTCATACCATCCACACCCCCCCCCCCCCCCCCCCCCCCGCCGCCGCCGCATCTCAAACGCTTCTTCCACCCATCTCCAAGGAAAATTTAAAGTTGGCGGCATCCGCTCTCAAGGTAATTTTTAAGGCCTTTACCTGGCAGCATGCCAAGTATATGACCCAAACAGTGTACAAGGAATCCATATTTAATGGTGATCCAACTGATGGCATTACTGTCAATGCACATTCACCATTGACTGTCCATTTCAGGTTAATGGTCTCCCTCATGTAGACCCGCTCAATTAGGTCCACCACTTGTCTCCTCATTTCCCCATGTTCCTTCAAGCACATCTAATAGGCCATCTGAGTGGGTAAACTGGCACCAGGAGTTAAATCTACAAAATGTCTTCTTTCATGAATTCTGATTGAGGCAATAGGTTTACACCTCTCAATTAGAAATCTTGGTTTGTAGATAATTCAACGAAGATTTTGAGACCATCTTCTTATATCTAGAAGATAGAGGAGCTGCAATACCGATCATGCGCAGTCCACTTATGTGGCATGCATCCATTTCAGGAACAACAACACAGTGGTGCATGATGATTACCTTCCTGCCCTTTTTGCACCATGAGAGATGACAGTGTGAAAGATGCATCCCCACTTGAAACTGTGTTTTATTCTCCATGTCTTGGAAATCACGTTCCAGCAACTAACATGTCAACGATGACCACAAATCTTTCCTTGGAAGGAGCAACTGAGCAAGTAGTGTAGAAAATGTGGTCGATGGCCAACCTTCCTTCTAGAGCTACTTAGGTGCTAATAGATTCTTCTGCACCACCAAAGTCGCAAATCATCACCGATAATGCCTCCATCGCCATTATCCTTGTCATAATAAATGTATTCACAGCCATCACAACTATCCTCAGTAGTCATCAATGGGTTGATATCACTTGTCTTATAAAGTCCAGAAACATAAAATTGTAGGATGAATCTAGTCCATCCATCAACTTAGACTACAAAACAAACAATCCCAACAATTAAACATGATAATAAAAATAAAGCTAATATTTCAAATAGTTTGGGTTTGGAATGCCCCTCACTAGCTATGATTAGCAAATAAGTCAGGCAAAGGCCCAAATGGGTTGCACACCACAAGCGGAATGGCACACCATCAGGCCTATCTTGATGAGTCTGACCAGCCTGCTCTTGGAGTGGCTAGGATATGATGGGCCTGCTTGGGCCTAACATGGGTTGGCATAGTCCCACAAGCCTGGTGGGTCCATTTTGGGGCCTAATCAAGTTCAAATCTCAATCAACAACACACCTAAAGTCAGCGGTAATTTGTAGGGGTGGTATCAACTAATCTCATTCATACACCACATGAAGTTCAAAGATTAGTTTGCTAGCATCATCTTCAAGAAGATCGTAAGAAAATCTAATGTAAAGAAATTCAAGCAAGTTGGGTGTGAACAATAACAATGCCCCAACTTGAAGGAGTGTTGTTTGAATGAGAGAGATCTTTTATGTTATTTAATCAACATTAGAACCTGATGCCAAAAGACTATGTTTTGAATTCTATTATGCCAAAAAACTCCGCCAGTTTTGCTGCCGGTCCCAAGCCCGGGTAAAGGAGGAGGGTTGCGTTAGGTAGGTGACAACCAGCGTAAAACTTTGTCACAACCCAAACATGAATTCTGAACAAATGATATTTTACGATAAGACTAGGGCGTTCCCCACTTTAAGCGACGCATTGCAGCATCGCCCGGCTGCAGTGAAAAGTGTGCAAGGGCTACCGCAAGACTTTGGGCTAATGCGGTTAAAGAAGTTAGTTCATGAGAAGAAAAGGAGAAATAGGAAAATTAGACTTGCTACTTGGAATATAGGAACCTTGACAGGCAAGAGCATGGAGTTGGTTGAGGTAATGAAAAGAAGAAGAATTAGTGTGGCTTGTATACAGGAGACAAGGTGGAAAAGGAATAAAGCTAAGGAGCTCATGGATGGGTATAAGCTTTTCTATGCAGGAAAGAGTAATACAAGAAATGGAGTGGGTATAATTATAGATAAGGATTTAAAAGAGAAAATTGTGGGGGTAAAGAGGTTTGGTGATAGAATTATAGCAATTAAACTAGTACTAGAGGAAAATATAATTCATATCATTAGTGCATATGCTTCCCAAGTAGGACTAGAAGAAAGTGTGAAAAGACAATTTTGGGAGGAGATGGATGATTTAATGCGAGAAATCCCAAATAGTGATAAAATTTTCCTTGGAGGGAATTTAAACGGGCATATAGGAAGAGATAATAGAGGATATGAGAGAGTGCATGGAGGGCGTGGATTTGGAGAAAAAATGAATTCGGAAATACTATATTGGACTTTGCAGTGGCATTTGATCTTATAGTAGCAAATACTTAATTTAAAAGGAGAGATGAGCATTTAATTACATATAAAAGTGGGAGTAATAGGAGTCAGATAGACTTTTTCTAGTTAGAAAACAGGACCGATTGGCTTGTAAAGATTGTAAGATTATCCCAGGAGAGAGTTTGACTACGCAACATAGACTTGGAGTTTTAGATATTTGCATTAGAAGTAAAAAAAGAGCAGTAGTAAACAAAATGGACCCTAAAACAAGGTGGAGAGATTTGAAGGGGGAAAGAGCAAATATATTTAAGGACAAAATGATTGAGAAAGGAGAATAGAATATTGAACGAGAAACTACAGTAATGTGGAATCAAATGGCTAATTGCATTAGGAATGTTACAAAGGAGGTACTTGGAGAATCAAAAGGGAAGAGACATATTAATAAAGAAACATGGTGGTGGAGTATGGAGGTTCAGGAAGTTATTCGACAAAAAAAACATTACTACAAAGTTTGGCAGGGGACTAAGAGTATAGAAAATTTTGAATTGTATAAGAAGGCAAAGAAAGAAGCTAAGAAAGTAGTAAGTAGTGCAAAGTTCAAAGCATACGATGACCTCTATAATAGGTTGGGAACAAGAGAAGGAGAAAAAGATATTTTAAAGCTTGCAAAAATAAGAGAAAAGAAAAGTAAGGACTTAGATCATGTCAAATGTATCAAGGACAATGAGGAAAATATTTTGGTGAAGGACAATGATATTATAGAAAGGTGGAAAGAATATTTTAGTAAACTTTTAAATGAAGAATATTTGGGCAATACAAGAGTGGAGGAGGATACTTCATTACAAGAGTATACTTTTCTCCGTAGAATTAGAGGGGTGGAAGTGAAGGAAGCATTGAAGCGAATGAAGACAGGAAAGGCAACAGACCCAGATGGTATTCCGATAGAGGTATGAAAATGCTTAGGAGAGGTTGGAGTAAGTTGGTTATGGAGACTATTCAATAAGATACTTGTGACAAAGAAAATGCCGGATGAATGGAGAAGAAGCATTGTAGTACCTATATATAAGAATAAAGGAGATATACAAAATTGTACCAACTATCGAGGGATTAAACTTATGAGTCACACTATGAAGTTATGGGAGAGAATAATAGAGCAAAGACTGAGAAAAAAGACTAAGATTTCGGAAAATCAATTTGGTTTTATGCCAGGGAGATCAACTATGGAAGCTATCTTTTCACTTAGGCAATTAATGGAAAAATACCGAGCAAAGAGAAAAAATCTACATATGATCTTTATCGATTTGGAAAAAGCCTATGATAGGGTACCGAGGAATTTAATTTGGTGGGTCTTAAAGAAAAGGAATGTCCCAAGAGGTTACATTGAAATTTTAAAGGATATGTACGAAGGTGCAATAACAAATGTTAAAACCACATGTGGAGAAACGAGCGAATTTCCCGTGACTATAGGCTTATATCAGGGATCATCCTTAAGCCCTTATCTCTTTGCATTAATTATGGATGAGTAACTGTGCATATTCAAGAAGAAGTACCATAGTGTATGTTGTTCGCAGATGATATAGTATTGGTGGATGAATCAAGAGAGGGTGTAAATGCAAAGCTTGAGAGATGGCGGAGGACATTAGAATCTAGAGGCTTTAAAATAAGTCGTACAAAGACAGAATATATGAATTGCAATTTCAGTGGACATATACAAAGTGTTGAAACCACTGTCAAAATTGAAACCCATGAGATACCACGTAAAGATTCTTTTCGGTACCTAAGCTCGATGATTAGTAAGGATGGGGAGATTGACGAAGATGTGGAGCATAGGATAAGAGCTGGATGGCTGAAGTGGAGACTCGCTTCAGGAGTACTTTGTGATAGACAAATGCCAACAAAATTGAAAAAAAAATTTTACAGGACAGTGGTTAGACCAGCCATGACATATGGAGCAGAATGTTGGCCAATTAAGAAGACACATATTCATAAGATGGATGCAGCGGAAATGAGAATACTTAAGTGGATGTGTAGTAAAACTAAGAAAGATAAAATTAGAAATGAGCGCTTTCGAGAACATTTAGGGGTAGCACCAATAGGAGATAAGATTAGAGAAACTCGTTTAAGATGGTTTGGGCATTTTGAGCGTAGGCCAGTAATGGCACCGGTGAGAAAAGGTTTGGATATACAAGTGGAGGGTCCATCAAGAGGTAGAGGTAGGCCGAAGAAAACATGGATGGAAGTCATTAATTCAGATTTGAAGAAGTTGCACTTATCGAAAGATTTAGCTCAAAATAGAACGGAATGGAGAAATAGAATTCATGTAGCCGACCCAAATATGGTTAGGATAAGGCTTTGATGATGATGATGATGATGATGACTTCTGACTATCTCATTGCTAGCTTTAATTGGTCTCTCCATTCTCCTAGTTCCTTCTACTAATAACATTTTAACTATGCACGTAAAAGTTCCATTCTCAATCTTCATGCACATACCCAAACCATTTCAAACAGTAATTCTTGGTTTTCTCTTTCGTTGTAGCCACCCACAAAGTTCTCTCTTATGTATCATTCTTTATTCCTTCCTTTCCGCTTACTACATAGACAGCATGTGCATATCAGTAACAAGTAATCTAGCATATTGTCAATTTTAGTCTCCATCATTCAGCTTCAAATTAACAATTAGCAAATGGTGCTCATTGTCACCACCGTTGTGAAAAATGCACCAGACTCAGCCATTCAGCACTTCTGCAACACTCGTATACAGTACACAAGGCGGCCTACTTTCACATGGCTTAGATGCACAAACCTCACAAGCACACTAAAGAGTAGAAAGCAGAGACGGGTCATGGGGAAAAGAACTTGTATTGCTAGAGAAGCTCTATAGCTCTTAGATGGTTACAAATGAGAGAGGTTTTTTTTATACTTAAGGACCTTACAAAATTAAGATCTTTACAAGTGTCACTGATCTACCGGCCAAGGAATTCTCTAGAATACTCTACATTAAATTATACTAACTCTACTCAACGGTTTCTAGACCCCTCTACCTAAGTCTAAGGCCTTGTTTATTTACTAGAACTTATAACAAGAATTTGGAATGTTGGGGTTTCTTAGACGTGATGGCTTGTCCCCTGACATTTGAAATGCCACGTTTCAAAGTGCCTGTTTTGGGGGCATGTCCATCCAAGGTGGCATCCATCAGGCTAGCATCCAAATTACTCAATCATGGCCCCCAAATATATAAATGCAATGCCCACAGATACCAAGATATCCTCAAGTCGAGGATCATATAAACCTATTGTAAAAATCTTCTCATCATGACAAGAACCCTAGCACAATGGAAATTGCTCCTATCACAACCAAGAGGTTGTGGTTTCAAGTCATGTTACTGGTTATATTAAAATTAAAAAAAAAAAAGGAATGCTAAATGGATAATCTTTTCCTACAAGCAGACTACATATGCACTCCGGCTCTATAGGGCCCACCTTTAATTAGTGCAACTCCTTTCCCACTATTGTGGCCGCATGATCTACAATCATGCCCAGCCCATGTAAAAGGCCTCAATGGGCCTTTCCAAATTCCTAGAATTCCATGCTCTTTGCTTTTTGTTGGAATTTCAAATGCTCCAGCAAAAGGAGAGATTTGGAATTTCACCGGAAGGGTTCAGCTTTTGGAGAATTTGAAATTCTCCACATGAATTCTTGGAGTTCTAGTAAAGAAACCGGCCCTAAAAGCTCGGAGACATCCATAAGTCAAGTCTTGCACCTTCTTGGGTTAAGCTCGGAAGTGGGCCATGGCCTTGCATTGTGGCCCATTTTGGCTCAATAGTGGGGATCCAAATCCATGGTCATGACATTCTTCCTTAGAAAATCCCTTGACGCCCTCATTGAGTCTTCTTCATGAAGATGCCTGATTTATTCCTTGAATTGTGCCAAGTCTTCTTTCCAACCCCACAAAGCCGGTCGTTTGGGGAAAAAAGAACTTCCATTTGACCAATACTCTCAGTGTTGGACCTCCCTAATAGTGCACTTCATGTTCCGCCAACACACTCCACCTTGTTGCCAAAAGATGTCATCATGCTAACCAATGCATGTTGTGAAATGCAGGATGGTCTACCATGTCTCCATGAAATGGCTTTAAGTCACTTACATGGAAGACAAAGTCAAAGAAGATCTTCAATACCGTACGTTGTTGAAGCTTGTAAGAAACCTTTCCTACCTGCTTTAGAACGGGAAAAGGCCCCTCATAGAATCGTACTAACCCCTTGTGTATTTTGCAAAACACTATTGGTGTAGTGCTTTCACCATCACCTTTTTCCCCTTCTTTGAACTTCACAGGTTGCCTCTTTGAATTTGCTCATTTCTTCATTCTCTAGCAGCCTTTTCCAAGAATGCTTTGCAACATCTGCTCGTGCTCCTTCACAAACCAAGAGGGCATTGGGTCACACCCCATGTAGCCACTTGCAACAATCACCAACGGTTGTTGCCCTATGGCAATTTTAAATGGACTACAGCCTGATGAATCCTGTCGTTGCAAATTTAGCAAAATTTTGCCACATCCAGAAATCAAACTCGATCCTTCTATATGGCAAGCACAAAGTGTCTTAGATACTCCTCTAGCAAGGGATTGACTTGCTCCATTTTGCCATCAGTTTCTGGATGGAAGCTTGTGAAGAAGTGGAACTCCAACCCAAGTAGTTTTAAGACCTACATACAAATTTGTCCAATGAGACGAGGATTCCTACTTCTCATGATGTTCAAATCTCCTAATCCTTCACCACATGAACAAATAGCCTTGTTGTCTCTTCCATTGCGCAATTAGTTAATGCAGCAACAAAAGTAACACAGTTGGAGAAGAAGTCCACCACCAACTATGACAGATGATAAATTGCCAAACTTTGGCAATGCAGAGATGAACTCTATAGATATGCTTGCCCATGGTCTCAATTTGTGGCTCCAATAACCTCGCCCACCTAGTCTTGTTGGCAAACAAGACAACTCCTCATGTGCTCCACAACATTTTTACACAAGTGAGGCCAAGAGTATGTTGCCCTTAGGAGAGCCAAGATGCACTCTTGGCCTCTGCAACCAGCCGATCAAGTATCATGGCATTCCCTTAAGAGTTTTTTTCCTCAACCCATCATGCTTTGGGACATATGGCTAACCTCCCTTAGTGGCTAGAAGACCATCCCTTTTGCCAAAATTGACAAGTCTTTCATTGCGACATACATAAATGTGGACACCAAGGTCAGCACAGGCAAGAAATCGACAACATCTTCACCATGATCATCATCATCAAAGCCTTGTCCCAACTATGTTAGGATCAGCTACATGAATTCCATTTTTACAATCCAACTTTTTCTAAGCCAAATCTTTAGATAATTTAAACTTCTTCATATCTAATTTTATTACCTCTATCCACATCTTTTTCGGCTTACCCCTTTTCAGTGGTGGGCCATCTACCTGTATGGCCAAACTTTTTCTCACCGGTGCCATTACCGACCTATATTCAATATGCCCAAACCATCTAAAACGGGTTTCTCTAATCCTATCCCATATTGATGCTACCCCTAAATGCTCTCGATAGCTCTCATTTTTAATTTTATCTTTCCTTGTTTTACTACACATCCACTTCAATATTCTCATCTCTGCCACCTCCATTTTATGGATATGTTGCTTCTTGATTGACCAATATTTTGCCCTATAAATCATAGCTGGTCTAATCACTATCCTGTAAAATCTTCCCTTCAATTTTGCTAGCATTCATATGTCATAAAGCACTCCAGAAGCAAATCTCCACTTCAGTCATCCCGCTTTTATCCTATATTCTATATCTTCATCAATCTCTCCACCCTCACTAATTATCGAGCCAAGGTACCAGAAAGAATCTCTATTTGGTATCTCTTGAGCTTTAATTCTTACAGTAGTTCCAGCTCTTTGTATATGTCCACTAAAGTTGCACTCCATATATTCTGTCTTTGTACGAATTATTTTAAAGCCTTTGGATTCTCAAGCATCCCGCCATCTCTCAAGTTTTGAATTGACACCATTTCTTTATTCATCCACCAGCACTATATCATCTGCAAACAACATACACTAAAGTACCTCCTCTTGATTATGAGCAATTAACTCATCCATAATCAGTGCAAAGAGATAAGGACGTAAGCCTGACCTCTGATACAAACCTATAGTCACTGGGAAAGCTGATGTCTCTCCAAAGGTAGTTCTCACAATCATGACCACTCCTTCATACATGTCTTTAAAATTTTTAATATAACCTCTTAAAACATTCCTTTTCTTTAACACCCACCAAATTAAATCTCTTGGTACCATGTCCTAAGGTTTTCTAGATCGATGAAGACTATATGCAAGTTTTTCCTCTTTGCTCAAATTTTTCCATTATTGCCTAAGCGAGATTCTCCATAACAACATCTACACTTCGGAATTTGGAAAAACCATATAAGTACATGTAGCAGAGAGATTATCCATTAATAACATCATCATTCAATGGGATTGACTGAATTTACACTACCACTAGAATCAATTCTATAATTGATAAAATGCACCAAGGATATCTTTCAGTTTAAGAGATCATCATTATCAAAGCCCCGTCCCAACTATATTAACGTCAGCTACATAAATCATGTTTCGTCATTCTAGTCTATCATGGGGCTAAATCCTCGAATTGATTGCACTACTTCAGATCTATTGTCACTACTTCCATCCGTGTCTTGATCAACCTACCCCTTGTGTAGGATCATCATTAGACCATCATACTTTATAACCATCAATGAACTTATTGGATTAACAAACCAAAGTTGCCTTCAATCATTATGTATTTAAACACAGGCAAGAGCCTCTATCACGGATGAACGATAGTAAAAAGTCATAGCATACCCATAGCCACTTGTACTAAAAAAAAAAAAACAAGTGTGATCCCTCCTAGACAATAATATATATTGACATGAGGAGGAACACATATTTACAAGTTATATCATCTGCAATCAACTGAATCGCGAGACGCTCCTCAAACCAATCATATATTTCATCAAGATAGGTAAACCATGGGGACTCCCCCTCTAAGAACCATATATGAGAATTTCATCTCATATAGCCTTGAGGGGCCATCCACCTGCGTGGAAACATTTTTCCTCTTCGGTGTTCTTGTTGGGCTTCATTGGACATGGTCAAAACCATCTTGAACGCATCTCTCTTAATTATCACCTATTGATGCTACCTAAATGCTCCCAAGCAGTCACTTTTTATTCTATCTTTCCTAGTTTTACATTTAATAAATGGATGCTAAATTTGAAATATAAAGTCACAACACACACTACAGTACAATCTATCAAAATATTGAAGGCCAACCTAATTAATAATGATGACTAAGGTCATTTTCCATCTCTTCCTTTCCTGCTTCCAAACATGAGAAGCATATTATTCTTGCACAAGAAATTCTCATAAGAATAGTCTTATTGATTTCATTTAACAAAACTGTATATAATAGCACATAGTAACCAAATATTTTCGCACCACGTATTATTTGGTTGCTGAGTCATCTAAATAAAGAACATCACATGCAGTCCAACCTATTGCAGTCCAATAGGGCCCTTTCTTCCAAATAACTCAAGCTAAAATTAGAAAATATCTAAGCATAAACTCTTTCAATTGAGCTCATTTTAAAGTTCTGTAAGAAACTAAACAAATAAATGACATTCAATACTTATCAACTAAGTAAAGCCAAGAACACAAGTCAAGCATATAATCCTATTTCATTCTCTTTTCCTATAGAACAAAGAAAGAAAATGAATTTCCATTTTGTTCAGTCACATGCATTAATAAAGAAAAGCGGGGAGGAAGTGAGAAAATGAAATCCAAGGTATACGCATGCTGAAATGTGTAGATTCTGTTCTAATGAATGCCAGTGCTATGGGTTCTCATTAGCTAGTCAACCCAAGCCCAAGCCAATCCTAGACCGCAAAGGGCTGAAATTGAATCTTTAGAGTCGTAAAAAGTGCAAGGCAAAGCCAGTTTCTCATCTTCATTATATAAAATGCACTTAAATTTTAACAAATAGACAGTATGTATTCAATTAATTATATTTCATTTTCTTCTTATCAACCCCAAAAATCTAATACAATTCCATCTTCTTCAGAAAAAAAAGAAAAATACACCAACAAACAAGGATATCACGCTATTATTTTTTCAAACCTACAATCCTATACATGGAACACCAACTAAACTCAAATCAACACAACCGCAAAAATGTAATCAACAAAAAGAAAAATTATAGTATCCTACGGCCTAGCATCCCTAACCTCCAAACTGACAAGCCAGTGGAGCTGAATTTCAGTGTATGGATAACTAGATTGAGCAGCCAGCAACTCCTGTGAGAAAAGGCAAAACGCTATCTATCTTCCATCTAGCATCACAAAACCACATTATAAACATGTGAAGGTATGCACAATTGAAGATAAAGGTGGATATGGCCGTAGAAGCATTCGAGAGATGAATAGTTTTCTATGAAAATCTATCATTTTGGATTTTGAAAGATACACGCTCGTGAGAGAGAGAGAGAGAGAGAGTCTTACAAAGTTATAAAGGAATGTTTGTGGAATGGTTTTGGATAAGGAAAGGGCGGAATAAAAGTTATCAAATAGTTTTGGACAAAGAACTATTTCATCATCATCATCATCATCGTCAAAACTTTATCCCAACCATGTCGGGGTTGGCACAAAGAACTATTTAAGGAATTAAAATAGGTCAAAATTGAAAGAGAGCCAATTGCTATAATACTCATGCTTCGGGAATCGGGATAAACTATCTTCTTATAAAAATGTCCATCTAATTGAACCGACACCAAACACTAGTACCAGTGTACAAAACTCAATTAGCTTGTCTCCAACTTACACACCCTGCACTAATCTTGACTATGGTTACAAGGTATCCTCCAAATGTTTTATTTTCAGTAGCTTTTTCCTAGAGAGTTTAAATCACACTATGGCACAAAGTAGTTTTAAACTTGGACCAAATAATCCTCCCCATACTCTAATCCACTAAAGTTGCACTCAGTGAATCTAATCTTGATCCCTCTAATTTTATCTCCAACATTAGAAAACCTTCTCAAACATTCTAGGTTATGATCTACCTGATTTCTTGTTTGACTAATATAACACATCATTTGACACTCACCGGACTGCATATTTTAATTTATATAAGAGCACATTTATCTTTTAAACGTATATCAGATTCTTAAAGGAATAGCCAACTAGAAAGCAGTTGTCCCGTTTCATTTCTTTCTTTTTTTTCGTTATTCCAGTAAAGATTAACTTTATTAACACTCAAAACATTCAAGTAATAGGACCGAGCTGATAGTTGATTCAAAAGACTTAAATATATTTGTGTAAATACTCAATGAGCAAGGTTGACACTATCAAACTTTATTGGCCTTAATTAGGGTTTGATAGCCTCAATAATCTCAAGATTATTTAGGGTACTCTATCAAGTGAATAACGTTCCATCGAATTTTTTTCTCAAAACTAATTTAAAGAAACATAAAAATTGAAATGGAAAAATCAAAACATAATTTTATGTTGAAATAACTAAAATAAACACAATAGCTTAGAACATATAAGAGACTGAAACATAAGAATGATCCTCCAATACATTCGCACATGTGTTAGTAATCTATTGCTTCATCTCATGATTTTGGAAATCACTAGACCAGTTGAGTGAAGAATGAGAAATAACTCACTGGATGCCCACAGTGACAATAAAGTGTGATCTTTGTTTAACAAAGAAACCAATGGAAAAACTTGGTACGGGATGGTAGCGGAAATCGGTATTAAAGAACTATCTGGATGGGACTAGGCTCAAGTGTAAGCTCTTCAAACAAAACTGAAAACATGAAAAGTCAATCCAAACTAGAGAAAGTTTCATTTCTCAATTTCAACTAAACCAAATCTCAAAGAACAGTATGGAACCCTGTCAACTAAGCCAAATCACAAAGAATAGTATGGGACCTTGTTCATCATGAGAAAACAACTTTCTAAAATATCAAATCAAGCTTTCTTCTTAGGGTCTAGAAAACACAAAGCAGTACAATAAACTCCTCTCAAGTTACAAAGGGTAAATCAAACAGGTAGATACAAAATAGAAACATCAAGCTCCCTATCCAGTTCATAAAGGAAGCAACACCAGCGAATAAAAGATTTTAAAAAAAAAATGCTCCTATACCATTCATTGAAGTTGATCTCAACTAGTGCCAACTCAAATCCATGCTACAGCCACTATCCCATCCCCATTTCAGAACATGCTATTACTGATTCACCCTACCCGAATGCCGGAACCAAAGCCAACTATTCAACAAAGCCAGGATCTTTAACAAACCACATATTCAACTGCACCATCACTAGTCCCTACAATAATGTGAAGCCTCCATATCATTAAAAATCCAGCCTCTGATCCTTAAAATAAAACCCATTCCATGGTGACAGAAGAAGGATACATAAGAGACATTCAGAAGTGAAAAGGCTAACTGAGTACCAAATATCTTCACTCATCATCAAAGCCCAAATCTAACGAAGGTGATCAAGAAAACCAATAATCTCATGAATATAAGACACCTTGAATCATAGAATTCAGTACAAATCAAAGGAAAAAAAAAAGGTAAAGATGGAGAAATCGAAAGAATTCATACCCGGAGCCGGAGGAGAGGACAGTGTCTAAGAAAAGAAATCCACTGTAGATGAACTTGTGCTCAAAACCTCGTCTTTTTTGGAGGACCGGGCATCAGATCCGATCAACAGATATAAGCTGATCGAGTTCTTCAAGAATACAGGTGGAGATGGCACGCAAATGAAGAACTGACAGAAGAATGCTATTCGGTCGAGCAGCAATGCCTCGGAAAGCATCAATCAAAACGCGAAATCGCCTCAAAGAACAGAAGAGAGAATTCACAGAGAGAGAGAGAGAGAGATTGGCGGGTGAGAAAACTGAAGAAAATGCAAGCATCGGAACGTCGATGGCGACTGGTTTGAGATCAAAAGGAGACGAAGATCTAGGGCAGGAGCAGGGAAGGAGCGTGGTGCTGCAGAATAATGCACGATATCATCTCGCTTGCAGTGAGATTGAGAGGAAGAGGATGGTTACCTGGAGGAAGAGAGAGAGAGAGAGAGAGAGAGGGTAGATGGCAGTGAGAGAGCTTGTGCCCTCTTTTTTATAATGGATAATAATAATGGAGAGGAAGGGGATATGAGAAATGCCATGCCCCCACTTAATCTCTCTCTCTCTCTCCCCCACGTCATACGAATTGAATTCAGAAAGGATGGAGCATGCTTGCTTTCAATTGTTTGTGTTTTTTCGCATTTGTTTAAATTTTCCCTCATCGGGGACAGAAAATGACCTTTTTCTATCGAGATACACTGGCTGCAGCTGATTTCTACCGCCTTTGGTGGCATCTAAAATAGCGCACCGGGTTCATGGAGCGGTTGTTTCATCTCGACCACTTTCGTTTTTGTATTTTTCCTCTGGATCTAGCTTTTTTGTGAGAGAGCTCTTAGCTATGAGGAAAGTTGACCTTGCATGAGATAGAACATAGGCCAACCTTGAATAGAGCTGCTTAGATTCAAATCTTAAGCAGACACATAAAAATAAATACCTCTTACCATTAGAATAAGAGTGAAAGGCCCTCAAGTGAAGCAAATTAATTTTGAGTAGGAAAGGTATATACCTAGATTTGAAGCCGAATAGGGACCTCCTACCACTAAAGTAAAACTAAGAAGGCCTTCTTACTTTTAAGGTGGGAGACCAGGCCCAAAATATCGACCTGCCAATAAGAAAAGCCACTCCTTATCAAGATAGGGAGTTGTTTTCCTATACCACCTATTTATTTCGTAAGTTAACAATAAAAATGTGCAATTTGAGAGCACCCACCTCAGAGTTAGTGGAGTAGTATGAGGCGTACATTTGCTCGCTACTTTTTATATTCAAAATTGCTCAAAATTTGCTCAATGTGTGTTTTTGTTATCTGATAAATCTCACCGTACCCACGTCATTAATAAAAATCCAACATTAAGATTTAAAGGATTTATTCAAACCCTTAGTTAACATATGTCAGTTTTTGACTGACAAGACGTTTGATAGTGAAGTTATTTGAGTGGAGTAAGCCGGATTAAAGTTGGGTTAGTTTGTTGAAAAGAATGGATCAGATTCATCCTAATTGACAAAGAGGGTAAAAAAATAGAAAGGAAAAGCCTCAAACCCTTTATCGCCGGATCATAATGAATCAAGTTGGCATATGAGGAGGAGGATTGCCATTTGCCAGTCCCGTACACCTTATCTTTTATGGGGCATGTTTGAGTATCTGCCTTTCTGTGTAAATGAGCAAAATCATGAGACATTTTTCTAACGAGAAAAATACTTTTTAATTCATTTAGTGCATGGAAAAGAGTTAAAACCATTGCAATTTTTACAATTCCGTTGAAAAGTGTTTGCCAGGGTAGGGAAAATCTACAAAAACTATCTTATGATTATTCACCATCCGATCAATTCAAGAAACTATGCAACCATCAAACTCGAGGCACTAAATGAAGAGTCGCGGAAATCTAATTTGAATAATGTTTACGGCAATGGGAAATTTTAATATATTTTTTTTTTCTCATTTTCAAAAATGTACATGAAAATTGAATATTTAAAAAAAGTATAAAAGTTTTTCATATTTCTTTTAAGAGGATTTTACTGGAAAAATCTTTTAATAGTCCGTCTATACCAAAAAGGACTTTAAAAACATGATTCTACCATAGCACTCCCAGTGATCCTTTTTTGTTTAAGTTTTTTAAATTTGAGTTGGGCAGGGATATCCCTACTAATTGTTTTCTTCTTCCTCCACTCCGCTCATTCTTTTTTCTTCCTTCTTCGTCCTTTCCCTTCCTTATTTTCTAAACCACCACCTCCAAAGCGAAAACCCCATCTCAGTGGAGCACATCCAATCAAATCTCTGCCTTGTATTAGTTTTTCACACATCAACCACTACTCGTCCCCCACCACCACCACTTCCCTCGTCGGACACATCATGGACGGCGTCCACATCATCCACACCGAAGGCATCTACGCCCTCTATTTCAGCATCTCTTGTGCCTTGATTTGATTGGAAAGAAGTTCAAAACAAAATTAGTTTTCTTGCCTTGGTTTTGGTCTAAAGAGGGATTTGAAAAAATGGGATTTTTTTTTCCTTTGGAATGTTGCTTACAAAAAATAAATTTTTTTACGAAGATTTTAAAATGAAGTTTGGAAAAAAAATTGCTAAAGATAGGATGGAGCATGTGTTTGTTGTGCTCCAAAGAAAGGAGGAAGAAGAATAAGGCAAAAAAAAAAAAAAGAACAACCAGAGAAGGAAAGAAGATGAGGAAGAAAAAGAAAAAATAAGCGGGTAGAGGATATCCCTGCTCATGTACTTAGTGAGTAGGGATATCCACGACCAATTCAGATTCAAAAAAAATTAAATTAAGACCCTTGAGACCATTATGGTGGAATTATGGCTTTACGGTCATTTTTTGTATAGATAGACTCTAAGAGGATTTTTTCGGCAAAATCCTCTTCTTTCAATCATGTTCTCTCTATAAAAAGAAAAAAAAAATTAAAGAAAGACAAAAATATCCTTAAAACAAGTTGTTGTCTTTTTTAACCTTCTTTCTTCTCAAAAACGAACTGAAAAAATGACTTCATGGCCTCACCATAAGACAAAAATATCCTTATAACAAGTTGTTGTCCTTTTTTAATCTTCTTTCTTCTCCAAAACCAACCAAAAAAAATCATTTTATGACCTTACCAATCAAATGGTGTTGGTAATGTACCTCCTAAGCTCGGTCACATGGGTGAATGTCATAATTGCTTTCGTTGCTCTTTTGTTTAGATTCTCACATAACCCAAGTTTTAGCTTGATTTTGATGATCATAATCATTTAGAGCACGTTTGGTAACTGTCCACACTAGGAAGAAGAATCCATTATTAGGATAATTCCTTTGTTCTCCTAGAACCATGATATCAACATTGAGGGTTTCTAATGGGAGGAATCATTGCATTCCATATTTGGTAAACAGCTAAAATTTCTACTAACAACAATAAACTATATCCAATAGTCACGTGTTCTGTTTACTAAATTCTTAAAATTAGTGATGAATCAAGCCCTAAAATCTCATCCCCTAATCACTTTTATTATTCTAGAGATTCTGAACCGTTCGGATAAGGCAAGTGTGGGCCACAAAAATAAAAAAAATACCTTTATGATCTGAAAATTTTCACATATATCTCAAAATCCATGAAGAATATATGGGTGAGATTTGATCCTATGGAAGTTTTTGGCCTGGTGGGGATTCTAAATAGTTCAAATTGTATTTATAGGGCTTAAAGGATGCAAAAAATTGGAAAAAGTTGACTAGCCTTACATCTCGTTTCTAGCACTGTGGAATATCAATGATTTTAGGTTTCCCGTAAATTTTTTTAAAATCTAGGTAGAATTAGGATCCTAAATTTGAGCCCCTTGCTATTTTTGGCCTTCTAAAGAGGTTTAACGGTTCAAAATATCCAAATGGGCCCCACAAAAGTCAAAATATTGCCATTTATTGGTCTGAAAGTTTTTGAAAATATCTCTAAATATTTGATGCATCAACGGCTGATATTGGTTTTCATAGCTGTTTTTAGCATTTTAAAGGTGATAAATAGTTCCGATCGTGATTTATGGCCCTACAATACCAAGAAATTTGAGAAACACGGTACCCTCCAAAATGATGTCTTATTCACTCTAACTCCCCAAATCTTCGCGTGCAAATATTTGCAGAGTCTGACAGGGGAGGGTTTGACGGCCTCTTTCTATGCTTTTGCTGATATTAAAAGTCATTTGCTTTTTTAGGCCTCACTTGCCAAACATCGGCATTTCCTACGTTGGAAAATAACATCGGAATCTTCAGTGAGGACCGCTGCCAAACATGCCCTTAATGAAGCTAGTTTTTCAGTCATTTTGAATTCATATAAACTCTTTTTTTGTAACCATTTATCTATAAAGGTAGCTGAAGTGGCCCCATTAGATCATTTGGAATGTACTTGATGATTTTTCTTAAATGATTTATTAAATGGAAATTTTTGAATTTTACCAAAAAATTGAAGTTTGAAAATGACATAAGGGTAGTTTTGTCATTTCACAAGAAATTATAGTGAGGACTTTATTCAAAACTATGGAAAACTTTTTATGCTCTTTGAAATATTCAAATCTTCATATAATTTTTTTAAAATGAGCTAAAAGTTTCATACCATTTTAAAATTTTCCCTTGGACAATTAATATCCTCATGAAATCCTTCATGCTCTTCTCTACCATTAGAAGAGAACACAAATTTTTTTTCAAAAGCATCATTTTTTTTATTGAAGCTTTTGGATAGAAAAATCCTTTGAAAATCATGGATAAGAACCCAATTTCTAGTCTATTGAACTTTTTTTTTTTTTCAGAGTTCCATATTAGAAATTGTTCAAAAAAGAATGCACTATATATATGTAGGAAAATATTCATGCGCATCTTTCCCTTACTATGTTGTGGTGAGAGACAAGATAGTGAAACTGACTTTATGAACCATTTAAACCATCCACACACATGCAATCCAAGTGAATGACCCGAAATGAATATTGGCTACGTTTTGCAACCTGAGAAATAATCGAATATAATATCAATCACTACATTAATTACTATTGTACACTACTAGCAGTCCAAGGCCCATATCTAACACGGGCCAAAATATTTTATATATAGAGAGAGAGAGAGAGAGAGACTATAATGCACACATCCCTTATATATATAGTGTGTTTGTGAGGCATATGCACATGAAAATTGTTCATATATATATATATATTAAAATTTAATATTTTTATAAATAATATCATAAAGAAAAATCAGTCTAGAGAATATGTAGATATATTATTTAACCTTTTGAGATTCTACATATCAAGGCCTTTTAAAAATGGGGAAAAAAAGGTTACAATGAATTCACATAAATTAGAAATCAGCCCAAGTTAATGTGGTGTAAGAGTTTATTAATGAATGGTAATGTGGTACCAGCACTAGTAATCACAAGATTTACCTTGCGCTAAACGTGTGGTAGGCCAACAATGTATGGGTACGTAACTTGAGCAGTGAAAAGCCTTAAATCATAGGGGAATATAAGATACAAATGAAATCAAGCTTCTGCATCTAATAGTTTTCTGGGTTCAACATTGAACAAGGGAAGCATCTACCTAGAACTATTTGTGATAATGGACGCGAGTCCCAAATTTATAAATCTCGACAGCTTTACTTAATTTATACAATGATACTGCAACTTGTTACAAAGACGTTAACTTTTGACCCTCAAAGGAAATCTAAATACATTGAATCTTCCATCAATATTATAAAGTGAGTGGGCACAGATTGGGGCCACTCTTTTGGCAGTGGAATCCATGATCAAAAGGGGGACTATGAAACACTGCAATTAAAACGATGACTGCTGATGAAAATAGACAACTATATTTTCTAGAGAAATGGTCAATGCAAAACGATTTGATTGATCATTCTCTGTGCACGTTACATTTGGATGACAAACCCAACCCATTTAAATTTAATTTGTCCGATTGATGTGTGTTCATATGAAATAAAATAGATAGCACGATGAGCAAATAAGAGACTCATAGGCAAGCAATTTTCTTAATGTATTATTTATGTAGTAGACATTTCTAGCACCCGATCTAAGATAGGCACAAACTATATTATTTCTACCAACATGCTTTTGACAAATTTAGCATTTGACTATTGTCATTTGCAAAACAATACTCTTTGAAAAAACTAGATGTAAATCCTATAGCAAAGGTGGTAACAAAGCTGACAGGCTACCAAATTCTTGTTAGGGCTTATGAAATGGGTGAAATTTTCATAGACTACAGTAGTGAAGGATTTTCAATTATTGATTTCCTGCTATCTACAGAACACGACCCTTGTGGATAACAAAAATCATGCACCACCGCACAGCAGAACTTCTGTAAGAGACCAAAACCCTATGAATGGGTTATATCAATGGTCTTTTTTGTTTAAAGAAATATTCATGATTTTCAAAATCAGGTCATACTCCAGTCATATTTGCTTCATAAAGTTGTGGCCATCACTTGCAATGATCCTCTTAAGTTTGGTTCAAAACCAAAGGATGTGTTTGAAAGTGAGATAAATTTTTGATAAGATTGAATAGCTAATAACATTCAAGCACATCCAATGATATTATTATATGAAATGAAACTTCATTTATCCGATAAATAAATTTAATCCGATGTTTAATTGTATCTAAATAAAAGGGGGACAAGGGACATAACAACTTAAAAAATATAATCCCCTTCAAAGCAACTAAAATTGTCCCACCTTCTACGTGGGATTATCTAAGTTAGAATACTAAGTATTGATTCATTATAGTGTCGGGATTAGAATAATATAATCTCATACACTAAAAATAAAAACAAACAAGAAATAAGTAAGACAAGATGCAAAAAGTTACTTATCCCTCAATTTATCCCCGCTGTATTCCATTTCCAAACACATCCAAAATGTATTCTCACAACCTCCATGCTTTATTTTGCCATATTTTGCTTAAAATTTGAATGTCCTAAAATAAATATGTTTCAAACCAAGCCGAGACATCAATCCAATTCCAAAATGGATGTTTCTACTTTGATATTCTCAAATTATGCCACAAAAACATATAAGAGCATATATGTGTGTGTACGATTATTTCTTATAAACCCTTGATTATTTCTTATAAACCTTTCTTCCATCATTCAATACGAGATCAGACTCATCTTATCTGACATCAAGGGATAAACAGGTACTTTACACTAATGTCGATTCATGCATGTTTGGAACTTTTTCACCATGTCTGGATAGACTTATTAATCGTGGCTTTTGTGATTGTATATTTTATTCCTCGGAATATTTTTTTCTCTCTCTCTCGCCTAGGTTAGGCCACTAGTGAGGACCCTGGAAGTTTCCTCTTTCGCAATCACACCTACTTGTTTTTTGGTTTAGAGCAATCACACCTACCATAGTTTATTCATTTACACATTTTATATTGGACAATGGTAGATATTTTCAGAGCATGAGATCACAGAAATATTTTATTAGCTATCTAGAAACGAGTCTGGTCCTCCTCCGAGGATCTCTTTCAGGCTTTCCACGAGGGGAGGAATAGTTCGGATCCGCATATGCTTCCCGTCGGTGGGACGTGTGGAAGTCGACCAGCAGCCCCACTTCTGCTAATCCACACTGTTGAAATTGAATGTTGTTCCTTTCAATAGCGTATCATCAAATTTTACCGCAATAAGACTTGGTCTTTCCTTAAAATTGAAGACATAGTTGACAATGTAAATAATGCATAAGCTTCTGGGCCGTAGATATGCTTAGAAAGAGAATGATATTCAATGTTAATGGTTTAAATTATCAATGATAGATCCTACAGTAGAGTTCCATACACTTATTTACTCCCTGTGAAGTGTGTGCAAGACCACTTGAGGGATTCAGACCGGGAGAAGAAATAAAGCTTTAGACTAGAGCTTATATATTAAAAATCCAACAAAACAAAATAAATGCCCTTCCCAAAGTTGGTACGGCTTTAGATTTTACAAAAATTGAAGTTTGTCGTGTCACATGATTTAGCATACAATTAATGATGAAGTTCACATCACCTTATACCCAATATTAAGGTAGGACCAAGCCCTATTAAAAGAATTTTTGATAATACCTAAACGGTTGCTTTTTCTACCTAAAAAAGTATAAAGTTGAAAAGTTTTTCCACAACACCAAAAGTTTATTTGGTGCATTTGCTCTTGTTTTTTTAATTTAGAAAATGTGAAAAAAAGGAGTTACCTTTTTCACAATTTTGTAAAATACAATTTTTGATGGGGCATTGAATTTGGTTTTCCACATAATCAATTTTTAGTAATCCTTTACAACCCTCCCTTAAAATGATAGGTTGCTATTTCTAAGTGACTTTAGGTTTTTAACAAGTAAACTCACCATGAATTTGTAATTCACTTAACGTAAGACTAAGTCAAGTATGATTCATTGGCATCTGTGATAATGCATGTGTTTGAGTTATTACTCTTAAAAAATATTTAAAAAACCCACACTTAAATTGTTTAAGTGTTTAGGAAGTCCAACAACGAATTGGAGGTTCCTGCCCTAAATGTTTAAGGCCTTACCTGGTACATAGTGTTAGTGGACAGTGTTTTGTACTTGGGATTTTTTCAATGATCAACCATAAAAGGATTAAGCAGGTTGCTGGTTATTAAAAAAATTAAAAAAAAATCAATGAAAACTTTGGATCAATTGCAACAAAACCATTACAACTTTACAAAGGGCTCATTTCTTTCCTATAATTTCTGACAAATGTTTTATATGTTGGGGTTCTTGAGACATAATAGAACTTCTGAATTTTAATCAACTAAAAGGACTCAAATTGACTTTAGAAAATTCCAAAATTTCAGCTCTTTTACTTTTAAATGGAGTTACTAGATACTCAAGTACAATGGAGCATATAGGAATTCTACTGTATCTGAAAATTCAAAAATTCCCAAATATAAATTCCTTCAATTCTAGCAAACAAATGGGCACATATAGTCACACGTTTAAACTAATGGTTGACATCTCACTACCAACCACATGATGTCTTTTAGATCCTCTTGGGCAACTCCAGAGCAAGGTCTAACCACCAAATTGACAACGGGCTCAACTCCTATAAAAGTTAGCGATCACCCACATAAAAATATTGTATATATTTTAAGTACTTTAGGTTTTCATAAATAGATTCCTGATTCCACCAAGCAACCAAAAGTTCAACCTTTGGAGTAATACTTCTAGTACTAGGAGCGTGATGATCTCTATACTGTTTTAATATAGAACTAGCAACACAGGCCTTTGCTAAGCCTAGCTCAAAAGCCAAAATATGTTGAATTTTTATACACATTATTGGAAAAAGATAAAAATAAAAGGAAAAAATTATGTTATTAATCATCTTAAATTTTATATATCAAAATACAAAGAAGAAAAAATAAACTAAAATTAAAAAAGCATTGCATTTCAAATTTCAAAAAATAAGATGTCACATAATATCCAAAAAACCCCAATATAGCAAATTTCTATCAAAAATTCTAGTGAAGAAACAAGTCCTATTAATAATGAATGATATATGAAAAAAAAAAGTTGGAAGTATGCAAATACTGGTTGGAGCCTAAACCTTCACCTTCAAATAGCCAGCCCAACCTATATTACACGAAAGTCAATCCCAACTTTGAGAAGAAAAGGATCAGATTTTGTTAATACTAACGCATCCTTTATCTCATCGGTATCACTCATATGGCTGATATGCACAATGGCCAGGAGGGCTCGGTATGCCAATATAGACAAATATGCAGATATGTATCACCAAAACTACCAATATATATAGGTTTTCCCCACCAATAGTCAATACGGGTTCCATTTTGATAAATTGTCGATGCACTCCAAACAAATCAATTAGGATCAAGTAATTAAAAAAGAAAAACCTATGGAGATATTGAAACAGCAAATGATAATCGATGAAAAGTGATAAACAAAAATTCGAGGCAGAAACTAAATCATCCTTATTGAAATATATTTCCATTTGTGTGAAGGATATTGCTCGAGCAGTTTCCATTAGTAGCGAAAATCCCATGCTAGCCAGTTTTATTCTCTCATATTCCATTGTTTTAACCCCAGCGACCACCAATATAATTATTGTAAATTATCATGGTCTTAAACGATGCATCCCAATTATCCCTCCAAATAAGAGAAAAATAATAGGATTTTGAGTTGATTGGGTCTATCTGTTCATTTGTTTCCTTTGAAAAAAATATTTAGAAACCAAATCCCTTAAAATTACGACTTATCTTTAAGAGTCCAACTCATTAAAAAAAACTAAATTGATTGAAAATATATGTCGAAGATAAGTGGATAGATGTGAGAGGAAAGATATGTTTCATAATTTGGTGAGGATTCAACCTCCTCAAGTCAATATAAATCTTGAGAGGAGATAAAGGAAAGAGTGACATTTAAAGATGAGAAATTCTAGGAGGAGAAAGGATCAAAAGAGAGAGAAATAAGTGGCATTTAAATTTAAATATATTAATGGAGATTGAGTAGGTAAGTAGGATGGGATCTTTTTAAATTTGAAAGATGCTTTTAAACCCAAATAACAATGATATCAACTATGGAATCCTTTCCCTAGAGAGAACTCTCTGGTTAGATGTGGAGTGAAAGTTGTATCTAATTTTTTAAAGCATTTCTTTGAGAAGGGAACCCATGGTTCCTAATGTGGCACTTATGAGAGCTCTCCCTTTCATTTAAATTTCTGGGAAGCAATATGTGATAGGGCTTGCATTTCCTTTGAGATATTAGAGGACTTTGAAATTTAAGCAACTACTAGTTAAAAGAAAGGAAATGAGAAAAAATAAGGTCTAGCAAATGTTAATCAACCTCAAAAGGGGCTACATTTAATTGTCATAGGTAGGCTTGCCAATCCGGCCTTCAAACTGGGGGCATAGCAAGGCTAGCCTTTAAAAGACCCATTGGGACTTTTGTTTAGAAGAAAAAACTTGTGGGCTGGGCTTGGATAGTTCTTTTGAAAGCTTTCTCGACTTAAATAGTACTAGATCCAGCTTGTTACGGCCTTTCATGTTTTTATTTTATATAATATAAATTATATTTTAAGTATATAATATGTCCCTTTTGAGGTATTTTTAGAGCTTTTTTTGCCACCTTTTATCACCATTTATTTTTTAAGACAAAAAATAATGGATTAATATGAAAGTTGTTGTTTTTATACCTTTCAAATGAATCTATTTTTAGTGATTGGCATTTGCTCGTTTGGATGTCATTTTGTTTTACCATCTATTGGATTTAAAAATTATTAAAAAAAAAAGATGCATCAACTACTTATGCATTGTTGTTGTAATTTATGTAGCTATTCTACATATTGCTTGTTTAACACTAGATCCCACAGTGTAAGAAAATAAAAATTGATTTACTAAATTTTAGGGCAACATGGAATCTAAAGTCATCAAATGGTGGCCGGTAAGTAAGAGTAAATGTTCTTATAGATTTATTGCCCTGGGATTATACTGAGGCACTCTGAGTTTTTACCCCCAAACATATGTTTGAATTGCAGGTCCTTTTTACTATCAAAATCAACACGACATTATTCTCCCATTTTATCACATTTGGCAGAAAGGAGTCAAGGGGCACTTTTAAACTAATGAGCGGCATATGACTGTCTGGAACTTTTTGTGTGTCCAAATAAACTAATCCTGGGCTTTGTATTCCATTCCTTCAAATCAGTTCTTCTCTCGTTCCAACTATTTATGCGCATTTTTATATTGGAAAGCGCCCAAGATATTTTCGAAGTAAGAAACGACGTGGACGAAGATATTTTTACTGTTTATTATAAAACGTACCACTTTTAGTATACGACTTAAAAGAAGTTGTGTGCAGCTTTACAGTTTGCCACAGAGAAAACACATGGCACACTCATGGCCCCCATCTCACCGGAGACCAGTCTGCGTGGTGACCCAAAAAAGAGATATATATTTAAAAATTTTCATGTGACTCCCTTCTTACAATATCACAAAAGCTTTTATTAAATTATGTGACATCACATACCTCTGCCCCTTGAAATTGGCATTTCAAACCTCGATTCCCAACAACTTAATAAGGTTTTGCGATATTGCCAAAATGGAGCAACGCAAAAACTATTTTGACTTTAGCCACCAAGTGTGGAAATTGGCAGGTAACGATGATGGTGTATAGATATAGATATATATATATATATATGAATAGTTTTCAGATGTTAGGTAAGTGGCTCGCTCGTATTCATTTTAGATGTACTTGGTGCCTGACACTATTATAATCTGAAAATTTCAATGTATATATTTATATAAGAAACTCTACTTTTGAATAGATGTGCCTATTATGGAGTTTCGCTTGTTAAAAATTTACACTAAATATATATTTTTATATATTTGACTGCGATTGATTTATTTATTAGTAAAGTTTGTCTTTTTATCTTAATAAAAATTTGTATGGGCAAATTATTGTATTGTTATTTATTATGCATAAATGTGCCTTTTATTTTATAAAGTAGACAAGTTAGTGTGTAAAAATTCAGCTTACATACGAAAAATTTGTTTGTCGGTTCATACAGAATATAAGTTATTGCTGTTTACATTTTAAATGGAATTGGACACACCATCGATATGATTGTAGCATGATGTTTTAGCAGGTTTGTCTTCACTGTGAGAAACAGTCTAGTTTCGACTCATCATGCTAGTATGCTTTATGTATATTGAACATGATCGCTTTTGGATTTATTATTTTTGTACTGACTATATAAGACGATTAACATCCAAATGATTATTGTGAGTGTCTATACTTTTAATCTTGATATAAGTAATAGGCACATGCATTTAGTATTTGGTATTTTGGTTTACAAATAAATAAGGCCTTTTATGGATTAATAATCTCAGTAAATTGGATGATTACACTGCGTGTATAGTGGAAATTAGTTTATTGACGGAATCCACATCCCATATAAGGATTGATGATATCCCCTTAGTAAAATTTATAAGTTTTGATTATGTCAAACCTTACAGGTAGACTTTGTGTCAAATAAATCAAATAAGTTAAGTGTAAGGGCTTAAGGAATTATAAAGATATTGATTAAATATAGATATCAGTAATTATTTAATCGATAGATATCTGAAATCTTATTGTGGAGAGATTAGTAAGCATTCAATAACAAGAAATTCGAAATATAATATTGAGAATAAGGACATGAGTATAATTATAATTCTCTAGTGGACTGAATTGTAATTTATAAAACTAGAATTCTAATTTGGGTCGAATTGGAATTTTCTATTTTCATAAGAAGCTTACTTATTATTTCCTTCTTAAGGTCCATATTGTAGCTTATAAATATGCGCTATTGTTCTCTAAGAAAAACACATAAGAGGAATCTTGTTTTTTAAAGCAAATAGAATTTGCAGAAAAAGCCTCCCAGTACGAGTTTAAGCACAGAGGAATAGAGTAAAAGGTTTTGATATTTTTAGATTGTTGTAAGATAGAGATCAAATAAGAGAGATCTTACATGAATAATTCTTGAATCATCATCACTTAAATTTATTTCTGCAATAATCTGTGCTCAATATTTAAAGATCTTGGTGGCTACCTCCTAACATCACCCATATTTCTTATGAGAAGCATAAGTGAGACACTTGTCTTTTTGATCTTTAAGTGCAAGTCTAGATTATCAAGGCTCTAACTCGTGAAAAATGAATGAGGATCTAATGTTTGGACGTCATTTTCCAAGATTGATCACTTATCAAGTGTATGACTAGATTGTTATAAAACAAAAATTCAAGTATTTTATAATAGTCAATTTGGTAGTGCAATTGCTATTAGGAGTGACACGTAATGATGACCCATGAAAAACATTCATTTTAAATAATTTAGATTTCATAAATAAGTCCCACTAAGAAACATTGTAAATTTCTAGCGAGTGAAAGCCGAGCAGACTCTCCTAGGGGCATGAGACTCTCTTTATCTCACAATAGGACAAGTGGTGTATCATAAGATTCATTTTCTCTATAAGATATGATGGAACTTTAAAATCTAAATCATCATAAAAGAGAGAAAATGCGATCATCGAATGTTGGCAGCCATCAAAATGGTACTTCCTAAATCTTTATCAAGTTAATAGCATCAAAGTAGAATGTATTTTAAATCTCTTGAAATGGACCCTCAAATCATGTTATATTTTGAAAATCAACACTGTCCACCTCATATAAGATGTGGAGATTTTTTTTTCTTTCCAGTAATGAGCCAAGCACGTCAGGACCTATGAAGAACACATCCATGAAAGAAGTTGAATTTAAATCCTCACCATAGTTGAGATTATAGTGGCAAACCATGGATTTTCATTTGAGGGGGGTAAATCCAAATAAATAGTTGGATTCTGAGGTAAACTTAGAATTCATATGGATTTTGATGGTCAACCTATGATTTTATGTGAGTTTTGAAAGTTGACATTAGATCTTCTATGTGTTTTAAAAGACGAAATCAAGTTTGACAGGAGCGCCCCTCCAAAACAATACATGTTGGTCTTCCTTGGGCTTGTTTGTTTAACCGATAAAGTAAAGTAGAGTAAAATAAAAATTTTTAAATTCAATTTTTTTTCATTTTTCAAAAAAATTCAATTTTTCCTTCTTGTTTAAAAAAAAAGTCAAAATGCCATCACTAAATTGCAAAACACTCGCTACTTTTTATATAAAAAGTAAAAAGAATTCCATATCAAACAATAAAAAATAAAAGGTTATCATAATCCCATCATCTATTATTCTTTTTTTTTATTTTGAATTTATCCTACTCTACTTTACTCTGTTTCACAAATAAATAGACCCTTTGAAAAGTAGGGTATTCAATTAACTGAGCAACCCCTCATTTTCAAGTTGTAGAGAATCTTGATGGTCAAAGTATTCATCCATTGAAAACAAGGAATCCAAAGTCATCTAACACAAGGAAGTAGGTAAAGATAAGCATTTCAATTTTGAATTAGGTTGTAATGCACACCTTTATCTATTGAATCTGACCTCCTATAAAAGGCAAATTAAAGAAAACAATCTACATTTATTTGATGGGCCTGCAGATGGACCTAAAATTAATGCATCCTGCCAATAGGATAAAAGACGCATATGTTGAAACAACGCATCTGAAGTGATCTACTAAAAGTCCACAGGCAAAGGTTAGCGTTTCAATTTTGAATTGTCCTAAATGCATGCCTACCTTTAATTTTTTGAATCTGACTGCCTGCTACAAAAGCCTACTTTAAAAAAAAATCGCCATTCATCTGATGGACCAGCAGACCTAGCAAATTGCCCTTAAAAAAGATCTGTGGAAAATAAACACTCAAAGTGAAATGGGTGTCGCCAAGCGTGGGCACGTAGACATGCGGGAATCAAGGTACAAACCATTTGACATTTTTATAGAGCCAAAGACTACATAAGAAACGATGAAAAGTGGTCAACTTTCCTTCGGATTCGAGACAGTGTCTGTCCTCTTCATCTCTTTGGGCCATGAGAGTGATGCCATGGATGACGAAGTTGGGAAACAGTGGAGCATTTTGTTGAAGTAGTGACGTCACGCATGACGATTTTGGAGAAGTACAACCATAAATCTATGCATTGGTGGACACAATACGGCCAAGCCAAAAAGAATATATTTGAACTGGGGCATAACCGCCACCATAGGTAATTTTTTTTATTTTGGGGGAGGTACAACTTTTGTACAATCTAATGGCCCCGTATCGCCTCAGTGGATTCGACGCGAAAAAAAACACTATGTGTATACCATCTCGTGTTTAAGTCCCAAACATCTTTTGTTGCTTTTCAGTCCCAATTGGTAAGTAGGCCGGCAACACCTAATTATCTGAATATAATATAATATATAAAAGGGTATTTATCACTTTAGTAAAAGGATAGTGTGATGACCATTACAGGTTTAATTCTGAAGAATTATTGGAAAAATAAAATTCATCACAATCTAAACATTAAAACCTTCCCTCACCTGAGGGCTCCCACACAAGAGGATTAGGGACCCTAGCCCTCCAAGGCTGGGATAAAAAAAAAACATCATTCTAGTTGACTTAAAAATTTATTTTGAATTTCAATGCATATTTTTAGGACTAAATTGATGGTTTTGATCCATTTATTTGTCTCCTGGATGAAATTTTTTATCAATATGTAATTGAGCTACATTTTTTCAAATTTGTTCAAATCAAATAGTGACTGTAGCAATGAATCATGGAGTTTCATGTGTGAGAATGGGTTCGTATGTATATTGTCACAACCCGAGCCCAGAAATCAAGGGTTAACGAAAAGCCAAACCAGTGACACACGTACTCCCGTGCACGTGCATCCAAACCCAGTCCAGATGCACACACACAAGGGATCTAACACGTGCGGACTAAGCGTACGCGGAAGCTGTACATATCATAGCAGGCAACAAAGCAAATAACGGAAGCCAAAACAATTATGGAACGAAAGACAAAGATAAATACGCTGATATAAAATCCGAATACACACCCAAAATCATGATATACAAAATATACAGAGTACAAAGTCCAAAGTCCAAATACAAATCTCCCAAAATTCCAAAAACCCAAAACAGATGGCCGCAAAAAGATATGCATGCACGCACTCGGCAGAAGCGATCAAGCCCACTCTGCCAGACCGGAGGGAGCCTCTAAGCTCTGCCCTGCAGCCTCCTCGACCGCCGGGGAGTTGGGCAAGGGATCTGTGCCTGCAACACCACAGACAACACAGTGAATACAACGATCCAGCAAATACAAGTAACATGGATGAAACACTCATAGTATCAAGTAGAATAATGACAGAATAGAAGTTACAGAGTTGAATTTTAGTATGCTAAGCAAATCGTGCATAGAAGTAAAGCATGATAAGTGTAACACTCCGATCCCCTTTGAGCCGGATTAGTGGCTCATTAGTGTGTGTTTTGTTTTGTTTATTTCTTTTGGACTTATTTTGGGTCATGGATAGGTAGTTGAGCAACCTTTGACCTGAGATAGGTAGTTCTAAGCCCTTTTTCGTAATTTTGCTTTTGTTTTGCTCATATCATCTTTGCATCATCTTGGTGTCGGCACGCGTATTTCGTTGAGCTCGACAATTTCCGTAACTGTGTCAGATCCGTTTGAAGTCAATTGGAGAAGATGGACCTTCGTGCGACTTAAACTGTAAATTGCTTAAACCTACCGGACCTTGTTTTAACTTCCCAAACTATATACATAAGTCAGCTTCCAGATGTCTTGCCCATTTGTCTTCATCGACTGCATGCAATCTCCAGAGAAGCCACGTTCGCTCTCCCTCTTCACTTCGGTTCTCTCTCTCTCTTTCTCTCTTCTTTTCGTTCTTGTTTGGTGTTGGGGAGCTTGCACCCATTTTGGATTGGGTTTCTGCTTCTCCCATTCTCTGTTGCTATGTCTTCATCTCATGCATGTGTGATTGCTTTGATTTGTTTTGATTTCTTAGTGGATTGGAGCTTGATTCAGAAGATTTGTCAGATTTGAGGCAAGTATAAGTACAGGTTTTGATAACACATATGGGTATTATTTGATTGCTTGGATTCATTCTCATTCTCTTTAGAGAAATGTTTTACAGCCATTTTCTAAGCTATGAGAATCAGTTGAGCTTGTTTTATTCAGTTTCTGTACAAAAATTTCGTTTCTGTAATCTTCCCGAACTCGTATTCTGTATTGTACGGCTAAGCCGTAAATTTCTACGGCTCGCTTTCCAGAGACTCGAAAAATCTGAATTGTTCTACGGCTAGGATACGGCTAAGCCGTAATTTGTCCTACGGCTGAGCCGTAAGCTAGCCGTGACCCAACCGTGACCCCAGCCGTGAATTTAATCTCTGATCAGTCGAAACTTTTCTGATATCAGTACTCCTACGGTGAGGCTACGGCTAAGCCGTGGAATGCTACGGCTAAGCCGTGGATTGGTCTACGGCTAAGCCGTATACTGACTGTAGCTCAGCCGTGAGATGTATCAGATCAGAGGTGGAAAAGCTGACAGTTTAGCCGTGTTCTGAAGGGAACCACGGCTAAGCCGTAGTGCATATTGCGGCTCCGCCGTAGGATGCCACGGCTAAGCCGTAGGTCACCCATGGCTAAACCGTAAGACCTGTAAACTATCGGTTAAACTTAGGCTAATGGTGTGACCTTGTAGGGCTCAAATACAGGTTAACCATACCCGTACACCGGCCCGATGGACTCTTTGGATCGCATGAATAGTCTGTTAGGCTGTGACTTGTTCATGTGAGCGTTGATCACTGTTAAGCACCTCCCCATGGGTGTTGGTTTAAGGGACTTCGATGCACATAAGGATTATATTGCAACACTAGGATGGCAACGGTGCATCGAATAACTTAAAACTACATCAACATGCACGGTTAGTGACAGTGATGCAACTAGATTAGACTTGGCTTGTAATGAACCTTGATTCCGTATTAATCTGAGATGCATTGCATATTGTTTATGGTTTTGCCCTCTGTTCTGTTAATCTATGTTATGCATTCCTCAGTCATTTTGCTTTCGTTCTGTATCTCTGTATTATTCTTCGCTCTGTACTATGTTTTGATCTATGCTATGCTTTGTATATTCTCTGGCTTTGTATATCTCTGATTTTTGGGTATTCCCTGGTGGCTCTGCCCAGAGGTTAATACGTGAGGATAAGATCTGGTCTTTGTCATCGGTGAGTCCAAAGCGGATAATCTCCCTTTCTATGGATTTGATTTGATTGGTATTAGTCTGGCTCTACTCAGCCTCAGCCCTAGGATACCCGACGGGGTTACCTCTGGCGTAGATCTCTGTATCTCTGTTTTAACTGCAGTGTTGCTTTGTCTTGGGACCCCGGAACCCAGGAACCGAGACCCGTTGTACCTTTGGCCTGGACAGCAGTGTTCTCCTCTGCTCTGCTCTGCTCTGCTCTCTTTTGGAGAGAACATGGTTAACGTAGTAGCCAATTAGTTCAGTATTCTATGTTTTGATTCACATATCATGTTTTACTTCTATGCACGATTTGCTTAGTTTCCTAATATGGAACTCTGTATTTAATCTTCTGTCATTATTATATCCTCTTTGATACTATGCGTGTTTCACCCCTGTTACTTATATTTGCTGGATCGTTGTATTCATTTGTGTTGTCTGTGGTGTTGCAGGCACAGATACCTTGCCCAGCTCCCCGGCGGTCGAGGAGGCTGCAGGGGCGAGTGTAGAGGCACCCTCCGGTCTGGCAGAGTGGGCCTGATCACTTCTGCCAAGTGCGTGCATGCATACCAGTGGCTTTTATTTTGCATTTTGGTTTTTGAGAGCTTGTATTTGGACTTTGGACTTTGGACTTGTATTCTGTATATTTTGTGTATATTGATTTTGGTGTGTATTCGGTTTTATCTCAGTGTATTTGTCTTTGTCTTTTCCGTTTCGTATTTGCTTTGGCTTCCGCTATTTTATTTTCCTTTGTTGCTTGCTATGATATGTACAGCTTCCGCGTACGCTTAGTTCGCACGTGTTAGATCCCTTGTGTGCGTGCATCTGGACTGGGTTTGGGTGCACGTGCACGGGAGTACGTGTGTCACCGGTTTAGCTTTTCGCTAACCCCCGAATTCTGGGCTCGGGTCGTGACATACGTATTGTATGGTATCAGAGCATGCTAGTTATAAGCATGTAGGCATCTAAGATCGTGGTGAGACAACGCTATCAACTATCTGACTCGAAGTCTCATAGGTTGATTTGGGATCGGACTAACTCAGGGGCATTTTATATTTGTGTGTTGTGTTCTTTTCCTTTTGCAGGATGGCATCAGGATCAGGATCTAGGGATGAGAATCAACAGGGCCACAATGGTGATAGTGGATCGGTACCCCCACACATCAGTAGTGAGGAGCGGATGATGATGATGATGCAGTCTATGCAGTCATTACAGGCACAGATGGCATCCATGGTAGATAGACAGAGTCAGGCTGCCGCAGTAGCATCACCTCGTATAGATCAGCAAGTGATTTTCCAGCCCAAGGAATCAGATCCAAATGCTCTTTTCGACAAGTTCCGTAAGCGAGGGGCGACCGAGTTTCATGGGATAGAGGATGCATTGCAGGCGGAGCAATGGTTGGAGCAGACTGAAGAGCTTTTTGATACGATTGTGTGCAGTAACAAGCAGAAGGTAGTTCTCACAGCCTCTATGCTTCGGAGTGTAGCTAAGACATGGTGGAGGAGTGTTAAGACTTCATTTCAGACTATGCCCAGTGCCACAGTTTGGGAGACCTTCAAGCAGCAATTCCGTCGTAAGTTCATGCCTCTCCACATTCAGCGAGCCAAGGAAGTGGAATTCTTCAACCTTCAGCAGAGACAGATGCCAGTTGCAGATTATGTACACAAGTTTACAGAGTTGTCCCACTTCGCAGAGGATATGGTGAACACGGAGCATAAGAAGGTGACTCGCTTCGTCAATGGTCTGAATCCGAGGCACAAACGCCACGTGGTTGCTTGTATGTGGCCGGCTACATTGGACGACACTATTGACAGGGCCTATGATGCAGAGGCCATCTTTGAGGAGGAGCGAACAGAGGCTAAGAGGGCAGCAGGTTTCAGTGGTAGAAGTCAGTTCCAGAAGAAGTTCAAGGGTAAGCAGGGCAGTTCGAGCAGTCCTCAGATAGTTTGCAGTCACTGTGGGAAGGATCACCCCACCGACAGATGTTGGAGGAAGAGTGGGGCTTGTTTCGGGTGTGGCTCTACGGACCACAGGCGGGCCCAATGCCCGAAGTTTCAGTCCTCTCCACAGACGAGACAGACAGGACCTACATCACAGGGCAGATCTCAGCCAGCTCGCCCAGGTCAGAAGCCGAACCGCCAGACAGCCCGAGCCTATGCTGCTACGCATGAGGGCGCGGAGGAGGCCACGGTAGTGGAAGGTAAAATTTTAATTTCTGATGCAGAAGCTTTAGCTTTATTTGACTCCGGGTCTACGCGTTCGTACGTAGCACCCCATTTTGCTGTGCAGCTTCGACAGCGACCCACACCACTTCCATACTTGTTGTTGGTATCCACTCCGGTTGGTAAACGGGTGGAGTGCAGTGTTTTCTACCCTCAGTGTGACGTGCGGATAGCTGGTCATCAGCTCCCAGTAGACCTCGTGTTGCTCACGACACTGGATTTTGATGTGATTCTTGGTATGGACTGGCTTGCGAGATATCATGCGTGTATCAATTGCTACAGCAAAGCTATCTACTTTGATTTGGGCAGCGGTTTTCGATTTGAAGGTAGCCAGACGAAGTGCCCGAGGCGTGTGATATCTGCTTGTAAGGCAGACAGGATGCTTCGTAGGGGATGTGAAGGATTTCTTGCATTCATTTCAGAGAAGAAAGATCAGCGACAGCTCAGCGAGATTCCAGTAGTCAGCGAGTTCCCGGATGTCTTTCCGGAGGATGTGCCAGGGTTACCACCAGCTCGAGAGATAGAGTTTGCGATTGATTTGATGCCAGGTACAGCACCCATCAGTAGAGCTCCATATCGTATGGCACCTGCAGAGTTGTTGGAATTAAAGAAACAGTTGCAGGATCTGTTGGACAAAGGGTTCATACGCCCAAGTGTTTCACCTTGGGGAGCTCCTGTATTGTTTGTCAAGAAGAAGGATGGCAATTTCCGGATGTGTATTGACTACAGGCAGTTGAACAAAGTGACTATCAAGAACAAATACCCATTGCCTAGGATTGATGAGTTGTTCGATCAACTTCAGGGTGCAGCTTACTTCTCTAAGATTGACTTGAGGTCAGGGTATCACCAGCTCAGGGTGAAGGATGAGGATGTTCCTAAGACAGCTTTCAGGACTCGGTATGGACACTACGAGTTCCTTGTCATGCCGTTTGGTTTGACGAACGCACCCGCAGCTTTTATGGCGTTGATGAACAGGGTGTTTACTTCCTTCTTGGACCAGTTCGTTGTGATTTTTATAGATGACATATTGGTCTATTCGAAGACTGCTGAGGAACATACAGACCATCTGAGGAAGGCATTGCAGCTGCTTCGAGATCACAAGTTGTATGCAAAGTTGGCTAAATGTGATTTCTGGCTAGAGCAAGTTGCATTTTTGGGACATGTGATTTCTAGAGATGGATTGATGGTGGATCCAGCTAAGATTGAGGCAGTAGTCCATTGGCCCCGTCCTAGATCAGTGACGGAGATTCGGAGTTTTCTGGGCTTGGCGGGATATTACCGCAGGTTTGTGCAGGATTTCTCGAAGATCTCAGCCCCGCTGACTCAGTTGACTCGGAAGAAGGTCCCGTATGAGTGGACAGAGAAGTGTGAGCGTAGTTTTCAGATGTTGAAAGAAAAGCTCACTACGGCGCCAGTGTTGACTCTCCCGGATGGTAGTGAGGGATTCATGATTTACTCAGATGCCTCTAGAGTTGGATTAGGCTGTGTACTGATGCAGAATCAGAAGGTGATTACCTATGGATCCAGACAGTTGAAAGAACATGAGAAGAACTATGCCACACATGACTTGGAGTTAGCAGCCATTGTATTTGCATTGAAGTTGTGGCGACATTACTTGTACGGTGTGAAGTTCGAGGTCCATTCCGATCATCACAGTCTGCAGTACTTGTTTGATCAGCATGACTTGAATATGAGGCAGCGTAGATGGTTGGAGTTCATCAAAGACTACGATTTTCCGATCAAGTACCACCCAGGCAAGGGGAATGTAGTTGCAGATGCACTTAGCAGGAGGACAGACAGTCTTCAGGCGTTGGCAGGATTCTATATGCTTGTGCATGATCAGCCTGTAGAGGTTCGGATGGTAGGTGAATTGGTGACATTAGCTACTACCGTCGTATTTCAGCCTGAGGTGATTCAGCAGATCAAGGATCGCCAGTTTGAGGACCCCCTCCTGGTGAAGTTCAAAGATCGGATTGCAGATCGACCCGATTTTAGCTTGGTGGATGGAGTTTTGTACTTCAGGAATAGATTGTGTGTTCCCGCTGTGGATGAGCTGAAAGATAAGTTGATGACAGATGCGCACGATGCCCGATATGCGATGCATCCCGGGAGTACGAAGATGTACCGGAACTTGAAGGATAGATTTTGGTGGAGCAATATGAAGCGGGAGATCGCAGGGTTCGTAGCTCGATGTTTGACCTGTCAGAGGGTAAAAGCTGATCATCAGCGACCTCCAGGATCATTGCATCCATTGCACACTCCGCAGTGGAAGTGGGAGCACATTACGATGGATTTCGTCTCCGGTTTTCCGCCGACCAGCAGAAAGAACAATGCGATCTGGGTCATAGTGGACAGATTGACCAAGTCAGCGCATTTCCTTCCGTTCAAGAAAGGGATGACATTCACGGAGATGGCCAGGAAGTTTGTTGACGAGATAGTCAGATTGCATGGCACCCCAGTATCGATTGTGTCAGATCGAGACAGTCGTTTTGTATCTTCATTCTGGAGAGCATTTCAGGAAGCTATGGGTACGAAGCTGAGTTTTAGTACGGCATACCACCCCCAGACTGATGGACAGTCGGAGCGTACCATTCAGACGTTGGAGGATATGCTCAGAGCTAGTGTGCTGAACTTTGAGAAGGAATGGGATACACATCTGGCCTTGTGTGAGTTTGCTTACAACAACAGCTTCCATGAGAGTATTGGTATGGCACCTTATGAGGCTCTATACGGACGCAAGTGCAGGACCCCAGTGTGCTGGGAAGAAGTTGGAACTAGAAGTTTCCATGGTCCGACAATCATTGCTGAGACGACAGAGAAAGTACAGAAGGTGATAGAGAATCTGAAGATTTCACGATCCAGGCAGAAGAGCTATGCTGATACTCGGAGGAGACCTTTGGCATTCCAAGTCGGAGATTGGGTGTTCCTTAAAGTTTCTCCGATGAAGGGCACAGTTCGATTTGGTCAGAAGGGCAAGTTAGCTCCGAGATATGTAGGACCGTTCGAAGTCAAGAGCCGAGTTGGAGATTTAGCCTATCGGTTGACACTTCCAGTTGAGTTCTCCGGTGTTCACGATGTGTTCCATGTGTCGATGCTCCGTAAATATGTGCCAGATCCGAGCCATGTGATTCGCTACGATGATATCCAGATTCAGCCTAATGCGACTTACGTTGAGCGTCCGCTTCGCATCGTTGGCACACGAGAGCAGATTCTCCGTACCAGGACTATCAGATGGGTTAAAGTGTTGTGGGAGCATCATGGTCCAGATGAGGCTACTTGGGAGCTAGAGGAGCAGCTAGCGCGCCAGTACCCACATCTCTTTGCGCAGGTAGGTAGTCATTCCGAGGACGGAATGATTCCTAGTGGGGGAGGATGTAACACTCCGATCCCCTTTGAGCCGGATTAGTGGCTCATTAGTGTGTGTTTTGTTTTGTTTATTTCTTTTGGACTTATTTTGGGTCATGGATAGGTAGTTGAGCAACCTTTGACCTGAGATAGGTAGTTCTAAGCCCTTTTTCGTAATTTTGCTTTTGTTTTGCTCATATCATCTTTGCATCATCTTGGTGTCGGCACGCGTATTTCGTTGAGCTCGACAATTTCCGTAACTGTGTCAGATCCGTTTGAAGTCAATTGGAGAAGATGGACCTTCGTGCGACTTAAACTGTAAATTGCTTAAACCTACCGGACCTTGTTTTAACTTCCCAAACTATATACATAAGTCAGCTTCCAGATGTCTTGCCCATTTGTCTTCATCGACTGCATGCAATCTCCAGAGAAGCCACGTTCTCTCTCCCTCTTCACTTCGGTTCTCTCTCTCTCTTTCTCTCTTCTTTTCGTTCTTGTTTGGTGTTGGGGAGCTTGCACCCATTTTGGATTGGGTTTCTGCTTCTCCCATTCTCTGTTGCTATGTCTTCATCTCATGCATGTGTGATTGCTTTGATTTGTTTTGATTTCTTAGTGGATTGGAGCTTGATTCAGAAGATTTGTCAGATTTGAGGCAAGTATAAGTACAGGTTTTGATAACACATATGGGTATTATTTGATTGCTTGGATTCATTCTCATTCTCTTTAGAGAAATGTTTTACAGCCATTTTCTAAGCTATGAGAATCAGTTGAGCTTGTTTTATTCAGTTTCTGTACAAAAATTTCGTTTCTGTAATCTTCCCGAACTCGTATTCTGTATTGTACGGCTAAGCCGTAAATTTCTACGGCTCGCTTTCCAGAGACTCGAAAAATCTGAATTGTTCTACGGCTAGGATACGGCTAAGCCGTAATTTGTCCTACGGCTGAGCCGTAAGCTAGCCGTGACCCAACCGTGACCCCAGCCGTGAATTTAATCTCTGATCAGTCGAAACTTTTCTGATATCAGTACTCCTACGGTGAGGCTACGGCTAAGCCGTGGAATGCTACGGCTAAGCCGTGGATTGGTCTACGGCTAAGCCGTATACTGACTGTAGCTCAGCCGTGAGATGTATCAGATCAGAGGTGGAAAAGCTGACAGTTTAGCCGTGTTCTGAAGGGAACCACGGCTAAGCCGTAGTGCATATTGCGGCTCCGCCGTAGGATGCCACGGCTAAGCCGTAGGTCACCCATGGCTAAACCGTAAGACCTGTAAACTATCGGTTAAACTTAGGCTAATGGTGTGACCTTGTAGGGCTCAAATACAGGTTAACCATACCCGTACACCGGCCCGATGGACTCTTTGGATCGCATGAATAGTCTGTTAGGCTGTGACTTGTTCATGTGAGCGTTGATCACTGTTAAGCACCTCCCCATGGGTGTTGGTTTAAGGGACTTCGATGCACATAAGGATTATATTGCAACACTAGGATGGCAACGGTGCATCGAATAACTTAAAACTACATCAACATGCACGGTTAGTGACAGTGATGCAACTAGATTAGACTTGGCTTGTAATGAACCTTGATTCCGTATTAATCTGAGATGCATTGCATATTGTTTATGGTTTTGCCCTCTGTTCTGTTAATCTATGTTATGCATTCCTCAGTCATTTTGCTTTCGTTCTGTATCTCTGTATTATTCTTCGCTCTGTACTATGTTTTGATCTATGCTATGCTTTGTATATTCTCTGGCTTTGTATATCTCTGATTTTTGGGTATTCCCTGGTGGCTCTGCCCAGAGGTTAATACGTGAGGATAAGATCTGGTCTTTGTCATCGGTGAGTCCAAAGCGGATAATCTCCCTTTCTATGGATTTGATTTGATTGGTATTAGTCTGGCTCTACTCAGCCTCAGCCCTAGGATACCCGACGGGGTTACCTCTGGCGTAGATCTCTGTATCTCTGTTTTAACTGCAGTGTTGCTTTGTCTTGGGACCCCGGAACCCAGGAACCGAGACCCGTTGTACCTTTGGCCTGGACAGCGGTGTTCTCCTCTGCTCTGCTCTGCTCTGCTCTCTTTTGGAGAGAACATGGTTAACGTAGTAGCCAATTAGTTCAGTATTCTATGTTTTGATTCACATATCATGTTTTACTTCTATGCACGATTTGCTTAGTTTCCTAATATGGAACTCTGTATTTAATCTTCTGTCATTATTATATCCTCTTTGATACTATGCGTGTTTCACCCCTGTTACTTATATTTGCTGGATCGTTGTATTCATTTGTGTTGTCTGTGGTGTTGCAGGCACAGATACCTTGCCCAGCTCCCCGGCGGTCGAGGAGGCTGCAGGGGCGAGTGTAGAGGCACCCTCCGGTCTGGCAGAGTGGGCCTGATCACTTCTGCCAAGTGCGTGCATGCATACCAGTGGCTTTTATTTTGCATTTTGGTTTTTGAGAGCTTGTATTTGGACTTTGGACTTTGGACTTGTATTCTGTATATTTTGTGTATATTGATTTTGGTGTGTATTCGGTTTTATCTCAGTGTATTTGTCTTTGTCTTTTCCGTTTCGTATTTGCTTTGGCTTCCGCTATTTTATTTTCCTTTGTTGCTTGCTATGATATGTACAGCTTCCGCGTACGCTTAGTTCGCACGTGTTAGATCCCTTGTGTGCGTGCATCTGGACTGGGTTTGGGTGCACGTGCACGGGAGTACGTGTGTCACCGGTTTAGCTTTTCGCTAACCCCCGAATTCTGGGCTCGGGTCGTGACATACGTATTGTATGGTATCAGAGCATGCTAGTTATAAGCATGTAGGCATCTAAGATCGTGGTGAGACAACGCTATCAACTATCTGACTCGAAGTCTCATAGGTTGATTTGGGATCGGACTAACTCAGGGGCATTTTATATTTGTGTGTTGTGTTCTTTTCCTTTTGCAGGATGGCATCAGGATCAGGATCTAGGGATGAGAATCAACAGGGCCACAATGGTGATAGTGGATCGGTACCCCCACACATCAGTAGTGAGGAGCGGATGATGATGATGATGCAGTCTATGCAGTCATTACAGGCACAGATGGCATCCATGGTAGATAGACAGAGTCAGGCTGCCGCAGTAGCATCACCTCGTATAGATCAGCAAGTGATTTTCCAGCCCAAGGAATCAGATCCAAATGCTCTTTTCGACAAGTTCCGTAAGCGAGGGGCGACCGAGTTTCATGGGATAGAGGATGCATTGCAGGCGGAGCAATGGTTGGAGCAGACTGAAGAGCTTTTTGATACGATTGTGTGCAGTAACAAGCAGAAGGTAGTTCTCACAGCCTCTATGCTTCGGAGTGTAGCTAAGACATGGTGGAGGAGTGTTAAGACTTCATTTCAGACTATGCCCAGTGCCACAGTTTGGGAGACCTTCAAGCAGCAATTCCGTCGTAAGTTCATGCCTCTCCACATTCAGCGAGCCAAGGAAGTGGAATTCTTCAACCTTCAGCAGAGACAGATGCCAGTTGCAGATTATGTACACAAGTTTACAGAGTTGTCCCACTTCGCAGAGGATATGGTGAACACGGAGCATAAGAAGGTGACTCGCTTCGTCAATGGTCTGAATCCGAGGCACAAACGCCACGTGGTTGCTTGTATGTGGCCGGCTACATTGGACGACGCTATTGACAGGGCCTATGATGCAGAGGCCATCTTTGAGGAGGAGCGAACAGAGGCTAAGAGGGCAGCAGGTTTCAGTGGTAGAAGTCAGTTCCAGAAGAAGTTCAAGGGTAAGCAGGGCAGTTCGAGCAGTCCTCAGATAGTTTGCAGTCACTGTGGGAAGGATCACCCCACCGACAGATGTTGGAGGAAGAGTGGGGCTTGTTTCGGGTGTGGCTCTACGGACCACAGGCGGGCCCAATGCCCGAAGTTTCAGTCCTCTCCACAGACGAGACAGACAGGACCTACATCACAGGGCAGATCTCAGCCAGCTCGCCCAGGTCAGAAGCCGAACCGCCAGACAGCCCGAGCCTATGCTGCTACGCATGAGGGCGCGGAGGAGGCCACGGTAGTGGAAGGTAAAATTTTAATTTCTGATGCAGAAGCTTTAGCTTTATTTGACTCCGGGTCTACGCGTTCGTACGTAGCACCCCATTTTGCTGTGCAGCTTCGACAGCGACCCACACCACTTCCATACTTGTTGTTGGTATCCACTCCGGTTGGTAAACGGGTGGAGTGCAGTGTTTTCTACCCTCAGTGTGACGTGCGGATAGCTGGTCATCAGCTCCCAGTAGACCTCGTGTTGCTCACGACACTGGATTTTGATGTGATTCTTGGTATGGACTGGCTTGCGAGATATCATGCGTGTATCAATTGCTACAGCAAAGCTATCTACTTTGATTTGGGCAGCGGTTTTCGATTTGAAGGTAGCCAGACGAAGTGCCCGAGGCGTGTGATATCTGCTTGTAAGGCAGACAGGATGCTTCGTAGGGGATGTGAAGGATTTCTTGCATTCATTTCAGAGAAGAAAGATCAGCGACAGCTCAGCGAGATTCCAGTAGTCAGCGAGTTCCCGGATGTCTTTCCGGAGGATGTGCCAGGGTTACCACCAGCTCGAGAGATAGAGTTTGCGATTGATTTGATGCCAGGTACAGCACCCATCAGTAGAGCTCCATATCGTATGGCACCTGCAGAGTTGTTGGAATTAAAGAAACAGTTGCAGGATCTGTTGGACAAAGGGTTCATACGCCCAAGTGTTTCACCTTGGGGAGCTCCTGTATTGTTTGTCAAGAAGAAGGATGGCAATTTCCGGATGTGTATTGACTACAGGCAGTTGAACAAAGTGACTATCAAGAACAAATACCCATTGCCTAGGATTGATGAGTTGTTCGATCAACTTCAGGGTGCAGCTTACTTCTCTAAGATTGACTTGAGGTCAGGGTATCACCAGCTCAGGGTGAAGGATGAGGATGTTCCTAAGACAGCTTTCAGGACTCGGTATGGACACTACGAGTTCCTTGTCATGCCGTTTGGTTTGACGAACGCACCCGCAGCTTTTATGGCGTTGATGAACAGGGTGTTTACTTCCTTCTTGGACCAGTTCGTTGTGATTTTTATAGATGACATATTGGTCTATTCGAAGACTGCTGAGGAACATACAGACCATCTGAGGAAGGCATTGCAGCTGCTTCGAGATCACAAGTTGTATGCAAAGTTGGCTAAATGTGATTTCTGGCTAGAGCAAGTTGCATTTTTGGGACATGTGATTTCTAGAGATGGATTGATGGTGGATCCAGCTAAGATTGAGGCAGTAGTCCATTGGCCCCGTCCTAGATCAGTGACGGAGATTCGGAGTTTTCTGGGCTTGGCGGGATATTACCGCAGGTTTGTGCAGGATTTCTCGAAGATCTCAGCCCCGCTGACTCAGTTGACTCGGAAGAAGGTCCCGTATGAGTGGACAGAGAAGTGTGAGCGTAGTTTTCAGATGTTGAAAGAAAAGCTCACTACGGCGCCAGTGTTGACTCTCCCGGATGGTAGTGAGGGATTCATGATTTACTCAGATGCCTCTAGAGTTGGATTAGGCTGTGTACTGATGCAAAATCAGAAGGTGATTGCCTATGGATCCAGACAGTTGAAAGAACATGAGAAGAACTATGCCACACATGACTTGGAGTTAGCAGCCATTGTATTTGCATTGAAGTTGTGGCGACATTACTTGTACGGTGTGAAGTTCGAGGTCCATTCCGATCATCACAGTCTGCAGTACTTGTTTGATCAGCATGACTTGAATATGAGGCAGCGTAGATGGTTGGAGTTCATCAAAGACTACGATTTTCCGATCAAGTACCACCCAGGCAAGGGGAATGTAGTTGCAGATGCACTTAGCAGGAGGACAGACAGTCTTCAGGCGTTGGCAGGATTCTATATGCTTGTGCATGATCAGCCTGTAGAGGTTCGGATGGTAGGTGAATTGGTGACATTAGCTACTACCGTCGTATTTCAGCCTGAGGTGATTCAGCAGATCAAGGATCGCCAGTTTGAGGACCCCCTCCTGGTGAAGTTCAAAGATCGGATTGCAGATCGACCCGATTTTAGCTTGGTGGATGGAGTTTTGTACTTCAGGAATAGATTGTGTGTTCCCGCTGTGGATGAGCTGAAAGATAAGTTGATGACAGATGCGCACGATGCCCGATATGCGATGCATCCCGGGAGTACGAAGATGTACCGGAACTTGAAGGATAGATTTTGGTGGAGCAATATGAAGCGGGAGATCGCAGGGTTCGTAGCTCGATGTTTGACCTGTCAGAGGGTAAAAGCTGATCATCAGCGACCTCCAGGATCATTGCATCCATTGCACACTCCGCAGTGGAAGTGGGAGCACATTACGATGGATTTCGTCTCCGGTTTTCCGCCGACCAGCAGAAAGAACAATGCGATCTGGGTCATAGTGGACAGATTGACCAAGTCAGCGCATTTCCTTCCGTTCAAGAAAGGGATGACATTCACGGAGATGGCCAGGAAGTTTGTTGACGAGATAGTCAGATTGCATGGCACCCCAGTATCGATTGTGTCAGATCGAGACAGTCGTTTTGTATCTTCATTCTGGAGAGCATTTCAGGAAGCTATGGGTACGAAGCTGAGTTTTAGTACGGCATACCACCCCCAGACTGATGGACAGTCGGAGCGTACCATTCAGACGTTGGAGGATATGCTCAGAGCTAGTGTGCTGAACTTTGAGAAGGAATGGGATACACATCTGGCCTTGTGTGAGTTTGCTTACAACAACAGCTTCCATGAGAGTATTGGTATGGCACCTTATGAGGCTCTATACGGACGCAAGTGCAGGACCCCAGTGTGCTGGGAAGAAGTTGGAACTAGAAGTTTCCATGTCCGACAATCATTGCTGAGACGACAGAGAAAGTACAGAAGGTGATAGAGAATCTGAAGATTTCACGATCCAGGCAGAAGAGCTATGCTGATACTCGGAGGAGACCTTTGGCATTCCAAGTCGGAGATTGGGTGTTCCTTAAAGTTTCTCCGATGAAGGGCACAGTTCGATTTGGTCAGAAGGGCAAGTTAGCTCCGAGATATGTAGGACCGTTCGAAGTCAAGAGCCGAGTTGGAGATTTAGCCTATCGGTTGACACTTCCAGTTGAGTTCTCCGGTGTTCACGATGTGTTCCATGTGTCGATGCTCCGTAAATATGTGCCAGATCCGAGCCATGTGATTCGCTACGATGATATCCAGATTCAGCCTAATGCGACTTACGTTGAGCGTCCGCTTCGCATCGTTGGCACACGAGAGCAGATTCTCCGTACCAGGACTATCAGATGGGTTAAAGTGTTGTGGGAGCATCATGGTCCAGATGAGGCTACTTGGGAGCTAGAGGAGCAGCTAGCGCGCCAGTACCCACATCTCTTTGCGCAGGTAGGTAGTCATTCCGAGGACGGAATGATTCCTAGTGGGGGAGGATGTAACACTCCGATCCCCTTTGAGCCGGATTAGTGGCTCATTAGTGTGTGTTTTGTTTTGTTTATTTCTTTTGGACTTATTTTGGGTCATGGATAGGTAGTTGAGCAACCTTTGACCTGAGATAGGTAGTTCTAAGCCCTTTTTCGTAATTTTGCTTTTGTTTTGCTCATATCATCTTTGCATCATCTTGGTGTCGGCACGCGTATTTCGTTGAGCTCGACAATTTCCGTAACTGTGTCAGATCCGTTTGAAGTCAATTGGAGAAGATGGACCTTCGTGCGACTTAAACTGTAAATTGCTTAAACCTACCGGACCTTGTTTTAACTTCCCAAACTATATACATAAGTCAGCTTCCAGATGTCTTGCCCATTTGTCTTCATCGACTGCATGCAATCTCCAGAGAAGCCACGTTCGCTCTCCCTCTTCACTTCGGTTCTCTCTCTCTCTTTCTCTCTTCTTTTCGTTCTTGTTTGGTGTTGGGGAGCTTGCACCCATTTTGGATTGGGTTTCTGCTTCTCCCATTCTCTGTTGCTATGTCTTCATCTCATGCATGTGTGATTGCTTTGATTTGTTTTGATTTCTTAGTGGATTGGAGCTTGATTCAGAAGATTTGTCAGATTTGAGGCAAGTATAAGTACAGGTTTTGATAACACATATGGGTATTATTTGATTGCTTGGATTCATTCTCATTCTCTTTAGAGAAATGTTTTACAGCCATTTTCTAAGCTATGAGAATCAGTTGAGCTTGTTTTATTCAGTTTCTGTACAAAAATTTCGTTTCTGTAATCTTCCCGAACTCGTATTCTGTATTGTACGGCTAAGCCGTAAATTTCTACGGCTCGCTTTCCAGAGACTCGAAAAATCTGAATTGTTCTACGGCTAGGATACGGCTAAGCCGTAATTTGTCCTACGGCTGAGCCGTAAGCTAGCCGTGACCCAACCGTGACCCCAGCCGTGAATTTAATCTCTGATCAGTCGAAACTTTTCTGATATCAGTACTCCTACGGTGAGGCTACGGCTAAGCCGTGGAATGCTACGGCTAAGCCGTGGATTGGTCTACGGCTAAGCCGTATACTGACTGTAGCTCAGCCGTGAGATGTATCAGATCAGAGGTGGAAAAGCTGACAGTTTAGCCGTGTTCTGAAGGGAACCACGGCTAAGCCGTAGTGCATATTGCGGCTCCGCCGTAGGATGCCACGGCTAAGCCGTAGGTCACCCATGGCTAAACCGTAAGACCTGTAAACTATCGGTTAAACTTAGGCTAATGGTGTGACCTTGTAGGGCTCAAATACAGGTTAACCATACCCGTACACCGGCCCGATGGACTCTTTGGATCGCATGAATAGTCTGTTAGGCTGTGACTTGTTCATGTGAGCGTTGATCACTGTTAAGCACCTCCCCATGGGTGTTGGTTTAAGGGACTTCGATGCACATAAGGATTATATTGCAACACTAGGATGGCAACGGTGCATCGAATAACTTAAAACTACATCAACATGCACGGTTAGTGACAGTGATGCAACTAGATTAGACTTGGCTTGTAATGAACCTTGATTCCGTATTAATCTGAGATGCATTGCATATTGTTTATGGTTTTGCCCTCTGTTCTGTTAATCTATGTTATGCATTCCTCAGTCATTTTGCTTTCGTTCTGTATCTCTGTATTATTCTTCGCTCTGTACTATGTTTTGATCTATGCTATGCTTTGTATATTCTCTGGCTTTGTATATCTCTGATTTTTGGGTATTCCCTGGTGGCTCTGCCCAGAGGTTAATACGTGAGGATAAGATCTGGTCTTTGTCATCGGTGAGTCCAAAGCGGATAATCTCCCTTTCTATGGATTTGATTTGATTGGTATTAGTCTGGCTCTACTCAGCCTCAGCCCTAGGATACCCGACGGGGTTACCTCTGGCGTAGATCTCTGTATCTCTGTTTTAACTGCAGTGTTGCTTTGTCTTGGGACCCCGGAACCCAGGAACCGAGACCCGTTGTACCTTTGGCCTGGACAGCGGTGTTCTCCTCTGCTCTGCTCTGCTCTGCTCTCTTTTGGAGAGAACATGGTTAACGTAGTAGCCAATTAGTTCAGTATTCTATGTTTTGATTCACATATCATGTTTTACTTCTATGCACGATTTGCTTAGTTTCCTAATATGGAACTCTGTATTTAATCTTCTGTCATTATTATATCCTCTTTGATACTATGCGTGTTTCACCCCTGTTACTTATATTTGCTGGATCGTTGTATTCATTTGTGTTGTCTGTGGTGTTGCAGGCACAGATACCTTGCCCAGCTCCCCGGCGGTCGAGGAGGCTGCAGGGGCGAGTGTAGAGGCACCCTCCGGTCTGGCAGAGTGGGCCTGATCACTTCTGCCAAGTGCGTGCATGCATACCAGTGGCTTTTATTTTGCATTTTGGTTTTTGAGAGCTTGTATTTGGACTTTGGACTTTGGACTTGTATTCTGTATATTTTGTGTATATTGATTTTGGTGTGTATTCGGTTTTATCTCAGTGTATTTGTCTTTGTCTTTTCCGTTTCGTATTTGCTTTGGCTTCCGCTATTTTATTTTCCTTTGTTGCTTGCTATGATATGTACAGCTTCCGCGTACGCTTAGTTCGCACGTGTTAGATCCCTTGTGTGCGTGCATCTGGACTGGGTTTGGGTGCACGTGCACGGGAGTACGTGTGTCACCGGTTTAGCTTTTCGCTAACCCCCGAATTCTGGGCTCGGGTCGTGACATACGTATTGTATGGTATCAGAGCATGCTAGTTATAAGCATGTAGGCATCTAAGATCGTGGTGAGACAACGCTATCAACTATCTGACTCGAAGTCTCATAGGTTGATTTGGGATCGGACTAACTCAGGGGCATTTTATATTTGTGTGTTGTGTTCTTTTCCTTTTGCAGGATGGCATCAGGATCAGGATCTAGGGATGAGAATCAACAGGGCCACAATGGTGATAGTGGATCGGTACCCCCACACATCAGTAGTGAGGAGCGGATGATGATGATGATGCAGTCTATGCAGTCATTACAGGCACAGATGGCATCCATGGTAGATAGACAGAGTCAGGCTGCCGCAGTAGCATCACCTCGTATAGATCAGCAAGTGATTTTCCAGCCCAAGGAATCAGATCCAAATGCTCTTTTCGACAAGTTCCGTAAGCGAGGGGCGACCGAGTTTCATGGGATAGAGGATGCATTGCAGGCGGAGCAATGGTTGGAGCAGACTGAAGAGCTTTTTGATACGATTGTGTGCAGTAACAAGCAGAAGGTAGTTCTCACAGCCTCTATGCTTCGGAGTGTAGCTAAGACATGGTGGAGGAGTGTTAAGACTTCATTTCAGACTATGCCCAGTGCCACAGTTTGGGAGACCTTCAAGCAGCAATTCCGTCGTAAGTTCATGCCTCTCCACATTCAGCGAGCCAAGGAAGTGGAATTCTTCAACCTTCAGCAGAGACAGATGCCAGTTGCAGATTATGTACACAAGTTTACAGAGTTGTCCCACTTCGCAGAGGATATGGTGAACACGGAGCATAAGAAGGTGACTCGCTTCGTCAATGGTCTGAATCCGAGGCACAAACGCCACGTGGTTGCTTGTATGTGGCCGGCTACATTGGACGACGCTATTGACAGGGCCTATGATGCAGAGGCCATCTTTGAGGAGGAGCGAACAGAGGCTAAGAGGGCAGCAGGTTTCAGTGGTAGAAGTCAGTTCCAGAAGAAGTTCAAGGGTAAGCAGGGCAGTTCGAGCAGTCCTCAGATAGTTTGCAGTCACTGTGGGAAGGATCACCCCACCGACAGATGTTGGAGGAAGAGTGGGGCTTGTTTCGGGTGTGGCTCTACGGACCACAGGCGGGCCCAATGCCCGAAGTTTCAGTCCTCTCCACAGACGAGACAGACAGGACCTACATCACAGGGCAGATCTCAGCCAGCTCGCCCAGGTCAGAAGCCGAACCGCCAGACAGCCCGAGCCTATGCTGCTACGCATGAGGGCGCGGAGGAGGCCACGGTAGTGGAAGGTAAAATTTTAATTTCTGATGCAGAAGCTTTAGCTTTATTTGACTCCGGGTCTACGCGTTCGTACGTAGCACCCCATTTTGCTGTGCAGCTTCGACAGCGACCCACACCACTTCCATACTTGTTGTTGGTATCCACTCCGGTTGGTAAACGGGTGGAGTGCAGTGTTTTCTACCCTCAGTGTGACGTGCGGATAGCTGGTCATCAGCTCCCAGTAGACCTCGTGTTGCTCACGACACTGGATTTTGATGTGATTCTTGGTATGGACTGGCTTGCGAGATATCATGCGTGTATCAATTGCTACAGCAAAGCTATCTACTTTGATTTGGGCAGCGGTTTTCGATTTGAAGGTAGCCAGACGAAGTGCCCGAGGCGTGTGATATCTGCTTGTAAGGCAGACAGGATGCTTCGTAGGGGATGTGAAGGATTTCTTGCATTCATTTCAGAGAAGAAAGATCAGCGACAGCTCAGCGAGATTCCAGTAGTCAGCGAGTTCCCGGATGTCTTTCCGGAGGATGTGCCAGGGTTACCACCAGCTCGAGAGATAGAGTTTGCGATTGATTTGATGCCAGGTACAGCACCCATCAGTAGAGCTCCATATCGTATGGCACCTGCAGAGTTGTTGGAATTAAAGAAACAGTTGCAGGATCTGTTGGACAAAGGGTTCATACGCCCAAGTGTTTCACCTTGGGGAGCTCCTGTATTGTTTGTCAAGAAGAAGGATGGCAATTTCCGGATGTGTATTGACTACAGGCAGTTGAACAAAGTGACTATCAAGAACAAATACCCATTGCCTAGGATTGATGAGTTGTTCGATCAACTTCAGGGTGCAGCTTACTTCTCTAAGATTGACTTGAGGTCAGGGTATCACCAGCTCAGGGTGAAGGATGAGGATGTTCCTAAGACAGCTTTCAGGACTCGGTATGGACACTACGAGTTCCTTGTCATGCCGTTTGGTTTGACGAACGCACCCGCAGCTTTTATGGCGTTGATGAACAGGGTGTTTACTTCCTTCTTGGACCAGTTCGTTGTGATTTTTATAGATGACATATTGGTCTATTCGAAGACTGCTGAGGAACATACAGACCATCTGAGGAAGGCATTGCAGCTGCTTCGAGATCACAAGTTGTATGCAAAGTTGGCTAAATGTGATTTCTGGCTAGAGCAAGTTGCATTTTTGGGACATGTGATTTCTAGAGATGGATTGATGGTGGATCCAGCTAAGATTGAGGCAGTAGTCCATTGGCCCCGTCCTAGATCAGTGACGGAGATTCGGAGTTTTCTGGGCTTGGCGGGATATTACCGCAGGTTTGTGCAGGATTTCTCGAAGATCTCAGCCCCGCTGACTCAGTTGACTCGGAAGAAGGTCCCGTATGAGTGGACAGAGAAGTGTGAGCGTAGTTTTCAGATGTTGAAAGAAAAGCTCACTACGGCGCCAGTGTTGACTCTCCCGGATGGTAGTGAGGGATTCATGATTTACTCAGATGCCTCTAGAGTTGGATTAGGCTGTGTACTGATGCAGAATCAGAAGGTGATTGCCTATGGATCCAGACAGTTGAAAGAACATGAGAAGAACTATGCCACACATGACTTGGAGTTAGCAGCCATTGTATTTGCATTGAAGTTGTGGCGACATTACTTGTACGGTGTGAAGTTCGAGGTCCATTCCGATCATCACAGTCTGCAGTACTTGTTTGATCAGCATGACTTGAATATGAGGCAGCGTAGATGGTTGGAGTTCATCAAAGACTACGATTTTCCGATCAAGTACCACCCAGGCAAGGGGAATGTAGTTGCAGATGCACTTAGCAGGAGGACAGACAGTCTTCAGGCGTTGGCAGGATTCTATATGCTTGTGCATGATCAGCCTGTAGAGGTTCGGATGGTAGGTGAATTGGTGACATTAGCTACTACCGTCGTATTTCAGCCTGAGGTGATTCAGCAGATCAAGGATCGCCAGTTTGAGGACCCCCTCCTGGTGAAGTTCAAAGATCGGATTGCAGATCGACCCGATTTTAGCTTGGTGGATGGAGTTTTGTACTTCAGGAATAGATTGTGTGTTCCCGCTGTGGATGAGCTGAAAGATAAGTTGATGACAGATGCGCACGATGCCCGATATGCGATGCATCCCGGGAGTACGAAGATGTACCGGAACTTGAAGGATAGATTTTGGTGGAGCAATATGAAGCGGGAGATCGCAGGGTTCGTAGCTCGATGTTTGACCTGTCAGAGGGTAAAAGCTGATCATCAGCGACCTCCAGGATCATTGCATCCATTGCACACTCCGCAGTGGAAGTGGGAGCACATTACGATGGATTTCGTCTCCGGTTTTCCGCCGACCAGCAGAAAGAACAATGCGATCTGGGTCATAGTGGACAGATTGACCAAGTCAGCGCATTTCCTTCCGTTCAAGAAAGGGATGACATTCACGGAGATGGCCAGGAAGTTTGTTGACGAGATAGTCAGATTGCATGGCACCCCAGTATCGATTGTGTCAGATCGAGACAGTCGTTTTGTATCTTCATTCTGGAGAGCATTTCAGGAAGCTATGGGTACGAAGCTGAGTTTTAGTACGGCATACCACCCCCAGACTGATGGACAGTCGGAGCGTACCATTCAGACGTTGGAGGATATGCTCAGAGCTAGTGTGCTGAACTTTGAGAAGGAATGGGATACACATCTGGCCTTGTGTGAGTTTGCTTACAACAACAGCTTCCATGAGAGTATTGGTATGGCACCTTATGAGGCTCTATACGGACGCAAGTGCAGGACCCCAGTGTGCTGGGAAGAAGTTGGAACTAGAAGTTTCCATGTCCGACAATCATTGCTGAGACGACAGAGAAAGTACAGAAGGTGATAGAGAATCTGAAGATTTCACGATCCAGGCAGAAGAGCTATGCTGATACTCGGAGGAGACCTTTGGCATTCCAAGTCGGAGATTGGGTGTTCCTTAAAGTTTCTCCGATGAAGGGCACAGTTCGATTTGGTCAGAAGGGCAAGTTAGCTCCGAGATATGTAGGACCGTTCGAAGTCAAGAGCCGAGTTGGAGATTTAGCCTATCGGTTGACACTTCCAGTTGAGTTCTCCGGTGTTCACGATGTGTTCCATGTGTCGATGCTCCGTAAATATGTGCCAGATCCGAGCCATGTGATTCGCTACGATGATATCCAGATTCAGCCTAATGCGACTTACGTTGAGCGTCCGCTTCGCATCGTTGGCACACGAGAGCAGATTCTCCGTACCAGGACTATCAGATGGGTTAAAGTGTTGTGGGAGCATCATGGTCCAGATGAGGCTACTTGGGAGCTAGAGGAGCAGCTAGCGCGCCAGTACCCACATCTCTTTGCGCAGGTAGGTAGTCATTCCGAGGACGGAATGATTCCTAGTGGGGGAGGATGTAACACTCCGATCCCCTTTGAGCCGGATTAGTGGCTCATTAGTGTGTGTTTTGTTTTGTTTATTTCTTTTGGACTTATTTTGGGTCATGGATAGGTAGTTGAGCAACCTTTGACCTGAGATAGGTAGTTCTAAGCCCTTTTTCGTAATTTTGCTTTTGTTTTGCTCATATCATCTTTGCATCATCTTGGTGTCGGCACGCGTATTTCGTTGAGCTCGACAATTTCCGTAACTGTGTCAGATCCGTTTGAAGTCAATTGGAGAAGATGGACCTTCGTGCGACTTAAACTGTAAATTGCTTAAACCTACCGGACCTTGTTTTAACTTCCCAAACTATATACATAAGTCAGCTTCCAGATGTCTTGCCCATTTGTCTTCATCGACTGCATGCAATCTCCAGAGAAGCCACGTTCTCTCTCCCTCTTCACTTCGGTTCTCTCTCTCTCTTTCTCTCTTCTTTTCGTTCTTGTTTGGTGTTGGGGAGCTTGCACCCATTTTGGATTGGGTTTCTGCTTCTCCCATTCTCTGTTGCTATGTCTTCATCTCATGCATGTGTGATTGCTTTGATTTGTTTTGATTTCTTAGTGGATTGGAGCTTGATTCAGAAGATTTGTCAGATTTGAGGCAAGTATAAGTACAGGTTTTGATAACACATATGGGTATTATTTGATTGCTTGGATTCATTCTCATTCTCTTTAGAGAAATGTTTTACAGCCATTTTCTAAGCTATGAGAATCAGTTGAGCTTGTTTTATTCAGTTTCTGTACAAAAATTTCGTTTCTGTAATCTTCCCGAACTCGTATTCTGTATTGTACGGCTAAGCCGTAAATTTCTACGGCTCGCTTTCCAGAGACTCGAAAAATCTGAATTGTTCTACGGCTAGGATACGGCTAAGCCGTAATTTGTCCTACGGCTGAGCCGTAAGCTAGCCGTGACCCAACCGTGACCCCAGCCGTGAATTTAATCTCTGATCAGTCGAAACTTTTCTGATATCAGTACTCCTACGGTGAGGCTACGGCTAAGCCGTGGAATGCTACGGCTAAGCCGTGGATTGGTCTACGGCTAAGCCGTATACTGACTGTAGCTCAGCCGTGAGATGTATCAGATCAGAGGTGGAAAAGCTGACAGTTTAGCCGTGTTCTGAAGGGAACCACGGCTAAGCCGTAGTGCATATTGCGGCTCCGCCGTAGGATGCCACGGCTAAGCCGTAGGTCACCCATGGCTAAACCGTAAGACCTGTAAACTATCGGTTAAACTTAGGCTAATGGTGTGACCTTGTAGGGCTCAAATACAGGTTAACCATACCCGTACACCGGCCCGATGGACTCTTTGGATCGCATGAATAGTCTGTTAGGCTGTGACTTGTTCATGTGAGCGTTGATCACTGTTAAGCACCTCCCCATGGGTGTTGGTTTAAGGGACTTCGATGCACATAAGGATTATATTGCAACACTAGGATGGCAACGGTGCATCGAATAACTTAAAACTACATCAACATGCACGGTTAGTGACAGTGATGCAACTAGATTAGACTTGGCTTGTAATGAACCTTGATTCCGTATTAATCTGAGATGCATTGCATATTGTTTATGGTTTTGCCCTCTGTTCTGTTAATCTATGTTATGCATTCCTCAGTCATTTTGCTTTCGTTCTGTATCTCTGTATTATTCTTCGCTCTGTACTATGTTTTGATCTATGCTATGCTTTGTATATTCTCTGGCTTTGTATATCTCTGATTTTTGGGTATTCCCTGGTGGCTCTGCCCAGAGGTTAATACGTGAGGATAAGATCTGGTCTTTGTCATCGGTGAGTCCAAAGCGGATAATCTCCCTTTCTATGGATTTGATTTGATTGGTATTAGTCTGGCTCTACTCAGCCTCAGCCCTAGGATACCCGACGGGGTTACCTCTGGCGTAGATCTCTGTATCTCTGTTTTAACTGCAGTGTTGCTTTGTCTTGGGACCCCGGAACCCAGGAACCGAGACCCGTTGTACCTTTGGCCTGGACAGCGGTGTTCTCCTCTGCTCTGCTCTGCTCTGCTCTCTTTTGGAGAGAACATGGTTAACGTAGTAGCCAATTAGTTCAGTATTCTATGTTTTGATTCACATATCATGTTTTACTTCTATGCACGATTTGCTTAGTTTCCTAATATGGAACTCTGTATTTAATCTTCTGTCATTATTATATCCTCTTTGATACTATGCGTGTTTCACCCCTGTTACTTATATTTGCTGGATCGTTGTATTCATTTGTGTTGTCTGTGGTGTTGCAGGCACAGATACCTTGCCCAGCTCCCCGGCGGTCGAGGAGGCTGCAGGGGCGAGTGTAGAGGCACCCTCCGGTCTGGCAGAGTGGGCCTGATCACTTCTGCCAAGTGCGTGCATGCATACCAGTGGCTTTTATTTTGCATTTTGGTTTTTGAGAGCTTGTATTTGGACTTTGGACTTTGGACTTGTATTCTGTATATTTTGTGTATATTGATTTTGGTGTGTATTCGGTTTTATCTCAGTGTATTTGTCTTTGTCTTTTCCGTTTCGTATTTGCTTTGGCTTCCGCTATTTTATTTTCCTTTGTTGCTTGCTATGATATGTACAGCTTCCGCGTACGCTTAGTTCGCACGTGTTAGATCCCTTGTGTGCGTGCATCTGGACTGGGTTTGGGTGCACGTGCACGGGAGTACGTGTGTCACCGGTTTAGCTTTTCGCTAACCCCCGAATTCTGGGCTCGGGTCGTGACATACGTATTGTATGGTATCAGAGCATGCTAGTTATAAGCATGTAGGCATCTAAGATCGTGGTGAGACAACGCTATCAACTATCTGACTCGAAGTCTCATAGGTTGATTTGGGATCGGACTAACTCAGGGGCATTTTATATTTGTGTGTTGTGTTCTTTTCCTTTTGCAGGATGGCATCAGGATCAGGATCTAGGGATGAGAATCAACAGGGCCACAATGGTGATAGTGGATCGGTACCCCCACACATCAGTAGTGAGGAGCGGATGATGATGATGATGCAGTCTATGCAGTCATTACAGGCACAGATGGCATCCATGGTAGATAGACAGAGTCAGGCTGCCGCAGTAGCATCACCTCGTATAGATCAGCAAGTGATTTTCCAGCCCAAGGAATCAGATCCAAATGCTCTTTTCGACAAGTTCCGTAAGCGAGGGGCGACCGAGTTTCATGGGATAGAGGATGCATTGCAGGCGGAGCAATGGTTGGAGCAGACTGAAGAGCTTTTTGATACGATTGTGTGCAGTAACAAGCAGAAGGTAGTTCTCACAGCCTCTATGCTTCGGAGTGTAGCTAAGACATGGTGGAGGAGTGTTAAGACTTCATTTCAGACTATGCCCAGTGCCACAGTTTGGGAGACCTTCAAGCAGCAATTCCGTCGTAAGTTCATGCCTCTCCACATTCAGCGAGCCAAGGAAGTGGAATTCTTCAACCTTCAGCAGAGACAGATGCCAGTTGCAGATTATGTACACAAGTTTACAGAGTTGTCCCACTTCGCAGAGGATATGGTGAACACGGAGCATAAGAAGGTGACTCGCTTCGTCAATGGTCTGAATCCGAGGCACAAACGCCACGTGGTTGCTTGTATGTGGCCGGCTACATTGGACGACGCTATTGACAGGGCCTATGATGCAGAGGCCATCTTTGAGGAGGAGCGAACAGAGGCTAAGAGGGCAGCAGGTTTCAGTGGTAGAAGTCAGTTCCAGAAGAAGTTCAAGGGTAAGCAGGGCAGTTCGAGCAGTCCTCAGATAGTTTGCAGTCACTGTGGGAAGGATCACCCCACCGACAGATGTTGGAGGAAGAGTGGGGCTTGTTTCGGGTGTGGCTCTACGGACCACAGGCGGGCCCAATGCCCGAAGTTTCAGTCCTCTCCACAGACGAGACAGACAGGACCTACATCACAGGGCAGATCTCAGCCAGCTCGCCCAGGTCAGAAGCCGAACCGCCAGACAGCCCGAGCCTATGCTGCTACGCATGAGGGCGCGGAGGAGGCCACGGTAGTGGAAGGTAAAATTTTAATTTCTGATGCAGAAGCTTTAGCTTTATTTGACTCCGGGTCTACGCGTTCGTACGTAGCACCCCATTTTGCTGTGCAGCTTCGACAGCGACCCACACCACTTCCATACTTGTTGTTGGTATCCACTCCGGTTGGTAAACGGGTGGAGTGCAGTGTTTTCTACCCTCAGTGTGACGTGCGGATAGCTGGTCATCAGCTCCCAGTAGACCTCGTGTTGCTCACGACACTGGATTTTGATGTGATTCTTGGTATGGACTGGCTTGCGAGATATCATGCGTGTATCAATTGCTACAGCAAAGCTATCTACTTTGATTTGGGCAGCGGTTTTCGATTTGAAGGTAGCCAGACGAAGTGCCCGAGGCGTGTGATATCTGCTTGTAAGGCAGACAGGATGCTTCGTAGGGGATGTGAAGGATTTCTTGCATTCATTTCAGAGAAGAAAGATCAGCGACAGCTCAGCGAGATTCCAGTAGTCAGCGAGTTCCCGGATGTCTTTCCGGAGGATGTGCCAGGGTTACCACCAGCTCGAGAGATAGAGTTTGCGATTGATTTGATGCCAGGTACAGCACCCATCAGTAGAGCTCCATATCGTATGGCACCTGCAGAGTTGTTGGAATTAAAGAAACAGTTGCAGGATCTGTTGGACAAAGGGTTCATACGCCCAAGTGTTTCACCTTGGGGAGCTCCTGTATTGTTTGTCAAGAAGAAGGATGGCAATTTCCGGATGTGTATTGACTACAGGCAGTTGAACAAAGTGACTATCAAGAACAAATACCCATTGCCTAGGATTGATGAGTTGTTCGATCAACTTCAGGGTGCAGCTTACTTCTCTAAGATTGACTTGAGGTCAGGGTATCACCAGCTCAGGGTGAAGGATGAGGATGTTCCTAAGACAGCTTTCAGGACTCGGTATGGACACTACGAGTTCCTTGTCATGCCGTTTGGTTTGACGAACGCACCCGCAGCTTTTATGGCGTTGATGAACAGGGTGTTTACTTCCTTCTTGGACCAGTTCGTTGTGATTTTTATAGATGACATATTGGTCTATTCGAAGACTGCTGAGGAACATACAGACCATCTGAGGAAGGCATTGCAGCTGCTTCGAGATCACAAGTTGTATGCAAAGTTGGCTAAATGTGATTTCTGGCTAGAGCAAGTTGCATTTTTGGGACATGTGATTTCTAGAGATGGATTGATGGTGGATCCAGCTAAGATTGAGGCAGTAGTCCATTGGCCCCGTCCTAGATCAGTGACGGAGATTCGGAGTTTTCTGGGCTTGGCGGGATATTACCGCAGGTTTGTGCAGGATTTCTCGAAGATCTCAGCCCCGCTGACTCAGTTGACTCGGAAGAAGGTCCCGTATGAGTGGACAGAGAAGTGTGAGCGTAGTTTTCAGATGTTGAAAGAAAAGCTCACTACGGCGCCAGTGTTGACTCTCCCGGATGGTAGTGAGGGATTCATGATTTACTCAGATGCCTCTAGAGTTGGATTAGGCTGTGTACTGATGCAGAATCAGAAGGTGATTGCCTATGGATCCAGACAGTTGAAAGAACATGAGAAGAACTATGCCACACATGACTTGGAGTTAGCAGCCATTGTATTTGCATTGAAGTTGTGGCGACATTACTTGTACGGTGTGAAGTTCGAGGTCCATTCCGATCATCACAGTCTGCAGTACTTGTTTGATCAGCATGACTTGAATATGAGGCAGCGTAGATGGTTGGAGTTCATCAAAGACTACGATTTTCCGATCAAGTACCACCCAGGCAAGGGGAATGTAGTTGCAGATGCACTTAGCAGGAGGACAGACAGTCTTCAGGCGTTGGCAGGATTCTATATGCTTGTGCATGATCAGCCTGTAGAGGTTCGGATGGTAGGTGAATTGGTGACATTAGCTACTACCGTCGTATTTCAGCCTGAGGTGATTCAGCAGATCAAGGATCGCCAGTTTGAGGACCCCCTCCTGGTGAAGTTCAAAGATCGGATTGCAGATCGACCCGATTTTAGCTTGGTGGATGGAGTTTTGTACTTCAGGAATAGATTGTGTGTTCCCGCTGTGGATGAGCTGAAAGATAAGTTGATGACAGATGCGCACGATGCCCGATATGCGATGCATCCCGGGAGTACGAAGATGTACCGGAACTTGAAGGATAGATTTTGGTGGAGCAATATGAAGCGGGAGATCGCAGGGTTCGTAGCTCGATGTTTGACCTGTCAGAGGGTAAAAGCTGATCATCAGCGACCTCCAGGATCATTGCATCCATTGCACACTCCGCAGTGGAAGTGGGAGCACATTACGATGGATTTCGTCTCCGGTTTTCCGCCGACCAGCAGAAAGAACAATGCGATCTGGGTCATAGTGGACAGATTGACCAAGTCAGCGCATTTCCTTCCGTTCAAGAAAGGGATGACATTCACGGAGATGGCCAGGAAGTTTGTTGACGAGATAGTCAGATTGCATGGCACCCCAGTATCGATTGTGTCAGATCGAGACAGTCGTTTTGTATCTTCATTCTGGAGAGCATTTCAGGAAGCTATGGGTACGAAGCTGAGTTTTAGTACGGCATACCACCCCCAGACTGATGGACAGTCGGAGCGTACCATTCAGACGTTGGAGGATATGCTCAGAGCTAGTGTGCTGAACTTTGAGAAGGAATGGGATACACATCTGGCCTTGTGTGAGTTTGCTTACAACAACAGCTTCCATGAGAGTATTGGTATGGCACCTTATGAGGCTCTATACGGACGCAAGTGCAGGACCCCAGTGTGCTGGGAAGAAGTTGGAACTAGAAGTTTCCATGTCCGACAATCATTGCTGAGACGACAGAGAAAGTACAGAAGGTGATAGAGAATCTGAAGATTTCACGATCCAGGCAGAAGAGCTATGCTGATACTCGGAGGAGACCTTTGGCATTCCAAGTCGGAGATTGGGTGTTCCTTAAAGTTTCTCCGATGAAGGGCACAGTTCGATTTGGTCAGAAGGGCAAGTTAGCTCCGAGATATGTAGGACCGTTCGAAGTCAAGAGCCGAGTTGGAGATTTAGCCTATCGGTTGACACTTCCAGTTGAGTTCTCCGGTGTTCACGATGTGTTCCATGTGTCGATGCTCCGTAAATATGTGCCAGATCCGAGCCATGTGATTCGCTACGATGATATCCAGATTCAGCCTAATGCGACTTACGTTGAGCGTCCGCTTCGCATCGTTGGCACACGAGAGCAGATTCTCCGTACCAGGACTATCAGATGGGTTAAAGTGTTGTGGGAGCATCATGGTCCAGATGAGGCTACTTGGGAGCTAGAGGAGCAGCTAGCGCGCCAGTACCCACATCTCTTTGCGCAGGTAGGTAGTCATTCCGAGGACGGAATGATTCCTAGTGGGGGAGGATGTAACACTCCGATCCCCTTTGAGCCGGATTAGTGGCTCATTAGTGTGTGTTTTGTTTTGTTTATTTCTTTTGGACTTATTTTGGGTCATGGATAGGTAGTTGAGCAACCTTTGACCTGAGATAGGTAGTTCTAAGCCCTTTTTCGTAATTTTGCTTTTGTTTTGCTCATATCATCTTTGCATCATCTTGGTGTCGGCACGCGTATTTCGTTGAGCTCGACAATTTCCGTAACTGTGTCAGATCCGTTTGAAGTCAATTGGAGAAGATGGACCTTCGTGCGACTTAAACTGTAAATTGCTTAAACCTACCGGACCTTGTTTTAACTTCCCAAACTATATACATAAGTCAGCTTCCAGATGTCTTGCCCATTTGTCTTCATCGACTGCATGCAATCTCCAGAGAAGCCACGTTCGCTCTCCCTCTTCACTTCGGTTCTCTCTCTCTCTTTCTCTCTTCTTTTCGTTCTTGTTTGGTGTTGGGGAGCTTGCACCCATTTTGGATTGGGTTTCTGCTTCTCCCATTCTCTGTTGCTATGTCTTCATCTCATGCATGTGTGATTGCTTTGATTTGTTTTGATTTCTTAGTGGATTGGAGCTTGATTCAGAAGATTTGTCAGATTTGAGGCAAGTATAAGTACAGGTTTTGATAACACATATGGGTATTATTTGATTGCTTGGATTCATTCTCATTCTCTTTAGAGAAATGTTTTACAGCCATTTTCTAAGCTATGAGAATCAGTTGAGCTTGTTTTATTCAGTTTCTGTACAAAAATTTCGTTTCTGTAATCTTCCCGAACTCGTATTCTGTATTGTACGGCTAAGCCGTAAATTTCTACGGCTCGCTTTCCAGAGACTCGAAAAATCTGAATTGTTCTACGGCTAGGATACGGCTAAGCCGTAATTTGTCCTACGGCTGAGCCGTAAGCTAGCCGTGACCCAACCGTGACCCCAGCCGTGAATTTAATCTCTGATCAGTCGAAACTTTTCTGATATCAGTACTCCTACGGTGAGGCTACGGCTAAGCCGTGGAATGCTACGGCTAAGCCGTGGATTGGTCTACGGCTAAGCCGTATACTGACTGTAGCTCAGCCGTGAGATGTATCAGATCAGAGGTGGAAAAGCTGACAGTTTAGCCGTGTTCTGAAGGGAACCACGGCTAAGCCGTAGTGCATATTGCGGCTCCGCCGTAGGATGCCACGGCTAAGCCGTAGGTCACCCATGGCTAAACCGTAAGACCTGTAAACTATCGGTTAAACTTAGGCTAATGGTGTGACCTTGTAGGGCTCAAATACAGGTTAACCATACCCGTACACCGGCCCGATGGACTCTTTGGATCGCATGAATAGTCTGTTAGGCTGTGACTTGTTCATGTGAGCGTTGATCACTGTTAAGCACCTCCCCATGGGTGTTGGTTTAAGGGACTTCGATGCACATAAGGATTATATTGCAACACTAGGATGGCAACGGTGCATCGAATAACTTAAAACTACATCAACATGCACGGTTAGTGACAGTGATGCAACTAGATTAGACTTGGCTTGTAATGAACCTTGATTCCGTATTAATCTGAGATGCATTGCATATTGTTTATGGTTTTGCCCTCTGTTCTGTTAATCTATGTTATGCATTCCTCAGTCATTTTGCTTTCGTTCTGTATCTCTGTATTATTCTTCGCTCTGTACTATGTTTTGATCTATGCTATGCTTTGTATATTCTCTGGCTTTGTATATCTCTGATTTTTGGGTATTCCCTGGTGGCTCTGCCCAGAGGTTAATACGTGAGGATAAGATCTGGTCTTTGTCATCGGTGAGTCCAAAGCGGATAATCTCCCTTTCTATGGATTTGATTTGATTGGTATTAGTCTGGCTCTACTCAGCCTCAGCCCTAGGATACCCGACGGGGTTACCTCTGGCGTAGATCTCTGTATCTCTGTTTTAACTGCAGTGTTGCTTTGTCTTGGGACCCCGGAACCCAGGAACCGAGACCCGTTGTACCTTTGGCCTGGACAGCGGTGTTCTCCTCTGCTCTGCTCTGCTCTGCTCTCTTTTGGAGAGAACATGGTTAACGTAGTAGCCAATTAGTTCAGTATTCTATGTTTTGATTCACATATCATGTTTTACTTCTATGCACGATTTGCTTAGTTTCCTAATATGGAACTCTGTATTTAATCTTCTGTCATTATTATATCCTCTTTGATACTATGCGTGTTTCACCCCTGTTACTTATATTTGCTGGATCGTTGTATTCATTTGTGTTGTCTGTGGTGTTGCAGGCACAGATACCTTGCCCAGCTCCCCGGCGGTCGAGGAGGCTGCAGGGGCGAGTGTAGAGGCACCCTCCGGTCTGGCAGAGTGGGCCTGATCACTTCTGCCAAGTGCGTGCATGCATACCAGTGGCTTTTATTTTGCATTTTGGTTTTTGAGAGCTTGTATTTGGACTTTGGACTTTGGACTTGTATTCTGTATATTTTGTGTATATTGATTTTGGTGTGTATTCGGTTTTATCTCAGTGTATTTGTCTTTGTCTTTTCCGTTTCGTATTTGCTTTGGCTTCCGCTATTTTATTTTCCTTTGTTGCTTGCTATGATATGTACAGCTTCCGCGTACGCTTAGTTCGCACGTGTTAGATCCCTTGTGTGCGTGCATCTGGACTGGGTTTGGGTGCACGTGCACGGGAGTACGTGTGTCACCGGTTTAGCTTTTCGCTAACCCCCGAATTCTGGGCTCGGGTCGTGACATACGTATTGTATGGTATCAGAGCATGCTAGTTATAAGCATGTAGGCATCTAAGATCGTGGTGAGACAACGCTATCAACTATCTGACTCGAAGTCTCATAGGTTGATTTGGGATCGGACTAACTCAGGGGCATTTTATATTTGTGTGTTGTGTTCTTTTCCTTTTGCAGGATGGCATCAGGATCAGGATCTAGGGATGAGAATCAACAGGGCCACAATGGTGATAGTGGATCGGTACCCCCACACATCAGTAGTGAGGAGCGGATGATGATGATGATGCAGTCTATGCAGTCATTACAGGCACAGATGGCATCCATGGTAGATAGACAGAGTCAGGCTGCCGCAGTAGCATCACCTCGTATAGATCAGCAAGTGATTTTCCAGCCCAAGGAATCAGATCCAAATGCTCTTTTCGACAAGTTCCGTAAGCGAGGGGCGACCGAGTTTCATGGGATAGAGGATGCATTGCAGGCGGAGCAATGGTTGGAGCAGACTGAAGAGCTTTTTGATACGATTGTGTGCAGTAACAAGCAGAAGGTAGTTCTCACAGCCTCTATGCTTCGGAGTGTAGCTAAGACATGGTGGAGGAGTGTTAAGACTTCATTTCAGACTATGCCCAGTGCCACAGTTTGGGAGACCTTCAAGCAGCAATTCCGTCGTAAGTTCATGCCTCTCCACATTCAGCGAGCCAAGGAAGTGGAATTCTTCAACCTTCAGCAGAGACAGATGCCAGTTGCAGATTATGTACACAAGTTTACAGAGTTGTCCCACTTCGCAGAGGATATGGTGAACACGGAGCATAAGAAGGTGACTCGCTTCGTCAATGGTCTGAATCCGAGGCACAAACGCCACGTGGTTGCTTGTATGTGGCCGGCTACATTGGACGACGCTATTGACAGGGCCTATGATGCAGAGGCCATCTTTGAGGAGGAGCGAACAGAGGCTAAGAGGGCAGCAGGTTTCAGTGGTAGAAGTCAGTTCCAGAAGAAGTTCAAGGGTAAGCAGGGCAGTTCGAGCAGTCCTCAGATAGTTTGCAGTCACTGTGGGAAGGATCACCCCACCGACAGATGTTGGAGGAAGAGTGGGGCTTGTTTCGGGTGTGGCTCTACGGACCACAGGCGGGCCCAATGCCCGAAGTTTCAGTCCTCTCCACAGACGAGACAGACAGGACCTACATCACAGGGCAGATCTCAGCCAGCTCGCCCAGGTCAGAAGCCGAACCGCCAGACAGCCCGAGCCTATGCTGCTACGCATGAGGGCGCGGAGGAGGCCACGGTAGTGGAAGGTAAAATTTTAATTTCTGATGCAGAAGCTTTAGCTTTATTTGACTCCGGGTCTACGCGTTCGTACGTAGCACCCCATTTTGCTGTGCAGCTTCGACAGCGACCCACACCACTTCCATACTTGTTGTTGGTATCCACTCCGGTTGGTAAACGGGTGGAGTGCAGTGTTTTCTACCCTCAGTGTGACGTGCGGATAGCTGGTCATCAGCTCCCAGTAGACCTCGTGTTGCTCACGACACTGGATTTTGATGTGATTCTTGGTATGGACTGGCTTGCGAGATATCATGCGTGTATCAATTGCTACAGCAAAGCTATCTACTTTGATTTGGGCAGCGGTTTTCGATTTGAAGGTAGCCAGACGAAGTGCCCGAGGCGTGTGATATCTGCTTGTAAGGCAGACAGGATGCTTCGTAGGGGATGTGAAGGATTTCTTGCATTCATTTCAGAGAAGAAAGATCAGCGACAGCTCAGCGAGATTCCAGTAGTCAGCGAGTTCCCGGATGTCTTTCCGGAGGATGTGCCAGGGTTACCACCAGCTCGAGAGATAGAGTTTGCGATTGATTTGATGCCAGGTACAGCACCCATCAGTAGAGCTCCATATCGTATGGCACCTGCAGAGTTGTTGGAATTAAAGAAACAGTTGCAGGATCTGTTGGACAAAGGGTTCATACGCCCAAGTGTTTCACCTTGGGGAGCTCCTGTATTGTTTGTCAAGAAGAAGGATGGCAATTTCCGGATGTGTATTGACTACAGGCAGTTGAACAAAGTGACTATCAAGAACAAATACCCATTGCCTAGGATTGATGAGTTGTTCGATCAACTTCAGGGTGCAGCTTACTTCTCTAAGATTGACTTGAGGTCAGGGTATCACCAGCTCAGGGTGAAGGATGAGGATGTTCCTAAGACAGCTTTCAGGACTCGGTATGGACACTACGAGTTCCTTGTCATGCCGTTTGGTTTGACGAACGCACCCGCAGCTTTTATGGCGTTGATGAACAGGGTGTTTACTTCCTTCTTGGACCAGTTCGTTGTGATTTTTATAGATGACATATTGGTCTATTCGAAGACTGCTGAGGAACATACAGACCATCTGAGGAAGGCATTGCAGCTGCTTCGAGATCACAAGTTGTATGCAAAGTTGGCTAAATGTGATTTCTGGCTAGAGCAAGTTGCATTTTTGGGACATGTGATTTCTAGAGATGGATTGATGGTGGATCCAGCTAAGATTGAGGCAGTAGTCCATTGGCCCCGTCCTAGATCAGTGACGGAGATTCGGAGTTTTCTGGGCTTGGCGGGATATTACCGCAGGTTTGTGCAGGATTTCTCGAAGATCTCAGCCCCGCTGACTCAGTTGACTCGGAAGAAGGTCCCGTATGAGTGGACAGAGAAGTGTGAGCGTAGTTTTCAGATGTTGAAAGAAAAGCTCACTACGGCGCCAGTGTTGACTCTCCCGGATGGTAGTGAGGGATTCATGATTTACTCAGATGCCTCTAGAGTTGGATTAGGCTGTGTACTGATGCAGAATCAGAAGGTGATTGCCTATGGATCCAGACAGTTGAAAGAACATGAGAAGAACTATGCCACACATGACTTGGAGTTAGCAGCCATTGTATTTGCATTGAAGTTGTGGCGACATTACTTGTACGGTGTGAAGTTCGAGGTCCATTCCGATCATCACAGTCTGCAGTACTTGTTTGATCAGCATGACTTGAATATGAGGCAGCGTAGATGGTTGGAGTTCATCAAAGACTACGATTTTCCGATCAAGTACCACCCAGGCAAGGGGAATGTAGTTGCAGATGCACTTAGCAGGAGGACAGACAGTCTTCAGGCGTTGGCAGGATTCTATATGCTTGTGCATGATCAGCCTGTAGAGGTTCGGATGGTAGGTGAATTGGTGACATTAGCTACTACCGTCGTATTTCAGCCTGAGGTGATTCAGCAGATCAAGGATCGCCAGTTTGAGGACCCCCTCCTGGTGAAGTTCAAAGATCGGATTGCAGATCGACCCGATTTTAGCTTGGTGGATGGAGTTTTGTACTTCAGGAATAGATTGTGTGTTCCCGCTGTGGATGAGCTGAAAGATAAGTTGATGACAGATGCGCACGATGCCCGATATGCGATGCATCCCGGGAGTACGAAGATGTACCGGAACTTGAAGGATAGATTTTGGTGGAGCAATATGAAGCGGGAGATCGCAGGGTTCGTAGCTCGATGTTTGACCTGTCAGAGGGTAAAAGCTGATCATCAGCGACCTCCAGGATCATTGCATCCATTGCACACTCCGCAGTGGAAGTGGGAGCACATTACGATGGATTTCGTCTCCGGTTTTCCGCCGACCAGCAGAAAGAACAATGCGATCTGGGTCATAGTGGACAGATTGACCAAGTCAGCGCATTTCCTTCCGTTCAAGAAAGGGATGACATTCACGGAGATGGCCAGGAAGTTTGTTGACGAGATAGTCAGATTGCATGGCACCCCAGTATCGATTGTGTCAGATCGAGACAGTCGTTTTGTATCTTCATTCTGGAGAGCATTTCAGGAAGCTATGGGTACGAAGCTGAGTTTTAGTACGGCATACCACCCCCAGACTGATGGACAGTCGGAGCGTACCATTCAGACGTTGGAGGATATGCTCAGAGCTAGTGTGCTGAACTTTGAGAAGGAATGGGATACACATCTGGCCTTGTGTGAGTTTGCTTACAACAACAGCTTCCATGAGAGTATTGGTATGGCACCTTATGAGGCTCTATACGGACGCAAGTGCAGGACCCCAGTGTGCTGGGAAGAAGTTGGAACTAGAAGTTTCCATGTCCGACAATCATTGCTGAGACGACAGAGAAAGTACAGAAGGTGATAGAGAATCTGAAGATTTCACGATCCAGGCAGAAGAGCTATGCTGATACTCGGAGGAGACCTTTGGCATTCCAAGTCGGAGATTGGGTGTTCCTTAAAGTTTCTCCGATGAAGGGCACAGTTCGATTTGGTCAGAAGGGCAAGTTAGCTCCGAGATATGTAGGACCGTTCGAAGTCAAGAGCCGAGTTGGAGATTTAGCCTATCGGTTGACACTTCCAGTTGAGTTCTCCGGTGTTCACGATGTGTTCCATGTGTCGATGCTCCGTAAATATGTGCCAGATCCGAGCCATGTGATTCGCTACGATGATATCCAGATTCAGCCTAATGCGACTTACGTTGAGCGTCCGCTTCGCATCGTTGGCACACGAGAGCAGATTCTCCGTACCAGGACTATCAGATGGGTTAAAGTGTTGTGGGAGCATCATGGTCCAGATGAGGCTACTTGGGAGCTAGAGGAGCAGCTAGCGCGCCAGTACCCACATCTCTTTGCGCAGGTAGGTAGTCATTCCGAGGACGGAATGATTCCTAGTGGGGGAGGATGTAACACTCCGATCCCCTTTGAGCCGGATTAGTGGCTCATTAGTGTGTGTTTTGTTTTGTTTATTTCTTTTGGACTTATTTTGGGTCATGGATAGGTAGTTGAGCAACCTTTGACCTGAGATAGGTAGTTCTAAGCCCTTTTTCGTAATTTTGCTTTTGTTTTGCTCATATCATCTTTGCATCATCTTGGTGTCGGCACGCGTATTTCGTTGAGCTCGACAATTTCCGTAACTGTGTCAGATCCGTTTGAAGTCAATTGGAGAAGATGGACCTTCGTGCGACTTAAACTGTAAATTGCTTAAACCTACCGGACCTTGTTTTAACTTCCCAAACTATATACATAAGTCAGCTTCCAGATGTCTTGCCCATTTGTCTTCATCGACTGCATGCAATCTCCAGAGAAGCCACGTTCGCTCTCCCTCTTCACTTCGGTTCTCTCTCTCTCTTTCTCTCTTCTTTTCGTTCTTGTTTGGTGTTGGGGAGCTTGCACCCATTTTGGATTGGGTTTCTGCTTCTCCCATTCTCTGTTGCTATGTCTTCATCTCATGCATGTGTGATTGCTTTGATTTGTTTTGATTTCTTAGTGGATTGGAGCTTGATTCAGAAGATTTGTCAGATTTGAGGCAAGTATAAGTACAGGTTTTGATAACACATATGGGTATTATTTGATTGCTTGGATTCATTCTCATTCTCTTTAGAGAAATGTTTTACAGCCATTTTCTAAGCTATGAGAATCAGTTGAGCTTGTTTTATTCAGTTTCTGTACAAAAATTTCGTTTCTGTAATCTTCCCGAACTCGTATTCTGTATTGTACGGCTAAGCCGTAAATTTCTACGGCTCGCTTTCCAGAGACTCGAAAAATCTGAATTGTTCTACGGCTAGGATACGGCTAAGCCGTAATTTGTCCTACGGCTGAGCCGTAAGCTAGCCGTGACCCAACCGTGACCCCAGCCGTGAATTTAATCTCTGATCAGTCGAAACTTTTCTGATATCAGTACTCCTACGGTGAGGCTACGGCTAAGCCGTGGAATGCTACGGCTAAGCCGTGGATTGGTCTACGGCTAAGCCGTATACTGACTGTAGCTCAGCCGTGAGATGTATCAGATCAGAGGTGGAAAAGCTGACAGTTTAGCCGTGTTCTGAAGGGAACCACGGCTAAGCCGTAGTGCATATTGCGGCTCCGCCGTAGGATGCCACGGCTAAGCCGTAGGTCACCCATGGCTAAACCGTAAGACCTGTAAACTATCGGTTAAACTTAGGCTAATGGTGTGACCTTGTAGGGCTCAAATACAGGTTAACCATACCCGTACACCGGCCCGATGGACTCTTTGGATCGCATGAATAGTCTGTTAGGCTGTGACTTGTTCATGTGAGCGTTGATCACTGTTAAGCACCTCCCCATGGGTGTTGGTTTAAGGGACTTCGATGCACATAAGGATTATATTGCAACACTAGGATGGCAACGGTGCATCGAATAACTTAAAACTACATCAACATGCACGGTTAGTGACAGTGATGCAACTAGATTAGACTTGGCTTGTAATGAACCTTGATTCCGTATTAATCTGAGATGCATTGCATATTGTTTATGGTTTTGCCCTCTGTTCTGTTAATCTATGTTATGCATTCCTCAGTCATTTTGCTTTCGTTCTGTATCTCTGTATTATTCTTCGCTCTGTACTATGTTTTGATCTATGCTATGCTTTGTATATTCTCTGGCTTTGTATATCTCTGATTTTTGGGTATTCCCTGGTGGCTCTGCCCAGAGGTTAATACGTGAGGATAAGATCTGGTCTTTGTCATCGGTGAGTCCAAAGCGGATAATCTCCCTTTCTATGGATTTGATTTGATTGGTATTAGTCTGGCTCTACTCAGCCTCAGCCCTAGGATACCCGACGGGGTTACCTCTGGCGTAGATCTCTGTATCTCTGTTTTAACTGCAGTGTTGCTTTGTCTTGGGACCCCGGAACCCAGGAACCGAGACCCGTTGTACCTTTGGCCTGGACAGCGGTGTTCTCCTCTGCTCTGCTCTGCTCTGCTCTCTTTTGGAGAGAACATGGTTAACGTAGTAGCCAATTAGTTCAGTATTCTATGTTTTGATTCACATATCATGTTTTACTTCTATGCACGATTTGCTTAGTTTCCTAATATGGAACTCTGTATTTAATCTTCTGTCATTATTATATCCTCTTTGATACTATGCGTGTTTCACCCCTGTTACTTATATTTGCTGGATCGTTGTATTCATTTGTGTTGTCTGTGGTGTTGCAGGCACAGATACCTTGCCCAGCTCCCCGGCGGTCGAGGAGGCTGCAGGGGCGAGTGTAGAGGCACCCTCCGGTCTGGCAGAGTGGGCCTGATCACTTCTGCCAAGTGCGTGCATGCATACCAGTGGCTTTTATTTTGCATTTTGGTTTTTGAGAGCTTGTATTTGGACTTTGGACTTTGGACTTGTATTCTGTATATTTTGTGTATATTGATTTTGGTGTGTATTCGGTTTTATCTCAGTGTATTTGTCTTTGTCTTTTCCGTTTCGTATTTGCTTTGGCTTCCGCTATTTTATTTTCCTTTGTTGCTTGCTATGATATGTACAGCTTCCGCGTACGCTTAGTTCGCACGTGTTAGATCCCTTGTGTGCGTGCATCTGGACTGGGTTTGGGTGCACGTGCACGGGAGTACGTGTGTCACCGGTTTAGCTTTTCGCTAACCCCCGAATTCTGGGCTCGGGTCGTGACATACGTATTGTATGGTATCAGAGCATGCTAGTTATAAGCATGTAGGCATCTAAGATCGTGGTGAGACAACGCTATCAACTATCTGACTCGAAGTCTCATAGGTTGATTTGGGATCGGACTAACTCAGGGGCATTTTATATTTGTGTGTTGTGTTCTTTTCCTTTTGCAGGATGGCATCAGGATCAGGATCTAGGGATGAGAATCAACAGGGCCACAATGGTGATAGTGGATCGGTACCCCCACACATCAGTAGTGAGGAGCGGATGATGATGATGATGCAGTCTATGCAGTCATTACAGGCACAGATGGCATCCATGGTAGATAGACAGAGTCAGGCTGCCGCAGTAGCATCACCTCGTATAGATCAGCAAGTGATTTTCCAGCCCAAGGAATCAGATCCAAATGCTCTTTTCGACAAGTTCCGTAAGCGAGGGGCGACCGAGTTTCATGGGATAGAGGATGCATTGCAGGCGGAGCAATGGTTGGAGCAGACTGAAGAGCTTTTTGATACGATTGTGTGCAGTAACAAGCAGAAGGTAGTTCTCACAGCCTCTATGCTTCGGAGTGTAGCTAAGACATGGTGGAGGAGTGTTAAGACTTCATTTCAGACTATGCCCAGTGCCACAGTTTGGGAGACCTTCAAGCAGCAATTCCGTCGTAAGTTCATGCCTCTCCACATTCAGCGAGCCAAGGAAGTGGAATTCTTCAACCTTCAGCAGAGACAGATGCCAGTTGCAGATTATGTACACAAGTTTACAGAGTTGTCCCACTTCGCAGAGGATATGGTGAACACGGAGCATAAGAAGGTGACTCGCTTCGTCAATGGTCTGAATCCGAGGCACAAACGCCACGTGGTTGCTTGTATGTGGCCGGCTACATTGGACGACGCTATTGACAGGGCCTATGATGCAGAGGCCATCTTTGAGGAGGAGCGAACAGAGGCTAAGAGGGCAGCAGGTTTCAGTGGTAGAAGTCAGTTCCAGAAGAAGTTCAAGGGTAAGCAGGGCAGTTCGAGCAGTCCTCAGATAGTTTGCAGTCACTGTGGGAAGGATCACCCCACCGACAGATGTTGGAGGAAGAGTGGGGCTTGTTTCGGGTGTGGCTCTACGGACCACAGGCGGGCCCAATGCCCGAAGTTTCAGTCCTCTCCACAGACGAGACAGACAGGACCTACATCACAGGGCAGATCTCAGCCAGCTCGCCCAGGTCAGAAGCCGAACCGCCAGACAGCCCGAGCCTATGCTGCTACGCATGAGGGCGCGGAGGAGGCCACGGTAGTGGAAGGTAAAATTTTAATTTCTGATGCAGAAGCTTTAGCTTTATTTGACTCCGGGTCTACGCGTTCGTACGTAGCACCCCATTTTGCTGTGCAGCTTCGACAGCGACCCACACCACTTCCATACTTGTTGTTGGTATCCACTCCGGTTGGTAAACGGGTGGAGTGCAGTGTTTTCTACCCTCAGTGTGACGTGCGGATAGCTGGTCATCAGCTCCCAGTAGACCTCGTGTTGCTCACGACACTGGATTTTGATGTGATTCTTGGTATGGACTGGCTTGCGAGATATCATGCGTGTATCAATTGCTACAGCAAAGCTATCTACTTTGATTTGGGCAGCGGTTTTCGATTTGAAGGTAGCCAGACGAAGTGCCCGAGGCGTGTGATATCTGCTTGTAAGGCAGACAGGATGCTTCGTAGGGGATGTGAAGGATTTCTTGCATTCATTTCAGAGAAGAAAGATCAGCGACAGCTCAGCGAGATTCCAGTAGTCAGCGAGTTCCCGGATGTCTTTCCGGAGGATGTGCCAGGGTTACCACCAGCTCGAGAGATAGAGTTTGCGATTGATTTGATGCCAGGTACAGCACCCATCAGTAGAGCTCCATATCGTATGGCACCTGCAGAGTTGTTGGAATTAAAGAAACAGTTGCAGGATCTGTTGGACAAAGGGTTCATACGCCCAAGTGTTTCACCTTGGGGAGCTCCTGTATTGTTTGTCAAGAAGAAGGATGGCAATTTCCGGATGTGTATTGACTACAGGCAGTTGAACAAAGTGACTATCAAGAACAAATACCCATTGCCTAGGATTGATGAGTTGTTCGATCAACTTCAGGGTGCAGCTTACTTCTCTAAGATTGACTTGAGGTCAGGGTATCACCAGCTCAGGGTGAAGGATGAGGATGTTCCTAAGACAGCTTTCAGGACTCGGTATGGACACTACGAGTTCCTTGTCATGCCGTTTGGTTTGACGAACGCACCCGCAGCTTTTATGGCGTTGATGAACAGGGTGTTTACTTCCTTCTTGGACCAGTTCGTTGTGATTTTTATAGATGACATATTGGTCTATTCGAAGACTGCTGAGGAACATACAGACCATCTGAGGAAGGCATTGCAGCTGCTTCGAGATCACAAGTTGTATGCAAAGTTGGCTAAATGTGATTTCTGGCTAGAGCAAGTTGCATTTTTGGGACATGTGATTTCTAGAGATGGATTGATGGTGGATCCAGCTAAGATTGAGGCAGTAGTCCATTGGCCCCGTCCTAGATCAGTGACGGAGATTCGGAGTTTTCTGGGCTTGGCGGGATATTACCGCAGGTTTGTGCAGGATTTCTCGAAGATCTCAGCCCCGCTGACTCAGTTGACTCGGAAGAAGGTCCCGTATGAGTGGACAGAGAAGTGTGAGCGTAGTTTTCAGATGTTGAAAGAAAAGCTCACTACGGCGCCAGTGTTGACTCTCCCGGATGGTAGTGAGGGATTCATGATTTACTCAGATGCCTCTAGAGTTGGATTAGGCTGTGTACTGATGCAGAATCAGAAGGTGATTGCCTATGGATCCAGACAGTTGAAAGAACATGAGAAGAACTATGCCACACATGACTTGGAGTTAGCAGCCATTGTATTTGCATTGAAGTTGTGGCGACATTACTTGTACGGTGTGAAGTTCGAGGTCCATTCCGATCATCACAGTCTGCAGTACTTGTTTGATCAGCATGACTTGAATATGAGGCAGCGTAGATGGTTGGAGTTCATCAAAGACTACGATTTTCCGATCAAGTACCACCCAGGCAAGGGGAATGTAGTTGCAGATGCACTTAGCAGGAGGACAGACAGTCTTCAGGCGTTGGCAGGATTCTATATGCTTGTGCATGATCAGCCTGTAGAGGTTCGGATGGTAGGTGAATTGGTGACATTAGCTACTACCGTCGTATTTCAGCCTGAGGTGATTCAGCAGATCAAGGATCGCCAGTTTGAGGACCCCCTCCTGGTGAAGTTCAAAGATCGGATTGCAGATCGACCCGATTTTAGCTTGGTGGATGGAGTTTTGTACTTCAGGAATAGATTGTGTGTTCCCGCTGTGGATGAGCTGAAAGATAAGTTGATGACAGATGCGCACGATGCCCGATATGCGATGCATCCCGGGAGTACGAAGATGTACCGGAACTTGAAGGATAGATTTTGGTGGAGCAATATGAAGCGGGAGATCGCAGGGTTCGTAGCTCGATGTTTGACCTGTCAGAGGGTAAAAGCTGATCATCAGCGACCTCCAGGATCATTGCATCCATTGCACACTCCGCAGTGGAAGTGGGAGCACATTACGATGGATTTCGTCTCCGGTTTTCCGCCGACCAGCAGAAAGAACAATGCGATCTGGGTCATAGTGGACAGATTGACCAAGTCAGCGCATTTCCTTCCGTTCAAGAAAGGGATGACATTCACGGAGATGGCCAGGAAGTTTGTTGACGAGATAGTCAGATTGCATGGCACCCCAGTATCGATTGTGTCAGATCGAGACAGTCGTTTTGTATCTTCATTCTGGAGAGCATTTCAGGAAGCTATGGGTACGAAGCTGAGTTTTAGTACGGCATACCACCCCCAGACTGATGGACAGTCGGAGCGTACCATTCAGACGTTGGAGGATATGCTCAGAGCTAGTGTGCTGAACTTTGAGAAGGAATGGGATACACATCTGGCCTTGTGTGAGTTTGCTTACAACAACAGCTTCCATGAGAGTATTGGTATGGCACCTTATGAGGCTCTATACGGACGCAAGTGCAGGACCCCAGTGTGCTGGGAAGAAGTTGGAACTAGAAGTTTCCATGTCCGACAATCATTGCTGAGACGACAGAGAAAGTACAGAAGGTGATAGAGAATCTGAAGATTTCACGATCCAGGCAGAAGAGCTATGCTGATACTCGGAGGAGACCTTTGGCATTCCAAGTCGGAGATTGGGTGTTCCTTAAAGTTTCTCCGATGAAGGGCACAGTTCGATTTGGTCAGAAGGGCAAGTTAGCTCCGAGATATGTAGGACCGTTCGAAGTCAAGAGCCGAGTTGGAGATTTAGCCTATCGGTTGACACTTCCAGTTGAGTTCTCCGGTGTTCACGATGTGTTCCATGTGTCGATGCTCCGTAAATATGTGCCAGATCCGAGCCATGTGATTCGCTACGATGATATCCAGATTCAGCCTAATGCGACTTACGTTGAGCGTCCGCTTCGCATCGTTGGCACACGAGAGCAGATTCTCCGTACCAGGACTATCAGATGGGTTAAAGTGTTGTGGGAGCATCATGGTCCAGATGAGGCTACTTGGGAGCTAGAGGAGCAGCTAGCGCGCCAGTACCCACATCTCTTTGCGCAGGTAGGTAGTCATTCCGAGGACGGAATGATTCCTAGTGGGGGAGGATGTAACACTCCGATCCCCTTTGAGCCGGATTAGTGGCTCATTAGTGTGTGTTTTGTTTTGTTTATTTCTTTTGGACTTATTTTGGGTCATGGATAGGTAGTTGAGCAACCTTTGACCTGAGATAGGTAGTTCTAAGCCCTTTTTCGTAATTTTGCTTTTGTTTTGCTCATATCATCTTTGCATCATCTTGGTGTCGGCACGCGTATTTCGTTGAGCTCGACAATTTCCGTAACTGTGTCAGATCCGTTTGAAGTCAATTGGAGAAGATGGACCTTCGTGCGACTTAAACTGTAAATTGCTTAAACCTACCGGACCTTGTTTTAACTTCCCAAACTATATACATAAGTCAGCTTCCAGATGTCTTGCCCATTTGTCTTCATCGACTGCATGCAATCTCCAGAGAAGCCACGTTCTCTCTCCCTCTTCACTTCGGTTCTCTCTCTCTCTTTCTCTCTTCTTTTCGTTCTTGTTTGGTGTTGGGGAGCTTGCACCCATTTTGGATTGGGTTTCTGCTTCTCCCATTCTCTGTTGCTATGTCTTCATCTCATGCATGTGTGATTGCTTTGATTTGTTTTGATTTCTTAGTGGATTGGAGCTTGATTCAGAAGATTTGTCAGATTTGAGGCAAGTATAAGTACAGGTTTTGATAACACATATGGGTATTATTTGATTGCTTGGATTCATTCTCATTCTCTTTAGAGAAATGTTTTACAGCCATTTTCTAAGCTATGAGAATCAGTTGAGCTTGTTTTATTCAGTTTCTGTACAAAAATTTCGTTTCTGTAATCTTCCCGAACTCGTATTCTGTATTGTACGGCTAAGCCGTAAATTTCTACGGCTCGCTTTCCAGAGACTCGAAAAATCTGAATTGTTCTACGGCTAGGATACGGCTAAGCCGTAATTTGTCCTACGGCTGAGCCGTAAGCTAGCCGTGACCCAACCGTGACCCCAGCCGTGAATTTAATCTCTGATCAGTCGAAACTTTTCTGATATCAGTACTCCTACGGTGAGGCTACGGCTAAGCCGTGGAATGCTACGGCTAAGCCGTGGATTGGTCTACGGCTAAGCCGTATACTGACTGTAGCTCAGCCGTGAGATGTATCAGATCAGAGGTGGAAAAGCTGACAGTTTAGCCGTGTTCTGAAGGGAACCACGGCTAAGCCGTAGTGCATATTGCGGCTCCGCCGTAGGATGCCACGGCTAAGCCGTAGGTCACCCATGGCTAAACCGTAAGACCTGTAAACTATCGGTTAAACTTAGGCTAATGGTGTGACCTTGTAGGGCTCAAATACAGGTTAACCATACCCGTACACCGGCCCGATGGACTCTTTGGATCGCATGAATAGTCTGTTAGGCTGTGACTTGTTCATGTGAGCGTTGATCACTGTTAAGCACCTCCCCATGGGTGTTGGTTTAAGGGACTTCGATGCACATAAGGATTATATTGCAACACTAGGATGGCAACGGTGCATCGAATAACTTAAAACTACATCAACATGCACGGTTAGTGACAGTGATGCAACTAGATTAGACTTGGCTTGTAATGAACCTTGATTCCGTATTAATCTGAGATGCATTGCATATTGTTTATGGTTTTGCCCTCTGTTCTGTTAATCTATGTTATGCATTCCTCAGTCATTTTGCTTTCGTTCTGTATCTCTGTATTATTCTTCGCTCTGTACTATGTTTTGATCTATGCTATGCTTTGTATATTCTCTGGCTTTGTATATCTCTGATTTTTGGGTATTCCCTGGTGGCTCTGCCCAGAGGTTAATACGTGAGGATAAGATCTGGTCTTTGTCATCGGTGAGTCCAAAGCGGATAATCTCCCTTTCTATGGATTTGATTTGATTGGTATTAGTCTGGCTCTACTCAGCCTCAGCCCTAGGATACCCGACGGGGTTACCTCTGGCGTAGATCTCTGTATCTCTGTTTTAACTGCAGTGTTGCTTTGTCTTGGGACCCCGGAACCCAGGAACCGAGACCCGTTGTACCTTTGGCCTGGACAGCGGTGTTCTCCTCTGCTCTGCTCTGCTCTGCTCTCTTTTGGAGAGAACATGGTTAACGTAGTAGCCAATTAGTTCAGTATTCTATGTTTTGATTCACATATCATGTTTTACTTCTATGCACGATTTGCTTAGTTTCCTAATATGGAACTCTGTATTTAATCTTCTGTCATTATTATATCCTCTTTGATACTATGCGTGTTTCACCCCTGTTACTTATATTTGCTGGATCGTTGTATTCATTTGTGTTGTCTGTGGTGTTGCAGGCACAGATACCTTGCCCAGCTCCCCGGCGGTCGAGGAGGCTGCAGGGGCGAGTGTAGAGGCACCCTCCGGTCTGGCAGAGTGGGCCTGATCACTTCTGCCAAGTGCGTGCATGCATACCAGTGGCTTTTATTTTGCATTTTGGTTTTTGAGAGCTTGTATTTGGACTTTGGACTTTGGACTTGTATTCTGTATATTTTGTGTATATTGATTTTGGTGTGTATTCGGTTTTATCTCAGTGTATTTGTCTTTGTCTTTTCCGTTTCGTATTTGCTTTGGCTTCCGCTATTTTATTTTCCTTTGTTGCTTGCTATGATATGTACAGCTTCCGCGTACGCTTAGTTCGCACGTGTTAGATCCCTTGTGTGCGTGCATCTGGACTGGGTTTGGGTGCACGTGCACGGGAGTACGTGTGTCACCGGTTTAGCTTTTCGCTAACCCCCGAATTCTGGGCTCGGGTCGTGACATACGTATTGTATGGTATCAGAGCATGCTAGTTATAAGCATGTAGGCATCTAAGATCGTGGTGAGACAACGCTATCAACTATCTGACTCGAAGTCTCATAGGTTGATTTGGGATCGGACTAACTCAGGGGCATTTTATATTTGTGTGTTGTGTTCTTTTCCTTTTGCAGGATGGCATCAGGATCAGGATCTAGGGATGAGAATCAACAGGGCCACAATGGTGATAGTGGATCGGTACCCCCACACATCAGTAGTGAGGAGCGGATGATGATGATGATGCAGTCTATGCAGTCATTACAGGCACAGATGGCATCCATGGTAGATAGACAGAGTCAGGCTGCCGCAGTAGCATCACCTCGTATAGATCAGCAAGTGATTTTCCAGCCCAAGGAATCAGATCCAAATGCTCTTTTCGACAAGTTCCGTAAGCGAGGGGCGACCGAGTTTCATGGGATAGAGGATGCATTGCAGGCGGAGCAATGGTTGGAGCAGACTGAAGAGCTTTTTGATACGATTGTGTGCAGTAACAAGCAGAAGGTAGTTCTCACAGCCTCTATGCTTCGGAGTGTAGCTAAGACATGGTGGAGGAGTGTTAAGACTTCATTTCAGACTATGCCCAGTGCCACAGTTTGGGAGACCTTCAAGCAGCAATTCCGTCGTAAGTTCATGCCTCTCCACATTCAGCGAGCCAAGGAAGTGGAATTCTTCAACCTTCAGCAGAGACAGATGCCAGTTGCAGATTATGTACACAAGTTTACAGAGTTGTCCCACTTCGCAGAGGATATGGTGAACACGGAGCATAAGAAGGTGACTCGCTTCGTCAATGGTCTGAATCCGAGGCACAAACGCCACGTGGTTGCTTGTATGTGGCCGGCTACATTGGACGACGCTATTGACAGGGCCTATGATGCAGAGGCCATCTTTGAGGAGGAGCGAACAGAGGCTAAGAGGGCAGCAGGTTTCAGTGGTAGAAGTCAGTTCCAGAAGAAGTTCAAGGGTAAGCAGGGCAGTTCGAGCAGTCCTCAGATAGTTTGCAGTCACTGTGGGAAGGATCACCCCACCGACAGATGTTGGAGGAAGAGTGGGGCTTGTTTCGGGTGTGGCTCTACGGACCACAGGCGGGCCCAATGCCCGAAGTTTCAGTCCTCTCCACAGACGAGACAGACAGGACCTACATCACAGGGCAGATCTCAGCCAGCTCGCCCAGGTCAGAAGCCGAACCGCCAGACAGCCCGAGCCTATGCTGCTACGCATGAGGGCGCGGAGGAGGCCACGGTAGTGGAAGGTAAAATTTTAATTTCTGATGCAGAAGCTTTAGCTTTATTTGACTCCGGGTCTACGCGTTCGTACGTAGCACCCCATTTTGCTGTGCAGCTTCGACAGCGACCCACACCACTTCCATACTTGTTGTTGGTATCCACTCCGGTTGGTAAACGGGTGGAGTGCAGTGTTTTCTACCCTCAGTGTGACGTGCGGATAGCTGGTCATCAGCTCCCAGTAGACCTCGTGTTGCTCACGACACTGGATTTTGATGTGATTCTTGGTATGGACTGGCTTGCGAGATATCATGCGTGTATCAATTGCTACAGCAAAGCTATCTACTTTGATTTGGGCAGCGGTTTTCGATTTGAAGGTAGCCAGACGAAGTGCCCGAGGCGTGTGATATCTGCTTGTAAGGCAGACAGGATGCTTCGTAGGGGATGTGAAGGATTTCTTGCATTCATTTCAGAGAAGAAAGATCAGCGACAGCTCAGCGAGATTCCAGTAGTCAGCGAGTTCCCGGATGTCTTTCCGGAGGATGTGCCAGGGTTACCACCAGCTCGAGAGATAGAGTTTGCGATTGATTTGATGCCAGGTACAGCACCCATCAGTAGAGCTCCATATCGTATGGCACCTGCAGAGTTGTTGGAATTAAAGAAACAGTTGCAGGATCTGTTGGACAAAGGGTTCATACGCCCAAGTGTTTCACCTTGGGGAGCTCCTGTATTGTTTGTCAAGAAGAAGGATGGCAATTTCCGGATGTGTATTGACTACAGGCAGTTGAACAAAGTGACTATCAAGAACAAATACCCATTGCCTAGGATTGATGAGTTGTTCGATCAACTTCAGGGTGCAGCTTACTTCTCTAAGATTGACTTGAGGTCAGGGTATCACCAGCTCAGGGTGAAGGATGAGGATGTTCCTAAGACAGCTTTCAGGACTCGGTATGGACACTACGAGTTCCTTGTCATGCCGTTTGGTTTGACGAACGCACCCGCAGCTTTTATGGCGTTGATGAACAGGGTGTTTACTTCCTTCTTGGACCAGTTCGTTGTGATTTTTATAGATGACATATTGGTCTATTCGAAGACTGCTGAGGAACATACAGACCATCTGAGGAAGGCATTGCAGCTGCTTCGAGATCACAAGTTGTATGCAAAGTTGGCTAAATGTGATTTCTGGCTAGAGCAAGTTGCATTTTTGGGACATGTGATTTCTAGAGATGGATTGATGGTGGATCCAGCTAAGATTGAGGCAGTAGTCCATTGGCCCCGTCCTAGATCAGTGACGGAGATTCGGAGTTTTCTGGGCTTGGCGGGATATTACCGCAGGTTTGTGCAGGATTTCTCGAAGATCTCAGCCCCGCTGACTCAGTTGACTCGGAAGAAGGTCCCGTATGAGTGGACAGAGAAGTGTGAGCGTAGTTTTCAGATGTTGAAAGAAAAGCTCACTACGGCGCCAGTGTTGACTCTCCCGGATGGTAGTGAGGGATTCATGATTTACTCAGATGCCTCTAGAGTTGGATTAGGCTGTGTACTGATGCAGAATCAGAAGGTGATTGCCTATGGATCCAGACAGTTGAAAGAACATGAGAAGAACTATGCCACACATGACTTGGAGTTAGCAGCCATTGTATTTGCATTGAAGTTGTGGCGACATTACTTGTACGGTGTGAAGTTCGAGGTCCATTCCGATCATCACAGTCTGCAGTACTTGTTTGATCAGCATGACTTGAATATGAGGCAGCGTAGATGGTTGGAGTTCATCAAAGACTACGATTTTCCGATCAAGTACCACCCAGGCAAGGGGAATGTAGTTGCAGATGCACTTAGCAGGAGGACAGACAGTCTTCAGGCGTTGGCAGGATTCTATATGCTTGTGCATGATCAGCCTGTAGAGGTTCGGATGGTAGGTGAATTGGTGACATTAGCTACTACCGTCGTATTTCAGCCTGAGGTGATTCAGCAGATCAAGGATCGCCAGTTTGAGGACCCCCTCCTGGTGAAGTTCAAAGATCGGATTGCAGATCGACCCGATTTTAGCTTGGTGGATGGAGTTTTGTACTTCAGGAATAGATTGTGTGTTCCCGCTGTGGATGAGCTGAAAGATAAGTTGATGACAGATGCGCACGATGCCCGATATGCGATGCATCCCGGGAGTACGAAGATGTACCGGAACTTGAAGGATAGATTTTGGTGGAGCAATATGAAGCGGGAGATCGCAGGGTTCGTAGCTCGATGTTTGACCTGTCAGAGGGTAAAAGCTGATCATCAGCGACCTCCAGGATCATTGCATCCATTGCACACTCCGCAGTGGAAGTGGGAGCACATTACGATGGATTTCGTCTCCGGTTTTCCGCCGACCAGCAGAAAGAACAATGCGATCTGGGTCATAGTGGACAGATTGACCAAGTCAGCGCATTTCCTTCCGTTCAAGAAAGGGATGACATTCACGGAGATGGCCAGGAAGTTTGTTGACGAGATAGTCAGATTGCATGGCACCCCAGTATCGATTGTGTCAGATCGAGACAGTCGTTTTGTATCTTCATTCTGGAGAGCATTTCAGGAAGCTATGGGTACGAAGCTGAGTTTTAGTACGGCATACCACCCCCAGACTGATGGACAGTCGGAGCGTACCATTCAGACGTTGGAGGATATGCTCAGAGCTAGTGTGCTGAACTTTGAGAAGGAATGGGATACACATCTGGCCTTGTGTGAGTTTGCTTACAACAACAGCTTCCATGAGAGTATTGGTATGGCACCTTATGAGGCTCTATACGGACGCAAGTGCAGGACCCCAGTGTGCTGGGAAGAAGTTGGAACTAGAAGTTTCCATGTCCGACAATCATTGCTGAGACGACAGAGAAAGTACAGAAGGTGATAGAGAATCTGAAGATTTCACGATCCAGGCAGAAGAGCTATGCTGATACTCGGAGGAGACCTTTGGCATTCCAAGTCGGAGATTGGGTGTTCCTTAAAGTTTCTCCGATGAAGGGCACAGTTCGATTTGGTCAGAAGGGCAAGTTAGCTCCGAGATATGTAGGACCGTTCGAAGTCAAGAGCCGAGTTGGAGATTTAGCCTATCGGTTGACACTTCCAGTTGAGTTCTCCGGTGTTCACGATGTGTTCCATGTGTCGATGCTCCGTAAATATGTGCCAGATCCGAGCCATGTGATTCGCTACGATGATATCCAGATTCAGCCTAATGCGACTTACGTTGAGCGTCCGCTTCGCATCGTTGGCACACGAGAGCAGATTCTCCGTACCAGGACTATCAGATGGGTTAAAGTGTTGTGGGAGCATCATGGTCCAGATGAGGCTACTTGGGAGCTAGAGGAGCAGCTAGCGCGCCAGTACCCACATCTCTTTGCGCAGGTAGGTAGTCATTCCGAGGACGGAATGATTCCTAGTGGGGGAGGATGTAACACTCCGATCCCCTTTGAGCCGGATTAGTGGCTCATTAGTGTGTGTTTTGTTTTGTTTATTTCTTTTGGACTTATTTTGGGTCATGGATAGGTAGTTGAGCAACCTTTGACCTGAGATAGGTAGTTCTAAGCCCTTTTTCGTAATTTTGCTTTTGTTTTGCTCATATCATCTTTGCATCATCTTGGTGTCGGCACGCGTATTTCGTTGAGCTCGACAATTTCCGTAACTGTGTCAGATCCGTTTGAAGTCAATTGGAGAAGATGGACCTTCGTGCGACTTAAACTGTAAATTGCTTAAACCTACCGGACCTTGTTTTAACTTCCCAAACTATATACATAAGTCAGCTTCCAGATGTCTTGCCCATTTGTCTTCATCGACTGCATGCAATCTCCAGAGAAGCCACGTTCGCTCTCCCTCTTCACTTCGGTTCTCTCTCTCTCTTTCTCTCTTCTTTTCGTTCTTGTTTGGTGTTGGGGAGCTTGCACCCATTTTGGATTGGGTTTCTGCTTCTCCCATTCTCTGTTGCTATGTCTTCATCTCATGCATGTGTGATTGCTTTGATTTGTTTTGATTTCTTAGTGGATTGGAGCTTGATTCAGAAGATTTGTCAGATTTGAGGCAAGTATAAGTACAGGTTTTGATAACACATATGGGTATTATTTGATTGCTTGGATTCATTCTCATTCTCTTTAGAGAAATGTTTTACAGCCATTTTCTAAGCTATGAGAATCAGTTGAGCTTGTTTTATTCAGTTTCTGTACAAAAATTTCGTTTCTGTAATCTTCCCGAACTCGTATTCTGTATTGTACGGCTAAGCCGTAAATTTCTACGGCTCGCTTTCCAGAGACTCGAAAAATCTGAATTGTTCTACGGCTAGGATACGGCTAAGCCGTAATTTGTCCTACGGCTGAGCCGTAAGCTAGCCGTGACCCAACCGTGACCCCAGCCGTGAATTTAATCTCTGATCAGTCGAAACTTTTCTGATATCAGTACTCCTACGGTGAGGCTACGGCTAAGCCGTGGAATGCTACGGCTAAGCCGTGGATTGGTCTACGGCTAAGCCGTATACTGACTGTAGCTCAGCCGTGAGATGTATCAGATCAGAGGTGGAAAAGCTGACAGTTTAGCCGTGTTCTGAAGGGAACCACGGCTAAGCCGTAGTGCATATTGCGGCTCCGCCGTAGGATGCCACGGCTAAGCCGTAGGTCACCCATGGCTAAACCGTAAGACCTGTAAACTATCGGTTAAACTTAGGCTAATGGTGTGACCTTGTAGGGCTCAAATACAGGTTAACCATACCCGTACACCGGCCCGATGGACTCTTTGGATCGCATGAATAGTCTGTTAGGCTGTGACTTGTTCATGTGAGCGTTGATCACTGTTAAGCACCTCCCCATGGGTGTTGGTTTAAGGGACTTCGATGCACATAAGGATTATATTGCAACACTAGGATGGCAACGGTGCATCGAATAACTTAAAACTACATCAACATGCACGGTTAGTGACAGTGATGCAACTAGATTAGACTTGGCTTGTAATGAACCTTGATTCCGTATTAATCTGAGATGCATTGCATATTGTTTATGGTTTTGCCCTCTGTTCTGTTAATCTATGTTATGCATTCCTCAGTCATTTTGCTTTCGTTCTGTATCTCTGTATTATTCTTCGCTCTGTACTATGTTTTGATCTATGCTATGCTTTGTATATTCTCTGGCTTTGTATATCTCTGATTTTTGGGTATTCCCTGGTGGCTCTGCCCAGAGGTTAATACGTGAGGATAAGATCTGGTCTTTGTCATCGGTGAGTCCAAAGCGGATAATCTCCCTTTCTATGGATTTGATTTGATTGGTATTAGTCTGGCTCTACTCAGCCTCAGCCCTAGGATACCCGACGGGGTTACCTCTGGCGTAGATCTCTGTATCTCTGTTTTAACTGCAGTGTTGCTTTGTCTTGGGACCCCGGAACCCAGGAACCGAGACCCGTTGTACCTTTGGCCTGGACAGCGGTGTTCTCCTCTGCTCTGCTCTGCTCTGCTCTCTTTTGGAGAGAACATGGTTAACGTAGTAGCCAATTAGTTCAGTATTCTATGTTTTGATTCACATATCATGTTTTACTTCTATGCACGATTTGCTTAGTTTCCTAATATGGAACTCTGTATTTAATCTTCTGTCATTATTATATCCTCTTTGATACTATGCGTGTTTCACCCCTGTTACTTATATTTGCTGGATCGTTGTATTCATTTGTGTTGTCTGTGGTGTTGCAGGCACAGATACCTTGCCCAGCTCCCCGGCGGTCGAGGAGGCTGCAGGGGCGAGTGTAGAGGCACCCTCCGGTCTGGCAGAGTGGGCCTGATCACTTCTGCCAAGTGCGTGCATGCATACCAGTGGCTTTTATTTTGCATTTTGGTTTTTGAGAGCTTGTATTTGGACTTTGGACTTTGGACTTGTATTCTGTATATTTTGTGTATATTGATTTTGGTGTGTATTCGGTTTTATCTCAGTGTATTTGTCTTTGTCTTTTCCGTTTCGTATTTGCTTTGGCTTCCGCTATTTTATTTTCCTTTGTTGCTTGCTATGATATGTACAGCTTCCGCGTACGCTTAGTTCGCACGTGTTAGATCCCTTGTGTGCGTGCATCTGGACTGGGTTTGGGTGCACGTGCACGGGAGTACGTGTGTCACCGGTTTAGCTTTTCGCTAACCCCCGAATTCTGGGCTCGGGTCGTGACATACGTATTGTATGGTATCAGAGCATGCTAGTTATAAGCATGTAGGCATCTAAGATCGTGGTGAGACAACGCTATCAACTATCTGACTCGAAGTCTCATAGGTTGATTTGGGATCGGACTAACTCAGGGGCATTTTATATTTGTGTGTTGTGTTCTTTTCCTTTTGCAGGATGGCATCAGGATCAGGATCTAGGGATGAGAATCAACAGGGCCACAATGGTGATAGTGGATCGGTACCCCCACACATCAGTAGTGAGGAGCGGATGATGATGATGATGCAGTCTATGCAGTCATTACAGGCACAGATGGCATCCATGGTAGATAGACAGAGTCAGGCTGCCGCAGTAGCATCACCTCGTATAGATCAGCAAGTGATTTTCCAGCCCAAGGAATCAGATCCAAATGCTCTTTTCGACAAGTTCCGTAAGCGAGGGGCGACCGAGTTTCATGGGATAGAGGATGCATTGCAGGCGGAGCAATGGTTGGAGCAGACTGAAGAGCTTTTTGATACGATTGTGTGCAGTAACAAGCAGAAGGTAGTTCTCACAGCCTCTATGCTTCGGAGTGTAGCTAAGACATGGTGGAGGAGTGTTAAGACTTCATTTCAGACTATGCCCAGTGCCACAGTTTGGGAGACCTTCAAGCAGCAATTCCGTCGTAAGTTCATGCCTCTCCACATTCAGCGAGCCAAGGAAGTGGAATTCTTCAACCTTCAGCAGAGACAGATGCCAGTTGCAGATTATGTACACAAGTTTACAGAGTTGTCCCACTTCGCAGAGGATATGGTGAACACGGAGCATAAGAAGGTGACTCGCTTCGTCAATGGTCTGAATCCGAGGCACAAACGCCACGTGGTTGCTTGTATGTGGCCGGCTACATTGGACGACGCTATTGACAGGGCCTATGATGCAGAGGCCATCTTTGAGGAGGAGCGAACAGAGGCTAAGAGGGCAGCAGGTTTCAGTGGTAGAAGTCAGTTCCAGAAGAAGTTCAAGGGTAAGCAGGGCAGTTCGAGCAGTCCTCAGATAGTTTGCAGTCACTGTGGGAAGGATCACCCCACCGACAGATGTTGGAGGAAGAGTGGGGCTTGTTTCGGGTGTGGCTCTACGGACCACAGGCGGGCCCAATGCCCGAAGTTTCAGTCCTCTCCACAGACGAGACAGACAGGACCTACATCACAGGGCAGATCTCAGCCAGCTCGCCCAGGTCAGAAGCCGAACCGCCAGACAGCCCGAGCCTATGCTGCTACGCATGAGGGCGCGGAGGAGGCCACGGTAGTGGAAGGTAAAATTTTAATTTCTGATGCAGAAGCTTTAGCTTTATTTGACTCCGGGTCTACGCGTTCGTACGTAGCACCCCATTTTGCTGTGCAGCTTCGACAGCGACCCACACCACTTCCATACTTGTTGTTGGTATCCACTCCGGTTGGTAAACGGGTGGAGTGCAGTGTTTTCTACCCTCAGTGTGACGTGCGGATAGCTGGTCATCAGCTCCCAGTAGACCTCGTGTTGCTCACGACACTGGATTTTGATGTGATTCTTGGTATGGACTGGCTTGCGAGATATCATGCGTGTATCAATTGCTACAGCAAAGCTATCTACTTTGATTTGGGCAGCGGTTTTCGATTTGAAGGTAGCCAGACGAAGTGCCCGAGGCGTGTGATATCTGCTTGTAAGGCAGACAGGATGCTTCGTAGGGGATGTGAAGGATTTCTTGCATTCATTTCAGAGAAGAAAGATCAGCGACAGCTCAGCGAGATTCCAGTAGTCAGCGAGTTCCCGGATGTCTTTCCGGAGGATGTGCCAGGGTTACCACCAGCTCGAGAGATAGAGTTTGCGATTGATTTGATGCCAGGTACAGCACCCATCAGTAGAGCTCCATATCGTATGGCACCTGCAGAGTTGTTGGAATTAAAGAAACAGTTGCAGGATCTGTTGGACAAAGGGTTCATACGCCCAAGTGTTTCACCTTGGGGAGCTCCTGTATTGTTTGTCAAGAAGAAGGATGGCAATTTCCGGATGTGTATTGACTACAGGCAGTTGAACAAAGTGACTATCAAGAACAAATACCCATTGCCTAGGATTGATGAGTTGTTCGATCAACTTCAGGGTGCAGCTTACTTCTCTAAGATTGACTTGAGGTCAGGGTATCACCAGCTCAGGGTGAAGGATGAGGATGTTCCTAAGACAGCTTTCAGGACTCGGTATGGACACTACGAGTTCCTTGTCATGCCGTTTGGTTTGACGAACGCACCCGCAGCTTTTATGGCGTTGATGAACAGGGTGTTTACTTCCTTCTTGGACCAGTTCGTTGTGATTTTTATAGATGACATATTGGTCTATTCGAAGACTGCTGAGGAACATACAGACCATCTGAGGAAGGCATTGCAGCTGCTTCGAGATCACAAGTTGTATGCAAAGTTGGCTAAATGTGATTTCTGGCTAGAGCAAGTTGCATTTTTGGGACATGTGATTTCTAGAGATGGATTGATGGTGGATCCAGCTAAGATTGAGGCAGTAGTCCATTGGCCCCGTCCTAGATCAGTGACGGAGATTCGGAGTTTTCTGGGCTTGGCGGGATATTACCGCAGGTTTGTGCAGGATTTCTCGAAGATCTCAGCCCCGCTGACTCAGTTGACTCGGAAGAAGGTCCCGTATGAGTGGACAGAGAAGTGTGAGCGTAGTTTTCAGATGTTGAAAGAAAAGCTCACTACGGCGCCAGTGTTGACTCTCCCGGATGGTAGTGAGGGATTCATGATTTACTCAGATGCCTCTAGAGTTGGATTAGGCTGTGTACTGATGCAGAATCAGAAGGTGATTGCCTATGGATCCAGACAGTTGAAAGAACATGAGAAGAACTATGCCACACATGACTTGGAGTTAGCAGCCATTGTATTTGCATTGAAGTTGTGGCGACATTACTTGTACGGTGTGAAGTTCGAGGTCCATTCCGATCATCACAGTCTGCAGTACTTGTTTGATCAGCATGACTTGAATATGAGGCAGCGTAGATGGTTGGAGTTCATCAAAGACTACGATTTTCCGATCAAGTACCACCCAGGCAAGGGGAATGTAGTTGCAGATGCACTTAGCAGGAGGACAGACAGTCTTCAGGCGTTGGCAGGATTCTATATGCTTGTGCATGATCAGCCTGTAGAGGTTCGGATGGTAGGTGAATTGGTGACATTAGCTACTACCGTCGTATTTCAGCCTGAGGTGATTCAGCAGATCAAGGATCGCCAGTTTGAGGACCCCCTCCTGGTGAAGTTCAAAGATCGGATTGCAGATCGACCCGATTTTAGCTTGGTGGATGGAGTTTTGTACTTCAGGAATAGATTGTGTGTTCCCGCTGTGGATGAGCTGAAAGATAAGTTGATGACAGATGCGCACGATGCCCGATATGCGATGCATCCCGGGAGTACGAAGATGTACCGGAACTTGAAGGATAGATTTTGGTGGAGCAATATGAAGCGGGAGATCGCAGGGTTCGTAGCTCGATGTTTGACCTGTCAGAGGGTAAAAGCTGATCATCAGCGACCTCCAGGATCATTGCATCCATTGCACACTCCGCAGTGGAAGTGGGAGCACATTACGATGGATTTCGTCTCCGGTTTTCCGCCGACCAGCAGAAAGAACAATGCGATCTGGGTCATAGTGGACAGATTGACCAAGTCAGCGCATTTCCTTCCGTTCAAGAAAGGGATGACATTCACGGAGATGGCCAGGAAGTTTGTTGACGAGATAGTCAGATTGCATGGCACCCCAGTATCGATTGTGTCAGATCGAGACAGTCGTTTTGTATCTTCATTCTGGAGAGCATTTCAGGAAGCTATGGGTACGAAGCTGAGTTTTAGTACGGCATACCACCCCCAGACTGATGGACAGTCGGAGCGTACCATTCAGACGTTGGAGGATATGCTCAGAGCTAGTGTGCTGAACTTTGAGAAGGAATGGGATACACATCTGGCCTTGTGTGAGTTTGCTTACAACAACAGCTTCCATGAGAGTATTGGTATGGCACCTTATGAGGCTCTATACGGACGCAAGTGCAGGACCCCAGTGTGCTGGGAAGAAGTTGGAACTAGAAGTTTCCATGTCCGACAATCATTGCTGAGACGACAGAGAAAGTACAGAAGGTGATAGAGAATCTGAAGATTTCACGATCCAGGCAGAAGAGCTATGCTGATACTCGGAGGAGACCTTTGGCATTCCAAGTCGGAGATTGGGTGTTCCTTAAAGTTTCTCCGATGAAGGGCACAGTTCGATTTGGTCAGAAGGGCAAGTTAGCTCCGAGATATGTAGGACCGTTCGAAGTCAAGAGCCGAGTTGGAGATTTAGCCTATCGGTTGACACTTCCAGTTGAGTTCTCCGGTGTTCACGATGTGTTCCATGTGTCGATGCTCCGTAAATATGTGCCAGATCCGAGCCATGTGATTCGCTACGATGATATCCAGATTCAGCCTAATGCGACTTACGTTGAGCGTCCGCTTCGCATCGTTGGCACACGAGAGCAGATTCTCCGTACCAGGACTATCAGATGGGTTAAAGTGTTGTGGGAGCATCATGGTCCAGATGAGGCTACTTGGGAGCTAGAGGAGCAGCTAGCGCGCCAGTACCCACATCTCTTTGCGCAGGTAGGTAGTCATTCCGAGGACGGAATGATTCCTAGTGGGGGAGGATGTAACACTCCGATCCCCTTTGAGCCGGATTAGTGGCTCATTAGTGTGTGTTTTGTTTTGTTTATTTCTTTTGGACTTATTTTGGGTCATGGATAGGTAGTTGAGCAACCTTTGACCTGAGATAGGTAGTTCTAAGCCCTTTTTCGTAATTTTGCTTTTGTTTTGCTCATATCATCTTTGCATCATCTTGGTGTCGGCACGCGTATTTCGTTGAGCTCGACAATTTCCGTAACTGTGTCAGATCCGTTTGAAGTCAATTGGAGAAGATGGACCTTCGTGCGACTTAAACTGTAAATTGCTTAAACCTACCGGACCTTGTTTTAACTTCCCAAACTATATACATAAGTCAGCTTCCAGATGTCTTGCCCATTTGTCTTCATCGACTGCATGCAATCTCCAGAGAAGCCACGTTCGCTCTCCCTCTTCACTTCGGTTCTCTCTCTCTCTTTCTCTCTTCTTTTCGTTCTTGTTTGGTGTTGGGGAGCTTGCACCCATTTTGGATTGGGTTTCTGCTTCTCCCATTCTCTGTTGCTATGTCTTCATCTCATGCATGTGTGATTGCTTTGATTTGTTTTGATTTCTTAGTGGATTGGAGCTTGATTCAGAAGATTTGTCAGATTTGAGGCAAGTATAAGTACAGGTTTTGATAACACATATGGGTATTATTTGATTGCTTGGATTCATTCTCATTCTCTTTAGAGAAATGTTTTACAGCCATTTTCTAAGCTATGAGAATCAGTTGAGCTTGTTTTATTCAGTTTCTGTACAAAAATTTCGTTTCTGTAATCTTCCCGAACTCGTATTCTGTATTGTACGGCTAAGCCGTAAATTTCTACGGCTCGCTTTCCAGAGACTCGAAAAATCTGAATTGTTCTACGGCTAGGATACGGCTAAGCCGTAATTTGTCCTACGGCTGAGCCGTAAGCTAGCCGTGACCCAACCGTGACCCCAGCCGTGAATTTAATCTCTGATCAGTCGAAACTTTTCTGATATCAGTACTCCTACGGTGAGGCTACGGCTAAGCCGTGGAATGCTACGGCTAAGCCGTGGATTGGTCTACGGCTAAGCCGTATACTGACTGTAGCTCAGCCGTGAGATGTATCAGATCAGAGGTGGAAAAGCTGACAGTTTAGCCGTGTTCTGAAGGGAACCACGGCTAAGCCGTAGTGCATATTGCGGCTCCGCCGTAGGATGCCACGGCTAAGCCGTAGGTCACCCATGGCTAAACCGTAAGACCTGTAAACTATCGGTTAAACTTAGGCTAATGGTGTGACCTTGTAGGGCTCAAATACAGGTTAACCATACCCGTACACCGGCCCGATGGACTCTTTGGATCGCATGAATAGTCTGTTAGGCTGTGACTTGTTCATGTGAGCGTTGATCACTGTTAAGCACCTCCCCATGGGTGTTGGTTTAAGGGACTTCGATGCACATAAGGATTATATTGCAACACTAGGATGGCAACGGTGCATCGAATAACTTAAAACTACATCAACATGCACGGTTAGTGACAGTGATGCAACTAGATTAGACTTGGCTTGTAATGAACCTTGATTCCGTATTAATCTGAGATGCATTGCATATTGTTTATGGTTTTGCCCTCTGTTCTGTTAATCTATGTTATGCATTCCTCAGTCATTTTGCTTTCGTTCTGTATCTCTGTATTATTCTTCGCTCTGTACTATGTTTTGATCTATGCTATGCTTTGTATATTCTCTGGCTTTGTATATCTCTGATTTTTGGGTATTCCCTGGTGGCTCTGCCCAGAGGTTAATACGTGAGGATAAGATCTGGTCTTTGTCATCGGTGAGTCCAAAGCGGATAATCTCCCTTTCTATGGATTTGATTTGATTGGTATTAGTCTGGCTCTACTCAGCCTCAGCCCTAGGATACCCGACGGGGTTACCTCTGGCGTAGATCTCTGTATCTCTGTTTTAACTGCAGTGTTGCTTTGTCTTGGGACCCCGGAACCCAGGAACCGAGACCCGTTGTACCTTTGGCCTGGACAGCGGTGTTCTCCTCTGCTCTGCTCTGCTCTGCTCTCTTTTGGAGAGAACATGGTTAACGTAGTAGCCAATTAGTTCAGTATTCTATGTTTTGATTCACATATCATGTTTTACTTCTATGCACGATTTGCTTAGTTTCCTAATATGGAACTCTGTATTTAATCTTCTGTCATTATTATATCCTCTTTGATACTATGCGTGTTTCACCCCTGTTACTTATATTTGCTGGATCGTTGTATTCATTTGTGTTGTCTGTGGTGTTGCAGGCACAGATACCTTGCCCAGCTCCCCGGCGGTCGAGGAGGCTGCAGGGGCGAGTGTAGAGGCACCCTCCGGTCTGGCAGAGTGGGCCTGATCACTTCTGCCAAGTGCGTGCATGCATACCAGTGGCTTTTATTTTGCATTTTGGTTTTTGAGAGCTTGTATTTGGACTTTGGACTTTGGACTTGTATTCTGTATATTTTGTGTATATTGATTTTGGTGTGTATTCGGTTTTATCTCAGTGTATTTGTCTTTGTCTTTTCCGTTTCGTATTTGCTTTGGCTTCCGCTATTTTATTTTCCTTTGTTGCTTGCTATGATATGTACAGCTTCCGCGTACGCTTAGTTCGCACGTGTTAGATCCCTTGTGTGCGTGCATCTGGACTGGGTTTGGGTGCACGTGCACGGGAGTACGTGTGTCACCGGTTTAGCTTTTCGCTAACCCCCGAATTCTGGGCTCGGGTCGTGACATACGTATTGTATGGTATCAGAGCATGCTAGTTATAAGCATGTAGGCATCTAAGATCGTGGTGAGACAACGCTATCAACTATCTGACTCGAAGTCTCATAGGTTGATTTGGGATCGGACTAACTCAGGGGCATTTTATATTTGTGTGTTGTGTTCTTTTCCTTTTGCAGGATGGCATCAGGATCAGGATCTAGGGATGAGAATCAACAGGGCCACAATGGTGATAGTGGATCGGTACCCCCACACATCAGTAGTGAGGAGCGGATGATGATGATGATGCAGTCTATGCAGTCATTACAGGCACAGATGGCATCCATGGTAGATAGACAGAGTCAGGCTGCCGCAGTAGCATCACCTCGTATAGATCAGCAAGTGATTTTCCAGCCCAAGGAATCAGATCCAAATGCTCTTTTCGACAAGTTCCGTAAGCGAGGGGCGACCGAGTTTCATGGGATAGAGGATGCATTGCAGGCGGAGCAATGGTTGGAGCAGACTGAAGAGCTTTTTGATACGATTGTGTGCAGTAACAAGCAGAAGGTAGTTCTCACAGCCTCTATGCTTCGGAGTGTAGCTAAGACATGGTGGAGGAGTGTTAAGACTTCATTTCAGACTATGCCCAGTGCCACAGTTTGGGAGACCTTCAAGCAGCAATTCCGTCGTAAGTTCATGCCTCTCCACATTCAGCGAGCCAAGGAAGTGGAATTCTTCAACCTTCAGCAGAGACAGATGCCAGTTGCAGATTATGTACACAAGTTTACAGAGTTGTCCCACTTCGCAGAGGATATGGTGAACACGGAGCATAAGAAGGTGACTCGCTTCGTCAATGGTCTGAATCCGAGGCACAAACGCCACGTGGTTGCTTGTATGTGGCCGGCTACATTGGACGACGCTATTGACAGGGCCTATGATGCAGAGGCCATCTTTGAGGAGGAGCGAACAGAGGCTAAGAGGGCAGCAGGTTTCAGTGGTAGAAGTCAGTTCCAGAAGAAGTTCAAGGGTAAGCAGGGCAGTTCGAGCAGTCCTCAGATAGTTTGCAGTCACTGTGGGAAGGATCACCCCACCGACAGATGTTGGAGGAAGAGTGGGGCTTGTTTCGGGTGTGGCTCTACGGACCACAGGCGGGCCCAATGCCCGAAGTTTCAGTCCTCTCCACAGACGAGACAGACAGGACCTACATCACAGGGCAGATCTCAGCCAGCTCGCCCAGGTCAGAAGCCGAACCGCCAGACAGCCCGAGCCTATGCTGCTACGCATGAGGGCGCGGAGGAGGCCACGGTAGTGGAAGGTAAAATTTTAATTTCTGATGCAGAAGCTTTAGCTTTATTTGACTCCGGGTCTACGCGTTCGTACGTAGCACCCCATTTTGCTGTGCAGCTTCGACAGCGACCCACACCACTTCCATACTTGTTGTTGGTATCCACTCCGGTTGGTAAACGGGTGGAGTGCAGTGTTTTCTACCCTCAGTGTGACGTGCGGATAGCTGGTCATCAGCTCCCAGTAGACCTCGTGTTGCTCACGACACTGGATTTTGATGTGATTCTTGGTATGGACTGGCTTGCGAGATATCATGCGTGTATCAATTGCTACAGCAAAGCTATCTACTTTGATTTGGGCAGCGGTTTTCGATTTGAAGGTAGCCAGACGAAGTGCCCGAGGCGTGTGATATCTGCTTGTAAGGCAGACAGGATGCTTCGTAGGGGATGTGAAGGATTTCTTGCATTCATTTCAGAGAAGAAAGATCAGCGACAGCTCAGCGAGATTCCAGTAGTCAGCGAGTTCCCGGATGTCTTTCCGGAGGATGTGCCAGGGTTACCACCAGCTCGAGAGATAGAGTTTGCGATTGATTTGATGCCAGGTACAGCACCCATCAGTAGAGCTCCATATCGTATGGCACCTGCAGAGTTGTTGGAATTAAAGAAACAGTTGCAGGATCTGTTGGACAAAGGGTTCATACGCCCAAGTGTTTCACCTTGGGGAGCTCCTGTATTGTTTGTCAAGAAGAAGGATGGCAATTTCCGGATGTGTATTGACTACAGGCAGTTGAACAAAGTGACTATCAAGAACAAATACCCATTGCCTAGGATTGATGAGTTGTTCGATCAACTTCAGGGTGCAGCTTACTTCTCTAAGATTGACTTGAGGTCAGGGTATCACCAGCTCAGGGTGAAGGATGAGGATGTTCCTAAGACAGCTTTCAGGACTCGGTATGGACACTACGAGTTCCTTGTCATGCCGTTTGGTTTGACGAACGCACCCGCAGCTTTTATGGCGTTGATGAACAGGGTGTTTACTTCCTTCTTGGACCAGTTCGTTGTGATTTTTATAGATGACATATTGGTCTATTCGAAGACTGCTGAGGAACATACAGACCATCTGAGGAAGGCATTGCAGCTGCTTCGAGATCACAAGTTGTATGCAAAGTTGGCTAAATGTGATTTCTGGCTAGAGCAAGTTGCATTTTTGGGACATGTGATTTCTAGAGATGGATTGATGGTGGATCCAGCTAAGATTGAGGCAGTAGTCCATTGGCCCCGTCCTAGATCAGTGACGGAGATTCGGAGTTTTCTGGGCTTGGCGGGATATTACCGCAGGTTTGTGCAGGATTTCTCGAAGATCTCAGCCCCGCTGACTCAGTTGACTCGGAAGAAGGTCCCGTATGAGTGGACAGAGAAGTGTGAGCGTAGTTTTCAGATGTTGAAAGAAAAGCTCACTACGGCGCCAGTGTTGACTCTCCCGGATGGTAGTGAGGGATTCATGATTTACTCAGATGCCTCTAGAGTTGGATTAGGCTGTGTACTGATGCAGAATCAGAAGGTGATTGCCTATGGATCCAGACAGTTGAAAGAACATGAGAAGAACTATGCCACACATGACTTGGAGTTAGCAGCCATTGTATTTGCATTGAAGTTGTGGCGACATTACTTGTACGGTGTGAAGTTCGAGGTCCATTCCGATCATCACAGTCTGCAGTACTTGTTTGATCAGCATGACTTGAATATGAGGCAGCGTAGATGGTTGGAGTTCATCAAAGACTACGATTTTCCGATCAAGTACCACCCAGGCAAGGGGAATGTAGTTGCAGATGCACTTAGCAGGAGGACAGACAGTCTTCAGGCGTTGGCAGGATTCTATATGCTTGTGCATGATCAGCCTGTAGAGGTTCGGATGGTAGGTGAATTGGTGACATTAGCTACTACCGTCGTATTTCAGCCTGAGGTGATTCAGCAGATCAAGGATCGCCAGTTTGAGGACCCCCTCCTGGTGAAGTTCAAAGATCGGATTGCAGATCGACCCGATTTTAGCTTGGTGGATGGAGTTTTGTACTTCAGGAATAGATTGTGTGTTCCCGCTGTGGATGAGCTGAAAGATAAGTTGATGACAGATGCGCACGATGCCCGATATGCGATGCATCCCGGGAGTACGAAGATGTACCGGAACTTGAAGGATAGATTTTGGTGGAGCAATATGAAGCGGGAGATCGCAGGGTTCGTAGCTCGATGTTTGACCTGTCAGAGGGTAAAAGCTGATCATCAGCGACCTCCAGGATCATTGCATCCATTGCACACTCCGCAGTGGAAGTGGGAGCACATTACGATGGATTTCGTCTCCGGTTTTCCGCCGACCAGCAGAAAGAACAATGCGATCTGGGTCATAGTGGACAGATTGACCAAGTCAGCGCATTTCCTTCCGTTCAAGAAAGGGATGACATTCACGGAGATGGCCAGGAAGTTTGTTGACGAAATAGTCAGATTGCATGGCACCCCAGTATCGATTGTGTCAGATCGAGACAGTCGTTTTGTATCTTCATTCTGGAGAGCATTTCAGGAAGCTATGGGTACGAAGCTGAGTTTTAGTACGGCATACCACCCCCAGACTGATGGACAGTCGGAGCGTACCATTCAGACGTTGGAGGATATGCTCAGAGCTAGTGTGCTGAACTTTGAGAAGGAATGGGATACACATCTGGCCTTGTGTGAGTTTGCTTACAACAACAGCTTCCATGAGAGTATTGGTATGGCACCTTATGAGGCTCTATACGGACGCAAGTGCAGGACCCCAGTGTGCTGGGAAGAAGTTGGAACTAGAAGTTTCCATGGTCCGACAATCATTGCTGAGACGACAGAGAAAGTACAGAAGGTGATAGAGAATCTGAAGATTTCACGATCCAGGCAGAAGAGCTATGCTGATACTCGGAGGAGACCTTTGGCATTCCAAGTCGGAGATTGGGTGTTCCTTAAAGTTTCTCCGATGAAGGGCACAGTTCGATTTGGTCAGAAGGGCAAGTTAGCTCCGAGATATGTAGGACCGTTCGAAGTCAAGAGCCGAGTTGGAGATTTAGCCTATCGGTTGACACTTCCAGTTGAGTTCTCCGGTGTTCACGATGTGTTCCATGTGTCGATGCTCCGTAAATATGTGCCAGATCCGAGCCATGTGATTCGCTACGATGATATCCAGATTCAGCCTAATGCGACTTACGTTGAGCGTCCGCTTCGCATCGTTGGCACACGAGAGCAGATTCTCCGTACCAGGACTATCAGATGGGTTAAAGTGTTGTGGGAGCATCATGGTCCAGATGAGGCTACTTGGGAGCTAGAGGAGCAGCTAGCGCGCCAGTACCCACATCTCTTTGCGCAGGTAGGTAGTCATTCCGAGGACGGAATGATTCCTAGTGGGGGAGGATGTAACACTCCGATCCCCTTTGAGCCGGATTAGTGGCTCATTAGTGTGTGTTTTGTTTTGTTTATTTCTTTTGGACTTATTTTGGGTCATGGATAGGTAGTTGAGCAACCTTTGACCTGAGATAGGTAGTTCTAAGCCCTTTTTCGTAATTTTGCTTTTGTTTTGCTCATATCATCTTTGCATCATCTTGGTGTCGGCACGCGTATTTCGTTGAGCTCGACAATTTCCGTAACTGTGTCAGATCCGTTTGAAGTCAATTGGAGAAGATGGACCTTCGTGCGACTTAAACTGTAAATTGCTTAAACCTACCGGACCTTGTTTTAACTTCCCAAACTATATACATAAGTCAGCTTCCAGATGTCTTGCCCATTTGTCTTCATCGACTGCATGCAATCTCCAGAGAAGCCACGTTCTCTCTCCCTCTTCACTTCGGTTCTCTCTCTCTCTTTCTCTCTTCTTTTCGTTCTTGTTTGGTGTTGGGGAGCTTGCACCCATTTTGGATTGGGTTTCTGCTTCTCCCATTCTCTGTTGCTATGTCTTCATCTCATGCATGTGTGATTGCTTTGATTTGTTTTGATTTCTTAGTGGATTGGAGCTTGATTCAGAAGATTTGTCAGATTTGAGGCAAGTATAAGTACAGGTTTTGATAACACATATGGGTATTATTTGATTGCTTGGATTCATTCTCATTCTCTTTAGAGAAATGTTTTACAGCCATTTTCTAAGCTATGAGAATCAGTTGAGCTTGTTTTATTCAGTTTCTGTACAAAAATTTCGTTTCTGTAATCTTCCCGAACTCGTATTCTGTATTGTACGGCTAAGCCGTAAATTTCTACGGCTCGCTTTCCAGAGACTCGAAAAATCTGAATTGTTCTACGGCTAGGATACGGCTAAGCCGTAATTTGTCCTACGGCTGAGCCGTAAGCTAGCCGTGACCCAACCGTGACCCCAGCCGTGAATTTAATCTCTGATCAGTCGAAACTTTTCTGATATCAGTACTCCTACGGTGAGGCTACGGCTAAGCCGTGGAATGCTACGGCTAAGCCGTGGATTGGTCTACGGCTAAGCCGTATACTGACTGTAGCTCAGCCGTGAGATGTATCAGATCAGAGGTGGAAAAGCTGACAGTTTAGCCGTGTTCTGAAGGGAACCACGGCTAAGCCGTAGTGCATATTGCGGCTCCGCCGTAGGATGCCACGGCTAAGCCGTAGGTCACCCATGGCTAAACCGTAAGACCTGTAAACTATCGGTTAAACTTAGGCTAATGGTGTGACCTTGTAGGGCTCAAATACAGGTTAACCATACCCGTACACCGGCCCGATGGACTCTTTGGATCGCATGAATAGTCTGTTAGGCTGTGACTTGTTCATGTGAGCGTTGATCACTGTTAAGCACCTCCCCATGGGTGTTGGTTTAAGGGACTTCGATGCACATAAGGATTATATTGCAACACTAGGATGGCAACGGTGCATCGAATAACTTAAAACTACATCAACATGCACGGTTAGTGACAGTGATGCAACTAGATTAGACTTGGCTTGTAATGAACCTTGATTCCGTATTAATCTGAGATGCATTGCATATTGTTTATGGTTTTGCCCTCTGTTCTGTTAATCTATGTTATGCATTCCTCAGTCATTTTGCTTTCGTTCTGTATCTCTGTATTATTCTTCGCTCTGTACTATGTTTTGATCTATGCTATGCTTTGTATATTCTCTGGCTTTGTATATCTCTGATTTTTGGGTATTCCCTGGTGGCTCTGCCCAGAGGTTAATACGTGAGGATAAGATCCGGTCTTTGTCATCGGTGAGTCCAAAGCGGATAATCTCCCTTTCTATGGATTTGATTTGATTGGTATTAGTCTGGCTCTACTCAGCCTCAGCCCTAGGATACCCGACGGGGTTACCTCTGGCGTAGATCTCTGTATCTCTGTTTTAACTGCAGTGTTGCTTTGTCTTGGGACCCCGGAACCCAGGAACCGAGACCCGTTGTACCTTTGGCCTGGACAGCGGTGTTCTCCTCTGCTCTGCTCTGCTCTGCTCTCTTTTGGAGAGAACATGGTTAACGTAGTAGCCAATTAGTTCAGTATTCTATGTTTTGATTCACATATCATGTTTTACTTCTATGCACGATTTGCTTAGTTTCCTAATATGGAACTCTGTATTTAATCTTCTGTCATTATTATATCCTCTTTGATACTATGCGTGTTTCACCCCTGTTACTTATATTTGCTGGATCGTTGTATTCATTTGTGTTGTCTGTGGTGTTGCAGGCACAGATACCTTGCCTAGCTCCCCGGCGGTCGAGGAGGCTGCAGGGGCGAGTGTAGAGGCACCCTCCGGTCTGGCAGAGTGGGCCTGATCACTTCTGCCAAGTGCGTGCATGCATACCAGTGGCTTTTTGTCACGCCCCAATCCCGGGAATTTGGGGATTTGAGTGGGCCCCCGGGGCATGGATACGTAATCCCGTAGAAATCCGTGCCCTGAAGAATTTTGCACGAATTCCTACAAGGGAGATTCCACAGGAACGTGTGAGGTAAGCTGACACACGTACAACATAAACTATCATAATCGAGAACCTGTGAAATACTCAATAATCATCAAGAGCACATAAAGTTCATAGTCTATTAAAGCATAATTACATACAATAGTGTTATAGTCCTTAAAAATACGTTCCCAAAATCAGTCCTTAAGGTGATACACAAGTCTTCAACATAATATTCCCCGAAGAGACGCTCTCCGTAGGATGGCTAGTAGTAAACGTCGCCATCCATCCATTCACCTACACCCCGAGGTACCGTTGGGGTATCTTTCGGGGCCGCGTCAGTATTCGTGTCGGGAGCGGGTGCTGAATCTGCAATACCGAGGGTAACACTGTTAACACGACGGTTAAGCAAGTACTAAGCATAGGAATTAATATAACAAAATACATTAGCAAGAACAATCACTAAACATGATGCATGAGTGAAACTTAGTGTTATACATACTGATTGGCAACCACGATGCTCTATTCTCCCAAAGGGAGCATACATAACGTATGGGTCGCTAGGGGATCAAGCTAGCTTCCCTAGGAGCGTCGACAACTCCTACGTAAACCTACTGCAGTGGTGACATATAATACCCAAAGGGCAGAAGCCAAGTGGTGCCGACTCGGAGTCAATCATACAAATCATAACATATATAAGGAATAGATAACCATGAAACAACGAAAACGAAGCACATGCAGGTAGGCTACAAGGCCCGAACCTCAGCTACACCCTTGGCTAGCAAGCACACACTCAATAGAAGCTCTGGCTTGTCAGACACGCACTCATTAGAAGCTCAGGTCTGAATTGCCTCGGGGTTTGTTAGAGGAAGTGAATGCGATAATAGTCATGTCAAAGGTAGTGTTATGTATCAATATGATATGATTGCATTTAGATGAAGCAGTCTCCTGATTCCCAATGACATTCAGCACGATGTACACATGAGATGTTCGGTGTCGTTGTGTTACCGTGTCTGGGTATTACATTGTGTGCATATGGAACACCCCTCTCTTGCCAACATCCATGACTTGCCATTGGGAAATCCTTCATTCATTCCAATGTGTAATTACCAATGGCCAATGTGGAGGTATAAAAGGTACCATGACTAAAGCCCTACAATCATTAAGGTTCCTAACATCTTACATTCACTGGTTCTTACGGCTTAGCCGTGTACAGGGCTACGGCTTAGCCGAGAGGGGGTCACAGTTCATCCGGATTTTCGGTGTGGTTACGGTTCAACCGTATATTGGCCTACGGCTTAGCCGAGCTAAGCCTACGGCTAGGTCACGGGGAGGTTACGGCTTAGCCGTAGGGTATTTCACGGTGCAGCCGTATGCAAGCCGTAGAAGGAACTGGGTTCTGTGATCTCTCTGGAAAGTTCGCCGTAGAAAGACCTACGGCTCGGATACGGGCTGGATACGGCTTAGCCGTAGTGGATTTCACGGCGTAGCCGTAAGTAAGCCGTAGTATAAAACCTCATTTTACTGCTCTCTGGACATTGAGCCGTAAGAGCTCACGGCTTAGCCGTAGCTTCGCCGTAAGCTTCAGAAAATCTACATACAGTTCTGTAGCTCAATTTTCGGTACGGGATCACTACAGAACTCACTTATAAGGGAAATGCTGAAGCTCAACTGAAGTTTTCTGGAGAGTATTCCATACTCACACACCTTCTATTCCCATCTCCATCATTCCTACTTGATTCATTCATACATATTAAGGAGGAAGAAATGGCAATGAAAACAACTAACTTAACATGCAATGACAATCCCACATGCAATGAATATAAGCTTAAGTACTTGCCTCTCCTAACAACACTAACCCTCTCCCACTGTAGATTGCCGTGAGGTTGGAAGAAACCTTCAAATCTGAAATGGGTTCTTCAACTTAGAGAGGGAAGAATGCCCAAAAGAGTAAGGAGAGGATGAGTGGAGACCACTCCCTACACATGCACACTCCCACAATCCCCAAGCACTCCAATGCAAGTAGAAGGAAGAAGGAACCCAGGAGAACAGGACTCCAACCGATCGAACGAGAGAGGAGGGAGAAGAACAGTGGAATTCCCTTTTTAAACACAATTTTTCCTGAAGTTACATGCAAGCCCACTTGTTTCCGGAAAATTTCAGTTTAGTCCGGAATGACCTCAATTGGCTTAAGATGAGTCCGGATCAGCTCGGGCTCAACACAAAAGATGATCTACGCGATGAATTACACGTAAGGAGATGGACGGGATAACCTAGAGGCATAAGGAAAATTTACTAAAAAGCCCTTAGCTATTTAAGCGGGGTCCAAACCTAATAATTCACACTAAATTGGGCCTCAACAAGTCTTAATCAATAGGAAACAGGATTAATTAACGTAATTAGGATTAGTGAGGGTTCGGGTCCTTACACTTTTATTTTGCATTTTGGTTTTTGAGAGCTTGTATTTGGACTTTGGACTTTGGACTTGTATTCTGTATATTTTGTGTATATTGATTTTGGTGTGTATTCGGTTTTATCTCAGTGTATTTGTCTTTGTCTTTTCCGTTTCGTATTTGCTTTGGCTTCCACTATTTTATTTTCCTTTGTTGCTTGCTATGATATGTACAGCTTCCGCGTACGCTTAGTTCGCACGTGTTAGATCCCTTGTGTGCGTGCATCTGGACTGGGTTTGGGTGCACGTGCACGGGAGTACGTGTGTCACCGGTTTAGCTTTTCGCTAACCCCCGAATTCTGGGCTCGGGTCGTGACAATAAGTGAATCAAAGCATAGAAATACTGAACTAGGTGGCTACTACATTAACCATATTCTCTCATATAGAGAGCAGAGCAGAGCAGATGAGAACACCACTGACCGGGCCAAGGGTACAAGTAGGTCTCGGTTTCCTGGGTTCCGGAGTCCCAAGACAAAGCGACACTGCAGTGATACAGAGAGACAGAGATCTAAGCCAAAGGTAACCCCGTCGGGCATCCTAGGGTTGAGGCTGAGTAGAGCCAGACTAATACCAATCAAATCAAATCCCAAAAGAAGGGAGATTATCCGCTTTGGACTCACCGATGGCAAAGACCGGATCTTATCCTCACGTATTAATCTCTGGGCAGAGCCACCAGGGAATACCCAATAAATCAGAGATATACAAAGCCAGAAATATACAGAGCATAGCATAGACTGAGTCAAAGCACCGAGCATAGATCATAGTATAATACAGAACGAAGGCTACACAGATGTACAAGACGAAAACAAACGAAGCTCGAATATGCATGAACATAGATTAACAGAACAGAGGGCAAAACTGCAAGCAATATGCAATGCATCTTAGATTAATAAGGAATCAAGGTTAATTACAAGCCAACACTAATCTAGTTGTTCACTGTCACTCACCGTGCATGTTGGTGTAGTTTTAAGTTATTCAATACACCGCTGCCATCAAAGTGTTGCACTAGGTTTCTTACGTGCACTGAAGTCCCTTAAACCAACACCCATGGGGAGGTGCTTAACAGTGAATCAACGCTCCCATGAATAAGTCACAGCCTAACAGACGATTCATGCGATCCAAAGAATCCATTGGGCCAGTTTACATGTGTGGTCAACCTGTGATTTAGCCCTACAAAGTCACACCATTATCCTGAGTTTAATTTCAGATTTTCCAGGTCTTACGGTTTAGCCATGGGTGACCTACGGCTTAGCCGTATGCATCTTACGGCCTAGTCGTAACATGCACTACGGCTTAGCCGTGGTTCCCTTCAGAATACGGCTAAACTGTCATCTTCTACCTCTGATCTGATACGTCTCATGGCTGGGTCACGGCTAGCTTACGGCTCAGCCGTAGAACAATTTACGGTTCAGCCGTAGCCTAGCCGTAGAACAAAATTCAAAATTTCAGGTCTCTGGAATGTGAGCCGTACAAGATTACGGCTTAGCCGTACAATACAGAGAACCAATTCGGGTTGAGTACAGAAACTAGAATTTGGTACAGAAATGTCATCAAAACAAGCTCATCTGATCCTAACATCTTAGAAACTGGCTGTAAAACATTCTATACAAAGAATAAGAATGAATCAAAGCAATCAAACAAAACACCCATATGTGTTAAACAATCCTCTACTTATACTTGCCTCAAAACTCTGTCAATCCACTGAATCAAGCTCCAAATCAACTAAAATCAAAGCAAATCAAAGAACCTCAACACACACAACCATGAGAATATAGAAATAGAGAGAGAGAAGGATCCAATTGGAGAAGAAGAAGGGAAGAACCCACTTACCCAAACAAAGACAGAGAAAGAGAAAGAGGGAAACCTCAAATCAAGATGGGTGCAAAATCCCAACACCAACCAAGAACGAGAAGAGAAGAGAAGAAGAGAGACTGAAGACGTGGAGCTCTCCTTGCATGCACGTATCGAACGAAAATGAGCAGGGAGAAGACACCTGGGTCCTGACTCATATATATAGTTTCTGGAAGTTTAAAACAAGGTCCAAGGAATTTGGTTATTTACAAATCAAGTCACACGGGAGTCCAACTTCTCCAATTGACTCCAAATGGGTCTGAAACATTTACGGAAAATAACAAGCTCAACAAAATGCACGTGCTGACACCAAGATGATGTAATTATGATGTACTCAAAGCAAAAGCAAAATTACGAAAAAGGGCTTAGAACTACCTATCTCAGATCAAAGGTTACTCAACTACCTATCCACGACCCGAAACCAAGTCCGAAGAATTAAAACAACAGAAAAACACACTAATGAGCCACTAATCCAGCTCAAAGGGGATCGGAGTATTACATATATTATCGATTTTGATCTTCACAAAGCGAACCAAAGAAATTAGCATTAAAGTCAACCTTATTTGACCACAAGGTATGGTCAACCTCAAGTAATCATTCACAAAACATACAAATTATTTATTTAGGAACACATAAATTGCACAAGCCTATGGGGCTTACCTAAAAGCGTGAAAACTATGGGGCTTTTAGGGTTTATGATGTGAATTTAAATTCAATCAGATTAAAATTGCAAGTGTATAGTTGTCTGTATGAGATAATGACAAATGTAGGTCGATCCTACAAAGAACCATTCTAAGTTAAAGATTAAAAATCTGAACTTTTTAAACTAAACAGTAGATATTAATGAATTGAATTTGTACTGAAAAAGAAGATTAGAAACTTAAAAGTGCAGAAAATAACAATGATAAAGATAGATCAAAGCATCTAGAATTCACTAAATAAGATAATCAATCTAATCATATAATTATTCTATTATTTTTCTCAAGAAAATTCAGACCAGAAACAAATCAATGTTTCTGATATGGAGGATTTGTTAATTGCAAAAACCAATTTTTAATAATAAAAAAAAAGTAATTCATCACCCAATGTCTCCTTCACCTCATAAAAAAATAAAAAATCATAAGCATAACTTATCAAAGTAGGTATAAACTATCAAAGGATTTTAGCCCTAATCATAATCTTTCAAAATAAGCATAAGTTATCAAATTCAATTCATTAGAAATCAAAACAAAGACTGCCAAAGACATGAAGAAAAATATATTTTTCTAATACAGCATTCATTAAAAAAGATAGGAAAAGAAATAGAGTAATCCTATAAATTAAACGGAAAATCTATTTAGTTTCATCTTTCGCTTTGATTAGAAACTCAACCAAACATTGTCAAGAACTTCAACATTATCTCCACTAAAAGCAATATTGTATAATGAATTCTCTCATCAACACTCCCTTTTATGCTTAAGTGTCTGGAACAATGTTCCAGAATACCTCTAAAAAGAAAAAATATTACAACAAATGGGGGAAGAGAAGTAGAGAAGATAGGGAGAGAGAGGAGGAAGTGACTACATCTTACCCTTCATTGGGATCAGGGGGAACCTCCCATGGTGATCTCCTTTTATAGTTTCTGTCCCTTCTAAGTTCATTGTATTTGGACCTCTTCTTGGTGGATTGAGAGATAGGATTTGTTACTTGGGTTTATCTTTGAGATGATAGAAATCTTGGAGATAAGATAAGATGAGGTGGAAGCTTTTGAAAACCTTAGGTGATCTTCAAATGGGGTCCCATACATATGTGCAACAGTTATACTTTAATAGTATAGATTTTATTTGCAATCCCGCCTAAAAATATATATATATAACTTTTTTAGGCCCATAACTTTATCAATTTAACTCCGAATTATATGATTTTGGGCTCCACGGACACCTACTTTGAAAAAGTTTTGCAACGGTAGGTAAACTGTGCCAATTCGATGCTCGGATTGAGAGTTATGACCGATTTAAGATAGGTTGCCTTGAGAATGATGGGAAAGGCTTTTTTTTTATTTGAATTGGGTTCTATCTCTGCACAAATTTTGGATTTGAAAGAATATTAACTTTGGCTAATTCAAACTCCTTAGCTTTTATCTCCGACCAGAATTATCTTCTTTGAATTAATTAAGAGTTAATTAATTCAAATCTACAACGAATGTGGGCCCTGTAATGTGGGACACTTCCTCTGCTTGAATGGTGGGCTGTCCGAGAGGTGTTTCACTTCAACTAGTACTTTCTACAAAATCCTCCCTAGTGTTTTGCAGGACATATAAAATTTCATTTCCTATGCAAATCTAGTTCAACTAGTAAAATATTAAAGAGCCCTAATCAAACTGCGACCCTCTATAAAGAGTCCAATCTAACTAGGATTCTTTGAAAAATTGGCAAATTGCGTAGAATAAATAAATAAATGATGCAACTCCAATGTCAAGGTGAAATTGCATAAAATGATGAATTTCTATGTTAAATAGTACATTTAACCTAATTAAGCCCAAATTTGTCCTAAAATGATATCTAAGCAAGGCAAATTCATGGACTTAACAATCTACAAATTCAAAGTAATTTGGGTCAGTGCTAATTTAGAATAAAATGATTAATAATTTTGAAGGGTATAAATTAGTCACATGAAAGTAGTAGGTAGGCCTTATAGGCTAGACTGATTTTATCTTAGAAATTATTTGCTACTTCTTAAAAAATTCATGTATAATATAGTATATATTAGCAGCAAGGTAGAACCAACAAATACATCATTTGGGGTTTTTTTTTTTTTTTTGGGTGGGGGTGGGGGTGGGGGTGGGGGGGTGGTGTTGGAGAGAATATGTAAATATGCAAAATTATTGAGGGGCCAATGTTAAAAAACATAAAGATCTTCCTTTACATTAATGGGTTATTTGAAAATTCAATGGGGCCCATGACGACCCCAACCCCACAATTCTATCCCCAGTTAGCAGGAGAATGTTCTCCAATCAGTGGATGGGGCCCACTTGAGGTGACTTTTGATCATTATTGCCTGGTTGATTTACTTATCATCCCATGTTTTGACATCAGGACTATTTTTACACTAAGTAAACCTTCACTTACCATTTGATTGAATCTAAAAAAAAAAATCTACCATTAAGATGTTGTTAAACCTTAAGGTTGTTAAATCAATGGCTAGGATTCTTAATGAATTGCTTTTTTTTTTGCTTCCCCTTGTCTATGAGGAAACCCTTCCATCTACCATCCTCTCAGCAATATACATGTATTTGAGCGGGCCCTACAATCAGGACTTACATATTAGCAATTTATAGTATTCTCATAGAAGAACATTGTCTTATATTAGCAAACATATTAGATTTAGCATTATTATAGTATAAAACATATATAATAAGAGCAGTGGGTTATAGGTTCAAGTCTAAGGTGCAAGAAATGTATATGTTTTAATAATCTAGTTCTTATATCTTGAGGGTAAAACATAAATAAGACTAACTAATATCAAGGTTGACCAAACCTGTAACTGATATGGGTGGGTTTGGGATCACAAACACTAGACTAGAAATTAGTCTCAAGCCATATTAGGAAAAAATGGGGCATATGTGAGTTAGGGATTTTTTTTCTAGGCCAAGTGCCCGAAACCCATGAGAGAGCCTGCACATGTGAAAACATAAGCCCACACGTGAGAAAGGAAGTTCGAATGTGCAAGAACATGAACCCACACACATGAAAAAAAAGCTCACACTACAAGAAAGGCGGTGTATCGAAGGTTTAAACCCTAGATATCCAGATAAGAATTGCAACTAAGTAAGGAGCCATTCTTGAGTCGGGAAGTTATCAAATTTTGACAGACTTGCACCAAATCAAACTAGTTGCTATTCCCGGTCAATATTTCATAAGTATAAAGCGGTGCATGTGTGAGAGTCTAAAGGCCCATTAGATTGCATGAAATTGAAATACATATGAATTCACAATTAAATGGGTTCCAACGAAGGATTATTAAAAGTGTAAGAGGTGAAGGATATATAGTAGAGACATATATGGGTCCTTTAACTTTCATAAGATTTGAATTACCAAGGAGATGGCCGGGTATTAATTTATTATCTCTCCTTAATTTGTTTTTCATTAAAGTGAGATTATTTGGTGGCCATGAAGGTTTGGGCATCCTAAAACTTAACAAGAATTTCTAGATTGCAATTCAATTTAAAAATTAATGCAGCAAAAATTAAAAGGATTTACAAGTAAATCAATCAACCACACAAGTAAGAAGACACATAGAATTTTTAATGTAGAAAACCCCAACCGGGTAAAAAATCAAGAATCCAATAAGGATCAACTATCAAGCAATATTGAATAGTTACAAAATATCCTTATAATCCTTATCCAATCACTCTTTCAACCTAAGGACAAAGTTCTTCTTATGAAACTCCTTCTATCACCACTATCCTTCAACGCCACACCTTGAATGCATCAGATGTTCTCAATCTTTTACAAAAGATGAAAAACCAATATTTCTCTAAAACAAAAGCTTCAGCCCAATATTTCCAATAGAAGCTCTAAAGAAAAAAATGATATCCAATGTGTAATATCTACTTAGAATAATGAGATTTGTATCTCTAATGTGTATTATCAATCTAAGAATGAGATGAATGCCTTAGGGTTAAGAGAAAACCCTTTAAATAACCCACAATTCGTGCCTAAAACGAATACTCCTTGGAAAATAAAGACTACTAGTTCTGGCACAAGTCAGGAAACAAATTTGAAACATGAAAGTTTTGTCTAACTTATGAATTAGTCAATTACAAAATCGTTACAATCTTTCCCTTTGGCAATTCATGGGCAAAACTTCCTAAACATAAAATCTACCCAAGAATAAAAACCAAAATTATATTGAGTAAGTTGCATATTTTTTTTTATACCATTAGCTCAACTGCATTCATACTTTTTTCTTTCATAAATATTCCATATTTCCCCTTTTTATCTATAATTGGCAAAAATAATGATGTTAGCATACAACGTATATGTCAATCAGGATCTAATAGAAGTTCCTCTTCAATTTTGACTCTCCCTTAATGTTATCTTTGCATTAGTTGTGAGTAGGAGCTTGATCTTCTTGATTAGAGGTGATTAGACTTTGGTACCCATACTTGCGAACTTAAATATTTCGACACAGTGTGTACCAAAATAGTAGGCAAATCAGCTTTATTGACCAAGATAGCTCTAGTTTTGACCTTCAATGGAGCCAAGTTTTACCTTCAGTGCTTGTTTTGTGGTAAAGCTTTTAGCTTATTGCAATGAGGTTAAATGTATCGCTTAATTCCACAATGATGGCATGTAGGTGTGGCTCGACACATTCTTCTTCTTTGAACTACTTACCACTTGATTTATGCTTGCAGTATGCGGAGTAGCAGGTGACCTAGAATTCAAATTAAAACTTTTAATAAAAACAATTTTATTGTTAGTTTTTGAAGTGGATGTACCTTGATCATAACCGAGACCTCATATGTCATTAGGCCTTTTCTGAGTGCACCAAATGTCAGTGGGTGTCTTTGATTTAGTATTCATCTTGTTCAATAAATCTTCTGTAACATTTAGTTTCGAAATTCATCTTGTTCAATAAATCTTCTGTAACATTCAGCTTCAAAAAAGTTTCCTTCAATTTGCCATTCAAATCATCTTTTTAAGTTTGGCAACTCTTCAATTTTTACTTCAAGGTCTCATTCTTTTCATCAACTTTCTCCAATTTTTGACTCTTAGTAGTCAACTTGTCAACCATGGAATTTTTTTGATCTTCTAAAAGATTCATCTTTGCAAGTGTTTCTTCTAATTATTTATTAAGATAGAGAATTTGATTAGTTTAGTTTTTCCACTTGACTGCTCTCTTGTTGCCTTACTTAGTGATCTTGGCAAAGTCTTTCTACAAGGTGTTGTACTTCTCCTCTCAATATGGTTTTTCATTTGACACTTCATCATCTTCACTATTAAAATAATTGTCAAAAGAACGCTATAAGGATCTAGCTATGAAAGCAACATACTTGGCATTAATGGCGTTAAGAAAACAGTTTCAACTTTAGAATCATCCCATGTTGCATTCAATATCTTCCCTTTTTTCTTGAACTTTTTTTTTAATTTACACAATCAAATGTTCTATTTGCACAAGCATTGAATAGATCTAGGGTTTTTCTTTTGAAACTCGGATTTGAGCATCTTTATGCTAGACTTCATATCTTTCAACTGAGATGGCTTTGTGTTCAATGTGCCTTCTTGGTTGAGCCCCCTTATAGAAATCACAATAGATCGACACACTTTAAATTCGTGTAAACTTCTTTGATACTAATTGAAGGTTTGGGCATCCAAAAACTTAACCCGCATTTCTAGATTATAGTTTAATTTACAAATTAATGTAGTGAAAATCAAAAGAACTTGCAAGTCAATCGGATAAAATATTTTTTAATGTGAAAAACACCAATCGGATAAAATACCATGAGTCCAATAAGGATCAATTATCAAGTAATATTAAATAGTTACAAGATATATTCACAACCCTTATTCAGTCACTCCTTGACCTAAGGATTGAGTTCTTATTACACAACTTCTTCTGTCGCGACTTTCCTTCGCCACGTATTATTCTCTCGTTGTTTGCACCACACCTTAAATAGATAAGATGCTCTCAATCTTTGATAAGAGATGTAGAAGCACTATTTCTTTAGAACAAAGTTTCAGCCCAATTCTTTCTAATGGAAACTCTAGAGAAAAAGATGGTCTCCAATGTATAATCTTTACTTAAATAAAGATTTGTATCTCCAATGTGTATTTTTAATCTCAGAATAGGAATTGGATACTTTAGAGTTGAGAGAAGAATCCTTTAAATAACTTGCAATACGTGCCTTAAAAGAATATTGTTTGTAGAATAAAAACTATTAGTTTTGACACAAACAGAAAACAAATTTGAAACGTGAAAATTTTGTCTAGCTTATAAATTAGCCAATTACAAAACCCTTCTAGGCCATTTATAGACCTTCACCAATATTTTGTAGAATTTTAACCAATTCTAGAAATACCATGCAAGCAAAGATTTTGTTTTTTATTTTTCATTCATCAAGAGAGAACAAAAGGGGAATATTGTACAAATGATAAGGCGGTCAATCTTCAAGAATTTGCACTCTAGATCTTGCTTGCAAGACATGGTTTTATTTATTTATTTTTTATTGAAGATCTTTTTGCTTTCTTGTATAACTTACGTTTGGTGGTTTTGTGGATGGGCATGTGGTATTCTTGAGTGGTTTAAGATAGAGCAAAAGAGTTCAGATCTCTCGAGCAAGTTTTAACACTAACCACACAAAAACTAAAATATATGGGATGTTAGCAGGTGTTGTACCATAAAATTGATGGTCATTGAAGTTTCTAAGGCGGTAAAGATTTTGAATATCAATTTTATGGCTATAGATTAGACATTTGATGTCATCATATAATTTTATTCTTTTAGGTGATGTGAGATGCAATTTGCTAGGATAATCTATTGAGGTAATATCAGATGAAGTGCTTTTATGAGCCAAGAAAAGGAAATCCATAGGGAGAAGAGTTAAGTGCATGGGACTTTTATTAAAGTCCCACATTGGAAATATCAAAGACCCCGTGCTGAGCTTATAAGTCAAACTCTTTCTTTACTCAATCCTATAGGAACTGAAGTTTTGTGTGCCTAGGGGAGGTGATGGCGTGAGAAGTTCCCATGCACACATGGGCCGAAACCTTCTAAAATAGAAGGTAAGCAATGCTCACTTCCCACCTCTTAACTCAACGGCTGGATCCTTATAGCTTCTCAACACCCATGGAGTCGAATAAGGGCAATCAATTAAACATTCAAATTACTCAAAAGGAATGTCCTTTTGTTTACGTGAAATGTGCCTAATTAATAATAGATCACGTTGTGTCTCAAAATGAATGTCCTTTTGTTTACATGGAATGTGCCTAATTAATAATAGATTAGGTTGTGTTTATCACATAATTGAAGCAAAATTCTGGCACATCCGATATTGATTTTCTTTCCCGTCATTGAATGCGTGCGTCACTCAGAGGATCTGGAATTCTCTAGGCAAAGATTATGAACGGGCTGGGCCGAGCATGATTTGGGCCTCCTCGCATTTGATGTCCCAAACTCCCACTTCTACTTATGTAGTTTTTGTACCGTTTGTCAGGGATGTAGTTATTAAATGAGAAAGTAGCCCGTGTAAAGAGATGTTTTGCAACCGGGCTCAGTTATAGTTGCCCAGAGATTGACCAACTCCCGGTCCATTAGTTAGTATTGATCCAGACTGAATTCACGCTCGAATCCAACCAACTGTTCTAAAATAGATATAGGTGAAAATTTTTGTATGGAGGTGAAGGTATTTTAGAGACTTTTAAATTCTTAAACTACCTAGCTGTAATCAAGGGCTACGATGAGGTTTGGGATGGCAATGGGTTTGGTTTTGGTTTCAATCATCCTTTCTCAAACCCAAAGTTGGGCCTCAATCACAGGACCCGCCCAGAACCCTAATAAGGCAATAGGGTTCTAATTCAGATATCAATTAGAGGATTTTTTATTCAAACATGTATATGTATATATAAAATGGATAATATAGATATTGACATACATACACATATACATGTACACTATATATGCATGTGTATAAAGTATGTTAGTGTGCTCTACATAAAGTTTACAAAGTACAATATCTATCTGGGGTCTGAGTTCATGAGTCTGGAACTATATGGATCCAAACAGAAGACCAAATAAGAATCCAAACCCTTTTTTCATACGTCAGGTCCTAGTCAGGTTTTGTAAATGGGTAGTTACTATTGTCATAAGAGGGCATTACAAGTAACAAGTCTCAACCTCGTAACAAAACTTGTATAACCTAATTGTATAAATATCTATTCTAAACATGAATGTATGTGATATTTTGTTATAATAGGCAGCTCTCCACCCTCAGACTTCCAAAAGAAAGTGGATGAACCATACAAGGATGATCTTTTAAATTTCTGCATTTTTGATATGACTCTTTCATCTTTTTATGTCTCTTAAATAGAGGCTTTACTTTAAGACTTCACTTTACATCAATTTTTAAGTGAATTACTTAAACAGACATACTACCCACATAAGCTAGACCATGGTCGGAAATGTAACTTCAAACAAATGACGATAGCTCTCTATTTTAGGGCCTTAAGTTTAATGATTTTTACGACTCCATCCAATGATCAAATGTTGTTTGGATCAGTACAAAAATTAGGATCCCTCGTGGAAGTGTCTAGAAAGGTCTGGTTTGAATCAACTTTTACGGTTGTTGTTGCAAGAGAGCTGCAATGCTCCATGTGGCACATCCACCCTATATTTATTCCACCTATCGTGAAGTTTCCTCAGTCACAGACGCTCAGAAGCCCAAATTCGAAAGTCATCCAATTGTTATTTAACATTGGATTGAAATAAAATAAATTAATATAAAAAATTATATCTTCCAAAATTATTAAATTTGAGGGTCATAGATTTGTATGATTTAATGAGGTTGATAATTCTTATAGATTCCATTGACATCTTTCTATTCCACACCTGCCCATAATTGTCTAGGCGCTAGATTGGTCCATCCAATGAGTTTGCATGGTACCATGTGCGGACATTTTTGATCAAAGTGAAATTAATACAGAATATAAACATAAAAATGTAATTACCTTTTTGTTGTATTCAGGTAAGCAAGTCCACACCCCAGCAGCCGCAATCCGTCCCAAGATCTTATCTGGTTCTACTGGACTGGACATGACCCGACTTTGAACAGGTCCGTCAGATGTTCCAGGGGTCATTTTCATCGGTATCCAGTTAGGTTCTACTGTTCTAGCCACAATCGGGTCAATCACTTTAACAGTTGAGCCGCTCAATGTCCGGGTCCCAATACTCAAATCCGTAACCTTAAAACGTGGATTTTCAATATATCAGGCCAACTTTGGGTCCATGGAAGACCGAATAATAACAAATATCATGAATACAGACAAATATTGTTGTTGTTCTGTTAGGACTTGAGTTGGATCCATCTTCAAGCTATCAAGTCCTACAGATAGGGCGGACATAGGAAATTCGATTTAGAGGGGCTTTATGTAAAAGAAATATTGTAAAAAAATAGCAAATGTAAAAAAAAAATATTAATTTTACAAAATTTGTACGTATTTTTTAAAAACTTTTATTGAAAAAATTATATAAAATCACCTTAGCAGTGAGTGCATCAAAGTGGTGTCACTTCGGTATTTTTTTTAATGTAAAGAGGGAATGCCAAATTTGACAAATATGTTTTACTCCAACATTGAATCTAATGCTTTTCTATTACCTTGCAGAAGAAACTTTTAAGAGAATTGGGCTTGAAAAGATGAAGGGATATGAGTTTGGATAAAATACGTTTACGTTTGAAGTGGGTTAGGTTTGCGAAGATTGAAAGGATTTGATTTGTGAAGTTCGAAGGGTGTTACTTCTTTTTCATACCGGCAGAATTGGATTTTTAGATTCATGGGCCTTTTTGAGTGGGTAGTGGTCGCACCCTTCTTCTCTTTCTTTCTTAACTTTCTCCCCTACCTTAGCCAAACTTTCCCCAGCCTTCATCACCACTGCCATCTCAACACCATCGTTACCGTCTTCATAACTGCATACAATCGTAGCTCACCTGTCTTCTTCTTTTATTCACTACTTTTTTATTCCTTCTCTCTTTTCCTCCTGTCGTCTTCCACTCTTGCTCTTACCAAATCAACCCACATGGTCTGCACTTAAACTTCCCCATATCCAATCCATCTTTACAAACTGCCCATTCACAGAAACAGCCAAAACAACCTTTGCCAAAGAACCTTGCACCCACCTTTTCATCAAACCCAGTTTATTTTCTTCCTTTCTAATATTGGAATGACACCATGTTCGGGTATAAGACCCAGCATGGACCAAAACCCAATCTGAACCCCTAGACATTCATGAATTTACAGGTTAATAATAATAACAAAAAAATTATGAAAAAAATCACCTTAATGGCCCACTAAGCAAAAGACAGCACAGTAGCATTAATGATATAGAAAAAGCCCCCAAGGGCCTTTTCTGCTATTTTTTAAAGAGATTTTTGGAGTAATGTCGGCATCACTTTACAAAATATATTTTTCCTTCTTCTTCTTCCGCATTCATTTTTTCTACACATTTTTCTCTCCAGTTTCTTCTTCCCTTAATTCAACCAAATCCAATCCACCTCCCACATCATATCCCCCTTATTTATGTTTCTCTTCTTTCTTTTTGTTTTTGCTTTCTTCATTGTCCTTTTGTTCCTAAGCCAGCAGATGAGTGCCCATCTCTAGATGCTCAACATGGTGATGGTGGAGCAAGTGACGAGGATAGCGATGGCGAGTGTGCCAAGGAGGTTGTAGCCCTCCTTGAAGGTGGAGACGTGGAAGCGGAGGGCGTTGGGGCGGAGGTTGGTGAAAAAATAGAAGGTCCAAGAGCGAGCAAGGTTGGCTGCACCAGCAAGGCTCTTAATGATGATATTGTTGGCGGTGATGAAGGTGGCAAAACCGTCGAGCTTGATTTGGAGGTGGGAGAACAACCCGCCGTTGACTGAGATCTCAATGGTGAACTTAGTGTAGTAGAAGACGAAGATGACAAAGACGATGGCCAATGCCCTGATCATTAGACTTTCCATTCCCTTTTCAAAGCCTGCGTAAGCTTCCAAGACCCCAGATGGGCAATTGATTAGTGCGTAAAAGGTGTTTAACAAAATGCCCCTGAGAAGTGAAGTGATGGGGATGGTCATGATACCCATAAAATGTTCATTACAAAGTTGTTTATTACAAAGTCATGCGTAGTGGACATTTAAATGTTGTAAAAGAAGACTCCAATGATGACATTCCCGCAAAAACTATCAAATATGAAATTACATTGTATGTTCCTGAAGTTGGGTGTGTATTTATTGAATGAATTAATGTGATGTAGAATTGTGTTGAATGTTTAGGATAAAGATTCATGTTTTATTGATTGTGTGATTTTGGGTGTGAAATTGTACTAAAAGAATGCAAAATAACTTGTAATGGACAGTGTTTTTTGTTGATTATGTAATGAGATAAAATCTCAAAAGTTCATTGAAGAACAACAAAAGTGCATTTGGAAACAACAAATAATTGTGGTTGGATTTAAAAGTTTAGATGTATAAGTTAGAATGTCCAATTATTCGATGTAAAGGCCATTCATGTACATTTATTGGTTGTATTTAGGTTTTGTGATGAGAAATAATGTATTTTTTTGATAGATTATTTGAATGTTGTAATATATGGATTGTATGTATAATGTATGGAGTATGAATATATGTGAAGATTTGTCTGAATGTTTGGAGTTTTTATTATAAGTGTTTGAAATTGATATTGTATAAATGTTTAGAGTTGATTAATTGATTCATGGAGTTGAATAATGTTAGCATTTGAAGTATATCAATTTGAATAATTGTAGGTCAATAATGTGAAGACTGAGAATATTTTGAATTTGAATATTTGAAATTAATATGATGTGATAAATGACATTATATAGAGAGAAGCTCCATTAGTGTCTACAGAACCTTACCAAAAAAAAATAAAAATAAAAAACTATGTTAACGAGTGACGACGTTGTCATTTTATAAAACCTACAAAAAAAAATTTTCTTGTTAACGAGTAATAACATCGTCACTTCGCAGAACCTAAATAGAAAAATTCCTTGGTTAATGAGTAACGACATCGTTACTTTACAGAACTTATAAAAAAAACTGTATTAACGAGTGACGACATTGTCACTTCACAGAACTTTAAAAAAATTGTGTTATCCAGTGACGCTTTCATCACTTCATAGAACCTACAAAAAAAAATGAAAAAATGAAATGATCTTCCATATATATAATTGAAATATATATCTACAATTTCATCTAAACATATCAAAGGAATATAAATTGCAAAAAAGTTTACACTCATCATCTATTACAAAACTCAAAAGTGCATTAAATAAATTAAATTCACAAATATATCATAGTTCACAAATTGTAAAATTTTTATGGCATTCATCATTGTATTAACATTTCTAACTCTCACACTATTTGAATTTTCACCAACCTCTTTTAAATTCACAAACCTTTTTTTTTTTTTTGCATCAAATCACTAAAAATTTTGCCTTTCGCTATTGGACACGGGATGTATAATATAAAAAACGAAGTCTTCATCAAACACTTTATTAACACATATATCTACAATTTCATTCAAATATATTAAAGGAACACAAATTGCAAAAAAGTTCATACCTATCATTATTAATGAGCAATGCCGAACTCTATTATTAAGAACTTGGAAGAAAGAAACTTTGACAACATAAAGCATGAGATGAATTACAAAAAGATGGAAGGATCAACCAATAAATTGTAATGGACAGCCTTGAGATGATTCAACGAAGGAGATGAGCTTTAAATAATAGCAGTTTCCAACCCCCAATCTAACCTAAATACATACCAACAAGAGTAGTTACTAACCTCACACCCACCTCAACCCAACTCTCTTCACACACCCCTTAAACCAACATCAAATGCTCCCAACTCTCTCCATGTACCTATAATTTAAAACTATATATCATTTTCATACATGTGAAAATAGATGAAGAAGCAGTGCATGAATTCTTCAAAGGAACAAACTAACACTCCACAAATATTCATAAACATGAAAATGGATAAAAAAAATAAGGAAACCACTCCATCTGTGCTTTCAAACAATAGTTACATTACTTATTGAAGTTTTACACTCAATATTTGAACACACTGAACAAAAGGGAGGAAAACCCTTTCTCAACAATATGTCCCACTGTATCCAACTCTAAACATTGCATCAAAATGTATGAATATTAATTAGATTTTGATTAGATATCAGTTAGTGGTAGGTAGATTGAAAAACAGAAAAAAAAAAAAAAAAGAAAACAACCATGGGACGGTGGCACAAAATGTGCATTTTGTCGATGGAGAAGATGCTGCACCAACATGTTACAAAGGGACCACTTTGAGATGATTCAACAAAGGAGAAGAGCTGAACTGTAGAAGATGAGGTAGTGGCTCAAAAGAGTGGCTTTCTTACTCAAGATCTCTATGAAGCTTTTCGTCGAGCAGTTGGCGGGCGTTTCATAAATAAAGGGGAAGGAGTGGCGATAGTGGGCAGGAGAGATGAGGGATGGGTTGGCGCGGCGGGTGGGACAGGAGGGGATGATACTCCTTTCTCCGGTGTCTTCTTCTGTCGAGTCATCCCCTCCAAGCGCAAACAGCGCATTGACCCCTCCCTCCTCTCCCCTCCTCCTCACCTGTGCCCTCCCCAACGACCTTCATCGAAGAAGATGATCACTTGATAGTGGTGCCACCCTCTACCAAACGTCATTGGAGCCTTGTCCCTGGTGTCTGTTATTGACGACGATCTTTTGTTCGTCATTGGAGAGGAAAAAACATGAAAAATAAGAGAAAAGAAGAAGTAGAAGAAAAGAAGAGGCAAAAGAGGAAGAAGATGAGTTTCTAGTTGTAGGCAAAGAAGAAGAAGGGAAGGAGAAGGTGAAAAAAGAAGGCAAAATGAAATAGAAAAAAATAAAGAAAACAATGTTTTGTGGACACGTAAACTCCAAAAAAATAAATAAAAATGGCACCATGGGCCCTTTTTGTTTGCAAAACGCTAATGGCGATATTTTTGTTTGGTGGCCTGCTAAGGTAATTATTCGCATAATTTCCTCTAATAATAATAATAATAACAAAAAGATTTGATATATAGAAAATACCAAAACTTTAGAAGAAAAATGGAATCTTTGATGGGTTCTGTTCATTGCAAAAGCTCTAGTAAGATCTGCATGCATTCTCGAATCTCTCTCAATGAGATTGAAGGGGATTCACTCTCCACTTCAAATGTACAGACATCTAAAATCCAATTCCTTCAATCTTTACAAACCTAACCCACTTTAAACGTACAAACATCAATGTATTTTATCCGAAATCAGGCCCCTTTACTCTTCCCGAATCCAACCCCCTTAAGTTTCTTCAAGGTTTAAGGGGATAGGGAGCATTGAATTCGATGTTGGTGTAAAATATCTGCGTCGAATTTGATGCTCCCCCTTTACATTAAAAAAAAAATACAGAAGTGGTCACCAGACACCACTTTGGTGCACTCACTGAAAGGTGACTTTTTTTGTTTTGAGGTCATCTAAGGTGATTTTTCCCTGGTAAAATCCTCTTTTTTTTTAATCTTTTTAATTTTGAACTAGTTTTAGGAAATGGGAGGAGTTTTAGTAACAGGGTGGGGACTTCATCGACCCATGTACTTGGGTCCACCCCTGGGGGTTCCGTCTTACCGAAAAGAAAAAAGAAAGAAATAAGGGCCATCGGGTTCTTAGGCATTAGATTTGGACATCGTGACTCTCTTTTTTAGGTTCAATATCTAGTTGGGTTCAACTAGGGATGTAAAACGGGCTGTATTAGCCATTGACTAGCTACCCAATCGTGCCTACGCTAGGCCATGACATGATGGCCTTTGAATCGTGTTGTGCTGTGATAAATGCATAAATATGGACTCTAATTTATCAAAAAAATAATTATTTTAAGTTGTAAACTTAAAAAATAAATACACATGTAAATATTTTTTAATATAAATGATGTGTTGGGCCAGGCCGAGCCGTGCCTCAGCCCATGCCATGGCCAGGCACCCTGGCCAGCCTCTGGGTCATGCGGTGCCGAGCTTGTGCGGTCAACCAGTCAATTGTTCATATCGGCGCACGACACGACAAAAACAGGGCTGGCCCTCCCATTTTTACACCACTATCTTTGACAAACTAATTACTTCTCCAAGCAGGAAATCAGAAAATCCAACTGAACATTCTTTCATGCAAATCCTTCAGTGGGAGCTCGGATATCAGCTGATACTTTTCCAGCAAAAATATTCATACATTTACGCTCTCATTTTAGGTTAGGTTATGTTCAAAATTGATGGTCCAAAATGGTAGGAACCGTTAAACTCAGTAAAATCCTGTCAAAACCATCAAGAGAATGATCGGACCAACTGGGCCACCAATTTTTTTAAGAGGAATTTTATTTTCTTTTCTGCACTTGATGTCACAGTGGAACAAGTTTAAACCTGATGGCCGAACAATTTGGACCATCCACTCCACCAGTTGAGCCCGACCAATATTCCAAAAACATTGGTCTAGGTTAAATCTACGCGGGCGGTCAGGCTAACCATTGATCAATCATTTGAAAGGAGAGATGTAAAAAAAAAAGGGATTGAACAACTTTGGTATCTATGGCGCCAGAAACATGCCCAGGCCCATAATTCAGCTGAGGATTGTAGCACTTCAGTTGTGGTTGCATAGCTCTCGCATATTTTTCAAAAATCCATCCTACAAATTCAACAGCAGGCTTATATCTGAATTTCAAGCCACTCAAAATCATTCTCTTTCAATTTTACAGGTGGGACCCTTCTGATTGATTTCCAGGTCTGCTGAGAGATTTCTAGTTGGATCTCCAAAACTGTAAAGATTTGGTGGACCCTATAGATGCTACAACCGACTACCATTGTAACAACAAATAACCCTACCTTGTACTAGGAACATCACTCCTTCACTGGCATTTTATCCCTTTCTTTCTTCTTCATTGGATTCTTGCTATCTCTTCTTCTCTTCATGCTTTGCCCTCACCCTCTTGCACTGACTGTGTAAGTAAGTTTTCTTCCATCTCTATCATATTTGCATCTTGTTTTTATCTTCTTTGTATTGATCTGTTCTAGAAATCCACTGGAACTTGCCTCCAAAAGAAAACCAGAAAAGTTATTTGCAGTCTAGACTCTCTGAAGGCCCAATCCCTATTTTCTTCCATTGCTTGTTTCATATTTCAGTAAGGGTCCTGGGTTTTTCTCAATCTGAACATTTGGATGCAAGCAAGAGTATAACTGAGAAAAGAGATGGATTTTGTAGTGCCCACAGCACAAACCCATGGTGGGTTTTCATCCTTTAATTGTATTCAAATAGAGACTGGGGTTAAGGTTTTCTGGAACATCAACATGAGCAGCAGGGGCTCTTGTATGATGGGTTTTCTTGGGCATAAGGCATGTTGCTGTTTTCCATCTGCTAATGGTGAGATGAGAAAACTGGAAAGGCACCAAAAAAACTGGAGAAGCAATCGGTTTTCTGTGGTTACCAAGTTGGAAGCAGTTGGTTCTAATGGTAGATTGCCAAACCATTGCAAAAGAACACATGGGCGCATGAGTGTTGGCGGTGGCGAGCATTTGACTGCATTGTCAGGGCAACTTTCCCATGGTTTTGATGATTTTAAGAGTAATGATAGCCTCCGCCGCTTAGTTAGGAATGGCCAATTGGAGGAAGGTTTGAAGTTCTTGGAAAGCATGGTTGGTGATGGAGGGATTCCTGATATTATACCTTGTACTAGTCTGATTCGCGGGTTTTGTAGGGTAAGTAAGACTAAAAAGGCAACCCGGGTATTGGAGATCATTGAACAATCTGGGGCTGCTCCTGACGTGATTACATACAATGTTTTGATTAGTGGCTACTGCAAATTGGGTGAGATTGATACTGCATTGAATCTTTTGGACCGAATGAGTGTTTCCCCCGATGTAGTGACTTACAATACGATACTTCGTAGCTTGTGTGATAGGGGAAAGTTGAAAGAAGCAATGGAAATTCTTGATCGTCAGTTGCAGAGAGGGTGTTATCCTGATGTTATAACATATACAATTTTGATCGAAGCAACTTGCAAGGAGAGTGGGGTTGCGCAGGGAATGAAGCTGTTGGATGAGATGAGGAGTAAGGGCTGTAAACCTGATGTGGTTACATACAATGTTCTGATCAATGCGATTTGCAGGGAAGGGAGATTGGATGAAGCGATCAAGTTCCTGAATAGCATAGCTTCGTATGGTTGTCAGCCTAATGTGATTACTCACAATATCATTTTGCGCAGCATGTGTAGCACTGGAAGGTGGATGGATGCAGAGAAGCTCTTAGCTGATATGCTTCAAAAGGGGTGTTCTCCTAGTGTTGTGACTTTCAATATCTTGATAAACTTCTTGTGTAGGAAGGGGTTGTTGGGTCGAGCAATTGATATTTTGGAGAAGATGCCACAACATGGTTGTATACCCAATTCGCTTAGTTACAATCCTTTGCTTCATGGGTTCTGCAAGGAGAAAAAGATGGAACGGGCAATTGAATACTTGGATATAATGGTTTCGAGAGGTTGTTACCCTGATATTGTGACGTACAATACCTTGCTTACTGCATTATGCAAAGATGGAAAGGTTGATGTTGCCATTGACATACTTCGGCAGCTTGGTAGCAAAGGTTGCTCTCCTGTGTTGATCACATATAACACTGTAATTGATGGCCTCTCAAAGATAGGGAACACGGAACAGGCTGTAGAGCTTCTGGGGGAGATGTTAGGGAGGGGACTTCGCCCTGACATAATCACTTACTCGTCGTTGGTGGCTGGGCTTAGTAGGGAAGGTAAGCTTGATGAAGCAATCAAATTCTTTCATGAACTGGAAGGATTGGGCATCAGACCCAATGCCATCACATTCAATTCTATAATCCTGGGCCTCTGTAAGGCTCGACAGACCGACCGAGCTATTGATTTCTTGGCGTACATGGTGTCTAAGGGGTGCAAACCTACAGAAGTGACCTACACTTTTCTTGTTGAAGGTGTAGCTTATGAAGGTATGACAAAGGAAGCTCTAGAGTTGCTGAATGAGCTGTGTGCGAGAGGGGTTATGAAGAAAGCTTCTGCCCAACAAGTGAAAGTTAATTCGTAGACTGGGCAGTTTGTTTTTCATGAGGTTTTGAAGATGAGTGCTGAGTACTTTGTGCCAGTGGTTGAACAAAGGGACTCCAATAGTTCTTCTGTTGCTTGTTGCTGTATCATGATGCATGGTCATAACAATTAGAATCCAACTTCAATTTTGATAATATTTAAAACCACACTCAGGTTTGGTAGCTTTAACCTCCTTTATTTTACCACAAGTTGGATTGTTATTGAAGAATTTTGCTAGGTAATTTCTTCTTGAGGTTTGAGAACATGTGACCTTATTTAAGCTTACCTTACCTAATGCTGTTTACGCCATAGCTATCTATTTTTCTTCTCAGTTTGATACTTATGTTTCGAAATATGTCCTTGTATAAGTCTTTGCGATAGAAAGGTGGTTTACATACCTTCATTTAAGTACATTTTGTGATTTGGGCTAGGTAGTCTTTATGATACCACTTAAGTATCAGATTCTGTGGGTTATGGTGTATTCCCCTATGCATGTAATGGACACAAATGATGTCATACATGCTAGATCAGTGAGCTGTGGTTATAGTAATGACTAATGATCTAAAACCTGGACTGACCCCTCTCCCCTACTCAACCTGGGTTTGAGACAGACTAATAATTTGGGAGTCAACTGAGGTCTCAGACAAAGATTGAGAGAGCTATCATTCTTTGTTTCAATGCTATTTATTTGTTTTTTAGTGTGAGGTTTCTTTGAAATAGTTGCTAGGTAGTAATTGCATGGGTCATATGATTATTTGGATAGCATAACTACAAGTATCATTTGATTGTGTGATGGTTGAAACTTCTTGTGGTGGCATGCCTATTTCTTCTTGAGGTAAATTTTTTGAGCACATTCATCCTTTCTTTACATACTCTATTATTTTTATTCTGATGGTTATCGTTCACTTCCATTATCCTGAATATAAATTATAATGACATAATAATCCTAATGTTTATTTGTTTACTTATTTATAGAAAGTTATATAAACTTATCATCATTTCTTTCTATTTTGAAAGTCTCTAAAGGGAGTGAGAATGAGATCTTCTATATGGGGAGTTGTGTGACCATTGTACTAATTGCATGAATGGCAGTTGATAATAACTTAGTTGACTGACCCACCTGAGTGTTGGTTCGTTGGCATAGGGCTTTTGTTTGCTCCCTATGTTGTGTGTTTGACACCCCCTGGATTCACCAGGTTCATGTTTGTTGCGGAGTCATGCATGTGCCCAGGATTTGACTTGTCGGGTCAAATACCACGGGGATAGCTTTGTCAGCCAAAAAAAGAAACAAACTTGGGAGCAAGTGGAGATCAGACAGAATAACTGTCTTTCTGCTTATGGGCGCTACAGAGAGAATTGAATGATTCCTGGCTGCTGAGGTTTGCATTAGGAAATGTTGATAAACCTCAGAAAGGGGTCAGTTGTCTTGGTTAGGGTGTAAAGTCATCTCTGTGGAAAATGAAGTGGCTGATTCTGCAGAGAGAACTTTCATGATGATAGAAGTGCTGAAGATCAAGGCTCCCATTTGGTATAAAACTCGTGGATGAGTAGGAATATGCCTTTGATCATGGCACCAGCTCATGAGGTGCAACAGATTCTGATATATCATATCTGCTTAAAACACCCCTCTTCCACCAAAGTTTCTGCCACCACACCCATTTTTTCCACATAAACAAGCACACCCCATAAACGAATGAAGCTCCACCGGCAAGAAAGTTGAATTTTCATCAATGAATAAATTTGTATGCATTTTTGTACATACTGAGAAACGGACTGATCCATTCAGTTCAAATTTTGTTAAATCTATATGATAAGAAAGTAAAATGCCCATCAATCATGGGATTTGTGTCACGTTTTTGACTTATTATCAAGTTCTTACAATTGACTTGGTGCCTTTATTTTCTTTTGGCTGATGATTCTTTGTTCAGATACGACAAAATCAAATGAGAAGGGTTTAAGGTAGAGATGTTAAATAGGCCGAGAGACCCAATTGGTAGGATTTTGTGGCAGCAGTAGAACTCCACTGTAGACTGATTGGTAACATTTGTTTAAGCTGAAGGGGAAAATATCAGAGTATGCGGATGATGGACTCCCAGTCGTGCTTTTGTTCTGTGAAGGTTGCTTTGTGTTGGCAGTGTCAATTACCCAAGTTGATTTAGATAAATTGAGCTGAATTTAGCTAGGCAACAAAGAAACATGAAGATAAAGTTTTTGTTGCCCAAAGATGCACATGATTTAGAGGGATGTGTGTTATTGGAACCATACTTAAAAATGAATACATTGAGACGAAATCTATATTAAAAAGGGTAAATTGGAGAAGATATGTTGTTGTTTGGTGTTAATGAGCATGTTGTGTAGTTTAGTGGAAAAGTAAGACTTACAAAGGAAATCGTTAAGTAAATAGGTTTCACCATGATTCATAAGTAGGTGTATCCTTTTCTAGTCGGATGGTGAAATTACTTAGCACTCATATTTTATAGGTAGTGTGTTTTTTGCTCGTGGGCACACAGCTTCTTTTTCAATGTGTACGGGGAGCCTTGCTTGTGTGGTTCTTGTTTTTCTTTTTCTTTGCCAATGGGTGGGTGCGGGAGATAATGGATGCCTTGACCATTTGATGTTGACACTTGCCTATGTTATTTGCAGTAGGAATAAGATCAACATGCAGATGGTAACTATAAATGCTGTTAAAGTTTGTGTCATATGCTACCCTTTGGAAGCTTTGGTTGGAGAGGAATAATAGAGTTTTCCAGAATACAAGCAAGTCAATGGTTGAGGGTGTTGATTCCATTGTTTGGTCTGTGTTGGAGTGAGTGAGAAATAGAAAGGAGTTTGAAGGAGTTGATTTGAATGGTGTCAATAGATTTTGGGTGAGAATGTTGATTGGAGGTTGGTGTGCTAAGCTCATGAATAGATTTTTATAGATGAATCCTCCTTCGGGTATGCTGAAGCTCAATTTTGATGGAAGCTTTCTTTGTTCTATTCAAAGAGGTGGCACTGGAGGTATTGTCAGAGATTGCTCTGGCAGGGTTGTTAGAATCTATTCAGGGCCATTGGAGTTGATGGATGCTAATGAAGCTGAAGTATTTTGCTCTTCTGGTGGGTTGCTGTGAGTTGTGAAGGATGGGTTGTGTTATAATACAATTGTTGGAGGTGATCCTTTTTTCACTATTCAGTGGGGTTCTTCTTATCCTTGGAGGTTGGTGGAGGTGCACGACATTTCGCATCAGTTGGGTGCTCGTTTTAATCATGTTTTAAGAAAGGCGAATGTCATGGTAGATGTTCTTGCAGGAGTATTTCGCTCCTCTTATTTTTTATGTATAAATTCCTTTTTGTTTTTTTAAAGGTTTCTTTTAGCAGCTATTTGTTTTTGGGCTTGGCTAGTTCTTGTTGGTGTTTTACGTGGATTAGTAAATTTTACCATTAAATAAAAAAAAAACTGTCATTGAAAATTGGGCTAGCAATGGTGAGAAATGTGTGGCGAGATGGAGAAGACGGAGGGAAGCCCATCTGGATTCCTGGAACTCTGTTCGTATTATCACTTATGTTACCTGTACTTGGTTACAGCAATGACTGCTAAGGTACCCAGGTTATAAAAACGCAGGAGCCCACAACTACGCATAAACTAAGTTAACTGCACTCGGTTTAGGATAATAAAAAGGGGGACGAATTTTGTGAGTTGTATACTTGTAGGTACACCTAAGTACATGTTTGTTACTTCAGACCTTGATCTTGAGCTTGTTGGATCAAGCCTATTCTATGCATTGTGAGTTTCCTAAGCAGCCATTTAAATTAATGCAGCATTGCACATCTAGTAAATTAATGCAGCCATTTGTATCTCCTGTTGCTGATTAGGCTGCTGTTTTTGTTTGGCCTGCATCAGCTGCCTCTCTAGTCTCTCGCCAGTATGAATCTTTTGTACCGGCTTCTCTTTTCTTTTGAAGGATAGTAACCATTCAAAAAAGTTGAGTGTGAGACACGAGTTAGCGGTAAACTCATTGTTGTTTGAATTCCTTGTAAATCTACCCACGGTAGAGTTTAGCTTCTCGCCAAATCAGTTCTGAGCTTTTGAGAGGATAATATGCTCTAGTTTTCAGATTTCTGGTGAAAAATGGAATGTGTGACATCGATTTTCATAAAAAAAATCAAAGTGTGTGAAAATATTCTTTATAACTATTGTCAGATTGCACTGCTTACGCTTGGTTACAATTATGCTTGAAAGTAAGCTATGGAAGTTTCTACTAAAAGTAAAATTATGATGGTAATGCTGACAGGATGATTATTTAATACTTTGATTTTATTTATTCTAACTACGGTCAAATTCTATGTTCACTAAAAACTAGTATTTGGCCATTATATCTTTGTAGAAAATCTTAACGGGTTTAAATAAACAAGCCTGTTTGGTAATATATTATCAAGAAAACATAAGAAAATAATATATTATAAAATATAATTTTTTAGTTTTAAAAGAAAAAAATCTTGTGTGCTTGGTAACCCAAAAAAAAAAAATAAAGAAAAGATCTTTTTCTTTCAAAAAGCCCAATATATTGTTTTGCAGTTTCTCCCTTATAAAAACTTTTCATAATATAAAAATCTTTCAAAACGAGGGTTGATAAATTTAACCAAAGTATTTTCTTCATCGAATATATCATGATGTATTTGTTTTTATGTATGGTGAAGTAAAGTAAGGAAAATGTCACATAAAGGGTGGGACAGTAAAAGTGTTATAAAGTATGTGGTGAGGTAAAGTGGAAGATAGTGTGTAAAGTAGTTTCTTTTTCTTTTTCTTTTTTTTTTTTTTTAACTTTAGTTTATCACACTTCACTGTAGTTTTATATGACAATGAAAAAGTGACTTGTGATAAAGTTTGTGGTAAAAAAGTGGGGGCTAGACTCGACTTTACCACACAACCTTTTCATTTAAACATAGTGAATAAATACATGTGTTATAAAGTAAAATAAAGATTGATGTCAAGTCATGGTAAAAGATGAGATAATATAAAGTGGGATGAAATCTATGGTGAAATAAAGTGGGAGAAAGAGTTGGCAAATAGTTGCTCTGTGTATTGATTTTTCTATACTTTACAATGGTTTTATGTGTAAAGAAAAGTAATCTATGGTAAAAAAGATGTGGAGGTTGAATTTTGACTTTACCATACTACTTTTTTCATCAAAACATGATAAATTATGTATAAATTAAAGTATTTAGTGAGAAATCATTCTAATAATGAACTGTACTATGATTAATAATATTAATTTGTTTTTATCTTGAATTTTAATATATTTTAAAATCTGTAGTACCTTCTAAAAGACTCAATTTAAAATCTACAACATTCTTCAAAAGTTACCAAACAATAAAAATATCATAATATTGTAATATTATATTATTCTATTCTATACTATTTTATTCTTGTAATATTTAAATTTATAAATATTTTTTTCTGTAAACATCCAAATAGGCCTGAAAGAACTAGGAGAGCAAGAAGACCCACCTTAACCGCTACTCTTATTCTACTAGTTAAGGTGGGTGACCCATGATGCAAGGAGAGTAAAAGCGCATGTGAAAAACCATATATAAATGTGGTTGTTTGTGGTCAAATCATTGCAACATTGAGGTTGTTGGTTCAAGTCATGTTTTTTTTTTTTTTTTTTTTGTAAAAAGTGGTAGGTTGTTATATATAATTTGCCTTAAATACAATATCTTAGAAATGGACTGGGACCCAGGTTCACATAGTATCACTGGATCAAGTGCAATAGGTCAGCTCAGATTTACATCAAGATTGGCTGACCGTAGTTTGTTTACATGTATATGCCAATGGCCAACCTGAGCTCGGTGGGTCAATTTGAACACCGGTTACCAAGTCGAGCTCCGGTTAGGTTTTGGTTGCTCAAAGTGACTTGAGCCAGGTTGGGTCAGGTTGGAAGGGGGAACACCAATATGTACTCAAACCAACCTTACTCATTTTTTGGTCAGGTTGAAACGTTTAACCCAAGCCAAGTGATAAGTAAAAATGGTCAACCTGAGCCGTGAACTTCCATTACAGGTTTGGGGTCAGCGGGGCGGATAAGGAATTGCTACGAACCACCATTAATTTAAGTAACTCTTGAGACTTTAGCAATAAGTATGAACAATAAACTGATAATTAACAAGCTGGGTTGGGCTGTGCTAGGCCTGATATAGGCCCATAAATGGACAACCCTTAGTAAGTTAAACCAATACTATTCTTATAGCTTTGATTTAAAAAAAAAGAAAAATACTATTTCTGATAGCCATTTTACCTCAGGCACAAGAATGCAAAATCTGCCAAAGAGATAATGATGGTAATTTCTACCTCAATGGGAATAGAGAAGGCTCGCCTTGTAGATAAATCGCCCGCTCTCGTGCCCGTCAGGTTTTGTTACCAGATGGCTGCCCTTTTCGTTGCTGCCTCCTGGTCACTGAGCCAGCCAGAGTTTTTTCTTTCTACCTCATTGATTGGCACAGTTGAACCACCATCATACAATCGGCATCCTTGGGCAATTTGAATGTGCCAAAAATGCAAGAATCCCAAATGTCAGATCTCTATCACTCAAATTCCTCCTCTCTCAAAAACCAAGTCCTTTATCTTTACACCACCAAAGAAAAGAAAGGAACCCCACAAAGAAAATCTCCTTTGAAGCCTCTTGACCCGCAAGAGAAAAATGCCCATGAAGAATTCCTCATCCTCCATCTCCCTCAAAGAAGAAGTTGGACAAGTGGGGTTTTTCTCTTGTTGGGTTCGTTTTAAACTTAGATTTCTATGGAGAAAGAGAGAGAAACAGCCAAAACCAGGTAGTTTCAGGTATGACCCTCTCAGCTACTCTTACAACTTTGACGATGGTGGTTGGGATGAAGAGAGTGAGAATTGCATCCGTGGGTTTTCCTCTAGGTTTGTTGCTCCTGCAACAAAACCACCTCAGCGTGGATAAAAGGCAGTTATGCTGGTTTGATTATGTATGGGTGGTGAAGGAGATTAGTTTTGGAGGTAGAGAAGGGTGATGTAATGATACTAGCTTTGTGAAATGGAATGGATATCCGTGCATGGTCGGGTTATAAATATTTATGTTGGATGCAGATCCTCTGATGCCGCGGTTCAGAAAATTCGCTCTGGCCAGGCCCATGAATTAACAAGGAGGGCTCACTGTAAAACCCAGACCTCTCAAAATAGATGGCTCTTAAAATATTGCATTTTTTTTAATCCAAATTTGACTTTAATAGAAGTTGGATCAATGGTAAGATTGATCAGGTATAATAAACTATGGTTATTCCCAGCACGTAACGAGAAGATCTCTCTCTCATGACTGATCTCTGCTATAGATGCAATTAATATTGTCTCTGTTACTGCAATTGTGCATATTCTTATTTTGTTAAAGAAATTAGGTGCTACAGAGATAAATTCCAGGCATCACATTCATTATCATTTCCGAATACCAATTTCCAACAGTATAAGGTTGGTAAAGTACTACGTCTAAATAGTAGTAGTGACAATTTCTTTAGACATACTTTTCATGGCCAAGTGATAGCCTGACCTAACCCTCTCCTATAAAAGGTCAATTGACAATCAAATACGCCATGATAATAAGAAAAGGAGGTACTCAAGAATGCTTACACCCTTTTCTCATCTGAGGACCATCAGATAAAAATATTAATAGCTTCGAAGTGGGTTGAAAGGTGGGAGACTATTTCTCATTTGCAGTTTGAAGCCGATACTATAATAGAAAGGACTTACTTGAATGTATTCCACCATGTAACTCATGGTAGTCTCTTATATTGTATGTATAGTATTGTCATTACATTGTATGAGATCTCATGATCACATCTTTATAGATTGTATATGGCACTTAACAATTGACGGGAAATGATTTGGCTATAAGTAGAAGGTAGCCTCGTCAATGGGTTGACCGTCAACTATTTCAATCTTTATGAGATATGTGTGGACTTGGACATCATATATATGGAGATATGATCGGTTGGATTAGTTGGATTCTATATGTCCCCCTCAAGTTAAGCGGTCCTTGTAGAACGGTTTACTTGTCTGGAAGAAGTTGAAATCGTTGTGAACTAAGTCCTTTTGTGAAGATGTTGGCAACCTAATCTCTGGAAGAAATGAATCGAACATCAGGAGTCTTTTTTGCCACTTTTTCTCGCTCGAAATGAAAATCAATTTCTATGTTCTTTGTACGTGCGTGGAAAATTGGATTCACTGTAAGATAAGTTGCTCCAAGATTGTCGCACTAAAGAATGGGAGTTGACTTTGGGTGATATCCTAATTCACGAAGGAGAGATTGAATCCAATAACTTCTGCTGTTGCATTTGCCATTCCACGATACTCAGATTCTATGCTTGAATGAGACACAGTATGTTGTTTTCGAGAAATCCATGAAATTAAGTTAGGCCCAAGATATATACAATATCTACTAGTAGAGAGTTGATCATCAGGACAACTTGCCTAATCTGCATCTGAAAAAGCACTTAGCATAAAAGTTCTGTATGGGAAGGCCATGGTATAGAGTAGACTTAAGATACCGCAGAATTCATTTCACTACAGCCCAATGATCATCGGTAGGGCTTTGCATGAACTGACATACCTTATTGACGGCAGAGGAAATTTCTGGACGTGTGAATGTCAAGTATTGCAAAGTCCCATCAACATTGCGATACCAAGTTGGATCGTTAAAAAGGGATCCAACATACTTGGAAAGTTTGGAGAAATTGCATGTGGGAGTTTTTTGAGGCTTACAACCATCCATATTAGTCCTTCCAAGTAAATCAATGATGTATCTCCTTTGAGAAAGAAACAGACCATAAGAAGACCGAATTACTTCTACTCCTAGAAAATAGTTTAGTGAACCAAGATCTTTGATCGCAAAAATGGAGTTTAGCCGGGCAATAATTTTCTTAATGAAGCTCATTTGTGACCCAGTAATGATAATATCATCAACATAAATAAGTATATACACCGTAAATTCATGGTTTCTTTTAACGAAGAGAGATGTATCTGCTTTTGATCCCACAAAACCAATATGAATAAGAAATGTGCTCAGTCGACAATACCAAGCTCGAGGTGCGTGTTTGAGTCTATATAATGATTTTTGTAAATGACAAACATGTGTTGGAAACTTGGGATCCTTGAAACGTGGAAGTTGTTTCATGTACACTTCTTCTTCAAGTATGCCATGGAGAAAGGTATTTTGAGCATCAAGTTAAGGGATAGGCCAACTTAGAGAAATGGCAAGACTAAGCATAGTGCGGATTGTACAAGGTTTAACCATAGGGCTAAATGTCACTCCATAATCGATGCCCTCTTGCTGATTAAAACCTTTTGCAATTAAGCGAGCCTTGTAGCGATCAATTGATCTATCAGCTTTCCTTTTCAGCTTAAAAACCCATTTGCATCCAACAATATTCATTTTAGGCCCAGGGGCAACAAGAGTCCAAGTCCCATTGTGAAGAAAGGCATTCAGTTCTTCGTACATGGCATTTCGCCAGTTGGAGTCCTTCTTAGCTTGAGAAAAGCAGGTTGGTTTGACAATTTCTTCACATGAAAGTGGATGTTTTGTGACCAGCAGAACTTTGGGTTTAAAAATGCCAGCTTTGGATCTAGTAACCATATGGTGAGTCACAAGTGCCGGTTTTGTGGCCTGAGTAGTCGTGGTTACAGTACTGGCACCATTTTGAATAATGACATTGTCCGCAGTGGAGCCGTGTGCATCAGTAGCATGTGCACATGTGAACCGAGTCAAGGCACAATCATTTGCATCATGATCGTGTGTATGATTTGAAGCATTGACAAGTGGAAGTGGATCATCATTTGAAGCACAACCACGTGCAGTAAGGTCCTTGCTTGGACCATGTGGATCACTTGAAATAGGAACATCTGCATGCACCATTTGACCATGTACATGTGTATCATGATTTAAACCATCCTGACCATGATTAGGCTGGGCGGTCTGAACATTTGGGCCCAGTGTGCCTGGGTGGGGAAGGATTGGGTTTATGAGTTGATTTGTTTGTGCAGGATTGAGCACAACAGAATTGGGTAGAGGATGTTGGAAATTTGTAGGAGCAGTGGCTAAAATAGGGGGTGGACATTGGATCCAAGAGGCAAACTCTTCCACAGGAAGTGTATGATTGTTTGAATTATTCGTGAAAGGGAAGGAGCCTTCATTAAAAATGACATGGCGAGAAATATAAATGCGATTGGTTGGAATGTGGAGACACTTGTAGCCTCTATGAGACGGACTGTACCCCAGAAAAACACACTGTAGGGAGTGTGGTAAGAGTTTTTGGTCATTGGATGAACGAAGATAAGGGTAACATTCGCTCCCAAAAACACGTAGATGAGAATAATCTGGGGGTGTATGAAAAAGGACTTCAATTGGACATTTGTAGTTAAGGACTGGGGTGGGTAGACGATTCACTAAATAATAGGCAGTTTGAAATGCGTCATCCAACTATGATAAAGGAACGGAAGCACCAGTCGTAAGTGTTCTAGGCTAGTGTCAACAATATGGCGATAACGCAGTTCCGCTGGATCATTTTGTTGCGGTGTATGTGAACATGAGAAACAATGTGAAATGCATTGGGACTCTAAAAAAGATTTGAATTTTAAGTACTCATAGCCATTGTCAGATTGAAAAATTTTTACCTTGCGATCAAGGAGCCGCTCAATTTTATTTTTAAAAGAAACAAAAGTAGGAAGAGCATCTGACTTTCTGGAAATTGGAAAAAGCCAAGCGTAACGGCTAAAGGCATCCATGAAAATAATGTAGCATTTAAATCCATTTGTATTCCATATAATAGAAAGGACTTACTTGAATGTATTCCACTGTGTAACTCATGGAGGTCTCCTATGTTGGTCATTATATTGTGATATATCTCAGGATCACATCTTTACAGATTGTATATGGCTGGCACTTTACAATTGATGAGATACGATTCGGCTATAAGTAGAAGGTAGCCGTGTCAATGGGTTCACCGTCAAGTATTTCAATCTTCATGAGATATGTACTGACTTGGACATCATATCTATGGAGATATGATCGGCTGGATCAGCTAGATTCTATAGATACAATCCTCTTTAGCTCAACCGAAAGGGAAGAAATTTAGGCTCTTAAAAGATTTTTGTGGCCTTTCATCTAGTTTCGGGATTGAAGATTAACATTTTCAAGAGCTTATTAGTGAGAGTTGGGTGTTCTGAAGGGACAATTCATTTGGCGGCTATGATACGATGTAAATCAGGAAGGCTTCCCATTATGTATTTTGGTCTCCTAATTGGGGCAAAACCGAGATCAAAGTCATTGTGGGCCCCAATTATTGAAAACTAGAGAAGAAGTTATCCTTTTGAGAAAAAAACAATTATTATCCCTAGCTGGTAGGATCACGCTAATAAAAGTATGTTTGTCTAATATACCAGTGTATTATATGTCACATTTCAAGGCACCGGAGACCTTGGTGGAGAGGGTGGATCATATTTGAAAGAATTTTTTATGAGAGTATCAGAGTGACAAAAAGAAGGTTACACTTAATAAAGTAGAGTGAGGTAATAAAACCAAAATGTGGGAGGGGGTTGGATCTTACTTGTTTGGAGATTAAAAATTTTGCTTGATTAGTAAAATAGTGGTGGAGCTTTGGTGAGGAGAGGGAAGCTCTTTGGAGGAAGGTCATCGCTATCAAGTATGATGAGGATAAATGGGGGTGATTAATGGGGGTGGTGGCCTAATCCTGGCTCTAAGTATCGTAGGTCGAGTTTGTGTACGCTATTGCTTTGGTTGGGGATGTGTCTTCCATAAGTGGGGAAGTGTTGTCAAAGGGGCGGGATATAAGTAGGGGATAGTAGAGATGTGAGGTTTTAGTTAGATGATTGAGTGGAATGGAGCCTTTGTGCAAGTTATTTCCTAGGATCTTTAGAGTGGTGTTTAATAAGGAGTTTACTGTTTATGATTGTTATGAGGTGAGAGTAGGTTGTACTTCGTGGAGTGTCTCCTTTAAGAGGAATCTTCGTCTATTAGAGGAGGTTCAAGATGGGGACTTGTTGACTTTTCTTTCTAACATTTTTCTGTGCAAGGACTCTAACGATTCTCGTATCTGGAAACTATCCATTTCTGGGATTTCTCAGTGAAAGCCTTTTGCTTGGCTTTGGAGGGGAATCAACTCTATAGAGCTTCTTCTTTCCTCTTTTGGTTAGGGTTGGTTTCTCCTTGCGTGGAAGTCTTTTGTTGGTTATCTTTTGTGGGAAAGATCTCAGCGACAGATAATTTGAGAAGAAGATGGTTAACATAACCCAGCATTGCAAACACTTGTGTGATGTGCCAAAAAGAAGAGGAATCATTTAATCACCTTTTTATTCATTATGATGTTGCTTTTGGTCTTTGGAGTTACTTTATTGGTAGGTGTGGTGTAGTTTGTTGCTGTTCGGAGAAAATTATAGATGTAGTAGAGTTTTGGTTGGTTGATTCTTTTGTTGTATGCAGACTCACTCTTTGGAGGATGGTTCCCTTTGCTATACTATGGTCCATTTGGGAGGAAAGGAACGACATAATTTTTAGGGGTGCTTTGCGAAGTTGATTGCCATGATTACCATTAGGATAGCAAATTGGGCGTTGTTTAGAAAGGAATTCTCTAATTTTTGTCGATCTCTTCCCTCTTTTGGTATATTTAAGTTTAATGTTGATGGTGTTGTAAGAGGAAAGCCGGGGAAGGCAGGAATCGAAGGTGTACTTCAGAATAGTGAGGGTGAGGTCTTGTTTATTTTTTCCAAGTAAGTTGGTGTTCGTGACTTTAATGAAGCGGAGTTTCTAGTTATTTTGAAAGCCTTATGATGCTTTTCGAGGTATTTCTTTAGTGAACTTATTGTAGAGAGTGATTCTTTTAATGTAATTGCTTGGTGTCTAAGCGGAAGGCTAATCTTTTGAAAATTTTAGTCCCGCTTTAATGAAATATGGGTCCTATCTTCCATCATTAATGTGGCCTTTCATCATAAGCCAGATGCTTTGAGAAACTCCCATCTTGGCAGCCTTCTTTTTTATGTAGTTGTTGTTTAAGTGAAGTATAATGCTCTTGTACCTTGCTGTAATTTTGCTTTTCTCTATTTGTAATCTCGTTTTTCTGTTCTTTGTATTTCCATTTATTTATGAATTGTTGTCAATTACCGATAAAAAAAATGGACATCAGATAAAAAAACAGGGTAACGGAGGCTATCTCCAAGACGAACGGGTAAAGGGATTTGAAAAAAAAAAAGGAAAACTGAAAATGGATCTTCCTAGTCTGTTTATGTGGGATCGAACTGGTTGGTTAGACTCTTGTGTGTTGGTAGAAATTTTTATGATGCCTACTCACAGCCCCAGCTTTTAGTGTTACTGGTTGGACTGATACCATTTACTCGCGTTGGTTCAAATTCCACCAAAACTGCTTAATCGCTAGGATATGTTCAACTAGCCAGTTTTTTAAGAACCATCACATGAGTATATTAAGTGGATAAACTGGCCAATTTTATGTGCATATATAACTATTAAACTTTGGAACAGTTAATTAGATGGATATAAACATCAAATCATGCCCATTTGGGCCGTCTTTTAATCCACGTTAGAGATGATTTAATTCCTCCAAATATGGTAATTTGCATGCATTTTAATAGGCTCCACATCTGGCGTCCAATTTGATTTATGACTTTTCACACCGAATATTACCCGCGGTTACAATTCCTTCAGTCATCTTGCCAATTAGACATTCATTGCACTTTTCACAATTCCTTCAGTCAGCTTGCCAATTAGACATTCATTGCAGCCAATACCCGAAAAGATAATTGATCGATGGCCCCAAGTTCAAGGCCTTAATTGTAGTTTTATCCAGTAAGTCGGGATTGTATCCACAGGAAGCTATATATTTCACAACCTGTCATATTGAAAAACTAGTATTATCCTAATAAAATCTATACAAACTAATATCCTACTAAAATGAAAATTAAATTAAAATTACAATCTCAAATCTGAAATTAAAATTAGAAATTAGAAATAAAACTTAATCTAAAAATAACCGAAGGTACTAAGTTGCTAAACCATAAAATTTACCAACCACCAATTCTAGAAAAATAAATAAATTATGCATTAAACTAAAAATTAGAAATAAATCATTCAAAGATAAAGGATAAAAAATAAAATAAAAAAAATTCTAGTTTCTTTTATTATGGAAAATTTGAACATTATATTGGTGGAATTAATAAAAGACTACAAAAACACCGCATCAAGTGCATATTATCACCACACATGATGCCGATCTATAGTGGGACACCTTGATCTCACTAATTGCGTCTTTTAAATTAAAATGGACCAATACAACCAATAATCTCCAAAAACAATTAAAACTAGAAAAAGAAATTATCTTACCCTAGATCAAGACATCAAGAAAGAGAAGGTACTTTGCATGCAATCTGGGATCTAATATGCTTGCTTTACACAACGAGAGGATAATTAGATAAGAGAAGGATGATGAAATAAAATGGATAGAGTAGATGGGACCTAAGAGTGCTGACCTAACAAGAGAAGGATGATGGAATAGAATGGAGAGAGTAGATGGGACCTAAGAGGGCTGACCTAACCCATCTTGGGGTGGAGAAGAGATGGAGAGAGAATGAGGGCTTGTGGTGTTATGCAACTCCTCCGTTGAATCATTTTATAATATTTGGTCTCCTTCTTTGGCCAAAAGTTAACAAAAAAATAGTAAGTAGAAAGACTCTTGGAACTTTTTCTTGTGCAAATTTCTCTTTACACCCACTTTCTAAAATCAAAACAAGATTTTAATTTTATACAATTCCACCTAAAAATACACGCCAACTTTCCAAGGCCATAACTTTGTCATTTGAGCTTCGATTAGTACAATCTGGGGTTCTACGAATATCTACTCGAAAAGAGCTTTCTAACAGTACCTAGATTGTCTTGATCCGACACTCGGTTTGAAAGTTATGACTGTTTTAATCTAGATTGTCCAAATAAAAACAAAATTGACTTTCCATTTTTTATCTCTTTTTCTTTGACTTTCCTTTTTTTAATTTTCTCCATCATGGTTCTCTTTTCTTTATTCCAATTTGAGTTTTTGAAATCCAAATTTAAATTCATGCAACAATTTGAAGAGTGGGACCCTTGTCTTCAATTTTCCTTAAATACAAAAGCAACTTTAATTAAAATGACAATTTTGACCAAAAGTCACGAATGCACTAGGGCCAATTTACATAAAATGATAACTTTAAATTCACACCATTGCTCATGATTTAATCAATGATGATGACAAATTATATCATAAAAATAAGATTTTGAAAAACCTTCAAAAAATAAAAATTCGAAAAATAGAAAGTTTCATGATTTTATGAAAAAATTGTGATTTTTGAATGAATTTTGCATAAAAATACTACACTGTTGCTCAAATCCATAAATACATGATTTTAACTAAATGAAGAAATTTATAATAAATAAGTTCTTAAAATCCCCTAATGTACATATAAAATGATGCATTTCTAAAGACTCATCAATAATGTGACAATATGGACCTTGATCTCCTGGTTGTAGACTAAACAGGTAAGTCAACTGACTTTTCATTGAAGATCTTGGATTTCTCTCATTCCATAAGCGGCCTTCTACACTTTTATGGCCTAACCAAATTACATAGAGACAAGGCATTCAGATAATGACCCCCACGTACCCTTTATTTGCATTCCTACAATAGTGTCAAATCCTTTCCCCATTGTCTTCTATTTTCTACCTATTGCGAAGTTATGATGCCTTTTACAAGCAAACAATTCCTACTAATACAACATAGCCTCAATTAAAGCAAATATACAAACCCAAGTGGAAAGTTTTGAAATGAGAGGCAAAATAAAAATCAGAACACTGGACATCCATCGACTTGTATTCCTTTAGCTGTAGGACAAGTGGCAAGACCGCAATGCTCGCCGCCTGTACCCCACCAGGTCAAGCTCTTATTCTCCATGCCTAGAGTAAAATACAGTAGCACCCCCATGAATGCGACTCCAGCATCAAGTCCCGCCGAAAGAACATAGTTATACCGTTGCCACCATTTCTTCCTATACCGGAATATGAAGAAGTTGAATACCGTCCCAACGAATGCCCATGAGTTGTAATTCAATGCCGTTGCTGGTGGCATGTAGGCTGTCGCTCCTAGAAGGATGGGAAGATTTATGAGTGGGATCCATGATTGCTTGGGGAATGCCTTGTGTAGGAGCCATACAAAAAATGGGCCAATTGCACCACCAAGGAAGAACCAGTTGAGTGCTGAGTAGGACCCAAGTGAGCCGAAGATGCGTTTAGGTCCCACTAAGCCCCAGATGACAGATGCATCGAAGAACACACGGTCACCTGGGCATGTCCATGGACTGTTGGGTGGCAAGAGATCGTCCTGGCATATGTTCTCGATGGAGTTCAGCAGCCACCATGCTACTCCAAGGTTGATAGTTCCTGCTATTATGGTGCCAATAAACTGGTAGACAAAGTGGAATAGAAGTTGTTGATACAGGAGAAAGCATGAATAATTATCGGTCGGTATCAATATGAATAAAGACTCAGTAAAAGATAATTACAAATGATGAAACTTAGGATTAGGATATGTTTGGATGTAATGCAAAGCAGCAAGCAGTAAGGTGTCACTTCAGGGAGGCCATCTTTCCGTTGTGTTTCTTTTGTTGAGAAATTAAAAGAAAGAAATAAAATTAGGTGGGATTTTTCCTTCTACTTAACAGCTCAAACCAATATAGACAAATGCAACGATAATGATCAGATTGGAGAAGAAAGAAACATAAATTAAAAGAAAGAAATAACATTAGGTGGGATTTTTCCTTCTACTTAACAGCTCAAACCAATGTAGACAAACGCAACGACAATGATCAGATCGGAGAAGAAAGAAACATTGGGTCCCACCTAATTTAATTTTTTTATTTTTAAGACAATACTAACACATTGTGTACTAGTTAGCCATCCAATCTGCCAAAATATTCGAACCACTTGGAATTCTGGGAAATTTTATCTTGTGGTGCACTTCTACAGCTCCAAGATAGAATCATTAACATCAAAGCCTCATCCCATCTATTTGGTTATAAAAGTAATTGATTTCAAGCAACACTCTCAAACAACCATGTAGGTGAATCTGGAAAAAAGTGTTGCGAGTGCTGATTCTGTGTCACTTATTTCTTCAACGCAAATTTTAATGAACTGCCAAAGCAGTCGTAACTTAGGAAAGGTCCAACCTGCAGGGCCTTCCTGCCACTTCTGTGATCAATCTAAGCCTTTTTCACTCATTAAACCCTTGTGAACTTGCACTAACCCAAATTTGACACCCATCCAAGTGGTGTAAGCCTTCTAATTGATCATACAAATCTCAGCATGCCTTTTCATCCCACTTAATTTAATGGCTAGGATCTGGATATGTTGATGCCCCCAAAACAGTACCTGCCTTTTATATGATAGTTCACACTTCTTGCATGCGGTAGGTCATAGGAATACCTTCCAAACCCCTAAATTCCTCATGACTCATTCTTTCAAAGGCTGGTACCAAAGGCTGGACTGTTCCTTAGCTAGGAATTGGATCGGCCTTTCCTGAAAATATATTTCTTTGTACAAAGACCTCACAAGCAATGATAGCAGCTGTTTGAATGGATGAAAAGAAGCACACCTGAACTAAAAACATTGATCTAGGAGGAATCTTCATGTAGTGTCCGAGCTTGAAATCAGAGAGGAAAGAGACTGCCTGGCTCATGCTCATATACCCATAGACTTTGAAGCAAACGTTGGCTATAGGCCTTCCCGGCAATATCAGACCCATTACGTATTCTGTAATAATGTTCAGCCCTGGTGTCTGAAATTGGAAAGGACAAAGGACATAAGAGAGTGTATAGTATTGAAATTATCTTATGTGTTACTACAACAAAAAACTCCATAATTCCTGTTCTTTTGCTATGTTTGCTTCACATTAACATCATCAACTGTCCAGTCCGGTTCCTTTTTGGAGTTGGAGTTCGTTTGCTAGTGGTTATGCACTAAATCCATGCAGATCCAAGCCATCTTTGAAATGGGCATCTTTCAGTTTGTAGTGTGTTTTCTTTTTGCTGTAAATCTACATTAGATTCTTATGGGAAAAAATGCGAAAGAGGAAACGATAAGAACCTGATTTGTTGTGGCAGTAATGATGGCAATAGGAAGAGTAAATATGAAGGCAATACCACACGCAAAGAGAAGCCCCCACCATGGAAGCTGGATCTGTTCTTTCAGTGCAATGCACATTATGAGGGAGAGTCCAACAGTTGCTGCCAGCAACATGTAAAACCACCATTCGGGTATGTCTTTGTACTTCCTCATCAACCTTGTATGTATGTCATCCTTGCCACTATATGATGCCCGAAAGCGCTGGTACACCTCCCTGCACAGTTGTAAGTTCTCACCACGTCAAATCTTCTACAGGATGCTGATGGCCAAAACATTGAAAGAAAACATAGTATTGTTATATACATATTAGAAATCCAGAAAGGAAAACTGGCCAAAATGGTCCAAAAATTCTTGTTTGGCTCACTTCTTACTGAGGTGGACTCTAAAAATTCTTTTTCTTGGGATCAAGGTCAGCCCCTTCCATGGAAAGTGGCTGATATTGTGGAGAAGATAAGGGTCCTCTAATCAAACATTGTTGTCTAAGGGGAGCATTTTCCCAGGTAATGGAATACTGAGGCAGACTTACCAGCAATCAAAGGGATGTTTTAGAGCTGAAATGGTCACATGCATCTCAATATCTCTAACTTCTATTTTCCTTCTGTATTCTATTGGCTGCCTAGAATTCATGTAACCTATCCCAAGATATGAGAATGGCAAAGCAAAATTCATGTAGCTGACCCCAACATAGCTAGGACAAGGTTTTGATGATCTTGATTTTATTGGCCGTCCATCTTCTTGTAGGCTGGCTTCCTCTTCTGTAAAACTTGCTCTTCATTTGAATAAGATCATCCTATTTGTTGCTCTCTGCCTTGTTTTAAGTCTGGATGCCAATTAGGTTTATGCTCTTCGTTAAAAGAACAAAGGCTGAAAATTGCTGGATGCAACTCAAAAAATTCAGAACATACCCTGAAAATATCACATTCCAGCCCCCCTTTATATGTGAATCATATTTCCACTGTTCTTCTTATCTTTAAACACAGGATTGATATAAGAACACTGGATGTGTATTTCAGCAGCTGATTTTTCAAAGGCAACTGGCCAAAATGGTCCAATAACCTGCCAGTGTATTGAACCTAATGCAGCAAGACTTGTGAGGTTTTTTTTTCAAAAATAAACAGATCGAAGGAGGTTTGTGGCTTTCTGTTATCAGTAGATGGTTGTAAACAAATCGATGAAAGTTTCCGACCATTGCACCCATATCACAGAACAAGGAACCTGACTGGGATGGAAAAAGCAAAAAGCAGTGTTCTAACTAATGTGGTTATAATTATATGCTTCCGCTGCACTAAAAGCATAGGGGCGAGAGGGTTTGCCATTCTAAAACATTTGAGCCATTTAAATTTTGGATGCACCCAGAAAACCTAAAAGTTGACTCCCTTAAATAGATGTTAACAAAGATAATCTCTCTCTCTCTCTCTCTCTCATGGAACAAAATATCAGCGTAGTGGCCAATATATCAGTTGAAGCGGTCATGTCCACTATGCTAAATTGAAAATAACGCCGCTATGGTATAAGACCAGCCACACATTTTTCATTTAAAACACTCTTTTCCATATTTCTTCTCCCTAAGAGTCATTCCTAAGGTTGTTTACCCTTATATGGTCCCAAATTACTAAAAAAACACAAGATTAGCCACTCTATTAGATTCATTTTTTTCTACTTCAAAGATTTACATTACTACATTTTGCCACAGCCACTACATATTGCCTATTTCGTTACACAAAAATTCAATTAGCTTACCTTTAATAAAGAGATCACCACCAAAAATTTAACCAATGGAAAATAACCTTCTTGTCTGATATAAAAAATGGAAACAGAAGAAATCCAACAAACACATGCCCTGAAAAACATACCTTCCATTGAAAAGGGCTACATGTGTGAGTGTGGCTGCAATGGTGGCAAACCCAAAACCATAAGTTAGAGCAAAGAACATGCTCAGATGTATCCGTCCTTGGGAATTGTACGCCTGCATATCTATCTCAAACTTGTCATTAACAATTGCTGATATGTTATAAGCCTGGCCACTGGCTGTGAACAAGTGCGAAGAGAACAGTGGAAATGTCTTGGCATTGTATAGATCCATTGCCCAGTAAGCAATGGGGATTGCTACATAAACTATCATAACAAATCCCAAGTAGACGTTGGCGATCGCAAAGAAAGGGTAGATGAGAGGGCTGAACATGAAGGCTGCAACGGCTGACCAATCGAGTGTGAATGCTCCGAGGCCCAAGCCGTGCATGCCAGACCCCAGCTGCTGGGCAGTGACTGACTTGGAGAAGGCCCAGCATAGCCATGAGATGTTGGTTAGTGTTGGAAAGAGATACCCTGGCAAAACATACCAAGAGAAGCTGCAGACAAGCACAGTGATAAAGAACTTTGCTCGTGACATGCGTTGCTCATCCTTCTCATGCAAGGCCCTGAAAATTTACACTGGATTCATCATCATCATACTTTCCCAGAATGCAACAATAGAGATTATGATATCTGACTAAACTGTTCAAACAATGCTGCTATTGTTATACGGGGGACTATGTTGGAATTGGGCTCCACTACCAGATCAATGTCCAACTGTCTGCATAATCATTTGAATGCATGTAAATCTTATGGAGTGGCGATCAGAAGTTCATCCACTTCTTATCATTTGAACATGATTGTAATGTCATAGGGACCACCAATACTGTCTATTAATGTAGAAAAAAAGGGAATTGCCTATGTCTGCATTAAATTGCATAGATATCTTGAACTTAATTCTTTTTACGACAGAATGGGAAATTGGTGCAATTTTATGAATGATAGAGTAGATGACTCCAAGGAATTGCTTTTTATAAGGGAGATGTGAACCCTTTGTTGATCATTCAAAAGATCTGACAGCATCCACAGTGAGTTCACAGGATCTATCTCGCATTGAAATGCCAAGAGGTTGTTGGCAAGTTCAGTTCCAACACCCATCTACGACCAACAATTCCAACAAATACAAATATAGAGCCGAAAAGTGTACCATACGAAGGTCCTAGCTGATTGGTGACCTAAAACTATAGCAGATAAACAATCAATGGCTCATGTTACAGCTGGAAAATGTCCTCCATTGAGCAATTGATGTAGGCGAGACTAATGGGCTCAACTTGAAAGTTTATACCCATAGGCCCAAGTCTAGAGCCTAGCAGTGAAGATTAGTTTCTTAATAGTAGTTGCTTTCATAAGTTTTTTTACAAATTGATTTTATATTTGAATTAAGACTTCTTATTGGCTTGAATTAGTTTGTTTATTTATTTAGATAGTAGTTTAGTTATAAATATAGATGTAATCCTTCTCAGGGGATAGACTATATTATTAAATGACACTTCAGTTTTCTTCTCTTTATAGGTTGAATTATTATCGTTGGTGTGAAGCCTAAACAGTTTATCATAAGCCTTTATCTTGGGGAATAGCCCGTTGCCTATTCTTCTTCCCCGGGATATGTCATTGGTATCAAAGAGGAGATCTGATCTCAGATCACCACTCCAATCATCAATTTGAGGTAAGCCGTGTACCCCCATCACCTTTTCACTCATCACCATCATCTGCATCATTTGATCCCATCTCTAACCGATCCCTGAGCCCTTTACTATCCATCCTAGCTCATCTTGATCACACCTTCAAACCCTAGTCCCTCCCTCTTCGTATCAAAAAAAAAAAAAAAAAAAAAAAAACCACAAAAAAACCATCCCTCCACTACCATGACCCCCACCAGTCACCCTCCTTCGAACCCTTCCCCTTTCCCTCATAAAACGCTAATCACACCCACCCCACCGAATCCCTCTTCTCCAAACTCCCGAGACCCCAAAGCCCTCAACTAGTCACGATGCCAGTACCACTGAGACCAACCAACCAACAAAGCCACCCTAATGCGAAACGGGAAGAAGACGCAGGGTGGGCAAGGTAGAAAATAGAAATAGAGGAGAAAATTGAGCTCTTACCAAACTCCACTCACAAGAGGCGTTAGAAATTGGGCTCACGCCAAACTCTAATTGCAGGAGACGTTAGAGATTTCGAGGAGAACTCGAAGAAACTTGGGAAAAATCCCAAAACTTTTCATTAATCATTCATAACTATTGAGCCAAAAAGGCTTTACAATGCTTAGATAGATAAAAGACTAACCCTAAGACTAATTTAAACTATCCAATCACATTGATGGCCGAGATTAAAATGTCATTAAAATATCTTATTAAAACAATTTAAACCAAATAAAACCCTAAATAAACTAAGATAGGTGGGCCACGCCCAAAGACGGGTCGACCCACGGGGGACCATGGGTCTGTCCTGCATCAATTCTCCTTGCTTGGAAAAAAACTCGACCTCGAGTTTTGGTAGAAGTCCTCCAGGGTCAAATATCAAGCGGACAAATCTTCGATGTGCTTCTGGATCTTCAACCTCTTGGTCTGCTTTGGAAGCTATAATCAATCTTTTCATCCAGATAGAAAGGAATTGGAGGTATGGTTTCTGCTGATGTTTGACTTCAACATTGATGTGTGATTTGACCGTTTGATGTAGCAATTGTTGGTGTTGAAGCAGGAGATTATAGATTTCTATTGTCAACAGTCTGTCCCCAAAGATGAAATCAATATGAGGGATATCAATGAGTTGCACAAGTTTTTCAACACTGGTTTTTTCTTCGGTGGAGACAAACTTTTCTAAATATGATTGTATAGTCATATCCATTGGAGCTTCAGGTTGATTGTTATCCATATTCAAGTCTTCAAATTTATTTATTGCTGTCATTTGTTGATCAACATTTGCAACCTTCAAAACAACAACCTGTTCGAGTGACGATGTATTTTGCTTTTCAGGAAGTGGACTTATGATCAAAACCACGAGATGATAAGACTCTTTGTTGTTTTCTTTACTGTGTATTTCTTCTTGTTCCTCCTGCACTGCTTGAACAACACTGTCTGAATTGATCATCTAATCATTTCTTTCTTGTTTTTGTTTCTCAATATCAGTCTGAATATTCTCAACAAGTGGCTCCATGACCTTGGATTTTTCCTCTTATAACTTAGCTTTCCGGAGGCGATAGCGTTTTATCAAACATTTAACATGAATCGCTTCCCAAAACATTTCATACATATCTTTACACTCCTTTTGCATATTTTTCCGTATGCTTGGTCTCAAACCTTCAACAAATATTGTAACATAATGTTCATCACTCTCATTTAGTCCACATAATGCTTGTAGTTTTGAAAATTCATCACCGTATTCAAGAACTGATAGCTTCTTACCTTGTCTCAAATTTAAAAATTGATCAAAGTAGGCTTTATTAGTATACCATTGTCCATACTTAAATGAATATGCCGCTTTAAGTACAGCACGGTGAATTATCAACTTTAGCTATTCTTTCGATTCCATATGGAAGACTTTATAGATTAATGCACCTTTTTTTTCATTTTAAAAAAATAAAAGCAATCTGACCTGTTGTGTAGATCTCTTCAAAATAAGCACATAGGATCAAACATATTTGAAAACGAAGTCCGGATGGAAAGGATCTTGTAATTTGAAGATGGATGGCTGAAATTGAAGTCACGATGGGTCCTTGATTGATGAGATCTTCCTCAATACCTACACGATGTTGTAGATCTTGTCACCACGAGTGCGCAGGATCAAACGGATCTGAAATCAGAGTCTAGATGGCCTCGACATCGCAAAAATTAAATTCTGTTGTTGATATTGGTCAACTTTTCTTTTTTTTTTTTTGTTTTTTTTTGACCATATGTTGATGTGATGCTGATGTTAGCAATGTGCTAGACTGGACTTGTGCTAACCCGAAACCAAACAGACTTGGTCTTAAAACGTGATATGGGGACTAAGGACCACAAGACGTGGTGGTGCTTAGGAGCACCATAACCAAATCTATCATATCATATACCTCCTTCTCCTTTCTCTTCTATTGTGTTTTGTTTTTTTTTTCTCTGAACTCAGATATGGACTTTTGGGGTGCAACGATGACGATAATCGAAGAGTGCAACGACGACGATGATGGAGGTATGATGGTGTGACGATGTCCTCTGCTGGTTTCTGTAACAGTAACGGCTTCTGTTCTTTCTCTCTTTCTCCGTCTTCTCCGATAGGCGACAATGAAGCAACGCCGGCGACGGACGGCACACTAGATCCCGTCTATGGTGGGAATCCACGTTCTCCGGCGATGGCCCACTTCAAAGATCCGAACGGAATCCGATCAAATCTCTCCTCCCTCTTGGCTTGGCTATCTGCCTCAGGTCCGACCTGCAAACAAGATGAAGCCCAGATCTCTGCAACGGCAACCTACCACGAGTGACGGTCTTCTCGAGCCACGACAGGGGTACAGAGGCCCTCTGATCCTTTTTTCTCAATGAAGTGCAGCGGCGGATCACCCTTTCTAACAATGGTGACACTTGCTGCGCCTCCTCTTTCCTCTGCCAATTGCACAATAGGGTTGGTGGGTTTGTAGCCTCAGATCTGGGTTCCGATGGGATCGGAAGTGGGGATTTTTTTTTTTTTTGTTTTGTTTGATTGGGGTCGAGACCGATGACAAAAAGGGGATAGGAGACGAAGGATGGGTCGTGCGCAGGTAGTGAAGGAGGGATGGATCTTAGTTGGGTGGTGGGATTTACAATGATGGCATTAGGGATGATTAGCTAGAAGAGGATTGGGGTTTTGGATCTCAAATTCGGGGTGGGTATGGAATGTGTGCTAGATCTGGGGTTTTGATGATCGATGGATCGTTGAGGTTTCAGATCTGGCAGATCTAAGCCCCCGGGATGTCACGGGATATGGGGTCTGGTGCTTATGTTTGGATCTAGGGAAAACTTCGGGAAGGGTATGCTCTGGGTGTCAGCAGGAAGGGGGACTGTAGATTGGTGAAGAAGATGGTTCTGCAGCAACAATCAAATGCCGAGAACGGAATCTGGGATTGATCGCTCTTCGGCTCTTATACCAAATAATGCGGAATGGGATGAAGATGTGGGGTGGGCAAGGTAGAAAATGGAAATAGAGGGGAAAATTAGGCTCTCACCAAACTCCACTCGCATGAGGTGTTAGAAATTGGGCTTACACCAAACTCCAATTGCAGGAGGCGTTAGAGATTTCAAGGAGAACTCGAAGAAACTTAGGGAAAATAAAAAAACTTTTCATTAATCATTCATAACTATTGAGCCAAAAAGGCTTTACAATGCTTAAATAGATAAAAGACTAACCCTAAGACTAATCTAAACCATTCAATCACATTGATGGCCAAGATTAAAACATCATTAAAACATCTTATTAAAACAACTTAAACCAAATAAAACCCTAAATAAACTATGATAGGTGGGCTAAGCCCAAAGACAGGTCGACCCATGGGGGACCATGGGTCTGTCCTGCATCACACCCCCAAACTATTCCCAGCTCTAAAATAAACCACCAAACACTACAGTCCAACCACAAACCCCTTCGGTTCCCCTCCTGTCCTGCAAACCAGACGACAACAACAAAAAAAAAGAAAAAAAAAGGCAGAAGAGAAAGGAGAACATAGAAGAAGACGAACCATTCATTGGGGTTCACCGACCACTGCAAACTCAACCTCCTTTCTTGTTAGTTTCACCATCACCAGCAAAATGCTAGCACAGGAAACCCACAGACACCCCCCCTCCCCCCTCCTTTTCCCTTCGACTGCGAACTGTGAACTGCCTCCAACAGTCCAGAAGATTTTGAAAAATGGTTTTCAACCCCGGAAGATCACCATTTGAAGTTTTTACTGGTGTCAAGCCATGTCTTCCTATTAACTTAAGCCCGTTACCAGTTGCAGCTAAGTCTAGCTGAACAATTTCCACAACACATGAAGCAAGTTCATAACGAAGTTCGCCAACAGATTGCTAAAAGTACAAAAACTTACAAGCAGAATGCAAATTCTTGACGATGCCATGTTGAATTTGATGGAGGAGGCAAGGGCATTGTTCGTTTAAAGCTAGAAAGATTTCCCGCAGGAAAATACAATAAGTTACACTCAAGAACTACATGACCATTCAAGATTTTGAAGAAAATCACTCCAATGCATATGTTCTAGACCTTCCTTCAGACATGAGTAACAACTTCACATTAAATGTTGAAGATTTGACTATTTATAATGGACATCATTAAGATGAATTTTTGAAGAACAAACTCTCCGACTTCCCATCAATGAATCTACTCCAGAAGAAATTGAAGATCTTTTTGATGATCAGCTTGTTTCTATGAAAAATGACGGATTACACAAGTTCATGGTCAAGTGAAAAGGAAAACCATTCTCCAAAGCTACATGGACTATGACTACCGACTTTCAGAGACTTAATTCAGTTCTATATGAGAAGCACCAAGCTGACAATTTGCCAGAGTTGAGTTTTTCCAAATCGGAAAAAACTGATGCAAGCCAGACTAATGGGCCCCCCCCTTGAAAGTTTATACCCACAGGCTCAAGTCCAAAGCTCATTAGTGAAGATTAATTTCTTAATAGCAATTGCTTTCTTAAGTTTTTTTACAAATTGATTTTATATTTGAATTAGAACTTCTTATTTATATTGAACTAGTTTATTTTTTTTATTCAGAAAATAGTTTAGTTATAAATATCGATGTAATCTTTTCTCATGGGACAGACTACATTATTGAATGAGATTTCAGTTTTTTTCTTCTTATAGTTGAATTATTATCTTTGGTGTGAGGCGTAAATAGTTTATCTTAAACTTTTGGCTTGTAGAACTGTCTTTTGGCTATTCTGCTTCTTTGTGCTGCATCAACAACCGGGATTTATGAGATAAGCAAATCGAAGGTCCTGTTTAGCAATAAATCATCGGATGGACCTAAGTTCGCAATTTATACCTTTTTCCCAGAGGACTGCTCCTCTCATCTCCTAAACCGTAATGTTAAAACTGGGTTTGTTTAACTAACTTGGAAGGGCATCAGGTTGAGGAACTCACATGAGTCTGATTGAGCATCTGACAAACTCATTTGACTTGAGCTGACTTCTCCAAGTCAAGGTGAGCTGAGATATTTGAACACCACTCCCAATGATCTCTCTAGTGGGACCTGAGTGCAAAACCAATTATTTTTTAGGCTGTGAAAAGGGCTTGTCAGTGGGGGTTTCAAAAGTATAGCCACTGGGATTTCAAACTTGTTCTGTTCAAAACTCAGTTTTTCAGATGTCCAAGCCTAGCCTAGCCTCATTCCATCAACATCATCATTACCAACACAATCACATCATTATAATCTTATCCGTACTCATCAAATCTGAGGTCGACGTACGTAGGGTCTACTTCCTAATCATGCGGCATTGAAAGCTATGTACTCCCAAGTCTCATGGTGACAACAACCCATTTAATGGCAACGACACCCAACAGTTGCATTCTTTGACCCACGGGCGGCTTTATTTCAACGTTGAACCAGTTCGACAGCAGTTATTTCAGGCAGCTATTCCCACCTGTCACTATATTGAGAGTTCAAATGGTCAGGCTCAGCTCAACCTGAGGTGACCTCAGAAACACTGTTGGAAAGCTCGAAAATTTTGACTGGCCTAGTCCTGGCCTTGACCACAAAGGCAAAAGTCCCTATTATTACTTGTGAAAATTGGAATACTACTGTGGAGAGAAAGACAAGTGAAACTCAAATTTGGAAAAACCTTACTGGGGTCATGTCATTCCGAGTTTACCAATTAATTCATAAGGTTAGTATTGAATTGATTTTTGTATTGAACTTTCTTTAAGGCTAAGAAATATAAAGTGATATATATAATATAACCTGTAATCTTAAATTTAACTATAAAAGTGTAGTAAAAAAATAAAGTTATCTTTTGATAATAGATGTAGGTGCATCGCTTAATCACGTATGTTGTCTGATACTAATTGTTGTGATTATCTGACAATCACCCGTTGTGCGCATCCACGGAATCACAAGATCAACAATCACAATCAACCACACACAAGAAGAGACACCGAGATTTACGTGGTTCACCCAAATAGGGCTACATCCACGGGCACAGGAGGATGAACATCTTCACTATGACAAGTAAAGCAAACAAGAGATTCTCACACTCTCATCTCATCTCTCCTACGTGGTATGGGAGCACCACGGGCAACTACTGCCGCCGCCGCAAGGTCTAGGGTTACAGGCTATACAATATATAATCTCCGCTTTCTTGGCCACCAAAAAAGCCCCGGTACAATTACCAAAATACTCTTGACCTTAAACCAGTCCCTGGCTAACCCAGTGGACTCATCCGGCTAAACCGGAATACAAGACATAAACCTAACAATCTCCACCTTGGCTTGAATTCCGTACAACTCCGTACAACTCGAGCTACTAGGAGATAAAACCGGTAATGTCTTCACGTACCTTGCTGAATGGCACGTCACTGCACCAGGGATGCAGTCTTCTTCAACACTTTGACATGTTGAACCAGCACATGAACTTTGAGCAAAGTTCATCTCGTCAAACTCCACCTCGAACTAAAAGCTCGAAACCATTGACGAATCTGAGTGATATCTGAATCACTCACCATCCTGCCCCATCTTCAACATCACCATGAAGATCCAATCATCACAAGCATGCAAGCAAAACAGATCGGGAATACAAGTCCATTTGACTCCATTGCACAACAACCTCTGCCTCCGAGCGGTCAAAAAACTCCATTTGACCGGGCCTCCGATCAACTGCTGATACATCAGCTCCTCCTTGCTGCTTTTCCGGCTTGGCTCTGCCAAGATGAATATCATTACATGCGATCATGTGAACCCCAAACGAACAACTTCGTTTGAATCAGCAAACCCTTTGCAACTAGGCCGGCGACTCCTATTATTGGGTTTGCAACAACAACCAGGTCGAGTAGACCCGATTCAAGTCTGAATCCACATCTGTTCAGATTTCCTCCAAATTTCTGCATCAAGTTATAGATCTCGTCACCACGAGCACGCTGGAAGAAACGGATCTGAAATCCGCCTCAGGATGGCTCCGATAACGTAGAAACAAGTTTCTACGCTCCAATCGATCAAACCTCCTCCTTGACTGTCCAACAGTCAATCAACCTCTTCCACTGCGTAGATTTGCTCGAAACGAGTCCGTAGGCGCAAACGGATCTCCGATCGGACATCGGACGATCAAGATATCGCAGAAACAATTTCAGCCGTTAATCTGGTCAAACCTGCCTGTTGACCGTTGCTGACGTCACTGCTGACGTCACTGCACTGTCTGCTGGGCTTCTGGAGGGGACCCGGGTCGGGTTCACCTGACCCGGAACTGAACTGCCTTTTTGAGATCGGCTGGACCGTCTACTAACAGGTCGGGTCGAACCTGACCTAACCCGGCCTGAACCTGCTGACTGGGCTGGACCTTCTGATAAAGGGTCGGGTCGGACCTGACCTGACCCGGAACCGAACTTGCTTTGAACTGCTGGGCTCTGATGCTAGCGGGTCGGGTCGAACCTGACCTGACCCGGAACTGAGCTTGCTTTGCCGGGCTTGTCTCCGCGGGTTGGGTCGGACCCAACCCGAAACCCGAACCAACTTCAAACCTCGCTGACCTGGCCTGATTGTCCACGGGTCAGGTCAAATTGACCCGACCCGAACCCGGAACACCTGGGTCGTCTTCAACCTCTTCTTCCCCTGTTCACGGGTTCTGCAACATCCTCTGCATCCCGGTTGCGGACGGTCGCGATCTGCTTCGGCTCCGGCTGGCAGCGGCGATGGGAACGGCAGCGACTACGACGGCGACGAGGACGGCGAGTATCCCGGTGGAGATCTCGGTGGTGACCGAGATGCGCGCGACAGCCTGTCTTCGTCTGATCTGGCGACGGCAGCGGGGTGGCAGCGGTGGACGGCAGCTTCTTCGGCGACACTGCACGGCGGCAAAGAACGCCGATCGGTGACTGGATGCGGCGGCGATGGCGGCGGTTGCGTGCAAGTGGTCGTCTTCTCCGGCAGCGGCAAGAGATTCGGTTTCTTTTTTTTTGTTTTCTCTTCCGGTCTTCTTCATTCCCAGTTCTCTGTTACTGTTTTGTTCTTCCCGTCTTCTTCATTCCCAGTTCTCTGTTACTGTAACAAAGAAAAGCTTGTTTCTCCAATGGCTCATCACAGATCAACATGCGCCGGTCTTCTCCTTTACCATCTGTGATCAGACAACAACCGCAGCAGTTTAACTCCAGATCTGAAACAGTGTGAATCCTTTTTCTTCCGATCCAGCGAAACCGGAGAACTCAATCTCGTCTTCTTCTTCTTCGATGGTGGCCCAACCAGAAATTACGAACCTGATCTCAGTTAATCTTCATGCGCACAACCTCCAACTGAGCAATCTCCACCTCGCTCAAAAAACCCAAGGAATACCAACCTTGGCTTTGATACCAATTGTTGTGATTATCTGACAATCACCCGTTGTGCGCATCCACGGAATCACAAGATCAACAATCACAATCAACCATACACAAGAAGAGACACCGAGATTTACGTGGTTCACCCAAATAGGGCTACATCCACGGGCACAGGAGGACGAACATCTTCACTATGACAAGTAAAACAAACAAGAGATTCTCACACTCTCACCTTATCTCTCCTACGTGGTGTGGGAGCACCACGGGCAACTACTGCCGCCGCCGCAAGGTCTAGGGTTACAGACTATACAATATATAATCTCCGCTTTCTTGGCCACCAAGAAAGCCCCGGTACAATTACCAAAATACCCTTGACCTTAAATCAGTCCCTGGCTAACCCAGTGGACTCATCCGGCTAAACCGGAATACAAGACATAAACCTAACAACGTAAATATCTTATTGTGCTTGTCTCTTTTCATATATAACTTTGATTGTCCAATGTAGATTATGCGTTTTTGCACGTGCACAATAAGTGATTTTCCTTGGAGATCCGAATTCTCCAGTCGAAATCTGGATTTTCTGCAAGTTGCAGAGAAGGTAGAGATTGATTTGATCTTTGGAAGGGCCACACAATAGGTTGAGAAGATTGGCAAAAGTCACAGTTCGTCGTCGGAGAAGAGGTTCTACTCTCTCTCCCCCACGCAGCCATCTCACCTAAGGAAGAAGAAGAAGATGATGAGGTTTTGGGTTCTCAGATCAGGTTTGCAGACGATCTGGGTTGGAGTTGATTCTCGGTTGCTAAGGCTCTCGGTTTGTGACAATGAAGAGCAGGGGGCTCTTCGGTTTCACAGTTGCGGAGAAGAGGGTTTTGTGATCTGGTTCGCTTTTGTAGATTGCAGAAACAGAACGAAGCCCTGTTGTAGAGTATTCGGACTCTGCTGTAGTGGCTCTGCAGAAGACAGAAAACAGAGGAGAGACGGACCTCAGTCAACTCCGGAGAAGAAGACGTTGCCGCTGCCGGTTTGTTTCACCGAAGGAGAAAGAGACAGCAGGGCTGCTGCCACGTTCTGTTGCGGAGCTGGAACAGGAAGGAGAAGGAGGGCATCTCGCCCCTTCGGTGCTCACCGGGACTGTCGTGGCCGCAGGAGCCATTGCCCATCGTCGCCGTTGCAGACAGCAGGAGCCGCCGCCGTCCTCTTGCAGCTGCACCCTAGCAATTGCTGAGATAAAGGGCTGGCGGGTTGCAGTCGTCTGGTTACAAAACCAGAGATCGAAAGAGGAAGATGGCCCTTCTGGGCCTGGGATTTATTCCTGGTCAGATTTGGGTTGGGACATTTCAGACTTGACCCTTGGAGCAGCAGCCGAGTGTAGCGAAGTCCAGATCAAGCTGGGTAGGACCTGACCCAGTTTTGCAGAGCCCAGCCCGCCAGATGTGCTGGCTGATACAAGCACCACGTCAGCAGTACGGTCCAAGCACTATGACCGGGGATCGACAATTGAATTTTTTCGACGATATCTTGATCATTTAATGCTTGATCGGAGATCCGTTTTTGCCTACGACTCATTTTGAGCATATCTATGCAGTGGAAGTGGGTGATTAGCTGTTTGACAGTCAACGAGGAGTTTGACCGATCGAAGCGCGAAAAATTATTTTTTGCAATATCGGAGTCATCCAGAATCAGATTTTAGATCCGTTTTTCTTAAGCATGCTCTTACTAATAAGATCTTCACAGTGGTGCTGAAATTAAATCAGTTTGAAGGCTAATTTATGAGTGATTCAAAAATCACTCGGATTCGTCAATAGATTCAAGCTTCAAGTTCAAGGTGAAGTTTGACGAGAAGATAAACTTTGCTCAAAGTTCATGTGCTGGTTTAACATGTTAAAATGTTGAAGGAAGAAAACTATACCATTGGTGCAGTGACATACCATTCAACAAGGTACGTGAAGACATTGCAGGTTTTATCTCTCAGTGGCCTGTGCTGCGGAATTCAAGTTAAGGTGAAAATTGTTTGGTTTATGTCTTATAATCTGGGTTAACAGGATAAAAGATTGCGCCATTGGTGCAATGGCGTACTTGTCAGCAAAGTGTGTGAAGACATTATTGGTTTTATCACTTAGTGACCCGAGATGCTAAATTCAAGCTAATGTAGAGATTATTGGGTTTATGTCCTGCATTCTAGTTTAGTTGGATGGATCCATTGAGTTAGTCAAAGATTGAGTTAAGGTCATTGGTATTTTAGTAATTGTGCCAGAAACTTTTTAAGGGCTAAAAAAGCATAGATTATATATTGATGTAATCTGCAATCCGAGATCTAATGCGGGAGAGAGTACCCTCTCTTGTCCGTGGTGTTTCTACACCATATAGGAGAGATAATGAGAGCATAAATATTTTTATATGCTTTTATTTGTTATAGTGAAAATAACATTGTCCGTGTCTATAAATGTAGTCTTGATTTGGATAACTGCATAAATTCTGTTGTGTGTCTTCTTTTTATGTGTAACTTTATAGTGATCAATGACTATGCAATCAAAGTCGATAGGGAACAGCTTTATCATGAAGAGCTCCGTCCAATGACTGATCCGAGTCCAATGAGATTTCACCTATGTTTGATATTTGGACAAGTCAGTTATCTGTACTCTACCCTCGTACCTATGAAGATTGAGAAATGGCCAAATTACTGGTATGAGGTATCAGTCTCTGTCCATGCAGCTTTTAGTTTATTGGCTTAAAGGCTTGGTTGGATGGATGGAATCCAGCTGTTTCCAACAAGAAATGTTACTAACTTTGCTAAGGACAAAAACATTCTTTAAAACCTATGGGCACTAGCTTTCCATGGAATCCATTTTAAACCATGAATTCCATACAACTATGAATGTGGCATTCTAAACATCCAAAAAGGCCTTAGCTGAAGCGGACTACTAAGTGTGAAACTCCGGAGTTCGAGCTCTTGCAAGCTGAAATTAGGCACAATACGAAGTCAATATTTGAATCTTGGATTATCCTAAGCTGTTAGATCAGATAAAGACACACTTGTTTATACTTTAAAGATAAGTCTGAGTTGAAAGACTTCCTGTATCTATTCTTTGTTCTATCTTTGTTGAAATGCAAGGGGTCTGAAAACAGTTTTTTGTGTTTTGGACGATGCGAAAGAATATATTAGCAATTGCCCGAAGGACTAGGAAGCAGGAACCCTCTACACAATAGTTTTAAACCATCTTATTATATTTTGACTTTCACAATTTTGTTTTTTTGATAGTCATTTCACAAAATGCTTCTACAAATAAATTTTTTGGAAACCTACAATATTAATGACTTTTTTTTTTATAATATTATACATCATCCCATCAAACTGTGGGCATTATCGTTTAGATGTGTGAGGGTGTGGCCCACATGACTGCATGCCTCCTATGAGCGAACCCTACTTGAATGATTAAATGCATTAAAGAGTTCCTCTTGATTTGGTTTCCTAAAACTTGAACTTAAATGAAAATATTTGAAAAGGTTTGGCTATGTATAGAGGGCTTATCCTATCCTAGCAAAGGAAAGCAAGATTTCATGATGGAAAGGAAACCTTCAATAGAGCTTATAAATAAAAGGCTTTGGGGTGACTCTCTTCACTCTCTAGGGTTTTGCTTGGACCCCCCATCGCTAATAAGGAAAAGAAGAGAGTTATAATTTCCCAATTAATGGCATGATCTTTTTTTTGGCTCATGTACATAGTAGCATTTTGGAAACCAAGAAATTCTGTAGGCCAAAAGTGACATTCTTATAGATTAATTTTTTTTGGTATCTCACCACTCAAATAAGGAATTCCAAATGTTTGGGAATAGTAGTTTACATTGCCATTAGGAATTCCCAACATCTCAATTTCCTGTCAAAAAAAAAAAAAAAAAACCGGATTGCAAAATTTGAGAAGATCAAGATCAAAGCAATGGTTCAAGTAAGTGTCTAATAATTATTACGTTTTTGTTGTTTAGACCTAAATCTACAATGGTCAATCATATGATTGTGTAAAATGTGATCAAAGCTAACATTATCCATGTAAATAACGCCTAAATAATAAGTATATTATGTAACAGGAGAGTTTTTGTCTAACAATTATAAGTTCATTTGGGGTGTTGCAAAGAAATGGAAAAGTAGAACATTAGGCACTTTAAAGTAGAACATTAGGCACTTTATTTTGTGATTAAGTGAAATTCTTGTTGGCAAAAGAGGAGTTGAAACATGGTTTCACCTTTCATGGAAAGAGCTAATGTAATATGTCTATAATTTAGATTCTATGAATGTGTCCAAATGGATAAGCATCCATGGTACAGCGGAAGGTGTTTACTCTTGTAACCTTACACCAAAAAGTCCCCAAATGAATATATTGTGGGTGAGGATCTCTATCCTCCATTGAAGGGGAGCAAGACGTCCTCCCCTCCCTCTCCAAAACCCTCTCCTCATATTTTCCTTTTTCCCCCCTGTTTTCAAGTGCCCCCTGCCGAAAAATTCTTGGCTCCTCCCTAGTGGCAGAGTTTGTGAGGCAGTGTTCCATAAGTAGAATGTTTCTTTGAGATGCAGTCATCTATTAAAAATATGGTGTTACCCTTAGATTAGAGACCATCTAATCAACTTAAGAATCTTTTCCGTTTTTCAATGGCTAGATCCCCACTTGTATCCAGTAAAGCAAGTGTCACATATATATTCGGGTGGAATATCTAACTCGGGTGGAAACTCTGTAACTAACAGACTATAAACCATTCATAATTGTCATTGTTTGAATCCACTGGGGATGGGATCCAACTAGAAGCGGTCAACAAATATATTATGCCATGCACATCTTCCTACATCAAACAAGCCGCATTCTTATGAAATGCACGACCTCCATTTGGTCATGGGTGGCCCACATCCACATTATTGGCTATATTTCCATCTTAATCAACCAATTGAAGCCACTCCAGTGCCGCATTACATTTTGTGAGGAGCATGCATTTCTTTGTTGCCCTTCTGAGAGGGTCCCACCAGTTGAATATTACACATCCAGACAGATGAGGGCCCTCCTATACAGACACGAATGTCAAATCCGAACAACGATTCTTATTTCCATAGAAAAAATCACACATCCCATGTGATTTCCCCGGAATTCAGTTGATGGCTTGTTTCATGTGACAGAAGGAGAAACGGGGAGGAATATTCCATTGACATGGGGTTTTTCTTGTTTTTTTCCTGAAAATTCTCTTTGGGATCCAAACAGCTTATGCGAACAAGTAAGTGGATTCACATTTCAAGGATGTCATGAAATTTTTTACGTACCGAAATAGTGACACCTGGACTAGAGTGCTGGGCCACCACATGTGGGCCGGCTCCACCACATACTTCCTGAGTAGCCCCGCCCATCCATATCCAATCACCTACACACAACCAACGGCGCACGTTAGTACCTCGGACTTGGACAGATGCACCCGTACGTACGCCATAGTGCTAAGCTGGGCGCCTTCAGCCTGTTGTTTCCAATTCTCAGCCCCTTTTTTTCGACCATCTTTAGGTAGAAAGTTCACACCCATTCCATAGAAGGAAACATGCACCAAACAGTAACAGTGAAATTCATATTTGGCTTGTAAAAATGCACTGAGCTATTTTAACTGATTCCAATGGATTCTCCAAACCCTTACACAATAGTGCCAAAAAAGAGCCCACAGTTTTGTAGGGCCCAGTGAAATTAGCTATCCATAAAACTTCATATTAATTAGGCGTCATCCAGCCTTTCATCTATGGTTCCATTAACCTTGACCAGATTAGCATGGCGGCCACACCAACCTGCCACATGGAAAAGGCAATTGAAGCTGACAAGAGACACATGAGGTGTTCACACGAGAAACATGAACTGAACCGGGTCGGTAGACTTGTATTTGGGATATAGATATAATGAAACCATATACATATACAGTAGGAAACAGGTAGAGAGACGCCTATCATTGCATCGGTAGACAAAGCCCACGAGAGATGGCTTTCAAAAGTGGGCAACTAAAAGGAGAGGACGAAGGGAGTCTCAGCCATCAATCATGGCTTTTTTTATTTTTGTGTTGGTCTTTGTGCCGATATGAAGTGGGACGAGTTTGTGCTAATCCTGCAGCTGCACTGGACCAGCAGCAGGGACACGCCGGTCCTAAAAACAATTTAAAATAATATAAAACTAATATTAGTGAAAAAATTAACATATTTTATGAATATTTTCATGAGATTTAATATATTAAGTATAAAATATTCATATATATGCAAAACCGGAATTTTGGGCCAAATTTCGTTCCGGCAAGAGGCCGCCATCCAATTTCGTCCGAAATTTAAAACCATGGTACGAGCACAGCCAATCAAGAAATCTGAATTCAATCCCAAGTCCAAATAAATCATGGACAGCTTTTGCTTAAAATACCATAAAAATTTTAGAAAGGCCAAAAGGCCTTAAAGTCACCAAAAATTTCACGGAGGCCACTTTTAAAGGCGCACGTTAGCAAACAGCCCCACCACATCCCCGAAAACGAAAAAGTAGGAAGAAAAGAGGTCTGCGTCGGTGCAGCAGTGGAGAGTGTGGAGGAGAAGTGGGCCCACCTGGGTGGAGATGATGAGGATCCAGCTGACGTAGAATGATATGGACCGTCGATAGAAGGCCTTGATGATATTCACGATCATGACCCCATAGGCCCCTCCGTTGCCAAACGCGTAGCCGGCGTTGGCGAAGATGGAGATGAGCACGTGCTCCTTCATATTGAACGGCCCCGGATTCAGCGACACCTCTCGAGATCCGAGCCTGAACTTCCGGCGGGGGAGGACGGAGGCGAGGAATTGGCCGGCGGGGAGGGAGGCGACCTGGACGGAGATCTGGGTGATGATGAGGGGCTCCGTGCGGTAGGCGAAGAACTGGTTGAGGAAGGACATGAGCGAGCACGAGAGCACGCCCAGGAACCACATGCGGAAGGTCCAGACCGGGAGGGTCGGATCGTCCGTGTTCGTTACCGTCAGACGGACCTGCTCGATTGGTGAGGTATCGTCTTCTTCTTCTACTCCTTTTTCTGGTTGGGTCATTCTGCTGATCCCTGCTTCTACAGTTCCCATTGTTGTTGTTGGATACTGAAGGAGATGCAGAAGGAGAGAGAGAGATGGAGATGGGTTCTGTTCCTAGGAAAAATGTGAAAAGTCTCGCTTAGTGCAAGTGGACATTTATCATATTCGAGTGGTGCTGGTGTCGGTATCTGGAAGTGGAAAAAGCTACGGCTCATCTTTTTTTTAAATTATTATTAGAGTAGATAGGTTTTTTCAACATTTATACTTGGGAGATTCTGGTTCAGTTGAATAAATGCTAGTTTACTTTTCTCCCCATATATTATAGAAAAAGTTTAACAAGTATATGTTTGTGTTCCAAGGAGAGATCATTAAAGTGGTGGGGGTGGCACACGAGATTTTCACTCTAGTGTTTGGCACTCTATTAAAATAGAGTGAAGTAGAGTCGTCATTTAAGACTGATGTATGGGTCATATTAAAAATTCTCTTTTTCTTCTTTTTTAAAAAGTAAAAAAAAATAGCATTCTCAAGCTAATGACAAAAAAAAAAGGAAATTAATTTTTTTGCACATAGAAGTAAAAAAGATCCCTTTTTATGTCGCTAAAGACAAAAAAATTCATTACATTATGATTAAATTTCATCATATTTTACATATTCTATCTTACTTTCAGGTTTTCTCCCGTTAGGATGATGTGTTTGATGTCATTTTTTAATATTTATATTGATTTCTTTAATTTTAGTTACTATTAAGAGTATATGAATTTTGATTTCTAAGAATTTAATCAGATGAAACAAACGGGCCGGTTAGGATTTAGTAATACTGGAAAATTGAGGTGAATTAAGTTAAAGAGTACATTAATTGTATAAAAGCAGCTTCGGTGTAAATGACTTGCTTTTTGTCGCTGCTAAATTTTCATAGTTAATTAAGTGAAAAGTATCTATTTTGCTTTTACACAAGCCTTTATATACAATTTCTGTAGGTTGGAATTTTTTTTTTCCATATATAGAACTTGGGAATCAAAAGTCTACTGAATACAAAAATGCAAAATTACACAAACATGCCTAATCAAGATTATGAAATCAACTGTAAGAATAGAGATACTTTGTTAGGCAGGTGACAATATCCATTTTGTGTTTATTTTAATGGTAAAGATTCGATATTGTCTTTTATCTGCTTAGCCAATGGTGAAGTCTGCCATTTTCTTTTACTTCAAAAGGCAAATGCAACAAAATGGCATAGGATACAGATCTTCAAAAAGGCTGATCATTTTAAGCAAAACATTAAAAAAAAAAAAGGCTGATCATTGGAAGATAGCAAGTGGTATATTCTATCAAAATTGATTATGTCTATGACTAATCTCCGGAACACGTTACAAGAGGATGTGAATGACATGTCTTGTCCTATATGAATGCGTCTTTGATTTGAGCTGATTAAAAATAATAGGTGGTTCCCACCTGAGAATTAAGGCATTTGACATAAATGAGGCCTCCAAGGATCCCTGTGCATGAGTCCTGAATGGGTGCGAAGTATTAGTTTATAGTGATAGAATTTTTTTTCTCTCCATCAACATGGAGGAATGGGTAAACTATCCCAATCAGATATCCTTAATGCAGGGTTGTGTCGCAATTCTCCATTGTGATGGAATTTGGGTTGTATCAAATTATGGCTGCTGTCAATTATATTGGAGTTGTAGAGGACCAAAATAGAGTAAAATTATCCTGGTTTTATATAGATTCCACTCTTTAAGTTGACTGATGCTCCAATAATCTGCAAATTGGCACGACTGCGCGAGTGATTCCCTTTTTTTAGTTTATCTATGTACGTTATTCTTTTCGCACTTTTCTATTAGAATATTAGCTTCACTCCTACTTAGCCATCATAGAGAAATGAAGATTTTACAAAAAAAAAATTATGTAACATGACCCTCAAACTATAAATCTCACCTCAAGTGTATGTATGCTGCAGTGGTCAATTTTTTTCATCTAATTAGGAGGCATTGAACTCTCTGCTTAAGGGCGAGTTCGATGCTTCTTTTAAGGGTAACATGTCATGACCATTACCATACACTTGCACCTTGAGTAAAGTCAATGGTTTGATGGTTTCCCAACATAATTTTTTTTGATAAATTTTTTAAAGAAGTTGAAAAAGAATTATGCAACTGTTTAAGTGGGATATTATGACATGGTTATGATCCGTTCATTGATTCTTATTTTGATCTTCCAAGGCCTAAAGTTATGTACCCTTTCGTTGATTGCGACTTATGATTTTGTATAAAATATCTTTCATGGTTTCCCGCTGAAAAAGATGCAGTGAATGTTACAAACGTGACAGCAGGACATTTGCCTTCGAGCCTTTAGAGAAAGTTACATTAAGATTCTGAAGTCCAGAAATTTAAAAGAGAATCTCATCTCATTTATGATGGTATCGATGATACAGCTGCCATAGCGTGAGCCTTACGTACGCTTAATTAGAGATGAAGTGGAAACGCAACAATTGAATTTGGACTTCGGAGCACTAAAGGCCCCAGCTTTACGGGGATGGACAAGTCAATTGCCGCTGCATTGACTTGGGATACATGCATTCTTAGACCCATTAAGTCTACTTGGACCGGTATATGTCCTGATTGCAGTCCCAATCGAAAGTGGATGGCAGCTAGCTCACATCGGGTCTTAACTTTGGATGGCAGCTGGCAGAAGTACCAGGCACATGTGACTATAGTAAAACAAATCAAATACAATGATAGAATTTCATTTCCCTCTCAGATATGTCTGCCCGGCAGACGAAAGAGGAAAAATGCACCGAACGATCCAGAACTTTATCTCCTCAATCTTCATCATCCATCGCGCTCCCTCATATCTCTCGCTCATCTCTCTGAAAGTGGAAGCCCCACTGCACCGCATCTCTTGCTCAATCCACTCTACCTCCGGAACCCTCTCTCGACCTCCTAGCTTCCCCTGCTCGATTGCCGACTAAAAATCCATTGGAAGCTCGATTTGCTCGCCCTCTGGCTAAAATCCAAGCACTCCCTCGTCTCTATTGTTCGGCTTCTGAAGGTAATGCAAAGCCCTTCTCTTTTCATTTGGCCTTTTTTTGTTGTTACCAGTTTTGAGAATTGATTCTTGACGTTTTGATGAAGCAGCATTATTTGCAGTAATTTGCCTTTTGTTTCTGGGTATTTTGGTATATTTTCTGGGTTTTATCCTTATCAGATCAGATTTGCACCTTTTGCATTTTCTGATGATGGATTTGGGGGATTCTAGATCTGAGATTTCTCAGCCCTCTCAATTGCAGATGGCTTCCTAATAATTTTCTTACATTACTGTTTGTTGATGTGCGTTTCAATTCTATCTGTTTCCTACTGTTTTATTCAATTCTATCTGTTTGCTGCTTTCTCTTTCAATTCTATCTGTTTCCTACTGTTTCATTCAATTCTCTCCGTTTGCTGCTGTTTTTTTAATTCTATCTGTTTGTTGACGTGTCTTTCAATTCTATCTGTTTGCTGCTGTGTCTTTCAATTTTATTTGTTTGCTACTGTGTCTTTCAATTTTATCAGTTTCCTGCTGTTTCATTCAATTATATCCGTTTGCTGCTGTTTCTTTTAATTCTATCTATGTATTGATGTGTTTTTTTAATTCTATCTGTTTACTGCTTTGTTTTTCAATTTTATTTGTTTACTGCTGTATTTTTCAATTCTATCTGTTTCCCGCTGTTTCATTCAATTCTCTCCATTTGTTGCTGTTTCTTTTAATTTTATCTATGTGTTGATGGCTTCCCATGTCGTGATTGATAACCTAGGCTTATAGATTGTTGGGCATAAACTGAACGGATCCAACTTCCTTCAGTGGGTGCGATCAGTCCAATTGTCATTTAAGTCCAGTTCAGTTTTACAATGTTTGTAGTAGTTTTTAAAAGCAAAATCAAAGCTCAATCATACATGTTAATAACCCAGAATTCGACCCTAAATCGTGATGAGAACATAATCAAATTTAATGTATGTGCAGGGATAGGATTACACAGAATTAAGTGATGAGTTCTAAGGATTGTTTGAGACACTTGACATTTGAGTTTTTTATAGCACTTAACTAAATCAGCTTGCAAACTTGAAACTTATATACATGATTGGATGGGTTAAACCACCATAAGTGGGTTGGACTAGCTTACCCATGTTAAATCTATTCATCATCAACTGAAAAGGGAATAACATTAGTATTTTTTTTAATGTTTGAACATCATGGTTAAATAGTTAATCCACGCACTTTCAATAAATTTATATTGATTTTTTAAGATATGAGTATTTAGTGTTTACATTCTAGTCTTTTAATACCTCTACTTTCATACTCTCTTTAATTTATTTGTTTGTAGAAGCATGGAAGAGGAATTATCAAGTGATTTTGATGGAGACGGCAATGAAATGGTGACAGTTTGCGAAGAATTAAACAATAGTGAGATGAAAAAGCCCTCGGAGGAAGCGCAAAACTTAGAGGAGGTAGTAAGGGAACCTAATAGGGGAATAATATTTGATTCAATGAAGAAGCATATGACTATTATGCAAGATATGCTAGGTGTCAAGTCCTGAATTTTTATATTGGGTCATACCGGTTTGTCGGGTTTGAGTTGGGTTAAGAGGGTCAAATAGACCGGTTTTACACAATTAGGCCTGAGTTAATGGACCCTTTTTGGGCCAGAGGACTCTTTTTGTAATTTCTTAAAACCCACTAGAAAGCAGGAGGCCCTTCTTTGTAATTTAGAAAAACCCCCTCTTTTATATAAACTCTACTCTTAGGGTTTTTTCCCATTCTCCAACCCTCTTCTTTTCTTCTTCAACCAAAACCCTAGAGGTTCTCTAAGGGGGAAACGAAGGTGGGCTCTTCCAGGCTTTGATTTTCAGATGTACTTTGGCTTCAAGATCCAGACAAGTGGATAGCTAAAACAATGATTTTTTGTTCTTGCAATATGTTTTAGTTGCTTGTTGGTTTACACACCTTTTGGTATGACTTCTTCTTGTTTGGATTAATGGCTTTTAGGGGGTAATAGTTGTGGGTTGATTTTCTTCCAAACTTATTAAAAGGAGTTAGATTTGTGTTTTGTTAAAAAAAAAAAAATTTTTTTTTTGAGCAGCCGCCGCCCAGGCTGCAGCGCTGCCGCCCAGGCAGCACCTGCTGCTGGGCAGCAGGAGCTGCCGCTTGGCAGCGCCTGCGGCTGGGCAGCAGGCCAGGCGGGCTGGGCCCGGCCTGGTTGGCCTGGGCCCGGGTGCGGGTCTGGGTCTAGGCCTGTCAGCCCATTTTCTTTCCAAAAAAAATATATATTATTAATATATATATTTATACACAATATTGCTTCTTATAAAGAATTAAAAGGTTATATTTTGATTAATGGTTTAGTGTTTTAATGGAGATTAGGTTTTATTAAATTAATTTTAATTTGATGTTATTAGAAATGTATCTTGGATTATTTATAAACTTAATTGAGAATTATGAAATTTTGATTAGTGTTCATTTAGGTTGATTGAAATAAACTAAAAATGTATTTGGTAGCGATTAAACCGTAAATAGAATGTATTTATAATTTTAAATTGGATTCTTAATTGAGTTAGATTTCAAATTCGGATCCGAAATTTGTACCTTCTGTTTTGTATAAAATGATAATGTGTGTTTGTACACAACAATGATATTAAGGAATTAATTATTTTCTTTCCCCTTTTTGATCGTGACTTGATTTAACTTTGGATTCAGAAATTGAACATCTTTTACCTAATTTTTAAAACACACTAATTATATATAATCGGATTAGATGAATTATTTCTTTTAGGAATGTTAGTTGAATGTTCACATGATAATTAAACTAAATGCAGAATGGGAATGTGAGGTTTGGGATGCACCACATGATAGGCACCAAAAGTAGTATATCGGCATCGTGGACTCATATTTCCATTGTGATAGAGAGTTAGTTCTCATGTGCATATTTATCTAACTTGACCGTTGGTGGATTAGTGCTTACCCTCAATAATTTGAATTGACACACGTTTATAATACACTTTCAAATTTAAGTACTTTAAATACTCAAAATGGTATTGGATTGAATGTTGGGATTAAGGGTTTCATATCATGGTTCATTCTGCATCGATATACATATGTATTTGTAAATAAGTATATTTGTATATATGTATCTGACCGACTGCAGTTCGGAGGTGGATGTACGCCATCGGGTCAGCGTATATTGTGGATAATAGTATACAGCTGTGCTTTCTGTTATTATCTGTGGGATTACCCGTTTCCGTTATTATTTGCGGGATTACTCGTTTCTGTTATTGTCTGCGGGATTACCCGTTTCTATTATTATCTGCGGGACTACCCGTTTCTGTTATCTGTATGCGGGATTTACCCGTTGCTGTATATTTATCTGTGGGAATACCCGTTTCTGTGCATTTATGCCATTGGGGTTTGCATCTGATTTATTTTGGTTCATAATGAATATATCATTTAATTCAGTTGATTAATCTATTATTGCAGCTTACCCTCTTGCCAGATTATGTTAATCTGACCCACTACTTTTGAGTGTCTAGGTTCCGTTACCAGTGCCGAACCGGAGGGTCAGGCTACGCAGGAAATTCCGCCGGATGGCGGAGTTGTTGAGTGGAGCACCGACGACATCACCTGAGGTGTCCCAGTGCGGTGCAGAGTTTGAAAACTTTAGCTTATGTAATAAGGCCATTTTTGGGCCATTAGTTTATTTAATTAAATTTATTTGTTTTGACATTATAACTTTAATTGTTATGCTTCGAAGCACTTGACCTTGATTTTATTATTAATGAGATTTGTTACATGGTTGTTATGTGATATCCGTCTGCGATGAGTATGGATTTCAGTTCCGCGTGTGATTATGGTTGCTTGATCACCAAGCATAGCCTCACGAAGGACTTCGATCCACCCGGAATTGGGGCTCGTATTGTATATGTTGGAAAAATTTTAATTAGCCCCAATTCTCACACCCCTGGAACCGGGTTTGGATCCGACCCAGTTTTGGGGGTGTGACACTCGGCTAACCGGTTTTTTTGTGGCAAAAAAAACCTCTAAAAAAGGACTGGATGGGAAATTAAAGTTTATAACAATTGCTTGCAGTAAGGGTAAAAAACCGATGACAAAGGTAAGTAACCCAATTAGACCTCGCCCACAATCAAGAACAAATTGCAAAGTAGCAGTGAATTTTTCTTTGCAATTTGATGGGAAGTGGCTTTTGAACTCATTTGTACTCAAGCATAACCATGTTATCAGGCCGAACAAAGCTCGGTATCACAAGAGTAATCAGGTAATACCGCCACATGTGAAGAGGAAGATTGAGTTAAATGATAAAGCGGGAATTAGATTGAACAAGACTGTTAGCTCATGTGCGAAAAAGGCGGGGGGACATGGGAATTCGACATGGTTAGCAAAGGATGCAAGAAATTACTTAGATAAACTTAGACGCTGAGAACTTAAGAAAAGAGATGCCGAGGCAATGCTAAGCTATTTCAAAAAAATGTAGCAAGACAATGGATCATTTTTTTATGTCATGAAGAGCATCGAGTAAGGAATGTGTTTTGGGCTGATGCGAGGAGTAGAGTAGCATTCAAAGAATTTGGTGATGTCGTCATGTTTGACCCACTTACCTAGTTAACAAGTATTGTAAGCCTTTCGCTCCATTTGTAGGTGTGAACCATCATGGGCAATCAGTGTTGCTAGGTTGTGGATTGATATCACGATTCATGAGAGAACACAGCCACATTTGTCTAGTTGTTTCAGTCTTGGGTTGATTGCATGTATGGGTGTCCTCCTAATGCCATCGTCATTGACCAAGATAAGGTCTGCAAAATGAGAGAGAAATAGTGTTTCCTAATGCACGACATCGGTGGTGTTTGTGGCATATCTTGAAAATGGTACCTGAGAAATTGAGGGGATATAATGATTACGAATCAATTAAGTTCCATTTATTTAATGTTGTTTAAGATTCGATGAAAAAAGAGGAATTTGAAGAAAAATGGGGCAAGTTTATTAGGGCATATCAGCTAGAGGGCAACGAATGGCTAGCTGGCTTGTACAATGAGAGGCACCAATGGGTGCCAGCATTTGTGAAAGATATTTTTTGGGCAGGGATGTCAACGACCCAACGGAGTGAGAGCATGCATGCCTTCTTTGATGGATACATCAATTCTAAGACCACATTGAAATAATTTGTGGAGCAATATGATAATGTTTTATCTAAGAAGGTGCAACTTGAAGCTGAGGAAGTCACCCGCTGTTTCAATGTATACCTTCCATGTGTGCCCATTACGAGTCTGAGAGACAATTTCAAGAAGCATACACACATGTTAAATTTATAGAGTTCTAGAATGAAATAGCCAGTAAGATTCGATGCAATATGCCCTCTTAAACTGTAGGGGATGGCTTCTCAGAATTTAAAGTAGAGGAAGATGTCATAGTTGGAGAGAATAATTTCAAAACTATTGCTTTTCATATTCATTTTAATGAGGAAACAAAAGAAGCTAATTGTACCTGCCAATTATTTAAGTTTAGAGGGATTGTGTGCAAACATGTAATCATAGTTTTTTTAAACAAGAGGATTTATCGAATGCCAAAGAAATACATTCTGGATAGGTGGAGTAAAAATGTGAGGACGAGTCACATATAAATGAAGATTATGTATGACAATTGGGAACGCACGCCTGAAGGGCATCGCTACGACAATATATCGATTATTTTCAATTGGGTTGCCGATAAGGCAATGGATTCCGAGGAAAAGATTGAAAAGGTGATGAATAAGTTACTAGAAGCGGAATCGGAAGTTTCCAATGAGGTTTGTGTAAGCAATACACCTATTTGTATAGGTGTACATAAAGTCTCAAGTTCATGTCATGATGGTAATGTTGTTGAGAAAAATTGCCAAAACCATGTAGGTGATCCAATTAGACATCGTCAAAAAGGGTGACCACCGGAAAATAGAAGACAATCTAAGATTGAGACAATTATTAAGAAGTGTCGGCAAATAAGCAAAAAGATCATGAAGAAATATAATCAATGTAGTACAACAACAATGGTGGTATAAAAACGAACATCTTAGTTTTTTTTGTTTTTTAAAGATCTTACTGTCTTATTATTAGCTTTATAATCATACCTAAATATTAATTGTTTTCAAAGTATGCATTTACATGGCTCAACAAAGGTTGGAAATATTGATGAGAGAGTGCACGGTTTAGCAGAGGTTGAGGATGGTGGGTGGCGTTGTGACTTTAATCATACTCCTTTCAACCTGGTAGATCTTGAATTAAACCTTTAATTTGGTAGAGATAGATAGACTTTGAAGGAGAATGGGTTGGTGTAGTTTTGAAGATGTATAGTTTTGGCAATGGATAGGACTTATTATGTTGGTCTTACAACTTTTTACATTTTACTAGTGAACATATCCTTGTGTATATTTGTTATTGTAGCTGGTAATGGAGTGCATCTATCCTTGTGTATATTTGTTATTGTAGCTAGTACTGGAGTGCATCTTAGTTATTGCAACTGGTAATGTTGTTGATTCATATTACACCTTGCTCCATAGTGTCTAGGGCAGTAAATGCAGAACTTTTGCCATTAGTCTTCTCTTTTTCTCTCACTACATCTATCTATCACTATATCTGTTTATTGAGACTGAGAGCTTGAAGAGTCTAAGAAGCTCTGATCTGTTACACCTAGATATGGAGAAAAGCCTGAGTTATATGTTCCATACAACATTCTCCCCCTTGATCTTGGAAGTGCACAATAAGCAATTAAGCAACTTTCTGAGGTCAGATGCTATTTAAAAAAGCTACAAAGCTTTTGTATATCTGTGTGATATTGTATATGTGTAATATTTTTCTCCTTTGTTCTTTTATGTTGTCCTTCATATAATTACATGCATTTCTTTGCAAAAGATTTACTCTATGTTATATCATTAGAGAAGTGGTTCTATTCGAACTATTTATGTATAAGGTAGAGACAAAATCTGTTTAATTTAAGTAGCTAAGCTATTATTTATCTATAAGTAGAGACAAAATCTGTTTAATTTAAGTAGCTAAGCTGTCTGTTTCCTTGGTAGTAAAACTGGTATGCTATCATGTGACATGATTGTGTCCAGTTTTTCTTATAGTAGCAATAGTATGTCCAACTGCATCCCTCTGACAAATAGTGAAGGATTGGTCTGCTGGTTAACAATGCGATCGTATGGAACGGATAAAAGCTGCAGTTGAAGCTGTTCGCAACACTTGTGGTTTCCCAATAAAAGCAAATGACCTAAATTTGAAGCCTTTTGATTTACTTGACTAGCTGCAACATTGGTTTGGTTTCCAGGTAATACATTGGTCCTTTTCTCTTTTCATTTTTTGCTCTTGTGTATCATTTTCTTAAGTTATTTTTTGTATGTCATTTAATTTCTTATATTAGGAATGATTTTAGTTTAGATTACATGGATTATGTTGAATGGTGCCAATATTTGGTTTGCTCATTTCTTAAAAATTAAAATTTTTATGCTTTGTTTTGATAACTCAACCAAATCTGAAATATATTTGGTCAAAACAGATAACAGATGAAATCTGGAATCGTTAGTAAATGAAACAGATGAAATCTCGAACTCGAGCACATAAATAAACAAATGAAATCTTGAAATGGTCACATAGTACGTAAATGAAATCTGAAATCGTTAGTAAAGGAAACAGATAAAATCTGGAACTGAAGCGTATATATATATCTGTTAGCATAATTAATATTTCATCTGTTTCACGCAAGAGTATAATAGCAAACAGATGAAATCTCTGTTGTGACCATTGGTATTTTATATGTTGCATTAAATAGTATTATACCAAACAGATAAAATCGTTTTTAAATCTGATATGTCCAAAGAAATGAAATCCACTTTCAAACCATATGTTTTACACTTGTATTTGTTAGTTGTTTGACATTTTTTTATGTTTCTTTCCAATTTGATTTGTTTGCTTATGCCGTGTTCAATTGTATCTGTTAGTTGTCTTTTCTTTCTTTATGTTTCTTTCAATTATATCTGTTTACTGCTGTGTCTTTTAATTTTATTTGTTTGCTGCTGTTTCATTTAATTCTATCTGTTTGCTGTTGTTTATTCAATTTTATCTGTTTGCCGCTGTGTCTTTCAATTTTATCTGCTCGCCGCTGTTTCTTTTAATTACAAACTCGAACACATATTTAAATAGATGAAATCTCAAAATGGTCACACATCAAACAGATGAAATCTGGATCTGTTAAGGGACAGAATAGATGAAATTTGAAATTCGAGAAACAAAAACAAACAGATGAAATCTCGACTTCGTAATACAGTATACAGATGAAATCTCGACTTCGTAATACAGTATACAGATGAAATCTGGAATCATTAGTAAAGGAAAATGTGTAAATTGGAACTTGAGCAGATATATAAATAGGTAAAATCTCGAAATGGTCATACATCATGCAATTGAAATATGGATTTGTTAAGGGAGAGAACAGACAAAATCTAGAATTCTAGAAACATATATAAGCAGATGAAATCTTGACTTTGCAACATAGTATACAGATGAAATCTGGAACCGTTAGTAAATGAAACATATGAAATGTCGTACTTGAGCACATATATAAATGGATGAAATTTCAAAATGGTCACACATCATACAGATGAAATTTGGATTTTTTAAGGGAGAAAATAATTGAAATCTGGAATTCGAGAAACAAATACAAACAGATGAAATCTCGACTTTGCAACACAGTAACACAGTATACAGATTGAAGATCAACTAATGGACCCATGTATATTGATTAACCAAGTGCCAAAACTATAAGAAAAAAAATTAATTCTTTAATTAGTTAGTATTTTGTAGGATTAGTTTAGATGGTTTAATAAACCATATGTTTAAATAAACTTAAATTGGAAGAGTTATAATTGTCGAACATTTGCATTAGATAGTGATCGCGCTTAAAAAATGTAGGCGTGGAAATGAATTACGGAATCAAGGTCCGACATTCACGCACTTTAAGCTTCAAGAAGAATGGGAAATAATTACAGTTCATCATTAATTTCCCTTTTGTTTACATGGGTTCAAGTGCCCTGACCACGGGGATGTAGGTTGTTTACATACATTTTGAAAGTTTACAACCCCTCCCTCTAGTCTTAGATGTGATCTCAATTTGGAAAATACAAGAAAATGTACATAAGGTGGAAGAAAATGTGAAAAAGAGGAAAAATGGGGGGTGACCGTGACCCGCAGTCACTGCCCCATTCCAGTGACCGTGACTCACCCGCGGTCACTGGGGCCTTCCAGTGACCATGACTCACCCGCGGTCACTGGAACCTGCCAGTGACCGTGGGTCACGGTCACTGACAGACAATGGCCTTGTACCTCCGTTTTTTGTGCTGTTCGCACTGGTTCTTTCTTGGAACTTCTTTCAAGTGTTGGAACTCCATTCTCATGACTTTGGAGCGGTGGACAACCATCAAGAAGATCACATTTAACCATGGAATCAATTGAAACCGCTGTATCTCATCATTCGTGCTTACGGACTGCATTTTTGTTTAAAGTCCGAAATGGGCAAATTTGAAGCCGGAGTTGTGTCATTTGAACCTATCATTTTTAAGGAACAAAATGAGGCCTAGAGAGACTTCTTTCACAACTCTTGTAATGGCTAAGAAGCCCTACGAATAAGAGAAACAGAGGTGACAATGTCATCCTCTCAAAAATTGGCGTCGGACGAACATGGTATGGACTTTGGCCATTCCACTTCCTTCTCTCCTTCTGAATTTTCTTGATCACCTTCAAAAATAAGAAAAGAAGGTGGGAATGGTCGTGGAAGTGCTGCTGGGGTTTGCTTCTTGTTGCCTTAGGTGGTGACTTTCTTCAATTTCTTCCATTTTCTTCCTTATGTGTGTGTGTTCCCCTGTTTCTTCAGAATTTTCTCTTTTTATAGACTCCCAATCAGTTTTGTGCAGTTTTGGGGAGTTAATAGCAGTTGTGGGGAGTTGGATTTCGAAGAGGAGTGGAGGGAAACCACCCAAAATCGTGGGAAACATCCTTTGAAGGTCCGTGACTGCAGACTGGGCCACGGACGAGGCCCAATTTCAGGTTTTTTTGCGTATGTGGCCCATTTTCATCTGTTTTGGGCTCAAACGAAGTCGATTGCCACCAAACTTGGAGGGATGCTTCTTAACACTATTTTCTACATGTCATAAAAATTTCAGCCCTTTTTGACTTCAGGAAGTTGGTCAACTTTTTCATTAATTGGGCCCCGGTCACGGACAAGGCCCATTTTTGGAACATTGCATATGCGGTCTATTTTCCATTGTTTGAGGCCCGAATGATGTCCAATCATCACGAAACTTGGAGAGATGTTGCTTGACACCATTTTAAGTGTTTAATAAAGTTTCAGCTCTGTTTGACCACCTGAACATGGTCAACTCCTTTTGTTTGTGGGCCCCGGTCACTCCCAAGGCCCATTCTTGGATTTTTGCATGTGTGGCTTGTTTCCGCCTGTTCGGGGTCCAAACGGTGTTCAATCACCACGAAACTTGGAGGAACACTTCTTGACACTATTTTGAGTGTGTCACAGAAGTTTCAGCTCTGTTTGACCACCTGAACTTGGTCAACTCCTTTTGTTTGTGGGCCTCGGTCACTCCCAAAGCCCATTCTTGGATTTTTGCATGTGTGGCTTGTTTCCGCCTGTTCGGGGTCCAAACGGTGTCCAATCGCCATGAAACTTGGAGGAACACTTCTTGACACTATTTTGAGTGTGTCACAGAAGTTTCAGCTCTGTTTGACCACCTGAACTTGGTCAACTCCTTTTGTTTGTGGGCCCTGGTCACTCTCAAGGCCCATTCTTGGAATTTTGCATGTGTGGATTGTTTCCGCCTGTTCGGGGTCCAAACGGTGTCCAATCGCCACAAAACTTGGAGGAACACTTCTTGACACTATTTTGAGTGTGTCACAGAAGTTTCAGCTCTGTTTGACCACCTAAACTTGGTCAACTCCTTTTGTTTGTGGGCCCTGGTCACTCTCAAGGCCCATTCTTGGAATTTTGCATGTGTGGATTGTTTCCGCCTGTTCGGGGTCCAAACGGTGTCCAATCGCCACGAAACTTGGAGGAACACTTCTTGACACTATTTTGAGTGTGTCATACAAGTTTCAGCTCAGTTTGACCACCTGAACATGGTCAACTCCTTTTGTTTGTGGGCCCCGGTCACTCTCAAGGCACATTATTAGATTTTTGCATATATGGCTTGTTTCCGCCTATTAGGGGTCCAAACGACATCCAATCGCCACGAAACTTGGAGGAACACTTCTTGACACTATTTTGAGTGTGTCATAGAAGTTTCACCTTTGTTTGACCATCTGAACTTGGTCAACTCTCCAGTTGACTTTTTTATGACAGTGGGCCCTTGTTTCAGCTGTTTGAAGCTCAAATGATCCCAGTTTGATTTGAAACTTGGAGGGACTGAAGTCAAGAACATCTTGGAGTATTCATCTAAATTTCATGCAATTTGGATTTGAGGAAGTAGGATTTCGAATAGTAACCTATTCACTGCATGCGTTAGGTCACTATTCACTCCACATTGAGATAGTTAGCCTGTTTTCTATCCGAACAGCCTTCCCTTGACTTGAAACTTTGGGAGAATAACTTAGGGCATTCTTTGAGCATTTGTTCCAAATTTTATCTGCTTTGGCCTTCTGGGAGTAAGATCTTAGCCGATGACCCCCAAATTCTGGATTACTGTCCTCTAAGCTGACATGTAATGAAATTTAGGCCAAACAAAGTCTTTTCATCTTGAAAATTTGCAAAGTATCTTCTGAGCATGACTGAAGTTTCGCGTCTAAATTTCATTAATTTTGGACATCGGGAAGCAGGACTTTGGTCAGTGACCCCCTGGCTTAGGGGGAACTGACCTCAGGCTGACATGCTTGTGGCTTTTGAGTTTGATGATGTCTGTTCAACCCGAAATTTGAACTTCCTCTGAGAGTTCTAGCTATCTTGATCTTCATGGAATGCTGGTTCTCACAGTGATTCCCCAGGATCTGCAAATAACCTCTGTAGCCTAAATTAAGCTGAGATGAGGTGTCTTCGCTGCAGTATTTGTAATTTTTATAGGTCAACAAGTGCCCCCTCGAGGTGCAATGATTATAGTATAATAATCGTTGCGCCTCGAAATAGCCAATCTGTGGGAATGATGGATGGCTTGATGAAAAGACAGTTTGTCAAGGTAGGTTGTAGGCCTAAACTTTGGGATTTGAAAATTTTGATAAAACCAATGAAGGGTTTGATGACGGAATTTTGAAAAGACATAAGAAATCTGAATTTCTTTGCCGTATTTTCACGGATATCAAAAGTAGCATCTCCGTGGGGACTGTGGGGAACACCCACAAAGGAATCCCTTAGGTATTTAGAAAATTCAGAAGTTTATGTATTTTGTTTGGATTTTGGAAATGAATTTGATTTTCTTTTGACCTATTTTTCACAGATATCCAGAGTGGCGTCTCTGTGGGGATGTGGGGAACACCCACAAAAAGAACCCCTGAGGTTTTAAGAAATTCAAAAATTTTAGAGAAAATGGATTTGGGTTTGGATCTTCATGGATTTTTTGGTTCATTTTCAGAGATCAAAGTTTGAGTTTTGACTTGGCTTGACATGATTTAAAATGAGATGCAATTTTGACAAAATGAGATGTAATTTTGAAAGAGATTGGCCTTTATGGGTTTTGATGAAAAACAATTTGAGACATTGGTTTGAAATCAAATTTTGACCCAAAGTTGATTTGGAAAGAGACTTCGCATCTTCTTTTTTATATATATATAATTTCCCTCGAAATACCCTAAAAATAGGATTATTTCTGGTGAATTACTCCAAGTGGACCCCTCATAGGACTTGCAGAAGATCACAGAGATCGTGGTGAAGAAGGAGGAATCCATCAAGACTTGATCTTAGACTCCACTGATTTTAATCATAACCAAATTGTATTTGTGGGAAGGACGCCAAGCAGTAATTGAGGGGGAATTCCCAATTTTGGACCATTAATTGATTTTGGGCCTCTCTGTTCTATGTGCTGGCATCAAATAGCGGGCTCCACTTAGGAATAGCAGTGACTGTGGGTAAGGAGGCCAAACAGGTTTTTTTTTTTTTTTAACCAACCGAGAGAGAGAGACACTTTTTTTTTTTTTTGCTGTTCAAACCAACAAAGAGAAAGGGAGACCGAGAGGTTTTTTTTTTTTTTTGTAAATTGAAAAAAAAGGAGAGAGACCGAGAGAGAAAAGGAAAAAAAAAGAAATTGAGAGAGAGAGAAAAGTGAAAGAGAGACCGTGAGAGAGAGAAAAAGAAAGAGAGACCGGGAGAGAGAGAGAAAAGAGAGAGAGCGGTGAAAGAAGAGGAAAAAAAACAGCGATAAAGAGAGAGAGACCGGGAGGGAGAGAGAAAAGAGAGAGACTGGGAGAGAGAGAAAAGAGAGAGAGAGAAAGCTGTGAAAGAGGGAAAAAATCAGCGACAAAGAGAGAGAGACCAGGAGGGAGAGGGAAAAGAGAGAGACCGGGAGAGAGAGAAAAGAGAGAGAGAGAGACCAGGAGAGAGAGAGAAAAGAGAGAGAGACTGAGTGAGACAGAAAGTGGGAGAAAGAGAGAGAGAAAACTGAGAGAGACCGAGTGAGACAGAGAGCGGGAGAGAGAGAAGAAAATGAGAGAGAGACCGGGAAAGAGAGAGAGAGGGAAAAAAGAAAGAAACCGAGTGAGACAGAGCGGGCGAGAGAAGAAAAAGAGAGAGAGACCGGGAAAAAGAGAGAGAAAAAAGAAAGAAACTGAGTGAGATAGAGAGTGGGAGAGAGAGAAAACTGAGAGAGACCGGGAGAGAGAGAGAGGGAGAGAAAGACCGAGAGTGAGAGAGAAACCGAGAGAGAGAAAAAAAAAGAAACTGAGAGAGAGGGAGAGAAAGACCGAGAGAGAGAAACCGGGAGAGAGAAACCAAGAGAGAGGAAAAGAAAGAAATCGAGAGAGGGAGAGAGAAACCGAGAGAAACAGAGAGACCGGGAGAGAGAGAAAAAGAGAGAGAAAGATAGACCGAGAGAAAGAGAGAGAAAAAAACTGAGAAAAAGAGAGACTGAGAAAGAGGTATTGAAAGACCGAGAGAGAGAAACCGGGAGAGAGAAAGAAAAATTGGGAGAGAGAGACAGACCGGGAGAGAGAAAAACTGAGAAAGAGAGAGAAAGAAATCAGAAAAGAGGGAAAAAAACTGAGAGAGGGAGAAATCGGGAGCCCAAATTGAACTGATTGAGAGAGATAGATTGAGACTTCAAGCTTCATCTCAGTTTTCTTCTTCCACCTTCCATCTTGTGGATTTGTTGACTGAAGATAATTGCCATGGCCGGTAAGTTTCTGTATCTCAACTTCTCCAAACTCTGTCATGGCCAAATAGACAACTTGAGTTTTGCCTGGGATTTCTTCATTATTCTTTTGGATGCATAACACGATCTGATTTTGCATGATGAATGTTTTCAAATTGTGGCACAGTCCGGGCAAACACTGTGGTCATGGCTGATTTGTGACTGACTGTGTGAGCACACTTACGGTTACAGCGAATGGCAAGATGGAATTGAGTCTGGGCTCTGTTTCGCCCTTCTGCTTTCTTCTTTCTTGTCTTCTTATGCCAAAACCCATATTTCCATTCGGATTACAACCTGCACTATCTGCAGGGGCTCCTGGTCACCAGCTGTTGATGGAATGCTCAATTGAAAAATTTGCTGAATTCACTTCTTGTCTTCTGCTGTAGTGCTGTTTTATTAAATTTGGGATTGCCAAAATGCATTCTCAATCACTGCCATTGCTGTCTTGCTGGATTCAACCGATTTTCTTGGCACATGATGGAGCCCTGAATTTCATTCTCTGGTAGAGTCCACATCGAGCAAGCCAAAACAGCTGTTGTAATCCATGGTCATAACTGAAACAATTTGTAAAGTGTTCACAGTCATGACTAAAAAAACTTTGAATTTGCTTTTGACCTCTTGCTGTTTTGGCTTGGTTAATTCCATGGTCGCAAAGTACTCATGTATACTGAATTGAATGGGCTGCAGTTCTTTTTCTCTTTCTGAAATTTGTGTTCAAGTTCAGGCTAGGCATTATCCAAATACAACCATGGCACAGCGGCTCTTAATCACAGGCCATCCAAATGATTTTATCTCCTGCCATGGTGACTCATATGAATTGACTTTGTTATTAGCGAGAATGCTTCTGACCAAACGGTGGTAAAGCTAGCCACAGATTCCAAGAGACTATTGTGACTTCTTTTTTTTTTTTTTTTAGCATAGTGAAAGCATAAATCAAATCTCCATAGCCTCTGTGGGAATTATAGAGTGCCATTTTCGTGCTTGAACACGAACCTGCTGCTCCCTGAAAAGGTCTTAAGGTGCTTGAACATCTGTTTGGACCACGAGCCTCGGTTCTGAGACTTAAGTGTGCCTTTGATGCCAATTCTTGGTCTTAGAACTGAGTATTGCCTTCTGCTTTTGGTCTTATACTAAGGAGAGATGCTGCCGAAATTTTTTTGTTTTTTTTTGAAGTTCCATATCATTGTTACTGATATCCATCTTTTCTTTCTTTTGATCTGTTTTGCAGATAGAAGAGGTAAAGCACCTGCAACTGCAACTGCTGGGGCACCTAAAAGTCGTGCCAAGGGTAAGACCACAAGAGGGCCTGATCCGAAAGACCCAAATGAAGCATTTGATGTTAAATTGTGGCTCCAGAGGGCTAAAGCTTTGTCACCGAGAAACTGGTAAGCTGGAAGAGATTGACATTAGTACTGCTATCCCAGCTTATGCAAGCTATAAAGGGCGCATCCTCATGGCAGAAGTACTGAATGCTAAGGGGAAACTGGAGAAGTTCCTGGACTGAGATTCTCTGCTGCACCTTGCATTTGATGGTTTTGTTTTTTCTGATTAGCCCTGAAGGCCATGCGTACATTGACTTCACTGCTTGTATTCGAACTTTAAAATGGATATCAATGGAAAATGTTTTTCTTTCTATTTTTGTCATTGGTATGGGTGTTTGGTTCGATTTTTTGTGGATGTTTGGTGTGGTTTATGTAGATGGTTTGTTTGGTTTGGTTTTCTCAGACTTGTATGAGGGTGTGATTTACGATCTTTTGGATCCACAAATCGAAAATAAAGGAGTCATATAAGTGGACATTATCCGGTGCCCATGTGTGAGGCTTTTCCCAGGGTCCATGACTTGATCCTTTTGGTGTTGAAAGGGGTCAAATAAAGTGGATGTTATCCGGTGCCCACGTGTGAGGCTTTCCCCGGGATCCTTGACTTATTCCTTAGGACAAAGATTTGGTTTTGGTTTTTGTTTTGATTTTGGTTATACAGGGTCTACAAAAAGACTTGTTCTATATAACCGAAGGTAGTCATATAAGGTCTACAAAAGACTTGTTCTATACAACTAAGGATTAGCTATATGGGGTCTGAAAAAAGACTTATTCCACACAGCTGAGTTTTGCTATACAGGGTCTGCAAAAAGACTTAATCTATATAGCTGGATGTTACAAAGGGTCTTGTAAGGACGTTATCCAAGTAACAAAAGTTTGACTAGAGGGGTCGTGGGACTTGATCCTCGTAGTCATTTTATACAAGTCTAAGAGATTTTGGTTAGGAGTCATAGGTTGTGAGGCTCGAAACCAGAGAATTTTGGTTTTGGAATGAAAATGTACACTGTGCATGGTTTGGGTACATGGCATGGGTGTACCAATGACATTTAGGTATAGTATTTCTTGAGAGGTTTTCCATTGATAGGCATCATGCATCTGTCCCCTTCAAGTGTGAGGAGCGCATATGCGCCATTGGAGTAAACCTTGTTGACAACAAAAGGTCCTTCCCATTTAGGTTCGAACTTGCCTCTCGACAATTGCGTGGAAAACATAGGTCTTTTAACTGCAAGGACTAGATCTCCCTTCTTGTAAGCTCTATACTTGACTTTTTTGTTGAAAGATGCAGCCATACGAGCTTGATACAACTCAATACTTTGTCGAGCGGTAAGTCTTTTCTCATCAAGGCTCTCTAGCTCTTGTAATCTGAGTTTGGCATTTTTTTCTTCAGTATATTTGTTTATCACAGCCACCCGAAAAGAGGGAAGTTGAATTTCCAAAGGTATTACAGCTTCACAACCATAGACCAAGGAGTACGGTGTTGATTTGGTAGGACCACGAACTGTAGTTCTGTAAGCCCATAATGCTTCAGGAAGCCTAGTACTCCAACTCTTTTTGTTGTCTGAAACCATTTTCTTCAAAATCTTGCAAATGGTTTTGTTAAAAGCCTCAGCGAGTCCGTTGGTCGCGGGGTTATACGCTGTAGATGGACAACACTGGATTCCGTATTTGTCACAGAATCTGTAAAATTTATCATTATTGAATTGCGGGCCATTGTCATGATACAGACGTTTGGGCACCCCAAAACGGCAAATGACATGAGTTTTCAGGAAGCTAAGGACTGTATCAGTTTTAACTTCTGTGAGAGGTACTGCTTCTGCCCATTTGGAGAAGTAATCGGTTGCAGCCAAAATGAATTGATGTCCACGTTCTGAGGGTGGACTGATCTACCCCACTATATCCATTCCCCATGATTCGAACGGCCAAGAAGTAGTCGTAGGGTGCAAATGTTCAGGAGGTTGGTGAATGTAATCACCATGAATTTGGCACTCATTGCATCTTTTAGCAAAATTAATAGCGTCGGACACCATGGTAAGCCAATAGTAGCCTAATCTTCGAATTTGATCATGAAGTTTTGGTCCAGCTTGGTGAGCACCACATAGGCCCGCATGAACTTCTCTAAGAACTTGTTCAGCTTCTTTCGGGGACAAACATCGAAGTAGAACTCCATCGTATGATTTGCGATAAAGAGTTTTTGAGGGCAAATCAAAATGGAATTTGAGAGCTCGCCTTTGAATACTGGTTCTATCTTTAGGATTCTCTGGTAATACTCTATGCAGAATATAATCAATAAAAGGATCTCTCCAATCCCTGAATGAGTTTTGGAAATATGAAATTCGATTTTTTATTACAGTGAAGCTATCTTCTACTGCCTTGTAAGTATCGAGTGGGGGTAGAAGTCTTCTTTCAATAACTTCCAATATCATCTTGTCATTCTCAGGGATTGCCATTGAAGCTGCCAAACTTGCTAAGGCGTCTGCTTTGACATTCTGGCATCTCGGAACATGATGAAACGCAATCAATTTAAACCTTTGTTTGAGTTCATATGCCCTATTGAAAAGGGGAATTAGGTCTGGCTTCTTTACTTCATACTCGTGATTCATTTGCTTAATCACAAGTTATGAATCTCCATAGACCCCTAGCATGTTAATGCCAGCATCTAAAGCTAACTCAAGCCCCATAATTAATGCCGTATATTCTGCCACATTGTTCGAGCATGGCTTGATCAATGAAAAAGAGTGAGGAATATAAAATCTTCCTGGACTGCAGAAAATAATTCCAACCCCTGATACTGACTTTCCTCGTTCATTAGTCCTGGAAGCTCCATCAAAATGCATGGTCCAATGTAGATCTGAATCAATGGTGGATTTCCGTGTTTGTTCAGTGAAGAAGACTGACTCATCAGGGAGATTGTTTGTGAACTCAGAATCTTCTGACAGTGGATGTTCTGCTAGAAAATCTGCAAGAGCTTGTCCTTTTACTGCTTTCGCAGGAGTGTATCTGATGTCATATTGAGAAAGAAGGATGGACCATTTGGCTAGACGTTCGCTCAACGCCCCGGCTTTTGTCACTAATACCTTTAATGGATTAATATTGGAAACCAGATACACCGCATTAGAGAGGATGTAATGCCGCAGCTTTTGTATTGCAAACATAAGCGCAAGACATTCTTTTTCTATTGGGTGATAATTGTGCTCAGCACCAACTAGCATCCTTGACAGGTAATAGAGTGCCACCTCCTTTCCTTCATCATTCTTTTGAGCTAACAATGCTCCCAATGAATGATCAAGAGCCCTTGTATAAAGAATGAAAGGCTTGCCCGGAATTGGAGCTGAAAGAACTGGCGGGTTTGTAAGATATTGTTTGATATCCTGAAAAGCATTTTCACAAGCTTTGTCCCATACAAAGCCTACTCCTTTCTTCATCAATTTGGAGAATGGTCTGCACTTTCCGGACAAGTTGGAAATGAACCGTCGGATGTAGGCGAGTCTTCCTTGCAATCCTTTCAATTCTCTCAAATTTCTCGGCGAAGGCATTTCCAATATGGCTTTGATTTTGACGGGATCTATTTCAATGCCTCTTTTTTGCACCACAAATCCTAGAAACTTTCCGGAAGATACTCCGAAAAAACATTTCAGGGGATTCATTCGAAGATTGAATTTCCGTAATCTCTCAAAGACAGTGCGAAGGTCGGTGAGATGGTCTAATTTATGCTTGCTCTTGACTGCCAAATCATCAACATAACATTCAACAGATTTATGTTGTAAGTCCTTGAATATTTTCATCATTGCTCTTTGGTACGTGGCTCCAGCATTTTTGAGACCAAATGGCATGACAGTATAGCAGTATATGCCGAATGGAGTTCTAAAGGAAGTGTGTTTCTCATCCTCTTTGAACATTTTGATCTGATTATACCCCGAGAAGCCATCCATGAATGACATTTTTTCGAACCCAAAAGTATTGTCAATCATTATTTCTGGTATAGGTAATAGAAAATCATCTTTGGGGCAGGCTTTATTTAGATCTCTGAAGTCAATACAGATTCTGATTTGTCCATTCTTTTTAGTAACTGGGACTATATTAGCCAACCAGTCTGGATGCTGTTCTTCACGGATGAAATTAACGCCCTTGAGTTTCTGAACTTCTGCTTCTATCTTCTCCATGATTTCAGGCTTAGTCCTCTTTTGGTCCTGTTTTACAGGTTTAGCATCATCTGCTATATTTAATTTGTGTATGGAGATTTCTGGATCTAGGCTCGGCATTTCTGCATAAGTCCATGCAAAGCAATCTATGAACTCTCGCAAGAATCCCACATACAGATCAAGTTCACTTCCTTTAATTTGAGAGCTTACAAAGGTAGGTCGGGGATTTTCTGGGGTTCCCAAGTTTATTTTTTGTACTTGGTCCTCAGTTGGAGGATTAGGAGGAAGTGTTTCTACATTGTTATTGGAAGTTTCTAACTCTGTGAAACCCTCTGGGGTTTCAGTTGGGGGTTTTAGCCAAGGCCTGATCCCTTTCCAAGGATTTGGTTTTTTAGGCTCTTTGGCTTTTACATCAAGGGCTAAGCATTCCCAGCGGACATGTTGGGACGGGCTTATTCCTCGTTGAGTTCAGGTGGCCAATAGTCAGTGATTTGTGATGCAGCATCATCTTCACCACTTGCCCCCTCAGGATGCTGAAAAATGGCCCAGTCAACGAGATCTTGAAGCACAGGAATTTCATGAGAGTCATCCGAGTCATATTCTTCAGTGAAGACTACCAATCTGGCTTTAACACTTCGTTTAAATTTAGGAATGTTACTGTAAGGAACATATCCTATGCAATGACGCAGCTGCTCAATTCTGCCCCCAATCTAGAGATCTTCTTTCATCTCTGGAGTAAAGACATCCAAAGGAGCCCGTATGCCATTTGCGGTTAATCCAAGACCCATAGGTTTCTTGAGATTGTACCCCATATTTTTCATCATGTTACAGACCACAGGATTATAAATATCAAGCCGGATTTTTTCCTCATTACTGATTTTGTCAATGATATCTGGTGGAGAAGTATCTTCAGCCCGATGAAAAATAATCGGATGATTATACTGCTTAGAAGAAGGTACCAAAAAGCAAGAACCTTCGAATTCATAAATGTGAGAGGGAGTAGGCCATGGCATAAGCGGAAGATTGCAGTCTACCATAGAATGCACGAAGGTGCTCATTTCTTTAGCGTCTTCAGAGTCCAACTCAGAATCTGTATCTCTGATTATTGAAATGACATGTATTGGACGCATTCTTCTACACCTCCTGCGCAGCCGGTGGAGTGCCACTTCGAGAGATGATACAATTCGAGACATCTCATCAAAGGTTTGAAATTCCATCGCCATGGTTAAGCTGCGAAGAGCTGGCCGAAAACCTACACAGCATAAGTGAATCCATGCGGAGTAGTGTGGAGGATTTTCACATCTTTCAGCCAAACGGAGCCATCTATCAATGTACCTGTCGGCTAATTCTCCCCTCTGCTGTGATGTCAATATCAATTGACTAAAAGTGATAGGAGAATCAGGCTTTATAGGCGATATTCCCCTAGTAGGGGGAGGTATATCATTGCTTTCTTGATTAGAGCTCGAGGATACCATGTTGGCCGAAAATGAAAACTTCTGATGTTCAGCATCTTTTACTTTTGATAGCTTTGTGGATATGATTAAAGGTGGATCTGGCTTTTGATTTCAGATTTCACCTTAATTATCAAAAGAGCTTTGATATCCACGCATTTTGCCGCAGATTTTCATGCACATTCCAACTTTATGGAGAGATTAGATTTTTGACCAACTTTCTTTGCTGAAATAGTGAAACGTTCTGCAGGATTATCATTCACAGGAACATTCTTTGTATCTGAGTTGGATTTTGTAGGCTTTTCTTGATACATTGCTGCGTCTGTGAAATAAACCTCATTTCCTTTGAATGACTTTTCCTCTGCAAAGACTCGATGTACCTTCCCCTCATTATCGATGTATTTAAGGCATTGATGAAGAGCAGAAGGTACTATGGCATAATCATGAAGCCATCGTCTCCCCAAGAGGATGTTATAGCAAGCACGAGTTTTTACTACATGCAGATTGGCCTCTGAGACTAAATCTCCCAACTGGAATGGAATTCGGATTTTACCAATCGGATCCTGGACTTCCCCATCATAACCTTGAATAGAAGTCTTTGTAGCAGACAGCTTGCTCACTGGAATACCGACCTCTTGAAGGGCCGTGATTGTGATGAGATTTAGAGCTGACCCTGGGTCAACTTGAACTCTTGGGACAGGCATATCTTTGGTGTAGGCCGTGAAATAAAGTGGCCTCGTATGCTTCATATTTCCCAAGAGGAGATCCTCTTTGGTGAAAGAGATAGTAGCTTTAGAAGCATTGTGAGTTAAGAGGCACTCCTTGCATTGCTTTTGAGGCTTCTTGGATTTCGCCTTCAAATAATTCTTTTCTATTTGATGCACTTGTGCTATATGAGTATAATTCTCAATATTCAAGGCCTGTAGTGCTCGTATGAAGTTGTCACGAGTCTCCTTGGACATCTGCAAGAGATCAAAAATGTGGAGTCGTGCAGGTATGTGCTTAAGGTGTTCAGCAACATCATACGTGAATGGCTCTGGTGGCCTTGCATTATCATTTACTTCTGGAGAAGTTACATTTACATTGGTATTGCCTCCCGAAGGATTTACATAAGAAGAGGAAGGAACAGAGGATTTATCATAGTTGACCCTGTAGTTACGACCAGAGCGAGTGCCATCATTAAGCATGTTACTTCGGTCAATTTCTGGTCGTGCGTCTCTTCTTATGGCATTGACTTCTTCTGGTTCGATGAAAAGCTGATTGACCTCTTCCGGGCCTACTTCTTGGTTTACACCATTAGGAATAGCCTGCGATGTTTGGGGTTCTATGGCAGCATTCAAAACCACCAGGGAAGGAGCCGTTGACAGTTCCTCTTCAAAGTCAGAGATATTCTCAACAATATTACTAATACTGGGGTTATTATGTCTCCTCAGTAACCCAAGTTCCCTGACTGAGTTAAAGTCAACAAACTGATTACTTAATTCAGAATTTTCATTTAAAAAGATCGACTCTGAATTAGGTGTGGAATAAGCATCTGGCGTGGAAGGAGGAAAAACCGTCTGCTGATCCTGAACTTCATCGTGCCCGACTAATGGTAGTGGATCCGGATGAACTTCTGGAGGTAGTGGAAAAAGAGGAGGATCATTCGACCAGCCACTTGAACTTGGCCTGTGTATGTCATACAAGGTCACCGATAGTGTATTTAGACCGTGCTTGATATTAAGCGTTCCTGTCTCGGGGTCAAAGGCTTGTTCGAAATCCTCATCCTCATCAGAAGGGTATTCATGAGCAAAATAATCATCGATCCATTGATCGTCTTCAAGATCAGAGTAATCCGACCATTGATTTTCATCATCGGAGTTAGGGGGTGTACCATCCCATGATATCCGATTGCAGCTGGATATTGCTGGTTCTTCCTCATCTTTTGGAATTAGAATGATATAGTCGGCTAGAGTAAAATAACCTCTGGCTGATCTGGGAGGATTTTCTAAGACTGGGGCCTTGACCGCCTTGTCTTTCTTCTGCTTAAACTGTTGTTCTTGTTTCTTTTGAGCAATTTTCTGGAGACCTTTAATTTGCCTTTTGATCTTTCTTCTTTCCACAGGTGTGGGTTTAGTTTTCACTTTTTCCCATCCTTCATCATTTATTAAGTCCGGGTGAACCCACATTTCCTGCCCTGAAGAATCTTTGATAAGTATCAACCCCTGTTCATTATGCAGTGCGTTGATGACCCGGAATTCGACCATTGGTGGCCTTGATGGAGCGGGTATTACCACAGGTGCAAATTGCCCGAAGGAAATCATATTGACTGGGGCTGTATCATATTTTCGATCAAATGTTATTACCCCATTTTTCCACATCTCATTGACCTTTTCTTTTAGGATAAAGCAATCTTTCAAAGGATGAGATACCATCCGATGGTATGCACAATAGTTTGGATCATTAACACGACCCGCTTGCTCTGGCTTTTTCATGGGTGGAAGCTCGAGCTTATTGTTCTCCATCAATGCTTGGAAGATGACTGCAATGTCCTCGTCAAAAGGGTACTTAGCTTGCTTCCTCTTTTCATATTCTTCCTTTTTGTTTTGCTCCGTCTTACCATTCTGTGGTTTTTGAGGAACTGGTTTGGAGGTTTGTACATTGAATACCTCCTGCTTCTTTTGGGGTTTCGGCACAGTTAGTTTTGGAGCAGAAGATGATGATGATTCCATTTTTCGGGAACTTGCTTTCTTCTGGCTAATTTCTTTCAGGGTTAACTCCGCATCAGTGGCTACTTCAACCAATCTGGCCAAAGACTTAGTTTTATGACTAAGTATGATATCCTTAATTTCTGGCCGTAAATTGGTTTTGCACATTTCAATTGTCGCCTTTGGAGATGGTTGTTCTAGGCATCTGTAAGACAATGCTCTCCATCTATTAATAAAGGCTTGTGCAGTTTCATTATCCCCTTGCTTTGTACTACTGAGCATAGCAAAGGTGACCGTTTGATCTTCTTCCTGAAAGTGAAGTAGAAACTTTTCTTCCGTAACTGGCCATGTAGTGAAGGAGAGTTCTAGCAATTGTTTATACCAATCGAAAGCAACTCCCTTCAATGTACCAACAAATAGCCTTATTTTTAGTGCATCCAATTCGGGTAAACTGCCAAGGAGCGACTTAAAATGCACTATATGTTGATAGACTGACCCTTTTCCAAGGTAAGGCTGGAAAGTCAGAAATTTGTAATCTGGCGGAAATGGAACCAAATCAAGCTCCGGAGGGTATTTAGATGTAATACCCTTTTTCTTCATCCTGGTTTCCACTTTTGATTTGTTTAAAATTTCCTCCACTTCTTTAAAAGTTACAGGTTTTTCAGGATCTGCGTGGAAACCAAGGATTGAGGAGTGATCACCTCGAGTTGAACCTGAGGCGATTACTTTATCTGTTAGTGCCTTGATTTGTGCTGTAAGTAGGTCAATTTTGGTGGCATTCCTCCTGATCATTGCCTGTTCTCTTCTATCAGCAAATAAGGGGTTAACAGGAGCTTCAGCTGGACTACCCAGTTTGTCTGCTAAGATTTTCAATTGAGCCGTCAGGTGGTCAATTTTAGCTCCTTGTTGCTTGACAACATCACTGACGTCATTCTCTTGATTTTCGTCAGCATTTTCTTCGCTAACATCTTTGCCTCCACCGGCATCCTCTTCATTACCGGTCCCACTCCCTTCAGCCATAAATACGGTGTACTGAGGGGGGTAAGAGGATGTAGGAAGAGTGCATTGACTATCTTCGGTGTCCAAGAGAGTTATTGAGTCCTTATCAGAACCATGATCGTCAGAGGTCCTATCTAAATGAGAGTTAAAATTAGAATCTTAGGACTGAGTTCGAGCCATACTCCTAGTAACTCTCCTGGTTGAGCCAGGTCCGACCATACATGAGGAGGTTAGATTTGGCTCATCTTCTTTAATCACCCATTTTTTAGTGATTCTATGCTGTGACTGCTTCCGAGCATGTCTCTTGGAGCGAGCCAAAGCCCTCTTCTTTATTTGCTGGGCCAATCTGGCTGCAAGAGTTTGATCTCTGAATCTAGCAACTAATGGCCTAGAAGTGCTAGCAACTTGCTCCCAATCTATAGGGTCGGAAGTGGGAAGTGAAAGAGTATTAACAGCATTTCTTTCAATTTTCTTCTTCTGCTCCTTCTTTTGTTGAAGCAGATTTTTAAATTGAACGAGATCGGTCGAATTTTTTATGACCAATCGTTCAGCATATTTCTTGTTTTTAGTGCCATATGACGGGCGCTGGGTTGAAAGTGATGGTGATGGTGCCACAATCACAGAAGGTAAGTGCCTCCTGCCGAACCTCCGTCCCTCCTTCTGGGTCAAAGGGTAAAAGACATTCTTTTCAAGTGGGGCCAAGGGTTTCTCCTCAGCTTTTCTGGACTTCTGCATACGTGGCTGTGGTGACCACATACGGCAATTTGGAATAGTAACATCCTTCTGACCCTTTTCATGGGCTAGGGCTTGCTTGCGAGTGGTTTGCTTTTTGAGATGTACCCTTTGTTTAGGATGCATAAATGAGGACTTAGTAGTCTACAAAGCCTCCTGCTGTGAACCAACGGGTATCTCTGTTTTGTTGTTCGTAAACCGAACCTGCCTTGCCCCCAGTCGAGGCTTGGTGATATGAAAATTACTGCCTTCCGACCTCACTTTGTGTTTTAAGTCATAGTGACCTTTGTGAAAGACTCCAAAGGGGTTTTGGGCATATTTGGAGACCCAAGTTTGAGGAGTCTATGCCTTCTTGATGGGCTTCAGGGTTTCTGATGACCCATCATAGGTTGAGGTCATGTAGCTTGAAGGAGTAGAAAGCCTTTGAAAGACCGAGACCCTTGATGCAGGAGCATTGGTGTTCATTCGGCCCCTTTTGGGTGCCCTTGTGGTCTGAGCCATGGAGATTTTGAACAATCTCTCTTTAGCTTCGTCAAAAGTGATGATCAAAGAACCCATGCTGTTTCTTGCAAAAAGTTAGCCGATGAGACTATATTAGTGGTATAACCAACATGGCTGCCTCTTGGGCTAGCCGGAATGGTTTATAGATGCCATCTAGACCAACATGGTTTTTGAACCGAAATGGTTAGATATAGGCATAAATCCCATCTCATTATGCTATGCTGACTATCCCTACTGTCAGAATTTCTGCAGCATTTCGGGTTTATCGAGTCAGGCTTAAAAGCATGCTATGCTGACTAGTCCTGGCTACCAAAATTTCAGCAGCATATCTGGACTATCTGTGTCAGACTTATAAGCAAGAGAGGGTTGGATCAATCAAAGGAATAGGGCCCACAGGATCAAGCCTGCACCACTATCACAATGACTACACAAGATCCATCAGTGGTTGACGCCGGACAATGCATAATTACAATGTTGTTGGTCCTATCACTGATTTAATAAACATTTTATATAGGTCAGAAGCCCTTTTAACTGAATCATCACTCTTCCAAAGTGAAAAGGGTGATGATTTGGTTCATGCACATCAAGGCGCAAATTCTTCAATCAAGTTATGCACATCAAAGTGCAAATTTTTCCAATTAAATGGCAAGTGTACGCACATCAAGGTGCCCAATGCCTTCATTTGTATGAACAATATGCACTTCAAGGTGCAAAAGTCCTTTAATGATATTTTCAAACCCATTGCAAACATCAAAGGTCTTGTATGGGTGTAATTGGAGGTTAAATAAGCCTTTGTCATCATAAAAATAGGTAAGTGACCGTGTGCCCCGGTCACAGGCTTTTAGCAGCAGTTTTCAGTGAAACAATAGTAATTTCCAGCACAACAGCGGCAGTTTCTAGTGCAATAGCAGCAGTTACAGTACAATAGCAGCAGTTTCAGTGAAACAGCAGCACTCTTTAACACAACAGCAGCACTTTCAGTGCAATAGCAGCAGTTACAGTGCAACAGCGGCAGTTACAGTGCAACAGCGGCAGTTTTCAGGGCAACAGCGGCAGTTTTCAGGGCAGCAGCAGCACTTTTCAGCAATTTTCACCGCTTTCATGCATTTTTCACCAAATTCGATCACAAATTAGGGCATATAAATTCCCACAGACGGCGCCAATCTTCTGATTGCGCTTAAAAAATGTAGGCGTGGAAATGAATTACGGAATCAAGGTCCGACATTCACGCACTTTAAGTGTCAAGAAGAATGGGAAATAATTACAGTTCATCATTAATTTCCCTTTTGTTTACATGGGTTCAAGTGCCCTGACCGCGGGGATGCAGGTTGTTTACATACATTTTGAAAGTTTACAACCCCTCCCTCTAGTCTTAGATGTGATCTCAATTTGGAAAATACAAGAAAATGTACATAAGGTGGAAGAAAATGTGAAAAAGAGGAAAAATGGGGGGTGATCGTGACCCGCGGTCACTGCCCCATTCCAGTGACCGTGACTCACCCGCGGTCACTGGGGCCTTCCAGTGACCGTGACTCACCCGCGGTCACTGGAACCCGTGGGTCACGGTCACTGACAGACAATGGCCTTGTGCCTCTGTTTTTTGTGCTGTTCACGCTGGTTCTTTCTTGGAACTTCTTTCAAGTGTTGGAACTCCATTCTCATGCCTTTGGAGCGGTGGACAACCATTAGGAAGATCACATTTAACCATGGAATCAATTGAAACCGCTGTACCTCATCATTCGTGCTTACGGACTGCATTTTTGTTTCAAGTCCGAAATGGGCAAATTTGAAGCCGGAGTTGTGTCATTTGAACCTATCATTTTCAAGGAACAAAATGAGGCCTAGAGAGACTTCTTTCACAACTCTTGTAATGGCTAAGAAGCCCTACGAATAAGAGAAACAGAGGTGACAATGTCATCCTCTCAAAAATTGGCGTCGGACGAACATGGTATGGACTTTGGCCATTCCACTTCCTTCTCTCCTTCTGAATTTTCTTGCTCACCTTCAAAAATAAGAAAAGAAGGTGGGAATGGTCGTGGAAGTGCTGCTGGGGTTTGCTTCTTGTTGCCTTAGGTGGTGACTTTCTTTAATTTCTTCCATTTTCTTCCTTATGTGTGTGTGTTCCCCTGTTTCTTCAGAATTTTCTCTTTTTATAGACTCCCAATCAGTTTTGTGCAGTTTTGGGGAGTTAATAGCAGTTGTGGGGAGTTGGATTTCGAAGAGGAGTGGAGGGAAACCACCCAAAATCGTGGGAAACATCCTTTGAAGGTCCGTGACTGCAGACTGGGCCACGGACGAGGCCCAATTTCAGGTTTTTTTGCGTATGTGGCCCATTTTCATCTGTTTTGGGCTCAAACGAAGTCGATTGCCACCAAACTTGGAGGGATGCTTCTTAACACTATTTTCTACATGTCATAAAAATTTCAGCCCTTTTTGACTTCAGGAAGTTGGTCAACTTTTTCATTAATTGGGCCCCAGTCACGGACAAGGCCCATTTTTGGAACATTGCATATGCGGTCTATTTTCCATTGTTTGAGGCCCGAATGATGTTCAATCATCACGAAACTTGGAGAGATGTTGCTTGACACCATCTTAAGTGTTCAATAGAAGTTTCAGCTCTGTTTGACCACCTGAACATGGTCAACTCCTTTTGTTTGTGGGCCCCAGTCACTCCCAAGGCCCATTCTTGGATTTTTGCATATGTGGCTTGTTTCCGCCTGTTCGGGGCCCAAACGGTGTTCAATCGCCACGAAACTTGGAGGGATTCTTTTTGACACTATTTTGAGTGTGTCACAGAAGTTTCAGCTCTGTTTGACCACCTGAACTTGGTCAACTCCTTTTGTTTGTGGGCCCTGGTCACTCTCAAGGCCCATTCTTGGAATTTTGCATGTGTGGATTGTTTCCACCTGTTCGGGGTCCAAACGGTGTCCAATCGCCATGAAACTTGGAGGAACACTTCTTGACACTATTTTGAGTGTGTCATACAAGTTTCAGCTCTGTTTGACCACCTGAACATGGTCAACTCCTTTTGTTTGTGGGCCCCGGTCACTCCCAAGGCCCATTCTTGGATTTTTGTATATGTAGCTTGTTTCCGCCTTTCGGGGCCCAAACGGTGCCCAATCACCACGAAACTCGGAGGAACACTTCTTGACACTATTTTGAGTGTGTCACAGAAGTTTCAGCTCTGTTTGACCACCTGAACTTGGTCAACTCCTTTTGTTTGTGGGCCCCGGTCACTCCCAAAGCCCATTCTTGGATTTTTGCATGTGTGGCTTGTTTCCGCCTGTTCGGGGTCCAAACGGTGTCTAATCGCCACGAAACTTGGAGGGATGCTTCTTGACACTATTTTGAGTGTGTAACAGAAGTTTCAGCTCTGTTTGACCACCTGAACTTGGTCAACTCCTTTTGTTTGTGGGCCCCGGTCACTCCCAAAGCCCATTCTTAGATTTTTGCATGTGTGGCTTGTTTCTGCCTGTTCGGGGTCCAAACGATGTCCAATCACCACGAAACTTGGAGGAACACTTCTTGGCACTATTTTGAGTGTGTAACAGAAGTTTCAGCTCTGTTTGACCACCTGAACTTGGTCAACTCCTTTTGTTTGTGGGCCCCGGTCACTCTCAAGGCCCATTCTTGGATTTTTGCATGTGTGGCTTGTTTCCGCCTGTTCGGGGTCCAAACGGTGTCCAATCGCCACAAAACTTGGAGGAACACTTCTTGACACTATTTTGAGTGTGTCACAGAAGTTTCAGCTCTGTTTTTCCTCTTAAACTTGGTCAACTCCTTTTGTTTGTGGGCCCCGGTCACTCTCAAGGCCCATTATTGGATTTTTGCATATATAGCTTGTTTCCGCCTGTTCGGGGTCCAACAACGTCCAATCGCCACGAAACTTGGAGGAACAGTTCTTGACACTATTTTGAGTGTGTCATAGAAGTTTCAGCTTTGTTTGACCATCTGACCTTGGTCAACTCTCTAGTTGACTTTTTTATGACAGTGGGCCTTTGTTTCGGCTGTTTGAAGCTCAAATGATCCCGATTTGATTTGAAACTTGGAGGGACTGACGTCAAGAACATCTTGGAGTATTCATCTAAATTTCATGCAATTTGGATTTGAGGAAGTAGGATTTCTAACAGTAACCTATTCACTGCATGCGTTAGGTCACTATTCACTCCACATTGAGATAGTTAGCCTGTTTTCTATCCGAACAGCCTTGCCTTGACTTGAAACTTTGGGAGAATAACTTGGGGCATTCTTTAAGCATTTGTTCCAAATTTTATCTGCTTTGGCCTTCTGGGAGTAAGATCTTAGCCGATGACCCCCAAATTCTGGATTACTGTCTTCTAAGCTGACATGTAATGAAATTTAGGCCAAACAGAGTCTTTTCACCTTGAAAATTTGCAAAGTATATTCTGAGCATGACTGAAGCTTCGCGTCTAAATTTCATTAATTTTGGACATCGGGAAGTAGGACTTTGGTCAGTGACCCCCTGGCTTAGGGGGAACTGACCTCAGGCTGATATGCTTGTGGCTTTTGAGTTCGATGATGTCTGTTCAACCCGAAATTTGAACTTCCTCTGAGAGTTCCAGCTATCTTGATCTTCATGGAATGCCGGTTCTCACAGTGATTCCCCAGGATCTGCAAATAACCTCTATTGCCTAAATTAAACTGAGATGAGGTGTCTTCGCTGCAGTATTTGCAATTTTTATAGGTCAACAGATAGTCACTTATATCTTTTCACCAATTATACTTCTCTATCTAGGCAAGATCTTCGACAAATTTCATAAACACCAATGTAAGTGTATGTGATGTCTTTGAAAAGAATAGGGAAGCACGCATGTAACCAGTTGACATTATATGAGTTTAATGAATATTATCAAAGTATTGTGTTCATGATATAAAATTCATATCAAATTATATGAGTTCGATACATTTTACATGAGTTTCTATGTTTTAACAATAAAACTAAGATGAAGTTTTCTGTTTCTTGACAGTTCATATTCTACCTTATTGACATTCTTCCCTATGTAGGTAGACCATGAACCACTGGAAAAACCACTCTCTGAACACAAATGCCTACTGCCATTAGAGTTAAATGACAAGAAAGAAGAATTTGAATGACTTATGGGCCAAGAAGTGGAAGACACTAAGGATGAGGACAAAGATGAAGAAAAATAAAGAAAGGCAAAAAACGAAATAAGAAAACAAAGATACACTAGCAACAAGGGAAAAATCACAACAACACGTGTAGCAATTATGGTCTCCCAATTAGAAGAACAACAACAGATTACCACCTTGGCAAACATAAATAGCTCAACAACAATACTTGACTTAAGCTTGATCTCTTCAGAAATTCCAGATTATGAGCAAACAATGCAGCACACAGAAGTTGTTGTCAAGAACATTATCACGGGCATCAATGACACCAACAATGAAGACTTTGCTGCAAATGCTTTTGCACTTGTGTCTGAAGAAAAAAAAAGTATTATTCAGCTATCTGAAGAAATAAGGAAAGCAAATGCGCTTATAAATCTGACAAAGGAAAAGTCAGTTTGCAGTTAGAAATTTAGACTCCGGCAGAAGACAAAAAGGAGCTCGAGGTACAGAACAAAAGCCTCAATAATAGCTTGGAGACCTTTACAAATTTCCACAACTCTATGATAGCACAAGCAAAGTCTTTGCAAAATGTTACAGATACACACTCTTCTAGAGCTTGGATAACAGAAAATGAAGTGAAAGAATTGAAGAAAACAGTATCAGACCTTGATGCAAAGAATGAAGAATTGAGAAAAGTTATCAGAAAAATGACAATTCAGAGTATAAACATAGGATTGGAAAAGGAACAGGCTATAATTTCATCTATTATCTTTGTATATTATAACAGATTAAATGAGAGTTAATAATTCTATTCAAAATAGATCAAATTGATCTGTTTGTAGCTTGGATTAGCTTGGGTTTTTTTTTGCAATTTTATCTGGTATTTGTGTAGAAAATTATACCAAATATATAAAATGATTACCCATACTGTTGATATTTCATCTGTTTCACGCAAGAGTATAGCACCAAACAGATGAAATCTTTGTTGAGCCCTTGTTTTTTTATATGTTGCATTCAATAGTATTATACCAAATAGATGAAATTGTTTTTAAATTTCATTATACCAAACAGATGAAATCTATTTTCAAACCATATGCTTAAAAGTTAAAACAAAAGTGAATTAATCATCTTTCCACATCCATTTGTCTATAAAAATATTTCTGCCTTTATTTGTAACTCACACAAGTCTATTCATCTCGAGAACTTTACTTTTATTCATGTACATTATCAAATAACAAACAAATGGATTCCTCCATTGTAAAAGATAAAATGATAAACATAAGAAATTTCATTAAAGAAAAATTCATTTCAAAACTTGAATTTTGTACATTTAAGATCTAAATTTAGCTCATCATCTCACATTTTGAATATTACGATAGGAATTTTTAGAATACATCTGTTTCAATACAATGATTCTTCAATACAATGTCTCTTGAATGCAAACATCATTCCTTGTCCACGATCTTCCTTTGCCATTCAAAAATCTGCGAATCATCGAGGCTCGAATTAGATGGGTTTCTATATTACGAAGCGCTTTTGCTATTGGCTTGTTTTCAAAGAATTACTGCATAATATAGCATACAACTCCACAGTCAACCCTGTAAAACATAATTAAAAAATAGTAAAGAAGCCAATTGTTTTTCTTTTTTCTTTTTTTTTTTTGTATTGGCAAAATTGAATGTGACATGTCATTGCTAATTAATCTGTTATTTTTTTTTCACTTACGATCAAGGTGGCTGTTGTGGACAATCTTCAATCTTTTTCAATTTATAATTGAAATCCAGAGTTGAAAGGATTTCAAATCTTTCAGCCCGATCTTAGTTACTTCTTCTCTTCTTTTCCTGAGATGTTTGGTACATTTGACGAAAGTGATTTTCTACAAACTCTTTCTGCAAAAAAAAAAAAAAAAACATATTTCAAGTCATCAGTTGAAAATAGTTTTTATTTATTTTATTGAACAGATGTTTCTTACCATTTTTTTATCATCATTAAAGAAATTATCTACTTTGATTTTTTACATTGCAACATTGAGTTGTAGTGTCTGCAGACCCTATCCTCGATGTCAAGCACAAGAAGTGTCCAATGGAACGAAATATCTGTTTTGGGCTTTGTATGGTTCATTGGAAAGACAACATATCTGTGGCTCTTCATCACCCCATCTGTAAGGTAAGAGATTGTCATAACCCGAACCCAGAAATCGAGGGTTAGTAAAACCTAACCAGTGACACACGTACTCCCATGCACGCAGTGCACAAAAGAGCACAAAAGGAATACAATAAGTATAATCACTGGGGAAAAATAGACGGCACCAGAAGTACAGGAGAGAATACACAATGACACAATGAATGCTTAAACACTAGCATGCAACAATTGGAAAGTGAGAAATGCGAGGCGCTTTCTGGAGTAGATCAATCATACACACTCCCCGTTCCATTGGGGTCTCGATGATTACCTCTGAGGTTCGGTTGATCTTCGAGGCATCAGGGACCGACGCTAATCCTGAAACACCAAGAACAACGAGTGAGTACAACGACTCAGCAAAGTATAACAACATAAAGGTAACACGTGTTGTATCTAAAAAGAATCAATAAACAAGCAATCATATAAGAAGTCAATTCTGTATATTAGGCAAATCGTGCAATGAATAAAGCCTGCTATATGAGTCAATAGTAGTAACAATGTGCTAGGTGGCTACTACACATGCCATATTTTCCCTCCGTAGAGAAAGCATACATATAATGAGAACTCCATGGGCCAGATGGGTCTCGGTTTCCTAGAGTCCGGAATCCCCAAGACATAAACTCACTACAGTGAGGCCGTGCATACTACGCCAAATTCAACCCCGTCGGGTATCCTAAGGCTGAGGCTGAGTAGTGTCTGACGATATTGAATCAAACAAATACTTGAACTTGCGTAAATCATGCGTATCATATCATATCAAACATGTAGCATACGTGCATACAATCAATTCATACATACAATGCTCAATTCCCTGAAATAGATTGAATAATCAAACCAATCAAACAAGCGAACCAATCGGGCTTACTATATCAAATGGGCATATGATTATGATGCGAACATGGGTATACGAATCCAATGTAAACATGGGCATACGAATACGATACAAACATGCAGAAGAGTGAAGGTTACAAATCATCCATACAAGATGTCATAGATGAGTAGTGTGTCAAAGCTTATCAACTCAAACAGATAGCATCGAACATGGAAGTTAGTTGTTTCCACCCAGGATTAACCATGGACAGAGCCCTCGGGGAATATCCAATCGTTGCCTCAGAGCAGAACCCGCCCCATGTGAATAGGAGGGCAAAACCGAAATCAATATGCCATGAAAATCAGATTATTTTACGAGAATCACGATCTTTTACTAGCCAACCCTGAGTTAGTTATCCATTATTACTAACCAATCCATTATTACTAACCATGCATAATAATATAGTTTTAAGTTATCCAATACTTGGTTGTTCTTCATTTGGTGTCTTATTGTAGAAGTAAGAGTATCGAAGTCTCTTAAACCAATACCCATGGGGAGGTGCTTAACAAATGAATAACACACATGAACGAGTCATAGCCCTAAAAACTCTTCATGCGGTTCCTTACATTCCATTGGGTAAGTCCAAGTTACCTACATTCTAGCTCGAAAACCCTACAAGGTCTTTCATTAAACCTATCTTTTTTATTTATTTCTCTTAGGGGTTGTACGGCTTAGCCATCGACATCTTATGGCTTAGCTGTAATATGCACTATGGCTCAGCCGCGGTTCCCTTACTGTTCATCCACATTTACAGTTCAAGTGTATTTTGTTCTACGGCTCAGCCCTGTTCTATTCTACAGCTAAGGCACGGCTCAACCGTAGCACATTGAACGGTCCCAATATGGTTGGATCATAGAAGGTCATCTGCATTTCAATTCTGACCTACGGTTAGGTCATGGCTAGCCTATGGCTTAGCCGTAAGAGCTTGTACGGCTTAGCCGACTCTCAGCCGTAGTTCAAATTGTAGTGGTTCACCTCTCTGGACTGTGAGCCATAAACCTTACGGCTCAGCCGTAAGCTTAGCCGTATACTTCAGAACATTTTGAAACGCAGACTGTCCAAAGCTTCCAAATCACTCAGTTTTTCTTTTAACAAGTGGGGAAAACAGTCACAAAGGGGCTGTTATGCACCTACTAACATAAGAATCAAAACAATCACGACATACCAACATGTGTTCAACCAATAGTTGCTTATACTTGCCTTAACTGACGAAGAATCAAGTTTCACTTATTTCTAAACCCAAGGCGAGAAAACCCGGTGCGAGAAGTCGGAGCTTGACACCGGCCACTTGCGAAGATGGAAGAAGAACGAGAGAGAGAGAGAGAGCGACATAGCAGAAACTGAACAAAAAAGAATAAACAGAAGAAGATAAGAACAATTGAGGCGGTGGAGTATATGTAACACTCCGACCCGAGTTGACCCGGATTAGTGGGTAATTGCGTGTGTTTTTATTGCTAAGAGTGTTTAGATTTTGTTTGTTTTGGCTTTGAGTCGTAGAGAGATCGTTGGGTTGAGTTTGACTTGGTCTAAGTAGATCGAGCCCTTTTTCGTAATTTTGGCTTTTGATTGACCTTGTCAGTTTCGCGTCATTTTGACGTCAGCGCGTGTATTTCGTCGAGCTTGTCGATTGTCGTAACTGTCTTGGATCCGAATGAGTTCGTTTGCTTTGGTTGGACCGTCATTTGACTCAAACTGATATTTGTATAAGCTATTTGGCCTTAAATGTAATTTGGACTCAAATTAAGTATAAATATCCCCACCAACTCCATCTTTCTCTCGATCGTTCTCTCTCACTCTCCAGTTCATCTCTCTCTCGTCAGCTCTCTTTCTCTCCTTCTCCATTTCTGTTTCTCTGCTTGAGGGAGGAAGAAAGGAGCTCGTCAGTGTGTGTGATTCCGGTGGACTGAGCCAATCAGCGTGTGGATTTCGTCCGTGAGGCAAGTATAAGCCCAAGATGTGTGAACACCGATTGATAGTGATTTGATTGTTGTGTTTTTATGCTTCATTGTGTTTCTCAGTATTGGACAGCCCCATTGAGTTCATTTCACTGTTATTTGCTATTTTTCAGTCGTTTCCTTCAGTTTCTGTATGACTGTAACAAGTTTAGGGAAAATGAGTCCGTGCACTCACGGCTACGCCGTGAAATGTGCTACGGCTAAGCCGTAAAATGGCTTACGGCTAAGCCGAGACCCAACCGTAAACCAAACCGTAGAACAGTACAGACTGTTAGCTGAAAATAACTGGATGTTGGCAATTTGCCATTCTTCTACGGCCCACCCTGATCTAAGCCGTACATTGTCTTACGGCTAAGCCGTGGACCAGGATACGGCTGAGCCGTAGAGCAAAATACGGGTGAGCCGTAAATCCGGATGGATATTTGGGAAACCTCAGCTCAGCCGCAGTGCATAGTACGGCTAAGCCGTAAGATGCCACGGCTAAGCCGAAAGGTTACCTACGGCTACACCGTGAGACCCTGAGAATTGAATGAAAAGGGACTAGGTTTAAGCAAAGGACCGTATATGACTTTCATGTTAGAATGTAGCTAACCTGGACACGCCCAATGGAATGTTTGAATGACATGAATGATCTCAAGGGCTGTGAATCATTCATGCTTGTTATCCAGTTGTTTAGCACCTCCCCATGGGTGTTGGTTTAAGGGACTTCGGTGCACACTCCAGACACTGCAACACTAGACAATGGTGCATCGAACAACTTAAAACTACATCAACATGCACGGTTAGAGACACTGGATAACTAGTGTAGGATTGGTTTGTAATGGACCTTGATTCGCATAAGCATTCTGATTTATACAGCATATTGATTTCGGTTATGCCCTCTTATGTGTTCTGCGCTGGACCTCTCGATTCTGTGGGAAATGCAGCAACCCCAGAGCGAAGCCCGGGCGGAACCATTCTATTATTGTGTTTACCGTTGCTCCACTGGAGTATCAGCATCAGTTTATGTGCATTCAGTGTCAGTTATCCGTATGATTTGCTTTCAGTATCTGTATTGCATTTCGTATCAGTATCAGTATCCGTATCAGTATCCGTATCAGTATCCGTATTATGCGTTCAGTATTTGCATTCAGTATCAGTTTATGTGATGCACTTTCTATTGTTCGTTCAGTATGATATGTGAGATCTGTAAGTGATAAGTGATAAGTGATCGAGGTGCATCATCCGCTTGATTGTGATTGGTATTGGCACTACTGAGCCTCAGCCTTAGGATACCCGACGGGGTTAACTTTGGTGTAGTTTATGTGTTTGCCTCTGCAGAGTGTTTCCGTCCTGGGACTCCGGACCCCGGGAACTAGAGACCCATGCGTACCCTGGCCCGGTCGCTGGTGTTCTCATTCCGTCCGCTCTCGTAAGGGAGAAAATGGCCAATGTAGTAGCCACTTTGACCGTTATCTGTTGTGATTCCGATAGCATGCTTATTCATTGCATAAATTGTTAGCATACGAACATGCCTTCTATGGATATTGCATTATGACTATTGTTCAGTATTATTCAGTATTAGACACGATTCGTGTTATCTTCTGGTTGGCTTATACTTTGCTAAGTCGTTGTACTTATTCGTTGTCTTTGTGTGTTGCAGGCTCAGATCCCTCTTCCGATCCTGCGTCGGTCGACCCGACTGCAGGAGAGGCTCGCGAGGCCCCCTCCGGCCTAGAGGAGTGGACTTGATCCATCCTCCAGAGTACGATCTGCATCATTTTGGTTCTCCCCAGTCATTGAGTCCGATTTCTATTGAGGGGGATTTTTCTGTAAGGCACTATGGGCTTCGAGTGATACCTGTATATTGTATTTTGATTTTTGGGAGCCCTCTTCCATAACATACGTTCCTGTATTTGTTATTGTTATCAGTTCATGATAGTTTGTAATCTCCTATGTCTTTTGATATTTTGTGGTATGCCTTGATACGTATAGCTTCCGCGTACAGTTGTTTGATCCCTTGTGTGTGTATTCCTGGATGGGATCTAGGTGTGCATGCACGGGAGTACGTGTGTCATTGGTTAGAGTTCCTCTGACCCCCGTTCCCTGGGCTCGGGTTGTGACATACGTATTGTATGGTATCAGAGCATTGTCTCTCAGAGCTTTGTCTCTCAGAGCATTGTCTCTCAGAGCTTTGTCTCTCAGGGCATTGTCTCTATCTTAGTGTGTAAGCATGTAGGCATATAGGACGTGGTGAGATTTCGTAGTCCAGTTCTGGACTGTTGTGTGTGGTCCCCTTGTCTTGTGAGTCTGTGTGAGTTACCGAGTGTGATAGCAGATTGACTTTTGTGTTTTGCAGGCTATGGCATCGGGATCTGGAACACACAACAATAATGATCAGGGAGATAACGAGAGTGGATCAGCCGCTCCACAGCCACTCGTGAATTTCGACGAGCGCTTCTTGACTATGCTACAGGCGATTCATTCTTTGCAAGCGCAGGTCGTTTCGATCGTAGACCGACAGAGTCAAACGCCAGTTCGGCCTGCAGAGCAGCAAGTGGTCTTTCCGCCTAAGGAGAGCGATCCGAATGCGTTGTACGACAAATTCAGGAAACGTGGAGCCACAGAATTCTATGGAAATGAAGATGCATTGAAGGCTGATCAGTGGCTAGAGCATACCGGAGATCTTTTTTCTACCATTGTTTGTGATGACCGGCAGAAGGTTCTGCTTACGGCCTCGATGTTTCGAGAGGTAGCAAAGACGTGGTGGAAGAGTGTCAGTGCAGCCTATCTGACCATGCCAAGTGAATCATTGTGGGAGACGTTCCAGAAGCAGTTCAGAAGAAAGTTCATTCCTGCTCATGTCCGGCGTGTGAAGGAGGTTGAGTTTCTGGCCTTACAGCAGCAGCAGCTGACCGTCTCAGAGTACATTCACCGCTTTACCCAGTTGTCCCATTTTGCTGAGGACATGATCCATACCGAGGAGAAGAAGGTAAATCGTTTTATTTCTGGTCTGCATCCTAGATATGCGAATTTTGTGACTGCTTTTCAGAGACCAGCTACTTTCGATGATGCGGTTGACAGAGCACACGCTGCGGAAGCCAACCACCTAGCAGAGAGAGCCATGGACTTTAAGAGGAGTGCACCTGTGAGTTCCAGGGGACAGAGTCAGAAGAAATGGAAAGGGAAGCAAGGCACTTCGAATTTCTTTGGGAGCAGATGCGAGTTTTGTGGATTGGGACATCCGACGGAGAACTGTTGGAAGAAGTCCGGAGCTTGTTTGAGTTGTGGATCGAGGGAGCATAAGATAGCTCAGTGCCCGACAGCTAGGCCTCTCCAGTCATCTAGATCTATGGGGTCATCTAAGTCTCTCAGTTCAGCAGCTTCGAATAGTCCCCATCCGTCTCGCCAGAGCCAGAAGTCCCAGCGTCAGACTGCTCGTGTGTATGCAGCCTCTCATGATCATGCAGAAGATGCGAAAGTGGTGGAAGGTAAAGTTCTCATTGCCCGAGCTGAAGCACATACCCTATTTGATTCGGGATCTACGCGTTCGTATGTTGCACCTCGTTTTGCGGAACAGTTACCGCAACCCCCTCGACCGCTACCCTATTTGCTAGTGGTGTCCACTCCAGTGGGCAAGAGAGTGGAGTGTAGTGTATACTACCCTCAGTGCGACGTGGTGATTGAAGGTCGCCAGCTGCCAGTTGATTTGATTTTGTTGTCCATGTTGGATTTCGATGTGATCCTTGGAATGGACTGGCTAGCGCGGTATCGTGCCTGTGTTAACTGTTACAACAGGACGATTTACTTCGATTTTGCGAAGGGGTTTCGTTTCGAGGGCAATCAGGAGAGATGCCCGAGGCGTGTCATCTCCGCATGCAAGGCGGATCGTTTGATACGCAGAGGTTGTGCAGGATTTCTTGCTTTTGTCTCGGAGAAGAAGGAGGTGAAGCAGTTGAGCGATATTCCGGTAATACGTGAGTTCCCGGATGTATTTCCGGAGGAAGTACCCGAGTTACCCCCTGTCCGAGATGTAGAGTTTGCGATCGATCTAGTGCCCGGTACAGCACCCATTAGTTTAGCTCCTTATCGTATGGCCCCTGCTGAGTTACTCGAATTGAGGACGCAATTGCAAGATCTTCTGGAGAAGGGTTTCGTACGGCCGAGTGTGTCACCGTGGGGAGCCCCAGTGCTGTTTGTGAAGAAGAAGGACGGTACCTTACGGATGTGCATAGATTACCGGCGATTGAACAAAGTTACGATCAAGAACAAATACCCATTGCCGCGCATTGATGAGTTGTTTGATCAACTTCAAGGTGCCGCTTATTTTTCCAAGATTGATCTAAGGTCAGGGTATCATCAACTTCGGGTGAAGGAAGAAGACATTGTGAAGACTGCTTTCAGGACACGGTACGGACATTTTGAGTTTCTCGTGATGCCATTTGGATTAACCAATGCACCTGCTGCCTTTATGGCTTTGATGAACAGGATCTTCGCTCCTTTCCTGGATCGGTTTGTGGTGGTCTTTATTGATGACATTTTAGTGTATTCGAAGACCCCAGAGGAGCATGAGGAACATCTACGTCGAGCCCTACAGTTGTTGAAAAAGCATCGCTTGTATGCCAAGTTGTCGAAGTGTGATTTTTGGCTCGAGCAGGTAGCTTTTCTTGGTCATACCATTTCACGAGATGGGTTGGCAGTGGATCAGATGAAAGTTGAAGCAGTGATGAATTGGCCCAGCCCAAAGACTGTGACGGAGATACGGAGTTTTCTTGGATTAGCTGGATATTATCGTCGCTTTATTCAAGATTTCGCCAAGATTTCAGCCCCGTTGACTCGATTGACCAGGAAGAATGTTCCTTTTCTGTGGACGGACGAATGCGAGCGCCATTTCCGGATGTTGAAGGAGAAGCTTACTTCGGCTCCAGTTTTGACGTTACCAGATGGGCATGAAGGATTCATGATCTACTCTGATGCTTCTTGAGTCGGTTTGGGATGTGTTTTGATGCAACATGGCAAAGTGATTGCCTACGGCTCGAGACAACTTCGAGAGCACGAGAAGAACTATGCTACGCATGATTTAGAATTGGCAGCCGTCGTTTTTGCGTTGAAGATGTGGAGACACTATTTGTATGGCGTGACATTTGAAGTGCATTCAGATCATCATAGTCTACAGTACCTCTTCACGCAGTCCGAGTTGAATATGAGACAGCGAAGGTGGCTTGAGTTGATCAAGGATTTTGATTTCCCCATCAAGTATCATCCAGGGAAAGGCAATGTTGTTGCAGATGCCTTGAGTAGGAAGTCGGAGATTCTTCAGGCCTTGGATAGTCTTTATTTTGTGAGGCGTGCTCAACCAGTGGAACTGCAATTGGTGGAGAATTGTTTGACACTTGCCAGTACAGTGAGCTTTCAGCCTGACATCATTCAGCGTATTAAAGACCAGCAGTTTGAAGATGCGATGTTGAAGCGAATTCAGGATAGCATTGCAGATCGACCAGACTTTCGTTTGGAGGGTGATGTCTTGTATTTCAGGAGCAGATTATGTGTGCCAGCGGTAGATGCTTTGAAGGAGAGTTTAATGACCGAAGCACACCATGCACGTTACTCCATGCACCCTGGAAGTACGAAGATGTACCGAGCTCTCAAGGACAGATTCTGGTGGAACAACATGAAGAGAGAAATTGCTGGGTTTGTTGCCAGATGTTTGACTTGCCAAAAGGTGAAAGCTGACCATCAGAGACCTCCAGGTTCCTTACATCCTTTGCACATTCCCCAGTGGAAGTGGGAGCACATTTCGATGGACTTTGTTTCGGGACTACCCCTGACGAGCAAGAAGAACAGTGCCATTTGGGTAATCGTAGACAGACTGACGAAGACAGCCCATTTTCTACCATTCAAGAAAGGCATGACATTTTCCGAGATGGCGAAGAAGTTCGTTGATGAGATCGTGAGACTACATGGTACGCCCGTGTCGATTGTGTCAGATCGAGATAGCCACTTTGTTTCTTCATTTTGGAGAGCATTTCAGGAAGCCATGGGAACGAAGTTGAGCTTTAGTACGGCGTATCACCCGCAGACTGATGGACAGTCGGAACGAACTATTCAGACGCTTGAGGACATGTTACGGGCCAGTGTGTTGAATTTTGAGAAAGAATGGGATTTGCATCTCTCGTTGTGCGAGTTCGCGTATAACAATAGCTTCCACGAGAGTATTGGAATGGCACCCTATGAAGCTTTGTATGGACGGAAATGTAGAAGTCCTGTTTGCTGGGAAGAAGTTGGAACAAGGAGTTTCCACGGACCGACAATCATTGCTGAGACTACAGAGAAAGTTCAGAGAGCCATTGATAATTTGAAAATTGCCCGATCGAGACAGAAGAGCTATGCAGATACGCGAAGAAGGACATTAACATTTCAGGTTGGTGATTGGGTATTCTTGAAGGTCTCACCGATGAAAGGTACAGTGCGGTTCGGTCAAAAAGGCAAGTTAGCGCCAAGATATGTGGGTCCATTTGAGATCAAGAGCCGGATTGGTGATCTAGCGTACAGACTGATTCTACCCGTGGAGTTTTCTGGAGTACACGATGTTTTTCATGTGTCTATGCTTCGCAAGTATGTTCAAGACCCGACGCACGTGATTCGATACGATGATATTCAGATGCAACCTAATGCGTCCTACGTTGAGCGTCCGCTCCGTATTGTTGGGACCAGAGAACAGCTCTTGCGTACGAGGACTATTCGATGGGTCAAGGTACTTTGGGAACATCATGGACCTGATGAAGCCACGTGGGAATTAGAAGATCAGATGGCGCGTCAGTATCCTTATCTGTTTGCTCAGGTACGCGTTCATTCCGAGGACGGAATGATGTCCAAGTGGGGGAGGATGTAACACTCCGACCCGAGTTGACCCGGATTAGTGGGTAATTGCGTGTGTTTTTATTGCTAAGAGTGTTTAGATTTTGTTTGTTTTGGCTTTGAGTCGTAGAGAGATCGTTGGGTTGAGTTTGACTTGGTCTAAGTAGATCGAGCCCTTTTTCGTAATTTTGGCTTTTGATTGACCTTGTCAGTTTCGCGTCATTTTGACGTCAGCGCGTGTATTTCGTCGAGCTTGTCGATTGTCGTAACTGTCTTGGATCCGAATGAGTTCGTTTGCTTTGGTTGGACCGTCATTTGACTCAAACTGATATTTGTATAAGCTATTTGGCCTTAAATGTAATTTGGACTCAAATTAAGTATAAATATCCCCACCAACTCCATCTTTCTCTCGATCGTTCTCTCTCACTCTCCAGTTCATCTCTCTCTCGTCAGCTCTCTTTCTCTCCTTCTCCATTTCTGTTTCTCTGCTTGAGGGAGGAAGAAAGGAGCTCGTCAGTGTGTGTGATTCCGGTGGACTGAGCCAATCAGCGTGTGGATTTCGTCCGTGAGGCAAGTATAAGCCCAAGATGTGTGAACACCGATTGATAGTGATTTGATTGTTGTGTTTTTATGCTTCATTGTGTTTCTCAGTATTGGACAGCCCCATTGAGTTCATTTCACTGTTATTTGCTATTTTTCAGTCGTTTCCTTCAGTTTCTGTATGACTGTAACAAGTTTAGGGAAAATGAGTCCGTGCACTCACGGCTACGCCGTGAAATGTGCTACGGCTAAGCCGTAAAATGGCTTACGGCTAAGCCGAGACCCAACCGTAAACCAAACCGTAGAACAGTACAGACTGTTAGCTGAAAATAACTGGATGTTGGCAATTTGCCATTCTTCTACGGCCCACCCTGATCTAAGCCGTACATTGTCTTACGGCTAAGCCGTGGACCAGGATACGGCTGAGCCGTAGAGCAAAATACGGGTGAGCCGTAAATCCGGATGGATATTTGGGAAACCTCAGCTCAGCCGCAGTGCATAGTACGGCTAAGCCGTAAGATGCCACGGCTAAGCCGAAAGGTTACCTACGGCTACACCGTGAGACCCTGAGAATTGAATGAAAAGGGACTAGGTTTAAGCAAAGGACCGTATATGACTTTCATGTTAGAATGTAGCTAACCTGGACACGCCCAATGGAATGTTTGAATGACATGAATGATCTCAAGGGCTGTGAATCATTCATGCTTGTTATCCAGTTGTTTAGCACCTCCCCATGGGTGTTGGTTTAAGGGACTTCGGTGCACACTCCAGACACTGCAACACTAGACAATGGTGCATCGAACAACTTAAAACTACATCAACATGCACGGTTAGAGACACTGGATAACTAGTGTAGGATTGGTTTGTAATGGACCTTGATTCGCATAAGCATTCTGATTTATACAGCATATTGATTTCGGTTATGCCCTCTTATGTGTTCTGCGCTGGACCTCTCGATTCTGTGGGAAATGCAGCAACCCCAGAGCGAAGCCCGGGCGGAACCATTCTATTATTGTGTTTACCGTTGCTCCACTGGAGTATCAGCATCAGTTTATGTGCATTCAGTGTCAGTTATCCGTATGATTTGCTTTCAGTATCTGTATTGCATTTCGTATCAGTATCAGTATCCGTATCAGTATCCGTATCAGTATCCGTATTATGCGTTCAGTATTTGCATTCAGTATCAGTTTATGTGATGCACTTTCTATTGTTCGTTCAGTATGATATGTGAGATCTGTAAGTGATAAGTGATAAGTGATCGAGGTGCATCATCCGCTTGATTGTGATTGGTATTGGCACTACTGAGCCTCAGCCTTAGGATACCCGACGGGGTTAACTTTGGTGTAGTTTATGTGTTTGCCTCTGCAGAGTGTTTCCGTCCTGGGACTCCGGACCCCGGGAACTAGAGACCCATGCGTACCCTGGCCCGGTCGCTGGTGTTCTCATTCCGTCCGCTCTCGTAAGGGAGAAAATGGCCAATGTAGTAGCCACTTTGACCGTTATCTGTTGTGATTCCGATAGCATGCTTATTCATTGCATAAATTGTTAGCATACGAACATGCCTTCTATGGATATTGCATTATGACTATTGTTCAGTATTATTCAGTATTAGACACGATTCGTGTTATCTTCTGGTTGGCTTATACTTTGCTAAGTCGTTGTACTTATTCGTTGTCTTTGTGTGTTGCAGGCTCAGATCCCTCTTCCGATCCTGCGTCGGTCGACCCGACTGCAGGAGAGGCTCGCGAGGCCCCCTCCGGCCTAGAGGAGTGGACTTGATCCATCCTCCAGAGTACGATCTGCATCATTTTGGTTCTCCCCAGTCATTGAGTCCGATTTCTATTGAGGGGGATTTTTCTGTAAGGCACTATGGGCTTCGAGTGATACCTGTATATTGTATTTTGATTTTTGGGAGCCCTCTTCCATAACATACGTTCCTGTATTTGTTATTGTTATCAGTTCATGATAGTTTGTAATCTCCTATGTCTTTTGATATTTCGTGGTATGCCTTGATACGTATAGCTTCCGCGTACAGTTGTTTGATCCCTTGTGTGTGTATTCCTGGATGGGATCTAGGTGTGCATGCACGGGAGTACGTGTGTCATTGGTTAGAGTTCCTCTGACCCCCGTTCCCTGGGCTCGGGTTGTGACAGTATATATATAGATATTTTAGCCATTTGCAACCAAGTCCAAAAGTTATACAAATTACAGTTCGAGTCAAATGAATTCTTACACATTTCAAACGACTCCAGAAGATTCCGAGTCAGTTTTGGAAAGTAACAAGCATTACGAAAAACACTCAATGACATCAAGATAATGCTACAAAGACAAACCCAATCAAAATAAAAAATTACGAAAAAGGGCCTGAAGCTACCTAATCCAGATATAACTTAACCCAACTACCTAACCAAGACTCCATACCTCACCCAACAATAATAAAACATAATAACCCAAGAAAATCCTCCATGTAATTGACTTCGAAACCGGCTAATTGGGGTCGGGGTGCTACAGAGATCATGTATTTGTCCGATCCTTCTTTGCAGCCATTCCTCACCCATGTCTGTAAAAATAAAAGAAATTAAAGCAGTTCACAACAAAATAAAAATAATTAAAATAGATCACAACAAATTAATTTTGAAAGATGAATTTTATTCATGGATGTTAAATAAGATGTGTACTTACCCATGCAAGGCTAGTCATGTAGAATGGTTTGTCATGTACTATTTGTACTCTTTTTTTTCCTCCAAAAATGTAGATTCCCTACTTTTTTTGTCATAATACAGTATTCTCCACATCCATCAATCAATTGTTTATATTATAACAGATTTAATTACAATTAATAACTTTAACTGCAAGTATTTAAACAGTTGGCAACATGAACAGATTAAATTTTGTTATTTTAAGTTCTTATATTGCTTGAAACATCCTTGCACTTCAGCAATTCTCTTATGTCTTCTATAGATACAAAACCCAACCCATCAGAACTCCATACAATTGCCTTGCACATCACACCACAAAATCAATGAATTTGAATTAAAAGAATGTTCTTTACTTTTTTGTCATTTAAATATGTTACTTGCTCTTGTCCTTCCAATTCAAATATCTCATTTAATAAAATGATTTCCTCTCTCATCAAGAATTCATAGGCAGGGGACTTTGAACGTAGAGGTTCTGGAGTTGCTGCAATTTTTTCTTCCGAATCATCATTTGCATTTACCTCAATGATTTCATCTGTTTCAGATGGCAAATCCTTCTGTTTCTGCAACCTCCTCCGCTTTGGATTTTTGGTTTTATATTTATATTCAAGTTCCCTCTTTTCTTTCCTTTCCTTTTGCATCAGCTTTCTTACCATTGAACTTGGCTTTTGCCAGCCAGAGGACAAAAAAAAAAAAAAAAAAAAAAAAAAAAAACTGAAACAGAAGCATATCTTAGTCTATCCAAAGAAGTAATCATCCACTCATACCTTCAAAAGATCAAGATAGAGTCCAAATTAAAACGGTTTCCAACAACATAAAAAAATCAGATGGTCCAAATTTTAGAAAGCAACTATCAAAATATTTACATGTCACATATACATTTTTTTCGCTATTCCAAGTTTCAATTACTACATTCGATTCAATACAATTACAAGCAAAATGCCGTACATAACCAGAACAACTGCGAAGAATCGATATATTTGTTCAAGCTTTTTCAATCTTTTAAGAATATTTTCCAGATGAGTATCTTGTAGGACAGGGGCACACGATAGAATATTTTAGTAAGTTAATTCATGATTAGCCACCAATCGCACATAATCATCACACCAACCGATGAAATTGTCACATACCTGTTTTTTTACTTGCAAATAATGGCAAATATATATTGTTAGTTGGCACATAAGGCTCTATATGGAAAAAAATAAAAAAAAGAAAAGCAAGAAAATACTAAATACTTACCAATGGTCGTGGACAAGAATAATAGTGTCTACCATAATTATTCGCTGATAGCAAAACCCTGACCACACAGTTGTCCACACGGCAACGACATAAACGTTGAGGCCAATTAGAATTTGATGTAGAAGAATATGATGCCATTTATTTCAATCTAAATAAATGAAATTGAATAATAGTCAATCTAAATAATCTTGAAAATAATAAAGTTACAGGATATATCTGGAAAATAAGATTCCTTTACTTTAACATTATAAGTCTTGACCTCATAGTGAACCTAAAAACCTATAAAGCTGAAACAAAAGTATTTTAACATTATGATAAAACAATAATGTGAGAAAATTATTAGGAAGCCATCTGCAATGAAACTTGCATAGAAAGACACAAATCCAGTAGATGAGAAAATTTTCTACCTGAAACAAGGGCATCTTCTGATCTTTTAAGAGCAGAAGATAAACTTGAGTTGGAAGAGTTGAGCAGAAGAATCTTTATTAAAAGAAACAGTAGCAAACAGACAGAATTGAAAAACACAGCAATAAACAAATAGAATTGAAAAACACATTAACATACAAATAGAATTAAAAGAAATAGCAGCAAATGTAGAGAATTGAATGAAACGGTAGGAAATAAATAGAATTGAAAGACACAACAGCAACCAGATAAAATTGAAAGACATAGCAGCAAGCAGATAGAATTGAAAAACACATCAACACACAGATAAATTAAAAGAAACAGCAGCAAATGGATAGAATTGAATGAAACAACAGGAAACATATAAAATTAAAAGACACAGCAGCAAACAGATAAAATTGAAAGAAATAACGGCAAACAAATAGAATTGAAAAACACGTCAACAAACAGATAGAATTGAAAAGCACATCAACAAACAGTAATGTGAGAAAATTATTTGGAAGCTATCTGCAATTGAGAGGGCTGAGAAATCTCAGATCTAGAATCCCCCAAATCCATTATCAAAAAATGCAAAAGGTGCAAATCTGATTTGATAAGGATAAAACCCAGAAAATATTCCAAAATACCTAGAAACAAAAGGCAAATCATTGCAAATAATGTTGCTTCATCAAAACGTAAAGAATCAATTCTCAGAACCGGTAACAACAAAAAAAGGCCAAATGAAAAGAGAGGGCCTTTGCATTACCTTCGGAAGCCGAACAATAGAGACAAGGGAGTGCTGGGATTTTAGCCGGAGGGCGAGCAGATCAAGCTTGCAAAACGGATTTTTAATCGGCAGTCAAGCAGGGGAAGCTAGAAGGTTGAGAGAGGGTTCCGGAGGTAAAGTAGATTGAGTGAGAGATGTGGTGCAGTGGGGCTTCCACTGTCAGAGAGATGAGGGAGCGCGATGGATGATGAAGATTGATGAGATGAAGTTCTAGATCGTTCAGTGCATTTTCCCTCTTTCGTCTCCCGGGCATATAGATATGAGAGGGAAATGAAATTCCATCGTTGTATTTGATTTGTTTTACTATAGTCACATGTCCTGGGACTTCTGCCAGCTGTCGTCCAAAGTTGGGACCCGACCCGAGCCAGGTGCCATCTACTTTCGATCGGGACTGCAATCGGGACATATATCGGTCCAAGTAGACTTATTGTTCTTAGCCCACGGTAATCCTTGACACTCTAGTGTGAGTGAGATGCCTTAATATTGGAATTCCTCATGATTTTTTTTAAGAATTTGAGTGATTCCTACAATTGTCCCATGTGATCAGTGTAGAGACATGTAATATATGAAAAAGAATTTAGGCTGTGTACCAAACAAGGGCCGTTCTATTTGTATAGGATTTGACTCATAGGAAATCAACCCTAAAATGGGTTCAAACGAAGGGGAGAGGTCAAGGACCTAGGGTTACTAAGAAGATGATTGTTGGGTATTTATTTTTTCATCTTTCCTTACTCTTTTCCATCTAAAAGTATTATTTGATGGCTATCTACTGATTTCACCCTTTTTCACTTCAATTTTTTTTATCACGTTTTGAAAAATATTTCTTCAAATCCATAGAAATTCAATTCCATGCAAACAAATAGGACTTTAGAAAGATTTACTGCATAATTTTGACTTGGGCAAAAATTTTTCAAGCTAGCTTTGCTTTTTATATTTATGGAGAAAAGAAAATTTTCCATATTTGATGATGCCTAGATATTTCAAAACACCCAACATATGGTGTTGTGTTGTATTTGATACTTTATTTTTTGTGTGTAAAATTCGTGTCTATAATGTGTCCTTGTAGTATCCATGCCGTATTTAAACATCATGGTGTACACATCATTTGATAGAAGAGAGTGTGAATATGTGCTCATTATTTGCTAGTGTAGCTCTTACCTAACCTTTAGCTCTTAAAGAAAATAACATCAACTCAAAAGTAATAATTAATAGAGGATTTTATTGAAAAAAAATCTTCTTAGAGTCACTCCATACCAAAGAGGATCTTAAAGACATGATTCTACCATAGTAGTCTTAGTGATCATTTTTGGTATAAACTTTTGGAATTTGAGTTGGGCGGAGATATCCCTGCTCACCCACATATATGAGCAGGGGTATCCTCGCTTTTTTTTTTTCCCTTTCCACCCCCCCCCCCCCAATCCTTCTTGTTTTGCTCTTTTTTATTCCAAAAGCTGCTAGTGGGATATCCCCACTCTCTCTCTCTCTCTCTCTCTCTCCTTTCCTCTTCATTCCTTTTTTTGTTCTTTTTTACTGAACAATACTTTTGGGTTATTTAACACGAGCATGGACATCCCTCTCATTCTTTTTTCTTCCTCCTCTTCTTTCTTTCTCCTCCTTCCTCCAACTCCAAAGATAAAAAAAAAACTTGAGGATTACCAATTAGAAACACCATTCCCAAAAGCCCTAGGTAGAGATGCAAATAGGAGGTGGAAGCGATTTCTTCGAAAGGGATGAAGAGATCTAGAGCTTTGAAGGTTGAAGAAATGCGAGAGAAGAGAAGATAGTTGAAATAGATAGATGATGATGATAGGTTCTAGTAGGTTAAGGGAAAGGGGAATAGAAAGATAAGACAAAGAAAGAATCATGTTGGTTGGTTGGTGAGGGAGGGGAGGACTTGGGTTTTGCTCTAATGGTTTTGAATTTAATGAGTGAGTGTAGTAAATTGGAATTAGGTCATTGAGTTTATGTTTGAGCTTAAGTTGAAATTAGAGGAAGAAAAAGAAGAAGAAGAAGAAAAACCAGCGGAGGAGGAAAGGAAAGGAAGAAGAAAAAGAAAGAAAGAAAAAAACAAAGCGGGATATCCCGCCCCAAGTAAGATCTTAAAAACGTAAACTAAAAAGGACCTGTAGGACGAATATTGTAGAATCATTTCTTGAAGGCCTTTTTTGGTGTAGAGTGATTTTAAGAGAATTTTTTTCCAGTAAAATCCTCTAATTAATATTAACCGCTATCCATATGTCTAACATAATGTTATTGTGCAGATAGTATGTGGGGCCAACATCCAAACCCCCAAACCCCCCAATCACATATCTGCAAGACACTAATTTGAATAGATTGGACTCTTGGATTGAGTTTGATATTTTATTATTTAAAATTGTTATGCTTATGGGGCTACAGATCATAGGTTGGATTGTATTAAAATTGCATTTCTGAAGTGGACCCACTTGAATCTTCCTACGTCGGCAAGTAATTTTGGACGGTGCTCCATATGAGAGACAGAGAGATTCTCCTTGTTTTCTTCAGAGCATTGCATTTCAAATCCTTCACGGTCAACGTCATTGCCTCAAAATAATAGGGAGTGGAACTATTATGATAGTGTGAAATGGTGGGATTAAAATTAATATGACAGTGGCATGCAATGCTAGTGTGGAGCTTCTGAAAGGAACCTCTATATTGATTCTGCAATTAGATGGGTCCTAGCGTTTGTGGTTAGGCCGCAGCTAAAAGGAGTGGTTTTTCATTGGAAAACCCTTTCATGTTTTGGAATGATGATGGTTAAAAAAAAGGTTTTTTGTAATGATAACCCTCTTCATGTTTTATGACACCCCCATCCATCCAACCAACAAGAAGTGCTAGTAAATTGGCAGGATTTTTGTTTCTTTGCTAGGCACGCTGGTCAAGCCATATATTACAGATTAAAGAAGCCTTTGGCTTTGGATCAATTAAGGATCACAATCGGTCAGGTTAAATTGGGGACCCCATAATCCGCTGTTAACAGGTGTGGGTTATTCAGCAGGTTCAACCATGTGAGAGAGGTATAGCCGAATAGGATTAAAATTTTCGATTCAGCCGGTTTTGGATTTGTGCTGTTTTATAGATTCTGTTTTATACAAGAGGTTTTGAGGTGGATCACCGTTTTAACACAGCCCATAACCTCCTCTGCGGGGGCAGTACTAGGATTCCAGTTATACTCTAACCTGTTGAAAGTGAATCAATGTACCAATTGCCAAAAGTTGTGACTTTTAGTGCAATCATGTACAAAGTAGTTAAAAATTAAGATCAAAATTGAGTATTAAAAAATAGCATCAAATAACCTTTTTATTAAGATATAATCAAGAGAAGGCCTCTCTTCTTTAATTATCTTTAAAATGGGGCTCATATAATTGTGCATGTGTATGTATTCAATTAACAAACATGCTCAGTCATCTTCTCTAGTATTAGATCTTCCGTACTTTTAGACATTTATTGGTATATTCAATTAACAAACATGCTCAGTCATCGGTTTTGTGATCATCACAGAGAAGGTCACATTCATTTTTATTGGTATATTCCCGGCTCCTTTCGAATTTGGGATTAAGCAATTGACTAGTGTGTGAAAGGGTTGAAAAGAGAGGATATTCTTTGCCACCATCAGTGCCACATGTCTCCGGATATCATGTTGTGCGTGACAATCACGATAGGCAATCAACAACCAAACAAAAAGCAAAAATAGAGATTTAGGTGGTTCCACAAACTCGCCTAAATCCACAAAAAATAAATTTTTATTATTTAGCCGAACATGGTTGGTTAAATTCCGAGCACCATAGGAAAAAGAGCTTTCACCTCTCTCACATAAAATTTAGAATTATAGAGTATAACAATATATAATATGTTATAAGAGATATTATCATAAGTGCATGTCCACATTAAGACCCACATTAGGTAAGGAAAGCACTTGGGTTAGAGCCCTTTCATATTAGTTTGCTTGAAAAGGAAGCAAACTTATTCTATAAATAAGACATTCCTCCCCCTTTACGATATACACCTCTCTTATTCAATAAGAAAAAGCTCTCTCTTTCTCCCTATTCTCTTCTCTCTCTCTCTCTCTCTCTCTCTCTCTCTCTCTCTCCCAATACATTATCAGAACACCCAGGCTCCTGTGCGGCAAAGGTCTCCCTCCTTTTCTCACTTCGATCAATGTGAAAAGCAAAAAAAAATTTCTACACTTTAGTAACGTTACATGTCAACACCTTTTGTACATTAGCCAACGAGAAAACTATTCAAAAGCCTTTTCATCCTCATTCTCCCCCTGTCTATGTGAGAAAAAAGGTAGGAGATAAAAGACAAAAAATTGCTGACATTAGCAGTGATGCAAATAAGGTGCAGATCGACCATCTAACTTCAAACCACGATATTTTAACCCTTCGGCATCCGATCAATGATCTATTGGAACCTGCGGAAAGCTCGTAAGCAGATTTACACATTGGAAGCTAAAAGTAGCAAAATCAAAGGTAAAATTAATTTTTTTATTCTTTTATTCTTTTTTAGATTAACAAATATATACATAGACTTTTATCATTATTTCTTTTCAGATTTGAAGGTGAATGGTTCAATTTGTTTTTTTTAAAGGGAGATCAAGAATGAATCATAAATAAAAATATGAAGTTCTATATTAATATGGATCTGCAATTCCGTGCGAACTAGAAGTTTTTTTCTAATTTGGACAAGAAGATCCGTGGGTTATTAAAATTTGAATCTAGAAGTTCTTAGATCTATAATATAAACTTGAAGATTCATATTCATATTCAAATCTGAAGTTTGATATTTAGATCCAGAAATAAAACCAATAGGCTATAATATCAAGCACAAAGCCTTGATAGAACCTGAAGTTTTAATATATGAACCTGAAGTTCCAAATCAAGCCAAAAACCTCGCTAAAACTTGTTGTTTGATTTATTAAAATTGATAACTTAATGTTTTCAATTTTAAATTGGTCAACTTGATCTGATATGACTCACCCATTGATTTATTCTGAATGCTTTAAAATTTCATTATTTTATCTTTTATCATTCTTTGCATATCAATGATCGTAGCTATATTTTTTTTTTACAGTTCTTGCATAATGTCGAATTTAGCCAAACATGAATTCAAAGCTCTTCACATTACCGAGGACATTTACTTATCCTGGTACTTGGATGCAAAAATACACTTGCAATCCAAGAAACTTGGAGAGACAAAAATAGAGGGCAATAAGGAGTTCCCGGAAAAAAAAGGCGTTGGTACTTATCTTCTTCCGTCATCATATACATGATAACCTCAAGAACAAATACCTCACTGCGGAGGACCGAGCAGGTCTTTGGAAATTCCTGAAGGATAGATATGATCACCAGAAGATAGTCATAGTACCAGCAAGTCAGAACGAATGACTAAACTTGAGATTTCGGGACTATAAAATCAGTATTTGAGCACAATTCTGCTATTTTTAACATTGTTTCCTAGCTAAGATTGTGTGGGGAAAAGATTATGGAAGAGAAGATGTTAGAGAAAACGCTATCTGCTTTACACGCATCAAATATAATCTTGCAGCAGTAAACCCGTAAACAATGTTTCTCTAAATATTCAAAACTAATTTCTTGTCTCCTTGTTGCTGAGCAAAATAGCAAAGTCTTGATAAAGAATCACAACTTCAAACTGATTGGATCTTTGGCAATGCTTGAAGTAAATGCCAATTTCAATTCCAGTAGAGGCAGAAGAAGGGGACGGTGGAGAAACAATCCCTTCAGAAGAGATAGAAGAAACAACTCCCCCAGACGAGGAGGATTTCGAGGTCCCCCCCACCCCCCAAAATTCAAAAACCATCAGAAGTTATCCGATTCTCAAAAAAAGCAAAATCAGGATCAAAATTAGAATCCATCGAATAGATCTACCCACCGTTCTGATAACCCTTGCTACAGATGTGGAAGGAATGGGCGTTAGTCACGAAATTGTTGTGCACCAAAAGAAATGGTGGAACAATATAAGGAATATAAAGCCTCTATTCATTCTGCAGAATCAAATGATCTGGAAGATTGGGATTGAGATTGTCACAACCCAGCCCAAGAATTCGGGTATTAGGGGTAAACTCAAATAGTGACACACGTACTCTTGTGTAATACACACCTGGACCCGAGTCTAAGCAGAATTACACAAGAGATATTCATATTACTTACACGTGTGAGATGCTTTTAATAGACATCTGTCCACGCATTTAATACGCGAAAGCCTATCAATATTTTCATGACATTGTTTCAAGATATCATTTCATGAAACAAGATACCATAACACCAAACTAATATACATCTATAGGATATGTTATGTATAATAGTTGTAATGGTGCATATCTTTACAAAAAGGAAGAAAAGTTTATAAACAATAAGGTAGCGTTTGGTTCGCTGAAATGATTGCTGGGAGGAATGGAATGGAGGCTGGAATGAGCCTGGAATGGAATGAGGCAGGAATGGTAATTCCTATTCCAACGTTTGGTTAGACAAAGGAATCATTCCAGTAATAGGACTCTCATTCCGATTCCTGTGTTTGGTATGATGGAATGATACTAGGAATGGAATAAAATTTATATTAAACTGACCAAATATAAAATTTATATTTTATTAAAATATTAAAAAATTAATAAATTTAGCTTTTTAAAATAAAATTTAATTTTTTTATGTGACCAAACATTGTATTTAATTTTATTCTTAAAATTTTGATATTTTAAATTTAATTTCAACTATGTTTATTTTATGATTTATATAATAATATTTATTTATATTTTATTAAAATATTAAAAAATTAATAAATTTAGCTTTTTCAAATAAAATTTAATTTTTTTATGTGACCAAACATTGTATTTAATTTTATTCTTAAAATTTTGATATTTTAAATTTAATTTCAACTATGTTTATTTTATGATTTATATAATAATATTTATTTATATTTTATTAAAATATTAAAAAATTAATAAATTTAGCTTTTTCAAATAAAATTTAATTTTTTATGTGACCAAACATTGTATATAATTTTATTCTTAAAATTTTGATATTTTGAATTTAATTTCAACTATGTTTATTTTATGATTTATATAATAATATTTATTTATATTTTATTAAAATATTAAAAAATTAATAAATTTAGCTTTTTCAAATAAAATTTAATTTTTTTATGTGACCAAACATTGTATTTAATTTTATTCTTAAAATTTTGATATTTTAAATTTAATTTCAACTATGTTTATTTTATGATTTATATAATAATATTTATTTATATTTTATTAAAATATTAAAAAATTAATAAATTTAGCTTTTTCAAATAAAATTTAATTTTTTATGTGACCAAACATTGTATATAATTTTATTCTTAAAATTTTGATATTTTGAATTTAATTTCAACTATGTTTATTTTATGATTTATATAATAATATTTATTTATATTTTATTAAAATATTAAAAAATTAATAAATTTAGCTTTTTCAAATAAAATTTAATTTTTTTATGTGACCAAACATTGTATTTAATTTTATTCTTAAAATTTTGATATTTTAAATTTAATTTCAACTATGTTTATTTTATGATTTATATAATAATATTTATTTATATTTTATTAAAATATTAAAAAATTAATAAATTTAGCTTTTTCAAATAAAATTTAATTTTTTTATGTGACCAAACATTGTATTTAATTTTATTCTTAAAATTTTGATATTTTAAATTTAATTTCAACTATGTTTATTTTATGATTTATATAATAATATTTATTTATATTTTATTAAAATATTAAAAAATTAATAAATTTAGCTTTTTCAAATAAAATTCGTCAAAAATAAAATTGGGAAAGGAATGGAATGGCCATTCCTCCGCCCCGCCGGTGGAATGGTGATTCCCTTGTATAAAGGAATGGTGATTCCTGAAGTAATGGTCATTCTGCCGTTTTTTCACGAACCAAACGTGGGAATGGTCATTCCAATGGAATGGCCATTCCATTCCAGCCTTCATTACAGCGAACTAAACGCTACCTAAGAAAGATTTACATACTCTCAAAATATAAGGGATCATGAATTATACTTGACAAACTAAAACTAATGCAATTCGTGAAATCCTAATCATCCATAAAAAACCAAAATAGAAGGACTTTATATAGATCGTGTCGCACTTCGTAGGTGGATCAGTTAGAGAGTATCTGTTGTCCACTCATCTAAGCCTGAGAGGATCTCGAAAGTCTCTTTTCGAGTCTCTTTGATCTTCGTAAGATCGGGACTGGGATCTGAGCCTATAACACCATAGACAACTAATGAATAAGACTATTAAGCAAAGTATGAGCATCATTAAGGTTAAGCAAAGTATGAGCATCATTAAGGTAATACATATTGTATCTAAAATAATTAATGACAAATGATCAATAAAAGTCAATTCGGTTCACTAGGCATGTTGTACATTGAATTAATTATGCTATAAGAATTAATAAGATAAAATACTTTGCTAATTGGCTACTACATTTGCCATATCCTCCCTCTAGGAATCTTTATGTTGAGAACACTAATGACCTTGCCAAAGATACGATTCAGTCTCTGCATACATGGAGTCCGCAAGCTCCAAAGGCACACTGCAGTGGCATCGTTCATTTACTACACCACAGTCAACCTCGCCGGGTATTATAAAGCTAAGGCTAAGTAGAGCCAAATCATTTCGATTCATATAATTGAACTTGAGTAATTTGTGCGATTCATTCATTGAGAATAATACAATATAGAATACGCTTAATTCATTCATTCAATTCGTTCCTACTCAATTCAATGTCAATATCAGAAACAATTCAATTAAAATCAATTTATACATAATCATTTCAATTTAAAATCATTATTGGAATAATATACGGCAATAATGGTAATCCAATATGCTATGCAATTCAAATTAATATAATTAAGGTAATTTTACAAACTAACCCTAATCTAGTCATCCATTGTTTATAATCATGCATGATGATGTAGTTTTAAGTTATCCGATATACAGTTTTCTTTTTTTTTTGGTGTCACATTATATAAAAGATGTGTATTGAAGTTCTTTAAACCAACACCCATGGAGAGGCGCTTAACAAATGGACAACACCACATGAATAAGTCTTAGCCTACAAGACTTTTCATGGTATTTAATTATTACATTAGCCAGTTAATAGGGTAAAGGGACCTAAAAGCTAAGGCCCTACAAGATCTTGTAACAGCACCTACTTAACCCTATTTTTCAATGGCTTTACGGCTTAGCCGTGGGTGACTTACGGCTTAGCTGTTGGTGACCTATGGCTTAGCCATAAAATACACTACAGCTTAGCCGTACTTGACCTACGGCTGAGCCACGGCTTATCTACGGCTTAGCCGTAACACGTTTCATAGTTTAGTCGTAGAAGAAAGTCCCAAATTGTAGCTCTCTGGATTTTGAGCCGTAACTTGTCTATGGCTTAGCCGTAAGCTGCAGGTTTTCTGAAGCAAAATCAATGTAGGTTTAATTCACTTCAGAACCTTTCAACTTGGTTTGTACTAGGATATTCCCTACTCTATTCAATCGTTCTACCATATCAACCTGGTGTTTTGATTCACAATTCATCAGGATTATTAAAAATCGCATTTTTGTAGTAAAAATTTAGATAACAAGAATATGGGGCTGAATGCACATTAGGATTTAGTAAACTTACAAGGATCATAACATACTATTATGCATTGAACCAAAATTTGCTTCTAATCGCCTTAGTTTAGAATTAAAACTACTACTCTTGCTCTTGGCTCAACTTGAGATGACACACCCAATTCTTAATCCTAAAAATGACACGCATATAAGGGATGAGGAAGGAGATGAGTACATACTTACAAGAGGAGTCTTCTTTACTCCTTAATCATAAGACTTGTGGAAAGGAAAGAGGTCTTACCTTAGAGATCGATTAGAAGGAAAAACTGTTTGAATCCTTCACTTCACGGAATATGATGAAAATAAAAGACACTGGAGATGATAATAGGAGCCTCTAATCACACATGCAAACTTCTAGTCTCTTGATTTGATGAGAAATGGTGAAGGAGGGAAGAAGAATAACAGTTTTAGAACAAGGAGAGCATCAGGGGAAGAAAAGATCAAATGGTAACAGTTGAGCTCTTTTATACAGAATAATTTCTAAAGTTTATAAGAAAGTCCATATTTCTTGAGGTAATTTCAGTTTAACTCAAATGAGGGTTCAACTAATTCAAACGAATTCGTTTACGTTCAAGTCAAATACGGAAGTTAACAAGCTCAATGAGACAAATATGATGATATCAATATAGAAACCATGAATTCTAGAATGGGCTTTTATTACCTAATTAAGGTTAAACTTGACCCAAACTACCTATCATTGACCCAAACTTGACCTATTAGTTTGAATGAGACAAAAGTAAACTAAATCTAATCTAATTAAATACCAAACATCATTATTTAGGCTAAATCTATGTTAATTACTTAATACACTACTTGACTAGTAGCTAAACGTGCTTAATTAGAATCAGAGTGTTATACGGATACAGTTCTACAAAATGATGATTACTAGTTGGATATCACAAATTTAGAGGTTAGAGATTTTTTTGAAGATGAGAATGGCCAGCCTCTGAGCAATGAAGCATTTAGTGTTAAGATTGAAACCCCTCCTGGCAAGATCTAGAAGACCAAACAAATTATTATTATTATTAGTATTTTTTGCAGAATCTCTATTTAGAATTATGTTTTCAGATATGTACCCTTTCATGGATATTTATGATGGATGATTTATTATTTTTCAATTTATTAATTTGATAAACTTTTTATGGATGTATTTTTTTATCATGTGATTGCTTAGTTATATTTTTTTATTATTTTTTGTTTAAAGGTATGAATCACGAAAATGGGGATACTCACTATCTTCTAGATAGTGCCATAACATATACCATTTTGAAAAACCAAAAGTTTTTCTCAAAATTGGTATTTAATCTACGAAAGGTATCCACCATAACTGGACCTATGCAAATACTTGAAGGCTCCGGAAGAGTCCACGTGACATTACCTAATGGTACTCATTTATTCATTAAAGATGCATTATTCTCTAGCAGTTCCTAAAGAAAGTTGCTCAGTTTTAAAGATATCAGAATAAATGGATACCACATTGAGGCTGCTAATCAAGGTAACAAAGAAATGTTACTTATTAATACTAGTATTGGAAACTAAAAGCAAAACCTAAAAACATTAAGTACACTTTCTTCAGGGTTATATTATACGACAATAATCATCGTCAAATCACATTTGATTTTGAGTAAAACGATACCGTTAAGCTCGAAGCGTAGCAACCCTCAGACCTTATTGCTTTGGCATGATATGTTAAGACACGTCGGGGTTACCATGTTAAAGAAAATCATTGATAATTTTGTTCGGCACTTCTTAGAAAACCATAGATTTACCATACCTAATGAGTATCTATGTATCCTATGTTCACAGGGAAAACTAATTATTCGACCTTAATTTATTAAATTGCATTAGAATCCCCATCCTTTCTGCAAAGAATGCAAAGAGACATTTGTGGATCGATAAATCCACATAGTAGACATTTAAGGTATTTTATGGTTTTGATTGATTCTTTTACCTGTTGGTCGAATGCTTGTCTACTTTCAACTAGGAATATCGTTTTTGCCCGCCTATTAACCCAAATCATTAAAGTTATTGCCCATTTCCTTCATAATCTTAAGTTTATACGACTTGACAATGCAGGCGAATTTACATCACAGGCCTTCGATGACTACTGTTCATCTCTCAGCATTGTTGTCGAACATCCTGTCTCTCATGTCCATATCCAGAACGGTTTAGCTGAATCCCTGATTAAGCGTATTCAACTTATTTTTAGGACTATACAGATGTAGTCCAAATTACCAGTTAGTACTTAAGGACATGCTGTGTTACATGTATCAATGCTCATTAGACTCAGACCCACAACCTACTATTAATACTTTCCTACACAGCTTATATTGGGACATCAACCTAATGTCTCCCATTTGTACAAGTTTGGTTGCACAGTTTTAGTCCCTATACCACCCCCTCAGCATACTAAGATAGGACTACAACGTAGGTTGATTTAATGACAAAGAAGGCTTTTCAGACTGAGGCCTGACTTGATGTGTTAAAATTTAGAATAGGCCCAGCTAGACCTACCTGACCCATCTCTTGCCCATAGTGCCGAGGGTTGGGTGGTTATGTATTTGGTTGGTTAGTTGGCTCAGAAAGGGGAGCAGCTTCCTTCTAGTGCAAACAGTAGACTAGATTTGTTATAGTTTTCATTCATGTTTACTTTCTGTTTGGGAGGTACATACATGCTGAGTAAACTACATTATTCAAAACAAAGAGACGCATTTGTGTGTATGTGTTGTCTGAAGTGACACAACAAAAAAAATCACTATGAAATACAGAAGAGCTTCTGTACTGGGTGAAGCCTTTGATAGATAATGCAAATTGTTCTGGGCTTAGATATATTTAGTTTAGCGGTTCTATAATGCAGATAATTTGTTGTGTTTTAGGCAAATTCTATTTGGCTGTACATTGTGCCTCAAGGGATTCGAAGCCTAATGAATTACAGCAAGCAAAGATGTGGAAATCCGCAAGTTATCGCCACAGAAAATGGTAATTCTATGTTTTCCTTTGTAGAAATTTTATTGAGTTGATCTGAACAGGTCATGTGCACTTCTCCAATCCATCAATGGCCAACCAATCATCCTATTTCTTGAACACATCGATCAGCATCCTTTAATTCTCTCCTTTATACTTGGCCGACCGATCATCCTATTTCTTGATTTATAAATTATAAGGCCTCAAGGTTTGATAATTAAGCCCTTAAATAAAGTTGACTTCCATGGTTCAATTCACCTATTAATAACAATATTATGGTTGTCTACTGAGTTTGAGTGCCAATTCACACTTCACAGGGTTGAGGTTAGGTGCCAAACTGCCAATCCACAGGGGAAGGAGCAATGAGACTATGGGTTGAGAATAAGGGTTTCTTCTTCTTCTGGTAGAAGGAAAATATTAAGGTTAATGAAGAACTTGTAATGAGGTTGGCTCTATAGTCTACACCATTTTTACCATGAATAACTCCCCCTTTTATAACTTCTCCCATATATAATCAACTGAAACCTTCACAAGAATGGAATAAACTAGACTACTTTGTAAAAATATCTGCTTTCATGTGCCAGTATTCAACACAGCATAATAGCTAAATTGACAAAAACCAACATATTTCATTAAAGGTATTCTCTCTGTATATATTCACCCGATTTCTGCATTGTCCTTGCAGCTGTTTTGATTTTCTACTCTCTTGTATGTTTTCTTTTACTTTCCATTTTTATAAGTTCCCAAAAAATTATAGACGATGGTATCGCTGGGTGTCTTCTCTAAGCAGAATTGAGTGGCCTATTTTCCTACTACATGGAAGCATGGAAGTGGCTCAAGTCAATATGTTATTTGTCTATTTTCTCTAATTCTACAGTTTATCCTTTTCACTCTAAATATGTTGTTTATAAGTCATGTCATGTATATAACTTTTTTGTTACTTAAACATAAGGAATTCTATTCAAGTTGCTTCCGTTTTTATTTTCCTTGGTTATTTTTGTGTAAATATGAGCAGTGTGCCCAGGAGGCTATGAATTTATAGGAAACTCTATGAAAACTTGATGGCTTAGATGATGCTTGCTTGAAAAATGTTACAGGTGTAGAGGTAAATATTCTCATAATTCTTTTTTCACTTTTTTTCACAAGATCTGGGTCAGCATGCAGCTCTATCACAAGATCTTTGGTTACTGGTTTGAGCTTATTTATAATTATCACTGCAGTTTGTTGGATCATTAGGGTCAAATATCGGTGGGAAATTCTCAGTGCCGCCAATTTATAATGGAACTTTTGATTGTTTTCGAAAGATTTACAGGAATGTGGCATATGGGGCCTCTATTGGGGTGCAGGTACATATCGAGTCCTTTTTTTATTTATTGTTCATCAATGGATATAATAGTTTGAGTTTAAAAAAAAGTAGTTGTATATCTGAAAGTAAGCTGGTCTTTTGTTATAATAGTACACTCAAGTTTATCTGAGTGGATCAAATCTACTATCTTGTCAAACATAGCAAGTTTATCTGATGGTCTCATTTCTGGGTTGAATGAATTCTATGATGCTGTAAATGGGGATGGGGATGTTTGGATCAACGAGAATTGTTTCAAGATCGTGGAGCAGCTGGGGAAGGTGAATTTGCCTGTCTATCTCATCACACAGATTCAAACAGACTAATTAGAAAGACCCATCTCATCATGTTAGTTTATGAATTTTAGAGTGGGGTTTTCTTTTCCTTATGTCTTTATCTGTTCTTCAATTTATAGACATGGGTTCCAGTTAAATAAAAAATATGAATAAAAAAAAGGGCGGCTCAGTGCACAAGACTCCCGGATAGCAGGGTTTGGGGAGGGCAAGATGTACGCAACTTTACCTTCATTTTGAAGAGGCTAACCTGCGTCCTCCAGGACGCTACCAGTAAGCCTTTACTATTGGGCAAAGCTGCCCTTCTGGATCAGAAATATGAATAGTGGGTTTTTATTTATATATTTTTTTAAAATCAAATCTCAATGGGCATGTTGAAATCTAAAGCACTCAAAGTGATTTTCATCTTAGAAGTATTTTATTTAAACAGGAATTGGTTCCATCACAAAATTAGTAGCCGCCACAAACTATGCAAGAAATGAAAGACTGGTGTTGAGAAAGTGGAAAGAGATAAGAACTAGATGATGCAGGCCGAACCCAAGTCCGGCCCAGATCACATGCTCGGAAGACATCCGATTGATACACTTTCTATTTTGTTATGTCCTATTTTAGTAAGTCTTATTTGTGTAGAATTAATCCTTTTAGTAAGTCTTATTTGTGTAGAATTAGTCCTTCTATAGTTAGAACCGATCACTCCTATATAAGGAGTAATATTCACTGTATTCGGTATGCTTTATCAATAAGAAAATTTCAGTTGTGCAAGATTTTTTTTGTTCCAGATTATCATCGTGACTGCCTTGAATCCTCGGATTCGAACAATCCCTCGGGAGATTGTTCTACTACCCATCCAAGATCTAGGGCTGCGCCAGATTGGTATCAGAGCCCCAGATCCGGTCGCCCACAACCTCTGTCTCATCTCTCAATCCACTCTGCTCACCGGTTCTCCTCTCCATCACCACCAGACGCCCACAAATCCTCAACTCCCAGGCCAACCATGGCCTCTGTCCCCACCCTTAAGCCATTCCCGATCAACCCAGACCCCTACAGCAGCCCAACTCCCCATCAGGAACCCTCACCCTGCCCATACTCCCTGCTCGTAACCCCGATCACCACCGAACACCCCAGACTCTGCCAAATCCCAGATGCCCTTTTTTTCTGTCCCAGTCGAATCACCGGAACCCATCTCTCTGTGACTTCCCACTTCCCGGACGCACTCGCAACCCAGCCACCCGATCGGAGATCCGACCCCTAAAACCACGCCCCTGTCGAAAACCCACCCCCTCTCGGTCTTTCCCGCACCACCTCCTCTTCCACTCCTAAACCCCCTATCTATTCCTCGCCCCTTTCCTACCCCCTGATCGTAATCAGATCCACCACTCACAAACCCCAGACTCTGCAACATCCAGCGATCTCCCAAATCCGAGTGAAAGAAACAAAAAAAAAAAAAAAAACCCAGAGCGCAACCGGAGCGAGAGAGAGAGAGTTGTGAGCAGAGAAGACAGCGGAGAAACAGCGTACCTGGCACCGGTGACTTCCACCGTCGACCTCACCGTCAGCAGCAGCGGCGGCCTCCAGATCTCTGTGACCGGTGACTTCCACCGCCGCTAGGGTCTCTGTGCTTCGTGCGCCAGATCCAGTACGCTCCCACCGGTCATCACCTCATCCTGTTGTTTTCGTCGTCGCCACCACTGCCGATCGTCACCACCTCCAGACGAACTGATCTGTACTCTGCCCCTTTCTCCAGCTAAGTTTCTCCTTGCCGCTTTACATCTGAGCTCTCTTTATTTCTTTCTGTCTCCACAACACCCGAAACGAAGGAAGCATCGCCCACATGTACCCAACCCGAGTTGTAAGCGGACCTAAGTTGGTGCGGCCCACCAACCCGAGTTGTGTCTAGTGATTTGTAAGCAGACCTAAGTTGGTCCGGCCCATCAAAAGACCGACCCGACCTACCTTCTTTGTTTAAAAAAAAAAAAAAAAAAAAAAAAGAGAAACTAGCAATCATGCCTCGAAGAGGTGATGATCTTCAGCATTAGATGACTGACCGCCAGAGGGATGAAACCATCCTTAAACTGAGTCAAGAATTAGAAGATGTTACGGGATGTCTCAAAATTGCAGAAACTGCCATTGCTGAGCTACAAACAAAGCAATTTGTTAGTCAAGAAGGATCCTCCAATATATCTATGGTTTACACGCCCGTCCAACCAGAAAGACCTGAAAATCATGAATCCATTCGTGATTTTATGGAGCGCCTTCTGGCTGAACGAGATCATCAGGTTCACCATGTTGCACCCCCACCTGATGACATCACTAGGAAAGTCAAAATTGACATTGCTGACTTTAGTGGTGATGCGAGTCCGAAAGTTTTTGTTGATTGGCTTAATTCTTTGGAAGACTATTTTGCTTGGTATGGTATGAATGATGCACAACGAATAGCCTTTACGAAAGTCAAACTGAAGGGTCCTGCTCGTATTTGGTGGTATGGTGTTGAAAACAATGAGCTCGCAGTAGGCCAGCCGATTCTCCGGTGGAATATTATGAAAGAGAGGCTCAAGGGCAATTTCCTTCCTTCTGATAATATGGATACACTTCACCAAGAATATCTGAGTCTCCAGCAAGGCAATATGACTGTGGAAGAATATACCAACAAGTTTCGCGAATACATTGTTCGCTGTAACTTGAGGACTGATGATCGTCTGACTATCACTAGGTACAGGGATAATCTGCGTGCCGATATCAGACGAGAGGTGGCAATGTTTGATTATGCCACAGTGGATGAAATATTCAATAAAGCCCGCAAAGCCCAACATGAAATTCAATTGCGGAAGCGTAATCTTTTCCAAGCCGGGGAGTCTTCCATAAAAAGAGGTCCTGATCCTACTTATAATCGCAACCAAGCAACAGTTTATAGGCCTCCTCCTCAGCGTCAAGTTCAGCAGCCTCCTCAGAATCCTCGGCCAGGGATGCAACAAAGACAGATGAATCCCCAACAGAATCAGAGGGGTCCACAGAACCAGCCTGATAATCGTGCTTATGCAAAAACAGACAAGAGGGATATTGTTTGTCATGCCTGCAAGCAACGAGGACATTATGCCAATGAATGCCCTCATCATAATTTATATACTTCAAATGAGCCTGAAACTGATACTCAGCATGATGAGCATGTCGAATCAGGGCACGCTGATATAGATCCTCCTTATGAAGATCAAACTGATCAGGTAGATTATGCAGATGCTGATGATGGTATTCCACTTCTCTTTCTAGATCGTCGTTTGCTAGTAGCGGATGCTAAAGAGGATGAAGATTGGAATCATGCTTCTATTTTTCGATCTCGTGTCAGATGTATGGATAGAGCATGTAATATGATTATTGATGGTGGAAGTGCTATGAATGTTATCTCCCAAGAAGCAGTTGATAAGCTTAAACTTCCCACGATAAAGCATCCAAGGCCATATAAAGTTGCATGGGTTGATAACTATTCTATTCCTGTTCGTCAGCAATGCTGTGTGCCTTTTAAGATTGGCAACTATGAAGATACTCTTCTCTGTGATGTCATACCAATGAACGTCACGCATATTCTTTTCGGGCGGCCATGGTTACAGAAGCTTAAAGTGATCACAGATCATGAACACAATACCTATGCTTTCAATTGGAAAGGTAGACGTATCGTGCTGCGTCCATTGCCAACTCCGCCATCCTCTCCTACCTCTTCTCCCGCTGCCGCCGCAGCTGCTCCTACATCGCATATTTTAACCATGCGGAAATTTGAAGTTGAAAGCAAAGAGCAAGGTGTCATGTATGCCTTGTTACTAAACAAGTTGCTGATGATTCTCATGCTATTCCTCAGGAAGTGAAGCTATTATTGGACAAGTTTGCCGACCTAGTTCCTGAAGAGTTACCCAAGGAACTACCCCCACTAAGGGACATTCAGCATGCTATTGATTTGGTTCCTGGAGCTTATTTGCCTAACTTACCTGCTTATCAGATGAGTCCAGCAGAACATGCAGAGCTGAAAAGGCAAATTGATGATTTGCTTCAGAAGAGCTATATAAAGGAAAGTCTCAGTCCATGTGGTGTTCTGGCACTTCTCACTCCGAAGAAGGATGGAAGTTGGCGAATGTGTGTAGATAGCCGTGCAATCAACAAAATCACGGTAAAATATCGCTTCCCTCTTCCTCGTTTGGACGATATATTAGATATGATGACTGGTGCATGTATATTTTCCAAAATTGACTTACAGAGCAGATATCATCAAATTCGCATAAGACCAGGAGACGAATGGAAAACTGCCTTTACAACAAAGGATGGTCTCTTTGAATGGATGGTCATGCCGTTCGGTCTAACCAATGCTTCTAGTACTTTTATGCGGGTTATGACACAATTATTGCAGCCTTATATTGGAAAATTTGTTGTCGTCTACTTCGACGATATTCTTATTTACAGCAAGTCAAAAGAAGATCACCTTCAGCATTTAGATAAGGTCTGCCAACTTCTCCGCCGGGAGCGTTTCTATATCAATCTCAAGAAATGCACTTTTATGAGTGCCTCTGTTATTTTCTTGGGATATGTAGTATCTGCAGAAGGAATTAAGATGGATCCTGCAAAAGTAAGCGCTATTCTTGATTGGCCAATTCCTACTACCCTTACTGAAGTTCGCAGTTTTCATGGTCTTGCTAATTTTTACAAAAGGTTTATCAGAAACTTCAGTACTGTAATAGCTCCTATTACTGATTGCATGCGGAAAGGTGACTTCAAGTGGACCAATGCAGCCACCAGGGCTTTTGAGAAGATCAAGCAAAAGATTACTGCAGCACCCGTTCTGCAAGTTCCTGATTTTAGCAAGCTATTTGAAATTGCTTGTGATGCCTCAAATGTTGGCATTGGCAGAGTCCTTAGCCAGGAAGGACATCCTATTGCATTCTTCAATGAGAAACTTTCTGATGCCAAGCGAAAGTATACTGCATATGATCTGGAATTCTATGCACTTGTCCAAACACTTCGTCACTGGAGGCATTATTTGATTGCAAATGAGTTTGTGCTTTACTCTGATAATGATGCTCTGCAACATTTACACTCTCAGCAGAAGATCAATGCTAACCGAGCTAAATGGAGTGCATATATACAAGAATTCAAATTTAGCATTCGTCATAAAGCTGGAAAAGATAACCTGATTGCGGATGCATTAAGCCGGAGAAAGCATCTTTTGACTGCTATGTCTATTAATGTGCCTGGTTTTGAGCAAATCAAACAAGATTATGCAGCCGACAAAGATTTTGGTTCTATTTATGCGGATCTCCTTAATGGCAGTCATATTCAACATCCTCATTATAGTCTTCATAATGGTTTTCTATTCAAAGGTACGCAACTCTGTCTTCCAGCCACTTCTATTCGTGAATATGTTGTGCGAGAGTTGCATGCAGGTGGATGTAGCGGACATTTGGGTCGCAACAAAACACTTGCCCTTGTCAGTGACAGATATTATTGGCCTCGTATGAAGACCAATGTGATTCATATTTGTGAAAGATGCCGAACATGCCAGATTGCAAAAGGAAACAAGAAGAATATTGGGTTATATCAGCCTTTGCCTGTGCCACATACTCCTTGGGAAGACATCAGCATGGATTTTGTGCTCGGTTTACCCATGACTGCTAGAAAGGTTGATTCCATCTTCGTTGTTGTTGATCGCTTTTCAAAGATGGCACACTTCATTCCTTGCACTGCGACTGCTGATGCTTACAAGGTGGCCAAATTATTCTTCAAGGAAGTTGTTCGACTCCATGGGCTTCCCAAAACTATTGTTTCTGACCGCGACACAAAGTTTATGAGCTACTTCTGGAAGACATTATGGATGCTGTCCAACACCAAATTTAATTTCTCTACTGCTTATCACCCTCAATCTGATGGACAAACAGAGGTGGTAAACAGAAGTCTTGGCCAATTGTTACGTTGTCTTCTACGTGACCGAATTACAAATTGGGATCAAGTGCTCCCTATGGCAGAATTTGCTTACAATAATTCTGTCAACCGATCAACTGGACTTTCACCATTTGAAGCTGTTACAGGAGTTCGTCCTCGCCTCCCTGTTGATCTTGTGCCATTACCAGTTGATGCCTAAGTGAGTGCAGATGCTGAAACTTTCTTCCAACACATGCAGCAAGTCCATAATGAAGTACGTCGCCATATATCTGCCAGCAATGAAGTTTATAAGCAGCAAGTTGATAAACATCGTCGGTTTGTTGAATTTAACGAAGGCGATATGGTTATGGTGCGTATTCGACCTGAGAGATTGCCACCTGGAGCTAACAAGAAATTACACCCTCGAAGTTCAGGTCCTTTCAAGATTCTCCAGAAGATTAATTCCAACGCCTATATTCTTGATACCCCTACTGATTTAGGCGTCAGTTCTTCATTTAATGTCGAGGATCTTACTCTCTATCGTGGCCATGATACTGAAGGAGAAAATGAAGAGTAGCTTATTTTTTTACCAGTTAATTCTCCACCTCCTGATGAAATTATTGATGTCCTTGATGATCAAATTATTTCTACACGTCAAGGAGGTTATCAGAAGTTTTATGTACGCTGGCGGAATCGTCCTATCTCTGATGCTACGTGGATTACAGCTACTGACTTCCAGCGCATCAATCCTGATCTTTATGAGAGATATCAAGCGCTCAACTCGCCGGAGTCGAGTTTTTCCAAGCCGGGGAGAGCTGATGCAGGCCGAACCCAAGTCCGGCCCAGATCACATGCTCGGAAGACATCCGATTGATACACTTTCTATTTTGTTATGTCCTATTTTAGTAAGTCTTATTTGTGTAGAATTAATCCTTTTAGTAAGTCTTATTTGTGTAGAATTAGTCCTTCTATAGTTAGAACCGATCACTCCTATATAAGGAGTAATATTCACTGTATTCAGTATGCTTTATCAATAAGAAAATTTCAGTTATGCAAGATTTTTTTTGTTCCAAATTATCATCGTGACTGCCTTGAATCCTCGGATTCGAACAATCCCTCGGGAGATTGTTCTACTACCCATCCAAGATCTAGGGTTGCGCCACTAGAATTCCAGAAGTGAAATAATGCCAAAATAGTGATTGGGGAAGAAGGAAGGAGGAAGGAGAATATTACACTTTCTACTTAAAAAGCTGACCCAAGACTAGGGATGCATATGGGCTGGATCTAGATTGTAGAATCACAGTTGATCTTGACCCAAACCCATCTTTATAAATCTGGCTTTGAATGTGACTTAACATGAAACCTATTTCTTATATTTGGATTTGTCATGAACTTAAAACTAAATGTACCCAATTCTGAATCTTGAATTGAAATCAGGTCTAGAGTGCAATAGTTAAATGAATAAAAGGGAATTTCTTGTCCTACACATGATTCTCATGGGCACCATGCATGAAGACCGTCAAAGTGGTGGGTTTCTCTTCTATTTTCTTTTTTGAAGAAGAATTTTATTGCTAATTATCATTCAAATGGGCATGTTGTAAGCTCTATGCATACTCATATATATGTAAATGTAGTCTTTATCGAACTGTTATTTGATTAACAAATCTTTTTACAAGTTTATCGTTTCTTTTGGTTAAAAGCTTTGAATATGTGATATTTACCAATGTTCATGCCAAGTTTCAGATTTACCATTTGTTTTCATTGAACATTTACTTTTTCTTTTTTCGTTAAATGGATTCATACTTGCCCTTCTATTCATTTGTTTGTAATGGTTTGTTTTCAATATATGATAATAGAAGCGATGACTCGCTCACAATGAACTAAAGTAATGACGCACTATTGTTGATTTGAAATTTAGATTTAATTTTGCACCATATAAAATAAGATCTCTAGTAACAACTACTGTCTAATATCCAATTCTTTTGCAAATGATTTGCAGGTGGACATTCACATTAACCATTATCTATTTTGTGGTATGCCTTGCTCCTTCACTTTTATTCATTTTCCAAGAGACAGGATTCGATGACAGAATTTCTAGTTATATATTATGAGATGCATACCGTCTAAATAACAAAACGACTTGTACTTACTCCAAACATGATAAAACGAAAACTGCAAATTTGATTAGGTTTTTGAATGCAAGCAAGTGAAGTTGGAAGATAATTTCAATCCTTTCTTACTTTACCTTTGACAATCTTTCGTTCTAGCTTGGGGCACTGATATCAATTCATGGGTGCTGGGTATGCTCCAGCCTTCCAAACGAGGAACGGAATGGTTATGTGAAGCAGATCTATAAGAAAGCAAATCTGCAAGTGATACTCTCAAAATAAACAAAAGGCTGCCATCAAATTGCTAAGTTGTCTTGTGCAAGAGAAGGTCGAGCAAAACGCCAGATCTTGGGGATATCTAATGCAAACTGTTTATCAGGTTAGTCAGTCCAAACTCTCTCCTCAATGACCAACCACCCTCATTGCCAAAGTGACCCATCTCCATCCCTCCATCACCGTTCACAGCAACTACAAAACCACAAAAGGCCACCATATTCACCCAACTCATCTATCAGAATTCAGAACTCACTTCACCTGATCACCTCTACATGGGACTGAGTTTGAGGAAAGCAGGATTTTTTTTTATTCGTTGCAAGTAAATCCAAGGGCATTTTTGGCATTTTTTAAAGAGAGAAGGGAAAACGCAGGAATCTCTTGAATCTGGTCTGTTGTCCTATCTTGAAGGACGATGGAAAAGCTTAAGGCCATCTCACCTTGTCCACAACCCAACCAACATAACAGCACCAGATGCTTCATATTTAACTATTTGAAGGTTGTGCAGCCCATTGGAGAGAAGGGTTGTGTGACCCAACCAATAGAGTTATTCTTTATCGATCATTGGGTTTTATGTGGTCCATAAAAGTGTGATGACAGTATTTAAGTTGACAGCAAGTGATTATTCTACTGCCGAAAACACTTTGGTAAACATTACAACTTTTTTTCAACTGCAATCATATTTTTTCTTATTGGTTTTATACTGAATTGGAAAGTTTATCTATTTAACTTTCTACTAAATCAAGGTTACCTTGATTTTCTTCAGGCTACGTGGAGCAAGAGGAGGGAATGAAGCGAGACCCTGAATTTTCTATAAAAGTGATGAAGGTCATAGAGCAATCAATCTGAACTTTCTGGCTTTGGTATACATATAAAAGGATAGTCACTCGGATCCCATCAAGAAAGAGAGTGAGGGGAGTCATATGAACAATATCAACAACTAGATTATATGCTTTTTTGTGGTTGTGTGATTGGATTGCAATTCATACACTACAATTGAAGGACTAAAACTTATTTTTCCACCTATTTGAATTTGAATAACAATTATTTTCTTTGAATTAAGCTTGGGTTGTAATGGTCACACGGAAATTGCAGAAATAACAATGGTTGAGGAAGAGATCATCTGCCCAGAAAGAAAAATAAAAGAGTTGAAACTGCATTTGTTCCAAGACCTCTAGCCAATATTGAAATCAGAAACCAACACCTGATCAGAGAAAGCAGAGCTTCTTTAATTAGGCTCGGTTTCAGAATCCACATTCACGTCTTCCTTCTGGGACTCGCTTTTCTCGTCCTCCTCCTCTAGGCACTGAAGATAGCTCATGGGCCTAGCGTGAAGCAGATCTGAATAGGACCATTAATTGGTTTACTTGGCTTGCCCACTTCTTATTGCAGGAATGGTTTGACTACTCTACCTGCTGGTCCTTTTTGTTTACCTTTTGATCCATTGGGACCTGGAAACCAACACCTTGGTCATGTAATGCTTGGGAAAATAGGTTGCTGGTCATATATGTAGCCAAACTTACAGTTTGAACGCGACATTTGGGTGGCCACATTTACGATGCAAGGAATACCTATTTTAGTATAAGCGCTTTTCCTTTATATAATGTCCACTCACCCTCACATCTTTAGGAGGGAAATAAACAGATTTTAATTGTATCCAAATTTTTGGAAAAAAATCCAAAAACCGGTTTCACCATTTTTGGAGGCAAAAAATATTTTTTAATTATAAAAACCATTTAAGCGGCAGAAAAATAACCATCACTAAAAATAGAAATAGCGGCAGTAAAACACCGCCGCTAAAACTGATTTAAAAAGCTGAAAGAAAATATTTAGCAGCACATTTAGATATTAATAGCGACGGTTGAAAAACTGCAGCTATTGCTTGTTGACTGAACACACACTTTCCCACCACAAAAAGGCGGAGAGACACAATGACAGAGGGTTTTACCGACATATCTGCCACAATAAAGTTGCAGCGGCAGTTTTTATTTTTTTTGCGGTTTGCAATGCCAATAGCTAACTCATGATGTGATTAGAACGAATCAAGGTTGGAACTACAAAATTTGCCTTTTGGGAGGGGGCAATATGTACATAAAAAACTTTCAAGGGACGATTATAAAAAAAACTAAATTTTCCTATAACTTAAAGGGGGCTTTCCTTATTTTCCGGATGAAAAAAGAAGTTTTTCGCTACCACATGTTTTTTGTTTCAAAATTTTTTTGAGGGTTGGCACCCTCGCCACCCCGGCCCTTATCTTGCTCTGCAATTGGACTCCGCAAACATCGAGAGTTTGCTTGGAAGAAAACGAAACCACTCTCCAATTTTAGTTTTAGTGAAACGATCAGTGGTAAAGGGAGACACAGACAAACATAGTAATGAGATCGTCCCTTAGCCAAGACGTTGGAAAACTAGACAACAAACCACCTCAATATGCTTTGTTCTCTCATAAAACACATCACGAGGAGCAAATTTGAATGGCACCTGCTTTGTCACAAAACAAGGGAGGGAGGTGAAGGAGACGCCTATATCTTTTGACAATCTAAGGAGGGAGGTGAAGGAGACACCCATATCTTGTGACAATCTATGGAGCCAAAAATCTCTACTGTGGTTTCAAACTCTTGACAATTTATTGAGCAAAACAATCTCTACCTTTGGCAATTGTTGTTGCTTTGATGCCATCTGTTAGGTCAAACAATTAATCACAAGCATTGCAAAAGAGATGAAGAGAAGCATGCAATCATGACATACAGATTTTACTTGGTTCGGAAAAATTGCCTACATCCACGGGTTATTAGCATTTGCTCGATTTCACTATGAAAAAATTGCAACTCATTATAAGGATTTTCAATCCTCTAACCCTTAGCTTACTCACTCTTTACAGACTTCAATCTTACTTTCACAGCCCCTCTACCATTCATGATGGCTCACACTCCTAGCACCATAGGGGAGAGAGCTCTCACCTCTCTCACACCTCACAATGGCCATATGTGATTAGTCACTATGAGGAAAAAAGCTCTCACATCTCTTACTCAAAGTCTATGGTTATATTACACAAATATATAATCTCCACTTTCTTGGCACCCAAGAAGCTCCGGTACAGTAACCAAAATACCTATGACACTAAACCTGGTCACTGGCCAACCCAATGAACTGATCTGGTCAAATCTGAATACAAGATATAAACCTAACAATCTCCACCTTAAGTTAAATTTTAGACAGTTTGAGCTACCTTAAAAATATCTCGTTTTGTTTTCGCCTTCCCACACCTTATTGAATGATATGTCCCTGCATCAATATGGCATATACTTTATCTTCTCGTTAAACTTCACCTCGAACAAGGCTCAAATGCATTTATGAGCCCAAGTGGTGTCGATATATGGATCAATCACTATCCAGTGGTCGTGGTCAGATTTTCTTCACTTTTGTGCCGCTATAAAGATCCAATCACCACGAGTACGCTAAAAGAAATGGATTTAAATTTTGATTTCTAATAACTCTAATATGGTAGAAATAGTCTTTTGCCTTTTGATTCGTCAAACCTTGTTTTTTTTTTTTACTATGTCCCTTTTTACTATTGTGTAGATCTACTCATGATCAGTAGGTGCAAACGAATCTTCAATCAAACATTGAATGATCAAGATATTACAAAAACAAATTTCTACCCTTCATTTAGTCAAAGGTGCATGTTGACCAATACTGACGCCACTGCTAATGTTATCCCTATGCTGTAATATGCAATTTGGCTTCCTATGCTAAAAAGCAGGATGGCACTGGGCTTCACTATATCCAGTTCAAAAAAGACCTAAACCTAAACCAACCTAGTTAAACCGGAATACAAGATATAAATCTAACATATATTAATAAATGTATGACCGATATATTTATATGGGCTTTAATCCTATTAGAAGTATTTCTATACAACTACAGTGAGATTTTAGGGGGCCTACTTTAAGTCCCATTTGGGGATGGGACCGGGGGGATGGAAGGATCTATGTGGGACAATTTAAAATATTAAGTTTGATCCCAATCATATTTCTCTAACCCCTTCATCCGTAGCCCACAAATTCAGTTCATTCGGATTGGTGTACGATCAATCCATCAGTCTAGTAAATTCGGATTTGACCGAAACTTAGAGCGTGTAATTATCAAGAGGATTCCTATGTATTGCAAGATTTGAATTAGGTGATAGATGAGATCCACTTAAACTTCTCACAAAACAGTGGTGAAAATTAATTCTCATAGGATTATTTCCATATTGATATATAAGGTAGTTTACGCGTATTGAGAATTGTAAGGCTTAAGTTACAAGGCCAGCTATGTGTAATTTAGTTTGGCCACGAATCATGTAGTTAATATGTGGCAATACTTGGACCATGCGCTTACAGCCGATGTTGGACTTGGCCGAACATGGGCCTATGTTTCCGAAGGTAAATGGGACGAAAAATGCATTGGTCCATGCAACGTGGTCAGCTCGCATTCACCGTCTTTTATATTTATGCTTTGGAGTTCGACATCCAGTGAAGGTTGCACTCCCAAGAAATTTGAATTGCACTTCAGTGGAGCCTAACAAAATAAATAACTTCATCTTAAAAGAAATCTACACAAAGTTTCACCTTTGTTTTTGTTTTTTAGGTTGGATTACTCTTGTTCAGATCAGGACAGCTGAGTAAATTTCATATGGCCTTAGTGTAATAGCTCAATAGTGCAGCTCCAACACAAAGTTTCACCTGAGTTGGACTTACCATCATATTCATCACATGTGAAGCACATTGCTTAAATTGTGGAGGTAGGGATCTTGAAAGTTCTCTAAGACCAGCTGCATGCAAAAGTTGAAAAACATTGGAAGGACCATTTTGAAGGCCTTAGAGTTGTCTTAATCATAGCGATTAATGTTAGTACTACAAGACCGAGCTGCCTTTCATTTAACTGTTACTAATTTTTTGGGTAATTTGATCATATGTAATTTATTTTAAAAGCATTTCTTTTCTTAATTTCAATAGTAGAGAGGGCCAACATTAAAAAAATTAACCTAAAAGAGTACAAACACCCAATGAAAGACAACACTAACAAAAGTGTACAATACAAAAAGGCCCCCAAAACCAGCTTATAAAACAAAAGAAGAGCCTACTTAGAACCTACTACAAAATGGAGACAGACCACCCAACAGCAGGATTTAAAACATAGACCCAGCCAGCCCAAGCCCAACATGGGCAAAAAAGGTCAGGCCCAAGCCCACCCATTTGGTCAATTGTGCCTAGCTGCTTAGTCGGGCCATTCCAGGAGTTGGGTTTTTGTCACCTTATCCATCCCAGGCCCAATTACTAAACAGTCCCAGATATACACCCAACCCCTGCCTAAATTAGGCTGGCCCGGCCATGAGGACTCCTACACAAAAGACAGGGAAGGGGCTATAAACCCTTATGGCCAAGAAAATTGTAGAGAGAGGAACCTCTGAGGAGTGACGTCTTTCTTCAAGTCACAGAAAGCCCAGCAGAAATCTACCTTCAGCTGTGAAAGAGCCCATTCATGAGATGGCTTACTGTCATAAAAACAGGACTTGTTTTTCTCAAATGAACCCAAGAATTTCAGATGCAGTTCCTCCGTGACCATTTGCATTCTCATTGAAAGAAATTTCAGTTTCATCTTTCACTCACTAGACTAGATACAACAGAGACACATATCAGCCGTTTCTTGCTTTATTCCCTTTCAAATTGAGTTGTTTCCTTTGGATTTCCAATGCCATTTTCTTATTGGGTTCTTTTCCGCTTTCTGATTTTCTCTCTATGTTAGAAATGTCATTCTACAATGTTTTTTTTTCTATTCTTGTAACACCCCATCCCATATCGCCTGGTGAAATTAGATAAATTCACACGGGGACGTGTAACCATGTATGTCATTACTAGTAACTTTGGCTAAAGCATTTTGGGTCATGTGACCGGCTTATCAAGTTATTGGGCCAGTGAACTACTTGGGTCGTTACAAATGATATCAGAGCCTACCACCACATGGAAATGTGAAATCCCTAATCCCGCTAGAAAAGCCCTTGAAGCAAGATCAGGACAGAGCTAAGGTACACAAAACTGTGAGTCAAGATAGGAAAATTCGTAAGGGACACATGTGTAAAATGCTTTAGTCCCACATCGCCTAGTAAAGTTAAATATATCCATACGGAGACGTGTGGCCTTAAGGGGAGTAGATTGTAACACTCAATCCCATATCGCCGGTTGAAGTTAGATAGATCCACACGAGGACGTGTAACCATGTATGTCACTACTAGTAACTTGAGCTTAAGTATTTTGGGCCACGTGACAAGCTTACCAAGTTATTGTGTCAGTGGGCTACTTGGGTTGTTACAGCTCTTGTCATGTAAATGTCAATTTGACATTTCCTTAGATGCCACAGAAAGTTTTGGGGAAGTTTTGAATTTGACATTTCCTTAGATGCCACAGAAAGTTTTGGGGAAGTTTTCAGTGAACCAGATCAATTAATAGGTGAGAAATATGAGGCAAGCTCCACTATACAAAAGGTAGCGGTCTCATAATTTGTTTCACTAGAAAAGTGCATCCTAACTATAAACATTGCATAGGGATCTTTTGCCCACATGCAAATATGATGAAGCCTGGTAAGTTGTGTGTGTGTGTGTGTGTTTTTTTTTTTTTTCCCCAAAAGGGGGATATATTAAGTAGAACAGGTACAAATTTGTAGTGATTCGTTAGTACATAAGGTGAATGTTTTTTCTTCTGAATTGTCACAAAAAACTAAGGTTTATGGTACCAGATTGAAAATTCTGATGCCATTAGAGATTGAAAGAGTTTAGTTCCCATGTTTTCCTTCATTAAAAATGTCAATTTTGATTGCAGCTAAGCTACTCAAAAGACTCAGTTTTTCATTTTTGATCTTTTTGGGGTTAGAATGTCCTATATAAGATGTTTGAAGTGAATAGTAAAGGCTCAAAGTTTCAAAGAAAATATAAGAAGGACAATGAAATATTACATAGAGCGTTAAGCTCCATTTTTATTTTTTGATCAGTAACAGAATTTCATTAAAACAATAAAAGGAACAGACGGACCAAATTAAAAAAGGTACGAGAGAGGTGTACCACTCCAATTACAAGATAATACCCTTCCAAGGGGGTAGTCTATCAACCATTTCCTTAGCTAAAGTATCTACCATAGAGTTGGCCAATCGTAGCTCATAACTAAAAACAACGTCCAATGTGGAAGACAAGTTCATGGATTTCATTAATGTGAAATTGAAATCTCCAAGGAAAAGCCTTTTAATTTGACACCTAAGCAATGACATTAGAAGAGTCACTCACCACTATGAGCACTTCATGGAACAATCTTAAAAAATGCTGAAGAGCTTATAATATAGCTAATATCTTCGTTTCATTAGAATCACACACCCCTATATGCTTAGAAAACATAAATAAAACCTCACCACTATTTTTACATAATACAACATCAATACATGCTGCCCCTGTCTTCCTCTCACAGTTCTATCGACAGCAAATTTAAGCACACCAAGACTGGGAGGAGTGCAAGAAATTGGTTTGCTTTACCCACATCCCAAACAAGCTTCCCAGTTCAATTAAAAGAATATCTAAGATTAAAATTAAAGAACTCCTTTCTAACCAAATTACAATTTGTAATCATCAAGGTAACCCTATAAAACAACTTCGTTAAGAACAAGAAACACCTTTGAAAATTCCATCATTCCTTTCTCTCCAAATAGACCAAGGAATAGCAAATTGTAGCATCCGCCAAAGAACACACCCACACCAAGACAAGTACCCTCTCAACCAAGACTCCGCTGCTTCCACTGTTGTCTTTAGACAACTCTAAGCAATGCCGCACCTGCTAATGAAGTGGCTCTAAATAGTTGCTGCTACTTCACAATGAAGGAAAAGGTGACTAACAGTCTCCTCCTTACGACACATGATACAAACATAAGAGATATTTAGTCACATCAACCATCTTTTTCTTAGATTATCTATTGTCGACACCTTAGCTGTAACAACTAATCAGCACTATACCTCCACCTGGGGAGAAAATAAACTCAACCAAACAAGAGAGGAAAAAGCTAGAAAAGGTTAGAATCCCTCTAAAGCTGAGACAAAAGCTTTTATCGAGAATTCCTTGGATATAGATGGCTCCCAAATCCTAGAATCCTTAAGTCCCTACATAAAAATAGAGTTAAGCTCTATTGTATATTGTTTTCTTCTAGCTTATATATTTCTATTTCTACCTTTTTAGTTAGCTATAATAAAAGAGTGGTAGTTCTTACCTAGCTATCCAGGGTTCAAATCCTAGATATGCCGCATTTTTCACATGTGTGGGCTTTTTTTTCATGTGTGTTTTGCATATGCGAACTTTCTGTCCCATGTGTGTGGACTTCCTTTCCCATATGTGTAGGCTCTCTCTTGTGTCGCAGCCCCCCGGCTAGGGTACTAAAGAAAAAAAACTTTCTTGATTTCACAATCACACAAAAATTAGATAAGATTATAAATGGCAATATTGATTTGATGATGGAGAGCAAATACTTTGGATAAGGTTGTGCAGTCCAATGAGTTTAGAAAAACAAAAACTCTCTAGACATGCCTTCATACTAAAAGTGCTAAAATTGAATTAAAAAGAGTAAAAATCCATAATCTATTATAAGACCTATTATTATAGGTGGATGCTCACATTGGGACCTGCATAAGATAAAGAAAGTACGTAGGGTTAGAGTCCTACTATATTAAGTTGCTTGGGAAGAAAATAATCTTATTCTATAAATAGGATCTTTCTCTCCACTTATTATGTACACATCTCTTAATAAGAAGAAAATCTCTTTCCTTTCCTCTATATTTTTCTTTATTTGATTCTCTTATTTTTCTTAACACGTTATCAGTGCGAAGGCCCTTCTTTTTCTTTTTCTTCTAGTTGGAAAAAAAATGGCTTAGAGCCGAGCTAGTGAAGCTGCCATCCACGCAGCAGCGCTGACGTGGCCAGAAAGATTTTCGTCCGTAAAACTTTAAATCACGATATATTGGCCGTTAAGAGTCTAATTGACAATCTGTTTGAACCTTCAAAAAACTCGCGAGCAGATCTACATATTGCAAGTGAAAGGAGGAAGATTCAACGGTGAAGTAATTTTCATTATTTATGATCTTTCTTTGTTTAATAATTATTTATGTCCCTTTATCTTTATTTCTTTGTATATCTGTATATAATTAGAATATTATTTGTAGATGAATGGTTTATGTCCCTTATTAAAGGGGGATCAAGATGGGATAAATGGATCATGAATAGAACCAGAAGTTTTATATTAACCCAGACATAAAGTTCCGCACGTTAACATAAGAACCAAAAGTTCTCTCTAATCAAGACTAGAAGATCTGTGGATTATTAAATTTTGAAATTAGAAGTTATCAGATTCACAATATAAACCTGGAGATTCATATTCTTAATCACGCCTAAAGTTTGATGTTTAGATCTAGATCTAAAGCAGTCAATATTAGGCCATAAAATCAAGTCAAAAGTCTTGATAGAACTTGAAGTTTTAATTCATGAACCTTAAGTTCTAAATCTAGAAAGAAGTCTTTCAGAAGCTGCTATTTTGATTATTAAAGTTGAAAACCTGACGTTTTAACTTTAAACCGGTCGACTTGATCTGACATGACTTACCCCTTACTTTAGTCTTAATGTTTTAAAGTTTCATTAGTTATTATTTATCTTTTATAATTCTTTGCATATCAATAATTATATATATCTTTTACAGCTCTTACATGATAAGTTAGGTCACCCTGAGGCTACTATGTTAAAGAAAATCACCTGACATTCTTTTGCTAAGATTGCATCAAAATCATCATCCTTTCTGTAAAGGATATAAGGTGACATTTGTGGGCCCATAAATCCTCCTATGGGCCTTTTATGTATTTTATGGTTTTGAATGATACCTCCACCTGTTGGTTGGATGTTTACCTATTTTCAACTAGGAACATAGTTTTTGCCGGCTTATTGACTCAAATCATTAAACTTATGGCCCACTTCCCTGATTACCCTATTAAGTTTATAAGACTTGATAATATAGTTGAATTTACATTACAGGCTTTTGATGACTACTGTTCATCTCTAGCAATTATAGTCGAACATCTTGTCCCCTATGTTCACACCCAAAATGGCTTAGTTGAATCTATGATTAAGTGCTTAGGGACATGCTGTGTTGCATGCATCAATGTTAAATAGACTTCGACCCGCGGTATACAATGTCAAAGTAATAAAGTCTTAGTATTACTAAGTTTCAGGCTTAACGATATCGTTTTTCTCTTAATCGAATGTAATTCGATGATAGATATTGTTGTATTATATAAACTTGAGGAGAGTGCACTTAATGTTTCTAGTATTTATTTTTGGCAACCAATGCTTGTAATGATAAATAACATTTTCTTGTTACCATAACTTGCAGTCTCAATGAGGTATTCATTTATTCTGATATCTTTGAAACTAAGCAAGTTTCTTTGAAAACTGCTTGAGAACAATATATCCTCAATGAATAAATGGGTACCATTAGATAACGCCATATGGGCTTTTCCGGAGCCTTCAATGATTTGCACATATCTAGTTATGGTGGATACTTTGCATGGATTGAATACCAATTATAAGAAACACTTTTGGTTTTCAGAATGGTATGTATTATGACACTATTTACAAGACAATAAGTATCTCTAGTTTCATGATCCATACCTTAAACAAAGATAATAAAGAAATGTAACTAAACAATCACATGATAAAATGTAAATATCTATTAAATTTCTATCAAACTAATAATTGAAAATAATCAAATCATTCATCATTAAAGAATAATATCCATAAAAAATAAATATCATAAAACATCCTTCTAAAGTTAACTAAACAAAAATTCTACGAAATTAAAAAAAAACTTATTTGGTCTTCTAAACCATACCAAGGGGGTTCCTAACTTAGCATGGAATGCCTCATTACTCAGAAGTTGTCCATTTCATCTTCAAAGAAGTCTTGAGTTTCCAAGTTTGTGATATCCAATTGAAAATCATCATTTTGTAGGACTGTATCTCAATCTTGCCTAGTCTTTCAGATAATTTGACTCTGCAGAATAAGTAGAGGCCTTGTGTGCATTATATTGTTCCACCACTTCCTTTGGTGCATGACAATTACTTGACCAATGCACATTCCTTCTACATCTGTGGCAAGGGTCATCAGAATGGTGGGTAGATTTATATAGTAGATTATGGTTTTGGTTCTGATTATGCTTTTTTTGATGATCATACCACTTCTAGTGATTTTTTAATTTTAGAAGGGGCGAAGGGGGAACCTCCTCGTCTGGAGGAGTTGTTTCTTCCACCTTTACTGGAGGGATGGTGTCTCCTACGCCCATTCTTCTGCCTCTATTTGAACTAAAATTGGCATTTGCTTCACGCATTGCCGTAGATCCAGTTGGTTCGAAATTGTGATTTCTATCAAGACTTTATTGTTTTACTCAGCAATAAGGAGATAAGAGATGAGTTCTTAGTATCTACTGCTGCAGGATTACATTTGATACATAAAAAGTGGACAATGTTTTCTCCAACATCTACTCTTTCATAATTTTTTCCCCATACAATCTTAACTGAGAAACAATTTTTAAAAAAGCAAAGTTGTACTCAAATACTATTTTGTAATCCTGAAATATTAGATTCAGCCATTCGTTCCAAGCAACTAATAATATGACGATCTTTTGGTGATCATACCTATTTTTCAGGAATTTCTGAAGACTTGCTGATGTCCTCCTTGGTGAGGTGTTCGTTCTCAAGGTCATCGTGTATATGATGATGCAAGAAGATTAGTGCTAACACTCTGCTTATCGAGGATTCCTTATTGCTTTCTACTATGGTCTCTGTCACGACCCGAGCCCAGAATTCGGGGGTTAGCGAAAAGCTAAACCGGTGACACAAGTACTCCCGTGCACGTGCATCCAAACCCAGTCCAGATGTACGCACACAAGGGATCTAACACGTGCGAGCTAAGCGTATGCGGAAGCTGTACATATCATAGCAAGCAACAAAGGAAAATAGCGGAAGCCAAAACAAATGTGAAACGGAAAAGACAAGATAATTACAACTGGAAAACCAATACAAGTCTGAGTACACGACAAAATGAAGACGTATAATATACAGAGTACAAAGTCCAAAGTGCCAAAGTGCCAAAATACAAAGTCTCAAAAACCAAAACTCAAAACAGAAGGCCACTGATATGCATGCACGCACTCGGCAGAGGTGATCAGGCCCACTCTGCCAAACCGGAGGGTGCCTCTACACTCGGCCCTGCAGCCTCTTCGACCGCCGGGGAGCTGGGCAAGGGATCTGAGCCTGCAACACCACAGACAGCACAAATGAATAAAACGATCCAGCAAATACAAGTAACAGGGGTGTAACACTCATAGTATCAAATAGAATAAGGACAGAATAGTAATTTCAGAGTTTCATCTTAGTATGCTAAGCAAATCGTGCATAGAAGTAAAGCATGATATTTGGATCAAAGCATAGAAAAACTGAGCGAAGTGGCTACTACGTTAACCATATTCTCTCCAATAGAGAGCAGAGCAAAGCAGAGCAGAGGAGAACACCACTGACCGGGCCAGGGTACAAGTGGGTCTCAGTTTCCTGGGTTCCGGGGTCCCAAGACAAAGCAACACTGCAGTAATACAGAGATACAGAGATCTAAGCCAAAGGTAGCCCCGTCGGGCATCCTAGGGTTGAGGTTGAGTAGAGCCAGACTAATACCAATCAAATCAAATCCATAGAAAGGGAGATTATCCGCTTTGGACTCACCGATGACAAAGACCGGATCTTATCCTCACGTATTAACCTCTGGGCAGAGCCACCAGGGAATACTCAAAATCAGAGATAGACAAAGCTAACAAAGCATATATATTAAGTCAAAGCACAGCATAGATCAAAGCTTAGTGCAGAACGAAGAATAAAAACAGATATACAGAACGAAAGCAAAATAACGGCGGAATGCATATACATAGATTGGCAGAACAGAGGCAAAACTATAAACAATATGCAATGCATCTCAGATTAATACGGAGTCAAGGTTCATTACAAGCCCATACTAATCTAGTTGTTCACTGTCACTAACCTTGCATGTTGATGTAGTTTTAAGTTATTCGATGCACCGTTGCCATCCTAGTGTTGCAATGTAATCCTTATGTGCATCGAAGTCCCTTAAACCAACACCTATGGGGAGGTACTTAACAGAGAATCAACGTTCACATGAATGAGTCACAGCCTAACAGACTATTCATGCGATCCAAATAATCTATTGGGCCGGTTTACATGGGTGGTTAACCTGCATTTGAGCCCTACAAGTCTCACCATTATCCTAAGTTATATTCAGAATTGCCATGCCTAACGGTTTAGCCATGAGGGACCTATGGTTGAGCCGAAGACATCTTACGCGCTCGTCGTAATATGCACTACGGCTTCACCTTGGTTCCATTCAAAACACAGCTAAACTGGTCATCTTCCACCTCTGATCTGATACCTTTTTCGGCTGGGCTACAGTCAGTATACGGCTTAGCCGTAGACCAATCCACGGCTTAGCCGTAGCAATTCACGGCTTAGCCGTAGCCACACCGTAGGAGTACTGTATTGGAAAAGTTTCGACTGATCAGGGATTTAATTCATGGCTGGGTTACGGTTGGGTCTCGGCTAGCTTACGGCTCAGCCGTAGGACAATTTACGGCTCAGCCGTAGCCTAGCCGTAGAACAAAATCGAAAGTTCAAATCTCTGGAACATGAGCCGTAGAAACTTACGGCTTAGCCGTACAATACAGAACACGAATTCGGGATAGTTACAGAAACTGAAATTCGGTACAGAAGCTTAACAAAACAAGCTACAGAGGTTCCAAATTCACCAATTTTGGCTGTAAAACATTCTAAACAAAGATTAAGATGGAATCAAAGCAATCAAACAAAACACCCATATGTGTTATCAAAGCCTGTTACTTATACTTGCCTCAAACTCTGTCAATCCACTGAATCAAGCTCCAAATCAACTAAAATCAAGACAAATCAAAGAAATAAACCATGCATGAGATGTAGACACAGCATAGAGAAAGAGAGGTGCAATTGGAGATGAAGAAGAAAGAGATTTGGAGAGAACCCACTTACCAAAGCCACAAACAGAGATGAGAGGAGGGGAAAGAACCAAATCAAAACAAGGAATCCAAATCCTCAATCGAGCAAGAGAAGGGAAGAAGAGAGAGAGAGAACGTGGCCCTCCTGGAGTCTCCTTGCATGCAACGTTGAGGAAATGAAATGAGCAGGAGAGAGAGAGACACCTGGAGGATGACTCATATATATAGGTTTTTGGAAGTTTAAGTCAAAGTCCGGTAAGTTTTGGTTATTTACAAATCAAGTCACACGGGGGTCCAACTTCTCCAATTGACTCCGAACGGATCTGACACAGTTACGGAAAATAACGAGCTCAACAAAATACACGTGCTGACACCAAGATGATGCAAATATGATGCAAGCAAAGCAAAAGCAAAATTACGAAAAAGGGCTTAGAACTACCTATTCCAGGTCAAAGGTTACTCAACTACCTATCCACGGCCCAAAACCAAGTCCAAAAGAATAAAACAACAGGAACACACACTAATGAGCCACTAATCCGGCTCAAAGGGGATCGGAGTGTTACATCCTCCCCCACTAGGAGTCATTCCGTCCTCGGAATGACTACCTACCTGCGCAAAGAGCTGTGGGTACTGGCGCGCTAGCTGCTCCTCTAGCTCCCATGTAGCCTCATCTGGACCATAATGTTCCCACAACACTTTAACCCATCTGATGGTCTTGGTACGGAGAATCTGCTCTCGTGTCCCAACGATGCGAAGCGGATGCTCAACGTAAGTTGCATTAGGTTGAATCTGGATGTCATCGTAGCGAATCACATGGCTCGGATCTGGGACATACTTACGGAGCATCGACACATGGAATACATCGTGAACACCGGAGAACTCGACTGGAAGCGTCAACCGATAGGCTAAATCTCCAACTCGGCTCTTGACTTCAAACGGTCCTACATATCTCGGAGCTAACTTACCCTTCTGACCAAACCGCACCGTGCCCTTCATCGGAGAAACTTTAAGAAACACCCACTCTCCGACTTGGAATGCCAAAGGTCTCCTCCGAGTATCCGCATAACTCTTCTGTCTGGATCGAGCGATCTTCAGATTCTCTATCACCTTCTGCACTTTCTCTGTCGTCTCAGCAATGATTGTTGGACCATGGAAACTTCTTGTTCCAACTTCCTCCCAGCACACTGGAGTCCTGCACTTGCGTCCGTACAGAGCTTCATATGGTGCCATACCAATACTCTCGTGGAAGCTGTTGTTGTAGGCAAACTCACACAATGCCAGATGCGTATCCCATTCCTTCTCAAAGTTCAGCACACTAGCTCTGAGCATATCCTCCAACGTCTGAATGGTACGCTCCGACTGTCCATCAGTCTGAGGGTGGTATGCCGTACTAAAACTCAACTTCGTGCCCATAGCTTCCTGAAATGCTCTCCAGAATGAAGACACAAAACGACTGTCACGATCCGACACAATCGATACTGGGGTGCCATGCAATCTGACTATCTCGTCAACAAACTTCCTGGCCATCTCTGTGAATGTCATCCCTTTCCTGAACGGAAGGAAATGCGCTAACTTGGTCAATCTGTCCACTATTACCCAGATAGCATTGTTCTTTCTGCTGGTCGGCGGAAAACCGGAGACGAAATCCATGGTAATGTGCTCCCACTTCCACTGCGGAGTGTGTAATGGATGCAATGATCCTGGAGGTCGCTGATGGTCAGCTTTCACCCTCTGACAGGTCAAACATCGAGCTACGAACCCTGCGATCTCCCGCTTCATATTATTCCACCAAAATCTATCTTTCAAGTTCCGATACATCTTCGTACTCCCTGGGTGCATCGCATATCGGGCATCGTGCGCATCTGTCATCAGCTTATCTTTCAGCTCATCCACAGCGGGAACACACAATCGATTCCTGAAGTACAAAACTCCGTCTACCAAGCTGAAATTAAGTCAATCTGTAATCCGATCTCTAAACTTCACCAGGAGGGGGTCCTCAAACTGGCGATCCTTGATCTGCTGAATCACCTCAGGCTGAAACACGACGGTAGTAGCTAATGTCACTAATCCACCTACCATCCGAACCTCTACAGGCTGGTCATGCACAAGCATATAGAATCCTGCCAACACCTGAAGACTGTCTGTCCTCCTGCTGAGTGCATATGCAACTACATTCCCTTTGCCTGGGTGGTACTTGATCGGAAAGTCGTAGTCCTTGATGAACTCCAACCACCTTCGCTGCCTCATATTCAAGTCATGCTGATCAAACAAATACTGCAGACTGTGATGATCGGAATGGACCTCGAACTTCACACCGTACAAGTAATGTCGCCACAACTTCAATGCAAATACAATGGCTGCTAGCTCCAAGTCATGTGTGGCATAGTTCTTCTCATGCTCTTTCAACTGTCTGGATCCATAGGCAATCACTTTCTGATTCTGCATCAGTACACAGCCTAGTCCAACTCGAGAAGCATCGGAATAAATCACGAATCCCTCACTACCATCCGGGAGAGTCAACACTGGCGCCGTAGTGAGTTTTTCTTTCAACATCTGGAAACTACGCTCACACTTCGCTGTCCACTCATACGGGACCTTCTTCCGAGTCAACTGAGTCAGCGGGGCTGAAATCTTAGAGAAATCCTGCACAAACCTGCGGTAATATCCCGCCAATCCCAGAAAACTCCGAATCTCTGTCACTGATCTAGGACGGGGCCAATGGACTACTGCCTCAATCTTAGCCGGATCCACCATCAATCCCTCTCTAGAAATCTTATGACCCAGAAATGCGACTTGTTCTAACCAGAAATCACACTTAGACAACTTTGCATACAACTTGTGATCTCTAAGCAGCTGCAATGCTTTCCTCAGATGGTTTGTATGTTCCTCAGCAGTCTTCGAATAGACCAATATGTCATCTATGAAAACCACAACAAACTGGTCCAAAAAGGAAGTAAACACCCTATTCATCAACGCCATAAAAGCTGCGGGTGCGTTCGTCAAACCAAATGACATGACAAGGAACTCGTAGTGTCCATACCGAGTCCTGAACGCTGTCTTAGGAACATCCTCATCTTTCACCCTGAGCTGGTGATACCCTGACCTCAAGTCAATCTTCGAGAAGTAAGCTGCGCCCTGAAACTGATCGAACAACTCATCGATCCTAGGCAATGGATATTTGTTCTTGATAGTCACTTTGTTCAACTGCCTGTAGTTAATGCACATCCGGAAACTGCCATCCTTCTTCTTAACAAACAATACAGGAGCTCCCCAAGGTGAAACACTTGGGCGTATGAACCCTTTATCCAATAGATCCTGCAACTGTTTCTTCAATTCCAACAACTCTGCAGGTGCCATACGATATGGAGCTCTACTGATGGGTGCTGTACCTGGCATCACGTCGATCGAGAACTCTACCTCCCGAACTGGTGGTAACTCTGGCACATCCTCCGGAAAGACGTCCGGAAACTCACTGACTACTGGGATCTCACTGAGCTGTCGCTGATCTTTCTTCTCTGAAATGAATGCAAGAAATCCCTCACATCCCCTACGAAGCATCCTGTCTGCTTTACAAGCAGAGATCACACGCCTTGGGCACTTCGTCTGGCTGCCCTCAAATCGAAATCCGTTGCCCAAATCAAAGTAGATAGCCTTGCTGTAGCAATTGATACACGCATGATATCTCGCAAGCCAGTCCATACCAAGAATCACATCAAAATCCAGTGTCGTGAGCAACACGAGGTCTACCGAGAGCTGATGACCAGCTATCCGCACATCACACTGAGGGTAGAAGATACTGCACTCCACCCGTTTACCAACTGGAGTGGAGACGAGTAACAAGTATGGAAGTGGTGTGGGTCGTTGTCGAAGCTGCACAGCAAAATGGGGTGCTACTTACGAACGCGTAGACCTGGAGTCAAATAAGGCTAAAGCTTCAGCATCAGAAATTAAAATTTTACCTTTCACGACAGTAGCTTCCTCCGCGCCCTCATGTGTAGTAGCATAAGCTCGTGATGTCTGACGATTCTGCTTCTGGGCTGGGCGAGTTGGCTGAGATTTGCCCTGCGCTGTAGGTCCTGCCGATCTCGTCTGTGGAGAGGACTGAAACTTTGGGCATTGGGCCCGCTTGTGATCCGTAGAGCCACAACCGAAACAGGCTCCACTCTTCCTCCAACATCTGTCTGTTGGGTGATCCTTCCCACAGTGACCACAAATCACTTGAGTACTGCTCGAACTACCCTGCTTACCCTTGAACTTCTTCTGGAACTGACTTCTGCCACTGGAACCTGCCGTCCTCTTAGCCTCAGTTCGCTCCTCCTCAAATATGGCCTCTGCATCATAGGCCCTGTCAATAGCGTCATCCAATGTAGTCGGCCACATGCAAGCAACCACGTGGCGTTTATGCCTCGGATTCAGGCCGTTGACGAAGCGAGTCACCTTCTTCTGCTCAGTGTTTACCATGTCCTCTGCAAAGTGGGACAGCTCCGTAAACTTGTGTACATAATCTGCAACTGACATCTGTCTCTGCTGAAGGTTGAAGAACTCCACTTCCTTGGCTCGCTGAATATGGAGAGGCATGAACTTTCGACGGAATTGCTGCTTGAAGGTCTCCCAAACTGTGGCACTGGGCATAGTCTGGAATGAGCTTTTAACACTCCTCCACCATGTCTTGGCTACACTCCGAAGCATAGAGGCGGTGAGAACTACTTTCTGTTTGTTACTGCACACAATCATATCAAATAACTCTTCAGTCTGCTCCAACCATTGCTCAGCCTGCAATGCATCCTCTATCCCATGAAACTCGGTCGCCCCTCGCTTACGGAACTTGTCAAAAAGAGCATTTGGATCTGATTCCTTGGGCTGGAAAATCACTTGCTGATCTATACGAGGTGATGCTGCTGCGGCAGCCTGACTCTGCCTATCTACCATGGATGCCATCTGTGCCTGTAATGACTGCATAGACTGCATCATCATCATCATGCGCTCCTCACTACTGATATGTGGGGGTAACGATCCACTATCACCGTTATGGCCCTGTTGATTCTCATCCCGAGATCCTGATCCTGATGCCATCCTGCAAAAGGAAAAGAAACACAGTACACAAATATAAAATGCCCTGAGTTAGTCAAATCCCAAAAGTCAACATATTAGACTTCGAGTCAAATAGTTGATAGCGTTATCTCACCACGATCTTAGATGCCTACATGCTTATAACTAGCATGCTCTGATACCATACAATACGTATGTCACGACCCGAGCCTAGAATTCGGGGGTTAGCGAAAAGCTAAACCGGTGACACATGTACTCCCGTGCACGTGCATCCAAACCCAGTCCAGATGTACGCACACAAGGGATCTAACACGTGCGAACTAAGCGTACGCGGAAGCTGTACATATCATAGCAAGCAACAAAGGAAAATAGCGGAAGCCAAAACAAATGCGAAACGGAAAAGACAAGATAATTACAACTGGAAAACCAATACAAGTCTGAGTACACGACAAAATGAAGACGTATAATATACAGAGTACAAAGTCCAAAGTGCCAAAGTGCCAAAATACAAAGTCTCAAAAACCAAAACTCAAAACAGAAGGCCACTGATATGCATGCACGCACTCGGCAGAGGTGATCAGGCCCACTCTGCCAAACCGGAGGGTGCCTCTACACTCGGCCCTGCAGCCTCTTCGACCGCCGGGGAGCTGGGCAAGGGATCTGAGCCTGCAACACCACAGACAGCACAAATGAATAAAACGATCCAGCAAATACAAGTAACATGGGTGTAACACTCATAGTATCAAATAGAATAAGGACAGAATAGTAATTTCAGAGTTTCATCTTAGTATGCTAAGCAAATCGTGCATAGAAGTAAAGCATGATATTTGGATCAAAGCATAGAAAAACTGAGCGAAGTGGCTACTACGTTAACCATATTCTCTCCAATAGAGAGCAGAGCAAAGCAGAGCAGAGGAGAACACCACTGACCGGGCCAGGGTACAAGTGGGTCTCAGTTTCCTGGGTTCCGGGGTCCCAAGACAAAGCAACACTGCAGTAATACAGAGATACAGAGATCTAAGCCAAAGGTAGCCTCGTCGGGCATCCTAGGGTTGAGGTTGAGTAGAGCCAGACTAATACCAATCAAATCAAATCCATAGAAAGGGAGATTATCCGCTTTGGACTCACCGATGACAAAGACCGGATCTTATCCTCACGTATTAACCTCTGGGCAGAGCCACCAGGGAATACCCAAAATCAGAGATAGACAAAGCTAACAAAGCATATATATTAAGTCAAAGCACAGCATAGATCAAAGCTTAGTGCAGAACGAAGAATAAAAACAGATATACAGAACGAAAGCAAAATAACGGCGGAATGCATATACATAGATTGGCAGAACAGAGGCAAAACTATAAACAATATGCAATGCATCTCAGATTAATACGGAGTCAAGGTTCATTACAAGCCCATACTAATCTAGTTGTTCACTGTCACTAACCTTGCATGTTGATGTAGTTTTAAGTTATTCGATGCACCGTTGCCATCCTAGTGTTGCAATGTAATCCTTATGTGCATCGAAGTCCCTTAAACCAACACCCATGGGGAGGTGCTTAACAGAGAATCAACGTTCACATGAATGAGTCACAGCCTAACAGACTATTCATGCGATCCAAATAATCTATTGGGCCGGTTTACATGGGTGGTTAACCTGCATTTGAGCCCTACAAGTCTCACCATTATCCTAAGTTATATTCAGAATTGCCATGCCTAACGGTTTAGCCATGAGGGACCTATGGTTGAGCCGAAGACATCTTACGCGCTCGTCGTAATATGCACTACGGCTTCACCTTGGTTCCATTCAAAACACAGCTAAACTGGTCATCTTCCACCTCTGATCTGATACCTTTTTCGGCTGGGCTACAGTCAGTATACGGCTTAGCCGTAGACCAATCCACGGCTTAGCCGTAGCAATTCACGGCTTAGCCGTAGCCACACCGTAGGAGTACTGTATTGGAAAAGTTTCGACTGATCAGGGATTTAATTCACGGCTGGGTTACGGTTGGGTCTCGGCTAGCTTACGGCTCAGCCGTAGGACAATTTACGGCTCAGCCGTAGCCTAGCCGTAGAACAAAATCGAAAGTTCAAATCTCTGGAACATGAGCCGTAGAAACTTACGGCTTAGCCGTACAATACAGAACACGAATTCGGGATAGTTACAGAAACTGAAATTCGGTACAGAAGCTTAACAAAACAAGCTACAGAGGTTCCAAATTCACCAATTTTGGCTGTAAAACATTCTAAACAAAGATTAAGATGGAATCAAAGCAATCAAACAAAACACCCATATGTGTTATCAAAGCCTGTTACTTATACTTGCCTCAAACTCTGTCAATCCACTGAATCAAGCTCCAAATCAACTAAAATCAAGACAAATCAAAGAAATAAACCATGCATGAGATGTAGACACAGCATAGAGAAAGAGAGGTGCAATTGGAGATGAAGAAGAAAGAGATTTGGAGAGAACCCACTTACCAAAGCCACAAACAGAGATGAGAGGAGGGGAAAGAACCAAATCAAAACAAGGAATCCAAATCCTCAATCGAGCAAGAGAAGGGAAGAAGAGAGAGAGAGAACGTGGCCCTCCTGGAGTCTCCTTGCATGCAACGTTGAGGAAATGAAATGAGCAGGAGAGAGAGAGACACCTGGAGGATGACTCATATATATAGGTTTTTGGAAGTTTAAGTCAAAGTCCGGTAAGTTTTGGTTATTTACAAATCAAGTCACACGGGGGTCCAACTTCTCCAATTGACTCCGAACGGATCTGACACAGTTACGGAAAATAACGAGCTCAACAAAATACACGTGCTGACACCAAGATGATGCAAATATGATGCAAGCAAAGCAAAAGCAAAATTACGAAAAAGGGCTTAGAACTACCTATTCCAAGTCAAAGGTTACTCAACTACCTATCCAAGGCCCAAAACCAAGTCCAAAAGAATAAAACAACAGGAACACACACTAATGAGCCACTAATCCGACTCAAAGGGGATCGGAGTGTTACAGTCTCTCCAAGTTTTTTGGATTACAAGTAAATTTTTGTATCCAAATATTAAGATAAGTAGTTGTCTCTGGTAATATTAAGTGCTTTGAATTCCAGTTTAGCAAAGTTCGATATCATACAACAACTTGGCTAATTTATTTACCAAGTCATTACCAAAATCAACATTCTAGAAGCTTATATATGAGATGGCATGCATAGAGCCTATCATCAAACGATGTAAGGGTTATTATTATCAGGGGGAGTAACTAATCAGGGGTATGCACCCTAAAGCATACTATTCAGGACATATGTGTGATATACTTTTTTTCCTTTTTTAAGTTTTATCCTACTGAGTCTTCTTAGTTTAGATGTTAACGATGCAGCATATGCATGTCCAACATCAATTCAATGATCCTGTAGAATATTGTACTCTTTTTCCTTCGCTTTGATTTTTATCTTACTTGGTCTTTCCTTTGCAAGATTTTAATAAGGCAACTATCATTGAACGGTGATTGCAAGGTTATTTTAGAAGAGAGTTTGACCACAAAATATAGGCTCGTAGTTTTAGATATTTACTTTAAAAGTAGAAAGAGAGTAGTAGTAAACAAAGTGGGCCCTAAAATAAGGTGGAGAGATTTAAAGGAGGAAAGAGCAAATATACTTAAAGACAAAATGATTGAGAATGGAGAATGGAATCTTAAAGGAGAAACTACAGTAATGAGGAATCAAATAGCTAATTGCATTGGGAAGGTTTCAAAGGAGATACTTAGAGAATAAAAAAGAAAGAAAAATGTTAGTAAAGAAACATAGTGGTATAGTGTGGAGGTTCAAGAAGTCATTCGAGAGAAAAGACATTGCTACAAAATTTGGTAGGATACTAAGAGTACGAAAAATTTTGAGTTGTATAAGAAAGTAAAGAAAGAAGTAAAGAAAGTAGTAAGTAGTGCAAAGTTCAAAGCATACGATGACCTCTATAATAGATTGGGAATAAGAGAAGGAGAGAATGATATTTTTAAGCTCGTAAAAATAAGAAAAAAGAAAAGTATAGACTTAGATCATGTCAAATATATCAGGGACAATGAGAAAAATGTTCTAGTGAAAGACAACGATATTAAAAAAAGGTGAAAGGAATATTTTATTAAACTTTTAAATAAAGAATATATAGGGGATACAAGAACTAGGGAGGATACTTCATTAGCAGAGCATACTTTTCTCCTTAGAATTAGAGGAGTGAAAGTGAATGAAGCATTGAAACAAATGAATATTGGAAAAGCAACAAGCCCAGATGATATTCCGATAGAGGTATGAAAATGCTTAGGAGAGGTTGATGTTAGTTGGTTATGTAAACTCTTTAATAAGATACATGTGACAAAGAAAATGCAGAATGAATGGAGAAGAAACATTGCAGTACCTATATATAAAAATAAGGGAGATATACAAAATTGTACCAACTATTGAGGAATTAAACTTATGAGTCATACTATGAAGTTATGGGAGTAAATAATGGAGTAAAGACTTAGACAGAAGACAAAGATTGCTGAAAATTAATATGGTTTTATGCTAGAGAGGTCAACTATGGAAGCTATCTTTTCACTTAGGCAATTAATGGAAAAATATTGAGCAAAGAGAAAAAAATCTACGTATGGTCTTTATCGATTTTAAAAAATCCTATGATACAGTACCGAAGAATTTAATTTGGTGGGTTTTGAAGAAAAGAAATATTCCTAGCGCTTACATTGAAAATTTTAAAGACAAGTATGAAGGAGCAATAACATATGTGAGAGCCACATATGGAGAAATAAGTGGATTCCACATGACTATATTTTGCATCAGGAGTCAGCTTTAAAGCCCTTACCTCTGTGATGTTTTGAAACGAAGAATAATCATGGTCAACGACCATTAGATTGCACTTCTTGGCAATGAGCCATGGGCTCAAGTAGGCCTTATCAAAACTAACTATGTAACAATGATGGCTATGCCTAAAATTCAATTCAAAACTAATATCAGAGTATATGGATTTAAATCAAGTTAAGTGGTGTTACAAGATATTGTTGGACATCCATCGATGTTTTAGTACTGATCTTTTGTTTATATAACTTATTGTGTTAGGAAAGGAGAAGTGGTTTTTCACCTAAAGCATAGAAATTTTTCTACTGATTGGATGAGTGCAAGTGATAAGCAAGTAAAAAACTTCGTATTGAGTGGGTGGAGATTTGCAAGGAAAGATGATGGTTCCAATGATTACAATCAAAAATCTAATTTCAAAAGAGGGGTGAGAAAGAAAAACAAGATGATCAATAAATAGAAATCTTTCTGCTAGGTGTGTCTAGACTCTAGAGCAAGTGATCGGAAAGTAGAATCTACCTGAGGGGTGGGTGGTAGACATCTTTCTATTGGATGAGTGGAGCACAAGTGGTTAGCAAAGGATGACGGTGATTGCGATCTGAAATCCAAATTAAAGTGAGTGACGAAAAATAAAAATAATATGACCAGCAAGTAGTTAGGAAGCAGTGTAATTATCTCTCTCTCTCTCTCTCTATATATATATATAGGGGATGAGTATTAAGAAGACCCGTTAAGACTTATGAGGAAAATGAGTATTCATCCATCAAGATGAAAGTAATTTAAAATTTGGTTGGAGGAAACTTTAAATTTTGAATGAGATAATTTAGGTAAAAGGGAGAAGACTTTTTGGAGATAATTTGAAAATTGGAGAGATTATCTGCTTTATAAGATTTGATGTCTAATGATTTCAATTTGCAATGACACCTGATTAATAGAGGTCATGTAGATTTAAATTTTGAATGAGATAATATAGGCTAGAGGGAGAATCTTAGGGAGAATGATAGACCATATTAAATTCTGATTGTACCACTGGGTTCGAATGATAGATCTAAATGTAGAATTCGACTTTTATACTCCAAGTCTTTTGATGTCAAGATATTACCTAGTTCCCTGTTATAGCATATATCGGACGGTTAATATCTTCGTTTAGCAACTTCCATCTAAGCAGCAATCTTCTCTTATACTTATGCCACTGCCATCTGCTTCCTTGCATCATCGTTGTCTACTCCTTATGGAAAACCAGGAATGGCTGCAAGTTCATGCACTTCAAAGCCTCCATTAATAGGACCTCCATTTCACTCATCAATTGGATTTCTCATCGTTCTCAGCTTGTTAAAGAAAAACTTCTGGAGCACAACCTTATAGAGACTGCTACATTTTTGTTTTTTCTGATCCTTGTTATTTTGTGTAGGCCTTTCCTACTATTTCATATGGGCTTTCTTATATTCTATTTCATTTTTTTTTTTTTTTGCTGTTGTTTCGGTGTAGATTTTGGTTTTGAGATGATCTCTGATATTCAGGATCCTCGGTTCACATTGCACATGGGGCTCCTCTCCTTCAGCCATGTATCCTTTTGCTTTCAGTTCAAACATATATTTTAAAAAAATGACGTCAGTCTTCTTCTTCAGATCTCTGCTTTGGTTGGGGACTGGTTTCTATATTCTCCGTAGAATGGAGTATTGTGTGTGTATGTGTGTGTGTTTTTTTTTTTTTTTTTTTTGAATTTTTCAATAATTTCTTAATCTGGTTCTTTACAAATATTGGGTTGGAATTAATGATTTCTTGTAAAGCTTGCTGTTCTGTATATTGTAGTGCATAGCATCAGCAAACAACGAGTAGAGAAGAATCGATCCAAATTTTTACTGAATTTCACACCATCAGTAAGCTTTTTTTTTTTTGGCCATTTATCTAAATATAATATTAGCAAATTCTATAGTGGTTAATCATGGTTCTTGAGTTTGAAGGAATATGATGGATTGTGTTTTGTTAGGTATGAATTATGCATACCAGATGCATGATGAAGATTCTACACGAATAATATACCTGTGTGCACCATAAGAAAGCTTACTACTTTGAGTTTTCTTTTGATTATTTAAATATGTTGCGGCATTTGTTCATTGCCTTGCAACCATTGCATAGGTTGTTTTAACGCTATGCTTCAACTTTGTTACACAGAGGGTGCGTTTGGCATCGTGACATTGTAATGTTCTTATGTGCCCGCGAAATAAGTCTGCAGAAAATATGTTTGGTATTATAATTTATTGTTCTGAATTTTGGTTTTACAGGAATGAATATCAAAATTTTAACCCGTTGCCATAAGAAACTTGGAACAAAAAAAACTTTGTTCTTTTTAAATAACAACTTGCATATTGATTCCTACTCATCTCAAATTGATTATACTATTTAATTCTTAAAGTAGGTCATATGTTAACAATCATAAAAGGTCCGCCCATATTATGATTTCTAATTTTATATAATGATGAGACCACATTATAAATCCTTTGAGTGTAGACCTCATGTTTTAATTTCTAAATGTGAGTTATATGGTCAAAAAAATTATTTTTAAAAAAATTTAATCTTTCAAAAAATAATCTTTCAGGAAAAAATACTTAAAATTTAAAAAAAGAATTAATCTTTCAAAAAATATTTAATCTCTCAAAAAATATTTAATCTTTCAAAAAAATTTTATCCTTGAAAAAAATGTTTAATCTTTAAAAAATTATTTAATATTTCAAAAAATATTAATCTTTTTTTAAAAAATATTTAATATTTCAAAAACATATTTAATATTTCAAAAAACATATTTAATTTTTCAAAATAATATTTAATTTTTTAAAAATAAAATATTTAATTTTTCAAAAAAATTTAATCTTTTAAAAAATACTTAATCCTTGAAAAAAAAAACTCATTTTTCAAAAAATATATTTAATATTTCAAAAAAAATATTTTATTTTTCAAAAAAAATATTTAATCTTTCAAAAAAAATTTTAATTTTTGTAAAAAATTGAGCATGGATTTGATCAATCAGATTCAAGGTAGTGTCCAAATTCGATCAATTGGGCCACTGCTTGATTGATTGGATCTGTGCAGAAGTTGCCACCGATTTGCGATTTTCTAAGTCTGTTTTAAGTGGAACTTTTCTATTTTGTGCCAACTCCTTTATTAGTTGGAATATACTTGTAAGGCACAAATTTGACAATATAAAAATGAGTTCTCTCTCAATCCTAAGATATGGAACACAGATCTTATTATTTTAAGTAGAGATTTCTTATGGGAGATTATCTTCTCTAGAGTTTTTCATTGGAGATTTGAATGGCTGAAATTCTGCTCTAGAGATCATTGCCTTCTACATCTCTGAGTATAGAAGATTATTCTAGAGAGTCAAGTACAATATCTAGAAGTCATCTAGGTGTTTGGATCTGTAACAGAGAACGGCAATGAGTCATTGCAACGGGGTGGTGTGCAATGAGAATTACAAGCCTTTAGATTGCACAAGAACTAGATAAGGGTTATGAGTATATCTCTTGTAATTGTGGTATAATTCATTGTGCTTGATTCTAAGTCGTAATTTTTTCGGGTTTGGATTTCCACGTAAAAATCGTATCTTTTTGTTGTGTATGCTTTTGTTTGATTTATTTTTGTTGCGTAGTTAATTATTTACACACATAGTATTGAAATTGATTAGGAAAGTTTATTCTGGACAAACCACCTCCCCCAAAACACACACACACACACACACACCCAAAAAAAAAAAAAACCTTCACAAGAAATTCTTGTCCAAGGAATTTTTGAATTCTCCAAGACGATCAATTTCTTAATCCTCCTCTTGAGTATTTAGAAACTCCACTATAAAGCTAAGCGATTGAGACCTTTTAAGTGACTAGAATGTTGGGATTCTTGTGAAGAAATAAATTATTTGCAAATGTTGTCAGAGGACAAGCCATTAAATCAAATCCAAAAATCCTAACACACCAAATTCTTGTCAAAAATTGCACTAAAATAACATGCCCTAATTAGTATTCAAAATCATTATAAAGATATATATTTTAAAGATATCGATAATTGTGTACTATTTGTCCCTTTGGAGTTGTGTACATGCGTAAAAATTTTAGTTAAATAAAGTGGATAATGGGCCAAGTCTTTTATCAACTCTTTTGCTCCCCAAAACCAGCCATTTGGATTAATTGAAGTTGACCCCACTAAGTCATTTGGATTTGCACTTCATCATTTTTCTTAAATGATTTATTATTAACCCTTTTTCTCTCGAAAATCAACCATTTTGATTTGTTGAAGTGGCCCTCTCTATGTCTTCTAGATTGGATTTGATCACTTTTCTTAAACGATTTATTAAATAAAAATTTTGAAAAATAACATAAGTGTATAATTGTCATTTTTTAAAAACTTATATGGAAAGGACTTGATTGAAAGAATTATGGAAAACTTTTATACTTTTTTGAAATATTCATATCTTCTTATACTTTTTAAAAATGAATCAAAAGTTTTATACTTTTTTAAAAAAATTCTTTTACAAATAACAAAAATTGTGACTTGATTGATGGTCCAAAGCCATTATTTGTCCAGCTTTTATACCCAATATAATTTATTGTAGATGTTTCTTTAGACATATTGTAATTCAGGTTCAACTAAGGGCATTGATCTGGGTCAAGTTACCTTCGTATTAATCTCTTTTTTTACATAAAATTTTACATTGTTCCATTAACTTATATTTTCTAATATCTAAATAATTAGCCAATAAAATTTTAATATTGGCAAAAAAATTGAATTTAGCTCATATAAATTTAAATTAAAATAGACCAAAGAAAAACTCTATTTAAACTTGAGTTCCCACTTGATTCAGAATTCGCCGATTTACTCCAAAAGCAGGGATTGGATTTGGTGTGACATGAATCTAAAACTTGACTGGCAATGAATTTATTATTTTTGATACCGGATTTTCGGTCCGTGTCTAACTTAATTCTCACCAAAATTTAGTAATGGAGTACCAAACATGCTCCTAAGTAGATGGATGATCAGCCATTTAAGGCAGCCCTTTGCTCCATTGCAAATTCCTGGCCCAAAAATGTGAATAACCAAGTTGTATAGATAAAATACAGGTGGGTTTGTTTCCCCACCTAAGCTGGCAAACAAGACAGGTGGTTGTGTAAGCATTTCTACTATTTTTCTTCTACCCCTGCAATCTCGTACCCTCCATAGAGCCAGACGGACAAGCCGTGTTTTACTCTTCATGGCCAAAAATATGCCACACTCCCGGAAAAAAATAAATAAAAGAAGAGATTACAGGAAAGGAAATCACATATCCCATATCTTTAATTTAATAACTAGTTGTGATTTGTAGTGCTCGGTGCTCCGGTCAAATATAGAAATAATTGTGTGATATAAAATACCTGCTTTTTTTAATCATACATACTTTTTTAAGATCTTGTAGTTAAAAAAAAAAAATGGTTCTTGGAAGAAGGATGGAGGCTGCATGGGGAGTTGACTTTGATTTATCCTTGATTTTGTTTAGTGGGAAAAAAGGATGAAAACATGGGTTTTGCAGAAATAAGAAATGAAAGGATGATAACCTGCATTTTAAAAAAAAAAATTAAATCAGAAGGAGGGTCTTGCTTGCTTCTTTTGGAGTTTGTGCTATTCATTTCCTGCAATGATTTGCTGAATTTCCAGAGTTTGGTCGAGGTAAAATCTTTGTAGGGATCTTTTGTGGTTGTATTTATATGGAAAAAATTGGATTGTTATGGTTTTTTGTGTTTGATGATTGAAAATTTTTTGGTTTTTTCAGATTCATTTGGTTAATTCTTAAATGGGTCTTTTTGATTTCTTGTATGGTTTCGTCAGATGGGTTGTTTTTATGTGTTTGAATAAGATGAGAGCCCGAGCGTGATGGTTTTGGTGTGAATTGACCCATAAAGTTCTGATTTTTTATTATATCAGGGTCTAGCATTCAAAAGTAATTGTTTTTTCAGCTGCATTTGCTTGCATCCAAAGTGACTTTTTTTTGTTGCTTTTGTAATTTTTGAGACTGAATTTAGGCAATAACTTGTTTGATTACACAATTAGCTTTTTGGTTGGTTTGTTGTTAAATGCATGGTAAAATTGAATGCAATACAGGTTTACATTGTTGTTTGTTTACTAGATTCATTTGTTGAACTTGGGAGAGGATTTCTGTTTCTGTAATTATACCTTTCGGTGAGTCAGTTTGAATGAGGTAAGACCCTGATTAATTTGCAATCTTTCATGGGTGTTTTGTGGTTGGATTGTTGCTAATGAATTTTTAAAGAGTTTTAGACAATGAATGCAAGCAGGTTAATTTTCATGGATCTTTTTTACATGAAACTGATTTCCATTTCCTGAATTGAATTTTCTGTCGTTTTTATTTTTTTTACTTTGCTGGAAGAGTTTTCTTTGTTTTTAGCAGGAGAAATGGAGGGAGATTGTTCTTTTTCTTGAGAGATAACATACAATCATTCTCTCTTGTCATTTATTGTGTATGAGATTATTGATAGCAGGACTATTCCATATTTAGTTAATGTGAAAATCTTTTCTTCTTTCCAGGGGTTAAGAGTGGTGGAAATTTGCAGTTTCTGTTGAGATAATCTGATTTATTTAGTTATTCATTCTGGGGTTGAAGCATTCTAAATTATCCTTCTTCCTGTGAAACATGGAACTAGTCCTGCAAGAGATAAGCGCAGAGGCGGAGGAAATGGAAGAAGAAACTCTCAAATCTCCTGCAAAAGATACCCGTCTCTACCGCACCCATTTCCCCGGTGCTGTGAGACAGAAAGCTTACAAATTCGATGGATTGGGTAACTATTTCACCAAGCAATGGGATCTCACGGAAGGTAGAGGGAGAGAATTCTGTTGGTATCATGTAGAACTACCGAAGGGAAATCATAAGCTCTCATTGTCCGCACAATACCTCATTGATGTTCTTTGTCCACCAATTAAACTACAAGACATTCTCATGCTAGTTAGCAATGGACCCTTTTTCGGATACATTGATGGGGCGCTCATCTTTCGGGTAAATTCACCGGGACCCACTACCAGCAACTTCACTCTTAGACTTGCAGCTAGAGTCACTCAGAATTCAGTGATTACTGTGTCATTGGGCCGCATTCGAAGGTTGAGTTTCTCACCTGTTGGGCAATCTCTTCTTTCAGAGATTCCCAGCATTGAAACTCCTGGTTTGGTTATAGATGATAACAAAGGAAGTTCTAGTGGAATTGTAATAAGGGAGCATGTTCTTGAGTTTCTTTTGACAATGAATCATTCTGAAGAGGCAGATAATCCAGTGCCAAGATCCGTTTCAAACCTCCTTGTGCACATTGTTGATAGACACATGGATCACATTCAGGACACAGTGACTGAACTGGAGATTGAATTGGATACAGTTGAGCTTGAATTGGATAATGGTAATCATTAATCATTGTTGGAATGAACTTAGCATACATTCAGCTATCGCTGAAAGTGCAGGGCGTGAGTTTGTTCCTCTCCAATATTGATTTTGGTTCCACCAGTTGGGACTGGGAACTTGGATTTCAACTTGGGAAGGCGGAGCAACAGTGTCTGACAATATAAATTTAGCTCTAGAAATGGACACTAAGACATAAAACCATTTATGCCAAACAGTTGTTCTGAATGATGCTTTGCAATTTGGATCAAAATGTACTCTTGAGTCTTAAGGTTCCAATGAGTTTTATGTTCCATTTGTAGATGTCTTCTCATTTGTTTTATGCTATGGTTGTCCAGGTTTTTTATTTATATAAATCTCCAGATTTGGTTAAATATCTTTTCAAGTACAACTAGTCACAAGCCATTGATACTGTCCTTTGGCACTAGCTAAGGCTTGGAAATTAGAGTTCATAAGCATTTAAAATATTGCTAGATGATAGAATACTCCCCAAAGTAGAGAATTCTGGTTAAGAGAATTTTGACATCCCAAACAGATATAGAAAGGTTTAGACGATTTAAGTGGATATGTTCTGAAAGGCTTTGCCATCAAAAGTTCAAAACTGTCAAATGTCTTTGCATGCTTATTTCCTCTTTAAACTAATGATCTTCTCAAACAGTTTTTCCTACCTTTGCATAAGTTTGTAATTTTTTTAAATATGATTTATTCCTTTTTTACAGGTGGCTTTGCACTGAAGAAACAGTTGCTGGATGATAGAAGATTCCCCAAAATGCATCTGAATTTGCAGCGCCTCTTACAGGTATTCCCTCAATTCTCTTTCATCAATGCCATTGACGAGAAGAAAAACTACTTCACAGAGGACATCCTCATGTGCATTCCTACATGCCAACCTACAAATGTGTAAATCCATATAATCCGAACCTGCAAACATAACACATATATGAGTTGATGAGTTCTAAATTGCTTGTTATTGAGCCCAAAATGCCAAGTTTGCAGTGAAAATGAATGGTTAAGACATGTTAATCAACCTCTGAAATTCGTTAATCAAAAGCAAAAGCTAAAATTGTCCTCCAACTGGCATGATTTTTAAACCAAATCACCTCCATGGTGCAGCCAACCTAATGAATGGCTAGGATTTTATCATAACTATTCAATTGCATGTAGGATTGCATGCAGAATTAGCATTTCTCAAAAGGCACAGCAACCTGCACTCAAATGTTTCTGGAGCAGTAGACTTCTCCATTGTTCGCTGTATAGCCGATACACATATGATACTTGGCTCACTTTCTTGCTTGAATTTGGAACTCATCCTTGATCCTACTAAGCTGCACGAGTGATCATATCAACTGATTTATCCCTGTAATGATCTAGGTAGTGGCTCATGGGGAGCAAGTTTTTCCCCGCGTCAAAGAAAAATGTGCTACAAAAAGTTGGTTTAAAAGTGAAGACATTGTCTCTCTTGAGGAGATACTTGGCAGACTCAGGAGGCTAAAAGAAAATCTAGGATTTATAGTTAATAGGGTCACAGTAATTCAGGCTGGTCTTGATAGTTGGCAGGCCGAGCAGATAAATAGGAAGCTGTACTACCTGTCATTCCTTTCAATGGTCTTTCTCCCATTATCTATTGTCACTGGAGGTAAGCTTTTCTTCACATTATAATTCTCCAAATCACATCTTTTAATATATGAAAGATTTACGGGGGGGAGCGGGGGCCAACCCCCTCTGATTCCGCCCCGGCCACACTTAGTTCTAATTGAGCCTTCTTTTGGTTAGTTCTTGTAAGATATAGTTACATGGACATTATATATGTCTAGATGGTTTGGGCATGTTGAGCGTAGGCCAGTAATGGCACCGGTGAGAAAAAGTTTGGATATACAGGTGGAGGGTCCATCAAGAGGTAGGGGTAGGCCGAAGAAAACATGGATGGAAGTCATTAATTCAGATTTGAAGAAGTTGCACTTATCGAAAGATTTAGCTCAAAATAAAACGGAATGAAGAAATAGAATTCATGTAGCCGACCCCAACATGGTTGGGATAAGGCTTTGATGATGATGATGATATAACACCTAACAAATCTGAGGTATGAGTGTCCAATACAGAAACTTCAAGAGTCCCAGTGCCAATAAGACCATATGAATATATTTAAAATTATATATGGACCGTTATGAAGCGAGGGACACTTCCTTTTTTGACCTATCAAGATCAAAAAAGTGTGATAAGGTGTGATGTTTTTGTCCTTTTGCACATTAATGCTTACCAAAAATGGAGTGTCTCTCACCATTTTAGTGAGGGATGTATGCACATGAATATTGTCCATATATATATATATATATATATTTGGAAATATACCCTTAGGATAAAATTGTCTTAGATCTATGTAAGTAGTGTGTAAGTAGTACATAAGTATTACTATTCTGGACGAAGAACACCGTCACCCATGGGCAAGGGCAGGAATGCAAGTGTTCAAATCTCTTCTGAAAAAACCAACTACTATTATATGCTTTTCTTTTCCCACCGCTTGTTTGCATTAGAAAATATGGGAATTGAATACAAAGAGTTAATGGTCAAATGAGATCCACTTAAGGATTAGTAAAGAGGTGAAGTGTGAATAATATGAATGCATGAAGGATATGAGGTGGCCATGAGATGGACCTAGACTTTCCCATCATTTGAATTGCTACAATCATGGTTGGGTATTCATTTTTCATCTTCCCTTGATTCAATTTCCATTAAATGGGAGGTTGGTTGGTGGTCAATTTTGTATATCCACATTGGATCTTCATTTTTAACCACTTATATATGAATTCCTATATATTCTATACAAACAAATAAGCCCTTTATAAGTATCCAGGTGCATAGGAATGCTGGATACAGCTACATATAGCCAATTTGCCTTTTCCTTTTTGTTTGAAAATAAAGCATCCTTGTTTCTTAGGTAGAAATATTGTAAAACCATATAAATTGTATATGAATATTATAAAAATACAATAATATCGGCTAAAGTTTTTCCTAATGAATAATGTGCGGCTATATGTCCAATTCATGTTAGATAAAAGGCAATATGTGTAGGAATAAGTACTCTTGTTATCAAGCATGTAACTAATATTTTCCCTTCTCAACAGTGTTTGGAATGAATGTTGGAGGTGTGCCATGGACAGGGCAAAAGGACCCTTCTCAAGATGGGTTTCGCAATGTCATGATTCTCTGTGTTGCAATTCTGTTTTTCCTACTACTTTGTGTTGCTTTTCCATATCTCTACACCCACATCTCTGCTTGGAGAAGACGCAGAGCATTAAGAAGGAACTGGTCTATTAATAGAAAGTCATTCTTACGAAGAACACTCCTTGGGGGTAGATTTCAGACTGGGAGTTATGTCCGAGTTTAGTTATTTTTAGGATTGGTAATCTTATGCTTCTTATCCATTTTCTCTAGGGTGCATTTGTGCATGACCGGATTTTGCTCAGTGCGGATTTCCTTTATATGTGAGAGGAATCATACGCTCCTATTCCTCAAATAGGAAATTAAAATTCTCTTTACAGGAAAACTTAGTTCATTTTTTTCTTTTTCATGAGGAAAATGCATTGCACCAAATGACCGAGAAAGGAGCTACAGGGAAAATCAGATCAATTTTCCTTTCATTCCTCCGGTAGCACAAACACCACCCTAAGGAACTTGGTTTTTTTCATTTGGGGTCTGCTATTGCTTCAAATGTGCAAGAAGCCTTCTTCTATGGCGACATGCTCATTTCTCAGCTGAAAGCAGGCCGTAGCCTGATATGTAAAAGGCCTTGGCCATGACCAATACTGATTTCTGCATGTTTAGTCTGAAATTTAATGCTTTGAAGAAGCTCCATTGTCACAACCTTTATATTCAATTATGTAATTTTATTTGTATAAAAACCCTAAAAGCAAATAAGAAAAATGAAGATTTGCAATTCTATCCTGACTTTTTGTGCTTTGGCAGAAGAGGGCTGAACCAAATTGATATATATTAGTACAGTACCAGCACATTGGCTAATATGAAGTTGTTTCAGCTCTGGCTGATACTTGATTGTGGCCAAAAGATGTTTTAAAACAACAACTGCATCCAGATAGCACATGAACTCCTTGGGGACAAGTGCAATGCCAGCTAATTACACACAAGGACCCTTTTGTTCAATTTTCCATATAAGATGGACTTTCCCTTCTCCAAAATTTACCCAATTGAATGGTTGAGTTGTTCAGAATGTGAATCTGGGCCACAAATCTTTCATGATGGAACCTACCAGATGAGCACTTCTAGATATAACTAATGCTTGAAATATTAACATCCATGGTTCTTAGTTTATACATTCGTACATTGTACATGAAATGTGATATATGCAAAGTAATTAGCTGTTGTAACATGACTTGGTTCATGCTTGGTCCCAGGAAAGTTAAGATGTTTTATTTTTATTTATTTATATGTCCTTTCATGAGTTGTAATTAGGAATAGGTTTTTAAATATTGCAGGATCCTTATTTAGTTTCCTGGTTTGATGCTTGTTTGGTTTTACGATTTAGTTAGGAGTCCTAGATTAACAGGTTTGCTTTTTTATTTAAACGAGTATTAATGAAGACCATAAATTATAAATTAAATACTCATTCAATTAATAGATAAAAAATAGTTAATTATAGTTGCAAACTAAGCAATCATCTAATAATACGTAAATCAAATACTTAAAATGTACCTAAATAATTAATAATACAATGATATTATCTACAATTTGTAATGTTCTAATTTTTTTTTGTTTAAGATTCATTGTTCCCTTTAAGCAAAAGGAATTAATAATAGTAGGCGCTTTTGATTAGGGTGGATAGTACCACGTCGACTTTCCTGAAATAGGTAAGGCTTGAACCTGGGTGGGTAATGTTATATGAAACAAAAAGGCTTCTACCATCTACTCCAAGCTATAGTTTAGCTGGTTGGTATGAGTATCCATGTGAGAAAATGCATATGTTTTAGTCTCTATCTCATTAATAAAGATGTTTTTGATTAAATTGTGTATCTTATTTGGGTCAGCCTTGGTTTTGAGCTCTCTATCATCTAATGCAAGACCAGCCCAAACCTATATAGATTTTAGGTTCAAGTTTAGCATGCGTACTAAAATCTAAGGCCAAAGCTAGGCCTAAAGCAGGTTGGTCCCTAGCTGGGCTCAGGGCAACCCAGTCCATGAGTACCCCTATTTTGATTAATCAATACTTTCACGGTTAGCACAATCAATATAATCCATGCAATATATATATATATATATCATTTTGTGTTTACAATAAAAATAAAAAACGATTTGATTTCATATGCATAGACTATATGAGATCTAAAAAACAATATTATTTCTTTAAAAAAAACTCTATATACTTAAATATAGTCACCGAGAGTGAGGATGCTATCACCATGTGCAACAACCGCAAAATAGAGTTTCTAATAAATTTTTTTATAGAAAATGGATTTAAAAATGTGCTGAATTTTGCCATTTAAAAAAAATATATTTTAAATCAGAATTAACAATAAAAACATACAAAAAGTTCACATAGTTTCTACTTTTCATTAATTTTTAGATAGAAAAGAGATAAAAATATGTGCCAAATTATATCACCCTCAAAATAAATCCAACATTGCCAATTGCAAAAACCCTATTCCCAATCTCATAAAACACTAACTATGGATTTAGAATCTCTAATCCAAGTTTCAGAAATCCCTAACCTCAAAATCAAAATATTCTTAGTTTCAGAATTCCTTAACCCCATATTGAGATTCTTAATCAAAACTGAAAAATCCTATTTCCAATTTTAGGAATCTCTAAACCAAAATTTAAAATCCCTAATCAGAAATTCAGGAATCCCTGACCCAAAATCAAAATATTCTCAATTCTAAAAATTCTTAAACCCAATTTGAAATCCATAATAAGAAATCGAGAAATCTCTAACCCTAAATTCAAAATCCCTATTTAGAAATCTATAAAATTTCAAAAGTAAAAAAAAAAAAAAACATACCCCCAATAAAAGGCAGTAATCCCAATTTCAGAAAGAGAAAAAACTAAAAAAAAAATCTTAAAACTCATATTTGATACTCAAAATTGAAGCATGAAAGGTTGATAATAGGGGTGTTCATGGTCTAGGTTGGGCTGGGCTATGAAAAGTCTAGGGCAATCCCATTTTTCAGACCAATGGCCTAAGCAGGCCCCAGTCCGGCTCAGGACAAAAGTGCTTAGTCAAAGCTGCCCACCTGAAAAGGGTTGAGCATGAGCCCTGGTGGATCATGTTTTTGTTTAAAAATGTCTTCCACCTACTGCCTAAAGTTGTAACTCAGCGGGTTGGGTTATATATTTATATGTGAAAGGATATGTGTTCAAGTTACATTTAGTGGAAAAAAAAAAAGAAATATAATTTTTGTCTAAATTGTGTATCCTATTTTGGTCAGACTGGAGTTTGGACTCTCTACCACTAAATCCAAGCCCCACTGGTCCATGTACCAAGTTCTAAGGCTCAAGCCTCGCCCAAAGTAGGCTAGCCCTGGTCGTACTCAAGCCGGACTAGTCCATGATAGAAGATAAAATGAAAATTGTTGAAAACTGGGAGTTCAATGCAGCAATTTATTGCCAAATTGAACCTAAATTTTCAAATCAAATCACCCTAGATTTATGTATAAATTTTAGCAGGAGAAAGACGGTACTGAAGATTAACAAAACTTTCCTTTGTGGTTTATTGTTTGAGGCGTGTCCTCTTCATGCCAGAGTTTATGCAAAAACCTTATTATTGTGCTTTAGCACCCACGATTCAAATCCTAACCCGAAAATTTGTGTAAGTTTTAGTGGAAAGTCATGTGAAAACTCCAAAAGCATTTATAAAATTAGTGCTATCCCTACCAAATTTTGTTATAGGTATATCTCAAGTGCATCAAACTAAAACCAATCAACTGTTGACCCACCTCTGATTTAAGCCTGTAAGGTTCTTTTTCCCTTGTAGGCCCAATCAACCAGCTTTATTTTTTTTCCATTCTTGTGGGTCTCATAATGTAATACAAACCATTCATTTTATTTATTGAACTAACTCTTAAATCTTAAGATCTTAAAGCTGACAAACCTGCAGATGTGTTTCACATGAACATTTGCATAACATGTGCAACAGACAAAAAACCACTCAGGGGCACTCTAGTAAGTGGGTAATTAAAGGTCATCAAAAATGAAGATGGTCACCTCCTCTTCCAATACTTGGGACCAGTGGGCCACTGTATTGCAAACGAGGCTGAGATTTGGGCCTTTAACATTGGGTTGCGTGCAGCTGTTTGGCTTGGGCCCGCTCGCTTGCTAGTCGAAGGTGATTTATCTCTGTGTTTGTCATTGGGCTTTTGATCCCTCAACTACTACTTGGTATCCCGCTAATTTAGTCGAACAGACACAACAACTCTCCACGAAAATGATTGTATCCGTCTCCCATATCAGCTGTTTAACAAATTCTGATGCTGACAGTCTCACTAAAGAGGGAATTTCCAAGGCTTCTATCATTGTATCCCTTTCTTAGCTCTTGTTTGTCTTTTAGGGGCTGCTGCTCCTTTTTCCTTTTTGCTTGTGTGCTCTTCCCTTTTTTTGTGGGACCTTTTCTTCCAGTATAGCTCTTTTATATTATAAAGTTCTTTTGAGCATTCAATACAATCAATATTTTAAAAAATATATTTATGAGGACATGCCATATGCAAGAAAAGTGTTCATTTGGGTTATTTTAGATTTTTAACAGGAGATCCCCCAATGTGAATTCCACTACTTCCACCACTTATAGGATGCATAGCAAGACTTTTATGCCTTTATGACTCGTACAATTTTTCAGATTCTTAAAAATTCAGATTTCAAAATGCTAAAAGCCCTCAAAAATATCATTTGTGAATCCAAATGGGAGACCGGATAAGTCAATAGACAAATAAAATATAAAGATTTCTATTTCCTACAACTCCACTCTAGTCAAGTGAAGGGTCAATTGGGAATGTGAAACTTTTCATGGAGAAAGTCTAACTAATTTTTGAGGACTTCTAAATACACTAAGTTTTTCACTCTCTGCAGTAGTAATTATTTTTAAATCTCTAAACTACCTCCAGTCCCCTTTCCCACCATCCCCTCTGCCCCTCTCCTTCTCTATGGTCTCTCTTTTTCTCACTCTCTCCCAGCCTCCCTCTAGTCTCTCTCTCCCCCTCTCCCTATCTGCTATCTCTCCCTGCCACGACCGTCATCAAAGGAGGGAGAGGGGGATAAAGAGGGAGAGAGAGACCATAGGGAGAGGGAGGATGGAAGAAAGGGGGAGGAAAAGAGAGACCAAAGAGAGGGAGAGGGGCGGAGGTGGTGGGAAAGAGTGAAGGGGGTGATGGGAAAAGGGGATGAGAGAGGAGGGTAGTGGGGGTAGTTTAAGAATTTTAAAAAATGAAAATTTACCTGTGTGTGGAGAGTAAAAAGCCTACTGTATTTAGGAGCCTTCTAATTTTTACTTTCTTTATAGAAAGCATGGAAAAATCAAAAACCCATTTTCCTCTCGAGCAATGCTATACTTATGCCCTTCATTTGAGGGGGCCCCCCCAACCCAAGAAAATATAGGAATAAATAGAATAGTAAGTGGGAATATGAATTTAGCATTTTTTGTTTCCTCTCTTCCCGGAAACAAATGCACGCTGAATGCTTATACCCAAAAAGGCATGATTCCATAGTTCCATTTCCTGAAAAGTTCCACGGTAACCGAGGCGGGACGCCGGGACCACCGTGGGTCCATAATCCAGATTAAGTGAAGAAAGCCCTTGCACTAACCATGGCGGGCCGCCACACCACTAGTGGCCGGCCTCCCATGCACACGGGTGATGTGGCCGAACCAGGCCGGGTCACGTGGGGTTTTTAATCAGATCCGGACTCACGATTCCATGTTGCAGAAGTCAACACGGGCGACCGGTGATGGCGACGTACAAATACAACCTCATCTGATCTCATTGTCTTCTCTGTGCGTTGTTGTCTCTTCAATCTTCATCTTATCCCTCACACGTCACGAGTGCATAGCCAGTAGCCACTACTTCTTCGATGGCTTCCAAAGAACAAGAAGAAGAAACAGAGCTGGAAATGGAATCATGGAATCCTCTTCTCATGGATTTCGTCTTCCCTCCCTACGATGCCATCGATCCCAACAACATCCGTCTAGGGATCCCATATCTCTTGAAGAAACTTGTAAACTTCTCTGGCCCCCTAAGTTTTCTTTTGGGTCCTTTGCATTTTGGAAATTTACACGTTGCCACTGGACCTTTTCTCACTCTATTTTTATTTTAACAATATATATATATATATATATTAGAGGAATTCTCAAAAACTCCTGTTTTAAAAAAGACCCTTTTTTGACATGTCTAATGGAAATCTGCCACCCACAAATGTAAAGCAAAAAAATAGGGGATAGTTAATTTTAAGGAGATTAGATCACATGTGTTAAAATCTCATAAGCTAAAATATGAGCATATTGGGGAGTTTTTTTAGTGAAAATTTTAGGACACTGCTACTAAAACTCCCAGTTTTTACTTAAAAATGCTCATTTTTTAGCTTATGAGATTTTAACATCTGTCATAACGATATCCTTAAAATGAACTATCCCTTGCATTTTGCTTTGCACTTGTGAGGTGATGGGTTTTTATTCAACATGTGGAAAGGGCCCCTTTTTTTAATGGGGAGTTTTTGAGAATTCATATATATATAGACGTGGAGAATTCATATATATATATATATGGAGAATATTAGTTCGCATCCTTTCCTTGCATCCTTTCCTCACTCACCATAGGGTGAGGATGCTTACATCGCTTTCCCTATTTGTACTTGAGCATTTTTTTTCCATACTGCTTTTTGTCTTTTGCACATTTATACTAATACTTCCAAATATGAAAGTGTCACTCACCCTATGATGAGGGTTAGATGCATACTAACATTCTCTATATATATATATATATGTGTGTGTATATATATGGACAAAACTACTATGCAAATGTCCCTCACACTATTGCGAGGAGTACTTCCTTTTTTGGAAACTATTAATATTCAAGAAGACAACCATTACACCTCATGATACCTTTTTGACCTTACTAGGTCTAAAAAAGGAATTGTCCCTCACCATATTATGAGGGATAAAAGCATAGTAGTCTTTCCATATATACATATATACACATACATTTAAAATTCCTTTTGTAGAGAAGATTGTGACATTGATGATTGAAGAGTTAAAGAGTTGCAGGGGAATGATTTGGATGAATTGGAAAATATGGTGGAGCCAACATGGCCAGGACTGGTGGATCCATTGGAGAAGATTGTGGATCGGTTGCGAGTAGTTTGGGGGATAGTAAACCATCTCAATGCGGTAAAGGATTCTCCTGAGCTTCGTTCTGCCATTGAAGATGTTCAGGTGTGTCATACCACCTATTATTTATCTAATCCCTTCACATACCTACCAGCACTAGTATTTTCACATGAGTCACCTTTGGATTCTATCATAATAATTTTGTGCGATGTCTCACCATGAAACTTTGATGACTTGAAACTAAGGGTAGAATCATTTCATAGGCTCATATTTCTCATTCTCTGAAGTCTTTTAGCATCCATAACTGCCTAGGCTCGCAGTATGATGTAAAAGTCCTTTACACCTATTCATCATAATAAATCTACCTAAATAACATCTCAAATGACAACAGGCTAATTTCAGAGCATTTTTCTATACATTATCTTCTTCTTCAAGCACAAATAAAAAGCAGGAACTCAGTACCCCAAAGCAAAATATAAACCGTAGAAAACCAAAATAGCATACATCTTATAAAGCACAAATATCAAACATGCTCTTTTTCTTCTCGCTTTTATCATGTTCATCACATAACTGGTGGAGGGAAGACCAAAACCATTACTATTCTCACAAACTCAAGCATAGGATGTAGTGGACCTACTTCCTGAGTAGGAAGTGCTTCACCAATGTGCTACTTGTTTTGGCTTCTATTTTCTCATTGTCACAACCCTCTTCTAGTTACTCTAGTAAAAGCAAGTATATAAATTAAAATACTTACATATCATACATATTATGTTTAGAACCTGAATTGAGAAATTAAATCCAAGAATTGCATGTAATACATATCAATTATCCTAGATTTCTTGTATTAGTGTTTAGTATTTACTATGTAGAAATACCCAAACCTTGAATTATGATGGGCATCTAATAATTTTAGATTTTAAAACAGGATTATTGCATCTATGGAGGGTCCTATTGTGACAAAAAAAAGTTTTTTTTTTTTCTTAATCAGCCCAAAGGTGAATCTAAATTGCCTGTCAGGTGAAGATTGGGTGGCTCCCTCTAGATGAATCATCTAATGTCACCATATGGTGTGCTTTGCCTGCACAAAATGCCCAATGAACTAACTGTAGATCCTAATGTGTTGGCCAAGCCTGTCTCAGGCTCATTTCTGGCCTAGTGTGTTAATACTGATTCCTGATGGGTCAGTTCAGATTAAAAATCTTAGCCCCGATTACTAATCTGGTTGGGCTTGCATCAGTAATTACTAGTATATCTTCATACTACGTTCATTCATTAGATATGGAAAATGCAGGTCTAAATGTCCCTCATTAAGTTAGGCTTGGCCTGATAAATTTTTAGTCAGGCTTGAAAGACAGCCATTTCTGCTCTGGCCTATTGGTTCTTAACCAGGTTGGACTTGGCCTTTTTTGGGCTTGGGTTCTATAATTTTCCACTTTTTTCCAAGGAAATAAATTAGGCTCAGCTGTAAATATGTACAACTTGCTTAGGATGGTCTGGATTGACTTATATGTATGCATGTTTACTGTAGATAGGTTGATTCCCCTTTAGGAGTACAAAACACCCACCATGATCTATCCCCCAGGACACCCCTGAAAAGATCATACATTTTAGTATTTTCCTATTTGTAAACTTATAATGCCTTGCTGATTAACATTCCTGATTTCTGTCTTACAGTCGGACAAGGTTAAGTTTCAATTAAGATTGGGACAAAGCAAGCCTATTTACAATGCCTTTAGGGCTATTAAAGAATCTTCATCTTGGCAGACAATGAGTGATGCTCGTAAACGTGTAGTAGAAGGTAATTTTCCTACATTTGTACCTTTCACAAACTTGTTATATTTTGAAGGTACAAATGTACAATTACCTGAAAAATGCTGATATCATAGGAAAATAATTATGCATTATTCTCTTTAGACTGACATCGTAATTTTATCTTTATGTGCAGAGATGTTTTGAAATCTTATAATCTTTTTCTCCTTTCCTTTTTTTAATGACTGACTCATTGATTTTACTGTGCAAATGAAATCTGGGATATTAAAAAAAAACATATTTTACTATCTTTCCTACTGTTTGAAGAATCCTAAATATCATTTGACTCAATCACTAGATAATTATTCAATTTGACATGAGAATGTGAAAATAAACTCTTCATTTCCATGATCTCTTGTATTTGTGTGTCAAATACAAGGTTGCTCCTTCACCTTGAATTGGAAAAGAAGCTCTTAATTTAACATTTTCTTCTTATATTTTGGTAGCATTCGGGGACTACATATTATTCATGTAACTAAGAAAAAAACTATTGAATTATAGTTCTGTCTCTAATATATTTTATACTATTTGTATGAAGTAGGAACATGTTATAAGATATTTAGAAAGAGATGAAATACAGAACATAAGAGAGATGAATGTCGTGCCTCCTTTGAGGATCGACTGTTCTTATATAAGGGTTTAATTCCCTAATTACAATCAATTACAAATCTTAGATCCTAAACTGAAGCCACAAATTAAGTCCCTAATTACAATCAATTACAAATCTTAGATCCTAAACTGAAGCCACAAATTAAGTCCCTAATTACAATCAATTACAAATCTTAGATCCTAAACTAAAGCCACAAATTAAGTAACAACCTTTGACTAATTACAACGTAACAAAAAGGTACAATAAATGAGCCTAATGGATTTGGGCTTGCTTGACATGAAATGAGCCTAATGGACTTGGGCTTGCTTGACACCCCCCCTCAAATTGATGCTGGGGAGTCATAAAGTAGCAATTTGGAAACAAGAAATTGATGACGAGGACGAGGAAGTCCCTTTGTGAAGATATCGGCAAACTGAAATGCTGTAGGAACATGAGGAAGAGTAATGACACCACGCTTATATTCATCGCGAATAAAGTGGCAGTCAACTTCGATATGTTTGGTGCGTTCATGGAAGACAGGATTTTCAGTGATTCGGATAGCCCCAGTATTATCGGCATGCAATGGAGTAGGAGAGGTTTGAGAAAACCCGAGTTCCGAAAGAAGTCCCCGTAACCATAAGATCTCAGAACAAGCAGAAGACATAGCCCTATATTCAGCTTCCGTGGAAGAGCGGGACACCCGTTCTTGTTTCTTGCATTTCCAAGAAACGAGAGATGTTCCAAGGTACATGCACCAACCAGTAGTAGAACGGCGTGTGTCTTGACAACCAGCCCAGTCAGCATCTGCATAAGCGGTCAGATGAAGAGGATTATCCTTTAGATAATATAAACCACGAGGGACAGTTTTGAGCAGATAACGGATAATGCGCTTCACAGCTGTCAAATGAAGGTGTCGAGGAGCTGTCATGAATTGGCTCACAAGATGAACAACATATGAGATGTCAGGTCTAGTGATGGTGAGATAGACAAGACTTCCCACCAGACGCCGGTAGGTATGAGGATCAGGAAGAAGATCGCCATCATCTTTACTCAACTTGAGATTGACCTCTACAGGCGTATCAACAGGTGAAGAATCATTGAGGTCAGCCAACTCGATAAGATCTGATGTGTATTTGTGCTGATTAACAAATAAACCTTTTGGAGATTGATGCACCTCGAGGCCCAAGAAATAATGCAAAGGACCCAAATCCTTCATACGGAAGGAATCCCTGAGAGAAGCTTGGAGAGATTTGATCATACGATCATCCGTGCCAGTGATAATAATATCGTCAACATAGACGAGAAGCACAGTAACACCAGTAGATGTGTGGCATAAAAAGAGAGATGGATCAGAAGGACTCTGGGTAAAGCCACTCTCGCATAAGCGAGCCTTGAAGGTTTCAAACCAAGCGCGAGGAGCTTGCTTTAAACCATAAAGCGATTTGCGCAGGCGACAGACAGACCTCTTGAAGGGAGAGGAGACGCCTTGTGGTATCCGCATATAGACTTCTTCGTGCAGGTCCCCATGGAGAAATGCATTTTTGACATCCATTTGGTATAAAGGCCAGGATTTAGAGGCAGCAATGGCGAGAAGTAACCGAACAGATGTCATTTTTGCCACAGGTGCAAACGTTTCCTCATAGTCAATGCCATACTCTTGTCTGTTTCCGAGTGCTACAAGTCTAGCTTTGTGTCTATCCAATGACCCATCAGATTTAAGCTTGATCGAGTAGATCCATTTGCAACCGATGGGTTTAACTCCGGAAGGACAATCCACAATATCCCAAGTGTGATTCTGATCCAATGCATCCAATTCCTCCTTCATAGCCTGGTTCCAGCAATCGTGTTGGACAGCCTGCAAATAAGAACTTGGGATAGAGATAGAAGAGAGAGTGGTCATCAAGGAAGTATGGGTAAATCCATACCTATCAGGCGGTCTAGAAGTTCTGGAGGAGTGACGTAAGGGAGGAGTAGGTGTGGAACCATGTGTCGGTGGAGGATCAGGGGGAGGACCATCCGCAGTGGGAGGTTTCTCCTGACGGTGGTATACAAAAGCAGGATTAAACCGAGTAACAGAGGTTTGATCCGAAAAACCTGGTAAGAGAGCTGGGGAAGAGGGATGAGGACTGTCCATGTGAGTGGGGAAGAAATATTGATTTTCAAAGAAAATAACATTCCGAGAAACCCTGATACGACGACCAATGGGATCATAACAAACAAAACCTTTTTGATTAGTGGCATAACCCAAAAAAGCACACCTGCGAGATTGTGCTGTTAGTTTCGTTCTTTCTGTGGGAGGTAAATGAACAAAGCAAACACAGCCAAAGGTATGTAAGTGATCAAACACAGGATGATGACCAAACAATTTAAAATGAGGCGTTAAATGAGCAATGGCATGTGATGGAAGGCGGTTTATGAGATAGACAGCTGTGGTGAGAGCTTCAGTCCAAAAACGAGGGGGAACGGATGCTTCAATCAGAAGAGTTCTAGTGACAGCAAGAAGATGTCTGTTTTTCCGTTCCGCGACTCCATTTTGTTGTGGAGTATATGGACAGGTACGTTGGGAAATGATTCCATTATTGTTTAAAAATGATTGAAAATCCTTGGAAACATACTCCCCCCCTGAGTCTGAGCGCAAAGTTTTAATGCATTTAGAGAATTGGTTTTTAACATATTGAACAAAAAATTTAAATGCATTAAGAACATCAGACTTTGAATGTAATAAATAAATCCAAGTAAATCTGCTGTAGTCATCAATGAATGTTACAAAGTACTTGAAATGACTATGTGAAATGGTCGGAGCAATGCCCCAAACATCACTGTGAATTAAGTCAAAACATGTAGTGCTCCATGTGTTAGAAGTTGGAAAGGGTAAAGTTTGACTCTTCCCTAATTTACAAGCATCACAGTCAAAAGAAGCAGAATCAACAGGTTTATTTATTAATCCAGATTGAAATAAAGTAGACATTGTAGAAGCAGTCGGATGACCTAGTCTATTATGCCACAACCGAGAATTATTCTTAATGAAAAAACAAAATAACTGATGTAAAGTTTTATCATGAATAAATGAAGACACTGGTAAGGAAAAAAGTCTTCCACGCTTAGGCCCCCTCGCGATCACTTCCCCCGACTCCCGGTCCTGCACAACACAACCAGAAGGAGAAAACAAAACATTGCAGTTATTTTCAACAAGTTGACCCACAGAAACCAAATTGGTAGCAAGATGAGGAGAAACTAAAACATTGGTTAATGGTAAGGGGCTAGGGATATCACCAACAGAGGTGATAGGAAGATGATCTCCATTGGCAGCTTGGACAGTAAGATGACCAGTGTAAGGAACAACATTGTGTAATTTTAGGGCTGAAGTGGTCATATGGTTACTTGCACCAGAATCTAAGTACCAGGTATTGGAAAGAGAGGAAGCAGTACCTGCGATGTGCATGGAAGCTAAGGCATTGATGATCATTTGGTTTACCATCTCAGGGGTGAGAGGAGTTGTTGACGTAGATTGGGAGGAACCAGGTTGGGATGAAGAATCAGACTGCAGAGAACCACTGAAGTCAGGTGAAGCATATGGTGGAGTAGTCACAGTGTAAGCACTAGGAGCTGACTGCACGCTGTAAGTACCAGGGGCTGGCTGCACATAGTTGCGGGAAAGAGAAGTGCGATTCTTCTTCCTGCACTCTTCAAGAACATGACCAGTGGCCTTACAATATCGGCAGATTTTTGCCTTACATTGATTTGCATAGTGACCATATTTCTTGCAGGTATGGCACTGAACTTTACTGATGTCCCTAGAAGGTGGTCTAGTTGTAGCAACATAGGCAAGGGGAGTCTCAACAGATCTCTGTTGTTCCAGTGTAGTTTGAGTGACCCGACGTTGTTCTTCCCGTAGAAGTTCCTGAAGACAATCATCCAAGCTAGGAAGAGAAGCCCTGCTCATTAAGTTAGATCGAACTGTCTCAAACTCGAGACGAAGTTTCATAAGAAACTGATCCCGATGACTACATTGCTGTAATGGAAGTAATTCCTGGAGAAGAGCTGCAGATACCGAGGCAAACTTAATCGCATCATATTCGGACCACAGTCTGCGGAAGCCATTATAATACTCCTGAATAGACTGGGTGCCTTGAGTGAATTGTGAGATTTCAAGTTCTAATTGAAACTGGCGAGCAGCATTGCCCTGTTGGTAAATTTTCTGAAGATACTCCCACATTGCACGGGCAGTGTGGCAGGGTTTGAGGTTGAGAATAAAATGTGACTCAACAGAGCCCAGCAACCAGGTCTTGATTTTAGCATCCTTTGTTTTCCAAGCTAAAATTTTCTTATCATCTTCTGCAGGTTGAGGTTCAGATCCATCAATGTGTCCCCAGAGTTCTTTTCCTTCCAAATAAATTTGAAATTGGAAGGCCCAGGAGGTATAATTTGTACCATCAAAGCGAATCAGGGCAATCTCATGTTTGTCCATGACTAAAGAGAAGGAAGAAACCCGCACAAAGCAGTCCGGAAAGGATATTGGCAAAACAATATCTTTTGGATGGCCGAGATGAAAAGAAATGGACAAAACAGAATTTCTACAATAAAGGGTAGATGGCCTACCTCAGATGATCCATAAATGGTGAGAAAATCTTCAAAAAAAAATGTAGAAATCCAGACGACCAAGATGGGCTGGTCCAGCTGAATGGCGATGATGATCGCAGGTGGGCCACTTCAGATCTGAGATGAACAGGGATGATCAAGGCTTCCAGATCTTGGAAGATGACTCTGATGATCAATAAATCAGAAACAAATTCTTCATAAATCCTGGAAGCTTCAGGCGACCAAGATGGTAGGATTCCGCTAATGAGTTGGTGAGAATCACAGGTGGGCCACGTCGGATCTGAGATGATCAAGATGATCTGGCTGAAGAGAATGATCACAGATGATCATATACTGGCTTCCAATGTTTGGAAGATGATGTAGGAGAAGATCACAGATGATCGAGCTCTGATACCATGATATTTAGAGAGAGATGAAATACAGAACATAAGAGAGATGAATGTCGTGCCTCCTTTGAGGATCGACTGTTCTTATATAAGGGTTTAATTCCCTAATTACAATCAATTACAAATCTTAGATCCTAAACTGAAGCCACAAATTAAGTCCCTAATTACAATCAATTACAAATCTTAGATCCTAAACTGAAGCCACAAATTAAGTCCCTAATTACAATCAATTACAAATCTTAGATCCTAAACTAAAGCCACAAATTAAGTAACAACCTTTGACTAATTACAACGTAACAAAAAGGTACAATAAATGAGCCTAATGGATTTGGGCTTGCTTGACATGAAATGAGCCTAATGGACTTGGGCTTGCTTGACAATAATGGGCTTCCTAATGCCAATATATTCATTGCTCACTGTTCCTGTTCGATATTAAACATCATTCTGGTGTCCAATGTCCATGTAAAGTAATTGAGAAGAGATTCTATGAAGGTTGTTTTAGAACTAATGATATTACTTGGTTTCTTTTATTTTGTTGAACGGAAGAGAAAAATAGCAAAGCTTTTCTGTGAGTCAAAGTTGCACTAAAAGCTAGAAACACATGATATTTGATTAATAATGAAACTATGGAACTGGGTCTCCATCAGTCTCACACAACAACTACTAGTATATATGCTACTGGAACCAGGATATGTAATTTTAAGTCCTTGTAAGTGACTAAATTTCTGTTTTCTTGCCTGTAAGAGACATGGTCTACATCTTGTGCTTTTCTGATTTATGAAAACTAGTTTTTGTTTTTTGGATTGCACAGCACGTATACTGGAAGCAGTTCTTAATGGTGTTTCCCTTGAAGATGATGATAGAGACCAATTCAATAAAATTCAACAAGTGAGGTTTTGGTTCTTTTCATGTTGCTTCCTTCTTCTTTATTAACTTGATGCTCTGGTTCTGTCATGCCTGAATGTTTTTAGGACTCGTGGAAAATACTAAACTCCCGGGGTTGGGTCCCCTCTCAGGTAAAGGTAATAGACCTTAGAGAGGTGGTGGAGCCCTCAGGTGAGGGAAGTTGTTAGACCTCGGGCGAGGTGACAAGGCCCTCTGGCGAGGGAAAGGTGACTGCTCAAGGTCAAACCCTAGGCAGCCAGGTGAGAACTGCCACTTCTTACCATTGAGGTAAGAGGCCGTTCTCCCTGAGGACCTATTATTATTGGCTATTCATCATTTTGTAACAGTGTATTTATTTCCTTGATTGTGCAATACTATGTCATTAATACAACAATAAACATAAATTTATTTGGATCTTCAGGTGTGACTATGTCCACTGACAAAGATGATTAAAGAGTTTTCACTAAGTGTTAATTTAACTACAAGTGCAATGAGAAATCACCTTTTCATGAGGCTTTAAGCTACAACCCCAGTTCTTTTTAATTTTATTCATTGAATATATCTTTTGAGGGTGGGCCTTGGCACAACGGTAAGATTGATCCATTGCAACTTGGGTGTCATAGGTTCGAAACATGGAAATAGTCTCTCCACTTACGGGGGTAAGGCTTTGTACATCTGGCCCTCCCCAGACCCCACAGTGGCGGGAGCCTCGTGCACTGGGCTGCCCTTTGTTTTTTTTTTTTTTATTGAATATGTACTCTTAAAGTTTACTAGGTGCTCACTCCCTCTACAGCCTTTTCGATAATTTATGGTGCTTCCTCAGTCTTTGCAAATGTCGCTTAGTTGACAGTGGGCCTTAGGATCAGGTATGGAGATCGACTAAAATATGTGTCACTCTCTCTGCTTGTGTTTGCTTCCCCTTGTGCATTAAATCTATTTGTTATGGAAAAAGAAAATCCTCACTTTGACAAACTAGGATGTATAATAAGGTCACTAGTCCTTTCTGTGGAGAGCTAAGGTGAAAAACCTCTCTGCTTAGGGAGGTATTTTAACTTGCAATGATTTCATGTATGACCATGAAAATGTGCCTAACTATTGACCTCGTGCCTAACTATTGACCTCGGAGTTTATCCTTGTGCCTTGAGTTTTCCAAGTGGCGCTCATGGTGTGGCAATCCAGACTGTTTAATCTGATTAGACTCACTCTGATACCATAAAAACCTCCATGATGGAACCACTTAAACCTTCTTCCGTGCGGTCTCCAAATAGATGATTAAGAAATTACACAGAATATTCTGCATTTAATGGAAAGGCCATAGATTAGATAGGTAGATAGATAGATAGGCTTGTCTTGGCGAGGCTATTTTTGGATCATGGCCTCTCCATTTCCCACAGAGGCCATTCAGATCAACAGCCTTGATCATCTAACCATAGGTCCAACATTACTCAGGGCCTTAGATTACTTTGCAGGTCCTTGGGTCTTTGATTGCTATCATGTCCTTGAGTCAAAGATCTTTGTTTCTTCTTATCATGGTTGGTTTGGCTATATTTTATTTTTAGACAGCTTATCCACATTAGAATTACCCATCTCTATTAGGTGTATTTTTTTAATGATCATTTCTGAAGAAGAGAGTAGAGATGAGACAGGGTTCAAAAGGGATGGTTGGAGTTGCTTTTATGCTTTTGTTATTTTTTTTCCCTGCTAACCAGATGCAGAAGGTACCAGTAATTAAAAAAGAGACAGAGAAAGTAAAAAAAAAAAAAAAAAAGCCTGTCTTGCAGGGTGTACATAGCAAATTGTTAGTGTCAATCTCACCAACTACAAAATTTGATGAAAATATTTAATTCATAGAAAATTTGCAATGGCTGGTTGTAATTAGGTAATCAGTGAAATTTAAAGACAATTTCACAATTTTGGTTTTGTTTGTTGAAACTTAAAATATTTGGATCCAGATCAGTGTCTCTGTAATTGGTTGAACCACTTATGGTAGACTCCTATGAATCTCATGCTGTCTAGGTTCCAAAGATAACTTTTTTCTTCCTTAATTCTAACTTTTTAAAGCGTAGTTAGATGGAACTTTAAATGTTAAGATGCCCTAATAGTAGCTTCATAATATATGCTTCCTTTTCATGTGTCATTATATGTTTGCATTTCAGGAATTGGAAAAATTAGCAAAAAAGTTTGATGAAAACATTTTGGATGCCACCAAAAAATTTGAAAAACTAATTATAGAGAAAAAGGAACTTGAAGGAATGCCTGCTACAGCACTTAGTCTGGCAGCACAGACAGCAGTGTCCAAGGTATCTTTGTAATAAAGCTACATATCTGGTATTTATTTGCTTCACTAGTTCTCTTACCTTCTGTTGTAATGTACGTTTGTTAATCTGTGTTTCTTTCTTTATTTAGTTCTCAGTATGTCTCTCCTTTATCATGGTAGGGGCTCGAAAATGCTACAGCAGAAAATGGGCCATGGATGCTTACGTTGGATGGTCCAAGCTATCGCTCTGTTTTGCAACATGCACAAAACCGATCTTTGCGTGAAGAAGTTTTTCGTGCTTATATTACCCGTGCCTCCAGTGGAGATCTCAATAATACTCCAATAATTGACCAGATTCTTAGTCTTAAGTTAGAGAAAGCTAAACTTCTTGGATATAATAATTACGCAGAGGTAGTATGAGTTGTAGCTGCTCAAATTAGAAGGAACCTGATGTGTTCTCAATTGCATTTCTCCTCATTGACGAAGGACTGAAGGAGGTTTTATTGTGTCAAGGTAAGCATGGCAAAGAAAATGGCTACAATTGATACAGCAGAAGAACTACTAGAAAAGCTTCGCAGCGCTTCTTGGGATTCTGCAGTTCAAGGTGATGAGCTTCTTAATACAATTTTATGCTCCCATATAATGTTGAGTTCTTTTCCAGTTTCTTCTGTATCATAGTGTATAACTCCTAAATCACATGTCATGATAAGTCATTGCTTAGTGCATGAGCTTGAGTTTTCTGCAAATCTTGTGAGATAAGCATGGGTCACTGATCTGGGGCAAAGATAAGGCAGGAGGTACTATGAAATGAAGTTGCTAATTTTTCCCGGCTGCCACAAAGGCATGGTTGAATGGATGCTTATTTTACATGGGTCATATCTTACTCAATACTTGTCTGAATTCTGCAATCTTATTGCTTGAAAGACAATTCGGTAACCCACCATTGTATCCAGTATCACGTGAATTGATTGTTTTTTTACTGACAAATAGGGCCTTCAATGTAAATAGTGTGAATCAGTCCCATATTACCTTACTGGGTGTAACATGCTTTCTCTTGATGTGTTCGCCTTTGGGACTTTATTACCTTGCCATTGTTGCTCTTTTTCCCTTTTCCTGTTTATGTGCATTCTGCAATGACACAACTGGGGGAAAATAATAGCCAACTGACTATTCTCCAATCCAAAAGGCTTAGAGATAAACTGTCTAGGCCTCACACCAAAGACAAGAATTCAACTCTCAATGGAAAAGAAACTGAAACTCATTCAATATCAATATCAATGTCCTTTCCTGTTAGAAGGGATTACATATATTTATAACTAAGCTATCGTCTAATTAAGGAAATAATTCTAATTCAATTTAAATAAAGAGTCCTAACTCAAATATGAAATCAAATTCTAAAAATAAGAAACTTAAGAAAGTAATTACTAATAATAAAGTAATCTTCACTGCAGGGGCCTTATTGGATTTGGGCTCAATGGGCTGGCCAATCATGGATTTAACCTGCATCAGTTCCCCACCTCTTGCAAGAGAACTCGTCCTCGAGTTTAGTAAATGTCCACCTGGGTCGAAAATCATTAGAAGAAACTTTCAAGTTGCTTATTGAGCTTCATTGTGGGGACAGAACTTGAAACTTTGATGTGATCTTTTCTTTCACTTAGAAGTAGATGGGAGGTGTGGCTTCTTCGGATGACTGCACTTTGCTTGGATATATGGTCTAACCATTAGATGCTTCAATTGTAGATGCTTTACCAATAGATCAAACTCTTTTATTGGCAATAGTTGATCTCCAAAGATGAAATCAATGTAGGGAACTTCAACAGATAAATTTTCTTGTGCAACCAATGAAACAAGTGATTTGTCTTCCAATAATCCAATCGACTTTGATGATGGTTGACGATCATTTTCCTTACTAACTATATTCAAGTCTTCAATGTATGTTTCAACTTCTTTTGGTGCCTGCATCGTTTGTTCAACACTGTCCACAGAAACAATTCTTCTAAAGTATCATCTATTCTAGGAGTACTAGATGATGTCTCATTATACTTTGCCAAGATATCCTCCATTCTTTGATCTTGCTTTGCAATGATAGCCTTGACATCTGTTTCTTCCTTTTGCTTTTTCTTTGGCTCTTTAACTGAAGGAGATGATGTAGACAAAGATGGAAGGAGCATGACCCATCGCCCTTGCCACTTGAATACATATGTGTTCTTCTCATTGTCATTGTTCACATTTCGATCAGAAATCCATGGTTTTCCAAAAAGAATATAAATTATATTCATAAGAATTACATCACACCAAATTTTATCTTTATATCCACCAATCTTGAAAGATACCAAACATCTATGAGTCCTAAGAATGACAAAATTATTAGACCATGTAACTTTGAAAGGCTTTGGGAGTTTCTCTATAGACCAATTGAGTTTGTCAATAACCTATTGTGCCACAAAATTGATAGCACTGTCACAATCAATAACTAGATTAGCTAACTTGTTTTCACATGTTGCTCGAGTTCGGAATATAATTGTTTGCTTCCACTCTTCTTTTTCCATTTCAGTGGTGTAACGATTCAAGAATCTGGAGCTCTTCAGATTCTTAAGTTGTTATTATGATTACAATACAATAGCATTCTTAAAGTAATTCCAAAAGCATTGGTTCAAGCATAAGATGAATATTTAAATTTCAATATCAAAGTCAATATAAATATTTAGGGATAAACTAGAACAGACAATCTTTTAAGTTAATTACAGGGGAATATTCCACAATAAGGGCTGGTCCCTTCTAAAGTCTAGCATGCTTTTCGATCTCTCAATCAGCAGTGCATGCCAAAGTCTATTGGCTGATCACTGTCGTTTCCCTGCCCCGCCACGAATGCATTACCTGTAGTGGGGCAAAACCACTAGTCAGTATTACTGGTGAGTAGAAAATTCAGTTCAAAGAAAATAAACTGCATCATCCCGTAATGCAAATATTCATAGACTCTCTTTTAAAGAAAGGTTCATAGGCTTCCCTTGGAAGGAAAAATTCATAAACAACATAGTGTGATGAATCACCATGTTTATTGTTTTACACAATCATAAGGGAGTTCACATTCTTGTTGTGTAATTTGTTTAAGAAGGATTTATGTCGTGACAAGACTGTCACCTATTTGATTCATAAAAGGGATTTGTATTCATGTCGTAACAAGACTCTCACTATTTATCAAGGGAATTCATATTCTTGACAGGACATAATGGTCACCATTCATCAAGGGGGTTCATATTTTTGTCGTGATAAAATTGTCACCATTCATGAAGGAGGATTCATATTCTTGACATGATAAGACTGTCACCATTCATAAGGGGATTCATATTCTTGTCGTGACAAAACTGTCACCATTCATCAAGGAATTCATATTCTTGTCGTGACAAAACTGTCACCTTTCATCAAGGGGATTCATATTCTTGTCGTGACATAACTGTCACCATTCATTTTTCAAGTCATACCCAACACCGGCGGATGATAACACTTTTAAACAATTCGTAATACAATTCTGTACTTATCTTATAAACTTCATATTAAGCATCATCACACTATTTTGGTTAGTCAGTCCCACATATATTGGGCTGGAATCTTGCCCCACTCATAGTCATAATTGGTATCCCACATATGTGGCATTGACCATATCTTTGGTGTACCTTTTAGTTATAACATGGATATCATAAAACTTGAATTAGTCACTATGATTAAGTATTACAAAGTGCCATCTTAATTATTGACTACTAAGGGTAATATTATTTCTGGATTAGGAGGACGGAATTTAAAGTATCACCATTTGGGTAGTAAGATGTGAAGCCATAGCATTGAACATACCTACTGGTTGATTTGAACTATTTACAACATGATTGCTCTTCATTAACAAACTAGTTATCAGTAGAGAAGAAAAACAGTCACTGACTTTTTATAGAATTATGTAACAATGCTTGTTATCAACCTTTATCTAGATTGTAAATAAAGCTTAGAGATTAGTACATCTTTAAGTTTCAGAATCTGTTATATAAGTTCTGTATTCCGTTTTATGTGAATTGTGCAACTGTAACATGGTCCAAGATAACACAGTTGTGGCATAAAAAACTCACGCCAAGTCCCTTTTGGATCCCTTGGATGAAAGGTCCCAATGGTCTAAACATCATAAGTCCATCATCATTATGATCGCCCTCCAGCCCTTTTCCAGATGTGGGGACTTGATCAAAAATCAGTTGGGCCAAATGGGCCCACAACCCACAAACAGCCAAGATACACATTGTCAGCCAAAACTGAAATATTTTCCCAGTTCTGATTTCCTTGGGACATTAGTCCGTCATATTCTAATGTAAAAACAGTCTAAAACAGGCACATTAATCATAGAATTAGAGTAATCCTGATTTGCTATAGAAAGAATGAGCTAAAATCTTTATTTCCCTTTTTACAGACCTGTTGTCAATCTTATATCATTCTTAATACAGATCTGGTTAGTAGAACAGTGGGCTATTATCGTTCTAAATCAAAGGAGAAAATACATTACAGAGGTCAAAATGAATTTACAGCATTACTATTATATCTACAGAATCTTTTAGATTGGTTCCATTTGATAGAATATCATATGAAGGACTGTTCAAATATATTCTAATGAGTATTTCAGAAATTCTACTCACCTGGTATAAGTAATGAGTGACCTTAAATCTGTCATGCACTAAGCTGGAGGCTCCTTCCAGAAATTCCTTGCTTCTAATTCAAATTTCCAGCATTAGATTTCTGCTTTTCATCTATGGGAAGTAACTAAAGAAGAGAGGAAATCCTTATATAAAGTGGTGGACGACTAGGGGAGAAGTTCTACTTGAATTTCATTTCTTTGAAGAGTCATTTGGGGAATGTTAAAGGTCACCACTGTTGGTGAGTTCCTTTTCCCTGAAAAGTCTCATGGGAGAGTTAAATAATCACATCTACTGGTGGAAAACGAAGAGCTTCCATTGGGAAACTGTACAGCCACTATAAGTGGATCTTAGGTCAAGTTTAAGAGCTGAAAATTTAGACCCAATAGCCCAGTCCAATCATGAATTGGGCTGGTCAAAACTGGACCCTTTTCTAAGCCCAGTTGCCCCTGCAAAATTAATAATAATAATAATAATAATTCAAGGTTATTACAAGTGGTGTTGAGAAGTCTGCGAATGGAAAGTGTGAGATTATCTTATCCTGTTTCTACTACATGAGCTCTCGTTTGTTGCCGAAAATTTTCTTCCTGAGACTTAACTTGTTGAATGCGGGACCGTCAAAGCATATGCTCAACACAAATAGCTTCATTGTATGCTTCGTAAATAGTGTTGCAGTTATTCATTTTCTCTAAATTACTTGGTCTCAATCCTCTAATAAAGTGAATCAAATCATACAACTCATTTTGTTCCAATTCACTAACTTGATCAAGGGAAGGGGGACGAGGTTAAGGGGATTGGGCAACGGCGGTGCTCAGCTAAGGCACAGGCAATCTCTGGTGCAGAGTAGACTCGAAACTCTTTTCTTCCTTTTGGTGCTCTATCCTTTTTTTTTTTTGGTTTGGAGATTAGAAGTCTATGAGGGGGAGGTGGGTGGTTGGCCGAATGGGACAAGTTGTCTAATGAGGGTTAGGGCTTTTACGGATGGACGTGGGTATTAGAGAAAGGGTTCAGTGGGGATTTGGTTGTGAAGGGAAGTGGCCGTAAGGGGTGGGGGTGTGATTAGGGTTTTTGAGGGAAAGGGGAACAGTTTGGAGTAGGTAATGGTTTTGGATGAATGTGGTGGGGTTCGGCAAAGGGGTTCAAGAGAAGGGTGGAGTTGGATTAGGGTTAAGGGTTTTTGTGAGGGTGTGGGTTTAGGTTTCGGAGATTTAGAGAAGTGGATGGGGGTTTGGTGATTGTGGTGTTAGACTGGGGTGCAGTGGAGGTTTTCCGGCGATTAGGGAGTGTTATCAAGGGCTGCTAGTGGACTAGGGTGGGTTTCGCAGGAAGGGGGTTTTGGGTGTTAGGGTCTGGGTGTGTTGTGGGAAGTTGCAGAAGGATGCGATGATGGTGGGATGATTGGAAGGAGTCGGCAGTAATGGGGGATGATAAAAATGACAATGATGAATGATAATGGATAATGATGAACGATGGGTTGCCAAGGTTACCTCGAATCGGTGATCGGAGCAGTGATCCGAGAACGAATCTTCTCTTTGATACCAATTAACGCAGCACGAGGAAGAAGAATAACCAACGGGCTATTCTCCAAGTCAAAAGGCCTAGGGATAACCTGTCTAGCTCTCATACCAAAGATAAGAATTCAACTCACAATGAAGAAGAAACTGAAAACTCATTCAATATCAATAACAATGCTGTCCCATGAGAAGGGATTACATATATTTATAATTAAGCTATCATCTAATTAAGGAAACAATTCTAATTCAATCCAAATAAAGAGTCCTAACTCAAATATAAAATCAACTTATAAAAATAAGAAACTTAAGAAAGAAACTACTAATAATAAATTAATTTTTACTACTGGGCCTCATTGGATTTGGGCCCAATGGGCTGGCCAATCATGGATCTGGCTTGCATCATGCAATAACCCAAGTCTAGACTAAATCACCAACTTTTCAATCTCAGTATTTACAATTTAAAATGCTATAATCCGTTCTTGCCTTAGATAACTTGTAGCATGTAACATCACCACTTTTATTTGTTTCCAGTTTACTGTGCTTCTATGCTTTTTCTTCAATGTGCTAAATTGATGCTTTAGCTTATTTTGTTTGTTATTTTTGGATGTATAGATGGAATAATTTCTTTTTTATAAGTTCATCAATGTCATGTTTTCCTTTCTTTTCTTAAGTAGATGGTTTGAAATAGTTACTTTTACGTGCTATTACATGAATGAGCTTTATGTATGATGTATCATTGATCTGTTCAATGTTTTATTTCTTGAGTCTTTATTACTATGTCCTGTACTTTTAAAGAAACTATTAAAGAAAATAAAATTGTTCCTGCAGATATGGAAGACCTTAACCGCTTTTCTAAAGACAAGGGTGCTCTTGAAACTAATGACATGAACCACTGGGACATAAACTTTTGGAGTGAGAGACTTCGTGAGTCAAAGTACGACATAAATGAGGTAGCTTTTCTCACTACAATTGCACCTCAAGTATGGTCTTCATGGGGCCGCTTGGTTCATGCCAATTCACTGTAGTTGGTGGGATTTGAAGTGGCATTTCGGACCAGGATGGGAAAATTTCAATCCCAATTGGATGTGAAATTAGAGACCTTGAAAGTGAACGGTTAGGGGTTTGCTCAAACAGTTCGTTTTTCAGGCCCTTTAGTCAGTACCCATCTTCCTCCAATTGGGGTGGTATTTCACTTATCCCAAATCCATGGCACCCTCTTCAGATGCCCACCCATCACAAATTGGAGCACAATCAAATGGGCTCCACAATGACCAACTCTGCCAAAGTTAAGGTGTGGTTGTACTGTCTGCACACCTGATCTCCTCTCTCTATGTAATCTAGGGTGTCCGTAGCATACATCCATATGGCAATATTGACATTATGATTGCTAGCAAAATGTGATTATATGCATATTGACATTATTTTCTTCATATGGAGATCTCATGATGGAGATTCTTATTTACTTTTGTAACTGAAAATGGTTTCAACTTTATTCTGTGACTCGTCCATGCCACATTTTACGTATTAAACTTGGTAGCATTCAGGTTATTAAGAAAGATCTGACTGCATTACGTACAATTGAAGAAGTTATAAGAGATCAATTGACTACGGATATTTTGTCACTACCATTTAAGTTATGTGCATATCATATTACTTTGCCTTAACTAATGTCCAAATACTATGTTATGACTATTTTGTATTGGATTTGATGGAAGAGATTTTTTCAATGCAATATGTTAGCTTTCTTTACAAGAAGTTTATTTCTTGTTTTCTTCTACTTTTCACTTGGCAGGAAGAGTTACGGCCATTTTTTTCACTTCCAAAGGTTATGGATGGCCTTTTTGGCCTTGCAAAGATGCTGTTTGATATCGACATCGAACCAGCTGATGGCATAGCTCCAGTAACATGATAATACCTACAAGAACAGTTCATTTACTCTCTCTTTTTTTTTTTTTTTGGGTCTTTAAAGTGTTGATAATGAAATTTATATGCTGCTATTATACTTTCCATTGTTTAAGGTTTGGAACAAAGATGTCAAATTCTTTCGCGTCAATGACTCATTAAGGATTCCAGTTGCATACTTCTATTTTGACCCTTATTCAAGGCCTTCTGAAAAACGTGGTGGAGCTTGGGTGGATGACGTTGTCGGCCGAAGCCGTGCACTTGCGCGTGATGCTGACTCCGTAAGGTTGCCTATTGTTAATATTGTGTGTAATCAGACGCCACCAGTGAGGGATAAGCCTAGCCTCATGACCTTCCGTGAGGTAACCTTCCTGTAGAGAATTAAAACTGTTTCACGCATGATTCAGTTATTCCAAATGGATGATTAGCATTAATATTATTATTGTGTGTTTACCAAGTCTTTTCAAGAAGCTACCATCCTCATATTCAAGCCAGTTGATGTATAATAAAATGTGAGAGGAAACTAGTGCTACTTGTATGCTCATGGAAAATCATCTGAGTTAGAAAAAGGCACATGATTTTACTTTAATCCAAGTGAGAAATGTGAAAACAATACTGTATTTAGTATCTCTCAGAATGGAAGATACGTTATGGACCAAATCAATCTCCTCAGAAACCAACCCCAAAAAAGGAGGAGAAGAAGAAGAAGAAGACGATGGTAATGGTGATGATGACGTCAATCTCCTTAGAATATGACCAATTAATTCTAATTAAATGGAGCATGGTTGTAGGGTTGATTGGATTACTAATATTGTGTTATGTTGTTAATTGATGTTACTGTATGTAGGTTGAGGCCGTTTTTCATGAGTTTGGCCATGCACTTCAGCATATGCTCACCAAGCAGGATGAAGGTTTTGTTTCTGGTTCGCAAGGAATAGAATGGGATGCTGTTGAACTCCCTTCCCAATTCATGGAATATTGGTGTTACCACAGGTAATATCATCAAACAACAACATTATACTACTGCTTTGGTTTTCTTAACTGATTTTATCTATTTTGAAAATTAACACTGCTGTCATATATTTGGGAATAGAAATACTGAGCCATGCAAGTAATACAAAAGAACCCCAGTTACAACTTCATCTCTGCATACATGGAGATTATTTATCATCATCATATCATCAGTATTTATAGGTATTCATCAATCATCATCATGAACAAAGCTTTTGTTCTCTAGAAGGGTTAAGTAGGTATTTTCCAAGGAGAAATAGTATGATGTACAAAAAGAATTAACAGGTAAGATCCTACACTTTTGCCAATCCCCTGAAGCACGAGAAGCAGTAGGGATTAGGGAACGATCTTCACCAAAGCTTCAAGCATTGCATTACTCACAAGCCGGGTAATCCAAAAAATAACCTGCAGACCTGGTCAACTAAAAATAAACAGCAAACTGAAAAGCAAAAGAGGTTGCAGTATCCACAAGCCAGGACCAGCTAATGAAGAGGGCACAGAAACCCTACTTGAGCAGAGATACCTTCCATGAACGTAGTTATGCATGTAAATATAAAAATATTTAGGCTGCCAACATTGTTTAATTTTCTAAAGTGGATGCTGCAGGGATACTTTAATGAACATTGCAAAACACTATGAAACTGGGGAGAATCTGCCAGAGGAAGTTTATTTGAAGCTCCTTGCTGCAAGAACATTCCGTGCAGGTTCACTGTTTCTTCGTCAGGTTGGATTATTTTGTTCATGGACACTTAGTATATTAAGGCATTCATGCTTTTTTTCTTTATTTAAATCTTTTTATTGTTACTGAAAGATGTGTTCCGGCATGTGAAGACATCTCCCATATGCATTTGCTCCTGTTTTGTGTGGAGACATCTCCTGTATGCGTTTATTCCTGGATCAGTTTTTTCATATAATTAAAATTTCAAATTCTACGAACTAATGCCATGGTATTTAAGGATTGCCTATTTCATGTTCTGAGAGTGGATACAATGATAGGCTGGAACCCTGCTAGACTTCTAGTGCTTTCAGCTCTGTTTGGTTTTCTTTCCAACACTGATGTATATAGGAGAAGCATCATGTGTTAGCCCAAAATGTCATTTCTAGGAAGATATCTTCTCAACTGAATACTGGAATTATCAACTACCAATAGTAAAATTCTTTGATCCTATGGCTAGTTAGGCACTGCCAATGTCCTGTTTAAACTTATGCTTTTTCACACTGATCAAACAAGAACAGCTATCCTGATATTTCTTGGTTGACTGGCATTTGTGTAATGAATAATGATATTTTCTGGTGAACCCATCTTTCATAGAATATGACCAAAGTGATTATACTCCTTTCATTGATATTACAAAATGATTATTCTGAGTGTCTTCATTCATTGTACATTGTTTGGCAGATAAGATACGCAAGCGTAGATTTGGAACTGCATACTAAATATGTTCCTGGTGGAGCAGAATCTATATATGATATTGATCAAAGAGTAGGTTTACGAACACACGTGATTCCGCTGCTGCCAGATGACAGGTTCCTTTGTAGTTTCAGTCATATATTTGCAGGTTATTGTCATTCTGCTTCATCATTTGAATGTTTTATAAATATTCCTTAACTTTGGTGTCTAAGTTGCTGCTTTTGTTTTACTTCAATTGTGTATCAGATGTGTATGAAGCTGGATACTATAGTTACCAGGTATTGTCTCTTTTCAAGTTCATGCTTTTCTTTTTCCTTCTTTTGAATCTAAAGTAATATTTCACTTATTTAATGAATCAAGCCAAATTGGGAATGTCCTTGTCTATATGTTTGTTTCAGTTTTTTTTATTGTATATTCTAGTCACACCATTCCATGTGCCAAAGAAATAAAATGTTAGGAGAGAAATAAATGAACTTTTCTAGAGACAAATGAAAAATTAGAACAGGCGTAGTTTGTAATATGTTTTTTGATTAACTCCATTTTTAATTTACTTATATTTATGAATTTGAGTTGGTTTAAGTCTATGATACCTGAGTGAGGACCAGGAATGGATATGGGCACTGGGATATGACCATGCACTTCCTGAAAATTAGGACATGGATATAAATACAGCTGTCCCACTTATAACACGAATCTTCACATTTCTTGTTAATTTTTTTTTCAAATATATTGTACTTTTCGCCTATAGTATATTTCTAGATTAATACAACTTCCACTAGTTGCAATCCTTTTTGACAGTTTTTTATTTTGAAAAGTAAAGAAAGCTGATAGAACTCTATGAAATATTGGACTTGGTGCAGAATGATATATTGAAGCTTATCCTTCAAGTATCGGCAAGGACAGACCCAATTTTTTTCTTGAGAGGGCCACTGTGTTATTTTTATTTTATTATTATTATTTTTTCAAGGGCAGCATATGTAAATAAACAGTAAGAACTTCAAAAAGTGTGAGGCAGTGCAATATTTGGTGCCAATACCAATATCACATCTTTTGGAGATGGGTACTCTTAGAAATAAGAAAATATCTAGGTATCACAGGTTTGAGTTAGTCCTTACCAATCTGTAGTTGTCTTCCGGTAACTGGAATTAATTGCTTTCATGGTAAGTTGGAAGACGAAGGTATAATTGATCATTTTTCCCATTCTTTTGCGTGTGTGTATTATTATGATATGGGATTGTGTTTGCCATGCAGTGGGCAGAAGTGTTGTCCGCTGATGCTTTCTCTGCATTTGAAGAGGTTGGATTGCATAATGACAAGGTATGCCCTTCTAGAACCGAAAATTTCTTCTGTGGATCTAATTATGGTCTTTGCTATCAGCCTATCAGATATGAAACATTAAGTTGTATCATTCTGTTTCAGCTGAGTTTAACAATTCAATTCCCATTGCGTAAATTTTGTGTGTGAAATCTTCAGCTTAAAAAGGAAAGAAGACAATTTGCATTCCTGCTTTCAATTAGTTTGCTTCCTCTTAAAAAGGGAAGGTGCACATTGTTGGATGTCCAGGAGTGCCATTGTGGATGCATTACCATTTGCAACCATTTCCCTAAATAACATCATACACATCATAGTTTTCATTGTAAACACAATTATAGGACATTCCAATGTAAGAAAATATGGTAGTAATCACAAATCTCCCATTAAAAATAATGAAATGAAAAGGAATGAAACTGGTTTCTATATATGCCTTGCCAGTTTGCTTAAGCTCTCTGCTGGTTCATCTTGTTGATTGTGCCATTTGTAGTTTACCAATGCTAGCCATATTTTAGTATCCAATTGCCATGTGTGATATCATCTAGGGATTGGTTAATATCTAGCAATTGAGTGATCTATCACCTTGATTTTGATTTTTAATCATTAATTGATCTGTTATGCAGCAGGGTATTAAGGAAATGGGTCACAAGTTTCGAGACACAGTTCTTGCTCTTGGCGGTGGAAAATCACCACTTGAGGTTAGATTATTAAATTCATTCATGTACACTGAAATATTTACTGGTCGGCAGAAAAACAAATTGAAATTTTCTAGGAAGTGATGCTCACCCTACCTCACCAATTAGTAGGCACATTGCAACAATAGGAATGTTTTTGTTGGAAAATATACATTGGAATGGTTGCCCGATCTGCAATCAGGTTGTCCTGAAGACAGTAACTGCCCCCACTCAATGAAGTGCCTGCAATGAGTTGCTGGCAAGTAAGTTTCTTGGATAAATCAGGCCCAGATGCACAGACATGTTTTCTGGACTCCAGTTTGGATAACCAAAGACCCTCTATGAATACCACAGTATACACATAGAACTAAAGGCTATAGAACCAAGAAACACATGGTGAAAGAGCAATTGCACCAGAGATTTTAAGCATCCCAAAATAGCATTCAGGCCCTGAATTTATGGTTAAAGGGTGTGACTTGTGGCTGTTGAGGAAGGGCTGCACTAGTTGCAATCTGAATTAATGGTTGCAACCAGCAAGGGGACACTAGTTTGAATGAGTGTCTTTTCTGGCTGGCAGGTCAGCTATTGTTGGGACCGGATGGAAGAAATGCAATCATAGTAGTCTCAATGGTCTCTGGTTCAGTGGAGAAACTGGGTCTAACCATCTCAAACCCAGGAGGTGCAATAATAAAGGGCTCCTTATGGCTTCTTGAAGAGGTCACGAATGTGCATAGTGAAAAGTGTGCCTAAAGTGCTATTTTCCATACCCTAAGACGTGTGATCTGATGCGGTTGCGGTGCACACCACATGAATCACATTTCAAAACCTCAACTTGCTTTGTTAACGAGTACATAACATATGAAAGTCAATATAAGCACCTTTCCAACTTTAGAGTTTTACTAATAAGGGACATGATAGGCAAGGACAGGAAATTTCCCAATTGCAAGTTTTCTTGAAATATAAATCCAACGCTTTATAAAAATTGATTGGGAAAATTGCCTTCGGTATTCATCATCATTGTCTTTGTCATCATCATCTTCATCTTCTCATTACTAAAGCCTTATATCATCTATTTAGGCTTTTCCATTCAACCCCTTTCCCCTCCCTTTTCATTCCTATTGCTGCTATTACTATTATTATCTAGTCAAACAAAGACTTTGCTTTGAAGGAAATAAAACTGGACAAAACCAAAGCCATAGGACAACTACTAAAAATAGACTATAGATAACAATATGATGTGGGACAGACCCTTGGTCCCCCATGGGCCAACCCGCCTTTGGGCCCAGCCCACCTATCCTAGTTTATTTAGATCTTATTTGTGTATGTTTTAAAGCTATTTTAGCAATGTGTTTTAATCTTAACCGTTGAAGTGTTTGGATGGTCCGGATTAGTCCTAGGGTTAGTCTTTTATCTATTTAAGCATTGTAAAGCCTCTTTGGCTCAGTAAGTTATAAATGATGATTAATGAAAAGTTTTGATATCTTCCCCAAGTTTCTTTGAATTCTCTTCGAAATCTCTAACGCCTCCTGTGTAACTGGAGTTTGGTGAAAGCCCAATTTTCTAATGCTTCCTGCGACTGGAGTTTGGTGTGAGCCTAATTTTTCCCTCTATCTTCATCTTCCACCTTGCCCGCCTTGCAACTCCATCCCGTTCCGCATTACAATACCCTAAGATAACATCAACAACCCACTACAGCTACAAGAGAACAATAGGGAAATAGTCCAAACAGGGGCAACAAGTTGCATTTATCATCTATCTTCTATTAAGTCCATTTTCTTGAAGCTGCTGATATTTCCTAAGCCCTCCTAGATAGGAGTTAAGAACCAGAGGGTCCACACACACACACACACACACATGATCACTCATCAATGCATGGAGTTTTTCATATTTGATCCTTGAGAGTGTATTGGCTAGACCATTTTCTGTTCAGGGACAGTAGCTGATGTCCATGGGCTTAATGGATTGTAGGAGAATGATGATTCTACACCTCTTCCCCCGATTTTCTAACCAGCCTAGATGGCCCTCTGCAATTTGCTTTACCAGCATTTTGCTTCTGCCACTTCCAATTCTTGGCTTACCATCTGTGAGCACAAGTCCAGTAACACTAAGTGATGTTAAGACATTGGTCAAACCAATGAATTGAGTCAAGAAAGTACAGCAAGGAGTTGACTCGTGAATTGCTCTTATTATATTACTTGTTGGCTTGACCCACGTCTCGACAAGAAGCCATAACCTCAGCTTGAAAAGAAAAGGCATAAGTGATACTGTAGTCAAATGACAGAATAAGTTTTCCAGAATGATCCCAAAGAGCTCCTACACTGTCCAAGGCTGCAAGCTCAGCTGGTAAGAGACTTCAAAATCCTCCAAGAGTGGCATGGGTCCGCTTAGGTTCAAGCCCAGTCAGAAAGTGGAGGTATCGGCAACTAGGTTTGATAGAATACCAATAGTGTAGATTAGGATTACCAAAAAAGCCTCTTTTATATATATATATATATATATAAGCAGCAAACACACCTCCCCTGGTTTCCTTAAAACTTTTTGGCAGCTTGTTTATTGAGCAGTTGGTCAAGCATGGTACTAAATGTTTCTAGGTAGTTTTAGGTGACTTTATATGCCAGTTAGTATATTTGCTACTGTATTTTACATGACAAGTTGAGTATTTGATTGGCATGCATACATACATAGAGAGAGTGTTGGATTAAATCTTCTGCATTTTCTTTCTTAGGTTTTCGTGGAATTCCGGGGCAGTGAACCTTCCCCGGAGGCCCTTCTCAGGCACTATGGTCTACTTACAACCACCTCTGCTTGAGGCTATTGCAGAATGCTTCCATTTCTTCCCTGTAAACGATAATGTTCCAATTGGTCTTGGAAACAAATATAATGTATATGAAATTATATTCCCCTCGGATGTGAGGGGTGGTCGTAGCACTTTTCCCATTGAGTTTTCAAGCAATTACTGCATTTTTTTTTCCAAAAAACTGTATGTTGAGTAGGTATTAAATTTAATAAAGTTAAAAGGGCCACCATAAAACATAAAACAGTTGTGAGATGAGTTGTGAGATGGAGACTGTGCCTAGCATTATTCGTATGACAAAGCCCCTTAATCTTGTGTATACAGTTCCCATTCCATTTTGAATATCTCTTTTATTTTTCACGTCTTTTCTCATGCATCAGACAAGCATAAGAAACATCATTGTCTCCACCATTCTTAATTGAAATATACTAGAAATTAGATATTGGTTCTTCACATCTACAATTCCGTACAACCCTCTGTCTAACTTAAATTCTCTTTCCATCTGCCCAAGAGGGTATACTACCCCCTCTCATTTCTTTTGTTTCTCATTCTGGATGTTTTGGGTTCTTCGCTTTATGGGCTTTTCTTTGATGATGTGTTATGATTAATACTTTTAATGCAATAGATAACGTGGTTTCTGGAGTACCCGCTGATTGAAGACTCCAATCTCATGGACTTCATACTAATTAAGTCCACATGAGATAGGCTTTACTCATTAGGCCATTACACCAGCTGTTCGTGCTTGGTGGACCTTTTTTGTTTTAGTTGCTCACAAATTTTTGATCAATCAGATTCTACCACCATTTTTAAAGGGCTTAACCTTTTTACAAGGCGTACAAAAAATCCGTCGGTCTATAAAACTAATTCGATGGTTAATGGTTTGGTGACGGATTTAAAAAATTTTAATCCGTTAGTAATAGTTTGGTGACGGATTTTACCTTTAATTTACACATTTAAATCAATCTGATCTGTTGAAATAAAAATGTATATATCTTTAAAAAAATAGTAAAATGTAATATTTTAGTCATTCATCATTCAACTTTTAATCTCAGCTGTTCACTTTATATAAAATAGTGAGAAAACAATTGGCACTACCATTAACGGATTGGATAGTTTTTATTGAATCGAACTATGGATTCACAATTTGGTTCCGTTGATTTTTAAAGGGCAACGAATTGGTTATGGATTATAAAACTGTCAATCCATAGATAACGAATTGGTGTTGGATTAAGCTCAATTCGATTCAATCCGAACCATGTATATCGCTACCTTTTTGTATCATATGAATTTTTGATAATTTTTTCTACTACCACTTGCAAGGATATGAAATCTCGGTGGATTACTAGATGAATAAAAATAGTAATATTGATAAAAATTAGTGATCGTAGTTAAGATTTTAGGGACAGTTAGTTTAGAAATGTATAATACTTGAAATTTATAATGTCAATATTCAAAATTTTGAAAAAAGAAAGTAATGAAACAACGTAACATTTTATTTAAAATAAGAAATTAATAGAAGAAAAACTTTGTGGCAGTTGCCAAAAACTTAAAAAAAAAGAAAAAAAAAACCTGCACTCTTTATTCATTTAAGAATAAGTACCAAAAATCAAAGAGCTTTTTTTTTTATGCAACTCCCACTAATGAAAGAATCTCAAATTTTAAAAGTGAAAAGGAAGAAAAAAGATACATAAACAAATTATTATATGTCTACTGTTACTAACAAATGCCAGATTAAGGGCGCCAAAATTTTCCATGTTAATGTATCCTTGTTTTTTTTTTAATTTTAAATTCTAGCAGTCACCGTGCCATGCTTTGGAAAGTGAACCGATGATTATTTTTTATCAATCAACCACATTTGCTTACAAACACACATGCCTACGACCCTGCAGTTATAAAATTTTATATTCAATGCACCTCTCCTACAAACAATCGTTGAATCATACAAGTTGTATGACTCTTCCAATTTCACTTGCACCTTTTGTTATGAATAGATGTCAAATTTTAATGCCTTTTATAATCTAGTAACTTTTAGACCATGAGAAATTAAAAAAATCTCAAATTCTATTGAATATGATATTTTATATTGGGATCAAGATTTAGCACAGGCCTATAATATAGGATTAAATTCCACTTAAGTCTAACCAATGTAGGACAAGGATAAACTCCTCTTGCACAAAACATCAAAGGTATAAACCAAAAGGCTGTACACTAGTAGTTATATATAGAGGACAATGATCCAATTAAAAAATGGCTTAGGATGCGTTGAGTTCATGCCTTTATCCTTACGAACAATCATCATCACATCATTAAATAAGATCTCTATTTAATTTGTTTGAAACCAGATCATTGATTGTTGGTTGAACTTGAGCTGAATCAACCATTTGCTGCAGACAGCACTCATTCCAACGTTGGTTTCATCCAACAGCTTAATCCATGTTATGAAGAAAATTAAGCTTAAACCTCAGTCATAAATGAGCCTAACCCAATGACTTGGGACGGTCGTGAAGAGCCAAAAAAAAAAACAAGAAGGGAGAAATCGGACGGCCTAGATTAGATCATCAGTGTAATGAGTGCCACGTGTAGGGTAATGATATTCGTCAAGTCAAGCTTCTGTTGAGGAGGAGTCAGGCAGGCCCAAACGGAACAAACAATAAAATATTCATCGTCCTTGCTCTTCCTCTTCGTCCCTCCCTCACCACTCCTACGTTTACTCTCTCTGATTTCTAGTTTTCGTTAGAGAGAGAGAGAGAGAGAGAGAGAGAGAGAGAGAGAGAGAGATGGATTCTAGAGAACGTGATCAGAAGCCACGTCAGGTGGGCCTCAGCCTGAGCAGCCTGATCGTACGGCCATCAGACAACGGAGGAAGCGATTACGAGCCTGGAGAGCTCCGGAGGGAAAACCCCAGCCGCTCCAATCGTTTCCCCGATAAAAACAAAGGTTCGCTTCTCAAACCCTAGGACAAAGGTTTTTTAGACCTAGATGTAAAAGAAAGATACCTGAAACCCTAATTTGTAAGATTTGGGGGATTTCATGCCCACCAGGGAGATTTTGTAATTCTTTTCAAAATTTTCATGTAAATGCTTCTTAGACATGTATGCTTGTGTTAGAGATAGAGAGAGAGAGAGAGAGGGAGTTGTATTTGACTCTAGATTGTTTATTTGCCTTAGATGTAGTGATTTCAAATTAAGATTTGTTCATATTTCCATTTTATCTTTTTACATTCTTAGAATGCTAGATGGATGTTGTTAAGTGTTTTTTGGTTATGTTTTAGTTGACTCTTGTGTGAATCCAAATGTTGTTGGGTTGCCTCTGTTTTTAACTGATCACATATATATTTTTGCAGTGGTCATTGGTTGAAGAAATTTTCTCTGCTTGCAGACTATGTGGTTTTGATTGTGATATTCCTACAACTTTTAGGAGATGCCCAAAGCATATCAAACGGATTTCTCTAATTTTATCCATTATTGATGCTACCCCTAAGTGCTCTTAAAATTGTTTATTTTTAATTTTATCCTTCCTAGTTTTACTGCACATCCACCTCAACTTTTTTATCTCTGCTACATCCATTTTATACATATGTTACTTCGTAATTGACCAACATTATGCTCCACAGGTCATAGCTAGCCTAATCAGTGTCCTATAAAATTTTCCTTCAATCTTATTGGCATTCGTCGGCCGCAAAGCATTCCGGAAGCAATTCGCCACTTCAACCATCCCGCTTTTATCTTATATTTGACATCTTCATCAATCTTCCCATCCTTACTAATTATGAGCCAAGGTAACGGAAAGAAAGTAAATATCTTTAAAAACAAAAGAAAAAAAATTTTTTTGCTTGTAAGGGATTCTATGACATCTAAAGAGATAACACATGACTGTCAGATTATGGTACTCTATAGTGCCTCCCTAAAAGACGTTTTGATTTAGGTGCCAAATTCAAACGCTTGAATAATTTGAGAAAAATGGGACTTAGCAAATATTATCTCTTGGAGTTGAATGATTCTTTATGTTACTTGTAAAATTTATATCTGGAGGTGAATTTTTGTAGGAGGGGTGCCTGTATATGTCTCCCTCTTTCTTTCCTTTATAAACATTTATTATATTATTATGACTTCTTCACCACATGTATGCTCATGTCCATCAGAAACAACTGTCCTATGAGACCTCGCTTATTTTATACAGTTTTGGGTGATAAGATGTTGCATTTATGAACGCAGATGATAAGGCTTGTACAGATAGTATCTCTTTCAGATGTTTTACGATGGCTATATCCTATATTACTGCTTGTATGAAACCTGTAGTATGTGCATTGCACCAAATTGGCTATATTGGTTCTCCACGCTTTCAAATTGCAAATTAAATTTTCTTGGTTGTTACAGCTTTTGAAGTTGCGTGGTATGTGTTCAAGAAGTTTGGTGTTTGAGAAAAGTAATATGGCATGCTGCGGGTTGGGGATATGGGAAAGATGTTACAAAATAATGGTGTATGATCAGAAAGGGGTTGAATTTGTTGGAAGAGACTGACTGGTATCTATACAACATCATAGGGTGATAAAATAACTTATGAAGGGTGATAAAATAACTTACGAAGTGTTTTAATCCATCTGAGTCATTTTTTGCGGCAGTTTATGGGTTTCATAGTAAAGCTCAGCCATTATTGCACCATGTGCTTCAGTTTTCACCTGCTTAATAACTGAGAGATGTTTGTTCACAGGACTAGGATCATTAAGAGTTGTGGAACTAGTATACCTACATTAAATGTGTAAAAATGGGAGAAAGCTTCTATTTCATTGTGTAGGTGTGAACTAGCAGTAGAATTGACTTCATGGCAACACAACAACTTTGTTATTGGGGTTCCACTGAAAGTGCTTACTGCGGAAGCTGGGATGCATGCCGTTTAAGTGGTTTATGAAGATGGACGAATGAAACATTTTACTCGAATTAAATGTTGGCTTTTGTTTACATTTGAAGCGGTGGGTCACTCTATAGACCCATTCTGCCTTGGCATTTTTTCGCAATGGTACAGAAAAGAGGTCTCAGGTGAGACTTTTAGCGCCTCTAGGTAAAGGGAACCTGGAACAGATAGGTAAGCAGCTATTGTTTTGGATAACATGAAATGGACACAACTGTGCCAGTTTGAGAATACGGGGAAAGGTGAAGTGTTGTGCAAAATTTATTTGCATTCCTCACGCAGCTTATGTTTGGGTTTTTGATGAAGTGGGTGGAACCTTGATAAGTAGGGGGGAGTTTGGAATATGCAACTCCAATTGCCCTGTTTTAGAGGCAAATAAAATTGATGGGTGATTTTCTTTAGTCAATGTTTGTCGACCTGGGGTGGGCATTTTGTTATGGGTTTTGTCAACTATTGTGGAAGCAATACTTGTCTATGAGCAATTGGTGATAGCAATGCTTTTAATGCCTACCTTAATTTGGGAACAAACAGTTGTGCTTTTTAAATCAAGCTTTTCGTCGCAATATATCTTGAAACACTGGGAAGGATACAGTGGTCAGAAAGTCGAGTTGTATGCATGTTAGAGCTGCATCGATTCATTCTGCGTTTTGGATTCTCACCTATTTGGTTGTTTCACTTGATGCCTCAAGAAGCAGATCAGTTTCCTGAAGGGTGATGGTTGTTAAGCATTGTGTTCTCCTTCACATTAAGACTTGCCTCTTGATACTCTTGGCTTATTGAGATTTGAATTGGTTCCATTTAAAGGAAACTGTTGAAACCAAAAGTAGTCAGCAGCTACAACTGGGGATGGTTCACCATTGCCATTCTTGCTGGTTCTTGTGGAGATGGTTGTGGCTTATGATGGGTTAAGAAGGGGATTGTAATTTGTTAGTTGCTGTTAATGTTTGGGTCGCCAGTTTGTGTTTGGTTTCAGATACCCATGAATGTGTCATTGAAAAGAAAGCCATAGCAGTGTTGTAAATTTTTTAATGGAAGGAATGTGCACTTTAGTGATTCTCCTGCTCTGTCCGGGGGTTTTGTGCTTTTCAGTTTTCAGCAGCAAGTTGGTTTACTGAATTTAGATCTCAAAGTGAATTATATCTTGGATTGTGGTTATAGATTGAGTTCTTATCTTTAACGAAGCTGGTGAAAATGCACCAGGTTTAACTTTTTATATGTTTAAGCAGCTCATCTATGACTTGGTCGGCGTTTGCAGATGCATATTGCCCATTACTGTGTAACAAGTTATCGCTAGATGGATTTTAATTCTTTATATAGGATCTCAGACTAGCTATAAATCATTGCATGCCATGGAGTTCTGAGGTCCCATCATTTACTGTGTCAATTATGACTAGAGTGGCTCATTGCTCTTAAGTTGGGATAAGTTATAACTTGGTTAATTGCTTCTGTGACATCAATGCAAGAACAGCAGGCTTCTTGTGAGCTTGTTTAGAGCCTTCTAATTAGCATTCTTGTATTTGTGATGACCATTCTCATATGGAGGGGAGGCCACGATGCAGGTAGCTCTTGTTGCAAACTTAATTTGGGCAATTTCATGTTATCGAGGTCAAGAATCATCAGCTTTCATGAATTCCTTTCCACTGTATATGTTCTGAATACGAGTTTCTTATTCGTCAGATTTTATTGTCCATTTCAGGGCATGGGATGCATGCAGGTTCCATTTCACCACTGCGCCAGAGAAAGGTGGATCGTCACTATGGGGTGCGTGCAGGTTCTGTTTCTCCTTTGCACCAGAGAAAGGAGGATAGGCACTATGGAATCCGTGCAGATTCTACATCGCCTATGCACAGGAGAAATGTGGACAAGCACCGTGTGACACGTGTGGATTCTGTTTCACCTTTGCCGCAGAGAACTGTTGATAAGCACCGTGTCATATATGCGGGTTCTGTTTCTCCCCTACACAAGAGAAAGGTGGATCATCACTATGGGATGCATGCCGGTTCTCTTTCTCCTTTGCGCCAGAGAAATGTAGATAATAATTATAGGTTTCATGCGGGCTCCATTTCGCCTTTGCACCGGAGAAATGTGGATAATCACTACAGGTTGCATACAGGTCCCATTTCTCCCTTGCGCCAAAGGAAGGTGGATCATCCCTATAATGCTGGTTTTGATCATCCAGGTGGCCCCCACCGTGGTCGTGGATTTAGGGGTGGGAGGGGCCGGGGAAGATTTCAAGAAACTTCACCCCCATTTGCTCGAGGCAGAGGCATTAGGTCATTTGAACGAAGCTTTGACAGACCTGGAATTGGAACCTTGCAGACCAGAGATGAAGGCATTAGAAATGATCCAAATGTATCTCCAAGAGAAGGAGATTGGATTTGCTCAGATCCCTCGTAAGTCTGTGCCCTTCTCTATTATTATTATTATTATTATTATTATTATTATTATTATATGATGGTGGAACATTTTTCACATTTAGGTTTTGCACAATCATGCAATTTCTTTCATTGAGTGGGAATTGTCTGCTTGACAAGAAATCTGTTGGAAAGAAGTTTTTTGAGTTATGAATTGTCAACGAATTGTCTGGAAGAACTTTGCTCAGCATGAATGCCCAAAGATGCATGTTGATTCAGCCTATCCATATGCAGGGCCTCATCTGACTGACATTGTAGCAAGTATTTAAAACATTGTAGTCATTCATCAGGTGGAATCAATTGATGCCCATTTACAAGGGGAAAAGTTTAGTACACTGATTTGATTGGCCCCATTGCAGAATAAATGAAAGATTAGAAAAACTTGGATGCATGATTGTGGACTGCTCCACTAGCTTGATTTTTTGGGTCCTCAACCTGGTGGTTTCTGTTGCAAAGCATGTGCTGACAATCATGAGATGCATTGCATGTGGGCTTAACTAAAATTGCTTCTGAGATCTTTTAATAGGAATTGCGTTTGGGCACATTTGGGCTTCTCAGATGTTAAAAAAAGAAAATTAAAAAGAGAGGTTAGAACGTCCTCATTAGCAAGAGGTACGTGGTCCGAAGTATAAGCAGCTATCTCTATTTCTCAATATGAGTGTACCCCCTTTAAGGAATGCCCCCTTGGAAGGCAATCATTTCCTTTTTGCAAGGAATATTCTGAGTGTGCCCTTACCAGGGGTGAGACAGCCAGACTGTCTAGATTTAACCAAAAGCTGTCATGGGTGTTTTCTGAACATGAGTCCATGAATCTATACGTTTGCTTGGTGAGTTTTGGTGGTGTTCTTGTTAATTCTGTCTCATCTTTTCTTTCAGCTGTGGTAATCTGAACTTTGCGAGGCGAGCATATTGCAACAACTGCAACAAACTTCGGTTTGGACCTCGAGGTGGTGGACCTGCTGGTAGCCCTCGCAGAAGGTATATAGGCCCTCCATCTCCACGTGGACACTGGCCACGCATTCCTGGCCCACCAGTGAATCGTGGACCAGAACGGTTCCAGAACGAGCTCGATTCCCCACCTCGTGTTTGGAGCAGAGATAGTCCACGGTCATTTGGGATGGACCCACCACCTCCTAGGCATGGAGGAAGGTTCCCTGATCACATCCGAAGAGAGAGGCCAAGTTATCGTGAAAATGACGAGTTCAGGGAAAGGAACAAGCTTAACGTATTGATGCCTCCTGAAAGGAGCCAGAGAGGTCATGGGAATGGTGATTTTTTCCATGAAAGGAGAAGATATGATGGGAGGGATGAGCTTCAGCCACCGTCACCTCCACCACCTTTGTCTTATCGTGACAATTGGGTGCATGATGGAAGGGAGAGGAGCCGATCACCGATGAGGGGTGGACCAAAGGACTACCGCCGGTTTTCTTACATGGGCAGGGATAGAGATGGTCGACGGGATATGGCACGAATGAGGATTCAACCCAGGTACTGAAGTGGATTGACGGCGCTTGTGAGGATGGTTTCGTACATGTATTTTAACTTGGAGTGGATTTACATTTAGACCAGATCCTTCTTGCTTTCAATTCGTAGGGGTTCTCCATTGTTGTGTTGAGTAGGCATTTATGTAGGTAAATGGTACAAATTCAAAGCTATATGGTTTCCTTTTCATAATACCTTGAGGGTGTATGCATTTTTTAGGCTTCTAGTCTAGCATGCAGAAAGAGAAACCGGCCAGCCACTGGAGAAATCAGACAATGGAGTGGCAAGGTCCTTTTAAGCATGTTCTGTGGGATTCTTCTTTCCACGTAGATATAGGAAGATAGATGCATCTTGCTGTCTGCCTTGTGCTCTTGAATGATGTCCTGTGGATCCTGGGTTATTCTTTTGGGCCATTGCAGGCTCGTTCTGATATGGAGTCCATGCATGTCAATATTGACCTGAACAGGATCGAACCCGTTAGATTCTTCGTTGATGGTGTGGTTCTAGGCATTGCCATCTATGGCAGGACCTAACTAGGTAACATGAGTGGCTTATAGACAGGTATTATTGCGTGTACCAATGGTTTTCAATTGAGGAAGCGGCTTATCATAACGCAAAGAGGAGTGTGCCATTGCAACACGTTGACTCGGATCTGTTAGGATCTGATAAGTATGTAATACATGATTTTGGACGTAGTGGGAAAGAAACCTTTCGCCTCTCAACAGATCACGAGAAATGGGCACATCTGAAGTTTGCTTGCAAGGACATGGAAGAGCGGCTCCGGCATGTTTATGCTTATGTGTTTCTGTTTCCTGTTCTTTTTTTCCTGTCGTGAGAAATGGACAGAATACCTTCATTGGGGCCCGAGTGGGAGGAGAACCATTTGTTCCGGATGGATGAGTCGAACTTGAGATGAGATTTTAAAAAAAGCTCTTTAGTGCAGGCGCTCTAGTTTTTTCACAATCAGTGGAAAAGATGGGAAGGGCCTTTTTTTTCTTTTCTAGTTGCTGCTGTTTATACATATGGATTGTGCTCGAGAATTAAATGCTCATATTTGGTATAGATTCTGTATGTGCAGGTCACCTTCCAAGGAAGTAGATTGCTCGCAATTGCAAACTGTCCAAAACAAAACAAAAAATAAAATAAGAGCTTCTATGTGCAACAAATCCTATCTATGATTTATCAAAACGATAACGTTCCCATGTGAATTGATTACCATCCCAATTTGAGATTATTCACTGTTGAGTTGAGTGAGCATAAAACATAAACTCAACTGAGCCCATGAAATGAAAGGATTAGGATGAATGGCAAGTGCCCAACTAAAATCGCACAATGCTCATCAATCCCACCCAAGTGAAACCAAACCGTTTCTTTTCATCTACAGCCCTTTCCATTTTCGTACAGCAGGTGCATCTATGATCCAACCCCATCACAAACCTACCTACGGCAAGTAGCATCAGTCATGTCACAATTTATCAACATGATCTATCATTGTATTTAATCACCACAAATCTGCACATTAAACGTAGGCCTCAAATATCATTAGGGTCAGGATCATTTGATCGGGGCAGGTCGGGACAGCCCAAATCAATCCTCTAACACCGTAATGATAGTCGTGCTTAAGGGTAGGCCATTACCACTGCTTGCACAATTAAACATAGGAGAGGTTTTCATGCAACTGGAAAGCCTGAGTGCCAAATTGGAACGAACAAAAGGGACATCACCACCACCAGCACAAAAGCGATTGAAACAACTAAAAGACCTTTTTATTAATGTGATTTTCGCAACACTTTAATTTTTGTCTCAAATAGGTAAATATGGAAAGGAAAGACTTTTTTTTTATTATTGTTATTTGGGCTAGAAGACCTCTTCCCTTGCAGGTTGAACACAGGAACACTTTGGTTACAGGCGTGCCCTTGAATCTTGAGTTGAAGCAGGTGCATTCTGTACGAAGAATATAGATGAAAATGTTAAAAGAGCATACTTTAAGAAAGTTCCTAAGGGCAGAGATCTCTTGTTTACATAAATAGAAACAAAATTTATATAATTACAATTTTGAAAGGGGAAATTAATATCTAAATTCCCCATTTATCCATACAAAATAAATTGGAACAAATTAGTTGGCAAGAGATGTCAATCATGCTTCCATTGTACATGAGACACATAATAAGCACCAGATACAACCAATAGTTACTAGGTACAAAAGTTGTCATCGGCAAAAAGTTACTGGATGTGTGCAAACAACCCACAGAAAAAGACTATTGATGTGTGTGGTTAAGTGCTATGGCACAAACCTGGGTGGGTGCCACGTCATAGGGATGGTTGGATTCCATGAGTATAGCAGGTGTAGAAGCTGTCAGTTGGCCAAAAAACATACACACACATGCAAAAGCTTATAGTTGTAGTACCCGAATGACAGCTTAATGATAATTGGATGCTGCAGTCCATGGAGCACACCAAGAATCGCCACAAAGTTATGAGGGTAATTCAATAGGAAGGTCTAGGTTCTAGTAGATTGCCAATGGACGACACCTACCCTGACTGTGTCTGACAATAGATATCAATGTAAGGGCCCAAAAGATGCCAAGGTGTAAATTTAGGTTGATTCAGCTCAGGGCAAGTAATGAATACGTTCATTTTGGATTGACCACCAAGGGTTTACGGACCTGACTCAAATCTTGGCTCGTTTCTTAAATCAGGTTGGAACATGAACCCTGCATTACAATGTTGGGTTCAGGTAGGGTTGGAGTGCAATGAATTGTCAAGTTGTGCAGGTTGGGTAGTAAATATAGACCCAACTTGAACACTGAATCAAGGCTTTTAGTAGTGTTTTGGGCTTCTGCTCAAGGCTCACCCAGAGAGAGGCAGCCTAAAAACACAAAAGGCTCTAGTCTGAGGCTTGGCTTGCATTTGAGACACATGTCTCGCAGCAGGAGAAAGACGTTGAGGATGCATCCTGTCTGGATAAAGACATTCAATCCAGTCATGCTCCATATCCAAGATGTGCATTCCATTGCCAGATCTTGTTCTCAATTAAGCCGTGCTCACGAGAATACACCTTGAGCTTTGGGCAATTAGTGTGAAATTAACATCTACAATATATGAGGATTGAGGAAATGGTGATTGGCAAGTGTGAACTGACCAAAGCTGGGTTCACAAAGCTCACTGGTGCAAGCATTTGAGATCAGTTTATGTAAGCTTATCTGACACCCATGGGGCACATCTGAGACCACCAATCATGAGATGGGTTGGAATAGGTGGGTCCATCATAGGGATACACAAACACATGACAAAGAACAACTCCACATCATCCCTCTCACAGTCTCACCTAAGCCGGTATGCCATCCAAATTTCATTCTATTAGGAAGGATATTCACTGTAAATCTTGCACAGTTAAGCTTGTCAGACATTACATGATGATTGTGATTATCCAACTGGGTGATTTCTGAACCATCCTAATCCACGATAAGACGTCCGTATGCCAACCCCACCTCATGGTTGGTAATGGTCGCAAATGGGGCCAACAGAGGGATCATAAAAATATATCATGCATAAGCATACACAAGACCTGGTTGCATTAGGTCAGGAACATAGGAAGTAGGAACAAAAATTTCATAGAATTTTCAAGTTTATTTCCACTGAACTTATATAAGAAACTCAGACCAAGTCCCCGTTTGTTCCGTTGAGCTTGGTAGCCCTGTAGTAAGGTTACTTGTAAATTTAATTACCAGCAACTGGTAAATGTAAATTACTTTTAACTCTGTTTGGCAGTAATTGATTACGAGAGAAAATGAAACAACAGTCTTGAAAGTTATTCAGGTTATCCAAACACATAAACCTTCATCTACACATAAAGCAAGTTATCTGCACTCCTTTTACCAGAGGTCCAAATGGGCCCAAGTGTGCTACTTTTCCTATTAAACCAAGAATTTCCCTCAGATTTTGGTACAAATTAGCACCAAGCATCACTATGCTTCAGTCCCCACTGAGGGAGCAGTAGGCATCAAACACCAATTGGTTCAGGGTCAGATGCAACAAACGGGGCCACAAGTTTGGAGACTTCATCATGATACTAAACTCAGGGCCTATATAATTAAGGATATCAAAGGCAAAAACAAAATTGAAAAAATGAGAAGTATTCTTACCAAAGGCATGCCTTTCATTGCTCTTTCCTCCAAAAATCGTGAAGGTTTAAAAAAGCTACCATATAACTCTGCCCACTTCTTCATCTTTGTAAATATGTAACCAGATCCAACTGAATCAGCCCAAAATACAATACCTCCCCTACGCACAAACCAATAAGGAAAAGAAAAGAAAAAATGAGCTATCGTTTCTGCAATAAATACATTATTATTTTTTTTGGAGATGGCTAGGCCGGTCTAACTTAAAGAACTGCAAGAACTAAAAATATTGGCAGTTACCACTCCCACAGAATGGAAGGGACAAAGAAAATCTACTTGTCATTTACAGGGGAAAAAAGCAGACTTTAGAGTCATGATGTGAAGTAAAGAGTTGATCAATCTACTGAAAATCACAGTAACACTTCAACAGACTAGAGAGACACCAAGAAAATATCATTGTACAGGGATAGCGATCCCAAACAAACAATTGTCTGCACATGAATGTACATAAAATAGTAATTCTGAAAATGGAATACATCATGACATCCTCTATATGCATAAGGAAACAGATAATGGGAACATGATAAACCTGCATTTTCCAGAATATCAGGCAAAGATATGGATGAGTATCGCATCTAATAGAGCTGAATACCAAGACAAATAGGTAGCAGAAACAGTGATGCAACACAAATAAGGAGTCAGTCCAGGCTGTCCCAAAGCATGGGACATGGAATGTGGGACCCAGCTGAAGCCTGAAAATCATGGGGATTATGGCTCTGAAAGGTCTACCCATGACCCACCTCTGCAAAAAAAGTTGTCTCATGTGATAATGGAAGGTACACTTTTGAGGGTCTCAACGTTGTTCAACTTGTGACCATTTGTTTAGACTTGGATAGGTTCCAAATTTACCCAATCAATCTAAGTGCCTACAAAGCCCCCGAATGACCGTAGAACTTGTTGAATGTTCATGGAGGGTTAGTGAGTGTGTGTGTTTTAGATTGATCATAGGGTGGGCAAGTGGAGGCCTCAAAGGCCAGGCCATTCCTTGCTTAAGAACAATCAGGATCCCTGAAAATTCTGCAAAAAATGGGATGCTATCAAAATAGCATCCATAAAGTACCAAACACGCGAGCCAGGAAGTCTGCTTTGGGGCTGGCCTCAAGCCCAGGTTTTATAGTTCTCAAGCTGTAATTCAAACTGGTTTCTAAGCCCAAATAATTGCCTTGGCTCAAGACCAACACCGTAATGCATGGCCAATTAAAATAACTAATCATGCTGTGTCAATAGAACTGTGTACGGTTTTATTGTATCTAAAGCGTTTTTCAAGCACCCTCAATTAGGGCTAAATATTTAGATAGTATCCATAAAGCACCCAAAAACTTGAGCCAGACCATGGCCTAGTCTGCTTCGGGCTGGGCCAAATCCAGGTTTATAGATTTCAGGTTGTTCTCTTAACTGGTTTCTAAAACCAAATAATTGAACTGCTCAAAACCAACACCATAGAGCAAGGTCTATTACAATAACTAATCATGCTATGTAAATAGTACTGTGTAGGGTACTAGGGTTTTATTGTATCTACAAGCATTTTCAAGCACCCTCAATTAGGGCTCTGGATGTCGTCAGTTCAGACAAGGGCTGGACTCAGGCAAGGTAGTGCAGATACTGGTGGACTGCACAAGCCCCAACCTGGGATGATCAGGCCCATATACAGCCCCAAATTTCAGTACTGCATTAATCTGGCATGATTATGAATCTATGTATATAAAGTATCAGCGTATCTTAGTAAAACATCCAAAATAAGTAACATCATTTTTAATGTGCTAAACCGGAAAAAAAAGAAAGAAATAAGACACACTCCCAAAGCTAAATTACATGAGTACAAGTGTATTTGTTGGAATTTGATAGCAGGACGAGGTGTCCTATTCAACAAATCATGAAACAAAGGATTCATGGATTCAACAGTCATATCATCATCATCAAATACTCAAATGGATTCATGTTGAGATCAGCTAGATGAATTTTATTTCGCTATTCCAATCTATCCTAGGCCAAATACTCAAATGGGTGGAACTTCTTTGGATCTAACTCTACTTCTTTGATTCATATTCTTTGGCATACCCCTTTTCCTTAGGGGTCATCCAACTGCATAGAAAAACTTTTTCTCACCAGCATCTTTGATTCATTGTTGGCCTTGGTTGAACATGAGCAAGCCAGCTCATCTTTCCTAATTTTATCACACATCTCTAATATGCTCAACTTTTGCATGCGTCATTTCTTGATTGGCCAACATTCTGCTCCATAGGCTATAAAACGTTTAACGGATGTCTTATAATTTTTCATTCAATCTTATTGGTATGTACCAATCACAAAGCACTCTAAAAGCAAGTCTCCACTCCAACCATAGCTCTTATCCTTTGTTTGACATCCTTCTCAAGTTCTCCATCCTTACCAATGTATCAAAAGAAATATTTTTGAGGTAATTGTTCCAATTGTTACAAGAGTTACATTTCATTGCACATCTCCACTGAAGTTGCAATTCATATATTTATTCCATCTTCGTACAACTTGTTTTAAAGTGCTCAAATTCAAAAATCTCTAGTCATCTCTCAAGTTTTAAATTCATTCCATCTCCCAGTTCATCTACCAACACTATATCATCTACAAATAACAACACCAAGGTATATCCTCTTGAATATAAATTGTTAACTTATCCATATTCAATGCAAATAGATAAGCGCTTATAGTTCACCTAATGTAAACCTGTGGTCACTGAAAACTCACATGTCTCTCAACAGGTAGTTCTCATACTCATTGTCGTTCCCTCAAACATGTTTTTAATGATATCAACATAACTATTAACGGCACTCCTTTCATCTAAAACCCACCAAATCAAATTTCTAGGTGCCCAAAACCCACCAAATCAAATTTCTAGGTACCCTATCATAGGCTTTCTCAAGGTTGATAAATATTATATTAAGATTTTTCCTCTTCTATTGACATTTTTCCATTAATTATCTAAGTGAAAAGATAGCTTTCATAGTTAACCTCCCTGACATAAAATTATTTTTCAAATATCTTGGACTTTTTCGAAGTCTTTGTTTCACTCCTCTCTCACATAGTTTCATAGCATGTCTCACAAATGCAACTTTTTATATTTCCTTTGCTCTTGAATATAGATATAACACCACTTCTTCTTCATTCATTGGATTTTTTTTTTTGTTTTTAATATTATATTGAAGAGCCTAGTTAATCAAATCCATCCAATTCCTACAAAGCATTTCCAAGCCTCCACTAAAATGCCATCAGGCCCCATAGCCTTTCCTCTCTTCATTCTCGCTAATGCTCTTTTGACTACTACTACATCAAGTCTATGGTATAAGGCATGTCCTATTAATGAAGTATCTTCTCTCATTTCTAAGCCTCCTCTAGAATCTTCATTTAGAAGTTTGTTAAAATAACCTCTCCACCTTTCTTTAATATCATTGTCATCCACTAAAATATTTTGGTTCTCTTTATACATCTGACATATTCTAAGTCCCTACTTTTCCTTTTTCTCATTATTTATCATCATCAAAGCCTTGTCCCAACTATGTTGCGGTTGGTTACATGAAATCTATTTCTCCATTCTGATCTATCCTAAGCCAAATCCTCAAATAAGTTGCACTTTTTCGGATGTATTTTTACTACATCCATCCACTTTCTCTTCAATCTACCCCTTCCCCTTGGTGGACTATCAACCTACATAGCCAAACTTTTCCTTACCAGACCGCTACCGACTTGCGTTGGATATGCCCAAACTATCTCAAATAAGTTTATCTAATTTTATCCTCTAATGATGCCACCCCTAAATGCTCTCAAATCGCTCATTTCTAATTTTATCCTTTCTAGTTTTACAACACATCCACTTCAACATTCTCATCTCTACTACATCCATTTTGTGCATATATTCCTTCTTGACTAGTCAACATTTTGCTCCATAGGTCATAGCTGGTCTAAGCATTGTCCTGTAAGTTTTTCTTCAATCATGTTGGCATTTGTCAATCACAAAGCACTCCAAAAGCAAGTCTTCACTTCAACCATCTATCACAAAGTATTCTAAAAGTAAGTCTCCACTTCAACCATCTCACTTTTATCCTATGTTCAACATCTTCATCAATCCCCCATCCTTACTAATTATCGCACCAAGGTAATGGAATGAATCGCTTTGTGGTATCTCCTGGGCTTCAATTATCACCTAAGAAGCACGGACACGGACATGGGACACGGATACGACACGACACGGACACGCCGACACGGCATTTCTCAAAAAAGTAGGACACGGACACGTCGGGGACACGTTAATAAATTAATAATATATATTTATTAATTTATATAATGAATAAAAAAAATCAACATTCAATACATTGAATACAACACTAAAACATAATTCATAATCGTTAAACATAAAATATCCATATTACCATAAAATCCTTACAAAGAAAAGGGAAGATTTTCCCTTTTTCCTCCAAACAGAAAAAAAACAAAACAAAACAAAACAAAAAACAAAAAAGAAGCTAATTCAATGCTAATTTCAGTCATTTGATGCAACTTCAACTGCCTCATCATCACCAACAACTTCATCACAATCAACATCATCTGTAAAGACCATGGTCTCCAACTCTGGCTCATCAAGTGAAAGATTAGCAACCTCAAGCACCCCAACATCTTCTAAGGAATCAAATGAATCGCCAGCAATATCCCACATCTTAGTCTCCCCTTGCATATATTGTGGGGTTCTTCTTGACAGAAGACGTAAATTGCTATGAATAAAAACCAAGTCTTCGGCACGTTTTGGCGTCATCTTGTTCCTTCTCACGGAGTGCACAAAGGAGTATATACTCCAATTCCTCTCGCAACAAGATGAAGAAGAAGGCTGCATAAGTAGCTTGAAAGCCAAGCGTTGAAGCATAGGTGCACATGCTCCATGGATGGCCCACCAACTTGTTGGGTCCATATGATATCGATCATGTAAAGAATCATACTCCCCAAATTCCCCCGTCCTAAGTGAGAAATTGGCAAACTCCATATTAACCATTGTGCGCTCCTCGGAAGTGGGGAAGTATTTGACAAGACATTTCTTTCTCTCTCTAGAAACCTCCACATCTTGATGTGGAGGAACTCAACTCGGGTCCTCTTGAAGCCATTCGTCGCTATAATACCTTCAATAAAAGAGAGAAGGATTTCAAAATTACTATATGATGAAAAGGTGTAATATGTTAAGAAATACTTATAACTTATCTAAGAGGAAATGGCTGAAAAGTGAAAAGCTGAGGACTAGAATTCACCTAGGATTCAGAGAATGTGCCAAGCAATGGAGTGGAGTATTGTTCTTGTTCCAACGATCAACAAGTATTTGGTGTACCACATCATAAAATAAGGATGACTCATCAGTCCGCTTCCCTTCATGCCTATATATTGTGGTCTTCACTTTTTCAATCATTGTATCCCACATGTCATATACCAAATGAAGACAAGGCTTATCCGTATCACAAAGTCTAAGCATATCATAAATGGGTGTTGTGAAGGAAAGAATGTAATCAACTTTATCCCACCAGATGTCATCTAACAACCTGTCCTTTACAAATTTTGCTGTCCCTGTATCATCTTCTCGATAATGAGACCATTTGTCACTTATAACCATACTTTGGAGACCACGCTTTATAAGTTTGAATCTCTTCAGCATGACAATCGCTGAAGCAAAGCGTGTGTCAGCCACAGAAAGCAATTTCAAAGGAACAAACTCATTGAACATGGCCAACCTCATAGAGTGATTCATGATAAAATGCTTTATGTGCATAACATCACCAACAATCTCCAATATCCAACTACATTCATGATATGTCAATTGATTGTTTTCAATATTGTTTGCTGCACAAATGTTCTTCAATGCAAGATTGAGGGTGTGGACCACACATGGTGTCCAAATAATGTTAGGAAATTCTGTTTCAATGATATGTCCCGCACCCTTACAGTTTGGAGCATTGTCAGTAATTATTTGAACCACATTCTCATGCCCAACATCCTTAATGACCTCCTTCATCAAATTAGCAATGAAATACTTGTCTTTTGTTTCACCTGAACAATCAACAGCTTTAAGAAACATAGGCCCACCTTCCGACACAGCCATGAAATTGATCAATGGCCTCCTTTGTGAGTCACTCCACCCATCACTCACAATGCTTACACCCTTTTCTTTCCACGTGCTTTTGATAGGTTGCAACAATCTTTCAATATTTGCCTTCTCTCTTTGGAGCAAACTGGTCCTCAACAAATTGTACCCCGGAGGCACATAACCGACAAGTGGATTGTTGGCGGCAAAAGTGAAGGCATTTACAAAATATGGGTTTCTTACTAAGTGAAATGGTAAACCCGCCGAATAAAACATCCTAGCAATCTCAGCATGTAATTGATCACGAGCTGCTAAATTAAATGCCTTCTCAATGGGACTTGCACTTCCACTTCCACTCCCACCACTTATCTTTCTTTTCTTTCGGTCAAACCCTCCTTGCATCATACTCATCATAGTCATAGAATCAAAACTAGATGAAACACTAGGCACAGGTAAAGGTACTTTTTTTGGTGCATTGGCCGTCCTCCTCAATTTTACTTCTCCTTCTAATTTTTGCATTTCAGAAATATCTTTTGATGTAACTTTCGAACATGCAGCAATCCCACAACCAGGCAATTTTAACAAGTGAGCCTTAACCCTTGTGTATGAACTCTTTTTTATTTGATTACAAAAATTGCATTGCCAAGTAATATTTCCCCCTCCATCACTAAGTTTATCAAACTTGGTTACATATCTCCACAGAGGCTTGTTTATATCTTCTTCATTGGGGGGGTGTGAGCCAGAGCCACCAATGGAACTCATATTGCCAAATTCCAAATCTATATAATATAACAGCAAATTAACACCAGGCACCAGCATTAACAAATTAATAGGACATGTCCCATAGTATCAATTAACAACAAACAACAGCAAAAAAAAAAAAAAAAAGGCAAGCGCATGAAGAAAGCTTCCAGCATTAACAAAAAAAAAAAAAAACGTGTAGTGCACAGCAGGAAAAAAGAAGCCACGTACAAGCAAAAGGCAGGCAATGCAAAGGTAAAGGCAGGCAAGCCTTTCAACACCATTTCATAAAAAAAATGATGGCAGCAAAATAAAATGACATTGCACAGCAAACAAGAATGACATTGCACAGCAAAATAAAATGGTATTGCACAGCAAAATAAAAAGTGATGGCAGCAGCAAAATAAAAATTTGATGGCAGCAGCAAAATAAAAAATGAAAGGAAATGATTTCATAGACAGGAGCACCGAGAAGTAAAAAAAAAATCTACTGAGCAGGAGATATTAAAAAAAAAAATCAGCAGAAGCAATACCGAGCAAGAGATATAAAAAAAAAAAAAAAACACACACACACACACAACTGCAAAAATAAATACCTGGAGCCGGTGGGTTTTCTCTGCAGTGAGCAAGAAAATAGGTTTTTTGCAGACAGTGGGTTTTTTTTGCAGACGGTGGGTTTTCCTTTCCCTCTCTTCTTCTTCTTCTCCTTCTCCTTCTTCTTCTCTTTCCCGCAGACGTTGAGTTTTTCTCTGCAGACGGTGCTTCTTTCTCTGCAGACTGTGGGTCTTCCTCTTCTGCCGCTGCTGCTTCTTCTTCCTTTTTTCCTTCCCTGCTCAGATCCACTGCCGACAGCCACGATCTATTCCCTCTGCTCGTCAACAGCCACGATCTCTTCCCTCTGCTCGTCGACAGCCTCGGACGGTGATGGCGTTTCGCCCATGGTTCCTGGCTTTCGCAGACGCGATGGAGCGTCGATGGGATCTGCGATCTCACCGCTGGTTTTCGCTGCGAAGGTTTCGCCGAGCGGGAGGCGGAGGCAGAGGCAGGCAGAGGATTTGGGGAAAACTTCAGAGGCGCAGAGGGTTTTGAGTTGCAATCGAAGGCTTGGGGTTATATTGGGTTGAAATTTCATTTAAGCCCTCTTCATTTCTTGCTTTTTAATTCTAATGCTAAAAGCAATGGGTTAAATGACTTTAAAATTTCATTTAGCCCCCTTTTCATTTTTTTTTTCTAATTTTAATGCAAAAGGCGTGGGATTCCTGTTGGGCCGCCGTGTCCGATCCGTGTCGGGCCGTGTCGGGCCGTGTCCGAGTCGTGTCCGAAATTTAAAAAAATAAAATTTGAAAATTAGGATACTTTTTGCGTGTCCCAGACGTGTCTGAGCGTGTCCGGAGCGTGTCCGTGTCCCAGACGTGTCGGACACGGACACGCCGGCCCCGGAGAGGTGTCCGTGCTTCCTAGATTATCACATTAGTTTCAAATTTTCATTTATGCCCACAAAAGTTGCAATCCAAATTCTATTTTTGTGGGACATATTTTAAAGCCTCTGGATTCTAAAGCCTCCTGCTATCTTTCGACTTTTGCATTTACACCATCTCTTGATTCATCCACCAACACTATATCATTTGTAAGTAATATACACTGAAGTACCTCATCTTGAATATGAGCAAGAAACTCATCCATAATTAATGCAAAAAAGCAAGGGCTTAGGGCAGATCCTTGATGCAACCCTATGGTCAAAATTCTCTTGTCTCTCCACAAATAGTTCTCACACTTGTTATTGCTCCTTCATATATGTCTTTACTAATTTCAATATAACCTCTTTGAACATTATTTTTATTTAAAACCCACCAAATTAATCTATAGGTACCCTTTCATAAGTTTTTTCTATATTGATGAAGACCATATGTAGAATTGAAATATTTCTTCCCTTTTTTCGTTTTCAACTAATTATATGGGTTTTTTTATTGTAATACCTAGGGCCCTCTTAGATCTTTGGGTCCCTGTTTTAAATGTTAATTGTTGATTTCTTTGGTGGGTCCTATTACCATGTAGTTATTATGGGATAAGTTATTTGATTTAAACATTATGTATAAGAGTGATGGGACCCATTCCATGTTAACACGGATTAGTCACTAATAGGAGAAAGGAGTATACTACACGATACTTTCTATCCTAAAGGAAGTGTTGGTTAAGAGTTCTATGGGAGAGGAATTCTTAAATGGGACTCCTACTAGGAGAAGTAGGGATTGGCTATAAAATATTGCAGGTCTCTTATTTGCTTCATCCTGTCTCCTTCTAAAGCCTAAGAGAGTCTTAAGGAAAAGATTACTCAAGAAAGAGCTTGGGGATTCGTGAGGAGGAAGAAGGCAACTAGCCAGATAGCAGTTGACGGATGTCCTCTGGACGACACATCGTGAACGTCTACAGGAGGTGAGTAGATTTCTTACTTCTTCTGTTTATTGTAACGAAGGGATTGGGTGGTTTGGCAATGAAGTGGCAATACTATTAGTAATAAAAACAACGAATCAGAGATGGGCTGAACCCAATTGGCATGGGTGTATTATTATATGACTGAGACTGGATCTTAATAATGAATGCAATTAAGCATGTGATCTGATTATCTTGTCTACTGACGAATATATCCTTGAAATCTCATGATTTCCATGTCCAATGGTAAGAGGATTCAAGCTTGATACTATTGTCTTCTTTACTTGTAATGTTTCTTTTCCTCATGAAAATTAGTTTGGATTTTAAGAAGCCTGTGCTGATGTTTATTGATTATTACATATTGTCAATTAAGTTATTTGATATTGGTAGGGATATATGTACGATTAACCTAGTGTTTATATCAAAGGATGACTGCTACAGTACCTGACGAACTCTATAATGCATTAGTGGGAGGGTCAAAATACTATTTTGAGGGTTGAGATGTCTGCAGTACTCTATACCATCCAGAGTAGGGTGGTATTGATGCCATCCAAATCAGTATTTCCTCTGATGAGAAGGAAATCAAGAACAAAAACCCAGTTTAGAAATTCCAGGTCGTCTGGGACAAGTTTTTCTGCAAGGGGTTGTGGGCCCAAGTGGGCCACCTGATGGGTGATCCACTCCATGGATCTGAGATCCATGGGCGACCTTAGTGATGTGGGATCCCTAATAAATGGGCCTTGTTTGACCCCTTATTTAGTAGCCCAGAAATAATGGGTGTGACATGGTTTTTTTAACGGAAGTGAACTGTCTTCAGTTTGGGGAATTCTGAAATTTAGCAAATGAGTCCTACATCTTAGGGTAGTCACAAAAAAGTCCTCAAAATATTAATAATTTAGACTCTTATGAGATGCAGCACAGGGATACTATGATTCCTTTGTGTGGGATAATTCTCTAATTTAAAGGTATGACGTGAAACTTTTGGAAACCATCAAGAGTGTATAAATAAGTAATAGGTGTGGCCCGCCTCCACATTAATCATTACAAATTGTGAAAGGAAGTGGGCAACGATCAATGGGTCTAGTGTATGAGGCTGGGCACATGTTAATTAATAGACATAAAGATATTTTTATGCATGTTCTTATTTTGTGTTAACCTCTTATATAGGAATTGAACATGCTCTGAACTACTAGCATGGTACAAATTGACGGTTTCGTACTCAGGGTTTGAGATTTATGATATATGAATCATGGGATCCAGTTGCAATTGTTGCGGATGCGCATGAATTGTGGGTTACAAGACGTGAAGGTTCATGAGAAAGTGGGTCCTATGAGACGCCGGTTGATGAGATGCGTAAGTGGCATCTTAGGATATGTATCGTGCCGAATGGCATGACGATGTAGACTGGGTGCGAGGATGTGGTTCAAAGATGTATCATGAGATAGATAAATGACCAAATTTTATTAGTTGGGTCAAAATATTTATTGTTTATTTCTGAACTATTTCACTTGATGATCTTTATATTTTTGTTGATTTATGCTAGAGTAGGAAATCCATTCACCAGTTTATACTGATGTTGGGTTGCCCCTCTCAAGTAATAGAGTTGCGGGTGGACCAGAGAACGGCAAAGATTAGTCCTTAGTGTTTGGCATACATGGTTGAGGAGAGTGTTAGATCAATATTCAGTAGTTTAAAGAAATAGATAGTAGTGAATATTTTGCTATCTTCTTAGCTAGCTTGAAAGATTTTATTATAGGATTTGTTAGACACTTGAGAATCCATTAGTTGGTTTGTTATATGGGTTGATTATTAGAAAGACAATTTTAATAAATGATGCTTTCACCTTTTATACTTTATACTTAAATGTTGTTGCCCGTTCCCCTTTCAATTAAAATCCATTCCCCAACCCATGCCCACAACCCAACAAAAACATCTTTCCCACTTTATTTAGGGAACATTTTATTTACTACCCTCTCATGCCACTTTCAATGCAAACATCTAAAATTACTTCCTTATGTTGTGTGGTCAAACTCCCCATGAATAACCCTAGTCTTTACAAGCTAGATGGTTATGTTTACTGAGTCGAGAAATTCTATCTAGCTCACATTAGTTCCACTCTTGCAGATAATTAAATGCTTTCCTCTCTTTCTAAAGTAGGCTTTATTCAATGAAGAAATCCAAAAAATTTAAATAACAATTTCTCTTTTAACAAAATAGAATCTGAAAACATAACACCCCAAAAAACTACAAATCTTACTCATTTAGGGTTTGAAGCAATAAAAATTTCAGTATTTTAGTAAGATTCTGAGAAGAGAACATGTAATGATCTTTTCTCAGCAACAATTAAAAAAAATGTTTAACTTAAAGGCAGAAGGATCCATGGAGATCCTGCATGGTGTTGTATATGATGTGTCCAACACATTCTTCATTTCAAAGAACTAATGCAATATAGTTTAGAAGTCCCAACTCCCAATATATCAACCAAAGGGGGAACCAACATATCAAGCAAAGTGGGGAACACCTGCATGTCACTTATACCAACCTAAGAAATGCTTTAGCCTATGTCAAACTGAAAAATGCTGAAATTCCCGTACATTAGCACCACCAAAGTAGAAATGTCCGTCTACGTACTTCTAAGATGAAAAATTTAGAAAATATTTTAGGAACATGCTGCATCCAGAGGGAACATATTTGCAGCTTATCAGCTAAACAGGAAATTAAGACTGCGTACAAGAGTACAAACCTGTAAGATGGGAAACTCATTCCAAGAACAGATGCAATATCAAGGTCAGATGCTTGAACTACAACTCCTTCATCCATTACCCTACAAGCCTCATTCACAACCGGGAAGAACACCATCTCCACAATTTCTTGGTCAGACACAGATATTGGCTATAAAAAAATATAACAAAAAATAACTCAGGAACGGTTCCAGGAATCACTCGAGGTGGAAGAATTAAGAAGTCACTTCTACAAATTTTGGGTTCAAACAAATTCATGTTCATCAATATATATAGAAAGCAAGGAACCTTTCCACTGGGCATGATTTTAGTAAGCAATCTGGACTCCTCAATTATTGCTTCCACACTGGGATCAGGCTTCGGCTTGCTTCCCTTTTCATATATGTAGTATCCCTTTCCATTGTTTTTCCCTGCAAATATTAAATATTCCATCAATCCACAGTGGAATAGAATGACAAGGCATGGGCAACAATAGCAATGAAGAAAAGACTAGATCAAATCAGCACAGAAACTGAAATTCCACTGTGTACCATTTCTTCCACTTTTCACCATAAGATCAACCAACGGACATTGGAAAGTGCGATCTGGGAAGGCAGAAGCAAACTCTTTCCCTACTGCCAAAGCTACTCCATAACCAGCTAGATCCTGAAGTCTGACAGTGAACAAAAAGCAACACATAAAAATAAATTGAAAGCCATGCTGCATGAAGGCATGTGCAAAATAGATAAAGATCCATTCATCACTTGTTTACATGATGCTAATGGATGCATAGGGAGATGCATGCAAACAAAAGATTCAAAACTGCAGCTTCCCAGCTACAAATCTGCACAGGATCTTGTTTCTTCAACTCATTAGGCCACATTACATATGGAAGGAAAGACTCTGAAATGATGACTAGATGCCAATAGGTAAGAGTACTATCATCACTTGAGTACCTTTGAAAAAGATACATGTATTGTTGTTGTTCATGTGACATGGTGTCACACTCTGGCCACAGAAAACAGGAAACATAACATGTTTACAGTCTATGAAGACAAAGATGGCTTTGAAAAAAGAAACAAAATACAAGCCTAAGAGCAAACAAATAATAGGAAATGTATCAAAGTAATTAGAGATACATTGCAAAAGCAGCCACCCCCTAGTTAGAAGATAATCTAATGGATTTCCCCAATAATAGTGTCAGCATTCCTCCCACCCAGTTCTCAGAATGGAATTTCTAGAGGAAATGAGATCATCAATGATACAGAAGCAACTCATAATAGATAAAACATAAAAAAAAAAAAAAACATTAAAGATCAAAGTATCTTGGCAACAGGCCCAGTGGAATCCTGGAAAGAGGCGTTCTATGTATTAAATCCCAGAAATAGAAGTAAACACATTCAACAAGTACAAATACATAATTTATTTGTAATCAGTCATATAAATAATTAATATGCAACAGAAAAAAACTATGTGACAGGAAAGGTCAATCCAACACAAGCTGGAATCGCTGGAGCAATTGAAGGCAAGCAGGTTGCCAGATGCACCAAATGACCTGAGCAGGAAAAACATCTAGAGAAAATTGTTCCATAAAAGGATGCCTGGCCTGCTTGAGAGCCGACCAAAATTTTAAGAACAATTTCATTTAAGCTATAACCATGCTATACGAAGGTAAAACTGCGCAGATGGGTGTACAACACGTGTGCGAGTGTGTGTGTGCATATGTGAGAGAGAGAGAGAGAGAGAGAGAGAGAGAGATTTCACTCAGACAGATCCATGCAGAGAGAGAGAGAGATTTTACTCAGACAGATCCATGCACCAAGAGAGAGAGAGAGAGAGAGAGAGGGAGAGAGAGAGAGAGATTATACTCAGACAGATCCATGCACCAAGACGTTACACAATTCACTCAATTCATGCAAGAATACTCTGCAATAGATCAAGAAGCTTACTGGAAAGGGCCCATCGGCATTCCAAAACTGCTAATTGCTCTGTCAATTCTGAACAAGTCCACACCAAGATGTAATAAGATAAGTGCCCCTTGAGTGTACGGGAAGAAAGTTCTGTTGACAGCAAAGCCGGTGCAATTCCTTACAACAACTGGAACTTTCTTTATGGTCTTCCCAATGGTCATGACATCTAGAATTACTTGTGGGGAGGTCTTCTCCGTCCGAACAATCTCCAGGAGAGGCATCACATGAGCAGGACTGATCATTAAAGAGCATATCAGAACTGAATTCATGCTCAAGTTAAAACTTGGAGCACATGCACATTACAGATATAGAATGGAGAAATATTAGAGTAAAAAGTTTTCTATAGAAACCAGTAGAACAAATGCTCTCTCCAAAATCCATAGAAGTTTATTAAGAATTAAGACACTCGTGCTCTAATAGCAGAAACTTAAAAAGCAAGATGTAAGGAGGACATGAACACAATAACCTATACCAAACATCAAATGTATCAAAACACCAGTTCTCTACTAGCAGCAGAACAGGTATTTCTAAAGTTCGATTTTGATCTAATTTAAAACTGGTAAAAAGTTTCTCCAAGATCATGCATAAGTGGATACCTAGTACGGCGAAGAGGCAAGTGCCTGTTCCACAAGGCAAGATTCAGGGAAGGGTTTCAAACTTGATGGGGGCCAAGTTGACTTGAGTGAGCCACTGAACCTAAATGACGGTCCTTCAATATCTAGGCATCCATCTCACCTTTGTAAGATGATCTAAGTTGTTCATCAAGAGCCCACAAAATGGATAGGTCTATGAAATATGGCCCAACTCTTACCATTTTGCAGGAACTGAACAGATGGTTGGGACCTACGACATCCATGGTGAACCCCCTTATCCAACAGCCCTTGAGTGTAAATGATGAAGTCCTTTTTTCATGAAACAGCAATCACACCATGATATCTGTCCAATGCTTCAAAACTGGGTCATTCTTCTCTTTGTCAATCACAAAACAACATTTTGACATGCGCTGTCAGATAACGATAAGCCTCAACAAGTATAAGCAACTTGTAATTTTTGTAGTCCAGGAATAAAAAATTTGAAGTTTTAAAGTTTTATCATCAATATCTATGTCCATGCACCACTGGAATATATGTGCCCTTTATTTATGATAGCGAGAGTGACCTGAAAAAATGTGCTCCCAAAATGCGATCATGAGAAGATGTCTTCTCTCCAACAACATTGAGATCAATCGTAGACGTGTTTGTTGCCAAAATACAGTGAGGAGGACAAGCCTTTTCTATGTCTCTAAATATTGATTGTTTAAGTGGAATACTTTCAATAACAGCCTGCAGTGAGAGATAATAAAGCTGCATCAGGAAACTCACACAGAGTTTAACGACGTACTTCAATCCCACAAGAAGAGAAAATGAAACTTTTAAAGGTGTCCAACTGGAAGGCTAACCTCAATGACCATATCCACAGTTTTAAACTCATCGTAGTCCAATGAACCTTTAAGAAGTGACAGGGCCTTATCCACTCCAGCTTGTGTTATCTTTCCTCTAGTTGCCAAGCCTCGAAGATTTGCTGGCAGAGACATGACCAAAGTTCCATGAAAATGATATAGTTAATGGTAATAAATCTGGATTAGATCTCTAAGAAACCAACATTAAATTTAGTGGTTGATAAATGAGGGAAACACACCTGCTATCATTTTCATCCCTCTTTGAAGGAATTCAGAATTTACTTCCTTGAGAAGCACAGAGACATTGCTAAGAATTAGAGCTGTAGCTATACCAGAACCCATCAAACCTCCCCCTATAACAGCAACTTTCTGAATGCGACGCGGTTTAAGTCCAACATTTGTGACATTAGGTACCTGTACAAAACAGAGAAGGGAAACAGTAGTTCATAAAGACAGAAATATTGTAATAAATGTGAATAGATGACATATATTGGTTTTTGAGATCTCTCAATCTCAGACAGCTTAAGTCAATACACAGCTATAGCACCATATGCTTTCATGATTTTCACACACTAGCAGGCCTCCTGCAGTATTGCCAGGATGTAAGCTGAGAAGGAAGGGCCAACTAACTTTGCCCAAAATTGAAGTTAAGTGATTGCAACACGTGGCCAATTTCATTCACCATATAGGACAAGAATGTGAACCATTATTGAGCTTCAAGAACATTCACTGCTAATTAATTAGCGGACTTCTGGTCACAAATGACAGAAACATGATGTATACAATTAGAAATTAGAGAATGAATAAATTTGTGGCAAGCAGCAGGGTGGCTTGACCATAAGGCAAGAAAGGCCCTTGCTTTAGGCCCCCCAAAAAATTATCATCGTCATCAAAGCCTCGTCCCAACCATGTTGGGATCGGCTACACGAATTCTGTTTCTCCATTCCATTTTATTTTGAGCTAAATCTTTCGATAAGTTAAACTTCTTCAAATCTAAATAAATGACCTCCATCAATGTTTTCTTCCGCCTACGCCTACCTCTTGATGGGCCATCCATCTATATAGCCAAACTTTTTCTCACCGGTGCCATTACCGGCCTACGCCTAACATGCGCAAACCATCTTAAACGGGTTTCTCTAATCTTATCCCCTATTGGTACTACCCATAAATGCTCTCAAAAGCGCTCATTTCTAATTTTATCGTTCCTAATTTTACCGCACATCCACCTAAGCATTCTCATTTCCGCTACATCCATCTTATGAATATACATCTTTTTAATTGGCCAACATTCTGCTCCATATGTCATAACTGGTCTAATCACTGTCCTATAAAATTTGCCCTTCAATTTCGTTGGCATTCGTCTGTCACAAAGCACTCCAGAAGCTAGTCTCCACTTCAGCCATCCAGCTTTTATCTTATGCTCCACATCTTCGTCAATCTCCCCATCCTTACTAATCATCAAACCTAAGTACCGAAAAGAATCTCTACGTGGTATCTCATGGGTTTCAATTTTGATAATTGTTTCAACACTTTGTATATGTCCACTGAAATTGCAATCCATATATTCTGTCTTTGTATGACTTATTTTGAAGCCTCTAGATTCTAATGCCCCCCGCCATCTCTCAAGTTTTGCATTTACACAATCTCTTGATTCATCCACCAATACTATATCATTTGCAAATAACATACACCATGGTACTTCTTCTTGAATATGCACAGTTAACTCATCCATAATTAATGTAAATAGATAAGAGCTTAAGGCCCCCAAAAAAATAAGGCCTAAAAAAAAGCAATTGCCATCCTTGTTTGTAATTCCCAAAAAATAAAGCCCCATAAAAGTAATTAAAACAACTAGCATCTTTTCAAATTCTTAAAAAAGCAATTCTCTCTTCTGTTTCTCCCCAAAAAATGAGGCCCCATAAAAGTAATTAAAGCAATAACCATCTTTTCACATTTCAAAAAAAAAGCAACTGCTATCTTTTCAATGTATCAAATTCAAAAGTAACACACATCTATAATGGTGGACTGATAAATCAATAAATCAGGTTTTATTATTTTATGCTTTTAGAATTTTTTAATTCCAAGCTCATATTATATGTTTATTATAGTTACTGTTCATTTTATTTGTAAATATTATTAGTTATAAATTATAAATAATAAATGTCTACTAGAAAACTATTGATAATACCTGTAATTGTTGCTTACGCAAAAAAAATTTTAAAATTAAAATTGATAAAATCCTATCTAAGATCAACATTGTCACAAGAAAGATTAAGTAGATTAGCCATACTATCAATTGAAAAAGATATGTTAGCACAACTTGAATATAAAAACTTAATTAGTAATGTTGCACTACAAAAAGTGATAAAAATAGATTTTAAATAAAGTATTTACAATAATATTAAAAAAAATAGAACATGCCTCATTTAGGATTGTCGTTTTAAGCATCAAATTGTTCAAGCCGGCCTTGGCAGGCTGCAATCCACATTCAACTAAGCCTGACTCCTGAGCCTAACTGTCATCAATTATCTACCTAAAATGATTGCGAACTGCATGGAGGAAGATTTTATTGAAAAGAAATTTCACACAATCATTTTCCGCTTCAAGGCTACCATGTCAGTAACGATGGAATGTTGGATGGGCTTGACAAAAGTATGAATTTGACCTTTTTCCACATATCTTAATTTAAAAAAAATTATTTTTTATGTAACATTAATTAAAAAAAATGATAGAGAGCACTTAACCTCAAGGATTTGGGAAAATTACACTCATATATGTTGCCTTCAAAATTATGACTTGTGGAGCTTTAGCATCAGATCAACAAGGTCATTTCTTAGCAGTCAATTTCAGTTGGTTTCAAAAAAGCTATTCAACTCAATCACGTGACTGAGCCACGCAACCCATCTAGAGTTTATGTGATGATTTCAGCCTATATGGATGGAAGACCAAAATTACCAGCTTTTGACCAAGCAAGGAAAATACTGTGGAATTTTTTCCAAATTTTTTAACGAAAGGTTCTTCATTTTGATGTGGTACTAAATTTCCTCAGTGCAGTGTAGTGATTATTAGGTGAATGTGTTCTCTGATGTTCTACCCATTATTGTTGAATATGGTCAGATTCTGATCAAACTTCTCGACGTGCTAGTTTCATCTTTAGTGGACCCATGTTATGTTGTGGAAGTTCAATTCCATTATGTGTAGTTTCTATTACACACTTCAATAATCAGTGTATTTTTCTTTCCTCACACCAAACATGGTATCGTAAATTTTGTTTTTTTTTTTTTTTTGAAAGATAAGTTATTCTTTCATTTTCTCAAAATTAATATACAGAAATGATCCTTCTATCTAAAGTTCCCAATGGGGCATACCCCATTTTACATAAAAAACCACACCTCAAGCACAAGTTAGCAAAAAGAACAAATTGAAAACAACTCTATCATGGTAGGTCGGTATGGCACTTGAAAAGAACTCCTAAATTTTCTACTTATGTAAATTGCCATAATGAGATTATTAACTATCAAAAAGAACTGTGTAGGGTATTTCAATGACTACTAGTTTATTAAGAAAATAGCATAATTTTCCGAGGTTATTATTTATTTCACAAAAACAATTTTCTTTATTCGTGGTATTTTCTAAGGTGAACTGTAAATCTAACAGAAATGCATAGTCAGAGCATATTACATATACGGTAAAGATACTATCCATCAATCACTGGGCATTGCATTTGTGTATGCTGTAAAATTTTTTTTTCTTTTCTTTTAAGATAAAAAATACAGGAATGGGAGGGAAAATGCCTGTAAAATTTTATATTAACCTAAAGTGTAAGGAGAAATAATTCAAATCAATAAACCCCCTTAGAAAAGCTGCTACAAAACCAATATAACGGCAAAAAATTGCCAAACTGAAATGGAAGGAACAACACCTAGAAATATCAACATTAAATTTCACCAACTTCAACCATCCAACTCTTCTCCAGGCTATTGTCTAACAAATATTGAAATTAAGAACAGTTTCCACCTAAACAGATACTTGGAAAATATTTCATTTAATGAATTCCAAATAATGAGAGAAGAAGATTAATGAAACGGGTACGGAAGTTCTCCTATAAGGGATGAGATACTTAAATAATGGTACACATGTCCATTTAGTCAAGCGAAATACCTTTGAAGTTGTACGTTGAGCAAGGAAAACATGAACAAGACCTTTACAAGTGCTTGATAGCACCAGTTCTTTGAATATTTTTGCCTCCTGCAAACAGAATGATCCATTATTTAAGTTATTTTACCAACAACCAGCCTTGCACATGTGGCAAGCATATGTGAGATCAAAGCAAATCACTCAGTAGCCTCTAGATAAGATATTCAGGCATCTAAAATAATGCAATGATTGGACCCTCTATAATTTAATCATTCATTTGAAGCAGACCAAGAAAAGTAACCAAGCTGAGGAAAAATGTCAACCAAATGTCTGTTGTGTGTGTATATAAATTTCTCTGGCTAAAGAGTACGATCATCCAGTGATCACAAGTTGTGATCATGTGATCAAGAGCTGTCCATTTTAACCCCTATACGATAAATTTTGGATCCACATAAACATGTGTCATGTACATGTGGATATAATTATTGAACTCACCTCATTCAAAAATAAAAATAAAAATAAATTGCACATGTCAGGAGATAGAAGAGAGGCTACGTACTTTCAAAACACCAGCATATCCTCCATAGACAATGCCCTCCTCAATAGCATCAAGGCAACCTTGGTGTTGCGGCATATTTGGAGCAGTTTGTCTAGCCCGCTGCCTAGCAATTTTTATTACCTCGCGTGCTTCAGAAAGAGAACCAAGTTTATCAGTTCTGTGAAGAGATGATATCCAAGGTTTACGCCTTTCAGCAATGTCTAAAGCCCAAAGTCTTGAAACTCTCAGCAAATCCTCAGAAGATACAACTGCATCAATAAGACCCAGCTCCTTCCCTTCCTTGGACTTTATTGGCTTCGATGACTGCACAAAAGTATTTGTAGATTAGACCCCTAAGCATATATAAGCAAAATAAGCTTTCATTTGCTCATCCCCCCTTCAAACAAAGTGGTGAGCAAACTGCAAAGACATGACGGAATGTGATTATATGAAGGTACTGAAAAAATGGATGCAAAGAGAGTTGAGCACATAAGTAGAAATCACAAAATCGATTCTAATTACATGGGGATAAAGCTTTGATGACTTGATAACATGGCTGTTACCAACTTACAGTGGCAACTAAAATAATAATAATTAAAACTAAATACGCCATCTTCCCATAAAAATGAAGCTCACATGCTGATTTGAAAATTAGAAGAAGAAAGAAAGAAAGAAAAAGGGAACAGACATGTACAACATAGTTTGCAACAAGAAAATTAAGAAATATAAATAGTAATAAAGAAACAACCAAACCATCTAAATTTTAAGGTTCGATACCATATGAGTGCACTAATGTATGGACCTAATGATTGATACCAAGATAATTTATGGCAAACAATGGAAGTGGTGCACTTATCTGAATGCATTGTTATGAATGTTATGATCATGAATTAGTTTAACATTGCAATACATCTGGATTCTAGATTTGCCGTTCACTCGAAACGGAGCAAAAGTTCACCAATGTTTTAGTTTAAAAAAAATAAAAAATAAAAATTCAATATAAAACCCAGAACCAGGGCCTTAGTAGAAATCAGTGGCAGAGTGGTTTTTCAGCACCCATACAAATATCTCATTGGCCTTCTAATTTCTTGCACTAGAATATAGTGAGAAGACATACCAGCATCATTTCAACAGCTTTTGAGATCCCTACAAGCCTTGGAAGTCGTTGAGTACCTTCAAAAATAATCACCAATATTTTAATTTTCCAACATAAAGAAGTAACACAAATAATCATGAAAAGTTTAGGAGACCTGATCAAAATATAAGGGGAAGCAGGAGTACCTCCAAATCCAGGAATAACACCAAGTGTTAGTTCTGGCAAGCCAAGCTGAACTTCTGGCGTGGCGATGCGTGCATGGCATCCCTGTAAAAGTTTAAACAGGAGGCAGCATTAAGTAATGCTCATAGTAGCATCACAAGAAAGGATATAACTACAGTATAGAGCAAGCGCAAACCATAGTTAATTCTAAGCCGCCACCAAGTGCAAGACCTTCAATGGCAGCAACAGATGGCTTTTTGGCATCTGATAAAATCAATTTCACATGTTAACATACTCATAGATACGAAGAGAATGACTTCAGGTTATGATAGAAGAACTATGTAGCCATGTCATCTTATTTAGTGTAATATGACAGGGAAGCTTCCTTTTTATCTACTTCTTATTTTGAATTATTTATTATTTTTACTTTATTTTATTGAGAGAGAGAGAGAGAGAGGTAGCTATAGAACATCTAAAAAGAGGACTTAAGTGTAGACCTTCCATAGTGTTAACCACAAGGTCAACAGATACATCAGGCATCAATGAAAGATCCCCTGCAAAAGAGAAAACAGGAAAAAAAAAATACTGTTTAGACATCCAGAAGAATATTGTTAAATTAGCTACAGTTCATATATTTAAAAAAAATGGCATACCTGTCATGTGGACTTTCTGGAAAACATTAATGTCAAAACCACCAGAAAATTTACGACTCTCGCCTTTAAAGAAAGAAAGAAAGAAAGAAAAAGGTATAATTAATTAATTATTGACCAGCATATAAAAATCAATAGAGGTGCAAGCAATCACAAATTTATAAAATTAAGACAGAGAAAGGAAAAATTCCAAAGCCCAAGTAAACCATCTTAATGAGCGACAGACCATAAAAATGATTGATAGGAACAGTAAATCCACAATAGTCCATCAGAATTAAGTGATAGGAACATTAAAACATAAATACATCAGTAGATGTGTCAAAAAATGTGTGATATGTCAATTACAATAAGATTGACTCTCAGTAAGCCAGTAAAGCCACACTCTATTTGTCTCTGTGACTGTGAGTAACAGAAACAAAAAGTAGGATGCCATTTTTATTTAAACAATCCCAGCATTCCAATCTACTTTGGGGTTGACTTTTTGAATTCTTCTTCTCCATTGATTTTGTTTTCAGACTAGATTCTATTGCTCTGCAACATAATTGCAATTTTCCCTAGAAAGGGATGAAGGCACGTTGTGTGATACAAGGGATGCACTTCAGTTGCACCGATCCGTTGCTTAAGATAATTACATTGTACATGTATCAAGACCACATATATAATTATTATGTTGTAAAGATAGTCATATAGGAAAGTAAAAGATTGTCCTTATCATCAATGGGAGTTATTAGAGGCTTACATGAAGAAAACCAATGTTTGGATCAGATATAAATAAAAATAGAAGAAAAGAAGGAAAGAAAAACCCTTTTTCATTCATTCCATTTTAGTTTTATCCCTCTCTATATTTCTTCCTCTTTCTTTACCATGCTGGAACTCTCCTTGAAAATGATTCCAAAATCATGTCTCCTTACTTGGGACGCTCATGAAACTAAAACATTATTGTTGGGTAAATATTCAAGTCATACTGTTCTTTTATTTATTTCTTTATTTATTTTAAGAAGGTAACTTTCGGGCAAAATACTTTTAGATAATGGTTCTACAAAGCGAAATTTTATTAATTCAAGATTTAGTTATGAAAAGTCTTTTAAAAAAGAATCAAAGGAATGGAGGAGACCAAGCCTCCCTGTGTCCTTGCAATTTGGGGCTCTTTCATTCATATGAGAAACAAAGGTGGTTGTTGGACAAACAGTAAGATTTTGACTTTCGAAGTTTTGATCACCAAAAAAATAGTAAATTTTATTCGGTTTATATGTCGGTCCACAAAAAGACATTGGGTTGGCATTTTCCTCCATTGTATTTCAGCTCCTAAGCTGCAGTTTTATCTATTCAGCTTCATGAGTGCAACATTCTTCCATTTAGAGCTTCTTTTGAGGATGGAAACAGGGTCCATTTAAGCGTAGAAGACAAACCCTATGATAAATGTTACCTCTTTCTGTCTCTTGAAGCATTTAGAATGAAAGGATCACCAATTTCTCCACCTTTTTTGTTCCCTGTACCGTGGAAAAATGGCTTCTTCCTTGGGTCTCGTGGCAAGATAATTTAAAGGAAAAGGTTTGCTAATCGCTCTAAGAGTTGGAGATCATCCATGGTGCTCATCTCGATAGCATAGTTGGCAAAAGCCTCCTCCAGTATGGTGGAAAATGAATGCAGATGAGAGCTCGTCTTATACGTTGGTCTATCCTGGATGGGTGGCAATGCTAAAACATAAGAATGGCACTCTTTCTGCTTGTCAGTCCTATTGGACCTCTATGATTCAAACCAAGTGGAAATCTAGAGAACTGGAGAGGAGTTTCAGGTATTATCATTTGCTTCCTGCTTACACCATAGTAACATGGGGCAAAATAATCCAAGAACCATGAAGATTGTCCTTTTCTTTATAGATGCCATGAAGACTGTCTCCTGCGGTTAATGATATCCAGAAAGGATTTTTGCAAAAGTAAGTAATCAAACAATGGAAAGAGGCAAAATGGTCTGGAAATTAGTCTTGCTAATCCATGAATGAGGAGAATGGAACATTTCTCCTCTTCACACGATGTAAACTTTGCGTTGTTTCTTCTATTGGACTGCATCATCCTGATTCCTGATGGACCTTTTCCTAGTACAGCTCCTTTCTTGCAACACAAATCCTTTATTGTCTTCTCCAAAAATAATCGAAGGAATTTATATTTTTTTTCTCTTTTCTTTTTGCTTGGTTGGCCCAGTGGCCCAGGACATAGAAAGTAAAGGCTCCCACCAAGGTTTGAAACCTGGTGGGAGTTATGGGAGCGGGCACCTTATCCACAAGGCCTACCCCCTATTCCCAAGGAATTTATCTCAAATTGCCAGTTTGAGGTGTAAATTTAACAGATACATCAGAACAGCACTGCTCCAACAAATTCCATGCCCATTAAAGGCACATAGGGCAAACATTTTTGCCATTTAGGAATTCAACCTCATGCACTCTCACCGACACACCTGTGTCCCTAACCAGCTGAGCTAAAGTTTAAAATCAAATATAACATGTACATATTCTTCCTTCATCGATCTTTTCCAAAGCTTGGTGCTTAAGAGTACTTTTTTTATTTTATTTGGAATCATGCATAAAACACACACTAAGAAAAGTTATAATTCAAAAGTTTTTGTGTCTTTAGTTGATGACATAAAACACACTGTTGCATTTAGAACATTGACAGAGCTATATATGTTTGAGTCCGGAGAAGCATCAAGAATTCCCACAACTAAAAATTGCAATTTTTTTCTCCCAAGGTTATCCGCAGGAACAAATCTTCTCTGCAGACGCCCATAGGAAGAAAAACCTCTTTAAATTAGTTAAACATTCAACTTTCTCCACTGCTTTCTTTTGTCAACGTAACCAAATATGCTCAATCAAACGAAACAAGGAACTTAAGCTTCATCAAATCAAATCGCTACAGAAGAAAGATGCAAACTCACTCCAAGCTACTTCAAATCCACCACATCTACAGATTTACATACATGCAGGTATCCATCAAACACACAGAAAGCGGGCATCAATCTAACTTTCACCAAACTCAAAGCTCAGAAAGCCAATCTTACCTGTCAAAACAATCGCTTTCACATCATTTCTTCTCATGGCTTCGTTATACTTCTCCTTCAATCCTGCAATAACTGCATCAAACCAAGTGATCTCCAGTCACAGACCAAATCGATCGCCGAGAAGGTCAGCAGAAATCCAAGCCTAAACGGAACCGAGAAATTTACGAAATTCGGAGCCATCGGATCACGAAAGCGCGATTTTGATGAATTCATCACGCTTTACACGCATACAAATCTCTACGCAGCAGAAATCAATCGAATCGATTCGAAATCGAAATCGAAATCGAAATCGAGATCGAGATCGAGCGAGAGAGAGGGATGAATCGGAGCTTACCTTGAGGGGCTAACGCATTTACGGGAGGATTGCAGATGGTGATGACTGCAACTCCATCGCTTCCAACATCGATCGAGACTCGCGTGTCCGCCATCGCTGCTGTGGGTTTTTGAGGAATTGGAACTAGGGTTTTCGAAATCGAACAAGAAGAAGATGAAAGACTACGTTTTTCGAATGCCTGCGCGCGAGAGAGAACGAGAGAAGATGATGCGGTCCACTGAGATTTTGAGTGGAGATGTTTTATTTATAGTGATGTACAGAGATGCTTAGTGCGTCAAAAGCCCGTGGAGTGGACTTCGTCGTCACGACATCCATGGTAAAAAGACACGTGGAATTGTGTGATAGGCTCAAAGTGGTCGCACGGTGGTAAAAAAATAAAATTCAATTTAGTTTAATTTAATTAATTAAATTGGGTCCAAGAAACTTGGAAATCCACTCAATAATTTTTTTATCATGGCCCGTCAAGGTAAATTTTTTGGTTTCACTGCTCCATCTGATTATATCTTTTTTCTAGAGTTTCCAAAGTTCAATTCGTTTAATCGTTGTAAATATATATAATCTTTTTAAGATTAAAGTACTCTTTCTGAAAAACAACAAGATAATTAAAGCCATCCAACATTATCTCCTTTAATTTGCGGCAAGATAGGAAATAGTTATTAACCTCCAAAGCCCCAGAAAATTTTGAGAAGCCCCCTTTTTCTATCGAAATTTATGTATTTTCCTATGGTTGACACCAAAGATTTTTTTTTTTTTTTTTTTTTTTTTGCATAGTAGCCTCCCAAGTCCCAAAGGAGAAGTTTCTGGCTTCACCATTGGTCAACCTCATTTATGTCTAATAACAGGGTTTTTGGGGTCCAAAACTATTGTGGATAAAAAAAAATCTTGAATAAAACAGAGAAAAAAATTAATGAAAGAAAAGGCTAAGCTCTCTTTTCCTCTGCTCTCTTACACATACTCCTCCCTTTTTCCAATAGTATTTAGAGAAAAAAAAGAAAAGCAAATGGAAAAGAAATGAGAAAATAATCAAGCAATTTATAAAAGATAAGATTTCTAAATTCCAACAAACAAATGGATTTTCTTGTAAGTGCTTCTCAAAAAGAAGAGATGCTTCCAACCCAATTGGGCTTGATCTCTCCATTCATCACTTTTCTATCTCTATTTTTAATGTCATGGCTCACTTTTTGAGATTACATTGGACAATAAATCTATCTGAAAAAATAAAAACTTATACTTTCAAAAAAAAAGGATCATATTATTTTCATACTATGTATATAGCTATGCATCTATATTTAAGAGGTAGTCTTGTCCGTTAAAATTGAGTACCTCCCACGTTAAAAGTCAAAGATTCGAATGTGGACCTGATGAAGTACCTTAAGTCAAAAAAAAATAGAAAAATAGAAAAAAAAAGTTCATGGCAAACCTACACTTCTAAACCTCCAAGAATTTGAATCATTTTTCATGATGCAGGTATGAATGTATGATCCCTCGGTAGGTATGAAAATTCTCAACTAAACAGGACAGAAGCACGTCCTTTCACGTGGAAGAAATGAAAGAAGTCGATGGCCATTGACCAGTGACCAAAGACTCCTCTCCGATTTGCTCTCCCAAAAGGCCGCCATAAAGAATTCAATGGGCGCGCGAGTTACATGAATGGATATCCCTGCATTTCTTTTTATGTATAGCATTAGCAACCCAGCATTACCATGATCTTAACCGTCCAGCTTGTTAACCCACTTTTAACTATTAAATGGATATAAAAATGAATGCTAGTGCTTAATGAATGCATAGTTTTGATGTTAATTACATCGCCTAATAGCGCGGGTTAGCTACATCGTGGAACACAGTTCTGTGTACTCTCGAGGCCTGTCGTTATCGTACGATATACGGAGCACTTGTCATGCACATGTGTAACATGATTTTGCCGAACCAGGTGACAAAACGCAGTGCAGTTTTTGAAATGCGTGGCCTACTCAACGGATTACACGTTATCGTGAAAACCACGAACGTCGTTGCATCTGGTAAGAGGACAAATGAAGGGACTTTGGAGATAAGGGTTATACAAAAGTAGTCCACCGACCTGCTAACCTTTTTGTATTTTGTTTGTGGCCCGGTCATGTCTCACCAACTCAAGTTTTAAAACTTCGGCCGGATTCAATTTTAACGGAAAATAGATTATTTCACACATATATATATATATATGAAAATCTTCATACGTATCCATTTTTTACTATTTATTTTAGTGAGAATTTTAAGTGAGGCTCATCTATCACTTAATTCAAATCTTGTAACACACATGAAATCCCATGATAACAACTCGCCCCAACTTTCAGTCGGATCCGAATTTATTAAACCGTTGGATTAACTATATCCCAATCCGAACGGAATAAATTTGTAAGTCATGGATAAAGGAATTAGAGATATGTGATTGGGACCAAATTTGATATGTAGGATGCTTTCACATAGATCTTTTCAACCCCCCAGTCTCATTCCTTGGTGGAGTCCACAGTAGGCCCTACCAAAAAGTGTGTACGAAAAGTTCGTAATGAACGTATGCACGAGAAAAGGCCCCATATATATATGGCCACATATAAAATATCTCACTAATATAAATAGGTAGACATCCAACTTGAAACTTTAAAAAATAAACTAAAAATTCAAATTAACTTAACCATTGCCTTAATGGCCATCAACCTAATAATCAAGTGGTAAAAGGTTCATTTGCTCCTTTTACGCCTGGATGATAAAATGAGTTTTACTTTATAGGAATTACTCCATTGTCTTTGAATCCTACCAACAAATGAAGAGAGGCTTATATGCCTGTTTGGTGTGTGTTTGTCTGTATTTAGCAGATGACACTTTTGTTCGATCAAAAGCATAAAAAATATTTACATCATAAAAAAATAAAAATTATTATATTTATCAAAATCACCATTTTCACGATACATAATGCAAAGGAGTACATAAACATTTCAACAAATTTCTTAAAATTTATCAAGTCTTGCTATATGAAATTAAATATAATGATATATCACACCAGAAACGGATATGAGAAATGAATGTTGATGCCGGTTTTCAGCTCACTAATTCGAACGGGTTTAAACCATTTCTGAACCCCATTTGAGATATATTGATGATGAATTTCGTTTCTTGAAAGATGGCCTAGTTAAGATAAACGTTCTCGTACTTGGAGAGATGCATTTCTTCTTGGCTTCTTCTCCGTTTCTTCATGGTGTGCACCTTGTGTAAGCAGGACCCAAACGATTCAAGTCCTTTGTTATAGATCCATCAATGGGGTCTGTCCGTGAAATTCATATAGCCAAAAATCATTCTTCCTCCATGTTTGTTCTCCAAGCCGAATTTTACTTTTTGTCAGAGTTAAGCTCACAGTCAGATACAATACATGTAAAAGACATGAAATGACTTCTTCTAGTTTTCTAATCAGGCATTTTAAATTGCATCAATCTTACTGTAGGCATAACTTCAATTAGAATGAAATACCTCTTACTACCAAATGTAGTAATAATCATTTTAAAAAAATGAATTCAGAGGTGAACAACAATGATGAATTTCTAACAATGAGCTCAGAAAATTCTCTAAGGTCTTGGCATTAAAATATTGGAACTTAGTTCTCCAAGTGCAATAATCTAAACTAATCAATGGAACTTACCTTTATAAAATTAAAACCCCTCAAAACAATGACCTACATACAACAGTGTCTAAATTTCACTCTAAGGCCCACCACTATCATACTCATGACAAGTTTAGAATGCATGATCTAAACATGATCTACTCTCTTTGGCCTTTTAATATTATGCATGTTATATGTTGGTGAGAAAGAGTCCTACAAAAACATGTAATGTATACTCCATTTAAAAGGTTGTAGAGCATGCGTTCCTATTTAAAAACGTTGCAAATAACTCAACCAAAAGAACAAAAAATGCAGGTGAGAATTTAGACTGCTTACCATTGAAGTTTATCTTCAGTGTAAATTATTTTTTTTTAACATATGGACATGTGCCTTCGTCCATGGATTCATTAGTTATAGCCGATAGAAGGTCCTAAAAAATTTAAATAAATTAAACATTGTTAGTCATCCAATAAGTCTTGTAATGGATAATAAATAAATAGACTTTTAAGTTTATTTTCATCCATTTAATGACTTTAGATCATAGGCCCACCCAATCCACAACCCCACTTTAATTCGAAAGAAATTTAAAATAATGACACCGAAAAAGAAGAGCTATTTTGAGCAGTTCGAAGTTCGAACAGGTAAATTTTAGTGATTTTAAGTATGGCTACAAAACCTCTTACTCTAACCATAAAAAGTGTTAGTGCTTTTAATCCCCCCTCAAAAGGTTTTTTAACTCCACCTGAGGGCTCCTCGCCAGGGCTACAGTCGTCAGTCGCAGTCCTAGAAAACTGTTGGCTACACACATTTTGGAGTCAACTCTGTCACTCATTGCAATCTAAATAAAAGCCAACAACCGCTTAACCAATGTTCACACTCTTTCAAAAAGAAGCACCGGTGAAAAGCACCTGAAGTCAAGTCAGCAGTCTTCGTCAATATTCAAAGCAAGATGCCAATTATAATAATAATAATAATAATATAACAGAGGTCCGGCCTACCACACGAGTCTTTGAACCGGTTGACTGCATGGAGCCAAATTTTTTCCCATTCTTTTTATTGAACCAGTTTAACTACGGTCCACCAGCATGAACGCTCTATGTTGGCGAGGCCAAAGAAATAAAGAAACATGAGCCACTTACAAATGGAAATGGATACCACCCTAGCACCAAACAGCCCACCAATCTAACGGATGTGTACTTGCCCAGATCTTCTCCAATCAAGTGATGATAGTAATCTCTATTTTAGGCATTGATAATCAATTCAATGGAGTTTCATCACTCTAGTTTGGAATGAATTGCGGAGGAGTGCATGTTTAACTAAGGGGAAATAGGAGGAATGTGATGAGTGGCATGAATAAGGCAAACTCCACAATCCACGTGGATCAAATGTAATTGTGAGCACAGAAGCTTGCACAGTCAACAACAAAGGATTATTTCTCCAAGGGTAAAAAGACTTTCTGCTGCTTAAAACAGCGGTCAGTGAAGCCATCAATTTTAATTGTTGTTTTTCTGCTGTCACTACTTACCCACATCCATGAACTGCATAACAATAAAATGACAGTGCTTTACATTTATTTTGAATATACAAGTAGTATGAAATAACATCTCTGGAAGACAAAACAAACAACCAATGGATTGTAACCCATAATTCACTTAGTAAGAGTGTCGTCACTACTCCCATTCATCTGTGAACTTCTCTCCAATCAATACAAAGGAAGAAAACACGCAGGTGAAAAAATATAGAAGACGGGGGAAATGTTTGTCAACATTTCTATTTTATACAATAAATTATTGGGGCTGTGAATGGAAAGAAAAAAAAACAAATAAAGAAAGAAACAGTAAATATGTTCACTGACTAATTACAAGATAGAACAAAAATGAAAAATGACGGTAGTAACAATGATCATCATCAACATAAAACTGATGGGAATCCTATCACGTAGTGATTTAAATATGAATTAAGAAGAAAATGGCAAAAGAAAATAACCCACCAAAGAAACATGTTATCAAGAGTCATTTATAGCGAAGAAAACCTACAAAAGCAACTTCAACATCAAAAAGAGAAATATAAAAAAAATAAATAAAAGAAAAGGAAAGAATCTATTTTATAAAGCAAACTCACAAAACTAAAAATCAGAACTTTTCAATGTGGCGCATAGGCCATATCATTGGGAAACAAGTTTAACATGTCTTCCATATGAAATCAACCTTAATCAAGTTTACCTACCGGAGAGAGGGACGACAACAGTGCACAAATATCGATTCTAGTGACAAAGAGCAATTTGAGGGTTCTATGATTGGGGGATTTTTTTGAGGGAGAGAGAGACGCGCACACACAAAGAAAGGCCAAGAGTATTTTGAAGTTGAGGAGAGGGTGGGGGCTTTTGCCCCATATCAATATATGTGGGTCCACCAATTCCTCTAAGTCTTGAGGCTATTGTTTAAGAGCTGGAAAAGGCTATCCCAACCCGACCCATTTCTAACCCTCCTAACATGGCCCATTTAAAATATGGGGTCGGTCATGGGTTAAGGTTTTTCAACCCATACAAAAACCGGTCATGTTATGGTTGACCCGCCTAACTTGGTTGACCCGTGTTTTATTTTTCAAATTTATCATGACTTTTTAATTTTTATGAAACTTTTCTTATTCACGTACATAAATTGTATACTCTTAATCTTTTGTGAGAGAGTTATGTAAAATTTTGATACTTATAATATAAAACTTATTTTTTTTCATTTAACAATGTGATATTTTTGTAGTTGAAATATTGATATGTGTCTTGTATTTTTATGTTAACATAGAAATTACTTCTAAAATATGAATATAAATGGAATACAGTATCCTGGATGAGTCTTATACGCATGCTCGAATATGAAATTGTAAAATTGAACAAAAATTAAAAAGAGATTATCTTAATAAATGGGCTAGAAAATATAAATGGAGTTTGGCCCCATTTTTTATACCTTGAAAATTGGTAAATTATAAATCCATACTCAATGTAACACTTTAAATAAATTTAGATATAAGGAGAGGTCTACAAATGAAATTCTTCTACATAAAATGAGTTAGATCATACACAAAATGAAAATTAAATAGGTTAGATTAGATCAACTCGACCCAACACGCATCAAATTTGGGTTATGTGGGTCGGGTCGGGTTGAAGGCTTCCAACTTTTTTTAAAAACAGGTTCGGTTAAGGTTGAAACCAACAAATTTAGGTTCAGATTAACCCAACTCGAATTTGGTCAACCTGACTCGTTTACCAAATATATTTGTTTTTAGTGCACATGTAACTCATTTTCTTCATTGACTAGATTGGTTTGAACTTTCTTTTCTCTCTCTCTTCTTTCCTTTTTTTCATTTCAAGATTTCAACACACTTTTATTTATTTTCTTAAAAGATTGTTGTAGTGGTATTTTTCTTCTTCTTCTTTTGTGGGATAGTGATTTTTTATTTTCTTAACAAAGTGAGTTTTATAGTGTTAAAAATAGGGCATGCTTGTGTAACATTACAATTTACTAGAAAACCGGTTTGTAGTAATAATAGCATGTATCTATCATAGAAAATGATTTTCAATGAAATTAAGAAAAATAATTATTTTTATTTTTTTTTTCTAGTAGAGAAATATGGTAACAAACAACAAAAGAATAGCAAGTATAAAAAGGTCGCTAGCTCAATTTGTGAGCACCTCCCTTACACAAGAACAACAAGGGATCATGAGCGCTTAAATTTGAGGGAAAAAAAGTGTGAAAAGGTGAATCCTTTCTCCATCCCCATTTTTTTGGCCAAAAGAGCATTAAACATAATAATTAAGTTAAAATAAAATGGTGTTACCATTCCATGGATGATTTCATTTGTGGAAGGATTAACAATAACAATGACGACAACAATATTAGGCCCAAAAAAACAGGAAGTTATTTTTTGGGGCATTTACCAAAAAAATCTCATTAAAAATGGAAAGCACAAGTGAGGACTTTCAAATTTTTATAATATCAAAGGAGGACCTCCCACCAAAATTTTCTTTTTTTCTTCCCTTTTTGCCCATCATTCGTTGATGTCAACAAAATTCATAATCCCCAAATCAATAAAAAAAGAAAAAAGACAGAAAAGAGGAGGAGAAGGATAAGAGAAGAAGAAAGCCCTAGAGTAGATGGTCTCTATCCTCCCATACTAATGAGATTTACTAGCTCTATCTCACATCATCTATATCCTTGATTCTCTCCACCCATCTATTTCATCACATCGTTTCTCATCTTCTTCAGCGTCCACCCCTTTCATCATGATGGAAAGCAATCTCATCTTTATCACATGGTATAAGTTCACTCTGTATTTTCACCATTGTCACTACTTAGCCCATCTACTCAAGTCTGAGAAACTCATGTACCTTTCCTAGCCTTTACATCTCACCTACTTATTATGTTTTGACCATCTTTTTTAGTTCTCATCAATTTTTACATTTTTCATTTTCACAATTTGTGCACCTATTGCCACCTTGTACTCTTTAGAACAACCTTTTTTCTTTATCTGTTTTTTTAGATTCCATCTAGTATATGTTTTTTTTTATAAATTCCTAATCACTCATTTCATTTGCAACATGGATATATGAGTCTCTCTCCCTCAGTTAGTTTTTTAAATCTATTTTTTTAATAAGAAAAGGTGTAAATGAAATTGTACTGATTGTTTGACAGAGAATAGGGGATAAAGGAGGTGATGTTTTTAAGAATATGAAAAGTGAAGGTGTGTTGCCTTCCATGTATTTGTTAGAATTTTTAGTAATATTTTTTAAAAACTTTTATTCTTAGAGAATGCCTTTTTCATTGATGTTGAGAGTTGAAGTGTGTTGCATTCCATGTGCTTATTGGATAGTTTATCTTCTTGAACTTTTTCTATAGTGAGTGCATTCTTTTCAATGATATTTAGGGTTGAAGTGTGGAAGATGAATTGAGTTTGCCTCTTAAGTTAATCTACATCACTGTGATATACAAAATGGGAGTGAAGACTTTATAGGTTATTGATAAGACAATGAAGGACCCAAAGATGACAAGGAGTAACACTAATGTGAGCTACATGAGCATTACTAGTGTGACAAGTTGGATATTTTATATTGCTCATATTGTTATATTTTATATGTTGTTATACGTTGACATCAATAAATTTTTATTTTTTTCCATCGAAAAAATTACATGTTTACTACTTTAATAGCATTTTGTTTTTGGTAAATCTTCCTTTTTGAAAAAAAAAAGAAAATAATTATTTACAAATTTTAGTGAAATATAGAGAGTAATAACAAACACAAAAACCCTCTAAAACCCCACGAACCCACCCTCGGATCCAAAACAATGAAATGGCCCCAAGGCGGGCCAACATTGGGAAATCGTTAAATCCAATTTCCAAAACACTCGTTGCGCCCCTGCCAACCCAAAACCTGTGCGGGTCATCTCCAGACTAGTAGCCGTAATAAAAAGTAGAAAAACCCTCTGAAACCCCACGAACCCACCCTTGGAGCCTCTCTGAGCTGCCACCATGTCTTGTCCGACCGCTCTCCTCTCTAGGGTTTCTGCCTCTCGCTCTCTCAGATTACGAACCAAAACCCTAATCCCCCGATTCTCCCCTTCTTCTTCCATCGCTCGATCGCCAATCCCCGATTCCACCAAACGGTTCTCTCTCATTTCCAGGTTCTAATCGATTTCTGCTTTACTCATTTCTTTCTCCTTCTTCTTCTTCTTCTTCTTCTTCTTCACTGTTGTTCTTGTTGCTGCTGCTGCTGCTTAGATTACCTTTGAATTTGCGTTGTTTGGGATCGATGCTGCCATTGCACAGCGCAATCGCTTCCGCCCGGCTTAATTCAATCCTTTCTGCGGAATCCCAGAGCTGGGGTTTGGTTCCTCAAGGTACCATTTCTGCGTCATTGATTTCTACTGAATTTGACGTACGTGCCTAGCTTTTACTTCTTCCTTTTTTTTTTGAAAGGTAGAGTTTGCATTTGTAGTTGTTATGCTAATGCCACAATGTGCTACAATAAATGGTTAACAACTCCCTTTTCAAAATGAGATGTTCTTGCTATTCTAAAACCTGGGACCAATGTAGTTTTGTAGAGATTGAGAGTGTAAATGATATAAATACATTGGAAGAGTGAAGATATTCCTCTAAAAGTAGTAGTTAGGCCTTCTTTATGCATTTGAAAGCGTGGTAGGCTGTATGTAGGGTTATTTGCTTCTCCTTTTTTCTCATGAGTGTTTGTAAGATGACTGGGTTGCTGTAGTTGGGCAAATTTTCATTGTCTGATTGTCACCATCATTTTTATCCTTGAATGTTGACTTATATAGAAATGATCATAGCTTGATCGTGTGTAAATATATATTTTTGCATTTGACACATGTGAATGCAACCTGGTATATTTCTTCAGTAGTTCAAATCTGGACCAGTGCTTCTTCACAGGATCATCAATAATAGGTTGGCTCCAACATGTGAAAGTGGATGGTCAGGATGGCCCCAATGTCATGTATACCACCGCTTAACAGTTGTTGTTTTTGAAACATGGCATTCACAAACAGTCATCATGCGTACTCACTATCATAGTCGTTAGTTTCATTTTTGGGGCCATTTTGGTTTGCTAAAATAGAATGCTTTGGGACCTCAATTTTCAACATTCCATTTTTGGAAATGATGCACTTGAACAATGAAAAATTGCAGAAAGGAAAATAGTATCTAAAAACTTGAATTACTTGTTTCAAGCCCTCCCATATGATTGGGATTTGGGAAGAAGGATAAGAAAAAAGAAAAACCTTACTATCCATTTTCTTAGCTTGCAATAGAAGATTAAGGGTGAATAAAAATTTTAAAAAATAAAAATTCAAAGAGGTACATGTTCTAGAAGAAGAAACTTGTTCCAGCCAACATCTCTGCCAACAGGCATAAAATTTGGCTGAAACATTTCCATGAATGTTCCATATTAGAATTTAGAAGTCTTTCCAAAATGAAAGTTCACCTACTTCAGTTAAAAAAAAAAAGGAAATTGGCAACTATTTCTTAACAATAGGCCCCTTAAAAAGGGATATTTAATCTTCATTTTCCTCTATTTATCTTTCTCTTTTATGTTGTTAAAAGGTAAGATGACTCCGACCCACAACCTTGTGGATGCAACACGTAGAACCTTTATTTCTTTATTTTTTTTTCTTCAAGATATGGATGCAGTTTGGAAGAAGTTCCATTCTATCGTCACTCAGAATTCATTTTCTTTTATTTTCATATGCAAAAACTGGGTGTGATTAGGGGACGAGTTCATTCAATGTTACATTGCCTCTATTTATTTTTTCTTTCCTTTCATTTACTACAATTACTGCAAGTTTTGGATGCAACTTGGTGCATTTTGGTTGTGAGTGTGGTTTAGGTGCACCATGATGCGTTTGAGTGCAATTTAGGTGTTTTTGTTCTTTCTCAATCTAGTTGGTTCCATGGTACATCAGTCAGGTAAGGTGCATTAAATATGAAATAAAAGGCTTTTGGTAAAAGAGGAGATGGTTAAATGTATATCGGTGAAGCATTTTGGGTGTGGCTTAGGTTTACCTTTATGTGCTTGAGTGTGATTTAGCGGTTTTTTTTAATCAAGTTTGGTTCCATTATGCATTGATCATGTAAGGTGCATTAAATATGAAAATAGAAGGCTCATGGTATGAGGATCAGGTTAAATGCTTATTGTTGATGTATTTCAATGATATATCAATTATGAAACATCCAACTAAGTTATAACTAAAACCAAATGAAGGAATGATCAACGAAACATCTAGAGCAAAAAGGAAAAAAAAATTACAATCATGACATGAAGAACTGGGTGTTAACACTAATTGCTATATGTATCTACAGTAGTATTGAGTTTGCTGGCTAAATTGGGATTAATTGGTTAACTGTATTCTTCATCAAAGATTTGGTTACATGAAAAATGTTTGATTAATGGAGAATGAGCATTTTGATCCCTTTCTAAATGAGAAGTTAAAACTGTGTTAACATTGAGCTGGTAGATTTATAAGTGAATGTGACAAGAATCAAATATTACAGAGAACTGGTTTGCACTTAAGCTAGATAGATCTAGTGCAAAACCTTTTTTCCTATCATGACAAACCTTGAGAAAGTTTAGAGAGAGGAGAAATTTGCATGTGGTTTTTATTCATTTAGGGAAGGTTTATGAGATTGGTGGGAGTAAAATTGCTCTTTGGGTCTGAACTCTAAAATGAAGATCAACAGTGCTATATTTGGCCCAAGAAGGTGAACTCATTTGATGATTGTGTTCTCTACTTAGTCCTGCATGACTCTTTCTCAGCACATGTACAATCCTGCATAACTCTTTCTCAGCACATGAACAAATCTGAATTGAGTTTTCTCAAACAAGTTGGTACCAGTCTGAGTTTTATGTGCCCCTGCTCCGATTGTCTGCCACTAGTTTTCTTCTTGTGATCTGATATTGGATGAGTTTCATGTGATCAAGATTTATACATAGCGAGCGTATTTTTAAGTTGATCTTTATGTGTGTTTTACTTAAGAGACTGGCATCTGTTGCATTTCCTTTCCATCTAATCTTTTCCTTGTTTTTTGTGGATATATATCCGTTTACCTGTTTGCTATGTAGGAATCTTCTAACTCGTTGTCTTAACCATGTTGCAGGCAATTCAATGCCTTTATGATGGTAGTGCAACATTACGTATTTGGCACCTGGCATTTCACCGTGTTGGGTAGGACAGATGATCAGCAAGACCTTGTTTCTCAATTTTGCTTTTAAAACCTTAACAAATTTAAATTATTCTGGAATGTCCTCGTAGCTTTGAGGAAGCTGTGATGATTTATAATACTTTAATCCTATGTTTATCTCTGCAACCCTTTCTTGATGATTTTCAACTGTGTTATGGGGAATTTAATCTTTCATACATTTGTAAGTCACCCTAAAAAGACTTCAGATTTAAGTTTAATCATTAACTATTTTAAGTGAATGTGAAAATCAAGATGTTTTGCCCCAATCTCCATGTCTAGTCTTTAAGCATGTGTACAACTTTACTGCACCATGGCGTGCACTTAAACTTCGACAACACCTCCCTATTAGTGCTGCTGCCCGGCTGATCATGTAATGCTCTGCATTTTGGATTTAACCTTGCACACAAGCATGTGGGGGAAAAACTTCCCTGAAGTGAGATATACTAGCAGCAGTACTGGATTTCCATTCTCTCTCTCTCTCTCTCTCTCAAATTGGATGAGGTTATATGATCTTCTAGATTAATGTTGGCATGTAGCTTATTTGAGGACACATTGTGTTATTTAAGGACCATTTGATTATACCCATGTTGTGATTGGTGTGAATAAACAAATATTGGAGAAAAGTTCGACAAATGTTCTGTTGATATTAGGAGAGAATTATGATCGTCTCTTGCCTCCTTTTATTTTGGGAATTGGGAGACTTCAACGGTCAAAACCACCTCAAAAAGAAGAGAACTTTTCTTTGCTTCCAACTTCGAAAAATTAAAGGCAAACCAGATCAATGGGTTTTTTTTTTTTTTTTTTATGTGTGAGGCCCTTCTACAAAGCTAGAGGGATGCTTCCCACGCATGAGAAGACCGGATGAAATTCTCCTCGTATTTGAAAGGTTAAATGTTATATGTTGGAAATAAAGAGATGGTGAAAATTTAAATATCATAATTTGTAAGAGAGAGAGAGAGAGAGAGAGAGAGAGAGAGAGAGATCTACCACTAGTTTTTACCTACTAAAATGTGAGCTCAGCAATTGCTCTCAGCACAAACTTGTGATCTGGGGCACTGAACTTGGCGTTGCACATATAAAATCAGGTGTTAGTCATCAGCACATGGCCTCCTTTGTCCAAATTATTTTAAGTTTTAGAAGTCAAGAAATGAAGTATTTACAACTCCAGCGTATGTTCGTTGGAAAAATTTTCAGTCTACGAGGGAGTGCGGTTTTTTGCTTAGTGGGTGTGGTGTTTTAGGCCAGAAATGAGATTGGAGGTAGGAATTCGGAGAAATGGATTTTCAAAGTTCTCTGCTTCCATTTAGACTTTCATTGGAGAGTCGCGGTATTACAGTAGCTTTCCGATCAGATTTGTGAATCATCTTGATATAAATCAATAGGAATTCATGACATGAAAATCTACACTCAATCCAGGTGAGAGGAAGAGGGGTGCAATTTTATGAGATAACTGCGGACCTACATGAAGTCAGCTTTCCATAAAACCACGACTCTTGAGTTCTGTAAATTTTAAAAAACGAATTGTACTAAAATGAAGCTTGTTAGTTTCTTATGTCCCAAATATGCTCGGAATTCAATGAAATGATCAACCATAACACAGAATCCAGATTTGTTTCATCTTTAGTTTGGGATGCAGAAGCTGGATATGTAACATTTCCACGCCACCACCACCCCCCCCCCCCCCCCCCCCCCCCTTCTTTTTTTTTCTTTGTTGATTGGTTTAGGGCAATAATTGTGAACATCTCCATCTTCCCATGCCTGCAATTAGATTCTGGTAGAAAAAGAAAAAAAAAGTCTAGCTAAATCCCACCAATTAAGAATTTCATTTCATTGATAATTCAACAGTGTAGCTTAATCTGCACATGAAATTCCTTCAACTTATTCTTCCAGTTCCATATCTTCACTGGCCAAGAATATTTGAAACTGAACTCTTGACCGTTTTTACTAGCTCTTCCCTGAAAAAACAGAGCACAACCACCATGTCAGGTTTATGGAAATTCATCGGACTATTAAAGCGAATTCGCTTCTCTTTTTACTTTCTTCCTTTTTTTATTTCTCATGAACTCAAAGGTTTACAAAAAAATTCAAAATCAAGATGAGGATGAAAACACTAGCTCATGCTATATCCTGTCCATGGATATGCTAATCATTGATCCAAAAGTGGCAAAAGAGTGAAATGAGTGTGTACTTCCATGATTAGTTTTGAGGTGTGGTTTTCATGTGATATAGGTTGTACAGTGTGTTGCAGTAAGATGGGCAAAATGTTACAATGCGCTCATCCCATCCAAGGTCCAATGTTAATTGATCTAGATCACAAATATGATGGGACCAACATAAGATGTGCTAAAAACCATTCAGACCAGAAGATCCTCACCGTCCAATTTTTGATCTACAACTACAAGTGGATCATTCTGGTATAGGTACAGCAGGGTTCAGGAAAAAGACCACCAAATTGAGTAAAATAAACTGATGTGTCTTTTGTAGGTCCATGATATCCTGCCAATTGATTCGAAAGTCTCACTTACCTATCTTATTTTTAATTTTTTAAAATTTGATAACAATTTTAATAACCAAATAAATTGAAAGAAACTTCATGTACATACCAGCTAGAAAGCAATGGACTACAACTAAAAATAACCAAATTAAGGGCTAAATAAGAATAAAATCAAAATCTGAAGCTTTTTACCTATCAGGCTTGAATAGGAGATAACGATAAACAAACCACTGAAAAAAGGGAAGAAATAAACAGTCAGAACAGAAAATAAGCACAGTAACAATTTTCTTTTCATTATAGCATCCGAATATATCATGTGCACTACTTACCGACGTAAAAAGTATTCCAATGATTTCAAAGATGGTGGGGACAAGAGGAAGCTTGTCAATGGCCTACAGGAAACAGATATTTCAGCCCTAATTCAAAATTGAAAGTTGCTTAATTGTAGATGATGATGCAATACACTAGCTTCAAATAGGAGGATTTACATAAAAGGAAAGAAATGCATAATAACCTTGTTTAGGGCTTTTTTGTTTGCATAGAATATATAGGAACTCATTATCAAATGAGCTCCACCAAAGGATTAAAGAGGGATGGGTGAAGGAAATGAGGTGTAATGTAGATGGGAACTTGACTTTTCTAGGATTTAAATCACTATGGTAGTGGCTGGCTATTCATTTCCTACCTCCCCTTTATTCGTTTTCCATTAGACAATAGATAAATTGATGGTCATTTCTCAAAACTCACATTCTTTCTTCAATTAAACCATTTTTAGAAATGAAGGCTTACCAATTCCTATGTATTCAGTTACATGAAACAGAGAGGCCCTTAATGTTATTATGGGCTTGATTATCTTTCCATCTCCAACATTTTTTTGTTCTGCATAGGAGTACTGAATTCTTGTTATTGAGTACTGGATTCTTGTTATTATTTCTTTCCATTCATGCAATGATGTTCTAATGACTAGCTTTTGAAAGAGAAAGAATCAGTCTAATTACCCCTACTATATTGGTGGATGTCCACACTGCAACCACAGCTGCGAAGCCCAAACCAAAAAGAGCGATTCGATCTTCAGAGTTATCCCACTGTTTCGGAGAAATACAGATAAGAGAGATCCATATCTACTTATCTATCTGTACACAAATCCAAATGTGTGCATGCATACAAATGAAGAATGAACTTAAACTACATTAATTGACAAGAAAATCCAGTAACTTCATTTTCTGTTTAAAGTATCAAGAAAATGTAACAGAATACTGATACTAATCTAAAGAAGGAATGATACATTTGGGCATTTGGCCAATTTATCAAGGAAGTCAGATGTATTTCTATAAAAACCATACTAGTCTTTTCTTTTTTAATTCATTAGTCTTTCTCTTCTTTCATACTAACAAAGGGGAAGATTGAAATTCAGCATATCGAGCAGCAAAAACTCACAGCACTTTTTACAGATTTCACAATGCTTAAGGAGGTGGAAGAATCAGCCTTCTCTCCGACAGCCTTTGCAACGATTCTCAAACATCTTTGCCTCCCTGCATCCAAAAAAAAAAAAAAACAAGTATACATACACGGACAGTGGGCTCCTGTAAATTCATGGGTCTATGATAATGAGCAGCTTAAGATTCATGGACACTGGGGGTGTTCAAAAAATGGGAGAACTCCCCAAGAATCTTGGGAAAGAAGTATTCCAATTGAAAAAAACAAAAGATGAAAAGCATCTCACCCCCAAAAGAGAAAATCGAAGATTTCCAATGATTTCTCAAAAGGGTCTCTTTTCCACGGAAAGAAAAGAAAGGAGGAGGAATCGCAATAGTCGAAGCCATGACCATGTCCACCTGAAAACATTAAAAAAAACAAGAACCAAAAAAATTTTGAATTCCCTTTTTGGGATTTCTTCCTTGAAGCAAAGAATCGAAGTGAGAATTTTCTGAAAACGAAGCTGGAACTGAAATGAGAACCCTTTTTTTTTTTACCTGTAGGTGCTGAGAAAAGGAGCAGAGAAGAGTGGGAGAAGACTCAGAGGATATGTTGTACACTTCCACGACCACAATTATATGGACCTCGTTTTGGGTAGTCCGACAGACTATGCAAAATATTGTCAGCTGTGCTGCCACCCCAACTGTCAGCTGTGCATACAATATATGGTTGGTTTTATTCCAAGGGGCACAGGAGAATGGTGGGGACAAGAGGTTCAACGGTTGGCTATATCCTTGTTTTTTACACAGCCAATGGGGCACTCAGGTAGGGACATATCAGGCAAAATGTGGGGAGAGAAGCATGGTCATGCAGAGAGAGAACTACAGATAGTACCTAGATAGTAGGGTGAGTAATTAAATATCCAACTGACTGAACTATCTCTTGTTCTGGGTTGGTTATGTCATTGTTACTGAGGCTACAGCGGTCATCTAATTCAACCTCTGTGGAGCCCACATTTGTTAGATCCATATGCATTAATATGTATAGACATGGGCATAGTCTGACTGCAATTAGATGCTCAAACTGATCACTATTAATCCCATGGTGAATATTACTATGATTATAATGAAATTTGAGACAGTGTAAGGAATGTGATTAGGTGATTTTGCAGAAAGTGGTTAAATAAGATTATATTATCGCTTAAGGTGGCGGCTCTATTGGTTTGAGCCTTGGGTTTGCTCTTCAAGGCCTGGAGTTTGACCCCCCCCCCCCCCCCCTCCTTGCATTATCTTGGTAATATGTGTGCGACCAATATGTATGTACCTCCCAAGGAATACTCCTTTCTCCCTAGAATTGGGTAACCCTCGGGCTGGAGACCAAAGGTCCGAAGGCTAGGCTGGTGAGGAATACCTTAGGTAATAAATAAATAAATAAATAAGATTAGATTATTGTACATAGAATCGTCTCTAGTAACAGAAACTGGGCTGCAGGATATAAATGAGGAAATGATATATATATATATATTTTTGGAGTAAATAATGATGTATTGAATTGAAGGACTTACTAAGGTTGTTGGTTAGTTTGCTACAATCAAGGGCCAATCACAATGTAAGGAAGGTCATGGAGAAAGAAAAGATTCCCAGCTAAACAATCCCCACTGTCGCCTTTATCAGTGTTGTTTTAATAATTCCATCACATTGGCAGGATACTTTCATGGAACAAAAAGTTAAAATTGTTAGAAAAAAATAGAATTTTACTAAAAGGATTGCATACTATAAATACACAGCCCACTTTCTGCAATGTACTTACCAGCTTCACACTAACTATCCACATGTATTCGCAAAAGGCCCAATTCGCATTTCATTTTTTACTTACCATTGGATTGAATTTTAAAATAAAATATATAGTTAAGACTGATAAACTTTAAGAGCATTAAATAAAGGCTAACTTAATTTGATGGTGCCGTTTCTATTTTTGCGTAGGCATCATGAGCCGGACTACATATGAACAGCATGATCACAGGAGAAAATTTCCCATCCAGAAGTTCAAAAGCTTGATAAATCTCTTGTACACACACATGGTGAATTATTTTATTTTTGGCAGATTCCTAGAAGTATCTCAGCTCCCTCATTTTCTTCCTTTTCCTCTATTCGCTTTACAGGACATGCACATGATTACAATAAGCAAATAATGTCTACAAATAAGACTGCCATGGAAAAAACAAAGATGCATAGGCTTTTTTTATTTTTAAAAAAGAAATAGAAACTCGAGATACAGGTGGATGGCCCATCAAAAGGTAGGGGTAGGCCAAAGAAAATATTGATGGGAGTCATTGAATCAGATTTGTAGAAGTTTAACTTATCAAAGGATTTAGCTCAAAAAAGAACGGAATAGAGACAGAATTTATGTAGCCAACCCTAACATGGTTGGGATAAGGCTTTGATGATGATGATGATGATGAAAAAAGAAATAGAAACTGCAATAGAAGTATGACTATATGAGAGAGAACTCTCACAGATTAGGCTGGATTACAAGCTTCCAAGTCCCAACTTTGATAATATTGGGTTTGTTTTTCATCAACTTGGATCACTGGTTTGGTTGCACAAGAACAGGCATCTTATAAGTGTTGTTCTTCATGGACCTGCTGTCATCCATTTAAAATTATTATCAGTGTCTCTGTTCTTTTTGTGTTTGAATGAATTGGGTCCCACACCATTGGGGCCAACTACAGCGAGAAGAGTGTACTTCGATCTTGAGGACCTGGGCAACACCACATGCCTATGGGACTTCTATAGGTCTTATGGGCCATATGGGCCATCAACCCACAACCCTCTCCGGGTTGGCCTCTTCTTACATTGAATATTTGGAGTGTTGGTGGCATTCTTTAAATGGAACAGAAAAACTTAGAAAATAGAGAATTTTATAAATGGAAGTGAGTTTTGGGGCAGTTGGCAAATGTTTTGGTGGACTGCTTGGCTAAGCAAGGAGTGGATGGATCTTCTCTGTTTTCCTTTCCTATGTAAGTTTTTGCTTTGATGGTATAATTCTTTCATACCTTTGCATCCCAATCCTTTGATTGGTGCCTTTTATTCTTTTTGGTTCTTTCAATAAAACCTTTTGTTCCCAATAAAAAAGAAACACTCCAATTTGTGGTGTGGCAAATGTTGCTGAGTATTGCCAGTTGAAATCTTCATGTATGGTGATTTCACATTAATCAGCTAACCTCTTGTCTGAGTTGATCATTCATTAGCAAGGTAGCCTTACACCATCTCTAAATTGATCAGTGAAGAATTACTAAAATCCCTACCTTCAAAAATTTTCAGTTACCCTTTCCAACAAAATAAGTTTTTAATGGGTTGAGGCAAGAGGGTATTCTCAACAAACAAATCCAAGTCTTGAAATTGACAGTAAAAAAAAAAAAAAAAAAAAGAAGAAAGTTTACTGCTGATAGTCAATGCCTCAGATTGAACAACTAGAAATGCCAAATAAATATGGTTTTCTATAGATAGCTAATCCGCAACAGGCCCTTGTATTTCATACAGTCAGTGGACCCACATGCCATGTAGTTGCTGATGTGGCAAGTAACATGAATTTTCACTGTACTTACAGATAACTAATCGTCTATAATGAGTACATTATATAAAGCAACTAAACAATTACTAAGGTATACATAACATATATGCCATGTATTAGCTGATGCGGCAAGTTACATGAGTTTTCACTGTAATTACAATTAACTAGAAAACCCATTATGTAAATTAAGTTATAAGGTATAAGTTACATATTCCCATGCATAAATGATATCTACAGATGCATTCATTGTACTTGTATGACCTTGATGCTTCTTCGACATGCATAAACAGATTAGTGCATTTGAGTTAAAGGATATAATTTAGGCACTCTGTTGATACGTTCTACCTCCCACAAGAATGTGAACACAGGGAAAGTTCTTTGAGACATTTGCTGCTCGATTCACCAAGAAAGGGTTGTTGCTGAAGTTCTTGATATTGGGGTGTGTCTCCACCCTTCCCTACCTCAACGCCACAGCCTTAGGTGAAAGTCTATTTATAAAGAAGGGCCCGCAGCTTCCACCGAAGCTTGGGCTGCATGGCATGATATGAGCAGCATTGGACCCCCATCCACCCATATGTTGTTGATGTCTTCGCTGAAATTGTAAGAAGCCTAATTTTTTTTCTAGTACTTCTCTCTCTCTCTCTCTCTCTCTCTCTCTCTGGGTTCATTTTTTGCGGTTTGGAAATGATAGGACTTCTTTCATTGTTATACATGAAGGCACTCATTCACTCATTCTAGTTTAGGTGGCTGTAGCTATAAAGATATCAAATTATTGGCGTCATTTGAATGTGATCATTTACTAGATTTATTATGTTGCAAATAGGAATTCAGGTCAATGTTACCATCTTCTTGGCTGTAGGATATATGGTGGGGCAAGATTCTTGTTACTGAGCGTCAAATGATATGTCATTTTACTGTATGTTTATTGGTTCCTTAAATGGAAGGAAAGGAGAGTAGAGAAGAAGTCCATAGTTCCAAGAGAATGTGAAGTACATCTGAATTCAGTTGATAAATGTTACGAAAATTTGTGTTCTTTATCTGTCTCAATGGCCAAAACAGCCTTTCTACAGAAGCATAAGTCAGAATCAACAGAAATCAGTTGCTACAAGTATTTGCTAACTGGTATACAAACTACAAATCAATTGAACTAATATATTAAACAGCACCCAAATGCTTCAAACCAAAAATAATTCCTCTGTCTAAAATGGGAGGGAAGAACAGCAAAGCAATTAATGGGTATGAAATATTTACATCTGGCGGGGCATTCTCTCCCTCTCTTTCTCTCTTCCTTTCCTCTCCTCTATAGTGCTTTTCTTTAATGACGAGCTGTTGGGCTTCTCACATTGCCCAAGAGCTCAAGCTTCTCTAAGTAGGAAACTCTCTTATGGGTCACAACATTAAGATGCTTTTTCGTAGATTTCTCTTCTTCTAACTTGTTACTTAAATTGCTTGAATCATTCCTTTTCATCTGCATCGCTTGAACCAAATCCCAACCCATGAAATCCAAGAGTGTTGTTGTGGTGGGCACCTCCACGGAATCTACCTTCTCGTGTGCAGTGTTTTGGGACTTCGCTGGCCCAGATGTTGGTGAATCAGATAGTGGCATGCTTTTGTATGATTCAGACAGTGAGGAGTTTCTAGTGAGGGAGTCAGCATAGAGCACATCATCAATTCGGGACATGACAATGTGAGCTAAGCTTTCTAGTATTCTTGAGTAGCTCTCAAGAATTGCCTGTCCAACATCCTGTGAAATAAAATCTTCAGTTTTTGGCTCATAGGGCAGAAAAAAATAAATTAAGTATTGCATTACTCAATTATTTGAACCAAAAAAACAATCTTGTACATTATATTTAACTTTAGAGGGTGGAACCAGTGAAATCTACATTGCTATATTGCCCACACCCTACACAAGTAGCATAGAGATGTAAGAAGTATATACTAGAGAAATAAACAGTTATATTGAGAAGGCTGGTTGTGATTATAGAAAACATATCAGCATGATCTAGTGGAGAGTGATTCATTTAAAGCCATTTCTTGGGCTAAATCTTTTAGAGGCACGTGGGAGATGCAGTTTTCCTTCAATGAAATTCATCATCTAGCATCTATGTTTCAGGTCTCTTTTCAGCATATTAGTAGATCTGTGAAGGACATGGTGAATTCTCTAGCAAAACAAGGGTAGATCGTTTCGTGTAATCTAAGTGCTTTTGTCATGTAGCTGTGGTAGGTGTTTGATATATATCTTTTAAACCAATACACTTATCTGAGGTGTTACTTGTTTTGGATTAGTCTTGGTTGTAATTCCTCTTCGTTTTAACATATTTCACTGTTACCAATAAAAAAGTACAGAAAACAAAGTTAGAGTTGACTTCAAACCCTACAGCATCTACCAAATCCAATTAGATTTTGAGCTCACTCAGCATAAAACTCATTTGAATGAGCCTTAATGATCTTGAAGCATGTCAAGTGAAATGGGAAACCCAAATCAAGTCTAGTAAAATGAAATTGATTATGTTTTCTTCTATGTTCTCTTTTCTAAATAGATGGAGAGTAGGGAAACAGCAAAACGTCTTAGTTTTTTTGTTACAAACTTAGAAGGAATTTCTATTCTTTGGATAACATTTCCTGAAATTTTATTTCTCTCACAAATCTGCTATTTTATTAGTTTTACTTGTTCAAAATAATTATCAAATAATTATTATTTTTAGGACCCAGCCGAGCCCTTGAGTTGACAACCAAATGGACCTTTGCTTTGAATTTCGATTTTTCAAACTGTTATAAAGAGAGACTAATATTTATACCTATATGATTAAGCTACTTCAGAGTAGGGGCTGAAACATGCCTCAAAAACCTTCAGTACCAAGTGTAAAAGGGACAAAACTATGACAACTGATGAGTCCATGCAATAGTCAAGTGAAATGAAATGGAAATATGTAGATTTTAGTACACTGCAAACAAAAAAGGATGGCTTGAGAACCGGAGCAATGAAAGATAGCTATATTCTTTACCCTGTTGTATTGGATCTTGCTTATGTCAAGAACAGACTGAGAAATTTCAGGGAATTTCTGCTTGAGAAGGATCAAGACAGTCTCCGCTCTCTCTTCAAAGAGCTCCCTCTTCTCCATGCTCACTGCCAACACCCGAGATTTTCCATCTTTGCTGTTCATCTTCCTCTTCCAAATGACTATGGATGCTTCAATTCGGTCTTTGAGGTCGACAACCTTGTGTTCTGTTGATAGGTCCATAGACGAGAGGAACTGCTCCGGGTCAAAGTATTCAACTGCGGTAATGCTCCGATAGATTGAGTCACCAAGACTCACCCTCCCATTCTACCAGTAGATGCGAAGTTTGATCAGTCAACTTGTTTAGCTTATTGTATAAAGAGTACATAGATAATTTAATGCCCAAAGGAAAACAAACTAGTAGTGCTGATACAAGACCCATAGGCATGATAATGTTCTAATCATGCAAAAAAACCTGAATCATGAATGATGAAAAACATTTAAAGCAAAGAAGTCAAGAAAGAGGGTTATGAGGGTTATAATTCCATGACACAAGAATTGGTGCTAGTATAATGTATGACTGGTGGGCATCAAAACAACCCAAGTGAAGTGGAAGGTGTTGCATTTTGTAGATGAAGAACGGCTAAATGAAAAAACCATTTCATGTAGATATGGGACCTTATCAACCCCCTACAAGGACACTCGCCACAATACAAAAGAGTACAAATACTGAAGGAATTCATTTCCATGCATAAATTATTGAAGATGACTGGTTTTCATTTGTATGAAACCAAACTTCTAATGGTTCATGAGAGAGTTAGAATTAATTTTTGAAAGGAAGAAATTGGTACTTAAACCTACAAGGTCAATTATATGTCTCAAGTTGTTAACCAACTCACCCAAAATGCCTAAACAATAAAGGTGCGGCAAACTAACTACATAACACCCACCCCCAACCCCGGGCAGGACACTGCCGGACTTGAAGCACACACCCACACAAGATGCGGCATGGGCCCACATAGGATCTAGCATGGGGCCTTTTTGCACTACATACATGTGCCCGCACACAAGATGCAGCATGGGGCCTTTTTTGCCTTAAGTGAATTCAAAAGCAGGACGTGTTGGCTCTAATACCATAAAAAATGCCTAGGCATTAAAGGTGTGGCAAACTAACTACTTAACAATATACAAGGCCAGGTTAAGGACAAAACTCTTAAGTGCAGGTGATAGTTTAAAATGGATGTGGAGAAGAAATTATAGTGGCATGGATCAATAATTACAGAATTAAAAATGGAACGCAGTAGGCCACCTTTGAATTAGGTTATATCTGAGGTAAACACAGATGATAGAGGATGTTAGATAGAAAAGCTTGAAGCCGTTATGAACTTATACACTAAAACTTTATAACAAGATCTTGTAATGATGCATAAGTTGTTGAAGTTGACAAAGACAATTGTGAGAAGACTCAAATTCTATGTTCTTTCAGCAGAAGTCATTGGCAATGAACTTTAAACATGAGGGTATTGTTAGATGTGCCCAGAATCCCCAGATTGCTAACAGTTTGAATATTTTGGCCAAATGGCTGGACAATAGCTCCACTGAGCACTTTGGCTAAATGGATGGATATCCGCTCCACTAGGTTATATAACTATTCCCTGTCTTTCTCGCACCAACCATTATCAGCAAAATTCAACACATGATTCCAGGCAAAATGTCACAAATAATGTGATACCAATTTTGATGCCACCAAAAATGCTCAGAGAGAGGGATTATCAATTATCACCCATTTTGCTGAAGGAAAGAAAGAAAAACTAAAATGGAGCATTATACATAGGTTACAATTGCAACTAATGAATAAATATGTTTTCATTTAGAGAAAAAGATCATTAATGGAACAAGGTAATAGTAGATATGGAACTCAACATAGAGTGATGTTTGTGTGCTTACACAGAATTGATCATTATTTGTTTCACGCACACACATGAGCAATAGTCCATAGCACCTGGGTACTTACCAAGGGAGGCTTGATGATGGAAATGTTGAAGCATTAATAAGGAGAATATGAAGAATTTGGCTTATCAAACTAACTTAGCCCTTATTTTTAGGCTACAAATGCCAATAAATATACATTGTGCAACTTTATTGTGATAATGTTTGGTGGTGAAAGACATGAAGAACAGTAGAAAACTAAGGTCAACGAATTTAAGCCTTTAAGATCGTGCCAATTAAGTAGGATCAGTGTGTTACGGGTTGGATTGATCAAAGGTGGGCCTCTATAATCAAACCCAAAAAGATGCTCCAAAAAAGTGAGCATGCAGATAATTTGGTATATGTACATACATACATACATACAAATTATATATATTGTGCTGTGTGTGTAGGTGTGTATGTATGTGTGTATTAATTCTGCAAAATGCCCCACTTTAAAAACACCCCTTTTTCCACCCCTATTTTTTTTTTGGCACGGGCCCACCTTTAGCTAATCCAGTCTTTTCACAAACTACGCCTCCCTTCCAAAATGAATGGTCACAGGTCCAAATTTCATAGTCATCCAACTTTTCCGCACCATTGGATTGAAATAGTAAGAAAATGATGCATTTAAAACCATTAGATTTTAGGGCCATGGATCAAATGATGATCTTATGGAGTCTTGCACATAGGTAGGTCTCATATACATCTTTTCGTTCAACAAACTTTCATGATCAGCATGCATTCCAATGGGTTCTATTATGAGGGGCATTTTTTTCCTAAAGAATGTTTGGACGTTTTCTAGTGATATATATATATATATTATATGTAGACACACACACACACATGAAAGTCATGTGCATCTATCCCTCACCATATGGTGAGGAACAAACTTGATGGTGGCCATCTAGAGCGCCATATATCAAGATTGGGTCAATGCCATGCCTTTAACCCCTTAAATCTGTGGCCCACAATTTTAATGACATTATATTAAAGAAAAAATTTTGACCCTTGATCCAACGGTTGAATCCATTCGGATTAGTGAAAACACAATGGATCTACTGTAATTTAGGGGGTCCCATTTGCGTAGATGGTTCAAATGGATCATAAAGTCGGCTCCACTATGTTTTCCCTCACCGTAATATGGTGAGAGATAGATGCGTGTGAATATTTCCCTATATACATACATACATATACATATATATATACATAGAGAGAGAGAGAGAGAGAGAGAGAGAGAGAGAGAGAGAGAGAGAGTGTTCCAGTTTCTACCTTAGGAAGTGATTCAATATAGTCTTCAGGGACCTCCATTTCCGACAGGACCTGAGAATTTATAGCCATGGCTAACTTAAGCACTTGGCTTACAGAATCCTTCTGAAATCGCAGCCATTTTCTTGAGACATCGGAGAGACCCTCTGGAGAGACCCGAGGCTTAGGAAGCCACCATTTGTCATCCTGTTGAGTGTTCCCTTTGTCGCCATCATCTGCATCTCTCTTCACATACCAAAACTCTTTTTGGTCTTTGAAGTTATCAAGATATCCCTGTTTTTGCAAAGCAAGAAAGAAAAATCCCTCAATATCATAAAACTTTGTACAAAGCCTTGACACTCTTCAAAAAATTACAAAGGAAATATGATTGTATGTATGAATGTATATTTACAGAATTTACGAAGGGTTGAACATTCTCTTACAATGAGCATGGCATCAAGCTTGCGTAAGGCTGGGATGTTCAAGTTCAGGTCCATCCGTTGGCGAGTAATCATAATCTGTTAAGGCATTAAAAAGAATTTACAGCTCTGAGGTTGTTCTTTGCGAGGAAACAGTTTGAAGACCTGAAACTCACTCAAGGTCTGAACTCAGGTTAATATCTTTGAGTTTACTCACTGGGTTTACTTTGTATATTAAGTACATAATATTCTATAGTGATATTAAATATATAGGAGGGAGAGAAAGGGAGAGAGAGTGAACATAAATGCACAATTGCCTTATCAAGCCAAGAAAACTGGTTTAGAATGTAATTAGTTGAACATTGAAACTCATCCAAGTCAAGTTGACTTGGCCAAGTTTTTGACTTGGATTAGTTTCTAGGAACCTTAGGCCAAATTTGGGACTAGTTTTGAGATTAGAGATACATAAACTCATGGCACAAATAAGTTATAGAATGAAAGGTTTTAGAAGTAGGAGAGAAAAATAAAGTTAAAAATATTCTCTAATTACCTCAATCCCTATTCCATCCTTTGATTTCTGTTGGGAGGGAACGAATTCAACAATGTAATCTGTGACTGATAAGAGCCAGTCCATTTCTCTTCTCCACCTTGCCTTCCTTTCACTGGACATGGGCTCCAACCGCCATTGCTCTCCGAAAACAGAAGCTGCAGAAAACCAGAAATAGATAATGAGTTCTAAAGCAACCGGCTATTTACCCTTTAAAGAGTGTCATTATATACTCCTTTTCTCAAAATAGAAGGCATTTATTGTCTACATCTTTTAATTGACTCATCATTGTCTGAGTCACAAGTTTAATATTCTGATAAGGACACTTTCTAGCAGTAAAAGTTACAGCATAAAAATGAAGAAATTGAATAATATCACTGCTCTGCCAATCATTTTCAGAAACCTAAGCTGCCCTAATGTCTCTAAAGGTGAACTCTCCATATATGGACTGTTAAGACTGTCAGCTGCAACCTTCAAAGAAAATCACCTATTACGAGTTTATTACTTATAAACCATGTTTTGTGACTGATAGAAGTTATACTGTTGGTATAAACTGACAATGATGAATAGACTGTCTAATGAAGAAATACGATAAAAATTAACAGAAATTAATAATACCTGCGAGATTGGTGATGGCATTGGACAAAGCCAAAGCTGATGACACACCCTTTCCTCCACCTGACATATCTTCACCTAAAAGAAGCTTTGAGAATCTTTCCTTCATCAACTCCATCTCTGAACCAGATCATTAGAAAAAGTTATTAAAAAAAAAAAGACTAAAACTACAGGTCCTTATCCCAAAAGGTTCAGATGTGACATATAGAAGAATAAAAAATGACTAAAACAGCATATATCAAAGCTTTTGATGATTCATCATCTTATTTAAACCAAATCATCATTCGACACATTTTAAGCATCTAGTATATCATCAGATGCAAAGGCAAAATGTGTCTGACTGGATCAGAGGGAGAAATGACCATCAGAAATCAAAGCAGGATTATTTGGTATACATTTTCACGTGTTGCATGTTCTATGAAATGTAAAATATACAAATCATGATGGCTGGCAGCTAGCTTCCCTGGGGATGCCAGGTCTCTGAACATTCAAAATGCAATATCTTAAATTTCTCGTGGGTGACTGGATATAAACTGTCACATATATTTCACACTTGAATTTCATCAAATCTGACCAAATTGGCAAAGAACAAAATGGTGACACTACCATGCATGCTTGAGAATGATAAATTTCCTCTTTTCTTTATTTTATGTTCTTAGTTCTAGTAATGTGATGAACCATTAAAAGAAAAGTCATCTTCTTTTTCAAAGAAACACAAAGGGGGACCACCCTCAAAGTTGATTTGGTGGCCTAATCATAGAATGCTCCCCATTAAATGATATAGCCATCTCATAACAATTGATATGTATAACAAATCAATTGCTATCTGGGCCTTGTAGGATAGTATGTATCATCCAGTGGGGGAAGTTTTTTCATGTTCTACTCTCTGGCTTACCAAAACACACAGATTGTTCTAAATGTTAAAAAGTTTGTGCCCTGAATTTCTCAAATTGAAAGCAGTTTGGATTTGAATATAATGGTAGAATGTACGGCACATCCATAATCTCTGAGCCCAACCAGTAATGATGTTGAGATGAAAACATCAGACAAGGAGCACCCTATCAAATGCAGTTTCTTATTCCATGCCACCAAAACCTCACAACAGAAACACATGATCATTTGTTCTGCCAAAATATCCAAACTACTATAGTTTTGGGGCATATTCAAACACACCAAAAAAATTTCACAAGATGCACCACCACATATGGATTTCATCAAACTTCTCCAAGAGGAAGAAAACAACAATTCAAATAACAGCCTGATAATACCACATTCTCAATGATAAATTGAATCTAGCAAAACATGATGGGGATCGCGTCCATCAATCTCCAATATGTTTGTCTTTATCCAACATGCATGAAAATGATCCTAAAAATTCTACTATATACACAATGTTATAAGACAAGGAAAATTCAAGACCAGGGTCCTGCCTGAGGGTGGCTGCTGTTCTCTTGTTCCAGGCTCTTCTACATTTACATTACTGGGACGCGACCTGGGAGTTGTGTCCATGTAGCCACTGCCACAACTGCTATCTTGGTCATCCGATGGGCGCTCTCGCTTGCTCCTGCCTACGCTGCCTGGTATCAGGTTATGAAAGTGCATTTTACCAGAAACCAGCTTCACAATGTTATGACCTATATGTAGTGGTTTACCCATTGTAAAATTTGGAAGAGTCAATGTATAGAGAAAGAAGAAAAGGGAAAGATCATGCCTCAAATGAGGCCCACATATGGAATATAGGCTTGGAATCTTGTGTGATTGGATACAATTCAAAGGAAAGAGAAGAAACCAATTTCTTTAATGGGGTACTGATCTAGGAATTGAGAAAACAAATGAGCTTTTGTAGAATTCTTTTTCTGCTTTCATAGGATGAATTTCACCAATGAGAAGATGGTGTTTGTGGGTTCTTTTTCTTCTTTGTTGTGGTTTCTCCTTTTTTGTTTGGAATCAAAAGGACGTGGGTGCATGTCTTTTTTGGGAGAGAGGGACCAAAAGAAGAGAATGTTGTGGGAAAGAAGAGTAAAGAAAGTTGCTTTCTCTTTGGGTTGATTTTCAAGGGAGGAGAGGATTCAACGGTTGGGGGTTTGTATTTGAAGGTAAAGGCTACCCAAGTGCCCGGGAAATATACCAACCAACGGTTTACGTGGAATTCTCCAATGAGGCAATGACCCACTTTACAGTTTTCTCTTCTCTTTTTTTTTTTTTTTTGGGTCCACCTTTAATCACTTCAACATCTACCTCTTTTGAATTGGCACCGATGTTAATTTTGCATTTGCTTGAAGCTTATCAATAGTTAGATTTTGCCATAACCATTAAACTTGAAAAAGTTAAAAACTAAAATCTAGTATTCTTTGGTCCTGATATTAAAATCAAAACCGTTACATTGATTTGCCTCTATTATAATGGCGGGTAGACCAACGGAGCTTGATAGCACGTAGGAGTTTGAGGGTAACCATCCAGTGGGTCCCACGTTTCAAGATCAACAAAGGAGACAACCAATGTTCCATCTTGCATCTTCTTTTATTCTTTCTTGTAAAGTTCCTTGAAAGGAAGGATGAGGTTGACATATCAGTTTTAACATTTTCCCTTTGGTCCAGCATGGAGGTGCATGCATGACAAAGGGTCCAGAAGGGTCCAGATCTGCTGATAATTTGAAAATGGAAAAAGTCAAAAAAAGAAGAAAAAAAGCTAATGGTTTCTTTTCAATGGGTCCTCATTCAGGGAATAGTCTTTCCAAAAGTTAATTTTACTTCACCAAAATACCCCTGAAGCAGTTTAGATTATCCAACGGTGGGATCTCCCTATGCTGACTTTTTTTTTTTCCAACTCTTATTGACAAAGCAGGGAGAGAGAGTGTCCCACTAAAAAGGCTGGGAAAGAATGTCCTCTGTTGAGACTTGGGGAACCCAAATTCAAAAGTAAAAAAGAGAAATAATGTACATTGACAAGTAATGAGAAATTGTCATTAGAAAAATGTTGTTGCCAGATACATAAAAGAAACTGGACAAAGTGGTTGGCTGATATTGTTAGCAGATTTTCAGGTGGTTTTGAATAGAAATCAAAGTTAGAGATGGCTCAATACCAAGAAATCAAGGTGGTTGAATGTAAATTTCCTTTTTGAAATTTCATTAGGGCTGTTCTGGTCATTTTAAAACTCACAGAAGGAATTGCCATCGGTTGGTTCTGCTACAAAATAGCCAAAAAGTGTTCAAAATTATCCCTTAATAACTATATATGTCTACCATCAATTATTAGAAAGGTTAGTTCATGAGATAGCTTAATAAAGTGGGTGCCCAAAATGCATACTCCATGGGAATCGGGTTTCAGGACTCTTTTTAGTGAAGTGGGTTATCAGACCTTCTTTGACAGCTCAGATTGATGCAAGTTTCTTGCTTCCTCTATGAATGGGGCCGAGTATAACCAACATGAATTAGAAAGGCCTCGTTGTGGATTGGGATTGAGGAAAACATAAGCCTCATTAGATTTATTCTAATCAATGATTCCTATAGAGCCCCTTCATTTGCACGGAATTGAATTTCTAGGAATTCACGATAACATTAATTCCAAAAAAGAATTATAAGAGAGGTCATATGAATGATATAAGGTAGAGGTGTAGAAGACCTTGAAATTTCTACAATTTGATTTACTAGCGTGACGGCTGGTATTCAGTTTCCCTCTCCCCTAAATTTATTTTCCACTAAAGGGCAGTCCACTTGGTGGCCAGTTATAGATGTTCCTCTTTCTTTATTCAATTTTAGCTACTTTTAAGAATATATTTCTTAGAATTTGTAGGCGTCCTATTTCATTCAAACAAACAGGACTTTATAAGGGCTCCAACTTTATTAGGGCTTCAACTTTATAAGGACTTTACGCAGATGGAGGTGGGTGCCAATTCATTGGAGCGAAAGGGGGTACAGGGTAGTGAATATGAAGGGGTTGAGTTGATTATTGGGTTAACAGATCAGTGGGGAGGATGAAAATTAAATTAAGCTGGGCTGATATTAGTGTTAGGGGGGCAATGAAAGGAAGAAGATGAAAAAAGGCTTTAGCTGCAGATACAGAAGGGATTGGATTAACAGGATTCCTACTCACATGGAAAACCATTCAATAAACAGGAAAAAACAAGTCCACACATTCCCATCACCAGTAGTCTTGAAAATAAGTAACAAAATTGCATAAGATTTCAATTTTGAAATGCATACGAAGATTCTTACAAGGAAGGAAACTGAGGTGTTTACTCTTTCTAGCACTAATTTAAAACAAGACGTGCAACCACATCCAGTGAACAGGGATGCAAGTATTTCTTCACTGCCCACGTACTGAGAACAATGAGTTGCATGTGTTCAATATTCCTATTATTAGTCTATGATGGAGCCTACTAAGACATTTTCTGGAAAAACAAAAAACTCATCAAGTGGGCCGCAAGTTTGAGGAAATCAGATCCTTTGTCATCTTGGTTTAGATCATAACTTTCTGGACACAAATTTATGCAATCATAGTTTCAGGACTTGCTTTACTTGCAAATCAACTTGGGTGGGCCGTATTTAAGTATGAGTCTTCAAGTTGTCGCATGGAGTTTTCCTAGTTCTGAGTCTAAGACTGAGTCAGTTGAAAATTGAAGAGGCAGTTTCATCAGAAAAGCGACAGTGAGGATTCTCCACTAGGTTGTGAAATACGGAGAAATCTGGAGATGACGAATTTGCTTTCAAGAGATTCACCACTTCTGAGTAGAGCTGTGTCTGGAGTCACTCTGGAGTTCATTAGAGAAAAGAAAATCATTTAAATTTTTTCCCCAAACAAGAAAAAAAAAGCCATTTTTAAATGGTTAATACCATTAGTAGAAGTTCAAATGAGTTTAGCTTCCCAGGCAGACCTAGTATGTTGCATGGGTTCATGGGTATAGAAACACTTACCTTTCCCAAAAAACAAAGGTTACTACCACTCGTTTACATATAAAATCCCATTTCCGTAAGGTAATTCATATTGACTACCCCTTCCAAGAGAACCCATTTCTCTCCTACCTCTTTACAAAAAGAAGGCACGAGGATAGTTACTTTTCTTTTCTAAAAGCATAACCAAACAGGAGAAAAGAGGCTTCCCAAAAGAAAAGTAATTTTACTCCTCATCCAAAGTCCAAACAACCTCCAAGTGTTACTGGACTCTAAAACTATTCTTCTCTCTGGTGTGCCCCATTAGCATTGCGTTCTGCACCCTAAAAAAAAAAAAAACACTAGTACCTGTATTCACACAAACTTTTCAGCTTTGAATTTCACAAAAATCTGTCAACCAAAGACGCAATTGCATTTTTGATATGACCTGTTCCAAGCAATAATTGAGGATCAGAAACTAGAAATAACCCACCCTCAAATTTTTATTTTCTCTCAATTATCCAACATGTATATTTTGTCAGAATGCCTTCATTCAGTCAGCACAACAAATACATACCCGAACTTGGTAAAAAAAAAAAAACAAACACACTGTTGCTGCGGTGTCCCTATGCTCCAGCAAAGACGAGGGTTTCAGCCCTAGGGTTTACTTTAAAAGTGAAAAAGTTTGCCAGCAAGGAAAGTGACATTACTAGCCCAAAAAAGGGAAAAAAGGAAAAAAAAAAAAAGAAGACAAAGAAACTACTGAAAACCCAACATCAAACAGCTCAGGTGGCCCACCACAAACTGCATTGGTTAAAAATGCTGCCTTGGGATAGAGGTATCCAAGAACCTGATATGCTTGTTGCTTAACCGATTATGCAGATAAAAAGAAATGAGAAAAAAAAAATAAAGAAAGAAGGCTCTGATGACCCACAAGAATATTTTGTAAATATATATATTGGCACATGACAACAATACATCACATGATCAACGGCTGATCAAAATAATAATAATTATACATCGAAGAATTTAAATCACCTGTAAAGGGATTGAAAAAGGTTCGCCAAAACTAGCAAATGGAATTCCAAGTAACATATCCTATGAGCTTATAATACATTGAAGAGATAACTATAAAAAAAAAATAGAACTTACATTTAACATGCATCTAACCACATGATAATCAGCAAAAATGGTTAACCATAAAAGCCAGCCAATAACAATCCCACGTTAACCTTCTGAAGTGATTGGACACATGTCGTTTCAGCATGGGAACAATTTTAGCCACCATCCTTCTTCTAATCAAATAAGTACACGTCACAGCAGTGAGCAAGTCCAAGTGGCAATTCCTTTAAAGGTCAGGACAGGGGACTTCAAAAACATGCATTACTGGCTCTATCTCTTAACAGCCAGCCAGCCCATCACAACCTTTCACTTTCTTATTGGATAATTGCAACCTTTCAAAAGTAAGAGCAGCAATGGCTGGTATGATTGTGGCTGTCTAGCCATATCAACATGCTACCAGGAACCTCTCATCATATAGAACAGACAAACCTAGGTCGAACCAGCTCCAGCTAGTGATGACCTTAAGTTTCAACAAATGGAAGTGCAGCTCAAGAAGCATCTTGTAGTAGTTTTTAACCATTATAACTTGCTAGCGACAACATTTCATGAGGTAGGAGGAGGGGCTTGAGAAGCCTGTAGTAGTAGTCCCAATTAAAGGTGTCTTCCTGCTCTCTGTGTCTTTGCCTGGTGTCCCACAACCACTGAAATCAAGAATACGGCACTCTGTCTGGAAAGGCTGAAGAAGAAAGGGACAAAAGAATGGCACTCCATGAGAATGATTTGCTTGATTAAAGGGAAATCCAATTCATAAGAATTAGTTGCTAGATTTGTGAACTCTTATAGTGGTGCAGGGCCTATTGCAATCTCATGTTGATCACCATGGGCTGATTTGCACTATGATGCCTAAAACGGACATGTATATTGAAACATAAAATTCCAGATTTCATATAACAAAATCTTTATATAAAGTACGTTTCATCCATAGCACTTCAAAATTAATGAAATTGCCCTTATTTGCAGTCAACATTTTTATGAGCATGGGAATGATAACTAATATATATCGGTGCAGTCCAACATCTGTACATATTATTGGTATTGCTGATAATTGAAAGGGCCTGAGAGAACATACCAAAGCACCAGGTGGCAAAGGGATAAGATGTTCCAGTTCATTATCTGGAAACTGACAGTTTTGGGGAGCATCGCTTGCCAGAACCTCCTGGGCCTCAGCCATCGCAGTAGCAGTATAATCATTTAGCTGTCTCATAAGCCCAAGGGCATCATAAGCTCCATCTCCAGGACTTAACAGGTACCCCATGTCCTGAAAAATAAGAAATTAGAAGAAACAACTTCAAAGCCTAGCATACCAAAATAAAATTTTCTTAATCATACTCAAAAGTGAATGACGCAATATGTATCATCTACACACATTAACCAGAAACACAATTAAGTACTCACAAATAAAAGCCACTGATATGTTACAGTGCACGAAATGCAAAAAATCACCATGCTTGTCCTCTTGACAGAACAAGCACACATAGTTTTCAACACAAATCTCCGAAAATATAACAATGAAAGATTTAATGGAAACTCCTATGAACAGACAACAATACAGCACCATATGCACACTACTGGAGAGGATTCATTCTGAACAATCAGTAATGCTTTTAGTAAAACAAAAGGGCCAGTTCACTTGGAGGCATTCCCTACGCTTCCTTTGCAGCTCAATTCACATATAAATGGCACTAAATGTAAGTTTCAGCTTATTCCACAAAATAATAGATATGAGCAATTGCTAGGCATGAGCATGTGGGGATCCAGCGAAATAATATGTCCCCACATGTAAGAGCAGCTCATGTGTCCCATATCAAAGAAATCGATCAGACAGATGCCACTGTCTGTGCTCTGACTTAAGTATAAGCCAGTTCCCATCATCAGCTGGGCATTGCAGTGTATTTAATCATCATTAAGGAAAACTCTCTACAATCCACATTTAACACATGTGGCCCACCTGAAGCCAAAAGGAAGGATTAGCCTGTTGACAAATGTAGCTGCATGTACAGCTGCACATAAAGAACCATGAATGGGCATACAATAGAATTCATGCAATTTCTGTGTTGCTAAACCATTTAATAAAATAAGGCAGATGACATCATGACTTTCATTGGTTTGCACTCATTTGAATCAATTTAAGCATACTACAAACTGCTATGTGCTACCCAAAAAGAAAAGAAAAAAAAAACAGAGAGGAAGCAGTCTCTGACATATTGCTAGAGCATAATAGTCAGATTGCTACATGATAAGATCAGTTCACTAAGAAGCCCAATCAATTATAATATGTGAATAGCTTAAGAAGAAGGATAATCAAGAAAAATTTGTCATCAGACATTAGTTTTAAATCAAATTGACTGGCTAAACATCTAGATTCATAAGTCTCAAATTCACTCCTCGGATTAAAAACAAAAAAGGTTAACATCAGCATAGGTAAAAAGATAATTAATATCTACTACTAAAATAAACAGTACCACCCATTAACGGGCAGCAAAATTAATAGTTGCAACTGCAACCACATGTAGTGACAAAACAATTGCAACCACATGTAGTGACAAAACAATCTGAAAAATAAAAAGGAAAGAACATCCAACGATGCACAAATATATCTAATAAATTCCAGAGAAATAAACTAGTAAGAATTTGCCTAACAAAAATTTTTGTCCAGATGCATCAGAACGTGAATGAGAGCCAATGCATCCATTCAGCACGGTGGAATCCATGGTTCAAATAATCAATACAATGCTGTGGAGGCCAGTAAGATTTGAAAATCAATACAGATATTTCCAAAGCTTAGAAACAGAATGTAAGAACAAACAAGAGAAAAGCCAAAACTGGACCGAATATTGGGAGTATAATCCTCAAATCTGGACAAAAATCTGAGACAAGGGTACCCAATTGACATGGCAGCACCAATATGTCGTTGGAGAGACTCATGCACCACGTGGGACCCAAGGGAGTCTAGGGATTTTCTTATTTTATTTAATAAATTGTTATTAGTTTATAATTTTAATTGAAAAGTTGTAATTAGGAATAGCTTTCTAATTCTATAGGATCCTTATCTAGTTTCCTAATTTGATTAGGAGTAGGAGTCTTAGTCCCTAAGTAGGGGTGTTCACGGGCTGGGCCAGGCTGGGCTAAGGCATATCTAGCCCTAACCCAACTTTAGAAACACTGGTCCAGGCCTGCCCAAGTCCAACACAGGCCGTAAAAGTTAGGCCCGAGCCTACCTATTTAGCCAATCAGGCCAGGTTAAACCAAACTTTTTATCAATTTTGTAGGTATTCAAGCAATTGTTTAAACTAGTTGAATTAAATTACATGCATTCCTTATATGGGTCGGGCCAGGCTAGGCTTTGGGCTTTCTTTCACTTAATCCAAGCCCAGCCCAATTGTTAAACGGGCCCTAACTACATATCCAAGCCCAACCCCAAAGCGGGTTGGGCCCAGATAGGGCTTGCCCCAGCCCATAAGCACCCTATCCCTAAGTTTCTTTTACCATTTATATGGCACTGTAGAGAACAGAATCTCAAAGTTGAAGTTAATATAATTTTCCATTTGGGATTTTATTGTTGGAGAGTATCTGCATTGTGAGATTGATCCTATGGAAACCTATCATTGTATTGCAACACCTACGATCCAAATCCAAACCCTAAGATTTGCATCAAATTGGTATCAGAGCCAAAGATGCATCGCCAGATCATTTAGATCTTACTCTCATTTCATCATCCATCTCCTTACTAATCCCAATCAACCCTTGCCGATTCATCTTTGCCAAATCCATAGAAACCAAAAAAGTCACCGCTTCCAGAGAAACCAAATATTGCATAACCGAGCCTACCAACATCCCATTCCAAACCCAAGACCCAAAATCCTCCAGTTGAGTCTACCCCTTCAAAAATCACAATCGACCCATTGACCCTTAAAGAACTCCACCGAACATAGCCCAACCATCATCAACCAATCAAAACCCCATTCGTCACCATTGCCAATCCATTCCAACCCCAATCGAAACCACAATCATCCAAACCAATCTTCGTTCAAAACACCAAATCAAAGCCTAATCATCATCCCCAACTTCTCACTAAACAGCCCCCACCCCAAACCCAATGTAGAAAAAAAATGAAAAGAAAAAGAAAAAGGAGTGAGGAAGAAGAGAAAGGAGATTTGAGTTCAAGGATGCACTTAGCACTAGGCAACAGTCTCCATCACCCCAAGTAGTCACAACCTTTCGTCGCCTCCATCACTTGGTCCACATTGAGACCATATCGCTGACATTGTCGCACCATAACATCAAAACACTACAGCTTCATCAACCGCCAATTTCCCCCATCGCATTCACTAGAGTCTATTTGATTTTTCTACCCCTTGTTGCAACAAAAACAGTAAGCAAGTCAACTTTCATTTACTTTCTTCTAAACACAAAGTGCAAGACTAAAAGCAAGAAAAGTAATGTCACGTGCAATTCATGACACATGTGTCCCCTAGACACAACTTTATTAGAGCGTGTAATTGGGTTTGGTCTAGATCATGATCTGATCCAAGTCAGGGCAAACTGACTTGAAGATTGAACCAGCCACATCTAAGCACCTACATCAACAATCAGTCAATGTTGTTTGACAAATCAATGGTTGAGAGTTATTTTCACTATTACGAGGCCATTTGAAGTTAGATTTCAAATCAATTTTTGCCAACACATTCGTGGAGAGCAAATCTAGACATAAAGTCAGTCAAATTTCTTAATTGCAAAAAAAAAAAAAAAAAAAACTCCCAAGAAACATATAGAAGTGCAATCTTCATCTTCATCCGTGGAGAAAGTTACTGGAACCATTGAAGAATTAACTAAAACTATTTCTCAATTATCCACAATGATCTCTCAACTCCAAGCAACTCTAGTAAGAATGTATTCCATAATAACCAATTTAGAAAATAATCGGCGTGTGAATAATCACCGAGATGATAAGGGAAGTATTCAGAATCAACGAGATCAATGAACAAACAATGCTGATTGAGATCTAGGAATTAAGCTCATGATTCCCAAATATGATGGTAAGCTAAAGCCGAATGAATTTATGGATTGGTTAGTGTGTGTGGAAAATATTTTTCTACATAAGCCAATGACTGAGGGCCATAACTTGATGACAACTTGATTTCCCAATTATGCTACAATATGGTGGACCGAGTAGCAAAAGAAAAAGACTCAAAATATAGATCCTCTTGAAACATGGATTAAAATAAAGAATTTTTGGGCCTGTTTGGATAAATAAGGAGTAGAATCAAATGAAATAGATTTTGTATGAGAAGTGAAGTGGAGGAGAAGTGAGTTGAAGTTAAGGTAGATTACTTCACTTTACTTTGTTTGGATGCTTGATGTAAAATGAAATCTAAAAATTTTTTGGAGTAGAATTGACCTTTACTCAAGGAAATTGAAGTGAAACGAAGTACACATGGGCTCACAACAATACTTCATCTTTAGGCAAGACTCATCTAAACAAGGCAGAGTTGAAATTTTAAGCTGTCAGGGCCCATTTAACTTCACTCCACTCAATTTTTCGCTTACCCAAACAAGCCCTATAAAACAAAAGTTCCTCCCAATCAATTATCCAAGAGATTTATGTTCAAGTTTTCAAGATTTAAAACAAGGATCTAAGTTAGTTATTGAGTATTCTAAAGAGTTTATGACAATGCAAGTTCAATGTGCTTTAAATGAGATTGATGATGTCTTAGTTGACCAATATTTTCATGCATTGAGACTAGACATACCTTATTTACTGATGCAGGTTAGATCTATGATTGGCCAGCTATTGAATCCAAGACCAATACAGCCTAATAGATTAGAATATATTATATTATTAGCAGTTGCTTTAGTTGTTTTATTAATATTTGGCAAGTATAGTTATGTTTGATTTAGGACTTTTTATTTGTTTAGAATTAGTTGTTTCCTTTCTTAGATGATGTTTTAGTTATAAATAAGGATGTAATCTCTTCATGAGAGATAGACTTTCATATTGAATAAAGCTTTGGAATTGGTTCTCAGTTGAGAGAGTTTATTTGTCTTTGGTGAGGCACCTAGACAATTTATCCCTAAGCCTTTTGGCTTGGAGATTAGCCCGTTGGCTAATCTTCTTCCCCTGCGCTGCTTCATTTACCTTTTTTATGACATGAAGCCCCTAGACCCTAATTCGCAAGACCAATGATAAAACCCCGGATAGATGGCACTACCCATAAGCACCATATATCGAATAAGGCATTCAAAGAAGATTAGTTGACCAATATTTTCATGCGTTTAGAATGGACATACAACATTTGCCTTTTTTAAGACATGGAACCCCTGGACCCCACTTCGCAGGGCCGATGATAAAACCCTGGATACATGGCACAACCCATAAGCACCATGTATCGGATAAGGCACTCAAAGAGGATTCAAAGTGTGGATGTCCAACTCAACACTGAGTGTCCCAACCACTACAAAACATTTAAGGATGGGTCATACAACATATACTTGCATTCAAGAATTTTGCTAATGTTGATGAGATCATCCAACATGCAATTAAGGCCAAGGACATTGCAAACTATCAAGCCCGAAAAGTTAGCGCATCTAAAATAGGTCGCACAAAAGACCCCATCAAATGCAGATTCTAATCTAAGTGGTAATTCCTCGGAAAAAGTTTTCTCCAAGCCGAACGGCCAAAGTAGGATCACATGTCTTCATTATAAGCAACAAGGGCATTGATTTCGAATGTCCAAAATGCATAGACCTCATAAAAAGTGAAGGTGATGTGAAGGATACACCAGATGATTCTAAACATTAAGAAATAGAAGAAGTGGAGGAAATAGGTCCCCAAGAGGGTGGTGAAGCTTTCATAGTGTATGTTACATGGATTCGAATACGAGTATGGGGTGCAAGTGCCTATGTAAGAGTCGTAAGCATTAAACCTAAAACGAAGGATAGAAGGGCATAGCAGAAAAGCATACAAAAATTGGATACAAATACGGGGAAACGGCAAAATTTACAAAAATTTGGGTGTTTGACAAAAAATTTTATCCTTCAGAACTTGAATGTGTTCTTTTCTTCTTCCTTCCTACAAATTCAGCTAAAAAAAAAAGGAATTACTGCCGAATTCTTCTTCTTCTTCTTCTTTTTTTTTTTTTTTGTATCGAATATGTATGCCGCACCCACACCCGCAGGATACGTCCCCATTTTTGCCACTTTCGTGTATCATAGTTCATAGTGATTGAAGAGACTACACCAACTGTTTAGAAGAAATGGTTACGAAATAATATTTTTTCACTCAACAGGTACTATGAGTGGACAAGCATGGACATAAGCGACTGATGTTGGTAGTTGCAAAAACATCATATCCCAAGCCCTTGTGGATCACTTGAAGTTGAAGGTTCAAAAGCATTATTGCCCCTATTTTTCCCAATGGCTAACAACAAGTGATGAAGTGCAAGTGTGACATGCATGTCATCAAGTTACTTTTGTCATTGGTGAGGACAACCAAGATACAGTTTGGTGAGATGTGCTACCGATGGATAATGGTGATATCCTATAGGGTCAACCATGGATGTACGACAATAATAACTCATGGCATGCGCAACAATACACACATGTTTGTTCACGATGGAAGACATGTTACACTGCATACTATTAAACCATAACCACCAAAGAACGGATAAAAAAACAAGTGTCATTAAGGAAGCACTTCAACTACACAACGTCTACAGAAGCAATGTCGAGAAATATCAATTTCGAAGTTGAACTCTTTTCCAACATTGTGGGGAATGATGCAGTAGCACAAATATGTCAATGAAGAGAGAATCATGGGCCACATGTGGAATCCCAATGATATCTATAGATTTTCTTCTTTTACTTAATTAATTGTTATTTGTATCTAATTTTAATTGAAGAGTTGTAATTGCTAATTAGGAATAGCTTTTTGATTTTTGTAGGATCCTTATCTAGTTTCCTAGTTTGATTAGGAGTAAAAGTCTTAGTCCCTAAGTTTCTTTTACTATTTCTATGGCATTGTAGAGATCAAAATCTCAATGTTGAGATTAATACAAATTTCCCTTTGGAAATTTATCATTGGAGACTATCTTCATCGTGGGATTGTTTCTATGGAAACCCGTCATTGTGTTGCAATGCCTACGATCCAAATCCTTACCCTAGGACTTGCATCACCAATCAAATTAACCAAATTGATCAGGAAACTACCAACCACACTTGCAATGCATGCATGAACGCATCAGGATAATCCTTAGTATGGTACCTCATACATCATGTCTGTGTCAAATCGCTGTCCTGGAAGAAGAGACTTCATGAACCAAGGCGACTTCCATGCTGAAGGAGATTCGATCCCTTTCTTTATACCAGGGGTGTCCCCAAATCTATCAAACAACAATACATTGAGTAACAAACAGTCAGGATTTATTTTCATATTTCCATAGTTGGCCACATTCTGTGAATCAAACAATGTTCAAAAGATACAAAATAGAAGTCACAATTCATGCGGCATGGAAAATTACAGAACACAGGCTACAGTTTACATGACATGTAATAATATAATGTACACATATACATTGAATTCAGAGGATATGACCCCCCAGGTGAAGTTTAAAAGCTGTACAAAATTTACAAATATAATTACATAGATAATCTCTCATCAAACTCAGAAACAAGATTTACGCCTCTGCATAACAAAATTGAAATCACAATCCAACAATACAAACTACAACAAAGCAAGCACATAAATGCTGCATTGTGTAATACTAAATTCCCCATTCTATGGGGTGCGCATAATGATGACTTGTGCAGTACCTCATAAGCCATAATAAATCAGCCACACAAGAATAGAAAATCATTAAGGTTACAGATAAACATGACTGATGAGTTTGAATATCTTACGGTCTAATGTTTTCGATATCAGCACTGTTGGACGATGCAGCCTTATCAAATGTAACCTGCAGTGAGTTTGAAACTAAGCGTCTTTCTTGTTTCTTTCTACCGACACTGGAAGAAAGAAAGCAAGAGAAACACTGTTCTCCCATAGAAGATTCTGAATGACCCTTCAAGGATTTGTTTAATGGACATTTGCCTGGAGGCGAAACGAACATCATTTCATTTACATTATGTTCCACAAGGACCCCAGAAGGCTGTGACACCTGAGAAAGAAACAACACTCTTATAATCAAATAGATCGAAGACAAACTGAGGCTTGAGCAGAGCAATTGTAACAAATTAGTGCAAACAAGTTGTATCCACAACTACAGATAAATTGACAAGAAAACAGAAGGCAGAGATAAAATTGGTGTCTGAATCAAAGGTGATCATGCAGCCTCAGATTCCCCGCTGATGGTACACAGAAAAAAAAACTACAATATGCAGTGTATCTTGGAGTGGAGCCCACTTTTTCCAAGGCAAACAAATGGGTCAAACTCTCCCTCATAATTGGGGATATGCTCGCACACCACTCTCATTAGATACTGGTGGTTAAGGCAGTGAACATAATAATGTATAACTAGTCCAACCATGTCATCTGCACAATTTCTGTCCACTGGCAAATTAGAAGTGGATAAGAAATGATATTTGGACATGTCTCCAATCATGAGAGAGGATATATAATCAAATACCAGAGCTTGGGCGTAACTGCGTGTGTGAGCCGCACAGTGGAAATTTCTCAGGTATCTGTAAGTCCACTAAACTTTCTCTGTGCAGCCAACTAACTTTATATGATTGGACAAAGTAAACAACTCAAATTACTCTACAATAAAATAAGCCAAAAAAAGAATTCTAATTCCTAATAGATAGTAGAAAGAAACATATTAAAAAAAATTGGTGAAAAAATCTGGAAACCTTAGACAGAATAAAGTCAACAACCAAATGCAGCATAAATAGCCTTTTAAATTGAAGCATATTCAATGACAGAGTAACTACCTCCAAGTAAAGTTCAAAAATATTATATCCATGAAATTGCTGTTAAACTTCATGGCACAACTAAGGTATAAAACAAAAAAAAAAAATGAAAACCCACCTTTTGGATTAAAATGTCTGAGTCACTCTTGGTTTTTGCATCAAAACCAGTATTTCCATACTTGATATCATCTTGACTGTTTCTTTTGTCAGATAGTCCTGGTACTGGATACCTGCCATCTGGAAACATGACACATTTTCCACCACTAGAAGCATGATCTAAACGCTCCTTGCTTTTGGGGGAAGCAACAAATTTAACGTCCAAGTAAGTTGGAGATGGGATTCTCTCAATAGCAGGTATACTAGCCTCACAAGCCCCATTTTCATCAACAATATGATCTGGGAAAGGATAATCACTTCCATTTAGAGAAGATGACATTGAGAATGACCCATGGTTCATTCCCTTCCCAGGTTTCTTGTCGCTTTTTTTTTCTTGCAAAGGTGACAAGTCACGCTGCCTTTTCTTTAAAATGGAAGGAGTACACATGAAACTTTTGGCAGCACTCTTCAGAACAGCATCAGGACTGTAATCATGCATAGGCGAATCCCATAAGCTGTGTGTATAGCAGTTCATAGAGGACATCATCAGTTGCCGGATCCCAAGGGGACTGTATGCCTCACCACCAGATGGTACGAGATCACAGCTGAAAAATGGAATTTCCAAGCTTGGGAACATAGGAGGCTCATAAAACAGAGCTCCAGAATCTGGATGTTCTGTAGGACCATCTGCACTTCCATACATAAAAGGAAGACTTCCAACAATATCCGCTTTTTCAGAACCAAACATCTCCACAGGTCCTGCTTTCGGAGAATCATTTTTCTGAGCTGAATCCACAGAGATACAACCCTTAGCAATATCACTGCCACAGGGAGAACTAATAGATCCATTTGGGCAGAGAAGGCCTCCGGATGAGCATGTAATGAGATCCAAGTCCTCAGTTCCACTTGATATGTTTACAACTTCAGTAGCTTGACTTCTTACTACGACTTTATCGCCACTAGGATAATGGAAAGATGGAGAAACAACAGTAAGCAGATTCTGACAGTATGAGGTTCCCAACATATCAGATGATCTAGGCAGATGGTACGGATGTGAAGATGAAGCTAAACTCTTGAACCAATCAAAGTCTTGAATGTCAGAATGGTAAATTAGTGAACCTGCACATTCATCCAAGTCGACAACATTTGAACCTTCCAAACCATTTCCTAAAGAAAAGCCATCACTGATTGCTACCTCTGAAAGCATATTCTTCCAATAATCACCTCCAGATACCAATCCATCATCAACAGTACGACCAAGAGGAGCAAGGGATTCTATTGTACCATGTACATTAATGGATTCTGTGTCAGGGTTTTTTCCGACACTAGAATTATGACATTTCGATGTTCCTTGTAAAGGCATTGATTCATGCGCTACATCCAGCAAAGCCTTAGGATGATGCAATTCATATGAGTTCAACTGACAAGCCTTATGTCCAGATCCACCTGCCTCATTTAACAAATTTTGATCAGGTGAAGAGATAGCCACACCACAAGCTACCTCTAGTACTGCACATGTGACTTCATTTGTAGCATCATAATGTTGTTTACAACCCAATGAGGAAGAAGAGTTTTGCACATTTCTTCGTACAGCTTCCCCTTTCTTGTTAAACTCTTCAAGCACACATTCTGGAATTGTATTAGCAACTTCACCATCAGATTGTGAGCAACCAACAGGAACAGAACCTTGACTAGATTCGGATATGTCTCCAATATCTGCTATGTCTTTAAAACTACCATCTCCACTATTCTGCTGATTCCTTACAGATGAGGACGAATTAGATAGGTTTGGGTATTCAACATGACGCAGACCTTGAAACTGGGCAAGCAAACCAGAGGCCAAGTATGAATCCAGCTTCTTTTTCACAGAGCTGTTCCAATGATTCTTTATTGCATTGTCTGTCCTGATGGCCACATTGAAAAATAACTCAACCAGGACCTTAAATAAATGGTAAATATGCATAAAGTGATTCCAGTTTTCAGGGGATACACAAAGAATGAAAGCAACGGTATCATGAGTGAACAACAAAGTTATAACCAGTATTATATTTCGACATGTTTGAATAAACTACTTTCATTGAAGCTAATTACTTTGATATGACAAAACTGGAAGCTTGAATACCTACCTTCCTGGTAAGTGTTTTGTCAACTCTGCCCACTTGTTCCCATATATTTGATGAGCATGAATCAATGCCAATTCCTCTTCTTGAGTCCATGCCTCCTTGTTTATGGCAGGATTAAGGTGATTATGCCACCTGAAAATAAAATATTAAAAAAAATATAGCATCTTCATCAAAGCCAAAAAGAAGCATAAAATAGTAGTATCAAAATAAGGAAAGAATAACTGGTCATTGATGCCAAATGCCATATTAGGGAGCCAGAGCTTGTAAGTTCGAGTCCTCCCAAAAAAAGGAGAGGAAAGTATTACATATTGTTTCTCCAAAAAAAGAAGAAGTTTATGTGGCTTTGAAATGAATGTCTTCTAAAAAAATAAATATGAGAAGAATTCCACTTTGTCTGATGGCATGGATCTACGATGACCATAAAAGTTCTCAAAAACCAGACATCCGCCCATGGGCACAGTGATGGGGTCCACAGCCACTAGAGAAAAGGGCAGTTCGCAGCTTGGCGTCTACCAAGTATCAGCTCCATAAGTCCTTATTAGTCAACTGACCTAACATGGCAAAATGATAGTCGGAATAAAAACATCTCACAATCATTGCCACAAAGTGGAAGGCTAGCAACACTTAATGGGGAAAGATTTTGGAGATGCCCATTTCAAAATCATCATCTCACAATCATTGCCACATAGTGGATGGCTAGCAACACTTAATGGGGAAAGATTTTGGAAGATGCCCAATTCACAATCGTCTATTGTATCTCATAGGGCCAATCACAACAATCAGCAACATGTAAGATTTTTAAAAAGTTGTAGAATGTCACAGACAATCGGCCTTCATGCTATCTTCCCAACTTAACAAAAGAATGTTTGATGAAGAATTAGAAACTCAAGTAGTACAATATATATATGTTTTTAATTTTGCTTTGACCAAACAGTTGTAAATAGCACGCATGCCATTTATTGCATTTAGAACTTCACTGTTATTCTTACTAAGAAAAAGGGATAGAATGTGTGGTTGTTCATCTCCCCACTATAGAAAAAACCAGGGAAAAATGATATTGTAAGATACCATGTACCAACCAAAAAGCTTAAGCTCATAGGTAGAAGGCCCACATAGGTATATGAAGCCATGTCAAACCCATTACTTGGGCAATGTGGGATTTGAGACTTTTTCCCAACACTCCCCCTCACGTGCAGGCCCAACAAATTTCATGGACGGGCTTGCCACATGAGCTATACAAGAACGACACCTGCTTTGATACCATGTAAAATACCATGTACCAACCCAAAAGCTTAAGCTCATAGGTGGAAGGCCCACACAAGTATAGGAAGCCATGTCAAACCCATTACTTAGGCAATGTGGGATGTGAGACTTTTTTCCAACAAATACACTAGGATAAGAGACATCCCAAATCAAAAATAAAGAAAAAAGTGAAAAATTCAAATTTTCAAAACTTAATATATATATAAGTGAATATGTTTTAGAATTAATGAAAACAAGAACCTTCCACAAATGGAATAGGAAAAGGACTACAAAGACCTAATGTTATGGCAGTCATACCTTTCTCTACACTGCTTTCCAATGCGTCCAGGTAGTGATTGGGCAATCGTTGACCACTTTTTCGCCCCATATTTACCAACCAATTCAATTATTAAATCATCTTCCTATTTAAAATATAGTAAAACAATCCCGTTAGATTAACTTTGCCAAGCACAGATATATCTGATGACAATGATTCCATCAGATTAACTATTGATAACATGATAAAGTTCTAGATAATTCTGATTTTAAATCAAGTTAGTGAACACAAAAAGATGATCACAGGGACCAGGAAAAGGATGATCAAAAGGATTATACCTCTTTTGACCATGGTCCTTTCACGAGTTCTGGATTTAAAACCTTTTGCCATCTGTGCAAGCATTGAACATCTGTCCGATCCGTAAAATATTCCGCTGTTGAAGGCACCAGAATACAAATATGATAATAAGCAGCACAATGAACATTTGGAGCAGATTGATACAAACTAGAAAAATTAAAGTATAGCTCTTTCTAAACCAAGAGATGATCATCTAAAATGAATATAGGATTTACCTACTAGATAAAATAAATGTTGAAAAATGCATGGGTTTGCACAATGAAAGGAAATCAATGAAATGACAGCCATTGGAAATCGAAGGCTGAGAAAATAAACTGAAAAGAACCACATGAGACTGATGGACTGAATTATCTGTTCCTTGCGATCGACTTGGTATTCTTTTTATAGGGACTGAAAGCCAAATCAAAGATACAATCAAATCCTTAGTTTAGATTTAAAATCCTAGTCCGCCTACTAAAACAGAAATTAATGTACATATAGGTGGCTTTGACCATGTTCCCCACGTGAGCATAGAATAACTAGTGGTCTTGGGCCACTATTGACATGAAAAGACACTAAAAACATGAAAAATAACAGGGCAGTTATCATTGAAGCATTCTAGCGGAAGGGAAATCTGATGCTAACAAATTATTGAATTCATTGTTGATAGGACTGACATCTGCTGTTTAGCGACAGGGTCAGTAGATGCTTGCATTAATCAATAGCTCACCAAACCAATTCCAACTTCTTGCTTGAGAGTTGGTAGGTCAATAGATGCCTGCATTAATCAATAGCTCTCCAAGCCAAGTCCAACTTCTTTCTTGAGAGTTGGTAGAAGTTATAGCCAAAGAGATATCATTTTCAAAAAAACAAAATCACTGCCTATCTTCCATTTGTCTCTCCGTTAGCTATGTACAACTGTACAAGGAAATAGATTGCAGTTTCAGAAAAAGGACGTGAACTAAAACAATGACAAAGGAATAACTACCGACAGAAGTAAAAAGGAAAACTTGGATAACCCTTGAGCCTCTGGGCTTATGTTGGCCCTATAAAAGTGCCAATACTGAAGCTTGGCCCTCCTGATTTTGCCATTCTCCATGTCGAAAGAAAAAAATATATCATTGAATTCTTGCAGAAATTTCGGCTTTATTAAAACTTTGTTGAAGAACTCATCATCAATGGTAATTTTTGGAGTCAGGATTAATGCAGATTTCCACAAATTATCATTCCACACATTCCAACATGAGACAGACACAGTGCCATGAGACTAGGTTGGAGAGGCAACTTGGATCCTTGAGCTGTATTGAATGATGAGTTGTCAAAATATGGATCATTTTGCAGGAAGTTTTTATAAATTTATCATACTCAATTTTTTTACGAAAGCAAAGAGGGTGAGCTATCATGGATAAGACCACAGTTAAAGGAAATGTGAAAAACCCCAACAATTTCCTTTTTTGCTGATTTTGCAAAACTAGGGCAAGTTTTTTTTCCTCATGGTACTTGTGACGGTGGCTCCAATCAATGGTCTTTGCAGAAAATGCCTTGTGCAGCTCTTGCTCATCAGAGGCCTCTGCATAGCCTAATTCTTCTCTGCTTGTACAATCAGCACAATGGGCATTACTCAGAATTCTTATGACACTGCCAAAGGCAGGTTTTCTCTAAGACTTCTTCATTTGTGCCCTCGTCTAGTCAATGATGTCATTTTTCTAACTATTGGCAACAGAAACTTACATTAAAATAGAAGATAATAGTATAGAGAGAGAGAGAGAGAGAGAGAGAGCACAACAATAACAAGTGAAGAGTAAAAAAAGCCATTTTTCCCAGCGATGGAAAGGGTTTTTGTAATACCCTTGAGTCCTGACCCAGTTACAGGGGGCTAGTATTCTACCTAATATTTTATATGTTTAATTTCTTTTTTTTTTTATGATTTGTCTTGAATAATTATATATTTAATTTGTCTTGAACAATTATATATTTAATATGGTGAATGATGCTTTCTTATATATGTATATATAAGTATGTGGGACCCCTTTTGTGTATTATAGAATTGTCTTTTAAAATGATCCTTGGCTTTATAGGACCAATTGATTTTAAGCTAATAGGATCGAGTCATTTAGAATTATTGGTGTGACCCTTTGTATATTAAATAATTTGTATTTTATTAGTGGACTTCTAGTTTGGGGATTGAGAGATATTGGTGGGACCATGAGAAGTGATTTAATAGGAATTTTATTCTCGTTATAAGAAAGGCCATGAATTAGAAAGAGGTAGTTGACTTAGAATAGGAAGGAGGACTATATGTATCCCACAAGAATTAGAAAGTCAACCTTGTTGCCTAAAAGGATTCCTAATACAAATTAGAAAGAAGACTTTCCTAGTAGAGTTAGGATAGGAAAGTAGATAGGTAGCCACAAATCATAAATGCATGTCTCCACTAGAGAAGCCGCCACACAACCTCTCCCTTTTCTCTAGCCTTCATATCAACTAAAACCCTAGAGAGAACTAGAAGGAGAAGAGAAAAAGCAACAATTAGAGAATTAGTTAATGTCCTTAAGCCCCCTCGCATTGCTAAAGCCACCGTTTTCTACATAAGGTGAGTAGACTTCTAAATCTATATGTATATACAGCTTTTTCCTTCTATTTGATGTGTTTAGAACCAATCTACTTGTTTTTCTACTAAATTATTGTCCTTACTATTGTAGGAATTCTAGGTTAAGTATGTTTTGAGTTTTATTTAAGCAAAAGTAGTCAGCAGTCATATTCATGCTACAGTGCTTGCTACAGCACATGCTATAGTAACAGTTTAAGAATTGAATTACATGTTTTTAGTTCTACATATTTCTATTTGCATGTGATGTAATTTCTATGACATTCCTAAATGGTGATTCTATTGTGCTATTTGTGAATGTGATACTACATGATTCTAAGATGGTTAATAAATTGTAGTTGTTTCACATGTTACCTGTTGCCTATCGCACATTATTGGTATAATTTGACTTCTGGTTGTTTGTAGAGACATCTCAAACAATAGGGGGTTAGTATGAGATTGCCTTTATATGACCAGATACCAATAATGAGTATGTGTGAGGCGTAAAGCGTAATACATCCAAGTGCCGTATAAAGGGCTAATTTCAGCTACCTCATTATGGGAATTGAGAATGACAGGAAATTGGTAATTGATTTATTTTGGACCCACCCAAAGGACACCCCTAGATCACTAGCATGCGAGGCCAAGAGATGAGTTTCTTACCACGTAATTTCTCTATCTTCTAGGTCAATTGCATTGTTTTATTGGCTATAAGTCAGTCGTTCCACTGACTACAGTTCACCCCTTATGTTCAGAATGCACACTTGAGGTGTATGATTTTGAGAGCCGGTGCACACGGCGGTTAGGTGGTGGTCCCAAGGTTAGAATGAGAAGCATTAATCATATTTGACAAAAAAATCTCATCGTTGTTACATGCTATGATGAAAATTTCTTTTATTACATTATTGCCCTACACACATACATGTAGACTTAGAAATCTATTCACTCAGTATTACTGATTTGAGTATTTTCACCCCAATCCAGGTAACCAGAACCCAGAATGAGGTTGTGATAATCAAGAAGTCGTAAGTTTGGACATGCGTGTTGAGAGGGCAAAGGACGACAGTACAGGTAGATGTTGAGAGGGTAAAGGACGACAGCACAAGTAGGGAATACGCCTCATAATATTTAAATTTCCATTGTTGTGAACAATAAAGGTTTTGTCTTCTCTTGCATTAGTTTTCTTTATAATTTCAAGATTTATTGATTCATGCCCCTGAATCTCAATTATTTATTTGACTTATGCATGTGGGAAAATGAATACTCATATTCGACAGGGCCCGGATTTCAGGTCATTACAGTTTTGTTTCCCTGGCAAGTGGAGAAGAGTTGCTCAGGTGGGCACCATTTCCCCCTCTAAAATTGCAATAGAAAATAGGGATAACCGTAATCAAAGTAAACTGCATCTGAAAGAAATATACAGTCACCTTTTCAATATATCAATATATATATAGATTTTAATAAAAGGCTGCAAGGACAATACATTCTGACTGAAATACATCCTAAAAATATATTCACAATAGACGAGAAAGTTGTCCTTTAGTTGAACAACGAAAAATTATTTTTCTCTTCAAAGTTTCAGTGCATCACGGTCAAAGTTTGAAAAAAGATAATAAGAAACAATTGGCATCTAAAGAATGGGCAGGTAAATTTGATATTGTTGTGGTTGTTAATGGGTGAGAGAAATTCCAATTTTGGTACAAGTCCCACTCAAAGGTCAACTAGAGATTAGAACAAGCAAGTGACACTCAAGGAAAGGGCAACTAAATTTGATGTTGTTGTGGTTGTTAGTGGATGAGAAATACAAATTTGTTGTCATAATTATTAAATTTAAATGCTACAAATCATAGATATAATAGGCATGATATTAACGATAATGAAAACAAAAAGGAACCCAAAAAAAGTGCAATATCCTTTAGGGAAAAAAGCAAGTTCACACCATGATATGGATTGCAACTTCATTAAGGAAATCCCATATTAATAATAGTAATAATATCAGTTCCACAAAAGATGCCAAAAATAATGTACCTATTTTTTTCCAATTTTTTCCTTTAAAGCGTTGGACAGCTGTGCACAACAATGCATCCTGTGTACCAAAATCAAAAGTAATCAGACTTCAATTTTCTTGAGTTGTAACAAAGTAAACCCTACAAACAGGTATACCAAAAAGTAGAGAGAGAGAGAGAGAGAGAGAGAGAGAGTGAGAGAGAGAAGCTTAAAATGCCAAAAAACTTGTCATCATAATGCATTGATTCAGAAAAGCATGTTATCTGAGACATCCAACACAACAATTTCCTAAAGAAAATTTTGATGCACCTCATGATACTGTAAGGAAAGAAAAGCAAATAATCATCAAAACCCTATTCTAGCGCCTACTATAATGATATAAATAAATATCACATAAATAGAAAAGACATTATGCGCATTACTTTTTAAAGTAAAAGCCATGTAAAAGTAAAACGGTTGTCACATATTATGGAAGCAAGAAAAGCAGAAATCCAGAAGAATAGGTTGAAGAAAGTTTTTTTTGTTTTCGTTTTTCTAATATCAGTAACATGCCTCAAACCTGCAACCTCATGGTGTCAACAATAAGCACCTACCAATTATTTTTTGAAAAAGAAGCACCTTCCAATTTTGCCAGAAGATTAGGGTTTTGACATTAAATGGCCAAACAAAGCAAGAACCATATGAAGCAACTTTTAGTGGAAAAGGGTTTTGAATAACCAAAACAAAGAAAATCTGGGTTTCCTATGCACAGTCCTTCCATTTTAATTTGGAGCCCTCTCTTGCAGAGTCTAGCAACCTTGTATTTCTATAGTTTCTGGCATAGAATATAAGATCAATGGCAGACCTGGGTGGTCCGGGTGATGGTCAAGTGGAGAAGTAAAATACAAAAATAAGAATTTTAATAGTGTATATAAGGGAGCTTCTCAAATCACGTGGGTGCGTGTGTTTGGGTCCGCCCCTGTTAATAAGATGAATGGTTTAGGTATTAGGAGGAGCATAATACAAGACCATGCTTGTGACTGAGGTAAGTTATACATTCTTTCTATTTTCATTAGACTTCAGAAAGTATGGGCATTAGCAGCTGTTTCTTTTACTTTAAAGGGGGTGTTTTCTAATTTGGTATTGTGCTTTCATGTCAGTCCAATCAGTTGGTTTGGCTCTTTTGTCTTGCTTCTTGTATCATCCTTTTTTAATGTATAACAGATAAAAAAAGATTACTTTGAAGGGCAATATTAGCTTTAGGAAAAGCCGTTGTTAAGGAACATAGAAGCTTTTAACAGAGAGGTCTTGGAATTGCTACTTGGTAATTGCCATCATTTTTCCCCCAGAGTACTTGCCTAGTTGATTCTTCATCCTATGCTCTATCTATCAGTTGGCAACAGGCATACATGCTAAAAACATCTACAAAGCAATTTTACAGTCAGACCCTAAATATTCAGTAAGACTTATCCAAAACTTTTGAAGCTGAAAACAATTTTACAAGTATATATTGTAAAAAAAAAAAAAAAGTGATGATGTGGGGGAAATGATTGCTAATAAATCAAGGATGAAAGCCTTATTTCCCATCTTCCTCCAAATCAATATCACAGGGAAAACTATCAGCAAGAAATGCATTCATTTTGGTTTCAGTTAACCAGAACAGCAAAAGACCAATACCCATACTCCCTGCACTCTAAAAGAATGACAAATTAACAAAGAAAACACCACTGAAATATTTTGCTTTAGAACAAACTAATTTTATGTCATCTGCAAATAATCAGAGGATAAGGTAAAGGATCATAAGTTCATAAATACTCGGAATAATTCAAACTCATCCCTTACAAAATGAAACTTCAGAGTAGCAATTCAAATAACACTGGAAAGATACTTCTGATGACTAAAGGAGAATTAGTTCTTAACATGTTTACTTTTTTTTATTGTTACTATATCATTATAATTTATGTTTTTAAACATGCCCATGAAAATATTCATTCACCTCTTCCGCTGTCCATTGCCCCTTGGACGAACGTCGTGTAGGGCCACTTGTCCTCCTGCAAAAGCATCACACCAACATACTAGGTAAGCATTACCGATAAAAGAAATGGTAATGCACTAGTTGACCATATTCCCATCAAACAAAAAGCAGTCATTTTCGGCTCCTCTAATCATACATTCATTGGTGAAAGGAACTGACGTGGAATTGTGGCCCATATCTCCAAATGGAGTGTTGCCACAATTGAGTCTCATGATGAATAAAATAATAAGAGAAAGTAAAGATTGTTCCAAACTTCCAAACTCTATACATGTCAACTTTCAAGGTAGACCAGAAGCACATTTAATCTTCTTGTTGGTCTCATCAATGCTAAAATCCAGAAGCTTCAATCAGATCCTCACCCCAAAAATCCGAAATCAATTTTTTTAAGACCCACTTATCATCTACGTATCCACTCAACTTAATGTAGAACTTAGTTCAAGATTGGCAAGTCCTTCATTGCAATCCAGTGGACCTCCTTGCTTATAGCACACAATGTCCAATTGAAACTCAGAGAGAGAGAGAGAGAGAGAGAGAGCACACAAGTGGGACCCACTTGGACCTATGCCAATCATGAGGAGTTGGGGGAATGTAGAAGTCTCATTGTGGAATATAAGTGGATGAACATTGGTGATGGGGGCATCAAGTCAAGGAGGAGCAAGAGGACATTACGTAACATGATCCCGATGTGGATGGATTACCATTTCATGGGACTAATCCATCATGGTTTGCAAGATCCACCGTTGGATTAGGGTACAGAGAAAGAAACACCTTTGAAGAGCTCCCTACGCATGCAAGCGGAAGGCCCCACACTGGGATGTGCCAAGGGAGAGGAGTTATTGCTGATTTAGAGATGTTTTAATTTTAAATATAGGTCCCAAGCTGTTTAGTAGAGTTATGTAATAAAGAAGGGTCCCATAATATGAAGTTTAATTAAATGTGTAAAAAGGAGGGCCCCGCAACTTAAACTTTACTCAAAGTTGTCGACAAAAGGGGGTACTTGCGCACGAATCCCCATGCACAAGTCTCCCATTTGGCCAACCCTTTTTTTTTTTAATTTTCTTTCTTTACGTCTTAGTTGAGACTTTATTAGATCTTTTAATCTTGACCATTCATTGTTTTGGGGTTGAGTTTCTTTTCTTTTTAAGTTGTAACTCCACCATTGGAGATGATTATGAATGAATAAAAGAAAACCCTTCTTCTTGAAAGCTTCTTGGAGTTCTCCTTAAAAGGTTTTCAGATTTCCTCGCCCTAGTTGGGGAGTTTAGTGTGAGGCCAAGAAATCCATCTTCTTTAAAGGTATCCTCCTTCTTTCTCTTTCTTTTGATTAAGAAGCCCAGCCCTTCTACTCAGATCTCTGCATTCAGCCCCAAGAAACCCTAATTTTTCTTCTTGGATCTAACCTAATATTGGCCAAATGAAGGAAAACCTTCACAACAGTCCTAAATCTGATGTTTGGCTATTCCAAAACCTGTATTCAGATCTGAAATCTAATAAAATACAGTCCCCACAGCCATTAGATCTGAGTATCTTTCATATTGGACATATCTAAACCCTAGGTTTGGACCCTATACTTCGTCATATTGGAAATACTCCGTTCTGTCAGCACATTCAGATCTAAATTTAGATTTTCAGATCTGAAAATTGATTGAACTTGAATCCCTAGAGTGGTTGGGAGTTCTAATTCCTAAAGATCCATCCCCCACTTTGGGGAAAATCACTTGTGGGACTGATCTTACATGGCTGATCAAACATAGAACTCTTGCTGAATTTAATTTTGTCTTTATGCAGGTGCCAATTTTTATATTAATTAGTGTGCGTATTATTTTGGTAATTGATCTCTATTTGCACATCATTCATCATTCTATAAATCCTGCATCAATTGGCCCCAAAGGATCATCACAATTGTAGTTTCAATAATTCGAGTCCTCAAAGTTAAACAATCAAAGTGTGCAGTTCCTTTTGTGATTCAATCCAAGGTGGATATTGTAGGAAAATAGAAGGGTTTAATATGGTATTTTATATCATTCATAGGGCCAGTGTGTGATTTCATTAATATGGAGGGTCTTCTATGTAATACCATATTAAACACTACCATTTTCCAAAAGATGCCAGTTCAAATCAGTGTCAGTTTGGGATGAGTGCAAACCTCTTATAGTGTGTATCGTGTGTGTGCCTCCAAGTGGGCCCACACAAGCCAATCACAAGGTGAGTAGGGTGGCATAAAAGGTCCTACTGTCAATTAGGTTTGGCATAGTGTCAACATGTCGGATCATCACAAGCATAATTTCAAATCTTAAAACCTAGAACAGGGTTCTGAAGTCAAATCAAATGTGTCAAGTTGGGACGACAGCCACTATGCAGGGAGGAGGTTAAATTGATCATAGGTGGCCAGGTGGGCCCCTGCAGGAGTTTTAATATGGTTTCCCAATCGACAAATGAGTGTACAAGCAAAACCACACACCACAGGCACATGAAAAGGAAAAAAGGCAAAGCATCAACACTAAGGTCATATAGGCCCCAAATAATATAATATTATTGATCGTCGTATGTTGTCTTGCAGCAAAGTTACTTTTTGAGTTTTACCCATGCAAAGGTCTTGATTTCTGAAAACCATTGCCAGCCCCATCAAGAAAGGCAGCAGCAGAACTGTCACCTGTCCTATAGTTCCCTGTCATCTCACTTTGCATTTTGCGTTTGCTGGAAAATGATGCGACAAACACTGATCTCCACTCTATCGGCTCTCTCTAAAATAGATTCCACGAACCACCATCAACCTCTCACCAAGGAGCGACAGCAATTCCCTGTGTAATGGAGAAACAATGAAATGAAACTAAGAAAGTACGACAGGAAAATAATGACATCCTTAACCGGAAAAATGGAAGATTTGTAGGAAATAAAATGGATGACATTGAATGCAAGAAATATGACAGATAAGAAAATGAAGAATGTAAAGCTATCCCAGAGAGTGATAATATGCTAATCAGACAAGAGACTTGAAGATGTTGTGGGGTAAGTAGTGATAGAAAAAGGACTGGTCTGGTTTAGAACTCTACCTTTACAATGAAAAACTGGGACCACATTTAGATAGAATACATCGTTGACCATAGGATAGCAAGAAACCATGCATTCCACTTATTTCTTGATTCGATGGCCCTTGCTGTCCATTAAGAATTTATGAAATATGCACCTTTATCACATTAGATCCATACATCCTTTTCAGGTTTCTTATGTTGGTTGTTTGGTACTCAGCAATGGGGATGGAAGGCTGTTCCTAGAGCAAGAGGAAGCTAGGGATCGATTAGGTGAGAAGTGGAGTACCAACCAACTGGGCAACCCTTTTTCAGGTTCTTGATGTACTGCCAAAATCATCTGAAGGTGATAACATGGGCCCACACATCAGGCCATCAGTTTATGTTGCAGAGGTCTCACACTGGATTATTCCTTGAAGCCTATGATGCCCAAACATGAAATGGATGTGGTCATGGATACAGGAGCAAGAATACGACTCTGCACTTTAGAAAAAACTAGGATAGGGATACAGATACAGCTGCACAAACCTCACCCCCCCCCCCCCCCCCCCCCCCTGCTTTTCTGTTTTATTAGAACATTTTTTTAAGTAATCAAATTATCATTGTTTACATTCCTTTCTAACATTTTTTTTAGGTAGGAAAAAGAAAACACTAAAAGAACTGTATACGAAATGATGGACCTGGTAAGAAGGATATGCTTATCAGTTTTTAAAATTTTTACACTTTACAGGCATTGATCTCCACTCTTAAATTAGAACATAAAAAGAACATGACTTTGCTACTCAAGACACCATAGTTCTTATCAAACATAAGCTTAGTCAGACAACCAAGCAAATCCAATTTTCAAATAGAATAGACCAGTCCTGAAATATACAGCATGCAACTCAATACAACAGAACTCAACCCTAAATTCACTTTCATTTTTATGGAATGAATAAGAAAAAGAACCAATCACCCAAAATAAAAATATCAATCCTCAAAACTTTATCAATAAAACATTTAAAATGAAAACACCTCCAACCTTCATATTGGGTTTTATAATTTATTCAGCTGAATGTGCTTCCATCTTAGACTTTTTACTGACAACCTTTCAAGAGTTGAATTTTCTTGGGTGTTTGATGTATTATTCATTTGATAAAAACAAAGGCAGCATTTACAGTAAAGCCCACCACAAGCTCAAACTGCAAATCATTCAAAGTAAGGCAGAATTTCCCAGACCCATTCCTTAAATCGATACGGAAACATGTTTTCAACTAAATGCATCAGCTCAAACCCAATTTTCCTCTCTCTTTTCCCCAATGCAAGCCTAAAACACCCAAATTTAAAGTTTTTTTCAAACGGAAGAAGAAATCCATCAAAATCCAGGTGAAACCCTAATCTTCAATGAGCTCAGCAATCACAATTAAAACTCAGAAACAAAAAAACCCTTGCTCAAAACGGAACCCTAAACAAATGGAGTTCAAATCCAACGAAAAGAACACCATACCTCACGTAATCGACTGAAGAAAAATCCCAATTTCAACATGGGATCGAGGAGATCAACGACGCAATCGATTGATTATGCATTGCAGACGCGAAAGGACGAAGAAGATCCGCAAAAGCGAGAGAGAGAGAGAGAAGAGTGTGTGTAAAAGGGCGGACAGTGGAGTTCAAGTAAAAGCTTGATCGAACGGTGGAGGTGAAGTAGATAAAGGCAGTGACGAGATCTCGGCCGTCCGTTTCGAGGGCGCTTTTTGAAGTCTTCTATTTGAGGGCGCTTTTTGCATTATAGATTCGAATCGCAACGGGAAGTCCACGTGGGACCTGCTGAGCAGGTGGCAGGTCGTACGGACGTTTTGCTTGTTTGGTGTGGTGACCGGATTCTGGAGCTGAACCTCTGACATTGTCAAAGATTAGAGTTTTGAAACTTTAAGAAGAGGTTTTGGCCTCTGATTATTGTTGATGAAAATCTGGAGCAATTGAATAATAAAGGAGAATGCTTTTAAGAGGTTCATAAAAGTTATGATTTAATTTAAAGATCTGGTTATAAGTAAATGTTAAAAGCTAACCTGTTTTTTAGCTCCCCATTATTGAAATATATAAAACTGATATGATTACTAATAAATTTCTCACACACAATGTCGCCCTTTGAATTTGTAATCTTATATGCAGGCAAATTGGAGTGCGCCCTGCAGCGGATGTTGGATTCAACATGTCTAAATTTATGATTTGCTTTGCTCAAGTGAATCATATAGTTTGGATAAGATCAAGCCAAAAATGGTTGGTTCCCTTTGATTAGAAGGAAAATTGTCATGGGGGATCAATGTGGGTGCCAGGGTTTTTCTTCTGGGGGTGGGGACCAAGAGATGGCTAGCCAAAAGTGGCTAGGGTTTTTATTCTAGCGGTGGGGACCAAGTAATGGTCAGCTGAAAGTGGCGAAGCTAGAATTTTTTTATTAGAGACAAAATATTCTATATTTAGGGCACATTTGACAATAAGAGAGATCCCTTGGTCCCACTAGAAGTAAGCTTTAACTCATGAGATTTTTTGAGGGAAAGGGTTAATTCTATTTTACTTTTTTTATAATATAGAGTATTCCTTACTAACCCAACCTTCGGACTTTTTAGCGTCCTGATAATGCAAAGGGTGGTAATTGAACTTAAGATCTTGGAGAGCTAAAGGTTCAAACCAACTGAGCTGCCACCCTGAGGACATTACATTCCACATTTGACTAACACGGTGAAATCAATAGGTTTTGGCCCATGTATTCTTTATTAGGAGACCACTATCTAGAAAATTTCTTTTGAAAGGGCTATGAATAAAAATAAAATAAAAAAGAATGTAGTTTTCAACATATATAGAGGTTTTTCTAAAAGTCAATAAGGTTTATATATATACATATTATGGTTGTGGTGGGGGTGGGGAGGGTGGTTTTGGATATGGCCCTTGTTGGCCCCCCTCTATTTCCTTCGATGCCAATAAGGATTTCTTCAATAACGATTGTTAAACAAAAATGGAAAGAGAGCACGAAAGAGTGAGAGAGGAAGGGAGAGAGAAGGAGAAAAGGATGGAGGGAGAGATAGAGAGGGATTTCCTCAAATCCAAGAGCGAGAGAAAGAGAGAGAGAATAGAGAGTGAGGGATTTCCTTAAATCCAAGATAGGCGATAGAGAGATTGGAGGAAAAAGGCAGAGACATAGAGAGATTGAGAGACAATGAAAGAGAGAAGGCGGCCGAGAGATGGATTGACATACCTGGAGCGAGCTAGATCAAACAAGAAATACGAAGAGCTTGGAGGCGATTGGGTTCTCCTCTGATGATGGCGGCTTCAATGGAGAGCTATGAAGCGAAGAACGAGGGTTTTGAACAAGTAAATACCCCATTCCTTCTTTTTTTGGTATCCCAACTAAGAGGCTAGATCCCCGAGACTCACACATGTAAGGTGATGGTAACTCACACGTGTGAGAAGTGTGTAAGAAGACACAAACTTACGCATGTGATATGATAGAAACTCATACATGCGATGAGACACAAACTCAAATATGTGATGTAAAACAGACTCACATATGCAAAGAGTGGGGAGCCCAAGTTCAATGCATAGTCCTCTTAATGAGAACTTCACTCTTTACCATTGGGTAAGGAGTCATTCTCAAATTACCCCTCCCTCGAGCATTGAAAAGGTGATATCCTACTATGGTGGGAGCGATGAGGAGTTAAGACTGTCATTTTCCTTTGCATTAGGGATTTTGGAAATGGAGCTACTAAATGTATATAACTTTTTACTCTTCTTACATAGCCCATTAAAAAAATTTAACTCCCCATACTACCCCCACCCCCTTCTCTCTCTACTCACCACCCCTCTCCCTCTCCCTCCCATCTCTCTCCTCCCACTCCCATCCTGCCGGCGGAGGAGAGACTCCTTCCCTTCCCTTCCCTCTCTTTCCCTAGCTTCCTCTTTCTCTTGCTTTTCCTCCTCTTCCTTTTCCTTTTCCTCCTCCTCTTCCTCTCCCTCGTCCTCCTCATCCTCTCCCTCCCTCTTCCTCTCATTTCCTCTCACTGTTGTTCTGCCTCGTAGGGCCGAACAAGGCAAAGAAGAGAGAAAGAGGGAGAGAAGAGGAAAAGGGAGAGGAGAGGAGAGGAGAAGGAAGAATAGGAGGAGGAGGAAGAGGAGGAAAGAAAGATGAATAAGAGGAAAAGAAAAGGAAAAGGAAGATGGGGAGAGAGAGGGAAGGGAGGGTGACTCCCCTCCATCGGCTGGAGGTCGCAGCCGGCCGAAGGGGAAGAGGGGAGGAGAGAGGAGGGAGGGAGAGGGTTGGTGCGTAAGGAAAGAAGGGGTTGGGGTAGTTTGGAGAGTTTCAATTTTTATTATTTTTTTAAATGGACTGTGTGGGAAGAATTAAACACTATGTACATATAACAGCTCCCCTTTGGAAATTCAATATCATTTCCCCCCTCGAATGCCAAACATAAATTTGCTTACAACCATGGAAACTGTCACAACCCGAGCCCAGGGTTCGGGGGTTAGCAAAAGCCAAACCTAATGACACACGTACTCCCGTGCATGCACACGTAGACCGAGTCTAAATGCACACGCACAAGGGAACATTCACACGTGCCAAGCAAGTACGCGGAAGCTGTAAATATCAGAAACATTGAACTAACAGTGCAAGAAGAGGATACAAGGAAAGAACTGACATAATTACATATGAAAGTTTTACAAAAAGAACAAAAGAATATATACAGTAATGACATGTCGTGCCAAATACAAGTCTGAAAATCCACAAAACAAGACTCCAATGATGCATGCCATGGACGCTCTCCCGTGGAGTGATCACATCCACTCCTCTAGGCCTGATGGGGCCCCGGGGGTCTCATCTGGAGTCTGGCCGACCGGCGAGGGTTTGGCAGGGGTATTTGGGCCTGCAACACCAAAACAACTGTGAATACGAAGATTCAGCAAAGTATAAACCATAGCAAGTTAACACACGCCGTGTCTAATAGAATAAAGAACATCATGTGATTAAAGAAGACATTTTCGTATACTAGGCTGTCATGCAAGAAAGAAATATGCTGCGTGAATCAAGGAATACATGCTGTGTACATAACTAATGGCTACTACATTACCATATGCTCCCAAAGGAGGGATCTTATAACATGCAAAGAACACCATTGTCCTGGCCAGGGTACAATGGGTCTCGGTTTCCTGGGGTCCGGTTCCCCAAGACATATCCATACTGCAGCAGGCCATATAAACTATACCAAATTCACCCCGTCGGGATCCTAAGGCTGAGGCTAAGTAGTGCCTGACCATACAGAGTCAATCATGGAAACCCTGAGTAGATCGTGTCAACATGTTATACGTGCGTATCTGTGAGTGAACATATCATACATGCATACTCAAGGTAAGGAGTCGAAATGTGAAGGTAACGGAATACAAGTAATCATATCAGAGCGTTGAGATCAATGATCGAATGCAATATGTTATGCAACAAATCATGCAAAATCGAATCATCTTGAGTTACAAACCAATTCTAATCTAATTATCCGGTGTTTCTAACCGTGCATGATGATGTAGTTTTAAGTTATTCGATGCACCTTGTCTAGTGTTGCATTGAATCGGGCGGTGCATAAAGTCCCTTAAACCAACACCCATGGGGAGGTGCTTAACATCCGGATAACGAACATGAATGATTCGCAGCCCTCGAGATCATTCACGCGTTGTATTACATTCCGTTGGGCAAGTTTAGGTGCTCTACATTCTATCATGAAGGCCATATCGGTCTTTTCCTTACACCTATCCTTGTTTTTCTTTCATTAGTCTAGTGTGGATACGGCTTAGCCGTGTGTGTGCTACGGCTTAGCCGTGTGTGGTCTACGGCTTAGCCGTGACTGGGCCGTAGAAGGTCTGTCAAGTGATGACTCTCAGTTATTCCAGAAAATGCACCCTGTACTGATCTACGGCTGGGCCACGGCTGAGCTTCGGCTTAGCCGTGCCCTAGCAGTAGAGGAAAACTGGGTTTTTCTCCCCTCTGGACTTTGAGCCGTAAGTGTCATACGGCTTAGCCGTACCTGCACGAATTCAAGTTTCTGAAACACATACAGAATGTCTGGGAAGTATCAGAATTGCAATCCTTTAATGGAAATAGACAAGTACTGAATCAATGAGTATCAAATGGGCTGTAAACACATGTTTCCATATTAATTCATGTAAAACCAACCAAATCACATGCATACCAACATGGGTTCTCAAAGTTATGGTTATACTTGCCTTGATTGGAAATCAATGACACACTTGTTGTCCTCAAGCCCAAACACAACCTAACACACACTCAACCAACATGCATGCATGAGAATTGGGATCACAAACACACCATGCAAATGAGAAACAAGAAGGAAAGGAGATGAGAGGAATGGAAGGAAATCCACTCACCTCACATGCAAAGACCCAACTTCTTCTTTGATTGATGGAGGAGAGAAATTTGGAGAAGAGAACTCAAGAGAAGGAGGGAGAGATGAGCTCCACGTGCAGTTGAGGAAGAAAAAGGAGAGAGAGAACGAGAGAGAGAACAAACTTGTCGATCTTAAGAAGTTATATAGGTTAAAGTGGTGTCCAAATTACAATGAAGGCCAAGTTAGAAGTGAAATTTCAGTTTGAGTCAAATCCAGGTCCAATCGAATCACACGACCTCGGTTGCAAATGACGTAGTTACGAAAGTTAACGAGCTCAATGAAAGACACGTGTTGACATCAAGATGATGCAAAAATGACCATGTCTTAGAAAAGCTAAAATTACGAAAAAGGGCTTGGTCTACTTAATCTAGGTCAAACTCAACCCAACTACCTATCCATGACCCGTAAGGAAAAATAAAACATAAACAAAACACGATTGGCAACGAAAACAAGATTAACTAGCCGCTAAACGAGGTCAAGCTGGGTCGGAGTGTTACAGAAACTCAAAAAGGAATCCTCTTTGAGGGTTTTCACCAAACATGATCTAATGGTTTTTTCACTAGTCATTCAAACTGCGTGTTTTTTTTTTTTTTTTTTTGCATTTTAAAAACTTACAGTGCAACTTACTCAATCCTATTATAAAATGTCCAAAAAAAAAAAAACATTGTCACCTCTCTATAATAGCTGTACTTTTAGTAGTTTCAACATAGCCGTTGGTCCCTTTTGTGTGTGCATGTGTGGTTAAACCTCTCTGCCCACCTTCCTTTTAAATCAAAACTAAAAGAAAAGCCCAAAAGTAAAACATGAACTCCTTTGAAGAAAATCGTTGGATGTGGCTAAGTACAGTGAGTGAAAAACTCACCATCCTACAAAAGGGGTGATTTATTTTACCCCATTTACATATATAAACACTACGCATGTAAAATGAATTCACACCTTTTATGCTTGTTTTCAAATTTTACGCATGTGATGTGCAAATTGCATGCGGTTTTAGTGTATAAATGACATGCAAAAGGCCTTGAACATTTTCCGGATTCACACCCATATAAAAAAGATGGAGCTACAGTGCACTCCATGGCCATTGCGCCTTTTTTTTTAGGCCCTCAAGCATGATCTGACCATCCAAACTATTAAGATTGCCAAAAACGGCAATGGTGAAGAATTTCAGCCATTTGATCAATATAAATTGTGAGATATTATGAAACAATTTAGGCTGTTGAACTTTACTTCTGAAATTTTGTGGGGCCCATTTTCACAATTCGAATTATTAGTATTGTTCAAAATGTTATTCTTAGCTTGGCGGTCAAAATTTAGGAGTTGATTCAACATAGATATTGAGATATCTTCTAAAAACAAATAAACCATTGAATGCATACACCATTGTTACAGTGCACTCCATTGGTTGAACAATTAGTCCATTTTTTTTAAAAATTTTGGATCATCTGAGCCTCAAATGCAATATCTAAACCATTGAGTCTCATTACAAGGCCCAACTCAGCTAGTGTAATCCTTCATGAATTGTAAGATATTTATAAAAAAATGGAAGACCTATGATCTTCAATTCTAATTTTTGTGGGCTTTTTTTTCCCCAATCCAAACTGTTAATCCTCTTCAACTGGCCGATGATACTTATTCTATCAAATCTCATTACTTGATTCAACTTGGATTTTTCAAAATTTGTGAAAAACATGAGAACCGTGAAGTGCTATTAGATTCACATTTGAAGAGGTGTGAAAATGACAAACAAATAATTTTGTTTTACATGTAAATCATTTGCATGTGAGTCATTTATATATGTAAAGCACTTTCACATCACATGTGAAATTAACAAATGACCCAGAAGTCTTATCCTGCTAAAGTTCACCTAAAGGGATGATGTCTAATTTTCAATCCCTTATGTCAATAAAAACAAATCCTCCTAAACCTAAGCCTGCCACTTGTGTCGAATTTCCAATCCCTTATGTCGACAGAAGTACACTTACATTTTTTAACAATACATTTCCACCAAAACCTTTAGCCGTGATTAGAGACAACATAAGTACTCTTTAGAAGTCTCCATCGGGGAGCCTACTCCCCTTCAACTAGAACCCGATATGCGTACTTTTAGTGATGCATTTTTTTTACCCTTATATTTATTTAGTTTATTTAGCTAATCATTCATACAAAAAGCTTGAGGTATTAGTAGATAAAGTATAAATAACTCTTAATACTCCCCTCTCGTGGAGCCCACTTAGCAACACTCTCCATTCCGACCAAAATTTCAAGTCATTGGTAGATTCAACATAAATAAATTTCCTTTCAATAATATTAAATCCATCATAATTGTTAGTTCACCATTTAATTAATTGTGGATAGCAAGAGCGAGTAACAGTGGAGTTTGGGGCTTTGTGAGTAATTTGCCTGTTATAACAAAGTAAATAAATTATGTACTCTTATTAACATATTTATCACATTCATAGGAATTTAATTATGTGAAACAAATCTTGCAAAAAATGTATTACTAAATCTTTCATCCCTTGTCTCTTTAATATTTATTCTATCATTACAAATACAACCTCTGGTACCAGTGATTGCATTTCTATAGTCCCCATAGCCACTTTTAATTTTTTTTTGTCTTTTTTGTTGCCCCAAATTGCAATCCAAACCGTTCAATTAATCTATTGAATTGATAAAAGTAAAGACCTCAAGCTGATTACCTTAAACCATCATAGATCTTGTGCAAAATATTTAATTAATTCTCAAGTTATAGATCTAATTTTCTGCAGTTAGTGGGCTCCTAATTCATGTTCCAAACCATCCAACAAAATTCATGATCCAAACCATCCACACCTCGTGGTCTTGAAAAACTTATTTTTTTCCAAATATCGAACAAACCCAAATACATCCAAAGCATGGATGTTCTTCAATTACACGGAAACTCCCGCGGAGCACCAAATAACTCCCCACATCTTTTTATTACATGTGGCATGTGGCTCTCCAAAGCCATGGGAAAAACATAACCAACCATACAGAGCGGATCAACGAATGCAGTGAATAAAGGGTTGGAGAAACTCACTGCCAAAACCCTAGCCGTTGAAACCCCTAAAACCCTAGCAATGGAATCCCTGGGCGTCCTGCTCACCTACCCGATGATCCCCTACCTGGAAGAGGAGCTCAACAAGCGATTCAAGCTCTTCCGCCTCTGGGAATTCCCCAAGAAGCAGGAATTCCTCCAACAGAACGCGAATTCCATCCACGCGATCGTTGGCAATGCCATGGTTGGAGCCGATGCCGATACCATCGATGCCCTTCCCAATCTGAAGATCGTGTCGAGCTTCAGCGTCGGATTGGACAAGGTCGATCTGGGGAAGTGCAGGGAGAGAGGGATTAGGGTTACCAACACGCCTGATGTGCTCACGGATGACGTTGCTGATCTTGCTATTGGGTTGATTCTAGCGGTGCTGAGGATGCTCTGCGCCTGCGATCGGTACGTGAGGAATGGGCTCTGGAAAAAAGGGGAGTTTCAATTGACTACAAAGGTTGCATTTTTATTCTTCTTTACTTGATTCTGATGTTTGAATTGTGATTGTGTAATTTTGGAATCTGGGGTTTGATTGGTTTTGGGATTTGGGTTTTGATTCGTTGTTGTGAATGAAGTGGCATTTGGATAGACTATGGAAAAAACCGAAAGAGTATTTGGAAACAAAAAGATTCCACTTTGATGAGTGTTTCATCAGTTTGATGCAAAATGCAAGAGGGCTCAGTTTTTCTTTAGTTCTAATTTCCTTTTGCTGCATCTGGGATTCAAACTCGCACACCCTGCTCCTAACCAACTGAGCTATGGTCCGACTGTAGCCGGGAACATTTTTCTAGATTTCTAAATGTTAAATACCAAAACTTAACATATTTAATTGGTAAAGATAAAACAACAAGACAAGATTTTTTGACTTGAGGGGATGCATATTTTGGTTTAGAGTGTGTACTAATGAAAGAAAACGTTGTTTTCTAGTATTTTAACTTTCTTTTTTTTTTTTTTTTTTGGGATTTTGTTCACTTGCCTCTGGGTTGAAAAAAACTCCCACTGCAATGGCCACAATGGCCATGACATGTGATGCTGCTTAGCATCACATAATTTTTTAGGGTCAACCATGATTTTAAACCATGAGTAGGGCACTGGATAAGTGTTACTGTGCCAAAACTGTTGAATGAAAAAAAAAATTATAATAATCATATTATGGAGAGAGTACAAGCCAGCTTGAACAAACGTTGAGCTTGGTTAGTTGGGTTTGGTTAGGCCTGATCCATATTGCTGCCGTAGGTATGGTGATGGAAGGTAGATGGGAAGTTGAGGAAGGCAGATTGGTATATTTTAGCATATTTGATGGATTGTGGCTAAGAGCCATCAGCACTATGGGGTTTTCACACACATCTTGAAGCCATGCTAATGAAGAGATGCCAAGGAGTCCTCTCTGAAGGGTGAGAGAGCCTTTTTTTTCTTTTATTCATTAATTTAAGTCTTAAGACTGAAAAAGAAAACGATAACCACTGCCTTCATCAGGGTATCATTTACAAGCTTATATAGACTAGTAGCCAACCATCTTTTTTCCAAATTATGGGTCACGCTTTATAATTATGGGAGATTTTTGGCTAACAAACCTTGTTAAACTTGATTATATTTAGTAGGCACCCAATGAATTTAAGCGCGCGCACACACACATAGCATTTTTCTTTGATTATGTTGGGTCACACAGTGCATATTCAAGAAGAAGTACCATAGTGTATGTTGTTTGCATATAATATAATATTGGTGGATGAATCAAGAGATGGTGTAAATGCAAAACTCGAGAGATTTGGGGGGGAGGGGGGGCATTAAAATATAGAGGCTTTAAAATAAGTCGTATAAAGACAGAATATATAGATTGCAACTTCAGTGGACTTATACAAAGTGTTGAAACCACTGTTAGAATTGAAACCCATGAGATGCCACGTAAAGATTCTTTTTGGTACTTAGGCTTGATGATTAGTAAGGATGGGGAGATTGACGAAGATGTAGAGTATAGGATAAAAGTTGAATGGTTGAAGTGGAGACTAGTTTCTGGAGTGCTTTGTGACAAAGGAATGCCAACGAAATTGAAGGGCAACTTTTACAGGACAGTTGTTAAACCAGCTATGACATATAGAGTAGAATGTTGGCTAATTAAGAAAATGCACTTACATAAGATAGATGTAGCGGAGATAAGAATGCTTAAGTGGATATGTGGTAAAACTAAAAAAGATAAAATTAGAAATGGGCGCTTTCGAGAGCATTTAGGCGTAGCATCAATAGGGGATAAGATTAGATAAACCCGTTTAAGATGGTTTGAGTATGTTGAACGTGAGCCGATAATTGCACTGGTGAGAAAAAGTTTGGCTATACAAGTGAATGGCCCATCAAGAGATAAGGATAGGCCGAAGAAAACATTGATGAAGGTCATTGAATCAGATTTGAAGAAGTTTAACTTATCTAAGGATTTGACCCAAAATAGAACGGAATGGAGAAATAGAATTCATATAGCTGATTCGAACATGGTTGGGATAAGGCTTTGATGATAATGAGGATGATGTGGGCCTTAAAATGTCTTTAGAAAATATTTCCCATTTTACTTTATTTATTTATTTTTATTGCGATATGGGCATCCTTTCTTCCTTTTATAAAATTAACCAAGGGGATTCATATTTTTATCATTAAAAAAAAAAAAAACTAAGGGCCTGTGTGATATGTATTAAAAGCACCCCTTCAAATGAGTTGTATATGAACTCCTATTCTGGCTAGTGGTCGCAACACTGGGTTCAGTTTAGCTTTGTGGGTAACACATATTACTCAACCCGAGCATGGCCCTTTTATTAATACCTGAAAGTTAAAAGGTTATACCTAAACCCTTAATTAGCCAGCTGGTCTGAGGATCACTTTCTGAATAAGAGTTTCGGTTATATCACTTTCTGAATAAGAGTTTCCAAACCTCAACCCATATGATATTTTATTTTATTTATTTATTTTTTGTTTTGTAAAAAAGCCATCTGAATTGTGTGCATGCTTATACACTCAAAACTAAGCACAGTCGATGGATGAATGTATGTGGTAATAGTCAATTTAGAAAGAATACCATTTTGTTTTGGTGAAAGATTCATCTTTAATCAGCTGAGTTACACAGTAAGAGGATATATGTGTTTTTTATGTTTTTATTTCTTATTTTCTGTATATTTTCGAGTGCGGATCTACCTGGCCTATGAGGCTTGTTTTTAGAGACTGGATCTGGTTTAATTCTGGATACGTGTGGGTCTCTGTGAAAGAGGAAAGATTTAAAACCAGTATTTTTTGGTACATGCAGAATATTTCTGATATTTTCTGAAAAGCTAATTGGAGAGATGTCCCAGCACTTTGTCCATGTTTAAACCCATGGTAAAGAGGCACTTGATGTTTTGATCACTAAATGAAGATCCTGCAATTTTCTTGCATGATTTGCTCATGAAGAGCAGATCTATGGATTCAATAAATTGAAACATTAACTATTGTGTACCTTGAACTTTCAGAGATGATAGTTTGCAATAATTGCATCCCTGTTTGGCAAGAGCCTGTGGCAAAATGGAAGGTGCTTACCATTGTAACCTTGGGGTTGTGGTTTCAAGTCCTGTCTGTTGCAAAATTGAAAAAAAAAAAAAACCGGAAAAAAGGGAAATAAAGAAAAAGAAAAAACTCTAGCATAGCATTCTAGTGCAAATTGAATTGATTTTGATCTGAATTATATTGATAGTGTATTTTTCCTGTTCTGTTGTGTGGTGTGACTGGAATCAGAAACTACAGTAGGTGGGATCCCTTTCTTAATTGTTCTTCTTACTCTTGTGTCTCAGATCAGTATCTTACGTCTGGTTCAGTTCTTTGCTGCTGTGTTGCACTATGAATAGATAAGCATCCAATTTTTAAAATAATTGAATCCTTTATTTTTTATAATATTTTTAAATGCACCCTGAAGTTATTGTGCTTCTCTTGGGAAAGAATCTTGTGGACTATATTTCTTTACATTGTTTTGTTGGCTAAGTTTCTTGCAATATGATATGAGGCTTGTAACTAATTGTTTTTCCTGGATTTACCTTATGGTGTACCCTTGCAGTTCACTGGCAAAACTGTAGGCATTGTCGGGCTGGGCAGGATTGGTGCAGCTATTGCCAAGCGGGCTGAAGCATTCAGCTGTCCCATTAGTTACTATTCTAGATCAGAGAAGCCAAATTCCAAGTACAAATACTACCCTAACATCATTGACTTGGCAGCCAATTGCCAGATCCTTGTGGTTGCATGCCCACTAACAGAGGACACTCGCCACATCATCAACCGACAGGTCATTGAGGCATTGGGTCCGAAGGGCGTGCTTATCAACATTGGACGAGGGCCACACATTGATGAGCCTGAGCTCATGTCTGCTTTGGTTGAAGGCCGTTTGGGTGGGGCTGGGCTTGATGTATTTGAGCATGAGCCTGATGTACCTGAGGAACTCTTTGGGCTTGATAATGTGGTGCTTTTGCCCCATATGGGGAGCGGCACGTGGGAGACCCGCAAGGATATGGCAGACATCGTGCTCGGGAACTTGGAGGCCTTCTTTCTAAACAAGCCCCTCTTAACTCCAGTGGTATGAGTTGCAAGATGGGAGCATGAAGTTGTTATGGATGTTGTTTGCAATAATATATCTTGGGAGCTCTGAATTATAATTGTTCATGTTGGTGGGACATTGTTGATGTGTAGAACTGAAGATTTTTTGCTATAACTTGCTGCTACTACTCAGTTTCAATCAAATGCTCCTAATTCTTTTGGGAATTAGTCAGAGCACACAGGCTCATTCCAACCTTGAGAGCAAACATCATGAAAAGATTTTCTTTGCTTAAAGGTTAAGTAATGAAAAACAGACTAATTTATCTATAGCTATGCGTTTGAATGCATCATTTTCAAGCTATTTTTGAGCAAGAGAGTCCAGAACGGCCCATTTGGATCTTTGTAAACTGGGTTCAAGTTACTCGGTTTGCATGTCAAAGAAGGTTCATGCCTTCGGATAACAAGGGTAACAAGTTGAATTTGTTTTGTTATTTCTTTTTTCCATATAACCAGAGTTAATATGCTTGATTGCTGGGTAACTGAGTTCCGACAATAAAAATAGGGTGAAATGGTTTCAACGTCATGGTGGTGGTTTTGGTCTCAACTTGCCATGGAAATGAAGCTTAGTGTGAACTGTGAACCATGAGTAAGTGTGAACCCTAGACTTATCATGGACAGGGCACTTTAGTAATGAATTTGTTGCTTTCTGATGACACTGACGGGCATATAAGACACTTATTGCTTGGATTAGTGGTCACCTAAAAAGTAGAGGTGTAACGGTTCGGTTGACCGTGGGTTTTAGAAAAACAGTTAATTGAACTTTATTATACGGTTTTCAGTTTTTAAAAACCGTAACCGTAACCGTAACTGTATCTTAAAAAAATTGTTAAAAAATCAAACAACAGTATTAGACGGTTCATTTAGGATTATTTGTACTAACAAAGGATTTAAATATTGGATGGCTGTGAAGGTTTTGTTATAAGAGATCAACGGTTGAAAGTGATCTAAAATTATAACTTGAGGTGTAACAGTTCAATTAACAGCACATGATCGAATCGTATGTTAAAGTTCAGTTATTCATGTGTAGTTAATCGAACTGTTTGTTAAAGTTCGGTTCGGTTAATAATTGTGTGTCATAACTAAAAACCAAATCGAATTGTAAAGCACAATGTTTTGATTTTAATAACTATAACCGTAATTGAATCGTGAAACACAGTTATTGATTCGCTCGGTTACACCGATTTGATTGTTTTCGATTTTTTTTTACATCCCTACAAAAAGGATGAAAGACGGAAGTTTTTTAAATGAACATGAGTTCTTTGGAGCTGTATGTACAACAGGTGAACAGACAACATGAGGTGGGAACGTATCGTAGAGTTGAATACAAGTTATCCTTCTTTAAAAGAGCAAGGGAATTTACTACAGAGTCTCCTTTTGAAAAAGACTAGTTTCAGCTGATACTATTCCGAAATATATGTTCTATATTAGTTCTTTATTCAAATAGACAAGTCATTCCCTTTCACAAGGGTAAAAAAAGAGTTTGATTGGAATGTTTGTCATCCTAGGTTTGTTTCATCAAGGATTATTGTGAAAGAACTTTCCTTGATGCTTGATATAGATTGCATAAAACTAGCACCCCCTCACCTGTAAAATCTAAATTTTCCAGAATCACAAAACATTACTAAGGAGACAAAATATGCGGAGATAAAACGTTTCTCGGACTCGGTAGACAAAATAAGCAGAGAAAAATGTATACAGTGAGGCTAATGGTTTGTATGTTTCTGTTATCTAATGAAATCTAATGATCCATGATTACGAAAAAATAATAAAAATAATAAAATAGTCATTTCTCTGCCTTTCTATGACTCCAAAAGGCTTTAACCCTACAGTCCAAAAGGCTCCCACTGCAAGACAGGTTTGACATAGGATAGATACTAAGCATGTGGTTTATCATTGGGTAGATAAGCTATTTAGAGAGGAAAAAAAAGTACAATTGTCCATCTTTATGTCGCTTTTGTTGGTTTTGAAACACACTCACCAGGTATCAGGTTTTATGATGACACTGACGATGTGCGTCCTGCATCATTTTCTTCTTCCACAACAGCAGAGGATATAGATGTAACCGGAGCGACTGACCAAATATAGCATGTTTGTAGTTATCTATTTGGAAAGTGTTTGTTGACCAGAACATAATTGGGGAGCGTCTTGGTTGGATAACTATAGATTGTTGGGCACCTAACCGGCTTTGGGTTCATCCCGGATAGCCAATTCTGCTTAGAACAAATGACCCACTTGAACTCTCTTTTTTCTTCAACGTCTAAAAAAATAACGACAAAAATATCGACTGTGTGACCCACCAACGCTAACGTCCCCATCGCCGTAGCCATCAAAAGAGAAATTATGCACCGGGCCACCGACAGCCAACGATTTCAACAAGCCAGGTGCGTTAGGAAACTCTCAAGCTGCTTTGTTCTGAGTAGGATGTTAGGGCCCTCATTAGCAAATCAACTAGCTAAGCAGGCCCGTTAAAAGGCACAGGCTAACAACCATCTGTCATCAACAAATTAATCACATTATTCATCATATGATCAATTTTACGACGGCCTATTGGATCCATATTTGGAAGAATATCATCATACACAGTAAGGGGTAGCTCAGAATTTGGCAGGCACCACTGCTGCTCCTCCATGTTAGTAATTTTTTCATGACAGAGAGATTTAGGAGGATGATTATGTAAGACCAAGCTCAAAAGCCTTGCTTAGTTGGGCTTTGATTTTTAATTAAGATTGAGCTGGAGACAGCAAGGCATCTAACAGCAAGCTGCTCATTTGCTGTGATCCTACCAAAATATAAATATGTCGACCGGTGTGGCCCACCTTATGTCCAAATCATCAGGCCATGGCCCACAGTTAATCATCACATCCCATAAGAAAAACAGCAGAACCCAACCCTCAATGCTAAGAAAGGCTGAACGAATCCACAGCTCTTATAACTGTTAACAGATACATCTTCCGCCAAAAAGAGAGAACCAGAGATCCAACGGTCCTGATCAACTCTTCCCTTGATGAGGCCCACTTCGATCATCTTCTTCTAACCATATAGAGAATCTTCCCACACGAAGAAGAGAAACGTACCGAGACACAAACACAAACAGAGATGTCGTCTGCGAAGTCGTCCAGGTCGAGGGCGTCGGCTCAATCGGCACCGTCGAAGGGAAGAGCCAACGGTCAGGATGGAATCGCCCAGCTCGAGGACAAGCTCAAGGCCTTCAGGACCGACCAGTTCGATCCGGACGCCTTCCTTCAATCCAAATGCCAGTCCATGAACGAGAAGGTCTCATTCCTTCTTCTCTTCTTTTCGCTTTCATTGCGTGTTTTGTCACGGATTCATGACAGTAAGCACATGATTTTGTGGTTTGGGTTGTGGGTTTTGATTTGGTTTGTTTTGGTGTTTGCGATCTGGATGGGATTTTTGATGGGTTTGGGCTTTTCGCGGTCTGGGTGCGTTTGGATGTGTGGTGTTTGATTAAATGCTCATGTGGAATTGATGGGTTTTATTATTATTATTTTTTTCATCTGCTTTGTGTTTGGGGCGCTAGAGGAAAAAAAACCCACATTGTGGAATGCTGATTTGAACTTGTTTTTGGAAAATTTTATGCTCTAAACGTGTATCAGTTGGTTGATGCTGACTTCTATTGGAGTGAAGAAGTTGTTTACTATGAACAGTACATCAACATGCTGTGGCTCTGAATTCTGCTGCCAAATGCATCAAAGGAATTGTTTTCATGTGACTTGCTCTGAAATATTCCACATTCTTGTAGTTTGGAGGACATTCTGTTCTAAGTATTTGTTGTTATTCCTGTTTGATTTGGGCCTAAACCTTGAGTTGAACTGCTGCTGTCTTGGTTCCCCAGAGGGCATAGTCATTCTTTAAATATCCAATGCTGTGATGGGCATAGGGATCACACTCATGAGCTCTTTGAGTTAGCACCAGTAGAACCGAATTGAATCACACCACGCAAGAAGAGCAGGAATATCCAAAAAATCCATAATATTGGAAATATTAGAATCTTTTTTTTTTTTTTTTTTTTTTTGGTATAGTAACTAAGCAGGGGGATATGGCAGCCACTTCATTGCATATTGTGTATTGCTGAATGATTATAAAATAACAATATTAATCTAATTTTTTGTCACATGTTTTCATGTTGGTTCGCTAATCTAAGTTAGAAACCATTGTTATTCATAATTCATAAGCAAGTTAGCATGTCTGTATATAACGCATGAATCATTTTTGCATGGTATTTATGGCGAATTCGTAATTATTTATTTGCAAATATTATAATTTTGTTCGTTTGTTCACAGGAAATAAAGCACTTGTGCTCTTATCTTCTAGATTTAAAGAGAGCTTCTGCGGAGGAACTGCGTGCAAGTGTTTACTCTAACTATAAATCTTTCATACGGTGAGTTGCTTTTGCTCAATATTTTTATTGTTTCTCAGAACGAGGATTGCCACTTTAGCATGTCTATGCCTATGTTTTAAGAAGGTAAAGTGTGAGATGTCATTTCAACCAGTACACCTTTTCAATACATAAATAATTACATACATATGATTTATACTAGTATAAATAAGGTTGCACTTTGGCCGTCTTGAGCATTTCAATGAATTAGCCAGGGTTAAATTAACCCTTGTTAGAACATTTTTAATTTTTTTAATTCTTAAAATTGCAAATTAGCCCTTCTTTTCTTAAAATAAAAAAAAGGATGTGCTAATGGGGGCATACTAAGTCGAATCCTGGATATGGAATCTTTGGTTTTGGAAATTGGTTGATTCACTAATGTTGGGTGTAACAATCCAAAAAATAAGGAAGAAAATAAAAAGGATAACTGGGATATTTTGAGGAAACCAGACACCTCCTTTTGATGTTATGAGGGATTCTGATGCCTCCAACTTCTAATTTTATTAATTAACTAGGTGGATCATTACAGAAGCCCTCAATCCCATTTTCTATGGTTTTAATTGCAAAATTAGAAAGAGAAATTCTAAACCAACTAGGTTTTGTTAAAAGATTTCAGGGAGAAAGAGATGTTTCACACTCTAATACTAAATTAAGGATCTAGATCCAGTTTTTTTTTTTATTTTTTATTTTTTTTGGAACTAGATTTTGGTTCCAAACTTAGTTTTTCATACTAAAATTTCAAACAAGTGGATAGCCATGTGCAACCCTACATAAAATCTATTCACGTAATAGTAATAATAGAAAAATTCAGCTTCAATATAAGAGTCAATTGATGGACCTTGACCAACTTGGACGTAATAAGTTCAATATCCTGTGACTAAATGTTATTGAATTCATCAATTATAATTTAGACATCCATCTCTCTCTCTCTCTCTCTTTCTCTCTCTCTCTCTCTATATATATATATTTATATAGGTTAGTGCTACAAAATGCCCATATATTCAACTAATAAAAATAGAAAGAGGTTGCTGAGGTGGAGTTATCTTAATGACATTTGTTTCCTACTTTTTTTTCCCCCACTTTAGATGACTCAGATCTTTACTTTTTTTTTCTCCTACTTACAAGGAATGCTTTTTATCTCAAAAAAAAAAAAAACCTCCTTCCTAATCAATCTTGGGGAAGAAAAATTGGTTCCCATTCTTTTGGACTCTTGTAACAGTCCTCAATGCACCCCATTTATTTAAAAAAAAAAGGTCCATATTGTATGGCAATCACCAAATTTCATTTGGTAGGAGTTGCGCCTACCATCAAATGATCACTAAAAATACTTAGATGGGGACAGCTTATGAAAAATTCAAACTGATGAAATTAATTGACCCATCTTTTTTGGGACCCTCATCAAATCTCACTCAAATAGAGTTGGGCTATCATAAAAATCTCAAGTTTTTATTTATAATGATTAATCCTAATGTGGGCCCAGTTCTTGAAGTGAAGTTTACTAAAGGCTCATAACCAATTGGTGTTAAATTTGAAATAATCTCAATTCATCTTGGATATATGAGATGAAAGGCTTGGATTTCAAGCTGGACCCACTTTTCTAAGGTTGTCAATTCCAAATTGGGCCCACTTATCTAAAATTTTGCAGCCACCATAACAAAATAAAGAAAGTTAAAGAGAGTGTAGATGAACAAAGGTAGGTTTCATCACTTTATTTCTCCTATTTTAGCTCCAAAAGATTCTCCTAAAAAATAGGCATAGAGGACGTCCGACTACTTATTCAATATTGGGGTTGAAAACTTGTTATTTCATCACTTACCTTTTTTGGGGTGAGGTGTTAATATTTATTTGAACAACTCAAAAGGGGTGTTTTGCCCCCTTTTGAAATGGGGCGGTTTTGAGAATTTACATATATATATATATGTATAGGACAAAACTACTATGCATATGTCCCTCACACTATGATGAGGGACACTTCCATTTTTGAAAAGTATTGATGTGCGAAAGAACAAAACCATCATACATCATGCACCTTTTTTACCTTGTTAGGTCTAAAAAAAAGAATTGCCCCTCACCTTGTGGTGAGGAATGGATGCATAGTAGTCTTTCCCATATATATATATATTTAGGGAAAGTTAAAACACGCCAAGTGCAATCTAGTTGAGGATTTGGCTCAATATATATATATATATATTGCAATAGTAACAGTAATATTTTATTGATAAGAGATAACATACAACTCAAATTAGAGCATACATAAAAAAAAAAAAATACCTCTCAGAGTACTTGTACAAGAGAAATATACCAGCCACCAACCACAACTACACTACTGGTGCACTCAAAGTTTCAAATTATATGAACATTCACCCCCTTGCTTAGCTAGACAATCCACCATTCCATTTGCAGATCTACTAACATGCTAAAATGAAATTTGCCACTTAAAATCTCAAATTACCAGCCAAGAGAAATATACCAGCCACCAACCACAACTACACTACTAGTGCACTCAAAATGTCAAATAGTATGAACGTTCACCCCCTTGCTTAGCTAGACAATCTACCATTCCATTTGCAGATGTACTAACATGTTGAAATGAAATTTGCCACTCAATACTAGATGACTAATTTTGTTGAAAAAGAATTGCATTTTTTGTGGCCCTCTCAAAGATTTCACCCAAGATATGGCGTATGTAGAGCTGCTCTCCACAATAAGATTGGTGTCATAAGGTATGATAAATGCCGAGTGTTTTCAAATGGCCAGAACTTCTGCTTCATTAGAGTTTTTGATCCTGACATGTTTAGAAAACATAAACGTAACTTCCCCTTTGTGATTTTTTAGTACACATGCAATGCCAGTCATAGTTTCCCTCTTGCTGCTGCTTCCAATTTGAAATTTAGAATTCTGGATGGAGGAAAACACCAAAAGACTTTCATTTTCTTCTTTAGGACTTCCATCTTTAAAAGAGCTCTTAACTTTGCATGATGTTAGCTATCTTAATATCTACAAATTCCTTTCTAACACATGCATAGTTAGTGATCCTCAAAAGCACAACTACTAGTAGATCCTCCCTTGTCTATTCTTTTTTTTTTTTTATTAAAAATTCTATCATTTCTCTATTTCCAAATTGACCAAAGAATGGAGAGAGAAACAATCATCCATAAGATCATACTGTTTCCACCCAACGGAGTCCCCTTCCAAGCCTCAAACAACATTGCTAATGAACTTGAAAGACACCAATTCACACCACATTCTTTGAGGAAATACCCCCAAATAGACAAAGCGACATCATAATGAATGAACAAATGATCCATTGACTCCATCTCCCTCTCGCAAAGGCAACGCGTATCTGAAATGGTATCCAACATCAACCCCTTTTATTCTTAAGATATCTACTGTCGATATCTTCCTGCTACTACCAACCAACAAAAAACCCCCACTCCATGATAGATTAGCATAAAGAAACAAAATTCATGTAGTGAAACCCACTATCGTAGAGATAAAGCCTATGAAGCACGGACACTCCAAGATGGCCCCCGTGTCCGTGTCGGACACTTGTCGGACACGGACACGGCTCCGACACGCGGGGACACGTGTCCTGGAATTTTTTTTATTTTTTAAATTTCGGACACGGCTCGGACACGGGGTGGACACGGCAGGACACGGCTCGGATACGGGGTGGACACGGCAGGACACGGCTCGGACACGGCAGAACACGGCTCGGACACGTTGTGGACACGGCGGGACTAAAATATAATTAAAATCGGCTCAACTTGGGTTAAAATTAGAAAAAAAAAAGAGGAAGGGGGTAAATGTAATTTTTTTAAACTTATAACCCTAATGTTATATTCACTCTTCGTTTGTGAAATCAAATGGGGGGAAACGGCTGCATCTGGGAGACGGAGAAATAGAAGATGAAAAGGGGGAATCGCCGCCAGCAGTGAAACGAAGAAAAAGAAGAAGAAGAAGAAGAAGACAGTGTGAGGAAGATCTACTCCTGCGCATGGAAGATCTGAGCTTGACGAAGATGCGTGGAAGATCTCAGCATAAGGAAGATCTGCGTAGAAGATGCGTGAGGAAGATCTGCAACTGCGCATGGAAGAAGAAGGAGGAAGAGGAGGAAGAACAGGTACTGCTGTTTTTTTTTTCCTCTGCAGTGCTACTGTGCTGCTACTGTTTTCTTTCTTTCTTTTTTTGAACTACTGCTGTGCTGTTGCTGTTTTTTCTTCCATCTGACTGTTGCGCCGCCACTGCTGCTTTCTTTCTTCTTTTTTTTTTTCGAACTGTTGTTTTCTTTTTCCTTGTTTCTTCCATCTAACTGCTGCTGCTGCTGTTTTTTTTTTACTGCTGTTTTTTTTTCCATGGGATTCCTGTGCTGTTACTGTTCTGTTTTCTTTTTTTCTTTTTTATCTTTCAGTGCTACTATTTTTTTTTTCTTCCACGGGACTGCTTTGCTGTTGCTGTTGTGCTGCTGCTGGTGCTGTTTTCTTTTTTTTTTTTTTTTTTTGAATTACTGCTGCTGCTATGTTTTTTTCAGTGCTGTTTTTTTTAAATGGAGCTACTGTGCTGCTGCTGGTTTTTTTATTTTGGCTGTTGTTTTGTTTCTTCTTTTTTTTTCAAATTGCTGCTGCTGCTGTTTTTTTCTTTTTTTCAGTGCTGTTGTTTTTTTTTTCCATGGGACTGCTGTGCTGTTGCTGCTGTTTTCTTTCTTTTGTTTGTTTTTTTTTTCCAGAACTACTGCTGCTATATTTCCATGCTACTGCTACTTTTTTTTTTTCCAAAACTGCTGCATTTTTTTTCCTAGTTTATTTTTCAATGTGATAGTTTGTTTTTCAATGTGATAGGAAATTGATTTGATTATGATGTAATTGTGACATGTAATGTTGATGATGATTGATGTACTATGGGCTTATGGCCTACTATTACATTACATTATGCATTATAGATTTTATTTTTGATTTTTCCAGTATCAGTTATGTTTTTTCTTTATTAACTGTGACATTATACTTTTTAATTTGGCTAAAAATATAACTATTCTTTAACTTTATGATTATATATAAAAATATGTATATTTATTATTTGTTGTGTCCTAACCGTGTCCGTGTCCTACTTTTTTAGGATTTGCCGTATCGCCATGTCCGTGTCGTGTCGTATCCGTGTCCCGTGTCCGTATCCGTGCTTCATAGGATAAAGCTTTGATTATGATGATAATTAAAACACACCAAGTCTAAAATTCTAAAAGCCTTTAAAAAAAGTTCTTAAAATTCTGCAAATATCCGACTTGTTTTCCATTCTTTTTCTTCTTTTAACATTTTTTTTCACTTTATTAAAGGTTTTTTGGACTTTGATATGTGACTTGGTCTAACTCAACTGAGCGACTCAAGTGTGATGGAGTTGCAAACTGGATCCTAGTTTTTTAAAACCTTGATGAATTGTGAATTTGGAGAGATATACTTCATAAGTGGTGCATGCCTCTATTATGCTACATATATTAGATATACGCCCCAAATGCAACCAATGCCTTAGGCTAAAGCCTTGTGGTGTTCTTGGGTCATCTTGTTCTGTGGCAATCTTTGCAAACCTCAAATGCTTATAAAGACACCAGCATAAATGATCTAGAAATTGTTTTCCATGGAGAAGTTATATGACTGGAAACTTGGGGATGTGCAAAGTGTTATCAGATCATGCATTTGTACATGTTCACTGTGATTGGTAATCTAGACTAATGTCTAATGAAACCCACTGTGTGTAGGTCATACTTGTCAAGTAACACTGGTTGAAATTTAACATAAGGCCGTTTTCTGGTAACTCTTTGTCATTGTTAGTTTCAGTTTTTACTTGTAACTTTTTGGCTGCCAACTAAATGATTAGGTTTGTAATCTCGTTATTTTTGTAACATTGTTCAGACTTGAGCAGAGTCCCATCTGATTAATTATTTGTTGGATTGTCCAACATGTCTGAAGTTGAACCTTAATATGAGGTCTTGGATCGTATAGTTCCTCTTGTGCATAATCATCACTATTTTGTTCGCTTCTGCTGGATTTATTTTTAGTTTTTTGTTTTTAACCTCCCTTTGCACTACCATATGACTTGTTCATTGGCTTTGAAAAGTTTTTTTTTTTTACTATCTGATAGAAAAGGGGGATGTGCGTGTAGCATAGATGGAAGGTGCTTATTGTTGCAAGTTGCAACCATGAGGTTGAGGTTCAAATCAAATTATCTATAAAAAATGAAAAAGAGAAAAAAGATCATCATTGTTATCATCAAAGCTTTATCCCATTGAGTAAATGAATGCTACCAGAAAACTCTAAAAAAACTATACCTGAAAGCTCTAAAAAGCTAAGGGGTCGTTTGTTTGCAGCACTTTACATATGTAAATGGCTAAGTTACGTAATGGTTACGCACCATCATGTTTGTTTGGCTTGATTTACGCATGGGATATGTAAAATGGATGTGAAAATGATGTGAAAAAGACCTGTTTTTCTCTCAAAAATTTTCACACTTCATATGGTGTGAAAGGGTTACACATGTAACTGTTATGAGGCGCTGTTACAGTACATACCAATAGCAGTCTGCCTTTTTGATTTTTTTTATTATTGTAGGTCCCATTTTTATAATCAGAACCGTTCATTGTCTTCAGAAGGTAAAAAACGGCTAGCATACCAATTTTCAACCGTTAATGTTGCTTGGATGTTGAGATATCATCAAACAATTATAGCCGTTGGATTAATCTATTATACATGATAATCTCAGTCCGCCTTTTATGATTTTTCCGTTTCTGTGGGAGCCATGCATAAAATCAAAGTGGATCATCTTCTTGATAATATGAAACACGGCCACGTGTCCAATTTTCAACCGTTGATGTTGCTTGGATGTTGAGATATCATTAAAACAATATTGCTCTTAATCTATTGTAGATGGCAATCCCAGTCCTCCTTTTTTTTTTTATTACTGTGGGTCCCATGTTTTATAATCAGAACCGTTCATTGTCTTCAGAAGGTAAAAAAACGGCCAGCATACCAATTTTGAACCGTTGATGTTACTCTAATGTTGAGATTCATCAAAAAAATGTACAACCTATTACATTAACCTATTGTAAATGACATTTTCAATCCCTTTTTTTCAAGTTTTTAAATTATGGGGGGCCCAAAATCCTGATCTGAACCATGTATCCTCTTTATAAGCATTTTCACATCATATGTGAAATTAACAAACGGCCCCTAACACTATGGCTGATTTCAGCAGTGGATCCCACAAAAAAACAGCAGTAGATGATTCCATGGAAGCCATTGTGTGTGTATGTGTGTGATAATTCCATGTCAATCATCATATATTTCGTTCATAACTTGCCTCACTTTGTTCCTTGGGAATGCAAGTGTCGTTGGAACCATCTATGGGTTTATTAAATTGCCCAACATAATATATTGTTTCATAAATTGCTTCACTATGTTTCTCAGGAATGCAGGTGTCATGGGAACCAATACTGGGTTGATTAAATTGCCCAACTTAATATATTGTTTCACATTTTTTGTGTGTGTTGCATCCTTTTTAAAATTTGTTTTTCTTTCTTATGTACTAACAGAACGTCAAAAGAGATATCAGATCTAGAGGTCGAGCTTCTTTCTATCAGAAATCTACTATCAACTCAAGCAGCTCTAATCCATGGTTTAGCTGAGGGAGTTCATGTGGATTCCGTCTCTAATGGTCCTGAAGGTTCTGCGGCAGGAGACATGTATGATGTTGAAGACAGAGAACCCTCTGATGTAGAGATATGGGCAGTGGAATTTCCTGATATCCTTGATGTTTTATTAGCGGAGAGGAGAGTAGATGAAGCTCTGGCTGCACTTGATGAAGGGGAACATGTACTTGCTGAAGCAAGAGAAACCAATACCTTGAGCCCAACTGTGCTCTTGTCTTTACAAACTGCTATTACTGAACACAGGCGAAAATTAGCCGATCAGCTTGCAGAAGCTGCTTGCCAACCTTCTACTCGTGGTGTTGAACTTCGGGCGGCTGTTTCAGCCCTTAAAAAACTTGGGGATGGCCCCCGTGCACACACTCTGCTACTTAATGCTCATTACCAGAGGTATCAGTATAACATGCAAAATCTTCGTCCATCTAGCTCCTCATATGGAGGAGCTTATACTGCTGCTCTCTCACAACTAGTTTTCTCTTCAATTGCTCAAGCTGTGAGTGATTCTTTAGCTGTCTTTGCTGATGAGCCAGCATACACATCTGAACTTGTGGTATGGTGCACAAAGCAGACAGAGGATTTTGCAGTTCTTGTGAAAAGGCATGCCTTAGCCTCTTCAGCAGCTGCTGGCGGCTTAAGAGCTGCTGCGGAATGTGTTCAAATAGCCATAGGTCATTGCTCTTTGCTGGGAGACCATGGATTGTACCTCACTGCTCACCTTTTGGATCTCTTTAGGCCAAGTGTTGAACAAGCATTGCATGCTAATTTGAAACGAATTGAAGAGAGCACTGCTGCACTAGCAGCGGCTGATGATTGGGTGCTCACATATCCTCCTACTGTCATGCGCTCATCTGTTAGATCTTCTAATGCATCACTTGGCAGTGGGGTTGCTTTCCAGCCTAAACTTTCTTGCAGTGCGCATCGTTTCAATTCCATGGTTCAGGTGAAATATCATTTTCTATTTTTAGCTTTGTAACTTGGGATATATATAAATGTGTGTTATTTTTGCACTTGAGTAATGAAGTCAAGGTGTTAAATTAGTGCTGGGATGCCCATCATGCTGAGGTATCCCTAAAATTATATTATGATATAAGGTGACGATTTTTTTTAGTGTCTTTGTTCACCCTGCTTTTTCGTTTCATAAAAAAATTGGTTACTATTTCGAGAATATACATATACATACATATATATATACTTCATATTGATCCTTTATCATATACATCTAAGTAAATGTGCAGGAATATGTTGAAAAGTGTAACCATAATGCAGTCGAACTGACAGATACTAAAATACATAATAATTAAGGTTTTCCTTATGGCTGTGTAGACATAGGTCTGAAATGTCATATTTTAGTGCCGCAGTTATGCTGATTTCAAGTGTAATCAACCAGAATGTGTAATGGATTTGTGTTCCTCTTTTTATGTTTTTTTTCTTTGTAAAACTGGTCACTACTTGTGACTTTGTGTGATGTTCGTGAAATCGCTTTTGTGAAATGTATTATTTAGAAGCTTGGCATAGCATGCTGTTGCAGGATATGCTACTTTTGTTTGAGTTGAGGTCATTTCGACTTCTTTTGCCAACTAACAGAAAGTGGCCAATGTGGCACATTAACAAATATTCCCCTCTTAAATATTTCGGTTTAATATTTTTAAAGTATCATACCTCCTTATTTGTTTCTCGAAGGATGTGGTGGATCAATGCATTGTATGCTTTAGCCATGGTTTTATCTCATCCGGAATTTAATAGAAACTTCAAAGCTCCTATGTCTCACCTCTTGCCCATTAATTGCATTTCTTGGATCCTCTTCCACTGCAACCATTTCATTAAATATTTCCTTCAAAAGTTTTTGGCCTTAAATTGCAAAGATTTTCACATTACAGTTGTAGATTCTGATAGGAACTGAAAACACCACAATAATCTTTGTTGATGTTGTAATGGTTCCTCCTACATCAGATTGGGACAATTACCTGAGGAGGTCACTTCAACATCCATGTTGAATCAATCAAGTGCTCTTAAAACTTAAGCCCCTTGGTTTTTAGGCTTTGAAACGCATCTTATCAAGATTTGAGAGGAAGAGCACAGCTTTAAACTTCTTTGTTGAAGACTTCATTTTTTTTATGATGGTTATATCATTGGTAGCACACTGGACCAAGAATATTTTTTTCAGTCACCACTAAAAAAAAAGGCACAAAAATGAAAGAAAAGAAAATGTTCTCACATTTATTTTCTTTTAACTCTCTCAGACAAGTATGAGAGGTAATAGTTTCTATTACATTTGACTGCCCCTTTCCTTGTGCAAGGATCCAACATCCATCCATCAATGAGGGATTTAAAGGAGCAAGGAAGGACCTGCGTGTTGGGAGAAGACAGAGAACTGTTAAAATGAAAACAAGGAAAAAAAAAGGGAAAAGGGAAATAAAAACCCATGAAGCCCAAACAATTTGCAATGAACTAAAATATGATCCACCGATCTTTGTCTCAACCATGATAAGAAACTAATTCTTGACAAGGCAAAGCTATAAGGTTTGACCTAGAATATGGACTTTGTTAGACTTTTACGTGGGGAAAGGTAGACGGATATATGAGGACACACTTTCAAATATCTATCCCTTTTGTGTTCTCTATTATATTGACTTTAGTCTTCCTTCAAAAAAAATCTATGCAAATGATTTTTTTAGACCAGGGAATATATATTTTTTAGGAGAGCCATGCGATAAATATATATTATATATGTAGTAGTCATCTAGTGAGAGCCGGGGGCACCTTGATGTGGGGCCCACATGGGGCCCCACCTGGGCCTAGGATTGGGGGGTTCAAAAGATCTCCTTGAGCCCTTCCACTATGCAAAAATAAGCCCCATACCCAGCCTGCATCATCCCCATCTAAGCCCTCCAAGTTTAATGGCGTACAACCTATTCGGATGGACGTGTAGTCGATCTAACGGTCCAATCAAATCGGATGGGGCCCAAAATTATTGGACATGTGCAATTCAAGGGGCCCCTATGTGTGGTCCATTTGGATGGACCATTCGGTGGGCCCCATCCTGGTGCGCACCTGATAAGCACCATATGGGGATTCTAATGAGCGTCCCTACTTTAAAAATGTCCTTTTTCTGCTCCTTTTCCTTTTAATATGGGGCCCATGTTGATTCAATCTAATCCTTTCATATACACTACCGCACACTAATGAATGGTCACAAGTCCAAGTTTGACAATTATCCAACTTTTTTTCACCATTGGATTGAAATCATGATAAAATGATACTTCTAAACCATTAAATTTTAAGGCCATAGATCAAAATGTTAGGACTAGCTTATGGACTCAATATTTAGCATATAGGTAGGCCTCATAAGAATCTTCACATCCAATGGACTTCCATGATCATCATGCATCTCAATGTGCCCCAACCTCACCCAGCCACTGTGTAGCGCTCCCATGTAATCATATATATATATAATGGTTGTGAGGGCTTATTGGCCACCCCACTGGCTAACAAAAAAAAATGTTAGATTTTAATGTTTATTTTCATTACTGACTAAAATAAATAGGCATATTAGACCGTCACTGTGACACAGGGCCTGTATCGACACTATTAGTTTAGATAAACAGAACCAATGTATTTGTTAACCTAACCTATATTCATAATACTTTGCTCCTTTTGAAGTCGGGACCCATTAAAATGTTAATTGACAAATAGTTTTATCAATATTTCATCACTATTTAGTGTTGAAGTACTTAGTGGTTAGTATGTTCCATCATTCACGTAGTACTTACCAGTTAGTAGTTAGATGTGCATACGGAAATCCTCTAAAAGTTCCAAATGCCCCTAATAATGCAAGTAGGAGCAAATCTAAAGTCTACAATCCAGGCATGCACTAGTTATTTAGAGTCCATTCCTACAAAAAAGGGCAAAAGGTGCTTACATATTTCGCTCATTCTCAGTTATAAATATATATATATGTATATTTCACTCATTCTTAGATTTTTTTTTTCTCACTAGGCAAATGTGGATTGTGCAGTGACTTTGGTTTTACATATGAGAATTTGACATTGTGCTTTTCTTTGAATTTCTTGTTTTAGAAACCCCTAAACACTTTCCCAATATTTTCTGTGCAAGACAACCCTTAAAATATGGGTTGTAGTTTGCTAAAGAGTACCATATCGTCTAATATATTGGACATATCAGCTGATTAGTTGGTCATATCACTGCATATGTGCTGATCTGCAATAACTCTTATGCGAACAGCAATAACATGAATTCATCATGATGATGTCAACCTATATGATATGTAATGGCCAATTTTTTGATCCATGGTCATGACTGCTCAACAAAGAGACAAATTATTTCTTATGACCCTTGTCTTCTTGGCCTAGATTTTCAAATTCTGTTTATCCTATGCTGACACTTTAAATGTTCATTAATGCAATCTACTGTCCTCTAGATGCCACGTCATGTCAAGGAATATGCATTTGCACCTATTCTATTAATACTTTGTTGAAATTGTTATATAGGGCCATTTAGGATTGTGTTTTTGTTCATTTTGCTTGACATTTTGTGTGTGCTTGCAGGACTTCTTTGAGGATGTAGGACCTCTTCTGAGTATGCAATTGGGTGGTCCCACATTGGAAGGTTTATATCATGTCTTTAACTCCTATGTGAACTTGCTGATAAAAGCATTACCAGCTTCAATGGAGGATGACGAAAACCTTGAAGTCTCTGGCAATAAAATTGTTAGGATGGCAGAGACTGAAGCTCAGCAGATTGCTTTGCTAGCAAATGCATCTTTATTAGCGGACGAGTTGCTCCCACGTGCAATCATGAAGCTTTATCCACTAAACCTGATGGGTGGAAAGGCTGATTCCCATAAAAGAGACAAGCAAAGCCGTCAACCTGAGCAAAAAGAATGGAAGAGGCGGATCCAACGCTCTGTTGATGGACTACGTGATAGTTTTTGTAGACAACATGCTCTAGATCTTATTTTTACGGAAGATGGTGATACCCATTTAAGTGCAGACATGTACCTGAGTATGGACGGAAATGTCGAGGAGCCCGAGTGGTTTCCATCACCAATTTTTCAGGTATGTTGATTAGTTCTTCTATTATATACCATATATTTGGCCTATAGATCAAGGTCAAATTGCATTTTTGAAACACTATTTTTCCAGCTGTCCCTTTTCTGAAGTAAATTTGTTCATTCATTGTTTCACTTTTCTTCTCTTTAAGAGGAGGCAATTATATCATTTGCATGTTTCATATTCTATCAATTGATACTAATAGAAAAAAAAAAGTTAAAAGTAACAGAGTCCATAAATTGATATTTTGAAGCCTTGTGGCAGTTTTTCTTTTCAAATTCCAAGTACTGCTCGAGCCTCTTTTTATTTGTTTTGCCAATTAGTTAATAGCCACCATCCTTACACAAATATTATTTATGCCGCACCTCTCAACTTATCTCAAAGTTCATACCATACTAGTCCACACTGGTTTTGCCTAGTGTCACAAACTTAATATTGAATTCATGAAGGTTTTCATTGTATGTCAAATGGGCATGATGCATATTTCAACATTTTTTTTATCCCAAGAAGATGCATGTGTGGAAATGGTTTTATGTTTTTTCTAGTTAAACTAGATGTATAATCAATTTAGTTATTAAGTTTTTATTGGATATCTTTATTTCAAGATGGTTTCATTTATTTAATCGTCATTTCTATTCTAACCATAGGTGGGATATGGCACAAATGGCAATGGTGGCAGTGATTCTTAATTTAAATTATTGTCATATAAAACATGTCACAGCCTGAAATGCATAGACAATAATATCTAGCATTTGGAAGCATCAGGTTCCCTCAGTAGATTCAAAATTTCCTTTTTATTCCCTTTTTTTATTTGGATTGATAAGAAAAGTGATCCTGATATGCTCAATTGTCCGAAACTTTTAAAATGATTAAGTATTATACTTATAATATTTGTGATCTTTTTAATTATGAACAATAAAATACTTTCAAAAGTATGAACAATATGTCCTTTAGCTTTGATATCAATATCATTGAGCTTAATCGTTCTATGCAATGTTAATGATTCACAATTTTTACTTGTAGAGCTTTGTAACATTGGAATGTTATTAAGCTTTAGCATGTAGGAAAAAAAAAGCACTCGAAGCAATGCTTTCTTTATATCATGTTTCACGGTGTATACGTGTCCAGGGGTATTTCGCCATTAGCTATGTAGTTAAGGCATACTGTGGATGTTATTAGGGTAAGGCATCCAATTCCTTGGACCGAACCCTTTTTCCCCGTGTTTCTTCTCCTGCATCTCTCCTGTCTCATTAGCTTCTCCTTCCCCTTTCCTCTCTTGCATTGTTTATTTCTTCACGCTTAACCACATGACATCCTTATAGTATTGGAGCATCAAAATCTACTAAGAGGTGCTATTATAGAACTAGGGTTCTGTCATGACCCAAATTCCGGGGCCCTGTCAGAATTTGAGTTATAACGCATTGGCATACAATTCACATGCTTAAATCAAATGAACACATAAGGCATAAACATCATTTATTAAAATTGTTTTTTCATATAATCTAATCAATTAAATAACCAACTAATAGTATCTCCAGTGTTTAACAATTCCTACAATAAAAATTCTTCAACTAATTAAAATATTCAATACTATCAATTCTCTTAAACTACTGAATATTGATATAACACTCTTCTCAACCATGCATGCTAAACACTACGGGCTGCTCTTTGCCATTCTCCGGACCACCCGCAACTCGGTTATTTGAAGGGGGCAACCCAACATCAGTATAATTGGTGCATGAATTCCTACTCTAACATACATCCACGATTAACATAATGGCATCATTAGAAATAAATTAGTAGTAAACAATAAATAATTCAATTAATGAATAGAACTCATTTCATGACACATCTCTGAACTACATTCTCGCACCCAGTTTACACCATTATACCATCTTAATATATCACAATTTTCGAGATGTCACTCATGCATCTCCTAACCCAGCATCCCATAGGACCTACTGCATCAGGACGTCAGTGTCCTATCATCCACATCCATAGACAACATAAACAGACTTCAAATCGAACCCAATGGTCCAGAATTACACAACCATAATAGATTATACCGTGCTAGTAGTTCAGATCATATTCCATTCCAACAAAATCATGCACAATAGAATTTATAAATCAGAATATTTTCTTGTCTATTAATTAGTACATGCCTGGCCGCATATGCTGGAACCATTGAATTGTTACCCACTACTTATCAATATAGGTGATTGTCTATGCATGACTGGCCACCCCTTTTATTTCATTCCACAATTTCAGATTTCTATATCATAAACTTATTCAAATACGGTCTATATATTGTAAGTATCATCAACAGTACACCCTTTCCTTTAAACATTAATTATTAAGATGTGGAAGGACTCTTGTGTAATTATGAAAACAATAGAGGCCTTTTTATATACTCTCAATGAAATATGTACTCGACAGAATTGTAATCCCTAAAAGGAATACGAGTTTCGATAGAACCCAGTTCTGTTAAAATCCTCTTCACGCTAAGTCTTGTTTAGGACATTAGATGGTGGGCCATCCAGGGCCCCATCCTCTGGGGTTCATCGTGACTGGGGTCGCCCATAGGTCTTCTTTAAGATCGATGGTGCTGATCTCCCATCATGTGACTCACCTAGGCCCACAACCTCACGCCCCAAAAGGTGTCCCAGTCGGCCTAGGAGTGTAGAAATCCTATTTTTGACTCTGGTTTTGCATCTTACACTGGAGATCCAAACTGATTAGGCCTCATTATCCTTCTTCCATTGGTAGTTACACAGATTTCTAGAATCCATGGCCTTTGGTCATGCAGTTTACTCCATAACAATTGAATACAGGGTCGTCAGTCCCATCCATATTCAGTTCTAAGTTCAAGAAACAACATAGCAATAGAAGTTCTAATCCTTACAGCAGCATAGATTATTATTCCATGTATTCCACTCTCCTATCCACCCCTCATTGAAGCTCTGTACAAAAGTGTCATTCACAGTTCCAATAATAGGACTTCCAAATCTCAAATTTGTCAAACACATCGGAATAACATTCAAGCAAGAGATTCACTCACCTTTTATAGATGTTCACAATGTTCGGTTGAGAGGACATCCGTCAATGGTCACTTGGCTGGTTGCCTTCTTCCTTCTCGCGAAAAATTAGATCTTCTCTTGAATTGTTGAAGACAAGGTTTCCCTTTTCAAATTTCTCTCTAATTCTCTCTCCCAAAGAACACAATGGAGTTTAACGAATGCTCGTAGACTTTATAAGGAAGGCAGTTGGACAATGCTAGAGTCCTTTCTATTTCCAGACTATCATATTTTATACTAGAATCTTTTCCAATGTTAGAGTCCCATATTTTTGGAAGTCTCACACACAAGAGGAGTCCTCAAAGGATTCATGCACCCCTTTTTTTTTGGCAATTTAAAGAAGTCCCAATCTAAATAAACATAGGACCCACCAATCTAAATCAACTAAATTAAGCATCAAGATAGGTCTAGAATTCCTAAATTATGAACATAATTACACCAAAGGGTCTGATAGGGCCTTGTGTATTACATACGGGCTTGGGTATTACATACGCCCCCCTTTGGGAAATTTAGTCCTCCGAATTTAAAAAATACCTGAAACAAAAAGGTGAGGGTATTTCTTTTGGACATCCCTTTCCATCTCCCACGTAGCCTCTGCTTGATTATGATGTTGCCATTAGACTTTAACTAATCGGATGATGCGATTCCTAAATAGTCGCTCTTGAGTGTCTAGAATCGCAACCGGTCTCTCGTCATAAGACAAATCAAGTTTAATATCCATTGGCTCGTAACTTATCACATTAGAAGGGTCTGGTTCATACTTCCTCAGTGTGGACACATGAAACACATTATGAACTCCAGCGAGCTATAGTGGGAGCGCTAACTCATAGGCATTACCATCGCTAACACGGCCTCTAATTAGAAATGGTCCAATATACCTCGGACTCAGCTTCCCTTTTTTTCCAAAACGCATAACTCCTTTGGTCGGTGAAATCTTAAGAAAAACTAAATCACCCACTCCAAACTCCAATTCCTTTCTCTATTTATCTACATAACTTTTCTGACGACACTGAGCAATCTTAAGTCTATCTCGGATTTTCCGTATATTCTCTGTGGAAGTTTTTACCCACTCAGGACCTAGAAGCCGTCTTTCACCCACTTCCTCCTAGCAAATCGGAAAGCGACAATTCCTACCGTATAGTGCTTCAAAAGGAGCCATTTGGATGCTAGAGTGATAACTGTTATTGTAAGCAAATTCTGCCAGCGGCAGCTGTTCATCCCATCCATCCTTAAAATCCAAAGCACAAGCCCGAAGCATGTCTTCCAATGTTTGGTTGGTTTTCCCCACGGTCTGTTGCAAACTTTTCCAAAACTGCAAGATAAATTTGATATCTCTATCGGAGGCTCTAAAGACAGAAACTCCATGTAACCTCACAATCTCCTTAACATACTTCCGTGCCAGCTGCTCCATCGTAGTCCTACCCCTCAATAGTATAAAGTGTGCAAACTTTGTCAATCGATCTACAATGACCCAAATCACTTCATTGTGCCTAGGTGTCTTAGGGAATCCTAAGATAAAGTCCATAGTAATGTGTTCCTATTTCCATTCCGGCACAGGCAATGGTTGTAATAATCTGTCTGGTTTTCTATGGTCAGCCTTCACCTGTTGACAGGTAAAACATCATCCTACAAACTTTGGAATGTTATTTTTCATTCCGATCCACCAAAACCTCATTATCAACTTCTGATACATCTTTGTGCTCCCGGGATGAATAGTATACCGCGTATGATGTGCTTCATTTAAAATCTCATCTTTGATGTCACGGTTATTTGGAACATATAGCCAGCCTCTGAAATACAATGCATGATTAACAATAGAGAAATCTGCTTTTTTTGTCCACCCCGCTAAAGATTTCCAGCAGTGCCCCATCATCTCTCTGGTGGTACTTTATCCTCTGGATAAATTCCAGTTGAACTTTGAAACTTCCCAACAGCACCTTGTCACCTAAAGGTCGTAAATCTATGTTTAAGTCCTTGACTTCTTCAAGTAATCTCCATTCGGCAGTCAGACAAGCCATTTCCTTTTATGAAAAATTGACATTAGATTTACTTACAAAAAATGCACTTTAATTTTATAAGAAAACCTTGTGATTGAGATATTTATTTTGGATAGCATTAAACTTATACTTACAGCTTATTGCTCATCATTTTATCCTTAAAATGGGGCTTTTTCAAATGTTTCAGTTTTTTTGGTTATGTTCGTTGTGATGATTCCATTGCATGCCTTGTTCTGCAGCAATGTTGTTGAAATGCTCATGGCTTATTAACATTGTTCTTCTGCTACAATGTTATTTAAATTCTGACGGTTTATTGCCATTGCCATTTCTGTTCAGGAACTTTTTTTAAAGTTGAACAGGATGGCAAGCATAGCTGCAGATATGTTTGTAGGCAGGGAACGATTTGCTACTTTGCTATTGATGAGGCTCACAGAGACTGTCATCCTCTGGCTTTCAGATGACCAAACCTTTTGGGATGATATTCAGGAGGGACCAAGGCCTTTGGGACCCCTTGGGCTACAGCAGGTATATGCGTAGATTTGTCTATTCAGTTTTCAGCTTGGTATTTCTTGTTTAAAAATGAAAAACTTCATTAATCTTTGTGTAATTGTATCTGGATTTGAATAAAGTTGACAGTCTATTTACTTAATTGATTCTTGTGTAGTTCTATTTGGATATGGAGTTCGTGATTCATTTCACATCCCAAGGCCGTTATTTGTCTCGTAATTTGCATCAAGTGATTAAAGACATCATATCCAGAGCTATAGCTTCATTTTCTGCAACTGGAATTGATCCATACAGGTGAGCTATTATTTGGAAGTATCTGGGCAAAATATACAAGAAAATTGGTTCTTGTGCTTGTTAATCCAATCTTAACATTCCACCATGTTTTAATTTACATATATTTACAGAAATCATTTAGTGCATACGTAGTACTGAACTAAAGATTGCTTTTGCAAAAAAATTAAATAAAGAAAAGCAGAAGAAAAAAAAAGTTCAGGGTGAGGACATGGTGTAACTAAATAGTTGGGCTTGATCCAATAATGCAATCAGGCCAGTCCTAGCCCATCTCAATTAGTCTGGCTTGTCTTGATTTACACATGGCCTGATTCTGAAAATGCATCCTGATTAAGTTAAGCTGTTTTGACAACCCATAGTAGCCAACTGTTTAAGACATTTATTTCATTTATTCTGGCCCCAGACTATTGTGTCAGGCGGATGTTGAAGGTAATACATTGTCAGCATTTGAAACAACTTGTTTAGTGCTGATCGGTAACGTCATACTATACATCCCCAGCTGTTAACCTGATTAGGGACATTGTGTGGTGTATCGAGTGCGTAGGTTTGAGTCTCCTTTGTCATACTATACTGCTTTTTCATGCTGTACTGCTTTTTCTATCACATAGAGGATTCACCTAAATGCCATCCAACCTTCTTTTATTGATTGGAAATATGACTTGAATTTGCAACGTCTTGGTTGTGACAATGAACACCTTTCAACCACGCTCCAATCTAATCTGAATGCCGTCCAACTCCAGAAGGCCAATGCCAGATCGTGGTTTCTGTATTTTGTTGGGTGCCTTTCAAAATGACTGCTATCTGTTTTTCTTCTTGAAGTAGGATGATTCTGTATTAGAGAGTGGTAGTCTGAGAATCACTGTCTTCATACATACTAATTTTGTGGATATCTAACACAACCTTTCCAAGTTATGTCTTGGACTGGAGACACTTGTGAATGCGTGGATTACAGAATTAATGCCTTATCATTTAGTTTAAGCTTTAATCTGTAAGTGTACAAAAGGTGTAGCATGAATTCTGCAAGTCCAGTGATCTCATCTATGACTACATTTGTGAAATGGGACACGTGGTATGTTGGTGAAGCTTTGGCCGATGCAGGGGGCTTTTATGGATTTGACTGCTTTCAAGAGTCAGCCTGTGGGTCATTGTCAGCCATCCAATCTAAGGTAATGAAATGGACAGTTAAAATAAAGATCATTGAACAGCCTGCATTTGTCACCATGATTGGATGGAGATCTGTGTCCCATGGAACTGATTTTTATAGATTCAAAATCCACATATGCCCTTTATTTGTTGGGACCTATGGACCTCACTAGCAATGCCATGTATCCCACTTCTATGTGGGTCACAATTCATTAGTTCTTAACCTGCAAGTGATTGCGATTTTTTTCTGATAAAGAAAAACCATAGAACGACATATAAAAGTATATTTTCCTGGTAAAGAAAAACCATGAGAATATCGATACCACCAATGAAAGATATTCTTAAATTGGGCATATATGTGTTGGACAATGCCTTCTGTATTCACTCCAACCTTTTGGATGGGAAAATGGGATTTCCATGTTGCATCATATCAAACGTTTTGAGTTGCAATTTGCATGTGTTTTTTTCTCTATATTTTCTGATCCACGGTGACTTTGCAGTCACTGAACCATCTGGTTGGAAAAGGAACTGAGTCTATTTTAGCTGTCATCTTGCGAGACTTTACTTGAACAATCTTTTATATTTAATTTTCTCATGCATGTGGGCCCATTCCATCATGATTAAATGAGATTAATGATTGTTTTAATATTTGATTTTCTACATGATTGCTGAAAATCTAACTTTGTTGACAGCGTGTTGCCTGAAGATGACTGGTTTGCGGATGTCTCCCAAGAAGCCATAGTTAGGTTGAGTGGAAAAGGTAAATCCATGAATGGGGATCGAGATCTTAACAGCCCAACTGCATCTATTTCAGCCCAATCGATATCATCAGTCAGATCACATGGGAGTTCCTAGTACCAGAGAATCTCTTGCTTGCAAAGTGGAATTCAGACGAGGACGAAGTCTGAGTCTTCTCAATAAACCTTTTTAGATTATTCAATTATGTTACCAGTTTGGCAGGTGAATGTGATTGCTTATACTTTTCTCCAGCCCCATCTCATACCCCTCAGGTCCTTGTATAATCAGTAGCATTGCCTTTAATTTTTTCTTTTTTTTTTTTCCCGATGTTTTTGGAGGAGTGCACATCTTTAGGTGTAGAGTTTAGAATTGCACATCTTTAGGTGTAGAGTTTAGGTATTCTTTGCATCTAGCTAGGGGTTTCTTAGTTTGTAAATACCAATGATGGGCACCGTACGATTCTTTCACTGCTTTGGAAAATGGAGGTGTGTGGTTCATTTGGCATGTGCTTAATGAAACTGATGTACTTTCAGTCAAATGTATGATTACCTATCTCTGCTATTTAGCTTTTTCTTTTCCTTACCTATAATAAGAATGTGATTATACTTTTTTTATACTTTTTTCCCTCATTTGTTATAGAAATCTTCCCATTCTCTCCCATCATGTATCAATGCTTGTTTTTGTATCAAAGATCTAGGATTCTTTGCAAGTAACACCTATGCTTGAATCATTTTAATTCTCTGTCCAATGGATCAGTTGATTCCATTAATTTTATAATATTAAGAGTGACGAATATATGGCTATAGTTATTTTTTGTTGAAATCACCAAATAGAACAAAACAGTCTCATCAGATTACAACCCTAGCTCTTTATTAAGTTTTCTGCAGAGCCTACTGCTCATGAAACACAATAAATGACACTTTTGTAGAAGGGTTTATCTACCCAATGAGAAATACTTAGTATTCTTAGTTTTCTCCTAACTTCACCTGAAATTTTCTGTTGGAATTTGTGCTAATTTTTTGGAGCTGTGGTCTGATACTCTTTTGTTGAAATTAAATAATCAAATATCTGGAAACTAGCCTGTCCTGGGATTTCCCTTTTTCTTGATGGATGGTTATTATGATATTCAGACAATTTTCTCTTTCAATTGGCCCTGTTAAAAACTTGAGGATTTATTTCAAACTTTCCAGATGGATGCTGGAGTTTGAATCTGAATGTGAGGTCCACATGACAACACAGGCGAGGTTGAAAGATCTTGCTCTAGATTGCAAAATAACATTGCACTTTGGGGCCTTAAATGGTTTTGCTTACCACATTGTGCTCATGTGGGGCGTTTCCAGTGATCTGACTTATGAGGTGATGGCTTTCAAATCCATGCTGCTTGAGCGATTGGCATGAACTGAGACGGGGGCAAGACCAACAGGAGTCACAGTGTGTTTCTGCTGGTTTATAGTCAAATAATCCTGGAGGTGGATCATGCAAAGCTTAAGGAAGATATCCAGGAACCAATGGCCTTTGTAGTTGATCTTTTTACCAACTAAAAGAAGCCTTCTGATTGTCATGAGCTTTCAACATCGTCATTATTCATCATTAAGGCCAAGCACCCTAGTCGACTTGCATTAGACATATCCACACTATCTCAAACAAAGTCTATCAATACACTTCCAAATGAACTTATTTTTATCATCATGGATACTCAAAGCCTCATTATATCCATATGCAAGGGGATTTCCTCTTGCGGGCATGCCATTTGCCGAACTGGCCCGGGCTCCCACGGGAGAAAAATTGGCCAATATGGGATTCATTTAGCCACCATAGGTTTAAGCATCAGCCACTTAAGATGGGGAAAGAAATCGATGCGCATCAGCCTCATCAATGATACTGATTGGTGTACTGCACATTTCAATGTGATTTCACTCTAACTGAAAAATAAAATATCAAAAATTGGGAAAAAGAAAAGTGGTCCATATAATCTAGATTAGTGATATATTTACCATGCAGATTTGTCACATCATTGATACATGTACTAATGGTGGCTCACACTGTCACATAGGTTTCTTGAAGAATCACCAAGTATCAGCTGATACTGTGTGTGTGTGTTGTCAGTCAACTGATATTTAAAATAATGGTGGCAAGACTTTTGTCCTCAACTTTATTTAAACTCATGTTTTTAAAATTAATTATGATTTTATTTTTGCTTTTTTCACTATTTTAAGTTAGGAGCTTCAATATTCATTAGACTGGCTTCGAAATATTTTTCTACTGGTATAGAAATAATTTATTGCTATTTTACCTTACAAAAATGTGATTGTCAAGGCGGTTTTCGTTCTTCTCTATCCTATGAATTCCATGTTGTGCTTCCTCTCTCTTGTTTCCATTATTTTCTGGGAGTGGGGCCCTTGTGCCCTTGCAAAGATCTTAGTCCAATGGACTATATACTCCAACTAAAACAGAGGGGGCGGATTACAACTTAAAAGGAGTAAAAAAGACTATTGCTTTAGTTGGATGGTTTGCATCATCCAAACCCTACAAAATTTGACTAAATCACCTACGAAAATCTTTTTTTTTTTTTTGGGTAGAAACACTAATGAAAATCTTGGAGCCAAGTATGGCACATGACCATCTATTCTCTCACCAGTACCATCTTATCACTCTAATCTATTAAAAGCTGGTATTAGAGATTATAACCTCACCATACCCTGTTATAAATACCTTCAGAATTTACAGACTTCTCCAATGTGTTGAGGTAGGACACAGGCATGCCCAAGACCCATCAAAATAATTAATCAATCCATACAAAGGGGAAATTTGGGTTCCACAAAACATTATCCAGCATTCCAGATGGACCTCTAAACTAAACAAACTGGCTTTGCAAGTGCATTAATGTGAACATGTAAGAACCCAATGAGCCACCAAATTGTATATTTGGATGTATGGTATAATTTACAAAAAAAAGAAGTGGTCTTCCAATTCTTTGGGTTCTTTTCCATTCAACCCCTGAAACCCAGACACCCAGTCCTTTCAAGTGTCACCGGCAGATTGGTTAAGAAGCTGGTGTTAAAAGTGCAGAGGGTCCCACTTTGAAAAGCAGGAAGGAGAGGGACCCAAGGCAGAAATAGATGAATGTTCCTTGGCAATGTGTGAAGAAGCAACCAAAATTGGAACCAACAACGCATTGCCAACCAGACCCATGCATCTGGTCAAATTCCTGCTCTCAGATAAAATAAAATAAAAAAAGATGTGAAAGAAAAAAAAATGCATTAGAGAGAGAGAGAGAGAGAGAGAGAGAGAGAGAGAGAGAGAGAGAGAGAGAGAGAGAGAGAGAGAAGTTAGATGATGGGTTTTCTATGATTTGATTTTGTAATATATGTATATACCTTTTTGATGTGGGCAGCAATGCATCTGCAGTCAAAAACATCATAGAGATCAAGTGCCTGTGAGGCACAGCTCATGGCTTGTGCCTGCATCATAGACGGCATGTCCGTTTCTTGGATGACTGCCTTCCCTTCCAACATATCTCTCTCTCTCTCTCTCTCTCTTCCCTCAAGTGTGTATACTGTATAGACTCTCTCTATCTATCTCTAACCAAGAGTATGTTAAGCTGCCAAGGACAAAAGATGGGGCAAGTTTTAAGTGGAAATGACGCAGAAGTTTCCAGACAAGCACAGATTTGAAGGCCTTTATTCTTTCCCTATCCATGTGATTCGCCTCAACTTAGTTTTCTTCCCACATTCAGGCACCTGTTATGGGAAGTGGGGCTGTGGACCCCATGTGAGTCTTCCACCCAATTGCCCACAAATCCATAGCATTCAATTGCCTAGCAAAGCGATCCTGAGCTCGCACATTAGTGGAAAATATATATATATTCCTTTCTCCTTAAAACAATATATGTTGATAATTTTAAAATAGGTGCCTCATGAAAAGGAATGAAAATATTTTAAAATTAATTGTAATCAAGAGAACCATTAAGTGGGTCCATCATATTTTAGTCCTTTTGCTTAATTGAGGTTGGTGTATTTCATATTCGTTATAGTTATTTGAATTGGTTTCTACTATCTTATTCATAAGATCTGAATAAAAAATTCAGAGTTTAAACTTCCTTTAATCCAATTAGGGGCACTTCCTTTAATCCAATTAGGGGTTGATTAATCACTCTCTGGTTGTGCCTCTAAGATCAGTTTGATGCCAAAAATAGTAACTATTCCCATAAAGCAATAAAATTTAAAATAAAGTTCGAGAGGTTCCCTTTTGTGGCTCACTAGCGCTCCATGGCCACGGTAACAGCACTAAAAACTTATTCAACAACCTTAACTGTAAAGTTGTGAAGTAGTAATAAAACCCAGTGAACCACTTGGAGCGAGAACAAAATAATTTGTATTTGTCTTATATAGAATCTAAACTTATCGTAAAATCAGATATACAACCATCAAAATAAAATTTAATAATATATAAGGTTGATGTGATGTCATTGAAAGCAGATCTGCCAAAATTCATAATAATGGTTATTGTGGGGTCCAATGAAGTTCAAAATTGAAAGCTATTGGTCAAAATTAAATTAAGGTCCTCTCACAATAATTGATGAGAATGGGTTAGTGTGGAGTCCTGTGAGAGTCAAACTTGAAAGGCAGTTGTCGAACTTAAACTGAAAATCTTCTGGTATAATATAAAATAATACTGAATATTTCATATAACTATCATACTTTTATACTATATTATTACAAATAATCATTTTATCTGATGATCCCAATTTCACCTTCCCCATTAAAGGCCCTTTTTGGTCTGCAGACATGCAATGTATTTTGTTATAAAAATGACAAAAATGACTATATGTTAAAGCCTGGTTAAACTGGCTTGGGTTTAATGCTTTGCGGTAACACAGTGGATCCACTTGGTTAAATTTGACTTGGGTTTAATGGTAGTTCATTAGGGAATCTTCATCTTTCAAGAGAATAATGGAATTGAATGACACCTGATGAATGTCTTTGTCTAAAATGTTAGGATTAAATGAAGTTGGTTGTTTGTTTGTAAAAAAGAAAATAACAACTTAGTTGTTTATAGTTAACAAATAAAAAAAGGGGCAGTTTTTCCTGAAAATCCCTTCTAGTCAGCAGTTTTCTCAAAAACACAAGAAGAAGAAGAAGAAGAAAAAACAAGGAATTCCCCATTGTTTGTTGATCATCTGGCTTTACTTTGACCATCATTGGATGGTCACCAGTTGGATGATTTCAATTATCTGAGTCGCTTTACTTTGACCATTATTGGATGGCCACCAATTGGATGGTTGCAATTATCTGAGTCGGTGTGCTTCCAGGATGTGGTTCCATTCAGTTGTGGGGTCAACACTTTGACAGTCCGGATAGTGTGCAGTCCGGATAGTGTGCATCGCATGGGAGAAACTTTGTCCTACGAAACAACCCCATGTACAGTCCCATCTTTACGGGGCTCACTTGAAGCCTTGAACTCACCTTAGATCAATGAAATTGGACACTCATTTGTCCTTTTCGCAAAAAAACAGAAGAAAAATCAGTACTTTTTGGATAAATCAGTTCTTAGAAGACCTTAGAGCAACTCGCTATATAGGCACCTAACGTCAACATAAGGCATTGCTTTGGTACTCCAAGGCTATGTCCATTGTGATTTAGCATTTAGCAAATGCCAAATTTGAAGGTGCCTTTTATTTTCTTTTAATATTTTAATGTTAGAGCCCTTTAAAAGTTTGTAATAATAGAGTTGTTGGAGATATTTTGAAGAAAAAAAAAGAGGCTATGACTTTTGATATATCTGTTGGAGTTGCCAAAATTCAAACCTTCAAAATAACATATTAGCCTTCAAATCTCATTTGACATCTCCAAAATTGACACTTCCCTTGGAGATGCTCTTAGGAGCTGTTTAGTTGAGAGCATTTCTGAAGGGAATTTCCCTCGTTGGGAATTCTTGAACAAAAATGCAGGTAGTCCCCATTATATAATATATTAAAGCCAAAGTTATTACTTTGATTTTGAAGGTTAGCTATGAATTATGATTTTGATTGCAAGTTTTTTTTTTTTCAAAAATTTCACTTTCTCTCCCAATTACTCATCACTTGCAACTACCTTCTTATCCCTTTTGTCTCATTAAACTAGTCACCTTCAACCTCCATTTTTGGAAGTCCTACTTCTTTCTTTCTTTAAAAATCCTATGTCTAACTCACCTCTTCCGTTCCCCTTCTACCTTGATATTTCCATCCCTGTTTTCATTTTAAGCCATTTGCTCTTAGATTATAAAAACATGTATTCACATAACCTTTTCAATGTATGAATTTTTTATTTACAATGCATAAAAATACTATGCTAAGCACGAGTTATTGTGCTAGTTTAATTTATATTAAAGGGTAAGAAGCCGTCACGGCGGTGGCTCAGTTGGTTTGAGCCTTCGAGTTGCCCCCTAAGGTCTCAAGTTCAACCTACTCATTGCATTATTCGGGTACTATGTGTGCGAACATGTATATATACTATAGGGAATAGCCCTTGTTTGTAAGAATCTAATAACCCTCGGGCCAGAGGCCAAAGGCGGGGCTGGCGAAGGATATATGGGGAAAGACTACTATACATCTGTCCCTCATACTATGGTGAGGGATAATTTTGTTTTTAGAACTAACAAGATCAAAAAGATATCATGAGCTTTGATGGTTTTGTCTTCTTGTACATTTATATATTGCAAAAAAAAAAAGCGTCTCTTACTATAGTGTGAGGAACAAATATATAGTAGTTTTGTCCATATATATATATATTAAAAGCTAAGAATTAGCTTAGTTAGCCATGTGGATTGTCACTTTTGCTTTTGGCCAGTAGAATACTTGCAGTTCTGGATTTTTGAATGCTCCTACTGGTCAGAGGATTTTTTAATTCCAATTCAGGAGACAACCTATGTAAATAAAACAAAAAGGAAAGTATAAATATGGTTAGAGAAGAGTTTCAATAAATTTTAGTATAAAAACAGCTAAAGAAGAGTATCAATATATTCTAAGTTCAAGACTGATCAAATATATATATATATATATTGAGTTCAAGGAACAACACATGATAAAGTGGTATTACCATGTATGTAACGTCCAAGGAATAGTCCTTGCTCATTAGAATCAAGTCACCCCCAGGCCGGAGGCCAAAGGTCTGAAGGTTAAGCTAGCAAGGGATATCTTGAATCATAGAAAATAAAGTAAAATAAAGGTGGTATTAGACATACATGGCCACAGCCAGGCGATACAATTCCAAGCTGGCAGAATTTTAGTTCTATGGTACAAGGGAATAAAGGTGGGAGAAAGAACAAATGAGGCAGAGCTACAATTCCAAGTTGGTAGAATTTTAAATCTTTGGTACAAGGGAATAAAGCGGGGGAGAAGGAACAAATGAGGCCGAGAATAAAAAAGGGGAAGCGATTCCTTCCATCGATTTTAATTTAGTGGGGGTCATTCTGGGGTTGTTGGGTGTTAAAATGTCTCAGGTTAATAGTTCATACAACAAAGAATTGCATGAAAATTCAAAAACCACTCTATTTGATTCCACGATATTCCGCATAGGACCTGTTTATTTTTATTATTATTTTTCTTATAACCCAAGGTATTCATCGCCAATCTAACATTCAAACATATGGCCTCTAGCCCAATGGTTATCCAATTTTGACGACCAAGAACTATTCCTTGGGGGGTAAATATATGGCTGCACACATATTATCCGAATAATGCAAAGGGCAAGAGTTGAACTTGAAACCTTTGAGAGCAAGCCCAAGGCTCAAACCAACTAAGCCATCGCCTTGATGGCGCTTAAGACCTGTTTATTTACATAGGATATATAGGTACTCATGATATAAGTAGTTGAAAATGAGGATCAAATGTGAATAAACAAAATTAATCATCAAATAACATCCCCTTTTATTCCAACTGAATCAAGAAGACAGAAAATGAACACCCAGCCATCACCCTAATCCCTAGTAATTCAAATCCTAGAAAATAAAAAGTCCCTACAAATAATGCTACCTTATATCCTTCACCTATACTCACACTTCACCTCTAACAATCCGATGGGACTCATTTGACCATACATTCATATTTGTTCAGTTCCCATGTAATCTTGTGCAAACAAGCAGGCTCTTTGTACACCAATGATGATGGAAATGTCCATAGGATTTACTTAAAAACTAATGAAAATAGCAAATTACTCCCTTGTACTTTAAATCGATTGCAAAGTACCCCCATCAACTTTAAACTTTTGTACTAAACCCTAGACTTAAAATTGAAGTGCAAAAGTGACGAAATCCATTTATTTTGACAGAAGCTTCTATTTAAATACACACAATTTCTCTGTTTATACACTCATTTACAAAAAATAATAATACACCCCCCCCCCCCCCTCTTCTCTCTCTCTCTCTCTCTCTCTCTCTCTCTCTGTGTCTCTTCGACTCACTCAATGTGATTCACAGCAGCACCAGAAATGGGACACTAACACAAATCTCAGTTATAACACCACCTTGTTCCAACAAAATTTTCCTGAATTTCAAGCACCTTTGGAACCACCTTCTTCTCAGACTTTTTTTGTTTTTTTGCTGGAAAGGATAAGTTCATTGAAATTTTGGATGCGAGTACATAGGGCCCCGCCGTAGCCGCAAGGCAACTTTTATTACAGCTAAGACTAATACTGGGTCCTAACTTATTGCAGGAAAAGGGAAATGACAAAATAACGCCACTGAATTGAAAGACCATGACGTATGCAAAAGTTCATGATCCTTGGACGATGTTGTGGTGATGACGGGCCGTTGTCTTACAGTTTCTGATCCTTGGACAATGTTGTGGTATACAAAATAACGCCACTGAATTGAAGACCATGATGCCGTTCTCTTACAGTATTTGATCTTTTCATACTCATAATCGGAAAAATGAGAATTGAAGGCCAGATCAAACCCGTTCTCTTACAGTATTTGATCCTCGGACAATGTTGTGGTATACAAAATAACGCCACTGAATCGAAGACCATGATGCCGTTCTCTTAACAGTATTTGATCTTCTCATACTTACAATCGGAAAAATGAGAATTGAAGGCCAGATCAGTTTGATCAGGCAACAACCCTAGCTAACAGTGGCCTTCAGGGTTGGGACCCTCGAGTCATGTTAAGCAAACGATCTTTCCTAGAGCAAAAGATCCACCAACTTCAGAATGTCTTGCAAACAATGATCAGTCAAGGTCAGGTACTGGGTCAAGCGAATGAACATATAGCTCAGCAGCAGCAGCTTGTGACTGCTGATCTCACTTCTATCATATTCAATTGATTTCGACAGCTTGTACCCTGCTTCCTTCTTCACAAAATTCAACGTCTGTGACGAACCCTTTAATCAGGCCTGCTTCTTTAGTTTTCCTTGCTTTGTCTATGAAATATTAATGCACATCAAGGAGAAGAAGCTGGTACTGACAGGGGCAGCAGTATAGATGCTGCCATTACAGCAATATTAATGCTGCCATTTCTTAATGTTTTCCTGTTGGCATAAATTCCTCTCCCTCCCTCTTCCTCTTCCTTCTCTTTTTCTCTCTCTTAGGTGGGTTTGAGGGTTTCAAATTGATGTGCGAGGAGGGAAGGAGATGGAAAGACAGAATAGAGAAGGGTAATTTGGTACTTCTACAAATTTCATTACCAGACATCCATTTTGCACTCCAGTTGTGAGTGGGTAAAATTGCTCTTTTCCCTCAAAACTATGTACCAGAGGCAAAAGTGGTCAATGAAGCTGTACAAGTCCGGGATGTCTACTGGGCCTTTAGATAAACGCCCCTAAACAAGAGCCTTGAAATAGACAACGGGTGGACCAGAAATGGTCCCATTCAATCACCTTGATCCTTGATTTATGGCCCATGGGCCTCAGTTTAACAAATTCTCTACTCCAAAACAGGGGTTTTTCCTGCTCCACCACCCCCTGTTACAATTTGTCCATTTTTTAAAAATCAGAGTCATATAAAGACAGCTGCGCTTGAATGGGTACCATTCAAATTGCATAAAGTTCCAAAGCAGAAAGTTTCACACACAACATATCCATACAACACAAACATCTCTTACCTTTAATGGCTCCAATTCAAAATTGCACAAAGCAGTAAATCGGGAGTCGTCCGCGGGGGCGGGGGGGGGGGGGGGGGGGGGGGGAAGTCTCTCATACATAAATACGACACAAACATCTTGCTACAAAGATTGCACAAGGAAATAGTGGGCTAGCCTTGTGGCTAAGGCGCCCGCTCCCATAGCTATCACCAGGTTTCAATCCCTGTTGAGAGCTCTTTACTCTTGGGCCAACCAAGCCAAAAAAAAAAAAAACATTGGATAAAACCCATAAATATGAAAACCAATATATTCATATAACAGTAAGACGGCAAATGGCAGAATAAGAAAAGGAAAGACCCATGTAGGTGAGATACTATTGATTCTATAAAAAAGAAATAATAATAACAATAATAATAACAGATTGGAAGATCAGGCAGCATTTTTAAAGTACTATACGATTCCATATGAAGATCAGGCAAATTAGCTCTCACGACCACTGCTGCTCTGCATTTGAGAACCTCTAACCTAAAGACAAGCCATCATGTGACAATGGCTACTCAGGTCAATACGCATCAAATCTAGGAAATTTATTCGGCCGGCCTTGATAAAATCCTCTGTTTCCTGGTCGTGGACGCTTGTTGTCAAAATACCTTCCTCTACCATAGCCACTACCATAGCCACCCCTGCAAGGAATTAATCTGGTCAATCTAGAGGTTCTTCACTTCCCTAATAACAGCATTTCTTTGTAAAAGGGGAATGGAAAAACAAGAGCTCCTCCAACATGCAAAATCCAAGCAGCTAATCAGGAAAGGTCACACTCGTCCTCCAAACGCGAACATCGATCAATTCTTTTGACCATCTATTTTATTTGCACATGTTCAGCTCATCTAATGACCAAAGCACCGAGGGCATTTGGACAGTGGACAACAGGAATCACCCAATTGGAAACATAGATCATGCATAATTGCATATACACAACCCCACTGTTCCATATAAGATCCTCAGAATAGTTTAAAATCAAGCTAGAATGGCAGGTAGCTAATATTGCCACTGGAAAAAAGTATACAGCATACAAGGACACATAAAGTCACACTCACCTTCCTCTGTAGCCTCCTCTATGATGTTCACGATGATGTCTCTCCAAGTTACCACGAAGTTGGGTCCAGTAGTCCCTTTCAGCATCACCTACATATGTAAAGATGGCTTTTGTCAATTCTTGAATTTTTTTTTTGTTAAACATTTAATTCTTGATTTAGGGTAACAGATGGAAATATAAATGTCCTTGCAATTTTTTTTTATTGGTGAATGAATGCCCTTGCATCGTTTGAGGCTTATCAACGCCATTAGTCTTAACAGTTACAAGTTATCACAACAAGGACAGGGCACATGGAAGTTATTCAGCTTCTTAATGTTGGAAAACATTTAACATAGACTACCCCAGGTTGTCCATTATAAGAAGTGCAGTCAGAAGGCGGAACTGGAGCAGGATAGCAATCCACAACCTCCATGAAAATAAATATCAGGAACAAAAGTTTGGGTGATATTTCTCAGGTGATGCAATCTAAATCTGGGATTGGACAGCAGCATTGATGCAAATTTGGTTTCAAGCCTGGTAAATTGATGGAATCACATTTGCAGAATGTGAGCAATGTTGTCCTTGCCAAAAGAGGTTCTATGTCAGCTTTGTCTGTATCTTTGCCCACGTGTCCCACCAGCAGGCCCCATGATGCAGCAGCTGCTTTATGGTCAGCTCGTTGTCAACACAGCTTGCATCTGCATCTGCACACACATAGAGAAATTCCAACAAATAGAGTATGGAGTTCAGCCATGTAGGGATCAGATGCAGATAGTGGCGCGACATAAGCTGCAAGCAATAAACCATTATGATCTCTTAAAATACCTCCAGCCACCCAAATCATCCAGCGGAGCATAGCCATCAAGTTTAACTTGACTCAACCCAAATCAGGTGGCTGCTAACATTCATGATTCCATGTATCCTGACATGGGTTGGACAAATATTGTCTTGCCATTCAGACCAACAATGTATGATCTTCTAATTGAATGGATACACTAGATCATGACTAAATATCTTCTCGTTTCTGGATTTCCATATACCCAACATGCCATAGCAGCACCTGTATCTACTCTGCTATTAGCTTTCCAGATAAAATCCCAGAGTTCACACTAATGAAGATTGCAGACTCGGTCACGAGATGGCAATATCAGGAGCTGTTCAGATATTCATGATAAGAGGACATCGACCAAATATGTGGCATATGGACTACGGAGTCTTCTAGAGTTCCTTAAAAATATAAGCAAGGTTGGGAAAATGCAAAACTTGGCTCAATAATATTTTAGTGGAAAGATGGCCAAGAAGAAATTTCCATAAGTGAATTTTTGGTTTGGCATTTTACTCTCCAAAGGGATCTCTTATTGCATCTGAGGTCCTCTTGTCCTTCTGAAATTGCCTAATAGGCTACTTTAATAAAGCAATCACCATTTGCAGAGGAATGCCATATTCTTGTATCATTGTTGCCCAAAGATGTCTTGCACATAGGACCCAATATCAGGGCTCCATAAAGACTTAGTTTTATCTCTATGCCAAACAGGACTCTGAGGATCTGTTTTATGCTACTTGCACTGGTATCTCTTGGCTGTTGGCTTCAAGTTGCTTATCCATTTTGACATAAAAACATGCCTACACCATGTCTAGACTGTTGTTTTCTTCCAACGCACAACCATGCTTTTTACATCTCCTAGTCTTCCCTTCTTGAAATATATCTTCTATCAGAATGTTATAAAAATTAGATCATAAAATACCTGTATGGGTCATCGAGCACTCCAACACCCAGTATCCACATCCAGCAGGAGTATACATGTTCATATCCAAGATACATAGAATGAAAAAATCAATTTTTACATAATGGACCAGGTCAAAATGTACCTTTTAGATTGCAAGGACATGAGACAGAATAAAAAATGTGGCACACATTTAATCATTAGGAAGATTGTGATCTCTTTTGCACTTTTTTGGTGGATTCATATTTCATATAGAAAGTGCAGTAGGCAAAAGTTACAAATTTACCCCCACCAATAAACATGCACTTACAACTACTGCATTCAATCAAGTGACAGTTCCATAGAAATACATGGACAGCGTATGGAACTCATACCAGTTACTAACTCCACACACATAATGCAATCCTTCACAACCAAGTCACCTTCCGCTGCAGCAGTAAGAGCTTTTTGAGCGTCTTCCTGCTGTTCAAAGCGAACATATCCTGACTCTTCTCCCATCTTAAAATCAACAAACTACACAGAAGTAAACACAAGCAGATAAATGACCTTTATCAACTCTGCCAATAAAAGATTATTAGATTCAATGTAAGATCTAGAAGAAAGAAACTGATGGTAACCATGGGACTACCAAAAACAAATGGCATGAAAGATGTGCAGCAAGCCATAATACTATAATGTTTATGTTGCAGTACAAATGGCATTTAATGAATCATGGAAACATTATTTATTCATTCTTTGTTAATACGGAAAACTATTTAAAAAAAAGAAAAAAAATTAACAGATAAAATGCAATGGAATATGCCTAAGAAAAGGAAAGGGGCAGTGCCTCTTGGGCTGCTGCAGCCTCTTCCTATAGCTCTGATCCCTCAATGCCTTGAAATTCCTTGACCTGTAGAGCCCACTATGGGCTCTGAATTTCCCCGTTCTGAGAGAGAAGGCCCGAAGACCAACTATCCATAAAGCCTCTGAATGATTACAATTAGGGAATCGAAATGGGAAGAAGGCTAAAAAAAGATGCAATGGAGGAACAAATGATTCCAAGACTCCTCAGAGAAAAACGGAAACAAATGTTGCGGAAGGCAAGCAAAAACATTGATTTACTAAATAAAGTGTCCGAAGACAATTTTGCCCACATTCTCAGATCCAGCTCTAAACTAAATATGAGAAACAAATTCTGGGCCACATCAACAGAAACAATGATTTACTCAAAGTGTCAGAAGACACTTTTGCCCACATTCTACGATCCAGCTCTGAACTAGATATAGCAAACATATTTTCGGCTTCGTCAATAAAAACAATGATTTACTCAAGGAGGAGCATTGTGGTAGGAAGGTTGACAGCCAATGTATGACTTCTGTGACAAGCCAAACATGAAATCTGAGAAAACAACATTCCATGATTATGCTAGGGCAATGCACTGCAGCAGCGCCTAATTGCAGTGAAAAAAATGCAAGTGTTCCGTGATCATGCTAGGGCATCCCTAGGCATAAGGGATACACTGCAGCAGCACCTAATTGCAGTGGAAAGTAGGCAAGGGTTTGTCCACCAATCTGAGCGAGTGTGAAAAAAAAAAAAGTAAGTCCAGAAAAGAGGAGAATTCAACTTGCTACTTGAAATACAGGAAATTTGACAAAGTTGATCAATACAATGAAAAGAAAAGTTAGTTTAACTTGTGTATAGGAAACAAAGTGGAAAGGAGAAAGCTAAGGAGCTTACTAATGGCTACAGACTCTAGCAAAGAACAACACCATAAATGGAATAAGTATAGCAGTAGATAAAGATTTGAAAGAAAAGACTGCAAGGATAAAGAGGTTGGGTGATATTATAGCAATTAAACAAGTGTTGGGAGAAAGACATAATACATATAACCAACACCTATGCAGCCAACGTAGGATCAGATCGAAGTGTTAAAGGAACATTCTTCAGATGAGATGCTGGTTTAATACAAGAAATTATAACTAGTGAGAAGATTTTCCGAAGAGAAGACTTAAATGGACACGCAGGAAAGGACAATGGAGGGTATGAGAGAGTGCATGGAACTAGATTTGCAGAAAGGAAAGAGTTAAGAGACAGTGAGCCACTATCTCAGAATTCATGTTGGCTTTAATCTTGTAATAGCGAACACCTACTTTAAAGGAGTGAGAAGCATTTAATTAACTATAGAGTGAAATTAAATGCGAGATGGATAAAGTTTTTCCTAATTAGAAGACATGGCTGTCTAGCTTGTGAAGACTGTACATCTGGTTATTCCTAAAAAGAGTTCAACCACACAACATAATATAATAATTTTAGATGTCAGTAGAATTAGAAAAGAGGGGTAGGAAAATTTAATAAAACTTAATACTCTATTTGTCTCCTTTTCTTTTAATAAAATTTACAGTTATAAAAAAAAAAAGAGCAGTAGGAAAAAAAGGTGCCCCTAAAAAAGGTGGGGGATTTAAAAGGAAATATGACAACAACATTTAAGTATAAAGTGATCAAGAAGGGAGAATAAAATTTGGAGGAAAAAAGTACGGTGATGCAGAACCAAGTGGCTGATTGTACCATAATGGTTGCAAAAGATGTGCATAGAGAGTCGAAAGGGAAAAAACGCTTCGATAAAGAAACTTGGTGATAGAGTAGGGACGTTCAGAAGTGGTTCAAGAGAAAAGATCAGGGAAAGGAAAAGTTAAGACTTAGATCATGTAAGACTATAAAAAGCAACGACAAAAAGATTTCAATGAAGGAAAACAACATTAAAGGAAGGTGGAGAAAATAATCTAAAAAAACTTCTAAATGAAGATTCTATATGAGGCTTAGGATCGAGAGAGGTTACTTCGTTAGCAGGCAAGTTATACCTTTAACAGTATAATTATGGTAGAAGAAATGAAGAAAGCATTTTCAACAATAAAGACATGTAAGGCTATGGGCCCACATTTTGTCCATGCAATCCGATCCAGCCCAAACTAGATATCGACACTTAACATTTATTACCTCTAGAAAATTCTTCAATTAGGGGATTCATGGTCCACAATACTTCCTCTATAGTGAGAACCCACACACACTTGTCATCCTTCATCCCGCACAATTCTTTACAAGCCCTTGCCTTTAGAATTCACACAAGCAACTAGCCATAAGGAACATTGTATTTTTGTTAAATTAAAATAAATGCAAGGAATCAAAATAAATTAAAGGATAACCTTGTAGAAGTTGATAGAAAGACGGTCATAATGCCTAAGTGTACCAGATATCAAAATCCTAAACATTGTCAGAGCTTAAGCACCTTGAGCAGGATTAAGTACAAAATGTTAAAGAGTAGTTTTTGGAACTTGATGGCGGTTCTAGTTCAAAGTATAACTGCCGGAGAGAGCATCATATTTGGAGAATACCTAAATGGTAATGTAAAGAAGAAAAGGATATGGGTACAATAGAGTACATGGAGGGTGTGGTTTGGACAAACGAATGAGATGCGGGATGATAATCTCAACTTTGCTATTGTTTTGATCTTGTAATAGTAAACACTTATTTCGAGAAGAAGGAACCTAGCGATGTTAAGAAAAGCTCGAATATGACACATAGATTACTCGTTATTGAGATAACTAGCAGGTCCACTTACAGAGATTGTGCCTTCCTAGACCTACCTTTCTTTCTGTTCTCCGACACTCAAAAGTCAGGGATGTGATCAACATCAAGTGGCCTACTAGCCAATCCCTATATTCACTAATCTGTTGGCTAACTCATTCAGGCCCCAACTCCATCCATGAAATTTGCTCCCTACTTGGTTAGTCAAACAAACCCTCGATCCTTGGGGAACGAAAACCACTCACTTGTGACTTTTTGTTCCTCTTTAGGTATTGACCCAATACGTGCTTCCCTTTAGGTTGAGAGGCACGGGGTAAACATGTTATTTGTTTCTTCCACATGTTAATCCCAATATTAACAGGCATTGGTTCCGCCACATTCTAGCAAGATATTGTTGTAAACGGTGGAGCATCAAATAAGATAATGAAACTCTGCCTGGAAATAAGGCTGTGGAATCTGATAAAGGAAACAGTATCAACAGTCTTTTTTTTTTTTTTTTTTTTTTTGTGATGGCACCAGTACAATACAATAAAAGAATTTTTGAAGGAAGTTGAAATTAAAATATGTATTCTAACTAAGCGTCACTTCAAATGATCAGTTGTATTAAATACATTGCAAATAGATACTTGGGGAGTCAAAGGGAAAGGAGCTATATACAAAAGGAAACATACAGGTGGAATCCAAAAAGTCCAAAAGGTAATGTTAAAAAGAAATCCTTTTTTTTAACACGTGTGTAATCGTAACTTCAATTAATAATAGCTCAATAGTACAAGAGATGTACTGACAAGCTAAAATGACCCAAAAGGAAGATAAATGACCCCGATAAGAAACACAAAGAGCCCATCAAGGGCAAGAACAAACACCCAGCTCAACAGGTAAGGGCACACACAGAAAACGAAAGAAGAAGAAAAGACAAATGCGCAAAGCACCCTGCTAAGAAAAGGCCACCATGTTCATTTAAACAATATAAGATTGGTGGGGATGCTCAGAAAGTGTGGAAGAGTGACCAGCCATGAAGCAACAGAGAAATGTAATGTTGAAAAGAAACTACTCTCCAAAGAATGGCAGAAAACAAGAAGTAGATAAGACTTAGAATGGTATGTCTCTCACCAAAATACACCACTAAGAAAAGGTTATTAAAGCCCAGTAAGAAGCCAATGACAATTTGCATGCATCAAAGGCAATTGAGGATGAGCAGGGTTAATATAAGCTTTCCAAAATAAGGGAGAGGAAAAGTAGCGACCTAGAGGATAAAAGGTGTATTAAAGATGAAAGATAAGAGGTTAGGGATAGATCGAAAGTATTCTATCACAAAACTTATTTACTTCAAGTGTAGCCGGATACAACCCATGCAAGATGAATTAAAGGGTTAGACATTCAAGAAACTAGGAAAAGAGGGAGACCATTACATACTTTGATTAAAGTACAGGAAAAAGACATAAGCATATGGAGCAACTGAGAACATGGCTTTAAATAAGGTGGAGCAAGACTCCAGAGAGTAAAGCACAAAAAGGTGACACCGAGATATTTGCTTTATATGGAGATTTGAGTATTCTTGAATGTAAACATAAACAACGGTAGCATATGGCCAAAGAGTACTCAGCATCTTAAGGTCATGTTTGTTCATGTGGAATCAAAATGCATAGGAATTCACGTTAAATATGTTTCCAACAAAGGATTATTAAAGAAGTGAAGGGAGAAAGACATAAGGTGGAGATGTAGATAGGACCTTACCCTTCCTAGGATTAATGTTACCAGGAGGGACAGCTTGGTAGTCACTTACTGTCACCACTTAATTCATTTTCCATCAAAAGGAGATTATTTGATGGTCATTTATGGATCTTTATCATTCTCTCACCAATTTCAACCACTTTTATGAATAAATTTCTTAGTATTCCTGGGGATTCAATTGCATGCAAACAAACAAGCTCATCAAATGAGCTCTAAGAAAAGAATTATTGAAGTGACTGGTAAAGTTATAAGTTGGAAATGAAGATGGGACCTTGACTCTCATGGGATTTCAACTTCTACCGTGATTGCTGTGGTCATTTTCAATTGTTACCACTTTCAGAAATACAAGTCTTAGAATACTAGGAGTACAATACATGAAACAAATGGGCATCAAGTGTGTCCAAATATGGGCCGCATGGATAACTTTAGAGATTCCGAGCTAAAGTAGTGCATGTATGTGGTTTGCCTTATGGTTCTTATCTAATGCAGCATTCTTTCATCACCACTCACCATTTGGTTTCTTGTGTGTTCCTTCACAGGGAAGGGGCTAAGAGAGAGCATTCTCTCATTTCAATGTATAAGTGATGTAGGACAGACCCATGGTCCCCATTGATCTACCCACCTTTGGGCCCAACCCACCTATCCTAGTTTATTTAAGGTTTTATTTGTTTATGTTTTTAAGTTATTTTAACAATGCGTTTTAATCTTGACTGTTGAAGTGTTTGGATGGTCCAAATTAATCCTAGGGTTATGTCTTATATCTATTTAAGCATTGTAAAGCCTCTTTGGCTGATAGTTAATGATTGATGATTAATGAAAAGTTTTGAGATCTTCTCCAAGTTTGTTCGAGTTCTCCTTGAAATTCCTAACGCCTCCTGGATTGGAGTTTGGTGAGAGCCCAATTTCTCTAATGCCTCCAGATCGGAGTTTGGTGAGAGACCAATTTTCCCCTCTATCTCCATCTCTAACCTTGCCCACCCAGCAAATCCATTCCGTTCCACATTAACAAGTATCAGAGACCAAGATTGATCCAATCTGAAGTTGCTTCTTGACATCCATTGCTATAGAGCCATCACCATCACCAATCTGCACTCCCACCCTTTCTTTCGAGACGCCAGAGCCACAGAAACCTTCCCGAAATCCCCCCTAGATGCCAAAAATCACTGCCCAGATGCAAAACCCTTGCAACCCGAAGACCATCCTAGTCGAAACCCCAGCCCACTGTCTTTTTCCCCAACACCACTTCATCCGAACACCAATCCCCAGATCTGCCAAATCCCTAAAAAATAATAAAATAATAAAATAAAATAAAATCTGGTATCCCAACCAATTCGTTTTCTCCATCACACCCAAAAATCATCCCAAAACTTTATTAAGAAACCCTCCATCCACTGAAGCCCCAAAACCCGTCTTCAAACCAAACCCGTTCTTGCTTCGATCCATACAACCTAACCTAGTCATCGTATGCCCCTTTCCAGAGTTCTAGAACCCCATCAACCCTGCAACCATACTCCAAGTCATCCTCCAACGTCGAAGCCTCTCCATGGACTTCCAAATCCCAATCCTAGACCCCAAAAAAAAAAAACCCCTTCTCCTAGATGTCGATAAAGTCCTACACCCAGCAGCAAAAATAAATAAAAAATAAAAAAGGGTGAAAAAAGAAGCAGAAGAAAGAAGGGTAGAGAGAAGATTAAGGGAGAAAGGGGAAGAGGCGTACTTGGTGCGCCACAAATTGCCAGAAGCCCATCATAGAGTGTAGTCGCAATGCCGTTGGGCCTCAACTTGATCTCCATAGCTTCGCCTCTGCCGGAGCCTCATTGAAACGATGATGCCCCGTCGAGTTTTGCATGCCATCCCTTTGTCCCCATCGTCACCTCCACCAACAATAACAAGTGTCGCCAAGCACTCTCTTCTCCATTGCCGAGGCACAGGGGTGCAAAGGGTTTGAAAGCCCTTTTCTTTTCTCTCAGGCTCTGAGATCGATACAAGACAAAAAATAAACTATAAAAAAAACTAAAAAAAAGGGTGGGCCTGCTTTTCCAATCAAGTTGGTTTGACCAGATCCAAGAATAGCCCAGCCTGGTTTGGTGACCAGTTCAATTCAAGCCACGTCAAGGGTCACACTGACCAATTCTGCAAAGAAGCCCAGAAGCCAGCACCAGACATTGTCATAAGCAGTGACATCAGCATAGTCAAACAGATTGTTTGACCAAGATCAATAGGAGAATCTTATTTTGCGATATTGAGACCATCCGGACTCCGATTTCAAATTTGTTTGATCCTATGCGCTTGTTTTGAAGAGATCTACACAACAAGTCAAATTGATTTATTTTTTTCGCAAAAAAAAAGTGCATTATTCTATAAGTCTTCTATATGGAATCGGAAGAAGAGTTATTTTTGCACTGTGTTGTGCTTGGAGTGATATATTCACTTTTAAGTATGGACAATGGTATGTTGATGATTAAACCTACTTTGATGACAAGGCAAGCTATCTGTCCTTGACTACAATTAGGAGTTTTGGAGGCTAGAAGATTTATGTGGACTACATGAGAGTCCAGAACATTTTGTTACTATCATTGTTGGACGTTTGAAACCAAGCATTCAGAAAAACATGAAAGCTTATAGGACCGAACTTGAAGCATTTCGGAAAGCGATTCTTGTCGAGCATTTGATAAAATGCTATCGCCTTCAAAAAGCTAAGTTACAAGAAGAAAAATCTCCATGAACTACTAAAGCTCATGTTGTTGAACCCATTGTGGAGAATGTCAAGGCTCAAATTGAGGAACAAAAGCATGAAAGAAATGATTCTATAATTTCAGATGAAGTAGCATGCGAAACTCTTTCAAACATTTTTCCTTCAAATGAATTGGAAGAAAATGAACCTGAGTCTCATCCTTCGAAAATTGTTGATCAGCATATGCCAGCTACCAATGAAGGCTTGGATAAGACTCACAATCAATATGCAAATCCAATGGAAATCAATGCAAAACCACATTCAAAAAAGCCTATTTCCACTGAAGAAGAGGCAAGAGGCTAGTACTGAACAGATTGAACAAGCCACTACTATAAAGGTTGAAAAGGCTAGTATTGAAAATGTTGAGCAACTCATTGATGTCCCTCACATTCATTTTATCTTTGAGGATAGACCATTAACAATAGAAGATTGTGATCTACTATTTTAAAGCCAGTAACTGATGCATAACGGTCAGATCACACATCACCGTTGAAGTCAAACATCAGAAGAAGCATGCATCCCTTTTACTTCTAAGTAGGAAGCCACATCGAACTCAAGAAAATTGAATCAGCCTTCAAGTCATGCCAAGATCAAGAGCCACATTGAATATTTGTATACTTGATATTTGACCCTAGAGGATTTCTATGAAAACTTGAGGTCAAGTTTTCTTCAAGAAGAGAAGAATTGATGACGGACAGATCCATGGTCCCCATGGGTCGACCCGCCTTTAGGCCCAGCCCACCTATCCTAGTTCATTTAGGGTTTTATTTGTTTATGCTTTTAAGTTATTTTAGCAATGTGTTTTAATCTTGAACATCGAAGTGTTTGGATGGACTAATGGATGGTTCAGATTAATTCTAGGATTATGTCTTTTATCTATTTAAGCATTGTAAAAGCCTCTTTGGCTAATAGTTAACGATTGATGATTAATGAAAAGTTTTGGGATCTTCTCCAAGTTTCTTCGAGTTATCCTTGAAATTCCTAATGTCCTAGATTCATCGGATAATCTCTACATGCTGATGAAAATGATTTTCGTATAATTTCCCCATAAGAGAAAAAGATGAATGTCAAACAGCATGCAAGGACACAGGAATATATGAAGATACATTTTGAAATATCAACACCAAAAACCACATGGAAACATGGATTACCAACTACAAAGTAAGAACAAAGAAATAGAACATAGTCAATGAAACCGTCAATCTCATAGTACCTTTACAGTTCCAAATCTTTGAAAGACCTGCTTTAGATTCTCCCATGAAACTTCTTCAGCAACCACAGCCTTTTCATTCCTCTGAGAGGCATCACCAGTGATCTTTCCTCCACCCCCTTGGATGGCACCTTCATTCTTCTGAGTGGTATCATCAATAACATTTTCCACACTACCTTGGATGGAATCTTCATTCTTCTGATTGGCATCATCAACTACATTTTCCACACTCCCATGGATGGCATCTTCATTCTTCTGATTGGCATCATCAGTAACCTTTTCCTCACTAACTTGGATCACATCTTCATTCTTCTGAGCGGCATCCCCATTACCCTGGATGGCATCATCATTCTTCTGAGTGGCATCCACATCATTAGCAACCTTATCACCACTATCTTGGATGGAATCATCAGTAACCTTTTCCCCACTCTCTTGGATGGCATCTTCCTTTTGATGAGCGGCATCATCCGCAACATTTTCTATATTCCCTTCGATGGCATCAATAGCCTTCTCTGTGCTCCCCTGAATGGCATCTTCCAATGCCATCTCTTCTCCTTGCTCTGTAGGACTCTCAGCAATCTTATCCATATTTTGTATTTCAATACCATCTAGGGATTCTCCAGTAGTTTTAACATTTTCTAGGGACAACTGTTCACTTTCCTCAATAATGCTCCCTGTAGAATTTGGGATGTCTCCTGCCTCGCTGATGACTATGTTTTCTTTCTCATGGTGCAGACCATTTTGTTCTACAGGTCCTCCTTTAGACATACGCCTCAATTTAAATGCAACAACTAAGCCCTTTGGATAACTATCATCATGAGAAAACATCAAACCAACCCCCAAAAAAGGGAGGGGAAAGAGCAAGGCAAAGAAACAGTGCACATATCAGTATTACAAACAATAGATCTAAGATTAATTCATGTACACAAAAGAGGAGCACCTACCTCTCATTCGTCTGGGAACTTTTTCTACTATCACCAGCTAAAAGAGCACGATAACTCTCAATCTCCACCCTCATTCTTTCCCTTTCAGTGTCAAAATCTTTCCTAAATTACAGAAAGCCCAAATGAGAATTTGTCCAAATAGTCCCACACAAATTCACAATTGATAAAAACATGCATCTCTGACATGATATTGGTAATAGACGCATTCTAAAATTGATTTTTGGAGTGAAAATTTGGTTGTCATCGAATAGAGCAGTATTGGACAAATCTATTAGGCCAAAATGGGCAGATTCCCACCGAAAAATGAAAAGATAAAAAGAAAAAAAATGCAAAAATGTGGAAAAATCATTGAAGAACCTGATGGAAAGTGATGCCACATAACTAAATAAAACTTAAGGAGTCATGTTAATTTCCATTGATGAATCTAAGTAGTTATATTAATTGCCATTGATGAATCCAAGTAGTTATAGGCATTGTTCTGAAAATCGGAATTGTATGTTAAAACCGTTCATCCACGTGAATCAAATCAAATCGTGACATCCACTGCAACAAGCCTATAGTCCAAACAGGGCCCACTTGAACTTGGGCCAAACTAGACCCAACTCGACTGCAACCAGCCCCAAACCGGTCACCCAAGGCTGGACTCCAATCTTCAATTAAATGGCTGGTCCACCAAGACAGCCCTCAGAGTTCATAGACATTGAATATATCCCAAAAGCAGCAGCTATTGTTTTCTAATGATTTTGAATCTTTTGAAAGAATTTTCAAATCTTATTCCAAACGCATCGGACTTCTTAACACGTTGGGAGCGAATGGTTTCAAAAGGAATAGCAAGTGAGGCTCTAAAAAAAAAAGGTCATTACCAAGTGTAGGTTGTAACACCCCACCCTATACGCATACATGATATTGTCCGCTTTGGTCAATGGTCCTCACGGTTTTGCTTCTGAGGGGGCCTCATGGTTTTGCTTCTAGTAGGCCTCAACCTACCAAAAGGCCTCATGCAAAGTAAGGGTGCCAGCTCTACATATAGTCCCAATCACTTTTCTCTCCATAGTCGATGTGGGACTTCAGGATGTCACAATCCACCCCCCTTAGGGCTGCACGTCCCTGTGCAGTAGCCTGCCAATTTATGTAGCCTGCAAGCCCTCTTAGCCTGCCCACATAGAAGCCCGCCCACTTGCACCAGACCACAGCAAAGACCCACACTCGAACTAATTGAGAGTCTACTCTAATACCATTTGTAACACCCCCCTCTACACATGCATGATATTGTCCGTTTTGGCCCATCGGCCTCACGGTTTTGTTTCTGGTAGGCCTCAACCCACCAAAAGGCCCCGTGCAAAATAAGGGTACAAACTCTACATATAATCCCAATAACTTTCCTCTCTATAATCGATGTGGAACTCCAGGATGTCAGTACCACCGAAGCAACATCCTAGGAGAGTCTAGACCAGAGACAAACTTAACCTCTAGTAATTTTTTTGCACAAAGTGGTTACTCGCTGGTCTCAAACCTGTGTTATCACACATGGCACCCCGAGACTTTTACCATTGCACGAAAGCAATAAAGTGGGGCTCACAAACCCTTAAAAAAGTTTCAAGCCTAGGTCGATCCAATAAAATTATGGATACAAACAAGATGCGTCTAAGTTTCTTCATGTACATCTTTCCTAAGACACTAAAAATAACTAGATTGCTCCATCAAATATCAAGTGGACCCGTTAATCTAAATGCAAACCCAGCAACATCAAAAGTTGGAAACGTGTGCTTTCTTGAAATTTTCCATTTGGCTGCCAAGAGTACTTTCCTTTTTAAAGGGACTCATCAAAGTAGGTTTCTATTAATACCATAATTAAAAAAAAAAAAGGAAGAGAGAGAGAGAGAGGTATCTTTTAATGTTTTAAACTATAGCTGTAGGCTAGGTTTAAGGCCTGTTGTGATTGGCAACATTTTTTAACTGCAAGATTTAACTCCCAAAACAAAAAAAAAAAAAAAGAACAAGTGACTAAAGGTTTGCATCAAAGGTCAGCCCTAAGCCCTTATCTCTTTACACTGATTATAAATGTGTTAATTGCATATATTCAAAAGGAGGTACCTTAATATATGTTGTTTACAAATGATATAGTGTTGGTAGATGAATTAAGAGGCAGTGTGAATGCAATACTCGAGAGATGGCAAGAGGCTTTACAATCCAAAGGCTTTAAAACAAGCCGCACAAAGATAAAATATATGGATTGCAACTTCAATGGGAACATACAATGAGTTAAAACTACTGTGAGAATTGAAGCCCATGAGATACCACAAAGAGATTCTTTCCGTTACCTTAGCTAAATAATTTATAAAGATGGAGAGATAGATGAAGATGTCGAACATAGGCAATAAGCGGGATAGTTGAAGTAGAGACTACTTTTGGAGTGCTTTGTGACTAACGAATACTAAAAAAACTAAAGGAAACGATTTTACAAGACAACAATTAGACCATCTATATGACCGATGGAGCAGAATGTTGGCCAATCAAGAAACAACATATGGATATAGCAGAGATGAGAATGTTGAAGTGGGTGTGTCGTAACTAGGAAGGACAAAATTAGAAATGAGTGCTTTCACAAGCATTTTGGGGTAGTATCTACCGGGAATAAAATTAGAGAACCCCGTTTGAAATGGTTTGGGCATGTCCAACGCAGGCTAATTGGGCGCCGGTAAAGAAAATTTTGGCTATGCAAGTTGATGGCCCACCAAGGAGAAGAGACATGCCGAAGAGGACGTGGAAGCAGAGAGTAAAAATAGATCTGAAGAAGTGCAACTTATCTAAGGATTTGGCTCAGGGTAGATCGCAATGGAGAAATAGAATTCATATCGCAGACCTCAACATAGTTGGGACAAAGCTTCGATGATGATGATGAAAAAGAACACCAATGAAGAGCTAAGCCTAAACCAACCTAGTCAAACCAAGAATCATCAAACACCAAAACAAAATTGCCAAAACCTGAAAAGGAACTACACATCAAAAGTAATGGAAGAACGAAAGATTCCTTCCCTTGCAAGACCATCCATCATAACATTAGCCGCTCTCAAATACATGATGAAATAAGGCGCCTAGGTGTCTTTCTTATAGAGGCACATATATGAAAATAAGCCATTCATTCTTGCGTAGTTTATAATATTCTGAATAAAAGTTTGCATTTTTTCTTGCATTTTTAATTTTCCTTCTCACTTGGTTTCAGAACTCTTTTTCAAAATAAAAAAAAGTAATTGAGTTTTCCCCCTCCTTTTAGTGTGGTCCTTTTTTTTTTTTTTTTGGAGATTTCTCCCAATGTATTCAAGACCTCTTGTATGTGGACTTATCTCTCATAGGTAAGGAATCTACTGATTTCTTCCTTGTTTGGGCATGACTTCTATGTAGATTGGGGATTTTGGGTCTAGGTTCATGAATGATCTGATTTGGCTTCCCCTTAATTGCATAAAATAGCGACAATAAGGAAAAACAATTTTAATATGGAAAATCCATTTCTAAAAGAGCCAAAGGGAAAAGGCACAAGAATCATTAAGCTTACACAAGTAGTAATTGTTTTCATGTGATCAAAACAAAGGTAACCGCATAAAATTAATGATATGTAATTTACAGCCACAAGAATAGCTTACTTGGGTTCTAGTTCTAATTCTACACCCGCAAAAACCAGTCTTTGCTTCAAAATATTTTTGGAATCATCCTCACTTGAGAATTCAACCAAGGCAGTTCCACAAAAGCATCTTTTGTCTGCAACATTACGAGGTAACCTTACGCTATCCACCTGAAATATTTTACATATAAATCACAAATAGATGATCAAATACGAGTAAACCAAAATCAAGTTATCAGCATTGACTTTATGAAGAGGATCTAACGTATCCAACTAAGAATATTTTAATTATTTTGAAGTGAGACAAGAGATAAATCCACAATCTTATTAATTCGAAGCAATACAAGTACCACGAGATCCACATTCATAAAACAATTAATTCAATCATTCAAAAATAATAATAATAATAATACTAACTATTCTCCACATAATTACTAGAAAATATGGGACTGCAAGAATTTGGACCATCATATATCAAACACGAAAAGCAAGCCAATTTGATTTTACTAACTAAAAAGATAATGAACTACATAAAAATCAAAACATACATATATAGTGTACCCAATCAGTTAAAAGTAAATTGAGCAGCATCATGCATCAATATAAGGCCAACCAATATCTTCTACAAGGGCAGATGCCCTTACGAGTTAACGGATGGAGGAACGAACCAAAGATCTAGTTCGGCCGGGTGCCTCCTTGACTTCTTCTCTCGAGTAATAAGAATCAGCATGCAAAGGTTAACTGATCCTATCTCTACCAGAAGCTGGCGGCGGGCCCTTCCCCATAATCCGGGGAATGAGTACAAACAAGTGTCCCTGCCAACGGCAGGGTATGGTTGCAGACACAGAGAGAAACCTTGTGCACTAGACAGTCTGCTATAATGATTCGATTAGATAGTTATTGAAAGAAATAAATGGTAAAAAAAAAATTTCTACGATTTAACTTTTCCACTATCGGTTGCCTTATATTTAAATTTGGTTCATGTTTTATGGTGAAAATTCATTTACCATGAAGAGAAATTTCTGGAGGTCTCACTGGTTTGTAAAGTTCCCATTTGACTGTCAAGCACAAGTACATCTTCCCCCAACATAATAAATGGAGTATAACAAAATAAAATATAACAAAATTGATATAATATTTTTAAAAAAGAACCTAACATATCACCTCTTCATTGCTGGAATTGCCATCATCATAGTAGTCAAAACTCGAAAGTCCTATTGCATTTTAAAAAATGAAGACATTGCCACCATTATCATTGCCAAAGCCTTATCCCATCTACCTAGGATCTGCTTTGCATGATCTACTACAATTATATCAATTCACTCTGATCTTAGTTTATACATCTTTCTTCCCTCGTTTGTCTATTGTCTTGATTCTGTTATTCCCACAGCTCTGATTCAATGTCATTTATGACTTTAACTTGTAAGCTTTTTTAGTTTACTGTTTACTTGCAAGGGTACGATGCTCTCCTCTTCCATGTCTTTTCCTATGCCTCAGTGGTAGTACTTTCTAGTTTTAGGGTGCATTTGTACAAAGAGAGGATGCCGTGATAGAGAAGAATAACTATTCTAATTTCTGTGCAGCCCACTGTTTTGTAATTTGGCGCAACAAATTTTCCCTACGGAAAAAGGAAAACACCTGAACTGATCTGTTATCCTCAATAAAGAGGACTCTGATTTCCTATCAGTGGGTAGTACAAAGGATTCCACTTTCCTGCGGAAATAGAAATCTGTGGAGCATGGAATCTTCTCCTTGCACATACAAGTCCTTCGGGTACTATTATCACCATCTCTTACTCCAATGCATTTTCACATACCTCAATGTCAGTCCATTGCGGTTTTATTTGTTGACTTCTTACATATAATAAGTGAATCCTTCATTCTCTTTTAAAAGAGACAATAATTAGGACAAACAGTCTTCATTCCTCTGTTCTGTAAATCTGAGGAATGGTCATTTTCAAATAGTTTAGTGATATATATTATTTCTTTGGGACAAAACAAAGTCAAGTTTCTAATATTATTAAAATTACTGTATTTCATTTTTAGAAATAGTTAGTATTTTTATTAATAATCATTATATTTCTTTGTCAAATTTTTCCATAATAATTATTTTCATTGGTAATCTTATATTGGTATCCCACAATTTTCATGCAATCAGAATATTTTCAAAGAATTTTAAGTATTCTTTTTTTTTTTGGTTCACAGCAATTTACGAACCACCAACACCCCCCCCCCCCCCCCCCCCCCCCCCCGAAAAAAAAAACTTCAAAAGAAAAAGTAAACAAAATCGCCACCCAATTTGTACACTCATTTGTCAGAGACACCATTGTATTAAAAACCCAAAATATCAATGCACTTAAAACCAATATATGATGGGCCTTTCTTTCTTTTTCACAAAACCATAGGCGTCAATGAGACCTTTCCATTTGCCCGCCTCAATCCCTTTCAATACTCCAGAGGAGAAAGACAGGGTTTTGAGTTTTGATACTTTTTAGAGTTTAGATTCTAGAAAGAAACCTTTTCATTTTATACAGAAAGAAGAAAGGGAAAAGGGGTTTTGCAAACCATTACATATGAATAGTACTGGAAAAAATATATTAATACAAGGTGCTTGTATTTTATGAATTCCACTTCTTCCAGTTCCTATTCTCCCTGGAATCAAAATCCCAATATAGAAAGAGACAATATTAATAGTTTCCCTTGTCTCAGTACCCTACTGACAGCCTCGTTAGCCTCTCATCCAACACAAATAGACATAACATGAAGTGCTGATAGTATGCCATAGAAAATTTCATATCTGTAGAGTGTTTGGTGACTGACACACTAATGAGCAAAAAGAAACACCAGGAATGAGAGCAATATACCCCAGAGTAGTAACCTTATTTTGTTAGGGTGCATAAGATTGTTAAAGAACAAAATCCAACAAACGCTCTAGAAATAATATGTGCAAAGGAAAAATACAGCAAACTTTTCATAATAGATCAAACTACAAAACCGGCAACGGCTACCTTCCCATATTGACAAAAGAAAGCCTCCACTTCTTCACGCCTAACATTGTATTCTAAAGGTGATGCAGCAATTGTCCTTGTATCTGCTTGGTCTATAACTTCTTCCAGCTTTGACAACTCAGTGCTCCTTCCAACTCGCTTCCCTGAGTAACAGAAACAACACAGAAAATTCTAAAAAACTATTCATAGTGACCACAAAACGGCAGCAACAAGTTTGTACAGTAGGTCAAAGTGTAGTAAAATCACATTCTTGCTAGTTGCTGCTGACCAAAACGCAATGCCGAAGAAATCGTGTAGCGAAGATACTATTTCAATCAGACAATAAATTTTCCAAGGAAAACATAGATAAGTTCTTCCTACAAGCATCCAAACACAACATAATATCCGTTTGCGCTGCTTCGATAGTGCTCTCATTGATTCAGCTTGGTTTTCGATAGCATATGAGCATTTTCAAAGAAAGCAAGAAAACCCAATTCCAAACACATTCAACTAAAGGAGAAAAAAAAAAAAGAACCTTCCTTTTCAAATTCTTATCAGCGTATAAACCATACCATCTTCAGAAACCTTAACGAACGACGATTTCTTCAAAGCCTCCGCGACTGCAGACAATGTCTCTTCCCTGATTTCCTCCTGCCTTACAGCCCCCAAACCAAGAAGAATCCTCATCCGAGAAAACGAACACACCAAAGCCAAGCTAATCGCTGAGATCACGGTCAAGGCCAAACAAACCCTAAAACAAGAACCCCCCCACCCCCCCCAGCAATGCAATACAGAAATCAACTGAATCAAAGGATACTTCCATCTTCGCTCTCTTTGATCGATTTCCTGAGGAAGTTGTCGCGAGGGATATTGCTGTCGCTGAAATAGAACTCGACCTGATGGAAAAGAGAGCCAAAAAGGTGCGATTTCGCATCAAATCGGGAGCGGAAAAAAAGAGGGAGATGGGGCTTACCTGTTTGAGAATGCTTTCTGATTTCGCTTGGTCGAAAGAAGCGGAAGCCATGGCTGAGGAGTCGAGAGAGCTCGTGAAGCAGTGGCAGAGAGAGGAGAGGAGAAAAAGGGGGTTAGGGTTTTAGCTGCTTGCTTGCTTGCTTGCTTGCCTGGTAGATGTTTGATTGGTTGTCGTGCTAGACTAGAAACGACGCAGGATTGAATGGATCGGTCTATCCATCTGTGTCCTTTTAGGAGAATTTGCACACAACCCCCTTTGTTTTCTGGATCTTACAAAAAACACGTCTACTTTTAACTTTTTATACACGTACGATACTTGTAGTTTCTCATATAGTATTGATCTACTGCTTTGACAATGGTCATTGGCTTTATGAAGTAAAAAACTTGATGATAAATTGTAGAAGTAAACTATTATGGCACTTAGAAATTTACTTTCCCACCTATCGTAACTAACCAAATATTGGTAGATTAAAAACAAATCAATGATTGGGATTGCTTTTCCAAAGCTTTTTATTTTATAACCTAGACTATCTCTCGCGAGCACCTGTTTGACATTGTTCTTATATTGTTCTCAATTTTATTTTTAAATTGGATTGTGCTAAGATTGGACTATGCAAAGACTATATTCTATAGAAATTATTTGGCACAATATATTTAAATACTCTGATGAAAATCATACGAAATTGTTTAGTAATAGTATAAAAAAATTCTCAAATAAACAGAAATAAGAGAACTATAGGATCTAAAATATAAGATCCACTTCTAAAAATTTGTTGAAATCTATTACTGTCGTACATGGAACCTACTTGTAGAAATTACAACGTAATACCTATTTTTAAAAATTAGAATTTCAGGCCTATATTCATAAAATTTATAAGGTGAGCCTACCTTTATAGCGATTATAAGGTAGGGCCACCTTTTTTATGAAGCCCATTTTACAAATTACAAAATGGTCTACACCTTTAAAAATTATGGCCACATTTATAGAATTGATAATGTAGGTCCACCATTTGTGACATGATTTCGTGACCCAAATTTAATAATTACAAAGTGGAGCCACATTTTTTTTATGATTTTGTACATATAACCCACATTTAGAAATTACAATGTGGTGCCCACCTTTAGAGATTATAATAGATTATAACGTAAGACCATCTTATTTGTTTATTGTGAATGTGGGACCCACTTTAAAAATTATGTGGTACCCACATTTAGAAATTAGGATATGATGTCATGCTCATAGAATTCACAATGTGAGCCCACATTCATAATAATTACAGTATGGCTCCACCTTTTTGTGATTGTGACTAATATAACCTACATTTTAAAATTAGAATATGGGGCCCACACTCAACGGATTTATAATGTGGTCTCACAATTATAAGAAACTAGGAATTATAATACGGGCCCACCTTTTATAATTGTTACTATGTGACATACTTTAGGAATTAAATAGTAGAGTTACTTCTTTTGAGATAAGGCAAGAGACAAGTAAAAAATAACTATGCCAGCAAATTATTTCTTAAAACAAATTGTCATTTTATCCACGATAGAAAGCTTGTTGGGCCAAAAATGTGTCCAGACAGAGGAGCTCTTGCTTTAATTCAAGATTTTAGAAGAAGCTAAGCATTAAAGAATCGTATTCAGAAAGAGAAAACTCTTTACTGGCATCCTTTTCCTCTGGTGTTCTCAAGCTCAATGTAGATGGTGCTTCTATTTGAAAATGTGTAAAAGCGGGGGTAGGAGCTATTCTTTGAGATGACAAGAGCGATATTATTTTGGCTGTGAGCAAAGTAAAAACACGGGCGGCTGAAGCGGATAACATTGAGGTGGTAGTGGCTTTGAGAGGACTTCCGATGATTTGTAATATTGGTGTGCGTGACATCATTCATGAATGAGACACTTTATGGACGATTGAGGCACTCAGCTCCTCTCTTAAGCCTTTGAGACAAGGCCCCTTATTCTATGAGATCAAAACTCATATGCAGTATTTCATTAGCTATGAAGTAAATCATGTAGGAAAAGATAGCAATGCAGTAGCTCACTAGCCAGGCATGCCCAGTTTGTTGATGACATGGAGGTTTGGTAATACTCTACTATTGACCTCATTATGCAAAATGTAATTGTGGACTCTTTATATCTCAATAATATTCTCCTAAAACATTTTCATAAAAAAAATAAAAATAAAATTTTTTTCCGAGTTTCATATGCGAGCATATTAAGATTTTGAAATTCCTTTTTGTGAGACCAAAATTGAAAATAGTAATTTGCACATGCTAAACATGTTTTGTGATTCAATTCTAGCAAGCAAGAACTATCTTTAAGGTTATATACATGGTCGCACACAGAGTACCTAAATAACGCAAAGAGTAAAAATCAAACTCCAGACCTTAGGGCGCTAGCTCAAGGCTCAAACCAAATAAACCAGTACCTTGACGACATTCCCAAAGCTTATTGAAAAACAAACATTACAAGGTGTAACTAAAGTGAAAATGTGAAATAACTTAAAATGTCAGTGCTTTTTTTCCATAAGAAAAGTCATCACCAATCATGTTAATCTTTCTCACTGTACTCGCATAAGTTGGTCTAAGTTTTTGTTTTTGTTGATTTAATGGTGCAAAAGCTCTAATTCAAATGAAAATTTGAAAATCATTCACCTAAAAAGGAAGTGAGGAACAAGCCCAAATCATTTATCTAATAGCTAAAAAATTGGAATTCCCTCTGGCAAGCACTGGTGCTCACAATAAAGGTGAACATTGCATGCGAAAACACCTAGTAAGCTGTAACACTCCGACCCGATTTGATCCTGATTAGTGGGTAATTGCGTGTGATTTTATCGTTAAGTGTGTTTTGATTTTGCTTTTCTTTGGCTTTGAGTCTTGGAGAGATCGTTTGGGTTGAGTTGACCTAGTTTAGGTAGTTCAAGCCCTTTTTCGTAATTTTGGCTTTTGATTGAACTTGTCAGTTTTGCGTCATTCTGACGTCATCGCGTGTATTTCGTTGAGCTTGTCGATCTTCGTAACTGTCTAGGATCCGAATGATTTCGTTTGCTCTCGTTGGATCGTCAGTTGACTCAAACTGACAATTGTGTTATATGTTTGGACTTATGTGTAATTTGGACTCATTTTATCTTATAAATATCCTACCTACTCTCTCTTTCTCTCGATCGTTCTCAGCTGTCTCTCTCTCTCTCGTTCAGCTCTTTTTCTCTCCTTCCTTCTTCTTTTCTGTTTCGCGAGGGAGGAAGAAAGGAGCCAAGTTGTGTGTGTTCCGGTGGACTGAGCCAAGCAGCGACCGTAGAGTGTGTGCATTCCGTCTGTGAGGCAAGTATAAGCACAAGTAGCATGAACACCAATTGGTATTGCTTTGATTGTTTGTATCTTACTCTTTGTTGTATGCATCAGTGTTAGACAGCCCTATTGAGTCAGTTTTGCTGTTATCTTACTGTTTTCAGTCGAAACGTTCGCTTTCTGTATGTTTGTAACTGTTCCAGAAAATGACTCCTGCACTCATGGCTAAACCGTGAAATGTACTACGGCTGAGCCGTGAAATGGCTTACGGCTAAGCCGAGACCCAGCCGTAACCCTAACCGTAGAACAATACAGGGTGACATCTGAAATAACTGAGAGTTGGCAAATTGCTACTCTTCTACGACCCAGCCTGATCTAAGCCGTACATTGTACTACGGCTAAGCCGTGGACCAGGATACGGCTGCGCCGTAGAGTAAAATACGGTTGAGCCGTAAATACGGAGGAACATTTTGGGGAACCTCGGCTCCGCCGCAGTGCAGATTACGGCTAAGTTGTAAGGTCACCTACGGCTACACCGTGTGATCCTGAGAAAGGAATAAAAAGGGACTAGGCTTAAGAAAGAGACCGTTATGACTTTCATATTAGAATGTAGCAAACCTGAACATGCCCAATGGAATGGTTGAATGACATGAATGATCTCGAGGGCTGTGAATCATTCATGCTCGTTATCCAGTTGTTTAGCACCTCCCCATGGGTGTTGGTTTCAGGGACTTCGGTGCACATTCCAGACACTGCAACACTAGACAATGGTACATCGGATAACTTAAAACTATATCAACATGCACGGTTAGAAACACTGGATAAATAGGTTAGGATCGGTTTGTAATTGACCTTGATTCGTTAAAGCACTCTGATTTGTATATAGCATATTGACTTCGGTTATGCCCTCTTATGTGTTCTGCGCTGGACCTCTCGATTCTGTGGGAAATGCAGCAACCCCAGAGCGAAGCCCCGGCGGGACCATTCTATTATTGTGTTTTTACCGTTGCTCCGGTGGAGTACTTGAGTCAGTGATTATTTGTTATTGGTACTCAATTGTCAGTGCTTCCTTTATTGCTTATTTGCATTCAGTATTTTGCATTTAGTATCAGTATCAGTATCAGTATATGTGATGCACTTCCTATTGTTCGTTTAGTGTGATATGTGAGATCTGCATGTGATATGATTGATTGATTGATTGAGGTGCATCATCTGATTTGATTGTGATTGGTATATGGCACTACTGAGCCTCAGCCTTAGGATGCCCGACGGGGTTGACTTTGGTTTAGTTTATGTGTTTGCCTCTGCAGAGTGTTCTGTCCTGGGACTCCGGACCCCGGGAACTAGAGACCCATGCTTACCCTGGCCCGGTCGCTGGTGTTCTCATTCCGACTGCTCTCGAAAGGGAGAATATGGCCAATGTAGTAGCCACTTTGACTGTTATCTGTTTATGATTATGATAGCATGCATATTCATTTGCACAATTGCTTAGTATACGAACATGCTTACTATGGATCTTGCATTGTGACTATTGCTCATTATTAGACACAATTTGTGTTATCTTCTTGTGGCTTATATTTTGTTAAGTCGTTGTACTTATGAGTTGTTTTTGGGTGTTGCAGGCTCAGATCCCTCTCCCGATCCTGCGTCGGTCGACCCGACTCCAGGAGAGGCGCGCGAGGCCCCCTCCGGCCTAGAGGAGTGGACTTGATCCATCCTCCAGAGTACGGTTTGCATCATTTTGTTTTTCCCCATTCATTTGAGTTTGAGTCTAATTGGGGGATTTTTCTGTATTTGTACCGTGGGCTTTGATTGATACTTATATTTTGATTTTTGATTTTTGTAAGCCCTCTTTATGGTCATACGTTCTTGTAATTGTTCTTGTTATCAGTTTACTGCGTTTGAATCCATTATGTCATTTTGGTATGTTGTGGTATGCCTTGATACGTACAGCTTCCGCGTACAGTTGTTTGCACGTGTGAATGATCCCTTGTGTGTGTATGCTTGGACGGGGTCTAAGTGTACGTGCACGGGAGTACGTGTGTCATTGGTTAGACTTTCTCTGACCCCCCGGTCCCTGGGCTCGGGCTATGACATAAGCCTAGCTTATGATTCATCTAATTGGACAGTAAAACAAAGAGCCCTAGCGATAATCATTTATCTCGAGTTTAACACCCATCAAAATTGATTAAACCACTGCATTGACTTGCACTCATTTTGGATAACGAAGACGTGTCTTCCATTGATCAAGAGATTAGATGATGATTCAAGCCTCTATCAATATACATCGGTAAGGGGGACATCTTTCAATCCCCTAGATCCCATGCCCAAGTCGGGTCCTAGGTGGGCCCCATAGGAAAATGTTCTCACCATATGGTGAGCAATCGTGCTTAGCAAAGAGAGCTCAAAACGATAGAACCATTAATTTAAAAATAAAAAAGCCTCATCCTGTACATCCAATGGCCAGAAGCTGTGAGCCATCAAGTGGTGGGAAAATATCACCATCCATCCAATGGCAGAACACAAGTGTATCAAACGGTGAAAAGGCAGAAATGATGTGAAACATCGATCAAACTGTTGACATACCTTAGATCCTCAATTCAACAACAACAATGATACAAACAATTAATCAAAAGGTAAGAAATCAATGATGCCCCACACTTGAGGGCTGCGGTTCTAATGCCATAAACAACAACATACAAAAAGGTCTAGATTTTTTTACCACATAGGAGCATTTGTGATAAATTTGACCAAAAAAGGATTATATTTCAACAAATTGCAGAAGTTAGGAGCGAGGTATGATTCTCAATTCTACACCACCTTTTTAAGGATAATTAGGTTGAAAGGCGGGGACTATTATTATTATTATTTCTTTTCTACCATTTCTTTAAAGCTTTAACTCAATGCATCCATCTTAACAAGTACATATCAACCACATGTACTTTACCTTCTTTCTTGGTACATTTTTCTTTTTTACATTACTCAACTCCATACAGCAGCCAAAGTTTTTTTTTTCTTTTTCAAATTTCTTATTTCCTCCCTCGAGACTAAAATTCGAAATACTGGTTTACACATATCAAACATGTTTTTTCAACCATATCTTGTGGGAGCATGTAACATCTGAATGATATGATGCAAAACGCAGGTGTTTTCTCAACCATATCTTGTGGGAGCATGTAACATCTGAATGATATGATGCAAAACGCACCCGAGCCTCACCCCATATAAACTACCACTTAAATTTAAGTGGCAGTCTACACTACATTATCTCTACCTTTTGGCACCCAGAGTTGTGAGTTCCAAGTTCCAACCATACCGAGTTCACTTACTACACCTGTACACAGGACTACTCTCTTTTCAAGGGGAGGGGTGGCAAGCTTAGTACGTTGAAGAACATCATCAACCAGAACTTGCCAGAGCTGGTAGCCAAGCTCACGTACCTTGATGGTGAATGGCCAGGGAATGAAAAATGCTAGTATCTGCAGGAGTGCGTACAGGACTTTAGTGTGAGAAGCAGCAGATTAATCCTTTGCATTTTGACTTCATGTTCCCCATCCCAAAATGTGCCCCATTTGCACGTGCCGGAGACCACACATATGAAGGAGATTGAATCTTTTCGGGCCATCCTTTCATTGGTGACATCCTGAACTGAAGCATGGAGTAAGGTCCACCATGCGACAAGCAATGATTGAGAAGAGTCACTACAGAGGAAGCTCCCGGTCTTCTTTACTGGTTCAAAGCTGAAGCAGGGTATGGCAAGAAGGGCAGGTGATTGGATTGGCAATACAACATTACATAACACTTTAGTATCTTAAGGGCCTGTTTGTTTGCCAGAATTCAAAGAATTCCTGCCTCCAAAATTTATAAATCCCCCGACGTAGTGGAATTTCAAAACTCTCATTTGGAATTGACACCTTGGAATTCCACTAAAAAACAAGTTAACTAGAATTCTAAAATACCCCTAGGGCATTTAAGTACTTGTAAGTGGGTAGTATTTCTAAATTTCTGAAAAGAAATAAGGCATTCAACAAGTCTAGGGATAGCCTGTCACATCATGCTAAAAAATCCCAACACCCCAAATTCCTGTTAGGATTCTACAAAACAAACAGGCCCTTGTCTTAACAACTGTACTTGCTAAAGCTTTAAGGGCCTTTTTTTTTTTTTTGCAGGAATTCAAAGAATTTTTGTCTCCAGAATTTGTAAATCCCCCAACATAATAGAATTTCAAAACTCTCATTTGAAATTGGCATTTAGGAATTCCACTAAAAAGCAAGTTAACTGGAATTCTAAAATTCCCCTTAGGCATTTAAGTACTGTTAAGTGGGTGGTATTTCTAAATTCCTGAAAAGAAATAAGGCATTCACAAATTCTAGGGGACAGCCTTTCACATTATGCCCAAAAATCCCCAACATCCCAAATTCCTGTCAGGAATTCTACAAAACAAACAGGCCCAAAAATGAGAGGGGCTCATTATTCTTAGATTTCCATCTGGGGTGGCTTTCTAAAGTTGGCAAAATCTAAGGTTCTTGAATTTATTTACTCTTAAAATAAGGAATTAAGGACCCGATGAATCTTAAACAGAAGAATGTCCATTCCTTTTTGTTGTGTAGAATTCTGTAACATTACATAGACAACAACAAAAGCATGCAGATAAGCTTCACATTCGTGCATCAGATAATGACAATTGAAGATGGGTCTGACAAAGATACAACATCTACTTGTAGACTTGGGATATGAGATTCTGATTCTCAAGTATAACCGTCCAAGACCCTGAAGACTGAATGTGCAAGCTCTCCTCTGTATCTACTTGGGTTTAAAAAGTTCACCATAAGAAAAATCTTCCGCAAGCTATTATCTCACATAAGATGGTTTCTTCTACTCTAGCATCCTTTGATGTAGAACAAATTCAAGTGTGCCTTCTGCAGTGAAAAGCATTTTCATTAGCTTAAACAGAGAATAAAAAGGAGATAGAGAGCATTCCTAACATTTGAACTCTATACGCACTTAGCCAATCTTCTCCAGAGAGAAAAAAGAGGGGGAAAAAAAGAATGGAAAAACCTTCATGCACTGTGTGCTCAACATTCATTGACAGGCATATTCATTCATTTAATGGACCTGAATTCAGATGTTAATCTATTGACAAAAAAAAAAAAAAAAAAAATCAAATGCAACACTTTAAGAGAAATGATCAAGCATTCTTTCAGCATTTAGAAATTTGAACCATGGGCCCATATTTTACAGAGAAAAATACTAGAACCTAACAAAAAGAAGAGGTAGGACATAAGTGCCCATTGGGACCTTAGAAGATCTTACCAACACAGCACCATTTTAAGTAAAGAACATCAAAGAACAAAATAAAATGAAATGTGTACTTTGACCCAACACCCCTTTTGGAATGCCTATATTTTACAACCCCATTTTTTGGACTCCTACAAACCTTTACACTTTCATATACACTTCAACTAGCTACTATTAGGCATATAATTGCCAGTATCATTTTTTACAGCTATAAAGAGAACAAGTGAGAAATTTTGTTGAAACATAACCCAAAACATAAACTGATGACGTCACTACTGGAATTTTAGTATTACAAAAGCTTAAACTATGAAAACAATAGAAGATTAAAGAAAGAATTTATAAATTATGGCATTGGATTGAATGCAGTGTAGGCAAATGGCCAAAACTATCTCCAGCTCCACTTTATCTTTTCTGATCATTATGTGATAAAGCCAAAAGAATGGACTCAGCATGAGGATGACTCAATTAATAATAGAATTTGCTTTTTTTTTTTGAATGGTATAATAATATAATTTACTATGTAGGGCTTTTTAATTTCCATTCTTGGATAAATCCATATCTTAACACACATCTAGCTAAAAGTTTGGTTCTGATGTTAAATAAAGTTGTGTCTAATAAAACATTATTAACTAAATGAGGGGTTCAGAATAGGAGTGGAAGAAAAATGCTCAGAACAGAATGATAAGGGCTAAGACCTGAGCTTGAGCATAGCTCAAGAATATCTGTACTTCTGCTCTCTGAGGGCCCTGAGCAATTACAATTATTACCATTGTTGTTGTTGTCGTTGTTGTTGTTGTCATTTATTTCGTTATTATTATTCGACATAAATTTTCCCTACTACAAAATAAAGCTTGTTTTCGAGCATTTGTTCTACATTTCACGTTCTTCAACCAATTTGTTAAATTTCTCACCTAATGCTTTGATCTAAGTGGAACTGAGTTTTTGAGACAATTCACTGAACAACTGGGTTTCACTATTCACCAAATTGGCACCTTTGACCTTACACCACAAGATAAAATAAGTATGCATTTCATTAAAACCGAAAAACCAATGAGGGGAAAGGAATTGGCAAGGGTAAATACCTAAGCTTGAGCAGAGCTCAATAGGTTTTGTATTTCGCTTTGTCAGCAATTTGCTATGTATCCTTTTTTTTTTTTTTTTTGTGTTTGTGTGTGTGCGCGCCCGTGCATCTCTCCCTCCTCGCTAATGAAAATTTTTTTCAAGCATTTGTTAAGCTCTCCAAACCTTCAGCAGATCCATCTTATACTAAATTTAGCAATGCAAGAGATGTGTTCAAATGTTTAACAATGTCCACGTGTTCAATAAGAGTAAGACAAATACTTCTACAGTGCACGTAGTGTTTTCATAATATCATTGGGCAAGTTTCTTAAATTGAATATGTGTATAGTGGTAGTTACTTTCTTCTATTCCTCAATGTACAGTCAGTCTAACTTGTAAAACTTCAATAGGAACCAACCCAAAGTTAATGAAACATTGCCAAGAAAAAGATGATGATGGTTGTGGTGGTAGTGGTAGTGGCGATGATGATGGCGACAACAATGCCAATGAATACGATGATAAGATCATGACTTCAAGAAGAACTCACTCATGGGCGGACCCACATACAAGAGTCTGAGGGCTTCAACCCCAGCCAGACCTGACAAAAGCATTAAGTGCGTAATTGATTTCAAATAAGATATATGACACCCTACAATTTGTTCGAGGAAGCCCCCAGACCTGAAAAAAGCATTGAGTGCCTTATTAATCCTGAATCTAGATATATGACATCTTAGTATCTTACTATTTGTTCAATTATTAATGGCACAAGTGCCATATTGATTGAGGCATTGAGTCCAAATGTGATGCACCTATGGTGCTCTAGGTCCAAATAGATTGTGGCACCATGAGAATTTACTTTCATGTTTTTAAAAACATGTTCATCTTTAATTTTTAAAGATATCTAAGTGATGCAAAATTGGATCCATCAGATGGGTTGCTCAACCAACTTTCCAAAGAGTCACTCAACCAACTTTCCAAAGAGTCCAATTTTGTGCAATTTTGTATATTCGCACAGAAGAAAGTACAGAAAAAATAATGTTTGACTTTTTCAATTGAGACCCACTCTAATGAAAATCCTGGGGTGCCACTGAGCTCACTTGAGGTTCAACTCATAGCAACTTATTGAATGCATGCAGTGAATAAATAGTACATCGTGCAATAAAAGACGACTAAAGATATACCATCATATCATCAACAAAGCCTTGTCCCAACTATGTTGGGACCTGGGGGTGAATAAAGACATCTATAACAGGCATATAAGAAGTCCAACACATTTGCCATCATTGAACCCAGTAAAGCTCTACCTTACCTCATATCCAAGCGTAACCTATTAGCCCTATCTTCAGCAGCCATAATGGGGAAAAATTCCAGCTGAAACTCTCTGTCTCTGAAGTTTATATCCATATTTCAGTTAAAAAATAATAATTAGGCTAACAAAAAATCCAGAGCAGCAAACTTTTCGACAATATCAAAACAACGGTTTTATCAATAAACCATTTATGTCCTCATGAAGAAGCAGTAGAAGATGTTTTCTCGATTTTCTTAGACAAGTTCCTTGAATCATTTCTGCATAGTTGTTTCCCAATTACACAGTTGTTTCTGTTTCAACCACATTCAGTGGCAAGAGGCAACGGGATATCGTTTACAAGGTTAAGGATTTTAATGGGGCTCACTTAAGCCTCTACTCTTGCCAATTTATTAGATAGATACAATGAGGTACACAATACATAATGCAGTGAATACCTGAACAAAGACATTTTTTTATAAAAAGAAAAAACACCAGTGGTCATTTCTCAATGCTATAAATAATATGAACAAGTAGAGAAACAACTTACTGAAAAGATCAAGTAAAAAAAAAAAAACTTCATATGGAACATAGGATGGTGATAAGACTAACCATACCAACCTACCATTGGGTGTTCTCACACAACAAAATTGGAAACAATAAATCAAAAGAAGATAATGGTATACCTTGATCTGAGACAGCATAACTGCTTGGGTTTTTGAAGCAATCTGCATACTTCTGAATCCAATAACCAGACACATTTCTGTCATTAGGCTATTGGCATGAGGAGAAATGACAATTGAGGCATCCCCACTAAGTGAAGAAACAAGGAGAGATTTAGAGGTGAAGAATCTATTTTGGAGGTTCACCTCTATTCTCTACTACAGATTTTCCGTTGTATTTGGATTTGATTCGAGAAAGCTTGGTAATGGAAAATCATTGCGCAAACATTTTCTAAAAATGCAAGTATTGAATGCGTTACATGTCATTCCCAAGAATTGAAAAATATCAATTTAACTGATCATGGTTTTTCTCCTTCTCCATGGCCTTTCAGAGAAAACCTAACCGCCTGCTCTTTGCAAAACAAAGTTATGAAGAAAATCCCCTACTCTTTGCAAAACAAAGTTATGAAGAAAGTTACGTTTCTCCTCTAAAACAAATCCGAACAGAAGAAAAGAGGTTTTTCTAGAGAAAAGTTCTTTTTCCTCCTTCCCACCTTTCTCATCCAAACTGGCCCTAAAATTTTCTTATACAGCTGGATAAAACAGCTGAATCATTACAGTTATCTCTCTCAGTTAACCATTCCTTCTGAAGATGAACATCCACATCCCTCCTTAGCCTAAGCACCTCATAATTCTTCCTCAGATAATCAGCATGCTCAACAAGAGCATCCTGTGCATACTGTTTTCCAACCGTCCTAACCGCTGCGGCCTCCAGCAACTTCTCCAAAGACCCATGCTTCTTCAACAGCTTCAGCGCCGTCTTCCGCCCAAACCCAGGAACCAAATGCTGAATTCCAGGTACCCCATCAACCTCATCACCCACAATGCAGCGCAGGCTCAAATCAGAGCTCGGATCACACTTGTATTGCCCCATATAATGCTTAATCGTATAAAACGACCAACGCCCGAACTTGGGCACAGGCATTACAACCTGCACATCTTCAGAAATCAACTGTTTGAAATCCTTATCAGGCGACCCAACAACAGCCCTGAATCCCAACCCCATTTTCAGAACTTGGTCAACAAGAGTAGCAACCACATCATCTGCTTCCCACCCTTTAATTCTTATAACTGGGACATTGCAATTCTGTAAGATGTGGGTGATATAAGCTGTGTGGGAAGAAACCCAGGTGGTGTTTCTTATGAATTTCCTCCTGTGAGCTTTGTATGAGGGCAATATCTGTCTGCGAAACTCGCTGCCGCCTTCGCCGTCGAGGACGGCGATGACTGGGTCTTGGAGGCTGACTTGGGAGAAGAAGAGGGAGAGCCAGTGAGTGAAGGAGGGTAAGCTGGGTTTTGTTCCATTGTAACAAAGGGGATTCACATCCAAGAAGAAGACCCTCTTTGTGGGGTTCTTGGTGGGGGTGATTTGGGTGTTGTGGGGTCTTCTGTTCTTGAAAGCTTGCCTTATTTTTTCTTCTGTTGTTGTGCTGGGATTCGGTGAATGGAAGGAGACCGGGTGGGGGATGGAAGAAGAGATGCAGGAGCAGGGGCTAGCAGCAGAAGTTACAGTGAACGATACTTTCAACATCACTTGATGGATGTAGGAGAGAGGGAGAGAGAGAGAGAGAGAGAGAGATGTTTCGGTTTCAGATGCAAAACTCTGTCCTTCAATTTCTGAACGGACAGCCAAGGAACGAGCAGAAGAAAGGTTAGGGGTTCAGGAGATAAAAACAGAAGGATTCTGATAAAGAGAGTACAAACGGTTCTGTGACACTGAAATACCAAGTAATAATAACTAATGACCGAGTTGTAAAGATGGGTAGGGTTGCAATATTTGGACCCCCTTTTCATGGGTCTATGGTTAGTTTGGTGCAGTAGAGATCTAAAATAATAATAGAATTTCGCGAATGAGGGATTTTCTGTAAGTTACCGTGTGTGAAAATCTCAACAGTAACAGCCTACCATGTAAGTGATGCATGGCTTAATCGTGATAACCATGGGGTTTTTAATTAGAGGATTAAGACTCATTTAAGAATGTCCCACACTATTCTAAAATGGGCCTTCTAATTTTTTCGAACACCTCAATTCAAGACATCCAGCCAAATTGTTCTTTGGCACCACAGCATCTGGGTCAAAGGCCTGTGGGCACAATTTGCGCTTGGATGGCAATGACAAATGGCCTCAAAACAAATTATCTTTGGATAAGTAGGAGCCTGCAAGTTGATCCTAGATGTATGGATATGTGGAAGATGTGCTGCACCTATTCATAAGCCGCTCATACTCTGCCCAAATATGGAACTCCATCACCACAAAGTTGGGCATAGCCTCCAATGCTTCTTCTTCACTGGAAGAACATCTTCTAGGCTTCATTAATTCGTGCAACCAAGAAAGAGAAGGGAATTTGGCGCCTGCAAAGCTTAGCTTCTCAGCTTTCACATGGACAGTGTGGAGAGGAATAAATAACCGAGTCTTCAGAAATTCTGTTCAACCATTGAATGTCATTCTCAAAGAAATCCTCCACCGAAGTTACAAAGCTTGCGTCCTCAACCTCAACGTCACTCCGCCCATCTCTGCGTGGTGGGACTTGCCTCCTCTGTTATGATCCAAAATCAAGTCATCGTATCCTCTTCAACATGCGGATGGAACCTCCTAATCTCTACTCAGGAAGGTTACTCTGTTGGCTTCTCACTGATGCAAGTAAAGGTCTAAACTAGACAGAGGCAGTTGAAGTATATCAGAATGATATTGACGTTAATATTAATGATCAAGTGATTGTTATTCATGGCAACATAATCATGTATGAGTAATTTAAGAAATTTAAACTTTTTTTCCTTGTTAATGGTCTATCAAGGTTTAGGTTGTCTAAGGAATCTGTAATGTGATCTTTTTTATTTACAAGCAAGTCAATTTCATCTCATATTCAGAAGTTTGCAGTGGGCGTCAAAATTCCTTTGTAGGCATGAATATATGATTTTAAGGACTTCTCGTATCCCATCTAATCTTGGTAAAAAGCTTTAGATATGTTAAGACTAGAAAGTGAGTTTGTTGTGGGTTTTTCTTTTTTTTTTTTATTTAATTCATTCAATTGAAATAAAAAAAGAACTTTTTAGCCTCAAAATTTTAGGGCGAGAATGATTGTGGCATATTTATTTGGAAAGATAAATTTTCCATGGACGAAATGGGGGATGCAAATCCCGTCATAAATCGATCTTGCATATCTTATAAATAAATTTATAATTTGTTGATAAAGTTGGAGCGCATGGTAACATGGTTGAATTTGATTGATGCAAAGTTGGACGCAAAAGTAGAGTTACCTCACAAATTATTTGCTTTTGTTGTGGTTATTTGTTGCTCTAATTTTGTGGCCTATATGGCTAAAAGAAGTGACCTAAAGAATGAAGTTTTTTTTATTTAGTTGACAATAAATAATGTGATCTTTTTGTTTCTTGTATTTTTTTAGGCTGCTTGTGGCGAGTAAAACAATTGAATTTTTCCTTCGGAACTGAAGGCTACATGTCTTGAATTTGAGTGGTCAATCATTTCTACTGGATTCAACTTCAAATGAGAGACAAATTAAGAATGAAAAAGATCAGAAATGGTAAGGTCATGGGTCCAAGTGCAGTTTAGATCACAATGTTAGAAACTCCTATTTAAATCCAATAAAGTCACTAGGTTTAAGTTTAGGTCAAGGTCGTTGATGCATAGTACACTGGGAGAGACATATATGGGGATGTAAACAGGTTAATTCAGAGTTGAAACCATGTCGGCCAGGAACCGAAATCATTTCGAAATGACGTTTTTGCTTTGAACTCATTTTGTTGGTTTCATACCCAGTTTTAATAAAAGGATCAAAATCCGATTTTAGAATGACTTCAAATAGAGGATTAAGATCCAGTTCCAAAAATCATTCTAAATTTTTTACTTTTTTTCTTAAAATAGGGACATCATTTACCTCTACGTAGTGCATCAAGTTTACTACCTTCAAAACTAAACATGATAATATCTAACTAAAGTTGATTTTAAGCTACACTCTACAACTTTAAATACTTGTTATCTTTTTTTTTTCTTTTTTTTTTGTTGCTTAGAAAAGATTTGAACTCAAGCAACTATATGTGTGACGCCATCTTCCCCAGTCCTCACCAGTTGTGCAACTACGGTAATCCAATTCCAACATTTGCAAGACAAAAGATCAATAGAATATGTGTAATTTATATATTCTGATTAATGGAACCATCATAGAGCATTTGAGATATGAGAAAGGTATAGGCAAACGGGCCAGCCCACAAATTGAAACTCATGTGGATTTAGTACCAGACCCATTTATCAATCGGGAACCTCAATCAGTATGGCTAACATGAAGTTGGGGTAGAGCCTATGTTGCCTAGAAAGTTGCACAATTTGTAGAGCATTTGCAGGAATTGGCCTTTTCTTTTAATTGAGGAATGTACCAAAGCTTGAGATCAAAATTTTCCTCTTTTTTTTTAACGAGGTCATGAGACCCTATGGTAATGCCAAGTGCTATTGGATAAAATTGATGACTGAAGTGGAGTCTCCTTCAATGATTATGTCATCTAATTGAATCATGGATATATTGGCGATCAGTAAGGGCCCGAGTTTAGTCCAAAGTGGGGTTCAAGTTAGATGTGCAATCGGAGTAGGTGAGCATCATTGATCCAACTTGATTCTAGATGATGCCCCCACACTGCACCACAACAACAACAACCAAAAAAAAAAAAAAATTGGTCATTGGTGTGATGGCTAGCAAGAGCAGTGAATTCCTTTTAGCCAATGGAGGCAGTGTCCAAACTTCTTTGGTTCCACCCATTACAAGGTTTACAATTTGGATATGCTCAACTACGGTTCCTAGTTTTCCAAACACAATAATAAGTGATTATTCCCATACAAGCAGCATCCTTATCAGCTTGCAAGAACCAACTAGCATAAGGTGCAAAAACTTGCTCGAAGGATGTGAAATTTGTGTGGTGAAATGGCCTCATATTAAGTAAAGAAATACTCTACAAAAACAAGTGACATGAGTTTTCACTATCCAAGAACAATATACGATGGGGTCTAACTATGGAATCAATTTATTTAGCTGAGCTTTTGTGTTCATTAAGGTCCATCTTGAAAGACTTGCCATGCGAACAACTTCAAACTTTGATGAAATCAACAGTATCCGGAGCCTTGGCCAAGGGAGTTTAAGGGCCACATGGCAAGTGTTGGGGAGATCGGTATCATGCCTTGTATAGGCACTGGTCAATTCAATTCCCTAACACGATGTTAGTCCCCACTAAGGAGGTCCGTGATCTCTAAAATCATTGCCTCATCCTACAGGAGGTGCAAGTAAGCTTGTCTCGTTTACGAAAAAAAAAATAAACGTAAGCTTGGCTCCATTTTAGGATCGTCTTGTTCGAAACGATTTCTTCCCTGAGGACCTTGACCCGTTGTGGAATGCTTTATATGGTTTGACAGCAGGTGATAGTCAGGGTGTTCGGTCAGAGGAATATATTTATGTTAGCCCCTCTAAGGGGTTAGGGTGCTTAGTCAAAGACGTTTATGTTAGTCCCTTCTCCGAGGGCCCATGAAAACTTGAATAAAATGATACAGCTAGAGCAAAACTTAAAAAAAAAAAAAGAACTAGAAAAAGAAAAAAACGTCGCGATGATTGATGATAGGCAAAGAAAGAGAACCAAAGAAAGTTGAATTCAAATTTCGTGATTGATCCAGTCATAGTGAACGTGTACCAACTGTGAAAAAAGATACGAACTTAAGATATTTATGTTAACAAGCAAACTCACAACGCCACTACTTATCACAAGAACCATTGGATCATATATATGTAACAAAAAACCCTTAGATTTAGATTCTCCAGTGTTGAAACCCTAGGTTGCAAAGCAAATTGCTGCAATATCTATTTGTTTTATTATCTGGTATAGTAAAATAAACACAAAATCATTGGAAAAAGATAATTATAAACCAATGGTTAGGTGAATTTACTCTCCCGGTAAGTAATGGGCTCTGGTCGCTAGTAAAGACTGTCAGTAATGGGAAAAACATGTCACGGCAAGCCAGAAATATGTGGCAAAGTTGATGAGGGCTGAATGATTTTATCACATGAAAAACAAGCATTACGAGATATAGCCTTTTTGCCATAGAACCCAACATTCATTAGGCCCGGGTCTGACCCATGTGCCAAAACAGCCGAACCATGATCAACACCATCGAGATGGAAGCACAAGGATCGGATCAGATAAGGAAAGTGACAGGCCCAGCCCTTCTTGTGGGGCGATCGGACCCACAGCATGCCACGCGTGCACGCGTAGAAAGTCTCCGCGTCACACGCATAGAAAGAGAGAAGGCAAAGCGAGCGAGCGAGGACTCGTCGCCCAGTCTTCACGACTCACGAGTCCATTCCAAGCTATCTATCTACTCCATATCTCTATATAAATACTCGTTAGAACAGAAATCATCCTCCGAAAACAGGATCGATCGAGCGAAAGAGAGATGGCGAGATCACAGATCTGGTTCGCTTTTCTAACCCTAACCCTAGCTTCGATCTTCCTATCCGCCATCGCCGACGATGTCCTCGTTCTAACCGAGGAGAATTTCGAGAAGGAGGTCGGCCAGGATCGTGCCGCCCTCGTCGAGTTCTACGCCCCTTGGTATTGATCGATCTCTCACCCTCTCCCATCTTCTCTCGATTTCCGCGTTTTCTGATCTGTTTATCGATTATGTGGTTGTGCTGCTTTGATTTTGGAGCTTTTTGTCGTTCGATCGAGATCCGTTGTTCGGATCATTGATATGTATCGATCTTGTCATCCGATGAGTTGCGGCGGCTGATCTGCGATGTGAGATGCTTGTTAAGCGTGTTTTTAGGGCAAAAGTGTGAAAAGATGAAATCTTGTTTTGGCATTCGCTGTGTTTCGATTGATTTGAACAGGGGAAATGGCTTTCCTGATCCCGATCGAGTTGATTCGTGACTTTGTTATGAGTATCTTTGATTCCTTTGCTGGAAGCGTTGAACTTTGTGTGGATTGTGATATTTTGTCTGTGTATTCGATTCTGTTCTCACTTTATCTGAAAAAGTTTGAAACTTTAACTATTATATCATTTACTTCTTACCTGATTATCGTAGAAGAGTGTGAGAATCACTTGAAATTAAATGCGCACGACGTATTTATGTGACAGCGAGAGTTTGGTGTTGTTTTCATTGCTATTGTAGTCAGGTACAGTTTCCGTTTGTTCTCAGTCAAAATAGATCAAACAAATAACAAGCGTGCGATGGAGAAAGTATTTTCAAATATAAACAATCATGAATTCATCGACCAACTATGTATTAAATGCTATACATATAGGCTGGATGCTCTTTTTTACTATTATTTGCCGTCGGCTGGCCTATTGATTGTGCTGGCTGCAAACGATAAAATAGCCGCTTACTCCTATTTCGACGATCCAGTAAAATTATATTTCATTTGCTTTCAGACCTTAATTGTTCCTTTTTTACTTAATGATCTCCTTGTGGTGCTCCCCGTCCCTGGCCTGAAATGTCGTAACTTGGTATTCTTGTACCGCGCTATTTAAGTGTATTTGAAATTTTGGATTGTTAATAATCTTCCAAGGTTGAGGATATTGTAAATGTTGTTGCCTCCCTCCGAATGCCTTCATTTCACACTTTGCATCCAGGAGACATTTCAAGCATCTGTTTCTCAGTTTGTTTCCTGTTTCTGTCTGTCTTTGTTATAGATATGGTTTTAAACCTGTTTTAAGCTGTAAATATTCTCTTACTTAGATTGGATACAGTTTTAATTGTTTAAGTTAATCATTATGTCATTTTGTGCAAAGAGTATCTAACGTAGATTAGATACAGTTTTTAGTGTTTCAGTTAATGATTATTTGATTTTGTGTTTTGAGTGTCATGCTTCTGTTTATTATATGGTTGTAGCTGTACTTATGTTTTGCTGTTCATACGATGAAATGAGTGACTTTTATTTCTTAATTTTTGTGGCAGGTGTGGGCATTGTAAAAAGCTTGCTCCAGAGTATGAGAGGCTTGGTTCAAGCTTCAAGAAGGCTAAATCCGTTTTGATTGGAAAGGTTAGTATTTTAAGATGTGATCTTATATATTGTGTCATGTAGAAATATTTTGGCATGTAAGTTGCATCACATTCACATAAAAACATCTGAATTCCTATTTTATTTTGTTATCATGAGTGATTCTTTTATTACAATCAATTGATATCTATATCTTAAGGATCTCTTGGATTGTTTCTTCTTAAAAATTTCTTATATTTTTTAATATTAAAAATGCTAAAACTTGGAGTCAATTTATTTGATTTGCTCTTCACTCTTAAAAATGAACGTATGCAGTTCTCACACTTCCATGTGTTTGGACTTTGGATAGGTGGACTGTGATGACCAAAAGAACTTGTGTACCAAATATGATGTCACAGGATACCCCACAATCAAATGGTTCCCAAAAGGGTCCTTGGAACCAAAAAAGTGAGTCGCTTCTGCTTTATAAATTGTATATTCTCATATGTGCTCCCTTAAGATCTAAAACTGCTGCTTTCACTATCTTTAACCTTCTCTCTCCATCATCTTCTTGCTATGGATGCTGAGAATTTGAATATGATATTGATACATAACTGGTGTAGGTATGAAGGCCCGCGTACTGCAGAATCCCTCACTGAGTTTGTGAATACCGAAGGAGGTAACACTTGGATCTTGTAATTTGTCGTCTGATTCAAGTTGGAGGATTCCTTTTAACACCTCACGAGGCTGGCATTTTTAATTTTTCATTCACTGCTTCTTGATGTAGTTTTATTTTTTCTTTGGATTATCTTGTCACAGTGATTTTTTTGATCCATTTTATGTGTGCTTCTGAAGCTTATGCACCAAGCTGAGACACTTGAATGTTTGAGCACAGTAAAAACTGTGCCCTTTTGTCTATTCTCTTATTCCTTGTGGGACAACTAGATCTATCTTTCACCTTTTTTTTCACTGCTTTCTCTTTTGAGGACATTTTAAGCATCACTTAGTACATGGGTTAAGGATTCCATGCGTCTATGATGTTCAATGTGTTTATCCTTTTCTTTTGTTGGTCAACATTTGCTTTTATAGATGCTCTCAGAAGTGATTGGCTTGCTTCATTAGTAACTGTATTCTCATATTTTTAAAATATGGTTAATTGTATGAAAATATTGTTGTTCTAATGGCTTAATTCTTGAAGTGCAGGGACCAATGTAAAGCTGGCAGTTACTCCTTCCAATGTAGTTGTTTTGACAGCAGAGAATTTTGATGCGGTTGTCCTCGATGAAAACAAAGATGTTCTTGTTGAGTTCTATGCACCATGGTGAGGATACTTTCTGAGGCTCTGTACTTTTAAGTCATGTTCTTGACGTTGAAACTTAGTGAAGTAAGGCATTGTAGATTTATCGCACACCAACTAAAGTTATTTATTTATTTTTTCTTTTCTGCAGGTGTGGTCACTGCAAAAACCTTGCTCCTGTAAGTGCTAAGTAGATCAACAACTGTTGATCGTCTTGTATCTACACATACTTCTGTATTGAGGCTCTGGGCAATGGAGCTTTGACTTATATGTAGGTATAAGCGGTAAATTATTATTATTTTTTTGTTCCTTTTGTAGACTTATGAAAAGGTTGCAACGGCTTTCAAATTGGAAGATGATATTGTAATTGCCAATCTCGATGCCGACAGTCACAAGGATCTGGCTGAGAAGTGAGTAACGAAAATTGCGGAATTTATTATTATTTTTCTTGCTCAAAATTGCAAAATTTTATTAGTTGTGTTAATGGAGGGTGGATAGATGTGGAGTCTTCACACACATATTAAAGCCATACGAATGGAGTCTTTATGCACTGGAGTTGCCTTGGGTTTTCATACAAGGCTGCTTCATGTAAGCCTAAGTGAGTTTGTTTCACTCAACATTGGAGAGGAAAATGTTCATCGATTTCTTCGGAGAAACTTTACAACCTTTATATGGAGTATCGGCCAACAATCTTGGCTCTTAATTAAAAATTTTACCTTGTGATTTGAATCAACAACCTTTTACTCTCAGTTTGAGGTTATTATTTCTAATAAAGGATCCTTGAGATATTGACTTACTCACCCTTATAAATTTACATAAATTACAATAAAATTGATTCTCTCAAGATAGAACTTCCTAAAATTTGAGATTTGGCATGTGACATTACCAAAATGCCCTTATTTAAGTGACTAATTAATCACTTAAGTTTTAACCTAATTGTGGACTGGGCCTATGCTGTCTTCTTGGTTCTTATTTGATGTGTAATTATTTGGCCATTGGCCTGCATCATGTGTTCTGTTCTTTGCTGTTTTGAACATGGGATTTCTCTCCTACTTTTTGGAAATTGAATTACCAGAAGTGATCAGTGAGAACACAGGTGTTTCCTTGTTCCTAGAATACCATGGAGTCAAGAGCAGCCTTAAGAATTATAAAATTGTGTCAATTTATTATTTTCTAACTAAAATCAGATGCTTTTATTTTATTGTTAAGTTGCTGCTGATGTTAAGAATCATGGATGCCGTGTTCCTTTTTCTTAATTTTGGACTTCATTTGTTCACAGTGGACATGCCACTCCTTTAAAATCAAGTCCTCACTTGGTAATGCAACTAAAAAGAAGTCTCAGTTGCAAATAGATTGCATCTATACTTATTGTAGGGAATGTATTATTAACGATGTATAAAAATGATTATACCTTTCCAAAAAAAAAAAAAAAAGAACAAAGAAAAAAAAAAGAAAAATTGATTCAGGAGGCTTCATAATCTCACATCATTTCAGAAGTGATGGTTCGTGTGATCAATTATCATGTCAAAAGTTGGTTTATTCCATTTGTGATGTCATAACAAAGTTCTCTTAATGTAAACTTTATGGCATAATTCATTGTCACGATGACAGAAAAAAGCAGGAAACTTTTGACAGTGAGCATTTTTATGAGGGAAAATTTCAAGTATGGCCCTAAGTTTTTCCGTTATTTTAAAAAAGGACATAAGTTTTAGAACTTTTAAAATTAGTCGCTAAGTTTTTTAAAAAGTTTTCAATCAAGGACATGTGTCTATTTAAAGGTACTTTCTAGCGACTTTTTCACTCAATTTTCTTGAAATACCAAATTACTAATCTTTTGAAGCCATGACATGGTTTCAACTGCCACGATATGTAGCCAATCACTGTGGAAACGTTAGTTGTCATTGATCATCATAAGGATGTCGGAAAAGGAAATGAGGAGAATATGGAGGAATTGAATGAGGAACTTATTTTAATAAAGAGTAATTTGGGTATTTTAAAAAAAATCAAGGACAAAAGTTGGCCGAAATATAATTTTATACGGATTGATGTCCTTAATTGAAAACTTCTTGGAAAGCTTAGGGACTAATTTGAAAAGTTTTGAAACTTGGATCATTTTTTTAAATAAGGCAAAACCTTAGGCCTTAGGCCCTTATTTGAAATTTTCCCTTTTTATAATTTCTTAGTAAAATAAATAATAATTGCCGGTGGATGATCAATCCTTTGTTTAGGCTCCTTCGAGAAATGCCCTTCTATCAAGAGAATGTAGTATTATTGTTGGAAACTCATATAGTAGAAATTGCTGGCCAACTTTTCTATTCAAATATGAGACCTATAGTTCACCTATACCCTTTCTCAAGTTAGACTAAATGGGAGTGAAGTAAAACGTTGTGATTTCTACATGGGAGAGATTCTTCACCTCCAGGTTTCTTCTGATTTCTCTACCTGGAAGGAAATCCTCACTTTTCAGTTTTTTCTCATCCCAACAACTCCTTGGAGTGGTAGGTCCTAAATTGAATTTGTTAGGACATTTCACTTCAATATGCTAGAAGCCCAGGAGGAATTGGTACCAGGTTATCAAACTGAGTATTGAGGAATCAGATCTGTGGTTTTGATCTTGCTTTCACTTTGTTTAAAGTAAAGGGAAAAAAATCTACAAATATTATCCAATTTCTACATTTTACCTCAGTTTTCTGAAACTTGATCAACAAGCCGTTGTGAGTCATTTTACAATTATAAAAAATGTCTGCCACATTATAATCCATTTTTTCCGACTTTTGATCTTTTATGCTATCTACAGTTATTTTATGCATGTTTTTTAAATTCTGTTTCGGTTTATTGCTCTAGGGAAAGTATTTTAGTGCTTTCACCAGTATGATGGCAACTGTGTTAAATAGAAGCACTATTTATTATTCATTTATAAATGCAGATACGGAGTCAGTGGCTATCCTACATTGAAGTTCTTCCCAAAGAGCAATAAAGCTGGTGAAGATTTTGACGAAGGCCGTGATTTAGAGTCCTTTGTCTCTTTCATCAATAACAAGTGTGGCACTAGCCGGGATGGGAAAGGACAGCTTACTTCCAAGGTTAGTGATAGATAATTCACAATCTTGCATTTATATTCCTTGGTTTCTGAAAGTTGTCTTAAAAACTGAGGTTTTGGCATCTATAGGCTGGAACTGTTGAAAGTTTAGATGCATTGGCAAAGGAGTTTGTGAGTGCCAGCAATGATGAGAGAAAGTCAATCTTATCCAAGATGGAAGAGAAAGCTGCAGAGCTCAAGGGCTCTTCTGCTAGGTAAATCTATTTCAGACAATTGTTTATATCTGCTCTGATTAAAAAAAAAAAATTTTATAAATGCTCAGTTGTCTAAGTTGAAAATGAGTCCTTCAACTTGGTCTATTATTGGCGTTTCCTGTTGTGAATGTTTTCTTTTTTAATAACTGTTGTGAGTGCTTTTCATTATGTGAATATTCCTTTCTCGGTACCATTCAATGTGGTTCCGACTGTGTGCATGCGTATGTGAAAATAGAAAATTCTTTTGGCTGCACTTATTTACTGAGCCACTGTTAGGGGGATATCTTTGTCTAATGTACTTGGGTATGGGTCCAATTTAGTTTGACTCCTGTTTAGGATTTTCCTATTCATATTCTCAAAAATAATTTTTTTTTCTTCCTTTGGTGGCTTTGTTCTATATCAATTCCAATGCGATATTCATCATCATCACCATCACCATCACCATCATTAAAGCCTTGGACCAACTATGTTGGTGTTAGCTACATGCATTTTTGTTTCTCCATTTTGATCTAATATTGAGCCAATTCCTTAGATTGGTTGCATTTCTTTAGATCCATGTTTACAACCTCCATCAACATCTTCTTCAGTGTATCCCTTCCACTTAGTGGGCCATTAACTTGCAAAGCTAAACTTTTTCTTACCGGCGTAGTTGCTGACTTGCGTTGGATATGCTTAAACCATCTCAAATGAGCGTTTGTAATTTTATTACTTATTGGTGCTACCCCTAAATGCTTTTAAAAGCAGTTTCTAATTTATCCTTCCTAGTTTTACCATACATCTACCCTCTTCATTCTCATTTCTGCCACATCTATTTTGTGGATATGTCACTTCTTGATTGACCAACGTTTGGCTTTATAGGTCGGTCATACCTGATCTATCGCTATCCTATAAAATTTCCCCTTTAATCTTGTTGACATTTGTTGGTTACAAAGAACTCTAGAAGTAAGTCTGCATTTCAAACATCCTGCTTATCCTATGTTTGACATCTTCATCAATCTTCCCATCTTTGCTAATTGTTTAGCCATTGTAATGAAATAAATCTCTTTGTGTTATTACCTGGGCTTCTGATGCAGTTTAGGCCCTAGCAGCCCCTCTTCAAATTAGATTAGGATTATTATTAGTAGAGTTCTAATTAAATTGTTATTAGGAAAGTTTCCATTATTAGCCTATGGTTTTCTTACACATTAAGTTTGCTTTTGCTATATATATGGCATTGTAGAGAAGAAATTCTCAGATTTGGTTGATTAATAGAATTGGGTTTTCCTAGAGAGGTGCGTCCTCGTGTGTGTGTGAAGTCAACTTGACGGTTCGAAGTGTCCTTGGACACGTGCTTAGGCACCTCCACGCTAGCCCTAACCCTAGGGCTGCATCAGATTGGTATCAAAGCCCATATCCGGTCACCGGGAGCCATCTGTCGTGCCCGGACTTCGTCTCTCCATCCACTGTTCCTCCCATCCTCTCCGCTGCTATCCCAGCCAACGCAGTCGTCGCCATCTCCATCATCTCGCCAGCGCTCTCATCGTTGCAGACTCTATTTGAACCAGCAAGGGCAAGATGTTCTTTCTTATCTCCCTCTTCTCGTCACGAAGACCGAGAGCGAGAAAAACAATCTGTATTGGGCCGTGTTCTAAGCCGGGTACTTTGGACTGTTCTTCCGGTTTGTGAGCCCATATACAACGCAGCCCGTAACTTCGTCTCTGGAGAGTTTTGGCCAGATTTTCAGCAATGTACGGTCAGGTCAGATTTTCAAACGTGTTTCGATTTCCAATCTGTCCTTCTCAGCGAACTTCTGAAAAGTAGATCTACACATCAGGTCAGTCAGATTTACATTTTGCTTTTAAAAAAAATGCCCCCTAAGAAGCAAGTGGATGTTGAATCTTCATCTTCTTCACTTGAAGATTTGGCTAGTGCCATTAGAGAATTATCTGCAAAAGTTGATGGCATGCACACCACACTACACCAATTGGACATTCGAGTGACAAATTTGGAAAATCATCAACGTGTGCATCACCACCGTGAAGATGGTGCACCTATTTGGAATCCATGGGATCCACCAATTAATAATCCTGATCGAGACTTAGGGATTAAAATTGTGATTCCTGAATATGATGGAAAATTGCAGCCTGCGGAATTTATGGATTGGTTAGTGTGCATGGAGAATATTTTTGCACATCAGCCAATGACTGAGCACCATAAAGTCACACTAATTGCCACTAGATTTCGTAATTATGCTGCAACTTGGTGGGCTGAATTGCAAAGAAAACGGAGGAATCAAAACATGGACCCAGTTGATACATGGACTGAGATGAAGAATATTTTGAAACAAAAATTCCTCTCTGTCAACTATGCAAGAGATCTACGGTCCAGCTTTCAAAACTTGAAACAAAGATCCAAAACAGTAATTGAATATTCTGAGGAATTTTTAACTCTGCAAGCTCGTTGTGACTTGAATGAAGATGATGATGTGGTAGTTGATAGATTTTTCAATGGGTTGAGACTAGACATTCAGCATATCCTTGCCTTCCAACATTTTGATAATGTCGATAAACTCATCCAACATGCTATCAAGGCTGAGGGAATTGCCAATCATCAAGTACAAAAATCTAAATGGGTTTCTCCGAAGAATTCATCTCTACATGAAGCGAAACCCAATGGACAGATTTTTGCTAGGACTGAAGGTCAAAATAAGATAGTTTGTTTTCATTGTCACCAGCATGGGCATCAAGCAGCAGAATGTCCGAAGCGAATACATTTGATTGAGATTGAAGGTGCTGATAACAATATCCGAGATGATATTAAGGGTATTGACACTAACCTTAAGGATATTGACAATCCCAAGAATATTGACACTGAGGAAATTGAATTCACCGATGCAGAGACCACAGATGAAGCTCTTATTTGTCCTCAAGGACGCTCCACCAACTGTTGAGCATAAGTGGTTGCGCAAAAATATTTTTCGTTCTGCAGGATTACTTCAGGGACAAAATTGCACAGTTGTTATTGATAGCGGAAGTTGTGAAAATCTCATCTCCCAAGCCCTTGCTGATCGCCTCCACTTGAAAGTTTATAAGCATAACCGTCCTTATTTTGTTAAGTGGCTAATGAATGGTGATCAAGCGCATGTTCGACATACTTGCAAAGTTACTTTTGCCATTGGTGAGATTTACAAGGATACAATCTGGTGTGATGTGCTACCTATGGATAGTGGTGATATCTTATTGGGCCGTCCATGGTTGTATGACAAGAATGGAACTCATGGTATGCGCGACAACACCTATACATTCATGCATGGTGGACAGCAAGTTACTCTTCATCCTAAGAAACCACAACCGCCAAAGAAGAATTCCTGGAAAGCTACCACAAAGGAAGTCCTTCATGTTCAATATATTTACACTGGCAATCCAAAGCAGAATCGAGTTCGAGGACGAACTCTTCTTTCAACCCGGGGAGGATGATGTAGTCTAAGCCCTAGCAGCCCCTCTTCAAATTAGATTAGGATTATTATTAGTAGAGTTCTAATTAAATTGTTATTAGGAAAGTTTCCATTATTAGCCTAGGATTTTCTTACACATTAAGTTTGCTTTTACTATATATATGGCATTGTAGAGAAGAAATTTTCAGATTTGGTTGATTAATAGAATTGGGTTTCCCCAGAGAGGTGCGTCCTCGTGTGTGTGTGAAGTCAACTTGACGGTTCGAAGTGTCCTTAGACACTTGCTTAGGCACCTCCACGCAAGACCTAACCCTAGGGCTGCATCAGCTTCTATTCACACAGTAGTTTCAGATCTTAATATATGCCCACTAAAGTTGCAATTTATATATTTTGTTTTTATACAACTTATTTGAAAGCCTTTGAATTGTAAATTTTCCTGTCATGTCTCGAGTTTTGCATGTACATCATCTCTTTATTCATCCACTAACACTCTATCATTTGTAAACAATATACACCAAGGTACCTCATCTTAAATATGCACAGTTAATTCATCCATAATTGCAAAGAGATAGGGGTTTAAGGTTGAATACTGATGTAAATCTATACTCATTGTGAAGTCACGTTTCTCTCCATAGGAAGTTGCAATTTATATATTTTGTCTTTATACAAATTAATTTTAAAGTCTTTGGATTCTAAAGCCTTCTGCCTTTTGTCGAGCTTTGCATTTACACCATCTCTAGATTGATCCACCAACACTTATCATTTTACCGCCTTTTGAATGTATTTAGTTAGCTCATTCATAATCAGTGCAAAGATATAAAGGCTTAAGGCTGACCCTGATGCAAACATATGGTTACTGGAAACTTACCTCTCTCTCCATGGGTAGTTGTCATACTTGTTACTGCTTCTTCATACATGTCTTCATTAATCATCGAAGTGAGAAGATAGCTTTCAGGATTGACCTCCTTAGCAGAAAACCAAATTGATTTCAGATATCGTGGTTTGTTGGCTGAGTCTTTTCTCCACTGCTCTCTCTCATACCTTCACAGTATGACTCATAAGTTTAATTTTATGATTGTACAATTTTGTATATCTTCCTTGTTCTTATTTTATGTACTACAACACTTATTCCCTATTCAGTTGGCATTTTCTTTGTCATTAATTTCTTATTGATGTTTATACTTGTGTGAATAGAGAAATAGAATTCATATAGCCGACCCCAACATGGTTGGGATAAGGCTTTGATGATGATGATGATGATGATGATGATGTTTATAGTTGTGTGCAGTTTGTGGCTTACATAAACATGCATTTTGTATTCTTTGAGAGCTCCTTTAGAATGCCCTTTCAATTATTACTATTGATCCTCTTTCAGTGAATGATACCACAAATGAGAATATGAAACTGAAGACTTAAGGGGTCTTGAATCTCATAAAATGTACATTTTCCTGTTGATTCTAAGGTTATACAGGTAGGCCCCATGTTTTCGGTGACCGTAAAGGTTTTATACATTGGGCCCAACCGCAAATAATTTATGGCACTTTAACTGGTTCAGAATTTCTGTATTATATAGCCTATGATGCCAGCTAATGCATGGATACAGCAGGGAAGCACCAGGGACACGGATTCTACAGACAAAAACTGAAGTATTGGATACAATATGTTGCCTACTTTGAAGTATCCGGATATCACAGATTATAGCAACCAGTCCCTGTTTGACTTTTTTCTTAACCATTGTATTTCATTCTTTCTTCTTAATCTGTCTCCACTCCACTCGAAGCCATGAATCAGGTGCAATTCGTTTGCCTGGGCCAGTAGGAAGCCTAGGTATTGGACAGTGATGGTAAACAATAAATGGGATAGCTGGATGCACCCCTCATTTTGTGATTTAATCACCATTTTCCTGGCTTCCTTCTCTCAACCTTGCCCATACCTCGCCACTTTGATCTTGCATGTTGTACCATACTGATGATGCTTGGATACTGATGGTTTGAGTCTGCGGACCACTTTTCTTCATTCAGAAGGAGTGTTTTTTCACTTGCAGCTTTTCTTCAGTTATAGAGCTTACCCATTCGAAGCTCTTGTAAGTTTTAACCCACCATGCTTCATTCTTCTTCATAAAATATGATGCCAAGAACTTTATCCTTCCCCATCCTTTCAGCCTATGGGATGAAGGCATCCATCATCATCTCTTAATACCATACAAATGCAGAGTGCATCAACAGCACCATATGTTTGCCCGGAGGTTGTCGATGAATTAGCTTCACCTAGTGGTACTTTTCCTGTAGCAAAAAACCTCTCCACCTTGTGTTCTGTTCCAATTGTCTCTTACTTTTCTTGTTCTCCTTTTCAGGTTATCTATAGTAAACCAGCAGTTCTCTTACTTTAGTGGAAAACCAAGCTAGGTCTGGGTAAATCTCATGATTACTAAAATTTGTCATATTCCAACATAACTTACCCCAAGATTACTGTGTTCATGCAAAACTTTGATGAGTAGCTTATGAATATCGGTTCATTGTTACAAAATCAAGGTTGCTAATTCAACCTGGATCATTCTTGAATAGGAAGAAACTGATGCCTCACTTATTTGTTGGTTCCTTCCACAAACCTTTTGCAATTCCTTTCCATGAATTTTTTTTTTTTTTTTGATGTGGTTCCTCACAATGTCTTTTTGCTTCCTCCTTTTTTTCCTTTCTTTTCCTGCTGAGTGTTTCCTGTGTTCCTTGACGGATTCTTATTTTAGCCTCAAACCTTCTCCCACTCCCTTCTCCTCTTTCCCACCTCTGAAAAGATTGCATTGGTCCTTACATCAATTTGACACTTATCTGACCTATAGTCACTGTTTAATTAATCATGCTTGTTTTTAACAATTTATACATCCTGAGTTTTTTGGTCTTAAAAACCACAATGATGGAATCCAATCAGGCAGATTTTCGGGCATCCCTTACCACTGTACTCTATAGCCGTTCTCTATTTTGTGGCCTCAATCAATAATCATCTTGGTGGGCCCGTCAAGGGGCTGTGGAGATAGTTAGCTATATAGAGTTTTGATCGTGTGCATTGCCCATTAAAGCGAGTGGCTCTTAAAGATATATAATACAAGAAGAATGCAACTGTCTGCAGATACAACCAATTCTGTTGCTGCCTTTCACTTTCGGCTTATCGTGGTATAAATCACTTGTTATAATTTCCTTTATTGGTGGGAACCAATGATGGATTGAGTCTTTACACATTCACCATGGATGTCATACCGGGATTCGTTACCATTTGACACCGTGAGCAGTCTTCTCATTAGGGAAAACACTTGCTCAATGCCTTAAAATGGCCTTAAAATGGATTTTGAAGAGGATGGAATGACATCCTCTCATATTACGAATTACATTTCAATCTTTCTCTCTATAAATCTCTCTCTTTCTCTAAAAGGGTGGGATTTTCTTTCCTCATTCTTATCATGTGGATCTCTTGTTTTTCTAAACAGAATTTCTGTACTTCTATTTATTGTATGCCAATCAATTATCTTTATTGAAAACATGCCAATCATTTAACTTGCTTGATTTATTAGGAAGTCGGCTTAATTTCTCTGTTGAAAATATGCTTAAATCAAGTATGCATCGAAGAATCTTTTTTTGGCGTGGAAATTGCCGTACTAAGGAATTATATATGGTTGGCGAATGGGCTGACCGACCATGGGCTAGGCCCAATGTGAAAGTCATCTGTAGGCTTGGCCCTACTATGTGCATTAGGCCTGATGGGCTAACAATTGCAGGCCTATTCTTAGGCCTCCTCTAGTAGATCTTGATGCATGTGGCTATGTCATTTATGCTCTTTAGGATATAATAAGCATACTGTCCTGAAGATTATTTTAGGGAAGGGATACAGTTTTCATGAATTAAGCATGTTGCTTTCAGGTATGGTAAGATCTACTTAAAAGCTGCCAAAAGCTGCATGGAGAAAGGTGTTGATTATGCGAAAAAAGAAACGGAGCGGCTCCATCGCATTTTGGAGAAGGTGTTAATTCCTTTTATCATTTCATCAACCCTTTAAAACTTGCATCTGGTTTTGGTTGGAATTGTTCTATGCATCTGTTGGAGCCCTGTGCTAAAAATACAGTAGAATGATTGTTAAGAAATGAAGTCTTTTGAGGTCTCTTTTAAACCAAAAATATTGTATTGTGTATAATTTTCCTTTTTTTTTTGGTTGCAGTCTATCAGCCCGTCGAAGGCAGACGAGTTCATCATCAAGAAGAACATTCTATCTGCATTCATATAATCATGGAACCGAAGAATTGTTGTAGCGAAGATGGTTCCAATTTTGAACTTTGACAATGGATAAATTTTATATAGTTTTTAGGGGATATAGGTCCGTTTTGTGGTGTATTTGTAGTCTTATTTAAAACTTGCTTCCTATACGCGGAGTTATATATTTCTCATAAAGTACAAATTTAACTTACATGCTGTTCTCGTTTATATTAGGGCAACAGGGCGGCTGGCATGCGTTTCTTATGCAATTCCCTGTCTGGATTGTGTGGCCAACTTTTCTGCCCATCCGAGTTAATCGGCCTCAATCTCATAGATGAATTAACCCCTATGTCGCAAATATCGGATTGGGATGATATGGGTGGGACGTGGGTTGAGGACATTTTCAAATTAAGAGTATATTTGTTAAAAGAAACTGATATCTTGTTCAAACCACCCTGCTGATGTTTTCAAAACTTTCCTTATTGTCTGGTACGAGTTTAAGCCTAATTTTTCCTGGCAAAAAAATCACTAATACAATAAAGAAGTTTTGAATAAAGTTTCATGTAATGATAATGGCAATAGCTCCACCTAATGTGAGGTTAGGTTACTTCCTTGGTTATATATCATTGATATAAATTTTGTATTGGCCAGGAATAGAGGGATGGTTTAATAGATAAGGCGTCTGCTCCTTCCACTAGGTTTTCGAACCTCGGAGGGAGTTCTTTAATTCCTATGTTCTGGCCATTGGGCCATCCAAGCCAAAAAGAAAAAGGAAAAAAAAAAAAGGTCTGCATCGGCCATGAAGAATTAAAACGTCGGAAGGCTGTGGGTTCACTTTAAGATGATCATCTGCCACAACTCCTTGTGTGGGCATGTGTGTACACAACGGGAGGCACTTTTATCCAACTCTCAACATGACCTATTCTTACGTACTCAAACATGTCTTTTGAGTTAAAAAAAAGTAATAATAATAAAGAAAAGAAGCATTGCTGGATTTTATTCGCATTGCTGGATTTTATTCTACTCTATTTTTATTATATTTAATGGCAAACGAATAGGACGTACAACGCTTATTATAATGGAAGGGTTAAAACGCGGCTGAACTACTAAGATTGCCACTTTTTATCTCGAGGTTGAAGTTTGCTCGAAATCAACATAGAATTCTGTCTCGATGGCATTTTATTTCTGATGCAAATCACCACCGTTGGCCCCACTCCACTAGGATGCCACGTGTCTTCTGTCAGTAAGTATGAAACTATGACTCGTGGCACATCTGTGAGCCTATTTCTAGATGAGGGTGGGCCACGTGTTAATGTTTTCTTCCTCTGCTTTTTTTTTCGTGGCACGTCTATGAGCCTATTTCTAGATGAGGGTGGAGCCACTTTTTAATGTTTTTTTTTATTCCTTATCCCTGCTATGATACAGGTACCCCGTGAGACTCATCAAAGGGCTACATTTTGAAACCAGACCTGGCCCACAGGCCAAACGATCAGTCAAAGTACAGCCTCCATAGGTTGAGCCAGACGTCCTTAAGGGCCAGCCAGGCCCATTGACAGATGCAGCGGCCCAACGGGGGTGATTCACAAGATTATCCCATCGTTAACCATTGATCAGAACAAACTAAACTATGCGATGCAAGTCCATTAGATCATCCGCAAATCAATATGGCAAGCAAGCGCGAGCAATGCTGACAAGTGATGCAAACCAACTTGACTCTAGATCGGCAGTGCCACGCAGCATGCACCACAATGGATGGGCCTCCATGCACCCAACAATCTCGATCATTCCTCTATGAAAGCTCCTTTTTCCGCTGTAATATTCCTGCCGGATGTGGGTCTTACAGCTAAAATTTGGCCCACTTGGATTCCACAAAAAAGGTCTGTCTTGAGGAAAGACTGAACCGTCCTTTGGCTGTGAACAGTGCGGGCCGTCTGGCCTATGTGGGCCATATCCGGAGGCATGTAAATCAGGAGGACCTTGGGGTCGCAGCATTGCACAGGTCTCCCTATCAACATTTGTATCCAAAATGAAGAAAAAAAAAACAAAAATAAAACTGAAAATCATATGGTTAAGGAGGTACTGCGTTGGCTTTAGAATTGTCCAAATCCTAGCGCCTAGGCAAAGTGGGATGGATGAGTGACAGAATTTTCATGGTTAATTGAATGAACTACACAATGTAGATGAGTGTCAAATTTGGGCCATCGCTAACTCACAAGGATAATGAATGCGAGCGGTTTAGACTGATCATAGGGTTGGACCAGGTTGGCTCAGCCAGGCCATGCCATTCGAAGGTTAGGGATGGACTAGCTGTCCCTGGAAATTTGTATAGCTGATAAATGGTGACGTAGTCTTAACAAAATATGGAGCGAAAACTGCAGAAAGAACTAGTCAAATTTGGTTGGATTTGTTGATTTGAAACAATATTGGCGAGGAAAAAAAAATGTAAACTTTTTTTTTAATAAAACAACTAAAAAGTACACATATCACAACCTGAGATTGCACTCCAAAAAGAGCGCTCATTGAACAAATGGCTATGGGATTACCTAGCCCAAAAATGCAGGCCAAACAGCACTATCACTTGTCCTTGAATGATCCACAAGTATCATTGCGGAGCTGGACTGCTTGTCAGTTGCTTCACATCTTCACAGCTACCCTTCAGAACAGTGCTGCCAACTCTACCCGGTGGCCAATACCTAAACACTGATCTTCCCAATATATTCTTCGCAGGAAGAGGACCCCTGAGAATGAGAAGCATGGATTTGAGCAACATGTGGAATTTGATGCAATCTAGTGAGTAAATTATATGGTAGCAGCTGAAAAAGCTGTGAATTGTGGAAATCACAGAGGCAGTAATGAATATAAATACCAAACATGTGAATCATAGCTGTTGTTGCGGTTGTCACCCATCACAAAGACACAGTTCTCTGGTACATGCTGCCATATGACCAATTGAAAGAAAGATGGCAGTCAACAAAATAGTGGCATTCAGCTACATTCAAAGTGTAAACAGCAATCATATAATATATAATAGTCGGAACACTTGTCTTTCTGCCTTTTCTTATTTTTCTTTTTTCTGATATATAAGAATCCTCTTCATGCTACAAGTCTATGAGATCAACAGAAAGACACTGCAAATTCTATAAGTTAGCATATAATAAATTATCTTTCTACATACCATGCTAGTAGAAGAAAATAAGAACATTCGAAACAACAACTAATAAAACAACAAAGTAGATGATGACGGAAGCCATACAATTGGGCTCATGTCATAAGAGGGTGGCTCAAGGATGAAATCTTCATTTTTCACAACCCCATTAACAATTAACTTCCCATTATGAACCTGCAAGGACAAAGGTAACTATGATGCATATTTAAGGACAGAGCTAATTATGATGCACAAGTAATGTGCAGACTATTTTCCAATGTAAAGCAATAGATGAATGCAGCCGGTATTTAAAAAGCTAGTTAATTTATTAGGAGTCTTCCTCTGTGAAACCTTCAGACATTTATTGTGTAATAAACAAAAAAAGGAGAAAAGGACATTCAGGCAACAGCAGCACCCGCTTAAAACTTACCTGAACAAGGTTGCAACAAGAGTTCCCAAGAAAATGATGCATATTTACACAACCGAAACTAGAAATTTATATCACCGCCAAGCCATGAAATCAGTTGGCAGAGTGATGCGTCACAGTTTATATGGTACGATATGCAACTGACACAAAAGCAGGACCCATTTGCTGTTGATGCATGCTTTTGTACTGACGGGCCCTACAATAGCCTAGATATTGGTGGTTAAGAAAATAAAGCAATAGTCTGAAAAGAATGCCAAATATAATCTGGAAAAAAAATTTTGGACGTTCCAGTCCACATCCGCAGTGGTCTAGTTATTTCAATGGTCTAGATCACTAAAAATAGGCCCCATTTGCATGGAATGAGTAACTAAGATTACATGTCAAGATGCATCAGTTACATGCCCTTTGACCTTGACATACATGTCTAAGAAAAAGACGCTAACAAATACACAATTTGTGATTGGACATTCAAGCAGTACATCAGAGCACACGAAAAGTGCCATACTCTGGTGTCTGCAACTCATTGCCCACATAGACTAATAAAAGGGGCTTTCCCTGTTTTCCTCACAAGGTAACTGTGCAGGAAACATTTGGTTTATGTGAATGAATAAAAGAAAATAAAGATTAAAGACACCTTATATGGTGCTTGAGAAATAAAATACTTCATTCCGGGCCTAAGAACTAACTAGCATGCACACATGCATTGTAGCCATCGATAATATTCAGCTCACCTCCACAACATCGCCTTCTCTAGCAACAACTCGCTTGATGAAAACATCCCCATCTGTATACCCTACTTCCTGCAAAACAAGAGCTTCTCGTCGAAGAAACAAGCACAGGGTGTTTAGGAGAATTTGCAACTTCTAAAGACATCATATTTACCTGCAACAGTGGGGGGCTTTTGAAAATCACTATATCATTTACACATGGCTTTCTGAAATAGTATGAAACCTATCAATTATGAAATGAAACACCAGTTATATATAAAGCTTTAGAAGTTGCATTTTCATGAGACAAAATATTGTCTATATAGTGGGGGAAAAAAAAAGATAAAAAAGACTTGTTATAATAATAAAAAAAAGGGATTAGAAAAACTGCTTAGGAACCTGCCAATGCAGCTGTCAATTCATATTAAAATGTTGACCTGCATTCCCAACTAATGTTTAAAGAGAATTCAAATCCCACAGCCAACTGACAATAGAAAACATAAATAGGCTTTCAGACCTTTCACCCGCACACATATTTTCAAGGGGATCAGATGATTGGAAGAAGAGGACGGTGATCATGCCACTCATCTTGTGAAGTCCAACTACAGATGGAGTATGGCTCAAAACTTGTGATGATCGAGTAATTGGACTGGCATTGAAGGCATCATCAAAGACAACTTAAGGTCTTCTCTCCTTTCCTTCTCTGGTCCCTCTAGTTTTTCTTCGGTCAAAAAAGCAGAATTGCTTGCTGTAAGAATGGGTCTCTGCCAAGCTGACCGGTTGGGATTGTCACATTTTATTACCAAGGAGGGATTCTTCCTGTGCTATTAGGTGGGCTTCAGACTCATCTAGGGCCCCTTGGTGTCTTGCGGATGTTGCGGAGGTGTTGGAGCTTGGTTTGAAGCTTAATGTCTACTATGTGTTCATCAAGAGGTCTACTAATGAAGTTGCTGATCGCTTAGTTAAAGAAGGGGTTGGTAGCTCAAAGCTGCACATCAAGATTTCATTTTTTTTTAGCCTAGCCACTTCTTCCAGGTATGTTTTTCTTTTTTTTTCTTTTGCATTTCGTTTTTTTTCCCCCTTTGGCTTTTCAGTATTTGTCTCTAATGCTGCTTAGCTTCAATAAATTTCGTTAGCATTCAAAACTATAAAAAAAAAAAAAGCCTTACCCAAGCTGGCTCTTAACTTCCATGAGTTTTTGAATCCCAATCACATAGGTAAGAAGATCCAGCAAGTGGGATCATTTTACAGTGGCCCATCCACAGCAGCGCTCACCGGAGAAGTGGTCTACTAGATCACTAACCAGGATATTGTGTTAAACACCCAACTCTCTGACTAATCATCTTGTGCATAATGCACAAACTAGTTTCATCATAATGTACTTTCTAAACCCAAACTGAGCATTTGGTTTTGATTTCTTCAACATTTCCAGAGCCCCAAATTCCATTCTTCGCAACAAATAGCATTCAACTTCTCAACAATTACATGGTTAGAATTACCATCCATGAAACCACAAAAACCCTGCTATCACATTTCAAAAATGTCTTCAACTCCCATTACCACATTTACCACTAAAATTCACAATTTCAACTAATCAATGCATAAAAAATCCAATCTTTAGCAACAAAAGCAGAACAATTCAAGATTCCAAAAGGAGCAGAGGCTTAAAAAGAGAAGAAAAAAAAAACAACCTTTTCCGCTACAATGCGGTCTCCAACATCGAATGTGGGGAACATGGACAAGGAAGGGATGAATCGAGGCTCTGCGACGAACGAGCGGAATGCAAGCGATATCGCCAGCGCCGCAAAGACCGTCTTCGCATCATCCGCCGTCACATTCAGCCATTCCGGCAACGGACCCTTGTTTTCTCCGGCGCCGCCACCTCCGCCGCCGCCGCCTCCTCCTCCATCATCTCCCCCATCATCCTCCTTGTTCCCGCCGCTGCTCTCTAATTCCAGGACAGGTTTCGATTCCTCCGAGGCCGGGCCATCGATTACACTGCATTGGATGCTCCTTGATCGAGTTATTGGAGTGAAAAGCTTAAACCCTAGAAAACTAGGGCTTTTCAGGAAAGTGGTGAGTTGGGTGGGTCTGAAATTGGGCTTTTTAGTCAAAGGGGAGAATTGGGTGGGACTGGAATTGGGTTTTGTGAGGGAAGGAGTGATTTGGATGGAGCTGGGAGTGGGTCTTTCAGAGGAAGAGGTGAACTGGGAGGGGTTCAGACTGGGGCATTTGAAGGAAGAGGAAGGAGGGAAAGATTGGAGAGGAATCATTTTCTTCCCCTACTTGAGCTCCTGATTCAGACTGAAGAGAACGGTGGTGAAATTAGGGTTTATATATAGTGTCCTGAAATGGAATTTTGAGGTTAGAGACGGGGTAAGGTTATAATTAGATATAATCTAGTCACATAAAAATGATTTTCACTTTCCACAAAAAAATTTTTAATTTCCACAAAATTGTGAAAATTCATATTTTGGCAATTGTCCTTGAGGCTCCAGAAAATTCAACTCGAAGGGATGTATTAAAAAAATATAAATTAATTTTAAGAATTTATATGAGTGTTTTTAAAAATTTCAAATATGTTCAGGTATAGGCTGGGGCTTTAACCCTCGGGCCCTTGAACCTAGGTCTGCCCTAGTTCTCTTCATCATTGCATGTAGAAATCTTCAGTTAAAAATCGGATTGTAAATGCATTCCTGATTCTCTAATTACTTGAAGGTTTCAATTTATTAATAATCGAGTCTAGATTCTTCTTTTAATCTCGATAAATAAACGAATCTGAGTCAGTATCTCATGTTTTGACCCGTAACCTAAATGGTTTTGAGTTTGGTTGGTTGCGACCCATCAACCCGATACTGAATATATTACCTCAATTTTTTAAAAGTTTTCCTAAAAGTTAGCTTTTCTTTAAAGCATTCTCTGTGTAGAACCTTACCCAAGCTCGAACCTGCTTTATACATGGTTCTGGTGTCAGTTATGGATCCATCCTCTCCTTAACAGTTCCAGTTTGGATCCAAAAAATTGGTTCTGAACCAGTTCGGGGTCCATTCTCTCACTAATGCTTCCGGTTATGAGTCCACATGGACCCGGATCGAAACCGATCCATTTATAACCCTAGCTAAAAGGCAAGAATATAAAGTCCTCAAATCTGCAAATCCCTAACCTATTTTAAGGAATCCTTAGACATATAAATCATCAACGGAGAAGGCCCTCTTTTAGGTATGGCGAAAAATCCTCAAATTTACAGATTCCTCCTGTGTTGCCAAACGTAACCGTTTTAAATTAATTTTATTTTCATGCAGACTAAACAAGAGAAAGAGTATAATTTGAGAAGTGTGAAATATTTCTCCAGTTTTCAATTCGTTTTGGATTTTTGGATTGTCAAGGTCAAGGATATTCTGTTCTCCATATTTTTCCACTATTATCATTATCAAAGTCTCCAATGAGAACATTCGAGCGAAAACCTCGTCAGCCAATCTGGCCTGGCCCAAGTTCCAGTGACTCCAGTCCACTATGAGATGGGGCCTTGGTACGACTGATAACTTTATACGTATGTATGTATACGTCGAATGTGTCGAATCTGTATCTAGCTTTTTAAAGGCCCCAACAAGAAGCAGATTTGTTTTAATCCAAACTCGTGGGCCCTTCAGACTATGATGCCCCTGTCCATGAAGTCAAGTCACATTAATTAATGAATACTATACGAATTGATAACTAAAGCGAAATTACCAGATAGCCTGACGACCTGTTTATCAAATGTGGCCCACTTTAGTTGATCTACTGTTCATATCACACACTGGAATCGGCCCAACTTTCTATCTGATTGGAGTGATCTAGCCAACTGGATTAATTTTCTTTCCCAAACATAAATACATATTTGAAACATGATGAACCTAAACCTTCTTTGCACTGTCCATTTTGAGTGACCTTGATCAAATCAAATTAAAACTCACGATTAGTCATTGAAACTCCTTCCTATATCCGCCGCAATTTATCTGGCTGATGGGGCTAGTAGTCAGGTATATGTTGAAACTGTGGCATAATCAGATAGCGACCACCATTCTTTCTTTCAAAAATAAGATGTGCAAGTACTATTCTAAACAATATGTAATAATTCCATTTCTAAGATCGGAAGGCACTAAATGTTGAAAAATGAAGTTGCGGCTTCAAGTCATGTTGCTTATAGTGGCAATTCCTAAACCAATCGGCCAACCCAACACAGTAATTTACAGTTGAGCTTGGCCCTTTTTATTTTCACATTGGATAACCGATTAGAAATGCAAGCTTTTGCAGTTTTTTTCACTCCATCATGTAATTACATATATTTTGAAGAGAAAAATATGGCTTTGAACCAGGCTGCAACTGACAATATTGCTTACCCAATCGTGGAAAACTGACCTAAATTCATATCAAATCACTAGCGTTGGAGCAGATTGGAAGGTCCCTTCAACGACTATATGTCGGCCGACATGGACATGATCGCATGATTGTGTGTTGAGAGAAATGCTAGGGCGAGCTGTCTTGGCTTTGGCTGAGTTTAAAGCCATGGGTTCAGCCCTAGTCGGAAGCTAAATGTTCTAGCTTTTCTACAGAAGCAGGGGTTTTAGTTTTACATTTGTTGAAAAAGAAACAGGATCCTACTACATCCAAACTTACTGTTCACCAAAGGCCAGTTTGCTTGCCTGTAATTGAATTTAAGAAATGTATTCCAATATAAGTAGCTAAAACTGAAGAAAGAAGGAAAAAAGGAAATGATCTATAAATGCTTATCAAACAATCTCCCATTTGCACCAAATGAACAAAAGGAGATGAAAAATGAGTACCTAGAGATCACCTTAGAAAATCAAATCCTAAGACCACTTTATATTCATCACCCCTTACCTCCCCAGTAATCCCTTGCTGGAACCCCTGTTACCATGAATTCATAGAAATTTGATTCCATTTAAGCAAAGGGCCCTGATGGCCATTATTTCAATGAGACTGTAATCATGAAATAAGATTCTCTGATGCAAATAGAAAGATAAAGGACCTATCTCTAAAGATCCCTACCAATTAAAATGTGTATCACATAATGGTGTAGTCCCCAATAAAGCCGCTGATCAAACTTTAAAAAAAGCCTTTTAATGGTTCAGGTCTTAGCAGTCCAAAGAAAATGGCTCAAAGTCTTGTATTTATCAGCTGGGAAATACATGTGTAATGTGTTTTATACACATATAGTTGGGACAAGGCTCTAATGATGATGACGATGATGATGAATATGTGTTTTATACACATTCCCCATATTAAAAAAAAAAAAAGATTTGCGCTAAGCATTTTATTCGAAGAGTCAAACTCACAGTTTCGTTGTAGTTTGTCAAGCTACCATATTAAACATTTTGTAGGTGCAAATCATATTAAACACATATAATGCACGTGTTCACATATGCATTTTGGCATTTCAGAATTTAATGGCTCATTTTTTTTTTTAACTGCCTAGATCAAACAATAGTCCAACTTTCCCCATACCATATTTTGGCCGCATTAAATTGACAAAGACTCAAACTGGAAAGGGGAAGAGAAGAAAGCCCAGCCCTGCAGCCTGAAACAAATGGAATAATAGTGGCAAATCTCAGATCTTGATGATATCCATGCTAAGCTTTGTACTCGCAGAGGTTTTCAAATCCCATGTATTCCTTTTGCTTGATCTTCCAAATCATGTTTGATATGCCAACCCCACCTGTTAAATGAAATACACCATTTTGATTAAATGCCCTAATCACTCATTACAAGAAATAAGGTACCTTGGGCTTGTTCATGATAAAATTCCTTTCAAATATTCAAAAGGTATGCATATTTGATAAGGGCCAATAGCTCTGTTCGAAGGTGCTCATTGTTGCAACCACGAGATTGCATGTTGTAGTCATGTTACCAAGAACTAACTAACTAACAACAACAACAATGGCAACAAAAATAATTAAATTCATACAATCCATTTTTTGGATTACGTATTATGCCCAATGCCAATTCCGCTAAATATAGGGTTTGCAATTGAATTCCTTCAGACTGTAATCTCATTTGAGATCAGGCTTTAGAAGTCAAAATCAACTTGCACATGTTGAGAACACCAAAACAAAACTGAATTATGTTAAACATCATTTAATAAGGTCTTCATCAATGCTTCCATTGTTGATGGTGATTCCATTCTGATGAATGCATCAGATTTTTCACTTCATGTTGATCCCTTTACGACCTACATTACCTTGACTTAATCCATTCATATGACACATTACTGCAACTACTTTCCAAATTTCAATCCTATTACAGCGATTTACACTGTTAGATTGACAGATGAGTTAAAAAAAAAACTTATATTTAGTCTCGCTTCACATGCATTGATCAATCCAACAATGTATATAATCCAGCTGGGGTAAAAATTGGGGCACCAGCAATAAAGATATGAACAGACTGGAAAAAACGAAAGTGTCCCCACAAGGACAAACACAAGTTGACAACATGGAAAGCCCCAACCAATCATCAGCATGGGATCATCTTTCTTTATTAACATCCTCTTTGTTTGATAAATTAAGGGAAGGGACTTGGGAGGCAAGTTCTAGTCATCATACAGCACGGGAAAATTTGTGTTACATTCTTTAAATTTAAAAACCTTTCGTGTGGCCTGATTCTTTATGGTTACCAATTATGTAATGGAAACCACAAAACTCAGCAGTCTTTATTAGAATGGGATCAGTATCATAATATATTACACTGTAGGCAACTAGGCAAGTAGACATTATTCCACTTGAACTTTTGTGTTGCTTGAAACTTCAAACAACTAAAGGTATTCATATCCTTACCTAGCAAGATAGCACTGACAAAAATAGTGAATGCCAAAATGAAGATTATGATAGATGCCCTTCCCATTATAATGATTATCCTTCTCACCACATGTTGCCCGACAAGTGAAGCAACTGCTGCCACTGCAAGAAAGTAGAGAGCTGCCAAAATGGCAGAGGATAAATAAGCTTAAAATTTGGAGATTAGTATGTTCATGTGTGCATGTGTGCGTCTGGATTCCATACCATATGGGACTGGAAAACGCCTTAGAAGGTAATATTCTACAACAGACATGGATGAAGAGAATGTCATTGCAAAGGTGGCCGTAGCACTAGACACCTGCACAAAATTTTCAATAGTCAAACTTAGAATATGCACACAAATTTGAGAATGCATCAGATCGGAAATATAGCATGCCATATAATGACAACTTGGCTGAATCCGTCAGTCTAGTCTACTACTAACTCAGGAAGTGATTCAAAAGTTAAATGACAGTGCAAGGAACAATTATTACAATCTGCTACAGGAGGGTGTTGCAGTATCTTAATTTCTCATGAAAAAACCCTTCCAGAGTGTACGATAATATCCTAATTATCTTCAGAATCAGCAGCTGAGCCAATGGACATTTCATCCAATACTTATCTAAAGACACCTAGAAGAATTCCACCAGTGTGAAAATTCTAATGCTTGGGTGTGGTGTCAGCTGTCAACAGCCTGCTAAAGAGGGAGAAAATTTAGGCAAGGATGCATCTAAGGACCATGCTCAACAAAATTTAAAAGAAAAGGAGAAAAGAATACATATTGGTTGGCTAGGATCTTCCTTTTTAGGTTATGTTTGGAGAGTTATTTCCATCCTGATGAGGCCCGCCTATCAATAGAAGTTTGTAACCATGAAACCGTGTGCTCAAAGCTTGAGCTTTCAGTGTTTCTGATATTTAATATGGCATCAAAGCTTCGTTGGGGGGGGGGGGGGGGGGGGGGGGGGTGGTGTCATGTGTTTGAATCCCTAGGGATGTGTTTTTGTTCATGTATAGTTGTTTGGTGTGTTTCTGGACACGTACAGAGTGACACCAGTGAGGGGGGCTGAAAGTTTGGGGGGTGGGTTGAGGCGTTGCAAGAACCCTCCGAAGTGCATTGTTTAGTCATTCAATAAAAGCTCATGGTCTTGGTGTTTTGGGTTATTAACATGGTATCATGCCCAGGGGTCGTGTGGACCTAACAATGACCTACTTCCAAATGACTGCATATCCTTGACTTGAAAACATAATTCCACTACTATCAGATGAGCAACTTAGAAGAAATTTTCAGTCAGCATCTTTATAAAAAGATCTTAAAAGGAAAACTGTGTGATGGTAAAGGATGACAATTCTGTAAGCAAATCATAATGAGACTCAAGAAGTAAAAACCTGGAGGTTGATGCACTACACCTGAGGAGGGATGCCCAGCTCGAGGAAGAGAGGGCCCAAAATAAAGCCTCCACCTAAACCTAGCAATCCACCAACTATACCAGCAAGTACACCAAAGGAACAGTAGAGAAATAGCTGATGGACTTTCCAGTTTGTCCCTTGATCTCCCCTGGATGCAATCACTCTTGTTCCTTTATATAGACCAACCCCCTCATACATAGACACACCCACTGCAACTGGGATCTGCAGGTTGCCAATGTAAGAAACATTCAGTACACTCCAATGTTTCAGAGCCAGGCCTCTGAAAAAGATGCTTATCAGTTCCTTTCAGATCAAAGTGTTGTTTTACAACTGTCGAAGTTAGTTTGACCAGAAATAGAAACTGGTTAAGAATAACAGTGTAACACAATATTTTTCCCAAATTCCAATAATAAAATTCACATACTAGACAACCGTAATGCGCCAATGTTTTCTATAGGTAGTTACAACATAATCTTTAATGTTGAAAATTTCTCAATCGAGTAACATGTAGTGTACGATTCTGGTCTTCCTTAGTTGAAATTAAATAATGAGATTCTTAAAAAAGGCTCAGGACAAGGCATGATACCTGCAGTAAGTTTATGATCCAGAATGCTGCTGAGCAGGTTGCTGTGTGTTTCTGCTCCAATATGAAGAGGCAGCTTTCTTTTATCAGTTAGCTTACGGGTTTATTAGTAAATTGCCAACATGAAGATATGACAGAAAGGAAAAAAGTATAGTAGAAATTGGAGAACCAACCTGAGCAATCTGTAAAGCAAGGAACGCTACCCAGACAAAGACGAGCAGGCCAAGTTCCTTCCAGTAGACATTTTCAAAAAAAGGGACCTGTAACAGTAGGTTTGAGTTAGTATTAGTTGATAGAGATATGAAAAACAAAACTAGTACTCTATTCACCTCTGTATCTGCAGAGGTTTTGGTTTCCTTCACAGCAATATTGCTTGGAGCACTAAGGAGAGGCTTGGAATCTACTTCTTCATTGCCAGAGCCAGAAAAGAGGGGAAATATGAATATGAATTGTAATAAAATACAGAACTCAATCAATAACTGTCAAGAATTCTTCAATGCACAACAAGAACTCAGAACACTAGTTAAAAATAATCGAAAAAGTCATCGAGCCAACTTAAAAGGTTCAGAAACTGAATTAAGGGGCACTTGTTCTTTAGAATCTCATATAAACTCAAGCTAACTAAAGAAGTGACTCAAAATCTCTTGTTCTTTAGAATCTCATAAAAACTCGAGCTAGCTCAAGTACTCAAAATCTCAAAAAAAGAGTCAGCACAAACTTAAAAAACTGATGGTCATCTGGATACTCCAACCCAGTTCTAAATCCAGTTTTGCAGTCCTCATTCTTTACCAAATCGGCTTTGGATTTCACACTTAAAAACACTATTCATGAGATTGAAAAAAATGGGAGCAACTTACCATTTTCCAGTGCATGTTGTGCAGCCTCCTGAAATTAAAATCATGTTATCAGGATGGAGCAGTCAAGGAACTCAACATGCTAGCACTAACTAGAGAGAAGATGTAGAACCTTTTTTACTATGGTCTCTTTCTTCCATGTTTCAACACCCATGATGAAGGCCTTGGTAGACATGCCTGCGAAAAATTGGTCAATGAGCATCAAGTACTCTCTCAAATTCCCAATAAAGCAATGCAAATGAAATGTTTACCCAAGAACAGGACGATAAGCAGAATCGTGACCATCCAGTCTGCAAAAATCACATTGAATACAACCCCGATGCTGATCCCCAGCATGAGCATTGGTTGGAAAAGCAGTGCCAAATCATAGTCGATAATGGGCATATCAAGAGTTGGATGCCTTAGTTTAAGATTATAGTAAACAGCTGAGCCTGCTGCCCCCATGATCATACCTGCCCAAGAAGAAAATCAAAGCTTCAAACGATAGCACTTGCATCAGAGCATTTAAACATCCATTTAGGATGACATTTGAGGCGTAAAAGGATTTGATTTAATTTTAGAAATAGAGACAAGCACACTTTTCCTCATAATGCTCTGTCAAAGTAAATATGTTTTGCATTGGGCAAACTGAACTTGTCATGAAAATGCAACTTTCAAATAAGTTCCACAGATAATTTCAACAATCAGGTCAATACAAATGAGATCAACAGAAACGTTTGGAGAGAGCAATCCAGCCATCTTATAGTAACTATGAAACGTAAAATAGAATCTGATACATGTAAGACTTCTAGTTGACAAGGCTTATAAATTGTATGGAAACATTTCCAGATAAATAACAAAGAAGTGAATACCAGGAAGCATAAGAAAATATTATAGATGTAGGTATACCAGTTACAGCAATTGTTTTGAAAACTGTAGTGTCATATTACTTGACATGTCTCACATAGAAATTGTTTGGTTACAAAAAAATGAAATGTGTTGGTTTCATGGCAAATTAAAGTATATCATTAGAGACAGCAAAGAGCATGAACCAGGAAAATTATCTTGCTGTAGTCTTCACAGTCCCATGTTCTAGCAGGTCACGAAAAATTTAGGTATATATATGTTTTTGAAAGATGATAAATTCAATTATATAAAAAAAATAAAGGAGAAAAATTCCTTCTGAAATTGTCATTACAGATGTATAAAAATATGATCTTACACTTTGAAATAGCCGTTGATGATTTCGCATCAAAACCAACAATCAGGTTAAGCATGGGAACAAAAATCCCACCCCCACCAACACCTCCAACACTCCCAAATGCTGCTCCACAGAATCCAATAATAGAACCTATAACAATTCCCCACCCGAATTTCATTTCCTGTAAAGACAAATCCACTGTCAAATCAACCTCCTCCATAATCAAATCTTTTACAAATCATAATTCCGGAAAGATGAGAAAAAAACACATCATCTTTTCTATCTTTTCATTTTAAAAAAAATGATACTAAAACCATTCAGAAATATGAGGTGTCAACTTTTTACTGCCATAAGTAAGCATAATGATCCGAAAAGCAAATATATCAAATCTTACAAGATGTGGTCAGAACATGTAATTTCTGTGCTATCTATACGATTAAAATAATAATCATAGAGTCACCAAACTCATGTCTAAAAGAAAATCAAGGCAGTCAATGTTAAGTTAAACATGATTCAGCGATCTAGAGCATTGACTTGATGGGTTAAAAATCTAGCACTGGCAACCCTAACTAAAGCCAACACCCAAGAACATTTCTGCTATTGTGCCAAATAAAATAAGTATGAAATATTTCTGCTAAATTTTTTACATTATCAATATAGGGTCATCGCTGTGGCACCCTCATCATGCACAACCCTGTGCAGACTCCCTTGTGGGGCCCCACCTGGGGCCATGACAATCATGGGGAAGGTGGGGGATTAGAAAGGGACCTACCTGTGAAATTTCAAAGTCCTCTAGATCATACTAACCCTCTAATCCATGTCCCATAAGCTTAATGGTTTTAGAAAGCAGCATTTTTAAGGAGTTTAATATAATGGTGAGTAGAAGTTGGATGAATGTCAAATTTGCGCTTGTAGCAATTCACGGGGAGGGATAACCTAGGTTATCAGAAAAAAAAAATAGCAATTCACGGGGGCAGTGGATGTCAGAGGTTTAGATGGATCATAGGGACCTCTGGTGGGCCCCACAAGGGAGTCTGCAAGGTTGATATCATCTCCAGGAGAGGGGCCACCGATCAAATAAATGACCAAAGCAATCAAATACAAAAAACCATAGAACACCAAAAAAGGCAATGGCATTTGTCCCACTCCTCCAAAGATTAATCTCCATTATAACAGGTAAAAAATAGAAGTTTACAGTCATACCGGCCAAACATGTCGGTAATTCGATCCACCCCGTCGCCATAAGAAACGTAAGAGATCCACAAGGTAATCTGATTCGGTCTCCATGAATTCATCCCTACTTGAGGCCATAAGAATCAGATTCTGCTCCGCCGATGCAAACACAGCAGCCAGAACAAAACTGAGCCCAACCATCCCAATGCATCTCATCAAACTCTGCCATCTAGCTCTAATTTCAGCCATCAGATCACAGAAATCACTGATTTCTCTAGAAAACTCTCCAAACTTACTCGATTTCAATTCTCTTCATACAAAAACATCGATTCTTCTACTAAACAAGCTATCATTTTCCAAGAATTACAAGCAAAATTGCAGAAAAACACATAAATCTGGCATCGAATCGATTTTCATACAAGATTGCAGTAGAATCTCGAATTCTGCTACAAATTCGTCTCCCGGACAGATTTTTTCACCAATTCAAACCTAATTTATCTCGTTCTAATGAAGACTAATGTGATCAGAAAATCTAAACTCATTCCAAAGTGAATCTATAAACGTTTTCCACAAAAAAGAAGGGATTAGTGACAGAGACCTCAAGAAATCAGAAATGCGCAATTAATTCCAGCAATCGATCTTCTCACTTCAGTTCGAAGTCTCGGAAGATGTTGAAAAATCACAAATCTCAGGAAAGAAAGCATGCAATGCATTCAACTGAATCAAGCTAAACCTTCCTTGCTCTTCCTCGATCGGATCGGTTCGTATTCCTGAGATCTCAACCGCTCGTTCGCATTCAGAAACGAAGATCAAACAACACGAGTGAAAACAAAACAAAGAAGAAGAAGAAGAAGAAGAAGAAGAAGAAGGAGAGAGCGAAAAGATTACGGGAAAAAGAGAGAAAACGAAGCTTTCTTTTTATTCAGAAGAAAGCTTTTGAGAGGGAAGGTGGAAACCGAGATCACCGAAAATCCCGAAATCTCCAAAAATCTAAGTTTCGGGACCAAGATTTTTTACTTTTTCGCTCTCTTTTGGTGGTGTTTGGAGCGAATCTTCCACGGAATCCTTGGAAAGATGATGGTTTTCAGAGATTTGGGGAAAATGGAAGGGGGTGGGAAAGCCCGAGGGAGATGAAAATGGGGATTGAAAGCGGTGAGTCTTCTTCTCTCGGTGGTGTCGTTGGGAAGAGAGAGAGAGAGAGAGAGGAGGGGGAAACATGGTTTTTGGATGTTTGGACGAAAACCGCATGAAGCGGGAAAAGGTGGCAGTTTTTAGAGGGGTAGGAACGACTTTTATGGCTAACGATCACGGACCGAATGTAGTCTTAGTGGAATATACTCTTGCGGTTTTGACGAGGGGATGTGAGAGATTGCTGGGGCACTTATGAGAAATTTTATCGAGTACAAGTAGTAAACTGTCCCCATGCCCCCACCTCTAACCACATGAACTTTATAAAAAAAGAAAAAAAAGGAAAATGCTGAATAAACATTAATTTTATCTCCCTTGGAACAAAAAAAAATTAAAAATTAAACTCCCAAAATACCCTTGCACATCTGTTTCCCCCCTACCTCCCTCCCTTTCCCTCCGACCAGCAAGAAGGGGCTCGCTCTCCCTCTCTCCCTTTTCCTCTTCCTCTTTCCCTCTCTCTTCCTCCTCTTATCTCCTCTCCTCCCTCTCTCTCCTCTCATCTCCTCATGTTGTTTAGCCTTGTAGGGTCGAACAGGACAAAGAGGAAATGAGAGGAGGAGAGGGAAAGGGAGAGAAAGAGGAAGTAAGAAGGAGGGAGAGGATAGGAATAGGAAGAGGGAGAGGGGAAGAGAGAGGAGCCCAGTGAAGACGAGAGGAAAGAAAGAGAAAGAAGGAGAGAGAAGGGAAGAGGGAGAGTGAGAGGGAGAGAGAGGGAGGGCCCCCTTTCGCCAGCCGAATGGAAAGGGGAGGAGAGAGGAGAGAGGAAGAGATATGTGTGAGGGGTATTTTGAAAATTTTAATTTTTAAATTTTTTTTCCTCTTGTGTAAAGAGAGATATTTTCTTGTATTCAAATAGCAACTCCAAAAAAAAAAAAAAAAGGCTACATTGTTGAAGTCTTGAACTGATTCTAACGTGCATCAGATATGGGTTGATTAGGTCTCTTTACTTGGTGGATTAGGTTTTTAACACTATGCAATTCCAATGTATGATGCCCTCTTCCCATATGTAAAGGTGAGCTTCTCACATTTGCGGGCTCTCTCATGGGTCCCAGCCGCCTATATATGTATATATATATATATTTGATGATCTTCTTAAATGCCATTAATTATTATATCGTATCACGGTTTACTGAAAAATACAGGGTCTTTATAAAAAGCACCTTTTTTTAAATGGCCCCCAAAAGTTGGAGAAAATTTGAGCGTTTCCCATTTTAAAGAAGCCCCGCAACGCAAAGAGGAAGGCCTATTTATTATACATTTGTTCGTTTTTTCCGCCATTGCTCGAAGATGGCGCAGTTGCAGTTGTTTCAGCCTCTACCACTAAACTCAGCGACTAGATTCTTCCCTTTCCGGAATCCTTCTTCTCACCCTCGCGTATTAAATCGCGGCGTAATTTCTCCTCTCTGTGCCTCTAAAAGATTCCTAAGACCGGAATCGATTCCTCCCACGTCTCGATTTCATCATCTTTGTCGGATGAAAGGCTCTGGTAGATTTTCTTCCCCACTTCGATTCTTTTGGTTGATTGTCTGCCCTCCCTCTCTCTCTCTTTCTAAGTTCATAGCTGTAGTATGTCATTTTAATGCTTGTTCTGCTATTGGGTTTTTTTCATTTGCTGTAATCGAAAGTACTTTCAACCGAGTACTTGTTTGGATTTCATCAAATTGATGGAAACTTTGATTTGATTGTTCATATGTTGGTTTTTCTGATGTGGGTCATCTGAGATTTGTTCATCTACGAGAAATTTCATGTTGGGTTCAATTCATTTTATGTAAACATTTGTTTATCTACGAGAAATCTCATTTTAATTGATGGGCATTTGAAGATGTATTGTTATCTATTGGCTTTCTCTCATCGACTTTGTGGATTTTTTGGATTGTGGTTCACAACAATTTTTTCCCCTTTTTTGTGAGGCCATTTGATTGGCTCTGACTAAATTAATGGAAGTTCAAACTTCAAGTCTAGTGGTTTACTCAAATCAGGTTAGAATTTATTTATTTTTACTGTGTAAATCATATCATATTAGCAAATTAGCCAGCCCCAATATAGTTGGAACAAGGCTTTGATAATGACGATGATGATATCATTTTAGCTCAAGGACACTTTTTACAGTGACAAAACCATGAGGTTGACTTTATTTTCACATGAAAATTACCCCATTAACTTGGATGACCTGTGCCCACTTTTGACCCCTTTTAACTCAACACCCCACTCTGACACTCACCTACTGTCATGAATTAGCATTGGTGCAACTTCTTCCCCAATTTGGATTACAGTCTCTGTTAAACAACATTTATTACACTTGTTTTTCACTGTTGGTTTTGAGGCCTTCAAATCAACACCTGTTGGGAACCAATCAATCTGATTTTGGGGCATCCGTTATCCATGCATAGATCTTCTCACTCCATCAGCTCCTTGATTGCTCCACGAAGTGTTTTGTTTGTGTGCAAAAGATTGCATGAAAAGTAAATTTAAAAAAAGGAGCACCACATAAGAAATGTATGCTCTATATGCATAGAATATTATCATGCAATAGAAAAGCAAAAAGCAAGAGATATAAGGCTGGTTATGTTATAACCATATTCTTGTTCCCAACCTCTTACTTTTCCGACTCATCCACCACCTCATCTGCACTTCCTTATATCATAATCATTGAAGCCTCATTTTACATCCATCATCAGTCGATTTTTGTGAGTTCCACTTTACCTCTCAATCTTATTTTAAGCCTTATTCTATTTAACCCTACAATCTATCGTGTGTTTCCTTACTATTACTTTCAGGGCCTTCACTGTTCTTCCCCTTCACCCAGTTTCTTGAATTTGCAATAGTTACAACTTTGTAGGGGGTTATTGTTGACATTCTCTTGATGTGCCAAAACCACCATAAGCGACATTCTGTAGTTTTATCTTCTACTGGAACTACCTGTGATGCACTGCCTTTCTTGTAACTCCAAACCTCCATCTAAGCACACACATCTCAATTGTATGTACTTAGCTTCTTGTCATTTCCTTGTTGCCCAACAGTTAGCTACATGCACCTTACCGGAACACTCGCCCCCTTTCTATAGGAGTGGCACTGGAGGATTGCACAATACTACTATACTAGATTATCTCCACTTTTTTTTTAACCCATCTCCACTTATTTAACCTTGTGTTGATACCGCATGTGGTGTCTGTTGACAACCACTTACTCTAAAAATGGGTGTTACAACACTCCTTGCATGCATGGTCTCCTTCATGGGAATTATACCTTCCATGTGAGAATATAGGGGCTGTACACGGAAATCACACCCTCCATGGGAGAATATAAGGCACAATAGCCCCGGGATTTGAACACTTGACCTCCTACTCTAATACCACGTTGACAACTACTTACCCAAAAAGCTTAAGCTGATAGAGAACGTTACAATAGTATCCAACTCAAAACTCCTTTTTTATTCTATAGTTGCATGGATACCAACACTAGTCATAATTTTTTGACCTAGTGGGTTGACCAAACTTTGGTTTTTACCGGGTCGAGTTGGCTAGGAAACTCAAGAGGGTTGGCCAGGTGGGTCATTAATTTAGTTTTTAATTATTTTCCTTATTATTATAAATATTTGGTAAATAAAGTAGGGGCCTTTTTCTGTGCATACGTCCCTTATGGACTTTTCATGCACACTCTTTGGTGGGGCCCACTATGAACCCCACCAAGGGATGAGACTGGGAGAGTTGGAAAGATCTTTGTGAAAGCACCCTACATATCAAATTTGGTCCCAATCACATATCCCTAACCCCTTCATCCATGGTTCACAAATTCATTCCGTTCGGATTGGTGTATAGTCGATCCAACGGTCCAATAGATCTGGATTTGATCAAAAGTTGGGGTGAGTTGCTATCATAGGGTCCCATGTGTGTTGCAAGGTTTGGATTGAGTGATAGATGGGCCCCACATAGAGTTCTTACGAAAAAAATGGTGAGGGACGGATGCGTATGAAGATTCTCCATATATTAAAAACTATGCAAAAGTCTACATAATTTATACATGAATGTTATTTCAAATCTTTTCTGTTTTAATTTTTTCAGTGAAGAGTGTTTTAATATCTACAAATTTACTTATGTGAGGCTGATGTATGATTTTCATTTTTTTAAATTAATGAATAAGAAAAAAATGCCTTAAGACAACCTGGCCAACTCAGTCAAACTAGGATGAGTCAAGCTGAGTCCTGAGTTGACCATCTGATCAGCCAAGTTTCAACTAAACCTCGCTCTAATGGGGTTCAACTGTACCCAATCACCTAGGTTGTAACCAGTCTGAGTCAACTCGACTTGGTTTCTAGTCAACCCACCTGTTGGTTAACTATGAAATTGATCACATTGGGGTGTGAAGTAATTTATAATTTTAACCAACTCATCTTTTACTGCACCTCTCTAGGGGTTGGATTCAGCCTTGGGCGCAATTACAACCGTCAGTTGTGGGATTTCGATAATCAGCTTGTCATTTAAATCTTAGCAACTAATATTAAAGTCCTTCGTGGAAGACGGCACATAGTTAGAGCGGGGACAAATACATATTGTCAAGTAGTTATTTTAGTTACGATTGGGAGATTAGTATTTCCAAAAAAAAAAAATCCAGAAATTCACCAACTTTGAGCAATTTCATAGTGGCTCAACAGCCCCACTATAAAATTTTATGATACCATATTCTAACAATTAAAGAGTTGTACACATTAGTTATGACAGCCCAGCTGTGTTTGGTCTGTAAAACTGGGCTTACTCCAATCTATAAATTGGATGGAGTTACTATTTTTTTTTATCAGCGGTAAGAATCCATCACTTATGCATGTAATATCAATTTTTTAAAAAAACCAAAGATAAACTGCAAATGTACCCTAAATAACAAGTGAATACCAACCTTTTTCAAGAAGTTTTTAACAGTTGTTTGTCAATGTGTTTGCATTCAGCAACCAAGCTCAATGGTCACACAGTTAAATGACTGATTGGATTTTGGAGTGCTCAATTCTAGAAGATGGTGGTATAGACAGTTGGATTTTGTAGTCCTGTTCCTATGAGACTTTAGCATTGGGCTGAACATAGTGTCTGGGTGCATTTTCAGTTCTTGGGTTGGGCGTGATTTAGCTGACCATACATAAATAACCAAGAGCTTTAATAGTTGATTGTGCTCTATTGCAAAATGATATAATAAAGTGGTTTTCAATTTGCACCTGAGTTTGTGGCTATCTTTCAGATACATAAAATTTGTATATGGTGGTGTGTCTTGAGGATCTTTAGCAGTTTTATTAAATGTTTTGTCTCTCTTTGCAATACATGAAATTTTTATGTGCCTGTGTGTTTGTATGTACTGTTTGCGGATCTTTTTAGCAGTTCTATTTAATGGTTAAGTGTTTTTTTTTTAATAATTTTTTATCCATTTGTTTCTTGGATAGAATGTTCAGTCTTAGTATAAACAAAACAAAATTCATACTGCACAGGCTGTTCAGTTTTAGGAGTTTAATCATGGTTTTGTCAAATTAAGAATGATCCAGTAAGACCATGGTGCAGTTGCAACTGCAACTGTCATTCTGGAGCCCACCATTTTACACTGAATCTGAGGAACAAGAAGGTATAGCATGGATTCTTTCTGGGTAAATTTCTCTCAGATTGGATGATCATAGCCACCTGATTAGTCATTTTCCAAGATAGGGGGTTATGAATTTCTCATCTGGCTTGCCATATTAGCCCCTAGAATAATAGCAATGATCATCGAGTCAGGGTGAAATTTCACCTACATGGCATCTATCATTCACCTTTCTTATTCCCCTGCCCCTATGAATAGCGGTGGGCCCTGGAAGACTCCACAATACAGGCCACATCACATTGCGGTGCAGACTGATTTTGCTGTTCCATTTTATTAGATTTGTTATATGGTTAGTTTTCCCCTATAATATACTCTTGTGTTTATGTTCTTTGAAAAGAGTTCATGCTCAGAGAAGGTTTATGTTAGATATTATATCACAGCTGGAGCTTGGGAAGCCTGGGAAGCCTGATGGGAAACGTGTACCAGACAAACAAGTGAATGGAATATTCTGGATTTTGCTTCTTAACATTGGCATTTATGTGGCAGACCACTGGTTTCAGGTACTGTGATGTTCTTTTCCTTTTTTTATGTGGTGGAAGTTATTCTGTTTTGGACACAAGCATGTTATTTACAATTTATTGAGAAATCTTGGGATCAGCATTTATGAAGGGTAAGTCCAGTGGGGCTAAGCAAAGTATTTATGAACTGTTGTTGCCGCACTGCCGCTGCTGCTATTGTTAGACAGGTTGTTGATTCTCTCTGCTGCTTATTGTCCTCTGGATGGTAGTAGTCCTGATTTTGCATTCAGTTGACTTGACAATGATGTGAGGAGCATGCTAGTTAGACACCTCTCATGATGGAATTATGGCCTTGAATGAACCCCCAGAGGGTTGCACTGGTTTTGGCCTGTCTTGAAACAATTATTTAATGAAAAATACGCCTGTAGTCAAATGAGGCTATTATTTTGTGAAACTTGTAGAAATGAATAAAGTGCTAAAAAGATCTCAAATTAATATTCAGAATTTCATACAGTGAACTGCAATATAATGGTTATTTGTTAGATCCTCAAATACTCAATTGAGTTAACTGCACCTCCTAGTTGATTGGGCCTTCTTCTATGGTTGTATTTTAAGATAAGTCTCAAGTATTCATTCATTTTCATTGCTTTTTTTTTTTTTTTGTTCTTCTTCTTTTTCTCCTGTGATGGAAACTATATAATTCATCAAAAGAAGTCAGAAATACAAGGCCTTAAAAAGGACCACCACCCCACCCACCCCCCCCCCCCCCCCCCCCCCCCCCCCCCCACACACACACACACACACACAAACCAAAAAAAAAAAAAAACCCAACCATCCAGTTGCTATGATAATATATAATCAGCTCCCAAATCATGTCTCCAAAATCATCTGAGAATCCTACAAACTCTTTGAATGATGAGACCCAAGAAATAATTTAGAGACTGCACTTCAGCAAAAACATCAAAGTATGATGCATATTCTGTTTAGTTCTATGATGTTGGAGCCAAATTGACCCCAATACAGCTACAATCAAGCAACTCCATAAAATAGACATCCTCTGAGGATCATCTACTGTTGTCCAACATTCAAAAAATACCTCTTATTGAATAGGGCATGGCTTAAGAAACTCTAAAGAGACAGAGAAAACAGCCCAAATTGATCTAGTGAAGGGACAATGCAAAAGCAAGTGAGGTACATTGTCCACTATTGAAATATAAAATGCATCCATTTTTTTTTCCTGACATAGGTGATCAATCCTCAATATCTTGTTTAATATTGTTCTCCAACATAAAGTTATAATCTTGGAGGCGCCGTGATCTTCCATGGATAAGTGAACAATCAGAATTCATTCTTCCACCGTCATTTTTTCATGAAATGAAGTAACAGAGAAGTTACCATTTTCGTCTGGCTGTCTTTTACAACCAAATCCCTCCCCACAGTGGATATTTTAATAGTTTTAATAACCTGAAATGGCTCTTCTGATGCACCAATTTCATCTTTTTTGTATATTGCGACTTACTATAGTAACCATGCGGGCACAGCTCCCAACATATGCATACTGTATTGTATAAAAAACTCTGCTAATGGTGTATTACTACACAACTAGTATACCTTGAGTTAGGAATCTAATCAGGGCTTCAGCCTTTACTAAATATTGTGTATGGTTCCCTTACCTGAGAGAATAATCTCCAAAAGCCTGAAGAGCAACCAGTGTCCCCAGTCACGTACTGTATTGCAGGAAAACCTTTGCTAATGGTGAAATACTGCACAACTAGTCAACCTTGAAGTTGGTATCTAGTCAGGGCTCCAGCCTTTACTGAATATTGTGTAGGGTTCTCTTACCTAAGAGAATACGCTCCAAAAGCCTGAAGAGCAAGCAGTGTCCCCAGTCGCCTGACACTCTGCGTTTGCCAATTTGTATTTTTTGAGTAATCACAGATTTTCATAAACCTCCTCCATTCTCAACATACCTTACTTTCCTGGCAAACCAAAATTTACCTTCTTTATTGAGCAAATGTCGAGAACCCCTTCATGAACTGATTTCATGCTACTTTCCACCCATTCATATAGTATTTCTGTTTTTTTTTTCTTCTGTATCATTCCGACGAAACCTTGTTGAATTTGTTCAATTCTTTTGGCTGCATGGGTAGCACAAAGATATATATATATATATATTTTGATAACAATAAAATTTTTACTGTTATATATATATGGAGAATATTAGTATGCAACATCCCTCACCATAGGGTGAGGGGCACTTCCATATTTGGATATATTAATGTGCAAAAGACATAAATCATATAAAAAAGAGGACTGTAGGACAAGCCACGTAAGCATCTCTCACCCTATGGTGAGGGAATGATGCATACTAACATTCCTCTCTCTCTCTCTCTCTCTCTCTATATATATATATCTATCTATCTATCTATCTATATATATATGGCAAGATAGCTAGTGCAGACTTAATAAATAAAAGTTATTCTTTCACTGAAAGAAGGATAGTGGTTTTTCTCGTACATCGGTTTTTTATACAGAATTTTGTTTTTAAATTCCCTCCATATTTTCAAGTTCAAACTTCATTCAGATTTTGACATCACTCTGGTCTATGGTTGAGTCAACCCCAGGTAAGCTATGGTGCAAGTGGTTAATCTGATGTTCTTTTGTATTTTGGGGGAGAACAAGTTTTTTCTTTATAGGGCTGTTGCTCTTTATGTGGCATTTGATATTTATGATTGAGTTTGACATGACTTAATTCTACTTTTCAGCTTCCAGTGATAAAAACATTGTATTTTTATCATCCCTGGCCTGCGTGGTACCAGTTCGTGACCTCAACATTTTGTCATGCTAATTGGTGAGGTCTTCTTAACTTGAAAGTGTATTTTATTGAAAGATATCTACAATTGCTGCTTATTAGAATTTAACAGAATGACATGTATGTCTTTCACAGCTTACTTCTTTTTGGCAACTCAAAAACATAATTTGGATCATCTGCTGCCAATCCAGATTATCCTAGACATTCCTAGTTGTGGCCCCATTGTCAATATAGTCTTAGCCCAAAATCTATGTTTTTAGACAGACGATATTACGATACTGTCTGTATTTATCCAATATTTTGGATTGTTGAAAATTCCGGTTAACATGTAAGAAGGCTCTTTGACCTGTGAAATTTTCAGATCATGTTCCCCAAATGGAACTTACAATCTGGAATATCAGATTTGGCATGAAGGCACACCATGTATACAGTGGATGAGATGCCACAAAGTTGAGCTGAAATAGGCACATTGGAGTGGATTGCATGATTATGTGTGAAAGCTTGTTTTTAACTTTTGACAGTAGGATGATTAAGATTTGCCTTCTTGCAAATAAACCTCTACAGGAACCATCTTTCCAGCAACCTATTCTTCTTGTACATATTTGGTAGGAGCATCTTCTTTACTTTTTGCAATGATTTCTCCTTTCTAGACGACACTCATGAAGTTCTATGGATTCTAAAATATTTCTTGTTTGATCCAACAGGAAAACTTGTTGAAGAGGAGGAAGGAGCCTTTGCTTTATGGACCTCTTATATTCTTACAGGTGTTGGGGCAAACCTGGTGTCATGGTTGGTTCTTCCAAGAAATGCAGTTTCTGTTGGTGCCTCGGGTGCAGTTTTTGGACTCTTTGCAATCAGTGTTCTTGTGAAGGTAGGATGATACTATAATTGAAGGGTATGTCGTCGAATCCAGTCACATAAGACAAATATGCTTCATTATGTTCCTTGCAGATCCGTTGGGACTGGAGAAAAATCCTAGAAGTACTTATACTGGGCCAGTTTGTCATACAGAAGGTAATGCATTTCTTTCTGTTAGAGTAGAATTAATGAATTATATATTCCAGAGAACGAGGATATCACCAGCCCTTTAGTCACTGCATCTGTTTTCCTTGGTTCTGTGTGTGCGTCCATGCATGTACCCAAACAGATACACTATAAGTGCCAGACCTGAACTCAGCTTGAATTCCTCAACCCATACACATGCCCGTCGTAGACCCTAACATGTGCATATTCATTTTCATGTATAATATTCACATCACATCCTTCAAGGAACAATTCTAACACTGTATGCTGTATTTATTACTTATACAATTATTTGTTTAAGATTCTACTTAAAAAAGGGTAGAAGCACTATTTTCCTTCCTATTATTTGGACCCATGGGTATAATCCCATGGACTCAATCCCGGTCCTGAACTCAAATTGCATCCAAATCCTGTTTCCGTTTTTGACTTTTCTGGGTTGGGTCCTGTTATTTGTGTATCCAGGGACCCATATTTGTTCCCTATTCAGTGATCCAGTCTGTAGACATGTTGGTAACCGTGAGCATGGTCTCTGTTGTAAAACATGGCGGACATGGCATTTACAGTAAAAATTGAATGTTGGACACAGGTGAGGCATCCCATGCTTAAATGGTGTGGGGACAACTAGTATATTTTCTATGCTAACTGTGGATGGGCCTTCTATTTCTTTCCTGCCCATTCATATGCAGGAGTTCAATTGAACAATTAAAATTGGACTTTTTTTTTTGCATTGTTTTTTTTATTGATTGGCAATGGCAAAAATATATTAACTGAACAAGAAGATTACAACCAGCCAGCCCCAAAACAACACAAAATGGGGCTGCAATGGTATATACCATGGACAAAAAGGCAAATTACAGAGTAAAAGCAACCAAGTTAGAAGACCTATCGACTCCTTTGTTAGCCAAATCTGTGAAACCCTTGGTCATCCACCCAACATGTTGAAATTCCACTCGAATCGACAACAACAAAGCTCTAATTTCGTTAAAATAGAACTGAAATCTTATCAACCGATGTCACTCAGTGGGTGGAGTTGATCCATTGGACTTGTCTGCACAATATGGACCACCGCCAAGGACACCAAATCCTCCACATACGTGGAGGACCCCTTGAATACATTCCTCTCTTCCCAAACCAACTACAAAGTGGCAAATGGCATAAGTCTCCATATGATCTATGTGCACCTGGAAAAAAATAAAGTACCTCCATCCTTCAATCAAGACCAAATTAACTGATTACCCCTCCTTGCACATCAAGCACATATAAAAATAGCATTTGAAACCAAGTGTCTCCTCCTAAGACTGTTTAGAAACTTACCCAATATTGTAGGCCAACAAGACGACTCCACTCTTGGTGGAGCCGGGAAAGAGGAATTGGCCTCAACTTTTGGCATGCCCTCCTTTTTGTGCATGTCTATTGGTCTATTCCTGCAAAAGTTCTTGATACTTGTCACCAACTTGCTTCCGGATATTTGACCAAAATTGAGACTTGAGGCCTCAGATGGAAGAGCACAGATGTTGTAAGTTGGCTTAACTGAGCACATATGTTGTAAGTTGGCTTAACCCGCTCCCGCTTGTAGCTCAATTGGTTAGGGGCATAGGAGTTTGGGTGTATGTGTGTGTGAGAGAGAGTGAGTGCATGAGTTTGAGTCCTCCATATAGCAGAAAAAACAAGGTCTTAAAATGATCTTTACTGAAGCCAGGCCATAGAACTGATGAATGCTGCCACTTCAGCTGGACGATTTCCCAAAACTCTCCTAGGTTTGTAGATTGGAAATTTCTGGGTATCCATTATTTGACTTTTGCTTGGACAGTTGTAGTGCTTTCTTCATATCCATCCATCCATAGGTCATTGATTTAAGGGTTAGGATGCTAGAGACCCTAATAATTCTATTTGTTTCTTTCATTTTACTTTGTTAGTCATAATAAGGTGGTCCTAATGTTAGTCATAATAAGGTGGTCCTGATGTTCTCCCGTGATGAGAGTGTGCCTTACCATTTAGCTAAGCACTGGTTCAGCAACTAATTCATCTATGTTTATGACCTTGTTACATCTTTACAATCGGCAATATCTAAATGCATTTTTGAATGTCAAGCATTAACCATTTAGCTAAGCACTGGTTCAGCAACAATTCATCTATGTTTATGGCCTTGTTATATCTTGACAATTGGAAATATCTAGATGCATATTTGAATGTCATCAGATTGTAGTGTGTATTGGTTGATGTGATAGCAATGCTTAGTTTACGTTGCCTTGTTATCTGCCCAATTTGCAATTGATTTGTATATTTTGGCAAATTGGATTGGTATCCATTCCGCTCCTTGTTTTCGCATTAGGAGAGGCAGTGATTTGATTTTCTGATTTTTATACGTTGGATGTGTGTGTGTGTGTGTATCTCCATGATTTGCATTGATCATTACATGATAAAGAAGAGATAAAAACAGTTCCTCTCCAATAGGGATGTTCAATTTCCAATCAGCATCAAATAAATAGAAAATGGGTAACCACCTTTCTAACAAGATAATCAATCCTCTTTTAATGTGGGTGCACCCGACCACACCTTTCTTCGTTCTTTCCATTAACATGTTCATTACTTGGTGCTACAATTTAGGTGATGGAAGCAGCACAAGCTTCGGCGGGGTTGTCTGGTTCATTCAACAGTGGCTCTTACCTGCAGAACGTTAATCACATAGCACATCTCGCTGGTGCTTTGGTTGGCGTTGCTCTTGTATGGCTTATAAGTACAATTCCTTCTCCAATTTCAGATGATGACATGCCAAGTAGAAAAAGAGAATAAATGAGTTTGAAATTTGAACTGTCACTGCCCTATGAGTTCTTTCTCAAATTTTAGAGGAGAGCTTAACATTTTCATTACGACAAAATGAAGAATTTTTTTTGGTCAACTCACAAAATGGGTAGAATTTATTGGATGTACCAATTCATTATGACAAATATAGGAGACTGCATTCTTTCATGGTGTTTTCCTCTATCAATCCATCATCTTTAACACTACTAAGCTCTTGGTGAAGGTTCTTTACAGATATGATCTTCTTGGCAGCAACAGCAGATCCTACCTGGGGATGACTTGGTTTCTATTTGAGTTTTGACATATGCCAATTTTTCATTACAATTCTGCATGTGATAGCTACCCAGTGGTGCTATCTTATCTTTTGATACTACTAACTGTGGGCATGCAGTTACTTGTTTTATTATTGATCACTGTTTGATTGTGGCTACATACCTGCCTGGGTGTTGGTTTGTTGGCATTAAGGGATGGGTGGGTTTGCTCCCCATGTCCTCTGTGTGATTTCTTTGCCTGAAGGGAATTCACACTTCACTTTCACCACATGAAGATAGCCCCTTGGAAGGCATATGGTTGTTGCACAATGAGAGTCATGCCAGTCATTCTAGATAGAATCAGATCATGGGTTACTGTATATTAGTGTTTCCCTTCCTTTCTCAGCCACTTATCCCCTCCCCACATCCAGATTGATCACATTTTACACGCCCACTAAAACAAGAAAAATTAGAAGGGAGTGAAATCGTATGACTATTTCATCCAACCGTGAATGTCACACTAATCAATGATATATAGGCGCACTCTGATCACTCTAGGTGGAATTAATCTAATGATTTTATTCGAAGTGGGTCATCTCCCAGAGAAAGGACTAGTAAAAGGGAAACAATGCTACCAGCATTGAAATTTCAGTGTTATCCACTGAAAAAATGACCATCAAGATCACAGTGTTATTAGCCCTCCAACCAAAAGTGGTTAGCCACAAAATCCATGTTTCAGCTAGCATTTTTTGAAGCTTCAGTGCCGTTCATTTCATTACATAATACTAAAAAAATCAGATTAAATGCTTTGATGACCAGCTGATCTAATAAACAGTAGAAATTTCCACGTAGTCCAATTTTGATTGCACATTGGGACCAACAACAGATATTGGCAAGTAGTTGGATCTCAACCTAGTTTTCCCTGGATGGCTTTGTGAGGGCTACTATATGCCCAAGTAAACTGAAAAATCTGTTCACCATGTCTTCTATGGTGTATTAAAAAAATCTGTTCACCATGTTTTCTATGGTGTATTTTATGTCCACGCTGAGTGAGGAATTAACGTTTGTAAGACATTCCAAGGGGACGACAAAATGAGATATCACCATAATCAAAGGTTTTTAACTCAATCATCTTGGAGGTCAATTACATGAATTCTATTTCTCCCTCAAAATTGATGTTGGAGTTGTTACAGAAGTTCTATCTGGCTAATTGAATGCAAGGGCTATATGAAGAAAGGGACCATTCACTACCATCCAATCAGCATCACTGAACAGGAGACTAATCCGAAGGTGTTGAATGAACTAAAGCCCTGAAAATGGCCAAGAATGTGATAATTAAGAAATTAAAAAAATTTCATAAAGTAGTCCCTATATTATGACCTAATAGCAGAAGACGGCTCAATGGTAATATATTTGTTGTTAAGAAAAGAAGCAAAATGATACGGCATCATTCTCTTATATGAATTTTAAGATGCAAGTCCCTAAATCCCATCTTCCATTCTCCATGGCTTCATTAGTGATTTTGACAACCTAACCAATAACATTCTATTCCCCACGTGAGATCAATCATATTTCCCATATTTACCTTCATTTTTCTCTTCAAAAGTAGGGAACAAATTCAACCCTTCTTTCCTTTCAATGCTGCCATTACTTAAGTAATAAATGGGCTCCACAGAGTCCGCTCTACCCTTGTTCATCATTTACAGTCAATATCGTTCCCACCAAGTTTTCTAACTTCTAAGAATAACTTACAAAAATAGTAGTCCTGAATAACTTAAAAAAAAAATAAAAGTCCTAATTATTATTACAAAGTAACCCCTACTAAAGCTAAAAAAGTCCCCCATCATCTTTAGAGGAAAAAAAAAAAAAAAAGAACAGGAGGGAGAAAATTAAAGATAATGACAAATCCACCCTTCAACATCAATAGCCGTAGAAAGCAAGTGGCGAAGTAGAATTTTTAATCCCCACCAATCCATCCAATCCATCCATAAAAGCTTAAAAGCGTCCCCCCGTAAAACCATAGCTTTTATGTGGAATTTTTGTAGGAAAAAATTAGTGATTTAAAGCAGAGGTGTTAAGACTGATTGAAGTTTTGTCACAACATTGTAAGTTAGAGGACAAGCAGGGTTGGAGATCATGGTTAGTGCAACATGAGAAATCCGTGATGAAATAAAATTGTTTTTACTTTTCTCGCGGGAAAAAAGAAGCTAGTTTTTCTTAGATGTAGAAGATTTTGATCCTATTTAATTGACAGAAATGAAATGAAGATACATAGAAAGAAAGCGGAATCCTCTTGCTTTACAAACACACCCAATGTGTTTGAAATTAATTAAATTAATGACAAGTACCTCTTTGAAAGTTAAGAACAAGTTGATATAGTCATTCCCCGACCTCTTTTTTAATATGAAGCTACAGTTTGGGGAGTAACTTTGAAATTTTCTGAAAAACCAAGAAAGCATCTATATTTGTTTAATTCTTGTCAAGCACCTGCTGCAGCAGCTCTTATATTCTAATGGCATCTCATTTGTAAAACCTGGAAGGTTGTTAGAAAGGAGAGGCCCGGAGGAAGATGTTGTGCCCGTGAGATGCAAAACTCTAAAACTCAAATTTTCTACTAGTCTCTGTTTTGAAAATAACCCACCAAACATCTGACCCAATATCAATAGAATATTCTCTCTCAAAGTCTCAGTTTATTTTTCCTTGCCATCACCCATCATTATCAAAAACTTTGATGAATGATGCTGAATGCATGGAAATGGTATCAGAGGTGCCTGGCCCTTCATCCGGTCAAGACCCAGATCATCAGCTCTGGATTTCTTTGGGGATTAGGAGATGTTGCTGCTCAATCCATCACCCATTCCACCCTTCACAAGCACAATCTTCATAACCCAGTAAGGATTATCGGTATCTGCTTCGATTCGGGTTTTTTTTTCTTTTTACAATTTGGGTTTGAATATTTTGGCAGGATGATTGGGTGTCTGTTTGGTTTTTGCATTTGGGGGTGGCATGATGATTTCTTTTCTTAGTTTCCCCCCAAATCGTTCTGATGTAAAACCATGCATTTTGATTGAGATGGATGCATAACCATCCATTTTGCTGCTATTTTGATTTGGGGCACATGCAAATCCTTCAATGAGAAATGGGTATCTTGGATTTTCCTCTTGCTGATTGTAATTTTCTCTCTTTTTCAGCTACTGGGTTTCTGTTTTCAGGCATATTTTTTATGTTTTATTTTTTGTGGGTGCCCTATATTCCTTTTTTCTCCCTTTTTCTTTTGAATATACCCTTCTTTTATAATGCTAATCTACCTTTGATCTGAAGGACTTCATTGTCTTTATCCCATTTCATTCCATGAAGTTCTTTCTGCCATTTGAAGCATCTGGTTCATTGGTTTGCTCGTTTCTTCTCATTCCTTGCATCTTAATAATTTATGCTTGTTCTATATTCTTGAACCTGTTCCATATATGTACAGAGAGGAAGCCATTCCAAGCTTGGGCCATACCTCAAGGGGACTTTATATTTGTTTCATCTTGGTTTGTGTATGAATGTTTTCTTTCAGGCATCAGTGCATAACCTTATCTCTTTTATTAACTTTATAGTGCTACTTGAGCTTTCAGCTGATTTGGCTGCCACTTTCAGTGTATTTTTTAGTGACCTGATCTGAATATTTAGCACCATAGAATTCATGGATTCCTGGTATTTGATTTTGTGAAATCATCATATTTGTGTCTTGTGAGTTATGCTATTAGTCAGGCTTATGAGATTGCCAACTTGATTTGGGTTGTTGCCCGTACAAGTGAAGGTTTCTTTGCAGCAAACTTATGCATCAACTAAAATGATTCCAATTTCTTATTCTCCTGTACTAGCTAGATTCTTTCCTAATGTCCATATCTGTATAAGAGCATTGTCATTATCTGCAAGTTACATATGGGCCTTGTTCCAGTATGCACTCTCTGTTCTGGAGCAGGACAGGGTTCATAGGGGCGTATAATCATTCTAACCCTAGTAAGGGCCTCAATTGTAACTTTTTTTTCTTAATATTAGATAATTCTAGATTTTCATCATTTTGACATGCTTAATCCAAGTGGGAGCAAAATATGAGTGAGTGTCAAATTGGGTGAGTTGCCAATTCAAGGAAAGAAGAAAGTTAGGGGGAGAGTGGGATTGTGTCACAACGAAAATGTTTTCTTTTCCAGAATGACCTGACTGTTTTGGATAATCCCTGTATTGCATATATCTCAATATTTTTTATCATGTGGAATTCTTGCTTTAAACGGCATTGTAGGCTTGTTGCCTTATTTGTCCACATCTCCATTCTGAAACTTTGTTATCATTTTTCTTTATTTCGCTTTCACCAGTTGAATGTTTTTTTTTTTTTAATAAAATTTTTGTCTCTTGTCTTTCAAGATTAACTGTCTACTTTTGATGTTTTCTTATTAGATAGGTTTTTGTCAACTTGTCTCTTAAGTAGAACATATTAACCCAGCCACAAATTTATCGAATAAGGCTAAAATGATGATGATGTTCTCCCCGGAATAGGTTTATTTATATGAGTTTTTGGGAATGTCATGTGTCCATTTGGCTTTTTATGTATTCTAGATTTGAGGCAGTATATCATAAAGGAATTTGACTACTTCTTTTTGATTGATTGATTACATCTTTTAGATGATACGCTTGCTTGAATAAATCTTGATTTTCACTGTTTTGTTAGATTTCTTATTGGCACACTTTTCTAAATCAGTTATGGGGCATTATAATATATGTAATGCATCATGAGTTATCCAACATTCCAACCCAGAAGAAGTATCTTCTATAATTTTGCACTTCCTTTTGCAAATTTGTTATTGCTGAGAATTTAACCCAAATGAAAAAAAATCCATGTTAGCATTCAACTAAGCAAATGTGTAATCATGGGAAGTAGAGAGAGATCGTATAGTGTTTAAAATGAGATACCGCATGTTCATTTTTTCCATTGGTAATAAAAAATTATATTGAATGGCGGCTTGGCTCAACGGTAAGGCTTACTGGTAGTATCCTGGAGGATGAGGGTTCAAGTCAAGGAAATGGCCTCTTCAAAATAAAGGTAAGGTTGCATACAACTTGCCCTCCCCACACCCCACTATGCTGGAGCCTATCATGAAGATAGGAAAACTAACAATGCTACAAAAGGAATGTACCAAAGAAACATAGAAGATAAAAATTACAATGTGAAAGGAAGGGAAACAAAAGTCCTATCCACCCCTTGTTTCTCTAGGGAATCCGCAAGACTATTAGCAGACTGCCCTATAGGAATGTTCAATTGAACCATTAATGAAATCTTATGATTCAATTGATCCCATATTGCTGTGATTCAAGCTGTTCAGATGACAGGCACGGACTTTTGTGGATGAAACTTTGTCAGAAACTTTTCCATGTAGCTGGTCTTGACCATTCTACATTGCCCTTGTTAGGTATGGAACATTTATGAGATTGTTCATTTGTGACAAACTAAATGGATAGCTATGGATATCATCATTATCATCATCAAAGCCTTGTCTCAACTATGTTGGGTCAGTTACTTTAATTCTGTTTCTCCATTCCAATCTATCCTAAGCCAAACTTAGATAGGTTGCACATCTTTAGATCTATTTTTACTACCTCCATCCACGTCCTCTTCAGTCTACCCCCTTGGCGGGCAATTATTTTGCAATGGGGAAATAGTAAGCAGTGGTAGATCACAAAAAAAATGGGTTCATTAAATGAATGTTTAGACTCTTGGAAGTGGGCCTTCCAGTGATGTCGTGCAAAGAAGAAATTAGATTTCTTTTGGTCAAACATTATATCAACAAAACCTTGTACCATCTACTTCTGTTCAATTTTGTGAGTTAATTTTTCTTTTCCATTAATCTGTGTTTAAGGCTAGATTCTCTGTGTAGGAAAATGTAAGGGTTTATATGGTATATTATATCATTCTTAGGGCTAGTGTGCAATTTCATTAATATGGAGGGTCCTATATGCAATATTGAGAAAGTATTTCAGCAACATACAAGGGAATACAGTTGACCACAACTCTAGGTACGACTGCTTCTTTTCCTCTTCTACTTTTGGTACTTCTTTTTTTTCCTCGTCTCTTCTCTTCTCTTCTTCTCTTCTTCATTAAATCCGAAGCCCCTCTAGAAAAAGTGCTTTCTGTTCCTTAGGAATTTAACTTGTTATCAATTCATTCCCATTGTTACTTGGTTGTTTGTCGAAGATACAATGAAAACCAAAAGCTTACAATGTGTTCGTATGGTTTGACAAATCTAAAACCTCTAATATGGATTACAGGGTTGAGAAGCAAGAAGAAGATAATATTTTATAGAAGAATCTAAGAGAGATGAAGAGAAGACTCGGTAGGAACTTGGTGCAGCAAGGCCATATAGGTTGGCAAGTGCTAGGGGTCTCCTTCAGTGGAGATAAAAATGAAGTGTTAGACTTGTATCATTTAGAAAAGAGGGATCAAGTGGTAAAGTAGATGAGAAAGGGAAGAAGATGAAATTAGTATGAGAAATCAGAAGATTGGTAAGTATTATAAATTTTAATAGACATGCAAGGAATTTGGGAAAGTAAAGTGGCTATAGGGAAGCTGTTAAATTAGAAAGTGAATGGTCTGGGAAAGAAAGATAGGAGGTTCTCAATAAGAAAGACAGCAGTATATGAGAAATTGGATTTAATGTTCACATGAGAGGCAAAGTTAATGCTAAATGGCTGTATGGTAGATGAAATTAAGGATGGTATATATTTTTGGTAGCACTGCCTTTGAGTTATTTCTTGTTGATGTTGGTGATGATTCACAGAAATTGGGGGATGAATATTAGGAGCAATGACCATTGTTCATTAAACCTAAAAACTGTTGGAAAAAGCGGCGCAACGGAAACAACCCGCAATCAACGGATCTACCACGATCTACGCAAACAATCACACCATAAAGCAATTACACACATGAACACAGCAGTTTTACGTGGTTCGGCAACTTTGCCTACGTCCACGGGAGGAGAGAACTCATCTACTATGATTCCATCTCGATCCCCTCAGGATCTAGGGTTACAGTATATCAATATATAGTTCCCGCTTTCTTGGCCACCAAGAAAACCCATACATAATGGCTAAAATGCCCCTAACCCTGAGTCTCGGTTCTGGCTAAACCAGACGACCGATCTGGCTAAACCGGAATACAAGACAAAACCCAACAAAAACAGTGGATGATATTTTTATGTTGGTGGCTACAAACATGTTCCCAAAGAGGCATTGGAATGAGGAAAATTTTTTGGAAGAATTGTAGGATGAATTAAATGGGGAATGGTGTATGGGAGGAAAGCTAACGAAGTCCACTTTCTGGATGAAAAAGAGCTAAGGGTGATGAATAAATGCAATGACAGAAAACTTTCCAGCTGAACTCAAGTCGATGGGATCGGGCTTTGATGATGATTTAGATTTCAGAATATCACGAATTTGCAATCTTGACCAACATGATACTTCATGGCCATTAATTTAGAAGTGTCATACCCACAATACAGGTTGGTACGAGTACAATATCGAAATACCTTACCATTTTCAATCAATACATAGTGCGTATCAGCTGATATTTGGGACCATGATTATCACATAAATGGAGGGAAAGAGTTGTGGTCTGGTGATTGCTTATTGATGTCTTTCCCTTCATTTTGTCTAATCCTACCAAAGGGATTTCTATTTCGGAGAGGGTTCATATTGTGTGTGTGTGTGTTTTAGTCTAATCCTTACTAGCAGGATTTCTATTTTGGAGAAAGGAGCTCAGCGTGTGTATCAGCTCTGTTTTGGTAAGAACTGTTCTCACCCTGTGAACTTTTTGTGGGGCCCACTGTGAGTCCCACCTTGGTATGGGACTGGTGGAGATTGAAAGATCTATGTGGGACCACTCCAAATATCAAGTTTAGCCCCAAACTCATGTTCCTAACCTCTTCATTCCTAAATGACAAGTTCAGTCCATTCTTAGGGGTGTACAGTCGATCCAGTGGTTTAGTGCATTCGCATGGGTGCCAAACCTTAGGATGCGTGACTATCAGGGTGTCCTTGTCCATTGCAAGGTTTGGATTGGGAAATAGTTGGACCCCACCTATAGTTCTCACAGTTTGAATGGTGAGAACAATTCTCACCTAGTTAACTCTTGTATATGGTGGCAAGATTACTGGAGATGTCTCCAGGAAGTTTTTTTCTGACTTTTTTTTGGAATTGTTTGAGGGTTGGCTTCCAGTGGTTACCTGTAATTGTGTAGAACTTAGGCCCTTCTGTTGGTCTTTGCTTTTTGTAGGACCATGGTGTTTGATAAATTTTTTACTCTGAATTATCTGGTGAACCTATGTCTTTTTTTTTAATGGTACTTGTAAGCGTCTAATTTTTAATGCTTTTATTTTATTCTTGTGGGGCGTGGGGGATGTTCATCACCTTCTCAGATACTGTTCATCACAAAATCATTTTGAGATTACCTGGTTTATTTGGAGTAGGCTCAGTTATGCCATAAGAAGTGAAATACTGCTAAAGAGTTGCAGGTTTGGTTCTTATTATTGCTGCAGTTCCTTTTTATGGGGATTATGGGGATGCAGAGTTGAAAGAGAATGGAATTGTAACACCTCACATGATTTTCTCTGAGGTCTTCCAACTTCTGGAGTTATAACCAGAGGGGTTTCTCATGGATTTTCACACAAGCATTCTTGCTTCTTCAACTCACATGAGAAAGAATCCATAAAAGAGGAAATTTAATTCAATTGTGGGAAAATAAGTGTTTAGTTATTTTATAGAAACACTTATAGATATATATGCTGTGCATGCACACCCGACTATTGCAAACTTTTAAAAAGATTAAAATTCGTAACTCGATATCACCCTTTTGGTAAATGGGCTATAATTTCTCCAAATCATGTTAAAAACTAAAATCACATGATCTGGGGCTTTCTGAATAGGTAACTGAACAATTCATCAGACACCTAGTCTCATGTCATTTGGATGTCATTTATGTCATTGAGAAAAGAGACAAGTTTTGACTCTCGCGGCTCCTAGCATGGAACAAATGAAAATAGAACTTCTAGTCTACCTTGGTTGATTTTTGATTGATAAGTCACCTTATGAATTAAGTTGCGCATAATTTGAACTTTAATTGATTTGCGGGCTCCTCTCTAAATCTGGACCATGGGTTATGGGCCCATTATGTGAGACATACATAGTCCTGGGCCTGCAGCTTGTGTCAAATTTGAGTTACCTGGGTCTTGGACTGCGTCAAGTTTAATGGCATTTCAGCTTCAGATTTGTGGAGATGGATGATGGAATGATGCTTTAGACTTCATATTTCTTCTGAAGTGTGGTGCCTTTTTTAGCCTCTTGACTCATTTTTTCCCTCTGTTTTTTTTTTCATTCTTTCCCTTTAAATAAAGTTAATACACCTTAGTAATGGATTTAGAATGTATAATGACATGGCATGACTTGTTTAAATGGGACTTTTGACATGCATGTTTGGGAAATGGGCTTTGGAGAGTGGAGAAAATGGATATCAGGATCATCTCTCTTATTTTTTTTTTTTGGTGCTGTTGTGTGGGTCACCTAAAGAAATACTTACCCCTTCCAAAGGATTGCGCTAAGATGATCAACTATTCCCATTTTTTGTTTACTTTGTTGCAGAAGTCTCGAGAAAAATGGGATCATAAAAAGGTTTCAAGCAGGAAATGGTAGTTTGAGTATACCAAACAGGTTGCAGATAGTATATTAACTGTGATAATATGAAATTGTGGAAGGTAGCGAAGGGTGTTTTGAGATGCTTTGAAGTGATATCAAGCATTAGTGCAAGTTTGTGAAGGGGTTACAATGGTGATAAGTGTGGTAGAAGAATCATATGGCTCTTAGCATAGTTTGTGAATTGCAGGTGTTTTTCAATGATGATGCACTTCGTGCTACCAATTAGAGCAAACATCTGAATCAAAGCTCTAAGGGTTCCAGTGGAAATGAGGTTTGAGAATAACTGCAAGTTGTAAGAGGAATTGTTTGTCTCAAAGGGGGAGTGTTGCATTAATCAAGGCAACACTTGAAAAGCGTCCACCTTACTACCTCCCTCCTTCAAGAATTTGGAATCAGTGGCACACAAATTGGAAAAGCTCCTATAGGTCCTTCTGTTCTGAAGAGAAATGCAGTAGCCATTACTTCGACATTGCATTATTTGTTTTCTTGGAATGCGATGGAAGAAGTTTCAAATTGGAAAACCAAGCCTTCATATAGAAACCTAAGTCTCACAAGTCTCTGCCCTCTCTTAGGACAATGCTTTTCTTGAATTCTCCTCCACTGACAAGGCATTTAAAGAATGATTTTGTGAAGAGCCTGCATACTTCTCTTGTTCATTGTCTTCTTTTACACTTTCAGTTGTTCCTGCTTGGCACTGGCTGCACAAAGGCGATTGTAGCTTCCCTCTTGTCATCCTTAAATCATCGATTCTGCTATTCTTGGAAACCGTAGATTTCCAACTGAGCACCGGTTTCCAGGTGCCCTGTGAAAAAGAAGTCCAAATATCTACATCTTTACTACCAAATATGGACACCTAGTTGAATTGTGATGTATCTTTTCCTTCGCCTCCAAGGCCCAAGGTATTAGCCATAACATAATCTATGAAGTAGTAACATTTTGAAAAAAAGGCAATATTCCTTTAAAGATTCTTCCGTTTCTTTCCTTAAACATGCAGCTGGAAAATGCAATATTCCTTATGGCTGCAGCTGGGTAGTTGGTAGGGCCATTAATAGGAAAAGCAGCATCATAAGTAGTGTATTGATTATGCCGTAATGTGGCTTCATTTGTTGAATGTGTACTGATTCATGTTTTTAACATTGTTTTATTTGTTAGAAGAGTCCTGTGATTGATAAAAATAAAATGGCTATATCTTTCTTGTTTGATAGGATGAAGTTGAAGAGTTCAAGCTCAATTGGAAAAGGGTAGCTATCACAAGCATGTTTGGGTTTGGATTTGTTGGTCCTGTTGGCCATTTCTGGTTAGTGTTTCTACCCTAGTGGGATATATGCATAAAGATATGCTCTTACATTATTTAATGCTCTTACATTATACATGCACATGGTCAAACACTGATGTCTCATTTGATACTTGCAAATTTTGATGGATGTAATCTGAGTTTCTTTTTGATGTCTTAATAGGTACGAAGGGTTGGATCATTTTGTAAGACGCCGTCTTCAACTGCAGCCAAAATCGCTGCGGTTCGTCGGTGCCAAAGTGGCAACTGATGGGCTTGTTTTTGGGCCCTTGGACTTGGTTGTGTTTTTCACATACATGGGGCTTTCCTCGGGGAAAAGTGTGTCCCAGGTGAAGGAGGATGTGAAGAGGGATTTCATCCCGGCCTTCGTTTTAGGGGGAGGGGTGTGGCCCATTGTCCAGGTTGCTAATTTTAAATTTGTTCCGGTGCGGTATCAACTTCTATATGTAAATATATTTTGCTTGCTGGACAGTGCCTTCTTGTCCTGGGTTGAGCAGCAGCAGGATGCTCCCTGGAAGAAGTGGTTTGCATCTTTCCTGGGTTTGGAAGAGAAGAGAAAGAAAGGCAGGGCTGACTATTGAAATCCCCATCAAACCCATCATTTGTACTTCTGACAGCCCATTACCCTTCCATGTATTTTTCTTCTTTCCAACTGATTGGTTCAAATTGTGGTGTTCAGAAACTCATGTATATATATGCAAAAGGAAATCTTGAAGGCACTGAAATCCCTACATGGGTTTTAAATTGTTCTTTGTTTCAATAAATCCAACAATTTGACTTCTGAAGAGTAAAAGCATTTACTTGTAAGAGGAGAAAAATAGAATGTCAACATTGTAGTAAACCAGATTGTTGCATTTAAGCCCTGTTTTTCAAGCCTTATCTATTTGAAATTGATCTGTTTGAAATTTCTTTTCGGTTTAACTCGTTTTGAATGAAAGATGCATGAAGACCCTTTGCTAGTGAGGCAGCTGTGGTGGAGGAAACTAAAAGACTTGTATTTAAAGCCCAGGACAACCTTGAATGCACAGTTCCTCCTTTGGGTAACTGTAATTTGCTCTTGCCTCTGATTCGTGTGCCATCACAGTAGTACTGTGCTTGCCGATTGTATGGTATCAAGGATGGGCCGCATTTAAATAGGTGCACGAAAGCAAGTCCGTTGGTGTTTTTGGTGTCCCTTATTAGAGCAGGAGATGCCCGTTGGGTGTAGGCTATCAAGGGCGCTTAGGACTGCTCTGTTAACTCCATTTTGGATATCTGTTTGTTTACATGTGAAGAGTAAGGTGGGGATTGGTTTATATTTGTTTGTTTTTACGGAGGGAGTAGGGATCAAATTGAGAATAAAATTACAGAGAAGGGCTGTGGAGTAAAAAAGCACAAAATGGCAAAATTTTACTCGCCTCCCCCTTGTCCATCCAAACATCCGGTAAGTAAAATTTTATGTAATATTAAATTTATTTTCTTTTTTCTTTTTTCAATCAAATTTCTTTTAAATAAAATTTTATATCCCATCAATCAATTATTTACACCCATACTTTATTTCTATTAAACAAACAAGTCTACGTTTGTGCAATAACATTTTCATTGAAAAGCAAGAAAAAAAAGTCTTTCCTTTTTGTAGCGCAAAATTTTCAAGTTTGGTGCCGTTCATTTCTTCTAAAAAACGAGTTAATTTTTTGTGATTGCACAGAAAAATATTTCTGATGGGAGGAATAGGAAATAGAATTTCATGAGAGGAAGAGTCGGTGCAGTGATTTTTCGTAGATGTTACGTAAATATTTTGTCAGTACAGACCTCATTTATATTCCCTTGGAAAGCAATGAGGCGGGCCATCAATTGGCCAAGTTTGGCTTATATATAATGCAACCATTTTTGAGTGGGTGGATTTCTGTTGTGAGTGACGGTCTTTCTTGACTTTGGTTTTTTTTTTTTTCTCACATTTTCCTTCTGGTGCTTAACAATCCTTTTAACAAAAAAAAAAAAAAAAAAGACACTAGAGTAGGGGATGATTGCAGTTTTACAAAAGACCACTTGTCATAATTTTTCTTTTCTAATGTCAGGGCCACTTGAAGGAAAATTTTTGCCATGCCGTTGATTTACATGTATGCAGGAATAGAGACGAGATACATGTCAAATTATGAAAAATGTAAAGACAATGCATGTTAAGATAAAAGGCTGAGCAATGGTAAATCGTTGTTTGAATAGTATAAAATAAAATATAGGCCAGACAAATATTGTGGATTAAAAAATCATTTGTTGTCGTAAAGTTTATTCGCACTTCTCGGAGGGAAAAAGGAAATCTGGCATTTATGAGAATATACAAGATAAGTACCGTGGTAACTTTGCTTCTTATTATAAGTTTACTTCTTCACGCTACATTTAGTAAAAATGGTGAACACTTTCCTTTCTAACTCGGAGTGTACACTGTTTAGATTGAATCGGATTGAGTTAAATCCGTTATTAAATCGTTATCTACGAATTGGCAGTAGTTTTGTAATTCGTTACCTATCCATTGCTCATTAAAAGCGATTCGAATCGAACAGTGGATCAATGGTTCAAATCAGTTTAAACCGTTCGATCTGTTAGTAGTTTTCCTCACTATTTTACATACTTTATCCATTATAATAAGAAAATCACAATAGACATTATTGTCTTTTTATATATTTTTATATGAAAATAAATATATATGTACATATATTTTTATTTTAATGGTTCGGATCGGTTTAAATCTGTGGATTAAGGGTAAAATCCATTTCCAAACCATTACTAACGGGTTAGAATTTTTTCAATCCGTCACCAATTTATTGACTATCGGATTGTTTAAAAAATAATGGATCAGATCAGTTTCATGGATTGGTGGATTTTTTGTAAACCCCTACTTCTACCTGCTCCTTTACCATTCCTTGTCCTCAACAAATGGGCCCAACTTGGGTGTGATTGCAATTGATGGGATATTTTGAGGGTAAAGAATTAAGATCACAGGTGGACCCCCCTGGCCACAGGAGCACACACTCGGGAGAAAACTCAACTGGAACCGCGAACAAGAGCAACGTGAAATCGTTACAGAACCTCAACGAACTCGTACACCACGACGGTTAAGAGGTTGACAACTCAGCCACACACTTCCCTCTTCAAGAATGTATCATCGGTTCAGAAACAGAGTCTTGTACTGATGAAGATTCCTGTGTTCGGCCCCCAGAGGATCCAGCAAATCCATATATAAACGCACGTACCCCAGAGTCCCAGACTTGCTTTTCATTTCTCGCACCTTAGATAACAGACTTTCTTGGGTTCTGTTCAGAACTGAATTTGGGGTGTGGGTTTCTGCGCTGCAGAGATTATCTTGGTTTTCAAGTGTTCTCTTCCTCATTTGAGTATTGGGGAGAATGACTCAGTTGAGCTCTTGGGTTTGCAGAAGTAGTGAAAATTGAGATTTGGGTCTTGTAGAGAATCGGATTTTTGCAGTTGGTTTCGAGTTTGCAGCGGTTCTTTTCGATTCTTGCATTAGTTTGTAGATTTGGGTCTTTTCTCTTGCTAGGCTGTGTATCCAGTTCTTGGACTGCTGTTTTTGAGTCGCAGAAACCAAACTTGTTTTGGGTCTTGTTTCATTTCTGAGGGCGCTTTTGTAAAAAAATGTCTTCCTCTGCTGGAGTTGGAAACAGGACACAAAGACGCGGACAAGGCTCTTTCAGCGGGATTTTGTTGGTGTGGATTTTGGTGGTGCAGAATGTTCTTTTTCTTGCGTTGGAAGCACTGAAGTTTTACGTTGATGATGGGAACTCCAATGTTATACATGTCTTGTGGATGAATGAGAGGATTAAGAGGTAAGGGGCTTCATCTAATTTATGTCAGTAACCTTTCCATCCTGTAATATCTTTGTTTGTATGTTTAGAATGTTCAAAATTTCAGGCTCTTTGTCATTTGTATCCTGATGGTGATGGATTCTTCCTAGAACTGCCCAATTGATTGAAAAAGATTATCAAGAAACTTGGGTTTAAATTTTTTTCTCTTATTAGTTTCTTGGTTGTTTTTCTTTTCTAGAGAAACGATCCACTGCTTGTAGACCCACCACAAAGTGCAGTGCAGATGTCCACCATTAATTGAAACAATGCAGTTGACAATGATTACATGATCTAATTAGTGACTTCATCTGCATTAATTCCGTCTAGATTTGTGGTGTATTTTGAGGCTTTGCGATCATTATTCTTGGTTAAAATATACTGTTAGAATACTACTTTTGCTGTGAATTTCTGTAGTATTATATTGGTAATGATATTTCAGTATCGTCAACAATTCTTTTCAGACTTCAATAAAGTATTTTATCTGAACAATTGCTGTGGTTATGTTAATGGTTGTTGTTGATCTGCAATGGTTTTTTATAAATTGAGAATTTCAGCAAGTTTTATTTATACCTCTTAAATTTGGGGAAAATCTTGTCATAAGTATATTACTAAAACCTTTTTTCTTTAAAGTCTGCGCCGATATACTTTGTTTCTAGAAAGGATTGTTCTGGTGTGGAGTCTTCGCACCAAATTATGGGCCTTACCTCGGATTACACAGACAGTAGCAGAGATGATGGACCCCACAATGCCCCACTATCATTCTGATTTCATTATCCCAATCATTGACAAATTGTCCCTACATTGGAATGTTAAAGCAGATATGATCCAAGTAGCCGGTTTCTATGCCTATGAAAATATAAAATCATGGAGAAATATTAATTTATAAGTACAGCTGTTCATAAAGGAAAATTGATAAAATTACAGAGTTCATGGATTAATAAGAATGAACCAGAAGTATGAATCTATGTATGGATTATGTGCAGTATATATAATGCTTGTGATGGTCGAACATAAGAACAAGGGTTCACAAACATGTTTCTGAAGCATGGCAATTTCCTGTACATGAAACACTTCCTTTCTCTCTTCCATCATTTCTTTTATCCTTCTCTTTAATGGAAATGTTGAGCTTACCAAATTCCTAGGAAGTTGGAATTGTTATAAGCCTTCTTTTCTTTCCAACAAGTAAGAATTTTGGTGGCTTTGAAAATTAACTCTCAGCAGAATCTGACCACAGGGGTTACAAGATGACCCTGCTTATAATGTTGAGTTTTCTTGGTCTTTTTTTATTTTGGTTTTGCAGGGCAAAATTATTCCTTGGACAATTGTGTATTCTCTTGGATCTAGCAGTATTCTTGTGTTCTGCTCTTTTCTTTTGGAGCATCAGAAGTGCTGATCCGGAATCAGAAATACCACCCCCATCTACTGAAAGAACTATCAACATAATACTACTACTTGAACTTCTCGCTTTATACCAGTAAGAAAATGTTGAATCGTTCTCTTCTCTCTCTCTCTCTCCCTCTCTCTCTCTCTCTCTCTCTTTATGAAAAACCCAAACAACAAACCCTTGTGAAGACTGTTCTTTCTCAGTTTGATGAAGCTGCTATTTTGCAGGCTGTCTATCACTTTGTGGCCTATTCGGCGTTTCTTCACTTCTTGTCTTGTGGTAATTCATATGTACCTTGTTTTGTTAAAATCATACCCTTAAATGTTCACTTTTTTATTTTTTTTTATTTTACTGAATTATTATGCTTATACTGATGCAATGTTCGTTCTAAAGGAGCTTTCCCATTTATTTTGCAATGAACCAGCCAGGGAACCCATAGCTGCAAAACTGCTAGGGCTATCTGTCTAGCTTATGTAAATGTGTTACTGAATGTCTAATCAATTTAATTGAAAATCCTAGTTATATGATTAACTAATCACTATAGAACCATCATCATATTTGAAGCCTTATCCTATCTATCTAGGACTAATTCTGTAAGTTTTACTTTTCCATTCAGCCTATTTTAAGCCATGTTCTTTGTAACTTCACAACCAATCTTGTCTTGGCACTGCTTTTCCAATGATTTTGTCTCTCTGCTTCCTCAAGTTCCATGAACCTGTAACATCTTTGGTGCAATGCATGCGACTTGTATCTAATCTCTGATATACATGCCCAAACCAACTTTCTCTTAAATTGGAGCTACCCTAAGGTTTCTTATTATATCCTCATTCAGAATTCTACCCTTTCTTCTTCATCCAGTGATCCATTTTTCAGCAAATGCCCATCTCAGCCGCATTTACTTTAGTTCTCATTTCTTCACTGCTAAGCATTCAGCTCCATATAGCAAGGAAAGCTCAACTGTAGTCTTAAAAAAGGAGCCTTTTAATTGATAAAGCATTCCGTAACTCTCCACTAGCTTGCCTTCACTTTGCTATCCCACCTTACATCAATCTTATGTATGATTATCTAAATTAAATTCCCATCTGTTTTATACTTGCTCCTAGAGAACATATTCTCTTGTGCTAAGGAGCTTAGATAATTTCAATTTTTTCACATCCATTAACTTACACCCTGTATGTTCTGTCTTTTATCTGTTAGCTTTCAACTCATTCGACCCCATGTGTTGCCACTTTGTCATATGCGGGTATCACGGCTGGTTAAAGGAGGTGGTTCAGCTAGTCAGATAGAAAAAGAATATGTATGTTATGAGTAGAAAATTGGAGAATTTATGCTAAGGTCTTGAACATCAAAATTATGCATACAAAATGTATGTATTTTTTTTTTTTTAAAACACAATAGTTGTAGTTGGGAAATAGCAGCATACATAAGATGAACTAAGCTAGAAAGTTCATAAAAGTAGAAGGATCATACTCCATCTATCATCAATACCATTATTGTGGTGACAGAATTTTACTTGCAGTATATGGTAAATAAGGTAAGCAGGATTGAAATGAAGCAGAAAGCCCTTTCAATAGGTTGTGGCATGATCAAAGGAACCAATGATCTGTGCAAAGCTATGTACAGATATTATTGTACATATTGTGCTGAATTTTCTCTAGTTGTTTGGGAATTAAAAAAATGTAGTCTTTGAAAAGAAAGGTTTGAGTGTCATCCTGAGATCCATGTTTACTATTAACATCTGCAACATCTCAATATACCAGCAAAAACACATAAGAGAGAAAGAAACTACTTAAGTATGGTAGAACGGAACCAAAATGTTGTCATAGAAACAAGCATAAACTTTTTGTGTTTTTACCATCACACCAAACATTTGAACGTCATAAATCAGTCTTCGTTTTCCAGTGCAACTGTGTATATGTTGGAGCACACTCTCAGTCTCAAGTGTTTCATTTTATTAATAGCAGAGATGGTGGTGGTAGTAAGAATAATAATAATAAAGTTCCTGTTGTTGCAGCTCATTCTATTCGTCGTTTTCTTTGTCATGTTGTTCTGCTTGCTGATTCTAACATCTGACCCGGAAGTCAAAACAAATGATCACATTGATTGAGAATCTGCAAATGCCCTGAGGCCAAATCCCAGTTGCCAGAACGAGATGCATTAGCTATACTTTGACTGTATCCAGAGATGATTGGCTAAACCTACTTCTACTGTTCTTCCTTTCATGTCGGCAGTGTATTCTCCTTTTTCAAGAATTATACTGATCAAATTGGCTTTCTTTCTTGGATATATGTAAAACTGAACTTCTTGAGTATAAATCATATGTGACAGAAGTTTTCAGCCCAAGCCACCAAATCGAAGGTAGTAATCCGTGTGTGACAGCCTTAGCTATGGTGACTGTTATCTCATTCACCTTATAAGGCTTTGTTTGTTTGCAGTGAAATAAATAGGAATTGAATATGTACAGTGGTTAAAAATTACGATTAAAGGTGAATTTTTAAAAGTGAGTATAAAAAACATCTTGTTTTGATTGTGTTTCCCTAGAAGAAAATGTTATTTTATGTTCATATTTGAAAATTCATGTCTAGTCTCCATTTTAACCACCCTATACATTTTAATGCAAACAAACAAGACCTAAATGAACAAAGTTTTTTTAGGCTAGAAGAACTCGCTTCTATATCTAAGATCATATGGCCAAAAATGCAAAATGAGACATTCTTTATTGGGATTTCTGGAGGAAATTGTGTTTGGACTATTTCGAAAGCTCATTTAGTTCTTCTTGGGCTCTAATGCGAGCATCATCCTTTTTGGTTGATGGTCCTAGGCATAGATTAGAGGACTTCTGATACCTGTAAATGTATGCTTAGAAAAATATCAAACCGACAGCCAACGGAAGAAGTCCAGCAAGCTTGCATATGCATATTTGTTCAACAAGAGCACAGAAGCTCTTCGTTGTTCAATTTTTTATTACCATCTTGGGTTGGTTTGTCGGAAGGAATTGAATAAACAGGAATCATGTCAAATGAACTCATAAAGGATTACTAAAGAAGTGGGTGTGACTGATATATGGTGGAAAAGCATATGGGACCTTGAATTTCTGGATTTATGGCTGTGCATTCATTCCATCTTCCCTGAATTTGTTTTAAAAGGATAATGGTCATTTTTGGACATTTACCTTTGTTTCTTCAAATTTCACCTTCCCATGAATTATGTTGCATGAAAGAGATGGACCCTTGTTCTAGACGGAGTTGGTAAAGGGCAAAAGCCAACCTACTGTGATCAAGAAATGGACATGTGGGACAAGAGGGAAATTCTGTTGCTCACAAACTTGCTAGACATGCCAAGTTTGTGGATGATATGATAGTCTGGTGGCATTCTTTACCAGCTTTGATTAAACCACATGTTCTTGCTGATTTATAGTTGGCTTTTCTTTAATTTTTGTAGTCTTTCATCAAAAAAAAAAAAAAAAAAAAAAAGAGAAATGGACAAGTGGCTACTTGATGGGCTCATGGGCACCAAGAGTTAAAATAACAGGTTACAGTGAAGTTGCTAGATATCTGCATTTGAACATGATTCAAGCCGCATTTTGGATTCTAGGATTTTCAGGGAACATGCTTTTCTACTACATGAACCTAACATGCTCTTTATGGGCCCTATTTGTGAGTCCCATTTGTAGATAGGACAACGGGTGGAAAGATTTACGTGGGACCACTTCAAATATTAAGTTTGACTTTAATCACATGTCCCTAATCACTTCATCCGTGGCCTACAAATTTAGTTTGTTTGGATTAGTGCACAGTCGATCCAACCGTTTAGTAAATTCGGATTTGACTAAAGCTTGGGATATGTGACTATTATAGATGATAGATGAGCTCCACCTAAACTTCTCACAAAAAAGTGGTAAAACTAATTTTCATGACATTATTTCCCCATATGTATTTCAAGAAAAATGCAATTAAAAAGGTCAAGGTGGGAAGTGCAAGTCATTGTGGTTTTTTTCCGTACAAGTACCATAAGGCCTTGAGTTTGCCTTCTGGTGTGTCAATTTAGACATTCCTTGCAGAAGGGTTCGTATAGGATATCCTGTATTAGTAATATATCGAACATACTCACCCATTTTCCTAACTCAAGAAACTTCCTTCTCTCTGCATCGTCCGGTGAGCAGGATTTTGTGAGATATCCTACTGGCATAGGATGTAAAGGATACCACACAATACAGGGCGAACTTTTCATTTTGGTATCATTCTTTGTTGTCGGACGATACAAACAGAATGAAGTCCTTTTAAGTTAGGGAACTGGGTGAATATTAGAGAATGTGTGATGTATTACAAGTGTAGGATATCCTACTCGAGTAGGATATTAGGATATCACACAATATAAGAGCAAAGTTATCATTTTGGTATCTTACTTTGTCATAAGAATCGTTCTTTAAATATCAATACCTATGAAGAGTAGTTTTCTGGTGCTAAGTGCTTTGCATCAATTTAGTGCTACGTACCAATGTGAGCCACACAATGGTCGAGACATTATTAGTGCTCCAGAAAATATCTCCCTATAAGATAAAATTCAAATTTAGAAGCACATATATTGCAAAAATCCCTAGATCATCATACGCTAGAGAAGGGAGATGAGGGAGGGACATTATGATGGCGGATAATGTACTCTAGAGGAAACTGGTTTTTAATAGACTAAAAACATTTTATCACATTTTCCTAAATTTTTTTTATAATATGCTTACATTGGAAAATGTATACAAATGTGTATCTTTTAGTTTCAAGCTATAGCTTCCTTGGTAAGGGACACTAAGGGCTTGTTTGAGTAAGCCCTCTTTCATTGGAAATGGGCCGGACAATTCCGGCGCCCTCTTTGCAATCGTTTGGTGTAGCAAGGGAAAATTCAAAAAATCCAACAAAAGGTCCATCTTTTATACCTACTTTCCCCGAGTGAGAAGATCCAAAGATCTTACCATGAGTTGTAGGAACTTTTTCCCTTCCGCGGCCACATCCAAAACACACCTTAAAAATTTTTAAGGGGAGAGAGAGTAACCAGGTTCGAGCTCCAATTGAAACAGGAAAAAATTGCACTGTAGCACTTTAGAAAAGTAGATGGCGTAGATAAGGCTTACCAAAAGAATAGTAAATAAATAAAGATATTAAATGCTATTCACAAAATAAACTTATAGGTACAATTAACCTCACATATACAGTTATATTAAACATGCAATAAAAAAATGTCTTTCGAAAAATACATAATGTAGTATTCATTAATTAAAAATCTTCCAGATACATTCATAGATTGACACACGTGCATACACATGCAAATTTTTTGGAACACTCCTTGAAGAGTAGCTACAGACGTCGCGTTCTAGCAAATGCTTGTAGCTGCCTTTCTGTTGCTCCTAATGTTAAAACTCATTTAACACAAGGCGAGGACAGCCATGCAATTTGAGTTGCGAATGCGTATACATTCATTTGAAGACTCTGCTCAAAATCTTCGGGCATGAGTAGAGGTATTATGAATACTTTTAAAATCTTTTTAGGTGAAATTCGGTTTTCGAACTTTCGAATTAACTCTCATAACATATTAAATTTTCTTAGCTAATTATTCATAATAAAACCTTAGTAACATAAATGCTTTTCAATAGTTTCAATTTTGGATAAAGCAATATGACACTTATTTTAAGATTTGAGAGAAATTTGGAATAGAATCTGATACCTTGCATATAAGATCTAAGATATTTGGACTCAGAACCGGATCTATATGTAGGGTTGTTCATGGCCAGGATGAGGAACATTGAAGCTCGGCGGGCTTCTAAAAATCCTGTCCATACACACTAGAATGGAATGGGTGTGCCAGGAGAAAAAAGCACAGACACATTTTAGAGCAGGGTGTAATGTTACTTTTCAATGCTTGTATCCCTACACAATATTGAGTAGATGCCTTGTGTACCTCCACTTACCTTATTAACTGTATTCTTAAGTGGCAACTACACTTCATCTCACCATGGGAGAAATTGGTCAACAAAGCTCTTCATTCTACTTTGAAGGTGTTTGGTGTTAGCCAATCTGTACACTTTAGCGATTTCTTACAATTACAGCAGCTGAAATGAAACTCACAAAATATGCTGAAAAACTGTGAAGGATTCAATCAAGGCTAGTGTTTAACACTATGTCTTTAAGACAAAATTCGCTCCCGCCTAAGTGCTCACGGTAATCGGACATATACCCTTCATAATATAATGATCAACATGACACCGAAGCAGCACTGCAACCTGTGTCGTCCGGCATAGAACTATGCTCTTACTCTCTCAAATAGGCAGTCTCCAAATGCGGAGACGAAATGGCTTTAAATAAATAAATTGGTGACTTTCCCACACTAAGAACAGATGTTTCCGTTAAGTTTTTGAAATAAAAATAATATAGCACATAAGAATAGAGATGTTTGCTATGTAGAGGAGACACAATTGTTGGTAAGACAATATAATTTTCTTCAAAAAGATATAATTGAAAAGCTATCTACATAGAGGCCCGTGACCCAACCCAATCCAACTCCGCCGGATGGTGTGTTGGTTAACTTGGTTGTGGTGTGATGGAAATCCTCTCTTTGGGATAAAATATGAGTACCTCTTGGAGCCCAAATCTTAAAATCAAACTAAAGGTATATACACACATACACACCTTTAATAAAGTAGCATTGTAGGACTTCCTTTTTTATTACCAACACAAAGTAACTTTAATTATTTTTTTTAGAGCTAATTTCTTATTTACTCCTTATAAATGGTTTTTAACTAATTAATAGTTTGATGTTATTCTTCTTATGCACGGGAACACATTATTGCTTAGACTTAGCTCAAAAGATGTGTCGATTCCATACTTCTTATGATCCAAAGATGACCAAAAAGCAATAGCTTAGATCCATTTTTCCGACATTTGGTACCTCCTAGTATCTATGGTTAAGACCATGTACATATCATAAATTGGAACCCATGACTAAGAGTTGTGTTACAGTGGTTATAGCTTGAATCACAAATGCTAGAGTTGTCTTGACCGTCACTGGTTGCATTCATCTACAAGTGCCTTTTTTTTTTTTTCTGGGTTATGCACACATCTGCAGGTGTTTCAGGAACTGGTATCAGGTCATTTCCTCTCTCACAGTGGCTGCCATGATCACCATCCAATATAACTCCTCCTGTACGTGGCCCCACACAGAATCCGTTGAATACAAAGTTCAAACAGCTCCCAATATCACTTCGACTGTACTTTCGAGCCCTGCTCCTATTATAGTACCAGCAAACAGAGTGCGATGAACTGATCGTTTCCCACCTCATACTACAACCAGCCCTGCCATTGAGCATGAGTCTACAGGTCCTATATGTCATTACATCATACTAGCGCTGTACCCCTCCTGTCTCACCCAGTAGCTATATCTCGAACAGATACATCAGACCAACGTTCCAACGAGCCCCGGTACATCCACATCACATCCCACCAGAACTGCTGGTCCAAACTCCAAACAGAGCACCTCCCATTTGTATTCATGACGGCATCTAGCCACCAGTCTCTACACATCGCACTAACCCCAGCTTGCCGTGTGCTAGACTCAGTCCTACAAATAATGGCCTACAAATAATCCAGTTCTTGGAGTATTTATTGTCGTCGAGTTGCGGAAACCAAACTTGCTTTGTTGGGGAATTAGATTTCTGCTGCAGGGTTTGAGTTTGAACTTTGAAAAGCTTCTTTCATTTCTGAGGCCTCGTTCGTCACTCTTCTTTTTGTGAGAAATGCCTTCCTCTGTTGAGATTGTTATTTGTCTTGTCCGAGCGGCACTCACGAAATACATTGGGGATGGAAACTCCAATCGTATATCTCTCTTGTGGAAGGATGAGAGGATTAATAGGTAAAGGGTTTCACCACTTTCATCTAATTTATGACAGTGCATAGATGCATAGATGCCCACAGTGGAGCCTACTTCTAGTGAATGGGAACATGCCGAAATATCACTTTGTTGAGAGTGATATTCAACATTGATTGAAAACAGTGCACATGACATTATCAAATTGATTACTTTATCTGTATTGATTTGGTCCAACTTTGTGGTGTATTTGGATGCTAGACATCATTATTCTTTGTTAAATATTCTGTCAGAATACTTCTTCTGCTGTGACTTCCATTTTAATAATTCATTATTCTTGGTTAAATATTCTGTCAGAATACTTCTTCTGTGACTTTGATTTCTAACAATTCAGCATGGTTAGCAGTTTTTTTTTTATTAGATCAATAAAGTATTCTATCCGAACAAACATTGTGGTTTTGTTTATTAGGTTGTTTGATGGCCATGTTTCTGTTTTAGTTATCTTTAGTCTCGTCGTTTTTGGCCTTGCAGGGCAGAATTGTATCTTGGACTACTGTGCATTCTCTTGAATCTAGCAGTAATCTTGTGTACTGCTCTTTACTCGCGGAACATCAGAAGAGCTTATAAGGGATCAGAAGTACTAGGCTGTCTCTCTTTCTCCTTGTAAGAAAATGTTGAATATTCATCTTTTCTGTTTTCTGTGGTTGGAAACCCAAAAAAAAAAAAAAAACTTGGGACTGTCCACTTTCTCAGTTTGAAGACCTTCCTGTTTTGCAGGCTGGTTGTTGCATTGTGGCCTATTTGGGGTCTCTACTCTATTTGCATTCTGGTACTTCATATGTGCTTCTTTTCAAAAAAAACTAAATCATATACCCTATATGTTCAGTATTTATTTTATTGAAATATTATGCTTAGAAGATGGCTGTTGTAGAAGAGCTTTCCCATTTATGCTATCTTTCTAGTTAATGTACATGTGTTACTGAATATTAACCAATTCAATTGAAAATCATAGTTATCTGTTTAACTAATCACAGTGGAAGCATCATCATAATTGAAGCCTTGGTTAGATGCAATAGATAAGATCGTTTATTAGTCTGTTCTCTTCTCTCTTAACTGTTCCTCTTCTCATAACAGCCTTTTGCCCATCTACCTTGGACCAGTTTTGTGAGTTCTACTTTCCAATTATCCTATTTATAGCTGTGTTATGCATAACTCCACATTCTATCTTGTCTTGGCACAGCTTTTCTAACGCCTTGCACTAATTCATTCAAGCTATAACTGGTCTCCTCCTAACAATGTATAGTAGTTATATGTAATCTCTTGTATACATGCCCAAACCAACTTCCTCTTTGATTGGAGCTACCCTTAAGCTTCCTATGATATATGCTCATCCTTAATTCTACCCTTGTTAATCCAATGATCCATTTTTGACAGTGTCCATCTTAGCCACATGTATAGGGGTTGTTTGGCATTTACAGAAGTCATAGAAAAATAATCCACATGTGCATCATCATTTCCATATGCACCATGGAAACACTTTCCATTATTTATTATTTTCACATGTGAAATTAGGGGCGGACCAAAGAGTTTTTTCTTTTGGGGGGGCACTGGCTAAAAAAAAGGTTTGGGAGGGTCACATATAAAAGATAAATATAGTTTTCAAAATATGTAGGGAGAATATGTAAAAATATTAGAAATTAGTAAAAACTTAAAAGGATTTTGTTAAATCTTGGGGGGCCACATGCAAAAAAAAAAAGTTAAAAATATTAAAAACTTTAATGGGCTTTGTGAAATCTTAGCCCCCCTAGGCCTACATATGGATCCGCCCCTGTGTGAAATCTTACTGGATTTAATAGTTCACCATTTTTCTCAATATTTTTAAAATCCATAGTTTATTGAAAACCTAAGGCCCTATTCTTTTGCTAGAATTCTCATAATTCATGTTTGGAGAATTCTAAAATTCTAAGACATGGTGGAATTCTTGAATGCTTCCTTGCACTTGAGCATTTAGAAATTCCTGCAAAAATTGAAAGAGGTAGAATTCTGAAATTCCCAAGGGTTATTTGAGTTGTCTTAAGTGGTGGAATTCTTCTTACAAATGAACATACATTTGCAAATGCCAATGGACAAGATGTCACATCATGTTTTCAAAACTCTAACCACCCAAATTATTGTTAAAGAACAGGCCCTAAAAATTGAAACATTTTACTGTCCTTCAAAAAGAGTGAGTGGTTTCAACCATAAAAATGGGGCCCACAGTAGACCATATGGCAGATCTCAGGGTCCAGATTTTTTCATAAACATCTCAAAATATGTAATGAGCCAACCAATGCAAATCGACCCTGTGGCCCACATAAATAAAAAACTTGAAAAAAAAGTCTCGAAAGTGTTAGGGCCCTACATAGGGGCCACATAAATTAAAAAAAAACTTGAAAAAATGGATGGGCAGTGGAGGGATTTTTTAGGGATATCAACTGTACGTCCGCACTTATTCTTGACAATTATCTCGTAATGGTTGACATTTAGATAATTCCTGCATAGCTTTTCATATAGGAAAAACAGTGAAAGTGACGATTTCACCCATAAACCTTACAACCCTAGGATATCCATCGAAGGGCAAAATCATCAATTTCAGAGTGCCCTTTCATGTATGAAAAGCTTTGCAGGAATTATCTAAATTTCAACAATTCTAGAACAATTCTTAGGTGTCAAGGACAGTTGTACGGTCAATATCCCTTGTTAAAAGTTTTTTGTTTTTGGTAAATCATCCCATGTTAAGAGTTAGGATATGAAAGAATTGAAGGGTTCAGGTTGTGAAAATGAACGCCCTAGAAATCCAAAATAGCAGGTTTTAGTGTTTGAACTTTTCTTGAAAATATTTCAAAATGCATGAAGAATCAACTCTTGAAACTTGACCCCTAGACCTTTTAAATAGTCTGAAGACTTCAGATCATTATTATGGGTCGTGCATGAGTAAAATAAAAATAAAAAAGAGACTGGGGATGAAGATGATGCAAAATTATTGTAGCATCGTCTTTTTGTCGCCCACTTTTACGCAGGTATGGTTCGATGAGGTGTGAAAATTTTCTGGTGAAAAAACACACATGTTCCGTTATGCACCCACCATTTTCACACCAACCGAACCTCCCCTATAGCTAAAAATTCACCTCCATGTATTAAGGCAAGTTCAACTGCAGCCTTTTAATGGATGATTATTGCGTTACTCCACTGTCTTGCCTTTACTTTTCCTGCCCACCTTATATTAATCCTATCTGTGATATGTAACTCAAATTCCTCTATTTTTGCTTGCTCCCAGATATGAAAATCTCTCTTTGGTTTGTAAGGTGGGTTGCCTGTATTCTGTCCCTTTTCTTTTAATATAATCCGTTGTAATAACCAATAAAAGAAAGGATGTCAAAATCTCTCATGTTGTGGAGCTTACATATATATATATATATATGTATATTCGACCTTTTCAAATCCATTAACCTACACAAAGTATATCGTGTCTTTAATGTGTTAGTTTTTAACTCTTTTGACTTCATGTTACTGAAAAAACAGAGATCTTTAGCGGCAGATTGGATGCCTTTAGTGGCGGCTTTTTTTTTATTGCCACTAAAGGTCTTTTTTTCTCGGACATATTTTTAGGCCAAATGAACTATTGTTAATGCCTTTACATGTACGGTCCTATTTGTTTGTGAGGTAGAATAAAGTAGAGTAGAGTAAATCCAAAATTAAGAAAGAATAATATATGATGTGGTTATAATGATTTTTTTTGTCTTTAGTTGCTCGATATTGAATCTTTTTTACTTTTTGTATAAAAAATAGATAGTTATTTGTAATTTAGTGAAGAATGTTTGACTGTTATGAAAAAGGAGGAGGAAAATTTGAATTTTAAATATTTTACTCTACTCTACTTTACTTTACCTCATAAATGAACAGTTAAGAGTTATTTGATGATGAAAGAGAATTGTGGCTGAAAAACTTGCTGAGAAATTCAAAGTGTGGATGTGATAGGCAAAAATTTTAATCTTTTTTAAATTTGAAGAATACATTAATAATAAAATAAATAGAAATGCGTTTTCCGAAATACAACAGTGCAGATACATAAGAGTTTATGAAATTCAAAAAGATCACATAAAATCCTGATTAGTGATTTTTTTTAATAAAAGAGATTTTTGGCAAAGGAATCAATAATAAAAGATTGAATGCGTAAAAGAACTTGGCAAAAATCGTAAAAGAACTTGGTAAAAATTTCAAACTCTCTTAGCTAATTTCTTGATGTTAAGTTGTTACCGGAGGCATTAAAGAGAAATTCCTCCTTTGCCACTGTAATAAACATGGAAACCTCGTGTGTTTGGCCCTTATAATCCGTTTGCCAATGCTGAAACCTGATGCTGAAAAGCAATTTAAATGCTTGAATCATTAATTTTATAAAAGTTTCTATAATTTAGGATGAGAATTAGTCATGGTTCAATTGGAAATATGGTTCCTGATGCTGAATAGTGTTGGCGGTCAAAAGTTTAAGAAACTTGCTACATCACGAAATCTTCTAATTAGTTATTTAATGATGAAAGAAAATCGTGGTTGGAAGAATTGCTGAAAAATTCGAAGCGTAAAAATGTTGATAAAAAATTTTAAACTTCCTAAAATTTAAAACATACTTTAATTCATAAATAAATAGACCCTAACTGGTCTGGGCCCTCAAGGTGCATCCGCATCATGTCATTTTTATGGGACTCATGGACCAAATCGTTGGGGAGCCCATAGTTGCAGGGTTTCCTCTCTTATGATAGAATGAATTCTTTGCATTTGCAGCTGTCCTCCCATAATCGGAAGATGAAATACTGGAGTTGCAGCTCTCAGGCATTTCTGTCAGAAATGTAAGCCATGCAACTGAGCTTCCTAATCTATTCTCAACCATCCGATGCCGAAAAATAATGTAAAACATTAATTTATAAATAATTTATAACATTTTCGCAACTCAAGATGAAGGAGAATCTTCATACGCATCCGTCCCTCACCATTTTTTTCGTGAGAACTCTAGGTGGGGCCCATCTATCACTCAATCCAAACCTTGGAATACACATGGGACCCCATGATAGCAACTTGCCCCAACTTTCGGTCAGATCCGAATTTATTGGACCGTTGGATTAACTATATACCAATCCAAACGGAATGAATTTATGAGTTATGGATAAAGGAATTAGGGATATGTGATTGGGACCAAATTTAATATGTAGGGTGCTTTCACATAGATCTTTCCAAAGCCCCCAGTCTCATCCTTTGGTGGGGTCCGCAGTGGGCCCCATCAAAGAGTGTGTACGAAAAGTCTATGAGAGACGTATGTACTGAAAAAGGCCCCGTCTACCAAGAATTTGGCATAAATCTCAATTTCTGTAAAAATTTCAACCAATAAATCCAATTGATTATCTTTACTGGCGAAGAAGAGACTGCAGTAAAAAGTCCCATCAGCCACTATAAGTCTTTTTTATTTTTAATTGTTGCAGTATGTGTTATTTACTTCGTTGTATGGGGATGAGCCAGATTGGCAGTTAGACGTAAAAACGCTGTATATATGTGAGTTCCACTTGGGGAATTAATTATGCTAATGTCTTGAAAATCAAAGTATGCATACAAAATTATATTTTTCAAAAGTGCAATATTAGTAGTTTGAGAAAAGCAGCAGATTCAACCTGCACTGAACTAGCAAGTTCTAAAATGTAAAAGGATCTTACGGCATCTATCAGTAATTTAATTCTTATAGTCGCATAATACTATTTGCAGTATATGAACTGCTAATAGTGTACCGATTGTGCTTTCTCCAAGTGTTGGGAGTTCAAAAATTGTAGTCTTTTAGTAGAAAGATTGTGTCATTCAGAGATCCATATTTACTATAGTCTATAAACATCTGCAAATCTCGGTATTAAGAGATATAACAATTACTGAATTATATATTGTAGAAAGGAACCATTATAATGTCACAGTAACAAGCATGAACATTTTGTATTTGCACCATCACACTAACATTTGAACACCATACATTTGAAAGTCACTAATCAGCCTTCTTCTTCCATGTACTGTGCAAGTGCGTATGCATTAGATCAAATGTAAGGTGTGATGGTTCATTGTATGAACTTTTTTGTTTTTGTCTCACCTGGTTCATTGCATAAAGTGACAGAGTTGGTAACTAATTATGATAAGAACTTCTGTTGTTGCAGATCCATCTCTACGTGCATGTCTTGGTCATGTTATTGTACTTTGCCGATTCGGAATTCTCGTCCAAGAGATCACAGCAATTGATAACCTGAGAATGACCTGAGATCAGATCGCTTATCTATTGAATCCCAGGAAGAGATGCATCAGCTATACTTTTTTCTATTTTGCAAAGGGAGGGTGTCCCAGATGACCCCAGATGACTGGATGAACTTACTTCATACCTTGCTACCTTAATTTCACATCAGCTAGTACTTCTCAGGAATTATCTTGGGAGTCCTTTTATGAATGATGAGTAGCTGTATTTTCCTTACAACTGTTAGCCACATTGGAGAATATTTGCTGATATGTGAAGCATTTTTGCACAGTTTGATCAAATTGATTTTCTTTGTTAGACAAACTGTGAAATTGAAATTTTTAGTTCTAATCGTTTGTGACAGAGGTTTTCAACCCAAGACAATAAGGGGGCACCAAATCGACCCCTTTAGTTATGGTGGCTGCTACCTCATTCACCTTAAACAAACAGAATTTTTATGCTAGAAGTGAGTTCTTGATCGCAGTTCTAGATCTTATGGATCATATGGCAAAAAATGCAAAAAACAGCGTAATGAATATTTCTTTGCAGCAAATTTTCTTTGAGGAATTTTTTTCTAGAGCATTTTAGGATCTCATAAATTTTTCTTGGGCCTCAATGGATTAGCATCCAGTTGTCTTCCAGAATTGGTCCATTGAGTTGGCTAGGAACTAGGTTGGGGGTATTATGGTTTTTGTATTTGGGCTTTTTGTTTGACAAAGAAAGCAAGAAATTATATATACGAGCCCTATGCTTTGAGTGAGAAATTGAGAGTATGGTGAGAAAGAATAGATGAAGTTCTATTTCCCAGAATCACGTAATCTCAGTATGTTTTTGTGCGTAATTGATCGTTGATTGTTTGTGCATTGTGTGAGATTATCACTTGTGGTTAATTTTTATTGTGCCACCCAACATCTCTATTTTTAAAGAGAGAAGTATGAATCACAAGGGAGAAAGGAACCAAGGGAGAGGACATGAAGAAGAGGATAATGCACTCGAGCGATAAATGGACATTAAAATACTAGAAACCTTTTGTATTATTAGCCAAAAATACAATTATAAATGTATGAACCCAGAAAAATATTATTTAATATGCTTAAATTTGAAAAAAATAATATAACGTATATATTTTAGTTCCAAGCTAGAGCTCCGTGGAACTGGACCTCAAAGCCCCACAAGGGAAATAGGATGCCTAGCTGCGTTTGAGCGCCAATAATTGAAATAGGAAGATATTGAATTGTAGCACCAAAGAAAAGTAGGCTCGGCAGTGCAGATCCGGACCATTTGGATCCAGGTGTGATGGGTGTTGGGTTTTATGAGGTTTCAAAATTAAGTTTTATACTTGAGTGGTTTGTGGTTTTCAAAAGTCCCATATTGGAAAAGTATACATCCTTTGAAGTACTATATATGCATTCCTTCTCCTTTGCACTTCAAGTTATTTTAGACTCTTTTGCTACAAGCCCTATGCGCGCACATGAGCCAGGCTTGGCCCTATGATCTTGATCCGGAAATCGTTTAACCGGGTGTGCTTGCCTGATTATCGCGCGCAGGGGGGTGTAAATCCCGACCGATCTTCCTCGGGGGGCCCATATTGTGATATAGAAATTGCATGCTTTTGCAAATAAATTATTTTTCATTAAACATAACGTGTTATTTTTCATCATTCAAAACGCTTTATTAATGAGTTGATTAAAGCCCATTAAACATAACGTTTTAATTAAATGAGACGTTACCTTAATTAAAGAATTTTAATAGGACGTTATAATGAAAAACACTTAATTAATGAGTTGATTAAAGCCCATTAAACATAACATTTTAATTAAATGAGACGTTACCTTAATTAAAGAATTTTAATAGGACGTTTAACGTTCAAAATTTAAATTCTTTAACTTTTTTTAATGGATTTTTATTATTGAAATGCCTTTTTTAATTGGGCTATTAATGGTAATTTTAAATGCCCAACGTTCATTTTTACTATAAAAAGGGCACATGGGTTCGAACGAAAGGTACAGAATTTTCTTTCTCCCTCCCTCGTCTCCAAGAATTTTCTTTCTCCCTCTCTCGTCTCTAAGGTTTTCTTTTCTACGAGCATTCTCTATTGGAGTCCGGTTGGTCAGGACTTGGTGTACGACCAGGCGAGATCATACTGTGGAGGCCGTTGTATCCTGGGGGCGATTCCTGCTGGGAACCTCATCGCACCTGGGTTCATCCCGAGGGCGGAACTCGTCCTAAAGAAAATGTCCGCTGACGTGCCTCGGTCAACAATTGCTGTTCATGCTTTCACAGATTTAAGCCATCACAACAACCCTCTACAGCGCTGCAGCTAACTCAGTACTATTGTTTCAATTATTTGTATTTTAACAGCATTTTGTAGCTTTCATTTCAACAACAATGGGATCAAAATACAAGATCACCTATGGATATATTCACACACAAACACAGGGTTCTAAGGGCCTACGTGGATTGATTCAATAAGCTGGGCTGGTCTGGGCCTTCAAGAATTCGTATGTCCAGAGTCCAGCCCGTTCAATAAGTAATCCAAATGAATTAGGTCTTGGCCAACAGGACAAATCCAAGCCACTGTGGGTTGAGCTTGCATTTGTCCTGGGCAGTTGCGGCCCATGATTTGTAGAGCCAGTTCAATAACCTGTTAAGCCTTATCGCGATCAATGTGCCTGATTAGGCTTGGGCTTGGCATGGATTTGGGTTGTCTTATGTAGGGCTAAACATGCCTATAAGAAAGTCTGGAACCCTAATAGGCCAGGTCCGGACCTAGGGTCTCCAGTGTTCTTAGAGACTATGGTATTTTTTTTACCTATATTTCATATTTATCATATATATATATATTGAATTAAATATATAATATTAATGTTTGGTTACAAGTGGCTAGTAATTTGATGCAAGGCTCCATTGGGTGAGATATGTAGTTCGAGTGGGAAATGGAGAGATGGTGGATGTGTTGATTTGATTGGGATTCTGTGAGTCTTAAGGCTAGCAGGTACGGATGGTTGTACTTAGGGGTGTACACAGTTTGGATTGGATTGGATTAAGTAAAATCCATCACCAAACTGTTACCTACATATTGATAGTTTTATAATCCGTCATCGATCTGTTGCCCTTTAAAACCGATCTGAACTGAACCATGGATCAACAATTCGAATTGGTTAAAACCGTTCAATCTGTTGGTAGAGCCTATGATAGGAATTTTTTTGCAATAAAATAAAATAAAAATAGAAGAAAAAGTTGTAGGTGGCACGTTAGTAAAATTTGATCATAGATGGTCCATCTCTATTCTTCCTACGTGACCATTCCCGAATTATTAGATGAAGTCATTGTTAAGATCAACATATTAGATATATTTATTTTATGAAATATCTTAAAGAGACTAGATTTTGAAAAGGTTTAAAAGGATACATTCAACCATCTTATGGGTCCCATAAGGTTATTATCGTATAAGATAACTGCCACATTATCAATTATATAATGTAGAATACAAGTAATAATAGAAAGATATACAAGTAGATATCCAAATAAAATCTTTAAGAAAAAACCCTAAATTTTAAGTACTTCAAAAGCATAAATAATTGGCTAGCATATTTCAATTCAGTTTTTTTACTGAATCCCACTCTTCTAATTCAAAGAGAATTATATTATTAGCTCTATAAGGTCTTTAAAAAACCCTAACAGAAACTCACCAAAAAAATTTTAACAGAAGTTGAAACAAAACATATGAAACACTTAAACCCTCTAGAAGATATTTTACAATGAGTTCCACGCAAAATACTTAAACTTTTTGGAAGAAATTATTGTCTTTTAATATTTTTTATATAAAACAAAAATTTTTTTTTTATTTCAACGGATTGAATCGGTTTAAATCCATGGATTAAGGATAAAATCCGTAACCAATCCATTAACCATTGGATTAGTTAAAAAACTACAGATCGGATTGAATAGAATCGGTTTACCAGATCGACAGATTTTTTGTACACCCCTAGTTGTACTGAAAATGGAGGTAACTCTTGATGAAAGGTTGCTGGTGTAGTGTGCTGTCGTTCGTCAATGAGCAGGGTGTGGCTCCTGTTGGACGAATTAGAAAGGTGTGGATGACTCTGGGTTCATAGTCACTATGATAGAGAGATGGGATGAGTGATGCAGTAAGATGAGTTGGCTATTTTTGGGGTTGGGCAGCAGGTGTTTGGTTGGCTGGATGTTCAATTGATGTAGATGAGGTGAGTGAGTTTAATAGTGTTGATTCTGCGGAAAATTCAGTTGGGACTAGATTGTCCGGGAGAGGTTGGTATTGTGTCTGGCTAGTTGTATTGAGTTGTGAGTTGTGACTTGTCAGGCTCTCGTGTGAGATATTGGTCGAAGGCTGTGAGGCTCAAGTGTGATTTGCAGGCCGTCGTGAGATGTTTGTGTTTGGATTTAAGAGAAATGAAAAGAAGGCGATTTGCTACAAATGGGCAAAATGCCATTTTTTATTGATGGGGTGCTGGGCTGGGTTGCGCACCTGTGCCTAGGCTCAACCATATGCCTCGGCACAGGCCGTACCACAAGCCATGGCTCCTAAGCCCAGCCCAGCCCGTGCCTGGCATGGGCCTGGCTGGTCAGGCCACTTTTCATCTCTATTCGTAGAGCAGGGATTGCTCACTGAGGATTTATATGACTTAGGATTTCATATCGATATCAATGTGTACTTAGGATGTCATATCGATATCAATGTGTTTCATGAGTATATAGTTGAGAAAATTTAGCACGAGTTCTCAAATCCACAAAAATGAGAACTTTCGTATCACATGGAGGGCTTTATCTGGCCCGGACCTTGAACACACACCTGCTTACATGTAAGAGTCCAATCGGGTAATGCAGGAAGGAATTGGTAGGGAAATGCATTGTTTGATAGTAGGCCCACCAAATGGCAGATCCAATAGGATCAAATACAATGCAATGCAGGTCACAGGGGTAACAATCGTAACGTGAATTAAGATCACGGGTGGGCCACACGGAAACACCCATCGCCAGAAAACTTTATTGTGATATGAGCGATGGCAACGTAAGAGCGTCCTATAACCAGACAAACTCGACAGTTGGAAGTTGACAACAGACACATTTCTCTTCTTGATAGTATCAGACCAGACAGTTTATACATATAAATTCATGCCAGATTACAAACCATGAAACAAGAAAGGAATCTCAGAATCTTCTCCTTAACTTCTCATCTTGGTGGACCCTCGACAAGAGACTTTCTACTTTTCTCAGAGAAGAAGGCTTGCAAAGAACTTGAGGCAGTTCCTTCCAACTGCTTTGGATATTTGGTGGATAGTACGAAGTAGGCTGGTTGAGGTTTCTAGGACTGAGGTTTGGAATCTGAAAATTCAATCGAGTTTATATCTGGGTTCCCTAGGAAACTGCAATAGACGTTGGTTTTCAGAGATTTCAGGGATTCATGGATTATTGGTGTTTGGTCCAGGACTCGTTTAATGGAGAATATCCAATCATGGGTTTTCTAGAGAATTGAATCTTGGGTGTGGGTTCTGAAGCTGCAGAGATTTTCTTGCTTTTGAAGTGCTATTTTTCTCATTTGAGTTTGGAGAGAATGACTCAGTTGAGTTCTTGGATTCTTGGCGTTGGACTTAAGTTTGCACTGGTTCTTTGGGATTCTTTCATTCGTTTGTAGATGATATTCTCTTATTGGATTCTTGGATTGGTGTTTTGGAGTTCCAGCAATTGCAACTGGTTTTGAATTAGAAGGATTCTACCATATCCCAGGCCTCTTTTCCAATTTTCTTTAGTGATGCCCTTCCCCGTTGGAGGTGGAAACATGACACAGAGACATGGACAGGGATCTTTTCCAGTGAGTGAGGATTTGGAGGATAATGGCCATACCTCATTTAGAATTTGGCAATCAGAGAAGTGGATTTTGGTGATGCAGGATGTTCTTTGGGTTGCTTCTATTGCATTCATCGTCTACATGGGGGACTGGAATTCCAATCTTATACATGTCTTGTGGAAGGATGCAAGGATTAAGAGGTAAAGGTTTTCCTCTAATTTATGTGAGTAGCATTTCCATTCTGTTTTGTCTTTGTTTATATGTTCTGAATTTTTAAAATCTCAGGTTTTTTTTAATTTTTTATTCTTTATTTTTTATCTTGATGGTGATTTATTCTTCAAATAACTATCTTGATGGGAAAGATTATGAAGAAATGTGCTGCTTATTTTTTTTTCCTTATTAGTTTCTTGCTTGCTTTCTTTTGTGGGAATATTTTCAGTAGTGAAGAATGACAACATATATGAATGTTGAGGCAAATTTGTGTTCGTAAAGAAAAACAGATTGTAAAAAATACAAGATTCAAGGATAAAGTTGAATGAAATAGAAGTATGAAACTAAGTACGGATTATGTATAGCTAATGCTTGTATGTGGTGGAATAGATAAGCAAAGATTCTGAACATGTTTATGCGGCAATTTCTTGTCCATCATACTCTTCGTTTCTTTCTTCGATCCATATTATCCCTTTTTTTAAAGAATATGTTGAACTTAGCAAATTCCTTGGTATTTTGAACTGTTTAATGCATGCTTTTCTCTGGAAGAAGTCAAATTTTGGGGTTTGAAAATTCATAATTGGCAGAATCTTACCAGATGGGTTATTTGATGGCCATGCCTCCGCTTACTAATCTTTAAGTCTCTCTTGTGGCCTTGCAGGACAGAGTTGTACCTTGGACTATTATCTACTCTCTTGAATGTAGGAGTAATCTTGTTTACCACTACTCTTTTCTCAAGGGACGTCAGGAGAGCTGATGAGGAATCAGAAATACTAATTGCACCTAGTGCTCCAACTATCTTGATCTTAGGAATTCTGTCTTTTCTCTGGTAAGAAGACGTCAAATTTTTATCTTTTTTGTTTTTGTTTTTATTTTATGTATTTATTATTATTGACTAGTCCAAATAACAAACCATTATGAATAGTGAAGACTATCCTCTTTCTCAGTTTGCTGAAGTTGCTGTTTTGCAGGCTGTCTATTGCATTGTGGCCTATTTGGAGTTTCTTTACTCTTCCTCTTCTGGTACTTTATATGTGCTATTTTTTCCAGACAGAATCATGCCCTTGTATCTTGGTATCTTATTATATTGATATAGTATGTTTAGATGATGTTTAGTTGTCAAGGAGCTTTCCAGTTTAGAAGAGGAACTATATAGCTCTGCAACATCTTAATATAGAAAAGACTCACAAGAGAGACAGCAACTACTGAAATATCATAGAAAGGAAAAAGAATAATGTCGCAAAACTAGAGCTGTAATTGGACTCGTTTTTAAAATCCTCAGTAGGAAAAATAGAAAAAACATGAAACTTTTTTGTATTTGTGTCAACATAACAACAGTTCGAAAGTCACAAATCAGCTTTCTTCTTCCATTAACTGTGCAACTGCATCTACATTTGGAGCAAACATTCACCTAGTTCATTGTATAAATTGGTAGAGTTTGTAACAATCGTGTAACAATAAAAAATTCTCGCTCTTGCAGATCACTCTATTCAGGGCTCCCTTGGTGGCATTACCGTACTTGTCGATTTGGAGATTCCACCCAGAAGTTAAAACATATGATCGCACTGATTGAGTTCTCAAGGATATTAAATAGCGTCCCATCCTTGCTAATTTGAGGAGAATGACACGCTGCCAACTACATTGAGTTAGGATTTTGTGGTGGGTTTGTATCAGTATTCATAGTAGTTTTTGCTCATGAGTGTATGCTCTTGCTTTCACAGTAGTTTTTGCTTATGACTGTATGCTCCTGCTTTCAATTGTTACTTTTGTTGAATCTGAAAATGGCCTGAGGTGAAATCGCTTATTGGTTGAATGCCAGCAAGAGATGCATTAGCTCTACTTGTGAATGTATCCAGAAATGATTTGAGAAACTTTCTTCATACCATGCTACCTTTTTACATCTGGGGTACATTCTTCTCTCTCAAGATTATCTCGGGGTCCTTTATATCAATGACGAGAAACCATTCTTTCCATACTCTCAATTGTTAGTTACATCGGAGAATGTCAGCAGCTTTGTGAAGCATGTTTGTGCAGTTTGATAGAAAGACTGTCTTTTTTGGACGTATTGTAAAACTAAACTATTGAGTTTTGGTCATTCGTGACAAAAGTCTTCAGCCCAAGACAATAAGGGGCATCAAATTGAAGACTGAAATGCCCGTGCGACACATTTAGCTTTGGGGAATTGGTGATTGCTATCTCATTCACCTTAAACAAACCTTAAAACAAACATATTTTTGAGGCTTGAGGTGAGTTATTGGATCTTACTTCTAGATCTGAAGACCATATAGCAAAAAATGTGCAACTACACATTCTTTATGCAAAATTTTCAAGGAATTATTTTTTTTGTGTATTTCATAACCTCATAAATTCTTCTTGGGCCCTAATGCAGACTCCTATCATCCTTACTGGATGGTCCTAGGCATGGATTATAGAGGAATTCTGATACTTTTAAATGGATGGTTAGCAAAATAGCAAACCAACGGCTGACAGAAGTCAAAGAAGCTATATTGCATATGCATCTGATAATTCAAAGTTGTGATGTCAAATTAGGTTGGGTACAGAACACTGTTGTGTTTGTTCAGCAATTTCCTTGCTCCTTTTTGCTAACATGATAGCTATGTTAGGGTTTGCATGAAATTGAATACATTGGAAGTCATGATCAAATGAGCTCCAACAAAAGATCATTAGCGAGACGAAGGGGGATGATATAACATGGAAAAGTAGATAAGATCTCGACTTTCCTAGGACTTAAATTGCTTTGGTGATGGAAGGTTTTCATTTTTTGTCTCCCCTTCATTCATTTTTCAGCAAAGGATTATTAAAGCGGTGAAGGATATAAGGCAAAATAGAATGGACCTTTTCTTGGATTTGAATTATTGAGGTGACGCTAGGTATTTGTGTTCCATCTTCCCTTTACTCATTTTACAATAGAGAGTTATTAAAGAGTTGAAGGATAAAGGATATCAAGTGGAGCAGTAGATGTGACCTCGACTTTTCTAAAATTTAAATTATTGGGGGTGATGACAGGCACTCATTTTCCTCCAAAGAGATCATTTGATGGTCATTTTTGGACATTCACCTTTGTTTTACCCTTTTGAGGATTCTAATAGAAATATTAGTCTAAGCCTCTTAGAATTCGAATTCAAATACATGAAACAAATGAGCCCTTATAATCACATTTGAGGGTTATGTGACTGCCGATTTGTGGCATCACTATCCATGCACTTAATTTAACTTCATTAAAGTCCTACAGGAGGCAAGGTTATTTGCTTGGTGCCCCCATTGTTAGGGGATGTTCATTGCCAAGTCGGACCTGGCTGAAGCAAATCCGGCCTGGTGACTTTAGAAACACAGCTCATAGCTCAGGGCCAACACATGATGTAAATGTATGGCTTGAGCTCAGATTCCCTGAAACATGTTTGACCAGTAAATAGGGTCAGGTCAGGTTTTCTATCACTTTTTCTGGTAAATCAGTCATTGAACTTCAAGCGCTACTTATTTGGGTCGGGCCTGGCTCCATTGTTTATGTCACTTAATCCAAGCGTGGTCCACACCTAAAATGTGATGTGATTTTCATTTGTGTTTGAATTAGAAATGAGAAAAGTAGGTATAAGAAACCATTTTGAAGCTTTTATTCAAATAAAAATAATTAATTTTAATTCCACTAGAACAAAGTAGTACTTTCATCATTCATTGGGAAAATCCATTTCAGGTGCTTTTCTCTTTTTTTTTTTACAAAAGAGAAGCTGAAGGGCAGAATTTCTTTTGTCCTCTTAAATGACTCTTAAATGAATACAGAGGAGAAAGGTTTCTCTCGAGATAAGCTTCTCCCCACTTTTCTCCATCTCCAAACTTCCAACCTCAGGATTGGACCCACAAAATCATTAAGATGGTAAAATTAGACCGCTTTGCCAATGATCAAATTCCATTTGTATTTTAAATTAAAAAATCTAAGAAAATAGAATTTTCACTTACAATGCAAATTACTAGATACAGCTTTTCCCGAAAAATCCATTTTCCTAATAAAATGTGTGCAGCAAAAGGCACCCCAAGAGTCTTCTCAACACATCAACACCTATGATGTACAAATACTTTAAAATAGACAATGTATCATGTTGTATCATATCTTTTGCTTTGCCTTGGGGTCTTTTGTTTGTTACACACGTGTAAATGCAGTGTACATACATTATTATTGAATATGCAATTGTTGAGTATGTAAGCTTTATGCATATGTTTCTATTTATAATGTTTGTCAACTATCATCATCTACACATGTGAGGGAAGAGTTCAGTTTCAATTAACTTGACGAAATGTGGGTTTGTTTTTCTTTTTTGTTTGCATCAGAGTGTCTCCATAGTTTCTAATGTACAGTACCATTTGACTGTGACTAAAAAATTATTGAAGCAATAATAAGATTGAAAGGCGGAAACAACCAAATGCCAGACCTCTCTCACTGATTCTAATACATATATGGGAAAACATTCAAAACCTATTCAATTAACGTTTTGGTAGGGAAGAGAGAAGGAGAGGGCGAAACCTTTGGAGAGAAGAGTGAGAAATTAGAGGAGGCGGCGGAGAGTGGGTGTGCACGGATTAGAGCAGAGAGGGATAGGGGCTGTGCTGTGAAAGAGAGAGAGAAGAGAGAAGGGAACATGAAGAATAGATGGGAGAGGTAAAGAAGGAAAGCGAAAGAGAGGGCAAAACCTATGCAGAGATGAAGCTGTAGAGTGTGGCATTGCTGATTTGGGAGAGGAAGGGGAATCTGGTTGGGATACTTGTCTTTTATTTTGGTTCAAAAATAAATAACGAGAAAACTGGGATAGGGGCAATTGGAAATGTGGAAAACTTCATGATGCTAATTTTCCGTCCCCCCCTGGTGTGCAATGGTTACACAAAAGAAAAAGGTGTTCTTTCATTGACCATCTCTTGAGGTGTTCAAATCTGGTGGCCCATTTTCACGCCATTTACATACCTCTTTTATGTATCACGTGTAAATGGGGGTAGATAACCATGGTCTATGCGTAACCAATACGTATATTCAATGATTACATATCTAAATGGGTGACAAACGACCACCATGTGACTCAGACCTCAATAATAACTGAAAGATCAAAGTCGAAGGGTCTCATGATCCACCACCTACTGCTTAATTTGCTAACACGGCTTTAAATCATTCCAATAATCTATCGAGGACCCAAGTTTCCAATTGGCATTCTTGTTGGGCCTTTGTCCATCAATGTTCCCATCAGATGGCTGACTTGGATTATCAGACCAAGCTCCCATTTGGTACTCGACCAACAAGAGAGTGGAGAAACATGAGACTGGATTCCAACAGATGTGTGGTGTTCATCATTTTCCCGACACATGGTGGTGCTTGAATACAATTCATGCAAAATAACCTCAAAACATTGAACTTTGTCCTCCAATCCGTATATTGAAAAGAAAAAAAAAAATGAAACTATGCTCTACTACATCAGAGATACAAATGAGAGAGAGAGAGAGAGAGAGAGAGAGAGAGAGAGAGAGAGAGAGAGATTTCAAAAAAGACTAGCTATTTTCTCAACAAGAAGAAAATCTTCATAAACCAAAGCACTTCTAATTAAAGTTACCATAAAGACAACCACTTTACCTTACTTCCTAGAGCCCTTCTTTGATGATTTTTTAAAAGATTTCTTATTGGGTTTCAACTTGCTTGAAGTTGAAGATGATGTCCCGCGTGCCTTCCTGTGTTTCTTCTCTCCCTTTACATTGAACACAGTAACAGCCTGTTTCACATACAGACTAACAGATTAGATTAACCCACCTACAAAAGTCAAAACCAATAAAGAAGGGAACCAAGGGTGGTCATGGTGGTATAGGCACCCACTCCCATAGCTCCCATGAGGTATCGATACCTGGTGAGTGCCTTTCCTTCCTACTTCCTAGCCACTAAGCCAATGAGCAAAAAAAAATATATAATAATAATAATAATAATAATAATAATAAAAAACCAAGAAAGAACACTCCTCGAGACGGCTGCGAGTTTTTTGATGTCCACAAAAAATAACATTAATAATAATAATAATTATAATTATAAACCAAGAAAGAACACTCCTTGAGACAGCTGCGAGTTTTGGATGTACACAAGTTGCAAGCAGTTCAAATATTTCAGCAGAGCAGGTCATTGTTATATATTCCCACAGTGTATGAGTGAGAAGGCAATTGAATATCTCATTAGGTGAGAGACTGCTTTATATGCATTTCCAACCAAAATCAATGCCAAACAATTATTGACGTTGATTTCGAATGTAAAACCCAGGGACAATGTAGCCAAGGTCCCGGGGAAAGACATGATTCCATCTAATGTGATCTCCTACTTGCTAATGTACCCAATTCCCATCACATAGCAGAACAATTCATCTAGCTCTAGAATATACAAAATGCTTGTGAAATTTTCATGCATCCATATCCACCCAAAAAAAGATAAGAAGGCTTGCCTTGTTGACGTCAAGTATCTCATGGGAGTTCTTGGACATGAGCTTGCTCAGAATCTTTTCTGTTTGCTGCTGCTCTTGTGTTCCCACACCTTTTCCTTCTACAACAGGAAGGAACTATATAGAGAGAATAAAGTAATGAATTAGCTTGGTACTGATGTAGCAATTAAGAGGAAATATGTTCAAGTAGTTCTCATGATAGGAGTGTCGTGAGTATTCAAACCTTACGATACTTTCCAGGATGCTTTGCAGGCTTCTCTCCTGGCAACTTCTTGTCGAATTTCCCTCCACTTGCAGTTGCAGTTGCTGCCAACCCGGCTACATTCTCTAGTTCATCCTTGCTAGCCTTTTTTGGTGCTTTCGAGCTTCCTGTTATGGGCAATGCTGTTGCAGCAAGTTGCACATGGCTGCCAGAAAGCCTTTTTGTAAGATGATTTATGATTGAAGCCAAAAGTTTTCCAATTCCTATATAATTTAATGAGGGACAGGGTGTGTTACCAGATATAGAAACCATGAAATCTTCCAGTAATATGGCAGTAATGAAGAATATAGATGGACACACACACACACACACACACACACACACACACACACACACACATAAAAAAGAAGTAGAACATAAAAACAAAGGAAATAGAAACAGATGTTACCTAGAAAATAATAAGTGATAAACAAAACAAACCAAAAAAAGAACAAAGAAAATTCAAAATTTCTTTTCCCTAACAAATCAGGTCAAAGTGTTTCACATGGAAATCTTCAAAAATGAGGAGAGCCTAATTTGGAGAGGAATAAACCAGGAAAAAAAATTACACGGAAAAGCTGCATTTAGTTATTAGTTCACCGATGAAAACTTTTTTCCAGACAAAGAACTGGAGTTTATTAATTACAAATTAAAGTAACATGAGAAGAACAAGAATCATGAGAAGAACAAGAATAGGCTATCCAAAAAAAAAAAAAAAAAAAAAAAAAAAAAACAGAATAGGCTACAAAAAGAAGGCCCATAAGCACTAAGGGCCAACACTAAAAGCAAAGAAGCTTGCACACATGGCTACTAATCAGGGGTGGACACAGGAAACGCTACTTAGGCAGGCCCGGGGGGTGGGGAGCTCAATGTAAAAAAAAATATTGAAGAAGGGGGCAAATGTAAAAAGAACCAATTAATTCTCAGAATGTATAGGGGGGCTACAACCCCCGTAGCATTCTACTTGGGTCTGCCAGTGTTGCTAAAAGTTACATTTACAGTACCACTACAGAATTAGGAATAGACAAAAAAACCTTATAATTAAAATAAATCGGAAATCACTTGGGATGCAAGCATTCACCTTTTGTATTGTGTTTTAACATTGCAGTGCCAAAAAAAAAATAATAATAATAAAGGGTAGACAGATGCAAAACGACTCAAAGAAGATTAAAAGGTAACCTTGGCAAGGCATCAGCTTTTGCAGCTTGTTTCAGATTCTGCAGTCGGTTCTTTTCTTGCTTTTCTACTCTATTCTTCTTTTCCTTTAACCTCTTACTGAAAGGATCTTCTCCTGGCTCTACAAGAATGGCAAAACAGACTTATGAGTAAAAGATTTGAAAAGAAAGAGAAGATCAGCATGGAGTTAAGGAACTATTAATATTAGTATGGAAGTGGAGCATCCAAAAGGCAGCAGGCACAATAGACAATGCATGTGGCTAACTTTTAGAAATGCCTAAAAAGTAGCACATTCTGGGTGTTACAATGCTGATTCCCATTACAAGGTACCTTCAAGGATTTCTAAAAGGATCAGCTGGTCAGTTTCCATTCCCACCACATAACCTTCATTACTAAAATTATTGCCACCAATACCATATAAGACTCACTGCAACCTTATAAAATTTGCACTTATATGCAATCAGTCATTTCTAAATGCAAGAATTATTTGTTTCTTAATGCAAAATTTAGGAATATGTTCTTCAGGGGGAGTTGATGAGAATGAATTTGTTGGCAAGGCCTATGCCACATGAATAACGAGGCAACCATCGATGGAACTTGACACGTTCCAGGTCCATCTTTGAAAAAATGAATTGACTTTGTAACTTTAAAGAGAAAAGGAGGTTGACATTAGAACCAATACCATCAGAGATTTTGGCTTCAATGATTGGTACATCTTTATCATCATTTACACGATCATAGCCATGACGACGCTTCCAGGTACCAGTCTGTTCATCATATACAATCTTATCCTTTTTACGCTTCTTTATTCCTGCAAGAAATTTGAAGCAGTACAACCAAGTATATCACATTCCAAGAGTCAATAATACAGTAATGCTGTAACTTTTAGAAAGTGATACATTAACAATATTTTATTATCCTATTCAACAATGCAAAAGATCAGATGTAACCAACCTTTCTTCTTGGCAAACAGCTCCCACTTTGTAGGGGGTTTAGGCTTTGGCAGCTGTAAAAAGGTCAGAACTAGTAGTTACAAATTTATATAGATGAATTGTAAACCAAAAAAGAACTGAATACAACTAAAACCTAGTAAATGCTGGCAACAAATGGATCACCTATAAGCTGTCCTTCTGTATGCTTTTATATTAATTGTATTCGTCTTCATATCAATAAGTTTTATTGTTATCAATTAAAAAAATGCTGGCAACAAATAAAGCACAGTACATGGTTCTAAATGAAATTATAAAGAAACAAAACTAAGGCTAATTGTTTTAATCCAAAAAGCTCAAATTCATTGTACAGAATCTAATTAGTGAAGAGACAGTCTATCCTTTTCCTTCCTTTTGCTGATATGTGAGAAAAAGAAACAACAAAATGACTTGAGATTGAGAAAGCCAAGTTTTTATTGACTTGGAACTTGAAAGATCGAAATTCATCTTAAATCCGAGTTGCTGAACATCAGTTCTAACTTCAAACTTAATCTTTGAAAGACAACGATTGGCATTGGGAACACAGAGTATCCAATTATATACCATACCACAAGAAGACATTCAATCAATCATTTTCTCAGATTTCAGAGACACTGAGAAACTTTCAACAAAAGATAGTACTGCAGAGTGGAATTGTGAAACTATCACTTGCAGAAGTAGGGACTAGGAAAACACAGACCAGTTTAAAATGCTATGAAAACTATCATGGAGAAGAGAAAACAATAGATAGATTTATAAGCATATTTGTGTAAAAGTAGTATAGGCTGCTCTGCTTGACACAATTTATGACAATTACCAGAGAAGATTTTTCCTCTAACATATGGAAGGGATTATTGTTTTTGGTTGCCTCATTCAAGAGATATTTTCTCTATCGAAAATTTCTTCTATGAAATGTTTTCATCTGCTTTTCAGTAGATAAACTGATGAAGCATCCTAGTTTTAGATTCTTAAGGTTCCTCCTCAGGAAGCAAGATTGGACAAAATCTTAACAGCTGATCATCTTCGAGGCAGTGGTTACAGTTAGTTCTCAACTTGGCCACCTGGACGAAGAAACAATGAATCACCTTTTCATCCATTGCAATTTTGCTTACAGGGTTAGGACCAATGTCTTACAATAGTTTCATATATATTGGGTTATGCATTCATTGCATTAACTAATTCTGTCTTGGCATACAGGGATATCTTCAAGACTGGCTATTATTTTATGTTGCCCGATTTTAGTAGCAATTCTTCAGATTATGGAGAGAGAAATAGTTGTACCTTTCAAAGTAAAGCAGATTCAGTAGGGCTGGCTATGAAGGTTAGCTAAATAATGATCATTGGGGTTATAATTTAATTTAAGGGGATCACTGTGATGGACTTACTGTATTCTTGGGTGGACTATTTTTGAGCTTCATATATCCATCCATCACAATAGTGCATTGGTCTCATCCTCCATGAGGACGCTAAAGCTCAAAATTTTTTTATGGAAATGAGATTCAGGGATTCAGAACAGATGGTATTGGAGGCATTATCAGAAATTAGGAAGGGTCCATGTCAAGAATCATTGCAGTGTAGGGGTTATAATGAGGCAAAGATTTTCTATGTGATTACTGGGTGTAGGGAGCAATGGGGATTATGAATGCATATTTCTTATGTACAGTAAGAAGGTTTTGAGTGATTCTGATTGCCAAAGGCATAAGGTTGACAGCATAGATGAAATTTGAAAGCTGGCAGTCACTGGCAGATTTTCCTTTTCTTGTTCTCAATCAGGAAAGGAAATTCAAGGGAGATCAATTAGAAAAACAAATGCTTCATTGAATCTCTCTTATTTGATGTTTGACCTGTCTATGGTTTCTAGTTTGTTATTGTATCTTTGCATTGATAAATAAATTCAGAAATGCATAAAAGTTCCAGACAGTACAATTCTAATTTCTGCATGTCAAATCATCCATAGAATGAATCTAAGGTCCCCTCATTTACCAATAACAAGAAAAATCACAATTCACAGTATGGGCATAAGGCATATATGAAATTTACCGGGTGATCAGGATGACAACAGGGGCAGGTTAAGTGGTAGGTTTAAATGACTTCAAGGCAGGTGTGGGTTTACAGACACACACCAAGTAAAGTTTGGGTTTTGGCCAATCTATTCCATTCACCATTTATTAATGGACATAACCATCTATGAGGCACTAAAAACTAGATCATTGTCTTAAGATGTTTAACCATCTCTCCCACACCACCTAACAATCACAGGGTGGGTTTGGTATCACATACCCTAAAACCGTTGTGGAACAAGGTAGGTGTGAGTAGTGTTAGGTCTGGATTTACCACTTGTTGGCGTTCCCACGTATATGACTAATTTAGGATGTTGGATGTTGCTGCCTTCACAATGCTTCACAACATTTAGGGTTGTCATTCAAATAAGGGATTAGAGCTAGGACCCTAATGTCTACATGCTTCAAGCCCTCTCTTCCAATTAAGTGTGTAAAAGGACCTTTTTTTAGGGGTAACAGGAGTTTTTAGAAAAATGACGGTATTAATGCAAATACGGGATGATGAACTCTTGGATTGATGCAGATGGATGGCAGAAAATGCCAAGTAAAGGGCTATATTCTATGACTTGAGAAATTCTAAATTCAAGAAAGATCACTTTCCACAATGTTTTGGTCTAGTTGTAACCCACTAGATTACATTCTTTAGTCACCTTCCACCACCATCAACATGTTGTAGTAACATGTAGCATAAAGGGGCTACCGTAAAACACCCAAGTTCCACGTCAACTGCATCTACCTTCCCAACCTGCAAAGAGAAATTCAAGCAGATTTCCCCTTTTCCTTATATAATGACTCTGCCCATCATGATACCATCTTTGCTTCCTTGTGATAATTAGCATAGACAATGATTCAAGAATGGAAATTTAGGCAAAACATTGCAAGAAGGGAAGTGAAAACCATGATAAGGACAAATAATACATACAAAAAAATAACAATACATGCGCGCGGGAGCACACCCTCACATGCCTTTTCTTCTATCAGTGGGGAAACTTACATGCTTCTCTCTTGGTAACTTTGTGGTCGGCTGAGGTAACTTAACAAGGGGACCATCTGGGTCAGCAATCGATGGCAAGGTAAAAAGGCTAGCAGCGATTGCTTGAACAAGCTCAGCTCCCTTTTGTAGGCACTCCTTCAGCAGTTCATCCCTAGATAAACCCCAAAAGATCACAATAAACTTCCCTACAAGGCATGAACTAATCATACATAATCTTTGAAAAACAGACTCCAGAACAACCTAACCACCCAAATGATGCCAAGTATAAATCTCATAATCTCACCATCCAATCATGAAAGATAACCACCACATGACAGACCGCAACAACTGATTCTAAAAAACAACCCAATTTCTAAACAGCCCAGTATTAGAAATCCCAGAAACAAAGAAACCAAACAAACATCAAATACATTGATAAACATTAGAACTACCCCAAAACCACTTCCTGTCAGAAAGGAAGGATTAAAGCTAAAACCCCCCACAAGCAAGAAAAAAAAAAGGGTCTTTTGAACCTGTTAGGGAGTGTAGAAGGGAAATGGTGATTTGGGTCGTAGGCCGTTAGATTCCCTAGATCGACCTCGTACTTTGCACTTTCCATCTCCCTGTGTATTTGTGTGTGAGTGTAAGAGGAAGGAAGCAGAGGGGAGTAAGGGGGATAAAGAAGCTTTAAAATAGGTCTCCAATAGCTCAGAGGCAGCTTCTGCTAAAGTGCGCCGGTTAACCTAAAAATTTTGAAGAGGAAACACTGAAATAGGTGATATGTAGGTCATGGTCCGGGTTGGGCCAGGTTAAAGAACGTCTTCCGTATGGCCCGACATCTAATTACAAGCCCAAGCCCGATTCGACCCATTGGTAGTTTGCCTGAGCTCGACTCGCTTGAACAATATTAAGCCCAACCCTGACTGAGTTGCCTTTATATATATGAAAAAAGGGTTACCTAATAGAGTCTCAAGGACATGCTCAGGCAGTAGATCAAGCATGTGAATAGTATTGATTGATCACCGAAGGACACGCTCAAGCAATAGATTAAAGATTTAGAAAGAATAGAAACTCAAATAATAAAAAAAGATAGCTTTTATATGAAAATTGCAATTACTTTGAATAAATCTTTTTACATTTTAGATAGATTCATTTATACATGACCATACATATAAATAAGCATTGATAAATGATAACCATGTTGGCCTCATTAGATACTGACTTAAAGGCACTTAATAATTGGGTCCAAATAGAGCTAAGCCCGATTAATATTGTTGCGGGGGGGGGGGGGGGGGGGGGGGGGGGGGGGGCTTAAAAGATTTTATATGGCTAGCTACTTATGACCCGGATCAAGCTTGGGCTTAAGGATGTTAACCAGGCCAGGCCTGGGCTTTGCTCGGCCCAACCGGGCCCCACCCATGAGCACTCCTACTTGGGCTACTGATTGCTAGTGCTACTGTGACCTTTGACCATATACAACTTTGTGATGTAACCTTTTTTTTTAATATGGTAAATTTGCTTTTCTAATTGAATAAAAAAGACCATCTAATTGAAGCTTACCAAAGTTACACACTTAGTTAGTGCCTATTTGGTTTGTCTTATGAAATTCATAGAAGTTTTAAATTTTCACCTGTTGCGTTTTCGTTAACATAAAATACATAAATATTCATAGTGAAATGAACTTTGTGAAGAATTATTAAAGGAGTGAGCGGTCAAGGAGTGTATGCACAATTAAGTGCATGTACAGTGCTCTCTTACGCTATTCTTAACTAGTGCAACTCTTTTCACAGTCTTATCCCCCATGATCTATAATTACATCCATGTTTATGTTTATCAAGTATTTACTAACCATTGAATTTTATCTCTAAAAAGAATCCATGGTTAAAGGACAATGTTCTTCTACGAGTAGATTGAATAGTGTGGGATGGACTTATATACTTGTATATCATTGGGAGGAAATGTCTCTTCAGGGATAAATTGGAACTAAAAAGCCAACCAGGCAAATTGATCATAGCTCTTGATTTAATGGCCTTAACATAACATCTAATGATATTTTAATTATATATATTTTGAGACTTAGAGCAACGGTGAAGAAAGGCTGGATGTATAAAGGTGGAAAGAAAAGATTAGAAGAGTATCAAAGTGCTAATCAAAGGTGGGCCCATAGAGTTGATGAGCGAATGCAGAGCGCTCGTAGCATTGGCCACACAGGAGCAGGCCTCAGCAGTCAGCAGGTGATAGTGCGAAACGTCAGCTCGCATTAGAAGACACGAGAACCAACCACACTTTCCACGGAGCTGCCATTGTTTCTCGTCCACTCTTCCTCCCGCAAACCCTAAATCGATCGAATCGGGATTGAAAGAAGAGATCCAACAATCCAAAGATCAAGAGCCAAGATTTCAGAAATCTAGGGTTTGTTTCTTCATCTCCCCCATTTCGAATCAATTCGGTTTCTAGATTTGATCGTCCGATCCGCGATTCAAACGCTCGAGATTGGAAATCTAGGGTTTCTTTTTTCTGTTCCTGCTTGGAATCCGTTCGATTGTTGGATCTCTTCGTGCAACCTGCAATTCAAATCAGAAATCAATTAGGGAATTCTGATCAATTCAGGTAATTAGACTTGTTCATCATCTCGATCTTTGAGTTCCATCCGATTTCTAACTGATCCGATGAAAAAGATCTGATTTTTAGCGATTTCGTCGTCTCCTCTTACGAAAACTTTCTAGGGTTTTGATTTTTCCCATCTTCTGGTGTCTGGCAGCGATGGACGGGAACAAAGACGAGGCCCTGAAATGTCTGAAAATCGCAAAACAAGCCCTAGAAACCGGTGACCGAAACCGCGCTTTGAAATTCCTCACCAAGGCCCGTCGCCTCGATCCCACCCTCCCTATTGACGATCTCATCTCCCAGGCCAACAGGCAATCCTCGCCTGATGGGCCTCCCCCATCACCAGATGAATCCCCCGGCTCTAACAAGCCCCCAGGCGCCTCGTCCGTTAGGGTTAGGGTTTCTGCGAACGGTTCGTCGTGTTCCTCGTCGAATCCCTACACCGAGGAGCAGATCTCAATTGTAAGGCAGATAAAAAAGCAGAAGGATTACTACGCGATTCTAGGGTTGGAGAAGGGTTCGTCCGTCGAGGAGGTGCGGAAAGCATATCGAAAGCTCTCTTTGAAAGTTCACCCTGATAAGAACAAGGCTCCTGGCGCCGAGGAGGCGTTTAAGGCGGTCTCAAAGGCTTTCCAGTGCCTGAGTGATGAAGAGAGGCGGAAAAGATACGATCTTGTTGGGTCTGAAGAGGAATTAGTTCACCAAAATCGATCATATCGCACAGCGCAACATGGTTTTAATGGGTTTTATGAAGCTGAATTCGACCCTAATGAGATATTCAGGGATTTCTTCTTTGGCAATGGTGGGATGCCTCCCACAGCAGCCTCGTATCGAGGGTTTAGGTTTGGAAATGGTCATGCCCATGGGTCTGGTAATGCCCATGGGTCTGGTAATGCCAATATCCGGGCTCTGGTTCAGATACTGCCTGTGATACTTTTCCTGCTCTTGAACTTTCTCCCTTCTTCTGAACCCATCTATTCGCTCTCGCGATCACACCCTTATCAGCGCCAATTTGTCACCGAAAGGGGTGTGCCTTTTTATGTGAAGACATCCAAATTTGAAGAGGAGTACCCTATTGACAGCTCCGAGCGCATTGTGCTTGAACAGGAGGTGGAGAGGAATTATATTGGGCTTTTATCACAGAATTGCAGGGTTGAGTTGCAGCGTCGGCAGTGGGGCTTGACGCAACGGACACCATACTGTGACAGGCTTAGACAGTTTGAGGAAGCAGCTTGATGTTTGAAATCAAGGTCTGATTTTGCTTCTTGCTTATCTACTTGCTTATTTGTTTAATGCCATTATGGTGCTTGCTTGTGAGGGATTTTGCAGCCTTATCTGTTAAGTAGATGATATCAGATTTTGTGAAACACCATCACCCATGGTTTTCTTTTTCTTCAAAATGGTATGGTTTGTGTCACCAGTGCGTGTATGCTTTCGGATGCTTTCGCTCATTCTAGCTGCATGTTTAGTCATCGTATTTATATATATATATATTTGCACAGCTATTTTTATGCTAATTCAAGACTGCTAAACTTTGGATAATCTGTGTTAAGAGTTGTCAATTTCGAATTACTCACGCATTTCTCTTCTGGTCCAAGAGAGTGCATAAGCATCTACTTTCAATCCATTCACTTTTAAAGGGACAAGTCTCTGTTTTTTCCGGCCAGTATTACCTGACCTTTGTGAGAAGTGCCACATGGTGCCCCATCTTCACTCTATCTGTTCTTCATTTCTGTAGTAGTGAAAAAAAATATGAAGAATACTCCACTGTTATGCTCATCTTAACTAGTTCTTGCACCATTACCTTCTTCCTTTATGGAAAGTGATTTTCACACTTCTTTGATGTACAAAACGAATATTAAGTGGTGACCCATTCTGAATGAGTTACATCCCTTTCTAAACTTGCTTTACAAGAGGATGAAACCTGAATTCTCAACATGTGTTCTGCCATTAATTAGTCTTTTATGGCCCAAGGTTTTGACGGTAGATAAAGATATATGTTTCCCTTGACACAATCATAGAAACAAGACTATCTGAAGCATGTCACTAGTCCTGCTCAAGAAAAGCTTTAGTTGTAGATTGCAATTAAACATCAGACACTTACAATTTTTACAGTCCACTGTTAACTAATCAAAACAGAAAGCTTTGATTTGTTCTATGACAGGCATTGTCACAGGCAGCAGAGGATAGGTGCAATACTATGTGGACAACAAAGAGCCTATTGGAGAGGGGAGTCATGATCAGGTGGAGTAGAGGTTGGGACTTGGTGTTCATGTGCGAGGAGAAAGGGGACATACAGAGTGAAACAGGATGGGGCCTTTCCTCATAGCATGAGTCAAAAGAGGATGGTCAATGCACATAATCTTAATTTAACTAGGTGGGGACGTATAGTCGTATACCACTAAGAGTTTGTCATTTGCTTCATAAACAAATTGACCATGTGACAGTAACTTTGTATCTCCACTCTACAGCTTCTTTCATTCTCTCCCTCTGGCTTTTTTCTTTTGCTATATCTTTTCTTTCAGTGACTTTGTGTCTCCACTCTACAGCTTCTTTCATTCTCTCCCTCTGGCTTTTTTCTTTTGCTATATCTTTTCTTTCTTTAATCCCTTAAGACGTGCGTTGCCTTTTGTTTGAAGAATCTGAATGGAGCACATCCGAATCGCTATGATGTGCGTAGTTGTTGCACACCTATGATTGACTTAATTATTTGGAGATCATTATCGTGGCTTTCTTCGATAGAAGCTAACATACATTAACACAAATAGGATCAAAATATAGTCATCGCCAACACATCCAAGCAGTGGTGGAGCCGGAAATTTTTCTTAGTGGGGCAAAAAAGGAATCATTATAATTTACTAAACAAAAAGCCATATATAAATGTATACATCAAAAAATCTTAATTCCATTACATGAAAAATGATTTCTTGTTTGAGAAAAAGTGAGGAGAGAGTAGAGGGAGGAATGAAGATGCTCTATTGAATGAAAGATGTGTACATGAAGGGGGGAAGAGGATCTTATTTATAGAGTAAGAATACTTCCTCCCCAAGCAAACCAATATAGCATGACTTTTGCTTTCTATATCTAATGTGGGCCCTAGGGTGGGCATTCACTAATAATAATATTTTATAACACTCCTCCTTGGATGACCACCATTCAATAACAGTTGTCTTATTAAAACTTTGCAAAGGAAAAACTCAATGTGATAAAAATCAATGCAAAAGAAAAAAAGTACAACGTTCTACAAAATTATTGAAGTGGTGTTGGACGTGCATAATGCCTTTCGTTAAAACTTTAACTGGAAAAACGATAAAACCTAGAGGAGGAAAAAAAGTACAACGCACATATATCGTAATTGATAGGCTTCAAGATGCCTATCCTGAATTTATTACTCCCCCTGACGATAATACCATTTACATTGTTTGATGATAAACTTTCTGCATACTGATTTCATATATAAGCCTTTGAAATGTCGCCTTTGGTAATGACTTGGTGAACAAATCAGCCAAGTTGTTATTTGAACGAATTTGCTTGATTTCGATTTCATTATTCTTTTGAAGTTCATGTGTGAAGAAGAACTTTGGTGCAATATGCTCTGTCTTATCACCTTTAATGAAACATTTTTTAATTTGTTGAATACATGTCTTATTGTCTTCGTAGATAATGCTCGGATACCTGTACTGAAAGGCAATTGATAAGAACTACGAATATGCTGAATTAAAGATTTTAGCCATACACATTTCCTACTGGCTTCATAGAGGGCTAAAATCTCAGCATGGTTAGAAGAAGTAGCTATTAAAGTTTGTTTAGTAGAGCGCTAAGAAATAGCAGCATTACAATTAAGAAATACATAACATGTCTGTATCGACCCTTATGAGGATCAGAGAGATATTCTGAATCTGCATAATCTACAAACTTGAAATCTTTACAATAAAAGAGTCCTAAATCAATTGTACCATGTAAATAGAATATGATATGTTTGATACCAGTCTAATGCCTTTGCGTTGGCGCAGAACTGTATCTAGCAATTAAATTCACTGAAAAGGAAATGTCCGGTCTAGTACATTGTGTTAAATACATTAAAGCACCAATAACACTCAGGTATGGTACTTCTAGACCCAATACCTTTTCGTTTTCTTCAATTGGATGATATGGATCTTTGTTTATATCTAAAGACTGAACAACCATGCGAGTGCTTAGTGGATGTCCTTTATCCATACCAAAGCGTTTCAGTATATTCTTGGTATAATTAGATTGATGGACTAATAATCCACTGGAACTTCTCTCGATTTGCAGGCCGAGACAAAATTTTGTTTTCCTAAGGTCTTTCATCTCAAACTCCTTTTTTAAATAATTAGCAGTTATTTCAAGCTCTTCTGGAGTCCCAATTAAATTTATGTCATCGACATAAACTGCTACTATTGCAAATCCTTTTGAGGATTTCTTTATGAAGATACATGGCAAATGGGATTGTTCTCATATCCTTCATTAGACAAATATTCACTGAGACGATTGTACCACATTCTTCCGGATCGCTTTAATCCATACAATGATCGTCTCAATTGTTTTAAGTATGTACTCTTGGGCTTTGCTTCAGGCAAAGTAAATCATTCTGGGATTTTCATATAAATTTCTGTGTCTAAATCCCTATACAGATAACCAGCCACAACATCCATGAGTCTCATATCCAAATTTTCAGAAACCGTTAAACTTATCACATATCTGAATGTCGTTATATCCATAACAGGGGAGTATGTTTCCTCATAATCAATCTTAGGTTTCTGCAAGAAACTTTGTGCCACAAGTCTTGCTTTGTATCTAATAATTTCATTCATTTCATTCTTTTTCCTTACAAACACCCACTTATAACCTACAGGGTTAACACCTTTTGGTGTTTGTACTATTAGTCCAAATACACCACGTCTATTGAGAGATTCTAACTCTGCTGTAATAGCAGTTTTCCATTTTGGTCAATCTTTCCTTTGTCGACATTCATTTATAGTACGTGGTTCTGTATCCCAATCATCATCCTCATGTTCCACTGATATTTGTGTAGCTACCACATATGCAAATGCGTCATCAATGACAATTCTTTTTCTATCCCATCTCTTTCTTGAATAATTACAAAATATAGAGATCTCTTCATTCTCCGGTACTGGTGCCACTTCAGGGCCTTTTTTAGTTTCATCAAGGACTTTCGTCATTCTAGAGAGAGTGGATTTTTCCATAGCTTCTTCGGGAGCGTTATGAATCTCTTCAGGAGTGTTAAGTGTATCTTTGGGAGGACAAGATGATTGTATATTTCTCCTTTTTCGCGAAGCTATATCCTTTGAACCTATAGGTCTGCCACGCTTCTGGCGTATTACAGACTCTTTTGTTGCCACTTTTTGACTTTGTTCTATAGGGACATTAAGTCTAGCTAGTGCATTCATAGGTGACTTAGTTACCTTTGCTGCATCGTTAAATGCATTGGGTAATTTATTTGCAATTTCTTGGAAGTGCACAATTCTACGGACTTCATATTCACATTGTGAAGTACGTGGGTCTAAATGAGACAAAGTGGAAGCATTCCACGTTAGTTCACGCCGTTCTTCAGGAATGGGTTGTTCTACAGGAACAATACGTTCTTTATCTCCCCCTAATGGCGGGAATTTTGTCTCATCGAATTGACAATCAGCAAAACGAGCAGTAAAAGCATCTCCTGTCATTGGTTCTAAAAATTGAATAATAGAAGGAGAGTCATAGCCAATATAGATACCCAACCTACGTTGTGGTCCCATCTTAGTACGTTGAAGGGGTGGTATAGGTACTAGAACAGCGCAACCAAACTTGCGCAAATGGGAGATATTAGGTTGATGTCCCGATATAAGCTGTGCAAGAGAGTATTGATGGTAGGCTGTGGGTCGAAGTCGAATGAGCATTGATGCATGCAATACAGCATGTCCCCAAGCACTAACTGGTAATTTGGACTGCAGCAACAGGGTCTTAGAAGTAAGTTGAATGTGCTTAATCAGGGATTTAGCTAAGCCATTTTAGGTATGGACATGAGGGACAGGATGTTCGACAACAATGCCAAGAGATGAACATTAGTCATCGAAGGCTTATGATGTAAACTCACCCGCATTATCAAGTCGTATAGACTTCATAGGATTATCAGGGAAATGGGCTCTAAGTTTAATGATTTGTGTTAATAGACGGGCAAAGGCTATATTCCTAGTTGAAAGTAGGCAAACATCAGACCAACGGGTGGAAGCGTCAATCAGAACTATGAAATACCTAAAAGGTCCACTAGGATTGATCGGTCCACAGATGTCGCCTTGTATCTTTTGCATAAAGGATGGGATTCTAATGTAATCTTGACGAAGGAATGTCGAGTGATTAGCTTTCCCTGTGAACATGGGACACATAGATACCCATTCGGTATGGTTAATTTATGGTTGTCTAAAGAGTGTCCAATAGAGTTATCAATGATTTTCTTTAACACTCCTGGGTGCCCTAATCTGTCATGCCAAAGCAATAAGGCTTGAGGGTTGCTAAACTTTGGGGTTGGTTTAAGTTTCAGGCTTAGCTGTCTCGTTTTACTCAAAACCGAATGTGATTCGATGATGGATATTGTCGTATAATATAACCTAGAAGAAAGTGCACTTAATGTTTCTAGTATTTGCTTTCGGCCTCCAATACTAGTAACGATAAGTAACATTTCCTTGTTACCTTCATTAGCAATCTGAATATGATATCCATTTATTCTGATGTCTTTAAAATTGAGCAAGTTTCTTCGGGAACTGCTGGAGAATAATGCATCTTTAATGAATAAATGAGTACCATTAAGTAACGTTATGTGGGCTCTTCCGGAGCCTTCAATTGTTTTCATAGGTCCAGCTATGGTGGATACCTTTCGTGGATTCAATACCAATTCTAAGAAAAACTTCTGGTTTTTTAGAATGGTATGTGTTGTAGCACTATCTACAAGATAGTGAGCATCTCCATTGTTGTGATCCATACCTTTAAATAAAAGATAATAAAAAAATGTAACTAAACAATCACATGATTAAGAAAAGAAAAGAAAATTTATAAGAGAAATTTCATCAAATTGATAAGAAGTCATTCATCACAAAAACATCCATAAAAGGTTTATCAAAATTAAGAAACTAAAAAATAAATAATCCAATCATAAAATATTCATGAAAAGGTAAATAATAGAAAAAAAAAATCTAAGTGGAGATTCTGAAAAATATTTATTTGGTCTTCTAGAACATTTCAGGAGGAGTTCCGATCTTAGCACTAAATGCCTCATTGCTCAGAGGTTGGCTATTTTTGTCTTCAAAAAAAATCTTTAGTTTCCAAATTTGTAATATCCAACTGGTAATTGTCATTTTATAGGTCAGTATCCCAATCCCAATCTTCCAGATCATTTGACTCTGCAGAATGAATAGAAGTTTTGTATGCTTTATATCGTTTCACCACGTCTTTTGGTGCACGACAAGAGCGTGACCAATGCCCAGTCCTTCCACATTTGTAACAAAGGTCATCAGAACGATGGGTAGAAGTATTCGGTGGATTCTGAGGTTGATCTGGATTTTGTTGCTTCTGAAGATTAGACCACTTTTGGTGGTTTTTGAACTTTTTGTTGGGAGGACCTCGAAATCCTCCTCGTCGGGAGGAGTTTCTTTTTTCACCTCTTCTAGAGGGATTATTTCTTCCATGCCCCCTTCCTCTGCCTCTGCTGGAATTAAAATTGGCATTTGCTTCAGGCAGTGCCATAGATCCAGTTGGTCTGGAGTTATAATTCTTTAACAAGACTTTACTGTTTTGCTCAGCAACAAGGAGACAAGAGATCAGTTCTGAGTATTTAGAGAAACGCCGTTCACAGTATTGTTGTTGCAGGATTACATTTTTTGCGTGGAAAGTGGACAGCGTTTTCTCTAACATCTGTTCTTCTATAATCGTTTCCGCACACAATCTTAATCGGGAAACAATGTTAAAAAGAGCGGAGTTATACTTAAATACTGATTTGTTGTCCTAAAATCGCAGGTTTAGCCATTCATTCTGAGCTGCTGGTAATAAAATCATCTTCTGGTGATCATATCTATCATTTAGAGATTTCCAAAGACCTGCAGGTCTTCCTCTGTGAGGTATTTATTCTTGAGGTCATCATGTATATGATGACGTAAGAAGATAAGTGCCAATGCCCTATTTTCCGGGGACTCTTTATTACCTTCTTTTATCGTCTCTCCAAGTTTCTTGGATTGCAAATGTAATTTTGCATCCAAGTGCCAGGATAAGTGGTTGTCCCCGGTAATGTTAAGAGCTTTAAATTCAAGTTTGGTTAAATTCGACATTATGCAAGAGCTAGTAAGAAAAGGAAATATATATGATCATTGATATGCAAAAGATAAAATATAAATAATAAAAATTGTAAGGCATTCAGAATAAATTAAGGGGTGAGCTATTTCAGATCAAGTTTGCCAATTTAAAATTGAATAACATTATGTTATCAATTTTAATAATCCAAAAACAATCAGTTTTGACAAGGCTTCTGGCTTGATTCGGAACTGCAGGTTTCTGGTTAGAACTTTAAGTTCTTTAATTTTTGAATTTCAGGTTCTATCAAGGCTTCGAGCTTAATATTATGGCCTATTTTATTCCTGGATCAAAATATCAAACTTCAGGTTTGATTATAAATGAATTTTCAAGTCCATATTGTGGATCTAAGAACTTTTAGTTTCAGATTTTAATAATTCACAGATTTGCTGGTCCGGATTTAGAAAGAACTTCTGGTTCTTACGGAATTGCAGGTCCATTTTAATATAGAACTTCAGGTTCTTATTTATGATCCATTCTTGATCTCCCTTTGTTAAAATAATAATAATAATAATAATAATAATAAATAATCATGCATTTCCAAATAAAAGTAATAAGAATAAAAGCATATGTGTAGTTATTGAATTAATAAGAATTATAAATAATAAAAAAAATTATTTTATCGTTGGATCTTCTTCTTTTAACTTGTAACTTGTAGATCTGTTTACGAGCTTTCCGCAGTTTCTACCGGATCGTTGATTGGCTGTCGAAAAAGTGAGGAGAGAATTAGAGGGAGGAATGGAGATACTCTATTGAATGAAAGATGTATACATGAAGGGGGGAGGAGGATCTTATTTATAGAGTAAGATTGCTTTCTCCCCAAATAAATCAATATATTAGGACACTTGCTTTTCATATCTAATGTGGGCCCCAGGGTGGGCATCCACTAATAATAATATTTTATAACATTTCTTTCATTGTAGGAACGCCGACATAATATATGCATCTAGTTTGGCTAAGAAGCTCAGGTTTGATGGCTCTTGGGCACTTTCATTTATGGCTCTAAAGTGGTTTAATTTTTAAATTTACAGTCTTGTAGATTTTTTTTTTACTCTCAGATGTTTTTGTCTTTATTTAAAATATTAGTGGAAATTTCTCTAGATTGAAGTGTATCCACCTTAGATTTGTTAGTTCTTGAATTTAATATTATGAAGATTGTACAAGATGAAATTGTCTCTGCATTATGATTAGTCATAGAGATTTTGATGTTACAAATTTGTTCTTTTGGAGGTTTTTGTGTGGGAAATTTCACTCAAGAAAACCGAAAATACTTACAGCTCTACTCTGCACGTGAAAATAGGAAAAATTGGAAATAGAAATCCTACCATCCACAAAGCCTGCCATAGGCTTAAAATTCAGCTTGAGTTTAATAAGAATGGCAAAGAAGTAAGATGGTATATGTTTGTTTTGCAAAACAAAGATTAAATCAATTAAAAGACTATAACTATTAAAGATTTGGAGACATGCCTCCAATAATAGAAATGGGAATATATTATTCAAATGAAGCAAAATGCCATATCCATATTTATGTAATATAAAACATCATCTTCCACATGAAAGGGTTTAAGATTAATGGTTGTGAATGTCGATCGACAATAGTGAGAAGAATTAGAAAAATTGAAGATGATCTGCCCTATGAGTTATCCACTTTAAAGACATCATTATTCTTAGGCTTTTTGTTGTTCTATGTTTTATTTTTATTTTTATTTGTCTTAGAAGTTGAGGGTAGGCAAACAGTAAATAAAAATATAAAATGTTAAAAAAAACTAGAAAAGGGCCAGTAATTGAAAGTCCTCATTGTGGGTGGGCCTTGTTGTGTACATGGGCCGACATTTGTAAACACTTGTTGCAAATTGGAGTACATTAACTTTTGGACAATCCAAGGCAATTCTAAGCACATGCACAAATCACATGAGTAGGCTAGTATCCCATGTGGGAGTATGTTAACTCCTCACACATTTCCACATTTTGAATATAACCAGTTCGCCCTCGCCTCCCTCGGCCCTGTACTCAAGGTTGAGTGGTGTGGCACTTGGTTTCGTTTCACGCCTGCAAGCCAGGGATGGATCTTCAGGTTGAAAGTCTCGCCATTCACTAGTCACCCGACATAGGAAGGGACCAAAAAAATAAAACACTGTCCATACACAACTGAGTCAGTGCATGTATCTGAAGAATGGGACCCAGATCCAGTCGTCCTGATCACTTGTCTCGGTTATTACAATTCACTTTGTAACAAAATTTCTGGAACTCCATCGTGGTTCCATAATCCGGATCTCATCCCCTCTATTTCTATCCTCAAGCTTGGGTTCAAATTAAGCGGGCAACCATTTGTTGCGCACATGACGAAATAGTGATTCGGCATTGATGTGGCATCGCTGCTGACATGCTGTTAATCATGGTTGCTGTCATGTGAACAATTGTCTAGTGGGTACCCTCTCCTCTTGAATTGGAACTTGAGGATTTAGATAATAGAGGGGGATGAGATTCATCTTGAGCCATTTGGATTTTCTATGTGGACTCTACAATGGAGTTCTAGGAATTTGTTATATGGTTTTGAGTAATAGCTGGGATTTGGACCATGATTTTAAATTCTGGTAGGCACTGGGTCAACTCGCCTGAGTTGACTCGGTATCTAACTTGTCTGAAATGAGTCAGGTATCTAGCTTGTATGCAGTGTTCGAAATCCATCTCTCACAGAAAGTTGTACACGTTTCAGAACTCACTTTGAATGTATGGTCACGTTATTTTGCTTGATTTAGTGTATGTTTGGCATCACTAAATTTTAAGCTCTTATTGTCTAAATCTAATAGAGTTGGAAAAATAAAAGCATTTGGCATGTGTTTTTAGCTCTATTTAATTTAGATATATAGAGGTAAAAGCTCTATTTCCCACAGCTCTCCTCATGATGCATTTTCAAATACGAGGAAGAAAATAAGAGGCGCCCAGCTACAGTGCTTTCAAGGATCACGCCCAGTTCATTTTTTCAATTTTTCTCAAAATTTGAGCCCCTAAATCTAGATCCAAACCGTTGAAAATGTTCACATGATCAATTACGGTCATCCATCCAAATCTCAGCCGTTAAATCATCCTGAATCTCAAGATATGTGCAAAAAAGCGTGAGCCATTGGATATTAGTTTTTGAATTCTGTGGGGCCCAAACACAAAATCCAAACCATTGGAAATGTTGGGAAGACTAAAAACAGCTATGGGGTCAATTTTCAAGGATTGATTACTTGTGAATCTCAAGATATTTGTGAAAAACTTTCAACCATTGAATTAATATGTTGAATTTGTTACTAGTCCACAGGCAGCCCCTTTTTATTTTTTATTATTATTTCTGGGACAATAAATAACAATCCAAACCATTGAAAATGTGTAGAAAGTCAATGACCATTGTGAGACCAAATTTCAGCTGTTGGATCATCACCAAACTTGAGATATTGATGTAAAAACGTGAATTATTAAAAAATTTTTAAAAAAATTAAGGGCCTCAAACACAAGATTCAAACCGTTAAATCTCTTTGGGAGGCCAAATATGGTTATGAAATAAAATTTTAAGGCTTGATACCTAGTAGATCTTAATATATTTGTGAAAAGCTTTTAACTATTTATTTAAAATGGTCTATTTAAAATAGATGTTTCCATTGCCAAACACATATTTTAATTCTACCCTCTTTTTTTTATAGCTCTTTTTTTAATGGTTCTATTTTGAATTGTCTATAAAAATAAGATTAGACCTACCAAACAAGCCCTTAGTCACATTGAATAAAAATTAATTAGGCCTTGATTTTTTTTGTATTCTTGGCCAATTTGTCCTGAAAGAGAAACTCAAATAATTTATTTTTACGGATAAAAAGATAAATTTGCCTCTCGCATAAAATGTCAAGCCTTTTAATTGATATTTCTCTTTATACATCTAGGTTGGGGCCTCAATTAGACTAACTTGAGTTAGTGAACTTTGTAAGCTTAAACTTATTTATGGTATTTGTTTATAAAAATTATACTAGTTATGTATTCCCTTAGGAAATGACTTCTATAAATTAAAAGATAAAAAAAAACTGTTTTGCCTGTTCAAAATTTCTGGTCACATGTCACACCTCACCTATATTTGGGTTTGATATTGGTTAAATAGCTCAATTCTTATATTTTACTAGTTTTCAATTATTTATTATTTTTTAAATTTCTTAAAGATTTTTAAATATATTTTAAGACCAACGTGACTATCAGTATGGTATAAGCGACACTGACTTGCACGATTGACATGTACTCATCTTGGCTCCTACCACTACAAAAACTGACATTGAAATTTAAAACAATAATTTGACCTCCGAGGCCCTCTCCACTGGACCAAAGCTATTATTTGTATATTTCCTCTCTCTCTCTCTCTCTCTCTCTCTCTCATATCAAGGCTTGTCGGCCAGTTTATTCTCTTCCGGGACATCCTATCTCCTTGTTTCACAACCTATCTAGATGGAGTAATGTTCTAACTAAATGACATCCTATCTCCTTGTTTCACAACCTATCCAAATGGAGTAATGTTCTAACTAAATAACTTTCAATGCAATCGAACTGGGTGAGGATTACGAGCTGGCTCTTACTCTAATGGTAAGAGATTATGTTCTTGCCTAGCTACCTAGGGTTCAAATTCTGAGCATATTACCTCTTTTTTGCATGTGTGAATTGTCTTTCTACTTGCATTTGCATATTCTCTTTTTCACTTAACTAAGCCCCCCCACCCAAAAAAAAAAAAACAAAAAAAAAACCAGGGATTTAATTATAATTTCATCCATCTAATTATAAATTGCATCGCATGGCCTCTAGAATACGAGTAAATGGGGACATGACCAAACAAAATTCCCAACTCTGTGGAATTAGACAAGGAGATCGATCACCTACCTCCTTGTGGTGAAGCTTTTGGTCGACTTTTCAGCCAGAGAAGTAAAACCGACGGATATATTTTCTCAGATTGATTGATATTCTCTGATTATGCGTGGGCATAATAGCGTAGGCTCATTGCGATTTAATGCTGGCACGCAATCGAAAGATTGACGTCACCACAGTTATGACGTTCCAACAAAAGTTTCTTCAGGAAGAATAGGATGGCGATTGGCGTCTCTACCATTGAGCTCTGAATATCTAAAACTGTTTTCAATTTGGGAATTGCTTTTACTGTGTCCATTTCTACTAGAGTTAAGACATCACATGTTTATTTCAGATGTTCCCAAGATCACCATATTTTAAATAGACAAAATGGTCTTAAGAGCACAAACATGGTGGATGAACAGTGAGTATGAAGTGGATTGGGCAGTCCGCTTTTTCCTTTTTGTTTTCTGTTTTTTAAAATTTGGGCTTCTAAATCAAAATTTAAACCGTTGAACAGATTTATAAGGTCAAAGATGGCTATATATATATCCAAATTTTAGCTGTTGGATGTTCTTACATTTTTGGATATTTGCAGAAAACCCCAAACACATTGATCTTCATTTTTGACATCTGTGGGTACCATAGGAAAGATTAGAACTGTCAATCCTCTTTGGTGGACTAAATAAGGCTATCATGCCAAATTTTAGAACTTGGTTCCTTCTGGATCTCGGAAAATTGAAGTAAAGACTCTCACTGTTGATGTAATGCCCATCACTTGATTGGGTTTTGTACTTATATCACACAGTCCACCGTTTTTCATTTTTGCCCAATTGTGGGCCCTCAACTAGAATCTAAACCATACAAATGCTTAAGATTAGTAAAAACGACCGCCATATCAAATATCAATTGTTAATCATTCACCAATCTTGATGTATTTGAAGAAAAATGTGAATCATTTGACATTAATTTATGGGCTTTGTGGGCCCTTATATCAAGATCCGAACTGTTGATCATCTTAGGAATGCTCCAAATGGTCATGTGGTCAAGTATTAATGACATCTTCGCAATGAATATCAATGCATTATAAAAAAAAGTTCTGACTATTGATTTAAAAGAGTCTTTTTCAATCTATTTTTGAAATGTTACCAAACGACCTAATTTTACTCCATTTCATGCTCATCTGTTATATATAGATAAGAGATGCCAAACATGGTCTAACTCTTCCTGGATGTAAGCCTGCTTAAATTATTTAAGGGAAGGAAGTAGAACGAGAATGGATGGAAAATGGGGATGCCAATTTGCAAGAAAAACAGAAGAAGAATGGTAGGTAAAGAGATCTTATTTACTACTCACGTGCATGAGCACCTCCTGTTGGAAGACGAGGGTGGTGGTCCAAATGACCACCGCCCATTGCTGTAACGGTTCTCTTCTCCTCTTCATTGCCATTCATTGCCATGCATAACGTTTTCTTCAGTTTTCCCATGATGAATGTCCATGCATTGCAGCAACGCTCCATAATAACAGAGGAGCATTGCAATCATCGGTGATGGTCAGATGGCTATAAAAGCCAGGGAACTCCCTCATCTTCACATACATACACATATACTGACTCAAAGGAAAGAGCTTGGCATTACCATCGAGTTGCTGGCATCAAAAGAAGGCTGAGGGAGTTGTAAGACCCATTTTGGCACCCGTTCCGTCTCCTTTAGCGATTGATTCACGTATGCCCTAAAATTTTGGAGATCCATTTACGTTTAATCATACCATTGGTGTGCGAATCTAATCTGTTCAAAGTTCCTAGAATGAGCCATTTTGGCTAACAATTGGTATCAGAGCCAATGGTATTTGTGTTGGACGGGTTAGAATTACAGAAAACCGGAACCTCTGTTTTCGTTTCAGATAAAAACAGAGGAGTGAAACGAAACAAAATAAAAAAAAAAGGGTGGTTGGAGGCGACGGCCGTGACTAGCCACAGCCTATCACAGGCCTTGCGTAGCCGCTGTGCAGGCGGTACGCAGGCTGCGTAGTGCTGCAGAAGAAAAAAAAAATTTTTTACAGTCGCCGGCCGGCGACGGGAAAGGGCCAGCTGTCCTTGCCGCAGCTGTTGCTGGCCTCGCGCCGGACCCCAGCCGCCTTCCGCATCCCTGCCGGCGTGTCTGGGGACCCTGGCTATTCACTGTCTCTGTTGAAGGAGACGATGAATAGTCCCGGGTCAGGTTTCGGGTTAGGCCGATGACCTGGAAACTAACTCGAATTATATATGGGTCTGAGTTTTAAGATGGGTCAACCAGCTGAACTGACCTGACCCGCTGTTAACGACCCGGACCTTATGTGGGCCGGATATTGCAAACCTGATTTGGATCCGACCCGACTTGCGGGTCAGGCTTGCAGTTTTGATTTGTAGGTCAGGCTCGACCCGACTGACCTGGCTCAACTGGAATGAAAGAAGATTGGGCCTCGGATTTAGGTTTCAGACTGACCCGGGTCGACTGACCTGGCCTAGCCCAACATAACAGAATATATTTATGGCAGGTCAGGTCCGATCCGACCTAGCCCGACTGGACTGAACAGGTCAATTGATGACCTGTGTCTGACTCGACCCACTGGCCTGGCCTGATTTGAATAAAGTATTATTATCTTGATAATTATATGTTTCTGAATAATTGGGTCATAATAAAATTGATCCGTTCCGATCAGAACCGTCCATTTGATGTATCAGAATGCAATAATTATTTTGATAGAACTGGATCATTTAATTATGATCAGATCAAGGCCATATCAAAGAAAAATAAACAATCAAAATCTTATTTTGATCATTACAGACGCATATGATATCGGATTTTCGATCCGTTTCTTTTGTTTTGTTCCTTATGATAAGATCTACCATATTAGTGAATTTAATTCCCCATCCAATGGTTCAATGATAATATCATAAGGTTTTATGCATGTTTAACTCATTTAAATTCATGTTTTCTGCTTATTGTTTACATGATTAATGTTGTTTGAGTTATAATTTGTTACATGCATGAATGTTTGATGAATAAATTAGTGTTATAGGTTTCAATTTAAATTATGAGTTAACTAGGTTGTCACCAAAGTAGCCTAGTTATGATGACACTCATATCTTAAATATTGAATTAGAGATACCATAAATGACACTTAAATTGCAACTTCACTTAAAGGATAGATAATCGACCCAAAGGAGTTTATCTTTCGATTATTTGAAGATTGGGATAAAATATATTAAAGATGTTTTGTGAATTCGTGCTGATCTATACCCAAAGGTGGGATCTCACTTATTCACTTAATAAATTGTGGTTTTATCAAATAAATGAGAATAATAAAATTAACATGTTGCATTTGACCCAAAGGTTATTTGTAATGATGTAAAATTATTATTTCTGTTGTAAGATTCCTTTAAATTTAAAGCATTATAGAGTTGTGAAAGTAATAGTTTATCTCTTCTTTTCTTTTATAGCTTCTTCCTCCAGATCAATGACTCTTCCCTCGTGCTTAGGAACCATTCCCTTATTAGATGGATCAAATTATCCTGAATGGTTAGACATGTTAGCATTGACCATAACTTTTCTCGACTTAGAAATGGCCTTAGATGAGCCCATGCCTCCTGCCCTCATCGAACAGAGTTCTGCACCTGAAAAGGCCAAATATGAACAGCGGCACAAATGTGACAAGAAATGCCAAAAAATTATTATGACTTCCAGTTTCTAAGAGTATAAGGGGATCACTTGATCCAAGAAAACATGCCAAGGAACTCTTAGAATAGATTAAGTCACAATTTGAAGTGACTAACAAGGCATTAGGCACCACATTAATGAACAAATTACCTAACATGCAGTACGATGAGACGAAGGGAGTTAGGGAACATATCCTACTCATGTCTAACCTAGCATCTAAGTTGAAGGATATAGACATGAGTATCTCAGATGGATATTTGATCCAATTCATTCTGGATTCCCTTCCCCTTGTATTTGGCCCGTTTAAAGTAACATACAATCAGAGCTCTAGTCGGTGGACCATAACTGAGTTAATCACTAGATGTGATCAAGAAGAGAGGAGGCTTAAGGTTGAGGGGCAACTTCAAGTAAACTTAGTCTCCCATGTTAAGGGCATGAAAGTTTTTAGAAACCTCAAGAACAATGCCAACATGCTCAAGGTAGATCCGAAAGGTCAGAAACCGATGAAGAGAAAGGGGAAGAAAGGGTCCGAAAAATGTCACTTTTGTGGCAAGAAGGGACATTTCAAGAAAGACTGCCTCAAAAGGAAAAATTGGTTTGAGAAAAGAGGTAAACAAAGAAATTTATCTCTTGTATGTAAAACCAATATTATTAATATCTCATCTAATACATGGTGGGTAGATTCTGGTGCAACCGTTCACATTTCTGGTTGTATGTAGGGATTCCTTTCAACCCGGAGGCCAAGTGATGGGAAACGAACCATCGTTATGGGGAACCGGAAGGAGTCAAGAGTCGAGGCAGTAGGCACATATAGGCTGGTGCTAGATACCGGATTTGTTCTAGATTTGCCGCATACCTTCCATTTTTCAAAGATTTCCCGAAATTTAGTTTCTATTTCCAAATTGGATGTGAAAGGATGTCTTTAATTTTGATAAAGGATCTTTGAAACTATTTTTCAATAATATAATGATTGGTAGTGGTTTATTGTGTGATGGCTTATATAAGTTACAGTTAGATACTTTTTACACACAATCACTGACTACACACCATGTTTCTTGTGGAATAAATGTTGGCATAAAAAGAGGACTAGTAAAAGATAACTCCTGCAATTAATCCATACTGATGTTTGTGGAAAAATAGATATACCTTGTCTTACAGGAGAACAATATTTCATCACATTTATAGATGACTACTCACGTTTTGGTTATGTCTATCTCATTAAAGAAAAGTCTGGTGCTTTGACTATGTTTAAAATATTCAAGGCAGAAGTAGAAAAGCAATTAGATAGGAAGATTAAAATTGTGAGATCGGATCGTGGTGGTGAATACTATGGTAGGTACACTGAAGCGGGATGTAACCCTGGTCCGTTTGCTAGATTCCTAGAATCCGAAGGTATTGTTGCCCAATACACAATGCCGGGAACTCCTCAGCAGAATGGAGTTGCTGAAAGAAGGAATAAAACTCTTTTAGATATGGTTAGGAGTATGGTTAGTAATACTTCGTTACCCGAGTCTATGTGGGGTGAAGCACTAAAGATGGCCATATATATTTTAAATAGTGTTCCTAGTAAAGCAGTTCCCAAAACTCCTTACGAGTTGTGGACTGGTAGGAAACCCAGCTTAAACCATTTCAGAGTTTGGGGATGTCCATCTGAAGTGCGAGTGTATAATCCACAAGAAAAGAAGTTAGACCCTAGAACTGTGAGCGGATATTTTATTGGATATCCAGAGAGGTTTAAAGGGTATCATTTTTACTGCCCTAATCATTCACCAAGAATAGTTGAGTCCCATAATGTTAAGTTTTTGGAGAATAATGACAACAGTGGGAGTAGCGAGGCTAGAAACATTATATATAAGGAGATTAGAGATGAGCCTCAATCCTCTACTCAAGATGGATTAATGATTCCACTTGATATAGAGGCATTCCCAGAATGACCTGTTGATCCAATTCCTCAAGATACACAACCAACTCCTTCAATACAACCAAACATTCCTGAAGAAAATCCAGAAGTATTGAGAAGGTCGACTCGTATGAGAAGGCCTGCTGTTTCGGATGATTATGTTGTGTATCTTGAAGAATCGGATATTGGAACTAAATAAGATCCAAAAACTTTTAACGAAGCTGTAAATAGTGACAATTCTGATAAATGGTTAGATGCTATGAAAGAAGAATTAGAATTCATGGCTGTAAATGACGTTTGGGATCTCGTTGAACTACCTGAAGGGTCCAAGACCGTCGGTTGTAAATGGGTCTTTAAGACTAAAAAGGACTCTAAAGGTAAAGTTGAACGATTTAAAGCCCGACTAGTGGCTAAGGGATTCACTCAGAGAGAAGGTCTCGATTTTCACGAAACCGACTCTCCAGTATCTAAGAAAGACTCATTCAGAATTGTAATGGCCCTAGTAGCTCATTATGACTTAGAGCTATATCAGATGGATGTTAAAACAGCTTTCTTGAATGAGAATCTTGATGAAGAAGTGTACATGGAACAATCTGAAGGGTTTGTTCAATAAGGTAATGATCGAAGACTGGTCTGTAAGTTAAAGAAGTCGATATACGGGCTGAAATAAGCTTCCAGATAATGGTACTTAAAGTTTAATCATATTATTACATCTTTTGGTTTTACCGAAAATCCAGTTGACCATTGTATTTACCTTAAGATCAGTGGGAGCAAGTTTATTATTTTAGTCATGTATGTAGATGACATTTTACTAGCCAGCAATGACCTTAGTATGATTCAAGAAACTAAGGTATACCTTGAGAATAATTTTGACATGAAAGATATGGGTAAAGCAACTTTTGTAATAGGAATCGAGATATTCAGAGATTGATCTCGAGGATTACTTGGGTTATGTCAAAAAGCCTATGTGCAAAGTATTCTCAAACGTTTTCGAATGGAAAGGAGTAAATCACAAAATGCCCCAATGTCTAAGGGAGATAGGTTTAGTAAAGATCAATGCCCCATGATTGACATAGAAAAGTTAGAAATGAATAAATATCCTTATGTGGCAGCAGTAGGAAGTCTAATGTACCTACAAACATGCACGAGGCCATGTATTAGTTGTGCAGTTGGGATGTTAAGTCGATATCAAAGTAATCCAGGCATACCTCACTGGGTAGCTATCAAGAAAGTGACGCGTTATCTCAATGGCACTAGAAGATATATGCTCACATATCAGAGATCCAATACACTGGAGGTCATTGGATATTCAGATTCTGACTTTGCAGGTTGTCTCGATACTAGAAGGTCAATATCTGGTTACATTTTTCTGTTGGCTGGCGGGGCAGTGTCGTGGAGGAGTACAAAGTAATTGCTAGTCACTCCATCCACATTTGATGCAGAGTATGTGGCGTGCTTTGAAGCCACGGGTCACGCATTATGGATGCGTAACTTCATCAAGGGACTTACAATTATGGGCAGTGTTTCTGAACCGCTAAAACTTTACTGCGACAACAATGCTGCTCGACTTTTAGCGCAGAATGACAAGTGTTCCAATAAATCAAAGTTTCTAGAAGTAAAATACCTTGTTTTAAAGGAAAAAGTGCGAAATCGTTTAGTGTCAATTGTTGGAGCTCCATCGAAGCTCATGGTTGCTGATCCATTGATAAAGGCATTGGCGCCAAATGATTTTAAAGACCATGTATTGAGTATGGGATTGAAGATATGCCTTGTAGGAATCAATGATGTATGACACTATTCATTGATCAATTAAAGAAACGATTTTGCAATTCTTACTTTGTTATATATTCACATGTGATAATTGTGCAATGAAGTGAGAATATAAAAGTGTTATGACATTATAGTTCCCATTAAAGAAGTCATATAAAAGATTCTACTTAAGTTCTTGATTAGGAAAGGATACTGATGTTGTGATTGTGGAAGGAAATATATCGTAAAGATGTGTAATCGCCACAATTCGCATTAGTAAACTAACCTAATCACAGATTAAAGACCTTAGCATTACAGTTTTCATGGATAATCGGTGTTTTTTAAATGATGCGCATCAGTTATAGTCGTTTTTTCAAAATTCGTTTGCAAAATAAATTATTTTCTATATATTATATATACTAAGTGGATGTATGGTGGTCATATGGACCAAGTGGGAGATTGTTGGAAGACGAGGGTGGTGGTCCAAATGACCACCGCCCATTGCTGTAAGGATTCTCTTCTCCCCTTCATTGCCATTCACTGCTATGCATAACGTTTTCTTCAGTTTTCCCATGATGAATGTCCATGAATGCATTGCAGCAACGCTCCATAATAACAGAGGAGCGTTGTAGTCATCGGTGATGGTCAGATGGTTATAAAAGCCGGGGAACTCCCTCATCTTCACATACATACACATATACTGACTCAAAGGAAAGAGCTTGGCATTACCATCGAGTTGCTGGCATCAAGAGAAGGCTGAGGGAGTTATAAGACCCATTTTGGCACCCGTTCCGTCTCCTTTAGCGATGGATTCAGGTATGCTCTAAAATTTTGGAGATCCATTTACGTTTAATCATACCATTGGTGTGCGAATCTAATCCATTCAAAGTTCCCAGAATGGGCCATTTTGGCTAACACCTCCAACTTCCTCTTCAGTCTTCACGGAAATGTGGAGATAATGGAGGGAAGCATATTAATGGGTGTCTGGAATAATCCTCACAAAATAGATCAGAAAAGGAGGGTAGAGGAGGGTATAGAGTAGGCACAGTTAGGGGTTTGGGGGTGCAAAGGACATGATGGCACTTGTATCATTCTGTAAAAAGGGTCTTCAAATTTTGATTCCATTAAGGTAGCGTTTGGTTCGCTGGAATGATTCTTAACAGGAATGGAATGGAATGGAGGCTGGAATAAGCCTGGAATGGAATGGAGCCTGGAATAGTAATTCCCATTCCAACGTTTGGTTAGACAGAGGAATCAATCCATTAATGAGATTCTCATTCCGATTCCTGTGTTTGGTACATTGGAATGATGTTAGGAATGGAATAAAATTTATATAAACTGACCAATATATCCCTGTGATAAGATACCTTAAACATGATTTACAATAGCAATAAACATCAACAAAATCTCCATGTAACATGTTACTAAACTTAAACATCACATATATTATCTAAACCAAGTCATTTAAAAGTTCGAATTCATCTAACTTGTCCAAAATAACATCCATATAGTGCTTAAAACAAAGAGTAGCAAATATAAAATATAGATAATCAATGCATGCATCAAAGAGCTTCACTTAACAAAACCCTCACAAAGTCTTCTTTCTCATCATCTTCCAAAGTAAAAAAGACTGTAGTCATCTCATGATCACGGCCTATAGCAATCAAAGCTCTATGGCGTTCCATCCTTGATAGATTTGGAAGCTTGCGAAGTTCTTCATTGATTTTATCTCTCTTTGTCGCTATATCCAAATCAACACCAATAGCTCTACTGAACTTCTCAGTAGCTTCATCAATCTTGTTGCCTATGATCATGGTTGCTTCTCGAAATCCATCCATATTATAGATGCTTCTTCTCCTTTTTCCTTTCTGACTAGTTCTTTCATTATTGAATGAAGCTATGAAAATTTCCTCTAAATTCACAGGACAATTTTGTTGTCTAAATGAGGTCCATTCATTTGAAGTCTCTATAGTGCCAATTAGATCCCTGTCTCCTTCGTTGTCATCCTCGTTTAGTTTTATATCTTCATATGGGTCCACAAGTAACTCGTTTCTTATATAGTTATGAAGCAAACAACACACCAAGATAATATGAACTTGAATATTAATGGGATAAAAGGAATGACTCCTAAGAATTGCCCATCGTTTTTTCAATATCCCAAAGGCTCTTTCTATTACATTTCTAGCAATTGAATACTTCATGTTAAAATATTTCTCCGCGCTCGTCGGTTTACGTCCATTACTCCACTCATTCAAATGATAACGTTGACCTCTATATGGTGCATCAAAATATATTTATACATAGATGATAAATCACACAGCTATAATTTAAAAAAAATATGAATTATTTACCTTAGACCACTTCCATTTTTCATCTACCGAGTTTTCTGGTATTGACTCAGGTTTCTTGTATAATTCTCCCTGTAATATAATGACTGCAACAAAAAACCTTTTGAAATGCCTACTGATTGACTCAGCTGAACTATTAAACTCACTCGGAATTACCCTGTTTTTAACATGATGAGCAAGGATATGCAAGGAAATTGCAACTTGCTCATCAACTAACATGTGTCTAGTTGGTTCCAGCTTTCCAATTGTGCTAAGCAAGTGACATAACTTCACAAATGGTCGCCTAGTCATTCTAAAATTGTTCAAACATGTTTGATCACTCTTATACACCCAATTCTCAATTATTTCTCTATTACCATAGTAATCTAATTGGTACCTAGATCTAACCCCACGCATGCATTGTTTTTCGAACAATTTATATGATAATTGTAGGAATAACCCCAGAAGATGTAGAATGTCCAACCACCACTGCATAACCAGTGCCAATTTCTTCACTTTCAATTTTCTTTTGGTTAAACTAAGACGTGCCATAGCTGTCATCAAAGAAAAAGTTTGATCAATTTAATATAAAATAGAAGAAACAAATATTTCAAAGTTGCATTATAAAATAGAAGAAAGAACCTGACTTCCTTAGTCCAACCCCCTCTCTCTATCTCATCCCAGCCTTCCTCTCACTGTCATAGTCCAGCCCCCTCTCACTGTCCCTTAATCCCAATTCCCTCTCTCTATCTCATCCCAGCCCTCCTCTCACTGTTTCAGCCCAACCCTCCTCTCACTGTCTCAGTCCCAGACCCCCTCTCATTAGCCTCAGTCCCAGCCCCCTCTCATTGCCCTTATTCCCAGGCCCACTCTCATTCACACTCAGTCCCAGCACCCCACTCTCACTGTCCCTCAATCCCAATTCCCTCTCTCTGTCTCATCCCAGCCCTCCTCTCATTGTCTCAGCCCATCCCCCTCTCTATCTCAGTCCCAGACCCCCTCTCATTAGCCTCAGTCCCAGCCCCCCTCCTCCCTTCCTCTGTCCCTTTGTCATTCTCCTCAAGCCTCCTCTCACTCTCCCCTTCTCACTATCCCGAGCCCCCTCGCTCCCTCTGTCACCACTGTCTCAGCCCCCTCCCTCCCTCTGTCCCTCTCGCCCAACCCCCTCTCACTCTCCATCTATCCCCATTGTCCCAGCCCCCCTTCTCCCCCTCTCTATCCACAATTCTTCTCCTCTCTTTGTCCCACTGTCCTAGCCCCCCTCTCATTCTCTCTCTCCAGTTGCCTCCCTCTCCTTCTGTCATAGGCCAAATTCTCCCTCTCTGTGTCCCCTGTCCCAGCCCCTCTCTTCCTCTCTCATTGTCCCAACCCCCCTCTCCCTCTCTCACCGTCCCACTTCTTCCCCTCTCTTTGTCTCAGCGTCCTCCCTCCCTCTATCCCTCTGTCCCTTTTGCCAAACCTCCTCTCACTCTCCCCAGCCCCCTCCCTCCCTCTGTCATAACTGTCCCAGCGCCCTCCCTCCCTCTGTACCTCTAGCCCAACCCCCTCTCACTCTCCATCTATCCCCATTGTCCCAGCCACCCCTCTCCCCCTCTTTATCCACAATTCTCCCCCTCTCTGTCCCATTGTCCCAGCCCCCCTTTCCCTCTCTGTCTAGATGCCTCCCTCTCCCTCTGTCCTAGGCCAAATTCTCCCTCTCTCTTTACCCCCTGTCCCAGCCCCCCTCTTCCTCTCTCAATGTCCCAACCCCCCTCTCCCTCACTCACTGTCCCACTTCTTCCCTTCTGTCCCTCTCGTCAAGCCTCCTCTCATTGTCCCCAGCCCCCTCCCTCCCTCTGTCCCCACTATCCCATCCCCCTCCTTCTCTCTGTCACTCTGGCCAACCCACTCTCACTCTCCTTCTCGCTCTCGCTGTCCCCACTGAGCGACGAGTCTCATCCAGATCCTGGGGAAGTACCAGGAAAAACCCCTCCCTTTCATCCCCGGATCCAACTACTCTGGCGTCGTCGATTCCGTTGGAAATGGCGTTTTTAGGCCTCCTCTAAATCTCCCCTGTCCTAGCCCCAAAAGCTAGGGTTCGATCAATAGCACTGAAGAAGGGAGAAAGAGAAGAGGGATCGTGCATTTGTAGTAGTGAAGAAGGGAGAAAGAGAAGAGAACGATAGAGAGTGAAGGGAGATCATACCGGAATGACTGTGATTGCTCGGCGATGGAGACGAGAGAGATGGTAGAGACGATCGAGGAAGGGAAGAGCAGATAGAGACGAGTGTGATTTCGTATCACAGCAGGGGTTAGTATCGCAGGGGGTTATTGCTATTATCGACACAAGTTCTCGATAAGAAGGAATGGAATGACCATTCCTCTACCCTCCCTGTGGAATGATGATTCCCTCATACAAAGGAATGATGATTCTTGAAGGATGATCATTCCCCTACGTTTTCATGAACCAAACGTGGGAATGGTCACTCCAATGGAATGACCATTCCATTCCGACCTCCATTCCAGCGAACCAAACACTACCTAAGAGGTTGGAATCAAGAGTTTCTAATTGAAAACTGAAATGTTAGACTTAATGCTGTTCTTAATATTCCCGATTTAAAGGGCTTTTATTTGATAATGGGTGAAAACTTGAGGCCAGAAATAGGAAATGTGAAGTTTAGGTGCATTCTACTACCTATCAGAGATGATGTCCATTAAAAAAAAAATATATATATAATGCAGTTTTGCTATAATGATAATAGACTTCGGGCGTTGTTTGTATTTATCTGTTTGGAGTACAAAGAAAGTGGGGTCAAATAATGAATATCATAAAAATACAGACGTTTAAAATAAAAGGAACTTTTTTTTTTTGCAATGTTTTTACTTTTCTCTGAGTTAGCATGTATTAAAGGAAACCCAAGTGAGTGAATAAACTTGTGGTGCCACTTCTAAACTTTACTCATTACTCTATCTTTTTCTCTATTTTTTTTAACTTATGGTTTGTGTCTTATTATTATTATTATTTTGACTCAGGGTATCCTTCGCTAGCCCAGCTTTCGGACTTTTGGCCTCCCGCCTGTGGGTTACCCAATTTTGACAAACAGGGACTATTCCCTAAGAGGTATATACATGATCGCACACATAGTACTCGGATAATACAAGGGGCTGGAGTTGACCTTGAGACCGTGGTTTGTGTCCTACTTGAACCTATTGATAACATGGTTGAAAAACTCTTCGAATTGACTCTTGACTCTTCTGAGTCATCTCATTTTGATGAAAGATCGAGTCAAGTATAAGGGAGACTTAGTCTAGTCATCTCATTTTAACAAGTTAATTGTATTTTGAACCATTTAGGTAGATCTAATCTTAAACAATTAATATTTACTTATAAGAAATTATGCATGAGGTTTGGAGTTAGAAATTTGAAACTGATGGTTGAAATGTAAATTGAAACTTATATTTGATCTTTTACATTTGATATTTGGACTAACAAATTATATAATATACAATATCTTTTCTTTTATTTTTCTTATGGAGTAGTTTTCTTGAACATATAAATTTATTAATTTAAATTCATTATCATGGATACTTGTAAATAAATGTATATTTATATTTTATAAGTGATGAATTTATATATATATATTTTTTATAAAACATGACTCCCCCAAATCTTTGTGTTGACTACACCTGAGCCAATTCTTTTTTGCATTGGACAAGTAGAGTCCGAGGAATGAGTTTTCCAACCTTGGGTAATTACCTACCATTAATGTTGCATATATATAGTTGTTGAATAATCTTAATTGAAACGATACACAGTTTCATTAATTTAACTGTGAGTTTGGGGTCATCTTCTGACCAAGAAATTTCATATAATTTAGTTGCATGACAACAACAATGGGTCCCAACAATTGAGCGGTCGAGGTGAAATGCATTCAAAACCGTTTGAGGCCTTATCCGATATACATTGCTAATGGATGGTGTTGTAAAGTCCAAGTCTAACCAATGATGAACCGTAAGAGGGGTCGGCAGTTCCTCGTCATAATAATAATTAAAAGAAAACAAGTTATATCATATAAAATTGTTGGGACTTAAAATGGTGCTTTCATATCTTCTTTTAAGGAAGATGAGATAATGAGTAGTCTAACCCACTCGAACGACAATGGCCACACGGTGCCACTTGTAAGGAGTAGCTAAGTGTCATGACCTGAGTCAAAAATCCCTAGGTAAGGGTAAATTTTGAGGCATGACACGCATATTCCCATAAAATTTTCACTTGTACCTAAGTTCAGAAGTAATTCTACAAGGGTATTCACATTGAACACATGTGACGACTTTAACGAACATTTGTCTGAGTAAGAGAGTAATTTGTGTGAGGGGTTGGATTGATCTTGGAGGTCTTATGTGCTATGAAAAATAGTTGCTCACAGGAGGTGCTTATATTGAGAGATGGTTTTCCTTTGTGGATTTTCCATTATAATATTATGAAGCAGAAGGGGTGAGAGCTCTGGATTGCGATATAAAGGGCCTATTTGGCATTGTTTCTATATTGTTCTTAATCTTGTGCTCAAATTTGGTTGTGCTGAGATCGGATTGTGCCAAGACTAAATTCTGCAAAACTTATTTGGCTACATTATATAAAGATACTATCCGATGAATATGCCATACGGAACTTATTTGGTAACGATGTAAAATTTTCTTCAATAAACGAAAGCAAGAAAATTATAGATAGGACCTAAAATGTGGGACCGATCTTTTAATGTTTGTGGCACTTTCTTATTGCCGTACATTGGGCCCACCTATAGAAGTTACATTATGGTATCCACCTTTAAAAATTAGAACACGAGGTCCATATTCATAAGATTTATAAGATGTGCCTACCTATATAAGAATTATAATGTGGGCGCATCTTTTTTTAAATGTAAATATAGGATCTATCTTTATAAAATACATTATGGTATACACCTTCAGAAATTAGAATATGGGCCCGCATTCATAAGATTCATAATGTAGATCCACCTTTTATGATCATGACTACGTGACACACATTTAGAAATTATAAGGTGGAACCACATTTTTTGTGATTTTGTACAAATGACCAGCATTTAGAAATTACAAAGTGGTGCCTACCCTTGCCTTGGAAATTATAATAGATTATATATAACGTCATCATGTTTGTTGATTCTAAATACGAGACTAGGATTGTAAATGCATCATCAATTGTGTCCTTATTTAGAAACCAATAAGTAAATAAGTCTGGGTCTGAATCCTATTTTTAGATCTGTGAACTAAATGATTCCGAGTTTGGTTCCACATTGGTTTCAGCCCGTGAACTTGAGACTCGACTTATTAACCCAAATTTTGAAAATTCTTTCTAAAAGTTGGCTTTTTTCTAAAATATTATCTACATAGACCCGGATCCGATCTAAACTTGCCCCATACACTGTTTTGATTTCGGGTCCATCTACTCTTTCTTGTACGGTTCCGGTTCCAATTCCAGTTCTAGATTTAGGAAACTGGCTCCGAACCGGTTTTGATTATGTCTTCTCACTAACGGTTCCAGTTCCGGGTCCACTATGGGCCCAGACCAAATTCAACCCGTTTATAATCCTACACGAGACTCATTTTAAAAATTATGTGGTACCCACTTTTAGAAATTAAAATAAGAGGTCACATTTATAGGATTCACAATGTGGGCCAACATTCATAGGAATTATAATGTGGCTCCACCTTAATTTTTTTCTTGAAAGATTAAATATTTGTTTAAAGATTAAAAATTTTTTCTTGAAATATTAAATATTTTTTTGAAAGGTTAAATATTTTTTGTTGAAAAATTAAAAATTTTTAAATGATAATTTTTTTGACCATATAACTCATAGTTAAAAATTAGAACATGGAGCCCATATTGGAAGGATTTATTATGTGGTCTCACTATTATAATAAATTAGGAATTATAATATTGGTTTACCTTTTGTGATTGTCATTATGTGACCCATTTTAAAAGTTAGATAGTAGAGTCACTTTGAGATAAGTTGGTAACAATTGTGCCAATAAGTTGTTTTTTAAAAAATACAAAATTTTTTGTTTCAAGTTTCTTATACTAGTGGGTTATGATTTTGAAATCCCTTACCATATATAGGCCAAAAATTCGAAACAAAGATTTGGTAGAGGCTTATCCCATGAGAACATGAAAATATTTGAATGAGACAATGCCAAACGCACCCAAAGCTTCTTTGTGAAGTCCCATTCGTCTAAACAGATCTTCGGTTCAAATGCACTAGCCTTTTTTTTTCTTTTTTTATGTATATATACATCTTAAAATGCACATAGTTTACCCCATTTTCTTTTTTGTTCATTTTTTTCACTCTCATGCACCTCCAATTTGTGATCTGAACCGTTAATGCTTTCATGCAGTTGAAAAAATATCAAAGTGTGAAGTCTCAAATCTTTTAGCCTCATGGATTTTGGGAAATATATGAGGAAATTGTAAAGCAACCTAATTCTATATATATGTATATTGCAACTATATATGTCAGTCTCCAATTCATGGTCCAAATTGTGAGATCAACCCCAAGGCATGAAGTTTCATAACTTGGATCCTTACGAACTTTTTAGATTCTTTTTTTTTTCTGTGGCTAAATTGTAAAACTAAATTGAACGAAAATAAAAAAAGCAACGGCAAAAGAAAAGAAAAGAAAGGAGTGGTGGTTGCTGGGTGGGGAGGCCTATCTCATGTTAGGAGGGAGCTGATTACATAATTTCAAAAAAGAAACAAGAGTGCACCTAGCAACCCAATACATAACGAGATCTACATTTTCCCACACATAGATCTTTTCATCCCTTGGCCATCTCTAGATGAGACTCACAAAAAGTTCTCACAATGACTCTGCTAAAATAGTTCTCACATGAGCAAAGCCATATATATAGTGGAGTTAGCAAATGTGATCGGTGAACATTCTATGCACTGCTAGTGGGGCACACCTATTGGTCCATCTAAATAGACAAACTACTATAGTTCACACACTCTTGAGTTTGGATCCATCCAAATGGATTCAATCATTCAATTGACTGCTCACCCCTTTGGAATACAATAAACTTGTGGGCACTGAATGATAAGGTTAGAATGATTGAACGGGCTGATTATTTTTACGGAGGAAGGCCTGAAGAAAATCTTCAAATCTCCTCGGTCCCCTCGTGAGGTAGGCCAGGAGAGGCCCCCTAGTACCACATGCACGTACAACTTTGTGCATGCCGCACATACTAGATAGATCTAAAAGACTTCCCCATTTTAGAAGGGCAATTTTATCCGAACTTGTCCAATGAGATAGAGAAAGCAACGAATGAGCCATGAACTTCTTTTAGAGGGGTAAAAAAAAATTCAAACTTTCAATAAATAAAAAAAGTATAAAAAGAGCAACAAGTTGTATTAACATCACACTTGTAAATCAATTAGCCATTCAATTACATTTTTTTTCCTTCTGACCAATTACATCGACTTTTGTCAATTAAGAATAAGAAAAGGTGACCTTTTTTTTTACCCTTGTTTCTTTTTTCTTTTGAATTTAAGTAAAAATATATTTTTTTATAATATTTTATAGACACAATCAATTATATGCTCAATCGGATGGTAGGCCTCCCTCCTATTGATATGAAACTTTATGACATATCTTTAGAGGGGTGATATTCATTTTGAACGGTTTGTATTATAATTATGTTGATGCCATGATGAATTCCCAAAGACATAAAAGTCAACTAGGGGTGTACATAGTTCGAATTAGATCAAATTGAGCCTAATTTGTAACTAATCCATTACTCATGGATTGACAGTTTTGTAATCCATATTTAATCTGTTGCACATTAAAAATTGAACCGAACCGAACCGCGAACCGAACCGTGGATCAACTATTCGGTTCAGTTAAAACCATCCAATACGCTAATGGTAGTACCATCTATTTCCCCACTATTCTATATGGAGAGCGAATAGCTGATATTCAAAGTTGGATGATGAATGGCTAAATACCTTCATTTGATTTAGTGGGTCAATATTATTGCTAATCTAATCTATTCATTAATATAGTTAGTGGCAGACTTGGAATGATCTTGAGGGGTGTAGCTCAATTTAGGTAAGTGGATTTTGGGAACAAACCTATGAGTTTTCAATTAATGTGGGTCTTAGAGGCAATGCAAGATTTTTTAATAAAATTTTCAAGCAAAGATAAGATTTTCATTATAATTTTAAAAACGGATTAAAGTTGGCGGGTGCAACCACCCCCACTTGAGTATACCTAGGTCTGCTCTGAATATAGTACTAGATTTAAATCCATATCAATAATCTTGGAAGATTTAAAAAAATATGGCATAAAAAATTGACAACATAAAATAGAGAAAAAAATTAAAACAAGAAGTAATTTTATTTAACAAAAATACACAAGATATAAAGAAAGAGTTAATATATGTACTAAAATATACACAGCAAAGAGGCATTCAATGAAGTCAAACAAAAAGAAAAAAAAAGGATAAAAAGGAAAATGGGTTGCAGAATTCCATATATAGCTGAGAATCAACTCAAATGAGTTGATCGAGGAGAAGAAAGAGGAGCCCATTTGTTTGCATGAGGGGAGGATTCGAAGAGAAGTGGAATGTCAAATGCAAATAAAGTTGAAAGAGGAGTGGCTTGATAATAAATGAGTGACTAGTTATTTTTATTGTGTTTGGGATGATTGAGATAAAGTAAACTGGATTTATTCTTCATGTTTTTGGATAGCATGAAGTAAAGTAAAAAAAATTCTCTTTTCTAAGTTTTATTAACCATCCACTTTGAAATAATGAAATTGCATATTATTTTTTTTTCATTTTAAGAATTCTCAAAAGGGCCACCCCCATCAAGGATGACAGCACTTGCCATCCAATGGACCCACTATTAGTAAATCATTGGGGGACCACTTAATGGCGTTGTGACCCACTAGATGAATGTCTTTGATAAATCTATCTGAACACCATATATTTAAGGCCCACCCTGATACAATGCAATCTTAACAGTAAGGTTATTTTCAATTTTTCAACTTAGAAAAAGGACATTTGGGATGTTTGTGGAGCTCACTGAAAAAATGAAAATTCAAACCATTTCAGATTACATCTTTGATTGCCTAATGTCTGCACTGTACTGATCATCAATCTACAGTGGCACTATTTTGATGAATGGTAGAGATCAATTCAAGCATTTCTCTTTTCTCTTCACGTGGAAGACTTTTTTGCAAGTTTCTCTCCCAATGTCTACGTGCAGGCCAATTCCCAAACAAAGAATAATCTCCTCGGGCCCTTTTGGGAAAAAAGGCCATCCCTATGGCGTCCATCAGATCAAAAAGGACAAGATCACCCACCCAAGTCCAGGATCTCGTATAATCGGATAAACAGTCTCGTATAATCGGACAAGAATAGTTTATCATGACAACCATGGTTTTTTTTTTTTTACCCCAGATCTGTATGGTGGCCATTAGATAAAAAAGGGCTAGGATCACCCGCTTCATTCCAATAAAGATGTTTTAAGAGAAAAAAAAAAAAAACCTCAGCCTTACGGAAATATGTGATAACAAGAAGTCTTGGATTGTGGGGAGGAGTAAACTAGTTATTTGGGTTGAGTGGGATAATTAGACAGGATAAAGTCAAACAAAAGTAACTTCCAAATAGACAAATATATTTACCTTACCCAATATTCACTATAAAAAAAGACACATATAGCAGCAGTTTTTTTTTCTGCTGCTAAAAGATAAAATCTGCCACTAAAACTTTATTGTGGCAGACTTTTGTTTGCCATTATTTTTGTCACTAATACCTTCTGTCGCTATTTCTCACTACCTTTTTGTTGTGGAGAAGTGTCTGCCGCTAAAAATGAGGAAATAGCAGCAGTTAAACAACTGCCACTGTTAATATTAAAATGTGCCACTAAAAATGTTTTTGAAAATCTGAAGTGCTTTTTTTAAGCAGTTTTAGCGGCAGTTTTTTTCTGGCGCTAAAATGGTTTTTATAAAAATAATAATAATAATTTTTGCCCCTAATCTTTGTCTCTGAAATTCCTGTATGTGAAATATAGAATCCTTTTTCCTTCAATCAGAGTTTGGTTTTTGTCAAATTCATGCTTGTTTTAATGGAATTGTGGCAACACTCACAAGAAGAAAATGAGACTCGTGGTTAATTTGTTTCCGTTAGTTTGCATGTGTTCTAAAATTACTATTCTGACATCCTCTGTGGATTGCTCATAGTTAAAAAGATAATGCTGATGTCTTTGAACTTAAAGTCCTACCCAAGATGAATTTTAAAAAGAATTATAATATTAATAAATCCATGCTAGTGAGAGTGGGGCCACCATTTATTATGGGAGCTTCTAACATTTTACTTTCCACACCCATAATTTTCATTTTTTTATTACAATTATACCTCTTGTAGTAAAAAGATGAAATTACCTTCTCTATCTCTCCCCCTCTCGCTACCTCTCTGTCTTCTCGGGAGAGGTGGAGAAGGGGGGTGTAGAGAGAAATGGCTGGAGGGTAATTTAGGTATAATAGGATGTGTGGAGAGAACAATTAGTACAGTGGGTGTGGAGAGAAAGGGGGTGTGAAAAAAAAAACATGGGTGTATTTAGAAGCACCCTTTATTATTCTCAGTAGCCTTTGTGAAGGTCTATGCCCCAAAACCTATGGTTGGACAATCCTAGCCCTATCTTTGGTGACCTGTAAATTTTATTTTTATTTTTTTTCCCTTTTATGTTCAGAGCAACTAATCCCTTAAGCCATTAGTGTTATAGAGTTACAAATGGGTATTCAAGTACCCTTTACTATATAGTTCTGAGTAAAGTGGGTTTGCATCCAATTTTTGGTTTTGGGAGAAATCTGGATTTAGATTGAGTTTCATGCATGTGGGATCGAAAGCTAAATCCTTATCTGATTTGACCCTAGGATCCAAATTCATGAGGATTACATTTACATATTAAACATAAATAAGTTTTAAGGGCATAAATAGCTTGAGGTATATTTGTATTTCAGAATCTACTTGACTTTAATCATATACCATTTAATACTTATACCTGTATATCTAAAAAATTATTTTATGAAGCTCTTTCCAATTATAGGTAGTGGGCCATTTGTTCAATTTCACGGCGCACACTGGTTTGAAGTAGGGTTGCAAATGGTTTTCCAATTCTCCGATTACTTGAAGATTTCGACCCATTGAAAATTGGATTTGGGTCCTTATTTAGGCTTTAATAAGCAAATGGGTCTAGTTCTTGATCTTTTTATTTTTATACCTGGGACCTAAACAGTTCTAGTTCCAGATTCACGAGGGCACAAACCCTTGGACCCGAGACTTGACACATTAAATCAATAATATAAAAGTCAATGCTTCAGGAATGTTAAATGTTTTATTATATAGGATTGTTTTTATAGATGCCTTTTCAACTAATACAATTGAAACGTAGAATAGTTTGGTAGGTGATTTTTCATTAAAAATGGAAGATTTAAAGGTAAAGTAACATATAATCAAATTAATGTTCCTTTTATAAAATCTCTATTTACTTGGTTTGTAGGAATGATATTTCTCAAGTTCAGAATGATCGTGAAGATGCATGATTGTTATCATAAAATCTTAGTAGAAAAAGGAGTCTTTAGCATTTATATAGAAGAAAAAAGAAGAAAAGAGAAAAGCATAATTTTTTGTTAAAAACATAAGGAAAAAAAAACACAGTTCTGGTTCTGGATCTGGGGCAAAGAACTGGAACCGGACCCAGACTCGTCCCACATACAGTTCTGATTCCACCCTCTAAAAAATGGTTCTAATTCCAGTTTCATCATGGACTAGACTAAAATTGACCCTTTTGCAACCCTAGTTGAAAGATACCTGTTAAAAGTACCACATTGACTTGACCTGTAAGCAAGCATCAAGTGGCACACATGATGAGCCAAACATAATGCTATCGAAAAGGGGCATGAATTGAAAATCGTCGTTTTCACAACCACAAACATCAATTGAAATTTATTAAATGGAGGCAGATTTCAACAAATGTTTATACAGTACATTCACAGGTTTGACATATCAGCCTAACCAGATGGATAAAATCATAAACAATTCTTTCTCTTAGTTTTATTATTTCAATGCAAACATCAAAAGAATAGAAAAAGAAATGAAGGGGACCCAAGCATGGAGACTAGAAAAGAAGCACCCCCATAATAGAGTCTAGGATGCAAACTTGGACTTTATGGCTTTCACAATCTTCTCATCTACTTGGAATGCCTTCGCCAACACCTGATTTGGAATAGAAGGCTTTGAACCGAAGAGAGTTGGGGCAACAACTTCAACCCCAGGCAACTGGCTATCGAAAGTAGTGATTGCTTGAGCCTTCCCCTTTCCTACATTGTACTGGAAGTGTATCAAACCTCTTGGAATCACAAAGTTCTCCCCACTTTTCAACACCTTGGAGTAGAACACATTGCTAGTACTCACAAACCCAACCAGTATCTCCCCCTCCACCCCCAGGACGAGCTCGCTTGCATGTGGGTGCGAGTGCGGCGGATTGAGTCCCCCGGGAGCATAATCAACCCGGTTCATGGACAAGCCGAGGGTGTTGAGCCCGGGGAAGGTGCCGACGTTGGCCGGAGTCACGGTTGCTCCAAACATATTTGAGGTGTCCGCTTCTTTGCTCAACCCGTCAAAGAAGAAGTCATTTGAAGTCACTTCAGATGCTGGCTTGCATACAAACCCGTTTATTGGTGTGTCGTTGCTGGCTTTTAGATTGGCAACACAGAAGTCCTGTAGTGCATCTGGGTCTGCAAAAGATGGCACACCAAAGAATCCTAGTAAGGAGAGGATTAGGAGAATTGCAGCCATGGTCTTCATCTGTCCTAAAGATTGAAGGTAGTTTTGCTTGTGATTTTTTTCAGCCAAAGGATGTTATGCATATATATATATATACATATATATCTACATCGGTGTTGGCTATTATCCCTTGATGACTCAGTGCTATATTTTCCCTAAAAGACTTAGCCCTATATTGCTACTATATTGCTGATTATATATCTACCACACGAAATTTCTAAGGTGTTAAAAGTTGGCTATGTCAGCTAACCAAAGTCAGCATTCACATTGCAATCAAATGAGGGCAGGACCCACTTTGATCTCATCACTTGCTATCATACAATGGTCTGATCTCATCAAACAGATGCAATTTATTTACCCCTGTCCCACTTCCTTGTCCTTCCAATTGGTTGCCTTGTTCTTTTCTTCTTGGGTTTGAAGAATTCAATGAGGGCGTGTTTTCCATACGTCACAACAAACCTGATAAGGCCCTGCCCAAATAATGATGGAAGACCGAAGATTAGAAGGCTGGTTCTTTGGGTTATTGTTCAAGTAACCGACAACTCTGTCCAAGTCCGACATTTATACGCGTCTTAAAAAATCAAAGTTCAACATCTATAAATTCATTTGTGTATATAAATATGAAGGATTTGGTGAGCCGAGTTTTCGTGTTAACTAGTTACATCCAATTTTCAATCCATTGACTTGGAACAATACGAGTATGATTATCAAGTTGAAATTCAGGGATGCAACAGGGCAAGTTCTTCTGGGTTTTTAGCCAACCCGAATATTTCTGGAAGGGGCAATCTGAATCCAAATCCAATTCAACATGACTTGATCCAACCCTGAAACCTGACCAGAATTCCATAGAGGGCAGCATAAACTCTACCTGACAGCAAATCCCTTGTCTAAACAACACTTCAAATTAAAGATATCTATCCCAATCGTGACTTCAAACAAACCTGAATTTTGATTAGGTTTTGAAGTTCAAGTCCAAGACAGACCAAACCCAAAAATGATCAGCCCAAATTGAGTTTCGGTTAGGATGGGTCAATCAGATTCCAACACGCCCCTGTCCATGTTAATGTTAAATCAATTAAAAGTACAAAGTTAGCTTGGGACTGCCAACAGTGGCGTTGAATGGAAGCCAAAGGTTCATATATCAGCTCAAACTAGAAAATTATTACACCACCTTGGGTCGACTAAGATTTAAGGGGTTTTTTTTTTTATCCAATTGAGGGGAAGTCACAATTCGACTCACACATGCAAGGTGATGGGGACTTGCACCTGTGCGGATGAAGACACAACTCACACATGCGACGTAACGGCATGGCTAGCTCTTGAACAAGGCCACTGGAGCCTTTGCTTTAGGCTTCCAAAAAATAAGGCTCCATTTATTTTGGAATAAAGAATCACATGGTTCCTCCTTAAAATCTCCCATATAATTACCTATCCAACTCATTCACATGATTTCACCATTATCTCAATTCTCCACATAATCTCATACATAATTTCCAAATCCATACTTTCCAACTTTTATCTCACAAATGGTATCAGAGCCTAAGGTTTTGGGCATTCAATAAAACGGGGGAGAGGATGGATAGACTGGTGCATAGATTTTTAGTTGTCTAAATTGTTGCCTTGATAATGCTTGTTCATTGATGTAAGGATTATAGTAGTAAGCAAGTTGTGGGTTTGATTTTCTATTATAGATTGTGTATTGCTGTAGTCTATGTATGTTATGAATTTTAAACCTGCATAAATTTTAGATAACTTAGAAGCATGTTTTAAACTTGAAATAGTGTGCATTCCATGAATCCAACTTTTTTCTCCGCTATTCATATTATATATGTTAAATTTAGAGGACCAAATTTCCTAAAGGGTGGCAAATGGGGCAAATCAGGCCAATTCATGTCAGGTCAGTATTGGGCCCGGGTCACTGCAAATGGTAGCAAAGCCGAGGACTGCTTTATTTCCTGTGGGGGAGAGTGTGAGACCTCACTTCGCCTGGGTCATCCCTTAAAACAAGGCCAGGTCAAGTGCTCCTGTGAGCTAAGATAGGGTACTCCGCAGGGATAAGAGTGGAATGCTTTGTCCCACATTGGAAATATTCAAGTCTTGATCTTGGGAATATAAGTGCAGCTTTAGCCTTAACCCCACACAAGGCCTTTTAAAACTGTGAGGCAAGATTTGGTTAGAATTTCATGAGCCAATGCGAACAATATCATGTGGGTAGTGGGCCTGGGTTGTTACAGATACCTTTTACCCTAAATGCCTCACCCAAACCCTAATTTAAGCAATGCGCCAACTTATCATCATTGCCATAATCATTGAAGTCTTATTCCATCTCTTTGTGGTCGGCTTTCTAAGTTTTGCCTTTTCACTCACCTTATCTTTAGCCATGTTTTGAGTAATTCTACTAGACACCATGATTTTCCCATACTTCCTTTAGGGCCTGTTTCATTACTAGAGTTTTTGACAAGAATTTGGTGTGTTGGGGATTTTTGGACATTAGGTGATGGCTTGTCCCTTGGCATTTGAAATGCTACGTTTTTTTCACTAGAATTCCAAATTTCAGCCACCTAGAAAATTTCTTAAGACTTTTATTAGGGGGTGTTTGGAAATCATATATTTTAAAAGATTTTGCTAGATTATATCCTAGTTTTAGTTTCGCTCTTTTCCTAGTTCCTTGAATATGTAGCCCTTAAAGAGCATTTTATAAGGGCTGTTCGCAGTCTTTTGTCTATGTGCCTGCATCATTCCAATTACAGTCCTTGATTCTCTGCTCTATTGAAACCGCTTGCGAGTTTCCTCCTATGTGATCATTTTTAATTATGTCATTTAGTATAACCACATCCAGTAATATCATATATTTTCCAGAGGGATTTGTTTCAGCTATCAATGATGTTCAATTGCTGGATCTGGAAACTTGCCTGAGGCCAGCCTTTTACCTATCAGGCCTAATGTCCAGGCCCTTGCATAGGCCAAGTGCCTAAATCCTTTGGCCCAAGCACAAAAATTTGTAAAATATGTGCCTTTTTGTGTTGATCGCGTTGGGTCAAGTGGGCTGGGATGTATCTCAGTATTTAACCATATTGTTCGTCCAAAAATGAAAAAAGATGAAAGCCAGGGTCCAACTTATGGTCGTAGAAATGTAACCCAAATCCAGCCCCATTGGGTCTACCCACATCATATTGGTAATCTAGAACAAGCCAATGGAGCTCAAAACTCTGATTCCGATTCTGATGCTCTCAAGGGTTTAATCTAAATCCTTGATTGCAAATATGGTGTGCTCAGATTAACATGACCATCTGTACAAGAGTTTCATCAACACTTCAAATCGAGCCAAACCATCTTCATATTGATGGATGCCACCAATTTTATTTGAAGAATCCATCATAAATATCATAAAATTAAAACTTTAGCAAATGAACAAATATTTTATTTGAAGTAGAAGCGACTCACTTGACGATCTGACCCCATCCAATTCACAATCAAGCTTTTTACATTTATCAGCCAAGTAAGTGTGAGGGTGTCTTATTCAACATTTAACACCCCGTGTATCAAATAGGTGCAATTAAAGAACCTAATGTTACCAATTATTACCTTGAAGATGGCATTGTAAAAGGCTAAACATTAAGTCATTAATTCTATTGGATGTCGTGGGCCCCCAAAACAATGGAAGTGATCATACTTCATACAAATAACAAAGCAGTCTATACAGCAAGAATACTGAATCATGAATAAGAAAACCAACACTAAAGATACTATGAAAATGACCTTCGTGAATATGAGTGGCAAAAGAATCTAACCAAATCAAATAAACGAAAACAATGTAAGTGTTTTTTAATTTTAATTTTTACTTTTATGTCATCTATATGGAATGGATGCCAATGCGATCATGGTCTCTTTTTGCGTGAGGGCATGCGCGAAGAACGAATCTGCTAAATCAAATAAACCAATACAATGGCAGTGTTCTTTTTAATGTCATCCATATGGAATGGATCGTGGATGCCAACACGGCCATGGACCCTTGAGAGCTTACCATTAATTAGAGTTTTTGGAACGTGAATAGATTATTAAGGTTCCATTGCCTTTATAATTTAGAGTATGGTGCATATATAATGCGTGCACACCAGATGTTAGCTTATAACTATGTCTATGATTGTAGACCCCAGGGACCTGATCCGACTTGGTAAGGGTTTTGAACCGAACCTTTAGTCCTGGGCCAGTATGGATGCACCGTTATTGGTCTCTGGCTTGGGAGGATGCAAGCTGGATTTGGGTCTGTTGTGGCAGCACTAGTTGTTCCAAGTTGACAGCCTTAGTTTTTTCTCAACATTATGCTATCTGATCCCTATCCATCGTCACTTTCAGAGCTTTCTCAAATACCCTGGTCCCTAATGGTTTCTGCTTTAAGCATTTAGTGTCTTTTGATTTTCTTTTTTTTCTTTTCTTTTCATAATAATTTATTTTCCTCTCTTTCTAAATCAACAATAAATTTGGGCTCTATCATTCAACTAAAGTATTTTAGCTCATTGTGTTCTTGGATCCATGCAATGCAGCTTTGATCATTGACTTATGATGAAAATATTGGTCCTGAATTTGGCTTATTTTATGCAGATTCTGCTGAAGTAGCTAGTTTGATGCAACTCATAATGAGACCCAGTAAGAGGGTACCATGCTCTATAATAAAATATCCCACATGTGGCAAAGTTAATTAAAGAGGTTTTTAGAGTCTAAATCTTGTGTTTGTCTAAGATGGGCAAAGTTCATGCGTTATATGATGTTTGTATTGCATGAAATTGGGTGCCCTAGATGGATGCCTATCATATAAGCTGAAGATTATGTGATTGTCTGATTGACAACATTTGTAGGAGTTCCAGCCATTTCACTGATAGAGTACAATCTAACTTTGAGTTCACTTTGGATTTTGACTTTTTGAGTTTGAGTTTTATAGAAGTTTGTTATGAATTTTTTAGAGAGTCATTATTGTATCACGAGTTCTTATAAGTCTTCAGTGGTTCAAATTATTTATGAATATAATCTTGTCATAGCGGTGCTATATGTCTGCAACATGGATACTAGATGGCAGGGCATCTCACCCTTCACTGTATTAAGGATGCCTTCCATGTTATTTATTCTGTTACAACTACTGAATTCATTTTTTTACCTTTTCTTTATGAGCTTGGTAATGAATCCATTCTCTCCCTTCTTGGGTGCTGACTCTATTTGAAAATGATATTTGAACCATCTTTGAACCCTGAAGGCCCAGAGCATTGTTGAATACTGTATATTGACTACTATCCTTTTCAACAATCCGCACCATAGTTTTACTACTATTTGGGTTGACTGCTGCGTGAGGCTTAGGATTGTCTCATAGTAATAGGTTCCCCATAATTATTGATTCATTTTGATGGACCCACACAGCAAGGTGTAGAAATTAAAATTCCAATGCTGCTGTTTGTTGGTGTCTGTCGAAGCTTTGATGCATGATAAAAGTTCAGTTAGTTAACAAAAATATATTCTCTTTAATTATTGGTGGCACATTTAAGTTGTAGTCTGAGTACGGCCAGGGCCAAAATCACTACTTTTTTTCCCTATTGTTGTTGTTGTGAGACGATTTTGTCGCTTTTGGTGCCCTCATTTGCAGTAAAATTGGAAAATCAAAATCCCATTCTGTTAAAAACATCTACATTCCGAGATTAGAGGCACCATTCATTATCCCTAGTTAATGTCAAATGCGACCACCTATTACTACTTATACTCATTTCGAATAATTAAAACACATGCATTAAAATTTTAGATTCATGGGACATCAATTTCTATATTTGATCTTTGTAGGGATTTTGACCGTACGGCTGCCCTAAGAATATACTTTTGTCTATCAGTGGTTGAAGTTTAAAAAAGGCCCGCAGAACTGCTTGTACAGCCAAGGACACTGCGAACATTACGATATTGGCCTTAAGATGTGCGGTATCCTCAAATTGTATGATACCGGATAAAATTCTTTTTTTTTTTTTACACCATTGCTTTAACCCAGTTCCTTTCTACCAAAGAACAAAAGACCCTACTGTAAAAACAATTTTAGTGCAGGTCGTCATCATTGTTTCTCCTTTTCTTTTTTTTTGGTTCCGTTTCACCTGGTAAATGCAGTCATATCTTTGCAGAGAGTAGGCATGAAACAGAGAAAACAGAGTTTCCAAATTTGTGAGACAGTGAATATGTGCGATATCCTGTGGGCGTAGGATATCGCACAGTAGGATATCAGACAATTTAAAGGGCAAAATCATAATTTTTGCAGCATCATTTCCCTTAGAAATAGTTCTGTGGGGATTTTTTTCCTTTTAATTTCAAATGTTTGTGGTCAAAAATAGGTCTTAGGGTAGCTATACTGTCAAAATCCCATCTTTATATGATGATTTTTCAGTTGTTTGTGGTCAAAAATAGGTTTTAGGTCTTAGGATATCTATCTGCATTTGGCCTAGTATGTTGGTCATGGATATATGTAACAATGTTATGAGCCGATTTTGATCAACTCCTTGAGCTATAGTGTTTCATTAATTTAATGCATTGGTACTTTTGATGGAACTTGAAAACCTTTGAGAGCCAATGTGAGGATATCATCTTTTCTATATTTTCAGAGGAATAGCCTGGTGAAGAAAGGTGCTCAAAAGATTACACTTAGTATTAGAGGTGGTGCTAATGATGTGAGCATGATTCAAGCTACTCATGTTGGTGTTGGCATTAGTGGGCTGGAAGGAATGCAAGCAGTCATGGCTGGTGATTTTGCTATTGCACAGTTCCGACTTCTTATAGATTTACTTGTAGTGCATGGGCGCTGGTCATATCTGAGAATATGCAAGGTTAAAACTAGTGTTTTCCTTATGAAAATGCTGACTAACTAATCTCTTTGGAAAATGTCTTACTTCCGTATGTTTTGCTCTTTGATTGTAGGTTATAACATACTTTTTTTTTACAAGAATCTTACTTTCACGTTAACACAGTTTTGGTTCACCTTCCAAGCTGGTTTCTATGGTCAGGGATTCTATGATGATTGGTACCAGTCCTTGTACAATGTTATATTTACGGCATTGCCTGTGATTATTCTTGGCCTCTTTGACAAGGTGTGCCCATTATTTTGCAGAATGCTTTTGATCATTATAAGCCACACAATGAGGGTTTTGTTTCTTTAACTTGGTTTATACTAAACATTTATCCTAGTCTTAGTCTCTAGTATCCATTTTTACATAGTAGTTTGTAGATAGTAGATGGTTTAGGGTATTTTTTTGCTCGTAGGCTGATTATTCCAAGGTTTTGATCTTTTATATACTACATTGAGATGAATATCTTATGCAATATTTGTTTTGAAATTGTGTGATACTGCCTTTGCAGTTATATAACCACCAATCACCATCATCATCAAAGTTTTGTCTCAATTATGTTGGAGTAAGCTACATGAAATCTTTTTTTCCATTTCGACCTATCCTGAGTCAAATTGTGTGATACTGCCTTTGCAGTTATATAGCCACCAATCATCATCATCATCAAAGCTTTATCTCAACTATGTTGGAGTCGGCTACATGAAATCTTTTTCTCCATGTCGACCTATCTCGAGTCAAATCCTTAGATCAATTAAACTTCTTTAGATCTAATTTTACAACCTCCATCTATGTCTTCTTCGGCTTACCCCTTCCCCTTAGTGGGCTATCAACTTGCATAGTCAAACTTTTTCTCACCAACACTGTTGTCAGCTTGTATTCAACATGCTTAAACCATTTCGAACGGGTCTCTAATCTTATCCCCTTTTGATGTTGCTCCTAAATGGTCTCGAAAATACTTATTTCTAATTTTATCTTTCCTAGTATTACCACACATCCACTTCAATATTCTCATATATACTACATCCATTGTATGCATATGCTGCGTCTTGATTAGCCAATATTCCGCCCCATAGGTCATAGCTAGTGTTATCATTATCCTATTAAACTTTTCCTTCAATTTTGTTGGCATTCGTCTATCACAAAACACTCCAAAAAAAGTCTCAAATTTAACCATCCCGCTTTTATCTTGGTCTTTTATCTAAGTCGCTGCTCCATTACTCTCTCCCATAGTTTCAATTTATGACTCATAAGTTTAATCCCCCAATAGTTGGTAAAATCTTTTTATATCTCCCCTATTGTTATATATAGGTACTACAACATTTTTTCTCTATTCATCCGGCATATTCTTTGATATTAATATCTTATTGAAGAGTCTAGTTAACTAAATCACCCCAACCTCTCCTAAGCATTCTTAGGCTTCTATCGAAATGTCATATGGAACCGCTTCTATCGAAATGTCATATGGAACCATAGCTTTTCTTATTTTTATTCGCTTCAATGATTCCCTCACTTCAACCACCCTAAGTCTACAGAAAAAAGTATGTTTTGCTAATGAAGTATCCTCTCTTATTCTTATTATCTCCTATATTGTCTTCATTTAAAATCTTACTAAAATATTCCTTCCAACTTTCTTTAAATGGCCCCCAATATGTCAGTTAAAGATGTGACTAGAGTGAAATATACCAATCCAGATGTGCATTTAACTTACAATTGATTCAGCTTTACCTTTTTTTTTCTTTTCCAGGATGTCAGTTCTTCTCTTTCCAAGCAGTACCCAGAACTATACAAGGAGGGAATAAGAAACTCATTCTTCAAGTGGAAAGTAGTGGCAGTCTGGGCTTTCTTTTCCTTCTATCAGTCGTTAGTCCTGTATAATTTTGTAGTCACTGCCAGTAGTAACAGTCTCAATTCTTCTGGCAAGATGATTGGCCTGTGGGATGTAAGCACAATGGCATTCACTTGTGTTGTAGTAACTGTCAACTTGCGTCTTCTCATGGCTTGTAATTCGATTACAAGGAGGCACCATATAAGTATTGCAGGGAGCATCTTAGCATGGTTTATTTTTATCTTCATATATTCTGGTGTTATGACCCCATATGATTGAAAAGTAAGTTGTCGTACACGAGTCAATTTATGTGATTTCTCTGATCGAGCTAATATGTGTAGTATCTGAATTGTTGTACTTGCTCATGCAGGAGAACATATTTTTTGTCATCTTTGTATTAGTGAGCACATTTTATTTCTAATCTCTGCCTTCTGCTTGTTCCTGTTGTTGCACTTCTTGGAGACTTTGTCTGCTTAGGGTGAGATTTCAAAGTAACCTTTATCCCCTCCTGAATAAGTGGTTCCAAAGATGCTTTAGTGTCCTGATTTAATTTCCATGAAGGCTTTTGTTGGAGTATTATTTGATTTGCTAAAGTATTTTGATGGCATGATTGACACTAGATTAATCAACTTCAAACCAAGATTTACGTTTCAAATCTAGAGTCTCCCTATGCTCTCAAGACGTCAGCTTTAAACCATGGCGGTTAAATTGAAGCTTTGAATCCTCATTTATCTGTTACCATATTGACTTCCTTGTGGCAGCAGTACTGCTTATGCTCTTCAGAAATGATATAGGCACGCTTTATTTGGGATGAAAATGAGTCCATGAATATCCAGATACCCAAAGGACCCAAATTGAAAAAATCAGGTGTGTGTCCAATAAGTCGGCCTTTGTCTTTATATTCTGGTCTGGGTTCCGGCGCTCTACATATACCCCACTGGAATTAGTGTCCTCTCCATGGATTTCATGCCAAGGACTTGACCACCCGATGCCGCAGCAATACATTATATTACATATATATATATATATATGTATAGATAAGCATATTCAGTCACTGTACAAGTAACTGGACCATGATTTCGGCCTGTTCCAGGGCCTTTATTCGAGTCTAGGTCTGAGTCTTCCATTTGAATTTTGAGTATGTGTATGGGTACATAATATGGATCCTGTTTGGGTCTAAGTTTGGTTATGCTTCCCAAGGGCGAGCCCAGGAATGTTTCCTTGGGGGGCCACTATTTGGAAACTGGTTTTGGGGGGGCCACATATAAAAATAGATATAGTTTTCTACATTGGTAGGGGTTTTTTAAAAATTTTGGGGGGCCTAGGTCATGGTATTCAATACTAATAATAATTGGTTTGGAATGGGATGATCCGATCACAGCATTCATTTAGATTATATATTGTTACAAGTGCCCTGTGATGGGCTACAAATCAGTAATTATATGGTTAGAATACAGTTAGCACAGTCCTAATATGTTAAGTAATATCTATACATAATATTGGTATTTGACTACACTAGTGGACTGGGCTTTAGTATATAGGTGGGTTTGGCCTGATGGATCCAATATAATTAACACCCTCACTCAAATTGATGCTGGTGAGTCAACAAGTATCAATTTGCCTGATAAGAATTGATGGAGCGGTCATGGAAGAGCTTTGATATAGATATCAACAATTTGGAGCATAGAAGAGATGAACGGAAGTGATAACATCACGTAAAAATTCATCTGGTATAAAATGAAAATTGACCTTGATGTATTTTGTTCTTTTATGAAACATTGGATTTTTTGTGATCCTGATGCACTGGTGTTATTAGCATGCAAGGGGGTTAAGGACTTTTGTGTGAAACCTAGTTCGGCAAGAAGACCACGAAGCCATAGAATTTGTGAACATCTACAACAAAATTCACTTTTGCCAACACACAACAAAACGTTGGAAAAAATCAATAAATGTTGGCAACATACTTTACCAACCCAAAAAAATGTGTTGGAAAGGTGTTGGTAAAAGTATGTGGGGAGTGCCTTTTGCCAACACAAACAAAAAATGTTGGCAAACTTTGATCTTTACCAACATAAAATGGTGTTGGCAAAATTAGATATAACATGTTGGCAAAGCAACTTTTGCCAACACAAATTAAAAATGTTGGCAAACGTTGTGTAACACTCCGATCCCCTTTGAGCCGGATTAGTGGCTCATTAGTGTGTGTGTTTCTGTTGTTTTATTCTTTCGGATTTGGTTTTTGGGCCTTGGATAGGTAGTTGAGTGACCTTTGACCTGGAATAGGTAGTTCTAAGCCCTTTTTCGTAATTTCGCTTTTGCTTTGCTCATATCATATTTGCATCATCTTGGTGTCAGCACGCGTATTTCGTTGAGCTCGACAATTTCCGTAACTGAGTCAGATCCGTTTGGAGTCAATTGGGGAAGATGGACCTTCGTGTGACTTGAACTGTAATTAGTCTAAACTCACCGGACCTTGTTTTAAACTTCCAAACCTATATAGGTGAGTCATGTTCCAGATGTCCAACTCCTTGCCCATTTGTCTTCATCGACTGCATGCAATTCCAAGAGAAGCTCTCCACGTTCTTTCCTCTTCTCTCCACTTCTCTTCTCGTTTTGGGTTGGTGTTGGGAGCTTGCACTCATTTTGTTTTGGATTGGGTTCCTTCTCTCTCGTCTCCATCTGTAGCTTGGTAAGTGGGTTCTTTCCCAACTCTTTCTTCTTCTTCTTCTCCAATTGCACCTCTCATTCTCTGATTTCTATGTCTTCATCTCATGCATGGTGTATCTCTTTGATTTGTCTTTGATTTTAGTGGATTTGGAGCTTGAGTCAGTGGATTTGATAGAGATTTGAGGCAAGTATAAGTACAAGCTTGATAACACATGGGTATTTTGTTTGATGGCTTTGATTTCTTCTTATTCTTTGTCTAGCATGTTTTACAGCCACATTTTGTGAATTTGGAACCTCTGTAACTCATTTTGTTCAGCTTCTGTACCGAATTTCAGTTTCTGTAACTATCCCGAATTTGTGTTCTGTATTGTACGGCTAAGCCGTAAGTTTCTACGGCTCACATTCCAGAGCCTCGAAATTTCACTTTTGTTCTACGGCTAGGCTACGGCTAAGCCGTAATTTGTCCTACGGCTGAGCCGTAAGCTAGCCGTGACCCAAACCGTAACCCAGCCGTGAATTAAACCTCTGATCAGTCGAAACTTTTCCAACACAGGACTCCTACGGTGTGGACTACGGCTAAGTCGTGAAATGCTACGGCCAAGCCGTGGATTGGGCTACGGCTAAGCCGTATACTGACTGTAGCTCAGCCGAAAGAGGTATCAGATCAGAGGTGAAAGATGACCAGTTTAGCTGTGTTTTGAATGGAACCATGGTTAAGCTGTAGTGCATAATACGTCGAGAGCGTAAGATGTCTCCGGCTCAACCATAGGTCCCTCATGGCTAAACCGTTAGGCATGGCAATTCTGAATTATAACTTAGGATAATGGTGAGACTTGTAGGGCTCAAATACAGATTAATCACCCATGTAAACCGGCCCAATGGATTCCTTGGATTGCATGAAGAGTCTGTTAGGCTGTGACTTATTCATGTGAATGTTGATCACTGTTAAGCACCTCCCCATGGGTGTTGGTTTAAGGGACTTCGATGCACATAAGGATTTCATTGCAACACTAGGATGGCAACGGTGCATCGAATAACTTAAAACTACATCAACATGCACGGTTAGTGACAGTGAACAATTAGATTAGGGTTGGCTCGTAACGAACCTTGATTCCGTATAAATCTGAGATGCATTGCATATTGTTTATGGTTTTGCCCTCTGTTCTGTTAATCTATGTTTATGCATTCCGTAGTCTTTTTTTGTTTTCGTCCTGTATATCTGTTCTATGCTTCGTTCCGCACTATGCTTTGATCTATGCTGTGCTTTGGATTTATATCTATGCTCTGCTGGCTTTGTTTATCTCTGAGTTTGGGTATTCCCGGGTGGCTCTGCCCAGAGGTTAATACGTGAGGATAAGATCCGGTCTTTGTCATCGGTGAGTCCAAAGCGGATAATCTCCCTTCTTTGGATTAGATTTGATTGGTATTAGTCTGGCTCTACTCAGCCTCAGGCCTAGGATACCCGACGGGGTTACCTCTGCCTTAGATCTCTGTATCTCTGTATAACTGCTGCAGTGTCGCTTTGTCTTGGGACCCCGGAACCCAGGAAACCGAGACCCGCTTGTACCTTTGGCCTGGACAGCGGTGTTCTCCTCTGCTCTGCTCTGCTCTGCTCTCTATTGGAGAGAACATGGTTAACGTAGTAGCCACTTAGTCAGTATTTCTATGTTTGATTCAATATCATGTTTTACTTCTATGCACGATTGGCGTAGCTTTCTAATATGGAACTCTGAGATTACTATTCTGTACTTATTCACTTTGATACTATGCGTGTTTCATCCCTGTTACTTGTATTTGCTGGATCGTTGTATTCATTCGTGTTGTCTGTGGTGTTGCAGGCACAGATACCTTGCCCAGCTCCCCGGCGGTCGAGGAGGCTGCAGGGGCGAGTGTAGAGGCACCCTCAGGTCTGGCAGAATGGGCCTGATCATCTCTGCCGAGTGCGTTCATGCATACTTCCAGTGGCTTTTGTTTTGGGATTTTGAGTTTTGGTTTCAGGGGATTTGTATTTGGACTTTGGAATTTGGACTTGTATTCTGTGTATTTTGTATATATTGATTTTGGTGTATTCGGTTTTATATCAGTGTATTTGTCCTTGTCTTTTCCGTTTCGTATTTGCTTTGGCTTCCGCTATTTTCTTTGTTGCTTGCTATGATATGTACAGCTTCCGCGTACGCTTAGTTCGCACGTGTTAGATCCCTTGTGTGCGTGCATCTGGACTGGGTTTGGATGCACGTGCACGGGAGTACGTGTGTCACCGGCTTAGCTTTTCGCTAACCCCCGAATTCTGGGCTCGGGTCGTGACATACGTATTGTATGGTATCAGAGCATGCTAGTTATAAGCATGTAGGCATCTAAGATCGTGGTGAGATAACGCTATCAACTATTTGACTCGAAGTCTCATAGGTTGATTTGGGATTGGACTAACTCAGGGTATTTTATATTTGTGTACTGTGTTTCTTTTCCAGTTGCAGGATGGCATCAGGATCATGATCTCGAGATGAGAATCAACAGGGTCATAACGGTGATAGTGGATCGGTACCCCCACATATCAGTAGTGAGGAGCGCATGATGATGATGATGCAGTCTATGCAATCATTACAGGCACAGATGGCATCCATGGTAGATAGGCAAAGTCAGGCTGCTGCAGTAGCATCACCTCGTATAGATCAGCAAGTGATTTTCCAGCCTAAGGAATCAGATCCTAATGCTCTTTTTGACAAGTTTCGTAAGCGAGGGGCGACTGAGTTCCATGGGATAGAGGATGCATTACAGGCTGAGCAATGGTTGGAGCAGACTGAAGAGCTTTTTGATACGATTGTGTGCAGTAACAAACAGAAAGTGGTTCTCACAGCTTCTATGCTTCGGAGTGTAGCCAAGACATGGTGGAGGAGTGTTAAGACCTCATTCCAGACTATGCCCAGTGCCACAGTTTGGGAGACCTTCAAGCAGCAATTTCGTCGGAAGTTCATGCCTCTCCATATTCAGCGAGCCAAGGAAGTGGAATTCTTCAACCTTTAGCAGAGACAGCTGTCAGTCGCAGATTATGTACACAAGTTTACAGAGCTGTCCCACTTTGCAGAGGACATGGTGAACACTGAGCATAAGAAGGTGACTCGCTTCGTCAACGGCCTGAACCCGAGGCATAAACGCCACGTGGTTGCTTGTATGTGGCCGGCTACATTGGATGACGCTATTGACAGAGCTTATGATGCAGAGGCTATCTTTGAGGAGGAGCGAACAGAAGCTAAGAGGGCGGCAGGTTCCAGTGGCAGAAGTCAGTTTCAGAAAAGGTTCAAGGGTAAGCAGGGCAGTTCGAGCAGTACTCCGTTGGTATGTGGTCACTGTGGGAAGGATCACCCAACAGACAGATGTTGGAGGAAGATTGGGGCTTGTTTCGGGTGTGGCTCTACGGATCACAGACGGGCCCAATGCCCGAAGTTTCAGTCCTCTCCACAGACGAGACAGGCAGGACCTACAGCGCAGGGCAGATCTCAGCCAGCTCGCCCAGCCCAGAAGCCGAACCGCCAGACAGCCCGAGCATATGCTGCTACTCATGAGGGCGCGGAGGAGGCCACGGTAGTGGAAGGTAAAATTTTAATTTCTGATGCAGAAGCTTTAGCCTTATTTGACTCAGGGTCTACGCGTTCGTACGTAGCACCCCATTTTGCTGTGCAGCTTCGACAGCGACCCACACCACTCCCATATTTGTTGTTAGTATCCACTTCGGTTGGTAAGCGTGTGGAGTGCAGTGTTTTCTACCCTCAGTGTGATGTGCGGATAGCTAGTCATCAGCTCCCAGTAGACCTCGTGTTGCTCACGACACTGGATTTTGATGTGATCCTTGGTATGGACTGGCTTGCAAGATATCATGCGTGTATCAATTGCTACAGCAAGGCTATCTACTTTGATTTGGGCAGCGGCTTCCGATTTGAGGGCAGCCAGATGAAGTGCCCAAGACGTGTAATATCTGCTTGTAAAGCAGACAGGATGCTTCGTAGGGGATGTGAGTGATTTCTTGCGTTCATTTCAGAGAAGAAAGATCAGCGACAGCTCAGTGAGATCCCAGTAGTCAGCGAGTTTCCGGATGTCTTTCCGGAGGATGTGCCAGAGTTGCCACCAGTTCGGGAGGTAGAATTTGCTATTGACTTGATGCCAGGTACAGCACCCATCAGTAGAGCTCCATATCGTATGGCACCTGCAGAGTTGTTGGAATTGAAGAAACAGTTGCAGGATTTGTTGGATAAAGGGTTCATACGCCCAAGTGTTTCACCTTGGGGAGCTCCTGTATTGTTTGTCAAGAAGAAAGATGGCAGTTTCCGGATGTGCATTGACTACAGGCAGTTAAATAAAGTGACTATCAAGAACAAATATCCATTGCCTAGGATCGATGAGTTGTTCGATCAGCTTCAGGGTGCAGCTTACTTCTCGAAGATTGACTTGAGGTCAGGATATCACCAGCTCAGGGTGAAGGATGAGGATGTTCCGAAGACAGCTTTCAGGGCTCGGTATGGACACTACGAGTTCCTTGTCATGCCATTTGGTTTGACGAACGCACCCGCAGCTTTCATGGCGTTGATGAATAGGGTGTTTACTTCCTTCTTGGACCAGTTCGTTGTAGTTTTCATAGATGACATATTGGTCTATTCGAAGACTGTTGAAGAACATACAGATCATTTGCGAAAAGCATTGCAGCTGCTTAAGGATCACAAGTTGTATGCAAAGTTGTCCAAGTGTGAGTTTTGGCTTGAGCAAGTTACATTTCTGGGTCATAAGATTTCTAGAGATGGATTGATGGTGGATCCGGCTAAGATTGAGGCAGTAGTCCATTGGCCCCGTCCTAGATCAGTGACAGAGATTCGGAGTTTTCTGGGTTTGGCGGGATATTACCGCAGGTTCGTGCAGGACTTCTCGAAGATTTCAGCCCCGCTGACTCAGTTGACTCGGAAGAAGGTTCCGTATGAGTGGACAGAAAGGTGTGAGCGCAGTTTCCAGATGTTGAAAGAAAAGCTCACTACGACGCCAGTGTTGACTCTCCCGGATGGTAGTGAGGGATTCGTGATTTATTCCGATGCTTCTCGAGTTGGATTAGGCTGTGTACTGATGCAGAATCAGAAGGTGATTACCTATGGATCTAGACAGCTGAAAGAGCATGAGAAGAACTATGCCACACATGACTTGGAGCTAGCAGCCATTGTATTTGCACTGAAGTTGTGGCGGCATTACTTGTACGGTGTGAAGTTCGAGGTCCATTCCGATCATCACAGTCTGCAGTACTTATTTGATCAGCATGACTTGAATATAAGGCAACGGAGATGGTTGGAGTCATCAAGGACTACGACTTTCCTATCAAGTACCACCCAGGCAAGGGGAATGTAGTTGCAGATGCACTTAGCAGGAGGACAGATAGTCTTCAGGTGTTGGCAGGATTTTATATGCTTGTGCATGATCAGCCTGTAGAGGTTCGGATGGTAGGTGAATTGGTGACATTAGCTACTACCGTCGTATTTCAGCCTGAGGTGATTCAGCAGATTAAGGATCGCCAGTTTGAGGACCCCCTCCTGGTGAAGTTCAGGGATCGGATTGCAGATCGATCGGATTTCAGCTTGGTAGATGGAGTTTTGTACTTCAGGAGTCGATTGTGTGTTCCCGCTGTGGACGAGCTGCGAGATAAGTTGATGACAGAGGCGCACGATGCCCGATATGCGATGCATCCAGGGAGTACGAAGATGTACCGGAACTTGAAGGACAGATTTTGGTGGAACAATATGAAGCGGGAGATCGCAGGGTTCGTAGCTCGATGTTTGACCTGTCAGAGGGTAAAAGCTGACCATGAGCGACCTCCAGGATCATTGCATCCATTGCACACTCCACAGTGGAAGTGGGAGCACATTACGATGGATTTCGTCTCCGGTTTTCCGCCGACCAGTAGAAAGAACAATGCGATCTGGGTCATAGTGGACAGATTGACCAAGTCAGCGCATTTCCTTCCGTTCAAGAAAGGGATGACATTCACAGAGATGGCCAGGAAGTTTGTTGACGAGATAGTCAGATTGCATGGCACTCCAGTTTCAATTGTGTCGGATCGCGATAGTCGTTTTGTGTCTTCATTCTGGAGAGCATTTCAGGAAGCTATGGGCACGAAGTTGAGTTTTAGTACGGCATACCACCCCCAGACTGACGGACAGTCGGAGCGTACCATTCAGACATTGGAGGATATGCTCAGAGCTAGTGTGCTGAACTTTGAGAAGGAATGGGATACGCATCTAGCATTGTGTGAGTTTGCCTACAACAACAGCTTTCATGAGAGCATTGGTATGGCACCCTATGAGGCTCTATACGGACGCAAGTGCAGGACCCCTGTGTGCTGGGAAGAAGTTGGAACTAGAAGTTTCGATGGTCCGACGATAATTGCTGAGACTACAGAGAAAGTGCAGAAAGTGATAGAGAATCTGAAGATTGCTCGATCCAGACAGAAGAGCTATGCGGATACTCGGAGGAGACCTTTGGCATTTCAAGTCGGAGATTGGGTATTTCTTAAAGTTTCTCCGATGAAGGGCACAGTTCGATTTGGTCAGAAGGGTAAGTTAGCTCCGAGATATGTAGGACCGTTCGAAGTCAAGAGCCGAGTTGGAGATTTAGCTTATCGGTTGACGCTTCCAGTTGAGTTCTCCGGTGTGCACGATGTCTTCCATGTGTCGATGCTCCGTAAGTATGTGCCAGATCCGAGCCATGTGATTCGCTACGACGACATTCAGATTCAACCTAATGCAACTTACGTTGAGCGTCCACTTCGCATCGATGGCACACGAGAGCAGATTCTCCGTACCAGGACTATCAGATGGGTTAAAGTGTTGTGGGAACATCACGGTCCAGATGAGGCTACTTGGGAGCTAGAGGAGCAGCTAGCACGCCAGTACCCACAGCTTTTTGCGCAGGTAGGTAGTCATTCCGAGGACGGAATGATTCTTAGTGGGGGAGGATGTAACACTCCGATCCCCTTTGAGCCGGATTAGTGGCTCATTAGTGTGTGTGTTTCTGTTGTTTTATTCTTTCGGATTTGGTTTTGGGCCTTGGATAGGTAGTTGAGTGACCTTTGACCTGGAATAGGTAGTTCTAAGCCCTTTTTCGTAATTTCGCTTTTGCTTTGCTCATATCATATTTGCATCATCTTGGTGTCAGCACGCGTATTTCGTTGAGCTCGACAATTTCCGTAACTGAGTCAGATCCGTTTGGAGTCAATTGGGGAAGATGGACCTTCGTGTGACTTGAACTGTAATTAGTCTAAACTCACCGGACCTTGTTTTAAACTTCCAAACCTATATAGGTGAGTCATGTTCCAGATGTCCAACTCCTTGCCCATTTGTCTTCATCGACTGCATGCAATTCCAGGAGAAGCTCTCCACGTTCTTTCCTCTTCTCTCCACTTCTCTTCTCGTTTTGGGTTGGTGTTGGGAGCTTGCACTCATTTTGTTTTGGATTGGGTTCCTTCTCTCTCGTCTCCATCTGTAGCTTGGTAAGTGGGTTCTTTCCCAACTCTTTCTTCTTCTTCTTCTCCAATTGCACCTCTCATTCTCTGATTTCTATGTCTTCATCTCATGCATGGTGTATCTCTTTGATTTGTCTTTGATTTTAGTGGATTTGGAGCTTGAGTCAGTGGATTTGATAGAGATTTGAGGCAAGTATAAGTACAAGCTTGATAACACATATGGGTATTTTGTTTGATGGCTTTGATTTCTTCTTATTCTTTGTCTAGCATGTTTTACAGCCACATTTTGTGAATTTGGAACCTCTGTAACTCATTTTGTTCAGCTTCTGTACCGAATTTCAGTTTCTGTAACTATCCCGAATTTGTGTTCTGTATTGTACGGCTAAGCCGTAAGTTTCTACGGCTCACATTCCAGAGCCTCGAAATTTCACTTTTGTTCTACGGCTAGGCTACGGCTAAGCCGTAATTTGTCCTACGGCTGAGCCGTAAGCTAGCCGTGACCCAAACCGTAACCCAGCCGTGAATTAAACCTCTGATCAGTCGAAACTTTTCCAACACAGGACTCCTACGGTGTGGACTACGGCTAAGCCGTGAAATGCTACGGCCAAGCCGTGGATTGGGCTACGGCTAAGCCGTATACTGACTGTAGCTCAGCCGAAAGAGGTATCAGATCAGAGGTGAAAGATGACCAGTTTAGCTGTGTTTTGAATGGAACCATGGTTAAGCTGTAGTGCATAATACGTTGAGAGCGTAAGATGTCTCCGGCTCAACCATAGGTCCCTCATGGCTAAACCGTTAGGCATGGCAATTCTGAATTATAACTTAGGATAATGGTGAGACTTGTAGGGCTCAAATACAGGTTAATCACCCATGTAAACCGGCCCAATGGATTCCTTGGATTGCATGAAGAGTCTGTTAGGCTGTGACTTATTCATGTGAATGTTGATCACTGTTAAGCACCTCCCCATGGGTGTTGGTTTAAGGGACTTCGATGCACATAAGGATTTCATTGCAACACTAGGATGGCAACGGTGCATCGAATAACTTAAAACTACATCAACATGCACGGTTAGTGACAGTGAACAATTAGATTAGGGTTGGCTCGTAACGAACCTTGATTCCGTATAAATCTGAGATGCAATGCATATTGTTTATGGTTTTGCCCTCTGTTCTGTTAATCTATGTTTATGCATTCCGTAGTCTTTTTTTGTTTTCGTCCTGTATATCTGTTCTATGCTTCGTTCCGCACTATGCTTTGATCTATGCTGTGCTTTGGATTTATATCTATGCTCTGCTGGCTTTGTTTATCTCTGAGTTTGGGTATTCCCGGGTGGCTCTGCCCAGAGGTTAATACGTGAGGATAAGATCCGGTCTTTGTCATCGGTGAGTCCAAAGCGGATAATCTCCCTTCTTTGGATTAGATTTGATTGGTATTAGTCTGGCTCTACTCAGCCTCAGGCCTAGGATACCCGACGGGGTTACCTCTGCCTTAGATCTCTGTATCTCTGTATAACTGCTGCAGTGTCGCTTTGTCTTGGGACCCCGGAACCCAGGAAACCGAGACCCGCTTGTACCTTTGGCCTGGACAGCGGTGTTCTCCTCTGCTCTGCTCTGCTCTGCTCTCTATTGGAGAGAACATGGTTAACGTAGTAGCCACTTAGTCAGTATTTCTATGTTTGATTCAATATCATGTTTTACTTCTATGCACGATTGGCGTAGCTTTCTAATATGGAACTCTGAGATTACTATTCTGTACTTATTCACTTTGATACTATGCGTGTTTCATCCCTGTTACTTGTATTTGCTGGATCGTTGTATTCATTCGTGTTGTCTGTGGTGTTGCAGGCACAGATACCTTGCCCAGCTCCCCGGCGGTCGAGGAGGCTGCAGGGGCGAGTGTAGAGGCACCCTCAGGTCTGGCAGAATGGGCCTGATCATCTCTGCCGAGTGCGTTCATGCATACTTCCAGTGGCTTTTGTTTTGGGATTTTGAGTTTTGGTTTCAGGGGATTTGTATTTGGACTTTGGAATTTGGACTTGTATTCTGTGTATTTTGTATATATTGATTTTGGTGTATTCGGTTTTATATCAGTGTATTTGTCCTTGTCTTTTCCGTTTCGTATTTGCTTTGGCTTCCGCTATTTTCTTTGTTGCTTGCTATGATATGTACAGCTTCCGCGTACGCTGTAACACACCGACCCGAGTTGACCCGGATTAGTGGGTAATTGCGTGTGTTTTTATCGCTAAGTGTGTTTTGATTTGGTTTGTTTTTGGCTTTGAGTTGTAGAGAGATCGTTTGGGTTGAGTTTGACTTGGTCTAAGTAGATCGAGCCCTTTTTCGTAATTTTGGCTTTTGATTGACCTTGTCAGTTTTGCGTCATTTTGACGTCAGCGCGTGTATTTCGTTGAGCTTGTCAATGTTCGTAACTGTCTTGGCTTCGAATGAGTTCGTTTGCTCTTGTTGGACCGTCATTTGACTCAAACTGCTATTGATATAAACTGGTTGGACTTAAGTGCAATTTGGACTCAAATTAAGTTATAAATATCCCACCAACTCCCTTCTCTTTCTTTCGATCGCCTCTGTCTCTCTCTCAGCTCGTTTCTCTCTCTCGGTGCAGCTCTCTCTTTCTCTCCTCCTTTTTCTTTGATCGGTTGCTTGCTTGAGGGGGGAAGAAAGGAGCACTTTGTGTGTGTTTTCCGGTGGACTGAGCCAAGCAACAAAGTGATTCCATCCGTGAGGCAAGTATAAGCCCAAGTTGTATGAACACCGATTGATAGTGATTTGATTGTTGTGTTCTTGTGCTTCATTGTGTTTTTCAGTAGTAGACAGCCCCATTGAGTTTGTTTCACTGTTATTTTGTTGTTTGCAGCCGTTTTGTTCAGTTTCTGTATGTCTGTAATGATTCCAGGAAAAATGACTCCGTGCACTCACGGCTAAGCCGTGAAATGTGCTACGGCTAAGCCGTAAAATGGCTTACGGCTAAGCCGAGACCCAACCGTAACCCAAACCGTAGAACAGTACAGACTGTTAGCTGAAAATAACTGGATGTTGGCAATTTGACATTCTTCTACGGCCCAGCCTGATCTACGCCGTACATTGGCTTACGGCTAAGCCGTGGACCAGGATACGGCTGAGCCGTAGAGCAAAATACGGTTAAGCCGTAAATCCGAAGGGATATTTGGGGAACCTCAGCTCAGCCGCAGTGCATAGTACGGCTAAGCCGTAAGATGCCACGGCTAAGCCGTAAGGTTACCTACGGCTACACCGTGAGACCCTGAGAATTGAATGAAAAGGGACTAGGTTTAAGTAAAAGACCGTAGATGACTTTCATGTTAGAATGTAGTTAACCTGGACATGCCCAATGGAATGTTGAGTGACATGAATGATCTCATGGGCTGTGAATCATTCATGCTTGTTATCCAGTTGTTTAGCACCTCCCCATGGGTGTTGGTTTAAGGGACTTCGGTGCACACCCCTGACCCTGCAACACTAGACATGGTGCATCGAACAACTTAAAACTACATCAACATGCACGGTTAGAAACACTGGATAATTAGTGTAGGATTGGCTTGTAATTGATCCTTGACTCGTATAAGTCCTTGATTTATTGATTTGTACAGCATATTGATTTCGGTTATGCCCTCTTATGTGTTCTGCGCTGGACCTCTCGATTTTGTGGGAAATGCAGCAACCCCAGAGCGAAGCCCGGGCGGAACCATCTTATTGTTGTATTGGTATCATTGTTATCATCGCTCCACTGGAGTGCTTGCATAATTGTTATTAGTACTTGAGATTGTTCTAGGTAACTGTTTATTGGCATTCGGTCTTGTTATTGCATTCAGTGTCCGTATCAGTTATGGGATGCACTTCCTATTGTTCGTTCAGTATGATATGTATGATATGTGAGATCTGTAAGTGATGTGACATGATTGATTGATTGATTGATTGAGGTGCATCATCTGATTTGATTGTGATTGGTATTGGCACTACTGAGCCTCAGCCTTAGGATACCCGACGGGGTTAACTTTGGTTTAGTTTAAGTGTTTACCTCTGCAGAGTGAATTGTCCTGGGACTCCGGACCCCGGGAACTAGAGACCCATGTGTACCCTGGCCCGGTCGCTGGTGTTCTCATCCTGACTGCTCTCGTAAGGGAGAAAATGGCCAATGTAGTAGCCACTTGAATGTTATCTGTTTATGATGATTCTTACAGCATGCTTATTCATTGCATAAATTGTTTTAGTATACGAACATGCTTTCTATGGATATTGCATTATGCTTATTGTTCAGTATTATTCAGTATTAGACACGATTCGTGTTATCTTCTTGTTGGCTTATACTTTGCTAAGTCGTTGTACTTATTCGTTGTCTTTGTGTGTTGCAGGCTCAGATCCCTCTCCCGATCCTGCGTCGGTCGACCCGACTGCAGGAGAGGCTCGCGAGGCCCCTTTCGGCCTAGAGGAGTGGACTTGATCCCTTCTCCAGAGTACGGTTTGCATCATTTTGGTTTCCCCATTCCTTGAGTTGGAGTCTATTGTATTGAGGGGATTTTTCTGTACTTGTAGCGTGGGCTTTGAGTGATACGTGTCTTTGATTTTGATTATTGTAAGCCCGCTCTACTGTCATACGTTCTTGTAATAGATTCTTATTATCAGTTCATGATCTTTTGTGTAATCCATTGTATCTTTTGAGTTGAGTGTGTTGCTATATGCCTTGATACGTACAGCTTCCGCGTACAGTTGTTTGCACGTGTGAATGATCCCTTGTGTGTGTATGCTTGGACGGGGTCCAGGTGTGCGTGCACGGGAGTACGTGTGTCATTGGTTAGGCTTCCTCTGACCCCCGGTCCCTGGGCTCGGGTTGTGACATACGCTTAGTTCGCACGTGTTAGATCCCTTGTGTGCGTGCATCTGGACTGGGTTTGGATGCACGTGCACGGGAGTACGTGTGTCACCGGCTTAGTTTTTCGCTAACCCCCGAATTCTGGGCTCGGGTCGTGACACGTTGATCTCTACCAACATAAATGGGTGTTGAGAGAAGTAGAAAAATAGGTTGGTAAATAAACTTTTGCCAACACAAACAAAAAATGTTGGCAAATTTTGATCTTTACCAACATAAAATGGTGTTGGCAAAATTAGATATAACATGTTGGCAAAGCAACTTTTGCCAACACAAACAAAAAATGTTGGCAAACGTTGATCTCTACCAACATAAACGGGTGTTGAGAGAAGTAGAAAAATAGGTTGGTAAATAAACTTTTGCCAACACAAACAAAAAATGTTGGCAAAAGTACTTCCCCCTTATGACTTTTTCCGACACATTCTCATTTGCGTTGGTAAAAGGTGACATTTTACCAACGCATATTTTATTGTGTTGGCAAAAGGGTATGTTCACCAACACAAATAATACTTCGTTGGCAAAAGTACTTCCTCCTTATGACTTTTTTCGACACATTATCATTTGCGTTGGCAAAAGGTAACATTTTACCAACGCATATTTTATTGTGTTGGCAAAAGTGTAAGTTCACCAACACAAATAATACTTCGTTGGCAAAAGTACTCCCCCTTTATGACCTTTTCCGATACATTCTCATTTGCGTTGGTAAAAGGTAACATTTTACCAACGCATATTTTATTGTGTTGGCAAAAGGGTAAGTTCACCAACACAAATAATACTTCGTTGGCAAAAGTACTCCCCCTTATGACTTTTTCCGACACATTCTCATTTGCGTTGGTAAAGGTAACATTTTACCAACGCATATTTTTTTGTGTTGGTAAAAAGGTAAGTTTACCAACACAAATAATACTTCGTTGGCAAAAGTACTCCCCCCTTATGACTTTTTCCGACACATTCTCATTTATGTTGGCAAAAGAGTATTTCTACCAATGCAACTAATAATACGTTGGTAAAAGTATTCCTTCCTTTGACTGTTCCCAACACATCCTCATTTGTGTTGGCAAAAAGTACCCTTGACCAACGCATTTTGGGTTGTATTGGTAAAAAGTGTTGGTAAAGATGTAATTTGTTGTAGTGATGTTAGAGACATAGCACGATATTCTGCCTCTGTTGATGATTTCGAAACTTTGTCCTATTTTTTTACTTTCCAAGATATAAGAGCATCACCTAAGTACATTCACCAGCCAGTAGTAGAATGACCAGTGTAAGGGCAACCTGCCTAATCCACATTCGAATAAGCAGTTAAATGAAATGGAGACCCAACCGGGAAAAACAAGCCCTTGTGAGGAGTGCCAAGAAGATATCGAATATTTGAATTGCCGCTAAATGAAGATGATGAAACTTGGTCATGAACTAACTTAAGAGGTTAACTACATAACTGATGTCTAGTCGAGTGGTGGTTAAATAGATTAGACTGTTGACAAGTTGTCTATAATATGTAGGATCAGGGGGATGATTACCAATCTCACTATGGAGTTTAAGATTAATTTCAAGAGGAGAATCCACAGGTGTTGAGTTGGACAGATCAGTTGATTCGATTAAATCCATAGTATACTTACATTGGTGACGAATTAACCCTTTCTCAAATTGATGAATTTCTAGTCCTAGAAAATAGTTTAGAGGTCCCAAGTCTTCCATGTGAAATGATTGATGAAGGGAGAGATGGGGATCTGTAATCATGGCAGTGTTTGTGCCTATGATGATAATATCATCGACATATACAAGAACGATGATAATGCCTTTGGAGCTCTGAGGAAGAAACCCCGATGGATAGCGGCTTCGTTAAAAACACAACTTTAGTAGTGCATCCTTAAATTTTTCAAACCATGCTTTGGGTGACTGCTGGAGTCCATACAAGGAACGTATCAGTCGAGCAACTTGTCATTCAGATGAGTTGGGGAACCCTCAGGGAAGGTAATATAAACTTTAAAGGAGACTAGAAAAATCCAGAAAAATGCTCTAAATAACCTAGAAATCCTGTTGACCAAGAATGTAAGAGTTGCTGGTGGAGACAATTTGCGATCATAGGTGGGCCACTTTGATCAAGAATAAATCTTTGACGGCAGTGATAAATTAGTGAAGAGAAGAAGATGACAGTGACCCAATAATAAGATGAGACCACTTGATCACTAAAAAGAGGACTTCTTCAGCCAGAAGAGGATCTGCAAACTTCATCTTCAAACAAAGAAAGAACCAGCTTTAATACCATGTCACGGTGTTCAATACTTATAATAAATGGTTTGGAATGGGATGATCCGATCCCAGTATTCATTTAGATTATATAGTGTAACAAGTGCCCTGTCATGGGCTACAAATCAGCAATTACATGGTCAGAATACAGTCAGCATAGTCCTAATATGTTAAGTAATATCTGTACATAACATTGTTATTTGACTACACTAGTGGGATGGGCTTTAGTATGCAGGTGGGTTTGGCCTGACGGTTCTAATATCATTAACAAGCCATGTGTAAAAACATATTAAAAAGTTAAAGAGGGTTTATTAAATTTTTAGAGAGAAGGGGGGGGAGGGGTGGGGTCGGTGCACTATCTAGAAAAAGGTTTTGGGAGGGCCACACATATGAAATATATATCGTTATCAAAATATGTAGGTTTTTTTTTGTTGGAGGGTGGGGCATGGCCCCTGCTAGCACCCCCCTAGGTCCGCCCATGATGCGTCCTTACTAAATTTGGGTTTGGGTCCTGATACAATATGAAACTTGTTATAGACTAACGTACTGTTTGACAACTATTGGGTACGATTTCACTTTCCATATAATTTTTTTTTCTCATACTATAACATCTCCTCCTCACATAGTGATCTGCCACCACTGTAATGATACTCATTAGAGTTTTGTAGGTCCTCAATTCAGTTAAGCATGAAAATTTTGGCATCATTCTGGATTTATCAAACTACTTGGGCTGAAACATCCTTGAGGTTCGTCAAACAGTACATCCCATGATCAGATCGTTCCCTTTTTCTGCACAGGTAGGTCATAGGGAACATCAGTCTTGTTGCCTTCTGCCATGACCTCAAGACTAGTCCAGCCCACTGCTTACATAGCTCAACTCACCATTGACATGGTACATGGGCACATCATCACCTTTCAATCTCCCACCTAGGGGTGGCAACATGTGGGGGCAGGGAATAGCCATTGCTGTCCCAAAATGTTTTAAATATGATATATCTAACAACATCACCTCCTTGTCACTTGCACAATAGAAAAGATTTGGGAAGCATACGAGCAGAGAATCAGCTGCCCACACATCATGCTAGAAGAGAATCCCCTCCCCATTACCTACTTTGAATTTTACATGTTTAAAAAGGTGTCCTTGGCCGAAATGATACCTTTCCAAATGCTTGAGTTATGAAATGAGGGATCTTTAATATTCCAACCATTCCTCATAAGTCATAACAGCATATTTGGTTGAGATGACATGAAACCATAAGCTTTTTTGCTCTTCTCCCAATCTCCACAGCCACTTACCCAAGAGAGCCTTGTTCATTTGATTGAAAGGCCTCATGCCTAATCATCCTCTTTTCTTGGGTTTGCACACAGATCTCCAATTTACCTAGTGGAATTTCTTCTTATCTTCCTTCCCTTGCCAGAGAAAGTCCCTTTGAAGCTTGTCTATATGATTGAACACCGAAACAAGGCACTTAAATAATGTCATGAAGTAAATGGGTAGATTGGAGAGAGCTGCCTTTATTAGAGTGATTCTGCATCCTAAGGATAAATAATTGGCTTTCCATGACACAAGCTTCTTTTCAACTCTTCTAACATTAGATTCCACATAGCTTTAGAGGATTTGCCAATGCATAAGGGCAATCCCAAATATGAGGTTGGTAAGGCTGAAACCTTGCACCCCAATATGTGGGCTAGATCACCTAAACTTTGATCATTTGTTCTAATTCCAATCAATTCGCTTTTGTGAAAGTTAACTTTCAAGCCTGAGATAGCTTCAAAGCTCAATAGGATCTCTTTGACATTCATAATATCCTCTTTCTTTGCATTGCAAAAGATAAGTGTCGTCTGCCAGCTGAAGATGACTAATCATTGGAGAGCCTTGAGACGGTTGGAAGCCATGGATTAATCCAGAGTCTTTAGCCTTGGATGTTATCCTACTGAGTGCCTCCCCCACAATGACGAAGAGGAAGGGAGAAAGAGGGTCTCCCTAACGAAGACCCCTACTGGCATGGAAGAAACCTTTTGGGGAGCCATTAATGGGAACTTCTCGAATCCAACTTCTCCAATTATCACCAAAACCCATTCTACGAAGCATGTAGAAAAGGTAGCCGTAGTTCAAACTACCATATGCCTTCTCAAGATCTAGCTTGCAAAGCACCCCAAGGAGATTGTCTCTATCTAGAATGAATGCTTCATTTGCTATTAGGGCCTCATCTAAAATCTGCCTTCAATGAACAAAAGCCCTTTGAGAATGGGAGATGATAAAAGGCAGCACCTTCTTAATTGTGCTCACTAACGTTTGATAATATTTGTAGATGCCACCAATTAGGCTAATGGCTCTGAAGTCTTTGATCAACTCCGCACCTTGCTTCTTGGGAATGAGAGCAATAAACAAGGCTCCAAGGTTCTTTGAAAGCTTTCCCCTTTTTGGTGAAATTCCCACATAAAATCCATCACAGCCATCTTTACATCGGCCTATAAGCATTTGAAAAAAGGCTCCTTGGAATCCATCTGGGTCGGGCGCTTTATCATCTCCCGAATCAAACACCGCCTGTCTCACCTCCTTTTCCTCGAACTCCCTCTCCAACCAAGAGGCTCTATCTTCGCCAATGGAGAAGAAAGGAAGGTTCTCCAAGGAAGGCGTAGACCAATCTTCCTAGGAATAAAGGTTGGTAAAGAAATCTACAACATGATTGATTATGTCTTCTCAGTTCTCTAATGGTGACGCTTCATATAAGAGGTGGGAATTCCTATTAGTCCTTTGTCTTGTCGATGCAATACCATGAAAGAAACTGGCATTCCTATCCTCCTCTTTCAGCCACTTGCACCAAGATCGTTGTCTCCCCTTAATTCCTCATCCCTCAACTTTCTTTGAAAATCCTCGTTTAACTCCATTGTTCTGGATAATCCATTCTCTGAAAACTAAGAAGACTCTTTTTTCCTGTCTAGATTCTCAATTTCATCTAGGGGGGCAGTTTTCAGGGTGACAACCTCTTGGAGTGAAAAAATTTGTAAACCATTTCAACCCACTTTTATTTTAGGGCCCTTTACGTAGAACTCCAATTTTTAAAGTTTTTTTTATTGATATAAGTCCAGGTGCCAACATTTTAACTGTTCTAGTCTAGTTCGACATGAAAAGACAATTGTACCATTCATATGAATAAAAGCACATGAATTCTTTCAACTCACTTCATTACCTTTTCTTGTGAGCGAAGTGACACATGAAGCGATTTCTCTTCCATCTCTTCTTCTTCCGTAGTGAGAAACTAGGTACTAAGCAACTTCTATTTCATTTCTTCTTCTTGCGAAGTAAGAAACTAGGAACAAAGTAGTTTTTATTCCATTTCTTCTTCTTGCGAAGTGAATTCTCTTCCATTTCTTCTTCTTTCGAAGTAAGAAATTAGGGTTTGAAGAACAAATTTGAATAAAACATTCAGAAAAGGTTAGAAACTAGTATTAAAGTAACTATAGTTTAGAATTTGAGTAAATGTTGAACCTAGCTTTTGGATTTAATTTTCTAAAATAATAAAATTACTAAGATTTGCATATTCCTGTTTGATATTCTCCATGTTACTGTTTTCATGTTCCTTTTTAACGTTCTCAATGTTCTTGTTTCACATTCATAAAAGCTCATTCTCATTTTAAAGTGTCCTTGTATATATGCTCCACGTTCCTATTTGATGCTCTTCATGTTTATGTCTGCATGTTCTTGTTTGGCGTTTTCCATGTTTTTGTTTCACATTCACACAAGCTTATTTTCATTTTAAATTGTCCTTTTATATATGTTCCATGTTCCTATTTGATATTCTCCTGTTCCTGTTTGAAGTTCTCCATATTCATGTTCATATTTTCAAATTCTTGTTTGATATTTTCTATGTTCCTGTTTCACATTCACACAATTTCATTATTATTTTAAAGTGTCGCTATATATATACTCAGTGTTCCTATTTGATGTTTTCTATGTTTATGTTTGCATGTTCTCGTTTGACATTCTTCATGTTCCTATTTCACATTCATTCAATTTCATTTTCATTTTAAATTGTCTCTGTATATATGCTCTATATTCCTGTTTGATATTCTCCATGTTCTTGTTTTCATGTTCCTGTTTAATATTTTCTATGTTCCTGTTTCACATTTATATGATTTTATTGTCATTTTAAATTATCGCTGTATATATGCTCTGTGTTCTTGTTTGATATTCTCCATGCTCATGTTTGCATATTCCTGCTTGATGTTCTTCATGTTTTTATTTCATATTCACACAATTTTATTCTCATTTTAAATTGTCCTTATATATAAACTCCATGTTCTTATTTGATGTTCTCCATGTTCATCTTTTCATGCTCCTGTTTGATGTTCTTCATATTCCTGTTTCACATTTACACAATTTTATTTCTGTTTTAAAGTATCACTATATATATACTACATGTTCTTGTTTGACGTTCTCCATATTCTTATTTTACATTCACACAATTTCATTCTCATTTGAAATTGTCCCTGTATATATGCTCCATGTTCTTGTTTGATATTCTCTATGTTCATGTTTTCATGTTCCTGTTTAATATTTTCCATTTTCCTGTTTCACATTCATACAATTTCATTCTTATTTTAAATTGTCATTCTATATATGCACCGTGTTCCTGTTTGATATTCTCCATGTTTATGTTTGCATGTTTTTATTTGATATTCTTCATATTTTTGTTTCACATTCATATAATTTTTTTGTATATAAACTCCATGTTCCTCTTTGATGTTCTCCATGCTCCTATTTGCATATAAGATTTTTTTCTCATTGATTAAACCGAATATTGATCCAGTTTTTTATGTTCCCATTGAAATTCATACAATGCTGATTAAACTGATTATTGATCCATTTTTTCATGTTCCTGTTCAAATTCATACAATGCATAAGTGATAACCAAAACAGATTATTGAGATAATGGGCCATGATAAAATCTTGGTCAAAGATTACAACGCATAAGAAAATGAAATTAAATGTTTGACAAGCCTAGCCCAACTGATAAAAAATGGGGACATGATGAAACCTAAGCCCAATCCATTATAGCTCTAAACCCAATTGAGCAATTTCAAAACCTAGGTCAAAAGGGCAGTCTAAGTAACCATGACCCAAGTTGGCCTTAAGAAGGAGTGGGCGCCAAGAAAATGGACATTTCCTAGAACAACCCCATCCCATTTTGTGGCGGTACGTGCATCTTCTATCTCGTTCTAGAAACATTAAGTTCCCAATTCCCTATATATGTAAGCTCTACTCCATCCATATGTATTTTCCTGCGCTTACTTTGCTTTCCCTCATTTGCAGTTACAGAGAGAAAAAGTTAGGGGAATCCATCCAGAAACCAGGAATCACCAAACAAAAATTAGACAAAGAAAGCGGATTAAGTTTGAAACAAGAAACATTAAATCTTAGGGGTAAAATTATCATTATCACAAAATATGTAAAATAGATTAGACTAGAAACATTAAATCAAATTACCCTTTATTTTACTCAAGATGGTCCTACTCCACACTCGATAAAGAGAAATTAGAGCTAAGGGCTCAGGCAACTAACGTCGGGTGTGCAGTTGTCGCAAGGAGGTCCGTGGACGTTTTTGCAACTGGCAGAAACCTGCATTCCTTCAATTGCAGAGGTTATTTTAATATCGCGTAGAACGACGTCGGTGCACCCTTCTGTACCAGTGCATATCAGCGATATAGGATCAGGTTTAGTTGCAGTCCCATGAAATCCAATGAAACTCACATCGCTCACTTGGACGTTTGACCCCTGCATGATCAGTATCGATTCATAAGTTACAAAGAAGACAATTTAACTCAGATGGCACCAGAAAAGGAATACTAAACGATCACATGAAAACATCGATCCATTAAGTTTTCCAAGAAGCTTCTTGTTCTATGGAAGCTCTCTGCGACTCTGCCTCTCTCTATCTTCCACCTTTTTTTTTTTTTTTTGGAGTGGGGTGGGGTCAAGGAAATTCATTGTTGTCTCGATCCGTGTTATCTATTGGAACTGGTGATTTGGGCAACCCAAGGTTCATGTGCACTTTCCTGAATAGGCCAGAGTATTAGACCCAATTCACATTCAATCAAGATACGTAAAGAGGTTCCACAAGCTCGAACTGAAACCCAAGGTAGTTTGCATGCACAAGAAATGCCGGCCCATATACTTGAATTTGAATCAGCATTGTGAAATACACGAAACGTACATAATTTTTACTCGAAGGAGGTTAGGATTAGACCATCTTACCATGTCTAAAGAATCATATTCCTGATTAATAGTAATGCCAGTTTCGACTCTGTCCAAAACAATGTCCTGGAATGCGATGTTTCTCACATACCCAGACCCTCCCTGTTCACAAATGGAAAAAAGTCTTATCATTTGGAATATATATAAAAAAAAGGCATATTTCACTTGTTATATGTAAAAAATGTAAATGAAGCCCACAGAGCAAAACCTCAATTACCTTCCATGTTTTGATCCTTGCTCCAAACATAGTTCCAGTGAAACTAGATTGGTAGACATGAACCTGTTCCACAATTCCAACCTCTCCATCCCTTCCTAGGCTTCCAACGCTGAGAGAGTGAAACCAAATCAGTTGTAAAGCCGCAGCCCTTTGAATTGAGTAAAATGGTAAATGGTTTGAGACATTTTCGTACTTCATTGTTAATGATGGTAGTTTTCAAATCCAACTGCGAATTGTTTGAAGCCAACTGGACAAATATGGACATTGAAATGATGATGGGCCTCTTCCACTTACCTGATACCATGGCCAGGTCCGCATGTGATGTAGCTGATATTAACATTTGAGGCGCCATTACCCAAGGAAATGCAGTCGTCTCCTGTGATGTATTGATAAATAAAGAAATCAGTTGGAGAGGTTGGGGCCAGCTCACAATTTCACACCTCACCGGTTACGGTCTCTCCTAATGCACAGTGCGCATTAGCATCGGACCCACAAGAGAATATTTTCCATCCATCCAATGTTAGGAGTAAAATTAATTATTCATTTATTTATTTTTATTACATTTGGGCTGGTCCGGAGTGATACTCAAACCATGAATACCAAGGGATGAATCCGGTGCATGCTAGTGATACTATAAGTTCCAACACCACACAATCATAAATATGCCTGGCAATACAAGGAGTAGAATTGATTACTAGAATTAGTTAGAGAATCCATAGAGAAGTGAAATACCTGTTCCTATTGTACAGTTGAAAATTTGAACAACTTCAGATGCTCCTATATTAATTCCATCTGTGTTTGGGGAGTCTCCTGGAGCTGTAATAGTGAGGTGAGAGAGGACAACACCATTGCATTGAAACATATGGATGTGATTCCTTGGGTTGTCGAAAAGATGAATGCCACTGAGAACAAGGCCATTGCAGGAAGCAAAGTACATGGCCTAAACCACCCGCCAGCAAGAAGAGAATGCCATGTAAGTGAACTTTAATTTCAAACTTTTTTATTTTTGCCTCTTCTAGTCAATGCTAGCATCTCATTTTCTATAGTGAGATGGCTAACACGCAAGTTGGGTCTAGATTAGTTCTTTACTAGCGTTATAAGAAAAAAAGATGGAAAATAAAAAAGTGCTTAAATGACTGTTCTGCTGCATTTTGGTAGATAGATAAAGGTTTTTTTTTTTTTCGTTTTTTTTTCTTTTTTTCTAATCCAGTCTGCAGGCAATTTGGTGATCTCGAGTCACACAAGTTTTACATATTTCCTTTTGGATCACACACTTCAGGGATACCCACGTCACCAAAAAAAGATTTAAATATTTCCTCATCAAATTTTCATTTATAATTGGTTGTAGGAGTGTAATGCGTAAAATTACTTACAGTTGGTGCTTCGCTTGGACAATGCTGAAAAAATTAAAAAAGGAAAACAGGGGTCAAATATTGTTTTAACAAAAATGATCAATAAATGGAGAAGAGATCAATGGGAATTTAGAACAGGGCGATATAGTATTACTTACTCTTATCAATCATTTGGCAATCCACTTGTAGCACAAGTGGTGAGGGATGTCCCTTTCATCGTATACAACCGGGGGATTTCTGGGTATGTTGGATAGGGACTTGGGTGGGCATGAATTGGTTGAAGTGTTAAGTATTAAAGAAAAAAAAAATCTTATAAATCATCTGTGACTAATGTAGGAGTGGCAGTGCGTTGGATTTGATTTAGGCTTGGTAGAATAGTGGCTTAGTTGAACCAATGATGGGGGCTTAAGTTTTCAAAGATTCTTTGTTCTGAAAAGTATTGAATGGAAAATGAGATGAAGGAAACCAAAGGGGGAGGTTGGTTACTTACAGCTTCACGATCTGTTTTGCAAGGCCACCAAATGCTTCCCTGGCCACCGATACGGCCTGAACCATCGATGGTGAGGTCATCCACATTCCGGAAATCGAGCCAGTTTTCAGCGTTATTCCATTCAGGGATAGTGCTGGGCCCAACCACATCCCCTATCACCTGTGCATAAATACCATAGTTGGACCTATAGTACAAGGAGAACAGAGAAACCCTGACCCTAAAATTTGGGTTGTTCATGGGCCACAAAGGTGAGGCAAATGCGTTTCCATGCCCGGCCTGTTACATTTTTGGGCATAAATTTCTGATGCGAATCTTACGCAAGGGCCTGAAACCCTGGCAGAGGCCCATCCCATTTCTAAATATATGGACTTCTTGTTAAATATGTCAGGTTTAGCCTTGCCTGATTTAATATATGGACTGAGGCCATAAACATTTAACGATTGGCCAAGTTCATTGCAAGGGCCTAAAAAATAACCAAATTTAACCTAATGCAAATTAGGGAGGGCTGTCCCATTGCAATCCTACCAAGAAAACACTTGCAAAGTAATAATAGGAAATTAATAAAATGGAAGAGAGAAAACTTTGAGAGAAGTCCTGCTGTGTCTAATCTATGAATTAGAGGTTACTCCTCATTATAAACTCTTAACATAGTATACCATAAATGACTCCTCATCACATAAGAAAGAGAGCATTGAGGATTCAGTCTCCATGATTACCTGAATATGAATCCTGGGAGACTTGCAGGGCCCTTTGAAACTAATGGGCTTCAATAGAAATGTATTCCGTTCAGGAAGGATTAAGGTGGGAGTGTCCGCAGCAGCAGAGCATATCGCATTCCACGCTTTTGTAAAAGCCTATGGACCCAAATCATAACCATTAGCATTACCAAAAAAAAAAAAAAAAATGGTGTTTACACTCAGCCACTGTGAGCACTAGTAGTAAAAATCAGGGTTTGATGTTTGAACCCTGTTTTTATGTTGAAAAAAAAGAGAAGAGTTTGCATTAAAAAGAGGAAGTCATGGCTTGGGCTTGAGCTGAGATTAAACTCAAGTCAGTGCATGCATATCTCATCCAAAAGGCTCATGCGAGGGTGTCTCTCATGAGAGACATCATCCAGGTCTCCCTTTTTTAGGGCGTGGGACCATTGGCAGACCCTGGATTTTCTTTTTGGGGCAAAGTGGCAAGCAAGCGTAAGATTTTAGCAAATAATTGACACAACCTAAATACTGATTCTGATTGAACTTATAATGTGTAGGTCTCGTTACCACGAACATGAAGGTTGACAATTAGAGTCAAGTCCATAGATCTCAACGTTGTATAGACCAACAAATGATGGTCAAAACTCAAAAGAGCTGAACTCTGATGTGTAAGAATCTTAATCAACTCTACGTTATGGTCTAGTTAGATGGATTTCAAACGAGTTCCTCGTTGACCCTCTTTCGAGAGAAAGAGAGAGAGCGGAATCCTTTTTTTGACCCTCTTCCGAGAGAGAGAGAGAGCGGAATCCTTTTTTTTGACCCTCTTCCGAGAGAGAGAGAGAGAGAGAGAGAGAGAGAGAGAGAGAGAGAGAGAGAGAGAGAGCGTTATGATCTAGTTAGATGGTCACTGCTATATGTGTCTTTTTTTGTAGTAATAATGTAAAAATTGCAACTTATTTCTTTATTTCTTTACACTTCCAGGTAGTTGCTAAACAAAGACATGTTAATCAATAAAGATAAGAATTCATTTATATTTGGATTTGTATCTCTCTCTTTCTCTCTCAAATTTGAATTGTAATTGGGAAGCCAAAAAGTTATATAAAGATTGGAAAGACTGACTACCATGAGCTAATGTACATAGTCAATGAGATCCTCGTCCAATTTAGTAAGCAAAAAAGCAAAATTGCTCCAAGAAAGCTTGTTCCCTCATCCTTTCATTTATCACCGTTATCCATGTCTAGGCTGTCTATGGTAGCCCTGGACCGTGAAGAGTGAAAACACATGTGATGGATTTCATGTAGATGGATACGGATCTCAACATCTAGTGCTTGATCCAACCAAATGATATCTTGATCTCGTTTATGATGACTGTCCCTTTTTAGATCGGTACTTCCACAGCTGTGTCTAATATTTGCTTATAGGAACCAATATATTTTTCTTCGGGTACGAGCTGCGACTTATGTAGAGAGATGGACTTGTCGTTCATATTAATTATGGAAATAAGAATTATTTGAGAAAGAAATAAATCTAAAACTGATTGGTAATTAAAAAGTAAAATATCGAATTGTAAACCTAATAAAAAATATACATACTAACAAAAAAAGGTTAGATGTCGTCAGTTCAAAAGAAACATAAAATTTTATTTCGCAAAGGTATAAATTTTTATTAACTTAAATAGAGGAATGGATAAAAAACCTAGTGAGTCTATTGGGCTTAAGGAGAACAAAATTTTTTGTGGACAACAAGTGTAAATTGAGAGAGAACATGAAAAAGTCATGGAGTTTTACAAAGCATTCCGTTGTTTTAGTCGATGAATATTGAAAAGTCATGTAGTTTTACAAGGCATTCTGTTCTTTTATATAGAAAAAGATTTCAACTCTTGGTTTCTTTTAGTTAAAAAAAATAGATGGGAGTCATTTTACAAATGGGCCACATAGGATTTAGGATTGCAAGTTATGAGCAGTGGAAGTTTTCAGTCGCAAACTTATTAATTTGTTTCTCGCAAGTTAATGAATGCTAGTAGTAGATTCATGATAATATATGATACTAACCATTTAAAAACATAACTAATAAAAATCCCAAAAAATGTTTTAAAAGAGCAAAGATAATTAAGTGAGGTAGAAAGCAATACATTTGAACACATGTAGGCCGATTATAAAATTTTTTCTTGGATAATTAACAGGTGCCATAAGGAATTCCAATTGATTTTGAATCATGGTTGGAAAAAGTTCCAGCACCTAATAATGTATGGACTAATTTTGTTGCTCTTGAAAACCATTAAATACCCCCATTAAATACTTTCATTAGTCATCGATCTAATAGAGTCAATGTACAAAGATTCACCTAGGTAAAGGGAGAGATGAGCCTATGGACTGAAGTCCTCTCAATGTTGGACAAGGGTAATTTGTTTCTTATTAACATTATTATTCATAAAAGAATAAATAACATAAGTATAAAATGCATATGATTGTGGCCCCTCTAAAGAAAGGTTTCTGTATGCGTCTCCCCCGACACCTGGAATATAATCATGAGTCCCACATCATCTAGGGATAGTCCAAATCCCTTGCCTTATAAGATAAATATTGTGTGAACTCAACATAGTGCATTTTAAAGTCGTACAGCATTGGATCCCATAAGAACTCTGGTGTTAAACTTGTTCGGGCAAAAGAGAATTACTAGGATGGGTGATTGGAAGTCCTTGTGCTGGCCCCCAACCCCCAACTATAAAACTGACAATTTGATGAAAAATGTGGTAATTAGTAATACATATGATTATACCAGCTAGGCTCAAAGCGTAGCTTATTTTGAGCACTAGCCAAGTGCTCGAATCTAACAACATAAAACAAAAAGCTCGTGTTTGACCCATCAGGTTCAGGCCCAACTTAAGTCATGCCAGTGGTCTATCAAGCTGAACTTTCAGGGCAAACTAGTTCTGTTCTATCTCCAGTTCAATCTGCTGGGCTAAGCTTTGGTCATTTACAAGTGAAAGGTTTGACAACATACACCTAGTCTAATATCATCATGGACTCCCGCAGATATGCATCAATCATCAACTCTCACAAATAGGAAGGCAAATACAAAAGCACACTAATAACAAGTTAATTTTTTTTCTCCTTTTTGAATGTTAATGACATGTTAGTGTACGAAGAAATATACTTCAGAATTATCTGTTTTGCCATCTCCAACTGCTCCGAAGTCATTGACAATAAAAGTGGGGTTTGATTGAGCAAATGCAAAGGAAGTTGAGCACAAGAAAATGAAAAAGGCCAAATTCACCTACAATATGAAACAAAGCGAAAGAAACAATTAGTATTATTGGAGAGAGAGGCCAAATTCACCTAGAATATGAAACAAAGAAAAAAAAAAACAATTAGTATTATTGGAGAGGGAGAGGGAGAGGGAGAGACCATGCTGTACTATGGACGAAGAAAAAATGGGGCTTAAGTTTGTCACTCTTTCTTGTCTTACTTATAGCCCAATCGTTGGAAATTTCTGGGTGCCATATTAATGTAAATGGAGCACTAGGAATTGGCCGTACATGAACAAAATATTTGGACGATATAATTTTTAGGTCTGAACATGGTCAGAATACATGCATATACATCTTATGAATTTGGGGAAAATTATTGGATTTAGATATTTTTCTAAAAAAAGTGCTGACTTCTGTAAGAGATTATCCACATCAGATGCCCCTTACCAAAACAAAGGACAATAATAATGTAATTTCAATCTGGATCGTATCTGTCTTAAATATTTTTCAGAACTACTTAAAATGATATTCTAAAGTACAAAATAAAGTACTACACTGTTGCTTTATTGGTGTACGTACATGGTACCACAAAACAATTCCATTATCATCGGGATTTATAAAGTCAACCCCTTTGGACATTCATAAACCTGTTGCTAAGGTGATAATATGAACTCTTTGATCAATTTCATTTTAGCCACCTATCTCATCATCCTAAACTAAATGATTAGAAATTTAGGCGTAATAGACTTTAGCTACTAAATGTCTTCAATGGTCTTGATTGTCTGAAAGACAGGTTTAGTTTGTAAAATTGGGCTGAGCCTCAAGAATTTTTCTCGAGGGGCCACTATGAGGGCTTGAATTTGGCTCGGATTTGCTTCTGTTTAGGAGGGCGTTGAAAATTATCTAATTGGACATTGTTGGGCGGGACCTGGAACCATGTTTACAGTCTTAAAGCACGAGCTGAATCTGGGCCTATATGATCACAAGTCCAGTGGGCTCTTATTAGTTCCTTTTGTACTTTATATGTCTTCTTAGGACTGAAGGCTTGTGCAAGAGAAGAACTTTTGAGTTCCTTGTGGGACCCACTTAGATGTATACTAATCATTGGAGAAAAGTGTCATGAAAATATCTCTTCATGGATATCGTTGCAGGGAAAAAATATCTCAAATCGATCATCACAACCATTAATTTGGAGGCCTTAAAATTTAATGGTTTCTTAAAAATATAATTTATGTGAAATCAAACAAATGATAAGTAAAAATCCGACTAATGTCAAATGAAGGCATGGTAAAAAGCTGGGCCACCCTCTTCAAAGCAACTCTCATGGTTGCCATTTATGAGAACTCCGTTTGGGGCCCACTTGGGACTTTACCAATTATGGGGAGGAGGAGATTGAGAGATTTGCATGAGACCAAGGTCATCCGAAATTTAAACCCCATTACATCATCATAACCCTTCAATCTACCACCATCAATTATAATGATTTTTGAAGGCACTATATTTTTTGAGTTTACTCCAATTGTGAGTAGTGTCAGATGTATCAAATTTGGGTTTGTAATAATTCATGAGAGGATGATTCATGTGAGGAATTGGATTGACCATAGCGGTCTCATGTGCTATGAAAAATAGTTCCTCACAGATTTGAGGGCAGCAGGGGTGAGGAGCGTGAGGACCACGTTTTAATATAAAGCTTCTCTGTGAAGCCAAATTAGTTAACCAGATCTTGGGTTCAAAATGGCATTGTTCTGTCTCATAGTCATATTAGAGCTCGAAGAGGACAAGTTGGCGCAGAGTTCTTTCTCATATTAGAGCTCGGGAGGGGACACAGTTCTGTCCCCTCCCGATTTTGACTTACTAGGCACCTTTCGATTTTGACTTTCTTTGAAAATTTGTAAAAAGATAAAAATTATATAGTTTAGGGATTTGAACTCATGATCACTTAGCACTCATCCTTAAAATATGTATCATAACCACTATAATAATCAAATATTTGTGTGCATCTACTTGCCAAAAAGTCACAAGACTAATTGAATGAGTTTGGACCTCGGCCACATGGGACATGCCCATTCTTAGCACGGTTTGTGCTAGCTTCATATTGAGTGGGATCACTGATTACAAAATTTAAAAATTTCAGACTTTTTATTGCTAGTTTGTATAAATTTCATATAGAATTTTAAGATTTTCTAATAGAACTAGTATAAGTTATCCTTTGATTGCTCCCGATGGATCAACCCTGCTCTGATTGAAATTATTATTACTTTGTGACTTGCACTTGTGGTAAGCAAATAAGCTTTTGGTGCCCTTGCCGGAGAGTGCCACAAAAATGGAAACTTTTAAGCTTTTCATTTTTATTTACTGCTTTATGGAAATAGTTATTATTTATGGCATCATACTAGTTTAGGAGGTGCATGCTTGGAAAGAATAAGCAGCCCCTAATTTAATTAAGGAAATTTCTATTTCTGGATTTTTTTTGTTAAAACCTGATTTCTTTTTCAAAGATTGCACCCTCTTAAACTTGCTTCTTCAAAAATCTAAAATTTTGCAAAGTTTCCTTTAGTAGCTTGTCTCTTTATTTAGAAAATCTAGTTGCCATTTTGCATCTTCATTTAAATCTTTTTTACTCAGTCTTTTTTTTTGAAAAAAATTCTCATTTCTTATTTAATAATTGGATAATTTCGGAAAATTTCATTAATAGGCTAGTTTCCAATCTTCGAAAGTTAACAAAGATAAAAATCTGATTTTTTAGTAACTAAATTTTATTTAAAGATTTTTTTTCAAAAATTTTTCAAATTAAGTTCTGATTTTTAAAGTAACTTGAAAATTTTAGAAAGTTTCCTTAATTAGACTACTTTCTAAAGCCTACTTTCTAATTAACATAGAAAGTTAACAAGATTAGAAATTTGAACTTTTTTAGAAATTTGAAATTTTAGGTGGTGTTTCCAATTCTAAGTCCTTTTATAAAAAAGGAGAGGTAACATCTGGTTATCCTCTCCTCTTGATTCCATATTTGAAACATGATGAAACAAAAGAAATCTGCAATAAAGAGGACTTTAGCAATTTCTGAAAATCTAAATTCTTTCGGAAATATGGCTCAATCCCTAAGCAATTTTTAAAAACCAAATAGGAATGTAATTGAGGGTGTCCAATCAAAATGGACCCTAGGTGATTATCGATACCCTACACAATAAATCACTTTTTCTTATATGGTCATGTGTTGAGGTTGTAAATGCAACATCTCGTGGGGCCACCTACTAGTCGATTCGAGCGGACCATCGAAACCCAGCGCTCTTATTTACATGAATCCCATTGAGTTTTGATAGGTCCAAAGGGACAAATCTGTTGGGTCGATGGTCAATTATATACATGATGGAGTTATCATATGTGATCGGTCAGTGCGTATATTTGAACACTTCTAGTGGGGCCCATCTATTAGTCCATCCGAATGGGCAAAAATACCAATAGTTCACATGCCCCCTGGGTTTGGATCCATCCAAATGGATTGCACTATTGAATTAACTAAACACCCTATTTGAATGGAAAAAAATTTGGGGTTTTTAATGTTAGGGTTAGAATGTATGTTTGGATTGGGCTGTTTCTTTTTTTTTTTTTTTTTTTTTTTTTTTTGGTTTTGTAGAGAGGAGTGAGTGCAAGCAAATTCTCAAATCCTCTAGGTCTCATTGTAAGGCAGGGGTGGACCCAGGTAGTGTCACATGGGTGTGATCGCACTCGTCAAACCATGGGATGCTTCCAAATATTATATGAAAATTTTGGATTGATCGACTTCAAAAAACTCGATTAAAATCATGGGTCTACCATCAATATCCACATCCTCAGTTTACCCCCAAAGCAACTTATGTATTAGGGCTCACACCCCTTAAATGAAAAACTTGAGTCTGCTATTGTCGTGAGGTAAGCTAGTAGGTTGGTCCCACAATATAACATGTACTGGCAACTCTATGCACGCGAAGCGCACTATATATACATATATATATATATATAGGGCTTTGATCTTGTGAAAACTGCTCTCACGCACCTACCATGAGAACTTTTTATGGGGCCCACTTGTGGTCCCATTTGGGGATGAGATTAGGGGAGATGAAAAGATCTATGTGGAATAATCTCCTTCAAAGCTGTGACATGTTTCTGATAAGGCGTCTTCGAACTTTGAATATATATAGTTTGTTATGAAAGATTTTCAATTCGATTTGTCGGAATAGTCTGATGACATGCATACGCTTAGTCGTATAATCTATCAGTGTGCTAAAAATTTAAGCCGCACTACCGAATTGCACACTTATATATTAACACTAGTCTAAATTTGAGATTGATTGCTTGTTAGGATTTCAGTATATTGGCAAAATTCATGAATAGGACAAAACTCTAATTCTAGTCAAAGTTGGATTTCTGTTTATTTTAGACTATGAGTTTGAATAGGTTAAAAAGTTTCAGAAGAGTTGGAATGAAAGTATTTAGATTAAAAAGGTCATATATCTTTCTTCTAAAAAATAAAAAGGGTTATATCTTACAAACCGAACATCGGATATGGGCAAATTACCTACCATTGAAAAGCTCATTTCAAGTAGATATCCATACATTTTAAGATTATGTCAATTGGAGCTAAAGTGACAAAATTATGGCCTCACGAATTTTATAGAAACTGTGTTGTTCGAAATTACGAAACTACTATTTTGCAAATTTCTATTTCTATTTTAAGTGAGACTTTCCTCTTTTGTGCAAATTCCTATTTTGATTAGATTACAATTATGAGGCATGAAATTGGGGCTATAAAAGGGTTTTCTCTACCGTACGATAGAGATCTTATTATTCTAAGTGGAGAATTGAAAGGTTGAAATTCTACTCTACAGATCATTGCCTTCAATATCTTTTTGTAAAAGATTATCTTCTCAGTGTAGAAGATTTGAGAACTTAAGCACATAACTAGAAGAGTCTGGTTGATTGCAAATTTCTATTTCTATTTTAAGTGGGATTTTTCTATTTTGTGCTAATTCCTATTTTGATTGGATTACTATTATGAGGTACGAAATTGAGGCTATAAAAGGGGTTTTCTCTCTACCTTAAGATAGAATCTCATTGTTCTAAATGGAGAATTGAAGGACTAAAATTCTACTTTGTAGATCATTGCCTTTTACTTCTCTTTGTGGAAGATTATCTTTGAAGTGTAGAAGATCTAAGGAGTCAGGCACATAACTAGAAGAGTCTGATTGATTGGATCTATAATAAAGGACGATAGGGAGTCATTGCAGCAGGTGTTGTGCAATTAGAATCATAGGTCTTTAGGTTGCTCAAGAACTAGATAAGGGATATGATTGAGTTTATCTTTTGTAACTGTGGTATGATTCATTATGCTTGATTATTGGTCCGGTTGGAACTCGTGGTTTTTTCCTGATTTGTGTTTCTAAGTAAAGATCATGTCTTTTTGTAGTGTGTTGTTTTTGTTTGATTTATTTTTACTGCATAGTTCATTGTTAGCATACATTGTCCTAAGATTGATTGCGTTAATCCATTTTAAAAAGCCCACCCAAAACTTTTATTGCCAATAAAGCATGGAAATTTTATTTGGTTTTATTTTAATCATGTGTTTCATATGTCATCAACCTGGTACTGGCAGGCTCAAGTTGTGAAATGAAATTTGACACAAAGTTAATGTATAGAAATACACTTTTTTAAAGTGGTTTGGACTTTTGATGTGATGCCCAGAATAGACTAACAGCCTGTTCACAGAGGAGTTAGGTGCATGAAATTTGTCACACTTAGCTTGGAATCTGAAATTAATGAATCAATAATAAACCTAAAACTCCATCGAGTTCTCTGCTCAAGCTAACTTCCAAATAACGAATTAAAAATTACGATCTCTAATGTGAATTAATCAAATTGCATGCCAGATAACCATGTAAATTGGTTTGCAATGAAGATGAGTGATGGGGGCTTCTACTTACCTTATACCATGGCCAGGCCCACATGTGATGTAACTGATATTAACATTTGATGTGCCATTGTTAATGGCAATGCAATCATCTCCTGTGATGTATTGATAAAGATACAATCAGCTCCATCACATACAAGCAGTAAGATTGAATTAGAACTAGAATGAAAATAGATGTGAAGTACCTGTTGATATATTACCGTGGTGAATTTGCACATTATTCATGTTTGCTATGTCAATTCCATCTGTGTTTGGGGAATCTCCTGGAGCTGTGATGGTCAGGTGAGAGAAGACGGCACCATCGCACCTGTCCACACCAATGTGATTCCTTGGGTTGTCGTGTAGAAAGTAGAAACAGACCATTGAGGTGAAGGCCATTGCAAGCTTCGTAGTACAAAGCCTAAAATCCACCCAAATAAGCATTAAGCAAATATTAGCATGTAGGCATTCTTCATCTGAAGCCCATCACAGCCCAATTTTTAATGCTCAGGTATGACATGGATAGTGGAGGGACATATCATGAATTTGACAGGAACACTGATTTTGTATATTAAAAATAAAGTATACAAAATGATGTTACACGGCACAATGCCTATTTTAAATCATCCAAGCACTCATGGCTTAACCGTAAAGCATAGGTAAGCTCAAAAAAGTATTGAGTCCCCATTGATTCAAAGGTGCCCAAGCAAGCCCGCCTCAAGACAATTTGAGGCCTAAAGCAACAATCCTAAATGAGGGATTTTTTAAATATTATTATAATATTTTATTTAAAATTTATTTTTTGTTTTTTGTAATGCAATATTACTAATTAAGTTTTTATATTTAAATTTTGCTAGCATATTTTTTTCAATTGATAGTATGGCTAATCTACTTAATCTTTTTTGTGATATCGTTGATCTAAATTAGGATTTTATCAATTTTAATTTTTAAAAACTTCTACCTATAAAAGTCACAATTACAAGTATTGTCAATATGTTTCTAGTAGACATATTTAATATTTATAAATTATAACTAATAATATTTACAAATAAAACGAACACTAACTATAACAAACATATAATGTGAGCTTGTAATTAAATTTTTTTTACAAGCATAGAACCACAGAAGCTAATTTAGTGATTTCTTAGTGTTGGCCATAAAGATTATAAATGTGGATTACTTTTGAATTTAATGCAGCTTCTTCAATATGAAAAAAAAAAAGATTATATTTGAAATTTTTTTTTAAGAATTTCAAGCAGCATAGATATAGAGGGAAAAATGTGCAAACTGGAGAATTTTTATAATAGAAAAATAATTTCTTGCTTATTGTGATTTTAGGGTTTTTTTTCTTTTAATGGCAATATTTACTCAATGGTGAAAGTGGTCTTTAATTCTTTTTTTAAAATATGAAAAGATAACACTTGTTTATTCTATAATATAAAAAGATGGTAGTTGCTTTAATTATTTTTATAAGGCCTTATTATTTAGGAGAAACTAAAGGATAACAATTGCTTTTTTTTAAATTTGAAAAGATTAAAGTTGCTATATTTATTTTCTTGAGGCCTTATTTTTTTGGATTAAAGAAAAGATGGGATTTACTTTTCTGGGAGCCTTATTTTTTGAGGGCTTAAAGAAAAGGCTTTTCTGGCCCAATGGTCGAGCCACCTCTGTGCCCAAGTGTAGTCCAAGTTACTGAGTCAAATTCGGCCAAACGTATAAACATATCATAACAGAAATAAGTTCTAAATTTTTTTTTAAGAGCCCCCGCTTCCAATCTGAAAAATATTTCATGATCAGCATATATAAGTATATTTCTAAAAATAGACAAAAAAACGTTTTTTTTTGCTAAGTTATATAACTGACTAACGTCACCCATTTTGATATTGATTGACTTGACTCACAAGGTTTACATATTTCCTCATTTGAATGTACACGAAGGAGTATAACAAGGAGAGGATATAAAATTACTTACAGTTGGAGGTTTGCATGGACATTTCTGCAAAAGAATAATAACAAAATGACCACAAACATATTAGAACAATAAACCAAGAACTAAGAAGAGTGAAACAGAAATTAAGGAGACAGGTGATAAACTGTTACGGTTTTGTAAGTGATCGGTGACCACTTTACGAGTGCCATGGGTTGGGTTGAGCACTAGATAATATGCATATTCCCAATCAAACCCAGCTCATTTATTTATCGATTTGGAAATTAATCTGAAAGTTAAAAGGGTTAATACAAATCAGATATCAACACGTTCATTTCAAGCTAGGTTTGTGCATTGAATAACAACAATGAATTTCATCAAGAACAACTCTTACGCTAGTGGTAAGGAGTATTGGTTGTTATTGTGAGGTCTCAAGTTCAATCATCGCCTTCTCTCTCTTTGCATATATTAGTTTTATCACCTCATATGTGCGAGTTTTATTGTGTTTTTTACCAAATGCAAGTCCCTATGAATTCCATCTTACTAATTGGGTCAGAAGTGAAAACACAAGCAAGCCAAAAATATAAATAAGTTAACCCAAGCCTTGAATTACTGGACTGGACTCAAGTTGGATTGGCTCACCTCCCCCTAGCTTTCTTTGCATATATAAGTTTTATCACGTTATATGTGCAAATTTTGTTATGTATTTTCATAGATGCGAGTCTCCATAAATTCCATCTTACTAATTGGGTTAGAAATGAAAACAGGGGCAAGTCAAAAATATAAATGAGTTAACCCAAGCCTTGAATTACAGGACTGGACTAACGTTTGCTTGACAGTTTGGATCAAGAATTGCAACCACGAGCTAGACTTGCTAAGGTCTTGTTTATTTAAAAGAATTTCCGATGGGCTTTTTAAAAGTTGGGAGTTTGAGGACATGATGTGATGTCTTGACATATTTTGTAGGAATTTTAGAATTCCTCTATTAACCTTTGAAAAATTTTGAATTCCATCTTCTTTACCTTTTTGTAAGACTCCTACTATGTCAGAAAATTTTAGAATTTTCCATACATGAAGTCTAGCAAAAGAACACGCCTAGGATCTCTCAAATAATGCATTTTATAGATTATTATCCAAACCTAAATACTTTACTTTATTAGATTGGTGTAGGTGGTAATTTGTTAAAATGCAAAGGTACATAAATGTTTAAAACACAGGTGGCTATCTATAATATATCGGCTGATCAGGAACATGAACATCGCACATTGAGGTCCGCGCATGACAACCATTGGGGTCCACCTCCATTGATGCCAATGGAATAGGAGAGATAATAATCCTGTTTATGGTTGATGCTCTGGAAAAACAAAGAACATCTGATTCGTGTAACATCGATGACCATGTCACCATAGCTTTGATTTAGGGGTGTAGCCAGAAATTAAGCGTATTTCTTATGTATATATTCTTTTTTGGCAAATTCAACGGCCAACGCACTTCCCCCAGGCCAAACCTATGGAAGGTTTGGATTGACTGTTTTAGTAGGGCCCACATAGGTAGAGAAAATTTTCAAAGACGATATGAGAATCATCTTAGACTTTCTGAATAGTACGGGGCCTGTTTCACACATGCAAGCAAAAATGTGTGTGCCGGCACATTTTTCATACATAAGTGTCCATGTTATTCCTGTTTTTTGGCACTCGCCCAGCACTCTAGACCGTTGAAAGGCCCGACTGACACGAAAGTGAACCATCGCACGTGCTGAAGAGAGGACCACTGGTTCCACCGGAAGGACCCCCATGCGTACCCTTGAATGACTTGACTGACGTGGGAGCGAACCTATACACATGCTGCAGAGAGAATCGCAGGGGACAGAATTACCCACACACATTGTGTGGCTCTAAGATCGAATACTGACCAAGTCCGTGAAAAGGAAACTCTCAACGACTGGCAATCCGTTTATTCTCATATATGCATATGCACATGCGGACCTGCTTTTGGTGTATAGTATTTTAGATGCTATCTAAAACTAATGAGAACAAATGTCATGTAGGGAATGAGGGGCTTCGTTACAAACACTGGGATCCAGTTTGCAAGGCCACAAAATGCTTCCTTGGCCACCCACACGACCCGATCCATTGACCATACGGCCGTCAATGTTCTTGAAAAAGATCAAAGCTTGAGACCCATTCCAATCTGCAAAAGTGCTGGGCCCTACCAAATCCCCTGACACCTACTCAATCGAACAGCAGTCACAATTAAGAACAAAGGCCTATGTAATAATGTAGGGTATTTCTGTTTCTCTGAATACCTGAATTTGAACGTTCGAGGCCTTGCAGGGGCCTTCGAAATTGATGGGCTTCAATAGAAATATCTTTCCCCCATTGACAAGTAAGGTTGGTGTGCCTCCAACAGCGGTGCATGCAGCATTCCACGCTTTTGCAAAAGCCTACATGCCCAAATGATGGCAGAAAAACTTAACCCATTAGCACTACTACTAAGCGTGTCAAACCACTTGAGCCAGCTCGCTAGTCATGTTGGAGGTTGATATGAGATTTTTGGCTGACAGTCAAGCTTAGCTCGAGTTAGCTTGGATTGGTGAGCGTCTGCACGTGTATTCCTAGACTCACCTATCAACCTCAATGGATCTCCTCTTAATATTATTCTGCATCTATCCCTCATACTTTAGTGAGAGACACTTCTTTTGTTGGACCTTATAAGGTAAAAAAAGGTGTATGAGGTGTGATGATTTTGTCATTTTGTACATTAATACTTTCTAAAAATGAAAGTGCTTCTCATATTATGGTGAGGGACACTTTCTTTTTGGAAAAGTATTGGTGTGCAAGAAGACAAAATCATAACACCTCATCACACCTTTTTGACCTTGTTAGGTTTAAGAAAGAAAGTGTCCCTCACACTTTATATATATGAGTGTTAGATAGCACACGAGCATTTTTACAAGTAAAAACACATCTTTGTATAACGAATAGAAAATTAGGAATGTGGAGAAATAATTAATGTTACTTTTAAAAAGGAGAAAAAGTCACCACTTGACTTGTCCTTCATTGGAGGATAAAAAGAGGGCAAAAATGCCCCTTTGTAGATGGAGCATTCCTGAGAATCCTAAACATTTTTCATATATATATATATATATATATGGGCAAGCCTCTACAATGCTTAAGCTTATATAAGAAATTTCGTAGGGCCAAGCCCTTAGGGTCCACCTTTGGTCCATCCAAATAGACCAAACATACAACCCCTTGAATTGCACATGTTCACCAATTTCTGGTCAAATCCGAATATACTAGACTATTGGATCGATTATACACCGATTTGAATAAACTGTTGATCATTAAATTTTTGGCACTTGGGTATATGGTTGGGGTTGATTTTTTGTAGAGGGGAGGGATCTTAGAGAGTCCTTTAAATCCTCTCTGTTCCCATCCCTTGGTGGGCCCTATAGGAGTGAGCTATATACTTGAGCTTACCTTATCTTAAGCTTGAGCTTAAGTGAGTTTGAGGTTTGGAAGGTTTGCTTGGATGGACCATCAGGTTGCCCCATGTGATTAGCTCATACCGTAAGACCATAAGGAGAGCTTGTATAGGAACATTATTAATATATATACAGTATAAATAAATTTAATATGTGGTTGTTAGCTTGTAAGAATAATCCAACTCACTATAGAAATAGGTACAAATCTAGCTCGCTAAATAATGAATGTTCCTTCAGAGGCTCTTAAGAAATTCTAATCGGAATAATAGAGGCTAACTAAATTCAGGCCTTAATATGATCCCTAATTTTTAGTTCTAAATATAATTAGTCTATTTAATTAAATTATGAAAAAAGCTTTTCTTTCATGTGCTTATTGGGACCCATCATTTGCTTTATTTTGAAATTCTTATGAGATAATATATTGTGTACACGTGAATTTTGCAGTTTCCACCCTCAGCTATTTTATCTAAAAAAAAGCTCTAAAAAAGGCTGAACCCTATGCGAGGCACAAGGTCTAATATGTAAATAAACTCTAAAATAAAAAACCTAATTCAATAAACACTATTATCAACTCTCACATACATGCAAGCACCCAAAATAACAATTTAATGTGTGCTCTCTTGAAATATATATATATATATATATATACATGAGAATCATCTATTTTGCCATCTCCAACTGCTCCAAAGCTAGTAGCACTGAAAACGGGGTCTGATTAGACAAATATGAATTAAGTTGAGCACAAAAGAAAGAAAGAGACCAAAATCACCCGCAATATGAAACAAAGCAAAGGAAACATTCCGTATAATTTTGAGAGAGAGAGAGAGAGAGAGAGAGAGAGAGAGAGAGAGAGAGAGAGAGAGCATGGCTGTATTATGATTGATGACTCAAATGAACAAGATTGGGCATCTACTCTTTCTTCTCTCATTTATAGCCTAACCTTTAGAAATTTCTAGATGCTCTATAATTAATGTAAATTGCACACTTGATTTTTGCTGGGTCATGTTCACTAAATAGAGGAAAGACACACATTGCATTAGATAATGTTGTCATGTTTTTCATAAAATAGCTTCTCTTGTAGCACATTAAATTGACATAGATTTTTTTTCTTTTTTTTTCTTTTTTAAGATTTCGTCATAATGATATGAGTAAACGGTTTATCATGCCAGTTAGATATTATATGAAAAAAGTTAACAGATTTTCCAAAGTTTAGAAATGGATAGCATGCAGATTTTTGGTGCATCGGCCACCCAAAAAAAAATGCCATGCCCACTAGAAATATTTTATACATATACCTAAGGTGATCCATGAAGCTTTCCAATTGATTTGGTTGTGGCTATCCAGTTTCATAAATGCACACGAATAACTGTAAATGTCCAAATAGTTGATTTTTAAATAGAGAAACCACAGTTAAAATGGCCTACACTTAACATGTTCGAGTGGTGGGAAAGTTTGGTATTGTTATAGAAGTCTCTGGTTCAAATCTTTGTAAGGATTTAATCAATATGCATAACTTGTGGGTGGTTGTGTATATCTTAGGTTTACAAAAGATCCTTCGAAGGAGGGTCAGCGGGTTTCCTCATTTCCAAAAATGAAAGAATGAAAAAAAAAAGATAGAGAATCCATATGGTTTGGCTCCAGGAGTCACTTGAGATTTTGTGTCCTACAAAACTTTAATTCTATAGGAGTTGAGACCATCATCATGGGGGAGGATGGGATTGAGAGATTTGTTTGAGACTAAGGTCATGCGAAATGCAAACCCCATTACAGCATCATAACCCTCCAATCTATCACCATCAATTTTAAAGATTTTTAAAGGCATCCTATTTGTTGAGTTTAATCCAATGATAGTAGTGTTAGATGAATATCAAATCTGGGTTTGTAGTAATTCGTGAGAGTTGGACTGATCACAGGGATCTCACATGCTTATGGGAAATAGTTGCTCAGAGGTACCGCTTATTTGAGGATCTTCCATTATAATATTATAAAGCAGCAGGGGTGAGGGGCCTGAGAGCCACATTTCTATGTAACGCTTCTTTGTGAAGCCAAAGTAGTTAACCAGATATTGGGTTCAAAATGCACTAGCCTTATTATTATATGTACATCTTACATTGCAAATAATTTATCCCATTTTTCTTATTTATTTATTTTTTCTCTCTTTTCTGCCTCCAATTTGTGATCCGAACTATTAACATTTTTATGCAGCTAAAAACATCAGAGTTTGATGTCTTACATCTTTTAGCTTCAGTTTTTTTTTTAGAAATATATGAGAAAATGTAAAAATACCTAATTCTAGTTTTCTAATTTTTTCTGCACCAATATCTGTGAGCCTCCAATTCATAATCCAAATTGTGAGGTCAACCCCAAGGTTCATAATTTGGATACTTATGGACTTTGTCATCTTTTTTCTAAATTGCAAAATTGAAAAACAACTACTGACTCGCGCTTTTTGGATGAGATCTAGGAGGTGCATGCATGGAGTGAATGAGACCCTAAATTTCTTTTTTCGCTAGGGCAAATGATTGGGTTAAAGAAAAGGAAGAAAAAGAAGTTTGTTTTGGGATTTTTTAAATTAAACCCTGATTTATTTTTCAAAGATTACATCCTATTAAATTAGTTTCTTCAAAAATCTAAATTTTTGCAGAGTTTCCTTTAATAGATTGTCTCTTTATTTAGAAAATATGAATTTTCTAGTCGGTTTCCTTTTAGCATCTTCCTTTCTAAAAAAACTGGTTTTTAGTTAGTTTTTGTTTCCCCAAAAACTCTAATTCCTTACACTACAAGAAAATACACCATCTGCGACAAGATTTAGAGACAACCAAAGTTGTTCATCCCTATATATTATCTTTTCCACAACGAACAAAAATATTCATCTCCAAAAGTTGTACCTAGCGAATTCCCGCCGGAAGCAAAAATTCATGTAAAATTTTATTTTTAACGACAATTGCAATTTGTTGCTAAATGATATATTTTTATTCGGCGACAAACTCTTGTTCGTTGTTAGATCTCCAAACGTTAAAATCGAACTTATTCTTCCTTCTTAACTTTATCCCTAATTCACCACCACTCACCATCGTTTCTCCTTCTCTATCGCCCACGCAAGAGGTACGTCGTCTCTCTCTTCTCTTCTCCTTCTTCTACATCTTCTTCTTCTTTCTATTTGTATTTTTTCCTCTCTGGGTTTGGGGCTCTGCTATAATGGCCGAAAGGCATAATACTATCCTCTCTTTTGTGTAGCCAATTCATGGATTTTCTCTAATATATTCGCTCCTAATTCTGTCTTGTTGTCAGATATGTTAATGTTCTTAGATTTAGTGCTTGTAGATGTAGATTTTGCGCTTAGACTAGGGCTAGGACTATGGTTGGTGTTAGGGTTTTGACTTGATTCACCCACAATGATTTAGGAGTTGTTAGGGTTTCAGATGTGGACGAAGTCTTCTGGAATGGGTGCGTCGGAATCAGGCGACAGAGCCCAGCTATCTGCATTGCTGGTAAGAGTGAGCCGTTTTCCGGCAAGGAAGAGTGGTGTTTTGGGAAGTGAAGAGAAAAACAACAACAACAAAATGAAGATCAAAATCATGAGAGAATGATTTTGATTTTGAAGGGAGATTTCAACTTCTAAGACCCTAACTTGAGAATCCATGTAGAGATCATCGCTTCACCTTCTTCGCACAACCTTTACAATGCATAAAGACTTTGTTTTTGAACTCTTTAGGAGGCAGCGCTTCTCTTTCTTAGACTCCTCTCCTGCTTTCTCCTTTGTGGTGGTTGGAGATGATGTTGCAATGTTGGTGGTGGTGTCGGTGGTTGGCAAGAGAGAGGGGGGGGGGGGGGGGGGGGGGTGTGGTTCATGGGTTATGGGTGTTTTGAATGTTGGGTCTGAGGTTTAGAGAAAGGGATGAGAAATTGGGTTTTGGGGTTGAGGCGAATTTAGAGTTGGTGTTGGTGGTTTTAGGATGTTTGCACAATTGTGGGATGGCACTGCATGGTGATCCACAGTTAAACGTAAGAGTATACAGAAAATTCATTTGTATTTGTTTCTTGCATACACATGCTAATTTACTCTAATCTAGTTAGATCCTGTTGTGATTATCTTTCTCTAAGGCATGATTTACAAACTTGGATGATTTTCTAGTCAAGTTGATTCCTTGTTTTCAATTATTTTTTGTGAAATGCTTCATTGACTGTTTGAACGTTTGATTTTTCTATTTTATCTGATTTCAATGCTTACTGTCATTATGTTGCAGCACGATGGGGATTTTTCATTCCAGGAGGCATGGTTCCATCTCTATGATAAATACCTAATCAAATATGAAGCTGACCGCCTTCCACCGCCAGTTGTAGCTGATCTAAACGGTGATGGGAGAATGGGGGTTCCGGTGGCAACTCATGATGCCAAAATCCAGGTAACTTATGTTTGATTATGTAGATGCATCCGTATGCAATTGGAAAAAAGCCCATTCATTGGGTATCACCTATAGAATTAAGATGTTTTTCATGTATTTATGTTTATGTTGTTTGTTGTGATTGTGATATGGGTTGTCTTTGTTGTGGGTGTTGGATGCTCCTACTTTGCAGGATTATTTCTATCTTAACCTTGTTGATTGGTCTTCCAATAATGTGTTGGCTGTGGGTTTGTGGAATTGTGTTTATCTCTAGAATGCTTGCAGCAGCAAGGTGGGATTTTTATTATGTGGTCTTTGTTTAGTGATGTTTGATTGGAAAATACTCTTGTTGCGAGTAAGATAACTATTGTGCATGATCACTAAGTTGGATGGACTATGATTGTTAAACTACAACAATAAGTAGCAACCACATACGACCAAAAAAAAATTAATAAAACACAAAATGCACAGAGTTTTCATCATTAAAACCCATTTAAAAAATCCGTTCTACAATCTTTGGGTTTTTTATTTTTATTTTTATATTTTTATTTGGCGTTGCTTCTCTTTGTATTCACAACTTGCTCTTAGAAAATTTCAAATTCCCAATAGATGATTTGTAATTTCATAAATTTTCCAACTACATTATGTAGTACACAATAACTATTTGATTAAATGCTGGTGAAAGAATAAAGAATAAAGTAGAGTCCTAAGAACGTTCCTAAAAAACTGGGAAACATTCATTTTGTTAGATTTAGCAGATCGCATATGATTTGTGATTATATGTGTATGGTTGGATCATGATTCAAGTTGATTGAAGATGTTTCCAAATATGCACAAATATAAAGAAAAGACTAACCCAACTAATTATATACATTCTGAAAATTAAATGTGAAGTAGCTCTACAAGCTCTTTATTGGAAAAACCAAAATTTTAGTGTTTCAGACTATGAATATCATATTCCTTTATTAAAGAAAAGAACCTAAAAGTTCTAAAAGTTGATTTGAGGTCTTGAACCCTTAAAGTCTAAAAGTGTGGAAACAGTGCATAGATGTTGACACATTAGATTACAACACTAGTCTCAAAATGCTTGTATGCACGGAATCACATGCTTGGTAACATTTGTTGTTGCTATACAATGCTTGTCCATTTTTTTAATAGAAAAAATTTGATAAGTTTTTAATGGTATTCTAATGTATGCTTCCAAGTAAAGCTTATCTTGGGAATGAATTCTAACACTATAACTGTGAGTGGAGAATATAAAAATTGGACAAAAGCATATGTTTTAACGTTTAACTATTTAATGTTTAACTATCTGTCTCCCTTTGCATATGACCAAAATCAAATGCAATCTAAGCATATATCTTAATTGCAGACTTCACATCAAGTTAGGATAGTGTGTGCAGTATCTTGGTTGTGTCGAATGCCATGTATAAATTATAATTATTAGAAAGTTGATTAGCTGTAAAACTTCAGACAGATGTGGAAATAGTTGAACTCTATGCTCAACTAATCCTGCAACCTTTAAAGTCCAGTAAGACCAATTTGTGGTTACTACTATTTTTTTACATCATTTATCTAAATATTATTATGAAGATTGTTTTCTTTAGCAAGAGAAAAACTGGGTATTGCGAGAAAACAACCCACAAGTTATTTCTCTAAGACATTAATTGCACATAATACTAGTACTCATTGCAGTTCTCATTTGCTCGTCTTGCTGCTTAGAAAGTGTTCCCTCTAATGGTAGGTTCCTTATGAGCAAATTGTAATATTGTACTATGTTGCTTTATCTTATAAATCAATTAAGTGACCTTACACATTTGGATGGTGCTCAATTGTCAACCACTTAGTTGCATGTGTGTGTCAGCATAGTTTTTGAGATAGATTATTTTATTGGTCAACAGAACTATAAGGGCAGGGCATCAAGGGGAGAGGAGCAATTGGATTATGCATCAATACATGCTACAGGGGATTGGATTATGCATAAAAACATACTACGGGGGGAATTCTCTTACTACAATCTCCTAAAAGCTATAAAGGCATCCTATTTTTTGTTGAGGTCAATGGTATCTACAAATATCAAAGTGGCGTACATATTACCTAAACTTTGTGTAGGTAATATTTCTTATAACAAACAAAATTTTTTTTGTTTTTACTTTGTTCACAGATTGACGATGGAGCAGGCATGGCCTATTGTTGATGAGGGCTTTTTTTATTAGTATTTGGATGGATATTCATATTAGTGTTTGGACATTTGTTGTGTATTAGTTTTTATATTTGGATGGATACTTGGATGGATATTTTGATGAATGTAATATTTTTATTTTGTGATGATGTCAATGGTTGTGGGTATGATGCGAATCCAAATTGTTGTGGGTATAATGTGAATATGAATTGTTGTTGCTAATTGTCTATTTTTGGTGATGATTACTTCACCACTGAATGGTCAACTGCGTTTTTCAAATGCGTGATGACCATTATATAGGGCGACGAACAAATTCGTGTCTAAAGAATGGACATTTGGGGACAAACCCGTTGCTGATTAACTATTTTTTGAGGACGAGTAATTTTGTATTTAAAGGTTAGACTTTTGGGGGCAAATCTTTACTCGTCACTGATTATCTATTTTTGGCGACAAATACATTTGTGCCTAAAGAATGTATATTTGGCGACAAACACCATAGGGCGACGAATGAATTTGTGTCTAAAGGTTGGATATCATGGGATCTTAGGTAGAACATTTGGTGACGAACACCATAAGGCGACGAACAAAATTCGTGCCAAAAGGTCGACATTTGGGGACAAACAGATATTCATCGCTGAATATATTCCCTGACGGGGTTTCTGAGACAACGTGGGGTCAAATTTTTATTCGTGGCTAAACGTTTTTTGTGACAAATTTTACTCATTTGGCAACGAATTGTATTCATTGCTAAAAGCCTTTTTTCTTGTAGTGTTTGGTAATTAGACAATTTCTAAAAATTTTCTTAATAGGCTAGTTTCCAATCTTAGAAAGTTAGCAAACATAAAAATTTGACTTTTTAGTAACTGAAATTTTTTAGAGAGTTTTTTTTAGAAAGCTGCTATGTTTTTTTTTCTTGTTTTTGATAGAAAGACTCACTAAAATATAATTAAGAAGTGAATGATGAATCAACAATTACATATTGCTTAATTAGGTCTAGGGTGTAATACCACCAAACCACCTTTTCATCAACATACTGAGCATGCCTAGCTAACTTATAAGCTACTGGATTCCCATCTCTACCCACAGGATGCACTTCAAAACTATTAAAATAATTCAAGGAAACTTTGATCTCTTCGAACAAAGGAACCTGTCTTGACAAATTTGGAACAGAAGACTTTAGCTTAATCACCATTCACAATAAATCTCCTTTTAGAATGATATCTGTCACCTTAATGTGAAAAATCATTTGAAGCCCTCTCAGAGCCGCCAAGGCTTCAATGTAATCAGTGCCTTCCACCCCATTTTTTATTTTGCACATGGCCATGATCATATTACCCATCTCATCTTTAAGAATCTAGAAAATTTCTAATTAAGTTCCTTAATTAGCATACTTTCTAACTAATCATAGAAAGTAGACTAGATTAGAAATATGAAATGTTTTAGAAATTTGGATTTTTAGGTAGTTTCCAATTTTAAGTCTTTTTTTTTAAAAAAGAGAGAGGTAAAATTCGGCCATCGTCTTCTTTTGATTCAATACTTGAAATATGATGAAACAAACGGGATCCACAATCAAGAGGACTTTTGCAATTTTTTAAAATCTAAATTCTGTCGAAAATGTGGCTTAATCCCTAGGTGATTATTAAAAATAAAACTGGAACGTAATTGAGGGTGACTAATAAAAAAGGACCTTAAGTGATTACTTATACCCTACACAATCAATCATTTCTTTTTATATGGACATGTGTGGGGGTTATGAATTCGACACATTGTGGGTCTACTTACTTGTCCAAATGAGTGGACCATCCAAACCCACTACTTCGATTTATATGGGTCCCACCGAGTTTTGATCAATCTGAAGGGACAAATCCATTGGATCGAGGGTCAATTATATCTAAATGATGGAGCTACCATATGTGATCGATGGGTATATTGCACACTTCTTGTGGGGCCCACCCACTAGTCCATCTGAATCGAGAAAAAAAACACTGATAGTTCACATGCCCCCCTAGGTTTGTATCCATCCAGATGGATTGCACTATTGAATTGACTAAACACCCAATTCCAAAGGACAAAACTTTTGGGTCTTGAATGAGAGGGTTAGAGTCAGTGATACGATGGGGCTGATTTTGTATAAAGAGGAGTAGGCACATGCAAATTTTCAATTCCTTTAGGTCCTATCCCTAGGTAGGCTAGTAGGTTGGCCCCACATATAGCAGGTACAATCAACTTATGCATGTCGCGCGCACTAGACAGGGGTGAGTGTGTGTATGCAAAATTCCTTTGTTGAGCACCAGTGCTCACGTTATGGTGAGTGTAAACGAGTTATGCCGAGTAAACAAACAGTAGCAAACTAAACAATGCAGTAGTTGATGGAACCAAACAATAGCCGAATGAAGAAAGAAAACTGCTAATTTGCATAGGTCATTAACAAGCCGACTAAGATTCAGTCAAATCTTTTAATGGCTGATTTTAAGCTCATTAGCGTGATTCAAGAGGATTAAATCTTGACTAACAACCAAGTACAGTTGACTAAATGAGAGTAGTCGATTGCACAAATGCACAATCGGCTACTCACCCTAAAATCAAAATTTTCCAACTTGAATTACTCCTTTCTTCATATGTTTAGAGGAATTTCAGGCTTATAAATACCCCTGATGGGTGACCTCTTGTAAAGATTTTTGTAATTGGCTAATTCATGGGGTGGACAAAATAGGATTTCATTGATTTGTATTTTAGATTCTTTAAAACTGACTGTAGCTCGTGTCCCGAGAAGTGCTGATTTGAAGAAAACAGAAAACAGAGAATGTGCTCGAGTGGGCGTAGACAGAGATGTTGCGCTCAAGCCCATGAATACTGCACTCAAGCCTAATAGACGGATCACAAATAACTAGATGCGTGAAGCATGCGCTCAAGCGGGTGCTTACTTGTGCTTGAGCTCTCGTGTGGCAAAAACTCATATTTCTGTTTCAGAATTGTTTCCTTTTTGTGACAGGTTTAGTTAGTTGAGTTCTACAAGGGCTATCTTAATGAGGCATGAATTATGGGTTTGAAAAAGGGGTTCTCTCTTAACCCTAAAGTATATATTTTATAATTATAAGTATAGAATATTCTTTGGAGATCATCCTTCTTCTCTAAAGCTTTCATTGGAGAGATGGTGCTGAAGTTTTGAGTTCTAGAGTTTTGCTGCTTTTACTTGTAAAAGATTTTTCATCCTGTGGAATTAAGCTGATTGGATCAAAAGTGAGAACAAGACACGAAGGTCGTGTTGTGTTATGGATTCATACAAGAAGAATTACATCCAGGTCGAGGGGTTGACTGGAAAGGGTAGTGAGTATATTTTGTATTTGTTCGAAATTAGTTTTTGGTTTTCTAGTTCAAAGGGCTCGTGGTTTTTTCTCATTGGGGTTTTTACATAAAAATCTGCATGTCTTCTTCTTATGTGGTTGATTATTTGTTTGCAAGTTGTTTTTATTATTCCGCTGCATATTATTTAGCTTACAAACTAGAAATCTGGGACCCCAATAATCTTTCAATTGGTATCAAAGTGGGTTACGCAAATTTACTATGTTAGATCCTTTGAGATTTCCATAATGGAATTCAACCGGAAAGGCACATTTAACCAAGCCTCTTCCTTTGAATGGATGTAGTTATTATGTATATTAGAGAATTCAACCGGAAAGGCGCAACTATAACCAAGCCTCTTCTTTTGAATGGATCTAGTAATTATGTATATTAGAAGGTCAGAATGACTAGTTTCTTAAATTCATAGATAAATATATGTTACAACCCGAGCCTAAAAATTCGGAGATTAGGGTTAATTCCTAAGCATGATACATGTACTTCCATTTAATCCACACCTGGACTTGAGTATAAGCGGAATTACAGAAGAGATATTGACATTACTTACACGTGTGAGGTGCTTTTAATGGACGTCTGTGCAAACATTAATCACGCGAAAGTTAGTCAATATCATCTATAAATTTTCTTTTCTCCAACAAATAAAGATTTCCCAAAATGTATATAAATTCCTAAAACAATGCATACCATCATAATGAACTAAAGAAAGAGACGTAACTACATGACAAGTACATATAACAACTTATACAAACGTGTTATACATGTCTACACAAAAGTGAGGCAAAGTTTTTTGGACAATGACAAATGATATACATGTCCCAAAATACGAGGAATCATGAACTATACATGGAAAAATAGAAACTAATGCAAAGTCATGAGTCCTAATAAAAAGCCCCAGTATGCTTATAAAGTGCTCCGTAGGTGGATTAATCAGAGCGTATCTACTGTCCAGATCTAGGCTTGAGGGAACTTCAACGGCCTCTTCTCGAGTCTCATCGATCTTTGTAAGATCTGGACTGAGATCTGAATCCATAATACCAGTAGACAACATGTGAATAAGACTATTCAGTAAAGTATAAGTATAATTAATGTAACATGCGTTGTATCTAATAGATACAGTAATAAGTGATCATAGAGGTCAATTTAGTGTACTAGGCATATTGTGTATTGAGTAAAGCATGATATAAGAATCAATTAAGAGAAATACACAACTATTTGGTTACTATATTTTCTATATCCTCCTTGTAGGGATCTTTGCATTGAGAAGACCAACGCCCCGACCAAACGTATGATTGGGTCTTTACATTTATGGAGTCTGGTAACTCCAAAGGCATACTACAGTGACACCATACCAATCTACGACACCAAAGTCAACCCGCCAGATATCATATGGCTGAAGCTATGTAGAGCTAGACCATTTCGAATCATATAATTGAAATTGAGTAAATTGTGCAATTCATTTCATTTTAATGAATTCATTGGACATTTAATTTATTCTTACTCAATTCAATACGAATAATTGGAAAACCGTATATCAAGGAACATTGTAGCAAAATCAATTCATATCATGATCGTTTCATGATGATGCCAATGATAGAATAAACATTTCAATGATGGAAGGCAAGTATAAGAATTCAATACACTATACAGTTCAAATTAGTAGAATCAAGGTGATTTATGAGCCAACCTTAATCTAGTTATCCATTATTTCTAACTGTGTATGATAATATAATTTAAGTTATCTGATACACAGTTATCTTTATTTGGTGTCATTTTGTGTAATTGAGATTGTATCAATGTCTCTTAAACTAAAACCCATTGAGAGATGCTTAACAAATGGACAATGTTACATGAATGAGTCTTAGCCTTCAAGACACTTTATGTCAAGTAATTTTCTATTAGGCCAATTGATTAAGTTAACTATCCAAAGAACTAAGGCCCTACAAGGTCTTCTCAAATGTCCCTAACTTTCCTAAAATTTTAGGGTTCGCACAATTTAGCCATAAAATTTCTACAGCTTAGCTGTGGTTTACAAAATTTTTCCCGCATTTACAACTTAGCCGTAGGTGGCCTATGGTTTGGTTATGGTTTAGCTGTAGTGTATTTTACGGCTAAGCCGTAGAAGAGAAATTTTTGAATCTTTGTTTTTTGTCTCTGGAAAGCTAGCCGTAAGCTGTAAAATTATTGAAGTTGTTTCAGTACAGAAGTTCAGTTCATGACAGAACCTTTCAACTGAGTTTCTACTATGGTTTCCTTGCACCGATCAATCATTCTACAACTCTAAGTTCACATTTCATCATTCTTTGAAGGGATCTCATCATGCATGGGAAATTGGTAGACTAAGGACACAAAGGCTGAAAGTCACATTAAGCTTAATGATTTACAAGAATCATAACTTACCAACACGCATTCAACAATAATTGGCTTATACTTGCCTCTGATTTAGCATTCAAATCACTATTCCTTCTCTTGGCTCAATTGAGAAGAAACCCAATTCTTGACCTAAAATAACATACATATAAGAAATGATGAAGAAGATGAATGCATGCTTAAGCTAAGAGTCTCCTTGACTTCATTAACTCAATAAATCTGTAAATGGGTAAGAGATCTTACTAAGACAATAACTAGAGAGTTGTAGGGAGAGATGTAAACCACTATCTTCTATTCCAAGAAGGAAGGAAGGTAGAGAAGAGATGAGATGAGAGAATGGGTGCTTAGAATCATGCATGTAGGATCCATTTTGCTCATATTGATGAAGAAGAAGAAAAATGGAAGGAGGAGAAGAAATTACTGTAGTTGCAAAAGAGAAAAGAAAATAGACTGAGAGGGTTCTTGGCTCTTTTAGAAATAGAGTTTTGTGGAATTTCAGAAATGTCCTTATTTCTCAATTACATTTTCAACGTAATTCATATGAGGGTCCAAATAATTTAAACAAAGTCGAATGCATTCAAATCAAGTACAAAAGTTGATGAGCTCAACAAGATGAATGCAATGATATCAATATGACGCATATATGACGTAATACCATGAAATCTAAAATTATGAAAAAGGTCTTTCATCTACCTAGTTAAGGTCAAACTCGACTCAAACTACCTATATATGACCCTAACTTGACCCATTAGTCTTAATCAGACAGTAAACTAAATCTAACCAAATTAGAGATTAAACATCATTATTTAAATTAAGTCTATATTAATTAGCTAATATCTTAATTAATCGTTAATCATGCTTAATTTAGATTTGAGTGTTACAATATATCTGGTGTATTGTTCTTAAAGGCTACTCTCTAGCTGCGATTATTAGTGTTAGAATATCTAGTGAAAAACCGATTGATGAATGGACTAAAGAGGAAAAACATGCCAATAATTGTAATAATAAGGCTATCAATTCAATCTATAATGGAGGATCCCCAATCTAAATTTTATAGGATATCAACTTTTTCGACTGCAAAAGAGGCATTAGACATCTTGTAGAGAGTTCATAAGGGAATTGAATTGGTTAAAAAAACTAAGTTACAAAGCCTCACTGCTACCTTTGAATATCTTAGAATGACTGATGATGAAAAGTTTGATGACTTTTATGTCACGCTAAGTGACATTGTGAATTTATTTTTCAATCTACGGAAACTAATTTCTAAAAATAAGATTATTAAAAAATTCTGTGATCTCTCCTAAATAGCTTTCATGCCAAGGTATGTAGTCGTAATTGGTGAAAACAATCGGGTAAAGATTATCATGGTTGATGATTTGGTAGGAAATCTTCTAACTTTTGAGGCAAACTTTATTGCTGAATGGAATGTTAAGTTAAAAGGAATTTCCTTGAAAGCAATTCAGATTTAGATTCTGAGAAGATTGATCCCGAAGTAGTTGCCCAATTTATGACATAATTCATAAGATTATGAAGGGGAAGAACACTAATTTTAAGATGCCAAAATATATAATGAAGAAGGCTTCTGAAGGCGTTCAGTGTCATGATTATAAAGGGTGTAAACACATTGCCCATGCTTATGGTAATAAAAAAAGGAAAGTGTAGAGAAAAGCTCTAAATACAACTTGGGATGTTGATTATTCCGAAGAAGAGAAGGAAGAGCAAAAAGAACTCGAGCCTGAGTCATCTCTTATTATGAATGACAAATATATAGCTTTCACGGCAGGACTAATTCTATGTCTTCTCTTGTCTCCTTGAAAGTTGATTTTGAAGATGAAACTCGTGAGTTGGAAGAAGAACCTGATTGGAAGGACAAATATCATATCTTTTTTTAGAAATCTATGAAGATGGCCAAGATGAATTAGAAGGTTGCAATTAGTTGGCAAGCTGCAGAAGAACAGATTTCTTTAATGAAGGTTGAATTGGCTGAAGATAATGATAAAATAAAACTCTTTAATAATCATAATAATGATTTGACCAACAAGTTGACTGATGTATCACAAAAGTATAAGTTATTAATTGCTGATCATGAGAATTATACTAAAAACTGGAAGAATTGAAGAAAAAGCTCCAAACTTGTTAAATTGAGAATGTTGAATTGAATGGAAAATTGAAAATGATAATGTCAGAACTGAATACTTCAAAGAAATTGCTTAATAAGATTAATGCTAGTTCTGCAATGCTTAATTACATCTAGTGTAATAAAAAAAGGCCTGATGACAAAAGTGATCTTAGATATGATCAAGGGGCATCTACTTCAAATGCTAGAGGTAAAACCATTTTCATTAAAAATTTTGCTTTAAATTCTTTATCACCAACTGCTTAACATACTACTAACACAAATCATATGAGGAGTAGTGCAAAGAAAAGAATGTGTCAAGCCACATTCCAAAAAACAAGCAATGGAGGAAATAGATGTCTAACCCTCTGATCAGGACTAGAGTCACTTGGGATAAGAAGGATGATGTGCTCAATGTATTAGTACACATTGTGTCAAAATTATTAAATTTGCAAGTGTGGGTACCAAAATTCAAAAACCCCTGATCATGAAGACTAAGCTCTCACTCCAACTGCTATAAGGATATCATTAAGGGGGAGTTATAATTATTGAGGAGCTACTACTGGATCTTGATAGACAGATATGCTGTATGCTGATATCATAAGTTTGTCAATTATGGACAAAAAAGGGAAGATTTGTAAAATTTAGGAGGAGTCGGAAGACAAATGGAGTTGAAGATGGTTTCAATTGGTATAGCGATGATCGTACATATTTTTTTCTTTCCTTTTTTTTTTTTTTTTGCAATTTAGTGTATTAAATGGAATTTTGGTTTTAGTTTTGGTAGATTGATTGTATAGGGAGTTTTGTTCATGAATTGCCAAAGGGGGAGATCGTAGGGATTTTGTAATTGGCTTAATTCATGGGTTGGACAAAACTTAGGTCTATTGATTTGTATTTTATATTCTTTAGAACGGATTGTAGTTTTCATTACTAGAAGAGCTAATTTAAAAAAAAACGATAGAAAAAAAGCACACACTAGAGCATGCATTCTCATGTGCTTGAGTGAGCTTAGACAGCTGCGGCTGTGCTCAAGTTCTTGAAAATTGTGCTTAAGCCTAATAGACAGATCGCAAATGACTGAATGTGTGGAACACACGCTCGACAGGGCATGTGGCAGAAATCTATATTTTTGTTTGGAATTGTTTTCTTTTTGTACTGGGTTTAGTAAGTTGAGTTCTACAATGACTATTTTAGTGAGGCACGGATTATGGATTGTAAAAAGGGCTTTTATCTCAACCTTAAAGGATAAATCTCATAATTCCAAGTTGAGAATATTCTTTAGAAATCATCCTTCTTTTCTAGATCTTTCATTGGAAAGAGTTTGTTGAAGTTTTGAGTTCCAAAGTTTTGCTGCTTCTACTTTCTTTTAGGAGATTTCTCATATTGTGGAACCAAGGTGATTGGATCAAGCGAGGAAGCAGGACAAGCATAGTTGAGTCGTGTCATGGATTCTTACAAAAGGAACTTCATCTTGGTTGAGGGACTGATTGGAAAGGGTTGTGAATATATCTTGTAACTATTCGAAATTTGTTATTAGTTTTTTAGTCTGGAAGGGCTCGTGGTGTTATCCCATTGGGGTTTCATGTAAAAATATGTATGTCTTCTTTTTACCTTAGTAGATTATTTGTTTGCAAGTTGTTTTTATTCTTTCGCTGCATATTGTTTGGCTTGCAATTTAGAAATTCAGGACCCCAATAATCTTTCACTTTAAGGCATCAAGCATCATAGACAGAGAGATGAAGGGTTCAAAATCAAATACATAGAATTTGATCTCTGTCAGGAGGAGAATTCATGAAATCTCACTATCTTCGAAATCACAAGGTACTTAATCTTAGAGACGCACTTAGAGGATTCACATACGAACTTTGGAATTATGGGAGATTCGATAAGGAACCCATGAGATTTAAGTCTTTTGAGACTTTCTTTGTCTTCTTCACTTCGGAGTTGAAGAAGTCCATATAATTAGTCATGTCTATTCTTTCAAAATAACACCTTGGTGATCCTTAAGATGGCACAACCATGAATGTTTTATTTGCCTAAAAAACCAATATCTCCTTTTGGAATTCTCACTGTGCATGTCTTTGAACACGAGTCGGAGATTACGATGATTGATCGATTGACTTAAAGAGGGGGCAGTGCATGTATGGATATTAGAAAACAAGGCCAACCTCAAATTGGCTACTATCTTTTGACAGTTGGCCACTCCTTGTTTCCCCTTCTTTTATGAACCTTTTATGTAAGTTTTACTTGACCGAGCGAGGGAGTTGCATAAAAAAAATATAAGCAATTTGCACTAAGGAGGTTAGAGAATTAGAACCCATGTAAATTAAACTCGAGAATGAAAATAGAAAAAATCATTATTTTCTTCTTGTGTCTCTTCTATTTGTCAAATGAATTGTGATGTTTTCTGCTCACAATGCGTTTTTTTTTTGGACGAACAAAGAGTACCACATTTCCAAAAATTCTTCTACCATTCACACTAGAAAGTCAAAAGCTAAATGACAAAAAAATCTCCTTTTAACAAAAAAAAATTCAAAAAGTTACATTTTGTTTTTACTAAATTACAAAATGCTATCATTTTTTTATTTGACCCATCTTATTTTTGGGATACTTATCATACGCATGCCCATGTATCCCATATTTGCCCGAAAACTATCCATAAAAAGATGAATGCCATGTAAATGTTGATTTTACCCTTTGAACTTGTGATAACTTATAGCTATAGGATACCGAATGGTGTGATATCCTTTTTCTCTTTGATATCGAACGAAACTTATATTTTTTTTCACCCCTTCCTTTCTACCGAAATGAGGGGAAATAGGTTTGCTTCTTTTTTCCAATAAATGAAGAAGATAAACGAAATAGAGGCTATATACCTCTTGTGATAATTGAAAAGTAAAAATGATGAAGATAAAATAAAGTTTCTAGTGAAAATGTGCTTTGGGTTTGGGGGAAGGCGTAGAACATGTGATATCCTACATTTGTGGGATATCACATTGTTAAATATCTTATAGGGGTAAAGTGATCATTAGCAGGGCGTTCTTTCCTGTACGAACTGTTGTGTGATAATTTTCTTTTTGTGGATAGTTTTGGACAAATGTTTGATATAATGACATCCGTACTATAATTATTTCCTTATTTTTTTTATCTTTTAATTTAAGTCTTCACATCACTTCACTTTATAAGTAATGTTACCAAACAATTGCATAAGAGAAGAACTTTCGAGTTCGTTGTGGGACCCATTTGGATGCTCCTATCATAGGAGGAAAGTGTGATGAAAATGTCTTCTTACGGATATAGTTGCGGGCAAAAAATATCTCAAATAAATCATCACAGCCATTAATTTAGAGGCTTAGAGTTTAATGATTTCCTAAAAGTATAATTTATGTGAAATCAATCACACCATGAGAATAATTCTGACTAATGTCAAATGAAAGGAATCGTTAAAAGCTAGGCCACCTCTTCTAAGCAACTCTCATGCGTGCCATTCACGAGAACCCCTTTTGGGGCCCACCTAGGGCTATATCAAATATGGGGGAGGAAGGGATTGAGAGATTTGTATGAGACTAAGGTAATGCAACTTCAAACGCTGAATGAGAAAAAAAATTTACTTTTAACACAAAAAAGTAAAAAAGTTAAATTCTTTTTTACTAAATGACAAAATGCTATCATTTTTTGATTTAACCACTCATATTTTTGGGATAATTAACGTATGCATGTCCTTTATCCCATATTGGCTTGAAAATTGTCCACAAAAAGATAATTACCACACAGTTGTTTGTACAGTAAAAAATGCCATGCAAAATGATGATTTAATCCTTTGAACTTGCAATATCCTACAGTTGTAGGATATTGAACATTGCGATATCCTTATTCTTTGGGATCTCAAACAAAACTCATATTTTTTACCACTTATTCCTTTCTACCAAAAAGAAGGGAAATTGGTCTGCTTCTTCTTTCGATAAATAAAGAAGATAATTGAAAAATAGGCGACATACCTCTTGTGATGACTAAAATAGATGATCTCTGGATGATAGAAAACCTGTATAAGAAGTGCCTCAACTCAGGAATTCGAAAAAAGTAAAAACAATGAAGATAAAAAAGAGTTTCTTGATGAAAATTCTAATTATTTTAAGTGACTTTCCAACTAACCATAGAAAGTTGATTAGAAATCTCAACTTTTTTAGAAATTTGAACTTTTCAATAGTTCTCAATTTTAGGTTCTTTTCTAAAAAAGAGAGCTAAATTCTCCTCTTGATTATGTACTTGAAACATGATAAAACAAAAGAAATCCATAGTCAAAAGGACTTTTGCAATTTTTGAAAATATAAATTATTTGGAAAATATGGCTTGATCCCTAGGTGATTATTAAAAGGACCTTAGGTGATTACCAATACCCTACAGAATCAATCACTTCTTCTTATATGGAAATGTGTGGAGATTATGAATGCGACACCTTTATGGGGCCACCTAGTGGTCCACCCAAGTGGACCATCAAAACCCACCCCTCCTATTTACATTGGTTCGATCGAGTTTTGATAGATCCCAGGGGGCAAATCCATTGGATCAAGGTCTATTATATATATATATATATATATATGAAGGAGTTATCATATTTGATTGATGCGTACATTACTCACTTCTACTGGGGCCAACCTACTAATCCATCCGAATGGAAAAAACACCTATACTTCACATGCCCCTTGTGTTTGGATCCATTCAAATGAATTGGACTATTGAATTGACTAAACACCCCATTTGAATGGATAAAACTTTTGGGTCTTGAATGTTAGGGTTAGAATGAGTGATTGGGTGGGGTTGATTTTTTGTAGCGAAGAGTAGATAAACACAAATTTCCAAATCCTCTAGGTCCCAAAATAAGGTAGGCTAGTGATAGGATTCATGGGCTCAGAGTGCTTTGAATAAAAGTAGAAATATTATGTTGCAAATCTTTGATTATGTCAATCTCCCCATATCATAGAGATAATAAAGTAGTGATTGATTATCTTGGTTTAGGCAATATGATTAGTGATTGATTACCTTGACTTAAGGTAATTGATTATTAATTAATATTCAAGATTTATGGTAATTAATTAGAGATTGATAGAATAGTTTCTATATTTGGGACAACGAATTTTATAAATGTCTTGTATCATTCTTTATGAAAATCAGATTAAAATTATTTCCCCAAAATTTTGTGCTTGCACAAGGAGTTCGTCCATCCTCAAATTGGGCAATCTATCATCATTTTCCAACATATGAAATACAATCAAATGGTCAACATTTTCAAAGATTTTTTCATCTCTTGTTGGGATATTAGCTTCAGCTTAATTAGTAGGAATGCCAACTCATGTAAGTAGGGATATGTGTTTGTTTAAATTATTATGATGATAGAATTATTTGTTTTCTTTTTCTAACTATGTTAGAATTATTTGTTATTGGCTAATTCATGGGTTGGCCAAAACTTATGGTCTATTGAGTTGTAATTTTGTATCCCTTTTAGTATGGATTGTAGTATATGTTATCAGATGAGTTGAAGTGAAGAATCGAAAAACGGACGCAAATTGAAGTGTTTTTCTCATGACAACATGGATTAAAATGGTTATAACTCACAACTGAGCATTGTGTTGAGGCAAGATACCTACCATTAGAAAGCTTTTTTCGAGTAGATATTCGTAAGTTCCAATATTGCATCAATCGGAGCTAAAATGACAAAGTTATTGCTTATGAAGTTTGCTAACATTGTGCAGAATGTGATTACATAAATTCCACTTGCTCGAGTGGGCATTTCATCCACTTGAGTGGACCGCGTAGAGTCTTGATCCAAAGTTCATGAATTAGGTTTACCTTTTTTGCCAGGACTACTGGTTATTGTTCTACAATAATTCTAACCCTAAGGCATGGATATTGGGTTATTTGAATGGTTCCTCTCTCAACCCTAAGGCACTAATCTCTTTATTCTGAGCATAATAATACCTTTTGGAGATTATCCTTTTTCTTTAGAACAACCATTGCTAATTAAGCTACTAAGCTAAGCTTCTAAAGATTTTTGCTTCTACTTGCGTGGAAGATTTGCACACTTTGCAGATTTAAGGTGTGTTGATTCAAATATGAGAAATGTGGAGAAATGGTGAACGGGGTGGTTGTTGAAGTGATAGTACTATAGTCCTTAGGTTGTGGTGAATTGGGGAAGGTCTGTGGGTATCTTATAATTGTTCAATTCATAGTGTTTGGTTTTCATTAATGGTCCGGGTGATAGGACTCATGGTTTTTCCCATTTTGGGTTTTCCTCATAAAAAATTCACTGGTCTTCTGCTGATGTGGTTGATTGATTTACAAATCTTTTGTATTTCCACCATTGTTTATTGGACTGCACTTTAGAAATTAGATTATGACCTTGAATCTCATCACTTTAGTGGCTTTAAACCCTCAATTAGTATTAACTCATTGAAATTCAATTCTTTCAAAGTACATTATGTCAACTAAGAAAAAAGCCCTATTATGTAGAAAAGATAATGAGAATCAATTAGAGAAACAAATAGAGGTAAATCAGACCATTTATTTGGCTTAAATGTATATTTCAAATAGCTTTAAGAGAAATAAACCTTTCAAATAGACTTGCCAAAGTATCAGAAAAATAAAACCAACTATACTGTAAACATGCGTAGTGTATTAAGCAATTGAAAAAAAAAATAATCTAAAAGGAAAAACTCTTCAGTTCCCAAAAAAAAAACCTAGATATAATCAGAAGTCCACATTCTTGCAAAGCAATAATTTTTAACAATTTTTTAGCACTCCTCATATTTGAATCATTAACAGTTTCTAATTTAACTCGCAATTTGATCTCCCGGGTGGAAAATAATCTTTCATTTAGGTTGAAAAACAAGAATGGGTTTTGAAAACAGCGATTGAAATTCACATGCATGAATCCAATAACTTATCCACCAGTAGTGATTGCTCACGTTGGATGATAGAGATTATTAACATACAACAATCTTCTCATAACAAAATCATATATATGGAAGATTTTAATGGGGTAGCCAGTCCTATTCCACCTTTGGAATCAATCTTTCCGAGAACTGCCTAAAACTGAGTAAACCAGTACTTCACATTAGACGGGTTGGCTGCAAATGAGAGAGTCTAGCTTTCCTTTGTCTCAACACACGCACACAAAAGAGAACAGCTCCTTAATAGAGTGGCAAGGAATGGCATTTCTCACCTACTTGAATAATGAGTAGGTCACCTCTTTTTATGTGTGCGGCTTCCTTTTAGATGACATTGTCCATTTTGGCTCATGGGCCTCACGGTTTTACTTCTGGTGGGTCTCAATCCACAAAAAATCCTCATGTAAGATAAGGGTGCAAGCTCTACATATAAACCTATTCACTTTCCTCTCTATAATCGATGTGGGACTCGAAAACGTTACAGACTCTCTTTTGATTAGGCTGACTTTCCACCTGTGAAGGTAGTCTCAGACCTCATGTCTAGGGTAAAAATAACACAAAAAGGAAAAAAAATTCTAATAACCATGAATGCAGATAGATATAGCTCATCAATGTTAAGGAGAGAGAAAGAAAAATATTTTAACTTATTTTGAAAAGTTTGGAAGACAGCATAAATAAAGTAAAAAAAATACAATCACGAGAACATTCAAGGTGCCTCCCTAAACTATTGATGAAGACGAACCATGTGTCGACACGCAATCAGTGGGGTTGCAGTTGTTGCAAGGTGGTCCGTAGGCATCTTGACAATTGGATCCAACTTTTCCTCCATCCGGCGAGGTTATCTTAACATCTGCCATAGCAACATTGGTGCACCCTTTCGCACCTATGCATTGAATCATTATTGCCTCAGGTTTGGTCGCAGTCCCGTGAAACCCAATAAACCTCACGTCGCTCACTTGAATCACTTTTATCTTCGCAATAAATGCCAATTAAAGTGTAAACGAGTCAGTTCGAATTAGGTAATACTAGAAAGGATCATGTAAGAAAAACCATAGGCAAACCATAAGTTTTCAAACCATCCATAAATTTTCTAAGAAACTTCTTCTGTAGTAAAACCGACCGCCAAAGCCCCCACAGCCACACTTTGTTTTTTTATTTTTTTCTCCTAATTTTGTTGCCATGGACATGATTGCTTATATCAAATCTTCTCTTAGAAGGGATTTTTTTTCCCCAATTTGAGGGCTCAGGGATCAATTCCTCAGCGTTGTGTGAAACTACAATGTTGACAGGATGCAGCCATATATTGGCTCTTAGAGGGTGTTTGTATAAAAAGAGAATTCTATAATGCTCCATGGATTTCTGCACATGCAACTAAAGGGCCCATACATTCTATAGTACCCTTCGAATAGGAAACAAAGCCCTATCTATTGACAAGCAATTTTTTTTATTTGTCAAGATAAAAAAAATGTCCCATCAAATGACGAAGAATGGGCCGCACAAAAAAAAAGAACAATTTTTCTTGCTATTACAAAATTCTTTCGTTGCACAAATATACCTTTAAGATCAATTTTATATGGATAATAATTTAAAGAATTGACAATAGAATACTTCAAAATATTATAATGAATAATCTACTAAATTCTTGTCCCTGGCATTTGCTAATGCCACCCCCAACGACCATTCCATATTCTTTGTACTTAAAAAAAAAAAAAAAGAGCATATTTCAAATTCTAAAATTCAGAGTGGTTTAAATAGTCTGGGAATTTGGGAGCGGATTGACAAAATTCCAAAGGGGGACGGACAAGTAAATTCATTTTATTCTAGATCCATGTTATATATCTGCCACAGTGATTTGTGTCAACCCCAAGGTATTAAGTCCAGATATTTAATCCACTTAGACTAGACCAAGAAAATAGCTTACAGGCCGGCCTTTCATGCGAACATTCTCGACCAAGCCTGAGTATTGGACCCAATTTACAAACAATCTAGGCCGAAAAAAAAAAAAAGGAAAGCCAAGTTGAAACCGAAGTTAGTTTGCTTGCACAAAAAATGCCCAATTGAATTTGAACTAGTAGCATTGCCAAGTACACAAAACATATTTACTTGAAAGAGAATAGGATTGAGCCATCTTACTTCATCGAATAGGGGATCATATTCCTGATCAATAGTAATGGCTTGCTCGACATTGTCCAAAATAATATTCTCGTAAGAGATTCCTCTCACGTACCCATATCCTCCCTGATCACAAATAAAAAAATAAATAAAATAAAATGTCTTGTTAATTGGAAGGAAACATGGGAAATTGTGGTTGTTAAATGCACGTGCGTGCACATACACATATATATATATATATATATGCGCATGTGTGTGTAGAGAATGGCTTCTTACCTTAGCTGTTAAATGCATATGTGGGAGTCTGAGTTGTGAGTTGAGGTGGTGTCCGTACCCTCAACTAGGTTAAAAATAAAAAAGCATGTGTAAAATGAAACACACAAGGCGAAACCTCAGTTACCCGCCATGTCTTGATCCTTGCTCCCCACTTGGTATATTTGAAAGTAGAATATTTGACATGAATCTGTTCTACAACCCCAAGTGATTCATCTGCTCCTAAACTTCCAATGCTGTGACAATGGAACCAAACGAGGAATGTATAAATCTGTAGCCCTTGAAAATTGTGACAAGACACTGATAAGGCCTCTTCGAACTTTGAATAGTTTGCAATGAAAGATTTTCAATTCGATTTGTCAGAATTATTCTGGTAACTTTCAAAAGCAGCGTCCCAAAAATCCATCAGTGTGCTAATGATTTAAGCCGCTCTACGGTTAACACTAGTCTAAATTTAAGAATGTTTGCCAATAAAGTATGGAAATTGTATGTGGTTTTGTTTTAATCATGTGCTCCATATGTCGTCAACCTGGTACTGGATGGCTCAGGTACTCCGATTGAAATTAAATTTGACACAAAGTAAATGTATAGAAATACACTTCTTTTAAGTGGTTTGGACTTTTGGTGTGGGTCCCATAATAGACTAATAGCCTGGGCACAGATGATTTAGGTGCATCAAACTTGTCCACTTAGCTTGGAATCTGTAATTAACGAATCAAATAAACCAAGTATTCCATCGAGTTCTCTGCTGAAGGTAAGTTTCGAATTACGAATTACAAACAACGAACTCTAATCTGAATTAATCAAATTGCAAACCAGATAACCATGTAAAATGGTTTGCAATGAAGATGAGTGATGGGGGCTTCTACTTACCTTATACCATGGCCAGGCCCACATGTGATGTAACTGATATTAACATTTGATGTGCCATTGTTAATGGCAATGCAATCATCTCCTGTGAAGCGTTGATAAAGATACAATCAGCTCCATTACATACAAGCAGTAGGATTGAATTAGAACTAGAATGCAGATAGACGTGAAATACCTGTTGATATTATACAGTGGTGAATTTGCACATTATTCATGTTTGCTATGTCAATTCCGTCTGTGTTTGGGGAATCTCCTGGAGCTGTAATGGTTAGGTGAGAGATCACTGCACCATTGCACCTGTCCACACCAATGTGATTCCTTGGGTTGTCGTGAAGAAACAGACCACTGAGCTGAAGGCCATTGCAAGCTTCGAAGTACAAAGCCTAAAATCCACACAAATAAGCATTAAGCAAATATTAGCATGTAAGCATGCTTCATCTAAAGCCCATCGCGGCCCAATTTCTGATGCTCAGGTATGGAATGAATTGTGCAGGGACATGTCATGAATTTGACAGGGACACTGATTTTGTATATTATAAATAAAGTATAGAAAATGAAGTTACACGATACAATGCCTATTTTAAAGTATCCAAGTACTAATGGCTTAACCATAAAACACAGGTAAGCTCAAAAAACAATTGAGTCCCTGCTGATTCAAAGGATCCCAAGTGTAGTCCAAGTTACGAAGTCAAATTTGGCCAAACGCAAAAACGTATCATAACAGAAATAAGTTCTTAACAGCCCCCGCTTCCAATTTGAAAAATGTATCTCATGATCAGCATATATAAGTATATTTCTAAAAATTTAAAAATCAAACTTTTTTGTTTGCAAAGCTGTATAATTGACTAACGTGACCCATTTTGATATTGATTGACTTGACTCACGAGGTCTACATATTTCCTCATTTGCATGTACATGAAGGAGTATGACAAGGAGGGGATATATAATTACTTACAGTTGGGGGTCTGCTTGGACATTTCTGCAAATGAATAAAAAAGAAAAAAAAGGACCACAAACATATGAGAACAATAAACTAAGGACTAAGAAGAGATAAACAGAAATTATGAATACAGGTGATATATTGTTACGGTTTTGTAAGTTATCCGTGACCAATTTAGCAGTGCCGAGGGTTGCATTGAGCATTGTGACTAATATGCTTATTTTCAGTCAGACCCAGCTCATTTATTTATTGATTTGAGAATTTATCTAAAAGCTAAAATGGTCAATACAAACCGGATGTCAACAGATTGAGCTTAAGCTGGGTTAGTGCATTGAATAACATCAATGAATTCCATCTTACTAATAGGGCCTTAACTTTCAAAGATGCTTGGGAGGAAATTAGAAAAAGATCATCAACTGTATGTTGAGGGAACCTAGTTTGCACTAAATTTGTGCGTCCAAAGCTCTCATGTTTCTTATGGCATCTTCTCCAAAGGAAAACCCCGACTCAAGAATTGGCTTAATCAGTAGGTGTTCAGTTAGTTTCTTGATGTCCTCTTTGTTGCTCAAACTTAGAGGCAGATCAACATCTCTTTTTCACATGCTCCTATGCAATTGATCAATGGGATTGGGTTCTCAAAGCCCTTTGGCCAATCAATGCCCTCTTCACCCTCTCCATCTTCTTTTTGGCATGCCTTTTCCTAGGGTAAAGATGAGCTTGGAAGAAAACTTACAGTGTGGATCTACTTCCACTTCATTTCCTCCTCATGATTTGCTTGCAATGAAGCAACTTTCAATGAAAACCTCATGCTCCAATACTTGTTTTGCCTAATTGAGTTTTCTGCTGCTTGCACTCGAATAAGCATGACGAGGAATTCAGCCTCTTATAAAAGAAGCTAACAAGTTCACTTGTATATGATTCTATTTTCTTTTCTTTTCCTTTTTGCTCCTTTTTGGGCTTGTATTTTTTTGGGATGTTTGATTGGGGGCCCAAGGCCCTTGTATCTCTTTCTTTCTTTTTTATATAAATTTTACCTTATAGAAACAAAAAATAAAATAAAAAAAATAAATAAATAAATAAAGGGGTCAGAAGTGAAAACACAAACAAGCCAAAAGTATAAATGAGTAAACCCAAGCCCTGAATTGTAGAACTACACTCAGGTTGGATTGACAGTTCGGCTCAAGAATTGCCACCACTAGACTCGCTGAAAGGATCTGTTGTTGGTAATTTGTAAAATTGCAAAGGTACATAAATGTGAAAAACCATAGGCGGCTATCTATGATATATTCGCTAATCAGGAACATATCATATTGGGCTCTGTGGTTGACTCTCTTATCAAGATGGGATCTATCCAGATCAATCAGCAAGCTAATGATTCCTTGGTTTTCTACTTCTCCTCAACTGCAGAGCTCTCTTTCAGAGGAGCCTAGGAATTAGTTTGCTCAAGATCGTCCATCAAGCTTTGGGCTAACTTAATTTGGCATCCTCCTATGAATATCTAGACTCTCTTGTTTTTCTTAGAGATTAATGCATAGGAGACTTCCAACTGATGATTGGGCTTAAAAAATTGGTATCAACCTCTCATCTGTTTGCTCTCTATACAATTTGGACAGTGAATCCATACATCATCTTTTTTTCACTTGCTCTTTTGCTTCGGCCCTTTGGAAATGGATCCTAATGGTGGGTTGCTTTTCCTCTCATACGAGCCCCAACTTCTTATGGTCTATCTTCTCTTCTGATTGTGACAAACGAGCTAAACAAGATATAGCTGTAGTTTTCTTCTCTTCATTATATGTCATTTGACAATCTAGGAATATGAGTAGATTTGAGAACAAAGTTCGTTCCACCTATGTCTCGAAAAGGCCTTTTGGATCTAGCTAAATTCAGCCTTGGATCACTGTACAAACCTTTCCTTGCGCCTCCGCTCGCTACCATCATTAATTTTTTGAGAGTTGCGCCTTTGTAATTATTTTTTATTTCTGTTTTCTTTTTGTTGGCTTTGCTCTAGCCTGTTGAGCGTGGATATCCTTTTTTTGGGATCCACATGTATCTTCTTTTTAGGAGCTGTTTTTAATAAGCTCTTCGCCGCGCACACACACACCCCCCCCCCCCCCCCCCCCCCCCATACAATTTGCCTTTTAGCCAAAAAAAAAAGTTCCGTGCATGGATACCTTTGGGGTCCACATCCACTGATCCCAATGATAGTGATGGAATAGGAGAGATGATAATCCTATTTATGGTTGATGCTCTGGAAAAAAAATCTAGCTTGTTTTACATAGAGACTATAACCTTGATTGAAGGGTGTAGAAATTTAAGCGTATTTCTTATGTATGTCATTTTTTTGGCAAATTCAACAGTCGACGCACTGCCCACTAATCTCAAACGGTGGCTAGTTGAAACCTAAAGGAGGGAAGTTTCGATTTATTATAAGTAGGGCCCACATCGGAAGTCAAAATTTTCAAAGATTATATGTAAATCATCGTCGACTTATTGAAAATTACAAGGCCTGTTTATGGAGTTCGTTAAAATCAATAAAAACCTTAATATCATAATATCTATATAATCTAATCATAATAATAAGAGATGTCTCTATCTAACCTATTACTGGAAAAAGCACCTTAGGTTTGTATTAAAAACGATTAAGCCCTAGTTTTCAATGTGCACGGATTGGGTCAATTGGACTCAAATTCGTGCAAAAAAAAAAAATTTTTTTTTTTGTATGTCGGGCGTCACTCAATTGTACATATAAAAGAAAACATAGAGAAGGAAGGAAGAAAGAAATGAGAAGAAAGAAGAAAAGAAGAAGAAGGGGGGAAGAAAGGAAGAAGAAGAGAGAAGAAAGAAGAGAGAAGAAGGGAAGGAAAAGAAGAAGAAGAAGAAGAGAGGAAGAAAGGAAGAAAAAAAAGAGGAAGAAAGCCCTTCTCTTCTTCCTCTCTCCTTTTTCTTCCTTTCTTCCTCTCCTCTTTTTCTTTCCTTCCTCCTCTCTTCTTCTTCCTTTCTCCTCTCTTCTTCTTCCTTTCTTCTTTCTCCTTTATTCTTCCTTTTTTCTTTTTATGTGTGTATGTGTGTGTGTTTTTATTTTTTATTTTTTATTTTTGTAGGGCTGAGTGCCTAGGGTCACTAAGCCTTGCAAAAAAAAAAAAAAAAAGAAAAGAAAAGAAAAGAAAAAAAAGGCATCACTTAGCCCTGCGGAAAAAAAACGCATAGAAAAAAGGAAGAAGAGAGGAGAAAGGAAGAAAAAGAGAGAGAGGAAGAAAGGAAGGAAAGGAAGATGAAAAAGAGAGGAAGAAAGGAAGGGATTAAGGTTTTGTTTTTTCCTTTCTTCTCTTCTTCTTCATTTCTTCCTCTTTTCATCTGTGTTTCTTCTTTCTCCTTTCCCTTTCTTCCTTTCTTCCTCTCTTTTTCCTCTTCCTTTCCTTCTTTTCTTCCTCTCTCTCTTCTTCTTCTTCCTCTCTTCTTCTTCTCTCTTCTCTCTTCTTCCTTTCTTCTCTGCATTTTTTTTTTCTATGTACAGCTAAGTAACGCTAGCCCGACATACAAAAAAAAAATTTTTTTTTTACATGAAATTAATCCCAGTTGACCCAATCCGTACATATTGAAAAATTGGGCCTAATTGTGTTTAATACAAATCTAAGAGGCTTTTTTCTGTAAAATCCTCTTAATTATATAATTAATAATAACAATCTAAAAGATTTGATGGGTAGCAAAATTCGTTAACCTTTCTTATATGTATTCTCTATTTGAAGTGCGCACACTACATCCCTATAAAAATTTCACACATGCATGCATATGGTGTGTGTGCACACATTTTTCATATATATATATATATATAGGCATTTTTTTTTTTTTTTTGCACTCGCCAAGCTTGCTAAATCCTTGAAAGACCCGATTGACATGAAAGTGAAGCATTGCACACGCTGAAGAGGGGACCACTGGGTCCACGGGAAGAAGCCCAGGTGGACCCTTGAAAGACCCCACTGACGTAGGAGTGAACCTGTACGTATGCTGTAGAGAGAACCACGTACAGATGCGGACCTGCTTTTGGTGTATGGTTTTTTAGATGCTATCTAACAGTAATGAAAACAAATGTCATATAGGGAAAGAGGGTCTGGTTACAAACACTGGGATCCTGTTTGCAAGGCCACCAAAGGCTTCCTTGGCCACCTACACGACCTGATCCAGCGACAATGAGGCCATCAATGTGTTCGAAGGAGATCCAAGCAGGAGACCTTTTCCAATCTGAAAATCTGCTGGGCGCTACCAAATTCCCTAACACCTGCTCATTTGAACAGCCGTCACAATTAAGAACTAGGACCTATGTAATAATGTAAGGTGGACACAAAAGATAAAAGAAAAAAATGCTGTGACTTCATTGTTTAGTACAACACTTTCTTTCTTTTCACGTAGAAGAAAGGAAAAAAATAGATTAATATTTCTCAATAGAAAGGTGGGAATGCAAGATTTCGCTATCACAAAAAAAAAAAAAAAATCTGAGGGTGCAGCTATCAATATGGGAATCATAAATGACTCACGGGTCTAAAACCAAAGAAAAATAGGGCGATTAATTAACTAGAAAAGGGGATTTCTGTTTCATTGAATACCAGAATTTGAACGTTCCTGCTCCTGCAGGGCCCTTTGAAACTGATGGGCTTCAATAGAAATGTCTTTCCCTTATTGACGACTAAGGTTGGAGTGGGTCCAACAGCGGTGCATGTAGCAGTCCACGCTTTTGCAAAAGCCTACATGCCCAAATGATGTCAGAAAAAGTTACCCATAAGCACTACAAATAATGGTGTCGACCAACATGAGCCAGGTTGCAAGCTAGCCAATCATGTTTGAGCTTGACCTTATTTTCTTAGCCAACGGTCAAGCTTAGCTCTAGTCAGCTTGGATTGGTAAGCATCTGCATGTGTATGGCTATATACTTAACTATGGACGTCAATGGCTCTCCATATATATATATTGATATGCAAATGTCTCCTACTATTTTGGTAAATGACACTTTTTTTTAAAGTATTAATGTGCAAAAGGACAAAATTATTACTCCTCACGCACCTTTTTAACTTAGATAGGTCTAAAAAAGGAAGTGTCTCTCACCACTCCTCATATATATATATATAGGAGGTTTATATGATGCCATGAAAAAATGCCACTTCCTTTAGCGAATGATGATGTCCACAATAAATAAGTTTTCTACTTCTTCTCCCGCTTCAAATGACTTAAATGCCTTTTTTTAAATTTTTTAAATTTTCTTTTCATTATTTATCCTCTTGTGTTTTGTCCTTTTCATATGGTAACTTTCTCTCTCTCTCTCTCTCTTTCTCACACACACACAGATAAGTAACTTCCTATTTTCCCTCTCTCAACGTCCCCTTATAATTTTTTCTCTCTTCTCCACATGGTTCCTTTTCTCTCTCTCTCTCTCTCTCTCTCCATTACCCTTCAACCTTTTATGGAAAACGTTCCAAAACACTTTAGAAGACTAGAATTGTGGCCCTGTTGTAAGTTGAGAAGAAAAGGGGTAAGATACAAAAGAATAAATAGCTTAGGCATGACTCCTGCTTTTCTCCTTTTGTCCATTCTCATAATAAATGCAAATATTTCTCATTAGTTGTTATAGTGGAGCAGAAATGCCCATTTTTTAGAGGGGTATTTGTCAGAATTCTTCATATATATAGGTGTAGGTGGGGTTTGGGGCTTGGATAGTCTGCTCAGATGGACCATCAAGTGGTTCCCTATGAGAGCTTGTACCGTAAGACCATAAGAAGAGCATATATAGGAGTATTACTCATATAAATATATATATGTAATTTATATATTATAAATAAATTTACTATGTGGTTGTTAGCAAATAAGAATTATCCAACTCACTATAGAAATAGCTACTAATCTAGCTCGCTAAAGAATAAATATTCCTTAAGGGGCTATTAATAAATTCTAATCTAAATAATAAAGGCTAATTAAATTCAGGCCTAAATAAGATCCGTAATTTTTAGTTCTAGGTGTAATTAGTCTATTTAACTAAATTATGAAAAAAGCTCTTCTTTCATGCGCTAATTGGGGGCCATCATTTGCTTTATTTTGAAATTCTTATGAGATAATATATTGTGTACATGACATGAATTTTGCATTGTCCACCCTCATCTATTCTATCTAAAAACAAGCTCTAAAAAAAGGTTGAACCCCTAAGCTTATGAGAGGCAAAAGGTCTAATTTGTAGATATAAACTCTAAAATAAAATAAAATAAATCCAATTGGAGGTTTACCAAACACTCTAATATGCAAATAAGCTCCATATCATACAGTAATAGCATATTTTGAGAATCTCCCAACGCTCCTGTAGCTAAGTTCTAACATACCTAATTTTGAGCTTGACCCATTAGGTCAAGGCCAACTCAAGGTATGCCAAGATTCTATCATCCTTAGTACTAAGTTTAGGTGCCCGAGCTAGGCTAAATTTGTGTCATTTATAAGTGGAATGTTTGAGTACATGCACGCAGTCTCATCTCATTATATATGGACACCCACAAAAATCCATGCACACATGCATCGCTCATCAACTCTCACGCACTTGCAAGCGCACACACAAGCACACAAAATAACAATTTAATGTGTGCTCTCTTAAAAAGAAATATACATAAGAATCATCTATTTTGCCATCTCCAACTGCTCCAAAGCTAGTAACCCAAAAAGTGGGGTTTGATGATTGGACAAATGCGAAGGAAGTTGAGCACAAGAAAAAAAGAGAGACCAAAATCGCCTGCAATATGAAACAAAGCAAAGGCAACATTCAGTATAATTTTGAGAGAGAGAGAGAGAGAGAGAGAGAGAGAGAGAGAGAGAGAGAGAGAGAGAGAGAGAGAGAGACCATGGCTGTATTTTGTTGATGGCACAAAAGAAAATGATGAGGCAGCTACTCTTTCTTCTCTCATTTATAGCCTAACCTTTAGAAACTTCTGAATGCTCTATAATTAATGTCAATTGCGCACTTGATTTTTGCTGAGTTATGTTTATTGAATAAGGAAAGAAATGCATTGCATTAGATATTTTTTGTTATTATTAATATTATTTTTGGGTAAGATATTTTTGTTATGTTTCTCATTAAATAGCTTCTCTAGTACACATTGAATTGACACAGATATTTGTTTTCACTTTTTTTCTCTATTAAGATTTCATCATAATTATTTTAGTAAACGGTTTATCATGCCCACTAGTTATTCTCTGAAAAAAGCAAACAGATTTTCCAAAGTTTAGAAATGGAGAACATGCAGATTTTTGCTGTATCGGCATTCGGCCACCCAAAAAAACATACCATGCCCACTAGAAATATTTTATATATTTGCCTAAGGTGATGCATGAAGCTTCCCAGTTGATTTGGTTGTGGCTATCTATTTTCATAAATGCAGGAATAACTGGAAATGTCCAAAATAGTTGACTTTGGACAGAGAATCCAGATGGTTTGGTTCCAGGAATCACTTGAGATTTTGTGTTTATCGATCTTCATGAATGTTCCCTTTTATGGGGTTCCATAAAATTTTTATTCAACAGCAGTTGGGACCACCATCAGGTTTAATTTTGCTTTCCACGTGATTTATATGTGATCAACAAAGCCCTGAGCCCACCACCTATTTTACGAGAGCCCATTCAAGAGGAAATATTCATTTTAGACTGATTAATTAAATTCTACTAAAATCCTAATTAACAGAACCACCAGATCTTCCTTGATTTTAAGAATGAAGGGTCAGGTCTCTCATGTAAATTTTAATTCACAACTCTATTCTGGAAAATAGTCACAAAAAACGTGCAATTAAAATAATCATGAAAAACATGCATTAAAAATAAATAAATAATTAGTGAATAAAAGTGAATTAATGTGAGAAATTGAATAAAGATCTGATTTTTTAAGTAACTGAAATTCTTTAGAGTTTTTTAGACAGTTTCTAATTAGTTCTAAATATTGTAAGTAACTTGAAATTTTAAGAAAGTTTTGTAGCTAGCATGCTTTCCAACTAATCATAGAAAGTTGATTAGAAATCTGAACTTTTTTGGAAATTTGAATTTTTAGATAGTTTCCAATTTTATGTCCTTTACAAAGAAAAGAGAGATAAAATTTGGCGACCCTCTCCTCTTGATTCTATACTTGAAACATGATGAAACAAAAGAAATCCATAGTCAAGAGGACTTTTGCAATTTTTGAAAATCTAAATTATTTTGGAAGTATGGCTTGATACCTAGGTGATTAATAAACATCAAATAAGGACGTAACTGAGGGTGACCAATCAAAAGGACCCTAGGTGATTACCAATACCCCTAAACAATCAATCACTTCTTCTTATATGGACATTTGTGGAGGTTATGAATGTGACACCTTGTGGGGCCACCAAGTGGTCCATCCGAGCGGACCATCCAAACCCAACACTCATATTTACTCAGGTCCCATCGAGTCTTGGTAGATCTATATCCATGATTGAGTTATCATATGTGATTGATGTGTATATTACACACTTCTAGTGGGGCCCACCTACTAGTCCATTTGAATGGAAAAAATACCTATAGTTCACATGCCCCCAGGGTTCGGATCCATTCAAATGGATTGGACTATTGAATTGACCAAGCACGCCATTTGAATGGATAAAAATTTTGGGTCTAGAATGAGTGATTGGATGGGGTTGATTTTTTGTAGAGAGAAGTGGACACACACAAATTTCCAAATCCTCTAGGTCCCTTCCATGGTAGAATAGCAGGTTGTCTCCTCAATATAGCATGTATAGGCAACTCTATATATATTGATGCCATGTGCACTGGATAGGTTATATATATATATATGGGACCTTCTATGCTGAGTACTGGGTGAGCACCACATTCTAGTGAGGCCCACCCACTAGGGGGGCCCACTTGGGGATGGAACTTGGGGGTTTGAAAGATCCCCCCGCCACCAATCCTTCCATAAGCAATTGATTAATGGCCGACAAGTTTTCACGGTGCAAAATGAGTATAATTCAATCCAATGGTCTAATCTATTTGGATGAGTATCAAACTTGGTATTAGTGACTATCACAGGAGTAACTTATATTATGATCCACTTGGATGGATCATAAGTTGAGCCCTACTAGTGTTTTGACACCCAATGCATATTGGAAAACGTTTACTGAGCACCTGGTGCTCATAATAAGGTCAGTACCGGGTGTTAAAACACTAGTAGGGCCCAACTTATGATCCATCCAAGTAGACCATAATACGAGTATCCCATGTGATAGTTGTCGATACCAAGTTTGGCACCCATCTAACTAGATTACATTCATTTTGGATGGTGAAAACTTGTTGGCCATTGATCGAGTGCTTATAATGATGATTTGGGCATCCATCATCATGGGAAGTTTGGTGGTGGGGAGAACTTTCAATCCCCCTCGGTCCCATCCCCAAGTGGGCCCTAGTTGGCCCCACTAGAAAGTGGTGCTCACCTGGTCTTCATAAAGGAGCTCCATATATATAGATGGGAAATAATCCTATGAGATCTAGTTCTCACCATTGTTTTGTAAAAAGTCTAGGTGGGGTCCATCTATCACCCAATCTAAATATTGCAATACACAGGGAGTTTCGATTAATCCAAATTTACTAGAGCATTAGATCAATTGTGCAGCAATTTGAATGAGTTGGATTTGTAGGCCATGAATGAAAGGGTTAGGAATATGTGATTGGCACCAAACTTGATATTTATAGTGGTCCAACATAGATCTTTCTATCACCCCTGGTCCCATCCCCAAATGAGACCCATAAGTGGGCCCACAAAAATTTATCAAGGTAGGTGTGTTAGAACACTTCTCAGCCCTAAGAACTTTTTATGGGGCTCACTTGAGGGGATGGGACCGAGGGGATGGAAAGATCTATGTGGGACAACCTTAAATATCAAGTTTGGCCCCAATCACATGTCACTAACCCTTTCATTTATGGCCCACAAATCTAGTCTATTCTAATTGGGGCACAGTCAATTCAACAGTCCAGTAAATTCAAATTTGATCGAAACTGGAGGTGTGTGACTAGCAAGGGGTCCTTATCTATTGCAAGATTTGGATTGGGTGCAGTGATAGATGAGCCCCACCTACATTTCTTACAAAAAAGTGGTGAGAACTTGTTCTCATATGATTATTCCCCTATATATATAATGGGAGCCCCTCTGCCGAGCACTGGTGCTCACCTTATGTTGAGCTCCACCTTTTAGTGGGGACCATTAGAGGCCTTATTTGAGGATTGGACTAGGGGGATCGAAAGATCTCCCCTCCACCTATCCATACATGGTGATAAAGGCTTAAATTATCATTCTAATCACTTGATCAATGGCTAACAAGTTTTCATTGTCCAAAAAAAGTGTGAGCTGATCCAATGGTCCAATCCAATTTGATAGGTACCAAACTTGGGATTGGTGACTATCACAAGGGTTCCTTGTTTTATGGTCCACTTGGATGGATTATGAATTAGGCCCCACTAAGTGTTTTGCCATTTGGTGCTCAGCTTAGTATGAGCATTGGTGCTCCGTGAAAGTTTTCCCAATATATATATATATATCGAAATTCCTTTGTTGAGCATTGATGTTCACGTTATAGTGAGCACTAGTTCTTTGGAACACATGGTGGGCCCACTGTTTAACCCATCCAAATAGATCAACAAACAGGGACCCTCCGATAGTCATTGGTCTAGGGTTTTGGCACCATTTGAATGAATTTGCTACAACAATTTGCATTTTTAGCTATGAAATTTTTTATCACCAAAAGATAACAAATCGTCGGTATATAAATTTATCAACGAAAACATTTTCGTCAACTGAACGTTGCTAAAAAAACATCAGCAAAATATTTTACCGATGGAATAAAATTATGTTGGTGAAAACTAATATTTACCGACAATAAATTGGCCATTTACCGATGTTAAAAAACGTCGACAAAAATCATTTCATTTGTAAGCCCACAATTTACCTACGTTTTTTAATGTTGGCAAAAAATTTTTATATTTTTAAAATTTTAAATTTTCATTTTACTGATCTTAAAAAACGTCGATAAATCGTGGGCTCATTTTACTGATCTTAAAAAACGTCGATAAAACGTGGGCTAACTCAATTCATATTTTTTTAAATTTCAACTTCATTTTTACCGACATTTTAACACATTAGTAAAAAATTTCACTAAATTTTAAAATTCCATTTTGCCTACGTTAAAAAAACGACGGTAAATTAATTTCAATTTTTATAATTTTTCTTTTACTTTCTTCGACAATTTTTAATGTCAGTAAACTTATTCATTTTTCAGTTTTAATTTTTTTCTTTTACCGAATTTTTTTTAACGTCGGTAACATTTATTCCTATTTTTAAAATTTATAATATCTTTTTGACAACATTAAAAAACGCCGGAAAATTATTTATTTTTAAAATTTTAACTTACTTTTGCTGACATTAAAAAATGTTGGCAAATGTCATTTTCGCTGGCAATAGATTATTTTTTTAAAATATAATATTTGTTTTTTCATTATAGTCTTCCAATAAACCTGTTTATACACCTGTATCAAATATAAACCTATTTATATACCTGTATTTAACATAAAAAATCCATTCATACAAGAATTGCTAAATAAACAAATAACAACCGCCATTTTTCATCAAGTCATTCATCTTATTTAACAAATATTACAATAATATAGTCCTATATAGATATCCAATGTACAAATACAAATAGACTAAAATGAAAATAAAACACCCTTCCAAGTCTGCAACTGAACCCAAATCGTCCATCAATCTGTAATGAAAAAAATAACACTAGAACATTTTCAATGAATTAAATTACACATGTAAGATAAACATGTGTATATATAATATTTTCCTAAGTTTTTTGGCTGCTTTTTTCCGACCTAAGTATTGAGAATTAAGCGGTTATCGTGTTTAATTCGTTAATCGGGAGTCCGATTCATGAGCTATCAATTCGTACAAGTTACTTTTCCTCAAGCAAGGTACTCGTGTCGGTTTCCAGGCCGCCCGATGGCCGTTTCCCGTTTTGGACCTCCGGTGGCCTATTTTCGAGCCTAAGTGTTTGGAATCCGAAGTTTTTAGGTCTAAATATCTAACTGGGAGTCCAATTTGTAAGCTGTCAGTTCATACAAGTTAATTTGGAATTAAGTGAGGTGCTCGTGCTAATTTCCATTGTTTTTGGGGGGCCGTTTCCCGTTTTGGACCTCTGACGTCTATTTTTAGAGCATAAGTCTCTAACTGGGAGTCCAATTTACGAACTGTCAGTTCCTACAAGTCACTTTACCTTTGAGCGAAGTGCTCGTGCCAGTGTTCAATTTTTTCGGGGCCGTTTTCCATTTTTGACCTCCCAATGGGCGGTTTTCAAGTCTAAATCTTGGAAATCGTAGGCTTTTGCTTCTTATTCTCGAACCCTGATTTGCGAACTGTCAGTTCCTACAAGTCACTTTATCCTCAAGCAAAGTGCTCGTGCCCGTTTTCGATATTTCCAGTGCCGTTCCACCTTTATGACCCCCCGGTGGGCAGTTTTCGAGCCTAAGTCTTAAAAATCGTACGTTTTTTCTTCTAATTCTCTAACCAGGAGTCCAATATATGGACCGTTAGTTCGTACAAGTCACTCTACCTCGAGCAATGTGCTCATGCCGGTTTTCAATTTTTCCAAGGCCGTTTTTCATTTATGACCCCCCTGGTGGGCAGTTTTCCAGCCTAAGTCTTGGAAATCGAGGTTTTTGCTTCTAATTCTCTAACTGGGAGTCCGGTTTACGGACCGTTGGTTCCTATAAGTCACTTTACCCTTGAGCAAAGTGCTCATGTTGGTTTCAATTTTTACGAGGCCGTTTCTCATTTATGGCCCCCCGGTTGGCGGTTTTCAAGCCTAAGTCTTGGAAATCATAGGTTTTTGTTTCTAATTCTCTAACCGAGAGTTCGATTTGTAGATCATCAATTCCTACAAGTCATTCTATGCTTAAGTGAAGTGCTCGTGCTAGTTTTCTATTTTTTCAGGGTAGTTTCCCATTTATGACCCTTCGGTGGGTGGTTTTTAAGCCTAAGTCTTGAAAATCGTAGGTTTTTACTTATAATTCTCTAACTGGGAGTTTGATTTGTAGATCGTCAGTTCCTACAAGTCACTCTACCCTCAAGCAAAGTGCTCGTCCAAGTTTTCTATTTGTCCGGGGCTATTTCCCATTTATGACCCCCCCCCTCGGTGGGCGGTTTTCGAATCTAAGTTTTGGAAATCATAGATTTTTGCTTCTAATTCTTTAACCGGGAGTCCAATTTGCAGATCGTCAGTTCCTACAAGTCACTCTACCTTTGAGCGAAGTGCTCATACCGGTTTTCAATTTTTCTGGGGCCGTTTCCCATTTATGACCTTCCGATGGGCGGTTTTCGAGTCTAAGTCTTGGAAATTATAGGTTTTTGCTTCTAATTATCTAACCGGGAGTCCGATTTGTGGACCATCAGTTCCGACAAGTCACTCTACCCTCAAGTGAAGTGCTAGTGCTGATTTTCAATTTTTACGTGGCCATTTCCCATTTATGATGCCCCGGTGAGCGGTTTTCGAGCCTAAGTCTTGGAAATTTTAGGATTTTGCTTCTAATTCTCTAACTAGGAGTTCGATTTGTGGACCATGTAAGGTCTCGACCTAAATAAAAAAGAACTGGGAGTTCGATTTATCGTACGCTTTTATTATACTCAAATAAAAAGAACTGAATTAACTTTATTAAAGCATTTGCCTCTACTTTAAATCCATACTGAATTCAAACTCCAAGGGAACCTCTTCCAACATCTTTTGCAAGTGTGAACCAACCACTTTGAACAAATGAAAAAAAATACTAAAATGTTATTGGAAATCACCTTTGAACAAATGCCTTTGTCAAATCTATCCTCATTTTCAAAGTTTGTTATCTCACCTGTACATTTTAAGTAAATGGAACATATCATAAACTTTGAAAATTGCATAATCTTGGGTCCAATGATGAATTGATAGAATAAGCCATTAAATGTAAATGATTTCAAAATGGTAATCTTTCCTAAATAGTGATCTAAAATAATTATTTGTAGCATTGAATCAAAAAGTTGGTCACTCTTGTTGGTTGCTCCTTCATTGCTAACAGGACACAACAAATAACTGATTAAATAAGGACAATCATTTAAAAATATCAACAAGCCAGTCAATATCATCTATGTTAGTGTCATTGTAAGAATGTATTGTCAATTACGTAACCCAAGTCTAGTCTTGCTCTAAGGAAGATCCAGTTACATCTATGAAGATCAAGTTAGATCAAGGAAGCTCAAGGCTTATCAATGAAGATCAAGCAAGTTCAAGGAAGATCAAGATCAATTAAGAAAATTCTCTATGAGTGCCAAGGGATAAGGTATCATTGACCCTTCTTACCCATAGAAATGGAATAGGAAAAAGGGTTTCTAATCACCCTGCATTTGTATTACGGCTTGGATCACGACTAAGCTGTAGACCCTACGGCTCACTCTCCAAAGAGTATATTTTGAACCATTTTGTTCTACGGCTGACCCTATGGCTGCACCGAAAAAGAGTTACGGCTAAGTCATAGTGTGTTTCACGACTAAGCCGTAAAATCTACGGGCCACAATCCAGAGAGTGCTCTTGGCCATATAATGCCTACGATTGACCTTGCAGCCAAGCCGAAAGGCCTTCATAGCTAAGCCGTAATGTGATTTACGGCTAAGTCGTAAAGATTACGGGCCACTCTCCAGAGAGCAGTTTTTGGGAGATTTCAGCTTACGGCTGACCCACGGCTAGGCCGAAAGGTGCTCATGGCTAAGCCGTATAAGGATTTACAGCTAAACTGTAAGCTTAACCGTAAGAAGGAATTTTTGTTGAATCTGGTCAAACTAGCCGTTGGATGTTGTCAGAGAATACGGCTAAGCCGTAGACCATTCTGTTCTTAGCCGTAGATCTATCCGTTGGAGCTTATCTGTATTTAAAGAGGACTTCTCCCTTGGTCCAACTACTGAATTTATTACTGTGAAAATCACTAGTATAGCTGAGCCTTTGCACCTCCATTAAAATCATCTTCAAAGCTCCCATAACCACTTACTCTTCAACACCACAAAGTGCCATTATTGTTTCAAAAAGAGTAGTTGGTGATTTAGGAAAGGCTCCATTAAATCTAAGAGAATATCTTAGCCTTCCAAACCCTCTTAAAACCTCTTCCCTTGGCTGAGCACTCATCTGAAGATCTTCATCACCAAGGAGTAAGAACAAGAGGTCAAAGCTTGGAGGTAGTCTTTCAAGCATCAAGAGCACCACTCAAAACCAAGGTATACAATTCCTTGTTTAGGTGTTCTTTAATATTTCAATTCTCATTACTGTATTTGGTGGAAGACAAACCATCACATCAAAAATTGTTGTAGTTGGTGGACTAGATCAAGGATCAACCACCTGATCAAAAAACCCCAGTTGGTGGAAGACAAACCACCGAATCAAAAACTGTTGCAAGAGGTGTATGTTATGTAAGTACTTCTTATTTAGTGGAACCAAGAGAGTTGCTCTTGAGAGTGGATGTCGGTCTAGGACCGAACCACTATAAATCACTGTGTTTATTGCTTGTTATGTGTGGATGTTGCCTTGCATTATTGTCACTTGAGTTGATCATCATTTCTAAGCTACATCTTTGTTACTCTAGTTGCATTTCTACACACTGTAAGCACTCACAACTCTGAACATCTCTCTTAATCTTCTTGGGGACTCTCAATCTTAATTAATCCTTCAGATTGCACACTAATAAAACCTAATTCTTGAAAAAAACTTTTTAATAGTCCTATTCACCCCCCCTCTAGGACTTGGTGAGATCTAGCTATTGCACTTTCAATCTAAGCCCTATCTAATAAAGGGAAGTTGTCAAATAGAGTCCAAAAATTTAATTAAATATATAAAAAACTCATAGTAAAGTGCTACAAGTTCTAATCTTCCTTCCCTTTCATGTCTTTTGCCCTAAAATCAAATCAAATCAAATCCTCACGTCTTTTATAAAATGTTGGACAAAATGTAGGATTATCATAAATTATAATAGAAAACTTGAAAACAATACTTACACAAGGCAAACCTTTAATGATCTTCACATAAAATCTTTACATTGTAAAGAAACATCCCCATCTCCAAATATGGTGTCAGTAAATCTTAAATGATAATTGCAAAATTAGACACCAAGCTCCTTAAGTATGCTCATATCTGGAAATTGTTCAAAAAAGTAAGAAATATGTCATCTCATGAAAATATTATGCTTTAATCTTTATCTTGAACCTCATCCCAACAAAAAGCCCATTGATAGTTTCTAAGTTTGTTCAAGCCAGCAATAAACTGACTTGTCCTGTATTATTATTAAAAGGGAATAATGGTTTTCCTTCTGTAGCTAGTTGTAATAAATCACTATATTTTCTTTCGTAACTTGAATTTTATTGTAGAGGAGATGATTTGCCTAGCTTTATATTTTCATATATGGATTGATATCTAAAGTTTGATATATATTTACAGCTTGTGCATATTTTAGGTCATTAAATGTTGAGATGTTTAAATATCCATATTTTGCATTTGTTTTATTGCTTGTACATATTGTATTTTATTAAATGTTGAGATGTTTAAATATCCATGTTTTGCATTTGTTTTATTGTTTTCAAGTTCATTTCAAATTGGAAAGACTAGAGTCTATACGTTTCTTTTACAAAATTTTTAAAAAGGGGTAGCTGACCCAGACCAACTTGGTTTGGTTAGACATAAACCAAACACAACACGGCAGACTTATGCCTATGGGCTGTGTTAAGCAAAGCCCATCCCAATATTAGGATGGTAATACCTAGCTCAGCCTAAGTATGGCTAGGCCAGCCATTCCCCTTTATTTATTTCAGGTGTGAATGTGCAAAAGTGGAAGGCTTTTGGAGAGATCCTTTAGAATGGATTAATACAATCAATTTCAATACTATGTGTGTAAACAGTCAACTACGCAGTAGAAATAAATCAAACAAAAGTAAACACCATAAGTAGACACAAATTTTATGTGAAAACCCAAACTGGGAAAAGACCACTACTAAGAATCAAGCACTATGAATCATACGACAGTTATAAGAAAAACTACAACCCTTATCCAATTATCAGGCAACCTAGGGACTTTGTGAGTCCCTTGCATAGCATCCCACTGCAATGACCGCCTGCTATTTTCTGTTACAAATCCAAGCACCTAGACGCCTTCTAAATGTAGCACTTGACTCCCCACAATAATCTTCTACACTCAGAGAAGTAGAAGATAAGGATCTCTAGAGTAGAACTTTAACCATTCAACTCTCCATAAAAGAACTTTAAAGAATGTGATCTTCAATAAGGAATCTCTGTTAGAATAATGAAATCTATGTTTTACACCTTAGGGTTGAGAGAGAACCCTTTTTATAGCCCCAAATTCGAGCCTCATAAGTATATTTTAATCAGTAAAGGAGTTGGAATGAAACAGGCAAGTTCCTCTTTAAATTGAACTAAAAAATTGTAAGTCGACGAACTTTCTGCACCTATCGAATCGGTCGGATTAAGCCTCTACTCCGGTGAAATTTCATCACATTTTCTACAAACTTCAGGAGGCCATAACTTTCTTGTTTTAGCTTTGATTGAGGTAATCTTGAGCTCTACGGATATTTACTCAAAACGAGCTTTCCAACAGTAGGTTGCTTGCCCATAGGCGATGCTTAGCAACCATTGTGCATCATGTCAAAATGCAAATGGATGATGATCTTAGAAGGACAGCATCCTGTATAGCACTTTACTCTAGGGTCATCCAAAGAACCTTTAAAACAAAGGTGTTCAATTATGACTCGAGAACACTGAAAAAAATTGAACTGCAACATTACAATGGAATTTCAAAAGTTTAAATACTAGACATTAAGGAATGGCAATTGCTTGAGATAATGTTGTTAAAACTAATATGAAAACGAGAAATGCATTTAGTTGTCGAAAATAATGAATTAAACATACAAGCAGTTTCATCATCAAAACAGGAGAAACCATGGGAAGTTGTTCTCTTTACTATAACCAGGGCAAGCAAAAAGCTTAGCGGTCTTTCATCATCTCAAACCAATGCTCCATCACCAAAAAAGTAGACTTCAATTGATGTTTTATTTCCCATCTCATTTGTAAGTGAAGAGTGTTGTGACAGTGGATCTTTTGTGATGTTGGCCTTTACACTTGGTATTATTAGACATTGCAAGACCTTAGCAATGAAATCCTGGAAATGAATCATAGCAGCACCCTAATTGAAAAAAAACATGGTAGATAGATACGTTAACAACCCAAGAACTTCCACATTCAACAAATGCATACTTATAATTTCAGCAAAATATGGAAATATGCACACTCAACAACCTAAGAAATTCCAAATGTAACAAAATTTGTGGCCATGTTGGCCAGCATATACTAAAAGATATATATCTCACCCCAAGACATGTAAAGATCCTAGGAAGCCCATGGCCACATCCAAGCTGACAGCCATAAATAGGAAATTGAACCGATAGCAGAACTAAAAGAAAGGCACTAGTCCACCAGAGAGCCAATTCTAGTTCAACATCTATCTATAATAAAGCAAGGGCACTTGGAAGGATATCACAAAACAAACTAACAAGGAAAATATAAGCATTTATAGTGGACATTGGTGAAGGCATACAAACATGAAGAGCTCTAAGGAAGATGTCGCCATCCCTCAAGCTATTGGGGAAGAAGAGGGATAGAAGATAGAAAAATCATTTCTAAAATGCCCTAATGAGGTTTTTCGACGAAGAGGAGTGTTTTATTCTTAACGTTCCTAACGATATCGTTATGAGGCAAAATTGTCCTTTTCATGCGTACGACATCCTAATTCGATATTTTCAAATAGTTCTTAATCAATTAGTCTAAATAGTGTTTATGCTTAATTTTTTAGTAAAAAATCCCCTCTATTTATTTCTGCTTTTTTTGTTCCCTTTTTTTGTATTAGTTATTTATGTTTTTCTATTCTCTTTTTTTTATTGTTACCTTTTTCATATTTTTTTACTCCCTTTTTAGCCAATTCCTTTTTTTATATTCTCATTTTTCTATTCTCCTTTATTTTAATATCTAATATTTTTTCTATTCTCTTTTTTTTAGTTTATTTTTTTTCTATTTTCTTTTTGCCCATTATTTTGTCCTATTTCATATTTTTCTATTCCATCTTGCTTTTATTCACTTTTACACTATTTTCATTTTTTATTTTATTTTTTATTATCTATTTCTATTCTCTTTTTTGTTCCACTTTTATTTTATTCTCCTCTTTTTCTATTTCTTTTTTGTATTCTTTATTTATCTCTATTATTTTTATTTAATTCTCTATTTTTTATATTCTTTATTTTTTTCAATTCTATTTTTTCCAATGTTTTCCTATTATGTATTTATTTTTACTGCGTTTTATTCTCTATTTTTAATATTCTCTATTTATTTCTATTATTTTTTCAATTCTCACTATTTTTCCCTATTCTCCTTTTTTCCCATTTTGTCTATTCATTATTTATTTCTACTATTTTTGTTAAATTCTATATTTTTTCTATTATCTTTTCTTTACTATTCTCCTTTTTTCTATTGTCTATTTATTTCGATTGTTTTTTCTTTTCTTAATTTTTCTTTTTCTCTATTTCTATCTTCTATTTTTTATATTCTATTTGTTTTATTCCCTATTTTTATTCTCTTTTTTCCCACTTTTTTATATTCTCTATTTAATTTTCTATTTTCTTATATTCTGTATTTTTGATATTCTTTAATTTTTTTAATTCACTTTTTTCCCATTTCTTTCCTATTCTTTATTTATTTCTAATCTTTTTTTTTTCAATTCTCTATTTTATTATTCTCAATCTTTCACATTTTTTTCTACTCTTTTTTTATTTCTACTCTTTTTTCTATTCTCTATTTTTATATTCTCTATTTCTTTCTATGTTTTATTATATTCTCCATTTTTTATATTTATATTTTTTCTATTTTCTTTTTCTCCTATTCTTCTTTTTTTGTTCTCTATTTATTTCTACTATTTATTTAGTTGCAATTTATTATATTACTTTTTTTATATTCTTGATTTCTTTCTACCTTTTTTCCTATTCTCTATTCTTTATAATTTTATTTTTTTCTATTCTTATTTTTTTCTATATTTATTATTATGTTTTATTTTCTGTTTTTGCCCTTATCTTTTGTTACTATTCTCTATTTATTTCTACTTTTTATTCTCTATTTTTTCTATTACTTTTTTTTGTATATCTTATTTTTTATATTCTTTTGTATCATTTTATTATAATTTTCTTGTTTCCATTTTATATTTTCTTTTTTATTATTTTTTAATATTATTTTTCTATTCCTTTTTCTTCTCTTTTTACTCTATTTCTTTTTTTCTATTCTCTTTTTTTTATTCTCTTTTTTGTGTTATCTTATTTTTTAATTCTCTTTTTTTCTTCTATTTTCTTTTTTTCCTATTATCTCTTTTTTTTAGTTCTCTTTTTTTCTCTTTTTTCTAATCTTTAATTTTTTTTTCAATTCTCATTTTGTAGTCTCTTTTTGAAAATTCTCTTTTTGTCAATTCTTTTTTTTTTTCTATTCCATTTTTCTTTAGGATGATGGAGGAGCTTTGATGGAGGACAAGGACTTAAAAACCCTAATTTTCTTAGTAAGAGGAGGCCAAAACCAAACTTGGAGAAAATGTTTTCAAAAGAAATATAGATGAAAACAGGTCAAATCCATACCAAACCTAAGCCTGGAACAACCCGACTAATAGGGCCAAGGCCTAATGGATGTGCTACTATGTTTGTCCCCTCACCCAAAAGATCTGCAGAGGGCTCCATTCATATTGAGATGAAATTTAACTAAGCACCAAATAAATGAGAGAAGAGCATTTATTTTCAGGATTTTAGATTTTCTTAAGTAAACGCGACTTATTAAAGGTCCTAACGAAATTTTCATGAATCAATGCTCTAGAAGATATAAACTTTTCAATTAACTAGTATGGTCTTGCACATGCATGCAAATGCAGTTGACGTTTTTTAGTTTTGATTTTCTTTTTGGTTGCTCACGGATTGGATTGAACTTGACCTAAACTTAAACATGACCCAAACCAGATCTGGCCAGACTTCTTAGGTTGTTCAAAAGTCGTGTCGAACCTGACCGGACCTAAACATGACCCGAACTTGGCTGGGACTACTTAGGTTACTCACGGACGGGGTCAAACTTGACTTGACCTGAACATGACCCATACAAAGCTATTGTGCTAGGCTGTTGAACACAAGTCAAATTTGATTTAAGCCAAACTTGACCTGGCCCCTTTATTTTCTCTAGGTTGTACTTGCTAGAATTGGTATCAGAAGATGGATTGATGGGATCTTCGATGATATCATTTAGCAACAATCCAGGAAGACCCGATTTTCTTCAGAAAAGGAGGGGAATTAGGTTCCAATTTGTCACAGTGCAAAGATAAAAACCTGTTACTATATATGACAGTTGCATGTTTGACGAGATGAACATTGGGATTAAGATAGAAGGAAGGATTCACAAGGTATTAGTGAATCCGGATTTTGGAATGTCTCTTTTGTCTTAATAGATGAAGTTAGGTTCATTGTACTGCAAAGATGCATGGCAACAAATGGAAGGAACTTTGCATATTTGAGACAGTGGCGTTCAGGTAAAAAGAAGCAACTGTAAAAATCTGAGTCAGTTTGGACTTGGTCGATATCGGACATTGCTAAGATTGTAAGTGCACTTGGGCTAAGGAGTGTATGAGTTGAGCTCGATAGTAGCACATCGGGGACATACATTTCAACAATGTATGGGAAAAACAAGACTTTGTAGGGTATCTTCAAGGTGGCTTTGAGGATTTACAAAATTCAAGCAAAGGTCGAGATTGTTGGGTTATGATCTTGTATTCCGGTTTAGCATGGTCTATTCATTTCGTGTTGCCAGGACTGAGGTTTAGGGCTCGGGGTGTTTTAGTCATTAGTATGGATTTTCTTGGGGGTTAAGAAAGCTGTAACTATTTATATTGATATATTATAACCCTAATTCCCTAGAAGGTTGAAAGAGAGACAATAGATGATATTCTTCTTCCCCCTGAATGTAGGTAATCTTGCCGAACCACGTAAAATTATTGTGTTCATGTGTGATTATTTATTGTGTGTTCATTATGGTTGATCCATCGATTATGAGTAATTTCCAAGGCGTTGCTTTTCCCAGCAAGTGGTATCAAAGACCTGAATAAAGCTGATATACAAGACAAAACCCAACATAGATAACAATGTCAAAAAAAAAAGTCCCTCATCCACTTTTCAAATCTATTACAAAATAGTAACAGTTCCCTTTCAGCGAATTAAAATATAAATTAATATGAACTCATTCAGTTGCAATTTGTACCGGATATATACATTATAGAGACCAACTATGGGACCATTGTTAGTTTCTAACATTCTATTATTGAAGCTATTTAGTAGCTTGGGAGTATGACAAATGTCTCATGGTTTGCCTATTATATGTTGCAATTGTCTTACATGCTTACATTTAATTACAAATGTCTTGTGGTTTGCCTATTAGATATTATAGTGGCTTACCTACTTAAATTTATATAATTGGATGACTCCAAACTTCCTCCAAACTCACCAATCCCAATAAAAGAATACAAACAACTTTTCTTCTCAAACAGCATTAGCCCATGATAATGCAAAATAGAAAGGCACTCCAAATTGCTTATCAAAATTGTTTGAGAGAGACAACAATCCTACCTAAACAAACCTAAACAAATGAAAGAAAATATCTCCCCAACACAGAAAGTATCAAAAAGAAAATATTTTAAAAAGGTATCAAATGATCTTTAAAAAAATTAAGATGATGATTTGATCGCAGCATGCAGAAGAACATGGAGAGATGCATGTGAGGAAAACATATAAATAAAATGACAGGGAAAAGCGCAAGGATCCCTACTACAAATTACTTCTATTAGCAAGCTCTCACACATGGACATATGTTAGTACAATGGTTAGAGAAATCGTACGCTTCGTGTCTTGGAAATGGTTAGAGGAACTTTCAGGCTTATAAATACCCCCGATGGGTGACCTCTTGTAAAGATTTTTGTAATTGGCTAATTCATGGGGTGGACAAAATAGGATTTCATTGATTTGTATTTTAGATTCTTTAAAACTGACTGTAGCTCGTGTCCCGAGAAGTGCTGATTTGAAGAAAACAGAAAACAGAGAATGTGCTCGAGTGGGCATAGACAGAGATGTTGCGCTCAAGCCCATGAATACTGCACTCAAGCCTAATAGACAGATCACAAATAACTGGATGCGTGAAGTATGCGCTCAAGCGGGTGCTTACTTGTGCTTGAGCTCTCCTGTGGCAAAAACTCATATTTCTGTTTCAGAATTGTTTCATTTTTGTGCCAGGTTTAGTTAGTTGAGTTCTACAAGGGCTATCTTAATGAGGCATGAATTATGGGTTTGAAAAAGGGGTTCTTTCTCAACCCTAAAGTATATATTTCATAATTATAAGTATAGAATATTCTTTGGAGATCATCCTTCTTCTCTAAAGCTTCCATTGGAGAGATGGTGCTGAAGTTTTGAGTTCTAAAGTTTTGCTGCTTTTACTTCTGTAACACTCAGATCCCCTTTGAGCCGGATTAGTGGCTCATTAGTGTACGTTTCTGTTCATTAATTCTTTTGGACTTGGTTTCGGGTCTTGGATAGGTAGTTGAGTAACCCATGACCTGGAATAGGTAGTTCTAAGCCCTTTTTCGTAATTTTGCTTTTGCTTTGCTTGCATCATTTTTGCATCATCTTGGTGTCAGCACGTGTATTTTGTTGAGCTCGTCAATTTCTGTAACTGTGTCAAATCTATTCGGAGTACATTGGAGAAGTTGGATCTTCGTGTGACATAACCTGTAAATAGTTTATACTCTTCGGACTTTGACTTAACTTCCAAAACCTATATAATGAGTCAGCTCCCAGATGTCCAACTCCCTGCTCATTTGGCTTCAACGTTGCATGCAATAGGCTTTAGAGAGCTCCACGTTCATTTCTTCTCTTCTCTTCTCCTTACTCCTCTTCTCTTGCTCGGTTGATGATGTGGGTTCCAAGTTCGAGTGGGTTCTCTCTCTCTTATCTCTGTCTTTGCTTTGGGTAAGTGGGTTTTGATTTCCTTTCTCCAATTAGATTCATTCTCCAGGCTCTGTGTGTCTTCCTACATCTCATGCATGTGTTGTTTCTTTGATTTGCTTTGATTTTAGAGTTGATTTGGAGCTTGATTCAGTGGATTGACAGAGTTTTGAGGCTTTGAGGCAAGTATAAGTACAGGATTGTTTAACACACATGGGTGTTTTGTTTGATTGCTCTGATTCATCCTTATTCTTTGTATCAAATGTTTTACAGCCATTTTCTAAGATGTTGGGACCCAATTTCTAAGATGTTAGGATCAGATGAGCTTGTTTTGAGACATTCTGTGCAAATTCCAGTTTCTGTACTCAACCCGAATTGGTTCTCTGTATTGTACGGCTAAGCCGTAAGTTTGTACGGCTCACTTTCCAGAGACCTGAAATTTCGATTTTGTTCTACGGCTAGGCTACGGCTGAACCGTAGATTGTCCTACGGCTGAGCCGTAAGCTAGCCGTGACCCAACCATAACCCAGCCGTGAATTAAATCTCTGATCAGTCGAAACTTTCCCGATACAGTACTCCTACGGTGTGGCTACGGCTAAGCCGTGGATTGGTCTACGGCTAAGCCGTATACTGAACCGTAGCTCAGCCGTAAAAGGTATCAGATCAGAGGTGGAAGATGACCAGTTTAGCTGTGTTTTGAAGGGAACCACGGTTAAGCCGTAGTGCATGCTATGGCTAGTCCATATGATGTCTTCGGCTAAGCCGTAGGTCACCCATGGCTAAACCATAAGGCATGGCAAATCTGAAATACAACTTAGGATAATGGTGAGACTTGTAGGGCTCAATTACAGGTTAACAACCCACGTAAACCGGCCCAATGGATTCTTGGACCTCATGAATAGTCTGTTAGGCTGTGACTTATTCATGTGAGCGTTGATTTACTATTAAGCACCTCCCCATGGGTGTTGGTTTAAGAGACTTCGATGCACGTGAGGATTACATTGCAACACTAGGATGGCAACGGACACTAGGATGGCAACGGTGCATCGAATAACTTAAAACTACATCAACATGCACGGTTAGTGACAGTGTACAACTAGATTAGTATTGGCTTGTAATTAACCTTGATTCCGTATTAATCTGAGATGCATTGCATATTGTTTACAGTTTTGCCCTCTGTTCTGCAAATCTATGTCTATGCATTACTAGGTCATTTTACTTTCGTTCTGTATATATGTTCTATTCTTCGTTCCGCACTAAGCTTTGATCTATGCTGTGCTTTGATGTTGGCTTTGTGTGTCTCTGATTTTTGGGTATTCCCTGGTGGCTCTGCCCAGAGATTAATACGTGAGGATAAGATCCGGTCTTTGCCATCGGTGAGTCCAAAGCGGATAATCTCCTTTCTTTTAGATTTGATTTGATTGGTATTAGTCTGGCTCTACTCAGCCTCAGCCCTAGGATGCCCGACGGGGTTACCTCTGGCTTAGATCTCTGTATCTCTGTATCACTGCAGTGTCGCTTTGTCTTGGGACCCCGGAACCCAGGAAACTGAGACCCACCTGTACCCTGGCCCGGTCAGTGGTGTTCTCCTCTGCTCTGCTTTGCTCTCTATTGGAGAGAATATGGTTAACGTAGTAGCCACTTAGTTCAGTATTTCTATGTTTTGATTCACTTATCATGCTTTACTTCTATGCACGATTTGCTTAGCATACGATGATGGACCTCTGTATTTAATCTTTTGTCATTATTCTATTTGATACTATGAGTGTTTCATCCCTATTACTTGTATTTGCTGGATCGTTGTATTCATTTGTGTTGTCTGTGGTGTTGCAGGCACAGATCCCTTGCCCAGCTCCCCGGCGGTCGAGGAGGCTGCAGGGCCGAGTTTAGAGGCACCCTCCGGTTTGGCAGAGTGGGCCTGATCTCTCTGCCGAGTGCGTACATGCATATCTTCAGTGGCTTTTGGTTTTGGTTTTTGGGGCTATGTATTTTATACTTCGGACTTTGTCACTCTGTATTATTTGTACATCTTGATTTTGTCGTGTACCCAGACTTGTCTCTGGTTTTTCCAGTATTGTATTTAGCTTTATCTTTTCCGTTCCGCATTTGTTTTGGCTTCCGCTTTTCCTTTGTTACTTGCTATGATATGTACAGCTTCCCCGTACTCTTAGTTCGCACGTGTTAGATCCCTTGTGTGTGGGCATCTGGATTGGGTTTGGATGCATGTGCACGGGAGTACGTGTGTCACTGGTTTAGCTTTTCGCTAACCCTCGATTTCTGGGCTCGGGTCGTGACATACGTATTGTATGATATCAGAGCATGCTAGTTATAAGCATGTAGACATCTAAGATCGTGGTGAGATAACGCTATCAACTATTTGACTCGAAGTCTAATATGTTGACTCTTGGGATTTGACTAACTCAGGGCATTTTATATTTGTGGGCTGTGTTTCTTTTCCTTTTGCAGGATGGCATCAGGATCAGGATCTCGGGATGAGAATCAACAAAGCCATAACGGTGATAGTGGATCGTTACCCCCACATATAAGTAATGAGGAGCGTATGATGATGATGATGCAGTCTATGCAGTCATTGCAGGCTCATATGGCATCCATGGTGGATAGGCAGAGTCAGGCTGCCGCGTCAGCATCACCTCGTATAGATCAGCAAGTGATCTTCCAGCCCAAGGAATCAGATCCAAATGCTCTTTTTGACAAGTCCGTAAGCGAGGGGCGACTGAGTTCCATGTGGTAGAGGATGCATTGCAGGCTGAGCAATGGTTGGAGCAGACTGAAGAGCTATTTGATACAATTGTGTGCAGTAACAAACAGAAAGTAGTACTCATAGCCTCTATGCTTCGGAGTGTAGCCAAGACATGGTGGAGGAGTGTCAAGAGCTCATTCCAGACTATGCCCAGTGCCACAGTTTGGGAGACCTTCAAGCAGCAATTCCGCCGGAAGTTCATGCCTCTCCATATTCAGCGAGCCAAGGAAGTGGAATTCTTCAATCTTCAGCAGAGATAGACATCAGTTGCAGATTATGTACACAAGTTTACAGAGTTGTCTCACTTTGCAAAGGACATGGTGAACACTGAGCATAAGAAGGTGACTCGCTTCGTCAACGGCCTGAATCCGAGGCATAAACGCCACGTAGTTGCATGTATGTGGCCGGCTACCTTGGATGACGCTATTGACAGGGCCTATGATGCAGAGGTCATATTGGAGGAGGAGCGAACTGAGGCTAAGAGGGCGCCAGGTTCCAGTGGCAGAAGTCAGTTCCAGAAGAAGTTCAAGGGTAAGCAGGGTAGTTCCAGCAGTACTCAGGTGGGTTGTGGTCACTGTGGGAAGGATCACCCAGCAGACAGATGTTGGAGAAAGAGTGGGGCTTGTTTCGGTTGTGGCTCCACGGACCACAAGCGGGCCCAATGCCCGAAATTTCAGTCCTCTCCACAGACGAGATATGCAGGATCTACAGCGCAGGGCAAATCTCAGACAGCTCGCCCAGCCCAGAAGCAGAACCGCCAGACAGCCCAATCTTATGCTGCTACGCATGAGGGCGCGGAGGAAGCTACAGCTCGCCCAGCCCAGAAGCAGAACCGCCAGACAGCCCGAGCTTATGCTGCTACGCATGAGGGCGCGGAGGAAGCTGCGGTTGTGGAAGGTAAAATTTTAATTTTTGATGCTGAAGCTTTAGCCTTGTTTGACTCCGGGTCTACGCGTTCGTACGTAGCACCCCATTTTGTTGTGCAGCTTCGACAGCGACCCACACCGCTCCCATACTTGTTGTTAGTATCCACTCCCGTTGGTAAACGGGTGGAGTGCAGTGTTTTCTACCCTCAGTGTGATGTGCGGATAGCTGGTCATCAGCTCCCAGTTGACCTCGTGTTGCTCACGACATTGGATTTTGATGTGATTCTTGGTATGGACTGGCTTTCGAGATATCATGCTTGTATCAATTGCTACAGCAAGGCTATCTACTTTGATCTGGGCAGCGGATTTCGATTTGAGGGCAGGCAGACGAAGTGCCCAAGGCGTGTGATCTCTGCTTGTAAAGCTGACAGGATGCTTCGTAGGGGATGTGAGGGATTTCTTGCATTCATTTCAGAGAAGAAATATCAGCGACAGCTCAGTGAGATCCCCGTAGTCAGCGAGTTCCCGGATATCTTTCCAGAGCACGTGCCAGAGTTGCCACCAGTTCGAGAGGTAGAATTTTCTATTGATTTGATGCCAGGTACAGCACCCATCAGTAGAGCTCCATATCGTATGGCACCTGCAGAATTGTTGGAATTGAAGAAAAAGTTGCAGGATCTGTTGGATAAAGGGTTCATACGCCCAAGTGTTTCATCTTAGAGAGCTCCTGTATTGTTTGTTAAGAAGAAGGATGGCAGTTTCCGGATGTGCATTGACTACAGACAGTTGAACAAAGTGACCATCAAGAACAAATATCCATTGCCTAGGATCGATGAGTTGTTCGATCAGCTTCAGGGTGCAGCTTACTTCTCGAAGATTGACTTGAGGTCAGGGTATCACCAGCTCCGGGTGAAGGATGAGGATGTTCCTAAGACAGCTTTCAGGACTCGATATGGACACTACGAGTTCCTTGTCATGCCTTTTGGTTTGATGAATGCACCCGCAGCTTTTATGGCATTGATGAATAGAGTGTTTACTTCCTTCTTGGACCAGTTTGTTGTGGTTTTCATAGATGATATATTGGTCTATTCGAAGACTGCTGAGGAACATACAGATCATCTACGGAAGGCATTGCAGCTGCTTAGAGATCACAAGTTGTATGCAAAGTTGTCTAAGTGTGATTTCTGGCTAGAGCAAGTTGCATTTCTGGGTCATAAGATTTCAAGAGAGGGATTGACGGTGGATCCGGCTAAGATTGAGGCAGTAGTCCATTGACCCCGTCCTAGATCAGTGACAGAGATTTGGAGCTTTCTGGGATTGGCGGGATATTACCGCAGGTTCGTGTAGGATTTCTCGAAGATCTCAGCCCCGCTGACTCAGTTGACTCGGATGAAGGTTCCGTATGAGTGGACAGAGAAGTGTGAGCGTAGTTTTCAGATGTTGAAAGAAAAGCTCACTATGGCACCAGTGTTGACTCTCCCGGATGGTAGTGAGGGATTCGTGATTATTCCGATGCCTCTCGAGTTGGACTAGGCTGTGTACTGATGTAGAATCAGAAAGTGATTACCTATGGATCCAGACAGCTGAAAGAGCATGAGAAGAATTATGCCACACATGACTTGGAGCTAGCAGCCATTGTATTTGCGCTAAAGTTGTGGCGACATTACTTGTACGGTGTAAAGTTCAAAGTCCATTCCGATCATCACAGTCTCCAGATTTGTTCGATCAGCATGACTTGAATATGAGGCAGCGGAGGTGGTTGGAGTTTATTAAGGACTACGACTTTCCGATCAAGTACCATCCAGGCAAAGGGAATGTAGTTGTAGATGCACTTAGCAGGAGGACAGAAAGTCTTCAGGTGTTGGCAGGATTCTATATGCTTGTGCATGATCAGCCTGTTGAGGTTCGGATGGTAGGAGGATTGGTGAAATTAGCTACTACCGTCGTGTTTCAGCCTGAGGTGATTCAGTAAATCAAGGATCGTCAGTTTGAGGACCCCCTTCTGGTGACGTTCAGAGATCCGATTTCAGATCGACCTGATTTCAGCTTGGTAGACGGAGTTTTATATTTCAGGAATAGATTGTGTGTTCCCGCTGTGGATGAGCTGAAAGAGAAGTTGATGACAGATGCGCACGATGCCCGTTATGCGATGCACCCAGGGAGTACGAAGGTGTACCGGAACTTGAAGGATAGATTTTGATGGAACAATATGAAGCGGGAGATCGCAGGGTTCGTAGCTCGATGTTTGACCTGTCAGAGGGTGAAAGCTGATCATCAGCGACCTCCAGGATCATTGTATCCATTACACACTCTGCAGTGGAAGTGGGAGCACATTACCATGGATTTCGTCTCCGGTTTTCCGCCGACCAGTAGAAAGAACAATGCGATCTGGGTAATAGTGGACAGATTGACGAAGTCAGCACATTTCCTTCCGTTCAAGAAAGGGATGACATTCACAGAGATGGCCAGGAAGTTTGTTGACGAGATAGTCAGATTGCATGGCACCCCAGTATCGATTGTGTCTGATCGCGATAGTCGTTTTGTGTCTTCGTTCTGGAGAGCATTTCAGGAAGCTATGGACACGAAGTTAAGCTTTTGTACGGCATACCACCCTCAGACTGATGGGCAGTTGGAGCGTACCATTCAGACGTTGGAGGATATGCTCCGAGCGAGCGTGCTGAACTTTGAGAAGGAATGGGATACGCATCTGGCATTGTGTGAGTTTGCCTACAACAACAGCTTCCACGAGAGCATTGGTATGTCACCTTATGAGGCTCTATATGGACGTAAGTGCAGGACCCCAGTGTGCTGGGAAGAGGTAGGAACGAGAAGTTTCCATGGTCCGACAATCATTGCTGAGACTACAGAGAAAGTGCAGAAAGTGATAGAGAATTTGAAGATTGCTCGATCCAGGCAGAAGAGCTACGCGGATACTCTGAGGAGACCGTTAGCATTCCAAGTCGGAGATTGGGTATTTCTTAAAGTTTCTCCAATGAAGGGCACGGTACGGTTTGGTCAGAAGGGCAAGTTAGCTCCAAGATATGTGGGACCGTTCGAAGTTAAAAGCCGAGTTGGAGATTTAGCCTATCGTTTGACGCTTCCAGTTGAGTTCTCCGGTGTTCACGATGTATTCCATGTGTCGATGCTCCGTAAGTACGTGCCAGATCCGAGCCAAGTGATTCGCTACGATGATATTCAGATTCAGCTTAATGCAACTTACGTTGAGCTTCCGCTTCTCATCGTTGGTACCCGAGAGCAGATTCTTCGTACCAGGACTATCAGATGGGTTAAAGTGTTGTAGGAGCATCACGGTCCAGATGAGGCTACATGGGAGCTAGAGGAGCAGCTAGCGCGCCAGTACCCACAGCTCTTTGCGCAGGTAGGTGGTCATTCCGAGGACGGAATGATTCCCAGTGGGGGAGGATGTAACACTACGATCCCCTTTGAGCCAGATTAGTGGCTCATTAGTGTACGTTTCTGTTCATTAATTCTTTTGGACTTGGTTTCGGGTCTTGGATAGGTAGTTGAGTAACCCATGACCTGGAATGGGTAGTTCTAAGCCCTTTTTCGTAATTTTGCTTTTGCTTTGCTTGCATCATTTTTGCATCATCTTGGTGTCAGCACGTGTATTTTGTTGAGCTCGTCAATTTTTGTAACTGTGTCAAATCTATTCGGAGTACATTGGAGAAGTTGGATCTTCGTGTGACATAACCTGTAAATAGTTTATACTCTTCGGACTTTGACTTAACTTCCAAAACCTATATAATGAGTCAGCTCCCAGATGTCCAACTCCCTGCTCATTTGGCTTCAACGTTGCATGCAATAGGCTTTAGAGAGCTCCACGTTCATTTCTTCTCTTCTCTTCTCCTTACTCCTCTTCTCTTGCTCGGTTGATGATGTGGGTTCCAAGTTCGAGTGGGTTCTCTCTCTCTTATCTCTGTCTTTGCTTTGGGTAAGTGGGTTTTGATTTCCTTTCTCCAATTAGATTCCTTCTCCAAGCTCTGTGTGTCTTCCTACATCTCATGCATGTGTTGTTTCTTTGATTTGTTTTGATTTTAGAGTTGATTTGGAGCTTGATTCAGTGGATTGACAGAGTTTTGAGGCTTTGAGGCAAGTATAAGTACAAGATTGTTTAACACACATGGGTGTTTTGTTTGATTGCTCTGATTCATCCTTATTCTTTGTATCAAATGTTTTACAGCCATTTTCTAAGATGTTGGGACCCAATTTCTAAGATGTTAGGATCAGATGAGCTTGTTTTGAGACATTCTGTGCAAATTCCAGTTTCTGTACTCAACCCGAATTGGTTCTCTGTATTGTACGGCTAAGCCGTAAGTTTGTACGGCTCACTTTCCAGAGACCTGAAATTTCGATTTTGTTCTACGGCTAGGCTACGGCTGAACCGTAGATTGTCCTACGGCTGAGCCGTAAGCTAGCCGTGACCCAACCATAACCCAGCCGTGAATTAAATCTCTGATCAGTCGAAACTTTCCCGATACAGTACTCCTACGGTGTGGCTACGGCTAAGCCGTGGATTGGTCTACGGCTAAGCTGTATACTGAACCGTAGCTCAGCCGTAAAAGGTATCAGATCAGAGGTGGAAGATGACCAGTTTAGCTGTGTTTTGAAGGGAACCACGGTTAAGCCGTAGTGCATGCTATGGCTAGTCCATATGATGTCTTCGGCTAAGCCGTAGGTCACCCATGGCTAAACCATAAGGCATGGCAAATCTGAAATACAACTTAGGATAATGGTGAGACTTGTAGGGCTCAATTACAGGTTAACCACCCACGTAAACCGGCCCAATGGATTCTTGGACCCCATGAATAGTCTGTTAGGCTGTGACTTATTCATGTGAGCGTTGATTTACTGTTAAGCACCTCCCCATGGGTGTTGGTTTAAGAGACTTCGGTGCACGTGAGGATTACATTGCAACACTAGGATGGCAACGGACACTAGGATGGCAACGGTGCATCGAATAACTTAAAACTACATCAACATGCACGGTTAGTGACAGTGTACAACTAGATTAGTATTGGCTTGTAATTAACCTTGATTCCGTATTAATCTGAGATGCATTGCATATTGTTTACAGTTTTGCCCTCTGTTTTGCAAATCTATGTCTATGCATTACTAGGTCATTTTGCTTTCGTTCTGTATATATGTTCTATTCTTCGTTCCGCACTAAGCTTTGATCTATGCTGTGCTTTGATGTTGGCTTTGTGTGTCTCTGATTTTTGGGTATTCCCTGGTGGCTCTGCCCAGAGATTAATACGTGAGGATAAAATCCGGTCTTTGCCATCGGTGAGTCCAAAGCGGATAATCTCCCTTCTTTTAGATTTGATTTGATTGGTATTAGTCTGGCTCTACTCAGCCTCAGCCCTAGGATGCCCGACGGGGTTACCTCTGGCTTAGATCTCTGTATCTCTGTATCACTGCAGTGTCGCTTTGTCTTGGGACCCCGGAACCCAGGAAACTGAGACCCACCTGTACCCTGGCCCGGTCAGTGGTGTTCTCCTCTGCTCTGCTTTGCTCTCTATTGGAGAGAATATGGTTAACGTAGTAGCCACTTAGTTCAGTATTTCTATGTTTTGATTCACTTATCATGCTTTACTTCTATGCACGATTTGCTTAGCATACGATGATGGACCTCTGTATTTAATCTTTTGTCATTATTCTATTTGATACTATGAGTGTTTCATCCCTGTTACTTGTATTTGCTGGATCGTTGTATTCATTTGTGTTGTCTGTGGTGTTGCAGGCACAGATCCCTTGCCCAGCTCCCCGGCGGTCGAGGAGGCTGCAGGGCCGAGTTTAGAGGCACCCTCCGGTTTGGCAGAGTGGGCCTGATCTCTCTGCCGAGTGCGTACATGCATATCTTCAGTGGCTTTTGGTTTTGGTTTTTGGGGCTATGTATTTTATACTTCGGACTTTGTCACTCTGTATTATTTGTACATCTTGATTTTGTCGTGTACCCAGACTTGTCTCTGGTTTTTCCAGTATTGTATTTAGCTTTATCTTTTCCGTTCCGCATTTGTTTTGGCTTCCGCTTTTCCTTTGTTACTTGCTATGATATGTACAGCTTCCGCGTACGCTTAGTTCGCATGTGTTAGATCCCTTGTGTGTGGGCATCTGGACTGGGTTTGGATGCACGTGCACGGGAGTACGTGTGTCACTGGTTTAGCTTTTCGCTAACCCCCGATTTCTGGGCTCGGGTCGTGACAACTTCCTTGTAAAAGATTTTTCATCCTGTGGAATTAAGCTGATTGGATCAAAAGTGAGAACAAGACACGAAGGTCGTGTTGTGTTATGGATTCATACAAGAAGAATTACATCCAGGTCGAGGGGTTGACTGGAAAGGGTAGTGAGTATATTTTGTATTTGTTCGAAATTAGTTTTTGGTTTTCTAGTTCAAAGGGCTCGTGGTTTTTTTCCCATTGGGGTTTTTACATAAAAATCTTCATGTCTTCTTCTTATGTGGTTGATTATTTGTTTGCAAGTTGCTTTTATTATTCCGCTGCATATTATTTGGCTTACAAACTAGAAATCTGGGACCCCAATAATCTTTCAATTGGTATCAAAGTGGGTTACGCAAATTTACTATGTTAGATCCTTTGAGATTTCCAGAATGGAATTCAACCAGAAAGGCACATCTATAACCAAGCCTCTTCCTTTGAATGGATCTAGTTATTATGTATATTAGAGAATTCAACCGGAAAGGCGCAACTATAACCAAGCCTCTTCTTTTGAATGGATCTAGTAATTATGTATATTAGAAGGTCAGAATGACTAGTTTCTTAAATTCATAGATAAATATATGTTACAACCCGAGCCTAAAAATTCGGAGATTAGGGTTAATCCCTAAGCATGATACATGTACTTCCATTTAATCCACACCTGGACTTGAGTATAAGCGGAATTACAGAAGAGATATTGACATTACTTACACGTGTGAGGTGCTTTTAACGGACATCTGTGCAAACATTAATCACGCGAAAGTTAGTCAATATCATCTATAAATTTTCTTTTCTCCAACAAATAAAGATTTCCCAAAATGTATATCAATTCCTAAAACAATGCATACCATCATAATGAACTAAAGAAAGGGACGTAACTACATGACAAGTACATATAACAACTTATACAAACGTGTTATAAATGTCTACACAAAAGTGAGGCAAAGTTTTTTGGACAATGACAAATGATATACATGTCCCAAAATACGAGGAATCATGAACTATACATGGAAAAATAGAAACTAATGCAAAGTCATGAGTCCTAATAAAAAGCCCCAGTATGCTTATAAAGTGCTCCGTAGGTGGATTAATCCGAGCGTATCTACTGTCCAGATCTAGGCCTGAGGGAACCTCAACGGCCTCTTCTCGAGTCTCATCGATCTTTGTAAGATCTGGACTGAGATCTGAGTCCATAATACCAGTAGACAATATGTGAATAAGACTATTCAGTAAAGTATAAGTATAATTAAAGTAACATGTGTTGTATTTAATAGATACAGTAATAAGTGATCACAGAGGTCAATTTAGTGTACTAGGCATATTGTGCATTGAGTAAAGCATGATATAAGAATCAATTAAGAGAAATACACAACTATTTGGTTACTACATTTTCTATATCCTCCTTGTAGGGATCTTTGCATTGAGAAGACCAATGCCCCGACCAAACGTATGATTGGGTCTTTACATTTATGGAGTCTGGTAACTCCAAAGGCATACTACAGTGACACCATACCAATCTACGACACCAAAGTCAACCCCGCCAAATATCATATGGCTGAAGCCGTGTAGAGTTAGACCATTTCGAATCATATAATTGAAATTGAGTAAATTGTGCAATTCGTTTCATTTTAACGAATTCATTGGACATTTAATTTATTCTTACTCAATTCAATACGAATAATTGGAAAACCGTATATCAAGGAACATTGTAGCAAAATCAATTCATATCATGATCGTTTCATGATGATGCCAATGATAGAATAAACATTTCAATGATGGAAGGCAAGTATAAGAATTCAATACACTATACAGTTCAAATTAGTAGAATCAAGGTGATTTATGAGCCAACTCTAATCTAGTTATCCATTATTTCTAACTGTGTATGATAATATAATTTAAGTTATCTGATACACAGTTATCTTTATTTGGTGTCATTTTGTGTAATTGAGATTATATCAATGTCTCTTAAACTAATACCTATTGAGAGATGCTTAACAAATGGACAATGTTACATGAATGAGTCTTAGCCTTTAAGACACTTTATGTTAAGTAATTTTCTATTAGGCCAATTGATTAAGTTAACTATCCAAAGAACTAAGGCCCTACAAGGTCTTCTCAAATGTCCCTAACTTCCCTAAATTTTTAGGGTTCGTACAATTTAGCCATAAAATTTTTACAGCTTAGCTGTGGTTTACAAAATTTTTCCCGCATTTACAGCTTAGCCGTAGGTGGCCTATGGTTTGGTTACGGTTTAGCTGTAGTGTATTTTACGGCTAAGCCGTAGAAGAGAAATTTTTGAATCTTTGTTTTTAGTCTCTGGAAAGCTAGCCATAAGCTTTAAAATTATTGAAGTTGTTTCAGTACAGAAGTTCAGTTCATGGCAGAACCTTTCAACTGAGTTTCTACTATGGTTTCCTTGCACCGATCAATCATTCTACATCTCTAAGTTCACATTTCATCATTCTTTGAAGGGATCTCATCATGCATGGGAAATTGATAGACTAAGGACACAAAGGCCGAAAAATCACATTAAGCTTAAAGATTTACAAGAATCATAATTTACCAACACGCATTCAACAATAATTGGCTTATACTTGCCTCTGATTTAGCGTTCAAATCACTATTCCTTCTCTTGGCTCAATTGAGAAGAAACCCAATTCTTGACCTAAAATAACATACATGTAAGAAATGATGAAGAAGATGAATGCATGCTTAAGCTAAGAGTCTCCTTGACTTCATTAACTCAATAAATCTGTAAATGGGTAAGAGATCTTACTAAGACAATAACTAGAGAGTTGTAGGGAGAGATGTAAACCACTATCTTCTATTCCAAGAAGGAAGGAAGGTAGAGATGAGATGAGATGAGAGAATGGGTGCTTAGAATCATGCATGCAGGATCCATTTTGCTCATATTGATGAAAAAGAAGAAAAATGGAAGGAGAAGAAGAAATTGTTGTAGTTGCAAAAGAGAAAAGAAAATAGACTGAGAGGGTTCTTGGCTCTTTTAAAAATAGAGTTTTGTGGAATTTTAGAAATGTCCTTATTTCTCAATTACATTTTCAACGTAATTCATATGAGGGTCCAAATAATTTAAGCAAAGTCGAATGCATTCAAATCAAGTACGAAAGTTGATGAGCTCAACAAGATGAATGCAATGATATCAATATGACGCATATATGACGTAATACGATGAAATCTAAAATTATGAAAAAGGTGTTTCATCTACCTAGTTAAGGTCAAACTGGACCCAAACTACCTATATATGACCCTAACTTGACCCATTAGTCTTAATCAGACAGTAAACTAAATCTAACCAAATTAGAGATTAAACATCATTATTTAAATTAAGTCTATATTAATTAGCAAATATCTTAATTAATCGTTAATCATGCTTAATTTAGACCTGAGTGTTACAATATATCTGGTGTATTGTTCTTAAAGGCTACTCTCTAGCTGCGATTATTAGTGTTAGAATATCTAGTGAAAAACCGATTGATGAATGGACTAAAGAGGAAAAACATGCCAATAATTGTAATAATAAGGCTATCAATTCAATCTATAATGGAGGATCCCCAATCTAAATTTTATAGGATATCAACTTTTTCGACTGCAAAAGAGGCATTAGACATCTTATAGAGAGTTCATAAGGGAATTGAATTGGTTAAAAAAACTAAGTTACAAAGCCTCACTGCTACCTTTGAATCTCTTAGAAAGACTGATGATGAAAAGTTTGATAACTTTTATGTCACGCTAAGTGACATTGTGAATTTATTTTTCAATCTACAAAAACTAATTTCTAAAAATAAGATTGTTAAAAAATTCTGTGATCTCTCCTAAATAGCTTTCATGCCAAGGTAAGTAGTCGTAATTGGTGAAAACAATCGGGTAAAGATTATCATGGTTGATGATTTGGTAGGAAATCTTCTAACTTTTGAGGCAAACTTTATTGCTGAATGGAATGTTAAGTTAAAAGGAATTTCCTTGAAAGCAATTCAAATTTAGATTCTGAGAAGATTGATCCCGAAGTAGTTGCCCAATTTATGACATAATTCATAAGATTATGAAGGGGAAGAACACCAATTTTAAGATGCCAAAATATATAATGAAGAAGGCTTCTGAAGGCGTTCAGTGTCATGAGTATAAAGGGTGTAAACACGTTGCCCATGCTTGTGGTAATAAAAAAAGGAAGGAGTAGAGAAAAGCTCTAAATACAACTTGGGATGTTGATTATTCCGAAGAAGAGAAGGAAGAGCAAAAAGAACTCGAGCCTGAGTCATCTCTTATTATGAATGACAAATATATAGCTTTCACGGCAGGACTAATTCTATGTCTTCTCTTGTCTCCTTGAAAGTTGATTCTGAAGATGAAACTCGTGAGTTGGAAGAAGAACCTGATTGGAAGGACGAATATCATATCTTCTTTTAAAAATCTATGAAGATGGCCAAGATGAATTAGAAGGTTGCAATCAGTTGGCAAGCTGCAGAAGAACAGATTTCTTTAATGAAGGTTGAATTGGCTGAAGATAATGATAAAATAAAACTCTTTAATAATCATAATAATGATTTGACCAACAAGTTGACTGATGTATCACAAAAGTATAAGTTATTAATTGCTGATCATGAGAATTATACTAAAAACTGGAAGAATTGAAGAAAAAGCGCCAAACTTGTTAAATTGAGAATGTTGAATTGAATGGAAAATTGAAAATGATAATGTCAGAACTGAATACTTCAAAGAAATTGCTTAATAAGATGAATGCTAGTTCTGCAATGCTTAATTACATCTAGTGTAATAAAAAAAAGGCCTGATGACAAAAGTGATCTTAGATATGATCAAGGGGCATCTACTTCAAATGCATGAGGTAAAACCATTTCCATTAAAAATTTTGCTTTAAATTCTTTATCACCAACTGCTTAACATACTGCTAACACAAATCATATGAGGAGTAGTGCAAAGAAAAGAATGTGTCAAACCACATTCCAAAAAACAAGCAATGGAGGAAATAGATGTCTAACCCTCTGATCAGGACTAGAGTCACTTGGGATAAGAAGGATGATCTACCCAATGTATTAGTACAAATTGTGTCAAAATTATTAAATTTGCAAGTGTGGGTACCAAAATTCAAAAACCCCTGATCATGAAGACTAAGCTCTCACTCCAACTACTACAAGGATATCATTAAGGGGGAGTTACAATTATTGAGGAGCTACTGCTGGATCTTGATAGACAGATATGCTGTATACTGATATCATAAGTTTGTCAATTATGGACAAAAAATGGGAAGATTTGTAAAATTTAGGAGGAGTCGGAAGACAAATGGAGCTGAAGATGGTTTCAATTGGTATAGCGATGATCGTACATATTTTTTTCTTTCCTTTTTTTTTTTTTTTTTTGCAATTTAGTGTATTCAATGGAATTTTGGTTTTAGTTTTGGTAGATTGATTGTATAGGGAGTTTTATTCATGAATTGCCAAAGGGGGAGATCGTAGGGATTTTTGTAATTGGCTTAATTCATGGGTTGGACAAAACTTAGGTCTATTGATTTGTATTTTAGATTCTTTAGAACGGATTGTAGTTTTCATTACGAGAAGAGCTAATTTAAAAAAAACGATAGAAAAAAAGCACACACTCGAGCATGCATTCTCATGTGCTTGAGTGAGCTTAGACAGCTGCGGCTATGCTTAAGTTCTTGAAAATTGTGCTTAAGCCTAATAGACAGATCGCAAATGACTGAATGTGTGGAACACACGCTCGACAGGGCATGTGGCAGAAATCTATAATTTTGTTTGGAATTGTTTTCTTTTTGTACTGGGTTTAGTAAGTTGAGTTCTACAATGACTATTTTAGTGAGGCACGGATTATGGATTGTAAAAAGGGCTTTTATCTCAACCTTAAAGGATAAATCTCATAATTCTAAGTTGAGAATATTCTTTAGAAATCATCCTTCTTTTCTAGATCTTTCATTGGAAAGAGTTTGATGAAGTTTTGAGTTCCAAAGTTTTGCTGCTTCTACTTTCTTTTAGGAGATTTCTCATATTGTGGAACCAAGGTGATTGGATCAAGCGAGGAAGCAGGACAAGCATAGTTGAGTCGTGTCATGGATTCTTACAAAAGGAACTTCATCTTGGTTGAGGGACTGATTGGAAAAGGTTGTGAATATATCTTGTAACTATTCGAAATTTGTTATTAGTTTTTTAGTCTGGAAGGGCTCGTGGTGTTATCCCATTGGGGTTTCATGTAAAAATTTGTATGTCTTCTTTTTACCTTAGTAGATTATTTGTTTGCAAGTTGTTTTTATTCTTTCGCTGCATATTGTTTGGCTTGCAATTTAGAAATTCAGGACCCCAATAATCTTTCACTTTAAGGCATCAAGCATCATAGACAGAGAGATGAAGGGTTCAAAATCAAATACATAGAATTTGATCTCTGTCAGGAGGAGAATTCATGAAATCTCACTATCTTCGAAATCACAAGGTACTTAATCTTAGAGACACACTTAGAGGATTCACATACGAACTTTGGAATTATGGGAGATTCGATAAGGAACCCATGAGATTTAAGTCTTTTGAGACTTTCTTTGTCTTCTTCACTTCGGAGTTGAAGAAGTCCATATAATTAGTCATGTCCATTCTTTCAAAATAACACCTTGGTGATCCTTAAGATGGCACAACCATGAATGTTTTATTTGCCTAAAAAACCAATATCTCCTCTTGGAATTCTCACTGTGCATGTCTTTGAACACGAGTCGGAGATTACAATGATTGATCGATTGACTTAAAGAGGGGGCAGTGCATGTATGGATATTAGAAAACAAGGCCAACCTCAAATTGGCTACTATCTTTTGATAGTTGGCCACTCCTTGTTTCCCCTTCATTTATGAAACTTTTATGTAAGTTTTACTTGACCGAACGAGGGAGTTGCATAAAAAAAATATAAGCAATTTGCACTAAGGAGGTTAGAGAATTAGAACCCATGTAAATTAAACTCGAGAATGAAAATAGAAAAAATCATTATTTTCTTCTTGTGTCTCTTCTATTTGTCAAATGAATTGTGATGTTTTCTGCTCACAATGCGTTTTTTTTTTTTTGGACAAACAAAGAGTACCACATTTCCAAAAATTCTTCTACCATTTACACTAGAAAGTCAAAAGCTAAATGACAAAAAAATCTCCTTTTAACAAAAAAAATTCAAAAAGTTACATTCTGTTTTTACTAAATTACAAAATGCTTTCATTTTTTTATTTGACCCCTCTTATTTTTGGGATACTTACCATACGCATGCCCATGTATCCCATATTTGCCCGAAAACTATCCATAAAAAGAAGAATGCCATGTAAATGTTGATTTTACCCTTTGAACTTGTGATAACTTATAGCTATAGGATACCGAATGGTGTGATATCCTTTTTCTCTTTGATATCGAACAAAACTTAGATTTTTTTTCACCCCTTCCTTTCTACCGAAATGAGGGGAAATAGGTTTGCTTCTTTTTTCCAATAAATGAAGAAGATAAACGAAATAGAGGCTATATACCTCTTGTGATAATTGAAAAGTAAAAACGATGAAGATAAAATAAAGTTTCTAGTGAAAATGTGCTTTGGGTTTGGGGGAAGGCGTAGAACATGTGATATCCTACATTTGTGGGATATCACATTGTTAAATATCTTATAGGGGTAAAGTGATCATTTGCAGGGCGTTCTTTCCTGTACGAACTGCTGTGTGATAATTTTCTTTTTGTGGATAGTTTTTGGACAAATGTTCGATATAATGACATCCGTACTATAATTATTTCCTTATTTTTTTTTATCTTTTAATTTAAGTCTTCACATCACTTCACTTTATAAGTAATGTTACCAAACAATTGCATAAGAGAAGAACTTTCGAGTTCTTTGTGGGACCCATTTGGATGCTCCTATCATAGGAGAAAAGTGTGATGAAAATGTCTCCTTACGGATATAGTTGCAGGCAAAAAATATCTCAAATAAATCATCACAGCCATTAATTTATAGGCTTAGAGATTAATGATTTCCTAAAAGTATAATTTATGTGAAATCAATCACACCATGAGAATAATTCCGACTAATGTCAAATGAAAGGCATCGTTAAAAGCTAGGCCACCCTCTTCTAAGCAACTCTCATGCGTGCCATTCATGAGAACCCCTTTTGGGGCCCACCTAGGGCTATATCAAATATGGGGGAGGAGGGGATTGAGAGATTTGTATGAGACTAAGGTCATGCGACTTCAAACGCTGAATGAGAAAAAAAATTTAATTTTAACACAAAAAAGTAAAAAATTTAAATTCTTTTTTACTAAATGACAAAATGCTATCATTTTTTGATTTAACCACTCATATTTTTGGGATAATTACCGTATGCATGCCCTTTATCCCATATTGGCCTGAAAACTGTCCACAAAAAGATAATTACCACACAGTTGTTTGTACAGTAAAAAACGCCATGCAAAATGATGATTTAATCCTTTGAACTTGCAATATCCTACAGTTGTAGGATATCGAACATTGCGATATCCTTATTCTCTAGGATCTCAAACAAAACTCATATTTTTTACCACTTATTCCTTTCTACCAAAAAGAAGGGAAATTGGTATGCTTCTTCTTTCGATAAATAAAGAAGATAATTGAAAAATAGGCGACATACCTCTTGTGATGACTAAAATAGATGATCTCTGGATGATAGAAAACCTGTATAAGAAGTGCCTCAACTCAGGAATTCAAAAAAAGTAAAAACAATGAAGATAAAATAGAGTTTCTTGATGAAAATTCTAATTATTTTAAGTGACTTTCCAACTAACCATAGAAAGTTGATTAGAAATCTCAACTTTTTTAGAAATTTGAACTTTTCAATAGTTCTCAATTTTAGGTTCTTTTCTAAAAAAGAGAGCTAAATTCTCCTCTTGATTATGTACTTGAAACATGATGAAACAAAAGAAATCCATAGTCAAAAGGACTTTTGCAATTTTTGAAAATATAAATTATTTGGAAAATATTGCTTGATCCCTAGGTGATTATTAAAAGGACCTTAGGTGATTACCAATACCCTACAGAATCAATCACTTCTTCTTATATGGAAATGTGTGGAGATTATGAATGCGACACCTTTATGGGGCCACCTAGTGGTCCACCCAAGCGGATCATCAAAACCCACCCCTCCTATTTACATGGGTCCGATCGAGTTTTGATAGATCCCAAGGGGCAAATCCATTGGATCAAGGTCTATTATATATATATATATATATGAAGGCGTTATCATATTTGATTGATGCGTACATTACTCACTTCTACTGGGTAATCCATCCGAATGGAAAAAACACCTATACTTCACATGCCCCTTGTGTTTGGATCCATTCAAATGAATTGGACTATTGAATTGACTAAACACCCCATTTAAATGGATAAAACTTTTGGGTCTTGAATGTTAGGGTTAGAATGAGTGATTGGGTGGGGTTGATTTTTTGTAGCGAGGAGTAGATAAACACAAATTTCCAAATCCTCTAGGTCCCAAAATAAGGTAGGCTAGTGATAGGATTCATGGGCTTAGAGTGCTTTGAATAAAAGTAGAAATATTATGTTGCAAATCTTTGATTATATCAATCTCCCCATATCATAGAGATAATAAAGTAGTGATTGATTATCTTGGTTTAGGCAATATGATTAGTGATTGATTACCTTGACTTGAGGTAATTGATTATTAATTAATATTCAAGATTTATGGTAATTAATTAGAGATTGATAGAATAGTTTCTATATTTGGGACAACGAATTTTATAAATGTCTTGTATCATTCTTTATGAAAATCAGATTAAAATTATTTCCTCAAAATTTTGTGCTTGCACAAGGAGTTCGTCCATCCTCAAATTGGGCAATCTATCATCATTTTCCAACATATGAAATACAATCAAATGGTCAACATTTTCAAAGATTTTTTCATCTCTTGTTGGGATATTAGCTTCAGCTTAATTAGTAGGAATGCCAACTCATGTAAGTAGTGATATGTGTTTGTTTAAATTACTATGATGATAGAATTATTTGTTTTCTTTTTCTAACTATGTTAGAATTATTTGTTATTGGCTAATTCATGGGTTAGCCAAAACTTATGGTCTATTGAATTGTAATTTTGTATCTCTTTTAGTATGGATTGTAGTATATGTTATCAGATGAGTTGAAGTGAAGAATCGAAAAACGAACGCAAATTGAAGTGTTTTTCTCATGACAACATAGATTAAAATGGTTATAACTCACAACTGAGGATTTTATTGAGGCAAGATACCCACCATTAGAAAGCTTTTTTTGAGTAGATATTCGTAGGTTCCAATATTGCATCAATCGGAGCTAAAACGACAAAGTTATTGCTTATGAAGTTTGCTAACATTGTGCAGAATGTGATTACATAAATTCCACTTGCTCGAGTGGGCATTTCATCCACTTGAGTGGACCGCGTATAGTCTTGATCCAAAGTTCATGAATTAGGTTTACCTTTTTTGCCAGGATTACTAGTTATTGTTCTACAATAATTCTAACCCTAAGGCATGGATATTGGGTTATTTGAATGGTTCCTCTCTCAACCCTAAGGCACTAATCTCTTTATTCTGAGCATAATAATACCTTTTGGAGATTATCCTTTTTCTTTAGAACAACCATTGCTAATTAAGCTACTAAGCTAAGCTTCTAAAGATTTTTGCTTCTACTTGCGTGGAAGATTTGCACACTTTGCAGATTTAAGGTGTGTTGATTCAAATATGAGAAATGTGGAGAAATGGTGAACGGCGTGGTTGTTGAAGTGATAGTACTATAGTCCTTAGGTTGTGGTGAATTGGGGAAGGTCTGTGGGTATCTTATAATTGTTCAATTCATAGTGCTTGGTTTTCATTAATGTTCCGGGTGATAGGACTCATGGTTTTTCCCATTTTGGGTTTTCCTCATAAAAAATTCACTTGTCTTCTGCTGATGTGGTTGATTGATTTACAAGTCTTTTGTATTTCCACCATTGTTAATTGGACTGCACTTTAGAAATTAGATTATGACCTTGAATCTCATCACTTTAGTGGCTTTAAACCCTCAATTGGTATTAACTCATTGAAATTCAATTCTTTCAAAGTACATTATGTCAACTAAGAAAAGAGCCCTATTATGTAGAAAAGATAATGAGAATCAATTAGAGAAACAAATAGAGGTAAATCAGACCATTTATTTGGCTTAAATGTATATTTCAAATAGTTTTAAGAGAAATAAACCTTTCAAATAGACTTGCCAAAGTATCAGAAAAATAAAACCAACTATACTGTAAACATGCGTAGTGTATTAAGCAATTGAAAAAAAATAATCTAAAAGGAAAAACTCTTCAGTTCCCAAAAAAAAAACCTAGATATAATCAGAAGTCCACATTCTTGCGAAGCAATAATTTTTAACAATTTTTTAGCACTCCTCATATTTGAATCATTAACAGTTTCTAATTTAACTCGCAATTTGATCTCCCGGGTGGAAAATAATCTTTCATTTAGGTTGAAAAACAAGAATGGGTTTTGAAAACAGCGATTGAAATTCACATGCATGAATCCAATAACTTATCCACCAGTAGTGATTGCTCGCGTTGGATGATAGAGATTATTAACATACAACAATCTTCTCATAACAAAATCATATATATGGAAGATTTTAATGGGGTAGCCAGTCCTATTCCACCTTTGGAATCAATCTTTCCGAGAACTGCCTAAAACTGAGTAAACCAGTACTTCACATTAGACGGGTTGGCTGCAAATGAGAGAGTCTAGCTTTCCTTTGTCTCAACACACGCACACAAAAGAGAACAGCTCCTTAATAGAGTGGCAAGGAATGGCCTTTCTTACCTACTTGAATAATGAGTAGGTCACCTCCTTTTATATGTGCGGCCTCCTTTTAGATGAGATTGTTCATTTTGGCTCATGGGCCTCACAGTTTTATTTCTGGTGGGTCTCAATCCACAAAAAATCCTCATATAAGATAAGGGTGCAAACTCTACATATAAACTTATTCACTTTCCTCTCTATAATCGATGTGGAACTCGAAAACGTTACAGACTCTCTCTTGATTAGGTTGACTTTCCACCTGTGAAGGCTCTAGTCTCAGACCTCATGACTAGGGTAAAAATAACACAAAAAGGAAAAAAAATTCTAATAACCATGAATGCAGATAGATATAGCTCATCAATGTTAAGGAGCGAGAGAGAAAAATATTTTAACTTATTTTGAAAAGTTTGGAAGACAGCATAAATAAAGTAAAAAAAATACAATCATGAGAACATTCAAGGTGCCTCCCTAAACTATTGATGAAGACGAACCATGCGTCGACACGCAATCAGAGGGGTTGCAGTTGTTGCAAGGTGGTCCATAGGCATCTTGACAATTGGATCCAACTTTTCCTCCATCCGGCGAGGTTATCTTAACATCTGCCATAGCAACATTGGTGCACCCTTTCGCACCTATGCATTGAATCATTATTGCCTCAGGTTTGGTCGCAGTCCCGTGAAACCCAATAAACCTCACGTTGCTCACTTGAATCACTTTTATCTTCGCAATAAATGCCAATTAAAGTGTAAACAAGTCAGTTCGAATTAGGTAATACTAGAAAGGATCATGTAAGAAAAACCATAGGCAAACCATAAGTTTTCAAACCATCCATAAATTTTCTAAGAAACTTCTTCTGTAGTAAAACCGACCGCCAAAGCCCCCACAGCCACCCTTTGTTTTTTTATTTTTTTCTCCTAGTTTTGTTGCCATGGACATGATTGCTTATATCAAATCTTCTCTTAGAAGGGATATTTTTTTTCCCCAATTTGAGGGCTCAGGGATCAATTCCTGAGCGTTGTGTGAAACTACAATGTTGACAGGATGCAGCCATATATTGGCTCTTGGAGGGTGTTTGTATAAAAAGAGAATTCTATAATGCTCCATGGATTTCTGCACATGCAACAAAAGGGCCCATACATTCTATAGTACCCTTCGAATAGGAAACAAAGTCCTATCTATTGACAAGCAATTTTTTTTTTATTTGTCAAGATAAAAAAATGTCCCATCAAATGACGAAGAATGGGCCGCACAAAAAAAAAAGAACAATTTTTCTTGCTATTACAAAATTCTTTCGTTGCACAAATATACCTTTAAGATCAATTTTATATGGATAATAATTTAAAGAATTGACAATAGAATACTTCAAAATATTATAATGAATAATCTACTAAATTCTTGTCCCTGGCATTTGCTAATGCCACCCCCAACGACCATTCCATATTCTTTGTACTTAAAAAAAAAAAAAGAGCATATTTCAAATTCTAAACTTCAGAGTGGTTTAAATAGTCTGGGAATTTGGGAGCGGATTGACAAAATTCCAAAGGGGGACGGACAAGTAAATTCATTTTATTCTAGATCCATGTTATATATCTGCCACAGTGATTTGTGTCAACCCCAAGGTATTAAGTCCAGATATTTAATCCACTTAGACTAGACCAAGAAAATAGCTTACAGGCCGGCCTTTCATGCGAACATTCTCGACCAAGCCTGAGTATTGGACCCAATTTACAAACAATCTAGGCCAAAAAAAAAAAAGGGAAAGCCAAGTTGAAACCGATGTGAGTTTGCTTGCACAAAAAATGCCCAATTGAATTTGAACTAGTAGCATTGCCAAGTACACAAAACATATTTACTTGAAAGAGAATAGGATTGAGCCATCTTACTTCATCGAATAGGGGATCATATTCCTGATCAATAGTAATGGCTTGCTCGACATGGTCCAAAATAATATTCTCGTAAGAGATTCCTCTCACGTACCCATATCCTCCCTGATCACAAATAAAAAAATAAATAAAATAAAATATGTCTTGTTAATTGGAAGGAAACATGGGAAATTGCGGTTGTTAAATGCACATGCGTGCACATACACACATAGATATATATATATATATATGCGCATGTGTGTGTAGAGAATGGCTTCTTACCTTAGCTGTTAAATGCATATGTGGGAGTCTGAGTTGTGAGTTGAGGTGGTGTCGGTACCCTCAACTAGGTTAAAAATAAAAAAGCATGTGTAAAATGAAACACACAAGGCGAAACCTCAGTTACCCGCCATGTCTTGATCCTTGCTCCCCACTTGGTATATTTGAAAGTAGAATATTTGACATGAATCTGTTCTACAACCCCAAGTGATTCATCTGCTCCTAAACTTCCAATGCTGTGACAATGGAACCAAACGAGGAATGTATAAATCTGTAGCCCTTGAAAATTGTGACAAGACACTGATAAGGCCTCTTCGAACTTTGAATAGTTTGCAATGAAAGATTTTCAATTCGATTTGTCAGAATTATTCTGGTAACGTTCAAAAGCAGCGTCCCAAAAATCCATCAGTGTGCTAATGATTTAAGCCGCTCTACGGTTAACACTAGTCTAAATTTAAGAATGTTTGCCAATAAAGTATGGAAATTGTATGTGGTTTTGTTTTAATCATGTGCTCCATATGTCGTCAACCTGGTACTGGATGGCTCAGGTACTCCGATTGAAATTAAATTTGACACAAAGTAAATGTATAGAAATACACTTCTTTTAAGTGGTTTGGACTTTTGGTGTGGGTCCCATAATAGACTAATAGCCTGGGCACAGATGATTTAGGTGCATCAAACTTGTCCACTTAGCTTGGAATCTGTAATTAACGAATCAAATAAACCAAGTATTCCATCGAGTTCTCTGCTGAAGGTAAGTTTCGAATTACGAATTACAAACAACGAACTCTAATCTGAATTAATCAAATTGCAAACCAGATAACCATGTAAAATGGTTTGCAATGAAGATGAGTGATGGGGGCTTCTACTTACCTTATACCATGGCCAGGCCCACATGTGATGTAACTGATATTAACATTTGATGTGCCATTGTTAATGGCAATGCAATCATCTCCTGTGAAGCGTTGATAAAGATACAATCAGCTCCATTACATACAAGCAGTAGGATTGAATTAGAACTAGAATGCAGATAGACGTGAAATACCTGTTGATATTATACAGTGGTGAATTTGCACATTATTCATGTTTGCTATGTCAATTCCGTCTGTGTTTGGGGAATCTCCTGGAGCTGTAATGGTTAGGTGAGAGATCACTGCACCATTGCACCTGTCCACACCAATGTGATTCCTTGGGTTGTCGTGAAGAAACAGACCACTGAGCTGAAGGCCATTGCAAGCTTCGAAGTACAAAGCCTAAAATCCACACAAATAAGCATTAAGCAAATATTAGCATGTAAGCATGCTTCATCTAAAGCCCATCGCGGCCCAATTTCTGATGCTCAGGTATGGAATGAATTGTGCAGGGACATGTCATGAATTTGACAGGGACACTGATTTTGTATATTATAAATAAAGTATAGAAAATGAAGTTACACGATACAATGCCTATTTTAAAGTATCCAAGTACTAATGGCTTAACCATAAAACACAGGTAAGCTCAAAAAACAATTGAGTCCCTGCTGATTCAAAGGATCCCAAGTGTAGTCCAAGTTACGAAGTCAAATTTGGCCAAACGCAAAAACGTATCATAACAGAAATAAGTTCTTAACAGCCCCCGCTTCCAATTTGAAAAATGTATCTCATGATCAGCATATATAAGTATATTTCTAAAAATTTAAAAATCAAACTTTTTTGTTTGCAAAGCTGTATAATTGACTAACGTGACCCATTTTGATATTGATTGACTTGACTCACGAGGTCTACATATTTCCTCATTTGCATGTACATGAAGGAGTATGACAAGGAGGGGATATATAATTACTTACAGTTGGGGGTCTGCTTGGACATTTCTGCAAATGAATAAAAAAGAAAAAAAAGGACCACAAACATATGAGAACAATAAACCAAGGGCTAAGAAGAGATAAACAGAAATTATGAATACAGGTGATATATTGTTACGGTTTTTTAAGTTATCCGTGACCAATTTAGCAGTGCCGCGGGTTGCATTGAGCATTGTGACTAATATGCTTATTTTCAGTCAGACCCAGCTCATTTATTTATTGATTTGAGAATTTATCTAAAAGCTAAAATGGTCAATACAAACCGGATGTCAACAGATTGAGCTTAAGCTGGGTTAGTGCATTGAATAACATCAATGAATTCCATCTTACTAATAGGGCCTTACTTTCAAAGATGCTTGGGAGGAAATTAGAAAAAGATCATCAACTGTATGTTGAGGGAACCTAGTTTGCACTAAATTTGTGCGTCCAAAGCTCTCATGTTTCTTATGGCATCTTCTCCAAAGGAAAACCCCGACTCAAGAATTGGCTTAATCAGTAGGTGTTCAGTTAGCTTCTTGATGTCCTCTTTGTTGCTCAAACTTAGAGGCAGATCAACATCTCTTTTTCACAAGCTCCTATGCAATTGATCAATGGGATTGGGTTCTCAAAGCCCTTTGGCCAATCAATGCCCTCTTCACCCTCTCCATCTTCTTTTTGGCATGCCTTTTCCTAGGGTAAAGATGAGCTTGGAAGAAAACTTACAGTGTGGATCTACTTCCACTTCATTTCCTCCTCATGATTTGCTTGCAATGAAGCAACTTTCAATGAAAACCTCATGCTCCAATCCTTCTTTCGCCTAATTGAGTTTTCTGTTGCTTGCACTCGAATAAGCATGACGAGGTGAATTCAGCCTCTTATAAAAGAAGCTAACAAGTTCACTTGTATATGATTCTATTTTCTTTTCTTTTCCTTTTTGCTCCTTTTTGGGCTTGTATTTTTTTGGGATGTTTGATTGGGGCCCCAAGGCCCTTGTATCTCTTTCTTTCTTTTTTATATAAATTTTACCTTATAGAAACAAAAAATAAAATAAAATAAATAAATAAATAAAGGGGTCAGAAGTGAAAACACAAACAAGCCAAAAGTATAAATGAGTAAACCCAAGCCCTGAATTGTAGAACTACACTCAGGTTGGATTGACAGTTCCGCTCAAGAATTGCCACCACTAGACTCGCTGAAAGGATCTGTTGTTGGTAATTTGTAAAATTGCAAAGGTACATAAATGTGAAAAACCATAGGCGGCTATCTATGATATATTCGCTAATCAGGAACATATCACATTGGGCTCTGTGGTTGACTCTCTTATCAAGGCGGGAGCTATCCAGATCAATCAGCAAGCTAATGACTCCTTGGTTTTCTACTTCTCCTCAATTGCAGAGCTCTCTTTGAGAGGAGCCTAGGAATTAGTTTGCTCAAGATCGTCCATTAAGCCTTGGGCTAACTTAATTTGGCATCCTCCTATGAATATCTAGACTCTCTTGTTTTTCTTAGAGATTAATGCATAGGAGACTTCCAACTGATGATTGGGCTTAAAAAATTGGTGTCAACCTCTCATCTGTTTGCTCTCTCTACAATTTGGACAGTGAATCCATGCATCATCTTTTTTTCACTTGCTCTTTTGCTTCGGCCCTTCGGAAATGGATCCTAATGGTGGGTTGCTTTTCCTCTCATACGAGCCCCAACTTCTTATGGTCTATCTTCTCTTCTGATTGTGACAAACGAGCTAAACAAGATATAGCTATAGTTTTCTTCTCGTCATTATATGTCATTTGACAATCTAGGAATATGAGTAGATTTGAGAACAAAGTTCGTTCCACCTATGTCTCGAAAAGGCCTGTTGGATCTAGCTAAATTCAGCCTTGGATCACTGTACAAACCTTTCCTTGCGCCTCCGCTCGCTACCATCATTAATTTTTTGAGAGTTGCTCCTTTGTAATTATTTTTTATTTCTGTTTTCTTTTTGTTGGCTTTGCTCTAGCCTGTTGAGCGTGGATCTCCTTTTTTTGGGATCCACATATATCTTCTTTTTAGGAGCTGTTTTTTATAAGCTCCACCCCCCCCCCCCCCCCCCCCCTAGCCAAAAAAAAAAGTTCCGTGCATGGATACCTTTGGGGTCCACATCCACTGATCCCAATGATGGTGATGGAATAGGAGAGATGATAATCCTATTTATGGTTGATGCTCTGGAAAAAAAATCTGGCTTGTTTTACATAGAGACTATAACCTTGATTGAAGGGTGTAGAAATTTAAGGGTATTTCTTATGTATGTCAACTTTTTGGCAAATTCAACAGTCGACGCACTGCCCACTAATCTCAAACGGTGGCTAGTTGAAACCTAAAGGAGGGAAGTTTCGATTTATTATAAGTAGGGCCCACATCGGAAGTCAAAATTTTCAAGGATTATATGTAAATCATCTTAGACTTATTGAAAATTACAAGGCCTGTTTATGGAGTTCGTTAAAATCAATAAAAACCTTAATATCATAATATCTATATAATCTAATCATAATAATAAGAGATGTCTCTATCTAACCTATTACTGGAAAAAGCACTTTAGGTTTGTATTAAAAACGATTAAGCCCTAGTTTTCAATGTGCACGGATTGGGTCAATTGGACTCAAATTCGTGCAAAAAAAAAAATTTTTTTTTTTGTATGTCGGGCGTCACTCAATTGTACATAGAAAAGAAAACATAGAGAAGGAAGGAAGAAAGAAGTGGGAAGAAAGAAGAAAAGAAGAAGAAGGGGAGAAGAAAGGAAGAAGAAGAGAGAAGAAAGAAGAGAGAAGAAGGGAAGGAAAAGAAGAAGAAGAAGAAGAGAGGAAGAAAGGAAGAAAAAAAAGAGGAAGAAAGCCCTTCCCTTCTTCCTCTCTCCTTCTGCTTCCTTTCTTCCTCTCCTCTTTTTCTTTCCTTCCTCCTCTCTTCTTCTTCCTTTCTCCTCTCTTCTTCTTCCTTTCTTCTTTCTCCTTTATTCTTCCTTTCTTCTTTTTATGTGTGTGTGTGTGTGTTTTTATTTTTTTATTTTTTTTATTTTTTATTTTTGCAGGGCTGAGTGCCTAGGGTCACTAAGCCTTGCAAAAAAAAAAAAAAAAGAAAAGAAAAGAAAAGAAAAAAGGGGCGTCACTCAGCCCTGCGGAAAAAAAACGCATAGAAAAAAGGAAGAAGAGAGGAGAAAGGAAGAAAAAGAGAGAGAGGAAGAAAGGAAGGAAAGGAAGATGAAAAAGAGAGGAAGAAAGGAAGGGATTAAGGTTTTGTTTTTTCCTTTCTTCTCTTCTTCCTCATTTCTTCCTCTCTTCTTCTGTGTTTCTTCTTTCTCCTTTCCCTTTCTTCCTTTCTTCCTCTCTTTTTCCTCTTCCTTTCCTTCTTTTCTTCCTCTCTCTCTTCTTCTTCCTCTCTTCTTCTTCTCTCTTCTCTCTTCTTCCTTTCTTCTCTGCGTTTTTTTTCTATGTACAGCTAAGTAACGCTAGCCCGATATACAAAAAAAAAAAAAAAAAATTTTTTTTTACATGAAATTAATCCCAGTTGACCTAATCCGTATATATTGAAAAATTAGGCCTAATCGTGTTTAATACAAATTTAAGAGGCTTTTTTCTGTAAAATCCTCTTAATTATATAATTAATAATAACAATCTAAAAGATTTGATGGGTAGCAAAATTCGTTAACCTTTCTTATATGTATTCTCTATTTGAAGTGCGCACACTACATCCCTATAAAAATTTCACACATGCATGCATATGGTGTGTGTGCACACATTTTTCATATATATATATATAGGCATTTTTTTTTTTTTTTGCACTCGCCAAGCTTGCTAAATCCTTGAAAGACCCGATTGACATGAAAGTGAAGCATTGCACACGCTGAAGAGGGGACCACTGGGTCCACGGGAAGAAGCCCAGGTGGACCCTTGAAAGACCCCACTGACGTGGGAGTGAACCTGTACGTATGCTGTAGAGAGAACCACGTACAGATGCGGACCTGCTTTTGGTGTATGGTTTTTTAGATGCTATCTAACAGTAATGAAAACAAATGTCATATAGGGAAAGAGGGTCTGGTTACAAACACTGGGATTCTGTTTGCAAGGCCACCAAAGGCTTCCTTGGCCACCCACACGACCTGATCCAGCGACAATGAGGCCATCAATGTGTTCGAAGGAGATCCAAGCAGGAGACCTATTCCAATCTGAAAATCTGCTGGGCGCTACCAAATTCCCTAACACCTGCTCATTTGAACAGCCGTCACAATTAAGAACTAGGACCTATGTAATAATGTAAGGTGGACACAAAAGATAAAAGAAAAAAATGCTGTGACTTCATTGTTTAGTACAACACTTCCTTTCTTTTCACGTAGAAGAAAGGAAAAAAATAGATTAATATTTCTCAATAGAAAGGTGAGAATGCAAGATTTAGCTATCACAAAAAAAAAAAAATTCTGAGGGTGCAGCTATCAATATGGGAATCATAAATGACTCACGGGTCTAAAACCAAAGAAAAATAGGGCGATTAATTAACTAGAAAAGGGGATTTCTGTTTCTTTGAATACCAGAATTTGAACGTTCCTGCTCCTGCAGGGCCCTTTGAAACTGATGGGCTTCAATAGAAATGTCTTTCCCTTATTGACGACTAAGGTTGGAGTGCGTCCAACAGCGGTGCATGTAGCAGTCCACGCTTTTGCAAAAGCCTACATGCCCAAATGATGTCAGAAAAAGTTACCCATAAGCACTACAAATAATGGTGTCGACCAACATGAGCCAGGTTGCAAGCTAGCCAATCATGTTTGAGCTTGACCTTATTTTCTTAGCCAACGGTCAAGCATAGCTCTAGTGGTAAGCATCTGCATGTGTATGGCTATATACTTAACTATGGACGTCAATGGCTGTCCATATATATATTGATATGCAAATGTCTCCTACTACTTTGGTAAAGGACACCTTTTTTTTAAAGTATTAATGTGCAAAAGGATAAAATCATTACTCCTCACGCCCCTTTTTAACTTAGATAGGTCTAAAAAAGGAAGTGTCTCTCACCACTCCTCATATATATATAGGAGGTTTATATGACGCCATGAAAAAATGCCACTTCCTTTAGCGAATGATGATGTCCACAATAAATAAGTTTTCTACTTCTTCTCCCGCTTCAAATGACTTAAATGCCTTTTTTAAAATTTTTTTTAATCTTCTTTTCATTATTTATCCTCTTGTGTTTTGTCCTTTTCATATGGTAACTCTCTCTCTCTCTCTCTCTCTCTCTCTCAGACACACAAGTAACTTCCTATTTTCCCTCTCTCAACGTCCCCTTATAATTTTTTCTCTCTTCTCCACATGGTTCCTTCTCTCTCTCTCTCTCTCTCTCTCTCTCTCTCTCTCTCTTTCCATTACCCTTATAATTTTTTCTCTCTTCTCCACATGGTTCCTTCTCTCTCTCTCTCTCTCTCTCTCTCTCTCTCTCTCTTTCCATTACCCTTCAACCTTTTGTGGAAAACATTCCAAAACACTTTAGAAGACTAGAATTGTGGCCCTGTTGTAAGTTGAGAAGAAAAGGGGTAAGAGACAAAACAATAAATAGCTTAGGCATGACTCCTGCTTTTCTCCTTTTGTCCATTCTCATAATAAATGCAAATGTTTCTCATTAGTTGTTATAGTGGAGCAGAAATGCCCATTTTTTAGAGGGGTATTTGTCAGAATTCTTCATATATATAGGTGTAGGTGGGGTTTGGGGCTTGGATAGTCTGCTCAGATGGACCATCAAGTGGTTTCCTGTGAGAGCTTGTACCGTAAGACCATAAGAAGAGCATATATAGGAGTATTACTCATATAAATTATATATATATGTAATTTATATATTATAAATAAATTTACTATGTGGTTGTTAGCAAATAAGAATTATCCAACTCACTATAGAAATAGCTACTAATCTAGCTCGCTAAAGAATAAATATTCCTTAAGGGGCTATTAATAAATTCTAATCTAAATAATAAAGGCTAATTAAATTCAGGCCTAAATAAGATCCGTAATTTTTAGTTCTAGGTGTAATTAGTCTATTTAACTAAATTATGAAAAAAGCTCTTCTTTCATGCGCTAATTGGGGGCCATCATTTGCTTTATTTTGAAATTCTTATGAGATAATATATTGTGTACATGACATGAATTTTGCATTGTCCACCCTCATCTATTCTATCTAAAAACAAGCTCTAAAAAAAGGTTGAACCCCTAAGCTTATGAGAGGCAAAAGGTCTAATTTGTAGATATAAACTCTAAAATAAAATAAAATAAATCCAATTGGAGGTTTACCAAACACTCTAATATGCAAATAAGCTCCATATCATACAGTAATAGCATATTTTTAGAATCTCCCAACGCTCCTGTAGCTAAGTTCTAACATACCTAATTTTGAGCTTGACCCATTAGGTCAAGGCCAACTCAAGGTATGCCAAGATTCTATCATCCTTAGTACTAAGTTTAGGTGCCCGAGCTAGGCTAAATTTGTGTCATTTATAAGTGGAATGTTTGAGTACATGCACGCAGTCTCATCTCATTATATATGGACACCCACAAAAATCCATGCACACATGCATCACTCGTCAACTCTCACGCACTTTCAAGCGCACACACAAGCACACAAAATAACAATTTAATGCGTGCTCTCTTAAAAAGAAATATACATAAGAATCATCTATTTTGCCATCTCCAACTGCTCCAAAGCTAGTAACCCAAAAAGTGGGGTTTGATGATTGGACAAATGCGAAGGAAGCTGAGCACAAGAAAAAAAGAGAGACCAAAATCGCCTGCAATATGAAACAAAGCAAGGGCAACATTCAGTATAATTTTGAGAGAGAGAGAGAGAGAGAGAGAGAGAGAGAGAGAGAGAGAGAGAGAGACCATGGCTGTATTTTGCTGATGGCACAAAAGAAAATGATGGGGCAGCTACTCTTTCTTCTCTCATTTATAGCCTAACCTTTAGAAACTTCTGAATGCTCTATAATTAATGTAAATTGCGCACTTGATTTTTGCTGAGTTATGTTGACTGAATAAGGAAAGAAATGCATTGCATTAGATATTTTTTGTTATTATTAATATTATTTTTGGGTAAGATATTTTTGTTATGTTTCTCATTAAATAGCTTCTCTAGTACACATTGAATTGACACAGATATTTGTTTTCACTTTTTTTCTCTATTAAGATTTCGTCATAATTATTTTAGTAAACGGTTTATCATGCCCACTAGTTATTCTCTGAAAAAAGCAAACAGATTTTCCAAAGTTTAGAAATGGATAACATGCAGATTTTTGCTGTATCGGCATTCGGCCACCGAAAAAAACATACCATGCCCACTAGAAATATTTTATACATTTGCCTAAGGTGATGCATGAAGCTTCCCAGTTGATTTGGTTGTGGCTATCTATTTTCATAAATGCAGGAATAACTGGAAATGTCCAAAATAGTTGACTTTGGACAGAGAATCCAGATGGTTTGGTTCCAGGAATCACTTGAGATTTTGTGTTTATCGATCTTCATGAATGTTCCCTTTTATGGGGTTCCATAAAATTTTTATTCAACAGCAGTTGGGACCACCATCAGGTTTAATTATGCTTTCCACGTGATTTATATGTGATCAACAAAGCCCTGAGCCCACCACCTATTTTACGAGAGCCCATTCAAGAGGAAATATTCATTTTAGACTGATTAATTAAATTCTACTAAAATCCTAATTAACAGAACCACCAGATTTTCCTTGATTTTAAGAATGAAGGGTCAGGTCTCTCATGTAAATTTTAATTCACAACTCTATTCTGGAAAATAGTCACAAAAAACGTGCAATTAAAATAATCATGAAAAACATGCATTAAAAATAAATAAATAATTAGTGAATAAAAGTGAATTATGTGAGAAATTGAATAAAGATCTGATTTTTTAAGTAACTAAAATTCTTTAGAGTTTTTTAGACAGTTTCTAATTAGTTCTGAATATTGTAAGTAACTTGAAATTTTAAGAAAGTTTTTTTAGCTAGCATGCTTTCCAACTAATCATAGAAAGTTGATTAGAAATCTGAACTTTTTTGGAAATTTGAATTTTTAGATAGTTTCCAATTTTATGTCCTTTACAAAGAAAAGAGAGATAAAATTTGGCCACCCTCTCCTCTTGATTCTATACTTGAAACATGATGAAACAAAAGAAATCCATCGTCAAGAGGACTTTTGCAATTTTTGAAAATCTAAATTATTTTGGAAGTATGGCTTGATACCTAGGTGATTAATAAACATCAAATAAGGATGTAACTGAGGGTGACCAATCAAAAGGACCCTAGGTGATTACCAATACCCCTAAACAATCAATCACTTCTTCTTATATGGACATTTGTGGAGGTTATGAATGTGACACCTTGTGGGGCCACCTAGTGGTCCATCCGAGCGGACCATCCAAACCCAACACTCATATTTACTCAGGTCCCATCGAGTGTTGATAGATCTATATCTATGATTGAGTTATCATATGTGATTGATGTGTATATTACACACTTCTAGTGGGGCCCACCTACTAGTCCATCTGAATGGAAAAGATACCTATAGTTCACATGCCCCCAGGGTTTGGATCCATTCAAATGGATTGGACTATTGAATTGACCAAGCATGCCATTTGAATGGATAAAACTTTTGGGTCTAGAATGAGTGATTGGATGGGGTTGATTTTTTGTAGAAAGAAGTGGACACACACAAATTTCCAAATCCTCTAGGTCCCTTCCATGGTAGGATAGCAGGTTGTCTCCTCAATATAGCATGTACAGGCAACTCTATATATATTGATGCCATGTGCACTGGATAGGTTATATATATATATGGGACCTTCTATGCTGAGTACTGGGTGAGCACCACATTCTAGTGAGGCCCACTAGGGGGGCCCACTTGGGGATGGAACTTGGGGGTTTGAAAGATCCCCCCGCCACCAATCCTTCCATAAGCAATTGATTAATGGCCGACAAGTTTTCATGGTGCAAAATGAGTATAATCCAATCCAACGGCTTAATCTATTTGGATGAGTGTCAGACTTGGTATTAGTGACTATCACAGGAGTAACTTGTGTTATGATCCACTTTGATGGATCATAAGTTGAGCCCTACTAGTGTTTTAACACCCAATGCATATTGGAAAACGTTTACTGAGCACCTGGTGCTCATAATAAGGTCAGTACCGGGTGTTAAAACACTAGTAGGGCCCAACTTATGATCCATCCAAGTGGACCATAACACGAGTACCCCACGTGATAGTTGTCGATACCAAGTTTGGCACCCATCTAACTAGATTACATTCATTTTGGATGGTGAAAACTTGTTGGCCATTGATCAAGTGCTTATAATGATGATTTGAGCCTCCATCATCATGGGAAGTTTGGTGGTGGGGAGAACTTTCAATCCCCCTCGGTCCCATCCCCAAGTGGGCCCTAGTTGGCCCCACTAGAAAGTGGTTCTCACCTGGTCTTCATAAAGGAGCTCCATATATATAGATGGGAAATAATCCTATGAGATCTAGTTCTCACCATTGTTTTGTGAAAAGTCTAGGTGGGGCCCATCTATCACCCAATCTAAATATTGCAATACGCAGGGAGTTTCGGTTAATCCAAATTTACTAGAGCATTAGATCAATTGTGCAGCAATTCGAATGGGTTGGATTTGTAGGCCATGAATGAAAGGGTTAGGAATATGTGATTGGCACCAAACTTGATATTTATGGTGGTCCAACATAGATCTTTCTATCACCCCTGGTCCCATCCCCAAATGAGACTCATAAGTGGGCCCACAAAATGTTATCAAGGTAGGTGTGTTAGAACACTTCTCAGCCCTAAGAACTTTTTATGGGGCTCACTTGAGGGGATGGGACCGAGGGAATGGAAAGATCTATGTGGGACAACCTTAAATATCAAGTTTGGCCCCAATCACATGTCACTAACCCTTTCATTATGGCCCACAAATCTAGTCTATTCTAATTGGGGCACAGTCAATTCAACAGTCCAGTAAATTTAAATTTGATCGAAACTGGAGGTGTGTGACTATCAAGGGATCCTTATCTATTGCAAAATTTGGATTGGGTGCAGTGATAGATGAGCCCCACCTACATTTCTTACAAAAAAGTGGTGAGAACTTTTTCTCATATGATTATTCCCCTATATATATAATGGGAGCCCCTCTGCCGAGCACTAGTGCTCACCTTATGTTGAGCTTCACCTTTTAGTGGGGACCATTAGAGGCCCTATTTGAGGATTGGACTAGGGGGATCAAAAGATCTTCCCTCCACCTATCCATACATGGTGATGAAGGCTTAAATTATCATTCTAATCACTTGATCAATGGCTAACAAGTTTTCATCGTCCAAAATAAGTGTGAGCTGATCCAATGGTCTAATCCAATTTGATAGGTACTAAACTTGGGATTGGTGACTATCACGAAGGGTCTTTGTTTTATGGTCCACTTGGATGGATTATGAATTAGGCCCCACTAAGTGTTTTGCCATTTGGTGCTCAGCTTAGTATGAGCATTGGTGCTCCGTGAAAGTTTTCCCAATATATACATATATATCGAGATTCCTTTGTTGAGCATTGATGTTCACGTTATAGTGAGCACTAGTTATTTGGAACACATGGTGGGCCCACTGTTTAACCCATCCAAATAGATCAACAAACAGGGACCCTCCGATAGTCATTGGTCTAGGGTTTTGGCACCATTTGAATGAATTCGCTACAACAATTTGCATTTTTAGTTATGAAATTTTTTGTCGCCAAAAGATAACAAATCTTCGGTATATAAATTTATCGACGAAAACATTTTCGTCAACCGAACGTTGCTAAAAAAACATCAGCAAAATATTTTACCGAGGGAATAAAATTATGTTGGTGAAAACTAATATTCATCGACAATAAATTGGCCATTTACCGATGTTAAAAAACATCGACAAAAATCATTTCATTTGTAAGCCCACAATTTACCGACGTTTTTTAATGTTGGCAAAAAATTTTCATATTTTTAAAAATTTAAAATTTCATTTTACTGATCTTAAAAACTGTCGATAAATCGTGGGCTAACTCAATTCATATTTTTTTAAATTTCAACTTCATTTTTACCAACATTTTAACACATTAGTAAAAAATTTCACTAAATTTTAAAATTCCATTTTGCCTACGTTAAAAAAACGACAGTAAATTAATTTCAATTTTTATAATTTTTCTTTTACTTTCTTCGACAATTTTTAATGTCAGTAAACTTATTCATTTTTCAGTTTTAATTTTTTTTCTTTTACCGACTTTTTTTTAACATCGGTAACATTTATTCCTATTTTTAAAATTTATAATATCTTTTTGCCAACATTAAAAAACGCCGGCAAATTATTTATTTTTAAAATTTTAACTTACTTTTGCTGACATTAAAAAATGTTGGCAAATGTCATTTTTGCTGGCAATAGATTATTTTTTTAAAATATAATATTTGTTTTTTCATTATAGTCTTCCAATAAACCTGTTTATACACCTGTATCAAATATAAACCTATTTATATACCTGTATTTAACATAAAAAATCCATTCATACAAGAATTGCTAAATAAACAAACAACAACCACCATTTTTCATCAAGTCATTCATCTTATTTAATAAATATTACAATAATATAGTCCTCTATAGATATCCAATGTACAAATACAAATAGACTAAAATGAAAATAAAACACCCTTCCAAGTCTGCAACCGAACCCAAATCGTCCATCAATCTATAATGAAAAAAAATAACATTAGAACATTTTCAATGAATTAAATTACACATGTAAGATAAACATGTGTATATATAATATTTTCCTAAGTTTTTTGGCTGCTTTTTTCCGACCTAAGTATTGAGAATGAAGCAGTTATCGCATCTAATTCGTTAATCGGGAGTCCAATTCATGAGCCATCAATTCGTACAAGTTACTTTTTCCTCGAGCAAGGTACTCGTGCCGGTTTCCAGGCCCCCCGATGGCCGTTTCCCGTTTTGGACCTCCGGTGGCCTATTTTCGAGCCTAAGTGTTTGGAATCCGAAGTTTTTAGGTCTAAATCTCTAACTGGAAGTCCAATTTGTGAGCCGTCAATTCATACAAGTTAATTTGGAATTAAGTGAGGTGCTCGTGCTAGTTTCCATCTTTTTTGGGGGGGCCGTTTCTCGTTTTAGACCTCTGACGTCTATTTTTAGAGCATAAGTCTTGGAAATCATACGTTTTTGCATCTAATTCTCTAACTGGGAGTCCAATTTACGAACTGTCAATTCCTACAAGTCGCTTTACCTTTGAGCGAAGTGCTCGTGCTAGTGTTCAATTTTTTTGGGGCCGTTTTCCATTTTTGACCTCCCAATGGGCGGTTTTCAAGTCTAAGTCTTGGAAATCGTAGGCTTTTGCTTCTTATTCTCGAACCCTGATTTGCGGACTGTCAGTTCCTACAAGTCACTTTACCTTTGAGCGAAGTGCTCGTGCCAGCGTTCAATTTTTTCGAGGCCATTTTCCATTTTTGACCTCCCAATGGGCGGTTTTCAAGTCTAAGTCTTGGAAATCGTAGGCTTTTGCTTCTTATTCTCGAACCCTGATTTGCGGACTGTCAGTTCCTACAAGTCACTTTACCTTTGAGCGAAGTGCTCGTGCCAACGTTCAATTTTTTCGGGGCCGTTTTCCATTTTTGACCTCCCAATGGGCGGTTTTCAAGTCTAAGTCTTAGAAATCGTAGGCTTTTGCTTCTTATTCTTGAACCCTGATTTGCGGACTGTCAGTTCCTACAAGTCACTTTACCTTTGAGCGAAGTGCTCGTGCCAGTGTTCAATTTTTTCGAGGCCGTTTTCCATTTTTGACCTCCCAATGGGCGGTTTTCAAGTCTAAGTCTTGGAAATCGTAGGCTTTTGCTTCTTATTCTCGAACCCTGATTTGCGGACTGTCAGTTCCTACAAGTCACTCTACCCTCAAGCGAAGTGCTCGTGCCCGTTTTTGATATTTCCAGGGCTGTTTCACCTTTATGACCCCCCGGTGGGCAGTTTTCGAGCCTAAGTCTTAAAAATCGTACGTTTTTTCTTCTAATTCTCTAACCAGGAGTCTGATCTATGGACCGTTAGTTCGTACAAGTCGCTCTACCTCGAGCGATGTGCTCGTGCCGGTTTTTAATTTTTCCAAGGCCGTTTTTCATTTATGACCCCCCTGGTGGGCAGTTTTCGAGCCTAAGTCTTGGAAATCGTAGGTTTTTGCTTCTAATTCTCTAACTGAGAGTTCAATTTACGGACCGTCGGTTCCTATAAGTCACTTTACCCTTGAACAAAGTGCTCATGCTGGTTTTAATTTTTCAGAGGCCGTTTCTCGTTTATGTCCCCCCGGTTGGCGGTTTTCAAGCGTAAGTCTTTGAAATCATAGGTTTTTGTTTCTAATTCTCTAACTGAGAGTTCGATTTGTAGACCGTCAGTTCCTAGAAGTCATTCTATGCTTGAGTGAAGTGCTCGTGCTACTTTTCTATTTTTTCGGGGCAGTTTCACATTTATGACCCTTCGGTGGGCGGTTTTTAAGCCTAAGTCTTGAAAATCGTAGGTTTTTGCTTATAATTCTCTAACTGGGAGTCTGATTTGCAGATCGTCAGTTCCTACAAGTCACTCTACCCTCAAACAAAGTGCTCATCCTAGTTTTCTATTTGTCCTGGGCTATTTCCCATTTATGACCCCCCACCCCCCGGTGGGCGGTTTTCGAACCTAAGTCTTAGAAATCATAGGTTTTTGCTTCTAATTCTTTAACCGGGAGTCCAATTTGCAGATCGTCAGTTCCTACAAGTCACTCTACCTTTGAGCGAAGTGCTCATACCGGTTTTCAATTTTTCTGGGGCCGTTTCCCATTTATGACCTTCCGATGGGCGGTTTTCGAGCCTAAGTCTTGGAAATTATAGGTTTTTGCTTCTAATTATCTAACCAGGAGTCCGATTTGTGGACCATCCGTTCCTACAAGTCACTCTACCCTCAAGCGAAGTGCTCGTTCTAATTTTCAATTTTTACGTGGCCGTTTCCCATTTATGACGCTCCGGTGAGCGGTTTTCGAGCCTAAGTCTTGGAAATCTTAGGTTTTTGCTTCTAATTCGCTAACTGAGAGTTCGATTTGTGGACCGTGTAAGGTCTCGACCCAACTTAATCATAATTTATATTAATTAAACTTGATTTTCCTATTAATACGTGTATTTTGGGCTTAATTCATCCTGTTCCTAGTTTTAGTGCGTCTCAATTGGATAGGTAATTGGGGTTCAAACCTTACCTAGGTAGTAAGGACCCTTTTTGTAATTTGTTCCTACATCATATTGACAATCTCATTAGTTGCATCTTGTATAATTCTGTGTGTAGATCATCTTTTATGTTGGGCTCAACTTGATTCGGACCCATCTTGGCCCAATTGAGGCCACGTGACCTAAACTGTAAATATTCCAAAAAACTTGGACTATGTAAACTGCGAGAAAATCTTATTTAAATAAGAGCTCCAACGTTCATTTTTCCTTTTATCTTTTCTCAGTTGCTGGAACTACTTCCTTCTTTCTTCCTTCTTCATCTCCACCTCCATTTAGAGTTGTAAACCAAGTTTTGAAGTCCTGCATGCAAGAGTAGAAGCCTCCATTTTTCTTCTTCTTTTTCTTCTTTTGTGTATTTGTTTTTTTTGGGAAGTACCTTCTTCTTTAAGTTTCAGTCCTTAAGATGAAGGTTTTACCTCCATTTCACTTCTTTGGGTTTGTTAGTCAAGAAGACTCAATTACACAACATGCATACATTCTACATTATATTCACTGTTTGCATGTCTTCCATGTAGAGAACCCACCTTCTGTTGAGGCTTTTCCCATAATCACACACCAAGGAGGAGTTGAGTAGGGTCAAGCACTGTGTTAAGGCAAGTATTGGAGTATAAATGGTGTTGTATATATGTTTATTTGTTGGCTTTTGGATTGATTATTCCAAATCTTAAGCTACAACGCTTTTTTCTTTGATTTAAGTATGTACATATGTTTAATTGAATAAATTAGGGAATGAGTAGGTAATGTGGATGTTGTATGAGCCTTGAACAACCCTTAGTGACATTTTGGAAGTCATCTGAAGCTCACTTAACCTTCACACTTTAGAGTTCTATATTAAACTCAAGCTTCAGAATCAGTTTCAGGATTTTTGAAGCTTACGGCGAAGCTACGGTTAAGCTGTAAATGTGTACGGCTCAAAGTCCCGAGAGTGCCAAAACCCGATTTTGTACTACTGCTAACCCTCGGCTAAGCCATGAAATGAACTACGACTAAGCCGTAACCACCCCGTGACCAAGCCGTAGACTATTCTATGGTGAACTTTCTAGAGAGCCCAAAACCTGGACTTCCTTTACGGCTCACGCACGGCTACTCCATGAACTTTGCTACGGCCACGCCATAACCTAGCCATGAACCTAGCCGTAGGCTTAGCAAGGCTAAGCCGTAGGCCAACATATGGTTGAACCGTAAATTCATATGAAATTAAGGAGAAAACTTGAGCCACTCAGCTAAGCCGTAACATTGATATGGCTAAGCCGTAAAAACACTGTGAACTTAGGATATTAGGGATTTCCAATGACCTTATAGGGCCTTAGTGATGATACATTCTTTCCAACTAAATGAGCCCAATGGTGATCAAATGATAAGGAGGACGAGTGTAGAGCTATCACTTATCCCTTTCGATTTTCCGGATGCATCCCCGATGTCACGTCATGCATGTTGGCATAAGAAGATGTGTCTTTTATGTACACAATGTAATCCAAGATATGGTAACACAACGACACTAGACGTTTTATGAATGCATCATGTTGAATGCCCTCGGGATCACGAGTTTTCTAGTATAGGGTTGGCTAGTAATTATCCTTGATTCTGACTCAATATAAATGCATTTATATTGTTAAGAAACCATGCACTCAACATGATCTAGCTCAATTAAGTATGCATTAATTGATTATTAGATATTTATTAATTCTGATTTCTATGAATGAATGTAATTTCAAGATCGAACTCCCTTATGTATGATATGATAAGTATGACTGAAATGTATGAAAGATATGAATTTGAGTCGGTCTCGATACGTTAAGGCGGCACCACTTAGCTTTTGCCCTTATTAGGTTTGATGGGACCAGTTTGGGTGTTTTTATGTCGCTACTACATTAGTCCACAGAGGAGTTGTCGGCGTTCATCGGGAAGTTGTTTGATCTCCTAGCGGCTCATATGCAAGCTCTTTTTAGATGATATGCTCTTTTTTGAGAAAATAGAGCCTTATGGATGCCAATTAGTATATATGATATCCTATTTATGATTCGTTACAAATGTTTACTCATGCACAACATGCTTGTGTACGATTATTGCCTTCTTTTAATCAATATATATTTTCTAATTCATTTGATATAGTATGATGGTCTTATGTATCTTCATATACTTACTTAACTGTCGTATTAACAGTGCTATCCTTGGTGTTATAGGTACTGAACCCAACCCAGTAAGGCGAATGATGTGCCCCGGCAGGAGCCTCAACGTAACCTCGGGGACTAGATGAGTGTAATGCAGACGTCTTCTGTTAGTCGTCCTACGAAGAACGACCATGGGATTTTTATTGAGTGTTTAGGATTTGATGGACACATATACACTTTTGGATTTTTAATTATGTTTAAGTAACTGTTGTCATATAAATGTGGATAGTTAAGTACAGACTTATTTTTGAAATTGATGATGTTTCTATGGTTATTGCTTATAATCGTTATAGAGGTATTACACAAGCTTCTGCATATTGTTGAATGTAATTTACGTGTTGGAGAAACTTCTCTACAGGTTCCTGTGGAATCTTCCTTGTAGTGATTTATGTGTGTTATATTCACAAATTACTACGGGATTACATATGCACACCCCGTGAAGCCCATTCTAACCCCAATTCCCTGGATCGGGACATGACAGACCATCAGTTCCTAAAAGTCACTTTACGCTCGAGCAAAGTGATCATGCTAGTTTTCGATTTTTCCAAGGCTGTTTCCCGTTTCAACCGGTTTCAAGGGTTGTATCTCTAATCGTAGGTGTTGAAAATCCTACATTTTCAGTGTTTATAAATTTCAACGAGTTATTATGTTAAAATTTCAAGAGAATAATATACTAACCAAGAGGTCGCATCATGCTCTCCAGTAGCTGTGCCATCACCAGTAGAACTGGTCCCTTTAGAGATGTTGAAGCAGATCGTTGGATCTATCCTTACTGCAGTTGCTAGCTGTTAAACAAGGGCCTTGAGTGCAGCTGTCCTCCAATCCTGCTCAACCTGCTGCCTGTCCTGCTCAGTTAGCTGCTTGCGTAGGGCGATCACCTCAGGATGCGACGCTCGAGATTGTGTGGAAGATGAACAGGTCCTCATCTATATACCATACCCATTCAAGTACCCGACCTCTTCCCAAGCACATTAACAACAATTTGTTCCTCAGTCATCGGAGCTGTGGCAGAGGGCTGCAATTGCTCCTTAGTCCGCTGCACCTAGGCCTCATGTCATTTAAATCAATAAGGGACTTAGAATGCTTTTGTGACATTATTGATCAAAATTGAATTGAAGATCTCTGCTGAGCCATGTCATTTACCCACTCACTACTCTTTTACCTGTAGTAGGTGTTGTGGAAGAACTGAGTAATAGGCAGCACCTGACTGGCATTCTGTGCCATCTGTCATTTGAAATCATTTTATATTAGATATGAACCTGCATATTGATAAATTAATAAACTTAATCAAATTTCTTCATATGAATATAATTAGTACCATCAGAGACATTCTCAATGCAAATGACCTGTAGCCACTAGTATGATTGTATGGCAGCTTAGCTCAACTCTCTTGAGCCTTCTTCAACTTTGCCTACATAGAAGAGCAATAATACAACAGCTTTCTTCAACAAATCATAACTAATAAAATTACGTTGAAATATAATTAATTGTTGTAGATAACATCCAAATGTTGCCCTCCGCTGTGGTGATTCTTAGCATTGCGAGATCATCAACTGCCAGTCAGCTGGATCACAGCCTTGTGTCGGGTGGTCCTGGGGTTGGGGAACTCTTTGCTCCAACAGCTTAAGATAATGACTATGCAGCTCGTATTTCAAACTCCTATACAAAATCCCGCATTGGCGGTCAATGTCTGCCCTGAGCTACATATTGCCATCATGGTCCTTGATATCAAATATTTGCTGCAATTAAGAAAGAGTAATATAAAGATTAATAATAATAAAATATAATCCATGTCTTGTAATGACAAGTACAACTATGATCAATTTGGTTAATAATTCTCATTATTGTTTACTCTAACTAAACCAATGACGGTAAGCTCGATCCCACTATCAAGCTTCTTCCAGCCATGGGGTCGGATTGGGGCTATGTTTGTAAAGGCTAACCCAAGATGCTTAACTAGTGATGGTGCATGTTCCCCCTCTAACTTATAGCTCGAGCTGGGGATCGGAACTGGGATGTTATGAACCAGCTCTCTCCTTAGCTTTGCCGCCTTCTTCCCTTGCGTAGCACCCCTTACATGGCTCCAAACCTCTGAGACCAAGGCTGATGCTATTAAGATGACAGTGCTAAATGAGTTAGTAAACACAAATCATTAAATTGAGGTGAATTCAGGATTTTAAAAGGTCATAATTTTCTCATCAACACTGCTACCAACTATATGAAGACTTGGCGGAGGGAAGGACAGCGGAGGCTGGGTCGGTGAGGGCTGTGTGGTAAGAGGTTGGCTCAGTGAGGGTTGTGTGGTAAGAGGCTGGGTCAGCGAGGGCTGTGTGGTAGATGGCTGCGTCGACGAGGGTTGTGTGGTCAGAGGTTATATCAGCAAAGGCTGTGTCGTAGCCTGGGGTGTGCTCTCTGCATGAGCAAACCCAAGTGCAGCTCCGATACTTCGAGCACATCTAACCTTCTTCTCCCAAGGCATATTTGTAATCTGGCTTAGAGTAAAGTGACAAGGAAAATAAATAATTATTAGCAAAAATTGTTACACTCCGATCCCCTTTGAGCCGGATTAGTGGCTCATTAGTGTGTGTTTCTGTTGTTTTATTCTTTCGAACTTGGTTTTGGGTCTTGGATAGGTAGTTGAGTACCCTTTGACCTGAGATAGGTAGTTCTAAGCCCTTTTTCGTAATTTCGCTTTTGCTTTGAGTGCATCATATTTGCATCATCTTGGTGTCAGTACGTGTATTTTGTTGAGCTCGTTATATTCCATAACTGTGTCAGACCCATTTGGAGTCAATTGGAGAAGTTGGACCTTCGTGTGACTTGAACTGTAAATAGTTTAAACTCTTCGGACTTTGACTTAAACTCCAAAACCTATATATATGAGTCATCTTACAGATGTCCTCATTTCCTGTAATTTTTCTTCAACGTGCATGCAAGGAGGCTCTAGGAAAGCCACGTTCATCTCTCTCTCTTCCTTTCACTTCTTTTCTCAGTCTCTGGTTGGTGTGGGAGTTGATTCGATTGGGTTCTTCCTCTTTCTCTCTCATCTTTGTCTGTGTTCTGTGGCTTGAGGTGAGTGGGTTCTCTGCAACTCTTTCTTCTTCTTCTCCAATTGTATCTCTCATTCTCTGTTGCTGTGTTTTCATCTCATGCATGTGTTATTTCTTTGATTTGCTTTGATTTTAGTTGATTTGGAGCTTGATTCAGTGGCTTGACAGAGACTTGAGGCAAGTATAAGTACAGGATTGGATAACACATACGGGTGTTTTGTTTGATTGCTTTGATTCCATCTTATTCTTTGTATAGAATGTTTTACAGCCAATTTCTAAGATGTTAGGATCAGATGAGCTTGTTTTGGAGACATTTCTGTACCAAATTTTCGTTTCTGTAACTATCCCGAATTGGCTCTCTGTATTGTACGGCAAAGCCGTAACATTGTACGGCTCAAACTCCAGAGACTTGAATTTCACCTTTTGTTCTACGGCTAGGCTATGGCTGAGCCGTAAATTGTCCTACGGCTGAGCCGTAAGCTAGCCGTGACCCAGCCGTGGATTAAATCTCTGATCAGTCGAAACTTTCCCGATACAGTACTCTTACGGTGTGGCTACGGCTAAGCCGTGGATTGCTACGGCTAAGCCGTGGATTGGTCTACGGCTAAGCCGTATACTGACCGTAGCTCAGCCGAAAAAGGTATCAGATCAGAGATGAAGATGACCAGTTTAGCTGTGTTTTGAAGGGAACCACGGTTAAGCCGTAGTGCATGTTACGGTTAGTTCGTATGATGTCTTCGGCTAAGCCGTAGGTCACCCATGGCTAAACCATAAGGCATGGCAAATCCGACATAAAACTTAGGATAATGGTGAGACTTGTAGGGCTCAAATACAGGTTAACTACCCATGTAAACTGGCCCAATGGATTCTTTGGATGGCATGAATAGTTTGTTAGGCTGTGACTTATTCATGTGAGCGTTGATTTACTGTTAAGCACCTCCCCATGAGTGTTGATTTAAGGGACTTCGGTGCACGTGAGGATCATATTGCAACACTAGGATGGCAATGGTGCATCGAATAACTTAAAACTACATCAACATGCACGGTTAGTGACAGTGAACAACTAGATTAGGGTTGGCTTGTAATTGACATTGGTTCCGTCTTAATCTAAGATGCATTGCATATTGCTTACAGTTTTGCCCTCTGTTCTGTTAATCTATGTTCACGCATTTCGAGATTCTTTTGTTTTCGTCTCGTACATCTATTTAGCTTTCGTTCTGTATTATACTATGATTTATGCTCGGTGCTTTGACTCCATCTATGCTATGCTCTGTATATTTCTGGCTTTGTATATCTTTGATTTAGTTAGGTATTCCCTGGTGGCTCTACCCAGAGATTAAAACGTGAGGATAAGATTCGGTCTTTGTCATCGGTGAGTCCAAAGCGGATAATCTCCCTTCTTTTGGATTTGATTTGATTGGTATTAGTCTGGCTCTACTCAGCCTCAGCCCTAGGATGCCCGACGGGGTTACCTCTAGCTTAGACCTATATATCTCTGTATCACTGTAGTGTCGCTTTGTCTTGGGACCCTGGAACCCAGGAAACTGAGACCCACTTGTACCCTGACCTGGTCAGTGGTGTTCTCCTCTGCTCTGCTTTGCTCTGCTCTCTATTGGAGAGAATATGGTTAACGTAGTAGCCACTTAGTTCAGTATTTCTATGTTTTGATTCACTTATCATGCTTAATTTCTATGCACGATTTGCTTAGCTTACTAAGATGAAACTCTGAAATTACTATTCTGTCCTTATTCTATTTGATACTATGAGTGTTTCATCCCTGTTACTTGTATTTGCTGGATCGTTGTATTCATTTGTGTTGTCTGTGGTGTTGCAGGCACAGATCCCTTGCCCAGCTCCCCGGCGGTCGAGGAGGCTGCAGGGCCGAGTGTAGAGGCACCCTCCGGTTTGGCAGAGTGGGCCTGATCACCTCTGCCGAGTGCGTACATGCATATCATCAGTGGCCTTCTGTTTTGAGTTTGGTTTTTTTTTTTTGAGATTTTGTGCATTGGACTTTGGACTTTGTACTCTGTATATTTTGTATATCATGATTTTGGGTGTGTATTCGAATTTTATATCAGCGTATTTATCTTTGTCTTTTGCTTTATCTTTTCCGTTTTGCATTTGTTTTTGGCTTCCGCTATTCCTTTGTTGCTTGCTATGATATCTACAGCTTCCGCGTTCGTTTGTTTCACTCGTGTTAGATCCCTTGTGCATGTGCATCTGGACTGGGTTTGGATGCACGTGTACGGGAGTACGTGTGTCACAGGTTTGGCTTTTCACTAACCCCGATTTCTGGGTTCGGGCTGTGACATACGTATTGTATGGTATCAGAGCACGCTAGTTATAAGCATGTAGGCATCTAAGATCGTGGTGAGATAACGCTATCAACTATTTGACTCGAAGTCTAATATGTTGACTCTTGGGATTTGACTAACTCAGGGCATTTTATATTTGTGTGCTGTGTTTCTTTTCCTTTTACAGGATGGCATCAGGATCAGGATCTCGGGATGAGAATCAACAGGGCCATAACGGTGATAGTGGATCGTTACCCCCTCATATAAGTAGTGAGGAGCGTATGATGATGATGATGCAGTCTATGCAGTCATTACAGGCGCAGATGGCATCCATGGTGGATAGGCAGAGCCAGGCTGCCGCGTCAGCATCACCTCGTGTGGACCAGCAAGTGATCTTCCAGCCCAAGGAAGCAGACCCAAATGCTCTTTTTGATAAGTTCCGTAAGCGAGGGGCGACTGAGTTCCATGGGATAGAGGATGCATTGCAGGCTGAGCAATGGTTGGAGCAGACTGAAGAGCTATTTGATACGATTGTGTGCAGCAACAAACAGAAGGTAGTTCTCACAGCCTCTATGCTTCGGAGTATAGCCAAGACATGGTGGAGGAGTGTCAAGAGCTCATTCCAGACTATGCCCAGTGCCACAGTTTGGGAGACCTTCAAGCAGCAATTCCGTCGGAAGTTGATGCCTCTCCATATTCAGCGAGCCAAGGAAGTGGAATTCTTCAACCTTCAGCAGAGACAGATGTCGGTTGCAGATTATCTACACAAGTTTACAGAGTTATCTCATTTTGCAGAGGACATGGTGAACACTGAACATAAGAAGGTGACTCGCTTCGTCAACGGTCTGAATCCGAGGCATAAATGCCACGTAGTTGCATGTATGTGGCCGGCTACCTTGGATGACGCTATTGACAGGGCCTATGATGCAGAGGCCATATTTGAGGAGGAGCGAACTGAGGCTAAGAGGGCGGAAGGTTCCAGTGGCAGAAGTCAGTTCCAGAAGAAGTTCAAGGGTAAGCAGGGTAGTTCGAGCAGTACTCAGGTGGTTTGTGGTCACTGTGGGAAGGATCACCCTACAGACAGATGTTGGAGGAAGAGTGGGGCTTGTTTCGGTTGTGGCTCCACGGACCACAAGCGGGCCCAATGCCCGAAGTTTCAGTCCTCTCCACAGACGAGATCTGCAGGATCTACAGCGCAGGGCAAATCTCAGCCAGCTCGCCCAGCCCAGAAGCAGAACCGCTAGACAGCTCGAGCTTACGCTGCTACGCATGAGGGCGCGGAGGAAGCTACGGTCGTGGAAGGTAAAATTTTAATTTCTGATGCTGAAGCTTTAGCCTTATTTGATTCCGGGTCTACGCGTTCGTACGTAGCACCCCATTTTGCTGTGCAGCTTCGACAGCGACCCACGCCGCTCCCATACTTGTTGCTAGTATCCACTCCGGTTGGTAAGCGGGTGGAGTGCAGTGTGTTCTACCCTCGGTGTGATGTGCGGATAGCTTGTCATCAGCTCCCAGTAGACCTCGTGTTGCTCACGACACTGGATTTTGATGTGATTCTTGGTATGGACTGGCTTGCGAAATATCATGCTTGTATCAATTGCTACAGCAAGGCTATCTACTTTGATCTGGGCAGTGGATTTCGATTCGAGGGCAGCTAGACGAAGTGCCCAAGACGTGTGATCTCTGCTTGCAAGGCAGACAGGATGCTTCGTAGGGGATGTGAGGGATTTCTTGCGTTCATTTCACAGAAGAAAGATCAGCGATAGCTCAGTGAGATCCCAGTAGTCAGCGAGTTCCCGGATGTCTTTCCGGAGGATGTGCCAGAGTTGCCACCAGTTCGAGAGGTAGAGTTTTCGATCGACTTGATGCCAGGTACAACACCTATCAGTAGAGCTCCATATCGTATGGCACCTGCAGAATTGTTGGAATTGAAGAAACAGTTGCAGGATCTGTTGGATAAAGGGTTCATACGCCCAAGTGTTTCACCTTGGGGAGCTCCTGTATTGTTTGTTAAGAAGAAGGATGGTAGTTTCCGGATGTGCATTGACTACAGGCAGTTGAACAAAGTGACCATCAAGAACAAATATCCATTGCCTAGGATCGATGAGTTGTTCGATCAGCTTCAAGGTGCAGCTTACTTCTCGAAGATCGACTTAAGGTCAGGGTATCACCAGCTCCGGGTGAAGGATGAGGATGTTCCTAAGACAGCTTTCAGGACTCGGTATGGACACTACGAGTTCCTTGTCATGCCTTTTGGTTTGACGAATGCACCCGCAGCTTTTATGGCATTGATGAATAGGGTGTTTACTTCCTTCTTGGACCAGTTTGTTGTGGTTTTCATAGATGATATATTGGTCTATTCAAAGACTGCTGAGGAACATACAGATCATCTGCGGAAGGCATTGCAGCTGCTTAGAGATCACAAGTTGTATGCAAAGTTGTCTAAGTGTGATTTCTGGCTAGAGCAAGTTGCATTTCTGGGTCATAAGATTTCTAGAGAGGGATTGATGGTGGATCCGGCTAAGATTGAGGCAGTAGTCCATTGGCCCCGTCCTAGATCAGTGACAGAGATTCGGAGTTTTCTGGGATTGGCGGGATATTACCGCAGGTTCGTGCAGGATTTCTCAAAGATCTCAGCCCGCTAACTCAGTTGACTCGGAAGAAGGTCCCGTATGAGTGGACAAAGAAGTGTGAGCGTAGTTTTCAGATGCTGAAAGAAAAGCTCACTACTGCGCCAGTGTTGACTCTCCCGGATGGTAGTGACGGATTCGTGATTTATTCCGATGCCTCTCGAGTTGGACTAGGCTGTGTACTGATGCAGAATCAGAAAGTGATTGCCTATGGATCCAGACAGCTGAAAGAGCATGAGAAGAACTATGCCACACATGACTTGGAGCTAGCAGCCATTGTATTTGCATTAAAGTTGGGGCGGCATTACCTGTACGGTGTGAAGTTCGAGGTCCATTCCGATCATCACAGTCTGCAGTATTTGTTCGATCAGCATGACTTGAATATGAGGCAGCGGAGGTGGTTGGAGTTTATCAAAGACTACGACTTTCCGATCAAGTACCACCCAGGCAAAGGGAATGTAGTTGCAGATGCACTTAGCAGGAGGACAGACAGTCTTCAGGTGTTGGCAGGATTCTATATGCTGGTACATGATCAGCCTGTTGAGGTTTGGAAGGTAGGTGAATTAGTGACCTTAGCTACTACCGTCGTGTTTCAGCCTGAGGTGATTCAGCAGATCAAGGATCGCCAGTTTGAGGACCCCCTTCTGGTGACTTTCAGAGATCGGATTGCAGATCGACCGGACTTCAGCTTGGTAGATGGAGTTTTGTACTTCAGGAGTCGATTGTGTGTTCCCGCTGTGGATGAGCTGAAAGAAAAGTTGATGACAGATGCGCACGAAGCCCGTTATGCGATGCACCCAGGGAGTACGAAGATGTACCGGAACTTGAAAGATAGATTTTGGTTGAACAATATGAAGCGGGAGATCACAGGGTTCGTAGCTCGATGTTTGACCTGTCAGAGGGTAAAAGCTGATCATCAGCGACCTCCAGGATCATTGCATCCACTACACACTCCACAGTGGAAGTGGGAGCACATTACCATGGATTTCGTCTCCGGTTTTCCGCCGACCAGTAGAAAGAACAATGCGATCTGGGTAATACTGGACAGATTGACCAAGTCAGCACATTTCCTTCCGTTCAAGAAAGGGATGACATTCACAGAGATGGCTAGGAAGTTTGTTGACGAGATAGTCAGACTGCATGGCACCCCAGTATCGATTGTGTCTGATCGCGACAGTCGTTTTGTGTCTTCATTTTGGAGAGCTTTTCAGGAAGCTATGGGCACGAAGCTGAGTTTTAGTACGGCATACCACCCCCAGACTGATGGGCAGTCGGAGCGTACCATTCAGACGTTGGAGGATATGCTCAGAGCTAGCGTGCTAAACTTTGAGAAGGACTGGGATACGCATCTGGCATTGTGTGAGTTTGCCTACAACAACAGCTTCCACGAAAGCATTGGTATGGCACCTTATGAGGCTCTCTACGGACGCAAGTGCAGGACACCAGTGTGCTGGGAGGAGGTAGGAACAAGAAGTTTCCATGGTCCGACAATCATTGCTGAGACGACAGAGAAACTGCAGAAAGTGATAGAGAATCTGAAGATTGTTCAATCCAGGCAGAAGAGCTATGCGGATACTCGGAGGAGACCATTAGCATTCCAAGTCGGAGATTGGGTGTTTCTTAAAGTTTCTCCGATGAAGGGCACGGTGCGGTTTGGTCAGAAGGGCAAGTTAGCTCCGAAATATGTGGGACCGTTCGAAGTCAAGAGCCGAGTTGGAGATTTAGCCTATCGTTTGACACTTCCAGTTGAGTTCTCCGGTGTTCATGATGTATTCCATGTGTCGATGCTCCGTAAGTACGTGCCAGATCAGAGCCATGTAATTCGCTACGATGATATTCAGATTCAGCCTAATGCAACTTAATTTGAGCGTCCGCTTCGCATCGTTGGCACACGAGAGCAGATTCTCCATACCAGGACTATCAGATGGGTTAAAGTGTTGTGGGAGCATCATGGTCCAGATGAGGCTACATGGGAGCTAGAGGAGTAGCTAGCGCGCCAGTACCCACAGCTCTTTGCGCAGGTAGGTGGTCATTCCGAGGACGGAATGATTCCTAGTGGGGGAGGATGTAACACTCCGATCCCCTTTGAGCCGGATTAGTGGCTCATTAGTGTGTGTTTCTGTTGTTTTATTCTTTCGAACTTGGTTTTGGGTCTTGGATAGGTAGTTGAGTACCCTTTGACCTGAGATAGGTAGTTCTAAGCCCTTTTTCGTAATTTCGCTTTTGCTTTGAGTGCATCATATTTGCATCATCTTGGTGTCAGTACGTGTATTTTGTTGAGCTCGTTATATTCCATAACTGTGTCAGACCCATTTGGAGTCAATTGGAGAAGTTGGACCTTCGTGTGACTTGAACTGTAAATAGTTTAAACTCTTCGGACTTTGACTTAAACTCCAAAACCTATATATATGAGTCATCTTACAGATGTCCTCATTTCCTGTAATTTTTCTTCAACGTGCATGCAAGGAGGCTCCAGGAGAGCCACGTTCATCTCTCTCTTTTCCTTTCACTTCTCTTCTCAGTCTCTGGTTGGTGTGAGAGTTGATTCGATTGGGTTCTTCCTCTTTCTCTCTCATCTCTGTCTGTGTTCTGTGGCTTGAGGTGAGTGGGTTCTCTGCAACTCTTTCTTTTTCTTCTCCAATTGTATCTCTCATTCTCTGTTGCTGTGTTTTCATCTCATGCATGTGTTATTTCTTTGATTTGCTTTGATTTTAGTTGATTTGGAGCTTGATTCAGTGGCTTGACAGAGTTTTGAGGCAAGTATAAGTACAGGATTGGATAACACATATGGGTGTTTTGTTTGATTGCTTTGATTCCATCTTATTCTTTGTATAGAATGTTTTACAGCCAATTTCTAAGATGTTAGGATCAGATGAGCTTGTTTTGGAGACATTTCTGTACCAAATTTTCGTTTCTATAACTATCCCGAATTGGCTCTTTGTATTGTACGGCTAAGCCGTAACATTGTACGGCTCAAACTCCAGAGACTTGAATTTCACCTTTTGTTCTACGGCTAGGCTACGGCTGAGCCGTAAATTGTCCTACGGCTGAGCCGTAAGCTAGCCATGACCCAGCCGTGACCCAGCCATGGATTAAATCTCTGATCAGTCGAAACTTTCCCGATACAGTACTCTTACGGTGTGGCTACGGCTAAGCCGTGGATTGCTACGGCTAAGCCGTGGATTGGTCTACGGCTAAGCCGTATACTGACCGTAGCTCAGCCGAAAAAGGTATCAGATCAGAGGTGAAGATGACCAGTTTAGCTGTGTTTTGAAGGGAACCACGGTTAAGCCGTAGTGCATGTTACGGTTAGTCCGTATGATGTCTTCAGCTAAGCCGTAGGTCACCCATGGCTAAACCATAAGGCATGGCAAATCCGACATAAAACTTAGGATAATGGTGAGACTTGTAGGGCTCAAATACAGGTTAACCACCCATGTAAACCGGCCCAATGGATTCTTTGGATCGCATGAATAGTTTGTTAGGCTGTGACTTATTCATGTGAGCGTTGATTTACTGTTAAGCACCTCCCCATGGATGTTGATTTAAGGGACTTCGGTGCACGTGAGGATCATATTGCAACACTAGGATGGCAACGGTGCATCGAATAACTTAAAACTACATCAACATGCACGGTTAGTGACAGTGAACAACTAGATTAGGGTTGGCTTGTAATTGACATTGGTTCCGTCTTAATCTAAGATGCATTGCATATTGCTTACAGTTTTGCCCTCTGTTCTGTTAATCTATGTTCACGCATTTCGAGATTCTTTTGTTTTCGTCTCGTACATCTGTTTAGCCTTCGTTCTGTATTATACTATGATCTATGCTCGGTGCTTTGACTCCGTCTATGCTATGCTCTGTATATTTCTGGCTTTGTATATCTTTGATTTAGTTGGGTATTCCCTGGTGGCTCTGCCCAGAGATTAAAACGTGAGGATAAGATCCGGTCTTTGTCATCGGTGAGTCCAAAGCGGATAATCTCCCTTCTTTTGGATTTGATTTGATTGGTATTAGTCTGGCTCTACTCAGCCTCAACCCTAGGATGCCCGACGGGGTTACCTCTAGCTTAGACCTATATATCTCTGTATCACTGCAGTGTCGCTTTGTCTTGGGACCCTGGAACCCAAGAAACTGAGACCCACTTGTACCCTGACCTGGTCAGTGGTGTTCTCCTCTGCTCTGCTTTGCTCTGCTCTCTATTGGAGAGAATATGGTTAACGTAGTAGCCACTTAGTTCAGTATTTCTATGTTTTGATTCACTTATCATGCTTAATTTCTATGCACGATTTGCTTAGCTTACTAAGATGAAACTCTGAAATTACTATTCTGTCCTTATTCTATTTGATACTATGAGTGTTTCATCCCTGTTACTTGTATTTACTGGATCGTTGTATTCATTTGTGTTGTCTGTGGTGTTGCAGGCACAGATCCCTTGCCCAGCTCCCCGGCGGTCGAGGAGGCTGCAGGGCCGAGTGTAGAGGCACCCTCCGGTTTGGCAGAGTGGGCCTGATCACCTCTGCCGAGTGCGTACATGCATATCATCAGTGGCCTTCTGTTTTGAGTTTGGTTTTCTTTTGAGATTTTGTACATTGGACTTTAGACTTTGTACTCTGTATATTTTGTATATCATGATTTTGGGTGTGTATTCGGATTTTATATCAGCGTATTTATCTTTGTCTTTTGCTTTATCTTTTCCGTTTCGCATTTGTTTTTGGCTTCCGCTATTCCTTTGTTGCTTGCTATGATATCTACAGCTTCCGCGTTCGTTTGTTTCGCACGTGTTAGATCCCTTGTGCGTGTGCATCTGGACTGGGTTTGGATGCACGTGTACGGGAGTACGTGTGTCACAGGTTTGGCTTTTCGCTAACCCCGATTTCTGGGCTCGGGTTGTGACAAAAATCAATAATATTAGTAAAGTGAATGTCAGTAATTTACATTCAATGGAAATAAAAATCATTTTAGCATGAGTGTCACTATCAAAACTAACATTTTAAAATGCATGTCATAGACATTCATAGAAAGATTACCTCATCCAATTCAGATGAAGATATCTCGTTATCTACATCATCATCTGGTGGGGCATTGTAGTTCTCGTCGTTATCATTCCTACTCACTTTTTTTTTCCGTTGTTGTTTGTCCCGTTAGCTGAACCAAAAATAGCACGTGTGGTCGGTGAGAGTCCTAGAGATGCAAGTTTATCTGCATTCTACTTAATTGTCTTTTTCTCTTTAATAAATAATTGAATACTTGCATGTGACGGGATAGCTCTTTTGGTTTGACGCATTTTTTCCCTCCATTTGCCATCATTTGCAACTATGATATATATAAATAAGCATGAAATGTGAAATATAGAAATGTTTTATCCATATATGAACAAATCACAAGAGAAAATGAAATTAAAGACAATGTTATTCTATTAGGTAAGATCTTTATTAATTTACTCAATCGTTACATGTGTAAAACCTAAAACAAACACTACATGTCATATTCTATGTCAGAGTCAAACTGACTGAGTACATCATTGTCTTCTTCATCTTCACACTCCACCAGTGTTTTATCCTCATCTTGGCCCTCATCGTCTTCTGACTCATCACTAAGAACGATCTCAGGATCTATATTAGAGTATTGGACATTAGTACCATCAACGAGGATTGGGACAACAAATATCATTTGGTCCTGCTAAAATGCATCATTAGGTGCATCATCATCATCATTGTCATCCCACTTAGTGGGTACATCCCATGCTCCCAGAGGCTTGACCTATTCTACAACTCTCCAGTTTTTTCCTCTATTGGTGTCATTGACGTAGAAGACTTGTGTCACCTAACTTGGTAGGACAAATGGATCATCCTTACACCAACGATCCATGATATCAATGCTTGTAATATGTTCTTCAATATTTATCTTGTGCTTGGTACTAGTGTTGTACTATTCACATTCAAATAAAACCACTTTACCCCCGTGCAAATAAGACAATTCCCAAATTTTGCAGATGTATCCATAGTAGTCATGTTTCTCTCCTTTGTATTCCCTTTCCATAACCAAGCCACTACTTTGACTCCTACGGCATGTCTCATGGTCTTTAGTGCGATATCGGACACCATTGCAATCACACCCCTGATACAGATTCACTAGTGATCTAGGGCCATTTGTTAATAACCAAATCTCATCAATGGCTTATGCTAACCCACTATTTCGCAATTGAATCATCTACGTAAGCAGATTAAGACAAATGTATTACGCTAATGTCATTTGAAGTGTAATCCAACAATGTATAGCAATTAAAATGATAATGTTTTGTATGTCTTACATGTTGTTTGAACCATTTTGCAAATTTTTTTCGCTGTACGTGCCCGATTTCTCCACCTCTTTGATTTTGTACTAAATTCTTGTGTTCCCTACTCGAGGTAGCTTTTAGTGAATAAGTAAAAGTAAAGAATAAATCAAAGAGTTAACAAACAATGCATAAATATGGTTAGATTAAAGCACATGCTATAGATATGGCTCCACCTCAGGGGTATTATTCAGCACAAATCAATGAGCCATGTCACACTCTCCCTGCGAAGGATCATGTGCCCTTACCATCTGTCCGATTGGACGGATAGTTTGTGTCAATACTGACATCCCCGGGCCACGTTCACCACCATTATCATAACGTTCAATTCGATTAGTCCACCTTAAATACATTAAATAAAAAGTAAGACACTCTTTGACAATGTAGGCTTCGGCGATTGAACATTTTGGCAGAGCTTCGTTGCGAACATACCCTTTTAGGGTCTTCAGAAACCTTTAAACAACCAATCATAACAATTACGATTTTCAATGCAAGGCAATTGCACTAAAAAATAAATAATTAATCAATGGTCATTAACTATTACCTTTCTATCGGGTACATCCATCGATATTGCACTAGTCCACCAAGCGTGGCCTCACACAGTAAGTGAAATAGTAGATGAACCATTACATCAAAGAAAGCAGTGGGAAAAATCCTCTCCAACTTGCACAATATTAAAACTATCTCTCCTCCAATTTTTTTCAAATCATCGTGTCTCTATGTTTTTGAGCAAAGATCTTGGAAAAAACTGCCTAAATCAAACAATGTTGTACAAATATCCTTATTCAGAAAGTCGCGCATACCAATAGGAAGGATGCGTTGGATAAGAATGTGGCAATCATGGCTCTTTAAACTAGATAATTTACCATTTTTCGAGGTTACACACCTCGAAAGGTTCACTACATAGCCATCTGGGTATTTGATCGACTTCAAGAATTCGTGAAATTCATCTATCTATTTTGGTTCCAAAATGTAAGAGGCATGCGACTTTAAGCTGGATCCATCACCCTTCCCCACTAGATGCAACTATGGCCTGATGCCCATATTTTTCAAATCCTTACGCCCTTTCTTTGTGTCCTTGTTTTTGCCCTTTATGGCCCCAAATTGTTCTAACCAAAGCTATACAAATGTTCTTTTCAATGTGCATAGGATCAAGGTTGCGTTGCAGTTTTTTGCACCTCAAGTAGGGCCATTTAAATAGGATGCTTTTCTTTGTCCAATTTAGTTCTCCAAAGTCACGCGGTCTTTTCTTGTTCTTACCAAACTTGATTGGCGCTAGTTCTTCTAACTGGTCTAATACCTTCTTCACTGGTAAATCCAAAGAATTCTTTTTAAGCTTAGGCTAACCGTTGAAGGCCTTACTCCATTGATAGTTCAGTTCCAAGTATTTTCGATGGCCAATGTACCTAATCTTATTTTTCAACTTCAACCCTAATGAGCTATTGTTACATAAGGGGCAAGCGTTATAACCTTTTGTGCTCCACCCAAACAAGTTGCCATATGCAGGAAAGTCATTTATAGTCCACATCACAGCCGCATGCATCTGAAAGGTCTGTTTAGTAAAGGCATCAAAAGTGGATACACCATTACCCCGCAAGTCCTTTAACTCATCAACCAAGTGCCTTAGATATACATCGATTTCGTTTCCCGGTGAGCTTAGTTCTAGAATAAGTAATGACATCATAAAAAATGGCTCCTTCATGTACATCCATGGTGGCAAATTATAAGGCATAAGTATGACAGTCCACATGCTATAGGAGGTGCTCATGTTACCGAAAGGGTTGAATCTATCGGTGGTTAACCCCAACCTCACATTACGTGTCTCTCGGGAAAACTCTGGATATTTCTTATCAAATTCTTTCCATTCCATGGAGTCAGCCGGATACCTCTCTATTCCATCATCAACGTGCTTATCATTGTACCATCTCATCTCTATGGCTGTCTTCCATGGCATATACAATCTGCGTAACGTCGGTGTCAATGGGAAATAGCAGAGCACTTTATGAAGGATCTTTTTTTACTTGCCATCATTAACCTTATACCTAGGCTCTTGACATTCTGGACATTTATCCAATTGAACTCTCCTTCCAATACGACACACAATCGTGTTTGCAGCATCTATGTTCTTGTATCCCATACCCAAGACAAGTAATAATTTCTTCGCCTCATAAATTAAGGCTGGCACCATATGACCTTCGGGTAAGAAGTCCTTAAAAATCTGCAAGACCTTGTCGAACGACTTATTGCTACACTCACTTTCGACCTTCACATGCAATATCTTGATAACAAATGCTAACAGAGTATCTGAGCTCTTTCATCCTGAGTACAGGCCACACTGAGAAGCCTGCAACAATCTTTCAAAATCCTGCACATCATCCCTCTCTTGAGCATCTTCCTCCAAGTAAGTTCCCCTACTTCCCTACGATGGTCCTCTATTAACTCATCGTATTCATCCTGATTCTCTTCCGATTCATCCTCGCTCTCATCCAAACCATCGAGTTGAACTATAGGTTCCCCGTAAGCTATCCACTATTGGTATGAGACCATCATTCCATGAATGTGCAAATGACCTCTCACGATTCCATATTCATGCTTCCAATGGTTACAGTAATCATTACATGAGCACCTAATGACTGCTGCTCCACTTGAATTTGCCTTTGCAAAATCAATAAATGAGTTCACCCTGGCCATGTATTCCGTACTAAATCGGTTTTGATAATGTAATATCCAACTCCTATTCATATCTGACCTAATCACATGCAATTAAAAGTTAGAAATTGCTCCATGTGTGATACCTTTGACGGGGTTTCATTTAATGATGGTAGGTCTAATCTTTTGATATCTTTGACAGGGGGTTTCATTTAATAGTGTATGCATTCTAATGAAGCCATCATACACAAATGGTAAGCATTGCTTATTTAGTAAATCTACCTCACACAAATACAAATTTATTTTCCAAAATACTACATGCTTGTGGTAAGCATTGCAACATTAGTCTCTCCAAGAGTTATATCACGTGGTAGATAGGTTTATAGCACATAACTTTGCACAATTCCAAACATACCATTTGTTCTTATAAATCATGACCACAATGTTCTTCCTCCATGCATTTTTCTTCTCGTTTTAAAATTTTGTATGGATAATTTGATTAACCAGTCTTCCAATTTCACCCATCAAAACCAATACTTTAAAAAAATTCTTGGAAAAAAGGAAACTAAGCAAAACATAATGGACACTTGCATAAAAACATCTAGTCATGAAAATCTAAAAACATTTTCTAATAACAAAAAACAAATACACCATATTCATTAATCACATCCTGATAATATGCTTAGTGTTCTTGATAAGGGGCCCACTTGTCATGGCTCCTTTATGGGAGCAGTTCTTCAGAGGGAATGAGGGACTATACTCAATTTATGTTTACTCGCATTCCTCTTTCAATGAAAGAGTCCCTGAAAACTCAGTTTTCTTTGGGCGAAGAATTCCAAGTAAGGTTTGTTTCCTTTTCACCTGCCTGAAGAGTTTTTTTAATTACTTTTAGTTCATTTTATTTTATTTTTTCTTTTTTTTTTCTATTTTCTTGTGTTTAAAAGCTATGGTTATGTTTAAGGCTAGAGCTTTTAGGGAGTATCTCCACATTACCAACAACTTTGTGCTTACTTTACAGTTAGACTACACATCTGTTAAAGGCTACCCAAAATCCAATGCCATGATATATTTTCAAGCTTTATTCGTATTTCTTTGTGTTCTTCTAAATGAAAATCTAGTTGCTGATTGGGGAAAACGATAAAAGAAGGTTGGTTACAACTCAAATCTGATAAAGCTGATGCAAATAAATATAAAAGCATCATACACCATTCTCAGCCTTTTGGCCAAGATCAAATATAAAAGCATCATCTATAATCATAAAACATGAAAATGTATCAATTTACAAGGTCATAAATTGGTTGGTGGTGTCCATCCTTCACAAAAAGGAAAAAGTTACAACTATGACACTCAAAAATCACCCATTATCTTGCTATGGGTTGTTATGCAATATCACAGTCTATTTATGTTCGTTTGAGCAATATGATTGTTATGGGTTGTGCAGTGAGACATTACCTTTGATTTATTTTATTGCTTATTATTGTTGCATGACAGGATAATGAAGAAGAGATGTGGTGTAGGGGACCTTTTGAGATGAATTAGAGGAACACAAAATGCCAAGCAAATCAAATGATCCTATCCATTGTTTTACGTTTTCAATTTTAATTGTTATAAACAGTACAAATTCATAAGATTCATTTTTAATGTTGAATAGGCATCATATTGTGAAATTGAAACTTAAGGTACGGATAGGTGTCTGAAAATAAAACGCATACTTTTCAATCAAATATCAATGTGTATGAGTATCTACAGTGCAATATTGTACTTTAGCTGAGCTGATGATCAACAGTGATATACAAGTAATCCATGAATGAGAGAGTGGCGTCTAGTGTTGCTTTTGCATGGTCAAATATCATGATTTAATTACTTAATTAATTGTTCATTTCCTTCAATTTTTAGGTCAACTACTTTTTTTTTTACATGCACAAATGAGTAAATTAAGATGAAGTAGATGTTTGTAGTAAAGTCCTTAGTTGGATAAATGTAGACTGTGATACAATATCACAGTCTACATTTCATTAGCATTTTAGAAATTTATTCAATTTTATGTTAAAATATATGTGTCTTAACAAAATTTCTCCCTTTATACATACCAACTGTGGTTCTGTAAAATTCCTTTATGCCCTCTAAAATCCTCAAGGAAAAAATAGAAGAAGAAACCAAGAAAATAGATCTCCATTGATGCAGTAAATAATAGAGAAAATCCAAAAAAAAAGAGTAAAAATTCGTCAAGAGAGGGGAAAACACACAGACCTTAGGATTTACTCTTTCTTCCTTCTCTTTTCCTTCCTCTTCTTGGCCAATAGCGAAAAAGCGGTGCAGAGGCAAAGGCAGCCAATAGAAGCGGAGACGGAGAGAGTGGTGTGTAGAGGCTTCTCATGTTGGGATCGGAAAAGAGTAGAGAGGAAGGGATCGCAGAGGCACCGGCAGTGGATCGCAGAGCGAGAAAGAGAGGAGCACAGTGAGGATCGGAGGATTACAACGGCAGTGGATTGTAGAGGCCACGGCCGCTGGTTTTAGATCGGAGAAAGAGAGAGAGATAGGAGAGAGCAAGAGAGAAAGAGCTAGAGTAAGCACAGAGAGAGCGAGAGAGAAAGGGAGAGTAAGCAGAGAGACAGCGAGAGAGAAAGCAAGAGAGAGAGAGCAGAGAGAGAGCACAGAAAGAGAGCGAGAGAAAGTAGAGACAGAGAGCAAGAGAGAGGGAGCGAGAGAAAGTAGAGACAGAGAGCCAAAGAGAGAGCAACGAGATCGGAGAAAGGAGAGAGAGATCAGAAAGATCAGAGAGAGCGAGAGATCAGAGAAAGTGAGAGAAAGAGAGTAGAGAGAGAAACGAATTTGGGGTTGGGAGAGAGAGCAAGATATTAGAGAGTGAGAGAGAGAAATGGATTTGGGGGCAGGGGAATGAAAAAGGGGAAATGGGTGGCACAAAATTTGATAACGTTTTTACCAACAATTAATTTTCATTGCCAAAATTTGAAATTTTGTTGGCAAATGTTCATAAAAAATTGGTAAATAATTTCAAAACTTTACCGATGCAAATCACTTTCCGTTGGTAAAATTAATTTTTACTGACGATTAACAAAAACCGTTGATAAAAATTGACTTTTACTGGTGTAAAAATTCATCGGCAAAAAATTTCCCATTTTTTGAAAAATTAAGTAAAAAATTCTATATATTTACCGACGTCGACCCATTTTATGTTGGTAAAAGTACTTCATGTTTCCTACTATTAATGAAGTAAAATTAAAAACATCGGCAAAAGTGTGCTCTTGAGATTTAGCGATGCTTATTTTCGCGATTAAAGTAAAAACCATTCGTTGGAAAATTTTTATTTTATTTTATTTTTTTCCAAAAATGAAGTTAATTCACTATCTGCCTTTGTCGACAAATGTTGCAAATTACGTTGGTAAATATCTAATTTTCACCGACGAAATGATATGCATCGGTAAATAATCATCCAAGCTTGGTCTTTACCGATGAAATTATAAAAGCATCGCTAAAAAATATCGCCAAAATGGCACCTTATTGTAGTGATTGGATCGTTGGATTGAGTGTACACTCATTTTAAGTGGTGAAAACTCAATGGCTGTGGATCAAGTGGGGCCAATAATGATCGGGGCTCCAATCATTGTACACAGGCAGTGGTAATGGAGATTTATAGATATCCCTAGTCCCATGCCTAGGTGGGTCCCGAAGTGGGCCCCACAAGCATCAATGCTCAACAATAGGTGCATAAGGTGAGCTACGACGCAATTTATAAAATAATATATAATAATATTATTAATATTAATAATAGTTGTCCAGCACACACAATATCCAATTTAGCCTAAATACACACCTAAATGTAGGGCCTACCTAGGACCCCATTAGAGGACGAGGCCTGTGGGTATCTCTTCATTTGGTTGTGGCCTACATGCCAAATAACTAATCATCCTAACTAGGTTCAATCCAATAGTACAGATCCTTCTAATCATCCTAACCAGGTTCAATCCAATAATACAGATTATTCAGATGGGTCCATCTTTTATAGGGATTTAGGGTCCAAGCATAGGGTCCAAGCAGATAAAAGATCCCCATGGGTCCCATCCCCAAGTGGGATCCTAGGTGGCCCCCACGATGACGTATTTTAGGAATGGGACTTCAAGGGATTGAAATATCTCTAACACACCCCGCCCCCCCCCCCCCCCCCCCCCAACAAAAATGCGTGTGTGGTGATAGGCGATAGTCATTATCCTAATCACTTGATCAATGCCCAACAAGTTTTCACTGTCTATGATGAGTGCAAACTGATCCAATGAGGCAAGTAACTTCAGGTGTGCAGTTGTTGCAAGGAGGGTCCATGGACGTTTTGGCAATTGGCTGAAACAGACTTTCCTTCAAATGCAGTAGTTATATAAATATCGGGCAAAACAGCGTCGGTGCACCCTTTTGTACCAGTGCATATCAGCGATATAGCGTCAGGTTTAGTTGCAGTCCCATGAAATCCAATGAAACTCACATCGATCACTTGGATGTTTGACACCTGCACGATCAGTATTGATCCATAACTTGTAAAGAAGACGATTTAAATCAGATGATATTTAAAAAAAAAATTACTAAACGATCATATGAAAAATTCTATTACTTTTCCAAGAACCTTCTTGTGCTATAGACGCTCTCCCTCAATCTTGCTCTATCTTCCACTTTATTTTTTTTTTTTTCCCAATTTTGTTGTTTTAGCTATGAGTGCTCATAACCAATTTTCTATTATGGTGTGAGTCGTGTATCCTATGCTCAGTATCCCATGCTATTTGAATTTCTATTTTTTCTAGAAAGGAATCTACAACTTCTACCCCTCTCGTAGAAAATTGAAAGACGAAAATTAATTCATTTTATTGGGCATGAAGAATTGTCACATTCAACGACGGACTAATAGTGGGCAGCACAAAAAGGCAGAATAGATTTTCTCTCCATCACTGAATCTTTCGTCACACAAACGTATCTTTAATGACCGTCTTACATGCATGGGTAATTTGAAGAATTGACATTTTCAAAATATGGTAAACCATGTCTTTATAGACTCTTGCACTTGGATTCGACTGAGCAAATAGCTTAAAGGACGGCCCTTCATGCACACTTTCTTGAATAGGCCTGAGTATTAGACCCAATTCACAAACAATCAAGACCACCGGTGGGCAGGCCCTCGCCGATAAAACCCAAGCTCGTTTGCATGCACAAGAAATGCCGGCCCATATACTTGAATTTCAATCAGCATTGTGAAATACACGAAACATAATAATTGTTAATTGAAGGAGATTAGGATTAGACCATCTTACCAATTACCATGCTTCCTGGTTGTTTCTTCCAATTACCATGTTTAAAGGATCATATTCCTGATAAATAGCAATGGCAGTTTCGACTTTGTCCAAAAATGTCCGGGAAAGAGATGTTTCTTACATACCCAGAACCAACCTGTTAATTTGGCATGAAGAAAAAGGCAAATCTCAATTTGTTATATGTAAAAAATGTAAATGAAGCCCACAAAGCAAAGCCTCAATTACCTTCCATGTTTAAATCCTTGCTCCACACATAGTTCCAGTAAAATTAGACTGGTAGACATGAATCTATTACGCAATTCCAACCGCTCCATTTTCTCCTAACCTTCCAACGCTGAGAGAGTGAAACCAAATGAGTTGTAAAGCCCGGAACCTAGGACTGTCCTAGTAGAAAAGGCACCCACTTCCATATTGCCCACTAGGGATCATCCCTGATACGCACTTTTAACTGTTCTCTTCTTGGCCACTGAGCTAAATCAGCCAACAAAAAAAAAAAAAAAAAAACATTAGAGTTGTAAAGCCGCAAGCAACCCTTTGACTTGAGTAAAATGGTTTGTGGCGTATTTTCGTTCTTCATTGTTAATGCGAGTGGTTGTCAAATCGAACTCTGAATTGTTTGAAGCAAACTACATAAATATGGACAATGAAATGATGATGAGCTTCTTCCACGTACCTGATGCCATGGCCAGGTCCGCATGTGATGTAGCAGATATTAACATTTGAGGTGCCATTGACAAGAAGTGCAGTCGTCTCCTGCCATGTATTGATAAAGATAGAAATCACCCCTATCTATTCAAAGATAATTTTCACACCTCACTAGTTACGGTCTCTCCTAATCCACAGTACGCATATGCATCATGCCCACCAGAGTATTTTCCAGCCATCCAATGTAAGGAGTAAAATTTATTATTATTATTATTATTTTTTGTTAAATTTGGGTTGGTCAAGAGTGAATACATAAACCTTGAATACCAAGGGATGGATCTGGCTCCTATTTGTGATACTTAAGGTTCTAACACCATTCAATCTTGAATGTGTAATCAATATAAGGCGTAGAATTGACTCCAAGAATTAGTTAAAGAATCCAAAGACAACTGAAATACATGTTCATATTGTAGAGTTGAAAATCTGAATATCTTTGGATGCTCCTAAATTAACCCCATCTGTGTTTGGGGAGTCTTGTGGAGCTGTAATAGTGAGGTGAGAGAGAACAGCATCATTGCATTGAAATGCATGGATGTGATTCCTGTTGGATTTATGTGCATTAAAGCACATTTTTCCCCACCATTGTTGTGCTTTGGTTTTCTCTTCCCTTACTCGTCTTTAATAACCCATCCCACATCGGTTATTTTCTACTTTTTTAAAGTGGTTTATTCATGTTTTCTCTCTAGCTTATGGTGTTAATCTTTCTTGTGCGTTTCATAGTGGTTACCATGTGCACACTAGCTGGTTGTGCCGTGGCATGCGTGCACCCACATCTTTCCATGAGACTGTAGCCATTTGTTACGACAGTGGGATCCGAGTACTCTTTAGTCAATCGAGTGTACGATTGCCAAAGATTTCAATCAGAGAAACCGTCTTATCCTAGGACATACGTCCGGGAGTCCATCTCTTCATTCATGTGGGGGCAAAATCTGCCTAAAGAAATCAGCTACCAATTGTTTTAGTGACTTCTAACATTTTTGTCAATTATTTATTTTTGTAGCTATTATCAGTAATCCATATACACCAACAATTTAGGCAAATTTCTGTTTATATATCTACCGTCCTCCTAGCCCATTTGCTTCCACTAACATCCTATACAAAGCTTGTTCTGGTTGGACTAGAAGCCCATCTCTAATCTTAATGCAAGCGCTTTGCTGATTTGCAAAAAAATCAAGACTTGAGTAATATCCCTCCTTTTAGGCTTTTAGACCTCCTTCCATACCAAAGGGAAGTTCTGGCAAATTTTAGGTAGGAATTTTGTATTTTGCAAATTATTGAAAATGACTGTTAGAGATCATCACCCTAAGGTTTTAAGCTTTGAGGGTCAATATTTTAAATTATGGAGGATGAAAATGAAATATCTTCTGAAACTAATGAAGATTCTCTATCTACTAGTTAAAGCATGCCCCAAACCACATGGAGATGGGCCCACTAGTACCCATAAAAAAGATTAGTGGCAACTAATGCCTTTGATTGTAGAAATGAAATTTCCAATCACTTAGATAATTCCTTATATGATTTTTTCTCAAAGCATAAAACTGCCAAGGAATTATGGGAAGCTTTAATCAAGGAATATGATACTGAGGATGCTGGTACCAAGAAATATGCTAGAAAACAAATTCTGAACTTCTAAATGGAAGAAGGAAAATCTATAGTAGCAACAAATGAAAGACTTTTAAAGAAAATCCATGAAGTTAAAATTGAGGGAATAGATTGAGCTACCAAAACAATTTGGAGTAGGTAGTAGAATTTATAAACTCCTACCATCATGGAAAGACTTTGAGATCACCTGAACCACAAGCAGAAAGAAATGAAATTGGAAGATCTCATCACCCGACTCAGAATCCAAGTGCATCATTAGGAATATGACTCAAGGAGTAAGGATTTTGAACATGTGGGTAAAGTCAAACTTACTGAAACTAAAACTAAATAGAATGGCCTAAATCTAACATGACCAAAGTCAAGGACGGTCAGAAGAAAAATCAAAACCAAGCTCTTAAGCTCCGTAGAGATATATAGAATAAAAAAGAAGCTGAATGTTTTTTATGATGGAAAATGGGCCATTATGTACAAGAATGCTGCCAACAAAAGGGAACCAAAGGAAAGTATTAAGCCAGTCCCGTAAAGGAGAACTTTGTGATGTTAATGACAGAGGTGAACCTTGTGAGCAACTGTAGATATTGGGAGGTTAACACTGGTGCAACCTGGTACATCTATGGTGACAGAAGTGGGTTTGCCTCCTACAAACAGGCAGGAGATGGTTAAAAACTCTATATGGAAAACTCTTTAAAGGCGAAAGTAATTGGTCAGGGGAAAGTGGTTCTACACCTGTCATCTAGCATGTCTTTGACTTTTATAGAAGTGCTTCATGTGCTTGATATACAAAAGAACTTGGTGTCTGATTCCGAATTAAGCAAAACTGGCTTCAAGATGGCATTTGAAGCAAATAAACTAAAAATTACCAAGAATGGAGTTTTTGTGCGAAAATATTATGTTGCTAAAGGCCTTTTCAAGATGAATGTAAATCCCATCTGTAATAAAACTTTAACCTCTGCTTATATTATCGAGTCTTTTGATATATGATATGCTACATTAGGTCATGTAAATTATTATTCTATGAAAAACATGACGGATTTTGGTTTGATTTAAAAAATTGATTTTCAACTAAAATTTTGTGAGATTTGTGTTTAGTCCATGTATTCTAGAAAACCTTTAAAAAGTGTTGACAGAATTTGTGAACTATTAGGTTTGATTCACAGTGAGATTTGTGAATCAAACGGTATTATCATAAGAGGTGGTAAAAAGTATTTTATTACTTTCATTGATGATTATTTTAGATTTTATAATGTAAATTTACTTAAATATAAATCTAAGGCCCTTGAGAAGTTTAACTTCTTTAAACTTGAAGTTGAGAATCAATTGAGCAAAAAGAATAAGACTTTAGGTCGAATCGAGTAGGTGAATACTTGTTCAATGAATTTATTAAGACTTGTAACACCTTAGAGATAATTCGTGAAGTGACAACCCCCTACTCCATACAACAAAATGGATGGTATAGCCAAAAAGAAGAACAAATAGTTGGTTGAAATGGTGAATTCAATGTTAAATAGTTCTGAACAACCCAAAAACTTGTGAAGGGAGGCTTTTCTAATAGCCTTTCATGTACTTAATAGAATTCCCTTTAAGAAGACCAATAAGACTCCATATGTGTTATGGAAACGTAGGATCCCTAGTTTAGAATACCTCAAAGTGTGGAGGTGTTTAGGCCATACTATAATTCTAAGTCCTAGGATGACTAAACTTGGACCTAAAACACGTGAGAGTGTGTTCTTTAGGTACCTTGAATAGTAAGGCTTATAGATTTTTGTAATCTCAGGTTTAGCCAAAAATTCAATTATAGAATCTAGAGATGTCGTTTTCTTTTAAAATGATTTTCCTTTTAGAATTGGATTTTTAAATTCTAGTAGCAACAATGATGTTGTTATACTAACCTCTAATGGTGATTATGGACCTGAAGATCTAAAACCTCGGAGTAAAAGAGCTAGAAAGGAATCTACCTTTGGCCCTAATTTATCCCTTTCATTCATGAAAATGACCCCATAACATATCAGGAGGCCTTTTTTCTCCTAATGTTTTTTTTTTTTTTTTGGGAAGAGGCTCTTCACAGTGAAATCGAATTTATACTAGCCAATCATACATCAAAATTGGTTGATCTCCCTCCGAGAACAAAACCATTGGGTTGTAAATAGATATTTGAAAAAAAAAATTAAGAATTGATGATTCAATTGAAAATTTTAAAGCTATACTAGTTGCAAAAAGATTTTAAGAAAAAGGAGTAGACTTTTTTCATATATATGATGCTGTAACGATGATAGCTACCATAAGAGTCTTAATTGATTTAGCTTCCATTCACAACATAATCATTCATCAAATGGATGTAAAAATGGTATTTCTAAATGGTGATTTGGAAGACAATATATATATGAAGCAACCCGAAGGTTTTACAATCCCAAGGAAAGAAAAGAAAGTTTGCAAACTAATTAAATCTCTATATGACTTAAAGTAAGCTCCTAAGCAATGGTATGAGAAGTTTGATCAAGTGATGATTGTTGAAAGTTTCAAAATTAATGAATCGAATAAATGTGTTTACTACAAAGATTTTGGTGGTTCTTGCATTATTTCCTAAGTCAATCTTCAAAGACATTGAGTGTCTTATGCGTAATTTCCTTTGGTCCGCTGTTGTTACCCCCTCTTAAAGAAGTCAAATTCGCTGGGACATGGTTTGTCTCCCTTCTCTGGAAGGGAGTCTAGGCATCAGGAAAATTCATTATCAGAATGAAGCCTCCCTCATCAAGCTTGGTTGGGCAATTACCTCTTTTCTTCTTTATGGGCCACTTGGTTTAGGAACAAATATTTCAAAAACAAGACTATTTGGTGCCTATCCACCCCAAAATCTCGGTCTTGTATTTGGCGCAAATTGAGAAATTTGGCTTACCTTCTGCATTTAGTTGATAGGTGAGAAATTGGAAACAGGAAACTTGCTGACCTTTGGTATGAAGCTTTGGCTAATGATTTCATCATTGCCTTAAAATTTCCAACTGTTCCCCTCTCTCTTCAACAAAAGGTGGCTTCAATTTTGAATGGCTTTGGCTAATGATTTCATCATTGCCTTAAAATTTCCAACTGTTCCCCTCTCTCTTCAACAAAAGGTGGCTTCAATTTTGAATGGCACGCAATTCCTGGATCACTCCAATCATCATCTTTTCTTCCATAGCTAACTTCTTGCAATCAACTACTGTGGACATTTCTCTAGACCAACACTGCAATGACAAAGTTTATTGGAAATCTCACCCAAGTAAAAACCTATCTTTTAAGGAGGCTTGGCACTTAGTGAGCTCTAGGGACTCTAAAGTTGCTTGGGTTCCTTTTGTTTGGAATTCTCTCATTTAGCCCAGGGTATCTTTTCTTGCTTGGAGGCTAATGCATCGGAAGAACCCGACTCAAGTCTGGGCCCAATCAATGGGCAACTCTTTAGCCTCAATGTGTCCACTTTATAATTCAAACTCTAAATTGAATATTGACCTTCTCTTCCACTGCACTTTTGCTATTTCTCTCTAGATGTGGATTCTTGAAGGTGCGGGTTCACAAAACTCATCTACTATATCTCCTTCTATAATTTTGCACACGCTCTCTTTCAACAACTATTTGTTGGCTTAAAAAAATGCCTCATGTATTTTCTTCACCACAATTTTTTTATATTGAAATGCAAAAATGGCCAAATCTTCAAAAGTTGTAAAGCTTCCCAGACGAAAGCCAAGCTCTATCTCACCGAGTTGCTCTCATTCTCTCTCCGGCATATAGAAAAGGCCTTTTTTGGTCAATTTCTTCAGAATTTTTATAGTTTTTTTAATAGATAACATGTTCATGTAACTTTCTCTTTGGTGTATTTTTTATTTTCTCCCTTTTTCTTTTGGATGTAAACTTCTTTTTGTTTTCCTTTTTGTTGCCTCCTTGGCTTGGTCTATTTTGGGGCTTCTATGCCTCATATTTTTTCTTCTCCTCTTCAATATGAACTTGCTTTATTGCAAAAAATATATATGTAGATGATATGCTTATATTTGGGATTGTCTCTGTGTTAGTAGAGAACACAAAAGTATTTCTTTGTTCTAAGTTTGACATGAACGATATGGATGAGGCTAACGTGATATTGAGTATTAAAATACATAAACACTCTGAAGGCATTGTGTTGTCTTAGTCTCACTATATTAAGAAAGTCTTTCAAAGGTTTAATATGTTTGGAGGGAATGGTGTTTCTACTCTTCATAATTCAAGTGTCAAACTATCCAAGAACAAAAGAGACAGTGTATCTCAATTAGGCTATTTCAGAGCAAATGGATGTCTTATGTATATCATGAATTGTACGAAACCTAACATTACATATGCAGTAAGCAAATTGAGTAGGACATGAGTAATCCCAGTGATGGGTACTGGATGGCTGTGATCTAGGTATTCAAATACTTGATGAGAGCCATTGATTATGGTTTGCACCATGAGAGATTTCCCGCTATACTTGGAAGGTATAGTGATGGTAACTAGATATCATATTCTACGGAATCGAAGTCCACAAGCAGTTATGTATTTTCCCTTGGCAAGCAATAGTCTCCTGGAAGTCAAAGAAGCAATTTTGCATTTCTTGATCCACAATGGATGATGAGATTACTGGTATGGCATTAGCTGGTGAACAAGTTGTATGGCCAAAGAACCTATTGACTAATATTCCTCTATGAAATAAACTAATTTTAGCTATAACTTTACATTGAGATTTCAAATCAGTGATTGACAAGGTAAATATCAAAGTATACAATCGGAAATTCCAAGCATATACGTCTGAGGCATAATCTCATGAGACAATTACTCAAGGAGGGAGTAATTACGTTGTATTTTGTGAAATTGATAAAAGAATTTAGCCAATCCACTGATGAAATGAATTGCTAATGATCATGTACTTTCTACATCAAGGGAAATGGGACTTAAGCCTATTTAGGACAAGTCACCAATAATAGATATACAACCATTTGATTGGAGATCCCATGGGACGGGTTCAATGGGAGAAATGAAGTTTTCATTTGGTGGCACTTGAAGAACACTTCAAAAATCCTCACACATGTACAAGCCCATCCTATGATGTGAAGTGTTTAACTCTTATATAAACAGTTGGCAAAAACTCTATCTTTTATCAGCGGGATGTTGTATTTGAGCATCCTTGATAAAGTATAAGTATATGAGTGTGGAAGTTAGGCCACTTCCTATGAGAGATTAGGCTCCTCTCTAGAGCGCTCATCAATACGGGAATAGTACAAGGGCATTAATGTGCACGTTTCAGTTAGGAATCCCTTAAACCTTAAGGCCATATGTATACAATGTATGATTTACCGAATAAACTCTTGGTTTAAGATCCTAGTTCATCATAGAGTTTTGGTATTTCAAACTTAATTATACTAAGTGGAGGTTCAAGACTCATTCAACTTCATTTATACGTGGTCTCATAAACAAGACTTGCAGAAGCATTTTTTTTTCCTTTGTTTAATTCTTTCTCTTGTGCTTTAATGTGTGGAGGATTGTTAGATTTATGTGCATTAGAGCACATTTTTTCCCACCATTATAGTGCTTTGGTTTCCTCATCTTTTACTCCTCTTTAATAACCTTTATCCCAAATTAGTTATTTTCTACTTCTTTTAAGTGGTTTATTAATGATTTCTATCTAGCTTATGGTGTTAAGCTTCCCAGTGGGTTTGATGATGGTTCCCACATGCACACATGCACTAGCCGACTGGCTGTGCCATGCCGTGCATGTGGGCAGCTTTGGGCTTAGACTTGGACTAGGCTGTGCGGTGCGATGTAGGTCGGGTTGGACTTGCCCATCCCACAAGCCCCGCTTGTTGGGTCGCCCAAGTTAGGCCTTGCCCCGCTCATGTGTTTTTGCACCGGAGGTGGATACAAATCCGGATCCACTTATTGGCAGCCCATTTTTATCTGGCCCACATCTTTCCGCGAGACTGTAGTTGCTAGTGTAACATATCCGCATTAATATACGTTAACATTACAGTGGCCATCGTGCAGAGAATTATTCCGCTCATTCATTGCACAAGGAGTAACTCCTCTCAGCCTCATGGGAACCTCTATATAAAAGGTTCCAAGGAGATCTGTTGTCAGGAGATTCGCACACCTGAGAAATTTGAGATTTGTTGTCTGCAAGATACTTGAGAATTGTTGTCCGAGACATTTGAGATTTGGGTTGTCGAAAAGATGCGGTCCACTAACAACAAGGCCATTGTAGAAAGAATAGAATAAAGCCACCCCCCCCACTCCCCCCCCCCCCCCCCCCCCCCCCCCCCCCCCAACAACAATAAATTAAAAAAGCGTGTAAGCATGCTTTAGTTTCTAAGAATATCATCTAAGCACATTTTAGTTTTTGACAATTTTTTTCCTCCATTCAATGGCGGCATCTCATCTTCTGGTTTGAGATGGCAATCACTCAAGTCAAGTCTAGATTACTTGTTTGCTGGAATCATAAAAAAGAAGAAAAGATATATACATATATATATATATACACCTTTTTTAAACCTATTAAGATCAAAAAAGTGTGTGAGGTGTGATAGGTTTGTCCTTTTGCATATTAATACTTTTCAAAAAAGAAGTGTCCCTCACCAAAATGGTGAGGGACATATGCACATCAATATTCTATATATATATATATATACTTTAATACAAAACACATGTAGGGATGCTCATGGGCAGGGCTGGCCCAAGCTCGGCCCAGGCCCAGCCCACTTTTGCTTGAGCTTGGGCCTTGGGTATAAGTCATTGAGCCGAGTTTAGGTTGAAATTTAGGGCCTATTTGTTTTATGAATCGGGCTTGGATTAATTGGTAGCAAGCCCAAACCCGGCCCAACCTGAATAGGTGGATTAAGTTGCAACTTTCTCTTCTTACGGTTCTTATGTTCCATACAAATCTTTATAGTAGAAATATTAAAAATTATTTATCAAAGAAGAACACTATTTAAAGGCAGACAATATTCATTCTAATTAATTTGTACTAGACAAAGATTTATTGGTTGCACTAACGAAGCTATGTTTTGCTAATGAATCATATTCTTTTATTAAAAAAAAAAATTGGCAAGATCAACTCAAAGAGCAAAAAAGATAATCAGGCCCCCACCAGAGACCAACTTTTAATAAAGTTTTGTTTGCAATTTAGATGGATTCATTTGGTGTGTGATAGCAATGTCGGCCCCCGCCAGAAACCAACTTAAGGGTGTTTAATAATCAGGCCCGAATAAGGCTAGGCCAGATTAATATGTGGGCCGGGCTCGGGATTAATAGATTTTATATGGGAATGGGCCCAGGCCAGCCACTTATGGCCCGAGTTGGGCTTGGGCACAGCTGAGCTTAAGAATTTTAATCCATGCCAGGATCGGGCATTGCTCTGCCAAGCCTAGCCCAGCCCAGCCCATGAGCACCCCTAAACACATGGCCGCTTAGGCATATTTTGTTAGGAATCCAGTGCTTTTTAGTGGTCCCAGCAATATGATTTCCAGTACTCGCACAAGTTTTACATATTCCCTCGTTAGATGTTCTTCAAATGAGATAGGCAAATTTGCATTTCAAATACGCTGTAAACATGTAGGTGGAAAATTACTTAACAGTAGGCGCTTTGCTTGGACATTCCTGAAAAAAAATGAGAAAAGAAAGGTCAAATGTTATAAGAACAATTTAATGCATCTATTCCTCACTATGTTGTGGTAAGAGACAACATAGAAAATATTCATGTGCCTCTATACCTCACCATGTTGTGGCGGTGAGAGATAACATATTGGGGCTGACTTTATGATCCATTTAAATCATCCACACATATGAGACCTTTAAATTTCAATGAATCAATTGAGTTTTCACTAATCTAAATGGATTGAACCGTCGGATCAAGGGTTATATTTTTTTATTTAATATAAATTTGTTGAATTTATGGTTCACAGGTGAAGGGGTTAGAGATTTGTGATTTAACCCAAACTTTATATATGGACTCATCCAATAGTACTCTTTCTAGCCTCCCAAGTCCCCTAGTCAACAGTTTTAAGTGGGCTCTTTCAAGTTTGTCCCTCACAATATAGTGAGGGATGGATACACATAAACCAATGATAGGGCCTTAACAGGAACAGGATAGGTTCTTTGTATGAGATGAAGGAAAGATGAAGGAAAGCAGAGAGAGGGGTCCGGTACTTACAACCTTAGGATCTGTTTTACAAGGCCACCAAATGCTTCCCTGGCCACCAATACGACCTGTTCCATCGACAGTAAGATTAGCTACATCCCAGAATTCAAGCCACGCAGGGGCCTCATTTCACTCAGGAATAGTGCTGGGCCTAGCCACATCCCCTAACACCTGCGCATAAATCCTCTAGACCTATAACACAAGTACATAAATTTCATCAATGGGCATAAATTTCAGGTGCGAATATAATTCATTGGGCGGGAAGGTAAGGAATAGGCCCCTTCCTATTTCTATATATATGTACTTCTCGGTGCTAAATGTGTCGAGTTTGCCCTTGCGTCCGAGAGTTTATGGGCTAAAGCCTTGAACATTTAACTATCTGGTCCTATACTATGACCCAATTCCTGTCCAAGGCCTTAAGAATATAGCCCAAATCCAACCCAATGAAAATCGGGATGGCCTGGCCCATGTGCAATCCTACTGAAAAACACCTGCAAAGTAATAATAGGAAGTAGATGAAAGAGAAAAGCGGAAGCTTTGGGAGAATTCTTGCCCTCTCTAATCTACGAATTAGAGGTCATTACTCACTATCAACCAACTCTAACATATTATACTAGTAATGAGGCCATATGCTTAGAGGTCATTACTCATTATCAACCAACTCTAACATATTATACTACTAATGAGACCAAATTGCATATACACGAGAGAGAGAGAGAGAGAGAGAGAGAGAGAGAGAGAGAGAGTATTGATTAGCTCAACTATGGAAATGAAAAAGAGGAATTCTGTATCTTTCATTACCTGAATAAGAGTGCTTGGCGAATTGCAGGGCCCTTTGAAAAAAATGGGCTTCAATAGAAATGTCTCCTCTCCAGGGATGAGTAAGGCGGGAGTTCCCCCACTTCTGTGAAAGCCTATTACCCAAATAATAACCATTGGCATTACAGTTAATGGTGTCAACCCTCAAATCACTATGACCATTAGTAGTAAAGCACCACTCAGTCATGGGGAAGAATCGGGTTTGAACCCTATTATTAGATTGAAGGAAGAAAATGTACACGGACGAAAAGAAGTAGGCATGGTTTCATGACCTTGCGCTTAGATTGTGAATTTATCCTGTGGACTTGAGCTTAGCTTAATTACTCGACATAAACTCAAGTAAGGTCATGCTTAGCTTTGCTTTATAAGAATGTTAACTATTCCGGTAAATACTTAACCCACACCATACAACTACCTTCACCATCGACGTTATAATCAATGATGAGGGGTCACGCTCGAAATCCGATGTCCTTAGGACCCTCAAATCACCAAACATAACAGGTCCACAATAATTAATTTAAATAAATTGTTAGCTTTATTAAATAATCCAAATGGAATACCATGACTAACATTTCAAGCTAAACAAAAAAAATCAATTCACTTAAAATAAATAAATATGAAGTGAGAATGCCCCTCATAAAATTTTCAAAATCTAATAAAGTCCTAAATCAATCCTCAAATCTAAGGTTGAAATTTTCTCAGCTCATTCCTCAGTCTCGATTCCGTAAAACAAGCTAGGTTTCCTTTATGTCCAGCTCAACTGCAAAATCTAGGGAAAAACAAAGGGGGTGACTACAACTTTGCAAGTAGACTCACTATGCAACCGTAGCAGACGGGTAACAATCAAGGAATCAAATTTAGAAGCCACGGTATCGAACAAATTAGCTAGGAGCGGAATATATCAATTTCAAAAGTGACAAAGTCGAATAATAAGATCAGATCAAAGCCAAACTAGCAAAATCATATTTCAGCAGAGTTTACACAAGATAGAGGAAATAAACAAAGTAATCCAACAATTAATCAAAGTTATTACAAATTGAGTCATGGAGTATGAATTCAGATATTTCAAATGTAATTTCACAATTGCTCAAACCATGATAACAAGAGAAATAGTTCAAATCAAAATATCAATAGCGAAAGTGGTAATTAATACAAATGTGAAATAAATCATGAGCCAAAGTAACTAACTTAGGAAAGTCATATCTTTATCATAATTAAATATAAATTTAACAATGATGAAAATGTACAATCTCCAAAGCAGCAAAGGGGGTTAATCAAGACATCACAATTTAGGAGCAATATTCTAAAACCAATCAAAGATAAGGCATCTCTACAATAAACAAAATAATAATGTATGCTCACCAGAATTAAGCCTGTGCCAAGTACAAAGTACCCACCAAATACAAGTCATTTTCATATCCAAAGTTGGCACAAGGCCTGAGATACCGGTAATCTCCACAAAAGAATGTGGGTCTAGCTGCAGACTAAGAATATTGCATAAAGGGGTCCCAATCCCAATGTCATAACTAAAAGAGTTAAAATATGTGTGTAAGTGTCCTTACGGTGTATTGCCCATACTTTAGAGAATACCTTTAAAATTAATGGTATACCAATAACAAAATCCATAAATCCATAAATTTCCAATTCACAATTTCAAGTGCACAAATAGGATTAGAGTTGGAAATACGAATTAGTCCACTGATATTAAGTTTTCATCAAAATTCTATTATTCTCAAATCAAATAACAAATCACTGATAATAATATGCAAATCAATTTAATTTATAACAAGATTGTGTCAACGGAAATAATATCAAGTCTAGGGACTATCAAACAAATCAAAAGCAGTAATAATCCTCAAAAATCCTATTATTATTTCAGTAAAAGCCAAATTTACGATTTAAAGCATAATCAAGACAAGAAATAGAAAACCCAAATACAAGTTTAACATTGTAAGACTACTCACCTAGATTGACGATGATCAGCAAATCTAACCTAACCTGGATGCCCAAGTGTCTCAGAGTGGGTTCCTGATAATGATGTTTAACAAATAAATTTAGCAATTTGGCCTAATGATTAGATTCATGTATTAATTGGTTGACTTGGGTTTGGCTTGGGTACAGGTCACATATCATAGGTTAACACATATAGGTATGACCCCCAATGGTGTGAACTATGCATGAATATAAATTAAATGGAGTGAACAAGGATCAATAAGTGGTGTGGGAAAAATCAATTGATGGGCTCAAGCATGGATTCCTATACTAAGATGGGACATGGTTTGGCCTGGGTATATTTTTGAATTGGGCTTAGGTTAATAAATCATAAAGGAGGACTTGAGTTGGCCATGCATACAACGTGGGCCAAGTGAAACTAGGTGGGCACAACTTGGTTCGTCACTGAATATTAAGTAATATAAGTGGGCCCTAAGTGATTTATATAATGCATAATATAAGGTGGCTAGGATAAGGCATGGTGTGTAATGGGTATGCGTGTGAGTTAAGTGGGTTCAAGGTGTTCAAATCCAACAAATTCATTAGATGGGCTATCGATAGTAGACCAAACAGGTTGTACCAATGGGTCTAAGGTCTATCAAGTTGTGACAATACATGAGATGGGTATACATAGTCTTGTGTGGGCCTAGAGGCAATAAAGTAGGCCCTAAATAATTTGAGTCATGCGGTAGAATAAAGGAATTTGAATTATGTATGTGTGTCAAGTGGGCCAAAGTACTGTGGGTATTTATTTATAAAGTTAAATGGGTCAGATTTGGGCCAACAAGGGATGTTCTAACTAATGTGTGGACCCAAATAAAGTTGAGATATAACGATACATAGGATGGATGAGAATTGTGGGTTGGACTCAGGTTAATAAATTCTATAAGTAGACAGTGGTCCTATATGGGTTCGGCTGGGTTGATCTTGAACGAATGAGTTCACATCTTTTAAGAAGTTCATATGCATGGGCCAAGATGGGTCCTCTTAGATATCGATGGCCATAAGTGCTGATGAAGTGAACAAAGCATGAAAGAAATCCAAGGGACCAAGCCAATCAACACAATTATCATGAAGGAAGGATAATGGTACAAAAGAAGGAAAAATAATAATAAGATAACATCATCAACACATCATGAAGAGACAAGTAAAACGATGAAACAGAAGTGGAGATGAAGAAATTAGGTGGGTCATATAGCCAGGTCCGGTTGGTTGCAAACCATAATTGGGCATCTCCAATACAGTGAGAGTGCATGACTTTGCAGCCAGGTTTATGCAAATGGATAAGTCAACTGCTGGTGGTTTGGACTGATGGGTGAATGAATTACAAAGATGAAAGAGGACATGGGCTGGCTTTGGTGTAGAAACGGTGGTTGACTCGTCCCTGACCATGAAGACAAGGTGAGTACTGTGAGTTGTGGTGGCTGCGGACTATGCACTGGTCCCTGCATGTGGGTTTGTATGGAAGTGATGAAATAGAGATGGGATGTGGCGGCACCGGTAGGACCTGAGAATAGGTTTTGCACGTGGGGGAAGGGCTCAGGTACAGGTTAACATAAGTGAAAAGGAAGGGACATGCATAAAATACTAGCATAACTTGCATGGAAAATAATTGTTATAATCACAAAGAAAATAGAGAGAGAGAATATGAGCAATACCTGGAATGAAATTGAGAGGACCTTTTGAGGAGAGAGAGCTCAGATTGAGCTTTGACAGGGCGGGGCCTTTTTTATAGAAAGAGCCAAAAAGAACAAGAAGTAAATGTTATTGGTATTTGGTGGCTAAGATGGACTCTAATTTGAAGAAAGGGCTAAGAAAGTAAGAACCCCTTTTTTTATAGTAAAAGAAAAGAAAATCTCCAAAGTAATAAGAGTCCTATACTAAGTTAGCCAAGGGAAATAATTTAAATTAAACTCTAAAACACAGGGTAGAATTGAATACTAATTTTAAGGTGAGAGTTAAGATAGGAAATACAAAACCAAGAGACCTAATCAATTTGAGTATCTTGGTCGAGCTAGACTCTTTAATAAGCTAAATTCTAACAAAATATGGTCCCACAAATAATTCTAAATTTTAAAATAGAATCACAAATGCATGTGGGGTCCATCACAGATCAAATCAAGGGTCAAGATTAATTCTACTTAATAATCAAAATTTGGATAATTACATGAGGATAAGTTCCTCACTAGTGAGCTTCTATTGGATTGGCATGTCTGACTATATATTATATATGTATGGTCGAATGTCGAGGGATATCTAATCTATATATAGAATGGAGGAGATACATGATATTTCTTATAAGTTTGATGCATTTTTATATCATATTCCTCAAGAGGCGAATGATATGACTAATGGTGATGCTAAGGAAAGGGTTTCCGTGTTTATATTTCTTTTAATACATAACATTGTTTGATTATTTTGTTTTCTTTTAGTGAATTGATTGCTTGGTTGTTGTTCCTTGGTGAGGTTGTGTCTGCTCAGTCTGGTTTTTTCGAGTAATAAAATTTATTTTTATAAAAAATATCATAAATGCTATAAATAAGTTAATAAAACACATGAAGTTGGGAGAAACCGAGATATTTTTCTGGTGAGGGGAGCATCTCAGGCATGGACATGTCGACCATATTGATTAATGAAACGAAAGTTATTTAGGAAAAAACAAAATGTAAAATTAATAGATAATTAGTAAAGGCCTTGTGAGGCAGGTCTATGTTGCTGCCCAGTCTTTCTTTGATCTTGCTCCTTGGAAAGGAGTGGCGTTGCTGGAATCTTGGGCAGCTTTAATGGTCATCGATTTAATAGAGTAAATCCATAAAGATTGAACTAGCTAGGGAGGAGCAGAGGAGAGTATATGGATAGAAACTTCTCTCATGGTAATTTGTTCATTATTACCATAATTATTAAACCAAGGATGGAAAAAAAACCAGTGTATTGAAAATAAAACTTAATTAAAGAAGTGATAAAAACAATGGAAGAGTGATAATCGAAACAAAATTGAAAAAATTAACATATATAAATTTATGGCGTGAATTCTAGAGAAACCCAAATCCCTGAGTTGAAAGAGTAGGACTTTACAGTGAGAAATTCACTCTTAAAAGATATATATTGCTCAAAATAAATGCCCCTCCAATATTTATGTTATCCCCAAATTATACCCCGTAGAAGTTAGTCCCAGTGTAATAATGTCCATTTGATTAAAAATATTATAATGAATAATGCGTACAGTAAAGCTATGAACTTAAGCGAAGCTTATTTTGACCATGAGCCAAGTGCTTGACCCTGAGTGCAGCAAATGGCTCAAGCCTACCTTAAGCTATGCCAAGGTTCTCGATCAAGCTGAACTAAGATTACGAGCTCGAGCTTGGCCAAAGCTTTGATCATTTACAAGTGAATGATTTGACTGTGTACTCGCCACCAATGGACACCCACAATATTCACGGACAGACACAAGCACGTAAAATATGTGTAACATGTAATTGTTAGTTCTTTTTGTTTGAATTCAGCAAACGCAGTTATCGAAATTAGCTAAAAAAATAAATAATTGAGAAAAAGGTTAAGAATTACCAAAATAATTGGTAGCCGAATCACATCTTCGGAAACACTTTCTTTAGGAAAATTTCACCCCTACACAGGTATAAATGAACTCATGGACATCTGCTCTAGGATAAGATGGCATCCCTAGTTGGAACATTCAGCAATCATACACATGATTAGCTGAAAAGAACTTGAATCCATAAGGGACAATTATTGCAAACTCAAAGCAACAGCAAACCAAAAAAAGAAGGAAAAAAAAGAAATCAGAAAAAAAAAATCTCAAGTGTTATCTCGCAAACAACAAATCTTAAATGTCTTAGGTGTGTAGACAAGCTCTCCCCGAAACCCTTTATAGAAGTTCTCAAGGGAGCAACCAAGAGGAGTAACTCCTTGCGCTATGAATGTACGGAATAACTCTTACCGCAACAATTACCGTAACGTTAACGCATATCAATGCAGAAAGATTACACTATGGTTACAGTCTCATAGAAAGATAAGAGCCAAATAATTGCAGGATGTCGACAAGTGGATCTAGATTTGGATCACCTCCAATCCAAAAACATACATGCGAAGCAAGGCTCAACTCAAGCCACTTGACAATTCATTCAATTTATGCATTGAAAATTTAGAATTCTTAATGTTCAAATGTTTCATACTCCTGATTCTTTAATTTGTGTACTGAAAAATTCTGAACTCTTGATATTCTTGTGTCTCATGTTTCTGTTTCCAACACGCCCCACCGGCCACCGATCATTAGTATGTTACGATACTAAATAGCTATAAGATTTAATTTGACTCATCTCATTAGCCCTGGGGTTTTTGACGTATTAGTTTAAATCCATAACATTTGGTATTAGAGCTAACTTCTAAATCTCGGGTTTGAGTCACAAAAAAGGTTACTGAGAGTAGAGTGAGAGCCATCCAAACAAAAAATAAAAAATTTGCCAGTCTGTTCTGAAAGTGAATCCTATAAAAAAATCTAAAAAGAAATAAGTGAACCATAGGAGTAGAATGGCCATTATCATAAAATAAGTAGAATAAAATGGCTTGAAGCATTAAACCTTATAGCACTAATAGACTTTTGCAACTAAAAATAAGGGAGGTAGACTTCTACTTAAATTAAGTTTGAAGAATTGGTCTTCCACCTAAATTAATCTTTTTTTTTAAGAAATAACTTCCCTTGTATTACATTGAATTGACGTAGATATTGTTTATTTATTTTATTTCTTTTTTAAGATTTCTTGCATATTTATTTGAGCAAACGGTTTGGTTTATACAACAACCAATTTCAGCCAGGATTTGATTTGTCTCGAGAATCTGGTCCTAATGAGATGATATTCTCTGAGAAAAGTAAACAGATTTTCCAAAGTTTAGAAATGGATAACATGCAAATTTTTTGGTGTATTGGCTACCCAAAAAACTACCATGCGCACTCGAAATATTTTAGACATGTGCCCAAGGTGATTCATGGAACTTCCCAATTCATCTCGTTGCGGCAATCAATTTCATAAATGCTGGAATAACCGAAAATGTCGAAATAGTTGACTTTGGGTAGAGAGTTGAGATGCTTTGGTTGCAGAAATCACTTAAGATTTGTTCTTTATCTTCGTGAATCTCCACTTTTCGTAGGGCTCTCACAAGATTTTAATTTAATAGGAGTTGGGACATCATGGGGTTTAATTATGCTTTCCACATGATTCATTTATGATCAATACGACTGTGAACCCACCACCTACTCAAAACAAATTTATGAGAGCCCGTACAAGAGGGAAATATTCATTTTAAACTGATTAATTAAATTCTACTTAAATCCTAATTAACAGAACCACTAGATTTTCCTTGATTTCAAGAACGAAGTCTGTCATGTAAATTTTAAACCACAGCTCTGTTGTAGTAAAAGATGTGTCAACAAAATAATTACGAAAAATTGTGCAATCAGAAAATTAAATAAATAATAAGTGAATAAAAATGAATGTAAAAATTAAATAAAAAAGCAATAAAAAATAAGTAAGGCACACCAATTAAGATGCTTTATAAAATATAACAGTTTCCCATATGTAAGTGCCGATTTTTTTTCTAGACGGAAATCACGAGATCATGGGTTTAGATATGCACCAATTGTATGCTTTAGATCTGAACCAGAACCAACTTCACGATGGAGAAGTCCACGGCTGCAAGTCTTCAGATCAGAACCAGCATCAGGATGGGAAATTCCACGGCAATAAGTCTTCAGATCTAAATCAGTTGCAAGAATCAGATCTGAACCAGAACCAGTATGTTGACTCCTTGTTTAGTAACGATGGCATTGATGTAGATGAATCTGTGCAATTTGCAGATTTTCATATTCAGAATAAAAACAATAGTGGGCCTTCTTCAGAATTTCCAAATCAGGAATACAGTGCTGCAGTGGAAGATTTTTCAGGATTGCATTTTCAATTCAAAAATTTTAAGCAAAGTGACAATTCTATTCTTCGTAACACTGCTAACCAGCAGGTTGTGGCTGATGCAGTAATTAAAAAGTTTAAATCTCTTATTTGGTCATCCCTTTTTCACCCTAGTTGAAGGTAAGGAGAATTTCCTAGATGTTCCCCCTTCCTCTCCTCCCATTGAAAATATAGCTACACTTACAGATGAAGATGTTACAGAAGCATCAAAGATATGGAGGAATGCTTTGGTGGGTTATTTTGTAGGAAAACGTCCTTACTTTGCAGTGCAGGCCGCTTTACGAAGAGCATGGAAATTTCATGAATTTCATATTCATACTACGGAGGATGGTTTTTACCTTTCAAGTTTGCTTCCTTCGAAGCAAGCCAAAAAATATTAGAGGGCGGTCCATGGGCAGCTCAAGGTTACCCTCTTGTGTAAAATAGATGCGAGTATTGGGGTCTCTATGCAAAAACATGATTTTGAGAGTATTCCAATCTAAATTGCATTTCCCAATCCGAATTTTAGTTTCTACTCTCAATCTGGACTGAGCAAAATTGCAAATTTCATTGGTAAACCTCTATATATGCATAAGGCTATTGCTAAAGGAACATGTCTTGCATTTGCAAGAGTATGTGTTGAAGTCAATGTCTATTCCACTTTCCCAACGGAAATCATTATTGACTGTATTGGGGAAGAGTTTAAGCAATGAGTTGAATATGCTCGGCATCCTTCTCCATAACACTTGTATTGAAACAAAACAAGTATGGGTGCCCAAGAATCTAATGTGATACCACAAAAAAATGAGAAATTAAAGAAGCCAACATTATTTGACCAATCTGAATCTATAAGGTAAGAGGTTATTCCCCAAGTTGACAAGAATAGTTTCTAGGTGATACATCAAAGAAGATCTTCTAGCCCGACTAAGGAGAAAAGGGGTAAAGATTCTATGGAAAATCATTTTGATTGCTTATCTAATTTAGATGGAGATTATACTGCTTCAACTAGAGAAATTGTTCATACCAAGGATTTGGTGAATTCTTATAAAGGCCTGCTTCAACTAGAGAAATTGTTCATACCAAGGATTTGGTGAATTCTTATAAAGGCCAGTCTTCTCCTTCTATGGTGATTGCTCATGCTTCCTCTGTTGGCCATGTGGGTCCAGACCATGTTTAGGTTCTATATCTAGGGTGGTTTCCTAATGTATTAGAAATTTCCTATTTTGTTAAATAGTAGTTTTCTAATGGGTTAGGACTTTCCTTTTTCTTGAGATAGAGTTCTTAGGGGATAAGGATGTACTGGTTATATATATGAGATGTAATCTGTAACCCTAGGCAGTCAGTCAGAGAGGCTGAGATTCCAAGGCTGTGGTTTCACAGATTGGAGGAGAACCTAGTGGAAATTGGTTTTCCGTGGACGTAGGCATCTTTGCCGAACCACGTAAATCTTCTTGTCTTCTTGTGTAGTGATTGGTTGATCTTGGTTGCCTTTGCACACACGCACACAACAAGTGGTATCAGAGCCAGGTTGATTGTGCGTGGAAGATCATCAGTTAAAAGAGATCAAGTGATTGATCTCTACTGGGCCACACCACAGGTGAAATCGCATCTCTGTTACAGTTAACAGAGATCGATTTTGCAGTTCACCGGAGAAGAAGAAAGAGAGGGTTCGACTACTGCAGATCTTCATCGGAATAGGGCAGCCGGTTATGAGGAAGCGGGCCGGAGAAGAATCGTCGCTGCAAAGCAAACAAAAAAAAAAAAAACGCTGCACTTACCGGTCGCCGCTGCCTGCCCCCGATGCCGTCGCCGTTGCTGTACATCGCCGCCGGTCCCGCCCTGCTGGTCTCCGGATCCTCCGCCGTAGCCGAGGCAAACAGCATCTGCAACACCGTTGCAGAAAACCGTTGCAGAACAGGGGTCGTTTGGAGGAGACGACCCTGTTTCTGGGTCAGTTGGGTCGGGTCGGGTTAGTTCCAACTGACCCGCTTTGGCGTATAAGCCTAGCGCTTCTTGTCAGGTCAGTTCGGGTTCGGGTAGGGTCAGACCCAACCCGTGAAGGAAGCCCAGTAGAACAGGCAGGTTACAGTTCGGGTCAGGTTGACCTGAACCTGTCCGTCAGCAGACGGTCCAGCCCGTCAGCATCGTGCAGACGTCAGCACCGTGACGTCATCAGGCTGACGTCAGTGTCACAACCCGAGCCCAGGGTTCGGGGGTTAGCAAAAGCCAAACCTAATGACACACGTACTCCCGTGCCTGTACACGTAGACCGAGTCTAAATGCACACGCACAAGGGAACATTCACACGTGCCAAACATGTACGCGGAAGCTGTAAATATCAGAAACATCAAATTAACAGTGCAAGAAGAGAATACGAATAAAGAACTGACATAATACATATGAAGGTCTTACAAAAAGAACAAAATAATAGATACAATCAGGACAAGTCGTGCCAGATACAAGTATGAAAATCCTCAAAACAAGACTCCAATGCTATGCATGCCAAGAACGCTCTCCTGTGGTGTGATCACATCCAGTCCTCTAGGCCTGATGGGGCCTCGGGGGTCTCATCTGGAGTCTGGCCGACCGGCAAGGGTTCGGCAGGGGTATCTGAGCCTGCAACATCAAAAACAACTGTGAATATGACGATTCAGCAAAGTATAAACCATAGCAAGTTAACACACGCTGTGTCTAAATAGAATAAAGAACGTCATGTAAATTAAAGAAGGCATTTTCGTATACTAGGCTGTCATGCAAGAAAGAAATATGCTAAGCGAATCAATGAATACATGCGGTGTATAAAACTAGTGGCTACTACATTGCCATATGCTCCCAAAATAGGGATCTTATAACATGCAAAGAACACCATTGTCCGGGCCAGGGTACAATGGGTCTCGGTTTCCTGGGGTCCGGTTCCCCAAGACATATCCTTACTGCAGCAAGGCCATATAAACTATACCAAATTCACCCCGTCGGGATCCTAAGGCTGAGGCTAAGTAGTGCCTGACCATACCGAGTCAATCATAAAAACCCTGAGTAGATCGTGACAACATATCATACGTGCATATCTATGAACATATTATACATGCATACTCAAGGTACAGAACCAACATGTGAAAGTAACGGAACACAAATAATCATGTCAGAGAAGAGAGGTCAATAATCGAATGCAATATGTTATGCAACAAATCATGCGAAATCGGATCATCTTTATTTACAAACCAAGTCTAATCTAATTATCCGGTGTTTCTAACCGTGCATGATGATGTAGTTTTAAGTTATTCGATGCACCGTTGTCTAGTGTTGCATTGCATTGGGTGGTGCACGAAGTCCCTTAAACCAACACCCATGGGGAGGTGCTTAACATCCGGATAACGAACATGAATGATTCGCAGCCCTCAAGATCATTCACGCGTTGTATCACATTCCGTTGGGCAGGTCTAGGTGTTCTACATTCTATCATGAAGGCCATATCGGTCTTTCCCTTACACCTATCCTTATTTTTCATTAGTCTAGTGTGGATACGGCTTAGCCGTAGATGAGTATACGGCTTAGCCGTGTGTGTTTTACGGCTTAGCTGTGGCTGGGCCGTAGAAGGTCTGTCAATTTGCGAGCTCTCAGTTAAATCCAGAAAAGGCACCCTGTACTGTTCTACGGCTGGGCCACGGCTGAGCTTCGGCTTAGCCGTAGGGCAATATACGGCTTAGCCGTGCCCTAGCCGTAGAGGAAAACTGGAGTTTTATCCTCTCTGGACTTTGAGCCGTAAGTGCCATACGGCTCAGCCGTACCTGCACGAAGTCAAATTTCTGAAGCACATACAGAAAGTCCGGGAATTCATCATAAATGCAAATTTCCAATAGAAAGGGATAGAATACTAACCAAATGGGCTGGACACACATTTATCCATACAAACTCATGTGAATTAACCAAAATCAAATGCATACCAACATGGGTTCTTACAAGTTATGGTTATACTTGCCTCAATTGGAATTCGATTACACAACTTGTTGTCTTAAGCCTAAACACAACCTAACATCAATCAAAACAACATGCATGCATGAGGAATGGAAAGAAATTCAAAACACAGACACACCATGCAATAAGAATAAGAAGGAGAAGAAATAGAGAAAGAGATGAGAGAAAGATTTCCAACCCACCTCACATGCAAGGAACCCAAACTTCCTCTTGATCAATGGAGGAGAGAAATTTGGAGGAGAGAATTCAAGTGAAAGAGAGAAATTCCACGTGCATAGTGAGGAGAAATGAAAATGAGCGAGAGAACGTAAGTTGTCGATGGATGAGGTGTATAAAAGCTAATGGTTAAGTCCAAATTACAATGAAGGCCAAGTTAGAATGCTATTTTCAGTTTGAGTCAAATCCTGGTCCAATGGAATCACATGACATCGGTTGCAAACAACGTAGTTACGAAAGTTAACGAGCTCAACGAAAGACACGTGTTGACATCAAGATGATGCAAAAATGACTATGTCTTAGAAAAGCTAAAATTACGAAAAAGGGCTTGGTCTACTTAATCCAGGTCAAACTCAACCTAACTACCTATCCATGACCCGCAACGAAAACCAAAACATAAACAAAACACGATTAGCAACGAAAACAAGATTAATTAATCGTTAAACGAGGTCAAGCTGGGTCGAAGTGTTACATCCAGCCTACGTCATCGGACACGCGGTCAACAGCCAGAGTTGACCAGATTGACGGTAGAAATTTGTTTCTACGATATCTTGATCATCCGAAGTCCGATCGGAGATCCGTTTATGCCTACGGACTCATTTCGAGCAGATCTACGTGTTAGTGGAAGAAGATTGGCTGTTTGACGGTCAACAAGGAGTTTGACCAAATCAAAAGAGCAGAAAACTATTTTTTGCGATATCGGAGCCATCCGGGGTCGGATTTTAGATCCGTTTCTTCCAGCGTGCTCGTGTTGACGAGATCTACAGCTTGGTGCAGGAGTTGAGGTCAGTGTTAATTATTTATTTTTCCTGTTACTTAATTTGATTAAGATGGAGAACAATACTATCAACACTACCATGGTTAAGCTCAACCATTCCAATTGGTTGATTTGGAAACCGAAAATGGAGGATATTCTCTATTGTAAAGACCTCCATGATCCCGTTGAGGGGGATAGTGCCCGACCAAAAGATATGCAAAATGCTGATTGGAACAAATTGCATAGAAAAGCGATTGGTCACATCAGGCAGTGGGTTGATAACAGTATATTTCGCTACGTGTCTAATGAAACCAATGCGAATACCCTTTGGAAAAAGCTAGAAGCAATGTATGATAAAAAGACCTCGGTGAACAAAACCTTCTTGATCAGAAAGCTTGTGAATATGAAATTCAAAGATGGTGGTCAGATCGAAGATCACATCAATGGGTTCCAAAGTGTGGTAAATCAGTTAGCCACTATGAAGATGATCCTTGATGATGAGATGCAAACTTTGTTGCTTCTGAGTTCTTTGCCAGATTCATGGGAGACATTGGTTGTTTCCTTGAGCAATTCTACTCCAGATGGTGTGTTATCTATGAGTCAGGTTACCAGTAGTCTACAGAATGAAGAAACAAGACGGAAATCTGCAGGGACAGATAATGCACAGGCCTTTGTTACTGAGAATAGGGGGAGGAGTAAGAGTAGAGGACCAAAGGGGGGTCGTGGCAAGTCTAGAGGTGAATCACAGTCTAAGTCTAGCAGTGAATCACAGAGCAAGAAAAAGTCTGTAAAGTGCTTTTTCTGTGGCAAGATGGGCCGCATCAGGAAAAATTGTTTTGCCATGAAGGAACAGAAAGGATCCAATAATGAGAAGAAGAATGACAATGATAACACTACAGCTACTTTGGAACAGGAAGTAGTGGTGCTCGCCGGCGATGATGATAAGTGTTTGAGTGTTGCAGATGGTCAGGTTGAGTGGGTTGTTGACACAGCAGCATCCCACCATGCTACTCCCTGCAGGGAGATGTTCACGACGTACAAAGCAGGTGACTTTGGTACTGTGAAGATGGGCAACACGAGTCATTCAGATATTGTTGGTATCGGTGATGTCTGCATTAAAACCGATATTGGTTGCACAATGACGCTGAAAGATGTGCGACATGTTCCTGATCTGCAGTTGAATCTGATTTCCGGGACTGCATTGGACCGTGCAGGTTATGAGAATTACTTCGGAAATGGCAGATGGAAGCTCACTAAAGGGTCTCTTGTTATTGCGAGAGGTACAGCAGGTAATACTCTTTATAAAACCCAAGTAAACCTGTGTAAAGATGCGTTGAATGCAGTTCAAGACAATTCCTCTCTGAATCTGTGGCATAAGAGGCTTGGTCATATGAGTGAGAAAGGCTTGCAGATGTTGGCAAAGAAGGATTTAATTCCTTGCTCCAAAGATATATCCCTTGACCCTTGTGATTATTGTTTATATGGTAAACAGCATAGGGTTGCTTTCTCTTCGACATCAAAATTGAAATCCAATGTGTTGGATTTGGTATATTCTGATGTTTGTGGTCCCATAGAGGTAGAATCATTGGGTGGCAATAAGTACTTTGTCACGTTTATCGATGATGCATCCAGGAAAGTCTGGGTTTATCCGTTGAAATCAAAGAATCAAGTATTCCAGATGTTTCAACAGTTTCATGTCCAGGTTGAAAGAGAAACAGGTAAACTCTTGAAGTGTCTCCGTTCAGATAATGGGGGAGAGTACACATCCAACCAGTTCAAAAGCTATTGCTTGAAGCATGGCATTCGACATGAAAAGACAGTTCCTGGTACTCCACAGCACAATGGTGTGGCAGAGAGAATGAACCGCACTATTCTTGAGAAGATGAGATGCATGATAAGATTAGCACGGTTGCCTAAGTCATTCTGGGGTGAAGCCGTTCTGACTGCTGTTTATCTGATTAACAGATCTTTCTCAGTTCCTTTGAATTATGATCTTCTAGAGAGAAGATGGACAGTTCAAAATGTTTCCTATTCACATTTGAAGGTGTTTGGGTGTAAAGCGTTTGTACATGTACCAAAGGAGCAGCGTTCCAAGTTGGACGATAAGGCAGTGAGTTGCATCTTTCTTGGTTATGGTGGAGATGAGTTGGGCTACAGATTATGGGATCCAGAGAAGAGGAAACTTATCAGAAGTAGGGATGTGGTTTTCCATGAAGATCAGTTCTTTGGAGATGTTGAGAAGATTGATAAGTCTTCTGAGAAAGTTGATGGAGTGGTTGATCTCACACCGACTCCTTCTCCGGTGGATGTGGTTTTCCATGAAGATCAGTTCTTTGGAGATGTTGAGAAGATTGATAAGTCTTCTGAGAAAGTTGATGGAGTGGTTGATCTCACACCGACTCCTTCTCCGGTGCAGACTACAGGTGGAGAAGGTGGACAAAATGATCCGGATCGTGATGAGGCACAGGGGTTGCCAGATGATGAGGGTGTTGAGCAGGGGGAGCAGCAGTCTCCTTGGATTGAAACCACAGAACCTCAAGTTAGGAGGTCTACCCGAGAGCGTCAACCATCAACTAGGTATCCTGCATCCGAATATGTGTTACTTACTGATGAGGGAGAGCCAGCTAGCTTCCGAGAAGCAATGACTCATGCTGATAAAGATGAGTGGATGAAGGCTATGCAGGATGAGATGAGTTCTTTGAAGAAGAACAAGACTTATGAGCTGGTACAACTTCCTAAAGATAGGAATGTTCTGAAAAACAAATGGGTGTTCAAGCTGAAAAAGGATGAGATTGGGAAATTGGTGAAGCACAAAGCACGGTTAGTGGTAAAAGGCTTCGCACAGATGAAGGATATCGACTTCAGTGATGTTTTCTCTCCTGTTGTGAAAATTACTTCTATCCGAATCGTTTTGGGTCTAGTCGCCAGCATGGACCTTGAGCTTGAACAGATGGACGTGAAGACCGCGTTTCTTCACGGTGACTTGAAAGAAGAGATCTACATGACTCAGCCAGAGGGGTTTGAGGTAGAAGGAAAAGAACAGATGGTTTGCAAGTTGAAGAAGAGTCTCTACGGGCTGAAGCAAGCACCGAGACAGTGGTACAAGAAGTTTGATTCATTCATGTTGAGTCATGGGTACCGGAGGACAGCTGCAGATCATTGTGTCTATGTTCGTCGATTTATCAATGGCAGGTTCATCATCCTTCTTTTATATGTAGATGATATGCTGATAGTTGGACAGGATAGCAAGTTGATTGGCAAGTTAAAAGAGGAGATGTCAAAGTCGTTTGACATGAAAGACTTGGGTCCCGCACAAACGATATTGGGCATGCAAATACGTCGTGATAGGAGTTCCAAGCAGCTGTGGTTGTCACAGGAGAAATATGTTGAACGAGTTCTCGAATGGTTCAACATGAAGAATGCTAAGGCAGTTAGCATACCTCTAGCCAGTCACTTCAAACTAAGCAAACGCTTGTGTCCTACTACAGATGATGAAAAGGAACGGATGGCATGTGTTCCTTACTCCTCTGCTGTGGGGAGTCTTATGTATGCCATGGTTTGTACACGGCCAGACATTGCTCATGCTGTGAGTTTAGTGAGTCGATTTCTCGCAAACCCTGGAAAAGAGCACTGGGAAGCAGTGCAGTGGATCTTTAGGTATTTGAGAGGTACTTCCAAGGTGTGCTTATGTTTCGGAGGCTCAAAACCAGTCATGGAAGGTTATACTGATGCTGATTTTGCAGGCGATCTTGATCGTCGGTTGTCGACTTCTGGTTATCTGTTTACTTTTGTAGGGGGAGCTATTTCCTGGCAATCAAAGTTACAGAAGTGTACAGCACAGTCTACAACTGAAGCGGAATACATAGCTGCTAATGAAGCAGGGAGAGAGATGCTTTGGTTGAAGAGATTCCTTCAAGAACTAGGTTTGAAGCAAGAAGAATATGTAGTTTACTGTGATAGTCAGAGTGTTATGGATTTCAGTGAGAATGCTACATATCATGGTCGCATGAAGCACGTTGATATCAAGTACCATTGGATTCGTGAGGTGATCGAGAAGAACTTCATGAAGCTGGAAAAGATTCATTCGGACAAGAATCCCTCGGACATGATAACCAAAGTTGTGTCTAAGGGAAAGTTGGAGCTATGTTCAGAGTTGGCCGGACTGAACTCCCATTAAGGGGTTTAGGGCATCTTCCCCATGGTCTGGAGGGGGAGATTGTTGGCCATGTGGGTCCAGACCATATTTGGGTTCTATATCTAGGGTGGTTTCCTAATGTATTAGAAATTTCCTATTTTGTTAAATAGTAGTTTTCTAATGGGTTAGGACTTTCCTTTTTCTTGAGATAGAGTTCTTGGGGGATAAGGATGTACTGGTTATATATATGAGATGTAATCTGTAACCCTAGGCGGTCAGTCAGAGAGGCTGAGATTCCAAGGCTGTGGTTTCACAGATTGGAGGAGAACCTAGTGGAAATTGGTTTCCCGTGGACGTAAGCATCTTTGCCGAACCACGTAAATCTTCTTGTCTTCTTGTGTAGTGATTGGTTGATCTTGGTTGCCTTTGCACACACGCGCACAACATCCTCCTCAGGTATTGTTTTCGGGTGGGTATCCCCACCTCATTGAAAGGAAAATGACCCAGGAGATTCACCAACTGCCTGATGTTTACTATTCACATCTTACCAAATTCATGTAATACTATTTTAATTGTTGCCTTATCCTAGGGTGTAGGTTCTTTTGTGATTTAGAATTATCTTATAATTGTTTTAAGGGGTATGCCCCTTTGAGATCTTCATGTATCTTATTTTTTTCATCAATAAAGGAATTATTAACCTTCCAAAAAAAATTTCATGTATATGTAAGTGGTTTTGATGCATGATGTCATCACCTTAGTAATTCAAAAATGCCCTCCTTCTCTTTTGCTGCCCAACCTTCTTTTTCCCCTAATCGAAACTGCAAGCCTCCAATCCGAGCCTCCGCCCCATCCCCCCTACCTCTTCTCCACCTAGACTTCCCTTCGTTACCCAATCATCTATCTACTACCCTCCTAGACCCCACCTCTCTTCCCTCTTTTCAACCATTCCCCCTGCACAACCCCTTTTCCCTTCCTCCCAATATCTAATGGTAGGCCACAATACCACAACTACCTAAAGCCAAGCCTGATTGCATTCCTTGACGAAATCGCCTCAGCCCAAAGAATCCTTGCCTTTGCAAGTCTTATTAACATTGATCTTTCCAAGCCTAAGCCTCAGTCCAACCCAGTGGAACTTGAAGGAGAACAGGAACTGGATATTGAAGTTATTTATGAAAACTGCCCATGCTCTATTTGCTTAGCTACTGGCCACTCTCATCTGCCTTGCCCATCTACCTCACCTTAGAGGAACCTAGCAAAACAAGCATCTAGTCCCCCCTCCCCACCTCTCAAAATGAGCCTCACAACCATCTCATCCCACCTCGATCTCCATAGTAGACCCAAACCTCCCCCCTTTGGACCAAACCACACATCTACCCTCTCAAGCTCAACATCTGTCTAGCACCTCAGAAGCAACCTTGGGTACCTCAGCCTAGCCTCCAACATCTGTTAATGATCAAAGCACGCAGGGGTCAGCAGCATCCTAAGATATCCAAAGCAGCTAACCCCCCAGACCAACAATTGCCTATAACCCCCCTTATGGATCACCTTGGCATGCCCCCAAAGAAGCTCTCTACTGCTAAAACCCCTTTATCCTCTACAGCTAATGAGATTCCCATCATGGCCCATGCCACTGAAGTAAATACCTCAAATTCCTTTTCCATCTTAGAGCAATGCTCTTCCATGGATCCAACCTCCTTTACTATTGACCTCAGTTATTACTCCCCTAAATAGTTGCCCATAACAACAATCTCTAGCAGCTGTAATTAACCGATAGAAGCTGGACCCTCATATTATTGGGAAAAGCAGCACAGCAAAGACTACCAGCGATCAACGAATCAACTACAATAAACACACAATCACACCATCAAACAATCACACATATGAACATAGCAATCTTATATGATTCAGCAACCTTGCCTACGTCCACAGAGGAAAAAACTCATCTATCATGATCCCATCTCAATCCCCTAGGATCTAGGGTTACAGTACATCGATATATATAATTCTCGTTTTCTTGGCGAATAAGAAAACTTATATATTATGACTAAAGTACCCCTAACCTTGAATCTTAGTTCTAACTAAACTAGACGACCAATCCAGCTAAACCGGAATACCAAACAAAATCCAACAATCTCCACCTTGTCTTGGATTCCGAAAATCCTCAAAGGTACCTTAAGATACCCGGTAATGTCTTCACACACCTTGCTGAATCTACGTCACTACACCGATAGCGAAGTCTTCTTTCTTCAACACTCTAACATGTTGAATCAACACTTCACGCACCTCGCTGAAAGTTACGCCTCCACACGCACACTATGACCTAGCGCAGCTCCTGCGACCCTAGCACGGATGCACAAACAATCTCATCATTGTCTGGTATCGATCAAGTACAAACCGACTTGAGGCTTCTCATAGTTGCTTCTTTTGACCTCAACACCATTGTCTTGAACCTTCGAAGTGCTCTCCATTTGTTGCCACATGCATGCATCCTTATAATACAATGAACCTAATTTCCATCCGTCAAGACAAAATTGAAAACCTCCCCGAATCCGAATCTCAGCAATACTTATGAATCCCTCCTTCTGTCTCCATCCCAGTGTTATTTCCGTCAAACTTGCAACTGTCTTGTTCTAGCCTTTTCTAGCGGGTTGAGCATAGTACACGTGGGTTAGGTATAACCCGATGCTTAACTGGCTTACTCCAACCTGAACAAAACTACCTTTTCCAAAAAAATAATCTCCATTCAAGTCTTCCTAGATTTCCGCTAGATGATATCATTGAAGACCCATCAATCCATTTTCCGATTATCTCGCCACATCTAACTCCTCCTGAACCACAGATTTCCTTCCCTTCTATTTGATGTCTCATTTACTACTTCACTTGAAAAGCATCATCTATCAACCTATGGAGATTTCTGACCATCTCACCCTCCATGATGACCAATGTTCCATTTTCCACCTTCATAACTCCACCTGCTGCAGTGCACTTACAGCCTTTAAAGTATAAGGCACCCATAGAAATCCAATTTTTTTGTAAACCCAAAACATATATCACATCCATTAGGGTCTAAATAATCTCATCAACATCCGGATCTTTACTGCTCTTATCTTAAATGCTCATCAACTTACATTTTCCCCCATAAGAATAGATCCATTAACAATAAAAGTTATTTGTGTCTACCAATCTCTACACAAACACGTGATAGGAAGAATCTAAATCCCAATACCATGAATCAACCTGATCCATACCTGTAGTGACCAAAAGTGATTCCCTGTCATCCGAATCCGAGCTTTCTTGCACACTACCTCCTTCTAATTTTGATTTTTTTGCTTTTCCATCCATTTTGACATGTCACTCCTTCCCGATCCTTTCGACAGCGTTCTAAGCTTTTCATCAAAGTACTCAGAGTAATCTTCCATGCATGACATCAAGTAACACTTTTCAATCATTGCCGTGTCATGGAGTTAATGACACTTTCCTGCCAATCTTTGAAGTCGTTTCTCCATCAGACACTTTAATCTAGCCCGTGATGCTTGAATCCATTGTTATCATCATGAATCTGTCAGTTTCTTCAGTCCCCTAATTTTCAACCCATCAAACTTTCAATCTCTTCTGTTCGCCTTATAGATCTTATCACCGGGCGCACGCTGGAAGAAATGGATCTAAAATCTGACTTCGGATGGCTTCGATATCGCAGAAACAGTTTTTTACACTCTGATTGGTCAAGCATCCATGTTGACCATTGAACTATCAATCTTCTTCCACAAATGCGTAAATCTACTCGCAACAAGTTTATAGGCTTAAACGGATCTGCGATCGGACATCAAACGATCAAAATAGCGCAGAAACAAACTCAGCCGTTGATCCGGTCAAATCTACCTTTGACCTACTCTGCTAACATTAGCACTGCACCTGCTAGCAAACTGGGCTGGACTCTGCACAATGGATCAGCTCAATCTGACCTGGAACTGACCTGTTCTCTGACCTTTCTGGGCTACTATTGTAATCGTGTTGGTCTGACCTAGACCAAAACTAACCTAGCTTGGCCTGACGACCAGACCTAGGCGTCTGTTTTCCTTCCTCAATCGATCTGGCTTCTAAAACAAAACCGAGTAACCCCTTCCCATTTCTTTTTCCTCCAATCCAGCAAAAAAAAAAAACGACGTCGGGCGACAGGCTAACGGTGCAAATTCTGGCGATGGCCTAGTTCTTCTCCGAGCGCGACGACAACCATGCTGCAGCAAAGGATGCCCCTTTTCCTTCTTCGAGTCCGGCTTTCTTCCATAAGTAAACAAAGCAGATAACTCCCTCTCTGCAATTTCTCTTTCCTATTTGGGCAAACCCAAAAACGGAAAACAAGGAAATCCAAATCCTATATTTCTTCTTCTGTAATCCGAGGTAGCACAGTCCTTCTGGTAAGAGATCCTCCACATTTCTCCGGCGACAACCGAGGAATTAAAGCAGTTCCTTCTCGTCTACTCCAATCTACTTGATAAGATAACCCAATCTTTTACAAAACTCTCCACCCTATGCTTTCCTTGGTCTTCTTCTCTATAACAGGGGTGTTGACCTATAAAATTGCAAATGCTGCAGTGAAGACACATCATCTCAGCTTAATTTAGGCTACAGAGATTATTTGCAGATTCTGGGGAATCACTGTGAGAACCGGCATTCCATGAAGATCAAGGTAGCTGAAACTCTCAGAGGAAGTTCAAATTTCGGGTTGAACAGATATCATCGAACTCAAAAGCCACAAACATGTCAGCCTGAAGTCAGTTCCCCCCCCCAAGCCAGGGGGTCACTGACCAAAGTCCTGCTTCCCGATGTCCAAAATTAATGAAAATTAGACGTGAAGCTTCGGTCATGCTCAGAAGATATTTTGCAAATTTTCAAGATGAAAAGACTCTGTTTGGCCTAAATTTCATTACATGTCAGCTTAGAAGACAGTAATCCCGAATTTGGAGGTCATCGGCTAAGATCTTACTTCCAGAAGGCCAAAGCAGATAAAATTTGGAACAAATGCTAAAAGAATGCCCCAAGTTATTCTCCCAAAGTTTCAAGTCAAGGGGAGGCTGTTCGGATAGAAAACAGGCTAACTGCCTCAATGTGGAGTGAATAGTGACCTAACGCATGCAATGAATAGGTTACTGTTCGAAATCCTACTTCCTCAAATCCAAACTGCATGAAATTTAGATAAATACTCCAAGATGTTCTTGACGTCAGTCCCTCCAAGTTTCAAATCAAACCGGGGTCATTTGGGCTTCAAACAGCTGAAACAAGGGCCCACTGTCATAAAAAAAGTCAACTGGAGAGTTGACCAAGTTCAGATGGTCAAACAAAGCTGAAACTTCTGCGACACACTCAAAATAGTGTCAAGAAGCATCCCTCCAAGTTTCGTGGCGATTGGACACCGTTTGGGCCCCGAACAGGCGGAAACAAGCCACATATGCAAAATTCCAAGAATGGGCCTTGGGAGTGACCGGGGCCCACAAACAAAAGGAGTTGACCAAGTTCAGGTGGTCAAACAGAGCTGAAACTTCTGTGACACACTCAAAATAGTGTCAAGAAGTATCCCTCCAAGTTTCGTGGCGATTGGACACCGTTTGGGCCCCGAACAGGCAGAAACAAGCCACATATGCAAAATTCCAAGAATGGGCCGTGGGAGTGACCGGGGGCCCACAAACAAAAGGAGTTGACCAAGTTCAGGTGGTCAAACTGAGCTGAAACTTCTGTGACACACTTAAAATAGTGTCAAGAAGTGTTCCTCCAAGTTTCGTGGCGATTGGACACCGTTTGGGCCCCGAACAGGAGGAAACAAGCCACATATGCAAAGTTCCAAGAATGGGCCTTGGGAGTGACCGGGGCCCACAAACAAAAGGAGTTGACCATGTTCAGGTGGTCAAACAGAGCTGAAACTTCTGTGACACACTCAAAATAGTGTCAAGAAGCATCCCTCCAAGTTTCGTGGTGATTGGACACCGTTTGGGCCCTGAACAGGCGGAAACAAGCCACATATGCAAAAATCCAAGAATGGGCCTTGGGAGTGACCGGGGCCCACAAACAAAAGGAGTTGACCAAGTTCAGGTCGTCAAACAGAGCTGAAATTTTTATGAAACTCTTAAGATGGTGTCAAGCAACATCTCTCCAAGTTTCGTGATGATTGGACATCATTCGGGCCTCAAACAATGGAAAATAGACCGCATATGCAATGTTCCAAAAGTGGGCCTTGTCCGTGACCGGGGCCCAATTAATGAAAAAGTTGACCAACTTCCTGAAGTCAAAATGGGCTGAAATTTTTATGACATATAGAAAATAGTGTTAAGAAGCATCCCTCCAAGTTTGGTGGCAATCGGACTTCGTTTGAGCCCAAAACAGATGAAAATGGACCACATACCCGAAAAACCTGAAATTGGGCCTCGTCCGTGGCCCAGTCTGCGGTCACGGACCTTCAAGGGAGGTTTCCCACGATTTTGGGTGGTTTCCCTCCACTCCTCTTCGAAATCCAACTCCCCACAACTGCTATTAACTCCCCAAAACTGCACAAAACTGATTGGGAGTCTATAAAAAGAGGAAATTTGGAAGAAACAAGGAAACACACACACATAAGGAAGAAAAGTGAAGAAATTGAAGAAAGTCACCACCTAAGGCAACAAGGAGCAAGCTCCAGCAGCACTTCCACGACCATTCCCACCTTCTTTTCTTAGTTTTAAAGGTGAGCAAGAAAATTCAGAAGGAGAGAAGGAAGGGAAATGGCCAAAGTCCATACCATGTTCGTACGACGCCAATTTTTGAGAGGATGACATTGTCACCTCTGTTTCTCTCATTCGTAGGGCTTCTTAGCCATTACAAGAGTTGTGAAAGAAGCCTCTCTAGGCCTCATTTTGTTCCTTGAAAATGATAGGTTCAAATGACACAACTCCGGCTTCAAATTTGCCCATTTCGGACTTGAAACAAAAATGCAGTCCGTAAGCACAAATGATGAGTTACAGCGGTTTCAATTGGTTCCATGATGAAATGTGATCTTCTTGATGGTTGTCCACCGCTCCAAAGTCATGAGAATGGAGTTCCAACACTTGAAAGAAGTTCCAAGAAAGAACCAACGTGAACAGCACAAGAAACGGAGGCACAAGGCCATTGTCTGTCAGTGACCGTGACCCCCGGTCACTGGCAGGTTCCAGTGACCGCGGGTGAGCCACGGTCACTGGAAGGCCCCAGTGACCGCGGGTGAGTCACGGTCACTGGAACGGGGCAGTGACCGCGGGTCACGGTCACCCCCCATTTTTTCCCCTTTTTCCACATTTTCTTCCACCTTATGTACATTTTCTTGTATTTTCCAAATTGAGATCACATCTGAGACTTGAGGGAGGGGTTGTAAACTTTCAAAATGTATGTAAACAACCTGCATCCCCGCGGTCAGGGCACTTGAACCCATGTAAACAAAAGGGAAATTAATGATGAACTGTAATTATTTTCCCATTCTTCTTAACGCTTAAAGTGCGTGAATGTCGGACCTTGATTCCGTAATTCATTTCCACGCATATACATTTTTAAGCGCGATCAGAAGATTGGCGCCGTCTGTGGGGATTATATGCCCTAATTTGTGATCGAATTTGGTGAAAAATGCATGAAAGCGCTGAAAATTGCTGAAAAGTGCTGCTGCTGCCCTGAAAACTGCCACTGTTGCCCTGAAAACTGCCGCTGTTACACTGTAACTGCTGCTGTTGCACTGAAAGTGCCGCTGTTGCACTGTAACTGCTGCTGTTGCACTGAAAGTGCTGCTGTTGCCCTGAAAACTGCCGCTGTTGCACTGTAACTGCTGCTGTTGCACTGAAAATGCCGCTGTTGCACTGTGACTGCTGCTGTTGCACTGAAAGTGCTGCTGTTGCCCTGAAAACTGCCGCTGTTACACTGTAACTGCTGCTGTTGCACTGAAAGTGCCGCTGTTGCACTGAAAGTGCTGCTGTTGCCCTGAAAACTGCCGCTGTTGCACTGTAACTGCTGCTGTTGCACTGAAAGTGCTGCTGTTGCACTGAGAGTGCTGCTGTTGCACTGAGAGTGCTGCTATTGCACTGTAACTGCTGCTATTGCACTGAAAGTGCTGCTGTTGTATTAGAGAGTGCTGCTGTTTCACTGAAACTGCTGCTATTGCACTGTAATTGCTACTATTGCACTGGAAACTGCTGCTGTTGACTGCTGCTGTTTCACTGAAAACTGCTGCTAAAAGCCTGTGACCGGGGCACACGGTCACTTACCTATTTTTATGATGACAAAGGCTTATTTAACCTCCAATTACACCCATACAAGACCTTTGATGTCTGCAATGGGTTTGAAAATATCATTAAAGGACTTTTGCACCTTGAAGTGCATATTGTTCATACAAATGAAGGCATTGGGCACCTTGATGTGCGTACACTTGCCATTTAATTGGAAGAATTTGCACTTTGATGTGCATAACTTGATTGAATGAATTCGCACCTTGATGTGCATGGACCAAATCATCACCCTTTTCACTTTAGAAGAGTGATGATTCAGTTCAAAGGACTTCTGACATATATAAAATGTTTATTAAATCAGTGATAAGACCAACGACATTGTAATTATGCATTGTCCGGCGTCAACCACTGATGGATCTTGTGTGGTCATCGTGATAGTGGTGCAGGCTTGATCCTGTGGGCCCTATCCCTTTGATTGATCCAACCCTCTCTTGCTTATAAGTCTGACACAGATAGTCCAAATATGCTGCTGAAATTTTGGTAGCCAGGACTAGTCAGTATAACATGCTTTTAAGCCTAACTCGATAAACCCGAAATGCTGCAGAAATTCTGACAGTAGGGATAGTCAGCATAGCATAATGAGATGGGATCTATGCCTATATCTAACCATTTTGGTTCAAAACCATGTTGGTCTAGATGGCATCTATAAACCATTCCGGCTAGCCCAAGAGGCAGCCATGTTGGTTATACCACTAATATAGTCCTGTGGGCTTACTTTTTGCAGAGAAATCATGGGTTCCCTGATCATCACTTTTGATGAGGCCAAGGAGAGGCTCTCTAAAATATCCATGACCCAAAACAAACCAACTGTAAGAGCATCAAAAAAGGCTCGAATGGACTTTACTGCCCCTATGTCAAGAGTCTCAGTATTTCAGAGAATCTCTGTTCCAACAGGCTCTATAATTTCGGCTGATCCAAATGGGTCATCAGTGACCCTTAAATTCATCAAGAAGACTAAAACTCCCAAATCTTGGGTTTCCAAATACGCCCAAAATCCGTTTGGAGTTTTCAACAAGGTTCAAAAGGAACTAAATCACAAACTGAAGTCAGAACGCAGTAATCTTCATATCACCAAGCCTCGTCTGGGGGCAAAGCAGGTCCGGTCCACAGATCGTAAATCAATGGTACTTAACAAGTCACATTTAATGACTGCTCAATGCTTAAAGTCACCACTTACTAGGCCCAAACAGCGGGTCATTACCAAGCAAACACCAAAGGACTTTCGGCAATTTCTAGCTCGTAAGAAGGTCCAGAAGGGTGCATCCAACCCCAGATACAGCACGTGGTCACCTCAACCACACACTCCAAAATCCAATATGGCTGAGAACAAACTCTTGGCCTCAGTTGAAGATAATACTTTCTATCCTTTGACTCAAAAAGAAGGACGGAGGATTGACAGGGGGCATCTACCTTCTATCATAGTGGCACCTTCTCCGCTATCTTCACCCCAAGGCTTATCATATGGCGCTGAAGGCAACAAACAAGCTGAGCGATTGGTCATCAATAATTCGACCGATCTCGCTCATTTCAAATATTCGCTCCAACAGAAGAGAGTGCAAAAGAAAAAGAACAAGGGGGGTCCTATTGATATTCTTTCACTTCCCACTTCAGATTCCATGGATTGGGAACGAGTGACAAGCACTTCCAGGCCGTTGGTTGCCAAGTTTAAAGATCAGACCTCAGCAGCTAGGATGGCTAACCAATTCAAGAAGAAAGCTTTAGCCCATTATAAGGACCAAACTCAGAAGGTGTCACAGTGCAAGATCACTAAAAAATGGGTGGTTAAAGAAGATGATCCAGACTTGACCTCGTCTTACATGGTCGAGCCAGGTTCAATTCGAAGAATTACTCGGAGTATGGCTCGGACTCAATTACAAGAGTCTGATTCAAACTCTTATTCAAGTATCACTTCTAAAGGTCATGTCGAAACTGATTCTGACGATGATCCTATCACTATCTTGGATACAAAAGATAGTCAATCTACTCCTCAGGCATTAACATCATCCTATCCCCGTCAGTACACTGTGTTTATGGTTGAAGAGAATGGAACTAGCAAAGATGGAAATGACGATGCTAGTGGAAGTAAAGATGCTCACGAAAAAGATGCTAGTGAAAATGAAAATGACAATGTCAGTGATGTTGTCAAACAACAAGGAGCTATGATCGACCACTTAACTGCCCAAGTGAAAATCTTAATAGATAAGCTAGGTGGTCTGGATGAAGTTCAAATAAATCCTCCATTTGCCAACAGAAGAGAACAAGCAATGATCATGAAGAATGCCACTAAAATTGACCTTCTCACAGCTCAATTCAAGTCCCTAATAGACAAGGTGATAGCTGCAGGTTTTACTGGTGGTGATCATTCATCAATCCTTGGTCTTCATGCAAATCCTGAAAAACATGTGACCTTCAAAGAAGTTGAAGAGATACTGACAAAATCAAAAGTGGAGACCAGAATGAAAAAGAAAGGTATTACACCCAAGTATCCCCCGGAATTTGATCTGGTTCCATTTCCACCAGATTATAAACTTCCGACTTTCCAACTATACCTTGGGAAAGGGTCGGCATATCAGCATATTGTGCATTTCAAATCACTCCTAGGAAGCCTGCCAGAGTTAGATGCACTAAAAATAAGACTATTCGTCGGCACATTGAAAGGAGTCGCCTTCGATTGGTACAAGCAGTTACCAGAACTCTCATTCATGACATGGCCGATCACAGAAGAGAAGTTCTTACTCCATTTTCAGGAGGAGGATCAAACAGTCACCTTTGCTATGCTCAGCAACACAAGGCAGTGAGACAACGAAACTGCACAGGCCTTTATCAATAGATGGAGAGCATTATCCTATAAATGCTTGGAACAACCATCTCAAAGGGTAACGATCGAAATGTGCAAAACCAATTTGCGACCAGAAATCAAGGCTATCATACTTAGTCATAAAACTAAGTCTTTGGCTCGATTGGTTGAAGTTGCCACTGATGCAGAACTAACTCTCAAAGAGATCAGTCAAAGTCAAAGTTATATTGAAGATGCCTTCTCTAAGAACTCTTAAATAACTCAAGGGATTGCAGGGCAAACTTGCCTACATTTGCAGCCTCAACTCCAGGCAAACCTCTCATCCTCTACATTCAAGCTCTTGATCACTCTCTGGGGGCATTGCCAACTCAAAAGAAAAATGAGGAAATTACACCACTATATTATTTCCAATGAAATGTATTTGGTTTCCAACACCAATCCACTGAAGGCATTTGTGACAAAAGCTGGTGCACTGGGTGATCGTCTATCCAAATGATCTATTATTTTCTCTCAATATGAACTGCTGTAAAGAATCCAATGTTGTCCCTCCATGACATAGAACACTGCAGCTAATGGACTTGTTGCAGCTTTCAACAAGACTATTTGGTCTCTGGCAACAAAAGGTTGGAGTACCAAACTTCCAGAAGCATTGTGGGCATACAGAACTACTGTTCGTAGTCCGACCAAGTCAACACCATATTCGTTGGTTTATGGTTGTGAAACTGTGATACCCTTATAAATTCAACTCCCTTCTCTTCGGGTAGCTATGATGAAAAAAATACACTGAAAAAAAAAAAAAAGAGAATACCAAGCTCAAACTCCAAGAGCTAAAGAGCCTTGATGAGAAAAGGCTTGCCACTTGATAAAGCATCGAGCTCTATCACGCTCATATGACTGGATCTTTTGATAAGAAGGTCAAAAATACAGAGCTTACAAGAAAAGAGACTTAGTCCTTGCAGTCAAAAGGCAGATGTTTTCCACACACATGTCAAAAGGCAAATTTAAAGTCAAATGGGAAAGACCTTTTATTGTCAACAAGGTTTACTCCAATGGTGCACGCGCCCTCCTCAAACTCGAAGGAGACAGATGCATGATGTTTATCAATGGAAAACTTTTCAAAAATATACTTGAATGTCATTGGTACACCCAAACCATGTACAATGTACCCAAACCATGTACAGTGTACATTCTCACTCCTAACCAAAATCAAAATCCTCTGGTTTCGAGCCTCACAACCTATGACTCCCAACCAAAATTGCAATCCTTTGGTTTCGAGCCTTACAACCTATGACTCGTAACCAAAATCCCTCATATTTGTATAAAATGACTACGAGGATCAAGTCCCACAACCCCTCTAGTCAAACTTTTGCTACTTGGATAATGTCCTTACAAGACCCCTTGTAACATCCAACTATATAAATTAAGTCTTTTTGCAGACCCTGTATAGCAAAACTCAGCTGTGTGGAATAAGTCTTTTTTTAGACCCCACATAGCTAATCCTTAGTTGTATAGAACAAGTCTTTTTGCAGACCCTATATGACTGCCTTCGGTTATATAGAACAAGTCTTTTTGTAGACCCTGTATAACCAAAATTTAAACAAAAACCAAAACCAAATCTTTGTCCTAAGGAATAAGTCAAGGATCCCGGGGAAAGCCTCACACATGGGCACCGGATAACATCCACTTTGTTTGACCCCTTTCGACACCAAAAGGATCAAGTCATGGACCCTGGAGAAAGCCTCACACATGGGCACCGGATAACGTCCACTTATATGACTCCCTTATTTTCGATTTGTGGATCCAAAAGATTGCAAATCACACCCTCATACAAGTCTGAGAAAACCAAACCAAACAAACCATCCACATAAACCATATCAAACCTCCACAAAAAAAAAAAAAAATCAACCCAAACACCCATACCAATGACAAAAATAGAAAGAAAAACATTTTCCATTGATATCCATTTTAAAGTTTGAATACAAACAGTGAAGTCAATGTACACATGGCCTCCAGGGCTAATCAGAAAAAGCAAAACCATCAAATGGAAGGTGCAGCAGAGAATCTCAGTCCAGGAACTTCTCCAGTTTCCCCTTAGCATTCAGTACTTCTGCCATGAGGATGCGCCCTTTGTAGCTTGCATAAGCTGGGATAACAGTACTAATGTCAATCTCGTCCAGCTTACACCAATACGAATACCAGTTTCTTGATGACAAAGCCTTAGCTCTCTGGAGCCACAAATTGACATCAGATGCTTCATTTGGGTCTTTCGAATCAGGCCCTCTTGTGGTCTTACCCTTGGCACGACTTTTAGGTGCCCCAGCAGTTGCAGTTGTAGGTGCTTTACTCTTCTATCTGCAAAACAGATCAAAAGAAAGAAAAGATGGATATCAGTAACAATGATATGGAACTTCTCAAAAAAAAAAATGGCAGCATCTCCCCTTAGTATAAGACCAAAAGCAGAAGGCAATACTCAGTTCTGAGACCAAGAATTGGCATCAAAGGCACACTTAAGTCTCAGAACCGAGGCTCCCGGTCCAAACAGATGTTCAAGCATCTTAAGACCTTTTCAGGGAGCAGCAGGTTCGTGTTCAAGCACGAAAATGGCATTCTATAATTCCCACAGAGGCTCTGATCACAGAAAGTTAGATGCGCGTTCAGTGGTGTGCATGTTACTACTCAAACACAGGTAGATGTTCACTGTGACAACAGCAACAAGTATTGGACAGTCAGGATTGACCGTGATTATGAAGAAGTTCTAATAGAGTTTAAGACACAAGGGTTCTTCTCAATCGGATATGGCTGAAAAAAAAAAAAAAACTCTCGGTCTCCCTTTTTCTTTGTTGGTTTGAGCAAAAAAAAAAAAAAAAAAAAACTCTCGGCCTCCCTTTCTCTTTGTTGGTTTGAGCAAAAAAAAAAAAAAAGATGCACCCAGTCAGTTTTCTCTCTCTCTAATTTTCTCTCTCTCCCTCCCGGTCTCTCTCAATTTTCTCTCTCTCAATTTTCTCTCTCTTAGTCTCTCTCTCTCCCGGTTTATCCCTCTTTCTCGGTTTCTCTCTCTCTCCCACTCTCTGTTTCTCTCGGTCTCTCTCCCTCTCTCAGTTTTTTCTCTCTCCCGGTCTCTCTCTTCTCTCTCTCTCTCCCAGTCTCTCTGTTTTTTCCCTCGGTCTCTCTCCTTCTTTCTCCTTTTCTTCTCCCTCCCCCAATTTCTCTCTCTCTCGGTCTCTCTCTCTTTTCTCTCTCTCACGGTTTCTCTCTCTCGGTCTCTCTCCCTTTTTCTCAGTTTTCCCTCTCTCTCAATTTCTCTTTCTCTCTCTCTCCTAGTCTCTCTGTTTTTCTCTCGGTTTCTCTCCCTCTTTCTCCTTTTCTTCTCTCTCTCCCAATTTCTCTCTCTCGGTCTCTCTCTCTTTTCTCTCTCCCGGTCTCTCTCTCTTTTCTTCTCTCCCTCCCGATTTCTCTCTCTCCCAATTCCTCTCTCTCGGTCTCTCTCTCCTGATCTCTCTCACTCCCGATTTCTTTCTCTCTCTCCCGGTCTCTCTCTCTCTTTTTTTCTCTCCCACCCGGCCTGATCTCTGCCCCCCTGAGTATCTTGAGGAGCTCTCCCAATTGCAGGATGCATTGCCAACATTTCCAGATGAAGAGGCATTTTCATGCATTGAGAGAGAATTGGGATTGTCAATTGATTCCATTTTCTCATGCATCTCTCCATCCCCAATTGCAGCGGCCAGTTTGGGCCAAGTTTACAAGGCTCAATTGAAGTATTCTGGGCGTGTTGTTGCTGTGAAGGTGCAGAGGCCTGGTATAGAAGAAGCTATAGGACTGGACTTCTATCTGAGTGCACCAGGAGCTGAACTATGTCCAGGAAGGGAAGAATGCACGGAGATTTAAGAAGTTGTATGCAGACAAGGCAGATGTCCTTGTTCCAGATATCTTTTGGGATTACACCAGTGCAAAAGTCCTTACAATGGACTGGGTAGATGGTGTTAAATTAAATGAGCAAGAAGCCATTGAGAGCCAAGGGTTAAAGCTCTTGGGTTTGGTGAATACAGGTATTCAGTGCAGTCTTAGGCAGCTGTTAGAGTATGGATATTTTCATGCAGACCCTCATCCTGGCAATCTTTTGGCGACACCAGAAGGGAAGCTAGCTTTTCTTGATTTTGGAATGATGAGTGAGACCCCAGAGGAAGCAAGATATGCTATTATAGGCCATGTTGTTCACATGGTAAATCGTGACTATGAAGCAATGGCCCGTGACTACTATGCCTTGGATTTCTTGTCCCCAGATGTAGATGTATCTCCAATTGTGCCAGCACTCAAGAACTTTTTTGATGATGCCCTTAATTCTACAGTGAGCGAGCTCAATTTCAAAACGCTGGTGGATGGTTTGGGTACTGTTTTATATCAGTATCCATTTACTGTTCCTGCCTATTATGCATTGATATTGAGATCACTCACTGTGCTGGAAGGTTTGGCTCTTTATGCTGATCCTAATTTTAAGGTGCTGGCCTTCATATCCGTATTTTGCAAAAAGGCTTCTCACGGATCCAAATCCTTACCTCAGAGATGCACTAATTGAGTTACTTTTCAATGATAGTAGATTCAGGTGGAATAGACTTGAGAACTTGCTTGTTCAGGGGTGCAAGGATAGAGATTTCACAGCTAGAGAAGCTTTGCAACCTGTTCTAAAGCTACTAATGGGCCCTGATGGTGAAGAGCTACGTGCTTTAGTTGTTAAAGAGGCTATCCGAGTCACAGAAGCTATTGTAATCAGCACAACAATTGATACATATAATGCCATTCCTGAGTTTATGAGGTCCCTATTTTTCAACGGTAATGCAACTGGACCTTTTGCAATTAGTGGCAGTGAACAAGGCAGCATGTTGGAACTTAGAGATCGTGTGTACAGAGTGGAGTCTTCTAAGATCTTCAGAGAATTTTGACCCAGCCCTTCTGCAGCCTATTTTACAAGTCCTTCAAGAACCAGCAGCACGCAACCTCAGTGAGCGTGTTGTTGGAGGGATTACTCAACGTCTTGCAGCACGATTGCTGCAATAAGTTCTCCGTGCTTCATCTACAGTTCCTGCAACTCCATAGAAGCTGTAAACTAAGAGAGTATCAGTTCAAGAGTAAATATTTGTAAAAATTTTATGATATAATTGGCAGCTATTTTGGGTTGCTCGCTCTTTCAAAAAAAAAAAAAAAAAAAAACCCGTTTGGCCTCCTTACCCACGGTCATTGCAAACTTGAACTGGTGGAGCCCATTGCTGAATCCCCTCGAGCTCAAGTCCTTCCCACAAATACAATTTGGTTATGATTAAAATCAGTGGAGTCTAAAACCTTGATCAAGTCTAGATGGATTCGTCCTTCTTCATCTACAGTCTCTTAATTTTAAGCAATGGAATCCATAACATGATCATCTTTTGTTTGAAATTATCATGATGAGTCCACTTGGAGTAATTTACCAAAGAAATAATCCTATTTTTAGGATATTTCGAGGGAAATCATACAAAAAAAAAGATGCGGAGTTTCTTTCCAAATCAACTTTGGGTCAAAATTTGATTTCAAACCAATGTCTCAAATTGTTTTTCATGAAAACCCATAAAAGCCAATCTCTTTCAAAATTACATCTTTGCATCTCATTTTAAATCATGTCAAGCCAAGTCAAAATCCAAACTTTGATTTTTGAAAATGAACCAAAAATCCATGAAGATCCAAACCCAAATCCATTTTCTCTAAAACTTTTGAATTTCTTAAAACCTCAGGGATTCTTTTTGTGGGTATTCCTCACATCCCCACAGAGACGCCACTCTGGATATCTATGAAAAAATAGGTCAAAAGAAAATCAAATTCATTTCCAAAACCCAAACAAAATTCATAAACTTCTGAATTTTCTAAATACCTAAGGGATTCCTTTGTGGGTGTTTCCCACACTCCCCACGGAGATGTTACTTTTGATATCCGTAAAAATAGGGCAAAGAAATTCAGATTTCTTATGTCTTTTCAAAATTCCGTCATCAAACCCTTCATGGTTTTTATCAAAATTTTCAAATTCCAAAGTTTAGGCCTACAACCTACCTTGACAAACTGTCTTTTCATTAAGCCATCCATCATTCCCACAGATTGGCTATTTCGAGGCACAATGATTATAGTACTATAATCATTGCACCTCGAGGGGGCACTTGTTGACCTATAAAATTGCAAATGCTGCAGTGAAGACACATCATCTCAGCTTAATTTAGGCTACAGAGATTATTTGCAGATTCTGGGGAATCACTATGAGAACCGGCATTCCATGAAGATCAAGGTAGCTGGAACTCTCAGAGGAAGTTCAAATTTCAGGTTGAACAGACATCATCGAACTCAAAAGCCACAAACATGTCAGCCTGAAGTCAGTTCCCCCCCCCAAGCCAAGGGGTCACTGACCAAAGTCCTGCTTTCCGATGTCCAAAATTAATGAAATTTAGATGTGAAGCTTCGGTCATGCTCAGAAGATATTTTGCAAATTTTCAAGATGAAAAGACTCTGTTTGGCCTAAATTTCATTACATGTCAGCTTAGAGGATAGTAATCCCGAATTTGGAGGTCATCGGCTAAGATCTTACTTCCAGAAGGCCAAAGCAGATAAAATTTGGAACAAATGCTAAAAGAATGCCCCAAGTTATTCTCCCAAAGTTTCAAGTCAAGGGGAGGCTGTTCGGATAGAAAACAGGCTAACTGCCTCAATGTGGAGTGAATAGTGACCTAACGCATGCAATGAATAGGTTACTGTTCGAAATCCTACTTCCTCAAATCCAAACTGCATGAAATTTGGATAAATACTCCAAGATGTTCTTGACGTCAGTCCCTCCAAGTTTCAAATCAAACCGGGGTCATTTGGGCTTCAAACAGCTGAAACAAGGGCCCACTGTCATAAAAAAAGTCAACTGGAGAGTTGACCAAGTTCAGATGGTCAAACAAAGCTGAAACTTCTGCGACACACTCAAAATAGTGTCAAGAAGCATCCCTCCAAGTTTCGTGGCGATTGGACACCGTTTGGGCCCCGAACAGGCGGAAACAAGCCACATATGCAAAATTCCAAGAATGGGCCTTGGGAGTGACCGGGGCCCACAAACAAAAGGAGTTGACCAAGTTCAGGTGGTCAAACTGAGCTGAAACTTCTGTGACACACTCAAAATAGTGTCAAGAAGTATCCCTCCAAGTTTCGTGGCGATTGGACACCGTTTGGGCCCCGAACAGGCGGAAACAAGCCACATATGCAAAATTCCAAGAATGGGCCTTGGGAGTGGCCGGGGCCCACAGACAAAAGGAGTTGACCAAGTTCAGGTGGTCAAACAGAGCTGAAACTTCTGTGACACACTCAAAATAGTGTCAAGAAGTATCCCTCCAAGTTTCGTGGCGATTGGACACCGTTTGGGCCCCGAACAGGCAGAAACAAGCCACATATGCAAAATTCCAAGAATGGGCCGTGGGAGTGACCGGGGGCCCACAAACAAAAGGAGTTGACCAAGTTCAGGTGGTCAAACTGAGCTGAAACTTCTGTGACACACTTAAAATAGTGTCAAGAAGTGTTCCTCCAAGTTTCGTGGCGATTGGACACCGTTTGGGCCCCGAACAGGAGGAAACAAGCCACATATGCAAAGTTCCAAGAATGGGCCTTGGGAGTGACCGGGGCCCACAAACAAAAGGAGTTGACCATGTTCAGGTGGTCAAACTGAGCTGAAACTTCTGTGACACACTCAAAATAGTGTCAAGAAGCATCCCCCCAAGTTTCGTGGTGATTGGACACCGTTTGGGCCCTGAACAGGCGGAAACAAGCCACATATGCAAAAATCCAAGAATGGGCCTTGGGAGTGACCGGGGCCCACAAACAAAAGGAGTTGACCAAGTTCAGGTGGTCAAACAGAGCTGAAATTTCTATGAAACTCTTAAGATGGTGTCAAGCAACATCTCTCCAAGTTTCGTGATGATTGGACATCATTCGGGCCTCAAACAATGGAAAATAGACCGCATATGCAATGTTCCAAAAGTGGGCCTTGTCCGTGACCGGGGCCCAATTAATGAAAAAGTTGACCAACTTCCTGAAGTCAAAATGGGCTGAAGTTTTTATGACATATAGAAAATAGTGTTAAGAAGCATCCCTCCAAGTTTGGTGGCAATCGGACTTCGTTTGAGCCCAAAACAGATGAAAATGGACCACATACCCGAAAAACCTGAAATTGGGCCTCGTCCGTGGCCCAGTCTGCGGTCACGGACCTTCAAGGGAGGTTTCCCACGATTTTGGGTGGTTTCCCTCCACTCCTCTTCGAAATCCAACTCCCCACAACTGCTATTAACTCCCCAAAACTGCACAAAACTGATTGGGAGTCTATAAAAAGAGGAAATTTGGAAGAAACAAGGAAACACACACACATAAGGAAGAAAAGTGAAGAAATTGAAGAAAGTCACCACCTAAGGCAACAAGGAGCAAGCTCTAGCAGCACTTCCACGACCATTCCCACCTTCTTTTCTTAGTTTTAAAGGTGAGCAAGAAAATTCAGAAGGAGAGAAGGAAGGGAAATGGCCAAAGTCCATACCATGTTCGTACGATGCCAATTTTTGAGAGGATGACATTGTCACCTCTGTTTCTCTCATTCGTAGGGCTTCTTAGCCATTACAAGAGTTGTGAAAGAAGCCTCTCTAGGCCTCATTTTGTTCCTTGAAAATGATAGGTTCAAATGACACAACTCCGGCTTCAAATTTGCCCATTTCGGACTTGAAACAAAAATGCAGTCCGTAAGCACAAATGATGAGTTACAGCGGTTTCAATTGGTTCCATGATGAAATGTGATCTTCTTGATGGTTGTCCACCGCTCCAAAGTCATGAGAATGGAGTTCCAACACTTGAAAGAAGTTCCAAGAAAGAACCAACGTGAACAGCACAAGAAACGGAGGCACAAGGCCATTGTCTGTCAGTGACCGTGACCCCCGGTCACTGGCAGGTTCCAGTGACCGCGGGTGAGCCACGGTCACTGGAAGGCCCCAGTGACCGCGGGTGAGTCACGGTCACTGGAACGGGGCAGTGACCGCGGGTCACGGTCACCCCCCATTTTTTCCCCTTTTTCCACATTTTCTTCCACCTTATGTACATTTTCTTGTATTTTCCAAATTGAGATCACATCTGAGACTTGAGGGAGGGGTTGTAAACTTTCAAAATGTATGTAAACAACCTGCATCCCCGCGGTCAGGGCACTTGAACCCATGTAAACAAAAGGGAAATTAATGATGAACTGTAATTATTTTCCCATTCTTCTTAACGCTTAAAGTGCGTGAATGTCGGACCTTGATTCCGTAATTCATTTCCACGCATATACATTTTTAAGCGCGATCAAGGGGTATCCTCAGGAGTGTGATCCACGGCCCTCTCAGGCCTGATATCACCGACCCTCTAGATCTATCTTTGGCAACAACCAGGACCACCCCTTTTTCTCCAGCCAATGGAAAATGGATCCGAGCATGATCCACCGATCCTCTTCTTCCATGCAGATCCAATCCGCCAATCGCAAAAGCTCTGAGCAATCTCAACCTTGGTTTGATACCACTTGTTGGGAAAAGCAGCACAGCGAAAACTACCCGCAATCGATGAATCAACTACAATGAACATATAATCACACCATCAAGCAATCACACACATGAACACAGCAATTTTATGTGGCTCAGCAACTTTGCCTACGTCCACAAAGGAGAGAACTCATCTATCATGATCCCATCTCAATCCCCTAAGATCTAGGGTTCAGTAAATCAATATATATAGTTTCTGCTTTCTTGGTCAATAAGAAAACCTATACATAATGACTAAAGTACCTCTAACCATGAACCTCGGTTCTAACTAAACCAGATGACCGATCCAACTAAACCAGAACACAAGACAAAACCCAACACATACAACTCTAAGCTAAACCCAACTCCTAACTTCCTTCCGCAGGTCTCATAAACAAAGGAAACACCTGAGCTAACATCCACTAGATCCCATAGAAAAGGAAAAAAACTGAAGAAGGCGTTATTTACTTGCCCAATTACTAGGAGTTTGAATGGCTCTGCTCCTTTGCCTCATCTCCCATAATAAAAATTCTCTTCTAGAACTGTAGGGGCGTAGGAAACACCCCTACCACAAAGAGCTCTTCACCACATGGCCAAATCCTACTCCCTTGATTTGATTTTGCTTTCCGAGCCCAAGATCAAGTTCCCTTCTTTTAATCAGCTGAACTTAAGTTACCTTGGCTTTGACATCTTTCTCTCCAACTCTCCCTCAAATAATCTTAGCTCTATTTGGTGCCTCCAAAAATCTGTCTCCTATTTCTCTACCTCCTTCAGGTCACATTTGGTAAACGTGATCATTGCAGATTTTCAACCTGAAATCCGCGGGTTCTAGATATACCACGTTTGGCAACACGGTGGAAAGCAGATTTCCACTAATTCCCAAAATTCCGCAGCAAGGCCCAATCGGATCCCACCTTTGCACAGTATGCATTTTCTTCATCAAATTAATGGGTGGGCCTCCCCTTGATGATCTAGAATGATAGATGTAAGCAGGACCCCCAAAACGACAATTGGACCAAGTTTCAGCCGTTGATTCTTTTTAGATGTGATGATATTTTAAAAAAACTTGATCAACGTTCTATGCATAGATTTGGACTTCTATGGGCCACTTTTGAAAAATCCAGACCTTTAGATTTGATCTAAAGGTCAAGAACAGCTATGGGACTTACTTTTATAATGTGGGGCCTTGTAAATCATGATATATTGGCCAAAACATTCTAAGCCATTGATTTCTTAAAGGTCTTTTCCCTGGAAATCCTCTCTTTTACCAAACTTGATTTTTTTAAAGAAAGATGGATTGATTTCGGGCTTCAGGAGAGATTCTTTGAAACTATAGAATCCTCTCATCTCAACGCACCGTTGCCAAATGTGCCATCAAGGATTTCTCCACACAACACCTCACGGTCCCTCTTTCAATCCCTGGTAATGACCGTAATTTTCTAGTCACTGGAGTCTATGGTTCCACTGATTACCGTCCAAGGAGGGACCTATGGAACTACATCATTAACAGAACGACAACTACCGTTCCTTGGTGTGTCATAGGAGAACCTAATGCCATTCTCTCTCCATCTGAAAAATTGAGTCTTAAAGCCCGGCAACCATTTCAGTCAGACTTCCAAAATACTTTTGCTTGCTTCTGGGTTATAGGACATTGGTTTCAGAGGGAATAATTTCACTTGGTCTAACATCCGTCAAGGCAATGCTTACGTTGCTATGCGGCATAACAGGGCCCTAACTAACTCTCACTGGCTTGACACTTTCCATGACGACTTAGTCACTCACCTTGCCAGATTTTCCTCTGACCACAACCCCATTCTGCTGAGCCAAAGCCTTCCTCACTCTCCTCATAACATATCTTTTAGATTTGAAGAGATGTGGTTGCAGCATCCCTCCTTTATGAACTTGGTAGAAAGCTATTGGGCAGTCAAATCGGGCAACCCTCAATTCGTATTAGCACAAAAGCTGAAGCACTCAAAACTTCTGGTCATCTGCAAAAGAAGATATTAGCTGCTGAGCTTCAGGTAGTCGACTACATGCTAGCAAAGGAAGGAATACCTTAGCTGCACAAGGCAAGTGGGAATTCAAATACTGGTGTTGAGAAGTGATGATTCACGAATTTCAATGTGTAAATGGTGGGCAAGTAAGATTGAGATCGACCATGGGAGCAACACTTGGCTAAACGGTTCCTGCAACTATAATTCAATTGAGAAAGCTACTATTTCTCAAGCATCGTTATCTCCATGCAAATGACACATGTATGAAAATCCAGGCAAAATTAACATCTGTTAGGATGAACCCAAACAACTCATCTGTTTCGCTACACCCAAAGTTGACGTACGCAGAAGCATTTTGTGCATACTATGGCTATGCCCTTTTTGTGGGTTAAAATGTACTATAGATAAGCCGTGTTTCTTCGAAAACTTAGCTCATAAATATTGTACTACGGCCAAGTCGTGTTTCCGCAAAAAATTTAGCCGTCAATTATACTACGGCTAAGCTGTGTTTCCACAAGAGATACTCTGCTAATGTCACCTCTAAGTGCGATGCTCTGATAATCTCGCCTCTGAGTGAAAAACACTTTCGCCAGTGACAATTGAGAGACAACACTTTTGGACTTGCAAAACGGGCAGACTTGACAAAATTCGGGTCGGGTGAACTTAAATCCAAATTTGTTGATTGTAACCTTAACCTGACCCGGTTTTAAAAATAGTTGAAATCCTTTAACTCGTACCCATGGCTAGTCAACCCAATCTAATTCGCCTTCGTATTTGATGCGAGTTGGGTCAAGTTGACCTGCCTAACCTATTCATTTCTCATTTTGTGTACTATCTAATTCATTTTATGTAGTTCAATTTTATTTGTTAAGTTCTCCTTGCATTTGAATTCATTTAAAATATTAGTAGAATACCCCCGGCTTAGCACTGGCGAATAAAAGTCATAGAAAAAATGTAGTAATTTAAGCATAAATAATAAAAATTGGCCAATCTAATATCTAATGTAGATAAAAGTTGTGACCAGTAATTGAAATGCTAATATCGGAGACTTTTCAATAATCACCACCACTTATTTCCTATATTGAGAATTTATAATTCTTCATAAAAAATTCTAAATAAAAAAAAAATTAAATAAAAGATTTTGTAACTTAAGTATAAAATTAAAGAAAGTACATGAGATCTTCAATGCAAACAGAAGCAGTGAAATGGGGGAAAAATGAGATAAAAAGTTTTTAAGGAGAACAACATTATCAGTTCTCTCTCAGGCTATGACCAAGGATAGTGAAAATAAAAAAAAAAGGGTGGCCCAGTGCGTGAGACTCCCGCATAGTAGGGTCTGGGGAGGGTAAGATGTACGTAGCCTTACCTTCATTTTGAAGAGGCTGTTTCCGTGACTTGAACCCACGTCCTCCAGGATGCTACCATTAAGCTTATACCACTAGGCCAAGCCACCCTTCTACCAAAGATAGTGAAATTCTCGTTTATTAATTTAATTAGAAGAAAAAGAAAAGATCATAAACTATAGTTGCCAGAAGAAGTGAAAGAATGGGCATAAAAGTGAGACAAAAATGCATACTTGAGAATTAAAAAAAGCCAAACCAGAAGAAAATAAAACATAGTGACCTATTGATGCAAAAAAAAAAAAACCAAATACGTGATTTGAGTGACCGCTTAAAAGACTCCCAAAACTTGATTAATTGTTATGAGTAGAGCTTCAAAGGGAAAAGAGTTATGGCATTATTCTTGCATGTTGGAGTCGGGTCCCAGATCGATGGAGAGAGCTTTGATAAGGCGTGCATATTATCCATGATTTTCAGCCATTATAGGAATTGTAGAATTTTGCACTTTTGAGAATCAAATATGAAGAGTAGGAGGAGATGAAATGGTATATCACTGTTCATGTTTGAATTGGAATGAAGAGATATCAGGGGAAAAAATTGTTCTTGTTAATGAGTCATTAGTGGGGTATTAGTTGGGGCCGGGCCACTAAAGTATTCCTATTAATGGAGCCTTATTAGGGCATTAGTAGGACTGATATTAGTAGAAGGTCAAAAATTGTAGATAAGTCAAAATCAAATATGAAATTGGTATGAAATTGACAATTGGACTCAACTAGCTTAATATATTATAATTGCATTGAAGATGAATTTATAATTTATTAATTTTCAATTTGTAAAAGATGGGCCCAAAATCCATAAATATTTTCTAGCCCATTTATTATGATATTCCGTTTTCAATTTTATAATTCCATATTTGGGTATGAGTATACGACTTATCAATGTTAATTTTTTCCATTCATATCCATATTTTAGAAGTAAATTTCTATGCCAATATAAAAATAAAAGGCACATATCAATATTTCAATTGCAAAAACAGCATATTGTCAAATAAAAAATAATTTATATTCTAAGTATAAAAATCTTGCATAACTCCTCCGCATAAGATTAAGAGTATATAGTTTAAAGCTGACATGAATAAGCAAAGTCACATGAAAATTGAAAATTCATGGTAAATTAGTAAAATCTAAGTGGTTCAAACAGGTTAAGTAGGTCAACCTTAATATGACTCGTTTTTATATGGGTTAGTAAACCCTAACAGTAACCCGAAGTATATTTGAAAAAGTCAGGTTAGGTGGGTTAGAAACAGATAAAGTTGAACTGGGTTGGTAGGTGGGCTGGATTTTCCCAACTCTAAAAATGTCCAAGGTAGGAGTGTAAAAAACTTTGTTGATTCATAAAAGTGATCTAATCCGCGGTATTTTAACTGATCTAATGGTTAATGGTTTGGTGACAGATTGAAAAAAATCATAATCCATTAGTAACGGTTTGGTGATAAATTTTACCCTTAATCCACTGATTTAAACCGATCTGAACCGTTAAAATTATATATATATATATATATTTAAAGACAGCATTTTAGCGATTCATCATCCAACTTTCAATCTTAACCATTCACTTTCCATATAAAATAGTGGGAAAACAGTTGGCACTACCGTTAATGGATTGAACGGTTTTAATTGAACTAAACCGTTGATCTCCGCTTCAGTTCGATTCAGTTCAGTTTTAATAAACAACAGATTGGCTACAGATTACAAAACTGTCAATCCATACGTATTGATTGGTGACAGATTAAGCTTAATTCGATCTAACCCGAACCATGTACACCCTAATCCTAGGCATTATACGAGCACAAAGGCTTCATTAATCCAAATTCTCTACGTTCATGAAGTAAGAAGGTGAAAACATGTGAGGTTTTTTGGGTTTTAAGAGTAATAGGAGAGCATTGAACTTGTCGCCGGTGTAAAAGACTTGCAACGAATTCGATGCTCCCCAATTATATGAAAAAAAAAAAAAAAAAAACTAGAGTGGTCACATGTGACAATGTTAGGGCACCTACATCTTAGATAAGGTTTATGACTTGGGGTTCCACGTATATGGTTTTTTGGGTAAAATCCTCAAAAATTAAAAAATATAAGTAAAAGAGAAAACTCTATAGTCTCTATATTTTGCGTGTCGTATAAATAATTTAAAATGGCCTTAATTTATAGAGTTGGAAGTAATACTTTGAATATGGGTCCAATCCACCCATGAATGAATTGAAAGACACACCTCATCCAAAAAGCATAGAAAAAGCTTTTTAAAAAAATATAAAATTTGAATTATTTTGAAAAGACAAACTCAAACTCTCAAGAGCACCTTGAGTGACCTGTCTTTTGTCAAAATGACACAGTTAGAATTCTTTGCGTCAATCAGTTTAGACATAAACTAGTTTTTTTATAAAGGTTAATCAAAACCATTCAAGTGTGGGCATCAATTATGATATAATTTTTTTAGAAAGAAGTTTTTGTGAATATGATACACTAATTTATTTATGTTGTAATTGAGACCCACATAAATAGGACTGTTATCTAATTTGGAGGAATGTTATGAGTATCCATCCCTCACCATAAGCTGAGGGACATTTACACAATTGAGAATATTCATATGCAAAAGAGGAAAAGCCATTTATGATTATATGCAACAGAGGAAAAACACTATGGTGAAGGAAAGATGCACATGAATATTTGTCTTTAATCTGCATTGTCTTGCGCATAGAGTTTATTTACTTTGACCCTTTGTTATTGCATTGACTGTGAAATTCTTAAGCTTGTAAATTAATTTGTCATTTATGTGATTATGTATTGGTTTATGTGATGTATCTTACATCATTGATTATATTTATCAGTGTGTAACTTTACGACAAATACTAATCAATTATCGATTGGAGAATGAAATAATGATGTTTTTCTTGTGTCTGTATTTTTTAAAGATACAAAGTAGGTAATTTTCATTGGATGGCATTTTTGCATTGTGAATAGTCCACCATCAATATGATCCATTAGATTAGATTGTCGGTCATGGTCACCACATCATCGATTAGATTATAAATCATGCACATTGCATCATCAATCAAAACACGGATCATAGATATTGCATCATTATTCATTAAATTAAATCAGAGACCTTAGATATGAATAATTTTAAAAAAAAAGTACGAGACTACCCGTTGAAGTACTTCTATAAAAAAATACCAATGTACATGGGTGAAATTGAGGTAAAGGAAGTAGAAATTATTGTGAAAGCCCCCTAATTTCTCATAGCGATATTATATCACAGAGCGTGACACTCTAAACCTAGAGGGAGATGGGCTTACTGACATAGCAATGGTTCTAACAATAACTTACTCTAAACTTCTATTACAGTTTAACGGAAAGTTGATCAAATATGTATTGAACACTAAGGGCACATTTGTGCAAGCACCGTTTCCACGGAAAGAGGAAATTAAATTGTCACGTCAGCAATTTCCATAGTAATTGAAAACCTCAGAAAAGGAGTTCTGCGGAAATATGAAACTCATGTTTAATGTGAATATGTTTTCCTTAATGAAATGATGCAAATGTTGTTTGGTACAGTTATGGATTTCTTATGGAAAATTAGTTTTTTTTTATGTGAAAATGAATTAGGAAATGAAATTATAAAGGGGCATCAACTTTTCCATAAAAATGAAAGTCCGATGGCACCCCCCCCCCCCCAACCATGGGAATTTTGTTTCCCCATGAGTGAGAATTTCGTTTCTAATCTTCTCAAGGAAAAGTCGGGCATTGCAATGACGTAACGGAAAAGCGGTTACAAAGAATTGTGTTGCACCAAACACATTAAAAATGAGTTTTTTGAAGAAAACTATTGACTTTTCCATAGAAAATGGTTACACAAACATATGTCAACCTCTCCTCTGTTTGCTTTCTCTAAAACTCGGATGGTGAATCCAAGTATCATCTTTTCTTCTTCTGCTCTCATGCTTTCGACCTTTGGAAATGGATTCTCATGGCTATGGGTTGCATCTCCTCTCATTTTAGGCCCTGCTTCTTATGGTCCATCCTCTCCTCTGGATGTGATAAGCTTGCTAAGCAAGGTATGGTTATAGTTTTTTTCTCTACAATTTATGTCATTTGGCAATTTAGGAATATGAGTAGATTTGATAATAACGTTCCTTCCATTCATTTCTTGAAATGGCTTCTTTGGATCCAACTAAATTTAGCTTTGGATCAACTGCAAAAGCCTTTCCTTGGAGCTTCCACTTTCTGCCTTCAATAATGTCTTAAGAGATGCTCCTCTGTAAAGTTTTTCATCTTTGCTTTCTTTTTGTTTGCTATGCTCAGGTCTGTTGAGCATGGATCCCATTTTTTTGAACTTCTATATCTTCCTTTTGGGAGCTTCTTTTTTCAACTCTTGCTCCTTCTTCTCTTTAATACAATTTGCCTTTTAGCAAAGAGAGAGAGAGAGAGAGAGAGAGAGAGAGAGAGAGAGAGAGAGAGAGAGATTCCTTGTAGTGCAGTTTTTTATAATTGAAATTAGTGGAAATTTTGATTTATTCCAAATTTACCCATCTTTGATATTTGTACATGGTATTCTGAATTTGCATGAGGGCACATTTGGTAACGGTCTATGGGGATGAGGGGATTCTTTAGTTTCAAAGAATCCATCTTGAAGCCTGGAATCGGCCCATCTTCCCTAAAAAAAAAAACCATGTTTGGCAAAAGAGAAGATTTCTAGGGAAGAGACCTTTAAGAAATTAACGGCTTTGAATGTTTTGTCCAATATTTCATGATTTGCAAGGCCCCATGTTATCAATTTTGATCCCATAGCTGTTCTTGGCTGCTATATCAAATCTAACGATCTGGATTTTTCAAAAGGTGGCCCACATGCGTCCAAATCTATGCATGGAACATTGATCATTTTTTTAAAACTATCACACCTAAGAAGAATCAACGGTTGAAACTTGGTCCCATGGCCGTTTTGGGGGTCCTCCTCACATCTAACGGTATATATCATCAATCCCCGGCCCACCCACTGATTTGATGAAAAAAAGGTGAGTTGGCCGAAATCATGCCCTGCTTACTTGTCATCTGCTTTTTCACGCTTGGGTGGAAAGGCCGGATCCGAGGGGGAGTGGGAGCCTAACCGTGGCTTTCCACATAGGGCGGAAAGCAAAAGGTAGCTTTTTGCTTTCCATGCGTTGCCAAACATGGATTTTTCGAAAATCCGCAGCGAGGACGTTTGGCAAACGTGCCCTAAATGTTGCTAGCATATCCTCCAAAGACTTTGGTTGGGGTGGGGGAGGTCGTGGTGGTTCATATTGTGCATTCTGGTTGGGGGCACATCTGGACCATTTGTGGGAGGAATTTTTTGGGGATAGGAGCCTGGTTAGCATTGGGCTCATTTTTTTCTAAAAGTTTGTGTGCGGTACTACTCAATTAATTGTTGACTGCGTTTGATATGCGTTGGTAGTATTCGCCTATTCATGCAACACCTATTTGAACGTGGGATTGATGGGCAATCCACAAAGTGGGTTGTTTATCATTTACTGATTCCATGGCTTTGATTTTTCTTGTTAGGAAGGCAGTCTTGGAATTGACATCATCATCATCATCATCTTAAGTAGGTACATTCTCCATAAAATGTCTCCTCAAAAAAATCTCCATTTCCCCGGGCCAAGTCAGGGTACCATCTCCATGTTAGCAATAATAATAAAATCACCTGAACTGTGCCCCTCTCACAGGGCTTTCCTTTTTGCTACATAATCCTAGAAGATCATCTTCATCTATAAAAGAATCTCGTCCCCTCATGATTTCCATCGGTTGTTTCCTGCGTTTCGCGGGAGGAACATTGATTAGGATTGCTGCTTTCATGGATTCAGTGTTGCTAACTTCATATCTTTTAGCTCCTTGGATTCTTGATTGGCATTCAATTCATTAAGAGAGGATTTCGAAAGGAAGGCCTGATTGGAGAAAGAGTGCCTGCGAGACCTGAATGATCGGTTGTTGTCCTGATCGATGATGTTCCAGAACGCTAGCCTCACCGAGCAGGACTAGATATGCACTGTGCGAATTGTTGTTTTCTGATTGAACTTTAAAGTTTGAACCATTGTTTTAAGCTTCTTCTTAACTCGTGTTGCTTTGAGCTTCTTGTTACCTTATCAAATGGTCAAGAGCACAAAATGATTTTATTTATATAGAGAGGAAACTTTTTACAGTCAAGTTTCAAATAAATCGAATAAAAATGATGAAGAAAACTCATGAAGGATGCATCCTCCACTTTTGGGGAGGAGCTAGAGGCCTGAGCTAGCCCAGGCAAGCTACATTGGGTCTGCAGTTGTCGCAAGCTGGTCCATGGACATCTCGGCAAATGACTTCTACTTCATTTTTTGAAACTGCAGAGGTTATATCAATATCACTTAGAGTGACGTTGGTGCACCCTTTTGGCCCAGAGCATTCCAGAGCTATCGCATCAACCACGGTTGTAGTCCCTCGAACTCCAATGAAACTCACATCGCTAACTTCAATGCCTCGCTCCTTCACAGGGTCCTATCAATTTGCTCAAAAGAAACTTTTGATCAGCAAATAGTACAAATTGATAATATGAAATTATAAATCATGACCCAAGTTGTTAGAAATTTCATATGCTAGAAGAATTTTAACTAAAAGTGTCAAAAGCACTAGACATATAGGGGCAGAACGAGAAAAGGGTTTTTTCTTTTCTCTTATTTTATTTTATTTTTTGGGTTTTTTGGGTTTTTTTTTTTTTTTGGTGGGGTTGGTGGGGGGTGTGCTTTGCAGTAAATCCATAAAAATTCAAGGAAATTCTATGCCTTTCTACAATAGGCCCCCAAGTAAAGTTTTTTCGTTCTGCAATTTAAAACATATAGTTGCTATTTGAAGGAGAGTGAGATTGGGTCATCTTACTTTATCTGAGCTAAAATAGAACTGATCGATAACAATGGCATATTTGACTTCATCCAAAGTAATGTCCTGGAAAGAGATTCCTCTCACATACCCAGATCCTCCCTGATCACAAATAAAAAAGTCTGAAGTCTTTACCAATTGGAAGGGTGCAAGGAAAATTGCAGTTTGTTACATACATATATGTAAATGAAACCCACAAAGCAGAAGCTCAATTACCTGCCATGTTTTGATCCTTACTCCATTCATAGTTCCAATGAACTTAGAATGGGACACTTGAATTTGTTCCACGATTCCAACCGTTCCATCCTTTCCTAAGCTTCCAACGCTGAAATAGTGAAACCAAATGAGTTGGAAACCCACAACTCTTTTAATTGAGTATAATTGTTTGAAACAAATAATATTCATGGCTCCAATTCTATGAGAACAGTATTAAAAATCAAACTGCAAATTGCTTTTGTGTTCTAGTCACCTAATACCATGACCAGGCCCACATGTGATGTAGCTAACGTCAACGTTTGAGGTGTCATTGAGAAAAGAAATGCAGTCATCTCCTGCGAATCAACCCCACCAAATAAAAAGGAGCAAAATTGAATACTAAAATTGATTAGAGAATGCATAGTCATGTGAAATACCTGTTCCTATTGTACAATTGTAAATTTGAACATCTTTGGATGATCCTACATTAATTCCATCTGTATTTGGTGATTCATCGGGAGCTGTAATAGTGAGGTGAGAGATGACAGCTCCATTGCATTCGAACATATGGATGTGATTCTTTGGGTTGTCAAAAAGATGAAGGCCTCTGAGAACAAGGCCATTGCAAAAAGCAAACGACATAGCCTAGACCCAACACCCAAAAGAAAAGAATACCATGTAAGAAAGCTTTAATTTCTTGCAGTTTTGTTACCTTTGAAATGGCCACCACAGAACTTGTGTCTAGACTGCTTGTTTACTGGCATCACTATTTGTATATACTTATAGGTATGCACCCACTCAAATGGACTCTATATTATATATATATATATATATATGCTGTCGATTCAACAGTCCTGTCAAATTAGACGGACCCCAAAATTGATAGATATATGCAATTAAGGGGGGTCACGTCACGTCACGTGTGTGGTGCATTTGGATGGACCAAATGGACCACCCATTAGGCCCCACTACAGAAAATGGTCCATGTGGACCCTGAGGACCTTCTGCACTGCATCATTTGCGATGATGAGCTTGTGCGACATTAAAGGAAATTTGCGATGATGAGTCCTGACCATTCATAATTGCCGAACGATTGTGATGAAACAAGTCTGAAAATCCATCCAAAAGAATCTCAAAAGACGGTAGTTACTAAATCTCGGAAGAAATGGAAATTTGGTTCCGTCATCTCTCTCGTCTAGTTAGGATGGGTTGCCAAATCTCTCATCCCTTCTTTCTTTCCTCTGTTGCCATCCCTCTTCCTCTCTCTCCCTCCCATCTCCCTTCTTTCTCCCCTCTTCCAACCGTTCTCTCTCTCCCTTCTCATTCAATCCTTTGATCAGTTCTAAAGAAAATGTCTAGTAAGCAGTGTTTGAGTACATGTGAAACAAGCATGTGAATAAGATCTGAATCATATTCTGAAATTGGACCTGTAAATGATTTTTTCTTCTTAATGGATAATTTGTATTAAAAAGAGAAGAAAACAAAAGACACAAGGGACCCACAGAAAATATCAAGTGAATAAGAGACAGGAACGACCATTAAATACTTTGGTTTGGAATTGCTTGAATTTCTCATAAAAGAAGATGCTGAAGTTAATCACTATGGAAACATTTTGAGGTTTTGGTCAATATATTAGTAAAATATTGAAGATTGTATATTCTAATCAAAATATCAATGTTATTTTGTCAAAAACTGTTCGAGGTCTAAGATGCATGGTAAAATATCATTGTTAGTAAGTTGTGACAATACACAGATTGGATGAATCTATTTTAATAGATGTGAGTTATCGTAGAAAACAAATGAAGATGAAAACTTTTGCCTTTGTTTTTAATTTTTAATTTTAATTTTTTTTTTTTGAATTTCTTGCAATTTTTCTGTATGTTCAGTTTTGGGGTTTACGGTTCAAAAACCAAATTGTTTTTTGCAGCAAAACTAAAAGCATGATTTCACAAAGAGACATCTCAATTTTTCCAGTCTTTACTTTGAAGTAGTTACATAGAGGAGCAAGGAAGAGAAAGAGATAGAGGAAAAAGGGGGTGCAGTTGAACGGGAAGAGGATTACACAGCGGAGAGCCTTGGAATGAAGGAGAGTGGACAACAAAACACATATGGAGGGAGAGGAGAGAGAGAGAGACAATAAAATTGAGTGGAGAAGAGAACTACAAGGGAGAGAGAGCTATGGAAACTTGTTTCAACAAGAAGAAAACGAGAAGAGAGAGAGATACCTTCCACGGCCTTTTGGCTGATAACAGAGATAGAGAGGTAAGTCTCCGTAGTAAACTTATAGGGACATGCCAGTTTCCTCCGAGATTAAAGTCCATCACAATCGTCAGCAACTAGGAATGGTCAAGATTTATCTTCCCATGTAACCTAGTGACAGGAAAGACTACTCTGCATATGTCCATCACATGGGATATTTTCTTTTTTAGACCTAATAAAGTCAAAACATATAAATACTTTCCAAAAAAGAAAATATCCTTGCATAATAATTTTGTCCATATATATGTATATGAAGATATTCTTATGATAAATAATTTTTACCATTTTTTTGTGAGAACTCTAGGTAGGGCCCAACTATCATCTAATCTAAACATTGCAATACAGGGAGAGTCTCTGATAATCACTCAACTTAAGTTTTAGTTAGATCCGAATTTACTAGATCATTGAATCGACTGTGCACTAATCCGAATAAATTTATGGGCTATAAATGAAGGAATTAGGAACATGTGATTGGAGCCAAACTTGATATGTGAGGTGATCCCACATAGACCTTTCTATTCCCCTAATCCCATCCCTAAATGGAACCCACAAGTATGCATGATAAAAAGTTCTCAATGTAAGTACGTGAGAACAGTTCTCATAGAATTAAAGCCCATATATATTAGTCGGAGTTGACATAATTGTTGTCGGGCATCTTTGTAGGAAACCAAAGTTTTTCTATGACGCCAGCAATGTGGTAGTCTTGACTCAAAATTCGTTGGAGGGGTGTATGTGTAAAATTACTTACAGTTGGTGCTTCACTTGGGCAATTCTGCAAAAGGAAAGCAAAAGGAAAAAGAAGGGTGAAAATGTTTTAACAACAATAAATTATAAAATGAGAAAAGATCAAAGGGAATTAAGAAAATGGTGATTTATTATTTCTCACTTTTATAAGTCATCTGCCAATCCACTTGTAGCCCAAGTGGTAAGGCACCTTTATTTACACATTTAAAACTAAGAATCTCTGGACTTGTTAGATGGGGACGTTAATAAGAATTGGTTGGGGTGTTTGTGCAAAAGAGGAAAAAATTCTTACAAATCATCATTGACCAATGTAGGATTAGCAGTGGGTTGGATTTGATTGAGCCAATGATAGGGCTTAAGGTATTGGTTACTTACAGCGTCAGGGTCTGTTTTGCAAGGCCACCAAATGCTTCCCTGGCCACCAATACGACCTGTTCCATCAATGGTGAGGTTATCGATATAGTTGAAATCGAGCCACGTAACAGCGTTATTCCATTCACGGATTGTGCTGGGCCCGGCCACATCCCCCAACACCTGCACACAAATGCCATAGTTAGACCTCAAATATGAAAACAACAGGGAAACCCTGACCCTAAAAATTTGAGGCGCAAGTCTAAGTCAAGGGCCCGAAAGTCTGGCATTGGCCCACCCCATTTCTAGACTTCTTTGTGTTAAATACGTCGGGTTGGGCCTAGCCTTTAAGAATGTATTGTCTGAAGCTTTGAACGTTTGACTACTGAGTAAAAATATGGGCCAAGTTCATTCCAAGGGACTAAAAAATGGCCCAATCCAACCCAATGCAGATTGGGATGGCGTGGCACTTGTGCAACCCTACTAAGAAAACACTTGCAAAGTGACAGAAGGAAATTATCTTAGCAAATAAATAAATAAAAGGAAAATTAATAAAGGAGAAAACAAGAACCTTTGATTGAATTCATGCTCTCTCTAAATTATGAATTAGAGGTCGTTACTCATTTTTCAACCCTTAACAAATTATTCCACCAATAACTACATATTACGTGAGAGAGAGAATATCGATTAGCTTAGGTATTAAAAAGCAAAGGACGGATTCTGTTTCCTTGATCACCTGAATACGAATGCTGGGCGACTTGCAGGGCCCTTCGAAAAGCGTGGGCTTCAATAGAAATGTCTTCCCTCCTGGGAGGAGTAAGGTTGGAGTGCCCTCAGAAGCAGAGCATGCTGCAGTCCATGCTTTTGTGAAAGCCTATGGGCCCAAATCAAACCCATTAGCATTACAAAATAGAAAAAAATGGAGTTAACCCTCAACCCACTGTCAGCAGCATGCAGCAGTAAAGCACCACTCAGTCTTAGGGAAGAAGGGAGTTCGCATAAAAATAAATAAATAAATAAAGCTGCACATGTTATTTCCCTCAAGTGAGTTCCAAAGAGTTACCCCCACTCACTCACGCAAATATATCTGGTAAATGCTCACTCTACCCAATGAAAATGTTCCCTACCCAACCTTGGGCCCTACGACAAGGGGAGGACAGGTGCCTCTTTCTCTCTCATGATTTTGGAGCCTGTATGGCTTCATTACTTGATATATTGATGTGCAACCATCTCTCACTATACAGTGAGGAACAAACTTGATAATTCTAATTGATTATTGCACTACATGTACGTAGTCTCATCTCATTATGGACTCCAACCAATATGCATGCACACATGCATCATTCATGAGCTCTCACAAATATAAAGGCAAATACACAAGCACACACAATGACGAGTTAGTGTTAATTCTTTTAAGAAGAAATATACTTGAGAATCATCTGTTTTGCCATCTCCAACTGCTCCAAAGTTAATAACATTAAACTTGGAGTCTGATTGAGCGGACACCAAGGAAGTTGAGCACAATAAAAAGAAAAAGGCCAAAGTCACCTACAGCATGAAACAAAGCAAAAGAAGCAATTAATATCAATTAAGAGAGAAAGAGAGAGAGAGAGAGAGAGAGAGAGAGAGAGAGAGAGAGAGAGAGCAATACCATGGTTGTATTATGAGTGATAAAAATGCAGACAAAAACAGTTGTGGGCTACTTTTTTTTCTTCCCTTTTTAATAGCCGAACCTTTGGAAATCTCTATTTTTGGTAATATATATTGATCACCTAATTTTTGCTAGGCAAATTAGATATTTTCATGACTTTCTCATTAAATAGCTTCTCTTGTGAATTGAAGCAAATTTTGTTTCCTAATGAAGATTTGAGTAAACGATTTTATCTAGATGCTGACAAGTGATGTGTTTCCCTAAATAAAAGAGAGATCACCTCTTCTGGAAATTATATGCTCCATCCTCAATCAATTTAATTTCAAGCTGGATTTGATTTGTCTCTCTCTATGATTTAGCCCTCATGAAATGATAATTCTACAACAGAAAAGGCAAATAGATTTTCCAACGTTTAGGAAGTCAAGGAGAAGTTTTCTCTTATTTCGAAAAGTTTGGAAGACAGCATAAATAAAGGAAAAAAAATACAATCATGAGAAAATTCAAGGTGCCTTCCTTTTATACATTCCTCATTTGGTTTCACTCTCACAGCATTGGAAGCTTAGGACGAGATGGATCGCTTGGGGTTGCAGAACAGATTAATGTCAACTGTTCTACTTTCAAAGATGCCAAATGGGGAGCAAGGATAAAGACATGGAAGGTAACTGATGCTGTGCCTTATGGGTTTCATTTTACACATAAGCCTTTTTTTTTTTGGGTCAACCCAGCTGAGGGGCTGGGATCTGATTACCGACAGAACTCAATTCACATCTAACAACTCAACTCACACATTTGCATTTCACAATTATGGTAAGGAGCTGTTCTCTATACACATATATGCATTTAACAACAGCAATTTCTCATGTTTCCTTCCAATTAACAAGACATATTTTATTTTATTTTATTTTTTATTTGTGAACAAGGAGGATATGGGTACGTGAGAGGAATCTCTAACCAGAATATTGCTTTGGACAATGTCGAACAAGCCAGTACTAATGATCAGGAATAGTCGATGAAGTAAGATGGCTCAATTCTATTCTCTTTCAAGTACATATGTTTTGTGTATTTGGCGATGCTAGTTCAAATATTTCAATTGGGCATTTCATGTGCAAGCAAACTAACCTGGGTTACAGCCGGGGCTTTCCTATTTTATCCAAAAAAAAAAAAAAAACTAGGGCCTTTCTAATTTTTTTTAGGTCTAGATTGTTTGTAAATTGGGCCCAATACTCACGTCTGGCAAGAATGTGTGATCATGAAAGGCCGGCCTGTAAGCTATTTTCTTGGTCTAGTATATCTGGGCTTAATACCCTGGGCTTGACCCAAATCACTGTGGCAGATATATAACATGGATCTAGAACAAAAATTAATGCCATTGTACCCCTTTGAAATTTTGTCAATCCGCTCCCAAATTCCTGGGCTATTTAAACCACTCTGGATTTTAGAATTTGATTTTTTTTTTTTTTTGGTATAAACAATTTGGAACGCTCATTGGGGTGGCACTAGAAAATGCCAGGGACACGAATTTAGTAAGTTATTCATTATAATATTTTGATTAACTATTCTAATGTCAATTCTTCAAATTATCCATGTAAAATTGACCTCAAGAATACATTTGTGCAATGAGAGAATTCTATAAAGGCAAGAGAAACTGTTTTCTATATAACCCATCCTTTATCATTTGATGAGGTACTTTCTTACCTTGGCCCAAAAAAAAATGCTGGTCAATAGATAGGGCTTTGTTTCCTATTTGAGGGGTACTATAGAATGCATGAGTTCTCTCCTGACTCTCGTCCACAGGTGCAAAAATCCAAGGAGCACGATATATAGAATTCTCTTTTTGGACAAAACACACTCCGAGAGCCAATATATGGTTGTGTGGTGTCAACAGTGTAGTTTCACACACCGCTTTAGAATTGATCATTGGGTCCTCAAGTTGACAAAAAAAAAAAAAAAATCTTACAGAAGATTTGATTGTTATGTATTGCGACGGTGAAAGTGATTCAAGTCAGCAACGTGAGGTTATTGGGTTTCATTTCTTGGGACTGCAACCAAACCTGAGGCTATAACGAGTCAATGCATGGATACCAAACGGTGCACCAATGTTGTTATCGGGGATGTTAATATAACCTCGCCAGATGGAGGGAAAGTTGGATTCAATTGTCAAGATGTCTATGGACCACCTTGCAAATTTGTGACATGTCACTGATAAGGCCTCTTTTCGAACTCTGAACAGTTTGTTACGAAATATTTTCAATTCGATTTTTCGGAATTATTCTGGTAGCGTTAATAAGCTGAGTCCTATAAATCCATCGGTATGCTAAAATTTTAAGCCACACTACCAAATTACACCCTTATGTATTAACACTAGTCTAAATTTAAGATTGATTGCCAATAAAGCATGGAAATTTTATGTGGTTTTGTTTTAATCATGCGTTCCATTCGTCATCAACCTGGTACTGGCAGGCTCAAGTACTCCCATTGGAATAAAATTTGACACTTCTTTTAGGTGGTTTGGACTTTTGATGTGGGCCCCAGATTAGACTAGTTAAGTGCATCAAACTTGCCACACTTAGCTTGGAATCTGAAATTAACGAATCAAATAAACCAAGTACTCCATCGAGCTCTCTGCTGAAGCTAACTTCCTAATTACGAATTACAAACTACAAACTCTAATGTGAATTAATCAAATTGCAAACTAGATAACCATATATGTAAAATGGTTTGCAATGAAGATGAGTGATGGGGGCTTCTACTTACCTTATACCATGGCCAGGCCCACATGTGATGTAACTGATATTAACATTTGATGTGTCATTGCTATGGCAATGCAATCATCTACTGTGGTGTATGGATAAAGATAGAATCAGCTCCATTAGATACAAGCAGTAGGATTGAATTAGAACTTGCAGATAGATGTGAAATACCTGTTGATATTATACAGTGGTGAATTTGCACATTATTCATGTTTGCTATGTCAATTCCATCGGTGTTTGGGGAATCTCCTGGATCTGTAATGGTCAGATGAGAGAAAACTGCACCATGGCACCGGTCCACTCCAATGTGATTCCTTGGGTTGTCGTGAAGAAACAGACCACTGAGGTGAAGGCCATTGCAAGCTTCGAAGCACAAAGCCTAAAATCCACCCAAATAATTAAGCATTAAGCAACTATTAGCATGTAAGCATGCTCCATCTAAAGCCCTTCAGTGCCCAATTTATGATGTTCAGATATGACATAAATATGGCAGGGAAATGTCATGAATTTGACAGGGACACTGATTTTGTATATAAAAAGTAAAATATCGAAAATAATATTATACAACACATTGCCTATTTTGAAGTATTTAAGCACTTATAGCTTAACTGTAAAATGCAAGTAAGCTCGAAAAACTATGGAGTCCCCACTGATTCAAAGGTGCCCGCATGTAGTCCATGTTCATAAGTCAAATTCGGCCAAACGTATAGACATATCATAAAATAAGTAAGTTCTCAAAAAAAAATTTTAACAGCCCCCACTCCCAATCTGAAAAATATATCTCATGATCAGCATAGATAAGTATATTTCTAAAATTTTAAACATCAAACCGTTTTTTTTTTTTTTTTTTTTTTGCAAAGTTATATAATTGACTAACGTGATCCGTTTTGATATTGATCGACTTGACTCACACGGTCTACATATTTCCTCGTTTGCATGTACATGAAGGAGTATAACAAGGAGAGGATATATAATTCCTTACAGCTGGGGGTGTGCATTGACGTTTCTGCAAAAGAATGAAAAAAAGGACCACAAACAAATGAGAACAATAAACCAAGGACTAAGAAGAGATCAACAGAAATTATGAATACAGGGAATATACTGTTACGGTTTTGTAAGTTATCCGTGACCAACTTAGCAGTGCCATGGGTTGGGTTGAGCATTTTGGATAATATACATATTCTTAATCAGACCCAGCTCATTTATTTATTGATTTTAGAATTAATCTGAAAGCTACAACGGTCAATACAAACCGGGCATCAACAGGTTGAGTTGAAGCTGGGTTAGCGCAATGAATTCCTTCTTACTAATTGGGTCAGAAGTGAAAACACAGATAAGCCGAAAAAATAATTGAGTAAACCCAAGCTCTGAATTACAGGACTGAACTCAGGTTGGATTGACAGTTCCAGTCAAGAATTGCCACCACTGGACTCACTGAAAGGATATCTAAAATAATGCATTTTATAGGTTATCATCAGAACCTGAATACTTTACTTTATTAGATTTGTGTAGCTGGTAATTTGTAAAAATGCAAAGGTACATAAATGTAAAAAACATAGGCGGCTATCTATACTACATCTACTGATCAGCAGCATCCCACATTGAGTTCCGTGCATGACAACCTTTGGGGTGCACCTCCATTGATCCCAATGATGGAATAGGAGAGATGATAATCCTGTTTATGGGTGATGCTCTCCATTGATAACCTTGATTTAAGGGTGTAGAAATTTTAGGGTATTTCTTATGTATATTATTTTTTGACAAATTCAACAGTCCACTGCCCACTAATCTCAAATGGTAGCTAGTTGAAACTTAAAGAGGAAGGTTTCGATTTATTATAAGTAGGGCCCACATAGGAAGTCAAAATCTTCAATGATTATATATGAATCATCTTAAAGTTATTAAAAATTATATATATTAAAGCAACAATGAGATAGACCTGTGAGGGGTTGCCACATCAGCATTCAATTTTTTTCTTTTTTGCCGAGTTATGTCATATTCTCACAAAATTACAAGTTGTATGGATTTACTAAAATCTCTCCCTCTACCATACTTTTTTATAAATCACTTTCTAAAATCTCTCCCTCTACCCATCAATCTTTTCTCTCATCTACTACTCTCCCTAAATTCTCTCTCTCCTTTACATTGACAAAGTTTCTACAAACCTATGATTTTGCTAGGGTGTATTTGGTTAGGCTGGTTGAAAATCAAAAGTGCTTATCTAAAATAACAGTTAAAGAACTGCTTCTTAATTACAACTTTACGGGAGAAAATGTTGTTTGATTACCTCAACTTCTGCACTTGCTTTTTAATGGTGAAAGTATTCAAGATTGTTTGGTTAGGCATCTAAAAAAGCACTTTTAACATATACTAACTAAATAATTTATATAATTAAAAAAAACTAATTATATAACATACTGGAACCTTGTAGGTAAATAAAATGAGCCCACCTAAAATCAAAGAAGTGGCATCTTGTATGAAACCTAACCTAAAATCACTTGGATTTAGTAATCTCTGCATAAAATAAATAATTTCTGAAAAATCAAAGTGGTAATAAATATTGTCTTGAAGGTGAAAACCTGGACATATTTTCTTGAAAGAATGTAACAACAAATGGAGAGAGAGAGAGAGAAGGATAGAGAGAGAGAGAGGGTAGGGAGAGAGAGAGTTATTACACATGGATAATGGATGATATTGAAGTAGTTCATGAATTTGTTCACCAGGGTGGATTTAGTTGTGTTCATAGTTTAAGGAATGCCTGTTCATTCTACAGAAAATAAAAAATTGAAGAGAGAGAGAGAGAGAGAGAGAGAGAGAGAGAGAAAGAAAAGGCTTTGTAGTAGACTTATTAGCGACTAATGACACTTGGTTGTTTGATATCTAATAGCAGAGGATTGTTTGTTACAGGGTTACATTTAGAGTCTAATCAAGGCATCTATAGTGATTATTCCAGGGTGTGGATTATAGAGTAATAACTATATAAACTATAGAGTAGCAACTATATGGTGGTTTTTACAACAATATAGGTATACTATACAAATGGCTAACAAGTAACAGAGTGGTGAATCTATTGCAATGCGTAACAACCGAGTAGTGCTTGAGTTGCTTGCCCAAGTTCTACCTTTAGACTAAAGCACAAGAAGCATGGCATAGTGGTTTAGCACATGTTGAACCGGATTCACTCTTCATATTTACTTCCATCTAGATCAAGATTTAAAATAAAGATGAGCTAATGAATGCAAAGATGATGGGCCTTCGATCACATCAATGATGGACCAAATCTTTTATTATGCTGATGTATCAAAGAAAAGAAATATCAAAATTGGAGACTTTTCAAACTAGATTGACAAATGCATTATTGAAGCAATACTGAAAGTGGTGAGGGGTAGTGGCTGATGGAATGGAAGGATTTTGGGTGTAGAATCTCCCTTCTGTTGTTGGTTCTTGAGACCTACTATTTGATATTGAGGAAATGATCTTTATTTTTACAATTTTTTTAATAATTTTGATGCTAATTTATAATATGAATAACACATCGGCCTTTTGAAATATATTATCCATGAAGAGATTTGTTCATGAGGTAGAAGATTTCACTAATAGTACCGATCAATTGATAGATAACTTCCAAACCTTACATCATGTTTTTCTCTATTAGTTTTTTTTATCAAACAAATGATGTGCTACTCCAAATTACTCTATATGAAAATGAAAATCTAGTTTGAATCCACCCACAACATGAGAAAAATAGAGGAGAGTATAACCCAATTGAAATATACAGATTCAAAAAACTCCCGATTGAATTCAGTATGGATTACTTTTTACAATTTGCCCAATAGCTGCTCCTCTAGTTTGATACTGCAAAAATAAATTACAGATGATAGAGATGAAAGGTCAAGAGATGAGGGAAAACATAGAGAAATTGATAGAACATGCCTTCTAGCCCAGGCACCAAACATATTATCGGCAAAAATTGCAAAAAATTTTTAGAAATTCAAAGGTGAAGAGAGTGATGGGCATTAGCCTTTGCCATATAAGGGGTAGGTACGAATGGCTATGGTTGGGAGGGAGGAGAACAGAGGATGAAAGAAGGAAAGAAGGAAAAAAAATGGAGGCCAGCAATATTCGGTTCCCGCCATAACTCCATCAAAAGCTTCATAGCTTCCCGTAAAAATGAAGAAGTCACTTGCATAACGTGAAGTCCTCCCTCATGTGCACACTTCACAGCAAAGCAACATATTGACTTTTTCGTTTTGTAAAGCCCTTTCAAAATTATGTAACCAAACAACCTTTTGTAGACTTTTTGGCTTCTAAAAATGGAAAACACTAAAAGGCCTTTTGACGAGTCCAACCAAAGGCACCCTAAATCTCTTCAGATCTTGAAAAAGGTCGACTCTTCTTCTCCTTCGGCTTTTTCTTCTTCTTGAAGATAATTGCAATATGCCTTCACTTCTTTTACCTTTCCTTTTCGTCTTATTCCATTTTGTCTTTGTATTTATGTCAAGCTCATGCCACAAAACAAGTGGGTTTTTTCACTTCTTTTTTGCTATATGTTTATTTTTTCCTACTTTTCTGGTATGTGGCATTTTCATTTTTCTTAAGGTTATTGATGTTGTTTTTGTTGAGTTTTGTCTTGTATTCCGATTTAGCTAGATCGGTTGTCTTGGTTAGCCAAAATCGAGGTCAGGGTTAAGGGTACTTTAGTCATTATGTATAGGTTTTCTTGGTGATGAAGAAAACGAGATCTATATATTGAAGTGATATGTAAACTTAAACCCTAAGGAGGTGGAGTTGTGTTGAACACAGCAAGGAAAGAAAGGAATAGAATGTACTTTTCTCCGATGACGTAGGCATCTTGGCCAAACCATATAATTGCTTGTGTGCCATCTTCTTTGTGGATGTTTGATTGATTGCTTATGATTGTGTGATTTCTACATGCCGTGGCTGATCGCAAATCCTGAGTATATCTCCTAACAAGTGGTATCAGAGCCTAGGAATTCGAATCTCTGCAGGTCAGTGCCGTGCAGTGAGAGATCAAAGATCGTCTGATCTCTAGAAGGACCACACCAACTCGGAGAAGAGAACAAAGATTTTTGGAGTGTTGCTGCTCGCCATCTCCGGAGGAGGGTGCCCATTGCTAGATTTGCTAGTGCTGCAAGCTGCCGCTACCTTCGCTCAGCACACAACACTGCTCGCCACCGCTGTCGATTCCACCAACCATCCATCGCCAGATCTCCGCTAGAATGCATTGCTGCTTCATCCTTGTTGAGGAAGGAGTGCAGGGAAAAGGAGCAAAGGTTATTCCTCCTCTGTTGTTGAATAACAGAAGGGAGAAGAAGCTTCTCAGACCAAGCAGGTTCAAGTTTGCGTTGGGTCGATTCAGACCTGAACCGTGGAGTAGCAACCCAACGCAGCCAGGTCACAGTCAGGTCAAGTAGGACCTAACCCATTCGGTAGAGTCCAACCCAGTAGCAGGCAGGGCTGACGTCAACAAGATCAAATAGGAGGTTTGACCAAATCAACGGCCAAAATTGTTTTGCAAATTTCAAGCTAATCCGGACTCAGATTCATGCCCTGTTTTGTTCTATGAACTCATTTCGAAGAGATCTACAAGATAGACAAAGGAGATTGGCCTTTTGACAGACAAAAAAAAGGGGTAATCCAGGAGGCACAAATTGGGACACACAATGACTTTAAGCAATGAATATAAAATTAAGGTGTTCACTAGGTTGAACAATTTCAGTCTCTGGCAATGAAGGATGAAGGATGTATTGATTCAAAAAGGGCTGAAGAAGGCTTTAAATGTCATGACCCGAGCCCAAGAAATCGGGGATTAGGGATACTTCAATCAGTGACACACGAACTCCCGTGCGATTCACACCTAGACCGGAATCTAAATAGAATTACACAAGGGATATCCACATGCTTACACGTGTGAAGTGCTAAATGGATCATCCGTTTAAGCATTCAATGCACGGAAGCCTGTCAATATCACATATAATTTTTCTTCATTTTTCATTGAGCGGTTCAAAAATATCATTACAACTATGAAACAGTCCAAAACTTAATATTCCAGAGTATAAGATTAAGAGCTTAATTATACACAACCCAGACATGATGTGCTCATGCATGTAAGGAGATTAAGTATAACATGCCATGAAAGAAATACAAGAAAGTAGAGACAGAAGGAGATCAAGCTATATGTAATGTAGTCTATATGGATGCAATCATATGCAAATGCTAAAGGACCCAAAATCCCATATATACACTTCTTAGCTACTAGTGAATCGCTCTTGACAAATGAGACAGTAAGCAAACTTCTGTTGTCCACCAGTACCAACTGAAGGAACCATTGTAATCTCCTCTTACGCTACCCGGGTCTGTGCCAGATCTGGTTTCGGACCTGAACCTGTAACACCATTAGAAAACTTATGAATAAAACTATTCAGCAAAGCATAAGCAAAATTAAGGTAACACGTGTTGTATCTAAAAGAATTAATAATATGCAATCCATAGAACTCAAGATAATACACTAGGCATATCATGCATTTGAAATAAGCATGCTATAAGAATCAATAAATGCAATACATACTAGTTGGCTACTACATTTACCATATTCTCCCTCTAGGGAGCACGCGTTGAGAACACCATCGTCCGGGCCGAGGTACGAATGGGTCTCTGTTTTCCTAGGGTCCAGAAGCCCCAAGAAAAGAGCACACTGTAGCGGCAACAAATAAGCTACGCCAAAGTCAACCCCTTCGGGTATCATAAGGCTAAAACTAAGTAGAGCCAGACCATTTCAATTCAATCATATCAATCATATACTTGAACTTGAGTAAAACATGAAATACCAAATTGTATACATTCAATTCATTCGTGCTAGACGTTCATACTCAAGTCAATGTCACTAGTCAATGTAAATTGAATATCAACAATAGCAAGAACATATCAAGCAGATCTAATACATACTATACTGGAAGGACACACGATAATCATTCAATTCAATGCATAAAAGTGGAAAACAATAAACGTCGTTCAATATGCCATGCAATTCAATTTAATAGAATCAAGGCATTTTTACTAGCCAACCCTAATATAGTCATCCATTGTTTCTAACCGTGCATGATTATGTAGTTTTAATTTATCCAATACACAGTTGTCTTTCTTTGGTATTACAATATATCGAAAAGGTGTATTGAAGTCCCTTAAACCAACACACATGGGGAGACGCTTAACAAATGGACAACGTCAAATAAATAAGTCTCAGCCCTCAAAACTTTTCATTATCTTTCAAGTATTCCTTTCGATTAGTTAATGGTGTACAAGGATCCAAGCTAAGGCCCTACAAAGTCTCACAACAATACCTATTCATCCTAATTTTCAGTGGGCTCACGGCTTAGCCGTGGGTGACTTACGGCTTAGTCGTATGTATCTTATGGCTTAGCTGTATTATGCACTACGACTAAGCCGTAAGATACATACGACTAAGCCGTAAACAGCTAAGCCATAAGATACATACGACTAGCCGTAAGAGGAAGCATGGTTTTACGTCATACATGCATCATATTGATACCATCATGTTTGTCTTATTGAATTCGTCAACTTTCGTACTTGACTCAAACGCATTAAACTTCATTTGACTTAGTTGGATATTCGAATGACTTAAATGATAATAACCCTAAGTGAGAATGACTTTTTTATAAACTTTAAGTTATATATATTTACTCAAATGGGTTTCAATACCCATTTCGTTCGATCATCTCTTTTTTCAGATGCTGTAAAGCTCCTTCTCCTATATCTTTCCTTTCATCACCATTTCCCTCTTAAGAGCAAAGCCAGCATGTGTTACTGGAGGCTCCCATCTTCCACCATTTCATCTCTTCTCCACTTTCTTTCTCCACTGCAGCAAAAATAATGGTTCACATCTCTCCCTACAGCTCCCTAACTATTATCTAAGGTAAGATCTCTTTCTTTTTTTATAGACTTCCTAGTTCAATGAAATCAAGAGACTCTTAGTCTCAAGTAAGCACTCAACTTCTTAATCATTTTTGACATGCATGTCATTCTAGGGCCAAGCACAATGAGTTCTCCTTCTATTGAGCCAAGAGAAAGATAGTGATCTGAATTCATAAGCACGGTAGGTATATGCTAATGTTGATTTAGTGCATGCTGGATTTCATGAATCTAGCAAGTCTATTTTATCTATAAAGTACATTTAGCCCATATCCCCTCATTTTTCCACTTTTCTACTGTAAGATGAAGTTCATTAATAGATAAGGAATTATGAATCAAAGTGTGAGTTTGAGAATGAAAAATAAATGAGAATGATAGAAATCATAGTAGCATGGAACTACGAATCCCGAACTGTATGCCAGTAATAAATTGCTTCAGCAACCTTGAAGCTTATGGCTAAGTTGTAAGAACACTACGGCTAACTTTCTAGATAGCTAAAAGGCACAAATTTCTTCTACGACTAAGCCGTAGAATGTACTACGACTAAGCTATAGCCTAGCCGTGACTCAGCCGTAGACACCATACGGCTAAGCCATAGGCTATTATATGGTTCAACCATAGGTGCACAAAAATGAATTTACAGCTCAACCACAGTGTAACCCATGGCTAAGCCATGGGCAACCTACGGCTAAGCCGTAGGTAACTCACAGCTAAGCCGTGAGAACCCAGAACTCCAAGTCAATTAGAAAATGTTATAAGACCTTATAAGGCCTTAGTTCTTGGATCCATTTATCTTATTCATTGGCCCAATGGAACAATTAAACACCATGAAGGGTCTTGAGGGCTGAGTTCTTCATGGGGTGTTGTCCATATGTTTAGCACCTTCCCATGGGTGTTGGTTTAAGAGACTTCGATACACATTCTTTATACAATGTGACACCAAAGAAAGAGACAACCGTGTATCAGATAACTTAAAACTATATCATTATGCACGGCTAGAGACAATGGATGACTATAATAGAGTTGGTTTATAAATTGTTCTGATTCCATTAAATTGAATTGCATAGCAAATTGGATTACCGTTATTGCCTTTTATAATTCCAATAATGATTTGAATTAAAATGATCATAATATGCATTGAATCTATGTGAAATGCTCCTTGATATACGTTTTATATTGACATTGACATTAAACTGAGTAAGAATAAATTAAATAAATGAATTGAATGCATACTGTATTGTATTGTTTTCAATGAACGAATTGCACAAATTACTCGAATTCAATTATATGAATGAAATCACAATGGTTTGGCTCTTTTCAGCTTCAGCCTTATAATGCTCGGCGGGATTGACTTTGGTGTAATAACGAACAATGCCACTGCAGTTTGCCTTTGGAGCTTCTGGACTCCATAAATGAAAAGACTCATTCGTACCCTGGCTCGTCGAGGGTGTTTTTAACATAAAATCCCTAGAGGGAGGATATGGCAAATAAAGTAGCCAATTAGCAAAGTATTTCATCTTATTGATTTTTATAGTATACTTATTTCAAATGCACAATATGTCTAGTGTACTGAATTGACCTCTATTGATCACTTGTAATAAATTCTTTTAAATACAACGCATATTACCTTAATTATGCTTATACTTTGCTGAATAGTCTTATTTATAAGTTGCCTAATGGTGTTACAGGCCCAGAACCCAATCCCGGTCTGGCAGAGACTCAAGAGTCAGAGAAAGAGACCTAAGTGGTTCCTTCAAGCTATAATTAATGGACAGCAGAAGCTTATTGATTGATCCATATGCCGAGAGCAGCATGTTATTATCTTAAGAATGAGTATTTTTGGTATTTTGGGACTATATATGCATATATTTGCATCCATATAGATTGTTACCTTCATGGTCTGATATTTGTACGAATATCCATTGGATCCTTGTACTTCATTGTTCTACTTTCTCTACGTAGAACGTTTATCCTTAGCATAGATGCATACATGTGCATATTATGTTTTGGGATGTACATGTGATGAGTATAATTAATTTAATAATCTTATGTTTTTTAAATGTTAAGATTTGGACTGTTTCATGGTTTTAATGATGTTTGAACTGTTTAATGAAAAGTGAAAAATTATAGGTGACATTGATAGGCTTTTGTGTATTGAATGCTTGGATGGATGTTTCGTTTAGTACCTCATACGTGAAAGTATGTGAATATCTCTTATGTAATTCCATTCAAACTCCAGTTCGGGTGTGAATTGCACGGGAGTACTGTGTCACTATTTAGGTTTAACTCCAATATCCAAATTCTTGTGCTTTGGTCGTGACAAGAAGGATCATAGTTGTCAAAGCATCTCAATGAGTTCAATAGGCTTGCCGTACAACTGTTGAGCATTGAGGTCAAGTTCGAGGAGGAAGACAAAGTATTGTTGTTTTTGTCTTCGCTGCCCCAAAAGTACGAGCACTTTGTGACAATGCTAATGTACGGGAAAAATACTTTGAGCATGAATGATGTTACTACAGCTCTTGTCTCAAGTGAGATTATGAAGTGTGACAATGAAAAATCTAGCAAAGCAAGTATTATTGTAGCATTAGGTTTAGACCGGAGAGGGGGAAGATCTAGTTCAAATAATAGAGGTTCAGAAGATCGGAATTACTTGAAGTCGAAGGGGAAGGCAAGGTTTTCACTTGCTATTACTGTGATGAGAAAGGCCATATCAGGAGGGATTGTCAATAGCGGAAGAAAGACTTGGAGAGGGAAGAAGAATCTGATTTAGACAATACAAGTGTGACAATAAGCTCGGATGGCGAGCTAGCATGTTTGGTTGAATCTACTGCGATCAACGAAGGTAAGGATCACACTGAGAGTTACTAGATTTTAGATTCTGGTTGTGACTGTCATATGTATTATAGTAGATACATGTTTGACACTTATATATCTTGTGAGGGTATATCTATTTTCATAGCAAACAATGTTGAATCCAAGTGCATTGGGGTTGGAACAATGAAAGTCAAGATGTTTAATGAGATGGTATAGACCTTGACAAATGTGATGCATGTTCTCTATTTATGAAGAAATTTTATTTCTTTGGGGGCCTTAAACTCTAAGGGCAGTAAGTGCAGTGTAGCAAGTGGAGTTATGAAGGTGGTTAAGATAGCAATGGTCGTCATGAAAGATGACTTGGTCAAAGGTCTCTACAGGTTAGCAGGAGGTACAGTTATAAGTACAGGTGGAGCAGCTCTAAAAAAAAAAAGAAAAGTTAGTTGAGATAGAGTTAGATGGTAAGTTGGAAGATGGTACAACAGACATTTTCAAAAAAGCCATTAACAGGGGACCACAACTGCATGTGAAACGGAATGAAAAGTCAATTAAGGTGGAATTAGATGAAAATTTGGAAGATAATGCAACAGACATTTCCAATAAGGCCATTAATAGATTACCAAAATTACAGAAATACCATATTAAAAGCAAAGAATAGAAGATCCTTAATGCTGCAGGCCCATAGAAACATGCAGTCGAAAGGAGGGTTACTTTTGCTTTACTAGATGAAGGTAAGAAGTCATCGTGCTGTGAGGATACTAACAAAGATGGCTACAAATGGACTGGATTACTTTAAAAACTGAGATGACGGTGTTTGGAAAGTCGACGAAAGAGAAATTCAACCATGCTTAAACTTGATCGTCGCACCACATTGATGAGAATGTGGGTGCACCCCAAGCTAAGGGGGTACAGGAACCACACTCGATTGTAGCAGGTATGGAGGCGTACCTTTTAACAAGAAACGGGAGATCTCAAGTCAGCTCGGAATTGATCGATATCGGACAATGCTGAGATTATCGGTGCAAGAGCAGTGCTTGGTCATCCCGCATATAAATGCGTATCTTTCAGCAAGGTATGGAAAAATGAAGACATTACCGAGTATCTCAAGGTGGCTCTAGGGATTTAAAAAATCCAAGCCAAGGTGAAGATTGTTAGGTTTGTCTTGTATTCCGGTTTAGCCGGATAGGTTGTTTGGGTTAGCCAGAATCGAGGTCAGGGTTAAGACTACTTATTCATTATATATGGGTTTTCTTGGTGGTCAAGAAAATGGGATCTATATATTAATATGATATATAATCCTAAACCCTAAGGAGGTAGAGTTGTGTTAAACACAGTGAGGAGAGAAAGAAATAGAGTATGCTTTTTTCCATAGATGTAGGCATCTTAGCTGAACCACATAATAGCTTGAATGTCATCTTCTTCGTGGTTACTTGATTTATTGCTTGTAATTGTGTAATTTGTGCATGCTGTGGTTGATCACAGATGCTGGGTTTATTTTCCAATAGTTTTTGCTTTATTTAATTAATATTTTTATTATCTTCTACTTTTACTTCTGATTTTTGTTGATGAAATGATTTTGTTTTATACCTCTTATGGGGCTATAAATGGTTAGTAAGAACTGGCGTAGAGGTAGAAAAATTGCGTACAGTATCTAGATGGAGTCCCTGCAATGAAACACAGGTGCAGACCAACTATGCTTGCCACTATATAATAAATTGATGACAACATATTGATCCAGAAGTTTGCATTTTCTATACTATCAATCTTTTACAAGTATTTAATTTTCAGCATTAGATGAGATCAATTGGAGGAGTTAGTTAAGAAAATGGTGAACAATTGTTTTCAAAATGTGCAATCTCAGAGTGGCTTTTTTGTGTTGCTGTTAAGTATATTTTTTCAATCATTTTACAATCACAATCAATAGATTTTACAACCTATCTTTGTGTATATTTAGCCAATCCTAATGTGTGCTAACTCATGAAAATCCTGTGTGATCTTTTCTCTGCTGTCTACTGCCGACGGTTACCAATCTTGATTCAATATAAGCTTGGACCATACCTTCTCTCTACTATGTGCTAGAGGTGTTGGTATTCATAGCTGTTAAAGAATTTTTTGTGGCAACCTTTGATATATTAAAGATAGGTTAATTGACTGTGGTGCAGGATTTCTTTCCTTTAATGGACATTTGCCGAGATGGGGATGCTAAGTCAGAAATGATGGGTCGGTGAGCTCGATTCATGGTACCGGTTGGTTAATGGACTTGATGGCTCGGCTCTCCGAAATGGGTGGAGCTAGGATGATCGACTTGCATTCCTTTTTTTTCTTTTTTTAATTATTTATCAGATAGGACCTTTGTACATATCCCTTATACATGGATTGTTGTGAGTTCACACATTTAGTTAATTTTGAGTACTTTTATTTTTAAAGGATTTTGTAACTTGAACTTAATATTCTTTTACTTTATGTTAGAATGTTTATGGTATTGCAAATGGTATTTTATGCTTAGTATAGGACTCATATAGTGCCTTCTCCATTTATTCATATTTTTCTTTTTATTTTTTATTCTTTAATTTTTTTAATTTTTTTTCAATTTCGCATAAAACTGACCCTAGCTAGTAGATGGATGGGTGAAAAGTCCAAATTTTGTGATAATCTTCTGATTATCAGTTTCTTTTTGCCAAACTTAAATGGTAAGCGTTTTTTCTCCATTTTAAATTAATCCCTTAAATCTCTCCCTCATCCACCTTTTCTTGGATCACCCCTAAGTTCACTCTGTCTAGGATCGCTTTTAAAAATTCAATGACGTCCCTAAAATCTTTTCCTCCCAAAAATCACTCCCTTTACTGGGATTTTAAATTGTTCCCCCTCTTCCACCATTTTTCATCACCTCTAAAGAAAATAGCCATGTTATGACCCTGAGCTTATAAGTGAAATCTCGTGTTAACTCAATATGATGTGTTTTAAAGTTATATGACCCCAGATCCTATAAGAACACCGGAGTTAAGCATGCTCCTGTGGGACTAATACTAAGATGGGTGACAGCCTGCCTAGGAAGTCTTTACGCTTACACGTTGGGCCAGAGCAAACAATATCATACTAAGTTGGATGGGGTTGTGATAATTGGTATCAAAGCTGTGGATGACTCCATTTTTTGTGGAGAAGAATGTTAGATCCAGTGGGCGTAGGCCATAGTGGCAGATCTGGCTGAAATCCGGTGTGCCCATCACTAGCCAAAGAACACCAAGATACAATGGACTCCTCAAGTCTCACATTAGAAATAGGCATGTCCTAACCCTAGGCTGATAAGTTAAATCCCATGTTTAAAGTCGTACACCCAAGCAATATTAGGATAGGTAACCACCTGTGAAATCTTCGTGATTGCATGTGTGCCAAAGCAAACCTTATCATGCTGAGTTGGGTAGAGCTGTGATACATTGGGCCCATTTTTCTACAAGTTTGTGTGATTTCTCCCATTCATACTATACGTATTACCTAATTGATTGTTGAGCTATGAAGCACGGGTATTGATACGGGTGCGGTACGAGTGCGCCAATACGGCAAAATTCTTAAAAAAAATAGGATAAGGGTACGGCTTAAGTACGTCCATTAAAGAATTATATTTTTTTAAAATTTTAATAATGTAATATGCTAATAATTAAAATAGGTTAGAATTCTTAGATTCAACAAGCCAACAATTACTTAATACAATTATAAATTTAACCTAATGAAAAAAAAGAGCAACAGTAATATCATTTTTTATATTTCATAATCCAACATTCTCTTCTTCTTCTTCTTCTTCCTCCTTTTCATTTTATTTTATTTTTTCCATTGGAAACGAGGGGATTGAAAATGGGTTAGAGCTAAAACCTTTTTCTTTTTAAGTTAATCGAGAAAGGTTGGGGCTAAAGTTAAAAATTATATTTTTAGCCTTTTCAAACTCTTACAAAAGTTTTTATAAAAAAAAAACTCCCACAAAAGTATTAAGAACGTTTTCATCCCGTACCCACACAGTAAAAACATATTGAATACGTTTGATCATATCCAATATTTTTTTTACCGTACCCATAACCAGTACGTGTATGGATAAATATTCGATATAGATACGTATATAGTTTAGAAGTACCCGTGCTTCATAGTTATTGAGCTGCTTCGATATGCATTGGTAGCACCTATTTGAACGTGGGAATTGTTTCGCAATCCTCGAAGTGGGTATTGCGTTCACATAACTCTTCTGGCAATAGCGGGTTGTTTATCGTTTCCTAATTTTATGGCTTTGATTTTTCTCGTTAAGAAGGCAGTCCTACCGTTGTCATCATCATCATCTTCTTTAAGAACGTACATTCTTCATGAAGTGTCTCCCTCTCAAAATTTCCTTTTCCCTAGGCAAAGTCACTAAACCATCTCCATATGAGCAACAATAATAAAATCACCTCCCAACATAATCCTGGAAGATCATCTTCATTTATCAAAGAATCTCATATCCCCTCATGATTTCTATCTGTCGCTCCTGCGTTTCAATGTTAGGAACATGGATTAGGATTGTTGCTTTCATAGATTCATTGTTGTTGACTTCAATTCTTTTACATCGATCCTTTTATTCTCAATTGGTATTCAATTCTATATGAGAGGATATCGAAAAGAAGGCTTAATTGGAGAGAGTGCTTGCAAGACCTGAATGATCGGTTGCTGTCCTATTTGATGACGTCCCAGGACGCAGCCTCACTAAGTAGGACTTGATATGCATGTGCGAATTGCTGTTTTCTGATTGCACTTGGAAGTTTGAACCATTGTTTTAATCCTCTTCTTAATTTGTGTGCTCAGATGAGTAATCTTGTTGCTATAGATCACCCGTTGAACAAGTGCTATGATTGTAATCAAGCAGTAGTTACTTGACTTGGATGATGACTTTCAAGTGAACTGATGATTTTCATGTTTTTAAACAATGTTTTAAACTTTGGCCACCCCTGGAAAAGGGAGTGTTTAGATATTTTCTGCTTTAGTATTGAAGGGGGTATTTGGGTACATGCAGAACAATATATCAATAGGTTTAATTGTTAGATTTCATCTGCATTGAGCATTTTGTACCTTTATTCAAATTACGACATAGAAGGACGACTTGGCGCATGTTGGGTTTATGTCTTGTATTCCAGTTTAGTAGGATGAGTCTATTGGGTTAGCCAGAGACTGATTTAAGGTCAAGCGTGTTTTGGTAATTGTACCGGGGCTTTCTTGGTGGCCGAGAAAGCGGAGATTATATATATGTATAGTCTGTAACCTTAGATCTTGTGCAGATGAAAAGAGGTAAGAGCTTTCTTGCCCGTGGTGTTTCCACACCACATATGAGAGACGATGTGAGAGAAAGAGAGTTTATGCATGCTTTACTTATGATAGTGAAGATGATCGTCTCTGTGTCCGTGGAGAGAGCCCTGTTTAGGCAAACCACATAAATCTCGCTTGTCTTCTTGTGTGTGGTTGGTTCGTGTTGATCTTGTGATTGATGGATATACACAACGGGTGATGTCAAAATCACAACAGCCCAATGGTAAAAGCTTACCATAGCGTTCTGGAGGACAAGATCAAGCAACGGAAATAACCTTTTTAAAATAAAGGTAAAGCCGCGTATATTTTGCCCTCCCCAGCCCCCGCAATACAGGGCCCTCATGCACTAGGCCACCCTTTCATTCTAATTGCGATGTCTGGCAATTACCTTAAATTTTAGCAAACCCTAAAAGCGTGTTTGGCTAAAAGAGAAATGCTAATTTTTTATACAACCATAATAAAGGCCAGGAAAAACCACTAGAGGATATACTCCTCTACGTTATCAAATGGTAAAGATCACAAAATGATTTTGATTATTTTTTTCTCATTATATTTATATAGAGAGGAAACGTTTTTACTTTTCAAGATTCAAAAAGATCATAATACATGAAAAAGAAATGATAATAAAAACTCACGATAGATGCGTCCTCGACTTTTGAGGAGCTAGAGGCCTAAGCTAGCCGAGGCAAGCAATATTGGGTGTGCATTTCTTGCAAGCTGGTCCATGGACGGCTTGGCAAATGGCTTCTACTCTATGTCCTGAAACTGCAGAAGTTATATCAATATCACTCAGAGTGATGTTGGTGCACCCTTTTGGCCCAGAGCATTTCAGAACTATCGTATCAACCACAGTTGTAGTCCCATGAACTCCAATGAAACTCACGTCGCTAACTTCAATGCTTCGTTCCTTCACGGTCCAGGCCAATCAGTTTGTTGAAAAGAAACTTTAGATCAGCTAATAATACAAATTGATCATACGAAGTTATAAATCATGATCATGACACAAGTTGTCAAAAAGTTCATATACTACAAGAGTTTTAACTAGCATTGTCAAAGGCACCAAATATACAGGGGCAAAACCAGAAAATGGGGAGGGGGGCTGCTTTGCAATAAACTCATTAAAATTAAAGGAATTCTATGTTTTTTTACTGTTGGCCCCACCAAAGAATATCTATAATGGCCCCCAAGTAAAGTTTTCTCGTTCTGCCATTAAAAAACGTATAGTTGCTATATGAGGGAGTGTGAGATTCGGTCATCTTACTTCAACTGAGTCAGGATAGAATTGATCAATATCAATGGCAGTTTTGACTTTGTCCAAAGTAATGTGCTGGAAAGAGATTCCTCTCACATACCCAGGTCCTCCCTGTTCACAAATGAACGTCTAAAAGTCTTTACCAATTGGAAGGGTGCAAGGTAAATTGCAGTTTATTATATACATATATGTAAATGAAACCCACAAATTAAAAATTCAAAAAAAAAAAAAAAAAAACCCACAAAGCATAAGCTCAATCACCTTCCATGTTTTGATCCTCACTCCATTCATAGTTCCAATGAAATTAGAATGGGAAACTTGAATCTGTTCCACGTTTCCAACCGTTCCATCCTTTCCTAAGCTTCCAATGCTGAAATAGTGAAACCAAATGAGTTGTAAATCCACAACCCTTTGAATAGAGTATAATGGTTTGAAACATATAAATTTCATGGTTCCAAGTTTATAAGAACAGTTTAAAAAATCAAACTGCAAATTGATTTTTGTCTTCTATACTCACCTAATACCATGACCAGGCCCACATGTGATGTAGCTAACGTTAACGTTTGACGTGCCATTGAGAAAAGAAATGCAGTCGTCTCCTGTGATGCATTGACAAAGAATAGAATCAGCTCCACCAGATAAAAGATTGATTAGAGAATGCATAGAGACGTGAAATACCTGTTTCTATTGTACAGTTGTAAATTTGAACACCTTTGGATGCTCCTATATTAATTCCATCTGTGTTTGGGGAGTCTTCTGGAGCTGTAATAGTGAGGTGAGAGATGACAGCTCCATTGCATTCCAACATATGGATGTGATTCTTTGGGTTGTTAAAAAGATGAAAGCCACTGAGAACAAGGCCATTGCAGAAAGCAAACGACATTGCCTAAACACCCCACCCAAAAGAAAAGAATAGCATGTAAGAAAGCTTTAATTTCTAGCAATTTTCTCGCCTTTGAAATGACCACCACACAACTTGAGTCTAGATTACTTCATTACTGGCATCAATATTTGTATGTATATATATAATTAGAGTTAGCATGGTTGCTGTGGTGCATTTCTGTAGGAAACTAAAGTTTTTCTATGGTGCCAGCAATGTGGTGGTCCTGACTCACACTTTGTTGGATGTGAATGGAGTTCTAATAGGTTGTAGGGGTGCATGTGTAAAATTACTTACAGTTGGTGCTTCGCTTGGACATTTCTGCAAAAAATAAAAAAAAGGTAAAAGAAGGGCCAAAATGTTTTAACAACAACAAACTATAACAGGGGGAATTTCAAACAAAGGCCTAAGTTTTAGCTTTATTTCAAAAAAAAAATGCATGAGTTTCAAATGTTTTCAAAGTAGCCCCTAAGTTTTGCAGAAAATTTTTAATTAAAGACATCCGGGTATTTAAAGATATTTTATGATAACTTTTTTCCTATCAATTTTTTAAATATCCAAATTAACCTTCATTTAAAGCTATGTCATGGTTTCGACAGTTACTACATGCAACCGATTTCCATGGGAATGCTGACTATCTTTGATCACCGTGAGAACGTCAATGTAGGAAATGAGGAGAACATAGAGGTAGTGGATGAGGGTCTGATTTCAATGAATGGTAATTTGGGTATTTTACAAAAATTTAGAGAATAGGTTGAAGGAAAATAGCTTTAAACCGATGGATGTCTTTAATTGAAAATTTTTTAGAAAATTTAAGGACTGATTAAAATTTTTTTGAAACTTATGTCTTTCTTTGAAATGAAAAAAAGATTGAGGGCTTATTTGAAATTTTCCGACTATAAAATGAGCAGAGATCAAAGGGAATTAAGAAGATGGTGATATATTAGTTTTCTAATAAGTCATCTGCCAATCCACTTGTAGCCCAAGTGGGAATTCATCTTTCTTTCCACATTTACAACTAGAAATCTCTTAGTTTGTTGGATAGGGACTTGATTGGCGTGAATTAGTCGGCGTTTTTACGCTAAGGAGAAAAAAAAAATCTTACAAATCATCTGTGACCAATGTACGAGTTGTAATGGGTTGGATTTGATTTAGGTTTATAAGAATGGTGGCTTAGGTGAGCCAATGGACCCATTGTTCTACGAAGTATTGAACAGAAAATGTGATGAAGGAAACCAAAGAGGGAGGTATTGGTTACTTACAACTTTAGTATCTTTTTTGCAAGGCCACCAAATGCTTCCCTGGCCACCAATACGACCTGTTCCATCAATGGTGAGGTTATGGACATAGCGGAAGTCCAGCCACGTAACAGCGTTATTCCATTCAGCGATAGTGCTGGGCCCAGCGACAGTCCCCAACACCTGCACACAAATACCATAATTAGAACTCTAATATAAAAAGAACAGGGAAACCTGACGGCTGACCCTAAAATTTTGAGGCCCATGTCTAAGCCAAGGGCCTGAAAGTCTGGCATAGACCCACCCCATTGCTAGACTTCTTTGTGTTAAAAACGTCGGGTTGGCCCCTGCCGTCAAGAATTTATGGTCTGAGGCCTTGAACATTTGACTGTTTTGTGAAATAATATGGGCCAAGTTCATTGCAAGGGGCTACAAAATGGCCCAATCCTACGCAATGCAAATTGGGATGGCATGGCACTTGTGCAACCCTACTAAGAAAACAATTGCAAAGTGATAGAAGGAGATTATCTTAGCAAATAAATGAATAAATAAAAGGAAAAGAATAAAAGAGAAAGCAACAGAACTTGAATTCATGCGCTCTTTAATCTATGAATTAGAGGTCATTTACTCATTTTCAACTCTAACATATTACACCACAAATGACTCCTGATTACGTGAGAGAGAATATTGATTAGCTTAGCCATTCAAAAGAAAAGTAGGGACTCGGTTTCCTTGATCACCTGAATATGAATGCTGGGTGACTTGCAGGGCCCTTGGAAAGCGATGGGCTTCAATAGATATGTCTTCCCGCCAGGGAGGAGTAAGGTAGGAGTTCCTTGAGCAGCAGAGCATGTCGCAGTCCATGCTTTTTTGAAAGCCTATGGGCCCAAATCAAACCCATTAGCATTACACAAAACGAAATGAAATGGTGTTAACCCTCAGCCCACTAGGAGCAGGATGCAGTAGTAAAGCACCACTCTGTCTTGGGGATGGAGGGAGTTTGCATATAAAAAAAACATAAAGCTGTACATGTTATCCCTACTCTCACACACACAAAAATGATTAGCATAACTCTAACTAGTCCCAAACAGTGATCCCGTACTCACACGCATACATATCTGGTAAATGCTCACTCCACCCAACCAACCTTGGGCCCTACAACTAGGGAAGGAGAGGTGCCTCTTTTTGGTTGTCATGGTTTTGTGCTTCTATGGTTTCATGACTGCTTATTATCCATTGTTTTGTCATCTTGGGTGTTCCGTATATATCTTTGCCCCTACAATATATACATGCACAAAGAGGGGCGGACCCGTGATATTTTTATTGGGGGACAAGCAAATATGACTCATGTAGAGGCATGGTCAGTTGCGTACTCAAAAGTTTTATTTGAGGTGTGCAGACACAAGTTAGGCAATTGGATTGTCAAAACAAATTTATAATTTTCATGTGATTTGTGGGTGCTGTTGTAGGATTTTAATGTAAATTTTTAAAACAAAGACAATATTTTCATTATAAGTTTACAAGCAGACTGAAGGCAACATGTGGTCATAGCTAGGTCCACTCTTGTGATGTCCACCATATTGATTAATATTGATTAATGAAATAAGAATTATTCATAAAATAAAAAGATCTTAGTGCCCATTTGGCAAATCTTAATTCAGCCTCTTATTGATATAAACAAGTTTCAAAACTCAAATAGCCTGTTTGGTAATTGAAATAATACCTCCATTTGAAAATGGATAATTAATGAAAAACTCTATCTATTTTGGAAAGCAACAAAAACATGATGAACTCAAACACACTTTATCATTTGAAGTGGATAGATACAGTAACATGGGTGGTGTTATTTACATTAATGTTTTTTTTAATTATTTCTAAGAATGTACATGATGATCTAAACATTAGAACTCTTAAAAAGACCAAACACGGCCACGTTCTACTATTCAACTGTTGACCTTTCTTGAATCTCAAGATACCTACAAAAGACCATAACATCATAGATCTATATTTCTGGAATTTTATGAGCCCCATAATTATGGTCCGATAGCTGATCCTCTTGGGAATGGTGAAATAGCTATGGGTCCAAATTTTAGATAGTGATTAGGTGTACATCTCGAGAAAATTGCAAAAAAGAAAAAAAAATTTAAGAGTTGTCGGATATGCTCGAGTAAAGAAACAACATTCCACATGACTTTTCGTCAGCCTCTTTTTTAAAATTTTTTTAAAATAATGAGACCTTAAATAATTATCTGAATCATTAAAACTCTTCAAATGCTCAAATACAGTTATGTGTTGAGATTTGAGCCGTTGATCACTCTCGAATCTCAAGATACTTACAAAAAATACAGCACAATAGATATGTGGTTTTGAAATTTTGTGGGTCCCCTAATTATGATCCGAACCGTTGATCATCTTTAAAATATTAAAAATAGCTATAGACTCAAGTTTCAGGCCCTAATACACAATGAAATTAATGAAAATCCCTAAACCATTGGAATTTTAGACATTTACTTCAAATAGTTTATGGTTCTTACCAAACAATCTATTTTGAAAACATCTATTTCAAACCATCCTTTTATTGTATTTTTTATTTTTTTTAGCCCTGTGGCTAAGACATAGGAGTGAAGGGCTCATACCAGGGTTCAAAACCTAGTAGGAGGTATGGAGGGGGTGCCTTATCCACAAAGCTAGCCTTCTATTCTAAAACCATCATATTTGAAGATCTATATCATACAAATGTGTTTCATATAGATCTACTTAGGAAAAAATAAAAAATAAAGTGTAAATCTAACAAGAAGTATACCTATTAATAAAAGAAGATAGAAGCCTCAATTGAAAATAAACATAAATTTTATTTAGAAAATGTATAAGTTTTTTTTAGCAAGACGTGGAGGAATTGATTGAAAACCTGGTGAATGTAGAAGGAAAACAAACAATTGAAAATTTACAACAAATATATGAAAAATCATGAAATTTTACAAAACATTGTGTTGTTTTATGAAGATGAAGTTTTTTTTTCCTTTTAAATATGGAAATAGATTGGGTTATTCTAGGAATAAGTGATAAAGGAAAGTTATGGTATGAGTCGTGAATGTTTGTAGTCAATCAGTAATTAATTTGGTTCTTGCAACTTTGTGAATCTACTATTAGATTCATTCTAATAGATGACACTACTCCGTTTAAACATATAAATAATAAAAATCTCCGAAAGTTTTGAAAATAGAGAAAAGATACTTATGCAAGGTAGAAAAAGCAATACAATGGAACACATAGTTCGATTATGAAAGCTTTTCGTGGATAATTAACAGATGCCATAAGTTATTCTAATTGATTATTGGTCATGGCTGATTAGATAGATTTCCAGCACAATATGATAAAATATCTACTATTGGATTTCAATGAAAATTTATCTGCTTTTGAAAAACCACCAAATACTTTTTTCAGTCGTCAACCAATAGAGTCAATCTACAAAGATTCATCCAAGGAGGGAGAGATAAATCAATAGACAGAAATACTCTTACCGTTGGTTCTAGGTAATTTACTTCGTATTACCTTGCCAAATAACTATAAAATGAAGTTATATGGAAGGGAAAGATACTAAGATGGAAGAATGAAAATAGGATACATCATTGTAAAAATAGAGATAATTTATAGAGTGAACTGTGTAAAAAGTAGGATGATCCTTTAGGCTTTGACTTAGAGAGAAATCATAGGTTAAAAGAGCAGAACTCTAAATTAAATGCCCTTTCAGCATGTGGGGTATTTCCAAGTTTTTCCCCAATAGGAGTTGGTCTGACATTAAAATTGACTATTTGATAGAAAATGTGTCGATGAATGGTGCATGAGTTTGGTTCCACGCCAATGAATAAGGTTGAGTACAAGTTAAGCTCAATGCATAGCTTATTTTGAGAATAAGACAAGTGCTCCAAATTGGAACCTAAGGCAAAGCTCGAGCTTGACCATCAAGCTCAGGCCCACCAACTTAAGCTCTATGCCAGGGGTTCGTCAAGCTGCATGCGCTCTCGATCGAGCCCAATTACTTGTGTACCATGTAGGGTCAATCTCGGCTGATTAAGCTTGGTCATTTTCAAGCGAATGCTTTGACTTATACCGTTAAAAAACAAAGTGAATGGTTGCACTACGAGTATGTAGTCTCATCTCATTATGGACTCCAATTAATATGCATGCACACATGCATCATTCATCCGCTCTCACAAATATAAAGGCACATACATAAGCACACACAATGACGAGTTAGTGCTAGTTCTTTTAAGAAGAAATATACTTGAGAATCATCTGTTTTGCCATCTCCAATTGCTCCAAAGTTAATAACATTAAAAATGGAGTCTGATTGAACAGAAACCAAGGAAGTTGAACACACGAAAAAGAAAAAGGCCAAAGTCACCTGCAGCACGAAACAGAACAAAAGAAACAATTAGTATCAATTGAGAGAGAGAGAGAGAGAGAGAGAGAGCAACACCATGGCTGTATTATTAGTGATGGCACAGGCAAAAATAGATGGGTGCTGCTACTTTTTCTTCCCTTATTTATAGCCTAATCTTTGGAAATCTATGTGGGCTATAACCAATGTATATTGACTACCTGATTTTGGTTGGGTTACGTTTCAATAGAGGTGCCACACACATTAGATATTTTGATATCTTTCTCATTGAATAGATTCTTTTGTGATACATTAAATTGAAGCAGATTTTGTTTCCTAATGAAGATTGGAGTAAATGATCTAAGTTAAATACTGGCAAGTGATATTTTTGCCTAAATGAAAGAGATTGCCTCTTTTGAAAATGATATTCCGCATCCTCAATCAATTTAATTTCAACCAATGGTCTCTATAATTTAGCCCTCATGAAATGATATGAATTCTGCAACTGAAAAGGCAAATAGAGTTTCGAGGTTTAAAAAGTCATCTAGGTTTTTGGTGTATCCGCCACCCAAGGTGATGCATGAACTTCCCGATTGATTTGCTTTCGGTATCAATATCATAAATGCTTCAACAAGTTAGCAAAAATGTCCTAGTTCAAGTAGTTAACTTTAGGTAGAGAGTCCAGATGCTTTGGTTCCAAGAATCACTCAGAAATTGTGTTGATGTTCATTGATCCCCTTTTTTAAGGGGTTTTAATCCAACAGTATCTCTCCCTCTCTAGTATCTCTCCCTCTCTGCCGTAATCTTGATTTTTTTTGTCTATAATATACCATTGCTTACCATGCAAAAAATAAAATATAAAAAAGTACGCCAGGCTTATTGATCGTACTAGATATAAAATTCTTTAAAAGTTAGCAATGTGCAAAACATTCAGTGTTATAGGTGTCTCCAATTAGCAATTATCAAAAATAAGGAGAACATTCTCTCATAGGCGTGTCCAATTATCTAAAGGAAGGAGACTGTTCTCCTACAGGTAGATTTCGTATCAATTATATCTAGTCCGAGGCTTATTTGGATGTGTCGCTATAATGTAAAAAGAGCAGATGGCCTCCTCATTGCCAAGCGGTAGCCAGAAAAAATTAGCCCACCAAATTTAACATCCTAAGTTTAATGACATTTTAACTTTGTATGTTTTTTAGATTAAATTCATTGTTGAGTCAAGGTTTAATTATCGTCAAATTTGACTTTATGCCAAATCATGGTATACGAAAAAGTAGGGGATGACTAAAAGTTTAAAAAAGATTGCACTGATCAAAAGTGGGCCCAAATAAGCCTCATAGACATTGATTGCACAAGAATATTTTCCTCTTATCTAATGCCATCAAGTAGTCGTTCAATAGATGAAGACAATGTTGTGACTAAAACCATCTACATATTTTTGCCTTCAGTTTTTACACAAAACGTATTCTTGTGCATATAGGACAAATGGGCCTCACAAATAGCAGACCTAAAATCCAAGGAAGGGTTGAAATGTTCTCCTTACCGCCATGCTACCTTTGTTTTTTGTGGGCTTCCTTTCCCAATTGCATGGGCTTTTGTTCTCATATGTATGAGTTTCTTTCCTGCGTATGCAGGCTACTTTTCTACATATGCGGGCTCTCTCTTGAGACCTAGCTAGCCCTCTTGACTACAGCTCTTTCTTAAAACTCAACCCACTTGAGTATTTCCACTCCTTCAGCTCAAGGACTTGTTTAAGTAGGAGGCCTTATAGTAGGGCTATCAAAGGGCCAAGCCAAGCCAAGCTTGGGGTTGTCCTTACCCTACCTTTAATATATGCAGGGCTAGGCCTCAGCAGACCAAAGCCCTTAAGAGTGAAATGGTTTGGTAACTTTGGTTCTAAACATATGGTTTTATTTATTTTGTCAAATAAGAAAAACGGTTAAAGAGTATGATCTATTTCACATCTTTCGTAGGAACTTTCATATATAAAATCATTTCAGTAGGATCTTATCTTTGAAAGTTTTAAACTAATTACATTCACATACATTTTTTCAATTTGCATTATTTTTAATTTAACACTAATTCGACTATTAAGCATTGTTGGATTTTAGTCACAAAAATAAATGCATTAAAATACTATTAGTTTAGACGTTTAAAAATTGAGATTTATAATTATCTAATTAAAAGGATATTTAGATCGTCCCATATCCTTAAAGCTTCATGTGCATACTAACTACATTTATGAATTTGTAAGAAACTCTATAGATAAAAAATTGTAGCCTTATTAATGGGAAGGAGTGCACCCCTTTTGCACTAACAAGAATATATAAAAAGCTTAAATAAAAAACAATAAAACTAAAAGAAAGGGATTAGAAGCAACCATACAACACTTATTGCTTACGTATTAAGTACAATACATAACTTGAATAATTAAATATAATTGAAATGAACCAATAATATGTGTATGGATTTTTAGGACATTTGGTAATGGCTAGGTGGGTATACAATTGCCTTTATATTCCCCTTTCATTACTACTAGAGGGTTTTACCCAAAAAAAAAAAAAAGAAAAAAGGAAAAAAAGAGACCTTAGTTTTTGTGAATACCAAAAAGGCCTTCAAATTTCAATATAAGCTGAAAAGTGCCCCACTATCCCCTAAACATAAATTTCAATATCGACCAAAAAGGCCTTGAGCGGGAATATTTTTCCTCTTTTCTTTTTCCTCTCTTATCCTCCTCCAATGTTGCTCTATTTTATAAGTGATTGCAAAATTAGAAAAGGGTTTCCTTGATGAGATTATAATCATGATTTTTGGTTATGATAATGATGAAGGGACTGGTCTAATAGCTTAGTGGAGCAGTATTTGTTTGGAGAGTTTTGAGAAGAGATTGAATTTTATTTTTTTTATTTATTTAATTTTTTTTATGCTAGTTGAGGGGAGAAGATGGGTTGAGAGAAGAACTAGAGTTATTTGGCTTAGAAGATTAGATGGTGAAGGTGTTTGGAAGTGGAGAAAAAGGAGGATTGGAATAGTTTAGGAGGTGGAAAACATAAGAGGTCAGAAGAGATAAACTAGAGTTTGATTTGATGATGGATGGGTGGATTTTCATGATAGTTGGAGAAGGATGGTGATGAGAAAGGAGAGGGAGAAGATTCAAATTTAGTTGAAGTGGGTTCGGATAAGTAAGTAGGAAGAAAACGATGAAGAAGAAAATACAGGTGAACCGTGATATCGTAACTCACCTATTTTGCTGAAGGGGGATATCGCTCTTTACCATTATTGTCTTCTTCCTATTCACCTATTTGAATCCACTCCAATCGAATTTAAAACTTTTGCTTCTTTATCTATGTTAGAATCAACTTATTATAGTACCAATTACAACACTACACAACTGCTCAATGCCCATCAAAACTAGCTAATCCCAAGCTCCAAAGCCAAAAACCACATGTCTCCTTCCATCTAACGCCCGCCACAGCCATGAATCACAACCATCTTTCTTTCTTAAAGCTCAACTCACTTAAACTCAAACACAAAGAGTTGGGATTTTGTTGCATTATTCAAAGGGGTAGGTAGGTTTTTTTTTTTTCACATGGAGTGGCTAAAGAGATGGAATTTTGGGAAAGGTATGGACATAGCAAGTGATTACGCATGCGTCATTATGGAATCTAAATTTTGGATACTCCATGTTAATGCCGGATTGGTGAAGGATCTTTTTCGATAAAACCCTCATGCTTAGACCAAGAAAACCTAAGTGCAAGAAAAAATGATGGAGATCAGACATCGCTACTCAATTAAAAGAAAAGAAGAAAAAAAACCAAAAATAGTGGTGACAGGGATTTTCTAGTGTATATTCGTCTTTAAGGGCCTTTGCGGCCTTCAAAAACTGTAAGAGGATTTTTCTCATCAAATCCTCCTAATACTAAGTGACTATTATAAGATAATTTTAGCTATATATATAAATATATATTATATAAAAAAAATAAAAATAGAAGCGTCAAAGCCGGGCCATTACTGTCAAGCCTGGCTCTCAAATTCCATGGCCTATATAAAAAAGAAAAATGATAGCCACACTTCCTAACTTATAACTCATCTCACAATTGTCGTATGTGGCATACCTAATTAATTTATTTTACTTTTAATATTATAGAAATAAGAAAAAGAAAAACTGCCATATAAGACAGTTGTGAGATGGATGAAAAGTGTGGCTAGCATTGCTCTAATTTTTTATATCCAAGCCGGCCCAGGGCTTTTCACTAAAAACAAAATCCCTCGTTCTGAGAAATTTTTTAAGGCCGAGCACGGCACCTCGTCCAGGGCCAAGTTGACAAGGCAGGCTCAGTCAGACGATCCGGGCCGTTGAAACTATTTGTGTCATCAGACGTGAAGTCCATGTTGGTCCATCAAATTCAAGAGGACTCCGTACAAAAGAGAGCCTTATCTGTTTCATCGTTCCCACCACCCACTAAGAGCTGACAGGAAAGGAAAGGAATTCCAAGACCGAATCAAATGGTGAACGCGCTCTGCTTCTCTCCCCTCGCCCCCTACACTTCTCCAATCAAATCAGGTTTTCATTCTCTCTCTCTCTCTCTCTCTCTCTCTCTTGCAAAAACCCAAACTTTCTTCGAATTCTTGATGTTTGTTAGGGTTTCGAATCGACACCGAGGCTCCAAAGCTTCATCTCATCGACACCGTTCGATCTCAGAACGCCAGATTCCATTCCTTCAAGTCCAAGGCGCGATTTCTACCTCCCATCTGTTTCGCATCTTTAATTTTTTGAAAGGATCTATGAAATCCTTTTGTCTTTCTCAGTGAATTTGTTCAATGTGATTCTCATTCATGTGATTTTCAACATGAGCTAGTAAAATTTCTCGTTTGATGATATGATTTGTGCAGGCTGCTGCGGATGGTAGCAATCAACGTACGAAGCCAAATAGCATTGTTTGTGCAGATTGCGATGGAAATGGTAACAATTCCATGATAAAACTTGGCAACGATAGTATGTTTATGTTGTGCGAGAGTTTCGAATCATGGGTTCTCGATTTCTATGGAACTTGCAGCATTTTTAGTGAATTTAGGGCTTGATGACTTTGTGTCAAGTGAATTTTGAAGTTTGTGATTCCCCCAATAGTTCTTGGCGTTAAGGATAGAGGCTACAGTCTGTGAGACATTTAACATTGATAATTGTATGCTCTTGATAGAACTGAGGACTTTTTTAGAAATCTAAAATGTAATTCGCTCCCATTTTTCAAAGAAAATCATCTTAGGCTGTGTTTAGAGGGTGTCACAGTTCCTCATGTGTTTGGCTATTTTCTATAATGGTGTATGTCATTAGCTTGTCTTCTAAATAAGCCTAAATGCAGAACAAAGCATCTATCAATTTTGAATGCTATCAGGTTTCATCTGCGGAGAGCGGAATACTGTTGCATATCTTTTAACTGAAGTGTAGGACAGGATCTAAGAGATTTACTGCATTCAATAAAACAAGATAGAGGTAACAATTTGCACACACACAGAGAGAGAGAGAGAGAGAGAGAGAGAGAGTTTGGGCTTGTTTAGAAAATTTTTTGGGCAGTGAGGAGCAACTCATATCCTTAAAAACGCACTTCTGAGTCAGGGGAAAAAAAATAAAGTAGACCTACCTATCACTTACTTTCACTTACTTAGCACGGGGCTAAAAAACACAACTCGCATGTTGGTTGAGTACCTACTACAAAAATTTCTTGGGTCACGGTTTTGGATCCTTTTCAGTACCTGCACCAGTACTTTAAGTCCTGGCAAAAGATAATTACTTGCCACAGATCAGGCATGTAGGTATTTGCCCAGCAAGTGAAGTGACTCTGTATAACCTTGCAATTTTAGATCCAGATGGCTTGTTTCGCCAAAGTGCGGTGTGGTTCAAAGTCTCATTTCATATTTGACCTGCATTTCTGTTTTTGACAAATTAAAATCAGATTCTAGAGTTCATGCTGCAGTTTTCTTTGTTTGAAACATCCCAAAAGACTGCAAATGGTCATTATATCTCATTATTAAATTTCTCAGGTGCGGTGTTGTGTTCACAGTGCAAAGGTAGTGGAGTGAATTCAGTGGATCACTTTAACGGACAGTTTAAAGCTGGTGGATTATGTTGGCTTTGCAGGTATGCTGGAAACCATTGTGCTGTGGTAATGCTAATTAGTTTATAGATTCATACATTGCATTCTTAAGTGATCCAACTAACCTTCACCCCCAGGGATCGTCTAACACATAATTCAAACACTCGACTCAACCCAACTTACCCTGACTCAGCCATGTAGAGTTGATCCAAAGGGCATTGAGTCAGCTGTCTAGCTTAGTCCAACAAAAACTCAGTCAAATTTGCTCGAGTTAACTAGACAATGCCCTTTTGAGCCACTCTAGTGAATCAAGTCATAGAAATGGCATAATGCCCCTTTGAGCCACTCTAGTCAATCGAGATTTAGAAATGTGGCTCTCTCTCTCTCTCTCTCTCTCTCTCTCTCTCTCTCTTTCTCATGAGTATTTGAGTTGTGGGAATTTGAAATTCTTGTTTTGTCTTATTCGTTGGAATAATGTTGTTATGTAGCCTGTTTTATACTAGATAATGTGGTCACCAGTCAATACTCCATTACCATTTTGTGAATATAACATGAAAGATGTACATCTAATTTGGGTGGTCCCACATGTCTACAGATGTCTCACATGATTCACAATTAGAATTACAAGGCTTTTTGTTTCCTTTTTCTAGAAAACTTAGATTCCAAGTCTAATCCATGCCCAACTTTAAGCAAGTTCCAAGTCTAATCCATGCCCAACTTTAAGCAAGTTCATTAATTAACTAAAGCATACAACAAATGAGGAATCCTTTACAGATTTGGTAACTTTGATGGATTAGGGAACTTAAGTCATTATTTTAAACACACTCATTTGGTCCCAGCTAACCCTCTCAACTATGCAAATGGTTTCCCAGTCCTTTCTACGAGGGGGCGCTTCCTAGCCCCTAGACAATGATAAAGCCAACATCTTGAAGATCCGAATGCCCAAGTTGAAGCACAGATACAAATTTGCAAAACTTCTTCTCTTATTTATTTTTCTCTGATTATTGAACTCCAACATTGAGATGTAATAATTATAAGATCAAGATGATGTTTAGACTGCCAGCACAACTTCAAAGATAAAGAAATAATATGATATATAGAGTAAGTTAAGTTGAGGAACAACCAGAACATTCCTAGCTTAGGAATGGTCCATCCTGTGGGCCCACATGAAAGCATGATCATCATTGGGACATTGGGTTTTTAAAAGGTATCCTTATGACCGACTAGTGCTAGTGCACAAAAATGGAAACCATCCAATTACAAGAGGAATTGTTTCGAGGACCTCGATGTTTTCCATACCTTGTGTGTTAAATAAATCAGAATGAGTGTCAATTTTGGGATGATAGCATTTTTTTTGTTTTTGCATTTTTGTTTTGGGAGGGGGGAGGTGGCCTCCAGTGGCTTGCCATTTTTTGAAGATATCTGTAAATGCCTTTTTTTTATAATTTTTATGTAAATTTACAAAGCTATAGGGGAGATTTGAAATCTTTCATTTTCCAGGTTTAAAATAATCCAAAATAAAAATATCTCTATATGCCCTTTTTTTTATCATTTTTATGTACATCTAAGAAGCTACAGGGGAGATTTTGAAATCTTTCATTTTCCAGATTTAGAAAGATTTAAAATGATCCAAAATAAAAATATGATGGAACATAAGTTTTATGTCTGCTGGAGAACTTTAGTTATCAGAAAATAAATTAGCGATTGAAGGAGGATTGAGGAACCTAGTTTAATATGCTGTCTTTAGATAGTTTTTGTCTTGCAAAATGCTTGCATGTGGTCTACAGCCCACGGTATCCATTGGTTTAGCTCTCTTTTGGTTGGCTTTCTCGATGGCGAGACCAAATGATGGGTATCTTCTCCTTATTGTTTGTAGTATGTACTTTCTTTTTAGAACTACATACACTTACCCTTCCCCCCGCCCCACCCCGCCACAACCCAAAAAAGAAAAAAAAGGCATGAACCACCTATATATAAAACCAAGAACATAGTTAAGCACTGAAATTTGAATTCCTAAACGACCAATAATAATGACTGGTAGGTGTTTCCCTACTGGAAACCATTGTTTTGAACCATGTTTCCGAGGGACAGAATTGTTGTTTCTGCTCTGTCCACTTCTTATTGAATGGTTTACCTGCTGGGTGCTTATTTTTCCTCTTTTTGTACTGGGATTATGTATTATCTGTGGCATTACTTCTCTGACCTGTTACCATCCGTTGTTCCATGCTTGAAGGTGCACATTCTAAAATTTGTTTATTTATTTTTTGATTATCCTTACAGAGGTAAAAGGGAGATGTTATGCGGGAACTGTAATGGTGCTGGCTTTGTGGGTGGTTTTATGAGCTCTTTTGATGAATAACATTTCACAGGTCTTTTATTAGTGTCAAAGTGTATGACTGATTATCGGATGGAATAGTAACTGTATATCATCAGGCAATGCTTTTGACTTCAGGAATAATATTGGGTTTTCATAGTTATTCGATGTTTCTTTCCTTGTTCTGCGTACAGGTTGAAATTCCATGCACGGGGTCTTAAGATAATAGTGGACAATGGCCGATCTGGATCCCTGTACCTCTGGTCTCTTAAGGCCCATTTATTTCATATAATTGATTTCTTAGGTATTCCAGTTCTTGTTTTTCTTAGCATGGTCAAAATTGAAGAAACAAAAGTGAATATCCAAAGATGCCTGTCAAATAATCTTCCTTTAATGGAAAATGACTCAGCAGGGATGGGAAATAATTACCCATCCCTTCCTATAAAATTGGGAGAACTTTAAAAATAAATGATTTTAGTTATTTTCTTGAAGATTATTTTATTTTACTGATGTTTGTCTTATATATAGCTTTTCCAATATAGGCATACATTATTAAAAAATGTGATGCAAAATGTAGTTCTTGTACAGTCCTAAGCATCGCATGAACTTATATTAACAAAGTTTACCGTATTAAAAAACTAGCCTTATCGAGAAAATAATAAGCTTATGGTTTATGACTGAAACAAAGAAAAACTAACAAAGAATTAGAACATAACAAAAGAAGGAAATAGAACTTTATAGAAGTAGAAGAAGATATCCAAATGAAGGAGTAGCACCGTCTCACTTCCGCGAGAGAGTGCGGGGAGAGGAGTGAAGATATATTTATAGTTGTATATCCATGCAAATAACATGGTAATAACAAAATGACCCTTAGATGGCACTTGTATCTTGCAAAATTCTGAGGACAAAAATACCCTTTCTCGAAGGGTAATTTTTTCTTTTATAGTTGTATAACCTCAATTTTATCTATATAAATAAAAATGCCCTGGTTTTTCCAAGTTAGCTATATGGATGTACAACTATAAATATATCCTCCCTCTTCTCTCCGCACTCTCTCTGCCAAAGTGAGTCCTACTGACTCCACGTTGGGTATATCTTCTTCTCTTTCTAGTTGTATTTTTTTTTTTCTTTCTTTTGTTATGTTCCAGTTGTTTATTAGTTTTCCCTTGTTTCAGTCATAAAGCAGATACTTATTATTTTTTTACGTATGATTAATATTTTTTAAATACTATAAACTTTGTTTTAGTACAGTGCAAGTTTATGGGATGTTTAAGACTGACTGTGCAAGAACCACATTTTGTATGACATTTTTGAGTGATGTATACCTATGTTGGAAAAGCAATATATAATGCAAACATCAGTAAAGTACAATAATCATCAAGAAAATAACTGAAATCACTTATTTTTAAAGTCCTCCAACTTTATAGGAAGCGATAACAATCTAACTCAAAAAGAGTAAGTTCAGCAGTTTGGAGGCTCTAAAAGCTTCTCTTGGAACTTGGTGGCCTACTTTCTTGATACCTCCGGGCTCCGTCTAATCATCTGTACCTTTATTTTGGTATTTTTCATTTATTCTTTTTTGTGCGGGGGGTGGGGGCAATTAAGCACTCAATGCCGGAAGGATTTTGTTTGCTAACCAGGTTTCTTTAAATTTTTGTATAACTGGTTTTCCGTGGATAAAATGATGGACTGTGAAACTAGTTTTCCTTGTCATAAAAAAGCCATGTTTGATGCGGCACTTTTTCATTGTAAAAAATTGCAAAGAAATGGGATAAATTATCCGTGATTGTTAGGTTTGATAATTTCCACGGACCTAGTTTTTCATAGCTTGCACACAAACATGCCCTTGATGATGAGTCTCAATCCCTAAGCATCTTGACTAGGGCACATTTGTCTACATGCCACAAAAAGCTAAGTCCACAAAAATTTTCCAAGGAATTGCAAACTCTTCCAATTTTATGAAAACATGGAAAAGCATTTCTGCAAGCCTCACTTTTTAGTGAGAAAATTCGCTACACCAATAAGACTTTGCCTCACCTACAATGCAAGATTTATAATACGATACTGCAAGGGGTTTTTTTTAATCCTTTTTTAATACGCAAATTCAACTAAAAACCGGCATGGCAGTACTGACTATGCATGGGTGATATGCAGGATCCTCAAAAGAAATGCTTGTTTAACAAACACAACCTAATTAAGGTCGCATTAGTGCCCTAATTAGTCACCCAGCCAACGTGTTGACTTGCCAAACCAATTTGATTCAGATGGGTTCTTAAACTATGGTTATCGAACTTTCAATATTTTAACCCCTTCCCACGACTGACAAGTACGCGATTCCCACGTATGACATGGAGGGAACAAAGTCCACATGCGGCCGCAGGCAAAAATCACCATGCATGATTTTTTTAATTATTTTATATTAAATTTTTTTGCCACAGCTCCATATTCCTAGACGGCTGAGCTACATCCTCGAACTACCACCATTCCACCGTGGGTGATTCTTTCACAGGCATTTTGCTTTGGTTTTTAAAAGGCAACTACAGATTTCTAGAGAGAAAACATACACCTGGTTAAAAGAGTGACAACTAAGCAAAGTCCAGATTAGATCCATTCATGCCAACTAGCATTCTTCCTTGTAAGAAGAACAATAAAGGGTAGGAGACGCACTTTAGATATAGAAAGGAAGAAAAAAAAGAGCAATCGAGCAACATAGACAGTTCTTGAACCATTTAACTGAACCTCATGTAGAAACATAAATTTCACAGTTCACAAATCCGACATGTCCATGCCGCGCATCATGACAGTATCAAACGGAGTATCTCCCCTGAGTATTTGAACGACTTTTCTGTCTCCTCCAAGCAATGGTCTTTCTCTTCTCTTGACCAGCTCTGAATAGAATCATATAAATATAGTTAAGGGACAGAGCCACAAAAAATAATTGATTTTTGTCCTAAAATAACTACTGATAAACACCAGCATGGGTAAGTAGGCAAATGTAAGATTAATTATTACTTCAGCGACTCTGTTGAGCTTCTCTCTCACGTTCTGCAACAGTTTGGAAAGGTCTCCATCCCATTTGTAGAACTCCAATTCCATGTTGTCTAGTATCTTCTCAGCCACCTTCAAAAAGAGAAGGGGGAAAAAATAAAAATGATTCCACCTAACACCTTTGACTAAAAGGTAATACCTTTAACAGAACTCGGGAAAAAGAAACTTACAGGAGCAAATTAACAACCAATTCGAAGGAAGAGAGAGAGAGAGAGAGAGAGAGAATCGACACAAGTTGCAAACAGTGGTAGAACAGTAAAAATAAAGTAGATAGTATGTCATAACTAGTGTATAACCTATTACTCTTAACCATTTAAAACAGCCATATTAAACCACACTGAGAGAAGACTCTGGCTTCAACAGACACAGAATTGAGGTTTCTAAACTTAAAATTTTCAATTTAAGTGTACTTAACACAGCCAGAAAAATATGGCTCGAGTTAGCACTCTAAGAGTATACTAACAGCTAACCCAAGGCATAACGCTCTGGATGTCTTAGCCATACTGTGGAACATACATGTATCTGCACCCTAAAAATGTAGGATCCGATTAAAATCATGCCAAAAGGATCTATACAACTACTTGGCTGAAAAATCCAATCTTTTTCCAAACAAAAGTCAATACCTTTTTACCAATCATTCTACCACCAGCGGTGTGAGCAAAATATACATTGTAAAAGTGGCATATAAAAGCTGGTGGATCCTTTTCAGATAATTCTTCCAGATAACGAACATAGGTAGTCCCAGGACTAGATGGTTCTGGAATGGCATGACCTTGCTCCTTGAACCACTGCAAATCTTCTGCCAATTTATCTGACCTTTCCAACCCCGTATTCCTGAACTCAGCATCTGAGAACAGAGGAACAATGTCAAAATAATCAAATTTCAAGAACAGAGACTTTTTCATTTAGTTTGACAAGGGAAGTACCTTGCTTTGAGACACAGAGAGGCACACATACAAACAAATAAGAAGGAAGAAAGAAAGAAACACAGAAGAAAAGAAAAGAGGGCAAAGATAAATTTATGATGGTTCAATAGAAAGGCGTTACACGTATGCCAAGCTTCCATATTAGGAATTCAAGCCCCATTGGTCTTTTAGCACTGGATCTGATTTGCTAAAGCATTAAAACCCTCAACCCACTCCATCACCAACTTGGTCAGAATTCTCACAAAGTTAAGAGTTCGAATACAGCAGCCCTGACATCCCAAGTTCGCTCAACCTAGTTATGGAACAATCAAATAACTTTTATTAACTGCTATGCTATTGCTATATAATGACAAGCAAAATTTCAAACAAATGCACAATGGATGTCAAGCGATATAGAAACAGACATTGCAAGTAGTGGACCAGCGACTGTCCATTGTCACATATCTCGTTGTTGAACTTCTCATCACCAGAGCTTTTCACAATGTTGAGTTTTGGGTACAAAATAAGGTAAAACTTAATAATGTACTTTTTTAAAGAATATATAGGATTGAAAAAATAAAGGTTACCATGTAAAACGAAAAGGAAAATCATGAGATTGTGCATTATTATGAAAACCTCTAGAAACACTAACATAGCGGCAAATTCTCTTGCTAGGCAGGTGTAAATAGAGAAGTGTTGTTCGCAGAGGTTCCTTAATATTTTTTCAATCTAGTTTGTCTTTCCTTTTGTCTTCTGCTCAGTATACTCCTCTGGCACTGAACTGGCTTAACATTTATGTAACTATCTTAACATAGCAATGAAATTTCCATTACCGCTAAAAAAAACATAATAATGATATAAAAATCTAAAGATGTTGACGACCCCATGTTTTTTTTTTCATGGATATTCAGAATGAATTGCATTATTTTCAATATTCTGCTGATGGGTGTGACATTGACCAGAATAAGCTTGATGGCTGATGACCACCAGATAGATTTCCACCTTCTAGGATGCAGACTTTGTTTCACAAGGTTGACAGATACTCATGCGAGAACCACATGTTGAAAAGTGACTAGGTAATTGTCTTCCAATATCTGGAAGAAAAGACACTGATATGACAATACAAGGTTATAATTGGCCAAACCAAAATCACATGTTTCTCTCCACTAGTCAGATGTCATGAGCATGCTCTGTCTGAGACATATTTAGAACGTCTTACAACTTGGGTTGCCACAAGGATGCAAATTTAGTATCTTTCTCATCATTTGTACGGACCTTCAATATGAGGGTGTCTCCTATTTATAACTAGCTACGAAAGATCCATCATAATTTACTCATTTAAAACCCAACAGTAATTTAGAAATTTTAATAAAAAGGTTCAAAATATTAAGAGGATAATGGGTAGACTACAAAAGAAGTAGCAGAAATTATACCAAATTCTTAGCAATCAAATTCTTAATATCACTTTGGCCATAAAAACAGCCTTCTATGATAGAATCTAGAACCGTAATTGACTCCATTTGGTCAGAAATAAAGTTGGAACCAGATCAGGCTTCAACTCCTGCTCTGACGCCAATGCCTAGACCCCAACATGGCCATAAGTCCTTATCTTGAGCTTCATGAGTACAAATACGTGTATCAAAAATCCAAAACCGCAATAGAAGGTGTCCAATTCGAGAAATCTCAAAAAATATTTACGAAGCTAATAAAAACTGTGCAAAAATTCTCCTCTGAAGAATAAAATAATAAAATTTTCAACATTTTATTTTAAAAGAAGAGAACATGTGACACATTCACAAAAAATGTCTAATGTAGTAACGGGTCCACCAAGAAAACAAGGCACTATCTCTGATATTTGTCCAGCATGGGTACATCGCTCATTTCAAGAATCCATGCAACATTTGCACATTCACAATACAATGGCCCTACACCCATCTCCAATAAAGGTTTGACTTCGATCCAAATATATTATGGATCTGGATCCAAATTATAATGACTATCCTGGGTTTCTATGGACAACAATGCAAAAATTGTATATAATAAGTGTATAAATATATAAATAAACGACCAACGCAATTTGTCAGGAATTGAACCTCTCTCTCCCTCGCTCCCTCCCTCCCCAATAAGACACAATAAACCTTAATTTCAACCAAAAAAAAAAAAAACCATTAACATTAACAAACGGGATGAACCACCCACCCCATACTTGTCAATTCTGTAGCAGCCAATTCCAGCCGGAACATTCCAGGATTGGATTGGGCAGAACGGAATGCTGGAATTGACTGGAAGGCCGGAATGTCCACTAGAGGGCCAACTAGGAAAAGGGTACCACAACAAAATTGACAAATATGATCCACCCTCAGTCACAAAACCAGGGAGCAAATAAAAACAATAAAGGAAAAATGAAAAAGAAAATAAAAAGAGAGCAGAGAGAGAAGAAGGGAAGAGACATGTGTGCAGGCAAAACCAAACCTAAGGATAGTTGAGTTTAAACTTTAAAGATAAAAGAAGAGGGATAGTCCTGAACATTAAGGCACCATAAACAACAGTTCAATTAAACAAAGCCCATAATCACATTTGCAGATCCAAAGTTCACGATGGTTTCCACAACATATAATACAAGCCAAATGCAAAGAACACAACTAACAAAAGCATTAAAAATGAAACCATGAGTTCTTGATAATTAAATGACCCCACAACGACATCACATACAATGGGCATAAACCCATAAGGGAATGTTCATCAATGCTATGCAATACGAAATGCATTTGATAAGCTACTTCACCCAGATTCAATTGGTTGCAGCCTGTGATACAAAAGGTTTCTCAAGTCAATTATAAAACAGAAACACGTGTGCTTGCGCTCGAATTGCAATTTAAAAATCTCTAAAGTAAATAATTAAAGAAGAAATCATATTTAAGTTACAGAGTTTTATGTTTTCAATTACATACATATTATGCAGTTTACTGCTGAGATGGTGCAGGGATTAAGCACCACGGAGAAAAATATATGGTTAGCTCCAATAGAAGAAAAAGAAAAGATGTTTTCTGCAATACTTTGGATATATATCTACAAGTAAAAAATAACCCTTGTCTATACAGAATTGGTCTGTTGTAAAGGGAAGGGGAGGGGAGACAAAAGGTGATTGGCCATGATGAATTAACATATGCCTAGGGCAGAAAAGAACTATAGGCATCCAATGCATAGGATAAGCTTTAAAATGGCAGTCCCCAGATACCAGATGCAGAGGATAAGATTGAAAATGGTAAAGCACCCACTCCCAATAATCACACAAGGATTGATAATAAAAATAATAAATAAATAAAGTTATGATAATTAAAAAAAAAAAACGAAAGAAGCACACAACAATGAAAATAATTCAGTACACTCTTTCCACTGGGTTGGGCACAATGCCAACTGCGGAATCGAAACTAACCCAAATAACCCATGCCCATTGCATTAAAAAAAAAAAGGACAGAACAAGGTTCTAAAACGTAACAAAGATGAAAGAACAATATAGAAACTGATAGAGTTCAATGCTTTAATGCAACTCGATTAGTGAAAAGGAAACCCCCAAATCAAACATAACGATCAAACACACAATAACGTTTAAAAAATTAGAAATATAGCTATTAAAACTTTCAGAATTCAAGGGCTTTCTCTGCAATCAAAGAAGAGTCATTTCCAAGAATCAAAACAGACCCAGCATTAAACAGTCTCAGTAACCAAAAAACCAAACGTTATAAGGAATTATAAGGGGAAAAAAAAAAAAAGAAAGGTATTATATCAAACATCTTACACGCAGGATAGGCTGCCTTATCAACAATCGATTCAAGGGTGTCGTAAACCACCTTGCTATCCACCAAGAACCTAAGATACCCTTCTATCGACGGCTCCCACTTTGCCAGCGGCTGCGTGTCCGGCTCCTTCTCCCCTTCCTTCGCCTGGTCCCTCGTATGTAATTTCATCGCCACGAACCTCATTTCCTCCACAAACCCCTTCTTCTCTCCCGGATATCGCTTCTTCGGCTTCTCTGCCGTCGTCGCCGATACAACAACTGCCCTTAATGGAACCCCACTTCTCCTTCGGCGATTATCAACACACCACCGCCTCCGCAACACCATAGTCTTGAAACTGGAGCTCCCCAGAGCCAGTGACACGAAAGAGGACCCGATTTTGGGGCTCCTGAGCTGTTTTTCAGTCGAAAAGAGATGGGATTGAGAGATGGGTACTGTTGAAGCCATCGAAAGATTGGATTTTGGTGGGTTTGAGAAGGAAAGATTCGATTTTTATCGACCGTTTGTGCACAAGTATAGAGAAAAACGAAGTGGGTTTTCCTCCGATTCTATAAACGAATTGGGTTTTGCTTGGATTGTAATCAGCAATGGATTACCCTTGAAGGGAAGGGATTGAGATGATCCGACCGTTCGTCGTCTCTGCTCTCGACACTCTGCAACTCGTTTCTTTACGTGGGAAGGACGTTTTAGATTCAGGGCCTTTCGTTCTTGTACACGCCACTCTGTGCACAAGCAATGGAATCGTATTGGACTTGATCCTGTCCATCCATTTGTGTGGCCCACCTTGATTCCCACCGTCCAACCTTCATCCCTCATCGAAAGGTTCGATTTTGTTTAATCAACGGGTGGGACTTTGGAGAGCATTTGATAAAGTAGAAGATGATTCCCTTGTCCTTTTTCAGATTTCTTGATATTATATACTCTTTTTTTTTTTTTTTTTGGTGGAGGGGCTGAATGGATCATTGATGGGGGATCCTCTGCGGCTCTCACTCTTGGGAATTAACTGAGGGCCCCGGTGGGCTCACATTAGCTAGCCTTTTCTTGAACAAATGCCATGATTTTCTATTGATTCATCCTCATTTTCTTCGTCCAGCACTTCCAAGGATTGAATCAACCCGTACTGTACGGCTGTCTATCTATAAATGTTCTTTTTTTTTTTCAGTGTTTGTTTATTTGGATTAGTTGTAATTGCATTTCAAATGTATTGTTTGATTTCTAAATCTTCTTTGTTTTGGATAGTAGAGCAAGTTTTTTCTAATTCACTGATGAAGGTCAGGAAATGACTAATGTCTTTCTAGGATGATTCTCCATTAAATGTATCCATTTTATATTAAAGTTTTTTGGTAATTAGCGGGAGGATTAAAAAAAGCAAAGGATAAATGAATAAGAACCCCCCTATTCACCTTTAGTATTGAGACACAGTATCTTACTGCACAAGCACAAATTATGCTCTGGGACAGGGTTTCTTACTATGGTAGTGGATATTTACTCCCAGGAATGGCAACTTTACTGTGTCCCTGACCTCCAGCTAGGTTAAAAAGAAAAAAACCTTTTTCTTGTGCAGTACTCAAATACACTTAACCATACTGTTAGATTGATCACTTCAAATTATATGAATAGAAGATTATAAAATTTAACTAGTTTAGACACATTGATTAAAGGGCGGACACAAGACTTACTGGTACATAGGGTTTTATGGGAACCTGAAAATAAGGTGTATTTATTTTAATAGTCTAATTTCTTTTAAATAAAACTTATGAGCCTCACAAAATCTTAATGAGCTAGAGCCGTGTAGGATCCAAACTCGTTAACAGTGTCATTCCTTCCTGTTAAATGTACACTGGTAGCGCCAGTCCTTAGCCATACTTGCCGCACGTGCTGATAATTGGAATTGACTATCCACTCAGCTACATTTGTAGGTGTTTTTGCAGATGGTCGTCATATATACTGATCAGCAACGTTTGTATAAGATCGAGGTCTCTTGTTCTGACAAGGGACAATTGTATGCTTAAAAATAGTAATGTGCAGGATAGAAAAAGTCATGCATCTGCATATGCTGAAAAAGAATATTCCTCTGCAAAGATAAAAAGCCATGCAACTATTTCCCACCCTCCGGTAAAGATGGATATACCTAAATACTTATTATATTATATATATATATATATATGAATAATGATCGTGCATAAGCTTCCCTTAGGATTTTACAAAATAAACTACCATATGAGGCCACCTATTAGTCCATCCAAGCGGACCATCTGAACGCACCTCCTAGTCACATAGGTCAAACTAAGTTTTGATTGATTCAAATGGAGTGAACCATTGGATTAAGGTTTAATTTTGTTGTTTTATATAAAATCACTAAACTTGTGAATCATGAATGAATGGGCTAAAGGCATTAGACTGACTTAAATTTGAAATCTAAGTCGCTTCTTCTCTTGCTTTTCACAATCATATTTTTCTTAGATTTGGGCTTAGGGCTTATTTCTTTGTGGGATAGAGTAGACTCAAGATTAAGAAAGAATAATATAAGATGGGATTATAATGATTTTGAAAGATATTTAGAAGAGAGTCTTTAGAATGGATTAATGCAATCAATCTCAATAATATATGTACAAACAATCAACTATGCAATGGAAATAAATCAAACAAAAGCACACGTCACAAGAAGACATATATTTTACGTGGAAACTCAAACTGGGAAAAAATCAAGATTAAAAATTAAGCACTATGAATAATACCACAATTATAAGAGAATACTCACACCCCTTATCCAGCTGTCCCTCAACTTAAAGACTTTGTGATTCTCTTGCACAATTCCCCGCTGCAATGACTCCCTGTCGTTCTCTATTACAGATCCAAGCACATAGACGCCTTTTAGATGTAGCACCTGACTTCCCACAACAATCTTCTACACTCAGAGAACTAGAAGACAATGATCTCTAGAGCAGAACTTCAGCACTTCAACTATTCAATGAAAGAACCCTAGAGAAGGTGATCTCCAATAAGCAATCTTCTTCTTAGAACAATGAGATTTGTGTTCCACACCTTAGGGTTGAGAGAACACCCCTTTTTATAGCATCAAATTTGTGCCTCACAAGGATATTTCAACTAGGAAAAAAGCTGGCATGAAACAGGTATGTTTCCCTTCAAATCGGATTGAAAAATTGCAAGTCGGCACACTTTCTGCACTTGCCCGATCGGTCAGATAAATGGTCCGATCGATCGGATTACTATTCTGCTCAGGTAAAAATTTCAGCATTTTCGTACAAACTTCCGGAGGCCATAACTTTCTTGTTTCAGCTCCGATTAAGGCGATCTTGTCCACTTCAATTTGTCGTTTTTTCTTTTATTTCTTCATTTCAATGCATCCGACGAATCAAACCATTGCCTATACTCAAAGATATGTAAAATACAACACTAATGGACTCAAGTTTTGTCCAACCTATAAATTTGCCAACAAAAAAATACTTACAAACTTTTCGGTTTTTAGTTGCTTGATATGAAATCTTTTTGACTTTTTGTATAAAAAGTAGAGATTTTTTTGTAATTTAGTAATGACTTTTTGACTTTTTTTTGAAAAGGAATGATGGAAAGTTGAATTTCAAAAATTTTATCTACTCTACTCTATTATTCCTCAAAAACAAACATACCCTATGTGTTTGGTTTGGGGAAAAGGAGGATAGCAATGGTGCTGTGACTGGCAATTACTAGGACAAGGATTTCTTCTATAACCACATAATCCTCAGTTTGTTACATCTCTAAGCCCTAAATCACCAAACCCTAAACTCTCATAATTCAAAACCACTATCCATATCTAGATCGAATATGGTTATTTTTATCTGTGTGTTTGATTGTCCGATCTGCATTGTGTGATTGGCATGCCCCACCTATGAACATGCCTATGCCACCTAGTGTCTACTGTGGAGAAATCACAGCACTATGTGTAGTTCGACACCACTGTATGCTCAGTGCGCCATTCATAGAATTCAATATCACATGAATGTGAGGCAAAGGATCAGTGTTCCCAAGTGGAGCTTTTTTTTTATTTTTTAATAAAACTCTATTCCCTATTTCTATCACGATTTTACTGTTTTATTTCATATCATTTGCAGTTTTTTTCTATACATCTGCAACTCGGATTAATTTATGGTTGATTCTTACATGTGCTTTTCCTACTTTGTTTTTGTAGGGATTCACTACATAGAGATGGAGTGGTGGTAATTGGTTTTGAAGAAAAGGATTTGAAGCACGTTTCAAACCATGCATGGAATTACAGTGGGTCTATAGCGTGTTTAGAGAAATAGATATTTTATAGTTGTAAAGGAGCCATGGCATGTTCTGAAACATAGAATAAAAGTGGATTTTGAATCCTTTTTTGGAGTTTACAAAAAAAATCCTTTTTTGGAAGTGAATTTTGGAATTTTGATCTATAGAGATGTGTAATTTGTGATTGTAGAAATTGGCGTCGTGACATCGTAGAAAAATGTTTGTTTATAATTGTAAAAATGGGCAGTTTGCATTTGTAGAAGTAGATGGTTTGATTGCTGTAATATATTTTAAAATTGTATTTTACTGCATAGTTGTTTTGTACAATAGAATAGAAAATTGGTTTTGTCAGTCTTATTTACTCATTCTTGTCAAAACAGAATGGTATCGTTGGAAGCTGAATTTGTTAAAAAGGAATGTAATTACCACAAATAGCTTGAAATTGCCTGCTTGCTCTTGAAGTCCAAAGGGGCATACAAATAACCTGAGTTTTTCTGGACTTTAACCTGTACTAGGGAACAAAAACCATGTTTTAGCCCTTTCTTAATTGGCCTTCATGTTTCCGGATGCTGGGTCTTTGGGTGCCCACTTGGATTTTTATAATATGCAGGTAATTCAATTTCCAAGTACATAAAGCTTGATATGTTTGGATATAGAGAACTTCTCCACCCTTAGGCGCCCACTTGGATTACTGGAAACACCTAATAAATTATAGGTAATTAGAATTTAAGGTGAACTGAGTCCGAAGATTCAAAATAGACTTGAGCATCTATCATATGTTTCTCAGTTACTAAATCAAACCAATGGAATATGCCATTGTGAAGTTCTTAGAAGTTGTCAACATTTGCACTAAGATCATATGTGGCCATCTTAAAATGAGTCACCAAAGTAATATTCCAAAAGGAGTGTGGTTACTGTACAGATATACACTAACAATAGAGATAAATACCTTTATTTGATTTTGGTTCATATGGGGCTTTAACTAATATTGGGAATTTACGAATAAATTGTTGAAAAAAGCAGCACAACGGAAACTACCCGCGATCAATGGATCTACCACGATGAACACACAACAATCACACCATCAAACAATCACACTCATGAACACAGTAATTTTACGTAGTTCGGCAACTTTGCCTACGTCCAAGGGAGGAGAGAACCCATCTACTATGATCCCAGCTCAATCCCCTCAGGATCTAGGGTTACAGTACATCAATATATATAGTTTCTGCTTTCTTGGCAAAAAAAAAAAATCCATACATAATGACTAAAATACCCCTAACCCTGAGCCTTGGTTTTGGCTAAACTGAAATACAAGACAAAACCCAATAATCTCCACATTGGCTTGGATTCCGCAAATCCTCAAAGCCACCTTGAGATACCCGGTAATGTTTTCACGCACTTTGCTAAAGGGTACGTCACTACACCGATGGCCCAATCTTCTCTTTTCAACACTCAAACATGTTGAACTAACACTTCACATATCTCGCTGAAAAAGTACGCCTCCGCACACGCTACGACCGAGCGTGGCACCTGCACCCCCAACCCGGATGAACAGACAATTGTAGTATTATCTAGTGTCGGTCAAATCCAAACCGACTTGAAACTGCTTACAGTTGCCTCCTTTGACCTCAACACCATCATCTTGAACTTCCGAAGTGTTCTCCATTTGTTATCACATGCATGCATCCTTGCAACATAATGAACCAACTTCTAACCATCAAGATAAAACTGAAGACCTCCCCGAATCCAGATCTTACTGGTACCTTGTGAATCCTTCCTTCTGTCTCCATCTTGGTGTTCTTTTTATCAAACATGCAACTGTCCTGTTCTAGCCTGTTCTGGTGGGTTGAGCACAGTACATACAGGTTAGGTATGACCCGACGCTTAAACCGGCTTACTCCAACCTGAACAAGACTACCTTTTTTCGAGAAAATCACCTTCATTCAGGGCTTCCTCGATTTCTGCTAGATGATATCATCGAAGATCCATCAATCTATCTTCCGATGATCCATCGCATCTAACCCCACCCAAACCACAAATTTCATCCCCTATTATTTGATGTCTCCTTCACTGCTCCACCTAAAAAGGCATCCCCTATCAACCTGTAGAGATTTCTGACCAGCTCACCCTCCATGATAACTAATGTTCCCTTTTCCACCTTCATAACTCCACCCACTGCAATGCACTTGCAGCCTTTGAAGTCTAAAGCACACAAAGAAATCCAATTTCTTCGTTAACCCGAAACATATATCACAGCCGTTAGGACTTAAATAACATCATCATACAACTGGATCTATATCGCACTTATCTCAAATGCTCATCAGTGGCATTCTCCCCTATAAGAATAGATCCATCAACTATGAGAGTTATTTGCATCAAACCAATATCTACTCAAACACATGATAGGAAGAATCTGAATTCTAATACCATGAATCATCAACCCAATCCATACCTATAGCGATCAAAACTGATTCCTTGTCAACCAAATCCGAGCTTTCTTGCACACTACTTTCTTCTGATTCTAATTCTTTTGCTTTTCTTCCACTTTGGCATATCGCTCCTTCCGAATCCATTCGACACAGATCTAAGCTTTCCATCAAAGTATTCAGAGCAATCTACTATTCATGACATCAAATAACACTTTTTTTAATCATTGCTATGTCACGGAGTCTAACAGTCATCCATGCCAATTCCTGAAGTCGTTTCTCCATCAAACACTTTAATCGGGCTTGTGATGCTTGAATCCATTGCTATCATCGTTTATCTGTCGGTTCTTCAGTCCCCCAATTTTCTGCCTATCAAACTGCCAATATCTTTTATATACCTCATAGATCTCATCACCGCGAGCACGTTGGAAGAAACGTATTTGAAATTCGACTCCATATGGCTTCAATATCGCAGAAATAATTTTCAGCACTCCAATTGGTCAAACATCCATGTTGACCGTTGACCAGCCATTTTCTTCCACATACACGTAGATCTCTTCACAACGAGTCCGTGGGCGCAAACGGATCTTTGATCGGACAATGGACGATCAAGATATTGCAAAAACAATTTCAGCCGTCGAAACTGATCAAACGTGCCTATTGACCGTGATGAAGTCACTGCTTGCTGTTCTATTGGGCTTCTGAAACAGATCCAAGTGGGGTCCACCTGACCCGACCTGAACCAGTTCTGCTAGAAACTGGGCTGGTACTGTGACCGGGTCAAGTCTGCACGACCCAACCCAAACCCGACCTGACAAGATGCTGGGCTTTCTGCAATCGGTTAGGTCCGACCTGACCTGGACATGCTCGTCTTCTTCCTCAACTGATCTGGGTTTTAAAACAGAACCTAGTAATGCCTTCTTCTTCCTCCAATCCGGCAGCGGGTGGGCGGGCGGGCAGACGTAGGTGAGGCGGTGGCACAGTTTCGGGCGACAATACCCCAGCGACAGAAGATGGTCGGTGTAAGGATCCGGATCCCACTAACCCTAATCTTCCTTAATTGATCTCGTTTTTTATATCAGTAAACCTGACTAAGGCTAATTTAATTCAAAACTATTGGGTTTAGGTCTTGGATAGGTAGTTGGACGGAGTTTGAACCTTACTTCCGTGGTCGAGGGCCTTTTTGTAAATTGTCCTTGCATCTCTTGGACACCTCATCCATTGCCCTTCGTGTAATTTTTCGCGTAGACTATCTTTTGTATTGGGCTCAATTTAATCCGAACTCGTTTTGGGCCAATTGAGGTGCACTTGGCCTAAACTGTAATTTTGTAGAACCTATGGACCTGCATGTTAAATGCAGGAAGCTTTAAGTTGAAAAAGACTCCACGTTCATTCTTCCTTCTTGTTTCTTCTTCTTATTGCTGGAGCCACTTCGTTTCACCCCTCCTCACTTCACGTATAGAGCTGGAAACGAAGAACTAGAGCTTGCATGTGCTACTCATAGCGTCCATCCTCTTCCTCTTCCTTAGGTACCTCTTCCTTAGAATCACAACCTTCTCCAATACTACCACAGCACAAGAGAACCCATTTCAATTCGGAGTTTCTCCCCTAACCACACAACAAGAACGACTTGGGGAGGGCAAACACTGTTAAGAGGAAAGTATTTGAGTTGTATGTGTTGCATGCATAATTAAGTTATTGACTATTGAGTTAGCTCTTTGTATTTTCCAATTTCAGCCATTCTCATTGTTTTAATTAATACAAATGTGATATGGAGTGAGTTAGGATGTAAACATGTAATAGGAGGGTGTGTGGGTGTTGAACTCTATCAGGTACATTATAATCAAGTCATAGAAACTCCCCATAATGAGGTTTTATATTGATCCCGTACTAAAAATGAGCTACAGAACTGACTTCAGGTTTTCTGAAGTTCACGGCGAAGCTACGGCTAAGCCGTGAGTATTTACGGCTCAAAATCCAGAGAGCAACAAAAGCCGATTTTGTATAACGGCTACACTGTGAATTTCACTACGGCTAAGCCGTATCCAACCCATACCCAAGCCATAAGCCTTCTTACGGCGAGCTTTCCAGAGAGGTCAAAAAACTCATTTCTTCTACGACTTACCTACGGCTGCACTGTGAAATAAACTATGGCTAAGCCGTAACCCAACCGTAACCCAGCCGTAGGCTTAGCACGGCTAAGCCGTAGGTTAATATACGACTAAGCCGTGAATGCATCTGTACTGTTGGAGGAAACCTGAATTACTCTGCTAAGCCGTAGCGTTGTATATGGCTAAGCCGTATGAACCCAGTGAATTTAGGATGTTAGGAATTCTTCATTGATCTTATAGGGCCTTAGTATTGGCACCTTCTTACCCTTACACGGGCCCAACTATAATGATACGTTAAGGATATGTTAAGAGGATAAACGAATTCCTGATGATTTTCCCAATGTCAAGTCATGGATGTTGGCATAAGAAGGGGTGTCCTCTATGCATATAGGGTAATACCAAGACGCGGTAACACCACGACAGTGGACGTCTTATGAGTACATCGTGTTGAATGTTCTTGGGGATTATGGGTTACATAATATGGGGTGGATAATAATTCTTGGATACTCACTGAATTTGAATGCATTCATATTACTATGATAGATTACCTTCGACATGATTGTTATCGGATTCACTTCCTCGAGCAAAACCCCATAGCAATTCAGACCTGAGCTTCTAATGAGTGCGTGTTTGACAAGGCAGAGCTTCTACTGAGTGTGTGCTTGCTCACCAAGGGTATAGCCGAGATTCGGACCTTTGTAATTCATATGCATATGCTTTGCTTAATTATTCGTCCGCCTTCATGATTAACTATTCCTTATGTATATTATGACTAGTTTGATTGAATCCGAGTCGGCACCATTTAGCTTGCGCCCTTTTGGGTATTATTATGTCACTACTGCAATAGTTTACGGAAGAGATGTCGGCACTCCTCGGGAAGCTAGCGTGATCCCCTAGCGACCCATATGTATGCTCTCTTTCGGGAGAATAGAGCATCGTGGTTGCCAGTCAGTATGTATGATTTTTAATTGTAATTCCTCATCCGTTGTCATTCATGCACCATATATCTAGTAAGCTTTTATTGCTCCCTTTAATTAGGATATACTGTTAAGTTCATTGATATATTATGTGATACTTGTTTCATATGCCTCAGTACTTGCTGAACCGTCGTGTTAATAGTGTTACCCTTGGTATTGCAGGTATAGAACCCGATCCCAACTCCGGTGTTGACGCGCCCCTGGAGAGTGCCTCAACGGTACCTCGGGGTATAGATGAATGGAAGGATGACGACGTCTTTTATTACTCATCCTACGGAGTGCGTCAATTCTGAAGATGTTACGGTCACTTTTTGGTCTGTTCTTGGGAAAGCATAAATTGGACTTTCTGTACTTAACTCCTTTAAGTAAATGCTGAAGTGCATGAGATGCAATTAAAAGACTTTAGTACTAATGTATATGTATATGTATATGTATATGTATATGTTCTTTAACTTGCTCTTGATTATTACTGAGTATTTCGCAGGCATTTGCTTATGATGAGTTATATCCGTACGTGTGTTGGCTTACCTCACACGTTCCTGTGAAATCTCCCTTGTAGGAATTCGTGTCTAATTCTCCAGGGCACGGACTTCTATGGGATTACGTATCCACGCCCTGGGAGCCCACTAAAATTCCCAAATTCCAGGGATCAGGGCGTGATAGTCGTCGAACGGCTGCTAAGGCGGCATTAGCCCTTTTCTAGTTTTCTTCTTCCTTCTCGCTGTTTCTTTTCAATTGGAGGACCCCATGGCTCCCTTTCTCCATTTCCTTTGTTCAGCCACGACGAAAGAGGACCAGAGACCGGCGGATTGCGCATGGCGATTGCAACCGATAGACTAGAAGCATTTTGGAAATGACACTTTTCTTCTCAAGCACCGGCGAAAGCCATACCTGAGTCCGAATTACCCTAAAGCCATACCTGAGTCCAAATTACCCCTCTATGCAGCGACGACCCCTCTGTCCACGGCGAAGGCCGGTGTGACAGAACAGCATGCACCAACCAGCGTGGGGCCCACCTCTCGATTTCCACTGATTAGAGCCCTATCTTTCTCTGCAACAAAGAAGCCATGGATCCTCTTCTACTAAGACAGATCCGATCCGTCAATCGCAATGCCCAAGCAATTTCAACCTGGCTCTGATATCACTTGTTGGGAAAAGCGGCGCAACAGAAACTACCCACAATCAACGGATCTACTACAATGAACACACAACAATCACACCATCAAGTAATCACACACATGAACACAGCAATTTTATGTGGTTTGGCAACCTTGCCTACGTTTACAGAAGGAGAGAACTCATCTACTATGATCACATCTCAATCCTCTCAGGATCTAAGGTTACAGTACATCAATAAATATAGTTTATGTATTATTGGCCAATAAAAAAAACCTATACATAATAACTAAAATACCCCGAATCCTGAGCCTTGGTTCTGGCTAAACCAGACGACCGATCCGGCTAAACCAAAATACAAGACAAAATTCAACATAAATATCTTAATGCACCAATTATCACTAGTACCCTTCTTGGCTACAGTCTAAAGCCTACAGCCTACAAAGAAGAGACTGCTAGATGGAACAAGTTAGCCTGCATTTAATCAAGATTACTTCAACCTATGGCTACCAACATTGCACCAAAATTATTGTAATAAAATCAACTTGCACATTCAATTACCCAAGTCTGAAAATGCTCAGAATAGGTCTTTTGGTCGTTGGCATAGAATTGGATTTGACTTTGTGTCGACTTCAACTGTATATTCAAAACCTATTTATCATTCAAACTGCACTAACTATATCATTAACTTATATCGAGAAACTTGTGATAAATTCACAGAAGATTCCAAACATGACAAATTCATTAAAAACGACATCAAATCATCATTGAAGATCAACACCAGTATCATTCAAGCCTTTTTTAATTGCAAGTTTCAATTACAAATGGATCATTTGAACATCCCAGCATCATAAAATCTGAATTAACATTCTAATACCAACATTCCAATTCGCCTTACATGATGTTCAATCGCATTACATTTCACTTCCAAACAAACATGCAAAAGTACAACATGACCTATATGACCTAAAATGTGAGAACTAAGAGATGAGAAGTAGGCGGCCTTTAAGAGTGTTGGATTTATATCTTGTGTTCCAGTTGTGTTGGTATCAAGGTGGGCTGTGTTAAGGGATTGACAGATTGGATTTGGTTGGAAATCCAAATTATTTTTTGCAAGTTCGTTGCAGGACTCCACCTGAAGCCACATATCAGTCACGTGTCCATGACTCGTTTTCTTGTTTCCGTCTACAAAACCTTAATAGGAGAGAAATACCTTAAGTAACGTGTTAGTGACTGGTGTACAAGGAATAGATTTGTTTCCCTGAAGACAAGTGGAGAGATTTGAATTTATAAATAAAAAAAACCAAAAGGGTGTTGTTTGTTCGTGTTTTCAAAAACACGAGATTCATCGCCCTAGAGGATCTGCATACGATCCTCTGTTGACGCTGCTGCTTCTGTGTGAACAGTCACTGGAGGAGGCTATTCTGCCCCTTGTCGCAGCTGCTCCACGCTCGCCATCGTTGGAGCTCACAGCCCACTGCTGCCTCTACCTCGTCGGAGTTAAGGCTACTTTTCGAGGAAAGAAGTTGGGGCTGGGGTTTTTGTCTGGTTACAGAACCAGAGAAACAGAGAGGGAGAAGAGACCTGGGTGCCCAGCTCAGATCCAGTTTCCAGGACCACTTGGGTGCAATGTTGGTTTTGTTAACCCTTGAAGCCCGCGAAGCAACGCAGCTCCCAGGTCGGGTCCAGTTGGGCCAACTGATTCGTCAGCAGAGCCCACTAGTTGAGCAATGGGCTGACGTCAAGGCTACTTAGTAGGGATGATCAATGGCAATTTGACCAGGTTCGATGCTTGAGAAGTTTTTTTTTGCGGTATATTGATCATCTGATGTCCCATTAGATATTTGTTTGAGCCTACAAGCTCGTTTTAAGCAAATCTATGCAGTAAAACATAGTAATTGACTGTTTGACGGTCAACGAGTAGGTTTGACTGATTGGAGAGTGTAAATTTGTTTATGCGATATCGGAGTCATTTAGACTCGAATTTCAGTATCGTTTCTTCTAGTGTGCTCGTGGTGATGAGATTTACAATGGGGTATAAAAATTTTGTAAGAATGGAAGCAAAATTTGAAGTTGACAAATTCAATAGTAAGAATGACTTTAGCTTGCTGCATATGAAAATAAATGCTTTGTTAGTTCAAAATGCGCTGCAGAACACATTGAAGGAAAATAATGTCCTTCTTGCGATAATGTCAAAAGATGAAAAGGAAGATAAGTTGGAGAAGGCTTATGGAGCGATTTGTTTTGCTTGAGCGATGGAGTGTTGCGAAAGGTTGCTCAAGAGAAAACCGCTGTTAGATAGTGGTTGAGATCAGAGAATCTGTATGTGAACAAGTCTTTGATAAACCATTTGTATTTGAAAAAACGGTTGTTTACTCTCCAGATGCAGGAGGATACGTCCTTTAATACCCATCTTTATGCATTTGATAAAGTTGTTATGGATCTGGGAAACATAGATGCTTCAATTAATGATGAAGACCAAGCTATTATGTTGTTATGCTTTTTACCGCCCTCATATGAGCATTTTATTGATACCATGATGTATGGTAGAGATATTCTTTCAAAGGAGAATGTAGAGCAGCCTTGAACTCTAAGAACTTGAAGAAAAATGTTGTGTCTAAAAACAATGATAACTCAGGTGAGAGTTTGGTTGCAAAAGGAAGAATAAAAGACTCCAATAATAGAGGTAAACATAAATCCAAGTCTAAATCTAATAGGAATAACATTGAATGTTACTATTGTTAGAAGAAAGGGCACATCAGAAAAAACTGTCTTGACAAATATAGGCAAGGGAAAGAAATAAAAGATTACTCCTTTGATGATTTAGTTAGTGTTATAAATGGAATATCAAATTTTGATGTTGATAGTGCTTTTTCTATTATTACAAATGGTATTCATCGTCTAGACGACTAAGTTTTTTATTCTAGATTTTCCTATCATATGTGTCCCAATAGGGAATGGCTTACCACTTATTGTGAGATTAACGATGGCAGTGTTTTAATGGGCAACGATCTTACATGTAAGACAGTTGGAATTGAAAAAATTTGAATTAGGATACATGATGGAATCATCAAAATACTAGCAGAGGTTCGTCATGTCCCTTATTTGAAAAAGAATCTTATTTCTTTGGGTGCCTTGGACTACGATGGCTATAAATTCTTAGCTGAAGGTAGAGTCATGAAGGTCGTAAAAGGTGCTCTGGTTCTTATGAGAGGCAATAGAGTTGGACACTTGTATGTGTTTTGTATATTTTGCCTGTAAATACCTTTTCATTTAGAGCTGCAGTGTCTTCATCAGATGACCAAGAATCTGTCTCAACACATTTGTGGCACTTACGTATGAGTCACATGAGTGAGAAGGGTCTGACAATGCTGAGCAAGCAAAATTTGATATGTAGCACAAAGACAGGCAAGTTGGATTTCTATGAGAAATGCATATTTGGAAAACATCGCAAGGTCAGTTTCAAAATTGGTATTCATCGTCACATCCCGAGCCCAAGAATTCGGGTATTAAGATTAAACCTAAAATAGTAACACACTTACTCCCGTTTATACACACCTAAATCCAAGTCTAAGTGCACACACACAAGAGAAGACACATATGTGATTACTATTAGTGGACTTCTGTCCAAGCATTTATACACAGAAGCTGTCAGTATCATACAAAGAAACACGAGGACACATACACAATACATAATAACTAGAAACACATGTCTATGTACCGAGTGAAAAAAAAAGCGTAGCTTTACAAAAAGAGAAGTAAGTTGTTTAAAAGATGGATCATTTGTACAGTAGACAAAAGTACATGGAGTCATGGCCCTTATATAACAAAATGAACTTAATGCAACCACAACCCAATGTAAGACCTATACTAATCCAAGTCGCACTCCATAGTGGATCGATCAGATATGAACTGCTGTTCACTCGTCTAAACCTTCGAGGATCTCCTCTGAAGTCTCGTCGACCTTCGAGGAATCAGAAGAGGGACCTGTGCCTGTAACACCATTGGACCACGAGTATATAAAACTATTTAGCAAAGCATAAGCAAAATTAAGGTAACACCCGTTGTATTTACAAGAATCACGAATAGGTTATTATAGATAGAATTTCAATTTAGTATACTAGGCATGTTTCACATTCAAATAGAGTATGTTACATGATTCAATTAATAGAAATACTTTACTATGTGGCTACTACATTTGCTATGTCCTCCCTGTAGGAATCTATGCATTAAGAATACAATCAATCAGGCCAGGGTACAAATATGTTTCTAGTTCCTAGAGTCTGAAAGCTCTAAAAAAAGCACACTGCAGTGGCAACATTCATGCTACACCAAAGTTAACCCCACTGGATATCATAAGGCTGAGGCTAAGTAAAGCCAAAACATTTCAGTTTATTCATATACATGAACTTGAATAAATCATACAATTCATTCGTTAAGGAAAGATAATGGTATACAATATATATTCAAATCATGCGTACAATAGTTCATACTCAATTTATTCATATTCAATTCAATATCAAAGTTAATAGGAAACGTATATCAAGAATACATAAAAAGAATCAATTGAGAAATGATCATTCAATTCAAATCATTATTGGAAGAATAGAGGACAATAACAATAATTCAATATGCTATGCAATTCAATTTAGTTTCATAGGATCAAGGTGGTTTACTAGCCAAACCTAGTCTAATCATCTATTGTTTCTAACCGTACATGTTGATGTAGTTTTAAGTTATCCGATACACAGTTGTCATTCTTTTGGTGTTACATTGTATCGGGGATGTGTATCAAAATCCCTTAAACAAACACCTATGGGAAGGTGCTTAATGAATGGACAACACACATGAATGAGTCTTAGCCCTCAAGACCCTTCATGATATTCAATTTTTCTATGGGACCAATATATAAAATAAAAGGATCCAAAACTAAGGTCCTACAAGCTCTCTTAACAATACCTAGTTTAACCTTTGTTTTCAAGGGCCTTATGGCTTAGCTGTGGGTGACTTACGACTTAACTGTGGGTGACTTATGGCTTAGCCGTAGGCATCTTACGGCTCAGTTATAATTTGCACTACAGCTTAGCCATAGTTACCTAGATTCTACCGCATTCATAGTTGAACCGTGATTCGTCTTATGGGTTAGCCGTATTTGTTCTACGGTTAAGCCACGATTTGGTTACGGCTTAGCCATAGCATATTATGCAGTTTTACTGTGGCTTACTTATAGAAGGATTTCAATTTTTTATACTCTCGGATTTTCAAGCCGTAAAATTACTTACAGCTGGACCACGGCTAGATTACGGCTTAGCCTTAGCACATCATATGGCTTAGCTATAATGCAAATTTCAAATTTGCTGCTCTTTGGAGTTTGAGCCATGGAAGACCTACGGCATAGCCGTAAGATTCAGATTTGTTGAAGCAGTTTAATTTCGTTACAGAACTTGGTAATTACATGTAATTTCAAACAAGGAAGATAGAAATGCAAAAGAAGGGCTGTAAAACACATTAAATGGAAAGATATGTAGAAATCATAAGAATCAAGACATATCAACATGCATTCAACCAAAATTTGCTTATACTTACTTTCAATTAAGCTTTTCAAGCCATTAAACTTTCCTTTGGTTCAATTTGGGTATTTTTATATTTAATTGTCATGCATGCAGTGAAATAAGAATCCTCTAGACTCAAGGAAGCTGTAATGAAAAACAAATTCTTACTTTAAAGATGGATTAGAAAAAAGAGATGCAGAGGAGAGCTCAAGAATGATGGGAAAGGAGAAGAAGACTCTGGGTCACACATACAATGCTTCCATCTTCATGATGAAAGAGAAAAAGTGGTGAAAAGATAGAAGAGAAGAAGTAGACGTTAGAGAAGAATAACATACAGGAAGAGAAGATCGAATTGTTAGGTGAGCCCTTTTTATATGACATATATTTTCTAAGGTTTATAAGAAAGTCCCTATTTCTTGGGATAATTTCAGTTTAAGTTAAATGGACAACCAACTACTTTAAATGGCTTCATTTGCATTAGAGTCAATTATGGAAATTAATAAACTTAACGAGATACATGTGCTGACGCCAATATAATGCATGAATGACATAATCTTATAAAGTCTAAGCAACGAATAAGGGTCGTATATACCTAATTCAGGTTAAACTTAACCCAACTACCTATTCACGACCCTAAACACGACTCACTTAAACAAAACATTATTAATTAGATTAATTCTCTAAAAAATTGCTAATAACTAAATCAATTAGTAGCTAAACATACTTAATTATGGTCGGAGTGTTACATTCATTGTACGAAAGGTATCCTTGATTGTCTTTATTCATATGTGTGGGGTCCTTCTAAGGTTTATTCCAAGGTTGGGTCCTAGTTTATGTTGACTTTTATTGTTGATTATTCAAGGAAAATCTGAGTTTGTACATTAAAGACGAAAGATTAAACCTTTGAAACATTCAGGCGATGAAAAGCAATAGTTGAAAAATAGACCGGCAGGAAGGTGAGGAAGTTGAGATAATGGCATGGAGTACAAATTAAATGTGTTTGAGACTAATTGTTAAGGATAGAAGCATAGTTTGGCATTACACCACTATAGGAACTCCACAGCAGAATGGAGTTGTAGAGAGGATGAACAGATCAACCTCAAAAAGAGCTCGTTGTATGTTGTTTACTGCAGGATTGTACAAGGACTTTTAGGTTAATGTAGTACATGCTGCAGGTTACTTGATTAATAAGTCTCCACACACGGGGATAGGTTGCAAAATACCGGAAGAAATGTGATTAAGTAATCCATCTGATTATTCTAACTTGAGCATTTTCAATTGTCCAATGACTGCTCATGTGAAAATCAATAAGTTAGAACTAAGGGTTATAAAGTGCATCTTTGTTGGATATGCTTATGTGGTGAAGGGATACGTATATGTTATTTGCAAATGATATAGTATTGTGGATAAATCAAGAGATTGTGTAAATACAAAACTCGAGAGATGACGAGGGGCATTAGGATCTAAAGGATTTAAAATAAGTCGTACAAAGACAAAATATATGAAGTGCAACCTCAGTAACATATACAAAGTGTTGAAACTATTATCAAAATTAAAACTCATGAGATACCATATAGAGATTTCTTTCGGTATGTATGCAACATGATTAGTAAGGATGAAGAGATTGATGAAGATGTAGAGCATATGATAAAAGCTGGATAGCTAAAGTTGAGACTAGCTTCTGGAGTGCTTTGTAACAAACAAATGCCAATAAAAATGAAGGTCAAATTTTATAAGATAGTGGTTAGACCGATTATGATATATGGAGTAGAATGTTAGCCAATTAAGAAGATGCATATACATAAATTTGATGTAGCGAATATGAGAATGCTTAGGTGGATGTGTGGTAAAACTAGGAAAGATAAAATTAGAAATGAGCACTTTCAAGAGGATTTAGGGGTAGCACCAATAAGGGATAAAATTAGATAAACCCATTTAAGATGGTTTAGGTATGTTGACTGTAGGCTGGTAATAACACCGGTGAAAAAAAGTTTGACTATACAGGTGGATAGCTTATCAAAAGATAGGGGTAAGCTGAAGAAAACATTGAAAGAGATCATTAAATCAGATTTGAAGAACTTTAACTTACTTAAGGATTTGGCCCAAAATAAAATAGAATGGAGAAATAAAATTCATGTAGCCGACTCCAACATGGTTGAGATAAGGTTTTGATAATGATAAGTACTAATTTTTCAATATAATAGGTTGTGATAATGGATATAATTCTGACTCACCGGGTAACACTACAATTGAGGCCTTACATTTGGGGCCACCGATCAATTGGCCTAAGCTTAGAGAGGTCGAGGTTAACTAGAATCTTTACATGACAGAGGATCCTTTGGGAGGCAGTTATTTCGTCCACTCTGATCGGGTTCCCCATCGAGCTTGCAATTGAGAGCAGTATACGTTGGCTCTAGTAGTGGTAGGGGATACCTTTTAACCTAATCCAGACTGGGGTGATGGAGGGCCATGAGAGCTTTTCCATACCTGGGCACCACGACATTATGTGCATATTCTTTTTGTCTAATATGATGGGGCTTTGGGTGTGCAGGTTATCTTTGTCTTCTTGAGAGAAAAGTCTGAAGATAAAGTGGCCTTGCTCTGTTAGGGAGATGAGATAGGGTTTGGAAAGCTTCCAACTGGAGTGGACCTTTTGCTCTAGCCATTCTAGAGGTGGCCTAGATCTTTCAAATCTGCCAATGATGGAGTGATGGAATGACTCCTTACTGGATTGGATGATTTGACGGGGAATTTTCAGGGAGGGTTTGCCATTCTCCCAGCTGGTAGTTGGAAAAGACAAGAGGGAGGGTGGGGAGGACAGGGGGGCCTGTGAAGAGGCTTGCAAATGTGGATTGTGAAGGAGAGGGTATCGGATTCTTAGGCAGGGAGTGGATGGATTTATGAAGGTCTTCTATCTATTGCTGGAGGAGGAGAAGATGCGTATCTGAGAAAGAAGATGGGTTTGAGTGCTTCGGAGCATGGAGTCTGCTGATTTGTTGGTGAGGAGAATGAAAGCTTGGTGTGCTGGTATTAATGGTGGGAAGTCTGCTGAGGAGTTAAGGGTTAGGGAGATTTGGGGCCGGCTGGGGGGGTGGGGTCGGGTTGGGTGGGAACGCATCGTCGACTTTGTGATCCACTCGCAAATTAAAAAACTGCCTTGAATAGGTACTTTAGATGACGCTGGCTATTTGGTCTTGTGAGTTTATACATTTATCCAACCTAATTAATGGCGAATAGAGATCCAATCCAGTACTTTATTTTTCTTTCATTCGAGTAAAAGGTATTTTGAGTTCATGCATTCTTAACTGAAAATAACAAGAGACTCAGTTTTTAACATTTTATTGCAACAAAACAAATTATGCGTGGACATTGTATGTATCATAAACTTAAAACCGTGCCCAAGTTATATGACTATTTGCATTTAGCTATCCCATCTCTCTTATTTCCTAAGTAGCTATTGGAAGAACAGCTGTTTCTCATTATGCCAATTTAAAATGTACTATTTTTAGAATTTATGAATTTTACAAAGCATATATATAAGAATTTCTATATTTTGGAAATTTGAAGTAATCAACTTTGATTTTTAAAAGAACCCTTAATTAGGAGATTAGATAGCTACTTATTGATCAACTTTTGTTCCTTATTTTGAGTTTTTATTTTAAAATTTTATTTTATGCTCAACTTCTCATTTTGGCCCGAGCTTGCGTTACTAGGTTTTTCTTTTACAATCAAACTGCCTTCTATTGATTTTGTATTGCCCAAAACTATATCCTCTTGAGAAGTCACTCAACCACGTCAACTCAAAACTCAATAGTGTCCAAAAGCCAATATGGAGTCAAAATATGTTATTTCCTATTTCTAATAACACAATACTCAATGTATAAAACTTGATTACAACATCCTTTTTCCATATCCAGCCTTCTTTAGAATTCTGAACTACATCTTGCAAATTCTTTTTGCCAATTTCATTAAAATAGCTGAAAATCTAATCACACAATAGGAAGACTAATCATATATAACACTAGTCTAAAACATTTTTACCAAAAAAAAAAAAACAAAACACTAGCCTCAAATAAAATGGCTGCCAAGGATAAGGATTTGAATAATGGGCATGCCACCTTCACTCATCCAAGGGCCCTCTCACCCTATTGGAAGTCTATTCCTCTTACCTGAGGGCGGGGTCCCAGCCCTCTATAGCCGGGTACCAACTAGACACTAGTCTAAAATAACTCAAATCTAATATTTGTTATGTAATAAGATAACTCATCCATTCCCCAACATTTTCTTGAATATCACTGATAAAATCATCAAAACGTACATAAGTCATTTAAATTGGGGGGTAAACTATTAGGTTATGCTCATAGTTATCTAATTCGTAGTTTGACCAATTCGAATTTGAGTTTGTAGTTCGGTATTCAAAACTTGCTTCAATTTGAAAATTCGATTGAGTAGGTTTACTTGATTCGCTTTCTAATTCGCTTGATTCGTAATTCGAGTTCGATGAGTTCAATGCACTAATTCGAAATACATTAATAAATTCATAAAATTACATATTTAACATTTAATCAATCTAATACAAACTTAGATTTGTGTGAAATGGCCCAACCCCAAGTAACTTGAAACTAATTTTTATACATGTTTGGATTTTATAAATGGGGCCTAGTCATGGACGGATAAAGATTGACATGTATATTCTAAAATCTAATGAAGATATAATATTCGGTTTTTATGAGAATTTTAGAAATTCACACAAATGTATGGAAAAGAGGGAGCGAAGGAAATTGAAAAATGAAAGAGAAATGAAATTTGAGAGTTATAAGACTCAATCAAAACTCACGAGTCTCTAAATTATGGCCCATCCAGTCATATCTAAATGGGTCAATATATTTTTCATTTATTATTATTATTGAGAATTTTCACTTTAATAAGATATGGTTTTACCATCAAATTGACTTTTTTTTTCGTATTATAGCATTTACAAGTTTATAAAAGATTAATCTTATAGTAGGCCCAGCCATTTTTTTAGATGAAATTGAACTATATCATCATCATCATCATTATCATCATCATCAAAGCCTTATCCCAACCATGTTGGGGTCAACTATATAAATTTTGTTTCTTTGAGAATTCATGTTTAGGTTGTGACAAAATTTTACGTTGACTGTGAAGCTACCTAACGCAACCCTTCTCCTTTACTGGAGCTTAAGACCGGCAACAAAGACTGACACAATGAAATTGAACTATATCATATTAAAAAATAAAAATAAACATAGAGTTTTATATTAACTATTTTACATTTCTATCGAATGGACAACAGAGTGATTACTCTCTTGGCATATCAATATCTCTTGAGTCAAAATGAGGCAAATATGGCCCAATGGTTCAAGCAAAACGCAGGTAACGGACAAACGGGTGCTTATGCTGACATATTGTATGCTATTCATGCTTTAAATTGCAGGTGGAAAGACACTCAGGCAGATAGTCACTTTTTCCATATCACTTTTTATTTCTCTTTTCTTGTTTCTATCGTCTTCTTCTTGCAACTCCCTTTTTCATGCCAACGTTTCTACACCGAACTGTTCCGAACTTGAGCATTAAATAACAAATCAAAAAACGTTTTGCCTACTCAATCGAATTTTTTAATACGTGGTATACATTCACTTGCATACTTTCTACTTTCTGCATTGCATTCGATGAACCTTAAATGTAGACCAATCTAATCATTAGGCAAGAGGAATGTATACCACGAATCAAAAAACGAATTAAATAAACATGTCCCATCAAAATTTCAAACTAGATTAAGTTTCAAAGTTTGCACCACAAACGTAACTGGTTGAACTAAAAATACATTAGGAGGCTAAGAATGGCGACTATGCCTCCTCACCTCTCTGCTTCTTCAATCTGGCAGTCCCTATCAAAACGAAGTGACCCAAGAGCAACCGAATATATGGCGATTGTTTTCTTGTATGTTATCCATGCCCTTAATTTGGAAGGCGGAATGAAGCTGTTTTTGAAGAGATGAGAGTCCCTCTCAACAGAATTCAATCCCACCTGCAAGAAGCACTTCTCTTCTCCTTGAATAACATCTCCAAACCTTTCCACAACCTCCAACTTCAGTCCATCCTGCTTTTTGTGGGGGACTTCAGAACATACAAATAGTGCAACATAGTTTCAGGAGTTTTTCTTGAATCAGTCTGGTGTTAATTTTTGTTTCAGTTAGGTGCTTTTTTTGTACGCATCTACGACTGGTTCAGCTGTTGGAGCCTTTCGAGCCTTTGTGCATCTTTTCTCTCTCTTCTAGTCAAATTGCCCTTAAAAAAAACCTAAAAAACATTGAAAACTATATGGTTCCAGCCTGTTTTAACATTACCAGGTTTTTTTTACCACATGAATCACAGTTATATATGGGCACCGTCAGACTATTGTTTTTATCTTTTTTTTTTTTTCGATCTTAGGAGAAATGTGCCTATTACACATTGGTATTAGCATACGATTAGCCATCAACAGGACCAACAAACGTTGGTTGGAGGAGTCAAACCATTCTTATGTAAGGTTAAGCTCCTGCAAAGCTTAATTACTCTGTGTAATTTGTTTGGTGTTGGACTTGATCACTTTTTAATCTATGCCTAACTCTATCATATATTCTCCCGCTATGGGGAAATATGATGAGATTGTTGAAAATTGAAACAACTTGAATGTGTGTGTTTTGGGAGTCCAGATCCTCTAAGACTTTTCCCAATAGTGAACGTGAGTAGACTAATAACAGTCCACCATGTTACTGTAGGATGCATGCCTTAGATGGAGCAGGCAACCCACGATGACATGGTGACCATATTAGTTGTATCTTCATTTGAATGCAATTCTATTTTTTTTAATAACTATTATGGCTTCTTTATACAAAAAGAAAACTATCACAAGTTTTTAAAAAATTTTAGGTTATAAAATGCTTTATTTAAATTAAGATTTTCTCATAATGACATTGGATTATTATGAGTTTGCTTTAATTACTTGGCTTGATCAAATAGTAGGGACTTTACTTTTTTCTGGAATTTACTTTCATGTTATTTTATTTCACCATTTTTGAGTTTTTTATGGGTATTTTTATGAACTTTACAAACTTCTTTTTGGTTTTTTACAATTAATTTAAATAGTTTTATTTTATAATATAATTAATTTTTTAATAAGTATTGACATGTACTTTGATGTGCCCTGGCCCAACACGGCCTAGCCACCAGCAATGCAATATCGGGTGGGCCTTAATCAATTTAGGATCTAAGTATGAAATGGTCCAAGAAAATCCTAGATCTAGGCGAAAATGTAAGGGATATGGGCTGGGTCTAAGATATCACTATTTCAGTGCCCAGTATTTAATATAAAAAAATATTTATTTTTATTTTTATTTTTATTTTTATTTTTATTTTTATTTTTTGTACGATCTCATTTTGGAGAAGGTCTACTGAATGCCACCCCCCTCAAAATCCTCTTCTTATCTCATAAGCAAATAGCCATTGATGCAATTATTCTTTTGAGGTGTAGCATCAAGCCCTCACTGTGCTGGTTTGAGTTATGTTTTTTGGATCACAAGTTGCACCTAAGCCTTATTAATCTCAGGCCTGATTATTAAATATTCTTGTGCCGAATTATTAATTAGGCCAAGTATGAGATGCCTTATGATCTTATTCTTTAAAGCTTGCCACTAATATATTTTATTCATATTGTATATGTATTTCTCAAATGGGTAGCATTGGGCGTGAGTCGTTTTTCTTTTCTATTTAATTCCAACTGATTAATTTTTTTATAGTGAGAGGGTTAGTTGACCAAATGATTTTTTGTACATTGAACTATTCCATCTAATTTTTTTTTGCCATATAATATTTTGCTATCTTGATTTGAGTTTATAAATTAAAGGAAAAATGATCAAAATTTTTTAAGGATTTAACTAGAAAAATCCCCTTATATTGGTTGCAAACCCAAAAAGGCCCAAGAAGATGTTCAGGCCCACAGTGGTCCCAAAGGACTGATGCAGTCTATTTTTTTCCATTTCCCCTGAGAAGGGATATCGTTGCTCTTCAAAACAAAATAAAACCGTGAGGCCCCTCTTGCCCCTTTTTTAATCGTCATCTTCTCTTCATCTCCTCTATCGATCGTGGGTGCTGGTCTCAGGTGCTCTCCAACAGTTCCTCTTTGTCCAACCACATGCATATCTTGAGTTGTTTTCTTCTTCGTGAGCTGCACCATAAGATTGAGGAGATTGTGCTTAACTCAAAGGCCCAGTGGTCCCAACGATTCTACCATGGTGAATTAGGTATGCATCTTGCATGGATTTCATTTTTACTTTGGTCTTTCTATTTAGTATGGGTTCCTTTGGGTTCTTCTTCCTCCTTGTAAAGGATTTGATTTTAGGTTTTTATCTGCATTTAATTTTTCGATTTTCATCTCTTTTTTATAGAATGTAAAGAATATTAGAATTTTGTAGCCCAAATTATCTGCATTTTGAAACATAGCTACAGGATAAATGTGTTTAGGACTGGATAAAAAATGAATGTTCGAGTGTGATTCTGAAACTTAGCAACAATCATAGCATGTATGATTTCTCAGTTAAAAGGAATTTGTGGTTTCATGTAGTCTAGATCTTTGGTCAAAGAAAGTAACCCTTTACTAACAACTCATTGGCAATATCAAAGGAAAGGATTTGTTTTCATAGTTAAAGGATTTTATGATGGAGTAATTAACAGCGATTAATATAAAATTTCTAAAAGCAACTAAGTAGCACAAAAGATTCATCTTTTGTCTGATACTCTTTTTGCTGAAAAAGATTAAATGAATGGGAATAGAGAATACTTGTACTAATTGCTTAATCATGGTGGTCATTTAAAAATGTAGTTTTATATATAACTTTGTTGGATTGAGGCTTTTTGAATAAATTTAGATGTTATAAAGGAATAAGCCTTGCCAACTTAGTTGTTCCTTAGGAGTGTACAACCTAATGTTACATTTTATAAATTTTTAGTGTTACAATATTTTAGTTATCCATATGATAGATAATCATTGAGCACTTTGTCTGTGACTTGGTTGAATGTGCAGTTGACGCGCCTATGTGAACAATACCACAAAACCTAATGTATCTTAAATCATATGTCACTGGCAAAAGATGCATATATGATACAAAAAGTGGTTGGTGTTACATGTTCGAGAAAGGGTGTGGCTATTAAAAAAAAAGGAAATAGAGTCTTCTCTAATGAGAGGAGTTTTTTTCATAATCCATAAGGTACATACCTAACAAATTGTTATTTATAGTTGAGCTTAGCTTTGATAGATGAGAAGTCATGTTTAGTGACATTGTATAACTCAATTCACTCAATGAGGGAATTCAAATTCTTGTCAGTCAATGTCCTCATGGATTAATCTAACCATTATCAAATAATAGTGATCAACTTACACACCAAGTTTTTGGTAACAATGCTCTATTTTGTTTATTGGAAAACATATCAATCCTACCATTCAATTTTAAGTTTCACACTAAATTTTCACAGGTCAAGTGTCACTTCTTTTCATAATCCATCATTCGAGCCAAATTTTTCCAAAACCCATTAGTTGATCACAAAAAAGAAGCCTGATTTTCCAAATTTGAGGTCAACGGGCCAATTGTGTCAGCTTCTAGTCTTCTTCATCATAGCTTGAATAAGAAAAAATCCGTGGACACTCGTAACTCAAGAAAAGATTTAAAAAACCAAAAAAAGAGGGAAGATATTCAAGTGCATAAGTTGAGAAGGAGTACCAAACAATTGAGGTGGATTATTTGCTTTACTCATTGCACTTTTGGTAATATAAAAATTTAACGCATTCATAATTCTTGATGCTCTAAACATTGCATTGACATCCATATCTTCTTTTACACCAATATATGAGCATGTAATGCCACTGTGAAAAAGGTATTGTAAAGTTGCCTTCTCAGGGTCCTCCTCCAACTTAGAAACTTCAAACACAATATTAAACAAAGAGGTATATGACATGTTAGTGGATAAATATTTGATTTTTTGTTTTCTACTTTTGTAAGACGGACGTATACTATCATAATCAATCTCTCCATCGTAGTGGAATATAGTCAAAACCTCATCGCCTGACATCCAATTAGTACATGAAATAAAAGGAGTTAAATTGTATTACTAATTTTATAAAAGTAGACTGGTGCACAACTTCTAATGGCAATAAGTACTTTAACTATTTCTTCTATGTAGCATGATTGGGTAACCATATATATCAAGTGCTTCTAATAATAAGAAATGGAAATATCTCATCATAAATCACATATTTTTGTTGTAATCTAGAAAATGGAGACTATATTAATATGAAAATAAACTAAATAATTTGTCGTGGAAGGTGTCATAGATAAGAAAACATGGGATAGTAGCAATGGCAAACCCAAAAAATTCTCTTTAGGAGCCTCTATATAAAACTATATATATATATATCGAGGGAAGGGGCAAATCTAAAAAATGCATATTAACTCTCAAAATCTATAGAGATTTTTTTATAATTTTTAGCTTTTTGTAGGGGCTTCAGCCCTAAATCGATGTACTTAGGTCTGCCTTACCATAATGACAAATACGCACCACAGTGCATATGTTTAAGGGGATACATGAGAGATTCTTGTGTGGTAAATGATTTTATTATTTAAAAAAAAATATCATTTGTGATTGTTACTATGTGTATAATGTTATTTGATGAGATGAGGAAAAAAGAAAACTACGTTATTGAGCACCACGTAGTTGAACATAAAGTTTAAGATAAACCAAGATAAGCCTAACAAGAAATAGTGGAAGAGTAAAATAAAACAAGAATAAAGCCTTTTCAATTTAGAATTTAATGGTGCAGGAGATTTATAGGTGTCTTGTCATTTTATTGTACCATTTAGTCCTAATGGTAGACAAGAAGTGATTGTTCCAAACGGAGGTATTAAAATGGATTAAAAAGAAATGGGGATTATTCAAGAGCCCATATGTTTTCACATTGCAACACATAGAGTTACATATCTCATTTAACATCCATAGAGTTACATATCTCATTTAACATCCACAAAATCACACAAAACATGTCAAAGGAAACAAAAAAAAAAAACGGCGTTCCACACTTCCAATGCAAAAGTTTTGCTACGTATATCTATTTAACCAACCAAAAGTGTGGAAGTGTAGGTATGTGTCTACATCACATCTCAAGCAACTCAAAATAATCAAATGCAAGATATTATGTTTTAGGGTTATGTGCTTACAAATCTCTTTTAATGGAGTCTACCTTTCCCTTCAATTGAGTCCACCTACCCTTTTAATGGAATCCACATTTTTATTGAATGGAGTATAAGAGACAAAATGACTAAAAATTAAAATGGTAAAATAAGGAGTTGCACAGAAAACCTCATCAAGAAAGAAAAACCTAGAAAAATGAGAAAGGAGGAACGAAGTTCGTCTATATAAAGAAAATGATGAGTGGCGATATCCCCATTCATCTTATGTTCTAAGCAGCGATGTCTCCACCCGTGAAAAGTAACAAAAATATAAACTACAAAGGACCATGGGGACCATCGAAGGCAATTCAAGTTTGCTTGGGCCTTTTTGGTCTGCAACAGATGTTAGAGGATTTTTCGTATTAAATCCTCAACTTCTTTCCTACTAATATTCCAATGAAACTCTATGGGTACATTATTATTTTTATTTAGTTTTTTTAAGAATGTACTAAAATATTTAAAATTATGATTGTGTAATGAGTTTTATGTTAATATATTAATTTATAATTCATTTAAGCACTAGTATATCTAATGTAAGATAACTCATTCATTCCATAACCAACCAGCATTTCTTGAATCTCTCTAATAAAATCATCAAAACATATGGCATTTAAATCGAGGGTAAAATGTCAGGTTATGCTTATACTTGGCCTCCCTTCAATCCTCAGGTATACATTCCTCTTGCCTAATCATTAGATTGGTCTACATTTAAGGTTGACGGAATGCAATGCAATGCAGAAAGTAGAAAAGTGTTAGGATGTTTAGCCGTTTGCAAAGTCTACTAATTCCCGCTTTGCTTTCTTTCGTCCCCATGGTAAAACTGGAAGCATCGGATTGCAAGCAATTTTATTTTCATTTTCCAACTCCGCATAACCAAAAAAAAAAAAAAAAAAAAAACACCATGAAACCTTTTCCACAATACAACATATATGAGGTCCCTAAGAATATTCCACCAATACTAACAATACTTTTTGGTAAATATAACAGAATGTAGAGCAGCAATCCATCAAAAAAAAAAAATAAAAAAGAGAACATAGAGCAGGCATATATCCTAATTAAGTCATCACAGAAAACATTCGAGAATATTTTTGTCATCTGCGTGCTCGTATATGTAAGGCCAGAATTTATTATTGCTGTCATTTCTATCTTCATCTAGTATTGCATCTTCGACGGAGTTGGAAGAAACTTGTTCTTTTTCATCTTTACTTTTCCCCACCTTGTAAATCTCACAGAGAACGAACTTAGAAACAACCTGCAAGTATTGATGACTACTGTATAAGTGCATGACTACCATAATACCATTAATCATCATTATGAAGCCTCATCTCTATCTAACCAATTCAATAGTAGAACACGTAGAACTAAAGTGGTTTCTTAAGAGAAAATCATCAAAAGGTAATCCAGCTTAAACTGGGATAAATTTAGGAAGAAAACGTCGAGCTCGAATGGCCAGTCTCATCTTCAATGCATTCCAATTAGCAAGGGGGCAAGGGTAGAGATATAGAATGCCCTCATTGTGAGTTAGGGCTAGGAAAAAACGATGAAATCCCGATTACATGATCCTTCAAAGTATAGCAATAGTTTACAAGTTTAGTTTTGTACTAAATTATATTCAAGGCATCCATAGTCTACTTCTATAGCAGAAGCTAATCCAAATGAACAAATCAGTTTTAACCCCGCATCACAAGAAATCAAAGAAAAAGCACTTCTAAAATCAAATATCTACTCTCATCCATCCGATAATTCAAGTTTTACTATCTCTCCATCTTCCTCAAATATTTTAGAGATTGCGACAGATCTGATCTAATGGCCATAGGCATCAATGGACTCAAATATAGGAGGATGCCGTAATGATGGATCCACTGACAGACACGATCATATCCAAGACATCATGAATGCTTATGCAAGTTATCTACCATTTATTTTAGGGATAAAATATTTTTTTATTTTTATGTTAATAATCACGGATCCTTGCCTTTGTATTTTTCCCTGTTAGAGATTTATGTCTTAGAGATAAGAGGTTCGGTTTAGGTTCTTAGAGATTTGAGGGATAAATTAAGAGTTTTGATTTACAATTATTATCTTATCATTATTGTTCTTTCTCTTGTATAAATTTAGAAGTACATTTGACTCAAGCCTACCTTGATCCTCTCCTTCATGCTTATGCAACAGTCACCATTACTTTTCCATTTCAATAAAATTTTAGCATCCGCATCTACCCATCCCAATATCCAAGACTTAGGATCCCACCATCTTAGTTAACTTGCATGATCCATGATCAAATGCTTGTGGAAGAAACTACGACGATTCTAATCTAGTGAACCATTAGCACCAACAGACCCAGAAGAAGATCATTACAATGAATCCATAGATAGACATTGATCACAGCAAAGAAGAGTTATTAGTTTTGCCAAATTGGCATGGGAAGGTGTTACATACAACCATAGTTTATTTTTTTTCTTTCTTTCTTTCTTTCTTAGAGATATAGATAAGAGCACCTCACCTTGAGATTTAGATTTTAATTATTACTAGGTTGTATAAATTGAGATTATTCCTTGGATTAATCTCATTGTGATTTAATGCAATGAGTTCAAGTCTTTGAAAGTTAATATGATATTAGCCTCTTTGAATCCCATGAGAAACATCTCGACACTGAAAAATATGCATGTTATGAAATGCACATTAAGTGGGTTTCAAACGAAGGGGAGTATTGAAAAGTAATTATATTACCTCTATTAATGCCCTAAGCTTTTGTAAAATGATTAGCCAAGGAAACTTAAAAAATGTGAAAAACAAAAAAAGTCAGTTATGTACGTGGAAGATATATCTCTTGATCAATGCAATAGTACAATGTTGATCTTCTCATTTCTTCTTGGATTTACGTCTTCTATTTTCCTTTCTTGGTGTCTAATTGATGAGATGGCAAGTAATTCCCCTAAATTAGCAGGCTTACCCTAAATCTATATATTTATAGTTTTTCCTATAGAAATTCGTTCCCAAATATCTAGTTGCAGTAGGAGGGTTTTTTGTTTCTCAATTTTATTTAATTCAAAATTTAGTTGGAGGCTTCTTCATCTCAAATTTCAAGGTTTAAATTTAAATTCAAAACTCAATAGAATAAAATGCCTAAATAAATAGTCGTCCAAGTGAATGGGATCCATCATGGGTGTGTGAATACTTCAACATCACTTACTTACCAGCACACATAAATGAGCCTTTGGTCCAGTAAAGTAATATACAATTCAATGGGAAAAAATTCTTTGGCCTGTGACAACTGGCCTATCCATTGGATGGTATAGTGCAGGAGAATAGGAGAAATGAATACTTTATTCATGCAGTGAAGCAAGAGGCATGCATCAAATGGCCAGAAAAGGCCTACGCCTAAGTAACCAAGAGAACCGTTTTAAAATTTTAACATAAAAGGACACACATATTCATCCAATGGCTCCTTGTCCCTAAGATGAGGGATAGATGCATATGAATATTTTCCTATATTTATACATACTATTATACTATATTAAGCTCAAAGGTTTTTCAATCTGATTTGGACGAAGTTATTCTTCTTTCCCCCATTATCTCTTCTAATTACATACTTTTGTTTTCATGCAATACCTATTTCACATCATCTAACTACCCACTTCTATTCCCCACTTTTTGCTTTCTTTTTCTGCAAACCTTCATTATGTTCACATTCCCTATTCCATTTTTGCATAGTCTTCCAATTTTTTGATACATCACTTCTCATTTTTGTTTTAATCATTACCTAATCTCAATTTCAAAAATGGGTATGGTCATGTATTTTTTTTATTACTAAACATTTATTGTTATACATTGTATTTGGGTCACCATCGAAGTCATGAATGTTTATTTTTTAATTATATGAATATTTAATCTACATCGTATGAAGTTCGTGCTCAGTAGAGGTTACAGTGCTACTAGTAACTTGTAAACATGTTTTCTAATTGCAAACTGATGCCCAAACCACCAATCTTGCTAGTTTAATCTAAACAAGTTGAACTGCCCATATGAATACCAATAAATATGCCTCTCATGTTAGTATTGATATCATTACACATTTGTGAGTGAGCCCCAAGTGACTACTGCCTTTACTTATGACAAATATTTAGAGGCTATTTATTTGCATTAGAATATATAGAAATTGAATACATAGCATTCATGCCATATATATGGTAAAAGAAGAAGACCAAAGATGAATTTTCAAAAAAATAAGATTTCCTTTTAATACAAATCGAATCAAGGAAAGATGGGAAGTGGATCCTCAAACATCACCTAATTTCTCAATACATTAGAAAGTAAAGGTACTACTATCAGCAATATTTCTACCTTTTATTCCACCAACTCATATGCTTCTCCCCGCACCTCTTCTATAATGTTTTAGTAGAGTTCACTACAAAATGAATTTCTATATATTTGATTCTTATTTATTTTAATGCCAACAAACAAGGCCTTAGATTGCTACAATCATTAGGTTTTCAATTATCATTAGCCCTTAGTGTATATGCTCATAACTGATCATAAACTACAAACATTAATAGTGCATGGTCTTGTCACCAGATGCACTTAAATAACGATGCATGGGCATGATGATGATGCAGGATTGTCATTCAAATGCATTAATATTAAATCAAAAACACCCATGCACTTAATTTAAGTGATTAGTGAGTGAACAGTATCCAAAAGGGTAGGGTTCACTCATGATAGACCCTACGGTCAAAAATATATCATCTGTTGTTTCAGGATCAGGTAGTTATAGTAGGAATCCGATGTATTCTAATACAAATAAGTAGGCATAGAGAATTGTCCACAGTTCCAATGTGTATCATGTCTTTACATTTTTTTCTCCACATGGTGACCCTTATCCTATGCATGCTCCTTGTTTATTTGGTTCTAAAGGACGTTAAGGAAAGTGAAGTCGTGTGCTTTTCAGTGAATTTGCATTTAGTAAACCATCATCGTTTTGTTTCCTCACCATGTGCGTTTCCTTAGCTGATCTGGAGGAGCCCTCGGGCGATGTTGCTTCAATGAGACTATACTCTTTCATTATCCAATCAGTTTTTTTCCTTTCTTTGCCCTTTCCAGTATAAAACACCAAGGTGGTCTTCTGTCCCCCAACATTTTCATGGCCTTCAATCGGACTAGAATTAATATTCTTCCAGAAACCTTCTTCACCGACTAAGCGGCTGTGCTTCGATTTGTTGGGATCTCTTTCAGTGAAAAAATATAGTTCCCCCTGCTTCCCTTTTGTGGAACAATCTATAAATCAATACATCCAGAAAAATAAAAACTTAGTGTACGTAGAAGGAACAGAAATGCATTTAACAATAAGTGAAAGTATGTCTTCATAAAAAATAAAAAAAAAAGGGTCAGTGTCTATGTTCGAGATCGACATCGAGAGAGAGAGAGAGAGAGAGAGAGTATCTTCTCTATTTACTAGAGGAATGGTTGACTTATCATGTTCTTAATTTCATCTAAACATCTAAAGGTCCTACTTGGGAGTGTGTTTCATCTAGAATCTAAAGGTCCTACTTGAGAGTGTACTGGGGGACCACTGGGTGTGTTCTCTCCTCCTGATCGAGAAAGCAAAGTGATGGCACAAATTTTTTCACTTTAAGAGTTGCATATTCTTTTGGACCTATCCATATTTTCTTTGGTACTTAACATCACATAAACGTATAAAATGAAAGGTGGGTTCCCTAGGAGCCGGTTTCTCTACACCCCAAATTTCTTTTGCGTTTGCCTGTCTGATGAGGAGGAGGAATCCCCTCTTTCACTTTCCCCACATTGAGACACCACATGAGGGCATATTTGGATGAGGATAAGAACTTCAATGTTGAGAAACCTCTTTCTTCTCAAAACACTTCTCTTAACAGGACAGGGAAAACAGTTTTCCTCTATTGAGATGAAATTTTATTATTAAAAAGTGACATTTGTCCAAGTTTGGTATTGTTATTCCATTTTATATGTTTTACATATAATATTTTGAGATTTCATTTTGCTAAAACAAGTTGGCTTCCAAGCATTAAAAACATATGAAGATTGGATTTTATAATGGTTTGAAATCATGGTGATGATATTCTTTTAATATATATGTCTTTGAAAAAATATGGAAAATTTGTTAATACTATATAAAAACCTAATACAATGTAGTTTATTTTGGGTCTACATAAGAATTGAACCCAAGCTAGATTAAATATTCATAAGCATCTTCTAATTCTTATTCCTCCATTAGAAATAAATATTGGTCATGGCACGTAGCTTTCCTCTTTTGTGTTTAAAAATTCACAATATTATAAAAGGTTAGGTTTTGGTGCTTCTTTTCATTACAGATAGTATGAAAGTATATATTTGTCACCTTAGTGTCTAGTCATGTATCACTATAATGTGACCCTAAAAGAAACTAGAGGTTTAATAACTTCATTAATTGTATTTATTCAGATAAAAAATAGATTTCAGATATATATAATTTAAATGGTAGATGTTAGTGGTCATCAGCCAGATAAACTTATAAATGTCTTGGGTTTAAGTCTGCTGAGACTATTGCATCATTCAACCCACTCTACCTTGCTAAAAAGAAAAGTCCTTAAAATAATGAAAGGCGAAACTGAAAGTAGGCAACACAGTTCTTACAGCATCTTCGAAAAAGAAATTTATAGATCTTACTTGTGGCAATCAATACATAGTTATCACATGGATCTGTGACACTCATTGTCATCAATTATATATCTAAGCTATTTAAAAAAATTCAAACATAATTTCTAAATGATTTTAAAAAAATATTGAGAATAATAAGAAATCCTTAAAAACGAAACGTACATATCTATATCTTTAAACCAGGTAATTTCCCATATGTGTTAATCATATTTGTATTTTCAGTCATATTGACCAATATCGGGCAATCATTGACATTGAGGTAATTTTTTAAGATCAATGTTATGCCCAAGATATATATTGTAATATGTAGGGTGGGCTACTAACCAATAATTATTGACTGATAGTAGCTTTTAATGACTCACATAAAACATTCCACAACTATCATTTACTTTTAGAGGTCATATGATAATTTGATGTACACAGAGTATATACAAGGATCTTAGTGTCGCTTCACTAGCCTAAATTTTGTGCCCCTTTGACCTAAAACTCATTCAAATAGATACTTGAATATTTACACCATTTCGCAATGTTTTTATGGACATTTGATTTAATTAGCTTAATTTAAGATCTTTTGCCACGTTTTCAAAAATAAACATGAATGTCTAAAAGAACCAAACACTTGTTTATTTTTTTTTTTATCTAACTTCTCTGATATAGTTTTTATAGTATGACAATTATTTTGTACTACATTTACTTTGTGGCAAATTTTCATTTATTATTATTTATATAATGAAGATTTTGGCTATTTAACTTGTCCGATCTGATTGAGTGAGTCACTGAGTCACACCTAACAATTATTTGTTAAGTTGTCTAACTGAAATATATCTATTTCAAGTAAATTTATTTGAATCAGCTCTATTTCAATTAGAGGTAAAGACTTGGCAAACAGGCACCTAATTTTTGAAGGACAATTGATCAGATAAGAAGCATTAATTACTTATGCTAACCTAGCTCCACCCCCCCCCCCCCCCCCCCCCCCCGCCCGGCGAAAAAAAATCTCTCTCTCTCTCTCTCTCTCTCTCTCTCTCTCCCATGTGATCCAGATTCAATACCCAAAATACCATGCTGATTATGTGTTTTGAGATCAAATCAATCCACACGCATTTTCTAGACCGTTGCAGTAAACCAAACGATTTGACAAGGAGGAAAGAAGCCAACTTGTTGAAAAGGCGGGATCTTTCAACATACATAGCAGGATTCTAGAATCACAACCAGGAATCTGAAATTACAATCAAGTCCTCGGTGGAATTGTTTGCACTGATCTTACATTTAGCCCAATGCAAATAACCACCCATATGTTCTAAAACCAAACTCAGTACAGGAATTAGCACCATTAATTACTTTTCAATCGAAAAACCGTTGGCTTTCATACCACATTCAAATTCTTAAAAACCAAACTTCATCTGGGACACATATATTTCAATTCAGAAAACTCAGCTCCTAAAAATTGAATTGAACTAACCCAGTTCTCCTATGTCAAATATTCATGATCTAACTGCCCAACTTTATCCACTTCTGTAAGAAAAAGATAGAGGCCAATTTCATACCACATTCAAAATCCATCTAAAGAAATCAATTTCAAATAGGACTAATATCTTTCAGACTCCAAAAAGAAAAAGACTCAAATCTACTTTTACAAGGAGGAGAGAAGAAACGACCCAAAAGAAAATTACGAACAAAAACAATATTGAAGAGAGAAGAACGAATAATACTCTTTGGAAGCATATCAGGTTTGCACTTGTTTATATCATATACTGGAATGAGATCAACGCCGACACCATGATTCTTTTCCCAAACATATGTTATTGACTCAATATCGGTTGGGCAAAAATGAAAACCAGGAGATCGATTTCTCAAGTTCCCTTCGGCCATGTCTTAGAGGGTAGTTTTCTTACAGTAAGACACACCCACAGGAGATATATATAGAGTGGGGAAGCAGATTCCGGAAACCAAAACCCACTTTGAGAAGGCTAATCTATATTGGTGAAAGTGAAGGCTGCATTTTCTTATCTCTATCTACTGAAGTTTTCAATTTTGAAGTTCTTATTTAGATCGTTGAAAATTAAAAACCAATAATGCAGCCAGAGTAAATGTGGACAAATAATGGGGTCGACGTTGTTGGCCCACCTCTACCTGATCCACCCCATTCATATTGTGTGCCCCACGCTACTTTGTAGTGGGACAAGATTTGATTTAACTAGGAGTGACATATACGATTGGATTGATATTATCTTAAATGATATATTCGAAATAATTTTTTTTGGTAGAAAAAAAAACTCTGGAAACATAATTATCATATTTGCCAAAGATATGTGAAATTGCAAATGTCGCTCTAGTTCCATTATTTTATAGAAAAAGATTTCTAGTTTCCCTGCTTTTTTATTTATTTTCAGTCATTTTATAAATTTGATGACTTCTCTTTTTTATCTTAAAATTTTTATTCAGTTTAATGAATGATTATGACATCCCCTATTGGATTCAACTTGGCTGGGCCTGTCACTTGGGTTTAGTTCAACCTGAAGTTTGAACCCGTTTGACCGAACCAATTGTTGGTCGGATTGGGTTGGGTGGATATCGAGTTGACCGTGGCATTTTTATCAAGATGAAGTCGTAGACCAATCCTGAGAGTTCCTCCATCCTAGATCCACCATCAACAGCTCTAAAAAAAGAAAGAGAAAAGCTTATGAACTTTTCCGAGAATTAAGAAAAATTAAATAAAAGGCACCTCAGATGATGGGGAAGGCGAAGCTTTGTGTACTGAAACTGATAACTTCAAGTCCTTTTCTGTACAGAGAATTAGCTAAAGCTCCATATTTCGTCCTCCATCTTCCTCCTTTTAAGCTCTATCCATGTCCACACGCGGAGAGAGAGAGAGAGAGAGAGAGAGAGAGAGCTCTTTTTGGTTGCCCTTTTATGCCCTAAAGAAGACATATTTAGTTCTAGGAAGGAATATTCTTTGGATGGGCGGCCTTGTTTAAGGCATATTCATTTGCAGAAGATAATTTGAGAGAGAGAGAGAGAGAGAGAAAGAGAGAGAGTTGCAGAAAAAAGTTTAAGGGAGAGAGAGAGAGAGAGAGAGAGAGAGAGAGAGAGAGAGATATTTTGGTGAGACTGAGTAGTATACTTGTTTATACATGTAAAAGAGAGATCATTCGGTGCTCCTCCAGTCAATATAAATTAGAGTGCACGATGCATCCATAAGACTAACCGGTTCAGACATGTGCAGCACACCTTCCTCTCATCCATAAGACTAACCTGTTCAGACATGTGCAGCACACCTTCCTCTCATTAAACTCTCTCCCATCACTTCCTTTTCCAAGTTTTGACCAAATCCCCTCACGGCCACGCCAATCCAACTGCACCGCAGAGCACAGGAGAATATGGTCGATTTTTATACAGATTTTGATGTTATATGTGGTTAACAGATGTGGATTACACATGTTAGATCATTGGTCTAGGAAATAGAGGTAAACACCGCATAATTTCTGTATTTTAAATCGAGGCTCAAATTTTGTAAGTCTATAACCGGTGTTGTTTGGTTCTGCGATTGGGAATTGAGACCACGGGTTAGTGACCCCACTCATTCCCCAGTCAAGTCTATCCACACGTGGCATGATAGTGACCTTTCATTTTTCGATCCAATGTGATCAATGCCAGATATTCCTATAATTAAGACCTCTATAACCGTTGACCGGTCCACTTAATAATGGATCGATTCCGTTAAATCAGTGGACCATCACGATGAATGCATTTCCAAGTAGTGAGATGCACCACTGGAGAGATTATATGTGAAAACAACTAATTTTCATTTTGTTTCATACTTGCTATATAGTATTTTTCTCAGTCAAGCCATTGGGTCCTATCATTCTACCCAATGAAATAATACCCTATGTCAAGTCTTTCAAATGCCAATTGTTTGAATATCTAGCTCTAATAAATTGGGTGCAGTCATTGGTTTGCCACATGAGTAGGCTCCTTTCCTATGGTGTATAGACTTCCTCCCCGTGATTGAGTGAGATGTTATCTAAGAGGGGTCCTAAACCCCATTGATTGGTTTTTTTAAAAAAAAAAAGTTTGAGCACAAACCATTTGGACCTAGTTTATTTTAAAGGAAGAACCACAAAATATATCCTAATAGACGTGTACTTTATATATCTGGCTGTCTACATGTAATTTTGTTTAGCTTAATCATACTTATTTTAAATACAAATTCATTTAAATAATAACTTCTCCTTATTTAAAGTTAAATGTTAGAAAATGTTGGAATATTCCATCATTACAATGCTTTTTCTATCTAAAAATGACTTACAGAATTGGAAGATCCCTACATTTCAAATCATGAATTTACATTACTTTCATAACATATTAATCAATTTTAAATTATTTCATTTTCCATTTGATGCATATTAAAATAATAGTCTTTAAGCCATCAAGGCAATTGTTCAATTGGTTGGAGCCTTGATTTTGCTCTCTAATGTCTCAAGTTCAACTTATGTTCATTATATTATTCAGGTACTATATGTACTGCCATGTATATATTCATAGAGAATAGTTCTTGCTTGTCAGAATTTGATAACTCTCAGGCCAGAGGCCAAAGGCTCTAAAGGCCGGACTTATGAGGGATATCCTAAGTCATTAAATAATAATAATAATAATATAATTCTACTATAGCTTATACATATAACCTTATCTCATTTTGTTTTTCTAATAAATATTTTTACCATTTTTTAAGTTTGAAATCAGTCAAATTAAAAGGATTGCAAGCTTTTCTTTACTTTGGAATAAGTTTGTCTTTTTTTTTTTTGTATAAAGAAACTTTTCATTCCACCAGCGAACAAAAGATAACAATAAAGTGAAGAAAAGTTTGTCTCTAGAAATTATGCGCATTGCATTGGATGTCGAACAACTGCTTTTGGTCCTCCATTAGGTTGTGAAGGGCGGTAAATGTAAATTCCTTTTTTTGAGAGCAGTGTAAATGTAATTTGAGGTGGTCAATAGAGGTTGCACTGCTGCAGCAGATAAAGATAAAAGAGCAGAAAAAGTGGAGGACATGTCCTTACGGTGAACGGGTATCGAAGGATGCAAACGCCCACCAATCAAAAACTTTACAAAGATGGGCCACTAGTCAACCATGGTAGACGGCAGTAGAACTAAGGGCTTGTTTCTTTACTAGAATTCCTAGAATTAATGTCTGGTGGCTGTCTGGAATTTCTAAATGCTGGAATTTTGAAATACTACTAAATTCTGTCATTTCTAAATTCCCTGTTACTTTTATGCCTGGATTCTTGCCTAAGAATCCCTGAATTCTTGGATTTTCTGAATTCTTTGTTTCATAGTTATACAAGGATTCATGACTTTCTGACTCTAATTAAACAACCAAATATATACATTCCAAATAAACAAAGAAGACCACAAAATGAATGTAATAAGATGCCAACCTAACATTCCATCTCCAAGTTGTACACATTCCATCTCTCCTTATCTACCAATGTATATTACTACATCAAACCACACAAAGATAATCTAAATTTAATATAATCATCCATAGATGGAAAAGTTGTTTATATTCATCCACACCTAAAGTAGCAATTCAGTCATCCAAAGTAGTAGAAAGTTTTCCTACATCCAACAATAAGAACAAAATAAGTAGCAATACAGCCATCCATAATTATGTGCTATACTACTATTCATAACTAGTAAAATTATAAAAGAAGAGTTTTGCACGAGATTCAAGGGTGTCCACCAGATGATCCTTGAGTAAAATGATTCTCCAACCATTCCAGCTTAAATTCATCATCCAAACTCATAAAAATTCCAGCCTTTATGCGATCATGAGCAAGGAAGTCAATTATTGGCATTTTCAAATGTCGTGATATAGTTGTAAGCGACATAACAACTGCTGTAATCTTTGGAATTATGTTGTCATGTGGATTCATTTGCTCTGCTAGCGCATAAACAGCATTTGCAACATTATCCAATTTTTCAAATGCTTTATCAACTATAAGAGATTTCCTCTTCTTGCTTGCTCTACTTGCGCCAGTTTGTTCCGATGAGGTGGATGCACGCCTTGGTGAATTTACACTAGGCTGAGGGAAGTTAACCTCATCTGTATCGTCCAGTCCATGTGTTTAAGTCTCATTGTAGGTTTCATCATCAGCAGTCATTTCTTGAACATTTATTTGGCTCCTTTCAATTCCAGTAAGAGCTATATCACCCTCAGCAGTATCATTAGAAATAAGATCATGAATTTCCTCATAGAACTTTACTGTCATATGCCGGTATTTAGCAAACTTACTCTTGGCCTGCACCAAGCTTAATTAGTTAGAATGTAATTCATTAAAGGAAAAAATGATGAAGATATATAGCTAAACGCAAGATACATGATAATTTACCTGCTCCAAGGTACCCCAAACATCATCTGAGGCAGTTACCATCTTTAGTGTTTCATCCCATCCAAATGCAGACATGCTAAGAAGTTGTTTAATTTCTCTATATCGTGTCCGCCAATTTTTGTGCTTGTTCTCCATATTGTTTATGGTGGGTTCTAATCCAGTTTTGTCCTTTACCTTTGCTAAAGCTTCACACCAACAAGCATTATTGAAGTTTTTTTAATTTTTCTTCCAACAAGCTTTATTTCTAAAAGCGTATCCATTAAAACCCTTTCAGCTTTTTCATCCCATTTAAAATTATCTTTTCTAGGCAACCCTAATCATATATAAATGACAAATATTTCACTATTTGAATAAGAAATTGATCGATAATATGCCATCTTATATGTCATTAAAAATGCTAAGAAAATTTTGCACAAAAAAGTATTCTTTTTTTTCTTTCATACCAACTTTACATCAAGAGACAACAATTTGAATGCATGAAAGAAAAAACATATACCCCATGTCAAAAAAACAACTAAATGCCATGGAAATCACCAATGCTAAAGTCAGTGACAAAAAGAACATAAGATATAGGGCATTTAGTTGATCAAAATTCTCTTCTATGTAATATAAATCATCGATGTTGATCACTCTCTTGTAGTTGTTGCTCATAATCATTCCACATTTGCTCAGCTATGGAGTCCCGAAATGCATGCCATGAATCTCTATTTGAACTTGGGACTGTTGTTGAATTTCTCCTCCTTGTCATGGGTGGATTAGCTTTAACTGTTGTCACCATGGAGATAGTTTCAATCATTTAATCTCCTACACTATGCATAACTATATGGTTGTGGAGAACACAAGATGCAATGACAATATCTCGTTGAGTGGCCAACAAATACCCATGTGGCATGCGTAAAATTGAAAATCGATTTTTTACAACTCCAAACGCACGTTCTATGGTGGTTCGCAATGAGGAGTGTCGTAAATTAAGAAGCTCTTTAGAATTCAATGGAGGGCATTCCTCAAATTCTCTCAGATGGTAATGCACACTTCTATACGGTGTCAAGAATCCTGGGGCATTACAATAACCACTATCCACTAGATAATATTGACCTACATTTTCAAGATAATTAAGTACAACTAAATTAGAATTCAATTAGGTACACATACATATTAACTATGCATATAAAAGCTATTTATTTGGTTTTATTACCATCTGGCACTGCTAGTCTATCACCTCTGTTTAATGCAGAAAAAAGTACAGTAACATCTATTGCAGATCCTTCCTATCCCGCAAGTACATAGTGAAATAACATGTCGAATCCACTTGCCATTAGACAAATTTTTAGATAGCTGCCCATGCCTATTTCGATATTTGGCTTGCTTTGCAAATGGCATAAGTGTGAGTACATGTGTACCATCTATTGCACCTATGTAATCCTATTCATTGAATAAACAAGTTATGAATTGTAAAAATTTCTGAAGAACCTACTTTTACTTTGACATGAAAAATGAATGAAAACTATTGAATGAACTAACCTTAAAATATGGATATAATATATTATTTGTCCTAATTTGCAATGGAGTTGAAGCATTTCTTGGAACTTGTATATAATAGGGGTAAAGCTTGCAGATTGCATCTAATACCTTATGAAAATATCGACTAACAGTAGCTCCTGAATGGTTGAATCGATTAGCAAAAACTCTATTGTAACATTATGTGCCAAGGTATGTAGAAACATTGCTAATTGCTCATCCATGGACATCACACCTGTGTTTTCAAGAAGCCCCCATTAAATCAATGTGTCACATAATTTTATAAAACAATCGGGATTCATACGTAGGTTCTCATGGCATTGAAGATCCGTGCTAGATAATAGCTCTTTTACCCATTCTTTGCCCAACAAAGAAGAAATGCGACGTTGCCTTTTAGGTTGCTCCTCTTCTAAAGATAACAATAACATAGCCAACTGACAACACATGACTACAGAAACAACAACGGTGGAGATAACCCGTCTTTTCTGTGATTCTGTCATAATGTATTTGAATGACTAACTATGCATAAGTATGTTAAAGTGATAAAACTTAAATGAAAGTAGGAAAAAAAAAAAAGAATGATCAATATTACAAGTTTAAAACATCATATTAAATTCAAGGAAAGAGTTGAAATTAAATTGATACCTTCCATGGAGTGTTAAAACTTAATGCTTTGAATAAACAAATTTTCTTAGGTCCAATCCTGCGATAAAAAAATACCAATAATATTTAAATTCTTAAAAGAAGAAATTAATATTTCACAAAGGTCAAGACTTTTAATCCTTGTTTGACTCAAAGGGAGGATCCAAATAAAACAAGGTAGGAATCATAAAGAAATCTAGTTAGTCCAAAGAGAGGATGCAACATAGATTCTTTGTTCAAGCATATACACACAAACTACAGGTGAAACAAAACATGTTGCGTAGTAGCATCTAGTTTTTTTATGCATTTGATAAAGACAAAATTAATTAAGTGGAACCAAACTGTACAGGATGAAAAATTACATCCTTTCCAATCTACCCCATCCAATATCAGTTTCAATTCAGATTTGTTTTGTTTTGACTAGAAGTATATGTTTTGACTGAGTATACTGTATTGGATTTGTATATTTTGACATATATGTGTATATATTTGAATTGGTGTTATTACTTAAAACATGCATAAGACACTGTTATTTAACACCATTAGAAAAAGGAAGAAAAAGAAAAGAGACTGTCATTTAATTAAACTTAAAAAAAAAAGAACCTGTACAAGCAAAATGTTTATGCTGAAAATGTAACACTCCGACCCAACTTAATCTGGTTTAGCGACTAATTATTGATTCCATTAGGCAAGTTCGGGTTATCTACATTCTAGCATAAGGGCCATATCAGGTCTCTTCCTTAATCCTAGCCTTTTATTCATTTCTCAGGGGTGGTATGGCTTAGCCGTAGGTGAACATACGGCTTAGCCGTAGGCATCTTACGGCTTAGCCGTAATCTGCACTGCGGCTCAGTCGTGGTTCCCCTTACTGTTCATCCGTAGTTACGGTTCACTCGTATTTTGATCTACGGCTTAGCCATGTTCTGTTCAAACAAACCACCATTAGAAGAGCTCAAACAAACATAGAACCGATCTCAGAAAAATATCCATCCAGTAAAAGGAACACACAAACAGGGGAGGTCAGTTCCTTTTTAACAAAACACATCTCAAACCAAATCCATTCAGAAATCATATGCAGCAACAAATATATAAGAACAATCCATTGATGAGTAGAGGAAAAGAAGGGAAGAAGAACTATACCCTTGGATGCTTTCGTTGTGCCCTGAGAAGCAAAAACTGCAGTGACCGTTGGAGGAACCAGTGCTGGTCTTGTTTGCTCGGAATCCCTCTTGATGGAAGGGTTTTCTCAAATGCTCGGTTGTGGAGAGGGATTTCAAAACCCTACGTTACTGGAATTTTAGAATGCAAGATTTTCAAAATCTACCAAATTCTAACAAAGAAACAGTTGATTTTTGGTAGGTTTTCCAAAATACCTAGACAACCCAAAAACCTGTCAGAAATTCTGGGAAGAGAACGGGACCTAAATGAAATGGATGGAAATACTTAGGGACTAGGGTCATACGTCCCAGTGTATTTTCTCAAGCTGGAACTAAATTTTTGTTACATTAGATCCATATCTTAACAAAATTACCGCATTGACAAAAATGAACCTAAAATTGCACTGCTCCTGCATCTCCCATTCGTTTCTGCATCTCAATTTTTCAATTTCATCTCTCTAGTCGAGCTAGAGTTCATGGTTTTGTAGAGAGGCAGAGTGGATTGAGTCTCTGTTTTTTAGTGAATCAGAGAGAGCGCAAAGTTCAGATCTGTGAATGATTTCCAGAGCAACAGAGAAAGAACGATCTGATCTGGTGGGCCGTGCAGATCTGTGTCATAGATCTTGGTCCCTTGCTGTTCTTGTTGCAGATCGACTGCAGAAATTGCAGATCTCAGATTAGAATACCGATCCGAGGATTTGATTTCCAGTGGGCCGCCACTAGTCGTTGCAGAGATTAATTCAGATCACAGGTGGGCCTCTGCAAGTCGAAGAAAGAGGATGGATCAGATCTGGTCAAGTCGTAGACCCGGAAACAAGAAATCAGAGGATCCAACTCAGGTATGGCTGTCTGCCGAGGTTGAAGAAGACCAACGGATCACGACTTGATGAAGGTCGTGATGAAGAAGGTGGAGGCCTGGTTTCATTTTCATGTCAGTCTGTTTTGTATCCATCTGTGAAGACAAAAGGAGTAGGGAAGTGTGATCTTTTTTGACTAGTGGAAAGAGTAAGTGAAAGTGACAAAAAAAAAAAAAAAAAAAAAAATCGTTGCTTCTGATTTCTACAGAGAGAAACCGAGGAGAGACCGGGTCAACACCGCCTCATCCCCGTCGCCGGAGAAGGGAGAACTTGGCCGGACTGCTGCCGTGCCGGAAGTCATTGTTGAGTCCATCCCTCCCTCTCTCAGATTTTTTCTGCTGATTTTACCCCTTTCTTATCTTAGATTTTATCCATTAAGTCTCACTTTTAGATTTTATTCATTGGTTTTTCCTCTCTTAGATTTTATTTATAGTTTTTCTCCCTCTCTTAGCTCTCTTGGATTTTATTTGTAAGGGAGTTAACAAATAAAATCTATTTTAAGAAGCTAGTAAATAAAATTTATCTTAGAATTTTATTTGTTTTAGAAATCAACAAATAAAATCTTTATTTATAACGAAGTCAATGGATAAATTTTATTTAATAAAGTAAACAGATAAAATCTTTATTTGAAAAGAAGCCAACAGATAAAATCTTTTGTTTTTAGTATTTTCACTCTTTTTCGATTCCAACATATAAATTTTAGTTGTTTTTTTGGGTTATGTGGTTCATTCTCTCTCCATCTCTTCATCTCCCTTTATTTCTAACAAATAAAATCTTATTAAATAGATAAAAAAAACTGTTGGTATTTCATCTATTGAGTTCACAATGGTGAATTCAACAAATTTTATCTATTTCTTTCAATCGATATACACCAAACATATAAAATCTTTTTTTTTTTGTATCAAATAACCAGATAGATATTGTTTTGTAGATCTCAAAAAAAGGATTCCAAATATATAGATTTTATTATAAACAGATAAATGCAATGAAAGTTAAAGAATTTTAAAATTTCTGGAAAAAAAAGTACAAGTGACGTTACTATTCATAAAAGATAATACAATTATAACAGAAAATGAATATTTTCATCCAATGTTTGTCCTTATCACTGATAAAAGGACATAATACAATACCAAAATATTTCAGCTAAACTTGGTGGCTTCTAAGAAATGTAAGTAGACCTAATCTAGTGTGAAATTATTTACAAGGAGCATGCCCTAAATATCCCAAAATGGGGATTATGGTTACAACCTGGGCTAGGCCAAACCCAAACAAGCATAACTAGACCTAAACCAAAAAGCCTAATAGTAGGGATGATGTCAATCACCGAAAAGTGTCCCTCTGCAATAGCTAAGGGCACTGATAGGCTGCAATCACTAGGGACGTAAGGCTGGCTATCACCCAATGGTGTTGAATAATTTTAAGCCATTGATTTCTTTCTTATGTTTTCAGATTTTCAATATATGTTGGTGGATGAGGGGAAAGTTCTATTTCATTTTGTGTTTCTAATAATTGAATGCCAACGAAAACGGCTCTTTACCTCAATAGTTAGGAGCAACAGTTTTCACCTCCTTGTTTAAGGTTCGAATATTAAATATGCCGCTTTTTAAACATATGCAGGTTTCTTTTGCCACTTATGTGGGCTTTCTGCTTAGGACTCAACCCACTTTTCTAGGATACCAAAAATAATTAAATAATTCAAGTGGCGCTCCCCAACTTTCAATTAAAGTAGTTAGAGACACTAAGATCAAGTCTTAGGTTATGGTCATTGTGGTGTGGCCATGAGGGCCCAACAACCAATTAGAGTCACAGAAGACAATTGAATAAAAGAGCCTTTTTATTGTTGTAACTTCGGGAAGGGGCTAAGACCCAAGCTAGCCCATAAAATAGAAAGAGGAGCACACAAATGTGTCACGTAGTGAGAGAGTGCAATTGTTTCTTAGCTAGAAAGGAAAAAAGAAAGCAAAAAGGACCTTGGAAAAGGAAAAAAGAGACAAAAAAAGACCTTGGGATCACTGTAAGGAACGTAGTATTGGAATATTGGCTGCTTCACTGGTTGGATAAAACTCGGACTTAATTGAGTTGTAAATTTACTTTCTAGTCGGACTGAAGTGCCAACCAAAGTTACAGATCAAGAACAAAGGTTTAACGACTAAAAACGGACTCTCACCATACCAGACCGGTCGGATTAATGACAGACCAATCTAATTGATCACATCTAAGCTCACTCAGACAGAAGGTGAACTCGACCGGTAGGATGAAGTGCCCGACCGATCAGACTTATGTCCGACCGATTGGACAATCCATCTGACCTGTTGTCTGATGCATTTCAATTACCTTGTTACAAAAAGATACGTTTGTCCGATGCTGAAATTCCATGCCGTAGCAGTTTGATTTTTATCACTAATCATAGTGAATGTTGCTCTAAATAACAAAAAAGTGAGAACTGGGAAAAACTCGAAGGCTTTGTAAAGGATTTGAACTAAAATATCCTCCTATGGGCCCTTTTCTTTTTTCTAACTAATCATTGGGTCCCAGTCCAAGTTCGTTCTAGTCCATACTCAATCCTTTGCTTGATTGATATGATATAAAGGAAAGGCTATTATGCATCCATCCCATACTACAAGGCGAGGGATAATTTCTGTTTTAGATATAATAAAGTCAAAAAGGTGTAATTACGTGTGATATTTTATCCTTTTGCTCATCAATACTTTTCAAAAAACGAAATTAGTCTTCACCAAAGTATAAGGAACATATGCATAGTAATTTTGTCCATGATATAATATTTGATTGGTGAATATATATTAGTAAGAGATTATTCGGAACCCATAGCATAAGCTCACAGTCTAGTTTGCAGCAGTTTTTATGCCCCACCTCACGCCCCACTTTAATCTACTATAACCTGGCATGTATGAGAACTCACATTTAGCATCTTTTAGTACTTCAGTTGGGCTAGAATATAAAGAGAGAATCCATCAAGATTACATCCAGGCCCAGATATAAGATGAATTAGATCCATATCTAACTGAACTCATTAGATCACTGCTACTTCAATGGGCTTTTTTGGGTTCAGGCTTCAGCACATGTCGGGTGGACAAGTCATGACCCAGCCGGGCTCAATTGCGCTCGACAGGGGTTGAGATTGAGCTCTGCTCGTGAGTTTGTTTATCCAAGATTTGGTTGGCTCGATTCCCTCAGGAACCAAGATCAAGCTAAGCACTGTTAAGCTGGGGTTAATATTTTGGCGCCTAACAATTGGTTTGAATTGATGAGCATTTGGCCATTTTTTTGAATGGGGTTGTTAATATTACTCTTTGGGGGTAAATGGGTTGTTAATGTACTTGTTAATAGCAATTGTCAAAATTAAAACTCAAGCCAATCCGATTTGCTGATCTCTAGCTAAGCTCAAGTCGAACTTGATTTCGATCTTGTTTAAGTGATTGAGCCGTGTTTGAACCTGGCAAGTCAAATCGGATCCAGCTCAGGGCAAGCTGGCTTATTGGTTTCAAGGTCGAGCCCGCCAAATGTCAGCTTGTTTACACAACTACGCTCCAGTCAAAATTATGATGCATGAGTAGGATTTGCGTGATAGGGTGACCCATTGATTAAATGGGCATTTTCCAAATCATGAGTTAGACCTGCTATGAGAGTTCTTAGGCCCTCTATCATTTATCTCTTTTATCCTTTTTTTGGGTTTCCTCCACCTAGGAGAACTAGTACCATGAGAACACACGCATATGCCGAGAGAAAAGAGGGGAGGAAAAACTCACACAAGCGGTGAGAAAAGACTCGCACACATGAGGAGGTAAGGAGGTAAGGGGTCGTTTGTTTTCTGTTAAAATGATTCACATGAGTAAATGAATCACATGTGAATTAATTACATATGCAAAAGACTTACATGTGATTCAAATTTCATTGTTTGTCAATTTCACCAGTTTACACATGTGAATTTAAAGTATATCGACGGTTATAAAGGTTTTTGCAATTTTCTCTTAGGTTTTGAAGAATTATGATATGAAATTTGACTACCTAGCTATTCTCGGCATTTCAAAGATGATGAACGGTTCAGATCCTGAAAAGCGGCCCCACAAAAACCCAGATTTTAAATCTATGGTTTGAATTGCTTGCCAAATATCTCACAATGTAGGATGATCCAACGGCTGAAATTTGATTTAAGAGTCATTTTGGATATTCTAAAAAAGATAGAAGGTTCAGATCTTGAAATGAAAGGCCAAATAAATTAATAAAACAAGAAAACCGGACTGGGCACTGTAGACACTAATCATGTCAGGCTTAAAGAGGGATCTCAACGGTTACAAATGTTTATCACTATTTTCTCACATATCATGAGGATTCATAATCTGAAACTTGACATTCTAGTCGTTCTCGCCATTTTAGAGCTAATGAACGGTTCGGATCTTGCAAAGGGGGCCCACAAAAATCCAGATTATAGATCTAATGGTCTGTATTGTTTGTCAAATATCTCACAATCTAGGACGATCCAACGGCTGAAATTTTGTTTGGCAGCCGTTTTTAGCCTTATGAACATTATTAACGGTTCAGATTATTGTTTTGGGTCCGGTAATAGTGAAAAAAATCAAAAACACGGTAAACCCCATTTTAACGTCCGCGGCACTGTAGCTCCGCGCAGTAACAGTGATATGGGTAAAGGATGACCATGTGAGGAGATGTGAAAATGGAGACCCTTTTAATGAGTTGTTTTTCACATCATTTACATATGAGTTTTACACATGTGAATTGGATTCACACCAAACAAACGTGATTTATACGTAATCGTTACCCACATGATTCATTTACATAGGTAAATAGTCATAAACAAACGACCCCTAAGAGTGGCAAGGAGGGAGGGATTCACAAGTAGGGCTGCTCATGGGCTGGTCCAGGCAGCCCAAGCCCAATCCAGGCTCAGCCCACTTTGGGTTGAGCTTGGGTATGAAATTAAGGCTCATTTAATAATTGGGCTTGGATTGGATCAAGTGATAGAAAGCCCAAAGCACGGTTGACCTATGTAAGGAATGAATGCAATTTAATTTAATTAGTCAAAAAATTTCTTGAATGATCACAAAAATTAATAAAAAGCCAAGTTCGGCCTGGCCCAATTAATTAAATGGGCGAGCTTGGATCTGACTTTTATGGCTCATTCTGGGCTTGGGCTGGGCCTATGCTTCTGTATCTATAGCCACGCAAGGCTTGGATATGGCTTGGCCTGGCCTGGCCCAGCCCATGAACAACCCTATCCACAAAACGATCCCTGGTGATACAAGAGAGAGGAGACTTACTAACCAACAGGCCAAGTGCCCCACATTCTTTTGGCAGTCTCTCATATTGACCACAATAACTGATGAAGCCTTCTTTCAAGGAACAATTTTCATACACTACGAAAAGTATCCCTTTCATATGAAATCCACTCAGTAAGAAAATCTTAATTTTTGGAAATAAAGATTAAAAAATGCATTTTTGTAGAAAAAAATATTTATTAAACTTACAAGGTTTAGAATAGTATATATATATATATATATGGGCATCTCTTACCTCAGCTCAACTGGAAAGGAGAAATCCCTTCTGGACGAGCATGTGGGGCCCACTTGTATTCCGTCTAAATGAACCACACACAAGGGCTTCCTGAATTCTACCGGCCCACTTTATATAGGGGCCTCCTCACCTGTGCTCAACCATGGATAAGGGGCATCCCTTTAAGCGTGTGGGGCCTACCTAGGGACCCACATTTGGATGGAGATGCAGAGAAGTGAAGGACACACAAAGGCCCTCCTCTCTATAAAAAATCAACCCCATCCTTGATGTCTACGATCTCCATTTGAGCCTCACAATTTAACGATGCACAATCTATTCGGATTAGTATGCAATAGATCCAATGGCCCAGTCCATTCGGATTTGGCCAAAAATTAGTGGGCCGATGGAATTCTGTAACAACCCAAGTAATTCATCTGCCCAGCAACATAGATAGCTTGTCATGTGGCCCAAAATGATTAAGCCCAAGTTAATAGTAGTAACCTACATAGTTTGTTATATACTAAACTCATATTTCATTCATAAGTGATGTGAGATGGAGTATTACAATTAACCTTTCTTCAGACCACACATCCTTGTGTAGATCTATCTAACTTCAAACCCCCTAAGGCCACACATTCCCGTGTGGATCCATCTAACTTTACTAGACGATGTGGGACCGAAGCATTACACACCCATGTCCCCTGTGGGTTTTTCTATCTTGACTTACTAACTCATGCACTAAGGCTCTGTCCTAATCTGACCTCAAGGGCTTTTCGAGGGGGATTGGGGTCCTACATTTCCGGCTGGTGGTAGTTTCTAATACCATTTGTAATTACCTGAATAATCCATTGGCCTAGTAACTTGGTGAGCCTGTTATATGACCTAAAATGCTTAAGTCCAAGTTACTAATAGTAAACTACATAGTTTATTATATACGATACTTATATTTCATTTATAAGTGATGTGAGATGAGGTGTTATAAATTTAGACGGCCCTTTTGTGTAGTCCATTTGGATGGCCCACAAGTGGGCTTCGCATGCTCGAGCAGACTAATTTCTCCCATCCGCAGGAGCTTAAATGAGGCTTTCTCATATATATATATATAGACTTTAATCCTATGAAAAGTATTCTAAAAAACCTACTATGAAAACTTTTTATGAGGCCTACTTGTGGGTCCTATTTGAGGATGAGACCAGGGGAATGAAAAGATCTATGTCAGACTATCACAAATATCAAATGTAGATCCAATCACATATCCTTAACACCTTCATCCATGGCTTACAAATCCAGTCCGTACAAATTGATGCACAGTTAATCCAACGATCCAACAAATTCAAATTAGACCAAAACTTGGCGCTTATGACTATCAAGGGGTCTTTGTGTATTGTAAGATTTAGATTGGGTAATAGATGAACCTTACTTAGACTACTCATAAAAAAGTAATAAGAACTTGTTCTCATATGATTATTTTCATATATATATTATTTTCATATATATATATATGAAAAATTCTCATAAATGCTTCATTTAAAAAAGGGTGCTTCTGCCCTCTTTTTATCCTCCAATAAGGGACAAGTCATGTGGTGACTTTTTCTCCTTTTTAGAAGTAACATTAATTGCTTGTCCACATTTTTAATCTTTTATTCGTTGCAAAAAGGGCGTTTTCACTTTTAAAAACACCTGACCGCTATGTAGCGATCCTTTATATATATACATGCACACACAAAGAGAGAATATATATATACACACACAAAGAGAGAGAGAGAGAGAGAGGGAGAGAGAGAGAGAGAGATCTCCTAGGGATCTTCATCTTTACAAAAAAAGGAAACAAAAAAAGAAAAAGAAAAAACAGCCCCAAGTTTAATTCTATCATCTCCATTCAGGCCTCACAAGTTTAACGGTGTACAATACATTCGAATGGGTGTACAGTAAATCTAATTATCTAGCCCATTCAGATGGATGCATTCCCCAGGTTACCTGTGAAATTTTAGGGTGTATGGAGTCCAATCAGATGGAGCATCATGTGGGACCTAGCACCAGTGTGCAAGCTGACTAGATAACCATAATATATATATATATATATGCACATACAAGGTACGTTCGAAAATGCACTAGGTGTTTTCTTTTGAAAAAACACGCCTTTTCTAGTTAGCTAATATGTTTTTTTTGCTCAATTATTTAGAAAGTCAAACCATATAAATGCTTATTTAGCATGTAAAAATGAAGTGGCATGATCTCATTAGACAAATCAAGAGGGGCAAATATTCTCCATTTCAAAAGGGAAGTTTTGACAATTTCTCTCTCTCTCTCTCTCTCTCTCTCTCTCTCTCTCTCTCTCTCTCTCTCTCTCTCTCTCTCTCTCTCTCTCTCTCTCTCTCTCTCTCTCTCTCTCTCTCTCTCTCTCTCTCTCGCTATATATATATACACACACCAAATTTCAGTGACTCCACATGGTCCCAAAGGGCTCATGGGGCAATTGCCCACCGAATCGTCAGCCTAAACTTCCATGCTCAGTATGATTAGTCTAGTGATATGACGGGCTCACCAAAATTTTGCACTCATTAGAGGTTTACAAACCTTTATTTGGCTCTTGAGATTTAAACCTATCAAACTTAACTAATGGTTAGGACTTGGAAGGTTTTAAGGCCTTCAAAAGTGAGCTCCCATGATCACATAATATTTGGACAGCATTGCTCTCACGAGATTGTAGATGATGGATAGAATTGAGGTATACTATGTAGGGTTGTAATGAGTCCCTGATTCTTCGAATACCTAAAGGTTTCAACCCATTGAAAACTATCTCCAGGTCCTTATTTAGGCTCCAATAAGCAAATGAGTCACCTTCTGGATTGAAAGTCTTTAGGCTCCAGATTTATATAGATTGCAGTTTGATCACTTCTTCTATGCAACAAAAAAATAAAAATAATCAACCACACAAAGAAGACAACACACAATTTAATGTAAAGACCCAAATGGAAAAAAGCCACGAGTCTAAAGTAGACAAAATCAATCACTAACTTTTGCAATACAAGATATACTTACAACCCTACAATTAATCCTTGAACACAAGTCGTTTGTAGTTGTTTTTGGTAGAATCTTCACACGCAGTCCTTCAATGCCCAGCTATTAGTACTTTGATCTCCACTACAAATGCATTTCTATAGCGAGAGAATAATCTTTTGCAAGATGTAGAAGCCACAAATATCTTACAAAGTACTAAAAGCACCAACTTTAGAAGTTGAAGCCTTCAGCCAAACTCTCATAATAGCTCTAGATAGAATCTCCAATATATGATCTCAACTCAAAACATGGAAAATGTATATTTAGGGTTAAGAGAAACACCCTATATATAGCCTAAAATTCATGTCTTAGGGTTAGAGTTTAATTCTACTCAAAAACAGACAATTCTGGCACAAATAGTAAAGAAATTCATGCAGGTCAGTGGGCTTCTCCCGCATCGGCGCTCGAGTGCATACTCTGTGTATCCAATTATTTTCTATCTAACTAACGTTTGAGCACTGTTTTCATGGTCTTGAGCATAATTGTCTCTATCTTGCCTACTCAAGCACATGAGTATACTCGCTCGAGCGTGTGCTCTATTTTTTGTTTTCTTCAGTTCAATACTTTTTGTAATGCACTCAACAGTCCATATTAAAGAATATAAAATACAGATCAATAAACTCAAATTCTATCCAAAACATAAATTTAGCCAATAAAAAATTCTTACATTGATACTATTTTTGGACCCGGGACCTAAACGAGTCCAGTTCCAAATCCATCAGGGCTCAAACCCGTGGACCCGATACCCAACCTATTAAGGAAAAATATAAAACATTCGATCCTGACCCATAACTTTATTCTGCCATTTGCAAAGATAGAAATCAAAACGTAGCCTAGGGTTCTTCTTTCGCTCCCTTTCTCTCCTCACCTCTCACTAATTCATGGATTTCTGCCTCGCTTTCTCTCCTTGCTTCCCTTCTCTTATCACAGTTCTAGTACTCTTTGACTATGGCCCCGACGTAGAAATAGGTTCTGATTCTAGTTCTTAAGAATCTTAGCAGAACCAGTTCTAAATCCAGTAAATTAGAACCAAAACAATTCAGGTTCAGGTTCTAACCTTTAGAAAATGGTTTCAGTTCTAGTTCCACCATGGATTTAGACCAGAACCGACCCATTTGCAACTCTAATACTATGGTATGTAGTTTTATTCACATGATTTGCACATGTATATGTTACTGCTCAGTCATTCTGTATATGTACTTTTTGTAAGGGATTTAGAGTCCTATTGAGATTATAGCAATTATTCCGAAATGCAGAAAATAAATACAGTAGTATAAGAAGAAAATTAATAACTTTGAACTTACAGCAAGTGCAATTAGAAGTGTTAATATGACGATCAAGGCTAATGTTCAATACTATGTCTTTAAGACAAAATTTGTCTCTGCTATGATGCTCACAATGTGCAGACTTTTGTCTCGCATGATACAATGATCGATGCGACACAGAAGCAGCACTTCAATTTGTGTTGCTTGGTGAACAGAACTGCGTTGTTTCTCTCTCAAATAAATAGTAAGTGCTGAAAAATTAATTCGAAAATTTGATGTACAAATGCAAAAACAAAATGGCTTTATATAGATGAACTGGTGACTATTCTGAGCAGTCAACAGTCACTAAAGAATAGACGCTTCTATTTGGTTTTGTGAAAACAAAAATAATACAGCACTGGTTTTGTGAAAAAAAGAATAATACACACAACTGTTGGACTGAAGGAGATGCAACAGTTCACTCTGACTGAGTTTGTTCGCCCAATTCACTGGAGGAGGAGACACTACCATTGAGAATTAGATTCAACTGTTGGTAAAAGTATTTTCTTCAAAAAGGTATATTTAGGAAGCCATCTACACAGATGGCCCATGACCCAACCTGACTTGACCGACCGCCGTTAGCGCGCGTGTATTGGTTGTGGTGTCATATAAGTCCTCCATCCAAGATAAAATATGGGTGCCCCTCAGGGCCCAAATCTAATAAACAAACTAAAAGTATATAAACACATACACACCTTTAGTAAACTAGCAATGTGGGACTTCCTTTTTTCATTACCAGCACAAAGCAACTTCAACTAATCAATTTTGGGGCTAATTTCTCATTCACTTCTTAAATGGTTTTTAACTAAAAAATGGTTTAATGTTATTCTCCTCATCTAAGAGAATACATTAATACTTAGATCCGCCTCAAAAGATTGTGGGACCCACACTTAATATGGTCCAAAGTTGTCCAAAAACCAAAGTTAAAATGCATTTTTCCATAACTTTTTACTAGTATTGGATCATGTAACGTGTACCCACAACTAAAATATCATATTAGTCCAAATGATTTGCATCCCCACAGTAGTTAAGTCTCAAAATTCAGACCATTAAAGGTAATCCAATAATCTAATTTTAGGACGTCAACATTTTCCAACCCAATAACTTGGTTGGAAATCTTGTTTTTGAAAAGTTTTTTTTGTACGAATAGCTTTTCCTTACACAAATTTTTGAAAACTCTACGACAGCTACGGTATCCATGATAAGTCCTTAAAAATACATAATTTTATGTGTACTTTCAGGAATTTTAAGGACTTATTCATTAGAAATCTTTTCATTTAGTTGGAATTCATATTTTTATGATTTTGAAATTCATTTTAGAATTTTTTTGCAAAAAAATCATTGAAAATCATTAATTTTTCATAAAATCATAAAACTTTCCATTTTTAGATTTTTATTTTTAGAAGATTTTTCAAATTCATGATTTTATATGAAATGATAAAATCTCTCATCATCATTAGTTAATTAAAGATAAATCATGATTAATGATGCGAATTCATTGTGTCATTTTATGTAAATTGGGCCCACATTAGTGCATTTGCGATTTTTATTCAAAGTTATTAAATTAAGTGAAAATCACTTTTATTTGTGGGAAAATTGGAGAAAATGTCCCACAATCAAAACTTGAAGCCAAGTCACGCCAAGGAGGAGGTCCCACGCATATTGTTGCATGCTATTGCAAGAAATTGAGATTGAGATTTCGATAAAAAAGGAAAGTTCAAGTAAGAAGATATGCACATGAGAGAAAAAAGGAGAGAGTTTTTGCAAATTTGGAAAGTGAACTCAAGCATGCTTGGACATATACTTCAGCTGAGATCCAAATTCAGAAATTTATGTTTGGATTGGAGAATCATTATTTCATGATTATCTTCAAAGATCCAAGTCCTAGTTGAAAGAGATAGCAAAAGGGGAAAGAAGCATTACAAGGAACGTCCAGGAGCCACTCAAAAAATCCAGCCACACTTTGACTTGCCATATTGGTCAATCAATTTCCAACCCAAGCCAGTGGTCGTCCAAGAGATCACTATTCAACATTAGTTTTTCCATTATGCAATCCCAGCCGTCATATAGCACTTTCTATTCTCCACTTCACGCCAATCATGCCTATATATATCAGCCATATTCCCATATCATAAAACGTTCAAAATATACACCAACTCACGCCCACCGTCCACTTTCCTCCGCTTGCAACGAGGTGCCGGGCATTTCACATGTTAACGTTATTTTTTTTTTCAATGCCATTCTGTAACTCACCATTCTCCAATCATCTTAGAAGGCATCTTGATCAGCCATCTAAGACACGCCCAACCCATTCCATCTATCTCTCTTCTCTCCATCAAAATTTTCAGCCAAAGTGGGGTTTGGCCAAACCCACTTTTGGATCCACCCATCATTTTCTCCTATCATCTATTCCGCCTTGGTGCGAAGATTGAAGATTAGAACATGGATTGTGCGCAAAGTCTTCTCTTTTTGATGTTTTGATTTAGGGTAAGGATATATTTTTTCTTTTAGTTTTAATTATTTTGGAGGTATTATTGGGGTATTGGTTCGTTTGATTTTAAATACACAATTAGTAAGGTGAAAGTGTTCTACCTTGGATCGGTACTATGCGTTTGTGTGTGGTGACAACACGCACTTGGTATGGCATTTTTGTGAATTTTTAGATAATTTCCAAAAATAAGAGAAACTAGAATTCTTTTTATTATTTTTTTATTATATCTGAATGTTTTATTTTTAATTTTTAATTTAGTGCATCGCTTATTTATTCTTTATATTGGTGGTTTGATCTAGTTTATTGTTTTACAGTTTTTAGTTTTAGGATTGTTTTAATATAAGATTTTAATGTTAGATTTAATTTGTGAATTTTCAAATTAGGAATTGTAATTTAAATTTAATTTTCAGAATTAGTAACGTGTATTTTTATAGATTTTATTAGGGTAGTTTTAGTTTTTTCACTTAGGACAAGACCTTGTATTTAGGGTCCACATTGATCAATCCAATATGCGGACCATACTGGTACAAACAGAAATCCCCATCAAACTGTAGAGCATCTTTTTTAAGGGTGTTACACTTTCTACAGCCTGTCATCATATGACGCCATACAAAAACAGGACATGGTTAGCTTTGTGAGGATATATTCTATGAAACTAATCGTCGTTCTCAGGGCACCATTTTAGCCATGTGCATACCTTAAATATTCACTATACAACACAAACAAATGCATTCACACGAAGACAGAACCTATCCCTTTCGCTCCGCTGCCATTCCTTTTGTAACTAAACTACTTTATCTCCATACCATGAGAAATTTCACATCAACGGTACAGTGCTCTCACCTACCACTAGCAAAACAAAACCTACCCGGCCGGACTTTTCATTCCTTAGGACTAAGAGCATTTCAGATAAACAATTTCTCTGTGTCAGCAATAAATAGTTCATTGATGTTCACCAACTAACTAGGCTGTCCCCACGCTCACTTATTTTGTGGACACAAGTCATTGATCCGACTCTTCTCCATATGAACGGCTAGAGAGCAAAAATAGTAACCCTATTCAAGTTTGAGATCGGGACATTATTAACTTTTCAGCTAGCCTTCCATAAATGATAGTGGGTTTGATTGCTTAAGCAACCAATCCAGTGGGTTCCATTAGAGTGAGTATATGCCACTGAGGGACACACATTGGCAACTCATGGTTCACGTAGTACGTCGGATGGTTGCTTGTCCATCCAAGGTCTGAATGGAGTGTGGCCAGGACACTGTAGTGTAACTGGCACAGAGCAGCTATCTTTTGGTACATCTGCGTGTGAGGATCCTCAGCAAAGAGTGTTTTATCGAACGTGGTCGGTTGCATAAATTTGTCAAACCTTTTAATGAGTTATCGTGTAATTTTATTTTTTATTTTTTTGTTCTATGGCGAGGAACCTGCTTAACTCCTTGAGGTGATCATCAGTAAAGTTCCGAATATACAACGCTGCCCACTGGGGCTATGATCATTGGTAAGGCCCCAACGGTTCAAAGCCAAGAAAACAGGAAATTATCTTGTAAAGTTCACTGAGATATATAAGACAAGATTTAGATGATGACGACAAATGATTACATCGTTGATATATATGAGAGAGAGAGAGAGAGAGAGAGAGAGAGTTTATTTATCATCTTATTGTTATATAAGAGCTTTAACAAGTATGTAAATAAAGGCTATATTTTGACAAATCATAGGTCTCGTTACGCAGGAGATATGCATGCTTTACGCACAAATGTTCGTGTGTGAAAAGCATCAGCGCAACCAACCAAAGGCGTAATATCTCAGACTCATATCCGAGTTATGACCAATACACAACTATCCGAGTGAGGGACGGGGACAACATTAGAAATTTTCCTTCATCTTGGAGTAGTCCAATACATCTTCAGGTGGTGTTAGGATAGGACAGCTCATGTTCAACAGCTCTTCTATCATCTGCAATGCAATTCTCTCCTCTTCCTCCATGTCCCCTTCTATTGCAGTTGTCGATGTACCTATCTCCGGCAATGCAGATGCCAAAGATGTTCTGGATGACACTTGGGCGCATTTCTTTCCGAGCTCAACCCTCATGACCCAACTGGACCCAGAGTGGACCCCGGCACCCTTCTGCCAGACTCCTATGTGGGACTTCTCTGGGTCAAGCCTCAGGCAAGTGAGGGACGGCGACGGGGCCTTGCAACGCCGACCGAGCTTCTCGCTGAGGATTGCCGACAGACGCGTCTGAGATGATGGGTTCTTCTCGCTCGGCAATGCTTCTCCAGCCGAATTTCTGGCTATTGGGAAGTTGGTCTTGGCGTTGCGCCCACTCATCAACACAGCTGCCTCATCGTACGCTCTCGCAGCCTCTTCCGCTGTCTGGTAGGTCCCAAGCCACACCCTCCTCTTCCTAGTGCGTAAATATCATATAAGACGCAAGTAAAATTATAATTGGAAAGAAACGTTTCGTGAAGGCATAAACAATCTCACGATGAACGAAGTGGACTCTTGTGAAATTATTGACATGTGCATCTGTTAAAATATTGAAATTGAGAAGAAGACTCTTCATTGATTAAATAGACAAGCCAAACAAAAGAAAGAAGATATTAAGATACGGTTACACTGCTCATGAAGCAAGCACATGTATGAAACAAATGCAGATAAAGCATCAGAGAAAGGCTAGTGAACATGGTTAGAGAGGTTCATGTCTGCAGTATGTGGGTTGGATCTACTTACAGCAGTGGGTGGCGAATTTCTGACACCCATGAGCCCCAGTGTCGTTGCCTTACTCCTCTGAACTTCTTTTGTACCATGTCTCTAAAAGGACTTCAAAGGGAATCAGAGAGAGAGGGGCCTCAGACAGCCTTGGGCAGACAGAGCTCTTAAAATGAAGTATACTGGTGAAGAGATGAATAGAAGAAGAAGCTTTCAAAGACTGGACACAATCAAAGGATGATTGTTGGTGAAATATATAACTCCGATACTCCTGTAATGTAACTACAGTACTCTTGTAATGTAATAAATATACAACAAAACTGTAAAGTCTACTACGGCAACATCACTTTCCAGGTTTTTTTTATTTAGTTATTATTATTATTATTATTATTATTCTTTTTACACTAACATGACTTTCCAGCTGCTAACACGATATCATGACATGAATGATAATAATTCCTCATGGGACGGGAACTACACATGCTTTCTGGTGCCGTAGCCCCTACGGGCGGTTAGTCCGCTTCAAATAGTACATGAAAATTCTGAATGTACATTCAAAATCTATTAAAACTTGTGATCTCTCTTCAAAATCCAAATGAAAATATTAGGTTTAGCTCCAAAATCCAACTTTAGATTTAGCTCCAAATCCAACTTTTTGTTTGGTTCAGCCCCTGTTCGACATTCCAAATGAAGATTTTCTTCATGAATGGGCACTCAAAGAATTTCACCCTATTAACTATTCCACCAGGGTCAAACCAATCGCAAGAAATTCCTCCTTTTGGGGGGTGGGGGACGTTTTGGTCCAGTATCAAGAAATTTCTTTGGAAGGGTTACATATAGAAAATGAATGAAGTTTTCAAACTATATATGGTCTTTTATAAAAAAAATTGGGAGACCATATGTAAAAAAATTAAAAAAATATATTAAAAGTTGCAACAGGATTTTTGGAATTTTGGGGAAGAGGTCCCTGCTGGCCGCCCTCTAGTTGGGCTCGTTGAATACATAGATCTTTTTCAGTCTCTTAGTCCAACTCGTGTTAGAGTTGATTTTGATTAGACCTTACAAAGAGGGCTATTTGTTTAAAGTGATTCAAATTTAAAAAAATGAGCCCCACGAAAGAGATAGCCAACTTTCTGTTATTAATTTTAAATGTGAGGTTGTAGACTTGATTAATTTAATGAAAAGAAGCTTCGGTCAACTTCGTGTTCGACGTTAAAACATTACCATCTGCATGTTTATTTTCTTTTTCTTTTTTCTTTTCTTGTCAATATATCTACATGGATTTGTTTCATGAAAATTTTAAAACGAAAATAATGACCGCAGTGAAACTCTTTTTCTTCTAAATCATCTAAAACATAATGAAAGAATCAAGTCTTTACTGGTTCCGTTGATGGGAAATTAGGGAGATAATTAGATCCAGAATCATCCCGTCCTCGTAGGACTCCACCAAAAGATTTTGAGTACAGACCCTTTTTTTTCCTCAATATTTTATAAGGCTCAAGTGTAGTTGGATCCATACCAAAATAGTGGTTACAAATGTGTATAATAAATAATATTGTTATCCCTATTATCCTGGGGCTCTTAGTTTATGTAGCTAGGAGTTAAGTCCCATAAGTTCACAATTTTTTTAAAGTACATTTCCTATGTTTCTCACTATTTTTTGTATGGCATTTTCACTTTGCTTTTTAGTTTTTTATTACAGGATTACGAAATCATGTTCAAGTAAGAGTACAGAAAGAATAAATTACAGGATTGACCTAATCCTTAATACCAGAAATCTTGTTGATAGTAAGTACTACTCGTATCAATGGCAGGGATGTTGGAATGTTGGAAGATATTTATTTTGAAAGAATCAGAGTGCACAAACGGAGAAGATGCCATGAGGCTGGTGATTGCCAGCGGATAGATTTGCAAGATCTCTCTTTTATTTGTTGTTATCCCTTATATTTTTATGGATCTTAACCTTCATATTTATAATACTTTTTAGAGATCTGATTTATCCATCAACGTCGGAGAAAAGGATCTCCGATTATGCTAAACGAATGAGAGAATCAAGAAATTGAGGTTGACTGTATCAATTATGTAGCCGTTGAGGCTTATAATTATAGATCATGTGGGCCCATTAATCCCCACGATCTAACATCTTCCACTTGACCATAGAGCCGAAAGACATGTCAAGGTTTTACTCCCACTATTTGTGGATTTAACCATTGAGGATTAGCACATATGTCAAGGTTATTTTACCATTGACGATCAACATATATGTCATAAGGTTTAGCTCCCACTAATATATCTAAATATTCTTTTTACTGCTTGTCAATGTTTGATACCTGAATTATTTTGGTATCGACTGACTATGCAAAGGATGTAACTCATGTCAGGCCTAATACATAACATTACATACATAAGACTACCAATAGCTTGAGCATAGGGGACTTTTAATTTATCTTGATCATCTCTTGGACTATCTCCCGTACACAATTTTAACCCATTTTCAAAAGAAGTAAAAACTAGCTTACAGTTTTTCATTCTGAAACATTTTAGAATAGTGTTAAGATATCTTTTTTGACTTAAACATAATTTTTTACGTTTTCTATCTCTCATTATCTTAATTCCCAATACATATGATGCTTCTCCCATTTCTTTCATTTCTATATTAGAATTTCTTCAATTAGATGTAAAAAACTGCTTTTCTAAGTAAAGAGCTCAATGAGGATATATATATATATATATAACAACCAGAAGGTTTCATAATTGAAGGACAAGAAAATAAAGTATATAAGTTAAAAAAGTTCTTATATGGTTTCAAACTATCTTCACTCCAATGGTATAAAACTTTTTGTTCAGCAATGATTGAATTTGGTTTTGTTGTAAATAGATTTGATCATTGTATATTTATTATGAAAAATAGAAGTAGTTTTACTAATTTATCTCTCTATGTTCATGATATATTATTGACCAGTAATGACTTAAATATGATGCAAAAGGTAAAGTCATGGCTAAATTGTATCAGAGTGTACAAACGGAGAAGAAGCCATGAGGCTGGTGATTGTTGACAAATGGATTTGCAAGATCTCTCTTTTATTTGTAGTTATCCCTTATATTTTTATGGATCTTAACCTCCATATTTATTATACCTTTTAGAAATCTAATTTATCCATCAATGTTGGGGAATTGGCTCTCTGGTTATGCTAAACGGGTGAGAGAATCAAGGGATTAAGGTTGACCGTATCAATCAAGTAGCCGTTGAGGCTTATGGTCATAGATCGTGTGGGGCCCATTCGTGCCCCTGATCTAACATATTTCTATCCGTTCATAGTAATAGATATAGCCTCCTCCGGGTTATATAATTATTTAGTTTTGAGCGATCAAAACCATGGTATTAAATCTCATAGAGAGAAAACAGTGACCTAATTATTTTATTTGTTTATTTATTTTTTTGATAGAAAAGATTTACAATTAAACTTATTCAAAAGTAGACATAGAGTTGACAATTACAAAATATTGTTTAATCAGATCTGGACAAGAGTGCTACTATACCAACTTGTCATCTATAAACTGGGCATACCTAGCCAATTTATGAGCTACTACATTTTTATCACTACCTACATGTTTCACTATATAGCTGTTAAAAGTTTTTAGCAAAAATCTAATCTCTTCAATTACGGGACCCCATTTGGACATATTTTAAGAAAAAGATTTCAATGCCTTAACCACAAAAATGGAGTCACTTTTAAGAATAAGATCCGTAACCCCAATATGGTAAATCATCTGAATCCCTCTCAAGGCTGCTAATGCCTCAACGTCATCTGAAGACCTAACTATTTTTTTAAAATATAAGCTTATGGATATTGAATTCAAGACCGGTGATATAAGTTCTCTGTGGGAGAAATGCATTGATACCCAAAGAATAATATGCAATACATTATATTATATATATTAAAGCTACAAGAATGGAGGCCTCTGGAGGGTGCCACATCAATATTTTTTTTTCTTTTTTTCTAAAGCGCCACGTCATTTTCTAAAAATATCAATATCAATAAATGGTTTTTCTTATCCCCTAAAATCTCTCCCACTCACTCCAAATCTGAATTCCTTAAATCTAGGACTTGCTTCCCTATTAAAAATAACAAACAAATCCCATTATGTTTGTTGATAACATTTATGAATTAATTGAAATATCATTAATACCCTCCAAATCCTTGCTTTTATGTGAATTGTCACATTAATTTAGAATCGCCTTTGATTGGATGATCTTGACCCTATGATTATTACCCACTAAATCCACACAATTGCTCGTAGTTATGTTTCATTGCAGATTTCTCAGCATCTCGTCCAATCAGTGTAATTGTTTGGCCAGATTGCATCTATGAGTTGGCCAATAGTGGCAACTATATGTATTTCTTAAGCGAATCATTGGTAGATGAGTGTACGCTTGAGTGTAGCCCACCCATTCTATTAATCTTAATTAGGTGTAATTAGTTCCTTTCCAACTGGAGAATCTGCTGGTATGGGAGCTCTCAAGTTTAATGCTTGTTTTTTTTTTTTTAACATAATGAGAAGTCATCTATTTGGATGTGGTGGAGAATATGACAATGAGCCAGAGTATTAGCATATGGGGTGACTGCTGAATTCATGGGGACGGTGTGACAACATTAGGCTAATAGGTTGTTTGAGCTTGAACCAAACAATACCGGCAATTATGTGATGTTGATCAAACATATACACCTCAGCAAAATAGTGGGAAACTGTGAATAATTGAGAAAGTTGATGGAGACAACAACAAGAAGAGCAAGTGAAAATGAATTCTCAACTATATTTTTTTGACCTTATAATTGGGAGGGAACTTTTTTCAATGCATTATAAATATGGGATTTCAAATCAATACTCTGGTAAATGAAGATTAAGCTTTATTTGTGATAAAATTTATGTGCTTGCATTATTCTGAATCACTTCCTTCATTAATTTTGTGAGAGTTCTGTGTCGAAGCGGTTTAGTAAAAATTCTAATTTTTTTATTAGGTTTTTTAATTAAATTTTAAGAGAAACTCAATTATTACTAATTAATGACAGAAATTGTTTTTCAATTAAGGATTTAAAGATGATAGATTGAGATATCCTAGCATAATACCCTTACTCAAAAAATTTTTTAATTAAAAATATTAATAAAACTCACGAAAGTGGGAGAGAAAAAGAGAGAGTGAAAATAAAAAGATAAATAAAAGAAGAAAGATTAATATCTTTCTTTTATTTTTTTACTCTTTTGTATTTAGCATGTATACATATCTAGCTCCTAAACTGAAAATATAAAGATTAATAGAATTCAATTTTTTTTCTTATTAATATTTCAATCATATTAATGTTTCAATCAATCTTATATTTAAATATATTTACTTTTTTTGGGCTTGGGTTTAGCACGGGCCTTTATTGCTAGTATAGTAATTATAACAATATATATCCAACTCAAGCCAACAATGGTGTTGATAAGAAAAATTTTTCTACGTTTTTGATGGCCCCTCGAGGAAAGGGGTACTTCAAAGCAGGCATAGATGTAGGTATGAAGGACCAATCTTATGAATTGCAATCTATCCAAAGATTTCACTAAAGATGAATTAGATTGGTGAAACAAAATTTATATAGTTGACCTAAATATTATTGGGGAAACACTTTGGTGATAGTAATGATACGTTTATTAGGTAAAAAATGAAAGGATGCGTTATCTTAAAAGCCACAATTTTAAAAGAAATACAACTTGGATTAACATATCGCCACAATTATTGAATCCAAACACACTATTTCTATCAAAAGTAGTCACTATCTAACCAAAACGCGGGCAAAGAAACACAACTTGGGATCGATCTGGCATGTCACCCGGGTTGGGGTAAAAAAAAACTACAAAAGTGCAATCTAGCAAGCAAGGCAACTTCGATGCAAACACCTTACAAACATCAAATTGACACCACACATATAAAACTTGAGATCGATCAAATTAATAGGGACACAAAGTGGTGTAAGTGTGTGGGCATGTGAGTATCAACCAAAGCAATTAAAATAAATTAATAAATAAGTAAAGAGAATTTTATAAGAAAAAAGGCTTAAATTAAGACCAGACGAATAAGTATACAAATATATAAAAACAATGGTAGAGGGTGATGTACTTTCTTTATAAAAGTGCCATTAGTATATTAAGACTAGACGAATAAGTATACAAAAATATTTTAAAAAAATGGTAGAGGGTGATGTACTTTCTTTATAAAAGTTCCTTTAGTAAGGTTACCACAACTCACTAGCAATAGTGCCACAGTACTTCTTTTTAAATTCCGTTCCTCTTGTTTTTACCCACACTCCATGACCTATTTCTGTGTGTTTGGAACTCTTTTCAGAACCCTACAAACTAGGCAAATAAAATCTTATATTCAAACTACTTGGTTCAAGGGGTGAATTTTCAACCCCTCTACATTATATGAGATTTTTGAAGTGTTTAAAAACAAATAAGCATTTAGGAATTCCTCTAAACTAGAGACCTACAAAACTCTCACAGACCAAAAAATCAGAAATTAAGTAAAAAATCTGCCCTAAAATCACCAGAGAGCTACAAAACTCTCACAGACCGAAATTTCAAAAATTATAGTAAAAACTCAGCCCATAGACCACTTTGGAGTTTACACATTTGTGTACAAACAAGACAACTTTGATGTGATCACCAAAGATGAAAGGATGGGGTCTCCTTGCTGCAGGGAGATCCCGATCTCCATGCGCACGGGAGACAGCGTGGGGAAGGGGAGAAAGGGGGATGGGGAAAGAGGGAAAGAATAGAAGGAGTGAGAGGGAGAGAGAGAAGGGGGGAGAGGGAGAGGGAGAGGGCCCCTCCGCTTGTCGGAGCTCATCGCTGGCCGGAGGAAGAGGAAAAGGTGTGCGTTTTGAGAGAAGGAGTGGGAGCATTTTAGAAATTTTTTAAAATTCTTTTTTTTATTTTTTTACTGTTTAAAAAAAATAAATTTCAGTCCACTACTAACTACATACTCCCGAGTTGTACGAGAATCCAACCTCGTTTTCAATAAGCTCATCCACAGACGACGTACGGAATCGAAACTCAAAATGCCCAAACAGCACAGTATGATAGCCTTTTGCAAACCGTATGACTTATCCTCATGTGGGGCCCAACATTTTATTAATTTCATTTACATGCCTGCCGTTGATATTCAGCAATGATTAGCTGAACGGTCCGTATTACTTTCCAGCGGAGTCTAATCTGAAATCGATTTGAATCATCAAATGTGGGCACCACTCAAGCGGAAGTCGATCGAATGGCAAGGCTGTCATTGGCTTACCTTGATGTTGATTTTGGGTCATTTGCTTAGTGAGATTGAGTCAATATGGTGGGGCCCATAGTTGTTGGCTTACAGGAGTGGCTTTGTGATCTGGTGCGTTCGTGTATGTATCCTGAGCTGTTGAGTTCGGTGATCAAGAGTCAAGACCGGTCAAGGGAATTGATCTTGGCAGGAGATGGCAATTGATCCAATGGCCAAAAGGTGACCATGGCAACTTTGCATATTCAGTGGCAGTGGTTCTCTTACTTTTCAAACTATCCATGAGGTGAAGCCAATTAACATGGGGATTGAATGTTTGCATCGAATTTAAATGGTAAGAATATTCAATATAATTGGCTAAAGCAAAAGATAATTTTAACAGATAAATGGGACACATGATGTACAATGGAGATATATATGGTCCCTTAGGGCCTGTTTTTTCAGCAGCTAGAATTCATAAAATTTGCATACGTATATTTTTAAAATTCTCCCAACATTGTCTTTTGCATAGAATTTTCAAATCCCTTAATAAGACTTTATTTACAAGCATCATAGTTCAGTATTCAGGTCAGTCACCCCATAAACCACATTTTATTATAGTGGAGATTATTTAATAGCTATTTAGAACTCTACTTCAATTTTAGAATTTGTAGAAATTCAAGTTCAAGTATAAATAATAGGTTATCATTGATTCATTCACCAACCATTAGCCTCACATGGAAGCGGAAGGATCAGGGCCACTACGCTCTAGTCGAAGACTGTAGGATAGATAATCCCACTTCCATTACCACGATGGGTCAAGGGCTCATCAATGGCAACCCACGATGGGCCAAGGGCTCATCGGTGCCAACCCAAGCCCTCCACGAGTGCATAGGCACTATACCAATTTGAGGAAAACGTTCACCTATGAACGGAGTGCAAGCAGACCGTTCATCGAAACATGAGAGGGCCCTTTTAATTTTGCGTATTCAATACTAAATGAATTCTAGAAGAATGGTTCATCTTCATTCCATGCGCAGGTAAACATACTCCTCCAATTTTATTAATTTCACTCATAAATGTCAATGGTAGCTAGCAATCAATTACGCTACTTGTATTCGGGCACTCACTCTACTCTACCCTCCCAAATCATGCTTCATTAATAGTTTTTCTTGTACAAAATCAATTTTAGCTGTGTTTGTTGCATCGTATGCAGTGAAATTGGGGATAGATCTCAATCCTCATGCATTGGTGTTAGGTAAAGGTGGGCCAAAATATTGAAGTTATGTGCCTGGAATGCAAATTCTGGTACAAAATCTTAAAGACTTGAGGAAGCACCCTCTCTCCACAAATGATTATTGCAGCCTCAGGACCACTAACATGGTGGGCACCCCACGTTGATTTTTCTTCCATTAGGTGTGAGAATTGACCCATACAATTTTCTGAGTCCGGGTGCTCCATGCAAGTTGGTCTGGTCCATTCAAGGTGAGCCACATCGGCACAACACATGTGCAGCTGTTCCATTTCAAGATCATGTGCATCTATAAAGAGTCTGAAGTTTGTGTCAAAAAACCCCATAGTGACTGTGGCGAGACCAATCAAGTCCTGCCACACCACTAGTAGGTAGCCTATCATGCCACGGTCACCTTAAAATTTTTTCTCATTGAATCAATTCCACATATATATATATATATATGACTTTTGTGATGATGTGCTTTCAGTGAGTAGTTCACTCACAGTGAGCCTATACCAACTGCGATGGAAGCTTGGGATTCTATTTTTCATACTTTCTTCCACTCATTTGTGGTCCCAATGAGAGGCATTGTGTATTAGCCAACAAAGAAAAAAGAAATGAGATTGTGTCATTGTGACGATGGTAAGCAGAATAGGAAACTGTGGAACGGGTGTAGACTCACGCAGAATTCACCGAGTCCATTCTTATGTGAGAAATCAGATCCCATAAAAGCTCAAATCCAGATTGAAGGTTAGAAACTAGATGTGTGGCCCATCACATCACGCATGGGGTCCATACAAGTTAATTACTCTTCGAACTCTAATACTAATTCCTAGACTTTTGAGAAGATCCAATTCTCATACGTGACAATTGCTATCGCAATTAGAGATGATGTGAGTTTTTCTTTGAGCCAGTTTATTTACTAGAATTCAAAGAATTCATATTTGGTAGTTGTCTAAAAATTTTAAATGATGGTATTTGAAACTGCTGAATTCTATAATTTTGAATTCTTTGTTTTATTGAAGGACTGAATTCCTTCATGAGAATTCTAAGTTCTCTAGCGCCACAAATCCCATGTTTCATAAGTAAAAGAATTTCTAATTGAAATTAGAGCCTTGTATATATTATTTATATGCAAATTTAAGTGTAAATTGCCCCCCAAAAAAATGTTAACAAACCATATTCAATGCAGCCAAAAAAATCTTAATAATATCAAATGCTCATTTTCAAAGCCAAAACCTGAAAATCTTCATAAACCCATTATCTATATCAAGGTTAAGAAAACAAAGATCTTAGAAATAAAAGAGAAATAGATGCGTTGAACGATATAAATTCTATGAGCATCTTAGGTTTGCTATTTCATCATAGTGAAAACCCCCAAAAAAATAGCTAGACTTTTCATCCCTTCCATCCCATATAAAGAAACCTTAAAAAATAATAAAACAAGCACAAAAATAGATATAAAAGAAGAAAAATAAAGTGAAATGAAGAGGTAGTATAGATGTGAAAGAATCAAGACTTTTCTTTTGTTGCCATTGCTACAAGGGAAAGATAGAAGGTGATAATTATGTAGGGATAGCCGAAGTGCTGCTGTTCCTCACCTAAAACCCAGTCTGGGTGAAGATTTTCAAATCCACTTGATTGAAGTGATTTTTTAAATGCTAGTATTTTAGGGATTTCAAATGCCTAGTATTCGAAAAGTAAGAGAATTCTAATAAAGAATTAAAGAATTTTTGACAAAAATTCTAAATTCCCATATAGCTAGAGAACCTATTGAGAATTCTATTAAAGAAATGGGGCATTAGTATTAGGAGGGGACAATATAGCTAAGCTTCTTTCTAAACAAGTTGGTGTTGGTTTTTGAATGGTTTAAAAAATTCAAAAGTTTTTTGTCCTTGCTACTCTTTTACGAAAGAGCTTTAGTGGCTTTGTGTGTGTAAAGGATTCCACATTACAAAAGTGTAAAAGTTTTGAGGGATATAAAAGCATTTCCTTTGTCTTTACCTTTAAGTTGTTTAGAACCTTTTACCGCAAGCCCTATGCGCATGCGTAAGTCGGGGCTTAGCCCAGGATCCTGGAAAAATATTTTGTAAATTATATATAATTGGACGTCATAGTTCATTGGAAAAATACTTTTTTCTTTTCTCTCTGTTCACCTAATCTACTCCCCTGGCTATTCTACATGAGCATTCTCTCCACTAGAGTCCGATCTTCATTATTATTATTTTTATTAAATCATAAAAATAATTTATCTCATGAATTAAGTTTGGATTTAATAGATACATACCTTTAGTGATCAATATACTTTGTCCAATTGAAATGAATAGATAGATGTATATAATTTTCATTTGAATTATTAGATGTGAAGCAATCTCATAAATTATTAAAGTAGAAAAAAGAGAAAAAAAAATAACACGTGCAGTAGGTCACGTAAAGTCACGCTCCTTCTTCTCTAATTTATTCCTCAACAATCCTGTTTTTTACCTACTAATAAGGAACAAAACTTTTATAGTATATAAGCAGATTTTGGTCTTTAAACCTTTATCAAGAAGACAACTTATCAAATCACTAATAAGATATGCTTTAAGATATGGTTTTTTACTTTTATTTTTTTTCTTATTTTTTTCTTTTTCTTGCCAACTATAGAGCCTAAAATCTTAATCCTCTTAACGTCTGTGAAATTCATAATCAGCATAGCTCATTTCATTTATTATCAAAATTTGAACTTATGACATTTTAATTCAAAAATCTTGATTAAATTAGATCTAATTTTATGCGTAAGTAAATGATTTCATGTGGCTTACTATAAATAGAGGTGCTTAAAACTTTTTCATACTAATTACATGATCAAGGTTCCATAAAGGTTAGTGATTTTACTAAATTTTTGTTAGTGGTTTTATTAAAGTATTTGAAGGATTTGAACTCTAAACAATAGGCCAAATATCAAGACTCTTTATAAATGTCAACCCATATTATGATCTAAAAAGTTATTTAATTTGATTTTTTTAATTATAATCATTGGTTCATGAGTAAAATTGCTAGAATTATATTCAACACGCTCATAACCGAGTAGTGTTGACACTGGTTTCACACACATGCCCAAGGATTTATCCCTGGGTCTTCACGTTGACAAAATTACTATTGAAAAGTTGCCCAACATAGCAAAGAAATTAATAAATAAATAAATATTATGCAATTTACAATTATGCTCTAGTCTTTTGTACCATTTTTTTTAACGTTGTTGGATATAAAGAGCAATATAACTTCATCTTTTTTAAAATTTGGGGGTATAATGCAATAAATAGTCTTTAACTTTCGATACCCATTATGTTCTATTGCTATTTCTTGAGGTAATTCACATCGTTGTAATGAAAGCGAAGGGCCCACGACAATGACGGAACACCCCGAATAATCGACTCATTTGCCAAGTAGAGTCTCACGAAATCTTCCTTCTTTGCCTTAAATTACATCTGAAAATGACTTGTAAACTTTATGATGACCATCCCTCATTGGTTGTCCGCGGATCCCAGTATCAAGAAGTATATCAAATCCCTTGTTAAGAAAAACATTTGACCCCACCAAGAGAAAATCTAGGCTCCGTCACTACACATGAGTTTTGTATCACTAAACCAATTTAACCAAAAAAAAAAAGGTTAATTGCAGGATTAAATAGTTATATCAAGGATTAGATCTCAGTATCCTTTTGTTGAGAGGTACCTCGCATTTCCTATGTGAAGGATAACAATTTTAACACCACATGGGACCGACTAGTATCAACCTAACCCCCTTTCACACACTCACCCTCCATGAATTGGCACTTCTCATAATTTAACATTTAGTTGAATTATACTTATTGTTAAATCAAATTTGGTAAATAAAATGTAACATAAAAACCTGTTCAACATTACCACTCCTAAATCAATGGTTGTAATGATTGCATTGAGATGCTTATTTTCTTTTTATTTTTTCTCCAAAATTACATCTATAATGAGATATTTACATGACACCATCTCATGATTAACAAGTATCCAAATGGGTCCTCTAAAGAGCTGAACTTTTTACCTCCCACAGATTTTCCTCCCTTGAATGAAACCAAAAGTACATAGACAGGCAAAACAAATACCATGATCAATAGACCCAGGTTTGGTCTAAATCCGTTAGAACCAAGACCCATAACTAAGGATTCAACCGAAGGAAAAACAAAACGAAGGATTCAAGTATTCAATGGACCCACTAGGCTCAAGCCTTGGGATCCAAGTTAGTTAATGCACCTGTGATGTCCACACGATGAACCAAATGGGAAAACAAAACTGAAGACATTAGTGCACAGCTATTTCACTCCATTAAAGGCAAAAACACATTTTCCTGCACGACACTATGTAAGCATTCATAGGTAAGAAAATTACTCTTGTTTTAAGATGTATTATAATAGATGGATGCTCACATTGAAACCTATGTACGATAAGGTAATATTTATGGTTAGAGTTCTACTATATTAAGTTGTTTGGAGAGGAAATAACATTATTCTATCTATAAGATCCTTCTCCCCCTTTTATTAAAGTTCTATCATATTAAATTGCTTAGAATAGTATAGTAAAATAATAGAGTTATCTTTTGGCCGTTGACATAGGCATCTCGTTGAACCACATAAATTTTTTGTATGTGTTTTTGTGTGCTCGTCTCTTCTTATGTTTAGTTTTGATTGTCCATTGCAGATTGCGTGCTTCCGCAGGTGCACAATATTAACAATGCGCATATTGCATGTGCAAACCAGTCCCTTTAGGGAAATAGAATCAAATGCATAAAAAAAATAAACTACAACATAGAGCGATGGTTATTTTATTCATTTATTCTTTTTCTCTTTATTCTAATGCCCCTAAAAAGGAAAGATTGTTTGAATGCTTATTTTAAAAAAATCACCCTTGATCATCATTTTTAACTACTTATGATTGAATTCATATATATTATAATGCATAAAATAAGCCCTTAAAATGATCTCTAATGATCAAACGGCTTCCATTTTTTATTTTTTCTTGGTTCTAATTAGGTGGTTATGGAGAAACAACTCGCACTATCCCCACCCACACACAAACCCAACTTATTTATGGCCAGCTTGGAGATGTTAACTTCAGTCAGCTGAAAACGAAATTAGCGACTTCACCTTGCCATGGAAATGTAAAATGACCTTAGCTTTTTAAGAGTTTGAATTACAAAGATGAAGGTTGCATATTCATTTTTCATTTTTTTTTAGTAGATGCACATTCATTTATCATCTCTGTTTAATTCATTTTTTATTGAAAAGAAGATTATTTAATCATCATTTTTAAATCTTCAGTTTCTCGTCTTCAAAAACCTTATTCCTTTGTATGATTGCATAAACTATAAATTTTATGAATTAATTGCATGCAAATAAAAGGGCTTTAAATTAAAGAGATCTTTGTTGTGAATTGGTTGAAGTCAAGCAAGCAGCTCTAGCGCATATCGAAGAGGATAGTCTTCTCTGGTGTGTGAATATGTCAGAAACGTCAATAATTGGGCGATCAGGCCCTTCGAACTTGGAAGGAGAGATGGTCCCATCCAATCGTTGCATGTGAAGAGGGAACAAGTGCCAGTGGTCAAAATCAAATGAAGACCATATGAACTCGTGCAGTTGGGTGGTAGAGATGACAAAAAAAGAAACAATTTTTTTTTCCATCCACGCTATAGGGAGCTGGGCCCGCCTTGAAGAGGGAAATAGACATAAAAAAATATATATAGTAGTCCTTTAATGGAGCAGAGCGGATAAACCTTGGGCAAGGTAACATAGGGCTCTCTTGTTAAGAAACTAACTGAAAGGCACTTGGCCAAATCATGTTCAAAATAGAAGGCTGATAAGAGGCAATCTAATTGCACTGGTCACAATTTATACATCATCACTAATCACCTGAATTCTTTGCTTGTGCGCGGTTAGGAATATATTTGAGACCTTTTGACCTATTTCTTTGCTAAAACTTTTTACAAAATTTTGTGATGTTGAAACTTTATAAATATATATATATATATGATGTAATAGCTTTACAAATGTCATGTTTTTTTTTCAAGAATTTTAAATTTTAAGCAATCTAAAAGTTCTTAAATAGCTGAATTTATGGATACTCAAATTTAAAGGAAGATTTAGAAATTTCACTATGTTATATGGCATACAAAAATCTTGAGAACAAGAATTCTTTAAATTTTAGTAAAAAAAAAATAGCCATTTTCAATGACTAGAATTTCAGAATTCTAATAAATAAAAAAAATGAACATTTTGCAAATAGAGTAGAATAAGTTCTCACATCATGTCATGAATTTTTCAATATATTGTATGCTAAAATGACAATTATTCTGTATAAAAATATGAAAGTGTTAATCCAAAGGCTAAATTTGACTAATTAGAGTGATTATTAATCAACCAAACGTTAATCTGCATCGCATACCTCTCATGCGTGTGGCCCCGTTAAAAGGGCCGTACCAAAAAAAAAAAAAAAACCATTTTGCAAAACGGTTTCATGACCTTTTCGTTGCCGAGGAACGTGGCATGGGATCTCTTCTATGCAGGTGGGCCCTTCTGCTATCGTGGACACACGCATCTGTTGACGGGTGTGCGCATCATACAGGTAAAATGGACTTTGTCTCTTTCACAGCGAACCTTCGGATCTGAACCGTTTCCGCTACAGTAATCGAGAGATTGTCTGCTCTCGTCCATCTCAGACTCACTCAGATGGAGATGTCACTGCTTGAATCGATTTGCACAACTGTTGGAATCTCTGCAATTTCATCGCTGTGTAGTTCTTGAGCTCTCAGATCTCTTGCATTCGTCTCAGATATCAAGTTCGAATTCAGATCGATTGATATTGTAGTAGTTGTTTATGAAATACTTGTTCTTGGTTTTTTTTTTTTTTGTTGATTGTTGATTGAATTGGTGCTGTTGAGCAGGTGGTTATGGCGCAAATTCTTCTGCACGGCACGCTTCACGCGACGATTTATGAGGCGGATGAGCTGTCCAATCCAGATAGAGCTTCCGAAGGTGCACCCACATTTCTCCGCAAGGTATTTGGATTTTTACATTACAAGTAATTATTTTCTCTTTTTTCTTCTTTTCATTTGTGAGGTAGGAGTGAGAATTTCTGTGTAGTTTCATCTCTTATCCATCTCTTATGATATTGTAACTAGATTTCCATTTGATTGTCTAGAATTTCAAGGATGTTATGGAAAATGAATTTCGTTTATTATTATTATTATTATTATTTTGGCGTAAAATGCCTGTATTTTTTATTTTTATTTTTAATGTTCACAAAAGAGAAGTATTTTGTGTAACAGAAAAAAAAACCCCAACGATCGCTCAATGGACTTGGGACCACAATTTACTACTGCAGGTTATAACTTGTAAGTCCAAGTTACTCTATCATACTGGGTTATAGGGGATTTATTCGGCTTATCATAGGCCTAAATGAATTAGTTTGGCATAAAGTGTTACACACCCTCAGTTATAACATAAAAAAAGTAATCAGAGAAAATAAACGATGTTTTTTTTTTTTTGGGCTTTTATCAATATGGATTCTACATCTTTTGATAATCGTGGTGTACACCTAATAAGAGGCCGGGTATATATTGTGGATTGTGTAGATCACTGGTAAATATTTTGGAGGAGGTTAAATGAAAAAAGAAAGAAGAAAAAAGAAAAGAGGGAAATGCATATGAATATAAATACCTCAGCTAGGACGGTTTTGTGTGTTCATTGATGTAATTAATGCGTAGGATTAATACTGTATAATATTGAGCTATCATGCCATCAATTATGCATTTAATCATATGGTGGAACCAATCTCATTGAAGTAAAATTTGAGGATATGGTATTACAAGGGATGACATTTAGTATTAACAATTCAGATCATCAGTAGATGGGCCGTGCGGCAAGTAACATTCATCCAAGTTGGGTTTGGCCAAAAACCAACTTTTGTTTTGTTCACGTTGGGAGTGGTTCAGCCACTTTTCTGCTCAAGTGCAGGATTCCTCATTCGGCTAGGGTTGGGTTCGGCTCACTTGGCACTTAACAGGACCAAACTGACTGAAGTTGGCCTAAACCTTTTCAGCCTATTGACTCAGGTTGAGAAAATAGCACCTTGGGTTGTTCAGTTTGGTTCACTCCCTCTTTTCTTATTGCTGTCTTTCACTGATCAATCTTTACTTGGCAATGCCCAACCAAGATGACACAGCTGGCACAAGCCACTGATCAACCGTTGCAATGCATAACCAACATAAGACTGGCATGGGTTTTTGGCATTTCATTGTTATGATTAATTCCTTTTCAGTTTTTGTATCAATTCCCATGCATATTCTTGTTTATCAATTATGACAATACAAGAGTTTTTTTTTTATATATACCTCGCTAGGGTTTATAGAAAATAAGACCACCAAAAGATTTATGTCGATTTTTTATGAAAATAATAATGTTGCCCTTAAATTCATTAAACAAAAATAAGTATACCATTATTTATAAAAATACCATTATTTTATTCCAAGCCTCAATAGTCTCTCTCAAACTCTCTCATGTACATAAAGCCTAATTATGTACTAGCAACCAAGGCCCATGCTCAGCCCGGGCTCCATAAAAGAATTAAATAGTTTATTAAAAAATTTATAAAAATATAAAATATTAGATATTTTTAAATTTTAGCATACAAAAGGAATAAAATAAAAATTAGAAAATGTCTGAAAATGTAAGGAGCCACGAATGATTCTCGTAGTTTAAATAAAAGAAAAACAATTCAGTTATTAAATTTTATAAACATTTGAAATTTAATTATTTAAATAAACTTTGTAATAAACCATTTAAATTTTTAGCATTACAATTTGATGGTGACCCTAACTCTTATAAGAAATGGAGCCATCTATTTTGATTGATGCCAAATATTTATAAATAGGCCCTACAAGAAAAATTAGCATGTTATCATTTAAGCAACAAATAGGATTTAGCAAGCATTCTTGAGTTGACCGATACTCAATGGGTCATATGGGAATAGAGGAGTGATTTTAGGGTATGAGAGATTTTAGGGAAGTCATTGAAGAAGGAGGGATTTTAGAGATGAATCATGTGATTTTTTATTTTAAAATAAATATTGCATAAAGTGATGTGGCAAGCCAAGAAAAACAGTGGAAGATGGAGAGATTGAAGGGAAACTTTTAAAATGAGAGTGATTTATCATCTTTAAATCTTTAAATGGAAACCAATTTTTGCCATTAATTAGTGATAATTAAGTTCCTCTTAAAATTTTATTGCAATCGTAATCAATAGTAACATATATAGGAAAAAAAAGTAAAAAATATATATATAAGAGAAAAGAAAAATACATATTAGAGAACTAGGGGTAAGAGTTAGTTCCAAGGGAATGAATTACTATATAATTTTGGACATAGAAAGCTAATTTTAGTTACAAAAATAGGGATGGGTTATTTATCTTTCCAAGCTCACAAAATCGTTGTCAATGCCAAGCATCAAATGGGCCACAGGACACATGAAGGATTACTGCAAGTAAAAGCAACAATATTGAAAGCAATCATGAACGGCTTTGGTCAATTGAACTTTTGCATACATATGGGTTCAACATAAATCACAATCAGTTCAAATACTTGAGAAGAACTAACAATTTCATACGGATATATTGACCTCCAAATATGGTAAAGCCTCAGTTGTGAATCATATATAAGGAATTAAGCATTTCATCTTTTCCAAGTTCCAACCCAAATCAAAATCAGCAACCAGTAAGTAAATCACACAAAAGACAAGCTAAGGACCTGTCTCTTGTCTCTTCATTCCTGCATGATTTAAACATAAGCTCACTTCGATCCAAGCCCAGCCGCATGAGTTCTATGGTTTCCAGTTTCCCATTTGCGAACCGGATTTTCATTGATGGAGAAGAAAAGCATAGGAAAAGGATTGCTGAATCATAATGTAAATCATCTCTCAGGAAAGATATGAAAATCTAGAGAGATTTTAGGAGATGTGAATGGAATGATTAGATATTAAGAAGAAAAATCAATTGGAGATTTTAAAGGATGAAAAGAGAGATTTTAGGAGATCCCAATTTAAAAAATAGTAATTGCCTAAAAGATAAGAGGGAGGGGGAGAGATTATAGGATGAGAGGTTTCAGTATTTTAGAATGCTGACATGGCGTTCCAGGAAAAAAGAAAAATAAGAATGTTGACGTGGCACACTTCACAGGCCTCCCTCCTTATAGCTTTAATATATAATTTGAAACTCTTATCAATCTAATGGAGGGTTGTCTTTGTCGGTTATAGCCAATTATAAGTACAAGTGTTGATTACCATTGTGACCGATTTAAATTTAATGGAATGGACTTCATATTAATAAAAATGGATTTATATAGGGCTATTGTCTCCCACCAAATGTACTATAGTAATTGTTAATGCTACAAGTTTTAAAGAAAAATAAATCTAAGCTTTGAAATCAAGAATATATGAAAAAAGGGATTGGCAAGAGTGTCATTTTACTCAAAAAACATATGGTGGTTGTAAGGCTACTAAATTTGAGGCAATGAAGGTATTTTAACAAGCATGGGGTTTATAAAAATATTGAAACCATAGGAGCTCATTTACGAATGCTAAAAATTTTAGGATAGTATATACAAAAAGCTCAAAATATAATATTGGTCTGTAATGAAATATCACCTGAGATTTTGAGTCAATTTTCTTTGGCTGCTTTCCTATCACTTGCTATAGGGAAAAAAGTTACCAACATGGGGTTTCAGCTCTTGCTATTTGTTTCTTCTCTAAATTTGTTCAATTTAATATGGCTATCGATGGACTTAACTATATATGCTGTACTTAGAAACAAAGTTCTGTTGAGCCCAACTTCTTGAAAAATGAATTTCCTTCATTTGAGACGTATCATGGCTTGAAACCCTAACCGCAAGTTTGCAATAATGAGCATTTCCAATGTCCCACAAGCTCTTGTGGAACTTGAAAAGTGTTCACCGAATAGTTTGCTGACATTTTAATGATGACTGAATTCTTATTTGTCTCTTTGTTTTATAAATTCTGACTTACTTGCATGTGGTAGTAAAATTGTATAGATGGTGGGTTTGGGTAAACTGAACACTTCACAAGTTGCATAACCTTTTCTACTGTTGTCTATGTTCGTTAATGGTTTTCCATGTTTTCTGCTATTCAGAGATCTACCAAAATTTTTAGAAGGGAAAATTTTAAATAAGGCTTTAAGTGTTTACCTTATTTTAAAAAAGTGTATAAGTTTCAAAACTTTTCAAATTAGCTCCTAAGTTTTTCAAGAAGTTTTTAATTAAGGACATTCATCCAATTAACTATTTTTCGGCAACTTTGTCTCTCAATTTTTTTCAAGTACACAAATTACCCTTTATTGAAATAAAGTTCTCATTCAGTTCCTCTGTGCTTTCCTCATTTGCTTCTCCAGCATTATCACGGTGATCAAGGATAACTAAAATTTCCATGGCGATCAGTTGCACGAAGTGGTTGCCTAAATCATATCATAATTTTAAATGAGGGCCAATTTTGGTGTTTTAAGAAAATTGAGGGAAAAGTCACTAGGAAGTACTTTTAAATTGTCAGATGTCCTTATTTAAAAATTTACTAGAAAACTTAGGGACTAATTTGAAAAGTGTTAAAATTTCTGTCCTTTTTTAAAATAAGGCTAACACTTAAGGTCTTATTTGAAATTTTCTATTTTTAAAATTATGAATTACAGTGTGTTATGATTACTCTGGCATGCCATTACTCGCCAACTTTTAAAACAAAAGGGTTTTATATGACATAATTTTCAGCGCATATTAATTGTTAGACTCGATATAGTTTCTACCGGTTCAACTGTCTTGCACTGGGAAACTGACAAGGTTGCGATTTCTCATATTTTCTAAACATCGAGAATCACCAACTTAATGTCTGTTTTTGTTGCTGCTGTCTTTTGTCAATGTTGATTAATTTTGTCTGTGGTTGACCAGTTTCATAATTGGTGCATTTGAGAGGAATAGAAACTTCCACAAATCACAATACATTTTGGCCTTATTCTTTTCTGGTTTTTAGTTATTTCATATTGTTAAAATTAGCAAATATCTAGAAAATCATGAAGGCTCAAATTCCAAGATGGTATGCAATATATAGTCTGAATATTTTCATGCAAATTTCTAAGATCAAGTGAGATTGAAGTGAAAAGCATTTTGAAGAGTTTAGCACCAATTAAGATGCTCTGTATTTTCTATTTGCAAGATTTTCTTTCTTTCCGGTTGTAATTTAAAAAGTTGAAGTTCTGGATGTATTGAGAGCCTTCCAACTTGTGCTGATTTCTAAATATTTAGATAGTTGCAAATCCTACAATCCATATAAGTTGGCCAATGTAGTCGCTTTTCGCATTTTCTTTTTATTATCCCTTGTTTTCTCGTGAGCCTGTGGAGCTGTAGAATTTGAATGTGCAGGCATACCTCATTGGTTATGATTCAAGTTAGGAGCCCTTTTACTCAGGTTCAATTTTGGGCAAGGCTTGGGGCTGTTTGCAAGTTCCCTTTGTGGAACTCTTCAGTTTGGTTAAGTTTGTTGGGTGACTTCATCCTTTCAACTTTTGAGGGCAAACGATCTGCCTGAGAGATTTTTTTAATTAAACAGGTTTTGCAGCTAGACTTTTCAGGGCCCCTTCCAATCTTTCTGGGAACCTCAGACCCGTTTAACTAACTCATCTGCTTTCAGAGGTGAGGTTGTGTTCCTGTCTAAAATAGGAATATACCTGAGCCAACCATTCCTTATTGGTTTTTATGCAAGATGTGTAGGAGATACAAGAAGTGCTGTCATTAGTTGCAAACTTCGTAGTACAGCCACTCTTTGTGGGGGTTTTGGTCCCCCACCCCACCCCACCCCACCCCACACCACCGCCCCACCTCCCCCACACCCCCCATACCCCACCACCACACCCACCCCACCCCACAACACCGGCGTGCACCCCCCCCCCAACCCCACCAAATTAAGTGCCTTTTCTGCGTGTTAGTTTTATAGTTTGCTTATGAAATATTGCAGTTATGTGTTCCTACGGGGACCAGAGAACAAAGATAAGAACCTCATATTGCCTTATCCTAGACTTTTTGTATACTTGAGGCCTTTTTCCTGAAGCATCATGTAATCAAGAAATATATTAGGTATTTTCTTTCCACGATTGAGAAGATACAAATGTTGATTATTTACATCTTTTTACCCAATAATTTTTCTTTCATAGTGCCTCTATTCCGATCTCTTGCTTTCTTTTATAGATGTATTTATTAGTTTATATAATGGTTGCTTCCTTTATAAATCCCTTCTACATACATATAGTACTGAAGATTCACAAAAGGCTTGAGATATAATTTGGAATAGTTGGAATCTGTAAGACTCTTTTATTTTTCTAACTCCATAATAAAAATTGTTATATCCTCATTCATATTTGTTATTTTTTTTTTATTACGGACACACACATTAACTACTTCAAAACTTCTTCCATTGAGTCCATTAGAATTTGTATGAATTTACTTGAAACCAGTTTCATTATTGCAGAACATATTTACAGTTCCTGTTGAAAGGTCGCAAAATCTATTATTCTGAGTAACTTTGGCACTGTTTTCTTATCTTTAATGACATTGTTATCATCCAAGGAAAACTCTAGCCAATAGGGTCCTTGCATTGCATGTATCTTTTAGTCTTTTCTATGATTTTGTTATAGTCACTGTCCTGATTCTGTAAGTACAAAATTGATTTCGACAGTGACACGTGAATACTAGAATGTAAAAAGCCTTTGGCTTTTAATATTCTGTTCTAATACATGTTTGATTTTGCAATATGTTGCTCTTTTACATTTTGTTGTCCCACCAATATAACAAAAAATCAACAACATTTAAAATATTGCTGCATTTAAATATTGCACCAAAAGGGTTATGCTGACTTCCCCTTTAAAAAAATGCACCCTTCTGATCAACATAGACTCCAGGTGCAAGGTCGACAATTGTAATTTTACCCGGTAAGTCTGAGATCGAATCCACAGAGAGATTGAATTCGCAAAAAACCTATCATATTAAAAAACGAGTGCTAACCTAAATAAAAAAAACTATACAAAATTTAAACTACTGACAAATCTGAAATTAAAATTATAAATCAAATTCAAAACCTAATCTAAAAAGCAATTTAAACCAGTTACTGCAAAATAAATAGACGCATCATTCAAACCACTAATTGAATAATTTAAAAGTGAATAAAATAAATCTGAAAATTAAAATAGAATGCAGTAAAATAAAAAAGGAAAAGATGGATTTAAATTCTTTAAATCTGAATTTAAAATCTTATTTGATGGAATTAAAGTAAACTTAAATCCACCGTACTAAACATATACTATCACTAAGCATAAATATACGATGTTAACTTTATAGTGAGAACCATAACATCACTAACTTTGTTTATCAATGAAAAATTCAATCTAAATAAGCAATAAATTCAAATTTATTAAATCAAAATAAATACATCAATCTTACCTAAAGATCTTAAACTTTAAAAAAGAATCGTTGCCCGCCTAGCTTTTCAAGTTCCCTTCACTTCAAGTCATGCTTCAAAAGTCAGAAAAATGGTGGGAGAAGATGAATGTGATGGATCTAAAGGGGTTGGCCAAACTCCTTATTGAGTGGAGTAGAGAGAGAGAGAGAGAGAGAGAGAGAGAGAGAGAGAGGAGGGCTTGTGGTTGGCATGGAATGAGGGATGGGATAGTGTATGGGATGTGGAAATATAATGTTGTGGGGGGGGGGGGGGGGGGGGGGGGGGGGGGGAGGGGGGGTGGTTCTCTTCATCCTTTTATATATAAATAAAAAAACATGTGGCTCCTTTTTAGAAATGTAGGACCTGAAGTTTGTTTTCTGTTGGAAACTCATCCTCTTTGATCTGCCAATATTAAGACAGTAGAGGAAAGAAAATATTTGAAAGGCTAGGCATTGGGTAACATCCCATGTGCACTTAAGGCGGTTTGCATGAGCACTTTAAGAAAGTCACTTTCTCATTCCTACCTTTATAATCTTTCAATCTTGGCCCCCATGTAAGCATCACGTGTTGGAGAGAAATTAGAAAGCTTCCTTTATATAAAATGTTCTCTAAGCTATGAGATACTCCAAATGTGTCATACCTATCATATAAGTCCAATTGGATCCTTCCATGATCTTCCAATAGCTTGAGTTTTGGAATGGTGGAAACTCTACATCCTTGATATGGCCGAGAGATTCATGTGGGTTGGAACGTCCACAGTGTTACTAAAAAAATCTACTTGAAATCCTGTTTAGCAAAGCTCCTTTCCATCTTGAGTTATCTCTTTTTAAAATTCTTTCTTTCTTTTATCTTGCAAAGAGTTTTTTACTATCACTTTCCTTTTCTAACTTTAGTAGAATTTCTAGGAGACTCCTGAAAAATAATCTTGAACTTGCGCAAACCAAAGGAATGGACCCCCTTCTGGACATCCTTGGAATGTGTACATTGTGCTCATGTGTGTGGAGTCCACTTGATGATCAAGTTCCATCTCTTCAATTTCACTTCAATTCTCTCTTGAATTTTTTCACCACTAATTCTTTGGCTTCAAATCATCAGTGTGGGTCCAATTGATTCAATTCACCTACACAAAAAAATAACTTTTTATTAAAATAATTATTATGACCTAAAGTCATAACTGTGCTAATGTGGGCCCAATTCACATAAAATGACACAATAAATTATTATCATTAATCATGATTTATCCTTAAATAACTAATGATGATAAAACCTGTCATTTTTATGTGAAAACTTGGATATGAAAAACTTTCTAAAAACGGAAATTCAAAAATAGAAAGTTTTATGATTTTATGAAAATTAATGATTCTCAATAATTTTTATAGAAAAACACAATAATGATGCTCAAGACTATACAAATATGTTTTTCACCTAAATAAAGAAATTTCTAACGAATAAGTTCTTAAAATTCTCTAAAATACATATAAAATGATGCATTCTTAAGGACTTATTACCTTCTTTTTATTTTTTTTTATTTGTGTTTCTCAAATGCTAATTGCATTTTCAGCTAGTGGAAAACATTGAGGAGACTGTTGGCATTGGCAAAGGAACTACTAAAGTGTATGCAACCATTGATCTTGACAAGGCCAGGGTTGGTCGGACCCGTATAATTGAAAATGAACCGGTTAATCCCCGCTGGTACGAGTCTTTCCACATATACTGTGCCCACATGGCTGCTGATATTATCTTCACCGTAAAAGATGACAATCCAATTGGAGCAACATTGATTGGAAGAGCTCATGTACCTGTTGAGGAACTCCTAAGTGGAGAAGAAGTGGATAGATGGGTTGACATTTGTGACGAAGATCGTCAGCCCGTAGGCAGTGCTAAGATCCACGTGAAGCTTCAATATTTTGATGTTACACGAGATCGTAACTGGGCACGGGGAATGAAAAGTAAAAAATTCCCTGGCATACCTTACACATTCTTCTCACAGAGACAGGGATGCAAAGTGTCACTCTACCAAGACTCCCATGTACCTGATAACTTCATTCCGAAAATCCCACTGGCTGGCGGGAAGTACTACAAACCACACAGATGCTGGGAGGATATCTTTGATGCAATCACTAATGCAAGACACTTGATTTACATTACTGGATGGTCTGTATACACTGAAATCTCACTGATAAGGGACTCAAGGAGGCAAAAGCCAGGAGGAAATACAACTCTCGGTGAGCTCCTCAAGAGGAAGGCAAGCGAAGGTGTCAGAGTTCTCATGCTTGTTTGGGATGATAGAACATCAGTTGGTTTACTAAAGAAGGATGGATTGATGGCTACCCATGACGAAGAAACTGAAAATTACTTCCAGGACACGGACGTGAATTGTATTCTTTGCCCGCGTAATCCTGATGATGGAGGGAGCATTGTCCAAGACTTGCAGATATCTACAATGTTTACTCACCACCAGAAGATTGTAGTAGTGGACAGTGAAATGCCAACTGGAGGTTCACAGCAGAGGAGGATTGTGAGTTTTGTTGGAGGTCTCGATCTTTGCGATGGGAGATATGATACACAATTTCACTCTCTGTTTAGGACCTTGGACACAGCTCACCATGCTGATTTCCATCAGCCCAACTTCCCTGGCGCAGTGATCACGAAAGGAGGCCCAAGAGAGCCCTGGCATGACATCCATTGCCGGTTAGAAGGACCTGTAGCCTGGGATGTCTTGTTCAATTTTGAACAGAGATGGAGGAAGCAAGGTGGAAAGGATCTCCTGATTCAGCTCAGAGAGCTGTCTGATATCATCATCCCTCCTTCTCCTGTTACATTCCCAGAAGACACAGAAACATGGAATGTCCAGTTATTCAGATCGATTGACGGAGGAGCTGCTTTTGGGTTTCCTGACACGCCTGAAGATGCAGCCAACGCAGGACTTATAAGTGGGAAGGATAACATCATTGACCGGAGCATACAAGACGCATATATAAATTCAATTCGCCGAGCAAAGGACTTCATCTACATTGAAAATCAATATTTCCTCGGTAGCAGTTTTGGGTGGAAACCGGATGACATCAGGGTTGAGGAAGTTGGTGCATTGCATCTTGTTCCAAAGGAACTTTCATTAAAAATTGTCAGTAAAATCGAAGCAGGAGAGCGGTTTACTGTCTATGTTGTGCTCCCAATGTGGCCAGAGGGGGTGCCAGAATCTGCATCGGTGCAGGCGATATTAGATTGGCAGAGGAGGACTATGGAAATGATGTATAATGACATCGTTCAGGCTCTTTGTGCGAAGGGGCTGGAGGAAAACCCCAAAGAATATCTATCATTTTTTTGCCTCGCTAATCGAGAGATGAAGAGAGATGGTGAGTACACACCTCAGGAGGAACCAGAACCAGACACAGATTATCAAAGAGCTCAACAGGCCAGGCGGTTCATGATTTACGTTCATTCCAAGATGATGATTGGTAAGGAACTTTTGCATTTTACGTTTGAACTCAAGGTGATGTTTTGAAGATGGAATTGAGTTGACATTCCTTCTATGATTTCTAGACCTAATTCTATGATAATGAAAATATACTTGAAAACTGCCAGCTAAGTTAAATCACTTAAGCAATGATTTTATTATGAACTGGCCTTGAAATTTATAACCGCAACATGACCTAACTTGAGTTCATGGTGCTCCTACTTCCAACGCTACTGGAAAGATTTCAAAGATTTCAAAGATTAACCACAAATTAGCGACATCTAGGGCCTCTAGAAATATATCTTTAGTATAACTGTTTAGGATTGCCTTTACATCAAAAAATTATAAAAATAAAACAAAGTGGTGTTCACCACTGGAAACTTCACTTTATTTTGCTTCAAGACAGTCGAGTGATTGATCCAGAACTGATAGTGCTAGGAATGAATGGAAGCATTGCTAAAACTATATACAAAAACTTTCACTCTTGCCTTCGGCTGTTGCAGTTGATGATGAATACATTATCATTGGGTCAGCAAACATCAATCAAAGGTCAATGGACGGTGCGAGGGACTCAGAGATAGCCATGGGAGCATACCAACCATATCACCTGGCAACCAGGCACCCAGCCCGCGGACAGGTCCATGGTTTCCGGATGGCATTGTGGTATGAGCACCTTGGCATGCTTGATGATTCCTTCCTCCAGCCAAAGAGCATTGAGTGTGTCCAGAAGGTAAACAAGATTGCTGACAAGTACTGGGACCTTTACGCGAGTGAGAACCTTGACCACGACTTACCTGGACACCTGCTCAGTTACCCAATTGGAGTCTCAAGTAATGGAGATGTCACAGAGCTTCCGGGCACAGAGTTCTTCCCAGACACACAGGCTCGTATTCTTGGAACCAAATCTGACTACATGCCACCGATTCTAACCACATAGTGTCAACACTACTGCCTGAGTAATCAGTTTTCTGTCGATTCTTTTTATATTTTTCCCCACAGCAAAATAGCAGTGTAGTGTGGAATAAATCACTTCAATATGTTATAATTGCAGAAAACGCTGGAGCTGTTGTGAAATCCATGTTGGTTATTTTCTTGGGATTTGTGACAGTTAACTAGTTCATCTTATGTTAATATTAATTGCCAGGATTAGTTTATGGATTTTCACATGAAGCTAGAAAGGGCTAAGTCATACGATCCATGGTTTCAAGTGTGGCCACTGTCACCCACCCCCCACCACCGCTGCCCCTCTCTCTCCCTCCCCTTCTCTTTATTCTCCCTCCCTTTCTCTCTCTCTTCCTTCCTCCCCCTTGTTCTCTCTCCCCACCATCCTCTCTCTCTCTCTCTCCACGATTAGGCAATAGGGACGGGGTTGCCGCCCGATCCCCGTTGCCATCGACTGGGAGGGATAAGGAGGGAGGGAAAGAGAAAAAGAGGGAGGGAGAGAGAGAATAGAAAGGGGGATGGAGAGTGAGAGTGGGAGAGGGAGAGAGAATAGAGAGGGAGAGGAATCGAACAGCAGTAGGTGGTTTGGGTGGCTACAACAGCGGGGAGAAAGAACAGTGTTGGGTTTTGTCTTATATTCCGGTTTTGCCGGTTCGGTCATCTGGGTTAGTCAGAACTGAAGTTTAAGGTTATGGGTATTTTAATCATTATGTATGGGTTTTTTTGTTAGCCAAGAAAATAGGAACTATATATATATTGATATATTGTGACCCTAGATTCCAAGAAATTAAGATAGGATTATGATAGATTAGTTCTCTCTTCTCTGAAAATAGGCAAGGTTATCAAACTACATAAAATTGTTGTATTCATTTATACAATTATTTGATGATATAATTGTGTGTGTTCATCGTGGTTGATTTATCGATCGTAAGTAGTTTCTATTGCGCCACTTTTCCCAACATACAAAAGGGGTGAGAAAGAGAGGGGTGGAGTTGGTGAGGAGTGGGTGGAGGGGATGGTGAGGAAGGGGAGGAGGGAAGAGGGGTAGTTTAAGAATTTAAGAAAATTGTATGTGTGAAGAGTAAAAATTTGTGTTCAAATAGAAGTGCTCTTTTGCAAACCCTACTTTTAGAATTTGCTACTTGAACTAAAAAAGTGTTTAAGTATGCTCACTTTCCTATTTAAAGAAAAAAAAAAAGTAAAATGACCCAAATGCCCCCTTTTCTCCCCACTCACCTTCTCCTCCTCTCTCCTCCCCTTTCCCACCTCCCCCTTTCGGCGACAATTGTGGCTCTGGCAGAGGAGTCACCCAATCTCCCTCCCCTCTTTCTCCCAAGGCAGCTGTAAAAAGGGGAAAAGGAAGAGGGAGGGGGAAAGAGAGAAAAAAAGATGGTGAGGGAGGGGAGGGTAGCTCCAGTGTCCCCGAAAGGGGGAGGTGGGGAAGGGGAGGAGAGAGGGGAATGTCAGTGGGGAGAGAAGGAGGCATTTGGGGCATTTTTTCTTTCTTTTTTCCTTAAAAAAAGGGGTGACTTACTAGACTTGTTTTGCTTTCAAATAGCAAATTCCCTATTTTTTATGAAATGACCAAAATGCGCTTGCTACTTTAAATTGTGTCCAGGTCCAAGTCATTGGGTCATAGCCCATATTTATCTAGACCCTTTTAGATCCAAAATGACATCAAGGGTGCTTTCAAATCTAGATTCGATTCTAACAAAGCCAAAATGAGGTTCGAAGCCTGATTTGCTTTTTGAGTTGGAAAAGTTGGGGATTTGGAGACCCATCAGCAACGCTAATCTTAATCTTATATCATTGATATTAAGTTTCAAACACTTAGTTATGTGTCAACTGTGGAGGAGACTTATCAAATGGCAAAATGAGGAAGTTTTCAATGAGGGGAGAACTATGATGAGAAAGGGAAAAACCTATAATAGAATTCTATTAAAATCATATAAAAAAAGTTATCACAAAGCTTTTGGGCCACTTTTGTTGAGGAAATCTTCCACGGAAGACAATTTTTCTATCTAGAAAAACACGTAGTGATCGGTGGAAAGTAATATTACTTACCACAAAAAACAACTAAAACTCTTCATTTTTATCTTTAGCAAGAAAATAGGAGTTTTAAAATTGTTACCTATGTTTAAATAGTTCAAGTGGTAATGAAGTCCAACAATGAGTTGGAAGTCCCTCCTTCCATGAAGGAGTAGATTCCCAGTTTAAAAAAAAAAGAAAAAAAAACTCCTTTGAAAATATGTTTGCACAAAAGAGAAAATCGCAACTTTACACAAGCAAGTCCTTCGGTGCGGTGAAGGAAGCAAGTGGCTCTAGATGCAAGCAATGAGATAACACATAATGCCCTTAAGTGGGCTGTGTGCAGTGTGATCACATCCGAAACCATGTTATGATTCCAATCATACTTCCAAAATCTTAACCCTTCATTTGTGGGAGACACAACCGTAACAATGTTTCAACATAGAAATGTTATCTTGTGTTAACGTTTGGTGTAGCCTTATTCAACAAAGAAAGGTGTTGGTTTTATTTGCTAGTAAGAATTTTGCATTCACCTGCGTAGTAACTTTTTTTGTATGGTTAAGTAAGGTGAACGGTCAAATTAAGAAGGAAAAGAGAAAAGATGTGTCAAATTTAAAAAGTACAATTTTTATCCATTAATAAAAGGAGAATCTAGTTTTGTTATCCTTTTTTAAAAAAAGAATATGATTTTTGTCATTTAGTCGCACCAAAAAGTAACTTTTTTACTTATTTTGGTAAAAGTAGAGGTGTTTTTTGAAATATTGTACTTTTTTTCTTCATCCATTTTATTTTATATTCTCTTGAAATGACCATTCATTAATAAAGTGAATTTACCAAACATGAAAAAGGCATGTTGAGGAACTAGACAAACAAGTCCCTAATTTCTAGTGAAATCATTGAAATGTAGAATGAGTTTGAACTTTCAACTAAGGAGAATATAAGCGACGATAAGTGAAGGACACAATGTGGGAATGCAAATAAAAGACTCTATATCTATTTTTTTACGAAAATAGTTAGGTATTCTTTTTTAATTGGGGGTTGCCTATTCATTTAATGGAGACCATAAAATAGCCATATATTAATTTTTGGGAAATGTTCTCCTACGAGCAAGTGCAAGTGCAGTCTATCATTGTGGGGCTCACTTAGATCCACCTTTCATCAATGTAACCTCTTTCATAGTATTTTCATCCCACGATCTGATATCATGCCCAATTTCTATCACTAAACATTCTCTAAATAATAGATCGAATCTCAAAAAAATCTACGATTAAAATGTCATTAAATTTTAAGGTTGTTAAATCAAGGGTTATGACAATATAATGGGGCTGATTTTCATGATCCCCTTTTTCCATGAAAAAGGCTTTCAATCTACCCCCTCCCATTAGGAAATTCGCATCTAAGCGGGCTCTAGTATGAGATCTGCTATTCATAAACATTCCCCATTAATCCATTAACTTCAATCCCTCTAGACAAGTTGCCATTTATCATAATTCATAAAATCTAAGAAGACACAAGTTTTGCTCAGATTTCAAATCAGGACAAAAAAAAAAGCTTTACATTCTAAATCAGGGCTTAAGCTTCTATTTACATTTCAAATCAAGACATTCGGTGATAATATGAGGTTTTTCCTAGCTTTTCCTTTCCATTTTTTTTTCAAAATACCTAACATGCCCTTAGTTTTCTTATTGAGTAAACTAGCATTTACTCATATAATTTAATGGGATTAATTTTTTTTAAGCGTTACTTTAATTCCTTAAGATCCTTAAATTCATTCCCTTTACTAAAATTTAGAGAGTTTTAAGTAGAAATAATCAGAAAAATCTTTAACCCAATAGAATTTAAAGGGAAACAACCCCAAAGATCAACATATCCACTCTTAATAATTCATTGTTTTTGTTATTTCAAATGTTTGGCTCTAGCCAACACTCTCATGATTGAGCGGTATTGGCACCCCCAATATCACACATATGCCTATAAATTGATTCCAGGGTCTTCAAGTTAAAGTATGACTCTAAACTATAACTAACTTAGCAATAATTGTTGACATGAAAAAAAACGTTGTGCAGTTCAACAAATCAAAAGTTAGGTTAAAACCCAAGCAGAATTCAAGTTCAACAAAACAAAGTACAATTAGCTCAAAGACAAAGCCTAAAAAGATACCTTAAATTTTGAAAAAGAAAAAAAGTTAAAATACTTCAAAAAATGATATATATATATACACTGGCCGATTGAATAAAATAGTGGCCGAACATATATTGGCCAACTAAACAAGTCAGTGGCCAAGAATATAGTGATAGACAGAGGAAAGTGATTGGTCAACTATTGTAAATTTTGATAGCCCATTGAGTAGCAGATTCATATCTACTCAAATCATTTTGAGTTGATTTTAAGCTAATTGACATGCTTCAAGGACAAAGATTGGGCTACCACCTCACAAAGTTGACTTTGAGAGGATAGTCGACGATACAAATGCATGGTTGGCTACCCCTTGAAAATCAGATTTTTTGCCTATCTTCTCCATTCTACAAATGACTGAAGGAAGTTCTTGGAGGCTATAAATACCCTCATTAAGCTCCCATTCCAAACAACAACAGCAACACACCAAACAGACACAATTCAAAATCCAGACATTTGAAGCGTAAGACTTTTCAGATTTCTTTCAAGAAGGCTTTGATACCTCGACTTTTCCAAGCTTCAACTTTGACATCAACAACAAGCTACTTAATCTTCTTAAAATAGTTAGAAGGATGGTACTTTGATTTAAGAGGATCTCCGAAAAGGATAAGTCTTTCGAGACTTTTTTTTGTTATCTTTACATATGAGTTGAAGATAATACTGGTAAAACTATAGCCAACCCATTAGCATAACTCGATAAGTGATTTATCGCGATAAGCAATTTTCGTTTCCTTCTTTATAACTTCTTCTTGAGCTTAACATCCAAGGAAAATGAGTGATGTATTACGAAGATTGCTCGATCGACTTAAATACAAAAGGCAGCACACATTCGATACACTCCATAGCAACCCTCTTTTTATTGTTTTCTTTATTTATGCAGAATCTCTCATGTATTTTTTAAGTCCCTTTTAAATGTTGATCATCTAAGACCGAACCCGCCGGGGGAGGGGGGAGGGGTGGTGGTGTTGTAATGTAAGAAATACATATAAAGAACCTGCACCTGAAAAGTTAAAATATAAAAGAATCCACAAAAGATAAATTCGGAATTGAAAAATGCCATACAGGCCATGGTTGTCAACTCAGTTTTGGTGCAACGAAATCAGCCTAATAAATTCGGTTCAGCTATATCCATCCATCCAAACAACAATAAGAGAAAATTTCGGTGTCCGAAATTCATTGCCTCGGCCGAAAACTCTTTCTTCTCTTTATGAAAAAAGCACGACACTCAGGGTCCTTACTGTAATATTTAAAAATGTAACAAACAAGCAAACAAACAAAACCCAATGAGAGACAGAAGCCCTTGTTCGGTCCCCGCGCCGCTAATTCCTTTCGCTGCTCTGCTCGTCGATCCACGGTACGATATAGGGCCTTCAATCGCGGCAGCCGTCTCCTCTCGCAGCCGCAGGTTCTTCTTCTTCTTCTTCTTCTTCTTCTTCTTCTTCTTTTTCTTCCACTTGGTATGATATGATGGCCCCTTTTTTCCCTGTTTCATGAGTTCTGTTTTGCATATAATGTATATGTGGCTAGGGCTTATAAATTGCATAAACTGTTGCACAAAACGTAGGTTTCTCATCAGTTTCAACAGAGAAAAACTTAACCCAGTACATTCATTAGAGGAAACTTTGGGTATGGATAGGCATGAACATTAATTTTGAGAACCTTGCCTTGGGGCCCACCTTGATGCATGATGTGATGATTCTAACCATCTAGAAAATTTCAGGGTTATCCATTTAGGTTTCGGAGCCTTTATCTGCTGGTATGGATATTTGGCTGACCTATAATCCAAAAATAGGCCTTCCCTGTTGCCATCCCACTGTACACATGAAGGTAGAAATTCTTGCTGAATTTTTCTCTTCATTCTAAGGATTTGGGAAACGTTTAGATATTCCTCCTGTGTATGGTCAATGCAATTAGCCCAATTTGTGTTTCTTTTGTTACAACCTTTATTTGTGAGGTTGACAGGGATGACTAGCCTAAATGATGCAACTTGAGATCAAGAAATTAATTAATAATTATAAGTAAATCTCTAATCTTTATGCTACGCACTCAATTCAATGTAGAAGTTAACTAAGATAATTATGAGCTTATCCCAAACCTTATCACAGTCCTGCAGTTGGGCCTCTCAAAGAATTGAGACATGGACCCAATGGAAGGTTGGAACTTCCACTTTGCCTTGGGATTCACCGAATTAGAGTAAGTTGTCTTGACCCTTAATGATTTGTTTAAGGGATTTGCTCAAATAAGTTGCCGAAAGAACGCAAATTTCAGAACCGAATTAATAATTCCCACAATGTATTTGGCTCAATAAAAATTCGGACTTGAGATTAATTGAATCCATCTGGTTTTGCCATTTTGGATTGGCCCATGAATGGCTCAATCATGGTTTATTGGGGCTGGTATTGAGGTTTAGTTAACGGATCAGCTCTGGTTTGGGGTTTAGATGGTGGTTCTAAGGTTTGGTGAAGGTATGTTGCTAGATCTAGAGGTTTTTGGGGAGATACATTCACGATAGAGGAAGAAAAGTGGATCAGCCAGGTCTTGGGGAGGGGATTGTGGTTTGGCCAAGGGTAGGTGGGCTGGATCTTGGGTTAGAAATGTATAGATGGGTTGGATTAGGTTTTGGGCTAGATCTAGCACACCAACAGTGGTATTGATGTTCATATAGATCTAGGTTTAGGCAGTGACTTGGGATAGAACAATGGAAGGAACATGAAAGAGATGGAGAAGAATACTTTGAAGATGTAGTGATTGAGCCTTCACACCTAACTCCCCTTTGCTGCTAGAAGATCCCGCAAGATTAGTCTCAAGAAGGCCGTGGGAGAATGTTTCGTTCAATAATATTCATTAAACCCCTCTCAAATAGAAGCATAAGAGTTTATACAACACAAAACAAGAACCCTAACAATGAGTGGTCCGGATTAAATCTCATTGAATGACTCACTCACCGCATAACATTAAATTAAAATAAAGAAAAGAAAGAAAGTCAATAAAATAACTTCAGAAAATAAGTCTTGCACATGGGTGAAGTTGTCTGCATGGGGATTCATACCTTTGGTTGTGCATACCAAGGATCAAAATAGTGGTTGTGGTGGGCTTAGTGGCTAGTGGACAAAACACGTTACAATGATATGTAGCGGTGTAGTATTGTGAATTTTTTAAGTAGTAAAAAAATTTTTTTTTTTAATCTTGTGTAGGAACCAATCTTCTTTTTTTTTTTTTTTTAGTGATTTGGAATCATATAAGGGTGTAGACAACTTTAGGAAAGACTATAGCAGAGAAGAAATAGAAAAAAATAGTGTTTTGAATTAAAATTGCTTGGCTATACTGGGTTTTAGATTGTAGAGCCGCTATGTTCAAAATAGTGTAGTAGCCTCAACCGCTACAACCATAGCGTAGTGACCACTATTTTGAACCATGATGTGCACAAATGTCAATGCACTTGGGATTCAGTTGTGGGCCTCCCTTTGTTGGACCCCCTTTCATATTCTTCGGTTTAATTTCTTTCGGGCCCTATTTTCTTTAAGTCTTCATGTAAATGTCTCAGTAGCTCATCTCCTATGGACCATCCTGATGTGGTGTCTTCCGTACATGTGCCACAAGAGGCCTTTAGCAAACCAAACACTTGATCCAACGGTGGATCTCTGCGATCATGATGGATTAAGCTTTTGAGAGGCTGATCCATCCCCAAAGAAGCTCTATCAGAAACTTTCTTCTTGCACTGCTGCCGATGGTAGACTTTGGAGTACCTGGGATTGATTTCCTCATCAGGTTCAGTTACATTCTCTTGGGGAAAAAAATAGCAACTACATGCATGGATTGGTAGGCTTCCCTTTATATGGTCATTTCGATCAATTGTTGGATTGCAAAACTGCAAGTAACTTAATGCATCATCAGGTTGTTAGACTCTTTATTAATGAGGGTCTCTTATATTCTGTGATATAAAAAGAGCAACTTTGTATGATTGTGTTGGCGCTTTAGTGCTGAAGTTCTTGTTTTTCCTACTTAGCATTGATACTGGAAAGTTTCTAGCTTCAGTGGTTTGCTAGCTAACTTCAGTCTTTCATAGCCATGAAGGTGAGGTCTTCTGTAAAGAAGCTATGCGAGTTTTGCAGAACAGTAAAACGGCGTGGGAGAGTATATGTATTGTGCTCTTCTAATCCTAAGCATAAACAACGGCAGGGATTTTCAACATTTGCTTATGAAGGCCCACTGCCTCCTCAGTATGTGTTTTCTTCCCAGAATTCATATTTTTTTTCTCAGTTTTTGTTTGTTTCAATGAACATGTTTGTATTCTGTAATTTTGCTTCTCTCTCTCTCTCTCTCTCTCTCTCTCTCTCTCTCTCTCGTGTGTGTGTGTGTGTGTGTGTGTGTGTGTGCATATATAATAAAAGCTCTTTTCCGTGATATCTGAATTCAACTTTTTTATGGGGCCCTGTAGCAGTCAAGGCAATTCCTTCATATTTACCTGCTTATGACAAGCCCTTCCCCCCATCACCCTGATGTATTGGTGCTTGGCCAAATATTGTTGATGTAGATAGACCACATGCCACATGTGTAGGGCACAAGTTGATTTAGGATTTTCATTAAATGTCATTAGTTTTCTAATTTTATTTCATTAGTTGTGATTGGAATTAGATTTTCAATATTATTTAGTTTCCTAGTTTAATTGGGTTTTCTTAGGCCCTAAGTTATGTTTTCTTATTTATATGGCATTGTAGAGACAAAATTCTCATAGTTTGATAATTAATTGATTTGATTTTCCCATTGAGGTTTGTCCTCATTTATGGTCTCTATAGAGACATGTTGAAGTGTCTGCAGACATGTGCTTTAGTACCTCCACGCAATCCCTAACCGTAGGTCTTGCATCAATGATCTTGACCAACAAATTGCTAAATTTCATGGATTGTTTCTTTGAAACAAACAATTTATTGATGTCAGGCATAACTTCGTGTCAGATTTATCCTGGATTCGTCATGTACTAATTTAAAACATCGCTTTGCAGAAGGTTAAATATTGTTAATATAGTGAAATGTCTTTTCCCTGATTGTTTCGGATAAGATTTGTTATACATTATACCTTATTAGTGTTATTTGTTTTCATTTTCTAAATTAAAAATAAGTTAATTTGAATCCTCAAACCCTATGTTTTAGGTTACTAAATTGGACAGCTTTTAGTTGGAACTTAACCAAATAGGTTTGACCTTTGGCTTTAAGGGTTTGTTTTCTCGCCAGGGAAGAGGTGAACCACATTTCCTCTTCAACAGAAACAGATTTCCAAAAAAGAGAAGGGGAGGGTTGGCACTTGCGGCGGACTCCGTTTTCCTCTCTAACGAGGAAAAAAGGCACATATTTTTTAAGTTTTTTGCATTGAACTCTTTGCACCGTACACACACAATGCATAGAGAGTGTAAATTTTCTTTCTGCTTCGGCAAAAGGTGGAATGCACAGGCGTGTCGTAAAAGAAACTTGAGCTTCTTTGTTTGGCGCATCATGAATCGTGATGATTATCCTAGCCTATTCAAAATAAATAAATAAAGTCATGATCGTCCTAGGCATTTTCCCATCCCATCTATTTGGAGTCCAATTGAAAATTCTGATGTATGACAAAGGAAAAGTCATCTTATTTTAACTTTCTAAGGTGCATCTCTCTCTCTCTCTCTCTCTCTCTCTCTCTCTCTCTCTCTAATATCTTCACCACCTTTTATTTTTTGTGATTCCTGTGGGGCCAAATTTTTTTCTGAACCTTTCATTTTTTTTATTGACCAATTGCACCTTAAAATGTTTAGTTTTATGTCTTAACATTTATGGAATTTTGAGATATATGAAGTATTACTTATAAATTTGAACCATTCAATTGTTTACTCATGTGAAAAAGATGCGTACAAATAAACATGGTATTGTGTTTCACATATATACAATTCATATATGTGAATTTTACGTATGTAAATGCCATATTCATTTCCCTTTGGTAAAAGACAAACAACCTGGTACCACTGGTTGATAAACTACCCTTAAATCGGTCATTATTCCATCAAGGGATTATCAACTTCACCCTTTCTCATTTATTTTGGGTCGCTTTTGCTAGTTGTGGTTTTTAGCTTCACTTTTGTCTCATTTGTTTATGGTTCTTAAGTGACGCTCATCCTTGTGCCCTTTAAAATCCAAAGCACCGAAATGAGGTATCAAGGTATTCTTGTCTCTTCAATCCTAACAATTGGCACTCGTGGTTCGTTATCTAGACTGTTGATTTTTCATGCAGCATATATTGGCCAGTTCGAAGATGAGAATTTCTTACCATCCCATATGTGGCCTTTCCTTAATTCAATGTGGACATGGCATATTTCTTTTGGCAGCCATGTATTTTCAGGTCCTGGACTGAAGGGATAGGATTGTCCCGTCAGGATATTTTTAGGTGTAGCAACCATTTTCATTGGAATCATTTGATCAACAGTTAGGATCAGTGGAATCAGTTGATCAACAGTTTGGATCACCCAGATGGACTGGCTATCATATGATTCATATCAACAAATAAATGTGTTGTTGAGCTTAATATGCAAAAACTTGTGGGATTTGTCTCGAGAACAGAAATGGGTGCCAGTGACAGTGGGACTCCAGTGGTACGATTAAGCTTAAGAAATGTAGGCACGTTCTTTGAAATCTCACCATAGTCATGCCCATAAAAATTGGAAACAGTGACCCAAAGTACTGATAAAACAATGCATAACCGCCTCAAGAACCATATGACATTCCCCATGTTTGTAAGGGGCTTTTAACCGGAAGATAACCCCCTCCTCTTTCTGTGTTTTTTTTTTTTTTTTATGATGAAGAAGTGCATTTAAGTCCCACATCAGAAGTGAGCAATTTACAAGGCTTTTTTCCATTTCATTATGGTGTTTGCTTGGTTACAGAGGTTGGTGGTGGTGACCACAGATGCATGCACACGGGTGCATGCTGGCTGGCCTGCTCGGTCAAGCTGTGGCCGTGGCCCGTGTGTCTTGTTGGGCCTTGTCAGGCTGAGTCCTCTTGTACATTCTGTTTTATCGCTTTTTCTCTCTTTCCTTTTAACCATGCAAGGAGGGTTCTTTGCTAGAGAAATGTCTCCGCAATGCATCATGAGGGACTGTTCCTCAATGTGTCTCTTGGCCCTTTAAAGAGCTGTGGGATATGTGATTCAAGGTATTCCCTCTCCCCTTCATTTATATATTTCCTGTCATCTGTTTTCTTCCCTCTTTCCTTCTCTCCTTATCTTGCTGAGAGGAAAAAGTTCATCTGTTAAGGGTGATTCAAGACCACTACACCATTTTAGTGCAGGATTGGTGAAGTCGTCCGATGAGGGAGGCATTGTAATACTGGGGCAGATGTCCTTAAGACACACATGGGGCCCTGGATGTGCTTTAGCACTAAATTGGGTTCAATATTTCTCTCTTTTTAATTTGAATTTCTTTATTTGTAGATGTAGAACACTAGCGATCACTCATAAGCCTATTGAATCAACACCTCAAACCATTGTCATCAGCAGCACCATCATTAAAAGCTGATCCTGTATCTGTTTGGCTTGGTGATACTTTTGACCTATCATTTCTGATTTCTTTTCCTTAGTGAGGCAACTTTTGTGTGTGTATTCTTTGTAAACTCATTCCTAATTCTAGACTTCATTTATTCCAGATTTACACATATTTTTAAAGAATGATTTTGTTATGCCTTTGGCTGATAAACATTCAGCTCCACTCTAATGCATTGCATGCCTAAGATGATGACTGCATGACTGTTACAATTTAGAGGGCTTTAATGATTTTGGTCTAAATGAGCTTCTGGTTGTTGTTAATCCATCTTTACAAGAATGAGAAACTGTTTGAAAGTCATTTAAGAGGTCTACAAACACGGTTTAAGTGACATGGTTTTGGAAGATTTCGGCTGCATTGCTAATTTGCTGTACTTCTCCTGTAATGGATTGTCAGAGTTAGCCTATCGGATTTTTTACTTTCGTTTATGTCAATTGCAGGTCAACAGATGTTAATGCGAAACAAGAGCCATCACCAAGCAGTGGCTGGCGTGTGGGCCTAGCATCACTCCTTCCTAAACAGGATAAATAGCTGAAAACGGTTACTGACTGAATCTCAGATAATCCCGTTGGTTTGGTGGAAACATTCATTTCTCTCGCTGCTTATGATGTCTACTTCTCAGATTGTGCAATGACAGCTTGTGCAATGATGTGCTTCAGCATTTCGTTGCTCTCTCTTTGCATTTATGATGTTATTTAGTTGATTTCTATGATGTGGACATGTGTGTTCTTCAATGCATGAATTCTAGCATCTTATGATGCTTGCAAACTATAATAGTAAGGTCATTTGGACTTTTCTAATTGATCTTGTTTGGAGCTCGGTATAGATACAAGATGCTTTGGGTGGTGTTTGCTATGTAATTATAAGATTGTGTTGTGACCCTGGGTCATCAAAACGAAGAAAAAAAAATAGTGTTGTGTGCTGGTTGAGAAGACTCATCCGTGTGTAACACATTCATGTAGTAATTGTTGCGGTTGCTATGTAATTGTCAGCACCCGTAAATGCATTTGAACGCAAAGAATGTGCACTAGTATGTTAAAAAAAGGCGTATAGCCTTATACTAAGAAGGCCAAATACAATGAGAACCGTGATTAAATAGGGGCTCTCAAGTACGAAAATGCTAGATGCCTGCCTTTCGAGTGTGCCCATGTGTTTCCCACCATCACTTTAGCTCCTCTCATCACAGCGCAAAGGGAAAAATTTATGGAACCAAGGGGACATTTTGCTTGCTGGAACTCAATTACTAGGAATTCATGCTAAGATGGGTTTCAACAAAGGATATGTGTAATGCTACTATAGTTTTCCTAAAAATCACTGTTCTATAATGTGTAATCAAGAAATAATGAGATGATGGTCCATCAATGGGAAATTTTCACCTAAAAAAGTTAAGGATTCCGCTCTATGTAGATTTTGTTTGTGTGTGTGTGAGAGAGAGAGAGAGAGAGAGAGAGAGAGGAGTCTTGCATTTTTTATACTTGGTAGGAAATTGAAATCCTCTGCAGAGCGAATAGGGAAAATTTGTTATTTTTTTCTTTAATTCTCAAGGAAAATGTGTATGAATGAAACATAAAAATATTTTTTTACAAAGAAAGAAATAAGAAGAATTTTGCTCCCATTGACATAAATGCACATGGGCAAAAGGTCAGCCTAATGTCCCTAATCTCACTCTTAGTTTAAATAGCTTTTCAAATTTGACAGCCTTCTTAATTTAACTAAAAAATATTTTGAGATTCAGTTTAACCATTAGTAAAATTAGTGGGTATCTGTGCCACCGCCACATGATGAGGGGCAGTGTGTAAATAGGGTACACCGATCAAAGGTGGGCCCCAGTACGGATGATGGGTCCACCCCTAAAAACGTCATAACTGCCAGAAGAGAGGAACGAAGGGGGAGACATGAAAAAAGAAACAACCATAAAACAAGAAGAGAAAGAAAAACCCTAAAAAGAAAACCTGAAATCGCTCTTTCTCCTCTCTCTTTGATTTTTCCTACTGGCATTATGGATTCAACGCTTCGATCTGTCGTCTGACGGTGTATTTTTTGGAATCAGATGCTTCTTGGCCAGATCTATCACTGCTATTGATCTGTATGTTTTATGCTACCTGCTCATTTCCTTCTTTTTTTCCCCTTGGAACTGCTGTTCTTGAATTCATTACTTTATGTTAGGATAGATTATGGTTTATTCCTGCATTAAGTGTCTGATTGGAGTTGTACTGCACCATGGCCCGTTTTGAATTTCTATTTATTGACCTTGATCAGGTGCAGCTTAACAACACTAAGAGAAGGGAGAGAAAAGACCTTTTTAGGCATTGATAAACACAATGTAGCCTTGTTTAGGGCTGTTGTTGTTCATACCCTTACAGATCACAGAAACTTCACCATTTTTTTTTACTACCAGTCCTGGGATCGAATAAAGGAGCTTTGTGTTAGGTAGGTTGACAGCTAGCATAATACTTTGCCACAACACAAACATGAATTCCAAGAATCAAGAAAAAGGATTTATGTAACTTACCCCAACATAGTTGGGAGAAGACTTTGATGATGATGATGATGTCATTGTGAGAGAGAAGTGCTCTAGCCTCAGTCATTGAAAACATGATCTAATCCACACATCTCAAGCTATGCTAGATGTATTTGCAGTTCCTAAGTTACTAACCTTTCCTCCTCCTTTGTGGATTCATTGGTTTAGAAACATTTAGTTGAACCTGTTGAAAGTTGGGGATGTTGGAGTTTTCATGGGAGAGGCCAAATGAAATGATACATGAGTTCCATTGGATGAAAGAGGTTGTTAGACTTGGTAAAATGATGATGCATTGGAAATTATGCTACTAGATTCTCAGTTTGTGGCATTAGAACTCATCTATTATTTGGTGAATTATGGTTGGTTGCATCAGAAATAATGGTAGAGGTTTTCCTACGCATTGACTAATAAATTGCTCTGTGGCAGTACGATGAATATTATTTGAATAGGGTTCACATGGGATATCATCCCCCCGTCTTATTGCACACTGCTAACAGACCCTCAGGCTGGCTTGCAGAAAACCCAAATTTGTGCAACCAGCTACCTTTCTTCTTTAGGATTTTGATTTTGTTGTTCTATTTGGTTAATCTAAAACTCCTAGTTTAGTATCAATATAGAAATAATTTGTTGATGTGGTTTATTTGTTTTGGAATGGAAATCTAGGATTTTATCTAGGGTTTAATGCTTCAGAAACTAATAACTATTGCTATACTGCCTGCAGCTCAGTTTTATAAATATATATATATATATAATTTTTCTTTTTGACAACTCTGTGAGAATTGCTTCCTTTCCCGCCCTCTTATACAGTTTCACTAATTATGAACACCCTTTTCCTATTTTCCCCACTCTGAGATAATATTCTTCAATGAACTTACATATGAATTGTATTGTTGGGTGTTGGAAAGCTGATACTATTCATTTGTATGGTCAAACCTGATTTGCAACAGATCAGAGGCTGTTTTGGATGCTGTTCTAAGCCCATTCCTATCATTGCCGTGAATGAGCCATTGAAGGGTCTAAAAATAAGAGGCCGGTCTGCGAAGAAACCTAGTTTATCTGACAATTTCCGGAGCACTAGCACATATTAGATGGACAACAGCGCAGTTCAATCACAAAGCAGCATCTTGTCAAATTGCACATCAAACCAAACATACAACCCCCATAATGGAGGAAGCTGTACCAGCTGTCCATCATATGAGATTGACAACAGTGTAGCTCAAGCACAAAGGAGCATCTCGTCGAATGGCACATCAAACCAAACATATGACCCCCATAGTGGAGGAAGCAGTACCAGCAATCCATCATATGAGATGGGCAACCATGCAGTTCAAATACAAAGGGGCATCTCATCACATAGCACATCAAATCAAACATATGACCCCCGTCTTGGAGGAAGCAGTACAAGCAATCCATCCAATTTTGTGAATCATGGTCAGTGAAAAAAAAAAAAAAACATTTTGCTGGTTATCAATTTCCTGTCTTGCTTCTTGATTATCTTGGTGCACTTGTGGGATTATGGCCAAAACTTGGATTTCAGGTTTTCTGCTATGGAATCAAACTAGGCAGCAGTGGATTCAAAATAGAAAGTCAGAGAACCGGATGCAGCAACTTCGAGAACCAAGGTTAAGGTAATGAGCTTTTCATATCTGCTGAGTTCACATTGCAACTGGCATCCTAAATAGGGATTGACTGATGAAGGATCTGATTGTCCCTGTTTCATAGTCAACATCTTGTCTGCAACAATGATGTACATTTTGTTTTGGGGTAGTGTGGACTACTGGTTAGTGAGAGATCGATCCTTGGGCACTTGTGTGGAACCAAGGTGTTAATGCCACTGATCCTTCAGTGCATTGGCAGTGAATGATGTACAGTGTATATTTACTTTAAAAGCAGAAGAATCTCTTTGTTGTTTTTCAAAAAAAAAAAAAAAGAAACAAGAGGAGGAAAGGGAAAAAGTTCTCTGCTTGTTTCAGCGTCAAATGCTGTGCTTACAAAGATTTCAGTATTATTTTGTTATGGTGTTCTGGTGTTCATCTTTATTTCAATCCAGTCATTCCCAGTTCAATTGTATTAAAAAACTTCCTAACATTTTATTTATTTATTATTATTTGGAATTGTGGCCTGAACCCCACAAAGCTTAGGTTTGCGATGATGAGCACCTTCCACTATGCCACATGTAACGACCTAAGAATCTGAAGCTCTTCATATGCTCAAGACGTTCTCAATTTGATAACAACAACACATAGATCAAATCATCATGAGCATAAAGGTCTAAAACATTCAAATTCAATTGTTTTTGAAACATTAAGTATATTAGGAGTTTTGATAAAACTACTGAGTAAAAGACAAATCACTAATTATAATAAAAGAAATATCTAAGTATTGAGCTAATCTGATCTATGAATCTATTTATTGTTCCTCGCACTCTGGATCAACCACATATGCCAATCCACCGACTGATCTTCGTCACTCCCCGCAACCTCTAGAAATGCATTACCTGAAGTAGGGTGAACCGCTGGTCAGTATCACTGGTAAGTAAAATAAGAAAACATTAAGGTATAGTAGATTTTTAATCATTCAAATGAATATTTATATATTCAATAATGGTATTAAAATAACATCTTAATCAATTTCTTTCTTGAGTAATTTCCTACCACAGCGTCAAATGATTCCGATACCCCATACAGGTATATCTACATTTCTGTCAACAATATAGCTTGTCATCCAACATGATTGTTGAGCCTGTTCCGATACTCCCACACTGGAGCATCTACATTTATATCAACAACATGGCCTGTCTAACCACCATGATTATTGAATCTACTTCCCTCAACCAACATCCACAAGAGAAGTTCTATACTCAGTGCTAATGGTTGGTGTTACTCTATTTCAAACATCAATTTCAAGTTCATATTTAATAAGCTTTATCAGATATTCATCTCCATCATAATTGGTTGTATCATCTTAATATTTTCTTTGGCTAGTACCACATAACATTGGTTAGTCCTCGCCCCACTCTGAGATGGAGTTGATACCAAGCTGTGGCATTGCCCATATCTTATTGAGGAATTTAATTGTTTATCATAAAATTAATCATAGTAATCAAGACACAATGTAATGAACTCACATTGAAATATCTTTCAGTATATTTGAATATTTAGTAGACATTCCATGTTAATTTACATCACATTTATCTCCAATTTAGAGATGACGATAAAATTCAGTATTTATTACAATAGGTATTATTGTTAATTTCATTCTAGTAATAACCACTAGTTACTGCTCCTTACATATCCCTACAAAATATTAGTAAAAGGGGTTATTGATAAAATTGTATATAACAGGGACTATTCTGTAATTTCTAGAAACTAATTTACAACTTGTGCCACTCGACAAACTCATCTCCATATTAAGATAGAACCCAGTCTTTGTTAATAGGTATTCTCACCTGACCACTTTGGAGCCTTTAGATGGTGGGGTCCAACGGTCCAAACCTCATGAGACGTGCACCTTAGTGGTCACCCAGGGGTCCACTAGTAAATGTGTGGACCTGATCTTTGATCAGGGGACCCATATGGTCCCACCACCACTGTCTACCAAGATGTGTTCTGTCGGCCTGAGTTTAGAAAAATTCAAATTTCGTTTGAATCTCCTTTGAAGATCAGCTAACTTTGCTTTCTAATTCAAACCTCAGAGGTGTATTGATCATAAGAAGTCAATTCTATCAAGTTTCTATGATGTTGACATCAACAGGAGCTCAAAGATCCCAGAACCCCTCTCGTCAGAAACACAATTCGTCAGACTAGTTAGATAGTGTATGGAAGGTGGACCCCCCAATGGTCCAATCTACATGGGACCACTACACCTGTGGTAGCCCCACAGTCCCCCACCAGATGTAGGGTCTTGATCTCTCATCAGGTGGGCCATGGGGACCCACAACTCAAGTCGACAAAATTGGGTGTTTGACGACGTGTTGCAGTAATTTCCAAATTTGATTTCAATCATCCTTGCAACCATAGATCTCTATGATCTACACCTATATTTATTATACTACAAACCTCAGAGACCCAATTCGACACGCTCTAATGGAGATCTTTGGAAGTCTAGATGATATCTTCTATTTTGGTGATGCCGACAGCATTGTCATAGTAGGTTTAAGTAGAGCACAACCATAAGTAGATTAGTTATCACAGAGATTCATCAATTGCTAGCCTTACATCATCAAGTTTTAGAAGTCCTACTCACCTGGTATTGAAATTCGTCGCCTGGGCTGTGAGTGGTCTTGAACTGGACATATGTTACTCGTCCCGCTGTAAATCTTCCTAGTCCTCTTCGTGATTTTCTTCTTCTTCTACAGATTTTGCAATTGATATTAGTCTCTTTCTCTCTCTGTCATTCTCTCTTTCTCTCTCTGTTTTTCATGGATATAACCAAATAGGCTTCCGCATATATATATATACTAGTGTTTTAAACCATCTTGTACTAAGAGTCCTGTTTAGGACTACAAAGGAGTCCTTCTAGGAGAATATTTTTTAGAGAGAGTCTTGTTGAAATTCTTAATCTTCTAATGACTTTCATTTAGTTTAATTATAATTCTAATAAGAGTCATAGTAGGGATATTACACCACAAGCTCTTTTTCAAACTTGCCTGATGTATTATGGAGAAAGATTCTTCAGAGTTGAATTAGTGATATCCTATAAGAGGCTGAGTCAATGATTACCTTAGATGATTGTTAATGACTATGGTTTTTTCACCTACTCAGCTGTTAAGAAGCATGGACACAGACACGAGACACAGATACGACACGACACGACACGGACATGCTGACAGACATGGCATTTCTCAAAAAAGTAGGACACGGACACGTCGGGAACACGTTAATAATATATATTAATTTATATATATAATCATCAACTAAAAAATCATATCATTTTAACTTTTTTAATTAATTTAGCAATCAAAAAATAAAAATTCAAGTACCAACTAACAAACATATCAAATTATCAAATATCGATACAATACTAAAACATAATTCATAATCATTAAACATGAAATATCCATAATTCCATAAAATCCATATAAAAAAAGGGCGAATCATCTCTTTCCCCTCCCTAAAAAAAAAAAAAAACAAAAAGCAAAAAAGAAGCCAATCTTGAAGCCTATTCTTTAGTGAAATATTTATTTGTCTTTTGCTTGTGATATGATTGATATTTACAATCATATATTTTTCCATAGTATAAAATTGTTATATATCAAGTTTACAAGTTTTAATAACCATATGTTAACAAAGTGTCCAAGAGATATTAGCCATATGTTTATTTTTTAGTCATAGACACGAGTTAGGAATTGTGAGACACGTTACAAAAAGAGTGTCAAACAAGTGTCCAAAATTAAGATTTTTAGTTTTTAATTATGGACACGGCTAAATAGTATCGGACACATGTCTGAGAGTGTCCGAGGAGTGTCGGTGTCCGACACGGACACGTCACTTTCTTTAAAGTGTCTGTGATTCTTAACTCAGTTAAGTTATGATCTGTATTCAGCTATTTATTTAGTCAATATACTACCAACATGTGTCGGTTGTGTTTGTTTTGTTGAGTGTTGTGAATACCTTTGATTGATTTTGTCATCCTTTGCTCTATTTGTTGAATAATTATGTTAATAGTTTTGACTAGCATTAGGAGCTCTCTTTTTATTTTTTTCACGATTTATTTATTCATTTTATTCTTTTCTTGAAAATGTGGCACCTTGTAAAAAAAGGTCAGCTTGGCCTCATCTAAGTTGATTGCTGCTGTCGGGAAACGGCATTTATCAGATGAGCAGATACCTGTTCATGGTGTTGATGCTAATGTCAGATGTCATCACTGTATGCTAGGTCATTTATATCTCTACGATTGAAACCTCTCTGACAGCATTTGTATTTTCAGGAGATTAATGTCTTATGTTAATGCCATGATAATTACATGATGTTTTTAAAAAGTTGATATTTGTAAGAGTGTTGTTCTCAAGCATGTTTGTTGCTTTTTCGGTTTTGTTTAGCTGACATAGTTTAGCAGTATTGAGTTATGTGCATCTGTTATAAATTATTGAGCTCTTAATTTACTTGAGCCAAAAATTGTTCATTCCATGTCATCTTTTCCTATTGTAGCCGACATTCTTAGTCTATCATCTTTGTCAGTGAATACTTTCTTAAAAGTTTGTCTCTGTAAATGGCCAAATTGTTCTGCCTGCAGCAGGAACCTAACTTATGACAATTTACTTGGGAGCAACAACCCATTCCCGCAGCCAATACCTTTATCGGTGAGACATTTTCTTAATATGCGTGGTCCTAGCCACTGGTGTCATCACTAGAATGCAGTGGTTGCTTACTCAGGAAAAGTTGTTGCTTGCAGGAAGTGGTAAATTTTTTTGTTCATATTTGGGAGCAGAAAGGGACAAATCAAGAGTTTTGTTTTCTTTGGAAAACCAGCCCGAGCTGACAAATACTATAAAGACTTCCTACGGCAAGCAGACCAAGACACTTGTTGTAATTTTGGCATCCATCATCCCAAGCAAAGCTATCGTAATGTCAAATAGATCAAACATTGGGGCTTTTCCTACTCAACTCTAAATCTCCGGTTACTCTAATGATCTTTCTGTGCATAGGCCTAAAACAATGTCCCTACTGCATTTCAATCCGATTACAGGGAAATGGCCATGGTTATGGTTTCCAGGATTGCCAGAGGAACATGGCTTTTTATGGCCCTATACTTTCATGTGGGTAGAAGATCACCTTCAGTTGGATGAACTTCAGTTTCCCGACTCATGGTGGACCTTACCAGACCAAGGGGATCCCTCATCATATTTTTCTTCAATCGAATAGTCCATTTGGCCTGCCATAGGAAAATTACTTTGGGCTAACAGTTTGAATCTTTGTACGGTGGATTACATATGTAGATTTGGTTTAACCATGTTGAACACACCATGTTGGGTGTGATCAATGTACACCAATGAGTGTATGTGTGCACGGGCATTCCTGTGTGCATGTGTTGGCTGTGTAACAGAGCGTTTATTTTCTTTTCTTCTTCTTCTTCTTCTTCTTCTTCATTTTTTTTTACTTGCATCTTTCTGTGGGGTCCACAGAATTAATTTAACATTTTTTCTTTTAATTAATTAAATAAATATTACTCCCAACTAGTGGGGCCCATCAAGATGCATGAACATAATGGGAGGCACAGTTTGGATGTCAATTAGCTGGATATTACATATCATGCAGGTCAAATGATCCTAACTCATAATTTTAACGCCTCTTAATGTAATAGCTATACATCTAGTAAATTTGTTGTTTGATAAAAGCGAATTGAATAGTGTGAATTAAGGTGATTGCCAGATCAAGAGATGGGCTGCACCAATCCATGATTTTGTGTAGACATGTTTGACCGAAATTGAAACATGAGTAGGATCAATTTGGTTTGAGTTCATGACTTGACCCCCTCAGACCCGATTAATGCTCACCCCAGCGGCACAACCCGATTCCGGATTCCTACACATCATCTCTCACTCGTACATACAAACTACAGAAGGCAAGCCGCTATTTCTCTTCTGTTGAGTGCCGACATGTCGTCACTGTCGTTGCTTGTTTCCTCCTCCTCTTTAAGCTTCCAACAGCAGGTCTTCCTTCGTCCGAACCCTAGGTGTTCACCGCCTCACCGCCGCCTCCATCTCCGCCCTCCTCCTCCTCCTCCTCCTCGTCGCGCGTGGTCCGGTCTCCGTCACGTGACGGGCGCCGGCCCTCCTTCGCCGGATCCTGATGATCCCTTGGGAGAAGATCCGACCACAGGTCTCCAGTTTCCATCTCTCACTCTTCAAATTCATTTACCAATTTTCATCCACTGGTAGGGTATAGGGGAGGAGGGGGTGGGATATGCTGTGAGGTTGCTCCTCTTACCCAGTTGTCTAACTTTGATGAAACAGGTCTTGAAGCAACGTTTTATAGGGTCCAGGATGGGGTGCAGATATTCTTTTCTGTTCTTTTCTGGATGTCTCTGTTCTTCTGGGCTTGCGCTTGGGATGGGAGGGATAACAGTAGACCTGGGAAGGGACCTCAATTAAGAAGGTGAAATGTAAGCATTCAGACAGAAGCATATCCACAAGGAGTGGGACAATATACCTATAAATCTAATCACTTCTGTTGCACCCATGTTTGAGAGGTCTGAGATTGAGTCTTCTGTATGAAATGATTCTACCTCAAAGTCAGGAGTGATCTGCTCATTTGTGACACAAACTTTATGATGCTCATTGATGAACAATTTGAACATAGCCCTAATTTGCCACAATGCCAACCCCAAATAGATGAGTTAAGTAAGGCTTTACTACTGATGATGATCTATGTTTATGTTGTCACTTAATGATTTTCTGCCTGCTGGACCATTCAACCCCAAATATGTGCATGATTTTGTCTTGTGCCTTAGTATTGATTTTGAATCTTAATCAAATTAAATAAATGGATAAGATCACCATGCCCTGTCAGAAAAAGGTGTTCAAAAGTTTTCCTTCCTTAGTAGGATAGTGTGGGAAGTGACTGTGCTCGTTTCATGGAAGAGTTTACCTGTATATTGTTGCCAAAGACTGGCTGCATTTGTCAGACATATCATTGCATTGAAAGGAGGTCTCAGCCATTCATTCCTGCAGAAGCTTCAAGTATTACAGTCTCCCCAAACTGCAGCTGATGGTAAATCAATAATGATGTCTAAATGAACCTTGCGCAGGAAGAGCCAGGTCCAGGTCCATTGGACTGACCCCATCATCCATGGGTCAGTCAAGCAAATTGGGCCAGCCCACAACCCCACTGACCAGTCGGTGGCCGTGGTTTTTTAATTAATTCGGGTCCTTTGATTTAGTTTAGTAGATTTGTTTTAAGAGTTTGTTTGAACGTTTTGTTTTGTTGTAGGGTTTGAAATTTAGTTTCCTTTATTATTTAAGAGTCCTAATTGGAAGGGGTTGGACCTCCCCTTTCCTATAAGTTTGTAGTCTTCCTTTTGGAAGAGACGCCTTTTATTATGTTGAACAACAGATTTCCAGTTTTGCCCATTTTTTTATCGTGGCCCCAGTAGCGCAACTCAAACCTACAGCCTCCAAGAGCAAACCGGGGCCCCTAGGCCAACTGAGCTACCACTTGGTCTGTGCTTCTTTGATTGTGTCTTGCTTTGAATTCCCTTGGGATTCAGCCAACCCCCATCTTGGAGTTGGTCCATTTCATTCTCAATACCCCATGGCTGCATCAGGACCAATCACCAAGAGAACCATTTTATTCTCGTCCCATGACTTGAGATGTTTCATCCCTTAAATATTTGCAATACTGTCTTGATGGAATGCAATTCATTTGCCATGTGGGACCTACCGAGTTGTACTCTACTTGTTCCCACTCCACTTGGGTTTACTTCAAATCTTTGTTTTCCGGTCATGTATTGAAGCTATAATTTTTATGGTCAATTTGCCATGGAGTCATGTCTTGACTAGAGGCAAATGGGATGGCTGATTCTCCTGCTAAAGATGGTGCATCTCCCACCACTTTTACACGTATATTGTTTAGCTCTGTTGTATCTTGTTTGCTCTTACTATGATGTCTGCTGTATCTTGATTCACATATGTAGTTGCCTTAAAGAAAACAAATATATTCAAGTTTGGGTCATTTTACGATGGTCTAGGCTAAATTAAGGGGACTAAGTGGCTCAGCTTAGGCCTTGATTTGGTGCAGTCATGTATTGTGCCGGGCCACAGACCAAAAATCTCCACCAGAAAACCCCTTTTATTGATCGGTGGACCTTTGTTTCATATGAATATGAGGTTTTTCTTTCCGGGCAAAAAGGATCAAATGGCTAAGAATTTTCCAATGTGGAATTATTTTGGACAATGTCAGTTCAGGTGAGTTGCACTTGATGAATATCAGGTTTTTCTTACAGGGCAAGAAGGATCAAATGGCTGAGAATTTTCCAATGTGCAATTATTTTGGACAATGTCAGTTCAGGTGGGTTTCACTTGATGAATATCAGGTTTTTCTTGCAGGGCAAGAAGGATCAAATGGCTGAGGATTTTCCAATGTGAAATTATTTTGGGCAATGGCAGTTCAGGTGGGTTTCACTTGATGAACTGCACTGAAGACCAACTTGTGTATGGTATTATGGTCCATTCGAAAGAGATACCTGGTGGAACTTGTATTCCCTTGATGCTAATGATTGCATTTTTTTGTCGTTGGAAAAGCTACTCATGTAGCCGAGAGAGATCCCTCTAGTGATGGCCAAAATCTAAGATGCCGAAGACGTTAATAATTTTTTCTTTTTACCTAGCTTTCAGGGTTAAGGGAAATAGACCTCTGGTGAGATAAGGGAGCCCTCTGGTGGGGAAGAAGATATCAGGTGAGAGAATATGGCTGTCCAAGTTCGAACGGGCAACCAAGTAAGAATTGACGTATCTTACTATTAGGATAAGAGGCCCTTGTTTGCTTAAAGACTCTAGTAGTGGTTCTTGAAGGGACATTGGCTTTCAGGATTTCAGGATTAGTGGATTAGCACTAAAATGTCCATCCACAGGTTCCCTCAGGTGTGGTCTCTTATGTAGCTCGCTCTCATCAACTCTAGATCATGATAACCACGACGACCACTAAAAGCATGTCTTTTTAACTTGGGGATGTGTCGGAAGCAGCGGCAAAACGAGTGAATGAAGTAAAAAAAATAAAAAAAAGAAGTAGAAAAAAGAAAGGTTATAGTAACCCCATCTGCCAATATAAATCTGCCTCTGCTTTGCTTGTGAATGTGGACATTTCCATGCCACCGGTAGAATTAGAATGTCCGAATGTATCATCATGTGCACACATGTGGAACTCTAGATGGCCCCTTTTATAGCGACCTCATTTGTTCTAGGATGTGTCATCCACCCTCAGTCATTTGATTCTAGGCAAGCCCAAGTTTTGTACTGCTCCGTGTTGATGGTTTCTAGTTATCCATGAATATTTATTAAGCAAAGGTTAGGATCATTTAATGAGGTTGATAACTCACATTTCTCTCCTCTAGATGAGTCACATTTCACTTAAATATGTCCAAAATTTTCTATAATAGGCCTTACTTGATTGTTAGGTTATCCTCCATTCACATCTTTTTCCGCCTATCCCTTCTCCATTCACATCTTTTTCCGCCTACCCCTTCTCCTTGGTGGCCATTATTGTGCATAGCCAAACTTTCTGTACCAGCTTCATTGCCAGCCTGTATTGAACATGCTTAAACAATCTCAAACGGGTTTTTTAAAATGTTATCCTCTATTGATGTCACCCTTAACGATCTTGAAGACAGTCATTTCTAGTTGCAACACACATTTACTTTAACATTCTCATCTCTATTAAATTCATTTTATAAATTTGTTGCTTCTTGATTGACCAATAATTAATATATATATATATATAGCACCCCCATGAGCCATTATGTAGGTGCCCATCAAAATTATAATCAAAACTAGAAGGCATCAAGTTTGGAGGATGCTAGTTGTTTGATTATAAATTTATTCATTTTTTTTGTTGCAAATATCTCTAAATTAGAGTTTATTTATTTTATTTTGAAAACAACCATATGATGGTGATTATTTTAATTATAATTATGATGGTAGTGTGCATCATAGGGAGAGCAATTGCTGTTATGAAAAACTGCGGCGGGAGAGAAAAGAGGAGGCAGGAACCATTCTCTCCTTATCTTTTAACAGAAGAGGGCTTTGGTAAGAGCTAATAATTTTTATATATATATATATAACTAATAGTTATACCTTTTTTTAGTACCCTAGCCAAGGGGACTAGATCCACACGCAAGTCAAAAGAGAAGCCCACCAACAGGGGAAGAGCTATGTATGATCTTGGTTGCTTTCCTACCATTGGCAGTAAGATGGTTGAAAAGGTCTCTTTATGGATAAGGATTATGCAAAAATCAGTCCAATTAAATTATCTTAGCCATTGAATTAACAGCCTTAAAATTTAATAGTCTTTTAACTACATATTTTAATTGAGATTTAACCAAAAGGTGAAAATACATTTGATGAGTATAAAACTGAGCATGGTGAAGATCCTGGGGTGATACGAGTGTAGGAAGATATGCACTTATCAAAGGCGGCCCAAGTGAGCCCCAGAGAGCTGGATTGCACATGCAGTCCACTCCTAGAACATTGTCCCCCTTACGCATATAGTATTCAGGGCACTTTTGACATTGGAAAATAAGCTCAAAGATAGAAGAATACAATGGGACGGGATTGTCTTCTCTCAAAAGAAGCCTAATGTGAAACTGCTGGTTCAAATTCGCTCTAATTAGAGCAACATGAACAATTGAATTAACATATATTAAACAAAATATGACCACTTGTTCTACATGTCATCCAAATTCATTTGGAGTAAGATTGAAGCCAGTACCTAGAGGAAAGTAGGGGTTTACAAAAAATCCGTCAATCCATTAAAGCGATCTGATCCGATTCGATCCGCAGTTTTTTAACCAATCTAATGGTTAATGAATTAGTAATGGATTGAAAAAATTCTAATCTATTAGTAACGGATTAGTGAAGGATTTTATCCTTAATCCGTGGATTTAAACCGATCTAATCTATTCAAATAAAAAAATATATATTTTTATGTAAAAAATATTAAAAAACAATAATTTCTTCTAAAAGGTTTAAATGTTTTGTGTAATACCCATTGCAAAATATCTTTCAGAAGGTTTTAAGTGTTTTATGTGTTTTGTTTCATCCTTTTGTTAAAATTTCTCTAGCAAGTTTCTGTTAAAATCCTTTAAAGACCTTATAGAACTAGTAATACAATTCATTTTGAATTAGAAGAGTAGGATTTAGTTAAAAAACTAATTTAATATATGCTAACATTCATTTATGATTTTGAAATATTCAAAATTTAAGGTTTTTACTTAAAAGATTTTATTTGGAGTATCTACTTGTATATCTTTCTATTATTACCTGTATTCCATATTATATATCTGGTGATGTAGCAATTATTTTATACCATAATTACCTTATGAGAACCCATAGGATGGTTGAATGTATCCTTTTTGAACATCTTCAAAATCTTGTCTTTTCAAGACATTTCATAAAATGAATATGTCCAACGTCTTGATCTTAACAATGACTTCATCTAATAATTTGGAAATAGTCATGTATGAAGGATAGAGACGAGCCACCTATGATGAAGTTTTACCAACAAACCACCTACAACTTTTACTTATATTTTTATTTTATTTTATTGCAAAAGAATTCTTATCATGGGCTCTACCAACAGATTAAACTGTTTTAACCGATCCGAACCGTTGATTCATGGTTCGATTCAGATTAGTTTTAAAGGACAATAGATCAGTAATGAATTATAAAACCGTCAATCCGTACATAATGGTCTGATGACGGATTTGGCTCAATCCGATCCAATCCAAACCATATACACACCCCTAAAGAAAAGGGTGTAATATGAGCAAGTTGGATCAAGAAAATACTGGCACAATACAAGCCAAATTGGTTGATTAGTAACGTTAGTTCCTAAAATTTGATCATTCTCGTTGCAACTTTACAAGTCAACTGTTGTTCTGCCCCCATGCAAACAAAATGAATAAAGAACAGCTTGACGAAGGCCCGACATGGATGAATGATGAACTTTTATTACCATGACATTCAAGTTATTGCAAACGACAAAAGCATTTCAAATTTTCAATACAATAATATTTATAACAAGCACAAAAGATTACATCCATGGCGACAATAAATTTATTACGTTGCAACTTCCAATGCTTGCTTTTGCCATTTTACGCAAAAAGTTCTCCTGGACTCCTACAATCAGTGTATTTTTACATGCTTGATATTGAAACTGTTTATTTTTCCAATTTTTCTTCTGTGTCTATGCTTCGGTCGTCATTGTTACCATTTGCATTGGCCCATGCACTGCTGATGGGCCACACAATTATCATTTTTCTGAGCATCAACTTATCATAGAGCTATTATGTCTCACCCATAATTGGATGTGCTAGACAAACTTACCTATGAAAAGCCTGGAGTTTGCAGATAAGCCACACTGCCAGCTCAACTCTTCCAATGAACATCACCAAGCAAATAAGATCAGTAATCAGGCTACAAAGAAAAGAAAATTATTATAAAATTGATAATAAAATAATAAGGTGCTCCGAAAATTTTGCAAACAGGAAAGTAGATTAAGAACCAGACCGCCTCATTATGGACAACGAAGATGCACCACCACCCATATCACAAAAATCAATCATCTCACACATATGTGAGTCTATCTGTAGTAGGAATTCTAGTCTTATTGGCAACTTCAATTCATTTATAGGAAAAATGGCGTTAACAGCTGCACAAATACACCAAACCCCTCTTTCATTGTTGCCCTTCAGAGGGCTGATCCAATGCAGCTCCATTTGCAGGCTCCCGCTCAACAGGCTTTGGTTGCTCCTCTGTTGTTGCAGGCCTATCTGGCCTGGCATCAGTTTGGCTTTGTTCTGCAGCCAGTGTCTTCGCAATATCGTCTGAGTTCTGAGGTGCAGACAATGCTTGAACAACATTGTCCGCTGGATTTGCTGGTGTGGATTTTTCGGAAGGCAATCTGGGAAGTGACTTCCGGAGTGGCTTCTTTGTATGCTGACTGGACTCTTTCGCAAGGCTATTTTGGGAGACTTTACTTTCAAGACTCAACCGGCCAGCTTGGGAGGAGCTGATACCATTTCCTTTACTGCTAGCAGGTGGCATGCTCTTATTTCGACCAAGCTTTGGAGATTTGGGCCTTGTTACTGGTATCTGCATCACAGTCAAAACAATTTATCCCATCAGAATGAGTTCATATAGACAAATTGACTCCTGCTAAAGGAAAAAGCAGATTCCAATGTTTGATAACTTCAACAGGTGGATCTCATCTGAGCGACCATGGAATAATAATTAATAAAGACAGATTAAATTCAGGATTGAAAATAATGATGAAACTCTTTACAACCATTTTTTTTTATCAGTAAACGTTTACAACCAATAAGCTTCAAAACAAGAGCATCCTCTGCAATTAGCATAATGACTACATCAGAATAAATAGAATATAAAACAAGTTTACAGGCAAGGGCTACAGACAACACTATAAAGACTCATGAAGTATATGATGACAACACCGATAGATGAGAAAATTGACAGGTGCCAGTCATGGTTGCTGCCAGAAAATTGGGCATCCAATTCTGATAATAAGATAGTAAAGGTGAGGGGGTTGGATCAATAGGTGGGTCCCTCATGGTGCTAGAATTGTTACATCTCACAGAAGCAATGAGAGATACCTCGCAGCAGCAGAAAACTAGCTTGCACGTGTGTGTCTGTGTGTTCCAAGGAGGGAAAAGGAAGGGAAGGGGGGGGGGGGGGGGGGGTGGTGGGGGGGTGTGGATGTGGGACCCCCCCTATGATCAATCCAACCCCCACCCCTGCGTCGCAAGCCCTAGGTTTGACACATCCAAATGTAACTCATTGTTGAATTGAAATCCTAAAGAATGATGCATTCTAAAACTGTCAAACCTGACGGCCATAAATGAAGGTGTTCAGCTAGGATGATCTAAAGGACCTGAAATTTTGCACATAGGCAGGACCCATCTGGATATTTTGATCCCCCACCTCCCCCATGATTGGCGTAACCCCAGTTGGTCTCCACATGCCCATCCGTGTAGACCATCCATAGGGGAGCACATCCCTCTATATAATATATCATCAGACTAGATTATTCACTTTCAGTCAAAGTACGTAACTAGAACACGAAGATATTGATGCAAAGCTAATAGGCCAACACAACTAGACCTGTGGCCCATGTGTGGGACCCAAAGAAGTCAAGGATTTTGTTTATTTAATTTATTTCTCTAATGAGTTGTAATTAGAATTAGTTTTTTAATTCCAATAGCAGCCTTTGATTAGTTTCCTAGGTTGGTTATGAGTCCTGCATTCCAAGGCTCGTTTTACCATTTATGTCAGTGCTGTAAAATATTAGAAGTAGTTTTGGAGATTAAAAAAAATAAAAGAATCTTTCATGTATTGAGCTTTCCGTTTTGAGGTTTGTTCCTCTTTGAGAGTCTCTCTTGGAGACATCTTTTCCATGCTTCGGCGCTTCAGTTGAAACCCTTTTACAGTTTGCATCAGATATCCACAAAAACTAGTTTGCATAATTGCATGTGAACAAAATGACACAAAAAAAAAAAAAGACGAGCTACTCATCCAAAAGCAAAGCAATTTCCTTCCAGTCTCTGTTTTGCTTGTCAGTATAGTGCTCCTGTACTGCTTGCATTTTGCAATGAAAGTAACCAGTAAATAATAATAATAATAATAATTGCATGTGAACAAAAGTATTGGATAAGCCCTAAGCCTATGGCACGCGAAATACTGGGTCCACATTCATCTGCATATGTATTTTCCAATTCGAGCGCTTTGACCAATAAAACTTATGTGAGTACAGTAACATTGCTGGACAGATTGCTACCTGGTTTGTAGCAGCCAATACAGAATATCAGCTGCTAAATCTGAATCTCAATCAAATAACACAGTTGTGTTTCCAGAAAATACAACACAATTTCTGTTGAGTATTTTAAGAGAATATATCTTTTTTTTTTTTTTACTGGTAAACATGTCTTGAACCCACAAACTCAGGGTTGAAATAGTGAGCATGTTCCATTGCCACAGGCTCTTGCCAAAAGAGAGAATATATCATATTATTAAAAAAAATAGTTGAATTGCAGAATCAGCGGGTAAAGAGGATTTCGGGAACTAAAAATAGTATTTCTTGAAAATGGACCAACTCTGTTGTTAAAAAACCTCTGATATTCTTCCAAGTCTCTTGATGCCCTCTGGAAATCATACAGAACTCCCTTGAGAGACACACTATCCAGCTATGAGCTACTATCTCAATCAAAGATCTATCCTCACTCCTTGATTAGCCTTCGACTTTAAAGAATAATATCTTTTTTTCCGAGTTACTCTAATCTCTTATCATCTTTTTTCTTAGTTACTCCAATATCTCATCATGTTTGAGCAAACGGGATTAGAAACAATCAATCCCTTTTATCATCTCTTTTTGTTGTTCATGGAATTAATACAGTGGTACTGTGTTCTCCGAGTGTCTTTAACTGCTATACAGTTGGGACCATTATGGTGCTCCGGATGTGTACAATTGTCGTATACACTGACAGAAGGGGGGTTAATCATTAAGAGGAGTTGGCCTGATTAAGGTGGGCCCCACAAGAAAGTTATTACTTAGGGACCAGTCAAAAGTTCAGCATCTATATAAAATAGAAGGTTTTCTTTTGCTCTCTTTTTTTTTCTTTTTTTTAAAAAAAGGATATTGAAGTATGTCATCCCATAGATAAAATATTTAAACAGAGATCCTCCTATATAAGGAACAAGATATTGTAATTTAGCAGACGAACCAATCATTTCTTCTGCTTAGAAGTATAAGAGGTGGGGCACATGATGAATAAGTTGTATAACATTTAAACTAAGTTGCAATATAATGGTTTTAGGTGAAATGGGAAGAACTCATATGGATCATGTATCCACAATATAATCATATCAATTAAGTGTCAATGCTAGATACTAATAATGGTAGAAGCACTTACCTTTTTCAACTCCACCTTTGGAGGTGGAGGCTCCTGATAGAAACTTGGCATGGGTGTTGCTTTGAAAGTTAAGCTCTTCCTAAGTAGTTTAATCTCAGCCTCTTGAGTTTCCTATACAATATTAAAAAATAAAACAAAAGAGAAGCCATAGGATACATTAAAGCAATCAAAACTTGTACACAATATTCCATCCGTAGAGATAGAAAGCAAATAACCACCTTTGATTTGGCCTGCATGTTGGTTCTTTCCATTTCCTTTGCATGAATCTTTTCCTCGAGCTTAGAAAAGAACTACACAACAGAAAACAATATTGAACTAGCATCAGTCATTCACTGCAGATGCTAAGGATATAAATTTATGTAACGGAGGCACATATCAGACTGACCTCTTTCCTCTTTTCAGCCCGTTCATCACATTTAAAACTGAAACCATAAGAAGGTTTAGTGCCCATTCTTTGAGGTTTCAAACCAGCTGCAGTGGGACTTCTGTTAAGGATTTGACAAACAAGGCGTTCAATTAATCATTAATAACTGGATGACATACATAATTGAGAAACATAACAACTGAAAGTATGTGGTTTATAGTTATGAACAATACAAAGATGCTGAAATAGAATCCTCTTCAACATTATTATGAGTTTGTTTCAAAGACTTCAGATCTTTTGCCTGTTTCCTGCATCAATGCAAACAATTTCTCAGGCAAAAATGATATTCGAAATCAAGTGAAAAACATTTAGACTTCAATGTTTAGTGCTATCCTAGTTCCTCTTTTCATCTAAATAGATAATCAAGCCACCAGTTTACAGCATGCAAAAACATCCAGAAAGACGATCAACAATTGATGGGGGCAGCAAGCAAAGGCAGGTTAGGACAGAACCGAGCCTACAAACAAAACATACTTTATGCCTTCAGGCTGTGAGAGATTCGATGTGGAGGATGCAAATTCAGATTTTCCTAGTTTCTGTTAAGAGAAAATACAAAATAAATCAAATATATTAACAGAAAGGTGCTGTTTCAATGAAAATATGCTGGGAAAGAATTGCCTCACTTTACAACACTGCTATAGTATTGAAGAACAAACAAATGTCAGCAAATTTACCTTGGAATCAAGAGTAGAGCCTGGTGCAGATGTTGATCTTGCAGGCCTTTCTGAATCAATGCTTGTGTTTACTTTAACAGCCTGCCTGCCATTAAATGATCTCCTATTGGTTTGGGCAAAAGGTTCCTTCGAACGTGATGTGGATGTGAGGGAACCATTTGAAACAGTGTTAGTTACAACTACTTGGTTACCATCTTTGGTTTTTTTCCCAAAAGTTGCTACAGCATGTTTGGGGCTTGAAGGCTGATCATTCCCTGAATTCTTGCTCTCTTCCTGATCCTCCTGTGATTTTGAATGGTTTGAACTGTCAGGACCTTTGGCTGTGGAATGTGGATTCCTAGAAGAAAATGTTATGCAATCAGAATAATCTAAAAGCAGCACACCTGAGAAACATCGGAGCTTTTGTCCAGCCCACAGACAGACAATTCATCTTCAACTTTTCCCACAAAGGATCGAACTGCTTCATTCTTTTCTTGCTCAGATATTTCTTCTGACATACTATCCAGTTGCATAGACCTAAGAGTCCCATTTACTCCATCCACAGACCGATCTTCCATGCCAGAAAACACAAGTTGCTCTGGAATGCCATTTGCATGATCTGTTGAGTTTCCATTATCAATTATCAGAGTTGAAGCATCCATGGTACTCCTATATTACAAGCTGATAGGCAGGATATTATTCCTTTCCCCAAAACAAATCTGTAAAGATAATTGCATCACACATATATTATCAGACACTTGTGTTACACAGAAAGCAAATAGATTGCAGGAAAAACAAATGACAATAGAATCAAATTTAGAACTCATATTAGGTAAAAAAATTATTTTGGTGGTAAATAGAAAGTTTCTTAAATCAATCAAATACATTAATTAGAAAGTGAATAAAAGAAGAGAAAAATCATTTCATTAAAAGGATGCCACAAACAGATCTGCACAGAACGATAAATAGCACATATATTATCAGATGTTTAAGTTCCATGTGAAAGCAAATAGATAATAAAAAATAGAGAATCAAATTCAGAACTCATATTCAGTACAAACTAATTTAGGAATAAATAGAATGTTTCTTAAATCAACCTAATTCAGTACAGCTAATTTAGGAATGCACAGAACATTTCTTAAATCAATCTAATACATAAATTTGTTAGTGAGTAAAAGGAGAAAGAATCAAAGAAACCATTTCAGCAAAAGGATGCCACATATATGATATATATCAACCGCTTTATTTTCGTTTTCTTTCTTTTTCCTTTTCTTTTTTCTCTGGTAATATTCATACACCCATGTACATCCCTACCCAAGTCTCTCCTATCAGCACTACCACCAGGGATTAATCCCTAATTGTTTCCGTAGAGGGGAGATGCCTTGCCACTAGGGCTGTCAATCTGGCCCTTTAGAGAGGGGGCCCGGCCGGCAAAAGCCCTCAAAATGAGGGCTTATTTTTTTCATCTAAAGCCCGAAGGTAGGGTAGGGCTCTATTTTTAAAAGCCCGCATCTAGAGGGCTGAGCCTAGGCTTGACTAATCGGCCCGAAGGGGCCCGGCCCGGCCATGCCCAGCCCGCTATTTATTAAATTTTAATATAAAATATATAATATACACAAGCCTTTTGGGCTTGTTAAACTTTTTGGCAAAAGTCATGTCCATGCTACAACCAAGTGTTTTCCACTTTTCACTTTGTAAGAAATTATCAAAATACCCAGCCAACAGTCATAAAACAGTAACATTTGAGGGGCATTTTCATCTTTTAAAAGATAAAGCCCTAAATGTCATCATATATAAGCAACTCCCTCTCATTGACAAAGGTAAAAAGAAAAAGCCCTAAATGCTCCTATGCCCTAAATGCCACCACCAATGCCTTAAAAAAAAAAAAAGTTTTTAACTCCGCCATGCTACCTTTTGCATTGCATTGCCGGTCCCTAGCCCGGACAAACGAGGAGGATCTGTATAAGGTTGGTTGGTGGTGGTGGTATAGGCTGTTGCATATAAAAGATTTATTTCCATTAAAGAAAAAAATTTTCCCTTTCTTTTGGTCCTGGCTTGACCCTGGCCTGGCCCTAGCCCTTGAGGGTTGGGTAAGGGCCTAAAAATTATAGGCCCGCCTAAAAGTCGAGGGCCTTTGCTCAGTTAGGCCCGGCCCGCACATGTGAGGGTAGGATAAGGGCTTACCTAAGCCCGGCCTGGGCCCGGCCCTTTGACAGCCCTACTTGCCACTGACCTACTAGCTATGATAAATAGATGCCTCATTTGACCTAAGGTATCCGTACTGATATGGTCCGATATAGATACAGGTACGGGATACGGCAAGATATGGTTGGGATATGAAGCACAATTTTAGGATATGACTATCTTGTATTTTACAAAAAGAAAAAGGCAGCAAGATACGGTTGAGATATAGCACACAATTTTAGGATACGACTCTCTTGTATTTTACAAAAAGAAAAAAGAAAAATTGGAAGAATTCATCCAAAATTAAGCTAAATAATGAATGTTGTCTGAAGTCTTTGGTTATAATTTAAAAAGAGTACTTTTATTTTTACATTCAGCCCTCTTTGTTTTATTTTAATATTGCAAAACTAAAAACCCACTGTATATTCGATGGTTTCTTTCCCCCTTTCACTCATCATCATCATCATCAAAGCCTTATCCCAACCATGTTGAGTCGGCTACATGAATTCTATTTCTCCATTCCGTTCTATTTTGAGCTAAATCTTTCGATAAGTGCAACTTCTTTAAATCTGAATTAATGACTTCCATCCATGTTTTCTTCGGCCTACCCCTACCTCTTGATGTACCCTCCACCTGTATATCTAAACTTTTTCTCACCGGTGCCATTATTGGCCTACGCTCAACATGCCCAAACCATCTTAAAAGAGTTTCTCTAATCTTATCTCCTATTGGTGCCACCCCTAAATGTTCTTGAAAGCGCTCATTTCTAATTTTATCTTTCCTAGTTTTACCACACATCCACCTAAGCATTCTCATTTCCGCTACATCCATCTTATGAATATGTGTCTTCTTAATTGGCCAACATTCTGCTCTATATGTCATAGCTGGTCTAACCACTGTCCTATAAAATTTTTCCTTCAATTTTCTTGGCATTTGTCTATCACAAAGTACTCCCGAAGCTAGTCTCCACTTCAGCCATCCAGCTCTTATCCTATGCTCCACATCTTCATCAATCTCCCCATCCTTACTAATCATCGAGCCTAGGTACCGAAAAGAATCTTTACGTGGTATCTCATGGGTTTCAATTTTGACAGTGGTTTCAACACTTTGTATATGTCCACTGAAATTGCAATCCATATATTCTGTCTTTGTACGACTTATTTTAAAGCCTCTAGATTCTAATGCCCTCCACCATCTCTCAAGCTTTGCATTTACACCATCTCTTGATTCATCCACCAATACTATATCATCTGCGAACAACATACACCATGGAACTTCTTCTTGAAGATGCACAGTTAACTCATCCATAATTAATGCAAAGAGATAAGGGCTTAAGGATGATCCCTGATGTAAGCCTATAGTCACGGGAAATCCGCCCGTTTCTCCACATGTGATTTTCACTCTTTCACTCTCATATTTAAAGTTCTGTCATTTTATTTATATTTTTTTTCTGGATGGGGAATTGGCTTTTCTTGTCATGTCATTCAATATCCTTTTTTTCTCAATTTAAATTATATTTTCATCTCATTGAAAAGTTGAAACTTCTCTCTCTCCCTCCATTTTAATTTTGATAGCTCTATTTTTTTTAGGATTATAAGTTTGACCATATTACCCCACTTTAGACTGAGATTTTCAACGACCCACTTCTAGAGCTAGTCACATATGATGTATCACATGCTGCCACAGCGTGATATTCGTACTAGTATTCATGTCGTATCCCATGTCAGTATCATATTTTAAATGATACCGTATCCAAATCCGTGTCCTAAATTTCTGAAGTTGCCATGTCAAATCCCCGTTCCCTGTGCTGTCATCTGTATCAGTGTCCGTATCTAGGCACCATAGGCTACCATTGGATTGGCAATATAAATCAATTACACATAAATATTTTCCTCATTAGAAAGGAAGAGAAAAAGGAAAGGGAAATGACCTTTAATAACTAAAATCAGAGATGACCTTTAATAACTAAAATCAGAAGGCAATTATCCTTATGTATCCATAAATTTCTAAAACAATGCCCAATAGAATTCAATAAAGGCAGCACAATATGTAAATGAAGAATATTACCAATAGCTTCTACAGTTTTCTGAATTAAAAACTTGATGAAAATTGAAAGGCTTAAGCATAAACAAGTCCAAACATCTGATTGATGAATTAGAATCTTAGATGAAAAATTGTTTCAAAAAATTTACTAGAAGTTGAGCCAGCACTAAAACTTAACAGAGAGAAAGAGAAAAAAAAATGTTTTAATCAACACTATTTTGGACTCAGGAAAGGAAAGATAGGCCACCATTCTGTGTCCCTCAGAAATTTGAATATTCCAGAAGGATTGGAGAAGTAGCTCATATGAATTTCTCAGTTCGAGTCAATTCGACCAATTTAGCATAGAATTTCTCTATATCCAAATTCATTTCTAAGACAGTATGTCTTTTATCAATAACCATGATGAGAATACTTACATTGTATTTAAATTTTAAGTGTGACCAAAACTGAATTACAAAAAAAAGTTTTTGGGTCAGTAGGCCCACAGGCACAAGAAGAATCAGACAATCCACAAACAGCCGGATGCACCAAAGTGGAACACTTATGCCACATCACATCATATGCGACAGGAGGGCCTTGCCATATAAATGTCCTTGCCCACAAATCAAGTGACCCTACTCAACAGGTGCATCACATATTGCATATTTATGAAATAAATAGATGGATAGAAAAAATGTAGATATTCTTTGAGCACACAAGTTCAATGCACATATGCAACTGACCTGATGATGGACCTGCGTATCTTTAGGCTAGATCTGTAAGAGTTGGGTCCATATTTGGAGCTTCACATGGGCCAATGGAACTTCAAAAACTAGATTCTTTGTCAGTATGCTCTAAATTAAACTAACATTCTCTTTGAACTTCTATTTGACAAATTCACTTCAGCTATTGAGTTTTAGAGTAGAACTCGTATAGCCAACCCAAGATTCAAGAAATAAGGCCCTCATAATGATGATGAACTATCAAGAAGAAGATAGAAAACAAAAATAAGTAACAGACGCCAAAGACCTGAAGGACATACAGATTTCAAATGCAATACCTGCCTGAATCTTCGAATGCACAGAAATGTCAAATTAATTAGTGAATTTGGATGTGCCCCAAATTGCAAGCAGTTGAATCTTTTGTCAGAACTGTAACCCAAACATTCCACTGTCTATTTGGGACATGAAAGGAATTGGAATCGACATAAGCCGGATTCTGTCCACTGCCATTTCTGCTCCAAACCTTTTCATCAGCAACAGTTATCCACATTAATTTGTCAAAAAAACCAAAAAAAAAAAAAACCTAAAAAACAGTAGTCTCACGCAATGAATCACTTTTGTGTGTGTGCGTTGGTGTGTGTTTGCAGTAAACAGCTTTCAGATTCCAGACTCCCAATTGGAGAGCAGATCAAGTAAGTATCATTTCTGTTGAAATTTAGGGCAGATCCAAATGCAATCAAACAACTTTTTACCCGACATCATTCATCACCAAAAACCATATAAAGAGTTTCAAGATGGAATTTTACACCAGGACAAGGAAATGAGGGCACTCCATTTGATCTAGAATCATCCAAACTTCTGCATAACTGAATCCTTCAAACCAAAGAGACCCAACAACAAGAAGATAAAACTCACATTCTCAGTAATGCCTAAACACGAACACAACATTTCTAGGGCACCATTTTCACTGCATTCGATCTCAACAAATAGCAGGAAGCTCTAACCAATGGGATCGAATCAATTTCCAGCAACAGAAGCTCACGAATCTAACAACAACACAGTCAATCATTTCAAAAGGGGCAAAACAAGAGTAGGTTTTGAGAAGAAAGTAGAGATCTTGATCATTTCTTATACCTTGGCTTGAAGGATCCGAGCTTCAAAACGCCATCAAATCCTTCAGATTTGAAGAGAACGGAAGAAAAAAGAGAGTTTTGGAGATCAAGTACTAGTAAGAGAGTGAGAGAGAGAGATGGATCTGAGGTTGTTCGTTCGCTCGTTCGTCGTCTTCTTCTTCTGCTGCTAAGGAGAGAGGAATGAGAAGAGAGAGAGACGATCTAAGATCCGGATCTCGGACGACATGGCTGTGTACGGTCAGGATTCCTTTCTGTTTTCTCTTTCATTGGTTTGTTTTTTGAAACGTGGGGATGGCTGGGAAGAAGCTGCTTTTGCGGAAGCACCTTTGAATCGCTACACGGAGAGACAAAGATACGGTTAGAGTTTAGAGTTAGACGGTTATTTATATCTACATACAGGGTTTTTTTTTTATTTTTTATTTTTATTTATACAGAAAAGTATATTTCAACAAGAGGAAAAGGATTGATGTAGGTTAGGGCCTGCTTGTGTTACATCGGCCTGATATGGATTAGATTCAAGGTAAGATTTGGTTTCAACAAAGGATTATGAAAGAGATGAGAGGATAGGAATATAAGCGGAAGTTGAATTTGAGTATGCCCCTACCAAAGAGGCATTTAGGGCCCATGATGAAAATTGAAAATTTCCCATGATGCTATCTTCTTTTGAGTCTGTTTTTTTCTAAAATGAAAGGGTATTTGATGCTCATTTTTATAAGTTGAGCTTTAATCTTTGTCTTTAACTATTTGTGTACTTAATTCTTGTGTATTATATTATTAACAAACACGCCCTAGAGGATGAATCATTTCATGATCATTTCTGGTTTTTTAACTTTGTTTCTTTGATTTTAGTCAATGTTCTTAAAAATACAACTCTTAGTTTTTCTAAGAATGAAATTTCATGGAAACATACACACCCCAGATAGATCATTTAAAGTTTAAAAATATGATTTTGGACATTATATTGCATTGGTCATAGTTGAAACCTTCACATATGTGGCAACATACACTTGTATTACATGTGACATGTGGATATGTTTTTATCGTCCTTTCAAATAAGTATATATATATATATATCCTTTTGTTTTAGAAAAATAAGATTTTAAAAATAACTACAAAAGGAGACACGTATATCTTCAGTTGTTATTTGATTTTGGTTTCTTTGAATGTCAATAAGATGATAAAATAAAAAATGAACATCATGGCACTGGGGCTGCTTTATATGTTAGAAGTTTTAGACTAAATACGTAAAAAGGGTCATGATTGTCCCTTGTTTTTGCTTATCTGATTACAAATGTGAGCATGTGAGTTAGGCTCTGTTTCTTCACTCGATTTTTGACAAAAATTTGCCATGTTGGATTTTTGGCTTTTTTACATAATGTAACATCTTACCTGCTAACATTTGCAAATGTCATGTTTTTTCGAAGACATTTCAAAGTTTAAGTTACCTAAAAGGTATAAAATGGCCTTTGGGATTCTAAGAATTCCAAACCCTTTGCTGTTTTGATGAAATTTATGAATGATCAAGTGTAATAAGAGCATTCTGGAATCTCACCCATGTCTGAAAATTTTACAACAATAGGCCAAGAGTGCATAAGGTCAGAGTCCCCAAAGTAGCAAGAAAAGAGGGGTGATGGTATAGACGTTTCCTTGTTGAGCAATATGATTTTGTTTCGACCAATTTTAAAAATCATGATCAGTGGAGGTCTGCACCATTCGTAAGCTTTATATGATCAAGCCAAAACCAACAAGAAAGTTAAAATGGGTCAACTTGAATCCTTAATTAATAGGTTGGATGTAGGTTGGGCTGACATGTCAAATAACATTAACTGATTCAAACTTAGAAAAAAAAAAAGCAGTTTCATCCAACCCTGAATTTCTTGCTAGTATAGAAAACTGGGAGACCTAACCATCCAATGATTGTTCCCTGAGCGGATCCTAAGGTGAGATGCCTGTTTGCCACTGGGCGTTGTGAGGCAGTTTTCTCATCCAACCCTGAATTACGAGGTGGAATTATCAGTACTCTTATGCAAACTAGTCTAAACATGGTTTCAAAATATTAGCCTATGACCCTGTATATTCTCTATTGGCTGATATGTAATTGTTTTTCAGAAACAAAAAGAAAATGATGTGGAAGATCATGAACATGATACACGTTCCAAGTCTGTATGACTATATTATATGCACAACCATACCGATATCATTTGTGCATACCTATTATCAAACATAGATCAAATTGAGCTGATAAATAGTAATATTATCTCATTTTTAAATTGGGAAACGAAACAATTTCAAATAGCCAATATACCAACAGGTCTAATGTAACAATAGTCCACATTGTTGTTGGTGCCGTCCTACATGGGGTCTGATTATTATAAATTGAACCTACGACTCTGTAGCCATATATATATATATATGTTTTGGTTAACTCAGCCAAGGAGGTGGGACGCAACAGAGGGCTTGTCTACAAAGAAAAAAAGTACACTCACATAAGAAAAAAACCCAGACATGTGAAAAAAAAAATCACAAAATGAGAGAAGAGGCCATACATATGTAAAGAGGTGGCATGAACGTTGGGTAGCTAGGTAATAAATAACCTCTTACCATTGGGTTCGAACATCTTACCATTAGGGTAAGAGGCTCTTTGCGGCCATATTGTTGGATACGAAAACTCTGGTGAAATTCAGTTGAATTGGATGATCACAAATCAAAAGATTGTGCAAGATGCAACAAGGACTATAAATTCATCGGTGGGAGCCACCATCATCAAATCCGAACTATTCAAAAATAAATGGCCCCAGGAGAGGCCTAATGTAAAAGAAAAAAAAATGTATAAAATTTTAGAAGTCATATGTAAAAACCAAATGCCCCTTTGTATTTATTTACTCTAGGCCAAGTTTCAATACTCCAGTAGGAGTTACCTGCTGTCAGGCTCACCGTATAAAACATCTGATTAGCAAATGAGGTAAAATCTGGTGAGGGGTCCAAAACCTATGATTGATATGCATTAATGTGGACCCCATGGAAGGTTTCAAATCTCCTCATTGTAAGAGTACAGATTAACATGGTTTTCCTAAACAAGACTGGCAGAAGTCTTGTTTATGGTAGAAATAGATGCTTTAACAAAGGTGGTAGTTTCTCTTAACAAAATTACAAAAAAATGCCGGTAGTTTGCTTTGACAGCATTTCTCACCAATACAAAAGAAAAACCCCTACCGAACAACCTTAAATTCAGGCTTAAAACAACTACAATCCTATTCTATTTCGGTTGTGTGAAGCAACTTTTTTCGGTTTTGCGAGGTCACTTGAAAGTCTCAAGACGGTACATTCACTTAATCACTTTCCATTGGACAACTAAGCAGTTTTCAAACAATAGAGGTTTTATTTTGTGAGCCCTCCCTTTGTATCCATTTGTAGGAAAGAAAGAACCCATCTAACCGGTATCACAATAAGTTAAAGCCTAACAGAAGCCATGTCGGGCGAGGTCCAATCAAATTACTGAGCCAAGCTTTGGTTTGCGGATCCCTAATGCTCTCAATGATGATGTAGGAGAGCCACCAAAATGATGGAAATAGGAAGAGCTCCACCCTCTATGGTGGTGCAGGAGTCCAATAGCTGGAAATTCCTGGTGAATGGAGTAGGTCTCGCCAGAATTTCCTCAGGCCCGAGTACGCTACTTCAGGATTTGAACTATTCAATGATGGTCAGACTCAGGTCTCGAGCCAAAGGACACCGTGCAGGGGAACACCCCACTTATACATACAGCTAGTGAGAACCGTGATAATTTTTTATGGGGCCTACTTGTGAGTCCAATTTGGAGATGTGACCAAGGGATAAAAAGATCTACATGGGACTACTATAAGTATCAAGTTTGACCACAATCTCATACCTCTAACCCCTTCATCCTTGGGCCACAAGTTTATGGATTCATATTTTAAAAAAAACTCAACCCTCTATTCATCGGCCAAATTCATTTGGATGGGTGCCATACATTGGGATTAATGATTATTAGGGGGTCCCTATCTGTGCATTGTTCAGATGGGTTGCTAGTTAGGCCCCACTAATAAATAGAAGCATGATGAAAGCTAGTTCTTACTTGAATATTTTTCATATATATATATATACATATATATATATATAAGAATTTTGATGGACATTTAGCATTCCTATGCTAGGAACATCTAATCTATAGGGTCCACAAGGCCCTTCCATCATCAAACTAAGTCATTCATGTATAGATGCAAATGGATTTCTGATTATCCAAAATTCCAACCCACTAAACTGGTTAGGAGCTTATTTAGGCGCCAATTCATAAATGAATCTGGATCCAAACCCAATTTAGGTTCTAATTACAAAATAAGCTCAATTCTAGATCCATACAAGTTCCAACTTGTGGACTTACTTGTGGATGTGCATTTTTATGATATGATTCTGGACTCTATATAGGCAAATTTAAAAAACATCACATAACAAATAGGGCAAGAGACAGAGAGAGAGGGGGGGAGGGAGCGAGAGAAAGGATAGAGGAAGAGAGAGTGAGAGAGTGGGAGAGAGAGAGAGAGAGAGAGAGAGAGAGAGAGAGAGAGAGGGTCCGAGGGGGAGGAGGGAGTGGGGAAGGAGGGTGGAGTTATTTTGATAATTTTATACTGAAGCATAATTGTAATTAAAAAAATTTATGGAAAGGTATTTAGAAGCTTCCAAAACAAAACACTACCAGAGAAATTTATTTAGACATTATTTGGCCGTAAGGACTTTAAAACATAAGAGCCCTTCGAAATTGACACTTCTCCAAGAAGTTCTGGTTAGTGGATCCAGGGCATTACATATAGAGTCTCTAATTTATTTATTTATTTTTTGAAACAGTAACAATTTATTAAGAAAAAGTCAAATTATAAGGAATAAAAACAAAGAAGAAAAGGAAAAGGTACAAGAGCATTGCACAACACTCAACCCCAATAGTTACATTACCTCACTCGCCCAAAGAGATAATCTCATCACCCCTTGCTTCACTAAAGCATCTGCTATAGAGTTAGCTAATCTAACCTCATGTCGAAAGGAAACATTGATGGTAGCCGATATCTCTCTGATTTCATTGAAATGGAATTGAAATTTTCAAGGTCTCGCCTTTCGGTTTAATACTCAAGTTATTACATTAGAATAATTGCTTTCAACAATAAGCACACCTTCATCTTATAGAGAACAATCTCAAGCATTCCAGAATAGCTAATACCTCGGCTTCATTAGAGTCCAAACTCTTACATTCTTCGAGAACATATATAATTAGCACCTCTCCATTACAATTTCTTAACACTCCCCCAATTCCTGCTGGCCCGGCTTGCCTCTTAAAGCTCCATCAACATTGAATTTAAACACTCCAAAGGAAGGGGGAGACCAAGCAACTACTCTTCTCACCTTAAGAGGGCCACAACTCATAAAAGCTTCCCAATTGTAGAGGATATCATTTAAGCTGAACATTGAGAACTCCTTCCTACACAAAGCCCATTTTACAATCCTTAAGGCTATCTTGGCAATCACCTCACTATGGTAAAAGAAGAGCCTCTAAAGATGCTATCATTTTTTTCTTCTTCCAAATAGACTATAAAATTGCAAACAGAATTATCATCCATAAAACATGTCCACAACAAACAAAACACCCACCACACCAATCATCTCCAACGTCTTTAAGATTCTTCGAACAACACTAAGCAATACCACACCTCTCAATGAAATTACACCAAACCTTGACTACCACCTTACAATAAAGAAAGAGATGATTAAATGTCTCCTCCTCCCCCCACACATTAAGGTCTAAAATATTGAAAGATGTCACCCCTTTTTTTCTTAGATTATCGACAGTGAAAACTTTCACAGCAATTGCTAACCAAAAAAATGCTTCAACCCGAGGAGGTGCCAAACCTAACCAAACATGGAAAAAAGTAGCCCAACGCTGGCCAAGGAAACCAAAGTGGGGGCAGGGTCACCTTCACACTAGGCAATGCTTTTGGCTTGTCAAGCGTTCATATTTTTTTTCAGATATTGAGGCTGTTAATGGGGAGGAGGATTGGTTTATGGATATGGCTAATTACTTTGATTGATAGAATTATTTTTGGGCACATTTGTATAGCTGCTTATTTTGTATAAAAAACTAGGATTGCGGAAATTATATTCTATGCTACAGTAACATATGTTTAGTGTGATTGTTTTCTCTTGTGGGATAGTGCAAAATTGGGCTAAGTTTTCCGGCAGTTAATTGAGAAATAAATTCCTATGGGGTGGTTGGATACTTTTTTCATGGAAGAGAAATTTTTTGCAGAATAAAATTTCTGTATTGTGTATACAAACATGCCTTTCTGGAAATTTGAAAGGGCTGCTCATAGGGTGGCACGTTTTGGAAAACCATATTAGGGCTTTTTTGTTTTTTTCATTGTCTGTCGGCATATCGTCTTGTGCACAGAGCTCCTCTTATATTTTGTTACTTTCATGAAAGTTCTTCTTTACCACCAAAATAAAAATATCCAACCTCAATAGAGAATTGCAAATTTAACTCCTTTGGTGCAAAGGAATTCACTTTTTCTTCTTTGGTGGGAAGGCATTCATTTTTTTTTTTCCTTTCACAGACACGGCACAAGATGGCGTATGATTCCAAAACCTTGCGTATATGTGATTGCCACACTTTCAAATAGGCCCACAACTTGGATCAGTTCTTCGTAAGCAGAAGTCGCGTACACATAACAGTGCATACATACAACCATATGTATAGATAAAAACATCTGACCGGATCCGCAAACTTGACCTGGTCAAAACCGCATAACGTGACCTACACCATATACAAGTTGGTCATGAGTCAAAAAAATCTTATTCGTAGTAAAAATAGGTTTGGTTAAGTTTTGTTGGGTTATGTCTTGTATTCCGGTTTAGCCGGATCGGTCGTCTGGTTTAGCCAGAACCAAGGCTTAGGGTTAGGGGTATTTTAGTCATTATGTATGGGTTTTCTTGGTGGCCAAGAAAGCGGGAACTATATATATTGATGTACTGTAACCCTAGATCCTGAGGGGATTGAGATGGATCATAGTAGATGAGTTCTCTCCTCCCGTGGACGTAGGCAAGTTGCCGAACCACGTAAAACTGCTGTGTCATGTGTGTGATTGCTTGATGGTGTGATTGCTTGCGTAGATCGTGGTAGATCTGTTGATCGTGGGTTGTTTCGTTGCGCCGCTTTTCCCAACAAGTGGTATCAGAGACAGGTTCGCGGGGAAATATGTCCGAAGAAAACGATCCACGGCTTCTTTGTTGCAGGGAAAGATAGGGCTCAGATTTTTGTTTCCCGAAACAGAGAAGAAGAAAGTGATCTTGGTTGGGCCACAGAAGAAGACAATCGAGTCTCCTCCCTCCTGTTCATCGTCGCCAGGCCCAATCAGAGAGAAATCGTCGGTCCAGAGAAATCGTCGGTCCAGAGAAAAAAAAAAAAAAAAAGGAGGTGGACGTGTCGCACTGCTGCTGGTTTGGGGATAGGGAGGCAGCGGCGCTGTCGTGCGCCCGACCCCGGGTCGATGACCGGACCGTCTTGTTCCTCTTCGCCGAACCCAGCTGGGCCCGGCGGCTGAGATCGCTGGTGCTGTCGCGGGCGTGCTGGCTCGGATCCGCCGGGTTGGGGGCGGTGGCGCGAGGGTGCCCGTGTCTGGAGGAGATGGTAAGGGCGGCTGCGGAAGGGGTGCCGGAGGCGGAGAAGACGTGATCGCAGAGGACCCGCTCGCCGAGATTGCGCGGAATGTGTGAAGGGTGGGGCGTGACACAACCTTAGACACAACCTTGGTCATCATGGCCAAGGTGGAAGGTTCGGACGGCTGAAAAAAAAAAAAAAAAAAAAACGCTGCACTTACCGCCGCCGGACGTCGCTGCCGCCGCCGCTGTCGCCGTCGCCGTCCGCAGCCAGTCCCGCGCCGCCGTCGCCGGACCAGGAAGCCGGCGCCAGAGAGGAAGACCCGACTGCATCGTTGCAGTCGGCAGTTGCAGGCGCGGCTCAGAGAAAGGAGACGACCCAGTTTACTGGGTCGGTTCGGTCGAGTCGGGTCAGGTCGTTTCGACCTAACCCGCGGTGACGGCCCAGTCAATCAGAGACTGCAAGTCGGGTCGGGTCGGATCGGGTAAGACTTGACCCATGTGCACAAAGAGTCCAGCAGCAGGAGTGCAGGCCAGGTCGGGTCAGGTTGACCTGGTCCGTGTACTAGAAGCCCAGCAGTGACAGAAGAGCAGGTCAGTTCCGGGTCAGGTCGGACCCGAACCCGGTTCGCCAGAGAAGCCCAGCAGAGCAGCGCAGTTCAGTTCAGTTCCGGGTCAGGTGAACCCGACCCGGATCCGTTTCAGAAGCCCAGTTTGCCAGCAAGCCGTGACGTCAGCAGTGACGTCAGCACGGTCAACAGGCAGGTTTGACCAGATTCAACGGCTGAAATTGTTTCTGCGATATCTTGATCGTCCGATGTCCGATCGGAGATCCGTTTGAGCCTACGGACTCGTTTTGAGCAGATCTACGCATATATGGAAGAAGATGGGCTGGTCAACGGTCAACATGGATGTTTTGACCAAATGGAGTGTAGAGAATTAATTCTGCGATATCGAAGCCATCCGGAGTCGGATTTCAGATCCGTTTCTTCCAGCGTGCTCACGGTGACGAGATCTACGAGGTAGATGAAAGATATTGGCAGTTTGATGGGCAGAAAATTGGGGGACTGAAGAAACTGACAGATTCACGATGATAGTAATGGATTCAAGCATCACGGGACAGATTGAAGTGTTTGATGGAGAAACAACTTCAGGGATTGGCAGGATAGAGTGTTAGACTCCATGACACAGCAATGATTGAAAAGTGTTACTTGATGTCAAGAATGGTAGATTGCTCCAGAACTTTGATGGAAAGCTTAGATCCGCATCGAAGGGATCAGGAAGGAGCGACATGCCAAAGTTGATGAAAAAGCAAAAGGAATCAGAATCGGAAGGAGGTAGTGTGCAAGAAAGCTCGGATTCAGTTGACAAGGAATCAGTTTTGGTCGCTACAGGTATGGATCCGGTTGTTGATTCATGGTATTGGGATTCAGATTCTTTCTATTATATGTTCGCGTAGAGATTCGTTTGATGCAAATAACTGTCATGGTTGATGGATTTGTTCTTATGGGGGGATAATGCCACTGATGAGCATTTGAGATAAGAACGGTAGAAATCCAGATGTATAATGATGTTATTCAAACCCTAACGGTTGTGATATATGTTCCGGGATTACGAAGAATTGGATTTCTTTGTGTGCCTTATACTTCAAAGGCTGCAAGTGCACTGTAGCGGGTGGAGTTACGAAGGTGGAAAAGGGAACATTGGTCATCATGGAGGGTGAGATGGTCAGAAATCTCTACAGGTTGATAGGGTATGCTTTTTCAGGTGGAGCAGTGAAGGAGACATCAAATAACATGGGAGGAAATCTGTGGTTCAGGTGGAGTTAGATGCGACGGATCATTGGAAGATGGATTGATGGATCTTCAATGATATCATCTAGAGGAAATCCAGGAAGCCCTGAACGGAGATGATTTTCTCGGGGAAGAAAATGTAGTTTTGTTCAGGTCGGAGTAAGCCGGTTTAAGCATCGGGCCATACCTAACCCGCATGTACTGTGCCCAACCCACCAGAACAGACTAGAACAGGACAGTTGCAGGTTTGAGAGAAAGAACACCGGGATGGAGACAGAAGGAAGGATTCACAAGGTACCTGTGAGATCCGGATTCGGGGAGGTCTTCAGTTTTGTCTTGACGGACGGAAGTTAGGTTCATTGTGTTGCAAGGATGCATGCATGTGGCAACAAATGAAGAGCGCTTCAGAGATTCAAGACGGTGGTGTTGAGGTCAAAGGAGGCAACTGTTGCCATGCTAGGTCGTAGCGTGTGCGGAGACGTACCTTTCAGCAAGGTGCGTGAAAGACATTACCAGGTATCTCAAGGTGGCTCTGAGGATTTACGGAATCCAAGCCAAGGTGGAGATTGTTGGGTTATGTCTTGTATTCCGGTTTAGCCGGATCGGTCGTCTGGTTTAGCCAGAACCGAGGCTCAGGGTTAGGGGTATTTTAGTCATTATGTATGGGTTTTCTTGGTGGCCAAGAAAGCGGGAACTATATATATTGATGTACTGTAACCCTAGATCCTGAGGGGATTGAGATGGATCATAGTAGATGAGTTCTCTCCTCCCGTGGACGTAGGCAAGTTGCCGAACCACGTAAAACTGCTGTGTCATGTGTGTGATTGCTTGATGGTGTGATTGCTTGCGTAGATCGTGGTAGATCTGTTGATCGTGGGTTGTTTCGTTGCGCCGCTTTTCCCAACAAATTTGACCTGCACTGCCTACTTAAATCGGTTGAATTAGGATTTACTTATCTAAAAAATTTTAAATGGCATGGTGGTTTAATACCGTTTGTATTTTGTAATTTTTCTGGCCTCCAAGTACGTTTGAAATGGATTGGGATGGTCAAACATCTGCAAGTGGGTAGTGTGGGTCCGGGTTTAATGGGTTGACACAGGATGGATGTGGGTTATGCGTCTCACGTCAGTTGGGGCGACTTCAGTTGATGTTGTGTGCCGGATGGGTTGCCCTACTCTTTTTTTTTTTTTTTTTAATTTAAGAAATGGGTCTTATCCGGGTTAACATCCAGTCTATAGATAACCCACTTCAACTTTCCCACTTTGGCCTAACACATTTTATCATCATCATCTTCACCGCCGCCACCTCATTTTAATTATGTTTGAGTGGGCTATATAAATTTAATTTATCCATTCTTATCAATCCAAAGCCTAGTGTTTTTACTTGAATGGTAGATGGTGTTTGAACGGGCTTTAATTGGATTAACAGTCAAAAAGCGTGATCAGGTGTCAGGCTTGGCCCTCGGTTCCAATCCACATTAGATCGAGCTAAGGTTCGGCTTAGACCCGATAAGCTCATCCCAAATCCACCCGATTGACAAATCCTCAGTCCTCGACGCACACTATTTCTAAGTATTATGGGATAACCATAAAAAATTCAACCCTCCCATCGGACGGTTTGATTTAATATGCCTGATAAATCCAACTCTTTTTCAATAGCCAATCCGTGATGGACCCCACATAATTGATGGTTCTGATCATCATACAATATGACATGTGCACCGTCGACTTAGTCGAGTTCATCATACACGTGCCATCTGTCATGTGCATTATTATATATGATATGATGTGCCATTTCCACGTCCTTCTCATGCGGTTCGTGGACCCAGCCTGGCCATGGAATTCATTCTCACGTTGCCATGCCATGGTATGGCACATGTCGGCTGGCAGGGCTCTCTCATTGGGCAACTGGGGCTGCTGACATGAACTTGTACTAGCACCAGGGCCATGGAAGGACATTATTTTGTGTTGGGCTGTCCACTTTCGTGCCCTATCAGGCCACTATTTAACAGTCCACGTGTGGAGTAGGACCCATTGGAATATGGTTCATAACTCATCCCCAGCATGTGGCATGTCTTCAACTTCAAGGTTGGACGATAGGATGCAATTAGGGCTGGCCCAAACGCAGCCCCACATCACTGAATCCGACCAAAATTGAAATTTGGGACGATTGTTTGAGTTTGGATTGGGCTGTGGCGTGAGTTTTGGGTTGGGTTTGGGATTGAGCATCAGATACCCAATTTATCTTCACATTTGCATAAAATACATAAGAATTAAATACATAAATATTTATTGTAAAATGATTTGCATCCAAAAATTAATAAAGAAGCCAGGGGTTAAGAACATTAGAGACGTGCAGATGATAATTGCACATAAGCATACAATCTTAATCTCTTGTGAAATTTTCAAAAATTTGAATACCTAACACAGTCTGAGCAGACACAAATCGCACTCTGTTAGGAGACTTAAAATTCTGCCTAGATTTGGGTGGAGTAATGTCATGGTTTCATTTGGGTGGGGCACGGGTTTGGGTGACCCAACCCCTGAGTTGCACTCCTATTCCAGGAGGCAATGAGAGCAGTCCGACCTGAATTAGAGGTTTGCTCGACAATTCGACGCGTCAGGTTGGAAGTTATCGTTTCTAATAAAACCCACTGATCAATGAATGTTTCCCTAAGATGTCATGTTTTCACATGGGCCCCACGGTCCACATGAAGTGAAAAGACCCCAACCTATGACAACCTAGCTTGATTCTGGTGGGGTCTCATTCATGCATCCCAATTTGAACTATCAAATACACTGAACCAAAGAGAGTCAATTAATCAACAAGGAGTCAGATTCGAGTTGGGTTCAGGTTGAGTTTGCAGGTAAAGTAGAGCATATGTTCAGCCCGAACTTGGCCAATTTAGTATTCGGGTCAGATTTACCTGCTGGTATGGGTTTCTTTTAAGTGGGTTGGGTGAAGAATTGCCACACTTGACCTGCTACTTCCACTGTCTGTATACTTAACTATGTACATTTTAGTCAGTACATCAGCAATACAGTCTCATGCTCTCTCATACTTATCTTTCACATGGCCTTCCTTTAAATACACTTTGCTCAAGTTTTCCAAGGAGACAAGTAGGCAACAGATTTTTCCATGCCATCCTCCTTGTCGAGGGAAGAAAGTCAGATTCTGACTATGTTTTCCACACCAGAGGGCTTCAAAATTCTTACCTAACAGGTCGGACGTTTTTTTAAGGAGTTAGCCAGTGGACATGTTTCGTGAGGGCAGGACATTTGTACCATAGAACAGAGAACCCTTTTTTCTCTTCCACGGCTCATGCACAAACACACTCTAAACCCATATGCCTTAATCAAAGGAGGAAAGTTGGCTAACTGGGCACCTTCAATCAGACTGGTGCTTGATTAGTGACTCATAGGACGGCTAAGGCCTATCGAACCAAAACAATTTCGTTATACCAGACCCCGATTCGAATAAGTAGATCTGGATCTTGACCATTGCCTGATAGTTGTAGCACCATTTTCTCAGATCTAACTTAACGAGTGTTGGATTAGTTGGCCCAGCCCAACTTGCCAGCCTTTCATGTCTATTATTTAGAAAGGAAACTGATCAACTCCAACGATTGGGGCATGTGGTTCCCTACTGCAGCCACAATTGCAGGATATGGATGATAATCCAAAGTTTATTATAAATGTTCAATTTTTGAACTTAATTCCATGACCATGACCATCGAATCAACAACATGCAACATGAATCGTAAGACTAGGATTATAATTTTAGCTTTACATCACATAGGTACTTCACGAGATGCTCTTTTTTTTCTTTTTCAAAATACAACCGAGGGGCTAAGTTTGAACCCATGACCTTCCAATGAAAATATGCACTTCTTACCACTAAGGTAAAGAGTTGTTTTCTCATAAGATGCTTATTGGTACCATCATAGGAAGATGTCTTGAGTTGCATCTTGTTAATAAAAAGCCGTCCCTTGGGATCATCATCCATAGATATATAGGGGCATTTGGTCATTTCAAATTTATAAACTCAAATCAAATGTTTAAATTTATATTTATATCCAACCAAATCTAAATTATATTCATAGCCTATTATTTTGCATGGAATTGAATCCTAGGAATTTTGCATTTCTAAAAGCAGCTTAAATCGAAGAAACAAAGGTAAAGATCTGAAAATATCTATCAAGTAATTATTCGTTTGATAAAAAATGAATTAAGGAGAGATTTATTTAATAAAATGAATAAGTCAAGGTCCTACCTAAATCTCTAACCTATATCATTTACTCATCACCTCTTTAATAACCATTCCTTGAAACTTACTTTACTTTGAATTTCTAAGAATTCAATTCCATACAAACAAACAAGCGCTTGGGAATTTTAAATATCATACATGAAGTCCAAGCAAATGACCCTCTTTTTTTTTTTTAATCATATCTTATCATATAAAAGTCCTTTGAATCTCAATAATAAAACAAGGCTCAATAAAGAAAGCAAAAGAGGATGAAGGAATGCAATGCCATCTGTAACATGAAAAGGAACCATCAACCATAGAAAACGTCAGGTCGTCTTTTGTCTTAAAAACATGATAAGGATCAAACAAATTGTGTCAAGTGATAAAAGGAGAGGAATCTTCAAAGAGAAACAAACAAATACATATTGTATTACTTTGCTCTTTATTTAAATTTTCTATGAGGTCAGAACCCTAGTAACGCATGTAGCCCTTGTTTCCCACGTGCACCAGAGCTCAACTAGTAGTCATCTATCCATCGGCCTAGATGATTCCAGGACTCGATCACAAACCCACATCAGATTGGCTAAAAAAAGATCGAAAGGATCATCTCAGACCAGTTAAAAGGAAAAACCAAAACACTTCAGACGTTACTGAAGCTTACCTCAGTGTCACAACCATGAGATTGCTGGTTTAGGTCATGTTGGCAACAACATCTTATCCAGTCCACCTTATGGGCATTTTTTTAATGACATGTTAGACTTAGGATTGGTTGTCCGGTCACTATGATTTCCTGCTATTAATATCATGAAAAGCAGTTGGTTAAACTTGGTTAAGGGTAAATATCTTTTAAATGTAGTTCATCCTCAATAAATATAATGATATGAGAAAAACACCAACCATAAGATTTAGGGTCTCTTTGTTTGCACTAGAATACATAGGAATCCAGAGTCAATTAAGCCCCATTGAGGGATTATCAAAGAGGCAAATGTGTGAATGAAATGGGGTGATAGGTGAAGGTCATTAGGTAGCAATATAGATAAGACTTTGACTTTTCTTAGGATTTGAATAAGGTGATGGCTGGGTATTGATTTTCCATCTTCCATTGATTTAATTTCCACTGAAAAGAGAGGTGATTTGATGGCCATTTTTGTATATTCATCTTGTATCTTCATTTTTTACCACTTTTTCATGAATTCTTGTGTATTTTACACATACAAACAGGCCCTTAAGGATGCAGAAGGTGGTACCAATCCCTGAACCCCTGACCTCTTGTACATGCTCCTAATCATGCAACCATAGAGGCACAAGGAAGATTGAGAGATTGCTAAATCTTAACTACATAACAAAATTGTTTGAAAATGTCTGAATTTTTCATAACTTCTCAACCCCCTCAATTTTTTAGATTGGAGGACTAGTGTCCAATTAGTCAATTTGGGGATTAAATTGTATTTTTTTTTCATTCACTGCAGACTCCATTGAGTTATTGAAAAGAATTTCTGCTGCCTCTACTAATAGCTCATGGTTTTGGTAAGTATGATTAACTAAGGAAACTTAATATGGTGCCAAGGCCAATCAGTCGTGAGTTCGAATTCTAAAAGAAACGACTCGACATGAAAAAAATGTGTTGCCAAAAATGTGCCGACTGGGTTACACGCGAAGATCATCATCATCATCATCATAAAAGCCTTATCCCAACTATGTTGGGGTCGGCTACCTAAATTCTATTTCTCTATTTTGTTCTATTTTGAACCAAATCTTTAGATAAGTTAAACTTCTTCAAATCTAATTCAATGACCTCCATCAATGTTTTCTTCAACCTACCCCTACCTCTTGATGGGCCATCCACCTGTACAGCCAAACTTTTTCTCACCGGTGTCATTACCGGCTTACGCTCAACATGCCCAAACAATCTTAAACGGGTTTCTTTAATCTTATTCCCTATTGGTGCTATCCCTAAATGCTCTCGAAAGCGCTTATTTTTATTTTATCTTTCCTAGTTTTACCACACATCCACCTAAGCATTCTCATCTCCACCACATCCATCTTATGCATATACGTCTTTTTAATTGGCCAACATTTTACTCCATATGTCATAGCTGGTCTAACCACTGTCCTGTAAAATTTGCCTTACAATTTCGTTAATATTTATCTATCACAAAGCACTCTAGAAGCTAATGTCCACTCCAGTCATCCAGCTTTTATCCAATGCTCCACATCTTCGTCAATCTCCCCATCCTTACTAATCATTGAGCTTAGATACTGAAAAGAATCTCTACGTGGTATCTAATGGATTTCAATTTTGATAGTGGTTTTAACACTTTGTATATATCCACTACAGTTACAATCCATGTATTCTGTCTTTCTACAACTTATTTTAAAGCCTCTAAATTCTTATATCCCTCGCCATCTATCGAGTTTTGCATTTACATGCAAGGATTCCAAATTAAATTTACGTAGGTAACCATTCGTTCCACGAAGCAAGCATCATTCACTAGCTTTTTGATGTAGTCACCTAACCCAACAATTACACTTCCAAATAAAGAAACAAGCGGATTTATCACAGGAATTTTCTTACTTCACTTCAAAAATAGAAAAAGAGAGAATTCTCAATAAACAGGTTGAAAAGCCTGCAAACTTAAATGAAAATCTTGGATTTTGCATTGTGCAATAAAGTTGCACTCACTCAAATCCAAGGACCTTACTGGTCGCAAAACATTTCATATACACCATACTAAAGGGTACATGTCCATGAGATGCATATCTCTCTCTCTCTCTCTCTCTCTCTCTCCCCTTGCCCTTTTCTTTTTTTCTTTTTGATCCGGTACCAAATGAATCCATGTAGGTAATTTTAAAGGCAACACTCATTACCAAAAACCAAATCTAAACCATCCATCACCATCTTCTTCATTAAGGATGCTCATCCTTGCCCTGAGATCGTGAAGAGTAAATCCTATGTGATTGATCTCTCATAGATAATCGCAGATATTTGCAATAGTTATTTGATCCAAGCCGATGCTGTCCTAATTGCGTTTGTAGTGGCCCTGTGAATCGGATTTGTGCTTCCGCAACATCTAAAGCTATCACTAAAAATGGCCTCTTACCTTGGTGGTAACAGGTGTTAATTCTTACCTATCCAACCATTTTCAAACTTCGAACAAATACCTTTTCTCATCGAAGGATGTGTTACCCTCAGCAGAGGTCTTCTTCCCTTACTAGAGGGTTCTCCAACCTCACCTAATGGCTCCCTCCCCAGAGGGCCAGGAGTCCCAACCCTCCTAACGCGTGTGTACAGAAAAAAAGCTTGCTCATTGCTATGCCCCTATATTCAGAGTTCCTTTTCCTATTCGACACAACAATCATTTAATGGCTCGTATTCAAAATTGTACAATGCGCATATAAATGAGGCTACTAAAAGTCCTAAATCTCCAAAGTAACCAATATTGTAAACTTACAAACAGCATTTTTCCAAACAAACACATTTCAACTGATCTTAAAGAATAAACCACATATGGAGACACCTACCTGTACAAGTTTTTTCGACCCTTAAATCACTTGTACACTAGGATAGCCAGAGGCTTCTATTCCCGAAAATGCTATATTAAAACTAATACACGCTACAAATAGGATGTAACACTGCTGTACTAAGCTTGTTATTTAACATAGTTCTAATTAATTGAAGTTGTGCCTACATTGGTATGCTTCAATGCTCGTATTTAACAGGAAGGATCCACGGCGCGGTAAATCCACATTCCAAGCATGAATAAAATAGCCACAGCTCAATTTGAAAGATACGTTCATTGAGGTTAACCAATGAGATGAGCCCTTTAGGCCTCCACATATTAAATGCTCCTAAAAATCACTTATCTTTCACAAAAAAAATCACCTATCTTTCAAAAGAATAAAAATAAAAAATCCGTTTGATGCCAGACAAAGGGCAAAAAATGGGAAGAAGACTTCAACACTCATCAACAAATGATTCCATCGTATCTTCCAAAAGAATGAAGGAAACAAAAACAAAAAACGATTGAATCTTCATACACATGTACCACCAGATGGAATGTTTTGACCAGGAATATGGACTGTTTGGATAAACATACCCGAAGTTGAATGTGGACGAGTCTTTTCTCCTTGCTTACCTGGGCTCTTATCAGCCAATCCTCTCAATGATTTGACATAGAAGATCAAGCATTGAACCAATGAATTTGGATCTGTTGCTCCTCTTATATTTCTCATGGCAATGCCTCTCGTTAAAGGACATGAGTATGTGTGAGGTTACATAAAGGACCCATATTCCATAGTGATGGCTGTGGCAGCAGGCTGGTGGCTCTCTGTAGATTAGCTGCTTGATTAATATGAAGTAGATGATACAATCCACATTGGAGCTGTCCAAATGGCATATATGCTTGCTCAGTCATTAAAGGAGAACTGAATTAGCTTGAACAGGTTAGTACATAGAAAGATTGGAGAAAGTAAGAGTACTTCCCTTCATCAAAGGCATAAGAATCAAACTTAACTTTTGGGGCTTGCTTCTTGCAGCCTAGCATGTTTAGATTTGAATCTGTATTTGGGCCACTTTTAGAACATTTTCCCTTGAAAAGAACCAGCTGAATTCTAAAATTCCTACCGCCATAGCTTTAGGCCAATTTTCAGGCTTACAACCAAATTTTCAGCGTTCAACTGACTTTTATAAAGAGAACAGAATAGAAGGAGCCCTGATCCCAGATCAAATCTAAACTTGTTGCAAACATGCATTTTTTTTCCTTAAATTTCATTATTTTGAATGGTGAAATAACTTAAACCAGCAAACTGAGATCTGAAACCTTAATTCAAAATCCTAAAGCTTATCCTCTTTACCTATTTCTAATATCACTAATACCCTCCCACAATCGCATGGTCTTTCCACAGTAAGGATGTGTGATTGGTAGCAAAAAGAACATTCATTGATCTCTCTTGATAGCTTGCACAATCATCATTTATCACTATCACAAAATGCCTGGATAAGGGAGGAAGCTTGATTTTAAAGGAAAAAACTTAGTGTAATCAATGCGGAAACGCAAGAGGCAGGTCATGGCCGGCTTTAATGCAAGAATGCTACTGAGTCATGGCTCCGACACCATGTAGACAGTACGAAGAGACTATATTTCCATTAAGTTTCCATAAAATTAGTTTGCAATCATTGCGGAACATCAGAGGCAGGGCCATGGCGAGATTGAATTCAAGATTGCTACTGGGCCATGGCTCTTGTTCCGTGTAGAGAGTCAGAAGAAGCTACATTTCCATAAAGTTTCACTGTGGCTACATTACGAGAACACGTCTCAATTTATACAAGAAAAAGATGAGGAGCCACTCATTTGAAACCTTAATTCAAAAACCTAAAGCTTATGCTCTGTTACATACTCTAACCTATTCCTATTATCTCTAACAGTTGCAACAATGAACACCTTCCAACTACATCAACTCTTGTACCCTACTAAATCCAGTCTTACCAACTTATTCTGATTCAAGAGATCAAGTGCAGGCTTCTTTCCATCTTGATGATACAAAACAATATATCAGTTTGCAGACCCCAGAAGGTCTCATGCAAAGAACTTTACATTGTTAAATATGGATCCAAGAGATGCACGATTATTTAAATGGCAAAGATCCAAACTATTTGGGACCACGTAGAAAGATCTTTGAACATATTTAATCGGGTTCAAACCCCTAATCCTGTGGCCCACATGCAACAAGTTTGTTACACTATTACCTATAAAATTTTACTTATTACCTATAAAATTTTACTTTGTTTAAAACCTCAATCTTGAGAGAGAGCATGGATAGAATTACATTTCTTCATACTCCAGATCCCAGTCATGTCCCAATCCTGTGAACTATAGCCAATCTAGGTCAGGTCAATCGGCTATGATCTATAACATAGAAATAGTACAAGAACATACTATAATTATTGGATTATTCAGGTTTGACCAACTCCACCATTGCAGTATTGCATCTTGAGTCTTGGAGTATAGCCCAAGCCGCTAGGTGTTGGAAAAAAGTCCCATGTCCCACATCGCTTAAGTAATGGGTTTGACATGGCTTCATATACCTGTTTGGGCCTTCAAACTATCAGCTTAAGCTTTTGGGTTGGTACATAGCATCTTACATGGTATCAAAGAGGGTGTCGTTCTCATGTAGCCCACTTAGCAGGCCCGTCCATGGAATTTGTTGGGCCTGCACATGAGGGAGAGTGTTGGGAAAAGTCTCATGTCCCACATCGCCCAAGTAATAGGTTTGACATGGCTTCATATACCTATTTGGGCCTTCCAACTATCAACTTAAGCTTTTGGGTTGGAAAATGGTATCTTACAACAGGTCCCAACTCAGACTCAGATTGAGTGCTCCCTAGCTTGAGATAAGTAGGGTCTCAGCAATGATAAAATGAAAGCACTAGCCTAGAGTAGAAAACTCATGCATATACTAGCTGAGAAGCCTATGTGAAGCACTGGAAAACTCAAGCAGAATCAGTACCATGTACCTAAGCAAACTCGAGATTAACTAAACCCTTTCACATATGCCCACCCATGTGAATATGAGAGAGAGAGAGAGAGAGCGAGAGAGAGAGAGAGAGGGAGAGCAAAGGCCCAAAAAAAATCCTTGGTATAATCCCCAAATGCACTCTATTGAATGAGGGCCTTATATATTGTGTTGGATTTATGTCTTGTATTCCAGGTTTATCAGATTGGTCCATTGGGTTCGCCAAAGACCAAGCTTAGCTTCAAGGTATTTTGGTCCTTGTACCGGACGTTCTTAGGGGCTAAGAACTAAGAAGAGTGGAATAGTAAAAGGGGAGTGAGTTCTCTTTGGTCGTGGATGTAGGCACATTGTCGAACTACATAAATCTCTCTCGTGTGATTTTCTCCTTGTGCATATCTTGCTTATTGATCACAATTCGTAGGCATTCACACTTCCACACGCATGCGCACAAAAATTGGTATCAAAGCACGAGTTGTGATGTGTGATCGATGCTTTTGTCATTGGATCTTTCAAGTCACCCAATTGCGTGACAAGATTAAGAAGCTAAAAGGGGAAATCCCAATCTACATTTTTGGTTGTTGCACAGTAAAGGAAGCACATTTTGTGATAGAGAGAAGAACCGAACGGCGAGACACTGAGGATTTCAAACCCAATTTCAGTTTGCAAAGGCTTGGTTCCTAATTGTTGAATAGGAAAAAGAAGGAGATAACAACCATTGAAAAGCAAGGGCTGAAAGAATAGCTAGAATGGAATATAAGAGTCTTTTGGACTGAATTTTCTGGTCCTTTAGGACAGACTGTGTATTCATTAATCATTATATAGGGGCTTGGAGCCCAATCAAAGATACAATTAAATCCTTAATTGATAAATCAATCCCTTGATTGATCATGAGAATGAAATTAAATCTATAATCCTAATCAGCCTACCAAAGCAGAAAATATTGTACAGGTAAGATGTTTGACCATGTGATTCTTGAATAACTCTATGACCATGTGATTCTAGAATAACTCTAGTGGGCCTAGGCCACTTTTGACAGGGGATTGGTTCCATTGCCGGATCTTGAAAGTGCAAAACTAGGGTTGCTGGACCGAAAAGGTCTCTACTGTGTCTTGGTTCCTTGGAGGAGGATTAGTTGGGAGAGAGATTGTGAGACTGGTTCATTTGCTGCACAGAGAACGACATTGATCTCAAAGAAGTCTAGAGGTGGGCTGGAACAAATTGCGTAAGAGATATAATTTCTTGATTTCTGATTTTTATTAGAAGGTGTATGGTGATTTTCATCCTTTTCTTTTTCCAGGTTTATTGGATTGATCCATTAGGTTAGCCAAGGACCAGGCTTCGGGTCAAGGGTATTTCATTGTACTGGGCTTTTGTTCATGGGTATAGGCTGTCTCCACTTAGGATAATGGGTCTTCCACCATTTCTTGGAAGCATTATACTAATCTTATCTTCCAGAAAAGTCATGTGGTCAACTCCTTCTCCTTGGATTTTAAAATCCTCATAATTGTGGATTTTTACTGAAACTATTCCGCAGAAATTTTCTACCCCAAACATCATATTAGCACAACCTGCTATGGGAATTTCACTGCACAAAGGTGCTCTCAATCTCTACAAAGAAAAGACGTATCGCACATGCCCATTGATATGCCAATGCGGGACTCTAAAAAAATAAAAATTTCAAAAATAGAAGAACAAAAATAAAGAGTTTATCCTTTTAAAAGGGAGAATATGCATTACTTCCCAGAATCTCAATAAGCATCAGCAGAGGCATGTAAGAATTAAGTGATTTGGGAGAACTTTCTTCATGCAAATACTAATGCTAAAGGGTTCAAAAGATCACAATACTGATGCAAGCGATCAACCGCCTTGAGCATACTACACAAATACATAGACTACCGTCAATAAGAGTGAAGAAGAGACTCTATAGGACTTACTCCCTGCTTCCTTTCTTACTCTTAAGTATTCCCTACTGAAAGGTTTTGAAATTTGAAACAAAAAAGGGCCTTAAGAGTGCGGCTTTCGACTCTTGCGGGATTGAGAGATTAGCATTTTTTTCCCCATTCCTGGTTTTATGATATTCCCTACCATTTTAGGAGACCACTGTTTTATTTAATAAGGTTTTGGTTGCGGGTTTCCTTTTATAAGAGGGAGAGCTTCACATGATACAATTTGAAATGCCTTTTGTGATTCGTTATGGGCATGTAACATTACAATAACTGGTGCTTTTATTTTTCACATTGCACCTTGTTTCTTGTTGATGAAGTGGAAAGTTATCTTCTCGTTGGCCATAGATCCAGCCATTAATGATGAAGCATGCAAAATCTTCATCTCTGTCTTGTGCTTGTGATTATTTTTGTTCCTCTTAATTTGTGCCTTTGATCACATTACACATAGAGATATGTAAATCATGTCCTAAGATAGCAATATATAATTAGAATGGGATTCTTTGTAGTTGTTCATACATTCTTTTTTTTATGATAAGGGTTTCCCTGCGGTTCATACGTATCATGCGTGCTGACTTAGAAGAAAGAAAAATTGGATCCAGAAGTTAAAGGAAAGACCCAATTGTTATTTATTTTATTTTTATTTTAATTGCAGTCAGTGAGTCAGACATCAAATGATACTGCTACAGACAAAGAATCTACGAAGCATACCAAGAAGCTAAATTTGGTACCTATGCTGAATTGTTGATTGAATGCATCCAAGATCCTTCTGAACCGGACAACTATGCTGATATTCACACAGGATACAGGAAATGGTGTAGGCTCCCCAGGAACAAGCACTGAATAGTTAGCTCTTGCTACCTTGGGCCAGATAGTCTCACAGCTGAATGTAATGCATCGCTATTGCAGTCAGACGGTCCAGAAGAAGTTCCTTCTTCACTAACAGATTTCAAAAAATTTGAGTACAAACGGAAACCCAGTTGAGTGCAAGTTGGGGGCTGACATACATCTGAGAGACCTTCAAGCATCTGAACAACTTTAGTCATCGAAGGCCTTAGATGCATATTTTCCTGGATGCACCACAAAGCAACCTTGATCGCAATTGGCACTCTCTCATCATTCTCATCAAACTGTATTTTGGCATCAACAATTTCCTGCAGTTTCCCTTCTTCCATCTTTCTGAATGCATAGGAAGGGAAGTGGGCTTTCTCAGAAGTCTCTGCTGGATCGAAATTCTTTCTCCCCCCGATGATTTCAAGCAATACCATACCAAAACTGTACACATCACTCTTCTCCGATATAGCATAATTTGTGAGCCATTCTGGCGCCAGGTACCCCCTGGTGCCCCGAAGTGTCGTGAAAACATGACTTTGTTCTCTTGTCATCAGTTTAGCAAGCCCAAAATCCGAGACCTTCGCAACAAAGTTTTCGTCTAGAAGCACATTCTCAGGCTTTATATCACAATGTACAATTTTCACATTGCAGTCCTCATGGAGATAAGCCAACCCTTTTGCTGTTGCCAATGCTATACCGAATCTCTTATCCCAATCCAGCAGAAAACCTTCTCTATCATTCTGAAAGATCCATCTATCAAGAGACCCATTTGCCATGTATTCGTATGCAAGAAGCCGATGCATGCCTTCTGCACAGAAACCACGGAGTCGGACCAGATGGACATGGTGAATGCTGCCTATGATGCTCACTTCGGCTCGGAACTCTTTCTTCCCCTGACCAATGCTCTCCAATTTCTTCACAGCCACTTGAGTTCCATCTGAAAGAACTCCCTGATAGACAGACCCAAACCCGCCTTGGCCAAGTTTCATGGAGAAGTTATTGGTAGCTGTTTGAAGCTCTCGGTAACTGAAACGAATGGGCATTCCAGTCAAATTCTCCAAGAAAGTATCCTCTTCTGAAGAACCTTGCGATGGTTCGGATGGTTTCTTTCTTAGAATGTATCGAACAGAAAAATATATTAAAGCTGCAATCACTAGTACTGTTGCAAGTGCTATGGCTAGAATTATTGGGTAGGGTTTCTTGCCACTGCTCCCCTTTTGCATGTTATTTGGGCTACTATTTCCACTGCCTGAGATTTTAATATATGAAACATATCCATTTGAATTTTCATTAGATTGTTGCAAGCTTCCTAGCTGGTCAAACAAAAAACATTTTCCCAATTTTTCATCAAAGAACAGTGCAAGACATGAGCAATTATCCATGCATAATTTTTTACAGCCTTCCAGACTGGATTTGGTGATGGGTGAAACAAAATCAATAGCGAAGTACCCAAGTCCGTCTCCAATACTTACAAGCTTCACTGAACTGTTTGAGCTACAATTGGCAACGATACCAGGGTTGCAAGTTGAGTGAGAGTTAAAGGCAACGGGACATTGGCAGCGGTTGTTACTGGAACAGATGGAATATGGACCACAATACTCAGGTGTCTGACATGAATCCTGAGGTATCCTGATGTTTTCAGCAACAGTCTGTCCTCCATTCTGAAGATTGTAGAATGAGAATGACCCATCATTGCCCAAAACAGCAGCCCATGTGATGTTTGGATTGGTATCTTGTGAGAAAATGAACTGCCAAAGTAGTGCATCGTTTCCATCATATGCTCTCCATGAATTGGAAACTAAAGCTGCAGAAGATATATCCCCGCCAACCTTGTCAGTTGTTTTCCCGCTTTCCTTTTGCATAGACCAATATGGTTGTGGGGGTACGAAGTCTGCATAGAACATCAGATCTCCAGACTCAAATTTGAGATGAAAGATCAAGTTGTTGCTGTTGGGACTGCTTGTTAGTTTCATTCCATCTGTGAAGTTCTGACGAGATAAAAGGGTATCTGTAGGATTGCTGAAACTCTGCCAAAGAGACCTTGAATCGTTACTGAGCAAGACCAAGTTGCCCGTATCCTGCAATTCAATGGTAGCACCTCCCTTCCCCCTTGTATTAGTTGACCAAATCACACTACTGCCTGATTCCAAATAGGCATTCCCATCATTTCCAAACACAAACTTATCAGAATTGGTTACTGGAGAGCCTACGTTAGCAGTCCAAACAACTCTCAAACTATTAACATGTATGATTTCCAAAAGAAACGACGTGACATTCTGACCAGTAGAGAAACCAAAAGCAAACTCCATGTTGTTGGATAACAGAAACTGACCCTGGTTGTCGACCCAATTCATCTGAGACCCTTGAAAAGGAGGAGAAATTCGACCGATGCTCTGTGTACTGGCAGTGCAAGTATTAGAGAGGACTAAAAACAGATACGTCGTCCAGACAAAATGAAAGAAAGAAAGAACTTCCATAGCTTTAAGAGAATCCAGCATCTGCCGCTCCAGATCAACTAAAGAGAACGAAAAAGGGGAAATAGAAACTAAAATTAGCCTGGAAGTTGGAGTGATTTTTTACAGCAATATATGGATATTTCTAAAATCAAGAAATTGAGAAATTTTGCAAAAATCCCCACAAATGCACATGAATTAGTTATAACGCGTTTCCATTTCATTCCTCTTTATTTTCTGTTATGTCAACTGGATTTCTTGTCACAAGAGTGATGTTTCACAGCAACGACTGGATTAATTCTAACACCAACAAAGAGAGAAATTATGCATTGACACTGGTGGAAAGATTACTATTGGATAAAAGAAAAGGCCCAAGAACACTCATGAATGAATTATAAAGTGATCCCATTTCCTTCCTTTTTTTTTTATTTTCACTTATATCTAATGAGCTACTTCATCTCATCTTGCCATATGAAAAACCACTGGAAACAATACATAATCCGAATTACTAATCATGTTATCAAGGGTTTTTTGCATCTAAGCATGAGAAACTAGCAATTCAGCTGAAGACACCAGAATACCAGATTCATGAGCCATTTTAGTGGGTCTTTTCACCCAACCAACTCTTGCAGGAAACTTAACAAAGATAGAAAAAAAAAATTTTAATGGGTTTTCTTCAACTGACAATATCATCCAAGAATCTCCACAAGAGAGTTGGCATGGAGCTGAAAATCAATGGGTTTTCTCAAACATGACCATGCCATATGAGAACACTTCAAAAAATGAAAACAAAAAAAAAAAAGGAGAGAGAGAGAGAACAGATTGAGGAATGACTCACCTCATTTCCTCATTCTTCTGCAAAGACTTGAAGAGATGGATTTTGGGAGTGTCAGAATTCAAGGCAGGGTAGGCTGAAAACACGAGTCATTTTCCTATGAAGAATCTGCTGGGAAATCTGAACATTTGAAAGATGGGTTTTTTTTACACTTGTATACACAGTAGGGCAGAATACAGCGTGGAATTGATGAGAATTGCTTCCGTACATGATTTCTCTTTGAATTTTTTGCTGGATGGGTGAATTCAATGAAGTTGAACAAGCACACGCATTTACTCTCATTTGGCTGGAAGTAAGGTAAAGGCCTTCACAGCTTCACCACTATGAACCGACTGCTGACCAAACCCACGTGTTTTTTTAATCTTAAACATTCTGGATAATAACTGCACCAGTCCCCTGGTTCTGTGCTCTAATTTGAAATGTCTGCCTCCTCCTCCTCCTCCTCCAGGGCCCCGTGAGGAGGGTTTGACTCCTAAAAATTTAAGCGCTTTTGTTAAGTCTCTGTTTGAAAGCTACTTATTGAAGTCAATTTTTTTAGTGGAAATGACAATTTGGTGAGCTCAACTTTTTGAATTTACTTTTTTACAGTGAAAGCAACAAAGTTGTTTAGCTTGAAAAATTAAAAAAAAGGCTTTTAGACTATAATTACTATATAACATATTAAAATATTTATAAAAAATAATTATATATAGAGGACCGTTTTATATAAAGAAAATAGGCACATATAAAAGTTTAGATGTGTGCTTAATTGTGTAAAATCTACAAGGTTGGCATCAATATGCAGATCCAGACCAATTCGAGCATGCCCAGAATAATATGACTCGGAAAACGGCCAGCTTAATTTTCTTACCCAGTTTCACTTTCCTCAACTGCATTAAAGAAGCGTCTCTCTCTCATAGGTAATCTTCTTCCAAAAGTTGATGGCAATGGCTCTGCTATCTTCCAATAGGTAAAAGGTCCTTGGATGGCCAAAAGGAGTAACAAGAGCTTGCCTTGCTCTATCCATGTAGCAGTGTGGAACTGCCTTTAATTCATCTAAGCAAACCTGCTCTCTTCGATGATCATGGATCTGATCTATGGTCCACAAGAAGAACACTTCTGGGATGAAGCAATAGGTAGAGAATCGGAAGAAGTTGGAATTGTTGATTAGGGGATCTGTGGTATTTATTCGGGGGGACCATGATTCCTAAGATGGTGAAAGGACCCTACTAGACGATTGCCGATCGTGTGTTATTCGTACAAGGAAAAACAAATGCTACGGATTCTAGGGACGTAATCACTTTCTGCCATCTAGGCTGCCACTTCCAGTAAAAGCAAAAAAAACCTTTTAAAACGTGAAGTGGATGAAAATCCGCTTGCTAAAAAAGCAAATTTCAAATTAGCATTTTAGAAAGTTGTTTAGCTTAAGAAGAAGGTATTTTGTTTTGGTTATTGCATGGAAGATACGTACATCACATAATTTAAAAAGAAGATGTGTAACTATAGTGAACATCTTCGATATATGTATATTATGTAGGAAGGAGGAAGAGACAATCAATCATTTATTTCTCCATTGTGAAGTTGTGGCTGTCATTTGGAATCATTTCATTGCTAGGTGTTAAATTGCGATTTCATGGATATCTAATAAGAAGGTGTGTCATGGAAATTTTCAATTCATCTTTAATGAGATCTGAAATCTAACTTTTACAATTAATGTAACTTTCGGTTATGAGTATAAGTCGACTAACTTAATAGCAAATTCTTTTGTCAAACAAGGGAATAAGAGAGTTACTCTATGGAAGCGGTTTGTTATGTAATTGTGGTGTAAGTAAGGTATACCTCTCTTGTGCCTTATTGTCTTTTTCTTTTTTGTGTTTGTCTCCTCTTTTAATGAAATTTTTATTGCCGCTTCTTAAAAAAAAAAAAAAAAAGGCTCGTTTAACATTTTCATTACCAAACTAACTTTTATGGTTTTTCACTTTTCAACAACCAGAAAGCCCCATGAGCACTTTTCATAATTCCAACCAAACAAACCGTCAAGTCCTTAAGATGGGCTTTTCAAATTTTCCTTTTTGCTTAATCCATTGACAAATCAGTCCTTGTTATAGTCAAATATGCATTAGGCCACATATCATCAAACTTACTTCATTTCAGTTTAATTTGTAAAATGCGCACTCTTGACGTGAATTTTACCATTTTACCGACAACCTGCCGTCGTCGTTGTATTCGTCAACTTATCAACTAACAAAATATACTTTACAACATTTTGTAAAAACCAATTTTCATTTCTTCTTTTTTTTTTTTAAATTCACACCTTGTAGTCTTTAAGATGAATCAAGAGGTGTGGGCGTTGAATTGTTTGATATTTGCTAAGAAGTTGGGTGTTTCTTTTGTTCCATAACCATAAAGTGACCTTTACCCATCACCATAAAGTGACCTTTACCCATCTCTTATAAGGATATTGTTATACTCTAATTTTTATTTGAACGACTCTTATGAAGCTCCTCTTCGTAAGTTTCATAGGTCTTGAGATTCTAGCGCATGCTGAGATTGTCAACAAAAATTTGCATTGGTTAACATCATGTTGTGACAGAAATGGTGACAGAGAAAAATAAATCTTTTTCCTTCCACTCCTAGCCATGGAAGGTAGTATAAGGGCCTAACTAGTAGAGAGAGCCCGCATACGCAAGGATAGAAGGGCATAGTATGACCTGCCAAATTGGTGATAGCCCTATTCATGCTTTACTCCTTGACCACTTATTAGAGGGGTGCAACTCAGTGGTCCGTTTCTCAACCATTGTCTAGGGTTCGGTAACTAGGTCTTCTCAATCCTTTACTTGCATGGAAAGTTATATCCTGTGCATGTACAATTGGTCTTCTCTCCAATTTGTGCTAGGGTCCACTCTCCCGTCAATTAGGTTTCTGATCGGTCTATTCCCTTTGGCTTAAAAAAAAAAGGGGCTTTACGAATCGAAATTATGGAGAGATAGTCCAACCTGTCATGATTACCAATTTCTAGATCTAATCTAATCTGCACTCAGTTGCGTTTGCTAACATTGAACACATGATGTACAGTGGTAAGATGGAATGTCTTGGCATGTGGGCCATGTAGCCACACATGGTGGACATTAAAGAGCCTCAACGGTTCTTATTGACTCTATTTTTTTTGTTCCTTTTTCGGTAAAACGGTTCTATTGGCTTATTCAGCCAATTAGTTTCTGTAAATGCAATATAAAGCTCAACTCAATACCCCAATCATATAGGGTGTGCCAAAGGGGCCGGCAAATCTAAGATACCAGAAATCACTAGTCTTACGACATGCAATTTGTCACACCTTGCAAAAAACAGATTTCATCGTGTATGTGCAATGGGCCAAAAATTAAAGCTAGAGGATATCTCGTGGACCGGTAGCCATTGAAAAATGGGCAACTAGGAAGACTTCTCAACTGTCCGGTTACTTCATGTCCATCAATTGAATAGTTATGCCGAGAATTTAAGGCCATGCAATTTAAGTCGATGTAGAAAGTCTTGAATTCGCCGGTCTTTAAATCTCTACCAACCTTCATGGGAGTGAAGATTACGTCTCATCCTCCTTTCCAACAAGTTTATGCAATGGTTGATAAAGACTTCGCTGAGTTGGGTCTAGAATAGGGGAAAAAATCCGGTAATTCATAACATTGATCAGATTCGTAGTTTTTTAATTAATTTAATGGTTTGATGACAAATTAATAAATCCTAAAATACATATATAGGAATTCATAGTTAAATGAGTAACATAGAGACGTAAATGGAACCTTGACTTTCTTTGTTTTGAATTACTACTTTAAAGGTTGGGTATTCTTCTTCATTTTCCATTAATTCTATTTCCATAAAAAAAAAGGTCATTTGGTGCTCATTTTTTCATATTTTCATTTGATAGTCATTTTTTAACCACTTACAGCATTTGGATTCTTATGCAATCAATTCTATATATCTATGCAAACAAACATGCCCATAATGTACTCTAAAGTGATTGAAGTAGGGACTACCCTCTCAAAGGGCGATTGAAAAATGGTATGCTCTTTTTTTTTTTTTTTTTTATGACCAAGGGTTTCCTCAGCAGTCTAACCTTTCGACATTTGGCCTCCGCCTCGGAGGTTATTCAATTCTGATGAGTAATGACGGTTCTTTGGGAGAGATACAGGCATGGCTACATATATAGCACACGAATATCGTAATGGGCGGGACTCGAATTTTGAAACCTTTGAGAGCAAACTCAAATCTTAAAAATAGTATGCTCATCAGTCCAACATCTATGTTGACCAAAGAGAGTTGGCAGATAATCAACTTCATTTACATACTGGTGGCCATTAAAGCCTCATCAGTTGAGACTCGAGATAGTTATTATCATGATACAAGAAAATAAATGAGCAAAACAAGAGCAAAACAAAATTTTTTGTGGTTCGTCAGGACATCTAAGAGAGAGAAATTTTTGTGATTACAATTTTGTGGAGTTTCACTCTCCTCACACACCTCTTAAACCAGGCAATATTTATATTTTATTATAATTATATCTCAGGACTTTTATACTTTTGTACAGTTTCCCTAATGGAATTTATTTAAGAATTTGACTCATGATCGACTAAAAAATAAAGAGATAGAATTGATGAAGCCAACTCAAATATCGGTGGGATATGACTTTGATGATGATCATAATAACGCCAAAGTGGCCCCAAGGCAAATTTTCTGATTTGGCCACTGAAACTTGTGGTTGGAGGCTCCTCTCCCATACCCTTGATAAAGGGGTGTACACCTATATGACCTCGCACCGGATGGATATATAACCATATTCCAGTGGAGAAATTGCCAAATAGAGAAACTCCTGTACAATGGTTGCTTCGAGAAAATAAATCTAGATATAATATATATGCCCATGCCTATTCGTGAGAAGAATTGCTGCAAAGTGCAAACCCCAAAACACCAGCCCAGCGACATTTAGCTTATCAATCCCAATAGGTTTTATATATATATATATATATATAAACCATAAGTTAATAATTGCGAGCAGCCCATTAAATTTTATTTTGATTATCTAATTCAAATCATTAAGTTTTACAATTAAAAAGATTGAGAGCGTTAATTTTTGGCAGATTACCATTCCACAGCGACCTCTTTTATCAATATAGCCAATGAGCCCATCAACATGCCATGTGCCACTTTTACCAAAATAGCATGCCACGTGGGTGAAAAATGGGCCAGGCTGCGCATGGAAGTCAACGTGGCGTGACACGAACATGGCACATACGCATGGGTTGTGCTGGGCATATGGGCCATGCTAGGCCGAGAGTGCCAGACCTACTGGCACGGCACGGCACGGCACGGCACGGCACGACTCTTAACAAGATAAAACAAGACTCAAAGCACCCCATAATGATTGGTTTTATATTTTTATGGAGTTTATATTTTCTTTTTTTAGTAAAAATATAAAAAATGTAGTTTTATACTTTATACTTTTTCTTATTTATAAAAATTATAAAAATTATAAAAATTTTAAAAGTAATTCTATTAAAAACTTTCAAGTAGAAGAGTTTCAAATAGGTTTCTTTCTAGTGGAGTAGGTCAAGTTTTGACCAAACCACTTCAATTTATTTCATTCTTTTCGTTCTATATGATTTTAAAATTTTTTAACCTTAAATTTGTTAGGTTTTTGTCTTGTATTCCGGTTTAGCCGGATGAGTCACTGGGTTAGCCAGGGACTGGTTTAAGGTCAAGGGTATTTTGGTAATTGTACCGGGGCTTTCTTGGTGGCCAAAAAAGCGGAGATTATATATTGTATAGTCTGTAACCCTAGACCTTGCGGCGGCGGCGTGGCGGCAGTTGCCCGTGGTGTTCTCACACCACGTAGGAGAGATGAAATGAGAGTGTGGGAATCTCTTGTATGCTTTACTTGTCATAGTGAAGATGTTCGTCCTCCTGTGCCCGTGGATGTAGCCCTATTTGGGTGAACCATGTAAATCTCGGTGTTTCTTCTCGTGTGGCTTGTTCTTGTTTGATCTTGTGATTCCGTGGATGTGCACAACGGGTAATTGTTCAGAAAATCACAACAATTGGTATCAGAGCCAAGGTTGGTATTCTTTGGATTTCTGAGCGAGGTGGAGATCGCTCGGTGGATTGACGGTTGTGTCAACCTCTAAGCCATAGAGCGATCTCCACCTCGCTCAGAAACCCGAGGAACACCAACCTCTTCTCTGATACCAATTGTTGTCGCCAGCCGCCACAGCCGCCAGTCGCCGATCGGGGGTCGTCGCCGCTGCTGTACACCGCCGCCCGTCCCACCCCGTTGGTCGCCGGCGCCACAGAAGACCTCGGCGTGTCGGCCGCTGCACACCGGGTTACAGACAGGGGTCGTTTGGAGAGACGACCCAGTCTTCTGGGTCTTGGGTCGGGTCGGGTCAGGTTGCCTGACCCGTGGAGAAGATGAGCCCAGTGAGAAGAGTTCAGATCGTTTCGGGTTTCGGGTTGGGTCCGACCCAACCCGCGGAGACAAGCCCGGCAGAACAGGTTCAGGTTCGGTTTTCAGGTTGGGTCAGACCCAACCCGCGGTGACAGCCCAACCCAGCAGTGCATCCAGAGAGTGCAGTTCCGATTCCGGGTCGGGTATGACCTGACCCATGTTCGCACAGCCCAATCCAGCAGCAGTGCATCCAGCAGTTCCGAGCCAGTTCGGGTCGGGTCCGACCTGACCTGTGTGCTGTTCAGCCCAGTGCAGCAGAGTGACGTCAGCAGTGAAGTTAGCAACGGTCAAAGGCCAGATTTGACCAGTTTCAACGGCTGAAATTGTTTCTGCGATATCTTGATCGTCCGATCGGAGATCCGTTTGCGCCTACGGATTCGTTTCGAGCAGATCTACGCAATGGAAGAGGTTGATTGGTTGTTTGACAGTCAAGGAGGAGGTTTGATCGATTGGAGCGTAGAAACTTGTTTCTGCGATATCGGAGTCATCCTGAGTCGGATTTTAGATCCGTTTCTTCCAGCGTGCTCGTGGTGACGAGATCTATAGTTTGATGCAGAAATTTGGAGGAGATCTGAACATATGTGGATTCAGGCTAGAATCAGGTCTACTCGACCTGGTTGTTGTTGCAAACCCAATAATAGGAGTCGCCGGCCTAGTTGCAAAGGGTTTGCTGATTCAAACGAAGTTGTTCGTTTGGGGTTCACATGATCGCATGTGATGATATTCATCTTGCCAGAGCCAAGCCGGAAAAGCAGCAAGGAGGAGCTGATGTATCAGCAGTTGATCGGAGGCTAGGTCAAATAGAGTTTTTTGACCGCTCGGAGGCAGAGGTTGTTCTACAATGGAGTCATCTGGACTTGTATTCCCGATCTGTTTTGCTTGCATGCTTGTGGTGATTGGATCTTCACAGTGATGTTGAAGATGGGGCAGGATGGTGAGTGATTCAGATGCCACTCAGATTCGTCAATGGTTTCGAGCTTTTAGTTCGAGGTGGAGTTTGACGAGATGAACTTTGCTCAAAGTTCATGTGCTGGTTCAACTTGTCAAAGTGTTGAAGAAGACTGCATCCCTGGTGCAGTGACGTGCCATTCAGCAGGGTATGTGAAGACATTGCCAGTTTTATCTCCTAGTAGCTCGAGTTGTACGGAATTCAAGCCAATGTGGAGATTGTTAGGTTTATGTCTTGTATTCCGGTTTAGCCGGATGAGTCACTGGGTTAGCCAGGGACTGGTTTAAGGTCAAGGGTATTTTGGTAATTGTACCGGGGCTTTCTTGGTGGCCAAGACAGCGGAGATTATATCTTGTATAGTCTGTAACCCTAGACCTTGCGGTGGCGGCGTGGCGGCAGTTGCCCGTGGTGTTCTCACACCACGTAGGAGAGATGAGATGAGAGTGTGGGAATCTCTTGTATGCTTTACTTGTCATAGTGAAGATGTTCGTCCTCCTGTGCCCGTGGATGTAGCCCTATTTGGGTGAACCATGTAAATCTCGGTGTTTCTTCTTGTGTGGCTTGTTCTTGTTTGATCTTGTGATTCCGTGGATGCGCACAACGGGTGATTGTTCAGAAAATCACAACAAAATTCTATATATATAAATATATAACAACATAAAAAAAAACATGGAACATTAGGTACGGCCCAAACCTTGCCTGCAACCGGTGCGGCACGAGACTACTCATTAGTGTGCCGTGCCCAACGTTCACCTTTGACACCCGTACGTGTCTCTATATCAGTCTGATCACTTCAACTAAAGTGGCCAAGGTGGTCAATTTAGCGCATCTTCTCCTGGGACCGAGTCTGCTTTGAGAACTCATGCCATCGACACCAGCCTCCTAGGAAAACCTTCTAATATTTAGGATTGACGAAAGCCCTAAGATATTACAAAAATAAAGAAACAACAGTTGTTTGGCAAACCCACGTGTCACTTGGAGATTGATTGTTAGGTATGTCACTCTTATTTTATTATATGCGCTTTTCTATCCACACGTATGAGCTATCCTCCTGGCCTTTCTTTCCATTTGTGTGGGCTATTTAGATTCTGATTTTATAAGCTGGGAACTAAAAAAAAGGGAGAGAGAGAAGGAAAAATAAGACATAAGTTCATAGGATCACATAGCACTTCAGATCCCCTATCATAGCTATTACATGGGACCATGTGTTGCATGCCAAGAACTCCATCATGAGGCCCATTTGGAGATATAATTCGGACCATTCAATATGAATTCCATCCTCTTTAGTGATATATCCTATTGAAATAAAATTTAAGAATACGCTTCTAGAGGGGATGTGATTGTCTCTATATAGGGTTGCCCCTATATGGGGCCCATGATGGAGATCCCAACATGTGTTGCACCTTTTCTATCTACAAGCTGCGATATGGATTTTGGAGTTTAAGTCTAGTCCAAGTAACTCTCACCCCTTGCGTTCTCCGGATACTATGTGTGCCGCAATGTATGAATCCCTTAGAGAATAGTTCCTACTTGTTAGAATCAGGCAACTCTAGGCCCAAGGCCGAAGGTCCAAATGTTAGGTTGGTAAGGGATACACTAGGTCATAAAAAAAAAAATAAAAAATTGTTGTGAATCATAGTCATCAACAATATTGAAGTTCTAAAAAAAAATACTGAAGTTTTATCTCATTTATTTAGATTTGGATGAGCTTCGCAAACATATGCTTTCACTTTCAGAAAGTTTCCAACCTTTCCAATATTAAGGATCCCTTTTTAAGCTGCATGTGCTGGCAATGAGCATAATTTACATCATCAGAGTTGTGATAAATGTCTTGTATTCTATGGTGATTGACATTGGAGGATATATCCTACACCTGGTCATACTATACACTGGTCATTAGAGGTATTGTCATAATTTGTACCAAATACATAATTATTCTATAATATGGTTGTTTAGGTACACTTGGTCATACTATATACTGGTCGTTAGAAGTATTTTCATAATTTGTACCAAATATATAATTATTCTATAATATGGTTGTTTAGGTTTACAGAAGGCCTGAGGAGAGTGGCACCTAGTAAATTTGAAGTCTGGTTTTTAAAGGATAATTAAAAATTGCTTTATTTGTACCATAGATGATGGCACATTGCCAAACTACACAAATCTTCTTGTTGTTGGATGTTTATTTATTGCATCATGATGTATAGTACTATTTGTAAACAGAATAACAATTCTGATGCTAATATTGCCAAGTTGATAACCACTGGTTTCACTGGGATATTAAAAGGCTGGTGGGATAACATCTTGGCTGAATTACAACATCTTGAAATTCTCACTGCTAAGAAAATTGTTAAAAACAAAAATACTCAACATCAAGATATTCATGAAGATGCTATTTATACTCTAGTTTAGACTATTATTTTACATTTTGTAGGCCCTTGGGATAACCAAAGGAAAAAAAGTCGTAAACTATTACAAAATTTAAGATATCCAGCTTTAACTCATTTTAGATGGTATAAAGATGTTTTCCTTGCAAAAGTTATGCAAAGACATGATGCTAATAGTGAGCATTGGAAAGCCAAGTTTATTGATGGACTTCCAAATCTATTTGCTAAAAGAGTTAGTAAGAAACTCAGAAACAAAAATGATGGGATAACCATCCCATATGTTCAATATACATATGGACAATTAATTATTGTTGTCCTCCAAGAAGGACTATCTCTTTATAATGATTTGAAATTACAATATCAATTAAAAAGAAAAAATCTTACTAGTAGGAAAGAATTAGAAGAATTCTGTAACCAGTTTGCTTATGATAGTTCAATCAAATATCCTAAAATTAGAAAATGATCAAAAGAACCTAAAATCATACGTAAGAGGAAAAATCCTTCCTCTAAATATGTTAAAAAAATATGAGTCAAAGACATTTCTTGTACTTAAAAAGAAGATGCATAAAGGAAAGAGAAAAGCCAAATCAGAAATTAACTGTTATAAATGTAGTAAAATTGGCCATTATGCTAATAAGTGTAAAGGAAAACAAAAATTAGAAAGTCTTGAAATTGATGATCATCTTAAGCAACAATTATTTAAATTAATGCTTAATTCAAATTCCAGTTCTTCAGAGGAACAATCTGAGTCTGAAGAAATAGATATCCTAGAATCTTCTTTCGAAGAAGATCAGGATAATAATAAAAATTGTCCTTGTTCTATTAATGAATGCTCTTTTTCCGATAATTATTGGAAGGCTATTGTTGAAATGAATTGATTGAGTATTAATGTGCTTACCAGCTAACAACAATCTCTTATTAATTTTGTTGACCAAGGACAAGATCCTCAAATCAGTCAAAAATTAATCGAAACATGCATAACAATGTATATTAAAGATGAAATAGTAGAAGGAACCATTGTTCCAATAAACCATTATAGTTTAAGAGAAGTCTTAAAGACTTGATAATTAAAAAGAGTCTAACCCAACTTCTTCATCTGATTTAAAAATGGAAGTAAATCCGATTGAAGCTGAAGTTCGACAATTGAAAGGATTTCAATTCAAAACAGTTCAAGATATAATTTCTGTTGAAAATAGGATTTCAAAACTTGAAGAAAATAATTCTTCTTCCAAAGAAGAAAATAGATCTTCTTCCCTTCTTATGAAATTCCTAAAAAAGAAGACTATTTTAAATCTTAAAGTGGCATGTTCTTATAACAATTGTTATAAATAAGGAATATGCAATATCTAGGGCAATAGCATTAGCGGACTTTGGAGCAGATCTTAACTGCTTCCAAGAAGGGTTAATTCTGATCTAATACTTTCAAAAGACCACAGATAGTCTTAGCACTGCTAGTGGACCAAAATTATCCATAAATTATCAATTAAAAAATACTCACATATGCAATAATGGTATATGCAAACCAACTCATTTTTATCTTATCAAGAATCTTTCCCAACAAATTATATTGGGAAGTCCTTTCCTTGCTTCTTCTACTAGTTTTAATAGGAGATTTGACAGTCATAAAATTTGGTTTAACTTTATAACTGAACTAAGGACTAAAATCCTTAATTTTGTTGATCTTAAAGAAAAACATATTTATTTCTTACGAAAAGAATAATGTTTTTAAACATAGAGCAACAATTGTTGCATCCTCAAACCAAAAATAAAATTGATAGAATCTATCAACAATTTATCACTGAAATTTATAGTGATATTCCTAATGCTTTCTGGAATATAAAACAACATATTGTTTCTCTTCCTTATGAAAAAGATTTTGATGAAAAGTCTATTCCTACTGAGGCTTGTCCAAGCCAAATGAAAAAGGAATATTTAGATCTTTGTAAAAAAGAAATCCAAAATCTTTTGGATAAAAAATTAATAAAAAAAGCTATTCTCTTTGGAGTTGTACTGCGTTTTATGTAAATAAAAATACGGAAAAGGAACGAGGAGTTCCTAGATTAGTAATTAATTAAAAACCCCTAAATGATTGTTTGAAATGGATTAGATATCTAATTCCTAATAAAAAGAATATGCTTGATCGGCTTCATTTTACAACAATTTTCTCCAAATTTGATTTAAGATTTGGTTATTAGCAAATTCAAATTGCTGAAACAGATCGTTATAAAACTACTTTTACTATACCTTTTGGACATTACGAATAGAACGTAATGCCATTTGATCTAAAAAATGCCCCTTCCGAATTTTAGAATATTATGGTTGAAATATTTAATCCATATTCAGAATTTTTCATTGTCTATGTGGATGATATCATGATATGTTCAAAATCTACTGATCAACATTTTAAACATCTTATAATCTTTAAAGATATTATCAAAAGAAATGGGTTAGTTGTATTTGCCCCAAATATGAAGCTCTTTCAATCTACTGTTCGATTTTTGGGACATAATATTCATCAAGGAAAATCATCCTTACTGATCGAAGCATTGAGTTTGCGTCCAAATTTCCAAATGAGTAATAGAGAAAACTCAATTTCAAAGATTTCTTGGCAGTCTGAATTATATTTCAGACTATTATCCTAAGTTAGCCCAAGATGTGGCTATCTTTTATGATCGTCTCAAGAAAAATCCCTTTCCTTGGACAAAAGCTCATACCAGAGTCATCAAACAAATCAAACTTAAAGTCAAACAATTACTTTGTCGCGTAATACCAAATAATTTACTAAATGCTCATCTTTTCATAGCATTCATCTCATTATTCATCTCTTTTTCATTTCATTTCCATGATTAAGGATTTATTTGATCTAGAGATTTGGGGGTTTGCACTCTAAAAGCTTTAATTTGAATTTTTGGAAGCACCTAAGGTAAGTATATGCAAGTGATAACATGCATTGATGTATTAATGATTAATTCTTTTGAAATTTTTATGTTTTAGCACATTAGTACAATTCATCATCTTCTTGTTTCATAAATGAGGATGTCTTGGTGGGGTGGAAATAAATTTTAAATGAAGAAATGAGAGTTTGGATTTAATGCAATGGAATGGAAGTAAATGGCTTTTAGTATGCTATGCTAGATGTGTAAAATGATGGGTTTTGTGTAGGAAAAGGATGTGATTGATTTTGGTGAAGTTCCGACTCAAAACGAGTCAGATCTGAAATCCCATCGCAGGCCCAATCGATCACACACATGCTTAATCAATCGGATGGAATGTTTATAGAAATTCGTAACATCCAATCGATCAGATGAACATCCGATCGATTGAATTACCCTTCTGGGATCGATCCGATAGGATCTAATCCATTTAATTATTTATTCATTTTATTTATTTTTCTAATTCTAAAGCCTTTATAATCCAACTCCATTTGGCTCAACTAAGTCAAATATACTTTAGGAAATGTTGAACTTGATTATGAGATCAAGTGTGACATTAGAATGCTAAGGGGTCGTTTGTTTTTTTCATATGTGATGTGAAAATGAATTACATATATAAATTACTTATATGTGAAATACAATTTTTGTTTGTTATTTTCACACTCTTTCAAATGTGAATCTTAATTACACCAGTGGTTGATATGTATTTTAAAAATATCTTAAGATCCATGTTGAATCAACACTTGAAATTTGACCTTTTCACTAAAAATGACTTTTTGAACAAGATTAACGGTTCAGATCATGAAAATGGGGCCCACAAAATCTCAAAAATTAATGTCAACGGCCTGCATTGTTTCATAAATATCTCATAAGGTAAGATGATCCAATGGTTGAAATTTTGTACCATGGTCGTTATCATCATTTCAAACATTTTGGACGGTTCAGATCTTGCATTTAAAGCATACAAGATGCAAAAATTAAGAAAAACTGGACTGGCAGTATGCATATAGTGGCTGAAACGTTCTTTTTAAGATATCTCAATATCTATGATGAATCAAGATATGAAATTTGGTTTCTTAGCTTAAAATGGCATTCTGAATTAGATGAACGGTTCGGATTATGATAATAGGGCCCACAAAATCCTAGAATTGAAGATTAACGGCCTGATTTGTGTCATAAAGATCTTATAATGTAAGATGATTCAATGGTTGATTTTTTGCATCATAGCCATTTTTAGCATTCTAAATAACTTGGACGGTTCGAATCATGATTTTGGTGGCCAAAAAATTAAAAAAAATAAAAAACGTGCAGGGCATGAAATACTGTTCACGCCCTGTACCAACGCCTCATGAAAGGGGGTGGGAATCCTTTTCACACCTATTGAGGTGTGAAAAGTTTTCACTCTTTTTGCTTTTGATTTACACACTAAAATCATATGAGATTTACACACCACATGTGTAAAACATAAAAACAAACATAAATGTGTGAAACCATTTCACATGAGTAATGTTTGCATATGTAAATGGCAAAAAACAAACGACTCCTAACAGAACTTTATGACCGTGTTGGACCTTGACGTTGGGAACCCATATACTTTACACTTGTCTAACAAAATCAAATGTGATAAATAAGAAAAATGTTACTAGCCATTCATCCTTGTTAGATGATTCGATTTGTTCTAATGTTATGCCTGTCGTGTATAAGTATAAGGAGCCCAGTGGCTAAATTTATACACAATGCGACACCAAGATTTTGATAATAACTAGCATTGGGATCCTTATGGTCATGTTGAAGTCGACAACTAAAGACGTGAGCATCTTAATTAGTTTGGCTTCTAATTTATCATTTCCTCTTAATTAATTAGAAATTATGCATATTTAAATGACTTTTAAATCCTTTACTTACTTATGTCATCAGTGCAGTAGCATTCCTTTCATTATCTCACATTTGCTTTTGTTATTATTGATTGTTGTTGATATCATTATACTTATATTACTATAAATGTTAAGTCAATAAGTTCTGTTAAAATGGTAAGTATGAGAGCACGATGGTGTTATCTATTCTGTTTGTATTGACTCATGAATTCGGCACCACTGAGTTGGATTCTATGAGGCCCAATGGAGCTAAGTATAGGTTGAAATTTTATGCACCACTGCAGTTGGTTTTCAGTGGAGTAAGTCAACACTCCTTGAAGCAGTCAGATTAGTTACCTGATCTCCTGTTGTGTTCTAATACATGTCTCTCTTTAGGGAGGATTATAGTTATATTATTTGCCATTTAGTTGTTATATTTCTACTATTTTAATTCCTTGCATTATGTTTTACCTTATGCTGACATACTTAAATTTCGGTTTTGCCCTATTTAATTAGTATATCCTTAATTTTATTTGAAACAGTGTGTTTAGTGTACTATTTGCTTATTTCCTGTTGCATTATCGTACTCGGGGTGTTACCCTTAGTCTTGCAGGACTTGATCCCGATAAAGATCTGATTATCGATGCACTTCTAAAGGTTGGCATAGCAATGCCTTCAGGATTAGACAAGTGCGGACAGGATGACGTTTTTTACTAGTCATCAATTTGTAGAGCAACATAGGTTTTGTTGGGCTTCTGGGATATAGGCCACGATAGCTCTTTTTATCATATCATCATGACTTTAGAATTGGTTTATGCTTATTTCTTTTGAGGGATATATATCATACTTCCATGATGCACTTTTTGCACTTTATCACTTGACATGCACTCAGTTATGTAAGTTATACATGGGATTATGATCATTTTGATAACGCTTTAAGTAGTTTAATTATGAAGTTTTTAACTAGGTATTTATTTAGGCTCATCTGCTATCACAGAGTGCTCATCAGGTGCACTACGCACTAAGTTCCACAGTTAGATTTAAATATTTATGTATTATGGATCTTCCGTACATATGAGAATTGTGAAAATTTCCTTAGAGTGGTTTATGTTAGCCTTAGTATGGCATAAATTACTACGTAATTACGCATGCCCCGTCGCGGCCTATCTATATTGACCTAATTTCCGGTCCCGGGCATAACGCATAGTAAAGAAGCCTAGTCCCACAGCCACAAAAAAAGAGGAACTCATGATCAAACCCGAACAATTAGGTGAAAAACAGAGAACCGAACCAACGGGGTAAGTCATGTTCTCTTGTTCCTCTCTTTCAATTCTTAAAATACTTATGCAGCCACATTCATTCATTCCTTATCTCTTGATTTGTTTTTTAAATCCTAACAGAGAACTTAAATCTTACAGAGACCTTAAAAAAATTAGGGCCTCTTATTTCATTTGGCACTCTTGCTTTCTTTGCTGGCCATTCATTTCACAGGCTTCAAATTAATAACTATGCTGACGTATTATAGTGGTTAAACTACGATTATATAATTTAAACACAGATATCCTGATCATTATTACTAATTTATTTTTATTTAGTTTCTGGAATCTATATCATTAACGTGCATAAAGAAATTTCAAATTTCAACAGTCTGGCTCATTATCATATATTTATTTAAGTGATAGTTCTACCTTTTTCTAAGGCTTTATTTATTTTGTTTGTTTCAAAAGCAGATCTCAACGATACAATAATATATATTTCATTTTTTTTATTTTTTTTTACCCAAGCAAGGGAGCTTGGACTCATGAGAGCACCCGACACAAGTTAGACAAGATCACCCCTCGCATGTAGAGAGAAAGCACCCCAAAATGCAGGGAAAGACCCAACGATTGAATCATAATCATCTAGGTTAAAGGTGGGTTCCGATTAAACTAGGGTTTCCTTTGAGAGTAATTATCCCATGCACAGGATACAACAGAAAGTGGGGTATATGAATAGCTTTGATAAATTTTCTCCCTAGAGTCTAGTTTGGCTCCAATGATTATAGAAATATACAAATTATCTCGAACTAAGTAATATATATTATTGAAACAATATATGTACTATGTGTCCAACCAATGTCAAAATTCGTAAAAAAATAACAGCCTTGAAAACTGAGTACACCCAAAGCCATCATAAAATTTCAAGTCATTTTTTTTAAATGACGGTTTAGCGCTGTCGAGAAATTCGCAAAAATAAAAAAAGACGACTCTACACTATTGGTAATAAACGACAGTCTTCTACCATCGTTTTGATGAGTTTTGTTGTAGCATGTATGCATCCCGAGGAAATTGTCTTTATTCATCAAAATTGGATAACTCCTAAGGTAAAGGCTAAAGATATAAAGGCTAGACTGGCGAGGAATATCTAAATTATCAAATATATATATATTATTGAAACAATATTAGATAACAATAATTTTATGAGTGAGTTCGAGCACAATATCAACCGCCTACACTGCTCAATTCAATTTGAGAATACCACTCTTCATGAGCGTGAGATATAGCATAATCTGGTCTAGATATCTTCCATGTCCAATAATTTTAAATGGATATGTTATCTATTATAAGAGAGAGGGCACATGCACCTTTTAATTACCTGAACCATTGGTACAGTGGGCCCCCAGTAAACGGCCAATGTGAAAAAAAACCTTAGGACATCGTATTCAAGATATTGTTGTCTAATGATCGAATGGCCGAGATCTTAAAATCTCTGAAAGGTAAAAAGAATAGTCCATCCAGTATGGAGCCATTGAAATAATAGACTGCACGTTCGAGGGTGGCTCCACTTGCACAAGTGGGTGAACTTCACGTGGAGGACAAATATTGGCTTGCGCGCTTAACTAGCGAAGCATGTCCAATGGGGAATTTCCTGTCAGTAATTTAATAATAGGTGCAAGTGGCCTTTCCCTTATATATATTATTCGGGTTCTCTTCTTTCTGTGTTTTTTTTTTTTGGTAAAGATATTATTTGAATTCTTAATTGATTATAATTTCAAATTCCAACAAACTTTAGTGTCTTGAAAAATTATTTTAGTTTCCAAAGTTTGAACTTCATGTAATTGAATTACCTAAGCTTTTATTGTGATAAGCAATTAAAAATAAGAACCAAAGGTGAATTATACAAATGAAAACTGACTAAGAGAATATAGGAAATGAATATCCAAGTAGGAAAGTTAAGTTTTCATCTACATCTCCATCTTACATTCTTCATTTGTCCCATCTTTAATAATTATTTGGTGGAGCTCATTTTATGATGAATTCCTTTATATTTTGTGCAAACAACACATAGGAAATAAATCACATGAAGCCAATTGGTCATGAGTTAAACTATTTGAATAATTTGCGGGAAACATGATTTGAAAAAATATATTTGAAATTCTCTTGACATATATTGTTCTAATTTTCATTTAAAAGAAAATTCTTTAACTTTATCAATCATATATAATTATCAACCCAAAGATGCTGCTTTTACATGTTATTCTACCTTCAACTTTTGAAAAATTTGAGAGAGACATCATTTGGAAAATTTGAAATTTTCGTCCCATGAATTCTTTAAATCTCCATGTTAAAGAAAAATCTATAACTTCATCAGTCATATAGAATATTAACCCAGAGATACTTCTTTTACATGTTATTATACCTTCAACTTTTATGGCGTGTCTGCACAATAAGAGAATTACGCACTCCCCGAAGGTGCATTTTTATGTGATAGAGAGAGAAATTTCGTGTTGTTCATTGCTAAATAAAATACCAAAATCTTTAGAAGTGGGTTTTGCTCAAAGGGAAGTATTAAAAAAAAATATCTATATTGCCCTTATTATCACCTCAAGGTATCAAAGCCAATTGGTTAGGCAAAAAAAAAAAAAACTTAATATAATATCAAAATCAATTGATTGTGAGTTTGAATCTTAAGAGAAATGACTCGGGGCAATCAAAATAATAAAGTGTTACCAAAAGTACACCAACCCTGTTCCACTTAAGGGAGAGTGTTGAAGAGTGTGCTCCATTGGTTCGAATTCTAATAGGAATAACTTGGGCACTAAAAAAGATTTGCCAAAAGTGCAATAGCTGGATTCCAACTTCATCCAAAGTGGGAGTATTAAATAGTATTAATGCTGCATCTACTAATACCTCTAAGTTTGGTAGGAATGATTAGCTATTTAGGTGGAGCCCACTCCTAAATACAAAATCCTTCTTTAGTACAAAAAAATGTAAAAGAAAAACCTTATCATGAAAAACCTTTTTTGTGTGAGGAGAGTCACACCAAACAACAAAAAATAGTGAAGTGAAAATTCACTCATAAAACGCTTCCTTGGATATCAGACAGCCTTCAGCCTGGCTGATAAAGGTACTAGAAGGGGGAAGTTAACAAAATGAGGGAATAATAATAACATAATCCACCACAAAGATTATCTTTCTTTGATTGGGATCTCCAGTCTCTACAATCCTAAAAAACAGGAAAACGTGAAAGAGGAGGAAGGGGAAAAAAATAGAAATTTCTCACAGTCCGAATCAAAGTGAATGCATATAATAAAATCTCGAAACATGAAATATTAGGCAAAGTTCCTACGAAACCTATGCTGCTGTCTTTCAAACCTTAAATTACCAATGTTCTTCTTCTTTTTATATTTTTACACATAATTGTTTTATTTAATATAAATTATACATTCTACATCATCCAGGATAGTTAAACTATCACAATTTAAACTTAAACCAATGTTCTTAAGTATATTATTCTCTCTCTGTTGTTCTCATGGAAATATATTTTTTTTATATATAAATTTGTCCGTGAATGAAAGTGCGTGGTTGTGGCCTACCATCTATTGGTTCTGGGTCAATTTCTGGTCATAAAAAGAAATCAAAGTAAGCGACATGGGAGATTTTGTCAGCAATAGATGAGCTGGGGCACATGCAAGAGTTTCTGCGATGCAAGTATAACACCACCTATGTGTAAATATCATTTAACATCGACGTCATGTGGCACGAGGAGATTGGGCCACAGCTTTTACAAGGCAAGGTTGGGCCCAGCTAGGCCTCACCTATTAACAGACCTATTGCTCATAAAATATGAAAGTCTGGGTTAGGCCAGGGACCAGATCCTCTCTTTGGTAAGGCTGTAAATGAGCGGGGTTAAACCCAGGAAAACTGAAATTTAGGTGGGTCAACCATCATAGGTTTTTCTGGGTAATGGGAATTTCATTCAACAGGACAAAAAATTAAGACAACAACTAAATCTTGAAAAGACACATCTCCACCCCATCAGAAAAACCATAATCCCAGTACAAACTTTTAACAAAGGCAGTAAGCACACTTAGCCAAAATATGAGCAGCCACGAGGTCCTACCGATAAAAAAGAAATCAACAGGAAAGACAACTACAATAGTGCTGATTAAGAGACCTTTGTTATAATGATGAATCATGAGTAGAATGTAATAAGAGAAGTCTATCGAAGGATTTAGCTCAAAATAAAATGGAACGGAGAAACAGAATTAATATAGCCAACCCCAACATGATTGGGATAAGGCTTTGATGATGATGATGATCCTTAAATCATCATCATCATCACCACAGCCTTAACCCACCCACATTGCGATGACTATATGAGTTGTGTTTTGCCATTCTAGTCCATCCTTAAATTAAAAAAAAAAAAAGGTAGAAAAGAAAAGTTCTTTCAAAAAGGGCTACCATGTTAGTTGTACAACCACCTTGTCAAAGAAGAAAAATAAAAAATACAAAATAAATCAGGTGGTCAGTGAATTCGGCAGATTATCTGAATTCAAATTCATATCATCCTTTTTCATTTGATTGGTAGATAAATGGTGTTAAAAGTAGCAAACTTTAATAGTGGGTCTACTTATTTTAGTTCCTTTAATGTAGATTGGTTGAAGGTGAGTTGTATTACATATCATAGCCTCATGAGCATTGAAAAGGGATCAGAAACATGAGAAATACCAGTTGTCTTAGATAATTCAAAACTTCTAAAAGAGGGTTTTGAAAGGCATTCATCAACTTGACTAAAAAAAAAATTGGATTAGGTAATTGTAAAATGCCAATATTCAACAAAGAAGACCTCTACTTTTTAAACTTCATGAGCGTTTTGTCTTTATTGACTACAGAATCTCTTCATTTCAACTTAAAGGTCCTTTGTTCTGTTAAAGAAGCATTACACCCTTTCCTTTAATCATGTTGTTGGCATCACATAACTTTCTATACTATTATTATTGTGATTAGTGATCAATTAGGTTAGTTTTTCCTTTTTGTTGTTAATTAGGATTGGTGTTTGGGGAATTTGAAAGGGCAGCATCACATCATCTATCTAAATGCCTTTTCATGTATATGAACTGATGAAATGGTCAAAATCAAGCATTTAGTTTGAGTAGACATAGTCAAACAATCTTTTCACCAGCCATGTTCTGGTCGTATAAGGGACCGACCGCTGGATGTTGAAAAAAAAGGGGCAGCTGGCAGATGATTTTCCCCACAAATTAGTGTAAAAAATACCCCTGGTATTTTGAGAGTAACAAATAGGTAGTGTTTTTTCATTTAACTAGGTGGAAATGATCAATTTAGTCCTAGGATTGGACCTAACTTGGAACTGCTGGAATGGATATGGATCTTAGGATTGGACCTGACTTGGAACCAAATCTGATTAAATATAATAGGTTTGGGTCTCAGACAAACCAAATGAAACGCAAACTCAGGTAATTAAACCATTTGGGTTTGGGTATGGGTCTTGAGATAGGAATGCGACTTGGACCTAAGCGGTTGGGTCTCAAGCCCTTTGCACTCTGCCCATACACAACCCATCTAGAAATCTAGTGTGGGTGACAGAACAATGTTGGTCACAAACACTCTCGCTCACTCTACCAAATCCCGTATGACATGGAGGTTTTCTCGGAAAAAAAGATGTCCTCCCTAATAGAAGTGTTATGGGCTGATCCAGGCCACACTAAGCCTGACCTGGTTTGAGTCAAAGGTTGGGGTTGCAAAGTTTGTTGAGTTAGGTTTAGTTCTGAGCACAATGGCTAGCATGTATTCACCCAAAAAGAACTCGGCTCTTTCATAATTGGAGTTGGAAAGCTCAACCCAAACTGAACCTGAAAGTTGAAGAGGTCACTGGAACCGTAGGTTAAACCGGTCAGAATCAGGTTGACAGGGAATGATGCCATGAGTTGGGTTGGATTAGGTTGGCACGTGGATTAGTAAGTACAGACCCAAACCCATTTATTGTTTGGCTCATAGGTTGTTCATGGACGGGTCGGTATATCAGGGCCGGACCAAGTTCCAAAATAAATGTCCAAGCGTAGCAAGCCTGAATCAGGCCTCAAGTGGTTGGTCCAAGTCTGGCCAGGCGCCAGTTTGCTTTATAATGATAAATAGAGTTTTTTGTCACAGGTTTCAAGTGGTAGCTCAGGTGGTTTTAACACCCGGCATGTGATGATTTTGAGTCCCCTCATCCCATCGGGCATGTGCTCGAGTGCAATCACCACTTGAGCTATTTATTTATTTTTTTTTTGTTGGTCTGGGTCAGAAATTGCCGGCCAAAGTTTTAGGCACAGGGTTGAAGATCTACCTGACATTTAGATGGGCTAGGCTGGGCCTCTATATGCTTGTCCGCCGAGTTGGGAGGACATTTGAGACTGAATATAGGAAAACGGCATCCATGATGCATGTATTACGATGTCATCTTTCCTCAACAAAACAACTCAGCTCAAATAAGTAACTACAATCCTTTATTCACTTTGGTTCATCCAATGCAGCTAAGAACCCAGTTTTCAATTTTTTGTGTACTAACAACTCTATTACTGTGGGAACCTTGTAGTTCTCAAGTTCAAGTGAACTACTTTGGATCAAAGAAGGTAACGTTATCATAGCTTCCAAGTCAGTTGTCCATGATGCAATCCGTTTTTAATCATACAGGTCTTCTCGATCTGGTGAGACTTCTGTCCAAACTTCCTAACTAAAGGAGTTTTAATAACAGTCTAATGATTTGTTTACTTACAGATCATCATGATTTTAGCCGCGATAATTCTAGCTTTTAGGCCCATGGGATATTAGGCATAACTTCCTGGGAAAATTGTCAAATGAGCATGACTTGGCGTAGACACACATAAGTCCAGCCCACTGTAGTCTAGGCCAGTCCAACAGAACGGGTGCATGTACTTCGCTAATAGGCAGGGTCGGAGCCCATCTTTAACGCATTAGCTGAATTTGGGCCTAAAAGACCTGATAACTAAATGAATCTGTCTTGGGCAAGCTTCACCCCATTCCATCCTGGCTCGAGTTGACCCTGAACATCCCCAGGTGGATGACTATCCTCTCTCTCTCTCTCTCTCTCTCTCTCTCAAGGAGTGCACCTTTTCACATATGGACGATATGCTCTCAACAAGGTTCATCGGCTGGTGCTGTCATCTCTGACTAGAGAGCGCAAGGGGTCATTAGAGATGGCAGTGGTTGGATCAGACAGGGAAACCTCTCTTTCCCCTCTCCTATTGGGATTGCTTGGTAAGATGATCAGGTTTTAAGGTGCATGCAGGCTTACTCATTTCACTACAAGTTAGGTTGTGGTCAAGTTCAGCTTTTCACGGCCGTGCTTATGGGTGGAGTCGGTGGGACAAAGCCCGGTGTACGAGCCCATGAAGCTATCAGGCCTTATTTTCTGACATGGATTGAGCCCATCGATTTGAAAGTTACCGTGCTAAATAGTTTGGACTGGGACTGTCTCTAAAGTAAAAGAAAATAAAAATGCCAGTCTGGCCGGACTAGCTACTGGCCATGAAATGTCCATGTGCAGCTGTTGAGATGAAAACCCAAACCAAGTCCAACTCAATACATGTGGGACTAGCGCTGGCCCAGCCCATGAGAAGACCTAATCTGCTCATTATAATGAATTAACTCATAAAAATACCATTTACAAAATATAAATATATCTATTTTTAAAAAATGTTTAAATGTCTTCTTGAATTAGAGAGAGCTTGTATTAGACCTAATTATACTATATTTTTTGATAACCCAGGTAAGGGAGCTGGGAGCGATAGAACCCATGCCAATGTGAGTAACCCTCGAGTGAGGAAAGGGAGCCGGCTGGTAAGGGAAGGTGCCATACAAATGGATCGAACCCTGCCTAGTCATGTGAGAATTGTGAGAATTGATGCATCTTACCATTGAAGTAAGGCGTCATTTTCAACGTCATCATTCTATATGATGACATTTTTAGCATCATATCACATCCCAAACCAAGAATAAAGCAAGTCGGGCCAGATATGGATCTATCTTGACCCCTACCAACCCGACTCACTGCGACCCCCGCCTCCTATCATCAACAGGGAAAGAGACATTAGTAGATTGATCCATCATCCGGTGGGCCCCATCACGGATGGGAGGCAACCTTGTAAGAGGACACTATCTCGATTATTCTAGCCCTTCAACTCTGCCGTATGTGAGAAGGGAAGAGAAGTGATGGTTACAGAAGTAGGGAAAGTTGAGGGTCATGACCACAAGTTTATATTGTTAACAGCCCAGATGCCCACATGTCTTGGGACCCACAATGGACATGGTTTTGAGGCCACATGAAAGTTTCTAACAATATCTAAGTATTTTTTTTTCCCAACCCTCGTCCTGCATACAAGTCATGGCCACTTGAGAGAAGACAGCTGCTCCAATTTGGGCCTCATAAAACATAATAAAAAAATGATGCTTTAAATTTAATTATCTAATTGTAATGATGACAAATTTTTAGATTCCGTCTATGTACTTAGTGATTAGAAAAGTGGGCCCCCTGGGTCTCTACCGGGGAAATGGGAGATTAGTACTTGTAGAGCATCTCTCCATAAAGTGCCAAAATTCTCGTTTACATCACATTTGTAATTATATGCTTCGATTTCATACAGAATAAATAGCTTAAAATTTTATTAAAGTTTGTATTCCCTAGGCTATGTTTGCTTAGCGAAAAAATAGAGCTCAAGAAGAGCATAAAAAGTGACTGATGTGATAAAAAAGAATTATACGAAAAATACTGGAGGATTTCAGATAATAAAAGAATTCAAAGAAAGGGAGGCCGGAGAGATGGAAATCAATTATTTTAGGAATACATGATTTTAGAAACGTGTTTATACAGTTTTTAATGAAGGACAAAAGGAGTCTAGAAATTTTTTTGGCGATTAGGTGGATAGTACCAGAGTGCTCGAAAGTGCCATGCGGCGGTTCCACTTTGAAAGTTGAGTTTGAGTTCTCATATTATATGACTAGCAAAAAGGGCCCGTGCTAAGCTGTCCTCAAAATTGAAAATATATTAAGATTTAATATTTTATAAAATATCTTTAGTAAAATACAAAACTAAAAAATATATTATTTATCATTATCATGTTTTTTTAAGTATAAAAAAGATAAAAGATTGTATCAAAAAAATCCTTTTAGACTTCATATAGATCAAAAAGGATTTAAAATATATATAACCACTGCAGTGGTTTCATAAACCATTTTTGTTTTTTTTTCTTTTAATTGTTTTGCTGAGCGGTACTATCCCCTCTTACTCCCATATACGAACTTCTACTTCCTTATTCTTCTTCCTCCTTTTTCTTCCTCCTCTTTCTTTTTCTTAATGATATGATGACTTTATTATCTTGGACTTAGTGCAAGTGGGAGCTTATTACCAAAATACCTTAGTATTGTATATACTCATTTAAATATATCATCTTCCACATCCCTTTTTCTTTCTCTCATTTTCTTTTTTCTCTTTTCAATCTTAAGTCCCTCTCAGTCATTTCATCAAACACCCTATAGGCATGTCCCAAGCTATCACACTTTCCATACATGTCATCCAAGTGCTTTATAAATAGATGTCCCTCTCAGTCATTTTGATATCCAAGTGATTTTTTCCTAAATTTGACATGAGCAGCGATATTTTAACTTACATATGAAGAAAAAAAATAAGTAGGTGAGTGGGGATATCACTACTGGCTAAGTACGTGATTTTACATTTCGAGTTAAATGCCCCATAAGGTGTTTGATGAAATGACTGAGAGGGATGCCTGTTTATAGAGCACTTGGACGACATATATGGAAAGTGTGACAGTTTGAGATATGCCTGTAGCATGTTTGACGAAATGACTGAGAGGGATTTAAGATTGAAAAGAGAAAAAAGAAAATGAAATAAACAAAAAGGGATGTGGAAGATTATGTATTTAAATGAGTATATATGATACCGAGGTGTTTTTGTAATAAACTCACACTTGCATTCAAGTCCAAGACAATAAAGTCATCATATCATGAAAGAAAAAGAAAGAGGAGAAATGAGGAAGGAGGAAGAAGGAAGAAGCATGAGGAAGAAGAAGCTCATATATATGAGTGAGAGAAGATATCGTCACTCAACAAAACAACAGAAAACAAAAAAAAAAAAAAAACCAAAATGGGCTTATGGGATCACTATGATGGTTATGTATATTTTAGGTCCTTTTCGATATTTAGGAAATCTAAAGAGATTTTTTTGGTAAAATCCTCAAACAGATTTTAAAATAGCAAATTATTAAAATTATTTAAAAAAATCATAATGCAGAGAGAGGTGTACCTATAAATAAAAAATTAACCATTCAAATACACAATTATAATAGGAGAGATTTTTGTGAAATAAATAGAATCGATGAGAAGCAGGGGGTAAAGGGAGAGATTTGAGGGGATGATGCAAAAATTGTAGGGAGAGCGGGAGAGATTTTTGAAAAACTATTTTTTAATTTTTTTTAGAAGATGATGTGGCACTATAGAAAAAACAAAAAAAATATTGTTGATGTTGCACCCTCCACAGGCCTCCTTTATTGTAATTTTAGTATATATAATTTATTTTTTCAGAAGATGACGTAGTGCTTTAAAAATATATATATATATATTGTACTGATGTAGTACCCTTCACAGGCCTCCTTTCTTATAGCTTTGATATATATAAAGGGAAAAGTTCTCTTAAGCTCGAGCTTATATAAGAAATTCCTTAAGCCCGAGTTTTTAGGGTCCACCCTTGGTCTATCCAAATGGACCAAACACACAACCCCCTTGAACATTAATTTTTGGTTAAATCTGAATTTATTAAACCGTTAGATCGACTATGCACCAATCTAAATGGACTGTTCACTATTAAACTTTTGGAGCTCAGATGGAGATTATAAAAACGACAGCTGGGGTTGATTTTTTGCAAAGAAGAAGGTCTCAGTGATCCTTCAAATACCCCTCATCAACATCCTCGTGTGAGTCCAACCTGTGTGAACGCCACACTTAAGAATACCTTACCCTAAGCTTGAGCTTAGGAGAGTCGGTCCCTTATATAATATACACCTAATACATTGGATATCAAGGGAAATATTAAACAAGATGGTAATTTCTTTGAAAATTTGATCTACTTGATTTAAAAACCAAGAAAAATAAAAGTGAATAGTTTTAGCACGTACCTTTTTCATTTTTATTTTAATAATGAAGGGTTTCCCAGCTCTTTGGGCCGAACTAATCTCTTTGGAATCAAGAGGAGCCGGGTATATTCCGTGTGACCTTAGTGTAATAGCGCAGTTTGAATCTACAACTTTTAAGAGCAAATTATGATCCTAGGCCAACTGAATCACAAATGGGGGTATTCTTCCAAGTTTATGAGCAATCATATACTCAACATTGTTTTTTTTTTGTTAGTAATTCTTTATTTTAATTTTTGCTAAAAGATTTTCAACAATATTGATTGTTCCCTTTGGAAGAGTTCAAATGGCTGATGTAGCTCTGCTTCCGTTAAGACGTCAAATTGTGAACTCCTTCCGAAGAGGGGTCCGAAATTTTCTAACCAATTGAACCAGCAGTTTGGGCTGTAAATTGACCTTCTAATTACTTAAAATGATGAAAGAAAAATTGTACTCAGGGTTATTCATGGACCATGTTGAGGCATATCCAGACTTGATCTTACTTTAGAAACAAATTGAGGGCCATTTTTGGACCCAGCTAGACACGTGAACCAGGTGGGTTGGACCCCATAAATGTAATTTTCTTTTGTTTTGCTCTCTCTCTCTCTCTCTCTCTCTCTCTCTCTCTCTCTCTCTCTCTCTCTCACAGAGGATGAGATTTATAATGGAAGGGAACAAAAGATAAAACCAAGAGAGAAATAAAACAAGAGAACAAAAGGGAACTATGCAACCGGCCCAACAAAGAAATGGGCAAGGCCCAGAAAGCCAACCAAAAACCAACAATTCAAAACCCACTAACAAAAAACCAAAAAACTTTCCAGTATGGCCGATGTTTTTTTGGTAGCCTAGCTAAGGGGTTGGGTGACTGGGCCACTTGAGAGGCTCATATAGGCGAGGAGATTGGAACTCACATGTTTCCAAGGAGGGCATAACTCGCACATGCTAGATGGTGGAACCCACGGGTGCAAGGGAGGAAGAGGCCAAGCTGGAAACCTTGTTCTTCCAATAAAAACTGCACATTTTGACTAGTGGGGTAAGATGCGGTTCTTAGCATGGCCAATGCTGACTAGAGGATTCTGCTCCAATCCTTGCACTATATCATTCAAGAGTGATGATGAACACCTAATTAAGATGCTGAGAAATATGGTTTTGCTGGGTTTGATAGTTTTTAGAAAGTTGGTCAAAAAGTATTCTTCTAACGTGTCAATTTTTTGTTAAACGTGTGGTACGAAAATGAGATATACATATGCAAAATTTAACTATATGAAACATATTACCTTGCTTGTTTGGAAGCATTGCTTCACATGAGTAAATGATATTGGGTAGAAATGGAGATAAAGAACATATCCATATCAGTTTTGTTAGATTTAACGGGCTTAAGGATTCCAAAAGCGTCACGTAGTGGAAATAATGGGTCTCAAAGTGAACTATTTGAGTCATGAAGTTAGAGTCCATAAACAATAATATCAGTCACACTTTTCATCTCACAACCGTCATATATGGCAGTTTTTCTCTACCTCATATCTATACTTTTAAATACAAAAAAAAATGAGTTAGACCTACCACATAGAATTATTGTGAGATGAGGAGTGTGACTAGCATTATTGGTCCATAAAATTACAAAAATTAGACTATTTGGGTTAAGTTAATTTTCTATTTTTAAACGAAGCTTTCAAAATCTATGAGGGTCTAGGATATGAAACTTCATGCATGTATGAGAATAATGAAACGTCTGATCATGAATTGGGGAAATTTGGATTTAGATGTTTTTGTATTTATCATATATTTTTCAAAATCAATGACGATCTTAAATATGAATGTTGACATATTGAAGTTTACTTTATATAAAAATACTAAACGGTTGGAATCATGAATTTGAAGCATATAAAAGTGTGGAAAATTATATCTCTATGATTAAAAGTTTTTTTTCACATTTTTCAAAGATTTCTAAAAATCTATGATTATTTATTTAAGACAGGAAGCAAAGAACCTTGGGGTTTATTGGTTCAACAAATATTTGAACAGTTCATATTACCCATAGGGCTCTAAAAATAAAAACAAAAGACAGTGAATGTGATTTGATTCCATCTGGGCAGAAATGGGCAGAGATTTGTACTTGGACCTTTTGAGGTGGAAGGTACTGTGAATGTTTTGTCACCACTCTCCTCGTGTGAAAATTTTGAGTTAAAAAAGGCCCAATCACATAAATAAGATTGTTTTCACTATAGGAGAGTGAAAATTTTGAGTTGAAAATGGCCCAATCAGATAATTAAGTTTGTTTTCACTAAATTAAGGTCAACAACATGAATTTTATTTTTTATTATTGTCTATAGACTTAAACCAAATCATCGAATGTTTTGCACTCCTTCATACATAATTTTAAAGAATTGACTTTTCAAGGGATGTGGGTTTAGAAAATTTTAATGTAATCTTATGCTTTGACATGAACTTGAGGGATTATCCACTTAAAAGTTGGAGTGGCATGAGATGTGGGTATGTACCGCACATTGTGTGTTTAAAATCTACCACAAATTTATACTGTGTATTTGTTTGGGTTGAGGAGCGGTGTCGTGGAGGAATTAGTCCTACTAGGTAAAAGACTCAGGATATCCAGAGTCATAAATGAGTTCCTGATTTTTCAATTACTGGGAGGTTTTAACCCAAGAATAACCGGATTTAATTCCTTATTTAAATTTAGATGAGTAAATAGGTCTAGATCTATATTTTATTTTTGGACCTATGACATAAATGGTTTTAAATTTGACTCTACCTTGTTTTAGACCCAAAAACTTGAAACCCGATATATTATCTCAATTTTTAAAAATTTATTTTCTAAAAAATAGCTTTCTCCAAAGTATTCTCTAAATAGATCAGAACTCACCTCATATACGAAATAGGTTTTGAATTTAGAAAACTTGTTCTAACCGACTAGGACCAACTCATTTACAGTCAGAGGGATCTCCATGAAAAAAAATATATTAAAAATATAGTTAGGGATATTTTTAGAAAAATCTCAAAACCCACTAGCGTTTGGATCTTGTGACGTACAAGACACGTGTAGAGAGGATAGCCACAGCATTAGAAGCAATAAAGTTTCTGTCACTCTGTTTGTGAGAGAGTGAGAGAGATTGTGCGGATATAAGTGAGTAAGAGAGAGAGAGAGAGAGAGAGAGAGAGAGAGCGGCAATCATTCCTTCAATTGCATGGGAATGTATAATATCACATCAAAGTGCACAAAAACATTGGCCGTAGAACTTGGGTGCCATGTCTGGAGTCTTACCAGCATCTCACATGACACCATGCCATGCCATGGCCCAATGCATGCATCCACATGCTCACATTACATGAATGCGCACACATGGGCACGGCCATGTTCGATTGTTCATGGTCAAATAGCGGGTGATCAGGCACCGATTGGAATACGGGGTAACGGGGTCGGTAGGATCTAATTTTGCCAACCCTACATTTAATAGTAGGGACAATAAAGCTAAGAAATCTTGAGGCTACTAATCTCAATATTTCATATCGGGGGCATATGTGAAAAATGCTGAAGACTCATGAGCTGATGTTTGAAGCATTTTTTTCTTTTTTTTAAAAAAAAGTCATGCAAATACAGAATATATAGATTGTAATTTTAATGGACATATATAAAGTGTTGAACAATTGTCAAAATTGAAACTCATGAGATATCACGTAGAGATTATTTTCGGTACATAGGCTCAATGATTAGTAAGAATTGAGAGATTGACGAAGATATGAAGCATAGGATAAAAGCTGGATGGCTGAAGTGGAGACTAACTTCTGCAGTGCTTTGTGATTTATAGAAGTAGTTAGACCAGCTATAATATATGAAGCTGAATGTTGGCTAATTAAGAAGACGCATATTCATAAGATAGATGTAGAAGAAATGAGAATGCTTAGTGGATATATGGTAAAACTAGGAAGGATATAAAAATAAGCGCTTTCGAGAGCATTTAATGGTAGTACCAATAGGGGATAAGATTAGATAAACCCGTTTAAGATGGTTTGGAAATATTGAACGTAGGCCAGTAATGGCAAAAGTGAGAAAATGTTTGGCTATATAGGAGGATGGCCCATCAAGAGATAGGGGTAGGCCGAAGAAAATATTGATGGAAGTCATTAACTCAGATTTGAAGAAATTTAACTTATCAAAGGATTTGGCTCAAAATAGAACGGAATTGAGAAACAGAATTCATGTAGCCGACCTCAACATGGTTGGGATAAAGTTTTGATGATGATGATGATGATGATGATTTTTTTTTTATAGAAAAGGCATTTTAAATGTTGAATATATGAAAGTTTTGAAAATTATGTAAGTCAAAGAAATTGTTAGATATCTAAAGAGTTTTCAAAAAAATAAAAAAAAATGCAATATCAAAAGTTGATATGTCAGAAATTCACAATAACAAAAATCCTAGAAAGAAACTCTTATAAGCAAATAGGCTCTTAATACTACTTAAAAAGTTATCTCCTCTCTCATGAGCTCATACCAAATTTCAAACATATAGAACTTAGGCTCACCATAAAAGTCATTATTTATATAAATCGACAAAATAAATAAAGTGTTTGACCTTCTGTTGGAGTGAAATTTAATTGATAAGAGTTTATGTTGAAGACAAATATATATATATATATATCTTGAGTAATTTTAGTTTTTTTTTCCAAAGGGACCCTCATTTGGAGGGTTACATATTTTTGGTGAGTCTACTCATCAACAAACCCAAACTCTTTTATCTATGTCACAAATCTCAATAAATAGGCAAAATGATAGTTTGATGAAAATAGTTCCATCCTCACCATGATAACGGTTTGAAGAAAGGGCAGATATCAAGCAAGTCACTTCATCGAGATAGTAAATGACACATTTTATGGTATATTGAGGGCTTACTAAGCTCATCATATAAAATAATATCAATGGGTGGCAAGCTTATATTATAGATTGGGTCACTTTATTAGATACAATATATATAGGACAAAACTATTATGCATATGTTTCTCATACTATGATGAGGGGCATTTTCATTTTTGAAAAATATCGATTTGCAAAAAGATAAAATCATCACACATCATGATACTTTTTTATCCTTTTACACATCAATACCTTTTAAAATTGGAAGTGCTCTTCACCATAGTGTATTGAATATATGCATAGTAGTTTTGTCCTATTTATAGAAGTTTTTATGTGTAAATGTTCTTCATCATTTTGATAAAAGACACTTCTCTTTTTAAAAGTATCAAAATCAAGAAAGTGTGATAAGATGTGAAATTTTATTTTTTTACACATTAATCTTTTCTAAAAAAGTATTTTTCACTAAAATAATAAGAGATATAGGCCCATCAATATCATAAATTAAAATTAAAAAAAACCTTGATTTTATTACCTTGCGCTGACAGACATGTCTATGAAACGGATGTAAATTGTACACTGAAAAGACAGACTGTTGATAGTGCCAAGAGTGATGCAAGTTTTAAAAAGTCTCTTCTGGGAACTGAGCCCGGCGAGTGTACGTACGTGTGCCGGACATCTCTTTTAACTTTTACCTGATGTTACTTCTCTCTCTGCTCCGCATTACGATGTTTGCATTCCTTTCTGATTTTTCTCTGATTGCACCTGCAACTTGTTGCTCTTTCCCATTCAAACGCACAGGACCCGGGAAGAGCCAAGGTCTTTTTTTTTTTTTTTATTTCTTCAGAAATTGTACTAAACCAATCAAATCAGAATTCTGGTTGTTTTCATTTAATGGGTCTGGCAACCATCGCCGTGACAATGATGCAGTTGCGTACACGATTACAAATTATTGAGATATAAAATTTTCTAATTCCTTGAAATAAATTGGCTCACAAGGTGCTTTACTTTTCTATCCTTATTTGTTTTTTATGGCCGAAAACTTTACTTCCCACTGCAATGAACAAGTATGTGCTAAATTTTTAGTGGCTGAGACTATTTTAGGCACATGTTATATATATATATGGAGAATATTACTATATATCATTATTTTATTATATAGGTGTGTTTAGAAGGGAGATGAATTTTTTGTGAGATTGAATAGCTAATACTATGTAAACTCATCCAATAATATTATTGCGTGAGATAGAATTCTATTTATCCTAAAAGTCAATCCAATCACATATTTAGTTATGTCCGGATAAATAGGGGACAAGGGATAAAAAGATCTAAAAATTATAATCCTACACCCCACTCAAAGCCAATTAAAGTGGAATAGAGAGAAAAAGACCTAAAAAATATAATTTCACCCCCACTCAGAGCAACTCAAACTATCTCACCTCTCAGGTGATATTATCTAAGCCATAGGTATTAATTCACTATTGAGTCGGGACTACGATAAAATTATCCTATGCACTAAAAGTGCAAACAAATGTGAGATAAGTGGAATAGGATACAAAAAAGTAACTTATCCTCCACTTATCGCTCCTTATCCTGCATCAAAACACTCCCATAGTGAGGTACAATGGCGTAGCTTTTTCTCTTCATACAGGAAGATTATTCTTTTTCATAATATTATAAATGACATTTTCTTTTTTTTACGTAAATCTTTCAAAAAATACATTTGTCCTTCACTCCATGTTAAGGGAAGGATGCAAATTACTATTCCCATATATATAAGTCTCTATGTGCATATGTCCTCATTATTTTGATGAGGAATACTTCATTTTTTAGACTTATCAAGGTCAAAAATGTGTGTGAGGTGTGATGGCTTTGTCCTTTTACATATTAACACTTCCAAAAAAAGGAGTGTCTCAGACCAAAATAGTGAGAGACATATGCACATGAATATTGTCCATATATATTATTATTCATATATATGGGACAAACTACTATGCATATGAACCTCACATTATGGTGAGGGATACTTCCACTTTTGGAAAGTATTAATGTGCAAGAAGACAAAACCATCACACCCCATGACACCTTTTTTATCTTATTAGGTTTAAAAAAGAAATTGTCCCTCATTATAGTGTGAGGGACATATGCATAGTAATCTTTTCCTATATATATAGGAAATTAATTCTGTGAAAATTAATTCTCACCTTTTTTATGAGAACTTTAGGTGGAACCCATCTATCATCCAATCCAAACTTTGCAATAAACAGGAACTCCCCTGATAGTCACTTGCCCCAAGTTTAGATCAGATTCGAATTTACTGGGCCGTTGGATCGACTGTGTACCAATCCGAATGGACTGAATTTATGAGTCACGGATGAAAAGGTTAGGGACATATGATTAGAGACAAACTTGATAGATGGGGTCGTCCCACATAGAGCTTTCCATCCTCCTTCTCCCATCCCCAAATCAGACGCGCAAGTGGGCTCCATAAAAAGTTCTCACAGTAAATGCATGGGAACAGTTCTCACAGGATCAAAACCCATATATATATATATATAAAGAAAATTATTATGTATCTATCCCTTCCTATATATAGGATGAGGGACACTTTCATATTTGAAACTATTAATGTATAAAAGACAAAAAACAATATAAAGAGAAATATTCATGTATAAATAAGGAAAGTCATGTAAGTATTCCTCACCTTATAGTAAGTAAAGGATGCCACTTCCTTATATATATATATATATGGGAAAGACTACTATGCATCCATCCCTCACACTTTGGTGAGTGACAATTTCATTTTTAGACACAACAAAGTCAAAAATGTATCATGATATGTGATGGTTTTATTCATTTACACATCAATACATTCCTAAAATAGAAGTGTCTCTCACCATAGTGTCAGGAATATATGCATAATAGTTTTATCCTATATATATTTATATTTATATGAGAAGTGCCAGTACGCATCTATCCCTTACACTCTGGTAAGAGATACTTCTTTATTTTAACTTATCAATGTGCAAAAGTCAAAATTGTACATTAACAATTCCAAATGTGGAAGTGTCCATCACCATAATGTAAGGGATAGATGTAACACTCCGACCCAGCTTGACCTCGTTTAGCGGCTAGTTAATCTTGTTTTCGTTGCTAATCGCGTTTTGTTTGTGTTTTAATTTCGTTGCGGGTCATGGATAGGTAGTTGGGTTGAGTTTGACCTGGATTAAGTAGACCAAGCCCTTTTTCGTAATTTTAGCTTTTCTAAGACATGGTCATTTTTGCATCATCTTGATGTCAACACGTGTCTTTTGTTGAGCTCGTTAACTTTAGTAACTACGTTGTTTGCAACCGATGTTGTGTGATTCGATTGGACCTGGATTTGACTCAAACTGAAAATACACTTCTAACTTGGACCCTCTTGTAATTTGGCCACCTCATCAGCTTATATAATCTCACCCATCGACCAAAACACACGTTCTCTCTCTCATTTTCATTTCTCCTCACTGTGCACGTGGAAACTTCTCTCTCTCTCTCTCTTGAATTCTCTCGATCATCGACCTCCATCGATCAAGCTCTATTGATAGACGTTTGGGTCTTGCATGTGAGGTGAGTGGAATTCCTTCCATTCCTCTCATCTCCTTTCTCTATTTCTTCTCCTTCTTATTTCTCATTGCATGGTGTGTCTGTGATTCCAATTCTCATGCATGCATGTTGTTTGATTTGTGTTTGGTTGTGTTTGGGCTTTAGGACAACAAATTGTGCAATTGAATTCCAATTAAGGCAAGTATAACCGTAACTTGTATGAACCCATGTTGGTATGCATTTGATTTGGTTAGTTTACATTAATTGATGTGGAAAAATGTGTTTACAGCCCATTTGCTTACTTATTGATTCAGTATTTGTCTATCTCCATTGGAAAATTGCAATTTTGATGGTGTTAAAGGCATTCTGTATATGTTTCAGAAATTTGACTTCGTGCAGGTACGGCTAAGCCGTATGGCACTTACGGCTCAAAGTCCAGAAAGGAGAAAAACCCAGTTTTTGTCTACAGCTAGGGCACGGCTAAGCCGTGAATTGCCCTACGGCTAAGCCGAAGCTCAGCCGTGGCCCAGCCGTAGATCAATACAGGGTGCATTTTTGGATTTAACTGAGAGTACGCAAATTGACAAACCTTTTACGGTCCAACCACGGCTAAGCCGTAGACCACACACGGCTAAGCCGTAGCACACACACAGTTAAGCCGTATCCACACTAGAATAATGAAGGACAAGGATAGGTGTAAAGAAAAGACCGATATGGCCTTCATGATAGAATGTAGAGCACCTAGACCTGCCCAACGGAATGTGATACAACGCGTGAATGATCTCGAGGGCTGCAAATCATTCATGTTCATTATCCGGATGTTAAGCACCTCCCCATGGGTGTTGGTTTAAGGGACTTTGTGCACCGCCCGATTCAATGCAACACTAGACAACGGTGTATCGAATAACTTAAAACTACATCATCATGCACGGTTAGAAACACCGGATAATTAGATTAGAATTGGTTTATAAATAAAGATGATTCGATTTCGCATGATTTGTTGCATAACATATTGCATTCGAGTATTGACCTCTACTCTCTGACATGATTACTTGTAGTCCGTTACCTTCACATTGTGATTCTTTACCTTGAGTATGCATGTATGATATGTTCACTCACAGATATGCACGTATGATATGTTGTCACGATCTACTCAGGGTTTTCATGATTGACTCTGTATGGTCAGGCACTACTTAGCCTCAGCCTTAGGATCCCGACGGGGTGAATTTGGTATAGTTATATGGACTTGCTGCAGTAAGGATTTGTCTTGGGGAACCGGACCCCAGGAAACCGAGACCCATTGTACCCTGGCCCGGACTATGGTGTTCTTTGCATGTTATAAGATCCCTCTTTTGGGAGCATATGGTAATGTAGTAGCCACTAGTTATGTACACAGCATGTATTCATTGATTCACTTAGCATATTTCTTTCTTGCATGATAGCCTAGTATACGAAAATGCCTTCTTTAATAACATAATGTTCTTTATTCTATTAGACACAGCGTGTGTTAACTTGCTATGGTTTATACCTTGCTGAATCTTCGTATTCACAGTTGTTTTTGGTGTTGCAGGCCCAGATCCCCCTGCCGAACCCTCGCCGGTCGGCCAGACTCCAGATGAGACCCTCGAGGCCCCATCAGGCCTAGAGGAGTGGATGTGATCACTCCACGGGAGAGCGTTCTTGTCACGACCCGAGCCCAGGGACCGGGGGTCAGAGAAAGTCTAACCAATGACACATGTACTCCCGTGCATGCACACCTAGACCCCGTCCAAGCATACACACACAAGGGATCATTCACACGTGCAAACAACTGTACGCGGAAGCTGTACGTATCAAGGCATACCACAGTATCAAGACAATGGGAGATTACAAAATAACATGAACTGATAACAATAACAAATACAGGAACGTATGTTACGGAAGAGGGCTCCCAAATAATCAAAATACAATATACAGATATCACCCAAGCCCACATTACAATTACAGAAAAGTCCCCTCAACAGACTCCCAGACAAGGAATGGGGAAACCCAAAATGATGCAAACCGTACTCTGGAGGATGGATCAAGTCCACTCCTCTAGGCCGGAGGGGGCCTCGCAAGCCTCTCCTGGAGTTGGGTCGACCGACGCAGGATCGGGAGAGGGATCTGAGCCTGCAACACACAAGGACAACTAATAAGTACAACGACTTAGCAAAGTATAAGCCAACAAGAAGATAACACGGATTGTGTCGAATACTGAATAATACTGAACAATGATCATAATGCAATATCCATAGAAAGCATGTTCGTATACTAAACAATTTATGCAAATGAATAAGCATGCTGTAAGAATCATAAACAGGTAACAATCAAGTGGCTGCTACATTGGCCATTTTCTCCCTTACGAGAGCAATCAGGATGAGAACACCAGCGACCGGGCCAGGGCACGCATGGGTCTCTAGTTCCCGGGGTCCGGAGTCCCAGGACAAGACACTCTGCAGAGGTAAACACTTAAACTAAACCAAAGTTAACCCCGTCGGGTATCCTAAGGCTGAGGCTCAGTAGTGCCAAGACCAATCACAATCAATCGGATGATGCACCTCAATCAATCAATCAATCATGTCATATCACTTACAGATCTCGCATATCATACATAGCATACTGAACGAACAATAGGAAGTGCATCCCATAAACTGATACGGATACTGAATGCAATAACAAGACCGAATGCCGATAAGCAGTTACCAAGAACAATCTCAAGTACTAATAACAATTATGCAAGTACTCCAGTGGAGCAATGATAACAATGATACCAATACAACAATAGAATGGTTCCGCCCGGGCTTCGCTCTGGGGTTGCTGCATTTCCCACAGAATCGAGAGGTCCAGCGCAGAACACATAAGAGGGCATAACCGAAATCAATATGCTGCGCAAATCAGAATGCTTATACCAATCAAGGTCAATTACAAGCCAATCCTACACTAATTATCCAGTGTTTCTAACCGTGCATGTTGATGTAGCTTTAAGTTGTTCGATGCACCATTGTCTAGTGTTGCAGTGTCAGGAGTGTGCACCGAAGTCCCTTAAACCAACACCCATGGGGAGGTGCTAAACAGCTGGATAACAAGCATGAATGATTCACAGCCCTTGAGATCATTCATGTCATTCAAACATTCCATTGGGCATGTCCAGGTTAGCTATATTCTAACATGAAAGTCATATACGGTCCTTTGCTTAAACCTAGTCCCTTTTCATTCAATTCTCAGGGTCTCACGGTGCAGCCGTAGGTAACCTTACGGCTTAGCCGTGGCATCTTACGGCTTAGCCGTACTATGCACTGCGGCTGAGCTGAGGTTTCCCAAATATCCATCCGGATTTACGGCTCAACCGTATTTTGCTCTACGGCTCAGCCGTATCCTGGTCCACGGCTTAGCCGTAAGACAATGTACGGCTTAGATCAGGCTGGGCCGTAGAAGAATGGCAAATTGCCAACATCCAGTTATTTTCAGCTAACAGTCTGTGCTGTTCTACGGTTTGGGTTACGGCTGGGTCTCGGCTTAGCCGTAAGCCATTTTACGGCTTAGCCGTAGCACATTTCACGGCGTAGCCGTGAGTGCACGGAGTCATTTTCCTGAAATCACTACAGACATACAGAAACTGTGCAAAACGGCTGGAAACAGCAAGATAACAGTGAAATGAGTTCAATAGGGCTGTCTAACACTGAGAAACACAATGAAGCATAGAAACACAACAATCAAATCACTATCAATCGGTGTTCACACATCTTGGGCTTATACTTGCCTCACGGACGAAATCCACACGCTGATTGGCTCAGTCCACTGGAATCACACACACTAACGAACTCCTTTCTTCCTCCCTCAAGCAGTAGAACAAGAAATGGAGAAGGAGAGAAAGAGAGCTGACGAGAGAGACGAGACAGAGAGTGAGCTGAGAGACGATCGAGAGAAATGGGAGAGTTGGTGGGATATTTATACTAAAATGAGTCCAGAATTTCGGATAAGTCCAAGTCACTTACACAAATGTCAGTTTGAGTCAAATGACGGTCCAACGAGAGCAAACGAACTCATTCGGATCCAAGACAGTTACGAAAAACGACAAGCTCAACGAAATACACGCGATGACGTCAGAATGATGCAAAACTGACAAGGTCAATCAAAAGCCAAAATTACGAAAAAGGGCTCAAACTCCTTAGACCAAGTCAAACTCAACCCAAACGATCTCTCTACAACTCAAACCAAAAACAAACAAAATCAAAACACACTTAACGATAAAAACACACGCAATTACCCACTAATCCGGGTCAACTCGGGTCGGAGTGTTACAGTTCTTGGCATGCATCATTGGAGTCTTGTTTTGAGGATTTGCATTTGCTCACTTGTGTATATGTCAGGATTGTATATGTTATTTTGTTCTTTTTGTAAGACTTTCCCATGTAATTATGTCAGTTCTTCCTCGTATTCTCTTCTTGCACTGTTAGTTTGATGTTTCTGATATTTACAGCTTCCGCATACTTGTTTGGCACGTGTGAATGTTCCCTTGTGCGTGTGTATTTAGACTCGGTCTACGTGTACAGGCACGGGAGTACGTGTGTCATTAGGTTTGGCTTTTGCTAACCTCCGAACCCTGGGCTCGGGTTGTGACAATAGATGCATAGTAATATTCTCTTTTATATATAGGAGAATTTTCATACACATCCATCTCTCACCATTTTTTTTATGAGAACTCTATGTGGGACTCATCTATCACTCAATCCAAACCTTGCAACACACATGAGACCCCATGATAGCAACTCGCCCCAACTTTTGGTTAGATCCGAATTTATTGAACCGTTTGATCGACTTTACACCAATCCGAACGAAATGAATTTGTGAGCTATGGATGAAAGAGTTAGGAATATGTGATTGGGATCAAATTTGAAATGTAGGGTGCTTTCACATAGATTTTTCCAAACCCCCCCCCCCAGTCTCATCCCTTGGTGGGGTCTACAGTGGGCCCCACCAAAGAGTATGCACGAAAAGTCCATGAAGGATGTATGCACAGGAAAAGGCCCCATATATATATATATGAAACTTCATGCGCATCTGGTTCTCACCATTTTTTTTGTAAGAACTCTGAGTGGGGGCCATCTATTACCCAATCCAAACCTTGCAATACATATGAGACCTCCTAACAGGCAGACACTCACAAGTTTTAGTTAGAACTGAAATCAGTTGACCATTTGTTCAATTGTGTACTGATCCGAATAGACTGAATTTGTGAGCCACGTATAAAGGAGTTAGAGACATGTGATTGAGGCCAAATTTGATATACGGAGTGGTCCAGCAAAAAACTCCGCCCACCCTCTTCCCTTGGTGGGGCCCACAGTGGGCCCAACGAAAGAGTGTACAAAAAAGGTCCAAGAAAGATGTATGCGCAGGAAAAGGACCCCCATATATACACATATACATATATATATATATGGAGCTTGATTCTGCAACAACTATTCTCACACCCCTATAGTGAGAACTTTTTGTGGGGCCCACTTGTGGATCTGATTGGAGATGGGACTAAGGGGATAGAAAGATCTATGTGGGACTACCCCACATCAAGTTTGGCCCCAATCACATATCCCTAACCCTTTCATCTATGGCCCACAAATTTAATCCAGTCGATTGGTGTACAGTCGATCAAACGGTCTAATAAATTCGGATCAGACTGAAACTTAAGGCGAGTGACTATCGAGGGAATCTCTGTATATTGCAATATTTGAATTTGATGATAAATAGGCCCCACCTAGAGTTCTCACAAAAAAAATGCTGAGAACTAATTCTCATAAGATTATTTCCATATATATGGTGAGAGACATATGCACATGAAGACTCCTCCGTTTTGATTCTTACATCAATGCAGGCATTGTTTGGACAAATGAACATCAAGAGTTCAGATTGCCTGAGGGAAATCCAGAGCCACCTTACAAAGCATTAAGGCCGATAGTAAAACTCTGAATACATGGTACACCTATAATACCATATAATGAAAATTGATTTACAATAGAGAGAAAACATAAATTGCATATGCAATGCATGAAGAATTCACAAATTTTCTAAATAATTTCTCTCGAATAGAATTCTCAAATCATCCTCTTCATTGAAGAACTTAGAAATGCTAAAGATATTGCAATTCTAAGCATTTTTTGAAGGCCTATTTCTTTGTTCCTAAAATTTCTAACAAAATTTGGTTTATTGTGGAATTGACATCATTTAAAGGTTTGTCCCTTGATATTTACAAATGTCATGCTTTTTCCACAAAATTCTAAAATTTCAGCCACCTAAGTTCTCAAATGATCTTTAAAATTCTTGAGATTCTAGCCCCTTGAGCTTTTGGTGAGATTTGTGGACGGTCAAATGCAAAGGAGGATTTAGAAATTCCCCTATTTTTGAGAATTTAGAAATTCTTTAAACATGATTCTATGAATTTCAATAAAAAAATTTTCCAAGGTTATTTGTTACTTTATCACGTGGTTAAAATTCAGAATTCAAGCAAAGGAACGCTGCATCTAAAAATGGCAAGGGGATAGTCATCACATCCTGGTCTTTCAATTCCCAACATGACAAACTGTTTGTGAGAAATTCTGAAAAAGAAACAGGCCCCCCTAATCATCACCTTATTAATTTAAGGTCGCATGTCCACCTAATATCCTTTACCCCCTATCCCTTTATATCTCAACATTAATTTCTAAGTATTCAATTTCTATGTATTTTAGGCAAAGAAGCAAGCCTTAAATAATGAAATGTCTATTTTCTATTTTATGTGAAAAATAATAACATTTGTAGCTAGAAAAGCCCACACTATATAGCTCAGTTGGTTAATTAAGGATACCGGAAAACCTCTCTTAAAAGTTGAGAGTGTGTGAATTCTCAGTCTTCTATGAAGGAAAATGTATATAGATATACTAGTAGCAAACATTCTTGTTAATAGGCAACAAACTCATGGATTAGTGGTGTCACATTAGCATCACAGACATGTCTAAGAATCAATCCTAAGTTTTAAATTAAACTCTCACGCCTAACCAATAGATCGGCCTTCATAGAAGAGAGAGAGAGAGAGAGAGAGAGAGAGAGAATTATCCTTATTGTGCACATCAATTATACTTATTGAGAAAAAATTATAGAGATGTAATTGCAATAAAACTTATTCTTTTATACGGGGTTTAGGACCAACTTTTTTTTGGAAGTGAGCGACAAGGAAAGCTACTGTATATGTATACAAAATCCACAGTCGAAGCTTTTCCAAAAACATTGCCGGTAGGAGAGGTAGAGAAATGAAAGCTAGGGTGATAGCCCCGTAGATGAGTAAAATAGGATAGGGAGCACCCCCTTCCGGTTCCCGTTAGAGATCGAGACCGAGTTTACCTTACTTACCAATGAGTTGTAGTTTGGAACAAATCTAAATTGCAGTTTTCTACTAATTGCAAATTTCTACTGGTCAATATTAAAAAATCATGCCAAATTAATTACAATTCCTTTTGTCTATTGGCTCCACATGTTTTTAGCAATAACACCGGACAATCCACGTACTAAACCTTTTACCGGAGGTTGATTTTATTGTTTCTCGTGACACTTAATATAAATATCAGCAATAATTTTAAAGACTTTCAAACAAATAGTAGTATGATAGCTTTTTCCAATGACAGGCAAAATTAAAAATGTCAAAATATTATAAGCAACAATATCAAAACAACATTAACAAAACGTAATGGTGAAAACTGTAAAATTCTATAAAAATTCAGTTCTAACACTTTTTTTTTTTGCATTCACTATCTATTTTTGTACTTATAGTTATATAGAAAATGATTTATCTCAAGAAAATCTAAAATCATAATATCCAATGCTCTCGTCAACACAGAACTCACCCCTCCTAACAAGGCAACGAAAAATAACAGGAAAAAAGAACAAATAGTTATATATTTCGTCACAAGGAATGTCCGTCCCAATTCGGTTGTTACAGAGGTGGGGTTGTTTTTTTTTTTTTTTTTTTAGCTTTAAGGTATATTGTATTGCAAAGGTAAATTATATTATGGAGGTGAGGCTTCCTCATTAAGTCGGGCCTACTGAATTTCACAATGCCAACCCTGATAATGTCACCCGTAAGATGTGCTAAAAACATATATATGCAGGAGAAATTAGATTAGTTATACTTTCTTTTTTTGGTAAAATATTAATTATGGTTTTTTTTTTGGTAAAAAAGAAAAAGATTGGTCATACATACTATCATCTCAATGTCTTGTTTATGCATGCATTGATGTTGAAGACAAGGAAAAAGACGGGACTTGCACCATCACGTTCAGCCCATTCATGAGGTCGGCTACGATGACAAAAGAGAGATCTTATTATCTCCCTCCCTCCGCCTTTTATGGTGTCCGTGACTGTCCTTCCTACGACATTTTATGTGCAGATTCAATGGCCAACGTTTTCGCTTACAAATTCATGGACACAATAATACCTGCATATATAGGCGTGGAGCCGCTTCAGATCTTATTAAGGTTAAGCTGATTGGTGCAGGCAACCTCTGTTTCTACGTTTCTTTCTTTTTTTCTTTTGTCTTTTCCCCTTTACGTTGCTATATACATACCCCCATATACTCACACACTATCTAAGCTCCTTCCCAAAAGATCGACGGATCGACCGCAGGTTAGTCGTACCAGAGATACTTTACCACTAGGCTACCAATGGATTATAAGTAACATATATATCGCATACTTGGACTAATTGATATTGTAAATGGATTGAAAATATCAGCCTCAACCCTTAATCGACAAAGTGATCGGTTACTTGGTCATGTCATGAATATTAGTCACCTCTAATCAAGGCTGGAAAACTCATAATTTGGACTGGATTCTTCCAACTCAAAAGACTTGACTTGGAGATAGTTAGAACATAGACTCTGGAGAGTCATTTTCTATTAAAAATTTTTTTAATTACTTAAAAATTAATTAGATACTTATAGAATAAATATGCATATTTTTCCTTGTAATCATGGTAATCAGTTCAAGCTAATAAATTTATTTGTCCACGAAAATTGAAAAAATAAAAAGTGAAAGAAGAAAGAACAATGTCGCATATTACATCATTTTTAACTCAAAACATCCAATTTAAACGATTGAATGCATGTCTCAAACTAAACTTCCATCATAATTTTTAAATTATTACTTAGAAAATCACAGCAATTGTTTAAAACCAAGTATTTCTTACCAAATGATTTAGAAGGCAAATAACTTATCAAAACAAGATGATTGGAACAAGTTCTCCGTCCATTTGACTCTATCCTTCATCTAAATGAGATGACACAGCCGAGTCACAAGTCAATTCATCAGGTTTTCCTACTTTGCCTCATACATGGTATGACATAATATATGCAGTATGGTATAACATAATACACTAAGGTATAATCTAATTTTTTTTTACCAGTAACAAAACTTTTATAAAGAGAAGAGAATCATACAAGGAAAAAGAATAAAAAAAGAAAAAAGGTACAAAAGCATTATACAGGTAACCTACAAAACAACTATATCAAAATACCTTCCAAGAAGACTACCTTAGAGCCCCTTGCTCAGCCAAATGTAACGTAGTGCAATATAATACATCATAATATAATAGTAGCAAATTCGAAAGAAAAAAAAACCCTCATTTTTAGCACTTTTGTTCAGTTAAATTCTTTATACACTGCGCACCCATATCTTTGGAGTAACAATGATTCTAATTCTAAACTATTCTAGACATAATTCACCATTAAGTTGAATTACAATAAGTTTTCACAATATATGCTCATTAAATCTTGGAAACCTAAATCAAGGATAGGACATTTGATTAACCTGATATTTTGATCTCTCTCTGCTAAAATGGCCTATCAAATATGCTTTAAGTACAAATACGGCAAGTAGCAACCAGGGACTTCATTTTTTAGCAATTGTTGTTGTTGTCGTTGTTATTGTTATTATTATTATTATGATGAGAAATCTTCTTATACATATTCTAACAAGCACACCTTATGACAAACACGAGATCCCATTAGATAATTACTTGACCCTGCAGTTTACACCTATCAATTGGACTAAACCGTTGCATCTTTTCATTCCCCCACCCCCAATGTCCCATTACCTGTGGGGGCTCGTGGGGTCCTGAGCAGCGGTGTGCACAGTAAGACCATACACAAGATGAGCAAGAATATTACCCATTACATATATATGTATGTATATTATCTATAGAACTTGTATACAACATCACAATTACATTTATCATATGAGGGCCTCACTTGAAACATATGTAAAATAATAATAGCCTAATATAGAATTACAAAACTATTGCATGCAAAAATGAAATGAACCGAGCTAAAACTTAAGTACTTAACGAGCCAAGTTCAAGTCAAACCAAACCAATCGTGCATAGTGAATACAATTTTGATCAGGGATAAGCAGCTCACTCTTGACTTTCCTAGTAGAACTTTCACTCCTCTTCTGCAACAAAGAACAAAGTGAAACTTGTTGTGATTTTATGAACAATCACCCGTTGTGCGCATCCACGGAATCACAAGATCAACAATCAACCACACACAAGAAGAGACACGGAGATTTACGTGGTTCACCCAAATAGGGCTACATCCACGGGCACAGGAGGACGAACATCTTCACTATGACAAATAAAGCATACAAGAGATTCCCACACTCTCACCTCATCTCTCCTACGTGGTGTGGGAGCACCACGGGCAACTAATGCCGCCGCAAGGTCTAGGGTTACAGACTATACAATATATAATCTCCGCTTTCTTGGCCACCAAGAAAGCCCCGGTACAATTACCAAAATACCCTTGACCTTAAACCAGTCCCTGGCTAACCCAGTGGACTCATCCGGCTAAACCGGAATACAAGACATAAACCCAACAATCTCCACCTTGGCTTGAATTCCGTACAACTCCGTACAACTCGAGCTACTAGGAGATAAAACCGGTAATGTCTTCACGTACCTTGCTGAATGGCACGTCACTGCACCAGGGATGCAGTCTTCTTCAACACTTTGACATGTTGAACCAGCACATGAACTTTGAGCAAAGTTCATCTCGTCAAACTCCACCTCGAACTAAAAGCTCGAAATCATTGACGAATCTGAGTGATATCTGAATCACTCACCATCTTGCCCCATCTTCAACATCACTGTGAAGATCCAATCACTACAAGCATGCAAGCAAAACAGATCGGGAATACAAGTCCAGATGACTCCATTGCAGAACAACCTCTGCCTCCAAGCGGTCAAAAAACACCAATTGACCGGGCCTCCGATCAACCAATCAAACAACAGTTTGACTACTGCTGACGCATCAGCTCCTCCTTGTTGCTTTTCCGGCTTGGCTCTGGCAAGATGAATAACATCACATGCGATCATGTGAACCCCAAACGAACAATTTCGTTTGAATCAGCAAACCCTTTGCAACTAGGCCGGCGACTCCTATTATTGGGTTTGCAACAACAACCAGGTCGAGTAGACCCGATTCAAACCTCAATCCACATCTGTTCAGATCTCCTCCAAATTTCTGCATCAAGTTATAGATCTCGTCACCACGAGCACGCTGGAAGAAACGGATATGAAATCCGACTCAGGATGGCTCCGATAACGTAGAAAACAAGTTTCTACGCTCCAATCGGTCAAACCTCCTCCTTGACTGTCAAACAGCCAATCAACCTCTTCCACTGCGTAGATCTACTCGAAACGAGTCCGTAGGCTCAAACGGATCTCCGATTGGACATCGGACGATCAAGATATCGCAGAATCAATTTCAGCCGTTAATCTGGTCAAATCTGGCCTTTGACCGTTGCTGACGTCACTCTGCGCTGTCTGCTGGGCTTCTGGAGCGGACCCTGGTCGGGTTCACCTGACCCGGAACTGAACTGCCCGTTTGCGCTGGGCTGGACTCTGTGCACACGGGTCAGGTCGGACCTGACCCGGAACCGGAACTGCACTCTGCTGGATGCACTGCTGGGTTGGGCTCTGCGAACATGGTCCAGGTCGACCCGATCCGACCCGGAACCGACTTGAAATCTTGCTACTGGATTGGGCTGCTTCACGGGTTGGGCCTGACCCAACCTGAAAACCGAACAGACCCACACTTAACGCTGACTAGGCTTTCTCCGCCGCGGGTCAGGTCAAACTGACCTGACCCGAACTTAAAGACCCAAGACCTAGGACAGGGTTCTCTTCAACAAGGCGCAGCGACCGGGTCTGCAACCCAGTTGCAGACCGCGGATTCCGCTGTGGTCTTTTGCCGCGCCGGCCACCAGCGGCGACAGCACGGCGACGGCGACGGCTGAGGCGACTGGGCGGTGACGGCGGCGGGCAGCGGCGACCGGTGAGTAAAAAAAAAATTTTTTTCCTTCTCTGTTTTCCGGTCTTTCCCCTCAAATCCGGCAGCCAATTTCTCATATCAATCTTCTCCGATGACGATCTGTAGCGAAAAAACCCAAAGAGAACCCTCTTCGATTTCTTCCTTTTCTGGTTTCTGGTTCTATAACCAAACGGCTCCCCAGCCGTTTTCCTCGGCTGCGACGAACAGGGACTGGCAATGGCTGACGACTGGCGACGACTGCGACGGTGTCTACTGGAAGTCCGACGAAGGCGACGGAGACGACGGAAATCTCGGCTAAAATCCTGGCGAAAATCCCGCACAAGCACCGAACCCCTCTTCCCTGTTTCAAATCTGCAGAAACCAGATCTTCTCTGTCTTCTTGTTCCACCAACACAATCACAGATCTGATTTTTCGCGCTTCTCCTACGTGTGTGTCCCAGCAGATAGATCACAATCACAGCAATCACTTCGACATCTGAAAACACGTGAATCGTTTTTCCTCCGATCCAGAGAGATCGGAGAACCCAATCTCGTCTTCTTCTTATCCGATGGTGGCCCAACCAGAAATCACGAACCTGATCTCAGTTAATCTTCATGCGCACAACTTCCAAACCACTGAGCGATCTCCACCTCGCTCAGAAACCTAAGGAATACCAACCTCAGCTTTGATACCAATTGTTGTGATTTTATGAACAATCACCCGTTGTGCGCATCCACGGAATCACAAGATCAACAATCAACCACACACAAGAAGAGACACGGAGATTTACGTGGTTCACCCAAATAGGGCTACATCCACGGGCACAGGAGGACGAACATCTTCACTATGACAAGTAAAGCATACAAGAGATTCCCACACTCTCACCTCATCTCTCCTACGTGGTGTGGGAGCACCACGGGCAACTAATGCCGCCGCAAGGTCTAGGGTTACAGACTATACAATATATAATCTCCGCTTTCTTGGCCACCAAGAAAGCCCCGGTACAATTACCAAAATACCCTTGACCTTAAACCAGTCCCTGGCTAACCCAGTGGACTCATCCAGCTAAACCGGAATACAAGACATAAACCTAACAAAACTGCTATTGGTTAAGTGTCCAACCACTTTTCCAATGGGTGATTACTAATGTTTTATCTCAAAGGGTTTTTTTAGAATCCATCCACTTGGGTAATTCTAAGGTATAATTAGGTCAAGCCTGTAAACCAAGAAAGGAAAATCTGTAGAGTTAGGGGTGGAGTACTTCTATTAGCAACGTGAGGCTTTGTTTGAGTCCCATTGGAAATATCCAAGTTTTAGCCATGGGTTTATATGTCAGTCATGTCTTAACTCAACATGATATGTTTTAAAATCTTGCAGATCTCATAATAACTCCAAAGTTTTACAGCTTAGGTATTAAACAAAATCATGCCGTTTTGGTCGTTTCAAAATCTTTCAGAAAACCAAAGAGAGATTCATAAATCTATGTCTTAAAAGAATAATATGAGTATATGAGCTATTATGTTTTCCAAACGATCTAACGTATGGAAAATGCACAAGAAAGAATTGGATGGGAATGCACAAGGAAATGAACTCAACAAGAGTCTAACTCCATGTACAAATAGCTCCCAGTTCTTCTCTGATTTGTTCCATAAGAAAAAGATTTTCATGTTTCCTACCTCCATTTTATAAGTTTCTTATAGAGAAAATTATGCTTTCCATGTGTTCCACATACAAGTAGCTTCCACGTCATTTCTTTGTAATGGTCAAAAAGACTGTCAATGGACCTGACTGGGGCCAAACTCACCTGCGTAAGTTGAGAACTAAGTCCATTTATAATTGAGAAGTCCAAGCTTCTGCCTGGGTATAACCCGGACCCAAGTGCTCATAATCAATTCCACACGATTGGGCAATGGGCAGCCCGGAGTTCCCTTTTAAGGATCTTTAATGCACATTAGTAAGTACACTTGGACTCAGATTGGGCTTTTGATTGCACAAAATCTATTAAAAAAATCTAAGAAAAGCGTGTAGGCTATACGAAGGTCGACAGTACCAGGACCCTCAGTTTAACTTTGTGAAGTATCTACCCCGATCAAACAAGTCAGCAATAGGGTGAAGAGGTTCTTCTGTTGGGTTATGTCCAGGGCTCTCTAGTCAATGCATAGCCGCAAGCTCCCGTCGCGGTTCTGCTGAAAATAATAATAATAATAATAAACAATGATGCATGCATATTACATGTTAATATGAACATTTTATTTAATATATTTGTGTATGACATAAAATATGTACATACGAAACAAACATGCCAATAAGAGTCCATAATTAGGCTTTACACTTTAGGAATCCTGCATATATCTAATTACGAAGAGATCGAATATATATAATATTATACGGAACTGGGTTTTCACGAAAAAGCCCCTAATTGATGTTAAGAAGGACCAAAATTAAACTAAACAACAAAATTCAAACCGTAGGGCATCCAAAATATAGACAAGTGATGGGCACGTTATGATACCCAACATCTGTAGATGTAGACACGACCTTGATTTCATTTGAAATCAAATTGAAATTTCCTGAACAAACCGTAGGGCATCCAAAATAAAACACTTTCGCCTCATTGGAATCTCTAATTCGACATGTTTTGAGAACATAAATAACATCTCTCCTTCCAATTCTTTTAGATGTCGTCAACACAGACAAGCTTCCAATTATTAATTGAAGATATTATCCATGTTCAAGTGTTTAAACTCTTTTCTAATGCTTGCTCATTTAGCTATTGAAGAAAGGTAGAGAAACTAATATCTTCAGTCTTCAATGCACCTTTGAAGATCCTAATGTTTCTCTCCTTCCAAACTGACCAAAGAATAGAGAAGGGGATCAACTTCTAAAAGATTTACCCGCCCCCAATTAAGGGATGCCCCCTAAAATTCTCCATTAAATCATGAAGATCCCCTGGGATAAACAATGAAATTGAGAAACTTTTTATTAAAAAAATCTCCAAACCTAAGTCGCGATGCATGAACAAGTGATTTATATTGTTTGGAAAAGTACCATATTTTACACGATCCAAATAATGGATTTGACATGGTTTCATATACTCGTTTAGGTTTTCCACCAATCAGCTTAAGCTTTTCAATTGATACATGGTATCTTACATGATATCAGAGCAGCTATTATTCTTGTATAGCCCATGTGGCAGGCCCATCCATAGAATTTGTTGGGCCTACACATAAGGGGGGTGTTTGGAAAAGTCCTACATCGCCCAAGTAATGGGTTTGACATAGCTTCATATACTTGTTTAGGCATTCCACCTATCAACTTAAGCTTTTGGAAGGGTACATGGTATCTTACACTATATTAAAGCGAGTATCATTCTTGTGTAGGCCACGTGGCTGGCCCGTCCATATAATCTATTGGGCCTACACATGAGAGGGGTGTTTGAAAAGTCCCACATCGCCTAAATAATGGATTTGACATGGCTTCATATATTTGTTTGGGCTTTTCACTTATCAGCTTAACCTTTTGATTGGTACATAGTATCTTACATAGTATTAGAGCAAGTATTGTTCTTGTATAGCCCACTTGATAGGCCCGTCCATAGAATTTATTGGGCCGCATGTGGGGGAGGTGTTAGAAAAGGTCTCACATCCTACTTTGCCAAAGTAATGAGTTTAACATGCCTTCATATATGTATTTGGGCCTTCCACCTATCAGTTTAAACTTTTGGATTTGTACATAATAAGTTTGATACGGCTTCATATACTTATTTGGGCCTTATACCTATTAGCTGAAGCTTTTTGATTGATACATGGTATCTTACCGGAGTGTTGAAAAGTATTTATGCAGCCACTACTAACGTATCGAGGTTTTGGTATAAATCTTTAGTAAAGAAATTTTAATATAGTAGGTCGTGAGTTCAAATTATGGAAGGAACGACTCTGCCCTATTCACACTAAAAATAAGTATGCCTCCAAATGCCTTAGGGGAAGTGGTGGAGCGTAGATATTTATTCTTCTTCCTTCACAAATAAAACACATATCTGAAATTACTTCTGACAGTATAGCCTCTCTCTCTCTCTCTCTCTCTCTCTCTCTCTCTCTCTGCGTCTCAGTCTCTCTCTCCAGTTATATCATTCACATCACAGGATCAAATTCTGAACCCAATTTTTGAAACATCAACAGGAAACTTATATCATCGTTGCCAACAACAACGCCCGATCATCAATTAGGGTCGCTAAAAGAGTTCTATTTGCAATTCTCATTTAAAAACCGACAAAGCTAGATGACAAAAGCTAGATGATAGTAACGTCTCTTCGTCCCTTACAATCAATTTCTTTTAATTTTTTGAATAAAAGATTAAAAAGGAAAAAAGAATGTTAAAATTACAATTGAAGAGGTTCATGAAGTCTCATTTTAAGTTCAAGAAAGTAATAAAATCATAAAAAATAGCTAGATATATAGTCCCCCACTATTTCTGATCAGCTTGTTAGAGACATAGAGTGAGACCAAGTGAGTTGAAGATAGCCCACCTTTGACGTAGCAAGATGGAATTAGATTGGGATGGAGGTGTAAAATGGCTCACCTTTGATTAAGTGGCCCCCTTTACACACTACATCTCATGAATTAGCATAAGACCAAATTTAACAATCATCCAACCGTGTTTTTTTTTTATAAATAGAATATTCATCCAACCATTACTCATCATTAGACTGAAATAATAGAAAAAACAATGATGCTCTCTAAAACCTTTAAACTTTGGTGCTATAGGTCAAGACATTATAGGATGATTAAATCGTTTGATATTTTAGACCCAAGTAGATCTCATTGAAATCTTTCCTGCCCCCAAGTCTCTTACAGCTTAAATGACTGTCTTAGGGTGGCATTATAGGATTTTTAGTTCTAGCTTTTAATTGAGGGGATTTCCACTTTGTAAATGGCAGGATGGAAAATAAATGCAGCCTTCATGTGGGACTATAGCATGTGAAATTTTCAATATGTGTACAGGGCCGGCTTAAGACAAATTGAGGCCTAAAGCGAAAATACTAAATGAGCTTTTTTTTATTTCTTAATATTATTATAAATATTTTATTTAAAATATGTTTTCTCACTTTTTGTTATTCAAAATTACTAAGTTTTTGTATTCACATTTTGCTAATATATTTATTTAATTAATTAGTGGGACCCAAATGAAATTTAAGATTTTATGGTGATGGGATAGTTGGCCTCATTGATGATTGAAAACAAAAAAAAAACTAAGAAAAAACTGAGATATGAAGAAGCGAAAAGATAACATTTTTTTTCTTTTTTTTTAAATGTGAAAAATGGCAATTGCTTTAATTACTATTTTGAGGCCTGTGGGGAGAAATAAACAGGATGATAATTGTCTTTTTTTGGAATTCAAAAAAAGTTGTCATTGTTTTAATTACTATTATGGGGCTTTATTTCCATGAAGTGAAGAAAAAAAAAATCTAAAAAAGATCCTCTTCAAAAAGGGAGTTTCTGACCTTATCTAACTGTCTAATGAGAGAAAAGAAGGCCAAAAGATAGCATTTATGAGGAGGGATGTGTGTTTAATCTTAAATCAATTCGTTAGGTTGGAGAGAGAAAGAGAGAGAGGGAGAGACATTTAAATCTTGTTGTTCCAAGGGTGAGAAGCTCCACGTGAGAGAGAGGACACAATTAATTCTATTAATTGAGATGCTTTGTCATATTTAAAGATTAAGAGGGGCCAACATGATTTTTCAACCATTAACTCCATTTAGATCTTATCATAAAATAAAAGTAACCTAGTTAAAAGGAAAAAATGTTGGGAAGTCTCAAACTCCACTTAGAGTTAATTGAAATAAAGAGAAAATATAGGAACTAATTGATTTGTTAATAGAGAAAGTAGAGATTTAACTACCATTTGTTTCCTAATAACTAGTATCATGGATAACTCTTTTTTGGGTCCTTATTTTTAAGGGGCTTAAGGCAAGGGCTTTCCCTGCTTTATAGTGAAGCCGGCCTGTATGCGTGTGTGCTTGATTTCAGATGAGCATTAGAGTTAGTGGAACAATTAGAATCGAATTGGCTCCCTTTGGTGGTTTGTAGTGTCAGAGAAACTGATTAGGATGTGGTCCACGATTCAGAGGACCATGACTGCTGGGCTCATACAGGAGACCGCTTGACTTGGACTGTTCATCAGGTGGATGGATGTATGGTTGGATGATGTTGATTGACCATCTTATTATATAGTTGCAGCATTGCATAACCAGATCTAGCTGTGAAAGGTCTCTTTATTAGTGAGTCAAACGTAGGAGTTGCACACAGCACTTACACAACCCTAGCCATTTTATCATGTGCATTTACTTTAGAAAACTTCACCATCTCCTCTCTCAACCAGAGATTGGTTTACCATCAATCATGTCCAAATATGCCCATCACCGTCCTCTTATCACTGTCTGTCATCTCAGGTGTGCCCCACGAAAGGAACTTTTTTTGAAGGACACACCACTTAAGTGTTTTGTGGTCCATCTCTTATTTGATTAGAACAAGCCTTATTATAATCTATTTGAGTTAAAAGTTTAGTAGACACCGGAAAGAACATGGATTCCTGATGGAAATGTCAAGAACAAACAAGTTAACGAAAAAATTATTACATTTATGATATAGCACACTACGTGAAATAAGGTAAAAATGATTTTTAAAAAATCAGGCTGAAAGGAGAGTGAGCAACAACTTTAAACGGTCATAACTTTTATGCCTAATAGCATTTAATGATGGGCTAGTACTCATTTCGAAGTTATTGAGGTACTCAACAAAAGTAGCCAACTGTCGGGTTGTTCCAAACGCAAAATGAAGTCATTTTGCAAAAATTTACAGAGTTGTTATTTTGCAAAAATTTACTATTTATATTAATTTTTTTATTGTTCGTGTTATTTAAATTTTTTAAAAGTTGTTTAATAGAAAAGTAAGGTTATATTAACTAATGTAGAGCAACAGTAATGGGTTACATGGACTTAGAGTTTCTTACCATTTTAGCAACTTTTACACTTTAATGGGTTTTTTTTTAAGATTTTACTAAAAAATCATGTAAAAGGTCCTCCAAACCATAAACCTCACGCAAGTTGTGGGTGTCACAGAGTGGTCGCACGTGATCACTTTGGGTTTTTTTCTATTTTCTATTTTTTTTTTTGCCCTTAATTGGGAAGCAACGAATTCGCCACTCCCCTTTTTCCTTTATAACGTGAAGAAGTTGGGATTTCTTCATCTTCTCCTTCTTCTTAACCCTCTCCTTCTTCCCTAAGGTGCTACTCATCCCCATCTACCTTAAAAATTTATTGATGTCTATGGAATCAATTGAGAATAATAAGTTATATATTGGATATAGGTGAGGTGGAGACAAGTGGGGGTGAGAGGAGCCACTGTTTTTATTAAATTTTTTAAAGAGCTTGGAGAATAGAAAATTATTTAAGCTTAGAGAAACAAATAAATATCTTTCTTTTTCTCTCATCTTTCGTCAAGTCAAAAGTGGGAGGGTGAATAACATGAAACAAAAGAAAAAAAAAGTCAATATCAATCTTACAAAGAAACAAGGACCGTACGTGGTGGAGAAGAGAAAGATCAATTTTACTTATATCCCATCTTATCAACTTTACTGTTAGATATTTGGATGGGATGAAGATGGCAAGCAACACAAGCCTACTTAAAATGGACACCGTTGCCCAAATACTTGTTCTTTAGTTTGGGGCATAAATAAGATTTTCAAACCTAAACTTTTTTTTTTCTAGGATGAAACCTTCCCATTTTTATATGCCCAAATTCCATGGTATTAACGTTGGTTGCAAGAAAGGAAGAAGACGACAAAAAAAAAAAAAAAAAAAGAAAGAAAGAGGGGGAGGGTTGAAGAAACCCTAGTTTCTTCGCATTATAACAGAAATAGAAGAACATAGATATCACCACTGGTGTAAAAACTTACAGCAAGTTCGTTGCTCGTCAATTAGGTACAAAAAAATACCACAGTGGTCACATGCGACCACTCCGGGGCACCTACAACTTGGGTGAAGTTTATGGTTTCGGGGACTCCTTATATGATTGTTTTGGTAAAACCCTCTTCTTCTTCTTTTTTTCATGATAGCCCCGCTACTTTCCTGACCATGAAATCAAGTAATGAGTATTTGTCGGGCAAGGTCAGACCAAAAATAGGAATAAAAGGTGAAGAGAGCTTTCCCTCTAGAAAGGAAAAAAATGTAAGGAGATAAAATTTAAAAAAAAAGATAAAAGGTAGCACCAAACTACATAGTGAGTCCTCATTCATTCCCTTTGCACCCGTTTGCTTGTGCGAAATTAAAATCCTAGATATGCATGGTAAGATTATAAGTTCAAATGAAGATTTGGTTTACTAGAGTTATTGTTGGTATTCATTTTTACTTACGGAGAGATCATTTGTATATTTTAACCTTTGTTTCTTTAATTTTGACCACTCTCCTCAGATCACATTCTTGAAATTCACAAGAATTCAATTCCATGGTAAGAAACAAACCTTAAATAAGAACATTACAATCTATACATTCTTATTAAATTTTCACCACTAACCAATCCTACCAAAACCTCAATCGGAACTTAGTTAGTACATATTTTACTAAATATACAAATATTTTTTTAACATTAAGTCATTCCTCTTAGAGTTCGAGGTCACGATTCGTTAGTTTTGATACCATATTAAATGTCCTCAACTAACTAATTCCATGAAAACCTTGAGAAAGGTGTAACCCGATTGGAACACCTTTCAAGCAGGGTTGGCTTTACCATAAGGCAAGGAAAGCCTTTGTTTTAGGCCAAAAAAAAAAAGTAAGGACCTTAATTATAGGAACTACATCTTTTCAAATTCCAAAAACAAGGCCTATAATTATAGCAACTGCATCTTTTTAAAATTCCAAAAATAAAGCCTCCTAATCTTTTCACATTTCAAAAGAGCATTCAGCTTTTTATGGCTGAAGCCATTAAAATAAAACATGCAAACCTGCCACCTTTTCTCTTTCTCATGTTTTCTGCATCTAAAAAAAATGAAAAAACCCTAGTTGCAGAGAAAACCCTTCCCTCAAAACAAAGAACTAGCAAGAAGAACATGAAAAGGAGAAGAAAATTTAAAAAAAATAGTGCATTTTGAGGTAATTGCTTCCTCATTTCTCTCTAAAACCTCATCTTTCAAGTGCTTTTCTACTTGAATTTGAATTCCTCTGACAAAAATCTCATCTTTTGATGTTGGTTTCCTTTTAAATGATTCTTGTTCGATGCAGTTTTTTGTGAGGTTTAAGCCTCACATAGGTTTGAATCTGTTTGATATAGTCGAAAACTTGGTTTTTTATGTTGTGTAACTTTTTATTTTGTGATTTTTTCTTGCTTTATTTTTTTTTTATATAAATGTTAGGTTTTGCAATGGGTGTTAACTTGAGATTTTAGTTTCACTATGAGTTTTGCTTGGTGCTTGTGATTTTGGCTTTAGATTTCTCTATGTAAATATTTATAATAATATTAAAAAAATAAAGGATAACTAAATTAGAATTATCACTTTAGGCCTTAAATTGTCTTGAGCATGCCCTACTTTCGTTACACACATTTTAGCAATGAGTCATTCCTTCTGCTATCAAAACTCACGACCAGTTAACTCTAATACCATATTAAAATTATTTCCACTATTCGATCTTACCAAAAAATTGAGGCATTAGATTCTATCACCACAAAAATAATAATAATACCTAGAGTCTTAGACTTACTTCCTATAATAAGATACATCCCTCCAACCATAGAGTTCAAAAAGCGATAAATTTTCAATTGATTGATTGCAACTGGAAATTAAGTGGGTTGTTGAAAAAGTTTAACTAAATTGTGAGGATAAACCAATACAATTCACAATGATCAGATGGCAGGGGTTGCTCAATGACCAAGTGCCCATGGGTGCCCACTAAATCAACGATTGAGATCACCCAGCATTGATTGTCAGCGTTTTTACAGTTCTCGGGACCAATGCTAGCATAAAAGCCACTTTAACAGATAATAGACTACTCTAACTAAAACTATCCTGCTTTGCCTTGGCTACCACTCAAACCTCCATCCGTATACAAAACAAATCTCTGAGATGTTTTTTTTTTCCAAAAAAAAGTTTCTTCAGCTATATTTATTCTTCCTCTATGTGGTCTCCCCTTTTTGACTCCTCTCTTTACAGTTTTAGTTTCTCTTGTTTCTCAAAATTCTCTCACTTTTCATCTCTCCTATTTTATCTTTTTTTTATTTTGTGTGTTTGTTTAAACACTCGAAACCTCGCCTAAAGAACGGACGTGAAGGGAGAATACACGCCTGCTTTTGTCTTCTTTCTCTTTTGCTTGTGCCAAATAATTTCTTTCTCTTTCTCAGATCCTAATATACATAAACACATCACACACCCACATACAAAGAGACCCACTTTTACACACACGAAACACACCCACATACCCAGAGAGAGAGAGAGAGAGAGAGAGAGGAAGAGAGATGTCCAGCTGCATCGATGCTGCCTCTGACCAAGTCTGCTACATACCGTGCAACTTCTGCAATACCGTTCTTGCGGTATAAAGTTCAAAGCTCCTCTCTTTAGATGATTTTTCACATTTCATTTTCATCGCTTGGGAAAGAAAATTTTTTTTTTCTTGTATCTTTGAGAAATTCTCATGTCCATGCATTTGGTGCTTGTTATTTCATTTTTTCTGAGAAATTGTCATCCTTTTCTATCCATCTGTTGTTTGCTCCTGATCTTTTGTTGGTCCTATTTTTCCTGAGAAGAGAGAGATTTTTGTAAGGGGGTGATAAATTGAGATGACAAGTCCAACAATATCGCTAGATTTGTATTGAATTATCAGAAGTAGCATATGGAGAGGGAGAAAAACGACAGGAAAAAAAGGGTAGAGAAGCCAAGAAAGGGCACCTCGTTTGTTATCATCTCACAGCTTTAGGGGAGATGGGGTTCCTGGTTATAGAATATAAGATAACAGACATGATGTGATCTGCAACAGAAAATAGAAAGAAAAGAAGAAAAAGACAAAATATCTCTTCTTATTTCACCAATAAAAAAAAACCCAGAAAACTAAGAATCGTGATTTGGTGAATTTGTTTTTAGTATTTTGTGATGACATACAGAAAGATTAGAAAGAAGCCTAAAATGAACTTTCATTTTCAGAAGAAGAAGAAAAAAAAATCCCAATTATATAGTATGAAAAGAAATAGATAAGAAAACTAAGCTTGCGTGATGTATTTTGGGTCATTTCAGGTGAGTGTTCCAAGCAGCAGATTGTTCGACATCGTCACCGTCCGATGCGGGCACTGCACCAATCTATGGTCGGTAAACATGGCAGCCGCGTTGCAGTCTGTGTCGTGGCAAGAGATTCAGGTGAAGCATTCAAAATTCTGGGGTTTCTTCATGTTTCTTTCTCTTAGATACATTGAAAGGCCTCCCACATCTACCATTCCATCCTTTTGCTTTTCTGAGAGCGAGGAGATGACTTTTTGAAAGGCTGTAAAGTGCAAACCCTACGAGCCGTCTTTGCATCCTATAGAGAGAATTTTTGGCTACTGTTGCATTTGGGTCAGTTGCTGACTCTGCTAAGATGGCATTGTCTAGGGTTATTACCTGCCTTTTCATAGCTTTCCCCTTTCTTTTCTTGACTTGATTGATGGGATAGCGGAGAGCTACCTGAGAAAAATACATATTTTTCAACTTATCAGAGCCTGTCTCCATGGTGGGAACAGACCCCCATCTTTGAAAGAGAGAGAGAGAGAGAGAGAGAAGCGTTTTGTGTTTTGGGAGATATGGGTTTTAACCCAAGTGTGTTGTTAATGGAAACTGCAGAGAAAAAAGTTCTTAATCCAAGTGCATGTGTTGTTAATGGAGACAACACACCTGGGTTGTCATTTGAGCAGTCTTCCTGGGTTGTCATTTGAGCAGTCTTACTTTTTTTCTTTGAGAAATGTAAGGCAAATAATGTATACCATTTGAGTTTTGCTCTATCTATCAAATATATTGATATTGATAAATATAATGAGGTGCAACCAATGAATTTCTATGAGATCAGATCTATCCTTAGCACTAGATCTAAATGATATACAGAGATGCCCCAGAAGCAAAACCATAAGCTAGCTTCTCTGTGCTCAATATATCTTTTTAGTCTTCTGATGTTTATTCCCTTCTACTGATAAAACATTAGAAATAAGACTAATTCCAAGTAAGAGACTACAAATTTTAAACCAATTTGTTGTTGTGGGCAATCTTCCAGGGGCCGGGCTTCACTTCTCCAGATTACAGGATAGATCTAGCCTCTTCTTCAAGGTGCAACATGGTGGCAATGCAAGTGTCAGCAAGGAATAATGAGGGAATACCAGCTATTAATCGGCGTAACATCTCTCTCTCTCTCTCTCTCTCTCTCTCTCAAAAATACACACACGTCATTTGTATGGCCTTCTCTAGTTTCAAAAAGTGTACTATGCTCCAATTGTTTGAAATCTGTGCATTGGGTTCACTTATAATCAATCAAACCCACTCACAACATATGCCTCCTCTCCCCACTTCTTCCAATTTGCACACTCGTCAAGGAGAGTCCTTGGGAAAGTTTGTGCTACATTTAATCAAATTCTCTCTTAATATTTTAGTAATCAATTATGAATAGCTGGTAGCTATTTATAAAAATACAATGACTCTGAAATAGGAAATCTAAATCACACCTATAATCAAAACCTAATCACACAATAATGACGAATCTAATCGGATAATGACACTAGCCTGATATAATTGAAATCCAATTTAATCATAATCAACTAATCCTTTCCATATGCAAATCGTTTAGAATATGTCCCATCCAGGGGGGGAACTACATTATGGGTGAGGGGGGCCACTCCCCAAGAATGTTTATTTCTATAGTGGCCCCCAAGGTAATTTTTTTGGTTTTGCCCTGATCCTATCATTGATTTGATCAATTGTAAGACATTTGATTTCTTTCCTAAGAGTTAATCATATGTTTAACAAGTACGTTCAACCAAATAGTATTTTAAACTCGGATAACTGATCAAGATGTGAATTTTATTGTGCCTGTACATTCATGTCAGTAGGCCCAAAGTACAGATTATGAGATAGTGAAGTATACTTTAAATGTGAGAAGAGGCAGCACCAAAGGAGAGGCAGCGAGCTCCTTCTGCATATAAAGTGATTGATTTGTAAGTACTCATGCATTGCTATTATTCTTCCATGCAGCAGCACCACAGAGGAGGCAGCGAGTTCCTTCTGCATACAATCAGTTCATAAAGTAAGTAATAGATCTGTTATTAATTAGCTGAATCTTAACTTTTCTCATATTTATAACAAAATGTGGAGTGTAGAGAAGAGATTCAGAGGATCAAGGCCAACAATCCGGAGATAAGTCATAGAGAAGCTTTCAGTACTGCTGCTAAGAACGTGAGTTGCCTGTCATATTGTAAAGTTCAGCTTCATTCCTTCTCGCATTAAAACAGTGTTTAAATAAAAACCCTTCAATGAGCAGTGGGCACACTTCCCTCACATTCATTTTGGGCTGATGCTGGAGACCAACGATCAAGCCAAACTCAACTAGTTAAATTCTCGAATGGATCATTCGAGAGTGAAGAAACCTTGGTATGTTCTCACTACTTAAGATAATAAACTTTCTCATTTGATGTATCATATTTTTCTCCTACTGATGCGGCCCTATGTGCTAGATCACACAAGGGGTGCTAGGGTCCATTGGTTGTATCAAAACATAAAAGAAAACTTGCATATTTAAATCAAAGATCAGATAATTATCAAATATATCATAGAACTGGAAATTTTAGATATAGTCACATGCAAAATCCACGGATTCCACCCAAAAGTTTTTGGACAATGTGGAATATACCAAAAAACCTTCCCCACGTCAACTTTAGAATTTGAGTGGTAAAATTCTACCATTCATCAGGGATGGGGGATAGCCATAGAGGCAGACCTACACACATCTACGTGGGGGTCAATGCACTCATTCGATCTCTGTCCACTTCTAAAATCCTAGCTAAAACTCTAATTTTGCTATGAAAAATTTACATAAAATTTTACTTCCTCCCCAAAAACCCACACAAAAATTCGGAATGTATTCTCAAAATACAATTATGTGTATGCATTTGCACCCCTCAAACAAAAATTTTGAGTCCGCAACTAAGAATGGGGATTGGGGAAGCTCATCTTACAAGCCGAGGGTCCCACTTAAGCACATGCCCATCATTATTTAGGGATAGGGGAATCTAGAGTGCTCATCATGGATGAAGTCATGCAAAAATCAAGGGCCATCTTTTTTTTTTCTTTTCTTTTCTAATTAACACTCGCTTTGCCTCAAAGATTTAACTATAGCTAACCATAAAGTTTTTAATTGATTAAGAATTTAACAAACTGGATACATTTTGGATGAGTGTCCAACTAGGTTTTTTGATAATTTGCGAGGGATGGCGGTGGTTGTTAAAAAGGATATGTGATCATTGTTGGTTCCAATAATGCAGACCACATGCAAGCCTGATCATTTTGGCGCGAACTGTTGTGCGCGTGTGTGCAAACACAATCAAGATCAACAATCACCACACAAGAAGACAAGCAATTTACATGGTTCAGCAAAGATGCCTACGTCCACAGGAAACCAATTTCCACTAGGTTCTCTTCCAATCTGTGAAACCACAGCTTTGGAATCTCAGCCACTCTCAGGCCCTCTCTAGGGTTACAGATTACATCATATATATAACCATTACATCCTTATCCCCCAAAAACTCTATCTCAAGAAAAAGGAAAGTCCTAACCTATTTGAAAAGTGCTGTTTGACAAAACAGGAAATTCCTAATATCATTAGGGAAATCACCCCAGATACTGAACCCGCTAATGGTCTGGACCCATATGGCCAACACGAACCACATGCAGGCCTAATCATTTTGGCGTGTGCAGAGAGAGAGAGAGAGAGAGAGAGAGAAAGAGAGAGAGAGCTTGGCAATGCATAACAAACTTAACCACAACTTAGCCCATATATTACTTATAATTATGTAATATTTTTAGGTTACGATAATTTCCTTGAAGTAGCACCACTTATTTGAACACCGTTTTACCAATTCCCAGAATAGATCACTTTGGGCCGCCAACAGGGAAAGCTTATGCATTCTCAGGAAGCGTATGTAGTACAAACAGGTTGTACGGCCTCACATATGTTAAATCATATGGTTAGAAATGTTACTAAGACATAGTTTTGAATTTAAAATTAACCAAAAAAAGACTTAAAATTCCAAATTAGGTGCACCATTTTCTTCAAAACGAGGAGTTTAAGTTGAAAAAGGAATCATGATACTTTTCAAGATTCAATCAAACTATAAGAAAGAGATTCAATTGAAAAAGGAATTGAAGTTGAATGTTAGAAAATAGGATTAAAACTAACAAAATAACATTAAATATAGGCCTTGTTGTCCTTACAAAAATATATATATAGGCCTTCTTGCATTAGATTCGTTTTGGGACATTAGTAGCTCGTGCGTGTATGAGTTCCATGCCATCTCCAAAAATAAACCAAATAAGACCATCTAATTTACAATCAACAAAAGTAATGTTTTTGGATGATCAAAATTAAGCCATCCAACCTTAATAATAATATATATAAAGCTAATGTCATCATCACCATCATCATCATCGTCAAAGCCATGTGTCAACTATGCTGGGGTCACCTATATGAATTTTATTTCTTCATTCCAATCCATCTTGGACCAGATTCTTAAATAGTTGCATTGCTTCAGATCTATAACTACTATCATCCATGTCCGCTAATTTGAACTGCCCCTTTTCCTTAATTCTCATTTTTCTTGTTAATTCCAATCACAATAAATCAAATGCTAATTAAATGAAAGTTACTACATCCATTAATCCAACACCTTGGCTCTATGTGTGATGATTTTAGCGTCAAACCTCCAACACTGAATATCATAGAAACACTAGTATAATCTATATTTTAAACCCTTGCCTCTATCAAGATGACCTATGATCGATATAGCTAGATCTTATGTTATTATAATACAAGGTTGCAGTTTTGAATTAAATTACATCCTTAAATAAATAAATAACTGCTTGTTGATTCATTCCATTCTCCTACACAGTTTTTATACATATTCGCGAAGATAATACATTTAAAGAGTTAGGTTATAGACTCACCTTGTTACTATTAATAGCAGAAGCAAAATTAAGAGCTAGGTCAAATTGTTATGTTCCTATAAAAATCTATATGCAATGCAAAATTTTAAGGAGATTAAGACAAAATGATATTAGAGAATTGAAGTCCATGGTGACAATTACAAACCCTATAATATGTGCCAATATTGCACATCTATCATTTGAATATTATACAATCCAAAGGTGAAAATGTGTCAGTAGGGCGCACATTAACATTTGGGCCACCTGCTAAGTAGTTTGGCCAATTGGAGGCTTGAGCATCTACATGGTAGACCATTGGTGCCTTTGTATTTTTTTTATTTTTTATTTTTTAGACACTATGATTTTTAACAATGTTTCGCTTAAAGCTGAAACCCTTATGCATAAGCCGATATGCTGGTCCTCAGTTTTTTTTTCTTTTTTTTTATCAGCCAAAAAACAGAAATATTCATTAAAATCAGAGAGTCAATAAGCATATAGTATAACGACAGCAAGAGAGGGTGACTCAACCAAGCATCATCACCAGACATCAAGGAGCCCAACTAGGTTGGCTCCCTTGACCGGTCCAATCATATGCAAAGAGCCAAGCATCACCTGATATGTTGGTCCTCAGTTGATATCTCAGTTTGTTTAAAGCCCTCTTTAGCAAGTAAACGTTTAAAAAAAAGAATGGAAAATAGAAAACAATGTTGAACATATATTTTTATTTGCATGTAGAGTATTTTAAAGGTAAATGAGTAATAAAATAAGAAGGTAATGAGAATGGAGTTCCAATACATTTAGGTTTTGCGGTAAAGTACTCATAGATAATGAGAAGCAAATGAGCATCAAGCATGACAAGACCATGTACATATCAGGCAAAGGAACTTGGTTTAGGCAAAATATTACAAATTAAAACCATGGTAAGTATAATGATGTGTACAACAAGGTTATTTAGCATGAAATAGTGTTGTTTTAGATAGTAGGGTTCTGAGTTCTATAACTCACACATTTTTTCCATTTTAAATCAGCTTGAGTTTGGTGTGTGCAGGACTCTGAAAAGCATCTGATGCCAAAAGTGGCAATATAATAGAACTATGCCACTTTACAAGCATATCCAAGTCGGCAAAGAAAAATGAAGCCTTGATACTTCTCCTGCTTATGTGTTGTGGAAGAAAACACTCTTGTTTTAACATATATATATTTGTCATTAGTACAATTGGATATATTGTTCTTTCTTTGCATTGAAACCGGTCATCCATGTCCTTTGCCATTCTTCTTTCTCTTGCATTCCAAGAATGAGAAAATTGAGATCCCGTCATGGATTCCTTATCTCTTGCATTTCTAGGTCATGTTTGTTGTAGAGTTCGTAACTACACATACATATATAGATATTACATCATAGCAATAATTATTACAACTTTACTGATGTTTTTACATAACTTATAAACTCTTTAAGCCAACCATAGATTAATGTAATAACAATCCGATGATGGTGATCAAGGGCCCTTAGATCATGACAGTGGCCACTTAGATCATGAGATGGTTATGTTGACAAGGGTTTAGGTTGTTTTCCATACAACTACTTATGATATTTTAGAAGGGCAATGTTTTTTTTCTTTCTAGGTCCAAAAGAAATAATATTGTTATATGAGTGACATCTATGTGTTCCATTTTATTGAACTAGAATGAATATTACATTAGTTTTATTGTGATGGGTCCCCAAATTTTGGAAGACAATCCATAACTCAATTGTCCATGAGAATTATGTGTTCTAGATTTGTGGACAAATGTTTCATGTTAGGCAAAATAGAATAAATATTTACATCTAAGGGCCTATTTGTTTTTACAGAATGCATTGGAATTCATATTCAAATTAGCTTAACGAAAGGATTATTAAGAGGTGAGGGGTGAAGGATGTGAGGTGAGGACTGAAGGATAATAAGTCGGAATGTAGATGGGAAACTGACTTTTTAGGATTTGAATGACTAGGATAATGGTTTGGTATTCATTTATTTAGAGACATAACAACAACAACAAAATTCTATCGTCACCATAAGTAATGAGTGATGAAATAATATTTTTCTGCTATGAAACATTTTATCGCCAAATTGCATAATTGTTGTAATGCTTCTATTAATTCAATTTCCATTAAAGGAGATGTTAGTTGATGGCGATCTTTACATGTCCACCTTTGATTCTTCATTTTTAACCACTTAAAGAAATATATTCCTAGAAATTCAACTTATTTGAATAGATGAGGAGTAGAGTAAAGTAAGTAAATTTTACATAAGGAGTGAAGTAGAGGAGAAAGGGGTTGACATTAAGGTAAATTACTTCACTTTACTCTATAGGATGCTTGATGTGAACTGAAATCTAAAAATATTTTGAAGTAGAATTAACTTTTACTCAAGAAAATTAAAGTACTTAGAGCCTATTTAGATAAGCAAAAACTAGAGTGGAATGAAGTTAAATGGGCCCTAATAGCTTAAAATTTCAACTTTACCCTGTTTGGATGAGTCTTGCCTAAAGATAAAGTATTGTTATCAGCCCATGTGTACTTTATTTCACTTCAACCATATATACTTCAATTTCCTTGAGTGAAAATTAATTCTACTACATAATATTTTTAAATTTCACTTCACATCAAGCTCCAAATAGACTGAAATGAACTAATCTACTTTAACTTCAACCCACTTCCCCTCCACTTCACTCTAATTTACTCATCATTTATCCAAATAGGCCCTTAGGGTTAAAGTTAAATGGAGTATATATGGGCTGACAACAATACTTTATCTGTTTAGCCAAACTTATCCAAACATAGTAGAGTTGAAATTTTAAGCTGTTAGGACCCATTTAACTTTACTCTACTCTAGTTTTTGTTTATCCAAATAGGCTGACAATTGAAAATTTTATTGTGCTTCATTATTCACGCAAGTACTTACCACTATTTATACAACTATTAGAATGTAGATAACATTGTTTACGCAGCCCTTAGGAATTAGTTCTTCAAATGAATCATCGTTTCGATAGCATGACCAAAATTAGGGTTTTCAGAAGATTGCATCATTTGTTGTTGGCTATATAGATATTCAAACAATTTGATCTCTTGCATGCAATGACTTTTTTATTTTTATTTTTTTATGTTTTGTACAAGATCTCTTATAATTAATACTTAAGGAGGCTGTCAAGTCAAGTTTCTGACAAAAACTCCTTGTATGGGAATTTCTTATTCCAATGTCAAAAGTTGTCTATAGATCATTTGAAATGTATTATTTGATAAAGGATATCTATAAAAAAAATCCAGTCTTTTGAAATATTATTCTTGGCCTTTGGAATTCTCAAAGTTTCAACTTCCTAAATGCTTATATGTATTGGAGGTTTGGAATAAGGAATGACATCTACAGAATTTGTAATTATCCTATAAGAGTTCTTTAAATTTCAACACACAAATAAGTCCATGGTCGTTTGTAAGAATTCTTGGAATTTCTGATTTTTGTGAATTCCTCTAATATTGTCCCCCATTTGCTTTTATACATGATCAAGTACAATGTATTATTCTGAAAATTTGGATTTGAAGAAATCTAGAATGCAAAAAGTAACATTCCACAAGTTACAAGGCTAATTTTTATCAATTCTCATCGTACAAATAGAGAATTTAGAATTTTGGGGGGAATAGTAGCTGTCATTGCTTCCAAGAATTACCAACAAAGCAAATTCTTATTGAAAATACTTCCAAACAAATTGGGCCTAAGAGATTTTACATGTATTGTCATTCGTTGATATTGTGAACAAGCTATCGTATTTACCTTATACATTTTTGTTTTCTTTTGTATTCCTGAGGTCCTTTACAAATTTGGGGTGGAATTCGAACACAATAAGGAAAAAATTACCACACCTTATGTAACTCCACCGACGCGCAATTATGTACTTCATTATGAAACAATTTCTTCTTACAAATTTAATAATTATAAGGACCAATTGTTTGTCAAGATGAAAGAACAAGTTTTATCATACATACAAAGCACTTTCCAATTAATGATGTGAGTTTAATGTAAATCTAACAAGCAACGATCAGATCTTTGTTATGTTGGACATAGCTAATTGTCACGAAAATTGACTTATCTAGCCAATAGATGCTTTACCAAACATCATGTGTGCATAGACGAACTTGCTTATTGTATACGTACTAACCATGTGAATCTTAAGGGTCCCTATCGATGTTCACTTAGATGTACCAAATGAAAGGCGACCCATTCCTTAACTTTGTCTAGCAAGTCCAACATCCCACGTCTTGGGTTAACACTTAAAATACAAGGACTAAAAGAAGTATAATGAACCACAATTTTTAGCACTTTGAACATTTTATTCAATTTTTTGTTGTCCAGATCTGACGTTTCCCGGGGGACAATTTCTCTGTCATATCTTGCTCTTTATCAAACATCATGCGTGTGATAACACACTTGCTTATTGTGCATTTGCTAACCATGTGAATCATGAGGGTCTTGTACCTTTTCACTTAGATGTGTCAAACAAAGGGTGGCTCATTCCTTCACCTTGTCTGTTAGGTCCACTAAACAAGGTTCGCTAGTATCAATTATATGAGTCTTTTGGATGATGAGAAAACAGGTAGAAAAAACAAAAAAAAAATGCTCATAATATAAGATCTAAACTGTGAATATTTTCTCAAACTTTCTCCTTATCAAAATAAATCTCATTGGCCATGCTAATCCTATCTATTTTTTTAACCATATGTCATACAATACTCATATTAAGTATTTGACTGGTAACAATAACAATGCGAGTATTGGTATATGGCATATGGGAAGGGTACCTTCATCTCTGCAAAAAAAAAAAAATCCAATTGGTAGTTGCTATCCTGATTATCATTTATTTGTTTTCCTTTAAAAGTTTTCTATTTTTCTATTTTTTTTGTTCATTTTTCATTTCAACATAATAGCTGTATAAAAATTAGCAAAAGCAGTTAACTTGTACTTTTAATTTTTTTTATTTTTCTTCTTAAATCCACTTGATCTAGTTCTTGATACCCTTCAGACCACTATTATTATTACTTTTCAAGAAATAATTATGTACTATTCACTTATTTTTATTTTGGATGTCCAATTTTTCAACTCATATTATGGAATTAATTATTCTTAAATGCCTAACTTATAGTAAATCAATAGAAATATTATGCATCCCTTTGGAGCTGTTGTTGTGAATGACCATCCAAATGTGTGCATTGTACTATAGTTCTCTAAATTCAAATGTTGGGAAAAGGGTAGGGTAAAGTAAAGTAAAGTAGGTGCAAAATCAAGAAAAAATAATAGATGATTGTGTTGTGATGACTTTTTGTTTTTAGTTGTTTGAAATAAAATCTTTTTGACTTTTTTATACAGAAAGTAGAGTTTTTTTTGTAATTTAGTGATGATTTTTTTACTTTTAAAAAAAATTTTAAATTAAAAAAAAGAAGGAAAAATATTTGAATGTTTAAAATTTTACTCTACTTTACTTCGCTCTACCCCTCTCCCTCGCCCAAACATGCCCTAAAATTAACATTGGCTTATTGGAGATGAAATTATAGTTGAAATGAAAGTACACCTTTATTATATAAGTAAAGATACAAATTTATATTACTTGTAAAGTTAGGATCTCTTCCCATGCCATGCCATGGCATGCCATCCCATCCCAAAGGTAAAGAGCAGTAGAGCAGAGATGAAGATGCCAGATTTTTTATTTTTTTATTTTTTATTTTTTGGGTAGACGAAGATGCATGATTAGAAGAGAATTGATTGACACAGAATCTGAAACGTCAATTCATATTTGCTTGGATTCATCTCATATCGTGTCAAGTCATCTTTCTTTCGTCTGTTTGTTGCCATTCACTGCCCAATTTCCTTGTCAGCCGCGCTGCTCTCTCTGGCCTCTCTCAGACCCCAGACAGCGACTTTTCGGGTGCCTGCCTTCCTCGTCCATATCATCTCCAGCGTTACAGAGTCTGGCCCACCTACTGAGACTGACTCACAGGCCCCAAGTCCTTCATGACAGCCCAGCGGATGTCAATTTTTATTACTACTCACTAGGCCAGATGGTTCTCAGAAAAATCTAGGCATGGACCCTTTCTACCTGCAGATCCATAATTGGGTCACAGCCAGGTCCATACCTTGAGTCTAGTTGATAATTGGGGTAGGAACATTTGGGCCTGGGGTCTTAACCTGAATACTGGAGGGAATAACATATTGCTTTCATATATATTACAAAAAGAATCTGTATAATACATGTATTAATAGTATAATACATTTATTAATATATTCAGTATAATACATGCTATAAATACTACACATATAAGTGTCACATCTAAATTTAAGCCCCGGAATGGAACACTAACCTGGTCCAAGTCTGAATCAACACTAAATGCACCCGCATGCGCATGTGGATTCACACAGCTCCCGGACAGGCAAGATTTTCTTTATCTTCTATTGCCAAGGATAAACCCCGGTATATTGTCAGCCCAAATCTTTCATATTGGTCAAAGCATTTCTATGGTTGGATTCATGCCAAGACTCACAAAAGGCCTAAAGAAGAGATGATCTTGGAGGGCCTAAAGTTAAGGGTACTTGTGATTATGATTAGGGTATTGATGTTTTCGTCAACTCCTAACGAAACCATGTCCTCATTAAACCAAACCAAACATCTCGTAGGTATGATTACCGTTTGCGATAATCATACCCCTGTTAGACTTAATGGGTGAGTGGTCCACATGACTGCTCATCCATGATGGCCCCACCTTGGACAACCAAGCAATTAGGCTTTTGTCTCGGTTTGCTTTTAAATTTTAAAGGGTGGACTTAAAAGGAAGAGATGATTACTATCAAATCCTAGAAGTAGATGAGGCTTGATATTTCAGCATTGTAGAGGATCTAAAACCACCAAGAAGAAACTCAATGCATTTCTCTTTTGAATAGCATCTAAAATAAGGTATATTGGATATTCTAAGCCAATGGAACTAAAACCGTCAAATGAGCTGTCAAAATAAAATATTTACGGAACGCCAGATAAAGATGGCTGATTTTCAGACTCTTGTATTTAATATGCTAGTGGACCCCATAGACAGTGCAACGTGTACTATTCTAAGAGAGTCTTGATCACCATAGATATCCAGGCCAAAACTCTGCCATGGGCCCCACATATCAATAAATACGATCATTCAAGATAAAAGTTATACCCTCCAATGATACAGCCTTAAAATCTCACTTCAATAAGAGTAAATACCACCGTCAAATCATACACATGACTAATAATGGTACTAAGGTAGATGAGACTGTGCTAATCACGTTATAATCAAACTGACCATGGTGAAATTTGAGAATATCTTACTGGATGATGGCATTCATCTTGAATGGTCTAAATTATCATTTGGTGGGCCCCACAATTCTTGACAATTATTACCTAAGCGTGTAATAGACACAACATGGACTCATTCCAAAGCAGCATAGCATTTCTCTTTTTGCATAGTTGCAGGCGATCAAGATCCACAATGTGATGAGAACATCCTCTTACCTCAATGGTAAGAGACTGCAGTTCTTACCTTGTACCCTGGGCAGCTAGGGATGCTCATTGGCCAGGCTAACCCAAGCCAATTCTAGGCCCAACCCCCCTTGGAATGGGCTTGGATATGTACTTAGGGCCCTTTTAATAATTGGGCCGGGCTTGGGTTAAGTAATAGAAAGTTCAAATGTAATTTAATTTAATTCGTACAAACAATTACTCAAATGGCCATAAAATTAATAAAAAGCCTGAATTTACCCAGCCTGATTGATTAAATGGGCGGGCTCGGGCTTAACTTTTGTGGGCCATGTTGGGCTTGGGCCAAGCTTAGGCCAGTGTTTTAAAGTCAGGCTGGGCCTGAATATGCCTTGGCCCAGCCCAACCCATGAACTCCCCTATGGGCAGCCACTTTGCCTTCATACTTCCCTAGTACGAGAACTCCACCTCTCCGAGAGATATCCACTTCCCAACCCCATATATCTAGGATACCAAGAAAAAAGGATCCACAATGTGATAATATGCTAACATGGCAATCTCCAAGAACTGCCTCTTACCCTAGTTGTTAGAAGTTTGGTTCTTACCAAACTGACAAGGGTTCAAACCTCACGAGGAACCTCTCCTCACCTCTCCTCACCCGAGAATTTATTACCTCACTTAAAATCCTCTTCCCTCACAAGAGGGTTCTCTAACGTCTCTTAAGGTGCCTTCCCTCACCCAAAGGCTCTCTCACCAGAGGATTAGGGGCCCCAGCCCCACTAAGGCTTTCCTCACCCAAGGGCTCTCTCACTAGAGGGTTAAAGGCCCCTACCCCGCTAAGGCTGAGATACCAAAACTAAACATGACAATCTCCAAATCTGAAATTTCAAAAATAAATTAAAAGAAATAGAGTGGTGAGAGAGAAATTGGAAAAGCATGGGAAACCCCAATGTGAAAAAAACAACAAAAACAGTAAAATGGGCCGCCAATGATCCACCCGAGTCCTTTTACATCCATGTACCCGTATGAATTGGCATTTGGCACATTTAAGTACTCGTCTAACCATTATCTACCATTTGATTTTCACACGTGAGTGAGCATTTATGAAACCATTTAGGGCCAAAAATTAACAGTTAAATTGGTCTAATTGAAGTAATATTTGACCAAACCCCTAATTCACACTATATCCTTCTTAATTTTTTGCCCTACCTTGTGATCTACATTCTTCCAAGTGGGCCTCCACAAACAGAGTTTTCTTCTAAAGAGCATGCCCATGTTTCGTTAGCATTCTGCTTACATCTATTATAACCACTGGTAGGTCTAAGATCGAATTCTAAAATCTCAAAAATAAAAGAAGAACAAATAAATAAAGATTGATCCTTTGAAAGAGAGAGCGTAAGGCCATGCTACTGCTCAAGGGCTTGCCCAAGCCCAGGCCACAATGGTCTGGATTTGGGCTAAACTTTTAGGCCTCTAGGCTGGTTTGAGGCCTGAATTTATGATCTGAAAATATCAACGAGCCATTCCTGGGCTTTTGTCTGCATAGAAGGTCAGCCACCAAAATCACTCATATATTATGGCCTGGTCTTGACACATCAATTCAATAAACCAAGTTGGGTCAGGCCAAAATAAATTAATGCAGGCTATTATATGAATATTTCATTACTACTCAAAAAAGAAGTATAATAAGATATATATATATATGTATAAACCAGTCGAGGAGAATGAAATCCAAAGAAAGAGCCCACACATATGAAAAGACGGCCACTCACGTGAGAAAGTACCTACTACACCTAAGAACAAAACTCAAACGTGTGACTAGAAAGCCCGTGTCCTTACCACTCAGGAGCGGTTCTAAAATAATAGTTATCTAATAGTTTCTTGAAATACTTATATGAGCCAACATTTAAAACCATGGTTACCTGTCCATTGCCGATCACTGGATCACTCCTCTTTCTCCAAATCTGAACTTCTTTAATCTTCAGTGTAGTCACTATTCAATCCAAAAGGAAACCAGCTTGGAAGATCCTAGCCATCCAATATCCAACCATTTTTACATGGCAAGTTGGGAACAGCCGTTCATCCATTTTGACAGAATTTAAAGACCGTATATTGAAGGATTGAAAATTTGTACAGTGGTAAGGTAAAACACGACTTGTAAGTTGTAACACTCAACATCGAAGGAGAGAAAATATGCATTTATTATTATCTTGGTAGAATCTATACAACCTTTAATGCAGAGTAATGGCTACCAATTTTGGCTCTTAATTAGAGATTATAACTTCTAATTGGAGTAATCAATTATCTTTGACTATTAATTGGATATTGTAATTTCTTATCATGATCCTAAAGATATTGGCTTACACTTTCTTTCTAATTTAAGAAAATCACAGTAAATTTGGTTCTCTTAATATGCAACTTTCTCGAGTAAAATTTGGGATGTGACATGATCATGATTCCCTTTTTTTGGGTAAGATCATGCTTCCCTCATTAACATTAACATATGACTATTAATCACTTAAGTTAAAGTAGACCTGGCAAACGGGTTAGGTTAACCAAATTCGGGTAGGGTCAATACGAACCCGCACCCTTAGCGGGTCAATCCGACCCGACCCGCCTAACCTGAATTTAATGCAGGATGGGTCAGATTGACCCGATCTAACATATTTAATTTTCATTTTATATATGTTTTAACTCATTTTATGTGGCCCAATTTCATTTGTAAAGCTCTTCTTACGTCTAGATTCATTTAAAATATTGCATTGAGCATGAATTTATAATTTATTAATTTTCAAGGTGTAAAAAATAATGAATCTATAAATATTTTCTAGCCCATTTATTAAGAATTTGAAATAATCGCTTTTTAATTTTTGTTCAATCTTATAATTCCATATTTAAGTATAAGTATAAGACTCATCAACGATATTGTATTTCATTCATATCAATATCTTAGAGGTAAATTTATATGCCAATATAAAAATAAAAAACATATATCAATATTTCAACTCCAAAAACATCATATTTTTAAATAAAAAAATAAGTTTTATATTCTGAATATTAAAATTTTACATAACTCCTTTATAAAAGATTAAGAGTACATAGTTTATAGCCCACATGAATAAGAAATGTTACATGAAAATTAGAAACTCATGGTGATTTTGTAAAATCTAAACAAGTCAAACGAGTTAGGGTGGGTTAGGTAGGTCAACCTTAACCCGACCTACTTTTATACGGGTTGGTAAACTTAATCCTAACCCGACCCGTATTTCAAACGGGTCAGGTTAGGCAGGTCTGAAATTGGTCGGGTCGAGCCAGGTTGGTGGGTTGGGCTGGATTGTTCCAGCTCTATGTTAAAGGCCCTCTTAATGGACTGGGCCTATGGTGATCTTCTTAAGCCTTCTTTGATAAATTATTTTTGACCAATGCCCAGCATCGGTCTATCAACTAGTTCTCCAAATTATAAAACTTCTTGTACAAACTTAAGGCTTAAGGGGTAACTGATAGTTCTACCAATTAAAAATCAAGTATTGCAAGCTTCCAGATAGAATTTAACATTGATTAGGCTCCCTATGTCAGCTTATGAACGACTTTGACTTGTATTTTAGCATCGCCTTCTCTCAACGATGATGTCAATGATATTAATTAAATGGGCTTTGTGTTGAGTTTGGGGCTTGGGTTTTAGTAAATGGCCACACCCGGAGATAAGAATCAGAAGTGTTTAATATTTGGCCGGGCCTCAATAAAGTAAGAGAAAGCCCAAAGCTCAGCTTGGGCCAGCCCAGGTAAGTATTGCCTGCACATTAGTGACCCATTTGCCCAAACAAGTGATAGAAAGTTCGGCCAGATCCAGCCTGAATGACTAAATTAGGGTGCTAGAGACCAACATGTTTGAGACAGGCCAGGCCCAGCCGAACAGTTTCAGCCCGTGTCAAGCTTAGAATGGATACAGGCCTTTATTTCTAAGTTCGGGCGGGCCTAGATGCCGCTAACCCATCCCGGCGAGAGCCATGAATGCCCCAGTGTGGAAAAATGGTGACCATTAGAAAGGAAGCTCCTGGAAAAAGAATCAGATTTTACTTTTTGGTTAACTCAGCTGAGGGGCTTAGACTCATATACAGACATCAACTCATACATGTGAGGTAATAGAGATTTGCACATGTGAGGGACACACACAAAACTCACATATACAGGATAATGGGGACTCGCAAATGTGAAAGACACAGACACAACTCACACATATAATATTATGAGGACTAGCATATTTGAGAAAACACAACACAACTCATACATGTGAAGTAATAAAAACTCACATATGCAAAAAGAGGAGAGATAAGGTTTGAACCTGGGACCTCCGGCTAAGAACAAACACTTCTTGCTACTAAGATAAGCAGTTGTTCTTATCAAAAACAATCAGTTGAGATGTGGAAAGCAACCTGGATGGATAATTGGAAGACTAAGAAATGAGCTGAAACAATGGTAAAAAATAAAACATCTTATTATTTGAGCTAATTGAAGGTTGTTACTAGACGAACAGCAAGTTTTGAAAAACATGGGCTTAGGCTTTAGGTGATTTTTCTTGAGGGCACCTAACCAAAATGGTGCTTAAATCTTACTGAGAATGTCTTTACCCAAAAAATCTTACTGAGAATGTTCTGGAATGTCCTAGATGAAGACTTGATACAACTGACAAAGATGCGAGAATCATGAGATTTGGATTAGTTTGGTGCCTATTTCCTTTCATATTAGACCATGAGTAACATCGCTAAGTCGCAAAGATGAGAATAATTTATTATATCCATGCAATTCAACCTTTGTTTTTTATCCTGGCTAACGGGGCTGGACCAGTGAACCTCAGGTCAAGAGAGGGCGATCTCAGGTGAAGAGAGATAGCTCAGGTGAGAAGAGGCCGCGTGCCCGGAAGTCTACCTTAGCTGTCAAGTGAAAACTAGCATGTCTTATCATTGGGATAAAATGTCCTTCTCACATTTCACATAACTATAGCAAGCATTTTCACTGGGGTAATATTGTGTTATTGAAAATGACAAAAATGAACTATTCCCCCCAATAAGCTGTTATTTGTAAGTTTATCATAACATACTGCTACTTGCACAAGAAAAAATTTAAGAATTTTAGCAGATGAACCAAGACTAATTTAAAAGTGAAGAATTATAACTTTTTATACCTAGTCTATGATAGGTTTGTGAAGCCCGATCTGAGCATATTTAATATTTATTGGGGTAAATATGTAATCTGTCCGTTTAATCAAAACCATTTGTTATAAGGCCAGATCCGACGGTTGTAAATGCTCAGGATATTATTAATTAGAGCTTCAATATTATTCTAAGTGGTGTGAGAAAGAAAAAGAGTTGGTTTCTCTGCAGAGAAGAACTCTAGAGAGAATTGTATACTCTTGTAATCACAAGAAGATACTTGTTCTTCTTATGGGTGATCTCTAACAATAGTGAACAGGTTTGAATCTCCGTGGACATAGCTCACATCGGTTGAACCACGTAAATCTCATGTCTACTATGTGGATTGTGTGTTCTTCTTATTCTTCTTCTTTCTCAACAATCTAAATAGCTTTTACTAGGAGTGTTTGTTCTTACTATGACTGTTTGTCATAATGTAAACACAACACAACTCACATGTTAGGTAGCAAGGAGTGTTTGCTCTTACTCAAAGGTTCTAAGTTCAAATCTCACCTCCTCACTCTTTGCATATGTAAGTTCTTATCAACTCACATGTGAGTTGCATTATGTTTTCTCACACATGCACATGTGAATCCTCATTACTTCACATATGTGAATAATGTCAATCTCTTACATGTTTGAATCTCTATTGCCTCGCATGTGTGAGTTGTGTCTATATCCCTCACATATGTAAGTCTCCATTATCTCGCATGTGTGAGTTGTATATATGTTCCTCACATGTGCAAGTCCCTATTATTTTGCATTTATAAGTTGGTGTCTGTATAAGGGTCCCAGCCCCTCAGCAAGGTTGCCAAAAAAACTCTAAATAGCTACTATTAGATTAGCCTAGAGTTTCTAAAAGGGTTCTAAATGTATATAGTGATCTACCTAAGAATGAGTAACACAAAAGTATATAGCTGATTGTGCTTTAGAAAAAATAATAGAAGATTTATTACCAAGTGCTTGAAAATCACATAGAACTTTGCCTTGTTGCCCAAAAAAAAAAAGTTTTATGATAGTGTTAGACAAATTGTGTCATCTGACTTTTTTAAGTATATGTCCACTTTAAACATGCTATTAAAAGGGAGATGCTGAAATATAAATTTTATTACATTACTCCTGCCTTTTATTGTAATTATTTTTCAGTAGTTAGTCTCTAAGATTTTGAAAATCTATTGGAATTTGATCCATTACATAACTGATAAAAATCAGTTCAACAGCTGTTGGATGTGGACCATGTGGTAATGGCCAGTTAATGAAACCAAACAACTACAATACACTTGAGTCTTGTCAAATAATTCTACTTTCCATCCATCAAAACACCCCTAATAGAATCAACACAACCCTCAACTCAAACCGTCTGTACAGGTGAGAACTAGTCCTTTGTAGCTTAGAATGATAATCACAAGTCACAAATAATATTCAGGAAGCAAAAGCTGGAAGGGTTAAGAAAAGAAAAAAAAAAAAAAAAAAAACAACAACAACAACAACAACTGATGAATGAAAAGGTTAATGTGGCTTGGATTATAAGGGAAGTAAAAAATGCCTTCTCCCTTGTTAAATCTGTAATAAAAACAAAAATAACAACTATGTTCTGAAATCAATGATCGACCGTAACTATTAATTATCCCAACTGTACCACCCAACTAATCATTTATGATCCACATTCCACACTCGGTTGTTTCCAGGTAGAAAGATCCACACTCAGTTGAAACTCATTAAAGAAACCAACGTACTGTATTTACATAATAACAAACAAGCAAACACTTATAGAAACAAGGATATCTAGTCCACAACAAAAAGCTTACTGCTGCATCTCAAAATATGAATAGAACATATGGTAAGGTTCACTTGATGTCTCCAGCTATCCCATGTGAGCTCATGAATAACTAGTGGTCATCAAAAAATATTTTGACACCCCGGCTATGGCCTCAATCCAACAGCAGGAAAATTTGCCTTTATACTTTTAGGTTCTTTTTGACAATGTAATTCACCTGAACAACCTCCTGTATGCGATAAGGCGGTAGTCCACAAACTCTTCCACCTGGGCCAGTTTACGCAGCAGGAGAAACTTTCCCAAGAGAATCTAGATCTTACTATTTCCAAGTTTCAAATTTTACTTCACAATACCCGAACACACAAATCAGCAAGGGGAGTAGTAATAAGGCCCACCTCCATGAACGGGCCTGATACCATAAGGAGTGGCCGCAGGTGGGCCCACACTATAGTAGCCGTTAACACTCAACCTTCCCAAGCCAACTTGCCCGTGCATCCCATCTCTTCTGTATTGCTCCCACATCAGTTGCTCCTCCACCACCATCCTCTGCTTCCTCTCCACATCAGCCATCTGCACATAGGCCGGCGGTGGGATGCTCAGCGATGCTTCAAATGGGTCCCGCCCCACTCGATGCACCACCCCATCTGGCGCTGGCAGTGCTAGGACCGGCATCTTCCCCGGTGCCGGTAGAACAACACTGCTGGCGCTCCCTCTGATCATCTGGGCACCCATGTACTGCTTGATGGCTCCTTGATCATACATTCCATTCAAGAGCAAAGGGTCGAATTCTCCTCCCAAACTAGCCCTCTGCTTGGATAGCTTGCTTGCAGATTCCACTAGAGCAAGCTCCCAATCGTGCTTTTCTCCTTCCTTCACTTGGGATTCTGTTTTCAAATATGAAGACGACTCATCTGCTGAGAAGAGCGCAAGAGCAAGCATATTGGTTTGCTCTTCAGGAGAGATGGCATTTTCCCTGAGATTCAAGAGGTCTGCCTCAGCCTCTTCCTCTACTCTTGCTGAATTCTCTGTTTCTTCTTCTCTCTCATTGTAATTCACTGGTGGAGGGAGAGCTTTGATGCTGAAGGAATCGGGAACTGGGTTTTCTTCTGCTACTACAACAGTCTCCACCTCCTCTTTCTTGGGGCTATCAGGCTTCCTCCTAATGGAAATAAACCCAAGCAAGATATAAAAAAAAAAAAAAAACCAAGTGATCATAAAATAAGAATGTGTAAATAGAATGTGATATGGTTGGTAAGCCAGTGTATCCAATCAATCTCACTTAGAGTTAATTAGAAATCCAAATCATGTAAGAATGCATGTAAGTTGAAAATGAATCCACATTTCAAATGTTTTAGACTTGCTGTAAGTTTATTACCTCCCACCATCCCTTACGAACACGTCGAGCGTCTGCAGCATCTTTTCCGAGACCCTCTGCACTTCAGGATACTCCGACCATCTCACTGCTCCTATATCCTTACACCAACCATAGAACAAAATTAGCTCATCGATCTGCTTCGCTGCCCTGCAATAGGCTTCGAAGGCCTTGACGCAGTCAGGGTAGTCCATGTCGAAGAAGCGGTCGAGCAAGAGCGCCAACACCTCGCAGATGTCAGCGTAGAGATGGAAGCTCTCCTTCACCACTGGGTAGAGCGCGACGAGCACCATTCGTGCAGTCTTCGCTGTCCCAGTAGGCTGGCACAGCAACATCCGGTCGAACAGCAGCTGCAGCTGCTGCAGCCGCCCCAGAACCCTGTCTGTCTTCATATCTCGAAGAGGGGTCGTTTGGCGCTGCTGTGAATCTCTGGCATTGCCGTAGCTTTCATAAGAGTCGAGTTGTCCATGATATGAGCTGGATGACTGCCCGTTGGGGTCTCTGTAATTCGAATGAGGAGGTTCTGAATTCTGGTCTCTGTATGAGTAGAATTCCCTGTCATTTGAATTGGGGTCTCTGTCATTTGAATGGTCTCTGTTTGGATCAAATTCCCTGTGATTCAAATCGGAGTCCCTGTAATTTGAATTGGGTTGTCTTGAGTTCGAGTCTTTGTATGAGTGCAATTCTCTGTGATTCGAATTGGGGTCTCTGAACTTGAATTCTCTGTAATTTGAATTGCAAGGTCTTGAATGCAAATCTCTGTATGAATCAAGTTCTCCGTAATTGGAATTAGGTGACTGCCGATTGGGCTCTCTGAACTTGCATTCTCTGTAATTGGTGTCAAAAGGTCGTGAATTCGTGTCACCATGCGACTCAAATTCTCTGTAATTCGAGTCAGACGATCCTCTGCGTTCACCATCGCCGTAATCCCGGCTCTGTTTTATCTCAGGTAGCATGCATTGGAGGCGCTGGTCGAGGAAGAGGGAGTAGGCGCGAACGAAGATCGATTCATCCCAAGAATTGGAATGAGATTCATCGCGGAAGTCGGAGAGGTTGAGGAGGCGGGTGGCAGTGCGGGGATTGGTGGCGTGGAGGAGCTCATGGTGGAAGTAGGGGTCACCGTCAACGAGAAGGCGGTGGAGGAGCATGAGGGACTTGAGGGCGACAACCCAGTCCCGGGTCTTGGAGAGGCGGCGGGAAATAGCGGAGACGCAGGTGGCGATGTGGGCGCGGGAGGGGGAGGAGAGGAAGAGTATCTGGCGGATGTGCTTGTCTTGGGCGGGGTCGTCGTCGTGGCTCGTGGCTCTGATGATGGCCACCTCCATCTCGGGGACCATGCTGCTGCTCACCTTTGCCAGCCCAATGCTGGCCTGGTCCTTCATGGTGCCTATGGCCCATCTGATAGTGCTGGGTGCCATCTCCTCTGAGCTCTCTGATCAATGGCTCTGATTTCTTGCTTCTTCTTCTTCTTCTTCTTCTTCTTGTTTTTCTTTTACCTTGTGCTTCAGCTGCTGTTGCTGTTGCTTCTTGTTTTGCAGAATGTTGGGGGCTGGCCGTTTTGTGGGCTTGTGTTTTGGAGGGAAGTGAGGAAGCGGAGCCGGCAAGGAGCTCAAGGTCTTGTTTTTAACGCTGCCGTCTTTAATCTCAGCCGTTCATCTCTGGGACAGTTTTGGCTTTTTATGTGTTTTTCTGCTCGTTCTTGATTGAAACGAGGGTGGTAATGGGCCAGGTCAGATTTGGGTCTGATTGAGAACTGTACCCAAAATGTATAGGCATGAAAGCCTGGTTGGGCTCCATCTAAACCTAGGTCTTTCATGTATATATGGGTTTGACTTTTCCACTCACAACTATTTTTAAAAAAAAAAGAGGTGGTTCGACCCAAAACCTAATTAAGGAGCCATTTGTGCAACCGTGTTTACCACTGAATGAGAGAAATCAAGTGCCTTCCTTGACATATTTGGTCCAGCGATGAAGCAAGCAGATAAATCTACTTCTTGTTCGACTGTGTTTCCTGCATTAAAGAGGATACATCACAACCTCCAAGAATGGGTTTAACTTGGGTTGACATATTAGGTTTTGAGTCCAGGTTAGGATATTCAACCACCATCGTCACAAATGTTGTTTTCAGGAAATGTCATTATTAGATTTACTTTTAAATGAATGAATGCAAAATTACATTACAAGCAATTCTTTAACTTTTTTTTCCATTTTTAATTTGATATTTTCATTATTTTCTCAACAGTATTTTAGTTTCTCATGAAATCCGGAAGTTGTGCGGAAGTAGTAGTGCCTGTGTGATAGATCTCACGGTATTTTCAAAATTTTGCCGATATTCATGACCCCGGCATGTCTAGACTCTGGACACCAATGATTAATTTATTCATTAATAGGTTAATCAGATTGATTAGCAAGCTGCTGATAAGCTTGCTGCTTTATCCCACTTGGGACCCACACATAAAGTCTAAGATCGAGACCATTGATAGGACAATGAATGAGAATTTTAAGAACACAACAAATGCAAAATGGTGCCTCATGGATGGAACAATTCTACCGCATCTACGTTTTAAGACGTATCATATCTAAGTAAAATCAGGTTCACCCATGTAGGGAGCAGTGGCCTACTGCCACATTTAGTGAAATCACAGATGTACGGATCATAGAGACGCATCTTTCAAATCGAATGACATATATATATATATATGTGGTGTGAAAAATGAAATTTACATTTCTAAATAAAAATGTCGAATAAATTACCATATTTGTTTGGAAGGATGGGAAGCATGAAGCATTTAAGCATGGATAATATCTTCAATAATTAGGATGTTTGTTCTGGGCATAATCGTACTAAGAAAAAACCTACAGTCGTTTGGTTTCCGCCCTCTCAGAATGTTCTAAAATTTAATGTGAATGGTGTAGCAAGAAAAAAGTTAAGTCAGGTAGGTGTTGGTGGTGTCCTAAGAAACTATGTGGGAGAGGTGTTGTTTATATTCTCAAAACATGTAGGCATTAAAGATTCCAATAAGGTGAAAGTATTAGCTATTTTGAAAGCTCTAAGAATTTGTTCTTCCAACAATTATCAAAACATATTGGTAGAAAGCGATTCTTCTAATGCAATATCTTGGATGACTTCTTTGCATAAGGGTCATTGGAAATTTCAATTCCACTTCAATTAAATCAAGACTTTGTCTTCAGCTGTGAATGTTAGGTTTCATCATCTGCTTCGTTCAACAAACAAGATGGCAGGGGCTGATAAAAATGTTCTTTGTTTGCTCCTTTGGAACTTTATGCGTTGGTATTTATCCTTAATTTGTACTCATTTAAGCCTTTAATCTATTCAACCATTATCGTTCAAAAAAAAAAAGTACACAGCATGAAAATTAGAAAAAATGTGGGAACGTGAATGAGGTGTGATCCAACCCTTTGTACCCTTTTTTATATTTTGGAACTCTTGTTGGATTAAAAGTTGCATCTTTCAATGAAACCAACACAATCCAACAATGAAAAAATGGAAAAGAAAATCATCTAGAATAATTTCTAGGAAAAAGAAATATCATATGCTATAGTTGTTATTAGAATAATTTACTTATTAGATTTCAAGGTGGATATAGTTCTGTAAAGTTTAACGGCAAAATCATCACAATATGAGCTATTTTACCAACAATAACACAAAAATGGAATTTTCTTTTACCAAAAAAAACAAAAAAACAAAAAAAAAACACACACACACACACACACAAGTGGAACAAATGAATATGAATCCTAAAAAAAATAAAAATAAAAAATCATTTGCGGTCAACGCTCAACGTAAGTTATTAAAATTTTACCCAGAGGAAAGAGGAGTTATATAAAAAGTTGCAAACCATAGCTACAGAACCTTGACAACAGGAAATTCCACAGGAGTAGTGAAAAATAGAATGATATAATGGGGGTTTGATACCATGACTTCACCTCCACGGAAGTTGTCCCAGCACTTGTGAGAAGTGAGGTGTGTAGCCATTTACTCACACTGAAATTTACTCACGTCATGAGTAAATGAGTGTAAATTTTGAACTGTTGTAGTTGTTGTTGTTTTTATTTTAATGTACCAGTATCATTCATTAAAAGAAAGGAGAATACAAAGAAAAGAAATGGGGAAAGAAAACACAAGAGGGTAGAACCCCGCCCCCAATATAAAGGAGACAATCTATCAACCCCCTGCCTAGCTAGATTATCTACCATAGAGTTAGCAAATCTAACTTTATGGTGGAAAACAAATTGGTAAAAGAAGATAACTCTATGATTCCATTAAAACGAAATTGAAATTTCCATGAGAAAATCTTTTGTTTGGACACCCAAGGGCTAGCGTAATTGGAAGAATCGCTCTTCATAATAGGCATCTCATTGCAAAACCTTAAAAACAAACGAAGAACTTCTAAAGTAACTAACACCTCCGCTTCATTAGAGTCACAAATGCCAATAGGCTTAGAGAACATAATTAAGACATCTCCATTACCATTATGAAGCACACCCACATTGAATATCAAAACCCCTGCAGGAGGTGGAGACTATGTAACAAATCTCCTCACCTTAGAAGGACATCCCATACAAGCTTTCCAATTAAATAAAATATAATTCAAATTGAAATTGGAGGGAGAACTCCTTTCTCACTAGTTCACATTTAGCAACCCTCATAGCGATTCTTGACGCCAAATTAGCCGAGGACATAGAAGATTCCCTAAAGATTCGATCATTTATTTCCTTCCATATAGACCACAAGATGGCAAATGGGGTCACCCTCCATAAGATGGGGCCACACCCGACAAAGTGGCCACCCATCCAAGACTCCATTTCATCCACAATATCTTTTGGGCAACACCAAGCGAGACTACACCTCCTAAGTCCCAATGAATTGCTCCAAACCTAAAACGCCCATCACGATTAGGGTTGTAAATGGGTCCCCGATTCTACAATTACCCGAAAGTTCCAGCCCGTTAAAAACATGGTCTGGGTCTTGCTTTTGGAACCGATTTATAAACGGGTCCGGTTCTGAGTCCTTCTTTTGGAACCATTTTCTAAACGAGTCTGGTTCCAGTTCCAACAGGTCTTAGACCCATGGACCTGAGACTCGACCCATAAAGTCACTTGCATTTATATATGTTTAAAAAAAAAACGATGGATGCCCTAACCCAATTACCCAACTCATTCATTCCGTTCTCATTTGTACAATAGAAGATTGCATTTCCTAGGGCCGGCTGAGGTTCTTTTTCCACGGTTGATCCAAACAGGTATTCTTCTTTTTCCTAATTTCTTCATTTCTTGTAAGGTCCCAATCCTAGATAATTATAATTTATAATAATTAAGTTGGTTTTACTCTAATTAATATGTAGTTAAGCTAATTGAGCCCAAATCTCAAGAGGTTTGAGTTATGGATAGGTAGTTGGACCGGGTTCGAACCTCATCAGGCAGTCCAAGACCTTTTGTATTTAAGTATTTTCATGATTTGGCATCATTCATGCGTCACATTAGTTGCATTGGGTGAGTTTCATCTTATGGAACGTCTTTTGTGTTTGGCCCAATTTCGTTTGGACTCATCTTAGCCCATTTTGAGCCCAGCTACTCCAAATTGAAATATACCAAAACAGGAGGGCTAATCTGTAAATTCCAAAACTTCACTCATTTAAAACCCTAACCCACCATCGATTCGTTTATTTCTCTTCTTCCTCCCTCACGCTGCAACCGGTCCCCCCTTCTTCTTTTTCCTTCGTCTTCTCCCTCATCCAACTTCCATCCTTGATAATTGAAGCTTACATGCAAGAAGCTTGAGCTTTCTCTTTCTCCCTCTTGGTCTTCTTGCTCTCCTTCTTGGAATCAAGGTACCATCTTCACTTTCTTGCTTGTAGGAAGTTGAGGTAAGGAATCCCCTCTTCCATTTGAGTTATTGAGTTCTATGAGGGTCAAGAGAATCCATCCATTGGCATGCATGCATCTCATTCTTGTTTGCCTTCATGCATGTATTAGATTCTCCATTAGTGAAGCCTTATTCACTGTCTAATCAAGGGGCAAATTGATTTGGGTGAAGCACCAAGCTTAAGGCAAGTAGAAGGATACATTTTCTTTGCATGTATGGCTTTATTTCTTGATTCTTGATGAGATTTATGATTTTACCTCTTTTTACAGCTTAATGGAAATGCATGGATTTGATTATGTTTTAGTGATGATTTTTGATGAATAAATTGATAATGGTCCTTTAGGAAACCCAAGAGTGTAGAATGAGAGCTTTTAGATTGGTTTTAGTACAGGGCAAATGGTGTATTGGAAGAGCAAACCAATTGGAATAGAATCCCTCCCGTAATAGAGTGCTTCAGGGCCGATTGGTCGGTCCTGAAGCCAAATCGGTCGAATTGTCCCGTGGGTAGTCTGACTGGTCGGTCAACTAACCCGAACGGTCGAATTTCCCTTCCGGGAGCGACCGATCGGTCGGACCCATACCCGATCGGTCGCGTAAGCCTGACCTGTAATTTTTAGAGAAGTGTTCCAAAACCAATTTCTATGCTTAGCTATGGACTTTCTATAGTCTATGGGATAGCCTAATGATGGGTCACTCCCTTAAACCTTGAAAGAGACCGAGATATCTACCCACACATTACCATAGGCTGTAGGTTCAACCAAAGACCTTCTAGGACCATAGAATTGGATCCTTTGCTACCCCAAACTAGCCCAACGGTGATTAACATGGAGAAGGAGGAGTGTTGAGCTGTTACACTTTTCTTCTGGATTCTCCGGTTAGTTTTCAATGTTACGTCATGGGTATTGGCATAAGATGGAGTGTCCTTTATATACATGAGGCAACACCGAGAATCGTAATACTGGGACACCAAACGTTTTATGAATATACTGTATTGAATGACCTTGGAAACCCGGATTATCTAGTATAGGATTGGCTAGTAATTTTTCCTTGAAAACCCTACAATCTAATTGCATTCATATTGATAATAACCTTGACCTCCACATAAGGATTTATATCAGTTGCACTAATGATGATCAGTTGCTTAGTTGAGTTACCTTCGCGTATCAGTATAAACAGATCAGTAAGTAAGGACATCAAATTATTTCCGACATGTTTAGAGTCGGCGCCACTTGGCTTATACCCCATAGGAGGTTCGACGGGACCCCATGGGAGTATTTTATCAGTTGCCTACTGCAATAGTATCAGGAGAGTAAGTCGACACTCTCGCGGGCAGCTAATCGGTCCTAGCCCGGCCGCTAGTGGTTTCCCAAGGATCAGTTTACTCTATTTTAGAGAGGAGATAGCGGATGTGGTTACCATGTTGGTATGATATATTCTTTATTCATGATTCCCCATTCATGCTAACTCATATGCATCAGTGCTTAGATTTCGATATTGATCTCTTTTAATCAGTATGTCATTTTAATTCCATTGATCTATCATGTTAAGTTCATGTATCCTTATATTTGCTTAATCGTCGTGTTAACTAGAATTACCATGGTGTTACAGGTGCAGAACCCGAGGCCAATTCGGCATTCAATGCGCCCCCGGAGGGAACCCAAGCATTACCTCGGGACGTAAATGAGTGGAACAAGGAAAACATCTTTTCGTGATTCTCCTCGACAGAGCGCAACAGGAATCATTTTGGGATTGGACTTAGGGTCATCTTGGCATTGAATATATTTGTATATTATCATGGACTTCTATATCTTGCATTTAGTTGGGTTAATTAATAGACTGTCTATTTAATGACTTGAAATGAATGTTTATGAATGCTTATGATATATATGCAGGTGAAATCTCCAGGTTTCTGCTTACATGACTTATATTGATAATACGTGTCTGTGAATTTTCCTCACACGTACCTGTGGGATCACCCTTGTGACAGTTCGTACGTGTCTAGTCATGGCACGAATTGTCACGGGTATGTGTATCATACCTCGGAACCCATAACTAACCCTTAACTCTCGGGTTTGGGCCGTGACATTTCTACATTCCTAAATATAAATTATTGCTCTTCTTCCTCCCTTCCATGAATCTAATCAATCCAGTTTGATTTATAGCACCCCAAATTGTGAGTGATTTGGGAACTTCTATGGGCACCCCAAATCATGAGTGATTTGGGGGCTGAGATTTGAAACCCAAATTCTTCTCCACACTTAACCACCTTCTTCTCCACACTTGACGTAGGTGGTTTGTCCTGCTCTAGCAACTCTCGTCAACACGTAACTAACAACTTTACCTCTGATGATCTCACCTCATCTTCTATACTAATGTCAACAGGGAACTAAAGGTACTAAACCCCATCAACCTCCAAGAAAAGAGATTCTGGCACTGTACATATAAGATCCATCAACCCTCTGTTTCTGTAAAGCTTTTTCATCAATGTGCAACACTGTCCTCCAAGAAAACATGCTTTCATCTGGTTGTGCCTTTTCACAACTGCCTGAATATTCTTGGAACTGGCATTGGAAAACATGATCCCGATTAAGCAACCTCTGTTCACAAAACACATAACCATATTACAGGTCATTTTCTTTGGTCCTTCTCTTTCTTAGATTTGGCCAGAAGTCTTTGTGTGGCCATGTTTATTTTGTTACTGCTTATTAATTATTTGGTATACCTGTGAGCAATACAGATGCACATGTAGCTTATAGATGCAATTGAACATTTGTTATATGCTTTCTTTTGTAATATTATGTTTCTTACCTCAATGAGTTCACTAACTTATTTGTTAGTATCTAGCCTTCCTACTTTTGTTCTTTTTCTTTTTCTTTTTGTTTTTTTTTCTTTTTTTGTATCTTGGGAAAAAAAGAAGCATTTTGGAGCTGGTTCTAGTTCCGATTCCTACATGCCTTGCCGGAATCGGTTTCGGATCCGGTAATTGAAACCGAAACAATTCTGGTTCTAGTTCCACCCTCTATATCACAGTTCCAGTTTCGGTTCTAGCATGGACCCGAACTGGAACTAACCCGTTTGCAACCCTACCCACGATGAAGGAACAGGTGATTTACTGTCTCCTCCTCCTTCCCACACATGATATAAATGTCTGAGATGTTTTTAGAAGTTAACGCTCTTCTCCGTAGATTATCAGCTATGGAAACTTTTGCCACCAATGCTAGCTAACAAAAAGCCTCAGCTGTAGGAGGAACCATCCCCATCCAAACAAGAAAAGAAAAGGCTCTAGGACAATGACTCCCCACCAAAGCCAAGTGAAAGGCACTCATTGAGAAATCTCCGGAATTGGAGTGCTTCCAAATCCATGAATCCTTTATATCCCTGTAAAGAAACATGTTAGAAAGAATATTCAACATCTCCTCATAAAGAACCCTCTCCAAAGGGCGAAGACTCCTTCTAAATAGGACCACCCACACCAAACTAGAGCCCCACCACTCAAAACAATCACTTATAGAAGCCTCCTTATTAACCGCAACTCTAAAAAGTCTAAGAAAGATCTTACATAAACACCCTACTCCCAACCAATCATCCACTCAAAACCTAATCTCTCTCCCATCCCCCACCACAAAACCCATCCCTTTCTATAAAAATTTTCCTTTTTCAGTAGATTCATTCCCAACTACTAGAATACAACACCCCCTCCCCCCAAAAAAAAAGGCTCGATAAACAGTAACTAGGACCAAGAATAGGCCACCACCCCCCACTTATCCTCCCTATATTTGGAAACAATCATCCTCTGTCAAAGCACCTCCTTCTCTTCCCCAAATCTTCACCACCATTTCACCAACAAAGCCCAATTTTTTTTTCGAAGCTACTAAGATCAAGACCCCCATTCTATTTAGGTATAATCACCTCACTATACTTCATTAGGTGCAATTTCTTCTTCTGGCCCTGGCCTTCCTACAAAATTCCAACTAATGAGATCCAACCTCTCAATCACTGCCTTTGGCATCCTAAACAGTGACATATACTTGACCGGAAGATTACTAAAAGAAACTTTAATAAGAGTGATTCTCCCACCTAAAGACAAATACTACTTCTTCCAACAAGCTAACTTTATTTCAAAATTATCAATCACCGGATCCCATAAAGACTTAGATCTCGCCGTTGCTTCATTAAGTGAAATTATTGCTTTTGAACTGTTTGTTTATGCATTGTGTAATGAGTGCATATGTAAATAGACAACCTCTAAGTTGTCTCTAGCCATGGAAATGGAAGCCAAATGAAAATCTGTAAATAGCTAACAATCATAATCATAGATCAGATAAATACATGGAAAGTTATGTGAATCAGATTTTTCATGGATGGCTAATCCAAAAACTCCATACTTATCTCGTGCGTTACATGCCATTTTTTTGGTGAATACAAGGATTTATTATTTTAATCGAAAGAAACTTGCATGCTTTAATGTCTTAAAAGAGGACCACCTGTGATTGGGATTACATTTGATTAGGCACATTGTTCTTTAAAAAGGTACTATTTATCCAAACATCTTGTAAAACTACACAAAAATCTAATGATTGGAGAAAAACTTCAGGATCATAAATCAACCTTGAGAATAAAAATGCTAAGATCTCCCAGGTTTGGATTATGAAAACAGTGAACCAGATTTACAAACTTGTATGATTGGAGAAAAACTTCAGGATCATAAATCAACCTTGAGAATAAAAATGCTAAGATCTCCCAGGTTTGGATTATGAAAACAGTGATCCAAATTTACAAACTTGAGACTTAGCTTAAAACCTTGATCCACCTAATATAATCAAAATCTCTAGTTGTTCAATCTTTGGCTTTGCCAAACTTGTATCTCCTGTTCTCCCCTTCTTTCCTCTCAACTTTATTAGCTCGTGTCTGGCTTCACAGAGGGAAAATCTATGCATTGGATTTTTTCAAGTTTACACTTTTCTCCAAGTTCTCTGCTTATTGTTGCCTTTTGAATTTTGGGTTCCACCACCAAGTTTCCTTATGTCTAACAGTCTTAATTCTCCTTGGACTTCCAAGGAACCACTTTAGCAACCTAAACATACAGATTGCCATCTGATCCTATGACCATTGTTAATGCTTCTCCTGTTAAGTTCACCAGCTTATATTTGGACGATTCTTCACTTTCCATTTGTTATATTGTTGAACAACAATCTGACAAATCAATAGCCCATATTTTGTTCCAAGACTCTTCCCCAGTGCAACTTAAACATATTTGCTATGTTATGTTACAAGACTCTCCACCCCAGTATAGCTTTAAAATCTTTACAGGTAGACACTATTTTTCACCTAAGAAGAAACTAGTCTATTTGTTACCCTATTTAAACCACTCTAAATGTCTCATGACATTCTTTCTGCTCAAATTGTAAGCAATCACAAACTGACACTGGAGCAAAAGTCAAGGATAACTTACCCCTTATCATTCTTTTGCACAAAACCACAGCCCCTTTGCACTCTGTCCAAATTCATACCATTCTCCAATCTTTCCTATATGGCCAACAAAATTTTCACTTCCTATTTTCACTCTAACATTATTTTTTATGTTCCACAATAGTTTTCTTATAATATCCCACACAAAATTAAAAATATCCATTACTTTTGCGAGATGATAAAATCATAAAATGATATTCATCATAGTATTTCATCAGAACTACCAACTCAATGCTCTTCCAGCGTAACTTTTTCTTAGTTAATTGATTGTACTCATTAATCAAAGATAGGTTAATTATATGACAAGTTAGAACTAAATAGAAAGATTTTCAAGTTAAATTAATTCAAAAACCAACAAACCCAATATAGAATAAACATCAAACCCACACTTCGTTGCAATGATTGGACAACTCCACCTCAGAGTGGGGGTACGAAGGTTCTAGACTATGACAACAACCCTTTCTACTGTTATGGAATGACTAATCACATTAATGTATCATAGAATAGGAAAATACTGATTAAAATAAAAGTAACTTTAGTGTGAAAATTTTAATATATATATATATAGTGGCAACAATAAAAACAAAAATGACCAGGAAAAAAAAAACATGATAGACCAACACAATAGTTGATCAGGGGCACCTGCACCTCCCTTTGATAAGAACAATCAGGATGAATCCCTGAGTCATGCTCATGGGTAGTAACATCTCACAACCCTTATCACTCGCCCAATGTAGCAAAAAAAAATAAATTAAAAACATGAAAGGTTTGAATTAGATATCACAAGTAAGCTAAGCTAACAAGGTTGGGAGAGATAGTGACAAGCTAATGGGGTTTTCAATCATTTATGTGACACTTCAATTAAAGAGCATTTTCATAAGCTAAGCAGCATTTTTGACAATCCCCTTCATTGTATGCAACTGAATATTGAAGAACCAGGAAAAGGCAACAAGCTGGAGCTTATCTGGACACACTAAGATGAGCATGTCATGTTACAGGAAATGGCAGACTTAAGAAATCATACATAAAAGGAAAAGTATGCGCTCAAAAGAGATCACAGACAGCGGCACAAAGCATTGAAGCCTTGTAAGGGGCAGAGCGACAAGAGACATGAAACAAAAAAGAGGAAAGACATCGTAGATTGTTAATTTAAGGTAGACTCTAAATTGGTGTTTGTGGGAAAGTGGAACTTACAAAAGCAAACCTATATAAACAATTTAAGGCTTTTGGTGATGATTATGATGATACATTCCTTCGCTTATGTGTATTTATAGATGTTTTTCATGAAAAATATTCTATTAAGATCTAGACCACTGATAATTGCATACAAAGGATGCTGAGTTGTCAGTAAAACCAGCTCCCGGGATCACCATAAACAGCATCCCCAGAAAAGTCTTGGGTTCTAGCCCATCCAGATAATTGCATGACTGCTGGCTTTTCAAATTATACAGATTCCAAAGAAGCTCAAAATGTATTCATGTAAGGAATTCAATGACAATAGCTTTCAAAATAGTATTCACTCTTAAAATAAAGCCAAACCTAAAGCTAAAAATAACTAGGATATTCAGTCCTACGTAATACCATCATCCGACCTTCAATTTGAAACAGTTATAAACTGTAAAAATGGATTGATGTTGAATGCTGATCATATCTTCTTAGCAATGAACAGGCCCCACCTCTGCTCTCCAGCTATACTCCTTCTAAGTTTTGCATTCCAACCATCAACAATCTCAGAATAGTCCTTCTGAAGAGACGACCAACAGGGTCAGCAAATTAAGAGACTTTAGAAAGAAACCAAAATAATATAAAAGGAAACAAACTCCACATGTAAACGTACTTCAGAGAACTCTTGAATGAAGGTAGCCTTATCCTTCTCAATTACATCCAATTCCCTATTCAACACTTTCACGAACTGCAAAGCAGGAAAAGGCAAATTTGTTGGCGCCTAAATAACACAAAGAGGGGAAAAATAAAGGCCAACAAGTATGTCAACTCATCAAAACCTGATCAGTACGGTCCTCTGAAATAACCTCAGCAAAACCAGCATCCTTGAGCATCTGGCCAACAATGAGAAGTAGAACAGGTAGTCTCTATAATAATTAGATCAATATTGAAGGAACATGTGGAAACTCAAAATGTTTGTCAACAATATAAAAGGTTCTCCAAGGAATGGGACCTCCTAGAACAGCAAGAAAAGAGACCAATATCTTGGGAATGGAATTAATCATGAATAAAGCTTGCCCAACAATCCTCAACAATGGGAAATTCAAAGCCACGTGGCTGCTGGATTTATTTCTTGTTATACCATCCATTGGCATAACTTTCCAATTTCAGGCTCCGGATCACTACTAACAGTTGGATAATCATGATTGTCCTATAATGGGGCCTACCGGATAAGCACTTATTGAAGGTGGGCCCAATTGGGCCCCAGCCCCCATAGAGCCAGACTGCACATGCAGTGTGCTCATAGGGGAAAATTATCCATCAGACGAATGGCACAAGTTCATAAAGAGGTAGCCATGGACATGGACTGCATAATCTCAATTGCTCAGAAAAGATGGCATCTCTAAAATAGAGAATCAGAAGAGAACAATGGAAACAAAGCAATGGTGAAACTTAACCCAGACATACCTGACCATATGCCTCTATATCATGTAGATCATACCCTCTTTGACTAATGTACTTAGAAAAATCTGCGGATGGCGGTCCAGCACTCTTGCAGTAATCACTGATGAGAACTTTACCTCCTGGCTTCAACCACTTGAAAAAGGATCTAAATAATGCGGGTTTGTCCTGAAAATTCATCCTGTGCATTAAAACTTGGCATAGTAGGTACTGATAATATGGAAAAAGATATGCATCCACGGCTTCAAGCTAATGCCACAATTATGTAAAAAATCATACTTTTAAGAGCATCATTACTAGGATTAAAAACAACTGAGAAGCAGGAAAATGGTGTGTAAGAGGGAATCAAGTAGAAATGAATTGAGAAGCAAACGACATATCACATGGGAAATATTTCAGAGATGATTGAGGGGTAGCATATAGATACATGGGGGATGTTGCAAGACATTTATAAAGAAGCACAAAATGAATGGGAAACATTTGCTTGACAGTTCTTAACTTCTTTTCTTTAAACTTTTGTTTACTGGCTGGGAAATGAGAAGGTTGGTTGAAGCATGAAATAGAGTTAGGGTTTCCGAATGGGACTTCAAGGATCAACACCCCTTACTTAAAGATACAGACATGAGATACTCCAGTCAAATCACAATGATGATAGAATAAAGACAAAGCAACTATGTACAATGCTTTCATCCTAATTTATCTTGTTTATTTAATTTTCTAACTTTTACTTGTTTTACAATAGTGTCTGGGGCATTCTTAAAGTGTTTCCCCGGATTTTTGTAAGAGAATGCTTTTGTGCTTCTCACTAGTTTCCAATTTGTTTTGGATGTAAGATATACAAATCCCACCCCATTCTGAAAGTTCAAAAGCATAATCATAATTCACTTCTCATGTTTTCCTTAAACACTTGTAAAAGCTCTATGAAATAAAAAATAACCAAGAAAAATATACTATCCTTCCCATTTTGGAAAAATACTTCCATGGAATTTCCATCTATGTAAAGGGATCCAATTCAATCGCATAGAGCTGCACATAGAGAAAAAACTAATTGTATGGAAGTAAAAGCATAATCTAGCAGAAGGAAATCTCATCCAGGTGATCTCGTAACATTCCAACTTATTTCGCTCCCTTCTCAGCATCCAGCCAGCAGCAGTGCAAAGTGCATCACAAACCCAAAAGGCGTGGTAGCATAAACTATGAAATGCTCGCTTGTGAGCTTTCTATTGTTAAACAAATATTGCCATTTTAATTGTAGATCAATACAGATGCAATTTTTGAAACAATGAAAATGTATATCCCAGTGAGAGAGGACTTACTTGAATGTGGAGAATGGTATCACGGCTATAGATCACATCAAATGAGTCATCAGGGTACATTTTCTTGGTGCAGTCCACAACCTCAAACTCGACCAAGCATTTACTTCCAATGGCACGTTCAAGAGCAAGTGAAACCATGTTCACAGAAAGATCAATGCCAACAACTTCCACATCAAAGTTCTCAGCCATGTAAAAGTCTCCTCCCCCAATGCCACAACCCACATCAAGGACTTTCTCACCAGGCTTAAGCTCTAGCTTCGCCACAAATTCCTTTGTTGTATCTGCCCAAGAGATTTAGAGCAATTTGAGTCTTGAAAATGAATAGTAAAAGAGTAATTGTTATTGTATATGACAACACAAACCACAAAGTACTGGTATTACTAGTAAATGGACATATCAATATATCATAATAGACACTCTTATTTCTTATTTTTCCTTTTCATAAAGGCATTAACCAAGAAAAATAGAAAATAGGCATACATGGGATCACCACTTGACCATAAAAACACATAGAAATGCATGTGTAAAAAGTGATCCAGTCACAGAGAATGACAATAATATAAAGCAGTCCAAAGAGGATGGTAAAAAGCTAATCATCCAGATATAATAGCGAAGTTCAGAAGTAAAAGTATCTAGATTATCATAACTCAACCCCCTCTTTCAGCAGAAACTGGTAGGAAATACACAAAGTTGCCCATAGCTATGTCAGCAATTAAAGCAACTGGAATTTTTCATTTCCTAGTTACCAAGAGAACACAATAAAGTTGCCACTCCACATACCAATTCCACCTGTACTCACAAAACCTTCACCAAAGACACGCTCATAGCGCAATATGCCACTGCAACTATACTGTACATTATCCAAAAACCTCTGGAATCCCCTATCATCAGTTGACATGACCTTTTGCCATATCCAGCAAATCTACATTATAAAGAATATTAAGACAGTGTCAATTCTCTGTCATGGCCTATTATGTCTAAGCAGGAAAAACAATTGTAGAATAAGAAAACAAGATCATTGCCTGATTTTGATTCTTTTTGTTCCTGACATAAGCTCCAATGCACTTGAAGCCAATTAGGGACAGTTCGAAGGAAGTTCCAGAGCCATTTTGCATATGACAATCCTTAAAAACCTGCACTAAACTCAAGATTAGCAGTCGGTGAAATAGTTTTTGAACAAATAAACTTTATATGAGGTGTGTCTCATAAGGAGCCTGATTATAATCCCTACTCCAGAGTTTATCACATGTACGCCTATACCAGCACAAGATATCCATTGCGGTGGGCCATACTTCAGACTGCCCAGATCAATTTCATCAAGGATCTGAAATCCTAATCATTCACTCATAAAATAAATGATCAAGCTGCACTGTAATTTTGGGACAATGCTAGTTGAAGTGTGAGTTGGCCAGACAGAAGGCATGGATAGATGCTTTATGACCATTTATGCGCCAAATATGAAAAATGAGCACCGTCCATGCATGTTTGATCTCATTTCTGTTCCTTGCACATGCATAAACACACTGACGGTAAGACAAATCTAAAAGTCCATATCTGTGATCAAAGCACAGATATTGTAATGGAGCACAAAACTGAAAACACAATTAATTCTACCGTTACAAAAACAGCAATCAAACCAAGCAAAATGGACAAAAATCAAGCAGGAGAATACCTTTGTGTAAAATCGAGGTTCCCTGTAGTGTGTTGGGTTGCTTTTTCTCTTACAATCACCAGATTGATGGAAACAAGATTCTCTAAAGAAGATATACCCACCAACCCTCAACCATTTCATCATCCTTACTGCAAGATTTTCAACCTAACCAAAAGAAAAATTAATGAAATACTACATAGGAAACTAAATTCTTAGAATGAAAATAACCAGCTTTTGGTCCAATGTGACCAGCAGACACAGAACAAACAGAAAAACGAAATCACAGACTAGACCAACCATGCGAAAGAGAGTTCAGGTTACATCAAAATGTGAGAGTTATTCAGATATTGGCAGATGAATTGCATTTAATTAATACAAGCCTAGAACTAACCAAGTTCACATACAGAAATGTATTATAACTGGAAGGAGATAGTGCTTGAAGAAAAAATCAAATCCCATCATCACCATTCATTGCCCTCAATTTCTTCATAGATGTTAGCAACATAACGGTCACATTTTGCAGTGCAATCCCTAATTTCTTCCGTCCCCATTTAACAATTGGATGGACAACTGGATCTTTGGATTAGTGGAAGTATATATGCTACATAATATAAGATAACACAATACAGTATATACTATATATATACGTATATATATAGAGAGAGAGAGAGAGAATAGCACATGGAAGTAGTAAGGTTCAATCTTAGAAAGTGCAATCTATCTGAGGATTAAGCTCAAGATGGATCAAAATGGAAAAGGATTTCATAATACACACACTACATGTATGTATATATAAACATACATGTATGTATACATATATATAAACATACATGTATGTATGTATGCATGTATATAGATAGAGAGAGAGAGAGTTTTTTTTTTTTTGGGTGGGGGGGTGGGTGGATAAAGAGAAGAAGAAATGTATTCAGAATTCTGATGAGGCAGTGATTTGAATGTAGTAAAGAACCACTAATGCACGCAAATGAATGAGTGTATCATGGATCACTTATAGTAACTATATTGTGGATCACTTATTGTGCATGTAATGGAACTTATAATCATTCCTATCTCCACTGTGCACTCCACTATGCATCCCAATGGTGATAAATCAAATATCCAAATGCAGCATAAACAAACTAAAGAGCCATGCCCATACAGATTGCAAATGGTTTTTTTTTTAGGGGTAAAAAGGCTGTGAATGATTTGGTGTTAGTTAAGAACTCAGGTTCTCCAGCTTCCGAGTCTTTCTCATATTTGAAATGTTAAACTACTGATTCCAATCAAAGTTGAATAAATAGCAATGTATGGTCAAAGTATATACAATGCAAAAGAAAACATCTAAAACTGCATCTTCGTACTCAGAGACTTAAGTCATTTCTCTTAGGGCAATTGGAAGGAAAATAGAGGAAAATGTCAATCACCTCATTGTCAGACAGATACATTAGTAGCCAGTTTGAGAATATTATATCCATGGATTCTGGCAAAATCTGCATGTCTGGAGATGTTACATCAGCACACATGAAGTTCACATTCTTCAAATGTCCATTGATGCTTTCATTCTGCAAGATCCCAGCAAACAGAACAGAGAAGCTGAGGTCAACAGAATCAAGCAAAAAACAAATGGCCTGAGTATAACATGCATGAGCTCTGCAAGTTTTTTAAAGCTTCCAAATACGAGAAAGATATGCATACCTTTTTTATAACACTTTCGATGAAGTCCACAGCTAGAAGTTGACTAGCCTTCTTTGCTAACTCACCAGTGAAGCGACCGATCCCAGCTCCCAGCTCCAATATTGACTTTCCTTGAAAAGGTGGAAGTAAAGATAGCACCTGTGCAAGACCAGTGCAAGGTAGTTTAAAGACATGCATGGACAAAACATAGTTATATAGCCAACTGCTTCATTAAAATAAAAAAGAAACAATAGCTCATTTTTTATTAAAAAATAAAATAATCTCGTCTAGCTGGTCAAATGGGAACATACTGCGTCCTAAAAATCCGCATTGTGGAACCCGTGTGTTAGTTTGGACTAGACCATTGGTACTGTGAACTAAGACTGGTCTGAAATCATTTGCATCAGACTCCAGAGCACTATTCATTGTTAGTTTGGACTAGACCATTGGTACTGTTTCACAGTTGAAGTACAGTTTTTTTTTTTCAATATAAATCTAATATTTTATCTAAGGTTTACAGATAATTTCAAAAAATGGTGAAAACTTCTTTTTTTATTTAATGGTATAGGAAATGGTGAATATCGCCCCACTTTGGGTAATGCAGGTCATTGTCATGAAGATTATTTTGATCTAGTGACCTACCTTAATGACAAAAAAGAACTAGAGTATACATCTGGGAGATCTTTAAGCACACGTTTCTTAAACAGAGACAATCCTGCATCAAGAGGATTCCATTTACATTCTTGAAACTATGCTATCCTCTCTAATGATTTTTGAGGGAGACAATAACTATAATGCACCTTTGGCAAACAGAAGGGATTTGTGCGTTTACATATACAAGATCCAACAGTCACATGTTTTTTTACAATTTTCTCACAATCTGTGATGAACTAAGCCCCAAAATTTAAACCCCCACTAGTTTTTGGCCTACTACAAATGATGGATGGTTCGGATTTCCAATGTGGGTCCCACAATAACTTAAAATTTTATTTTTATAGTGTGAACTTTTTTATAAAAATTTCAAAATACATGATGAATCAATGGCTTAAAATTCACCTAATTGCCATTTTGGACCTTCTAAACAAGATTAACAGTTCGCAATGTGATTATGGGACCCATAAGTTAGGTTTCCAAAAAAAAATGTATAACCTCTAAAGTGACGAATTTGACAATCATGTGGGGGTAGAGAATCCGATGGGGGGAGGTCAGGGAGGGGGAGACCGATGAATCATACCAACCAAGGATTTTTGAACGTTTGGGAGAATTATAGCGATCCTCTCTCAAATTTTCCTCTCTTTACCCAAGCCTGGATTTTCCTCGCAATTGAGGAAAACCAAAAAAGATTCATTTAAGAGGATGTTACCCAAACGTGCCTAGGGATAAACTGAGACTCCAAGGGAAGATGACAAGCTCCGTCTCTAAGGGCATGTTTGTGCAGCAACTTTTCTACAAAAAATGCATGGAAATAGAAAATGCTTTTCCACAATGTTTAAAATTACACTTTTGGTGTGGCCGCTTTCCCTCGAGAAAAATATAAAAAATGAACCAACTTTTCCATGATTCCTCGTAAAACCATTTCCGATTGGGGGGAATCGAAAAGGTTCTCCGTGAAAAAAAGGAAAAAAAAATTTTATTAAAAAAAGAAAAGGAAGCCATTCGTTTGTTTTCTTATTATCTATTTCTTAGTGATCTAAGTAGGATCACTCGCGCAAATTACGTGACATTAGCTATTCAAGGTCGAATAATCCATCAAAAAAAAAAGGGATCTGATCATCAGATCATCAAAGAAAGCCTGGCATTTCACATCGCGAGAGAGCAACTGAAAATGCGAAAAGGTTACTACACTATCACAGATATCCATTACAATGTCACCCATACATCACATCATATTTTCTTGTGTCAATGCAAACACGGACTTAGAAGATCCATCAATCAACTAGATCTAAGAAACAGACTCCAAATCAAACACAATCAGAGATCCGTTTACCTCAGGCCTCTCTTCCTTGTCCAGATCGGAGGCACGGGAATCAAGCATCATCGATTCTACGGTGAGATCCACGGAATGCTCAATCCAGTAGTTCTTCTGGATCGCTCGTTCTTCTTCTAAAAACGATGAAATGCGAAGGAGTTAGACAAATGCGATTTTCAAAGATTATTATTAGAAGAAGAAGAAGAAGAAGAAGAAAAGATCTCACCATGAGGAGCCATTGCTGGAGAGAGAATGCCTGAAGCTAGAGAGAGAGAGAGAGAGAGAGAGAGAGAGGAGTAGTGCTGGTGATAAATGTATGTATATATAGGCGGTAGCTAAGAGCCGTGGATAGCTATGCGGGATCAAGTAAAAGTCCGGGATCTGCGGTTATGAGCTCTTCCTCTCTGCTGCATTCACACTTCTCTTATTGTTTTTCGTCTGGTAGTCAATTAGAGGCTCTCCTCTTCTCCAGGGAAGAGAAGCTTACGAATGGCAATTCGACAAGTAGGTCTCGAGAGCTGTGATATCTCTTCAGCACCACCAGACGACACGTGAAGGGTGAAGAAGAAGACGAGTAGTGGTACGTTCTGGTCTGGCTCTAAAACCAAGTTCGGGGTTTAGTTGGGGTTTGCAAAGTAAGAGCATCTATATCTATAACCCATACACAAATTTTGGCGTGATATCATATGAGTCTCTTTAACGAAAATATCAAATGTAATGTAATATGGCATTTAACATATAGGTTTGAAATATTAAATTTAACATACTATAAAGTCGTATGTCAATTTTAATTTTAAATTATTTATTATATTTGCTCTATAATAATGTAAATATTTTATAAAGTTTCTTATGATGTGGGTCCTGCAAGAATGTCAATTTATAATAAAATAATAATTTAATATATTGGCTGGAGTTTTCACTTTCTAAGCATGCCAAATTTTAAATTTTCAAAATGTCACATGAGCCATTAAATAAAATTTGACATTTCTAAAATGACATCTCCCTTAGAAATGCTCTAACAAAACTTCTCTTCATAGGTGAGATCGAATGTATACTTCCACTTCCCCATATATTTTCCATTTTTTTAAAATCAAACTAGTTAAAATGAAGAGTCAAAAGGTGAATATCTAAACATAATCATCAAAATAACCTTCTTTTTTTTTGTTATATAGAGAATGAATCATGGAACACGGGAAATTGATATGCCATTATAATTTAAGCTTTTATCTATATCTCCCCCTTATATTTAAAGTTGTTAGTAGGAACCTTATGTGAGGATACTCTACTTGGCTCCCCAAAAAGCTACAAAATGAGGGCTCTTATTATTATTAAAAGGCGTGAGGGTAATGCTTCAAACAAATTTTTGCATGCGCACCCATTTTAAAGTCACAATATTAGAAGTTTGTTGAAATGAATAATCAAAGGTGGACATCCAAAAAAAAACCATAAAAGAACCTCTCTTTTGATGGAAATTGAATATGGCATTATGAAAAATTAATATGCAATCATTGCCCCAGTTATTCAATACATACAAAATTTAAGCTTCCATCTATATCTCCGCCTTATATGGCCTTTGAAAAACTGCAAAATGAGGGCTTGTATTATTATTAAAAATCCCAAGCACCAGGCTTCAATAAAAAGATTTTGCATGCACACCAATTTTGGGGTCAAGCTTAAATGAAACCAACACTTCTTGTTTTTCTTATTTTTATATATGGGTTGGTGGGGTTGGGGAATTATTTGAGCATATATATATATAAGTTTGTTTCAAAGGACTGTACCTTGGGACGGGACTGATATGTACTTGCGGTTTGAATATGTCTCTTGTACCTTCTCACCTTTTGTTTGTTTTTTCTGCCTTTCCTTTTGTACCTTCTATCCTTTTTAATGAAATTTATGGTACCGTAAAAAAAAGTTTATTTGAGCACAATTATTGCCTAATTCTTATGTGATTGTTACATTAATTTCTTTATATGATTTTATCTAAACAGCCATTGCATGATTCTTATGCTTTCTTTTCATTGACTCGTCTATATATATATATATATATATGAGGAGCGCTAGATAATATTAAAAGTGAAAACGTCCATTTTTACAACCAATAGGAGCTAACAAAAATTTAATACTATGAATAAGCAATTAATGTTACTTTAAAAAAAAAAGACACTCATTAGAGGATAGAAATAGGAGAAAAATGCCCCTTTTTTAAATAAAGCTTTTTTGAAAATTTATATATTTATATTTATACGCTACTGTTCACGTGCATTTATTTGATGAAATTTTCATATGCTAAACACCAAGTACAACCACTTATTATGGCAACAACGTGTGGCTATGCTTGGTGCTAGGTACCTAGCATCTAAAAACTACTCCTTTTTTCTAGGTTGATTATTTTGTGATTCTCATGTGGACTCTTAATAGCATAAAACAACTTCTCTTTAGTTACCGAGTACTCCAATGTTTAGACCTATGTTAAAATTCAACTCCAATGGCCCACCTTGTGGACAAAATGAAAACTGAACATTACAAAATTCCCGTGACAAAACTGAACATTACAAAATTCCCGTGACATACATTAGAGGAAATTATGAGAATTTTTTTCTTTTTTCTTTATATAGGATCCAGTGTCTGTTTAGTTTTTAGTTCATAAGAATACAATGTAATAATATAATGCATTCTATAAATAGCCTAAATTCGATATGTTAAAGATAAGATTCATCAATTTCATCAAATAGTCTTCTCTTGAATAATAGAGGATTGCTTAACCATTACCCCATGGCCCATGCTGGATCAAAATGAAGTAAAGCAATATTTTCATCCATTGCTATATTGGTTGTTGTAGTACATTGTCAGTTCACACAAGTGAGAAAGAAGTGCACACCCAAAACGAAAGTCCACGGAAGTGGAAATGAACTCTACAACCTAAACTCATTTTGAGGCCAAATGAGCACGGCTCCTTTCATGCTTTAACTTCATAGAATTGAAACTTCTAATGGGGGCCCACAGATTATAAATTTTAGCTGTTCAAAAACAAAATTCCTTCGAGGACCAACTCTTATCGGGGCACAAATTTCTTTTTTGTACCCCAGCTAAAGATGTTGGGATCCAAGAAAGAGTCCGCACATATAAGAAAGCAGTCCACACAAGAGAGAAAAAAAATTTTTTTTTTATCCCAACCAAAGATGTTGGGATCAAAGAGAAAGTCGGCACACACAAAAAAGCAATCCACACAAGTACGAAAGAAATCCATACACACAGGACGAAAACCCACACATGCAGATAAAAGGTAACATACCCAAAGTCCGAACTCTTGATAGCCAAGTAAAAACTGCCACTCCTTACCATGTGGTTAAGGAGTTTTTCTTTATTGGAGCACAAATTGAGAATATTGATATTCTAGAAAACACACTTATTTTAAAAATAAAAAATTTTCAGTGAATGAGCTCCATTTAAAGTTTCAGTCCAACTCAGAATTTCTGTTAAGGCAAAGCCTAGACTAATCAGACTAGAAGTAGGTAAGGCGGCGAGTGAGCCACGTCCTTAAGATCTACCTTAGTTTAGCGGTTGAGTCTACCCTGCCCTTGAGTGAGGAAATTGTATAAGATGAAGATTGGGCCCTCTCTCATCTAGCATTTGATTAATTACGATGGACTGACAGTTAAATTTCTTGTCCATTTATATATGACCATCTAGTTCTATTTAGCCCTACTTGGCCCCACCTTTAATCAATTCAGCTCCTTTGATATTTTTGTCATACCATGATTTGACATCATGGACATTTTTATACTCATTGAAGCTTTATTCGGCCTGCATTGCATCTAAAAAATATTTATAATTAATATGCTAGTAAACTTAAAATGCCATTAAATCAAGGACTAAAATAGTCTAATGATTTTATTTTTTGTTTTATTATCATTATTATTTTTTGAGAACCCTCCATTTATAAATATATCTCTAATTCTCTAGGACTTGGACTCCATGTGATGCTCCAAGGAATACGTCCTCCCCATCCATTATCTACATCATTACCTATGGACATGGTGTTTATGCTCTTTTTTTTTTTTTTATAAAAATGCTCTTGTGTTTTTTAGATGGGTGAGTAGATAGTATAACTCGATTTTGTCATTTTCCTCTTTAGTAGAAAGATATGGTTAACAATTCCTAGAAGCTCGATTTTAATGTCTGCACCCTTCCCCTATCCCCTTTTCTGTCTTTTGCTGCAGAATATTCTCTCGTGTTTACTCACTAATCTCATGGAAAAATTTTACACTAATCAGATTTTAGTATTTTCATGGTAACAGCAATTGCTACAATAACACACCCGAAGAATTAATGTCTCAAAATATTTCGGCTTTGGATCGCAAATAACGTTTAAAACCATGGTTGATAGGTGATAACACTTGACTCGAGCATCATATAGATTAGAGACTTTCCATACAACTGGTTTTTTTATAACATTGCATGGGTATGTCTTATATTTCGAGTTTACGGGATTGGTGCATTATGTTAGCTATTGATAGAGCTTTGAATTAGGAGTATTTTGGCTTTTGTACTATGCTTTTTTAGAGGCTAAGAAAAAATAGAGCTATGTGTATGATGTAACCTGTAACCTTAGATCTAAAAGTAGAGTGTCGAGTTCTTTTTTTGGCCGTAGATGTGACACATCGCTGAGCTGCATAAATCTCTTGTGTGTACTATTGTGTGTTTGTCTCTTTTTGTTTATGTAACTTGATTGTCGATCGCAAATTATGTGTTTCCACACGTATACAACAAGTATAACCATGGTATTTTTACCCAGTAGTACTATTGTACACGCATGACTCCATAAAACACATACACTTATAAATCTACTGTGGGACATGAACACAAAGCCTGGTTAGCAAACCGCACCTAATCAGCAAAGTAGGTTAAACAACTAGCTTTAGATAATAATTATGTGAAAGTTCGTCCCAATAGGATTTCTAAGTTGCAGTTCAATTTATATATAGCAGAAGAATAAAAGAATTAGCAAAACAATCAACCACACAAAGCAAAGAATCACGCAACTTTTTTACGGGGAAAAACCAAGAGTCCTACGCAGACCAAAAGAAACTACATACTATGAATCAAAAATTATAAGATATACTCACAATCCCTTTCTTAGTCTCTATAACTTAAGGATTATAGTTGTTTTTGCACAACTCCGCATTGCAACGACCCCACGCCGTTCACTACTCTCTGCACTTAATCCAACTACCTCGAAACCGCAAAATGAACAAATATTCTACAAGAGAAAATGATCTTCTACAAGAGAGTAAAAGTAATATTTTCTAGTTTACAAACTCATCACAGTGCCTAAGTGGATGCTCTAGAGAAGTAGCGTATCTCTAATATGTAAGCTCAATTTCAAAATAGGCGATGTGTTACTTTAGGGTTAAGAGAAATACTCCTTAAATAACTTACAATTTGTGCTTTAAAGTTAGGATTTGTGTAATCCATGCACAAATAGGAAATATTTCTCAAATAGAAAAGTGGATTTCCTTCCTCCCTTGCTCAACCAGCAAAATCTCTATATGGACAATTTGTCCAGGTCTACTTGAGCGGGCAAAGCTGTTATCTTGGCTTTATTTTCTTCTAAATTTTAATTTGTCTTCATATCTACATTTCTACTTTTTTGGGAACTCGAATCATAGTCCATTCTAAAAGAAATATTAAATTAAAATTCAACAGATCCAGAGTTTTGTCTAACCCATAAATTAACCAATATACATAATTCTAACATCATGTCATCTTAATTTTTTCAAGATATCCTCCCCTGCTACTCAAGGTCACCCACTAAAACATTCAGCATACAATATCTCAAAGCCTGCTTGTTTCATGCGAAAAATAGTTAGAATTGCATTTTATAGGTGGTTAAAAATGAAAACCCAAAGGTTAACATAAAAAAATGACAATCAAATAACCTTCCATTTATAAAAATGAAATCAAGGAAAGAGTAAAAATTGATACACAGTCATCACCCTAATATTTAAATATCTAAGAAATCCGATGCCTCATCGATATCTCCAGCTCACTTCTTTAGTAATCATAGTAGAGCTCATTTCACCATGAGTTTTTATGTACACAATTCTCTGTGTTCTATCAAAATAAACAGCCATTAAAAGATCCAACTTAGTTTAAGTTAAACATAATGTTAATCGCAATCAATTAACTATTTTTTAATGCTATTTTTCTCTTGACCTCCCCAACTTCTATCACAAGTGGCTTACATTATGCAAAAAGTATTTTCACATTTTTACTGTAGATTATGTCATAAATAGTCAAGTTGTGATACGGGTAGATGTTGTTGGTTTTTTATTTATTGCTCTGTCGGGCTATTGGCCCCGGGGAAACACTTCAACTTGAACATCTTCGAGTCAATCCCTAGCCATGTCTGAAACAAAAAGGGTTTCAACACAAGTCAATTATGAGTGTAATGATAGTAGTTTAGTAGACGACGTTAGTTAATAAAATAATAATAGAACAATTGTTACTTGTAATTCTCAAAACCTGTGATATCTGTTAAAAGTCTAGAAAAATTAAAATGAAATCACGTCGGGCGGGAATAGAGGGGACTGATGTTATTCAAATAGAAAGAACAAAATATCTCACATCGTCTGCTGGTTGTTGGTCCCTACCATGTGACACTGGTGACTGAATGGCTATTGCTGTCCTCTCTTAGATGTTAGAATCAGGCAACTGTAACCCTGATTGGCAATCAATCAGAACTACAGGGTTACGGTTTCTTATCATAGGCCCCATTGGCACAGATGAGTTTATTATGGACATTACTAGCAGTATGATCTAAAAGAATAAATGTTTTGACATGGACCATGCATTTGACAGCCGTCACAAGATGTCTACGAACGTCTATTAAGTTCATCTTTAGTTTATGGGCTTGTTCGGCGCATCTCAGCTGTTTGAAATACATCTGCACGAAATAGCTCTTTTTCAAATAGTCTCTTCATGAAATAAATGCTTTTGAAATAGATAGTTTGGCAACGCAGGAGAATTGATTGAAATGAACTTTTCAAATCCAACGGCACATGATCTTCATAGATTTCTTTGTATCGAAAATGGATCAAATGCTCATTTTGACCCCATAACTGCTTTTAGTATTCCTAAGAGGATCAATGGTTCAGATCTTTATATTGGGGCCCACAAATTTTAAAAAATTACACTAAATAGTTTACGTTCTTTTGCAAACTTCTCAATGTCGATAAAAGATCAGCGGCTGATGTTTAATCCCATAGTCATGTATGAGCAGTTACATACTTCCAATGGTTCAGATGACAGTTTCCTACCACGGCATTCAAAGAAAAATTGTTAAAAAGGGACTGCCAAGATCAGAATTCTACTATTGGGATACAACATGAGCGATCCAACGGTTCTCTTTGTCATTTTCTGCAGATTTGGACCAAACAAGAGGTTGAGAAATTTAGCCATGGCTGTTTTCAATATAACAAAGATGATTAACAATTTGGATTTTGATTATGGGGCCCATAGAATTCTATAAAAATAGATCTATGGTTATCCGGTTTTTCTCAAATATCTTCATATTTGAGGTAGATCAACCACTGAAATTTGGTAGATAAGTCATTTTCTGTCTTATTAATGCTTACAATGGTTTGAATCATCATTTAGGGTCTCAAATTAAAAAAAAAGGCAATCGGTGGCTGAAAAAACATCATGCAATCCATTGTTCACACGCACATCTGTGCGTTTAGAGCAACTCCAACAATGGTGTCAAAATGTTATGTAGGCATGAAAAGACAACAAAAGATATTGTTTGATGCTTCAAGGGTTATGCCAATTGTGACATAGCATTTAGCATAGTCCTTTGCTATATCAAATTTGAAGGTTCTAAAAGGCAACTGCCTTTTATTTTTTTTAATATTTTAATTTTTGGGCCCTTTAAAAGTTTGAAAATATAGAATTGGTGGAGATATGTTGACAAAAAAGGCTGTTACTTTTGACACAACTGTTGGTGTTGCCAAAATCCAAACTTCAAAATAACACATTAGCCTTCAATTCTTTTTTAATATCTCCCTTGGAGATGCTTAGAGCCCAATCTATTTCAAATCTACCGTTGTTTGTTGTTGTTCCAATCGGACGTTATTTCTCTTTACGTGGTTTGAATAAGACATAGCAACTGGGGTTTCCAAATCCACTAAATGAGTTTTAAATCCGTTCTAAGACTTGCCAAACGAGCACTATGGCTATTTCACATGGTCATGTTCCTATAGGCCTCAAATATGAAAATGAGATTTGCTCAATAGATTATTTGGCAGTATTTATGTGAATGTCTGGTTCAATCAAATTTAAATCTTATCTCTTCTTTAAAAAGTTAAATGGACAAAAATACATGAACAAATCAGACACCTTTTTATCTTCATTTTCTTTTTTGCAAGTTTATCCATGCAACATATGACTAGTTTGTGAATACTACCTTTATTTTATGACAGGCTTGCATGCACTATTAATCAGTTATAATTGAATGATACACATCAAACAGTCTAATTGTAAAAGGATCTAATTGAAATTACTCTATTACAAATTAGTTTAATTGAATTAGTTCTATTTTAAACAAATTAGACTTGTGCAGCATGTTGCTTCCTGTGTTTAAGTGAAAAAAAAAAAAAATTTTTTTTTTAAGCTTTTGTTTTTCTCTATGGGGAAAGTACTCACCACTCACTACTCACAAACCAACCCATACACATACTCAACTCCTATGGGATCCAATATGAGACTTCACCACTCGGGTTTTGTAAGCAGCAAAAAATCAAATAATTGGATTAGACTATTTGCACTTTTCACGAATCGGATCATAGTTGAGTTATATTCATATTAATTTAAGAGCTTACTTAGATTTAGTCATATATCATTTCATAGTCACCACTTGTAGATCATGAAACTGGATCCATTTCAGGTTGTGCTCGATCCAAATACGGATACAACACATAGGTTATATTTGTTTGTTCCAAAATCGGATCCATAAAGATGGCTCCAGTTCTGGATCCTCCACTGTTCCTGTCCCGCCCCATTTACGTTCCTCATTGGAGTTGGGCTCACCTTTACATGATCAACAAATGCAACTAAATGATGACCGGTAACTTTTCCACTTACATCTATACCTCCGTTGGAATAAAAATTGCAGTTTGCTGCAAATTCATGCAATTTATTTTCTGCTTACGAAGGGTGTCTCCCGCCTTTGGGCGCAGGAGGAGCAATGTAAATCTCATGTAGCCCTTATATGGTAGAGGGTTCGAACCTGCAACTTTTAAGAGTAAATTTAGGATGTATTTGGAAGTGAGATAAATTTTTGACGGGCTTGGATAGCTAAAACCATCCAAGCCCATCCAATTGTATTATTGCATGGGATGTGATTTTATTTATTCCAACGGTGAATCCAATCTCTTATTTGGTTGTGTCCGGATAAATGAGGGATAAAACATAAAAATATTTAAAAAATATAATATCACCCTCCACTTAAAGCCAATTAAAATGGAATATAGACAAAAATGAAGGAATTGGACTATACCTGAATACCTAGTATGCGGTATCGATTAAAATTGTGGTATCGGTCGGTCCCAAAAATCGATACGATATCGGTATCGGTCTCGGTTCGCTGTCCGTCGCGGTCGTCGCGGTGTGAATTTTTTTTTAATCCAAAAAATTTTGAAAAAATATCCAAAAAATCCAAAATATTAGAAAAGGCTGGAAAACAATGTTTTTTTCATTAGTAACAAGTATAAATCAAAATATCGGTCCTCTTAGGTTATAATATCTTGTATCGCTGTCTTGTCTGAAATTGTGATTTTTTTTATAAGAACAATAATTATAACTTATGAATTAGCTTTAGAATACTTTGCCAGTTGGCCTTACCTATAATCTAAACTCCAAAAAATAATAAAAACTAAGACAAATCATTTTAGCATTTGAAATCTCAAAAGGGCTCATTTAAATGATGCATTAATTTTTTTTCTAATACTATGTTTCAATAATCCAAAAATAAATTTAAAAACACAAAAAATATTGACATAATCACATAAATGATAAAACAACCATAAAAAATCAGCATATATGAACTATACAATGATTATATAAAATTAAGAAATGACATTTATAGTGAAAACCTAAATATATAATAGTTTAATATTAAATTATTAGGAAATATGAAAATGAATTTTAAAATATAAAACAAATTACATAAAGGAACAATGAAAAAATTTATCAAGCATGAAGCATATAATGATTATGCTTATTTAAAAAAATAAATTAGTGATGAAATCCTCAAAAATATAATTTTAATAATAGATTATTAAAAAATCCAAAAATAAATTTGAAAATATAAAAATAATTACATGAAAAAATAATAAGAAGTTTCATACATGAAGTATGCAATAATCATATTTACTTAGAAAAACAAATTTGTGGTGAAATCCTCAAAATATCTTATTTTAATATTAAATTTTTAAAAAATTTGAAAATAAATAAGTAGTTATATATGACCAATATTTTCAGAATATCGGCTAATATATCCCGATATTTTGGAGATATTTTGGCTGGGGGTACCGATATTGATTTTCAGCCAAATATCGGTTTAGTATCAGCTGATAGTTTCATCTATGGTATGAGGGCTTAAGTTATCCCACCTCCAGGTGAGATAAGTTAAGCACTCATATTAGGTATTAATCCACTATTGCATCGGGACTAGGATAATTTTATCCCATGCACTAAAATTACAAACAAACAAAGAATAAATGAAACTAGATACAAAAGATTAAATTATCTCTCTGTAGTCTGCATGCAAACATCCCTTTGGTGGTTTGCAAGCAGGGTTAAGAGTTGCAACTCCATAAGCTTACATCAATTTTCACGCCCAGATACGTGGAACTTTCCCATTGGCAGAATCCAAAAACTCTCCGTACGCGTAATTCGAAAGCTGCCCCGGGCCTTCCTTTTCAAAGTTTGAAACCAATTTCATTCCTTCCCCCTTTCTTGCTTGCCTCCTCAGCTTTCATCATTTCTGCTCCTCTCTCCCTTTCAAACCACCTCTCTCTCTCTCTCTCTCTAATCCACCAACGCACTTTCTCTCAAGATCTCTCTCAGGCATTCCATCAAACACCTCATCTCCATCAAACACCGAAGAAATGAATGCGGTCGGAAGGCAGATGCAGCGACCCGCTGCTCCTGATCTTTTGGTAATTGCCTTCTCACCCCCTTCTCCTCTTATCAATGAAAATGGATCTTGTACTGCTCCTTCGGTAACTGAAGAGGATCGATTTGTTTCCTTCTTCTTCTTTGAGTTGACTGCAGAACCATTCGAGATTGGTCCCCAACACGCAGCAGCGTGGGAGAGTCTTGCACATCGCGCAGCAGCGTGGTGGAGAGGTTTTCTCCGAGCTGCCGTCCACGCCGCCTGCCGCCTCCTGGTTGTCGAGCCAGCGGAGGAATGGAGATGGGGATCTTGTCTCCCCGAGTGAGCTTAGCCCGGGGATCTTGGATCTGCACTCGTTGGACACTGAGCTCCTCTCCGATGTGAGAATTTGGATTCTGGGTGTTTCTGTTTTGAACTTGCTGTATACTAGTTGATGATGAGCTTAATTAGCGCGTCTCTGTATATGTGTGCTTATTTGTGATTGAATCTGCATTTGTTATTTTGAATTGGGAAGTGAAATTTGTGGGGGGCATTTTGATCAATGACTTGAATTACAATTGAAAGCTGAAGAAGTAGCAAGGTGTTTGCATTAATTAAAGTTTTAACGAATTTGGCTGGATAGGTGTTTGTGTCGTGCTGATTTATGAATTTTTATGTGTGAAGATGCCAGCCCCTGGATTACACAATGGTGTTGCCAGTCAAACTGCACAGGGCAGAAGCTTTGATGACCTTGAACCATCCTTTGCAACCGGTAGGCTGACGAACAGCCATCGTGGCCTGCCGGAAAATAATCTCCTGAAGAGTTTTGCACTGGATAAAGACAAGGGCAGTTCTGTTGCCAAAATTAAAGTTGTGGTATGCTCTCCTTCTCTTTCTCTTTCTACTGTTTCGTGTTCGATTGAATTTATGTAGAAGAGACTTTTGTACTTGAAAATAATCAGAGTTCCTACCCGAGTGACCAATATATTGACTGTGTAAAAAGTAAAAGGTCTGGATCAAAATTGTTTGCATTAATTGGCGACAGTTTTTGAATGATAAAACATGCCTGCTTTACTTGATGGCTTGCATGGTAAACAGAACTAGTCTGTAATGTGTCTGATAAACTGAATAGCTATGATCAGGAGGGGCTTTCTTTCATCTATTCTTTTTGATAAGTTGCATTAATCATTATCATGACCCGAATGCAGGTGCGCAAGAGACCACTTAACAAAAAGGAAATATCGAAGAAAGAGGAAGACATCATAACTATAGAACCAAACTCCAATTTTCTTACTGTTCATGAAACCAAACTCAAGGTGAGTCTAGGGTGGGTGAGTTTGGTCTAATGTCTGTTTTAGATTCTCTCATCAGTTCAGCTGGTGGGAATTGGGATACTCATACTGGCCTTCAGTTAGGGCAGTTAACTTTATTGTATTATCTTAGTTGATATCCAGTATATTCTCATTTCTTTCCAGACTTCCGATTAAAAATTTTACTACTCAAGCAGTCATACTATTTGGCTGAAATTAAGTGATTACATGGCATGATTACTTACTGCTCTCTCTATGACATTATTTTTCCAAGGCACTTTTTCTTTGCAAAGATGCCAGTTGTGCAAAACAATGATTTTGTTCGTGTGGTTATGAAATGCAAACACCGTGTTGTTTGTTCAGAGTGAGTAACTGCAATGATAAAGTTGTATGTCAAAAACTGGAATTGTGATATTCAATTAAAAAACACCAAGGAGAAAAACCTTCACAAATTCTCACATAATTGTACATACACAAATTGGAGAAAAAGATACTGCAATTCTTTCATTTGTTGGTAGAAAACTGCATAGAAAATACATCACATTATTATTATCGCGAAATAGCATCCTAAAAGTTGTTAACATGACTTACCAACTAAATGAGAATGGTAGAGATATGATAGTCCCTATGCAACTAACACATAAATACTTGCTTTATAAATAAAATACTAACAATTAACATTGTTACTTACTACTAATCTCATGTGACCATAAAATAGCTGTACATATGGTAAATGCAGTAATTTTGATACTCCTCAGTGCATAATTGCAATCAATGTGTATTTGTGCAAAAGTTTAAGCTTGGATTGAAACCATACACAAAATTCAGAATTGTAATATTTGACCCAAGCACACCAAGGAAACCAATGAAACCTGGCACAAGTTCTCACGCAACTGCTTGAACAAATTGGAGAGGGAATTACAATTCATTCACTCATTCACAACAAACTACATAGAAAATGAATCATACTACTGGCCATCCAGAAACAACTCCCCAAAAGACATTAAAACTACTAAGTAATTATATTGGAGTGGTATAGAAAATTGAATGTGAGTCTTTATTCATAAACAAAAAATACAAGCAAAAATCCTACAGAACTACCTATGTTTACGCTCATATGTGACTATACAGTAGTTGTATTGGTATATATGCAAAATGTTCTAAATTTTTACATGCTGCACGTTTGGTGTAGACAGGATGCATCAGCATCAGGGCACTTGATTATGACATATTCAATAACTAAATGGGGATTGGGGATAGGGTGGATCGCTACATTTATGAGGCTCCATAATTGAGTCCCTTCGTTGACCATCAACACTCAATTACGAAGTGGGTATCCTGCAACATTGAGGGTGTGGTTGCTGCAATTGTGGGAGCTTTTTCTTAATCATAATTGATGATTTGTTAAATGCCATTCCAACAATAGAGAGGAATGCCAAATGTTTGTAGCATTTTAGGGACTATCCTCCATATTTGCTGCAACTTTTACATTAATCAGGAATGGATAAATATGGCACAAAGCCCTAGGCAGGTTCAACAATTGGAAAGGGCAAATGAGTGCAACTTTGGAGGCCTAGACAATGTTATGTATTGTTTTTAGTTTTTCCCTGTCCCTGTTCTTCTTTGATCAGAGCTATTCTGTTTGTACCATTTCTTCTATGTCATAGTTATTGCACAGGGGCTATTGAATATTTCCTCTCTTCTTTTCTTTTGGAAAATATTCTGAACGTGAACTGATCCAAGTATCCAACACATGTCAAAATGTCTGCAGAACCAACATTAGTATGTAATATGGGCTTCAGGTTCCAGTATCTGATTCTGTTCCATTTTGCAGGTAGACCTGACAGAGTATGTTGAGAAACATGAATTTGTTTTTGATGCAGTGCTGGATGAGAAGGTTTCAAATGATGAAGTGAGTAATTGGAGGAAAATCCAGGACACACATCTGCTTCTGTGCTTTTATGATTTCTTTTGCTTTTGTGTAGGTATATCGTGAGACTGTGGAACCCATTGTTCCAACAATTTTTCAGCGGACCAAGGCAACTTGCTTTGCATATGGGCAAACGGGTAAATATAGTGGAGTCTCTTTGATTGAAGACGTCTTTTAAATCCTTCTATTACCATGCTACGGGAGATTCTGCAGTTAAGCCATTTCAACTGGGACTAACAAAAACACAGTCAGATATAACAGCCATTTTGCTGGTGTGCTTTCTCCAGAAATGTTCAGTATGGTGAAATTTACCTGTATTCAGGCACTTGTTCTGCATGTACTTTAAAAAGTGATCTGTATGGCATGATATTTATACTGCTAACTGAGTCTAGGTCATTATGTATACAATCCAAGTTGGGTTCCTGCTTGACCAAATGCAAGTTCACATGGTTTAATAATTTAACTTCTTAATTTTATCCAGGCTAGACTAGTAATAGCCCAGTATGGCAAACAGATTGCCACAACAGTGTCACACATCTATTGCATATTGGTTTTGACTTCATTTATAAACACTCTAAGGGATGGCTTAGGTGTGCCTTTTCCGAGCATGCGAACAACCAATGGCTTTTGATGAAAAAGATGTTGAGGCTGGTGTCTTTTTTTTTTAGTTCTCTTCTACTAAGCCCTGGGCATGAGGCTGTGCACTTTGAATAATCAAGTTGCTTCTTTCTTTCTTTTTTTTTTTTCGCTTCCATTTTTGTTTCTAATTGTTCTGTTATTGGTGGCATAGCTTTATTTATATATGATTTGTAAAGCTAAACCTGCTTTTTCTAGGTTTCATCTTATTGTTTGTTTTCTTTGGTGATTCATTCTTTCCAGTTCCCTGGTTGAAGTTCTGATTATGGTCCTTTTCAGGCAGTGGAAAGACTTATACCATGCAACCACTTCCACTTAAAGCTTCCCAGGATATTCTAACACTAATGCATCATGCTTATCGAAGTCAAGGTTTTCAGTTGTTTTTCAGTTTCTTTGAGATCTATGGTGGGAAACTTTTTGATCTCTTGAATGATAGAAGGTATGTCCTCATCGCTTCTTTCAATAGGTATAGCTACATTTTATCCCTCCAATGCCGTTTCCTCAAATCTGAACTGGGTTTTTGCAGAAAGCTTTGCATGAGGGAGGATGGTAAACAACAAGTATGCATTGTGGGTTTGCAAGAGTTTAGAGTATCAAATGTTGAAACAATAAGGGAATTAATCGAAAAAGGAAATTCCACAAGAAGTACGGGAACAACTGGTGCAAATGAGGAATCCTCACGTTCTCATGCTATACTTCAGCTTGCTATTAAGAGGTCTGTCGATGGCAGTGAATCAAAGCCTGCTCGTATTGTTGGAAAGCTCTCCTTCATAGATCTCGCTGGCAGTGAACGTGGTGCAGATACCACGGATAATGACAAGCAGACCAGGTGTGCTTTTTAAGTGTATTGTTTAATATTTAACTGAAATTAAGGAGTATTTGAAACTCTAAAGGTATCAGTTGTGCACATCTTCCTGCAGTCTAGTTCAAGGACTCACCATGTGAATTGGGATCTACTAAGCACTGATATATCCCATAATTGATGAGTAAAGCATCTGTTTGATGGCTTGAATATAAACTAGAAAAGCAATTGGGCCATGTTTATTTAGGGGAATAATGTTGATTCCGATCATCCAGTAAGGAGATCTTAGCTGCCATCTAAAATGTCACCCATCATATGAATGGTTGGATCACCAAAAGATGATGTGCTGCACATGGAAAGCTTGTACGGCTGAACAAATAGTGTGATCAGTCGTCAAACATCATCATCTGTGCTGCCATTGGTGAGAATTACATAAACACTCATCTTATGAGTGGGATCTGAATTTATGATGCAGAATGGAAGGTGCTGAGATCAACAAAAGCTTACTTGCACTCAAGGAATGCATTCGAGCTCTTGACAATGACCAGGTTCACATTCCTTTCCGAGGGAGTAAACTGACTGAAGTTCTAAGGGATTCATTTGTTGGAGACTCCCGCACTGTTATGATATCTTGCATTTCCCCAAATTCAGGATCATGCGAGCACACTCTCAATACATTAAGATACGCTGATAGGTGATTGTCTAGTTCTACATGCATTAACATGAATTACCAGCTCAATCTTTCTTTCCTGTATTTGATGGATGTGTTTCTGTACCAGAGTGAAGAGTCTTTCAAAAGGGAACAACTCAAAGAAGGATCTTCTGTCATCAAGTCTAAGAGACTCAACCATGGCACCCTTTTCTTCAGTTTTGCCTGCAGTCACTGCCCTTGATACTGACATTACTGATGTTTCAAGTGAAACCAGCAGATTTGGGTGGTCCAAACAAAATGATATGGAAATCTCACCTCCTTTCAATCCAGATCATGGCCTAAGTGGAAGAGAGGAAGGGCATTTATCTTCTGCATATGCGGATTATCTCATGGAACAGAAAGGGATGGGTTACACAGCCGGAGAGGATTTTCCTTTCTCTGTGGAATCTTATGGGCAAGACAAACCATCATGGAAGAAAGGAAAGCCGGAGCTATTCCCAGTTTCAGCTTGGGAGGACAAGACAAGGAAAGTCAATTCCCAATCGAAGTGGAATAATGACCTGCCGGACTTCAATGTGAATAGCTCACCTCCGGATGATGACCTGAATGGCCTCTTGAAGGTAGGAGTTGGCTAATTACCATAAAATTACCATTCATTTTTAGTTGTTCATATTACATAGCTGCCAATGTGCCTCAATTTCAGGAGGAGGATGATCTTGTGTCTGCTCATCGGAGACAAGTGGAGGAGACGATGGAAATTGTTAGGGAGGTCAGTGATGTTGGTAGGCTTGCATTAGGCATGTGACAGATATTATTTAGCCAAACATCTACATATCTGCTTGGTTTCTATATGTTCAAACCAAGACCCAAGCTAATATACATTATTACAGGCAAAGTGCTGTAATAATCTAATCGTCCTTGGACTGTGTAATATCCCTGAGAACTGGATTTCTACACAATGGGGCGTACAGTTTGATGGTCCATACTATTTCAAAGATGGGACCCATAGGGTTGGGTGGTCACAGCCATTGAATACTTGACCTTTTAATGTTAAATGTGGTGTTTTATGTTTGGATTGGTAAGATTTTGACCTTTTTGTTTCCTTTTTTTCCTAATGATAAAAAGATTTTGCACTCTTGATGAATGACGAAATTTAAGGCTCATGTAAAATTGCTTTTATTTATTCTACTCACCTTGGTGTGGTCTTCAGCAAACACCTGTATGCATGTTGTACACGTTCGTGCAAAATCAGACCATCCAAATTTTGTGACCAGTTGTGAAGGGAGTACATCTTAAAAGCTTATGCTTGCCTGACTATTTTAACCATTGAACTGGTGCGTATCAATAGAATGTTTAGTGGCCCAGATGCATCTAGTGAGATTAGTGGTTCGATCTGCATGTTAGTTTGGGATATACTCCATTAGTCATCAGCATTCAGCTGTCTAGATTGCTCTGCATTTGTGCCACATGTACAATGGATGTATTGCCAGTTCCCACCAATTTTTTTTAAATATATGTTTTTTTTACAGAAGACTAAAATGGATATAAGGAATATGCACCTTTTAGCAACACCACATCACACTTGTAATGATATTTTAGACTTGTAGAAGTCCTGGAAAAAGTTCTACTTAAATAATTTCAAAATATAAAAAACTCAACTAAAACTGTTCACATTGAAGATAATCATCTTTGGGTTTGCAGGAGATGAAGCTGCTTGCAGAAGCAGATCAGCCAGGCAATCAGTTGGATGACTACATCTCTAAATTAAACACCATTCTTTCACAGAAAGCTGCAGGAATTCTGAATTTACAGACACGTTTGGCAAACTTTCAGAGGCGTCTGAATGAACACAATGTTCTAGTATCTTCGCTGGGTCATTGATTTTATTAAATTAGGATGGGTCATATCTACTGACTCTCATCAAATGATTATGCATCTTTCTTTATAAAAAGATCTGCACATATTATCTCGGAAACCTATGGTGAATCATTTTATCTTTTTGTGCATCCATATGTCAATTTAGCATTTCACAGTTAATATTGGAAGAGTGATGGCTCTGGCAAGGTTGGTTTGCATGGTCAGTTGGCTGGTTTTGTTGGGGTAAAATATGATTGTAATTGTTCAAGTGTGCTGCAATTTATTTCCTTGTTTCTCTCTCCCTCATATGTTTTTAATTTTTTATATTAAGCCTTGATTGCGTGGTGCAGAATCTCCCTATGCAGTCCTGCAGTTTGTAATGATAAGTACTTGTATAACAATTACTAGAAATCTTTGGGATGCTAAAGATTCTCATCATTTTCTAGTCAAATGCCCTCGTGAGTATTATTGTAAGTAATTTGGTTTTGGGCTTATATTTTAGAAGCAACTCTTCAAAATTTTTACGTAGTGTAACTTTTGGACCAGCGGCAACTCATCAACTGTAAAAGATGATATGCGTGACTGATGATCTGAAGTTCCAGTTGATTTTTTGACCACTGAGTTATTCATTTTAACTATCAATTTATGGCAACCATTGGCATGGTTACAACTGAATGAGTAGAATTTTTTATTTGTAAACCATCCACTATGAAAAGCTCAATTTAAATGCTCTGGATTAACGCATTTGCCTGGTTGCCATGTGTTCAGTGGATGAGTTGTTCCAATGATTTGCTTCTGTTGAACATTAATGTTGGAGTCTTCCCTTTCCTATTGTATGCCTTCAATGTACAATTTCTAATAGCATTCCTTGGAACTTTTTGTTCATTTATCAAGGAATTGTTCTAGTGATGCTTCTAAGGAGATGAATTTTCAAGTTTTGGAAATTGTAGCTCACCATTTAGTCCAAATGAAGTGCACGCTAGTTCAAGATTCGAACAAAAAATAGACGTAAAAAAGAAATTTGTGTGGAATTTAAAATTCTCTCATTTTAATTTGTGTTAAAAATGAGTTACCTACTCATCACTCATTATAACTTCTCAAATTCAATTATAGACTTCCTAAATTTGAACACACACCTAAGTCCTTCATACATTATTGAACTAGCGTAATTACCTTAATTACCAATGTTGCACCATAGAAAATTACTCTTATTGCATCAAATTAAAATTTGTCACCGATGATATAAAATCTGAGGATCACGCAGTTTGGGCTCAAATTGGGAAATTTTGCTCGACTTTCTGCTCTTCGTTGATGATTAGAGCATACAGAAAAGTATACAGCAGCAAACCTCTCTAAAGTTCACACCACCTCACATAGGTTAAGTAATGTGTTACTGAAAAATTAAATAATAGCAGAGGAAATTGATGAACAGGATGCAATGCTCAATCTCAGGGACACTGACTGAAAAGAAAAACAATGAAATGCTCAGGACGTGGATGATTAAAAAAACGACATTTTCTTATGATGGTTGCACACCAAACTCATTAATGAAATCTACATTGTTAGCAAACCATGCTTTGGTAGTTTGGAGAATTGTAATGAAGTTTTTTTTTTTTTTTTTGATTTGTTACATGATGCGCTTTCCAAGGCCAAAGGGACTGACCCCAAAGTTGCCTAGTGCTAATGTGCAAATGAAGCTTTCAATTTGCTCCTTTCTCCATCATGATGATGAAAGATCTGCGGCTTCCCCGCATGAGGGCGGTAATTGTGGCCGCTCCAGGGGCCTAAGTGTGCAGATGTACACTCCATTCTGCATTGGAAGCGGACGAGTCCATAGCCTGGGCTTAATTACCCATGATTGCCTCAACTTAAGTAACTAGCTTTTGCAGTGGATAAAGCCTGTGCTATTATATAATGGGTGGTCTTGCTTTCCAGCTGGGAGACTATAAATCTATGGCTTCCCTTCACAAGGGCTGCTATCACGGTCTTGCCAGGGGCCTAGGTGTGCAGTTGTGCACCCTATCCCACATCAGAAGAAGACAAGTACAGAAAGTAGGCTAAGCATCTTTGGTTACCTTTGTTGTAACTTTAATATACATTGTTACGCAATTCTCTATAAGCTTAAGTTTTTAGAGTGAGTGGTTGTAAATAAGGTATCAGAGCGGGAGGTCGAGTATTTAAATCCCGGGACTGTTGTGCCTTGTATTCTACCATGGAGGATGTGATTCCCGTTTAGAACCCCTGTATTCTCCCATGGAGGGTTTAATTTCCACGAAAGAGCCCACATGTGTGCGGTGGGGTGGTGAGAGGTTTGTAGTGTTGTGGATTAGACCACCACTCTAATATATTGGGGAGCGAATGGAGCACACTAAGCCTAGATCAAGTCAAATCACATGAATCATTTATTTTAAGCCATTGGTATGCTTTTTTATATTTATTTTTTAATGTTTCAAAGTCATGCCTGTACACATTTCACCGTCCTCAGCCAGCTAATCGTTGGCCTGGGGCTAATAGCTCAGTTGGTTAGAGTGTTGTGCAAATGGCCTGGGACTAGGTCTGCATGATACAAAAACATCTGATCATCAAATTAAGAGAGAGAGAGAGAGAGAGAGATTGCGCCCGATTCTGGATCCTGAAAACTTCGGATGCCCAGACTCATTTCACAGTTGGAAGCCAGATATTCTACTGTAGAAGTTGTAATGCTAGCCATAGTATTTTGTGACTGTCTATATTGTATTTATTTATATGCGTGCGTGTATGATTAAATCAAATGATTTGTAATTGTTGGATCAGCGTCACATTTTACTTGGGTCCATTGCTACACTACAAAGAGTTGGTGCGCATAGATATTGGATTAATGCCATATGGGCTGCCTTTGTTAGAAGCACGAGTGGAAGCACTAGAAAATGTCTTGGAAAAATTTCAAACTAGGGCTCAAGTTTTACCCAATTTTTGAATTGGGACGAAAGAAAACTAACTTTTCAAAATATGCTTAATTTTTCTGTTTAGAGTTCAAATTAGGACATCCAGCGAGAATGAGTTTTCTAGTGACTTGGAGCCCATCACCTTCTCTCATCCAAATAGGACCCATTTCTCCATAACCTTCTTATTCCTTCCATCATCATTAAACCCAGCCATTGCTTGATTTCCCCTAAACACCAAATAAAGAAAACCTCTCATTCCCTCTTCCTCGTTTGATCATCAGATTTTACTTTCCACACTCACCATTTTAATTTTTTTTTACAATTATACCCCTATAGCAAAAAGACAATTACCCTCTCCTTCTCCTCTTCCCCTTCCCCACCTCTCCCCTCCTCCTCCGCCCCTTCCCCACGTCCCCTCCTCCCTTTCCCCTCTCTCTCTCTCTCTCTCTCTCTCTCTCTCTCTCTCTCTCTCAGCCGCCTCCTTCTTGATACTGATGATGATCTTCCTTCGTATTGAGATAAAAGACTTTGGAATTGTTGGCGAAGGCGGAGGGGATGAGGAAGGAGTTATGAGGCGGAGGATTCCATTGTAGATGGAGGAGAGCTCATACTCGATCTTGGATTTGTAATCATGGATAGTGGTGACGTGGTGTTCGTTGTTGTGGCCAGGAGGCGTGGTGGGCGCCTTTGACATTCTTGTAGGCTATGGAGAGGAGGTTGCACTCCTCAATGGAAAGCTCCTTGGATTTGATGGAGGTGGGGACTTTCTCAATGGAAAAGGCGGGAGGGGGGAGGTGAGGAAGGGAAGAAGAGGAGGTGGGAAGCAGTGGACGAGTTAAGGGAGTGGAGAGAAAAATCAATAATTATCAAATAGTAAGATGGGTGTAGAGAGAAAGGAAGTTTAGAAAAAAAGGAAAAATGTGCGTATTTAGAAGCTTCCCTCAGTCTTCCATCTCTTCCTCAATTGCCTCTCTTTGCAATTCTCTCTCCTTGGATTTCTTTTTTGAATTCCAAAAAGCCCTCTCTCAACTTGATCAAAACCGTTCCATCCATGTCATCATCCTCTCCTGACATGACCGCATAGTTGCTCTGGCATTAGCGTCTCTGTCTACACTGCATCGCTCGCCCCTCCTCTATCAAAGTTGGATGGATCGGGGAATTGCTCTGTTACTAGATCAAGGGCATTCAAGCCGCAATTATTAATCCCTTTTCTCCTTCATGTTCTTCTCATTATCATTAAATGCATTTTTTGGTATGACTTAAGATATCCCTCGGCAACCCAGCTTCGGTACTTTAGCCTCCGGCCCGGGTGTTATCCGATTCTGACGTACCGTTGATGGGCGCGCTGAAATGACAATGAAAATGAAAAACGATAGAGATGGCTGGGTATAATGATGATGAAATGAAGGTGGTGATATAGAAAAGGGTCCATTATAGCCGGTTGCGGGATGGAAAAACTCATATTCTCACTAGATGCCTTAATTTCAAATGTATCGAAAACTAGTGCCTATTTTAAAAAGTTAGTCTTTTTGTCCACATTTGAAAATTGATTAAAATTTGAGCCCTATTTTGAAACTTTCCCCAATGTCATCTCAAGGCCGTTATATAATGCCGAGGACTATTTTTCTAGGTTTGGCACTGCTTAGTTGAGACTCTTATTTCTTCTTTAGGGAAGGTTGGAGGTTGCAACCTCTTTTCCCTGGCACCACGGAAAGGGGGATCGGCATTACACAAACCTGTCCTGTTCCTCCCCTGCACCATAAACGGGGGACCATATGTTGAACGGGCCTGATCTTTCGTACAATGGACCAACTGCAGGGGCAGAAGAGCTGCCAGATTCAATTGGCAACTACCTTCTCTTTTCCCGATTTGCTGAGTTCTTTTTCTCTTGCTTTTGTATGTGTGGGAGAGAGAGAAAGATCCTAAGGGCCACATAGTTCATGCATGCCATAGTACATGCATGCCATTGGAGCACTGATCAAGCTATTTGCATAGGTGATAGATACCGTTCAAAAGGTGGCCCCCACCTTGGACATGATACAAAGGATCAGAACCAACCCATCAACTCTGAAACTTTTATATAAAACAGTAAAATCCACTCTCAGACAAAAAAAAAAAAAACATATTCATTTTTGCCCTTTTCACATGGTAAAAGCGTCACACTTAAACGGTCAAAAGAGTGTAATGCAAAGAAAATCAGAATAATTTTCCTCTTTATCAATGGTTATTACGGGAGCTTGGCTCTACGGTCCATTTCTTCTAAGGGTGTTGTCCTTACAATTGCCCTTAAATTTATTATCTATTTCAAAATTGGTAAAATTTAAATATTTTTTATATAACTGTTTCTATAATAATTGTACGACGTTGCATGTCCCTCGGATATCACGTAGGGTGATTGGATAGTGTGAAATAGTTATATGAAATATTGCACTGCCCTAAAATATCACAAAATCCGATTTCTGCTATATTGCATAATCCTAGGATATCGCACGAATAATTATATGAAATATACTTAAATTTTGATAGACCATATGTGAATTTGGCCATTGTGTAGACACTATCCCTTTGTCGAATTTGTGGCTTTTTTACTACTACTTCTGCATGTAGCAGGTTAGATGTAGTAGTTGGTCAAAACTGATTCTCTTTTCAGAGTTGTTATTGTATTCTTACTTTGCTTAAACTTTCCCCTATGTTGCAAAAACTTACCTGATTGGCATGCTTAAGTAAATTTCTTGACCGTTAGAAATTTATTTTCACATGCTTACTGAAAAGTAGATTGTGACCCCTTAGAAATAAATTGGTTAGTGCATAATTGAGAAAATTAATTTAAAATATTCTCTTTTCACATGAAATATGCGCACCAAACATAAGAAAATTGGTGCCTAAAGATTCGTAGCATTACAGAATTGTCGGTTTTACTTTAATAAGCCATAAATGTCCATTTCCATGGATCTCTGGTAGAGAAAATGGAATTGGAGAGAATTTCCCCCATTCAGACTGTGATGGACAGTTTTTTCCATCCATTTTCTTCTCATCCAAACGGGCCCTGACAAAAAAAGAAAAAAAAAGAAAAATCAAATTTATTCAGTAAATTCATAAAATTAGTGTAGCCCTACTTCAGGATATGAAAGGCTTTGGATTCTTTGTGCATGGTTAGTTGCAGTGTCACTTTATTGATCCTCCAAATTAATGATTAGAACAATCAATCAAATTATTTGTTTTGCATATCCGAAATTGATCGAATAAGACTACGGTGGCTGTAATGATAACTTTGCTGTAATCTAACATTGTATTATTCTTACCCCACTGAAAGACTTTGAACCTTGACACAGGTTAAGATCCCAACAGAGTATGCTATGTAGATTCAAAAGATAACTACTTAAAACACACCAATCATTCACACAAGAGATGGACACATGATTTTTACGTGGAAAACCTAAACGGGAAAAAACCACGGGACCTAACACCGGTCCACCAAGAACAATCACTATGAAAGAGACGTTACAAGACTACTTACTACCCTTTTTCACCAGTTGGACACAACCTAAGGGACTGAAGCCTCTTCTTGCCGACGCACATGTCGTACACTCTCTTCGGGATTGCTCTTCACGCCTTGAAGCCACTCAAGACGAATCAGCACGGAGTAGAAGATGTATGGAACTATGAAGATGAAATTGCAGCGCATAAACTAGCAGAAGAACTTCTGAGAAGATGGATCTCTCAATGGATATTAGGGTTTTGATCAGGAGAGAGATGATTCACTTCGTGGTAGAGAAGTTCTTTAAATAGGAAAGAACCCTAGAGTCCTTACCGCCTCGAAATCTCGCCGGATAATAATGGACAGCAAGCAATTCCGAAACTTTCGCAGTTTCTGACTCGCGTCTGCCGACCCAGCCGACCGATCGGCGGAACTTGCCCGACCGATCGGGTGAGAGTCCGACCGGTCGGGTTCACATCCGGTCGGTCGATAATCAGTTCTGTCTGCAGGCGTTTGTGTAAGCATAATTCGACCGATCTGACCCCTTATTCGACCAGTCTGTCAGTACACCACCTGCATTGCATATTCTATGCAGACGACCAATACGTGTTCCTTCCATAGTCACTTCAATCCATCTAAAAACATAAAATTACAACTCAATAACCCAAGTTTTGTCCAACCCATGAACTTGCCAATATTACATGCCTTTCACCCACCATATTGACACTTTTGCACTGGGTCTCATAAGGTGGGTTGGACTTAAACATTTCTTATGATTGATACATGATTATGATGTTCATGTTTGTTGGACATGGCGGGGCCTACATTTTGGAGAGACCGATGAGACTTGCCTTTTGGAGAGAAAAAGGGTAGCAATCTTCGCTTCATGAATCCTATATTTCATGTGGGAATCACCTTCAAAATGATTGCAAGTCAGGTAACTGGGCTAGTCGCAAGTGGCGGTCCCCAACCCTAATGCCCGGGAAAACAACTGAAAGGAAAAACAAAAAGACCACTCTTCATGTGTTGCCCTTTTCATCTTTCTAGTAGAGCTGCACTACCCTCCACCCTAGTGGGTTGTGGGCTTTGCTGGAGATTGTAAGGTACTACACGTGGACGTGGGTGGTCCCATACTTCTATTAGAGGTTCTTGCAAACTTGGATGTGGGGACCGCATAGATACAAGTCAATCACTAGGGTAGTGGGATTAGAAGATCTGATCATCGCATTGGAGTGTGGCCCACATGGGGATGATTTGGTGATGAGACCCATCTGTTTATGAGCCCCAAGACAGTAAACTCATCTCACATCCAAAGTGCGCTTTTTTTTTTAACCCAACTGAGGGGCAATACAAATATAATTTACGCATGCAAGGTAATGTGGACTTGCACAGGTAAGTTACACATGTGAGGACACAAACACAACTCACAATGTAAGATAATGAAGACCCGCACATATGATAATACATATACATCTCACACATGCGAAATAATGAGAACTATTGCATGTAGACAAAATACAATTTGAATATGTGAGGTAATAAAAATTCAAGTGTGCAAAGAGCAGGAAGGCCAAGTTCAAAGTTGAGACCTTCCAATGAATAGCGGCTATCCTTAATATACACTAGGAACATTCACGGTGAAAGATGCAATATGAGGATATGGCTCGAGATAAATTTCACTGAAGAAATAGAGTTCATGTAGCTTGACGTAGTTTAGTTGGAATAAGGCTTTGATGGTGATATTAGACAACTCACCTAGAGAAGGCAAAGTTCTGAATCATAGATTTTGATATTCAAAATCGTTAATCAGCCATATATGTTTGATGAAGTAATAAAAGTTAATAATGAAATCCTCAAGCCATCTTATGTACCATAAGGCCATGGCCCAGTGGAGCTCAATGTACTGCACTTCTTGCGAGTGTGCCTGAGGGCTTGTTCCAGTAATACAACAGGAGGAAACATTTGTTCCTCTAACGTGGAAATACCTTTCTCTGACAGGGGAGGTTGGATTCATGTGTCTCCCACAGAATTAGAGATTTTTCGAGACCCGATGACAGAAACGACTGCGTGGAATATAAAGAGATCTTACATTATAGTTTCTGCTGAAAAAGGGCATGCACAAGCGTGCCCCTACTTGTAACGAGACCGTCCCAACAACAGAGAACTCAGTTTGTATTTCCAGGGAAGAGTAAAGGCCTGAACAAAGAAAGACCACCAACAAACTTGACCATCGCATCAAATTTACTAAGGAAATAATAGGGGTCAAAACAATCAGAGCAAAAATCTGGCACATAGTTTAATTATATCACATCAAAGATCGGACAGAACTTCTTGAAGGAATTGTGGGGTCATGAGCGGGCCACTTACCCTTTTGATCGTAAAACAGCAGCCCCTCCTACAACTGTCATTAAGCTATAGCCCTTCTCCTTTTTAACTATCTGAAAACCTATCTCCAAGTGAAAAGCATCTCTAGCAATGTTTTTTATTTAATATTAAAATAGCTAGTAAAAAAGGTATCTTTATTTATTTTAGCTAGTGCAATCTCCAGCAATGCTCTTTATTTCTTTTAATATTTATTTTAAATATTCAATTATCTCAACTAAACAATTCAGCAATCCGATTAAAAACAAAGGATCTTAAAAAATAATATTTTAAGTTTTTGCTAGTCAAGAGTAGCTAACTAAATTTACGTAGCATTTTACTTATAATGTATAATAGTTGATCATTTAGCTAGTATGTTGGAGTTAGAAAAGTGAGTTTTTGCTAATTACTTTAGCTAACAAAAGCATTTAATTAATTTGTTGGAGATACTCTAAGGATGCCAAAATGAAAAGAGAGATGCTAAACTTACACCTCACACTTACTCTCACTGAATCACAAAAAAATCTATGGAGTAAATGAGGGAGTAAATAGATAGGTAAGTGTAGCCTTGCTCGAAGAAAAATGTTCTCCTGCGAAGATCCATGGGGCCCACTCGCTCCACCTTCTATTTGTGAACCCCTTTTTAATAATCTTGTTATCCCAAAATTTAGCATTAGGCCAAATTTCGTGTACATTGAACATTCATTCATTGTTAGGTTGAATAAAAAAAAATTATAGTTAAGATGTCGTTAAACTTTAAGCCCATTAGATCAAAGTCTAGAATAATTTAGTGGGTCGATCTTTTTTGGCTCCTTAGGTCCATAAAGAGAATGGCGGACTCAAGATTTTCATTTGGATTGTGTAGGCATTAGTCAAGTGAATAAGTTAAATAATAAAATTAAAAAAATTAAAGTCCTGTCTAAGGGAGTTTCTCGAATCTCAAGGGTCTACTACAGCAGCGTGATTAAACTTGGGACTGCCTTTACATAAAGAGACCTTTGCATATGCTCTCCTCCATCGATACAGATACAACTTGGTCAGCCTCATGAGCTGCAATATAAGATTTGCTCTGCTATAAATACTTCTTAGTAAATACTTTGTAATCAACTTCCACCTGCATTATATATAGCCACTAAACAATGAGGAGCTAAAATAGAGGGTTGAGATTATTCAATTAGGTTGGCATTGGGGACACCCCTAATCCACATGCTAACTCTTGTCGCCCTTGATTTTCATGCATCCATGTGGGCCTTACAAGAGCACAATGGTATACACCACAATGTTTGGAGTTTGTAAGTATGAGATTCATCTTTGTTGGCATATTTGTATGATACTTTTATGTATAAAACCTATTTTTTATGTGTTTATGTGTTTGGTGCAGTACAATTCTGTAGAATCCAATTAACTCTATATCATTGTTCCTTGAGAAGTGTTGAAATGGAGTTCGCATGAGGGGCCATCAGACTTCTATTCCTGCACAAAAGTCCCTCAACTTTATAAGGCCCATTTCCTCAAGAACCCATTATCGAGAGTTTTAATAGAGTTTTAATAGGATTGTGAAACACACACACACACACACACAAAGTGGTTTTGTAGCCCTAGCACATCAATCTCATTTTGCTCCATCTTCCTTATTTCTAGTGGCATCAGATCTCGATTTTCATCTCTAGTTTTGTATTTTTTCCTTTCTTGCTCCCTCTGGGCTCTTCTCTCTCATTAAGATTTGAAAAATGAGCAAGGCTGGCTTCAGCATGGTGGAGCAGAGATGATGATAGACGCAATAACAAAGAGGTTGGTGGTAGTAGCAAAGGGCTGCAAGTCTGCAACGATGGTGGTGATTGTGAGACATAGATGGTGCTGATGATTATAGCCATGTCAATGGCGATGCTGGCCGAGTCGGTGATCGTGGCCATGTTGATGATCACCTCTCATGATCAAGGATTAATTGGGCCTATATTAGATGATAATGGATTCGACCGGATTTGACAATGGGTTGTGCAATGGGCATCTAGGTTGATGATTTGTGCAATGAGCATCTCTGTTGCTGATAATGATGGCCCATAATTGATAAGAAACAAGAGGAGATGATGGGTTGTGTAATGGGCATCTAATGATGATGACGATGATGACCCATAATTGATGAGACAAAGGAGAAGATGATGGATTTGAAGATAGGAATTCTAGTGGAAGTCAAGATCGTAGTTGGGTAGGATATGTGGTCCAAACCAAGAAATTTACAGCCGCACCAGATATAACCGTGACCAATGCAGCATGGAAAAGAAAAATTGCACCAAACATGAAACTTAAATTTTCACTGAAATTCTTTCCCATTGTATCTATTATCAAAGAATTTGCTGATGTAGTAATTTCCTCAAAATGCAAGTACATAAACATGTAGACTCTTGAAATTCCTGAAAACAATTTGTGAAGTCATGCATGGACACCACAAGGGCTTGGCATCTACATGTGTGGTGGGTCATCCAGTTATTTGGTGACTCTTTCTTTAAATGTGGTTCCTTCCATGATGTTGATGGTCCCATTGATTCCTCCTTCCTCTGCGTCCAGAAGAGAGACACACAGTAGCGTCTTTGTTCACAAGAGATTATGTATTGCTAATCATCTCTGGGACTTCACGGTCGGAATAAACTCTAGCTAGCACCTACACATCCCATATTGGCATATTCCTTGAAGTAAATAAATTAATAAATAATATCTGGGCCCTCCATCTGGAAAATTGGACAGTAGGCTTAGGACGCATTTCTGCAATATACAGGATTAAAGGAAAATTTTGAACTATTTTTCCCCACATATGTGGGCAACCATTTTTTTCAAGTCAAGGGTAGGAATATCTTTTCCATTTCTGTAGTGTTATAGAATTCTAGCATCACACAAATACATCTAGTCAAGGGTGACCCATCCCTTGTATTGTGATCAAACAAAATGACAATGCAGATTAGAGAACTATGGATATCATTATCGTCAAATCCAAACTATATTGGAGTGGGGTACATGAATTCTGCCTTGCAAAAATGATGCCACATTTTGTCTGGGGGAAAGCAGTTCCTAATGATTTTGTAGATAAGTATACATATTGCGTTTTGTGTATTTATGTGATAGTGATGCTGGGCATATGATAAAAAAAGAGGTGGTCCAACCTTACTAGTATATGAGACTGGTACCACTTGCTTTCCACTATATGGGCTTCTAACATCAGAACCTTTTGTTGTCTTACTTTGTTATTCATACTCAATTCTCTCAATGTTCGTTTTCAGAATAAATGGAAATAGAGAACTTCAATCACACAACGCCATTAAGAATAAATCAATAATACAAATATGACTGGGGAAAAAGAAACCTTGAATTCCTGTGCTCTCCTATCTAATCCAATCCTGGTATTTAGTAACACGAATAATCAACAGTTACCAAACCTTCTCTATCTGTTATTGATCATCTCCTAAATGGCTATGCAGGTTATCTCTGATTAGAAGAAAAAAAAAGAAGAAAAGGAAAAAAGGCAGTTCACATACCATGGTTACCCGGTTAAACCAAAACCCCCCTTGAAATGCCAGCTGGTTGAGGATGGATTTAGCCACTTTAGGCTAATCATATCTGTTAATTTCACTAGAGTGTATAGTCAAATGAGGACCATGTGCCACTGAACTGACCTGGCGACTAAGGCTACAAGCTGTACAACACTCGAGCGATTCGGCTGAGGTCCCCCTCTTTCACTCTCACCCACATCCAAATACCATCACCATGGGTGGGCTGGATGAAATTGGCCCACCTCTAGCTCCTCCTCTTTTATTTTTTATTGTTACCCTTTATCACTCGAAGTTGGAGAGGATGCTGTGGGTCTAAGGGAAGGAGGCGAATTGCTTAGCCTCATCAGCTCTCCAGCAGTGCTCGATATCTTGGGCAATTCGTTTAGCATCCATGGATGCTCCTAATAGGCCACGCTTGGTGAACCCTACGGCGTATAGCCCACAATTCCCTTTCCATCCATTGGGAAAAGGCTTCCTTGGTAGCCCATCTTTCTCAGAGAAAAAATCTCTTTCCTGTAATTAACAAACATTGCTTAATATTAAAGAGTGGAAAATGCATCAATTACAAAATTTTAAACTTGCTTCGTCCCCAAATTACATGTTTAATTGTGGGTTGAAAAATAAATAATAATAGAGAAAATCTCAAATAAAGCCTTAAGTTTTTACCTTACTTTCAAGAAAAGGATATAAGTTTCAAAAGCTTTCAAATGATTTCCTAAGTTTTTATTCAAATAAGAACATCCTTTCATTTAAAGTTGTTTTCCAGATTTTTTTTAATTTCTTTAAAATAAATAAATTACCCTTCATTGTAATAAAACCGTCCTTCACTTTCTCATCCTCACGGTAATAACGGACAACCACCGTCTCGTCTCCGTTGTATATTGTGGTTGTTGAAACCATATTATGGCTTTACAAAGGGTAATTTCGATATTTTAAAAAAATGAGGAAAAAAAGTTGACAGAAAATACCTTTAAAACTTGCTAGAAAACTTATGGACTAATTTGAAAACTTTTAAAATACGTATTCTTTTTTTATATAAGACAAACATTTAAGGTCCTATTTGAAATTTTCTCTTAATAATAATATGCTTTTCTATCCAATGAGTGGAAAATTGGGACTTGCAAACCCCACCAACGATGGCAGAGGGCTAGGCATTGGTTGTCATTAGTGGCTCATTGAACTTGTGATTCTCTTTTTAACAAACTTCTAGAGCTGCAATGTATTAATTGTCAAAACTAAAAATGTGTTTGTTACTTAAATTAGGATGTAGTTGGATTTGGTAGAAAAACAAAACTCACAAAGTCTAATAACTTGTTCATATGGTCATACCTTCAACCAAGAAGGTACATTGCTTCTATATCCTGTGGCTAGTATCACCGCATCAAACGCCTCTTCTCTCCCATCAACAAACTCGGCCCCACGCCCTGTCAATCGCTTAACGGCGGGCCAAACCTGCCATGTCAACCACCATCCCTATTACTACAACCACAAATGAATGATACACAGAGAATGCAAATCACATAAAATGACAAGAGGAAGTGATGACACAAAGAACAGACCTTGATATCTCCAGCCCTGATCTTAGCCAGTGTCCCCACATCCAACACGGGCGTCTTCCCGGACAGGTTCTTGAGCTCGAGCGGTCCAACCTGGGGCCGATCGATCCCCAAGCAGGCCGTATCACCGATCAGAAGGTGTGAGGCAAGCAGCAGAAAACGATCCACCATCTTTATGGGGAGCCACTTGAGGAGCCACATGGAGAGCCCAAAAGTAGACCTTCCAAGCATCTCTCTGGGTAAGATGTGCACCTGCCAAAACAGCAAAAGGGAGACTTCTTGTTGTCAGCAGTGACATCTCTACTACATGCTTGATATTTTTATATAAGATGATGATTCATTGCTTGCTTTAAAACAAGTATAGGGAATATAACATGCATGAGATGTGTGATTGATATTAACTAATCTTCGGCGTGCGGACGAACCCCCCAAGAAAGCGAGTTGAGAGAAAAAGAGCAGCAAAAGACAGGCAACTCTGGGTTTCTTTTCCCTTAAACTTGCCTACTAAATAAATGAAACCATCAAAATACACTGAATACATCTGAAACAAAAGATATATGGAGCATATGGAATATAAAACCCTTTCCTAGAAACTTCTTTTGGTATTATCCCAGAATGGAGGCTGGGTCCCACAGAGACTCACACATACAAGGAGAGAAGCAGCTTACATACGAAGAGAGAACAGGTAGACATGGGGAGTGATTTCATAGGACAACTCGCACTAGAAAGGAACTTGCACAAGCAGGGAGAGGGGGGAGGCCTGAGTCGAATCCTGGACCTCCCTAGTGGTAAGACGCCGTTCTCACAGGGAGGTCCAGGGAGCTTGTTAAGATAGAAAAAAGCTTGCTTGTTGGAGACTGCATAGATATAATTAAGGATTCTACCCGGGTTCTTATCCAAATTAGGATACATGATAGAGTGGCAAGAGATTTGGTTAATGATTATACATTTGGAACTTACCTAAAATTCGGTCTGGGCCTCTGGGGCTGGTTGTTCTGGAATTCCAAAGAGGCACACTTGTGCAAGGCAATGATAAAGAGGAAAACAAGGGATTCAAATAAAGAGGAAAACAAGGGGTTCAAATCTTTCACACACATTGATTTTTCCATGTCTGTTGAGACGGATTTTGATGCCTTTTAAACTTCATTTCCCATTTTATAAAACACTGAAATCAGACCGAGGTGGCGGTCGGTTGATGGGCAATAGTGCAGAATCCACGCATTAAACTAACAATATGAATGTCGATAAAGAAAACGCCAAACACTTAAGTAGGTTTCATATTAATTTTATAATCAAAACACGGTGGTATATGTTAGAGAGAGAGAGAGAGAGAGAGAGAGAGAGAGAGAGAGAGAGAGAGAGAGAGAATATCACAAAACAAGAAACAGAAGGTGAGAAAGAATAAGAAACACTAGGAAAATCCAAGTTCTTAAAACTCTTACCTTATCTCTAACCACAAGAGATGGAAAAGCACCATTGTTGCAGAGATCCAAGCACACTTCCATACCAGAATTCCCACACCCTACCACCAAAACCCTCTTCCCATGATACACATCACCGCTCCGATATGAGCTAGTGTGAACAACAGGACCCGCAAAGTCTCCCATCCCATTTATCTCTGGAATAACAGCCTCTGCATTCTCCCCAGTGGCCACCACCAGCCAACTACACACATACTCCATTTTCTCCTCCTTCAACCCCACAGCCCTCACCCTCCAATACCCTAATCTCTCATCATACTCCGCGCTCTCAACCGACTGATTGAATGCAGGCCGCAGTTTGAATTGCGTCACGTAGTCCTCAAGATAGGCTATGAACTGCTGCTTGGTGGGGTATGTTGGAAAGCTGTGAGGGAATGGCATAAGAGGCAATTCGCAGTACTGCTTGGGAAGATGGAGGCGAAGGCGGTCGTAGGTCTTGAGCTGCCAAAGAGAAGCTATGCAATCAGCCCTTTCAAGGATTAGGCTTGGGATGCCTTTCTCTTTGAGGCAAGCGGCAGCGGCAAGGCCGGAGGGGCCGGCACCGACAATCACAGGGCCGGACACAAGTTCGTACGTCATCGTTTTTGCGCCATAGAAAGGATCATGAGCCTTTTTGCCTTCAAGTTCTTTCAAGTAGTCCATGAATAACAAGGGATTGGTGCAGTTGGTTAAGGTGATACTGCCTGTTTGACAGTGATCATGCAAATTGGAAATGCTTTCTGGCTGTGGTTGTACTTGGGTTTTTTCAGAATCTTGGATCTATTATAGATTCTATGGAGATATTGGAGGAGATTGGAAGAGGTTTTTCTCTCTTATCCAGAGAGGATTAGTCTAGCACATATTGCTCCTCATTTGGCGGGTATGGATTGAGGGGTCTTATCCAAATCCTCTCCCTCGATCTCTCCCTTGTTGAAGATACCTATCTATCAATATTTGGATCCGAAGGAGAAGGGATTAGAAGAAACGCAGAGGATACAGTGGCAAAGAGCAACCAAGTAAGAGCTACAAGTGAGGATGGATATATATATAAATATTCCTTTTGCTAATCTTTTTTCTAATATAATTCAGCTATGGAATCAAAGTTGGAATCTGGAAACAATAGTGGGAGCATCTCATTTAATTGTAACCAAAACTATTTTCAAACTGAACCATACGAGAGAGAGAGAGAGAGAGAGAGAGAGAGAGAGAGAGAGAGAGTCCTTAGGTGGATGCTAATTAAAAGAATTGAAAGCCCCTTTGGATTTTGCGTTTGGATATGAGATTGTAAAGCCCATTCTATCACTTGAAATTTTGAGAGAATTAAATGGAGACAAACCTAATAACTTGTAAAAAATTGAGATCAAGAGAGAGAGAGAGAGAGGCCGGTGGCTGTTGCTCAAAAGCACTGACAGCTTGTAAGTTGGGCCCGGTCGGATTTTGCATTTGGATATGAGGATGTGAAAACCCATTATGTACTTAAAAGTTTTGAGAGAAACGAATGGAGACAAACCTATCGACCAGTAATTTTTTATTTTTTAATTTTGTTTGAGAGAGGGGCCTTTATGATGCTCATAGAACTTGGAGCTTGCGACATGGCCTACTTTTTGGGCTTTGCATTTGGATTGTATCTTTTGAAATCACGATTTAAAGGTAAAACTGAGTCAATGCCTGTAAATTAAAAGCGAGGTAGGTTTTGGTCTATTTTGAAGTAGTATGACATATTTCAAAATGATATGAGAAAACTCCATTTTTATTGATTAATCAAGCAAGATACAAGGATAAAGCGTCCGCGTGTGTCCGTGGGGATGTACAGTGAATGGGCCTTCTATAGCCCGTACAGCCAAAAAAATACAATGTCAATATATTATCCTTCACCTCACAATAGCAATAGCAAGAAGACTTTTACCACACCAAGCACTTGACAATCTCCAAACACTTAGAGGACATTTGCATATGTCTACAGACTATTTTTCTTCCGCAAAAAATAAAATTTATGAAACCTCCTTAGGAAAAGCCTTTTTTGGGGAACTGTGAGAAGCTTAACTCAGAATTGCGAAATTACAGAAAAATTTTCAAAGTTAAGTTTAGCTTTCCTGGATAACCTTTACACTCCAAATGCTACTTTTGGATTACGTAGGAGATTTTTTTTTTTTTTTGGATTTCATAGTAGAATAATTAGAGTGTAATCCTTACATAATTCCCCTTACTTTTAATATACAGTTTGCATTGGAGTCAATGATCCTCTCCATATTTCAATTCTTCAATCTCTTTTTTTTTTTCTTCAAACTCTTTGCCATAGCCCTTGATCTATATTTCAATTCTTCATAGAAATTCATCATCCTTTATTTTAGTCTTTCAACTTGTTGACTTCTTCTTCTAAAAATATTTCATATCCTTTCGGGTTTTCTACTTGATTTTGAGCATCACGTTTGTTAGAATCGAGCACTTCGATTACATCTGAGTCTAAAAAAATATTTAAAGCATGTGATGCTATAGATCTTTGACTAGTTTTGATGCCCAGTATTAGAGCAGAAGTGATCATGGATTATAAATCGAATATTGACATCATCCATGGTTTGTGGTTAGATCTGATTTTATAAGAAGCATATTAAGGAGGGTGATATCCAACTGATCTTGTAAGACAATTTTGAACGGATTTCTATGATCATCATTTCCAGAAACAATTTTTTTAACAAAGAAATTCTATAAATAAAAGAAACTTGTTCTCTTCATTACAAACCATGGCAGTATATATTTCAGTCAAAAGAATAGACTTTTTTTTTTTGACAAATTGAGAGAATATCCATACCAATCAAGAGAAAAAACTTATTCCATTGCTATGTCACTCTCATTCCTTTATTGCTTCTTGTTTTTTTTGGAAAAACAAATCGTTTTACTCTCCCCCTCTTGTTTTCAAATAAGAGATTCTCTCTTTTTCGATCGAATACAAAAACCGAACAAATTAAAACTTTTTTTTTCAAAAAATATATATAGCCCGCAAAATGACAGATATCGTGACGTACTATAAGGTTCCTAGTGTAAGTTCACTTCTTGAAAGGTCATTGACATCCAAAAGCCTATCTCCATGTACCTTTGACATAGCATCGCACATGTTTCCCCGCACAATTCATAAGCCAAAGCCAAGCTCATCACATTGCTCACAAAGGTCTCAAGTGTTAAGAGTATTATAGTTAAGCCAAGGGTTCCCACCCAATGCTCAATTCCACTCGAGTTTCCAACACAAGGGTTTTGTGTCACGACCCGAGCCCAGGGACCGGGGGTCAGAGAAAGTCTAACCAATGACACACGTACTCCCGTGCATGCACACCTAGACCCCGTCCAAGCATACACACACAAGGGATCATTCACACGTGCAAACAACTGTACGCGGAAGCTGTACGTATCAAGGCATACCACAGTATCAAGACAATGGGAGATTACAAAATAACATGAACTGATAACAATAACAAATACAGGAACGTATGTTACGGAAGAGGGCTCCCAAATAATCAAAATACAATATACAGATATCACTCAAGCCCACATTACAATTACAGAAAAAGTCCCCTCAACAGACTCCCAGACAAGGAATGGGGAAACCCAAAATGATGCAAACCGTACTCTGGAGGATGGATCAAGTCCACTCCTCTAGGCCGGAGGGGGCCTCGCAAGCCTCTCCTGGAGTCGGGTCGACCGACGCAGGATCGGGAGAGGGATCTGAGCCTGCAACACACAAGACAAACACATAAGTACAACGACTTAGCAAAGTATAAGCCAACAAGAAGATAACACGAATTGTGTCGAATACTGAATAATACTGAACAATGATCATAATGCAATATCCATAGAAAGCATGTTCGTATACTAAACAATTTATGCAAATGAATAAGCATGCTGTAAGAATCATAAACAGGTAACAATCAAGTGGCTACTACATTGGCCATTTTCTCCCTTACGAGAGCAATCAGGATGAGAACACCAGCGACCGGGCCAGGGCACGCATGGGTCTCTAGTTCCCGGGGTCCGGAGTCCCAAGACAAGACACTCTGCAGAGGTAAACACTTAAACTAAACCAAAGTTAACCCCGTCGGGTATCCTAAGGCTGAGGCTCAGTAGTGCCAAGACCAATCACAATCAATCGGATGATGCACCTCAATCAATCAATCATATCATATCACTTATCACTTACAGATCTCACATATCAATGCTGAACAAACAATAGGAAGTGCATCGCATATACTGATACTGAATGTACATAAACTGATACGGATACGGAATGTACATAAGCAATTACAGGAAGTGCTGACAATGAGTATCAATCACAATCACTGACTCATAACTGATGCAAGTACTCCAATGGAGCAACGGTGTAACACAATACACAATAATAGAATGGTTCCACCCGGGCTTCGCTTTGGGGTTGCTGCATTTCCCACAGAATCGAGAGGTCCAGCGTAGAACACATAAGAGGGCATAAACCGTAATCAATATGCTGTACAACTCAAACCAATCCAGTACTTATACGAATCGAGGATCCATTACAAGCCAATCCTACACTAATTATCCAGTGTCTCTAACCGTGCATGTTGATGTAGTTTTAAGTTATCCGATGCACCATTGTCTAGTGTTGCAGTGTCTCGAGTGTGCATCGAAGTCCCTTAAACCAACACCCATGGGGGGGTGCTAAACAACTGGATAACTGTCCATGAATGATTCGCAGCCCTCGAGATCATTCATGTCATGCAAACGTTCCATTGGGCATGTTCAGGGTAGCTACATTCTATCATGGAAGTCATATACGGTCTCTTGCTTAAACCTAGTCCCTTTTCATTTACTTCTCAAGGTCTCACGGTGTAGCCGTAGGTAACCTTACGGCTTAGCCGTGGCATCCTACGGCTTAGCCGTAATATGCACTGCGGCTGAGCTGAGGTTCCCCAAATATCCATCCGGATTTACGGCTCAACCGTATTTTGCTCTACGGCTCAGCCGTATCCTGGTCCACGGCTTAGCCGTAAGACAATGTACGGCTTAGATCAGGCTGGGCCGTAGAAGAATGGCAAATTGCCAACATCCAGTTATTTTCAGCTAACAGTCTGTGCTGTTCTACGGTTTGGGTTACGGCGGGGTCTCGGCTTAGCCGTAAGCCATTTTACGGCTTAGCCGTAGCACATTTCACGGCGTAGCCGTGAGTGCACGGAGTCATTTTCCTGAAATCACTACAGACATACAGAAACTGTGCAAAACGGCTGGAAACAGCAAGATAACAGTGAAATGAGTTCAATAGGGCTGTCTAACACTGAGAACACAATGAAGCATAGAAACACAACAATCAAATCACTATCAATCGGTGTTCACACATCTTGGGCTTATACTTGCCTCACAAATGGAAATCACTCGTTGCTTGGCTCAGTCCGCTGGAAACACACACGCGAATGGCTCCTTTCTTCCTCCCTCAAGCAGTCGAATCAGAGATGGAGAGGAGAGAAAGAGAGCTGGACCGAGAGAGAGACGAGCTGGAGAGAGTGAGCTGAGAGACAGAGACGATCGAGAGAGAAAAGGGGTTTGGTAGGATATTTATAACTTAATTTGAGCCAAATTTACAAAAAAGTCCAATTAGTTAACACGATTATCAGTTTGAGTCAAATGACGGTCCAACGAGAGCAAACGAACTCATTCGGATCTAAGACAGTTACGAGAAATGACAAGCTCAACGAAGTACACGCGCTGACGTCAGAATGACGCAAAACTGACAAGGTCAATCAAAAGCCAAAATTACGAAAAAGGGCTCAAACTCCTTAGACCAAGTCAAACTCAACCCAAACGATCTCTCTACAACTCAAACCAAAAACAACAAAATCAAAACACACTTAACGATAAAAACACACGCAATTACCCACTAATCCGGGTCAACTCGGTTCGGAGTGTTACATTTTGTCTCAAGGTGGCCTAGGGAAAGGTCGAATTATCAAGAACCTGGACATTCCACTTCCAAGTTATTTCCAAAAAAATGGAGCTAGGCCATCTCCCATGATGGTTTTGGAGTTCGGTTAGGCTGCCTCAAGAGTGGTCAAGTCCTTAGTTTTAGAATCCTCAAACAATGAAGTTTCGGATTAACTTCTCGGAATACATAAAATTAAAACATATATGCATATGTGTAAAAAAAAAGAAAAAAAGAAAAAATAATATAAATTATGGATGTTTGTTGATATAGATATTGAGAAAAAAATAAAATAAAAATTAGTGAAAATCGTGTTACAAACCAAAATGAGCCGTAATAGACTGAAATGGATAAATGAAATAGATCAAAATTGACGAAAATGGACTGAAATTGACCAAAATCTTTTTGGCCCCATTCCATTTTGGCTGAAAAACCGGAATGAAAACTTTTAGCCATTTCGGCCAAAACAAAACGAAATAGACTACTATGGTTCCAATTCATTTCTAAGGTGTGCTCACAAAATGGCCAAATAGAGGTGAGAAGAAGGGATCCCACCTACCATTAATCAGCCCAATATAGCAGGTGGTTATGTTCGTGAGCTGCTTATTGCTCTGTGTAGTCTACAGATCACTTGCTGGAACTAATTGAGCGGAATCTTGGACACAAAAGCTTTGGTTTTTTCCCCATTCTGCCATGACTTACATACCATTTTGTAACCCATACACCCATCAAGCTAATCTTGATTAAGAAGTATTAAATTGAGGCATAATGAGGTGCCTAACTTGATGGGAAATCCAAACCTTCAATCACAACACAAATGAAATTCATATTGTTCACTTGGCCTTAGCACCAACATCTCACAAAGTCACTTCAAAATCCTTGCTGGCCAAGCTTCTAATTGTTGCCAAAGCGAGATCCACATACCAAAACCCTAATTCCTAACAACCTTAGATGCCAAAATGTTGTGCGTGTGTGTGCAAAGGCAACCAAGATCACCAATCACCACACAAGAAGACAAGAAGATTTACGTGGTTCGGCAAAAATGCCTACGTCCACGGGAAACCAATTTCCACTAGGTTCTCCTCCAATCTGTGAAACCACAGCCTTGGAATCTCAGCCACTCTCAGCCTCTCTGACTGACTGACCGTCTAGGGTTACAGATTACATCATATATATAACCATTACATCCTTATCCCCCAAGAACTTTATCTCAAGACAAAGGAAAGTCCTAACCCATTAGAAAACTACTGTTTGACAAAACAGGAAATTCCTAATGTCATTAGGGAAATCACCCTAGATACTGAACCCATTAATGGTCTGGACCCACATGGCCAACAATCTCCCCCTCCAGACCATGGGAAAGATGTCCTGAACCCCTTACTGGGAGTTCAGTCCGGCCAACTCTGAACATAGCTCCAGTTTTCCCTTAGACACAACCTTGGTCATCATGTCCGAGGGATTATTGTCCGAATGAATCTTTTCTAGCTTCATGAAGTTCTTCTTGATCACCTCACGAATCCAATGGTACTTGATATCAACGTGCTTCATGTGGCCATGATATGTAGCATTCTCACTGAAATCCATAGCACTCTGACTATCATAGTAAACTACATATTCTTCTTGCTTCAAACCTAGTTCTTGAAGGAATCTCTTCAACCAAAGCATCTCTCTCCCTGCTTCATTAGCAGCTATGTATTCCGCTTCAGTTGTAGACTGTGCTGTACACTTCTGTAACTTCGATTGCCAGGAAATAGCTTCCCCTACGAAAGTAAACAAATAACCAGAAGTCGACAACCGACGATCAAGATCGTCTGCAAAATCAGCATCAGTATAACCTTCCATGACTGGTTTTGAGCCTCCGAAACATAAGCACACCTTGGAAGTACCTCTCAAATACCTAAAGATCCACTTCACTGCTTCCCAATGCTCTTTTCCAGGATTTGCGAGAAATCTACTCACTAAACTCACAGCATGAGCAATATCTGGCCGTGTACAAACCATGGCATACATGAGACTCCCCACAGCAGAGGAGTAAGGAACACATGCCATCCGTTCCTTTTCATCATCTGTAGTAAGACATAAGCGCTTGCTTAGTTTGAAGTGACTGGCTAGAGGTATGCTAACTGGCTTAGCATTCTTCATGTTGAACCGCTCGAGAACTCGTTCAACATATTTCTCCTGTGACAACCACAGCTGCTTGGAACTCCTATCACGACGTATTTGCATGCCCAATATCGTTCGTGCGGGACCCAAGTCTTTCATGTCAAACGACTTTGACATCTCCTCTTTTAACTTGCCAATCAACTTGCTCTCCTGTCCAACTATCAGCATATCATCTACATATAAAAGAAGGATAATGAACTTGCCATCGATAAATCGACGTACATAGACACAATGATCTGCAGCTGTCCTCCGGTACCCATGACTCAACATGAATGAATCAAACTTCTTGTACCACCCCTTCTTCAACTTGCAAACCATCTGTTCTTTTCCTTCTACCTCAAACCCCTCTGGCTGAGTAATGTAGATCTCTTCTTTCAAGTCACCGTGAAGAAACGCGGTCTTCACGTCCATCTGTTCAAGCTCAAGGTCCATGCTGGCGGCTAGACCCAAAATGACTCTGATAGAAGTCATTTTCACAACAGGAGAGAAAACATCACTGAAGTCGATACCCTTTGTTTGTGCGAAGCTTTTTACCACTAACCGTGCTTTGTGCTTCACCAGTTTCCCATTCTCATCCTTTTTCAGGTTGAACACCCATTTGTTTTTCAGAACATTCCTATCTTTAGGAAGTTGCACCAGCTCATATGTCTTGTTCTTCTTCAAAGAACTCATCTCATCCTGCATAGCCTTAATCCACTCATCTTTATCAACATGAGTCATTGCTTCTCGGAAGCTAGCTGGCTCTCCCTCATCAGTAAGCAACACATATTCGGATGCAGAATACCTAGTTGATGGTTGACGCTCTCGGGTAGACCTCCTAACTTGAGGTTCCGTGGTTTCAATCTGAGGAGACTGCTGTTCCCCTTGCTCAACACCCTCATCATCTGGCAACCCCTGTGCCTCATCACGATCCGGATCGTTTTGTCCACCTTCTCCACCTGTAGTCTGCACCGGAGAAGGTGTCGATGTGAGATCAACCACTCCATCAACTGTCTCAGAAAACTTATCAATCTTCTCAACATCTCCAAAGAACTGATCTTCATGGAAAACCACATCCCTACGTCTGATAAGTTTCCTTTTCTCTGGATCTCATAATCTGTAGCCAAACTCATCTCCACCATAACCAAGAAAGATGCAACTCACTGCCTTATCGTCCAACTTGGAACGCTGCTCCTTTGGTACATGTACAAATGCTTTACACCCAAACACCTTCAAATGTGAATAGGAAATATTTTTACCTGTCCATCTTCTCTCTGGAAGATCATAATTCAAAGGAACTGAGAAAGATCTGTTAATCAGATAAACGGCAGTCAGAACGGCTTCACCCCAGAATGACTTAGGCAACCGTGCTAATCTTATCATGCATCTCATCTTTTCAAGAATAGTGCGGTTCATTCTCTCTGCTACACCATTGTGCTGTGGAGTACCAGGAACTGTCTTTTCATGTCAAATGCCATGCTTCAAGCAATAGCTTTTGAACTGGTTGGATGTGTATTCACCCCCATTATCTGAACGGAGACACTTCAAGAGTTTACCTATTTCTCTTTCAACCTTGACATGAAATTATTGAAACATTTGGAACACTTGATCCTTTGATTGCAACGGATAAACCCAAACTTTCCTGGATGCATCATCGATGAACGTGACAAAGTACTTATTGCCACCCAATGATTCTACCTCTATGGGACCACAAACATCAGAATATACCAAATCCAACACATTTGATTTCAATTTTGATGTCGAAGAGAAAGCAACCCTATGCTGTTTACCATATAAACAATAATCACAAGGGTCTTGTTGTGCGCGTGTGTGCAAAGGCAACCAAGATCAACCAATCACCACACAAGAAGACAAGAAGATTTACGTGGTTCGGCAAAGATGCCTACGTCCACTGGAAACCAATTTCCACTGGGTTCTCCTCCAATCTGTGAAACCACAGCCTTGGAATCTCAGCCACTCTCAGCCTCTCTGACTGACTGACTGTTCAGGGTTACAGATTACATCATATATATAACCATTACATCCTTATCCCCCAAGAACTCTATCTCAAGACAAAAGAAAGTCCTAACCCATTAGAAAATTACTGTTTGACAAAACAAGAAATTCCTAATGTCATTAGGGAAATCACCCTAGATACTGAACCCACTAATAGTCTGGACCCACATGGCCAACACAAAATACATGAGGGTTTTTGAGAACCTTCAAAGATAAAGGGTTCAAGGTCTCAATCCGATTTTTAAAATGTATTCTAATTAACAATGGTGGAAAAAAAAAATAAAAGGGACTATAAATCAATCAACCACAAGAAGAGAGACAGAATATTTTGTACATTTAAAACTCGAACATGAGAAAAACCACGAGACTTATCACCCATTCCAAAGAAAACTAAGCACTAAAAATTGAACAGTTACAAGAAACTCACAAAGTCAACCCAGTTAGCTACAACCTAAGGACTGTAAAACTCCTTTTGCTGATGACTACATTGTTCATCATTTCCCGTGTGCTTAAAACAACATATCTTGAATCCTCAAGGTGAACGGATCTCCTACGAAAGTAGAAATAGCAAATTTTTAAAAGCTAAGACCTTCAGGACAACTCTCTATTAGTTACTCTAGAGAAGAAGGGATCTCCAAAAGGTTTTTTGAACTTAGAACAAGGAGATTGGTGCTTTAGGGTTGAAAGAGGAACCTTTTAAATAATTCAATTTTCGTACCTCAGGGTAACAGTCCATGTCTAACTAAAACATGCTGTCCCAGAAAAAACAAAAAAGTGAGTCGCACAAGAATCTAGATTTCTATTCGTCATCTGCTCGAGTAGGCCTTGAATTTGCCTTGCAATTTTGGCAGCCCACTGTCAATCGGGGTCTAGGTCTTGGTCAACTGGGGTAGCTATGCTTGAGAGAATGCTCTGCTCGCTCGAGCAGACAAGCATTCTGTCCCGAGTTATAATTTTTCACGATTTCTGCTTTTTCTTTGATTTTTCACGTCAACACATCTGGAGAATCATGCAACATCTCATTCTAAAAATATATAAAATTATAACTCAATAGACTTAAGTTTTGCCCAACTCATGAATTAGCCAACACTCAAATAATTCTAACATTATACTAATACAAACTTGTCTTGGGATGGGACTTTACGAATTGCTAACAAATTTTGGAATGAGAGACCACCATCAGACGAAATGGGAAATGAAAAATTACTTAATTTTCATCAAAGTGCAATTACTTAGATATGCAAACATCCTCCTGTACAGTGCTTCCTCTAATCAATAAGATAGTGATAAAATCTGATGCCAATCTCAAAAGGAAAGGGAAAAAACGTTGATCCTATCTATCCCATTGATGACCATCAAAATAGTACCAGATGTTGAACTGTACAAATTCAACCAAGATCGTCACCACTGAACAAGGACCTATGATTTATGAGCACTCATCACTCAAGAGTTTAAAGATTATACGTCCTTGTATAGTGTGGGTCACGGTTTGGAATCTAAAATGGTGTACTATAACCATCGAAGTGTGTCGCTTGTACAGATTAGTTCTGTTGCCTTGAATGGTTTGCAACTTTATGGGCATGTAACATTTTAAAATTTTCAAATGATATATAAAAGTCATTCATAAGTAGCGATCAGGTAGGCCATAGTCATGTCTATTACGTTTCCACAATGATTTCACAGTTCATTGTGTTAGGATTATTGGACATTAATTGTGGCTCAATGACCACATGTCAATATAGGTTCCCACTTTAGTAGATCACTATTAATTAGGACTCCTTTCTTGATAAATCTCCTTGATGGATATTTGGATAAAGTTGCAAGCCTTATAGTATTTCTTATGGTAAGAAGAATTTAAATCCTAATTGAAATAAGATTCCATGATGGAAATGGAGTTATTTATGAAAATCTATATATATAGGATTTAGGGATAGGGGTTACAGCTCCTCTCAATACATTACATTGATTATCCTGTTGAGATTACGCCGTTAAAGTTGTAGTTAAGGAGTGTTATAAATACTCAATCAAAGATCCATTATGCTAATGTTAGTTTCAGACTAACTTGTTATTTTTCCTTCTAGCTAGTAGAAATTAAGCATTCCATCATCAACACATTTATCAAAAGTCTTACAATCCACTATGTTTATCAAGCTGCATGTTGAACACTGCTAGAAGAATCACAATGGATCTAACAAGCCACAAATACCAAAAGACTCAAAAAAGAGCACGTTGTGATGATGATGGCTTTGCTAAATAGAGATTGATCAAAGTGATCACTAGCAAATGGTAATGATCATGCAAGCCAAAGAGATCAAGAGTAAGTTTTATCTTTTTTATGGTTACAATTGTCTGACAGAGATAATAATCTGTTATCCTTCATTAAAAATAGGGCTTAGTTTGAATTTAAATTGTTATGTGTTCTTATATATATATAAGTTAGTGTCAATTAAATATGAAACTTCATGAAAGTCTAACCTTTTAAAATTTCCATATGCATGCGTGAGAGCAGTCATTTTATAATATTTCGGAACTTCCTTTACATATTCTGCTATAAATGGAACTGGAATGTCGAACTTCTTCTTGGCCGCAAGGGAAATTTGGAGAATTCCTTTGGTGATAATTTAGAGTTTTCCATCTTTCCAAGATCCCAGATATCCATTAAATGGGTGTCTTTTAGAATTCCACCAATCAAATAAGAAGTTTTAGAAATTAGACACCAACTTATATGATCCATTTTCAGAAATATCTGACATCTAAAATTTCAGTAAAGGATTATTGAAATCCAACAGTCCCTTCTCCTAGTTAAGGACTGACAAATACAATGACCTTCTTTTTCCCTTTATCTCAATGCCAACTATTACATATTTACTTCAGAACATAGATACACATAATAAACCTCTTCATGGGTATTTTGAGAGAGAGAGAGAGAGAGAGAGAGAGTGCGTGTTGAAAAACCCTAAGCTAGCCCTGAGACTTGGGCCTATTGACAATATCGACTGAGATATTAATGGTCAGTATTGTTGGCTGATTTATTTGATAAATTCAGGTAGGTCCCTTACAGGAATTCTGCACAGAGGCAATGCAAGATATTATTATTATTATTATTATTATTATTGCGTTGGTGAATATTCATGCACCTACACACCTTGAAAAATTGATGAGCAAAACCTGTGCTTTAATGAGTTTTATCTGACTGGCTTGACTCACTCAAGACTCCAAGCCACATAATTGATAAAAAGTTACAAAGTATTTTCATTATATATATGCCGAATTTTGCATTTTTACTTGGCCAAGACTCAGGTATCTCTTCACTCAGTCACCTCTCTAGCTGAGTTTCCTGAGTTTTAAAATAATCAAGTGTGTGACTGTTAGGACCCCACTTGGGGTGTTTGGGGGGGTGGCGGCTAGTGTTGAAAAGTGAGCTTCACCCGATGGGGAATATTGAAAAGTGTTTCAGTTGGCTCTACTAGCACCTCGAGATTTTAATAATAATGGTTAGTTGAGGAAACTTAATATAGAAGAGACATAATTCTCTTTCACTTTTTTCTTTTAAACATTTTAAAAATATAATTTTAAAAATTAAAAAATTGAAAGTCTCCATTTGGCTAATGCAGTCATTAACATGGGTCTCTCTCATATTTTTTTTAATATCTTAAGATATTAAAAAACTTAAAAGGTTGAAAGTATCCACTGGGCTACACAAGGATCTCTTCATCGTTTTCTTTTAATACCTGACTAATATTTAAAAAAAAATGAAAGCTTGAAAACCTCAGTTGGTATATTGTAAGTGGTTTATATAATTAGATTTAAATAAATCCTGAATTATAAGTTGATGTCGAGATTGTAAAAGTGACTTTATAAGGGATTCAGACTGACAGTGATACGACAAAAATAGTGTATACGTTGGTCCAAAACTTGACTAATGTCAATTTAAGCTAGGTTTTAAAATGACGGTCTAGGGGATGACGAAAACCGGCCCGAAAACGGGCGCAGTAATGGCAAGGAATGATCATGTGCTCAATAACAAATTAATGATAGCAAATAATCACGAAATTTACGGTGCAAGGGCCTACCTTTGTTTGACCAAACCGGTTATATTGCCCACACCTCACTGAAGAGTACCTAACTTGCATTTTCAAATCAATCAAAGTTCTACACACCACTACATAAAGAAAAATGTGATAATAGAGAGTTGGGTAGGTAATTCAGGGCGGCTTCAGTGATTCTTGCGTGTGTTTTAGAGAGCATATCCCCTACTAGATGTCTGTATTGTATTATCTTTAGTCTTCGAGTGAGAAAAGTAGAGCTCAGGTCAGGTGAGGGAGTTCTTAGGTGAGCGAAGACCTCAGGTGAGGTAAGACCATGAGCGGAACTGGGGAGGCTAGTAGGGGGCATGCCCGGCCATGGGGCATTTCCCCCACCCAGTGTGGAGTTTCCTTTTAGATTTATCATTTTGCACCTCCAATTGTGATACTTACACACACTACAACACATACAAAATGTACAATAACTTATATGACACCATAAAATAACAAATGCATTCCACTTTTATTCTGTATCTTATGGGATAAATACACTTGTCACCATCTCATGGGATAAATGCACTTGTATGTATTTTAATATGTACACAAATAATTATTGATAAAAAAAGGGATTAGTGGTAGATTAGAAACTAGTTACCTAAATCTTGAGTGGTCATCGCCTTTACATAACTTGATTTGACACTGTGATAGTTTGATCGGAGAGAGGCAGGGAGCTTGGATTTTTTGGGCTTGGAGACTGAAAAAGGGTTTTTTTTTTAGATTTATCATTTAGCCCCTCCAATTGTGATATTTACAAACACTAAAATACACACAAAATGCACAATAACTTTTATGGCACCACATAATAACAATTGTATTCCACTTTTATTAATTATTGATAAAAAAGGGATTAGGAATAGATTAGAAACTATTTTTCCAAATCTTGAGTGGTTATCGCCTTTACATACCTTGATTTGAGACCATGATAGTTTGACCAGAGGGAGGCAGAGAGTTTGGATTGTTTGGGCTTGGAGGCTGAAAAAGGATTTAGAGTTGTTCTTACTTCATAATAGGTATGGAGAAGGAGGTTAAAGAAAGCAGCCATTTTTTCATTTTATGTGTTTACAATTATAAATGCATTGTTTTTCCATGCATCATTTTTTTTTTAGTCTTGAAACTCATACACGAAATCTGACCCACTCAAAATCACTTCTTATTATATATTCTACTAATTCAAAAAATTTTAAACTAATAAAAAATACATCCACCATAGATAGAGAAAATTTCTTGTTTTTCAATGTTTAATTTTGATTATGAATATTGGATTAAATCCGATTAGAGAAAATTCTTTTGAGGATACAAAAGGCCATGTAACCATGCTTATGAATGGTTTGGATTTCAAATATGAGTCACTATCATCAATTATCTTTTACTTCTTATATAAAAGTAGTGATAAAAAGAAAGGAGAAAATGAAGAACTCACTTTAAGAATAGTTTTCTTTGGCTTTATGCATTTACAATTGCTCTTTTACTAATTATCCACGCTTCACTATGTCTTTTTAATAAATGGGCTTATTATTGAAATTCAACCCGTTCGAAATCACTTCCTAATTATACTGTACTATTATGAGAAATTTTAATCCAATTAGAGTTATATCCACCATAGATAAAGAATAGTTGCTGTTTGTCTATACATATATATAGGGATTTAATTCTATGAGAAGTGTTTTCACATATCTATCATGAGAACTTCAATTAGAGATGGGACCAGGGGGATGGAAAGATCTATGTGGGATCACTCCAAATATCAAGTTTGGCCCTAATCACATGTCCCTAACCCCTTCATCTGCGACTCACAAATATAGTTCATTCGAATTATTACACAATTGATTCAATAGTCCAGCAAATTCGTATTTGACTGAAATTTAGGGCTTGTGACTATCATAGGTCCTTATATATTGTAAGATTTGGATTGGTGATAGTCAGGCCTCACCTAGACTTCTCACAAAACAATGATAAGAACCAGTTCTCATAGGATTATTTCTCATATATATCTAAATACATCAAATTTGAATTTACTGGACTGTTAAATCAACTATGCAACAATCTTAATGGACCGGATTTGTGGGCCATGGATGAAAGGATTAAGGACATGTGATTGGGGTCAAACTTAATATTTGGAGTGGTCACACATATATCTTTCCATCTCACTTAGTCTCTCTACAAATGGGACCTACAAGTAGGCTCTATAAAAAGTTCTTATGGTAGGTATGTGAGAATACTTCTTATAAGATAAAGCTATATATATATTGTTAAATTACAATCCACAATATAACTTTTGAGTACTACTAAATTTGAATGCTACTTATTAATCTTTTTTTTTCATTTTGCAGTAGCAATTTTATAGAAATTTTTATGTTTTTTTTTATTTTTTTCCTATCTTTTATAGGGGTTCTATCATGGTTAAATCATCAACCATTGATACATTTTTTAAGGGAAAAAATGTTCAAAATTCAGAGGATAATATGATATCACCTTCCGATTTAGATACTTTATCTCATAAGCCACAACTTTAGCCATTTTTATTGTGTATATAATTATTAAATTTTGTAACTTTTCAGTTTTTTTTATTTTTTCGTTTTTTTTGGGGGGGGGGGGGGGGGGGGGGGGGGGAATCTTGATTTCTGCCCTCATAAGATAATTTCCTAGTGAGGAAAGTTAACTGCCCAAGTTTAATCCGGGATGACTCGGCAAAAACTATTGCGACTTAGCTCTCTATAAAAAGCAGTTCTTCAATTCTGTACTATCTTCTTGCGATAATGTTTTTGTCTCTATAAAAAGCAGTTCTTCAATTCTGTACTATCTTCTTGCGATAATGTTTTAGTCTTCTCACAATCACAATCTATCTAGTTGGTATCTTTTACCGATCAAAAAACACTGTATCTCTTTTTACCTTTTCTGTAACGCACGACTCCTACCATTGTCTAGGCAACTCCTTGCAGTGTTTCTCTTCTCTTTTCGCATGCGGCCACAGTGACCTGTATGGCAGAAAGAACTCCATACATGAACATTTTGATCTTCTTTTGTCAGGATATTCATCTAGCACATTCCCCTAGCATGCTAGATATTGCACGTGTCAATTCAATGTAATAGAGAATATATTCTAATTGGAGATGTGATGAGTAAAGCTATTAATCTGAGGGTCGAACTGTGCGCAGGCTCAAGCCAGCACTACCTAAGCCTTCACTAGGCCTCATTGAACATTTATTCTCTTTTGGCAGGATCCACAGTGACATGGAAGGATTCCATCTTTTTTGATGAGGTTCATCTAGCAGTGTGTGGGGTGGGCGCAATTCAAATTACAAGAAACTTTTTTACATTTAAAGTTATCTAAATATGCTAATTTTACACACATATAAAATATGATAGTTTTATCTTCTTACGAGTTAGTACTTAAAAAAAAAAGTATCCTGCACCATTATGTGAGGGACATATGTATAGTAATTTTGTTTTATATATAAATAAATATATAATATACAAAAGAAAAATAAAACAAAGAAAGATAGACACACCAAATTTATAGTAGTTCGGTTAGCAAAACCTACATCCACTCTCATTAAGACGGTTCTATTGATTTGGTGTTTGCAACTAACCAACAACCTTGTATGCATTAAGATTTTTTGATAGGGTGATTCAATCACTAAAATCTATTTCATCAAGCCTTTTTTTTTATATAGTAGTTTGATAACAAATGTCTATTCTACTTTTCAATGTGCCTGAAATGAAAGAACAAGAATAAAGACTGATTACCTCGAAGTAAACGAGTCTAACTTGATTCGATTGTCAAGTTTGAACTTATGCTTCTATGCCATACTTAAACCAAGTGCGTAAGGAGGTTTAACTTAAGGCTAATCCAATCCCTAAAGGGTGAGGCTCCACTAATCACTCTTAGAAAGAACTTAAGAGTGCTCTTAGACATAGGCGGAACTAGAGAGGGGTCAGCGGGGCCATGGCCCTCCCAAAATTTCAAAAATACCCTTTAAGCCATTTAAGTTTTCAACATTTTATAAATTTTTTTACAGATGCCCCCCCCCCCCCCCCCCCCCCCCGACCTCCCAACAAAAAAAAATTTTTAGAAAAGCTCATATTTATTTGGAAAACCATTTTTCTATTTTTTATATGGGGGCCCTTTATTTTTTTTAAATAGTGGCCATTCCAGGAAAAATTTCTATGTCTGCCCTGCTCTTACATGTGACTATGAAGTCCTTAGAGTGAAATAGTGTCTTATTTTAAGGGCTCTAAGATGAGTGTGACAAAGTGTTGGTTCCTGCTCTAAAAGAGGGCTCAAAATCATTGTTCTATCCAGCCATTAAAATGAGCTCAGAATATATAAAATGAGCTCTAACGGCTAGTCTACGATTAGCCTGGAGCAAGGTACCGATAGTCGTGATCCTAAACACATTTGCCAATGGGTAATTTGAATGACAATCAAATAGAACTAATTTGTACAATGATTAGGTTGTGGTTAATCGAGGGATGTTATACGGTTAGCCGTATGAAGGTTATGATTATTTGTAAGCTTACCATAATACTAAGAAATGACATTCTGTAAAAGCAAACAAACGTAGCTTTTGGAGAAGCTACGGTTAGCCATACTCTTGTTACAACTAGGCGTGAGGTCTGAAACTGAACAATTGACTTGAAAAAGTTAGCCCATTTGACCTTTTTATATGTACTAGTTGATTGAGGATCCATTTACATGAATAGGTTGCCATATCAGGGAGAATTTGACTTAATGATGCAGGGTATTTCAAGAGTTGATCTTTTGGATTTTACTTATCTTCCTTAATGAGGGTACCAAAGGCAAGGTCTTAGCTTAAATACGGAAATGACAACACAAGACTAGTGCATATATGATAATCACAGTAATATGATATTTCACTTGTTAGTTTCCTATAAGAGAGAGTATTATAATTAGATATCTTAAAGCGAGGTGAAAGGTCATTTAAAGGATAAAAAAATAAAAAAAGGTCAAATAAAAAAATAATGACATTTTATCATTTAGTAAAAAGAGAATATAACTTTTTTATGTTAAAAATAAATTTTCTTTATTATTTAGTATAATTAAGAAGTAGCATTTTTTACTTTTTAGCCTAAGATTTTTTTAAAAAGTGGTACTTTTGATTTCACTGCTTTTAATTTTTTGTATGCACTTCACTTCAATTTACCAATAAAGTGATTTTACCAAACACATTGAGTTAGAGTAATTCAAACTATAACATGAGCTAGAGTTACCTAAGCCATAACATAAGCAGACCTGGCTTCGGTGGGGCCTAAACCCTCAGCAGGGTTACACTACCTACGTACTTACCCAAATTGAGAGCATTTTTCTCCTCTTTTCGCATGTGTCCACATCGACTTGCATGTTAGGAGGGATTCTATTCGCAAATATCCTCTCGTCTTCCTAGGAAGCTCCTCTAACATATTATTCCAGTATGCTAGATATTACATGTGTCAGTTCCATTTAATAGAGAATCTTCTGTTAGATATGTCTTGAAAAGGATTGGTCACTTTAGATTAGCGATTGATCCGGGTTTTCGATTTTAGGACCTTGGAGGCGTCAGAAATAATGTTGCCCGACTACAATAGGGGCTCACGACAGATTAAGTAGTTGGTTAATTATCAAGAGATCGTCTCCCATGTAAACTCTTAATTAATTCTTTTATATAAGAGAGGTGTCCCAAACCTTTGTCTCAAACCAATCCGTTCGGTCTCAGGAAGAGGCATTTGAAACTCCTTTGGCCCCATTGTACTAGCACAAATGAGAGTTTGGTTAGATAAGATACCTTCTTGATTGAGAGTTTTGGTTCAGGATCAACTCATGTGGCTAATTTTCCCCTTCAAGTTAAGAGATGTGGAGTTTCGAGCGAAGTAGCCATCTATCTTAAAACTGTTGACAAATCGAGACTGCTATTTATGAGGAGTTGGGAACTCTAGTTCAGATATCCTTAGCATTCGAAGGCAGTTTGCAGTAACTATGAGCCTCCGAACGCACAAAGATGTTTGAACTAGTGTCAGCATCAACTTCATTTGAGAGTAGTAATTATTATCGGCCCACAATGAGTTTAACGGCCTGGATTGAAGGATCGGATCTTGGATCTTCCTCAACAGTAGGACTCTCTCTCAACTATCCTTCATGCAATTTCTTTTTTTTTTTTTTGTTTTTTTTCCAACAAAAAGGTTCTTTGGTCTTCTCAGAGAAGAGGAAGATAAGATAGGGTAGCAGCTTTTTCTCTCGTTTTCGCCTCGACTACTTTGCTTTGGTCAATGGACTGCTTTTCAAAAGACAGGGAAAACAGAGAAATAGGAGAGAGAGAGAGAGAGAGAGAGAGAGAGAGAGAGGAGGCCGGAAATATGAGGTAGATAGGACATATATCTCCCATTTCTGCTCTTCAATTCATAAAGATGAATGGAGGGCAAGGTGGCACTCATCAATTTAGCCTATATTCAAACCCAAGAAAAGTGGATGATCTATAGACTAACATGTAGCAGACAACAAGTGGTGGCTTGAAGAGATCGCTTCCCTCATCTCACCTGCACCTCATCCGTATGGTGACACAGACCTCGATGTTACGATTAGATGTGAATTTTGATCCCTAGAGAAAGAGATTGATTCAACTTATTACGATGGTCAAACTTTACACACTAAAATGAGACTTTTGACTGCTTTCAAAATTGATGGATCGTGATCACCAGCTATGATAAAAGTCACGACTCTATCCTCATGTGCCGGAAATGCAGGACACTTAATCCTATCCAGCATATGGGTCTAAAATAATGCTCTGTCATATGGGTCAATCTATAATAGATAATTTGACCGTTTAAGCAAAACTCAAGCAAATAAATAGGAAAATGAATGAATAAAAGAACAAGAGTAGACCATAGAGAATAAAATATAATAGTGTTTAATTATAGTACAATGATTTTTTATTTTTAGTGGCTTAAGAAGGAATCTTGTTTACTTTTGTATAAAAATATATATTTGTCTAATTTAATTGTTCTTTTTATAATTTTAAAATTTTGCTCTTAGTTTTTTACTTTTTTAAAAAAAATAAGAGCACAATTTTGGATTTTTATACTTTTGGTATGACTCACACATCTTTTCATGATATCTCTAAATGGATGCTCCACTTTATTATGGTGATGTAGCAAACATGTAAGAAGAGAATTGCCCCGTTCTCAGGTATGTTCTTCGAATCTTTTGGCAAAGTAAGGGTTTAAATGTTGCATTTTAAATCAAAATTAGTGATGCAAATGAGGTGTAGTGTGCGATTTCGATTATTAAGTTACCTATGGTTGATTTGTAAAATGATGTAGGAAAGAGAACAATTGGACTAATTTGATTGATTTGTTATTTGACAAAGCTAAGATGAATATTAGATCACAGGGTTAACCTAATTGTATCATGCTAATTTTAGAATTCAGCTATTGGCACCTTTTATCATTATATTTGTTTTGAAATACTGGCCTAATCGCGATTAGTGCTTGACTTGTTTATTCTAATCAAATCATAATTCTAAGATTATGGGACTAACCTCATGCAAAAGAGGTCTAAAACGCTTACATCCGCTTTTCTAACCTTAGGCCTGTCAAGTCAAGGGTATATTTGTTGGAGGATCCTAATAACATTTTTTTTTTTCTAGTATTAAGCACAAAAAGAACAAAACAAGGCAATAATGACAAAACCCCTAACGAGGATAGAAATAGAGTGTCTCAACCCGATAGTCGCCCACACTCAAACTATATGACTTTTTAGTAAAGTTGTAAGCAACCATATTATATATCCTACAAATATGAGAAAAGCCTACAAAATCCAAAAGAATCACCATATGCCAAAATATCCAAAACCTTGCCATCCATTTTTCTAAATGCGGCATCACAATATAGAAAAGCCATAGTAGCTACAGGCAAACCCCAAGATGGACTTAGGATGCGCGTACAGTGTTTGACAGATAGATGATCTATACCATCCATAATGGAGATAGCTTGTTTTAGAATAAAAAAGGGATGACAACCAATACCTTTGAACATGAACTCATTCCTAGCTTTCCATATTGCCCACTAAAGGGCCAAAACATAGATATGGTGATTGTGAGAAAGAGGATGAAAGTTATATGCCCCAAAAAAGATTTTTCACTAATCCAAGATCTCATCTGATATAATAGAGCGAACAAGCAATCTTAAATTAGAACCAAACAAGACTGCTCTAGCATGTTCACATTGAAATAAAGCATGCATAATCGTTTCCTTTTCCTTACTACAAATAGGACATGTTGCATCACTAGCAATATATTTGGAGAAAAGAATTTTACACACCTGAATGCCATTTCTAAAACATTTCCATCCAAATAATTATACTGTTTGGAGAGAGGAATGTTCCATAAATCCCTCCATTTAAACAAAGGAGGGGTATTAGAATTTTTGTTTTTTGTGAGGATCTTATAAGTAGATTTAGTTGAAAACTCCCCATTTTTATTAAAACTCCACACACTTCTATCCTCCCTATTATTCTTAGAAATGTAAACCTTAAGAATAAAACTGACATCGATATTATTACTAAAATTATTTTTAATGATTTCTTCCAACCAATTTTTATATTGGTCCCAAAGGTAAAAAATCTTAAGGTCTAGATTAGATATTACTGAAAAGGTTTCCTAAGGCCCTTTTCAATAGGGATCCAATTATCATTCCAAATTAAACTTTTCTCCCCATTCCTAAGGATCCTTGCTACATTCTTATTAATGAAATCGGTAGCCTTTACAAAGCCCTTCTAGAACCAAGAATTTCCTTTCCGAAATTTAGCTTCCCACCAGGTTTTATTAGGACAATATTTTGCTTTGAGGATTGTTAAGCATAGAAGATCTCCGTTAGTTAGGTATAGCCATGAAGTCTTATCTAATAAAGCAAGATTATTATGCCTAGAGCCCCGAAAACCAAGACCCCCTATCTTTAATTGGTTTACAAATATAAAGCCATTTGATATTATGTAGCATTTTCTTATCAGGAGAATACCCCCACCAAAATTGTCTCATCATTTTATCAGTTAGGGGTGTATATGGTTCGGATTGGATCATATTAAACCTAATCCACCGCCAATCCGCTACCTACAGATTCATAATTTTGTAATATGTAGCCAATCCGATGTCTATTAAAAACCAAACCAAACCGAACAGTGGATTAATAGTTTAGTTCAATTAAAACCGTTCTATCCGTTAGGTAACAAAATAGATATAAAAGTCAAAACCTAAAATCAGAAAATAAATATATTCCCATAAGATACTATGAGAACTATTCTTATAAGATCAAACCCAATATAAAATATATATATAATAGATATAAGGGCTTTGATCTTGCGAGAACTATTTACATGCACCTACCATGAGAATTTTTTATGGGACCTACTTATAGGTTCCATTTGGAGATGACACCAGGGGGATAGAGAAATCTATGTGGGACCACCTCAAGTATCAAGTTTAGCTTCAATCACATGTTCCTAACCTTTTTATCTATGGTACACAAATTCAATCCATTCAGATTAGTACATAGTTAATCCAATGGTTCAGTAAATTTAAACTTGACCGAAACTTGGGGCGTGTGATTATCAGGGGCATCCCTATGTATTGTAAGTGTTGACCCATAAAAAATTACAAATAATGCAGCAAAGACACTACAAGCATTAGATTATAAAATTCTAAAGTTTTCAAAGATTTGGACCTCATCTTAGTTCAAGTAAGGCTTCAAAGGCTGTTTGTTAACTTCTTGAGAATCACTGTGGGACCTGGCACTTCCACATATCGAAGCAATTTCCTATTTAACGAAATGCTTTCAAGTACATTTGAAGACTATCCTTCAAAGATTCAGAGTATTAAGATGTCATATGGATCCAAACTCGGCCTAGATGGTTATATACTGTGTTCTGTGGGTCTCAGTACAAAGCAACACTTCGCAAAGATCATACCAGCTGAAACTCTTAAAAGAAGCTCAGATTATGCCCAAGACAGGCCCTACAAAGTTTCAAAATAAACAGACATCATTTGGCCGAAAAGCTACAAGCATGTCAACTTAGGGTCAGTCCCCCCCCAAGCCATGGGGTCACTGACCAAAGTCATGCTTTTCGATGTCCAGAATTGATGAAATTTGGGAGAATACTCCAAGATGTTCCTGACATTAGTCTCTCCAAGTTTCAAACCAAACCAAGGTCATTTGGGCCTCAAACAGCCGAGACAAGGGCCCACTTTCATAAAAAGTCAATTGGAGAGTTGACCAACTTTCGAAAGTCAAAATAGTTGAAACTTCTATGACATGCTCAAAATAGTGTCAAGAAGCAACCCTCCAAGTTTCGTGGCGATCAGACATCGTTCGGGCCTTAAACTGGCGAAAACGGGTCACATATACAAAAGTCCGAAAACCGGCCTTGTCCGTGACCGCGGCCCAATCAATGAAGGAGTTGACCAACTTCAGATGGTCAAAGTGAGCCAAAACTTCTATGACACACTCAAAATATTGTTAAGAAGCATCCCTCCAAGTTTCGTGGCGATTGGACTTCGTTTGGGCCCCAAACAAATGAAAATGGGTCGCAACTGCAAAAACCCGAAATTGGGCCTTGTCCGTGACCGCGGCTGCGATCACGGACACCTAAAGGACACTTCCTGTGGTTTTGGGCAGTTTTTCTCCACTCCCTTTCGAAATCCAACTTCCCACAACTCCCCTTAACTCCCGAGAACCACCAAAAACCACCCGGGGCCTCTATGAAAAGGACACTGTTTGAAGGAAGCAAGGAGAAGACATAAAGGAGGACACACAGGGGAGAAAAAAAAGAGAATTGAACGAACGCAAGAGTATTCAAGCAAGAAAAGCAGCATCGCACGACCATTCCCTTCCTTCTTTAATCACCAAGGTGAGCAAAAAGATTCAGAGGAAGAGGAGAAGGGTGGGGTAATTACAGAACGCACTATGTACGTGCAGTAACGACTATTCGAAGGATGACGTTTTCATCTTTGTTTTTCTCATTCGGGGGGGATTTCTTAGCCATTACAGAGGTTGTGAACGAGCCCCTTGGGCCTCATTTTGTTTCTTGAAAATCATAGGTTCAGAATGACACAACTTTGGCTTCCTGTGATGCCCTCTTCGGACTTAAACAAAAGATAGTCCGTAAACAAGAATGATGAATTAAAAAGTTTTCAATCGATTCCATAGTCGAATTCGATCTTCTCAATGATCATTCAACACCCCAAGATGCCATAAAAGCTAGTTTCGACACTTGAAAAAAGTTGGAAGAAGAACTAGCACGAACAACACAAAAAACGGAGGCAAACAGTGACCCATGGTCACCCCCCTTTTTCTCTTTCTTTTTTTCGCATTTTCATATTCTGTGTACATTTTCTTGTAATTTCCAAATTGAGATCATATATAAGACTTGAGGGAGGGGTTGTAAACTTTGTAAACTTGTGTAAATAACCTGTATCCCCGCGGTCATGGCATTAGAACCCATGTAAATAAAAGGGAAATTAATGATGAACTGTAATTAATTCCCATTTTTCTTAACGCTTGAAGTGCGTGAATGTTGGACATTGAATCCATTACACATTTCCACATCATTTTTAAATACGATCAATAAGGTTTTGATTGGGTGATAGATAGGCCCCACTTAGAGTTCTCATAAAAAAATGATGAGAACTAGTTTTTAAAGGATCATTTCCCTATATATATTAATATTATATTTTACGTTAATTGTTTAGTTCGGTTTCAATTTGTAGATAATTGAAAAACTTTAAGTGCAGAGTTATCCCATGTAGTAATAACCAAATACAGGGTCGAATCCGCAAGGAGCAAATATTGTTAGGTCATTTCCAACTTAACAAAAAGCTAAACTAATTAAATGAATGATTAAAGTAAAAAATTAAAATAAATGATTCCTAATTCTAAAGTCAATCCTAAACCTAATCCTACACTTCAATCAATGCAACAATGTATGATATGCATGGAACAATGCATGAATGACTCAATCCTAGAAAATCAAAACACTAAGATGCATGTTGAAATTCCTCTACGTATGAAACTACTTGTATATAACCCCTTTTTCAAGGCTCTGTATAATTGACATAAAATAATATAAAGCTAAACTTAATAGATGGAATTTAAACCTTAATGATGCATATTTCAGACAAAGCAAACGGAATAAAAAAAGAATCTAAAACTAAGAAAATATGCATAAATGAAGATGATCAATACAATTTGAAACTGCAAAATTTCTGCACACACTTAGTCTGTCCACTTTGTGTTCAAGTCCTTTGTTTCTGGACTTCCTGAATTTCCTTTCACTTGAAACTCAGGGGTTTGAAAGTACACCTATCAAAGTTCAATTCGACCCGTTTTTACAGAAAAATTCAATGATTTGCTAGGGTAATCAATTCCATAGTTTCAGACAAGAATCTGCCCTGTTGCTGAAATCTGTATGTAAAATATTTTATTAGTATGCGTTTAAGCCACTGAAAACCCAACTTTCCAAAATCTTTTTTCACTAAAAGTTTTATGGTTTAAATTTATTTCATCAAGAAACAATTCTGCCAAAATTCAAGGCAAAATAATATCACTGAGTAGAGTTTTAAATTGCTAAGATTAGAACTAAAAACACCACTGTATGCTGTCTTCTTGTGCAGTATCTTTTTTAATCCGAATTTTTACTTCTTATTTTCATTTAAAACTCATAAATTTTAGATCTGAGAATTAAATTTTTAGAAACGAAAACTTATCATAAATCTCATGTAATGATTATGCATGATTCTAAAACCTAATTCCATCCATAAGTTATGCAAGATCTAAACATAATAAAAAGAAAAGCATGAAAACAAGGAATTTAAATGTAATTTTGCAAGAATTTAAATGTAGTAAAAGTAGTTCAAGTAGTAGAATACTTTTCTAAAAATCCATCAAACGCACGATTCACCTATTGTTTTAAACATAACATCATAAATTAGGATTGTCAATCCCATCACAAACGTCATAATTGAAACATAAGATCAACCATGTAAAATACAAGATCTAAAAGGAAAGTATAATTTTACTAATGAAGTGGTTTTCTTTACAAAGAATTTACATCATTGAAAAAAAAAAGAATTACTACTTACACTAGAAGGGATTGGAACTGTAAGGACCCGAACCCCCACTAATCCTAATTACGTTAATTAATCATGTTCCTATTGATTAAGACTTGTTAATGGCCAATTTAGTGTGAATTATTGGGTTTGGACCCCAATTAAATAGCTAAGGGCTTTTTCGTAAATTGTCCTTATGCCTCTTGGATACCCCGTCCATCTCCTTACGTGTGATTTATCGCGTAGATCATCTTTTGTGTTGGGCCCGAGTTAATCCGGACTCATCTTAAGCCAATTGGAGCCCTTCCGGACTAAACTGAAATTCCTAGAAACGAATGGGCTTGCATGTAACTCCAGGGAAATTATGTTTAAAAAGGAGAATCCCACGTTCCTTCTCCTCTTCCTCTCGTTCTCTTGGCTGGAGCTCTCATCTCTGGGTTTCTCCTCCTTGCAATCAAAGTACTGTGGGCTTTGGGAGTGTGCATGCACAGGGAGTGGCACCCTCCCACCATCTTCTTCTTCCTCCTTGATCCCTTTTTCCATTATTCTCTGGTGTAGAGTGATCTCCCCTCTGAGCTACAGCAATAAGGTGAGGAGTGGGTTTCCTCCTTTTATTGTTTGGGTTATTAGGGTCTTAAAGGACTCATTTCTTGACATGCTTGTAAATTTAAGTTCCATGTACCACATTCATGTGATTTGTAGAGAACCCATTTTACTCCAGAGATTTTCCTGAGCATACAGCAAGAAAGAAGGGTTAGGAAGGTGCTAAACACTGTAACAAGTAAGTATTCAGTTATAGGTATTGCATGCATGGTGGAATGTGGATAATTGGAACTAGCTATTACATTTCAAATTCCAGCCATTTCTCTGTCCTTGTTAATGGATGCAAATGTGGTGTGAATCAAGTAAGAATGAAGGAGATGGGAATAGGAGGTGTGTGAGTATGGGATACTCTCAAGACACTTCAATTGAGCTACAGAACCCCCTTATAAGTTAGTCCTGTAGTAATCCCGCACAGAAAATTGAGCTACAGAACTGTATTTTGATTTTCTGAAGCTTACGGCGAAGATACGGCTAAGCCGTGAGCTCTTACGGCTCGATGTCCAGAGAGAAGAAAATGAGCTTTTGTACTACGGCTCATTTACGGCTACGCCGTGGAATCCACTACGGCTGAGCCGTACCCAGCCCGTAGCCTAGCCGTAGGCCTTTCTACGGCGAACTTTCCAGAGAGCTCACAGGACCCAGTTCCTTCTACGGCTTGCATACGGCTGCACCGTGAAATACCCTACGGCTACGCCGTGACCTCCCCGTGACCAAGCCGCAGGCTTAGCTCGGCTAAGCCGAAGGACAATATACGGTTGAACCGTAACCACACCGAAAGTCCGGATGAACTGTGACCCCTTCTCGGCTAAGCCGTAACCCTGTATACGGCTAAGCCGTAAGAACCCAGTGAACCTAAGATGTTAGGAATCTCAATGATTTGGTAGGCCTTTAGTCATGGTACCCTCTATACCTTCACTTGGCCATTGGTAATTATACGTTGGAATGAATGAAGGATTCCCCAATGGCAAGTCATGGATGTTGGCATGAGAAGGGTGTTCCGTATACACAATGTAATACCCAGACGCGGTAACACAACGACACCGAACATCTCATGTGTACCTCGTGCTGAATGTCCCTGGGGAATCAGGAGACTGCTTTATCGAATTGCATTCATATTGATACATTACACCACCTTCGACATGACTGTTATCGAATGTACTTCCTCCAGCAAACCCCGAGGCAATTCAGACCTGAGCTTCTAATGAGTGCGTGTCTGACAAGCCAGAGCTTCTATCGAGTGTGCGCTTGCTAGCCAAGGGTGTAGCTGAGGCTCGGGCCTTGTAGCCTACCTGCATGTGTTTGTTTAAGTATTTGTTGTTTCATGGTTATCTATTCCTTATATATGTTATGATTTGTATGATTGACTCCGAGTCGGCACCACTTGGCTTCTGCCCTTTGGGTATTATATGTCACCACTGCAGTAGGTTTACGGAGGGGTTGTCGACGCTCCTCGGGAAGCTAGCTTGATCCCCTAGCGACCCATACGTTATGTATGCTCCCGTTGGGAGAATAGAGCATCGTGGTTGCCAATCAGTATGTATGACATTGAGTTTCACTCATGCATCATTTTTAGTGATTGTTCTTGCTAACGTATTATGTTATATTAATTCCTATGCTTAGTACTTGCTTAACCGTCGTGTTAACAGTGTTACCCTTGGTATTGCAGATTCAGCACCCGCTCCCGACACGAATACTGACGCGGCCCCGGAAGATACCCCAACGGTACCTCGGGGTGTAGGTGAATGGATGGATGGCGACGTTTACTACTAGCCATCCTACGGAGAGCGTCTCTTCTGGGAATATTATGTTGAAGACTTTTGTATCACCTTTAAGGACTGGTTTTGGGAATGTATTTAAAAGACTATAATACTATTGTATGTAAATATGCTTTAATAGACTATGAATTTTATGTGCTCCTGATGATTACCGAGTATTTCACAGGTTCTCGATTATGATAATTTATGTTTGTACGTGTGTCAGCATACCTCACACGTTCCTGTGGAATCTCCCTTGTAGGGATTCGTGCAAAATTCTTCAGGGCACGGATTTCTACGGGATTACGTATTCACGCCCTGGGGGCCCACTCAAATCCCCAAATTCCCGGGATTGGGGCGTGACAGGAACCTTCTTCTTTTAGATGGTAGACAAAGTTGGTGGTGTGGCCAATACGAACCTTCTTGAAGAGCCTTTTTCATGGAAAGAACTTAAAATGGAGAAAATGTAGTGAGGAGAGGATTAGTAGAGGGAAAGAGGAGCCAATCATAGCTAAGGTCGTGCAAACCTCCTTCTTTAAGTAGATTTTTGTAACACTCCAACTCAACTTAATCCGAATTAGTGGCTAATTAATTGCGATATTGTTGTTAAGTGTGTTTTGGTTTTGCTTTTCTTTGGTTTTGAGCAATCGATAGGTAGTTGGTTTGAGTTTGACCTGATTAGGTAGTTTTGAGCCATTTTTCGTAATTTTTGCTTTTGTCAGACATTGTCAGTTTTGCATCATCTTGATGTCAACGCGTGTATTTCGTTGAGCTCGTCAATCTTCATAATTGCTTCGAATGCTAACGACTTCGTTTACTCCCGTTAGATCGCGACTTGACTCGAACTGTAAATTATGTAAACATGTGGACTTTCTTGTAATTTGGACTCATCTTTATCTTATAAAAGACTCAACCACCGCCTTCCTTTCTTCTCCATCGTATTCTCTCTGTTCTTCTCTCTTTCGTTCATCTCTCTTTCTCTTTCTTTCATTTCTTCCTTGTTTAAGTGAGAAAGGGAGCAGTGCACTCGTCATCTTCGCCTGAATTCGACGGTATGTCTTGTGTTTCATTGTCTTTTTCCTCTTTGGTCTTCCTCCTATGTCAGTTTGGTGCATGTATGCAACGTGCCTTGCATTTTTTAGTGTTTGACAAGTAGCATTGTGTTGGACAGCGGATTGAGCCCAAGACAACAACTGGTGTATGTGTGTGATTTCCATTTGAGGTAAGTATAAACACAAGTAGCTTGAACACTTATTGGTAATGCTTTGATTGTGTGTATGTGTACTCTTCTTGTATGGATCATTGACGTATAGCCCTATTGAGTAAGTTTTGTTCTTATTTGCTTCATTCAGTTGAGAATTCACTATTTCTTTACTTCTATATCAGGAAATCGACCCAGCGCACTCACAGTTAAGCCGTGAAATGTGCTACGGTTGAGCCGTAAAATACACTATGGCTAAGCCGTAAGCCCAGCCGTAACCTAACCGTAGATCAATACAGGGTGACACTTGAAATAACTGAAAGTTGGCAAATCTGTTACTCTTCTACGGTCAAGCTATGGCTAAGTTGTGCATTGGCCTACGGCTAAGCCGTGACCTCGCCGTGGCCAAGTCGTAGAGCAAAGCAAGGCTAAGCCGTATACCCAGTGAAAATGACTGAATGGGATAGGTTCATATTGAGACCTTGTAGGGCCTTCGAGGTAGAATGTAGGTAACTCGACTTGCCCAATGGAAGATATATATCGCATGAATAATCATTCGGGCTGTAATTCATTCATGTGTGTTGTCCAACTGTTAAGCACCTTCCCATGGGTATTGATTTAAGGGACTTTGATACACGTTCGTAATAAGATAAACACTTTTCGATTGAACAACTGTGTATCAAACACCTTAAAACTACATCAACATGAACGGTTAGAAACACTAGACAACTAGGTTAGGATTGGCTTGTAATTGACCTTGATTCCTTAAGGTACATCTGGATGGCATTGCATATTGAGTTCGGTTTTGCCCTCTTACGCGTTCTGTGCTGGACCTCTCCAATCTGTGGGAAATGTAGCAGCATCCCCAGAACGAAGCCCGGGCAGGAACAATCCACTGCTGTGTATTCATTATTGCTCATGTGGAGTACTTAGTTTTTGCCTCAATGATGATGTTTCGTTATTCGTATCCATCTGTCGTGCTTATGCGTATTGAGTATCAGGATGTGATGCACTTACTATTGTTTCGTTTGTTGTGATCGATTGGGATATGTATGTGATATTGATTGATGTGCATCATATAATTTGATTAAGATTGTCTATATATGGCACTACTTAGCCTCAGCCTCAGGATACCCGACGGCGTTGACTTTGGCATAGTGAGTGACCGCCTCTGCAAAGTGCTTTTGTCCTGGGATTCCGGACCCTGGGAACTGGAGACCCATTCGTACACTGGCCTGGTCAATGGTGTTCTCATATCGATTGCTCTCGAAAGGGAGAATATGGCAAATGTAGTAGCCACTTTGACAGGTTATCTATGTATGATTCTGATAGCATACTTATTCATATGCACTCTTTGCCTAGTATACGGACATGATCACTATGGATCTTTACATTGCTACTTTTGCTCATTGATAGACACAATTCATGTTATCTTCTTATGGCTTATATTTTGTTAAGTCGTTGTACTTATGAGTTGTTATTGGTGTTGCAGGCTCAAATCCCTTTCTCGATCCTGCGTTGGTCGATCCAACTCTAGGAGAGACACGTGGAGCCCCCTCCGGCCTAGAGGAGTGGACTTGATCCATTCTTCTGAAAGCGGTTTGCATCATTTTGTTTTCCCCTCCAATTATGTCTTAGCTTATTTGGGGGATTTCTCTGTGGATTGTATTTTGGGTTTTGGTTTATACTTGTATTTTGCAGTTATGGACTAGTCCCTCTATTTTGTTGTACATTGCTGTAAATCAGTCTAATTTTTTGTTATCATTGTGTCCTTTATTATCATGTGGTATGCCATGATACTTACAACTTCCGCGTACACTTGCTTGCACGTGTGATTGATCCCTTGTGTGTGTACACTTGGATGAGGTCTAGATGTACGAGCATGGGAGTACGTGTGTCATTGGTTAGGTTTTCTCTAACCCTCGATTTCTTGGCTCGGGTTGTGACAATTTTGGCATTCCAAGTCCCTCTCTCCTGAAACTCCTTTGAAAATTATAACAATCTCCTTTGAGATGGCGTTTGTTTCTTAGCCAATAAGTTTGGATGAGATTTGGATTGAGTAAAAAAGATTTTTTTCACTGAAATTCTAAGTGCACTTACCACTTGAATTTTTGCTAAGACTTGACAAAAGATTGAGCCCACTTTTGATGAGACAACCTCAATCCTAAGTAGAAAAATCACAGCCACATTTTTGAGGTTATAAATTTCTTATTTCAACTCTAAATTATACAATCTTACATCCATAGATATCTACTCTGAACTAGCTTTCCAATGGTACCATGATTGGCACAATTCGATCTACGGTTTAAGAGATATGATGATTTTAATCCAAACTATCTTAAAAAACGAGATTGACTTTCCTTCTTCTGGTAGGGCTTTGCTTTTTTTCAATTATCACTTTCTCTTTACTCCTTAATCTCTAATCTTGATAAGGAGGAGTTTTGTTATTAAAATATCCTTGAATTTGATCTAAAAGCAATGGTAGTATGGCCCACTTGAAGTAGAATGCAAAAACACATGCCACATGCAAACGCCCACTTTTTTTCAGTTTTTCTTCAATGTTAAGTAGAGTAGGATCCACCTCCTTGGATAGACGATGTCCAAGGCAAGAAAGAAAGCTCCCTTGGATGTACAAAACACTCCTTAAAAGGATAGGAATCTATATCCTGTAGTGGCTTATCCTTTTCCTATTAAAACCCTTGTTTCTCTCATGAATTATCTCATTTTTTTTCTCAAATTTTGCATAAATAATGAGGGGATAATTTAAAAGAGTTAAGTGTGATGCAAACATGAAAATAAAGGAGGCTTGGACGTGCATAGTTTTGTGTGGGTCCCTTTGTGGGTTTTCAAACTCCTTTTCATATTATTTATTTAATTGCTGCATCATTGTGGTATTTTCTTGAACTTTTTTGAAAAAAGTTGTAGGGACAGTTCAAATGGAATGAGTGTACCCCCCTTTCATTCGTGGTACATGTGCAAGCTCTCCACATGTGTGAATGTGTGCAGGGCCTGTTGACTTCAGTTCTTCTCTGTTCTTCTTCAGATCAACACCTTTTCAACTGCAATCTTCACTGCAAGACCCAATATAATTTTCTGAGCTGTGTGTGGGTTTTGGGTTAGAATCCTAATGTTAGTAGGATTCTTCATCCAAAAAATGTATTTTTTCCAATTGATATCCAGTAGATCCTAGTTTTCATAGTTCTATAAAAAAAGGTTCAAATGAAAAAAAATTAGTAGAGTTCTAGTCTAACTGACACTTTTCGTGAATAGTCCTGATTCAACTAAGATGTCACGCCCCGATCCCAGGAATTTGGGGATTTGAGTGGGCCCCCAGGGTGTGGATACGTAATCCCGTAGAAATCCGTGCCCTGAAGGATTATGCACGAATTCCTACAAAGGAGATTCCACAGAAACGTGTGAGGTATGCTGACACACATAAAAACGTAAATATAAAGTTAAGCGTGCTCGAGTCAGAGCAATTTCAGGAGGGGTGACCTCCTGGGAAGTCCAAAGCGGACAATACCTCGATGATGCGGAGCGGATTGTTACATAAGATTCTTCCAAAATTTTGAGAAATGATATAAAACATTAGGAATAATGCAATGAATGATAATTTTAGTGATTTCATGCATGAAACTGTGACATTTTTCTAAAATGATAGTTTGACCCCTAAAGTTACAAATGTAGGAATGCGAACTGGTTTTGCATGAAATGATAGCAAAAGATGACATTGCACATGTTTTGACTTAAATAAACTAATGAAAAAGGAATTTCAAATCATTTTATGAAGAATCAAGGTTTGGCAGATATTTTGAGAAATTAGGGTTTTAGAAAAGTAGTTTTTATAATTTTGTGCTAAAATGATGATTTTTTAGAGAATTATACATCAAAACATAACAAATGGATTTCAAGTACACTAACCATGATTCTACTCTAATTGATGCAATTTAGAATTGTTAAGTCTTTAAAATATATGAAATTATACATGAAAAGTAAAGTTTTAAGGACTCATTAGTATGCGAAAGGTAAAATCTGTCACTGAACCGTTACTAACGGATTTGGATTTTTTTTAATCCACAACCATATCGTTAACGATCAGTTCAGTTAAAAAACTATGGATCAGATCGATTTACTTAGAAAACCGCGGATCAAATCGATTAGGTTCGGTTTTACAGATTAATAGATTTTTTGCACATCCCTAGCCTTAGTTGTTTTAGAACGTAGTTGAAGGACTGACATATTATAAACTGGAAGTGCATAGGCTACAGATTTAATTCAAGCATTCCTCCTAGCCTAGGATAACATAGATCCTTATAAAGATATGATCTTGCATTTAATTTTTGAGATAAGATACTTAAAATATTTTGACCTATTTCTACTTGTTATAAATAGATTCCCAAGACAACTTTCGTTTTCATTCATTAATCTAATTCCCAATATTTTAGTTAAGTGTTTACTTCTATATTGACTTACTCCTTTACTAAAATAAGCAGTCGAGCTAGTGAAATTAACTTGTTGCCCAAATAAATGAGAATAAGCTTCAAGAGTCTCCTTAATTTGTCTAACCTTGCAATTTTTTGTTCTATAAAAAAGGAAATTATCATTGGTAAAAAATAAGTGTTAAACAGTGGGAGCTTCCTTGGTAACCTTGGCTCCTTGTATAGAGCCCTCCCTTTCTACTTAAGTTAACATCTGAGATAGGACTTCTGTACTAAGAATAAATAGATAAGGAGATAAAGGGCCCCCATGTCTAAGACCTCTATTCAGGCATACATTTTCAAAAGGGAATCCATTCAGCAATATTGAGAATGATACTAAAGGTTTTTGGAAAGATCCTCTAAAATGGATTAATACGATCAATCTTAATATTATGTGTGCAAACAATCAACTACGCAGCGGAAATAAATCAAACAAAAGCACATATCACAAGAAGACACAAATTTTATGTGGAAACGTAAACAAGGAAAAAACTACGACCAAGAATCAAGCATTATGAATCATACCACAGTTACAAGAGAATACTCACAACCTTTATTCATTTATCGTGCAACCTAAAGACTTTGTGATTCTCTTGTACAACACCCTGCTGTAATGATTGCCTACCGTTCTCTGTTACAGATCCAAACACCTATAGACCTTCTAAATGTATCACTTGACTCTTCACAACAATCTTCTACATTAAGAGAAGTAGAATACAAGGATCTCTAGAGTAGAACTTCAGCCATTCAAATATTCAATGAAAAAACTCTAGAAAAGGTGATTTCTAATAAGTAATCTTTACTTAGAACAATGAGATCTGTGTTCCATGCCTTAGGGTTGAGAGAGAACCTTTTCTTATATCCGCAAATTCGTGCCTCATAAATATATTTTAATCAAGAAAGAAGTTAGCATGAAAAAAGCAAGTTTCTCTTCAAATCAGACTAAAAACTCGCAAGTCGACAAACTTTTCTGCACCTGTACGATCGGTCGGATTAATGGTCCTATCGGTCGATTTAAGTTTTCATCTGGGTGAAATTTTAGTACATTTTTTACAAACTTCTGGAGGCCATAACTTTCTCATTTTAGCTCTGATTAAGACAATCTTGGGCTCTACAGATATCTATTCGAAATAAGCTTTCCAACGGTAGGTTACTTGCTCATATCTGATACTCAATTTGTGATATATGACCTTTTTAAACCATGTTATCCATAGAAAATCACTTTAATTTGTCACTCTTTCTTTGACTTCTTCACTTTAGTGCATCTGGCGACTTAAACCATTGCCCATACTTAAAAGATATATAAAATACAACATTAATGGACTCAAGTTTTGTCCAACCCATGAATTAGTCAACACAAAAATCCTTACAGATATTAAGGAGATGCATTCCTTAATGATTTGAACAAAATCTTTGTGGGACCCAAAGGCATCAAAGACTACCTCAAGGAAATCCCACTCTAATCTATCATAAGTTTTAGCCATGTTGAGGTTGAGGCCTATCATTTTATTCCTCTTGTTCTTCTTAAAAGAGTGGAGGATTTCCTTGGCAACAATATAATTGTCTGTGATGGATCTCCTTTTAACAAAAGGCATTTTGGAATGGGCCCAGTGCCTTCCCCATCACTAATTAAAGTTTGTTAACGACCACTTTAGCAATAATTTTGTAAATCACATTGCATAGGCTAATTGGCCCGAAATCGCCAACACTCTGGGGGTTGCCCTCTTTGGGAATATATACCACAAAGGTTTTATTAACTGTTTTTATAGAATACCTACTTGTAAAAAAAATCTTGGACAAGGGAACAATACCAGACCCAATAGACTCCCACATATGCTGATAAAATTTGGCTGAAAAACCATTAGGTCCAGGAGATTTTAGAGGGCCAATTTGGAAACAGCCTTCTTAATATCAGAGTCAGATGATATAGAGGTAAGGATAAGGTTCTCTTCTCGGGTTATAACCGGAGCTATCTGGTTCTTAATCTCGTCAAGGTCTTTATTGCCAAATGTAGTCATGATTTTATGAATTGAATTACACAAAGTTTCTCTTATTCCAACCTTGTCGTCAATCCACATCCCGTCTTCATTCTTAATTTTCTCAATTCTATTTGATTTTCTCTTAGTTATACTACAAAAATGAAAAATTTCGTGTTTTTATCACCCCCATTAAGCCATTGTTCTCTAGATTTTTGTTTCCACATATCTTCCTTTTTCATTAGATATTCCTCAAGCTATTTATTAAGAGAAATCCCATTTTCAATCCTAATCTCATTCATTTCTTTCATTCTAATAGTCTCAATCTCGTTTTTAATTCTTTTAATATTGTCCTCAACCTTACCAAAGCTAATCTTATTCCATTTAGTTTGGTCTATACCTATAAGGGAAAGAGTATTACTTATATTATCTTTCGTAATTCTTTTATTTTTATTCCACCTACTAATGATGACCTACTCACAACTTTGGTCTCTTAACCACATAATATGAAATCTAAATGGGTGGGGTAGTCTAGTAGTTGTGGTTGTCCCATTAAAAAGAATTGGAGAGTGATCAGACCCTTTGCAGTTAAAATTGAGAAGACTGCTTAATGTTCACCATTCAATATTTACAATGGCTTTGTCTAGCCTTTCCTTTACATTAGCTAATCCGTTCCTTTTGTCTGACCATGTAAAGGTTGGGCCAATTGATCCCAGATCCATCATTCTCATTTTTTTCATAATTAAGAATTACCTGGGGCTCAGTGTTGAGCACTAGAGGCTTTTGGCTATCTATTTTAAAGAATTTTTGTTGTCTTTAAAAGCAAGATTAGGTTATTCCAAACACTCTAGATGTGGAGTGTCAAATACATTTTGGTGTACATGAAAGAATATCATCATATCCAAATTCTAATTTAGTGTACATCCAAACGCAACCTAGAACACCGATCAAAACAAACCAACCAATAAAAATGAGTTAACATAATCCACTTACCCCAATTAAAAAAAACTCAAAATACTAAATGAAATGTGAACTTTATTTCAATTACAATGTACACAAACACCAACTAACCTGAAACATTGGAATTTATCAATGGTTTGTATACCATTACCATTGTTGAGGAGTGAGCTCCATTTGAGGGGAAGTATTGAAAAGTATTTAAAAATACCTTTACTAGCGAAGTTTTGGTAGAAATGGTTAATTAAGAAAATTTAATATATATTAGTAATTAAGAAAATTTAATATGATATCAAAACCAATTTATCACAAATTCAAATTCCACCTTAGGTAGTTTGTTGAGGAGTGGGCTCCACCTGAGGGGGGAGTGCGTTTTCAGAATTCACCTAAAGGGAAGTGTTGAGCAGTGGGCTCCACTTGAGGGGGAGGTACGCCGACCGAGTTCCACCTAAAGCGGAGTGTTAAGAAGTGGGCTTCACCTAATTGGTATTTGTAGCACTCCAACTCAACTTAATCAGGTTTAGCGACTAATTAATGATGAATTAGTTGTTAATTGTGTTTTGCCTTTGTTTTGGTTTCGTTCCAATTCATGGATAGGTAGTTGGGATGAGTTTAACCTTAATTGTGTAGACATGAGCCCTTTTTTGTAATTTTAGATTTTATAAGATGTAGTCATTTATGCATCATCTTGGCGTCAACATGCGTCTTTCATTGAGCTCGTCAACTTTTGTAACTGACTCGTATGCATTCGATTTCATTTTCTTCCGTTGGACACTTGTTTGACTTGAATTGTAAATTATGTAAGTTATTGGACTTTTCTCAAATTTTGTCCCATTATTATCCTTATATAAGTCAAGACCGCACTGACCTTCTTTCATTCTTCTCTTCTTTTCCTTTCTTCAACGTCGGTGGTCTCTTCTTCGCTTCATTTCTTCTCTCGATTCCCTTCTCTTCTTCTTCTCGATTAAACCTCTCGATCAAGCCAGGCAAAGGGAATTTGGAGCACTCCGTCTTCAATTCATCTTCTTAAGGTAAGCTTGGATTTTTGGGTTTTTCCTCTTCCCATTCTTCTTCTCGTCAACCATGGCCTGTGCTCACATCTTTCTCTTTCTTCCTCCTGCATGGTAAATTAGAAGCATGTTTGGAAGTTGAATTGAGCCCAAGGACAACCGGTTGCGTATTAGAACTCAATTGAGGCAAGTATAAGCATGATTTGGATGAACTCATGTTGGTATGATGTGATTGTTATGAATATCCTTCAATCTCACAGGTGTGAAGTGGAGTACAGCCCTTGTGATGTGTTTTTCTTGTTTGGTTTCATCTTGTCCTGCATGTTGCACTCCAGTCATTCTGTTACAGAATGGACTGTCTGACTAATCGGGCTTCAGAGCCAACCGGTCGGGCGCTCCCAGAACCGAAATTCAACCGGTTGGGCTTCCTGACCGATCGATTGGCTCTAAAGTGTTCTACTTCATGGGATTCATTCTGTACACGAACAATGTTTGTGTTTATTTCTATTCACCCACTTTGCACACAAACCAAGGAACCTTTTAGGCTATATTCCCGAGCCTCATGGCTCGTGAATTATGTAAGGAAGTCTTTCCCAAGACCTCCAATAAACGGTATGTATAACTTGGACTTTGTAGGGTCTTCACATTAGCATAATGGTGACCCTTAACTTGCCCACTGGAAATGCGAATTGCATGAATGGTCTTAAGGGCTGTGACTCATTCAAGTGTTATTCAGTACTAAGCACCTCCCATGGGTGTTAGTTTAAGGGACTTCGGTACACTTTATGAATATAATGCAACACTTATAAAAGATAACCGTGTATCGGTTAACTTAAAACGACAGCATCATGCACAGTTAGAAACATTGGATGACTAGATTATGATTGGCTAGTAAATGTTCTTGACCCAAGCAGGAATGAGTTGCATGACATCTTGATATACGTATTTGGCCTCCACTCTTCTGTATAGTTTGCATAGCTTCAATATGCCCAGTTGCGATGATAATTTCGTTTGTTTACATGTTCACTATGTTTCCGTTATGTTTGATCTGTTATGTTTAATATGTCCAGCAGGATATATTGAGTTTGGCACGTATAAGTTACACGTATGCTTGGAACGTATGCTATATGCTACCTGTTTAACATGATATGCATGATCTACTCAAAATCTAGTATATGATTGACTCTATATGGTCAGGCACTATTCAACCTCAGCCTTAGGATACTCGACGGGGTTGAATTTCACATAGTATATATGGCCTTGCTGCAGTGAGTTTAAATCTTAGGGCTTCTGGACCCTAGGAACCCGAGACCAATTCGTACCCTGGCCCGGTGATAGTATTCTCAGTATGTATGTAAGATCCCTTTTTTGGGAGTATATGGCAAATGTATCAGCCACCTAGTTATCTATGTATCAAGTAAACCTTGACTCTAATAGCATGCTTCATTGAACGTACAATTGCCTAGTATACGAAATTGAAACTCTATAATTTATTCATTGTTACTCTACTCTATTAGATACGACATGCGTTAACTTGTTATTGCTTTTACTTTGCTGAATCGTCGTATTCACATGTTGTCCTTGATGTTGCAGGCTCAGATCCCTCAACCGACCCCTCGTTGGTCAATCAAACTCCAAGGGAGACCCCCGATGCCCCATCAGGGTTAGAGGAGTGGATGTGATCCCTCCGTCGAAGCGCGACAGTGTTTGACATGCATATAGGTCTTCCCTACTTTGGGATCTCTTCGGATGTTGGGATTTTGGGAGTATACTTGATTTGTCTATCTATATTTTGATTCATTTTGTATAATTCTGACTTATGTAATCCTTTGTATATCAATCATTTTGTTCTACTACATTTCTTATGTTATGGTTTGATACCCATAGTTTCCGTGTACATGTGTTTATATGTGTGAAATTCCCTTGTGTGTATGCACCTGGACCGGGTCTAAGTATATGCACGGGAGTACGTGTGTCCTTGGTTAGGTTTAAACTAACCCCCGATCTCTTGAGCTTGGGTTGTGACAGCATTGAAAAGTATTTATGGTGCCTCTAATTTTCTTCACCTCTCCCACATATGTGTAAAAGACAAATGCTCTTCATAGTCTGGAATACTTGCCCAGATCCACTCATTGAAATCCTCTTACAATTGTTCAAGAATGAAAGAGTTCCACAAAGAGGACATGTCGTATGGTCGTGACCTAGCCAAGGATCCAAACATGAAAGCATTTAGTATGAGTGGGGCCAATTTCATATGATAAGGTTGGTTCAACGAATCGAACCCACCCTGTTTAATTTCATGTGATTGAAGACAGAGTCTCATCAGACATTTATATTTGAGAAAATTTTTTAGATGGATTGATTTTGATAAGAATGAAGCTAATGCAATGCAATATCTCACAAGCAGCGGAGCCTCATGGAGAATTGCCCCTCCTCCACTTGTAACTTCCATTAAAATTGGAGAAATAAACTGATACTTATTATGGACAGTTTTGTCCTTTGCCCCTTCTCAACTTCTTTTTTTTTTTTCTTTTTATTTACTATACTTGGTCCTTTAGCATCTTTTTTTTTCTCTCATAGTAAAGAATAAAACTTAAAAAAAGAAAACACAGATGGATACTTTTGTTTTTTACTTCGAAGTCACATTCTATTTCCTTCTCTTTAACCATCTTATAGCTCAAGTTAGAAACCTATGGTGCTTGATTCTTCTTCCTCTTCTTTCTTTTTCTTTGCCCTTTAATGATATCAAAATTCAAATCCTCTCAAGTTTGGCACTCCTAATCAACATATTTGAAACATTTGCTTATTTAAGTAATTATCAACTTGTGATTTTTTGAAATTTTAATTCAAATTCTGAATTAAATTTGATAAGATCTAATTCTTAAGAGATTTCATATGCCTATAAGTAGAGTTGCTTAGAAGTTCTCTATATTACTTACCTATCCAAAGGTCCCATCAATATTAATATTTTATTAAAGTAATCGAAGGATTTTAGCTTTAAACGATGGGCTATAGATCAAGACATTTTGCCAACATCAACTACATATTAGAATGTTCAAGAAAATTATTGATTTTTTAAAGTATAAACAAGTGATCACAAATAAATATCTAAAACTATGCAAATTATAATTCTTCTCATGTTTTTTGAACTCATTATAGAATGTCATGGATACTAAGAGCAATACAAATTAACCATTTTTATCATTTTTTGAGGAATAATCTAGTAGCCAATTTGTGAGAGAGAGAGAGAGAGAGAGAGAGAGAGAGAGAGAGAGAGAGAGAGAATCTTGACTAGACCACACTATTAGAATCATGACTAGACTACACTGTCAGGATTATTTGAGAGTTGGCTAATTCATGAGTTGGACAAAACTCAGGGTCCACTGAGTTGTAATTTTATATCTTTTATAGTTTAACTATAGCGTATGTCGCTAGAAGAGCTGATGTGAAAAAAATGAAGAAAAATGAAATTTTTGTGAATAAAAAGAAGTTGGGACAAAAACTCAATTCGCTTGAGCGACCCAAAGCTTGCCCATGGGGACTTGGTCGAGTTGCCCAGATAGAACTTAAGGTTGCTCGAGCGAACATGAACATGCTCAAGCAAGCAACAATGATTTAAGAAACCTAGTTCTACACGAATTAATTTTCTTTTTCTACAGGGATTGCCTATTTGAGTCCCAAGTGTGCCTTAACTCCTATGCACAAATATTGGGCTATATAAATTAGTCTTCTGTCAACCCTAGACACCACTTCTCCTTATTCTGAGTATAGAATACCTTTTGGAGCTTATCTTTCTTCTCTAGAGCCTCTATTGGAGAGTTTGCTGAAGTCCTAAGTTTCTAGAGATTGCTACTTTTACTTTTGTGGAAAATTCGTTTACCTTGCAAATTCAAGGAGTGTTGATTCTTTTGCCTTGCAGATTCAAAGTGGTTTGATTCAAGTACAAAAACCGGTGAACGGCCTTGTCGTTGACAAGTGAGAGTAGTACAATCTGTAGGGTGTGGCGGACTAAGAAGGGATTGTGAGTATCTTGTAACTATTCAATTTTTATTGCTTGATTTTCGTTAGAGCATATGATAGGTCTCATGGCTTTTCTCTTGTTTTGAGTCTTTCATGTTAAAAAATTGTGGTGTCTTCTTTTTGTAGTTGATTGATTTAAAATTTTGTTTATTTTAACACCATTGTTAATTGAACTGCACTCTAGAAATTAGAGTAGGACCTTAAACCCTTCATCTTTGAGGATTCTAAAAACACCCTCATACATTGTTTGAAGTAGGGTTGCAAACGGGTCCATAATGGACCCAGAGCTGGACCCATTTTTAAATGACAATTTTGATTCTAGAACCGGTTTTGACTTAGAACCTATTGTGTTGGTTCTACATGCAGTTCCGATAAGAGTACCCAGATTCGGTTTTGGAACCATATTAGACTTGAGAATTGGGATTTAGTTTCAAAATTAATTCTGACTACTTTTAACTTTTTTATTTTTTAAATTTTTAAAAGTTAAGGATATTGTTCAACTTACAATAATGCATCAAGTCTACTATCTTTTTGATTAAATATAAAAATGACAACCCAAAGTTGATTTTGAGATATAATTTTCAATATTAAAAGCTCTTGTGTTGAGTCTCGGGTCTAAGGGTTACAACTCATATGAATTTGGAACTAGAATTGTTTACTTATCAAAATCTGAGACCCGGACCGATTTATGAATCGGAATATAAAAAAGGTTCCAAACCCTAATTTTTATGGGTCAAAACCTTCAAATAATATGAGAATTAGACACACATTTGCAATCCTACTTGTAAGATGGTCACACAGGATTGTCCAAGCTGTTACTATCCATAATGTGTGTCATCCTGTTTCTAATCTTAGAGTTGGGTTGGGCCGGTTGGATATGATGTCCGCTGACATAGATGATGGATTTTTTTTTTCTATGTTTAATTGGTCCAACAATCAGGTGAAATCGGGTGTACCAATCTTTGACTTTTGATTGAGAGGATTTGTCGATGGTGGAGCTAAGTGCATGAATCTGATGTGCTCGGTCGGAATGGATGTCCTCAGAAATTCTTTCCTATTGTTGATTAGAATCTATGTCAACTGAAGCGGACAATCTGCAATGCATACTAGCTTTGCATGCATATGATTTGCCCGGACGTAATGTATGAGCTGACATTGTGTTGGATCTCGATGAGCTGGATCATGTGTTGGATGACATTGGATTGTACCTATGCCCTGAGATTTGAGGGTCAGACTTCGATGGTATTAGTTCTGGCCTGCCCTATGCCTTGACCCTTCTACTTTTCTTTATTCTCTATTCACAAAATGCCCTTATAACAGTCATTTAGCACTAATAAAATAGTATTGCTAAGTTGCTTTCTATCCCTTCTTTATAGTTTTATTGGGTCTTATTTAGGCTTTTTATATTAATTTTATATTATTCTTACCACTGTAAAGTGAGGTACATTTAGGGATATAAATGCTCCTTGATTTTCCAATTACCAGAAGGTTTCGACCCATTAATAATTAAATTTGGGTCTTCATTTAAGTTTGATTTGTAAATGGGTATGGGTTTGGGTCTTTCTTTTTAAAACCGTGACCTAACGGATTTGGATCTGGTTCTACTTTAGTTTTGGCTTATAAACCCGAGACCTATTGTATTACCTCAATTTCCAAGACTTCATTCTAAAAGTTGTTTTTTTTTTCCAAATCATTCTCTACACAAACCCGAACCCGTCCCATATATGGATTTGGTTCTAGTTCTGGTTCCATTTTCTCATTAACGATTTTGGTTCTAGAAGTAGACATTAATCATTTTCTTGTTAATCCTTGTACTAGCCCTTAACAGACATCCTTAGGGTATAAAAGTCACCTGTGTGGCCATATTCCAGCAATCTCATTGATCAAACAATTACAGGTCTTCATATGGAGGATCCTTGTAGGAAGAATACGAGCAGTTATTGTACCTTGGCTGTCAACATCCATTTATCTACTCAAAAGTTCTCCACTAAAAATGTTTGGGATAATCTGATCATAAAAACTTTTAATTAGGCCATCGCCCATTCAATATTGGGCCTCTCAGAAACCTATACAGAGGCCAAATAGTGAAATAATCATATTAATAGCAATAATAAAGAAAAAGTTACCATTATCTGCAGTCTTTCCTACATTGATATCAATAACATCATTTCTGGAAGATTTTCTGTTCTAGCAAGTAGAAATTAGGTGTTGATCCCACACCCATGGTGCAATGCACCGTTACTATTTCAAAATGATTTGCCTGAACACTTTTTCAATTATTATAAAGTGCACATCATGTAGGTACAACCGACATGGGGCTATCTAATCATGGGCCACAGATAGCAACATCAAAGAAACTTTTAAATCAGAAGTTGACATATTGGCAATCAGTTGAATCTGCATAGATCACCCTTCTCTCACACCATTTTATGTAAAACATATCAGGAAGCCTAGACTGGCCATATAGCTCAACTCCAGTAAGTTGGAGCAACAGCTATCCTATTATAACATCCCTCACCATAGTTTTGTTTCCCTTGTAACTCCTAGGCCCTAATTAACAGCTTGATCATATTTTAGGGTTTTTTTTTTCGATATATGTAAGAAACCATTTATTAAGCGTCAACCATCCATGGGGGAACAAACTACAACGATAAGACAAACCTAAAAAACGATTTTGGTGGTTGTCACATCATTCAATGTCTTCAACACAAAAAACACCAAATTTACCTAAATAATGGGCAACTCCATTAAATTTCCAAGGAACAAACCCAATTCAATCCTATCAATTCTCATATTATATGTTACCATCAAATTTTGATCCTATGTTTAGGAAGATAGAGAGTTTTTTTTTTTTTTTAACAAAGTTGATGGGCTGGACCCAAATACTGTCACAACTCAAGGAAGATAGAGAGTCATGGAGAAGCATAATGCGGGTGTGGTCAAGTAGGGCCCAAAGTATGGTGTTTAGCCTTTGTTGTATGATATGGAACTGAATGATAAAGCTGTATGGAGTTTGCCGACAAAATACATCCTTTCGATTAGAAGGCAAGGAAAAAGTCATTAAGATGGATACATTATGAAATACAATGGAAGCTTCACCCAATCGCTTTACATTTTAACCAAAAAATAAACCATGTGCAACGGTTTGAGTTTCGGTTGAGGCAACAGTTCCACCATCAATAATCCATCGGCAGTCATCTTCTAACCTTTAAAAAGACCATCCTAACCGTTCAACAAGACTCTGTTAATGGATCAAATGGCCAGCGTGATTAATATATAGCAAAATGTAGGTGCAGTATTCATGCCGGGACCTGACTCTGGAATTATGGACTCCAACCAAGGTGTTACAAGGACTTGTTGCCCGCACTTGAAGAGTAAAAGAAATCAAATTCTTCACCAACTGTATCCACCGACGGACCCAAGTAGAGTCAAACTTGAAAAAATTCAAAAACCCCCTCTATAATTATGAAATTTTATTAGTTTTTTTATTTTTTCTTTATATTTTTTTACATTGAGGGCCCCCAAAGAAATTTTCTTTAGTCCACCACTGAATTTATCATCAAAGAAAGAAAAAAGACGAAAGATAAAAAACGAGAAACACGGTCTCTTTAGTAACCAAGCTGATGTGATATTGTCCATCCATCCACTCACGTAAAACCAAGTCAAAAGAAGTCTCTGAATCAGTAAGATGAAAAATGAAGTTGCAAAAAATGAAAACACCTTTCCAATCCTTTTTTCCAAAAAAAATGTGTTACACAGGTGTGTCGTTAATGGGTTGACTGTTGGCAAGAAGGTGCTCAATTTTGTTATGTTATCATATAAAAAGTATCTTAATGAGAAAATTACTTCTTCAATTCAATTCATTCATATCACAAACATTACCTGCTTGAATCGATAGTCTAAGTTTCTCCCGCAACAAAAATGAAATATATCTTTGGCTTGAACAATGCATGAAAAATGAGATTGAAAGTCAATATTTGATCTTGTTTTTCACGCATTGATCCATCTCATGGTATATATATAAAACCACGCAGGATCAAACAAAATGGGTCCCCTAAATGGACCAATACATAATGAAAGCATGGGAATGTACATGCCCTCAATCACAAACCCTCGTCCACGTGTATCATTTCTCATTATGGAAGAAGATTGCCGGGACAGCAACTTGCACAATATCTAAAAAGGTCCCATGAACATGGATGTGTGCCTTTTAGTACTTGGCCACAAGAAGCAACCCTTTTTTATTGCTTGATTTGACAAATTAAATACAAAATCAAACAGAAGAAATATGCGTCGAACCTTGTTCGAAAAAAATAAAGATATCCCATTCAATTATTTGCAATAAACTACAAGTACTATAGATACATATATTAAATATCCAAATTAACCTAATCATCACATAATTTAAAGTGAAACATACAGAAAAAAGAATGTAAAGCATTCCACTCAAAGTTATTTAGAAAAACTACAAACAAAAGGCTCACCCATGCCCCAAGGATGTATTTGGAAGTGGAATAAGGGAGAAGAAGTGGGGGGGGATAAACAATTTTTTGCATCTTGCCCCACTTATGTTTTGTTTATTTGCATTTTTAATGCATGGAATTATACTATCTTAGTCCTGACACTACAGTGAATTAATACCTAATATTTTAGCTTAGATAATCATACTTGGAAGGTGGGATAACTTGAGTTGCTTTTTAGGGGGGTGGGAAGTGTATTATATTTTTTAGGTCTTTTTATCTCTTGTCCCCAATTTATCCGGACGTAACCAAACATCAAATTAAATTTATCTTTAGGATAAATGGAGTCTCATATCATACAGTAATACTATTTGATGGGCTTGGATGATATTAATTATCTAATCCTATCAAAAATCTTTCCTGCTTCCAAACACATCCCAGGAGTTTAAGATTGCAAAGTACAAAAACGGGCATGTCCAATAGCTAACATAAACTAACTTGGAATTGAGGCTCCTACCATATAAGAGATGCTACCTTCCGAAAGTAATGAAAGGAAGAATGTGAAATGCCCTCTTTTCATTTGAACTGCTAGTGACATTTTTGGCAAACCTAGCTAATTCATGTGCAATCTTATTACCCTCTCTGTGGACATGAGAGAAGCTCCGATGTCAGAATTGCTAAAGTGATGCCATTGTATCTTCAACTACACACCCAATGCTTGAGAGATCAGGTTCGCAACTCTACACAACTTTGATAATAATCTCCTTCAAACTCAACATCTCAAAGTCCTGTTTTTGTAGCAAATTTTAAGACTCTAACAACGGCAGATATCTGAGCTTCTACGACTTTGTTAACTGATCTCCCCTTTACACTAAGAGCTCCAAACATCTGACCTGAAGCATCTCTTACCTCTACCCCAATTCCAATATGGTGATACGCCATAAACACTACCCCATCTACATTCACCTTGAAAACACCATTTCAAGGAGGCTTCCATGAGCGGTTGGAAATTTTATTACAGAGGGTCAATAATGAGATTCTTCAAGTATTTAACGCTACTGTGCTTTTGCAAAAGCACTTACAACCTTTAAAGCAGTGGGGATCTTTCACATCCTAATAAATGTTTACACTTCAATGAAATTATATTATCTTAGGTTGACTTGAAGCAATATTGTATTGGTTAAAACCAAGGTGCTTAGATAGCACCTTTGAAAACCTGGTCTGTATTGAAACTTCGATTAACTTACCCTTCAGTTGTTATGTTGCCTAGATTTGGTGAAAACAAGTTCAGGCGAAAGTATCCACCAACGAACTTGAGTTATTTGTTTTCAGCTGTATATTTTAAGGGAAAATGGGCAACTACCTTAATGGTAAGAGGCAATACTTCTTTCCTGCTTAGAATTCCATCGCAAGAGGGACTTGTTATCTCATCCAATATCTATCCACTTCCGTCGTTGAGGGCTCTATGTGGATCATTTCTTAAGGGGCTCATTTCGATTTCATAATGCATAACATTACAGCTTGTTCAAATAAGAAATCAATCGCGTGCGTTAGCAAAAATAATTTAAAAAATAAAACAAATAAATAACAGGAACATGTGAACTTCAACAAAAATGGAAAGCAAGAGGCTTCTTTTCAAGATGATTGCAAGTTTTAAATAAAATATGGTGGAATGTGAGCTTTCTAAAGGTACACGAGAAATCAAAGCAGTCTACACTTTCTCTACTAGTTTATTGTTGTGTCTAGATGCTCACTCCCTTTGATAATGAGATGTGGTAGAAAGAGTAGCAGTCTGCAAATTATGGTTAAAAGATAGCAACTTTACATATAATTACCTTTATTTTTATTTAATTACATATAACCACCTGTTTTTCCCATTTTTAACTCTTGTCAAAACCGAAAAAAAAAAAAAACACTCTTGTCAATATAAAAGTTATCTAAACTAGGGGTTGTAGTTCCTAATCAACCAACCCACTGACAACTCAAGGTTCGAGGTGTTCCAGTCCGGTTAACTCTTTTCTCAGTGGATAAATGAAGTGGGTTCAAGTTGAGCCCGTTCATGTTATTTGATTTGAGCTCGACCTAAATCAACTTATTGAACCATGGCTCATTAACTCAACCAAAGCACAACATCTTGGTTAACCCTTTTAACTTTCAGATTAGATTCATGCTGTTAAACCTCCATTAATAAATGAGAGCCGATCACGACTTAGTGCAATATATATATATATATATGTGTTTGTCACCAAAAATTGCGCTGACCAGGTTCCACCTAAGTGGGAGTATTGAGGAGTGGGCTCCATCCAATAGGGAACATTGAAAAGTATTTCTCCTGCCTCTACTGACATCACGAAGTTTTCGTAACAATGGTTAGCTAAGAAAATTTAATATGGTATTAAAGCTAACTGGTCCTAAGTTCGAATCCAGGATGAACGACTCGGCGCAAAATATATATATACATATCACCAAAAATTACACTAACTAGGTTCCACCTGAGGGATAGTATTGAAAAGTGAGCTCCACCTGTAACAACAGCATAATTCTTTATGAAAGTATGAAAATTCTTTTAGGTCTTACTCAAAAGGATTAAATTCAGGGTTTGATTGTGCTTAAATCAACTCTTTTGATAGTATTTTGCGTTATTTCTCTGGACTTATTTTTGAGTTTTGATTCTTTTACAATAAAATAAGTTGGATTTCATCATCTTGGGTCAAAGCAGTTGGTTGAGATAGTCATCTATAATAGCTCCTAACAAAAAATGAAGCCATAGACATTTACAATAAGAATCATTTCTTCCACACAATAGAGCAAGTGAGACGGAATGGAATCTATACAAGCATAATTATCATCCACTCTTGCAACCTTTTCCTTCCATGGAACCCCATTTATAATCATACTTAATCATTCACTTAATATCTCAAAACATTATTAAACAGTAGTGTGCTGCAACTTTATTGTGATTCAAAACTCTTTTGTCAAAACCCTTTTTGCAATTTGCAATTTGGAAAGAGGCACATCATTTTCAGCATCAGAATCATACTTAAAATGGTTTTGTAGTTCAAAAACAAAGTTTGTGCAGAACAATAATGCCTTTCCATTGTAGTAATCACTTTGCTAATTAAGAGTTTTAAGATGCTTCTTTTCACAATAGGAACAAAAAAACTGAAGTAGCTCAGTGCTGGGTAAAAATAAGAAGGAAGTGTAGTATAAAGGAGTTAGGACAGAATCTCTAATAGTGACAGAATCTCTAATAGTGGGGCACTTTATCCACAAAATAGATATTCAGAAAGGTTAGCAAAGAGTCTAAATGAAGATAAAAGAGGCATTACCAAAAAGGAGATTTTTAAATGCAACTGTAATGTTATTGGCACTGGTTAGATGGGGAAAAGTTAAGTTGTGTAAGGATCTAGGGAGTGGGACACAGAGAATGATTTATTTCTTGCTAGACTTTGTTGCTAATGTTAGTGCATTTCTTGCTAGTTGCTTAAGAATAAAGGAGCACTTTAAGTAAATAAATAAATAAATAAGTGCCCACCAAGTGATAAAATCCAGTCGAGGAGGATTAAAGGATGCAATTGGAATTCTTGACTCCCCAGTTGCAAGTGGTCCTAAACCGAAAAATCATTGTGTGGAGCCATTTCTGGACCAAACAAACCACGATCAAGTATGGTTTCTGTGAGATCCGGCAAGACTAGGCTAAAGTGATAACCAGTGTACCCATCACCCTCCAAAGAACAGCCCAAGTCCCACATCGAAAATATCTAAGTCCTTACCATGGACTTACAAGTCAAACATGATGTATTTTAAAGCCGTGTTGCCTGGATCCTATTAGAATTGCTAAATGTGTTTGGGTGGAAGTAGTACTATGATGGATGACCACCTAAAAAGTCCTCACGCATTCATGTTGAGTTGGACACCATTCACAAATATCCATACTAAAAAATATTAGTTAGAGAGTCTATATCTTTTGACAAGACGAACCTCATATTGGTCTGGAATCTTACCCATACAACAACCTTAGGCTTGAAGTTTGCCCTTGAACAAATCAAATTTAATAAATTCCATTAAACCTATTTATGTGATATCCTATCACACACATCATACTATGCCATATCCTATGTCCATAGAATATTGCACCTTAATTGTACGGACAACTCTAAGAGAAACATATAAACTTCAACCATTCAACGTCAAATGTTAGGGTCGAAATCCCTATTGGATTTGAGTTGGACCCAAAGTCGGTCCCAGGTCACGTATCTATTTTTTAATCAAACTAATCTGTTTACATCCCTAAAGAGAATAGGGATTGAACAAATAAAAATAAAACGAAGTTTTGCTCATGACCATCTGCATTTTCTGGGTTACACACAACCACTCTTTATCTTTTGGTTTTTTTCACATTGACCACGTATAGTTCATTGACAATATGGATCCATCACCTTGACCAGCCGTCATGCCCACTTCTCCATGTTCCTCTTTTTTTAGGTAAGCTAATTCTCCATGTTCTTATTTTTCTCAAAAGATGGAATGCACTTATCATACACTCGTTTGTAATAGCTAGTGATTTGACCCTGGTTAGAATTATTCAAGCTTACCTAGTTACTAGAGGATTTTAGCAAAAAAATATATAAGGGGATCACCAAGCCATAAAACTCAACCTAAGTGTGGGTGCATAGGAATTGTTACACTCCGACTCATTTTTTTCATTTAATTGGTGAGCAACAATGTTGCCACTAATTTTTTACACCAACGGCGAAATCGATGCTCCCTTATTTGCATTGAATAGAAGAAACCCCTATTTCTTCTTTTTCGTTCCATAAAAGTGTGGTTCCAGGGGTTTTGATATTCTAAAAAATCCATATACCATCATGGCCCACTTATTGAGAGATTTCCAACAATATGAAGATCTCATGATATGATCAAGTATGTGCAGGCCCCTTTAAGACTCAAATCTTGTGTTCATCATCAAATGTTTTAGATGTATATATCATGATATGATCAAGTGTGTGCATGCCTCCTTAAAAAATCCATATACCATCATGCCTCTCTCAGCCTTCCCTCTCTCCATCACTTTTACTTCTTTCCAATTCCATCATAATGTCAAGCCATTAATCAAGCCCATGTTTCATTTTTCCTTTCCATCACCATTACTCTCTGTTTTACCCTTTCTCATTGACATTTCCTCTCACGTCCCTTATAAAAGACCCCATGTCAGCATCTTCTTTTTTACTAATGATACCTCCACTAACTATAGCCGAAGCCACCGTCACTAACCACATCTAACTTCCTCACCAAATACACATCAACCCATTCAACTCCCACTCCATCAAATCTCCGTGAACCTCCAAATTAAACAACCAAAATGACTTCACCAACTTACTCACTTCACAGCACGAAAACAAGGGGAAAAAAATCAACTTCAATGGGAAAAAGGATAAAACAAGGGATCTAAAGTAAAGGATTTGAATGCTTCACAATGATAACTAAGTGCACTAAATCTAATTATTGTCTTTTAGCTTAAAAACCTTGGAACTACTCTTTCATGAAAGGAAAAAGAAGAAATAAGAACTTCTTTTGTTTAAATGAAAACAAGAAAGCATCGATTTCACCGCTGATGTAAAAAACCTACGGCGATATCATTACTTGTCAATCAGATGAAAAAAATAAACCAAAGTGGTCACTTCGATGCACCCACACCTAAGGTGAGCTTTACGGTTTGGAGGTCCCGTTAGATGGTTTTTTCAGTAAAATCCCCTAGTTACTATCATGTCTCTAAACAAAATTACTTGATTTTTTTTTTACTGGGAAAAAGAAGTAACTTGAGTTACAACAGTTTCCTTGTTCATTTTTTAACGTTAAAATTAACCAAACATCAATTGTGGATGGTTGCTGTAGTTAATGGCGTTTTCATCCTTTCTATTTCTTTTTGGCTTTCAATAAAAATCCATGAAAAATGGTCAAAAGGGCCACACACACACAGGTTTTAAGGGCCTAACTAGCTTGAGTAATATATTCATATTCGAAAGTATGCTTGGTTGCAATTATATAACTTAAAAAAGCCGGACAAAACTACTATGTATATGTCCCTCACACGACACTTCTATTTTTGAAAAGCATCAATGTGCAAAAGGACAAAACCATCACACATCATAACACCTTTTTTACCTTCTTTAGTCTAAAAAGGAAATTATCCCCCACCTTGTAGTGTGAGGGATGGACGTATAATAGTCTTTCTCAAGATAGCCACACTTATATGACTAAATTTTTTAAAGCTGTGTTATATAGATTTAAATTAATGCGCTTACATCTGATTTCAGATCCGGACTGGGATTCATATCTGTTTATTTTTTCAGAAGTTGCTTACAGGTTGGGTTACAAGTTACAAACGCAGGTTCCATTTCAGATCTGAATTCAAATTCAGACCGAGATTTTACAGATACAGACCCGGGTCCAGATCCAGCACGGTTCTCCCATGGAAGTTGGTTCCCACCTATTTGCATGCAAATTATTGAGGATGTAATGGTGCATATAAAAGATACCAAAAAATAAAAATTAAAAGAGTTGGAGGTTCCTTGTAAATATTAGAAAAGGCACCCCACATCTGACCCGCATCCAACCGAAGTGTTTGGTAACATGCATTCGCCCAACCCATTATTCAACCAGGTTGCAATGTATAATCCACCAGGTTTCTTCTTGTTTTTTGGTACCCAATCCTCCATGTTGTAATGTCCAATCCACACAAACCGCAGCACTCGAAAGGGTAAACAACTGAATTACCAATTTGGACACGCGTAGGGCTCTAAGGCTAGAGTTCAAGGAAAGAGGATGTGCAGTCCACTCGGTAAGTTGGACTTTAAATATGGACTGACCCTTTATTTTTATCTCAGCCAAAGTTTACTGCACTGGCGAGGAACACCAGGCTTATTTAACAAAAAAAAAAAGTAAAGTGACAATCTAAATCCTAAATTATCAGGTCATAAGCACCACGTAAAACCTTAGGAAACAAAATTTAGAAGATTACTCATTAGAAAATAAAAAAGACAGCTTCCCAAATAGGGATGTAAAATGGGAGCTGTAAAGATCACTCATTGACAGTTAGGGATGTAAACGAGTAACTCCAGTCCAGGTCCTTGGTGGACCCAAAATTGGAATTGTTAATGAAAAGACAACTAAAAATGAAACTTGTTCAAAACCAATTTCGTGATCTTGAAACCAAAATCTGATCCATGTATGGGACACATCTAGGTTCGGGTTTGTGTAGAGGAAGCATTGTTAGATTTTTTTTTAATTTAAAAAACTCAATTTAGAAGAAATTTTCAAAAACCAAGAAAACATAAGCACAAACAAATGTGGAACTGGACGATAGTCATTTAGGTCATAGGTCAAAAAATAGAATCCAGACCTGACACATTGACTTATCATAACCTAAATAAGGACCAAGACCCGATTATTAACAGGCCAAAACCTCCAGGCAATTAAAAAATCGGAAGTGAGGATATAAATGCCACATTGAAGTTTGTAGACATCATAAATACCACTAAAAGGTTATATGTACCACTTATTGATTTTTTTTTTATGACCTAGAGTATCCTTCGCTGACTTAGTCTTAGAACCTTTGATCTCCAGCCTGGGAGCCACCCAATTCTGGAGAGCGATGACTATTCACTAAGAGGTACATGCATGACCACACATATAATACATAGATAATGAAAGGGGTGGAAATTAAACTTGAGACCTTAAGGAACAAATCCAAGGCTCAAACCAACTGAAGCACCACCTTGACAGCCACTCATTGAAATATTGCTCATTTCAAATCATCTTTACCGTAAATAGGCCTTGCAAATGCATCCACCATCTCACCAACATATATTAAGTTCTACCCACCCACCAACAAACAGACAGACTCTCTCATTCCCAGGCATAGGTTTGAACAATCTAAGCAGTGACTTACACAGCCCGTCCCTCAACTGGCTAGTGCCGTGCCATGGAAGCGGCCATGTCATGCCGTGCAAGAGGAATGGACACCCTGGCCCAGTAAAGCTCATGCTTGAGATGGGTTGGGTCGTGAAAGACCTCTCATTTTACAACCATGTTCCTAACCCAAAAGATGCACGATGCTCGGACCATACACAGACTCCCACCCCCAACCCCCCAACCCAACATTTTACATACCCCACTCGAGGGCTTGGATGTCCTCCCAGCCTACACAACCCCACACACCTGAATAATTCAAGTAACGAACCTTAACCCGTGGCCACATGGTTTCTTTCACCAACTCCATTACTTTCCACAATCAACTTCCAAAGAGCATCCCAACCCCCATCCCACTCAAACCCGAACTACCCCGCCTCTTGGAGATTTTGTGGGTTTAGTACGCATGCGCCCCAATGTCAGTTTTCTGCTTCCACCATCCCCTTCCTCCCCGAACCACCACCAGCACAACTACAATGATTCATACCAAACAACTTCATGATTTCTAGCCTTCCCATTTCATCAACTCCCCCACCTTCAAAAGATGCATCCTTTTTCCTATCTCGCATTCCCTCCCCTGCAGGAACTCGTAATAAATCCTCCCAAACCTTTAAGAACCATGAGTTCATATCTTGGATAAAGACAAATCAGTAGCTCGACCAAACATGCCTTAATCAAAGTTAGTATCCAACTCCATAAAGACGAGTAGAGACTTTTCCAAGTAGAGCGCCCCCGAACAACACCCAGACTAGTCCCAAGTAAGAAGCTTTTGCACAGATATACCTTCAGTCCTCATGTTGCTTCAAAACATCAAATGATTGTTTTGATTACGCATACCATTTTTTTTCCCTGCAACGGTAGTTACATGAACCTCCTAGATAGAACTAGAACAAAAATAATCTGATAATCAGAACTGGAACAAAAAATAATCTGAGCATCAGAGTCCAGAAGATAAGAGACTACCACGAACAAACTAATAGTTGAGCAGCATTGGCCACTAAGTTTCAGGCATGACACAGGATCTTTGGATCCTCTTGAGTGTACACTAAAGTCTACAGCAGTAGCCCAACAAGAGAATAACATTATCTCCACGAGCTATGCCAAATCCATTAATAAGATACTCTAGCCCTGGGGGGAAAAAAAAAGATGCTCCACAGCCTTCCACCACAATAGTAGAAAGGATAGAAGAAAATGAATATCGTTTTCTAAGGCACCTTTTGAATCTTTAAACAATATCGACAAAAAACCATTCACCATGAAAACTTTACTCTTGTCCCATCTTCTCCCCGGTTGACATCACCTTCGTAATCGATCTGCTCTTTTGCACCAGACACTTTGGCAACATGTGACAAATCTGTAAGGAATCTGGAAATGAGAGGATTCCTCACTACACCTGAAATAGGGATGCCTCACTGAGGATTTGTATTAGCTGAAAATACCACAAAGCTATCAGTGTATCAATATAATATATATATAGGAGAAAATTTGGTTTTGGTGCACCCCACAAAACTGAGAATTTCCAAGTCCTATATGGGAAGGTTATACCTGAAAATCCTCTAAAATATGCATATTTCCGTTAGTCCAAATTTTTGGGGATTTACAATTACCATTGGTTTACCACAACCTTGTGGAAAGAGAAAATCTTCACCAAGCATTTGGTTGCCAAACGTGACTTTAGCAATATAGCTCTTTAGCAGGGGATGAGTCTAATCACTCTTTCTTCATTAAGCAAACTTATCACCCTCTAGTTCCAGAAACGTCACCAGTGGCCACCTTTTTTCACTCGAGTGAACTGGTCCACCTTCACTAAGGGCATGTTTGGATACCATCCTTAGGAAGGAATCCTCTTTCATTTTCCTTGATTGTAGAAAAACCTAGGTTTGGTTGAAGAGAGGAAAACTTAGAGAGGACTGTCATAACCCTCTTAACCAACCAAAAATCCTCTATTCCATTGACTTCTCCATCTCCACCTCCTCACATCAAATTTTGCAAATCCACAAAGGCAAAAAAGTACTTGAGAGTGAATCATATGTGCTTCCCAAACGTGCGATTCAGTGATTCCTCTCATAAAAATCCTATAAGAGTATAGGATGGTTCCAAGGGAAAGAAAGAATCCTCCAGATAGAGGATTCATCTCAGTTTACCAAACACACCCTAAGTATTTTCTACCTTAAACACTGCACCATTCAGAGCCCCAACAACTCTTCTTGCTTCCCATCTCCTCTTGAGTCTCACAAAGGCAAACATCTACTTAGAAGCTCTCTTCTGAGGAGGCACATAAATTTGCCATCTCGCTAAAAATAGAGAAAGTTGAGACATCACTACAAAGTCCTCAACAGAGACTGACAATGAAGATCATTCACCAAAATATCCATTGGAAATGATCTCTATCGTTGTCTCCCCTCTTTCATCCAGCTTTCAGCGTAATATTATTGCACTCAAGCACTCATTCAATACCTTCACTTGTCCATTTCTGTATTGGCTATCAAAGGTTTCAATTATCTTTTTGGCACCATTTTGAATTCCAAGAGGCCATTTGCTAACATTATGGTGGCTCCATGAGTCAAAATAGCTGGCACTAGTAGTGGCAAGGGCTGCTACGCTATTTGAGTGTTGGCGCCACTAAGTAGCGGCTAGGTTATAAAACCTACCCGATGACTTCAAACGGCCCCACTTTCTCACCTTTTGCTTCTCTTCTTCCATTTTTACCACAATTCTTCTTCAAGTAGAGTCTGTAACATCACTTTCTTTCAATCTAAATCTAGAAAACACAGAAAAACAAAAACAAAAAACACATACAAAATAAGGGAACGACTACACCCCCGTTATCTTAGTTACTTTTGCAAGAGAAAAAAAAAAGACATTTTAGCTTGTACAATATTCTGGATTATCTAAAAAAATTCAAATTTTTTTATAATTTTTTTTCAAATCACATCATTGCCCGCAGCATAGCATTTCTGTGGTCAGCCACTACCGCAACTTTGATCCTAGGTTGGCTCAAAGGTATCATCCAAGATCCAGGTGATAAAAGCCATTAGCTCACTGCTCCAGAATGGATGTATTTTTCCTTCTTGCGAAAGGAATGACCTTCGAGTCATACAAGGCACAAATTCACCATGTTTGTCAGTAGTTCCATCCTTTGTTGAGGAAAGCAAGCTTACAGCCTCACTTGTTGAAAAAACCAATCAGAATGATCACCCTTAATTGCGCACTTATGCAAGCCAAGCCCAACCTGAGCATGCATAACTCAGCCCAACTTGAACATGAAACCCAACCAACCAAACCGAATTTTATCAGACATTACATAAAAAAGTTATCCGTACTTCGAATTTTGGAGAAGTACCAATTCAAAAAGTAAAATCTCCAAATTCTGAAAGAGGCTGAAATTCTGACTACAAAGCCCTAAATTTTTGCAGTAGAAAAAAAAAACACCAATTTTGAAAAGACCCAAATTCTAAAAAACCCTAAACTGCAAGAACAAGAAGTGTAAATTCCTGAAAATGCTCAATCAAACAGAAACAACAAATTCTAAAGTGATTATTATAACAGATGCCAAAAAAAAAAAAGCATCTCTACAAACATACCAAATCACTTGTCATGAGAGAAAAGAAAGGATGATATGATTGAAAAAGGTAGTGTTTTGGCCATTCTATTCTGCGTCCAGCTCTTAGATGTTCATTGTAATTCATGGTGTGGGGCTCCAACAGTAATGTGACGGGGATAGGAAGAAACAACAGCTAGGATTATGAGGGTTTGAGCTTTGGTCAGATTTCATGAGATACATAAGATGAATATGGTAGTCTAGAGGTAAAGACTGCATAAATAGGTATATCATGTTGATACCTTTAGCCAAGTCTGGACTAGATCGACCCTCGTTGTCCACCTGTAGTTTGTGATGTTTAGTTTCCTTCTTTTTTTTCTTTTTTTTTTTTTTGGTGGTATAAGTGTTTTATATCTTCCGTTGCATTTCTCTTCTTTTAATAAAATTAAGGTTACTTCTCGAAAAGAATGCAGTTCACACCTTCACCGAGCCTGATATGAGTTCCATCCATGTTGTTACATTCTAACCTGAACCCAGATTCCTCAACCCAATACAGAAGAAAAAATCCAGTTGAGTTATTCAGGTTTGTGTTAGGCCCGACCCAAGTTACAGCTATATGCCCACTGATGTTAAGAGGCAAAAATTCCTTCCAGATGAATACAGCAAGTTCCTTGGGCAACCAACAAGTGGTTAATTGTTGCTCAGTCCCATAAAAGAAGGCTCATTTATACTATTGGTTTGGATATTAGAAGGTGCAGCAATATACCTTAACATAAATGTTAAATGGTTAAATAACTGCTGCATAGGATCTGCCTAACATAACAAACACCCTATCTCCTTCTGTGATGCTACTCATATGAACAATTGGGTTTTCAGTTCCTAAACTTACTCCCCAACAGTTTATTGCATGGAATGAGAGGCTCGGAGACAATTCACTTTTGTGGATTGAAAAACCCTACAATTTATGCCTGCTCTTTTGAAAGAATTCAGAATTTGAAATTCTGCAAATGTGGTCCCAGACATGCAATTCCAAATCCTAGCGACTCTCCAACTTTTGAAATGCTGGAATTTTGAGAATTACAAAGGCTATTTGCAACTTTAAAAATGGATTAGAATTCAGGATTCCATTTATGGAACATAGCATTTGAAATGCTAAGGGGACAGCTATCATATCAATGTCAAAACTCCCCAACATGAGAGATTCTTGTCAAAAATACCTCTAAAGAGAAGGGCCTGAGTCGCATGTTCATCATTTCTTGTTTCTAGATGGTGTAACTAACTAACTGCTAGGTGCTAATGCAGCATTTCTATACTCAATAAAAATCATGATCACCATTCTCATTAGCATTATCATCATCAAAGTAGTATCCCCTATAAATGGGGTCAACTACCAGGTTCTACTTTCCTCTCAATTAGCAGAGCATTCACTTTGTTATGCCACAACATTATTCTGAAAATCAAAATCGTATCACAAATCATTCTAGGAGGAGAATGGAATTATATCGTAAATCGTATCATGAATTGTAGGAATTTTCTTTTTCTTACAAATCTAAAAAACTAATTAAAAGATTAAAAAAAAGTAATTATCCATAATCCATCCATAGCGACATAAATACAATATCACTTAAGACTACAACACAATCATATGAACACCATTACCATAATGTATACATTACAAATGATGTGTAAAAAGATAAATATGTTTTAAGAGCATTACTTGGAAAAATAAACAAGTTGCAAGAGTTCTGGTTCTCTTTAAATAATTAAATCAAAAAATCAAAATAAAATCCCAACCGTCAATCTTACATGTTAGGATGTCTCCTAAAGTATCAAAAGTGTTCATGAAGAAAAAATAAGGGACCTATGAAGCACGGGTACTTCCAAAATATACATGTACCCGTACCGGGTACTTATCCGTATACGTACCGGGTATGGGTACAGCAAAAAACGTATCGGGTATAGTTAAACATACCAGGTATGTTTTGACTTTATAGGTACGGGATGGGTACGTTTGTCAATACGGGATAAGTACGTTCCTGGTACTTTTGTACGAGGGTTTTTTTTTTTTGTAAAAACTTTTATAAGAGTTTGAAAAAACTAAAAATATAATTTTTAACTTTAACCCTAACCCTTCTCGACAGACTTAAAAGGAAGAGGGCTTTAGCCCTAACCCATCTCCAGTCCCCTCATTTTCAATAGAAAAAAAAAAGAGAAAATGGAAAGGAGGAAGAAGAAGAAGAAGAAGAAGGAAAGAATGCCGGATTATGACATATAAAAAAATAATATTGCTGTTGCTTTTTTTTTTCATTAGGTTGAATTTGTAATGGTATTAAGTAATTGCTGGCTTGTTGCATCTAAGAATTCTAACCTATTTTAACTATTAGCATATTGTATTATTAAAATTTTAAAAATCATAATTATTTAATAGACATACCCCAGCCGTACCCGTATCCCCTTTTTTTAGGATTTTGCCATATCGGGTTACCCGTACCATGCCCATATCGGTACCCGTGCTTCATAGATAAGGAAATACAAAACAATCCCTATGCGTAGAACGAATGCTTTCAGCGAATGCTTTTTCCTTATTCTTCCCCAAAACCTTGCCCAAAATCGCAAAATTTCTTAATAAGAGGTTTTGTCGTCCATAGAATAACCTTCTGAAAATAAAAAACACTCACAAAAAAGGGTGGAAAAGTAAAAGATTACTAATATAAACCATTTCGTTGGGGCAATTCTAATTCTGCTGAATTGCTTGAATTAAAGATTCGATGCAACAAATAACGAATCATAAGATTCATACTTGAATCTTAACATTCACTCAGATATGGGATTCATTACATGGAGACGAATAGTTTTCCTTAGAACTCAATACGAATCATAGGATTCTGACAACAATATGCCACAAAAAACATCAATAAGATAAATAAATAAATTTATAAAGGTGTATAGAGCATCAATTACAATAATCACTAACCTATCATGAAGAGTTCTCACCAGAATTGGTTAGCCGTAAACAAATCATACCAATTACAAGTGAGCCAAAAGTCCAGAAAAGTGTTAACCAAAGATGAGCAAAAGAAAACAGACCAAAAAGGTTCTTTCCAGAAGACAATTTTGCATGGCAGATGCACGATGAACACACCCTGGTCAAAAGATTCAGGAAGGAACATTTATCAGATACACATTTCCTTCCTGGGACCACTTATCAGACACACATTTCCTTTCATCTGTGCCCATTTGTACCACACCCATTGGGCCAATGAAACGTACGCACCAAGCAACATGCTGTTTGTGTGAGGGTTCAATGTGGATCCCACATAATGAATGGCTCAAGCATGAAGGCTGCATGCCACATTTGACCCCTGCACCGCATAGAACCACAACAAAATCATCCAAATTTCTCAAAACACACAGCAAAGCCCTGTTTGGACCCAGGAACACAGTTTCCCTCAAAATCAAAGTACATATAATTGTCTTTACCTGTAATTAGTTGATGATGGGGGCATCAAACCAAGAAGGAAAGTGCGTAGCATGAACTCAATTTGGATGGATTATCCTTTTCTAGGGTTAATTCATCTTGGATTACAAGATCCACCGTTGGATCATAGCCTCGATGAAGATCCATCGTTGGAGGGCTCCCAAGGCATACAAGTAGAAGGCCCCATCTTGGGATGTGCCAAGGGAGAATAGAAGAATTATTGATGTTTAATTTTGATGTTTTAATTTTAATAAGGGCCCCAAGTTGTGTTAGTTCAGTTATGTATTAAAAAGGGGGTCCCAATAGTTGTAGTTTTATTTTAATGTTTGAGAGGAGGGGCCACAACTTAAATTCCAGCAATGGAATTCGTGCAAGGGGGATCCAAATCCTCCCATTCGGCCACTTTGTGTTTCTTTTTTTTGTTTTATTTATTTTATGTCTTGTCTTAAGTGAAGTTGCATCTTTCAATCTCAGCCATTGATTGATTAGGGCTGAGTTTTCTCTTCTTTTAAATATGTAACTCCATCTTGGAAAAGCCATCATTGATGAATAAAAGAACTCTTCTCTTGCTGAAAGCTTCTCAAGTCTTCTTGAGAGATTTTGGATCTTCCTCGCCCTAGTTGGGGAGTTTGGCGTGAGGCCAAGTACATCATCTTCTCTAAGGTATTCTTCCTCCTTCTTTTCTTTTGGTAAAGAACCTCCAGCCTTTCAGTCCAAGAAACCCTTCTTCTCTTCTTCTAAAACTAGCCCAATCTTGGGTTAAGAAGAGAAGTCATCCTAACAGTCCCAGATCTGAATTCTGAACATCATAAACTTCACGATCAGATCTGAAACATAGAGCATGCAGCCAAATAGCCTATGGATCTGAACACATATCATCTTGGACAGATCTGAAAAATACTTGTGAGCCCAAACCAAGAAGCTATTGGCAACCAACTGCTGTATCTCCACATTCAGATCTGAATTTAAAACTTTCAGATCTGAACATTTGATTGATTTAAAATCCCTAGAAGGATTGGTAGTTCCACTTCCTCAAGATCCACCTCCTGATTTGGGGAAAACATTCGCGGGACCGATTTGTATGACGAATCAAGCTAAATACCCATTGCTGAAATTAATATTGCCTTGTGCTGGTGCCAATCTATGCGATTTAATGTGCATGTTATTTGATTTGATCTCTCTCCTTGCATATCATTCATTAATTGTCTAGGGTCCTGCATCAAATTGGTATCAGAGAACAGTTTCTCTAGGGATTTGCATCACGCATACATTACATCGCATTGTGTCTCATTGAACATACATAGTTGTTGCATGCCCACTAGAAGTGGTCGGGAACATCAGCCCCTAGTTTACAGAATGGCAGGTCCTTCTCAATCCAAACCCAGTTCTGACCAGTCCGGTACAGCCATAGACCAATTGCAAAAGATCGTAGAAAGTCTAGCAGCGCAAGTTCAAACCTTATATCAAGGACAAGCTGAACTAACTAATGGGTTTAGGGAACTTGAGCGATCTATTCAGGAGGATGACAGGAGACGTCATCGACGTCATGAGAGAGATGACCATGAGGTGGACCCCGATGGCGAGTCCAATAATGGATTTGATCACAGGGGCCATGGGAGAGATCAAAATCCAGATGGATGGATTTTGAAGAGTGTTAAGGTTGATGCCCCTACTTTTGATGGTCGGATGGACCCACAGGTTTTCTCTGATTGGCTTTCTGATATGGACCATTACTTTAAATGGTATGAAATGTCAGAAGGAAGGAAGGTTAAGCTGGCCACCATGAAATTAGTAGGTCAAGCCCGGATATTTTGGGTCAGCTTGGAAACTAATGAACAGAGATTAGGCCTTCCTGCCATTAATACGTGGGAACGAATGAAGGAAAGATTGAAGGATAAATACCTTCCCCAATCCTACCATGAGAGACTCCTTGATCAAAGGAGTACCTTACGCCAGGGTAGTATGACTGTTCAAGATTACATCACGAAATTTGAGGAATTAAATTTGAGATGTGATGTAAAAGAGGAACAGTTATCACTCCTCTCACGGTTTAGGACAGGTCTACGATCTGAGATCCGGAGAGAGTTGCTTCACCATAGGATCACATCCCTTGCGGACATGTATGAAAAAGCCATGGATTTGGAGCAATATGTTAAACCGCAATTTCCTAAAAGGTTAGACTCGCGCAATTCTGATTCTCGAGTCCATGGCTCTAGCGCGAAGCCTACTTTTGGGAACCCTTCTTTTCAGAGGGGAACATCTAGTGATTCCTCATGGGAACAAAAGGGCAAAGGTTTTGATGTTGATAAGACAAAAAAACTCTCTCAAATCAAGTGCCGCAAGTGCCATGGATATGGACATTATGCTGTTACATGCCCTACAAGAAACTTGTTCATATCAGAGGCCCTTGATGATAGTGATCCGGATGTAGATAACTATGTTCCTAATTTCATTCCATCCGATGATGAATGTGAGGATCCCGAGGATCGTATGTCTTTTCTCCGATTTCTTCCTGCTTACCAAACGGATGAGGAAAAGACACGATCGGGAGTTCATGAGAGTGCCAAAATGTTAGTGGTGAGATGTGCCTTAACCCTACAGGAAGATGAAGATTGGCGCCGAACAGCCATCTTCCACACTTACCTAAAGTGTAATGAACGGAGTTGCAAACTCATAATTGACAGTGGCAGTTGTACCAATGCAGTTTCCTCTAGTACTGTCACTCGTTTAGGGTTAAAGGCTGAACCACATCCTAGGCCATATCGTGTCTCGTGGGTAGACTCCACGTCTATTCCAGTCACCCAAAGATGCTTGGTCCCACTTCAACTTTCCTCTTATAAGGATCAATTATGGTGTGACGTTGTTCCCATGGATGTGGGCCACCTCATTTTGGGAAGACCCTGGTTGTACGATCTTGATGTTACCAATTTTGGTAAATCAAATATTTGTGTCTTCAACTTTGATGGGAGGAAAGTGAAACTTCACCCACTACCTCCTAAAGACAATAATGAGAAAAAGAAGACACCAACCACTGGGTCGAATGATAAGGTTAAGACCTCTAGCGTGGAGCCCAATGAAACAAATAAGGACCCAAAAGGGAAGAATGTTGTGTCTAAGGGTATTCACATTTTGAGCGCCTCCGACTTTGAACGTGAACTCCAGGACACCCTCACAAGTGTCCAAGAGTCTGAAACAGCCATGTTTGCTTTAGTGACTAAAGCAATCCCCACTGAAAAGGCTGTAGAGGCCCCAAGTGAAGTAAACCCTATCTTGAAGGAATTTCATGATGTCTTCCCTGAGGACTTACCCAATGAGCTTCCACCTTTGCGTGATGTGCAACATGCCATTGACTTGGTCCCTGGATCATCATTACCAAACTTGCCCCACTATAGGATGAACCCAATGGAACATGCCGAGCTAAAAAGGCAGGTTGAGGACCTTCTTACTAAAGGGTTTATCCAAGAAAGTAAGAGCCCATGCGCAGTTCCTGCACTCCTCACACCCAAGAAGGATGGCTCTTGGAGGATGTGTGTGGATAGTCGGGCAATTAATAGAATCACCGTTAAGTATCGGTTTCCCATACCGAGACTTGATGATATGCTGGACATGATGGCTGGTGCCAAAATCTTTTCAAAAATTGATCTTAAAAGTGGTTACCACCAAATTCATATCCGGCCCGGTGATGAGTGGAAAACAGCCTACAAGACGAAGGATGGTTTGTATGAATGGTTGGTCATGCCCTTTGGCTTGACAAATGCGCCCAGCACATTTATGAGGGTTATGACACAAGTGCTACGACCATTCATAGGCAAGTTTTTGGTGGTCTACTTTGATGACATTCTCATCTATAGTAGCACCAGGGAACAACATATGGACCATTTGAGGGAGGTTTGTTTAACTTTAAGGGGGGAAAAATTGTTCGCGAATCTTAAGAAATGTGTTTTCTTGTCTTCACAAGTTGTCTTCTTAGGGTTTGTCGTTTCTGCAGACGGGATGTCTCCCGATCCCGAAAAAGTCAAGGCCATTGTAGAATGGCATGAACCGCGAAACATTCATGAGGTGCGTAGTTTCCATGGTCTTGCTACCTTCTACAGGCGATTCATCCGAAACTTCAGTTCAGTAATGGCTCCAATTACTGACTGCATGAAGAAGGGTGAATTTTCTTGGAGTTCCGCAGCCACCAAAGCTTTTCTAGAAATCAAGAAGAAGATGACGGAAGCTCCAGTTATGCGACTTCCTGATTTTTCTAAGGTTTTTGAGGTGGCATGCGACGCTTCAGGTGTCGGCATTGGAGGAGTCCTTAATCAAGAAGGGCATCCTGTCGCCTATTTCAGCGAGAAGCTGAATACGGATCGACAGAAATACTCCACTTATGAAAAGGAATTCTACGCGGTAGTGCAAGCATTAAAACACTGGAGACATTATTTACTACCAAATGAATTCGTTCTGTACTCAGACCATGAGGCTCTGAAGTACATTCAATCCCAGGCCAAGCTGAGATCCAAACATGCGCGGTGGATCGAAACATTACAAGAATTTTCATTTGTTCTTAAACATAAGCCAGGGGTTGAAAACAAGGCCGCTGACGCCTTAAGTCGTAAGGTTGCATTGCTTCATTCCATGAGTGTTAGCGTCATTGGCTTTGAGCGCTTACCGGAAGCATACATTACCTGTCCTGATTTTGATGATCTTTATAAAATGCTTTCGGATAATCCTTTGCACAATGCTCAAGGATTTTTGCTCAAGGATGGTTTCCTTTTCAAAGGAAACAAGTTGTGCATTCCCCGGACTTCACTTCGTGACTTTCTCGTTTGGGAACTGCACGCGGGAGGAATCGCAGGCCATTTCGGTCGCGATAAAACCATTGCCCTTGTGGAGGATCGATTTTATTGGCCCTCTCTTAAACGAGACGTTGCTAAGATTATTGGGCAATGTAGAACCTGCCAACTTGCGAAGCATCGCAAGCAAAATACGGGGTTGTATACTCCGTTGCCCGTGCCACATGCACCATGGCAGGATATTAGTATGGATTTCGTGTTGGGTCTCCCGAATACTCTTCGTAAACACGATTCCATATTTGTTGTTGTGGACCGTTTTTCTAAGATGGCCCACTTCATACCCTGTGCGAAAACCTCTGATGCGTCTCATGTAGCACGCTTATTCTTTAATGAGGTTGTTCGACTTCATGGGCTTCCTTCTACCATTGTGTCTGACCGCGATGTGAAATTCACGAGCTACTTTTGGAAGACACTTTGGATGATCATGGGCACTAAGCTCCGTTTTTCGTCTGCCTATCATCCTCAGACCGATGGTCAAACTGAGGTTGTCAACCGGAGCTTAGGGAATCTTCTTCGGTGTTTGGTGGGTGAACATGTCAAAACGTGGGATGTAATGTTACCGACTGCTGAGTTTGCATATAATAGTTCGGTCAATAGGTCCATTGGCATGAGTCCATTTGAGGTTGTGTTGGGTTATAAACCTAGATTGCCCATAGATCTCATTCCTGTTAATTCACTGCATAGACCATCTGCATCCGCTGAGTCATTTGCACAGCATATCCATGCATTGCATGAAGAGATCAAACGTCGGATTAATATGCACAATGATTCTTATAAAATGGCAGCTAATGCACATCGACGCCATGTTGAGTTCAGCATAGGGGATTATGTTATGGTCCGTATGCGACCTGAACGGTTTCCTTCGGGGACTACAAAAAAATTACAGGCCCGCAGTGCTGGACCATTCAAGGTTGTCAGGAAATTGGGTCCCAATGCCTATGTTTTAGAATTGCCACCTGACTGGGGGATCAGTCCAATCTTTAATGTGGAAGACCTTGTTCTTTGCCATGATCCCATTAGTCCATCCCACTCTTCCCACACTTCTGTGCCCGTCATTCAATCAACCCATGACCCACAAGTCTCCATTGATGTCAACCCATATGATTCAACCCAGTTTGAACAGACTCTTCCCACTCCTCCTACACCTGTTCCTAGCCAACTGAAAGATGTTGTGGAGGATATACTTGATGATACCTTGGTCTCCACCAGACACGGGGGATATCAGAAATATCTTGTCAAATGGAAGGATAGACCTACTACAGATTGCACATGGGTGACTCGTTCTGAGCTACAACGACTCAATCCTGATCTATTGGAGCAGTATGACAGCTTTATTTCGCCAGTGGCGAATTCTTCGCAGCCCCGGGGAATTGATGGGGGCATCAAACCAAGAAGGAAAGTGCGTAGCATGAACTCAATTTGGATGGATTATCCTTTTCTAGGGTTAATTCATCTTGGATTACAAGATCCACCGTTGGATCATAGCCTCGATGAAGATCCATCGTTGGAGGGCTCCCAAGGCATACAAGTAGAAGGCCCCATCTTGGGATGTGCCAAGGGAGAATAGAAGAATTATTGATGTTTAATTTTGATGTTCTAATTTTAATAAGGGCCCCAAGTTGTGTTAGTTCAGTTATGTATTAAAAAGGGGGTCCCAATAGTTGTAGTTTTATTTTAATGTTTGAGAGGAGGGGCCACAACTTAAATTCCAGCAATGGAATTCGTGCAAGGGGGATCCAAATCCTCCCATTCGGCCACTTTGTGTTTCTTTTTTTTGTTTTATTTATTTTATGTCTTGTCTTAAGTGAAGTTGCATCTTTCAATCTCAGCCATTGATTGATTAGGGCTGAGTTTTCTCTTCTTTTAAATATGTAACTCCATCTTGGAGAAGCCATCATTGATGAATAAAAGAACTCTTCTCTTGCTGAAAGCTTCTCAAGTCTTCTTGAGAGATTTTGGATCTTCCTCGCCCTAGTTGGGGAGTTTGGCGTGAGGCCAAGTACATCATCTTCTCTAAGGTATTCTTCCTCCTTCTTTTCTTTTGGTAAAGAACCTCCAGCCTTTCAGTCCAAGAAACCCTTCTTCTCTTCTTCTAAAACTAGCCCAATCTTGGGTTAAGAAGAGAAGTCATCCTAACAGTCCCAGATCTGAATTCTGAACATCATAAACTTCACGATCAGATCTGAAACATAGAGCATGCAGCCAAATAGCCTATGGATCTGAACACATATCATCTTGGACAGATCTGAAAAATACTTGTGAGCCCAAACCAAGAAGCTATTGGCAACCAACTGCTGTATCTCCACATTCAGATCTGAATTTAAAACTTTCAGATCTGAACATTTGATTGATTTAAAATCCCTAGAAGGATTGGTAGTTCCACTTCCTCAAGATCCACCTCCTGATTTGGGGAAAACATTCGCGGGACCGATTTGTATGACGAATCAAGCTAAATACCCATTGCTGAAATTAATATTGCCTTGTGCTGGTGCCAATCTATGCGATTTAATGTGCATGTTATTTTGATTTGATCTCTCTCCTTGCATATCATTCATTAATTGTCTAGGGTCCTGCATCAGTTGATATGACATCAAACCTCACTTACAGGTAACTCAATTATTAAAATGCATAAGCCCATATTTACATGTTTGCGTGTAAAACGAGTAATCTGAAGATCCAAATGGGCCCAAGAAGTAAGCGAAATGGCAACATTAACAAAAAGGGCAGGAACCCAAACATATCATTCATCCCAATTTCACATCCAAAAAGGAAAATCACAAAATCTTCACTTCAAAAATCCGTTCATGTTCATTCAAAAACTAAAAGCAGTACCAAAATTACGTCCAAAGTGGTTCTTTCACGAGCTACAACAACGTCGCGGCTACGCCCTGCTTCCCCGGAGCTGCTTGAGTGCCTGAAATTCGGAAAAAAGAGAATCCAAGTGAAGCAATTGCAGTGAAAAAGAAGCAAAACCAAACAACACAGACATTGATGGCGTTTCTCATGCCTTCTCTGAAATTAGTCTTGAATCGGCGAGGCAGGTGCCGCAGGTACCGCATCCGTCCCGTTCCGGTCGTCTTCCTCCGAATCGCCTTCACGCTCCAGTTATCTGGAATCCAAATCGAACAACAACAGAAATCTAATCTAACATCTTTTGCGTGTAAGAGAGCAAGATTGAGATTGGAAAGCTTACATTTGCGGGTCCGAGCGGCGGGATAACCGCAGGCGGCGCATCTGCTCTTCTGGAGATGGAAGCTGCGGCGGCCGCAGCGGACGCAGAGAGTGTGGGTTTTGTTCCTTCTCTTTCCGAAGCTTCCCGTTCCTTTTCCCTGCTCACATCACACCAAAAACTAGGGTTTTGGAGCAGATACAGAGAAAAGAGAGATCTAAGGTTTAGGGTTTTAGGAGATGTAGGATTTCAAATGGCTTTTCTTACTTACTTACTTACTTACCATGCTTTCAGCTGCCGAAACCCTAGGATTTGGGATCTGGGGGTTTTGCTTTTATAGATTTATAGCAATGCAAGGATGACTTCTTGATTGCGTTCAGGTTGGCTCGAACCGACTTCTTGTCCCTTGGTCTGGTTTCGAGTCGGACGTGATCAAAACGGGTGCAAGTGCTCAACCGACTAATTGGTTCGATGGTGCGGGCATTTCATAGCCCACCTGCCAACCCAATATGAGACCACTAGGTTGGAGTTGTCATCATGACCTTAATCAGAAATGTTAAGAGGCGAATTGCCAAATTAAATTTGAACAACAACTGTATGCGAATTTAGGAGTTTTTTTTATCTTTATTCAAAAGAGGAGATCACTATTTTACGAAGGATGGATGGCGCCGTCAAGGAGGTGGGCCCAAGAAATAGTCATGTTTCAAAAGAATTGGATAGCCTTAAAAATTATAAGATGGATGGCAGTAATGAATTTTTAGTGGGTCCACTATGGTTATTTCCTCAAGCAATTTAGCTGGCCCACCTAAAAATGATATTTAAAGTTAAACTTTTGGAACTAAAATTGTATTCAAAACTTCTTATAAAATTTTAAAATAAGTATACCCCTCCACCTGTGCCTGTGGACATAAACGTGCCCACTATTGTTTTTGAGATCTAAATTTCTTTTGTGTGCATGCCACTCGTGATGTAGCCAATATAATGAAGCATCCTCCAGCATGACGTACACTATCTGACACAGTAAACGTTCTAGTGCATGGCCATCGCCAACCAATAATCACTTGTGAAAACATGATTGGTCAATTAAATAAACTAAAAACATAGCAAAAAAGTTTATCACAATTCAACCACTACCCTGGGTCCATAATTTGCTTTTGAAGGTACGGGATTGAGCTGCGCTACGACATTGGGATCATTATCTAAATACCCAAGCAAACTAAAAGCCAATTAGGGGTGCTTATGGGCGGAGCCTGCCAGGGCCCGACCAGGTCCGACCTGCTTTTGGGATGGGATTGGAACTTATATTTCACTTCTTGAGTATCTTGAACTAGATTGTAGGCCTGTTTAATATTTGGGCCTTGAGTGAAGTCATTAGAACCAAAAACCCAGCCAGGCATGTGCCATGCTAGTAGTGCTCGTGCTTCAATGACTATTTGCTCAAGCAAGTAATAAAATGCCAAAAACATGGTGGAAGACTTGACTGGGCTTTGGCTTGACATGTTTCAGTTCAGCTAGACTCCAACCAAACACTTATCACTCATTTGGGCCAAGCCGGATGTGGGCTTGTATTTGTAAAGTGGTGGTTATGCCCATATACTCCTTAATGCACCCAGCCTAGCCCATGAACACTCCAAATTTCATTTGTTAGATCAGCTTGAACTAATTTAATTTAAGATGAAGCAGCTGCTAATCTACCCAATCCCAACAATGGAAAGGAATACAGTTAGGCAAAAAAAAAAAAAGAAAAGTATACACTAATGCCCACGTGCAAGTTTCCATCTGTTTCTGGATGAGTTACTTTGAGCTAAGTGAGCCCTCATCCATATTTGATCAAAGCTACTCAAACAGATAGTCAGCCAAATTTTGTTCTACTTTTCCAACACTATTGTTGGATCAAATTTTGCGTACAATGTGTATGCTGCATGAAGGGCTTGTTTTGCTATTATGAAAAAAACAAAGTACTTTTCACTTTCCACGTGGCACCAAAAGGCCAGGAGAATGCTGAGATGGGTCCCACCATTTCCCTGATATTTTAACCTTATCTTTAGATATTCTTCCCTTTCATGATCATTAATTCCTCTAATCACTGATTATGATTAGCGTACTTTGGAAAATCACCCCTCACACTACATGTCCGAAATAGGAAAAAAATATCAAACGAGAGTCCTACAAGCCTACTGACTGATCCAGCACCAATACCTTTGCCTGCAGATATTTTATACTACTAAACACAGCTTACTTACGTTACCAATGGGGCTATGGCTAATTCTATATATAAACTTTGAGTCAGAGAAAGCTTACATCTTTTTTCCAATGGCCATGGATGCTGCCTTCTCCAACCTCCATTTCTCTCCCTTGCCCTTCAAAGACACCTCCATTTCTCGGCATGTGCCCAAGTTCCATCCTTTTCTCTCTCCAAATACGTCCAAACTCAAAGGATTTCAGCTTCTCCGGCTGAAGAACGGATGCCAGCCATCTCTCCGGCCGAGCTGTCGAGCTTTCAGATCTGAAAGCTGAGTACGAAATCTGAGAGAGATGGAGTTGCAGGGAAGGATATTAGATTGCAGTCGAAGAAGGGTAAGGGAGCTGCTTTCTGCCATTGAAATGGCTCCTTCTTCGTGTTTCTGGTCCGTAGAAATCATTTTGTGGAGGGAAGGAGTACCGAAGTGCAGTGGCCAAGGTGGCAGAGATTTTCTCATATGTGAGTGAGAGTTTTCTGCTGCTTTTCTGCTTTTTATTTAACAAATGGACCACATGAATATTTTCAATTTTGCATGTATCCCTCACCCTATAGTAAGGGATGAATATGCATGAACATTTCTCTACAAGCAGTTTCTACAAAATGAACATTTTGAGAAGGTTCTGTTATTGTTTAGATAAATTAGCTCATAGTTAGCTTAATATCAAAGTTCATTTGCTGATTTAATGGATGTTTTTCTTGAGATTAAAGTTCTTTAATGAGGGTTGGAGCTTGCTAAGATTTGTTTTAGATTAATGTTCCACATAACGTTGTGTTCAAATGGAAATTCATTGGACTCTTGTATGCAAAACTTTCTTGAACTTGATTAGAAGTTTCTGTAAGATGTGTGTTGCAGGAAATATTATAGTTGATGAGACATTCTGAAGTACATTTGAGCCTTATATCTCAGTGATAGCACAGTAACATATATATATATATATATTGGCTTCTTATGTAAGTCGTTTGTAATTTTCATTTTATCAGACAAGTGCGGATGGCGTTAAGCAAAAAAAAAAAAAAAAAAAAAAGAGTGCTTATGGCACGGAGGAAGGTCTTATTAACTCAGCCTTCAGGCTGTGGGTTTCAAGGCAAGTTACCAATATATAAAAAAAATGTCATTTTATTATTAAAAAAAACATTAAGTTGACACTTGATGGTTTAAATTAAATTTTGTACTAGTCCCTTGTGAATAATATGTGGGGCAATAATTGATGTGCCTTAATCCAATTGTTCTCAGGAATGATCTGTATGCATCCCTTAATAGTATAATTTAAATTTTAAAGCTTCCCTAATTCCATTTAAATACTTCCCTTTGATTTGTTTTGCAAGGTAACATTGTTGGTTGTATCATATGGGTGATGAAGTCCCTTAGCTCATCAACTTCTAACTTATATTTGTTCTATTATTCCTTTTTGAATGCCTAGTGTGCTTCTCATTGTGGAAAGTACCTTCTGACCATGTTGAGCACAGGAGTGATAGTTGCCATTGGATTCCAATTGTCAGGTTTGTAGGTGTGATATCTTTGTGCGGAAATCTTTTTATATGCAATGTTTTATTCTCTGAGATTCTGATTTTATTTTAGTTGCAATTTTATAGGTGGTGACGGTCAGATGAACACTTTGATTTGGTATAGCTGGCTTGGTGGAATTATAATTGGAACAATGGTAGCAGCAAACATGGTCTCAGAAGATCATAGCAAAGCATGCCCACCGAATGTTGTCATTACTGTAAGGTATTGCATCCTTTATTTTAGTTTCACAGGACAATGCTAAAAAAGGTTTAAATTGGGAATCTTCTTTATTTATGTAAATTATCCATACAGGTTTCATTTGTTTATCAATCTATGGAGAACTACCATGGAAAAATACATGCATAGTAATCAGAACATTGATATGTTTATGTGCTTTCATGTTCCTTCAAATCGAAAAGCATGAAATAACGCACTCGTCTGCTGCAATTCAGCCGATGAGATTGACACACATGTTATTCATTAATATGGCATGCATTACTTACATTTTTCTAAATAATAAACTATACTTTGGAAATTACTAATAGATAACTCTCTAGTGATACAAGTCATGTCATGGAGATTTTATGCTGCTGCATTATCTTTTGTTTGTTTCTAACTTCCTCATTCCTGCCTCAGCACAAGGGGACCGCGTTATTGTTGCTTTGCGCAGGTGCTGTTGAGAGCTTTTATGTGTGCTTCAGTATTGACCTTTCTATATTTGCCATCTGTGATAATCATTTATCCTACTCACCCCTTGGATCTTCGGACGCAACCTCGAGTCAGTTAATACAACTGTGGGAGAACTTGAAAAGAACCTCAAGAAGGGTATCCTCACAGCAGGTGGGACATCTAAGATGCATATGGCGCATGTGAAGGTTGTGGGAATCACTTGTGATGTTTGTCAACCTGATGACGTGAGGAAGCTGGCAAACTTTGCTTCCAGTGAACTTGGTTCAATAGATATCTGGGTCAGTATTGTCATTCATGTTCTTTGGAACTCATTTTGTCCACTCAGTTGGCTCTTGCATCCATTGATTTACTTATCATACATAACAATTTATATTAGTTTGCTGTTTCCATGTACACCAAAAGGTGTGTAATTGTACATTTGCAGATCATAGATGGTAGATGCGCCCATCATGTTGGTGATCACTTCAAATAGATGGTAGATATTTGAATTTCTATGGTCTTCTTTGGAAGCCATGACATCATAGCCAGACATTTCGGTTGGATCATATTTTTAATATTTGATTTGTTTTTGGTAGAAGAATAGTGCCGCAAGTTTAGACTTTAGATATAATGAATCATTGACTGCCATTAAAAGAAGCATATGATTTTGGTACCGATATGACGAGCTCGCGTATATACACTTGTTTCTTCTTGAATACTGAGTAGAACCAGGTTCAATTTCTGATATTGCTTGCCCTTCATCAGGGAGCTAGAGATCCATATATCACAGGAATAGTTTATTGATAATAATGAATTCATATTTCTGTGGTTGGGGAATTTACTCGCTTTCCTCCATGTAAACTGGTATTGGAGGGAAATGGCAATCTCAGGTCTGGCTTAATGCGTCAGAACTAATGAGTGCATTTGACGCACTAATGAGTGCATTTCTTGATCTTGTTGGACAGATTAACAATGCCGGCACCAATAAATAAAGGTTTTAGACCATTGCTGCAGTTTACCGATGAAGATATTGATCAGGTGTGTATTTCCTAACTGCTCATCTTTCTTATAGCCTTAAGATGGATTTTAAGTAAAGCTTTACACAATCTGATATAAGAGAAGTGTTATGCAACAATATTTAGTAGGCATGCATGTTAATGTAATGCAATACAGAAACGGTACCGTATTTTTGCATGGTGTTGGCAATGCTGTTCTATAGGATTACATTCTATTAGGATACTGCTACAGTACTATTAGGCCAAAACTAAGATTGACCTGGCTTGGTATAATTTTGGTGCTCCCTTTTTTTGTGTTATGGCCCTCTTATGGTCCAATGCCCTCAAAACTCACTACCCACCTATGAATTGGCACTTACCCATGTTTGGCACTTATCCTATGTCACATTCACCATTGTTGAATCTCCAGAAAAAGGGTCAGTGTAAGGGTAAAACCTTTAAAATTGAGAGGCTCCGAAAACCAGAGGTATGGTAAAACGGTAGAAAGGGGCTGATTTGGCTCAACGCTTATCCATGTTGTGATATTCATTCCCCTACTGCTGTTGTGTGCTATGATCCAGGTGGACCACTTAAGGGGGAAGCACAAAAATTTCATAAACCATGGTTGATAGATACTAGTCCTACCAGTACTATTACACAAGGAGCAATGATCCCATCTCTGCAATTACAGTTATAGCTGTAATATGGTCCCTGATCTTGGCCTACTTTTGGCGACTTACTGATGCATAGGAATTCTTGATCAAGAAATAGTATTGGAGAAATCACAGAATTGAATGGTCGAGTCCAGAAAAAAAGACCTCAAAGTAAATGATAGAAAATCTAGTCTAACTGCCCATTTTATGGGCCGTCAAACTGATGTGTTGGATCATCTAATCAGGAAGATCGCAAAGTGAGGGTCCACAAAATCGAAAAAGTGAATTAGTAGCTTATGATGTTTCTATGAGAACAATAATAATGACTACTGTTCTATAAGATGGGTCAAGGTGTGTCTGCTCACTGAACATGGAACTGAGCGGCGGATAAATTAGTTTTCCCCTATTTGAAAATGCACTATCCTTGTTTATAATATGTATTTTTGGAAGTAATAGGCAGTAAATTTTTTTTTTAATCAGTCGCGGTGAATTTTATTAGAAAATTCCAAAAGCACCACCCAAAGGGAAAAGGGGTCCCAGGCTTAAGAGCACTATACCGAGGACCTCATTAGAAAGAGACAACTACAACCCAAGGAGAACTCCTATCCAACCCCTGCTTAGCAAACTGTCCACAATTGAATTCACTGATCTAAAAATATGACAAAACTCAACCTCCAATTGGGAAGAAACAAGCTTGATCTCATTTAAAATGAACTGAAACCTCCACCGGTTCAGAATAGGGCTTGAAATTCAGGAACTAGCATTCATAGAATCACTTTCCACCACAAGCCTGCCATGAAAAGAGGATATCTTTTCACTTCAAGCTTTATGACTTAAAAAAGTACTACAAGACATTCTTAATACAGATAATTTCTTCTTAAATTTATGTAGTGCTTGTGTCTAGATAGATAACCTTATAAATTCAAAGCAAAAGATTTCAGATTCTTTTTCCCAAGTTTGACTCACTGACTACATCAGATTGTCTCAACAAACTTGTTCGGTTCTTTAATTTGCACACGAGAAGCTATGCGCGTCATGAGCACCCAGGAAAAAGGGGTTCACAAATTTAACATGGATGGTGCTTGTTCTGGGGGATCAAGTACCCCTTGGACAGCTATGTGAGTTTCACTTGTTTTGACTTCACTGGCATATTTTCTTGTCTGGTCTATTGCAACTATTTGATGTCAATAATGTTTATGCACTTCCTGTATTTCCATTTGATTTGTAGTTATGGTTCAACCAAGTGTGGTTTAAGGCAGCTTCAAGCATCACTTTTAAGGGAGTGCAAGCGTTCCAAGGTTGGAGTCCATACAGCGTCTCCTGGCATGGTCCTGACTGATCTGCGTTTGAGGTAACCTTTATGCTTCCTGTTTTTGCCGCACTGCCATATCCAAAATAACTGTTGTTTTGCTTACAGTGATCATTTTCAGAACCATGAGTTTGTGAGTTCATATCGCCAATCAAAGAAGAAAAGGGGGTGGTTTTGCGGACTTGAAAATTTTGCATCTACAATTTTTATTTTTATTTTTTTTTCCTTTCTAGTTTTGAAAATCCAGCTTGAGGGTTGAGTCCAGGTTTCGAAGTTGATTCATTTTTAATCGTTCAATTATTTTGCATTTAAAAATGTCAAGATGTGTGGCCGTGCACCAACCAAAAGTATTGTTTCGCCCCCTTTAACTTGATCGAATCCTTGGGGTTGAGCCTGCTGTTAAAGGACGATGCTCATGGTCCAGAGCTTTCTTGCTGACCAGTAGAAAGGAGGACAAGTAGAGAGAATTGAACTTCGTCTTGATTGAATCTTTAAATTCTGAACTGTGGATGCATCTGCAAAGTGCACTCTCAAATACGACATAGTAATTGTTACCCTGTTCGCTATTTCTTGTATGGACAATCCTCTTGATCACTGCTTGCATACTGGTTCTAATTATTATCCGGTTGGCTATTTCTTGTATGGACAATCCTCTTGATCACTGCTTGCATGATGGTTCTAATTATTACCCTGTTGGCTATTTCTTGTATGGACAATCCTCTTGATCACTGCTTGCATGCTGGTTCTAATTATTACCCTGTTGGCTATTTCTTGTATGGACAATCCTCTTGATCACTGTGCTGGTTCAACTTTAATGCACTGGTTCAACTCTTAAAAATAAAAAAAATGTTCAACATCATCTGTGAGCTTCCAGAAACAGTGGCAAGAACATTAGTTCCAAGGATGCGGATGGTGAAGGGGAGTGGAAAATCAGTAAATTATTTAACACCACCTCGGATCTTGCTTGCTTTAGTCACTGCATGGCTTCGTCAAGGTCGAGGGTTTGATGACCAGGTAGTTTCAGGCTCTCATCTTTTTAGTTCGGAAATATTGGTTAAAGTTTTCCTTAAGTGGGTCTGGTGAGTTTTCTCTATTTGGCAATTTGTTTGCTTGGAGAATATAGAGACAAGCTACCACATCCCACCCATTGTGTTGTCTACCTCCAGCAATTTATATATACACTACAGTTTACTTGTCTAGTTGTGCTTTCTGTACAAGTATTGTTTTCCTGCTCTGTAGTTTACACCTCCATGTGTTTTTTCTTATTTCTGAGGACCCTTGAAATTTTTGTCTCTGACTTTTGTAATTATTTTATTAGGGCCCTTTTTCGGTAGAATTTCTGAGGGTCTTTAGCAACTATTTTTGGTTGCATAAGAGCCTCACAAAAGATAAGAATTGAATTTTGAACCCAGTGCAAGTTTAAAGTCTCTCTCTCTCTCACCTTAGGTCTTGTCCCAACTATATTGAGGCCAGCTACATAAAGCGAGGACGTCGCCTAAGTCTATCCTGGACCAAATCCTCTAAGAGGTTGTATTTCTTTATATCTATCCTTATTAATTTCATTCATGCCCTCTTAGGCCTACTCTTTTACCCTAAAAGGCCATCAACTTGCATTGAAAAAACTTGTCTTCGCCGACGTCCTCGCTTGTCAACATTGGACATGTCTAAACTATTGTCCAAACTATGTCAAGCGAGTCTCTCCATATTATATAGATATCATAAAAAGAACTGCTATACTTACTCTCCCAATTACTCTCTATTTTTTTTTTCTGTAGTTCACATCTATCTAAGATCTGATGTGGGCCACATTCAGGATAAATGTAAACCATAAAAAGCACTAGGGAGTAGGTAGAGGAGTAAATGGGGTGTAAGTGTAACACTCCTCTATAATATAATATAACAATAATGTATTATATCTATGTATAAAGGTGCGCTGAACTAACTTGAACTCACCTAGCCCACCTATGATCACGTTACCCCGTTACACCCACAATACACCTACCCTCCCAATATTGGCACAAACCCAAATTGTAGTTTATCCAACCACTGCTTACTGTTGGATTGAAATCCAAAATGGTCCCTTCAAAAATCATTATACTCGAGGATCATAGATCAAGGGATCTTTCCATCCCCCACGACTACCATGATTGTAATGGCTTTGGGTGGACCCAAGGTGAGTTCATTGCACTTGTGGCTGTGATTCCAAGATGAAAACTCCAAATATATGTCTCTCTGTTTGCGTGTCTGGAAATGTGGCATGCGCTGATTTCGACATTAATATGTTTTCAGGGAAGAGCATTATATGCAGCAGAGGCAGATCGGATCCGGAATTGGGCTGAGAGCCCGGCTGGATTCTCTTTTACTGATGCCATGGAGATGACACAGATAACACTGGGTGTCTGTATTTTCACTCTCTGTTTTCTGTGCCTTCATTATCCTCTCCAGTTCTTCTGGCTCAATGCCAGGCACGTAAATGTACTTACCTGCCATTGTAATCCTCCAAACGAAAACCATTTTACTTCTGCCTTTCTTGATCAAGGGAGTGCCAAGATACCCCAGAGATTCCATGACTAGGGATTAAAAAGTACAAATCCTTTGTCTGCTGTCTCTTTTAACCACACTAGCTTTACCATGCTGTGTATTTATGTTGGCCGGCATTCTCCATTGAGAAGCCTGTATGCATCATTATCATCATTAAAGCTTTGTCCCAATTATTTTGGTAATTAAAAAGCCTATATCACATGTAATTAATTCCATTGTGGATTTGTAATGATATTCCTAACTGATGCCTTATATCCAGGCAAATGACTATTCTCAAAGTTATATAGAATTTTTTTTTTTAGTGTAAAGGTTATATTGGGACTTGAAAGGTTTTTGGTGAGGCAGGGACCAAGACTACCACCCAACTTGTATGGACTATGAACTGAACTTGAGAAACTGATGGTAATTTCAAACGATGCTAACGGCAAATGGCAATTTGAAACGATCTGAACAGTAACTGAAATCCAAGCGTAAAAACTTGAAAACCTCATGACGATATCTATCAATGCTAGAACATCAGGCTTCTTACGAATTGGAATAGGTTAAGTCCAACAGGGTGCAACTGCAACCGCAATTCATTCCTTGTGTTGGGGGTCGCTTTAGCCTCTTGCATTTCCAGGTAGAAATGAAATTCCAAAGTTCACTTGTTTGATGCTCAAATTTTGGCTTGATTTGACTTTCACCTCATGAGAAGGCTCCAAAATCGAATGGCTGGAATCAAGCCGAAATTTATGCAGTCTTTAATCTGTATGGAATGCCCCTTCTATTTAATCATCCACTCTGTTGTGATTTTCTGAACAATCACCCGTTGTGCGCATCCACGGAATTACAAGATCAAACACGAACAAGCCACACACAAGAAGAGACACGAGATTTACATGGTTCACCCAAACAGGGCTACATCCACGGGCACAGGAGGACGAACATCTTCACTATGACAAGTAAAGCATACAAGAGATTCCCACACTCTCACCTCATCTCTCCTAAGTGGTGTGGGAACACCACGAGCAACTGCCGCCGCCGCCGCCGCAAGGTCTAGGGTTACAGACTATACATATATATAATCTCCGCTTTCTTGGCCACCAAGAAAGCCCCGGTACAAGTACCAAAATACCCTTGACCTTAAACCAGTCCCTGGCTAACCCAGTGGACTCATCCGTCTAAACCGGAATACAAGACATAAACCTAACAATCTCCACCTTGGCTTGAATTCCGTACAACTCGAGCTACTAGGAGATAAAACCGGCAATGTCTTCACGTATCTTGCTGAATGGTACGTCACTGCACCAACGATACAGTCTTCTTCAACATTTTGACATGTTGAACCAGCACATGAACTTTGAACAAAGTTCATCTCGTCAAACTCCACTTCGAACTAAAAGCTCGAAACCATTGACGAATCTGAGTGATATCTGAATCACTCACCATCTTGCCCTATCTTCAACATCACTGTGAAGATCCAATCACCACAAGCATGCAAGCAAACAGATCGGGAATACAAGTCCAGATGACTCCATTGCAGAACAACCTCTGCCTCCGAGCGGTCAAAAACTCCATTTGACCTGGCCTCCGATCAACTGCTGATACATCAGCTCCTCCTTGCTGCTTTTCCGGCTTGGCTCTGGCAAGATGAATATCATCACATGCAATCATGTGAACCCCAAACGAACAACTTCATTTGAATCAGCAAACCCTTTGCAACTAGGCCGGCGACTCCTATTATTGGGTTTGCAACAACAACCAGGTCGAGTAGACCTGATTCTAGCCTGAATCCACATCTGTTCAGATCTCCTCTAAATTTCTGCATCAAACTATAGATCTCGTCAACACGAGCACGCTGGAAGAAACGGATCTGAAATCCGACTCAGGATGGCTTCGATATCGCAGAAATAAGTTTCTACGCTCCAATCGGTCAAACATCCTCCTTGACTGTCAAACAGCCAATCAACCTCTTCCACTGCATAGATCTACTCGAAACGAGTCTGTAGGCGCAAACGGATCTCCGATCGGACATCGGACGATCAAGATATTGCAGAAACAATTTCAGCCGCAAATCTGGTCAAATCTGCATGTTGACCGATGATGACGTCACTGCTGACGTCACTGCACTGTCTGCTAGGCTTCTGGAGCGGACCCGGGTCGGGTTCACCTGACCCGAACTGATCTGAACTCTTCTCGCTGGGCTTTGCGCACATGGGTCAAGTCGAACCTGAACTGACCCGGCCTGAACTTGCTGGCTGGGCTGGACCATCTGCTAACGGGTCGGGTCGGACCTGACCTGACCCGGAACCAAACTTGCTTTGAACTGCTGGGCTTTGATGCTAGCGGGTCGGGTCGAACCTGACCTGACCCGGAACTGAACTCGCAGCCAGTCGACTGGGCTTGTACCACGGGTTGGGTCTGACCCAACCCGAAACCCGGAACCCGAACCCTTCTTCTTCTTCCTCTTTCCTCTGTCTAGTTCTGCAACAGGGATGTCCGAGTTCTTCGTCCTCGGTGACGGTCAAGTGATCAGCGGTGGGCTGGCGGCGGGGTACAGCAGCGGTAGACGGCGTCCTCTCCGGCGACAAAGGCGGCGAGAATCCCGGCGGAGATCTCGGTGGTGACTTCAACAGTGGAGGCGCGCGATCTTCGGGTCCACTGCGCAGATCTGGCAACCTCTCTTCGGCCGTTTCTCTGTCTGATCCGGGCGGAGCAGCATCGGCAGACGAGGTCGGTGATGGCGCTGCTGCTTGGCAGCGGTGGCGGCAGGCAGGGAGGAGCAGGCAGACAGGCGTCTTTTTTTTTTTCTTCTTCTGGTCTTCTTCTGTTTTCTTCTTCACAGCAATGATCAGGACTGAGAAGAACCCCTTTTCCTCTGATTCCAGCCAAACCGAAGAACCCCTCTTTCAGTCCTTTTCCGTGGTCTCGGGCAAACACGAGAACCAACCTTCTCTGTGAAGCGTCGCCCACCCGGGTTCGGGCGGATCTGATGCATGCTTCTCTGTTTGAAGAAACAGAGATCCCAAACTTCTCAAATCTGGTCGACCGAGAAATCCTCTGTCGTCTCCGATGATCAGGCAAACCCATTCTCCTACAAGAACACTTGCAGAAAAATCCAAATCCTCTGTTGCACTCTTCTCCGATCCAAGCTCAACAAGATCCGATCACATCCACAGCGGTCAACTCTAAGATCTGAACGAAACATGTGAATCCTTTTTCCTCCGAGACCGGAAAACCTAATCTCGTCTTCTTCTTCTCCGATGGTGGCCCAACCAGGATGGGCACAACCTCCAAGCCACTGAGCAATCTCCACCTCGCTCAGGAAACCCAAGGAATACCAACATCGGCTCTGATACCAATTGTTGTGATTTTCTGAACAATCACCCGTTGTGCGCATCCACGGAATTACAAGATCAAACACGAACAAGCCACACACAAGAAGAGACACGAGATTTACGTGGTTCACCCAAACAGGGCTACATCCACGGGCACAAGAGGACGAACATCTTCACTATGACAAGTAAAGCATACAAGAGATTCCCACACTCTCACCTCATCTCTCCTACGTGGTGTGGGAACACCACGGGCAACTGCCACCGCCGCCGCCGCAAGGTCTAGGGTTACAGACTATACATATATATAATCTCCGCTTTCTTGGCCACCAAGAAAGCCCCGGTACAAGTACCAAAATACCCTTGACTTTAAACCAGTCCCTAGCTAACCCAGTGGACTCATCCGGTTAAACCGGAATACAAGACATAAACCTAACACACTCTAGTGCAAGTGGCAGAAGCAGTATCTATAATGTGAGTTGTGCTGCGGTCAGGTGGTCCTAAAATGAGCTAGAATGCTAGATATTGACTTGTGATTTTCATGATTAGGTAAACGATCATCATCATCAAAGGTCTAAAAATCTACCATGTAACCTCTAATTAAAGTTTATTTAAGATTATTTTAGTGTGTCATGCCATGATTCTTTAATATAAATAAAAAATTGGACATGATTCCTTGAGCTGTCCGGTTGACTCCAGTTCACTGGGGGCTGACTTTAAGATCGAATTGAGAGTTTGCCAGCTACATTATAAGCATCACATCTACCATTCAAACCTCTATATCAGTAGATATAGTTGTTACTATTTAAAAAGATTTTTCGATCTTAATCTGTCAATATTTAAATCATTTGCATAATATTTTCTCTAAATTATAATTTATTAAAAACGTTTATCTTAAAATCATTTACCATCGAAAAGAAGGATATTTGATTTTATTCGTGAATCCGATGCTTCAATTCATCACAATTTTGAGCCCTTGATAGAATGTGTTGCATTGAATTCTCATAAATTATGTACCAAACAAACATATGAAAAAAAAATTGCTTGATATGATTTTATGAAAAAATGGAGCCTGTGGTAATTAAAGTCAAATGGGCCGGACTGAGACCGTAGCTGGGACCATTAAATGCCGTGGGTGCCACCCATGACTCATCTTGCACGAGCAGATGGTGTGATGGTAAAATGAAGGGAGTGGGGAATGGCAAATTGGTCACTATAGCATGTGACCTTCCATTCCAGTCTGTCCGTGACGAAGATCCCTCTCTATTTCTCTGTTTGGCGTCGTTCCGTTTTCTCTCTGCATTTCCAATTCCCTTCAAACCCAAACGAGACCAAAAACCCCCAATTTCATAACCACTTTCGATCTCGATCTCGATCTCGATCTCGATCTCGATCTTGATTTCTAGGGTTTGCTTGTCGACGAACCCTAAGTCCTCGATACTTCGAGTAGTTTCGAAACCCATGGCGTCTCGAAGGCGGATGCTTCTTAAGGTCATAATCCTCGGAGACAGCGGGTAAAATCTAGGGTTTCTCTTCTTCTTCTTCTTTTTCGATTTTTTCTAGATTCCCCAAATTGTGGGGTATCTCTTAGTGCTTTTGATCATTGTTCTTCTTCCCCGGATCTTAAGCAATACAAATCTCGATCTCATTTAAGATGCTCGTTGTTGAATTTTGGTTTTTTCTGTTTTTCCTACTCGGTTTCTAATTTGTGGTTGTGATTGCTTCTGTTTTATGTTTGATAGGGTTGGAAAGACGTCTTTGATGAATCAGTATCCTTAAACCCTAGTTCTTATGTTGTATGTATCTGCGGAAGCTTTTTTTTTGGTGGCTAACAGATGTGGAATTATGGGATTTGTGTACTTTTGATATGGGTATTTTTTTTTTTTTTTTAGTTTTGGGGTGTGGATTTTGTGTGGCCTTAATTGGTGAATTTAGATATGTGAATAGGAAGTTCAGTAATCAGTATAAGGCGACCATTGGAGCGGATTTCTTGACAAAAGAAGTCCAATTTGAAGACAGGCTGTTTACTTTGCAGGTTTGTAGTAGTCTTTAAAATATATGTTTTTTTGTTTATGAATTTCACATTCTTTGTCTCCTGATTTTGGTGAAAGATGTTGGCTTTTGTTTTGTTTCTGCGATTTGATTGATTTGTTTTATTAGTGCCTTTAATGAGCTGTTAAGAGCAGTGTTTTGGAAGATTATTTTATGGTTTGGGCGGCATTGTATTTTTGGGGAAATTCTGTTTCTGGTGCAAACCTTAATAGTGGTAATGTGGCCAAACAGAGGGGAGTGCTTTCTATGCAGAATTTCCAGGCCAGATGGCCGAAGAAGCACACAGTAGGGCCTTGGTTTCTGTCACCAATAAGTACACATTGTTACCAAAAGAGAAGAAAGCCCAAATTTAATTAAACTGGTATACATATGTATTTAACGAGATTGTTTGACTATATTAAGAACTTCACCACACACACCACTATTCTTTTTTTTCTTTTTTTTTTCCCTCCACGTGTAAGGTAAGTACTCACGCACCCACACAAGTCCCTCATCATCAGCGCTATAGCCGGTGGTCGTTCCTGGTTGTTTTTGTAGAAGGAAGGTGAGTATTACAGTCGGGGGTTGATCCCTGGTTGTTTTTATGGAAATGAGGTGCCTCACTAAATGAGCTACCAGTGGATTGGCAATCTCATATTTTATTTGGTTAACTGCCTGATGCAGTCTAGGGCCCAGCCGCCTTTCAGCCCCCTCTTCCACATTAAATTAGGATTATTATTATTATTATTAGGAAAGTTTCTATTTTTTTTAGCCTAGGGTTTTCTTGCTTATTAAGATTGTTTTCCTATATATATTGCTTTGTAGAGAAGAACTTCAGGGAGAGATTGGATTGATTAATAGATTTGGGTTTTTTCCCAGAGGTGTTTCCTCGTGTGTATTGAAGTCTTCGTGACAATTCGAAGTGTCGTTGGACACGTGCTCCGGCACCTCCACGCAGCCCTAGCCCTTGGGCTGCATCAGATTGGTATCAGAGCCCTTGGGTTTCCACTGCCACCCCCATCGACCCCTCTCAGTCAATCCCGCACCAATCCTTCGTCAAATCCGCAACCCTAAAACCTAGATCCCATCATCCCAGACAACCCCCTTTCCAATCCACAAAATCCAGACGCCGGCCCCTTTCGACAACCCTTCCTGACTGTCATCCTTTCGGCCGTCAGCGGAGCACAACCCTATCCTCTAAATCTTCTCCCGAATCCTCCTGAGCACCCAACCATTATCGCCGGCCCAAATCCACCACCAAAACCCCAGACCCTGCGGATTCCCACTTTCCGGCCACACCCACCTTCCTTGCCCCTCGCTGGCCGTACGAACCCAACCCATCCTCCTCACAGAAAACCCCCTCCTCTGCCGAATCTACAGTCCTGATACCCAATCCATTGCCCCAGGACCCAAACCGACAAAACCCTAATCTTTCCCACCCCCGATCCTCATCAAGACATCGCAGAGAGAGGCGCAGGAGCCGAAACAAAACAAAAAGAAGAGCACAAGCAGCGCCGCGAGAGAGAGAGAGAGAGAGACAGAGAGAGAGCAGTGTAGAGAGAGACAGAGAGCAGTGTAGAGAGAGACAGAGAGAGCAGTGTACTTGGATCTCGCTCTGCAACCACAACCCGCTGCCGTTTGCCCTCATCGCCGCCATCAGTCGTCGCCGTACGTTGTCGTCGTCGCTGCAAGTCGCCGTTGTAAGGGCCTTCTTCTGTTTGCTATCGCCGATCGCATCACGCCGCCACCTGCACCGGGACTCCAACCCTCGCTGCTACTGCCTGCAGTCGTCGCCACCCACGGTCGTGCCGCCCACGGTCGTGCCGTTCGCTGTTCTCCACCGCCATCGTCACCGCCTTCGCAGCACCATCGGCGCCATTTCTAGTATCTCACCGATTGGAAATCTCCATCGTCTCATTGTGGCAGCCTCTGTTTGAATCACCTAGGGCAAGACGTCTTTCTTATCTCCCTCTTCTCGTCACGAAGGCCGAGAACGAGCGAGAAAAGTATTGGGCCGTGTTTTAAGCCGGGTTCTTTGGACTGTTCTTCCGGTTTGTGAGCCTACATACAACGCAGCCTGTAACTTCATCGCTGGAGAGTTCTGGCCAGATTTTCAGCAATTTACGGTCAGGTCAGATTTTCAAACGTGTTTTGATTTCCAATCTGTCCTTCTCAGATCAGTCCGATTTACATTTTGCTTTAAAAAAAAAAAAATGCCTCCTAAGAAGCAAGTGGATGCTGAATCTTCATCTTCTTCACTTGAAGATTTGGCTAGTACCATTAGAGAATTATCTGCAAAAGTTGATGGCATGCACACCACCCTGCACCAATTGGATATTCGAGTGACAAATTTAGAAAATCATCAACGTGTGCATCCCCACCGTGAAGATGGTGCACATATTCGGAATCCACGGGATCCACCAGTCAACAATCCTGATCGAGAATTCGGGATAAAAATTGTGATTCCTGAATATGATGGAAAATTACAGCCCGCTGAATTTATGGATTGGTTAGTATGTGTGGAAAATATTTTCGCACACAAGCCAATGACGGAGCATCATAAAGTCACATTGATTGCTACTAGATTTCGTAATTATGCTGCAACTTGGTGGGCTGAATTGCAAAGAAAACGGAGGAATCAGAACATGGACCCTGTTGATACATGGACTGAGATGAAAAATATTTTGAAACAAAAATTCCTCCCTGTCAACTATGCAAGAGATCTCCGTTCCAGTTTTCAAAACTTGAAACAACGATCCAAGTCGGTTGTTGAATATTCTGAGGAATTTTTAACTCTGCAAGCTCGTTGTGGTTTGAATGAAGATGATGATGTGGTAGTTGATAGATTTTTCAATGGATTGAGACTAGACATTCAGCTTATCCTTGCCTTCCAAAATTTTGATAATGTCGATGAACTCATCCAACATGCTATCAAAGCTGAGGGAATTGCAAATCATCAAGTACAAAAATCCAAATGGGCTCAGCCAAAGAATTCCCCTCTACAAGAAGCTAAATCCAATGGACAGATTTTTGCTAGGACTGAAGGTCAAAATAAGATAGTTTGTTTTCATTGTCACCAGCACGGGCATCGCGCCGCAGATTGTCCAAAGCGCATACATCTAATTGAGATTGAAGGTGCTGATAACAATATCCAAGCTGATATTGACACTAATCCTAAGGATATTGACAATTCCAAGGATATTGACACTGCGGACATTGACTTCACTGATGCAGAGCCCCCAGATGATGCTCTTATTGTCCTCAAGGATGCTTCACCTACTGTTGAGCATAAGTGGTTGCGCAAAAATATTTTCCGTTCCACAGGAATGATTCAGGGACAAAGCTGCACAGTTGTTATTGACAGTGGAAGTTGTGAAAACCTCATCTCCCAGGCTCTTGTTGATCGCCTTCAATTGAAAGTTTATAAGCATAACCGTCCTTATTTTGTCAAGTGGCTAATGAATGGTGATCGAGCGCATGTTCGACATACTTGCAAAGTTACTTTTGCTATTGGTGAGACTTACACAGATACAATCCAGTGTGATGTGCTACCTATGGATAGTGGTGATATCTTATTGGGCCGTCCTTGGATGTATGATAAAAATGGAACTCATGGTATGCGCGACAACACCTATACATTCATGCATGGTGGACAGCAAGTTACTCTTCATCCTGAGAAACCACAACCGCCAAAGAAGAATTCCTGGAAAGCTGCCACAAAGGATGTCCTTCATGTTCAACACATTTACACTGGCAATCCGAAGCAGCATCGAGTTCGAGGACGAACTCTTCTTTCAACCCGGGGAGGATGATGCAGTCTAGGGCCCAGCCGCCTCTCAGCCCCCTCTTCCACATTAAATTAGGATTATTATTATTATTATTAGGAAAGTTTCTAATTTTTTTAGCCTAGGGTTTTCTTGCTTATTAAGATTGTTTTCCTATATATATTGCTTTGTAGAGAAGAACTTCAGGGAGAGATTGGATTGATTAATAGATTTGGGTTTTTTCCCAGAGGTGTTTCCTCGTGTGTATTGAAGTCTTCGTGACGATTCGAAGTGTCGTTGGACACGTGCTCCGGCACCTCCACGCAGCCCTAGCCCTTGGGCTGCATCACTGCCACTAGGGTACTTATCCTTTAACTATAATAACAAAAATCATCTAATTTATTAGACATTCTAAGAAATAGAGAAAGAAAGAAAGAGAAGAAATAGCATAAATTCATAGAAGCCATATCTAGACTTTCTATTCCATGCAGGTGGAGGTTTTGGACCTCACTTGGTATAGTTGATCCCATTGACCTTGTGCCTATTAATGGAGCATATATTTGATCAACTAAGCTAGCATCAACTCTCTCCGGCTTGATGGAATTCGACTCCAACAAGTTAGAAGCTTGGTGTCTCTCATATTTATTTGGGTTAAGTCACTGGAATCTTTAGCATGTGATTCATGTGCCATTGAAGAAGATCTGCACATCCACTCGACAAGGAACTTGATAATACCTCTATGAAGTCTAGAAACAATTAAATTTTACTTAACTTTTAAGTTTTTTACTACTTTAGCAAACTAACCTTAGGAAGATAAATACTTCTACACCAAGAGACCTAGTTAAGCTTGTTTATAACCAGTAATTAAATGAGTCAGTTATTAAAGGAAAGACTAATCGGTCCTTTTTATGGAACGTGCTTGCTTTCAAAGGAGCTTGTCAACTTTTATATGAGCCAGCTGCCAGCCAACAATTTACTGAGCCCCACGTTGGCCGTATACTATGAAATTATGAGTGCATGGCTCTCCAAGCCAATGAAAACGGGGTGCATTTTGAATTAGTCCAGTGAGTGGCATTTAATTATATCCGAGATCACTGTTACAGATTGTCTTTATTTGAACAAGCATGAAAACCTGGTCTTCTACCTCATATCCAAAAATAAATGCTCTCCCCTTCCTTTTGCTGAAACAATGTTGAGATCTATGTGCCCTCTGTTATTCTTCCCTTTGTTCCATAGAAAAAGAGTTAGGCCATATTTGTTTGCAATAAAATACATAGGAATTGAAAACATGGGGTGGTAAAAAATGAAGATCAAAGGTGAATTTCCAAAAGATGAGCATCAAATAACCTTTTGTTTTGATTCCACTTCCCTGAAAGAAAATGTTATGTGATGTTCATTTTTTGAAATTTACCTTTAATCTTCATTTTTAACCATCCTATTTATTCTATTCCCATGTATTCTAATGCAAACAAGCAGAGGTCATTAGTGATTCTTCTACAAAAGCTTAAGTAAACACATTTATGAGTTGAATGAGTGTTGAAGTTTTATCTTACATATAAGTTTTAAAAAAAAATCGTTTTATCCAACATATATCATTTCCATTATATCAAGTTTGAACTGATGAAAAATGTTATGCTTCTATTTCGTGGACAACCCAACCATCCAAATTCAATTTTACAATTCAAATAATTTAGATTAGCCTCATGTGCTTCTCACAGATTGCATGATTCAGAACTAGAGAAAGCCACATTTGGACCTTCTGGGTATCTTCCGTGCATAGCCAAAACCTTCTTTCCAGTGCTGCCCTTGAAAATGGAGTTCCCTCATGTAGGCAATCTTATTGAAATTGGCCAACTTGACTTCCCTCTTACTATCCATGTTTTAAAGTCTTTAGGGCCAGTGGGTTTAGATCATGCTTCAGTTCAGTGAATATCTAAATTGAACAGGCCATTGACTGAGGAGTTAAGACTTATTAGTTGTCGAAATGTGAGCATACTTGTGCTCAAATTGCAGGATGTCTGCTTGTAGTACTTCTGGAGACTGACTCAGGTCTGTAAAAAGACCTATACTTCAGTATTCTGTGTATGAGCTTGTTGGATTTGCTTAATTTTGTCTAAGCTTGTCTTACTTTTTGCCCATTTAAGAATTATTGCCAACTTAACTGTGGTTAATCTTTTCATTTAGATAACCACGGTTGTTGTGAATGTAAAAAAAATGTTATTGATTTTGGGATTCTTGCTTTTAGCAAACATGTGAATTTTGTAATAGGGTAACAAACATGTGAACTTTGTACTAGGGTCAGAATGGGAAATGGCATGCTTTAAGCTTCAGACAGGTTTCTAGAATATCATCACCTTTTTTTTAATGACATGTATTGTTGACTCTAACCAGCAAAATCTTGGTTGTGATAATGAGCACCTTCAAATGTGCTATGGGCTCATCTTGGAACCATTTGTTGTTGCACAAACCCTTTACTGCATAGGATTCTACTGCTTAACCTTGTGATGCACAGACACCTCATGTCCTGAAGCAGCTTAATATTTACTTTAATCCATTAGAAGTAATTTTCATTTCATTTTTTCACAAAATTATATCTTTCTGCACCACTTGGAGAAATTGGTCAGGCTTTAACTAATTATGTAAATGATACTGTGGTTATTTACTATTTTTAAGTTAAAGCTTTTTTTACGACTCGGAAAAAACTTACAGTGTTTTTTCCCTCACTCTTGTTCTGTCTGTCCAGATATGGGACACTGCTGGTCAAGAAAGGTTTCAAAGTCTCGGTGTGGCTTTCTACCGTGGTGCAGACTGCTGTGTTCTTGTGTATGATGTTAATGTCATGAAATCTTTTGAGAACCTCAACAATTGGCGGGAGGAATTTCTTCATCAGGTAATGTTGACCAATTTTGGATCCCAGAAACCAGATTCTTGGCTAATCGAGTGCTGGATTTCCTTGATGATGGCTTAATATGTGTAGGCAAGCCCCTCAGACCCTGAAAATTTTCCATTTGTGGTGTTGGGAAACAAGATAGATGTAGATAGCGGCAACAGCCGAGTGGTAAGATATTTTTTCTTTCATTTCTTGGTTTGGTTGCATAGACTTTTACTTGGGGTGCCACTTCTGGTTCTCTTTTATCTGTGACCTCTAAAATGCTTGAATACCCTTTTTTTCTGCCATTTTTGCTTTGTCTGCCCGTTAAAGTTTCTAGCATCCTTTCCCTATTCTCTTGAATTTCTCATGTGCAATCTGCAAAGAAGAAATTAAAAATGACTACCAATATTTTTGTTTGATATGTACCCCTTACCTCTATAACTTGTGTGTTTCCACTCCCTGTATGGGTTTTTCAGGTGTCTGAGAAGAAGGCAAAGGCATGGTGTGCTTCCAAGGGGAACATCCCTTACTTTGAGACGTCCGCAAAAGAAGGGTTCAATGTGGAAGCTGCATTTCAGTGTATAGCAAAGAATGCTATCAAGAATGAACCTGAAGAAGAAATGTATGTAGTTCTGTTTTCACGCATATATTTTAATTCATCTTGGTATCCCATCATTCAACCCCTGTTACTGTGGTGAGAGTATCATCGCATGATTCTTTCTTTTGTTTTCTTAGGTGAGACATGCAAGTGAGCTTACTTCAGTTATTACATCATTGTTGGGATTTGATGCTAAACACATACACTAGTTGAATCCTGATGCAATTAATAAGATTCCCAACAAGGGTGAATCTTGGCCCAACAAGGGACCTCTTTCTCTATTGCATTTTACTTCTAAATGAGTTTCTCCTTTTTCTGGGTCAATGGTTTTTTTTTTTTTTTTTTTTTTTTGAAAAACTATCAAAGCTACACTTTTTTTGGGGATGAAAATACACAATTAGTTTGCCTAAACCTGTCTGATTAGAGGGCAGTCTCGTAAATGATTTAGTGAATCAAAGAAAACAAGTCATTTTCTTACTAATCTTTTCTTCTTTTGGATTTCTGTTTCTTTTTTCCCCCTTTACTTGAATAAGATTCATATTATTTTCTCAATGCATATCTTGAATCTTTGCTAAAGAGGACCACTTTTTAAAGTGTAATGATGTATTCTGTTTAGACTCAAATCATTGTTTACCCTTGAACTTACACTGTTCTGTAAACTGAATGATTGACCTTATGAAATCAGTTGAAAACCAAGTAGTAGAGAAAGAGAGCTGATTTGACTTGGATCTCAATTAAATTTAGTTATCCATGATATTTAAATGTTGGCTCACACACGTTTAGACCTAGCATTTTCTTCCTTCGGTTGATAGCTATATGACATCATGTTCACCAATGGTGTAGATATCTTCCTGATACTATTGACGTTGGAGCTGGAGGGAGGCAGCAGAGATCATCAGGTTGTGAATGCTAGATGGGTGGGTATATCAAGAATTGGAAAGTGACTGCGATCATCTGCTTAGTTGTGATAAAATTATTTATCAATCTTATTGAATGTTTCTGGGATAGATTCTTCTAATTCCATGTATAATACAGCCTTCTATGGTAATTCATTTGTGATTATATGACTAGAAATTTGTGCTGTCCTTTGACAGTTTTGACAGATTCTTATGGGATGGTTCATTCCGAACAGTGTGGTCCATCTATGAACTGGGTATGCCTCTAAGATATGAAGTGTTCACCTTGGACAATAAGTGATGCAAGCCCTTTCAAGAAGGCATGATTAGGATTGATGGAAGTGACTAGGCATGAAATTGGGTCTACTGGAGACTAAACTCTTACTTTCCACTGCTATACATCATATGGGAAAACAAAATTCATAAAACCAAATGTTCTCAAAATGGAAACTATATCTAACCTTATCAAGTTTTCTAATTAAAACACTCAATAACTAAATATTCTATTAGAAAAACGTTTTATTTTGCTTTGGATGAGTCATCATGAAATCCCCTCCTTCAAGCGTGGAATTTCGGTTACGGTTTTCAGGCTTTGGCTGGGTCTGCCTGATGAACTTGCATCGGTAAGACGCCTGTTTTTTTTTTTTTTTTAATAGTATATCAGAGTGGATCGCTGGAATTAAACATCATTCTTCCTGTTTTTTTTTCAATTCTTCACAATAAACTTTTAAGCCAAGGTCAAGTGAGTTGACTCAACTTGAAGATCAAATCAACTGAATATGTTCGAGTCTGCAAAAAGAAACGGAAAACTTTGGGCCCTGTTTGGCGAGTCTGATGACCTGGCTGATCTGATTGAGAGAGTTGATTCAATAGATCAATTAAAAATACAGCTATTTTTTATTAAAAAAATAAAAATACGGCTATTTAGATTGAGGCATTTTTACAATTCGGAAAAGCAAGTTTGTCCTAATGGAAAGGTTACAATGTGAAGGGTCTAGAGTTCTCATAAAGCAGAAGTAATATGTGAAAAGTCAGCAAATTGTAAAGTTGATTGAACCAGACATTCATGTGATCTTTGCCTAAGGTGGCCCCTAGATTGCATTTACATGTCATGGAAAAAAAAAACAAAAATACAGCAATTGTATCGTTAAAATGAAATTGTGGTCAGCAGGGGAGCTGTGAAAATGTTCTCATCTGCTTGTCTGTTTAATTCCATTTTAATTAACTCCAATTTGTTAAAAACAAATAAGTGCCAAATTTCAATATGTTGGTGGGTACTGGGCTTGGGGATTCAAGAGTACAGTAACACAAAAAACGAAAAAAAAAAAAAATGGTGTCCATTTGTAATGCGTTTTGCTTTGTTAAAAATTTGAAACAAATGGTATTAAGACATAGGGGTGATGGAATACCCTAAGTCATTAGAAAAAAAGGCAGAGGAATTCACGAGTGTGGGGCCCACTGTGGACCCCATCAAGGGATAAAACCAGGATTTGGGGGGGATGGAAATATTCATACGGAATCACCCCAAATATCAAGTTTGACTCTAATTAAATATACCTAAACCCTTCATCTGTGGCTTACAAGTTTAGTGCATTTAGATGTCTGTACAGTCGATCTAGCAGTCCAGTTCATTCAGATGTATGTCAAACCTGGGCATGGGACTATGAAGAGGGTTTCTGTCCATTGTAAGGTTTGAATTGGGAGATAAATATGCCCCACATATGGTTCCAACATAAACCACAACGTTCGCTTCTTAATGTAGCCGATGGGTATATCATGTGGGCCACCAATATCAATATGTTATCCATTGGTAGATGGGATGAGACTGTCCCACCATAGAAGATTTGCCGCATGGTCTCTTACAGAGGGCAGAATAAATCAATGTTCTATTAACACTAATGTGGGCCCATAAGCTACTCGGTGTGACTTGTGTAATAAAAATAGTCCTTTGCAACAGGCCCATAAGTGGCCCACCTATGGCTCCACTAATCTCAGGACCAGAGGCATGGAAAGAGCCCTCTTAGATGAGGCCTGGCCAAATATCAAGTTCGGGGATCAATCCCATACCTCTAGCCCTTTCATCCATGGACTGTAATTTTAATAACTTATATCAAAGGAAAAAAAATACCTTGATCCAATGGTGAAGTCTATTTAGATGGATGCAAATCCATGAACTCCACTGTAATTGAGAGGGTCCCTGATTTAGGATAGCTCAGATTTGACCCAACATTTGGTAAGTGGTAGCTGTTAGAGGAGCGTTTTTCTGCAAAGACAATCCCACATCGGAAAGAGGCTGTTATAACTGAAGCTTTATATATGAGAAAAAGAGGCACATGAGTTGTCTCTTTGGAGACATCCGATAAAATTGGAACGATACAGAGAAGATTAGCATGGCCCCTGCGCAAGGATGACACGCACAAATCGAGAAATGGTCCAAATTTTTTTTTCTTGCTCCTTTTCACTTTGCGCAATTAGGGTTTTTGGTATTCCACTCACAGAGGGAGAGAGCCTTTCTCACCCTCTGCTAGGACCATGACAGGCTGTGAGTTCAAAGCTCCTTATGTTTGCGTATATATATTTATATGTCCTCATCATCATTCTGGCATGACCCATCATTGCCATTGTATCATACTGTTATATTTAATTGTCTGAAACCCTTCAGAATTTAGTAGAATTGACCATTGTCTGTAAAAAGAACTTCTGTAGGTCGATTCTTTTGACCATTCAGTTTGTAAAAGTTTTAATTGATTACCCTGGGTGAATAACATCTTTAATAGAAATAACACAAGAGCCATGCAATTGTCTCTTAACTCATGTAGATATATTATACCAGTTATTTTAATCCTTCTTTTATGAATTAAGAAAAACAAATAGCTCAATTATACCAGATATTTTCTTCTATGTCCATAATCATTAAACAGTCACAACTCACTATCATCATCACCATCAGTGTGTTTACTTTTTATGTTGTTGAACAACAAGGTTCTCAATGTTATTCTCTCTCTCTCTCTCTCTCTCTCTCTCTCTCTCTCTCTCTCTCTCTCATGGTGCTCTTAGTGCCATTATCATCTTTTTCAATTTATTGATTTTTCACCCCTAGTAATCAAATTATGCAGATACTGAAGAATACCATTGCCAGGAGTTACTGATTTTTTTACCCCTAGTAATCAAATTATGCAGATGCTGAAGAATACCATTGCCAGTAGGAGAGGACAGAGTACCAGTGCCAATAAAGGGTCAATGTAAAGTGAGCTGCCTATTCAGTCTGTAAGTTTGAGATGAATATGTTACAACTACTTCTGAGATTGGTTTATTTGTCCCAGGGGAAAACCTATAAAGAAACCATAAGATTTCAGCCTAATGGAATGGAAATTAAGATATTCACAAATTTTGTTACTACTGTTAAAATGGATTTGTCTTTTTTTTTTTTGGTTATTTTGCTGTGCTTATTTAATGGCATTTTCAGTGTAGCTACCATTCTCTGCAGTTATGGGCCACCTTGTGTGATCTTTATATTTATCCTTGGGCCTTCCTTTAAGCTGGGGCATTGAAATTTGAAACTCTACCCTATCAAAATATGGATATTTAGTGAAGTGGTAGTTGCCGATTGTACATAAGCTGTGAGTGCTCGTATGTTACCATTGATTTGGTTTGTATTGTTAGATCAAGGGATAGATTTCGATAAACCCATCGCCCCCAACCACACATACACAACACCACCCACCCACCCACCCACCCACCCACCCACACACACACACACACACAAAAATACATATAACAGGCCACTTAATGGGGGCAGTGACCTCCTATCTTTCTTAGTAATGTCTCAGAATCTGAAAGTTCAGTGTGCCCCACATTTTAGGCACATAGTTTTCATACAGGCTGTGATCTGATTTATTCAAGCACGGGTCGGTTGCCCCATAAAAATCTGCATATAGGAAGTTTGTCAGAGACTCAAAAGGGCCCTCTGATAGATAAACATTTCTTTTATTTATTGTTAGAGCCTTTTCCAGGAGGTAATTGAGAGCACTGCATGATTCAGTAAAAGTTCTGACGAGCTTGGTTTTTCTGACCAAAGAGAGTGATTCTTGTGGGGTTCACACTTATCTGTGCTTCCTGGATCTCATGGTCTAATGGGATTCACCACAGACTGTTAGCTCCACCTGTTAGGTATTTTAATTGTTAAATGGTTCTTAAGTAAATTCATTTTCAGATGTTTTCAAGTAACATGGCGTCAATGATTTCATGGTTGAATTTTGATTTGGAACGAAGTTGGCTAATTTAAGTATAACTTAGCGCGACTGAATTAAATGGAGAACATTAGAACAACACTCTATTCACGTTCAATCAGTCCAAAGGAGTTGGACAATTAACTGCAAGGCGCATCAGTTTGACCACAAGTGGGCTATTCAAAGTGGATTGCATGTGCTGCTCTGTCCCCCGCCCTTGCAAATAGCCCAACATCCCTTAATTTTCATATGTTTTGTTAAGCTCTCCAGAAAGACGGCTGGCTTAAATTCCGTATCTTAATGATTTGTTATCCCATCATTATGACCTTCATATACCCATCTAATAAGATTGAAATATGATGGCAATAACTCATGAACATGTCTAATATCACCATGACCGCTTTATATGAAGATATCACAAAGTAACAATCAGAACTTAATTAATCACAAAGTAAGTTTACCATTTGGAAAGGAAATTTCATCCTCTCAAAAATGGAAACTCATACAGGCAGATGGAAACAGAAAACAAAAACTATTAACCAAGCAATGAACATCACACAAAGGAAAATATATGAGTGGCAAGCAGGATGACCGCAGCTCTCATAGGCCTCTGGCAAGCATATCTTGGTAGTTCTTGATGGACTTGAGCCGTTGGATCTGAAGTTGCTGCCTGAATCACTTGATGAATGCTTCTGCAGATTCATTGATGTCATCGTGCTGGGTTTCCATCTTAATCTCGTCGGGCTTCTTTTCTCCGACATGGGTCAACTGATGAATCAGCCTTTGTGCTCTTCTCCTGACTTGTGGTTGTTGAGAGGGGAGATGGAACTTCTCTTCATCTTCTCTCATTGATTGATTGGTTATCAAAGCATACAAGCCAACTCCACTTATATATCCTATAAGCGGAAGTAATCCATCTAGCTTGAACATGAAATAATAGTAGTTCTCTATTTTGCCCGTTGAAGAGCTAAAAAAACTTCTAGTCTGCGTTTTGTGGGCAATGTGAGAGTATTTTAATGGTCCAAAGTCCAAACCCATGTGCAGTTGAATGTTAGTAGGCATGGAGTCAGAGAAGTGCACTTTTCCTTCTTACGAAATTCCGTCCACGCAAAGTGGGACATGGAATGGCCATTAGATTTGTGGACACTATGCTGATAATAAAAAAGGAAAGGAAGCAACAAAGAAGAGGCAAGGAAATTGTGATCACTGCTGATTATTGGCTAGGAATATTGTGTATTGAATATATCAGGGGACAATTTTCCATTGTGCACCCCCACATTGCCAAATGTCTAAAGTGCAGCTTTGGAAAATAATGTACAGTGGCTTATTGTGCCTTGAGGGAGAGTATTAAGAAGTGGGCTCACTCGAGGTAGAGTACTGAAATGTATTTATGCTGCTTCTCTCAACTAATGCCTTGAGGTTTGGACAAGAATGTTTAGGCATAATAATCACACCATAATAAAGTTGCAAAGTATATTTAGGCAAGTTAAAAATAAACAAAAATAACAAGTAAAAACACAGCAAAAAACTTCATCGTTATCATCATCGCCATCTTGTCTTTGTTTTGATAATAAATAAAAATAAAAATACCAAGTAAAAGAGCATAATAAACTTAAAATCACACCATAATATAGCTGCAAAAAATCTTTAGGCAAATTCAGGGCTAGGTTTTCTTTCTAATACCGCCATTATTGATGCAATTTGATAACTTTAAATTAAACGTTGAAAGAACATTACTTTTCAGTAGTTAGATGCATGAAGAATAATAAAGTTGCTAACACTTCCATAACATATACATTCATTTTATACCTTTTTTTAAAATAGTTTTAACTTTTAATGGAGTATAATTCTAAATGCATTTGTACAAGCAAGAACTTCAAAAACCCCACATTTAATTTAATTGTTCTTATTCTTTTCTTTAATAAAAAATATGCCTGCTCTGTGATATGTTAGACTGGTCTATGACCAACTCGATTCATATCATGTGAACCCAACATCCCAACATTGTCCCATATGGAACTAAATTAAATCGCAATGAAAGTGCACATAAAAAAATCACTAGACTCTGTGATGCAGGCATAATAATGGGCCTCGTTTGAAAGTCTACACCCGCAGGCCCAAAGCATAGTAGACTTGTAGTTGACTATAGTAGTTGCTTTAGTTGTTTTATTGATATTTGGCAAGTCCAGTTGTATTTGATTTAGGACTTTTTATTTATTTAGAATTAGTTGTTTCATTTCTTAGATGATGTTTTAGTTATAAATAAGGATGTAATCTCTTCAAGAGAGATAGACTTTCATATTGAATAAAGCTTTGGAATTGGTTATCAGTTGAGAGAGTTTATTTGTCTTTGGTGAGGCACCTAGACAACTTATCCCTAAACCTTTTGGCTTGGAGATTAGCCCGTTGGCTAATCTTTTTCCCCTACGCTGCTTCAATTGGTATCAGAGACGAGAATCCAATCTCGGACCGCCGTCTGATCGCCAATTCAAGGTACCATATCTCTCCCGGTCGTCTGCTCATCGTCAGTCCTCTGCATCTTTATCAAATCCCTTACCGCAGCACCCCACCGCAATCCATACCATCTCCATCTCCATCTCCTCCACCGAACCCATTACAGACCCTCGTACCACTGCCACTCCAGACCTACCTTTTCCCGGGCTACCACCCCACCACCGACCTCACCCCCGAGACCCCAAACCCCACTGTCAACTCTCTGGACCCCTCAGCGGCAACCAATCCAGACTCAATCCCCTTTCCGATGCCCACCCGATCCATCCCCGACCCTATCCAACCCTGCCGCCCACCGGAAAGCTCTCCACCGACCCATCCGAACCCACCCCTTTCGATCACGGTCATCTATCCCCAATCCCAGATCAGCAAATTTCAAGCCAAATCCCTAAGACCAGTCACCCAGCTCCCATAATCCCTAAAACCAGTTACCGTCCACCGACCCTCTTCCACAACCCACTTCCAAACACCTACGCTTCAAAACCATCGACCCCACGGTTGCTCTCCACCATCCCCAACCCCAGCAGTAAAAAAAAAAAAAAAAACCAGTCTTTTGTTTCCTTTGCTTTCTATAAGCAATGTCAACCTGTAGCGGTTAGTCATATCGGGGCAGATTTTTTGATCATCAACGTGATGCCATGTTAATAGAGTTAACTGAAAGAGTACATGCGTTGGAAGAACTGTCCCGCGGTTCACAGAAGCCTCTTGCTGCCGAAGCATCATCTAGCATTGGAAATCAACAAAATTCCCGACAAGCAGAAACAGGCCCGCAAGAGTCTATTTATGATTTCATTCAGCATCTTCTTACTGAAAAAAACCCTGCAGATGCACCTGCTATACCAAAAACTGATGATATCACAAAGCGAGTCAAAATTGATATATCTGATTTCTCTGGCCGTCTCAATCCAAAGGCCTTCATTGACTGGCTCAATTCTCTTGAAGATTATTTCTCTTGGTATCATATGGATGATGCACAACGTGTTGCTTTTGTCAAAGTTAAACTTAAGGGGTCAGCACGTCTTTGGTGGCACAGCGTTGAGCACAATAATCTTGTCATGGGACGCCCTGTTATTGCCAAGTGGGATGATATGCGTGAAAAGCTTGAAGGTAAATACTTGCCCTCCAATTATTTAAGTCTCCTTCAGCAAGAATATTTTCTTTTCAAGTAAGGCACATTATCACTGGATGAGTACACAGAGAAGTTCAATGATTTTGTTATCCGATGTAAAATTCAAGATGATGATTTCACGCTAGTCAACTGGTACAGAACAGGTTTGCGAGATGAAATAAGACGTGAAGTCCTTATGCATGATTTTGAAACTGTTGATGATATTTATAACAAGGCAAAACGGGTTGAGCTAGAATTGCGGTCCTCCACTTTGAGACGATTTGGTTCTCAAGTCGGGGAGTCAACGACTCGTCGAGCCCCTGCCTTTCAGAATAATAAAGGTTATCCACCCAATCAAAATAATCTCAATATGATCGTGCTCCACCAGCGGGTTATCGTCCACTTCCAAAACCGCAGCACAATCACCCCAATCAGCGTCCCTTTGCTCAAAATCAAAAGGGAACAGTGCCACAGGAGCAAGATATACGGAATCGTGGACCTCCTCGTTAAGATCGACGAACTGATGGTTGTTATCAATGTGGACAATCAGGACACTTTGCTAATGCATGCCCTCAGGTTCGCAATCTTTATTATTGCGATGAAGATCCTTATTCGTCAGAAGACTATGATGAGTATCTTGAGATGGAGCCTTCTCCTGACTATATCCAATCAAAAGCTCAGCCAGATCCACAACTAGAGGCTCAATCTGATCCTCCTCCTCACGCTGCCACCGGTGCAGAAGAAGGTGGTCCTATCCTTATTATACGTCGGCTTCTCCTCACCAATGAACAAGAAGAAACTGATTGGCAACGTACTTCAACCTTCAGGACACGCGTGAGATGCAAAGGTAAGTTATGCAATTTAATTGTTGATGAAGGAAGTGCTATGAATGTTGTTTCACAGGAAGTGATTACTAAGCTCAATTTGCCTATTGAAAAGCACCCAAAGCCTTACAAGGTCGCTTGGGTAGATGACCATTCAATCCCTGTGACCCATCGTTGCTTGGTTCATTTTAAAATTGGCATATATGAAGATGATATATGGTGCGATATTATTTCTATGAATATTGCTCACATTTTACTTGGCCGACCTTGGTTATATGATCGAGAGGTACATACCGATCAGAAAAGGCACATTCATTCTTTTAAATGGAAGGGACAAGTGGTGGATCTTCTTCCATTACCGCCATTAACATCTTCTCCGATTGTTTCTACCACCCCATCAAACCCTCATGCTCTCTCTATGAGGAAGTTTGAAATGGAAAGCAAAGACCAAGGAGTTGTTTATGCTCTTGTGCCTAAAGAAACCCAAGAAGCAGATAATATACAACAGGATTCTACGCCACCAGAAATCAAGTCATTGCTCCATGATTTTCAAGATTTGATTCCTGCAGAGCTTCCTAATAAGCTACCTCCTATGCGGGACATCCAACATGCCATTGATTTAGTCCCTGGATCTATCCATCCTAACTTACCTGCTTATCGCATGAGTCCCGCCAAACATGCTGAATTGCGCAGACAGGTTGAAGATTTACTCCAAAAGGGCTATATCCGAGAAAGCATGAGTCCTTGTGCAGTTCCAGCCCCCTTAACACCGAAGAAAGATGGTTCTTGGCGAATGTGTGTTGATAGCCGAGCGATTAACAAAATTACCATCAAATATCGGTTTCCGATTCCCCGAGTGGACGACATGCTTGATATGATGTCTGGATCTTCTGTCTTTTCCAAGATTGATCTCATGAGCAGATATCACCAACTTCGTATTCGGCCCGGAGATGAATGGAAAACAGCATTCAAAACCAAAGATGGATTACACGAATGGTTTGTCATGCCGTTCGGTCTAACGACTGCTCCCAGCACTTTTATGAGAATGATGACTCAGCTTCTATGCCCTTTTCTTGGTAAATTTGTTGTGGTATATTTTGATGATATTTTAGTATTCAGCAAATCAAAAGAAGCTCATCTCGATCATCTGAGGTATGTCATGCATGCACTTCGAAGAGAAAAGTTTTACATTAATTTAAAGAAATGTACATTTTTGAATTCCAAAGTCGTATTTTTGGGCTTTGTTGTCTCGGCCCGAGGAGTTGAACCTGATCCAGCTAAAGTCAAAGTAATCCTTGACTAGCCTATTCCCACTTCTATACATGAGGTACGCAGCTTTCATGGTTTGGCTACCTTTTATAGGAGGTTCATTTGTAATTTCAGTTCAATCATGGCTCCTATAACTGACTGCATGTAAAAAGGAGAGTTCACTTGGACCAATGCCGCCTCTCGAGCATTTGAGCAAATTAAGAGAAAAATGATTGAGGCACCAGTTCTAAAACTTCCGGACTTTGACAAAGTCTTTGAAGTTAGTTGTGATGCTTCCCATGTCGGTATTGGCAGAGTCTTGAGTCAAGACGGTCATCCAGTTGCTTATTTCAGTGAGAAATTAAATGACTCCCGTAAGAAGTACACTGTTTATGATCTGGAATATTATGCAGTAGTTCAAGCTCTTCGTTATTGGTGTCATTATCTCATTGGAAAAGAATTTGTCTTATACTCTGACCATGAAGCCTTGCAACACCTGAATTCTCAAAAGAAGCTGAGCGCCGATCGTGTTAAATGGAGTGCATACCTACAGGAGTTTTCTTTTGTTCTGCTTCATAAATCTGGCATGGAAAATAAAATCGCAAATGCATTAAGTCGTCGAACTCACATTCTTACAACAATTTCCGTCAATGTTCCTGGCTTTGAAGAAATACGCAGAGAATATGCAGCTGATAATGACTTTGGTCGCATATATACAGCCCTTCTAAATGGTGAAGGTTCAGAACATCCTAAGTTTTCTCTTCATGATGGATATCTCTTTCGCGGAAATCAATTATGTCTGCCTGCTAGATCTATCCGTGAATTTATGATACGTGAGTTGCATGGTGGCGGATTTAGTAGACATTTTGGGCTTGATAAAACATTGGCCCTTGTGGAAGATCGTTTCTTTTGGCTACGCTTAAAAACAGATGTTGCCCGAATTTGTGAATTATGCAGAGTATGCCAACTTGCAAAAGGTCAAAAGAAGAATACAGGTTTGTATCAGCCCCTTCCTATTCCACATGCACCTTGGCAAGATTTAAGCATGGACTTTGTCTTGGGCTTACCAAAAACAGCGAGAAAAGTAGATTCTGTCTTTGTTGTTGTTGATCGTTTCTCAAAAATAGCACATTTTATTCATTGTTCTCACACTGTGGATGCCAAGAAGATTGCCATTCTTTTCTTTAAAGAAGTTGTTTGTCTGCATGGCCTTCCCAAGACAATAGTATCTGACAGAGATACAAAGTTCATGAGTTTCTTCTGAAAGACTTTATGGCACATGATGCGCACTAAGCTCCAATACTCAAATGCCTATTGTCACAACCCGAGCCCAGGGTTCGGGGGTTAGCAAAAGCCAAACCTAATGACACACGTACTCCCGTGCCTGTACACGTAGACCGGGTCTAAATGCACACGCACAAGGGAACAAGCACACGTGCCAAGCAAGTATGCGGAAGCTGTAAATATCAGAAACATAAAACTGCAAAGCAAGAAGAGGATAATACAAGAAAGGACTGACATAATTACATATGAAAGTTTTACAAAATGAACAAAAGATATAGACAATAGTGACATGTCATGACATATACAAGTCTGAAAATCCCCAAAACATGACTCCAACATGATGCATGCCATGTACGCTCTCCCGTGGAGTGATCACATCCACTCCTCTAGGCCTGATGGGGCCCCGGGGATCTCATCTGGAGCCTGGCCGACCGGCGAGGGTTCGGCAGGGGGATCTGGGCCTGCAACACCAAAAACAACTGTGAATACGAAGATTCAGCAAAGTATAAACCATAGCAAGTTAACACACGCTGTGTCTAATAGAATAAAGAACATCATGTTATTAAAGAAAGCATTTTCGTATACTAGGCTATCATGCAAGAAAGAAAGATGCTGTGTGAATCAAGGATAACATGCTGTGTACATGACTAGTGGCTACTACATTACCATATGCTCCCAAAAGAGGGATCTTGTAACATGCAAAGAACACCATTGTCCGGGCCAGGGTACAATGGGTCTCGGTTTCCTGGGGTCCGGTTCCCCAAGACAAAATCCATACTGCAGCAGGCCATATAAACTATACCGAATTCACCCCGTCGGGATCCTAAGGCTGAGGCTAAGTAGTGCCTGACCATACGGAGTCAATCAAGAAAATCCTGAGTAGATCGTGATCATATATCATGCGTGCATATCTGGAAGTGAACATATCATACATGTATACTCAGGGTAAATAATCGCAATGTGAAAGTAAAGTAACGGGATACAAGTAATCATGTCAGAGTGTGAGATCAATGATCGAATGCAATATGGTATGCAACAAATCATGCGAAATTGAATCATCTTAAGTTACAAACCAATTCTAATCTAATTATCCGGTGTTTCTAACCGTGCATGATGATGTAGTTTTAAGTTATTCGATACACCGTTGTCTAGTGTTGCCTGGAATCGGGCGATGCACGAAGTCCCTTAAACCAACATCCATGGGGAGGTGCTTAACATCCGGATAACGAACATGAACGATTCGCAGCCCTCGAGATCATTCACGCGTAGTATCACATCCGTTGGGCAAGTCTAGGTGCTCTACATTCTATCATGAAGGTCATATAGGTCTTATCTTTATACCTAGCCTTATTCTTCATGTGTGGTTACGGCTTAGCCGTGTGTGTGCTACGGCTTAGCCGTGTGTGGTCTACGGCTTAGCCGTGGCTGAACCGTAGAGGGTCTGTCATTAGCTGACTCTCAGTTATTCCAGAAATTGCACCCTGTATTGTTCTACGGCTGGGCCACGGCTGAGCTACGGCTTAGCCGTAGGGCATTCCACGGCTTAGCCGTGCCCTAGCCGTAGAGGAAAACTGGGTTTTTCTCCTCTCTGGATTGTGAGCCGTAAGAAGCATACGGCTTAGCCGTACCTGTACGAGTTTAATTTCCTGAAACCTGTATAGAATGTCTGAAACTCATCCAATTTACAATTATCAAAGGGGAGTAGACAAGTAGTGAATTAATGAGTAGCAAATGGGCTGTAAATACATATTTCCACATCAATGCATGTAAAAACTATCCAATTCAAATGCATATCAACATGGGTTCTCACAAGCTAGGTTTATACTTGCCTTAGATTGGAAATCAATTGCACACTTGTAGCCCTCAAGCCAAACACAACCTAACACCAAATCAAAGTACATGCATGCATGAGAGATGGAGTCACAGACACACTATACAACAATGGAAACAAGAGGGAGAAGAACTAGAGAAGAGAGATGAGAAGGATGAAGGGATTTCCACCAACTCACCTCACATGCAAGCAATCGACCTCCACTTGATCGATGGAGAAGAGGAATTCAAGTGCAAGAGAGAGAGATTCCACGTGCACAGTGAATTTGAGAGAAAACGAGAGAGAGAACATGAGAGTGGGTCGATGGTGAAGCTTATATAATCAAATGGGTTGTCCAAATTTACAATAAAAGCCAAGTGAAAAGTGTATTTTCAGTTTGAGTCAAATCAAGGTCCAATCGAAACACACGACGTCGGTTGCAAAGGACGTAGTTACGAAAGTTAACGAGCTCAACGAAAGACACGTGTTGACCTCAAGATGATGCAAAAATGACCATGTCTAAGAAAAGCTAAAATTACGAAAAAGGGCTTGATCTACTTAATCCAGGTCAAACTCAACCCAACTACCTATCCATGACCCGTAACGAAAACAAAACACAAACAAAACACAATTAGCAACAAAAACAAGATTAACTAGACGCTAAACGAGGTCAAGCTGGGTCGGAGTGTTACACCTATCATCCACAAACTGATGGCCAAATAGAAGTTGTCAATCGTAGTTTGGGAAATCTTCTTCGATGCCTTATTGGAGAACATGTTGCTTCATGGGATCTTATTTTACCTATGGCAGAGTTTGCCTATAACAATTCTGTCAACAAAACAACAAGGAGATCACCATTTGAAGTTGTCACCGGTGTCAAGCCACGTCTTCCTATTGATTTAAGTCCATTACCAGTTGACTCTAGATCAAGTCCGGATGCTGAACAGTTTGCCCAACATATGAAAGATGTTCATGATGAAGTTCGCCGGCAAATCGCTACAAGTAATGAAGCATATAAAAAGCACGCGGATTCTCACAAATGCCATGTTGAGTTTACCGAAGGTGATATGGTAATGGTTCGTTTGAAGCCCGAACCATTTCTTGCAGGTAAATATAAGAAGCTACATCCACGAAGTACAGGTCCTTTCAAGATTCTAAAGAAAATCAGTTCCAATGCATATGTTCTCGACCTTCCTGCAAACATGAATATCAGCTCCACGTTTAGTGTCAAAGATTTGACATTATATCATGGGCATCACAATGATGAATCCTTTGAAGAACAAGCTCTTCGAATTCCTCTTCATCAATTCCCTTCAGCCGAAATTGAAGATGTTTTTTATGATCAGATCATTTCAACCAAGAATGGAGGATTTCACAAGTTTGTTGTTAAGTGGAAAGGCAAACCATTTTCTAAAGCTACCTGGATTACGGCTACGGATTTTCAAAAGATCAATCCAGATTTATATGAGCGGTATCAAGCTAGCAACTCGCTGGAGTCGAGTTTTTCCAAGCCGGGAAGAGCTGATACAGGCCATAATAATAGGCCCCGTTTGAAAGTCTACACCCGCAGGCCCAAAACATAGTAGACTTGTAGTAGACTATATTAATAGTAGTTGCTTTAGTTGTTTTATTGATATTTGGCAAGTCCAGTTGTATTTGATTTAGGACTTTTTATTTGTTTAGAATTAGTTGTTTCCTTTCTTAGATGATGTTTTAGTTATAAATAAGGATGTAATCTCTTCAAGAGAGATAGACTTTCATATTGAATAAAGCTTTGGAATTGATTATCAGTTGAGAGAGTTTATTTGTCTTTGGTGAGGCACTTAGACAACTTATCCCTAAACCTTTTGGCTTGGAGATTAGCCCGTTGGCTAATCTTCTTCCCCTGCGCTGCTTCACTCTGCAACCCTAAAATGAAAGTCAGTATGATTCTTTAACCCAGTGATATTTGACAAACCTAGCATAATTTTTTGAGGAGTAAACGTAGATCTTTGCTGCTAGCATAGCAGTCATTTATGTGAATGAAATAGTCCACTGATTACGGCTGTTCTTGGTAGGCTGGGCAGAAGCATATCCAGATCTTGCCCAACTTTAGCCATATCCATCTCAAGCTCAACACAGGCTATCAATATCAAGCCCTCACGTTTGACAATCAAATCCTCGCTGCATAAAGCCCAAGTTTGGCACTAGTAAAACCCCCTAAGAATTTGAAAGTCCTTATTTTTGTAGATTTAGACACTAATACCAATTTTTATCATTTATCAATACATACTGACATTGATGTGAAATCTTTGGTGATGAATCATCACAGCTGTGGATTCCTCACCTATTAGCAAATGTAGCCGTAGTAATTGTTCAAAAAAAACTATCACTGCATTTTAAGCATTTCTTATGCAGGCGGGGCTTTAGGCTTTTTATCACTTAATCCAAGCTTAGCCCATGACCATCCATACCAACGATGGGAAAGTTTGAGATTGGCCCATCACAGAATGTTTCTGCATAGTCCATTGAATTACATTGTAGTAGTAAAATACATATCAATGGTCTTACACATATAGAGGAAGTGCGCAGCCCGTAAGCTAATAGTTTCACCTCATCATGATATTTCCATCAAACAGTTTTCTGACCCATGAATTCTTCCATAAGTCAAGATCCATAGGTTTGGTTTGAGTTGCAAACCATATTAGATCTAACAAAAGAACCTTGCATGTGGCTTCTTACAACAGCATGGACTCCTGTAACATCCAGGAAGCAATAGGCTACCTATATTTTCGTGCAAGGGCCCTCAACTTTGTGTCAAGTTTATGAAGAATAAATAGGATTGTCAGAAACAACAAAATGTTGGGCATAACATGAAGGTGAGAAGAGTAATACATGTTCTCCTCACATAAAACCTAGATCGAATAAAGAGAAGGAACCAAGCTAGTGTAGAATAGTAATCCACAATTGAAAACTAAATAGTAATCCACAATTGAAAACTAAACAAAGGAACCCAAGATAGTGTAGCCTAGCAGGAGCACTTTTACCTTGATATAAAGCTCATGGACCTCTCGGAAAAAAAACTCTTTATCCCTTCTTCATTATAAGAGTCGTGAAGTAGCATTAATCTTGTGTGTATGATAATATGATAGGTCAAAGAAAATGAATCACTCAACAAATACCAATGGTATGACAGGTGCTTCAATTTTACCTGTTAATAGGACTAAAATGAGTAGCACTAGCCACTATCTGAAGGAGGACTCTGTGGAATATGATTATGGATTCTCGCAAGAAGTCATATGTGCTAGTGATAGTCATTGTCATATTGCTTAGTTAAACAAGTTGGACTCTTTTTGTTGAGCAGAATTAAAAAAGAAAACTTCTTGTCATCTAGAAAGATTAGAAATGGAACAGAGATTGTTAAATATGTATAAGTTTCCGATACCTTCAGTCTTGGCAGACTACAGAAGTTTGTATAAACGGGTTTGTTCTTTTGTGTGTGATTGTGAAGTACGTGAATCACCTAAAAATCAAGCACATTAAATGAACAAATAGGAAGGATATGACCAGCAGCAACATATGCAGACAGCACCAGATCATTGAACCCATCCACTGCTTTCAAGAACCTGGATTAGAATATATACATCAGATCAATTAACTAAAGTTGCAAATGATGGAGCAAGAGAGATAACAAGCGTGAAAAATGACAGATATGAACAATCATAGAAAAATATTTTAATGGTAAATAGAGATCTCCATGTCTATGAACATATTTCACATCATGTATACGGGTGCATAGATTGTCCAACAGTCTCACTAAAGAAGCAGTCATCACGAAGTTATCAACATTGGTTGTTAACCATTCCTTGATAGATGTGGTAATCTGATCCTCTCACTAAAGAAACAGTCATCATGAAGTTATCAACATTGGTTGTTAACCATTCCTTCATAGATGTGGTAATCTGATCCTCTGAATAAGTTTTCTGTACTGTCAAAAGGTAAAAAGCAGTTTATGCAAGAGAAATGGTGCCACAACCTCACATAGCACTAGTAGTCCATGCAAGATCCTGAACAATATCCAAGTCTGCATTTAATATGAATGGATGCTGATGAACAGCTTCTTCTTTCTGTAAAATGAGAAACAAAACTCTAATAAATGAGGTTACCGAGTTGGCAATAAACAAAATTTACTCATGCAAAGACACAAAAAAGGGGAAAAAACATCTATAAACTGCGAAATGTTCTAGTCTTAAGGAAGAGAAACATCACTGTGAAAAAAGGAAAGACAATGCACCATTCAACCATAATTACAAGATCTGCAGGAGCTAAAATTTACACCAATTAGTTCATAATTGTTATAAACCAAAGGATGAGGTGAATGTATTTGTTACAGGAACAAATTCATGGTATGGGAAAATATTAATACTACTGATGATGTTTCTAGGAAAATGATCAAACTTGTAGTTCTTTTCTTTCTTTCTTTTATTTTTTTTACACATTATATGAGCAGAATTGTAAGGCAAGAAGGAACCATACCTCAAGTACAGAGCTCACTTGAGCTTCATATATTAGAATGTCATTCACACTGAATGAAAAAGCATGCTGTATTTGCCATACTGTTCCTTCAAACCCCTTTTTTTTTTTTTTTGCAACCTTCTAGGTTTCAAGTGGCAACCAGAAGACCAAAACAAAAAATAAAAAGAAGTCAGACACCTGGGGACACAAATACACAGAGACCACAAAAGTAATGCATATAATGGGATACTAACCATTTTGACTCTAAGAATATGGTTAGGAAAAAGAACAAATTTACACACTGCTACAGGTATATATAAAAAGCCTTGGAGTAAATAGCTATGCAAGAACATTCAAAGATGACACTTTAACAGCAGCAGAGCTCCTTTCAGGAGCACTTGTGCTCATCTAAGCAATTTGCGGCTTGTGTATAGCCTTGTGGGGCCCACCTGCAGCCTGCATGTCAATTCATGGGAAGGTGGAGATCAAAAGATCTTGTGGTGGCCCATTTGAGAGAAAATTTTCATGTCATCAAATCATCCTATCCCCTTAATCAGTGGCCTTCAAACTTAATGCTTTTATAACGCATTTTATTTTTAATTTTCAATCCAATGGTCAAATCCCATTTGGATTGGTGTAAAATGGAATCGAAGACATTCAAGGGGGTGGTAGTGTGTGTCCGATTCGGATTCGATCAGAGGTCATTTTAGGTGAGCTGTGCTAATTCTAGTTATTTGCGAACAAGCTCATTTGAAAACTCCTCAATAGCGGTATTCCAATCAGAAAATTTAGTCTATGCAATCTCTGCAAACATGTTTTTGAGTAACAAAAAAATTGCAACCATCAGATTTTAGCAAACAAATGGGCCCTAAAGGTGGACTCAAGAAATAAAATGTTACATGTGATAGAGGATTGAGGAGCCCTGGCATCAATATGAGGTATTAGTTATGCAGTAAAATGTAATAACTTCAATAAGGGAAAAAACAAAAGCAGCTCTCCCTGGTGCCTGGATCGTATGCAGTGAAGGCTACCCTTTCAAACTTTAGGAAAAGAGTTCTAAGATCCAACACTATTGCCATGGGGAAGCAACAAAATTACTAGATGTCAAGCTTTACTAATGGTGATTATAGGAAAGGTTCCTACAGTTGGCTTAAGTATATATTCTTCAACGATTGATAGATTCAGATATCTTGAGGTTTTGCATTCAGAAGCAAATTATTCAGCGCGCGCTGCTTCTTGGATCTTCTTATTAGAGGGATCTTAATCCACACCCACCCACCCACCAATTTCCTCACTTGCTCATCTGCCACCACTCACCAATCTCTGAAATGCAAAAGAAAGTTGTGTTCTTCCATCCAAGGAACGAATTTCATTCCAGTGACTCTAGAAGAAGGCAACATCCTCCAAGGAACGAATTTCATTCCAGTGACTCTAGAAGAAGGCAAGAAGCGAAAAAAAGATGGTAAAAAAAAAATTTGGACCATTTCTCGATTTGTGCGTGTCATCCTTGCGCAGGGGCCATGCTAATCTTCTCTGTATCGTTCCAATTTTATCGGATGTCTCCGAAGAGAAAATTCAGTCAGCGCATGTTATTGCATATAAAGGCCTTAAGTACACTTCTCTTCTTTCGATGTGGGATGTTGGGATGTGGGACTATATCAATTTAAATGTTCCCGCGGCCATCCCGTTTACAATGGACAAAGCCGTTCATGACTCACAGTCACACTGACTGAATGGCATATGGGCTCCACAGTCGCACAATAATTGGATATGTATTTTACTACCACAATGTAATTGATAGACTATGATGGGCCAATCCGAAGGAGGCTATGGGCCACACATGCCATGCCACATCAGAAATAGGCCGTCTCCTCCCAAAAATTAAAACTCCAATTCCCTCTCCATTTGATCTTCAAATAGCAAAATAGAAAGAAAAAGAAAGAGAGAGAGTGTGTGTGTGTGTGTGTGTGTGAGATTAATTATTTTAATTGATCATCATCAAAGCCCCTCAGGCAGAAATTCTGGATCCATCATTGAGTGGACAAACTACACATTGATGATATTTCGAGGACTGCCATGCTAGCTACAAAGATCCAGATTTGCCCTTCAAAATTGTGCTCTGAGGAGCCCACATGATAGAACCATATGAGAGATTAGAGGGCTATTTGCTTTGGCTTATATTAGTGGTCGGTTAATTATCACCTGTAAAAAAATGATCCTGAATTTTGATGCTAGGGATGCAACGTCTATTGATTTTTTATGTGCAGTTTTATTGTGATTTAATTGAATTCTACATTGGATAATGCTCAGATGAGTTTCAAATCAGTTTCAGTGGTTGGGTTCATATGATTTTATTTCAGTAGACCAAACTCCGGTCCAACGCTTTACAGAGTAAGAATGTTTAAAACAAAAACTAAGATAAAATCAAACCCCCAGGATTTTTGGAGTTCTTGCCTCTTACAAATGTATTTTGTATTATACTCCATTTAAATTATTTTGAAAAAGGTATAAAATAAATGTAATTTATATAAATCATTTATTAGATATTACGCTAGTTGAGTTTAATTGAGAAATCAAACTCAATTTGTTCAATTGATTTTGACTCTCTAGAATTTATTTTGACTGTCTCTTTGTATTCTTTGAAGCACTGTAATTCCTCCCTCTTCTTTACTTCTCTCTATAAATTTTGTAACTCTTCTTTCTTTTCTATCAATATACCTCCAATCAAAGCCAATAATATTCTAATAGTAATGTACTCCATTCATCAAAGTGGAGATTCTTGCTCTTTCTAGCTCTTTGTTTTCCTCCCTTTCAAATTTCTAAATTCACAATGCTTTCTATAAGATTTTTTTTAAGGCAGTCTCTTCCTTCTCTATAGTGCTTCCATGATTATTTATTTTCTCGTTTCCCTTTACTCGAGCTTCCTTGATAAGTTTAGATTTATTTCTCTTTTGTAGAGAAAATTTTCTTTATACGTTCTATTTATACAATATTATGAAATACTAATAGCGGTTCATCCTTAATCACCTTTCATGGACACCTATGGAAATTCTGCAAGTACTACAAAGTTTAAATGAATGGAGGAAAATAACACTTTGCCACTTCTCCATGATGTAAAGATTTAACTTTTTTTTCTTCATTGATATTGATATTTCATCCAATTGAGTTTTTATTTATCTAACTGAAACAAAAATTGCTCACAGTGCATTTGGTCATGCAGCAATTACAGTTTAAATACTGATTTTGCTATGCAATTTTATTTTTAACACAATTAAATTCTCCTTATTTTTTGGTACATAATATTTTACTATTCTCTTTTCTAAATAAAGGATATACATTTGTATCAATGTTGAGACTTTTCCTTGGAGCTGCTTTCATTATATTTGATTAGAAATTACAAATACTCTTCCAATGACTTATCTATACAACACAATTGTGGGGCCCAACTTGATGCATGCCTACTATACTAGCTACAAGGGGTTCATGTGATAGATGATTATTAAATTGTATTCATGAAATGGATATTATAGGTGGTAGAAGATAGCTACCATAATTTTATGGTCTAATTACTGCAATGATAAATGGATAATTTTATTATAAATTATGGTTCATGCCTATAATGCCCCTAATATGGTATGGATATGATAGGGACACGACATAGATATGGAAAGGATATAAATTTTACTCATAAAAGGTGAAGTATCAGATATAATGTAACGCGATATGTCGTCCATTTTGAAATATCCGTGCATCATAGGTGTATACTTATAAGTATATTATTTATAGTTTCTTTTTTACCATCTTTCAAGTTAGAGATTAAATATATGCCTACACTCTTAAGATATAAGAATTGTCGATCTATTGCATGACTTTCTAACATATCTTTAGTTTTTGTGGATTATCCAAATATAGTTGAACATTGAGTTGAATTAGCATAAAAAATAGTAGCCTATTGGTTTCTAACCCAGAATGAGTAAAATGTGTCTTCTTTATAACTCGATGATAACCTTCTTTATACTTCCTATTGTATTTATGAGTAGCCTAGACTTTTTTTCCTTTTGGGATTTTTTTATGTATCTCCACTAGAATATAAATTTTTCTAGATAAGTTTTTAAAGGATATTTTTTTTCTTAAGGAATGAAAATCTTTCGTCCTATAATTCGTTTGGGTAACTTCAAAATAAATGTCTAAATAAAATAGAAAGTATGTTTTTTCAAATATTATTTTCTATTTTATTTAATGAAATTTTCATCCATCATTATTGCAATTTTCTTTTTTTTTCTCTTTTATCATATTAAAAACCAAAGAACTTTAGTGTTCAAATGTTAGTCATTTAGATTTCTTTTCATTAATTCATTTTCTCTTTTTTAGCATATCATTTACAAAATTTATTTTTTATATAGTATTTATTTTTCTTTTATTTTTAAATGTTTTTTTAAGTTATTCTAGTTTTACTTTCTGATTTAAGATATTTCTATTTTATTCATAGTTTGTTTCGTGTTTTTTAATATTGATTTTTGATACTTTGAATTTTTCTATTGATTTTTATCTTTATATTCTTAAAATCTCTTTTTTGTTGCTCCTTAGCGCAGGCCTTCTCTGCTAGTATTCAGCTAAGTAGCTCTCAATCTAACTTGGAGTTTTCACATCCTTATTATTATACGCATGGATCCTCATTTTAAAAATTTATGTTCTTTCAACATCTAATCTCAAGTTATGGAATCGCATCCATATATTAGAATAATTAGAAAATAAATCCAGCCTGAATTTGCCTCAAGACCTTTTGTGGTTATATGATGATTTGATTATAAGTTAAGTATACTTTTCTAATCTTTATATCTTTTTGTATTATTAAAGCAAGGGTAAGGTGATGCTAATAAAGATAATTTCAGGGTTTTTTTTTAATTTATTCTTTTCTGGGTTCTAGACTCTGAAGGACCGTTTCATATTTGGATTTTCATATTGCAAGTCAAATATCATGCAGCAGAAGAAATAAAAAAAACTTGCAAATAAATAATCAAATATAACAAAGTAAGCGCGCAAATTTTTTAACATGGAAAACTCTAACCAGATAAAATAACAACAAATCCAATAAAAGAAAAGCTATCAAGCAATAGCGACTAATTATAAGATATACTCGTAGCCCTTGTTCAGTCACTCTTTCAATCTAAGAACCGAGTTCTTCTTGCTCCTTTCCACAACTCTCCTTTATAGTGAACTACACTTCACTTGATTGCATCATAGCTTAAACACACAAAATGCTCTCAATCTTATACAAGAGATGCAGAAGCAATATTTTCTAGTCTAAAACGTCAGCACAACCTCTCTAATAAATACTCTAAAGAAATAGGGTGATATCCAATGTATAATCTCCATTTAGAACAATGAAATCTGTACCTCCAATGTATATTCTTAATCTCAAAAAAGGAGATGAATAATTTGGGGTTGAGAGAAAAATCCTTTAAATAACTCACAATTCGTGTCCTAAAGGAATACCCCTTGTAGAATAAGAACTACTAGTTCTTTTACAAACAAGAAACAAACTCAAAACAGAACAGTAAGTTTCTGTTTATCATCCAATCGATGGAGTACCTAATTCAATCGATTGGGTACTACATCCGATCGATAGGGTATCTAATCCAATCGTTCGGGTACCAATTCTATCTAGCATCAAATTCATATTTCACTTGTTTAATTGTAGCCTTCTTCATGTCCGATTGATCTAATGTCATTTTCACTTATTTGACCTTTTTTGCTCTAATTCTTTACTTCAGCTCTTTCGGTAATACAAATATCAGTCCATTCTAAACAAAATATAAACCATAGCTCAATGTACTTAAAATTTTGCCGAATCCAGGAATTATCCAATTATGAAAATCCATATGAACTTTGTGCTCACTTCTGCCTGTATTTCCGATTTGCCGACCCGACTTGAAACTGAACTTTATATCACCGTAACACTGCAAACTTTGTCTAGTTTACCTTCAAGGCATTAAAAATTACTACCGTCATAACGTCACTGAACACGTTCTTTTAGGGCTTTACCAATTTTAATTCATGCATACATATACGGCCTTTTCATCTTCGTTCATTGATGGCAGCAGCATCTGTATCTTTTCTTTTCAAAGTTTACAAGCAAAGCTTGATTGAGAGAAATGAGGCTTGCCCAATTGGTTAGATACCCAATTTCTAAATTAGGGTCAATCCGTTGGTTCGTTTTCTTCATGCCTCAGTTATCCATGGATATGGAGGGGGGGTTTCTCATTGGGTCTCCCAGGCCGCTTAGCTGGGTTAAAAAACAGTAAAAAAGCATTGCATCCGGACTACGTACTATAAGTTTTAAGTTTTTGGCGTGGAGATCTTTTGGGCTACTTTGAATATATAATACAACGCCAGTACCCACAATTATCAAATGATCTTATATCAATGCTTATAATTGGATCTTTAAATTGTCCAGGTCCCCATGGTAGCCATGAATCTAATGGTATGGATTAGCCATTCATTTAGAATTGAGATTATATGAGGGCTTGCCCCATGGTGATCATGGGCGGACATATCATTGTCGGCCATATCACTAATGGGCAGCTGCCTTGTACTTGCGCAAATTGCCCTATGGTGACATGGCAAACCATAAGGTTTGAATACTCAGATCTTGACTCATTAATTAAATGCCCCCACTGCACATGGATGGAATTTGGTGAAAATGAAATGAGAGCTTATAAATGAACACCACTTTAGACTCATTATATACAGCACCAAAAAAAAAATAATAATTAAAAATCCTCCAAACTCCCCCACCCCCTTTCTCTCCCTACACACTTACTCTCTTCTTCTCTCCTCCCCTTCTCCACCTCCCCTCCAGCTCGCAATGAGCTTTAGCGGTGGAGGAGGATTCCCCCCTTCCTCCCTTCCCCTCCCTCTCTCTCTCTTCCTCTTCCTCTCCCTCCTTCCTATCCTTTCCCTCCTTCTTCCTCTCCTCTCATGTCCTCTCTGCCCTGGCCCTACTAGGCCGAACATCACACTGATGTTTGGCTCTACAAGGAGAAGAGAGGCAGAGAGGGGAGGAAAGGAGAGGGAGTGGAAGAAGAAGAGGAAGAGAGAGGAGGAATAAGAATAGGAACAGAAGGAGGAAGATGGGGAGGGAGAGGAGAGTTTCCCTCGGCCATCAGAGCTCGTTGTCGGCCAGAGCAGAGGTGGGGGAGGGGAGGACGGAGGGATAGAGAAAGTGTGTAGGGAGAGAACGGGTTGAGGGTGTTTTGGGCATTTTTATTTATTTATTTATTTATTTGGCCATAAATAGAGAATCTACATTGGAGTCCATTTAGAAGCTCTCAAAGAAAAGGTGCACGTCTTTGACGCCAAATCTAGAAATCCAATTTCCACTGCTTTTCTCCCTTTTGCCTTGGTTAATTACAATAATAAAACCACGTTTCCCTTATTAGAATATTCTTCTTTCATGCAGATGGGTTTGGACTTTGGAGAGCATTAAAATACTCTCACGTTGTCCACAATTGTTAACTCTTCATGTGACATACAAGAGAAATTACTTTATTATTTCATGTTCAAGCGCGTTGGATTGCTTCTAAGGACATTTAAAAGGATTTAGCTTGTATCATCAAAGACCCCCTGCACGTGCCTTTGACAATCAGTCAGTGACAATAATGAAGAAAAGGCAGGAGAAGAAGCACACGGGCATCATCAGATGACCCATGTTAGAGAAAAGAAGCCAGACGAGGTGAAGAAGATGCGAGTCCAGTACATAGACATCAATGAATCAGCAGAAGCATCCATCAAGCGATTCAGGCAACATCTTCAGATCCAACGGCTCGAGTCCATCAAGAATTATGAAAAAATGCTTCCCAGAGGCTTAGGAGGCTGATCAGATCAACCTGGCATGCCACTCATATTTTTCCTTTGTGTGATGCTCGTTGATTGATTAATAGTTTTAGTTTTCTGTTTCTACGTACTTGTAAGAACTTCATTTTGAGAGAACAGAATCTGCATTTCATTTCAGAAAATTTTAAGTAGTGTACAGAAAAGAAGTAGTAAGTATTTTTCTGTAATTAAGGTCTATTTTTTTATTTAACATTAATCTCTTCATATTGAGCAGACATGTTTACGAGTAATTTTTACATTTCAATTCTACTATTAGGGTCCGTGAAGAAGCTCTTCTTAATAATGGGATAACAAACTAATAATAATGCATTGTCTATTGAATGGTATTTTTGCGGCCCCTACTAATACCTCTAAGCTTTGGTAACATATGAGAATTATAGACCTGTATGGGCAATTTACAAGGAACATGGTACAAGAGAGGGAGAAGGAGCAGCAAGTGCAATCTTCTCTTGCACAGGACTGGCTGTGGTCAATTAAACCAACCTTGGCGTGACCAATCCAACCCCCTCGCCTTGCCCAAACTTCACCCTGGCGAGAGTGAATCTAATGCTCTCTTTTAAATTAAATCATCCTAAGTAACCCTGAAATCAACCAAACCCGTTCAAAATCCAACCATGAATTCGTTTATATTTTTTGCTATGAACCGATTGAAACTTCAGACTCACAGTTTGACAATGATGATTCAATAATAACTCAAGAAACAGAGGAAAGGTTCCATCACCATCCAACAAGGCTGATGATGATTGCTTAGCCAAAGCATCTCCACAATTATACATCATCACCTCATCCTCCACTGAGTTTGGAGGAAGCCCCAAAGTAGAGCCCCCACGGAACCGCACTGGCGCATCCGGTTCCATGAGTTCTTCAAATGCAATTTATTTCTTAATTTATTGTTTGTGTTGGCCTGTGGACTTACACAAGAGTCATTTAGCAATGAATGCCAGTTCAATATACGAACAAGGGTGGAGCCCACAGTTACTTGATCAACACCATTAAGCAATGAGATTCGGTTCAGTATAGATCTATGATAACCGCAAAAAACACCATCTTAACTTTGACATTTACTGAATCATTGATGTACTCTCAATTTGCTACTGGAAACATTTCTCACCGAGAGACAACTAAATGAGAACTAGACTATTTTGAGGGCTCAAAATAATCTTTTAGTTGAAGAGAGTTTTTATGAGGCGTCACTTCCATGCTTTAGACAAACTGATCACAGACTCGATGACTTTTATGAGCCTAAATATGCCACAATGAACCGCTCAAATTTGATGACATTACTGTCGAGGCTGGGAGCTTACTGTCCTCATTAGGTAGTCATTTATATGTGGGACAGAGCGGTGGGACATTTGGGAACTCTAATTCACCCAATCCCACAAACCCAACACAAATCCCTAACCAGCTAAGCAACCGAGGGAGACAATGAGGCATCCATTTGGTTAATTGACTTAGGTCTCATCACCCATCTCATAATGCAAGCCATGGAATCATTAAGTCCTTACAGCTTATGTACAAGCTGCATGGTTTTAGGCAACCACTTGTTCAACAAATGACAACACTTTTGACGGGGTTTAGAGTCAACTATCAAGCCCCAGCTTACATAATGGCCCACAGGATAAATAAATAGATCATAAAGGTGGCCCCTAACAGCAAGGACTGGCAGTTATAATGGGAATGCAAATTAAATAAGCACAGCACAATGACAAAAATAGCACCCAAGATAAATCCATTTAAACAGTAGTGCCAAAGACAATTGCATATATCTTAATTTTGCTTTCCTGAGGCTGAAATGTTACAGATTCTTGTTAGGTTTTTTCTTTTTTTTTCCCAGAGACATAAATCAATCTCTTGCTACTTCTAACATATTCCATCCATGCATTTCTTGGTTTCTCTGTCAAACTTAGGCATAAATGGACCACTCGGTTTACATTGACTCTTCATTGGCACTAGTACTCCCTCTCCTACTCGCTGTGGTATTCTTCAATATCTGCAAAATATGATTAACAGGGTTAAAACAACATAGTCACTCCAATTAGCCTAGGAGTCTAAATTAGTTAATAAAAGAAGAAAGAAACAGAACTAAAAACAGCATAAAGAAAAGGATCACAGCACTGAGAACCTCGTCACTCAACAACTGAAAGTCATTGTTGATGGTGTGATGATGTTAGTCAGTAGTCGCTATCCAATATTCAATGATATAACATAGATATATCTAGCATGGTTAGCTATGTTATTTTTTCTGCTTTTCCATTCATGCGATAAGGAAGATTAAAATAAGTATATCTTAGTATAACCACATGGGTTAAAATGCACATTTGCTTCTTTGACACAGCAATTGCATCACTCAAGAGTAATTTATAGTAAAAAGTTATTTACACCACAAACTATTGAAACTTTACAACCAAAATGGCCAAGACACCCAACAGAAGAAATTTGGGGGGTTTGGGTGGGGGTTTTGAAATTTGGATGATTGTCCACGGGACAAGCATGTTTTAATGTGGAAATTTATGCAAACCCAGACATGGTTGGGGTTGTCGCTGCAACTAATTGCTCTGTTCAGTTTTCTTCAGCTGCCAGGTTCTTCTATGATCATATAACTGCCAGGGCCTACGATAGAGGTGAAGCAACGTACAATCTGAGGTGGTTGCTAGGTCACCTAACCAGGCAATAAATATAAAGTCCCAAAAAAAAAAAGAAGAACACATTATCAAATTACAATAATAAGCTTGATAAGAAACACCGATCATCACTATATAATAATGGAAAGCTTCAAAAGACCACAATTCCCCGACAAAAAAGATCTCTCAATCCTACAAAACAAATTTTCTAAGAGCTGGAGGAGGGCTAAGTGTGGACTTAAAAGGACATTATGGATAGAGAATGTACAAGAGTTAAAAGGTCAAGGTTATTTAAATAAGTTTAGAATTAAGATCATTTATAAAGGTTTAAGGTAATACAAATATGTTCAGAATAAGGATCATCTATTAAGTTCCAATCAAAATTTGAAATGATTCTTGACCAAATTAAGTTTCCAAGCTAGCAGCTAGCTCCCCGTTTGATGTACTTTATATACCATTAAAGACAGCAATGAGTTGGGTCTGGTATAGGTCAGGGTAAACTCAAACCAGGGCTAACTCACACCTACCTTGCCTTGTTCCTGACCCATGACAGTTTTCAAGTTATGAGTTGTAACACCAAACCTGACCTGTGATGAATATTGGTACTCTTGTCATGTTGGATACCCATTGTATACATAAAATCCCACATTGAACGAAACTCATGCCTAGGAACTCTGTTGCACGTCTCAGATGTACTATAACATAGCATGCACACAATAAAAAAGGGCAATGAGGATTGGGCAACATATATAATGGCAACAAAAAGGGCAGTGTGGATGAGGCAGGATCAGAATTCACCCCCAAACTCAACTCAGGTCAAAATCAATAAACCCATACCTGTCCCTGAAACCTAAAAACCTCAATGATACTTGCCCCTAATAAAGGGTAGTGGGGATAGATCACTACTTAACACAACCTATTGCAGTCCCTGTATACCAAAACCATGCTCCATGATGAAATAATGAACCTCACAAAATTTTGCTGATTTGTTTTGGTATGAGAGTCATGTTAGGCTTCAATGTTGCGATCAAGTCAGCCTTGGTATTGGCCCCTCCGAGAACCACAACCCACTTTCACAATAACCATTGCACCACCATCCTTCTCAATCACTTATCTCATATCTCTTCTCATTTACCAGCTGAAGCTTCTTATATAAAAAAAACCCATAACTTCCTCTAACTATAACAGCTTTTGAGCCTCATGATCTCATTCCTTTTGAGCCTCATGACCTCATTCTTTCCTTCCCCTGATCCTCTCCGACAATAGTTTTGTTCAAACTGAAAGATCATATTGCATAGGCTTCTGGGACACATGATATGAGCACGATGTGACAATGATAAACTCCACAAATGACGAGGACCGCTAATTTGACACAATGGACTTTTACGTAGTGTCAAATCAACTATTTGTTTCTAGAGATGAAATGAAATAATTAATATAACTGATAGCGCAATCCTTTCTTGAAAGGACCATGTGATCATGGGAGGGTAATAGAGAATAGAAAAAATTCACAAGGTTGAAGTTGTTTAGATAAGTTAAAGATTAAGATTAAGATTATCAATTACTATTATGATTAGAATTTGAAAAGCTCCACAATTAGCTTAGGTTTTCTTATTTGGATACCTGTTTAGAGCCAAATGTAATCTATATATACACCATAATGATATTGAGCAATGAAATAACGAAGTTCGTTCCTGATTTTATATATACATATATGGATTACAGAAAATTGCATAAACGTATAATATGAAAAAAAAAAAAGGTTCCTTTGGAATAGAACAAACATAGAACAAGAACAGTTATGGGTCTACGCATAACCTCACTGGTTATAACCATGATCAAATAACTCTTCCTTTACAAAACAGTGAAATTTCCTATGATTTGTGCCTACGGGCTATCAATAGTCATAATGTTCATTACCAACCTCATTGAGTATGAGTTGGTTACTAAGATGTTCAATGACAGTGGCTTCATCTATCATAAGTGAAGTTAATCAAATGTATCACTTCTTTCAAAGCAATATTCACATTTGGATTGAAACCAAACGCCATGATGCCCGCAAACAGACAGGCCAAGGATGCGGCAAGGATACAAATTTTATGCATAAAAACTGAACATAGGAGTATCGGACACAATAAGTTGCCTATATGAAGTATCCAGGTATCATAGTCCAAATGTCATCCCCATGCCATGTGGTGTGGGCCCAACATTGGATGTTCCTCAGAATACACTGCACTTTTTTGTTTAACCAGACATAATAATTTTTATGGGATAATATCATCCAATTAGTACACATGGATTGGTCTGACCATCAATGCAAACTGGAAACAGTTGATATCAACTAGAGTTTCAATGCTGATAGTAACATTGGAGAAAAACGATGATCATGATTCATGACATGGATGATAATGTATGAATGCCATGTACTGATAGGGCAAACCGAGTCTGAAAGTCCGCCATATTACCTTACAGCATCACAAAAATCTACAATATAACGATCACCATCGCTCTTAGTCAATGATGATAATATAATAGATGGATACATATCCACACTTGTGAAAACAAGGCAGAAAATGTGAAGCCACCTAATCAACGACAAAAACCCTGATTATGACCCAGTGAAATGTTGTGGAATGAAATTTTCATTTAGCATTTTGCTTACTCAACTATCTATTGAAGGGAACCAAAGCTTAAAAGTTAAATGCATTATGATCCAAAGGGCCAACCGAAGCAACATTCTAGAGAGAGTTGAGTATGATGATGGTGATGATGGTGATGTGATCATGTGAAGAAGGCGATAGGGATGACAGATACATACTTGTCTCAGCATCTGGTTCTCCTTTTGCAACGTGGACAGCCTCTCTTCAAGCTCAGAGTTTCTAGATTCCAAGTCCTTGACCTTCACCTCAAGCTCATTTAAGTAGGCCTTCTTTCTTTCTCTTGCTTGTTGGGCAGAAACTCTGTTCCTAAGCAACCTAACGGTGGAAGAAAAACGAATTAAAATCCAAAACTTGACTTTGACCATCTGAACCCTTAGAAATTCACAGTAAGGGGTTGTTTGGGTGTGGAGAAAATTTGAACTGTGGGCACTCTTCTGAGTTTTCTCCACCTCCATTTTCTCCAACTTTTCTCTTTCATCCAAACAACATAGCAGATTCGAAGCTGACCTTTTTAGGCGTTTGTGTTCTTTGTCAGCAGGGCTTCTCCCTCTCTTCCTCTGTTGTAGCGTCCCGGTTGAGGCCTGGCCCCGGTCGGGCCCCGCCGCCGACACAGCTTCCTGACCGGACGTCGATGGACCTCCCGGTTCACTGCCTAATTCCGGCACTCTCCTTATCTCCTCGTCGCTTTCAACCCCTTCTCCAATGAACAAATCGATGAACATTCACCAAAACTTCAAGAAATCATCACTTCCCGCCAAAGATTGGAAAAACAAAAAAAAAATCTCATATTCTCAAAACCCCACAAAAGAAGAAAGAGAAATCAACAAAACAGGTCATGTGATTCAGTAAGAAACTGCATTTCCAGCTCAAAAACAAACCAAAACGGCACAAATATAACAAGTCCAGCAAAACGCATCAACATTTCCAACAAATAAGAGAACCCCATTTGAGTAAATCATCATTCTCTTCAACCCAAGAGAAAAAAAGGATGAAATCCGTCTTCTACCAAGAAAAAGATACAACCGCCACATCTACAACCAACCAGAAAAACAAACTCAGTAGAATAAAAACCCGCCATTTACAAGCAGATACAAAGAGACCCCATTTCAACAAATTCCAAATCCAACAAGACCCAGAAACGCAAACGAACAAAAACCTCTCCACAAAGCGTTTCTACACGAAACAAATCGCCAACTTCACTGAAACAATGGAAACAAAACCACACCCAGATTAGGAAATCTCACCTTCTTTCACTTCCACGTGAAGAGCCGAGCTCGAAGATCTCTCGCTGCTCGAAGGAAGAGAGCTCGCCGCTTGATCCTGCATTGCTGCTGCAAATTGCATTGAAGAAGAAGAAAAAAAATATCTTCGCTTTGTGCCTGCGTCCTTCCTTCTAGCAGAATCCGAAAAAGAGCGGGATATAATACTTGCTGTTCGTCAAGTACAGCCCGCGAGTGCTGTGATGGACCGTTGGATTTCATTGGATCGGACGGCCTCGAAGCAGTCGTCGTGGACACGTTGGAGCCAGAGAGGAGAATTGGGGATCCAAAGGTTGGGAGACAGGAAGCGTGGGCCGCTGAGAACCGTCGGATTAGAAAGCAGATCTGATATGACAGATGAGACTGGGTGCAGTGAATCGGGTCGAACTATGAACATTCTTGGAGGCTGGTGTCTCTCGAAATATCTGGTGGGCCGCCACTTAGCACACGATGGAAATGAAATGAGTAGACGACAAAGCCTGAGTATGGGGCCGCGGCGTTGGGTGGGTTGGAAATTTTCCCAAGAGTTTAATGAGCTCGTTTTCAATCACTTTGTATGATGGTGAAGCTCATACAAAAAGTGGTTGGCAATTGGGTTGCATCTGGTTGGTTGGTTGGATTGTGGGTGGGATCAGAAGCCAAGGAGGTCAATCTACGTGGTTACCCATATCAAAGTTTTGTTCCAATTAGGTTGAAGTCGGCTACATTAATTTTTATTTATTTTTTACTAAATTAATTACTGAGCCCATATCCAAATCAAATCAAGTTCATACATGAATATTCATAAATGGAAGTTGTGCATGTAAAAGTAATATATATCATATAAAATAGATATTAATATTATCTAATATAGCAATGAATTTAGTCCCTTTAAGTTTTAGATTTGATTCTCTCTCATGGCTTGTTCATATATTAGACATTGAAGTCGTAAAACAGTTGGACCATTGGAGTTGGATTTGGGTGCAAGTTTATGAACTTAATCAAGTATGGGTCCAATTCAAAGACACTATGAGCTGTTTGGTTGCAAGCTTTTTTTTGCTAAAAATTTTCCTTATCTAGGAATTTATGCTAGAATGAAGTGCACATCAATGGGATTTTTGGATTCCCTCTTTAATTAGGATTTCAAGGGGAGGAGTAGTTGAGCTAGCAATGTAAAAGTCACTTTTAACCAACTAAATTAACCAGAATCTATAATTTAGAATGCTGCTCGGCCATTAGCATTATGGAATTCTACTTGCAACGTGTACAATATTTGGAATTCTCCAAAAGCTTAAGACAATAGTTCCTCATGCATGCAACTAAATAGACCGTAAATATAAACTGATTTGATCAAGATTTTTTTTTTATAGAAATTTTGATCATGAATTTAAAATGGTCAAATTGCATAATTAAATGCATGAGAGAGTTATTGAGAGGGAGACCATTGCAACTTAGATAAAATAATAATATTTTTACAAGTAATAATATATTCATTTTTTGTGTAATGGGTATAAAGGTAAAGCTAACAATTTAAAAAAAAATCAACATAAACCCCATGATGGTTGCCCTTTTTTGTTAAGAATCTTTATTTTGGGGACATATTAGATATTAAAATAAAAAAGTAGTGGCTTATTTAAATTATTAAACTCACAGAAGTCTATTTACAAATCCTGAAAATCTGAGGGGGAATTTACAAAAAAAAAAAAAAAACTCCAAAGTAAAATGTGACAGCAACAATGGCCCGCATTAATTGAATGACTCCATTACAGTTAGACTAGACTTGCCAAATAGGTAAAAGTTATATGAATAAATTTGTAAAAAAAAGCTAAAAGAAAAAAAATTTAAAAATAAAAGATCTTTAATTGCTTTAAGACCTCTTGTTTGAGAAAAGTTATCATTTTTATTGTTTTTCAATGATGAGAGAGTAGCAATTAAAGGTGATTGAATCAAAATTTGTCAAACAATCTAAAACAGTATAACATTTAATTGAGTAAGTTTTTAAGTCAGATAAACTAAAAAAATACTCTTATCAAACTACACCCAAGTCAAAATAGGAAAAAGTGATATGTCCAAGGTATTCTAATTAGAGCGATTTTTAAAGGCCGTGCTCCATCAATGGTAATGGTAACAGCTGTTACTCCAAAGATAACGTGAGCTAAATAGAAGCGGTACGTAATCTGTTTTTTTTTTTTTTTTTTTTATAAAAAGAAGGGGTACATCTTTAGTGCTGTTGAATTGTCCACGGTGATTGATGGTTCAAATTTTAAAGCTAGCTAGGGGCTAGATCCTTTTGTGAATATTATTGGCAGTGAAAATTAAAATTGAAGTAATGTTTTGCACTTGTTTCTTGAAACCTACTACTCTTGCCATGAATTATCTTTTATTTGTTTAACAATAATAAAGGAGTTCATTAGTAGCTGGTGTTCGAAAGTTATATAAATTAAAAAAAAAAAGAAAAGAAAAAACCTTTGATCTTTCTACCTTGGCCCTTTAGGTTAGGATAAGGGATTATGTATTGTAGGCTCGCCGAGGGCTTTACCTCTACTTAGGTCGATCTAGCTTATATGAGGCTAGGTAAAGCTTACCCGAAGCTTGGCCCTTGACAACCTTACATGAGACAATAGTTTGAGGGGTGAAATAAATAATTGAGGCTTTTTCCAAAAATACTTCCTTAGAGTCCTCATAGAAAAATAGGAACTTTAGAGTTTTTTTATAGCTCAGAGTGGTCCCCTGGGCCTTTTCTTGGTTTTTTTTTTCTAACATTATTTATAAGCTACGATATCTATACTTAACGTAAACATTTTCCTATTCCTCCATCCTCTTCCTCATCTCTTCTTCCCGTTTCTTTTCCTTGTTTGGGTTATGTCTGGGGTGAGAAGGAAAAATCAAGAAGAAAAAAAGAGATAGAGAAAATATAAATAAAAGAAAATGATAAGACAAAGAAGGGGAGGATGGAAGAAGAAGAACAATAAAGAAGAAAAAATGTTGGGAAGAAAAAGAGGATGGCGGTGGTTTAATGAAAGGTGGAACAAGAGAAAATTAATGTCATGCCCCGAAATCCGAAGTCCTTAGGACCCATCCCTCAAATCACGAGATATGACGGGTCCACAATAATTAAAAAAATTCAAACTTTATTTAAAAAAATCTAAATGGAATACGATGATTAACATCTCCAGCTAAACAAATTAAATCAATACACTTAAAATAAATAAATACATTTGAAGTGGTAATGACTCTCATGAATTTCTCAAAAATCTAATGAAGTCCTAAATACAAGGTTGAAGTTTTGCAGCTCATCTCTCAGTCCCAAATTGCAAATCAAATTAGGTTTTTTCAGCTTCCAGCTCAACCTCGAAATATGTGGGGGAAAAGATAAGGGTAAGTAAAACTCAATAAGTAATATGAACCATAAAACCTAGCAAAACAGAAAACAATCTAAAAAATCAAATTTAGAGTCATGATTCGTATATACAAGGTATATCAAGTAAGGTAAGTGCAATATCATGAATACGACAAAAAGGTAATGTGACCAAATTTCAAGGTGTTTCAAATCATTATCATCATCATCATCATCAAAGCCTTTTCCCAACCATGTTGGGGTCGACTACATGAATTATGTTTTTCCATTCCATTCTATGTTGAGCCAAATATTTAGATAAGTTAAATTTCTTCAAATCGGATTCAATTACTTTCACCAATGTTTTCTTCGGCCTATCCTTACCTCTTGATGGGTCATCCACCTGTATAGCCGAACATTTTCTTACTGGTGTCATTACCGGCCTACGCTCATTATGCCCAAACAATCTTAAACGGATTTATCTAATTTATCCCGTATTTGTGCTACCCTTAAATGTTCTCGAAAGCGCTTATTTCTAATTTTATCTTTCCAAATTTTACTATACATCTACCTAAGCATTCCCATATTCGCTATATCCATCTTATGTATATGTGTTTTTTTAATTGGCTAACGTTTTGCTCCATATGTCATAGCTGATCTAACCACTATCCTATAAAATTTGCCTTTCAATTTCGTTGGCATTTGTTTGTCACAAAATACTCCAGAAGCTAGTTTCCACTTCAGCAATTCAACTTTTATTATGTGCTCTACATTTTCATCAATCTCCTCATCCTTACTAATCATCGAGCCTAGGTATCAAAAAGGATCTCTACGTGGTATCTCATGGGTTTCAATTTTGACAGTGGTTTCAACACTTTATATATGTCCACTGAAGTTGCACCTATATATTCTGTCTTTGTATGACTTATTTTAAAGCCTTTAGATTCTAATGCCTTCTGTCATCTCTCAAGATTTGCATTTACACAATCTCCTGATTCATCCACTAATACTATATCATCCGTTAATACTATATCATCCGCAAACAACGTACACCATGGTACTTCTTATTGAATATGCACAGTTAACTCATCCATAATTAATGCAAACAAATAAAAATTTAAGGCTGATACCTGATGCAAACCTATAATCACAGGGAATTCACCTGTTTCTCTACATGTAGTTCTCACATTTGTTACTGTTTCTTCATGTATATCCTTAAAATTCTCAATATAATTGTTAGGGACATTTCTTTTATCCAAAAGCTACCAAATTTAATCTATCAATACCCTATTATAGTCTTTTTCTAAATCGATAAAGACCATGTATAGATTTTTCCCTTTTGCTCTATTTTATTCCATTAATTGCGTAAATGAAAAGATAGCTTCCATAGTTAACCTTCTTGGCATAAAACCAAATTGATTTTCAGCGTTCTTGGTCTTCCGTCTTAGTCTTTGCTCCATTATTTTCTCTCATTTCAAGGTGTTTCAAATAAGCGAGTAAATAACCAAATCAGCAAATAAAAGAAAAGGCATATCTACAGTAAACAAAATATCAAAGTGTGCTCGCCAGAGTTAGGCCTGAACCAAGCACAAGGTACCCGCCAGATACAAATCGTTTTATATCCATACAAAGGTGGCATAAGGCCCGAAAACTCGGTAATCTCTACAAAACAAAATGGGTTTAGCTGCAAACTAAGATTATTGCACAAAAGGATTCCAATCCCAATGGCATACCCAAAAGAACTAAAATCCACATGTGAGCATCCCCATAGTATGTTACCCATACTTTAGAGAATGCTTTGATATTGAATAGTATTGTACCAGTAACAAAGTTTGAAAATTCTCAAATTTCAACTCACACACTAGTTTAGGGTTAAAAACACAAGTCTATCACATGATATCAAATTTTATCACAATCAAACCCTTTAAATAAAATGACAAATAATCACTGACAATAATTCACTGAGAAATTTATTTTATAATAGAATGGTGTCCAATGATCAATATCAAATCTAGCCATTAATATAAATAAAACAAATAAAAAAATCAAATAAAATCAAAGTGAGCATATCCTCAAAATTTTTATGATTATTTTAATAAATTCACAAGTACGATTTAAATCATAATTGAGATAATGAATACAAAAACTCAGGTACTAGGGCAACATAGTAAAACTATTCACATCTTTCAACGGTAAATGATGGACTTGACCTGCCCCGATCTAAATACCAAGGAGAATCGATGCAGGTTCCTTTTAATATGTCACATCCCGAGCCTAGGAGATTGGGGGGTTAGTCAAAGCCTAACCAATGACACACGTACTCTCATGCCTATACACTTAGACTCGGTTTAAATGCACATGTACAAGGGAAAGTTCGCACGTACCATACATGTACGCGGAAGTTGTATATATCAAAACATAACATAAGAAATATACAACAAGAACAAAATAATAATTGACAAAGATTACAGAGAAGTCAGAGTTATACAAAATAAATCAAAAGACAAATATACAAATCAGGAATGGATCTAACGTGTCAAATCTCAAAATAAGGAAGACTTATATGCAATGTGTCCATGCCGCTCTCCGATGGAGTGACTACATCCACTCATCAAGTCTTGATGGGACATCGGGGCCTCCCTTGGAATCTGGTCGACCAATGAGGGGTCAGTCTGGGTATCTGAGCATGCAACGCTAATGATAACTCGTGAATATAACGGTTCAACAAAGTATAAGTAACAATAAGTTAAAACATGCTGTATCTAATAGAATAAAGAACATGATGTAAATCATAGCATAATAAGTTCGTATACTAGGCAGTTGTGCATTAAATAAAGCATACCATTAGAGTCAAGGTATACGTGCTGTGTACATAACTAGTTTGCTACTACATTTGCTATATGCTCCCAAAATAGGGACCTTATATCCGTGCTGAGAACACCATTGACCGAGCCAGGGTACGAATGACTCTTGGGTTCGTAGGGTCTAGATTCCCCAATACGTGTCCTCACTGCAGCAAGGCCATATAAATTACACCAAATTCACCCCGTCAGAATCCTAAGGCTGAGGCTGAGTAGTGCCTGACCATACAGAGTCAATCATGTACTAAATCTTAAGTAGATCGTGCATATCATGACAAGCATATCATACATGCATACTCAGGAACATGTATCATACGTGCATACTTAAGAACATACGTGCATACTCAAGGTTCTGGAAACATAGCGAATAAGCCAATAATTCGATGTTCAACAAAAACTAATAAATCATGCTGAAGAGTGGAGGTCAAGGATAGTCATGCGAGATGCCATGCAATTTAATCATTCTCGAGTTAAGATCATTTACTATCCAACCCTAATTTAGTTATTTAGTGTTTCTAACTGTGTATGATGATGTAGTTTTAGGCTATCCGATGCATCGTTTGTCTAGTGTTGCATTGTATCATAAGGTGCACCGAAGTCCTTTAAACCAACACCCATGTGGAGGTGCTTAACAACTGGATAACAAACATGAATGAGTCGCAGCCCTCGAAATCCTTCACGTAGGTTTATCAGAATCCGTTGGGCAAATCATGGTTGCCTACATTCTAATTCAATGGTCCTATAAGGTCTCATTCATTTCCTAGCCTTCTTACTCGTCACAGGTCTTACAGTTCTATCGTGGGTGACCTTACGGCTTAGCCGCAGAAGACTTCACGGTTTAGCTGTGGTTGGGCTGTAGAAGGTCTGAAATTTGCTAGTTCTCAGTTATTTTGACATGCACCTTGTATTGATCTACGGCTGGGTCATGGTTGGGTTTACAGCTTAGCCGTAGTATACTTTACAGCTCAGCCGTAGCACAGTTTACGGCTTAGTCGTGACTGCGCGGTGTCGATTTCTTGAATCTGTTACAGAAAAATTGGAAATGCACACGAGTAGCAAAAAAACCCATCTAAGAGAGGGAAATGAACACAAATTGGGCTGTAAACATACTTCGCATGTAAGATCATAAGAATTATTCAAAATCAAGCATATATCAATATGGGTTCATACAAATTATGCTTATACTTGCCTTAATTGAATTCAAAGACGGGAATCGCTGTCCTTAGACTGAAATTTACCGTCCAAACACACTCCTACTTATCATGCATGCAGAAAAAGAAAGAAGAGAGGAGAACGTGAGAGCATGCACATAACAATTGATGAGAAGAAGATGAAAGTCAAACTCAAAACCTACCTTACATCCACCCATAAGAAGAATTTAAAGGTAGGAGTGCACAAATTCTTCCTTAGCTTGATCGTTGGATAAGGAGAAAGAAAGAAAAAAACGAAGAGAGGAAGAAGGGAGAAACGAACGTGAGAGAGAAAGAGGTGGTGGAGGCTTTTATAAGGATATGCTTAAAGAGAAATTACAAGAAAGTCCAATGAATTAGACAATCTACAATTTGAGTTATTTGACGGTCCAACTGAAATAAATGATGTCTTTTACAAAAGACGCAGTTACGGAAGTTAATGAGCTTAACGAAAGACACATGTTGACGCCAAGATGATGCGTGAATGACGATGTCTTATAAAATCTAAAATTACGAAAAAGGGCTTAGTCTGCTAAAACCAGGTCAATTCAACCTAATTACCTATCCATGACCCACAACAAAACCAAAACAAAAGCAAAACACAATTAACAACTAATGCATCATTAATTAGTTGCTAAACGGGGTTAAGTGGGATTGGAGTGTTACATAATAACGGTATATAATTCGTTTAGCAATAAGATCCAATGATTTAGGTTCATGCACGAGCTCTATTGAATTTGGGTCAAGCTTAATAACGGGTCATGTATCATGAGTAAATGCATGTAGGCATCTTACGGCTTAGCCGTAGGCATCTTACGGCTTAGCCGTAATTTGCATTGCGGCGAAGCCGAGGTTCCCCAAACTGTTCATCCGCATTTACGGCTTAACCGTAATTTACTCTACGGCGCAGCCATATCTTGGTCCACGGCTTAGTCGTAACACATTTCACGGTTTAGCCATGAGTGCACTGAGTCATTTTCTAGAACAGTTACAGACATACAGAAAGCGAACTTTTCGACTGAAAACAGAAATATAATAGCAAAACTAACTCAATAGGGCTGTCTAACACTGATGCATACAACAAAAAGTAAGATACAAACAATCAAAACAAATACCAATCGGTGTTCATGCTACTTGTGCTTATACTTGCCTCACAGACGGAAATCACACACACGCGACCGTTGCTTTGGCTCAGTCCACTGGAAACACACACAAATTTGACTCCTTTCTTCCTCCCTCACGAAACAAAAACTGAGAAGGAAAGAGAGAAAGAGAGCTGAACGAGAGAGAGAGAGAGACAAGTTGAGCTGACGATCGAGAGAGAGAACTGTGGTAGGTAAGATATTTATAAACATGAGTCCAATTTACACATAAGTCCAAACATATTACACAATTCCAGTTTGAGTCAACTAACGATCCAACGAGAGCAAACGAAATCATTCGGATCCAAGACAGTTACGAAGATCGACAAGCTCAACGAAATACACGCGATGACGTCAAAATGGAGCAAAACTGACAAGGTCAAACAAAAGCCAAAATTACGAAAAAGGGCTCGAACTACCTAAACCAGGGCAAATTCAACCCAAACGATCTCTCCATGACTCAAAACCAAAGAAAAGCAAAATCAAAACACACTTAACAACAAAATCACGAGCAATTACCCACTAATCCGGATCAAATCGGGTCAGAGGGTTACACCAGGTTTAGCACATGTTGATGCAAAGGGTACATAATCTTTCATGATCAAAATAATGCCTGATTAAATAAACAAAATCACCATGCTACTACAAGAAGAATACTAAGATGCTTTGACTATAATGGTATCATGGAAAGGACAAGAGAAAAGAAAAGAGAGGGCATACCTTAAGTATAAAGGCCTCAGGGGAAGAAGAGAATAGAGGAAATTTAGATTCGTATGAGAGACCGAAGGGGATAATGTCTTTTTATAGCAAAAATAAGAGAGTCCATAAAGGATATTGTTCCTAACCAAGTATAGCCAAAGAGAATAATTTAAGTTGGACTTTAAAACACAAGTTAGAATTGAATACTAATTTTAAGGTGGAGTTGAGATAGGAAATATAACAATAAGATACCTAATCAATTTGAGTATCTTGGTTGAGCCAGACTCCTTAACAAGCTAAATTTTAACAAAACATGGTCCCACAAATAATTTCAAGTTTTAAATAACACAAATGCATGTGGGGCCCATCACAAATCAAATCAATGGTCAAGATTAATTTCTAATTTAAAATCAAAATTTGGGTCGTTACAATTAAGAATAGAAATAAATATAATAGAGGTGAAAACAAAAAAAAAAAAAATGAAAAAAAAGGGAACCAGAAGAAGAAACTGAACAAGAATAAAATGGAGAAAATAAACTTATCCCTGTCTATAGTCAACATAGATATCGCTGCTCATCAACAATGTCAAAATATATATATCTATACATGATTTTGCTTTGGTTATATTATACTTGAGTGTAAATATATATGTTCAAGTATAATATACTGATTCTGCCTTGGTTATATTACACTCAAGCATAAATATCTATGCTCAAAAGTAATACACCCAAAGTAGATCACAGATTGAATGAATTCATCTTCTTCATTTGTTTATTGTTTCAGTTTCGCTTTCTTTTATTTCCTGTTATTTCTATTTCCCCATCAATTATGCTTCTTTTTTTCTTCATTTTCTCTTCTTCTTTCATCTTTCATTAAACCATTCTCATCCTCTTTTTCCTCTCTATGTTTATATTTCTTCCATGTTCTTCTTCTTCTCTTTTCTTCTTCTTTCCTCCTCTTTGTTGACTTTTCTTTTTCTTCTGTTTTTGTTTTCTCATTCTCTTCTTTCTCTTCTTGGTTTTTCCCTTATCACCCCGGATAGAACCCAAATGAAAATGCGGAAGAGGAAAGTGAAAAAGAGATGAGGAAGAGGAAGAAAAAATGGGGAAATATTACTCTTGAGTGTAGATGTCATTAGTTATAAATAATATTGAAAAAAAAAAACCAGAAAAAGGCCCAGGGGACCACTCCTGGACATAAAAATATTCAGAGCCCTTTTTTGTTTTACAAAGACTTTAAAAGATTTATCCAGAAAAAAAGCCTCTAAATGATTTCTTAGGTGAATATCTTTTCTTGGTTGATCCGGTGCAAACCTCTAGTAGGGCCTCACATGGGCAACCATCCCAAAAGACCACACACATGGGACCCCCACCCCAGTCCCTCAAAATCCCATTTTTTCACGCATCAGAATGCACTGCGTCGTTACATCAATTGTCAAAATCCTTTTAAGGGGTGAAACTTTGTAGTCCGTTTATCAAGGGGGTTAGGATTATCAAGTTTGCTTGAACCTTGGCGGGGAGGCAGAGCCCATCTAGATCTTCCCAGACCCATGTGAGCTCTCACGCCCGCAAAATAGGGAAAATCGAAAAGAAAAGAGGGCTGGGCTAGGTATTGTTCAAGCCCGACTCTCAAAATAATGGGCCACCAAAAATTTGGTTTAATCTCTGCCCTTGTTTTTTTTTTTTTTTTGCCGGATTGTCAGGTCCAAGTACTGAGAAACCCGCGCCTCCTGTAACCCCTAAAAAAACTCTTCTCATTCTCTGCCTCCGAACTTGTTTGTCAAGCGACATCTACTACTAGGGTTTTTCGTTTTGTTGATAGAGATCTCGATCTCGTGTTGCAGAAGCTACCAGCGGCCACCAAAGAAGAGCCAAACCCGATCGAGATGGTGGAACCTCAACACGAACTGGTAATCCATCATTTTCCTTGCTGTATGTTTGAATGCTACTTGATGTTTGAATTCGTACACTCTCTTAATCATTCTTCTTCGTCAATAGACTGATGTTGCATGATTGTTGAAGCAAGAAATTGTAGCATGTTCTGATGATTTCAATTAGTTTTACAGATTGGGTAGTTCTTGGAAATGGTAATGGTAGCCTTGTTGTTAAGTAAGAAAGAAGAATTGAAGAGCCAGAGAGCATGGAATAACGCTCCCAACAACGAGGAAAAAACCCTCCTAAAACCAGAATCAAAGGGATCCCATACCATATATCTAATATCTATGTGTCAACTGATTGCTATGTAGGACATCTCCAGATGGACCAAATCCAGTAGTTTACCCTTGCATACTGTTTTGTATCTTGTTTTCTTTCCCTTTATTGTGATCAGTTTCAGCTCTGTTTTGTTTTTCTCTACTTCTCTCTTGGCAAATATGAGGAAAGTGGAATCTCAATCCTATAAAAAATTGTGGATGAACTGAATCTCAATCTCAGTTTTCGAATGCGCAGGGAGTTTCTGATGACTTGGAGCCAAAAGTGAGAAAGTATCTTCGTGGGGATCGTGCTCATTTGGAGGTTTGTTGTTTCGCTGTGTTCTTTCTTTTTTAAGTGTGGATGGCGCTGTATTTGATTCCGCTGATTGATCTTGTGTCCACATATTTGCAGGTGCTGAAGGATAAAAAACTGAAAGGACAACTTGAATTTAGAGAAGAGTTGCATGGCCAAACAGCCAAAAATGCTGCAAAAGCTGAAAAGGTATGGTTTTCTCATTGATGTCTTCTTTACTTTTTGATGTTCTTTAATGGTCAAATTCGAGGCTCTAATTGCATTATGCAACTTTTGGTGGCTATGGGGTATTGTCATTTGTAATGTTAAAATACAATTATAACCGATGGGTAGCTCAATAAAAGAGTGTTGAAAGGAAAAGGATATGATGGCCTGAAAATCAGTTATGCTAATTAATGTAATGTTTTTTCTCCATAATAGTTGTCATTTAGAGACCAAAGAATGATGGCTATAATTTAAACAAAATGGTTCATTCTTTTCTTTAGAAGGCCAGCTGTTTCACACATATGTACACACTTGTGTTTGTTGGAAATGCTTATCCAACTCCAGTGAACGTATAGGGTATACCATATTGAATCCAAAAAGATCAGGCTGGCCTCGTCATTCATCCAAGCTTCTATGCAGTTCTTGGCACTTTTTTGTGCTTGCTTATTAATCAAGTCCAATCTACACTAAACTGAACTGCATAAATTCTAGGTTATCTGGTCTAATAATAAAAAAAAAACTTGTTAATAGTATTGATTGGATTTTCCTTTGTTTCTTGCTAATTGGTTTAAAGCTTTAAAATGTATTCCATTGGGTTTGAATGTATTTCATTTTGAGCTTTTCCTATAATATATTGATATCCAATTTGATCTGGAGTACAAATCTCAGCAAAGCTTAATTTCAAAACTTTTATTTTAATTATGTTTCACCAGGGTGCTTTTATTCAACGTGTTATTAGCTGTAGCAAATGTTGATTGTGTTACCTAGGAAAGTGCTTCTTTTGAGTCGACTGTTGTGGTTATATTGTCAGTGGCTTCTGCCTTGTGAGGAAGGGTATCTTGAAGCTGAAGGTTTAGAGAAGACATATAGGATCAAGCAAGAGTCAATAGTAAATGAAGTAGATATTCTAAGCTCAAGGAAGGCATTTGATATAGTCCTACCTGGTGAGTGTTGCTCTCTTTCTTTCTTTATTATTATTATTATTATTATTTTTGACTTCTCAATGGCTGTTAAGATTGTCAAATTTTTTAGGTGGGCAGCTCTACAGAGAGTGACTCTTACTGCATTCCTCTGTTTTTATAAAAAGCAACCCCAAAGAGTAAAAAGCGTGTTCCTCAGGGGCTGTTGAGGTTCCTGCCTTTGAGGGTTTCATAAGTGGTTCTATAGTTCCATATTTAGAGGTTTTTGCTTAAGGAAAGCCATCTTCTCCACAATGATATTTATAGGGCTGAGTGTATTTAGATGGTGTGCAAGACCCACCAATCAAGGATGATGTGGGGGATTGAAAGATCCAAGTGTGCTCGGCTCGCATATGAAATTATGGGTCAATCCCCTCGTCTTAACCCCTTGGTTTGTGATGCACAAATTTAACGATTCTATATATATATATATATATTTTACACTAGATTCAGTGGTGGAGAAACAAAATTCATGTAGCCAACCCCAACATTGTTGGGATAAGGCTTTGATGACGATGATGATGACACTCGATCCAATGGTCTAGTCCATTCTGATCCCCCATGGGTTCCTGTGAGACATAAGGATGGGGTTGGGTCGGTTTGGATGAGGCGTCAAATTGCGCACGAGACATCGCAGAGTGGGGGAGATGATTAGGTGTGGATGTCTCGCGCATCCCACCTGGGGATCCATATGATCAACCCATTCTGGCAACCCTAAATCAACCCTATGCATGTCTTGGATCCCTGCCGAAATCAACCCTAAATCATTTGAAAGTGGACCTCTGCCTCCTTAGTCACAGCACATTTGTATAAGTCTGGAAATTGCCTAGCCAGAAAAAGGCGGATCTCCAATCCAACTATTGTGCCAATAAAATCCTCCTGCCCAATCCAACTCGATGGGTAATATTTTTCATGAAATTCTCTTTAAAATTCTCTTTAAAAGGAGGTTGGCCTTCCAAAGAGTTGAGGCTTTATAAGAAACATCCTGCACGTCCTAGCCGTCTCTTATTAGACCATATTTCCCCTCCACTAGCTCCTTACAAAGATGTTTTGAGTCTCCTCCCAATCTCCATTGCCATTTCCCTAACAAAGTCTGATTGATCTGTTTTAGAGGTTTGATACCCAAGCCCCCTTCCTCCTTTGTTCTACAAATGGATGACCCATCCCTCAAATGAAATTTCTTCTCTTTACTCCTTCCATGCCACAAAAAAATAGCTATGCAATGTCTCTATTGATGCAGGACAGGCCCGTAGTTCGCCATGGGTCGACTTGCCTTCAGGCCCTGCCCACATATCTTTGTATATTTAGGGTTTTATTTGTTTATTTTTCTTTTAAGTTATGTTTAAATAGATATTTTAATCTCAACCGTAGGATTGTTTTAACGGTTGAGATCAGTTTAGGGTAGTTTGCTTTCTCTATTTAAGCATTGTAAAGCCTCCTTGGCGATTTAGCTATTGATTAATAAAAAAAAGAAAATTCTCAAAAATGCTTTTGAGTTTCCCAAAGTTGTCTTCTTCCTCGCCTGGGGGAATTTGATGTGAGGCTAATATTTTCAAGATCTTCCTGACGTATCCCTCCATCTTCCATCTCTCTGATCTTCTATCTCTTCCCGTCTCGCGTCTGGTACTCCACTCTACATTAATTGGTTATCAGAGCCAAACATTGATCCAATCCAATTTTGATCATCGGTAATCCATCTTCACCACCGAACATCACTACCACCATTTTGCCAATCCCTGCCATCACCCAAACCGAATCCCTGCTCGGAGTACATCTAGATCTACCACACCTTCCAAACCCACAATTGAAACCGTCTCTCCAAGAACCCTCCAAATCCCAATTGTAATCACTAGCAACTCCAATACCCTCCTTTGGAAACCCCATCTTCTGCTATTATACCCTAAACCCATTTACGCACCCATACCCTCACTAACCAAAAAAAAAAAAAAAAACAACAAAAAAACCACATCCTGTCTCTGATCCCAGCCCCTGTCCCAACTTCCATTCCAAACCATCTACCCACGTAGCTTTGTCCCGCTGCCATACCTATACCAAACCCAACTTCCCACCCCTCGTCAATCCCAAACACTCTCGACCGGAACCATCCATACCCTTTTCCCCATTAGATATCGAAACCCCCACTCCCTCATGGAAAACCCCCCCCCCCCCCCCCCCACCAACAACACAAAAAAAAAAAAAAAAAAAAAAAAAGAAGAAGAAGAAGAAGAAGAAGAAAGAGAGAGAGAGAGAGAGTAGGGACAAAGAGCATACCTGGTACATGTGGCCTCTCTGCACCACCACGTGTTGCCGGCGTTGTTGCCTCATCGTCGGAACACTCAATCACTGCAATCGTTGCACCTCCAGCCTTCTAGAAATAGTAGTCGGTCACTCCACCCCCTGCCCCATTGCCACTTTCGACTTCACCAGTGCCCACCTTCTCTTCCTTCATCAACTTCGCCACTGTCAAACATCATCACCATCCATTGCCTCTGACAATCGCACAAGCTCTTTGTTGTCATCAGCTCTGTTGGATAAAGAAAAGGCACGAATGGGGTTCTGCCATTCTTTGCTAGGATGAAGACAAAAAAGGAAGCCAAGTGCCTTGTGTTGCACGTGCCTCTCCTTTTAGCTATTGGGCCAGACTCATCGTGTTCATTCTAACCCACTTGCAGAAGAGTGCCATACAATAAAGGTGGGACCCAAGTTTTACTACCACATCAGAAGCCTAGATCTTTACATCAAGGGCCAAACTTTCTTTTTGTGATTGTGGGGCAATCTTAGTTCGGATTTGAGATTTGTTTTCTTTAGCATCTTCGTAGCAGGCAGATCCTCTTATCAGGCCCTAAGAAAAAAAGCAATAGCAACCAACTCAAGAGTGGGTCCCAGTTTTCAGTTAGATCAAATAGAATTGCTCAATTTTGATTTATTTATTTTTTGATCATCTAGATTCCAATCAACAAACTGCTTTCACCTATGAACTCTTGGAATCAAGATCTACACATCTGGTCAAATTGATTCCATTTTGAAGAGAATTAAATTTTCAATCTTTACAATCAAGTCAACATGCAATCAAAAAGCCCTTAAATTTTCAATACATTTCAAAAAATTCTCTACAAACTTAAATATGGAGATTGGTATTTTCAAAATGAAGTCTATTTTCACCAATTTCTTAATTTGAGACAAGGGAATTTGATAGTTGATGAATATAGTGATGAATTTTCAAGACTACAAGTACAATATGCATTAGATGAGGATGCTAAACATTATGTAACTATCTTTTCCAGAGGTTTGAGACCAAGTATATGGAATAATATGAAAAAGGAATGTAAAGATATGTTTGATGCATTTTGAGAAGCTACCCATGTTGAGTGTTTGATAAAATGCTCTCGTCCTAGACAAGCCAAGATGCTAATAGGAAAGTCTGTGCAAGCCCCAAAAGCCCATGTTGTGGAACAAATTGTGGAAAATGAGGAACACAAGCAAGGAACAATTAATTCCATGTTAAATTCAGATGAAGTGGAAAACAAAGAATCTAAGTATCCTTCTAACAGGGTTGATCAAGTAGTGCAGGTAGAAACTGAAGCAACAGTGGACAATGATGAATTGAATTTAATTACAAGTCAACTGGTCATGCGCTAGAATCTATGATAAGTCCACTTTTTGAAGAGAAACATAAATCATCAGAAGAAAAAGTTGTTGTTTCGAAGGTTAAAAATGATGGTCAAGTCATTGAGATTCCCAATGTTGATTTCATCTTGAGGGATCGCTTATTCATATTTGAAGATTGTGTGTAGCCGTTGAAATTCAAAATTTGATGCATTTAATGGGAAGATCGCACCTCCAAACCGAATTTTGAAATCAAAAGAAGTTGCACCTCCATTCTCCTAATATATTGATGAAGAGATCGATTCCGGCCTTTAAGCTATGCCCAGAGGATGAAGACCAAGAAGTACATTGGGAAGCTATACGTTGGATTTTCGATCCTAGAGGACATCTATAGAACTTGAGGTCGAGTTCTCTCCAACAAGGGAAGAGTTGATGCAAGACAAACCTATGGTTCCCCATAGGTCGACCCGCCTTTGGGCCTAGCCTACCTATCTTAGTCTATTTAGGATTTTATTTGTTTATTTTTGTTTTAAGTTGTGCTTAAGTAGATGTTTTAATCTCAACCATAGGATTGTTTTAACGGTTAAGATCAGTTTAGGGAAATTTGCTTTCTCTTTTTACAAAGGCTCCTTGGCTATTCAGCTATTGATTAATGAAAAAAAGAAAATTTCAGACTTGTTTTTGGGTTCCCGGAGTTGTTTTCTTCCTCGCCCATGATAGGGAGTTTGGCGTGAGGCCAATATTTTCAAGATCTTCTTGATCTATCCCTCCACCTTCCATCTCTTTGATCGTCTATCTCTTCGTGCCCGTGTCTGTTTCCCTGCTCCGCATCATCTAGCTGATTGATGACTGAAATTGGACATCTTAGCAAAGAAGGAACGTGTATCGGAATATTTGCCAAAACCGATTCTATTAGTAATCCTACCTCCAAGGGATAAGTAGTTGGCTTTCCAAATTGACAACTTCTTCTCAATTCTTTCCACCACTGGATTCCACACTTCCCTTTTAGCTGAACCTAGACATAAGGACAACCCTAAGTAAAACGTTGGAAGAGAACTCATCTTGCACCCCAACAGATCTGCAAACTGCTTTAGAAGAGAACCTTTGACTCTTATTCCTATCAGCACACTCTTGAAAAAGTTTATTTTTAGGCCTGACCCTGCTTCAAAGCATATGAGGATTGCTTTTGCATTTCTAATGTGGCCTTTGTACGCTTCACAAAAAATGATGTGCCATCTGTATACTGCAGCTCGGTAACTCGGGGAGACCCATCTGCCACTCTGAAGCTTCCTAGTAGACCTTCTCGAGCAGCCTTCTTCACCATTCTACTCAAAGCTTTTGCTATTCTGGCAAAAAGGAAAGGAGTGAGAGGGTCTTCTTGCCTCAAGCCTCTTTGAGCATGAAAGAAGCCTTTAGGAAAGCCATTGATTAGGATGGAGAACCAGGCGGAAGAAGTACATTCCTTTATCCAACTTCTTCATTTATCACTGAAACCAATTCTTCCAAGTAAATATTGCAAAAAATTCCAATCTACTCTATCATAATTCATAAGCCTTCTTGAAATCTAGCTTACAAATTAGCCCCAGAATTCTATCCTTATTCCTTGAATGCAAACATTCGATTGCCACCAGGATCCCATCCACCATCTGCCTTCCCTTCACAAAGGTTCCCTGCTCTTTTGAAATTATGGAAGGCAATACATTTTGTGGTCTTCCTACAAGAACTTTATTATCCAGGATCTTATAAACACTTCCAATTAGACTGATTGACCTAAAATCTTTCACTCCAACCTCACCCACCTTTTTCGGAATGAGAACTATAATGCACCCAACCTTTAGAAAGCTTCCCTCTTTGGTGAAATTCTTCCATGAAAGCTAGAATGTCCTCTTTTAGCAAAAACCCATAAACACAGGGAAAAAGCGAGCTGAAAACAATCATGCCTTGGAGCCTTATCTCCTGCAAGAGAGAAAATTGCCTCTCGGACTTCTTCAAATTTTCTTTCTAACCATATGACCATCTCCTTCCCTATCTCATCGAAGGCCAAATTGTCTAAGGTCAGCCCGTCCCATTCCTCCCTAGAATAAAGAGCAACAAAATAGCTTTTTGTGAGCTCAATAATCTCTTCTTTCCTTTCCACTTTGTTGCTTTCATTCTTAATTGAAGAAATTCTATCACTCCTTCTAGAAGTAGCCGACCCATGAAAAACTTCGAGTTTTTATCATCACCCTTCAACCACTCGTGTCTAGACCTCTGCCTCCATTTTATTCCTTTCTCCCTTAGCTTCCTTTGAAATTCTTCTTTGTCATTTAGTCTGATCCTCTCCTCTTCATTAGATAGCTGGCCCACTTCCTCCTTGTTGTCTAACGATCAAAGCTCCTCCAAAATTTTGGTTTTTATTGCCTCATCATCACCAACATTTTCTTTCACCCATTCTGTTATGGTTATTATAATAGAAACCTATTAATTGCATTATAAGAGGAATATGTGGAAAATTTTGAACCTGAGAAATATTTTATTGTACTAAATAGGACCTGCTGCAATAGATTAGATCATTATGAAAGATTGACACATGATGGGGGGTTCCCATCTGCATGAAATACTTAGTCCTCTTTATTCTAGTATAATTTGAGCTGCTTTTCTATGTTAGGATGTTCTTTCCCCAAGGAAGCTTTCTTCTGTTCTGCCCTTAGTTGTTTTCCTGCTCTTGTTTGGTTTGGTCTTTAGTTTTGCTTTTAGGATGTTTTGCTGTTTTCTTGTGGGTGTTGCTTGTAACTTTTTAGTACATCTCTCTTGTACTTTGTAATTTATTTTTACCAGAAGGTATACTATAAAAAGCCAAAGATATGCATCATATTCAATCTATGCTCTTTTTTGTTTTGTATTTTATTTTGAAGTTCTAATATTATTTTTCAGGCAAAATGATCTGTTTATTTGGATTTTCCATCATGTTTTTTTGCTGGTGGATGCCACTACCCATGACCTGCAACCACTTTCCATGCATTGGATCATACAATTCATGGCTTCTATTCTTTGTGTTTATAGTTTACACTGAATTACCTGGGATCTGGTATCTACTACGAAGTTATAAACTGATCAAATCATTAATTTATTCAACTTTGTCATTGGCCCATCCTTTGGCAGTTGCTCCTCTTTGTAGATATATTTCGATTTGGCTGCCAACAGAGAAGTCAAGAAGCACTACGCCAATTCTAAACAATTGCTTTTTTCTAGTCTAGGTTCTTCAACTGCATGAGTCATAATCTCTAGTTAGACCTCTTTAACATTTTAGTGTTCATTCTTTACACATGGTTGTCCACTATCTCACTTGTATTGATTTAATCTGAAAGGTGGAATTGTCTTTCTATGGAAAATATCATCAGGCCTACTATGCTTTTGGGAAACCAAATGAATCTGAAAATTATAGTAAAGCCTAAAGCAACTTTTAAGGTCCAATGGATTTTTGAAAATTTTGCTTATGCTTGGAGATATGGGTTGTCTGTTTTTTTTAACTGTGGCTAATTTGAAAGTTTGCTTATCGGTTTATTTTGAGTTTTGCAGAATTAGGTCCATACACAGTGGACTATACCTCGAGTGGCCGTCATATGGTAGTTGCAGGACGCAAAGGTCATGTGGCAATCATAGATATGAAAACCATGGGCCTCATCAGAGAGTTACAGGTTTCCTTTAGTTCTTAATGTTGATTAGCTTTGTTAATTACATTGCAATGGCACTGAATTTGAATTCATTTGGAGATGGCCCCCCAATCCAAGTTTTAAAACCTTGTTACTTTGTTTTGAACCAATGAGTAGAAGTTGTATTAGCTCACTGTTGTTTCTTTCAGGTGCGGGAAACGGTGCGTGATGTTACATTCTTGCACAGTAAGGAATTTTTTGCGGTGGCTCAGAAAAAGTAATCTCTCTGTTTGCAAAGGAAGGATTTATTTTAGAAATGTTTTGACTCTCAAGCAGTTTTTTCTGTGTTAGAAAAGGATATGCTTATGTCATTTTTATTTTTAAGATTAACTGGTTGCTTTCCTTATGATCATATCACTGTTCTCCATGAAATGGTTCATTCCTGTTCTCAGCTGTGTAGTTGTTGGTTCATGTTCAACATTATCTGAGGGTTTTGCTTAAGATAGGTCTGAATGGAGAAACAAATTTCATGTAATCAACCCCAATATAGTTGGGACAAGGCTTTGATGATGATGATGTTTCACGGAATGCATCATGAGTCATTTCTTTTTCTTTTGAATGATATTACTCTTCATTACATCAATAAATAATGTTGATATCTAAACCCATTCATGAGAAAGTGAAAGTTGCTGCCTTGCAATTTTAAGAAAAAGGATGGGTTTCTGCTAAATGTTACAGAGTGCAATATGTATGGATAACTTGCAGCAAATACCTTGTAAACGTGCATGAGTTTTATTTTTGTTTCACCCTACATCATCAATAATTGGATTTCATTGATTGTAGATCATGGCCAGATCTGTGTAGGACTCATTAACTGGGATGAGCTGAAATATGAAAAAAATTACTAAGATTAGCCTTCTCTCAACGTATGATTAAACTTCATCCTCATTGATTCTCATCTTTCCCTATCCCATTCACACAAAAACAATCATCCACGTGTTCTCTTTCTTACCTTGAATCCATTGTCGTTCGAGAATTCACTCTACTATAAAATGCCCTGAGTATGAATCTTTGAAGAGCCTCAACACTTTCCTTATACCTATGGTTTCCACATCATTAGAGTCCCTTCCTGCTACCTGTCTGGAGAACATGAATTGGTACCTCCTTTCTCATCAAACAACACTACCAATTCTTTTGTCCTCGTGATGCAGCCCTAGGGTTAGGGCTTGCGTGGAGGTGCCTGAGCACGTGTCCAACGACACTTCGAACGGTCACAAAGGACTTCAACACACACGAGGAACACCTCTGGGAAATCCCAATTCTATTAATCAACTGAATCTGAGAAGTTCTTCTCTACAAAGCCATATATATAGTAAAACAATCTTAATAAGCAAGAAAACCCTAGGCTAACAATGGAAACTTTCTTAATAATAACAATAAGAATCCTAATCTATTTTGAAGAGGTCTGATGTGCCCTAGACTGCATCATCCTCCCCGGGTTGAAAGAAGAGTTCGTCCTCGAACTCGATGCTGCTTCGGATTGCCAGTGTAAATGTGTTGAACATGAAGGACATCCCTTGTGGCAGTTTTCCAGGAATTCTTCTTTGGCGGTTGTGGTTTCTCAGGTTGAAGAGTAACTTGCTGTCCACCATGCATGAATGTATAGGTGTTGTCGCGCATACCATGAGTCCCATTCTTGTCATACATCCAAGGACGGCCCAATAAGATATCACCACTATCCATAGGTAGCACATCACACTGGACTGTATCTGTGTAAGTCTCACCAATAGCAAAAGTAACTTTGCAAGTATGTCGAACATGCGCTCGATCACCATTCATTAGCCATTTGACAAAATAAGGACGGTTATGCTTAAAAACTTTCAATTGAAGGCGATCAACAAGAGCCTGGGAGATGAGATTTTCACAACTTCCACTGTCAATAACAACTGTGCAGTTTTGTCCCTGAATAATTCCTGTGGAACGGAAAATATTTTTGCGCAGCCACTTATGCTCAACGGTTGGTGACGCATCCTTGAGGACAATAAGAGCATCATCTGGGGGCTATGCATCGGTGAAGTCAATGTCCGCAGTGTCAATATCCTTGGAATTGTCAATATCCTTAGGATCAGTGTCAATATCATCTCGGATATTGTTATCAGCACCTTCAATCTCAATTAGATGTATTCGCTTTGGACAATCTGCGGCGCGATGCCCGTGCTGGTGACAATGGAAACAAACCATCTTATTTTGACCTTCAGTCCTAGCAAAAATCTGTCCATTGGATTTAGCTTCTTGTAAAGGGGAATTCTTTGGCTGAGCCCATTTGGATTTTTGTACTTGATGATTTGCAATTCCCTCAGCCTTGATAGCATGTTGGATGAGTTCATCGACATTATCAAAATTTTGGAAGGCAAGGATATGCTGAATGTCTAGTCTCAATCCATTGAAAAATCTATCAACTACCACATCATCATCTTCATTCAAACCACAACGAGCTTGCAGAGTCAAAAATTCCTCAGAATATTCAACAATTGTCTTGGACCGTTGTTTCAAAATTTGAAAACTGGAACGGAGATCTCTTGCATAGTTGACAGGAAGGAATTTTTGTTTCAAAATATTTTTCATCTCTGTCCATGTATCAACAGGGTCCATGTTCTGATTCCTCCGTTTTCTTTGCAATTCAGCCCACCAAGTTGCAGCATAATTACGAAATCTAGTGGCAATTAGTGTGACTTTATTGTGCTCAGTCATTGGCTTATGTGCGAAAATATTTTCCACGCACACTAACCAATCCATAAATTCAGCAGGCTGTAATTTTCCATCATATTCAGGAATCACAATTTTTATCCCGAATTCTCGATCAGGATTATTGACTGGTGGATCCCGTGGATTCCGAATATGTGCACCATCTTCACGGTGGGGATGCACACGTTGATGATTTTCTAAATTTGTCACTCGAAGATCCAATTGGTGCAGGGCGGTGTGCATGCCATCAACTTTTGCAGATAATTCTCTAATGGCACTCGCCAAATCTTCAAGTGAAGAAGATGAAGATTCAGCATCCACTTGCTTCTTAGGAGGCATTTTTTTTTTTTTTTTTTTTTTTTTAAGGTGGGTTGGACTTGTGAGGAGCCGGACCCACTTAGGCCCGTTTACTATGCAGTGGGTCGGGTGCGCGTGCTTGGGCCGGGTGACACGTGCTCGGGTCGAGGTCCAGATGCACCCGCCCGCTTCTGGAGCCTTCTGTCTTGGGCTGTGTGCAGAGAAAGAAAATAAAACAGAGGAAGGAGCCTTATCTGCTGAGATCAGTTGCGATGGAGACTGAAGCGGAGGTGGCTTGGACGCGTTGGAGAAAGGGCAGAGCAGCAGATCAGATCGTCTGCTGACGGTGACGATCGACGGTGGTGGCGTGGCGACGACGAAAACAACTGGATGAGGTGACGACCGGTGGGAGCGTACTGGTCTGGCGCACGAAGCACAGAGACTGCTAGCGGCGGTGGAAGTCACCGGTCACAGAGATCTGGAGGCCACCGCTGCTGCTGACGGTGATGTCGACGGTGGAAGTCACCGGTGCCCGGTACGCTGTTTCTCCGCTGTCTTCTCTGCTCACAACTCTCTCTCTCGCTCCGGTTGCGCTCTGGTTTTTTTTTTTTTTCACTCGGATTTGGGAGATAGGGATGTTGCAGAGTCTGGGGTTTGGGGGTGGTGGATCTGATTACGAGCAGGGGGAAGGAAAGGGGCGAGGAATAGAGAGGGGGTTTAGGAGTGGAAGAGGAGGTGGTGCTCGTCTGGGGTGTAGGGATCTAGGTTTTCGGGACTGCAGATTCGGCAGAGGATGGGGTGGTCTGTGACGAGGATGGTTGGGGTTGGTACAGCCGGCGAGGGTCAAGGAAGTTGGGGAACGGGTGGCTGGGATTCAGGTCGTCTGGGATAGCAGCGGAGAGGATAGGATGAGCAGTGGATGGAGAGACGATGGCCGGGAACGACAGATGGCGCCTGGTGACCGGATCTGGTCTCTGATACCAATTTGATGCAGCCCTAGGGTTAGGGCTTGCGTGGAGGTGCCTGAGCACGTGTCCAACAACACTTCGAACGGTCACAAAGGACTTCAACACACACGAGGAACACCTCTGGGAAATCCCAATTCTATTAATCAACTGAATCTGAGAAGTTCTTCTCTACAAAGCCATATATATAGTAAAACAATCTTAATAAGCAAGAAAACCCTAGGCTAACAATGGAAACTTTCTTAATAATAACAATAAGAATCCTAATCTATTTTGAAGAGGTCTGATGTGCCCTAGACTGCATCACCTCGGCTTTCCTCTAGCAGCCTCATTAAAAGTTAATTTGAAAAACCTGATTGAGGCAGTTGTTATTCTCTCTGTCCTGTCTAATTTCTCCGCCCCTCATAAGATGCATGAGGCCTTTTGCTTGCTAGTGCACTACATGAAGCATTATTCTTTGAATTGAGGTGTTGCTTGTACCTTTTCCCCTTTGGCTTTCTGAGATATAATCTACTGTTTTCGTGGATGAAGGCACCCTGAAACTTGTGTTTTTGTTCTGTTTAACTAGAATCAAGGGTTTTTTTTTAGAATTCAAGGAGTTAAAAGAGTTTATTTGATACAACCATTTGGATGTTTTCTTCTTTGGAGATGTGGTGTTTCATGGAGCAGCTGGAGGTTGTTGGCGTGTATGATTGAAGCATGGAGATATTCTTCTTTCTCTAGGTGTGGTTTGATTCTTTGGAGACTTATCCCTTTGGCTATCTTATGGTCAGTGTGGAAGGAGAGGAATGGACCCTCATCGTTTGTGGAAGATATATCTCAGTTGGTGGTGGTCCGAATAGCCAAATAGGCCTCATTCAAAAGTGATTTCAATAGTCTAAGGGTTGAGGGTGTGTTACACAATTGGGAGGCTTCCTTACTTTGTTGGACCAAGAAAGTGAAAAAAAATGCTATTTTGGGTTCCTCCCTCAGCTATTGAGTTAAAATTTAATGTAGATGGGGAGGCAAGGGAAAAGCCTGAGTTAGCACGTATCGGTGGAGTGCTTCGTAACACTGAAGGAATTGTGTTAGCAATGTTTTCCAAGCACGTGGGATGTATGGAGTTTGATGAGACAGAGGTTTTGGCATCTTGCATGCTATTCGGATGTTTGTCTCTTCATCTTTTCGATCAAGGTTAGCGGTGGAAAGTGATTCTCTTAATTCTATTTCGTAAGCGACATCCTCGGTGGTACCCCATTTGGAGATTTCAATTTTATTTGAATGAGATTCGAGCTTTATTGTCTTCATTGCAAGTGTCTTTTCATCATGTTGGGAGGGAGGCCAACAGTTTTGTAGATTCACTAGCTAAGCAAGGGGTGGATAGGTCTCGTAATTAGGTAACTCTTACCATGTAGCTTGTTGTCTTTCTCCTTTTGTGTTGCTTTCTTTTTCTTTGTATTCCCCTTGGTATATCTCTCTTATACCTTGTGCCCTTCCTTCTTTCACGGCCTTTTGTATCTTTCTTGTTTTCCTTAATATAATGTATTGTTACCAACCAATATATTTATATATATATATACACATATATATATTCTTGCAACTCTGAATTCTATTTTAATCTTGATATTACTCTGTTAGACATTTTCCCACATTGATAAATTTTTATTTTTGGAGCAAGCATTATAAACTCTGCTGGAAGAGACTGCGTATTCTTCTAATACAATCTTTATTTGAGAAATAGGCAGAATCTAGTGGAATAGAAGCACAAAACTATTCAAGTTTTTCCTTCTTCTTCTTATTCTGCTGCTATATCAATCATGGAATGGAGAGACTATGAAAAGGGATGCACTGATCAAGGGTGAGCCCAAGTGGGCCCCATATAGCTGGACTGCCCTTGCAGTCTGCTTGGAGGAGAAAATCTTCCCATCATCTTACCTTCCATCTATGTTGTTGATGAAGCATCTTTTTGCAATTCCCAGTGCTAATATGCCCATTCATGTCAAGAGCTGCTAACCATTGCAACTAAAATGCCTAGGCGTTAGAGTTGTGGCAAACAATATACTTAGCACCCTCCTTGGGTGGGACACTGCTCGGACTCTAAGCACTGCTCGTCATAGAGCGGCATGGGGCCTTCTGCCCAGCGCACTTGGGCCTGCAACATAATACTATGGACGCGGCAACATGGATTCAAACTTAGGACCTGTGCTGGCTCTGATATCACATCAAGAGTTGCTAACCATTGCAACTAAAATGGCTAGGCGTTAAAGTTGCGGCAAACAATATACTTGACAATTCATACAAAATGAGACAATAAATTCCTTGTTTTTGTTTGTGAGCTGCTATCAGTATTATTACTTTTTGTCCATTAACTCTCATTTACTATTGCCTAGATGATTCACATGGTGCTATTTGCAGGTATCCATATATTTATAACAGCCATGGTACGGAGCTTCACTGCCTTCGGGTAAGTTGATTTAGCAATTTAGCAAAAACAAAAGGTTGACTATCTTTCAAGAAAAGAATACATTTCTCATCTGAGGATCTGCATGTTATTCTTGCAATGATCCACAGAATCACAGTGGATAAATTGCCACAGATTAGATAAGTTGGAAATTCCTTCTGAAAATCATTTTGGTGATGATCTAATCAATGGTGAGCTCATCATACTAATGTTTTTGTGTGCTGAACCTTCAGTGCTCTATACACAGACCCAATGCTTGGATATACCTTGCATACCCCTGGGATGAGGATCATTTAGTCCTCTCTTTCTTCTCGGCAAGGATGTCAAAGTTAAATATGGGTACAGTGAACAGCAGGCTAATGGTTGACATGATCACCACTGGGCCTATCCCTCCTGAACCTAGGTAGTCACATGTTTAAGATCGCCAACCTCCCAATTCATGTGTGGTGTCTGTTCTTATGATATCTCTGACATTGCTTGTATCTCAGGATCATGTAGGAGGACCACAAAGACTTCAATTTCTTAAAAACCACTTCCTCCTTGTTTCAATGAACAAATTTGGGCAGCTCCGGTTCACTGACACCAGCACAGGAGAGGCAATTGGTAATTATAGGACACGTCTTGGTCGTTGTGATGTAATGGAGGAGAATCCCTTCAATTCCATTACAGGTTTAGGACATTCGTGTGGCAAGGTCACCATGTGGAAGCCCACCTATGATGCTCCTCTAGTAACGATGCTATGCCATCATGGTCCAATCACAGCAATGGCATTCCACAGTGGGGGCCATCTGATGGCCACAGCCGGCATGGATCGGAAAATAAAGCTGTGGGATCTGAGGAACCCGGATGTCGCCCTACGCACTTTCTGGGGTCATGCAAAGTCCTTGGATTTCAGCCAAAAGGGCCTTTTAGCCAGTGGGAATGGATCTCAAGTTCTCATCTGGAGGGATTCATGGGGTGATCAGAACTACAGCCTTTACATGACCCATTCAATGGTGAAAGGTTATCAAGTGAAACAAGTTGGGTTCCAACCGTACGAGGATGTTTTAGGACTCGGGCACTCCATGGGTATATCTTCTATTCTTGTTCCTGGATCTGGAGAGCCCAACTTTGATTCCTGGGTGGCAAACCCATATGAAACCTCTCGCCAACGAAGGGAAAAAGAAGTGCATGAGCTCCTCGACAAACTCCCTCCAGAGTCTGTCTTTCTAGACCCAAAAAAGATTGCTCTGCCTAAGCCGACGAGGAGAAAGGAGAAGCCCACTGAGAAGGAAAAGGAGGCAGAGCTAGAAGCAGCAATCACAGCTGCCAAGGGCATTAGGCTGAAGAAGAAAACAAAAGGGAGGAACAAGCCAAGCAAGAGAGAGAAGAAGAAGGAGGAGGTATTAATCAAAGCCAAGAGACCATTCTTGGAGGAAAAGATTAAGGAGGAATGGTCCAGAAAGAAGCAGAGAATTGGTGGTGAGGAGGCTTCTTTGCCTAAAGCTCTGCAGCGTTTTGTCCGTAAAAAAGGTGCTGTGATTTGATTGCTTGTTCCGAATTAGCAGTGCTGGATGCGCGCTTGGATGATTTATGGGCGCAACTGGGGAGAGGTTAGATTCCCAAATTTTGATTTCTCAAAATTTTTTTTTATGAAATTGTATTGACGCATCTCTTTATAGAGTGCATACATTAGTGCAGAATTGGGATGAATGAAATCCATACTGTAAGCATTTTTGAGTGACCATGACCCCCGCCCTTTTTTTTTCAAAGAAAAAATCCAATGTAAAGATTTTTATGGTGAGAGCCTGCCCTTATTGATAAGCTGGTGTGTAAGATCTGTTAGCAAAGCTCTTGATGGAAGCTGGGACTTCGGCGTAAGAGTAAATGGGCTTTTGGTGTACGCACATAGAGGGCCTGGATAGCTAAACGGGTTGACCTTCTACCTATATTTTAAAGGGCTGATCACTCCTGCCTGTGCGCCTATTTATTGACGTGAGTAACATGAAGTTGGGCTTGGGTGTAAAGGCCTGTTATAACAGGAAATGCATATCCGAAAAGTGGGGAGGCTGCGGTGGCAACTGGCAACCAACTCTTAGCCCGACCCGAACCTGTTCTAATAATTAATAAACGGGTTGGGTTTGTATTGGGTTCCTACAGGCCATGTTTGGATCTGAGAGCAGGTCTTGCATTTTCATTGGCTTCCTACAGGCCATGCTTGGATCTGAAAGCAGGACTTGCAGTTTCACCCTCATTAACAATTTGGATGTGTCCTTGACGGGTTTCAATGAGCGAACGAGCGAACCTGACCCAAATCCTCTTATCCCGTTCAGGATGCACGCTTGTTGACATGTGCGTTCCAATGACCAAGAGTCTGGAATTGGTTCTGTGCATGTACAGTGATTAATAGTTGACAATTTTGGACGGCAGGCCATCTTGCGACTTACGTGTACGGTTGGTAATTTTTAACATAAAAAAAAGAGTAGCTATTGCTAGGCTTGGGCCAATTCAAAACTGATGTCATCATTCATTCTAACAACCCGATATAAATAATAATCGAATCAGAGACGGCACTAAATTGTAGTCCGTGGTCATCGCAGAGGACAAATCCTAACCGGCCAAGTATCATGCTAAACTACAAGTTTTGATTCCCTTATTGTCTTCCAGGCCGTCGAAAAGGAATGCCATCTCCACCTGTTTTCAAACTTATTACAAGATGAATTGTTTTCATCTTAAGATTGAACACATGATATGTGACAAATTATTTACTTATTAATCATATATTCAATTTTACGATGGGATCAGTATCTATTGAAATGATAATGTCCACACATCTCACTCATGAGGGGTTGGGGTTTGGTGGTCTGATTTCATTTAGGCTGTAGTCTTCTAAGGGTAATCTAGCTCCTCCACTCAAATGAGAGAGAGAGAGAGAGAGAATCCATGTAAAACATATCAATATCTATTGCACAACCTCCATCAAAACATCATGTAGAGATAAAAAAGCGATTTTATCAAAATCCTCATCACAAATCTTATGATTTCCACAAACCAAAACCGTGCAAGTTTGTTTTTCTTGGAGAGACCTAAGAAGGTGAGATAGCACAAAAGAAATCCATGTTCGTTTTGGTCTAAAGCTTCCAACACATGAAAGTAATTTAGGATGGTTTTCCTGACCAATTCACAGGGCCATACACTAGTATAAAAATCGTAAGATATTCATATCTCTTTCTATATGTACATATTCATATCTCTTTCTATATGTACATACATGTGTAGAGAATAAACACCCATAACATGAATACTAATAGATGATTTGATCATCTGAATAGAGAAACACAAGCAGATGAGATTAGAGTAGCTAGCTAGCTAGTAGCGTTTGCGCGATTTGGGTTGTTTTGTAGTGGCCGATCTGCCGAGAACGCTGCAGAACAGACCACACCCTGAGAGCTTGGGAGAAGGCGGTTCGATGGCCGGAGAGACCTTGACGGTGCGCCATCGCCCTCCACCGGACCGGCTACGTTCCATCATCCCTACGGTTCCCACGCTCTGGGAATGCCTCAGCTCTCTAAATTCCACTCCTTCATCTTTCTGCTTCATTTGATTAAGCTCACCTGAGAGCAACCTGTCTTCCCATACCAACCCAGATGAGCCTTGCCTTCTGAATGAAACTGATGATCGTTGCAGACCAGCCATCTCTCTCTCTCTCTCTCTCTCTCTCTCTCTCTCTCTCTCTCTCAAAGCAAAGTCTACATGTCTTTCTGTGGGCTTTGTAAAGTATATATATAGAGAGAGCATAAAGGAAAGCTGACTAAGAACAATAGGAAACGACATTTGGTGGCATCCATGAAGCAGGAAAGAAAGAGAGTTTAATTTATAGTTTATTTCTTTTATCAATATAATACTTGGTTTATTTTTTTTGTAATGATGTGTTTATAACTTAAACCCTATCATTAATTAATCTACTTTAGGTTTTTCTTAAGCACTTAACAACCAACTTCTGTGATTGGTTACCCTCACTTGATGGTCTTTTGGTCAACAAATTTCCTTTGAATTTGTTTTTGTAACTATTCGCCGCCTGGCTGTGAATTTGAAGGTAATCTTAGGAATTAGATTTATTTGTTGTGTTTTAGACTAGAGATTAATTTGGAGGCTTTTGACATTTGCTTGGTCTAACTTCTAATGTCTAAGAAATTGGTATTATTGAAGATCTTGCATAAAAGCTTATTAAATTAAATTTCAGTTTATTTACTTTGATTCAAATTACAAGCTTTTTTAATGAATGTTAAATAACAATCACATGTTTATCTATATATATGTATTTATTTTACATGTTAAAACTCAAAATATGACAGCAGCTGCATGCAAAGATGAGAATATGTCAGATGTGGACAAAAGAGGAGTCAAGTGGTGGTGGAAAGTTTTCATACCTTTAGGAGCTTGTTTATTGCATGTTTCTTTTGACCGGAGGTGCTCAAAAACGGCTGCTAAAGTGGTGTCCTCCGTAAAGGGCCCACCATGGGATCAATCTTCAAAACACTGAGTGGCCTCCACATTGGAAGAAAGTGGGACAGATGGCTGGTTTCTACTCGCCGTTTCGTCATGTTGATTGATGATTGGAACCACTCGATGGGACTAAAAAGACAAGCTTTCAATGATATTTTATGAGTACACCCATAATTGACAATCAGAAGGGCCCACCTTAGAAAATCCAAACCGTTCAGTAATCCTCTTTTGTTCTCCAAATTGGCCATGTAACTCTATAGGGCCCACCGTTAAATTAAACTTCATTGGACAAGGGAATCAATTTGATCGTGGGCCTCTTTATCATGGGTTAGGGTCATATGGTCATCAGACCTTTACACTGCCTGTCTTGCTACTTGGCATGCCTATATATGTGCGGCCCGCATGCAAAACTGAAATTTCCGCCTCGAGAGTCATAATCATCATCATAGCATTCTCCCAACAATCACAGATCGGCTTTACACAGCAAAAATTCATTAGAAATCATAGCCGTCTAATTAGTTACATTAATTGGAAATTTTAATTAACAAGTTGTACTGATAGTCCACCTGTTTGCATGAAATTAAAAATTTAAAACATCTAAAAAAAATAAATTTCTATCAAAGGGGCTAAAGTTAAAGAAAACAAGATTACATCTACAAGTAGCAACCAAATAATTATCTTTTTATAGGAAATCAACACCCATTCATTCATAACCATATTTTGTTTTGTTTTGGATGACCCAAGAAGGTATCTCTGGTAGGGCTGTCAATCCGGCCCTTTAGAGAGGGGGCTCGGCCCCGCCCGGCCAGCAAAAGCTCTCAAAACGAGGGCTTATTTTTTTCATTTAAAGCCCGAGGGTAGGGTAGGGCTCTATTTTTAAAAGCCCGCATCTAGAGGGTTAAGCTTAGGCTTGACTAATCAGGCCCGAGGGGGCCCGGCCCGGCCCGGCCCGTTGTTTATTAAATTTTAATATAAAATATAGAATATACACAATGAGTTTGAAGATGATTTTGTATATGATGCACCTACCAAAACATTGTCAAATGTGGATAAAGTTGATTTGGTAAAGAAATCTAATGAGTTTGAAGATGATTTTTTAGCTTTTGAGGAACAAATGACTCTGACAGTTGTAGAAGAAAAATCGGAATTAAATTGTTATTTGGAGGAGCTAAAGGATAAATCTGAAAATTTCAATATATTGGATTGGTGGAAAGTTAATTCAACAAAATATCCAGTTATCTCCAGAATGGCTTATGACATTTTAGCAATTCTTGTTTCTACAATTGCTTCTGAATCAGCATTTAGTGCGGGAAGAAGAGCACTTGATCAATATATGTGTTATTTAAAATATGAGACTGTAGAAGTCTTAATTTGCACACAAAATTGGATACGTACGCAGCAACACAATGATAGTAATACATTCGATGATCTTTTAGATATTCTAAAAGTAAATTAAATAATTAAATAAAGAATTATTGTTATTTGTTATATATTTATTATCATTTATAGAATTATTATTATCCACCTTATGTTTTATATTGTAAAAATGATTTTATCCCACCACCAATGCCTTAAAAAAAAAGTTTTTAACTTCGCCATGCTGCCTTTTCCATTGCATTGCCAGTCCCCAGCCCATGCAAAGGAGGAGGGTTTGTATAAGGTTGGTTGGTGGTGGTGGCATAAGTTGTTACATATAAAAGATTTATTTTCATTAAAGAAAAAAAAATTCTCCCTTCTTTTGGCCCTGGCTCAGCCCTGGCCCGGCCCTAACCCTTGAGGGTTGGGTAAAGGCCTAAAAATTATAGGCCCGCCGTAAAAGTCGAGGGCCTTTGCTAGATTAGGCCCAGCCCGCACATGTGAAGGTAGGATAAGGGCTTACTTAAGCCCGGCCTGGGCCCGGCCCTTTGACAGCCCTAATCTTTGGTGAATTCAGCCTTCAAACCTTTGGCTCTCCGGCGTAGGGGTTATTCGATTCTGACAAGTAAAGACTATTCTTTAAAGGTACATATATGCCCGTACACATATTACTCGGATAACACAAAGAGTGAGAGTTAAATTGGAGATCTTAAAAAGTAAACTAAGGCTTAAACCAACTAAACCACTATCTTGACAGCCATTTATAAACATAATAACATTTCCTCACTAAAGGGTTGGGACCCGGCTTCCTAAGCTGGGTAAAAAAACCAAAAGACAAAAAAACAATCCATAACCCTAATAAATCATATGCGTCAGTCCTCATCTCTAATATTCATCACCATGAATCTCTAAGAATTCAATCCTGTGGAACCAAACATGCATTTAAAACTAATTGTAAAACTTACTTAAAATGGGTCGGATCAGACCAGGCAGCCTAAATTTCACACCCAAATATGTTTGGCCGGGGCATGGACTGACCACGATTCGGACGAGCCCCTAATTTTGGCATATCTACACCCCACTTTTATACTTCGACAGAAATCTTATTAGAACTAGTAAAAAATTTAAAGCACACAGCAAGAACACAACTGTGCCCTTTAGTTACAAAGGTCAATATCAATGACATATATAGCTTATTTTACAGTTACATAGTAGAGCTTCACTTGCCAAACACAAACATGGAGATAATCAATCATCATTCAGATGGCTTAGATCTCACCTTAACCCACTCATACTCTGGGTGATGGTGCCTACAACGAAACGAACCAGGGTGACGAGTCGGGGAGCATATGCACCACCTTGAGGTAACCGGTGCCACCGTCTCCATCTGTCGCACCTGTGATGAGCTTACTTCATCAATTGACTGCAGTGGACCTACCCGCGAAGCCAACCAACCATCGTGGCTGGGAGCAAAACTAAAGCACATGTTGTCGAGATAAGTTTTGAGGTCTATTAGACAATAGCAAGCCAAGAAAGGGAAAATTTTTCTCTCTTTCTAATTTTTAGGGTGAAACCAAATAAAACTAGTGCTAGGAAGGAAGGGAACTAGCATTGGTTTGGCGTGGCCGGTTGTGGTGTGGAAGAGACTGCTTCCATGATGCCCTCCACAAAAGGGATTTCCACCTATATGAGAGTTTGTTACTTCAGATTAGAAGCTTATCTTCTAATGCATGATGTCGTTACACATATCTTGATAGAGAGCCCAAGGAACAAGGAACTGCCGGCCAACAGCTTGCAATGTATGATAATGCATATCTGAAAGTCAGCAATATTATTTTCTTCTTCAAATGGGGACCATTATCCTTTGGTCAATCTGGTCTGTTGGCTGATCAATTGTATGGTAAGGGGTCATAATCTAATTTAAACAAATAATGAGGATTATAAATAATCAAGTCAACAAGAATTTAAATATGAATTATGTTGAAAACGATAGACCCATCAGGTCCAGTATTATAACCATGGACTTGTGGGTCCTGTCATGCTAACAGGTCTCAAAGATTAAGCAATTGAAAGATCCTAGCTCTCCAATTTATGCCGCTCCTTTTTTTAATTTATTATAAGTTCAAGGGAGAGGATCTTCAACTCTCAACAGTTTTGGGGGCGTGTGATCACCTCGTAGGTGTTGTGATTTTGACATCACCCGTTGTGTACACACATAAATCACAAGATCAACAAAGAAACAATCGCACACAAGAAGAGACAGAGATTTACGTGGTTCACCAAAACAGGGCTATATTCACAGGCACAGAGACGATCAACTTCACTATAACAAGTAAAATACAGAGACTCTCATTCTCTCACATCGTCTCTCCTACGTGGTGTGGGAATACCACGGGCAAGAGAGCTCTCAACTCTTTTCAGCGGGCAAGATCTAGGGTTAGAGACTAAACACATATATATTCTCCACTTTCTTGGCTACCAAGAAAGCTCCAGTACAATTACCAAAACACCCTTGACCTTAAACAAGTCCCTGGCTAACCCAGTAAATTTATCCGGCTAAACCGGAATACAAGACATAAATCCAATAATCCCCACCTTGGCTTCGATTCCGTTCAACTCGAGCCACTAGGAGAAAAAAACAAGCATTGTCTTCATGCACCTTGCTGAATGGTACGTCATTGCACCAACGATGCAGACTTCTTCTTTCAGCATTTTGACATGTTGAACTGGCACATGAACTTTGAGTAAAGTTCATCTTCTCGTCAAATTCCACCTTGAACTTAAAGTTCGAAATCATTGACAAATCTGAGTGATATCAATATCTAAATTACTCACCATCTTACCCCATCTTCAGCATCACTATGAAGATCAAACCACTACAAGCATGCAAGCAAAATAGATTGGGAATATAAGTCCAACTGACTTCACAATTGCAGAACAACCTCTGCCTTCAAGCGGTCAAAAACTCCATTTGACCGGGCCTCCGATCAATCAAACACATGTTTGACAACTACTGATGCATCAGCTCCTCCTTGTTGCTTCTTCATTGGTTTGGCTTTGGTAAGATAAATAACATTACATGCAATTCGGAAAGTATGTGAACCCCAAACGAACAACTTCGTTTGAATCAGCAAACCCTTTACAACTAGGCCAGCGACTCCTACTATTGGGTTTGCAACAACAACCAAGTCGAGTAGACTTGATTATGACCTGAATCCACATCTGTTCTAATCTTTTCTTTTCAAGACTTCTGCACCAAGCCATAAGCCTCGTCACCACGAGCACGCTGGAAGAAATGGATCTGAAATCTGAGTTCGGATGGCTCCGATATCGTAGAAACAAGTTTCTAGGCTCCTAATTGGTCAAACTCCTCATTGACCGTCAAACAACCAATCGTCTTCTACAAATATGTAGATATGCTCGAAACGAGTCCGTAGGTGCAAACGGATTTCCGATTGGACGTCGGATGATCAAAATATCGCAGAAACAATTTCAGCCGTTGAATCTAGTCAAAATGACTTTGACCTCCTATGCTGATGTTGGCACTGTGTGTCGCTGACTCGGCTACTGCAATCGGTCAAGGTCCACCCGACCCGAACACAAACTGAACCTGCTTCACTGCACTGGGCTGGACTTTGCGAACACAGGTCAGGTTCGACCTGACCCGAAATCGACTTGGAATTGCTTTACTGGGCTTTCTGCATAAACAGGTCAGGTTTGAACCTGACCCACCAAACCTGGCCCAAACCTGAATTGGGCTGCATTCTCCATGGTTCAGGTCGAATTGACCCAACCCGTCACTCGAAATCGACCTATGCCTGTTCTGCTGGGCTTATAGTCCACGACGGGTGATGTTAAAATCACAACAAGTGGTATCAAAGACTCTCACTCTCTCACATCGTCTCTCCTCCGTGGTGTGGAAACACCACAGGTAAAAGAGCTCTTACCTCTTTTGAGCGAGCAAAATCTAGGGTTACAGACTAAACACATATATAGTCTCCACTTTCTTGGCCACCAAGAAAGCTCCAGTACAATTACCAAAACACCATTGACTTTAAACCAGTCCTTGGCTAACCCAGTGAACTCATCCGGCTAAACCAGAATACAAGACATAAACCCAACAGTAGGCCCCATATGATGAATGGGCTGGATTGGATAGAAAGCTAGCGTAAATTCAGGTGAAACAGAATCCTTAAAAACAGCATCAAGTATCAACGGAGACATATATCAGGTGAGGTAATGTATTCTGGTGAGCGTTGAAATGGATGAAGAGTTAGATGACCCTCACTCCAGAACAAGAGATGTTATATTGGACATTGAGCTGAACATGTGATTTACTTATGCCACAAAAATTCTTCGCTACACCAATTCCCAACTATTATCTCTAGATAATAGAATAGCTATGCAGGGCGGCGCCTAATTGAAGGATTGTCCCCACCCAAGTAGAAGGATTAGCTGTAGACGATGCATAAAAACCAGTTTCAATAGGTTACTCATATAGCAATGCTATAGTTACACCCCCCATGTGCACAGCGAAAAGCACTAGGGAATAACTTTGGAGTAAGTGAGGGGTGTAAGTTTAGCATTTCTCTTATTTATAACCATCTATATGTAACAATCAAAATAATAACTAACATTATATATACATGGAAATATTCATGCACATCTATCCCTCACTATGTTATAGTGAGGCAGAGCATAGTAGGGCCGGCTTTATAAACCATCTACAAATATGGGAACCCTTAACTGACAATGAATTGATTGAGTTTTCACTAATTTGAATGTATTGGATGATTGGATTGAGGATCAAAGTTTTTCTGTAATGTAAAGTCATTAAATTCATAAGCTATAGATGAAGGGAGATCCTCCTCACACCAAGCCATGTCAATGCTCTCAAATCTCACACTGCCACATTAGAGATCTCAAGGGCTCCATGTCGTATTCCAAAAATGTTCTTTAGATGCCACATCAAATCTTTGCCATGGCTATTCTCCCCTAAAATCTCTTAGGAATTAAATTAATTAACAATCAACCTTAAAATTTCTAATATCTTTCTATTATACATAATTTTATCAATTAAAAGAATCGCTAATTTTATCAATTAAAAAAATCACTATTTTTATAGGATTTTCTTTTTTTTTTTTTTTTTTTGCATGAGAGAGGAAGCTAACTATCCCACTGATGGTGGCAGAACCTGATAATATACTTTGGTTCCTGTCAGGCACCAACCCCCTAATTCCACCCTTACCCCTTCAGACTTTTCTTTTTGCAAAAAGGAAACATAGGGCTCATTTGGCATCATTCTGGTATTTTTCCTAATTTTGTAGTCAGATCAAATTTTGATGGAATCAAGTTGTGCGAAGTTATATTGTGGAAAACTTGCTTGGCAATATTATACTACATGAAACTTGTCTGCTAACATTATATGAATTTTATTCTTAGGAACAAAAGCAAGAGATAAAAAGTTCAATGTGGGACCACCTTTTCATTATTTGTGACACTCTATTATTGTATGCATGAGACCCATCTTTAGAAATTATAATATAGTACCCGGCCACTTTTATAAATTAGAACATGTGGGCCCACATTTTGTGATTGTGACCATGAGACCTACCTTTGAATTACAAATTAGGGCCACCTTTTTGTGTTTATGAACACGAAACCTACTTTTATAAATTACAACATGATACTCACCTTGATAAATTAAAACATGGGGCTCACATTCATAGAATTTATAATATGGGCTCACTTTTGTAGTAATTATAATGTGGGGCTACTTTTTTGTGATTGTGAATCTAGAGTCACTTTTAGAAATTACAATGTGATGCCCACCTTTAGAAATTAGAATATTGGCCCACATTTATAGAATTTATAATATAACGCCACCGTTTGTAATTATAACCATGTGACCCACCTTTAGAAATTACAAAGGAGGGTTACCTTTTCTCTGATATTGGACACGGGACACAATTTTTTAAATTACAACGGAGTTCCTACTTTTAGAAATTAGAACATGAGCCCCACATGCGTAGGATTTGTAATGTGGTCCCACTTCTATACGATTTATACTATAAGCCACTTTCTCTAATTGTGACTATGTGACCTATCTTTAGAAATTACAAATTGGGATCACCTTCTATGAGATTGTGAACATGAAGCCTACCTTTAGGATGAGTGATAGGATTTAGAGTCCTCTCCAAATGGGCTTCTTTAGATGACAAGAGATAAGTAGGAGAAAATTGTGCAACATGCTATGTCTTGAGAAAAAAATAAAGTTATGCTATGTCTTGAGAAAAAATAAAGTTTTCTTTGCAACTTACCTATTCTAGTGGATCAAGATTTCCGAATTTCTTTCGACAAGATCAAAACCTACATTATCGTTTAAAAAAAGACATAAAAATCTACACCTACCAAAGATGTTTTCCACGATCTCATCTAATGGGAATATGGACCCATCTAAATAGCATGATACAAAACACACTCATAGGTTTCTGCCCCCTCAACAATATACGAACAAGCCCTAAATTTGACAATCGTCCACTAAAAATAATAAAAATCGACACAAATTGTAATCTTTGTATATAGGGATTTGTAAAATATAGTATTCCCAGTCTAATATTTGAGTTCAGGTTCAGCCCAATGGCCTATCGAACGGTCCAATTTATCAAATAGTACATTTAATCTCCAAGTTATAGTTATCAATTTTGTACCATTTTGGTCAAAATGACCGACTTTTTTGGTTCAATCAAGTAGCTGAAACGAAATTTGACTCAAAACTTTTAGTTTTGGTAAAGTGGCCGAAATCTGATATTTCGGTTGAAATGATTTTTGACATAATTGTTTATTTATTTTTATTTCTCCTACATATATATACTTTGTATTTCTTATATTTTTTCAAAATGTAATTCTAAAAAGTTTTAGTATAATGATAAAATCCATAATTATTGTTTTATTTTTTATTTTTTTACATATATATATTCATTATATTTTTTTTTCTGAAATGTAACTCTTAAAAGTTTATCTGAAATTCCAAACAATCAAAATGTTTCATTTTAGAGGCCAAAGTGAAATGGGGTCCGGAATGATATTAACTAACTATGCGTCAGAGTTCAATTTAAGGCTCAAATTGACTCTTTATCTTGTGAGTTTTGTTTGGATAGACAAACTTTATTAAAATGAAATAAATGGACTAAAATCAAGCTAAGTCCCCTCTTGCAATTTGATCCGCTGTTTAGACTTAAGCCAACCCAACTTGACTAGTATTGTAACCTGCAACCCTTCATGGAGCAAAAAAGGCTAGACCCATAAGTGACCTTATCTAGGGAAAAAAGATCTAGTCCTATAAGACATCCAAAGATTGAAAATTGAGCAGTTCAATGAGAAACGGAGAGCTCAATCAATAAGGGAAATATATCCTTTTAGCTTCTTCATTGAGTTTGTGTTAACATCATCCTTTCTTTTGCCCAAAAGCAAAGAAAAAATCCTTAAACCATCCTTATTACTCATCAAAAAGCAAAAGTTGCACACAATGGAAGGCTTTTTATATGGGTTTAAAGTCGTCTCTAATATTTATAGGATGAGTAATAAGATTTAGAGTCCTCTCTAAATGAGCTTCTTTAAATGGCAAGAAATGAATAGGAAAAAAACATGCGAGCAAGTTATTTATTGAAAAAAATAAAATTTTTTTTTTCTAACTTAACTATACATGCGGGTTAAGATTTTAGAATTTTTTTAAGCAAGATCAAAATTTAAAACTTTGATTTACACCTATCAAATATATATATTTTAAAATCTAAACTTTTGGAGGAGCATAGGACCAACGTCATGCAAAGAAACCCTAACTTAGGCAGGCATCCATGGATAAAGGATAAAACTCTACACAAGCACATAATTGTAATCTTTGTATATGGATTAGTAGAATATATAGTATTCCCAGTCCGGAGGAATCATTAGCCCCGGGAAGAAGACAAGAAAACAATCTCTCTCTCTCTCTCTCTCTCTCTCTCATGGCATGGGCAAGAGATCTTCCTTCAATCGCCTCTCGCCTCTATTTCCTCATCATCATCCTTCAGATCCCTCTTTTCAGGTAAGTTTCCATCATCACAATCAGTTTCATCATCAATAGATAATCATATATCATTTGGATTCGCGTAGATCTGTTGTGCAAAAGACAATCCAACTGCCCAAAAAGAAAAAATCGTTTTCTATGATATGGGTTTCATTCGTATTGCAATTTTATCACGACCCATAATCATGAATCCATGGGGAACTTGTTTCTTACCATCGTCAATGAACTGGGTCTGCTTCGGATTTCACCAACAGACACCATGTCATTTGTCAAAGAAAACACCCATATGATGGGTTTTCTTCAAACTGAACTAGGGAACAGTGGTTCCTCTCAATGTTCTAGGATTTGGGTTTCTTTGATCTTTGAGTTTTGTTCCCAATAAATCTCATTTTCCCCCCTTTTTGAATGGTTTCTCAATAAATCTTTTGAAAATCTGTTGAATGTTATATTATCTTGTGCAGCTCTTTTCATCTATAATTGATAGAAGAAGAGTCCATGTACTTATTGTCCTTGCTTTCTCCTACTGGTGGAGAATGCTTACCTATTTCAATTTGAAGACTAGAGGCTTGGAAAGATACTTTCTAAGTGAGACACTGTTGATTTTTGTGGGAAATGACTGTATTCTCTTGTTTTCATTTCATTTCACGACCACAGCGCTTAATAATGAACCGCAGAAACCGGAGTACTCTTTGTGCTTCTGATTTGAATCCTGAAATTCTAGCGATTTTGCGAGTTTAAAGTGTTATCATGGTGGGTTTTAGACTTTGGGTATCAGACTAATCTTATCATCCATGCCTGTGGAAAACAATTGGGCTTTTTCCAAATTGTTGCTGCATCACAGTTTTCTTTTCTAGTGTTAATGTTCCCAAGTGGTAGATTCCGAATTCATATTTGAATTATAGCAAATGTATGTTCTCTAGATTCTTGGAAGGTTCAGTTGACGAACTTTGATATTATCTTGTTTCTACAGGATACCATGCAGAACTGGGATGTGTACAACACCAATGGAGATGACATGTTCCCAATTAATTGCGAGTGATATCTTCCCTACAGTTGCAGTGAAAGCTCTTCTCTACCCTGGAGCCTTTGCAAATGGTCTCGTTTCAAGCATGACCGTACCACGCTGGGATAACTTACTAAACTTATATAACCTGACAGATGTAAAGAATGCATCTGCAGTCACTGATCTTCAGCGTCTTGAGGTTCTGTTCTCCTACCGTTCATCATTTTTTTCTAGTCCAGCAACTACTAAATACGTTATGCTACATTGCAGTAATCTCTACTCTTCTGCATTTTGTTTTTTTGCCAGGTTCTTGCCGGCAGCTACTTTTCTGTTGCAGGTGCACTTGTGGGCCTCATGAAACCAGGGAGGATGACGATGTTTGGAACACTTCTGGTAGTGTGGGGTCTCGTGAAAGAAGGGATTCTTGGCAAACCTGTAAACACAGACCCAACAAAGGCTATTTATGTCTACCCAACGATGTTGATTGCATTGATCTGCGCCGTTGCATCTGTGAAGTATGATGTAAAGAAAGCGGTTAGAAGTAGCCAAGCTCGACCCGTTGCAAAACCGTTACAGAGCTCTTCAAAATCCAAACTGAAATGAATGGGGTATGACCCAACTGAAAGGATGGGTGTATGACTCTAATGTAGTGGTTTTGATCAATGGAATGCACTTCCACTTATGTTTTTTTGGCTACAAGTTGTTTTTGAGTCTATTAAACTCATGAAAACGGTTTTGTTGAACTGATTTTGTGATTATGTAGTACAAAAAGTTCAAATGGAAAGAAGGCTCCAAAGTTTCTGCCATGTCAAGCAACCATTTTAACTGATGAAAGCAACTTGAACCGCCATGTCAAAATTAATATACCATTTCTTTTGTGTATCCAACTTCTTTGAGAAGCCCTGATAGCAGCATATCACAACAAATGGTAAGCTGCTAAGGATACATACAGAGATCAAAAAAGAGAAAAAGGTGCCAGGTTCAAGAAACAAAAGTTTTTAGCAGTTTGTTTGCAAGGAACTCGGGCAGAACTCTTTCTTGCCTCCCTTTGTGATGGATCTTTTGCCTTGCCTGCAGAGATGTGTTTCATCATTCTGGGGAGCCACATGCCTCAATGATTATAGCAAAATTAGGTTTTTTTTTTTTTTTTGGTTGGAGGGGTGGGGGGTGGGCGGGCGGTGGGTGATAGAAATGAAACAGAACTATCGATCTATGGAGGTTCTGAACATACAGTTAATGCTATGTTGAGTACTGGCGTCGCAACGAAATGGAGGAGAATGATCATGAAAATTTTCCGAGAAGATTGCCAACTGGCTCTTGAAGTTTCAAGCTCTAGTTTAAAATGAATGTAATCACAACTTGACATGTTTCTTCCCTCTAAATGGTTCAATAAATTTGGTACCCTGCTTTGGACCCTCTGTTGTCAATTGATTGTTGTTATATAAGTTAATTGGAGATCCGAATGTTTGGTACTTTATTACTTGTAAAAGTAAAGTGATGGAAACTTCAAATCAAGAGAGAATAAATATAATTGGATCTAATAATAATGTGTGATGATTTTTTTTTCTATCTTTTAGTGGCTTGAATTGAATCTTTTTACTTTCGTGTAAAAAGTAGATGGTTTTTTAAAGGAGCTTCTAAATGTACTTTAGTTTGGACTCTTATATACAGCAAAAAAAAAAAACCCCAAAACACTCTCCGCCTTCTCTCCCTACACACTCTCTCCCCTTCCCTCCTCCACTTCCTCTCCCTCTCCCTCTCCTCTCCTCTCTCTCTTCCTCTCCTCTCCTCTCTTCTCCCTCCCTCTCTCATCTCCTCCCTCCTCGCCTCTCCTCTCATCCCTTTTCCTCTTCCCCTTTCTGCCTTGGTTCGCTTTGAAGGGCCGAACAGGGTGGAGAGGAGAGGAAGAGGGAGGGAGAGGGAGAGGGAGAGGGAGAGGAAGAGGGAGGGAGGGAGGGAGGGGGAGTTTCCTCTGCCTTCGGAGCTCGTCATTGGCCGGAGGGGATGAGGGAGGGAGGGAGAAAGTGTGTAGTGAGAGAAGGGGATGGGGTCGTTTTGGGGATTTTTAATTTTTAATTTTTTTTCGGCTGTGTATAAAGAATCCAAATTAGAGTACATTTAGAAACTCTCATTTTATCATTTAATGGCTTGAGAATATTGTATTTTTAATTTTTTTTAAACGAAGGATTGTATTTTGAATTTTTGTACTTTTGATATACCTCACACATCTTTTTATGTCTAATACATGAAGGCTCCAATTCACTCTACTCTATTGTATCCCTCTGCCGTATTGTAGTAAAGTGCCAGATGTGTTTGTTTTGTAACCATTAAAGTGAAGGTAAAAGTAAAGTGTCCAGGATCAAATAATCTCCCTGTATCATGTTTGGATGAAGAAGTAGAGTGGAAAAATAAAGTGAAACTCATTTTTCTTTGCCCAGAAGTTAGGTCGGTCCAAAACAGAACTTATTAGTGTGTCTTCTTTTGGACGAGGCAAGGCTTTTAAAATCGTATCCTCTCATATGTAACTCTTACCCCCTCTCCAATTTTTTGATGGGTTATATACAGTATAAAATATATAGTTGTTTGCTTGCAGAAAAGCAGGTAAGAAACGGTATTTCATAGTACAAGAAGGGAAAAAAACAGTGTTCTTTAAAATATAGCCTTTATTCAGTCGTTGCAACTACCTTCAAATTTGGATGGCTGGTTGAAAGAATGCCAAGCTTCTCTTTGAGCCGTATGTCATCCGGGGATATGTTGGCATAATGCAACAGGATCTAAATAAATAAAGAACCATTGTGGGGAACTGACAAATCTGAAAAACCAAGTTTCAATTGGTAAGGAGGTCCAGGTGTCAAATTGTTCATCCTACAATGCAGTAAAAGCACTAGATTTTATTAATTTATAGATGCAAAGCAATTTGCAGTAGTGCAGAATTCTGACAAGTGAAATTGAAGTTAAGCAAGATGAATAGATGTTATATAGAATAAGTCTAGCTGTCCCTACCAAGGGCGTCTGGACGATTTCTTCCAACTGCAATTGCTTCAAATAATATGACGGATTAGATGGCATTTCAATTCTGGAAGATTCGTTTGATCTATTGTTGTATCTTTATCTTTGGCTGTTTCTCTAAAATGAAATTCTACTCCTGTTTTCTTACAGAGAGAGAGAGAGAGAGAGAGAGAGAGAGAGAGAGAGACCCTAGATAATAATAGCCATGGTAGTAGGAAAAAAAAGGAATAATGCAGATAAAGAGCATATATAAAAGATCAGAAAATGATACTTTCATTATCTCATCCTTAGTTGTTTGCCGCTTGCGCATGGGATATGCCAACGGGTTTTACATATATAAAGGATATTTATCATTGTCAATCTTGCCGTCAAGGCTGTAGCTCACTTAGTTTGAGCATTGAGTTTGTTTCCCAAAATCTCAATTTCGACTCCTATCCCTTGCCTACTTCCCTCATCAGTATATTTGGAAAGATTCATGCACAAAAATAGAAAAGTCATTTATGGTATTATGAAAAAGAAGAATCTTCATATGTAAAGAGAGAAAGCCACGTCATTGTCTTTCACCACATGGTGAGGGAAAGATGCATAGTAATATTCTATATATATATATATATATACATGTCAATCTTAGGTGACAAACTTCCTTTACTCTCCCAATCTTTTCTCTTCCTTTACTCTCCCAATCTTTTCTCGCTTTATCTTTAGCCATGCTCTAGATTCAATTATCAACAAGTGGCCCACATCATTCTCCTCTGGTGGGAGAGAATTCAACCCAACTTGGAGTTGTGGCCTTTCCTCTTTTGCTCCTGCTTCAACATCACCTTTAGGCTGCCAATATTGTTATCTGATGATCTTCTATGTTTGTTGCAAACTGGAAAAGGAGCATTGTCTCCATAAATATTTACACACTTGGCAAAAGATTGATGTGATTATTAGTTTCTTCCATCTCTGCAGTCAAGGAAAACACCAAAAAAAATGAATTTAGTACCCTCCCATTGTGAAATAAGCACCAACTAGCAAAATAATATCACACGTCCTTGCATCTAATAAAAATTTTATCTTTGTGGTCATCATGACCATCCTGATTTTCACTCCAAGGAGCATCTGAAGTGATAATCACTGTCAATTGGCCTGATAATCCAAGGTAGAACAACGTTCAAGCATGCGGTTTCATCAAAAGTGGTGCATCATGAAAAGAATCCAATGATCCATTATGAACATCATCAGCCTTACATTACACATCATGATTTACTATATTTTGTCTCTGTTCCAGAATAAACTTCCCATTTGGCTATCCACTCTTCTTCATCACCACTTTCATCTGATTTCAGTGATCCCTCATACACCAATGCTACCTCTTGAGGATCTTCCATAAACCGCATTATAAGGAGAAAATTTAAATCCACTATAGAATTGAGTTTGGTTCCAAATTTCTCATTCATGGCCGCAAAAAAACTTTCTTGCTATTTTTCCTAATGTGTGTGCATTCCTATGCCTGTATTGAATAGCAATGTAGTGATAGAGCCACAACCAGCAGGGTTATCTGTGTCACACATCTATAATGACAATGTCGCATCAAACATGACATCATATCATAGTAGTTGCTATGTATACAAAAAGTGTCAAGTAGTTAGTTCGCTGACTCTTAATGCCGAGGCATTTTGGGTGTATAGGTTAACAACTTAAGAATAAAGAACCTAGTAAAACCTGGGATGGTTACTGAATTTCATATGTTGAACAAAGAAAGCTTATTGGGAGTTCAATGCTTCCAGTCTTCAAGTGCAATTTATTGATGACTTCTTTTGAGAGGATATTTTATCAACTGACACCATATATGATCACCTCATAAACTTTCTCATCAATGTGCAATTATTGTAAAAATATATTTAAAGTCACCAATATTCTTCCTTAGCCGTTGTGTTGGCAAGCTATTCCATAGATATGACAGTAGTTTACAGTCCATCTCCAATGAGGACATCATCTTCACCACTATCTTCCACAATCTCTATCGCCCTCACAAATGAGCTTTGGATCTTCATCATAAAGTGGAATTACCTTGTTTTTTAAGTTGCCCGCCACATTTGTGCTGCTTTCTAGTTTCTACCATCAACAGAAAAGCTTGAAGTAACTGAAATACTAGAGAGATCTTTTATTTCTCAATCAGTTGTCCTTCAGTTCCAATAGGATTTTAGATGCCAAATTCAGATTTCATAAGTCAACTGATCATCCTCAGCCCTACTAGTGCCCCATCAATCTTCCTATCTTCATGTTGCTTATCCATAACCTGGTTTCAACTTTCTCTCAAAGCTATAACCTAGTAAAATACGTTGGCTAGCTCCATGTACACAGCTAATCACTTCAATAACAAATGCTTTAGCCTCCCATTCCCTTCAGAGTTGGGGTAGGAGTCGAAAATATACCATATGCCATCAAAATCACATACTAAAAGTATGCACCTATGATCTATGGTAATTCAGAAATCACTGATGCCACTCTCTCATAGCCTTGTATAATAATACAAACATGCACAGGCATAGCCTTGTAAAATCATAAAATACAATGGAGGAAAGGATGAGATGAATATAGCTCTCCAATTACGTATAATACAATTATGGATCCAACCTGATGGACAGTTTATATCTTCCACAGATTCCATCCCGGCATACGTCCACTCATAGATTGGCCAGATCAACACTCCCTTCTGAGCTTAGCAAATCTTGAAATTAAACATAGATGCAGTTTTAGTGATATTTGCTTGGCTTAAAGCAAATTAGTATTCAGATTCTGATGTCCAAGCCTCCGATTATTAAAGTAAAAAAATTGTTAAAGTAATCTATACTCCTGTCCATGGGTAGTTAAGACTTCCGAGAAATACATGATCTCCGTTGCCTGTAAAGAGTTCATGGAGAAGGTGAGAGAAAAACTCAGAAGCACTCTAGAAAAACTCAAAGCTTAGACAAATGTTCAAATCAAGTTATATTATGAAATGATTTCTCAAAGCTGAATGGTCCTACGAATTGAGTACATAGTAATCATCTCTCAGAAACATGATTTAGACAATCAAATACAATGCAAGTATTAAGAATATGTTGTTGGAAACAATAAACTATGGGCAGTGACAGAAAGTGACAATATTAGATAAAAGAAAGCAAAAGAGAATCAGTAGTAGCATGAGACATAAAATTAATTGTTTGACTTAAAATTTTGTAATAATGGATCATGGTGTTAGATCAAATAAAAACAGAATGGGATGCAAGCATGAGATATGCTGTGATATCCGAAGTAATTTGTCATGGCAACAAGATATGAGATACAGCCATTCGTATATGCCATAAAGGACCAAGCACTAGATATGGGTTTTTTTATTAATTTGATTGGTGTAAATGAATTGTCTTGAACAGCATTAAAGGCAAGCACACTAGATATGAGATAGAGCCATTCGACCTGGCATTTTCTCATCACCACAAATTGTGCATGTGGAGCCACCTTTTGGCAATCTTTAAGACATGGCTACCTTCTTCCTAAACTTGATCAGATTTTGTGGAACTCAATCATAAACTCATACAATTATAACTTGATTAAGACATAGTTGAAACCTGGCCGCTCAAGATTCAACTGGCATTTTTTTCCTTTAGAATTACTTTCTACAGGGTTCTACACTTCTACTGGCACAACTCGATTGGACCTAGTGAACTTTCAGAGTCAAGGGACACTTGTTTCTAAAAAATGCCTTTAGGTTGTCCAAATGAAAGAGTGGTCACAAGCAAATGAAAGGAACAAATAACAAGTTACATATTCAAGTAGACCCATTCCTCCTTAACTCTAAAATGCATTCCAAATTCCAATAGATCTTTTATTTTTATTATTATTATAATTGATTACATGACTTAAACTCGCAATCTTAAGGTTGCATTAGTAAAAGCCTTCTGCTCTTTTCAAATTCCAAGAGAATATAACTACAACAGTTTTACCCTGTATGGGGTTGGCATTTAGCTCTACTTCCTCACTGACCCATTACAACAAATAATCTGTGAAACCCAAATAGACCAATTTTATCAGCAAGTATCTTCTATAAGACCCAAATGAGATAAGTACAAAGAATTACCATTTCAGGAGAAGTAAAGCAGTAGCGATATGCAACTCCACCAGAAATAGCCGCAATAGCTCTCAAAGGAAAATTTTTTCCCTAAACTGGATTTGGGTTGTTCACAATTTTCCACTGCTATGCATCATATTGGAAAACAAAATTCATAAAACCGAATGTTCTCAAAATGGAAAACTACATCTAACCTAATCAAGTTTTCTAATTAAAAGCTCAATAAATAAATAACTAATAAATATTCTATTAGAAAAATATTTTATTTTGCTTTGGATGAGTCGTCATGAAATCCCCTCTTTCAAGTATGAATTTTTGGTTATGGGTTTCAGGTGGGATGGACTTGCATCGGTAAGATGCCTAATTTTTTAATTTTTTTAGCATGGTGGATCGCTGGAGTTAAACACCCTTCTTGCTTCTTTTTTTTTTTTTTCAATTCTTTGCACTAATCTTTTAAGCCTAGGTCAGGTGAGTTGACTCAACTTGAAGAGAAAATCGAATTAGTATTGTCAAGTCTGCAAAAAAGAAAAGAAAAACTTAAGGCTCTATTTGGCAAGTCTGATGACCTGCCTGATCTGCTTGAAGGAGTTGATTCAATTGAAAATACAGCTAGTTCAATTGGGACATTTTTACAATTAGGAAAACCAAATTTGTCCTAATGTAAAGGTTACATGGGGAAAGTTATAAGGTTCTCATAGAGCAGTATTAATGAGTGAAACAAAAGTCCTACAAAATAAAATGTCGGACTACCATTTTTTAAAAGTTACCTAATATTCTATTTTAAAAAGGGGCAACAAATTGTAAAATTGGTTGAACCAAACATTCATGTGAACTTTACGGTAGTGTGACCATTAAATTACATTTACATGGGTAGCGGATACTAATCCCCTCAATATAGACATGGAAAAATATATAAAAATACAGTCGTTGGATCTAGGGATGGCAACAGGGCGTGTTTGGTACTGGTTAGGATAAACGCAAACCTGCCCTACCGCTTGATTAGTCACTTATTTTAATACCAAACTCATCTCGTTTGAGTGGATCAAGTCAAATTTAAAGTTTAAAACTTTTAAAATATGTAAAAATAAATAAGAATGTGTGTAGTAGAGTTTGAACATGCCACCTTCTCTTTCCATATTTTTTAATGTTAAGGGCCAAAACCATTTATACTACATGAGATAGTAATAAGTAAATAAATATTATATATTTAGGGCGGAGCAAGTTTGGGTCCTTTCATAAAAAAAAATCACCACCAGACTTGCCCCTAGTAAAGATGGGGTGGGTTCCATTTATACCCGACCCATTACCATGCCTAGTTGTATTGTTCAAATGAAATTGTGGTGAACATGGGAGTTGTCAAAAGATTCTCATCTGCTCAATTCCATTTTAATTAGTTCAAGCTAGAACTGTAACTCATGCTGAGCACGCGAATATTTATACGATGCAAATCAAATATTTATACAATTAAAAAATAAGTATGACAACAATAAATTTTTAGAAAGAAAATGTAAAAAAGAATACATGTAACATGACCATACCCATTTTTTTAAAATTTAGAGTATGCAGAGTAAAAAGAAAAAATAAGATGTGATGTAGAAAAAAATAAAAGACTATGCATAAATAAAATAAGAGATATGAACATAAAGGGGTTTTGTAGAAAATGAAAGTGGAAAGGTAGGCAATAAAGGTGGGTGGTTATATGAGCATTAGATGAGAAGTGGTAGGTGATTATAAGAGATAATGGAAGAGAGAAGAGTAACGATCTATCTAAATTGTAACTGACAGCCCAAATTATATTCCAAAACGCTTGAGCTTAATATAATATAATTTGTTAAAAACAAATAAATTTCAAATTTCAGTATGTTGTGGGTACTGGATTTGGGAATTCAGAGTACAGTAACATAAAAAAAAAAACATTTATGGCAACGAATATATTAGTCCAGATGTAATGCGTTTTGCTTTGTTTAAAGTTTGAAACAAATGGTTATTAAAACAGAGATACGACCAACCTATAATGTAAACCACAGCGCTCTCTTGTTATCTTAGCCGATGGATATATCATGTGGGCCACCAATATAAATATGTTGTCCATTGGTATTTGGTAGAAGGGTTGAGATTCTCCCACCATAGACGATTTGCTGCATGGTCTCTTACGGTGGACAGTATATATTAATGTTCTATCAACACTAGGAGTGTGGGCCCATGAGCTACTCGGTGTTACTTGTGTAATAAAAATAGTCCCCTGCGACAGGCCCATAAGTGGCCCACCTATGGCTCCACTAATTTTAGGATAAGAGGGATGGCAAAAGCCATTTTGGATGAGCCCAGATATCATATTTGGGGGTCAATCCCATGCCTATAACCCTTTCATCGGTCCATAATTTTAATGACTCATATCAAAGAAAAAAAAATTGAGCTTGATCCAACGGTCAAATCCCTTTGGATGGATGCAAATCCATGAGCTTTGGTGTAATTGTGAGGTCCTACATATGAGGATGGTTCGGATTTGACCTGTCATTTGGTAAGTGGTGGCTCTTCTAGGAGAATTTTCGCTCAAAGATATCCCACATCGGAAAGAAGCTAGTGTAAATAAAGCCTTTATATACTATGACATGCCGTCCACTAGTTGTCTCTTCGGAGACATCCGATAAAATTGGAACGATACAGAGAAGATTAGCATGGCCCCTGCGCAAGGATGACACGCACAAATCGAGAAATGGTCCAAATTTTTTTTTCCCTGCTCCTGCTCCTGCTCCTGCTCCTGCTTCTCTTTGTGCAATCAAGGTTTTTAGCTTGAGGTGAAGGTTAAGGACTTGGAATCCAGAAACTCTGAGCTTCAAGTTTGGTCAGATGAGAGATGAAAGGCCTAGTTAGATTAGCTTTAGGTGAAGGTTGAGGACTTGGAATCCAGAAACTCTGAGCTTCAAGTTTGGCAGTTAAATGAGAACTTGATGCTTGCAATTTTGAGATTGCTTTCAGGAAGGCATTCAACACATTTGAAAGAGGGGGGGTCTGCTTTTACCAAGGCACCCAGTCCTATAGAGGGGCTGCTTTCAAGAAGGCTTGCCTTTCCTAAAAGAAATCTTCCACCTCTCATTTTAGATGGGGCGAGGAAATACGCGTTCCTCGTTTTTTAAACACTGATTTCATGGAGGCTGGCCTTTCACAAAGGAGGAGAGCATTTTGACTCCTCAAAGCATTGCCAAATGCAAAGAGGAGCAGCTCTTGCAAGTCTCCTGGGAAACAGCAAATTAAAATGGAGAAAAAGGGTCCAACGCAGAGTGAACCGAGGTATTGTGGAAGGCTGCAGTCCGCATTAGTTCCTGAAACATGTAGGAAGAGTTTCAGGATCCATCTGTACACGTGGAAACATGTATAACTCCATTGACCCCGTCTACATAATGGGGCCCATAAGGCAGGGAACTCTGATATTTTTGCCCAACTGATCTGGGCTGGATGGACCATCTCAGCATTTGTGTCCAGTGACCAGGATAAACTCAGGTTCAGTAGTCAGTTACTTGCTGGAGCTCATTTTTCACATCTAAATAATTAAAAATTCTGACATATATAATACCAGGATGGCTTGGAGTGCAGATCCTCTAACTGAATTCGGAGGGTGATTTAGTGGAACGTGAGTGGTCCACCCTCAGCCAAACACTCATATAATCTCAATTCTGGTAGCTTGACAGCCTTTACCTTCTTTTTATATTTGATGGTCTTACCTTTTTCCTACTTGGGGGTTGGTGAAGAGGCATAAGGTGCATGTTTGCTCTCCATGTATTGTGTTGAAAAGTGTCCAGCGTTTATGTGGATTTAGCGGGTGTCACCCCAGTACTAGTCTTCGTCATTTTTTTTTCTCAACAGTCTTAGCGGGTGTCACCCCAGTACTAGTCTTTGTCATTTTGTTTTTTTCAACAGTCTTCTTTAGTGAAGGACCCCAATGATACCCACTTTATAAGAAAACAATGAACTCACCTTGATTGATTTCATGGATAATATAACATACTAATTTTGTCTCCTTATATTCTTCGTCAACCAATAAAACTCTCATTCTCCTCAACCCCCACAAAATCAACAAAACCTACCTACCTTTTGAAAACCATATAATATACCCTCCTAAATCCACCTATAAAAAAAATCACAATATTGTGGGTCATAGTTAAAACCATCCAAAGAAGCGATTAAGTGACTATGCTGTCATTTTAAGTTTTTTTGCCATATATGCCCATGAAAACCCAGAACATGTATTAATATGTAAAAACCAAAACAGAAAAATCTGAAAAAAAAAAGAAAAAGGAAAAAAGATCACCATTAAAGTAGTTACTTCTGACCAAAACCAGAAGGGAAAATTCGAAGGGGTCACCGATCAGAGGCTAAAATGATTTAATACCTGCAGGGCCCAAGATTGTCTGATTTGGATTGGTTTGTGTATACCACTCTTCTTAAATCCATACCGTCGGATCAGATGGCTATCCAATGACATGGTTTTCTTTTCCTGAAAAATAATCGGTTGGTTAAAATGGAGATCTGCCTGAATTTCATCTTATTATGTCAGCTTTTTTTTTTCTTTTTTTTATGATAGGGAACCGCCGACCCCCTTAAAGTTAATTTTTGGTAAAACCCAGGATACACAAAAGCACCTACCAGGACTGTGTATCAGATACTTTAATGGTGGTTACTCGTGCTTAGAATAGGTAAGAAATTATGAATATTGACTTCAATATTTTGGAGGTATTTTGAATCTTATTAGCAGCAATATTGGTTTATCCCATTTCCACCTCATTTATAACTATATATTACATATTTTTTCTAAGTAAAATGTAGTAAGCATATCTCTGCTATATTACACTGACACAATACAGTTTATTATAAAAATCCAACTGTCTTGCAAAACCGAATGAAGTGAAATGCGAGTCATGGGTTAAATTTAGGAAGAGGGGAAGCTAACTACTAGATTTGAATGCATATCCTTACACATTTTTATTAGTCAGGGCCATACAATTAGTCTTCTTTAGTTTTCATGTGGATCGCAGCTGTTCATACAAAGCAAAAGGTCACAGGCAATGCAATCTTTGGTTCTTTTTTCTTTTAAAATGTTTGGTTTTCTTTTGTGGGCTTTAATCTCTTTTTTCGTACAAGTTACAGTTTAGGGGTGGTGATCAGCAACACGAGCTGCCAACTGAACTGAGCCCAATGAGGTAATTCAGAGTTAGGGTTGACATTTTTTGAGCCATTCATTAATTGGGGTGGGCGGAGTACTCAACCAGAGCGAACCTGAAGCAACCTATTACGACCCCTACTCATAGGGGGGCTGACGCCTGACCAGGGCCTAGCGCACTTTGGTTCGAACTCTGGCCCTGTGTTTTTAGGGCTTCATGCTGGTCTGGATCTAAAACATTGACCCGTTTTATGTATAAGCTGAGCTTCCATTAATTGATAGAAAGCCTGATCCTGGCCTTGTACGGCTAAAATAATTAATGCATGTAATCTTCAATGACTGATTGCCCAAACAAGTGAATAGAAAGCCCAGACTGTCCTGGTCTGTTGACTAAATGGGAGGGCTCCGACCTGACAGTGTGGTTGTTGTTTGGTTTGTTGGGGGGGTGGGGGGGTGTTGGGGTGTTGAAGGGGGCCAGCTACTTGAGTTAAGGCCCCATGCTGGGATTGGGTAAGATATAGGCTGTGTTTCTTAAGTCCAGCCACGCTTAGATACACCTCAACCCAGCGGGCCTTGGCCAATGAACACCCCTACCCACTTACAAAGTTGTGGCTCACTTAAATCCAATAGGGGAGTCTTGTGGGCATTTCTATATTCATCATCAAAGGAATGGCAAATCAAACTAAGATTACGAAGTCCAAAGTCAAACTCCATCATCATTCATCCAAGACCAAAGATAATCTGAAGAGTGCTTTAAATTCGCTTTGAGGAAACGAGAGTTCACATTTGACCATCAATATAATGATGGAGTATGACAAAGGGAGCGTCAATATAACCAGAAATTTTCTCCCAACCATAACCATCCACATAATTAGCCTTGCAGGCGCATCCCTAATCTTTACACTCAGAAGTTTTGGGAATGATGCTGAATAGAAACTTATAGGCCTGCCCTAAAATCTAGGACGAAATATAACAGGCTGGGAATGGACTAACCTCAGCAAACTCGCATTTCTAGTTGTTGGTCCCACGCGTGGATTGATGGGGTCAGATCATAAACATCGGATCCTTATTCCCAATACCCTCACCGTAGAGTTTGTAGGCCGAAGAGTTTGAAAAAAAAACTCAGATATGCATTTTGACAGGCCAGACTTTGAAAGGCAAAATCTTTGTAATCTACTTTTTGCAATTTGTGTAATCTCCTTAAAACATACAATAGAGCTAGGTAATGCATAAATTGGGAAACAGGATGACCAACCCATAGCGAAAAATTGACTTCATAGTAAACAAGCCCATAGTTACAATTTGATCTGGTTGTAGTCTTCAAATGAGGCTGAATACAAAAATGGCTTGATAAATGAAAACCACCTAAAATGAATAACTCTGACTGACTAGCCCAAATAGGCATCTATGTTTCCTAATCTATAAAAATAACGGACTATGTATAGAACAATCAAGATTTCCCTGACCCAACTGAAAAACAAAAAAAAAAAAAAAACAGAAAAAAAGAAAGAAAGATGTATAGAAATTAAAATCTGATTAACCCATGAATATGACCAAATCTATAATTCTGTCAAGAGAGTTCAAGATCATCTATCCAATCAGCATATACATGGCTGATCATCCCAGGTCCATTTAATTTTGCAAGGCGCATAGCACGGCTTGGCTGCTTGCAAGTTGCTGCAGTATTCACAGGAGAAATGTAATTGGTAGAAACAGGAAGAGGTTTAGGGGGCACAACACTCACATTCCTGCTGTCAACATCCATATGACCTCCCACAAACTTTTGCAAATCTGTATCCAAACAACCATTAACATCAAGATCAGCCAACTGTGCATCCTAGAAAAGGATATTCTGCATGTCATAAGCAAATAAACAATCTCGGTTTTGGATACCCATAAAAATGATTTGGGGGATACAAGGTAGACAGTTTACTCATGTGGAAGTAGAAAAAAATAGCTCATCATTATCTTGTAATGTCAGCAATATGCTTAATGACATAAATAAACTTTTTAACTCTCCATTATTGGTTGAAGAAGCGTTCGATAGCATTTTCCTCCTAATAGGTAGCATGACTTGAACCTCAACTACATGATTGTAATGATTAACACCATCCATTGAATGATTGTTTAATCATAACAAACGCATTTTAAAAATATTGCACAAAACTTCAAATTACATAAGAAAATACAAATACAGCAACCAGATGCCAGATCCGTAAGTATAAATGCAAAAACAGAACCTGGAACAAGAAACCTCATCATTAGCTTTAGTCTGTCAGGATGGAGGTTTATAGTCCCTCAAATTGTTGATCCATCCTACTACATTGTACTACATTGCACTAAATACTTCAAAACCTATTTCCTCCATCATGCTAATTGTTTTATATTTAGTCACTTGATCCATGCGACCATGCCAATGTGATTATAGTATACCCGATGAACTCAAGCAAGTGTAGCACACGGGTACTAATCAGTACACAAAAAAGTAAACAGGGCACAGGCCAGTGTGAGAAATTAGCAACAGCAGCAGCACTGTTTAACAAGTGCTGTGTGTGAGGTTAGAAAAATCTCAGACCATAGAATTCATTGGCTCGACATAAAGTATAAAAAATTGTTAATTTTAAATAGAACTGTAACAAAAAAATCAATTAAAAACAATATACTCTGAAATGCAGATCATCATGATTCTTAACTGATAGCTTAGAGTCTTAGACCGGTTGAATTGGCACCGAAAAATTACTAACTGAAATTAGAATTGTCTTAAGAATGCATAAATCACGCATACATCATTTGCATTGCAACGAAAAGACAAAGAAAGAGTCAAACCAGCACAAACTCATCTACCAAAAGTTTCAATAGAAAATCCATGTAGACAGGCTTCACATAAAGTAAATAACAAGAACATGACTTAAATGAAGCTGAATGAGAATATGATAGATGCAAAGCAGAGAACAAGCAGACAGACAAACATAAATAAATAGGTAACAGCTTCCGATAGAGATCAAAGAAAGATTCAAAAGAAGCAAGACCAAAGAATCAAAGAGGGGTGCAAATATATACCTCCTTGTCCATGAGCAAAGTGACACTTTTCGCCGAAGGGACAGTGACCCGTCGTCTCCCATTTGTTACAGATCTTCGTCTTCCAATAAGCAGGCTTATTATCACAAGCAGAATTCACAACCCCACCACTCTGCTTATCATCAATTACAGAGATGACAATCCCATCAGTAGTTCTGCTTTCTTGCACAGGATTCACAACCACATCATTGTTTAAATGATCCGGCCAATTCCCATTAGTATTAACCATCACCGCCGTGATTTCTCTCACCTTGTCAGGATCCTCATGTAGAAAAGTACACTTATCTCCATAAGGGCACCCTTCTCCATAGTAGAACTTCCTGCAGATCCTCAGCCGATTGATAACCTTCTGATGCTCAACCAAGTTCCCCAGCCCGCGATCGCCGTGGGCGGCAACGATTTCCTTCCAATTGGGAGGGGGCTTTCGGATCTCATCGACGCCATGGGCGAAATTGCAGTTGCCCCCGTAAGGGCAGGTGCCCTGCGTGAACTTCTCGCAAATCCGGGTCTTGAAGAACATCCTGCTGATCCCCTTCATGGCAGGAGGCATGGTGGAAGGAGGGGGCAATCTGGGATTCATGGGCGTCGGATTCGACCGCTCGATTTCGGACACTCGTTGTTTCTTGGCTGGTGGGTAATCAGGGTGGGAGGGTTCCAGTTGATGCCTGCCATCAAGTGGTGGTTGAGGCCACAGAGGAGGAGCGAACAGGGACGGCGGTTGAGCAGGAACGATCATCTTCGCGAGAATTCTCACAGATCTTAGAGTTTCCCTCCAACAAGATGAAGATTTCACAAAACCCAAATCTTTGCCTTCTCTTTCGATCCCCCAAATCGAAATATCAAAACCCTAGATCGGAGCAGATCCTGATTTCAATCGGAACCAAAACTTGGATCTTTATCTGATGATTATAGAAACCCTAATTGCAGTTGGATTGAGAGAGAGAGAGAGAGAGAGAAAACCCTAATCTCAGAATCTTGTGCAGATCGAGAAAAACCAAATCCGAAGCGAAACCCTAGGAGAGCAGCGTCGCTTCGTAAGGAGATGAATAAAAAAACAAAACCCTGGCAAAACCCTAATTGCGGTGAGAAGAGCACAGAAAACCTAGCTTTATGGTATAAGTAAACCAGATTTCCTACTATAAATAGGGCTCTGGAAATTGACTAAACTGCCCTTTTAGTAACCGGCTTTCCTTGTCTAAGTCGCTGTGGGGCTCTCGGAAGTTGACAGAAATGCCATTGAATTTGGAGGATTCGTGGAAAGTCCTTAGATTTCCGTATCTGGAAATCTAATTCCTTCTATGGGTCCTCTTGATAGTTGGACAATGTTTCATTCCGCCCAACTTTTAAAAAGGCCTTTGTGTCACGACCGAGCCTACTTCAGGTTATGGAAGTCAAGCCCGAGCATTTCTATTTTGTCGATTGGTCCGGTTGGGCAAAGGCCAAGCTGAGATGTATTTTTGTTGTTCATTCATTAGGAATTTTTAGCAATTCCTTGCATATATTAACACTAAAATTACATGTACTTCTTATTTTGATTGGGCCTAGCTTTTCGGTTTCTACTACGAAATGCAAATCGTGCCCAAATCATTTATCCAAGCTTGGATTGGGCATAGGCTGCTGCAGCCATGGGAAAACATAAATCAAAGTTTGAGCCTTAGGTTTGCCTTCTAAGATCTCAACCGCCCATTTTATTAATCGGATACTATGTGTGCAACTATATATGTATTCGCTAGAGAATTATCTTTACTTGTCAAAATCAAATACCTCTGGCCGAAGGTCCAAAAGTTGGGCTGATGAGCGATACCCTAAGTCATAAATCTTATAAAACTCAAACTATAGCCAAGCCAATATAATTCTACCAACCCTCCTCCCCTTCTTCTTTGACCTTAACACCATCCCAACTTAAGTTTTGCCAGCTCTATCAACCTTGCCCAATTGTCTTTACTGTGTATATTACAAAGTAGGCTTTTGTACCTACAACTTAATTGGCATAGGTGGTCAGTGGTGAAACCATAAACTTCTCCTTGAGGGGACCATTGTGTAACTAAATTTTTTTTGGAGGGGTCAAATCTAAGAATATTTCAAATTTTCTCTAAATGTAAAGGATTTTTTGAAACATTTGGAGGCCCATGGACACCGGAGCCCACCTCTAGCTCCGCCTTTGTGGGTGATTATCGGCAAGGACACTCAGCCCATCGGTTCTGCATTGCCGACCCAACCGACAACTGTCTTGGTGGGAGTTTGGTATCAAATACCACAGACTTGTTACTGGTTGGGTCGGGTTTGGAGTAGTCTACGTGTAAACCCAAATCTGACCTGACCTATTGCCACCTTGATGAATATATTATTAACAAGGAGGTGCAAGTCAAATCCAATCTAAATCTGAATAAATTGCATATGTTGGGGCTGGGCTGGGCTTTCAAGCATATAGAAGCTCGGGCCTTGCCCATTTAAGAATCAGGTATGAAAATTTGGTACAGGTACAGACCATGAGCTAAAAAAGAGCCCAAATCCAGCCAATGCCGTTCGCGCTCAGCTTGGACCAGCCAATGAGAACCACCGTGTAGCCAGATTGATACGTCTAACAGATAAATATATCGGTCCGGATTCAGTTGGGTTCATTCTCTCTATTGGACATGTAAGTCCGAGTTAAAACCGATGCAACCCGAGCACATTCACTCTGATCCATGAACCCACCAAAACCAGAACTGGTTTTTAAAGTTCTGGTTGAATCTTTCTGAGTTAGGTTCAGGTAAGCGAGCATTTCATCCTATTGCATGTACTGTCCACATCTATGGGGCCCACTTGGGCCTACCTTTGATCAATTATGCTCCATAATTCCACACTCTTGTCACCCTCTGATATGCAAAATATTATGTTCGACTTTGCTCACTATTAAATTGGATCTAAAAAATATCTATGGTTAAAAGACTACTGTAAAACTTTAACGTTATTGAATTGAGGGGCTAGAAAAATCTGATGGGGATGGGGATGATTTTTGCATGTCCCTTTTTCTATAATGAGACCTTTCCCCGTAGCACTTCAATAAGCATTTAAGTGGGCCCATGAGGGTGGTAACATTTTTTAAGTGTAGCATGAATGAAGGACGTGGAGATTCGTCTATGACCTGATTACTGGTAAGAAAGCCGTCGTGTATTTGAATGTTTCAGTACACATTTATTTGACGATAAGTGCGGGTCAAATGCATGAGCTTATCCTCAAATTCGTCCCTCATGTATTACTACACATGCTCTCTCAGTGCATTCACAAAGCTCTCTCTGTTTTCTTCCACCATGAGCAAGATCTTGTTCCTCCTCTCCTTGGTTATTCTACACCAAGGTCATTCGGCCTTGGCAGAATATGATGAATTGGATTCGGGTGGACTCAGCAGGAGCAGCTTTCCCAATGGCTTCATTTGGGGAGTGGCGACCTCTTCACATCAGGTGGAGGGCATGACTGATAAATAAGGGAGGAAGGCTTGCATTTGGGACAAATTTATAAGTGATACACCCGGTAATTCATTTACAACCTAGCGTTGATGTTGGTATTTGTAGTCATCTTCTTTTTATTTTCTTTTGTTTTCTTCTTGATGGCGTGATAGATAGAATTGCAAACAATGCTACCGCAGATGTCGCGGTAGATGAGTATCACCGCTACAAGTTATTGTCAACATCATCCTTTTTCGTAAGGAGTACAGTTTTGAGATTAGAAGTGAGAAGTTTATTAAGCACAATGAATTTATGTTTTAATCTTGTGTAGACCAATATAGACATCATTGCACAGTTGAATTTTGACTAATACCGCTTCTCAGTCTCATGGGCAAGAATTTTCCCTGGTAAATCAGTTTCTATTTCTTTATCATCATTAATAGCTAACAAGTTTTGTGAATAAACTGAAATATAGGCATCTTTTCTTGTGCAGATGGAGAGGGAAGGGTAAATTGGTTGGAAGTTGATTATTACAATAGGCTCATTCATTACATGCTCGAGAAAGGTATATAATTCCTACATAGAATGAGATCCTCCCTATTATTGTCAGCAAATTTTTCTATTCACTGATTTGGAAATTTCTTAGAATCACAGGCATTACACCTTATGCAAATCTATATCATTATGATCTTCCTCAAGCACTTGAAGACAAATACGAAGGATGGTTGAACAGAAAGACCGTGTCAGTGTTAGTGCGTCTTGTTTTTAAGCTATAGATATCTGCTACAGAAGTTTGGTTACTGATTCATGTTATACAGGAAGGCATATGTAGATTTTTGTTTCAAAACGCTTGGCGATAGAGTGAAGTATTGGTTTACCTTCAATGAGCCAAGGGTGGCAGCTGCGCTTGGATTTGACAACGGTATCAATGCGCCCAAAAGGTGTTCTAAAGCAATTGGCAATTGTACTGCAGGAAACTCCAGGACTGAACCTTATATTGTTGCACACAATTTTTTGTTATCTCATGCTGGTGCAGTTCAAAGATACCGTCGAAAGCATCAGGTGAGATCTTTTTAGTACTACTACAAATGGAACAGATGGAATGATAACAGTGTGTTAAGTTTTGTTGTTAAAATTGTATGCTCATCAGAAAGAACAGCAAGGGAAGATTGGAATTCTGTTGGATTTTGTTTATTATGAACCTCTTACTGATTCAGTGAAAGGCTCTTGTGATCTTCTGGGGCTTAACCACTATACATCATACAACATCTATGATCCCCATACACCAAAGGCAGATGTCCCAACCTACCAAGCTTATTGGAACGTTGGATTTGCTTGTAAGCCATTATTTTGTCTTTTCTTCTAGTTTTAAAAAGGCCCAGGCCCTGGCCCTGTGCTCTTAGGCCCAGTTTGGTCCTTGGTTATAATGCTTGGTCCGGGAATGGATAATATTTGGGCCAGTTTTGAATTAATTGATAGAAAGACCTACTCAAATGGATAATGCTTATTGTAGTGTAGTGACTTGAGTCGCCCATACTTTAAGTGATAGCATGTTGTGGTTGACTAGATGTGTGGTCGTGGGCTTGGGTCTAACATGTTGAGGTTGCAAACCTCAAGGTAGACGCAATTTTTAATATTCCTTATTGAAGCTCACTCCTCAATACTCTTCTTTAGATTGGACTTAGTCAACGTACCTTTTGAAACGACCGAGTCCCAAAGTACTTGTGAATGAAAGAATATAAGTAATAATCTGTTCTAAACTATCGAGGCGTCTTTTGGGGACAAAACCGTGAGGATTTCCATAAAAACTATAAAGTTAAGCGTGCTCGAGTTAGAGCAATTTCAGGATGGGTGACCTCTTGGGAAGTCCAAAGCGGACAATAACTCGATGATGCGGAGCGAATTGTTACAGATGATATCAGAGCAGGGGATGGCTCTCCTCTAAGTGGTGGGAGAGGACCGCTCGAATCCTGCCCTCCACAAATAGTGGGGGAACGAAGGAGGAGGAACGAAGTCCAACATCACTGATGAGGCCGTCTTCGGTCCGACATTATTCGAGATATGTGGATATGGGAACATATCCGGCGGAAGCTGGTGGGCCTGTAACGACCCAGTCCCAAAGTACCTATGAATGAAAGAATATAAGTAATAATCTGTTCTAAACTATCGAAGCCCCTTTTGGGGACAGAACTATGAGGATTTTCATAAAAACTATAAAGTCAAGCGTGCTCGAGTCGAAGCAATTTCAGGATGGGTGGCCTCCTGGGAAGTCCAAAGCGGACAATACCTCGATGGTGCGGAGCGGATTGTTACACCTTTAGCGACATGTATTTTTTTAAGTGCGGAGTCATTCCTCCTGGGTTCAAACTTACAACTAATTGTCCTGAGATTCGAACTCAGAACCTATTATCTCCGATACCGTATTAAATTTCCTCAGCTGACCACTGCAATGGAAATACTTTTCAATATTTCTCATCATATGCTCAAGCTATGCAAGATACATGAGGGCCTATGTTTCTAAAATTAGATATGCCTCAATTCAGCCCAACTGACCCATGAACACCCCTGATCAAATGGATTTCAATAAAAGATATATGGAGGAGAAAAATGGAATTATCTAATGGTCATTTTCTCTCCTTCGATCAAGGAAAAACTGCTTAGAATTCATTATAAACCAAACAAAAAGGCCATAAAGATCATGTTGTGCTCATTGTTTTGATCTATATATTATTTTTATTCTACAGATGATCGTAATGGAGTGCCAATTGGACCAAGGGTATTTCATAAATCTTCTACTTGTGTATTTATCCACGTCTTAAAGAATTGTCTCATATCCTTACATAATTTGAATGGCTGCAGGCTCAGTCTTCCTGGTTATACATTGTTCCATGGGGCATGGCATGTATAAGGTGGTCACTTATGTAAAAGGAAACTATGATAAACCAATTATTCTCCTATCAGAAAATGGTATGGATGGATTCATTCATTCCTTCTTCCCAATCCATTAATATTTTTCATATATAACCTATTGAACCTTCTTAATATATATGTTAAAATTGAAACCCATGAGATACCACGTAGAGATTCTTTTAGGTACCTAGGCTCGATGATTAGTAAGGATGGGGAGATTGATGAAGATGTGGAGCATAGGATAAAAGCTGAATGACTAAAGTGGAAACTAGCTTCGGAAGTGCTTTGTGATAGACGAATGCCAATGAAATTGAAGGGCAAATTTTACAGGACAGTGGTTAGACCAGCTATGACATATGGAGCAGAATGTTGGCCAATTAAAAAAACACATATTTATAAGATGGATGTAGCGGAAATAAGAATGCTTAGGTGGATATGTGGTAAAACTAGGAAAGATAAAATTAAAAATGAGCGCTTTCGAAAACATTTAGGGACAGTGCCAATAGGGAATAAGATTAGAGAAACTCGTTTAAAATGGTTTGGGCATATTGAGCGTAGGCCAGTAATGGCACCGGTAAGAAAAAGTTTGGATAAACAGGTGGATGGCCCATCAAGAGGTAGGGGTAGACTAAAGAAAACATGGATGGAAGTTATTAATTCAGATTTGGGTTCAGTCATTAAGTCACTTATCGAAAGATTTAGCTCAAAATAGAACGGAATAGAAAAATAGAATTCATGTAGCCGACCCCAACATGGTTGAGATAAGGCTTTGATGATGATGGTGATGATGAACCTATCGAACCTTCTTAATATATATAGAATATTCTCTGTAGTTGACAATTGATATTGGTGATAAATATAGGCATGGATGATCCGGGCAATGTGACCCTTCCTGAGGGGGTGCATGACACCACAAGGTTGAATTACTACAAGAGCTATCTGATAGAGCTGTCTAAGGCGATTGGGGAACGAGCCAATGTGATAGGATACCATGCATTGTCAGTTGTCGACAACTTCGAATGGCTTTTGGGATACTCTTCGAGGTTTGGTATGGTCTATGTTGATCGCAAGAACAACCTCAAAAGTAACCCCAAGATGTCAGCACAATGGTTCCAAAGTCACTTAAAAAAACTTAGCATTAATAGGAGATTATTCCTCCCTCTTTTATTTTCCTTTTAGAGAGGATATTGTAAGTAAATGTTAGGAGATTAAATCACAATATTTTTTTGTGATCATTGTTGCAACTACCTTCAATTTAATGAATGGAATGAATGATTTCAGTTAATTCTAGTGTGTCATTATTTATTTATTTATTTATTTTGAATGCTACTCACTGATTGATTTTGTTCCCCGATTTGGTTATGTGGTTTATGCAAATTACTATGAAAGTGTCAACCCAATCCCTTTTCCCTTTCCTTGTTTGAACTCCTTATTTATTTTTTAATCCTTGTTTGAACTCCTTAATTATTTGATTAACATTACTCCTGGTTTTTTTAGGTACCCTTTTGAATCTGTTGACCCGATCTTAAATTACCCTAATAATGCCCTGATAAGGGGTTTTCAACCTAATTTTGGTTGTTGGATTTGGACTTGGGACCATATTTAAAGGATCCAAGTGCTGGCCCAAATCCAAATCTATCCATTAAAAAAATAGTACTGAATCTGAAATTAACATAGTAAACCCCTCGAGCTCTTGGGTGAGGGGAGACACTTCGATTGAGGTGGTGAGGGGAGACACCTCGATTGAGGTTAGGAAATTATCTTATGAGGGAGGAAGACCTCGGGTGAGGAAAGGTTCCTAGCCAAATTCAAACGCTGGTTAGGCAGGTTACGCTGGTAAGAGCCAACACCTCTTGCCTTAGTGGTAAGAGACTGTTATTAGCAGTTGGGTCCATTATCATATTATTTCAAATATTTAGTGTGGAGTAGTTTTTTTACTGAGTCCGGTCAATAAAGCTTAGGGATTTTTTGTTGTTTAAGAGCTGAGTGTTAGCTGGAGGTGTCATATGGCATACAAACTTTAGTGAAGATAAAATCGTCTAACTATGCAGCTCTTTTTTGTTAGAAACTACTGAGCTTCACTTTAATGGGCTAGTTCTTTCATTAACAAGGAATCGCTGCATACTGTTTATAATGTATTCGGGTCGTAGAGCCCAGCTAGATGCATGCCTATGAATGGGTCAGGAATCAGGATAGATGGAACTATCTCATCATGGATAACGATCAAGCACAAAAAACAGCCCCTAATTTGTCACCAGGCATCTGACCTTAAGGCTGTAGAGTTTTTCTACTTAACTGGCGACGGTCTTTAATTTTAACAGACCTGTTCTAATGGATACATGAGGTCATGTGGTTTTTCATTGAGACACTCTTGCAATGAATTAGAGCACCAGTAACTGATACACATAAGGGATATTGGATCGAAATATAGTATATATGCTTATTGAGATAATTAAGACCATTACTTAACTTGCAGGGGATAATTAACTCATTAGGATGAAGAATATCAATAGTGACCAATTGTGCGCATTAAAGGTGAGGCAAACTAACTTCTTAACATATCCGGACCGGACCTATTTTGCTCTGCGGGGGTTTGAATCCAAAATGTATTGGCTCTGATACCATCTTAAGTTGCTAACCAATAATACATCCAAAATACTTAGGCGTTAAATGCGATAAACTAACTACTTAATAAGATCTTCATACACAAATCAAGAAGACTGACAAATTGCTCATAAACGAAAGTTAAGGGATTCGGGACTCAAGCAAGTAGGATCCAAAGTGGACAATGCTAGGCATCCAAGGAGACAACGGCTAGTTGATTAGCAAATGTCTGATTGATCATTTTTTTTAAGATGAGTAATATCCATATTCCCACCTTATATCTGACAGGGCAAGTGGACCACACATGAACATGCCATCTGTCCTTTACTCGAAATGTATAAATGGTCACAGAAGAGAATCTGGTGCGATTCATTAGATGAAGCGGCATGGTCTTTAATAGGAGGCTTTAATGATTTAAGGGGAAGGAGTTGTTTTGGGACCATGGTTTTAAAACACCAACTTGGTCAAGAAACTTGTTCGTCTCAGGATGGGTCAAACTTGTTCGACTCATCCAACTTGGTGACTTGCCTATCCAAGTTGATCTGACCAGTGAGATCTACTTGTCAAGCTACAGCATTTCAGCCTACAATGTTGTGGATTGTTCATTTCCTTCTCCTGTCGTAAATGATTAAGTCGGCCATCACCCTACTAAATCCAATTCTTATAAAAGTGTAAGTTTAAAAAAATCTACACTTTTACTTCATATTCTTCACTTTCACCTTGTTCCTTTGTCGCGGTTACATTTATCATGAAACTTTAGGGGTCGTTGGGTAATTTCCCGTGTGATAGGAAAATGGTCCACATTTATAAAAAAAATTCATATATGAATCATTTCATATATATAAGGAATTTTGAAGGGGACTACCAGTTCAGATCCTGAAAATGGTGCCCTCAAAAGTCCAAAAATGAATGTCTCACGGTCCAAAGGTCTTTCATAAGTTTCTCGCAATCCATGATGATCCAGCAGCTGAAGGTTGACACAATGGCCATTTTTCATAAACCCTATTGAAGATTTTCATAAAGTTCTGCTTTTGATGTGCATGCTCCACTCATCTTTTAATTTTGGTTCCCAATTTGGTGTTATACTTTTGATTAAATTACAAATAATTTGAAAGCGCATGTAAATCTCATCCCGTCCACAGGCTAGAGGAATTTCTCTTCTCAGGGTCTAGGGGGAGAGTGGATTTAAAAATCTGTAGCTGGGTCTCATCCATGCATAGGAAGCCGAACTTCTCGTAGAGCTATAATGTCTAGCTACTGTGTTCATTTTTTTTTTCTGTTCTTTCGGAAACTATTTAGTTCAACTGTTCAGCTCCATTGTAATGGGCTATCTCATTAATGAGGAATCACTATGTACTGCTGTTTGTAATTGGTTTAGTGCCATTTTAAATGCACTTAATGGTACCAGAATAGGGATCAACCCCAGAGTCACCAGATATTACTGCATCACGACAACCCTGCACTAGGGGTGATAAGTGATCAAGTTTTTTAATGCACTAAATGGTACTGGGCCACACCTGATGCGTAGGTGGTCTGCTCTTTTGGAGAGTTGAATGGAGCCCAGGTATCAGTACTACTTTGTGAACCAGGTCAGGTTGAACATATAACAATTGTTAGGCACTTACTCATGTTATGTATTAAGGGGCACGGTTAAAATGTTGAAGTGCAACACGTGAGGATGAATTGGGTTAAAACCGTGCTATGTTGTTCTAACAGGAGAAAATTTTGCCTTCGATCGAATCCAATCGAAGCAATAATGTAAAAAGAAAGACCATTAAATTTGACTCAAAAGGATTAATAACACCCTCAGTTTAATTAGATTCAAATCGAATCAAAAGTCATTTTAATTGTTTTAAGAGAGGTATATGTAGAATTTCATCAACTAGTCAGGAACAGGCCTTCGATTGTGAGGGGTTATGATGATTCAAATGGGCCCTTCGAACCAAAAAAAAAAATTGAAACTTTTTACCTGTCTTTATTTCGAGTAGAAAGTAAATGGCACTGCAACAAAACAGAAATTAGAGGGCTGAATTGTTGATGAGTGGAAAATGAGTAAAACGAATTCTTGGAGATCCTCATATGAAATCTGTACATGCATTTTGAGAACAATCATAGGATCCTGTGGTAGGGCATATGTACAAAATACTCCTGCCCTTTCCAAGTAAATTCAAGGTCTATTGTTCAGCCTGTAGATGTGTGGGCACCACTGTGGATGGTGGAGGGCTGCCCAACAAATGTTTCTGATTTGGAGGCTACCGGAATCTCGGATATTTTCAAGGTAGTCCTCTATCTAGGCTGAGGCCCATAAAATGAGTGTCCTGAATCAGAAAACAATTCCCCGTATGTACTTAATTGGTTCAGAAAAAGCAAATTATCTATGGAACCACTCAAGTTACATGTTAGGTCATGAATTACAACGAATTTCAAATTCATCCGAGCCTTCATCATTTACAACTTTTAGAAATTCTGTAACGACACATATTTCAGAATCCTATTGGTACTAATATCACACAATTGAAATTGCATCAAGTTTCTGCAAACTCATCAAATATAACAGCATGACAGAAAGCACACTCAACAAGATGCTTTCAGCTGTACAAATCAAGAAGACCTTCTGCTCCTGCTTCCAGTACTACCCGAGGGGCTCCTTGATCCAGCCGAGTCCCTTGGGCTAAATGCTAGACCACTTCGGTGTGCATGAGTTGGTGATTTCTGGGGTGACTCCAAGCCTGGCTCACTCCATCTATTTACAACTTGAACCTCCAAAGCCTTGGCTTCCTCCATCAGCATGCTTAACTATTTGGGGTAAAAAACAGAAAGCTCATTTCCAAAGCTACTTTTCATACAACAGATAGGATCCTATTTGCTTATTGCTTCTTCAAAGAATCTAATCTACTGGGCACCACATCCACAGTACAAGCACCATTCATTTCACACTACTTCAGATCATTCAAGAAGAAAGCACCTTCACATTTGTATGGGCCCAAACCCAAGCTGACCAAATAATAGTGAAGCATTTTTCTCAATAAATTGGGATTGGACCAACGATTTGGAGAGTTTGGACTGATGTGGATGTGTGCCGTGTACAATGGATGAGATACCACAGTATAGCTTTCAAGGAAAACTGACATAGGAGCTTACTGCGATTTCATGTGTGTCACAACTCACAAAGGAAATGTTTAGTTCACTTACCCTGATTTCATTTTCCTTTAAGCGATCTTGGAGTGCATTTATAGCAGGACTCAAACTGCAAGAATGGTGTAACAGAACAGTATGTATCATTCAGGTCATCAGTACCCAAATACCCAAAAAAGAATTATGAGCAAGGTTTTAATCTCGGTGCTGATCTGTGTCCCAATTGGTACAGGGACAAGTTGGGGTGGCTCGTGCCAAGCTGTGCCACCGATGCAGGGCCAGTACAGGCATGCCAGTATTAAATATTTCAATTTTTTTCCCTAAAAATCAGAAATTTTAATAAATAATAGAAAATTACTAAAAATGTATAAATTTGATTATTTAATTGTCCAATTAATTATAGAGATGTTTAGTTTTCCTTAAGGCTAACATGATGTTGATCAGTTTAGGTAGCTGAAGGAAAGACCATTTAACAAATATGGAGTGCAAAATTACCAATTTATACAACTGTTTAAAACTTAATATTGACGGTAACACTAGAATAACAAACCACAACCCAAAAATATTAACTAAGGGGTGGGGGCTTGGAGCCATGGGGGCAATTAATTCTTCAATATTGTACTGAGTTTCAAGCGTTTGAGCCTATCTTTGTCGTCATTACCATAGTCTTCAGTTCTTATCAGATTATTAGGAAAATCCCCAATGCATAGAATACTTAAAGTCATCAAACAACTCCAGCTTCATCGTCATACTAATATCACATATAACATTGATAATCAATTTCAACTGCCTGTCGTCTACCACCATACCAATACTCTTGTAGGCCTCCAATGTCCATATTGCTGAGTAAAAATTTGTTTTGGATGCCATACTATTACTTGTCCATTTCACTTTAAATTTCAACCTCAAGAGGATAAATGAGTTCATTTTTATGCTTTTGGTCAAGTTACTGTGTGACACATTGCGTACCAACCTCGTACTAGTCCATGCCAGTCTCCATGCCATCCTGCTGATCATGCTGGTCAAGTTGGGGCTTTTCTGGAATTTTGATGCCCGTTTCGTACTGCCACCGACCAGCATGAACGAAAAGTCAGATGGAATTTCAAACCAGCATATGAATGCTAGAACAGAGAAGGATATGGATATAGATACAACAGCTAAGGTCCCCAAATTCTGGACCCAAATATGGATATGGGTATCCCATTAGGCTTAATTCAGATCTATCTTTACAAATTTTACTTTTTCTTCTTTTTGTTTGTCGCTGGTAGTGGTCATAATCTAACTGCCTAACCCTAACTTTTCCTATGGTGCAAGTGGCTGATACCTCCCTGTAAACCTAGGGCTCAAACATAGCTACCCTGCCTCCCTTGGGAGGACCTTGATGTTCCTTGCCAGCTGACCTTCCAGACAGGGACTATGAATATTACCTACAATACATTTTTCATATTAGTTTTATCAGACAAGACTCTCTTTGGAGCATGTTCAATGCAAGAAGAATATGATACAAGACTCAGTTATTTCACACAAAGATGTCTTCATAGAATTCTGGTTTATATGTATCTTATGAAAAAGATATGGCATAATCACTACAGGTTCAAAATAACCAACCTAATTCAGAAACACTCAGTTAATGCATAGTCTTCTTCAAGCAGTTCAGTGCAACAAGGTTACAACGCATGAGTTAATTCTATTAAGTATTTCGTAGAAGATGGTTCCATAGAATTTTCGCTTATGCATTTCTCTTCTTTTCTATTCCTTCTGTTTTCTTTTTTTTTTCTTTTTTTTTTTCCTTTTTTCTGAAGAAAATCAGGTTTACATGTTTCTCATGGAAATAATATGGCGAAATCACTATGTATTCAAATATAAAAAACTTCATATAGCGAGACTAGAATGATGTGTTCTAGAATATCATATATCACATCCAACACCATATATTGAGCCACAAAATACGTGGTTTGCTGAGACACAGAATTCTGCTCAAGTTCCAACCTATAAGAGTTTAATAGCATCCCTACCAGTGCGACTTATCATATTGATGGTTTGGATCACAGGACTATGGCAACCACACGTACAGAATCATGCATCTCAGCAAACAATACAAGTTTCGTATCTCAGTATAATTCAATGATAATGAAAGAGGAGAGCAAGTCTACTAACCAATATTCAATTAACTTGCACATAGAAGCACGGTATGTTGATGTATGGTGAATGAAAGCAAGTGGGTGTATTTTTCCATCTCTAAATAAAGAGGGAAAAAAAACATCTGAATCATATAACAGCAACATCAAGAAACTGTAGGGGAAAAAATCATGAAATCACCAAGGCAGTTGGTATTACTGAATATTCTGTGAGATTGCTTGGTTATATGCCGTACGCTCCTCCTCGAACAAAACATGTTGCATCTCCGTAAATGAGGTAAAAGGACAGTCAAGCTTGAGCAGTGTTCGGGTAGGCAAAACTTGAAGAGGAATTTCCTTCCTGACAAACTCTGCACCGCTGTAAGAATGGATCCAATTAGAGGAAAACATTTAAAGACATTAGTGAAAAGGAATTCCAAACCAATTTTGGCAGTCACAACTCACAAGCTCTAATCAAACATTGAAAATAGAACATCAATATACATAGAAACTTTCATTTTTCCCATGAATAAACATGCTTGCCAAATGTAAATAAGATCAGGCTAACCATGTTAGACATGTGGGAAGGTCAAATCAACCAAATACGCTCAAACATTCTAGCACAGATTTTTATCATCTTACAAAATTCTATTGTACAAGTTCTAAGATATGAGCAGCTAGTACCAAAAGGCTTATCTTACACTATCGGCAACCCAAATCTGTATTTGAGAGCAACTAGCAATACAGCTCTTCTTGGTAGGGGGTAACTCTGTGTGATTAAATGGGCATTGGGCTTGAGTAGAACTCAGTGGGGTATGCTGATGTGGTGGAGGCAATAGAACTAGGCAGAGCTTTGGACGCTTCCTTCTGTCATGTTAAGAGGAGTGCTAATTCAGAGGTAGAGCAACTGGCGAAGGAAGGAGTAATTGTTTTGTTGTTGATTAAGGAGAGATTCCTTTTATCTAGCATTTAGTTTGTTTATGTGGTTTTCTTTTTCTTTTTCTCTTTCTTTTTTTGGGTGGTTTCCTCTTGTTAGCTATTCAGTATATTTCTGTGGCACTGATTAGCTAATTGTGGTGATAAATTTCGGTCATCATCTCAAAAATGGGGAGCAACAAGAAGAATCAGAATTGCCCTTGAACTCTGTAGCAAGGCCACTCCGTCTTATAAATTTTGTAATCGCTGATATACTTGTGACACATGTCAACACTTTCTATTAGGGGGAAAAAACTTATATTCTGTTCTTGAAATTCAACAGTGAATTTCAAATTATCATGGTAGTCCTAACCAACAGCATCTCCACCAAAGCCTTCTACACGTATCTGGGTCACCATGTATGTAGTTCTGATGTCTGTCTCTGTGGAGTAGTCATCACATTTTTTTCATTTCTCATGAAATAACAAACTACAACATGGTTGGGACAAGGCTTCGATATTTGTTTTAGTTAAATCTTTCCCATCATTAACAAACTTTCTTTTTTTTTGGTTCTGGTAATACTCACACATCCACGCACACATGCTTCCCAAGTCCACAAGGGATCGATCACTGGCATGTGATGATTACTCATGATTAGTTACATCTTTCCCACCATTATGTGTCTTAAGTTTCTCAGTTTTTCCATCTCTAACACCAAAATAAATAGAATATTTCATTTTGGATGAGTTTTTAGAGGGATCCATCGTAGGTTATCATCATATGATTCTTCTAAATCAATGTAACATGGCCAACAAGAGCCCCACTTCAGTTATATTAACTGTTATCACTTTTCTAGGCAATCCCTGCTTCAGGTAAATTAAAAGCATCACAGAAGTATACAGTTTTTTTAAGTAGAGTTTGCAGAAGCGTATGAGGCTTACACCTTGAGGCACACTCAAGAGTGAAGTGTATTGAAAATGCCCAAAGGGACCAAGTCCAAAAAGTGGCTAACATTTGCCGCTTACACCTCACTGTACGAGGCACACTTGACATGTACACTCCAGATGAATCATACATGTCATACCCCATACTGTGAGAGAGAGAGAGAGAGAGGAGGAGGAGGAGGGCTTAAACCTCATTGACATATCCATAATTCATAAATTTAACAAAGAAATAATTTTTTAGTCTTGAGTTGATAATTAGGATTAGGTGAACACTGGTCAACTTCTTTTAGAAAGGCATAAAAGAGCCAAAATGCGACAGTTTTCTATCTATATCATTATTTAGGATATCATATACTCTATGTAATTAGTTACTTGTTAAAAAGAGTATGCTCCTGAAAGGCCCCACACATGGACACTCATCACTTGCCCCAAGGCAACTTTGGAACACCTCATCTCAAACTTCAGTGCTTGAAGCATTGTTCCTAACTTCGAATATGCAATAATTCCTTTTGCCACAACTAGTACTAATAAATTAATTTGAAAACATTGTTGACACAAGATAGATGGGATAAGGCTACATGGTGATGATAATGACCAAATTCAGTTGAATGCTAAATACAAAGCTTAACAAATAAGTGCATGTCCAATTCTTTTATATTTTACCACTTTACCATTCCAAAAAAAAAAAAATCTTTACCACTTTTTTCTTATTTTCATTTGAAATGGCCTAAAAACTCTTCTCTTATTATTCTTTTACTAAAAGAAAAGTTGATTCTTGCATAACTTCTTTCTATGTTGATTCCTGCATAACTTATAAAAGATAATAGACAAGTATTTTTGCTACTAATCACAATCAAGAAGGATACTATATGATGGTCCATGATTGAAAGCGAGCATCTTAAGTGGTGTGGTCATGAGGCAAAGCTCGACAATTATCACATAACAAATGTGGTCACCTGCATTTCACTGCCACACAACTATTTCACTTAAATAAATGTAAATCATATCATCCATATGACCAAATGCAGCCAAATGAATGGTAATCTCCCTTTTTCTTTTTCCTTTTTTAATCATAAATGAAAAGTTTTATTGAAAAACAAACCAAAAGCATTAAAAGAAACCCAAAGGGAGAAAGGACCTGGGTACAAGAGCATTATACCCAAGCCCACAGAACAAAGAAACAACTCATAGGCAGAAACCCTATCTACACCCTGCTTCACTAAAACATCACCAGAATAGATAAACCATCCACCAGAGCAAAACTAAGAACATGAAGAAACTCTACAGTAACTGGGAAGGAAGAAGCCGATCTTGGACTGGTAATGTCCCATGCAAGAAACCAAAATGATGGTACAAACATTCACCTAATGGGTGACGGGCCTGAATATTACTTGGATTAGAGTGTTCTTGGCCACTGAATAGAAAGAAAATTACATCATCTACTCTACTTCAACCGCTAATGTCCATCCAATCAAAGCCCATTGCCATTGATAGGTTCAATTCAACAGAGCTTGATGAAAAGTAAACCCCTCATGGCAGGCTTCTACAAGAAACACAGAAGTCCATGCATCAACCAAATGATCATTTTTTATGTGAGCACCTGAACTTAGGTGTGCACTTCAGTCTGCCAGGGCTGAGAATGAACCTACCAAAGTCCAGGTTGAATTGCATATGGGCAAACCAGAGCCCAAACAAAACCAAGATTGCTACACCCAAGCCTCAACCTGAAGTCAAATTATGCCCGAGGATGATCCAGCATACTGGAGGGAGAGAGACAGAGAGAGAGAGAGACCATGAGATTTTCGAGGATTTGTCTCTCATCTGTGACAGCTGCTTAAAACATCTATTGTATTGTAATTAAAAGAATTCATTGGAAAAGTCCAAATGTCCTACTCTGGTGATCAAGTCCGACAGATGAAATTGAGACATAAGTTAATGTATACCAGTAACTTGGCTGCTGGTCTACCAGAGGCTGGAGTAGAGGCCAAGCCAGGCCCAAATTGAACTTGGTATGTAAAATCCAAGCCCAGTTCTGATCCCATAGTGACCTCATTTGCAATTCGATCAGCTTCAATTCAAGTTCACAATTCGCATTTCGATGCTTACTTGAATTTAAAAATTCAATGGGATATGTTTACTTAATTCATATTTTGATTCGCTTGATATTCGAAGTTCGAGTTCAATGATTTAAATGTACTAATTTGAATGTCCAATTCAATATGATATATATGTATATATTAATAGAATTTTAATATATAAATCATGATATGTCATATAGAATATGATACAAATAAATATTTAAAGACCATCTATCCAAAAAACAAAATCAATTTCTACATTGAAGTGATAAACATTCAAAATTTGAACTGTCAATATAAAGTTAAATTAAGTTCCAATCTCTAAATAAATTTAAAAAAAGGCATAAAATGTTACACACCATAATAGAAAAAGAAATTAAAATAAAACAAAATTTTGTTGGATCTCAAATGAAAGCATGAAATAAAAGTCTTAATTCAAGACACTTTTTCCCTTTATTATGAGGAGTTAGCAAATTGCACCCCGATGATGAAATGCTCCTTTATTGTGTATGCAAACATGATGGTAAAGAGGATTGAATGGTTGCGGCATTCGACTTGTATTTGGGGCAAGATTCCCTTCTACTTTTATTACGATTTTTAAATTGAGGCCCATTAATTAAAATCTAGAAGAATCAAAATATATGTAACATGTAATAAGCAATTAAGCATTGTTAAAAAATTTTAACTTGGTCAAAAGGTTGCATGGGCAAATTACCTAGTTTAGTTATGTAGGACAAACCCATGGTCCCCGTGGGTCAACCCGCCTTTGGCGCCCAACCCACCTATCTTAGTCTATTTAGGGTTTTTGAGATGGGATTTGAAATTAGGATTATGGGAAATTGGGGGTTTTGGATTGGGGTGACGAGACTTAAGGTTAGGGGTTGGTTACGGCTTTTCTGAGTTGGGGAGGAGTGGGATGTTGATGGGCTAAGAGGGATCGGCAGAGATGGGGTGGTGATCTAAGGCCTATTGGTGATGATCGGCCACTATGATTGACCATTGGAAAGGTGCCGATGACGTTGGCAGGAAGGATGGATTGTCGAATCTCAAATCCGGGAGGATCGATCTAGGCTCTAATACTAAATAATGTGGAACGAAGGGGAGACACGGGATGGGCAAGGTAAAGGATGAAGATAGAGGGAAAAATTGGGCTCTCACCAAACTCCGATCCGAAGGCATTAGAGATTTTGGCTCGCACCAAACTCCGATCTGAAGGCGTTAGAGATTTGGGCTCTCACCAAACTCTGATCCGGAAGCTTTAGGGATTTGGCGGAGAACTCCACAAAGGAAGATCCCAAAACTTTCATTAATCATCTATTCACTAACTAAGCCAAAGAGGCATTACGCCATTATATAAGAAAAGAAACAACCCTATGACTAATCTAGACCATCCAACCACATTGACGGCCAAGATTAAAACATCTTATTAAAACACAACTTAAAACATAAATAACCAAATAAAATCCTAAATAGACTACAATAGGTGGGCTGGGCCCCAAAGACAGGTCTACCTATGAGGACCATGGGCCTGTCCTACATCACCTAGTATAAAGAACTTTAGAATTTTTACATTATTATATTTACATATTTTATAAGTGTTAGTCCTACAGTGGGCTCTACTCTTTTTAAAGTTCAATTATTCATTTTAATGGATTTGGAATTTTAATAACTGGGCCACACCATGATGCTCCAATATTTCCATGCAACTCCAAACCCGAAGTGACTTCTAGGGGGGAAAAAAACCCATAAGTGATCTGGAGCTGGGATAAGTGAGAGAAGAGTCAATCCTCTGAGTCTTTAACCTAGAGAACTCTTGAGTTGAAAGAGTGAAACCACACACTAGGGACCACACATTTACTTTGAACCGTTGAAAATAAAAGCCCTTTGACTATATGTGGTATACTCAAATTTCATAGCAATTGAAATTTTTTCCACCATTGGATTGACAGTTTGATGAAATAAATGATAATGAGTATGCCTAAGATTGCGTTAATCATGTTTTTATCAAACAGTCAATCCAAAGGCGAGAAATTCTTTGATTAATATAAAATTTGAGGATACCAAGTATACTTGAAGGAAGTATGTTTTGGACGGTTCAGGTTTGAATATATAGGCCCCAATATGGTACTTTCTTCCAACTCAGAATTTCTACAGGTTAAAGCCCCAAGGATCTGGATTCATGAGAGACAAAGAGAGGGAAGGTGAGGGAAACGGAAAAAAATAAAAAAGGTCCAAACGTCACGCTGCTTTTTCTCTAGGTGAAAGGCCATGTGCAACCATAAATATTTCTTTTTATATTAGGTAAAAAAGGATTTGGCTCAAAATACAACGGAATAAAGAAACAGAATTCATGTAGCTAACCCCAACATGGTTGGGATAAGGCTTTGATAATGATGATGATGATTAGGTAAAAAAGGCATATGGGATATTATATTCTCCCTCCGTTGATGGGAAGGCACTTAGACAGTGTGATATTTGCTTCTTGGCCTTTCCACCTCCTTTACCCATGTTCATCACTCTCTCCCTCTTATCTTCTGCAACACTAAAAACATGAAACAGAAAACATAACTCAAACTGTTATGAATCAGATGATTTCAAACGTTCAAATCCTGCCAAATCGAATCCCGAATTATTCGATTCAAATAGTACAGGATTTGGAAGCTAGGGGAGGGCATGAGGTAAACTAAAGCCAATTTGGGTTTCAGCGCAATCAGGCCGTATGAACACAGATCAATTTAGTAGCTATGATGTGAATGTGATAGGTTAAATAGAAAGCAATGGGTCTTTGCAACAAACAATCAGGCTTAAAAAAGAAACAAAAATGAAATCCACCCTTTGAAGAAGAAAGAGAGAAAATGAAAGAATGCCCACATCTCGGGCCAACCAAATCAAAAGAAGAAGAACCGTATCACCAATTCCATAAAAGTAATATGGGAATCTTGAGAGTTTTTCCAGATAATATGGCTTTGTAGCAGAGTCTTTGTAATATGGGAAAAACGTTGAGAGGGCTTTTTTATAATATAGGGATCGACACTTAGGTAGCATCATAGCATCTTGGTCAGGAACTCAGGATTGAATAAAATTGTCGGACAACCATGTGCCCCAGCTGACTCTGCTAATGGGCAAGTCTGACCAGATCCAAAATGGCACCTAAACTTGTAATTGACCTAGTACAGGGCATAAGTAACAAAAGCATAAAACATCACAAGCCAGAAAATGCTTTAAAATTACAGTATGAGAGTGAGACTTTCACAGTAAAAAAATAAAAAAAAAACTTAAAAAAAAGTTACAGAAAGTATATCTTTTTAAACGATCTTTCAATAGTGAAAAACAAAAATTACACAGAGTAAACAGGTAGCTTTCAATAGTGCCATCCATTATGTCAGAGTATTTAAACAGATCGCAACGAAAAGTAAATGCAAATGCACCTTTAGCAATAAATAAGAATGAAGGTAAGAGGGATTCCACTATGAAGCCTCATATCCTTGACCATGACCCAAGGCCTAGTAGACTCTGATTTTAGCATCTTATAAACATTAACTCAAAGAGATCAACTAATTCCTAAATATAAACTTAAAACAAACAAGAAAGTTTTAACAGAGAGCTAGTAAGAGGGATTTTATAAACAGGCAGAGCCTGGAAACAATGATTTTCTACTTCAGTGCCTAGCAATTCACTATATGAAAGTAAATAACCCTCAAGCATTATGTCTGCACTCATTTAATACCTCATCTCCAAGTTCGAACGATGCATGGCCTCCTGCATACTCGCAGACATTTCCATTGAGTCCGTATCAAGATCAGTATTTTGCAAATTGTCACCATTGTAAGGCATAACAGAGTCTCCTCCCCTTTTTTCTCTCCCTTCATAGTTGACATCAGCATGAGCAAAAAACTGCTCTAAATCTGAAGATTTCCCCACACCCTAGCCAACAACATGAAAACACTCATAGCAACAGTTGGACCAAATATTAAATAATACTTCAAAGAAAGTAAGCATGAATTATAAATGGGTATCCTCTCTAGGTGGTCACTAAGCATACACAAATTAACTATAATTGACCACTCTAATGTACGCACTCAGGAAGATCAATAAAGAAATGGAATTTCCATAACAAAATAGGTGGATTGCTTTTCCATCACAAATCAATCAGTTACTGAAGACTAACAAAAACCCAGCGTTGCACATAATGAAGTCATTACTGAACTTCAAATTCACTCAATTCACAATCTAATAGTGCAAAAGAGGGAAAGAAAAAATTCAACTTAAATCAGACTTAGTTCGACTTTTCCTTGATGAGAAGTCTCTCATCCCCCTAACTCTTTTCAAAGAAGAAGAAGAAGAAGAAAATATATATATATATATATGGGCAAGCCTCTCCTAAGCTCAAGCTTATATAAGGAATTTCGTAAGCCCGAGCCCTTGGGGCCCACCTTTGATCCATCCAAATGGACCAAACACACAACCCCTTGAATTGCACATGGCCACCAATTTTTGGTGAAATCCAAATTTACTGGACCGCTGGATCGACTGTGCATCGATCCAAATAAACTATTGACCATTAAATTTTTGGGCCCCCAGATGGAGATGATAGAAACCACGGTTGGGGCTAATTTTTTGCGAAGAAAAGGGTCCCAGGGAGTCCTTCAAATCCCCCCCATCCCCATCCCCATCCCCATGTGGGTCCCCAAGTGGGGCCCGACAGTCATGAGCCACACACTCGAGCTTACCTTATCCTAAGCTTGAGCTTAGGAGAGGGGCTTCTATATACATATATATATATATATTTATATACATACGAGGCTTATACATTTAGCACAATTCTAAAAGAAGCTTGAAAAGGATAAGGCCAAAATCATTGCAAAACAACCGAAATACCAGTCCAAACTACCGTACAATTCTGTTTGTCCCTTTTCTATAAAATTGCAAAGAAGAAAGTTATAAACAATAAAATAAGAAAATTTTGTTTATTTTAGATGTATAAAAATCCTTAAAATATATGATATGATGTTTGATGTATAGTTTCGTAGAATGTAGGCTTCAGCCTGATATGGTAAAAGATCAGTATCAGACTACTGCAAATCATAAACAATGATCAGTATGAGATTATTTAGCAATTAATGCAAAGAGAGGACATCTGAAAATAAAAAATTGAAGGATTGGAGAATATGATCTAGGAGATGATCATTGCATCAATTCTGCAAAATGTCATTTTGTGAGCTGGTAAGGAATTTGAGGTAGACTTGGAACTTTAAAATCCAAGATCACAATTATAACTACCGATAAAGAAAATCACAATTATAATTAAGATATTAAAAATTACCTGTCAATTCAATGAATTTGATGCATTCCAAAAAAGAATCCTAGTAGTGGGCAGTCTCAAGTAAATATTCAAATGAAGGAAATTTTCAACAAAAAAGAGGAAAAGAACTGTCATGTCAGCAGCAAAGAAAAAACAATGGTATACCGTATACAATTGTACTGGTGGGACAACTATATTAGGCTCATGAAAACAAGAAGGGTACGATTATTATTTTCTCATTTTTTGCCACCCAATCAGAATGTTGCCACTACCTATACACCAAAGAAATCAGAAAGCATACAACAAGACATCTTTATCACAACATTTGAATACAAAGATCAAGCAATTGTGAGGTTTGTATTTTGTAAGTCAGATACACACATATATAAACATATAGAAAAGTCGGTCTACAAACTAGCAACAACTTCAAACACCTTGGTGCATGTCAATAGATAAGATTGGGAATGGAAGGTCTTAATATGGATTAAATGAAGGCCAAATCTCACACGAGTATTATGATTGCAACAATCTACTTGAGGGTCCCAAAAATATATCGATTACATATGCACTTATAAAACTATCAAAACTTTGGAGCCCTTAAATAGATGGTCAAATCAATAGATTCCACTGATTGTACAAACATCTAATCCGAGGAAGGCAACCAGTTAGGCTACTAAACCGGAACTTGCCCCAACTCAAAACTGCTCCAGCAAGTAACCGACTTGATATGATGGGTTTTTTTACAACAAACTCAAGTTACTATTAGTTATCTTTGAAGTTTTCTATTCTAAAATATTAACTATGAAAATTTCCATTCTGTATATGTCATGCAAATGGTAGGACTTGAATCTATAAAAGGTAGGACTTCCAATAGTTTCAAGTGTGCATTGCTATCTACACTACACAAACTTTGTGCATCACAATCTAGTAAGAAAAATGTACACTAGTCATAACAGGGCAGTGCCCTTGGGGTAGCCAAACCTTTTGTTTATGATAACTTTATTACAGTAAAACTTAACCATACAAGAGAGAGATATAATGACAAGCTCACAATACAAATGAAAGGAAAATAAGAACAGAAAACACCATAAGAAAAGCAAAGAACCAAAAGACAGCCAGTACCAAAACCTAAAAACAGCCAAAGGCCTAAACTCCCAAAATATAAGATAGCCACTTGTCTCCATTTCAACAAGATAAGATCCATGGTGATGCCTAGAAGTAAGGGCGGATAGAAACCCATGAAGCATTGAAAAATCTCGTCCTATTAATTAAGGCATCCCCTTAGACGATTTGCCTCTGTTGAAACATCTACGATTGCTATACTTCTAGATTATCCATCATCATCATCATCATCATCATCAAAGCCTTATCCCAACCATGTTGGGGTCGGCTACATGAATTATATTTCTCTATTCCGTTTTATTTTGAGCTAAATCTTTCGATAAGTGCAACTTCTTCAAATCTGAATTAATGACTTCCATCCATGTTTTCTTCGGCCTACCCCTACCTCTTGATGGACCCTCCACCTGTATATCCAAACTTTTTCTCACCGGTGCCATTACTGGCCTACGCTCAACATGCCCAAACCATCTTAAACAAGTTTCTCTAATTTTATCTCCTATTGGTGCTACCCCTAAATGTTCTCAAAAGCGCTCATTTCTAATTTTATCTTTCCTAGTTTGACCACACATCCACCTAAGCATTCTCATTTCCGCTACATCCATCTTATGAATATGTGTCTTCTTAATTGGCTAACATTCTGCTCCATATGTCATAGCTGGTCTAACCACTGTCCTGTAAAATTTTCTCTTCAATTTTGTTGGTATTTGTCTATCACAAAATACTCCCGAATCTAGTCTCCACTTCAGCCATCCAGCTCTTATCCTATGCTCCACATCTTCGTCAATCTCCCCATCCTTACTAATCATCGAGCCTAGGTACCGAAAAGAATCTTTACGTGGTATCTCATGGGTTTCAATTTTGACAGTGGTTTCAACACTTTGTATATGTCCACTGAAATTGCAATCCATATATTCTGTCTTTGTACAACTTATTTTAAAGCCTCTAGATTCTAATGCCCTCCGCCATCTCTCAAGCTTTGCATTTACACCCTCTCTTGATTCATCCACCAATACTATATCATCTGCGAACAACATACACCATGGTACTTCTTCTTGAATATGCACAGTTAACTCATCCATAATTAATGCAAAGAGACAAGGGCTTAAGGATGATCCCTAATGTAAGCCTATAGTCACGGGAAATCCGCCCGTTTCTCCACATGTGGTTTTCACATTTGTTATTGCACCTTCGTACATATCCTTTAAAATTTCAATGTAACCTCTTGGGACATTCCTTTTCTTTAAGACCCACCAAATTAAATTCCTCGGTACCTTATCATAGGCTTTTTCCAAATCGATAAAGACCATATGTAGATTTTTCCTCTTTGCTCGGTATTTTTCCATTAATTGCCTAAGTGAAAAGATAGCTTCCATAGTTGATCTCCCTAGCATAAAACCAAATTGATTTTCCGAAATCTTAATCTTTTTTCTCAGTCTTTGCTCTATTATTCTCTCTCATAACTTCATAGTGTGACTCATAAGTTTAATCCCTCGATAGTTGGTACAATTTTGTATATCTCCTTTATTCTTATATATAGGTACTACAATGCTTCTTCTCCATTCATCCGGCATTTTCTTTGTCACAAGTATCTTATTGAATAGTCTACATAACCAACTTACTCCAACCTCTCCTAAGCATGTCCATACCTCTATCGGAACACCATCTAGGCCTGTTGCCTTTCCTGTCTTCATTCGCTTCAATGCTTCCTTCACTTCCACCCCTCTAATTCACTTCCACCCTTCACTTCTAGATTATCCATATGATTGTCAAAAAGAAGCTTCTCCACCTATCCCTCCCCCTTGAAAAAGCCATTGCCAACTTCCAAGCCTCAAAGAGAACAAAAGGAGTCCAAGGAAACGTGAAACGACAATCAAACCACCAAAGCACCAGTCTCAGAATCTCATGCAACCTTGCAAATTAAGAAGAAGATCCAAGGATGCCTCCTCAAAGCACTAGTCACTCAAAAGAACATGCATTAACAATGACCATTTTCTGCTGGCACAAATTATCCATGGCAAGGATGCCTCCTCAAAGCACTAGCCACTCAAAACCAATCACACTTGGAGAGGGCCTCAACCTTCCCAAGACTATGGAGCAGACTTACAGAAGATGTCCCGATTGACAAAATGAAGAAAGACAGTGAAAATATGCCACCTGTTAAGGCACTCAAATTCTGCTATCTTGCCCCTCCAAGATGATAAATTGTCTAAGAATATTCATAAGAGAAAAGAGTTGTCTCTCTCTAACTCCAATAGATTTATCCTGAAGATAGGGTCCCAATGAACTTGATCTTCATTTCTAACCAAATAACAGTCAGCCTTCGCTTGAAGATCTCAGGCACAAGAGTGTAAGTCCAGAAACCAGACTGCTAAGGTTCTGTCACTAACCCAATATCAAACCAGAATAATACCATCTCCCCATAACCAACCTTGTAACTTATGTTTATTGTAAAGTCTTCGCTTGCAGACACTATACCACTCCATGGGCCAGAGAAAGGATAGAAGTATCCCACCCAGTCCTTGACACTCCATGTTTGGCTACTACAATCCGGTACCACATGCTATTTTGTTCTTCCCCAATCCTCCACAGCAACTTGCCCATGAGAACTTCATTCATCTGCTTAAGGGGCTTAAAATCAAGGCGTGCCTCCTTCTTCAGCTTGCACACAGAAGCATAATTCACCAAATGGAATTTATTGTTCAACTCCTTTCCTTGCCATGGAAGCCAACACTGTAATTGCCCAAGCCAAACTCAAGTCAAAATCTATTACCCATACCCATCCATTACCTAACAAAACCCACCCCTAACAGGGTCGGTGGGGGTGTATCACCCATTGAATTCAACGGGTCACCACCCCTACTCTGATTACCTAAGACCTTCCAAATTCCAATCCCATCCATGCTTATGAGTGCATCAAAGTGGGCCCCACATAACTAGCATGGAAATGGAACTCAGTAAGTTGTGGAAAATTTGTAGCCGAATTTTCATCCATGCGTGCATGAAAAAATCTCTCTTAAGCTCATCAACACATTACCTAACCTCGCAGAGTCCACTCTTTCTATTTTAGAGCTAATTTGGTCGATGGGCCACATGGACCCATGAAGAGTGAAGACCATTCTATTATGTACTCCTGACAGATGCAGTTTAGATAATAACTTGAAGAACATTTTAGTTATCTTAAATCTTGGATTATGATTGTAATCACCCCCAATTAAAGGGTATGAACTTGCTGTAAACGTTGAAGACTGTCTAATGAGGATTGAGGAGGCCTCCAAATGATCAGCACCCAACTCAATTCATTCGTACTGCTCTGTCTTTCAAATTCTGTAAGGATTTCTGTCATTTTGACATGATTTTAGAGCCCCTCTACAACAGAGGGAGTCATTAGGCTTCCTTCTTCCAGTTGTGGGGTCCTATCAGAGAGTGGTGAATCCATTCTTCAAAATCATTGATCTGAAGATACTTTATTAGTATTGGTTCTTCGTCTGGTGACTATTTGATACTAGCCTAATAGTGTCTTCTTGATCTGTGTGACCCATATGATAATCTAGATCAGGATAATCAATTTTTTGGTTCTTGTGATTCATGTCTATCCATGGAGGATGGATCTTGAAGAATTTCTACACATTGTGAAGGAAATTGTGGAACATTCGGGGGCTGATTGGGAACACTGCATCAGATGTGCTATGGGGTCCACTTGAAGATTTGTTTTAAGCCAAAATTAACAGAGCAAGGTCAACCTATATTGTTGGATGCCTCTTCATTTTTCGGAATTTTTGGACTTCATTAGGTATGACCTATTCCTCTCTTTAAATTTGGGCAGTTTTATGTGTAAATTTTCTTCAAGTCCATTGATATTTCTCATCTATATTCCCAAATTGAGAAACTTCAATATCTGGATACAGCAAAAGGCTGCCTGAATCTAGGATTGAAACCAGATTTCTGCTCCTCAAAAGATTGAAGGATCAACATTCCAATCTTGCTCAGAGTTCTTGGTTGCCCAAGCCTCCAATGTATGGTCGGATATCAGTAACATGTGCTAAGGAGAATGTCATATGATTAGAAGCTTCATAGTTAACATACCAAATTAGAAATTTTTGAGTTTTACCTGTGAGATCAAGTGCAGAAAAGGCTGACTGGATTAACTGTTGAACTACAACGGGTGCGGGAGTGTTTGAAGCTTGAACAAATTACATATTTGGCTGTGGCACAGAGGCAGAGCCAGAGGAAGATGGCTTATGTGTAGATGCATGAAGGGTTAGGTTTATTTTATTCTGTGGCCCTCTACAGCAATAAGCAATTAGAAGACTCATCTTTTTACAATAGTTACACAACTTCTTGCACTGTTTAGCTACGTGCCCATAATCCTTGCAACTATAACAATGAACTTTTCTCATATCCCTGGGTTTGACTTGAGTAGAATACAAGACGTCAAAAGAGAAGACACCCTTCTGTTCAATTGTAGCATGAGTCAAGGAACAATGCTCCTCTGTAAGAAGCTCACCAAGGCATGTAACAAATGAAGCGGGTGGGGCACGGGTTATTAAACATGAGCGAACTCATATATGCTCTCTCCATAGTTTCGTAAATAATAATAATAATAATAATCCCTTTGACTGATCGCATCGACTTTTTGGAGAGCTGATATGGGATTGTTAGGAGCCATAGCATATGCTAGTTTCATGAATTCAGTCCAAAGATTGATGAATTCAGAATAATAGTCTTGGATAGACTTATCACCTTGAGAGTATCCAGAGATCTCATATTCCAATTGAAACCTCCTTGAGGAATTTCTTGCTTATAAACCCTTCCATGGAGTCCCACATACCTTTTGCAATCTTAAAGGATTGCAGATTGAGAACAAGTGTGGATTTATTGAGCTTAAGATCCAACTGATAATCCTAGCACCATTGTTTTCCCATTGAGACAATTTTGCATTGTCTGTGGGTTTTAATGTGGTTCCATCAATATGGTTCTTTCTCCTTTAAAAACAGGTAGAATTGAAATTTCCAAGAGATATAATTCTTCCTATTAAATCAAATAGGCAATATTCCCATTTTATCAACCATTATCCAAGAATAAATTCTGCAGAATTACAGAAATTTGGGTAGATTTCCAGAAAATCCCATTGTCCATGAAGGGACCAAGTATATTGAGGTGGATTGTCACTTCATCCAAGATGCTTTCGATGATCATAGTATTACTGTCCTGCATGCCTCTATAGATCTCCAGGTTGTAGATATCTTCACCAAAGCTCCGCCAGGAAATCATCATCAATTTCTCGTAGGAAAATTCTTGTTGGTAGCTTCTCCAGCATCAATCTGAGGGGGTTATTAGAGCTAATTTGGTCGATGGGGCATGGGGCCACATTGGCCCACGTAAACCCATGCAGACCAGACAGTTTAGATAATAATTTGTAGAATATTTTAGTTACCTTAAATCTAGGATTATGACTGTAATCACCCCAATTAAAGGGGATTCACTTGCTGTAAACTTTCCACTTTCCAGACACTGTGTTTACAAGACTATACAATGAGGAGGCCTCTACAGCACCAGCACTGAACTCACTTCATTCTTCTTGCCATGTCTTTCAAGTTCTTTAACCATTTCTCTCATTCTGTCACTTTCCAACTACTCAACTACAGCCCCAGAAAAATTCCCACATAAAGGATGAGCAAAATAAAGCTCAAACACTTTGTGATCTCCAATCAACAAAGTCAACAGCTCAACATCGTTATGGCCCAACAAGAGGGGCTGACAAACATTTTATTATCAGTGAATTTGTCTTGAATTAAACCACTCAAACAAGCCTGAGCTGGGTTTCCCTACCAACAACAAAATTTAACTAAAACCTACCTGGAAGTAGGGACCACCTAGGGGAGGTGGGAGGATGCTGATGACAATCATTAGTAAGCGGTAAGCCTATCCGTCCAACAAGTCAGCACACCTCAAGAATGGTTTGAGGTAATAGCTTAAGACACTGGCTAATGCCAAACTTAAGAAATTAAAGCTTTCATAGCACCATTCTGTTCTCATAGAACATTCCATCATGCTCCTTCCAGTTTGACCAAACTACAGACTATTAAGAATGACATTCTAACCTCCGCATATCTTTAATGAAGTACTAAATTAGCAAAGCATCAAAAAGGCTCTCTAGTGTTACACGGCACCACCCATCGCACTAGTTGTAACAAACTAAGAACAGCATTCCAAACTAAACTCAAAACAGGATTGTAATGTGGAACAGTGAAATTCAGTTCATTAAGACTGAATTGGCCAAATTTATTCTGTTTGGTTGCTATAGTGAACGAAACAACCTCCCCTACAAATAACGGGTCCGAAATTTGGGCTTGTTCAGTCAGACTTTGCATTTTAGTTTCAAATTCATTAATCCAAAAATGGAAGAAATTGAGAATCCCATGCATTTTTTTATTCCTTAGTTCCAATTTTATTGACAAAAGGCCCTCCATTACTGTGTCTACTGTGAATGGGAAATGGATTTTAGCCCCTCGAAAAAGTAAGATTTATACAGTTTATATCACTGGGATTTAGTTTACTAGGGTGATGGCCTGCCTTTTTTTCTTTTAAATCTATAGTTTATTTAACTTTACATTATTTTTAATATCTATGCATATTTTCAAATTGTTAGTATCTTTTCCGAAATAAAACTGCAAAATGAAACACTCAAATGTCGAACCAACCTAAGTTTCAATTAGAAGTTAAACTTAAATAGTGTCCAAAAGGAAATGGATAACTAGGGGAGCAACCCCAATGATTCTAACTTTATGGACCAAATCAAGAGAAAGTAGACTTCTAAGGATTTGTAGTTTTTTACTACACAAAGTGAATAATTTTAGATGATGAACCAGAAACAGGATGTTGTCCCTTATTTTACGCATTTGGTATATATAATTTAGAAAGCCTCCTATCAATGTGCCCTGAAGTTTTTAAGGTCTTTTGACCTGATTCTCAGTCTAAAAGTTTTAAACAGATCTGGTCAAACAAATTTTACTGTGCAAAAAGTTCAGATCAAAGTATTCTTCAGCTGAGGTTGCCAATTCCAGATGGACAACCACTCTGGCACATGCAGCCAACATTCAAATCATAGGTCCTGGCCTAAAAATAAGGTCAGTGAAATCACTGAAAAATCACTGCATGGATCACAAGCTCACAACGCCTGTTGAATTTGGAACATTAGCTCTTTTGTACCATCCTGTATGTCTCAAGCATTGTCCCACTAAGATGAGTGGACCTGCCTGATCTCTGGGCCAGGGTGGATAAATGCACCCCACCTGATGGAAGACTTGGACCTATGGTTGGCATTGGCTGAGCTGAAGTAGACCAATCTGTCAATTGACCCTTAAATTCATCCCTTGGGCCAACCAATAACTGTCCAAATAAACCAGAACCACAACTCTGAAGCAGAAGTTGCCCAACGAAGCCATGCACTGGCCGTTGATCAATTGGGCCTGAAATTGTGGCCAAGCATTGCCATGGCAGATCAGGGCCAGAAGCCCCACAAAACGGCCTGGCTTATTTCCAGACTTGGATCCAGTACACACCACTCATAGGGTGTGCAATGACCCAAATGTGCATGACTCTAAATACCTCAACCTCAGCAATAATACAGCAGATCATTCATTCTCAATCTATTCAACGATTTTAGTAATACCTTAGAAGATCTAGCGGCCAACCTTGAATCACCTGTGTCTGATTCAAGACTATCAGACCTGGCAGCCCCGGATGTTGACAACATATTCTCTGAGGAGCTCCAAGATGATTCAACATCTATAATTGAATTGTTGATGACTGGAGATACAGGAACAGCTCTTGCAATATGCTTCTGCTTCCCATCTGAGGACTGGAATGCAATCACCTGGATTCTTCCAACCTGAAACATACACACCCAGATGCCAGAGTCCAAGGAAATGCTGAATTAGTTCTGTAACAGATGGTAACCTAATACGGGATGTGTTTATACACACCTTGTGTGAATCTTCACTGAAACAAGAAAATATCAGTCCGATAAACCCAGAATCTAGTAGCTGATACATGGCTTGAGTTCGCACATCTGTGCACGCAGTAGGCTTCAGGAATAAATCTCAGTCCAAGTGGAGTTCAACGAGATAATAGCAAGCAAGCCAATAAAGTATAAGAAATTAACCCATTAAGAGAAGACTGCTAATACCATGGATAAACGATAGATAAACAATTTCAATTTATTACACTCGAATCCAAGAATACAAAGTACAAACCTTGCAGACAATATCACCACCGCCAGGACAATCAACAAATAAGCAGATGTGAGGTTCACTATTCATTTACACTGAGACTTTCAGAGCTGAATTCCAACTAATATTATAAATGTGGTAATCCTCTCATGGCATCATAAGTTATGGTGACATTTATTGAAATTGATCTTTTCTTTTTTTAATGGTAAACGACTTTAATAAAAAAGAAAAGGCAGCTATACAGCACGAGAGATGAATACTAAATGAAGGAACAAGATACGCAAAGGTTGGTACCGTGAAAACAACAGCCTCTCCCTACCTCCCTCTCTCCTGTGCTCCTACGGAGTCAAGGTTTAAAACATTGAAAAAAAAAAAGGTCAGTTGTTCACAACCACTGATGAAGGATTCCTTAAAAAGTTCAATTCAGTCTCCTGGGTTATCAAAAGACAATGAGGGTTAGCTCTTTCTTTTGTTATCAAGAGGACTCTCTCTCTCTCTCTCTCTCTCTCTCTCTCTCTCTCTCTCTCTCTCTCTCTCTCTCTCTCGCTTGTAGTGCTCTTGTGGAATCAAGGTAAAAAGACTTAAAAAGGTCATTCATAAAGGATTGAAAATAGCCACTCATTCACAGCTGTTGATGGAGGATTCATTAAAAAGACTTACTAAAAACGGATTAATTAAAAGTTCAATTCAGTCTCTCAGGTAATCATAGAACAAGGAGGATCAGTTCTTCTTTCTTCCGTCTCTTAGGACCCTTGATCCAGTCTCCCACTCTCTCGCTTTGTGGAAGTTTTGTTGATAATGTCATAACCATACAAATATACAGATTTGCAAAGATCAGCCAATCTAATGAGATAGTAGAAACTAAGCACCCCTCAAAACTATAAAAGAAGAAGTATCATCCACTGCAAGAGTAAGCCTTGCATATTTATTATACTTTAGTCATCAGTAGGATATAATATGATAGATTTATGACAGCTCAGCCCTCCTCCCTCCGTACCCAACCTTCTTTCCCACTTAGAACTATAGCTTACAGGTCTAAAATTGGAAAGAGTTTATTTAATCTTTATTAACCAACAACTCCCCCCCCCCCCCCCCCCCCCCCCCCCCCACCAAAACAAAAACAAACACCCCAAAAAAAAAAAAAGCAAAAAAACACACCAAAAACAAACAAAAAACCAAAAAAAGAAAAAAAAAGGATACAGAAAAGAAAAAAAGAGAAAAGAAAGAAAGAATAGTGACAAAAACAGGTAAAAAGCTACAAATGTGAAACTTGGACATGAAAAGAGAAAATATAATTTAATAATTTCAGATTATTTAAGAAACACACTACTGTGGCAAATCCATGATTAAAGTTCAAATTAATACCATTGTAGAAATCAAAATAAAATGGTAACCATAATACCATATAGTTTCTTACCAACATGAGATGGAAGAACTGTAATGTGTGGATGTGAATGGTACCATCCAATTACCCTTGTTGTGGTCCCCGTTGTCTGTGTCATTCTGTGCGGTAGGATCAAGGCAAAACTCTAAAACAAATTCATAACCATCAAGTCTCAATCTATAAAATACTTGTCAAATAATTGGACTTTCAAGCTAGAACAAAACTAAGAAACCAATTAAAGTTTATAAGGCATAATAAGAAAAGATTAAAGAAACTATGAGGGATATCTCAGCCTGAGCTGATGCTGCAGCCAACTGCTCAGGATTGGTCTCAACTCGGTCTTTACGACGATCAGATCGTGTCTGAGGTGATGCACCCCAAATTAGAGCTGTGGCATTCCCATTGCTCGAATACTGAAATTTTCCAACATCAAGACATATGAGAGAGTTATAAGATATTACATTTCTAAATTTAATTGACGATATGGTAACTTTCCAGCCGATTGAAGTAGCACCCAATATTTCTGTACGTTTCAATAAACAATGTAACCATTTACACAAAAAAAAAGGAGAAAATGAAGATTAAGTTAAAAATTCTCATTTCCTTATGAAATTCAATCATAACTAAGTTAGAAAGAACTGAGAGTTCAATTTTATATATATATAGAGAGAGAGAACGCAATGCTGCTCAATGAAAGTCACAAGCCATCCTTTATCAGCACTCACACAAAATTCCATTTATCATCCAAACCACTGAAAAAGATACCCATTGATTTGTTAATTTACACGTGATGCCCAACATAGGATAATCATAAGAAACCAACCAGACAAAAGATATCAGACAATCACAAAAAATCTCTAACAAAAGAAGATAAGGCATGTCAGCGTATCCATTTGAATTAAGACATGGATCACATAAAATCCATTTCTGTCCATTTTCACAAGCAAAAGTTTCTTCATCCACACAAAATATCCAACAATTGAGGGGCGAAGAAGTATGACTTAGACTTTTGAAAACAGTATCTAACAATGAAATTCATTTAAAGAAATATAAAAACACACCAAATAAAATTGTGAAACCCACTTCTTGACAAGAAACAAAATTTAGATATCATACTTTTCGGACACACATTTTCAACTCCATTTCTACCAGAACACCTCAACCTGCCCAAAGTTATAAATGTATATCTCCAATTCAGTTTGTGTCATAATTCCTCATCACCACTCAATAAATCATAGTGTTGCAACTAAGAAAGCAAACCAGGAAAACACCTTTTTTTTTTTTTTCAAAGGCTGCAACAGAATAAAGTTCTCTCAAAATCTAGATGTAAATAATCAATACCTAACAATACAGTTCATCTCAGATAATTCGACGTTCACCATGTCCGCTACATAAAATCCCAAACCAAACAAAAAAAATCAAAGATATATATATATAACAACAAAGTCATAGAATATCTCAATTTTTTTTTAATTCCACCGCTATGAAAATGCCCTGTTCCCATCACGACCAAGGCCCTATAAGTCAAGGAAAAAACCATGAATATCGCCCAACACCAGAAAAAAAATGATAATAACAGTAACAAGAATGATAACAAGGTGTAAAAAAAAAAACCCAAATCACAATGTCACCAAATCAGAACGTTTTTGACCCCAGCTCCAATTCAAAAAACCAAGGCACACAAATAACTAATACATTACTCTGACACCAAATCATATCAAGGGCTTGTTTGGATCTTCTTAAGCCAAGTACGCGCAGTTAACTTGGGTTAGGCTTAAATGGGGGCTTATGTGTTTGGATAACCTGAGTAACCTTTTAGTGATAGTTGTTTTGTTCTCTGCAATAAGCAATCACTGTTAAATATAGATATGGGCATCTAAATTTACACGTAAAACAACTGCAGAGCAACTTAGTTACAAAGGACAATTCAATGAAAACCCAAAATCAACAGAATAGCCAAAACCCAAAATGCAATACAATGATCAAATTCGATTCATCTCAAAGCAATACCATAACCATTAGAGGAAAAAAAAAAACCCAAATAAGGAAACAATCAGAACTTTACAAAATGATAACTGATAACTTAACCAAAACCCCATTTCTATAAACAAATAGATAGATAATCAGCTCATTTAGAACCCTGTAAAATCCTCAAAAAACTGCGCAAGAGCTACCCTAATCAAGAAGGCGAAAAAAGGCCCCTGATACTTGTGACTCCTGCTGAATCAAATGAAAGGGAAATAGAATGAAAAAGAAAGAAAGAAAGAAGGAAGATGATTTCAGGAGAGACCTGAATGTCTCCAAGAAGAAGACCCATGATCTCTTCAGTCTCTGTAGACAGAGCATGGGTGAGGCAAGTCAGCCAAACTTCCTCTGACATCTTCACTCCTGTTAATGACATTTCCTCTTTCCTTCTTCTTCTTCTTCTTCTTCTTCTTCCAAGATCTTCAAGGTCTGAATATGAGAGAGAGAGAGAGAGAGAGAGAGAGAGGTTTCTGTACAGCAGTCAGCAGGTGTAGGATGTAGTGTAAAGTGCACAGGGGTGTTTCTCTCATTGTCAGAAAATGTAGGGGTGTGTTGTGAATTTTCCTTGAGGTGGAGCATAGGAAGTGCCACATGGACCAGAAAATTTTTCACGCTGAAAGATCACGACCCCGAGATAGTCAATGTGGGCCATTGGTCAATCGATGGCTCTCAAGATTTGAGATCAGTGATGAGATGAGGTTCAAATTGTCATGGTCCCCATCACCATCTGTGGCCCCACGTGTACAAATTTATTTAAAGTTTGACTAGCAGATACATCAAAGAGCCAAGGGGCTTCAAAAACGCCGCCCCTGATTTAAAGGGGCCCACTGCAAACTCTGTATGGGCATTTTTCAAGAAACTATTTTCTCCTTTTAATTGCTTCACAAAGCTTTGAAAGTTTACGTCTTGACAAATGTTAGAATATTTGTCAAAATTAGAATTTTTCTTGGGACATATATCAAAGAGGATTTTACTGAAAAAAAAATTTCTTAAAGTCATTGTATATCAAAAAGGATCTTAGAGATATGATTTTAAAATATTAATCCTACAGATACTTTTTTGTTTAATTTTTTAGAATTTAACTTGGAAGGTGATATTCTCACTTGCCCATGTACATAAGCAAGGATATCCCCACTCATTTTTTATTTTATCTTATTTTCTTCTTCCTCTTCTTTCCTCCTCCATTGGTTCTTCTTCTATTTCTTCTTCTTAATGTGCTTTTTCCTCCAACTTCAACTCAAGCTCAAACATAAACCAAACAACTTAATTCCAATTTACTACACTCACTCATTAAACCTAAAACCATTAAACCCATTTTACCCAAATGTAAACCCAGTCCTCCCCTCCCTTACCAACCAACCAACATGATTCTTTATTTGTTTTATTTTCCTTTTCTCCTTTCTTTTAAACTCACCAAAATCTATCATAATCATCTATCTCTACTCTCTCACTTCTCCAACCTTCAAAGTTTTAGATGTCTCCATTCCCATTAAAGAGATTGCTTCCACCTTCTTTTCTCATCTCCACCAAGGGCTTTTGGGAATAGTGCTTCTAATTAGTGATATTCTAATCTTGTATTTTTAGGGTCTATACTAGAGTTAGAAGAAAGAGGATGAAGAAAGAGGAGGAAAAGATAACCTAAAACTATATTAAAAAAATGAGTGGAAAAGGAAGGAAGAAGAATAAAGAAAAAAGAGAGCGGGGGGTTATGTACGTGGGTGAGCAAAGATATCCTCACTTGTATTAGAAAACTCAAATCCGCCTGCACTTTTTAGAGGAAAACAATAATGATAAGGGAAAGAAGAAGAAAAAAAAAGAAAAAAAATTTTTTTTAGAGCGAAGATATCCCAGCTCATGTACATGGGTGGGTGAGGATATCCCCACCCACTTCAAATTGCAAAAATTTGAACAAAAAAGGATCATTAAGACTACTGTGGTGGAATCATATATTTAAAGTCCTTTTTGGTATGGAGTAACTCTAAGAGGATATTTTCGGTAAAATCCTCTATATCAAAAGAGTCTACAAAAATAAATTTATTTTTAAATAATTAAAAATAACTCAAATAATAAAAATAAATAGAAAATAATAATAGTAGTAGTAATAATAATAATAATAAAATAGCTCTACCACTGGCTTTAAAAAAAAAGTTTAATGCCCTGCATATTACTATTTTTAAGGTGAGAGAAAATCTTGCATTCATATCCTTCCTTGAAGAAATATAAATCCTCTTTGTTGAGGAAATTAGTTTAATTTTTAGTTTTTTTAAATGTACATAAGGTTTTTAGAATTTATAAATAGGCCCTTTATGATTTTGGTGTTGATATATACCCACATGCTTTTTTATTTTAATACGTTTCAAATCCCAAAACTAATACCCTTAGAACCACCATAAATTTATAGTAAAGTGATACTTTCGTTCATCTCTTTATCCCAAGATGCATAATTTAAAAGCTTGGATTTATTCTTCTCTAAAGTATGTACAATTGATAGTTACTATGGTACTTTCTAATGAGAGACATAAATCATGCATAAACCCATTTTTATCAATACATGGCCCATTTCATTAATTCAAATTGATCATAGTGACAAACATGGATATACTTGCAATTGATTATAATTGACCTAATTCCCGCACGACCCACTATTGGATGGATAAAAGTTTCAAAATGCATGATTAAGCTCCGTCATACATGAGATAGTTATTGAGAAAGAGGCCACTGTAACTTTAGATAAAAATAACAATATTTTTGTAAAGAATGATATAGTCATTTCTGTTTAATGGATTTAAGGACTGAGATGTAATATTTACAAAAATTCAACACCATTAGCAATTACTCATTCTCATTAGAACCACGGATTTTGGGGACATAGAAGGAATTAAAATAAAAAAGGCTGGAGCACATATACAAATACTTAAACCACATTACAACAATAGTCTATTTGCAAATTTTATAGACCTTACGGGGTATACAAAAACAAAAAACGAAAAAAAAAATTTGTCATTTTTCTGCAAGAAGAATATATTATACTAAAGGAAGAATATCAAATGCACCCTGAGAGTTTGATTCAAACTTTGGAATCCAACCAACCATCTATGCCAATTAGCTAAAAGGCGAAAGAATGGTTTGCTCTGTGCTCATCACGCAGATACCTAGGCCAATTAACTACTGTACCAATCTACCACAAGCAAATTTGTGCATCCTTCTTCAATAGCTCAACTCTAACACCAACAAGAAAAAAAAAAGAATGAACAAGTGATAAAAAAAAAAGAAAAAAAAAACCAAAAATATATCCTCCTCCTTGTAAGGAGAAGATAATTTATTCGTAAGGTGTAGTCATTTATTTATGTACAATAACAACTATCTCATAAAATTAAAGAACTAGCTCTATAATATTCCACGGCGGTGCTTCTATCTCCATGCATTTATTTCAATGGCCACCAATATCTTCAAGGATCGACATGAGATCAGTGCGAGTGATTGGCTTAACATAAAATGCATCAATCCCAGCACTCATGAACTCGTCTCTGTCCTCACCCCTTGAGTTCCCTGTAACTCCCACTATTTTGCTGGGAACACCCATTGCCCTCAACATTCTTGTCGCCTGTCATTTAATACAAAAAAAAAAAATAGAATTAGAAAAATTAAACTTAGGTAATTCATTAGGACGAGGAAAATATAATTTTAGAAGTTACACGATTTTTGCCTACCACTTTTTTTTTTCTTCTTCTTCTTACTAGATTTAATCCCTCGTATAAAAATATTTCTTCAAACGTGCATACTAGTGTCTGACTAAATTGCCTCATCACTAAGCTATCAGTGATATGACCACTTTGCTTGGTCATTGCTCTCTAGAGATTTGAATCATTCTTTTGATCCACATCATAGTTTTAACTATTTTCCTTTTATCATTGCCATTCATCCTAGTGCGCTTTAAGTAAATTGGGCTTTTTTATAAATAAAATAGAATAAAGCGGTTTGGGGTCTCCAAATTTCAATTTTATTGCTAGTCTAGATTCGGGTGTGTATGCCATTAATCCTTGACAAGGATTTAATCAAAGATGATTCGCAATATTAAAAAATAAAATCCCCCCATTGATTTTTAACCATTTTTAGTTGAGAAACGATGAACAACTGTAAAATGAATTGTATTTACAACAATGGAATTGAAGTACTTGTGCAGGCCTAACATTATGGTGATGATAATTTCCTAACCATTTGATCTCATGGGAGCCAATTAGATTAAATAACTAATTGGCATGTTTGGAATGACATATGATCAACAAAACACTAAATGGTGGACATGATTGTCTGCATCCATGCTTACCTGTGGACCATCCATGATGGGCATTTCCATGTCCATCAGGATCAAATCAAAGACCATCCCAGCTGCACAGAGATCAACGGCTTCCCTCCCATTCTCGGCCTCCTCGGTTTCCACTCCTAGCTTGGATAACAACATCCGATGGACCCTGCGATTGACCTTATTATCATCCACGACAAGTCCACTTAGCCTCCTATTTAGTAGGCCTTGGCTCGGCCCACTCTTCGATGATGAGGAAGGATTATGGGACCCACTGCTGCCAATGATTCCTCCTTTCTGTTTCCTAGCACCAAAACCCATTGGATCCCTGCATGGGCAACCAAAATGTTGTCTCATGAAGACATTAATGTTTCATCCATTCATGGGTGGCTCTACGATCGAATTATGGATTTGGTAGGACTTAAAATAGATAAGCTATGCCCCAATAATCATCTGATGGGACTATCCCAACGTTTCAATCGATAGCCTTCAAATGAATGGTTAAAAAAAACAAACATCAAAATCACGAAAAAAAAAAAAAAGCTCAGAGGTTCGTGTCTCTGCACATGTCTTAGGCTATATAAATTTGTACCAATTTGCTCCATATATTTTTGTTCACAATGCTAGCATTTTTATTAAGTGGAACGGATAGAAATCTATGTCAATGGAGATTGTTGATACTTTTTTTAGTAAATTCATGCACCCAGATGCATACTACCGTATCCAAAGCCAACGGAGCAACAAGGGAGATAGAATACTTGTTAAATTTGCTATAAGTTTCAGGTGAAGGATCCGGTTCATATAACATCTTGTGCTTGAATTCATATTGATTCACCTTATTTCCTAATCAAGTTGAGCTCAAAGTTGATTATCTTTTAGTAAAACTGTAAGGGGCCCGTTTGAGCTGGAGCAGAGGACAATTTTCTTTTAGGAGGCCAATATGCAAATTTTTCGGGGGAACATACAATATAATATATGTGAGTGTTATAGATAAGAAGTTTACAAGGCTGGGGTGAGTGGAGATAACCACCCCTTGCTACCCATGCTGCCCATGCTTTCCATAGCCTAGAGACAGCCATAACATTTTCTCACCAAAAGCTTTCGAAGTAAACAAATCCCACCCACGTTTGTGTAGAAAGGGAAAAGAAAATATTGTCCCTCAATCTCTAGTTTTAGAAATAAAAAAGAACAGGGGATTGAGAGAGATAAAGGGATAGGATCAACAACTTAGGTGGATACATTAGAAAAATAGGACAAAAGATCTCTTGCGGGGCTATATAACAAATATGGATGAGTTAATTACCATGGCATGTCTAGGGTATCATTACTAAAATAATGGCCATAGGAGAGTTATGAAGGGCTAATTCAATCATGCTAATAAATCATGAAATAAATGGAGGATAACAAGTGAGTACCGTTGATTAATAAAACTATGAACCAAGCTTCGATATCCCTTTTGATGAAGATGAAGAGAAGGCGAGTGTCTGAAAGTAATCAAACAAAGGTCGCCTGACCTTACCTATAACTCAAGTTGCTCCGAGAGCTCACCGATAACTTTGTCTTCCTAACACAACGTTATATAATCGTTCATCGCAATGATGTCACCTTCTCCCACCATTCAAACTATCTCCAACTGGCAATGCGTGCTCAAAAGAGGCGTGTTAAAAGAGGAGTGCTAAATCTTAAAGATACGCAATTTGTCACTTTCTGTGAAACCAGCAAAGTTCGAAAGGAAGCAGCGCACATGGTTTTATAGACTCAATTTATCTATAATTTCTAATTTTGGTTCTTATTATGAAAAAAATAACTTTTAGGAGATTCCGTACCTCTTTAATGACAGTTGATCGACAAGTTACAAAATCAAAATCTCTCAAAGATATTTCTATGTGCATATCGTATGCATTTGATTTGATTCATTGACACCTAAGTTTTCCATTTTTTTACTAGAAAATTGTAGTGCTTATAGGTCAGGCTAGCCCAAGCCTGATCTAGGCCCAACCCACTCTAGGTTGTATTTCGGTTGATACTCAGGTTGAACTTACATAAAAGTGTTTGGACCACTTAATATTTGTGCTTGAGATTAAGTTGTTTAAAGTCCATTCTCATCCCAACAAATATGTATTCCCTTATTGCCACCAACCTTTTGATTTTGCCTAATCCAAACTTTCTCCTACAACCCTATGCAGAGGGAGATGAGAAGAGAGCTTGAGGAAAGAGTTGAAGCTTTGGAGAGTTGGGAAAGAGAAGAGGCAAGACATAAAGGGAAAAAAAAGAGAGGAGAGAGAAGATGAGTAATTGAGAGGCAAGACGTGAGGAGAGAGATATTACATAAGAGAGATGAAGCAGAGAGATAGAAAGACAAGGGAAAGTGGTAGGAAAAGATAGACAAAGAGAGGTTAGAGAAGAAGAGTGATGAATAAGATACAAGAGGAGAGAGGGAGATGGGAGACGGATAATGAGATAAGAATGAGAAATGGAGATAGGTGGTAGAAATGGAATGGCACAAAGGGAAAGAAAATTTGACTTCAATTTAACTAAACAACTAGCAACAAAAGTCCGTGCTAAGTCTAAGTCAAAAATTGAGAATATATTAAAATATTATTAAAAAAATTATACGTTCTTTTTTTTCTAATAATCTTTTCTTTTAGGTGTATCTTTTCTTTTCGGGTTTATGGGCTAGGGTTGTATATATGATGAACAAATGGGTAAAAAAAAAGACAAATAATAATATTTCTATTTTTGATTTATTTTTCTATTTTCCCAACTTCATTTGGGATAACTAATTTTCAATAATTCAACATCCCTTAAACAACTGTTCCTTGAACTGGAAGGAGAAATAAAATGATGAGAATAAAATATAAATAGGAGAAAGATAATATGAAGCCCAAATAAAATTAATAAAAAATGGTCACATAGTGAGAAATCAAGTTTGATCATGGTGCACTTTGTTATATTAACCTTATCACAAGAATGTACTAAACATACATTGGATCTCTATATAATTTTTTACCTGCAAGGAGAAAGAAAAATGGTGAGAAAAAAAATTGGCGAGGATAAAACATAAAGTGGTCAAAACAAAAGTTAATAAGAAACTCAAATAAAATTAATAAAAAATAGTTACATAGTAAGAAATCAAGTTCCATCCGGGCTCACTTTTATAGATAACCTTATGGGTAGTTATTTAGGAGTTGCCCAATACAAAACTTAAAATCTACCTTTTTCCCTACAATAGGTAATGGAAAAGATGGTCAATGCAATAAAAAAAACCAAAAAAAAAAACCCCACAAAGCATGCAAAACCTGTGAAGGGATCTAGTTCCTCGCCCAAACTCAACTGGAATTAGGTAGACCTAAAACATAAATCATGGTTTCCAAACATCTCTCCCAAATTCTGTTTTCAATTCTCTATTACCTTGATTGTCAAGTACATGCAATTCAACCGGCGATCGAAATGAGCAACCTGCTGTAAGGTCCCCAACCCTAGGTAATTATGATTAATAGTGATTAAGTTGGTTTTACTCTAATTAATATGTAATTAGGCTAATTGAGCCCAAATCTCAAGAGGTTGGGTCATGGATAGGTAGTTGGGTAGGGTTCGAACCTCATTAGGTAGTCCAAGACCATTGTATTTTGTATTTTCATGGTTTTACATTATTTATGCATCATATTAGTTGCATTGGATGAGTTTTATCTTGTGGGACATCTTTTATGTTTGGCCCAATTTCGTTTGGACCCATCTCAGCCCATTTTGAGCCCAGCTACTTCAAATTGAAATATACCAAAATAGAGGGACTAATTTGTAAATTCCAGAATTCCACCCCTTTAAAACCCCAAACCCACCATCGACCATTTTTCCCCTCTTCTCCTTCCATCTCGTTGCAGCACCGGTTTCCCCCTTTTTCTCTTATCATCTTCTTCTTTTCCTCCTTCATTTTTGTTGTGATTTGAAGTTCTAAAAGATGCATGCAAAAGGGTTTATCATCTTCTTCAACCTTTTCTTCCTCCATTGTTTTTCTTCCTAAGATTTGAAGCCCATCTTCATCTTCTTGCTTGTAGAAAGCTTGAGGTAAGGACTCTCATTTCCCTTTTGAGTTATTGAGTTCTATGAGGGTCAAGAGAACCCATCTATTGGCATGCATGCATTCCATTCTCATTCTCTTCATGCATGTGTTAGATTCTTCATTAAAGGAGCCTTATTCTCCATCTAACCAAGGGGCAAATCGATTTGAGTGAAGAACCAAGCTTAAGGCAAGTATAAGGATACATTTTCTTTACATGCATGGCTTTATTCTTTGATTCTTGATAGATATTGTGATTTTACCCTTTTATACAGCTCAATGGAAATTCATGGAATTGATTTGTGTTTTGTGGTGATTTATGATAAATGAATGGATAATGGTCCTTTAGGGAACCCAAGAGTGCGGAATGAAAGCTTGTAGGTGGATTTATTGCAGGTAGAATAGTGTATTGGAAGAGAAAAATCAGTGGAATATAAACCCTCCCGTAACAGAGTGCTTCGGGGCGACCGGTCAGTCCTGAAGCCAAATCGGCCGATTGCCTCTTAAGGTAGTCCGACCAGTCGGCCACCCAGCCCGACCGGTCGAATTTCCCTTCTAGGAGCGACCGATTGGTCGGACCCATAACTGACCGGTCGGGTAAGCCTGACCTGTAACTTTTAGATAAGTGTTTCAAAACCAATTTCTATGCTTGACTATAGAATTTCTATAGTCTATGGGATAGCCTAATAATGTGTTACTCCCTTAAACCTTAGAAAGAGATTGAGAAATCCATCCACACAGTACCATAGGCCGTAGGTTCAACCAAAGACCTTATAGGACCATAGAATTGGATCCTTGCTACCCCAAACTAGCCCAACGGTAATTAATATGGAGAAGGAGGAGTGTTGAGCTGTCACTCTTCTCTTCTCGATTCTCCGATTAGTTTTCAATGTCATGTTATGGGTGTTGGCATAAGGTGAAGTGTCCTTTATATACATAAGGTAACACTGAGAATGGTAATATCAGGACACCGAATGTATTATGAATACACCGTATTGAATGACCTTAGAAACCCGGATTATCTAGTGTAAGATTGGCTAGTAACTTTCCTTGATGACCCCACAGTCTAATTACATTCATATTGATAGTAACCTTGACCTCAAACATGTTAGTCCATATCAGTATGCTTATTGATAAAAAGTATTCTACTTAATTGTGATTCTCTGATTGATATTTCCAACAAGATTGAGTACACTTTTGTACGAGTACAAACAGATTAGTACAAGTTACACAAGGACATCAGATTATTTCCGACATGTTTAGGGTCGGCACCACTTGGCTTATACCCCATAGGAGGTTCGATGGGACCCCATAGGAGTATTCTATCAGTTGCCTACTGCAATAGTATCAGTAGAGTGAGTCGACGCTCTCGCGGGCAACTAGTCGGTCCTGGCCCAGTCGCTAGTGATTTCCCAAGGATCAGTTTACTCTCTTTTAGAGAGGAGATAGCGGATGTGGTTGCCATGTTGGTATGATATACTCCTTATTCATGACTCCCTATTCATACTAACTCATATGCATCAGTGCCTAGATTTTGATATTGATCTATTTTAATCAGTATATCATTGTAATTCCATTGATCTATCATGTTAAGCTCATGTATCCTGGTCTTTGCTTAACCGTTGTGTTAACTAGAATTACCATGGTGTTACAGGTGCAGAACCCGAGGCCAATCCGGCATTCAGTGCGATCCCGGAGGGAACCCCAGCGTTACCTCGGAATGTAAATGTGTGGAATGAGGAAGACATCTTTTAATGATTCTCCTCAACGGAGCGCAACAGGGATCATTCTGGGATTAGACTTAGGGTCGTCTTAGCATTGGATATATTTGTATTTTATCATGGACTTCCATATCTATGCTTGTAATTGGATTTAATTAACAGACTTAACTATTTGATGAATTCAAAGGAATGTTTATGGATGCTTATGATATATATGCAGGTGAAATCTCCAGGTTTCCGCTTAAATAACTTATATTAATAATACGTGTTTGTAGATTTTCCTCACACGTACCTGTGGGATCACCCTTGTGACTATTTGTACGTGTCTAGTCACGGCACGAATTGTCACGGGTACTTGTGTCATTCCTCGGAATCCACCATTAATCCTCAATTCTCGGGTTCGGGGTATGACACCTACGATTTTCCTCTCCCCTGTGATTCTTTCTCTTTTGATCTCGTTTTTCGGGAAGCAGCCTCTGTTCTTCTCCTCTCCCCGGCGATCTCGTCGGCCACCCCTCCCAGGTAAACCCCCCCCCACACACACACACACTCTCTCTCTGTGGCATCCTCTATCTCTTACCCTCTTATTTTCTTTCCCTCCCTCTCCTTCTCTCCCCTATCGCTGTATCTCTCTCCCTCATCTGTTTCTATGTTTCTCGCCCTTTTCCCCTATCACTACATCTCTCTCCCTCATCTATTTTTTTGTTTCTCTCCCTTCCTCTCAATCTCCCCCTATCCCCTCCCCACGTCTCGGCATGCCCATCTCTGTTTTCCCCCCTTGACCCATCTCTGTTTTTCCCTCTTTTTATCTCTCTCCCTTGATTTTTCTCTCGTGGTCTCTCTCTCTTTACCTCTCACCCTCGAGCTTCTCTCCATTTCTTTGTAGTAATCTCTGAATGGGGATAAGGATAGATTTTAGGGGAAAATTTTGAATTGATGAGGAAGAGGTTTGAGAGAATTTTAGGGAAATAATGGAATAGATGAGAGAGAGATGAGGGTAGAGGGAGAGATTTTAGGGGATGATGCAAAAACGGTGGGGGGAGAAGGAAAGATCACGTGGCGCTCGAGAAAAAAGGAAAAATAAGGGCGCTGATGTGGCACCCTCCAGAGGCCTCAATTCTTGTAGCTTTAATATATAAAACTAGGGTTGAGCTTCATGGGCAGAGCCCTGGCACTTACAACTTAATTTGAACTTGAGACGAATATCAGTATATGTTTCTAAGGTCAATCTGTCGTGGGTACAAATAAGCACAACCAACCGTGTTCCTGAACACCCTAAGCATAAAAACATTTGCTTTCGTTGGAATTTAAAAAAAAAACATAGTGTTTGTTGACTCATAAAATTTACAAAAAATGCAACGAAGACAATACAAGCTTTGGATTGTGGAATGGCAAGATTCCAAAGTTCAAAATTATAATCTGGATTACTAAAGAGGATGAAAGTTACATGGTAACTTAAGGCATGCTTAGGAATGATGTTCCAAAATTTCCAAGTATTTGGACTCCATCTCAGCTCAAATCAAGCTTTAGTGACTGTTTGCCAACCCCATGGGAGTCATCGTGGGACCTAGCATTTCTACATCTCGAAGAGAGCTCAAATTTAGTAGAGGGCTTTCAAGTATATTTAAAGACTATCTTTCAAGGATTCAGAGTATTTGGACATCATTTAGATTCAAACTCAGTCCAGATAGTTATATACTATGCTCTGTAGGGTCACTGTGCAAAGTGACACCTCACGAATATCAAATCAGCTGAAACTCTTGGAGGAAGCTCAAATTATGCTCAAGGAAGGTTCTGCTAGATTTCAAGTTAAACAGACAACATTTGACCCAAAGTCTACAAGCATGTTAACTTGGGGTCAATGACCCCCCAAGCTGTGAGGTCTCTGATTGAAGTCCTGCTTCCTGATGTCCAAAATTGATGAGACTTGGATATAAAGCTTCAATCATGCTTAGAAGTTAGTATGCAAATTTTCAAGTCAAAAGGACTTCGTTTGATCCTACTTCCATTGCATGTCAACTTCGAAGAAAATGACCCCCAAGCCATGGAGGTCACTAGCCAAAATCCTGCTTTCAAGAGGTTAGAGCTGATGGAATTCAGAACCAATACTCAAAACATGTTCAAAGTCACTCTCCCAAAATTTTGGGTCGATTGGACACCGTTCGAGTAGAAAACAAGCTAACTACATACAGTATAAAGTGAATAGTGACTTAAAATGTGCAATAAATGGGTTGCTGTTTGGAATCCTACTTCCCCAAATCCAAACTCCATGAAATTTAGATGAACACTCCAAGATGCCTCTGACGTCACTCCTTCCAAGTTTCAAACCAAACCAAGGTCATTTGGGCCTCGAACAGCTGAAACAGGGGCCCATTTTTCATGAAAAGTCAACAAGAGAGTTGACCAACTTTAGAAAGTCAAAACAGGTTGAAACTTTTATGACACATCGAAATAGTCTCAAGAAGCATCCTTTCAAGTTTCGTGGTGATTGGACATCGTTCGGGCCCTAAACAAGCAAAAATAGGTCACAAATGCAAAAGTCAAAAAATGGGCCATGTCCGTGGCTACAGCCCAATTAACGAGGGAGTTAACTAACTTCTAAAGGTCAAATTCGGCTAAAATTTTTATGACACTCTCAAAATAATGTCAAGAGGCATCCCTCCAAGTTTCGTGGTGATTGGACATCGTTCGGGCCCCAAACAAGTGAAAACGGGTCACAAATGCAAAAGCCCAAAATTGGGTCTTGTCCGTGACTGTGGCTGCAGTCACGAACCTCCAGAGAACACTTCCTGCGGTTTTGGATGGTTTCTCTCTACTTCTTTCCGAAGTTTAACTTTCCACAACTCCTCTTAACCTCCTAGAACTGCCAAAATCTACCTAAAGACTATATAAAAAAGGTAATATTTGAACAATAAGAAAGAGGGATACAGAGGATCTCTAAAGAAAAGCTCAAAAGCAAGGCATACTCCAGCACTTGAACGACCTTTTCATCTTCTTTTCTCAGTCACTCAAGGTGAGAAAGAAGGTTCAGAGAAGGAGGAGAAGATGGGGTTGCTTAAGAGCAAACTATGTTCATACATTGGCGAATATTTAAAAAATGACTTCGTTCCCTTTGTTTTTCTCATTCAGAGGATTTCTTGGCCATCACAAGAGTTGTGAACAAGCTTCTTTAGGCTTTATTCTGTTCCTTGAAAGTTATAGGTTTAGAATGACACAACTTTGGCTTCATTTGTTACCCTTTTCGGACTTGAACAAAAAACAGTCTATAAACAACAATGATGAATTACAAAGGTTTCGATCGATTCTATGGTTGAATTCGATCTTCTTGATGGTCATTCAACATCCTAAGAATCATGAAAAGGAGTTCCAATACTTCAAAAAAGTTAGAGAGAAGAAACATCCGGTGAAACAGTGGCTTTTTAGCCACTGCCTGCCCTTGACCGTGGGCCACGGTCATTAGCAGGATGCTAGTGGTCGTGATTCACGGTCACTAGCATGGTCCCTAGTGAATGTGACTCACAGTCACTGGCATGGGGGGCCAGTGACCGTGAGTCATGGTCACCCCTTTTTTTTTACCTTTTTGCATGTTTTCTCTTCTGGTGTACCTTTTTTTGTATTTTCTAAATTGAGAACACATCTAAGACTTGAGGGAAGGATTGTAAACTTCTTCAAAACCATGTAAACAGCCTGCATCCCCACAGTCAGGGCATTTGAACCCATGTAAACAAAAGGAAAATTAATAATGAATTGTAATTAATTCTCATTCTTCTCAAACGCTTAAAATGCGTGAATGTTGGACTCAAATCTATTACACATTTTCACCCAGTTTTCAAGCGTGATCAGTGTCACATTGTAGAGACCTTACTTTGAACTGAATATGGAACATTTCAACATGAAATCCAAACTAAATTGATTAATAAAACTTTAATGCACTTAATAAAAATGGTTTTTTTTAGAAAAAAAACCCCTTAGACTCTTTTTAGAACAAAAAAGACCTATGAGATTTTTATAGCTTGGAGCAGTCCCTTAGGCTCTTTTCGATTTTTTTTAATATTATTCAAGAACACTGATATATATGATCAAGCGCAATATACATCTTTGCACCCTTTCCCAATTCCTTCTTCCTTTTCCTCATCTCTTTTTCCTCTCATGTTACATGTTAGGGATTGAATGGGTTTTGTACACCTAAACTAGACCTAAGACTAAGTTTGTGAGAATGTTCTCACCTCTTCACTTTTCTTAGCCCCATTTTCATCTATTGGTCTTAAAACCTCTTTAGGCTTTAGTCCTCCACATACCCTTGTGCTTCTTGAGATGATGACCATAGGGGTCTGAAAAATGCTAGTCCTCTTATCCACTTTGAGGCTATCTACTAGTTAGAATATGCTAATGAAGCGGTGGATAGTGATCTCACTATCATTCAATTAGATTTGTCTCTTTTTATCCAACATCAATATTGGACATATTTATTTACATTTGTTTAACTTATTATTTTCACTAACAAAACTTTAATGACAATGATGATTGGGTAAAGATCGGTTTCGAGATGCATAACACCTATCCATGACCTATAACCAACCTAGGTTTTTGGTCATTTGGGATCTCTGTTACAGAGGAGGAAAGATCTATAGATCTTGATTTGAAGATGAAATCTTCAGTATTGTTGTTGTTTGATTATTTGAGGGAGGACATTTGACGAAGTTGTTGCTGCGACCGCGGAGGAATCTGCCAAAAGAAGAGGTTTTGTTCACGTAGGTAGATTGATCACCTAAATGATGAAGTTGTTCTTCTTCTTCCATTTTTGCTATGTTTCTTCTCTCAAGATTGCATTTTCATTGGAAACATGAATTGTCATTTGATTCATATCATCTTCATATTCTCTTTCAAGGTTCGAAATGGAAAATTTCCATCTTTCTTTGTTTTCTTGATCCATTTGTGAGAAGGAATAGCTCTCAAAGATCGAATTTTATAACAAAAAGAGAAATATGCTTAGAATCAGAAGCTCCTTGCAAAAGGCAAATAGAGTTAAGGAGTTGGGATGAGGGGAGGAAATGGAGGGATTTATGGTGGGAAATTAGAAAGTATTCAACAAGAAAAGGATGAGAAACTGTCCTATCGTTGGTGGGGAGGGGGGGGGGGAATGAGAAAAGGATTCATACGAAGTTGTATATTGCACATGAGTATAGATATTGCTGCTTATCAATAATATTTTATGCCCTGTAGTGGCCCAAGGCACCACTCCAGGCCATAAAAATCTGATGAGTTCTTTTTGTTCCACAAATAGTTTGAGGGGATTTTTCAAGGAAAAACCCCCAATAAAAATCAAGTAAGAATGTATGGACATTGCAACCCTACCATTTGCAAAATTTTATAAAAGAGTGGAAAGCTTAAGCATGTATGCAAATTTACAACTAAATCTATAGGCAAAAACAGCCTCTTACCTTAGTGGTAAGAGGTGTCAATTCTTATCTGACTGCCCAAGGTTTGAAACTAGGAAATCACTTTTCCTCACCAGAGGATTATACTCCATTGAAGGTCTACTTCTCTCCCTAGAAGTCTTCCTCACATCACGAGAAATCTACTTCCCTCACCAAAGGGCTAAGGTCCAGATCCCCTAAGCTGGGTACAAAAAAAAAATCCCTAAATCTCATAAGCATTTTATGGAAAACTTGGAAGCACCAAAGTAAAAGCAAGTGTTCACTTGTCTTTCCATCTTTTTATTTATTTATTTCATTTTTTTAGGTAATCTTTCCATCTATTGCTTGTAGGTCTTTCCTATCTACTACTTGCAAAAACTTTTCTTTAATGCAAGAAATAAAGAAAAAATGGAGGAATTATTGTATTTGAGGCCCTCCTATAGTAGAATTAGACGAGCCTAACTTTTGTGATTGTAAAGGGCTGTTTGTTAATTTAACTTGTAGAGTGAAGTGAAGTGAATTTTCATTTCAAAAGATAAAGAGAGAGAGAGAGAGAGAGAGAGAGAGAGAGAGAGAGAGAAGGGTTAAATCAATCTCATGATGAGATTTTATCTTTTAGTGAAAAGAGTATGTATCTTTTTGACTTTTTGTGTGAAAAGTAAATATTTTTTGCTATTTAGTAGGATGAAAAAATAGCTTTTTGACTTTTTGTAAAAAAATGTAGAAAATTTTTTTTGAAATATAGTATTTTGATTTAACTCCTTTATTTTATTGTGTCTTGAAATGACAAATAACTTTAACTTTACTTAGAGGTGAAATTATCAAACAACACCTAAGGAATTAAAACAAGGGCCCCACCTTTAGAGATTGCAGCATGAAGCCTACCTTTATAGAAATTACAAGTAGCCCCACTTTTTGTTATCATCGTGACTATGAGACCGACTTTGAGAATGATGTGGTGGGTCAATCTTTAGGAATTACAATTTGACCTCACCTTTTAGGAATTAGTGTACATAGGACCAAGCTTTAGAAATTATAACAGGAGATCCATTTTTAGGATTGAAAGATGGAACTTACCTTTAAATTTTTTGACGCATGTGGCCCCCTTGTTTGAAATCATGTGTTACCCACATTTAAAACTCAAAATAGGGGACCCACCTTTATAGACATTGTGTTACTTGGGCCCAACCTTCAAAAATATCACATGGAGCCCTTTTTAGGAAAATAATGTCAGGCCCACTCTTAATAATTGTGGTAGATGGGCCCACCTTTGGAAAATTTGTGCACTAGAGTTTCATCGGAAAGTCCCCAAATATTTTCAATTCTATAACTCATAAATGCTGTATTTTCAAATGCCCATTTTGAGCATTTAAAAATTATGGCAATCCGATCTCTAGTGAAAGGAGAAGGAAATTTCAAATGTTTAAGCAGCCATGAGGAAATTCAACAAAGAAACATGCCTACAAGTGCACGTTCAAAAGGGTCTTCTAGGTGTCAAACTGTCCATGATCCTAGTTAAGTTCCTTTTTTTTTTATTTAATCCCCCTCTCTCTCACTTTTTATAACGTTTGGCCTCTAGGGTTACCTAATTTTGACAAACAAAGACTATTTTATAGGTACCCAGATAATACAAGGGCAAGAGTCAAATTTAAGATCTTGGAGAGCAAATCCAAGGCTCAAATCAACTGAGCCACCACCTTGATGGCTGCTCTTTTCATGGTTCATTCAATTACAAACTCATTTTGAAAGATGCCTTGAAGTTATGCAATGAGCTCTTTTTTTTTTTTTTTTAAACTTGATAGAGAAAGAACTTTATTGAAGAAACAACAGCAAACATAAGAAAACACCATAAAATTTCAAAACCCCAAACAAGAACTCTATCCCTATCCAAATAGCACCCGGCCAACCAAAAACTTAACATTGCTGCAAGAAGAAAATCTAGCATATTCACGAGCTATCTGATTATAGTCCCTAGGGATATGAGAAAAGGCTATAAAGTCTAAACTATTCCAAAGATACTAAATGTCCAGCAAAATATGATCAATGAACCAATCAAAATTTTCAGTGATTGCATAGACCACCTCAAGCGCATTTGGCAGTATGTAGACTGTGGAGGAGCCTTTATCCTTCAAGTTCTTTACTGCAAAAAGAAGTGCTCTCGTTTTTTCTTTTTCTGAGGACGAAACGCTTGGAGTCTTCCATTGATACTGGATGCACGAAAGTGTCATTGAACAAAATAGCGAAACCAATAGCAGATTTTCCATCCAAAGTTCTAAAGTACCATTTGTACAAACCAATGTCATACCTTTGTTAGCTTTAAAACTAAATAATGAATTTATTGCAATTTTAAATTGGTCATTAGATTCCCGGATGTTCTTACCCATCAAAGACACTTTTATAGCAACATTTAGTGTTTTTATGGAGTTAATTATATACTCTTTGCAAATAAAATCATTTATGGCCTTCCAAATGTTCTACCACAATGCCAAAACTCAATCTATAGAATCTTAGTAGTCTACAAAAGGATTAGAATTACATAAATTAAGGAAATTCATCCACCAATCCATAAGCAAGCACCACAAAATCAATATCAATATAAATGCTCTAACAAAGTCGAGCCTTGCTGGATTGTTTAAAAAATAAAACATCTTAAACATGACCTTGGCTGAGGTTATCTAAGTTTTAGTGTGATAGTTATCCACACCTTAAAAGTTGCAAGCCCTACTTCAAAGAAAGACTAAGGGATCTTGCCTTTTGCGAATGACCCACTCCATTGGCATTTCTCTAAACATCAAATTATGGGGATAAAAATTCGAAACTGTTTAGGGCCTTACCTCAATATATAGTGTTACTGGGTGGTGTTGTGTATCTGAAATTTTACTAATGATCCATTATAAAGGGGTTGGTGGGTTCCCATCATATATATATATATATATTTCGGATCAAAATCACTATTTCTCAAGCAAATAAGTACCAAGCTTGTGGGTTCCACCTCACCGATTTATTATCAACCCAAACCTTACATATTGAAAACCTGGCCCTGGAGTAGCACTCAAATCTGATTTATTAATTCAAGTAGACCTATGAATTTATAATGTGAAAACCCAACGTTATTTTAATAGTTGGAACTTGTAGACCTGAAGTCCTAAAATTTCTGCTTTTAATGATGAAATGGTTCTTGTATATCAGGGAAAGGTCTTGAATAGTCGGTTTTTGTTAAGTTATAACCCCCACTGCTCCAGCCCCCTCTCCCCAACCCATAATAACAACAACAATAATCTTAGGTTGCTTTCACGTTAGACACGATTGAAAGAAAATTCACTAGTGCCCACCTATTATAAAAAGAAACCTATCGAGCTCTTTGAATCGCTTCATGAACCTATCCTACCCAATTTGAGCTAAGTTGGGATGAGAGTTTGGCTCAATCTGATGTCACTTTTCCAACATGCTTATAAATTCGACATTGCATTGCTTGTGATTAAGTCTACAAAAATGAAGTTGATTTTTATCCTATCCAACTTGAATATAACAAAATCTTAGCCCAAAAAGTGAAACTTGCATGTGAGGAAAGAGAACTTGCACAATCAAAAAGTGAGGGAGGACTAGCCGATTCTTAGTCATCTGGGTGAGAGGCAAGATTACAAACCACCCAGCTAAGTTCATTGTTAAATTTATTATTTGCCTTGCCTATTGTTGGATAAAGCTACTTGTGAGCCAAACTTTAATTGAAATTAAATTTCTTTTAGAACTAATATAGAAGTTCTTCATTTTGAGTAATTTAGATTTTATTGGTAGGACCAACTATATGCTTGAGCAAGAAAAATTAAATGTCATCGGTCCTTATTTTATATCTTATTTCTATATAAGATAGTGATAGCGATAATGCCACATAACATGTGCCTTGTGCCATATGTAGAATTTTATGGGAGGTAATTTAATATGGCATGCTAAAATATATATATCTTTCTATGTCACAACCGAACTGCCTCCATTACTCTTGTTACTATGAAAATTCACATAAACCAAACAACCGTTTAAAAAAAACTTTAAATAAGTTACTTTTAAAATGTTCCTTCCAAGGAAACACTTTTAACTTCTAAAAAGTTCAGCCAAACATGCAAAGCAAACGATATTCCTTTTCAAAAGCCAAGAGCACTAAATAAGTAAAGCTACTTTTAATATGACACTAGACTTTTAATAAGCCAAGCCAAGTATACCCTTAGTGAAATTCAACAGTGGGGCCTATCTATTTAAAATCAAATTTCTTAACACTTACTTGTGCACTTGAGCATCCATTGCTTCTACAGTCTCATAGGTAGGACTCACCTCCAATTAATGTGTGATGTGCTCTCCCAATGCTATGTTCGTGAATATTTTCCATGCAAAGTGTACTCCAATGGGAGTTTGTTAATACAATCTTATGTATTTCTTAATCATATTCATTAATAATTTTGTAATCAAATGCTCAGTTTCACAATGCGACCAACCTCTGTAAGAGTAAAATTGGAGAATATTTCGTAGGCTGAAAGGGTATTCATTTTTAGGAGCTTTTATTTCTCATAGGTGGGCCCACCATAAAGCTCCAGCCATTCAACTCAGGATATCTACAGATCAAGGACTCTGAGGATCCGGACCTCAAAAACCCTTAGATGAACCCAAAAGTCAGAATACTACAATGTTTAAATACAAAAATTGTGAGACTCCTTTGCAAGGGCCACAGCCCTCTAAAAATCTAAATCTTTCAAAATATATGTTACGCATGGGCCATGGTCAAATGACACTTAATAGAAGTTGGTCCCATATTAAATTAATCACATTTTAAAGCGGGAATAAGATGTCATGAGAAATTTGCAAGAGTCCTCATGAGGGTCCACTTATGGTAAGAAATGGGCCCTTCTTGAATGGGTTTTGCCAAATTTAACCCTAATAAAATTTTGTCCACCGTCAGATTAATTACTTATTAAATGCCAGAATGAAATATTTGTAAAAAAAAAGCAATAAAAAACGTGAATGAAATATTTGGCCCACTCATAAAAAAAGCACAAGTGCTCTATAATGTGGGCCTAATTTGGCAAGACTTAGGTGTGTTTGTTTAGACGCAAATGTGCTTTTATAGCTTTTAGCTTTTTTAAAAATACAAAATTTTGTTTGGTTATCAAAATTTAAAAGGGCCAATAAAAAAGCAAAAGTCCCAAACCCGAGAATTATAGGGCGTCTCTGTGGATGGAGCACCCAACTCCCATGGCTCCTCCTAGGGCTTGAAAATTAGGAGGACATGTTTCCTGACCTCTCTTTAGCCACTAGGCCATTTAGCCATAAAAAAAAAAAAGGGAAGTCCCAAACCCACTTTAAGATGAAGCAAAACCCCATCTTCCTTCACATTAAGAAGCTAATATTAGCTTATGTGGGAAGCCAACGGAAATTAATAGAAATCGAACATAACATTTTATATTTAGTTCATTTTCATTTTATATTTAGTTCATTTTTTCCCCTTCCCCATCGTTTTGCTGGCCCTTTTAGCTCCCTCATTCAACCACATGCCTTTCACCTCTTTTTGTCTCCCGAAATTCCAAACAAAGAGATTTATTGATGCATTTATAGTCAAAGTTATTGAAAAGTACTTGATATGTGTTTGATGGGAGCACTTACTGCAATTGGATATAGAAAATCGATGATAAACCTTGTGTTGAGCAGCATGAAAGGCCGTGCAAGTAAAAATTAAATAATAATGCAACGGTGACATGAAATATTGATACAAAATATTTATATGTTAATGTGTTAATATCACGATTGGACAAAATAAATAACTATTTCTCATAAAGTAGAATGATAGCTAATAATGATGTTGACACATCATCATATAAAAATGCCACCATAATATAATTGAAAATTAAATGTTTAATTTCGGTGTTTCACTGAATGCCTGTAGAATGCTTGGTAATAGCAGTATGTTGGAGCCTGTGGGTCGAACCAAGTTTATATATAGGCATGCCAAATAATTCTTCTAGTTTTCGGAGATATTCTATTTTGGTCCCTCTGTACCAAGATCAGTATGCTCCGTCCATTAGGATTTTGGGTTCTGATCCTCATCAATTTGGCAATTCAATGACAATTACTATGGGGTTCCTTTATTAGAAAATACTTTGTGTCGGAGTATTTTATATACTATAAAAAGATATCAAATAAACTTGGAAAAATAAAAAAGAATTTATTTACATACGTAGCTTTTGAACATTGTTTTGTACTAAAATTATATCTAACCAAACAACGGATGACGCTTTTTACCATTAAAAAGTTGATGTAAAAGGTGATCAAACCAAACAAACCTCTCTTAAAAAAGGAGTTATGGAGAAGTAGCTGTGTTAAATTTACTTGTTCCATAAGTAGGCCTCACAAAATTTTTGCCATAAGTTGACTAAAAATTTCAAATCCTGTTGCCAAACCGAAGCCTCACAAATTTCTCCGCAGTCCGAGCCCGGAGGATCCGAATTCAATTCCAAATTGTCTACGTAATGGCTCAGCTCAGCACCTATGGCCTCGTGCCTCACGGAGTCACCATAAATACATCATGCTTTGCATGCGCCACCGTTCCTTCCAGTCTCTCCTTCCACCGAACAGACGCGAAAAGGGGCCGAAGAGAGGGGCCACAGACCTTCTCGCTCGCTCCATCTTCTTCAGCCGATCGCCACCGTCCGATCGCTGTGCTCCGCCCATCACCACCGTCCGATCGTCCCCATCAGCGGCCTCTGAGCTTCTGGTAAGTCTTCTCTTACAAGTCCTAATTTCCGTTTCTGTCTCTTATTCGGGCTCTGGTAGATCATCAAACTGGAACCCTAACAATCGATTCTGGCTCCGATTTCGCTGGATCTAGCCTTTTCTAGAGTCAAGATCGTAGTTTTGCGCTTTTCTTCTTAGTCTTCATTAATGAAGTTTGGTTTTGGTTTGATTTCTTGCATTCTTGTTTGTGGCTAGGGTTTTGATTAGACGGTTAGGGGAAAAAAGATCTTTTCTGATGAGGAAGATTTTTTCTCATGCTGCTGCTGCTGTTAGTACGCTGCTGTTAGTACGCTGATTTATCGCTTGTGTGGACTCATCAAACTCGCTGATTTCACATGGACCCCTTTACGTAGGAACTATCTCGAGTTTCGGTTAAAAAAGGAGTGATACACTGTTGGATTGATTATGCGTAGGAAAAAAAATGTTATCTTTCACATTAGATCAAGATTACAGTTCATATTGTCGTGATCGAAGTGAACTTTCTCTTGGTTCCCACGCAGAGGCTTGATCGACGGGCAATGATGGGCAAATACACCTGATTATCAGATTTTAGATGATGTTGGCAACCCAAACTAGGGCTGTATTTGGGATTCACATTACGTGGCCGATATGTGGGTTTTTTTTTTTTATATTTTCATTAGGGTTATATTGGGGATTTGCTATCTTCGTGAGTTATCTGCTAGTAGCCATATGCTCTGTAGTTCAATATCTAAGCCGAATCTTGAAGGACGTTAAAGACCGTTCTATATTATTCACCTCTAGTGCAATCACATTTCCAGCAATGGGAGTACAATCAATTTGATTGATATGATATATGAAAATAAGGAAGATTCATTATCCACCCAACAACCCTAGGATTCAGTTCAGCTTAAACCAGGGCTCTCGACTGTATTTAGTTTAGAACACAAATTTTATAGCTCATTTTAAGTAGAACTTTTCACATTGAAAACAAAGAAAAAGAAAATTTCTGTAACTAAGTGGATATGGGTTCTTCTTCTAACTGGATCATGTGACTAATGAAGTCACTGAACATGAAAGGAACCCACAATATGGTTGCATGACCAGGTGTCAATTATCCCCTATAGATGCTACACCTAAATGCTTCTGAGTGCACTCATTTCTTATTCTATTTTCCTAACTTTACTAAACATCCATTTCAAGACTCTCATCTCTATTACTCTCATTTTGTGCATGTGTTGCTTCTTGATTAAACGACATTTTGCTTCATAGGTCATAGCTGGTCTACTTGCTGTAAGAATTTTTTCTTCATGCTTGTTAGTATGTGTCAATCATAGAAACTCATAAGCAAGTCTCCGCTTTAAACATCCCATTCTTATCATATGTTAGACGTATTCCTCAATCTCTCCATAATAATTACTAAGCCATGGTATAAGAATGAATATCTTTTCTAGTATCGCTTGAGCTTTAGTTCTTATAGGAGTTTCAGCTCTTTTCACATCCCCATTAAAGTTGCAATTCATATTTTCTATTTGTTTGACTTATTTTAAAGCTCTTGGATTTTAAAGCCTCCCACTATCTCTCAAGTTCACATTCATCCCATCTCTATTTATCCATCAATATCATATGCAAATAACATACATTAACGTGCCTCCTCTTGTATAGTAATTCATCCATAATAAGCACAAAGAGAGAGCTTAAAGCTAAACTTTTAATGCAAACCAATGGTCACTTGAAACTCACTTGCCTCTCAAAAATTAGTTTTAATACTCATTACCGCTCTCTACTATGTCTTTAATGAGGTTAAGGTAAGTGGTGAGGTTTTGTTTATGTTTTCTAAGATGTGGGGGTATGCGATTCTAATGAAGCGGAGGTATTAGCTATTTTAGAAGCTTTTCAGTGTTTTTCAAGATTATTCCATGGAGTTCTTATAGTGGAGAGCTACTCTTCTAATGCCATTGCTTGGGTGTCAAATCGGAAGGCTTTCCCTCGGAAATTTCAATTTCATGTTAATGAAATCTTAGCGTATCTTCTACATTGGACGTTGTTTCTAGTCATGAGCTAAGATTGGCCAACTCTATGGTAGATGCTTTAGCCAAGCAAGGGGTTGATAGGCTGTTTCCTTGGGAGGGTATTTTCTTATTATTGGAGTGGTACGCCACTCTTGTACCTTTTTTTAAATTTTATTTTGCTCCTTTTGTTCCTTTTATTGTTTTAATGAAATTTTGTTACCAATGATATATAACAACTTGAGACACTTCATTCACCTAAAAGCCCACCAAATCAAATATCTAGGCAACTTGTTGTAGGCTTTCTTTAGATCGATGAAGACCAATTAATTGCCTAAGTTAGAAGATTTCTTCCATAGTTGACCTTACTAACATCTAATTAAAGCAAATAAGGAAAATAAATTACACAAGAAAATGGTATGAAAGTGGTGTTTGCACTCTGTAGTCTGTGGAGACAAACATTGTAATATGTATGTTAAACATGCATAAAATTTAGTAATTTACATATGCAAAACTTATATATGTAAGTTTGATTTACATCTCATGTGTAAAAAGCAAACAGCCATTAAGTAAATCTGACGTTATTGATAAGGTTAAGCTTAAAAATGAACATTTCAAAAAAAAGAAGAAGAAAATATTTAAATCTGGATATGCATGGGGAATTTTATTTTTCTAAGAAATATATTTTTTATGGATTTTTATTTCATATTTTCTTTATCTAGTTTTTATAATTACATGAAGGGGCCTCCTCAGGTGAACACCCTTATTCGTGAGCACTATATGGGCACCATTTGGTGGAGCCAACCTAGGGTCTCACCAATATGGGGTAGGTGGGGGGATCCAAAGTTCTCAATGGGCCGGACCTTTGTGTAAAATTTGAGGTCTATTAGATCATCTTAACCCCTTGAGCCATGGCCCCTCAATTTTAATGGTTTTAAAAAGGCACACTTTTTTGATGAACTTAGTCCACTTGAGTGGGGGGTGGGGACATGCTTGGGTGGATCATAGTGGGTCCATCCTTGCCAAAAAAAGGCCGATGCTCATATAGGTTCTCACGATAAGGGTGCTCGCTGGAGGAAACTCAATACATATAGTTATAGTAAAATTTAATTCCTTGACCAACCCACCAAGCAACGTGGTCATCTCGATTCTCAACCCGAAAATTGGTTGTGGATGATCCACCACCGGCTTGGAGAACTTTGCTTTGAGCAATCTACATCTGATTAACAAGCTGATGATGTGGCATCGCCTGAAGGCCCTATTATGAATAAAGTTCGCTATTAACCACCTATTCCGAATTAGGCCATCATAATTCATATTTATATCTGGGAACAACTCTCTAAGGGCAATTCTATCAAAATCAAGCTTCCTCATCCACTGAGTTGTTTTTTGGGACATCATGATAGGCAATAATCCTACCCTAATTAAGGAAAAAAAAACAAAAAACAAAAAACCCCGACAGCACCATTACTCCATGCTTTTACCCTTCCTATGACCAAGAGCCTAAATTACTCTATCCACCATTTCTTCTGAGCTGCCAAAATAGACTTCAATGAATTTTTCCTGAAAGTTCAATTGTTCCTTTCCCCCATAGGGAAACAAGGCGAAACTAAAGGCTCCATGATTCCTACACGCATTTGATAAGCAAACCCCAATAACTCCTTCAATGTTAGCACCATAACCTGTCTATCCCTGGAAAACTAAAAACAGAATTCCTAACCTTGCATGGAAGAGAACAATGAATCACCGTGTGGTGAGTTGTTTTTTGCATCCTGCAAACACAAAACGCAACCATTCACAACTGTTTGTGAACTGATTATGTGTAATGATCTCATTGCATTACAAGAGGGTTGACATGTAGATTGTAGCCTAACTACTACTCGGATGCCATTTAAGATGGAAAAGGCTTCCAACCTCAATCGAAATTAGGAGTGAGGACATCTTATAAGCAATAAGTTGGAATTGGAATAACCCTCCTGCTAAACCAGGGTTGCCTCGTGTGAGGATCAATCATCAAAGTGAAGGAACCTGGCTGGAGAGATCATTTGGTGAGTATATGAGATGGTGATTGTTGTCATCCATGACCTCATTGCAAGACTCGTTCAATGAAGATGGAAAATGCTTCCAACCTCGTCCACTTGCTTAAGCTCTGACACAGCCTGAGAAACTTCTAATGACCAACAAGTTAGGGTTGGAATAACACTCCTGCTAAACTGGGCCCTAATGCATTAATATCAAAGTTGAGCTGGAAAGATCCTGATAGGAGACAGGACCATCTAGGGAGGATGGGAGATAGCTGCCTTGGTTGACTATGACCTCATTCCTGGACATGTCCAATGAAGAAGCTGTCGCCCCTAAAAACCTGCTTGATCATTGTAGCCTACAAAATTATTTGATTGCAAATGGGAGTATAGGGTGTGTAAGTTGATTGTTTGTCATCGAAGTCTATGCCTCTTCACTCCTCCCATAAGAACCTGGTATAGCTTCAATATTGACCCAGAATTTCTTAAGCATATCATATGCTGGGTGGGAACTAGCGAGAAGATCTATTTTTGGCTTGGTTAATGGGTTGGGTTTAATTCTTTGGCAACCAATTCCTCATTTTATTCAGGTGTGTTCAGGATCTCCTTCTTACAGTTAGCTTTCATCGAAAGAAGAGACAGCCAAATTGCATGGGCCTCAAGTCAGAAGCATCCTGATGGAATCTGAGGAAGAACAACTAATCTCCTGACTTAAACTTCTTGGTTAGTTTAATATTAAAGAAGGATGGACATATTGAAGATTTTGGACGGCTTCCTCAGATGTTATATTTTCAGTGGCTTCTTTCTTCTGAGTGATAACTAGCAGATATGATGGTAGGCCCTCTGTTTAGCGCTTGTGAAATAAAATGCCCCTTCGAGGGTTAGTACCCTTTGTGTGGATAGTGCTGCAGAGAGGAGTCCTTTTTGGACAACTTGCACAAACGCAAAAGAAGATTGTAGTGAATGGTTGCACAATGTGCCTTGCTGATGCGGAGTCAGTGGATCATTTATTCCTAGATTGTAAGGTGGCTCTTTTGATTTGGAGAGCAGTGCCTGGATGGTTCGGGTGCAGTTGGGTGTTCCCTTATTCTCTTCTTTTGCTGTTTTAAGCATGGAAGTTGCAGCTGGTTTGTCGAGAGGATAACTTAAATGGAGGGTTTTTTTCTTAGTCATCATTTGGGTGATCTGGTGGGAAAGGAATATGAGAGTTTTGAAGGTAAACACTCTTCCATGGAGAACCTGATGGATAAGGTCAGATATCTTGTTGCATCTTGGATATGTTACTTTCCCCACTATAAAGATTTTGCCATATATGCAGTCATCTCCAAATGGAGGACAATCCCTTTTCCCTCAACTGTTTGACACCAGCTTAAGTCTATTTGGTCCCATCCTCTTGGGAGGTTCATGTTAAATTTTGATGGAAGTGCTTTGGAAAATCTGGGTATTGGTGGTTTTTCGAGATAATTCTGTAGCTGTTGTGCTATCCTTCTATCCTTATGGGCTTTTGTTTCATAAAGAAGTTGGAACTGCCTGCTTTGAGGACTCAATTGCTGGAGGCCTCTAGCCTCAACCTAGCTGGGTTGGTGGAGGAAGGTGCCTCAAGATGTGCTGTTTGATGGGCGTCCTGCGATTGCAAGCCACCTTGGAATCTATTGGATGAAGTGGAAGAGGTAGTAGATACAATCTACAGCTTGAAAGCTAAAAAATGTTCCCATCTACCACATAAGGTGATCTGCTAATGAGGCGGACACTGCGCTAGCACATAAGGATTTTCACGACTGAACTTTCTTTTATTTATTAATTTGGTTTCTATGTTCTATTAGCTTTATCATCTTTGCTGTTTTTCTTTCCTGTTTTGGTGGTGTTGGATGGTCAATATATTTCTTTTGTACTGTTTAAGCCTGCTTTCTGATGAAAAGTTTCCATTAAAAAAAATCCCAGTAACTGGTTCTGACTATGAACTTCCAAGGTTCAATTTGGTTTCTCAGCTCCTTCAGGGTAAACCCAGCTGACCTAAACCACGTCCAAATCAGATCCAAGACAGGCTTTGCTGCAATGAAGATTATGATTGTCTCCTTGTCTTGAAGTATGGGAGTTAATAACACTCCTGTCCCCATTCCTAAAATAGTTCTTCATTGATAGAAAGTTGATAAGCAAGGCAACCCAGCTTTGGTTGTTACTTATTAGTCTTGATGGGGACTTGGATGTCCCACAAGACAGCCAGTGGACTGGTGTGATTTCACCATCCTTAAGGATGGAGAAGGAGAATTTCACAGAAATCTCCACTTGGGTGGCCAACCCAAATTCTGTATTTTTTCCCTCTCTGGGTAGCTTCAAACTTCACTGGTATTCTGGAGAAGTTATACTAAGAGCTATGATGCCCAGATATGGCATGGATACGGCGGGGACACGCCATAGACATAATAAGGACACAGATTTTACACACAAAAAGTGAAGTATTGGATGTTATACGACACGATACATTGCCCATTTTGAAGTATCCGTGCATCATATTTGGTAGTTTCCTTGTCTGTTAAGTTGCATCTGAAGGTTGGCTCCAACATGCAGCATCTCCATACTCTTCCTGTCATAGAAGCAGCCAGATGGGAGGCAATCCTGGTTGCCTATAGAAGAATTGTGCAGCTCGATGGAAGCTAGAAACACACTTTATCACCTTTGTCCGCTGAATCTACCTCAGATTTTGTACTTGGAAAACATGATTTGCTTCAACAAACTCTGTTCATGTCTTTGAAATATTTGACACGTAGGAGCTACTTAGCCCATCTTTGGCAGCACTATTTCCAACCTCTATTTGTCTAAATGTCTAAAGTGGGTAGACGCTTAGAAAATAAGAGCATTTGGCTCACTATTCTACCCTCTACCCACTTTAGAGAAGTAGAGGTAAATCCTCCTAAAATGGAAGGTCCCATTTCTAGGCTTGTGAAAATAAGAGCTTTGCCTTTTTTTATGGCTCTTTTTTTAAAAAATCTCTTGAGTAAGAGTAGAGATACCAAACAAAGCTTTAGTCTCTAAATTCTAAAAAGCCCTTAAAGTCTCTAAATTCTTAAAAAAGAATGGTGAGTAGTGAACCATCGGTGGTCATCTGTTGGTAGTTGTCTATTGGATAGCCTAAGAATGCAAATAACTTTTACCATTTAAAAAAAAAATTCTTATGTCTTTTTGGGATCTCCTGTTGCTGTTCCATTATATTGTGGAAGCAGAGTAACTACTTTTCACATTGGAGATTCAGAGCAACGGGAAAAAAAAGATTTAGAGAAAGAATATTGATTTCTTGATCCTCTGTATGCAGGTCAAAAAGATTACATTGGATTTAAGGCTGTCAATGCGCTGAATATGGGCCAGACTCGCCTATGTCCAGGCCTGAGTTTGTTTATAATTTGCAGAGTCAAAGTCCAGGTTCTGGTCTAACATGAATCTCTTAAAGCTCTGATCTGAGTTTGTGCATTTGGGAAATGGGCATGGCCAAGCCCGCCTGTCTAAATCTGTTAGTATTTTCATGTCTAGATCTGGGCTTGACCTGAGCTTTTCCAGGCCCATTGACAGCTTTAAGGGAGAGAATGGACCTTTTAAGAGTCCCAACAGGTTTGTGACCCTCGTTCCAGATCTGACTCGTTAAGTAGTTCAGACAGTGAACATGTACTTCATTGGACCCAGGACCCAGGTGCATGTTCATTCTTGCCTAAACAGACTCAATTCCAGGCTTGATCCAGGGTTGTCGGTTCCACTCACAGCTTTAATGGAATTTTTGCATAAAGAAACTCAAATTGGGCTGTTGACATATATTTGTAGTGAATAAGAGGGTTTTCACATGTGTGAGGCATGTTTGCATTAAAACCAAGGCTGTGATAAATAGAGGGTTGAGTTGAGAAATTAGAGACCAGAAGAGGACACCGATAGAAAAAGAAGTTGAACATGTGTGATGTTCATGTGTGTGTGTTTTTTCTAAAGGTAGAATGCGGAACCAAGTTGACTGAGAAATCATTTTCTAAATAATTTTTTTGAATTGGTAACTTTTATTGATAAAAGCTTTATTAGTATGAAAGAGTTGTACTGAGGAACAATTGGGAAAGATCCCCCCAAAAATACAAGCAGCACCTGAAGGAAGGGATACAAAAAGGAAGGGTGCCAAAAACCCCAAAATAGGAAGGAAAAAATGCCCATAATCATATTCATAAGGATATGACTTCCCTCCAATCGAAAATAATGGCATTAAGAGATAAACCTCAAAAGTCTGGGAGAATGGAGACCAAGAGGCGACGCAAAATTTCATTTTGAGGATGATGTTTTCTTGGGAGGAAGTTGTCCCTTCGAAGCACCTTCTATTTTTCTCTTTCCATATTGTCCATGCACAAGCTAACAAGGATAAGTGCCACATAATCTTCCCTTTGGTGGAGACAATGGGGCAGACCCACTGTTTGAACAGCTCAGCTAAGGAATGCGGGAGAACCCAACTGCAGTTGTATTCATTGAGAAGCGATGACCAAAGAGGTTTTGCGAACTTGTAGTGGAGGAGAAGGTGTTCAAAGGATTCCTTTGTATCTAAGCAGAGGGGGCAGGTGTTGACGACAATCATTTTGCGACAACGGAGATTATCCATTGTAAGAATTAAGAGCGAGCCAGGCAAAAGTTAAAATTCTTGGAGGGGCCTTAATTTTCCAAAGAGAAGACCAACACCTTCATGGAGCAGGAAAATTGGATAGGATGGAGAAGAAGGAATACACCGAAAAAGTACCATTACGTGAAGGAAACCGGAGCCTCCCATCTTGCCCTTCATTAGGAATGTCGACCCCGTTTAGTACTTAGAAAATATTGAAGAGGTGGGCTGCTTCTCTCTCAAAGAGATCTCCTTCTAAAGATTAAGCACCAAAGGTTAAGATTAGAGCTTCTGTCTAGATAATCTCTAACCTTAACCTTAGCGTTAGAGTTTCTAGCACATCTATAGAGGTCAGGAAATTGGAGTGCTAAAGGGGACTTACCAACCCAAACATCATGCCAGTTGGAAGTTTTCTCTGCCAACGCGGTAGCGGATATAGTGTGCGAAAGCATCCTTAGTGGAACAAATCCCTTTCTAGAATGGAGAACACCTTTGGGAAGGAAGAGAGATATCCCAACCATTCCTCAAGACAGCATAGTTGACTAAAAGAATGCTTCTCCAGAGGTCGTTTGAGTCTTCTCCTATTCTCAAAAGCCACTTTCCCAGTAAAGCTTGGTTCGTAGTCCTTAAAGGGGTTCATAGTCCTTAAAGGTCTTATACCCAGCCCACCATTGTTTTTAGGGGAGCAAACAGTTTTCCAATTGATGAGTTGGAATTTTTTCAAATCTTCATGGCCCTGCCAAAGGAAATCGCGTTGAAGCGTCTCGATGCGCTTGACCACAGCAATGAGGCATTTGAGAATTGACATCAAGTACAGAGGAAGGTTAGCAAAAGTGGATTGAAATGATCCACTTTGCAACCTGTGCTGTCTGTGAAATGATGAAGAGATGTGTCGCCAATGGAAACACTTAGAATTGCGCTGTTGGAGAGGTTTATCTTGAGGCCAGAGACAGCTTCAAAGCACCTAAGGATGGTGACCATATTTTTAACTTGATCATCTTCTACGTCACGGGCGAGAAGAGTATTATCTGCAAATTGAAGATGGGAAACCAAAGGTGCTACGGGAGAGGGCCTGAAGCCTCTGATCAGGTTGGATTCTTCTCCTGCTGTAAGCATTCGGCGCAAAGTCTAACCAATGATAACAAAAAGGAAAGGAGAAAGGGGGTCCCCTTGATCAGCTTCAAATCGTTCTTTAAATAATAGTGTTCTGGTTGGTAGTCCCAACGCCCATAATTTCTGATCCTTGCCTTCTCTTGGTCTGGGCCAGCTTATCTACAACCCCGTTTTATCCAATCAATCACTTCTCTTGTGCCGAGAACCAAACTAATTATGGTGTGACATTTAGCATCATGGAGTTTTTTGTATTTTCGTTTTTCTTTCTCCTCCTTATATATGGATTTCGGCCAACATTTGAGTGCAGCTTGTGTCCATAACCTGATCTTATACATGAAATGGACCCAACAAGTTTTGAAGGCTTGTTGCAATGGACCAGATTGGTTGCCTCACTTGTTTGTGTAATGTAGTTGAGATTGCCATGCCCATCACCTGTATTCTGGAGCACATCCCACTGCCCATGTCTGAGTTCATGGTTTGTTGCATGAGTCCAGAAAGGACTTGTTTTAGCCCAAGAAACAAGCTAATTATGTCCTTGGGCTGCAGCCATGTAATTGAGATATTTTTCTTATTTTTCTTAATGGAGGATTTGAACTCGCATACTCTCATGTACACCCATCTCCCTAACCATCTCACAACCAGTGACAACTGAGAATTGTTTTGGGAATTGGAATTCGGTAAGAAGCACGGACACTTCTGAGAAAGTAACATATCCGTGTCGGACATGTGTCGGACACAGACACTCCTCGGACACTCTCGGACACATGTCCGATACTATTTTAGCCTCGTCCATAATGAAGAACTAAAAATCTTAATTTCGGACACTTGTTCGACACTCTTTTTGCAACATGTCCCACAATTCTTAGCCCGTGCCTATGACTAAAAAATAAACATGTAGCTAATATTTCTTGGACCCTTTGATAACATATGGTTATTAAAACTTGTAAACTTGATATATGACAATTTTATACCAGGGAAAAATGCATGATTGTTAATATTAATCATATCACAAGCAAAAAACAAATAAATCTTTCACTAAAGAATAGGCTTCGAGGTTGGCTTCTTTTTTGCTTTTTGTTTATTTTGAATGAAGGGAAAAGAGGTGAACCTCCCTTTTCTTTGTATGGATTTTATGGAATTATAGATATTTTATGTGTAATGATTATGAATTATATTTTAGTATTGTATTGATATTTGATAATTTGATATTTTTGTTAATTGGTACTTAAATTTTTATTTTTTGATTGCTAAATTGATTAAAAAGTTAAAATGATATTATTTTTTCAGTATATGATTATATATATAAATTAATATATATTATTAACATGTCCCCTGCTGTGTACATGTCCTACTTTTTTGAGAAATCCTGTGTTGGCGTGTCTGTGTCGTGTTGTATCTGTGTCCCGTGTCCATGTCCCTGCTTCTTTGGGAATTCCATGCATGTAGTTGTTTCATCTTTGTGTTCGTAAGTTGTTGAAGTTTGGTATCTTCCATTTAGTCCCCAATAATATTATGTTGCGGCATTCATCATCGGCATCATCGTCTTTGTCACATGAGCCTCATCCCATTGGACTGGTTGTTGTGGCAGCATTTAGCTACCTGAGAGAATGCCGAAGGAAAGAAGAAGCAGTGGCCTGTCGCCTGAAAGGTCGAAGGCATCCCCTTATCCTTGCAGTTCCGGTCGCACCAGGCGATCATCATCCAGAAATCCCTTGGAAAGTGCTGAGAATGTAAAAGAATGGGAAGAAGCTAGATGTCCTGTTTGCATGGAACACCCCCATAATGCTGTCCTCCTCCTCTGTGCTTCCAAAGACAAGGGCTGTCACCCTTACATGTGTGACACAAGCTATCGTCATTCAAACTGTTTGGACCAGTTTCGGAAGGCATTTGCTGAACCCCCAGAAGCCCCCATCATCCAAGAATTGCCAGTCCTGAGTGATCTTAATGGCATGACAAGCCAAGGAATAAATTCTGTGTTGCCCCATGAAAGTGAGGAGCTTCCCGAACGCTCTGGGCCCTGCGAGAACCAGGAGTTAGAAAAACTGTCATGTCCCTTCTGCCGAGGGCAGATAAATGGATGGACTGTGGAGGAGCCCGCCCGCAAATTTTTGAACGGCAAGGTTAGGAGCTGTGCCCAAGAGAATTGTCTCTTTACTGGGACATATGCAGAATTAAGGAAGCATGCAAGGCATGAGCATCCACTGGCACGGCCATCAAAGGTCGACCCTGAGAGGCAGCGTGAATGGAGGAGGATGGAGCAACAGCGTGATCTCGGGGATGTGCTCAGCACGTTCCAGTCAGCATTTTGGGAAGAGAGGGCAGAGGTCGACCCTGAGAGGCACCATGAATGGAGGAGGATGGAGCGACAGCGTGATCTCAGGGAAGTGCTCAGCACGTTCCAGTCAGCAGTTGGGGAAGAGAGGACAGAGGATGGCTCCCTTTCCCTCAACGAGGGCAGTTGGCTAACTGTCTACTTTCTCATCCGTGTCTTCCCATCAGGTTCTGGAACGGGTTCCAGGTGGTCAGTACCATCGAGATTTAGAGGGTTGTCAAGAAGCCGAAGGAGAACACTCTGGGGGGAGAGTTATGATGGTGAGGCGGCTCCTGGAAGAGAATCGGATGATGTGTTGGAAGGGGTGTCCGGCATACAATTTCATCGGGAGAGGAGTCAGCGAAGTACAACACCGGATGATGAGCAGTCATAGTAGATGAGCTGTCAATCTGCTTGCACTGTGGACACCTGGATGTTGTAGTGCTCTTCTCTGGTTCAGTCGGTGAGTTCCTTGTTATTTTACCTTTTCTTCTTTCCTCTGATATATTGATGTTATTCTGGTTCAATGTTATGCAGGTCAAACGAGAAGGGTGGTGGCATTTTCCGGCTGGGCTATGCCTTTGCTTCGAGATTTACAGACTATTCTTCGTTGATTTGGGTATTTGGTATAATATATACAGATGATCAAGATGAATTGTGAATGTGAGGATTTGAATTAGCAACTCTTTCTTCCCCGCTTTTTCGAGCTTTTGCTTTTTTTGCGTGGAATATGTGATGATGGCTATAGGGCTTGTGCGGTTGTGTTGGCAATGAATGGCCCAGAGTGATTGCATGATCGAGGCAAATATCAAAACCAGTACAGTCCTCATTCGTTCATTCTGAGACGTTCCCATCCTGATCATGTAGTTTGGAACGTTGAGGGTTCTGTTAGGTGCGAAGACTGAAATTTTTGATTTGTTACTCATATTCCTTTTTAAACATGGAAAAAGACTTTAACCATCCGAATGAAATAGGAAAAATGATATTCTGCCACGGATGGGTTTCATATGTTGAAATTTGTCTGTTTTGGTTCCAGCTGCCTTTCTCTTTCACCTATGGGAAGCCATATATGTAACTCTCCCTTCCCCGAGATTTGTCTTTGCTCGACAGAATTGGGTGATCCTTAGGCTAGATGCCTAAAGTCTAAAGGTTGGGCTGATGAGTGTTACTCTAGGTGATTTTATATATAATATATATTGAAATTTTAGTCTGTTTGGGTTCCAGCTGCGTTTCTTTTTCACTTCTCTGGCTTGGTTGCTTCATTGAAAATTTGAACTCAATGCACTGGCCCTTGCTAAAATTGGGTTGGGGGCCCTTGTTATTTGAGAAGGGAATACCATAGATACCATGCAAACAGCTGCCAGAATAAGCTAGTATGTTGGTGCCGATGCCTTCCGCAATATGACAAGTAGGACGAGTTTTTCATTTTAATTATTATTTAAGAAAGGCCCGTGCCAAATAGCTTCAAAGGCTTACCATGTGTCTGGGTTGACACAGGTATGAAAAATTCTCCGTTTTACCGGCGCTGGCAAGCTATTTGTTTTTCACGCTACGTCGTGGTAAGGCAGTAAGAGGCATAAATTTTATTACTGACACCACCATTAATCTGATACAAATTAATGCAATTTATGGTTGATAATTTCACAATCACATAAAAATCATGAGGACTTGCGGCTTGGAACTTGGACCGAACAATGATTAGATAGTTTTTAAAATGTGTGTTTTTTTTAATGTTTTAAAAATGTGTAAATCGACGAAGAACACTTTTGGAATAATTTGTATGAATGAATTGAAATCTACAGATTAAAATATCCTCATTTTGATGGTGAATGATAGCGATTCAAAGCCTTTTTTTTTTCACACATTTATTTATGCAAACGTAAAACATGCTGTAAAATTTACACTCTGAATGTTTATGTGAAACCTATTTTTTTGGGTCAGATTATTTGCACTTATCTGTATATGTTTTATGTTTTGGTAATAAGAATTTCATTCAACAAGTCAAAAATACAAGACAACACTTAAGCCTAAGCCTAAGGAAGACACAGCCTTACCCAATCAGGAAAACCATCATCCAAGCAGAAACTTTTACCAATGTGTTAAGAGCTCTTGGCCAAAATATGGCAGCCACGTTCGAAGTTCTGAGAATAAAAAAGAAATCAGCAAAAGAAAAACAACTACAATGATTGATAATTCATGTGTTAAGCTCTGGTGTGCAAATACCTTTGTTTTTGTGTTCCAATTTTCAGCACCTTATAGTTGAAAGCACTTCAGTCGGTCTGTAACAATACTCTTTTCTTTGTTGTTTTTATCTATGATTCCGTCTGTGCCTTCAAATGGGCCCGTCCGGTCGCATAAATTGGAACTTGTCTTCAAGTAGGCCCGTTTGCTTTTGTAAATGTTCATGATGATTGGCATGAGTCTTGTCCGGAGGCCTATCCTTGCCTGCATCAAATCTGACCAAACGGGTTTGTATCGGAAGCGCCCCCGCAGCCCCTCCCTTTTTTTTAATGATCCAAAGTATTCCTCATCAATCTAGTCTTCAGACCTTTATCCTCCAACTCAGGGTTGACCCAATTTTGACAAGAAAAGACTACTCCTTAGGAGATACATACATAACCACACACATATCACTCCCCCTTATTATATTGAAGAGTGTTTTACATGTATCAGAATGTTGGGTGGGTATGTGACAATCTGAAGCTCATTTGCAAGTAGCAAAACATGCTAGCAATGGTTTGGACATGTCCAAAGCTAGCAACAGCACCTTTGAGATATACATACATACATATATATATATAGGAAAAAACTAAAAAAATGTCATGACGTATGATGGTTTTGTCCAAACATTAATACTTTCCAAAAAAGGAGTTTCCCTCACATTTTGGTGATCACTTGAATATTGTCCATATATATATATTTATATATATATATATATATATAATGCAAGCTGTTACCAACGAAAATTGGTAAACAAAAAAGAACAAGGATGGAAGTAATGAGGATAGTTAAAAAGTCCAACCCATTTGAGAATTTGGCTCAAAATAGATTGGTATGGGACGAAAATTTAAAATTCTTGCAACCGATCTGCACATAGTTGAGACAAGAAGGATGGTCATGATGACGGTGTTTAGTAGATGTTGAACCCACAGCTGAGCCAAAGGGCCCAGTAGCATGCCATGCCTTGAATTTAATTGCAGGCTAATTATCACCCAGCTGCACGTGGGTAGAGAGAACCGCATGATTGGAAAGTAGACCAAATGGACATCCTCCCAGCATCAATAAAACAAAGGTTTCAATTTCTAAAACCACTATGGGAGACACTAATGAAAACCAAAAAGGCCGCTTTAGATCCCTAGGACATATTGTCCTAATCATTTGTAATCATATGCAACTGTCTACTAGTGAGTTGTGACTGATTCTCGCAAAGCTGGCTGTTTCACATGTAACTGGGATAATCCAAACACACTCCTATTTACAGGAAGACTGAGTCACCTCCGCTCATTAAAAAGATCCAAATGGGATTCGAATCTTTGGTAATTCAAGGCAATGTGGCTAATGCCAAAATTTTCAAACCGTTCTTCAGGGAAGAAACTTCTAGGAACGAAAGAAAAGGTTTGCATGACATATCCATAGCCTGTGTCATGTCAACCAGATGTCTTATACCCTAGTTTTAATCCTCCTGCCTAATTAAATGAGCAGTCATTTGGACAAAAGTAAGAACTAGCTGAAGCATGATAGAAACAAACACTGATTAACCACAAAGGACATTACAAAATAGTAGGTTTAAGCAATACGAACTCATGCGAACATAAGCATTGTAGGCGTCCTAATACTGTAATGAAAGATAATGTGAGCACCCAAATTGGCAGTCATTTCAATTGAAAATCATAAACAATGAATACCCAAAAACTCCATGAGTAATCAGATCGCATTAAAAGAACCACACCATGAATATTTTCATTTACTAAAATACAATTTTCCCAACAAGATGCCAAACAAGATGGAGTTAGAGAAGGAATATATTGTAGGTGATCAATGACACTAAACCATATAGCCACAGTAGTGAACCAATATCTATTCCTTGCAGATGTAATATGCTTTCCCATGTCCCACTTGCTGTTATAACTACTCAAAACATGTTAAAGTTTTCTGCAATTAAGAAGACCCATCAAGCTCCAGTTTTGAAGTGAGCCATTTGCAGACATCTTCCATTTCTTCAGGGACTGTGCAGTGCCCAAGCCTGCACAGAAATGGAAGGCTTTAAATTGATTGATAACACTAAATGTGGGCTGACTTCTGCATATAAAGATGAAATGCAACATCAAAGCAATCAATTGGATGGGGTACCAGCTGTAGGTTTTGAAAGCAAGATTCTTAAATCCCGTAGAAGTTAAAACCTCTGCAGACTTCTCTCCATGTTTATAAATGACGACGTCATCCACTGCACGCAGAAAGAATGATGTTAACAACTCTACATCTATCATAACCCATGAATTTCTGGCTGTAACAAAAGTACAAGACATCATCACGTGACAAAAGTGGTTTTTTATTGCAACACTTTCAGTATCTGCACAGCATTTGAAAAGAGTGGATGTACTGGGTTTGAGCTTCATGTGGGTCCACTCATCAAGAGAGCTGTTTATTCATTTGAATGTGAACCACATTGTTTATCCATCCACTTATCGTATTATGCTGTCACAATTCTTGGAACAGCCTATAATGTGGTGTCTGATGGAAGCTCATGAACCCAACACAGGGATGATGAAACCCAAAAAAGTGAACTCATAAAATGAGAGTATACATTAAACATTTTCCCGCTGTGTTTAAAGATAAATAAATTAACTAAAGCACTCAATCAAGCCAGCATGTTAGAAAATCATGGAGGCTCCATGGCCTTCAAATTAGTCTCAGCAGAATTATAGAAAATGAAGCCAGATTATACTTGCAAACAAGTCCATGGAACATTAAGTAGTATATTTCAAGGTTTACATGGTTGATTATTCATGTCAATTAGTAGGAGTTGCACATTGTAAATCATGCAATGGAGCTGAAAAATGGACTTACCACAGATAATCAGATTATAAGACAAAACAATAAAATTTTTTATTGCTATCCTAACACATTGTAAATATATAAGTTTGGCCTAAGGACCAGACAATCCAAATTCTCAGTTGAAATGTTGTAGTTGGATACATGTTTAGAGCATTTTGATTATTGTAGACTTAACTCTTAAGTCAATGGTCACAAATGGTATTGCTACTCAAAAGTCCAAATTGGGTCCTGAGTTACTTTGCCTTTTTTGTTTCTTCTTTCTTTCTTTCTTCCAAAACATCAGAAGAAAAAAATGTTTTTCACTTTCGTAACTGGACACAAAAGAAAGAACAATATTATTTTTTCGGATAAAATTTTGGTCCATAAGTCCATTTAAGTGAAACATGCATATTTCAGCAGGAACTGAGCAGTTGCATGCACGCAGAGACCAAATCACATGTTTTCATCTTTTTTTTTCTCTATATTTTTCAAAAACTACCCTTAAGACAAACTCTAAACATGTGATTTTAAGTGTTTGCATTTGGGCCCACATAAAGCCCTTTTTTTCACTTTTTCTGTAACACTTTTCCTTTAAGTGAAAAAATTTTATTAAAAGGGCAGAGAACGAGACAGAAACCATAGGCCAATCCTGAGCCAGGAATAGAGCAGTATGAGGAAAGAAACAGAAAACCAGATATAGAAGAGGAAAAAGACAAATGCAAATCAAATATCAAACATCAAATCTCTGCACAAGAAAGACCATCCTGAGCTAGAGAATGTGCAACAGAATTGGCCATCCTTGGGACATTGGAAAAAGAGACACTACTGGAATCCAGCAAGTTCTTTAATCCAGCCAAACACCAATCTTCCGAGAACCAAGATTTTCCTCCAGTGCGCGCCTTTACTGCAAATGCAAATCGACTTCAATTACCAGGGAATAAAAGAAGTGATGGGACCTAATGATGGATGGAGCTGCATCATTGGCAACCCAAGGAGATTCACATGTAGGGGAAACACCTTGCTCAATTCATTCACAAAGGTGAAAGGGAAAGAGAGAATTTTCATCAAAATGTAAATGAGAGCCCACAAGGGTTATTTATAGGGTAGGAGACAGATCAACATGGAATTTTCTTTTTCTTCCATGAAATTGATTACATTCCAATCTCTTAATAGGATCTTCTTTCCTTCCAATCTGTCAATGGGATCTTCTTTCCTTTCTTTCATGACTATAGGTTAATCAGTTATCTTTTATTGAGTACATTCCACAAATTATTGTTGTTGTTGTTGTCTACTACTACTACGAATATGTAAAAAGACTGGGTCAACTGGCCTACCCATTGGGCCGGCCCAATGGGCTGGTCCGTTTGGTGTGTCAATCACAGATTTAAGAGAATATCCTATGATCTGTACACTACTGTATATTACCTTGTATAGGGAGATTTTGTCTGCTGTAATTCTATTTTTGGTTTTAGCACAGTTGTATAATGGTATAAACATAGAAATCACTGTGTATAAAACGGCTTGCAAGGGGATCTTCTCAGCAAGCAATTTTTTTTCACAACTCTGTTGTTTTCTTGCTTCTTCTGTGTTTTTCAGAATAATAATAATAATAATTGTTGCTGTTGTTGCTTTTTGTTGTCGCCTTCTACTACTACTATGACTACTACCACCAAAAATGACCTGACAATCCCCCAATAACACAAATCAATCCAACAATACCATTAAATCTGGGGTTTCCACCATCACTAGCATGAAAATTGGGTTTCCAATCGCTTTCCTAGGGTGACAACCAGTAAAAAATGATACTCTTAAGGAGAGGCAACATCCTATATCACTTAAATCCAACTTCTATCCAAAGCCTCCGTAGTCACCCACGAGAAGTGACGTGTAGCCAGGGTCTAGGATATGTCAACCCTAATAAGAGTGCTCATCATTGAAGCATCTCATATTCCTCTCCTTCCATAGGTACCAAATCACTATCATAAAGGAATGCAACCAAAAGCAACATCTGTAAAGCCAAGCCTCAAAGTGGACACTGACGTCATCAAGCCGCACCGGAAAACCCAAACTACTAGCAATTGAGCAAATGATTTACAGATCAGCGTCCCTTGGCCAAAGAGGATATCCTTTGATAATAATTGTTTGCTTACTATGAAGATGATTCATGTTCCATTTGAGGAAAAAAAAAAAAAGGATCCATGGTCAAGATACTGTCTTGAACAGCCATAAAACCATGGATCAAAATTGGAGTGCAGCGGGTAACAGGTCAACCCTATTTGCAGCCATCGTGGCCCATTGCTGCGCCAGTGTGACTTTTTTCCAGAAAAAAAAATAAAACTGAAAAATTATCCAAAAATTTTCTAAATATTGAAAAATACAAAAATCCAATTTTTCCTATTGGGGCGCACCTATAAAATAATTTGTCCCCCAAAGTCATGGATCCAGCATTGTTGTTTAGTCCTAGCTATTAAATTTGTTAAGTTTTAGTTTTCCAGTTTCCATCAGATATATAGGCATGTACCATCAAAACAAGACCCATCATTGTAACAATCTGGGTCATTGGTGCAGGGCCCATCAGTCCCACTTGTACAAAGTAAGGATATGCAATATCATAAACTTGAGTTGACATGATTTGGGCTCCCTCTTTTGGGCCAATCAAAACGGATAAGGGCATAAAAATGTCTCATAGGGATGGGAAAAATTGACTAGACCCATATCCAACCTGATTTTGACCTGCCTAACCCAAGCCATATCTTATACGGGTCAGCCACAGCTCAAGAAGACATTACTGGATAAAAAAATTGGACCTGGTTAGAGCAAACCCATACAACCCGAGTTGCCAATCAAGGGCTCTCTCTCTCTCCCTCTCTCTCTATATATATATATATTTATACATATATATTCCCTCTGTCTCTATATAGATATATCTATCTGTGTGTGTGTGTGTGTGTGTTCTAGGTTTCTCGATATGGAGGATTTCTCTCTTGATTTTAGGGTTCCTAATATAAAGGGCTCTTGATTTTAGGGCCCTTGATGTGGAGGTCGAAATATACCTGTGAGCAATCATTCAAAAATGTAGCGAGCGGATCTATTTGATGAAGGGTGGACAGATCTTCATTCTTCAGCAGTGGGTTATGCAGGTCAGGTTAGTTAGACATGCAACGGATGCAAGGTAAGGTTGCCTGACCAATTTTAAACTGGTCAGATACGAGTTGAGCTTCAACCTGTAGAGTGTAGACACCCCTGTCAACCTGATCCATTTGTCACCCCTGCTTGTAATGGATTAAAAATGGTAAAAAATTTAAAACCATTAGATTATTTTTACTCATAATTTAAGAACCTCAAAATCTTAAGAATCTCTTAAGCCGTAACAATGCATTAAACTCACCCGCCCTCTTGTGAATTAGCACTTGAGCCAATTTGACAAGAAATTTTACCATTATCAATATTTGAGATAAATTACTACAATCATTGTAGTTAAAAGTTATCAAATCTTACAGATTTCAAATAAAGAGTTGGACTCCTTTTAAGAATCTAGATCTTCTGAAGGCTACCCTTGGAGAATTCTCTAGGCCCGTCCTTATAAATCCATCAATGACGCTCATACCTAAAATTCAATCAGCCGTGTCCCAAAGACTAAGAAACAATGCAATCTCAGTGAGCCCCTTTTGATAGAGTTTCTTTAAACTAGAGTTTTTAAAATATTAATAACAACAGGCTCTTTGTCCTGCAACCAAAACTCAAGATATCCTTATAGTAAGTGGGATTTTTTAAATTTTTTGGTAATGGAGAGGAGATTTAGAGATGACATGGCTTAGAACGACTTCATTATCTTCTGTTCATCCTAATTTTGAAGCAGAGCGGGGGAATTTTTTTTTTTTTTTTTTTTTTGTCATATTTGGTGGTTCCTTTTTTTAATGGTATATTTGGCCTCTCTCATTAGAATTTTTAAAAATTTATGAAGTTACATGGACAAAACAACATGCCCTCATCTAAGTTTTTATTTTTCTATTTGGAAATCAGTATTTTTTTTCCTTTTTGGTTTAAAGTTCCTTTTTTTAGTTTATACTTCGCCAAAATGAAATGCTGAATTAGCTGAATTTTCAAATAATGGGTTAAATAAAATGTGTCAAGGACAAAATGACCACTTTGGCCAAGAAGACTATATCTTAGCCCCACATAAGTTCTTGCAACCGTAAGAAACCTTGGACTTCTAAATTCTAAAGATGGACCTCTTTCTTTTTCTAGTATGTCACTGAGTCCGAACTCCAAACCTAGTATAGATATGCAATCTGCGGAAGATACCAGATACAATTCATGTTATGTTTGAACGACAGTCAACATCAAAGTTTGCTATTTAGTAGTAATACAGACAGATACAATTCCCTTTTTTCCTTTTATTTCATTAAGAAATCAATAGAGCATGAGAAGGGACAGATTCTTTGAAGGGACAGATTCTTAGGCCATTTATAAGTAGGACGTGTGTGCTCTTATTCTTAAAGATTTAGAAGTTAGATTTTCAAATTCACCCATTGAATTCAACACCTGCAAATGCAATCCAATCAAATCATTGGAATTAAAAACGTAAAGAAAATCTAACTACCATCCCAAGAAAGAAAATTGCATTCTACTTCATAAAATAAGTTGATTACAATCCTCAGGAAAAGTCATTTCATACACCCATCAAGGTTAGAGAGAATTTTTCAATTAGTATTTTATTGACATTTTAATTCTTTCTAGACGGATGAGATGAGTTTTTGTTCAGAATTGGTTCAAAATATGGACTCTGCAGATTTCTTTTTCAGATTACTTGAAACAAAAGATATAAGCATAGCTTCAACTAATACTGCATCTTAAACACAAAATTGCACTTAAGACCAGTAAACCAAGAGCAACAACTAAAATGCATACTGCTTCTTGTGCAATTGGTATCAAGTAAAGAAGCAATGGAACCTAATCGACATAGGAATCACTGGTTAACAGTATAAGAAACCTAAAGCAGCATATCTCATCTGCTTATGTCCACAGATAAATACCTTTGCCATGGCAAAGTAGAAGTGGCAAGGATTCAGCACGTCCAGCAGCCTCTTGTGTTTCTTCCATCTTATTCCTCAAGCTCCTGGAACACAAATAAGCCATTGACTGCAAAAAGCAGATGGGAGAAGGCATATAGCAAGGAGATATAACACGAACAAAAACCAAAACCAAAATGTTTTGATTTTTGAGGAAATATATTCAATGTGCCATCAAATCATTCACACAATTGATCCTACCCTAAAAATCCCATTATCAAATCTCATTACCATCCAATCATTCCCTTGATAGCTCCAGACCTTTGGACTAATTGTCCAATTTTAAGTCACCGTCGACGGAATGCTAAGCTATCACCAATGGATGGACATGATAATCTGACAAGGTATGGCCCATCCCATGATATTCCCACAGTTCCCACCAGATGAACAGCACATATTTCTGAAAGGGGAGCACACTGTACCTTTTCCAGAACGTTATTTCCTTATCAAGCATCACATAATGACATAAAATGTTTATGCTTTGAGTAGAAGGAGAAGTGGAGAACAGACCTTGAAGATGGAAGCCAGCCACTTAGACCAACAACAGCACTAAGGTTAACTGGGTATGCATTGCCATTACTATATTTCCCATGCGTGCAGCAAGTGGCAGAGTACAAAGCAGTTGCAGCACCCATACTAAATCCTCCGACACCAAGTTTGACTGTAACAGAAGAAACGTCACATCAACAATCAATAAGAAGTTTTTCCGTTTTCAAAAACAAGCGAGAAGGTTGTGAGATCTAGCAGGCCTGGGCCAAGGTGGCAGAGCCGGTTAAAATTAGGTGTGCCCATCACTGCCAAAGAACACCCGGGATACAAGGGACTACACAAAGTCTCACATTAGAAATATCCAAGTCACGGATCTCTAGGCTTATAAGTCAAAACCTGTGTTAACTTAATATGACGCGTTCTAAAGTCGAACAACCCTAGATCCCATAAGAACTCCGGAATTAGTTTGTAGGAATTAGTTTCTTAACAAATTTAAGGGTACTTTAGTTATTTTTTGTTTCATAATGTTTAGATGGTTGTGATTAGAACAATGTTAAGTTACCTTAATCGTTGAGACTGTATTTAGGGGTCTTTTTTGTTCCAAAAATATGATATATGCATTGTGAGGCCATCAGCTTGATAGTTTTTGGAAATTTTAGGAAATTGGTGAAATATCTTGCATCACTTTGTGAAACCTTGAACATTTTTGCATAAAACTGGTTAGTTTCTGTTAAGGATTTGGCTCAAAATAGAATGGCATGGAGAAACAGAATTCATGTAGCCGACCCCAACATGATTGTGATAAAGCTTTGATAATGATGACGATGATGGTTAGTTTTTGTTAAGGATCCTTCAATGTCATGTCTGATACATGTCTGACACCACTACAATGGTTATTCAAAGAGTACATGTTTGACACCACTTCAATGGTTATTCAAAGAGTCCATTCACCATAGGTGGATGTGATTCAGTTTCAAGAAAACTAGGAGAAGCCTATTGGTAGCTGTCCATCCATGAAGTTCTACTCCCCGACCGAGGACACATGGAAGTAAAATTCAACTACAAAGAACTTAGAGCCCTCACATCTTACTTTACAACATGTTCAATTAGTCACTATTTCACAAATTTTCAAGATATACACAACCATACCATGTCATCAGTGCCCTATCCCATCTAACAGTGGTTAACTGAGGTGCTACTTTTTTCAAAATACTCAGTATGATTTTGACAAGCCTTTTAGTTGAGTTGCTAATCTAATGCAACCCTCTTACTACAGTCTAGGCTCCACAAGTGGTCCCTCTTTAAATTAGATTAGGATTATATTATTTTTATTAGTAGATTTCTAATTACATCGTTATTAGGGAAGTTTATATTCATAGCTTAGGGTTTGCTTAGTCATTAAGTTTGCTTTTATTATATATATATGGCATTGTAGAGAAGAGATTCTCATACTTGGATTGATTAATATAATTGGGTTTTATTCCTGAGAGGTGCGTCCTCATGTGTTTGAAATCCTTTTACGATTCAAAGTGTCTTTCGACATGTACTTTGACACCCTATGCAAGCCCTAACCTTAGGACCTGCATTAATTTGGTATCAGAACGAAGATCCACATCGCTTCGATTACCCCTATCCATCTTCTCTAGTCACCAATCGGAGTTTATCCTTTTTTCCATATCCTCTCAATCCCATCCATTGTCCAAAACCCTTCTTCCCAAAAACCCTGTCTCCAAAACCTAGCCAAACCGAGCTCAACCCCTTCACCCAAATCCCAATCTCCAAAACGTTTGTTCCCCACTCCCACTCCGATTGCACTCCTTACCCTAACAGGACCCAAAAAAAAAAAAACCCTCTTCCCAGCCTTCGTCATACCCAACCCACTTCCATCCTCAACTGCCATACTCCCAAGCCAAAACCCCTTTGTTTGCCAGCTGAAAAAAAACAAAAAACAAAAAACAAACAAACAAACAAACAAATGAAAGAAAGGAAAAAAAGAAAAAGCCAATTGCAAAAAAGGAGCATATCTGGACTCCTCCACATTTGCTGCCGCTGTGAACACCATCATCGCTGTAAGCTGTCATTGCCGCCATCGCAGTAATCGCAAACGGTTGCCGTTAATCGCACCATTGCCCATCATCTTCGCCGTCACACATCGCTAAGCACCGTTGCTGATTTTAGCTCGCCTTCTCAAGTCCAGCCAGCCCGCATCCATCGTTTCCCCCCCTCCGTTTGAACAAAGAAAAGGAACCAAGGGTTTTGCTTCTTTTTCTTTCCTTTCCATTGCTGGAATTAAAGAAACAAGAGAGGCCCAAACGCGTTAAAATACACGTTTGGCACTTTTAGGACAAAGCACAATTGGGCCTGACTTCAGGTCCAGGTCAACACCACGTTGCATGATCCATTATAGCAAGGCCCAAAGGCAGACATCTGTTCACAGTGGCCTGACATCAACAGCGTCCAACCAAAGTATGATTTGATCAAAATCAAAGGCTGTGATTTGTTTGCGCAATTTGTGAATCATCTGGCATCAGATTTCGTATCCATCTCCACCAACGTGTTCATGGAGAGCAGATCTACACATCAAGTTAGTCATATTTTCAATTTGCATTTAAAAAAAATGCCTCCGAAGAAGCAAGTGGAGGTCGAATCTTCATTTTCTTCAATTGAAAATTTGGTTGATGCCATTAGAAATTTAACTACCGCAGTTAACAACATTCAAGCTACCCTGGCACCCTGCAGCAACTGGACACTAAGGTGACAACTTTGGAAAATAATCAGCATGTGAATCACAATCGTGATGGTGGTGAAAATATTTGGAATCAACAAGATCCACCAATTCATAATCCTAACCGAAATTTAGGGATTAAACTCATGATTCCCGAATATGATAAAAAATTGCAGCCCACTGAATTCATGAATTGGTTAGCGTGTGTGAAGAATATTTTTATACACAAGCCAATGACTAAGTACCATAAAGTCACACTGATTGCTACTAGATTCTGTAATGATGCTGTAACTTGGTGGGCTGAATTGCAAAAACAAAGAAGGAATCAGAACATGGACCCTATTGAACCATGAACTGAGATGAAGAATATTTTGAAGTAAAAATTCATCCCTATCAACTATACAAGAGATCTACATTTCAGCTTTCAAAACTTGAAATAACGATCCAAGACAGTTGTTGATTATTCTGAGGAATTTCTGACTCTACAAGTTCGTTGCGGGTTGAATGAAGATGATGATGTGGTTGTTGATAGATTTTTCAATGGGTTGAGATAGACATTCAGTATATTCTTGCATTTCAACATTTAGATAATGTCAATGAACTCATCCAACAAGCTGTCAAAGCTTAGAGAATTGCAAATCATCAAGCGCAAAAACCCAAATGGGTTCCACCAAAGAATTCATCTCTACATGATACTAAACCCAATGGTTCCTAGGAACAGTTTTTTGCAAAGACTGAAGGTCAAAATAAGATGATTTGTTTTCATTGTCAACAGACAGGGCATCGCGCAACGGAATGTCCAAAGTGCATACATCTGATTGAAATTGAAGGTGATGATAACAATATCCCAGATGATCCTAAGGACACTGAAATTGATCCCAAGGGTATTGAAAATGAGGAAATTGTTGAAACATATGCAGATACCACAGGTAAAGCTTTTATCGTCATCAAAGAGGCTCCACCAACTGTAGAGAATAAATGGTTGAGAAAAAAACATCTTTCGTTCCACGGGTATAGTTCATGAACAAAATTACACAATTGTTATTGATGGTTGGAGTTGTAAAAATCTCATCTCCCAAGCTCTTGTTGATTGCCTCCAGTTGAAATTTTACAAGCACAACCGCCCTTATTTTGTTAAATGGCTGATGATTGGTGATCAAGCGCATGTTCGACATACTTGCAAAGTTATTTTTGCCATTGGTGAGACTTAGAAAGATACAATTTAGTGTAATGTGTTACCTATGAATAACGGTGATATCTTATTAGGTCGTTCGTGGATGTATGAAAAATATGAAAATCATGATATGCGCAACAACACATATACATTCATGCATGATAGACAACAAGTTACTCTTCATCCCGAAAAAATAGAATCGCCGAAAAAAAATTCCTGAAAAGTTGCCACAAAGGAAGTCCTTCATATTCACCACATTTACAGAGGCAATCCAAAGAAGAGTCAAGGTCGAGGACGAACTCTGCTTTCAACCCGACGAGGATGATGCAGTCTAGGCCCCACAAGTGGTCCCTCTTCAAGTTAGATTAAGATTATATTATTTTTGTTAGTAGATTTCTACTTACATTGTTATTAGGGAAGTTTTTATTCATAGCTTAGGGTTTGCTTAGGCATTAAGTTTGCTTTTATTATATATATGCCATTGTAGAGAAGAGATTCTCAAACTGGATTGATTAATAGAATTGGGTTTTATCACAAAGAGGTGCATCATCCTGTGTTTGAAGCCTTTTGACGATTCAAAGTGTCTTTCGACATGTGCTTCGACACCCTACGCAAGCCCTAACTCTAGGGCCTGCGTCACCTCTTTATCCAGGGTTAGGATCCCAAATGTCAAGGAAGGACACATGTCAAATATAACCAAAATGGGCCCTTTGCATTGTATTTTTTAGAGAGGCCATCAAAAAAGGGCTACCCTCTGGAGAGCCAAATGAATAAATTGAGTCATTGTCAATCCATTAATGCTTGTCATGGTTCGATTAGCTTTGGCTACCTTAGGACATGTTTCTGTAACTGCTTTTTCCGAGGAATTGAAAAGAAAAAGCAAGACATTTTTCTACAGAAAACCTTTTCCATCATTTGGTATGAATGCTATTTGAGAAGGAAATCATCAAAAGCTCCACAGAAGAGCACGCACACATGGAAAAGCAGAAGTCTGCGAACTTTTGGCCCACATAAGGCAGTGTACAAATGATTTGACACAAATATGATATATAAGGTATTAACAATATCATAGCCTCTGGTTACTAGTGCTTAAGCCTATTGAGGTATCAGGTGATGAAAATTTCAGGGCAACATGATAACATAAAATTAGATTAACAAGTTTCAGCATCAATAAAGGAACATACTATCAGCAGGTTCTGTCGACAACAACTTTGCAACATGTGCTGCTGAAGCATCTAAACCCTCCAGATCGTCAGGACCATCCTCCGAAAGGTCTCCCACATCAAACCCTGAGATCATTCCCAAGTGTTGTCAGAGCATTCCTCCGCTTTCTCATGGAAAATTTTGAATCTTACGATGAAGCATTGTGGAACAGGAAGCATGGATAACATTACCAAATGACTGTTGAGAACAGTATCAAACTACCATAATGGTTATTTCAAGCAACTTACATGCAGTGGAAGGAAATCCGCCAAAAAGTGCTACAGGGCGAGTTGGAGCTGTGGGGCATATCCATTTAATCTGTCATCAAAATATGCAAATGAGAATAATTTTTCTTCCTTTTATAATTGAAGAAATTACCACAAACACAAATGTGCACAATGCAAAATTAATGAAATGAGATTAGTAGACAATGCTATTGTAACTGTCCTACCATGGAACAAAAAGGGAATTAGAGATACATAATCAAATAGCAAGTTACAGGGAAATTCTAAGTACACATTCCTGGCACTAACATTAGGTAGAGGAAGGGTCTCCAAGAGTTCGGACCAACTGTAAAACAAAAACAAAGGCACAAAAATATGAGAAAATCTATTCTCAAAATTTCATTGAATCATATAAAACATAAAGATGTGTTCAAAATACATAAAACGAGTATAAACATTCCAGTTCTCGCATGTTAAGCTACAATTTAAGATGTTTGAGAAGGTCTTTTCTTTCATGCATGGTATGAGTTTTCAGACCCTAGCTCTGAGGTCCCAACAGATCTCAACCACACAATGGAAGCTCAAATCCCAAAGGGCACCAACTTCTCCAGTGTTTGGAGAACAATTTGTGAGCTGAAGGCATGTAATAAGAGAAACTTTCCAAAAGAGTGCTTTGTCAAAATATTGATAACGTTATGAAAAGGAACTGCGGCACAAACTGTAAGTTAAAAATTGTAAAAATTACAAAAGGCCCTAAGGAGCATCACTATTCACTGGAGATAAATATATGAGCACTACTAAAAGAGATTAAAAACCCCACAGGATGGCCATGTTATAGTTCAAATTGCATTCCTTGGTCCCACATCCTAGTATTGCAGGATGTGTCTATGAAAGAAGGTCGCTGGAAAAGAATGTGTTAAGCTGGAAGAAACATAAAAACAACCATATTTGCATTCTTGACACGACACCTAGCTATCTTACCGTTAAAAAGGTTTAAGGAAAGACAGGAATAGGCTGTTCAGTTTCTTAGATAATGGCTCTAGTGAACTGGTGGTCCCTTACCAGGACATTAGGCATATCCTAAGCTTTTAGCCCTAAGGGCCCGTTTGTTAATTTCCCCTCATTGTAAAGTTAAAGTCATCTTTCATTTCACCACACAACAACCCAAAAAAATCAAATCAAAATACCACATTTTAAAAAAATTCTTTTACCTTTTTACACAAAAATTCATAAAGTTAGTTTTTCATCCCACTAACAAACAAAAAATATCTACTTTTAATACAAAAAGTAAAAAAGTTTTATTCTCTTTTCACTAAAAAACAAAATCTAATCATTGAATTGATTTAATTCCTCTCATTTTTTTATCTTTTAAAATTACCAGTCACCTCACTTTACTCTACCAGTTAAATTAACAAACGGGCCCTAAAGGGGAAGAGAATGGTAACCAAGCCACCACAATGAAATGTTATGCAGCACATGGTGTCGATTTCTCTTTATCAAATTAGTTCAAATGGGTAGGGTTGCAAATGGGTCCCCGATTCTCCAATTACCCGGACCTTCTGACCCATTAATAGTTGAGTTTGGGTCCTTATTTAGGTCTCGATAAGTAAACAGGCCTGGATCTAGATCATATTTTTGGAACCGTAACCTAAATGGTTTCGGGTCTAGTTCCACCTGGTTTTAACCTATGGACCCAAGACCTAACATATTACCTCAGTTTTCAAGAATTTCTCCCAAAAGTTAGTTTTTTTCCAAAGCATTCTCTACATAGACCTGGAGACGGACCCGCCCAATGCATGAAACCGGTTCTAGTTCTAGTTCCATATTCTCACTACCAGTTCCGGGTCCAGGCCCACACTTGACCCGGACCGGAACCAACCCATTTTCAGCTCTACCTATGGGAATCTCCAAGAAAAGGCTTGGCTAATTTAAAACTAAAACGACTCTTCTTGAAAACTGACAAGATCTTGACTATTTCCAACTCCTTCCAGTTTACAGTCAACCATTGCAAAATGAAGCATATGCTTAAAGGCAGAAAAGGAGAAAAGAACAAAACTCATTAAGACTTCTATCGAAAAAGGGAATAGCCATGGGAATATAGTAATTTCTTAACACTTCAAAGTCCTGATCATGAACTCTTCATATGGATTAAAAAAAAATGAATAATAGAGGGTCAAACAAGCATCTCACCAAAACCTATCAATATAAAAAAATGATGATCAATAACAAAGCCCGCTAGTGGAATCTATCACAATTCAAATGAAAGCCCTCAGAAATAAAGTTGTTGGACAAATCCAATTAAATGCTAATCTGAAGATTTCTTCTAAATGCTCATCTGAAGATTTCTTCTTTTTTTTTATATATACTTTTTTTGGGAAATCATCCATGGAAACAGGTACTCAAGGTACATAGCAATAATAATGCTGAAAACATCAATAATACCTTGACCCATTATCGCCTAATCCATGAAGCCAAACAATAGTGGCCTGGTGTGTTCCTTTGGGCCTGACCACATGAATCCTTCCGTATTCAAAAGTCCTTGCAGTCTTGCTACCTGCACTTTTTTTTTCCCAGTTAAATTGCATTAATAGTAAAGCCACAGGGCGAAATGTTAAGCCATTCATATCCTGTAGATAACATAAGTTCAACAAATACAACATTGTGAATAACAATCTTTAATTCATTCGAAAACCCAAAAATAGAAATCCAAGTAGAATATTAAAAAATAAAACAAAATAAAAACTAAGAATTGAACTGAATATTAAAAAATAAAACAAAATAAAAACTAAGAATTGAACTCTTCACTCATACTCTGATAACAACATACAACCCATAGGAAACCCAAAAATACAAAGGGTGCAAAACAACCTGAAAAGTGAAAAGTCAATGGCTGTCTTGCGCCATAACTGATAATAATGTAAAATTCCCTTTTTTTTCTTTCGAAATGTAATGTAAATTCAATTAACAACAGAATAACCTCAAATGCAAATAAATGTCAAAAATCCAAACCAGAGCCCAGAGAGCTGCTCCCATGGCTCATCTTGACAGCTGGTGTTGAGGCTCTGCCGCGAACGATGGCACCCACAAACCCTCTCTTTGCAATGACTGAATACAGCTCCTGCAATGAAGAAACATCATATTGTCTTTCCTATCCGTACCCATCAGAAAGAAGAGAATCAAATCCAATGAATCAGAGTCCTACAGCTAATCCTGTTTACACCAGTTGCAGGCTGACCCACAAAGAAGCTAGGAACTCAATAATAACAAGAAAAGGAGAAGCACCCAGTAAAGGCAGGATAAAGAAAGTCGAAAAAAGCACAGAAACTTTTTGGATAGAGAATCCAACAAACAGATCAGACACAACACAACCACGCATTAGAAACTGGGGGGAGGGGGAAGAAAACCCACCCCAGGAAAGAGGGTTTGTATTTGCATTCCAGGAATTAATCTTTGTGGGGGGAAAAGGGGCAGCAACATCTACCCAAGAAAGAAGAGCACAAATGCCAACAAAAGTCAAAATCAAGCATTTATTTTTCCTTGTATAAAACAAGAACATCATCAATCAGTGCACCAATCAAATCAGAAAAAAAAAAAACAGAGGAATAATAAGCAAAATGGATAGTGGGGAAGTGGGTTTTGCTTTATCATTCACCCTTCGCTTCCTTTTTTTTTCTTTTTTCTCCTTTCTCCTTCTCTTTTACCCGGATTTGTGGAGCAAAACCAAAAGCTGAAGACCTTCTCTCTCTCTCTCTCTCTCTCTCTCTCTTCCTCTATCTCTTGTTTTGATTTTTCTGTTGTGGGGTAAATGAGCACAAACAACAACAGGCATACCATTCAAGCTTTTCCAGGATTTTGTAAAATTACCAAAGTGCCATTCAGCGTGAAATAGCAGGTATAATTTAGCCCACCGGAATATTAGCCACACTCCTCATTTCATAATTCATCTCACAACCATTATACGTGGCAATTATTTTCTCCCTTATCTCTATAATGTTAAAAAAAACAAATGAGTTAGATCTGCCACATGGGACGATTGTGAAATTAGTTGTAAAATGGAGAGTGTGGCTAGCATTATTATTTAACTCAAATTGACAAGTATTTTATTAAAAAAAAAAAAGAAAAAAAGAGGTATATATAATGCATACATCTACATATTAATATGTATGTACGTCAGCCTCTAGGAATGATTTAGGCATTCCCATACACGATATGGTGCAGCTTATTAAGCTCACTTGAACTCAAAGCATCACAATTATAAGGCTGATGGTGAGGGATGCTAGGATTCTGCATGATCAATTGCTGGGCAGACCTCCAAAAATTTATTTTTAAGTGTCAAGGTTGGCGTAATTAATCATGATTTTAAATTAATTGAGGCGGTTATTTGTAGAAAGTGTGTATAGTTAAGGACAAGTGAGTATTTGAATAAAAAAATGTAAGGTGATATAGAGATTTTAAACCCAGCCCATGAGGTAAGATCCAAGATGGCACACACATGTAGAAAGAGAAAAGAGAGCCCACAAAATGGGTAAAATAGCTCATAAAAGTAGAAAAAGAAGCCCACAACATAAAAAGATTGGCATATCCATGGAGCTAGAGCTGGATAACAATTGTGGTTTCTGTAACACTCTGACTCAAGCTAAGTTTGATTAGCGAGTAATTAATTGTGATTATGAACTAATTAATGCGATCTCCTTTTATTTGGTCATAATGGGTCAAGTTCAAGTCATTGATAGGTAGTTGGATTGGGTCTGACCTCACCTAAGTAGACTAAAGCCCTTTTTCGTAATTGTAGAATACTTGTTTTAACGTCATTCATACATCATATTAACACCATCATGTTTGTCTTGTTGAGCACGTTAACTTTCGTAATTAACTCGAATGCATTCGACGTCGTTTGATTCAATTGGACCCTCATTTGACATGTATTGACAATTAAACAAAATTAGAAGGAATTTCTTATTAAATTTCAAAATTTTGTCTTATATAAAGGTGAGCACCGACTTATTTGTTCTTGTCATGTTTGTGCTTTCCCACTTCATCGTTTTTCTCTTCTTTTTTGTCTTCTCGTTTGTGCTGGCTGCTCTCATCATCAAAAGAGACATATTGATTCTGCGCCTCATCGTCTTTTGCTCCGACTTCTTCTTCTTCCTTGAGTCGAACCAGGTATGATGTCGTTTGGCTTGCAGCCCTCTTGACTCATAATTCACTCCATGCACTCATGCTTTTCTTTATTCTTGCATACATGGCTTTGTAGATTTAAGTTGAGCCCAAACTGAGCCAAATAAGGATTTATGCTTGAAACGTTGAATTGAAGGCAAGTATAAGCAAATTTGGGTTTAATGCATGTTGATATAATATGATTGTTGTAAGACTATCAATTGGTATGTGTTTCACAGCCCCTTTAACACTTTCATATGTACTTGTATGTACTTGTTTCAAATGAATGGATTAGACCCAATTCTGAACCATACAGAGGCTTCTGGAGTTTCAGAATTCCCGACCTTTACGATTAAGCAATAGATTTCGACTGCTTAGACTCCAGAGAATAGCTTGATTAGAATTTACACTACAGTCAGGCTACGGCTAAGCCGTAGAATGTACTACGACTGAGCCGTAGGCTAACCGTGACCCCACAATAAGTCAAGCTATGGCTAGATGTCCAGAGAGCAGGAAATCCGAGAAACCTTCTACGGTCCAGCCACGACTAAGCCGTGTGGTGGGCTACGACTAAGCCGTACCCAACTGTGGCTAAACCGTGGAACAAGCACGGTCCAGCTGTAAGAGAATGCACGGTCCAACAGTGGTTTGCCGTAAATGCGGAAGGAATTCTGGGGGACCACGGCTGAGCCATAGTGCATAATATGGTTAAGCCGTAAGTCACCCACGGCTAAGCCATAAGTCCACTGAAAACTAGGATTAAATAAATTTCGTGAGACTTTACAGGGCCTTAGCTTTTGGATCCTTGTACACCATTAACTGGCCCAAAGAAACAATTGAAAGATCATGAATAGTCTTGAGGGCTGAGACTTATTCATGTGACGTGATTCATTTGTTAAGCACCTCCCCATGGGTGTTGATTTAAGGGACTTCGATACAGCTTCCAGACACAATGTAACACCAAATAAAAGCAACTGTGTATCAGATAACTTAAAACTACATCATCATACACGGTTAGAAACAATGGACAACTAGATTAGGGTTGGCTAGTAAAACTACCTTGATTCACTTAAATTGAATTGCATGTCATATTGGACGATGTTTCTTGTCCCCCACTCTTATGCATAGTATTAAAAGATTATCGTATGTTTTTTTTTCAATATGATATGCAGGGGACTCACTTGATACGATCGTGATGCAATTACTTTGATTATTGATATTGACTTGACCTGAGTATGAATGTATTGCACGTTTGAATTGAACACATACATTTGGTATTGTATGTTTTACTCAAGTCCACGTATATGATTGATTCGAAGTGGTCCGGCACTACTCAGCCTCCACCTTATGATACCTGACGGGGTTAACTTTGGCTTAGTATGTATAATACCGCTGCAGTGTTTTTATGTCTTAGGGCTTCTGGATCCCAGGAACCCAAGACCCATTCGTACCCTGACCCGGTCAATGGTATTCCCAATATGTAAAGATCCATCGAGGGAAGATATGACAAATGTAGTATGTAACTAGTATGTATTGCGTTCATTGATCCTTGTAGCATGTTTAATTGGTATGCGCGATGTGCCTAGTTACAAATTTGAAACTCTATAAATCATATGTCCTTAATTCTTTTGAGGCAATTCGTTTGGTGGGAGAAGGTGATCAGCATTTGCCGTGCGGCCCACTAGGAGCAAAGCTATATAGTTTTCTTTAACTCTATTAATCATATATCATTAATTCTGATAGATACAACACGTGTTACCTTAATTTTGCTTATACTTTGTTGAATCTTCGTATTCACAAGTTGTTTACTGGTGTTACAGGTTCAGGTCCCAAACCCGGTCTGGCGCAGACCCAGGTATCGTAGAAGCGAGACCTTAATGGTTCCTTCAGATGGTGTCGGATGGACAACAAAATGTTTCCTGATTGATCCTCATGGCAAGAGCGGTTCAGTTGTAGTTAAGGGTTACACTTGGGTTTTTGAGTCCTTTAGCATTTGCATGATTACATCCATGATGACTGCATTATAAGAACTCATTCTTGTTATGTCTGTATGCTTGTATCTTCTCGTATTCCTTCTTTAGTATGTTACCCTTGATCTCCTTACATGCATAAGCATACCATGGTTGGGTTGTACAAATTATGTATATAAAGAATCTACTAACCTTGTTACTGAATATGAATGTTTAGACTGTTCCACGGTTGTAATGGGCTTGTTGAACTGTTCAATGATAATGAAGAAATTTTACGTGATGTTGATAGGCTTCCACGCATTGAATGCTCGAACAGATGTCCCGTTCGGCACTTCACACGTGTAAACATTTGAATATCCATTGTGTAATTCCATTCAGACTTCGGTTCAGGTGTGAATTGCACAGGAGTATGTGTGTCACCAATTGGGCAAATCTTAATCCCCGATTTATTGGGCTCGAGTCGTGACAGTTTCCAACCAACTCAACAACTCCTTTGTTGTTCAAAAATTACGAATTGACAAACGGTTTGTTTCTTTATTAGAAATTTGGCATGTTGGGGTTTTTTAACATGATGACATCTTATTCCATAGAATTTGCAATGCAATATTTCTTTAACCAAAATTCCAAACTTCAGCCACCTAAAAGGTCTCAACTTTTTGAAATTCCTAAAATTCCATTCTCTATGCATTTTATTGGAATTCTAAATGCTCCACCAGGAGAAAGGATTTGAAATTTCACCTTAAAGGGATGTCTTTTGGAGAATTTAAAATTCTTCCAAAGATGAAGTCTTAGAATTATAGTAAAAAACAAGTTCTAAGGTTTATCTACATGGAGTTTAACTCCTAAAAAGTCTATTAAAGAGTTGAGATGTGAAGGATACGAGTGCAAGTGTAGTTGGGACTATTGTAGAATTTGATTCACTTGGGCGATGGCTAGTATTATTTTTCCATTTCGCTTTATTCACTTTCCATAAAAATGGAGACTATTTTTTTCATTGAACAAAATGGAAACTGTTTGATGGATGAGTCTTCCACTTTTGTTTCTTTAATGTTAACCACTTTTGGAAATACATTTCTTATAGGACCTCAGTTACATGCAAACAAATGGGGGCTATAATATTTAGAGCTTTATCCCTTTTATCAAAACTATTACATAGGAATCGTGTAACATATACCTAGAACCCCATCTTGGGGCTTATATAAAGATGATTTAGACCGTTCATGATGAATCCATCACTCCATGAGATATATTTAATTTTCATTTTAATAGTAGTGGATCCCACTATAAGATTGACCATATGATTGAAGTGTGATTGAGAGGTGACATGACATCATTGTTGGTGTGGTTGAAGTCATGAGTCTAGATCCCTATCACATCTATAACACAAGAACTCCATCGTGGGGTCCATATAGAGATAATTCATACTATTCAAGAAGGATCTCATCCCCTCAATGGATATATCTTCAAATTTCAGCTCATTAGGAGTGGGTCCCACCCTCCAATGGACCACATGATTGAAAGTGATTGGGCGTTGATTTGACATCGTTGCTAATGTGGTATTCATCATATTTCTATTATGATTCCGATTAAATTGTGGGACCCTCTCCCATTGAAGTGAAATTTGATGAGAGATTCCTTGAGGGGATCGGATTCATCTTTAGCGGTCAAAATTATCTCTATGTGAGCTCTACAATGGAATTCTAGGCATGTGTCATATGTCTTGTGTAATAACTACGATAGGGGATTTGGATTCTTCCATCATATTCTTAATCGGACAGTTAGACCCACTCCAAATGAACTGAGATTTAAAATTAAATTCTTAGATGTAATGGGATTTATCTTGAACGGCCCAAATCACCTTCGTATGAGCCCTACTATGAAGATCCAAGCATATGTTACATGGTCCCATGTAATAGCCGGGACAGGGCATCTAAAGTTCCAGACTTCTAATATTTGTATTGATGAAGCTATGAGAAGAGAGACTACAAATAATTGGAAAATGGATGCCTATAATTCACCCAGCTTTATTGAGTTTCGATCCACTAGGCTCCTCATCAATGGTGGCCTATGGATGTAAACTCTAAACGGATCTAAATACATGTTCCACTCTTAAATGGCTGCTTGATAAACCTAAATTTTAAATACAGTTCAGCATGCTGGCTATTGCAACTTGGAAGTTACGAGAAAACTCATGTTATAGATAGAAAATAATAATAATAATAATAAAGGAATAGTTCGGTTAGTTGGCTATCCTATTCGATCTCTGCAAACCCTGCGTGCAAGTGTTTTTCTCCACACGGATGGGGTTCTTTTCCCTATCTGGTTAGGTCCTCACGGGTCAATCCCCTCGGCTAATACAGGAAAAAAAAAAGTCATGTCACAAGAGTTCGGATCACCTACCGCAATTGTTATACTATTACCGTGAGTAAACCAATCATAATCTGCCACATCATCCAAAAATTCCACTGCAAAGCTAATAATAATAATATTAGTATTATTATTATTATTTTGTTATCCTTTGCAAAGGATAAATCCAATCCATCCACCATTCTGATTTTTTTTATATCTATTTCTAAATGTACAAGGAATGCCCTATCTTTTTCTTTATTTTTAGCTCATTGGATCAGTGGCCAACGAAGTAGGAAAGAAAGGCTCCCTATATGGATGTGAGCTACGGGAGTGGGTGCCTATACCACAAGGACAACCCTAAGTTCCCAAATGCCTTTTCCTTTAATTTTGGCAACTTTTACCTTAACTTTAAATCAATTTCTTAACTCCCATAAAATTTAACGTGGACTTTATATTAATTTCACTATCAACTTTTAATGTTTTACTTTTCACTGTATTTAAAAAATAGTGATTAATACTATATATATATCTATATATAGCCGATAGATAGACCCCACTTAGAATTCTCACAAAAAATAGCGAAGGACATATGTACATAAATATTATCCATATATATAGGGCTTTAATCCTATAAAAAGTGTTCTCACACACCTATCGTGAGAAATTTTTATGGGCCCACAAGATTTGGGTTTGGGATTAGAGATATCGAAATATCTATGTGTGACCACTCTAAATATCAAGTTTCTCCCCAATCACATGTCTATAACCTCTTCATCCGTGACTCATAAATCCACATTGTTCGAATTGGTACACTGTCGATCCAATGGTCCTGTAATTTCAAATTTGACCGAAACTTAGGGCGTGTGACTATCAGAGCGTCCCTGTGTATTCTAAGATTTGAATTGGGTGATAGAGGGGCCCCACCTAGACTTCTCACAAAAAAGTGATGAAAATTAGTTTTCATAAGATTATTTTCTTATATGTGACGAATGTTAGTATGCATCCCTCTCTCACCATAGAGTGAGAGATGCTTATATAGCATTCCTTATTTGTATTTAAGGATTCCTCTTTTTCATATAACTTTTGTTTTTTACACATGAATATATCCAAATATGTAAGTATATCTCACCCTGTGGTGAGGGATGGATGCATATTAATATTCTCATATATATATATATATATATAAATTGAGCTTTGATCATGTTAGAAATGTTTTCACGTACCTATTGTGAGAACATTTTATGGGGCTCATTAGGCTTTGATCATGTTAGAAATGTTTTCACGCACCTATCGTGAGAACTTTTTATGGAGCCCACTTGTAGATACCATTTAGGGATGGGATCAGGGAGATCGAAGGATTTATGTGAGACCACCATAAATATCAAATTTGGCCGCAATCACATATCCTTAACGCTTTCATCCATTGCCCACAAATCCAATGCATTCACATTGGTGCATAGTCGATCCAATTGTTTAAAAAATTCGGATTTGACCAAAACCTGGGGCGTGTGTCTATCAGGAGGTCCCTATATATTATAAGATTTGGATTAGGTAATAGATGAGCCCCACCTAAAGTTCTCACAAAAAATTATGAAAACTAATTTTTATAGGATTATTTTCCTATATCATATATATAGGAATTCCTGACCTGCGCTCAATCGCATGTAGGGAATTCTCGTATACCCGCATGTGTGGCAGCCCACCATTAGTCCATCCAAATGGACCATATACAGGGGCCTCCTAAATTTCACATGTCCACCAATTTTTGCCCCATCCAATATGATTGAATTGTTGAATCAATTGATGATCCATCCAACTAGACTGTACACTGTCGAAAGTTGTGGGCTCAGATGGAGATCATAGAGATCATAGATGGGGATGGCTGATTTTTTACAAGGAGGGAGCTTTAAGGGAGACCTTCAAATCATCCCACACAAACCAACGCCCACCCCCCCCCCCCCCCCCCCCCCCCCCCCCCCCCCCCCCCCGCGGCCCCGGGGTGGGTCCCCAGGTAAGTCCCATAGGCACGAGCACATAAGCTTATCCTAAGCTTGAGCACAGGTAAGGAGCCTGTGTGCGTGTGTCTGTGCACTTAAATATAATATTGCATCCATTTGGGCACTTGGACACACGGTTGTGAACCAAATAAATATAGACCAATAACTAGACACGTCCACTAAAAAAAAATCGGCTTAAATCCATTACTCTTGTGGTTGATAAAAAGTGGTGCCTGAAAGTAGACCTAGCAAATGGGTTGGGTTGATAAAATTCTGGTAGGGTGAACCCAAACCCGAATTTGTTGGTTCCAACCTTAACTCGACGAATTTTTAAAACAGGTTGTAAACTTCAACTTGCACCCGTGGTGCGAATCTAATGCGAGTTGGGTCAAGTTGACCTGACCAACCTATTTAATTCCCATTTTGTGTATGGTCTAACTCATTTTATTTGGTCTAATTTCATTTGTAAAGCTCTCCTTACATCTAGATTTATTTTAAATGTTGCATTAAGTATGAATTTATAATTTATCAATTTTCAAGGTATAAAAAATGGGGCCAAAATCCATAAATATTTTCTAACCCATTTATTGAGATAATCCGTTTTCGATTCTTGTTCAATTGTATAATTTCATATTTAAGCATGAGTGTAAGACTCATAACGCTATTATATTCCATTCATATCTATATGTTAGAAGTAAGTTTGTATACCAACATATATAAAAATAAAAGGCACATATTTATATTACAACTACAAAAACATCATACTGTCAAATAAAACAATAAGTTTTATATTATAAGTATTAAAACTTTGCATAACTCATTCACATAAGATTAAGAGTACACAGTTTATGGCTCACATGAATAAGAAAAGTCACATGAAAATTGAAAAGTCTTGGTAAATTAGTAAAATCTAAATGAATCGAACGAGTTAGGCAAGTTAGCCATAACTCGATCCATTTTTATACAAGTTGGTAAACCCTAATCCTAATCCAACCCTTATTTTAAACTGATCTGGTCGGACCAGTTTGGCGCATTAGGCTGGATCTTGCCAGCTTTACTTGAAACTACAGGAAGTCAAGAACCACTAAGCAAGAGTTAAGTACCCATACTTAGGTAGAAAATGAAATTGAGAAGAGAACCCGCACATGCAGGAAGAAGTGACATACCCATGTTGAAATCCTGGACAACCAAGGAAGAGCACACATCTCTTACCACTGAAATCAGATACTGTTCTTGCGAAATTTCCACTTTCACCTTTCATGTCCAAAGGCCAACTTTGAGTTGGTGGAGATATGAACTATTTCAAATGGGAAAATTGGATTGTTTAAATGAGATTGTGTCTAGCACAAGGGAATGTTTTAAATGCCCATAGATATGGAGAGAGAGAGAGAGAGATTTCTTTCCTTTTTTTTCTCTTTTTTTTTTAATGCCAGCTAAGTAGACCTCCAAAAGGTATGATAGGCCTTTGGGCAAGGAGAGCGGGTAAACTTAGATGAAATAACACAAAACCCTTCAATGAATTCCATTTAAATGCTAACATCATTTAAATGGGGTGGCGTGGAGTTGGCACGTTGGTCAGCCCGGCACTACCTAATTAGTGCTGTAGGCTGTGCTTCGCCTGAGTCCTTCCTGCTAGCCTGGACACGGCCATGGCTTTTCACAGGCCAACGTGGCTGGGGCAAAGGTACAGCCAGGCCGTGCTGCTGAAGAGGGCCTTGAAGAAGGCTTCCGGGTCTATTTTATCTTTTCGGAATCATTTACTTCACTTTAGATGGTAAAGGCTACTCAAATTGATTGTCAATAGAGACCATCATCTATTAATCGTCCGTAACCTACTTAATCACTTTGAGTAGTTAAAGAGCCCACGATCATGGTCGAGACATTTGACCAAATGGCCACGCCACGGATGGATGATCACCAAAACTCTTCTTTCATGGTGCGGAAGCAGCCTTTAATTGCGTCGAAGACGAGATGGCAGGCCCACTGAGATGGATTTCAATCATAAACTTTCAATTTTAGCCCCACCAACAAGTGATCCAAAAAAACGGGCCCCTCTTCAAGAAGCTTAACCGAGGAGGATATCATCAACTCACGGTTCATGGTGATGAAGTTTCGATACAACATAATAGTGGTATTACCGTGACCTACAAGTAGGGCTGTCAAAGGGCTGAGCCAGTTTAGACAGGGCTAGGTGGTTCTTACCCAACCTCCAAAAATGCATTGTCAGGCTTGGTGAGCCAGCACTACCTAGACCTACCCTTGAGGGTGGGCCGAGCTAAGGCTGGGCTCGGGGTTCAAAAAAAGAAAATTAGTATTTAATATTTTTTTCCTACCAAGTAATAAGTGTTGACTTGTACAAAAAAGAAAAAAATGCATATTTTAACAAAAAAAAAGTATTAAGTGTAGACAATTCTAATAGAATAAAGTCATTCGTGCATCAATGACTTGGACTCTAGAACCTAGATATATAATTTTATTTATTTTGTCAAATAAGTTAAATGGTTAAAGAGTCTGTAATATCTCACAAGTTTAATAGGAATTTCTACATATATACCAGAGCATTCTGGCAAAATTTTATATTTAAGAAATTTAAATAATTTACATTCTTAACTACATTTAATTCATTGACATTATTTTTCAAGTTAACACTGATCTCACTATTAAGTGTTGTTAGATCTCAAACACAGAAGTACATGCACCTAAAAAATCACTAATAGTTTAGACTTTATACATGTACTTAAAAAATACTATTAATTTAGGCTTACAAATATAGGAGTTGTAATTATCAAATAAAAGGATATTTGAATCACCCTATATTCTTGAACTTGCATGCACATACGAACTACCTTTATGAATTGGTTCATATTCCAAGTCATTGTATAATGAAAAAAGTATATCCTTATTAACAGTGCACCCCATTTGCACAAGTAAGAATATATAAAAAGCTAAAGTAACAAGTACAACTTGAAAAGGACCTTAAGCAACCGAGCAACATTTTCTTTTCTTTTTTTTTTTTTTCGATGACGCAAGATATCCTTCTCTAATACAGCCTTCAGATCTTTAGCCTTCGGCCCGAGGGTTTCCAATTATAATGAGCAAGAATTATTTTATAAGATGTATATACATAGCTACATACATAGTGCCCAGATAACATAAGAGGCAAGAGTTCAATTCAAGACTTTGGAGAGCAAGCCCATGACTCAAACCAATTGAGCCTATGCCTTGACAACATTTTGTGCAATACTTAATACTTATGCATTAAGTATAATAGATAAGTTAAATAATTAAATAGAGAAAAATGTATAAAAATATGCATAAGTACCAAATTTTAAGGGCATTCTGTAATGGGTATGGGAGTATGAAAGCACCCTTATACCCCTATTTTATTACTGTTTAATGATTTTATAAGGGCATTTTAATATATATTTACAAATATAAATATATATTATATAAAGGAAGATAATTAAGTGAAAACTTGTTCTCACCATGCTTCTGTGAGAACTAGTGGTGCATCCCTACAACCCAATCAAACCGGGTACAAATATAGAACCTTTTGATAGTCACTAATGCCAAGGTCTGACACCGATCCAAAAGGGTTTGACCGTTGGATGGAAAGTCAAAATTTTTTTTTTATACAAAGCTGCTAAACTTGTGCGCCATGAATGAAGAAGTCAAGTGCATGAGATTAGAATCAAACTTGATATCTACGACGCTCTCACATAGATCTTTCCATCGCCCCTAATCCCATCTCCAAATGAAATCCACAAGTAGACGACATAAAAGTTCTCAAATAACCCCGTGAGAACGGTTCTCACGGGAACAAAACCCATAAATAAAATAAAGAAACAATAAAAGAGTCATGGCTAAGGGCAGCGGGCGAATACTGTCCAAGCCCAGCCCTCAAATTTTAGGGGTTGCCAAAAATTGTCTATGCTCGGCCCTAAGGCTTTTTCTTAAAAATAGGAACTCATTTTAAGGGCATTTTGAGGGCCTGGTCCCCTCGTCTCCAGGCCAAATCACTTCCGGCCAGATCCTAACCCATATAACATATATGGTGCATCCCCTTCACTGGGATAACGTAAGCAAATTAACAAGTTGATAGCCTGGATCCAAAAATTAAGAGTAATTTCAGCTAAACCAGAAACACCGTCAAGAGTTATAAAAGTTCTAAATAGAAAAAGTGGAAAAGAAAAACTGAGTAGCGTGGCCGTCAATTATTTTTATAATCCATTTGAGGGGAAGACAAAAAGCTGATGAATCCAGTCTACTGGATGACAAGGCCATAAATACAAAAATCCTGGACGCAAACAATGTTGGATTCAAGAACTTTGAAAACTGAAAAAGGGAAAATAAACCGGCCACCAAAAGGCTGTTCGATGCTACACAGTGTCACGGAAACCGTCTCATCTCACCCACTTTTATTTATCAAGGAAAAGCTTGTATCCTTGCATCAATGGTCATCGTCACCATGGCCATCAGGTGGTCCTCCCTCGCCAATTACTTCCAGCTGTAAATCATTCAGGACACAAATCACCAAACAATCTCCAAACCCAAAATGCAATGGGGTCAATGTAACAACTCAAAAGTAAACTACACTAATAACACAATGCAATAAATAGGAATAAGAGTCCAGACTCAGGACTTCCCAGCATCTAGATGTGGATATATACATCCATCAGATGCATCAATACCTTGATAAAGTACAGAGAGTTAGAAGAATGAAGAACCAAGTATAGAAAGGAACTGTTAATTCTGTATTAATGAGGTATTATGAAGTATATCAGAAACAAAATAATTAAGCAAAATAACAGGTGTGATGCAGGCTAAGCATATTGATTACTCGTTACTTAACAGAATATAAAGACCCAGCAGACCAGTATCGTAGCTGTGAGCTAATGGAACATGCTACAGAACAGGCATCTATGGATAAATGATTGTTAGACCCATATTCTATATAATAATTATTTGAACTCCACTCAAATCATCATCATCGACTGCCAATTCGGGCTTGGTGGAAAAAGTCAAGAGAAACAGTATCTCTCATATGTGATTTTACAATTTTTGCACCACCCCAAATCATCTTTTCTAAAAAAACACTGAAAAGATGCATTAAAATTTATGTTAATTTGGGCTTATAAATAAAAGATAAAGAAATGGTATAAGCTGAACTTTTCACTTTGCAATAATTTTTTATTTTTAATGCTCAAACTAGTGTTAAGCAAAATACAATATTGCTCAACTGGACCTGCGCAAGTCTTAACTGATCCCATGCTTTGGGAACTGTGGGACCTAAGTTGAACCTTGAGCTTCTAAAATTCACCAAGCAATGGATAAGGCAACCAAGGAAACCATTTCATTTTAACAGTTTTCAGTTTTTGGTTCTCACTCACACTTGACAATTATAATCAAGTGATCTCTGTTTACCTTGAAATATTGAGAACACACGGGACACTCAAAAGGCTTCTCTTTCTCCAGCCAAAACCACACAACATCATGCTCATCCTCTGCATACAAAACAACTAATTAGATTATATGCCTAAATAGAAAGGGTTAGGGCCTCTTTGGCAACACACAAAAATGATTTTTGACAAAAACAACTTTTTAAATAAATCTCCAATATGTTGCTTCAACCCTCATTTCAATAATAAAAGCCATTTTTTCCAAATTCACATTGTTAGTAAAAATTTATCTCCAATAAGTAAGATAGAATAGAAATACTCATAAAGACAAGACGGGATACTAAGGCCACTTATTTTTAAACCCTCTACTCTTTTACTTCATTCCATAATCTTCGTTTCTTCCAGAATACGCACTTTTAGCATGAAAGTTTATTTTTAAGAAATACCATCACAAGTGAATCATTTTTAAGAAATGAGACAATAATTTTTTGTCAACAAGAAGAAAGCATTTTCCAGCCATGATGCATGGATACTTCAAAATGGGTAACATATCATGTCGTATCATATCCGATACTTCACTTTTTACGTGTAAAATCCATGTACTTGCCATGTCCCTACTATATCCATGCCGTATATGAGCATTATAGTTTTCCAGCACTTCATTTTTTGCCAAGACACAACTAACACACATAATTGGTGGTTCTTAACAACACCAAAAACAACCCACCCTAAAATTTTGATGCAGCCTCCGTTGTCATAATTGATTCAGACTGTCCATTTTGGTCTCTTTTGATAAAATGATTACAGATAACCAATCATAGAGGCACAAGTTGCAGCCATGTTATTGATAGACTAAACTGATGATGGGGACCATTCATTTTGGTTGTTATTAGTCATCAAAGAGACTTTTAAGTGGCAACGATAATACAAGCTGGAGCCTCTGCATGGTCAAAATTGATCTCTATAATCATAATTGACCAAACAGTACTTTGATTACCATCAACCAGTGATAAGGTCATCTGATAAAGCCATTTTTTTACCAGCATGGATATCCAAGGTGGAAACCCTGTGATTGAAGTGAAAGTCAAAATCAACAATCACACGTTCAAATTGATATGCACAGTCCAGCTGTGTCGACAGAAGTGGATGGTTAGAGTCAACCAACGTTGAAAACCATGAGCAATCTAAGGTGGGGTCACATGCCCGAGGATCTATATCAATGGAAGAATCCTACTTTGTTGTAGTTGACCAGGCTGTACATTTTTTTTTTAAATGATAATATGATTCGACTCAACCTTGTGGTTGTGACAATGAACACTTTCCTAACTGTGGTACGGGCTTGTCACATTGTTCCTATCAATTGGATGGTTAGATACTCTTGCTTGAATTAACAGGAACACTGAACAAGATGGGGCCTGATGGGTAAATCCATGGGGTCTGATAAGATTCTAAATCAATAACAAGTCTGCTTTTGCAATTAATCTAGACTATCATTTTAATAGCATTGATTCTATGGTTGAATCATCTGTTCATATTTTGACACCAGCAATCTTGAAGACAGGACTTCTGTTATTGCAAGCATGAATCAAAACAAAACTATTCATTTTGGTCAACATAGTCCAGATAGATAAATCATCTATCGAAGTTCATAAATCATCACACTTAAAAACAAAAAAACATAAAATCTGTTCTAATAACATATGAAAACAGAATTTTGCAAGTAAATTGTCAACTATAAAGCAGGGGTACTTCTAAAATGTACATGTACCCGTACCGAGTACATACCCGGTATGAGTACAGCACAAAACATACTGGGTACGGTCAAATGTACCTGATATGTTTTGACTTTGTAAGTACGGGGAATCATACGTTCATGGGTACGTTCCCGGTGCTTTTGTAAGAGGTTTTTTTTATTGTAAAAACTTTTGTAAGAGTTTGAAAGAGCTAACATTGAAATTTTAACTTTAGCCCTAACCCTTCTCAACGAACTCTCAATGAACTTAAAAGGGAAAAGGTTTTAACCCTAACCCATCTCCAACCTCCTAGTCTCCGGTAGAAAAAAAAAAAAAAAAAAACAAAAAGAAGGAAGAAGAAGAAAGAAGGAATGCTAGATTATGAAATATAAAAAATAATACTAGTGTTGCCCTTTTTTTTCATTAGGTTAAATTTGTAATGGCATTAAATAATTGCTGGCTTGTTGCATATAAGGATTCTAACCTATTTCAATTATTAGCTTATTACATTATTAAAATTTTTAAAAATATAATTTTTTAATGAACGTACCCCAACCATACACGTATCCTATTTTTTAAAGATTTTGCCATATCGGCGTAGTAGTACCCATGCTTCATAGATTGTCATTTTAAGATGATATTAAATATGTTAAGCCAACCAAGTGCTAAATATTCTACAAAAGCAATGTTTCCAAATCATCACTAATTGCCAGAATACATATCAAAACAAGCCACTTAATTAAAATTAAAAAATTTACAATTAAAATAATTTACCATGGAGAGTGATAGAGAAGGAATTGAAAGCCAAATCAACTTACCACCTTCACCGCCGGGACATCCAACTATTCTTTTGTCATAATAGGATTTCACGATAGCAGGTGCTTCCTGCAAATAGATTGGAAATCAATATAATTAAACCATAAGGCAATTAAATAATAATGTTTTCACAATAAACAGGCAGCACAACAACATTAGCAAGCTTATGGGCTATCATCAAGCCTGTTGAGACAGAGGAATCATATATTCTTTAATCCAGTTTGCTATCCTCAAGCCCCTTTTTTTATGATGGGGAACCACCCCGACCCCACCTCACAAACGATGTAGGGCTGTTGGTAAAACCCCGGATACTTGACACCACCCATAATGGTTAAGGCACTTAGAGAGGATTCAAAGCGTGGACCTCTAGTACAGTACTAGACTTCCCAACCATTACGAAATATTTAAGGATGGAAAAACATTTGAGGATGGGTAAAGGATGTGTACAAGTTATGGACTGGTGATCTTACTGCCAACAACTAATAAAATGGAGTGCTACCATTCCCCAAACTAAGCTGCTTATTGAATGTCTACGGCTTTAAGCCATCCACTTCTAATTGTTGGCAGTTTTTGATCTGTTGAATATAGATACTATGGTGTTACATTTTTTAATCAGTGTTTTGTAGGCAGTTCATTAAATAAGGAACACTAAATACATGGAATTACATGGAAAGGAAGTGAATTTCCAAGAAAGGTGGAAATTTTGCCATGTGGCCTTAGGTTGTTTCCACACTGCTAATTTCCACAAAATGCAATATAAAAATTTTCAATTAGAAGTTTGATGACTGAAAAAATCCATTCTAAGTGCCTCTTCTTCCCTTCTTTAATGGTACAAGTGCACAAGAAGCCTGAAGGAACTTATCAAAGATCCTCCATGTCCTTACTAGACTATGTCAACAACTATAATACCTCTGTTGTTGTAGTCAATTTAGTCTTCATGTTAGTCTCCAAAGATTATGGTCAGGTTCATCTAAACAATGTAGTTCTTAATGACATAGGAAATCTAGGTGGGCCCACATGATTCTGGTCAAAGATTGAAGATAGTTGCTGTAAATGATTGGATCAAGATAATAGGATGGCGACCATAGAATATCCAAGTTGGGGCCCCTATGATTTTTTTTTTTAAATGATTAACTCACATATGCAAAGGAGGGGGAAGAGGCAAGGTTTGAATCCTTGACCTCCCAATGAGAACATGAACTCCTTAGTCCTTACCACTAGGGTAAGGAGCTGTTCTCAATCGGGCCCCCATGATTGACAGTCAAAACCTATAATTGAACGTTTATTCTTGTAATCACTTCTGACTTTCCATTGGTGGTGCACATAAACAAGTTGAGAAGAACCATCCAGTAAAAATTCTTCTTGAGTGGCCATTCAATGTGTGAGACATATAAATAAAATACATATATTTTATTATGGGATTTTATCTGGTGTGATGGGTGAGATGAACCCTATATGGCCACCCGAGGGCGGGGGCCATGAAAATCATGGTGGAGAAGGGCGATGGAAAGAACTAAATGAGAATAATTACTGCAAAATATCAAACCAATTAGATCATCCTAACCCCTTGATCTATGACCCTTAAGTTTGATAGTTTTCAGAGGCCTTTTTTTTTTTTTTTTGGAATTAATTCCAATCCAACAGCGAGTGATGGTCGGATGAGTGTAGTCAAATTAAATTCAATCCAACGGTGAGTAATGGTCGGAAGAGTGTCAAATTTGGGCTTTGGGTGGGGGTGGTTGCAGTTAGTGTGTGGGGGCAACTGAATCCCAGGTGGGCCACCTAACACCTTCTTCTCACCCATCACCCCATAAGCCCATTGCACCAGATCAAAAGTATGCATGTAGATGTGTACTGAATTCTCAAATTATTATTGACATGATCTTTCTATTTATCGCAGAAATCTTCAAGATAAAACCAGATAGATGGGATACGGCTAGCATTATGATATGCATCCTCGGGCAACATGGATAGTCAACGGGCGGTACTTGTTATCGTGTGATGTATTTGATGTACCTGCACATCTGACACTAAATAGGGTACAAAATAAAGAAAACAGCATCCAGATCATTTACTTCAATCAATAGGTATTACCAAGTTGCCACTTTCTTAGCCATGAAAGAGCTTTTAGCCTTTTACCCTTAGGTGCAAAACAGCTCCCCTCGAGGCAACAAGGACAGTATGTTTGCACTAGTAAAAACATTTCACTTCAAGATGCATCTCAAACAGATTTCATTCATGACACAGTACAATGTGTGCTCAAATAATGATTTCTGTACACATTTTTATGCTAATGCAGATATTAGATCTATCACCGAAGGCACCAGAGCCCGAGATGCAAGATAGATATATCTTCTGATAAGAACAAGCTGCAGTATTTATAATTCTGGTAAGTAAAAACCCACCACGTCATTAAGCTGACCAGTTAAGAGGTTCAAAGATAAAAAGCATTAAACTTCTCAATATCAAAACAGTATGGTTTTTCCAATAATAGAAGCTAGACTCAATAGTCACTACACTGATCAAGTAATATTCTTCCCAGTTTATCAGTCAATCAACCTCACATGAATACGAAGGGCAAACCTTTCCCCAAACAGAGCTGTAAAAAATCAAGTTCCAAGTACAGCATTTTAAACAAAGTAAACCAGCTAAGGTCTATCTTTTTTCTGTTTTAATGACAACTCTTCTCATATCGAGGCAATGAGTCATAGGGTGAAATTTAGCACTGCATTTGTGGGCATCAGTCTGTCCCCTTTTCAGGGGTCATTCAGTCGAGCTCGTCATGCACAATTGGAAAGAGGTGGCTGTGCAGTAGTGTGATGGCTAGAGAATTATAGATCAGTCCCTTTTGGTGGTTTCTGGGATTGTGCCTATTTCTTTTTGCTTACTTGGGCCTTTTCTTGTTTCATTTGCTTCTTTGTCCTCTTGTTTTCTTTGTCTTTTCAGTTCATGCCTCTTGTACTGATTAGTGTTCTTTTTTTTTATTAATTTAAGTTACTATTTGAAAAAAAAAAAAAGGTCTATCTCTTTATTGTAATCACCAAAAAATGTTTTTTTTTTTACTCCACATACAGAATGGGAAAACCGTAGTGCAGGGTTTAGTTCTTCATTCTGTTTTACTAAAATTTTCAAACATGGAAAGCTTGACCCTAGACAGATGGTATAATGCTTCACTGATGAAAATATCAATGATCTACGGTTAAAGAATGGACAAGTTTGAAATATTAATAACAGAGAATCAATGAAAAAACTATTAATTAAAGAGAATATTTTGATGTTTTTTTGTAGGGGGAGCATCTTGCAAGAAATCAGAAATTCCTTTTGGAATGACAGCTTTATTACTTACTCTTCATTGTCACCAACAAGTTTCATGTGCGCTCACAAATGTGTGCATAGAACACCGAGGGTGGGATGTAGGGGTGTGGGAAGAGAGCTTTCATGTACCATGGTTAGAAACATGGGACATACGTGATGCAGGACCTAAAACTAATGGATGATATGCAAAGAGAGGGAGATCAATTTCAAAATAATATGCACACTAAATCACATAGATTGGCACCAGCACAAAGCACAAATTAATTTCAGCAATAGGTATTTATTTTGATTCGTCATACAAATCGGTCCCGCGAATGTGTTCCCCAAATCAGGAGATGGATCTTGCGGAAGAAGAACTACCGCCCATTCTAGGGATTTTTAAATCAACCAAATTTCAGATCTGAAAGTAGTAAATTCCGATCCGAATGTGGAAATTCAGCAGTTGGTTACTAACAGTACTGATCTAAGGTTCAAATTAATATTCCGATCTGTCCAAACTTGATTTAGGTTCAGATCTACAGGCTATTTGGACTGTATTTCTTGAGGTTTCAGATCTGGTTGTAAGGCTTATGATGTCCAGAATTCAGATCTGGGACTGTTAGGATGACTTCTCTTCTTAACCCAAGATTGGGCTGGTTTTAGAAGAAGAGAGGAAGGGTTTCTTGGACTGAAAGGCTGGATGTTCTTTACCAAAAGAAAAGAAGGAGGAAGAATACCTTAGAGAAGATGATTTACTTGGCCTCACGCCAAACTCCTCAACTAGGGCGAGGAATATCCAAAATCTCTCAAGAAGACTTGAGAAGCTTTCAGCAAGAAGAGAGTTCTTTCATTCATCAATAATGGCTTCTCCAAGATGGAGTTACATATTAAAAGAAGAGGAAACTCAGCCCTAATCAACCAACGGCTGAGATTTAAAGATCTAACTTCTACTTAAGACAAAAGACATAAAATAAATAAAACAAAAAAGGAAAAACAAAGTGGCCGAATGGGGGGAGGGAGGACTTGCGCATGGGAAAACGTGCACAAGTCCCCCTTGCACGCATATCATTGCTGGAATTTAAGTTGTGGGCCCTCCTCTCAATGTATTGAAATAAAACTACATATATTGGGACCCTCCTTTTATTACATAACTTAACCAAACAACTTGGGACCCTTATTAAAATTAAAACATCATTAAAACAGCAATAATTCTTCTCCCTTGGCACATCCCAAGGTGGGGCCTTCTACTTGCATGCCTTGGGAACCCTCCAACGATGGATCTTCATCGATGCTATGATCCAACGGTGGATCTTGTAATCCAAGATGAATTAACCCTAGAAAAGGATAATCCATCCAAATTGGGGCCAAGTTACGTGCTTTACTTCTTGATTTGATGCCCCCATCAATACGGACATGGTATCTAGCAGTTAAATAGAAAAACTCTTAAAGTCAACCTCGATTGATGGATAAGACTATGACAGCGATGTTGATGATCAAGCTCCAATTAAGCATTAAACAGCTTCTTAGTTTTACCAAAGGTCCCAGGAACTCGATACAGGAGTTAGAGGTGGCACAAGCGCACAATCAAATGTAGAAATAAACAACTTTATGACCCAAAGTTAGCTGGCCGAGGATAAAAGAAAAAAACAAGTCAGGAAGCATAACTCTTTAATTTGCAATTTTTAGGAGGATAGCAGTCTAATATAGAATCAAAGGCAATCCACAAGGTTAACACAACAACTAATAATAGACAGGCTGGAATGATGAAACAAGATAAGATAAATTCAATGGAACTCATTGCACAAGGTAGTAGTGCAAACGGCACAGATCTCATGTCATGTGAACCAATGGTGCAGAAGATTAAAGGTTCACCCGAAAGAATGTTTCAAGGAGAAGTATTTTCTTTCAACGCAAGTCCAAGATTTCCTTGTTAGGGATTTCAATAGCCCCCTTTCAAAAGCATTCCTAAATGAGACCAACCACCACTGATTACACCCCAAACAATACCCAACATGCACGGAGAACTTATAATTAAAATGTTGCTTCTTTCAACTAAACTTGACATTCTAAATTTGTCTCCTAATAAGATATGAGTTATAAAATTAATACTTTAACACCATTAAATGCAAACTTAAAATAGATGTGCAATAGAAAAAGACAACACGCAAGAGAGGACTGCCACATACTTGGGGCCCAAACAACATTGCACACAATGGATCCGAAGGACCTAATGGACGGATGAGTTTTGCTTCAATCGCAGACCATTGGGAATCCATCATGAAGTGAGAGTGGTATCGTGAAATAAGAGGTCCACATGGTTATCATTATTGCCTTCATCAAGACCTTATCCTGCTCTCACAAAAAAATAAACCGTGTTATCCTACCATCTGGGGTAAGCCTTGTGAATTTTTCTTTTGCGCTCGACTATGTAAAGTCACGCTCTTTGTGACTCCATAGCTTCATGCCTTTCCTTGCTACTTCATTCCAGGTCTTTCTAAGTCCCACCATTCCGCTAGTTCCTTGGACGTATAACACTTAAATACATTGTATAGAGGTTTCTAATCTATTGTGTATATATCAAACCATCAAAAACAACATTCTTTTTCTTTTTTAGAGCCATCCGCAGGTTTCATCTTGCGTATCACATACCCATCTTACCATACATAATGGTTCCTTTTTCTTCCATTATTTTTTAAGAGCCACCTGAAGGTTTCATCTTGCGTGCTCATTCATATTTATATCCTCTTCAGTAACTCCATATATCCATCTTACCATATGCATCTTATCCATATTTATTTATTTTATTGTCAATTCTTCACTGCCCCCACGCAACAAAGTAGGTCTAAGCTGCACTTATAGTTTCTTTAACTCCTCTTTAATTGAAGCGATGCCCATCTATCACACAACTCTCCAATAGATCCACTTTACCAATCCGTCCAAATCACATTTGCAGTATCAAACTATAACCCTCTAGTTTATTCTGTAGTAGCTGCTAGAAATTGACATCTATCACATTGTGCACTCATTTATTTCAATTTTAACCAACTAGTTTTCATAATCCTCAACCATTAACCTTGGACTTCATATATTTTGCCTTTTTTCTGCAAATTTTTAACCCCTTAGGCTCAATAGTCTTTCTCCAAAGTTCTAACTTGTCATTTACTCGCTTTCTTATCAAACTAATGAATGTCAAATTTTCTACAAATAACATAAACCAAGGAACTTTATCTTGAATATTTGTTGTCTAATTGTTCATGAGCAAGGCAAAAAAAGAAGGGCTCAAAGAGGGATCTTGATCAATCCAACTTGAGTGATGTAAACAGTTCTCACTCTCATTATCCCCCTTCGCACAAGTATGTGACCATTGGGGATGCATGTTTCTCTTCAATGCCCGTTAAAAAAGCTAACTAGGCACCCTGCGTATAACTTTTCTAAACCAATAAAAGTCACACAAATTTTTCTTGTTCTCTCCAAAGTTTGTCATGAGTTGTCTTGATAGGAAAATGACGTTCACAGTAGATCTACCTGGCATAAAATCCTAATTAGTTCTCTAAAAAAAATTGATTCTTGTCATAATAGTTGCACTCTCTTCAGAAGTCTCTGTGCCTCAAAAGTTTGATAGCTTTGATAGTTTGAATAGTTCTGTATATCTCATTTATTGTTGTAGAGAGAAACCACTATGCTCACCTCCATCCTTTCTTATATTATCTGCTCTCCCCTAGTTATTGTGCATTCTTAAACCTAACGTTCTTTTAAGAAGCCCCTTCCATTTTCACCTTGAGTGCATCTTAAATGATCAAGATCTCTAATTTCCCATTCTCCGATATTGGAAAGCCTATAAATACACCATAATATATTTACTTAAAATGATTCTTTTAAATTCTCAACAAGTAAATTTCGCCTTTAATTTGCTAAAAAATACATCAACGTTGTCATAAATGAGTGCGGTAACTGAGACTAATTGTATTCATGCAAGATAAGTTTTAAGAGAGAGAGAGAGAGAGAGAGAGAGAGAGAGAGAGAGAGAGAGAATCAATGACATATGGAAAAGAAGCATGCATAAACATGATAATGCTTATACCATGATAAAATCTAGAGTGAACAAACTATGACAAATTTTCTGCAGTTCTACAAAATGAGTAATTAAATGTATATCTCATAAACAGGTACACTCTATTGGATGTCATATAAAAAACCCATAAATAAAGTTTATAGTTAGTTTTATTCCGTGACTGGGATTAGGAACCTCAGATATTAGCAAATTATTATTTTTCTAAGAAATCAATAAACTAAATGAAGGAGCTTTGGTTTGAGGATACAGAACAGTGATAAAAAGTGGCCTGGGTGGAAGGAACATGCCACCAAAAAGACTTAAATCTGATGATCCTAATCGTCTCATTGAGAGCTAAAAATAAATAAACAGTTAAGAAGAGCCACTGAACTCAGGAAAAAAAAAAGAGATCAAGATCAAAATCCAAAATCCAAAAAAAAAAAAAAATAGGGCCTTTTGCCATCCACACAGTTCATCTCTGATCACCCAACTATAAATGTTCTCCATTAGATTAAATTAAGCAGGAACTATACATATGCTGAGGCACAGTACCTAATGTTTCTTTAAATATAATGAGCGCAAACAATTTCAGAAGAATGCATGAATTTAAACCATGCAAACAACATCTCAAATATGTTAGCACACATACTCTGGTGCATTTAGATGCATCACATACCAATACTTGTTATCATGCTTTGACATCAAATAAAATGCACATCCATAGATGATGCGTCTAGGCATGGCCAAAACAAAGGAACCAGAAAGGCTATCATCATTTTTTTATTGTCTCTTTTCTAGCCCAAAATAATATATAAAAAAATTAGAGAGAGAGAGAGAGAGAGAGATGTTTTTCTGACCTGAAATGCACCTTTGCTCTTGCCTACATTCTACACACTTGAGAATTTCCATCATCTCACTGTAGCAATAAAATCCTAATAGCTGATTTAGGGCCATTTGCCCACTTTGTGCTGAAACCCTAGTAATTAATCTTTTTCCTGCTTAGCCTTTTTGTGTGCTCCAATAGGTGAAATAAAATTTTACTGCTTTCAAAAGTAAAAAATAAAAAAGATTCCATCTAAAGAGCATTAAAGAGGCGATTAGTGGATGGTCTAAGGCGGGATCTAGATGGGACTATCAATTTCCAAGAAGATAACTTACTTGGTGGTGGGTGTGTAATCATTTCCTAGTTCCTACCAACAGGGAGATCGAATGATGGCCCCTTGTAAATCTTCACCTTTTATTCTCACTTCTAGCCTTTTTGATAGAAAGGTATTCCTTATAAAAATCCCAGGAACTTGACAATTGCCAAAGAAACACATCTTCCAATTGCTTGGACTCACAGCATCAAATTTCACAGCTTACATTAAAAATACTCACCATACCCACTATTTTGCCATAACAATAAAATCATAAGTCATAACCAACGAAAGTGAATCCAACACAAACCTTGGTGCCAAATGGACCAACAGGAGCATCCATGTCAAACCGCTTTTGTCCCTGAAAACGAAAAAAACAGAAAAAAAAACCCAAGGAAATTCAGTTGTACATGCAAATCACAAAAAATAAAAAGCAAAACCATGCAAACATTCTTGATATACCTCGAGTTCAGCCTCGAGCTCCTCGCGCTCATGCCCGGTTGCAATCGGCATTATATCTTCTACTTTCTTCTTCCCAACACTAGTATCTACTCAAAAACCCAAAATAAATACATCAACAATCAACAAGCAGGCATCCAACAATCCTCACTGGATCCAATCAAACTAATCAAAAGCAGAATCCTAAAGCCCCGCTTTTGGGTCAACATTTCTCAATGACCCAGTACAGAATATCCACATAATACTCAGATTCAAGCCAGTATCGCTAATATGCCGTAAAAAATACCGATATGGACCGATTCCGACATACAAATACAACTATTTCGCATTTCTGGCTGAAAATGAAATCACCCCAATATGACCCATATAACCACCGATAAAAAACGCCGAATCGGCCGATATGTACCAATATTTTCGCCCGATCGATCCGAAATCCGATTCCTGACGTCAATCTGGAAGGACCCGTGCCTTAAAATGCATATCATATGAGAGAAGATGTAGAGATAGAGATTGGGGTTTTGTTACCTGAAACGGAGGTGGAGAAGGGAAATGACGGGGATGAGATGAAAGAGGGGTTTCTGATGAGTCGTACGCCGTTGGATCGGGGAATGTTGAGGGCGGCGGACCGCCATGATGGGGCTAGGGTTTGGAGCTGAGCAGAAACCCTTCTCCACATTGTCTTTCTCAGGGCGCCCCGCAGACAACAACTGATGCTTAGTTCCTTGAAGACGCTTTGGCTCGCGCGCGCGCGCGCTCTCTCTCTCTCTCTCTCTCTTTCTCTTTCTAAGCAAATGGCGAGGGTTTTGATTGAGAGATGAAGAAGTCGAAGATGTATAGCCGTAATATCCACCTGCGAGGATGGAGGCAAGGGAGTGAATGGAGCCCACCTGAGATAATCATAGCCGTCGCTCAATATAATTGATTGAATTTTTTTCGGGCAGTTATTTTTGGCAATGATATCACTGGCCCTTGGGGCACGTTTGGATGCCAATCCTTAGAAAGTAATACCCTTTGATTTCTTTTTATTATAAAAAGATTTAAATTTAGCTGAAGCCGAAAAAAATTTAGGGAAGATTGTCACAATCCACTTAACACATAAAAAATCATCTATTAATTCCTCCGTCTCCGCCTTCTTATATCGAATTTTGTAAATTTATTTAGCCAAATAGGTAATTGAGAGTGAATCATATGTATTTTTCAAACTTGGGTTACAGTAATTCCTCTTAAAAAAAATCCTATCCTCCTCTTAAAAAAAATCCTTAAAGAGTATAAGATTGTTCCAATTGAATGAAGAAATCCTCTAAATATATAATTCCTCCTGATTTATCAAACATTTAGAGTCTTTATAAAGCAAAAAGGATTCATGAGTTTCTTATGGCCCGGAATAATCCCCTGGGCCCTTTCTGGTTTTTTTAACCCTTTCCCCATTCATTTTTCCTATCCCTCATCTAATCTTCCATTTCCTCTTCCTCGTGTTCCATTTGAATTTTGTTTGGGGCATCAAGGGTAAAACCAAGAAAAAGAAAAAAAAGAAAGAAAAAACAAAAACAAAAGAAATAAAAATGGAAAACAGGAAGAAAATAGAAAATAGAAGAAGAAGAACACGAGATATGAAAACATTATTTGAGAAAGAAAGGATAAGAGTAGTTTAATGAAATGTGGAAAAAGAATAGAAAGAAGCAAAATAAATGGAAAAACATAAAATAAAGGAAATCAAAATAAAGAATTGAACCAGTGAGAAAATGGAGAAGAATAACTTATTTTATCTGCAATTTACTTCGGGTATTAAGAAAAGCACAATGGCCTAGCTCGATGATTCGAAAATGCTAAGCCTCACGTGGCCCAATCCTCTTGTTTTTCTAATTATATATATATATATATTAAAGCTGTAAAAATGAAGGCTTGTGGAGGATGCCACATCAGCTCCAATTTTTTCCATTTTTTCTATAGTGCCATGTCAGCTATTAAGAAAATTACACATAACACCAAAAATTACCAACTTCCCTATATTCACTCCCTCTACCACCTCACTTCCCTAAAACCCGTCCTTTCTTTACCAAAATTTTAAATTATTTCCTAAAATCTATCTCTCATCCACCCAACTTCCCTAAAATTCCTATGATTTAAAACAAGGCAACTAAATCTCTAAGATATAACAAAAAGCCTAAGAAAATTGCTTAGTTTTGGAGAGAAAAAATGGGCTATCAATTTTATGAATTTAGAGAGGATCAAATCTCATGGGAGGATAGGGATTTATTTTTTTTATTTTTATGTCTAAATTGTTTTGCACCATCCTATTGCATGCCTTTGGATTTCTTCATTGGATATTGATGAGCTAAAAGCTCAAATAATACATGCACAGTTTTTTAAATTTTTTTTAATTAATAAAAAATTTTAAAAATTCACAACTTGTGCACACACATATTTATAGTGCCTAGGGACTTTCGAGTTTCCAAATCTCATACACATTTTTCCCATTGAGAAGCTCTGCGCAAATTCTTCATTGGTTGTGATCTTTCAATAGATTATTTATTTGAAAAGCCTAGATGGATTTTTGATTTTGTAGCGTCATCCTTTTTAGAAACATTATTGATTGTAGAATCATCCTCTTTAGATTTATTTTTTCCTCTTTTTTTAATCCGTATGTCATTATTATTATTATTTTACTCAGAATCCACCGAAAGAGAAAATTTAGTAGAAAAAAGCAATCCCAAAAATAGATTAACTCAAATAATGGCCATTTGTAAAGAGATTATATACTATAAATTAAAATCCTACTTTCTTGTTATTACATATAGAAGAATGTAAGTAATTTTTTTGTAATTAAATATTAAAAGTAAAATTTAATCAATTTATTTTTCTAAATTGTTATGTTCTTTTATCTAATCCTATTGTCTTCTAGCATTTATTAAAAATAACCACAGTGAATTTCTTTTTATAGTTATAATTATTATTTTAATTTAATATAGTCTTTATTTTAACCTAGGTAGGCTTTTGTTGCTAGTTGAGTGTGCAAAATATTAACCCCTTTATATCATCCTAACTCCTTGATTTAACGCCCATACATTAATTTGATGGTTTTGAGAGATATCAGAACTTTTTCTCAATCCAATGGTGAATAACATTAGATGGATGAGTGTCAAAAATAGGCTTGTGCTAGCTAGTTTATATATCTATATATATGAATTTATTTGAGCATTTGTAGGTTTGTTTGTGCAATAATTATTGTGTGAATTTTATATAGTTTGTATGTTATTCGTACATTAATTTTTTCCCATATTTGTCATGTGGTTTTTGTGTAAATAAGTCGCGGGAATGCGTGCTTCTTTTGTAATTTTTATTCCAATTGTTTGTCTATCTATTAATTGTTGTATATGTGGATATTTTTGTTGGACCTTGGAGGGAGTTAAATAGGGCAAAATAATAATAAAACAATTAAAACAGCACGCACCACCAAGTCTGCAACAAATAACAAATACTAACAAACAATAGTGTCCCAAATATGCATAGTAGACTAGCGAGCATTATGGATGGTAGACTAGCGAGCATCTATTTCACACCCCGTGCAACAAATACAGCACACCCTACTTAGATTTGGTTGTATTAAGATTTGATTGTGCGAAGGATAAACTCTACAAAACTTGTTTGACAATATTATATTAAAATATTTTATTGATAATATGTTGTACATAACTTATTTGATAACGGTATAAAAATGGTTTCTAATAAAGATAAGCAAGAGAATTATAAGATCTACAATGTGAGATTCACCCTTTAATGTTTGTGACACTCTATTATTGGCATACTGGAACCTACTTATAAAAGTTACAATGTAGTACGCACATTTAAAAGTTAAAATATGAGGCCTATATTCATAAGATTTATAAGGTGGGCCCACATTTATAAGAATTATAATGTGGGCCCATATTATTTAATGTAAATATATGATCTATTTTTATAAATTACTGCATGACACACACCTTTATAAATTAGAATATGGTTCCATGTTCATAGGATCTATAATATAATTCCACCTTTTGTGATTGTGATTATGTGACATGCATTTAGAAACTACAAAGTGAGGCCAGAAACAAATATATATATATATTTGTGATTTTGTACATAGGATTTACATTTAAAAATTACAATGTGGTGCCCACATTTGAAAATTATAATAAATTATAATATAGGGTTATCTTGTTTGTTGATTGTGAACACGAGACCTACTTTAAAAATTACATAGTACCTGCGTTTTATAAATTAGAACATAGGGCCATATTCATAAGAATTACAATGTGGCTCCACATTTTTGTATTTTTTTTATGATTAAATCTATTTTTAAGTACTAGTTTCATTTAAATATTAATATTTTTTTGAATAATTAAACAATTTTTTTTGGAATATTAGATTTTTTTTGAAAGATTATATATTTTTTGAAATATTTTTTTTCTTTTTTGAAAGATTAGATATTTATGATTAAATGGTTTTTGAAATATTAAATATATTTTAAAGATTAAATATTTTTTTGAAAGAATAAATATTTTTTTAGAGATAATATTTTTTGACCATAACCCACATTTAGAAATTAGAATATATGGCCCACACTCAAAGTATTTATAATGTAGTCACACCATTATAAGAAATTAGAAATTATAATATGAACCCCCCTTTTATGATTATTACCATATGACCCATTTTAAAAGTTAGGTAGTAAAGGCTTCTCAAGATTAGTTGGAAATAATTGTTCTAGCAAGTTATTTAAAAAAAAGATTTTTTTTTTTTGAATTTCTCATGCTAGTTGGTTAATATTTTGAGATTTCTTTCAGCGAGACCATAATTTGAAAAGTAATTTGCACTTACCAAACATATTTTCTACAGACTTATCTTGTGGAAAGAACACGGAATGGCACGATGTGAAAGGCACCCCTAATCTTTAAATCTTGCAAATGAATATAATGAGGCAACTTGGTACACGTTATGAACATGAGGGGCATGGCACTTTACAAGTGCATTAGCAATAGTGGCCTTCTGCTTAGACTCGTGTACAAATTTAACTCCAATGGCTTATCCATGTCATAAAAATAAAGTTATACAAAATTTAAATGACACCTTATAAAGGAAATTACGAGGCAGTATATATAAACTGTTTGCTTAGTTGATATTTATAATTGGTATAAAATTCAGTCCAATTCATTCTATCAAGCCCTTAGAGCAACATAAGGTTTGTCAATCCCATCAAAGAGACTTCATTTTGGCGTTAAATGATTTGTCTAGCCTTCACCCTACTAAATTCCCCTGTACGTAGTAAAGTGAGGTCTTTGTCTTCATCATGCTGGTAGTTGGATTCCATCAACGATCCCAAACTCTGATAAAGAAAAAGGGTTAACATAAAGTTTATGCTTTGTGTCCACCGCTAGGAATGTAGAAAACAAAAATTTTATTTTATTCTCTTCAACCCTTTGGCCCATGAAGATCGAGTAATGATCTAGGTAGTGTAGGCCCTCCAATGGCTTTTGCCTACATTCGGTTCAATCCATATATTGAGGGTAGTGCTTGGACAACCATAATCCTCCAACTGTAGGCCTGCCTTGGGTTCAATTCATATACCAAATTTGATTCCGATTATAAATCGGATATGAAACTTGTTTTTCGACTCGATACAAAAAGCATACCTAATTTTGGGTTCTAACTCCAGAAACCTGAAACCTAAATAGTTTGCAAGTTACCTAAGGATATTTTTGTCATTTGTCAATTAGGGTTTCTTCCCTCATACAAATCTCAAATTTTCTTTTTTAGTTCATTTTTTTCCACCAACTTCCTTTTCTCTTTTTCTCTTTATTTATCTCTTTTGGGGCTACCCCTTGGGTAATTTCGGCAATCTTCTCTATCATTGAATGTGTCAACTAGTATAGTAACCCCCATCTATCCTTCTCTCTTAGTCTTTCCTCCATCACTATCGTCCCCACACCTTACGTTCGAGGTACATCCTCTCCATTCAAGGTATATCCCTTTGTCATTTGTCATTTTTTTCCGCTCCCTGCTGCCGTCCGCAGCGTCGCAGTCGCCGGCCACTTGCCTTTCGTCGGTCGTTGTCCTCGGCCAGTCGCCGTCCTTCTTGTCGGAAACGAAGCAGATTGGTAGTTTGAAGAAAGCTGCTGCAAACAACAGCCGCTGTTGCAGAACACAGACAAGTGAGAACGAGAGGAGAAAGAAAACCGAGTTGTCGGTTCACAGGCCAGGTTGGGTCATTCAGACCTGATTCGATTAACGCAGCAGCCCAAACAGGTTAGAGGACGTTGATCTGGGTCGGGTTGGACCTGACCCGTGGAGTAGACGGCTAGGCAGTGCAGGCTCCAGGTTCGGGTCCAGGTCAGGTTAGATCTGACTGGGTTACAGCAGCAGATTCCATGTCAGGTCCAGTGCATGTCAGGTCAGGTTGGACCTGATCCATTCTGCAGAGCCTAGTTTCTAACAGAACAGGTTCAGGCCGGGTCAAGTCCATTCGACCCGACCCATTAACAGCATAGCCGAGAGAGCAATTCAATTCAGTTCCGGGTCAGTGGACCTGACCCGGATCCGTTTCAGAAGCCCAGTTTGCCAGCAAGCCGTGACGTCAGCAGTGATGTCAACATCGGTCAACAAGCAGGTTTGACCAAATTCAACGGCTGAAATTGTTTCTGCGATATCTTGATCATCCGATGTTCGATTGGAGATCCGTTTGCTCCTACGGACTCGTTGTGAGGAGATCTACGCGTATGTGGGAGAAGATGGGTTGTTCAACGGTCAACATGGATGTTTGACTAATTGGAGTGTAGAGAATTAATTCTGTGATATCGAAGCCATCCGAAGTCGAATTTCAGATCCGTTTTTTCCAGCGTGCTCACAGTGATGAGATCTACGAGGGTGATAAAAAATATTGGCAGTTTTATGGGCAGAACATTGGGGGACTGAAGAAATTGACAAATTCACGATGATAGCAATGTATTCAAGCATCACAGGCCAAATTGAAGTGTTTGATGAAAAAATGACTTTGGGGATTGGCAGGGAAGAGTGTTAGACTCTGTGACACAGTAATGATTGAAAAGTATTACTTGATGTCGTGAATAGTAGATTGCTCCGAGTATTTTGATAGAAAACTCAGATCAGCGTCGAAGGGATCGAGAAGGAGCGATGTGCCAAAGTAAAAGGAAAAAGCAAAAGAATCAGAATCGGAAGGAGGTAGTGTGCAAGAAAGACCAGATTCGATTGATAAGGAATCAATTTTGGTCACTACATGTATGGATCTTATTAATGATTCATTGAATTGGGGTTCAGATTCTCTTCTATCATATGTTTGCATAGAAATTGGTTTGATGCAAATAACTCTCATGATTGATGGATCTGTTCTTATGGGGGAGAATGCAAATTGATGAGCATTTGAAATAAGAGCGGTAGAAATCCAGGTGTATGATGATGTTATTCAAACCCTAATTGATGTGATATATGTTCTGGGTTTACGAAGAAATTAGATTTCTTTGTGTACCTTAGACTTCAAAGGCTGCAAGTGCATTGTAGCGGGTGGAGTTATGAATGTGGAAAAATGAACATTAGTCATCATGGAGGGTGAGCTGGTTAAAATCTCTACAGGTTGATAGGGGATGCTTTTTCAGGTGGAGCAGTGAAGGAGACATCAAATAACAGGAGAGGAAATCTGTGGTTCAGGTAGAGTTAGATGCGACGGATTATCGGAAGATGGATTGATGGGTTTTCAATGATATCATCTACCGGAAATCCAGGAAGCCTTGAATGGAGATGATTTTCTCAGAAAAGGTAGTATTATCCAAGTCGAAGTAAGCCGGTTTAAGCATCGGGTCATACCTAACCCGCATGTACTGTGCCCAACCCACCAGAACAGGCTAGGACAAGACAGTTACCGGTTTGACGGAAAGAACACTAGGATGGAGACAGAATGAAGGATTCACAAGGTACTAGTGAGATTCAGATTCGGGGAGGTCTTCAGTTTTGTCTTGACGGATGGAAGTTAGGTTCATTGTGTTGCAATGATGCATGCATGTAACAACAAATGGAGAGCACTTCAGAGGTTCAAGATGGTGATGTTGAGGTCAAATGAGGCAACTGTGGCCATCCTAGGTTGTAGCGTGTGCGGAGGCGTACCTTTCAGCGAAGTATGTGAAGTGCTGGTTCAACATGTTAAAGTGTTGAAAAGAGAAGACTACGCCATCGGTATAGTGATGTACCTTCAGCAAGGTGCGTGAAAACATTACCGGGTATCCCAAGGTGGCTCTGAGGATTTGCGGAATCCAAGATAAGATGGAGATTGTTGGGTTTTATCTTGTATTCCGGTTTAGCCGGATTGGTCGTCTGGTTTAGCCATAACCGAGGCTCAGGGCTAAGGGTATTTTGGTCATTATGTGTGGGTTTTCTTGGTGGTTAAGAAAGCGGAAACTATATATATTGATGTACTGTAACCTTATATCTTGAGAGGGATTGAGATAGGATCATAGTAGATAAGTTCTCTCCTCCCGTGGATGTAGGCAAGGTTGCCGAACCATGTAAAATTGCTGTGTTCATGTGTGTGATTACTTGATGGTGTGATTGCTGTATATTCATCGTGGTTGATCCGTTGATAGCGGGTAGTTTCGTTGCTCCGCTTTTCCCAACAATTTATTCATTTTGCTTATCTTCTTATTGATCATAAATATATATTTTTATTTTAGAATTGTGAAGTACAAAAGTAGCCCAGCCTTCAAATGCCAACACCAAAAATGACCTCAAGTGATATTGGAACTAGGCTTGGCAGTGGATCCACATCCCTTGCCAAAACCATGTAAAATAAATTTATTTGATGAAACCCCTTCCGATTTTGGATGCAAATCTATCTTTCAACAGGTGGATTTGAATTTAATTCCAACTTAACTCTATCCTGCACCCAACCCATTTGCAACCCTAACTACAATTAAAATTCTTTCTCATCTCAATTGGACCAACGATTTGCCTTTTTTGCAAGGGATGGGAGAATGACCTTTACACATATATAATTGGCTTATATGTAAATGCTGCGTACAAAAGTTACACACGTGAAAACATTGATGTGCCTGCCAAAGTCACCATTTTGTTTATATGAGTACATCTTTTTGATGCATTTGGATCTTTCGAAACCTTCTTCACAAATTATCAAATTCATGAAAATTAAGATATAAAATGATATGTCTTGATGCTTACATTAAAACAATAACATCGAATGGTTCAAATTATAACTACGAGACCCCAAAAAAAATGCAGAAATTAGATTTATAAGTTGAACTGTTTTTATTTTATTTATAAATCACTCAAAATTTAGAAGATTAACCAACTTCAATATCTTCAATTTATTAGTTCAATAATTAAATTAAGTGGTTTGGACTAGAAATATAGGGACCTAAAAATAAAAAATAAAGATTTCTGACGGGCAGTCAGAGACAAAAAAAAAAAAAAAACAGATCAGATCACATGGTGGACACTAGTCCAAAATCTTAAAAAGAGGGCAGAGGGTGTGAATCACTTTCACTCCACCGCACAAATTATCTGAAGATGTAATCATTACCCATGTAAATCATTTACAAAGGTATAAACAAAGGCACAACCAAAACGATTCCTAAAGATTCAGGCGAGGCCCATTAGATGCCTCAGCTCGGCTATGATGTGGCCATATTTGATGATGGGCCACACAGGTTCAATCAACAGCCCCGTAGCAGGGAGCACAAAACTGGGCTCAAGCAATACGCACGGGTCCGCATTGAGAAAAGACTCGTCCCTTCGCTTCTCGGAATCGGCAGAGCAGTGCGCTTCGCAGCAGACCTATAAAAAGGACAGAGAGAGAGAAAGGGAGCGCCCTAACTCATTCTTCTCTTTCTTCCCACATTCTCTCGAGCCGTCTCCTTCCCAACCGTCAGATGGGGAGCTCTGCAAATGGCCCACTCGATCTGACGGCGGGCGGAGCCGGGCCTGCCGTCGACAAGGGCGTCGACTTCGCCAACTACTTCTGCACTTACGCCTTCCTCTACCACCAGAAGGAAATGCTCTCTGACCGTGTCCGTATGGATGCTTACTACAACTCCATCTTTCAGAACCAAACCCACTTTCGCAACAAGGTATGATAAATCTAGATCACTCCTTCTTTTAATCACATACCCACCCTTTTTTTTTCTTGTGATTTGGTTGCACCACAGATAAAAAAAAGCGTTTAATGTGTATTGGGGTTTGAGATTTTTTTATTGTATTGCCCAAAGTTAGCAATGGGAGCATTTGAATGTGATTTTGGACGTACCCCAGATTTTGAAACACGATTTGTTGTGATGTTTTGGCAGAAAGATTGCTTCTTGTTGTATTTTGCATCTTGGGGCGATGTGAAAATCACAAGTACTATTGGATGTAACTGTGTATTGTGAATTGAAAGAGACTGTGTTAGGCATGGCAGGAAGTATGTTATGCGCTCTGTTGTGAATCATGGGCAGCACATACATTGGAAACACTATTGTGCAGGAAAGGGTGCTCTTTTTTTTTTTTTTTTTGTGAAGTTGGGAAAATAATGCTTCATGGAATGGCATTTGTGATGCTTACGTTGTGTTCAAATATTCAAATGATTGTGATTTGGAGTGAATGGAACTGATTTGGATGGAATTTGGTTGAATTGTGGTAAAAAGACTGTATTAGATGTGGGAACTGGAAGCGGCATTCTTGCGATATGGTGTGCTCAAGCGGGTGCGCGGAAGGTGTATGCTGTCGAAGCGACAAAGATGACAGAACATGCTCGTGAGCTGGTGAAAGCAAATGGAGTTGAGGACATTGTAGAAGTCATTGAGGGTTCCATGGAAGACGTTACATTGCCAGAGAAAGGCAAGTGGTTGCACATTCTCTTTTCTTCATACTCCAGGCCTTTTGTGGTGGTTTATGTATATCTTTAAAACACTTGGTTGTCTGTGGACAGTTGATATAATTATTTCTGAATGGATGGGCTATTTTCTTCTGCGCGAATCTATGTTTGATTCTGTGATTTGTGCCCGTGACCGTTGGCTGAAGCCAAATGGAGCGATGTAAGTTTATTTTCTGTTGCTTCATGCTTACATAATCCCAGCATTTTTGAAGTGTTTTCAAATTCTTTCATTTTATTCTTTGTGTGTATGGTTCTCTTCGTGAATGCCTTTAATTATCTGAGTGCTGGGCAATGTTTTGGGCTGTGCAAGTTCACAGGCTATCCTGTTTGCATGCCACATTGTCCCTCATTTGGATGAATCAATCACAGAACAATGCCATTATGTGTAGACATTGGACAACATTTCCTTCTTGTTAACCTGTGTATGCATTCGCAAATGTCCATTTCCATTTTCCAAATATGCATGGTTCTAAAAGCTAAATGCATAGCCCTAAATCTAATATGAATTTGTTGCATTGTCTCGACTTTTTATAGTCATTTGAAAAATTATATAGAGGTAGGTTATTTCCTTAGCCATTAACATTCTAACTGCATTATTGTGCAAGCATCCATTGGCTTAATTTGCATCGGTTATTTCCTTGTTATGCACCTATATATGCATTCCATGGTTCCACTGATACATTCATTGTGTTTATTGGGGACATAAAACCATTCGATTGGTTATGGTTGTTTTTTCCAGCTTGTATTAATATGCGCTATCTTTTGGGTGTGATTTTTATTGAGAGCTCTGTTCGAAAACTGAAACAGGTACCCTAGTCATGCGCGCATGTGGATTGCACCTATCAGGTCTGGTTTAGGAGATCAGAAGATGGATGAATATGAATCATCAATGATTGATTGGTTTGGCTTTCTGGAAGAAACTGAAGCTCATTACGGTGTTAATATGAATGTTCTGACAAAACCTTTCCGGGAAGAGCAGAAGAAGTACTACCTGCAGGTTGGTGCTTGTTAAAATTCTTGATATATTTTTTAAAATATTTTTGTATGGCGGTTATAACATCATAGAACAATCCCAATGGGATATGTACTATTCTCTCTAGACGTGTGAAGACATATTTTTTCTACTTTGTTTGGGTAGGATATCTGAGAACACATTTTAAAGTAAAATATATATGCTGTCATCAGCATTCCAGAGTTGCATATGTTCTGTTACAATTATTTTAATTTTTATTTTTATGTCTGCTCTTATGCTGTTATGCATTCCATATTTCTTCGGGATGTGTATGTTGTCAGCTTAATACATATATGCTTGCACACCATTTGGTTGATTGAATGGGATATGACTTCAATTAGACAAACTTTTGTTGCATCTTTTGGTTGGGATGGCATCATAGTATAGTTGAGAATTTTGGCTCAGACACTGTTTTGGTTTGGCCTCCGAAGTCCAAATTGAAATGTTTTGGCTGATTCAGAATTGTGGCAAAGCGTTTCAGAGTTACGTTTAGGAAAAAAGAAACAAATTAAAGTAATATACATGTAGAAAATATAAAAGTATTAAAATTTATATGTAACATATAAATTATATTTGTTTAATTTATTCTAGCAAATCAGTTGCGCAATATGTTATTTCTACGTGCAAAATGAGTAATTTTTAGTGGTTTAGATCTTCCTTATGCGGGCCAATTAGAGGGTGCATGTCCAATTAGAGGGTGCATGTGGGCCAATTAGAGGGTGCATGTGGGCCAATTAGAGGGTGCAATTAAAAGAAAAAACCCTGTTTTTTTTCCCTCCTCCTTCCCTCCTTTATCCTTTGTTTTTTCCCTGCCCTACAACCTGCTACTGTAGGACTTCCCTCTCTCTTTGTTAATATTTTTTTAATGATAAAAAACATTTCAGCTAAAATCTGAAAATTTGGCTGAAGTGGTCCGAACTCTAGTCCAATTTTTTTTTAGGGGTTAAGAGGGTTGTTCAGCTTGGACCATTTTCCAAACCAAAATTATTTGCCCATTCAGCCAAAATGAACCAAATTTGCAAGTATGATCATAGACTGGAATGCTTGAACCTTCACATATATGTCAAGTGTCCTTTGATCTTGAGTTTGCGCAATTGGGAAAACCCATCCACCAATGACCCAAACTGTTGCTTTGATGGTGTGCACCATGAGTAGACCATGCCTAAATAATCTTCTCTATATTATGATGCAGCAGCTGTGGACCTTGAGACCTACAAGAGAAGACCCAAAGAGGCTCCATGACCTCACCAATTGAAAAGAAGACACAGAATTTTGGATGAATTTTCTGTTTCATTTATTGACCCATGGGGTATGATGTAGCCTGCAACTTCCTTTAAAGGAAATATGGAACTGGGGAAAGAAACGAGTATGGTATTAGTGGGCTGTCACAATCCAGAAATTGCACGAGCTTGTCTAATTAGTATAGTAGTGCACCTGCACTCTAAATACACACACACATTTGACGATTAGTGGATCAAACAACATTGATTTTCCAGTAAAAAGTGATGCCCCTCTCATGTCATTGGCTCGGTAAACAGATCTGTAAATTTGAAAACGTGGAGGCACATGAGGAAGACTGATCATAGGACAGTCCTAGGTTTGTGGTTATTACAACAATCAACATCAATATGCTTTGTGGAGAGATTGCTTTTCTGTGAACTATAAAGAAACTATATAGAGGAAATGGTAATTGCTTTATATGGGAAATAATCTTATGAGAACTAGTTTTCACCACTGTTTTGTGAAAATTTTAGGTGGGGCCCATCTATCACTCAATCCAAGTCTTGTAATACACATGGACCCCCCGATAGTTACATGCCCTAAGTTTCGGTCAAAATCTAAATTTATTAGACCATTGGATCAACTGTGCTCCAATCCGAATGGATTGGATTTATGGCCCATAGATGAAAGGGTTAGGGACATGTGATTGAGGCCAAACTTGATATTTAGGGTAGTCCCACATAGATCTTTCCATCCCTCTGGTCCCATCCCCAAATGGCTCTCACGGTACGTGTGTGAGAATACTTCTCATAGGATTGAAGCCTTATATATATGTGCATTTATTGGCATTCTTCTCTACACAGGATGGCGTAGGGTTCTGTTTTATGCTGCTCATTTTGTCCAAATGTGACGAACATTTTGGCGACTATTGTTTTGATGAGCTGCACTGTGCATGTGAGTGCTCAAAGAATCTTCTTGAAGGGAAGTGGTTGTGTGTTAGCAGAGTGTCATTGATCGAATGAATGCTATTTTGACCAGAGGGACATTTTTATATGATGGTAGTTGGATCTGCATTTATATATATATTTTTGGCCTACAAAGATATGAAAAAACAAGAAAAACTGAAGGGGCAACAGGATGATCCATCCACTCTTTGACAATAACTGCATTGGTTCTAAAAAGGAGAAGAAAGCCTAAGCAGCCTTGGATCTTCCAATCTGTAAGGTCACTGAGAGAGTACTCACTGAGGGTGGGTTCAATGAAATCAGTGGTTTAGGTCAGAGGACAATATGAGCCTCATTTGTGCAATCAGAGTCTGTACCCATCGTAGTTGTCTATTTTCAGACCCTATTTCAATTTCACTCTGGACTGAAACATTTTGTTTGATTCTGCATTTCGGTGTTTAATTTTAAATATTCCATTTTGCTAAAATTCTAAAAATTAAAAAATTATAATTTTTCTAATATGAAAATAGTAAAAAATTAAAATTGATACATACTTTATATGTATATATTTTATATTCATCCTACTAAATTAACAAAACAAGATTATATATATATTTTGATAACACAAGATTGTATTTCTAGATGCCAAATAAATAATAGATAAGCTATGTATGTGAACTATGACAACCATTCTTGGTTCTCCTTTCCATTTATCAATCTCATAGCCTAAAACAACACAAAATAACTGCATTTCAATGATCATTATGCTACAGCAGGCATACTCGTATCTGAATAAAAATGGAGAGCCTTTTTGTAATGAAATAAAATAAAATGCATTCTGCACTGCTGTCCCTGTTCAGAGAAATTGGCCACTTTAGTGCCAGAACGTAGCCAAAGGGGTGCAAATTCTGGACCAACATTTTATACTGTTCGGCTGGACCAAATCAATATCTACTACCATGGTACACAATACACATGCCCTCTATTATATCATACCCTTTAACAGTTACTTTCTTGTTTACAATTCCATGGCTTGTTCATTTTATTAATTAATAAGCTCTCAAATTCTGCAGACATCACTATGGAACAGCCTTCATCCACATCAAGTTATTGGGACTCCTGCTATCATTAAGGAAATAGATTGTCTGAATGCCACAGTCAGTGAAATTCTTAGTGTCAGAGCACAATTTTCATCTTCAATCACCACAGACAAGACGAGGGTTTCTGGGTTTGCCGGGTGGTTTGATGTTCATTTTCGAGTATGTTTATGCTTTCTTACTAATTATATACTACGTGCAATTGATCTGTAGTAATCCAGCATCTCAACTGAAAATCTATACCTTCTCTCTCTTTTGGTTGATTCTACAGGGAAGCAGCGATAATCCCGCAACAGTAGAAGTTGAATTAACAACTGCTCCTAGCACAGACAACCCAACTCATTGGGGTCAACAGGTTTATATTTTTCACTGCCAAACTTATCATCATAGAGGCTTCTTCCCTGTTGTTGGGTTAGCTTTGTGAGTTCTATTTCTTCACTCATCCTTTCATAGGATAAAGTCCTACATACACTGACAACCTCAAATGTTGCTTCTAACTACTTGGAAATCTTATACTTCTTTTTTTAAATAAGTTCCTTACAATACCCTTTAAAAAAAAAAAAACCCTGAGTTCTTTGTGTAAGGGCTATTTCCTGTCTTCTAAGCATGTGCCCAAATCATATCAGGCTGTCTCTAGCCATCTCACCGCTGAACCCTAAAACATTACCAATTATCACACCACTAACTGTAGTAGTGGAATGACAATGGTAGATCACACTGTCAACTGCGATTCATTTTAAGTTTGCATAGAGATTGAAGCAATGATGAAAATAGCAGTGGCGGCGGGCGTAGCGGCCCGTCGCCAAAATGATACGTAGCGGGGCGATACGTAGCGGCGTGATTTAAAAAAGTCTTAAAAAAAATCCGAAAAAATTCTAGAAAATCCTTAATATTGGAAAATGATGGAATATGTGTTTGTTTTGCAAAAGCAACTAGTATATGAGTATGTAACGGTCCCCTCATTGCATGAGATTCTATATCGCTGTATCAATAGAAAAGAATATGAATAATCAATGTTTTTCTTATGGATTCATGTTGTTTAGTTATGTCAACTTAAATAGTAACTTAAGGCTTATAAAAAAAATGTTATAAACAAATTTCATCAAGATTCATTCAAGAATGAAAGATAAACTATGTTCAAACTTTATAGAAAAGCAATATACTAATTTACTTAAAGAGCAAAGACTTTGTAATGGAGGAATACCTTGCTGATTAGCTATAATCTAATACCAAAGGGATTGTCTTCCAGGAATCACATTGCTATCAGTGTCATCATCTTCATCATCATTTGTTGTGTTTGTGCCCCTATTATATTGCACATTCTCCCCAAATTGAATTTATTATTGGTGAGCATTGGGATCTTGGAATGCAAAGAAGAAATCAAAGGAGCTTGGAGGAGGTGGATATCTATATTGAGGTTGACTATCATCATAGTCACCATATAAGTAAGACCCTGAAGCCGAAGATTGTTCTTCTTCTTGTTGCACATGACCATACTGATAATATTGTGATGGTTCATGAGGATATGGCTTGTAGTCTGAATGTGGAAGTGGAACATTATAAATAGGGTTCCAAGATGCTATTTGTTCCCCTCCTACATTTCCACTTCCACCCATATTCCCTTGCTCATCTATATGTGCGGGTGATGACACTCTCCGTCGCCTTTGATGAGCACGTTGTGGAGCCATTCTGGATTGTTCGGGAAACTCCTCTACGGTCTCAACAAGAACGACATTTTCTTCTTCATCATATTGATAAGACTCAGCAGTGCCACCTGTCCCGCTATCTCCTCCGTCTCCTCCATCTCCTCCAGGACCTCCACCATGGCTACTGGAAGAGGCAACAGTAGAACTACTATCTTCAGAAGATGACATAATTGAGTTGGTTCCTTCCCTTTAGTTGTTGCACTTGCACTTCCACTACTTTTTTCTCCCTGAGGTGGCTGTCCCCCTGACATTTGTACATCTTCAGCAATTAAACGTTGTACTTCTTGCTGAAAGCCCGGATTTAAATCTAACAATGGATCTTCAGTCTCGGCTATTCATGGAAGTAAGGGATCATCGTCTCTGAATATGTGATCCAAATTAATTGGACAATAAGTAGGATCATCTCTTGTCTTTCTCTCTCTATTTCTGTTCCTCAACTTGAGATTGTAATGGCAGTATACCAATTTGTTGAGTTCTCTCATGGTTATCCGATTCCTGGGTTTTGTATGGATCATGGAGAAAGTGCTCTAATTCCTTTCACAATTTGATGATGTTGTTGTTTGACTATGGATGCGAATGGCTGCTCTCCTTAGATGTGGAGTACTCTCTCCAAAACTCTCCCACCAATCAGCTGGAATAAAAAAAAAAGAGGCATCTTTAAATCATAGAAAGTTCCTTTTCTATGTATTGTCAGTTGCGTATAAGTATAACTACCAGGTGAACATTTTCCAATTGCTTGCTGTACAAAAGGGTCATCGAAAGTTCCTCTTTTATGTGTATAAGTAGAAATCTACAATGCAAAAAATTAGAAATAAATAAGTACACCATATCAATACAATTATCTCAAATATATTTAAAAGATTAAATAAATTTCTTAACTAGCTTACCTCTTGTATAGCTTCGATATGATCATCTTCACTCAAAATTCTTTTCAACACTGTCCTTAATCTTACTCGCGATTTCGTATCTATTGCTTCAGTGTGGTATGGGGCATTGCGATAGTAGAATTCAGGATTTAAAAAATAACCTGCAGCATGCAATGGATGGTGCAGTTGATCATTCCACCGAGCATCAATAATTTTTATGTAATCATTATGATATCGGCAATTTTCTATAATGGCTTGTTTTGCCCGATCAATTGCTTCATAAATGTACCCCATTGTTGGCTTTTCCCTAACATCTACAAGCTGCAACACTTTCACTAAAGGTTCATATGCCTTTAATATGTTCTCTACTTTGGCCCAAAATTTATTATCCCTCGTTAGAATTGGGATGTCAAACTCCGGACCACGTGTTGCCTTGCCCCATTTCGAATGAAGCCATTCTTCTGATGAAAACATCTGAATTAGCTCCGTTCTCCAACGTACTAGGCTTTCCATAGCAATAAAATGGGTAGCAAATCTAGTGGATGCCGGACGCACTAAGGCATGATTGTTTGTGAATCTCTTCATCAAGCGTAAGAGCCATGAATGGTCGTATATGAACCTTGTAATGCCTCTACATGCCTTGATTGCAGTGGCGACATTCTTCTTCTTTTCAATATCCTCCATTATAAGGTCAATGCAATGTGCTGCACATGGGGTCCAAAATAAATGTGTCCTCTTTTCCATTAAAAGTTGACCAGCCTTCTTAAAATTAACTCCATTGTCTGTCACAATCTGGACAACGTTCTCCTCTCCAACATTTTCTACAACTTTTTCCATAAGCCTAGAAATATAATCTGTTGTCCGTTTCTCTTCAGATGCATCAACGGACTTCACAAAGACGGTCCTAGTGACATTATACACCAACAAGTTAATTAATTGTGTTCGGGTGCCGCTTGTCCACCTGTCACACATAATAGTGACTCCATTTTGCCCCCACATGGGCTTAAACGTCTTCACCCAAGCCTTTATTTCTTTATACTCTTCTTCAAGGTACTTGGTGCCCACATCATACATGGATGGCGACGTAATACCCCGCCCAGCTTGAGCCACAACATCAAGAACTGTCTGAAAATAAGGAGAATCAATTGCGGTAGGGGGTATATTCTTATGAATTAGCCATTTTGCTGTAACTTTGGCTAATCTATCTCTTGCAGCCTTCATGACATCCTTGACAACATTAGAGATTTTTGGTTGCTTAGCTGCCTCCGATCTATGTGCGAAAGGATCAACAAAACTAACTCCTCTTCCGGTTTGTGTAGGTGTAGCCATCCGAGTAGAAATAATCTCTATATCATCATCCCGTTGTCGGGTGCTAAATGCTCTACGCATTTTACCCGCAATGCCTTTGCCCTTGCTTGTTGCACCAGATGAGCCACCTTCATCATAGTTTCTACGCTGGCTATAGGCTTGACGCTCTGCTTCTTCTTGGCACGACATAAGGGACTCTCGGTGTGCAGCTATCATTTCTGGGTCATCAAACTCATCATCAGAAGCAGCACCAAGACCTTCATCCCCAAATACATCATGCGTGCTGCATTAACACCCTGCTGCTTCTTCTCTTTAATTTGTACTTTTCTCTATTTTGTTTGATTCAATAAAATTTTCATTTGCTCCCTGACTTCTTTGGATACTTCAGGACACCCTGCAACATTGCCTTGCACATGGGCCAAATGTTTAAATCTTGTAATGCTCCCATGGGTCACTTTGTGACAAAACTTGCACTTAATCTTCAACCGATTGTTTTCAATTGCCTCACCATAGCTACATGCAAGATCTATCTCACGCGGCATTTTTTCACGCCACAATACCTAAATAAGATTTAAAAGTAATAGGTTAAAATTTAAATATATTTTAAAAACATGAAAAAATTAGAATAACACACATCTGCGTGGGTGGGAATTGGGATTGATATATGGGAAATATAGATATAATATTTAGGGACTATTTTCAACCCATTTGATTCAGTTTACTTTTTTAAAAAAATACTTTTATTAAAAAAATAAAAAAATCCGAAAATAAAAAATATGAAAAAATTAAAAGAACACAAAAATATGTAGGATTGATATATGGGAAACATAGATCTAATATTTAGGGACCATTTTCAACCCATTTGATTTAGTTTACTTTTATAAAAAAAATATTTTTTTTAAAAAATACAAAAATTTGAAAATAGAAAAATATGAAAAAATTAGAGGAACACAAAAATATGTGGGATTGATCTATGGGAAACATAGATCTAACATTTAGAGACCACTTTCAACCCATTTGATTGAGTTTGCTTTTATAAAAAAATATATTTTTTTTAAAAAATACAAAAATTCGAAAATAAAAAATATGAAAAAATTAGAGGAACACAAAAATATGTGGGATTGATCCATGGGAAACATAGATCTAACATTTAGGGACCATTTTCAACCCATTTAATTGAGTTTTCTTCTATAAAAAAATATTTTTTTTAAAAAATACAAAAATCTGAAAATAAAAAATATGAAAAAATTAGAAGAACACAAAAATATGTGGGATTGATCTATGAGAAACATAGATCTAACATTTAGGGACCACTTTCAACCCATTTTATTGGTTTTCCATTAACAAAATAGATTTCTTTTTTCAAATAATAAAATAATCCGAAAATAAAATTCAAAAAAAAAAATTAAGAAAGTGATAAAAAAGAGGGGCTTGATCAAAGAGGAACATGGATCTAATAACAAGAACTCATTTTCAAGTGATTCATAGAAGAAAAGAGAGAAATAAGCACAATGTAGAAAAAAAAGCGCTTCAAAACTCACCTTTTTTGAGCTTGATACTTGAATCTTGAATGCCACCTTAATCTTTGGATGTTTTTGATGTTTTTGTTGATGATTTTACTGTTTTTTTGAGAGGATTTGAAAAATGGAGGCAAGGAAAGGGGCTTGGAGCAGTGAAGAGGGGAGAAGATAAAAGTTTAAAGGGAAAAAGTAGGTAAAAAAATTGGCTGGGGGGGTTTTAACCCCCCTAGCCAATACGTATCGGCTGATACATTTGTGAGCGGCGATTTTTTTTAAATCGCGTAGCGCCCATTGGCGCTACGCCCGATTTATCAGCCGATACGCTTCGTAGCGGTCAATATTTATATCCTTGGATTGAAGTGCTATTTTTGCGTGTGCCTGTGTGCACGTGTGAGCATGGGCCTAGGACTGCTCTTTTCTCCTGCATTCTATTGATATGATATGTTTTGCAATAGATACTTTCAAGAGAGTGCAATTGAATCTAACAACTATCCTATTCAGACTTGCAGAGGTTAGTTGTATTTTTAAGTATTAAATATGCATGAGCAAAATGTGTTCAATTAGATCTCTGCTTAAGCCGCTGGTAAAAATAAAAAAATAACGAAGAAGAAGAAGCTGCTGAAGTTGATTGATGAATTTATTGTTCTTGTTATTTTTTTATTACCATGAGCAACAGGGCCCCTCTAATCCATGGGGGCTGCAAATAACAGGGTAATAATAAAACGTAAAATCCTTTTTTTTTTGTAAAGAATTAAATGCAGTAACTAGATTTTAAAGATATTGATATAATAGAGGAAGTGAGTATTGGTGAAAGAAATGTTTTGTTGAAAAATGAGAAAGAGAAATCTTATTTGTAAAGAGAATGGATTAAAAAAAATTAATAAGACGTGAAAGCCTATTAAAAAGAACACGTGTGATAAAAACTAGCAACTGAATAAAAGTTCAAGTAGTTTTATATTGAACATCAATAAGTTTATGGGCACTCAAGAAAGTAATGGGCTGAAAGTGTATTTGTAAAAGAAAAAAAAATATTAGATGCTGAAATTGTATTTGTAAAAGAAAAAAAAATTAGATGACCAATGAAAATATGAAATCTACTATTCACGTTGGTGGAAAAAATAAAAAAATAAAAAAGAAGGAAAAAAATTCAAATAAAGAACAATTAAAACCAAAACAAAATCTAGTTTTTGAGTGAATTCTTTTAAGAGCTAAAGGAAAAAAGGTGAATTGTCCTATAGGTAGAAAAGAATTAGCTGAGGAAGGGGAAAAATACTCTGATGATAGAAAATGGAGAAGTGTACAATATGAAAACCAATAGAAAGGTAAACTTAGAAGAAATAGACAACTAAGATAAAAAAAAATATTCAGTTTTTTTTTTAATCTTCAGCAATACATTTCAGAATCTTTTATTTCTGTTGAAAAGTATTGAGGGAGAAAGCGATATTGCACCCAACTGAAATATGAAATATCAGAGAAAATTAACATAAATATGTTGTACAGTATTTTGCAAGAAATAAAATATCAGTTGCACATGTGACATTGCCATCTAAAACAGTGCCTATTATTGTTATTTGGTACATCGTCTTGAGCATTGAGAAAAATATTGAAACGAAGAATATTATAATGTAGGGTTGTATATGTGGCACAATCTTGATTTTCAATTTCTTCTTCCTTATCTATGGCGAAAGGCTAATGCATTTATATTACTGAGGTATGTACACTGGTCAGTTTTTCTAGTGCACCAGTCATATAAGAAACAAAGATTTGGTTGAAGTGGTTCTTTTTTATATGCAGATTGGCTGTAATCAGTAACAGGATATTATTGCACATGGCTATTCTGATACTATCGTGCGTGAAACAATGGCTAGTTCGGAAAATGGTTTAAGGATAACTTGGGTTGGGAGGGAGGGAGGGTGCTTCTAAAGTTTAGTATAGAGATTGGAGGATACAAGCTTTTAGAGATAAAAGATTATTTCATTTTTAAAGAGGGAAGAAATACCTACAAAATGAGGAGCTGAACCAAAAGTTTAAAAAAATAAGGAGCTGAACCTGCATAAAGGGAAAATTTGAGATGACTATGAATTTCATCAAAATATCTTAATGATTGATTGAAAGAATGGAGAAACAGAATTTATGTAGCCGACCCCAATATGGTTGGGATAAAGCTTTGATGATGATGATCTTAATGATTGAAAAATTCTTTCCATTTGGTCAATGGCACAATGTCTGGAAAAGCCAAAAAAGAAGCAACAGATCAATGAGCAAAAAGTTCATCAATTGGAAAATTAGGTTTGTCATACTCATAACCCAGCAAAAGGTGAATTCAACAGAATGTAAATTTCAGATCTATTCCTCGTGTGTTCAGCCAGGCACATTAGAACAGTACTTAGTGAAAACAGTTACAACTTACAAACGAGCAATCTTCAATGGGCGAAAGTTGGTTGTCAAATGGTTAGGTAGTGGTCCCCGTTTAGAGTGATCCTTTTGCCTATTTCTGATCATGAATGCTCCCACAACTCAAAATACATGTGATTTATTTCATGTTGATATCATGTGGGCAGGGCCAAGTGTGAATTGTGTGTAATAAAGTACCTTTAAAGTTATGAATTGATATATGTGTGCACCCAAATGAACCATTGATGAAGAACTTTTAAATATCTTCTGAAGTTGTTTTTGAAGTTGATCTACAAGAAAGCGAAAAACTCTGCACCTCATGAAAAACTTAGGAGGGATCCCATCTCATTAAGCCCTATAGGAAGAGACCCTAAGGAAGTGACAACTATACGATAGTTGTCTTCTATCTGATGAAGAGTTGTGAAGAGGGACACAGTTGCTATTGATAGCTTTTTTTTTTTTAAAATACTATAAGTGAAATTTTATTCCCAACAGGCACACATGACGAGTCTCATGCCTTATCGTAATCTCTCCAGTTTTATTTTTTTTTCCGAATTGATGCACTTTCACACATACCTACATTCCTAGCCAACTGAGCTATAGTAGGGGAAAACTCCACAATTGTTTTGATGTATATTAGTAAAAAAATGCATAATAAAATCATGTCCCTTTCTTGTTGCTGTGCCCGGGGCAGGTTTTCCTCTTTCACCCTCAGCTTCGAGTAAATGAAGGGGATGCTGTGGGCGTCTCTTTCTCAATGAACCGCTCTAAAGAAAACCATCGATTGATGGAAGTTGAGTTTGCATGTGAGTTGAGGCAGCCATCTGGAAAATGCCTCCCAGCTGTCACTTCCAAGTTCTATATAGAATGACAATGGAATGTTTAGAAATTCCACCTTAACGTACAGGTAAGCAGGTCAAACTTGCAAGAGCATAAGAATCACAGGGATCAGGTAGAATAAGCATGCACCCATGCATGTTTTGCACATACCACACTGGTGATAATCCATTTTTGTGTCTCATCTTGAACTGCTTACATGTGTAGTATAGTTTGCATATGAACTTTGAACATGTATGTTTAGATTGCTATTACCATTTGGAACTTGGTTTGCAGTTCTTTAATTTGGGATTGGTAACAGAAGCATTCATTAAAAAGAGAAAAGAACCCCCCCTCCCCACCCCACACCCACACCCACAGTACAAAAAAAAAAAAAAAAAAAGAATAATAATAATAATAATAACCCACAAAACCAACCAACCAAAGAGACCGATCAACAACGCATACACAGAGAGAGAGAGAGAGAGAGAGAGAGAGAGAGAGAGAAAACTTTTTTAAGGTACTTTATTAAGATACCTTGAAAGAGCTAAGATAACTTGAAAAGAACTGAAAAGCTTCAAAAATAGCTAACACCTCCACCTCATTAGAATTGTAAATGCTAATACACTTAGAACATAGTTAAAACCACGCCCTTACTACACCACCAATAACTGCAGGCCCATTCTTGCCCCGTCGAAGCTCCTTCCATATTGAATTTCAAAACTCAAACAACGGGGGGAGACCAAGGAATAGATCTCAACTTAGAATGGCCCCATCCCATATAGGCTTTCTATTTAAAAACAATATCATTGCAGTTGAAATTGGAAACTACTTTCTTACCAGTACTCATTTTGTGACCCTCGGAGCAAATCTTGACCTAAATTTGTTGAAGATGAAGAAGGTCCCCTAAAGATCATTCGTTTCCTTCCAAATAGACCACAATATGGCAAACAGGGTTGCCCTTCATAAGATGTGTCCACACCCAACAAAGCACCCACGCATCCAAGACTCCTCCACATCTGCATTATCCTTCGGGCAGCGTGAAGCGAGACCTCCCAATCAAGTTTCTCCATACACTGACCACCACCTTACCTTGAAGGAAGAGATGATTTACCGTCTCTTTCACCTTACCACACATCACACAAATGTCTGAGATGCTATTAGAGGTCAACCCTCTTCTCCTTAGATTATGAGCTTTGAAAACTTTTGCCGCTACTACTAGCCAATAGAATAGAGACCAAGGAGGAACCAGCCCCTACCAAATTAGAGAAGAAGAGACCCTAGTATAATAATTTCCCACCAATGTTGAGTAGAAGGCTTTCACTGAGAATTCCCCTAAAATTGAAGGTTTCCAAGTCCTAGAGTTTTAGGTGTCCCTGCAAAGAAACACATTAGAAAGAAGACTCAACAACTCTGCATAAAGAACCCCTCCAAAGGACGAAAGCTCCTAAAAAGCACAAACCAGAACGTACTATCACCCCTCACATTGAAACATTCATTGACAAGAGACTCTTTGTTAACCGCTATTCTGAAAAGCCGGGAAAGATCACACATTAAGGCCCCATCCCCACCCAATCATCCACCGAAAACCTTACATCCTTCCCATCGTCCACCACAAAGTACAACATTTTCCCCCTCACAATAGACTCATCCACAATCATTGTAATTTTGTGGTTAACAAGGAGTCTTCTGTGACTGGAATACCTCTTCAAAGGCCCAATTTGACATACCTAGGACTGGAATTAGGGCAACACCACCACTTGTCCTCACTAAATTGGAAACAATCATCCTTTGCTAAAGAGCCTCTTTATCCTCCCCAAATATCCACAAAAGCCAGCAAAGCCCAATTTTTATTTTCCAATCTACCAAGACCAAAGACCCCCACTCCATTTAAGTTTAATCACCTCACTCCACCTCATTAAGTTTAATTTCTTCTTGTCACTCCAGTGCGATCCAACCTTTGGCATCTTGAATAGTGACCTATAATAGACCGTACAATTACTGAAATAAGCTTTAATTAGAGTGATTCTCCAGCCCAAAGATAAATCCTGCTTCTTCCAAGAAGATAACTTCCTTTCGAAAGTTCCAATCACCGGATCCCACAGGGACTTAAATATGCAATTGCTTTTAGATTAGTGAATTATTTGCCTTTTCTCTCTTTTGGGATGATAATTTTGGTTGTTTATCATTATCCTAGTTTTTTTAATTATCATTTTTTGAATATATGCATCATTCATAATCATTGAACCCTATTGTCAGTTTGTCACATCTATCATGGGTCAGCTTTTTATTTATTTATTGTCTTTTTATGTTTATGCATTCATATAGTTAATTAATGGATTGCATGCTATGATTTGCCAATGGCTCGTGATCCAAAAACTTCAAACATTAGTATATATGCAGTTGCCACTTAATATTACAAAATGTCTAGCTGTTCTAAGTTTCCTAGGTTGTCCTTATTCTGCATACAGGCAACAATGTACGAGTATTGTGCATGCCAGTGCGCAATGTTGTCACATGCAGGCTCATCAGGCTTAAATCAATGAACTATATTTGTTGGGGAAAAAACTAATCTCTAAACATTATGGCAATTTTTAGCATCCATGTGCCGGTAAAGTCGTTGCACAATCAGTAAGATGTGCAAACTCTTGTCAGTCTGGATAATTTGTATGAGTTGTGATTACCATTTTTGCCCATGTTTGAACAGTATTCCAGAGAAGGGATGCAGGTTTTTTTTTTTTGCCTTGTGTGTGTGTGTGCATGTGTGTGTGTTTTTCCTGCTGGAATTATTGTTTTGCTTAATTGCCTTATCATATAATTTAGTCACTTGGAAGAGAATTTTGACTTTCCATTATCATATAGAAAAGGTGTAGATCTTGCAAGCTGTGTTGGGAATGTTTGGAATTACTTTTTCCGTACTTTCTTGTGTGATGGAATGGAATGCTTTGCTTTCTGCACAATCTGTTGTGAGATGGGGAACCATTACTCACTTGGGATGACAACAAAAAGGAAATACCCCTTTGTCTTCTTGACAATACAATGCATTATCTTGATAGTCAGAACCAGTTTGTATTTATTTATTTATTTTCTTTTATTTTCCAAATGGGCTATAAAACATGATGTTAAATATAACAAAGTGTGGAAAATCTTAATAGCATGTTGAAACAGAGGCAATGGAATGAGAGGGAGAAGAGGGCAGATGGGGGATGAATGAGAATTACAGGCTCGAAAGAGAATAGAAGTTTTGAGTCATTTATTCAGCCTTTCTGTTTTTCAAATGATTAAGAACTATACTGCCAAATTGTGTGTGAACTGAGACAGTGGAATACGATTTGGAAAAAGAAAATTCTTTATTCTTTATGAATTTTTCTCAAAATGTAGAACAATTTTTAATGAGTGTCAGCCCAGGTAAAATGACCGTGCATGAAAGACAAATGAGCCTCTAGGTGAATCGATTGGTAAATGTTTGCCCCATCAGATCTATTGGAAGTGCATGGATGGTTCTAATCATAGCAACATAAAAATATCCATTTAGATCAGTCGCCCATGATGTCCAGGGGGTTCATGCTTTTTCTCCTTTTTTTTTTTTTTTTTTTACATGTAAGTTCCTTTTAAAACTTTATACTCATGGTCGTAAGACATAAAAATGTCACTTGAGTGCCTAAATCATAGTTTTTTAATTTTCTTACCTTTAATGTGCGATATCATGATTTACCTATATCTAATATCTTGAGTCACGTGCGGACCTTGTCGTCCCCTTACTTGTCTCTATTTTCTTGAGAAATTTGAACTATCATCCATGCGAGTAAGATTTCAATCCACGGACGATGAGGAGAGGGAGTTGAGCGACAGACAGTGCCAAAACGAGGCAGGGTTAAATCAGTTTAAAAAGGAGATTAGGAAGATCTGACCAACTAGTGAGTTTTTCCATGTCCAAAAAATGCCAGTGAAGAAGAAAGGAAGACAGTGATTGCAATGTTAATGGAGGAGAGCAGAGAGAAGTAAAGAGCATCCTTCTCTCAGGAAGTATCTCGACTCCTAATTTTAGGTTTGCCAAGAAAGCAGGGGATAAGTAAGAGGAAGGAATCCCTACTTCAAAAAAAGTATTAGCACAATAACCGGTATTAAGCGCGGGCATGATAAAGGTGGCTAGAGTCCAAGCTCCATATCATTAGTTTTGACATTAAGGCAAATAAATATGCATACTTATTTGAGTTCTCTAGTGGTTAGATTGTTTATTTAAAGGATAAGAGGTAAGTTCAAATCCCTTAACCTCTACATTTTTTAGGAGTTTACAAATGCTAAAAAACAAAGTCAAAATTGAAAGGAATTTGGTCAAAATTAAATCCAAAATCCCTCTCTTTAATATATTATAATGGTCAAATTTTATGTCTTCTGGCATTGGTTTGTGGAAATAATAGTTAGGATCTACTAATTGGCAAACATGTATATATATTTTTTCCGAACCACTGATATGGCAATGGATGATCAATGCCCACGTGATCCCTTGAGTTCAAGAACTTAGTTCCAATCTTTTGCCAGAAGATCCCTTGCTGGCCTCTTTTACTAGGAATCCTCGGAGGCAATGTTTTGAAACTTTCATAAATCAACAGTGAGTTATGCATGGATTGGTGGCTAATAATAACCAATTACAAGGATAGGAGTTGATTGTCATTATAATTAGCTTGGATGAATAAGCTTCATATCGATCAAAATGGATTTATATAGGGATACTCTAAACCACCAAATATACTATTGCTTGGTGATTAAGTTGAGACACATATACTAACTATAAATCAGCTGTAATTAAGTTGATTGTATAGAAGATAAATATTACATGATTTAGAGATAGACAAGCCCAATCAGGAATCAATAATCCATGTAGCTTCTATTTCGATCCATACGACCCATAAGTTCTGTACTATACCAATGGTTTATGCAGCTCACTAGTTCAATCCTAAATGAGTAGTAGCCAAAAACCTAATAGAAAAAAATTGGTTTTGTTTGGTGTTATAATATTTGCAATAACAATTCGGTTTTATCATTTATATCTATGCAATAGATTATTTTATTTGTTGCTCTATGCTGTAACAAGCATGAATAGACAAGGACGCCTCTTACCAAAATTTTGTTCTGTCAACTTTAGTTCCAAAAATTGAAACCTGAATATTTGCTGCTATGAACCTTAGTATTTACAGAATACGAACTTTAACTTCATCAAAGTGGTGTCAGAGCATATATCATCTTCAAAGTGGTATCAGAGCATATATTATCTTCAAGAACTGCCCCTTACTTTTAATATTTGATTCACAGTGGAGTCGATGATCCTTCTTCGGATTTCAATTCTTCAATCTTTTCTTCATAGCCGGTGAAGCGAGCTTTATAAAGATTCTTCATAGCTTATGACAAGGCTATGAACTTTGGATCGTGGTTAGGTCCAATTCTCAAAAAAACATACTTAGGAGAAATACATCCAAACTTTGTTGTGGCTTCTTGTAACACCGTTTTGAAAGGGATTTCAATGATCGTCATTTTCTAAAATACTTTTAAACAAAGAAATTCAATTCATAGAAGAAATTTGTTCTCTTAAATACAAACCATGATGATGCTTATCAAGCGAAGAAACTTGTTCTCTTGAAATACTTGAACCAATGAAGAGAAGAAGCTTGTTCTTTTGAATCTTAATCATCTCTTTACTCACTTTCTTTTTTTCAAAAAAAATCATTTCACTCTCTTCCTCATGGTTTCAAATATCAAATTCTCTCTTTTCATAAAGCTTGAACCACTTTCTAAAAAAAATATGCAGCCTGCAAAAAGTATTTTTCAACAATAAAAACCAATTTAGTGTCAATGTCTTGAAATTTGACAACCTGGCGCTTTGATACCAATTTAATGAAATTGTATGCTTTGATACCAATTTGTATAAGTTATATGCTTTGATACCAATCTGATCAAATTGAAGTTTGTATTCTACAAATACTAAGGTTTGCAGCAACAAATACTCAGGTTTAAATTCTGAGAACTAAGGTTGATAGAACAAAATCAATGAGGTTTTAGTAGAGATAAAGGAGGTGTGAAGTATGTGCTTGTGTATGTGAGGGTTGTACGACCAAAGGGCATTACAGAGTCCCTACTCAAAATCAAATGACCAAAGCACTTATATATATATATATTAATCCAAACCTTAAGATAACAAGAGATTTCTCCACGCCAAATACTTACACTCTTGATTGACAAACCTTCTTCACACACTCTTCACACTTTAAAAGACAACTACAATACAACTTTATATAGTTTGTTAAATGATACACGGAGAAACCTAAAGGACACTACAAGTTACAATTGAACAATGAATCATATTAAATACTGCCTCTCATTTGAACGTAGATTACTGTTCCATGGGCAATGTTTTGGGTCGTTGCCTATTCATTCATAGTGGTCACGACAGATGCAAGAATCACTAAATCATGGATGGATGGCCTCTTGTCTAAACGCCATAAAATGAGAGAATGGAAGATCAACATGTGGATTAGGAGTAGGATTAGGGGTAGGTCAAAAATGGTCTGGTCATATCACCAACCATTGATATCTGTGGGACCAGTGTCCAATTTAAAATAAATGCCAATTCTTGAAGACCTGAACTGAACATCAGGAAAGTTCTGAAACATCATTCAGGTTAGACCTTGGCAATGATGGAGCTGTAGATGCTCTCTATCTCAGTATCGGCAAGGTGTTGTAGATGCCCTCTATCTCGGTTTCAGCAAGCTCCTTCTTGTCCACCGTTGGCTTATCTCTTGGATGGCTTTGTCAATCTTCATTTTTATCCGCACCACACGTACTTTTTTTTACATTTTGAGACTCGATCTCAATACTCTCATCGTTGATGTTCTTCCTTGGGCCATTTTGGGTGTTTTGTAAATGAAAGAAGAAAAAATTTTCTGAAAAATCAAATCTCACAGGATGTCCTAAATGTAAATGGAAACCTTTTAAGTTCTCTGTCTTGATTTGAAAAGTGATTAAAACTTGAACCCTATTTTAAAATTTTTCCTTTTTCTTTTTCTCAAAGCTTTTACTTGTTACAGAAACTTTAATGTGTCCAGTGTGGCCCACCTTTAGAAAATCCACACGAGCCTTTATTTGGCATATTTTAGAACCAAAGGGCCCGACTCAAATGGAGTCTTGGATCACACCTAAATCAAGACTCAACCCAATTAATTGTATACACTATTACAATAGAGAATTTCTCAAAAATTCTCTTTGAAATAGGGAGTTTTTGCCTCCTTTAAATTTGTGCAATGAGATCATGCCACTTTATGTTTACACCTGACAACTTATATTTGAAAAGAAAAAATAGGTTTAACTTCAAAAATAATAGTACAAGAAGAACATATTAACTGATAAAAATAAAGGTGTTTTTCGTAAGTCCAACATGCTTCATGATACTATAACATGTGGTTAGATGAGCAGGCATGGAGGTTCATGGTTCAACCATGACCACCTCTTATATTTTGTATGTGTGAATTTCCTTCTCCTCACATATGCAAATTACTACCCTAGTTCATAAGGATAAGTTCTCTTCTTGTATGTAGTTGTCTCTTGAAGACCCAAACATCCTAAGGGTGTAATGGCTCAGTTAACTATGGTAGTGTTTGGTTCACTGGAATGAAGGTTGGAATGGAATAGTCATTCCATTGGAGTGACCATTCCCACGTTTGGTTCGTGAAAAAGCGGCGGAATGACCATTACTTCAGGAATCATCATTCCTTTATACAAGGGAATCACCATTCCTTTGGGGGGATAGAGGAATGGCCATTCCATTCCATTGTAATTTTCCTTTGAGTCCAAAACGCCCCTTTCATCAAACAAAACCTGAGATGTCCAATCATAAGACCTAGCCTCCTTCCTCTTCGTCTCTGACCTCTCTCTCCTTCTGTGATTCGTCGCCGACCCTCTTCCATCGACCATAAAGCATGTTCTGTGACACCCCCTTCTCGCTGTTGGTTGATTGGAACCTCCCGCAGAGGGAGATGGTTGGGACAGAGAGAAGGAGAGGGGTTGGGTGAGAAATGGAGAAAGAGCTGTGATAGAGAGAGAAGAAGAGGGGGTTGGGCGACAGAGGGAGAGGGTTGGGACAGAGAGAGAGAGAGAGAGAGCTGGGAAATGAGAGATAAGGAGAAAGGGCTGGGCGAGAAAGGGAGAAAGGGTTGAGAATAGAGAGAAGAAGAGGGGCTGGGTGAAAAGGGAGAGATGGTTGTGATAGAGAGAGGAAGAGGGGGCTGAGCAAAAGAGGGAAAGGGTTGGGACAGAGAGAGAGGGAGAGAGGGCTAGGAACCGAGAGCTAGGGAGAGGGAGTTGAGCGAAAGGGGGAGAGACTGTTGGGAGCAGAGAGAGAGGGAGAGGGGCTGGGCAAGAAGGGAGAGAAGGCTGGGACAGAGGAGGGGGTGAGAATAGAGAGAGGGAAAGAGTGCTGAGAACACAGATAGTGAGAGAGGGGGCTGGGCGAGAGAGGGAGAGGGTTGGGACAGAGAGAGAGAGGGAGAGAGAGGGGAGGGTTGGGACAGAGAGAGAGAGAGGGAGAAAGAGGGCTGGGAATATAGAGAGGGCTTGGCGAGAGGGAAATTTTGGCAAAAAAAATTTTACAGGGGTATTTTGGTCAATTTTATGTAATTTTTATTCCATTCTTAGTATCATTCAAGCATGCCAAACACAGGAATTAGAATGAAAATCCTATTACTGGATTGATTCCTTTGTCCAACCAAACGTTGGAATGGGAATTACTATTTCTGCCTCATTCCATTCCGGACTCATTCCAGTCTCCATTCCATTCCTACCAAAAATCATTCCAGCGAACCAAACGCTACCTATATATTTTGAGAAAACCATTAATCAAACTGAATCATATGGTTTTTAGGTTTTAAAAACCGTAACCGCAACCGGATCATAAAAAATCGAACCGTGGTTAATTGAATTAAACAATTCAATCACGGTTAATTGTCACTTTATAAGGAGAGATGCATCCTTTCAAACAATCAACAACACTGGTCTAATCTTTCAGATAAAAATCACAAGATGTGTCTGACCCAAAAAAATTTCTTTATCTCTATCGATTGAAACATGTTCAATCCAAATCGATTACATGTTCAATTAAAGGAATATTTTAACATCTTTTAAGAAAACATGTTCAATTTATATTCAAAAATATATATTTGATTTTGGGTAGAGCCTACCAAAATGGCCAACAGATCAATCGAAACAATTGGTTGTATGGCGTGCCATGGGCGTAAATGATGAGTAATTTCCCTTTCTACCGTATCTGATTCAATCCAAATTGAACTGAGAAAGCTTGGTCAAATTTACCGAGGAAGAGAATTTTGGTGGGAATGCTGGTGAGTGACCATCATAAATATTCCTATTATCATTTCCAAGTCCTTGTGCACTCGAATCTAAAGACATCACAACTTTTTTGCTATCCCATTTCTACTTATAACAAACAGGGGTCCCCCACATGTAGGTCAGATTCGTCAGAAAGTAGGGACAAAAAGAAAATGGTCAACTCCTTTGCCTTTTATTTTAGTTTTAAGCTAATGGATAGCTCAATTAACCGTGTATTTTAGATAAACGGTTAGTCGAACTGTGTGTTGCAATTCTATTCAATTAAAAACTGTAAACGAGGCTAAAAATCGTAATTGAACTGTAAAAAATAGATTTTTAATTTTAAAAAATAAAATGTAAATTAAATTGTGAAACATAATTATTAACCAGCAGTTCAATTCAATACAATTCGATTGATTTGATGTTTTTTTATTTTTTTTTACACCCCTGAAGCATCCTTGGCAGAATAGCAGGGATAGCCCAAAAAGGGAAAACGCATGGGTGCTCGTGTATAATCCAAGACAAGAATCTCGATGCCGATTTAAACATGGGGCGCATTTTCATGCCTACTTTCATCCCTCTTCATTAACTACGAGAAATAGGTTTCACCAACTACAAAAGAAATGTATATTATATAATCATATCCCATTAAAATATTCATGAAATTTACATCAAAACCTGGCTAGCTATGATCCAACTAGGGGTCACTTTAGCTTTCGGGTGCTAGGCAACAGCCACAAATCAGTGCCTAGCATCGCGCCGGCACCTGCATATTTTACCTTTTTATGTAGGTTGTAGAGATTTAAGTCCATAAAATATTTTTTTGTGTTATGGAAAAAACCCCTTATGCCCAATATACAAAAAGGACCACTAGAGTTTAGTGCACAAATCAGATTTTGTGAGTCCATTTTCATGAATTTTTTTTTTTAAGTTGGGAGGAGCGATGATAGTGGCGCTCTCTTTTATATGAGCTGACGCTATCATCGTCACTATCTTTGTCTTCTCCTTTTTTTTTTCTTTTTCCTCCTATTTATCCATCTTTGATGGTCAAAGCAGTCGTAGTTGGGGGAAGCGGAGGCGAGGAAGTGGTTCACAAACTCCTCACTACCGACTACCTACTTGTGGACTCAAAGTTTTTGTTTGAGAGGTGCAGATCTAAATTTACTTTTATGTTTTTCAAAATAAATATATAATTTTCATATGAGTTTTTTTGGGGGGGGGGGGATATCGAATTTTATATAAATTTTGAAGTAAAATCAGAATTTTCATTAAATTTTAGAAGCGGACCAAGGTTTAATGGATGCATTCACGTCCACGTGGATGTATATAGGTCTGCCCTTGACTCTAACCACACATACACCCCGCTGCTCACCCTAATTGGATCTTTCACATGAACTCAAGGGAAGAGGAGGCGAGGAATTAAAATACTATCTCCTTTTATAACCCTTATCTTTTACTGTCAATATCATTACTATCCACTACCTACTCTAACCTCCATACATCCCACTACCCAACTTCATTGGATTTAGTGATTTATGGAGTTTTGTTTGCCGATGGTGACGGTGGCAATGGAGGCATTATCTTCTAATTCAGTCGGAGAAGAAGACTGATATTGTTGCTTCCCAACAAAAATTTTTTTTTAACGTGAAAGGATATCAAAGACCTATTTTGTGCATTACAAATTATGATTTTTTTTTTTTTTTTTGGCAAAGATACCAACTAGAGGGATTCTTGCGGTAAAATTCTCAAAACAAAAAACTTAACTCAAATCTGGAGAAAATCTGCAATCTTCAATTATTTGTGCTGGACAACCGGCTGCGCAAAGCCCATATGTTATTCGTGTGCACACCTTAATTTCAAACATCCAAATACCACGAGCCACATGCCGGTGGGACCCACAAACGTTTTCACACGTCATTGGAAAAACAATTCCACTGCAGAATGAGAAGACCAGGGATAGTGCTGCAAAGCCTGCAATTGGCCTCTGGAACACGTCTCTTCACCACAAGCACAGACACAGGCCTTCATCTTTACCCCTCTCTCTCTCTCTCTCTCTCTCTCTCTCTAAACCATCCATATCTATCTATCTATCTGTCCTTCCATTTCGGGTCGTCTTCTTCTTCTTCTTCTTCTTCTGTTCTGTTTTCTCTTTTGTGGTCTGGGTAAAAGATGCATCGGTCTGGAAGCGCATGTCGGGTCTCGGAAGGCAACAAATTGAGCGACATGGACAGGGATCATCTTCCGACATATGATCCTCTCTCCGATATTGCAAAGAAGGAGATTTCCAAATTAAAAGCAGCCGAGAATGCCGTCCACATCATACCCTTCCTTCTCATTCTGTGCGCAATCATCCTTTGGTTTCTATCCGCTCCTGGTACTATATAAATCTCCACATCCTACTAAACTCTCATTTCGATTCTTTTTTTTCTTTTCACTCATGGGGTTGACAAAAATGAAAAATCATTTGTGGGTCTTTATTCTCTGCAATATTAGGGATCTGGGGTTTGGTTGAAACAGTGATTTGGGTTGATCCGATTGAGATGGAAAATGGGTTTCTATTTGTTTGTTCAGGGAACGGATTTTACTTCTTATCAGGATCTGTACACAAAGTTGTATGCTTTTCGGTTTCTTTGGTTTTGTTTGTAATTCATTCCTTCATTGTTCCTATGAGTTAGAATGAAAGCAGGGAGTAGATTCCTTGTGTTTAGAAAAGAGAATTGAGGACATTATTGAGGTTAGTCTTCTTCATCTGATCAAAATCAGTAACACCCATTTCTCTAATCAATCAATAAAACCGGATTATCATCTTTTTTTTTTCCTTTTTCTTTTCTTTTTTTGTGCTGGTTACTGCCATGATGGGTAGTGGATAAATCATTTGAGCAACCTGCAGCTAAATTCACTCTTTAGTTTAATGCTCTTTAGTTTAATGCTGATTTGGTGTAGTTCGCTAATCAAATTGAATAATTTCAATTTCATCTCTAACTCTTGCATTCTGGCCTTTTGTTCTTATTTAACCCGCAGTTAAATTCACTATAGAGTTCAATGCATATTTAATTTTTTTTCTACACAATGTCCCAAATGCCTTTTTAAAAAAAGGTTCTGTAATTTTAATTTTCAAAATGAAAGGGTGTTTGTATTTAGGAAAGAAAATTTATCATTCAAGCGAATATTTGTACATCTCGTGATCAATTCTTTAATTTATGAAGTTTTGATGAAGTCATAGGGGTTCTAATTTATATTTGTTTCAAGAGACAACCCATGTAGTATGCCTATGAACATTGAATTGGCCAAACGGACCTTGTAAAATAAATCATACCATGTTGGAACTAGATAATGAACTCGTTTAGCAAAGTTGATAACTTGGAACTATGTCTGCCTCATCAAATTGGCCAACTATGACAAATTCTGCATTGCGAATTGCGTGCGTAGATACAAAGTAATCGACTTGTGAACCAGTTAACCATGACTGTAATGATGTCCCTGGCAATGGCTCAGCTTGTTTAGGGGTGTGAATGTGTGTGTGAAGACTGAAGAGTGCTTGAGTTTGAGCCCTCCATTTAGCTATACGGTCGACGGAACATATAATTGTCCAAGACATGCTGTAAGATGAAGTGATGAAAAAAAACATATTGTTTAAAATTGTTCATCATATTGTCCAATTCCAAAAGAAAATATATATGGTAGACATGATGGAGACATTTTTCCAGAAACCAAAAAAAAAAAAAAAAAAAAAAGTGGGTCACAACTTCATCCCAGTCATCATTTCTATGTATGTATACCCTATGATTTATTTAGATCACATTGTTGTCCATTTTCCTTGAGTAAAATTTATACACGTTTTTACTCTTACACAGAAGATGTGATGATTGTTTCGAGAATGGAGAAGTGGACAATAATCAGTGGCCACAGTAATCAGACCAGCTGAATCAATGACTACAGTAATCAGACTTTGCAGCCCGCATCAGGGATGGAAAACTTGGATATAAGAGGTGTGTTGAGGATGATATGGCTGAAAGATCTTTCAAGATCAAGTCTGAGTAAAGCTCATTATTTTTGGAGGTGATAAGAAAGCATTTTGTCCTGCATGCATTCGATGCCAAATTTGATTACTTCCTCAGCTGAGTTCTGGATATCCATGGCCATCAATTATTCCTTGCAGTTGAAGTTCTCAGGATCAGTAAAGAGGTTGAAGAGGAACTCCCTACTCACCTTTCTTCTCTTCTTCAGTGGAAGTCTCTCAATGGTTTTAAGGGTATTGTTGGTGTTAATGTGATTGTAATTTCTCATGTCGAATGAGCCGATAACCATTCTTAGTTATTCTTAGTTGTTGCTTTAGTTTTCTTATACAAAGTTCAAATCATCCATGGAGTTCAAAAGTTGTTGGTGTCTCTAATTGTTTTATGATCAGTGATTTAATGGATTGGATGTTGATCGGTCAACTTGTTTGAGGGGGTTTGGTCATTGCGAGGTTAGTCTTTTGGTTGAGCAGTCAGTTTGTATGTGACTCAACTGTTCTACTGAACAGCGATCCTCTTGCTAACAGGAAAGTTCCCATTTTAGCCGTTCATCTCCTGAATTAGTCTTTTGACTTCAGTGGACTTGGTGGGATTAAATGTCATGTTGTTCTCATAATATTTTGTTATATAAGCGTCGTCAAGAGTTGTTTGTAATAGCGAATCGAATGAGGCACTTGGCCCATCTGGATCTTGGTAAACCAAGTACAGGCAAATTGGTTTTTGTGCAGCCAAGGGCTCATGCTTTTGGAGAACCTGATTACTTCTATGTTACATTTTTTATCACTTGCTATAACCAGTTACTGCAAACGAAAGTTAAAGGTAACTAGAGTCCCATGTAACCTGGTCACAGGCCAATGGAGGCTCCTAGTCCTAGGATCTAAAAGGGGCCTCTGGGGTTGCTTCTAAGGGAATTCATTAGAAATCTTGTATTTTCTTCCTGTCATTGGCATGTTTGGGGGAGTAAAATGGGCCCGATACCAGTCAAGTGAATGAATCAAAGCCTGAAAATTCAGTCGAGAGGATTGACAGTTAAAATTTTGTCCCCATTGAGTTTTGAGGATTCAAATTTAACGAAAATGGAACAATTCAAGCAATTATCTCATTTTCTCAGACACTGATCTAATCTGATCTAATGAGACAATAAAATCAATGAGTTCATTTTAATTGTCCATTTGCATGGCTTGAAACAGTCAATGGATAAGACTTTTTCTAGATCCTAAATCTGACTTTCGAAAAGGGCCAATTTGGATGTGGAAAAATTCAAAGGAGGATAATTTTCATGTGTGTTGTGGGGGCTGTGCGTGATCCCGAGGGATACTCCTATTTGGCAAAACAATACCCAAAAAAAAAAAAAAAACCAACCCACGTAATTAAAAGAGGAAATTACTGAAAAATTTACCATAGATATTTGGTTCATCAAAAAGAACCTCATAGTTCCTTTGTGACATTACAAGTCTTCGTGTAAATTTTCATTTTTGTTTGAGGGACGATAAAGGATGAGGAAACCCCCCTTTTATCAGGCTTGTTGATAAGATAATAAAATGACTAATGAATCTCGGATCTCTTTCCGACCCGAATCCGATATCAATCCTCAACGTACCCACCACACCTTAACATTTATTGGCGGGAAATGGCCAACGACGTGGATTCACCATAAACCTCATAATCACAACCACCAATTCCCAGTTAGCACATTCGCATGTGAGCCCGTCTCTCTCTCTCTCTCTCTCTCTCTCTCATCTCGTCTCCTCTTCGTCCCCAGCAAAACCAAAAGCAAATGCAAATGCAATCCGTTCCAACTTCCATGGGATCGTTTTCCAACTCCAACGCTCTCATGTGGTTCCGCAAGGGCCTTCGGATCCACGACAACCCGGCTCTGCACCACGCATGCCACAGCTCGGCCCATCTCTACCCGGTTTTCGTCCTCGATCCATACTACCTCGAACCGGATCCCAACTCCTTCTCGCCCGGATCGGCCCGGTCCGGTCTCAACCGGATACAGTTCATGCTCGAGAGCCTCGTGGACCTGGACTCGAGCCTCAGGAGTCTCGGGTCTCGGTTGCTCCTCCTTAGAGGAGGAGATCCTGCCGACGTCATCATTCGCCTCTTAAACGACGTAAGATTAAGAAGCTCTCTCTTCAATTGGGTCTTTCTTTTGTCTTTTCTATTTTTTCTTATATGTACCCTCCGATTACCCGTTTACCCGAAGACCGACCCAATGAAATCTGGCTCTGGGCCGGATGTCTTTTTGGCCATGTCCCAGCTGATATTGGGTCGAACAGCATGTTCCCATCTCAAATTATGTATAAACATGGAAGATTTTGACCCAGTAGAGCCTGAGTTGCATTGATCAAGGGTGGGCCCCACTTCTCAAGAGCAGCCCAGTTCTATTGGGTCACTGCACTTGTGCCCACCTTTGATGACCCCCTTCACTCTTACTGTACCTACGCACTGGGCTTAATTTTCATTCATCATCAGATATTTCGATGGAATCGCAGATAACTCTATCATTGAAGACCTTAAAATTTTAAGGCTATTGAATCAAGGATTAGACAGTGTGGTGGGGACCAGTTTCTTACCTGAACCTTATTCCCTATGATACCTTGGCCGGCCAGTTTATTTGATTTTGTGTGTGTGTTTTCAATGAACCAAAGAAATAATATACAATCTTATTCTAAAACAATCAATTAATAAACATTTCCATTGAGTAGGATTACAATAATACATCATTGTCAATACAATGATTAAATTAGTACTTGAAGAATCACTGAAGAAATCGGCATGATCTCGTGCATAATGTGTTCAAGACGTTTAGATTGTAATTCAAATATTTTGGGCGACATAGCTAGTCTGCCCCGCCCCCTACATTGCAGGTAGAGAATTTCAGACATTTTCCCAAGATGATAAGCTCATCAGCTCATATGTGCTAGGCCCGAAGGGATTAGTCCAGCCTGAATGGTTGGGACACCTCCGTTATAAAAACAAAAAAGCTCATATGCCCTCACAGTTGAAAAATTTTCAAAGCTCACATTTGAAAATTATTCAGACATTTCCTGAGATGATAGTTTACTGGGCGCAGGGGCGGACCCAGGGAATTTTCCTTTGGTGGGGCTCAATGTAAAAAAAAAAGGAGAAAAAATTAAAAACAACTAAGATTTCAATTTCATTTTTTTTTTTTTTTTGGGAGTTGTGGGGGGTGTGGTTTAGAAATTTTCAGGGTTGCTTTACTTGGGTCCGCCCGACTGGGTGCAATGTTTATGACCCTAGACCATATCACAACTCCATTTATTTAATATCCCTTTAGTGTCATTGACATAAAAGATGCATTCAATCGAAGAAGAGAGTATCATTGACATAAAAGATAAAAGATTTCATTTCTAGTCTATCAGTTTCTATATATGGAAAGTTAAAGATATCATCATATAATAAATGCGTGAAGATAATAAATTCGATCACTGTGGTCAGACTCTATCATGGATTTCTGACCACAGTCTCTATGGGGCCCTCTTTTCTTTTCCTTCTCTATGCTAGGGTTATGAAAGAAGGAACTGAGAAGGAGGTATCAGCAACAACATGTTTTATTACAGGACAACTAATGATGTTTATATTGGTCTATTATGTGCCAATGCATCTAGCATTGGGTAGACCTCAAACAATAACTGAGCTAGTTCTACCATATCTCTTGTTTCATTTCTTCTAAAATAATCGCAAACACTTTTTTTTCTTTTTATTATGGATCTACTACAAGAAACTCAATGTGTAATCTCTGCACTCAATGTGCATCTGTGAATAATCCCATTTTTCAATTATTCAACCATTTCATTTTACCAAGTTCAAAGTTAATCAGATTAGTGGTAGCTTTCACCGTGTGATGTTCCTGTTTAGTGGTATAATTCTTGTATACCATCAAGCCCTTTCTGGTTTTTTGATGGGCTTCTGGTATATGGCTTTCTTCTTTTAATATAATTTCTCGTTACCGATAAAAAAAAAAGGTTAATCAGATTAGTCAACATTTATATGTTTCGATGCAATGACAAGATGTTATTTATAACAATTAGTTGTGTCTAATTGGTCACATTTCCGTCATGAAATGGGTTGGATTGGTATTATTCTAGCTATGGACAAATCATTCTATTAGATTGAATGCACGTACTTGATCTGATAAGTACCTCGTGTCAGAGTTGAGAAATTCTATTGCTTGAATCTTTACTATTCTCCTATTTATAGCTTGTGTCTGCTATTTCGGCATAATACCGTTGCCTATTGTCACTAAAAAACTGAAAGAAATTCTTAAATGAGGAGATGAAACGGGGCGGGGGGTGGGGGGAGGGGGGTTGTGGTTGGGAGAGGAACATATGTAGAAATAGAAATAACTTCTAAAATGAAGGGGACTAAGCAGGAGCAAGAGGGATTCTCTGAACAAAGGTAATTGATAGATTTGTACTAATTAATTCCTAACACACAAAAGCACATACAATAGATGTATTAACTTGGTTATCCCTTTTTTTTTTTGTGACTTCTTGCAGTGGAATATTGGAAAACTTTGTTTTGAGTATGACACGGAGCCATATTCACAAGTTAGAGACAGTAAAGTCAAGGTCAGAGTTCTTGCATCTTTCTCATTTTTGTATGCAGCCATCCAAAAAAAAAAAAAAAGCTGTATTTAATGTGCGCTGATATGGAAGCCATGAGCCTACAATGTATGCTAATTGCTGATACCAAGCATGTGATGACTATACTTGTCATATTTGCTTGATGCATGTTGTTTATTTGCTGTTATGTTCATTTGGGTAGATTACATGCATAGCACATCATATGAATAATTAGAGCACAATCTGCAATGGGGAAGGAATCATGTGAAACCCCACATTGGACAGTTGATGTTAATCTTTTTACCATATTAGATCAACAAGTTGTGTTCTTTTTAATCATTTAATGCAATTATCTATCTTCTTGAAAATCTCGGAGAATAGAAAAGGCACATTCCAATTGCTTCTATTCTTATTTGTACCACTAGATAACACTGGTTAAATAAACCGAGGTGCATGCTATATGGAGGTGTTGGTGGGTGTTTGTTATGACACTTTGGTTTTCTATATTTATGTTTGCATGTAGAAGTGCATCTTAAAACTTAAATCTGTTTCACTTGTTTTCCTTATTCTGTATTCATCACTTATGCGCAGTCAAGGTATTATTTGTCAAAATAAATGAAAAAAAATTTCTTTTCTTCCCAAAAGATTTTGTTTCATAGGAGGGATCTGCAGCATGTTTTACCTCCATAGGGGTTTATGTCTCAGCAAAAATTAATGTTTTAGGAATCAGAACGTAGTCTTTTTGCCAACAACACCTGATGCTCTCCCAGCAGACAAATTTTATTTGCAGACTCCTCTGTAGATTGGGAGCAAGTATATGACTTTCCTAAATTAGTTAGGGAAGATATCATTGAGATGCATGGATAACTAAAAGTATATGAACCATGTACTTCACCATGAGCCTCACATGGGCTGTAAACCAATGTAAACATTTCCTGAGGGAGAGGCTATGATCAAGCAGTTGACTTTGTTGCAAAGTGGACCACCGCCTATCTGTATGAGTCCCAACTTTCAGCAATGTCAACCCTTTGATTAAACCTTCAGCCTTGCAGTATGGTTTTGATGTCGGGTGCAGCATGTGGGTGTTCACAGGAAAATTTCTCTCAAAGAAAAAGGAGAGGTTCTGAATACACACACACACATCATTTCATCGAGTCAAAATGAGTACTTGTTTTTCCTAATCAAAGGTTTCAATCAAAAAGGCTTCGATGTATGAGAAACACTGGACTGTTCTATGATCCTAAAATTAGGGATAGGTATGTAACCAAAAAAGCATATGAGGTATCTAATTTGTTCAAGGGATTGAGCATTTCTTTTGTTCATTTGATTTTTAATGGGACTGCATAGGTGAAACCTTTTTTTCCAATAGGATAAACCAACTTCTTGCAAATCTCCTTCCAAACTTAGTAGAGGGCATGCATCATTTTTTATGTTTATAAATTTATTGCTTTTGACAGGACTTTGCTGCTAAATATGGCATTGAGGTTTTTTCTCCAGTAAGCCACACTCTCTTCAATCCTGCTGAAATTATTCAAAAGGTACCCTGAGGCTTCTCTCTCTCTCTCTCTCTCTCTCTCCCTCTCTCTCTCTCTCCCTCTCTTGCAATTTTATTTCTTTATACATCATTTTTTTAAACTTCTTTTTCTTCCTCTCTGTTGAGGAGAGTTTAGCTTTTAGTCTTTGCTCATCCTTTGCCTCTGATGGATTTATCTGTTGTTATCAATTAATTCTTGTTGAATACTGTCCTAATGCAATGGCTGGTATCCAGAATGGGGGAAAGCCACCGTTGAATTATCAATCATTTGTAAAGCTTGCAGGGCAACCCCTGTCCCCACTTTCACAAACATTGACTTCCCTTCCTCCCATCGGAAATGTTGGAGATGCAGAAACTTTGAGTGTTCCCACAATTGAAGAACTTGGCTATAGAGATATACAGGTTAGAAATTGCCATGTTGCAATTAAGTATTTGTGTTCTATCTTTGGAATTTTATAGAGGAAAACAATTTTGCAGGTAGAATTTTCTCCTTTTCGAGGTGGTGAATCAGAAGCATTGAAGAGGTTGAAAGAATCACTCAAAGATAAGGTATGTTGTTACTGGTATATCATAGTTGAATTTCTTGTTATTTATTAAGAAGTTTTTTTTGCGGAAGGAAGTTATGCTGTATTCTTGGTTCTACTGTTTTTTTCTCAACATGTCTTACTGCAATATGGAAGTCATAGCTCTTTCCACTCGATTGAAATTAAATGGTATTTAAAGCTACACTAATATTATAATTGGCTGCAACCATAATTCATTAATTTAAATTCACTTCAGTCACGAAGGCAAAAAAGAGCAGTCAATTTTGTATAAGATATCGGAAAATAACCAAATGTCTGTGTACGTGCACATTGTGCAGAACATTGTAGAGCTTTTGACTTGCAGCTGCTTGGTAGGTTGTACTACATTTAAGATTATAGTGAGTCTACCGAAGGGTCCTTGAGGTGAGATATTGAGATTCTGTTGCTCTGTGTCTTTATTTGTAAAATCCCATCTGATGCTTGGGAATCTTTATTATCTCAAGGCAGCTTTGAAAGAGTGACGGGATTTTACAGCATTCAAGCTCATAGTCAACTTACCCAGCCACATGTCCAACATTTAAAACTAAAGCCTCAGCATCATTAGCCCCACAAGGCTCAGCTGCACCAGAAAAGGTTGAAATAACAGTGCCATCTGAATCACAAAAGAGACCGCCCATTCCTTCTATCTCAGGATTTCGTCTTGAGGTCTCATCCTAATCCAAAATTTATCTTGAATATGTTTATAGGACGCTTCTAAATAGGATACATGCGTAGATGTGGGGAATCATCAATGACCTCTAACTAGTTCCTTCCTATAGTGGCAGAATGCACCTTGGAATTCCTTTAGATGATTGTCTATTTCACCAAATGATAAACAATTAAATTCATAAACTTGTTGATTTCCATCAAGGTGTAGTTCTGCTATGCAAGGAAACAAAGTCAGAAGTAAGTATGGGGAACATCTCATTGTCCATTATTTATGGTATTGTTTATGTTGTTACAATAAACAAATGCAGGGAAAAAGAAGTAAGAGGCAGTCGTTTCATATATGAGAGGACTGTAAAGGTAGCAAATCTCCTGGTGGAAGTGTGCTGGCTATAACTCAGTTCCTAGGATCAAAACCTAGTTCTGATACCATAAAGAAGAAAGGAGCAAGAGGTAAGAAGAGAAAAGAGGACTTGAGGTCTAAAGGATAAATGAATAGAAAATTAGGAAGTGAGGAAGAGAAAGAGACACTAGAGATGAACTGGGTTCCACTCCAAAACGTGAGAACCCTGCTGAAAATTTATATTATTTATAATTAAGAGTTTTACAAAAATAGGAAATTCCTAATTAGGGCTTTATAAAATAAAAGAAGCTTACAACTCACTCGGATAGAGCAATCTTAGCACATGAAACCAAATCATCGTTGTCATGTCCCCACATCTGAAGAAGAATTGGTTTAATATTTTACTTTATTAACCTAAGGTTTCATGGATTTGTATGAAACCCATCCTAATACTCTTAGAAGATTATTTATTTGATCATTGGCCATGCTTCTAAACCTTCAATTAGGATGGAGATGTGCTATTCTTATGATAGAGAAAACCCTATTTCCTTCCCATTAAGTGTTGCTTGATGATGTCTTAAATTGTTATCTTATCATAATATTCTTCAAATTATGAAGCTCTTCTTTGCTATGAATATTATTGGTTTCTTTCAGTAAGGGGTTGTCTCCAAACTCCAAAGTTTTACTTGTTTTCAATCACTTAACACACTCTCTGGGCAGCATTTTGATAAGCTCACTGATGTCAACAACTATATAAAAATGCATGGCATGTTACTGTGTCAACTATTAAAAACATAAACTCCTCAGACTATTTGCAGAGTAACAGATTGTGTGTAGATTGTCACATTCAACCTTTTTCTGTTATCTACTTTAATGTGTCAGCATGTTCTCCAATGCACTTTCTGCAACATTGCATTGAAATGTTACAGGTTTGGGTAGCGAACTTTGAGAAACCAAAGGGTGACCCATCTGCATTTCTAAAGCCTGCAACAACTGTCTTGTCCCCATATTTAAAAGTGAGTTGAAAGATGTAGGAGCTAGATTTGGGCCAATCTATATTTATCTTTCAGATTCATCCTATGTTGCTATTGTAACTTATTCAACTTCATTCTTCAGTTTGGTTGTCTTTCTTCTAGGTACTTCTATCAGTGTCTTAAAGATGTTTATACCAATGTTAAAAGGCATACCTCACCACCAGTCTCGCTTGTTGGCCAGGTTTGTTCACCTCTGCTAAAGTAGCACTGACTATTGCGACTTGTCAGAAACTAACTAACTATAGGAGCTTTTGACTTTTGATAGTTATTATGGAGGGAATTTTTCTACACTGTGGCTTATGGAACTCCTAATTTTGGTCAGATGAGGGAGAATAGAATATGCAAACAGGTAATCATTAGCAGTAGGTGTTTATCCAAGTTTCTAGTTGCTTGCATTGCTTTATCTATTCAATATGACGAAAGGAGCTCCTTCTTGTGAGGTCCCTGAAAAAAAAATGGAGCTCCTTTACCCTATATTGGAACCTTAAAATTTGTATCATATTTCATGATAAATGTGGCAGTCAGACAGCCTGATTAGAACTATTTTTTGGAGTAGTGAAGAAAATTATGTGTGATGCTGCTTAAGATGTGAAGCAGGTTATCTTACATAATGCTTCATTGAGAGAATCAATGTTTTTGTTCGACAAGAAATGGCCTAGGTGGGCCACCTTTTGATGATCTAAGTCATTTTTTTTATGGAATGGGCCATTCATGTTATGTTTCTTTTATCAAATGATCCTTGCGGAACTTGAAAAGGAACAAGGCGCTCCACATCTAGTGAGGAAAAATCAGGTTGTATTTACGAATTAGAAGTGTCCAAGGGGAAGGTTTGTTAAGAGTCTCCCATCCATCATAGGCCCATTACATGAATGGTTTGCATAACCCGATGGTAGCCTCCATATCTGTGGTTTTCTTTATTTCCTTGCAGTTTTTAATTTTATCTCTGTGTGACATACTTTTCCTGCTTTACGCCATATCTATTGACTGTTATGACTATAAATGTCTTGAACAAATTACCCTTGAGCAAAGTTTTCCCATGCGTAGGACCGAAAATCTTCCAGCAAGGGGTCCTAACTCCTAACCAAAGTTTTAAGACTTTTTAATGTTAATTCAGATATAAACTAGCTAAACTAAAATAGAAAAGTCATTTAAGCAGAGCATTTTAAAGCGTATCTTTATGCCAATCTTTTCCCAATGCTGATTGGAAAGAAACAATGATATGCCTCATCTCTTTGTAAGTTCTTAAAGAAATCGTACGAACGAAGTGCTAATTGCACCCGAATCACATTGCAACTATCTATTTTCATTCTCTCTCTTAGCTAAACAAACTATTTTCATTCACCTAAATCACATAGTGAAACAAACATCAGAAAATTAATCGGCCAGCAGAGAGTGCAACATGAAGGGAGACACTATTGGTTTGTCAACTATGACTTGAAAGTGTGTTTACATGTTTGTGATGTTGCATATGTGATTATTTCATGCTTTCACTCTTCAGATTAGGTTTCTATATTGATTGCAGCTAAGATAGGAAACTGCTTTAAAAAGTTAATGCTCTCTTTTTAATTGTCATACATGGCATGGTTCTTTTAATTCCATGCTTCAAACGGTTTCGTCCTTAATAACTTAATTTTGTGTGCCACTGTAGATACCTTGGGATGATGATGAGGAATTGCTTGCAGCATGGAGAGAGGCTCGGACAGGATACCCTTGGATTGATGCCATCATGGTCCAGGTCTGATCTATTTGTTGAAACTTTTTCATATGAAATCTTGGAATTCTTGGAGAGGTTTCTTGCTGCCTTCTGTTGTTTACTCTTCTTGCTTGTCATTTCTAAATCATGGAAATACAAAGTTCAAACTGTCCATGTAGTAGGTCACTGTGGACAAGCCTTGTTCAAATAGTCTCATTGGTAGAATACCCACCCTTCTCTCTTGGGTTTGAATTGCTTTGTAGTTTCTGATTATTATTTGCATAGGCAGTGCAATTCTCTTCGATATTATAATTCATGTGTGCCCTAACTATCATGGGACTGGATAGATGCATAGTCTGGATCACTGCCTGGTGAGGCACGGGCGTGGGGTTTGCTACCATTTGTTCTGCGTTGGTGACATTTTGGACAATTGTCGTCCTAACTTCCTTGTTCTGATCCAGTTTTGGTCGTGCATGTGCATAAACATAAAACATTTCCATGGTTTAATATCAACTGACACATTTGAAAAATGATTTCTTTTTTCTCTGACAGCTTCAGAAATGGGGATGGATGCATCATCTTGCACGACATTCAGTTGCATGTTTTCTGACTCGTGGTGATCTGGTATGTTCTTGTTATTCTTGAAGGATACACCTTGATTCCCCTTTGAGATGTTTCTTATGTTCATTATTGTCTGGTGTGCTTCAGTTGTGTTTTCTGGGTGTGCAAAAATTTCCATGGAACTGTTCTGATTTTGATTACATATGAACACATGGGCTGAAAATATGTTTTTTATAGCAGTTCATTTAACTGAATTATATGAATCATAGGCATATTAAAGGAAATATGTTGAAAGTAGATTCATGGAGACTCATTCCACAATCTTAAACACTGTAAGGTTCAGAACATTAGCAAAGTGAACACTGGATTTTTTAGAAATTCCAGATGAAGTTGTGATCTTCCGTTGATAGTTGGAGATTTATTTTATTACCTTATACTAGAAACATGTATTTTTGCATGCAAGTTTGAAAGTGGGTCTTGACTAAACTATTTGTTTTCCTGTCAAATAACATCAAAGCATTGGTGAAAAAAAGAAAGAAAGGAAAAATGGTACCACTGTAAAGATATGAAGTTGGTACTTATTATTTCAAATAAAAATTGACCAAGTTGTGACCCAAATACAAGTGAGATGCAAATTATAGCTAGAATCCAAATGATTTTTTAATGGCAACTTTATTTACAAAAAAGGAAGTAAATTATAGGAGAACTATATCGGACCACCAAGAAGCCACTCAAAACAAGCAAAAAACACCTAGGAAACCTTAGAAAAGGAGAAAGGTTATGCCCTATTGCTAGAAATGATCAAACTCTGCCTTCTTAGCACTCTCTTTGAACCTGCCATGGAGTTGGCATCTCTATTCATTTAAAAGGAGGACGTGCAAAGAGGTCTAGCAAGATCCAAAATATCTTCTATGCTGTCCACTAGCCTCCTAGGAGGCTTACATCTACTCAAAGCCCACCTGAGAGTGCATAATGAATCAGCTTCCATCATCTTCCCAAAGACCTGTCCTCATTGCCAATGATTCTGCTTCATTGATCAAGAATCAGCCCACCGAGCCCAAGAAGGACAAAATACACTTTGGGGCTCTTTCCAAATGACACCATCGATCCTCACCACCCTGGATTACGTACTACACTGCCATCAAAATTTGATTTGAAGAAACTCTGTGGAGGGAGAAGCTCTCTGACTATGGAGTACGGCAAGAAGGATTAGAACAGAAACCTCAACCAAACTCCTGATAATCGTGGACACAGGAATTTCTCAAAACTGGAGAAGGACCAGTGCCCAGGAAGCAACAAGAAATTTCACCTTATCTGCCAATTCACTTGCCAAAGTGAGCTTACCTTCAAAGCACTGAGCATTGTGTTCCTTCCAAATCAGCTAAATTATGACAAAAATGAGGCCTTCCAGATTAGTCTACTCCCTGTTGAACACTTTTACACTTTCCGAACTTCATAAAGATAAAGAAGAGAATTGGGAAGCACTACTTGCACTAACCAGGGGTTCCTCAAGAAATGAAAACCTTGTAGTTGAGTAATAGATGGTGCATTGATTCATCTTGTTCTAGACACATAAAGCAACCGCTAACGATGATCTGCCCATGACGATAGAGGTTATCCAAAGTAAGGATTCTCCCTAAGAGAGCAACCAACCAAAGGCAGGCACTTTTAGAGGGACCTAGTCTAGAAGAAGATGAGGAAGTGAACTCCCTTAAGCATTTTGAAAAGCAATGGAACCTAGATGGTACTATCTGATGCAATTGTTTTCTTTCTACTTATTTTATTTTATTTTATTTTTTATTTTTGTATGTTTTGAGAACTTTGGGTTCATTAAATGTCTATTGGTTTCCAGGTGGAATTTAATTACATTAAGGGCCTGTTTTTTGCATTAAAATAGGCAAGAATTCAATACATATGATTTTTTCTTTGAAGCGGTTCCTCTATATTAAATTCTTGCCTATTTTAATGCAAGCAAACAGGCCTAAATGTTATGCGTAGATTAGCTTTTTTAAAAGCTGCCAGATTTTGTGAGGTAGTAGTCATTTCCATTCAAGTAAATAGGTATCCTTCTTTTCAAAAAGAGGCACTAATGACTTGCTAGACCTTTTCATTGACTTAATGAGGATGTGCTTGCCTATTCATTTGGGAAGATGACCTTGCCAAAACCTTCCTTTGGGTTCTTCCTGTTTCTTTTCTCATGATACAATATATGCCTATGAGGGTTGCAAAATCAAGGGAGAGATTCTTCATTTAAGCCATGAATTGTAATATGGTGAATTCACTCATCTGGTGTCTTGGATTCAACTCTGTAGCAACACTAGTTTTCACCTATAAACTGCACTTTCGTGAGGCTTTGGACCAGAAGCCCATCCACAAGAGTTCGGTCTCAAGGGGGAGTAGCATGTCAACTGCGGGGTCCACTTGGTGGACTATGGTCTCAAGGTCCTACATTAGCAAGAGAGCATCCCGATCTCTGGGCTGATAAGTCAAATCCTTTTTTAACTCAACATGTTGCATTTTAAAGCCGTGCGGCCCCAAATCCCATAAGAACTCCGGAGTTAAGCATGCTTAGCGAGAGTAGTACTAGGATGGGTGATCACATGGGAAGTCTTCATGCGCACACGTGGGGCTAAAGCAGATAATATCATGCTGAGTTAGGTAGGGCTGTAACAACTTTCATAACATAGTGGAACTCTCCGGTGATCTATCTTGAACATAATCATACAATGATGGATCTGAAGGTTTTTTGGGGAGACCCTTTAGAATGGATTAATGCAGTTAATCTCAATATTATATGTGCAAACAATCAACTACGTAGAGGAAATAAATCAAACAAAAGCACACACCACAAGAAGTCACAGTTTTACTTGAAATCCCAAACGGGGAAAAAACCACAACCGAAGATCAAGCACTATGAATCATACTATAGTTACAAGAGATATACTCATAACCCTTATTATCCGGTATCACACAACCTAAGACCTTATGATCCGTTGCATAGCGCTCCGCTACAACGACTCTCTGCCGTTTTCTATCACACACAGATTCAATCACTTAGACACCTTCTAGATGTTGTACTTGACTCCCTAGAACAATCTTCTACACTTAGAGAGGTCGAAGACAAGGATATTTAGAGTAGAACTTCAGCCCTTTAATTCTCCAATGAAAGAACTTTAGAGAAGGTGATCTCCGATAAGCAATCTCTACTTAAAACAATAAAATATGTGTTCCATACCTTAGGGTTGAGAGAGAATTGCTTTTTAAAGCCTCAGTTTCGTGCCTCATAAGTATATTTCAATTAGGAAAGGAATTGGCAAAAAACAGGAAAGTCCCACTTAAAATAGAAATAGAAATTCGCACAATGGTAGTTTTATAATTTCAAACATCACAATTTTTGCAAACTTCGCGAGGCCATAACTTTATCGTTTTAGCTCTGATTGATGCAATCTTGGAACATACGGATATCTACTCGAATTGAGCTTTCCAATGGTAGGTTGCTTACCCATATTCGATGCTCAGTTTGTGAGATATGACCTTTTTAATCTGTATACCTTCATTCTAGCTCTTCTGCGACTTCTTTAACCTCTTCAAACTCCTAGTCTAAAAAAATAGAAATGCAACTCTGACTAGAACTAGAGTTTTGTCCAATCCATGAATTTAGCTAACATACTAAAATCCTTACAGGATCACTCTCTAAAGTTCTCATTTTTGTTTTGGCGCATTTTTTTTTTTTTTTGTTTCCTCATGTTTCTTAACCACATGTATTGATATATGATTCCGTATACTCATGGCTTATGCTCTCTTTTCTCAAATTAACTTCTGAGCTCAGTGATTAAAGTTGATGCCACTTCTCTGTTGTTGACATAAAAAATAAGGGACTTCAATGGCACTCATTTGATCCCATTTTAGCAAACTATATCTTCAGCTTATCTAATGCAGTGAGGAAAAGTAGTGACATAGTTTAGAGGCATCAAGTCATAGGTTCATTTCCTCTAAAATGCTCATTATTGATGATTATATACCTCTAATCAATGAAATGGTATTAACTGAACTCAGTTTTTTGATAGTTTATTCATTGGGAAAGGGGACGTGACGTTTTTGAGAGACTGCTCATAGATTCTGATTGGGCCATAAACAATGGTAATTGGCTTTGGCTCTCTTGTTCATCATTTTTCTACCAGGTTTGCCACATACTGTATTTTCCATGTAATTGCATGAAATGGTTGGTTTTTCATAGCTCAAGCTATATGAATTGACATGTTCTCATCTATTCTTGCCTTCTGATCAGTACAATCGTATATATTCACCAACCACTTTTGGGAAGAAATATGATCCAAATGGAAATTACATTCGGAATTTTCTCCCCATTTTGAAAGGTACACTACCTTTTGTTTTCTTCATCTTGTGATGATCTTTACCCATTTTTGAATGAGTTTTTATAAGTTGTGGTCACTGAGACCGATTCACAATGACAGATATGCCAAAGGAGTATATATATGAACCATGGACTGCTCCATTAAGCGTTCAAACCAAATCAAACTGTATAATTGGGAGAGATTATCCGAAACCAGGTCAGTCATATTGCATAAGCTCTCATCTATTTCTTTCATCATTGCCATCAAAACCTTATCCATCTTTCATCTTTTGCTTTTACCTCCAAATAAATGGACCCTCAATTATGACTGGGAAAGTTGTGCGATTCCCTATCTAACTGAAATGATATTTTATAAAAGTTTGCTAATAGGTATACATATCAATGATATATGATGATAAGAGTTTTTCAAGTTGGGTGGAGGGATGAAAGCAAGTTGGGTTTGGGTTGGGTCCATTGCCTACTAGTAACCGACCAGACTGGATAAAGGGCGAAGACCAAGCCCAAATTCTTATATACTAATATAATTTCATATACACATACATATAAAATACAGTCATTGCATCTGGTTTTCACTTAAATGGTTTTAAAACTTGAAATTCGGGTGTTACTCAGTCACCTCAAGTCGAGTCAGATTGTGCCAATCACCCTTAGACTGAATCAGACCACTAATACAAAAAATCTGGAATGAAGTTGGATGAGTCATGCACACAAATTCCTTGACTTGCAAGTGGTAAACATGGTTCACACTATGAGTTCATCTGTCGACGTAATTGAATGATATCGCTTCTGGTTCAAGAGCCTGCAAATGGCCATCCAGTTGTTGAGGTCATCCAAACAGGTTAATGGGTGAGCCGATGCACAGGTATGTCATGGTCACGGCAGGGACATGCAATGAATAACAGACACAGATTTTGCACTTTAAGTACCAAATATAGTTCGATACATACGGATCTGTTGCTTATTTTAAGTAACCAGGTACATGACTTCTGCTATACATGGTGGGCCGCTTCTAATAACATTGCCCAAAATATTTGAGTGGTTGGGCCAGATGTCCAATTCAAAGGACTTCCCATTGAAGCCTTCGCACTGCAGCAATTTTCTTTTAATTGTAGGTTAGGTATTAATTTTATGTCATGTTATATAGCCAGCGTGTTTGTTCAGTCATGAGTCGCATTGACTACAGCCCCGACTGGTTCAAGTTGAGCCAAAATCATGATAACTCTCTGGAGTATGCATTTTTTGTATTCACTCTAAAATTCTTCATGTATTGTTTCAGTAGTTGCACATGATTCCGCAAGTAAGGAGTGCAGGAGAAAGATGGGGGCAGCATATGCATTGAATCGCACAATGGATGGCTTAGTGCGTGACGAGGATTTGAGGAACTTGAGGAGAAAATTAGAGGAAGATGCAACTCATGCTTTCAAGAGCAGAAGCCAAAAGCAGAAGTTGATCCATTAAGGGTTCTTTCTTTATTGTTGACACCGCAAGCAACAGTTTGTACCTTAGAGAAAAGAAAAGGAACGTTAAGGGCGTGTTTGGATCAAGTGCAGTTAATTCAGTTTACGCTTTTGGATTACCTGATTTAACTGTGACATTGTTTTCATTTTGTCTGTAACTAACTTGTTTTCATTTTGTCTGTAACTAACTAACTGCTGAATGGAATAACAGGTTTTAGAGTTAAATTGGGTGCAGAGTAACTGCGACGGTTGTTTTTCCTTTTTGCTTTTCTTTTTGCTGTAACTAACTACGGCTGAATAGAGTAACAGGTAATTTGGTTTACCTGTAAATTTGGTGCGGAGCAAACTGAGTCTTGGGGATGCAAAACGGCCAAGGGGGTCAATTGATTATTCAAGGGGCAATTCAGCACCAACATGTCTGTCGGGCCCTCTAAAATGATACAACTTTCAAGTTAACTAATGTGTTTGTGGAAAAAATTGGAGTGCTGCTTAGGGAAAAATCGGTGCTCTAATTTTACAGACCATGAAGAGTATTATGCATTGTCTGATATATATCTTTATTTTAACCACTTGAAATTGATAACTTGAAAATCAGACTGTTCATTCTTGTTTATCTTTTTATTTCTTGGTTATGTGGGAAATCCAATAATTGAAAGTGACCACAACTAAACAGGCCTGAATAAGATCATAATGGGTAATTTAACAAACGTTGCACCTTGAGGTTGAGTCATTGGTTTGCATTTGTAAATGATCTACATGCATAAATGACACACGTGAATTTGGTACATATCCAAATGATACACATGTGAAACACATTTTAATGTTTGTCAAGATCACCATTTTTACATGAGTAAATGAGTACATCCAACGGTTCGGACTGTGGATTTTTTCACAAATGTTTCAAAATCCATCAAGGATTAAGCTGAGTAAATCTGCTCCTTAAAGGAGCCGTTTCTAGCCACATAGAAGAAGATGAACTGTGGTTCATGAATCAGAGGCTCATAGGAGTCAAAATCCATGAGGAATTAAGCTAAGAAATTAAGCATCTTAATAGTTTTTAGCCATAATGATGAATGGTTTGGATTGTGATTATGGGCTTACATGAATGAAAAAATGATGGTTTTTCTAGGCCCCACTGGTCTCAAAATCATACTCTTTATTATTATTATTGTTATAATCTAGTGTACCAGGGCCTTTGTGAGATGGGGCTGGGAAACGGTTTACTGTGGGGATGCTGTGAAAATTAAGGTGTGAAAATGGGCTTATTTAGGTTTATATATATATGAATCATTTATGCATGAAAACGAACATTGATGATAGAAAAATTAGACCGGGTCATCCGTAACGCACAGAGGTGGCTCCAAGGGTCCACATAAGGGAGATTGGACTGAATACATAGACAATGCAATGTCATTATTTTTCCTGGCTGGTTTGAATAAAGGTTCTTAATTCATTGCACCTCTCTAGTTAGGCAGTCATAGTAATTGAATAACGAAGGTCTGTACACAGATTGAATTGGTCACTCATTGTAAATTACGGCAGGGTAACTTAAATTGTCATTTAAGGAAATACGAGGCAATTTATGCGGCCTATTGGACCCACAAAATGCAAGAGAAGGATGCAAATTCGCCCAAAGTCAGCATGCCTAATATTTAATTATTTAATTATATATTTATTTTTTAGTCAGATCCCATATCGGGCTATTATATGGAAATTGTGTAATTCTATGGAAACTCCATTATGGGCCAAAAAAGAGATAACCTCCACCATTCAAGATGAATCCAATTCCCTCCTAGGAGTCCACTTGAGTACATCATGGAGTCATAATTAGTGCCATGTCAACAGAGATACAATGTCACAGCAGCTGCATTTTCAATTATGTATTCACTTATGCGGTGGGATCCATTCCTAATAAAGTGAAATTTAAGGATGTATCACTTGAAGTGATGAGATTCATCTTGAATGGTTTGTTGCGAGTTTGTGACAGGGTCTAGACTCTTTTTAAATAAAAAATTAGGCGTATCGGTGGTAGAGCCATCTCACTTCACAAAGACACCAGATGGACGATTCATCCCTGTATCCTATCTTAGTCGCAGTGCTGTGCCACCGGTACCAATATAGAATAAAAAAAAAGGGCATTCCAAATAAATATCACATTAGATTGGACGACTAAAATGCCAGATAAATTGGCTCTAAATAGATAGAAATTATTCAACGCAGGCCGTGTGCATTTTGATTTTTAAGCACCCATAGTGGGGCCCACCCACACAAACAACCACCCCCCTAGTCACACTTTCCTGGGTTTGCACCCCCGCAAATGGGCCGGACCGTTGGATCAATTATACAACATCCAATGGATTGGGTTATTGGCCATGGATGATAGGGTTAGGATGATGGGATGAAGCTGAATTTTTGTACATAAGAGGGCATCATCCAGATCTTCAAATCCCCCTAGTCTCATGCGAAAATGGGCCTGCAGGGGTGCCCACAGGGAGCCGTGCGCATAGGATCCTGACTCCTAATTAATCCTAAATAGATGCCCGATCAATGTTCACCCTTTTAATTTTATTGAATTACATAATAGAGTAAATATTATGAAGATATCTCACACTGAGGAGGATGAATTTGTGTTAAATTGGTATTAGGAATTTGTGACAGGTTAGTATTTGGTTACTCATCTCGTTTGAAAAGCGGTTACAGCCTCAACGTCCAAACACAAAACAAAAAATAGAAAGTAGTGTCTGAATAACAAAAATAGTAAGTAGTGTCTGAATAGAAGAACTTACTTAAAAACCACCTGAAAACCCGATTTAATAGTTCCCCCACATTCCAACACCAAACCCAATCCTTCCTTTAAACGATTGTAATCTGTGATACTCTCTCGTTTCCTCCTCGCATTTTCTCTGGTTCCTCCAACGCACAAGTGATTTTTGCTGCAATCCAACGTCCAAATACCAAGAACTCTGCAAAGTACTGTAAGTGAACGTTACTTCTCTGCTTTTGTAGTTCGATTGTTTTTTCGGTTCTTTGATATCCAAGACTCTAGTTTTAGTCATTGTTTTCTGTTCACAATCAATTTCTATGTTAAGGGTTTCTTCATCTTCGGCTGACTTGCAACCGTATCTTCGAATTTCGGATGTAGCTAGAATTTTTTGGGTGGAATCAATGAGATTCTGCCCAAAATGTTAATCATAATTTGAGCTACAATAAGAAAGAATCCACTGGTTAACGTGTTGTTGAAATGTCAGTGAAATTAAATCCATCCTGTGTTATACATATAAATAAAAGGAGCAAGATGTGCAATATTTACTGGCTTGTTTATTAGAATTTTAGATTGATCTATTATAGTTAGTTTCGTGGTATAATGCACTCTTTATGTTTTCTTGTTCCATCTGAGGACTCAATTATATTTCTTTGTAGTGTTTAGTTTCTAGTTTGTAACTTATTAACTTTATCAGTGTCCATGACCCCACCTTTTTTTTTTGTGTCTCTGTGGCAATGCAGGGTTTGAATTTTGGTTGTTTATGGTATTACAGCTATCATGAGATTCAAGAAGGGTGGTAAGGTGGAGGTGCTGAGCGAAGGGGAGTTGGGTAAGGGTGCCTGGAGGCCTGCTGAAATCATTTTTGGGAATGGGCGTCACTACAGTGTTAGATATTATAAACCACTTGGTGACAGGGATGGTGCAGCGGTTGAAAGGGTGCCTAGAAAGGCAATCAGGCCTTGCCCTCCTGCGAGAGGTGAAATTTGGGCTGTTGGAGATATGGTGGAGGTGTTTGATGACAACTTGTGGAAATTTTCTAAAGTCTTGAGGCCGTTGGATGGGAGTTACTTCTTAGTTAGATTCTTGGGATCTACCCTGGAGACCAAAGTGCTCAAATCTCATATTAGAGTGCAGCAATCTTGGCAGGATGATCAGTGGGTTGTGATTGGCCGGGTATATTACTTTATTTCTTATTTTCCTCTGTATGGTTTGTTGGATGTCTCATATTTATTTACATAAGGATATCCCTGGTAGTTCCAAGAATGGATAGATGGTGGGGCTCTTTTATGCTAAAGATTATATCCACCTTGAAATCCTTGGAATACAGAACTATGGCGAAATAAACAAAAGAAAAAACAACAAAAAAAATAGAAAACCTGAATTTTATTTTCTAGTTGTATTTCATTTGGTCCAAATGCTTGGCTTAATTCTTTTTCTATTTTTTTGGATTATGGGTAAGGAATGATACTTTAAACGGGGAAACCCACATAGTGACCTCTACGCCTATGTGTAAAACCAAGGTGCCAACACCACTCAACTACATGAGTGTGTCGGCGCTTGGCTGAATTCATTCGGGGCTTGACTTGTATGCTCTTTGTTTTTTTTTTTTCACTACATTAGGCTACTAGTGGATGAGTGATATTGTAACTTGAGGAAGTTGCATTAGTTCCATTTTTATTTCCAAAATATAGGTTTCACTGGTTTAAACTGCATATTCATGACTCTTTATTCAACACATCATGGTGTAGCTTTATTTTTCTTCAAAATACCTAAACCTTTGGCTCTTGTCTCAATTGGTTGTTTTTTTCTTTCACCTAAACTTTCAACTGTTGGTTTGGTTGATTGAATTTTTTTTTCCCTCACATAGTTAGTACAGTGGCATAAGGTGAAACTACAATGTGAGGACCAAGGGTTGATCCCTGATCGGCATTATAAGGCTAAGGATCCTCTACCATTGTTCTTTCAGTTGTTTGTTTGGGTGGTCTAGTTATATTTACTAGTCCATCTTTCTATTGCATGAGTTTTAATCATTGGAAAAGCACAGTGATCTTATTCAAATTATGATTGGGTTCTGCACATATTTATTTTCTAGTTTGATTGTTCCCATCACTCTCTAAACCAAGAAATAGCACTTTTGAATTTGCTACCTTTCTTGTGGTTACTAATAATTTTGTATGTACATGCAGAATTCCAGAAGTTGTGAAGACAAAGAACCGGATGAACTGCAAACGCAAAAGTATATTCTTAAGACAAACTGTGAATTGCCCAAACAAGATGTGAATTCGAAGTCTCATACTGGAAATGATCATTTCATGATGAAGCACACCATAAGTTTACAGGGGTGCGAAAGGGCTTCCTCTAGAAGCAATAAGAGGAGGTCAGAATTTTGCTCATTACACATTGAAACTCAAATGGAAGCTGGTGGGAAAAGGAGAGCAACTGAGAAAGATGGTGGAAGCCAGCAACTTGTTTCACAGTGTCCATCCCAGTTACATGAAAAGGTAGAAAGCTGCATTCATGCTTCCTTGACCAAGGAACTAAATGTTGGTGAAAGAGACTTCAGTCCTACTCACCATTCTACAGGAGGTCCTAGTCTACATTCTGATGGCCCTGAGGCATCATCTATTGGGAGGGAATATGGAACAAGATGCCCTTCTCTTTCAGAAGAGAAATGCGCAGCCAAACTCCATAAATCAGAGTTGCTTACCTATCGCTCTATTATGGAGGAGTTATATGCAAATGGACCATTAGATTGGAAACAAGAAGTGATGATTACAGATCTTCGACTTAGTCTCCACATTTCAAATGATGAACATTTGTTGGAGATAAGGCACTTACTGTCAGCCTAAGTGGCCTATTCAATCAACTGGAAAAGCATTTTCAGGTTGCCATAGATTGGTTGTTTTTTATTTTTTTTTTCATTGTACAATTAGAATATGTATCCCTTGCCTTTTATGTTCTTTGCAATGTTTGAAATTGAGCACCTATTTTGTGTATTCAATCTCTGGGAAAGGTTATAAATTTTTTCAAAGGATAAAGTGACATGGTTTCAAAGATTTTGCATCCATTTTTTTATTGTTATTTTTGTTGATTTGTTCCTCATGTGGTTGTTATCAGAGATGGCAGAGTATCTTTTCATTTAGTAGACAAGATCTTTCTAAGAATACACGTTAAGAAGTAGCATAAACTTTTGTGGGGTCCACTTCAGATGAATGCAGAGATTTTATAAGGCTTAAAAATTACCCCTTAATTTCATGATCATAACACTCCGGCGCCCACTAGGATAAACTGCTTTAGCATTTCCACTTAAATTAGTGATTTTGCATGCTCTTGATTCAACGTTTCTGGCCCTTAAATCAGATTAAATAATTGTATATCATATACAATCAACACCACTTTTTTTCCATTTAGACCAAGCTTTCTGTGGTACCCCAAAAAAAAGAAAAGAAAAAAAACAACAAAAAGAAGAAGAAGAAGAAGAAGAAGAAGAAGCAATGAGATGATGTTTCATGTTTCTTGGTTGGTTTGAAAAATATTAAATTCAACATGTTAGTTGCCAATTTTAAATTCATTGCACCAAAGTCTTTTGCTTAGAATAGGAAGACATAGTAATTGAAGAATAATGAAGCTATAAGCTAGGGCTGTACAATGCTTGAATTTGTCTCTCATTGAACATTGAGGTATGCTATCATTAGTTTATATTAGTTACGGGGTCTACTGGGCCTGCAACTTGCAAAAGAAAGATGTAACACAACCCTACGACTCATGTTAATTTTGCCAAATTAAAGGACCTCTAGATCAAGAAACACACCACAGAGGAATTCTAGACTCTAAGAAATGAGCACTCCAATTGATTCCAAAGCTGATCGCTGAAATGAATGAGAAGTACCTATTTGTAGTTCTACTTTTTAAATTTAACGGCCAAAATTTGTCTACATTTTTACTGATCTGACGGATGAGAACCTTTAGACCGATCTAGAATTAAACGACTCTGCCCACATTAGATTTATCCACACTACTACAGGCTGCTCGACATATATATTACATAATTTCATAATTTATGAGAATACCCCTCATATTTTTACACTATTTAAGTCTGGCACAGAGTCTTTTACAATATTATAAAACCTTTAAGATCTCTACAACGACAAGGATCCTTCTTTCCATCTAATTGTATGCAAAAATGAATGGGGAGCTGGAATATATGGATTGAAGGGCCTTTGGAGGACCGGTTGATTTGAATGTCTCATCCTTGAATAGTGGAGTGGTGTAATTAACTAAAAGAAAGTATTATAGAGTAGACGGTTATGAGATGGGAAATGTGGCAAGCATGACTCAACTATTATGATCTTGATAAATAAAAAGAATGGATCGCAAGTCATTAATTTAAATCACTATATAATTAATTGCAGGTGCCAGGGAGCTGTTTAGGTTTTGGCATTCATTGTGGCCGTCTTGATCAGCAGTTTTTCTATGCAATCACAATAGGCGTTTGAACTCCACAAATTGTACCGTCTTGTCTAAGCTAAAAGCGCGGACCCTACTTGATTAACTTAAATGACTATATAGTTAATAGCCGTTACAATTTTGGTTTGCATTCGCCGTTTGGATCCTAAGGCTATTATTGTCTAGATGAGTTATAATGTAGGACCAATAGTCATCGAGAAGCATTATGGAGATATGGTCAAAATCGTGGGAGATGGTCAAAATCAATTGAACTAATGGAGACTCATTTCTCAATTGAAACTTATCCGCTTCTTATAAAATAATGGGCTGGGCGGGGCTTTGAGCTTTCTACCATTTAATCATGCCCCTGCCAAAATGGTAAATGGGCTTAGTTGATATATTCTGGCCAAGCCCATGAGCACCTTTGTCTATTTCATTGCATCTTTTATCGCCACACAAAAAGAGCAAAATCCTTATTCAAATTGTCTCCTCTGTTATGTTTTAAACTTTTTTATAAGTAATGTAATTTGAAAGCATAATATTAATGTTGCAATCATGCGCACCTTCCTCTCTACTATAGGTTTATCATCCATTCAAATTGGCCCTCAAAAATGAGAATATCTTTGAAAAGTAAAGTGTCATGTCACTAATATTTCTCTACACTTTTAATTCCCTAAAATGCTCCAATTTTTTATTTATTTATGTTGCATCTAAAATGAAATCATAAGTTTTGTATTAATTATTAAGAACATTTAAATGTTTTTTTTAAATAGAAGAATGCGTTATCTCTCCGCCTTTCTGCACTTCTATAAAATTGTTACTCTCTATCTCCCTCTATTCTCTATCTCTTGAGTACTTCACTCTCACAAAACGCTGAGTACTTCACTCTCACAAAACGCTGTTAAATAAGTTTTTCTTCATTCATTTTTAAAATGAAAATATTTCCAAAATGATGCAAACGAGGCCCCAAATTCATAATAGGTTGAGTTGAGGATGGGACTGCACGAGTTGCCTACAGTGGCCAATACATAAGAAATCCAGCACTGTCCTATCCTACCATTTGCCACAGCTCTAAGTTCAAATTAGTCATAAACCCTACCCCCCGCAACTATAGTCTCAAAGTCAGGAACCCTAATCAAGAAGAGTCTGGATCCTATTAGTGTCTCACTAAGGCTTCCTCTAACTAGTCTTATTAGTCATATTCATTAATCATGTTATCAATTTTCATGCTCAATTTTAGAGAGAAACTAACTACTACTAGGAAAAATTTTGAGAATCGCACAATGATAGAGGATTCATTTTGTTTTGGACGAGACAAAATTTTCAATAGGTAACCCCTATTATGGTATGAAAAAATATCTTAATTTTTGATGTTTTTCTTGCATATGTGCAAGTGTTCACACAAAATGGAAAGGTATTTTCCTTTCTATTTTCATAGAAAAGTAGTTACAAAAACATCCTTTAAACCCATATTAGCTTTGTATTTAAATCTCAACCCATTCAATTTACAATTATGACCTAACAGATAAAGGATTCTCCTTAAACCAATAAACAAATAAAAAAAAAGTGCAACCTTCGTGCGGATACATTTCTAATCAAGTTTAGGGTCGATTTCTTACCTCTAAATCCCTTCATCAAGAAGGGCTTCTTGTCCCAGTGATAAGAGGTATTAGTCCTTACCTACTTGATTAGGGGTCCTACCTGGAGACTCCTTCTCATATCTGATGACGTGTTAACCCTCAGCAGAGGGTTAGGTCAACTAGCAAACTTCATCCGTGCCCACAAATTGACTACAACTTTAGATGAGCGAAAACTTGCTAAATGCGTTGTAAAGTAGGGGTAATAAAAACGTGGGCCCCACTTAGCCGCGATTGAATCGTTTCCTTATATTTTCTGCGTTCTATTCTATTCAATTTCTTGGTTCCTTGTAACGCAGGAGAGAGAAGAGAAGAGAAAAAGAGCGATTTTTGTTTTGTGTGCAATCGAACGTGGAAATTTCAAGAAGTGGTCATAAAACTGTAAGTGAATGCTGCTTCTTCTTCACTTGATCGATTTGCTTGTTTTAGTTTTTGATATCTGAGACTCAATCTTTGATGATTTCTTCTTCTTGTTGGTATTATTACAGCTAGCCTAGATTGATATCATGAGATTCAACGAGGGTAGTAAGGTGGAGGTGTTGACCCAAGGGGAGTCGCGGTTGGGTGCCTGGAGGCCTGCGGAAATCGTATTGGGGAACGGGCGTCACTGCCGAGTTAGATTTTATCAACCACTTGGTGTTGAAACTGAAAGGGTGCCTAGGAAGGCAATCAGGCCTAGCCCTCCTGTCAGGGGTGAAATTTGGCTTGTTGGAGATACTGTTGAGGTCTTTGATAACAACTTGTGGAAAATTTCCAAAGTCTTGAGGCCACTGGGTAGGAATTACTTCTTAGTTGGACTCTTTGGACCACCTTACCTGGAGATCAGAGTGCACAAATCCCATATTAGAGTGCCACAATCATGGCAGGGCCAGGATGATCACTGGGTTGTCAACGGCCAGGTAAACTACTCTTATTTCTTATTTTCCTCTGCATGGCATGGCATGGTGAAAGATTCTAACATTGATGCAGGTTAAAGTCCCAACACATCTTTCTTGTATGTAGATAGCAATCAATTAATCTAATGTAAGTTACAAAGTAATTAACCACAAGAGATACACACGTGATTTTTACGTGAAAAACCCAAACGGGAAAAAACTACGGGACCAACTACTGGTCCACCAAGAATAAGCACTATGCAAGAGAGGTTACAAGATCTATTTATTACCCTTATCTAGTTAAACACAACCTAAAGGACTTGAAGTTCTTCTTGTTGATGCACACGTCATTAGCATTCCTCACGCTTCATTCACACATTTTGATGCCCCTTAAAATGAATAAACCTTCTAAAGAGAGAAGACAATTTTTTACAAGAGAGTAGAAGCAATATTTTCTAGAACTCAATAACTTCAGCACAGCCTCTCAATAAATGTTTTAAAAAAGAAAGGAATCTCAAATGTGTATTCTAACTTAGAATAGAGAGATGGATGCCTTAGGATTGAGAGAAAACCCATTTTTGTAGCCCCAATTTCGTGCCTCATAATGGTAATCTAACTAGAATAGAAATTGACATAAAATAGGAAAGTCTCACTTAAAATAGAGATAGAAATTCGCGCAATGGCAATTTCGTAATTTCAGACAGCACAATTTTTGCAAACTTCCCGAGGCCATGACTTTGTCGTTTTAGCTCCGATTGATGCAATCTTCGAACTTATGAATATCTAATTAGAACGAGCTTTCCAACAGTAGATCGCTTGTCCATATCCAATGCTTAGTTTGTAAGATATAATCTTTTTAATCTAAATACTTTCATTGTAGCTCTTCTAGAACTCTTTAACCTCTTCAAACTCTTAGTATAAAATAAATAGAAATACAACTTTGACTAGAACTAGAGTCTTGTTCAATCCATGAATTTAGCTAATATACTAAAATCCTTACACATGGCATTAGGATGTCTCATATTTTATTTTTTTTTACATTAAGGATATTTTTTGTATGTACATGCAGAATTCCACAAGTTGTGAAAACAGAGAACCGGATGAACTGCAATTGCAAAAGTATAGTCTTAAGACAAACTGTGAATTGCTGCAACAAGATTTGAATTTGAATGCTCATACTGGAAATGATCATTTCTTCGTTGACAACGCCATAAGTTTACAAGGGCACCAAAAGGCTTCCTCTCAAAGCAATAAGAGAAGGTTGGAATTTTGCTCATCGCATGCTGAAACTCAGATGGAAGCTGGCTGGAAAAGGAGCGCAATGAAGAAAGATGGTAGACGCCAGCAGCTTGTTTCACAGTGTCCATCCCAATTACATGAAAAGGTAGAAAACTACATGCATACTTCCTTCAACAAGGGAATGATTGGGTTTTCTGAAATTGGAATGAAGAAACGGAAACTGAATGTCAGTGAAAGATATTTCAGTCCTGCAAGATTAGAACCCAATGATGCTGAGAGCAGTGCATCCTGCTCCGTGGCTAGTTGTGGTAGTAGTGATCGGGGTTCCTTTCTGGTGTCTCATTATTCTGTAGGACGTCTTAGTGTAGATTCTGATGATGCTGAATCATCTAGCAGGAGGGAATATGGAAGAAGATGTTTTTCTCTTTTAGAAGAGGAATGGGTAGCCAAACTCCATAAGTTAGAGTTGCGTGCCTACCACTCTACTATGGAGGCATTATATGCTTCTGGACCCTTAAGTTGGGAACAAGAAGCAATGATTACAAATCTCCGTCTTAGTCTCCACATTTCTAATGATGAACATTTGTTGGAGGTAAGGCACTTGGTTTCTACCTAAATGGCCTATTAAATCTACTGGAAAGCATTGTCAGGTTGCCCCCTTTTTTCTTCATTACACAAATAGAGTATGAGTCCCATTGTTTTTTTTATGTTCTTTGCAGTGTTTGAAATTGAGCAACTATTTTGTGTATTTAATCTCTGGGCAAGGTGGTTTTGGCAGAGCATGAAATGTTTGTGTTATAAACTTTTTCAAAGAATAAAGTACTGTGGCCTTCAATATTTCCATGAATCACCATGGTGTTGCCTTTTGGTCTCTTTTATGGTTCTTTTTTTTTATTTTGTTCTTTATGTAATTATTATCAGATATGGCAGTGTATCTTTTCATTTATTAGAAAGAATCTTTCTACCATTTTTGTTCATCAAAATCAGGCATCTATCAGTTCCATTTCTCTGCTGCATGAGCTTGGCCATTGCCATGATTTGTGCCAACATCCATAAGAATACAGAATACTATTATTGTTGTTCATCTGCTGATGACCCTGTGGCATAGCGGGGTAAGTGCTCAGTATCACAACCTTGAGGTTGTGGATTCAAATTCTGTTGCCATTTGAAGAAAAAGAAAAGGGTCATTTTACCATGTATAGAGAGACAGGTGGCTTCTTTTATTTGTGTAAAGTGACAACTGACTAACGTGAGTTGTTCTTTTACCCTTGTTATTGTTAACATTGTGTACGGATAGATGTCTTAGTCTCCATTGTATTTGGATGTACCTGTCTGGGTAATAGCTAATTTGAATATGTTTTTATTATTACCTTATCCATGTGTTTCTCATCCTAATTTTATGTAACTTTTAGTAACTTACAGTATTTTCTTGATATAAAAAAATGCTTGTATAATGAGCAGTTGCTTCTTGCTCTTTAATTCCTGAGAACTGTTTTGTGCTATCCTTATTTGAATGATCTTATTTTTCTGCATAATCCAGACCATGTAGGTAGTGTGAGGAATTTGCATTTTAAGGATATTATTGATGCATCCCCTTCATTTTCCAGGGCTGAAGTTGGAGGTTAGATGCTTCCAAAGGCCTAATGATGATGATGGGGCTTGTGATTCTTGTCACTATAAGTTTTTTGCTCAAGGCATCGTAGCAGCATTTGCACCATATTCCGTGCAAATATTATCAATCTATGGTGATCATGCAATCTGTGAGCTTGTGATGCATTCTCTGCTGGATGTGGGGAATTCAGAAGATTGTAAAGGATCTGCCACGGAATGAATGTCTTGATTTGTAGCTTGAAAGGTTTTATTTTGAACCTTTTCCTCAGCTACTGCAATCATACATTTTACTACTTGCTATACTTGCCGGCATGTTTGTTCATCACCACACTGGTATACTTGAGACAGTTCTTATCACACATCAAGTGTTTTTTAAATTTATTTCAGAAAAATGCAGAAATTATACTGCTATTTTAACTGGTTAGTTTTATTGTATTATAGCCAATAGAGATAGGTTAGGTTCAAATTCATACTCTTAAAAAAGGTAAAAGGAATTTTTGAAGCTTTTAATGAAGGTTTTAAACTGAATCTCATAGATTGAGGTATGTTTCAAAAACATAAAAAGCAAGAATGGGGATGAAAAAAATGCAATGGCTTGATTCTAATCATGATTTAGGTGCAGGCTTCTACGACTTCATCGCACATTAAATAATGGGATATGTTATGAAATATGTGACATAATGAAAAGCGGAGACTTGCCTCCTTGAAAATGGAGGAGCTCTCCTTGATCCCAAGGAGGCAACTCGTTTTTTTCAATGGATGTTGCTTGACTGATGGAAGTGAATGTGATTTAGAATGAAATAAACACAACTCTTAAGTCTTAAGGCCAGAAAGGACTTCAAATTGACTGATGGTACTCATTGATATGGAATTTGAATGGATTATCTTGGTGGCATCTCCGTGTGTCTCACTGTTAAGTGTTAGCACTCCCTTATAGCTTATCTACTTGAAATTTTTTTTATATTTAATAAAAAGAATACAAAATGGTAATTTTGTCAACAACAAAGAAATAGGTATCTTTCTCCAGTTGAGATTGAAAGGATGCGTGCTGAATGTGAAGCTCTTCTAAAATCACTCGATGCATTCATTTCATCTCTTATGGTACTGTTTATTGTGCCTCTATTGCACGAATATCTCCTCTCTTTGGTTACACTCCAAGATTAGAAGCTTTCACAGTCTGTATTTTGTGACAATAAATGTCCATGTGCAACACTCATGTTTTGAGCAAAGTTGAAGGCCTCACTTCCAGAGTGTGGGGCAATGAGAACTTAGCACTGGATTGACCCATGCTTTTGGAATTTTAAGAGGGAAGAAAAGTAGAAAACTAAAACTTCATGAATGAAAGCTTGGAATTAATTAATGCTCTTACAAATCAATTTGGCTATTTATTTGACCTCTATGAGCTATTCTGTGCATCTTGAAAGTTTGTTTTGAAGTGTTTGATGGAATCTATGAAAACATCTGATGAATTTGGATGGCCCTAGTCAAGCACCCTTGATTACTGGGCGTTCCATTCTAGATATTGTTATGCTCACCACTTGAATTGAAGTTGACTTGGGCTCGGTAGGTGTTGTTAGTTGTCACACCCCCAAGTCACCTAGTTGAGTGAGTCATGTGGATTTTAGGCCCTAAATGCACTTATTATTTTTTATATTGAAAAAAAGCTGTGGGAGGCTCTTGGAGACATTTTGCACTTATTTTAGAAAATCGACACCAGTTTCCTTAGAGATCCAAGCATTTGAAGATCAGTGGTACTATTCATTCGGACTCATATATAAATGTGGTTACCTATAACACATTAACTCATTACGGAGAGACTTGTTCTAATACTTAGCTTGATAATTTGTAAGGATGGAGAAATTGAGGAAGATGTCAAACATAAGATACGAGTGGGATGGTTGACATGAAGATTTAATTCTGAAGTGTTTTGTTTTCGATACATGCTAACAATATTGAAGGGGAAATTTATAGGATAATGACTAGACCAAATGTGATGTATGGATCAGAATGTTGGCCAATCAAGAAGCAACGTATGCACAAAATGAGTGTATTAGAGATGTAATTGTTGAGATGGATGTGTGGTAAAACTAGGAAAGATGAGATTAAAATGAGCACTTTGAGAGCATTTAGGGGTAGCGTCAATAGGTGATAAATTAAGAGACTCATTTGAGATGGTTTGAATATGTCCAATGTAGGTAGGCAATGGTAGTGTTAAGAGAAGGAGGTCTTTCTTTGTAGGTGGATGGCCCACCAAGTAAAAGGGGTGTAGGCCGAATAGGACATAGACGCAAGGATGGATCTATCCAAGGATTTGGCTCAAGAGTCAAGATAGATCAAAATGGAGAATCATTGTTGGGAGAAGGCTTAGACAATGATGATGAATGAGTCTTCAATGCAGTATTAATCATTTCCTAGTCTTTAGACATTTTACTATTTATCTTCTTTAAAGGTTGTTGCTTCTGTTGTATGATTGAGTCAACTGAACTTGAGGGTGATTGAGTTGCCCCCTGATTACAATTATTTAAAACCTTGGTCAGGCATGAAGGTGCTTGTTGTTGCATCACTAGCGTATGAGGTTGTGGAGTCATTTTACATGAAAACATAAACAACATTCCATCTGCATGTGCCTCACTAGTGTACATCTTTTCATGAAGTAATAGACATACAGCTGCCATTAAACAGTGATTTCTCCATGTAATATGGGGCCAATGATGCAAATTATCTACTTCAATTGGCTATATATCCACCTCAAAAAATTATAAACGAACAGGGATCTTGATCTGATCAGCATTTTAGCACACCAATTGTTATGTTTTTATATCCATTTTAACTTATGCTTCTTAAAAGGAATCTCTAGTAGCTTTTATGGAACCCCCCAGTGGCAAGAAATTGCCTACAATAAGCAAGTAGGGAGGAGAACTATTGGGTTTGCTCCTTCCTTCATTGTTTGTTTGATACATTAAAATACTGATTTAAGTCCTTTTGACAAAAATATGAACCATTCTTTTGTAATCAACACTGTTTAAGAACTTAAGAAAAATGCCTTAATTGGATAGAGTGACAAAAACCAAAAAATAGAAACCAATACAGCTAGGTGAAGCAATCATTTGACTCCTTATTTTTTATATTTTTTGAAGTCAAGGTTGATGAAGACTGGGTTGAGTCTTCGAGTCAATACAATTTGGTGTAACTTTTTAAGTTGAGTCAAGTTTCTGATCTTTTAGCAATGATAATAATGACCAGTATTGGTGAAGATTGATACTAGCTGTAGATCCATAATGACTTAAGTAAGTCTTGAATTCTGGTTCCTTACTATTCCAACCTATAGGTCCACTAACAAAATGACATTGGCACTAACATGCATAACCAACTCATCATACTTCTTTGGGCTCAAATGATATGTTGGCCTGACTATTTATACACATCACCCTGTACTATCCTTTTAGAGCAAGGCTGACACCTCATAGGCACTCATACTTTCTTTTATATATCCCTTTCCAATAATTCTATCATTTGTTGCTCCAACTCATCATACTTCTTTGGGCTCAAAGGATATGTTGAGTGTTGACCAATTGGGTAAACTAGAGCCCAGAAAGAATCCAGTCATTGCTGAACCTAATCAATGCAGTGTTAAATGTTACACTATTGGATCACTGTAAAGCTGGCAGTATGTGCCCACATTCGTCTCTCTGGAATCACTCACACGTGCACTTCATTGGGCAGAGCAAATGCTCGAGATCAAATGTCTCCTTAATTTGGAATATTGCAATTGCTTTTCCATCTTTTAGAAGGTGATAGCCCGACAAGGGTATTACTTATCTATGTTTTCATTTAAACTTAATAATCTTGTGTTTTCCCGTTGCAGATGAGATTCCATGATCATCCTCAATTTCATTTTGTCACGTTAATTATACAGAAGTATGAATTGTAGAATCATTCAGGTGATGGTATCTTATTCAAGATATGATGTCAATATTTCTGGTTGCCATGGTCATTTAGCATGCAATTTTTCTATGGCCATTTGGCATGCAATTTTTCTTACTGCAAGTTTATCATAGAATGTCAAGGTTTTAATTGAACAGCAGATTCTATTCAAGAGTATTGTGAACTCTAAAAAACAGGGGTCTCCTTAGAAAGATTTTATTGTTCTTTTTCTTTTTCTTTTATTTGGCAATAAACACTTGTTGAATCAACTCTAGTAACTTGCATGTTTAAGGGTTTGCATTTGTCATGTTGTGCCTGTTTCTTCTAGGATGTTAGGGGAGTTCATGCGGTTGGATGTTACATTAAGAGCCTCTTCTGATTGGAAATGTGGTTGAAGATTAATCTAAAATGCACTTTCCCAATTTCTGTCAAAGACATGATGCTTGCTGGGTCTTGACAAATGGCAATGTGTAAAAAGTGATTGCCTGTATACTTCTAACCTTTGTCTTCACGTTAGTGGTTGAGATTTCACTCTATACCTTGAAAAGAGAGGGTTTTGGCTTATGGTGCAATCTCATCTAGGGGACCTAGTTGTTGTCTATATGCTGGTTCTTCTATGAATCCATCCAATATGGGTGCACTCATGCTATTCAGTTTCTTTTGCTCCTCTTGCGAGTGCTAACTTCTGTCACTGATGATGAAAAGGGTCAATGCATGGGATTTCCGTTTGGAAACTTTGGGTTTTATTTATCAGCTGTAAAGACAGTTTGCAGGAAAACTAAGGAGAAGCAACTAAGATTTACTGTCATAGTGGTTGCTGAATTGGTGCTCTGATGGTTTAGATGCTAGAAGCACAAGTTGATATGTGTAAGGATTTATGTTTGTTGGCTAATTTATGGATTGGACAAAACTCTTTAGTTCTAGTCAAAGTTGTATTTCTATTTATTTTTGACTAATTTGTGTTGGGACCTTAACTTGTATCAAGATTAGAATCCTATCAACATGGTTGTTCAGATAATTGCACTTTTGATCCAAACTGGTTCTTTGATGTTTCCGGGTTTGGAAACAGAAAGCAGAGCCTATCTGAATGCCATTTTTATGTGCTGTACCAAATGCAGAAAACAGAGCCTACCAGACGCCATTCTTATTTGCCATACCAAATGCTGGTTGAAATGAAAAAGAATTTAAATTTATTGAAGAGAAATGATCCTGTGCATCTTGTGTCGCATGTTTCATTCAATTAACTCATCAGTTTCACATGTATTCATGAGAAATCGAAGAGAAGAAACAGTTCAAAGCTGATTTCTGCATCCTCCCATCTCTTTTGGGTGTGTTTGTGACCTGTTGCAGAGGTTTGGTTGGTTTAGGATTCTGTCGAGAATTTGGATCATGATTCATGACAGGGTTGTTGCTACCGGTGGCTCATTGCAATGGTGCAGATGATTGGGTGTACTTCTGATGGTCTGAAAACAGATTATAATTTGGGGTTTGGTTATGGTGGGTTTGCTGACAGATTTTGAGATGGGCAGGATGAGCAGGTTGTTCTGCATCCACTCTTTTATCTCCACTCTGTTTTTTGGGGTGGCGGGCGGCTTACAAAGGTGAAGAAAGTGGAAGCTACAGTAGTTTTATTTAGATCCTTTATGTTCTATCTTCTGAACCAGGCGTACATGATGTAATTGGTGACTACTCAAACTGTAATGTGACGGGTGTATCCCTACTTTATTGACAGGGTATGGGGATCTTTTTAAGCATTAAGAGTCTATCATTTTTACTTTGGATGTCTAAAGATTTATTCTCGTTTTTTTTTTAGTACATACATATAGAGGAATGCTCACATACGGTCATCCCCGGGCGTTTATCATTAGACACCCCTCTTGATGTGTCCATTGAGATCATGTCACCTCATCATATGCATAACAACTCTCATATTAAGAGAGAAAAAGCATGTTTAAATGTTTCGAATTTCCTAAATAATAACACAAGTAGAAAACACCTAAGGTTTTTTTCTTAAGGAAAACACCCCATTTCTAATTGGCTAATGTGTTCTACTTGCATTATTATTTAGGAAAAAATTTCAAAAACTCTCCTTTTGCTCCATGCGTAGAGCCCACCTTGAGCTGGTCCAATTATTTTACATATATTATTCTTGTGAATTGGTATAAAATCTAAATTTGACACTTGAATTTAAATCACCTCGAATTTAAATCACAAAAAAGTGATGCCTATAAAACTATTAAACTTTGGGGCCATAGATCATGGGGGTTAATATAATCTAATGTAGTCAAAAGCATTGGGGTCATGGATCAAGAGGTTAATATAATCTAATGGAGTTAAATATTTTAAGATATATTTTATTATTAGTTAAATAAATAAACTAAATAGTTTGGGTTACAAAATGGGGGCCCACAGGAATAAAAAGGAACTGAATATGCCTTGGGTCTCTTGAATATCGGCCTCCATTAGGCTCTTTTCGTTTTTTCGAAAGACGGATACAAGTGCCGGGCAATTACAGTTCTAAAGTTCTAGAGATTGTAGGAGAGACTAGCATTGCAATATGTGGTACATAAAGCAGAAACATAGTTTTGTTGTGTTTCACCTTTCGGAAGATTGTAGTCATACCAAAGGAAAACCTGTTGCCGAACGGATAACAGGCAAAAACCACTAACCTCATGCCCACATTTTAAAATTAAAAGCAAAAATTGAGCAAACATTCAGGGGGTTCATTCAGGGGGTAGACCTGACCGCACTCAGTGACCCACAGGGTTTATTTCCTCAGTCTCTCTCCTCCAGAGCAAACAGATCAAAATGAGGGGCAAATGCACTTTTCTGCGTATCCTTAAAATTATATGATTGCAATGTATTTTCACTTAATAAATAGGGGGGCTTTCTTAGACATCCAAACATCCATCATAGCCTTTAAAAACTGGGGTCCACCTTTTCCTCACATACCAAATCTGAATTACTGCTATTAAAAAAGGGCTGGGCCTTGCAGAGAATATATGCCAGATCTCACACACACTGATATAGTAGTATCACCAAGCTCACTCTCCAGTAGAAAAGAAGAATAAATCATCAATGCTTACAAATAGCATATGCCAAATGGTTCAAACCCTACAGACCACAACACAAATTTAAGCAAAACTTCGTATACTGCTTGAAATTTTTGGGCACGAAAAGGCATCCACACCAGGTGGTCTGATCCTCTAATCAAAAGCCTCATCATCATCATCTGGAAGTGGCTGAACAGCAGCTTGAGCAAGCTCGGCCTCATGCCTGAACCAAACAACCAAAGTTAATTAAACCAGTACAACTGCATTAAGTACGTTTAAAAACCCTACTTATTGCCTACCCAGCCTGGTAATATACCAGAACAAGGTGGGGAGAGAGATGAACTCTGCCAGTTGAACACCAAATGCAGGCAGTGGATTGAGAGAGGGAAATGAATATGAAGCACTTACTGTTGCTGAGCCACCATGTCAATATGCACCTCAGGCGGAGCAAGAGCAGGCGACTCAACGAAGTGAAGATTAGGATCACTGGGAAGACACAATTTTTATTACAATCAATGCAATGGATTGAGAATTGAGAAAGTGTATAGTTGGGGACAAGATCATCTGTTACCCTGCAAGCTTTCTAGCAAGATAGAGGAATGGTTTCTCAAAATTGTAATTGCTTTTTGCAGATATTTCGTAATATTGGAGATTCTTCTTCCTGTGAAATGTAACCTGCTTTGCCTTCACTTGTCTGTTCTTGACATCAACCTTGTTGCCACAGAGAACGATAGGGATATTCTCACACACCCTGGTTTTACCATGAAAAACCATCAGGCATTGAGTAGCAAACATTATCAAAGATGGGGCCATGCCTCAGAATATGAATAGCTTGTACAATCCAAACAGTGCATCTGTGACCATGTGCAGCCCATCATGGGCAGAAAAAGACCAAGAAACTTCCAAAGTGTAAAATATCCTAATATTATTATTTTCATCATTTTTAGAATATTGTGGGATTCAATTCTTAACCATTATTTTTGAATAACAAAGAAATGGGTATTGACCAATATGTATTTCTGTTGGGGTATTCGCCTCATCCCAAAGAAATGGGTATCGGCCAATCTGTATTTCTGTTGGGGTATTCGCCTCATCCCAATAGGTCCAATCGGATAATGAACTGGATGGATGAAATGACATAAACCTACTGACTAGGGCTCCGCATCAAATTACCAGATGCTAGTGAAAAAAAAAAAAAGACTTTGGGCTCCCTTCAATAAAAATCTCTTTCTTTGCCCCCCAAAAATAAATAAATAAAATTAAAAAATATTTAAAAAAATCCTCAAAAGAAACTGGGGATTTGAAGGCTTCCAAGGTATACCGGCAGAGGTCCCTGTGCCATGTAGGAACATTCTTGTATGTTAGCCTTGCAGTGACATCAAACATGATGATTGCACATTGTCCATGGATGCTGCAAATCAAAGAAATTAATTAAATGAAACAGCTTTTGTATGACACAAAAGAAAACCGCTCGTGTTTTTAGAGATGAGAAATATCATTTCTGGATGTTCCATTTCCATGTTCATCACTCACTCAGTTCATAGTTTCATTCATTTAATCTGAGTTAAGAGTTGATAATCCTATATACACAACAAACAGCGGGCTCCCGTGTAGAAATCACACGAACTATAATGATATTGTAAGTGCTAGAGATCAACAAAATAAATGCTAAGGGCTGCGGCATGATTATGTGATATGTCCTGAACTGAGCCAACCGAGTTTTTCATATTAATTGGCAAAAGAAAAGACAAAATCAGACTTGTTGGAAGTTGATCCCCTCAAACTTGAGAGAGAGAGAGAGAGAGAGAGAGAGAGAGAGAGAGAGAGAGAGAGAGAGCATGTTGCATAACCTCTCCCCTCAAATGTGGAAGGGATTCAGGTTTGAAAGGCATCTAAAATACAGGCACCAATAATCAAAAACCACAATATAACTCTTTCCAAAACAAAATAGATTATGACAAGGGATTAATATATTTCAGCACTCACACCAGAACCTTTCCCCTACAAACTAGATTCGAAGGTTGCCCATTCACTTCCAAATTGAATGGAGAGGTTATTATTATTAATTTCATCTGCATTCAACATGCTCACTAATTGAAATTAGACAACCACATCAGACTAACGCTTACAAATATTGCCAGCAGATAACCAGAATACCAGATGAGACAGAATTCGACAATTATCAGAATACCTTTAACTTCAACAACACTTGAGATCCATCAATACAAAACCAGAAGCCAGACACTACTGGAGAAGCATAAGACACACAAGCATTAAGCCTAAACATATAAAAACACTCTTGATACAGACAGATGTACAAGGAAATACCAAAGACAAGGGCCAACAACACATCAACATATATAAAGATATCATCTTTTCAAAAAAAAAAGTGCAAAACACCTACTAGTATCCATCTCTGAGTCCCCCAAATTTCTCTTGCCCAGCAGTATCCCAGCAATAGAACCTGATTTTCCCACAGTTGGTAAAGAAGTCCAAAGGATGAACTTCCACACCAATTGTAGCTGCACCAACCAACATCCCAATATGAAATAACAATGCCCAAAAGAACTAAAAGAATAGCAAGCAATGCAATATTTTATGGTGAGTACTTACGCTCATACTTCTTCTCAAACTCTCCTGTAAGATGCCTCTTTACAAAAGTAGTTTTTCCTGAATCACCAGTGATACATAAAATTAAATGGTGAACACAAAACTCCAAAACCAAACGTGGGCAACAAACCATCCAAAAAAAAAAAAAAGAAAACCCCATATAATTTAAAAAAAAAAAAACCCAACCCTAGGGTCATCTTCATTTTCTAGTGAAAATTACACCCATCCTTTTCAATCCACCATCTTTCAATCCAAAACAACCCCCATATGAAGAACCCCAGAAACCGGTCCTTGCAGAAATGGCAATCCAAGATAGACACAACAACCAATCGATCCACAGCAGAATTTGCTACAACCAACAACAAAAAAATCCAAACACCAATGTTTTAAAAAAAAACAAAAAAGAAAAAAATAAGCAATTCAACACAGACACAACAAGCAGCCAATCCACTACCAAAAACCCAGAAACAACAAAAGAGAAATCGATTCCACACACACAAAAAATCACCTGTTCCTCCGTCACCAACGATCACCAGCTTGAAACTGGGATAATCCACCTGCTGCTGATTCGGCAACGCCTGCACCGAAATAATAATAATAATAATAATAATAATAAAACGCAAATGAGGTGGATTAAAACCCTAATCAGCTGAAAGAAGAAGAAGAAGAAGAAGAAGAAACCCCAAGGAAATACAAATCTCTTACCATTTTTGTTTGTCTTCTGCAGTGATTCTATTGAAGAGAGAGAGAGAGAGAGATGCAGAAAGGCCAGAGGATGACTAGTATTAATAGTGGGAGGTGCTTAAAGAACCTAGGTTTTTTTTTTTTTTTTTTTGAAAATTTATATAGAACTCTAATTTCTCAAGATCTCAAATATTTTGAGGATTTATATGTGGTCACCTGTATTTTATAAAATTCCATAAAACACCTGATCACTTTTCCTTTTATTAACCATTGTTTTATCAAGCAGTAGGAAGATATAGAGAGAGATTTTTATAACAATCCCTTAATAAAAAATAAATACGGAAAATGCAAACCCTAGAAGACATTAAGATGATTTTGTTATAAAGGAAAATTTTGTTCTGATTGTCAATACAACCTATAGTTTTGTTGCTTGGTGCAGTGTTTTTTTTTTCTTATGTAGTTTCTTTTATAGAAAGGAAAAGAAATAAAGTGGTTATCCTCGATTGAGAGAATTTTGATTTCTTATAAGAGGCATAAAAAAATTTTTTTAATGTAAAATTCTCTCATTGCACAAACAAGTCCTACAAAAGCATAGAGATTTTGACCAATCCTCTTTTTTCTCTTGACAGATGCTAATTTCTATGAAATCAAATGCGAGGGGTCAAAAACCCTGCTATAGTATAACAACTTTTATTGTTGCAAACGAAATTCTCTTCAAACTCCAGTTTAATATGCACTCTACAAAGGTGTTGGTATATATGTTGGAATATCACTTTCTCCTATAAACATTTTATTTTACAAAATAACTATTCTTATTAATCCAAAGGTCTTGATAAGCCATCTTGACCATCATAGATGATAGACTTTCAACAAGTTGATGAAATTCACTGTGATTTAGAATGACAAGAAAAAAAAATAGATATAAGCTCTTTGAATTAAATTAGAGACAATAACATAAAGAATCTATATTACATTTACACCTAAGTTAATTTAACCATGATCAATACCTTTACTTTAACACTTATTAGGTCAAGCCTGAGATGATTTTCATCCTCATTCAGTAAAATTCTTGAATTTCATCATTTGGTTAAAAATTTAGCCCTCATCATAAGTTTAGGTGTTTGGCTGATATTTTTTCTATGATTGCAAGGTGGCTTTTCGTATAATAAAAAAGATAGGGGCTTTATCCTAGAATTTCCTTTTGCCATATGCTTTGAGCTGATATGACAGTTTTGCGGTGGATTTTGTTGAAAGCTATAGTGTTTGTGTGCATTTGGATGCTTCTAGGGCTCGCTGGATAGTTGCAAATGTCGGCTGGTTTTGGATTGGCTAGGCAGGAAGTACGTGACCCAGTTGAACTTTCAGCTCTTTTGGTTATCTGGGTACTTATACATGCAGTTGTTTATTTACCTTTTAAAAAATATTTTTTGCTCGTCAGAATGAAATACCTCACATGCAAAATGCCAAAGATACGAAAGTTAAGCTGGCGAGATATGCCTGGATAATTTAGAAAAAAAAACAAAAAAAGTATATCAACCACTGTAGGCCTAAGTATAGAGCATGGTGTTTTAAGGACGTGTTAAAGACAGATCTACCTATATGAAACAGAGCTGATGTAATTAGATCCTTTTCCTATTACTTCTTTTTTTTTTCATTTTTTTCCTAGGTTGGGATTTAATTCACAAGTGATGATTCATCTTGACTGCGCAGCAATCGATTCCTAGATACGTGTGTCAAACTAGAGGTGACCAACATCATTTAAACGGGAGTGTGTCCACGATTCAATTTTATCTAAATAGATCACAAATTTAAAAGCATATGCCTGACTTTTTCTTTGGAAACTAGAAACAAAGTACCTTGGTTGGACCATCCAGTTGAGATGGTTTGGACCCCAATTGACCTCCTTTCTGTTTGGTAAAGCATTTTGCTCTCCGGTGAAATAGCGAGCCCACTTTTTGTGCAAATGGATAGCTCATTGCCAGATTGGTTGAGATGGAACTTGTTTGAAAACAGAGTCATGATCACCATCCCGTTTACAAATATTGCTCTTGTTTGGTAGAAAATTTGTCTAAGAAGCAACCCTGTCGGGCCCCCAAAAAAGCATAGGATTGATTGCACATGGTTGTGCTGAACTAGACTAGACCAAAACCTAGCCCAAACAGATCTACTTTTTGAGGAACAGACTATGAGCCAGGGGCAGAAAGAGCAAGGCAAAGGCACAGGCACAGGCACTTCGGCATGTGTGCGTTGAGCCTGGTCCGGGTCCAGAGCGCGGAGAGCGGGGACAGGATTGGGCAAGTGGTGGAACTTCAACTAGACAGGCTCCGCCAAGCTTGGATAATTTCTCAGGTTGGCCTACCTCACGAGGCCACGCCAAACCTCTCTTGCCCCTAAAAGTGCATGTCAAAAATCTCAACTTTGACCCACCATGACTTCTTTAGACCAGTGCCATTACCTCCACTTCAGCCCACTGGTCTAAAAATTTGATTACTGTGTTTCCAATCTCACAGCAGATAGGACCTATTGGAAAACATTTCATTATGAGAATGTAGGGAAAAAAAATACCTTTTTAGCACATATTGTGACAAAGAAAATCTAGAGGAAATGAGAGGGGTCAGGAGAGATTTTATAGATGTGCCAATAAAGAGAGAAAATGCCTGCCAAACAAAATCTTCTTCAATTATTTTCAGATGAAAAATTCAAAAAGTGATACCAAGCAAGCCCTAATTTTCCAATATGAAATGTTTTCTTGATATGAAAGTTTGGAAGAGACTAACTCTTTTCTACCCATATCCTAGATTATTGACGGAAATGAAAAATAGATATCTTTTTTTAATATAATTTAATATAAATAGTATAAGAATCTGATGCCTAGGGGGGTTTCTTTTTTTTTTTTTTTTCCTTCAACAATTTTGTTGGGCCATAATGCCTCTAGAAAAAAAATGCAGAAAAAAAAATTTTTGACACTACAAAATTTTTTCAGTCTGATCGAGATAAAAAAAAATTTTCCGCCTCTAATCTATGTCATCATGAAATAGTCCTGTCCTTTATTAAAGTAGCGAGCACAAAAAATAAGTTATGAAGGTCTTCAATGAATATCCCAGTCTAATCTAAACTCCTAAGATCTTTTATTCTTCTTCGCAGTTCTCTGCCTCAAAACTGTGTTTTTCCGGATTTTCAGGAGGTTCCTACGATCCCATCCCCATCAATCTTTGCCCGGAGAGAAGTCGGACTATAATAAAACCATGAATTCCAGAAGCAGTAGCAGGCCACCCTCCAGTTTAAGGTTCAAGTATCACATTCTTCAAGGAATCAAAACCAACAAAACGGCTAACATGATATCAATGTATATTAAACAAAATGGCGTATTGGCTCCCATCATCTTCTTTCTGAGTCACTCACTCTCCAGCGGGTCCCGTCACCTTAATTTTATTGCAGCATTGGCTCCTGTGTTGGAAAGTGAAAGTAGCACATTCAGATGTTCATTATCTCCTCATCCTCAAGTCCTCTACCTTCTTACACCTGTGCCATGTCTTTCTGTGAACTTTTCACAATAATCTCAGTAATCAGAATCAACTTTATCATGGACTCAATCTAAATAATAATACAAATCTTTAAATCAAAGAAATAAAACATACCTCGATCCATCACTTTTCCCCTCCCTCTGTTCTTCCTCAGTGAAATACAACTTCTTATTACTTCAATTTTTAGCAAATCTAAGTGACGGCTCCTTTCCAAGATTTCAAGTATTAAAAGATACCAAAAATGCCAGTTATAAGGGCGTAGCCGAGGCTTTAATTTCTAAAATGTCAGGAATGCATTAAACAAACAAAAACAAAACACAACAACCAAGGGCTTTTTTTTTTTTTTGGATAACCCACGGTATCCCTTACCAGCTCACTAGCCTGACTTTCAGACCTTTGGCCTCTAGCTCAAGGATTACCAAATTCTGATGAACAAGGACTATACAAGGAGGGGTACATATATAGCCATACATATAGCATCCAAGGACTTTTAACATGTGTTCTTAATGCACGACTTAAGTGAAGGACCCATTGATTTTTTTGACATGTGGATCTCACAAGCAACTGCATTCTAACATTCCCACACTTGGTCCACATAACCAACCACAAGCAAATTTTAACATTTCATTGAAAAATGAAATTTGTATTTTCAAAATACTAGAATTTGAAATGCATTTTGAAATGCATTTTGAAAATTGACTTTAACCAGTGCAAACTACTTTAAAGAACAGTAAGTCCTCCTATGTGACCATGCAAATCTACCAAAGCGAATCATGTTAGAATCATGGTAGTCACATATCTTGATTACTACATTTCCTTCTATCACTACAGACATTAACATTCTCACCTAATAAAGTCTTAACTAAGGATTGAAGTAAGACCTTAACATAGCAATACTATTTTAGAGAATAAGATAATTCCAAAATCTATAACTATGAAGTTGACCGACTTGATCTAAGCTCACTACAAGGACAACCAAAATAAAAGCTACAGTACTTTCTCTACACCATTTGAAGCCTTCGATTAGACAACTGTAAACATCGAAAAACCAGAATTTTTTAAGATGGCAAGATCTTAACATATTTGGTTGCACGTCTAGTGAGCCTCTCAAATTCTGATGCAAAATATTTTAGATAGAACCTAGCAACTAATGAGCGCTCGAACTTATCCATTTACATACCCACCCAACACCCCACCCCACCCAATCACAAAAAGACCTGCTCATATTACAGGTGAGTTTGATAGAGGATCTATCAAGCTAGATAGATTTGCCAAAATTCAACCGAAAACAGTTCAGGTTTGGCCATGGTTGATCTGACCCGCCCGACTGTCTATCTACATTTTGCACACATTTTCTATAATTCTATCATAGTAGAACTCGAACATACATTCAAGACCTTCCTCAACACACAGAATTTTTTTCTTAATAAAAAAATTGACAATGTCAAACCTATGGTTCGATAAAGCTGGTTTATATATATATATATATATATATTTTTTCCTATTAAACGGAGAACTGGACTCAAACCTAATCTCCCACTCTACAGTCTGCTACAATTGCGCTACAGAATGTTGGGTGAAACATATACAAAATAACATACAAAGCATATACCCGGGACAGGGTGGGTCAAGTGCACCAAAATTCTAATCCGCCCAAAAACCAAGAGACCCACAACTGAACCCATCACAAATAGAAGCAGGTTCTGGCCAGGCGCCTATTTTAACCCAACCCATTGTCATCTCTAAACTAAAGAGAAAAATAGGAAAATACATTAAGTGTCATCATCATTAAAAATAAGGAAGAAAGAAAAGAGAATAAGAGTTTTGTAACATGTGTTGGACCACAATATGGGAGAGAATGCAAGAGACATGCAAGTAGTCATGCAGTTGAGCATTAAACTCGCTTCCTTATTTTATTCATTTATTTATTGGGTATCAACCAAGGTGAGTGGGCTTGGTTGGGTCCTTGAAAGACTAGACTAATACAAGAGTGAACCTTAGCACACACTGGGGAGAAGACCACCTACACACGAAAAGAAGAGGACCGCTTGCACATGCAAGAGAGGAAACTCAAGAACCAAACACTGAGTAGTTAGATGACATGAATCCGAACTACTAGGATGCCCCTTTATTCTCCCCTGCATGTGCAAGCGGTCCTCGCCTCTGCGTGTGCACACAGTCATCTTCCCAGCACACAACCTCATTTAACTAAGCATTTGTCACTTAAAAATAAAAAAGTCTCCACATTTGGGCATGTCCCAATTTTGTTAAATGGAGAATGGGGGCCAACATTGTAGTAAAATGCAAGAAATAGATCCACTTATGATAAAATGCCACATATGCCATGTAAGATGAGAATTTGAAACGATGTATCAAAGAACCTATCAAGACAACTTATTTAATAAACAAACAAATATATTCTCAAACTCCTATTTTGCAATCCTCTTTCCTAAACTACCCTTTAGCACACTTAAGGCCCACTTTAGCAACTTGCAAATTGGATGGTTAGCTTAAAAGAGCATTTCACTGTTGATATATAGCTCGAAAATCCCCTAATATGATGACTACAACCATCTATTAAAGGGTTTTCTGAATAGAGAGGTGAACAGTATGGCTGAACCACACTCTTTTCTTGAATTAAACTAGAACTTGAGCTATAAATAATTCATGCTATTCTATTCAACCATCCACCAAGTGAGTAATATGCTGGAAAGGGAACCATAGGCATCATAGTTCAATAGTTGTCTAACCTGATCATTTCTGAAATAAAAGAGCACAAATGATCATTTAAAAAAATAAATAGTGTACCACGTAGACCATTTAATCTTTTTCAGGCAGGATGGGTTCGGGCTAAGAACTTACGACCCAAGTCGGGCTTGGTAGGGCTTGTTGGGACAATGGTTAAAAAATAGAGCCGTACCTATATACAGTTCAAGCCGCCCCACTCTACCCATGAATAGCCCTATAGACCCACCACTAATTGCAAAAAGGTAGTTCTAAAAAAAGATATGAAAAAGGTAGTTTTACAAATAATTTTCCGGAGGATAGTTAATTAAATAATTTGTCTTAAAAGACTTCCCATCTTATAAAGCTCGCCGGCATATTATGATAGGGGGAGACCATTGCTATAGAATACAACAAAACAAGAATGTTGCACAAAGTTAGGCCCAGGAGATGCATTAAATTTAATTGAGTGTGGCTATTGGCACACAAATTTTAACTCTTTCCATTTGTTTAAAAAAAAAATACCCCCATAAAATTATTAATATGCCCTCACCTCCTTCTCCCTCCTTCCCAGTGGAGAGGGAGAGAGGGCAAGAAGAGGGAGGGGCAGAGGGGTGGGGGAGAGAGAAAACGGGGAGGGAGAGGGAGAGGGAGAGGGAGGGGGAGAGGGGAGGGGTGGGGAAGGGGGAGATTAGAGAGAGAGAGGAGGGAGGGGGTGTGGGAGAGAAAAAGAACAAAGAGGGAGAGGAAGAGAGAAAGGGGCAGACGAAGGGGAGGTGGGGGAGAGAGAGAGAGGAGGGAGGGGGTGGGGGAGAGAAAAAGAACAAAGAGGGAGAGGAAGAGAGAAAGGGGCAGACAAAGGGGAGGTGGGGGAGAGAGATCAGGGAGGTGGAGGGAGAAAGAGAAGGGAAGGGAGGGAGAGGGGGACAGAAAGGGAGGGCCAGCGGGAGAAAGAAGGGGAGGGGAGAGGGAGTCAGTGGGGCTGCCATCGCCGATTGTTGTCGGACGGAGAAGGAGGGGGAGGTGGGAAAGGAGAGAAAGGAGAGGTGAGGGCATATTGGTAATTTCATGGGAATATTTTTTTAATTAAAAAATGCGTGAAAAGACTTAAAATTTATGTGCCAATAGCCACATTCAATTTAATTTTACAAAATGACCAAACATACCCCACTCTTTCAAATAAGAGAGAAAACAACTTTGACCAACTTCTTTTATCATTACCTTAGCTACCTGCAGCAGCTAAATGAAATATAGGCTGAAGATGTTCTCATGCCATTCAAAATATTTTTTAGTAGATTAGTACCTTCGATTAAGAACAACATCATCAAATGTTGCCACTTATCAAATTAAATGAATTGGACTTGAAACCATTCACCGCTTCCACATTTACCATCCAAATTCAACTCATTTGATCAACCCTCAAGGAAAAACTCACATTTTTGCAGACAACTAATCTAAAAAAGCCCTTTTTATAGTGTGCCCAGTGGGGCGGCTAGCCAAAACCATCATGCCACATTTTCTATAATCAACCAATTATAAAGCATAAGTTCTCGCAGCCAACAAATAATGCCTAGTGACCATGTCAGTGTGAAATGTGAATTCGTTTTAACTGAAGAAATGAAATAATAGTCCATATCCACCTATTTCAGCACTATTAACTAACAAGATGGAGACAAATTGATTACAAGACACATCGCACGGAAGTATGACCCAAGTAATAGAAACTTTAGATGACTGGCAATCCATAAAAAATTCAACATCATTGGGCGTCACTACTCACCCAAACAAAGGAACTAATTTGGACAATAAATATTGAAGCATTTTAAGTTTTAAAATCAGTGCTTTTGATCAGACCTGCTTGAAAGTTCAATCTCACCGACTTCCATAGAAAGCTAACCCACTAAACACGTTCATGGCAAGCCCCACCACTCCACCTAAATCCAACATGCCTAATATTAGACTATCATCATGGCAGTGCATGGCGTCACACAAACCACTTTGGTTCTTAGAGACTAACATAGGCATGCAAAGCATTTGGCAAGGAGTTTATGGAGATGTGGCCCTTTGGCCCCACCTGAAAAGAAGAGTTCGTTAGATTAGCTATCTATAAAAAAATAATATTATCAAATAATAATATTAGCTATCCATCAAGGTGCCTGTTTCTTTGTTTCTTTGTACAAAAAGTTACAATGCTCACTTTCATTTTCCACATTTCTGGGCCCCATAAGTAAAAACTTTGAAATCAATTTTCAGGTCAGCTCAACTCTTTAACAAAATTAGGCAACTGTCCTACCTTAAATATATCTTTATATTGGTAACTTTGGCATCTGACTCATTGGTTCTCTCTCAAAAACCACCTTCGCAATCATATGATTAAGTTTTCACCTTTAAAAAAAATTACATGACTATTTGTTTGGGTACATCTTTTTGTAAGTTTACAAAAAGATTGAATACCACTTTAGAAAGAACAGTAATTTGACATGTTAATGCTAATACAATAGTTAAATAGGAGACATGTGGCATGACCTAACAACAACACCATAGAGGATCCTTTTTTCAAATTAGCTATTTATAGAAAATAAGACTTACCAAACATGTTAGCCATTCAATCAAAAGAAATAGATGTGGATGGTAAATTGGAAGCAAGGCCGGGTTCAAAATCATTGTCTTTGATTGAATGGCGAATGACATAGTCATTCAACATTCAAGAAAAATTAAGTACAAGACGCATTGTGAATGAGAGTGTCTTAAGGTTTTTATGAATAATATTTTATATTGTTTTTAAATTCAACCTTAAAATTTAAAATATCTAATATAACTTTACATGTGAGGTTGTGTGTCTCCTGAATTTTATTTTTTGAAAAAGTATTTTATATTTTATAAAAATAATTTCAGATTAAGCATACTAAATGCATTTTGTATGAATTTTTTGTTGAAAAATAAGGGAATAGTTTTTTCACAATATTATTGTATAAATATGTACAAACATTAATTAATATATAGTACAAATTCATTAAAAAATAATGTGTATTAAATTGCATCCATACTTCAAAGATACAATGTATCATCATATCTCTAAAATTAAAATGCACAAGAGATGCAATGCACATACCATATTTGAATAGACTAACAATGGTTGTGTACAGGGCGGACCTGCCTGTTGTCATGTGGGTGCAGATGCACCTGTCAGGTTTGGAGATCGCCTTAAGAGCGCTGTGGGGCATATGGCCCATGCACTCATTCAAAGCCCAACGTGCACCACCTACTTTAAGACCTATAACCATTTAAGCCCATTGTACCCCATCCATCAAAGTCCTCAAAGGCTCAGCCCTCTCCATCAGAAATCGCCTCCATCGAAGTGGCAAGCAGGAAGCACCCTCCGTCCAGCTCTCTCTCTCTCTCTCTCTCTCTCTCTCTCTCTCTCTCTCTCTCTCTCTCTCTCTCATATATTTCCATTCCAGTGAAAGACAGCAGACTCACTCATCTATAGCTTTGATGGTCTAGACTTGACCACTGACCAGATAGCGGGTATTCGGAGTTGTCAACAGAAGGGTTTTGGCTCGCTATTGAAGATGCAAACCATGTAATTGCATGCTATAGTGGTGTCATTATGCTATGGCAATGACAATGAAAAGCTAGAAGGTCTTGCTTGGAAGGGAAGAGAGGGATAGTTAAGGAATGGAAATGAAAGAGATGGGGTTTTTGAAATTGGGTTTTGTTGAAACCGGTAGAAAGGAAAGCGATCTTAGATTCTTAGTATTTCAGAAATTGTACCAAACCAACAGTGCAAAGAAACATGAAGTAAATAAATGATTGACAGACTCAGGTCCCAACCAACATGAAATGCAAGAGTCCTATATGCAGAAGGAAATGATGGACATATTCAGCACTGTGCAGATGGTTATGAAGGAGTTTCCAAGTGACTATTAAAAATTTTAATGTAAGGGCAGTGATCATAGACAATTCCAAGGAAATTGTGGTTTGATGGAAAGGGCAGTAAGGGATTTATAAATAGTTCTAATTGAGCATATTCCTGAAACATGGTATGTCACTTCCATGGTTCCACCAATGGGAATTTGTACCCAATCCAAATTCCATTTTCCTGGACTGTTTTTACTATCAATGAGCTCTCTTGCTTTGACTGCTTGAGAGGTATTTGACATAAGAGGGGTATGACAGAGGTTGCTCTCCCAGTATCCAACAGTCATGCAGTGCATTGGTGCCATCTCCAACCACTCACGAATGATGAACGAAGCAGAGGAGAAGATATGCCTTGACAACTCAGGTATGGGGTTTTTTTCTCTAATTACATAGTTTTTTTTTTTTTTTTTGGATTACATAGCCCATCAAGAGGTAGGGGTAGGCCAAAGAAAACATTGATGGAGTTAATTGAATCAGATTTAAAAAAGTTTAACTTATCTAAGGATTTGGCTCAAAATAGAACAGAATGGAGAAACAAAATTCATGTAGCCAACCCCAACATGGTTGGAATAAGCCTTTGATGATGATGATGATTACATGGACATTCCTCTCTCTCTCTCTCTCTGAAGCCCATATAATGGCAGGGACACGCCATGGACACGGATTTTAAACATAAAAAGTAAAGTATCAAATACAATTCAACACGATACGTTGCCCATTTTTAAGTATCCATGCATGATAGCTCGGACTTACTTTTGAGAATTATTTTGTATCCATTTAATTTTCCATTGTTAATGTGAAGAAATAAGACAAAATAATTATCTTGGCCTTGGTCAACCAATGGTTGTGAATTGATGCAGCCCTAGGGTTAGGGCTTGCGTGGAGGTGCCTAAGCACATGTCCAAGGACACTTCGAACCGTCAAGATGACTTCACACAAGGAAACACCTCTGGGAAAAACCCAATTCTATTAATCAACCAAATCTGAGAATTTCTTCTTTACAATGCCATATATATAGTAAAAACAAACTTAATGCGTAAGAAAACCCTAGGCTAAAAATGGAAACTTTCCTAATAACAATAATAATCCTAATCTAAAATGAAGAGGGGCTGCTAGGCCCTAGACTGCATCATCCTCCCCGGGTTGAAAGAAGAGTTCGTCCTCAAACTCGATGCTGCTTCGAATTGCCAGTGTAAATGTGTTGAACATGAAGGACATCCTTTGTGGCAGCTTTCCAGGAATTCTTCTTTGGCGGATGTGGTTTCTCAGGATGAAGAGTAACTTGCTGTTCACCATGCATGAATGTATAGGTGTTGTCACGCATACCATGAGTTCCATTTTTGTCATACATCCAAGGACGGCCCAATAAGATATCACCACTATCCATAGGTAGCACATCACACTGGATTGTATCTGTGTAAGTCTCACCAATAGCAAAAATAACTTTGCAAGTATGTCGAACATGCGCTTGATCACCATTCATTAGCCACTTGACAAAATAAGGACGGTTATGCTTATAAACTTTCAATTGAAGGCGATCAACAAGAGCCTAGGAGATGAGGTTTTCACAACTTCCACTGTCAATAACAACTGTGTAGTTTTGTCCCTGAATTATTCCTGTGGAACGGAAAATATTTTTGCGCAACCACTTATGCTCAACAGTTGGTGAAGCATCCTTGAGGACAATAAGAGCTTCATCTGGGAGCTCTGCATCGATGAATTCAATTTCCGCAGTGTCAATATCCTTAGAATTATCAATATCTTTAGGATCAGTATCAATACCCTTAATATCATCTCGGATATTGTTATCAGCACCTTCAATCTCAATCAGATGTATTCGCTTTGGACAATCTGCGGCGCGATGCCCGTGCTGGTGACAATGAAAACAAACCATCTTATTTTGACCTTCAGTCCTAGCAAAAATCTGTCTATTGGATTTAGCTTCTTGTATAGATGAATTCTTCGGAGAAACCCATTTGGATTTTTGTACTTGATGATTTGCAATTCCCTCAGCCTTGATAGCATGTTGGATGAGTTCATCGACATTATCAAAATGTTGGAAGGCAAGGATATGCTGAATGTCTAGTCTCAATCCATTGAAAAATCTATCAACTACCACATCATCATCTTCATTCAAGCCACAACGAGCTTGCAGAGTTAAAAATTCCTCAGAATATTCAACAACTGTCTTGGACCGTTGTTTCAAATTTTGAAAACTGAAATGGAGATCTCTTGCATAGTTGACAGGGAGGAATTTTTGTTTCAAAATATTTTTCATCTCAGTCCATGTATCAACAGGGTCCATGTTCTGATTCCTCCGTTTTCTTTGCATTTCAGCCCACCAAGTTGCAGCATAATTACGAAATCTGGTAGCAATCAGTGTGACTTTATGATGCTCAGTCATTGGCTTATGTGCAAAAATATTTTCCACACACACTAACCAATCCATGAATTCAGCAGGCTGCAATTTTCCATCATATTCGGGAATCACAATTTTAATTCCTAAATCTCGATCAGGATTATGGACCGTTGGATCCCGTTGATTCCGAATATTTGCACCATCATCACGGTGGTGATGCACACACTGATGATTTTCCAAATTTGTTACTCTAATGTCCAATTGTTGCAGGGTAGTGTGCATGCCATCAACTTTTGCAGATAATTCTCTAATGATACTAGCCAAATCTTCAAGTGAAGAAGATGAAGATACAGCATCCACTTGCTTCTTAGGAGGCATTTTTTTTAATGCAAAATTGAAATCTGACTGACCTGATGTGTAGATCTACTCTTCAGAAGTACACTGGTAAAACACAGATCGGAAATCGGAGCACAGTTGATGTTGATCTTGCAGAAACAAATGCTAATCGTTAATTGGTAAAAATTTGACCAGAACTGAAGTTACAGGCTGCTTTGTATATGGGCTCACAAACCGGAATAACAGTCCAAACGTACCCGGCCCAATTCGCTGTCTCGTTCTTCGTGATGAGAAGCTGGAGATAAAAATGGGCTCTTGCCACTTTGTGCTTCGGTGGATTCAAGAGGAGAGGAGGGGAGAGGATGGGTGAGCGGCCGGGTGCTTCAGTGGATACAAGAGGAGAGGAGGGAGAAGATGGGTGAGCGGCCGGTGGCTAGTGGCTGGCGACTGATGACGACGGCGAGCGGATAACCGCAGGCGGCTCGCCGGTGAGGATGCAGGGAGACAAGCGTTGCTGCGGGAATGATGGCGTGCGGCACAGTCGTGCGAGGCGGACGTCTGGAGGAGGCCGATTGTGGACGATGCTGTGATCGGCGACAACAGCTGGCTGTGCAGGGCAAGTCGACACGTTGGTGGGAAGCATGGTCTTCGAACAACGACAGACAACGTACGGCGGAGGCTAGCAATAGCAGACACCCAGCGGCAACGACGGACGATGAAGGGCGATCGTTGGCGATGTCTGCGGTGGAGGCGAGACTACAACGACGTGGCGATGGAGGTGACGATTTCCACAGAGGGCAAACGGCAGCGGGTTGTGGTTGCACAACAAGATCCAGGTACGCTGCTTTTTCTTTCTGTCTCTCTCTCTCTCTCGCTCTCTCGTGGCGCTGCTTCTGCTTTTTGTTTTTTTTTTTTTTTGTACTTTGGTTTGGGGAAGTTGGCCGAACAGGGGGTTTGAAGAAAATTTCTGGGTGTGGGGACGAGGTCGGCAAGTGGGATATGGGTTTGCGGTGGTGGATCAGGGTGAGGGTGACTGATGGGGGTTTGATGGGTTTCGGCGAATGGGTTTTGACAGAGGAGTGTGTTTAGGGTTTCGGTTTGGTGTGGGATTTTGGGGATTTGGGTACAGTAAGGTTAGGGTTGGGGATTTGGGAAAGAGGCAAGGAGACGGGTTCCAGTGGTTCGGCTGGGATCGTCTAGGATGGCAGTGGAGGGTTGGGTTTGGGGGAAGGGGGTGGGGGTTGGATTCGGGCTATGGGATTCGGTGATGGTGACAGTGGAGATCGGGGCTTCTGTGACGAAGATGGTTGGGGTGAATCGGTGAAGGGTGGATAGGGGTAATCACGCCGGAAGATCGTGTAGATCCTTCGGCTCTGATACCAATCTGATGCAGCCCTAGGGTTAGGGCTTGCGTGGAGGTGCCTAAGCACGTGTCCAAGGACACTTCAAACCATCAAGATGACTTCACACGAGGAAACACCTCTAGAAAAAACCCAATTCTATTAATCAACCAAATCTGAGAATTTCTTCTTTACAATGCCATATATATAGTAAAAACAAACTTAATGTATAAGAAAACCCTAGGCTAAAAATGGAAACTTTCCTAATAACAATAATAATCCTAATCTAATTTAAAGAGGGGCTGCTAGGCCCTAGACTGCATCATGAATCTATTCACCAACACTTTGCTTGCATTTGCCATCATCGAAAGATAACATAACAAGGGAGAAGAATAAGATGAAGAAGTAATTCGAAAGGAGAAGAAAAAATATAAGAAGATAAGATGAAGACAGGAGAAGATGAAATGCCCATGAAACAAGGCAAGTTTCTAGCGAGGAAAGTTGGCACCTCACTTGTTGGTATTTTGTTTCTCAACTTAATTCTAATAATTATCCGTTTTACCAGTGAAAATGCTAGAGAGACGAACGGAGACTTAAGTGGGTTTCATCTCGTACAAAAGCGACTATCCTTTTCTTCCCATCACATACCAGTTCTTTTATTCTCACCATGAAAAAGACATTGATTATTTTCGGAATATCTTATTCATGTTTTTTTTTAACAAGCTCAATCCAATAGTGGATTCATCTAATATCCACTTATAGTAAAACTTGGCCATGGCTTATAAAAGAGTGGCCATGCATTTTGAGGAGCTCCAATTTTCAACAAGTAAGAAATGGTTGCATTTTCACTAGGTGGGGCTCCAATTGGAGTTTCACCTCCGATGAAAAAACAATTGTTGTTTGACTTCTCTCACACTCCATACGCATTTGTGCAACTCAACTATTATAGAAAACAAATGAAAAATAAGCTGATTTTCTCTGCATTTGATGCGGAGAAAGAAAAGTAGAAGAAAACACCATTATTTTCCTACAAGCAAGGACTTAAGTTTCCAACCCAGTAGGTCTAACTCTTCTTTCTGCAAAAGAGAAAACGCAGTTTCCTCTTCCGCGGCAGCTGCACAAACGCATCCTTAGGGTGCGCTTGTGCGACGACAAGAATCCACGGTAGGAAGGAAAATTAGTCTCATTTTCCATGTAGCCCCTTTATCAATCATGTGAGAAAAGGAAAAAAGAAATGATGTGAGTTTCCTTAAAAGAAAGGTTTTCGATTTTCTATATGAGAGATGGGAATGATGGTTTCCTCTCACTACATGAACACAACCTCAAGGTCAGCATTGTGTAGCATGCGGAAAAAAAATGCTCTGCTAGACTTTTCCAAACGAAAAAAAAAAAAAAATTCTACCCGCTCGTCTGAAATGCTTTCCACTAGAATTGAATAGGTGCTTTCTCTTGAAAAGCCTCCAAACCAAACATTAAAGATATCCGTCAAAACATAGCTGCACAAATGAACCCTAAGGACGCGTTTGTGCACCTGCCACAAAAGAGGAAACCGTGTTTCCTCTTCCACAAAAAGAAGAGTTCGAACTCCTATGTTAGAAACCCAAATCCTCAATACAAGAAAAAAAAAAATCATTTTCCACTTTTCATTGCACAAAGAGCCAAGACGATCAACATGCAACAAAATCTGACTCATTTTACATTGTTCAAGGCGGCAGTTAAGTTGCACAAACACATCCTAAAAGCAAAATGATAATTTTTTTTCGTCCGAGAAGGAAAATAAAAAAAACTGAGAAACACTACTCTTTCACTATTTCCCTCTTTTGTTTTCCATAAATCTTCTTTTCTCTTCTCTTATGCTTCATAATTTCCTCATCTTCTCTCTCACTATCTTTATTCAAGCAACATAATCCACAAAGTACATAACAAAAGTTCCAAAAGCACTAATTAATGGCCAACATAGCCTTCTACAACAATAATAATAAAATAGACAGATATAGTTTTTCACACTTAGCATTCTCTTTTCCAATCCAAAACACAATGAAGAACCACCACCAAAGAAAAGTGGTGACACTAGTTGTCTTCCACTTATTGTATACAAAGTTGAAATTTGTCCCATCCAACCATCGCAACATCTTAGGGTTTAGGCCTATGGATTCCCAATCCGACGATCAAGAACTTATGATCATGCAATTGAAAACTAGATCAGACGAGAAAAAAAATTGATCCATAAACCAAACCCTATATCAAAATAATCACAAGACAAGAGAACAAAAATTACAAACATGCAATAGATCAGACGAACCTATCAAAAGGTGAGGCCCACCAGCTGTCGGTGAAGATCTAACGGCTACAAGAGACAGATTATCTGTGGCCGGAGAAGGCGCTTCTCCCTTCTGAGGCCACTGTTGTCAACGAGTAGGGTTTCTTAAAAGCAAATGGCAACGGATGAGATTGCCTTGCAGGTGACACGTGGCGTAAGATTATTCCAAGGGTTTTGTGGTGCGAAGTTCCAGTGGGAGAAAGACGGAAATGCCCTTGGGCGTTTTTAGCTTTTACATTGGATGGATAGGGTTTTTGGGTCCTGAATCCAGATCGTTGGTTGTTGGCCCAAATCCGAATGTGGGATATTTTTGGTGCCCAGAACGTTGGATATCTAGTTAGTGTTATTTTTGGGGGCCCATGTTGACCAGGTTTCTTCAAAAATCTATTTGGAAACGAGCAGAATAAAATATGCATAAATTTAAATATCGACAGAAACTTTTTTTCACGTATCAATGTTTAACTGCCTTTAAGATATTATATTATGTTAGAATCAACAATATTCATCACTTCCCTAAAAAATAATATTTAAATTTTCTAAATAAAACTCTATATTGTTACTTATAATTTATACTTTTCAAATAGTGCAAACTAAAGCTTGAATATTTTTATCTACTATATCAAAAAATATCTTAAAATCTTGAATAATATTTGATTTCCAAACACCCCCGCATTTAGAATATACCTGTTTGATTTTTTAAGTTTCTAAAAAAATATGTTTACTTTATACATAATTCCAAACTTTATAATTAAGATAGCCCATTTCAAGATTTCAAGTAAGAAATATCACAAGATTCTAAGATAAATCCTAGACAAGAATTCTCGTATATCACATAGGGCCTGTTTCTTTATAACCAGTTCTGACCAAAATTCCTAGGAATTTATAACATGATGGGGTTGTCTGTAAACTCTGTACCCTTAACATTTTCAAATAGAAAATTTAAAAAAAAAGGCATTTGGAATTCTAAAAATTCAAACAGATTTATGAGCATTTCAAAATGCTAGGAGGGCTATGATGATTTTGAAATTCCACTGGGAGATAGTATTTGGGAAATTGTGGAATTCTTTATATAAGAATTATCTAAATTCTTTGAAAGAACAGACTTCATAGAGTTTATAATACGAATTTGTGATGTTGGGAATTAATAAACAAGAATGGGCTTAATTGCATTACTATATGCATCAATTTTAAGTCAAGAAAAGAGCCCCAAGATGATATGACAATTACCATGTTGATCAACTTAAAGATTGACTTCATCAACCTCCTATTCTCACAAGTCTCCAACCTCAAAAATCTAGTTATTCTAATATGATAAGAATGATTTTTGGATCATCACTAATCTCTATTTGCATATATCTAAATTAGACATTGGTTTGGACAGATGAATGACAAATAAAAGATTTCCAGAGTGTAATATGGGAATGGATAGAATGAGATGAAATAAAATATAATTGCCAAGTCATTGAAGCCTGCAAACATTGTACCGACAGAATATATTAGAAGGCAAGAATGCCCTTGTGTTTCTTTCTCTGGAATCAATTTTTTTATAGTTTCAATGATCAATTGATATTTCATGGGAAATTGTCAAGGAAGGCAGTTATTCCATCCATAGAAATTGTCAAGGGAGACAGTTATTCCATCCATTCTCAACCTTCAAAGAATCATCTCATCCATTTTCACCTCATTCATGTTTACGGTCTGCCTTCCTCATCCGGATGAACCTGCACAAACAAACATCAGATGAAATCATCTATCAGTATGCACAACCCTTTTCAAATGCAAACACGTAAAAAAGTTCTTTTCCAGCAAAAGCATATGATAAGCCTATGAGAAAGTGTTATGCATGGATTAAGTATGCTTTAAAGATAAGACTAACCAGGTAATCATAAACTTGGGACTTCTATCCTTAACCAAAATAACAATTGAACAAATCATACAGCAAATGGGTTCCACTAGCTCTATCATATAAAAGAGGATTTGAATTGATAAGCTATTTATTTATAAATAATTGGCCTCATGTACTATGTGAGCAACCATGTGTGTACCCCCAACGAATATGTTGGGAAAAGCGGCGCAACGAAAACAACCCGCGATCAACGGATCTACCACGATGAACATACAGCAATCACACCCATCAAGCATCACACACATGACACAGCAGTTTTACGTGGTTCGGCAACCATGCCTACGTCCACGGGAGGAGAGAACTCATCTACTATGATCCCATCTCAATCCCCTCAGGATCTAGGGTTACAACACATCAATATATATAGTTCCCGCTTTCTTGGCCACCAAGAAAACCCATACATAATGACTAAAATACCCCTAACCCTGAGCCTCGGTTCTGGCTAACCCAGACGACCGATCCGGCTAAACCGGAATACAAGACAAAACCCAACAATCTCCACCTTGGCTTGGATTCCGCAAATCCTCAGAGCCACCTTGAGATACCTGGAATGTCTTTGTCCTCCGTACCTCGCTGAAAGGTACGCCTCCGCACACGCTACAACCTAGCGTGGCCACAGTTGCCTCCTTTGACCTCAACACCACCGTCTTGAACTTTCGAAGTGCTCTCCATTTGTTGCCACATGCATGCATCCTTGCAACACAATGAACCTAACTTCCATCCGTCAAGACAAAACTGAAGACCTCCTCGAATCCGGATCTCACAGGTACCTTGTGAATCCTTCCTTCTGTCTCCATCCCGGTGTTCTTTCCGTCAAACCTGCAACTGTCCTGTTCTAGTCTGTTCTGGTGGGTTGGGCACAGTACATGCGGGGTATGACCCGATGCTTAAACCGGCTTACTCCGACCTGAACAAAACTACCTTTTCCCGAGAAAATCATCTCCGTTCAGGGCTTCCTGGATTTCCTCTAGATGATATCATTGAAGATCCATCAATCCATCTTCCGATGATCCGTCGCATCTAACTCCACCTGAACCACAGATTTCCTCCCATGTTATTTGATGTCTCCTTCACTGCTCCACCTGAAAAAGCATACCCTATCAACCTGCAGAGATTTCTGACCATCTCACCCTCCATGATGACTAATGTTCCCTTTTCCACCTTCGTGACTCCACCCGCTACAATGCACTTGCAGCCTTTGAAGTCTAAGGCACCCAAAGAAATCCAATTCTTCGTAATCTCGGAACATATATCACAACCGTTAGGGTTTGAATAACATCATTATACATCTGGATTTCTACCGTTCTTATCTCAAATGCTCATCAGTGGCATTATCCCCCCATAAGAACAAATCCATCAACCATGATAGTTATTTGCATCAAACGAATCTCTACGCGAACATATAATAGAAAGAATCTGAATCCCAATACCATGAATCAACAACCGGATCCATACCTGTAGCGACCAAAACTGATTCCCTGTCAACTGAATCCGAGCTTTGTTGCACACTACCTCTTTCTGATTCTGATTCCTTTTGCTTTTTCTTCCACTTTGGCATGTCATTCCTACCCGATCCCTTCGACGCGGATCTAAGCTGTCCATCAAAGTACTTGGAGCAATCTACCCTTGACGACATCAAGTAACACTTTTCAATCATTGCTGTGTCATGGAGTCTAACACTCTATCCAATCCCTGAAGTCGTTTCTCCATCAAACACTTCAATCTGGCCTGTGATGCTTGAATCCATTGCTATCATCGTGAATCTGTCAGTTTCTTCAATCACCCCAATTTTCTGCCCATCAAACTGCCAATATCTTTTATCTACCTCGTAGATCTCGTCACCGTGAGCACGCTGGAAGAAACGGATCTGAAATCCGACTCCGGATGGCTTCGATATCGCAGAATTAATTCTCTACACTCCAATTGGTCAAACATCCATGTTGACCGTTGACCAGCCCATCTTCTTCCATATACGCATAGATCTGCTCAAAACGAGTCCGTAGGTTCAAACGGATCTCCGATCGGACATCGGACGATCAAGATATCGCAGAAACAATTTCAGCCGTTGAATCTGGTCAAACCTGCCTGTTGACCGTGCTGACGTCACTGCTGACGTCACGGCTTGCTGGCAAACTGGGCTTCTGAAACGGATCCGGGTCGGGTTCACCTGACCCGGAACTGAACTGAACTGCGCTGCTCTGCTGGGCTTCTCTGGCGAACCGGGTTCGGGTCCGACCTGACCCGGAACCGACCTGCTCTTCTGTCACTGGGCTTCTAGTACACGGACCAGGTCGACCTGACCCGACCCGACCTGGCCTGCACTCCTGCTGCTGGACTCTTTGCGCAGATGGGTCAGGTCTTACCCGATCCGACCCGACCCGACTTGCAGTCTCTGCTTGGGCTTTCTGTTCTCCACGGGTCAGGCAACCTGACCTGACCCGACCCAGAGACCCAGAAACTGGGTCGTCTCTTCAACAACCAGGCGGGCGCTGTCTGCAACGCGATTCTGCAACGTTGCAGACGCCGCGCTGCAGCGGCCGGCACGCCGAGTTCGTCTGCGGCGCCGGCGACCAGTGGAGAGGGGCTGCGACGGCACGGCGACGGCGACTGGAGGCGGCGGCGGCGACCGGCGACCGGTAAGTGCAGCGTTTTTTTTTTTTTTTTTTGTTTTCTTCCGGTCTTCTTCCTCAAGAAACCCACCAATCTTCGCTGCGTTGTTTTCTTCCGGTCTTCTTCCTCAAGAAACCCACCAATCTTCGCTGCGCGATCCTTTACTTTTCCAAACCCGTCAACACCCAAGAACTCAAACAAAGCCAACCCTCACTAGATCTTCTCTTTCTTCTTCTTACCGAAGACTGCAAAACAAAACCGATCTCTCTGTTTCTGTCACAGAGGATCGAAAATTTGTCCCGTGGCCCAAGAGATCACGTCTGATCTCTTCCCGTTGATTTTCCACGCACAATCAACCTGGATCCGTCAATCGCAAAACCACGAGCGATCTCAACCCCGCTCTAATATCACTTGTTAAGAAAAGCGGCGCAACGAAAACAACCCGCGATCAACGGATCTACCACGATGAACATACAGCAATCACACCCATCAAGCATCACACACATGACACAGCAGTTTTACGTGGTTCGGCAACCATGCCTACGTCCACGGGAGGAGAGAACTCATCTACTATGATCCCATCTCAATCCCCTCAGGATCTAGGGTTACAACACATCAATATATATAGTTCCCGCTTTCTTGGCCACCAAGAAAACCCATACATAATGACTAAAATACCCCTAACCCTGAGCCTCGGTTCTGGCTAACCCAGACGACCGATCCGGCTAAACCGGAATACAAGACAAAACCCAACAGAATAGTCCTTGCTCGTCAAAATCAAGTAACCACTGGGCCAAAGGCTAAAGGTATGAAGGCTAGATTGGTGAGATACCTTGGGTCAAAAAAAAAAAAAAAAAAAAGTTGGCCTCATTGAACATTGTTTGCCATTCATTTTAAAGCAATGATTCCAAGTCACTAGCCAGGGTTCGATGTTTACTCCCAACTATTCATTTGATCGAATGACTAGTAAGATTTGGCTGACTCTTAGGATAATTAATCGAACAAACCCTCGTTATATAGTGGTGCTGTTTTTTCACACTTCATGCCAGTATCAACTTTAACCTATCATCAGGGCAACCATTGCTACAAACCACTTGAATAGTGAGCCACGAATGGCATGAGAAAAAATGACACAGGCAGGTATCTTACCTGATAACGTCTATCATCGCTGAAGGTCGATGATGTTCTAAGCTTGAGTTCTCCTCTGTGGGTTGTGTACTCATCCAATATCTCAGCATCACACACTTCCATAGTGCTCCCTTCACCATCCGAATGTTCCTGCAGATAAAGAGTCCATCATTCATCATCAATTCTTACAGCAGAAATGAGAGTTATACCAACCTGAATCAAACCCAAAAAGCATTATCACAACAAACAAAATAACAAAAAGGACTTGGTGATCTACTCAATAGAAGTGGACTGAAGTAGCTCAGGCCAAGTATCAAAAGGCAGAACTCCTGGCCACATGAAATTTTCAAACCATGACATCTAGATTACCAATGGGCTCCAATCTACCAGATCCTAACGCATTTTTACATCAGGCCTCACACACTCTGTTTCAGACGAGGGTGACGCTTGGAGCTCAACATAGTTTTAAAAACCAGCAAATTATTTACCAGGCCCCCCAGGACCCCAACAAAAGTTGAGGCCCACCCAGACCCAGGCATAAGCGCCTTTACTATGGGGTGTCCATAGGCTGGGCTGAATCTTGTCCAAACATAGAATGTTTATTTGAGTCTTTACCTCCAGACCTGGACCCATCCCAGACCCAGCTCGTCAACAAAATCTATATGTGCCCTTTTGCTAAATATGTTGTTCTATTCATCAATATATACTTTTCAAAAATGGAAGTGTCCCTCACCACAAGGTGAGAGATGGATGCATAGTAGTTTTGTCTATATATATATATATGTGTATATATATATATATGTTGTTCTAATTAGGGCCTCCAAGTACACACCGGTTTTCTACCAAAAAAAAAAAAGGTACACATAGGTTGACTATTGGGCTACAGCATTAAGCCTGTTAGGTTCATTACCATAGCTACACAAAGTTTATCTGATTACATTATATTATCAACATACATTTTGATAAAGATTAGAAATCCAAGGACAACAACAGATCACTAAATGTATGGACATGATCAGATTGCATACCCTGATTGAGTGGCCGTGATCATGTTGTGGGGCTCCAGGAGCCTCCTCATACTCAGCCGAATCCAATTCCTTGAGATGCTTTGGGTTAAACCATTTGGGCATGATATGCTCTCTTATGGTTATGAGGATGAAGAATGGCAATGGGAACAGTATTCCTGCTATTGGAATCCATGTCACCCCAAAACAAAGCAAAAGGTACAGGAACTGGAAGATTGTAAAGGCAGCAATGGATTTGAAAGGCACTGATTCCACGAAGGAAGCATGATCCCCTTCTAGTACCCTGAAAGGATAGTCACAAGCAATACCATGTGTGTGGGGAGAAAATTAAAACATTGCTAAAATTCTAAAACACATACATGGAAAGTAGGCAATGGAAAGAATGTGTTAATCACCATCCAAAATAAATAAAATAAACAATCACTATCCAAAAGAAATATAATAAACTTACTTATATCGGCGTCCAGGAGTGATGAAGAGCAGCAATATCCTCTCCCAGAACTGGTTCCCTGGTAGGCTGTCAACAGCCATATAAGCAAAGTATCCCCATAGGACTGATGTGGGGATCAGCTTGATGGCGGGCATGGCTGCTATACAGGCACCCACTAGAAGAGATTGAAGTAGGTTGCTCAGCCTCTGCTCATTTACACGCACTGGAAGGTGAGCCTCTATGTGCTTGTTAGGATCAAATTGAGCTTTGTCGTCCTGCCCATTCATAACTGCATCCCTCAAATTTTTCAGTTCGTTATCTACTGAGTGAATCTGCAGTTCAGAATCCTTAACACTGTTATAGAAGGCTAAATAAGGGTAGCTTGAATTTAGTTCATCATAATAGTACTGCATATTTCAAACGTAAAGGTATACAATGAGAAATCTCACTGGCAGAACTTGTGATAAACCACCCGTACTTTCAAAAATAGTGTTACAAACCCCGAAAAGGGAAACATCCGACACTCACAAGTAATGGTTGGTTCATGGGTTGGGCTTAAGCTTATCCAAGCTGAACCTGTTTACTTGTTGGATCTAATATTCAGGCCTGTATCCAGGCCAAAGGACCAGACCCCGTTCATTTGCAAAATCTTTGTATTTGCCATTGCGTTTAATATGTCAGACCAGGCTGGCCTTTAAGCATACAGTGGTGGCCCATTTAACTACCATACAGAAAACTTGCTCTCAATCTACCCCATGGGCCAAGTGTACTCAGGGTTCCGGTTAGCTTCGCCCATGCATGAGCGGTTGAGCAACCCTTGGCCACAAACGTGGGGAGCTGATTGACTATTTTATTAACCAACCCACGTACCTCTCTCTCTCTCTCTCTCTCTCTCTCTCTCTCTCTCTCTCTCTCTCACACACACACACAAGGTTAGCTCTAAGGTATTATATTTTCTTAAATGCTGCTCAACACCTTGACTTTTTATGAAACTAATTGTTGTTAGATGATTACCAAAAAATAATTGTTACATAAAGTATGACTGCTCTCAACCATCACCTTGTTAAAACTAACACATGTTTTCTAGGGAATTTTTACTAGTAATTAGAATCTAGTTTGGAAAGCAGGCATTGGAAACTTCCTGTAGAGATGGGGTGAAGTTCAAATTACCAAAACTAATTAGTCACGCTTTTCCACAAGTAGCTTTTAGTAAGCACTAATTATAACCAACTTCAAATTTGATCAAATTGCTAAATTTCAGTTGATCGAAAGCAAAAAAAAGGAGAAAAACACTCACAGATGGGGCTCTGTCCATTTCAATGAACACCTGGTGCATCTTTCCATAAATTTCTGAGTTGCTGGCTTGCTGCTGCATGCTTTCCTTTGCAGTTTTAACCATCTTCTTGCGAAGTAACTTCAATAATATTTGAGTTTTATAGAGATAAATTTATTCAGATTGAAGAGACAAGGTATAGAGGTATATAAATTTCTCAGTTTGAAGATTAAAGGAAGAGGGGTTATCCCCTAAATCCTTCTAACTCACCTGCCTCTTGAGAACAGCAAGGCTCCTAGTGTGCATGGGGGATTGTGGAAGGACCCCATTTGAAGGAGGTACCCCGATCAATCCACAAACCAAAACCTAAAATTACAAATGGAAATCGTAAAAGTAATGATACAATAAATATGGAAGAAAAACGACAGACATACATTATCTAAATAATGCCACATATTTACCATGAAACCAAGCACCAAAATGTCATAGTGGTAAGCTGATGGATTTTTTAGATTAAATTCGCCTTGTTGTGACAACTGTGAAGCGACGCTATGGTCAAAAAAATAAAGACCTGCAACCATCAAAGCTGGTAGGAAAGCAGCCAAGATGTATAGTGGTGGAACCCGCACCATATCCTGCAGTTTCAGCATATGAACTAAATTCTTTGGTATAAGATTCAAGAAAGCTGTGACAAGTCTTTGCAACACTTATGATACATGAAAATAACATACGTACAAAAGATCAGGACCTGCTTGCTTTTTTCAGTACTTGTCACAACCCGGGCCCGGGAGTCCGGGGGTTAGCAAAAGCCAAACCAATGACATACGTACTCCCGTGCCTGTACACGTAGACCTGGTCTAAATGCACACGCACAAGGGAAGTTTCACACGTGCCAAACATGTACGCGGAAGCTGTAGATATCAAAACACGTGTTGACATCAAGATGATGCAAAAATGACCATGTCGAAGAAAAGCTAAAATTACGAAAAAGGGCTTAGTTTACCTAATCCAGGTCAAATTCAACCCAACTACCTATCCATGATCCGCAACGAATCCAAAACAAAAGCAAAACACAATTAACAACGAAAAACAGCAGTAATTAGATGCTAAACGAGATCAAGCTGGGTCGTAGTGTTACAGTACTCTAGGGTCATGATTCTTCCTACTCCTTTTCAACGGAGGGTTGCAATTGATTTAGTTAAACATTGTTTCGAGGAAAGGGTGTCACCATGGAGGTGTTCAGTGAGACATCCACGTGTTCTTGTATTATGGAAAAGGAGGATCTAGAGATCCCAACAAACCAAATGGCAGAGTATACCCTACCTAATTCTTTGCAATGCTCAAAAACCTTCCAAAACAAATTAAATGAAGTCCAGTAGTTACAAAATAAAGCCCAGTTGTTACAATCTAATAGAATGAGTCTTTCCATATCCATGCTCAAAGGATCCCTGATAAATCCTATAACTAAACAATAACACCCAAAAAAGTCATAGTTTAAAATGATCTTCATATGCAAATAGATATCTGTTTTTTATGAAATTTACCAACTGAAGAAAAATTATTTTGTATGAAATTATGATTCCTCAGGAGAACCAACGATCATAAATGGGAGTAAATTCAATCTGAGGCTAAAAAAATAAAATCCACTGAGGACAGAAAGAGAATTGTGAGTTTTAGATAATCTAGTTACCTTAATGACTGTCCAATGGTAAAGTGAACTGGGTTCCCAAGGAAGAGGGCTAAAGAGCCTCCTAGGAACTCCAGATGGAATTTTCCTTGGAATAGCAAATGACATTGCCGTCCACAGCACAACCATCAGTGGAACCCCATAATCTGCAATAAAACTTCTGAGCCAACCTGGAGAAACAAGCAAAGGTGTTCTGGTTCACATTTACAAATGTTCAGACGAGAAAGAACAGGAGGTTGTATTGTTTCATAAACTCACAAACCTGTGCTGTATCGCCATGACCTAGCCTTTCGGCTCTTTAGTGCAGTACACAGTAGGCCGAAGGAAAATATGACCCCTAACAAGCCATTAGTGTAAAGCCAGTTGAATTGGAGTAATGGTGAATTTGGTTCTTCGTCTTTAGTTACCTTAAATTCACCCACCACTCCCTGTGATTCAAAAGGTTCTAGATTGTTAGAATTTCCTTATGGTTGAGTGTGCTGAGTTCTTTAATATTTCTTTTTCTCAATTCTTTGACTGAAAACTAACCTTGATGGCTTCTTGAAAGAAAAGAACTGTAATCAACATGCCAAAAAGCTCCCCTGCTATCCTCGTAAATTTGCTAATAATATTAGCTGCATTGAATATTGCAAGAACAAACAGCATGCAAGCCGTCCATACACAAACCCTGTAGAAGAGGACATGAAAAGAAAAAATCAACATAAATCAAAACTCAAACAAAAACTTTGTAAAAAAACACGGAAACGAGATTAATTCTTATTACCATCCGGCCCAAGCCAAGTACAAATCACCTCCCAAGCCTTTGGTTACTTTGGCAAAATTATACAAATAAGTATACATTATAACTGTGGGCTCTGCAACGCCCACAATCAACAAAGGCTGCCCACCAAAAATTGAATGTATGATGCCACAAATAGCAGTAGAGGCCAATGTTTCTACCATGCTTAGCTTTTCATCTGCACAAATGTTTATTGCACACTGTTACAAACTTTCCAATCTCTTCTATATGACTCAATAAACTCCAATTATAAATGATGAAAGTTAAATATATTTGTTTTCAACATTTTCTAGATGAAGTAAAATCTTGGATTTTTTGAAGATCATTCTTGAGTGGTGTCCCAAGAAAGTGCTAAACCAACCTGTTTCTCTACTCAGTTGCTCTCCAAAGGCAATAACAGGAAGTGCAGAAGCAAAGAAGATGTATGCAGTCGGAGCCAAAATCCTGAAAGGGATGAGCAATGCAATGAATCACAAAGTCCAATTAAATGAAGATCAAACATGTGCATGATCGAATGATCGAAGGAAACACCTGATGCCAGAAAGAAATCCATTTTTCCAGTCTTGATTATAGCACGCTGCTCTTCCTCTGACATCTTTTGTAATCCCTTCAAATGGAGCTTTAGAACTATCCATTGCTGAAGGCAGGAAAATAGAAATATCATTACGATTATTTAAAATAAAAAAGGACTCAGTATAGATCACTATAAAGAACAGAGAAATCATAATAAGAAACCTTCATTTGAAAATTCATGAGAAAGGAAGGTGAAAACACTTTATGTAGTTATTGAATGAAATAAACATATATATGCAATGATGGGCGTATATCTTAATCCAAATTTCTAAGAAAGACTAGAATTAGAACACTCATTAGAAACCAAAATGAGAACAAGCAATCGCATCTGAAGAAACAAAAACAGCGAGAGGGTTGAGCCTCAAATTTCAATGATAAATGTACTATTAACTTCAACATTATTGTGCCCAGAAGCAGCAAAAAAAAAAAATCATGAAAAAAAAGAGAGAAGCCTTCTCACTGAAATTGAGGTAAAAAAGGAGAAAGGCACAATATTGTTTACAAATCTTCCAACATTAATTTTTTTCTTAGTTAACACTGATAATCAGTGTGACTTTAAAAAATCTAAATAAACATCATAATAATCACAGAGACAAAAAGAAACAAAAGAAGAACTAAAAACACTTTAAGGTAAAATGTAGTATGAAAAGTTAGCGAAATAAGAGGAAAATTCAGGTATGGACAATGATCAACTTTGAAACTTGCAAACTTTTGCAGAGTCCATCTTGATTCATGCCAACTGCTGGTTAAGTTGGGATTGAAAGCTCTTAACTTGGATTAGGGGTAAAAACAGAGTTGGCCCAAATGTATGATCTATTTAAGGACCTCAAACTGGTTCTGTACTCATTAAAAAAAAAATGCTATACTTTGAGCCTTGCTATTGACACGCATCAAAGAGGGACCTATGATGGACCATTTATAATCCAAGTTTACTTTGCAAAATAATCCAAAAAAAAAAAACATTTGTAAAAGATTAGCATCAATGTTCATATCATTTGCAGAGAATTGCGATTTCTAATTCAGCAATTGATACCTAAACAGACTTTGAGGAAAGAAACACCGTTCTAGACTCCTCTACAAACATGAAAATTTAAAATCCAGATCCATTAAACATAAGAACTCCAATCAATTTCCGAACATTTAAACACTGATTGAAAACTCCATTGCAACAAAAAATTTCCTTCAAGCTTATAAATTGAAAAATCAAAGTGAAAGAAGTCAATAACAAAAAGCACAATTTGAAATACAGTCTCAAACACAGGCCAATAGACACACACATATGTATTTCTTCAAATTGAGACCTGTCTCCACATCAGAACAAATATGTGCATGTATACATACCTGGTAGTTTGGGCCCCTTTTCCCCGTGAAACAAAGACTCAGGAAAAAAAAACAGCAAGTTTTCATTGTTTTTCAGTTACATTTAGACATTAATAAATAACAAAATAGAACACATAAATTTCAAGAAAAGAGCTCCAATGCATTCTAAGGCCCCATTTATTTGTGTTTATTTGAATTGAATTGAGTTTGTAAGAAGTCACGTTCCAATAAAGGATTATTAAAAAGGTGAGGTGTGAAAAACCCCAACTTTCTCACAATCTGATTACACTGGGTAATCGCAGATAGATAAGATAGCCATTTATGAATATTCACCTTGGTCACAGACTAAACACGGAAAGAAAAAAAACTGTTTCAATGGCGACCAAAACAAATATTAGCATCAAGGGTAACTCAGAAACATGATAAAAATTGAAAAAACATACAATGCACAAGGAATTCATGAATTCATGAAAGAAGAAGAAGAAGAAGAAGAAGAAGAAGAAGGTGGGGGTGTTACTTTTTTTTTTATATATATATAGATATTGAGGATAGAAGCAGCAACAGTTATTTCCACTCCGAAATCCTTCTCAAGAGAAAGGAAGGGTCGGAAGTGTCAGACATCGGTCGGTGTTTTGGAAAGCGTTCAGATTCATCAGACGTAAGAGAGGGAGCAGGAAGAGGAACATTCACATAACGTCTTTATTTCAAACAGGCCTAAAGAAAACCTGTCAGCGCGCGCGACAATCGATGGGGGCCACAAGCTCCCTCTGCTTGTGCTGTATCCAAGCACTTCCGTCTCGCCACTTGGCGAGTTGGCATTGGGTGCAGCTGTTGGCGGTTGGGGTATATTTTTTACCCCCAGCTGCCTATTCCCTAAAACCCTGGTGTGAGACCTAAACATAGCCGTTACCCAGTTGCTTTCAATCATTGATTCCGGTTATTATCTATCCGTGGGGCCCACTAGATTAATCATAGTTGCTCCGAACAAATGTTAGCAATGAATAATGAACATATGGGTCCGTAAGAAGGAGAATTTTTAAGCACGAGGACTGTGTTATGTGCGTATGTGCATAAGCATGAAATACTGCAAGAGATACAATTAAGCCGCACAATAAGAGAGAAAATCAAGATATTCACTTGATTAGGCAAACTCGCCTACGTTCCAAAAATAAAAAAGCTCAATTCTTTTTGTTCTCAGCCCCACTTGGTTGGAAAAAATCCGACACCGACATGGGGGAGAGATCTAATCTCTCTAGCTCAAAGTCTAGAGTTACATTTTTTATTACTGCATAATCTACACTTTCATGGCCTCCAAGAAACTCTTTCTTGGCCCTTCTCTGAAAGCTCAACTATAATCGTCAAAATACCCATGGCCTTGAACTTGGCCATGGTCAACCAATGACACGGTTTGATAAACCCGGAATACAAGAAATAAGCTCAATGGAGTGAAACTCAAAAATGAGGTTGCTCGTTGAAAATTTGTTCATTCAAATTATATGAGAGCTCTTAGTGTATATTGTATTTTTTTTCAATTTTCGCTCTCATATGAGTTTGTACTATGATAAATAACAACTAATAAATAAGATTTTTAATGCATATGATTATGTTGATCACTTTGTTCCTTACATGGTCAATCTTTAATGGAGTCAATTGTATTGAAGTAAAATATGAGATGTCCCATGTACAGTGAGTACAATGATCTTGGACAGCAAAAATCTTAAAAGTTATAAATTCTCTAAGGGCATGTTTGGTAACAAGATCATCGAGATAAATAAACCTAATTTCCAAGATATTTATCAAGATTCTTATTTTGTGCTGGCAAATCTCCAATAATTTAGGCATAATCAATTCCTCACTTCTTGTGATTCCCACATTCTACCTCCCCCCCCCCCATCAAATTTCCAAATTATCTCATCCAAAACAATAGATATAAAAGGCTAAATTTAGCTCGAAAGAGTTCACAACTTCTCATGGGTTGGGCTATAGCCTGAGCTCGAACCGGGCCTAGCCAGATTTGGTTTAGGCTTGGGCCTTTGGTTTAAGTACTCGGGCTGAGCTTGGATGTCATATTATGGCCTGATTAATAAATGGGCCAAACTTGGACTTAGCTATAGAGAGCTCAAATCTTGGCCTGGCCTGATTAAAAAAAGGATAATAGAAAATGTAGAAGAGTACACATGGGATATAAAAAGCTAAATCCTTACACAAAAGAGTACACAACTAGAGATACTCATGGGCCAGGCCACCCAAAGCCCAATCCAGGAGTAGCCGGCATATGTATTTAGGGCTCGTTTAATAATTAGGTTGGGCTTGGATTAAGTGATAAAAAGCCCAAAGCCCAACTCGGCTTCTGTAAGGAATGCATGGAATTTAATTTATTCAGTCCAAACAATTGCTTGAATACCCCCAAAATGGACAAAAAGCTTAATTCAGCCTGGTTTGATTGATTAAATGAATGGACTTGGGATGGGCCTGAGCCAATGTTTCTAAAAGGCTTTTTCTCTTTCTTGTTGTTGTTGGTGTGTGTGTGTGTGTGTGTGTTTTTTTTTTTTTTCTACTTGCACCAAATATACAAGGGTACCCATAGACCTGGCCTTTTTAAATCTTCTTCCTTAACTGATACATTTTAAAACAATTGGCATATTTATTTTTTTTTCTAGATATACTTTCAAGGTCGTGTTGCGCCATGCCGCGGCCTTGACACCCTCGGCCCAATGTAGCCCATGAGTCTGGGCTATGTCGTGTTAACTGTTTTGCTGGCTCGGCCCATTTTACACCTCTAGCTAAGGGTCTGTTTGTGTAACCAGCGTCGCCACTAAAACATTGGGCACCCTTTTCCATGATGTTTGGTGCAGCAAGGAAATAGACAAACATCTCTTGATTTTACATGTGATTTCCTCGTCAGGACAAATATGGAAATCTAATGGGTGTGGGGTAGGGTTGTCAATCCGGCCCTTTATATAGGGGGCCCGGCCCGGCCCGCAAAAGCCCTCAAAACAAGAGCTTATTTTTTTCATTTAAAGCCCGATGGTAGGGTAGGGCTCTATTTTTAAAAGCCCACATCTAGAGGGCTGAGCTTAGGCTTGACTAATTAAGCCCGATGGGGCTCGGCTCGGCCCGTTGTTTATTAAATTTTAATATAAAATATATAATATCCACAATGACTTTGAAGATGATTTGGTTAATGATGCACCTGCCAAAACATTGTCAAATATGGATAAAGTTGATTTGGTAAAGAAATCTAATGAGTTTGAATATGATTTTTTAGCTTTTGAGGAACAAATGACTCAGACAGTTGTAGAGGAAAAATCAGAATTAAATTGTTATTTTGAGGAGCCAAGGGATAAATTTGAAAATTTCAATTTATTGAATTGGTGGAAAGTTAATTCAACAAAATATCCAGTTATCTCTAGAATGGCTTGTGACATTTTAGCAATTCCTATTTCTACAGTTGCTTCTGAATCAACATTTAGTACGGGAGGAAGAGTATTTGATCAATATAGGAGTTGTTTAAAATCTAACACTGTAAAAGTCTTAATTTGCACACAAGATTGGGTACGTACGCAGCAACACAATGATGTAATACATTCGATGGTCTTTTAGATATTCTAAAAGTAGATTAAATAATTAAATAAAGAATTATTGTTATTTGTTATATATTTATTATCATTTATAGAATTATTATTATCCACCTTATGTTTTATATTGTAAAAATGATTTTATCCCACCACCAATGCCTTAAAAAAAAGTTTTTAACTCCGCCATTACATTCCCGATCCCTAGCCCGGGCAAAGGAGGAGGGTTTGTATAAAGTTGGTTGGTGATGGTGGCATAGGTTGTTGCATATAAAAGATTTATTTCAATTAAAGAAAAAAAATTTCTCTTTCTTTTGGCCCTGGCTCGGCCCTAGCCCTTGAGGGTTGGGTAAGGGCCTAACAATTATAGGCCAGCCGTAAAAGTCGAGGGCTTTTGCTCAGTTAGGCCTAGCCCGCACATGTGAGGGTAGGATAGGGGCTTTCCTAAGCCCGGCCCTTTGACAGCCCTAGTGTGGGGGTAGCCCTAACCCCACCTCTTACTAAAGGTGGTTTAGGTTTAGACAATGACCTTTTCTAATTTGGGGCATGTGTGTATTTGTTGATTGAATGTGACTCGATTAAAGCTCCAAGCAAGTTACTTCGACACCGAATTGAGATTAAGCGTGGAAAACCCTCACAATGACAAATGTATCATTTCCTCACCATAGGGTGAAAGATGCTTACATGGCACTCCTTAATTGTACTTGAGCATTTCTCTTTTTCATAAAACTTTTTATCTTTTACACATTAATATATTCAAATATGGAAGTGTCTCTCATCTTATGGTGATGGATGAATGCATATTAATATTTTTATATATACCATAGGGTAGATGCATACTAATATTTTCATAATATACATATATATATGTATGGAATTCCATCCACGAGCTCAAGTGGATGTGAATTCCATCCACAAGCTCAAGTGGATGGAGGTTTTTCCATCCTCCCTCATGTGTGGGGCCCACCATTGGTCAATCAAGACAGACTACACATAGGGCCCTTCTAAATTGCACATGTCCACCAAATTTGGGTCTCATCCGTTGTGATTTGACCGTTGGATCGACTGATACCCATCCGGATGGATTGCTGACCATTTAACTTTTGGGACCCAAAAGGAGATGATAAATATAAGGGATGTGGTTGATATTTTATAGAGAGGAGGACCCTAGAGAGTCTTTCAAATCCCCCCATCCTCATGTGGGTCCCAAGGTGGGCCATAGGCTTGAGCTAACGGGCCTTATCCCAAGCTTGAGCTTGTGGGGGGAGCCTCCAAAAAAATATATATGTATATGCATATATATGAAAAATTCTAATGAGTGCCCCACTTTAAAAATGTCTCTTTTTCCACCTCACTTTTTTTTTTCATGAAGCCCATACTAATTCAATCTAGTCTTGTCATACACATTGCCCTCCCATGAATGGTCATAATTCTAAGTTTGGCACTTATCTAACTTTTTTTCATCGTTTGATTGAAATAATGATAAAATGATACTTCTAAACCATTTAATTTTACAGCCAAGGATCATAAGGTTAGAATTACATTATTGACTCAGGATTTTGCATATAGATTAGATATTCACATCTAATGGACTTCCATGATCATCATGCATCTCAGTGAACCCCAACTAGAAGGGGCATTTTTTCTTAAAAAAAGCCCGCGTGCTGTGTAGTGCTCTCCTATATATATATATACACATATATATAAGGATTTTAATCGTGCAGTTACCCTTAAACTTGATATTTGCCTATAATTAGTTGAAGTTTAAACATTTTCTATAAAGTTATTCGTACAACAAAGCTTTGGTATTGTATGATCCTAAGATATTATATAGGACAATATATGTGATATCACACAAACAACTCTATAAAAACTATTTAAAGGGCTTTAATCATATGAGAAGAGTTGTCATACACCTACCGTGAAAACTTTTTATGTGGCACACTTGAGAGTCTTATTTGAGGATGGGACAAGGGGGATGAAAAGATCTATATGAGACTACCCTAAATATCAAGTTTGGCCCCAGTCACAATTTCCTAACCCTTTCATCAATGGCCCACAAATCTAGTCCATTCAAATTGGTGCACAATTGATTCAACGGCCAAGTAAATTCAAATTTGATGAAAACTTGAGGCATGCGACTATTAAGGGGACCATGTGTATATAAGATTTAAATTGAGTGATAAATAGACTCCACCTAGACTTCTCATAGAATTATTTTATTTATTTAAATTGAAGTAAACGTGACATCTTAGACAATAATACGTACTATTCCTATTTTAGTAGTGTTCGGGGTCCAAAACCCTACGCAGTGCAATGCCATCCGCGTGCTAGTAGATCCTATTCGAGGGTGCATTTTAGCGTTTTGCATTTTGTCTGTATATATACTGCCATGTACTAGAATAATGGGCAAGACCCCTTTGAGCATAGAAGGGTTTGAGACTGAGAGGCTACCCAATTGCTTGAAAGTCCCACCTTTCACTAGATGGCAACGGGGCGTATTCACCCCACAACCTTTCATTAGACTCCATACCTACCCAATATATAATGGTTCAGGGTCGTGTGTTTGGTGCTATATTCATAGCATGGAATGCTATATTAAAAAAAAAGAATAAAATATTAAAATATTAATTCTATAAATATTCCAAAATCTAAGAAAGATAACAATATGAATCCTAAAATGTGAAAAAAACAAAATATCACACCATCGTGTGCGTCAGCATTCCTAATGATGTTTTTACCAAAGTCTTAAACGCGCTCTCTAGATAGTGAACATTACTTGAAAACTAGTGGGCAATCAGTTGTGAGAAAAACAGACATAATGCCGTGTGGGGTAAGTGAGATGAACCCTAAACCTACTCCTATCGCTCATCCAAACTATTAAAGAAGGCAAGGACCTATAGCAGGGTTTCTCCTTCTTGCATTTGCGAGTCTTCTTCTTACTTGCGCGTGCTCTCTCTGTCTTGCGGGTTGCTTTCTTGGGTCCCATCTCCTTTTGGGAAGGTTAAAAAAAAACCTCAAAACCTTATTAAGTTAGGTCGTGGCCTAAAGAACAGAGCCCAAATCTTACCCAACATGGCCTCATATTGGGCCCCATGTTACGTCGTGGATTTTTGAATAGTAGTGCAAATTAAAATTAGCTTTACCTACTCCGGAACAATGAAGAATTTGGATGTTCTTTGTAATTACCAATACCGAGTCTTTCCTTGCATCTCCCTTTTTTTCCACTTTCTTCTCTTCCTTCCCTGTTGAAGTCTTCCCTTCCCTTTCCTCTACCATCTTCCTCCTCTTCCTCCTGTGTATTCAATTCCTAGGTTTTTCCCATCCATCTGCAGAATCAGGTACTTTTCTTCAATTCGCTGGCTTTTTTTTTTTTTTTTGTTATTGATTGATTTGAAGTTGTCAGTTTCTGTTGATTTTGATTTCTCTAGGGTTTTAAGGCTGGTAAAGCTTTGGATCGTTGAGAAGGTAATCAAATGAAAGGAGAATTGCAGCTGGAGCCAATGGGAGAGACCAATCCGAATGACACCGATCCACTGCTCGATAACCTCTCGGCTCCGGTTCCAGAGACCATGGAGGAGATCAGGGATGAAGAGATGGAACCTGCTTCTGCTGCTTGCTGCCGAATCTGCCTCGAGTACGACACCGAACCAGGTCGATTGATTCATTTATTGCTATTATTTTGTACAGCATTAGGTTTAAGATTGCGTTACTTTTGCGCATAAGTTATTGAATTTATTGAAGATTGGGCACTTAAAATGTTGTGCAAAGAGTGCTAATTCGGTAGACTCATGAAAATGGGTTGCTTTAAGGGACTTTAGTGGCGGGGGAAGAAGGGTAGCGACCTTCCTCAAGAATATAAGCTTTTCTATTCAAGAAATGGTGTAGGCATTATAATTTTGTAGAGGTTAAGAGAAAGACTGATTGTTTATAATGGTTAATATTGTATTCGTCTTGTTGGGTTTATGTCTTGTATTCTGGTTTAGCCGGATGGGCCGATTAGGTTAGCCAAGACTGGGTTAAGGTCATGGGTATTTTGGTAATTACATTGGGGCTTTCTGAGGGGCGAAGAAAGCATAGATTATATATATATATGTAATCTGTAACCCTAGATCTTGCACTGAAGATAGTAGCCTTTTTTGCCCGTGTTGTTCTCTCACCACGTAAGAGAGACGGTGAGAGCATGAGTGTCTCTGTATGTCTTTGCTTGTTATAGTGAAGATGATATCTTCTCTGTGGCCGTGGATGTAGTCCTAGCTTAGGTGAACCATGTTAATCTTCTGTATGTTTTTTTCTTGTGTGTGGCTTGTTTGATCGATCGTAGGTTATGTGCTTCTGCATGTGCACAACAAGTCTGTTAGATTTTAGAAAGAAATATAGGTTGTAATGCTCATTATTGCATTGTATACTAGAAGTCTAAGACAGTAAATATTGTTAGTGCTTATGTGCCCAAAGCAGTAGTAACTAGTAACCGAAAGTGATTAAAATAAATTATGGAACTTGATCGATCAGTTAGTTCAAGATGTCCCGAGCAAGGAAAGTATTATATATAAATTTTGAATGGTGAGGAAAGTATTATATTTAGAAGGGACTTTTAATGGTCACAGAAAAAAGAGTGAAGATGGTTATGACAGAGTAAATTGACAGTTATTCGACTTCGGTGTTGCAACAGGGTCTTGTTAGGACCCATTAAAATATGATATAGGCCAATGAAGTGTGAACTAGAGTGGAATCAAGGAATGATCAAGGAAAAATCTAGAGATAAAATATAGGCAACCTTAGTTAAGATTTATGAAAGTAAACTCAGAACATTGGATCTAATGGTATAACATTAAAAATATGGGTTTTGATGGGCAGCATTATAATTGATTGATTACAGAAGCATGTAATCAGAAAATGGTTACTCAACACAATTTGAGTACTAGAAGAATGTCTGATGAATCAGGAAAGATCATTGGGGCCTCTCTTGAGAGCAAATGGACTCAAGAAAATCTATGCATCACATTTTACCAGTATTTATGAAGAGTGACTTTTAAGCGGAAATGATTGGATTATTAGGTTGGATTTGTTTTATTTTCATGCTTGACCTTGTAATTATTTTGATATTTGTGTGAGATTGTGATGCAGTATGGGCCCACAAGTGGTCCCCCTATCATATATTAGGACTATATTATTAGTAGATTCTCAATTACATTGTTATTAGGGAAGCTTCTATTAATAGATGAGGGTTTTCTTAGGCGTGAAGTTTGCTTTTTATGATATTTATGACATTGTAGAGAAGAATTTCTTAGATTTGATTATTGAATAGAATTATGGGTTTTATCTTTGGAGGTGTGTCTTCATATTTTGAAGTCTTCTTGATGATTCGAAGTATCTTTGGACACGTGCTTTGGCACTTCAAGTAAGCCCAAGCCCTAGGCTTGCATTAGATTGGTATCAGAGACGAATGATCCCTTGATCATCAGCGTGATCACCCCATCCGAACAATGCATCCCTAATCGTTGTCACCCTAACACAAGATCCTCATGAATAGTACCCATCCCAAATTCCTCCTCCCAAACCCTAGCAACCTAGTTCCACCAAATCAGCCCTATCCCAAAACCCATCACAGCACAAAAAAAAAAAAAAAAAAAAAAAAACCCAAATCCCTTGACCGAAGTCATCCATAATCCATTGCCTCCAGACACCCAGAACCCTAGCCTTAACACATCGCCCCCAGTCCCCAGACACTGAGAACCCCAGCCCTAACACAAAGAGAGAGAGAGAGAGAGAGAGAGAGAGAGAGAGAGTAGGCATACTTGTTTTGGCAGCCCCTCCATTGTCATCTCTGCCTGCCATCTCCGATTGCCAGTTGCCCTTCATTTGGCCTGCTGTTGCTGTTCGCCCTTGGTAGAGCTAGTGTCGCCACTCACTGGTATCGTCTCCATCGTCGACCAAGCTGCTGCTGTTGTTGCCGCCGCCTTACGACAAGCCATTGCCATCAACAACTCTCCTGCTTCCACCTTCTTCGTCCGGCAACGAAAAACAAGGCTCCAACCCTTTTTCTTCTATTTGCATTTAGATTTTGGAAGAGAGAGGTTACACGTGATTGTATGCCACAGCCCCCATAGGCTTGACTTTAAGTTGGGTCATAACCAGTTTTGGTTGACCTTACTCGCAGATGTGAGAAGCCTAGAAGACTAGTTCTAAATTGTTGACATCATCTTAACGTCAGCAAGTTAGGGACAGAGTTTACTTTGGACGGCTGAAACTTCTCTCCTCCATCTTGAGTCAGCTTAAGTCTGATTTTTAATACGTTTTTGGCGACGTATTCATGGAGTGTAGATCTACACATTAGGTCAGTCAGATTTTTAATATATATTGAAAAAAAAGAAAAAAGATGCTTCCTAAGTAGCAACTATAAGTTGACTTTTCCTCTACTTCGGTGAAAGAATTGATTGGTGCCTTTAGAGAATTATCCGCAACAGTTAATCAAATGCGAATCATTCTGGAAAGACTAGAAACGAGAGTGACAAATTTGAAAAATAATAACGTGTGGATAATGTAATGCAAGACAGTATGAGATCTATTCTAATATGAAGAGATCAGATTTGAATTAACAATTAAAATTCAGTCATAAGCAATCCAAGTAAGTTGAACATTGAATTTCTAGTAAATAATAAATCCACGGTCCAAAGTGATCTCACAGAACCTGCAGTAAGCCCTTTCTTGGTATATTAAAATAGTAGGATCTTAATGGAAGATAGAACTTCCAGATTGCTTAGGGCCAGTAGTACACATCCAATGTTTTAGCAATGGTCCGAAGGGAAGATCTATGATGAAAAAAATTCAGATCTAGTATTTTCAGATCTAGAAAAGATCCAGATCTAACAAAAGTTTAGATCTGAAATAAGTTTTAGATCTAGGATGGTTAATGGTTCAGATCTGAAGTTTGGTAACCAGGGGATTCTAGATTTGCAGGGTTTAGATCTAGGTAGTTTGGATCTGATGATAATATCAGGATGGCTCTAGATCTAAGTGATAGAAACCAAAAGGGCTCTTGGAAAGAGGAAAAATGAAAGAGATATAGATACCTTTATTGGGCTTTCACCAAACTCCGATCCAGAGGCGTTAGAAGAAATCTCAAGAGAAAGGTGGACTCAAGAGACTCAAGGAAGAAGAAGAAGAACTTCTCTTTCATTCAATATCATCTCATGACATAGCATAAGCAAAACAGTACAAGAGAGGTCTTTAATATAACCTTAAAGATGACATCATCACAACTAAGAAAACAAAATAAGATAAAATAAAATAACACAACTTGCGCCAATGCTTTGGGAGTCGTGCGCATGGGATGTACACACGAATCCCAAGGTGAAAACTCTTTTTGTTTAAGTTGCGGACTCCTCCTATTTATTACTTATATCTTTAATTAAAAAAAAACATGGGTCCCCTTTCTTCTACTAAAGCTTTTTTTTTTTACTTGGGCCCTTCTAAACAAAATAAAAAAAAAACAAAACTCTTTTATTCTTCCCATGTGGCACTTCCCAGTGTGGGACCTTCAAGATAATTGCACACATGGGGCCTTCTCAATGAGATTCTGCGAAGTTTAGCCATCGAATGTCCTCGAATGATGGATCAACGGTGGATTTGTAATTTTTTTGCGATCAAAACCTGGGTATTGTTCATCCATCCAAATTAAGGCATGATCCGCTGTCCGGCGCCCTCTTCTTTGATACACTTTGTAAGAACGAGATGGATCAGATCTAATGTCCCCATCATAATGACAGAGTTGATGGTGAAAAAATTTGGAATCAATGAGATTTACTGGTCAATAATGTTGATTGAGATTTAGGAATTAAACTCGTGATTCGCGAATATAATGGAAAATTGCAGCTTGTTGAATTCATGGATTGGTTAGTATGTGTGGAGAATATTTTTACACACAAGCTAATGATGGAGCACCATAAAGTCACACTGGTTGCCACTAGATTTCGTAATTATGTTGCAACATGGTGGTTTGAATTGCAAAGAAAAAGGAGGAATTAGAATATGGACCCCGTTGAAACATGGACTGAGATGAAAATATTTTGAAGCAAAAATTCCGCACTGTTAACTTTGCCAGAGACCTACGTTCAAGCTTTCAAAACTTGAGACAATGATCTAAGTCAGTTGTTGAGTACTCTGAAGAATTCCTAACTCTACAAGCTTGGTGTGGCTTGAATGAAGATGATGATGTGACTGATGATAGGTTTTTCAATGGGTTGAGAATAAACATTCAGCGGATCCTTGCCTTTCAAAATTTTGATAATGTTGATGAACTCATCCAACATGCTGTCAAAGTCGCGTGTATTGCAAATCATCTAGTACAAAAATCTAACTGGGTTTTGCCAATAAATTCATATCTACAAGATGCTAAACCTGGTGGTTTCTCAAGATAGATTTTTTCCAAGAATAAAAGGTCAGAATAGGATGATTTGTTTTCATTGTAAATAACCGAGGTATTGTACACTAGAATGTCCGCTGCGCGTATACCTCATTGAAAATGCAAGTGATGAGCATAGTACCTCAGAAAATGATGTTTAAGATACCCTAGATGATTCTCAAGACAAAGGTGAAGAGGAAGTGATAGAAATATACGCAGATATCACAGGTGAAGCCCTCATGGTCATCAAGGAGACTTCACCAATTGTTGAGAATAAATGGTTGAGGAAAAATATTTTCCGTTCCACGGGTATAGTCCATGGATAGCATTGCACAATTTTTGTTGATGGTAGAAGTGAATAAATGGTTGAGGGCAGTCTCTTGTTGATCACCTCAAGTTGAAAGTTTTCAAGCACAATCATCCCTGTTTTGTCAAATAGCTGATGACAGGTGATCAAGCTTACGTGTGTCACACATGTAAGGTTACGTTTGCTATTGGTGATGATTACAAAGATACTATTTGGTGTGATTTGCTACTTATAGATAATGGTGATATCTTGTTGGGACGCCCATGGATGTACAACAAAAATGAGAATCATGGTATGCACGACAACACATACACATTCATACATGGTGGAAAACAAGTTACACACTTACACTTCATCCTGAGAAGCCGGAGACATTGAAGAAGAATTCCCGAGCTGCTGTAGCAAAGGAAGTCTTTCATGATCACCATAGTTACAGAGGCAATCCGAAGAAAACTCGAGTTCGAGGATGAATTCTTCTATCAAGCTGGGGAGGATGATGTAGTATGGGCCCCACAAGTGGTCCCCCATATCATAGACTATGACTATATTATTATTAGATTCTTAATTACGTTGTTATTAGGGAAGCTTCTATTAATAGATGAGGGTTTTATTAGGCATTAAGTTTTCTTTTATCATATATGACATTGTAGGGAAGAATTTTTCAAATTTGATTTCTGAATAGAATTGTGGGTTTTATCCTTGGAGGTGCATCATCGTATTTTGAAGTCTTTTTGATGATTCCAAGTGTTCTCGGACACGTGTTTCGGCACATCAAGCAAGCCCTAACCCTAGGGCCTTCATCAAATTGGGAATATGAGAACCTTTATATGCTGATCAGGTTGATTTACTTGTCCTTGTGAAATACAATTCACTGTGAAGTATGGATGAAAGTGTACAGGTTAGGTCATTGGTGCTTGTTTTAAAATTCTTTTATGTCAATTAGTACCTTTCGTTTTGTCGATTTTACTCAATTGGAGTTAGCTGTTGCATTATTATTAAAGCCTAGAGCATTGCAAGGTTCATTTGGTCTGGTAACATAAAACTAAGTGTGAAAGTGACCGCTTTCTCGCAGACCAGTTATTTTTTGGTATTTGGTGTATCCATGCGCCAGGCAGATCTTTCTCGTATTGTCTTCTGTGTTTGTGTAAATATAAATATAAATATAAATATACTTCTATATATATGTTTTTCCTTTTTAGACGTACCTGCTGCTTTATCAATGCAATCTTGGCCTTTTAATATATAAGTTTATTTACTGAATTATGATAAGAGAAATGTATGAGTTTGTTTTATGAGTAATCTTTTTTTATTAGTTTAGATGGTTTCATGAGTAATCTTGAAATACAAATATTTGGTAATTACAGGCATTTTCTGCTGTGCTAATTCTTTGTAAGATAGAACTAAACCCACATCACATGCTCTCCTGGTGCAGGTGAAGAGCTGATATCTCCATGCATGTGTAAAGGTACCCAGCAATTTGTTCATCGTTCATGCCTTGATCATTGGCGTTCGGTAAAGGTAATTTTTTCTTGCAGATCTTTTAGTGATTGAGCCCTCTGAAAATCTGATTAGTAAATATTGAAAGCTTTAGTCTGAAAGTCTGATTAGTAAATATTGAAAGCTTTAGTTAGGGAATGTATTTAGTGCTTTACCCAATGCATAATCAGATCTGCAGTTTCCTTACGATAAATTTTTTGCCATCTGTCAAAAAGAAAGAAAAAGTTTAAGTTCTGCAGACAGTTAAGTTGTTTTCTTTTTAACTTTTTGGTGTGCTTTTCTACTCCCAAATTTGATAATATTACATTTTTCCCTTGCCCATTGTTTGTAGGAAGGGTTTGCCTTTTCACACTGCACGACTTGCAAAGCACAATTCCATCTTAGAGTGGAATCTCTTGAAGACTATTCTTGGCGTAAGATAAAATTCCGAATTTTCGTGGCTAGGGATGTTCTCCTTGTATTCTTGGCAGTACAAACTGTAAGGCGTAATTTCTTTAAGCTTGTCACTAATGCCATTTACTGAGGGCTCATCTCTTTTTATCTCTAGCACATTAATGTTTCATATTTGCATACTATTCAAAAAAAAAAAAAAAGTTCCATATTTGCATGATATGATTTGTCCCTTCCCCTTTTTACACTGATGCAACCCAAAACCGTTCTAACAACAAGTTGGCAGCAAGTTGCGCGAACCGAGGGTGAGGTGCCTGGGACTTTGCGCATTCCACATTCTACAATTGGCCACAAGGAAGGGGAAGAATAACCAACAATTGCTCTCCAAGCCAAGTTTATAGCACAAACACATGCCTGTCTAGGTCTCAAACCATATACATTCAACACCAAATACATAGGGGGGAAAATATTTTCATTCAATCCTTGTTAGGAGAGTAAACATCCATCTAGGAAGCACGGACACTTGTATAGGGTCCTCGTGTCCGTCCGACATGGTGGAAAACGCATCTTGTTCTTTTTTTTTTCTTCTAATTTTTTAATTGCGGACATGGCTCGGACACGGGGTGGACACGTCGAGGACACCACGGGGCTAAAAGTATAATAAAAATGGGGCAAGGGGGTCAACTAATGCCCTTGGGTTAAAATTAGAAAAAAAAAAGACACAAGGGGCTCAAAGTAAATTTTGTTAACTTAAAACTCAAAACGAAATGGTGCTCTAACCCTTTCACTCTCCACCGTTTGATGAAAAAAAAAAAGTGTCTGTGTCTGGACGAAGAGGAAGAAGAGGAAACATTGGGCTCCGTGTGAGCTGCGTTTGGAAGAAGAAGAAGAAAAAGAAGAAGAAGAAGAAGAAAAGGAAGATGTGCATGTGCTTGTTTGCACGTTTGCTACAAGAAGAAGAGGTAGTTGCTGCTACTTTTTGTTTTTTTTTCCCCTTGCTACTGTTTGGTTTTTTTTTTTTTTTTACTTGCTGTTGCTGTTTGTTTTTTTGTTTGTTTTTAATTGCTGTTCTTCCATGTAGCTATTGCTTTTTTTTAGAACTGCTACTGTTCCCTAATTTGAATTGTTACATGTTCATAGTTTAATTTTTAATGTTTTTTTTCCTTGCTGCTGTTGTTTTGTCTATTTTTTTTTTTTTTTGGTTTCATTTGATTTGAATTGTTACATGTTCATAGTTTATTTTTCAATGTGATAGGAAATTGATTTGCGAATATGTCATTGTTTCCATTGGATTTGAATTGTTACATGTTCGTAGTTTATTTTTCAATGTGATAGGAAATTGATTTGCGAGTGTGTCATTGTTTCCATTTGATTTGAATTGTTACATGTTCATAGCTTATGCATTATGGATTTTATTTTTGACTTTTCTAGTATTAGTTATGTTTTTTCTTTATTAATTGTGACATTATGCTTCTTAATTTGGCTAAAAATATAACTATTCTTTAATTTTATAGTTATATATATATAAAATATATTTATTATTTGCCGTGTCCTAGCCGTGCCCGTATCCTATTATTTTAGAATTTGCCGTATGGCCGTGTCTTTGTTGTGTCGTATCTGTGTCCTGTGTCCCGTGCCTGTGTCCGTGTCCGTGCTTCTTATAGTTCTTGGATGATAAGATCACACATGATGTGACTTATCCTTCCACTTCTTAATTTTAGTTATCTAATCCCAAATTGTAATTAATCTAGATAACCTCCACCTATCCTTATCAATCAAGGATTATCAAGATAGCAATAATGATTTAACACTCTAGATGTGATCCTTATTTCTCTAGATTCTAAAGATGACAATAGAAAGAATGCAAAGTAAATCTTCTAATTGGTTGTGGGAGGGGCCCATTAATCTAGGTTAACTGATTGGGTTTGGGCCTCCTAGGATAAACTTTGGGCCCAATGGGCCTTTGGCTGGCCTACGAACTTTTGGTTCATGGACTGGTACGCAGCTCTTCTTTAAAAGGACATGGAAGTTGGAATTCTTTACATCATTAGTGTTGAGATATTTTAGTTTCCCCTTCCATAATTGATGAGTTTCCTTGACTGACTGGCATTTTGCTTCCCTATCTCCGGCAATATGAAGTCTGTACTAATGTATGTGGAAGTGACTGATCATTTGAACAAAGCTACCATGGAGACAATTTCATTTTCTTGTCGATGGATTTAGCTTTCATAGTTTTTGAAGGATCCAGTGTGACCCCACCAGCCATATAAGATGGGCGTTGGCTGGCTGCATTGCAGGGTTGTGTGCATGCATACCACGGACTACAGGCATCTTATGATGGCTGCCCAAGTACACAAAACAATTTGGTCCAAACATCCATTTTGTGAGCCTTTGATTTGGTGGCTAAGGTCATCTAATCTACTAGGCATACAGGCAGACGCCACAATGTAGCCTTTATTTTAACACATTAAGGTTCTGGTAGATCACATTACTTCATTCCTCCATTGTTATGAGTTGCGCAACTGTTTTGGTTAAAATATTCTTGGTTTTATGTCTTTGAATGTTTCAATTTTGGAGGAATACAACTCTCAGAAGAAAGCCTTGTTACTAGAACATGATTAACTGCTTTCTTGAGCTGGTGGTATATATGTTTTTAGTAAATTAATGGGTCATTAATACTATGAGATATTGACCATTGTGCATAGGCTTCTATAGTACTGATTTTTTTTCCTAGTACCTTGAATTTTAAATTGATTAAGGCTTTCGATTTTGGGAATTTCTTATTTCAATAGTTTTTCCCCTTTTGAAGTGTTGAAATCATGAAATTCTCACTTCAAAATGAAATTCTGAAAAGCCCACAAATTTGAAAATAACCCTACGTATTTATGAAACTGTATTTCCCCAAGAAAGAGCTTTGTGAGGCTCATGTTGCTTTTTAAACTCTTTACCTCTTGCAGGCAATTGCTGCTATGGGTGGTTTTGCATACTTCATGGACAAAAATGGGAACTTCAGGAATTCTTTCAGTGAAGGTTGGGATCGAATATTGTCCAAGCATCCCATACCCTTCTATTACTGTATAGGTATGTGCAAACATCCCATACCCTTCTATTATTGTATAGATATGTACTGTGTACTTGTATTAAAGGCAGTGTCATTCATAATTGGTGCCAATTTCCAATTGGGATTGCTACTGCGAAACGTTTCATCTCCTTATTAAGGGTGAAATCCTTCCAAGAAAGTTTTAAAGGATTCTGTCAAAATTTTAAATATCTATAAAAAAAATAAAATAGTGTATTAAACCGGAGGTGATCGTGTGATACTGAAACAATCCCACTATATTGCTAGGTGCCAACAAACAGCTTGCAAGTTGATAGATGATTATTGGGCATTACTATAAATTATTATTATGTTTTTTTTTTCAAGGTAATTTTTTTAAAATTTTTTTACAAATTTAATCTGTTTTCCTGCAAAGTAGAACTTTTTTATTTTAAGAAAGGGGGAAATGCCAATCTGCCCAATAAAAAAGAGGAAGACAAGGGAATACATCCCTTTGGCTATGGTGATATTTACTATTTCTTGTGCTACTTATAACTTGGACAGGTGTTTCCAGACCAGACTTGGCTCTGGATATTGTCACTTCCGAGGCACAGTCATCAATGGATCCATATGACCAGACAATAAAAGCTATTTGGTGTATTGTGTTGATTTAAATAAGAGAGTAAATTATACTATGAGTACTAGTGAAAATTAGTCTTGTATAATACTCAGTGACAGTGGAACATGCATTTCCATTTGTCAAAACTATTCAGTCCCATGCCTTTGATTCATACATCTTATCTTGTTCTTAGGGCCTGCTTGTTTGCAGAATTGAGTACATAGGAATTCATGCTGAAATGAGTCCATTAAAAGGTTAGGAGAGGGGTAAAGGATATAAGGTGCAGATGTATATGGGACCTTAGCTTTCCTGGGTATTGAATTACTAGTTGACTGCTGGGCATTCATTTCCCATCTCCCTCGATTCAGTTCTCGTTAGAGGGGCAGGTATTTGATGGTCATTGTTGTATATTCACCTTTGGTTATTCATTTTTAACCACCTGTATAAATAATCCTAGGTATTCAATTACATGAAACAAACAGGCCCTTTTGTTGTTTTAATGATTTTCTTCTTTTGCACATCTACTAACTTATTAAGCTCACTTACTAGCAATCAAGAAGGATATTTGTTTTGATTTACTTCTGTGTTACCAACTTATATCTTAGCATATGCCCAAACTGTTGGTTGTTGATCCCATCTGTATAACTATGTATTTCTTACTCATTGTCAGTATCATAATCACAGAAGTCAATGATAAAGCCTGCAAGTTCTGATTCTTAAATGAATGGTGACACTAGGAGATTAGCAATGATGACTTATTAAAATGGAATCTGTGTACTGAATCCAAAGCTCCAATTTAAAGTTAATACAAAAAAATGACCAAGTTCATCATTATTATCACTTTTCAAAACGGTGGAAATCAAAATTCTCATTTCTTTGTGGAGTCTAAATGTTATGATCATGGATTATGATTTATGCCTGTTCAATGTTTTGACTTTTGAAAGGTTGTGGAATCATGCAGGGGTATTGTCGTTCTTTGTGCTGCTGGGATTTTTTGGGCTCATACTGCATTGCTCCTCCTTCAATAACAGTGACCCGTGCTTGGCTGGGTGCCGTAACTGCTGTTATGGATGGGGCATATTGGACTGCTTCCCAGCTTCCATGGAAGTATGCTTTGCATTGCTTATTCTTTTTGTTATTATCTTTGCCATCCTTGGCATCGCATATGGTTTTCTTGCGGCAACCATGGCAATACAAAGGATCTGGCAGAGACACTACCACATCCTTACGAAGAGGGAGCTAACAAAGGCAAGCTGTAGCTTATGCTTTTTTTTTTTTTACTCATCTAGTAATTCAATATACATTCATACACATATATAATGAGCCATTTTTAGAAACAGCCAGACTCCTCTTGCAATTCATGTATATATCTATATATATACAGGGAAACACGAGTATGCATCCTTCCCTTACCATGTGGTGAGGGACAATGGCGTGGCTTTCCCTCTTTACAAATGAAGATTCTTCTTTTTCATAATACAATAAGTGACTTTTCCTCTTTTGTGCATGAATCTTTCCAAATATGCATTTGTCCCTCACCACATGCATAGTAGTATTCCCATATATATATATATATAGGGAAATGCTAGTATGCATCCTTCCTTCACCATAGGGGTGAGGGACATTTGTACAATTGAAAATATTCATGTGCAAAAGACAAAAAGGTATATGAAAAAGAGGAATGCTCATGTACAAATAAGGAAAGCCATGTAAGCATCTCTCACTCTATGGTGAGGGAAGGATGCATAGTAGTATTCAGTATTCCCCATATATATCATTCCCTCACCATGTTGTGAGGGACATGCATATTTGGAAAGATTCATTCACAAAAGAGAAAAAGTCATTTATATTATTATGAAAAGGAGGAATCTCCATATGTAAAAAGGGAAAGCTACGTCATTGTCTCTCACCACATGGTGAGGGAAGGACGCATACTAGCATTTCCCTATATATATATCTAGGCTATCCCACTGGGGCCCACTATGATTTTGTTATGATACCAATTGAATGATGATGATAAGATTATCCAATTTGAGGATGGTTGAACTCCTTGTGGAAGCACATAAATTTTGGAGAATTATTTTCTTGATTTTCATAAAGAGAGATACATGACATTTATAGAATTCCTTTCAATCACTAATTAATTACTTTAAATCATGAATATCAATTAATCATCAATTACCTTAAGTCATATATATCAATTACCTCAAGTCAAGGTAATCAATCACTAATCATTCTCTTAATTGAAGGGAATCAATCACTAATCATATTGCCAAAATCAAGGTAATCAATCACTAATTTATTATCTCCATAATATGAGGAGATTGACATAATCAAAGATTTACAATCTAATGTTGCTATTTTTATTTAAAGCAATCTAATGGAGCTGTGTAGTCCCCTCTAGGTTCTGTAACTTGCATGGCTTGTGCTTGGCCCTTGGATCCTATCATTTCCACCACCTTCAAACTTGACCTTGTCCTCAAAGTCAAACTCTAGAAACTCCCGCTATTGGCGTAAAAGATATTTCCGTGAGGCATCTTCAAATGGTAAGTTGGCCCCACAAGTCTGTCTTGTAAATTTGGTGGCGGCTAAGGTGAGGGTCGTCCCACCCAACGTAAGTGCTGCAACTTTTCTTCTTGTATTCAAGAGTGCCCAATTGTGATAAATAATATTTGTGGGTTTAAACATCTTTATCTCTACTGCAATTTCATACGTTAGTCCCTTAATGAAACAACTAAAGAACACTTTTTTGGGATATCCTTTTACTTGCTTTGTCAAAAGGACCTTCGGTTGCTCAGATTTCTTTTGATATTGAAAAAATTGGTTCGCTCTATAGATCCAAGACATTGGCTCTCCCCCTGAGAACTTGGGAAATTCCGATCTTGCAATACAAGTTTGAAGCACTCTGTTTGGGTTTTGATTTGCATTATTGCCATGCGAATTTCCATTTTGATCCTGATTTGCATTGTTGCCATGTAAATTCCCATTTTGATTCTAAATCACGTTGCTTTCATGGGAGTTCACCTTTTTAACCTTGTTAGAAAGAATTGAAATGATGTGGTCGTATTTAGAGTCAATTGCAGCCAAGATCACCTTGATATCTTGCAATGCTCCCATGTAGTGGTGGACTTCTTTGTTTAGTTTATCAACCTTTGTAACCAAAACCTCAATTCTAGTATTGGTAGCCATGCCAAGAACGATGCTTTGATACCAATTGAATGATGACGATAATATTGCCCAATTTGAGGATGGACGAACTCCTTATGCAAGCACATAAATTTTGGGGAATAATTTTCTTGATTTTCATAAATTGAGATACAAGACATTTATAGAATTCCTTGCCTCAAACATAGAAACTATTCTATGAATCACTAATTAATTACTTTAAATCATAAATATCAATTAATAATCAATTGCCTTAAGTCATGGATATCAATTACTAATCAATTACCTCAAGTCAAGGTAATCAATCGCTAATCAATCTCTTAATTAAAGGTAATCAATCACTAATCTTATTGCCTAAATCAAGGCAATCAATCACTAATTTATTATCTCCATAATATGAGGAGATTGACCTATTCAAAGATTTGCAATCTAATGTTGCTATTTTTAATTAAAGCAATCTAATGGAGCTGTGTAATCCCCTTTAGGCCCCGTAACTTGTGTGGCTTGTGCTTGGCCCTTAGATCCTATCAGATTCATGATAACAATGAAATGACGTTGGATGGAAAGATCAAGATGACGTTGGATGGAAAGATCAAGACCTACATCATTATCATCATCAAAGTCTTATCTCAACCATGTTGGGGTCGGCTACATGAATTATGTTTCTCCATTTTATTTAAAGATCAAGACCTACCTATGTGCAAAATTTCAACTCTATTAGATCATCATAACCCATTCATCTAAAGTTTAATGGTTTTAGGGGACTTTTTAAGAAACACACCCTCTCTCCTCCTCTCTCTTTCTCCTCCACTCTGTTGTCACTACCTTGATTAACTGTCCCACATTTTGCACTCATTTCTTCCCCGAGTATAAGTTCGGGTTTCTGAAAGAAAAGATTGGAAGTTTGATGCCTACACAGGTTTAAAATTTCAGAGTATAGCATGTCTGTGGATTGGGTCGAGGTGGAGGGGGTTGGGTTGAAACTTGAGTTTGAGCTCAGTTTGGCTACAATTTGACCCCAGTTAAAGCGCTAAACCTGTTTGGCTTGAATTCCAGTCTAACTTGAGATGATGAGTTTCTACTCTCTAATATAAATGTGGTCATCATTGAAAAATCGTTCATTCTATGTGAGGCTTGCTTTACCTGTACTTTTCAACTCATCCGTGTTTAGGACTATTTTCGCTTTCACTCAACAATATAGCATGTGATCTTCTATTCCCAGGGTATCCTGTTTCTGGTTCAAATCACCCAATTGCTGGTGTACAGATGGTGTGTTTGTTTTCCATTTTTTTTAATATGGTACAGATAGTTTTTCTTTTCTTTTTGTTTTTTTTTTGGAATCATTTCTCCTTTAGAATGTTTCTATTCTGAAAAAGACTTGTTCCAAGAGTTCATCCATTCTGTGAACATTGTAAACAACCTGTTTGGTAATTTTCTGTTTGAGAGAGAGAGAGAGAGAGAGAGAGAGAGAGAGAGAGAGAGAGAGATGAAATACCCATAAAAAATTAGTAAAAAAAAAATCATCTCAGAAGACACACAGAATATAACATTACAGTTCCCAAAAAATACAGCTGAAGGTTGTTGAACGAGAGAGAGAGAGAGAGAGAGAGAGAGAGAGAGAAAGAGAGAGAGATGAAATACCCATAAAAAATTAGTAAAAAAAAAAAAACTTTCATCTCAGAAGACACAGAATATAACATTACAGTTCCCAAAAAAGATAGCTGAAGGTTGTTGAACAAAAAGAATGCAAGGAGAGAGCCCCAAACAACATAGCTGAAGGTTGTTGAATAAAAAGGATGCAAAAAAGGAGATATAGAAGGGGACCAGTGGCGGAGCCCGGATTTTCTTTTAGAAGGGGCAAGCGATGGCCAATGATGACAAATAAAGAAAACTGATAGTGGCCCCAAATTATGTTGGAGTCAAATTCCCCGAAATAGGGCATTTCTTTCATAGCCTGCTAACGATCTCAACTCTCAAGGTCATTTTTCTGTAGACACGAGGAAAGAAAAAGAGAAATTGCAAAACTATATAAGAGCACCACCAGAATTTCAGCAGACTGCTTAGTGGGCCCACCTATGAAAATTCTAAATCAATGAGAAAATAGCCTCATTATGTAATTTCACTGTGAGTGATGACTTTTAAAATACTGAAATAAAATATTATAAAAAAATAATATTTTGTATGTATATATGATCTGGTGTTGGGCCTAAGCCATTTTAAAGTTCGAACTTTCATAAAGGGGTCTTTTTATGGGATTTTGACTTTTCTTGAGTGTGGCATGTCTTCATTTTTTTTAATGGCCCTACTCAAGAGCACCAGAAAATTCTCATGTTTGGACCCCACTCAAGATCCTCACAAAATTCTATCCGGAACCCAGGAGGATCCCATCTATAGGATATCCCCAAGATTTACTCCACTAGAGTTGTTCCTATCATAAAATTGAGCCACATTAATCATGTTAATAGTCATATGCCTACTCTTAAGCTGGCACTTGCTCCTAAAAACTTGCAAAGCCCCACTAGAAGATGCTGGTCTAAAACAATTCAGATTCTCAACAAAGTTTTCATTAGGAAGGGCTCCATGGTGGAATACTTAGCTCTTGATTCATGTTTGATGAGGCCTGAGGGACAAACCAGAAAATTCAGGGAGAGGATTAAGGGATAGATACGTTGAGTTGTCATATCTTTTGGAGAGAAGAAAATGATGAAAACGCCCCTTATCTTTGAGAAAATTTTCCCCTTGTCAATGCAAATAAAAAATGAGGAGGCGCAAAAGTAGAAATATACATACACCAATTTTTTATCCTCTTGCATGAAACTAAAAGAGAGGAGAGAGAGAGAGCTCTACCACTTTCAATCCCATCTCATGGGAGTAGAAAATACTCTGAAATGAGCCCTTAGTTTCTTGTGGCAATTCAATCCTTGATACAGTATTTTTTTTAATCTTTTCCTTGTGTCTCTAAACCATTTTGACAACAATAATTCTCTAACCATGTGATTCAAAAGCTATATCTGAAATCCTGGCTGATTTTCTAGCCAATTACTCTCCTAATTTATATATGTTTGATATTGTTTTTATTTCAATGTAGGAATATGTGGTAGAGGACCTTCGAGGGTGCTACACTCCACCAAAACTGGACCCTGAACACGAAGAACGTCTGAAACTGCTTAAGCTTCTGTAGAGTCTCAACTGGTGGTGCTGCGTGTTCTGTTACTGTCGGTGAAATTGAAGGTCTTCATAGATATGTCATATGTATTGTAAGTAGTATAATGAGAAACATGATGTTTTTCAATGAATAAAGTGTATCACTGTTAATGAGTCTTCGTTGCCTTACAATGGGCCTTCAGGAATATTGTGCCTCAGCTGTAGCCAATGTTCTCTGTGTGGCCAGGCCACATGAGTCTCTTTTTGAAATCTGACTGGACATGGGCTTCTGGGCCCTCACGAGTCACAAGCCTTGATGGACATGAAGTTTTCCTGCTACTGGTATTTATTGTTAGATCTTAACTGGTTGGCAGATTATCTATTGATGACTTCCATAATCTGTGTGACACCATAATACTTTCCTCCATCTCTCCCCTGTAGGGCCCGGCCAAATGAACCTCATCGTTTGCTTAGGCCCTCTTTTATATTTTGTTGGCTGATGGGATCCCACCAAATTCTTATTTAATATGTTTCAGTTTTCTAACTGATTCAAACAGAAAGGATTTAGATCCTTTTATAGGTTTTAAGGGCCTGGTCCCGGTTTGAGTCTGCTTAGCCTTAATCATACTTCTTAGGATCTGGATACCTCTGTTTTAAAGTAGATTTCGGATCTAGATGTACCACATAGACGCATTGGATCCGGATTTGATTCTGGATCTATAAAAGCAGGTTGACCCACCAAGTGGGACCATTTCATAGGAATTGCATAAAAATAAAATATGTTGCAGAGGTTTCATAGCCGTATTATATACAAGTGCTGCATAGTACTTTTTGAAATGTAACATATTGCAGAGTTTTTGCAGCTATATGATTAACGTGACAACATGAACAATTAAAAATATGTTTCACGAGCATCCATTTTCAGGTCAAAGACTGCTATTAACACCCATGGACCGCCCTCTGTTTCAATTTTCTTTTAAGAGGTCTAGAAGTCTTTTCTTATGTGCCACAGGACACTGGATTTAAACCCAAGGGGCACGTAAGTTGGCCTAGGGCCATGGTTTATTCCTGGAAGTCGTAAGTTAAAATGGCACTATCACCCTGATGCTACATGGGATTTATTTGGCTTTTTTTTTAGGCCCGAAAGGATTAATTCGGCTCGAAAAACTTAAGACACCTTGCATTATAAAAAAAAGAAAAAAGAAAGAGAAAACAAGACAGTGGATTTAAAAGTTGTACCATTTTGACAGGCAACAAAACATTGTCCTTTCATTGAAGCTAGGGGTTGCAAAACTTGCCCTTCGGTCCACCTGACCAAGCTGATACTAGCTATTAAAATATATTCCAAAAATAATAAAAATAATTAATTGGTATTGCTCTCCATATCTAACAACAGCAATCATGGGTCCAAGATATTTAAAAAAATTAAAAATTGCATGATTTTAGCATAGTTACTAGTGAGCGTGTGGTTTAAAAAATAAAATTACATAATTTTCTTGAACACCATAATATTGGGTTGATGTTGACAGGAAGTCTTATCTTTGATCCATTGTTTGAAGCTCATGACGAGAGATTTGTTATTGGGACTGTAGTTAATATCACACTCATCACGAGCCACTCATCAAATCGTTATTGCATCAACGCTTCATTTTGACAAAGGTCAGATTTTCATTAGGAGCGCCCCATTGTGGGTAGCACTCCTCCCACTCACGAAATGTGTGGCAAATCAATTGAGGGATCCGGATTCGTGCTTCTAGGCTCCCTCAAAGTGGAAGGCATTAATTTTTTTGGATTTTAATCCAACGGTAACAAATTGTTAGGTGCCTCTGCCATTTCATGGGACAGTAGTAAATGTGAGGGGGCATAGATTGATTGATCACAAGAGGTCTCATGTGCAATGAAAATGAAAATGATGGTGCTCATATTAGTAGAGCCAAGTAGCCAACGGCCTTCTTTCGTGTTCTTCTACAACTCAAGCTGACTTCAACATCTCTCTTGCGGCAGCCTTAAAAATCATGTGGCTATATGTAAATCTAGAAAAATACAGGGGGCTGAACATAAAAACAAAACTAAAATCGTCTCCAAGTGTCGGAAAGTCAGGGGGTCAAATGTAAATATCATAAAAAACAAACAACTATATTGAGTACCCCGTCGCACTCGTCTTGCTTGCGCTAACGTCGCCAATTTGTTCTTTTGTGTGTGAAAATTTTCCCCCGCTATCCCTAATTCCCTGCAACATTCATTCTTCCTCTCCCTCCCAACATATCCGATCTAGGGCTTTCGATCTTTCGCATTAGGGTTAGGGTTTTAGGGTTCTTCTATATCTTCTTCTTCTGATGCAGTTTGTTTGATTTTCTGATTGTTGATTGGTGCGTGTGAAAGGTAGTAGGTTTTTTCATTTTTGGGGGGGTGTTTTGATTGTGTGGGGAGATTTGGTTTTAGGGTTTGGATTGTTTTGAGCTTGGGATCGATGGATAAGAAGAGGGTGGCGGTCCCTCTTGTGTGCCATGGTCATTCTCGGCCCGTCGTCGATCTGTTCTACAGCCCCGTTACGCCGGATGGATTCTTTCTCATCAGCGCCAGCAAGGGTATGCACTTTTCATTTCCTTAATTCTGTATGTATATGCAATGGGGTAGGTTCATTTAATTTGTTCTTATGTTTTAATTTGCTTGATTTGCATTTCATGTTTATTATTAAAACCTCCCCCGCGTTAAAAAAAAAAAGGCTTAAACATCTAAGTTTATTATTCAACTTGTTCACTTTGACCATTGCCCGCGCCACCCAAATGAAAATCCTGGGTCCGCCACTGCAGACATCAAATAAGTATCATTTACTTCATGATAGACTAGGATAGCAATTCCACACAGTCCAATGAATTTGTGTGGCTTGAATTACAATCTTTTTATTCCTTAATTTTACAAATGATCCCTTAATCCTTCCTCAAAATCCTATTTTTGTGTTGAGGTTGGCATTAGGCACCACTTATGAATCTTAGCCACTCATAGTTGTTCATCATCTCCTTTGTGTTGCCAGTGACATTATCAGAGCAACCATCACCGTAGGATTGTTTGTTGCAATTCGTATGATCAAATTACGTAGAAAAGTGGGTGACACTATGTTTTTAATAAGTATTCAGTTTGACAGTGCTACAGACTGTGATTTGTGTGAAATGTGGCCCACTGCCAAGGCACTTAGGAAGACTTGATTTTATTGGCTTGGATTTTACAGCAGGACTAATCATCTATTAAAGAGTTAAGCATATCCATTTAGTAATTTAATGAATCGGAATATGGCGAAAAAGGAAAAGAAAAAAGAAGAAGATATGCCATTTGCCTTCGAGATTTTGAGGGATTCATTGCTGTCATGTAATTGTCACTGTTCACACAACTGTATAAAGAGGAAGGAAAGCAGAGAGTCAAGGGAAGGGGGAAAGGAATAGAAGAGCGTGGGCTGTGCGAGGTTGGACTCAGAAATTAGTGAGGCTGAACATTAGTGTTTTTAATAAATTTTACTTTGATAAACCTGTCAAATTTTACTTTCCAGCTCTAGCGGTTTGAGGTAGGAGGATCCTCTGTCTCCTCTTTTTGTCACTGTGGGAGAAGATTTTAGTAGGATGTTGGTGTAGATGTGAATCTCATCCAAGGTCTCAGACCAGCACCCTCCTCTCCTGTAATCTCTCATCTTTAGTTTGCAGACAACAACTGATATTATCCGGTGATAACGAAGATCAAGTGAATAATGTCAAGGCTATTCTGTTGAGTTTTGAAGCAGTCTTGGGCTTAAAGGTGAACTTCTACAAAAGTGAAGTTTTGGGTGTGAGGACAGATGTGGCGAGTATCTTAGGCTGCAAGGTAGGATCCTTCCTTACTGCCTATCTTGGATTACCTTTATGTATTGGGAGCACTCCAAAATTTATCTGGGTTCCTGTGTTAGAAGGGATGAAAAGAAAATTTCCTCCTGGAAAGAGAATTACTTGTCCCCTGGTGGCCGAGTTACTCTCATTCTTTCTAATATCCCGATCTACTACTTACCTTTGTTCAGATGCCCTGTGTCAGTGGTCTCTTGGATATAGAGGTTGCAAAGTGATTTTCTATGGCTTGGTAGGGGTTTGGTGAAGAAATATTATTAGGTAAAGGGGCTTCTGTTGGTTAGCCTATGAAGGGAGGTGGTTGGGGTTTAAACCCTTAAGCCAAATGAATCAAGCTCTTTTGGGAAAGTGGCTGTGAAGGATCGGAGGAAGATGGAGATGGCCTTTGGAAGTGCGTTCTTGTGGCTAAGTATGGTATTTTGAGGAACGGTTGGGACATCCAAAGGCTCAACTACTGTGCCTCTCCGTTATGGAGAGGGGTTGTCTCCACTAAAGGGGCTTTCCTTCACAACATAAAATTCAGAGTTGGATTTGGGGATATGGTTTTCTTCTGGCTCAATATTTGGATTGGAGATAGGCCACTGTTGGAAGCATATCTTGACTTAGTCATCTTGTCAGAGATTGTCGTGCGGTGGTGTCTAGCTGTTTGGCTAGTAATGGCAGTCAGCTGCTGTGGTGCTCTATTTTTAGAAGGAGTTTAATAGAGTCAGAGGAAAATCATCTTTTCTCTCTTATGGAAATTCTAAGCTAGGTTTCTATCCTGGTGGATGTAGACTGTGGAGGATTGTATGGTGTGGACAGCCACAAAAGAAGGGACGTTCTTGGTCCCCTCTTTCTTTTCATCTATTTTGGGGGTCCCTCTCAAATGAACCATTGTCTAGATTCTGGAATATGAATGTTCTGCCCAGGGTGATAGCTTTTGGTTGACTAGATTTGCAAGGTGGGATTTTGACTATGGATAACCTTTGCCATCACAAGAAGATTGTTTCAATGCTTGCCCCATGTGTCTGGTGGATGAGGAGATTTTTGATCCTCTTCTTTTCAATTGTAAAGTGGCAGTTGGGCTTTGATTGGCAGTTCTTAGTTGGTTCGGTTGTGGTTGGTTCCATTCTAGCTGTATTCGCAGGTTGTTTTGAGGCATGGCATTTGGAGGTTGGTTCAAAATTCAAATAAAGGAAGGGTGATGTGGAGGATGGCTTTTTTGGTGGTGTTATGGATCATTGAAGGAAAGGAACTTGCGATGCTTTGAGGACACTTTCTTCGGTAGAGGTCCTTACAGAAAGACGAAAATTCACTGTCACTTCCTGAGTTTCAGTCCTTGCGCAATTCCAAGGAATCCATATAGATCTTATTGTGCTGAATTGGAGGGTGGTTGCCCTATCTAAAATAAATGTTTGATTTTCAGGAGTGTTCTCTGGGAGGTCCTGTTTCATGTTGTGATCTTTGTAGGTGGTTCTGTTGTGGTTGAGTCCACCTTGCTTTTGTTTTTACAGTTTTTTTAGTGTATCTCTCTTGTACTGTTCAACTGATTCAGTTCTTTTATATTTTATAAAAGAGATGGTCCCATCATCAAAGTAATTACTATAAAACAAATATATATATTTGCATTATTTGATGCATGTAGTTTAATAATGATTAATCTTACGGTGTGCACAACTGTTTTAGAATTGAAATTTGGGCTTAATCCTATAAATGAGAGGATACTAAATTTTATTCGATTTAGATTTTTGATAAGTGGGCCCCACAATTGAGCCTTATGGATTTCTGGTTAGTGGAAGAGATGGAGGGAAAGAGCGATATCTTCTTTTAAGTGACTGTACAATAGAAAGGGCAGGAGGGGTAACGGATTGAGGGAAAGAGACCCAGGTGGGCAATTTACTTTTATCAATTCCCATCACCTTCTCCACCTTCCTTCATCTTTCTTCCGCCTTTTCCTCTCCTCTTTTCTCCTTCTACGCCTCTGCTATTACTCCATTGGTGAGACTTAAAAGAAAGGTAATATATGAGCGAGCACGAGTGGCTCCTTGAGCCTTGGCACGCATATGACTGAAGATCCCATGGGCAACTTGAAAATTTCGAAGATGTGGTAGATAGTGATTCAATTGACTCAACAGTAAGACATTTGATGAAAGTGATATTGGAGAAGCTTGGAATTAAATATATGAGTTTATGATTATTATGATTTTTAAAATATAAATTTCTTTTGATTTCCACTTTTTAAACATCTTCTCTTGCTTTCCTCTTTAGATTTCTAAACCCTAAACCTTAGATTTCTAAACCCTAAACCAAGTATAGCTGTTTATAGCGATGCCATTTATAAATTCTGTAAATTTTCTTTCCTTTTTGTAATGTAGTTATGATTTTTAATATTTAAAATAATATTGTAATCAAAATAACATAATTTCCTTTTCAAAAAGCAAGTATCGAACTGTTATGAACTGTAGTGTTTTGAAACTCTGAATTTCACTGAATTGTATCCCGAATTATTTGATTTGAATGGTATGAAATTCGGGGAGCATGTAAACCCAATCAGGTAACCATGGTGTGGCCTTCGGAGTCTTCAACATTTGCAACCCAATGAGTCTTCACACAAGAGAAAACATTTGCACAATGGTCATCCACAGCAATGAGATGGAAAAATAGTATCTTCAGTAAAGATGACAACTTTGCTTATTATGGATTTGGTTTCCTTTTTGTGATGATTAGATGTCAATTTCTTTTTTCCTTAATAGGATTTTCTTTACTCTCATTGATTACATGTCAATCAATTATCTTTGATTGAATGCATGGCAATCAATTATCCTTCTAAATCTAAGGGGGTGTTTGGATAAATGCATAACATAATATCAACAAATTTAAATATTGTAAGATTTCTTTATCATGGAAAAAATAGTGCTATATTATTTTATTATGTTGCTTATGGTGTTTAGCAATTTCCACAAATTTCAATATACCTTTGAAGTGCTTGGCAATTTATTAAAAAAAATCACAAGATGATATACTGAACAAGAATGCACAGAAAGTAATCAATTGACCCAATGTAGGACCCACTAAGTAGTAATAGTAGGTGTTAGTAATCATGATAGGACCCATTTATTATTAAAAAAAATCACAGGATTAAATGCCACAACTGTGAGATCCAAGTAATGTCATTTAATTAAGGTGGTCCCACCAAACATTAGTAACCAGTGTAATATTCTAATGGTGATTATCACAAATGACCTTATCTATTTTTTTATTTTAACTTTTAGTAAAACTTTATCTAATGTAAGTCATCATCGATGAATCCATCTATAAAAAATCATTGTGGGACCTATTTCATGTTGGTAGTCATATTAAAATTAGGGTAGCTATCAAATAGTGGGACCCATTTAATGTTGGTAACTGATAATTACAATCACATAGTTCAATCTTAGTATGGGACCCAGCTAATTTTGGTAGTATGGGACCCACCTAATGTTGGTAATCACGATGAAAGCCCACTAGTGTGACATTTATAGGACCCACCTAATATGATAATTAACAAGGGCTATGTATTCGTGATAAGGCTATAGGACCCCACATTAAATTTGCAAGCGCTATGGTGCCAACTTAATATTGAGAGTCATAGTTGCACTCCTAAAAAAATCATTGATGTTAAAACTTATAGTGGGGCACTATAATTAATGGTTTCTTATGAACTCTCCAATTTTTTTTAACTAAAACTCTCCATTCATATTTAAGACAGATTTATTAACAAAAGATTATTTTATACAACATATCCATGAATAATCTAAGATGAAGGCTTTTAGAAGAAAGTGATATATTGTAATATACTTTCTAGGTTATCCAAACAACTCCTTTTTAGGTGAATAGACTATCTTCTAAACTAGTAGATAATATAGCGAAATCTTTTGGAATGCCTCCAAACACCCTTAATAAGATATCTTTTTAGGATTTTCTATATTAAAAATGCAAATCTAATTATCTAAAAGAAATCTTCTAGGAAATTTGCTATATGAAGAAGTGGATCTAGTAGGTCTCAATGGCATGTCTAACCCTAGGCTAAGTCTAATAGACTTGGCCCAATGGACAGGTTGAATATAGGCCTATTTTTCTTTGGAAGCCCATATGTACTTTGGACTATAGAAATACACTTGGAGTATTAGGACTGAATCTGTGACCTTGAGGGTTCTTGTTTCCTGACAGCTGGAGTAATGAGTTTTGGCTTTAAAGTGCACCTATGGCCTTACTAAAGAAACTTTTATTTTGTTGTTGTCCCTCTATATTCCATTTTTCCTTAGAGTCATACCTTTCTGATACATCCATGTTCCTTGCATTTGGTGTTCAATTTTGAAGTGCTTGGTACCTTATCTTCTGCATCTTGTTTCTTTGTTATCAACCATATAATTCTGAATTCCCTTTTGAATCCATTGAAATTATGATGTGCATTATTTCCTTTTTGCTATATCAATAAGAATCATGCAGCTACTCTTTCTTTTGACCTTACCCTAGTAACCCTACTTTAGATCCATGAGTCTTTTCTTAGTGTGATTTGGATGCTGGTTGTCTTTGGATGTGAAAACTGCAGGCTATATAATTCAGACAAGACTGGGTTCATTACCTATTGATGGAGCTCTGAGGATTGGGCTTTATAACTATACTTTGTTCCTTGCTTTCATGTAAAAGCTTAACGTTTTTTGAGTGCCTCAGATTCTAGTCCTATGCTGAGAAATGGAGAAACTGGAGATTGGATTGGTACATTTGAAGGGCATAAGGGGGCAGTGTGGAGTTGCTGCCTCGACACCAATGCTTTACGTGCTGCATCAGGCTCAGCTGATTTTACAGCGTATGTGATTTTTTTTTTTCACTTTTTTGTTGATTCAGTTTATTCGAAACAGTTTTTTGCTTACTGACATGGACGCACTTTGCATGGGTGCACACGTCTATGAAAATTTCCCAAGCTGCTAGAGATGGAGAGAATTTCTATAAAAAAGGGATAATAATAGCTTGGCAATTTTTTTCTCTTGTGTTACCTATAGATTGGATCAAGACTGTGAACTTGATATAGACCAATTCTCGTTAAGGCCAGTACTTGGATTGTGGCCAAACTATTGATGATGTAGTTAGAGATCATTAAGAACTGTCAACAAATGTGCTAGTCAACTCCAAAGCAGACAGTAATAAAATTTTGGTTCCATCATTCAGTTTGAAGGCCCTTGAATTGATCATGGTCAAGAAAACTTTGTCCTACCTTAAGGATTTTCAGGTTGGAAGGAATCAAGATGTGGGACTCTAAGTTTACATGATTGATGTTAGGCATTTTAACCTGAAAAGCCTGCAGTAAGATAAGGCACTTTTAACAAATGATAAATACAAATTCGCTATGGCCTTTTTAAACTTACTTCACCCACCATGAGAGCATGTGAATCGCTTGACCAGTTGGAGCACGCTGAACAAACAGAGAGAGACCAATGAGGCAATGATCCACGTTTAACATACACCTGTAACACCCATGATTTTAGGCTACGAAATGTATTACGTGGGCCTCCATGAGTGGCATAAAGTTGCTATGCCTATTTGACATACGGCATAAAACATGAGAAATGATTCATGAATTCAGTCTCATCATCCCAGAAAAATAGAAACAGAGAAAAATGATTTTGCTTTATGGTAGTTGTAGACAAACCAAATGACATGAAACTTGAGAGCAAGCTTGGTATATCTATTTACATCATTACCAAGCTGTATTTCTTATAATTATAATAAGAATTCGTTCATCATCATCATCATCATCAAAGCCTTATCCCAACCATGTTGGGGTTGGCTACATGAATTCTATTTCTCCATTCCGTTCTATTTTGAGTTAAATCTTTCGACAAGTGAAACTTCTTCAAATCAGAATTAATGAATTCCCTCTATGTTTTCTTCGGCCTACCCCTACCTCTTGATAGACCCTCTACCTGTATATCCAAACTTTTTCTTACTGGTGTTCGTTATCAGAAAAAAAGAATAAATACTAAGTGTAGATACAAAATGTGCAGTATATGAGGAAGTTAATGTCAGTATAAAATAAAGTCATTGAATTAGCAAGAATAACAAATTAACAAAGTACTATAACAAAATAATGAGCAGTTTGAATCTAAGGGTGGACCCAAATGCATCAAATGGACTGGGAAGCGTGGACAACATTGATGTTTTTATGCTGTTGCGACCGTATCGGAAACCCTTCATCTCCTTCATTTTTAAAAGTAATGATGTAATTATTTATTTCAAATTATTTAGACAAATTTATTTTTCATGTAATTTTTTTACTCCTTTCTTTCTTGTAATCTCAATTTACACTCCTAAGCTATTCTATCTAATCTATTTTATCTAAAGGTGCTACTGGATGAAAAATCTCCATTCCAAGTGGGACTTTAACCTAGCTACCCTTTTTCCTTCAGGACTGATGTCCCATACCGGCTGACCTTGCCTGGGGCCCTTTATGTTATTTTAATATTCATAATGCTTGGGAATAAATGGTTCAATTGAAGTCATTGATTTATTTGGATTTCTTGGTTGGGCTACTCACTTGTGAAATGGTTGTATGTTAGTGGTACATAACCATGAATAGCAATTGGTGGCCTTACATAAAATGTTGGTTATCCCAGAAGTTTAGCTATTTCATTTCTCCTTATTGTTGCAATGCTATTTGAATTGATTGATTAGTAAACAATTTTCATTTCATTAATGGATTATGATAGTATGTGCTCTTTATTCATTCGCAGGAAAATATGGGACGCATTAACTGGGGATGAATTGCACTCATTTGAACACAAGCATATTGTTCGGGCATGTGCCTTTTCAGAGGTAGATTGTGGAATTTTCACTTTTTTATTTTTGTATATATATATTTTAAAAATTCCTAGTGAGGAGGTACTTGGTTTTGTGTTCTTCCTCTTCTTGAACTTTTGGATTAGAAAATTATTATTATTTGTATAAAAAATGTAGTTGCCCTTTTAAAAAGGAAAATAGAAGAGGAAGAAGATAGCTTTGAATCCATTTTGTGCTTTGTGCTTGTTTCAGAGCGTTGTCATGGTATTCTGCAACGCTCTGATGGTCATAATAAATGTAAAACTACCATAAAAAAAATAATAATAAATGTTAAACTGTTGCAATTCATTAAGTTGTTGGTTTTGTTCTACTAAGTAAGAAAACCTTTTCTTGTTTCTTACAGATTCTCACACCACATAAAACACAAAGCTAAACGTACTTGTTTCTGCTCTCTTGCTTTTGGCACTTGGTGGTCTGTGCCGCTAATTGTTTGTTATCCCATCTTTCACAGGATACTCACCTGCTGCTGACTGGAGGTGTTGAAAAAATTCTTCGTATTTTTGATTTGAACCGTCCTGACGCACCTCCTAGCGAGGTTGATAAATCACCTGCTTCTGTTAGAACTGTGGCATGGCTTCATAGCGATCAAACAATATTAAGTTCTTGCACTGATATTGGGGGTGTAAGGTATGTGATTATTACACTATAAATATTGCCAAGGGTACTTGATTATTCTTTCAATGGCATAAGTCTATCTGAGATTCCTTTCAACCTTTATAAAATGAAGTATCTTAAATCCTTCTTAGTTCCAACCTTCTGTTGGTATTCTGGTCAAACACTCTCTTGATTTTTGTATTCTTTTAAAAATTAGTTTTAAGGTTAGTTATCACTGATGGTCTCATTGGGTCTTTCTTGCGTGCATTGCTGAGAATACTGTCTTACTAGGTACATGAATCTAGGAACTCATCCTTCAAAAAAGTCAAGTTAGCAACTTGTTTCTTGGGCATTGGAGAGTCAACAGTCCGCATCCACGGTTTATTTAACTTGTCATTTAGAAAAAATCTGCCAGATATGAGCTCAAATAAAGATGGAAATAATATGTAATAGGCTAAAAGATTATACTAGTATGAAGCTTCTTGACTTAGATCCATTCATGCCTCCTGTTAATTTCTTTTCGGGTAGCGTGGAGTCATTACTGTCTAATGTATCCTAGCAAGGTGGTCAAATTGTTAGTTATGCAGTGTGGATTCATTGTCCATGGCTTCTTTGAGTGCTAGTTAATAAATAGTTTTCAGTTGATAAAATACTATTTTACCTTTTCTTCTTTTGAAATTGAACTAATATATGGAAGGATCTGTCACTTGATTTAAAGAGTAAGATTTGTAAATTATATTTTCTTAGTTTGATTTTTGCATGTTAGATTTGTAAATTATATTTTCTTAGTTTAATTTTTGCATATAATTTTATGTGAAAATAAACAATATATATCCAAATTTAATTAAATACATTGCTTATGGTATTAATTAAATATCATGATGATTATATGACCATAGGTTTTGGGATTTGCAACTTGATACCCTGTGCTGGCATTGGATTCCAACAAGAACCTGGATTCTTATGTAACTTAGGTCATAAAATTCATCTAGAATAATGAGGCTCAACCATTCCAGTTGAGATGGTTGTTGATTCTGCAACTGAGTCATAATCAGAAACCTATATTTTGCACCATTTCAGTGTGGTGTTTTTTTTTTTTTTTTGGTGCCCCAAAAAATTCAGTTTGAGTTATCCTAACCTTCAAATATTTGACCTTGAAATAAAATGGTTGACAAAAAAGCACAGCCATGGTGTAATGGATGGATGATTAGGTTTTCTAAATATGGCTTGTTAGTAAATCCTTAATCAATTAAAAGCACTACATTGTCATAGAATTAGTTTGTTTGCCCTAATTATTTTGTCTGTACAGGCTATGGGACATGAGAAGCGGGAAAATTGTTCAGACCCTTGAGACCAAGTCACCTGTCACCAGTGCTGAAGTGAGTCAATATGGGCGCTATATTACCACTGCAGATGGATCTTCTGTCAAGTTTTGGGATGCAAATCAGTAAGTTTTCAGTTGGTTGCCCCATCTGTTCATGGTGTGGCTTATGCTGTTACATCTGTGAATTTTGCACAGTATTGTGTCTAAGTATTTGCCCTAAGTGGATCCCATTGTGTAGATGACCCTCTTTAAGAGCCAGGTGGTTCCACTCATCAGGTGGCTGCACATTTTTATTGAACTTAAATATGACTCATTGGAATTTTCTTGTTAAGTGTTATGTTAAGCCACGGTTTATGTTGTCTCCCTCCCTACTCATTTAACTGGCCTATTTTTGAGTAAGTGCAAAAGCATTGTTAGCCTTCTGGTACATGTGTTTCTGTGGATGCGCTGTATCTACCATAGTTGTCAATTCCATTTCATTCTGGTCAATTCAGGACGAAACAATCGGGAATTGGCCTTGGGAGGAATGGAATGCCCCCCCTGCCCCAGCCCCAGCCCCAGCCCTTCAAAAGGTTTCCAGGCTCAATTCCAGTTTACTCCAGTCGTTCCGGTCCATTTCGGTCATTTTGTTCCCAATCCCGGCCCATGTTTGATAATTCCATTTATATATAGTGAAAGCTAGAAAATGGTCATTCTGAAGTGTAGTTTGAGTGATTTAAGTATCTCAATTTAATGCATTCTTTTATTATTATTATTATTATTATTTATTTATTTGTCAATCTTGTCTTTTCCAGAACAGAACACCGGAATTGACCGGAATGCCGAGATATTCCATTACAAGGTCAAACCGAAACTGGGACCAAAACGGAATTAACAACTATGGTATCTATACATGGGCTTCTGTAAGATTTTGGTCAATCTGCATGCTAATGGTTCTTTTCCCCTCGCAGTTTTGGGATGATGAAGAGCTACAATATGCCTTGCACTGTTGAATCAGCTTCACTTGAACCAAAGCTTGGCAACAAATTTGTCGCAGGAGGTGAAGACATGTGGATTCGTCTATTTGATTTCCATACTGGTGAAGAGATCGGTGAGGATTTTAGATACTCAATTTTTAGGGATATAATAACTGCACTTAATAAAAAAAATTATAGCTGCTCTAATTCATAGTGGTCATAGTGTGTCTAAGGAAAGAAGGGGGTGGGGATGGTGCCATGGGGGATGAAGATGCTGTGTGGGAGGGACCACAAAATCGTAATTAATAATTTGAGATACCCTCACAACAGGTTCTTTTTTTTTTTTTGGTGCCCCATGAAGGGGGCTCAACAACACCACCACCACGATGGCGACCTTTTCTTTCTTATTTTTTTTGAAATGGGTTCTATTGATCTCTTGATTTCTTGAAATGGTTTCTCTTCCATGATACTCGGATACTTCAAGATGGCCAATATATTGTGTCGCATCATATCTGGTACTTATCTTTTTATTTATAAATCCGTGCCCCAGCTGTATCCTTAGTGTGTCCCTACCGTATTTGGGCATCATAGGTTCTATTAATCAGTGTTATAGTTGCAACTTCTTCCCTTCTGTGATACACAAAGATATTTCATGATAGATATCTTGAAATGGGTCATCATCATCTTCTTCCCCTTTCATTATTTTGTCTTTTTCTCACCCATTTGTTATTTCATCATTTCCTTTTTCTTCTTCCATCATTTCATCAATTCTTCCTCTTCACCTATTTCATGATGATATCAAGAAATCAGAAAGGAAAAGGGAAGAAGACCCATTTCAAATCTCGAAAGATGATGATAATAAGATCAAGAAATCAAGAAAAAAGGGTACAAGAAGACCCATTTGAACAAATCTTGATGAGGAAAAACCATTTCTAGAAATCGAGAAAGAGAAGAGAAGAAGAAGATGAACATCTATTTCAATGGCTTGTGATTTCACAAGAAACTCATGCACGCGAATCTTTAACTTACTTCCTTGTGAAACATTTTCTTGATTTCTTGAGATGAATCATTGCTTCTGTTTCTTTCATTATTTCATCACTTTTCTTCATCCATTTCATGATGAGATCGAGAAATCAAGAAAGAAAAGGGGAAGAAAGAATTATTTTAAGAAATCAAGAAAGAAGAAGATGATGATGAAATGAAGAAATCAAGAAAGAAAAGGAAGAGGAAGACCATTTCAAGAAATCATGATGAGGAATCAAAGTATTTAAGAAAACTCATTTCAAGAAATCAAGAAAGGAAAGAGAAGAAGAAAATAATGAAAATCCATTTCAGTGGAAATGATGAGAGACTTGCTGCCCGTGTCAGGGCCAGTAAATTATGTATAAAGTAGTATAACTTCCAAGGGAAATGCTTCTCGGCACAACCTATGCCACCAATATCATATCCTAGGGAAATGCTCCTGCACAAAGCCCTATGCCATTGGATGATGCAAGTGAATTGTATTGGACACACCACATCAGCCTTTTGCATAGGTCTTCACTATATAAGCTTTGATGGGATCATTTTGGGTTCTAATATATGTTAGAAGAGGGCATGAACTATGCAAGTAGAAGTTTTCAAACTCAATCGAATCGAACTAGAAAACCAAATATATTCAATGGAGTCAGTAAATTGGAATGACCAAAATCAAATAATATAAAATAAACTGAATGAATCCAAATGTATTGTGATAAACTGACAGGTACCTAATTGCAAACTATGAACTCGAATACCAACTATGAAATATGTCATTCAGACTGTTGCAAACTATGAACTTGAATGCAAATTGAGTTTGAAATATGTCGTCCGGACTGGGTACTAGGCTCACACTTCATGTCCATTCTAGAGTCTATCTTCAAAGAGTATATCAATTAGATGAGTTTCCTGATTGATCCAATGCATTGGTGGGATAGTGGAATTTCACATTAGGGTCTATGAACTTCGCTTAAAACACTATTCATAATAAAAGAAAAACTTCTCTTAGAACCAAATGGATGGTACAGATTAGCAAATTCTGTCATGCTTATGGAGTACAATTACCACTTCCAAAGGATCTTTATATGCGCATTTCCATTTCCTTATACTACTGGAAAGTAGCATATTAGCTGTAAGAAGAATTTCAGAAAGGAGAAGATCTTCCGTTGGTTGCCTCCGCCTACAAGCATGGTAAAGCTAAATGTAGATGGTGTAGTTTTTAATGATGTTCAAAAGGCGGGTGTGGGTGTAGTTCTTAGAGTTGGATCGGGCAACATTATCATGGCAATGGGCAAGATAGAGAATGAGGTGGAGGGTGTTGATGACATTGAAGCCTTAGCAGCTCTGAGAGGGCTTCAAATGATCGTTCATATCGGGGTGAGCGGTCTTATTCTTGAAGGAGATTCTATGTGGACAGTTGAGGCATTGAATTCTTCTGCTTCTAATTTGTCTAAATAGGGATCTTTGTTTGAGGAGATTGAAGTTTTATTGAATCATTTTAACAGGTTTGAGGTGCATCATGTGGGAAGAGAAGGGAATGTTGTTGCTCATAAGTTAGTTAGGCATGCTAATAATGTGGATGATATGATGGCATTCTACACCGGACATAATTAAACAATATGTACTTGTTGATTCAGAGCTGGCTTCTCATTAATATATTTTGAGACTTTTTTCATTAAAAAAAAAAATTCTTGAGTAGGTGTTTTTCATTTTGGATCAATGTTTTTCTTATGCATGATGTACGATTTGGCTGCAGCATGCAACAAAGGCCACCATGGCCCTGTGCACTGTGTACGGTTTTCACCAGGTGGAGAATCATATGCGTCTGGATCTGAGGATGGGACCATCAGAATATGGCAGACAGGTTCGGATGAGAATGATACAATTTTGGTAAATGGGTCTACTGGCAAATTGATGGTACCGGCCGATGAGATAGCACTCAAGATAGAGGGTTTTCACATTGCCAAGGATGGGCTATCCCAAGAAAAGATTGATGAGGCTGATGCATGACATCTTTGAAACCAATGCTGCATGCTTTATGGGCATATGATTGTGTTTTCCTTTCTCTTGATCATATTGATTTGGGGAAATAAGCCAACTTCAAAAAATTTTTTTTAAGTTGTGTTTCATTTTTACTGAGTGGTTCCTTCTCTTTCCCTGATCTCTTTTAGTTATCTAACATTACATGCCTCAGCTCTCCATTCCAGGGAAGCCTGTAAGGATATTGTTCTATGAATGGCTTATTTTCAGATGAGCCTTTTCCCAGACGGGATAAGGATGCAATGATCATGATGTGACATCTTTTGAGCTTGTTTTCCCAGGTTTTAGGTTGTATTCAGTTTTAGTGCCTCTAATAGGCTTGCGTGTGTGTATATATATATTAAAAAAAGACCAATGAACGAGCTAGTTGTCAATTGCGTCATATGAGTATGTTTTCATTACTGTCCTGCCAATGTAAGACACCGGACCACATAAAAGTCACCAGATTGTATGGGATCAAATGCAGACTGTTCTGATGCCGTGCACAATGATGGTGGAATGATGGTTGAAGCCCACCTATTGATGGTCCATGCACAAAATCTTTAACAGGCTAGTTAATGTTCATGTGTTTGGATAATACCTGTGAGAGTTTGTTATTTGCTAGACCAGATAACAGCTAAACAGTGTTACATGGAATTATATTTACAAGTTCTGAAAGGGGCCTTTAAGAGCTGCAAATTTACAGGTCAGGTGCCAGAAGTAGAAGCAGAGTGGGTCATCATCATCATCAAAGCCTTATCTCAACCATGTTGGGGTCATGTTTGGGTTGTGACAAAGTTTTACGCTGGCTGTCACTTACCTAACGCAACCCTCCTCCTTTACCCGGGCTTGGGACCGGCAGCAAAACTGATAGAAGCAGAGTGGGTAAAGGGTTAAATATTGGAATCTCCCATGGCAGTTTGCTTAGCCAAATAACCCGGAGTTTGGTCAACTGCTCAGCCAGTGCCTGACATAGGGAAATAGATATACGCTTGAAAAATATTTTGAATTGGAGAAAGTGGAAATCACAGTTTTAAACACTTTATAGATGTACGCTTGAAAAATATTTGAATTGGAGAAAGTGGAAATCACAGTGTTAAATACTTTATAGCTAATGAACGATATTTGTCTCCCATTTTTTAAAGTCTTGCCTCCGGCTTCTTTAATCAACTTTCCTAACTTCATTTATAAAATCTTCATATAGATACATGCTTGAAAAACATTCTATATTATAAGAGTTCCAATTTCACTGTGGATTAATTGGTTTATAGGTAATGATATTCTCGGGTAAGTAACGTTATTGCCAGGAGAGTCATTATGTTAAGAAGGAAAGTATGACACTCTAATCCATCAATTCTAAGTTGTGGAATCTGGGTTTAATGATTAAAAATTTTTTTTTTGAGAAAATCACTTGAATTATTGGAAACTTAAGAAAATACTCAAAGGTTTCTAGGGTCATCCCTCCCTTCATCTTTATCTGTATGCTGTTTAGTTATTTTATAGAGATCAATGTCAACTTTACTTGGATAGATGCTGAGAACATGGAAAGATACTGAACAGCATGGCACTTAATGTTGCTCTGGCAAATGCAAACAAAAGTTGCAATGACTTATCTATTAGGATTAGGTGTGGCTTCTTAAATGTCTTTAAAAAGGGTCTTCAATAATGTCTTCAATTAATATATCCCACCTGGATATTGGACTAAAAGCACAAAATTAGATTTGGATTTTTGGGACATTCTGTCGGATGCTTTAATGAAAATAAATGGAAACACCCAATTGGGCCTTTGATATCCTTTTTTTGGAACTGATTGATGCTTCCAGTAGGCAAACCACTAGAAAACTAGGGTCTCCCTTAAATCTTGGTTGCCTTACATCAATTTACCTTTGAATCTGTGGTTTACAAAGATTCAAATGGGACACACTTTGGATTCTTAGCGCTTGTTAGTTTGCATTAGCATATATAGGAATTGAGTACATAGATTTTATGCCATAAATAGTTAAAAGTGAAGTAAAAAAGTAAATTTCCAAAAAAGAGCATCAAATAACCTTTCATTTCAAGAAAATAAAATTAGGAGAATATGGAAAATAATACCCAACCATCACCCTAGTAATTCATTAGATAGAAAAATGAAGGTAGGAGAATGAATATCTTATCTACAGCTCCACCTTATATCCTTCATCCCTCACCTTTTTAATAATCTTTTGATATTAGTTCATTTCACTATGAATTCCTATATATTCTATACCTATGTAATTTAATGCCAACAAACAGGCCCTTGAGACCATTTGATGGTCCAGGAACAAAATAATAATAATAAAAGAAGACCCGTCACACAACTAATAAAGCATATTGATATCACATGTGAGAGACAACTGATAAATAACCAAAGGCTTTAGAGAAGAAGCAGAATAACCAGCAATGAAAATGGCATTCCAATCAATGTGAATAGTACAAATTCCAATTGATTATAATCCACAGCAAATCAATGAGAAAGGAGGCCTGAATAACCTCCTAAAGAAGCCCTACCAAATAAAATCATCATACTGCCTTCTGAAACTGCCCCTGCACTCCTGCTCTTAAAGAGGCAATTTTGTCCCTTAATGATTCTCCAAAACGTATAACCTACAATAAAATCTCAAATGGAAAATCATCCATTCCAGTCCAATTTCCTACATACAATTCACCATCCCAATATTAGAGAATTATATAAAAGAATACGACCTGCCATACCAATTTCCAAGCCTGCACTAGGGTCAGAAAACAAAGCCATTTCAGGAATGCCACCATGAATAACCTGAAAACTGCAAATGATGGTTCAAATTGTTGAGATCTTTGGAACTCTCACTGGGAACTGGTCAATCTCATCCATCCAAGGGTTCCTCTCCTTCTCTGGATTAATGGTCCTTAAAGCCTTCCAAACTGCGCTATTACACTTGAACCCAGACCCAAAGGCTATCTGCCATGTTCTATCTCCCTTCCTCATCCTACCCTTGGCTTCTGAATAAGCCAACTCATACCACAGAGAACTGCTTGAGGTATTCCCAAACCTGTAAAGCGTCATCCTAGAGGGTTCCATATGCCAGTCAGAAAGCTGCAGGTTCTTCTCCAATTCATCCAAAACAGCTCTTCCTCCCGCATGGATGCAGAAATGCTCAAACGCCAACTTGAAATCAGGAATGTATGGCTTGATCTTCATCTTGAAAAGCTTTCGCCCCACCAATGTTGCAAAGAAGAGCAACTGCTCAGACATCGGTAAGACAAGAGGACCCAAGGTAGTTATGTTAGTCTTCAAAGCATCCCCAGCAACTGCCATCAAATCTTTAGATAGGGAAACACCAATTTTCCCATTTTCATCCTCCTTTTGGGTAACACAGCCAAAGCACTTGTCATTGGAACCTTTATGGGTCCGGACTGTATGAATCAATTGATATTTGGAACGATGGTGATCCGAACTCTTGTTGGATAAAAGGATTGCCGCTCCTCCCATTCGAAACAAGCAATTTGAGACAAGCATAGATCGGTCATTTCCAAAATACCAATTCAAGGTTATGTTCTCCATGCTTATAACTAAAGCATATGAATTAGGATGGACTTGTAGAAGGTCTTTAGCGAGATCGATTGAGATCAAACCTGCACTGCAACCCATTCCCCCTAGGTTGTAGCTGATGATATTTCCTCGAAGCTTGTAATGGTTGATGACCATAGCTGATAGGGATGGTGTGGGATTAAACAAGCTACAATTCACAATCAAGATTCCAATATCTTTGGGTTTCAATGATGTCTTTGCAAAGAGCTGATCAACGGCACCGAACATCACAGCCTCAGCCTCTTTCCTTGCTTCGGCCATCGATGGATTAGGAGGGACATTGAGTACAGCCTCAGGAAGGTATGTTGATTCACCTAGGCCTGATCTTTCGAGGATCTTGCGCTGGAATTCAAGGTTCTCTTCAGTGAAGGTGCCTATAAGGCGGGACCTGTCCATGAATATCTGGCGGGTGCATTTACGAGCTTCGTCGGGCTTGTAGCAGGCAAAGTCCACAAGATATACAGGGCGTGGGCGAGTGAGGAAGTAGAGGGTGGAGAGGAAAACAAGGAGTGTCGAGCAAACGATAACGGAGATGAGGTTAAACCGGAGGTGGTCCCAGAGATCATGGAGGTCTTGGAGAGAGAAGGTTGAGAGCTGAGCAGCAATAAGGATAAGGAGAGGCGAAAGAAAAAGGAACATTCCATGAGTTACGAGATAATGGTAACCTAGCTTCACATATTTTAGTCTGACAGATTGCTTGAAATCGGGGAGATTTCGGGAAGCTGATGACTGAAGCAAAGGTGCATCTGGTCTTGATTCTGACATGCTTAGAACTGCAAAGAAGAATTGAGCAGAGAATTATTCGAACGGAAAAAAAAATTGTTGATGAAATTTGAGATCTTTATTTATTGCTTGTAATAGAACTTGGGGTTCTTTTGTTAGCAAAGATTTGTGGCCATTAGTTAGAAAGATAGAATCTTTAAATGAGTTATTATTATTATTATTATTATTATTATTATTGCTGTGTAGATTCTCTCTCTCACACAAACACCATCCAGTTCCTCGCGTCAACGCTACAACCAAGGATTGATCCTTGATTATTTCCATAGAGGGGAGGTGCCTCACATCTGAATTACCAATTGGTTGGCAAATCTTTAGGTGAAGTAGAAGTAAAAGATTTTTTTTTTTTTTTGTTGACAAAGGAATGAAGACGGAAAAGAGGATATAGGTTTTTTTCCAGAACCTTTTTTTCCCAAGAAAAAGTTGGGTTGATTTTGAAGAAGTGATGGGATATGAGATGTAGATTTTCTATGTACAGTAAGAGTTGATTTTTATAGGATCCCAATGAAGCAAAAGTGGAGAGAAAAAAAAAAGCCTTTTTCTTTTCTCAGCGAAAGGAAAACAAACCAAAGGCCTACGGGAAAACAAAATTAAAGAACCTGTGAATCTAAAGCAGAACAACAAGAAAGAAAGGTGTGCCTTTTCTTTCTTCCTCAAGATATCATTTCTTTCTCACAACCAATCTTGTAAAGAACAGATTAAAAAAAAAAAAAAAGTACTCTAAGTATAACATCCAAGAAAGATGTCCCATTCATGTCCCAAAACCATCACAAAAAACAGATTTTGAAACTGCCCAGATAATATTAAACTCTCCATAATAATAATAATAATAATAATAATAATAATAATAATAATAATAAACGGTTTCTCAAACGAAAACTATGCCTCTCTTCTTCATCAACAATCTCATTTCTCTCACAAAAAGAAAAAGAAGACAGATATTCAACTATATCAAGTGTAACATTTCAAACAAAGGTGCTCCACACGTACTCCAAAATCCATTGGAATGAACATGTTTTCAATCATAAAAACTGAGCTCTACCAAAAAAATCATAAAAACTGATTTTTTTTTAAAAAAAACAGATTTTGAACACGACCCAGATAATAAAAACTGAATCCATGATAAAATAACAGATTTTGAACACGACCCAGATCATAAAAGCTCAATCCATAATGAAACAACAGATTTTGAACACGACCCAGATCATAAAACTCACCTCAAATCTCGAATCTGTATTCAGATCGGCCTTTGGTATGTTAGAAGAAAGAGGTCCTTCTCTCCCGCTTTCAATCCTCTCTTTCTTCGCAGGGAGAGATTTGAAATGCTTTTCGAAAGCTTGGGTGTCTAGAGCCGATTGATTGGATTATTATATGCAGAAGGGAGGAACTTGCAAGGCAAAATCGGTTGGAGAGGCTGCAGAGAGAAAAGAAAGATGCCAGAGATGCCGCCACTTTTGACTGTGATCTGCTCGTTCATCGTACAGAAAAACAACGGCTCTAATCACCAGTCCATCTCCATTTTATTATGGTTTTTCTTCCAAAAGTAGATGTGTAGATGTCGCCTTTATATGAACTGGCCTGAGGTGGAGAGATTTGGAACAAAATCAGAGCCGTTTAAAGTCATCATCCCCTCCTCGTGACCGGATGCTGTGCCAAGTTTCGGTTGACCATGCAAAAAAGGAGGGGCCAATCTGATGCTGGGTTCAGCCTAACTTTAGTGAAGATAGATATAATTTTGAGCCATGCAAGAGCCAATACATACATGCCCAAAATGAGTTGGATGAATGGTAAAACTGTGAAGAATAGGATTAAAGAGTATTACTATGAAAAACTAAGAAATGAGTGAGGATTAAAGAGTATCCGTAAAAAACTAAGGAATGAGTGATTTTGAGAGCATTAGAGAGTATCACTAACAAGTGATAATAAATTGAGAAAACGCACTTCAACATAGGCTAGTGATGATGCCATTCAAGAAAAATTTGCCTATATAGGCTGATGGACCACCAAGGTAAAGGCATATGGAGAAGAGGATATAGATGGAATTGGCAAAGAAAGATTTGAAAAAATATCATTTATCTCAGTCGTGGGGGCAAGGCTTTGTTAGTAGTGAATGTATGATTTTGAGCGATTTAGATTATGAAACTGGGCCCACCTTGAATGCAGCAAATATAGTAGTTGTGGGCTCACCATGGGATGCAGACCCACCCATCTGTGGTGGGTCCCATCGTATCAGGTCTGATTGATGAAAATGGCCCCCACATGTGGAAGTTCGGTGTAAAACGAGGATGGCAAAAGGTGGGTCACACTGGGCATGTCTAGATCCTCTGGGCGAGGGGAGTGAAGCTTCACAATGGGGTTACTTAATAAACGTATATAATCCTTTTTAAACCTTTGATGACAATTATTTCCCAATCTCTTTTATATAAAAGTTGGATAGAACCCACCAAAAGTGGTAAATTTTGGTGGCCTTTAGTTTTGGCCAAACTCTTTTGCTGGGCTTTATCTTCTTCTTTCTGTTATCACTTTTCTATGCAAATATAAAAATGTCAGAACACCCCCTACTAGACACAGAGAGGTTTCGATTTACATGATTCAAAACATTGGGGCCCCCCTGCTGAGCTCGTGAGTTCAACGTGCTCAATGCCTTGTGAGGCTGACTTAACAAATTTTCGCCTTCAGTATGAGTGCACGGTAAAGGTAAGAGTTCCTAACTCTTAACTCTTAGCAGCCTAGCTAGGGTTCGAATTTGGTCAGACATAGTATTCCAGGGCCCTGTTGAGATAGCCAAAAAAAAGGAATACACAGATGATTAAAGAGCCCAATATATTCCAATCGGCGCCAAGTCCTTGAGTTAACGACTATCAATGTGGTCCTTATTTTATGATTCATTTAAATGTATCATTAAGGTGGGCCCCACTAGGCGTTCTCCTGTTGAATTCAAGATCTCAGTGGAGGATTCCCCATCAATATATTATGTAATGTGCTTAACAAAGTTGGGTAATCCTAGTAGGTAAACTTTTCTGCCTAAATGAAGTCTAATATGAATTAGGTTTGACAAATCCTCAGTCAATAAAGTAATTTGAAAAATTCTTAAAGTTTTGTTATAATAATTATCAAAAGCCGGCGTCAAAGGGTAGGAAAACCTTTTTTATATTTTAAATTTAAAGAAAAAAAAACATCTGGAAGAAAGCAAAAGGAGTCTAAATTTGAGAAAATGAAAGGAGAGGAAAACTGTCATTGTTACGGGTTTAGAAATGACAATTTACGGTGGTCCAAAGTCCAGGTAAGCTAGGGCCTTGTAACGTAAATACGATGGTTTTTTTTTTTGGTAAAGGAGTGAATACGATGTTGATGGCTGCAAACGCACACACAATTCATGTGCATTTGTTACTAAACATTTCGCCCAAGTCGCAGGGAATTTAAGAAATAAAAAAGCAAAGGGCTTGGAATAATCTCAAATGTTTTTTTGAGCTGATGTGGCCCACCGCCGGAGTGAAAAGGGACACGGCACCCGCTAGGAATCGATTTCTATTGGGTGTTATAGGTATAGGTTGCCTACCCAGCAGGCTAAGATTTTGCTGTTGTTTTTTATTTTATTTTATTTTTTTATTTTTCACACAAATAACATGCAAAAGCAGTCGTTTATGGCACCCTGGCCCAGCTCACTTAAGTGGAAAAGAAGCCCACACATGTAGAAATTATATAAACATAAAAAGGTGGCATATGTAGAGTTCAAACCTTAGATATTTACATGAGAACTTTCACTCCCTGTTCTCACACAAAAAGGTTTAAAGTTCTCTATGACCTATCATTATTCATCATCAGAGATGGCTTACAATAGGCTGGGTCCAAGCTGTGGTCCATCAGGATAAACTATATCACAAATACAATAGGAACAGAGATATATATATATATATATATATACACACTGTGGTAATTGGGAGGATAACTAGGATAGGATATAAATATGGGGAGTATTCTAGTGCATCCAGGAGTATTTTAGTGCATCCATCTCTCATCATTTTGGTTAGGGACATTTCCTTTTTTGACCTATCAAAGGTCAAAAAGATGTCATAATTTTTATTTTTTTTGTCTTTCTACACATTAACGTTTACAAAAAAAGGAAGTGTCCCTCACTAAAATGGTGAGGAATGGATGCACTTGAATATTTTCCTATAAATATATTGAACATTTTGTATTAGTAGTTTATTACAATTACAGCAGTAGGCTTTTTTTTCCTTTCTTTTTCTTTTTCCATAAAAACAAATAAATTCAAACTATGAATTAAGAAAAGAGATTTTAACAAATAGAATATAAATTACGTCCAAAGACTGGATTAGTCTCTCTTTAGTCCCCCTTAGACTACCTATGTTCATGATGGGAAGTTGAAGGGCATTGTTTTGAATCCGAATCCCTATGAAATTGCCTTTGTTGATCATAATTATCTCCTAAGGGATCTCAAAAATAAATAACCATCCGGAAGGATCAATTAACAGCTCATTTTGTGGGCATCACTGGCTAAAATATTCACTCAAGTTGAAACCTACTCCATATATATATAATTAACAAGCTTATTCCAGATGGATGGTTTACAAATGCATACAAGTGGCTGCAGTGGCACCCACATGGTGGGTTGGACTCGATCATTCCTTGTAATGAAAATACTCAACTCATCGCTGCCACTTCAGAAAAATCTCAATGAATTGAGAGTGACCTGACTTGAGTATTTTCATTACAATGAAGGGAGCTTCTAAATATACACCGCTTTTCTCTCTTCTTACACCAGGATTTTAATTTTTTTTTTACAGTTTTGCCCATACATGAAAAGACTAAAATGCCCTTGTCAATATGCATGTTCGGCTAAGAGTGGCCTAACACCTTTCACATGTTCGGCCCTGTATGGCCGAACACTGTGAAGTTGTTCGGCCACACCACGCCGAACAATATGCACTGTGTTCGGCCACGCAGGGCCGAACATGGCGACGGGATGAAACAACTTGCATGAGCACACAACGGAATGAAGGAAAAAATATATTCTACTATCACAATCTAAACATGCAAGAACCCATTGTAATGAATAATATGTGGAGAAGAGAAGAGAATACCTTAAAGAAGAGAATACCTTTGAGAAAGAGGGATTTTTGGTGTTGAGAAAGAGGAATTTGGTTGGGTGGGGGTATATATGTAAATGTAGTGTGTATAAAGAGAAGAAAACTGAACCCCCTCACTTACTTCATTGTGTATAAAGAGAAGTGGTGTAAAAAGAGATAAATTCAGTGTATGTTTAGCAAGGCCCTACAATGAATGATCATATCATTTCCTTAAATATCTACCCCTGATAGATCCGGAAATCATTTCCTTAAATATCTACCCCTGATAGATCCTTCCGGAAAGGAATTTCTAGGTTAGAAGAGTAATGAACAAACTAAATTTGTGACCAACTCTCTAAACACCAGCACACTTCTAATTGGGAGGCCTAAATGTTTCCCCCCAAAAAATACTGATGTGGTGGGCTGTGTTCTTATAATCACCCCAGACATCCCAGAAAAATTCTCTGTTGAGTTTTTTCTACTCAGTCCAGAAATTCAGCAGTTAACTGTACTTGGTTCAGGAAAATCCAAAGGGCCCCCATAAAACAGCCGCTTGAACAGTAGGCTTTATCCATCAATAGTTGTTGCTCTCCTCGGGCTTGCACCAGCGGATCCCTTGTAAGTTGTAAAGATCCTGGGAATAGAATTTTGAAACTATTCCAATCGAATCTACTAAAGTTTTCTCAGGTTACATAGGGTTGGATGGTATCCTTCTCCCCTGAGTTTTCTCAAGTGAACCAGTCACAGATGTACGGGTGATATGGTCATCCTCATCCTTCTCCCCTGAGTTTGTGTTGTGAGAGCAGTTTAGCATCTGATTGATCAGAGTAGAATGGGCTATTCTTTGATCGGGTCCCTCTGTTAGACAGAACTAAATCAGTCCATGAGATGGATAAAGCTCAGATTGAATTTTTTCTGGCTCCGGATGTGTTACCTATTATCACTTAGCTTACCATTAGACTTCATAAATTCATATATGGAAGTGAAAAAGTTATCACCTAACAGCCCCATTGAGGAAAACTTATGTACAAATGTTGATCACCACTAAGGAAAAGGGATAGGTCGAAGATGACACAGACGGAAATAGTAAGAACATATCTTAAGTAGTGCAACTTGTCAACATAGTTGGGATGGGGTGATGATTATGATGATGATGAACAACCCAAGCAAAATAGAGGGGAAGAAATGCGACATGTCCCCATGTATTAGACTTTAAATTTACCAAGCTGCATAGAGATCTGAACTAAGGCCATGCAGTCCAGAGACCCATGACAAAAAATGAGTAGCAATATTTTATTCCCAAAGATCTCAACTCTGCAAGCTAAAATAGACCTCCACTCCAAGCTTAACCTATCTGTATGAAGCCTTTGCATCGCACAGCAATTAACCAAAATGAATTTCGCCAAAAACTGGATGTTGCATAATCATTTCTTTGGGTGTGCTTGAGCAAAAAACTTGGTAAGAACATAGCAGTCAGGTGGAGTGATGTTGCTATAATAGTTTTGAATGGTATCCGTAATTTCAAACCCAAATTTCTTGTAGAAAGTAATGGCATCTTCATTGTTTGTCTGCACGTGAAGATAAATCTCTGGGATGTTTTGCTTCAAGCATAGATCCAGAACATGATTTAATAGCTTGGTACCTGTAAAACCTCAAAATCAGCTTGCAGGAATGACAAACTTTGGTATGGCAGCAGTCGCTACCTGATTTGACAGATTTACCACCTTTAATGCATATGCTGCTATGAATCAGCAAGAATGATGTCCTAGGGCGAAGCAAATTTAAGATTACAGAAAAAAATGTTATTTTGGCAGACAAACATGTATAAACAAGCTGAGCTGGCAAGCTCATGAGCTTTGCAGCTCAGCTTGAGATCAAGCTCAATTTATTCACCTCAACATGCCTAGCTGGGCCCATTTCACAGGATCATTTGAAAAAATGAGGTGACCTTAAGCAAGGCCTCGTGCAACTCACCAAGCAGTGTTTAGTAAAGTTCGACAATAATCTAAAATATAGTAGCTCCTTGGAAGAAAATAGAAAGAAAGAATGGAATAATGAAATTAACATGAAAGAATGGAATAATGAAATTAACATGTCCCATTCAGAATAGAATACAAAGTAGGTAAAGAGGACCACACCTTTTTTTGGTTGGATAGGTGGGCTGAGAGTTGGCCCTCAGTGATCAGTTTCTTGCTTGGTTTCAGCTAGTTGTAAATCAGGAGAGATGTGGGTAATTATTTGGAGGGTGTGGGTAGGACTACTGCATCCAGAAGAATTTATCCAACGAGGAAGGCAGGCCAGATTGTCTCACTTCTGCTTTTTCTTCAGGACTATGCCCGAGTCCGGAGGAAAGCACGATTTGAACAATGTATTTGGTGAAAGCTTCTACTTCTTCTGACCTTTTTCATTATCATGTTTGGGGTTCTTCCCCTATTTGGGCTGACTAGGTTTAAACATTTCTGACACTTACCAACAAACAATAATCATATACTTGGAACATTTCTTTGACCTAAGAGGAATACACAACCCCTCTATATTTTAGCAGGAGAATTATATACAACATTTAAAAAGTTCAATATGGTACACATTCAGATTGGATAAAGGATTATATTCATATGCTGACTTGAGGTTAGTATGTTTCGAAAGAATTTCAACAATTTATGAAAAGTAAAGATACTTTATCTCAAATGGAAAAAAAGACCCTGCCTTGCACTCATGAAAAAATGGGATAGCAGAACGAACTAATCATCAATTTACCATATCTTAGACATAGCAGAAAGATAATTTATGACAGTTATATTACAAAACTATAGACACAGTTCATTTAGGAATCACACACAGAGCATAGCTATGATGAGGTAACTTTAGTAAAACAGGCTGATGTCAATCAAAAGGAAGGCGGGTAATTGGACCATATGATATTGTTGAAAGCTAATTTGTGATGGGAAAGCTGCATCATTAAGCTCATCCACAGAGAGATGTGGGAGCTTCCTTAATCAGTTAAATAAAACTTTGCACATGTTTATAGGTCAATGAGGTGGCACTGGCATCATAACTTGAGAATGAGTGTCTAATGTTTTATGGATTGCCTGGTCTTGTGGATTCTCTTCATTGATGAAACAGTATTCATGTAAATGTCAACTAACCATGGGGCTCCCAATACCCATGATACCTGGATACTTGTACAAGCCCAAAGTATCTGTATTGGACCAATACGACACTTGTATTGGTACCCGATATTTCATTGATACTTCAAGGGTATAAGTTTATCATATTTTACTTACTGGGTCCATTATTTCAAATAGCTTTTTAAATTTTCTTACCTCTCAACATAAAAAAATGTTAGAAAGGAAAGTAAGTAATGATAATTTCATTAATGCAAAAATAATTTAATAAAAAAAATAGGACCCCCGTATCTGTCTCCATATATGAGTCCTAGATTTTCGAAAGTGCAAAGTCGTATCTCCAATCCTGGTATCCGTGTCCGTATTCATATTTATATATGGGCATCATAGCCCAATATTGCAAATACACATTTTTTATTATCCAGCGTTGTTAACTAAAGAAGTACGTATGCATACATGAGCGAGTTTGTAGTAGAGATGCTGAAAGTACAATAGATTAGTCCAGTATATAATTGTTAAAAAAATAGAGAAGTGGGGACTTCCAGTAAAAATATCAATTGTAAGCATGGTTCAAAATAGCAGCTTTTGCTAATTATTAGATGTAATGGTTGAGGCCGCTACGCTATTTTGAAAATAATGGCGCTACGGTCTACGAGCTCGTAAAGCTAAGCAATTTTAATTTAAAATATTGTTTCCTATTTCTTTTCCTCAATAGCATTTCCTAAATTTTTTCCCTAGCATTCCATTTTCCCAATCACTAAAAAAACACAAAATTGGCTGCTACACAAGATTTGAATTTTTTTTACTACTTAAAAAACTCATGTCGCTACGCAACTACATATTGCCACAACCACTATGTATCGCTTGCCACAGGCCACTACGCCCGCCGCATCCACTATTTTGATCCTTAGACTGTAAGTGCAGTCCTTTCATGGGAAAATATTTGGCTCCATAAGAGCCCAATTTGCATGATTAAGTATGCGGGAATCAATGAAAAAGAGTCTAAAATAGAACATATTGTCAAAAGTATCTAGGATAAGCTGAGAATATGTCATATTGCTTACCAATTCCTAGCCCACGGTATGGAGCCAAAACACCCAGTGTCATAATGTAAACACGAACAGAACCAACTTCCTTCTTCTCAAGGCGGCATGCAATTGAACCAACACAGATATCACTATAGTATGCTGAAAGAGATCAATGAATATATGAGAAACCACACTATTGGCATAGTGTTTAATTTTTGAATCATTTCAATCAACCCAAACGCAAATCTCACCAAAATATAATTAAAACCGCAGCAGAAGAAAATCACTAATTGAATTTACTGCTCGACAAGCAGATATAGAAGTAAATATTAGCATAAAAATATCAAGAACAGGGAAGTAAACAGAAATACATAGATCAAAAGGGTGTAACACCAGAACTTGACCTCAACTTTGAGTTTGATGCCAGTTCACCATAAAGCTAGACAGGAACACCAAACCATCAATTCACGAAGACTCCAAATGTCCAGAAAATAGAACATTCGAATCTCCTTTAAGTCAACAAGAACTGAAGAACTAAGCCAATGAATTAGATAAAAGCAAATAATGGCATCAAATTAATTTGTCCTGTTAAAATATTTGCAAAGACATTTATCAGCATTTGTCTTCAGCATACATGTTACCCTACATGCTTTCAGATAATCCAATTAGCCAATAGTATCAAATCAAAAAGATCCTCAGAAAACACTAAGCAAGGCATAGAAAGGCGTCTTAAGCTACTAGTAACAACTAGTTTTGCTAGCACTGCCAATGAAATTGATAATGGAAAGTATCATTGGGTAGAATAGTTTTCACCTACACATGGTGTGCGTAGGGCCATGGGCACCATGCATCTGGAACCCCACAGAGGTGGGGGCCACCTATAAATTTGATAATGTAACTCTTCTCCTTGCTTGTGATAGATAATTTGGTGTGAGGGCAAGAATTTTCAGGTGAAAGCCTGACCTATCCCCACCATCTTCCACCCCGTCTCTACCAGCCCTGCATCATGATCCACCGTCTGCATCATGATGTAGTAGTAAATATTACTTGAAAGTTGAAATTCACTCTCAATTTCTTGGTAATTGAATACTACACTACCACTAGTAGTTTGTTGACCTTAAGTGTAACATTAATGATTAGTTCAAAATTATGGTTGCAATCCAAACTGTTAAATTTGTGATATTTCAGCTTATTTTAATATATACATATAAATCTATAATAAAACATACTTTACAATTTAGATAAGACAATGATATAGGATGTTATGACTTAAGAGAACGATATTTTCTTTAACATGTCTACTAATGAAAAAAAATGTTTTCTAGTATTATATAATATTCTGGATTTTTTAAGATCATTTTTCAAAATTTTTGGGGTTAAAATAAAATTCGCACTGCAATGGACCATGAATTGTGATGTAGCGTCATAAGCAATTTCAAGGTCGACTACGACTGCAATTTTAAACCATGATGTTAGGGCATTATTTAAAGGGATGTCGAGGGACGTTGTAATGCGCCGTATCCTAATTGTGTGCTTACTACTAGTTAGCACAGGGGGTTAGAATAGAGATTAGATGGTTTTGGGGAGAGTTTGGACCCAGTAAAGGGCTTAGAAGGGCCTAGTTGTAGCCTTGTCGAGCACAGGGGGTTACTTGTAATTTAAGATTCTAGTGGGTCTTAGAGACCTTGAGCATGGGAGTTGTATCCCTAACAACCTTGCGTTGCCTTTAGGCACTCTTGTTGGACTCCATTTCCTTGCAAACCCCATCTTTAATTAAAGTGTTAGAGCCAAGAACTGCCTTAGAAGGGCAGCTTGGCCCAACGGTAGAAGTTTACCGGTAGCATTCTGGAGGATGCGGGTTCAAGTCAAGGAAACAGCCTCTTCAAATGAAGGTAAGGCTACGTAAATCTTACCCTCCTTAAACCCCGCTATGCGGGAGTCTCGTACACTGGGCCGTCCTTTTTTTTTTTAAGCCAAGAACTTCCTTCTAAATATGAGAAACTCACTAAAACTATATAAGTCTTCCATTAAGTCATTTCATTTCATTTCCCTCTCAACTGCAATGAAGCGCTCTCTCTCTCTCTCTCTCTCTCTCTCTCTCTCTCTTGCAAGTAAGAAGTTCTAGATCTCATCAATCCAAGCTAGGAGGAGTCAATCCAAGCATCAAGAGCCTTGATCATCATCTTCTTCATCTAGACCTTTTCCCCCTTCTCAATTCTATTGGTTGAATTTCATTTGGGGAGCAATTTCCTTCCAAAACCCTTTCTTTCGTCTAGGTCTATGATTTTTTTGATAGGATCCTTGCATGCGTGATCTTTTAGCCCCAGTTCCCCTGTTCTTGGTGTAGGACCTCTTGTTGGGGATTCGATTGGGTTTTCTTGGAGGTTTTGCTGGAGATCTTGAGGATTCTTGAGGTTTTCTTGGAGCATTCTGCCTAGTTTTGGTTTAAGACACGTAATCAACTATAATTCCATAACATGCATGCCTGATTTCATTGATTTGATGGCTGATCTACTCTAGAATACCCTAATGCCACCTCGTTTGTGGTTTTTTAATGTCAATTACATGATAAAGGGTTGTTAATGGCTAATTTGGAAGAATTAGGGTTTACAAATGGAGGGTTAGACTCTACTTGTGTTGTATATGATGGAATTTTGCAAGTTTTTGTCGTTGGAAAGAAATTCTTTCCGAATTTAGAACCCGTGATTTTAGGGTTTCAGATCCAGGGTTTTATGACTAGCCGTAAATCCCTTCCAACTAACTGTAAGCCTTCAGAAAGCTAACCGTGAATGACCTATAGCTATAATTCTAGAATAGTGAAAACTCATATTTTGAACTATGGTTAGCACACAGCTAGCCACGACCTACCCACAGCAAGTCGTGGGGCTAACTGTAGTCTATTTCAGCCCTATTACAGTTAATTTTCCGGAGAGCTGAATTTTAGGAATTTTATACAACGGCGGCCATAAGGCTAACCTTAGTACACTCATGGCTAGCCGTACCCAAACCATAGTGATGCAGGCTAGACTATAAATCAGCCAACCTGTTGGGCCCAATCCATATGCTCAACAGATGTTATTTAGGGATATTATAAGAAGTTTACTTTGATTAGGATTAATAGTAGTCAATTCTTATTTTGTTTAGGCTAATTCTAATATTAGTAACTATGTTTCTTAGGAATCAAGCCAACTTCTCTATATAAAGGATGTTGGGCCTCATTGTTATCCATGCTTAGTTTTAATCAATAGAGTTCTCTTTTGAGAGATGTTATTTCTTATGGTGTTTTTTCCTCTTGTAAGGATGCTCTAGGGGCTGAATCCATCTTCATATTCGATCAATCATTCGGGAGATTGGTCTATTTTCTCAATCGCGGATTCGTGGCTGCGCCAATTGGTATCAATGAAGTTTTTGGAAACTCCAATGAAATTCAAGCAATTTGGTATAAATTTACATATGGTGATAGGTACTTTGAGAATGAATTCTATTTTGAGCAATTTCTTAATTTGAAGCAAGTAAACTTACTAGTTGATGAATATATTGGCTAGTTGTGAGAGTTGCACGATACTTGTGCATTACAGGAGAATAATATACATGATTTGGCTCATTATATCAGAGGGTTGAGAATAGATATCTTCGAGAAAATGAATTACTACAAAACCAGTCATGAGGCATACTTAAAAGCCCTTTGTGTTGAGCATATGTTTAGGCGATCTGAAGTTTCAGGCCCTGATGACCAAAGTCCCTTAGTTTTCCTTCATCGGAGCCCTTTAGTTGCGGAAAATGCAAAGGATGATGATGTTGAGAATCTACCTCCTATCTCTCAAATATGAGTTAGTTACAAGGTAGACATTGTAATGTCATTATTGATGGTGGCAGTACCATAATGTTATATCCCAAGAAGCAGTTGATAAATAGCAATTGTCGACAACAAAGCACCCAAAGCCTTATCAAGTTGTATGGGTAGATGATTATGCTCTTCTAGTCTGGCAACAGTGTATTGTTTCAATCAAGCTTGGTTCTTATGAAGATTATGTTAAGTGAGATATTATCCCGATGAATATTGTCCACATCTTACTTGGTCGTCCATGGTTCTATCATCTTACAGTTATGTAGGACAAACCCATAGTCCCCCATGGGTTGAACCGTATTTGGGTCCAGCCCACCTATCTTAATCTATTTAGAATTTTTATTTGGTTATTTGTGTTTTAAGTTATTTTAATAAGATGTTTTAATCGTGGCTGTCAACTTGATCGAATGGTCCAAATTAGTCCTAGATGCAGGGCAAACCCATGATCCCCAATGGGTCGACCCGTCTTTGGGCCCAGCCCACTTATCTTAGTCTATTTAAGAATTTTATTTGGTTATTTGTATTGGAAGTTATTTTAATAAGATATTTTAATTGAAGGGCGGCTTGACCCAATGGCAAAGGCTTACCGGTAGCGTCCTATGGGATGCGAGTTCAAGTCACGAAGACAGCTTTTTCAAAATAAAGATAAGGTTACCTACATCTTGCTCTCCCCATGCCCCGCTATGTGGGACCCTTGTGTACCGAGCCGCCCTTTCTTTTTTTAATTGTGGCCGTCAACTTGATTGGATGGTCCGGATTAGTCCTAGGGTTTGCCGTTTATCTATGCAATCATTGTGAAGCCTCTTTGGCTAATAGTTAGTTATTGATGATTCATGAAAAGTAGTGGGATCTTCCCCAAATTTCTTCGAATTCTCTTCGAAATCCCTAACGCCTCTTGAATTAGAGTTTGGTGCGAGCCCAATTTCTCGAATGCCTCCAATCCATCATCTTTACCGTGCCATCACAATCACCATCACCAATGGCTATATCAGATCCACACCATCTCCATCAGTTGAGAACCACATCCATCAAATCTGACCAATCGACCACCTCCACACAACCTTAAAACCTCCCCCCTTCGCCAAAACCCTAATCCAACCTTCCCAGAAATCATCCCAAAACCCTATTAAGAAACCCTCAATCCACTGAAGTCCCAGAGCTCATCTTCAAACCAAACCCCTTCCTGGCCAGATCCATACAACCCAACTAGTCACCATATGCCCCTTTCCAGAACTCCAGAACCCTATCAACCATGCAACCATCACCTCTTTGGCTAATAGTCAGTTATTGATGATTAATGAAAAGTTGTAGCATCTTCCTCAAGTTTTTTCAAGTTCTCCTTGAAATCCCTAACGCCTCATGGATTAGAGTTTGGTGAGAGCCTAATATCTCTAACACCTTTGTATCAGAGTTTGGTGAGAACCCAATTTTTCCCTCTATCTTCATCTTCCACTTTGCTTGCCCTGCGAATTCATTTCGTTTTGCATTATACAGTCATCACTAACCATGCGGATAATACTTACACTTTTACATGGAATGGAAGATGAATTCATTAGCGGCCTCTAGAAACTCCATTCTCATCACCACAAGCCACTACCCTTGCATCATCACCTTCCACAAAAAAATCAAAGGAAGAGCCAAAAGATGCAATTAACATCATAATTGCACCAAAGGAGATGCCAACCATGACAACTGACATTCATGATGCAACAAATGCACAAGGTCAAGGCAATGTTGATCTCATAGAAAATTTAGAACACGATAGTGATAATCAAAAGCCACAAAAAGTTGCGAAAGAATAAGAACAAGTAGCCATTACAGAATTTGATCAGGCTAGCAACGACACGGAACATCCTGAAGATCTAATTGTAACTCCACTTCCAGTAACTCACATTAGGTCATCAGAAGTCAAATCAATCGTTCCAATCATTTCAAAAATTGATCAAGTTGTTGAAGTTCCCCATATTGACTTTATCTTCAGGGATCAGACATCTTCAGGGATTAGACATGGATGATAGACGGCCAACAATTGCAGCATCTACTGGTCCATTCATACATCTGAGCTCCATGTCGAGATCAGCAATCAAGACAATTCAGATCTACTTTTACACGGAGGACAAGAATGCAACCAGATTCCAAGCCATGTCATGCATATGTGGGTCAAAAGAAAAAGCAGAAGTTTGTGAGACTAATTTTTGACCTAGGAGGAAGTTTTCCCTCACTTTGTAGTCGAACTCCTCTTGGCATTTCTCAAGTTGGCAAATTTGTCGGAGTTGAGTTTTTCCAAGCTGGGGAGAGTTGATGCAGGCCAAAGCCAGATTATAAGACGGCCAACCCGTTGGGTCCAATCCATAAGCCCAACAAGAGATCCATTTTTTTAGGGATATTATAAATAGTTTAGTTTGATTAGGATTAATATTAGTCAATTCTTATTTCGTTTAGGCTTGTTCTAATATTAGTAACTTTGTTTCTTAAGAATCAACCCAACTCTTCTATATAAAGGATTGTAGGCTTCATTGTTATGCATGCTCGATTTTAATCAATAAAGTTCTTTTTTGACATGTTATCACTTTTGATCCTCTTGTGAGGATGCCCTACGGACTGAATCTATCTTTGGATTTGATCAATCATTTGCAAGATTGGTCTATTTTCTCAATTGTAGATTTGTGGCTGCGCCACATGGCTAACCGTAAGCCTGGGTTTCTTTAAATGCAAAATTCAGACCTTAGGGCCTTTGGACTAGCTTGGAACCCTTTATCCACGTCATGTCCTATTGTTAATTAATTGTAGGACTATCGTAGGAGGTGTTTCAGCTGATATTCACCTATGGGTTGCCCAAGCTTGTTTAGATCGATGCTAGGTCAAGTGTACAAAGGTTTACAGCCTTTGATGTTGTTTGACTTCAAAACGCCAACGACAGAAATCAAATTGGACATCAGGGACCCTAACACTACATGGGTTTAAATGGCATTAGACACGTGCAACCTAAAGCTAGGTTGGACCTTGTCTCTTGTCTACCTTGCAATGACTCGTGGTATATCTACATTATCCATTATATTTCTATTCTGACATGACTTGGACATGCTTCCTTACTTTTTATACATGTTACACTTGTTCATATTATTGTTAGTGTCATATTTGATGTTCTCATGTGTTGAATTGTACCTCCGACATGGACCTAGGATGGACATAGTGACCCATGTTTAATGTTGGTGTAGGCCAAACTATGGTTCGGCCAACCAATTAGACCTAGTCCAAAGGCCCCACAGGAAATCCAGTTATTTTGGAGTCTTAATTAAGTAGTTTGATTTATTAGAAGTATATAAATTAGGAGTTATTTGATTTGAATTGTTAGGCAAGTTTCGTGATTAGATTCCTTTATTATTTAGGAAATTCTTGGTGTCCAAGTTGTCCAAGGATGATTATGTCTCAGTTGTAATACAATTCGTATTATCAATTAAATCAGAGTTTTCTGAGCTTTGAGATTCTCTCTTCAGTTATGATGTTTCTACTCACCGTGAGTGTGCCCTAGTGGCTGAATCCTTCATTGCATTCGATCAATCCTTCGGGACATTGATCTATTCTTCAATCGTGGATCCAGGGCAGCATCAAATAAGGAATTGTCATATCACTTGTTTTTACTCACATTGATGGCCTAGACCTAGATGGACTTATAGCTAGTGCTACACTCTTGTTGTACTCACCCTTGCTAGCTAGATTGGAATGTGTAGCCCACCCTTGTGACCTTATCCGACTAAGTTATTATTGGCCCACGTGTTGGCGCTACTTAGCTCACATGGATTGCCACTTAGCTAGTTATACATGTTTAGATTTGTCTTAGCTGGTTCACATTATGTCAATTGAATTACTTGCACCATCATGCCCAGATATTCTTGTTCATTGCTCTCTTATGATCTATATGTCTTCAATTGTACATTTGATGCAACATGCTAATGTTATTATACTTGTCCACTTGCTCTAACTTGTTAACCTTGGCATTGTGAGAGACATCACCTCCACCCTTTTCCCGGAGATAGGGGCGTTGGAAGAGCCATTGACGGGGTTAGTATAGTGGTCTCCAGGCAACGTTGAGTAGGCATCTTCTCGCTTGGAGAGGCTACACCTTGAGTTTTGGAGATTACTATTGGCTAGATACACTTGTTTAGTTGAGGATGAGATTTTGATAACTCATTGTAATAATCATTGAACAATTACACTTCTGCATTGCAGTTTATTACTTTGGACTAGCTATGCTCTGACATCATGTGACCATTTATGGATGCTTGATATACTTGGCCTATGATATCATTTACTTTTATTGCTTTTGTTGAAATATGACATTTTATGTTGGATTTGTGCAAAACCTTACACCTGATATCCTGTGGGAACCCGGTGCAGGGCATAAATTGCCATGACCTGTAGACCCCGCAACTGTCACACCCCAAAATTTGGAGACATTCTCAGAGGTCCAGTTTGGAGGCGTGACAAATGTTTAATTCAGCTTTGTTATCTTTCAGATATTATCGATAAAAGTTGCTAGTTAGGCAATTTGTTTTCTTCTCCTACTGGTTTTGAGTTATCTCCCAAAGGGTTGAAGATATCTATTATGGAATTTCATAATCAATGGTATGTGAATCTCTACTTTTCTCCTTGTTTGAGTGGATTTTTTGTTGATTGAAAATCAGGGAAACTTGGGCTAACAATCGAGTGGATTTGGCTCTCTTGAATGCATCAGAATCTCAGTAGGAATAAGATCTTAGATAGATAGGAGTAGAACTTTGAATTTTAGTAGAACCTTGAACTAATTAGCACTTTTGAATTGGAAAGCTCCAACCTAAACAAGGTTCGACCAAAGTCAATTTTGCACAAACAAAGCTCTAGGTTTTAGGTACAGCCACACAATAACATATTGCATTGATGATTCAGTATAATGAATTAAATATGATATAGATTTTCATTTTTTAAAGTAAACATTAGGGGATCTCTGATCTACCCCTTGACAGGGAGGTGTCTTACCAATGAACCTTCAGAGGGTTGGAAAATTAGAGTGGATTATTTGGATGTACCCATATTGCAGCAAATGATATTAGCATTTGGCCTAATAGACGGCTACCCCACTTCCACTGTGCTCAAAATTTGTAATAGAAATCAGAAACCGCACAAGGTGAAAAGCAGAGAAATCAGTAAAGCAACAAAATTGAAATTTGGGGCGCGCAAAAACTCTCCTTTCATTCAACAAAAACACATATACTAAAAATAAAAGAAGACCCATCCTAAGAAAAAGCCCCAAAAGACCAATCCATAAAAATTCCAGCCCAAAGAAGCACCAAAAACAAATCCCAATCCCTCTAACCACTCCCCAATCTAAAAAATATCAAGAGATAATTGCATTTCATGACACCCCATCTATCCCAAGCATTTCATCAAACAGTATTCGTGCACTACAAAATTCATCAGAGTTTGGCATCCATACTGATCGAAATCGAAAACCCACAACCAACTTCATCAGAAATACAAAACCCAAGAAAAGATTCGCACCTAGCTTGGTGAATTCTCCGGACGAAAGGGCGTCTGCATAATATTTTTCGTTGTAGCGAACGGGAAAGAGAGCTGTGTTGAGCTTCTTCAGCTGCATCACGTTCTTGTCTCTTACCCAATCCAAAGATATCACAAACTCGCGACCCGCCCCCATCTCCCCCTGTTCCTGCAATCACTTCAAATTCTATAGAACAAGATCGAAACGATCAATAACATAACAAACGTATACAAACAAAATCTCGCTCTCTCTCTCTCTCTCTCTCTAACCTCTCTTTCTTCCCTTCTTCTTTTCTTACTACACTGTTGGTGGAGTGCGGTGTCGTTGTCTACAATCTCCATGTCAGAGTAGAGCCAGCCCTTTTTAAAAGGCCTGCCACCTTAACGACCAGGGCAGGACCCAGCTTGGCTCGGCTTGATCAAGACAAGCCGGGTTGAACCCTGTGAACAGGCCAAATCCTTCGGAGGAACTTGCACTACCTAAGCTCTTATTCTGCTCTTTTTTATCCAAGTTAGGAGTAGGGCTTGAGCTACGAAAAGAATAAAATCAAATTTTAATTTTTTTGGGTAGATAAGACCTTTTACTCTACTACATATGATTTGGTAGTTGGATGATGGCTTGGCTATGATTTACCACCCTGGATTAGACTATTTGATATAATAGTATTAGTGAATGTCATTTTTCTCAACTTGTTGGTTTTATACCCTTAATAAAATGCATAGTATTGAATTAATGGATTAGGATGAATTAAATACCATAGGAATAGATAGATGCGAGATATATACATATAAACTTGAATTGTCTCGTAATTTCCTCTATTGCATGGCATTAGGTTTTTGTTGCACTTTGTTTCCTAGGCAGTGGCCCATCCAAGAGGTGGGAGATTAAAATTGAATCTAAATGAGAGGCTAAACGCACAAATATGCTTGTATTAACCTACATATGTGGTAAGTATACATAGATAAACTAGTGTGAGAAAGATGCATAAGAATCGTGCATGACTTATTTACATTAAAATCACAAAAGGATTGCATGAAATTCATATAAGAATCGCATTTATAGTCAGTATAAGAAATTAACATGTTCAAACAAGCCCATACATGCTCAAAGAAACTTATATAGATATATAAATTAAGAAAAATATAAGGTTCAGCTGAGCCAGTATTAGCCAAGCCTAGCCCTCACAATGGCGAGCAGGCAAAGTTTTCTTCAAGCACCGCCCTGCAGTTTCTAAGAAAAACAAAAGCTCTAGTTTTACGGGCGTTTTTGAGCGCCAATCTGGGTACCGACATTGGAGGGCCCAATAAATAGTCCTATAGTAATTCCGGTTGCCCATGATGTCTTTGATATACTGTGTGGGAAATTAATTTATATACTTATATTAATTAAATATAGATATTTTTTTTTATCTACATGTGCACTCAATTCCATCCAAATAAATTAGCCTATTTGAATCAATTCCTGTTATTCTAATTCCATGCAAACAAACATGTCTATTTGTTCCATGCAAATAAACATACTCATTTGAATCAGTTACTTCCTATACAGGAAGTGCTAGTATGAATCTATCCCTCACACGATGATGAGGGATACTTCCAGATTTGGATATATTAATGTGCAAAAGTAAAAAAACATTCCACTTTTTTATATAGCCTTTTGTCTTTTACACATTAATATATCCAAATATAGAAGCGTCTCTCACTATAGTGTGAGAGATTGATTCATAATAGTATTCTCCTCCTATGTATATCTCATTTTCATGAGAACAAAGATAGGCCCTTTTTATTAGTGAGTTCCTATCTATTTCACTTACAGCTAAGTAAATAGGCCCATTTGGCAATAAATTCCTATATATTCAAATTCCATGCAAATGAATATGCTCATCTAAACCAATTAATTCCTGTGTGCAGTCCAATTACAAGCAAGCATAATTAAATACTTAATATGTATTCCAACTCCATTTGTACCCAAGGCCATTACATCAATGAATTCCAATGCCTTCCTAATTCCATGCAAACAAATAGACTGGCTCCTTTGACAATGGATTTTCATGTATCCAATTCAATGCTGAGTACAAAGGTCCAATTCCATACAAACGAAGGAGACTATCTAATAAAGTCCATTCGAATGCATAGATGAGAAGGGGCTAAAATACTATTGCAAACCCGCCCATGTGAAAGAGAGGCTTTGATGCCCTAAGGGATGTGCAATGAATATACATGCCCTTGCGCATGTAAATTCTTCTACTAAGATCTCTTAGGTGTGAAATTTTCAACAAAAATGCGGGTCATTAACACACCAAAATTGATACATCAATTACTTACGTCTATGAGTGCAAGCAAATATCACATGAATAAGTGTTACATCAAATGAATAAGTTTTACACATTATGTAACGTTACATATATATATATATATGAGTGCAAACAAATAACTCTATTTCAAATAAGCTATCATTACTTTCAACGGAAGAAAATTTTAACTTAAGTTGTTCATTTAACGTAAGAATATAGGGCTAGCTTAGTTGGTTGGATGCTCTCTTATTGAGTTCTTTTCTTGCATGAACAGTCTTCCTTCATGCACAGCTACTTATCCCGTAGAGTTAAAATAGAAGAACATAGAAATATTCTAGAGGATTTTACCACAACAATCATGTTAAGGGACTCTAAAACAAAAAAACCTCCTACTAGACGTGGGTACACTTTTTTTTGTCTAATTGGGAGCATCGAACTCGCCAAGCGGAGCACTGAGCAGCGTCTTCCTTGAGGCGGGCTACGGAGAAGGAGACAGATATGAAAGGATTTGAAAAGAAATCTCTGGTTAAAAACAAAAGCAAGGGTTTTGGATTAAACAGGCATAATAGAAATATGCTTGAATTCGTTTCTGTGTATAAACTATAAAGAACCCAGGCGAGAAAGAGAAACTAAAACGTTTCAAATTGGCTTTGCATAGGTGGGCCACACACTTGGATAGAGAGGAGAGACGGATTCTCTCTGGATCTACCTCATCGTTGCCGCAGATCGAAAAAAACAGGGGGCTGGGGATTGATCTCTGCAGGAGGGAAAAAATTGAAGAAGGCCTAGGCACTGTCGTCATCGTAGCCCATTGCTTCCGGAGAATAGCGCCGTCGGTCATCGCCAGTCGCCACCTTCTCAACCGGACGCCGCTGCTGCTGTGTTTCCCATCGGAGAGGAAGAAGATAGGAGGATCTAGCTCGTTGTTTGCATTAAAAAAACAAAAAGCCAGTTCCCATCGAACTCACCGAAAGTGTAAACCATGGTGAGTTGGCGAGTTCAATGCTTCTCAATTAGATGACATGTGGTGCACGCACACCTAAGGTTAGGTTTTTTGTTTAGGGTCATTAGACGTGAACTTTTTGATAAAATCCTCAATAATCTACTTCAATTATGGCACAACACTACATGATGAGTTTCGATTTTTATTACTAAAAAGGGAATGCACTTGTTTGATTGAATGCATTCACGTAGTGAACTTAATTGATACTGGCACAATAAACCATGCTAAGCATGAGTATGACCTATATAGCTAGGGTCCTCATTCCATTTTACTATACTTTTTACATTGTTTCTAATAAAAAATTACATGTTAATATTGTGTAGTGTAGTAGTTAAAATTGTTATTTAAATTGGCAAAAGATTATAGACTCAAATCTCAAAGCTCACATTTTTTGCCATTACCAAGGCTCAATAAAAAAAAGTCAAAATTGATTCCAAAACCTTTTAACTTAATATATTTTAATTGATCTTAATATAAGTAGTTAGTCAAAAACGTTCATGCAATTCAAAAAAATACTCATAGCCTTCGTAGGAGGCAAGATTATATTTTAGTATTTATCTGTATTTGTCTTCTTTACCCCGTCATTGTCCCCACCACCCCAAATTCTGATAATTAGAAGAGTTACTTTCCAAAAGCATGGGTGCATGTACAATTACAAGATGTTGAAGATGGGAGGAGAGTGATGTAGATTGAACAATAGGTCGTATAATAATTTAGCAAAGATCACCACTATTGATTTTATTGTTTCACATTTTAGTAAATTTACAAGTGCATTTAGCAAGATTATCGATTTCCAGATTGTGGGCCGAAAGACCAAAATGTAAAGCACACCAACAGATTGTGTGAACCCACTACTCCTTGTGCAATTAATATTTTATTGATTTTAGAATAGACCTTACCAAGATGGCTCGTTTTAGGAATTTCCAACAAAAAGAACTATAGATCTTTGGAAAATGGCAAGATCCTTTTATCCCGAGTTGTTTGTTTATAGGGTAGAGTAAAGTTTTAAAAAAATTTAAAATTTCCCCCTTCTTTTTAAAAAAAGTAAAAAAAGCACCCACTAAATTACAAATAACATCTACTTTTTATACAAAAGGTAAAAATAATTTCTTATCAAACAACTAAAAACTAAAATAATCATAACCCAATCATATTTTATTCTTTTTTTATTTTGGATTTACTCTACTTTACTTTACTTTACTCCACAAACAAACATAAATCTATGCTAAAAGAGTTGACACAACTTCTAAGGAGAAGATAAATCAACTTTACTTTTTGTCTTGCAAATTTGGTTCAAGTCACGATTAAACTTTATATTGGTGAATGAAGCACAAAAGATGTTTGGTGCCATACCCCAAATGTTGTTTTGAGCTAAATTTACAAATGCGTAAGATCTCCTTACTATTTTTGGGTTTATGTCTTATATTCCGAGTTCACGGGATTGGTCAATAGGGTTAGTGTTGGACTGGGCTTTGGGTTAGGGGTATTTTGGTCTTTGCATAGGAGTTTCTTAGGGGCTAAGAAAGAGAGAGTTATATATATGATATAACCTGTAACCTTAGAAAATAAGTAGAAGAGTGCAGTAAAAGTAAAAGAGTAAAGTTCTCTTTTAGCCGTGGATATAGACACATCACCGAACCACAAAAATTCCTCGTGTGTGTTCTTCTGTGCTTATCTCTTCTTGTGTGTGGTTTTGATTGTCGATCGCGGGTTACGTGCTTCCGTATGTGCACAATAATTTTAAAAGCTAATATCTTAAAACTTAAGAGTTTTGTAAGTAAAAAATTTAATCCACAGGGCCGAATTTTTGAAATAAAAAGATCACAGGAATTCAAGTTGGTAGCTTAAATGACAGTGTCAACTTCAAACAACCAAAACTTTTGATCGAGAAATTGTATTGTGACATACAAAGTAAAAGTTTCGAAGCTATCAATTCAACTTGTTATGCCATAGACAACAACTTTATCATTTGAGGTGAAATGAGGCTTTTTTATTGGTTAAAATATAATCTTTGTGCAAAACTTACTATTTATATTAAGTTTTTATTTTTTATTTTATTTGAGGTTTGAGTTTGAGTCTTGAATTTCCATGGGAGGCCTTGAAAAATAACTTAGAATTAATTCAAGGGTTTATATGTAATTTGGTATTGAAGGGCTGCTATATATAACTCAACTTTATGTTGCTATTGAAGGAATAGTAGGATTTCTTTTAGGGCATGTTTCTTTAGTGGAATTCTTGACAGGAATTCTGATTGTCTGGGAATTCTAGAATTCCTATCAGGAATTCCTCGTTTTTTTTAGAGGGATTCTTAGCATCCAACAAGAATGTTAAATATTAGAGGGACTCCTGGTATTTGTAAATGTTAAATATTAGACATTTGTAAAACCCACTCTCCAACAAGGGTTTCAAGATTGCAAGCTCTCAGGAACTTTGGGAGACAAACCCCAAACTGCTCCAGCGCTCAAACAGTCACCTTCAATCTTGATTTTCAGATCACGGCGGAGAGGAATAAGGTATTCTTCTACTTCCTCCGCATGTATAGATGGTTCATGTGATTTTTCGCATCCATCTTTCCATTTTTTTTTCTTTGCTTTTCATAGAGGGTTTGATTTCTATTTTTTCTCACATTATTCTCTTCTAATCTTTGATTCTCAACTTGATCTCTACATCATTTTTGTCTAAATGAGATCAATCAACATCTTTAGGTTTTCTCTTTCTCATCTTCACATGAGTTTTTTTTCATAGATTTACACAGATTAATTACCATACAGAGAAGGTGCTTGACCTTTTTTTTGGGTTGTGTTCTGTTTGGGAAGGCAACAAAATCCAACCAATGTCTGGAAAATCAAGGAAAGTGGAAAAACTTTGTAGTTGTTTTTGGAGATCATATGCTCTCTTTGGATCAGTTGTTACATTTATATAGCTTGGATTTGTTAAAAAAGACACAATCATGGACCTTTTATCTCAATGAACGTCTTGAACAAAGTTCCTTGTTCATGTGTTTTTCCTTCCATTTCATGCGCATTTATGGCTTTACCGTAAATTAGCCTACAGCTTAGCCGTATTAAGCCTACGGGTAGGATACGGCTGGTATATGACTTAGCCGTAGCTCAATTCACGGCTTAGCCGTGGATGAGGCGTAGAGAAATTCCTTATTTTAGGGTTCTCAGGAAAGTTCGCCATAGAATGTCTTATGGCTTGATTACGGGAGGGTTACGACTTAGCCGTAGTTCAGTTCACAGCTTAACTGTTGGTTGGCCGTAGTTCAATTGTGGGTTTTGTGCTATCTGGATTTTGAGCCATAGAGACTTACGGCTTAGCTGTGGGCTTCACCGTAAGCTTCAGAATTTCTGAAAACGGTTCTGGAGCGCGAGTTCAACACAGAACTCCTTTTTTTTTTTTCGGTTCCTTAAGAAGTGAGTCTTTATTTTTTTTCATTCAGAAATGTAGCTTGTTTTGTTTGATGGTTTTATGATTTCTTAATGTTCTTGTTTGGTTTCTTTATTAATTGTGTTTGGACTTATTATTGTTTGGCTTCTTTAGATTTTAGTTCTCTGGAGATATTTTTAGTAATTTTAGTTATTTCTCCTCCCATCCTTATTCCAATTGATGCTCTTAGTTAAATACTAGTTGATAAATGTAATTGTGTTTTTCCATTGCACGATTAGACATAATAAAGTCAATGAATATTCTCAGTGAGATTTACAAGCTTAATTCTTAATGGAAGGTATTATATCCTCCTTAGAATAAGGATATTTTTAATTTAATGTGATATTAGTGATTTAACATGCTATTTCACATTATCATATTTATGCATAAGTATTGAATTACAACATAATCACACAAAAGACGATTTATTCCAGCTATTGTTGCCGCAGTGGTTGCTTGTTGCCAGTTGGCTGTACTATGGTTTTCCTTAGAAGATGAACGACCTAGGAAGCAACGTCGTATTTCATATTTGTCAGGTGAAGAGGGGGTAAAGGAGCTAGTATCCAGTGATGGGCCTCAGTGTCATGAAAACTTATGTATGAATCCTAACTGTTTTATAAAATTGGGCGATACAGTTATGCAACGAGGACCACTTGAAAACACTTGAGTAATGACCATAGATGAGCAGTTAGCAATGTTTTTGCATACATTGGCCCATAATGTTACTAATAGAGTCATTGCTAATCGATTTAACCATTCTGGTGCCACTATTAGTTGATATTTTCATAACGTATTACATGCAATCTGCAAGCTGTCACGACCCGTGCCCAGGCGATCGGGGGTTAGTCAAAATCTAACCAGTGACACACATACTCCCGTGCATATGTACTTAGATTCAATCTAGATGTACACGCACAAGGGAAAATCACACGTGCAAACATGTACCCGGAAGCTGTAGGTATCAAACCGAAACACGAAATATACAGGAAAATCAATTGAATGATATCCAACTGGTACATACAGGTCGGAAATATAAAAACGGAATTCAATCACAAAGATACAAAACATGACTAATATCAATGACAGAAAAGAAGGCAATATGCAAATATGATAATGTCGCACTCTCCGCAACTCTGAAGAGACCGCTGAAGTCTCCCAAGCAAACTGAATGACCTACAAGAACTCGGTTGGGGTACCTGAGCTTGCAACACTAAGGACAATATGTGAATACAACGATTCAGCGAAGTATAAGCAGTAACAAGTTAACACATGTGGTCTCTAATAGGATAAAAGACATGAATAATCATAACATTTCAATTTAGTCGTCTAGGCAATTGTGCATTCAAATTAACATATACTCTTTGAATCAATGTGTATGTAACATAACATGTACATACTAGGTGGCTCCTACGTGCACCATATGCTCCCAAATAGGGATCTTATATCCATGTAGAGAACACTATGAGTCAGATGGGTCTCGGTTTCCTGGGGTCCGGAGTCCCCAAGACGTTTCCTTCTGCAGTAAGGCCATGTAAACTATACCAAAGTCACCCCGTCGGGATCCTAAGGCTGAGGCTCAGTAGTGTCAGACCATATCGAGTCAACCAATATAAGAACATGCATATCATAACGTGCATATCATTACGTGCATAGCTTAACATGTATATCTTATCAGAACGTGACGTGCATGTCTTGTTAAGCATATATCAAACAGATGCAAGAGGTCATATGGGTTCAACTAATCAACAACCACATTAACCTTAGCAGATCAAACAATATAATGGAGACCAACAGAGTAGAAAGCATTAGGATAACCAAGGATGAAGGCATCTTAACTCATGTGTATCAAATAGTAATATCGAACATGTAAGACCGTTGTTCCACCCGGGATTAACCATGGATAGAGCTAGGAATATCCAATCATGTGCCTCAGCGCAGAACGCGAATAAGAGGGCAAAGACCGAAGCCAAGATGCAATGCAAATCAGATTATCTTTCGGGAATCACGATCTTTTACTAGCCAATCTTATTCTAGTTATCCAGTGTTTCTAACCGTGTATGATGATGTAGTTTTAAGTTGTCCGATGCACCATTGTCTAGTGTTGCAGTGTATCTGGAATGTGCACCGAAGTCCCTTAAACCAACACCCATGGGAAGGTGTTAAACAACCGGATAACGTGAATGAATGAATCGCAACCATCGAGATTATCCATGTCATACATTCATATCATCGGGCAAGTCTAGGTGATCCACATGCTATCATGAAGGCCATATCAGTCTCTTCCTTAATCTTATCCAGTTTTTAAACATTGCTTAGGGGTGGTACGACTTAGCTGTAGGTGAACATACGGTTTAGTCGTAGGCATCTTACGGCTTAGTTGTAATATGCACTGCGGCTTCACCGTGGTTCCCTTTACTGTTCATCCGTAATTACGATTCACCCGTATTTTGTTCTACGGCTTAGTCGTGTGCTATTCTACGGTTTAGCCGTCGCTGGGCTGTAGAAGGTCTGTCAATTGCTTACTTTCAGTTAATCCAGAAAAAGTCACCCTGTACTGATCTACGGCTGGGTCACGGCTTAGCCGTAGGACAATATACGGCTTAGCCGTGATACACATGAAGCATTTTCTGAACTGATTACAGAAACACTGAAACATATCCGAACTGACGAAATCACATGTAATAGAGGGAAACGAACACAAGAGGGGCTGTAAACGTCATTCATAAGCAAGAATACACTACTTAATCTTAAGTAAACACATACCCACATGTTTAGCCAAGTTATGCTTATACTTGCCTTCAAATGGGGTCTACACACTCTTTGTTATCCTTGGGTTCAATTCACGTGCTAGCATGCTCCTAGCCACCATGCATGCAAAAGGGGAAGAAACAAGAGAGAGACGTGAATGCATGAAACAGTGGCTGACTGAAAAGTGAAGGAGAAGAAGATGAGATGCGAGGAAAACTAGAGCTCACCTTCAACCACACATGATTGAGGGACCAAACCTGGACATGCATAGCTATCCCTGACTTGCTCGACAGAAAGACAGGATGAACGAGAAGAAGAAGCCTCGAGGGAGAGAGAGACAAAACAATAAGAGAGAAGGAGAAAGTCGATGGACTTATAAAGATAAACATAAAAGCCAATTTGCAATAGAGTCCAAGCATTCAGACTATTTCCAGTTTGAGTCATTGGCGGTCTAACGGAAACAATTGACATATTTGGCAAACGATGTAGTTACGGGAATCAACAAGCGTACCAAAAGACACGCGTTGAAGCCAAGATGATGCATGAATGACGACATCGAACAAAATCGAATATTACGAAAAAGGGCTTATGTCTATCTAAACCAGGTCAAACTCAACCCAACTACCTATCCATAACCCGAAACCAAACAAAAACACGAGCAAAACACAATTAGCAACCAAGTCATCTGGAATTAGCCGCTAATCCAGGTCAAACTAGGTCGGAGTGTTACACAAGCTCTATCCAAATTATGTTCAAGTTCTGGAGAATGCCCCAACTCCACTGCAAATTAGGACAAATACTATATTCTATCCATATTTTAAGGTTAGTTCTTTTAATTGATTTACTTTTTTTTATTTATAATTAAGTATAAATAAAACCCTTATAGATTTTCACTATATATATAACTTTTTCGTTCAATTAATAGGAGTGCATAGATGCATTAGATGGTACACATGTGCCCACCCATGTACCATTTTCGTTGCAAGCTAAATATCGAAATCGGCATGGCCAACTATTACAAAATTGTTTTATGGCATATGGATTCAACATGCTATTTCACTATGTGCTTGCGGGATGGGAAGGATCTGCAAGTAATGCTACTGTGCTTTTCTTTGCATTGAACAGAGGTGATAAACTAGCAGTACCAGAAGGTATTGAAACCTCACAAAAATATTTCTAAATATTTATATGCATAGTTTAAGTGTATATGCACACTTAAGTGAATTCTAATTTTATTTAGTGGATGTTGGTTTTAGTAATGCACCCAGATTCTTGACACCTTTATAGAGGTGTGCATTACCATCTAAGAAAATTTGAGAAATTCCCTCCAGTTAATTCTCATGAATTAACTTTTTAATTTACGGCACTCCCCATTGCGTACCACCATAGAACGAGTGTTTGAAGTTGTTCAAAATCACTTCTCAATTCTACGCAAGCCACACGGTTATTCGCTGACCACTTAACAAGATATTGTCTTTGCTTCTACTGTCCTCCATAACCACATAGTTATGCATAGTGCAGAAGATCCAATGTTTGAAACACTTTCTACAACAACAACATCTAGAGCTGATCCTCCCTTGAGAAGAAACCGAAATACAGAGATTGTCCCAAGTTCCAATAGAGATAGTTGGCAAGCATTTTGGGACTCAATAGCTGGGCAAATGTGGCATGATTACGAACAGCAACAAGAAGAAAATGACCAGTGATAAAGGCTGAATATATCTTTTTTGCATTACATTTTGGCTGGTAAAGGTTATAATAGAATTTTGATATGATGCAGGTTCAATGAATCATGGTATACTTCCATTGTTGTTTTTGATGATGTCAAAAGGTCCTTTAATAAGAAAAATGTCTAGTTATTTTTTTGTACTGTTTAGATGCATTTGACAATTTATAGTTATTAACTTTTTTTATGTAAATGTTGATAAGAAAGATAACTTTCTAAAAACAAAATTTCTTATTGTTTTTATGATAATTAAGATGGTATGATTTAGTTTATCTTTATGTTAAATGGTTGAATAATTGTCAATGATCACATCCCAATAGGGTCATAGAAAAAAGATAATTTCAAATGAGATCCCAGAGCAGAGAGAGTTATAATGGACACCCTTCTAGAAATGAAGCTTGCGGGAAGGAAAGTTGAGAAAAACTTCAACAATACTTCTTGGGAAGAAGCAATAACAAAGGTAAAAGAAAAAAACAGGAATGGAACTTACTACTAGCAATGCCAAAAATAAGTACAAAAATTGGCAGACACGATATGGAGAAGTGAAACAACTTTTGAGTATGTCTGGTTTCGGATGGGATGATACATTAAAGATGGTAATAGCTGAAGAAAATGTTTGGGACAACTTGGAACAGGTAAATTTAGCAACTTCAATTTGCAATTAAGCCAATAAATTTTCCCTTATATTTCCTTTCAATGAATTACATTCTAATCAAATGAACTTGGTACAGACAAAGAGCAAGCTGGCCAAGTACAAATGTATCACTGCAAAGTTCAATGAGGAAATTCATGATCTCATCGCTGATAATATTGCTGAAGGTGAAATAGCCCTTATTGGAATTGAAATGTGCCAGATAAATGCTCTTGAAATGGTGATGGATGATGAGAATATCAATAAGAATTCTGGAATACAACCAAATGGATTGGATGCTATGGATGATCAGAATCTGCATCAACATAGTGTAAATTAACCTAGACATACAACTCTCCCATCAGGACAAACTGGCACTAGTAGGACAAGCAAAAAGCAGAGGTCCAAGGCAAGTGATGAAGTAAAAGCAACATTGGATAATGTTGCAAATGTTGTTTATGCTATTATGGAGCAAATGAACCCATATGATAATATAATCCCAAAAATCACAGCAGCTGTGACTTCACTTGCAACTATACCATGACATCTGAAATTGCTGGTAATTAACTTTCTTGTTTGTGATCACATAGTTGCAATGACATTCATGAGTTTAGATGATGATATGAAGTTGGAATGGTTAGATATGAATTTTAATCTAACTTCTTCCAGTTGAACATAAAGAATACTTGCTTTTACATCTTGATGAAGATGAATGGTAGTAGCTTTTGATATGCATGGACATATTATTACTTATTTTGATATTTCGATGTAGGAAAACTTTTTAATTTTGGATGACTGTAGTTGCCACAATATGTTTATGTGGATGGAAATGACTATGGATGATTGTATTAAATTTAGAATTTTTTTGTGTGGTTTGATGTGGCTTTTGTGGAATTATTCATTTTAAGCTTAAATTATGAATGTAGGGCTCATCAGTGAGTCATACATTTTGTCATTAATTGGACCCTTATGTATACTGAGTTATTGAAATATATAGGTAGGTAGTGAATTTGTATGTAAACAATGTATAGAGGAGAAAATTTTCATTCAGAAATCATTATAGATATGAAATAGGAAATTTAGAAATTCTTAGAATTTAGAAATTTTCAGGCAAGAATTCATGTATGAAAGAAACAGGGAATTCAAGAAAGTTGACAGAATTCAGTAACATTTTAGAGTTCCAGCATTTAAAAATTCCAGACAGCCACCAGACATGAATTCTATGAATTCTAGTAAAGAAACGGGCCCTTAGTTTCTCTTTGAGAATTCAGAGTTCTGTATCACACTTCCGGCTACACCATGGACTAAGGACATCCAAAACAACAACAATAAAAAAAAAAACCCCATCTGCAAGGAATTTCCAACAAAAACAACTGTAGATCTTTGGAAAATGGTGAGATCTTTTTACTGGGGTTGTTTGTTTATGGGGTAGAGTAAAGTAGAGTTAAGTTAAATATTTGAAATTCAAATTCCCCTCTTTTTTAAAAAAATTTAAAATTTCCCCTTTTTTATTAGAAAAAGTAAAAAAAGCTCTCACTAAATTACAACTAACACATATTTTTTATACAAAAAGTCAAAAAAATTCTTTATCAAACAACTAAAAATAAAAGTTATCATAACTCAATCATATTTTATTTTTTCTTGATTTCGGGTTTACCCGACTTTACTTTACTCCGAAAACAAATAAAAATCTATGCTGAAAGAATTGATACAACTTCCAAGAAAAAGATAAATCCACTTTACTTTTTGTCTTGCAAATTTGGTTCAAGTCATGATTAAACTTTATACTAGTGAATAAAGCACGAAAGATGTTCCGTGCCATACCCCAAATGTTGTTTTGAGCTAAATTTACAAATGCTTAAGACCTCCTTAGTATTTTAAAAGCTAAATATCTTAAAAATTAAGGGTTTTGTAAGTAAAAAATTTAATCCACAAGGCTAAATTTTTGAAAACTCACACACTCCTATAAAATAAGTGGTGGGACAATTTTTTGAAATAAAAAGATCACAAGAACTCAAGTTGGTAGCTTAAATGACGTGTCAACTTCAAACAACCAAAACTTTTGATCGGAAAATTGCGTCGTGACATACAAAGTAAAAGTTTTGAAGCTATCAATTCAACGTGTTATGCCATGGACAACTACTTTATCATTTGAGGTGAAATGAGGCTTTTTTATTGGTTAAAATATAATCTTTGTGCAAAACTTACTATTTCTATTAAGTTTTTATTTTTTATTTTCTTTGAGGTTAGAGTTTGAGTCTTGAATTTCCATGGGAGGCCTTGAAAAGTAACTTAGAATTAATTCAAGGGTTTATATTTTATTTGGTATTGAAGGGCTACTATACATAAGTCAACTTTATGTTCCTATTGAAGGAATAGTAGGATTTCTTTTAGTTTCTCTTTGAGGATTCAGAGTTCTATATCACACTTTCAGCTACGCCATGGACTAAGGCCATCCAAAACAACAACAACAAAATAAATAAATAAATAAAATAAAATAAATTCCCATTTGGAATTCTTTGGCTTTCTCAAACAAATGCCCCATTGAATCTACATTTAGCCATGCACATTCTACGGTATGTTGGGCACAACAGGACAAAGAAAATGCCAAGAGCTTGCAATTTCTCTAAAATGCCCATTTATTCGACACCCCTATTTTAGTTCTTAATTAAGGATCCCACCTTTGACCAATCTAATCTTTTCTCATAGACCTCCTCCCCATTTAATCAACACTGCTCCTTATTTAAAATTGATTTAAACAACATCTACTCTGAAATTCTTTTTACAATAAATTTGCACGATTAGAGCCATTAAACATTGGTGACCAGAAATCGAAGGCAAGGACAATTTATTTGAGCTAATACTTTTGCAAGCGATGAATCCACGTCCAAGCTTATCAATCTCTCCTACCTCCCTTGATTGTCATAATTTCAGGTGAGCACCTTTTTAAGGTCAGATGCCTGTGTGTTTAGTGTGACAAAATATGATATCATCGCATATTCTATATACATATAATTTCTTAAAAGAACATTATATTGCTCGAGATAGCAATAGAGAAACACAATTGGAAGGTGCTTAGAGTGGGAACCACAAACCTGCCAGCTTGAAGTCACGTTACTAATAAAATATAAATAATATTGAAACAGATGGTTCATGGTCATTTTCTGTGTCCAAATGTGAGGTTGCAAGTGCAAATCATGTTTCCAATTAAAATAAATATTGATAAAAAATTATTTTTTTGTAGTAGTTAACCTCTTTTTTATGACGGGAGTGCTAATCCCTCGGTGTCCCCTACTGAACTCACATAAATGCCTACTAGACAAATCAAGGGTGGTTTTAAATATACGATGCGGAAGTAGACTAATGCCTTATACCACTCTACCAACTCCCAAATGGGTAAAAATAAATAAATAAATATATATATTTTCTGTTTGTAGCTTTAACTTAAGAAATCTCTCACAACTAATTTATAAAAAAAAAATCTTTTTATATAAAGAACCCAGAAAACCTATAAAGCCTGCCAAGATTTCTGTGGCAAAAGAAATGCCACCAGCTCCATTCCACGTGAAAACTCTAAACTAGGAAGTATCTGGTTGTGAACTCTCGGCACATATTTTTCACCTCTACCACATTCAGATTCCACAAGAGGCATGTGTATCAAGTTATTATCTTACAGAACGGGTGTCTTTTTCTAGGCAGCTGACCGGTGCGGTGGCGTTCTTAATCAGAGGATCTCAATTCGCTGGAAGGCTATATGATTTGTGAGGTCAAATCCTCCCGTGGCAAGTAAATGTACTGGGTTCAATATTTCTTTCATGTCGGACCAAAACTTACAATCCACAGCACTTCAACCATCCTACATAAGTATTATATGTATCATTATTTGCTAAGCAATATCCAAAACGTTAGGTCGGTCGCGCATTTTACTAATCTGTTGCCATCCCTTCTTCATGTTGATAGTTGTTACTTACAAAGGTCTGACCTTAAGATTTCTACTTGAAGTATTCCATTTAGACTTGTTTGTGCACATGTCACGGAAAAAGAAAATCTGATTTCTACTCCATATCAATGTAGCTTTTAGTGAAGTAATTAATTTGGTCTTCTGCAGCTTACAAACTTATTGCAATTTTCTGATTCATCTTGCCCATCTTTATAGATTTGGGAAACAGAATCTGACATTCTTCCTTTCAATTTGGCTCTTGCTTTGCTCACTAGTTTCCTATTCAGAATCAGCTATTAAAGCCAGACATTTGACCTCAGGTTCTTTTTCATTTTTCTTCTCATCTTCAGAAGAATCATAATCCCATGTTAAATTTAATGCCTTTTTGTACACATTTTTTTTTTTTGCTTCCACAGTTATTGGCAACATATTTATAGCCTTTACATTCATAGCACTAAACACCTTTAGAAGCTCCTTCAAAAAAGATTTTGGCACTTTAAAGTTAGTGTTCTTTTTTTTCATAAATATCACTTGAAATTTTGTACTTTTTTTAATAAGATTTTCCTTTTTCTTGTTTTTGAAAAATGACCCTCCATTTTTAATTCACTTTACATATAAATCACCAAATGGGCAGATTCACCACCTTTCTCTTGCTATGATCCTTCAATGATTTTGCTTTCAATGGAGAAATATTTTAGGAGACAAACACCTTTTTTTTTTAATTTTAAGACAATGTAATCAGTAAAGCTCAAATGCTACTTTTAGTAAATAAAAATTTAGCTTTATTAGAGAAAAGTAGTGTTTTCTCCACCTGCTTGAGAATAACACTATTTCTTCTATCTTTCAAAAAAAAAAAAAAATAGTGGTTAGAAGGAGAATTACTTTCCTCCTTAATATATATATATATATGTATATATGAAAAATAATCTTATGAGAACTAGTTTTTACTATTGTTTTGTGAGAAGTCTAGGTGGGGCCCATCTATCATTCTTTTTAGATGATTTTACTAGTAAAACCTCTTAGGTGGCCATTGAATATTAAAAAGCTCATTCGTATTTTAACTTCCAAAATGGTCCCACGGGACCTCTTTATTTGTTTTTTTTAATGCATCTAAAAAGCAATGTCGAATTTGACATTATGGTTTTATACCAGTGTTAAATTCGACATAGCTCTGTTCCTTTTTAACGTAGATGAAACCCTTTCGGCATCATGGTTACAATTGGGGACCTTTTAGTTTGGTTGACATCTAACGGTCAAATCCTTAAGAAGACCCACTGATAAGGTCACTTATCAATGCCCTACATGAAGTGGGGGCCTAACCGTTGATGGAGTGGGCCACATGGGCCCATTACTGATTTGAAAAAAACTCAAATTTTCTCCTTTGGGTATCAAATTTGATACAGCAGCCCTCTCTTCCTCTTCCTTCTTATTCCTTGTCTCTCTCTCTCCAAGGACGATGAAGCTCCTTGCCTTCACTGCTGTGTCACGGTGATGGGCGAAGCTCCCTAGGGCAATCGTTTTCCCCCGCGAAGGTGACGGAGAGTCCGATCGGTAAGCGATAGCAGTTGTACTTTCCTTCAGCGATCAGCAGCAGTGACGTCCATTGAACAGAGACCGAATAGAGCCTCTCTTCGTCCTTTTTCAGATCACCTTAACTGCTAAGACCTTCTCTGGCCACGGCGTCCGTGGTGCTGGCAGAGGGCAACGGACCAAAGAAACACGGCAGTGCTGTTGCCTCTTCTCCTCTGCATGCATAGCCTTTTCTCCTCTGCTCAAATGTGCACAGAGCCCTGTGTCTCTTCAGCCTTAGTGGAAAGCAGAAACTTGGCCAGACTGCCCAAAGTCTGGAACCTTCTCTCTCCTTGTCTTCTCCAATGTCAATAACCAGAACCCAAGCCTGCTTACTTGCAACGGTGGCCATAAAATCAATGCAAAACCACTGCCCAAACCAAGCTTCTTCTTCGACGTGTCTCTTATAGTCGTGTTGAATTTAACAATGGTGTAAAAACCCAATGCAAAAAAAAAAAAAAAAAAAAAAAAAAAAAAAAAAAAAGTGGTCTCAGGAAGTTAAAATACTATGAAGCTTTTTCGGGTTCCCGGTCAATTAAGAAGTTTTTATAAAAAAAAAAATTTGTTTTGTTAAGAACTAATTCTTTTTAAGTATTTCTGCTGCCTACTTTTCTACTCATTCCAACAGGTTAATGAAAGAGTCTTGGCTTCGACCAAATTTCACAAATGTCATTAGCTTGACATTATAATGTCAGGAAAGTTTGGAATATTTTCAACTTCATGGCTGTCATCAGATATTATCAGTCAATGCCTGTGTCATTTCACTGACCCGCGGATGTCACATGCTTCACGGTTCATTGGGATGTTATCATCTAATTATGTATTTTTACTATCCAATATCCTTTTTTTTTCTAGAATGATTTGACCCATTGGATTCGCCACCATTTCTGACGTACTTCATGATTCACAGGAATCATTTGATCTAATGTTATTTACTAATATGCAATATGATTCACAGGAATCATTTGATCTAATGTTACTTACTAACATGCAATATCCCATTATTTTTTTAGTGGTGTGGCTAGTTAAATTCGCAGAGTAACATAGTTTTTTTAATTTTTTTTCCATGCTTCATGATTGGTGAGTCAATTGATCTACAATAGCCTTTTCTTTATTTTTTTGACGTGTGAGGGACATGAACCATTTAAACAGTTTAGGCCTTCTAATTTCTATGATTATTGTTGTTGTGTAGAAAAGCAAATGACAGCAAGCTGTATAGTGGGATCCATCAGTGATTAATCAATCCCTCCAACACACACCTTCCCCGTGACGTGGCACTTCCCAATTTAATATTAATCCAACCATCATCTATCGTTGGACCGAATTCTAATAAAAGGTGCACTCATAAAACGATGAAACTCTCAATCCCTAAAATCAAGAGTTTATAAATCTAACAAAAGTGATGAAATTTGGCCAACCCTTATCGATAATAAACCTTACTTATTCTAATCCTGTGATGGACATTTATTTAGGTGGGTCCCATACAGATTGGTGCATTCTTTTGTTTTTAAAGAGCAAATCTAAGCTCAAGTCAGCAGTCCCTTCAAATCTATATAAAGAAAAGATTAGTATTCTGAAACGGCAACTTATAAAATATGAAAAAAGTTCTAAAAGATCGGAAGGTACTACAGAAAAAAATATTTACAGATTTAAATATAAAAAAATAAAATAGTACAAAATAAAATAGAGTAATATTAAAATATTATAATATTTTTATTGTTTGGCAACTTTGGGAGAATTTTTTTAGATTTTAAATTGAGTTGTTGGAAAGGTGGATTTTAATATATATTAAAAATCTAAGATAAAAATAAATTAATGTTATTGATCATAGTAAATTTTATTATTAGAATAATTTCTTATTAAACACTTTAATTTATATGTAATTTACTATGTTTACATTAAAAAGTAGTGTGGTAAAGTTAAATTCAACTGTCACATTTTTTTTTCATAAACTACTTTTCTCTATACATAAAACCATGGTAAAGTTTAGTAAAGTAAATACAAAAAGTAACTATTTTACAACTCTCTCCCCTACTTTACTTTACAACATATTTTTTCTCACATTTTACCATGATGTGACATCAATCTTTATTTCATTTTACCATACATGTAATCCTTTACTATGTTTAGATGAAAAAGTTATGTGGTAAAGTAGAATCTAGCCCCCATTTTTTTTTTACCACAAACTTTATCACAAGTCACTTTTTCATTACCATATAAAACTACAATAGAGTGTGATCAAGTAAAGTACCAAAAAAAAAAAAAAAAAAGAAAGAAAAGAAATGACTTTACCACTCTTTTCTACTTTACCTCACCACATACTTTATATCACATTATTATCCCTCACCTGTACTAAGATGTGACATTTACCCTTACTTTACTTTACTATACAGATAAACAAATGCATCATGATAAATTCAGTGAAGAAAGGGCTTTACTTTACCACTTTGTAACCCTCATTCTGAAATATTTTTTTTATTTTAGAAAGTTTTCTTTAGGAGAGAACTATAGACAAAAATATTGAGCTTTTTAAAAGAAAATTATATTTTCTTTACATTTTTCTTGGGTTACCAAACGTGCATGATTATTTTCTTTAAAAACTAAAATATTAAATTTTATAAAATATTATTTTCTTATATTTTCTTGTGCATCCAAATAGGTCATAAACAAGAGAGTTTTTGATCTTGGATTATTAGCATAATCTGCATATGTTTTTGGATGGAGAATGAGAGCTTAAGTTACACAAGGCTCAAGTAGTATACTACTATTTGGTAAAAACTCAATCTTTGGTATTTCCACATGCTACTCATTATCATTTTAATGAAAGTGTTGTTAGTCTTAATGTGATATAGTGAGATTCTCCACTGTAATTATCTTTCTCATCTTGTACGCTATGTTTGATACTACTTTAAACTGTGGGATTCAGTTTGAGTCGGGTGAACATGGATCCAATTAAGCTTCGGAAATCCATGATAATGAACATGATCGAGAACCAATGGTTAAACAGGCTCAAAATCAGTAAGCAGGTTTTATTAAGATGACTGTGACCCATTACTTATCCAACCATACAAGTATTCAGTCGGTCACCTAAAAGTGGCTAGAAGATCAATAAATGTCGCCTTTTAATAGATATGCGTGTGCGTGTTTATGAAAGTTAAGCTCCCATCTATATCTCCACCTTATATCCTTCGTCCTTCACTTCTCTAATAATCTTTTGTTGAAACCCATTTTGCTATAAATTGCTAGGAAATCAATTCCATGTGAACAAACGAGCCGATAATATCTAGATTTTGACTAGACCTAAAACCGACTGAACTACCAAATGGGCTCAAATCAGTACCAGTGATTATGTAAGGGAGTCCATGCAGCCCTTAGTGGTACCCCATTTGCATCTATGATGAATATTGAATGGTAAAGATCCATCAGACTGGAACCAAACTTTCATGGTGGCAATGCGTTAGGATCCAGTGGAAAACCTTCCCCGTTATTAAGTGATGGCCTTGAATATCAGTCTGATGTCCAAAACGGGACAGAGAAGGAGTGATATTCGGGAATACAGCCATCGGCAAATCACGGGGCAATGGTGTAAAACAGCAGTTTGATAGTATGAACTATAGAACATGAAAGGGAAAATCTACACACTGTTCAATCCATTCCGCAAATTATCAATGAATCAATTCACTTATAGGCACATGAGATCCGAGCCATTCATCCAGTGAATCAAACTATGAACCAACCTCATGCCAAAAAAATCAGGTAGCAATCCTACCCTTTCAGATGTAGGATTTGTTGGGAAGACATGGGCAGTCCATCCATAGTAAGGAGGATTATCGGTTCGGATCTGATAAACTTGTGAAAATGGAGTAATTTGTAATTGAGAAGCAAGCAAAAACTATAGTTTTCCATCCATGCAATGTATTAACTGTACTTCTAATCAGTGAGTAAAAGCAACAAGTATTTTAGCTACCAATGAATACTCTCACTTGGAAAAGAAAATGCATTTCGAGGGTAAGGAATAACAAACTAAACAACAAACAAACAGGAATTTTACAAAATCTCATCTCAAAATGAGAGAATAAAAAAATAAAGAAAATAACTAAAATAAAATCCTGACATTCAAACCTTCAACAAACACTACTTAAATAACCCGACATTAAATTGCAAATCTAGTTGCCAACTCTTTTCTACTTTATATTATAAATACACACATTCAGTTCACAGTTCATCAAGAGAGAGTAGCAGTAAAAGAGAAGAAAGCTACCATCATCATAATCATCATTGTGATGAATGACAGAACCTTAACCTGTCAATTTGGGGTTGGCTGATAGTGTTCCACTCCAAAACTACTAGAAGAAAAACCAAATAAAAGAACCATAATCTTGCTCTGAATCATTAGATATTGAGATTTCAAGTCTTGTATCCTGAACCTTGTCCAGGTTTTCCAGGGTTATTGGCATTTTTCCCCGCTGGTCAAAGTTTTGGTTGGTCCAATGGAGAGTGCTGATCTCCACCACCTTAGAAGTTTGCATAGAAACAGTTCCTCTATATGGAGGAATGGTGCAGATGAAGCTTTCTCACGATCTACTCATGCAGAAGATGACGAAGAAGCACTGACATGGGCTACTCTTGAGAAACTTCCGACGTATGATCGTTTGAGGAAAGGTATACTGACTGGAGCTGCAGGAGAGTGCAAGGAAGTTGATATTGAGAACCTTGGATACCAGGAGAGGAAGATTTTGTTAGATAGATTACTTAGAATTGCTGAGGAAGACAACGAGAAGTTCCTGTTGAAGCTGAAGAATCGCATGGATCGGTATGAGCAATTCTGTTGATATTCTAACTATTGGGCTGATTCTTCTCCATAGATTTAGTTTTTGAGTTTGTTAGCATTTTAGTAATTCATAGTTTATTGTTATGTCGGTTATACAGAGTTGGAATCAATATTCCGACAATTGAAGTCCGGTTTGAGCATCTGAACGTAGATGCAGAAGCTTATGTAGGTAGCAGGGGTTTACCTTCACTCTTCAACTTTGCAGTTAACTTCCTGGAGGTAACTGACATATATTCAACAGGGAATATGTAGACCTATGCACTATAGGATTGGGGAGATGAACCATGAATTTTCAGGTTTACAGTTCTATTAATTCATCAACAATGTGACCTAATACAGCCAGGTTCACAGAATCATAAGCCCTGATAAATAATAAATGAAATTTATTTTCTTGAATCCAAGGAGCCTAGGTGTTCACTGATTGCATTCAATTATTAAAGAGTTGATGTTTTTTTTTCATTCATTGGTAGGAGTTCATGAACTTTCTCCACATTCTACCAAGCAAGAAGAGAACCCTTTCGGTCCTCCATGATGTTAGTGGAATCATCAAGCCTTGCAGGTTAGAGATTTCCATTTGGTGTCTCATAAAGATGTCTTCCCAAAATCAATTGCTCATTTTGTCTGCAAACTATGCAGAATGACTCTGCTTCTAGGACCCCCAGGTTCTGGCAAAACCACATTACTATTAGCTTTAGCTGGGAAGCTTACCTCAGATCTGAAGGTAAAAATATTGAGGCTTCCATGATAATTTCATGAGCTGTGTTTGTAATCTCTGTAACTTCCACGCCTTTCGAGACATCTTCTGTACAGATGCATTTTTATCAGCAATATGTGTCTTCTTCTTATCCTGGCAGCAGGCTTCTGGAAGAGTTACTTACAATGGCCATGAATTGCATGAGTTCATACCAGAGAGGACTGCTGCCTATATCAGTCAACATGATCTCCACATAGGGGAAATGACAGTGAGAGAAACCTTGGCTTTCTCTGCAAGATGTCAGGGAGTTGGAACAAGATATGGTAAATCAACACAATGGGTTGTTTGTTTCAAAAAGTCTAGATACATTTTACCTCAAAAAATCTGGAACCATTTCTTTCCACACTTTTTTCTTGCAAAAATCTGCAGAAATGCTGGCAGAGCTGTCAAGGAGAGAGAAGGAAGCACACATTAAGCCTGATCCTGATATTGACATCTACATGAAGGTGAGAAATAAGCACTCTGGGCCATTCTACTTCCATAGAATTTGAACCCATAGGTCATTAACGTTCTCATGGCTTACAATTTGAATCCCAAACAAGTTCTTTTTTTCCCTTTCTTATGAGTCTCATTCTGTGATGCACAGTTACATATGCAGATACGTGCGAAGGCATGAATATAGGCACGGTCACGAGTCATGACACACTTGCCCAAACTCTTGATAGTTGATATGGATATGCGACCCCTTGATACTTTTAGGAGTCATTAAGAAATTGCCATGACTATATTAGAAACAATGAATTCAGTACATTGGATGCTGTTTAAAAAGACTAAAACCAGATATCACACAAGTGTTAAAAGCAGAGTCATCCTATATCTTAGAGGTAGGGGGCTCGATCTAAAAATCTATAAAGATTACAAGGAAAGCACCCTCAATGAGATTATCCCAATAAAAACCCAATTCTTTATGGAGGTTGATATTATATTTATTCTGTATCTACAGGCATCAGCGGTACAAGGGAAAGAGGCCAATGTAGTTACAGATTATATTCTAAAGGTAGGTAACTCAAACAATGAAACATCTCTCTCTCTCTCTCTCTCTCTCTCTCTCAGTGGAACACATCACAACGGGATCCTCCATCTACTGCGAAAGAAGATTTTCAGAAACAAAGCAATGAAATTGTTTCCTTTTCTTTTATGTTACTCTTAAAACCACAGATTCTAGGACTGGAAATCTGTGCTGATACCATAGTGGGAGATGGAATGCTGAGGGGAATATCTGGAGGGCAAAAGAAACGTGTTACAACAGGTAAAGAGCCTCACACATATATGAAAAAGAGAGGTGAATATATCTTCAACATGCACATTCTAAATCAGACTTTTTGAGACTTTGAAGGGGAGATGCTTGTTGGACCTGCAAAGGCACTATTCATGGATGAGATATCGACCGGTCTGGATAGCTCAACCACTTTTCAGATTGTGAAGGCGATCAGGCAATCCATTCACATTCTCAGTGGGTCAGGCTTAATTTCTCTGCTGCAGCCTGCACCAGAGACTTATGATCTCTTCGATGACATCATTCTTCTCTCAGATGGAATGATTGTCTATCAGGGTCCTCGTGAGCATGTTCTTGAGTTCTTTGAATCTATGGGTTTTAAATGTCCCACAAGGAAAGGTGTAGCAGATTTCTTGCAGGAAGTAATGCAAACTATTTCCTTACTCATTTCTTCCAACATTATACCCTAAGCTGCATCAGTAAAAGAAATGAATATAGGATCCATGGACTCGGCATTGAATATGAATCATTTTTAGAAACATAATATAGTAATACAATGTTTAAGCTGCAGCTTCAAATAATTGTTTTCCAATAGAGATTTCACCAGTAAAAAAGCATGTATAATAGAAATTTGTCATAACATACCCACATCCTAATTGCATATGAATCATTTATAGAAACATAATATAGTAATACAATGTTTAAGCTGTAGCTTCAAATAATTGTTTTCTAATAGAGATTTCACCAGAAAAATAAACACATGTATAATAGAAATTTGACACAACCAAGTTCCCATATCCTATTGAAATTTTGGAAACCGACATGGGTGCTGTTGGAAATCTGTGGATTGGATCAGAAAGATACCAATTGGCATCTGTTTTTCACTTTGATCATGGCTTTATTTAAAACCAGTTTATAAAAGTTTATATTGTAGCTTCTAATACATGCTTTCTAATAGGAACTTCACCAATCAAAACATCATGCCTAATAGAATTTTTGATATAACAAATTATCTATGTCCTATTGATTTTGGAATGTTTTCTGACTGACATAGGTGCTGTTGGAAGTCTATGGATCGTATAAGAAAAATTCCAATTGCTATTCACTTTTTGCTATACGATTACTTCCCTTATTTAGTTGAAACTCTATGATGGAAATTTTAGGTTTTGAAGGAGTATTTTATGCCTCTATTTAAGAAGGCATAACCATTTAATTGCGAGAAAGATAGAGGCCCTTTTAGAGAGAATCATGTGTGAGAAAGGCCTAGGAATGGTCTTACAACTCCAAGGAATTGAAAATTTCTCTCGGGAACATGATTCATTTGATACAGTTTGAGAGCCCTTTCATCATCATCATCAAGGCCTTGTCCCAACTATGTTGGGTTTGGCTACATGAATTCTATTCCTCCATTCCAACTTTTCTTGAACCAAATCTTCAAATAAGTTGAACTTCTTCAGTTCTGAATTGCACTACCTCCATCCACATTTTCTTCGACCTTGCTTTCCCCTTGGAGGGCCATCAACTTCCATAGCCAAACTTTTTCTGACCGGCTCTGCTGGCCTGCTATTAACATGCCCAAACAATCTCAAATAAGTTTTTTATAATCTTATATCATATTGATGCTATCCCTAAATGCTCTCGAAAGCACTCATTTCTAATTTTACCATACATCCACCTCAACATTTTCATCTCTACTATATCTCTACATCTATTTTATGCGTATGCTGCTTCTTGATTGACCATCATTCTACCTATAAAATCTTTTTTTCAATTTAGTTGGCATTTGTCTGTCAATTTTGAGCTCGTTTTCAAAGGTGATAAATTTCGGATTAGAAATTCTATGGTTTATCTGTTAAAAAATATATTTCAGAATTTATGTTTGGGTTGTGACAAAGTTTTATGCTAGTTGTCAACCTACCAAACGTAACCCTCCTCCTTTATGTGGGCAACATAGCTGGGACAAGGCTTTGATAATGATGATGATGATCTGCTAAAAAATTTATATGGTTAACTATGCACAAAGACCATGACTGTAATCTATTGTAATCTGTTCATTGCATTGTATTTTCTTTTACCTCTTGATATATTATGTATGTCTTAACTCTTCACTCGTGAATGTAACCTGTACTTATAAACCAAGTAAATCTTTATCATCTTTGTGTATGGCTGCTCAATTTGTGAGTTTTTTGTTCCTTTACTTGATTCTGCACTTCTCCACTTCCATTACAGCAGCAAACTAATATGAGAACCACAACATGTACTCGAACCATTTAGAAGAATCCTTGATATGATAATAATATGTTAAATGTCTGATGTTCATGATAATGTGAGGGAAAAGCTTTTTCTTGTGATTCAACAGGTAACATCGAGGAAAGATCAGGGTCAGTATTGGATGCATAAAGACCAGCCTTACAGGTACGTTCCTGTGAAAGCATTTGCAGAGGCATTCCAGTCATTCCACGTTGGTAAAAGATTAGGGGAAGACCTTGCAAGCCCATTTGACAAGAGCAAGAGCCACCCGGCTGCATTGGCGACTGCCAAATACGGTGCCAGCAAGAAGGATCTATTAAAGGCCTGCATCGACAGAGAACTTTTGTTGATGAAGAGGAATTCATTTGTCTATTTCTCCAAGTTGTTTCAAGTGAGCAACACAGCTCATTTCATGACATTCTCTTAAATTCCAAACTATCCCATACCTGACACAATATCCTCATTCAATTTTCAGCTTTCAGCTATTTCAATCATTGCAATGACAGTCTTCCTGCGTACAGAGATGCACCGTGATTCACTAGATGATGGGGTGGTCTTTTTGGGTGCATTGTATTTTACACTATACATGCTCATGTTCAATGGATACTCAGAGATGGCAATGACTGTCTTGAAGCTTCCTGTTTTCTACAAGCAAAGAGACTTCCTTATTTATCCTTCATGGGCATATGCGCTGCCCATATGGATCCTTAAGATTCCCTTTTCTTTTCTGGAAGTAGGCATCTGGGTTTTCACCACTTACTATGTCATTGGGTTTGATCCCAATGTTGGAAGGTAAGACCAGAGGTTTTGTAGTTAACTAAGAGTATCACTACAATCAGATTGATAAGTAGATGCCAAATCGAGGGAGGGTTGATATACACACACACACACATGCACATACAAATGATTAATATATTTATACGCACACACAAGAATTTTCAGGGATGGTCTGGCTGCTCCTTTGCCAGGAATGGTCCAAACTATGGGCTCATATCCCCAACCAGCCCTCCCAGATTGGATTTTCACTGGCCCAAATTTGTCACCCATCTGAATTTTGTAGGCTCTCCAATTGACCATGTTGTTAGGATTTGCACAACTGGAGGCCTCAAAATAGTACCCTCCTTGATTGGACAGTCCTATTTTTCACACACAACTAGGTCATATTTTGTGTGCATTGCCTAGATAGAAACACCAAGCAACCCACATCAAAGCCAACACTAATTAATGAGATGGGGAACGTCAAAGTCAATGTATAGACAAGTGATACACGAAAACCAGCTTGTTCAAATTACAATTGGTGTGAATTTTAGGGCCTCAATATCTTTAGCAGAAAAGGTGATAGAAAAGAGGGTGCCTCAATCAAATGATGAATATAAATTGGATGAGTGTCAATCTAAAGGACAGTGCATTTCAAGTGAGTGCAGGTGGAGTAGGGAAGCAGTGCTTCCTTGATCACGGGGGAGCCTAGTGGTCTCCCAATGATGTCACTGAAATGGTTTACTTGAGTTACATCTCCCATGTGATCAGTTTGTGTATGCAATGTGCATATATTATTACTGCTTAGTTCCATAGTTCTTTTTTTTTTTACCCTTTTTATTTAATGTTTCTTTGCAATAACTGCATAATGCTCTTCCAGGATGTTTAGACAATATTTAGTGCTTCTTGGCATCAACCAGATGGCCTCTGGATTGTTTCGGTTTATTGCTGCTGTTGGTAGGACCATGATTGTTGCGAATACATTTGGGACCTTTGTACTGGTCCAGATAGTGTTGATGAGCGGTTTCCTCTTGTCTCGAGGTATCATGAACAGATAAAACAAAATTTTCCTTCAAACTCGGAAAACACGAAGTTCATAATGTCTAAGCAAGCATATTAACAGAGTACAATGGGAATTAATATGTAAGCATTAGCTGACTAATACTACTCTCTGTCTATAGAGGATGTGAAGAAATGGTGGACATGGGGATATTGGTCCTCACCATTGACGTATGGGATGAATGCACTTGCAATCAATGAATTCCGTGGGAGAAGTTGGGAGCATGTAAGATTCTTGTTTTGAAGTTGGAAACAATAGTTCAAGAACCAACCCATAGTCCATGTCTAGGAGGGATTCCAAGAGTTGGTGTCGGTTCTGTACAAATAAATATTAGAAGTTTAATAACCCTTGAAAATCAACTCACTTCTAAGGTTTTTGGTCGTCTCAGGTTCTTCCTGGAACATCAGAATCATTGGGAATAAGAGTTCTGAAGTCTCGTGGATTCCTCACAGATGCAAAGTTGTACTGGATTGGAGTAGGTGCATTGGTTGGTTACATACTCCTGTTAAATGGCGCTGTCCCTCTAGCTCTTGCTTATCTAAACCGTACGTCTTCCCTGACATGAAATATCATGCAACTCTAAACTCTCACAATTAACCTACAAACAGAACTTGATTTGACTATTTCCAAAAGGAAAAAAGAGACAAAAAAGAGTTACTATCCACTTGCTAAACTCCTTGGTTTATCACAGAGATCATAAACCACGTTGGGTGGGATAACTTTTCCATAGACCTTTATTTGCCTCCAATCAGTAATAGATTATTTCAAATGATTTTGGGTGGAAATGACCAAGGAAAGAAATTTTACCCCATATGGTTTCTATGTTCCATGCCACCACAAAAGTATAGACCAGATACCAATGTATGTATTATTCTATCAAACATATTAGGTTGCTGGTAATAAGGGGTGCATGCAACAAACCCTAAATATTTTTAACGAAGTGTTCACGCTTTGATCAATGGAATGGTTGTAGCATTTGGGAGATCTCAGTCAGTGTTATCTGAAGAGGCATTGAAGGAGAAACATGGAAACAAAACAGGAGAATTCATTAGACTACCTTCCCAAGGAGAAAGCTCTGTCATCACTACTACATCAGAATGTAAGCACAGCCAATATATTTACTGTCATCAGTTAATGCATCCTTAATGTCAACTAAATGAATTTATGCAACTGCAGTAAGGAGTCATGAAATTAGAAGTTTACCTGAAGAGTCTACATCCGCACAAACAGATGCTACTGAGAGTAGGAAGAAGGGAATGATTCTCCCATTTGAACCTCTTTTCATTACCTTCAGTAATATCAAATACTCGGTAGACATGCCACAGGTAATTTGAGGTTTTATATTCTTTTTTAAGGCCCAAAAAGAAATAACAAATATGGAAAAGATTCCTGAGACAAGGAACAGACTGAATTTCCTATGCATAGTTATCAATACAGTTGTTCCCTGTTGAATACTTACTACTATGAAGAAATCATAGTAGCTCATAAAATTGAGCCTAATACTAAAAAAATTTGTTACAAATTTTCAGAGGCCACATATCCGTTCAGTACTCAGCCATCCTTGCTTAGTGTTCCTAATGACTACAAAAATTTAAATTTCTTGCTAAAAATGTCTCAGGAAATGAAAGCTCAAGGCATTACAGAAGATCGATTGATGCTCCTGAAGGGTGTCACTGGCGCATTCAGGCCAAGAGTTCTCACAGCTTTAATGGGTGTTAGTGGTGCTGGAAAGACTACCCTAATGGATGTGTTGGCTGGAAGGAAAACTGGTGGGTATATAGAGGGAAGCATCACCATATCTGGCTATCCAAAGAAGCAGGAGACATTTACTCGCATATCTGGATACTGTGAACAAAACGACATCCACTCTCCGTATGTTACAGTCCAGGAATCTCTCCTCTACTCTGCGTGGCTTCGGTTACCCACAGAAGTTGATTCTGCAAGAAGAAAGGTTTTTGAAGTAAACATTTTCTTATTGCCAGTAAATCTAGATTTCTTCTGACCAAATATTTCAAATCATTTATTCAAATAATGACATGATCCTGTCTAAAACCATGTAGTAACAGCTGAGACTGACTAAAGGAATTCACTGGGAACAAGTCAAACTATTTCCAAAGCCAAGACACTTATCAACTTGGCTTCTGCAAGTTTTGATTTCTTAGAACTAACCAGTAAATTCATGTGACTAGATGTTCATTGAAGAGGTCATGGAGCTCGTAGAGCTGACATCAGTAAGGAAATCATTGGTAGGATTGCCTGGTGTCAATGGGTTATCAACTGAGCAGCGTAAGAGGTTGACAATAGCTGTTGAGCTCGTTGCTAGCCCCTCCATAATATTCATGGATGAGCCAACATCAGGACTTGATGCCAGGGCAGCAGCTATTGTGATGAGAACAGTGAGGAACACGGTTAACACAGGAAGAACAGTAGTTTGTACAATTCACCAGCCTAGCATTGACATATTTGAGGCATTCGATGAGGTGAAATATGATTGAAGTAAAAGATCTTTTTTTTAATGGTTACCATATTTAATTGATAGTGGCACTACAGTACAAGAGATATATACTTTTGTTTGAAATGGAAGAGTCCTGTGAGACCAAACAAGAGAGATATAATAGAAGTAAAAGGTCTTATATGTGTTGACAGAATAAAGCCTAGAAAGCTTGATGTTTTTTTCTTGCCACTTGCAGCTTTTCTTATTAAAGAGAGGTGGAGAAGAAATATATGTAGGCCCACTGGGGCACAATTCTTGCCAACTGATAGACTACTTTGAGGTGATGCAATAGAAACAGACAATAAATTTAATACTCTATGTGTGTACTTCAGATGTACGCCACACATTTGGTTGAATATTTTAGCAGAATCATGGTGTTATACATTTCCATTGCTTGTATTTTTGGGCAAACACAACATTTAGATCACAGGGGATTGGATATTTCTTTTACGACAAGCATAAAAAATGTTTGCAATAACACTGCCAATGAGTGAAAGTGGGAAAGTAAAACAGCAATATCCCGCTGATTGCTATTGCCAAACTGAATAATAAAGACCGAAAAAATGTGTAGTAGGATAGCTAATTACACATTCTGCCAAAATGTTTAACCTTTCAAATTTCTGCAATAGCCATATCCGCTGCATCCTAAGAATGTTTTTTAGATTCCTTAACTTTGGTCCTTATAAATTCAAATTCATTTCATCAAGGCAATCAATGGAGTCAGCAAATTAAAGGATGGTTATAATCCAGCAACGTGGATGTTGGAGGTGACTACTGCGGCACAGGAAGATGCGCTGGGGGTTGACTTTGCTGAAATTTACAAAAATTCAGACCAGTTCAGGTCATTTGGCAAATTGATTCTCTTTCACATTTATTGGAATGTGTATACCTTGCACTTCTAGCTCTCACAGCTCAGTGGAATTATGCAGGAGAACCAAAGCTTCAGTTGAGGAACTTAGTAAACCTCCTCCAGGTTCAAGAGATCTTTACTTCTCCAGTTGGTATCCACGATCATTCATCACACAGTATATGGCCTGCTTATGGAAACAATATAAATCATACTGGCGCAATACAAGATACAATGGAGTGAGACTCTCCTTCACAATCATCACTGCCTTAATATTTGGGACAATGTTTTGGGATCTTGGCTCCAAAATGTAAGCTGTCATCCATGTGACTTGAACATAGAGTTGTGTAATAACAATAACAATAACAATAATAATAATAATAATAATAATAATAATAATAATAATAATAATAATAATAACTTGCCTGGCTCATTCTGCCTATCCTACTGTAAGCTAAGAACAGATTCTCCTACTAAACTTCCCTCTTGATGAGTATCATTGCCAAAATCAGCACCCGAAGTGGCCTAATAGCCATGCTCATTGGCAATAGGGAGTACAGTTGTTTCCATTTCGAGTTACCATTTACCAAACAACCCTCATCTTCAAGCCCTGAGCTGTCCACTTGGATTTAACATAAATGGATGTGATGCTGAAATTTTCAGGAGTAAACGACAGGATCTGTTCAATTCAGCTGGTTCCATATATATGGCTGTGTTATTCCTCGGTGTACAAAATTCCTCTTCGATACAGCCAGTCGTGGCTATTGAACGAACAGTGTTTTACAGAGAGAGAGGTGCTGGAATGTATTCAGCTTTACCATATGCATTTAGTCAGGTAATTAATCTCTACAATGCCATATAAAGTTGTAATTCTAATTTCTGAACATCGGGGATAGAAACTGAACCAATCACAATAAACCAGCTACATATGTTTAACAACACACCAGTGTTGCTCACTGAGTTCCCTTCTTCTTTAAGGGTTTCACCTTGGTTTGTTGCTTCACATTTGCAGGTCACCATTGAGATTCCATACATCTTGGCTCAAACTATATTATATGGGCTTATAGTGTATGCTATGCTTGGATTCGACTGGACAGGTGACAAGCTCTTCTGGTATTTGTTCATCACATACTTCACATTGTTATACTTCACATTCTATGGGATGATGGTGATGGCCATGGCACCCAGTCAGCAAATTTCTGCCATCAGTTCTGCAGCAGTTTATGCCATATGGAATCTCTTTTCAGGGTTTATAATCCCACGACCGGTAAACTTCAAATCCAATGTATTGAATCTATTCCATGGACATTGATCTTCCACCTATTGCAAAATTATAAGTTCATGCAGAAATCTACACGAACCTTTTAAAACATATATTTGCCTTATGTTTGGTTACAGAGAATTCCAATATGGTGGAGATGGTATTACTGGGCATGCCCTGTAGCTTGGACCCTATATGGACTAGTTACTTCACAATTTGGAGACATAGACAACGTACTGGTCGACACCGGTGAAACAGTACGGGAGTTCCTGAGAAGTTACTTTGGCTTCAAACATGACTTCCTAGGAGTGGTTGCTTTTATGATCCCTGGGTTTGCTGTATTATTTGGATTTGTCTTTGCATTCACGATAAGTGTCTTTAACTTCCAAAAGAGATGAAAAAATTGTAACAATAATAATAACAATCTCTTGTTAGTTTTGTTCTTCTAATCATGTTTGATGATTGTTCATGGTCAGTGACCCAATGATTCTCTCCTCTGGTTGTACTACAACTTATGGTCATTAACGAACTCGGAAATAGAAATCTACTCCTCTCTATAAATAAGGAGGTACTCTCTTCTCATATCATGCCACTGAGTACTGATTAATAAATTTCAGAATTTTCTCTCAATTGTGATGGCGTGTGCAAAAATTCTATATCTTGGATTTTGTTTTTTTTTCTCCAGAATGATCATATCAACTTTCGTAATAGACCTCTGGTTGCATCAATTAGTATCAAAACTTCCACCAAAAATAAAAGATTTGTAGACCATCTATTTCATGGCCTTAGATCAAACATCCTCTACGCTATTCAATAGATCAATCTATGATTTTGTAAGTGGAAAATTCTCAATGCCCTTTTGTCACTGGAACATCCCCTCTGCGGAGGAAGATAAGTTCTGGGTCCACTACAATTCTACAAACAAGAAGGGAAGCAACACCAAATACGGACAGACATACCCCTTCAATCCTCTATTCTCATTTGTCCCTATAACCACTTCTCATTCATGGGTAACTTATAACATCTCAAAAAAAAAAAAAAAAAAAAAAAAAAAAATCATGGGTGAGATAACCCAACCAGTCCCAATGCTTAATTAACTCTCGATTGCAAATTCAAATAAGAAACCAGACGTTGTACTGATTGAATCTAAAGGAAAGAAGAAGTGGGGTGGAGGGGGGGAAGTATGAAGAAAATTACGTTCGACATGCTCGCCCTCAGCTTCATCTTCGCTAGCCTTCCCATCAAATGATTGATCTCTAAACTCTTCTTCACTCCTCGGGCTGGCTCCTTGTTATTCTACACCAAAGCATCAACAACAACCACAAACACAATGAGAAAACTATATATGAAGATGTAACAATGGAAGAACAAAAGAACCCACCACCCCCAAGTTGATAGAAACCTCTGCTAATCGTACAATTCCAAATGAACCCATTTTATTTCTATCATATCATGTTATGCAGAGGCCTCTTCCACACAGTCATGGAAAACTCATATTTGAAATCCTCAGCTGTACAATTCCTCAATATTTAAAAAATAATAATTATTTTTGTGACTGGATTGTAATTAAAATTTTATCTAATATTAATTATTTTATTTTTTATAGAAAAGAATGTACATCACAATTTTTTTTTTTCACTAGTAGCTGCGGATTTTGCTATGACTATTTAGTACAAGTACATTCATGAGCTGAGCTTGGTTTCAAGTGGGCTTGGGCTCAAAAAAATGTTCACTTAATTGAGACAACTAAAGCACTAGCACAAGCTTGGCCCATGTGTGAATTGAGCTGAGACCAACCAAGCTGGGTTCAGCTCGCTCATAAGGTAGCTAGACATAATACAGCCCAATGGTCCATCATGACTAACTTGTTCAATTTTTTTTTTATCCAAAAGAAAACCCTTGTATGAGTGCCCTGTCTGTCGTTAGGCATTCCACTTGCACCGCACATACATTTTCTTTCTTGGGAATCAATTGTCTCTCATGCATGTGACAGGAAAATGGGTTTTATATATGTAACACATGTCAAACATTCTATGACGTTGGCCAGAATTGCCATTTTTAGAGTGAGTGTATTTGCATATCTAATGGTATTAATAAGGGTGCTCATGGACTGGGGTAGCCCAAGCCCAACCTAAGACCAACCTGCATAGGGCCGGGAGTGGGCCTTAAGTTTGAGTGATTGGGCTGGTCCTGGAGTAAGAATTTGGGAACATTTATTATATGGCCGCTCTTGGATTAATTGATAGAAACTAAGGCCTGGCCCAACCTGTACAGCAATTTGCCATCCCTTACCCTTGTTTCTCCATTTTGAGTTCTGGTTCCAATATTGCAAATAATTGAGTCAACAATCTACATTAAATTCAAAATGTGATTAAGATGGGCTTTAATTGTGCTGAGCCCCCATTAACTAGATGGACCGGGCTTGAGCTTAAAAAATTTTACGTGGGCCCAGCTAGGTATTTATGGCTCTAGTCAGGCGGGCTGGGCTTGTGCCTATGTACCATGGATTTTTTAGCACTTCTTTAAACATATTTCTCACAATATATAAAGGATTAAGATAAGAAATTCGACTTTGTAATTATTCTTAGCCATAGAAAGAAGAACGGTTCAGATCATAAATTGGAGAAATTCTTCTTACAAATTTCTTAAAACTCATGGAAACTTAGGATGAGTTTTTTTTTAGCCTTTTTTAGCCATACGAAGAAGATGAATGCCTTGGATCATGAATTTAGTACCCACAAAACTAGAAAAAAAATAATATTGTTGGTGATATTCAAAACTAGGTCAAATGAGCATTATTGCGCTTTGCTATGCATAAGCCATTTTATCATCATTTTAGGTGCGTAAATTTTCATGAGAAAAAAGTTTTGTTATACACCATTTTTTTACCTCATTTATAAATAAAATGCTTAAATTAGTGTAAACAAATATAGATATGCATAATCATTATGCATGTGTAATATTTACATATGTAAATGGCAGAAAAAAAAAATGATCCTTAGCATAAACACTTTCTGTGAACCTTCCTCTTCTCCACGAATGGATGCAGTAACTTTTCAAAACTTAGGGTCTCTCCAGGGATGTGAAAAGGTTGAGTTTAAATTGAGTCCATGGTAGACTCGGATTTGGATCTAGATCCAACTCCAACAGACTTGATTCAAAATCTAGGGATCTTAACAGATTGGGTTTAGGTTGGGTTTGATTAGGTCTATATGGTGGACCCAACCTTCAACCCGAATTTGAATATGACCATACATAAATAGATTGTGTTGCAGTCAGGTGACTGGGCTGCACCTTAATCCAACTCTAGCGGACCTGTTTATATCATTTTTTTTTTCTGAAGAGGAGATGTGTTAATAACGGACCTGATTATATCTCATTTGCATGTATTTATGCATTTTCAGGAATTCTACAAAACACCTCTTTTAAAAATGACCCTTGTTTTGCCCTCATCTTTAAGGGCATAGGGCTCACATTCAACTAGTCCATTTTTCTCTACTTTTATTTGCTTTGATTTTCTAATTTTTCTGGTTCTATTTGAAGTCAAACTCAATTTTTTAATTTAACTTGATAGGGTTCTCTGTGGACGACTTGCTCTTGTCACTGTCTCTTACTAACAACTGTGCACTTGCAGTATTATTGAATTTAATTCACATCAAAATTTTAGTACCGTTGCTGGGGAACCAAATCTCAAGTTCTTGTTGAAAATTCTAGACTTCGGCATAGTTCAGTTTAGATTTGTTTTTGTTTTTAGCATTTTGATTTCATTGGATTTAGTTAAAATTTGTTGTTCTTGCATAGTAGTGAATTCGTCTATTTTCGTGTTGAAAAAAAAAAGTTTTTGTGTGTTTTTAGTTCGGGATAGAACCTTCACTCGCTCGAGCAAGCTAGTGAGGGGCTCGGTCAAGCAAACTTGCTTGCTGTAATTTTTTTAGGATTTATTTTCCTATTTTCAGATTTTTCTTAGGATTTAGGGGGATTTAGTAAAGAAATCCCCCTAATTAGGCTAACCACAATTGAGGATCTAGAAAACATGTAATATAGGTGGAGGACCTCCCGCTCAAATTTTAATTTTTATTTCCAAAGTTGCCCCTACACATGTTGACATCAACAAAAACCTGAAACTAAAAATATTTTACCCATATTGAGGGAGAGTTCAAAGGAAGCAAAAATCAATCCCCAGCAGAAATAGATGCAAGGAGAAAGTGGGGAGAATGACTTACATCAAAAATCAAAAGACTAATGCCCGGAGAAACAAAGGAGACCGAGCCCTAGTAGATTTCAATTGTGCGCAAGGACAAAGGAAGGAGAACGAGGGCCCTAGCAAAAATCGATTGTGGGCAAGGACAAAGGAAGAAGAACAAGAGCATAGTAAAAATTGATTGATTTCTCACCCAAAAACAGCGGCGAAGGTATGTTGAGTACACATATTTACATTAACTGAGTCCTATTTGACCTATGTTGTTACTTGTCCTATTTGAAAATCTCCAATGCCCAAGTCTTAGATGGCACTAGAATATTTTTCATCTCCTGTAAAGTACACTAAGCATAGTTATTCTCCTAAAGGAATTAATTCTTTGGGTTGATTATTTGGCCTCTAAAAATTGCAAAAGTCATTTGTTTAGTTCCTTGTTCTCCACCAAGTTTGTGCATATTGGTCTGGGGATGGTTCAGAAAATGAAAAGAAACATCAGGGAAAACATTATAATCACTCGCAGGTGCTTGTTTATGAGATATTCAATCAACCAATTGATGATATAGTGGGGAGGGAGTGTTGATCCATCTAGTTAGATATATGTGGCTAACCATTGTAACCACTCTATTTAGAGCTCATGATTTTATATGTTTTTGTCCATTTAATGCTTCGGTCAAGTGGGTAGGATTATTGAACCATTCCATTTTTTTGAACTATGGTACCTCAGAAGTAAGTGAATGTATTGAACGAACATTTCACCGTCCACTTGCATGAGAAGATCGTGATTTATTGGAGTTGAGTGTACACTCCTAGATCCCATTGAAATCTTTCCATCATCCACCTCACTTGTGGGACCGGCCTTTTCATTATAGGATTTTTCGTGGAAGGTCAAGGATGCAAGTTTGAAAGATTGGTTTAGGAAATTGTCTAAAGTGGTTTGTGGCTCTGCTTTGATGGTTCTTAGTTCATTATGAATAATAAGAGTTATTAATCTGATTTCAGTCCTTTGATGTATATCATGATGGCTTTATTAATTATTTTTCTCTGTTTATGAATATATATTTGAATTGGGTTTTACAATTATACATGCTTTTTTATGCGGTGAGAGCGTTGTTTTATCATCAAACAATCTTTAGTAATGCGGTCTGATTTAAGAGAGATTCGTTGTTGTTTCAAATTCTCATGTATGTAATGACTTGTTGGATCCTTCTGATACTTTGACTGGTCATGTGCAACTTTTGCAAATAACATATTGATTTTCAATACTTTATGTTTTAACAAAGCTGAACTTCTCCTAATTGTTTGTCTTTTGTATATTGTTATCTTCAGGCATTGGAAGTAGTGTTTGGTGCCTTAATTCTGATGGGTTGGAAGTTTCACTTTCACTTAGAATTAAGATTAGAAAGAATGATATTGAAGAAAGTGATGCTTTGAAGACATATCAAGAGTTACATATGTGGCCTTTGAGGGTGAAAATTGCACTTGGGTGGCGAGAGGCATTTCAGTAGTTTGGCTGCTCAAATTGGGCTCAAGGAAGTAGGTGAAATGCATGAGTCATATGAATAAAAGTAGACATAACTATTCTACACGTGTTATATTTTTCTAAGAACTTTGGCTATCATTTTTATGTATCAATGAATGTCTCTGTTTTTGAAAGCTTTTAGAAATAAAGAATGTATATCCTCTACTTGCAATCAATTAGATGTTGGTTCTCTTCGTTGAGTCTTGTTCCTTGTAATTTTTCACCTTCTTTTTTTCTGTTTCCTGACTTGAATATCTATAATGACTAATTTCATTTAATGACGACATTTACAGCAAACTTAAGTGAAGAAGGCCTGAATTTATTTGAAGAAGACCTGTTCACGGAAGCAAAATTAAGTGAAGAAGAACTGAACTCTTTGTCAATAGAGATTTTCTATTCTACTGCATTTGATGGGTTATTATGAGAGATTTAAAGTCCTTGGAGCTATTGGATTTGGAAATGGAATTAATTTTTTTTCTTTATAATAGGTGCATTACTGATAAAAATGGCCTAATCTTGGAAATGACTTAATTTTTCATTGAAGCGTTACTAATAAAGCCATAATTTTGGAATGAGTAATTCATTTTAAATTAAAAAAATACTCTCAAAACCATGAAAACCCATAAATTAATTGATGTCGAAAAATTATTTGTTAATGTCGACAAAAACTATTGCAAATAATTGATCATATATCAGTTTAACAGTGTTGATCCATCAACGTCGATAAATTATATGTCGATGTCAATAAAATTATTACAAATAACTGCCCTAAAATTAGCTTAATAGTGCAAATTCAACAATGTTGACAAATTATTTGTTGAAATCAATAAATAATTTATCGATGTCGATATAAAACTGTTACAAAAAACTCTTTAACAGTGCAGATTCATCGACGCATATAAATTATTTGTTGACATCAACAAATAATTTGTTGATGTTGATTAAAACTGTTAGAATGATACCTTCTTTTTGTTTTTTGGAAGGGCTTGCAAGCGAAACATCTGCTTGAGAAAAATTGAAGTTCTCCACTCTCAAGTTCATCAGACAAGGGGAAAGCACTTGAGGCTCAATCTTTGTTTTGACACCTTACTCGGAGAAGGGCACAAAGCCATCATTGATAATATATACTACTCTATTAGCTGCCTCACCATTAAAAAATGCAGAGTACATTCCAGCTCTTTTTTCTCAGGTAGGAAATGAAGAGAAAATCAGAATAAACATAAAATAAAATCAAACAAGAAAAAAACCTTAATCTGAAGTGTAGGAATGCATGAAGAGAATGGAAAATGAAGAAGAAGAGATGTAGGAAATTACAGCCCATGTAGATGGAGCTTTCTCTCTTTTGGATTTTCTTTTCTTCTATCCTCCCTCACACAAATTAATTGCAAGGAGGAAGCAACCAAATAATAGCAGACAGCGGAGATGAGAAGTGGAAGAAGATAAACCCAATTTCACCCAACTCACACAAATCAACTGCAGGAAGGAATGAACCAGATTATTTCACCCAAAGCTTTTAGGTGCAACAAAGGGAAACAAAGAGTCCTATGCTAAGGGAAGGGGATAACGATAGTGAAGGGCAAGGCTTCAGGTTTTTTTTTTTTTTTTTTTTTCGTTCAATGGATTATGTTGACATCAACATAACAGGGGCATAATGGGAATAGAAAAAGGGATTTGGGTGGGAGCTCCTCTGTCAATAATATAAAGAGGTTTTGATCATTAGCTTACCACTAAATGTATTTTTTGCTTCTCCCTTATCACAATTTCTAATTTCCCCTACACCTTCTCTATGTCATGATGAGAAATGACAAAGCTGCCCTCATTTATTTTGGAAGGAGAAGTCTGAAAGACAAAACAAAAAGGCTCAACAATGAGTTTGCAAAAAAAGTTCAATGGAAGGAATCAATTGATAGGACATGACAGCATATTGGCCATTGGATTCTTGGGTATCTATTTGTTTACTACAATCATGCAGGGGCAAATCTAAGTGTTAGCATGCGGGTGGCACCCACGTGATTTGAGAAATTTCTTTTCCTAGTCCAATAAAATTCTAAATCCACCATTGCAGTCATGTTGGTAAAAAATGATAGGCTTAAATATTTATTCAGTGAAGAGTAGTTCATTTTTTAGAATGTTGAGTATAAAACTGTTTTTTTTAAGGATGCACTGCAAGTTTATATCGGGAGCGTTGAGTGAGCCCAAATCATTGTTATACTTTCCATTTTGGATCAAGCCAAAGCCATTGTGCAGTATTGCATTTCACAAACGCTGTTGTGCACTATTGCATTTCATAAATATTAAGCCCTAACGGAGCTTCTCACATTGCATATTGAGAGTCTATTATAGGGCCAATTTTTGGACATGGATTTATGTAGGGCCCATTAAAATTTAAGGGCTTGTGTAGCGCCCCTTCATGATAATATATAGTTGACTTGAGGCTACTGATACAATGACTGAGGCCATGAATAGCCTCTTGACAGTCTCAGTACATCAATAAGGGCTGCAGTAGTGATACGTGAAGCAATTAGAACAAGCATTAATTGTGCAATTATAACATACGAATATCTTATGGAAAATAATGATTATCCCACTTAGGTTCACAGTAGGTAGACCAAAGTATATATGGTGAAGTTCATCGTAGTGCATGTAATGAATCTTATAAGGTAAGTTCATTGTAGTTCATGTAATGAATCATAAGGACTAAGACCATATTTATATATGTGACTCGTCAGATTTTTTAAGTGTATATGAGAACATAAATTTCAAATGGTGAACATAAATGTCAAATGTACAAAGCCCCACCGGTACTTGTGAATAGCACTCATGTATAATTGTTGTTGTGTTTCTCATGTTATCGCTTGGAGCAAATATCATCAAATGAAGGAGCAACAAAGTTGCATTAACGATGCAGCGTGTGAAGTCGCCATACATGAGGTCGATTAAAACAAGTTGAGTGGGTTAAAAAAAAAACTATGAACCCTAAAATTTATAGTAAATTATCCTAGTTTTATAGTCTTCGATCATCTCCATCTTGAAGATGGGAAGATGTTGGTGTCTTGAACCAACCAAGAAAACATAAACTTTATGGTCATTTCTGCTGTGACTTCAGCTCCATTCTCCAAATTAATGATTTTTCATGGTGTCAAAGTAAGCAGACTAGAATGGACATGAACTACCTCTCAATAGAAAGTAGGAAGAAAAATAATGGACATGATAGTGGTTGGTGACATCATCAATCACTCTGTAGATGGAGAGATGATAAAGTAATCTATTCAGCCATGATTAATAGTTATTTCAGTTGCATTTACTGATCAATTTTTTGATTTGTCCTGATGACATGGAAAATTATTTCATGGTTGAGAATTATTTCAGCGCCACAATCATCTTTTTTTGAAAAAGTGAGGGTGCATGCAGGGATTTTACCATTGTTTATTAGATTATATTTATAGACCAAAATTCCATACTCACTCCCAACGATGCATTTTTCTCACAAGAAGGGCATTTTCATCCTATAATAATTAAATTGTAGTTGCGGGGAAATATTCAAAATTTGGTAAGGTGGAGGGAAAAGACACATCTAAAGGTATGTTGCTGGTCAAAACCTCTAATATAAAAATTTGGGGTCCTTAGTTGTGGTTAGCTCAATTAGTGAGATTTTTTTGGTAAATCCCCCCAGGATTTATCTTTAAATTTTGAATTTCAGTGGATAATCATAAAATAAATAATATTTTTGGTTCTCTTTAGATTAGATAAAATAGTTTAGATAACTTTGTCAAATTTTGATTTTTTATTTTATCTTTTAAGATATATTAGTTTAGATAAGGTAGAGTTTAAATTTCTTTTCCTTAGTTGAGTGATAAGATAAGATAGAGTTTTGTTTTCTTGTCATCTTAGGCGATAAGTTACTAACTTTGAATTTGTTTTGGATAGGTTGCTTGCGGGAGAAGGAGATTGCTTGAGTTTGCCTTAGGCAAAGAAGATTGCTCTTAGAAGTTTGAAAAAAAAACTTATAATCTCAAGAATTTAGAAAAAGATAAGCTCTAAGAATTTCAAAAGAAGATAGCATTACTTGCACTGATTGTGAGATCTTTTATCCTGTACCCACGAATCTTTATTTGAATGTTGGCTTGTTTGATTTGAATTATGCAATTTGTGATTGGCTCATTAACACAAAAATTTAATTAGATCCACACCCTTAGTTAAGGGCAATCTACCTTTACAAGATAAGGACTGGATTTCATTATTAGATCCTTACCTACTTAGGTTTAATCCTCTCTCACTTATTACCTAGCCATTAATTAAAATCAAGTAGGAACTGACCTTAGGATTTCGAGCACAGTAGGACGAAGACCAATGATAGCTGCACAAATTGCTCGCTTTCGCCAAAGTTAATGCCTATGAAAAGCCTTGTCTCATGAGTCGAGACAGTTAATCTGTTCAAGGAAAGTGGTCCTCCAAATAGGTCCGTTGTGATCCTAACATTTACTTGAGGGCTGATTTGGTCAACTTAGTTTCATAAGACTTGGTTGGAGGCCTACATGTTCACCAATTAGGAGTTTTCTAGTGATTTAGGCTAATCCTAGTTAAAATTTTTTTTAGGTGTGTTTATTTCTTGTGCTTGATTGCCTATGCGTCATATATGTTAGTCAATTTGGTTTTCTTTTCTCATTAGTGTAAAAAAATTTTAAAAAATTGGCAAAATGCAAAAAAATTGGCCACCCCTTTGCTCTTGCATCATGAACCAATGGAAACATATGAACCAGAGGGAACTTAGTAATTGTGATCATCTATGGAATAACGTGGCTAGATTTTTTGAAACTCGTGGGCAATCTAATGGGAAAGAATTTGATAGTGACCAACTGATAAAGGTCCCACATGATTACTCAAACCCCACACAATCATTCACTCCTAATATGGAGGTGTGGGGAAATTGGCCTTGTGAAATGAGTAACAAATGTAGCCCAAATTGGGACAATCATTCTATTTACAATTGGAAACATGGGCCTATTATGGATCGTCAGTACTATCCCCACGGCTCAATTATATGAGTACTCCTCACAAGATATGTCATATGTACCCTCATCCTCCTAGTCATATATACCACATAATCCCATTCTGCCCGAATGTCATATGAACCACCACCTCGAGGGGAATCTATGGAGGATTTTCTTTCTAATATCAGGCAAAACACCATTCAATCCTTACAAACCAATAAGCAAATTATGGAATCCATGAAAAACAACACAAATACTATAGAAAGACTAACGATTTTAGTTAGTCAAATTACTCTTTAGTTAGAAAAAGAAAATGACACCCTTGGAAGTGCAACAGAATTTCAGAGTGATGATCCAAACATACATTGAATACCTTCCATATATGGATCACACAAATACAACTTGGATATCTTAGGGCGACAATGAGCATTTGGATGATAGTGTGATAGATGAACTTGACTGTGACCTATATGAGCCCGTGTCCTCAATGCTTCCATAGTTTAACACAAATCAATAAGAAGAATTTAGATTTCCTTAATGAGGACAATGAACCCTTAATTTCAAATAATGATATTTTGATGATTCCAATTATTTTGAGGAGTTTAATATTTTAGATTGCCCAGAGTATGAGGTTCTACATGAGCTCCAAGTGGATAATCCAATTTTGTACGTTCTTGAAAATGAAAACTTATATATGTAAAGAATGATGTGGCAATAAATGTGCAACTAGATGAATTCATTCTTAAGGAAATTCCCCATCCAAGTCTTAAATTCTATAAATTACCTAAAGACAAGGAAATCCATTGTTTAGAAAATTTTTGGAGTTAGAGGACAGTGGCCAGATTTAGACCCCTAACTCTGAAATTTTGTGTACATGTGTTTAATGCATTGTAGCCTCAAAGTTGAGATTTCAAGTAATTCGCCTCAAAGTTGAGATTTCAAGTAATTCATACACATTCCTTGCATCATTTCAACATCTCATACAATTTTTCAAAATCCTAGTTGAATCAGGATTATTTTCGGAGGAGTCCTAGTTCGGACAAGACTCTTCAATACTTCACTAGTGAGCTAAACTTGCACACTTTGGGAATGAGAATTTTAGAACCTCCAGAACCCTAGGGAGGATTTTGAGAAGAGTCCTACTTGCATCAGGACTTTGACATGGGGCCCACCATTTAATCAAAGGAGATGTTGCGCATGGCAGGGTCCAATTGGGTGCAAAGTTGAAGTAATTTGAATTATCTCTTGGATAATTCAAAGAATATAATTTTAGTAGGAGATAAATGCTAAAGAATTTGGATGAGAGACTAATTCATCTCGTCACCTTGTCTTCCAATTCAAATTTGTTGCAAAGATGGAAATCCAATTTAATTGGGAGATTGAAAGATAAAACATAAATAGAATTTAAAATGAGGAAGTTTGAAAGTTAATCCTATTTTTCTCAAGACAGTATAAATTAAAATAGTCATAACTTGTAGACTAAGTGTTGGATTGTTACAATCTACTAACTATTGGAAAGCTCTTTTAAAGTAGATATCCTTGGAGCTCGGGATTGCACAATTCGAAGTTAAATTGTTAAAGGTATGGCCTCAAAAAGTTAACTGCATATTTTTAGATGGGATTGCAAACAAATCCACACCAATAAAGATTATCTGTTGCACATCTCTTATGGGACCCATCTGAAGATTAGAAAAGCTTTTCCAAAAGCTTCAACCTCATCTGATCCTCTAAGAAGGATAAGAGATCTCTCTCATCTCAAGATATAACCAATCCAAAAGTTGCAAAAAAAGATCATGATTCAATGAACCTAAGGAAGCCAAAAATTATAAAAGGAAGTGCTCATGGGACTCCACCCCATTTCTAAATCAACCTTGGAGTTCCCCCATAAGAGGGTTCTCTCTCTCTCTCTCCTCTTTTCTCCATCTCTCTTCCTCCCATTGTAAAGACCTGAATTTTTATTTTTAAATTTGAATTAATCTTGACCCTTGATGCAATTTTGCTAGACCCCACATATTATTATAATTTTGGTGTTATTTAAATTTGGACAATTACTTAATTATTCTATGAGTCCCATAAATTACTAGAGTTTGAGAATTTTAGAATTGTGTTCAAAATGAAAATTTTATTTGAATTGAACCTTTGGATTATCTTGATCTATCCTAACTTTATCTGGGGATGGAATTCAATTTGAATTAAACTCTTTTGGCTAAGATTGGATATGATTAAAATTCCTTTAGAACTTTGCTTTTATTTTCCTATAAATAGGAAACACCCCCTCCCTTCAATCACAAATAAGTAACCCAAGTTTTCTCCCTCTCTTTTGTAGAGTTTTCCTTCAGCTTAAAGTATGACTCTCTCTCCTTTATCTATTTCTTTTAGAAAGTTATGATTATAGTTGGCTACTTTGATTTTCTATCATGGTAATGTAGATTTGAAGTTTGTATTCTTGCCATGTCATGTAAATCATTACTTGCATCATCATCAACATTCATCCATGAGGCCCATCTAGTCTTCATCATGACCCATACATCTGATCAGGCTACAGGCTCAACCCAGCAACCGTGGATCATCCTTGACGAGCCCAAACTTATCACGGTCGAGCCCAAATCCGGTAAACCCAGTCGCCGTTATCTTCCCCTTCCACTGTTCATCATCTCCACCGATCTGCTTCCTGTACATCTCTCTCTTCCTCTCTCTCGTTCTCTCTCTTCTGCGATTTCTCTTCTTCCTGTTTTCCGTTTTCTTCTCTTCTTCTTTGCTTATTTCCTCCATGTCTCATCTTCGTCTAATTTCCTCTGGCTCACTTTCTTTCTTTTCTGTCTTCTTCATCTTATTGTCTTCATTTTTCTCCTCCTACTTCTTCTTCATCTCTTTCACCCATGCACGCCACTGGGCCACCCTGTGCACCAACCATCGGTATCCAGCCACCTGTCCGGGCATACCTCATCATCCAGAACCCTCTCTCGGTCAGCAGGAACCCACTGTAGAACCCCTTGCAACTTCAGTGCCTTTGTCTTCTTCTCCCTTCCTTCCATCTCTGTTTCTTCTTGTTTCTATCTTCTTCTGCTGTTTCACCCCTTCTGGTTATTCTTCATCTTCTCCTTTTGTTTTCGTTGGTTTTCTCTTGATCCCTTTTCCTCCTTCTCTGTTTTTCTTCTTCTTCTTCTCCCTACTTTTCTTCTTCCTGTCTGCTCGTTCCTCTCCTATTCTTCTCTTCTCTTTTTCTTCTTTTCGGGTTTCCTTCCATCGAAACATTGCCAAGTCAAGCCAACTTTAATCAGAACCCAAATTAATTGCACAGTCCAAACTCTTATTATATGTTACCGGTCATTAACAGGAACTCACACCGGACTTCCAGACTAAGTCAAGGCAAATTCTTCAATCGCTGATAATCTAGGCAAGTAGTCTTACCATAATTCCTGAGCGATAGAGTTTTCAGGCCTTGCCTCATTTTGATTTAAAAATGTGAAATTTTGGAAGCTATTAAAATAATCTTATATTTTTAGAATATTTTGTTGCCTTTGATATGCTTATATATGTTGGTTACATCATACCTGGTCTTGTTTCCTTGCCACCATTATGCTGAATGGATTTTTCGTGAAATTTATTGTTGATTATTAATTATCATTGAAATGTTGAAAAATGTGAGAAATCTTGGTATTATGATATTCAATTATGATCTCAACCTTTGGCTATTTTTGTGATTGAAAAAGGCTTTGAATTTTCGAATTTGATACGTGTACCCTTAAGGCATCCTCTAAAGTATGGGCAACGCACTGTGGTACACCCACACGCGGATTTTAGCCCTTTTTTTTTATATGATATTGGGATTGGGACTCCTTTGTACGATATTGCTAGTCTGCAGCTAGTTCTTACTTTATTTTGGAGATTACCGGTATCTTAGGCCTCGTGCCACTTTGGATATGAATATGGCTTGTACCTGCCGGATACTTTGTATTTGGCGTAGGCTTAATTCTGGCGAGTACACTTTGACATTTGGTTTACTACGGGGATGCTTTTCTTTTACTTATTGATTTGGTTATGTACTCATTATTTGAAATACCTTGAAATTTAGTTATCGTATCCTTTTGATATACTCGTATACTCGAACCGTGGCTCTAGATTTGATTTCTTTGATTGTTATCTATTTGCTAGGTTTTTTGGTTTGTATGACTTATTGAGTTTTACTCACTCAAGCTTTTCCCCCACAGATCTTGAGGTTGAGCAGGAACATGAGGAAATCTAGCTTGTTTGGCGGGAATCGGGATTGTGGGAAGAGCTGCGGAATTCTATATTAGATTCAGAAGATTTAATTAGGAATTTATATACATTTGGCACTTTTATTATTATGTTTGAGAGTTACACTTACTTCGAATTTATTCAGTGGATTAATATAAGATATTGATGATCATATGATTTCATTTGAATTATTTTATTAAAATTGAAATTTATTTAATTTGCTTGTTGTGGACCCGTCATGCCTGGGGATTTGAGGGTCCCAAGGATATCGGATTTCGGGGCGTGACACCCATATTTGCTTATTTTATTTTTTTAAGGTATTTTAGAGCCTTGCTCCAAAAACAAGGACTTTAAGAAGAGAGAATTCTAAGAGAACATTTTACAAGAGCATATTTTTAATGAAGATCTTTTTTATGATGGTGGGTTGAGTTTTTTTATCAGAGCAAAAGATGAAGCTAAGTGATCTTTCATTTTAATTTATGCTTGCTATTTTGTTTATTTTCTTATTGTCTCTTTGAATGGATTGATAATATAATAATAGATCTATCTTCATGCTAAGGTGGCAAATTCTATACCTAATTTCTAATAAAAAGATTTTGATCATTTATGCTTATTTTGATAGGTTATGCTTTAGCTTGTGTTTTTTTTAATTGTTTATGCTTAGTTTGATAGGAGATGCTTAGGATTTTTATTCTTTTATGAGATGAAGGAGGTCTTGGGTTTTAAGATTTATTTTAATTAAAAAAATATTTTTGCGAAAAACAGACTTTTCGGACAAGACACTATGATTTGTTTTTCATTTGAGCTATATTTAAGGCAAAAGTGTGGAATAATTGCATGGATTTCTTGGTTTAATTCATTTTGTGAATTATGACTATTTTGATCTATTTACATCATTGATTTTATGCATTTTCGATTATTTTAACTTTCTAATGTTTTTCCATTTCTACTTCAAGTCAAATTCATTAATGTTTTGATCTTTAGTTTAAAATTTTAGTTTTTAATTTTTACTTGATACAGTTCTCGATGAGATCGATTTGTATCTGTTAAAAATAATGCTACAAAAATTAGGGCAAAAACAGAACAATTATACCAATGTTGAAGTTGAGAGGCTACGACAGATGGCGGAAATTGGAGCCAGTTTGTGGCAGCAATAGTGGGCCGAGGCATGTCAGATGACACTGTTTTTAGGACGAGTTCTGCCCTTTGGGCAGTAACCCAGATGTAAAGGTTCTTAGCAAAACAGCCCTTAGGATGCAACGGCCTTCTCTGAATTTGCTCGGTTGTACCCCAAGACTGTAAAGGTCGGACTTCAATGCATTTGATGCTCTCAGAGAGTAGAACAGAGAAAGTAGAGAAGAAAAACCTAAGAAGAAGAAGAAGATGATAAACCCAGGCGCCCCAAATATATATAAAAAAATACTAACGTTGGGGCCATTATAGAAGCAATAAAAGACCATTAAACGGAATTAATAAAAACGTTTTAAATTTTTAAATCAAAATTTGAAACGGTTTTAATTTAAGAACTATTAAATAAAACTTTTTGTTTTTAAAATAAATGTCTCTTTAATAAAAAAAAGTTTTTATAATTTTATGCAAAAGGTCACTAATTCTTTATGGAGCTAGGCTTGGCTAGGATTTGCATCCTCCTGTGCGCAATGATCACGCAGAATGCGCATTGTGGACATGCGCTCCATAAAAAACATTTTCCGGATCCGGCCCTCTAGGCCAAGCTTGACTCATGCTCGCACATAAGGCTTGTAACAAAAAAGCCCATAGCAACTTGATGTGTATAGGATAAGGAACTACATATAGAGCCTTAAAAGCTTTTGCTTATTTCCAATATGGGACTCTAGCAAACACACAAAGGTGTCTTTTGCTTGTACATGAAGTAAGAAGTAAGAAGAAATAAAAGAAAGCATTATGAAAAACACATTGAATTTTTTGAAACCCACATAAAAACCAATAGTAATTACCATTGTCTATTGCGTACTGACAACTATGCACTTGTAGTATTACTGTTTTAAATTTACATCAAGTTTTTAGCGCCATTGCTGGGAACCAGATTTCTAGTTTTTCTATAAAAATTTGAATTTTTATACTTTAGATTAGTTAGATTTGATTAGGTTTAGAAGTGTTTAGTGTTTCTGATTTTGATTAGTATTTTAATTAGTTTATTTTTGGAATTTAAAAAAATATATTATTTTTGAAATTATTAATTAAATTTTTTTAGGATTCCTCTTTAATTTTGAATTTCATCAGATAATTATAGAAAAGAAAAAAATGTATTTTTTTATACTAGATTAGATAAAGGTTTGATTTTTTTGATTACCTTAGTTGATAAGTTTTAAGATAGATAAAGTCATTAGCCTGCGTATTTGATAAGTTTTAAGATAGATAAAGTCATTAGCCTGCGTATTATCTTAGTTGATAGGGTTTATTGACTTTGAATTTTTTTATAGGTTTTGGATTGGTTGTTTGCGAGAGAATGAGATTGCTTCAATTTACTTAATGCAAAAAAGATTGCGCTTAGGAAGTTGAAAAAAAAAAATACTCTCAAATTCTTAAAGGAAGATATGGTTAGTTGGACCGATTGTGAGATCTTCTATCCCTTACCCACAAATCTTTATTTGCAAGTGGGATTGTTAGATTTAAATTCTGCGAATTGTGATTGTTTGCTTGGCACACAACTAAATTGGACCCACGTACTTAGTCAAGGGCAGTCTACCCCTACAAGATAATAACTGTATTTTATCAGCAGATCTTTATTCCATTAAGTTTAATCATCTCTTAGTTGGTACTTGACCATTGATTAAAATCAACTAGGAACTAACCCTAAGATTTCAAGTTCAATACGACGAAGACCACTGACGGCTACACCAATTGCACTTTTTGACCAAAGTTGATGCTGAAGGAAAGCCTAGTCTCAAATGTCGAGCAATTAACCTTCATCATCAGACTCATCATATCAAGTGACCTTGATATATTTTATATATTAATATAAAAAGGGCTAAGCCAGGCCCCCTCAAGCTGGCTCAGTTAAGCCCTAGCTTGGCCCTCTACATTGTAAGCTTTTCAAACTTTGGCCCTATTCCACTCTTGGACTTTAAGACAAATAAAAAAGCCTTTATATTAAGAGCTTTTGCAGGTTGGGCGAGGTTGGCCCCTCTGATCAAAGGGCTTGATTGATAGCCCTACCTGTAACGTTCATTTCCACCTAACAGCAGTTTTAGATAGCATTTTTCCCCCAACACGACCACGCACTACTTGTGGGTGTATGGTCAATAAAAATATCATTCCGTTCGAGTTGATGTTAGATACAACCAAGAAAACCATTGCGTGCAAGACAACCAACATTTAGGGAAAATAAAAGACAACACAAAAGGAGGTCATGCCGCTGAAGAAACTATCAGCAGCTGAAGCAACTATCAGCAGTTACTCTCACTGATACTTTATAAAAGTTCTCGTTCCACGTGAACATTTGTTTATTGTCCAGGTGTGTCTATTGAAGAAACCCAAAAACCTGTCCTTCATCCACCTTCCTTTTTTTTATAATTCGGAGCTTCCAACATGTGGCCCGTCACGTTCTCTATGTTGTTTGTACCAACTACCAAGTACTCTTCTACCTTGTAGACAACTTAAACCAATAAGAGTCCACCTCAATGCGCTCGCGTCTTCTTTTGACTCATTTTAGGTGTAAATGCTTACCATGCATTCTAGTAAGCGTGCTCTACATGGAAAGGTATAAAAAATAGAAAAGATTAGAGGTATAATGTATTGATCAAATGGGCTTTGACTGTAGGGTTCCAGTTCTTGAAATCATAATAATAATATAAAAACCTGATGGGGTTCAAATTGGGTTGGGTCCGAGGGACCTGGACCTTGTTAAGTCTTGAATTCCTGATCCGCCGGGGTTGTGGTTGAATCCTTTAGTGTCACAAATTTTATATGACAATTGTTTATATATATATTTATATTAATTTGGGGTTTTATCTGGTATAATCCAGAAAATGTTAAGGACAAAAAATGATGTTTACATTTTTTTCTGAATTTTGTATGATATTTTTAGTTTTGATGGGATAACTTAAAAATATTACAATATTATTGAGAAAATAGTATTGTGTGAAATTTGGGACAACGTTATCAGACCCACTGGTTTAAACGGGCCTAGAATAGGGCCTGAACCAACATTTTTGGATCCAGTCATTTGAGTAGTAATCGGGTCAATGGAGAATCTCCATCCCTATGTGTGTTTTTTCCTTTTTTTGTTGGTCAAAAAGCTAAGCCCAATCGCAATTGTTAATTGTGTATCGAACCATACACAAATTTGGTTAATAAGATAATCAGGCACGAACCAAACCGTACCTAGACCTGACCTGATTATGCAATCGGTTCATAACTGTGGACCAAGTTTGATCCAGTTTGTCAAATGGGCCCAAATTAGACTCATGGAACTTTTCTGGGGTGGGTCATAAATGTAGTTGATAAAAGGGGATCCATTGACAGCCCTACTGTTCTACCTTACAATCTATTAGACATGTACAATAGACGCACCTTTCATGGTGGGTGTGGGACCTGAACATTACTGCTATGAGAGTGATATTCAGGAATGTGGCCACGGTACATTCATAGGGGAACTGGAAATGCGACAGTTTATTTATACAAGGTGGCGCCCGCTCTATTATGGGGTACATGATGTGGGACCAATAAGCTAGAGAGGTTAAAGTGTAAAGCATTGCTGCCTTCTTTCCTCAGGTAAATCGATATGACAATACCTACTGGTGGATCTCTTCTGTCAGCCGTTCATTTTCATTATTCAAAAGTCCAGACAATTATATGGTTATAAATTAAAATTGTCCATCAGGAGGTCATTTCTAAGCTACAGTCTAAGGCGGTGAGGCCATCTAAATTATTGGCTTGGATTTGTTCACCTTGTTTTTTTTTATTTTTATTTTTCGTTTGGTATGGTAACTTGAGGAGAAACAAAAACTATAATTTTCAAACCATGCAATTTATATTGCATACAATTTATTTACAAAACCCAGCAGCCATCTTTCTCTACTTCCCATTATATATTTACATTCGGTCTTGCCGTTTATGATCCATACAACCCCACTGAGCCAACTATTGATAGTTGAGAAAAAAGACTTTGTATCCCTATCCAGGAGAAATCTGCAATTCATCAAGAGAGAGTAGCAAGGCAAGGAGAAGAAACCCATCATATCATTATGAAATATATGATCATTAGACTTTGAGATTTCGAGTTTCATGGCCTGAAACTTCCATAAGGTGCGTCTTCCTGTTTAAGGTTTTGGTTGGTCCAATGGACGGTGCTGATCTCTACCGCGTAAGTAGTTTGCGTCGAAACAGTTCCTCGATATGGAGGAATGACACAGGTGATGTTTTCTCACGATCAAATCGCATGGAAGACGATGAGGAAGCTCTGAGATGGGCTACTCTTGAGAAACTTCCGACGTATGATCGTTTGAGAAAAGGTATACTGATTGGACCTGAAGGAGAGCGCATGGAAGTCAATATTGAGAGCCTTGGGTATCAGGAGAGGAAGATCTTGCTAGATAGATTAATTAAAATCGCTGAAGAAGACAATGAGAAGTTCCTGCTGAAGTTGAAGAATCGCATCGATCAGTATGAACAACTTTTATTTGCTTGCTCTAATTATTCTCTTTTTTTTTTTTTGGTTTTCTTCCTCAATTTAGTTTTCGACTTTGTTAGAATTTTAGTAATACATAGTTTGTTATTCTATTGGGTTTGTTCAGAGTTGGAATTGATATTCCGACAATCGAAGTGCGGTTCGAGCATCTGAAAGTAGATGCACAAGCTTATGTGGGTAGCAGGGGTCTACCTTCGGTCTTCAACGCTGTGGTTAACATACTGGAGGTAAATAACATATAATCAGAAAATATTGTAGACTTATTCTCTTCAGAATTTTATGACATGCATCTACAATCTGCCATAATGTTAGTTGAATTCATGCATATTCCAAGGGGTGAATTTACTCTTATTAATTAATGGTTATCGACCACATATGTTCGTATTCAGTTCAGCTCATAGGGCCCACCTGCAGGAATGCCTATTAGTGGGGGGTAGCCAGGAATTGGAAAGCTCTCATCACCGTAGGATTAGCCCCGTTAGATTATGTTGTACACGTAAGAAAGTGCAAAAGCTGCTATCATCGATCAAGCTACACACTGGATGAGATAATACACATAAGAGATATTTACATAATTCAGCGATGTGCCTATATGGCAAAAAAAAAAAAAAAAAAAAAACCTCACTATCTCTTTACTATCCACTCTTAGGTCTAAGGTTAGAAGCATGGTTTAAAATTGTGGTCACGGTCGCCATCGTGGTCATCATATTGTATTGTGCTTCGTAGTTTATCATTGTGCGAACTTTTATTTTATTCTAAAAAAATTTTAAAAAAATATCCAGAAAATTCAGAATATTATAAAATGTTAACAAATGATATATTTTTTTCCATTACTAGACACTTTAAAGCAAAATATTGATCGCCCAAGTCATTACATCCCGTATCACTGTTTTATTTGAAACTTATTATGAATTAAATAGATTTACATATATATATATATATTAAAATAAGTTTTAATATCACAAAATTCTCAATATGCATTGCAACCATAATTTTGAACTAATCATTTATATTAAACGCTTAAGTCAAGAAACTAGTAGTCGTACAAACACGCAGTACTCAATTACTCAATCATTAAGTAAATTGACAGTGTATTTCAACCTTCAAGTAACCTTAACTACTATATCAAGATTAATTGATTAATTAAAACAGTGAAGTATGAATATGGGGGGTATTGTGACTAGAGCAGGAGGAAGCCATCATATGAGAATCTACGAAAATGTTGCAAATCACTTGAGTGTTGGTGAAAAAAAGAAACTTGGGAAGCTTTAACATAGTATAAGAAGCTCCACAAATGACTTGGGAAAAAAAGAAATGAAAAATATAGAGGGAAAAGAAAGTTTTAAAAAAATCATTGTGAACCGATATTTTGACCGTTGTTTTCAAAATATCGGCCATTATGGACCTTTATATTAGCCATTATAACCATTATTTCTACTATTCTTTTTTACACCATGACCATTATATTGAAAATAACATAACGGTATAGGTAATTACCATTTCATAACAGCCATTATGAAACCGTATCGGTCGTTATTTTAAACTATGGTTATAAGTTACTTGATAAATATAACTACTTCTTTTTTAACTCCTACAGAAGCCTAGTACAATAATCAAAATGCCCTTAACCCAAAGCCTAGTCCTTGTCTAACCTAATGGACCAATTTGGTATATCCAGAATACAAGACATAAATCTAACAGATTATTCTAATCCTTGATTTAATAGCCTCGGTCAAAGCTGATGTTCTTTTTACCTATACAATTTTTTTAAAAAAATTCAATCCAACGGTGAAAAAAGGTTTGATAAGTATCAAATTAGGCATGTTGAAGTGGGTGGCCTGGGGGGGGGGGGGGGGGGGGGGCGGGGATGTGTGTGGAAATGGCGGTAGATGGTTGTTGCGTAGTGAGGGTGAGTGTGAAGGAGAGAGAATGATCAAAGGTGAGTTTAAGTTGGCACTGTAGAGCTAGGCCATATTTGGACAGACTGCAGTTTGCGTTTCGTTGAAAATTTCTGTTCCTAGAGAACGGAGTAAGAGGCAGGTTCTCTAGGAAAATCGGAAGGTCTCTGTTTTTGTAACACTTTTCTCTTCTTCTGTTTTGATGATCTATATCTGATGGACTACTATTCTGCCTCTCCGCAGTCATCTTTTCTTTTGTCATAAAATCTTACAGTTAGTTGTCACAAAAAAAAAAAAAAAAAAGCACCATAAACAACTGCCAGATATGTTCATAGAATTGCAGGCCCTCAAAAATAAGATCTCAGCTTTATCCTTTATTCAATCGAAACAGCCTTAGTTGCTCACTAATTGGTGCACTTTAGTAACAAACTTCAGTTTCAAATTTGAAGGAGTTCTTGAACTCTCTCCATATTCTACCGAGCAAGAAGAGAACTTTATCAGTCCTACAAGATGTTAGTGGAATCATCAGGCCATGCAGGTCAGAGATTTCTATTTGATGTCTCATGAAGACATCCTGGAATTACCTAGAATTATCAATTGCTTATTTATTTTCTATGAACTTTGCAGAATGACCTTGCTTTTAGGACCACCAGGTTCTGGCAAAACCACATTACTACTAGCTTTGGCTGGGAAGCTTACCTCAGATCTACAGGTAAAAGTAGTGGGGCTTCTATGATAATTTCATGAACCATGATATATTCTTTAACCGGTACCTGTTCTTTTCTTCTTTTCCTGGCATCAGTTTTCTGGAAGAGTGACTTACAATGGCCATGAAATGGATGAGTTCATACCTGAGAGGACAGCTGCCTACATCAGTCAACATGATCTCCATATAGGAGAAATGACTGTGAGAGAAACCTTGGAATTCTCTGCAAGATGTCAGGGAGTTGGAACAAGATATGGTAAATAAATTAACATGATTATTTTTTGCAAGACTAGATTGACATTTTATTTTAATTAGTCCGGAATAATTTGTGTTTGTATCTTTTTTTCCTTGAAAAAATCTACAGAAATGCTAGCAGAGCTGTCAAGGAGAGAGAAGGAGGCAAAAATTAAACCCGATCCTGATATTGACATCTTCATGAAGGTGAGATAGAAGCACTTCATTGGAGGGACTTTCTACCTCCGTATAGAGTTTGACCCAATATGGCTTTGTTTTTGGAGTCCCAGCTACAGGGGGTTGGGACTCCACCCTCAGTAGAGGGTAATAGACCTTAGAGGTGGTGGAGCCCTCAGGCGAAGGAAGCAGGTAGACCGTGAGTGAGGAAACATGGCCCTCTGACAAGAAAAGGTGCCTGTTCAAATTTAAACCCTCAGAGAAGAATTGGCACCTCTTGCCAATGGGGTAAGAGGCCGTTCTTGACCCAATATGTTACTAAGATTGTCATGGGGTTTTCCCCCTTCTGCCTTCTATTAGAGTTTCATTGTTAGCATTACATCTTTGACAATTTGAAGGAGTGTTTTCAATCGTGTGGGTTACTCTGTGATGCTGGTTATAGACGCACACACAAGCAAAGATGCATATGTAAGGCACATGGTAAGAGTCAAGACAGCATTTTTGAAATCCAGATCATCGATGTAGACATGCATCTCCTGTTGATACTTTTCTAAGTACCTTCAATAAATTGGCCATATATAAGAAATAAAAAAATCTAGTACAATTGGATACTATTTGAAAGCCTCAAAACGATTTCAGACAAGTGTCCATACGGACTTTGAAGTCATAGATGTCCCATCTCTGAAACGGTCTAAAAATCGACAAGTCCAAGACCCTCAACATGGTTAATCTAAAAAAAATTCTCTTCTTGTTGGAGATTAAGATTTAACGTTTGCTCCCTATCAACAGGCATCAGCATTACAGGGACAAGAGGCCAATGTAGTTACAGATTATATTCTGAAGGTATGTGCTATGTGTAAATGAATGTAGCTTTTTTTTTCTTCAGCTTTGAGGATCAAGGGTTAAAAAAACATATTTCACATAGGTATCTGTGTTCATTAACGAATATTTCAGCAGCAAAGAGATGATAATATTTCCTTTTCTTTTCTATTCCTCTTGAAACTATAGATTCTAGGACTGGAAATCTGTGCTGATACCCTAGTAGGAGATGAAATGATGAGGGGAATATCTGGAGGACAAAAAAAACGTGTGACAACAGGTAAACACTTCACACACATTAAAAAATGGAGTGGTCTACACATCATCATGGATATTCTAAATTGAAGTTTTTGAGAACTTAAAGGGGAGATGCTCGTTGGTCCTGCAAAGGCGCTGTTCATGGATGAGATATCAACTGGTCTGGATAGTTCAACTACTTTTCAGATTGTGAAGGCACTAAGGCAATCAGTTCACATTCTCAGTGGGACAGCCTTAATTTCTCTGCTGCAGCCTGCACCAGAGACTTACGATCTCTTCGACGACGTCATTCTTCTCTCAGATGGTATGATCGTCTATCAAGGTCCTCGAGAGCATGTTCTAGAGTTCTTTGAGTCCATGGGTTTCAAATGCCCTGAGAGAAAAGGCGCTGCAGATTTCTTGCAGGAAGTAAGTAGTGGAAACTATCTCTCCTTGTTCATTTCTTCGAAAACATTTACAAGTACTAGGAATATGATCCATGGAATGGGCATACCATATGAATGAGTTATAGAATCATAATATAGAAACTTAGTTTAGATGTCTTAGTTTAGATGTCTTAAGTTTCCTTAGCTAGTTAATCCTACCCAAATCTTGAAATATTAATAAAGGCAATATAAATACTTTTCACTACTTTCGCTTGGAGCTTCTCAAACTCGTCCTCAAGTAAAACTCACCGCTAAGTCGTTTCACCTAAGATTCAAACTCATGATTGATTAGCTCTAATACCATATGGGTTCTACTTGAGGGGAGTGTTGAGGAGTGGGCTCCAACCAATGGAGAACCTCAAGGTTTTGATAGGAATAGTTGCATAAATAAACTTAATATAACATCGGAGCAAATTTGTTGTTAGTTCAAATCCCTTGAAAAATAACTCAGTGGTAAAAAATGCACCAACCAGGTTCTACCTCAGGTCAAGTCTTGAAAAGTGGGTTCCACCAAGGGGGAATATTGAAAAATATTTAGCCATTTTTGAGGTTTTTGTATAAATGGTTGGCTAAGAAAATTTAGCGTGGAATTAAAGCTAGAGTCATGAGTTTGAATCCTAGGAGACGGGTTTTTATCCACGTATGATTGTTTGACATGTTTCTATCCACGTGCAAACCTCACCCATGAGGGGTGCCATCTTGTCATTCACTAAGTGGTTGAGCTTTTGATATTTCTTGTTAATGGATATGGTCTTGATATTATATGTGTATATATATAGACAAATCTATTATGCATAAGTTCCTCATACTCTAGTGTGGAATACTTTCTTTTTTGGAAAGTGTTTATGTACAATCTTTATAATGTGGATTGTAATATTGCTTTCTAGTGTGGCAGATGGTCAAACGTGTACTTTGTCGTTTTTCTCTCGAATATAAATTTTTCTGACAGATTTGATTAAAGCGACTACGTCTTTTCGAAGTTTTGGAAAACATATAGTATGTTGATGTATGACATTCATCATGACATGGGGGAAACTTTTCTTGTGAATCAATAGGTAACGTCGAGAAAAGATCAGAGGCAGTATTGGATGCATCGGGATCAGCCTTACAGATATGTTCCGGTGAAGGAGTTTGCAGAGGCATTCCAGTCATTTCATATTGGTCGGAGTTTAGGAGATGAACTTGCTACGCCATTTGACAAGAGCAAAAGCCATCCCGCTGCACTGGCAAGTGCCAAATATGGTGCCAGCATGATAGATATATTCAAGGCCTGCATCGATCGAGAACTTCTGCTGATGAAGAGGAACTCATTTGTCTACATCTTCAAGATAACTCAAGTGAGTGACAGTACACAATTCATGAGATTCTCTCAATTCTCGAACTGTCCCATAGTTAAAGCTATAGCTTGTTTCTATTTTCAGATTTCATCTCTTGCATTTATGACAATGACGGTCTTCCTGCGTACTGAGATGCATCGCGATACATTCACTGATGGGGTGATCTTTTTGGGTGCACTGTTTTTCACTCTTTTCGTACTAATGTTCAATGGGTTCTCAGAGATGGCCATGACTGTGCTGAAGCTTCCTGTTTTCTACAAGCAAAGAGACTTCCTTTTCTATCCGTCCTGGGCATATGCGTTGCCTATGTGGATCCTCAAGATACCCATATCATTTTTCGAAGTTGGCGTCTGGGTTTTTATCACCTACTATGTCATTGGCTTTGATCCAAGTGTTGGAAGGTAAAACAAAATATATACGTATGACTGCAAATACACTCCATATCCAATCTAAGTGAAATTTGGACACGTTCCAATTGAAGGGAAGGTTGGTCCAAATGATGAGCCCACCATCTTTATTTGTTGGTGTAGTCATCACACCATAGACGCATAAAACAACCATACATACATACACACAAACAAAAATAAGTAAATATTGGTGATATAGTTAGTTTGCTGCACATTTAACACGTAGGCATTTTGGCTACATTGGTTAGCAACTTGCTATGGTAGTTTATTATGGTATCATAGCCTACACATCCCAAGTTCGAATCTATGCGGGGCAAAAGAGGCCTCTTCATGTGCTTTATGTGCGGACCATGTATGTAGGCCCCATACCAAGACATGTGCTGTGTCTGTGCTTCAAGTCCGGGTGGTGTCTCCTAAGTTAGTCATTATTTTATTGTAGTTTCTACAACGCATTGCCAATGGTAAAAGATAAAACAAGTCAACATTGCCAATGGTAAAAGAGAAAACAAGTTAATTATATATTTATATTCATCAAGCATGATCAATTAATACTTTCGGTAAAACAATGTTGAAACAAGTAAATTGTGTATCTATGTGCATTCCTATGAATATGAGAATTATCATGAAGGAATCCAGGGCTCCTTTAGTAGCAGACAAAGTGAAAATAATCATAAAGGAATCCAGGATTCATTTAGTAGTTGGTGCTAGATCAGGTTTAGGCCAAACACGCAATCACACAAACAAGAAGAAGACAAGCCTCTGATGCTACCTATTAGACCTGGTTAGGGCAAGCAATCAATCATAAGCACCACATAGAAGAAGAAAAGCATACAACCATGACACAGATTTTATGTGGTTTGGCAAGATTGCCTGCGTATATGGGTTATGAGTATCTACTTGATTTCACTATAAAGAAATTTGGCAACTTATTATAAGGCGGCACCCCCCCCCCCCCCCCCCCCCCCCCCCCCCCCCACACACACACACACACACATGGTTGGTTATACTGTGAGCACAATGGGGGAGAGGCTTCTCACCTCTTTTGCACGAAGTCTAGGGTTATATTACATAAATATATAATCTCTGCTTTCTTGGCCCTTAAAAAAACTCCAGTACAATGACCAAAATGTCCTTAACCTTGAACCTAGTCGTTAACTAGACCAATTAACTAATAAGGCTAAATAGGAATACAAGACATAAGCCCAACAATTGGGAAATTGAGAAGTGGAAACTTTCTTCTAATTAGAGGTTAGACAATCATTTTTTTAATTACCCCAGCCAAGGGAGGCTGGAACGCAAGAGAGAGGTCCACTTACATGGGAAAGGAGCTTGCTCATGAGGGAAAAAAGTTAGCCACATAAGTGGGAATGGAGCTTGTCCACTCCGGAAAAAAATCCACACAAGTGGAAAAGGAGCCCGCACAAGTGGGAAGAGCGGGCATGCCCAAGGTTTGCTAGGGTTTGCTTGGAGAAATACCACTCCTTGCCAATCGTGTAAGGAGCCGCTCTCGTGTAAAGACAGAGGTTGAAAAATTCATAAATGATGAAATCCCATTTGTTAAGTGACACTTATTTAACATCTTCCCCAAAATATTAATAAAATGATATTCAATACTTTTTTTTTCTAAGTCAAATTGTATGTGTAGTAATTTTATTGCAAGAGGTGACAAAGTATGATATACCTCTATTCTCATCATTTTTTTTTAAATCAAGTCTGTAATTTGTCATATAGAAAAATTAGAGATGGGTACTTCGAGAGTATGCTTTTAGAACTTTGAAAAGTCTACAAAAAAATAAATTCGTGCAATTTGTTGACAAGAACGACTAACAAAGGATTTCATGGATTTGACTTATTGATGTTTGAGTTCTTTGATTGAAAGTAATCGTTGAACCAAAACATCCTTTAATCATCATTCATTTGTTTGTTCAAATCAAAACCAAAACTATTTCCTAAAACCAAATTTAAAATTCTTTGCTAAAATCCTAACTCAAATTACAACCACAAACACCAACTATTGCATCATATTCATATAAAACTACCTAATAATCAATAACATGCATTTGTACATAAAAACCAAATGATGGATTAGATGCATCTTTGATCGTGACCTCAAGTGTAAGGCTTCAATTATAGTTTTACTTGGTGAATTAGGATTGTATCCACAAGGAACTGTATATCTCACAACTTATCTTAATTGAAAAACTAGTGCTAGCCTAATAAAATCTATACAAATACACAACTACTAAACATGAAATTTAAATTTAAATTACAATTACGAATCTGAAAACCAAATAACAAATCAGAAATGAAAACTAATCTAAAAATCCTAAACTAAAAAGTAACCTAAACTACTAAATTGCAAAACTATAAAATTCATCAAACCACCAATTGTAGAAAAATAAATAAACTATGCATTAAACTAAAAATCAGAAATAAATCATTCAAAGGTAAAGGATAAAAAATAAAATAAAAAGAATTCTAGTTTCTTTTATTATAGAAAATTAGAATATCATATTGGCAAAATTAATAAAAGACCACAAAAATACTACAACAAATGCATACTGTTAGCACACATAAACATACGATACAGATCCAAGGCGGGACACTTTGACTTCTTTAATGGTGTCTTTTAAATTAAGGCGGACCAATACAACTAATAATCCCCAAAAACAGTTAAAACTAAAAAAAAAATCCTTACCATAGATCAAGACATCAAGAAAGAGATGAGATTTCGCATGCAATTTGGGATCTAATCTTTATGCTTCACACCACGGGAGAATAATTGGACAAGAGAAGCATGGTGGAATGGAATGGATGGAGTAGAAGGAACCTAAGAAGGCTGGCTTAATCTATCTTGGGCTGGAGGAGAGATGGAGAGAGAAGGAAGGCTTGTGGTGTGTTTGACAGCTCTCCCCTTGAATACTTTTTATAGCTTCTTCTTCAGCCAAAAGTTAGCAAATATATAGTAAGTAAAAAGATTCTTGGTTTCTTTTCTTGTGTAAATTTTTCTTTACAACCATTTTCTAAAATTAAAATAAGACTTCAGTTTTATGCAATCCCGCCTAAAAATACACAGCAACTTTCTAACACCATAACTTTGTCATTTTAGTTCCGATCGGTGTAATCTTGGGTCTGTAGATATCTACTTGAAAAGTGCTTTCCAATGTACTTAGATTGCCCTAATCCGACACTCAGTTTGAGAGTTATGATAGTTTTAATCCATGCTATCCAAATAAAAAGGGGATTGACTCTCCTTTTTTTTTTATCTCTTTTCTTTGACTTACCTTTTCTTGAATTTTCTCCACCATGGCTTTCCTTTCTTCATTCCAATTTGAGTTCTTGAAATCCAATTTTAGATTCACGCAACAATTGAAGAGCTGAACCCTCCTTTGACATCCAAGCATGTATGCAAATGTACACATGTATGTGGGTCTATTTTTTTCAATTTCCTACAAAGAAAAGTAATATTTTATTAAAAGTAATGATTTTGACCAAAAGTCACAAATACATAAATGTGGGCCTTGATAAAAACCTTTGTCATTTTTATGTGAAAATTATGAATTTGAAAAACTTTCTAAAAATGGAAAGTTTTATGATTTTATGAAAAATTGATGATTTTCAATGATTTTTGCAAAAAAAAAACTCTAAAATAAATTCTAAAAAGATAAAAGCTTGATTTTCAACTAAATGAAGAAATTTTTAACGAGTAAGTTCTTAAAACCCCCTAAAGTACATATAAAATGATGCATTTTTAAGGACTTATCAACCTGTCTCTAATCCAAATATTTTCTTTATTTTTTGTTGAAACCAAATCCAATTCTATCAAGATAACTCATTTCAATAATGGAAATTATTAGAAATATTGAATGTTTAGGAAAACCACCTCCCATTTTTTAACAAATCTTTCATGAATCAAGAGAAACCATTTACAAAATGAGGATTTTCAGAAGATAGAGGATTTTCGGGAATTCCTCCATTTCTAATGTTACCATTTCTAAAAATATATTTTAGGCCAAACACCTAACAAAATGGCTGTTGCAATACCTAAGAATTGTTTAGAATCGATACGCAGGGAAGGGAAGAGAGAGAACGTGATGTGCGCTGGAGCCAATGGGGATTAGCCATTATGGATTTGGGTATTTCTAAATAGAGAGAGAGAGAGGTTTTTGTTCCCTGGGGGGTTAATTGGTTTTGCTCCATGTGGGGCTGGGCTAGCCAACTCATGTAGCCCTAATGGGCTTCTCCTAGGTTTGTGGGGGGCTAAAGCCTCTAGGCAACCATACATAGGTCCGCCCTTGAACACATCTTTAGTTCGAATCTGCACGGGACAAAAAGGCCTAATGCCATGTTTTGTGTCTGAATGCATATGCGGAGGGCAAAGAGGCTACATGCCGCATTTTGTATGGGCACATATTTTGAGACCGAGCAGTGTTTCGCTTGAGAGAGGTGTTAAATAATTAGTTTGGCACACCTTTAACGCCAATGCATTTAAAAGTTTTGGTTAACAACTTGTTAATAGTCACACAAACACATACATACACAAACACAAATAAGTAAATATGCGTGATTGTTCTCTTGTCCAACACTTAATTGAGAGGCATTGCGCATCAACCCAACTAATGGAGGGGATATGAGATGGCTAGGTTTATGGATGGATAAGGGTTACAACAAAGAGGAGCTTGTTGGCTTCTCTTTGAGAGAAGACATGAAAAAAGTTTGTGGTTAAGCTAATTATATGTCAAGTGTCAAATAAGGGTGAAGGCAGAGGAACATAACAGGAGCAAATGGTTTTTTTTTAATTTTTTTTTACTAGTAATGAAGAAATTCATTAAATAAGGAAGAAGAAATAGAGAATCACAACAAAACCAATCAATATAAACTATTGACAAAACCAATTGGTGATGGAAAATGGTAAAATAATGGTTTTATAGCTTTTTTGGTTATGTTAGAAGGTATTTGAGTATTACTCTCCACGGGTGCCCGAGTATTGTACCCAGGACCTAACAAATGATATTACACAATTATACCAAAACAATAAGCAAATTGCATGTAAAAAAGAACCGTAGGGAAGATTTATCCACCACTTACTTCTACTAAGGAATCCACCTAACCTTTAGCTAACCACTCCATCCGCATGAATTCCACTTGGGTCGAAGAAGATACGGAATTAATCTCATTAAAGTAAAATTTAAACTCCTAATGATGATGCACTGAAGAGAAAGCCCAAAAAATTGCTCTCAAAGAATCACTCTCCACTACCACAGGCTTGTCACGGAAGCGAGGGACTAAAATACCAAGAGGTTCTAAACCAGCCAAAATTTCTGCTTGGTGCGCTTGGTGAACCGTTGCAATACTGCGGCTCATTTAGTCAGTACAAGCTACTCTCATTGGATCTTTTTATGTGTAAAATTGTAACAGCTAAATTCCACGATAGTTTCTTTTTGTTTCTCATAAATCTCATTTCTGTAGTAACTATGCATGCACTGTCCATGCAGGATGTTTAGACAATATTTATGCCTTCTTGGCGTTAACCAGATGGCATCTGCACTGTTCCGTTTTATTGCTGCTGTTGGTAGGAACATGATTGTTGCCAATACATTTGGGACCTTTATGTTGGTCCAGATAGTGTTGCTGAGTGGGTACCTTCTATCTCGAGGTATGAACTGAAGCACAAACATAGATTTTGTCATGCATGAGCAGTACTATTGGTAAGTGCAAAGGTTATGAAGTATGAACCGATGTGTACTTCGACTGACAAATCTTACTTGATGGCTACAGTGGATGTGAAGAAATGGTGGCTATGGGGATATTGGTCCTCACCGATGACTTATGGGATGTATGCACTTTCAATCAATGAATTCCGTGGGAAAAGTTGGGAGCACGTAAGATCTTTGCTGTGAAATAATCATATACATATATATATATATATATATGTAATGACTACTATGCATTTATTCTTCACTATAAGGTGAAAGAATTCCTTTTTTAAACATAATAAAGTCAAAAAAGGTGTCATGATGTGTGATAGATTTATCTTTTTGCACATTAATACTTTCCAAAAATGGAAGTGCCTCTCACCATAATGTGAAGGATATATATATAGTAGTTTTGTCCATATATATGAGAAATAATCATATGCGAATTAGTTCTCACTTTTTTTATGAAAACTCTAAGTGGGTTCAACTATCACCCAATCCAAATCTTGCAATATACAAGGACCCCTTTGATAGTCATATATCTCAAGTTTTGATCAAATCCTAATTTGCTAGACCATTGGATCGACTGTATACCAATCCGAATGGACTGGATTTGTGGGCAATAGATGAAGGGGTTAAAGACATGTGATTGAGGCTACTCTTGATATTTGGAGTGGTACCACATAGATTTTTCCATCTTCCCTGGTCCCATCACCAAATGGAACTCTCAAGTGGGCCTCATAAAAACTTCTCATAGGGTTAAAGCCATACATATATATATATATATATATGAAAATTATCCTATGCACGCATGGTGCATGGTGCATGGTGTATAGTGTGCACTCTAGTGGGGCCTACTTGATAGTCTATCAGAGTGGACCAAACTTCCTATTTTTGCATCCATTCAAATGGATTAGATCATTGAACCGATTAAACACCCATTCTAATGAATGGGACTTAACAGTAGGCACTGAATGATAGGGGTACATAGGAGGGCCAACCAAATCTTCAAATCCCTTGGTACCATCCCGAAGCAGGTAGCATGTGGGCCCCAAGGCAAGGTGCATATGGAAAGTTTCAGGTGCATCGTGCATTTGGATTTGTTCCTGTGTGAACACTGCGTGCGAATTCACGTTGAGAACTTTCTATAGACCCACTATGGGTCCCATAAAGGAATGGACAACTCCGGGTGGGCCCTATCCACCTACAAAATTTGGGATTGATCCGATTATCTTATCATCCTCGTTCAGGCTCCACAAGTTTAGAAGTGTATAATATATTCGAAAGGGTATACCATAGATATGTGGACCCATCCCTTCCAAACCATGGGATCCGTGTAATATAACGGGGCCGGCTTGGTGGGGCCATATAAGCATATACAAGAGGTTTTAGGACCAAGAAAATCATCTCACTTCTAAGGCATAATGCTGTATCAGGTGCTTCCTGGAACAACAGAATCATTAGGAGTGCTAGTTTTGAAGTCTCGTGGGTTCCTAACAAGTCCAGATTTGTACTGGATTGGAGTGGGCGCATTGTTTGGTTATATGTTCCTACTCAATGGCTCTATCCCTCTGGCTCTTGCTTATTTAAACCGTGAGTTTATCTTCCCTAACATGCAAAATCTTATAACTCTTAACGTCCTAATATTTTCAAAGTTTAGGTTGCACTTGGATGTGCCTCAAATTGCAATTTGTTTTGCTATTTAACCAGAACAAGTAAAGTATCTACTCTGATATCCTTTTGATTTATCACAGAGAACATAAATTGCACTTTGCTAGAAACATAGGCCCTTTTCTCTATTGATCAGCAATAGAAGATGCCAAAATGTTTCTAGGTGGAAATGTAAGGAAAGAAATCTTACTATGCATGGTTTCTAATTTATTTGCCAGCACAACAGTATTACCCAAGTCTTTATTATTCCTTGAAATTTGGGGCACATCCATCAAATCCCAGTTATTCAGAACAATGATCTAATGATTTGATCAATGAAATGGCTATAGCATTTGGAAGAACTCAGTCGGTCATATCTGAAGAAGCATTGAAGGAGAAACATGCAAACAGAACAGGAGAGCTTAATGGCCTACCATCTGAAGTAGAGAGCTCTATTATTGATACTACGTCAGAATGTAAGATCAATGAATATATATTTACCATATGTTACTTTATGCTTCCTTAATAACGAAATAAAGAATTTATGCAACTGCAGCAAGGAGTGATGATGGGGTTAGAAGTTTAGCGGAAGGCTCTACAAATGCTAGTCAAACAAGGAAGAAGGGAATGATTCTCCCATTTGAACCTCTTTCCATTACCTTTGATAATATCAAATACTCTGTAGACATGCCAGAGGTAACTGGATATATATATATATATATATATTTCATCTTTTGAGTCCAAATATAAATAACATATATGGAACTAGATACCAAAAGCAAGGGACTGACTGTATTTCTCAGCGTCCCTTCGAATACCAAGTACCATGATAAATACTCAGTAGTAGAGAAAATTACGAACCTCATACAATATAAACAAGTTACACATTTTTACAATGCCACATAAAGAACCTAGATATCTAACTTAACGTCACTAGTTACAACCAAAACTTAACTTGTTTGCTTGAAACTCACAGGAAATGAAAGCTCAAGGCATTACAGAAGATCGGTTGATGCTCTTGAAGGGTATCACTGGAGCATTCAGGCCAGGAGTACTTACGGCTTTAATGGGTGTAAGTGGTGCTGGTAAGACTACTTTAATGGATGTTTTAGCTGGAAGGAAAACAGGTGGATATATAGAAGGAAGAATCACCATATCCGGCTACCAAAAGAAGCAGGAAACATTTGCTCGCATATCTGGATACTGTGAACAAAATGACATTCACTCTCCATATGTTACAGTCTATGAATCTCTCTTCTACTCTGCATGGCTTCGGTTGCCTAATGATGTTGATTCCAAGACACGAAAGGTTTGTGGACTAAAATTTTTTCTACTTGCTTGTAGTGTATGTCTTCTGACCAACAATTTAAATCATTCTTACAAACAATGACATGGTTCAGCTGTCTTAAAATGCATACTAACAGCTGAATGAACAGAAACAAAAAAAAAAAACAAAAAAAACAAAAAACAAAAAACGAAAAAAACTCATGTCAAACTGTCTTATTCAAAATCAAGAGCAAATCAGCTCGGTTTCTGCTAGTGTTGATTTCTAACATGTGACTGGTAAATTCATGGTACTAGATGTTCATTGAGGAGGTCATGGAGCTTGTAGAGCTGACATCACTGAGGAACTCGTTGGTAGGATTGCCTGGTGTTAATGGGCTATCAACTGAGCAACGTAAGAGGTTGACAATAGCTGTCGAGCTTGTTGCAAACCCATCTATAATATTCATGGATGAGCCAACATCAGGACTTGACGCCAGGGCAGCAGCAATTGTGATGAGAACGGTGAGGAACACTGTTGATACTGGAAGAACAGTAGTTTGCACAATTCACCAGCCTAGCATTGACATATTTGAAGCATTTGATGAGGTAAAAGATGATCAAATTCAAAGATCTTACAAGGTCTTCATCTGTTAATGCCCAGTGTTCTGATGTCTTATTATCTCTCCAATTGCAGCTCTTCTTATTGAAGCGAGGTGGAGAAGAAATATATGCTGGCCCATTGGGGCACAACTCTTGCCAGCTGATCCAATACTTTGAGGTGACAATATAATAAATGCTAATAAGTTTGATTCTCCAAGGGTGTGCTTTGGATGTACCACATCTTTTCTGCTTGAATATTTTGGTAGAACCGTTGGGGACATATATTGCATTCTAGTTGTGGGCAAATTCAACAGTAAGATTGCATAAATTGGAAATTGATTTTCTGACTTGCACCTAACTAAAATTCGTAATCATGCAGCCACTGAACTGCAGAGGGAAAGGAAAAAAAAATTAATATCCAACAGCATGCCATTTTTTATTTCCATCCAGCCCCACCTGCATGGTAGAATGGATAGCCATCACGTGTGCCAAAATGTTGAGTTTTAGGCTACACCAATGATGCCTAGATACAACATGAATATAGAAGGGACATGCCATGGAGATGGCATGGGTACAGATTTTACACAAAAAGTGAAGCATTAGATACATAATATCCACGATGCATTGCCTATTTTAAAGTATCAAGGTATCCTAGGTAACAACCATTTACGTCCCAAAGGCCACAACCACAAGTATTGCATCCCAATAGTTTTCTTTAATTTGCCTCCTTTAGTATTGGTTCTAATTACAAAATTGAATTTTATTTCCAGGCAATTGATGGAGTCAACAAGATAAGGGATGGTCACAATCCTGCAACATGGATGTTGGAGGTGACTACAGAGGCACGGGAAGAGGCTTTGGGGGTTGACTTTGCTGAAATATACAAAAATTCAGACCAGTTCAGGTACATCGTGAAATGGTTTCTCTCTTTCACATGTATTATGATTGACAATCACTTGTCTCTCTAGCTCTTACCTTTGGGTTTAACTTTCGCAGGAGAACCAAAGCCTTGGTTGAGGAACTTAGTAAACCTCGTCCTGGTTCAAGTGATCTTTACTTCTCCACTCAGTACGCACGATCCTTCTTCACACAGTGCATGGCTTGCCTATGGAAACAACACAAGTCCTACTGGCGCAATACAGATTACACTGCAGTGAGACTCATGTTCACAATCTTCACAGCATTAATGTTTGGCACGATGTTTTGGGATCTTGGCTCCAAAACGTAAGCTACCATATACATAATTTTTAACACAGTGGTCTTTAATGAGTTGACAAGGAATCTGGACCCAAGGTGTCACACATGTAACTCGGAGAACCATGTCATATCAATACTGATATCTAATGGCAATGGAAAGATTTATTATACAAACTTCAGTTGAAATGCATAATGAAGAGGTCAAAATTTCGTGCCCTTCTCCCTTAGGAGGTTGACTTTGTTCATTGGGATAGGGTCCTCTAGACCTACCTTCACTATTGTGCTTTGAGTTACCAAACGACCCTTATTGTCATTAGCTGTCCAATTGTAATTTAGCATAAATTGATATGATTTTGAAATTTTCAGGAGCAAACAACAGGATTTGTTTAACTCAGCTGGATCCATGTACATTGCCGTAATGTTCCTGGGTATACAAAATTCCACGGCAGTACAGCCAGTTGTATCCATTGAACGAACAGTATTTTACAGAGAGAGAGCTGCTGGAATGTATTCAGCTTTGCCATATGCTTTTGGTCAGGTAATTAATTTATATAGTGACATATACAACTTTTTCAAATTCTAAGCATCTTCATAAAGATTGAAATTGAACCAATTACCATATACCCACTATATATGTTTTTGTAAAACACCAATATGCTGCTCACTGAATTCCTTTCAAATTCTAAGCATCTTCATAAAGATTGAAATTGGACCAATTACCATATACCTGCTATATATGTTTTTGTAAAACACCAATATGCTGCTCACTGAATTCCTTTCAAAAGTCTCACCTTGACTTGCTGCTTCTTGTTTTCAGGTTACCATAGAGCTTCCGTATATCTTCCTTCAAACTCTAGCATATGGGTTCATAGTGTATTCTATGGTTTCATTTGACTGGACAGGTGCCAAGTTCTTCTGGTATATGTTCACCATGTACTGCACATTGGTATACTTCACATTCTATGGGATGATGGGAGTAGCCATGACACCCAATCTGAACATTGCTGCTATCGCCTCTGTCGCGTTTTATGCCATATGGAATCTCTTTTCAGGCTTTTTAATCCCACGACCGGTAAACTTGTGAATCAATTCTAGTGAATACATTCCAAGCTTGTTGATCTTCAACATAGTGCCACGTTATACCGAATATTCAAAAGAAATCAACATCTTTCTCATTATATACCTGCATTGTTTTGTTTACAGAGTATGCCAATATGGTGGAGATGGTATTATTGGGCGAACCCAGTATCGTGGACCCTATACGGATTGGTTGCCTCACAATTTGGAGATATAGATGAGGGACTTGACACTGGTGGAACTGTGAGAGAATTCCTGAAAAGTTATTTTGGTTTCAGACATGACTTCTTAGGAGTGGTTGCTGTTGCGATCATTGGGTTTGCTGTGTTGTTCGGGTTTGTCTTTGGATTCGCGATAAAGTTCCTCAACTTCCAAAAGAGATGAAAAAAGAATTCAGAAACAGTAAAGTGATTCCTGAGGCGTTATTCCTGATTCAGACATGACTTCATAGTAGTAGTCGCTCTTATGATTTCTGGGTTTGCAGAGTTATTTGGATTTGTTTTTGCATTGGTGATGAGGTTTTAAACTACCAAAGTAGATTAAAAAAAACAGTTTCTTGTTATTTTTGCATTTCTCTACTCATGTTTGATGATTGCTCAAGGTTAAGTGAATGGTTTTATTGTAGAGCAGTACTGCTTGTAGTCAGCTAAGAACTTGGAAATGGAATTCAAATCAACTGTTGAAAGAAAAACACAGAAACAAAGCCTTACAAATCCTTACATAATTCTCATCTCTCTGGTCTTCTCAGTCTTTTTGCTTCTCTCAAGTCTCAACCATAGAACCATATAATAGTGGGGACTGGTGAGTGGTCTGTATATAATTGTGGGACCCACGTCATGAATGGTTGGGAAGCACTTGTCATTTGTCAATATAAATGTGGAAGATTACCCAATGTGAGAAAGCATAAATTCATGCATAGCCAGTTCTTTCTAAATTATTTAATTAAGGGAACCCTTTGTGCACTGTGCAGTTCCATCCAGGTACGTGTACTAGGAATATAGGATCTGAAATGTTCAGCAAGAGGTCTCTCTAGTTCTAGACAGCCTGAATCTCTCGCAGATTGGATAGCCTAGACTTTCATCTGGAAAATGTCTTTTACATTTAACGAAAGCATTACAATTTTAGTTTCAATAGTAGAAATGGTTGCGATTGTCAAATAGATATATGATTTATTGGGCATGAATCGGTGTAGCTTTACTTGAAAGTCATGGTATAAATACACACATATCGACCATTTTGGCTTAAGATAGACTCGAATAACAAAACAAAATTCATGTAGCTGAGCTAACATAATTGGGACATTGGAATAAGTCTTTGATGATGATATAAAATGGGCATTGCTCATGCGAGAACAAACATCTCTCTTGTACTTTGAAAGTTAGATGGATGGGGCCCACACAGGGCCCCACTGATCACAAGACCAAGGGGATTTTTTGTTTTTTTTTTTCTGCTGTTGAGAAATTCTTTGAGATTGTCTTAAATGCTTGATTTTGTATCAGTTTCTTCTGAGCTTGGATTCTTTGCTTGAATGCTGGTTTTAAGTCGAATGGAGCTTCTGTGGTCTTGTGCTGGTCCTTTGATTTTTTTTTTTTTATAATTTGTTTCTTTTTTTTTTATCTTGTAATCGGCAAAAGAAACTCTTGTTTTTAACTTTTAGATCTTGTCTTGAAAGATGGCCTTATTGATGTTTGGAGAATTGATTTTGTTTATTGAGGCTTGCGGAAGAGATTTTCGTGCACTTAGGTTTGCCCCGGAATGTTGGGTTTGTGGTTTTAAGTAATATTTATAATAAAAACCCACTCCCTATGTCCTAATCCCAATCTCCAAATTCCTAAACTCCCTTCCCTAAACCCTAATCTAGGAACCTGATTCATAAGGCCTAAATCCAAACCCCTTAATCTGAAACCTAAGCCCTAATCCCCAGTCCATGCCACCAACTAATTGAAACATTTATATTAGATTTGTTGGAATTCTTAACTAATTTTATTCTTGAAAATCAGTGGAATCTTTCTTTGTTTTTCTATTTTGTGCCCTCGTGTCTTATCCATGATAAATGTTTGATAATTTGAATGTTTCTTGATTGAAATTCTAAGATGTTCTCTGTGGGGTATATTGGTCTTTGTTTTTCCTTTTTTTTCCCCTATATTCTCCTAATTTCTTTGATACACATATAGTCATTAGATTCGACAGAGTGGTGTTCAACATCCTCTATTTTCAATTAGAAATTTTTGTAAAATCTAATTGACTTGTGTGCGAGTTTCATCTAAAATATAAACCTGAGTTTAGACCATACAAACATATTTAATCATGAGTGATCTTGCCAATTAATTCATGGTTGTAGTAGGTTGTTTTTGGGACTTGCAGAATCTATATGACCAATCTGATTCCACCTTTACTTCATTCAACTTTAATTTTACATGGTTGAATAATCTTATATTTTTCTAGTCCCAAGGAAAATGATTTTTCAGGACTTCTGTAGTCGCTGATTTCCGGCTAGAGAAAATGTTATTTGCATAACACCTTAAGATCTGTATAGGAATTAGAGAAATCTTGAATCAAACGTTTATGTTGCTAATTGGGCGCATAGTGAGCACTGAGCAGGCATAGCTACCATAGGCATAGGAAACCTACAAATAATGGAGCACACATGTGCAGGCTTGACATGGTTTATAATTAAGAGCAAAGTATAACATCATTACCAAACCGTAGCCCATGTGAATGTAAACAATGAAGTTGTCAGCAACATTTAATTGGACTAGTTTGTTCAATTGCCTAAAAAATCATGGAAGACATTAGTAAAACAAAAAAACATCTACCACACACCTATATTTGGCCAATTTTTAACATTTGTTTCTAGCCTTTTTAAGTAACTATATAAATTTAAAAACAATCGCATTGGACCACTACATGAACAAATTTTCACCCATTACATTAAAATCCATACCAACATTTAAAAACGTTTTATAAGATCTCATAAAGTTGATTTGAGGCAATCTTGTTTAGTGCTGTGAGTGGCGCTCGACGTTTGGATAATTTTAATTATACCATGGCCTCCTAATCCTAGGCTGAATCATCGTGGTTAGGAGACCTAGTGCAGAACAGAGAGGAGACATGCGGCGGGCATGATAGTAGATGAAAATATAAAAAAAAAAGACTCTCACCACAATTTGATCCGAAGGAGTTAGAGAAATTGGGCTCTTACCAAACCCTGATCCGACGGCATTAAAAATTTCAGGGACAACTTAAAAAAATTTTGGAAAAGATCCCAAAACACTCAGAATAAACTTTTCATTAATCCATAACTAACTAAGCCAAACAGGCTTTACAATGCTTGAATAGATAAACAATTAACCCTAAAACAAATCTCAACCATTAAAACAATCCTATGATTAAGATTAAAACATCCACTTAAACATAACTTAAATCATAAATAAGCAAATAAAAATCCTAAATAGACTAAGATAGGTGGGTTGGACCCAAAGGCGGGTCGACTCATGGAGGACTATAGATCTGTGCTGCGTCAAGACCAATCTGCACCAAGTAGGTGGAACTTGTGACAAATGGGAAGGGATTTCAATTCATATCCAAAAGGCCATTCCTGGTGACTTGTACTTGACTTTTAAGGCAAGTTTGGTAACATTTGAGAAATCCGCAATTCCATGAATTTCTCACTACCCCTAGAAAATAAAAATCTCATGAAGAATTTTACAGCTAAGGATTTCTTATGTTCTATGTTTGGCTAAAACTATGAAATGACTGAGGATTTTCAGAATTCATGTTTGTTATTGAAAAGTTAAATCTTCAAAAAATAAATATCTCACATATAAGTGTAGTCATCCTACAAATTATTAGAACTGGTTAGACAAATGTTTATTATCCTTTAACTGATCTCTCTTTTAAGAATGAGCAACAACTTCAATTCAAATAGGCAAATTTTAAAGTGTTAATCATAACATACTAAATGATAACCCAAAGAATCCATTGTGCCCCGGAAAAAAAAAAAACCACCATCTAGTATCCTCGAGAAAATGAACATTCAACAGTTGACTTGGTTCACAAAGATGAATATGATCTCAACAAAAACCAGGGAAGAACTATTTTAATACTTAGTCAATTATTATTATTTTTCAATAAGATGAACATGATCTCGATATAGCTTCACGGATCCTTGAGGTCAGATGACTTCAGTTGCCGAATCCTTTTGTTGGATGTGGTCCTTCGTTGCTTCGAAATAATGCTGCTTTCATGAATTCTGGGTATCAAGCTAAAGCTATGGTTATTGATTTGGTTATGTCACGCCTTGGACCCGAAATTAGGCCAATAAGGATAGGTTCGTGATGTTGCACGTGTAATCCTGTAGTAACTCACACCGAACTGAGGCAAATATGGACCACTATAAGAGAAATTTTAAAATTCTCATATGTGCAAAAGATCCATAATACATACACATTTAAATCTAACTGTGGAACTTAGTACTTAGTGCACTAAATGAATACTCTGTAATAGTATAAAAGCCTAAACAAATACCTGTTTAAACATTCCATAATTAATTATTTAATGAATTTTCAAAATGAACATAACTCATGCATAACTAAATGTTTAAATGCATATAAAGTGATAAAGTACGAAAATGCATAACAATCATATACCGAAAGTATAACACATATCTTCAAAATGAATTAAGCATAAACGAGTCCAAAGTTATGATGATGTGATAAAGCGAGCTATCATACCTCAAATCCTAAATGCCGAACAAGACCCATGTCGTTCTACGGATAAATGATTAGTAGAAGACATCATCTGGTCCCCATTCGTCTAATCTTGAAAGTACTGTTATGGCAACCTCTAGGAGCGTGTCAACAATCAAGTCTAGACTGGGGCATGCTCCTGCAACACAAGAGTAACACCTTAAGTATGACAATTCAATAAGAATAGGCAAATAATACACTAAACATGTTATTTCAAATAGAAGTAAGGATATACTGATTAAATAGGGCAAAGAGTAATTGAAGCATGTTAGCATCAAATAAAATATAATGTGAGGAATCAAGATGACATAAATATAACAACTAAATGGCAAACTCTATGGCTATAATCCTCCCTGAAGAGAGAGATATATCAAAGCACAACAGGAGATTAGATAGCAAATATGACCGTCTAAAGGAGCGTCGACTTACTCCACAAAAAAACCAACTGCAGTGGTGCATGGAATTTTAACCCATTCCTAGCCCCGTTGAGTCTCATAGAGTCCAGCTTACTAGTGCTGACTTCATGAGTTAATACAAACAGAATAGATAGCACCATCGTGCTCACATACGTACCTTCTTAACAGAGCTTACTAACTTAATATTTACAGTAATAGAAGCATAATGATATCAATAATGAACAATAATAATAAAAGCAAATGTGAAAGTGATGAAAGGAATATAACTGACCTGCTAACACAAGTAAATTAAGGATTTAGAAGTCATTGAAATACGCATAATTTCTAATTAATTAAAAAATAAGGATAATTTATAAATCAAACTAATTAAGTTGTCCATATTGTCCATATCCTTAGCTTTCCACTTCGGCATAATCATAAGGATTTCGATGCTACGCGTTACTGAATCTTGGTATCGCATTATGTATGAATCCGGATAACGTGCTCTTTATACCCATACATGAAGGACATACAATTATAATGAACAGAATCATCTAACAAGGATGAATGACAGCTAATATCTTCCTTGTATACTCAATGTGATTTCGCTGGATAAATATCAGGAATATGGGGTTCCAAAGCGAAGGTCCTGCATTGTCATAAGATTCTCTTTCGTATTTTAGTGTGTCACTTGACCCCACAATCAAGCTCAAGGTTCCTAAAGTACACTTGACTTAGTCAAGTAAAATCAAGTTGGATTATAAGAGATTTATAATTTGGAAAGTAGTTTTAGAATAATCCATTAATAAATAAACAAACGATCAGGTCGGACCTTACCCGATCGATCAGGCCTAGAGTCTGATTGATCAGATTTGACCCAAAAGGTTAAATTGATCGATTGGATATTATTAGCACATCCCTTCTGATCAATCAGGCATGTGTCCGATCAATCGGGCCTGTGACAGGATCTTAAATCTGGTTCTTTTCGAGCCTGAAGTTTATCACAATCGATCCCATCATTTCCCTACTCAAAAGCCCATGATTCCACATACCTAACCCAGCATATTAATTGCCATTTATTTCCATTCCTTTGCATTAAATCCAAACCCTCATTTTCTTATTTAAAAACCATTTTCACCACCAAGTCATCCTCATTTATGAAAACAAAAAGAGGATGAGCTGTACCAATGTACTAAAGCATGAAAATCTCAAAGAATCAATCATATATGTATCAATGCATGTTACTACTTGCTTAAATTTGCTTTAAGTGTTCTAAAAGTCCAAATGCAAAGCTTTTTAGAGTGCAAAACCCTAAATCTCTAGCTCAAGTAAACCCCTAATCATGGTATGACACGGAAAAGAGATGAATAAATGAGATAAATGCCATGAAAAGATGATTTAATGGGTGCTTAAGCTAGAAAAGCACTCTACAGTATTCAAATGGGCATAAATACTAAGATGTTTGGTTTCTTACCTTCAAAGTTGTGCAAAAGGTGAAAATGCCCTTTTCTCTCTAAACAAACTCTAAGTGGGTAAAAGAGAATGTGGAGAAGAAAATGAAGCTAACTTTTAATGGGGCTAGAACCTCTCTCTCATGCACTTTAGGCTAGAAGAAGGAAGGAAGATGGAGATGGGATCTAAGGTTTTGTCTAGGGGGCACAATGAGGCTTTTACTTTTAAGAGTGTGTCTTTATATAGAACGAGGGTTATCAGAAACTTTGGACAATTACTAGCAAGTCTATTAGGCTTATATTATTTACAAAAAGATCACAAGAGGTCCCACATAGGTGACTTAGGTTTTAAATGAAATGGGTTCACTAATGTATTAGGATAATTATGATTAATGAATACGATATAATTAATGAGGCGATGAGATAATCCAAAGTTAAACTAGTAGCAAATTGGTCCTCAAAACTATCTAATCAAGAGCAGGGTCCAACCAATCTACCTATCCAAAGTTCAATTAGAATAAAAATACCCTTAATAAGCAATAAGCACAAAAATTAGCAAATAAACCCTAGATTTAAGGCCAAGATATAACAGGTTCGATCAAAAAATGTTGACCCCTATAGTCTGAGGTGTTCTGTAAGATTATCAGGCCCATATGGGGTACTTGTTCTTGTTTCTGGTTTGGTTATATCACACAGGTGTTCCTCATGCAATAATCCAGGGTGTTTGTCATTCCCTCTAGTTCATGGGCCATGCGATGAAGACAATATCCTCAATTAACTCCAGCTTTTTCTTTGAAAAATAGGATCGAGTATATTAGACAATGGTGCTCCTTTCTATTAGGACACGTACCTGCGTTTTGAGGCCACAAGTTCATTCACTTTTTTATTTCGTAAACAAGTTCATTCACTTAACATCAGAGGGACCCACCTAGCATTGAGATCGGAGGGCAAATGTGCCGCACTTCCCAGATAGAAAAGCCCTCTAGCCCGAATCAGAACTAGCAAGTGCTGCTACTATCCATGCGCAGTGATCTTAAGATAAATGAATGAAAAGACAGGGCAAGGGATCCAAATGCCAAGCATCAAGTCATCTACAATGACAAAAGTTATTCATCTCTGCTTTCACTCTTAACCTTGAGTTCTAGAAGAATTATCTGAACTTAAACACATACAGATCAATCCAATGTATGAAAAGAACCAAAGAGCAGAACTGCAGCTTGGAGAAGTCAGTTTAATCTATTAGGCACAACCACAAATTAAGCATTATAAAAAAAATAGGGAAAATCTCAAATCAAGGCTCAAGTTTTGCTCAGATTTTAAATTAAGACAAAAAAATTTTTACTTTTCAAAACAGAGCATAAGCTTTTCATTTTTATTTCAAATCAAGACAACCGGGGAGAGAGAGTTTTCAGGCCACTTTTATGCGCATCTTTTTCAAAATACCAAATATACCCTTAGGTCCCCCAACCCAAAAACGGCAACCCCACCTCTATGTTCAGCGACAATAGCTCCACCGTCCTGTTTCTCATGCTCTCTGCATGTTTGGACAGCAAATCTTCCTTTACCGAGCTCTACGATATCACCACCATACCCGTCTCACCGTCCTCCAGCCGAAACCAGCTTAGAACTGTTTGCGCCATCACCATCTGGTTCTGATGCAACAATGCCACGCTCTTGTTCATCCCCATCATCCGGATAAGTACAATTGTTGTGTCATCCAGCGTCACTGACTCCCACACTCGTCCCATATCGGCTTCGTCTTCAAGTTTTTGCTGTCTGTGAGCCTGAATCCATGTTGTAAGACGTTGCCCATGTTGCGGAGATGAAAGCTATAAATTGTTGTTTAAATATAAAAAACTGAAAGTACCAAATAATCTGCACTGCTGTGAAGGGATGTTGTGTTCGCTCGAATCTATGAAAACATGAATAGTAGTTGTTGGCTGAGGCACGTAATGTTTTCTTTAAGATGAGTTCTGCCCATTGGGATAAACCCAGATGCGATGAGGTTTTCAGCCGAAATCGCCCTCAGGATACAACGACCTCTACAATACGATCTCCCTTGGTCGTACACCAAGTTCAGCTCAGCCGGACTCCAGTTGAAAGAGTGCTCGAAAGAAAAAAACAAGTGAAAATAGGAGGAGGAGGAAGAAAATTCTACATGCTTGCCTAGGTGCGCTATTTTTAATAAAAATAGTCATTGGGTATTTAAAATCACCATTAAAAACCAATTAAAAAAAAGACGTTTCATCATTAAAATCCATTTAAAAAAAACATTGAAAAAATTTAAAATTTGAACGTCCCATTAATTAAATGGTTTAATTAAGTATTTACTTAATTAAAAATGTTTAGAAAATTGAATTTAATCAACCCATTAATCCATTTACTAATTATTTTTGGCAAAAGTATACCATTTCTATATCACAACATGGGTCCTCCGAGGAAGGCGCACGATAAATGTGCATCAATAATCACGCAGGATATGCGTTGCGGACATGCATTCGGTTAAACGATTTACGGATCAAGATCTTCAAGCAAAGCCCAGCTCGTGTGCGCGCATAGGACTTGTAGCAAAAAAGTCTAAAATAACTTGAAGTATAAAAGAGAAGAATGTACATATATAGTGCTTAAAGAATTTGTACTTTTCCAATATCGGACTCTTGAAAAACCACAAATCTCTCTTGGTATAAAACTCAATTTTAAAACCCCTTAAAACTCAATAATCCGCATAGTGGTGGACAGCTTCATCAAGATCTTGATCGATCTGATGAAAAATGGTGGATGGGATTTGGGTTCGATGGGATTTCTGTTCATAACTGTATTAGTCACAAATCTATCCACAAGTCTAAAATACCTTTTAGTGTAGTTCAAGGACTAGGTTTGCAAAATAAGGAAGAAATTGATCACTAAATCCCCTTTTTTTAGAAAAAAAATCCAGGGATAAAGTTTGATAACAAGTTGAAGATCCATAGAATGGCTTTTTGACATCAATATGACATCAATATCCACTAAAACCCATTGTAGGGCTCAGTGAGATGCCTAATTGCACCAGCCCAAATATGTTTTGCCTACAAAAGTACAAGACACCAGATAAAACCAATAAAAAACAGAAGAGAGAGACAGAGAGATTTATCTTAGATAAAAGAGAATAGGATGCAACCAAAAAGCAAAAACAATTGTGTAAATAAAGGAGCATAACCCTCTTGCAATCCACCATACTACATTTGGGAATAAGATAAACTTACTATATTGTTCCACTAATAATAATAATAATAAAAGCTATTTCACTCAAATTAAAATATCCATTACTACTAAAGAAGAGCTCTCATTTCTGTCATACACAAAGCATCAATTAAACAACTTATATAAAAGCAAATAAAAGCAAAACATAAAGACTCCTAATTAAAAATTGATCAAACAATGCATTTGGGACAAAATTTTTTTTATCTAATAGATCTTTGATATTAGAAGAACTTTCATATGATATAAGGGAATTTTTCTATGGCCAATACAAATGGTGTTATTGTTGTACATTTTGCTCGTTGCAAGAAAATGGAATATAGGGGCAGACACTTGCAAAAACAAGATGATGCAGCAAGGGCCCATAAGTGATCCCTTTTAAATTAAATTAGGGATTATATTATTTTTATTATTAATAGATTTTTAATTTAATTATTATTAGAGAGTTTTTATTATTAAATTAGGATTTTCTCAGGCACTAAATTTTTTTTATTATTTATATGACATTATAGTAAATTATTACGTAGAGTTTTTGAATTAATAGGATTTTCCTATAGGATCATTGTGTGTTTGTTTCTCCGAAACTCCTAAATGTAAAAGGCACTTCCTATTGCGAATTCTACGGCTAGGATAATATCAATAATATCAATTGGTACCAAAGACGGACAATCCGTGATTACCCCTATCCCTCTCTTTCCGTTCCTCTCCACCAACTTCCGACAGCGAAACCCTTTCTCTACTATCCCCAACTCCCAAGCCCTCTCGCCAAATACCCATTAGCCGAATCAAGCCGCAATCCAAAAATACCAAACCCCATCGCTGCAACATCCCAAAACTCACTTCCAACCTTACCAAACCAACCAAAACCATCACCACTCGTAACCTACAGTCCCAAATCCATCCCCCCATTCTCACTGGAAACCACCCACCTTCTGCAGAGAATCCTCCCAAAACCTAACCTAGCTGAACTCTCCCTTCCCTCTCCCTTACCCATCGGTGACATCAAATAGTCCTAAAAGACCCCAGCCCTTTTCCCGATCAAACACCAAAAAAATCCGAACCCCACCAGCGCCAGCCTTACCTCTTTGCCATCACCTTTCACAACCCGACCCATCAAAAACCTCACTCGACCACTGCCTCTCCACAAGCCTCAGTCACCACAAGTCGTTGCTGATCATCCTCGTCGTTGACCATCTCTGTGACCACCATCCAAATCTTCCGCTGTAGCATCGCGCCACTGGCCATCGTCATTGCCATCGCAAGGCTGCCTTCAGAAATCATCTGTGTTACGTTTCAGCCGACAGAGTCAGGAGGCCCTTTTCGTATGTTTCCTCTCTACGAACTCGAAAAAGAAACAAATGGGGCGCCGCAGGGTCAACGCCACACGTATAGGCCCTCTCAACTCGACTCCTAAGTTGGGATTTAACTCAAGATCAAGTCAGGCAGGCCTAACCCAGTTTGAATACGAGTCAGGATAAATCCAATCCGATTGTAGGAAGCCCAGCATTGTTACCCAAACCAGAAGAATAGTCAAACTGACCGAATCAACAGCCAAAATTTGTTCGTCAAACTGACCGAATCAACAGCCAAAATTTGTTCTCACGATTTTGGAGCCATCATCGATTAGATTTCAAATCCGTCTTTACCAGCGTGTTTATGGAGTTTAGATCTTCTAATCAGGTCCATCCTTATTTGATTTGCATTAAAAAAAATGTCTTTTAAGATTCAAGTAGAAGGTGAATCTTTCTCTTTTGAAATGGAAGAATTGACTAAGGTAGCGTTTGGTTCGCTGGAATGATTGCTGGGAGGAATGGAATGGAGGCTGGAATGAGCCTGGAATGGAATGGGGCAGGAATAGTAATTCTTATTCCAACGTTTGGTTAGACAGAGGAATCATTCCAGTAATAGGACTCTCATTTCGATTCATGTGTTTGGTATGATGGAATGATACCAGGAATGGAATAAAATTTATATTAAACTGACCAAATATAAAATTTATATAAAATTTATATTTTATTAAAATATTAAAAAATTAATAAATTTAGCTTTTTAAAATAAAATTTAATTTTTTTATGTGACCAAACATTGTATATAATTTTATTCTTAAAATTTTGATATTTTAAATTTAATTTCAACTATGTTTATTTTATGATTTATATAATAATATTTATTCATATTTTATTAAAATATTAAAAAATTAATAAATTTAGCTTTTTAAAATAAAATTCATCAAAAATAAAATTGGGAAAGGAATGGAATCACCATTCTTCCGGGGGTCCCCCGGTGGAATGGTGATTCCCTTGTATAAAGGAATGGTGATTCCTGAAGTAATGGTCATTCCGCAGTTTTTTCACGAACAAAACGTGGGAATGGTCACTCCAATGGAATGGCCATTCCATTCCAGCCTTCATTACAGCGAACCAAATGCTACCTAAGTGTCCTTACTGATTTAACCACAACAGTTGGCAAGATGCTAACCACTCTAGAAAGACTAAAAATTAGAGCGACAATTTTGAAAAATATTCAATGTGTAGATCACACTCAAACTGATGAAGAAAATATTTGGAATCAACGAGATCTATCAATTAATAATTTTGATTGAGATTTAGGCAGGGGTGGACCCACATTGTATGATGTGGATGCAGCCTCTCAGGTGATAAAATAAATCTCTTTGGGCCATGGGGCCGATCGGCCACAGTCATGTTCAAATGTAATCTGCCCCATCCATATCATTAGCATGCATTAACCCAGCCCAACCCGCGTTATCTCTTCCTCGGCCTCTCCTCTCATGCAGCAGCGCCAGCGACGACGGAGTTAATCTCTTCCAATTTGGCGATCCTTTGCCAGTCATCTCTTTTTCCCATCTCTGGATAAGTGGGTCTTGTCGAAAACATGGTTTTCGGCAAAGTGAGAAATGCTGGAAGAGCATGAAGAACATTCAGTTGGGTGGCCCCTGTTCTTGAAGCAGATCTGGTTCTTTTGGAAGGGCTTTGTATGGTGAAGTGTTAAGAAAGGAGTGATTTCAGAGAAGACACAAGGGCTTGGAAGTGGTGCAGGAGGGCTTAGAAGAAGAAGGAAATTAAATAGGAGTGTGATTCTTCAACTGCAAAAGGGAAAGCTAGAGGTATTTACCCTCTTCTTCCCTCATTATTGTTGGAGTTTTGATTCGTTTTGTGTCCATTTTTATTGGTTAATGTCGAAGAGTTTTAGGGTTTTGATGGGTTTTCTTATGTCATGTGAGTGGTTAAATCGAGGGTTTTTTAGCTTGATCGAAATGGCTTTGAGATGTGTACGAAAGATGGTTACGTGTCGACTAGGAAAAACTGATTCTTTGATTAGAGTACTGCCTTCTTTGATTGGAGTAACGCCTTCGTTTTTGTAGTTTTTGTTAAGTGTGCATTTTGGATGGACACTCTACCTGCATTTCAAGTGAAAAAGTAATTTTACACCAGAGAAAGATTCCTCATGTTGGAGTTTCAGGAGCTTCTGGGGACCCATCTTGTGAAACTCTATCTTGGTATGGAAACAATGATTATTATAAAACCTGCAGGATGGTGGTCTTTCGATGCTTGGTTTTTGGGTGATAATGCACTAATCCTGATTTGGGGCGTGCGATTTGTCTCTTTACTCAAATTAAAATTAGTTACGTCAATGTCCCATGTAATATGATTCCAATGTTCTGCACATCTCCACACACATCTCCAGGTGTCAGGTAACCTGGTGATTTGGGTTGCATCCTAAGTCCTAATATTCCCAAAGAGTAATGCAGAAGTTGTTGCTAAGTTTCGTCTTAGCTGCTTAAACCTTGATTGTCTGAGATTCTCTGGTGTACCACCCGGCTTTTTTTTTTTTTTGCATGTACATACTCCAATCCTGCTTCATTATGCTATATATATCTTCGTTATGCATACGTATATGTATTTATTTTAAATCGCTTACTAAAGCTTCAAACAAAGAGAAAAAGATGTTGCTGCCACTTTTTGAATGCTTAAAATGTTAGATCTGGATCTAGGCTAAGCACATCAAACACATACCACACAAAAAGAAGAATAAGCAATCACACACAGGAGACACAAGGATTTACATGGTTCAGCCAGATTATCTACATCCATGGGCATAAAGATTTTACTATGAAGAAATCTTTCTCTCAACCCCCTTACAATATTCTCTCTATGTTTCCTTCTCCTTATTGCTTTCTTATTTGGTTACGAAAGAATACACCATGAAAGAATATGTAAGATTAGCCTTAATTAACTGGGCCCTCTACTCATAGGCCTAATAAGGACCTTTTGAGCCAAACCCAATAATCTCCACCTTGACGAAAAGATGTCCGACCATTTGAAGAATTATTGAAATGTGTTTATAATACATATACCTTGTAAGAACTCCATCCCACCATGACTGACCCCAATGGAGATGAGGTGCACCTTCACTCTTTAACAAAAGGAAAGACTGAGCAAGTCCAAGCAATGCTTAAACTTCTTCATAGTAACTGGCTTGGTAAGCATGTCAGCTGAATTCTCATCTGTGTGAATCGTCTGAATCTAGATCTCACCTGTAGCAACTCAATCTCGAATTCTGTGATAGATAACAGCTATGTATTTTGTCCTTGCATGATAAGCTTGATTCTTTGATAGGCATATTGCACTCTGACTATCACAGTGTAACAAGATTAACTTCTTCTTGATACTCATTTCATTTACCAAACCTCTCAACTATATAGCTTACTTAGAAGCCTCTAAAGCTGCCATGTATTCTGCTTATGTAGTGGATAATGCTATATTAGACTGAAGCACTGATTTCTAGCTTATTGGTCCACTAGCAAGCATGTAAACATATCCTGTAGTGGATCTTCTCTTGTTTAGGTCCCTTGCAAAATCAGAGTCTACATACCTAACTACACACTATGACCCCTATTTTCTTTCAAATAAAATTCCCAAGTCTCTGGTGCCCTTCAAGTACCTCAGAATCCACTTTACAGTATTCCAATGATTTTTTCCTGGATTCGCTAGGTACTACTCACTACACCTACTGCTTGAGCTACATCTAGTCTTATGCAAACCATAACATACATCAAACATCCCACCGCATTTGCATTCAGTATCTTAGGTATTTCTTCAATTTTCTCATCATCACTAGGACATTATCTGGCACTTTAATTAAAGTGACTTGCAAGTAGAGTAGATATAGGCTTAGCATGAAGCATATTGAATTTTTTAAGTACCTTTGAGATGTGCTTTTTCTGTGATAACCACAGCTTTCCAGCCTTTCTGTCTCTCCTAATTTAACATTTTTATGGCTGCCTTAAGTTCTTTCATGTCAAACTCTTTTTTCAATTGAGATTTGATTTCATGAACTTTTGACATGTCATTACATACAATTAACATATCATCCACATAAAGCAGCAAAATAATAATAGAATTATCATCTAGGATTCTGTAATAAACACAACAATTAGACTCACATCGATGGTAGCTGGTCTACAACATGTAGGAGTCGAAGCGCCTGTACTATTGTCTTGGAGATTGTTTCAGCCCGTGCAATGATCTCTTCAATTTACACACATGGTATTCTCTTCCGACTTTTTTGAACCCTTCAAGTTGCTCCATGTAAATTGTTTTCTCCAAGTCAACGTGAAAGAAAGCTATCTTTACATCTAGTTGTTCGAGCTCAATGTCGAACTGTGCCACAAATGCTGACAACACCCTAATAGAAGTGTGTTTCACAACTGGGGAAATGATCTCATCATAATCAACCCCTTCCTTTTATGAGTGCCCTTTGCTACTAGTCGTGCCTTGAACCTTGATTCTTCATTTGCTTGCAAAGATTCCTTTCTCCTAAACACCCATTTGTAGCTAACCATTGTTCTATCTGTGGGTTTAAGAACTAACTCTCAGACTGAGTTCTTTTGGAAAGATTTCATCTCATCCATTATAGCACCCATTCAACCTTGTCTTTTACTGCTTTCCATAGCTTTTTGAAATGAGATTGAATCACCACTGCTAGTAATAAGAGTAAAATGTACTCCATCCTCATCCCATCCAAACCTTTGAGGTGGCTTAATGGTTTTTTTTTGCCCTTCCTTGTACTAGACTTGGAGGTTATTGCCGAACCTCTTGTTATTCCTCGCCTCCAAATGTATCAACCTTTGATGATATTTGAGCTTGTTCCTTGGTTGTATTCGCTGTAAGAGGAATAACCTCTGTAACCATTTTTTCAACAATGTGCCTTTTGACTTCACTGTCATGTTCTCTATTCAGCATAAAAGCTTCATCAAACACAGCATCTCTGCTGCAGATCTTTTTTCTATTTTCTGGATCCCATAGTTTGTACCCCTTTACACCTTTCTCAAACCCGAGAACTATGCATTTGAGTGACTTGGAGTCTAACTTAGATCTCTCATCACTAGGAATGTTTATGTACGTTGGACAACCGAATACCTTCAATGAAGAATAGTTTACCTCTTTACCTGTCCTCACTTCTTCTGCAACTTTATAGTCAAGGGGTCTTGATGGTGACTGATTAACCACATAGTATGCGTGATTAACCACTTCTGCCAAAAACTTTTAGACAATCTTGTATGAAGTCTCATATTCCTTGTTCTTTCTAAAAGTATCATGTTTATTCTTTCTGCAACTCTATTTTGTTGAGGATTCTTTGGAATAATGAAGTGCCTTGTGATACCTTTATCCTTGCAAAACTATAAAAACTTGTCGTTTTTGTATTCACCCCATTATCTAATCTCAGATACTTGACTTTTCTACTTATTTGATTTTCTACTTCTGCCTTCCACTCTTCGAACTTAGTGAAGACTTCAGATTTCTATTTGCCGAAAACATAGTATTTGCAAAGATCCAGCTTGTATATTTTCACACCCTTTAATAGCTGTCTTTTGTGTAGTTCTAACATGCCTCTCTCGCTCATATGCCCTTGACTTATTTGCTACAACGATACTCATCATCACTGGTTTTGTCATCTGTCGAGATTGTCACTTCACCTACAACTGTATTTCCTATAAGTTTATAAAGGTTTTCCCCACTCTGGTACCTTTCATTAATACCAGAATACTTTTAGTCACTTTAAGTAAACCATCTTTGGATTCAAGGAAACCTAAAGAGATGATGTTTTTCTTAAGTGCTGGCACATGCCTTACATCACTCAGGGTTCTCACAACTCCATCTGTTATTTTAATTTTAATGGTGCCAATTCCAACAATCTTACGGGGTGCATCATTACCTATTAGAACACTACCACTATTACATTGCTCATAGGTGTCAAACCAATCATGATTATGGTACATATGCTAAGAACAACTAGAACTTAAAATCCAAGCATCAGATAAATGGTTACCTGGCTAGATAGATAGGAGTTCCACTTTACTTTCTAAAGCAACGCTGGCGGAGTCACTATTGTCAACTTTGTTTCCAGCTTTGTTCTTCCCATCTTTAGTCACCTTGTATTCTCGGAAATCTTTTCTCCAGTGTACCTTCTTTTTGTAAAAGAATCACTCTGAATTTTTCTTGCTTCGTGATTTTGATATGGTGTTTTTTCTCCTTGATTTGCCCCTGTCATTGGACCTGCCACGTTCACTAGAGCCTTCTTTTACTAGAAGTTCTTACTATTGCTGAACTCTATTCTTGACTCATATGATCATTTTGTGACTACCGTGCTGTATGGAAAGGACACACTCAATTTTGAAGATTATAGACAAGACATCATCTTCAATGCTGCAAGGAAGAAAGCTACAAAAATTAGTTCACATGCAGAAGAACTTCTTGTAAAGGAAGGCTTTAGTGAACGCGGCAGGTCTAATGACAGGAGCAAATCAAGAAGAAACAACTTTAGATCAAAATCACGAAGCAAGAAAAATTTAGACTGCTTATTTTTATAAAAAGAAAGGACATTTGAGGAAATATTGCCAGGAATACAAGGCGACTAAGGATAAGAAGAACAAAGATGGAAATAAAGCTGACAACAGTGACTCTGTAAGCGTTGTTTCAGAAAGTGAAGTGTACTCCTATCTGTCTCGCAAGGTAACAATTTATCTGATGCTTGGATTTTAAATTCCGGTTGTTCTTATTATATGTACACTAATCGTGACTGGTTTAGAACCTATGAGCAATGTAATGGTGATAGTGTTTTAATGGGTAATGATGCACCTTGTAAGACCATTGTAATTGACACCATTAAAATTAAAATGGCAGATGGAGTTGTGAGAACCCTGGGTGATATGAGGCATGTGCCAACACTCAAGAAAAACTTTATTTCTTTAGGCTTACTTGAATCCAAATGATGCACATTCACGGCAAAGGATGGTTTACTTAAAGTAACTAAAGGTATTTTGGTATTAATGAAAGGTACCCGAGTGGGGAAAACCTTTATAAACTTATGGGAAACACAGTTGTAGGTGGAGTAGCAGTCTCCATAGATGATAAAACCAGTGATGATGAGTCTCAGTTGTGGCAAACGCGTCTAGGGCATATGAGTACGAAAGGCATGTTAGAACTACACAAAAGATAGCTGTTCAAGGGTGTGAAAACGTGCAAGCTGAATTTTTGCAAATGCTATGTTTTCGGCAAACAGAAAAGGGTGTCCTTCAAAACTACAGGGAATAGTTGTAGAAGCAGTGGTATTCTGGATTATATTCACTCCGATGTGTGGGGACCAGCCCCAGTTATGTTAAAAGGTGGAGCATACTATTTTGTGACATTCATTGATGATTTTTCAAGAAAGGTTTGGGTCTACTTTATGAAAGAGAAATCTGAAGTCTTCACTAAGTTCAAAAGTGGAAAACAGAAGTAGAAAATCAAACTGGTAAAAAAGTCAAGTATCTCAGATCAGATATTGTAGATGAATACAGAAATGACATGTTTCTATAGTTTTGCAATGATGAAGGTATCATAAGGCACTTCACTGTTCCAAAGAATCCTTAACAAAACGGAGTTGCAGAAATAATAAACAGGAACTTTTAGAAAGAACAAGGAATATGAGACTTCATGCAGGATTGTTTAAAACTTTTTGGGCAGAAGCGGTTAATCACACATGCTATGTGGTTAATCGGTCCCATTAAGACCACTTAACTGTAAAGTTGCAGAAGAACTATGGACAGGTAAAGTGATAGACTATTCTTCATTGAAGGTATTCATTTGTTCAGCGTACGTACACATTCCTAGTGATGAGAGATCTAAGTTAGACTCCAAGTCACCTAAATGCATAGTTCTCGGGTTTGAGAAAGGTGTAAAGGGGTACAAAGTATGGGATCCAGAAAACAGAAAAAAGATCTGCAGCAGAGATGTTGTGTTTAATGAAGCTTTTATGCTGAATAGGGAACATGACAGTGAAGTCAAAGGGCACAATGCTTAAAAGTGGTTACAGAAGTTATTTCTCTTGCAAAGAATACAACCAAAGAACAAGCTCAAAGTTCATCAAAGGTTGATACATCTGCAGGTAAGGAACAATACGAAGTTCAGCAGGAACCTCCAAGTCTAGTACAAGGAAGGGCAAAAAGAACCACCAAGCCACCTCAAAGGTTTGGATGGGATGAGGATGAAGTACATTTTGCTCTTATCACCAGCAGTGGTAATTCAACTTCATTTCAAAAAGCTATGAAAAGTAGTGAAAGACAAGGTTGGATGGGTGTTATAATGGATGAGATGGAATCTTTCCAAAAGAACTCAGTTTGGGAGTTAGTTCTTAAACCCACAGATAGAACAATGGTTAACTGCAAATGGGTATTTAGGAGAAAAGAAGCTTTGCAAGCAAATGAAGAATCAAGGTTCAAGGCACGAATAGTAGCAAAGGGGTGCTCACAAAAGAAAGGAGTTGATTATGTTGAGATATTTCCCTAGTTGTGAAACACACTTCTATCAGGGTGTTGTTGGCATTGGTAGAACAATTCGAAATGGAGATCAAACAACTAAATGTAAAGATAGTTTTCCTTCACGGTGACTTGGAGGAAACAATTTACATAGAACGACTTGAAGGGTTCAAAGAAGTTGAACGAGAACACCATGTGTGTAAATTAAAGAGATCATTGTACGGGCTGAAACAATCTCCAAGATAATGGTACAGGCGCTTCGACTCCTACATGTTGCAAATTGACTACTATCGATGTGAATATGATTATTGTGTTTATTACAAAATCCTAAATGATAATTCTATTATTATTTTGCTGCTTTATGTGGATAATATGCTAATTGCATGTAATGACATGTTAAAAGTTCATGAACTCAAATCTCAATTGAAAAAAGAGTTTGACATGAAAGACCTTAAGGCAGCCACAAAAATGTTAAATTAGAAGAGACAGAAAGGCTGGAAAGCTATGGTTATCACAAAAAAAGTATATCTCAAAGGTACTTGAAAAATTCAATATGCTACATGCTACGCCTGTGTCTACTCCACTTGTAAGTCATTTTAGTTTAAGTGCCAGACAATGTGTAACACCCCGACCCCAAATTAGCAGGATTAGAGGTTGTTTAATTGTGTGCTTAGTGTCTTATTCGCAGATTTTATTGGGTCATTGTATTTTATTCTTCTTGGGTCATGTTCGGGTTCTTGGATAGGTAGTTGGGTTGAGTTTAACCTAGATTAAGTAGTTGCGAGCCCTTTTTCGTAAATTTTTATTTTGTTCGCGTTTGTCGTTTGGGCGTCATCTTGACGTTATCGCGTGTCTTTTGTGATGTTCGTTAATTCTCATAACTAACTCGAAAGTGTTTGGAAACCCATTGAGATTGTTAGTATTCGTTTAACTCGATATGTAATTTGTATCACTCTTGAACCTGGTTGCAAATGGCTAAAATATATATATATATATATCCACCTAACCGCCAATTTCATCCTTATCTTCCGTTTCGTCTTCTCCCTTCAGCGTTTCCTTCTTCCGTTTTTCTTCTTCCTCTTCGTTTCTTTTATCCACCGGTGCCAAGCCTCGATCCTCCGTGCGAGTTTCTTTGGAAGTCAAGCCTTGAATGAGCGCAAGCTTGGAAACTCATCGTTAAAAGCAAGTATAAGCAACTATTGGATTGTCACGACCCGAGCCCAGAAATCGGGGGTTAGCGAAAAGCTAAACCAGTGACACACGTACTCCCGTGCACGTGCATCCAAACCCAGTCCAGATGCACACGCACAAGGGATCTAACACGTGCGAACTAAGCGTACGCGGAAGCTGTACATATCATAGCAAGCAACAAAGGAAAAGCGGAAGCCAAAATAGATGATGAACGGAAAAGTCAAAGCTCAATACAATACACAAAAACCAGATGCAAGTCTGGGTATACGACAAAATCAAGATGTACAAATATACAGAGTGATAAAGTCCGAAGTATAAAATACATAGCCCCAAAAACCAAAACCAAAAGCCACTGAAGATATGCATGTACGCACTCGGCAAATTTGATCAGGCCCACTCTGCCAAACCGGAGGGTGCCTCTAAACTCGGCCCTGCAGCCTCCTCGACCGCCGGGGAGCTGGGTAAGGGATCTGTGCCTGCAATACCACAGACAACACAAATGAATAAAACGATCCAGCAAATACAAGTAACAGAGATGAAACACTCATAGTATCAAATTGAATAAGGACAGAATAGTAATTACAGAATTTCATATTAGTATGCGCAGTAAATCGTGCATAGAAGTAAAGCATGCTATGTGAATCAAAACATAGAAATACTGAACTAAGTGGCTACTACATTGACCATATTCTCTCCAATAGAGAGCATAGCAGAGCAGAGGAGAACACCACTGACCGGGCCAGGGTACAAGTGGGTCTCGGTTTCCTGGGTTCCGGGGTTCCAAGACAAAGCGACACTGCAGTGATACAGAGATACAGAGATCTAAGCCAGAGGTAACCCCGTCGGGCATCCTAGGGCTGAAGCTAAGTAGAGCCAGACTAACACCAATCAAATCAAATCCCAAAAGAAGGGAGATTATCCGCTTTGGACTCACCGATGGCAAAGACCGGATCTTATCCTCACGTATTAATCTCTGGGCAGAGCCACCAGGGAATACCCAATAAATCAGAGATATACAAAGCCAGAATTATACAGAGCATAGCATAGACTGAGTCAGAGCACCGTGCATAGAGCATAATACAGAACAAAGGCTAAACAGATGTACAAGACGAAAACAAATGAATCTCGAAATGCATGAACATAGATTAACAGAACAGAGGGCAAAACTGTAAGCAATATGCAATGCATCTCAAATTAATACTGAGTCAAGGTTCATTACAAGCCAGCCCTAATCTAGTTGTTCATTGTCACTAACCGTGCATGTTGATGTAGTTTTAAGTTATTCGATGCACCGTTGCCATCTTAGTGTTGCAATGTAATCCTCACGTGCACCGAAGTCTCTTAAACCAACACCCATGGGGAGGTGCTTAACAGTAAATCAACGCTCACATGAATAAGTCACAGCCTAACAAACTATTCATGCGGTCCAAAGAGTCCATTGGGCAGGTTTACGTGGGTGGTTAACCTGTATTTGGGCCCTACAAAGTCTCACCATCATCCTAAGTTTTATTTCAGATTTGCCATGCCTTATGGTTTAGCCATGGGTGACCTACGGCTTAGCCGAAGACATCATACGAGCTAGCCGTAACATGCACTATGGCTTAACCGTGGTTCCCTTTGAAACACAGCTAAACTGGTCATCTTCCACCTCTGATATGATGCCTTTTACGGCTGAGCTACGGTTCAGTATACGGCTTAGCCGTAGACCAATCCACGGCTTAGCCGTAGCCACACCGTAGGAGTATTGTATCGGAAAAGTTTCGACTGATCAGAGATTTAATTCACGGCTGGGTCACGGTTGGGTTACGGCTAGCTTACGGCTCAGCCGTAGAATAATCTACGGCTCAGCCGTACCCTAGCCGTAGAACAAAAGGTGAAATTTCAAGTCTCTGGAGTTTAAGCCGTACAAAGTTACGGCTTAGCCGTACACTACAGAGAACCCATTCGGGTTGAGTACAGAAACTGGAATTTGGTACAGAAATGTCTCCAAAACGAGCTCATCTGATCCTAACATCTTAGAAATTGGCTGTAAAACATTCTATACAAAGAATAAGAAGGAATCAAAGCAATCAAACAAAACACCCATATGTGTTAAACAATCCTGTACTTATACTTGCCTCAATGCCTCAAAACTCTGTCAAGCCACCGAATCAAGCTTCAAATCAACTAAAATCAAAGCAAATCAAAGAAACAACCCATGCATGAGATGAGGACATAGCAACAGAGAAGGAGAGATACAATGGGAGAAGAAGAAGGAAGAGTTGCAGAGAACCCACTTACCAAGCCACAGACAGAGAGGAGGGAAGAAAAGAACCCAATCAACAACAACTCCCACACCAAACAGGAGAGGAAAAGAAAGAGAATGAAGAGAAGAAATGAAAACGTGGACTTACTCTGGTGTTGTTGCATGCAGTCGACTAAGGGAAATGAGCAAGAGAGAGACACCTGGAGTATGACTCATATATATAGGTTTTGGAGTTTAAGTCAAAGTCCGAAGAGTTTAAACTATTTACAGTTTAAGTCACACGAAGGTCCAACTTCTCCAATGTACTCCGAATAGATTTGACACAGTTACAGAAATTGACGAGCTCAACAAAATACACGTGCGGACACCAAGATGATGCAAAAATGATGCAAGCAAAGCAAAAGCAAAATTACGAAAAAGGGCTTAGAACTACCTATTCCAGGTCAAAGGTTACTCAACTACCTATCCAAGACCCGAAACCAAGTCCGAAAGGATAAAACAACAGAAACACACACTAATGAGCCCCTAATCCGGCTCAAGGGGATCGGAGTGTTACATCCTCCCCCACTAGGAATCATTCCGTCCTTGGAATGACCACCTACCTGCGCAAAGAGTTGTGGGTACTGGTGCGCTAGCTACTCCTCTAGCTCCCATGTAGCCTCATCTGGACCGTGATGCTCCCACAACACTTTAAACCATTTGATAGTCCTGGTACGGAGAATCTGCTCTCGTGTACCAACGATGCGAAGCGGACGCTCAACGTAAGTTGCATTAAGTTGAATCTGAATATCATCGTAGCGAATCACATGGCTCGGATCTGACACGTACTTACGGAGCATCGACACATGGAATACATCGTGAACACCGGAGAACTCAACTGGAAGCGTTAACTGATAGGCTAAACCTCCAACTCGGCTTTTGACTTCGAACGGTCCCACATATCTCGGAGCTAACTTGCCCTTCTGACCAAACCGCACCGTGCCCTTCATCGGAGAAACTTTAAGGAACACCCAATCTCCGACTTGGAATGCCAAAGGTCTCCTCCGAGTATCCGCGTAGCTCTTCTACCTGGATCGAGCAATCTTCAGATTCTCTATCACCTTCTGCACTTTCTCTGTCGTCTCAGCAATGATTGTTGGACCATGGAAACTTCTTGTTCCTACTTCTTCCCAGCACACTGGGGTCCTGCACTTGCATCCGTATAGAGCCTCATAGGGTGCCATACCAATGCTCTCGTGGAAGCTGTTGTTGTAGGCAAACTCACACAATGCCAGATGCATATCCCATTCCTTCTCAAAGTTCAGCATGCTAGCTCTGAGCATATCCTCCAATGTCTGAATGGTACGCTCCGGCTGCCCATCAGTCTGGGGGTGGTATGCCGTACTAAAGCTTAACTTCGTGCCCATAGCTTCCTGAAATGCTTTCCAGAATGAAGATACAAAACGACTGTCGCGATCAGACACAATCGATACTGGGGTGCCATGCAATCTGACTATCTCATCAACAAACTTTCTGGCCATCTCTGTGAATGTCATCCCTTTCTTGAACGGAAGGAAATGTACTGACTTGGTCAATCTATCTACTATTACCCAGATCGCATTGTTCTTTCTACTGGTCGGCGGAAAACCGGAGACGAAATCCATGGTAATGTGCTCCCACTTCCACTGCGGAGTGTGTAATGGATGCAATGATCCTGGAGGTCGCTGATGATCAGCTTTTACCCTCTGACAGGTCAAACATCGAGCTACGAACCCTGCGATCTCCCGCTTCATATTGTTCCACCAAAATCTATCCTTCAAGTTCGGTACATCTTTGTACTCCCTAGGTGCATCGCATAACGGGCTTCGTGCGCATCTGTCATCAACTTTTCTTTCAACTCATCCACAGCGGGAACACATAATCGACTCCTGAAGTACAAAACTCCATCTACCAAGCTGAAATCCGGTCGATCTGAAATCCGATCTCTGAAAGTCACCAGAAGGGGGTCCTCAAACTGGAGATCCTTGATCTGCTGAATCACCTCAGGCTGAAACACGACGGTAGTAGCTAAGGTCACCAATTCACCTACTGTCACAACCCGAGCCCAGGGTTCGGGGGTTAGCAAAAGCCAAACCTAATGACACACGTACTCCCGTGCATGCACACGTAGACCGAGTCTAAATGCACACGCACAAGGGAACAAGCACACGTGCCAAGCAAGTATGCGGAAGCTGCAAATATCAGAAACATAAAACTAATAGTACAAAAAGAGGATACAAAGGACGGACTGACATAATTACATATGAACATTTACAAAAGAACAAAAGGATAAATACAATAGTGACATGTCATGACAGATACAAGTCTGAATCCCTCAAAACAAGACTCCAAAGATATGCATGCCATGAACGCTCTCCCGCGGAGTGATCACATCCACTCCTCTAGGCCTGATGGGGCCCCGGGGGTCTCATCTGAAGCCTGGCCGACCGGCGAGGGTTCGGCAGGGGGATCTGGGCCTGCAACACCAAAAACAACTGTGAATACGAAGATTCAGCAAAGTATAAACCATAGCAAGTTAACACACGCTGTGTCTAATAGAATAAAGAACATCATGTTATTGAAGAAGGCATTTTCGTATACTAGGCTATCATGCAAGAAAGAAATATGCTGCGTGAATCAAGGATAACATGCTGTGTACATGACTAGTGGCAACTACATTACCATGTGCTCCCAAAAGAGGGATCTTATAACATGCAAAGAACACCATTGTCCGGGCCAGGGTACAATGGGTCTCGGTTTCCTGGGGTCCGGTTCCCCAAGACAAAATCCATACTGCAGCAGGTCCATATAAACTATACCGAATTCACCCCGTCGGGATCCTAAGGCTGAGGCTAAGTAGTGCCTGACCATACGGAGTCAATCATGAAAATCCTGAGTAGATCGTGACAACTTATCATACGTGCAGATCCGTGAATGAACACATCATACATGCATACTCAGGGTAAATAAACCACAATGTGAAAGTAACGAAACATACGTAATCATGTTAGAGAGTTGAGATCAATGATCGAATGCAATATGTTATGCAACAATCATGTGAATCGAATCATCTTAAGTTACAAACCAATTCTAATCTAATTATCCGGTGTTTCTAACCGTGCATGATGATGTAGTTTTAAGTTATTCGATGCACCGTTGTCTAGTGTTGCCTTGAATCGGGCGGTGCACGAAGTCCCTTAAACCAACACCCATGGGGAGGTGCTTAACATCCGGATAACGAGCATGAATGATTCGCAGCCCTCGAGATCATTCACGCGTAGTATCACATTCCGTTGGGCAAGTCTAGGTGCTCTACATTCTATCATGAAGGTCATATCGGTCATTTCTTTACACCTAGCCTTATTCTTCATGTGTGGTTACGGCTTAGCCGTGTGTGTGCTACGGCTTAGCCGTGTGTGGTCTACGGCTTAGCCGTGGCTGGGCCGTGGAAGGTTGGTCAGTTGCTGACTCTCAGTTATTTCAGAAATTGCCCCCTGTATTGTTCTACGGCTTGGCCACGGCTGAGCTTCGGCTTAGCCGTAGGGCATTCCACGGCTTAGCCGTGCCCTAGCCGTAGAGGAAAACTGGGTTTTTCTCCTCTCTGGATTGTGAGCCGTAAGAAGCATACGGCTTAGCCGTACCTGTACGAGTTCAATTTCCTGAAACCTGTATAGAATGTCCGGGAAGGCATCAGAATGCAATTCATCAATGGGAATACACAAGAACTGAAGCAATGAGTATCAAATGGGCTGTAAACACTTATTTCCATATCAATACATGTAAGCTCAACCAAATTCAATGCATACCAACATGGGTTCTCAATGTTATGGTTATACTTGCCTCAATTGGAGATCAATTGCACACTTGAAGTTCTAAAGCCCAAACACAACCTAAACCAAATCAAAACCACCTGCATGCATGAGGGATGGAGAGGAATTCCAAAGACATACACACCAATGAGAACAAGAAGGAGAAGAATGGAGAAAGAGATGGGAGAATGGAAGAATTCCACTCACCTAGCAAGCAAGAAACCAACCTCCTCTCTTGATCGATGGAGGAAGAATTCAAGTGAAAGAAGGAGAGAGAGAGAGAAGCTCCACGTGCAGTTGCAAAGAACCAGAGAGAGAACGAGAGAAGGAAATGAGAGTTGGTCGATGGTGAAGCTTATATAATCAAATGGGTTGTCCAAATTTACAATGAAAGCCAAGTGAAAAGTGTATTTTCAGTTTGAGTCAAACTCGGGTCCAATCGAATCACACGACCTCGGTTGCAAATGACGTAGTTACGAAAGTTAACGGGCTCAACGAAAGACACATGTTGACATCAAGATGATGCAAAAATGACCATGTCTAAGAAAAGCTAAAATTACGAAAAAGGGCTTGATCTACTTAATCCAGGTCAAACTCGACCCAACTACTTATCCATGACCCGTAACGAAAACAAAACACAAACAAAACACGATTAGCATCGAAAACAAGATTAACTAACCGCTAAACGGGGTCAAGCCGGGTCGGAGTGTTACATCCTCCCCTACTTGAGAATCATTCCGTCCTCGGAATGAACACTAACTCACTCATACCTGGGAAAACAAATCGGGATACTGACGTGCCATTTGCTCTTCTAGCTCCCAAGTAGCCTCATCAGGACTGTGATGCTCCCAAAGCACTTTGACCCACCGAATTGTCCTGGTGCGGAGTATCTGCTCTCGGGTCCCCACGATACGGAGCGGTCGCTCAACGTAGGCAGCGCTCGGCTGAATCTGAATCTCATCGTAACGAATGACATGGGAGGGATCATGAACATATTTTCGAAGCATCGAAACGTGAAAAACGTTATGCACTCCTGCAAACATCTCGGGAAACTCTAATCGATAGGCTAAATCACCAATCCGACTCTTGATCTCGAACGGTCCAACATAGCGTGGAGATAACTTGCCTTTCTGGCCGAAACGGATCGTACCTTTCATCGGTGAAACCTTCAGAAAAACCCACTCGCCAACCTGAAACTCTAAGGGTCGTCTGCGGGTGTCTGCATAACTCTTCTGTCTCGACCGAGCAACTTTCAAGTTCTCAATGGCTTTCTGTACCTTCTCCGTAGTCTCGGCAATGATCGTCGGTCCGTGAAAACTTCGAGTTCCAACTTCTTCCCAACAAACCGGACTTCTACACTTCTTCCCGTACAATGCCTCAAATGGTGCCATCCCAATGCTCTCGTGGAAACTGTTGTTGTAGGCGAACTCGCACAACGATAGATGAAGATCCTATTCTTTCTCGTAACTCAACACACTGGCTCGCAACATATCCTCCAAAGTCTGAATCGTCCTCTCTGATTGTCCATCCGTCTGTGGGTGGTATGCCGTGCTGAAACTCAACTTCGTGCCCAAAGCCTCTTGGAATGCTCTCCAGAAAGAGGAAACAAAACGGCTGTCACGATCGGATACAATCGACACGGGGGTACCATGGAGCCTGACGATCTCATCCACGAACTTCCTTGCCATCTCTGAAAATGTCATACCCTTCCGGAAAGGAATGAAATGGGCTGACTTCGTCAAGCGATCTACAATCACCCAAATGGCGTTGTTCTTCCTGCTCGTCGGCGGTAACCCGGAAACGAAGTCCATGGTGATGTTTTCCCACTTCCACTGCGGTATATGCAAAGGATGCAACGAGCCTGGCGGTCTCTGATGATCTGCCTTCACCTTCTGGCATGTCAAACAGCGAGCAACAAACCCTGCTACTTCTCTCTTCATATTGTTCCACCAGAAGCGATCTTTGAGATTCCGAAACATCTTCGTACTGCCTGGATGCATCGCATATCGAGCGTAATGTGCTTCGTTCATCAGCTTCTCCTTGAACTCATCAACTGCTGGCACGCACAACCTACTCCGAAAGTAGAGTACACCATCCTCGAGTCTGAAATCGGGTCGGTCTCCAATGTGGTCTCGAATGCGCTTCAATGTTAGATCTTCAAACTGCCTGTCTTTAATCTGCTGAATCATCTCAGGCTGAAACACTAGCGTACTAGCCAACGTCACGCACTCATCCACTAGTTTAACTTCAACAGGGAGACCACGAAACTCTAAGAGGAAACTGCTCAATAGCTGCACTGACTCTGCTTTCCTGCTGAGCGCATCTGCCACCACATTCCCCTTGCCTGGCTGATATTTGATCGGGAAGTCATAGTCCTTAATAAGCTCAAGCCATCTCCGCTGTCTCATGTTCAGCTCCTGCTGCGTGAATAAATACTGCAAACTGTGGTGGTCAGAACGAACCTCAAACTGCACACCATAGAGATAATGTCTCCACAGCTTCAACGCAAACACGATGGCTGCCAACTCTAAATCATGGGTGGCGTAATTCTTCTCATGTTCTCGCAACTGTCTCGATCCATACGCAATCACCTTCCCATGCTGCATCAACACACAACCTAGGCCAACTCGAGAAGCGTCTGAATAAACCACGAATCCTTCACTACCATCTGGCAAGGCTAACACTGGGACCGTAGTCAACTTCTCTTTCAAAGTCCGGAAACTGGCTTCACACTCCTCATTCCAATCGAATGGTACATTCTTCCTGGTCAACTTCGTCAATGGAGAAGAGATCTTAGCAAAGTCCTGGACAAATCGACGATAGTAACCTGCTAGACCAAGGAAACTGCGAACCTCTGTCACTGTCTTGGGGCTAGATCAATTCACTACTGCCTCTACTTTAGATGGATCAACTGCCAATCCCTCTCGTGAGATGATATGACCTAAAAATGCCACCTGCTCAAGCCAAAAATCACACTTCGACAACTTAGCAAACAATCGATGTTCTCTCAACAACGACAAGGCTTTTCTCAAATGCTCCCTATGCTCCTCTGCTGACTTAGAATAGATCAGTATATCATCAATAAACACGACTACGAATTGGTCCAAGAAAGGAGCAAAGATCTGATTCATCAATGCCATAAACGCTGCAGGTGCGTTGGTTAGTCCAAAAGGCATCACGAGGAATTCATAATGTCCATAACGAGTCCTGAAGGCAGTCTTGGGAATGTCATCTTCTTTGACTCTCAACTGGTGATATCCAGATCTCAAATCAATCTTCGAAAAAATATGCTGCGCCCTGAAGTTGATCGAACAGCTCATCAATCCTGGGTAGGGGGTACTTGTTCTTGATCGTCACTTTGTTCAACTGGCGGTAGTCTATGCACATCCGAAAGGTACCATCCTTCTTCTTGACAAACAAGACTGGTGCTCCCCAAGGTGAAACGCTCGGGCGAATGAAACCCTTATCCAAAAGCTCCTGCAATTGCTTCTTCAACTCTGACAACTCTGCTGGGGCCATGCGATACGGAGCCTTGCTGATCGGTGCCGTGCCGGGAACAAGCTCAATGGCGAACTCCACATCTCGAACCGGGGGTAAGCCTGGCACATCATCTGGAAAAATATCTGGAAAGTCACAGACCACCTGGATCTCACCTAGCTGCTTCGGCTCCTTCTTCGCTGAGACAAAGGCAATGAAGCCTTCGCACCCTCGGCGGATCAAGCGATCTGCCTTACACGCCGAAATCACACGTCTGGGGCATCTCTGCTGACTGCCCTCGAAACGGAAGCCCTTGCCTAAATCGAAGAAGATCGTCCTGTTGTAACAGTTAACACAGGCACGATATCGAGCGAGCCAATCCATACCAAGGATCACGTCGAAGTCCAGCATCGACAACAGGATCAAATCAACAGGTAACTGATGACCTGCAATCTGCACGTCGCAATGGGGGTAGTACATACTACACTCCACTCGCTTGCCAACTGGGGTGGATACAACCAGCACATATGGCAACGGCTTAGACGGCTGAGGTAACCGCTCGGCAAAACAAGGTGCTACATAAGACCGTGTAGACCCCGAATCGAACAAAGCTAAAGCCTCGACGCGCGAAATCAAAACAGTACCTTCAACCACCTGTGGATCCTCGGCACTCTCATGAGTAGCAGTGTAAGCACGGGCTGTCTGGCGAGGCTGTCTCGAGCCTGGACGAGCTGACTGTGGCTTGCTCGGAGCTGTAAGTGCGCTGGGTCTGCTAGGAACTGCGCCGGAAGTAGGACCAGATGGAGCTGCACCGGAGGCTCTCTGTCGAGGACAATTGGCGATCATATGCTCCCTCGAACCACAAATAAAACACGCACCGGCCTTCCTCCAACACGCATCAGTCGCGTGGTTCTTGCCACAATATCCACAAGTCACTCCGGCTGAACTAGAAGTGCTCTGCGGGCCTTTGGTCTTCTTCTGTACTTGTCCTCGTGCACTGAAAGGCGGCTGTCGCTTGGGCTCAACGGCTCCAGCAGCTTGGTGGATGGCCTCAGCGGAATAGGCCCTGTCCACTGCATCGTCGAACGTAGCCGGACGCTGAAACGCTGTCACGTGATGCATGTACCGGGGATGCAAACCTTCCACAAACCTGTTCACCTTCCTTTCTTCGGTACTGATCATGTCCGGGGCAAAAAGCGACAACTGCATAAACTTGTTCACGTACTCTGCTACTGTCATCTGCTGCTGGCGGAGAGCTAGGAACTCAACCTCCTTGGCTCGAAACACATGAGCCGGGATGAACTTCCTCCTGAACTGCTGCTTGAACATCTCCCACACCGTAGCACTTGGACTATCTCTGTAGGAGTCTTTTACGCTCTTCCACCAAGTCTTTGCGACGTCTCTGAACATAGAAGTTGCTAATCCGACCTTCTGCCGGTTCGTGCACACAACGGTCTTAAAGACATCCTCTGTCTGTTCTAACCACTGTTCTGCCTTCAATGGCTCTTCGGTTCCATAGAACTCAATAGCTCCTCGCTTGCGAAATTTCCCATAGAGGGCATTCGGGTCACTCTCTCGAGGCTGCAAGATCACCTGCTGGTCTACATGCGACTGAACTGGGGCTTGGCTTTGTCGGTCTAACATAGTTGTCACTTGGGCTTGCAAGTTCTGCATCGACTGCGATTGTGCCTGAAGGGACTGGAATAGCATGAGAATGCGTTCATCTGTATTTGGTGTTTGCGGTGATGGTGCAGATCCGCTCTCGTTATTTCCGGCGTTCTGCTGCGAACCAGAACCTGATGCCATCCTGTAAAATGGAAAGAGTCAGACACAAACACAACACAAGAGCGCCCAACAAACCCCAAAGTCGAGAAAGAGCACAAAGAAATAATCGTATCCTCACCACGATCCTATACATGCCTGCATGCTTATCATCTAGAACAAGGAATGAGCAAGGAATGCTCTGATACCATACAATACGTATGTCACAACCCGAGCCCAGGGTTCGGGGGTTAGCAAAAGCCAAACCTAATGACACACGTACTCCCGTGCATGCACACGTAGACCGAGTCTAAATGCACACGCACAAGGGAACAAGCACACGTGCCAAGCAAGTATGCGGAAGCTGCAAATATCAGAAACATAAAACTAATAGTACAAAAAGAGGATACAAAGGACGGACTGACATAATTACATATGAACATTTACAAAAGAACAAAAGGATAAATACAATAGTGACATGTCATGACAGATACAAGTCTGAATCCCTCAAAACAAGACTCCAAAGATATGCATGCCATGAACGCTCTCCCGCGGAGTGATCACATCCACTCCTCTAGGCCTGATGGGGCCCCGGGGGTCTCATCTGAAGCCTGGCCGACCGGCGAGGGTTCGGCAGGGAGATCTGGGCCTGCAACACCAAAAACAACTGTGAATACGAAGATTCAGCAAAGTATAAACCATAGCAAGTTAACACACGCTGTGTCTAATAGAATAAAGAACATCATGTTATTGAAGAAGGCATTTTCGTATACTAGGCTATCATGCAAGAAAGAAATATGCTGCGTGAATCAAGGATAACATGCTGTGTACATGACTAGTGGCAACTACATTACCATGTGCTCCCAAAAGAGGGATCTTATAACATGCAAAGAACACCATTGTCCGGGCCAGGGTACAATGGGTCTCGGTTTCCTGGGGTCCGGTTCCCCAAGACAAAATCCATACTGCAGCAGGTCCATATAAACTATACCGAATTCACCCCGTAGGGATCCTAAGGCTGAGGCTAAGTAGTGCCTGACCATACGGAGTCAATCATGAAAATCCTGAGTAGATCGTGACAACTTATCATACGTGCAGATCCGTGAATGAACACATCATACATGCATACTCAGGGTAAATAAACCACAATGTGAAAGTAACGAAACATACGTAATCATGTTAGAGAGTTGAGATCAATGATCGAATGCAATATGTTATGCAACAATCATGTGAATCGAATCATCTTAAGTTACAAACCAATTCTAATCTAATTATCCGGTGTTTCTAACCGTGCATGATGATGTAGTTTTAAGTTATTCGATGCACCGTTGTCTAGTGTTGCCTTGAATCGGGCGGTGCACGAAGTCCCTTAAACCAACACCCATGGGGAGGTGCTTAACATCCGGATAACGAGCATGAATGATTCGCAGCCCTCGAGATCATTCACGCGTAGTATCACATTCCGTTGGGCAAGTCTAGGTGCTCTACATTCTATCATGAAGGTCATATCGGTCATTTCTTTACACCTAGCCTTATTCTTCATGTGTGGTTACGGCTTAGCCGTGTGTGTGCTACGGCTTAGCCGTGTGTGGTCTACGGCTTAGCCGTGGCTGGGCCGTGGAAGGTTGGTCAGTTGCTGACTCTCAGTTATTTCAGAAATTGCCCCCTGTATTGTTCTACGGCTTGGCCACGGCTGAGCTTCGGCTTAGCCGTAGGGCATTCCACGGCTTAGCCGTGCCCTAGCCGTAGAGGAAAACTGGGTTTTTCTCCTCTCTGGATTGTGAGCCGTAAGAAGCATACGGCTTAGCCGTACCTGTACGAGTTCAATTTCCTGAAACCTGTATAGAATGTCCGGGAAGGCATCAGAATGCAATTCATCAATGGGAATACACAAGAACTGAAGCAATGAGTATCAAATGGGCTGTAAACACTTATTTCCATATCAATACATGTAAGCTCAACCAAATTCAATGCATACCAACATGGGTTCTCAATGTTATGGTTATACTTGCCTCAATTGGAGATCAATTGCACACTTGAAGTTCTAAAGCCCAAACACAACCTAAACCAAATCAAAACCACCTGCATGCATGAGGGATGGAGAGGAATTCCAAAGACATACACACCAATGAGAACAAGAAGGAGAAGAATGGAGAAAGAGATGGGAGAATGGAAGAATTCCACTCACCTAGCAAGCAAGAAACCAACCTCCTCTCTTGATCGATGGAGGAAGAATTCAAGTGAAAGAAGGAGAGAGAGAGAGAAGCTCCACGTGCAGTTGCAAAGAACCAGAGAGAGAACGAGAGAAGGAAATGAGAGTTGGTCGATGGTGAAGCTTATATAATCAAATGGGTTGTCCAAATTTACAATGAAAGCCAAGTGAAAAGTGTATTTTCAGTTTGAGTCAAACTCGGGTCCAATCGAATCACACGACCTCGGTTGCAAATGACGTAGTTACGAAAGTTAACGGGCTCAACGAAAGACACGTGTTGACATCAAGATGATGCAAAAATGACCATGTCTAAGAAAAGCTAAAATTACGAAAAAGGGCTTGATCTACTTAATCCAGGTCAAACTCGACCCAACTACCTATCCATGACCCGTAACGAAAACAAAACACAAACAAAACACGATTAGCATCGAAAACAAGATTAACTAACCGCTAAACGGGGTCAAGCCGGGTCGGAGTGTTACACCTACCATCCGAACCTCAACAGGCTGATCATGTACAAGCATATAGAATCCTGCCAACACCTGAAGACTTTCTGCTCTCCTGCTAAGTGCGTCTGCAACCACATTCCCTTTGCCTGGATGGTACTTGATCGGAAAGTCGTAGTCCTTGATGAACTCCAACCACCTCCGCTGCCTCATGTTCAAGTCATGCTGATCAAATAAATAATGGAGACTGTGATGATCGGAATAGACCTCGAACTTCACACCGTACAAGTAATGTCGCCACAACTTTAGTGCAAATACAATGGCTGCTAGCTCCAAGTCATGTGTGGCATAGTTCTTCTCATGCTCTTTCAGCTGTCGGGAACCATAGGCAATCACTTTCTGATTCTGTATCAGTACACAGCCTAGTCCAACTCGAGAGGCATCGGAATAAATCACGAATCCCTCACTACCATCCGGGAGAGTCAACACTGGCGCCGTAGTGAGCTTTTCTTTCAGCATCTGAAAACTACGCTCACACTTCTCTGTCCACTCATACGGGACCTTCTTCCTAGTCAACTGAGTCAGCGGGGCTGAAATTTTCGAGAAGTCCTGCACGAACCTGCGGTAATATCCTGCCAATCCCAGAAAACTCCGAATCTCTGTCACTGATGTAGGACGGGGCCAATGGACTACTGCCTCGATTTTAGCTGGATCCACCATCAATCCATCTCTAGAAATCACATGTCCCAAAAATGCAACTTGCTCTAACCAGAACTCACATTTGGCCAACTTTGCATACAACTGGTGATCTCTAAGCGGCTGCAATACTTTCCTCAGATGATCTGTATGCTCCTCAGCAGTCTTCGAATAGACCAATATATCATCTATGAAGACCACAACGAACTGGTCCAAGAAGGAAGTAAACACCCTATTCATCAATGCCATAAAAGCTGCGGGTGCATTCGTCAAACCAAAAGGCATGACAAGGAACTCGTAGTGTCCATACCGAGTCCTGAAAGCTGTCTTAGGAACATCTTCATCCTTCACCCGGAGCTGGTGATATCCTGACCTCAAGTCGATCTTCGAGAAGTGAGCTGCACCCTGAAGCTGATCGAACAACTCATCAATCCTAGGCAATGGATATTTGTTCTTGATGGTCACTTTGTTCAACTGCCTGTAGTCAATGCACATCTGGAAACTGCCATCCTTCTTCTTAACAAACAATACAGGAGCTCCCCAAGGTGAAATACTTGGGCGTATGAACCCTTTATCCAACAGATCCTGCAACTGTTTCTTCAATTCCAACAACTCTGCAGGTGCCATACGATATGGAGCTCTACTGATAGGTGCTGTACCTGACATCAAATCGATCAAAAACTCTACCTCTCAAACTGGTGGCAACTCTGGCACATCCTCCGGAAAGACATCCGGGAACTCGCTGACTACGAGGATCTCACTGAGCTGTCGCTGATCTTTCTTCTCCGAAATGAATGCAAGAAATCCCTCACATCCCCTACGAAGCATCCTGTCCGCTTTACACGCGGAGATCACACGCCTTGGGCACTTCGTCTGGCTGCCCTCAAATCGAAATCCGCTGCCCAGATCAAAGTAGATAGCCTTGCTGTAGCAATTGATACAAGCATGATATCTCGCAAGCCAGTCCATACCAAGAATCACATCAAAATCCAGTGTCGTGAGCAACACGAGGTCTACCGGGAGCTGATGACTAGCTATCCGCACAGCGCACTGAGGGTAGAAAACACTGCACTCCACCCGTTTACCAACCGGAGTGGATACTATCAACAGGTATGGGAGTGGTGTGGGTCGCTGTCGAAGCTGCACAGCAAAATGGGGTGCTACGTACGAACGCGTAGACCAGGAGTCAAACAAGGTTAAAGCTTCAGCATCAAAAATTAAAATTTTACCTTCCATGACCGTAGCTTCCTCCGTGCCCTCATGCGTAGCAGCATAAGCTCAGCTGTCTGGCGTTCTGCTTCTGGGCTGGGCGAGCTGTCTGAGATTTGCCCTGCGCTGTAGATCCTGCATATCTCGTCTGTGGAGAGGACTGAAACTTCGGGCATTGGGCCCGCTTGTGGTCCGTGGAGCCACAACTGAAACAAGCCCCACTCTTCCTCCAACATCTGTCTGTTGGGTGATCCTTCCCACAGTGACCACAAACCATCTGAGTACTGTTAGAACTACCCTGCTTACCCTTGAACTTCTTCTGGAACTGACTTCTGCCACTGGAACCTGTCGCCCTCTTAGCCTCAGTTCGCTCCTCCTCAAATATGGCCTCTGCATCATAGGCCCTGTCAATAGCGTCATCCAAGGTAGCCGGCCACATACATGCAACTACGTGGCGTTTATGCTTCGGATTCAGGCCGTTGACGAAGCGAGTCACCTTCTTCTGCTCAGTGTTCACCATATCCTCTGCGAAGTGAGACAACTCTGTAAACTTGTGTACATACTCTGCCACCGATGTCTGTCTCTGCTGAAGATTGAAGAATTCCACTTCCTTGGCTCGCTGAATATGAAGAGGCATGAACTTCCGACAGAATTGCTGCTTGAAGGTCTCCCAAACTATGGCACTGGGCATAGTCTGGAATGAGCTCTTGACACTCCTCCACCATGTCTTGGCTACACTCCGAAGCATAGAGGCTGTGAGTACTACTTTCTGTTTGTTGCTACACACAATTGTATCAAAAAGCTCTTCAGTCTGCTCCAACCATTGCTCAGCCTGCAATGCATCCTCTATGCCATGGAACTCAGTCGCCCCTCGCTTACGGAACTTATCAAAAAAAGCATTTGGGTTTGATTCCTTGGGCTGGAAGATCATTTGCTGTTCTACCCGAGGTGACGCTGACGCAGCAGCCTGACTCTGCCTATCTACCATGGATGCCATCTGCGCCTGTAATGACTGCATAGACTGCATCATCATCATCATACGCTCCTCACTACTTATATGTGGGGGTAACGATCCACTATCACCGTTATGGCCCTGTTGATTCTCATCCTGAAATCCTGATCCTGATGCCATCCTGCAAAAGGAAAAGAAACACAGCACACAATATAAAATGCCCTGGGTTAGTCAAATCCCAAGAGTCAACATAATAGACTTAGATTCAACTAGTTGACATTGTCATCTCACCACGATCTTAGATGCCTACATGCTTAGCACTAGCATGCTTTGATACCATACAATACGTATGTCACGACCCGAGCCCAGAAATCGGGGGTTAGCGAAAAGCTAAACCAGTGACACACGTACTCCCGTGCACGTGTATCCAAACCCAGTCCAGATATACACGCACAAGGGATCTAATACGTGCGAACTAAGCGTACGCGGAAGCTGTACATATCATAGCAAGCAACAAAGGAAAAGCGGAAGCCAAAACAGATGCGGAATGGAAAAGTCAAAACTCAATACAATACACGAAAACCAGATACAAGTCTGGGTACACGACAAAATCAAGATGTACAAATATACAGAGTGATAAAGTCCGAAGTATAAAATACATAGCCCCAAAAACCAAAACCAAAAGCCACTGAAGATATGCATGTACGCACTCGGCAGATATGATCAGGCCCACTCTGCCAAACCGGAGGGTGCCTCTAAACTCGGCCCTGCAGCCTCCTCAACCGCCGGGGAGCTGGGCAAGGGATCTGTGCCTGCAACACCACAGACAACACAAATGAATAAAACGATCCAGCAAATACAAGTAACAGAGATGAAACACTCATGTATCAAATTGAATAAGGACAGAATAGTAATTACAGAATGCTATGTGAATCAAAACATAGAAATACTGAACTAAGTGGCTACTACATTGACCATATTCTCTCCAATAGAGAGCAGAGCAGAGCAGAGGAGAACACCACTGACCGGGCCAGGGTACAAGTGGGTCTCGGTTTCCTGGGTTCCGGGGTCCCAAGACAAAGCGACACTGCAGTGATACAGAGATACAGAGATCTAAGCCAGAGGTAACCCCGTCGGGCATCCTAGGGCTGAGGCTGAGTAGAGCCAGACTAACACCAATCAAATCAAATCCTAAAAGAAGGGAGATTATCCGCTTTGGACTCACCGATGGCAAAGACCGGATCTTATCCTCACGTATTAATCTCTGGGCAGAGCCACCAGGGAATACCCAATAAATCAGAGATATACAAAGCCAGAATTATACAGAGCATAGCATAGACTGAGTCAGAGCACCGTGCATAGAGCATAATACAGAACAAAGGCTAAACAGATGTACAAGACGAAAACAAATGAATCTCGAAATGCATGAACATAGATTAACAGAACAGAGGGCAAAACTGTAAGCAATATGCAATGCATCTCAGATTAATACGGAGTCAAGGTTCATTACAAGCCAGCCCTAATCTAGTTGTTCACTGTCACTAACCGTGCATGTTGATGTAATTTTAAGTTATTCGATGCACCGTTGCCATCTTACTGTTGCAATGTAATCCTCACGTGCACCGAAGTCTCTTAAACCAACACCCATGGGGAGGTGCTTAACAGTAAATCAACGATCACATGAATAAGTCACAGCCTAACAAACTATTCATGCGGTCCAAAGAGTCCATTGGGCAGGTTTACGTGGGTGGTTAACCTGTATTTGGGCCCTACAAAGTCTCACCATCATCCTAAGTTTTATTTCAGATTTGCCATGCCTTATGGTTTAGCCATGGGTGACCTACGGCTTAGCCGAAGACATCATACGAGCTAGCCGTAACATGCACTACGGCTTAACCGTGGTTCCCTTCGAAACACAACTAAACTGGTCATCTTCCACCTCTGATATGATGCCTTTTACGGCTGAGCTACGGTTCAGTATACGGCTTAGCCGTAGACTAATCCACGGCTTAGCCGTAGCCACACCGTAGGAGTACTGTATCGGAAAAGTTTCGACTGATCAGAGATTTAATTCACGGCTGGGTCACGGTTGGGTCACGGCTAGCTTACGGCTCAACCGTAGAACAATCTATGGCTCAGCCGTAGCCTAGCCGTAGAACAAAAGATGAAATTTCAAGTCTCTGGAGTTTAAGCCGTACAAAGTTACGGCTTAGCCGTACACTACAGAGAACCCATTCGGGTTGAGTACAGAAACTGGAATTTGGTACAGAAATGTCTCCAAAACGAGCTCATCTGATCCTAACATCTTAGAAATTGGCTGTAAAACATTCTATACAAAGAATAAGAAGGAATCAAAGCAATCAAACAAAACACCCATATGTGTTAAATAATCCTGTACTTATACTTGCCTCAATGCCTCAAAACTCTGTCAAGCCACCGAATCAAGCTTCAAATCAACTAAAATCAAAGCAAATCAAAGAAACAACCCATGCATGAGATGAGGACATAGCAACAGAGAAGGAGAGATACAATGGGAGAAGAAGAAGGAAGAGTTGCAGAGAACCCACTTACCAAGCCACAGACAGAGAGGAGGGAAGAAAAGAACCCAATCAACAACAACTCCCACACCAAACAGGAGAGGAAAAGAAAGAGAATGAAGAGAAGAAATGAAAACGTGGACTTCCTCTGGTGTTGTTGCATGCAGTCGACTAAGGGAAATGAGCAAGAGAGAGACACCTGGAGTATGACTCATATATATAGGTTTTGGAGTTTAAGTCAAAGTCCGAAGAGTTTAAACTATTTACAGTTTAAGTCACACGAAGGTTCAACTTCTCCAATGTACTCCGAATAGATTTGACACAGTTACAGAAATTGACGAGCTCAATAAAATACACGTGCGGACACCAAGATGATGCAAAAATGATGCAAGCAAAGCAAAAGCAAAATTACGAAAAAGGGCTTAGAACTACCTATTCCAGGTCAAAGGTTACTCAACTACCTATCCAAGACCCGAAACCAAGTCCGAAAGGATAAAACAACAGAAACACACACTAATGAGCCCCTAATCTGGCTCAAGGGGATTAGAGTATTACAACATCCAAACAAAAATCCTAAGTCCGCCACTAAATTTAGCGATTAAACTCGTGATTTCCGAATATGATGAAAAATTGTAGCCCACTAAATTTATTGATTGGTTAGCGTGTGTAGAAAATATTTTTGCACACAAGTCAGTGAATGAACACCATAAAGTTACATTGGTTGCCATTCGATTTGTAATTATGCGGCAATATAATGGGCTGAATTATAAAGAAAAAAGAAGAATCAAAATATGGACTTCGTTAAAACATGGAATGAGATGAAGAATATTTTGAAGCAAAAATTTATCTTCGTTAACTATGCAAGAGATCTGCATTCAAGCTTTCAAGACTTAAAACAAAGATCCAAGTTGGTTGTTGAATATTCTGAAGAATTCTTAACTCTTCAAGCTCGTTATGGTTTGAACCAAGATGATGATGTGTTGGTTGATAGATTTTTCAATGGGTTAAAAGTAGACATTCAGCACATCATTGCAGTCCAAAATTTTGAGAATGTAGATAAACTCATCCAACATGCCATCAAAGCTGAGGGTATTGCAAATCATCAATCACAAAAATTTAACACATTTAAATGACTTTTGCAAAAGAATTCATCTCTGCAAGATGTCAAACCTAGTAGTTCATCAGGAAAAATGTTTGCAAAGACTGAAAGTCAAAATAGGATCATTTGTTTTCATTGTCAACAACAGCAAAATGTTTAAACCACATACATCTCATTAAAACTAAAAGTTATAAAAAAAATACCCCTAAAAGTGATGTACAAGGTACTCTAAACGATTCTAAGGGAATAAAAGTGAGAAGATTAAGTAATGGATCCCTTAGAGGAAATTGACATGTTCATGGTCATCAATGAGTCTAGCAGACTAAAGAAAAGAAATGGTTGCACAATAATATTTTTTGCTTAGAAGGTTAAGTGAATGGAGAAGTATGCACAGTTGTGATTGATGAAGGTAGTTTGGAAAATATCATCTTTTAAGCCTTGGTAGACCGTTTGAAGCTGATGGTTCGAGAGCATTATCATCCCTATTTTGCTAAGTGGCTAATGATGGGTGATGAAGTGCAAGTACGATATGCATGTCCAGTTACTTTTGCCATTAGTGAAGACTATAAAGATATAGTTTGATGCAATGTGCTACCAATGGACAATGGTAATATCTTATTAAGATATCTGTGGATGCATGACAAGAATGGAATTCATGGCATGTGCAATAACATATATACTTTTGCTCACAATGGAAGCACGTCACGCTCAATCCTATAAAACCTGAACAATTCAAACAAGGATCATAAGCCCACATTACTAAAGACGCGCTTTACGTACACAATATCTACAGATGCAATACCAAGCGATGCTTAGTTTGTGGTCGAACTTTTTTCCAACATAAGGGGAATGATGTAGCAAGGGCCCACAAGTGGTCCCCCTTCAAGTTAAATTAGGGATTATATTATTTTTATTATTAGTAGATTTCTAATTTTATTATTATTAGAAAGTTTCCATTATTAGATTAGGGTTTTCTTAAGCACTAAGTTTCTTTTATTATTTATATGGCATTGTAATAGGTTATTATGTAGAGTTTTTGAGTTAGTAGAATTTTCCTATGGGATTTTTATTGCTGGAGAGTCTTCTTCATTGTGTTATTATTTCTGCAGAAACCACTAATTGTACCAAGGCACTTCCAATTGCGAATCTTAACCCTATGATTGCATCACAAGGGTTCAAAACAGAGAGGGAGGGAAAGAATGAGGGCCTTGGGCTCTTGTTTTTGGATTGCTACCTTTTGCTAATAAGGGGCTATTTGGTAGGGGAGAGAGGAAAAGAGAGAGAGAGGGAGAGAAAGAATGAGGGGACAGTTGGCTTGGCTACTAGAGAGAGGATGAAAGGGTGTTCTCGGAAAGGGGAGAAAGAAAAAAAAAGGGAAGGGTGAGATCAGCAGGGGAGAGAGGGAGGGAAAAATAGAGGGGAGAGTGGGCTGGCTAAGAAAGAGAGATAAAGAGAGTTGAAGGAGGGCGAGAGACTCAGATCAAATGCAAATCAATGGAGAGTAGACGATAAAAAACGTCAGTCTTTAGCAGGAGAAGGAAGAAAGATGCTGCGTGTACTCTTCCCAAACAAGGATTTTTTATGAGATGATTTGGAGATCCGATGGGAGGAGATAGAATCGGGAAATCATAAGAAATGGAGATTTGATTCAGCTAAAATTTTTGGCGATTTGCTAGCACCAAACATGGATATTGATAAATACATTAAAAAACAAGTTTCCTTTCCTTGATGATTTTGTTTCCAAACATGCCCTCAGTGACTTGTAGTTTGATTTTAACTTTGGAAACAAACTTAGTTTGTCTTCTGCTTGCATTAATCAAGACACAACTTTTAGATATTTCTAAGCATTTCCTGGGAGATTTGTTTATGGGAAATCCTTTTTATTCCTTAGGTTGCTTTTGTATGGCAATATGAATGAAATATTAGCAAGGAAAATGGCATGGAATTATAATTTGAATGCTATTACAATAAATAATCTCAATAAGAATTATAGGAAATAATATGGAATTGAGTTATTGCTTGGAATTGAGATATTTTGCTTCTTAACTGAATTGGATGAATTTTGAATGGAATGTGCTAGCTTCTAACTTACATTAAGAAATATATATATTGTATATTTAGTTAAACAGTGGTGTGTGTTTTGTAGAACTAGATATGAGAATCATGTTTCAATTTTCATTTATTCTTGATTTTTGTCTCCCTTCTTCAGATCTTATAATTCTTCTATACCATTGTAATTTTTTCTTTGTTTTCATGAGTAGGTTGTTCTTCAAGGATTTTAGCTAGGGTTCTTGTTTCCATGTATAGGATATGGCTTCTTGGTCTTGTTCTTCAAGGATTCTAGCTAGGGTTTCATGGATTCTTCTATAGGATACTGCTTCTTGTGTCTGTTTTTGCTAAATATCTCTTTGTTTCCCATAAAAATGTCAGATTTCCCTTTTCTTCAACCAGTGTTACAACCAAAAGTAGCAAAAGCAAGAAGACCAAGCTTCTCCTAAATCATATGCCCTCCTGTGGCCACATTAGGTAATCATTTTTCTTCTCTTCTGATTTACAATACATCTATATATCGGATCAGATCTAGATCTTCAGCATGGATGAAATGTGTGTTCCTATATGCTTTTCGAGCAAGGTCTTAGAGTTAGATGGTATGGAAGATTTAATTGTTTCTTGTTATTTTCTTTTGAATGCTCATTTTAGGCATTTAAAGGTCCATTTAAGTTTTCAGAGGTGTGTCGAGTGTTTTTGTTTGGTTTTTCACTTTAATCTTTATTTATATATATTTGTATTAGTGGGTTGCAATCCATTCCAATTGTAGTTTTCGTTTTACAAGTTGTTCAAGATGCAAATTAAACCATGTGACAATTAAAGGATTTGTAAAAATTTGATAGGCATGTTTGGATTATGTACAAAACATAATTCACTCAATTAATGCAGGTCATGGTTTCTATTTGGCCCCGAAAACCTTTCAAACCATCAGAATCGTTCATTATAAGTGGGTCCACCATGTTTGCCATGCCCTAAGCCCGAGAATTGGGGGTTAGGGTGGAAACCGAGGCACAACACACGTATCCCATGGCTATCCGTGCCATGTTGGGACACATACAAACTACCACAAGGATGATCCCATAGAAACATGTGAAGAATATCCATGAACACGTGTTAATATTTTTAATAACAAAGCGGAAACCTAAGGAGTATACCTATAATCGTCATAGATACTAAAAACATTCATACATTCATATAACAAAGTATTTTTATTAAAACCCATCCATTCTTATGATAGAGTCTGTTGAGTCCTTAAAGCCTCACTTTTTCATGTATACTTTCATATATTTTAATAGTCATTCTAAATTGCATCAATTAGGGTAGTTAGTGCTCTTGAGATTCATTTGTTATGTTTTAATGCATAATTCTCTAAAAAATCAGCATCTTAGCACAAAATCATGAAAATTGCTTTTTTTTAAAACCCTAATTTCTCAAAATATCTGCCAAACCTTGATTCTTAATGAAATGATTTGAAATTCCTTCATCATTTGTTTATTTAAGTCAAAACATGTTCAATGATATCATCTTTTTCTATCATTTCATATAAAACGAGTTCGTATCCTGCATTTGTGACTAAAGGGGTAAAACTATCATTTCACAAAAAATGTCACAATTTCATGCATGAAATCACTGAAACCATCATTCACTATATTATTCCTCATGTTTCATATCATTTCTCAAAATTTTGGAAGAATCCTAGTTAAATCAGGACTATTCGTGAGAAATCCTGATTGGACTAGAACTCTATTAATTCATACCGTTTGAACCTTTTTTACAGGTACTGTGAAAATTGGGATCTACTAGATGTCAATTGGAAGTGAGACCCTTCCTGAATAAAGAATCCTACTGACATTAGGAATCTTGCTCGAGCCCCACACACAGCTCAGAAAATCATATTGAGTCTTGCAGCGAAGATTGGAGTTGAAAAGGTACCAATCTAAAGAAGAATATAGAATAATAAAAGTCAGCAGACCCCACACACATTCACACGTGGAAAGCTCACACATGTACCATGGGTAAAAGAGGGGTCCACTCATTCTACTTGAACTATTCATACAGCTTTTTTCAGAAAAGTTCAAGAAAATACCATGATGATATAATAATTGAATAAATAATATAATAAAGAGTTTCCAAAGCCATACGGGGACCTATACACAAGCATGTACGTCCAAGCCTCCTTTATTTTTATATTTGGATCACACTTAAACTCTTTTAAATTATCTCCCCATTATTTATGCAAAATTTGAGAAAGAAATGAGATAATTCATGAGAAAAAAGAGAGTTTTAGTTTAAAAAAAAAAAAAAAGATAAGCCACCACAAAAGATAGATTCCTATTCTTTCAAGAAGTGTTTTTCAGATCCAAGGGAGGTTTCTATCTTGCCTTGGACATTCAGCCAAGGAGGTGGACCCTACTCCATTGCAATTGAAGAAAAAATTTGAAGAAAACTAGGCCCTTCCATGCGTTTTTGCATTCTACTTCAAGTGGGCCCTACTTCCATTGCTTTTTGCTTAAATTCAAGGATATTTTTAGCAACAAAACTGCTCCTTATATTATCCTTACCAGGCTTGGAGATGAAGGAGCAAAGAGAAAGTGATAATTGAGAAAAAGAAGAGCCTTATCAGAAGAAGGAAAGTTAATCTCATTTTTTAGGATAATCTAGATTAAAATGATCATATCTCTCGAACCGTACATCGGATTGGAAATATTGGTACCATTGGAAAGCTCTTTCAGAGTAGATATTTATGGAGCCCAAGATTGTATAATTTGGAGCTTTAATGAGAAAGTTATGACCCAAGGAATGTGGCTATAAATTTTCTACTCGAGATTGAAATTATCTCATTAAAAGTGGGCCCTATCCTCTGGCAAGTTGTAATAAAAATTCAAATGGTGAGTGTACTTAGAATTGCAATAAGAAAAATCTCTTTTACTTAATCCAAATCTCTTCCAAACTTGTTAGCTAAGAAACAAACCTCATCTCAAAGGAGATTATTGCAATTTTCAAAGGAGTTTCATGAGAAAAGGACTTGGAATGCCAAAATCTACTTAAGGAAGGAGGTGTCACAACCCGAGCCCAGGGTTCGGGGGTTAGCAAAAGCCAAACCTAATGACACACGTACTCCCGTGCATGCACACGTAGACCGAGTCTAAATGCACACGCACAAGGGAACAAGCACACGTGCCAAGCAAGTATGCGGAAGCTGTAAATATCAGAAACACAAAACTAACAATGCAAGAAGAGGATACAAGAAAGGACTGACATAATTACATATGAAAGTTTTACAAAATGACAAAATATATATATACAATAATGACATGTCATGACATATACAAGTCTGAGAATCCCCAAAACATGACTCCAACATGATGCATGCCATGAACGCGCTCCCGTGGAGTGATCACATCCACTCCTCTAGGCCTGATGGGGCCCCGGGGATCTCATCTGAAGCCTGGCCGACCGGCGAGGGTTCGGCAGGGGGATCTGGGCCTGCAACACCAAAAACAACTGTGAATACGAAGATTCAGCAAAGTATAAACCATAGCAAGTTAACACACGCTGTGTCTAATCGAATAAAGAACATCATGTTATTAAAGAAGGCATTTTCGTATACTAGGCTATCATGCAAGAAAGAAATATGCTGCGTGAATCAAGGATAACATGCTGTGTACATGACTAGTGGCTACTACATTACCATGTGCTCCCAAAAGAGGGATCTTATAACATGCAAAGAACACCATTGTCCGGGCCAGGGTACAATGGGTCTCGGTTTCCTGGGGTCCGGTTCCCCAAGACAAAATCCATACTGCAGCAGGTCCTTATAACTGTACCAAATTCACCCCGTCGGGATCCTAAGGCTGAGGCTAAGTAGAGCCTGACCATACAAAGTCAATCAAGAAAACCTGAGTAGATCGTGATCATATATCATGCGTGCATATCTGGACGTGAACATATCATACAGGTATACTCAGGGTAAATAATCGCAATGTGAAAGTAAAGTAACGGGATACAAGTAATCATGTCAGAGTGTGAGATCAATGATCGAATGCAATATGGTATGCAACAAATCATGCGAAATCGAATCATCTTAGGTTACAAACTAATTCTAATCTAATTATCCGGTGTTTCTAACCGTGCATGATGATGTAGTTTTAAGTTATTCGATACACCGTTGTCTAGTGTTGCCTTGAATCGGGCGGTGCACGAAGTCCCTTAAACCAACACCCATGGGGAGGTGCTTAACATCCGGATAACGAACATGAATGATTCGCAGCCCTCGAGATCATTCACGCGTAGTATCACATTCCATTGGGCAAGTCTAGGTGCTCTACATTCTATCATGAAGGTCATATAGGTCTTATCTTTACACCTAGCCTTATTCTTCATGTGTGGTTACGGCCTAGCCGTGTGTGTGCTACGGCTTAGCCGTGTGTGGTGTACGGCTTAGCCGTGGCTGAACCGTAGAAGGTCTGTCATTAGCTGACTCTCAGTTATTCCAGAAATTGCACCCTGTATTGTTCTACGGCTGGGCCACGGCTGAGCTACGGCTTAGCCGTAGGGCATTCCACGGCTTAGCCGTGCCCTAGCCGTAGAGGAAAACTGGGTTTTTCTCCTCTCTGGATTGTGAGCCGTAGGTGTTATACGGCTTAGCCGTACCTGCACGAATTCAGAAATCTGAAACATGTACAGAATGTCTGGAAATGCATCAGAAATGCAATCTATCAATGGGAATACACAAGTACTGAACCAATAAGTATCAAATGGGCTGTAAACACATGTTTTCCACACACATCAATGTGAGCTAGCCAAAATCAAAGTATACCAACATGGGTTCTCAATGTTATGGTTATACTTGCCTCAATGGGAGATCACTTGCACAATTGAAGTTCTAAAGCCCAAATCACAGCCTAACACAACCAAACTCACCTGCATGCATGAGGGATGGAGAGAAATTCCAAAGACATACACACCAATAAGAACAAGAAGGAGAAGAGATAGAGAATGGAGAAAGAGATGGGAGAATGGAAGAATTCCACTCACCTAGCAAGCAAGAAACCTCCTCTCTTGATCGATGGAGGAAGAAATCAAGTGAAGGAGAAGAGAATTCCACGTGCACAGTGAGGGGAAAGAGGGAAAACGAGAGAAGGAAATGAGAGTTGATCGATGGAATGGGTTATATAAGCTCAAGGTATAGTCCATATTACAAAGAAGTCCAAGCTAGAATGCTAATTTCAATTTGAGTCAAATCAAGGTCCACTCGAATCACACGACCTCGGTTGCAAATGACGTAGTTACGAAAGTTAACGAGCTCAACGAAAGACACGTGTTGACACCAAGATGATGCAAAACTGACCATGTCGAAGAAAAGCTAAAATTACGAAAAAGGGCTTGGTCTACTTAATCCAGGTCAAACTCAACCCAACTACCTATCCATGACCCGTAACGAAAACAAAACACAAACAAAACACGATTAACAACGAAAACAAGATTAACTAACCGCTAAACGAGGTCAAGCTGGGTCGGAGTGTTACATCCTCCCCTACTTGAGAATCATTCCGTCCTCGGAATGCACACTAACTCACTCATACCTGGGAAAACAAATCGGGGTACTGACGTGCCATCTGCTCTTCTAACTCCCACGTAGCCTCATCGGGACTGTGATGCTCCCAAAGCACTTTGACCCATCGAATCGTCCTGGTGCGGAGTATCTGCTCTCGGGTCCCCACGATACGGAGCGGTCGCTCAACGTATGCAGCACTCGGCTGGATCTGGACCTCGTCATAACGAATGACATGGGAGGGATCGTGAACATATTTCCGAAGCATCGAAACGTGGAAAACGTTGTGCACTCCTGAAAACATCTCGGGAAGCTCTAATCGATAAGCTAAATCACCAATCCGACTCTTGATCTCGAACGGTCCGACATAGCGTGGAGCTAGCTTGCCTTTCTGGCCGAAACGGATCGTACCCTTCATCGGTGAGACCTTCAGGAAAACCCACTCGCCAACCTGAAACTCTAAGGGTCGTCTGCGGGTGTCTGCATAACTCTTCTGTCTTGACCGAGCAACTTTCAAATTCTCAATGGCTTTCTGTACCTTCTCCGTAGTCTCGGCAATGATCGTAGGTCCGTGAAAACTGCGGGTTCCAACTTCTTCCCAACAAACCGGACTTCTACACTTCTTCCCGTACAATGCTTCATATGGTGCCATCCCAATGCTCTCGTGGAAACTGTTGTTGTAGGCGAACTCGCACAACGATAGATGAAGATCCCATTCTTTCTCGTAGCTCAACACACTGGCTCGCAACATATCCTCCAAAGTCTGAATCGTCCGCTCTGATTGTCCATCCGTCTGTGGGTGGTATGCCGTGCTGAAACTCAACTTCGTACCCAAAGCCTCTTGGAATGCTCTCCAGAAAGACGAAACAAAACGGCTGTCACGATCGGATACAATCGACACGGGGGTACCATGGAGCCTGACGATCTCATCCACGAACTTCCTAGCCATCTCTGAAAATGTCATACCCTTCCGGAAAGGAATGAAATGGGCTGTCTTCGTCAATCGATCTACAATCACCCAAATGGCATTGTTCTTCCTGCTCGTCGGTGGTAACCCTGAAACGAAGTCCATGGTGATGTGTTCCCACTTCCACTGCGGTATATGCAAAGGATGCAACGAGCCTGGCGGTCTCTGATGATCGGCCTTCACCTTCTGACATGTCAAACAGCGAGCAACAAAGCCTGCTACTTCTCTCTTCATGTTGTTCCACCAAAAGCGATCCTTGAGATTCCGAAACATCTTCGTGCTGCCTGGGTGCATCGCGTAGCGAGCGTAATGCGCTTCGTTCATCAGCTTCTCCTTGAACTCATCAACTGCTGGCACGCACAACCTACTCCGAAAATAGAGTACACCATCCTCGAGTCTGAAATCGGGTCTGTCTCCAATGTGGTCTCGAATGCGCTTCAATGTTAGATCTTCAAACTGCCTGTCTTTTATCTGCTGAATCACCTCAGGCTGAAACACTAGCGTACTAGCCAACGTCACGCACTCATCCACTAGTTTAACTTCAACAGGGAGACCATGGAACTCTAGGAGAAAACTGCTCGAAAGCTGCACTGACTCTGTTTTCCGACTGAGTGCATCTGCCACCACATTCCCCTTGCCTGGCTGATATTTGATCGGGAAGTCATAATCCTTAATAAGCTCAAGCCATCTCCGCTGTCTCATGTTCAGCTCCTGCTGTGTGAATAAATACTGTAAACTGTGGTGGTCAGAACGAACCTCAAACTGCACACCATATAGATAATGCCTCCACAACTTCAATGCAAACACGATGGCGGCCAACTCTAAATCATGGGTGGCGTAATTCTTCTCATGTTCTCGCAACTGTCTCGATCCATAAGCAATCACCTTCCCATGCTGCATCAACACACAACCTAGGCCAACTCGAGAAGCATCTGAATAAACCACGAATCCTTCACAACCATCTGGCAAGGCTAACACTGGGACTGTAGTTAACTTCTCTTTCAAAATCCTGAAACGGGCTTCACACTCCTCAGTCCAATCAAATGGTACATTCTTCCTGGTCAACTTCGTCAATGGAGAAGAGATCTTAGCAAAGTCCTGGACAAATCGACGGTAGTAACCTGCTAGACCAAGGAAACTGCGAACCTCTGTCACTGTCTTGGGGCTAGGCCAATTCACCACTGCCTCTACTTTAGATGGATCAACTGCCAATCCCTCTCGTGAAATGATATGACCTAAAAATGCAACCTGCTCAAGCCAAAAATCACACTTCGACAACTTAGCAAACAATCGATGTTCTCTCAACAACGACAAGGCTTTTCTCAAATGCTCCCTATGCTCCTCTGCTGACTTAGAATAGATCAGTATATCATCAATAAACACAACTACGAATTGGTCCAAGAAAGGAGCAAAAATCTGATTCATCAATGCCATAAAAGCTGCAGGTGCGTTGGTTAGTCCAAAAAGGCATCACGAGGAATTCATAATGACCATAACGCGTCCTGAAGGCAGTCTTGGGAATGTCATCTTCTTTGACCCTCAACTGGTGATAACCAGACCTCAAATCAATCTTCGAAAAAATATGCTGCGCCCTGAAGTTGATCGAACAGCTCATCAATCCTGGGTAGGGGGTACTTGTTCTTGATCGTCACTTTGTTCAACTGTCGGTAATCTATGCACATCCGAAAAGTACCATCCTTCTTCTTGACAAACAAGACTGGTGCTCCCCAAGGTGAAACGCTCGGGCGTATGAAACTCTTATCCAAAAGCTCCTGCAATTGTTTCTTCAATTCTGACAACTCTGCTGGGGCCATGCGATACGGAGCCTTGCTGATCGGTGCCGTGCCGGGAACAAGCTCAATGGCGAACTCCACATCTCGAACCGGGGGTAAGTCTGGCACATCGTCTGGAAAGACATCTGGAAAGTCACAGACCACCTGGATCTCACCTAGCTGCTTCGGCTCCTTCTTCGCTGAGACAAAGGCAATGAAGCCTTCACACCCTCGGCGGATCAAGCGATCTGCCTTACACGCCGAAATCACACGTCTGGGGCATTTCTGCTGACTGCCCTCGAAACGGAAGCCCTTGCCTAAATCGAAGAAGATTGTCCTGTTGTAACAGTTAACACAGGCACGATATCGAGCGAGCCAATCCATACCAAGGATCACGTCGAAGTCCAGCATCGACAACAGGATCAAATCAACAGGTAACTGATGACCTGCAATCTGCACGTCGCAATGGGGGTAGTACATACTACACTCCACTCGCTTGCCAACTGGGGTGGATACAACCAACACATATGGCAACGGCTCAGACGGCTGATGCAACCGCTTGGCGAAATGAGGTGCTACATAAGACCGTGTAGACCCCGAATCGAACAAAGCTAAAGCCTCGACGCGCGAAATCAAAACAGTACCTTCAACCACCTGTGGATCCTCGGCACTCTCGTGAGTAGCAGCGTAAGCACGGGCTGTCTGGCGAGGCTGTCTCGAGCCTGGACGAGCTGACTGTGGCTTGCTCGGAGCTGTAGGTGCACTGGGTCTGCTAGGAACTGCACCGGAAGTAGGACCAGATGGAGCTGCACCGGAGGCTCTCTGTCGAGGACAATTGGCGATCATATGCTCCCTCGAACCACAAATAAAATAAGCACCGGCCTTCCTCCAACAAGCTTCGGTCGTGTGGCTCTTGCCACAATATCCACAAGTCACTCCACTGGAACTAGAAGTACTCTGCTGGCCTTTGGTCTTCTTCTGTACTTGTCCTCGTGCACTGAAAGGCGGCTGTCGCTTGGGCTCAACGGCTCTAGCAGCTTGGTGGATGGCCTCAGCAGAATAGGCCCTGTCCACTGCATCGTCGAACGTAGCCGGACGCTGAAACGCAGTCACGTGATGCATGTACCGGGGATGCAAACCTTCGACAAACCTGTTCACCTTCCTTTCCTCGGTGCTGATCATGTCCGGAGCAAAAAGCGACAACTGCATAAACTTGTTCACATATTCTGCTACTGTCATCTGCTGCTGACGGAGAGCTAAGAACTCAACCTCCTTGGCTCGAAACACATGAGCCGGGATGAACTTCCTCCTGAACTGTTGCTTGAACATCTCCCACACTGTCGCGCTAGGAATGTCTCTGTACGAATCTTTCACGCTCTTCCACCAAGTCTTTGCGACATCTCTGAACATAGAAGTTGCTAGTCCGACCTTCTGTCGGTTCGTACACACGACAGTCTCAAACACATCCTCTGTCTGTTCTAACCACTGTTCTGCCTTCAATGGCTCTTCTGTTCCGTAGAACTCAATAGCTCCTCGCTTGCGAAACTTCCCGTAGAGGGCATTCGGGTCATTCTCTCGAGGCTGCAAAATCACCTGCTGATCTACATGTGACTGAGCTGGGACTTGGCTTTGTCGATCTAACATAGTGGTAACTTGGGCTTGCAAGTTCTGCATCGATTGCGATTGTGCCTGAAGGGACTGGAGTAACATGAGAATGCGTTCATCTGTGTTCGGTGTCTGCGGTGACGGTGCAGATCCGCTCTCGTTATTTCCGGCGTTCTGCTGAGAACCAGAACCTGATGCCATCCTGTAAAATGGAACGAGTCAGACACAAACACAAAACAGTAGCGCCCAACAAACCCCAAAATCTAGAAAGAGCACAAAGGAAATCGTATCCTCACCACGATCCTACATGCCTACATGCTTATCATCTAGAACAAGGAATGAGCAAGGAATGCTCTGATACCATACAATACGTATGTCACAACCCGAGCCCAGGGTTCGGGGGTTAGCAAAAGCCAAACCTAATGACACACGTACTCCCGTGCATGCACACGTAGACCGAGTCTAAATGCACACGCACAAGGGAACAAGCACACGTGCCAAGCAAGTATGCGGAAGCTGTAAATATCAGAAACACAAAACTAACAATGCAAGAAGAGGATACAAGAAAGGACTGACATAATTACATATGAAAGTTTTACAAAATGACAAAATATATATATACAATAATGACATGTCATGACATATACAAGTCTGAGAATCCCCAAAACATGACTCCAACATGATGCATGCCATGAACGCGCTCCCGTGGAGTGATCACATCCACTCCTCTAGGCCTGATGGGGCCCCGGGGATCTCATCTGAAGCCTGGCCGACCGGCGAGGGTTCGGCAGGGGGATCTGGGCCTGCAACACCAAAAACAACTGTGAATACGAAGATTCAGCAAAGTATAAACCATAGCAAGTTAACACACGCTGTGTCTAATCGAATAAAGAACATCATGTTATTAAAGAAGGCATTTTCGTATACTAGGCTATCATGCAAGAAAGAAATATGCTGCGTGAATCAAGGATAACATGCTGTGTACATGACTAGTGGCTACTACATTACCATGTGCTCCCAAAAGAGGGATCTTATAACATGCAAAGAACACCATTGTCCGGGCCAGGGTACAATGGGTCTCGGTTTCCTGGGGTCCGGTTCCCCAAGACAAAATCCATACTGCAGCAGGTCCTTATAACTGTACCAAATTCACCCCGTCGGGATCCTAAGGCTGAGGCTAAGTAGAGCCTGACCATACAAAGTCAATCAAGAAAACCTGAGTAGATCGTGATCATATATCATGCGTGCATATCTGGACGTGAACATATCATACAGGTATACTCAGGGTAAATAATCGCAATGTGAAAGTAAAGTAACGGGATACAAGTAATCATGTCAGAGTGTGAGATCAATGATCGAATGCAATATGGTATGCAACAAATCATGCGAAATCGAATCATCTTAGGTTACAAACTAATTCTAATCTAATTATCCGGTGTTTCTAACCGTGCATGATGATGTAGTTTTAAGTTATTCGATACACCGTTGTCTAGTGTTGCCTTGAATCGGGCGGTGCACGAAGTCCCTTAAACCAACACCCATGGGGAGGTGCTTAACATCCGGATAACGAACATGAATGATTCGCAGCCCTCGAGATCATTCACGCGTAGTATCACATTCCATTGGGCAAGTCTAGGTGCTCTACATTCTATCATGAAGGTCATATAGGTCTTATCTTTACACCTAGCCTTATTCTTCATGTGTGGTTACGGCCTAGCCGTGTGTGTGCTACGGCTTAGCCGTGTGTGGTCTACGGCTTAGCCGTGGCTGAACCGTAGAAGGTCTGTCATTAGCTGACTCTCAGTTATTCCAGAAATTGCACCCTGTATTGTTCTACGGCTGGGCCACGGCTGAGCTACGGCTTAGCCGTAGGGCATTCCACGGCTTAGCCGTGCCCTAGCCGTAGAGGAAAACTGGGTTTTTCTCCTCTCTGGATTGTGAGCCGTAGGTGTTATACGGCTTAGCCGTACCTGCACGAATTCAGAAATCTGAAACATGTACAGAATGTCTGGAAATGCATCAGAAATGCAATCTATCAATGGGAATACACAAGTACTGAACCAATAAGTATCAAATGGGCTGTAAACACATGTTTTCCACACACATCAATGTGAGCTAGCCAAAATCAAAGTATACCAACATGGGTTCTCAATGTTATGGTTATACTTGCCTCAATGGGAGATCACTTGCACAATTGAAGTTCTAAAGCCCAAATCACAGCCTAACACAACCAAACTCACCTGCATGCATGAGGGATGGAGAGAAATTCCAAAGACATACACACCAATAAGAACAAGAAGGAGAAGAGATAGAGAATGGAGAAAGAGATGGGAGAATGGAAGAATTCCACTCACCTAGCAAGCAAGAAACCTCCTCTCTTGATCGATGGAGGAAGAAATCAAGTGAAGGAGAAGAGAATTCCACGTGCACAGTGAGGGGAAAGAGGGAAAACGAGAGAAGGAAATGAGAGTTGATCGATGGAATGGGTTATATAAGCTCAAGGTATAGTCCATATTACAAAGAAGTCCAAGCTAGAATGCTAATTTCAGTTTGAGTCAAATCAAGGTCCACTCGAATCACACGGCCTCGGTTGCAAATGACGTAGTTACGAAAGTTAACGAGCTCAACGAAAGACACGTGTTGACACCAAGATGATGCAAAACTGACCATGTCGAAGAAAAGCTAAAATTACGAAAAAGGGCTTGGTCTACTTAATCCAGGTCAAACTCAACCCAACTACCTATCCATGACCCGTAACGAAAACAAAACACAAACAAAACACGATTAACAACGAAAACAAGATTAACTAACCGCTAAACGAGGTCAAGCTGGGTCGGAGTGTTACAGGAGGCTTGCTGATCCTAGCTATGGTTGGCTCCTCTCTCCCTCTACTAATCCGCTTTGCACTACATTTTCTCCACTTTAGGTCTCTCCATCAAAAAGGCTCATCAAGAAAGTTCGATATTGGCCACATCACCAACTTAGTCCACCATCTAGAAGAAGAAGAAGAAGGTTCCAATCCATCCAAGTGTAAGTAGGAATTCTTTTTTGTTTTAATTGATGTAAATTCTTTAAAACAAACACCACTTCATTAGTAAAATTCTACTCTTTTTAGATCTTGTCTTTTACATGGCTGATCTTATGTTTTGATTATGATGTTTGTGATAGGCTTGACAACCCTAATCTATGATGTTATAGTTAAAATAATGGGTAAATCTTGTAATTGATGGATTTTAGAAAAGTATTTTACTACTTGAACTACTCTTACTACATTTAAATCCTTGTTCTACTACATTTACATTCAAGTTTACTACATTTAATTTCCAAGTTTTATCACATTTAAATTCTCGCAAAATCACCACATTTAAATTCATTGTTTTTATACTTGTCATGTTGTTGTGTTTAGATCTTGCATAACTTATCGATGGAATTAGGTTTTAAAATCATCTATATTCATTATATAAGATTTCTCATAAGTTTAAGTTGCTAGAAATTAAGTTCTCAAATCTAAAACTCATGTGTTTTGAATAACAATAAAAAGTTAAAATTTGGGTAAAAAGGAACTCTGCAAAAAGAAAAAAAAAAGCACATAGTGGTGCTTTTAGTCCGAATTTTGGCAATTTAAAACTCTACTCAATGATATTGTTTTGCCTTAAAATTTGAAAAAACTGTTACTTAATGAAATAAATTTAAACCATAAAATTTTCGGAGAAAAAGATTTTGGAAAGTTAGATTTTCAGTATCTTAAACACGTATTAGTAAAACAGCTGCATACAAATTTCTGTAACAAGGCAAATTTTTGTCCGAAAATTTGGAATTGATTACTCTATCAAATCATTGAGTTTTTCTATGAACTTTGATAGGTTTACTTCAGCCCCTGATTTTCAAGTGAAAGTAAATTCGGGAAGTCCAGAAACAAAGGGCTTGAACACAAAGTGGACAGACTACCTCTGTGTAAAAATTTTGCAGTTTCATATTGTATTAGTTATCTTCATTCATGCATATTTTATTCGTTTTAGTTTCTTTTTCAATTTCGTTTGCTTTGTTTGAAACATACATCATTAAAATTTAAATTCGATCCACTAAGTTTTGGTTTATATCATTTTAGGTCAGTTATATAGAGCCTTGAAAAAGGAGCTATATACAAGTAGTTTCATACTTAAAAGAATTTCTGTGTGCATCTTAGTATTTTGATTTTCTAGGATTGAGTCATTCATGCATTGTTGTATTGATTTGAATGTAGAAATAGGTTTAGGATTGACTTTAGAATTAGGAATCATTTATTTTAATCTTTATTTACTTCAATCATTTATTTCATTAGTTTAGTCTTTGTTTAAGTTGGAAAGGACCTAACCATATTTGCTCATTTTGGATTCAACCTCGCGTCCACCAGGATATTACTACATCAGACAACTCTGCACTTGGAATTTTGTGATAAGAGTCCTTGTGCACAAAAGTAGTATGCCCATATTGATTGGATACATGTACCAGTGAAGTATCTATTAGTGCATGTACATGATGAACAAATATCACATAAACATATAGAAAGTCTAAGATAACATGCCCATCATTCAATGACTCTAAAAAAAAGCATGATAATGATGACATGATCTAAACACAAGCCAAAACATGGCTACATCCTAAGTAAACCCAAAATCTACCCCATGACGTGCTGCGTAGGATGACTAGTAGAAAATATCATCCTCATTCTACTCATATACTTCCTAAGATACCCTTATGGTCTCCTCCGGGGTTGTATTGATTGCTTAATTGGTAACAGGGTTCTATACCTATAACACCAAGGGTAGCACTGTTAAACACAATAGCTCAGCAAATATATGTGCATACAAAACTAACATGTTATTTCAATTGAATTTAAGACATTAATTAAAAGAGAGCGATAAAGAATATAGGCATGTTGTGCATATGATTAAGTATGAATAAAGAATCATAATAGAATACAATAATATACTAATTAACATCCACAAGGCTATCTTTTCTCTAAAGAGAGCATATATTATATGATGGAAAATCACTAGCGGTAAGGCCAAAGATCTGTCTAGCTATCCGAAGAGCGCTGACCAACTTCTCACATAACTACTATAATAGGTGATAGATAGAATACCCTAATTTAATCCCATCGAACCTCCTGTGGGTACAAGGTAAGTGGTGCCGACTCAATGTATCAAGACCAACCAGGATTCATAACTTTTATACTTACTTAACATAAATAATGATCGTCTCATACTTATACAAAAAAGAATGTCGGTCTTGAGATCGTATACAATTCATATACTTGAAGATGAACGGAATTATTGACAATGAAACAATGCATACTTAGATGAGCTAATTGTACTTGAACCCCCTCAACCTTGATTATCCTTTTTTGGCTCACGAACTCGCGCTCAGAAGAAGTTTTGGCCCAATCTTGCCTCAAGGCTCACCCAGGAAGAATGGATACATAATTTAATCATGTTGAGGACAAGGCTTGCCTTAATTATATGAATGCAGTTGAATCGAGATGTTAACAAAAGTATTTACTAGTCAACTTTAGTTAAGATAATCCATATTTCCTTAGTCATTCAGTATGATTTATTCATAAAACGTTCGGTATTAATGTGCTACCAAAATCTTAGTGTTACATTGTATAAGTGGTGAATACTACTTCTTATGCCAACACTTATAATGTAACATCGAAAACTGACCAGAAAGTAAAAAGGGAATGAGTAACAACTCACACTTTTACTTTTTAGTATTTATTTACCGTTGGGTCCATTTTACTTAGGGTGAAGGTACTAATTCTAAAGCCCCACAAGGTTTTTGAATAAACTTAAGGTCCTAAGGGTTAAGTCGAGTTAAAGCATTTCTCTAAGGGTTTAAGAAAAGGCTAAAATAGTTCCCAAGTAACCCTCTATTTGAGTCGTAAAAAAAATGGGGGTACTTGATCGATCGGGCCCTGGAGAACTTTGGTTCCAGGCTAAATCAGTTCTAAATTGATTCTCCTCCTTTCTCTTTGGTAACCCTGCACCATATTCATCATCTAAACTCTTCTAGCATCAATTCTACATTTATCTACACCCACGTTCGGTTAATTCTTTTCAACCACAACTATTTTCCATTAACCAAATCCATACCCATTTCCAGAATTAGAATTAAAGAAAAGGAAGAGCTATAAAAGGCATCATAACAGAATTCTGATAGGAATCAACAAATAAACATCCATGCAATAATCATATACACTTATATTTAACTTTAAATCGGTGCTTTACTTAGATCAAAACCTCCTTAGCTTCAATGGAAGAGAAGTTCAAATTATGCAAATCCTACATGAAAGAATGCATGAAAGTATAAAGATGAGACACATGTATTAGAGATGAGTCTTCTTGACTCATTTAGGTTTAAGGAACTGGAATGGAGATGGGGTCTTTACCTTAAAAATTCTGTAGAGCAAGGGAGTAGATGGAAATCTTGAATTTCAAAGGTAGACGAAACACGGGAGCGATGAGGTTGAAGATGAGAGCTTTGGCCCCTGCATGCAAGACCACTAGATGCTTAGGTAGGTGAGAGAGAGAGAGAGTATGGAAGGTAGAAAGAGGAAGAAAAAGAAGTTGCTTCGGCAGAAAATGGGAACAAGAGAAGATGATCAAATGGGTCTTGGAGTTGTTTTAAAACAATTTCTCAGGAAATTACAAGCAAGTCCCACTTTTTTATAAAATTTATAATTTGAGTCAAATGGACTTTAGCTAGGCCAAGATGGATTTGAATTGAGCTGAGCCAAAATATAAAAGTTGACCTACATGTGGAAATACACATCATGCAATTAAAGTGATACCAACATAATGTAAAACCATGAAAATCTAAATTATGAAAAAGTCTGTGACTACTTAAGTAAGGTTCGAACCGACTTGACTATCTATCTATGACCCAAACCCAAGGGATTTGAATTAAATTAGTCTAATTAATTATTGTTTAGAGTAAAACAAGAGTAATTATAGTAAATTATTAATAACTCGGGTTTAAACCTTACAATGTCGACATCTCTTAGAGAACAATCATGTTGGTCCATTAAGCAGTGCATCCTACCAGAACATGCTTGATTTTAAAAAAAAAAAAAACCCAACGATCCATGAATAAATGTATTTAATAGCAAGCTTGATTACTATTGTAGCTTACTTGATAGGAATTAGAAAACTTAAAATTGGTGAAATATATGGCTCGGGCAATTCAACCATTTTTTTTCCTTTGCATACATAAATGGAATCATCAAGTTCATCTCAAACCACATATTCAGTAACCGATTTCAAGCTTGGAAAATTCACTCAAGTTCTTTGAGATGAGATGCCCAGCATCAACCTAACCACCAGTCATTTGAAAGCAACACCTCTAGTCTAAATGGATCATCTAGTGGCACGCTGGTAGCTTTATTATCTACAGTACACCATTTGCATAAGGTTCTATTATCTATTTACTTTGAATTTTGAAGATTTAATTTCCATCGTGGGAATAAGCTTTACTTTTTCTCTGTATGGATTTAGATATTTCTATTGTCTTGCAGTGCATTTTCCTTATTTATCTGTTAAAGTAGCAATAACCAAACTTTACCCTTGCAACACAGTGAATTTTGTCAAGTGCCTTTGAGGCTTCTATGGGATAAAGACTTTATATGGTGGCATCCTGTATTACTATTTCTAGCACAAAAAGATCGATGCACTTTTCTATGGGCAATGATAGGTATGAACAAAAACTTCCTATGTAGTTGCTCGTTTTATGTGAGGTTTTTTGTTTGCTTTTTTTATTTTTTTTAATTGCTTCTAATGATTATAGCTTGTAAAGCGAACACTTAAGAGTGTTTGTTCTATTTGACAAAGGAAGGTAGATCAGGAAAGAAGAGATCAATATTTGGTGGGTTTATATTTAATTATCAGGCAAGATTGTGTTCGCAGGTACGAGCTAGCACATAATCAGAGGTGAAACAAGAAAAAGGTCGCATTCACGATGCATTACATTTTTTAGATTTATTTCCGACGGTCTAGTGTTCAACAATGCTGTATCATTGACATTTTGGTTATTTAATAGACATCGTTTATAATTTAAATTGTTATGAATAGTAGTTTTAGCCTTTAGGTATTCTTTGTAGAGTTTATATATAGGAAACGATGTTTTAATTTATACGAAATGTAATTGAATCTTTTTTAAATATATATATATATATTTTAAAGAGTTATACTTTTAGCGGTGGCCGGTTGCCCCTTTTTGCAATGGCCTACGGCCCTTGCTAAATGACTTTTCATAGTTTTACCCAGAGCCGCTTCACAATTTTTGAAAATTTTTACCGGAGAGTTAGAGGCTGCAGAAAAAATTTTAGCCGACTAAACAGTGAAGAACCTTTTAGCGGCTACTAGCAGTAGCCACAGTGTGTTTTAGTGGCGGTCAGTGGCCTCGCTAAAACTAGTTTTTCATGTAGATCATCATCATCGGGTAAAAAGGGGGTCTTTATTTATGGTCAAACTTGAATGCATTTTCTAAAAGTGGGAGAAACTGTGGTGAAATATATGAAAAATCCATCTATAACAAGTCTAGGATCATTTAAGGTGCGGTTCCATCATTGACAAAGTTAAACTGACTAGGACCAGCTTTACCATAAAGTAAGAGGGCCAGCTTTACCATAAAGTAAGAAAAACCCTTACTATGGGCTCCAAAAATATAAGGCCCCATCAAAAGCAACTATCATTTTCTTTTTAATCCAAACAAAAAAAGACTCATAATAGTAATTAAAGCAACTGATATCTTTTCAAATTTCAAAAAGGAAACTATTATTCTTTTGTTTCTCCTAGAAAAAAAAAATGAGGCCTCATTGTAGTAAATAAAGCAATTACCATCTTTTTACATTCCAAAAAAAAAAACAATTGCTATCTTTTCACATCTCCCTATCTCTTTTTTTTTTTTTTTTCAATCATCAATGGGTCAACTATTCTATCACCGTAAAATTCTAGATTTCATATGGGCCCCATTGATGGATAAAATAAATAAGCTAGCAAAACTTAATTAGTAATTTTGCATCACAAAAAGCCAGGAAATTAGATTTTAAATGAACTATTTACAATAATATTAAAAAAATAGAAAAGACCTCATTTTGGGTATTCGCTTTAGGGCTCAAATTGTATCCAGCCAGCTCTGACAATGTCCAAACACCATAATTTTATGCCTATGACAAATTATATTCTGCATGATAGATTCTAGAAGATAGTTTTTTGACAAAATATAGGAATACACCCAACTGATTAAAAAATGAATAAATGAATAAATAATCTTATCCTGAGAGAAAGAGTGATTTCTTGATGATACAAAATAATAGAAAAAAAATAATGTATTAAGTTGTCTTGATGCAGTAAGAAAAAGATATGGAGAGATTTGAAAGAAAGGAGATTAAGTTAGGCATATATTGAGCTTTACATTTACATTACAAGATGTGGGTTAGGTGGTCCACATGTTTAATGACTTTAAATCAAATAACAAAAATAGACTCTCAATTCAACGGTCATGTCCATTCGAATCCATGCAAATCCATGGGATGGGGTGACTAAAGGGAGCTTGTGTATGTGTGGTCCATTTGGATGAATCATAAGGCATGACCCACTAGATGTTTCTCACCATGTAGACACCAAGGACCGTCCTCTCCATATTGGTTTCCATATATGTGTGTGTGTAGGTAACATTGGCCTGGGTCGTAACATTGGCCCTTGAGAGACCCAAGTGACGTTGGAGTAGACTCCAGCACACACTGGGGAGATAACGACCTGGACCCATGGATTGAACCACCTGCCCCCAAGGATTGAATTTTAGACAATTGGGTGAGAATGGGATTGGACTCCCTGTGCTAACCCTTTATTCTCAGTTATGTAAATTTGAAAACCCCTTGAAATGATCAAACCCAGTTATTTATCAAATAGAAGTTTGGAACAAAATTCTCACAAAAAATTCTGATGTACGGTGCCACGTCTTCCAATCCCAACCTTTTTCAAGTTCCTTATCATGCGAACGACCTCTTAATATTTTAGTAATTATGATACGGCAAAAGAGATATCCATTGATTCACTCTTGTCAGAACCATTAAAATATGTTTGATTAAAAACTTAGGATTACTAGGATAATAATAGTGTAGATAGAATTTTTTTTATCATAGTGGATCGTATTTCTTATTTTTTGGGTATCTTTTTTATTTGGGTAACCTATTTATATGTGTATTCAATAGTATAATATTCAGTTTTGTTGGCTTAATTTCACCAAAGTCATAACACTTGTGGCTTGCAATAGTTCAAATCTTCTTCTTGGCTCTTGGCCTGCTCCGGTTTGCCCCATTCTCCACCTTTCAATGGGCGTTGTTGCTCTTCATCTTTGCTTTCCAATTTTGTGGAATTCATTTTCCATGCTAACAAACAAGCCCTTTAATTTTATTGATGCATACAATAAATCGATTTATTATCATACCTAAACGTGTCATTTAAAGAAGATTTTTCTCCTACTAGAAGATTGCACCTACAGGCTACAGCCAAGCTCTGTAGGGCCTACTTGGCTAACTTTTGAGGAGCACAGCTCTTTTCATCCTCTTATCAAACTCATATGGGAATTTCAAAGAAACTTTATGATTAAAAGATAATTAAAATTGAAAAATATTACTGTGCATCTATTCCTCACACTATGGTGAGGGATAATTCCTTTTTTAGATCTAACAAAATAAAAAAGATATAATAAGGTGTGATGGTTTTGTCTTCTTGCACATTAATACTTTCCAGAAAAAAAAGTATCCCTCACCATACGATTTATCAACTAGTTTAGATTATTTTCCAATTGTATATGTTAAGCAAAGCATATTCCCAAATTTTAATATGATTCAAGTTAAGTAGGAATATATGTATAATTTATAAGAGGATCTTCATATAGGGCCTAATCATGTGAGAACTAGTTCTCACGGTAACTATAAGAACTTTTTTTTATAGGGCTCACTTTATGGGTCCTATTTGGTGATGGGACTAAGGGGATGGAAAGATCCATGTGGGATCAGCCCATATATTAAGTTTGTCTCGAATCACATATCTCTAACCCCTTTACTTGTGGCTCACAAATTCAATCTATTTAGATTAGCATACAGTTGATTTAATAGTCTAGTAAATTTATATTTGACTAAAACTTGAGGTGTGTGACTATTAAGGGCCTTTGTATATTACAGGGTTTGAACTGAGTGATAAATGGGCTCCACCTAGAGTTTTCACAAAAAAATAATAATAACTAATTCTAATATAATTATTTATATATATACATGCATATATATATAGGAGAATCTTTCTAAGCATCCATCTTTAACCATTTTTTTCGTGAGAACTCTAGGTGGAGCCCATCTATCACTCAATCTAAACCTTGCAACACATATGGAACCCCATGATAACAACTCGCCCCAACTTTTGGTAGGATTCAAATTTATTGGACGTTGGATTGACTATACACCAATTAGAACGGAATGAATTTGTGAGCCACGAATGAAGGGTTTAGAGATATGTGATTGAGACCAAATTTAATATGTAGGGTGCTTTCACATAGATCTTTCCAATCCCACCAATCTCATCTCTAGGTGGGGTCTACGGTGAGCCCTACCAAAGAGTGTGCACGAAAAGTACTTGAGGAACGTATGGATAGAAAAAAGCTCCATATATATATATATATATCGATGTATACATGGATGTAATGTAGGCCCACCATGTGACTATGCACGCAATCAAGTATATCAGTTTATGTTAGCCCAGTCGCCCTTGGATCCTCTACCGTGCACTGCTTCTAGTTTAGAAGAAAAAATAAAATAACATAAAATAAAATAAAAGTCAAATACAGGACAGTTGTCGTGATTCACAGTTTCCTTGCAGCTGTGTCCCGTCCAAAAGGTTCCAATCGTCCTGCGCTATTTAATGCTCACCTGCACGTCTTTTATTACAAAGGACATGATCGTAACAGCCTTGAAGCACATTTTACATGAGTTGATGGAATTGTGACTTGAGGAACAACCCCAGTACCGTGGGACCCGCTACATTGCCAGTGAACGCTGGCATGCATTTGTCTGCGTGCATTGAAGGCCGCCACTAGTGACAAGACTAATTACAATCCCATAATTTTATTTTATAAAAAATTTCAACTCGAGTTTATTACAATTTGTCAGGCAATTAAATAAGCCTCCGATCAAATGCCTATTGAATTTTATTTCTAATTTTTTAAATATTACATGTAGAGTTATCCTCAGAATTGCCCTTTGCCCAAAGTTTAAGGCGCTGCTCTTTTATTGGAATTCCTGACTGGAATTTCAGTTGTCTGAAAATTTTGGAATTCCTGTCAGGAATTCATTATTTCTTTATGAGAATTTTTGAAATTTTAGAATGCCAGCATTTCCAAATGTTAAAAAGGTGGAATTTCCAAATACCAACTCTTCTAAGAGGATTTCAGAATTCTAGAATTCAGGAAAGCTGTGCAGAAACTCCAATTGCATTAACAAGTCCCTCAAGTTTGTTTTCTATCATCTCTCCCTGCCACAAGTTCTTGGGCTCCACAAAGGGGCTATGTTTAAAAATCTATACCGATCATTACTAATAGAGGTCAATAGTGGGCCTTAATCTTTGAAGCAAGTGAGACTCTTCTTCCTGTTTTGGAATCAAAACAGTGAAAGGTGACTGATTGAATTAAAATAAAACTATCATCTAACTAATAATTTGAAAAAGCCCAGGCCCAAGTTCTTGTATCTGGATGGTTGTAATTTTTATTTATTAGGTTTTCCTTTCTTATTTTCTTGAATTGTGAATATGAGCCCCAAGATTAAATTACATTTTTTTATTAAGCGAGACCCATACTAAGTTGTATACATACATTATGTTGGGAAAAGCGGCGCAACGAAAATGACCCGCGATCAACGGATTTACCACGATGAATACACAACAATCACACCATCAAGCAATCACACACATGATACAGCAGTTTTACATGGTTCGGCAACTTGCCTACGTCCACGGGAGGAGAGAACTCATCTACTATGATCCCATCTCGATCCCCCTCAGGATCTAGGGTTACAATACATCAATATATATAGCTCTCATTTTCTTGGCTACCAAGAAAACCCATACATAATGACTAAAATACCCCTAACCCTGAGCCTAGGTTCTAGCTAAACCAGACGATCGATCCGGTTAAACCGGAATACAAGACACAACTCAACAATTTCCACCTTGGATTGGATTCCGTAAATCCTCAGAGCTACCTTGAGATACTCGGTAATGTCTTCACGCACCTTGCTGAAGGGTATGCCTCCGCACACGCTACGACCTAGCGTGGCCACAGTTGCCTCCTTTAACCTCAACACCATCGTCTTGAACCTCCGAAGTGCTCTCCATTTGTTGCCACATGCATGCATCCTTGCAACACAATAAACCTAACTTCCGTCCATCAAGACAAAACTGAAGACCCCATTTGTTGCCACATGCATGCATCCTTGCAACACAATGAACCTAACTTCCGTCCATCAAGACAAAACTGAAGACCTCCCTGAATCCGGATCTCACTGGTACCTTGTGAATCATTCCTTCTGTCTCCATCCTGATGTTCTTTCTGTCAAACCTGCAACTATCCTGTTCTAGCCTGCTCTAGTGGGTTGGGCACAGTACATGCGGGTTAGGTATGACCCGATGCTTAAACCGGCTTATTCCGACCTGAACAAGACTACCTTTTCTGAGAAAATCATCTCCGTTCAGGGCTTCCTGGATTTCCGCTAGATGATATCATCGAAGATCCATCAATCCATCTTCCGATGATCCGTCGCATCTAACTCCACCTGAACCACAGATTTCCTCCCCTGTTATTTGATGTCTCCTTCACTGCTCCACATGAAAAAGCATCCCCTATCAACCTGCAGAGATTTCTGACCATCTCACCCTCCATGATGACTAATGTTCCTTTTTCCACCTTCATAACTCCACCCGCTACAGTGCACTTGTAGCCTTTGAAGTCTAAGGCACCCAAAGAAATCCTATTTCTTCGTCAACCCGGAACATATATCATAACCGTTAGGGTTTGAATAACATCATCATACACCTGGATCTCTACCGTTCTTATCTCAAATGCTCATCAATTTGCATTCTCCCCCATAAGAATAAATCCATCAACTATGAGAGTTATTTGCATCAAACTAATCTCTACGCGAATATATGATAGAAAGAATCTGAATCCCAATACCATGAATCAACAACCGGATTTATACCTGTAGTGACCAAAACTGATTCCTTGTCAACTGAATCCGAGCTTTGTTGCACACTACCTCCTTCTGATTCTGATTCTTTTTGCTTTTTCTTCCATTTTGGCATGTCGCTTCTTCCTAATCCCGTCGACGCAAGTCTGAGCTTTTCAGCAAAGTACTGGAGCAATCTACCATTCTTGACATCAAGTAACACTTTTCAATCATTGTTGTGTCACGGAGTCTAACACTCTATCCTGCCAATCCCTGAAGTCGTTTCTCCATCAAACACTTCAATCTGGCCCGTGATGCTTGAATCCAGTGCTATCATCGTGAATCTGTCAGTTTCTTCAGTCCCCCAATTTTCTGCCCATCAAACTACCAATATATTTTATCTGCCTCGTAGATCTCGTCACCGTGAGCACGCTAGAAGAAACGGATCTGAAATCTGACTCCGGATGGCTTCGATATCGTAGAAACAATTTTCTACACTCCGATTAGTCAAACCTCCATGTTGACCGTTGACCAGCCCATCTCCTTCCACAAATGCGTAGATCTCCTCACAACGAGTCCGTAGGCGCAAACGGATCTCCGATCGGACATCGGACGATCAAGATATCGCAGAAACAATTTCAGCCGTTGAATCTGGTCAAACCTGCCTGTTGACCGTGCTGACATCACTGCTGACATCACGGCTTGCTGGCAAACTGGGCTTCTGAAACGGATCCGGGTCGGGTTCACCTGACCCGGAGCTGATCTTCGCTGCTGTCACTGGGTTTCTGTGCAGGCTGGTCGGGTTGAACCTGACCTGACCCGAACCCGCTGTTGCTTGCTAGACTTTACTGCAATCGGGTCGGATTGAATTGACCCAACCCGGAACCCGAACTCGACCTGGAAACCAGACGCTGGGCTTGTGCTGTACGGCGGGTCAGGTCAAGCGGACCCGACCTGAACCCATAACCCAGAGGCGACCGTCTTCTCCAAATCGTCTGTTTCTCTGTTCTGCAACAGAGAGAACGCCTCTTCGTCCTCGGCAACGCCAGTGGCGATGGAGTCCAACACCCATGAACGGTGGTTGATGGCGGCCGGTGGTGCGCTCTCCGGCGACGACTAGCAGTCCGGCAAAGAGGGACGAAGACGGCGAGAATCCCGGCGATCGTTCCGGTGACTAGAAAAGGTCACAGCTCTTTTTCTCCCTGCAGTCTCACCGTGTATATGATGTTGACAGCACCGCCATTACCACCTGCAGATGCAACTGCAACTCCTCTTTCCACCATGATCGACGAAACCAACAACACCAACAACAATGACAGTGATGAGGGCTTCATCTCCTTCGGCCGCCCAATGTAGATCCGCAGAAGGACCTGCAGTAGCCGAGCGTACTGTGCCGTCAGCCGTGCCACCTCGAACTTTGCCACGAAATCCAAGTCAATCGTGTACCTCTGCAACTGGAAAGGCAGCAATGAGAGACTGTCAATCTCTCCGATCTGTTGCACAGCGGCCCACAAGAGATCACGTTCGATCTCTTCTCCTCTAGTTGATCTTCCACGCACGACCGACACGATCTTCAACAAGAAGATGGATCCGAGCAAAACTACCGATCAAGTGCTGATCCTCTTCTTCCCTTACTATCCTGACACGATCCATTAATCGCAAAATCTCGAGCGATCTCAACCTCGCTTTGATACCACTCGTTGGGAAAAGCGGCACAACGAAAACAACTCGTGATCAACGGATTTACCACGATGAATACACAACAATCACACCATCAAGCAATCACACACATGACACAGCAGTTTTACGTAGTTCGGCAACTTGCCTACGTCCACGGGAGGAGAGAACTGATCTACTATGATCCCATCTCGATCTCCCTCAGGATCTAGGGTTACAATACATCAATATATATAGCTCCCGTTTTCTTGGCCACCAAGAAAACCCATACATAATGACTAAAATACCCCTAACCCTGAGCCTCGGTTCGGCTAAACTAGACGACCGATCCAGCTAAACCGGAATACAAGACACAACCCAACACATTAGTGGGTGGTTTAAACTTAAATTGGCATATGAACAATATGGACATCAATTTAATTCCACCTAGAAATCCTTGTAGTTATAAAACGAGGAATTTATGAAATCTAGGAATTAAAAAACTCTCAGGTAGGAATTCAGGAAAAAAAAGAAACAGAGAATTCATAAATTACAGAATTCAGTAGCATTTCAAAATTCCAGCATTTAGAAATCCCAGACAAGCACCAGACATGAATTCCAGAAATTCTAGTAAAGAAACGGGCCCTAAAGATTTCTATGGTGCAATCTATATTTTAAGATAGTGAAATATTCATGGGGCCAACAATGTTGCATATATTGTTCTATGTGATATCCTAGAGCCATATAATATCACACCATTATTTTACAATGATCTCTTAGAGAAAATATATAAGTTTTGATTATATTGGAAAAAATTGTCAGGTCTAAGAGCAATCTTATCCTCAATATTTCCTTTTTGTTATTATTTCGTAGAAAAATATTTTTTCTAAAAAATATACAAAGAAAAAAAATACAAAATATCATCACATGGGTCAAGTCTACAATGTTAAAAAAACTAACATAGATCCATATTTTACTAATATGAACCTTCGTTTCCTAATCATTTGTACTTTTAAATTGATATATTTAAAACATTATCATCATCATCAAAATCTTACACAAACAATGATTTGGACGGAAGGGTGGAGGGTGTATGGGAAGAGATGGCTGGATTTTGGGTGGAGGGTGTATGGGAAGAGATGGCTGGATTTTGGATAGGACTGGTTTCCAACTGTTGGTTTTACATATAGCCGGATGTGCCTATTTATAGTAATTACAAACTGCATTTACATTTCATTGCAACTAGATTTTACTTGCTTTTACATTTCATTTACTATTCATGCTCATGCTGAATTTAATGTTCGACTGTAGGGCGACTGTAGGGCGACTGTAGGGCGGCTGTAGGGCTGCTGAAGGGCTGCTTGCCTGATTCTTCTTTTCCGCTGTAGAATAGTCCTGGTGCTGTAGGATAGCCATGGTACTGCATGTGGCACTATTTGAAGTATAAGCTTTTGACACGTGTTTACGTGTTTGCACCGGAGATGACATGTTTTTGTTTTTATTCTTGATACTTTTCCCATGTCTTGTATTTTAGCTTTTGGGTTCTTGTTGTTGAATATTTAATGCTTTATGAAGTCGAGATGAAAAGTGCCGATAACTCCCGAGGCAACACGTGGACACGTGGTCTTGTTCTCGGGCTCGGGAACTTGTGGACAATTGAGAGGCTTGATAAGGCGGATGTCTTGTCGAGACTTATTTTTTCCCTTTTCTTCGGATAGAGATGAATCCTTCATTATCACTTTTTATTTCTTCTGCATCGATATCTGCTTCAGGAGCAATAGTTTCAAAGGGATTATCATCAGCCCAAGGATGATGTAACTGGTGATGACCGAAGCTTAATGGCGAGTTTTCAGAGGATCTTTCTTTCTGTATTTGTTCCATAATTTCTTTTTGGAGATCTTTTTTGAGCTGAAGTAAATCTGCCGCTGCAAGAAGAGTAGGAGAAGATGCTGAACATGAGTTCTTTTGTTTGTCTGGATTACTGGATGGAGGAAGTTTTTCTTTTTCTTTTTCAGGAGTTCTAAGAATTTCTGAAAAGGATGGCTTTAGAGCTTGATCAGCAGAATATTGCTGCAGGATTGTCGTATAATCAAATTGATGCCAGAATTTGATATACATGACTCTGGATAGAACCGGTGGACTGAAGTCCATTTCTTTATAAAAATTCCATTTCAGGATCCATGGGATTTCATGCTTGCAATAGAACTGCATGGTGACATAAGGTTCTGTTGCTAGCTGTAAATATTGATAAAGGCTTTTTTCTTCTGTTTTGAGAGAGGCTTTATAGGATACAGAATAGGATTCATAAATAGGAAGAAGAGCTTGAGGAAGGAGATCTTTAGTGGCTCCGTATGGTATCCAAAATTGTGTCAAAAACCACATAGGTATTTTATGGAAGTTGGATTTGAACCGAATAAACCAGGAATGTTGGAAGGATGGATTTTGATAACAGAGAATGGCTTCCCAAGCAGAAATATAGTCATAGTAATTAAAGATGAGGTCTGAATCAATTCTTTGAGGCATATGAAGAGGTTGTCCCCAATCGTCTGCTAAGAGAATATGCATAATCTTAATTTTTGAATATAGGATGTTAATATGGGATGGTAAAGCATTTAAATATGAGTTTTTAGAACCATCAGTATGGTCTATAGTGCAGCTGCCAGTTCGGATAAGGATTTACTCATATATTTTATAATCAAGGGGTTGAAAAAAGAAATGGTCGGGAGCGAATATGGTCTAGATAATATGTTCCATAGGAAAGGTTTCTGTATAAAATGTGTCGTCTAAAGTAAACATTCTTAATGGTGGTTTTGGGATAAAATATTGGTTTTGAGATGCTTGAGGTTTTCTGGAGATGTAGAGCTTGATGGGTTTTGAAATTGAGGAATATTAGAATTATGGGTTGCTCCCCATCTTTCAAGATAAGTGCCACTGGGTTTTCTGAATATAGGTGGATAAGCTTTATCAGTAGGGGACCTAAAAGGTCTAATCTGCTGGGGCCTCATGCTTTTGCCCCTGTAAAAACTCACGAGATAAAAAGTCAGGAAGGGAATTATTTTTGCCTGCAATATACTCAATGTCAAAATCAAATATGGCTAATAAAGCTTGCCAACGAGCAAAGATCTGCTTAGCAGCAAGATTTTTAACATCTTTTTCTAAAATTTCTTTAGCAGATTTACAATCTATTCTTAATAAGAATTTTTTATTTAATAAATCACTTTGGAACTTCATTATACTATTTACTATAGCGAGGATTTCTTTTTTAATAGTTGAATAATTCTGTTGTGTGGATGTCCAGGTTCCGGAACTGAAACGAATGATTTCTTCTGTTCCAAGAACATTTTGTTGGAGGAGAATTCCACCAAAACCTACGTCAGATGCGTCAGTTTGAACTATTTTTAATAAATGAGGATGAGGGATAGTTAAACAAGGTAAATTTTGGACTTTTTGCTTGATAGTTTGGACAGTTTTTGTATGGGCAAGTGACCATTCTACCGGATTTTTTATTAAACGGAGTTGTAATAATTTTCTTTCCTTGGCAAGATCTTTATAAAAATCAGAGACGTAATTAAGGCATCCAAGAAAACGTTGTAATTTTTCTTTATTGAGGATTTCATCAGGAAATTGAGAGGCAAACTTGATGACTCTTTGAACTGGAGAAATAGTTCCTGTTTTAATTATAAAACCAAGGAATTGAATTTCTGTTTGAGAAGGCTTCATTTTCTTTTGGGATAGAACAAGTCCATTTTTGTTAATAATCTTTTTGAAAATATTTAAATGCTTCCAATTGTCACAAATAGATTTTGAAAACACAAGAATGTCATCAATATAGACAAGTGTAAAATCTTGATATGGATTAAAAATATCATTCATAATTCTTTGAAATTCGGAAGGAGCATTTTTCAAGCCAAATGGCATGACGTTCCATTCGTAATGACCAAATGGAACTGTAAAAGCAATTTTATATCTATCTTCAGGGGTAATTTGAATTTGCCAAAATCCAGATTTAAGATCAAATTTAGAAAAAAGGAAGGCACCAGCTAGGCGATTGATTAGATCAGTTTTATTTGGAACTGGATATCTTATGGATTTTAAGACTTTATTTAGCGGCTTATAATTGATAACAAGACGAGGAACACCGCGTTCTTGTTCAGGTGCTTTATTTACATAAAAAGCAGCACAACCCCAAGGGGATTGTGATTTTTGAATAAGTTTTTTATCAAGAAGATCATTGATTTCTTTTGTACATAATTGGACAAGATCTTTATTCATCTGAATAGGACGAGCTTTGGTAGGAATTTGGGATTCATCAAAATTATCAATATATGGGAGAGAAACTGTGCGGTTTTCCTGTGCTAAAAGGCAAAAGGAAGGTCAGAACAGCATTCTTTTTCAAGAGATTTTTTAAATTGTTATTAAATCATTTTGAAATTCTGGGTTTTGTAACCCTTCTTCTATTCTTAGAGAATTCAGATCTTCTTGAAGATAGGCAATTTGTTTTTCTTTATATGAAATTTGATTTTGTATAATATTGATCTGTTGCATGGGAGTTGACTCAACAAAATCAAAAAGTAAGTCTTTATTGTCTTTCATAGTTTTAAGGCCTGATGAATTAATTTGAAAAGGCTGTAGAAGTTGTAGAAAGGGATTCCCAAGGATAACATCATTATTTAAATTCTTTCCTAAAAGGCAATTAGTTTTTATGCATGTTCCATTTTTACAGATATAGACATTATTTACTTTATAATGAATATGAAGTTTATTATTAGTAGTTGCTAGGCTGAGTTTATTTTTGGTTTTTTTATAATATTTTGTTGGAACTAATCCTTCTCTGATTAAATTAACATCAGCGCCACTATCTAGTAAGCAGAGTGCTTTAATAGAGAAGTTCTTGATTTTAATTGTAATTTGAGTTTTCCACGGTTGGAGTGGATTTTTTGTTACAGAATTTACAAACTTTTCCTCAAAGTTTTCTTGTTGCTCTCTATTATCTTTATCCTTTTGAAGTTCGAGATTCTCAAAACGTTGTTTAAATTCTTGAAGTTCATTTAAATTTTGTTTTAATTCTTTTATTTCTTGCTTTTGATTATTAATTTCTTTATAAATATCTTGTAGAGATATATGAGGAAGAGCTTTTTGTTCGCTTAATCCAGTTTTCATATTAAGTTGTTTAGATACACTTAGAATAGAAGATTTTTCTTTTTTATTTTCTTTGGTTATTTTTTGTATTTTCTCAAAATATTTATTTTTTAATTTTTCTTCTTTGAGGTCTTTAAACATTTCTAAAAGCATGTCTTCTTGGTCTGAAAGAGCGTTTAAGGAGAACAAAGGAGAAGAATACGTATTATCAGACTGAAATGAGGAATTAGTATGGCCTAAGTCAAAGACCGATTTATCTTTATCTCCTTGGATTTTTGCAACATTTTTTATGGGTACGGCTGAGGTGTCTTTATAAATAATTTGATGTAAAGGAGGATGTATAGATTCTTCAGTTCTTTGGGGGGAAGAACTGGTTGCAGCTATAATCCATGATGAACTTAATTTTGTTATCATATTTATGGATAAATCTTCAATATTATACCTTTTCTTCATGGCTAATTTAAGCCAATCAAAGAAATATATGTTTATTTCATGATCACACATATATTTATACCATTTTGCTTTTAAAAAGTCTTTATGTTCTGGAGAAACAAGTTTAAAGAAAGATTTTGTCAAAGGATGAGCGGCTAAATTCTTTTTTAACATTTCTTTATCAATTTCAAACCTTTCAATAACATTTATATTAAAATCAGCTTCTGAGGGATTGTATGTATGAGATGGAGAAGCTTGATAAGAAGGATAAACAAGTCCTGTAGGCCTCAAATTTATATGAGGTGGTTCCTGTATAGAAAATCCTCCAACAGAAGGAGGATGAAAATGAGACTTTTTAGAGGCTTGATAAACTGTAGGAGTTGTATTTCTAAAATCTGTTTGGAAATTTATTTCAACACTTCCATTTTCATGTTCAATTATGTTTTCAATATCTTGATTTTCTTTAGGTTTTTCTGGTTGAGCATTTTCTAAAAGCCATTTACCGGATAAATTAATTTCATTCCATTGGATCAGTTTAGGAATATTAACTTTATTTTTTAAATTGGTTTGGAATAAGGTAGTCATACCTCTAGCTTGATTAGAATAGGCTATGCCTGGGACCACTGAATTCATTAGTTTATAATAAACTCTATAAACGAGGGCGAGATTTTGATTATGAGGATTCATATCAAAACCTTTTGTCTGGATAGCTAAAGTGAGGGCTTCATGTGCGCCTGGATCTGTAAGAGAAACAGAAAAATTGGGAAAACAGTTGAAGAAAGTAGGGCCATTAGTTAAACTTGATTCAACCATTCCTATTAATGAATCACTGAATTTTTTATGTCTTGTATCTTGGACATATATGAGAGCTTCTGTTCTCAGTCCAAGTCTTGTTAGAGGCTTTAGAGCAACTTGCACTAAGCCAAAATGGATATACTTATATGTTTTAGCATATTCTTGTATTTCTTGGGGCTTAATTAAAGAAAGATGCTGAATATTACTAGTAATGGATTCAGTTCGTTCAATAGTTTTTATTTTATAACTTGATTTTATTTGAAAACTTCCCATTTTATAAACTTCATGTTTTTGAACAGTTGGAATTGTCTAGTCACAAATAACTTGATCTAATCATCATAGCTAATTTCTTCACTATTTTTAATAGACATGGAAGATAAGGAATTTGATGATGAGGAAAAAGAAAGTACAAGCTTCTTAATAAGCTTAGCCATAATTTGTATTACCGAGTTATTTTAACCAAATCCACCACGAGTATCTAACGCTTTGAGGATTTACACACCAACAACATGCCTTAAAACTCCTTCACACGGCTTAACAACGGCGATAACAATGGCTACCTCTGTGCTTCGGGCGGAGTATGATTAAAATTTCTCAATAATAACAAACACAAAACTAAGTATTAAGACTTTTGACTCTCTTACTTCTGAGTCAGCAATTCCTTAAACAACAACAATAAAGCACAACATAATCACAAAATAAGTGAAGAAATACTCACAAAGCAACTTTATTGATAATCAAAATTGATTACAAGTGGACTTGATGACACATCCCGGGGCCAAACTTGGCTCTGATACCAAAATGGGACGGAAAGGTGGAGGGTGTATGGGAAGAGATGGCTGAATTTTTGATAGGACTGGTTTCCAACTGTTGGTTTTTCACAGAGTCGGATGTGCCTATTTATAGTGATTACAAACTGAATTTACATTTCATTACATGTGTATGTTTACGGCATTTACATTTCATTTACTATTCATGCTCACGCTGAATTTAATGTTGGATACTGTAAGGCTGCTTGCGTGAATCTTCTTGTCTGCTGTAGAATCTCCATGGTAATAAACATGGTCCTATCTTGATGTAGAACTATAGGCAGCTTTTGACACGTGTATACGTGCTTGCAACGGAGATGAAATGTTTTTTTATCTTCATACTTGATAATTTTATCTCATGTCTTGTACTTTTTGTTGCTTTAAAGTACTTTACCCTTTATTTTATTCAAAAGATGCTTTTGATGTAGGCTGTAGCCATTTTTGTTGACCAGGGAGTACTTTTTTTGAATATTTAAAGCTTTATGAGGTCCGTAGGAGAAGTTGCCGATAAGAACCAAAGGAAGCACGTGGTTGTTGTTGTACTTGGATGATGTCATGCGTAGGCTTTATGGAGACTGGTGTATAGTCTTTATGGAGACTGGTGATGCTTCCGATGCTTTTTGTATATGATCCTTTGTGGAAACTTGAGTGGCTTGATAATATGGATGCGGCTTTATTCTGCTTCATTTAAGGCTTCATAATCCCAGTTATTATTTCGCATTTCACCATGGAATAACTGGATTAATTCTTCATGAGTGTTCTCTAGAATATCAAAAGAAATATCTTCATAGGCATTGAGGATTTGATTTAATGCATGATGTCCAGATTTAGAAGGATGCTGTATAACTGTAGTTTGTTCTGCAAGGTCGTCAGCAATGCAAACTACTCGCCGACCGTCACACCAAACATATTGATATGTGCTTGCAAATTCAAGATGTCCTCTTAAATTAAGAAATCTTTGATACTGATCAGAGGCTGGATCATATTGCTGAAGACGTTCTAGGCTATATGCTCTTGTAGCAACTTCATGAGATTCATACCATTGAGGTGAATAATTAAAAAGAAGATGTTCGTGATTGTATAAAGAAGAATTGCATTTCTTGCAAATTAAATCTCCTTCTTCAAACTGCATGATGCTCCATAATTGATAAGGCTGATAAAACTGTATTTCAAATCTTTCTCCCAAGCTTGATGAAATTGTGATAAGAAGTTATCTGTTTGTGGCTCTAAGGCTGCGAAGGGCGTGGCGCACGATTGCAGGGAGCTGCTGTATTAATTCAAAATCATCTCTGGATAAAGAAAATCGTTGGACTAAGCCTTGCTCGATATAAGAGATGTCTACTGCATGTGGTGGCAGGAACAACTTGGGAAAGCCAGTTGCCCAGCTGATATATTGCACTTTGAACATTAAGCGCTCCTTGATCTGACAAGAAAGAGTTTTTTCTTTGATTCTTACCGCAATATCATCTGGAAGGGTTGTGTTAACCTGTTCCAGGAGGTTGATTCTGGATGTTTTTTCATCAGCATAAGTAGATAACAGTGCTCTTTGGTGGATGTTACGACACATCAGAATTTGGGTTTCTAAATCCTTGATATGGGTTACAATTTTGGATAAGGTTTTTCTAGTATTTTTTCTTTTATTGGAAAGGATAGCACTCCAATGAGCATTAATAAGTTCTTGAGAGGTGATGGATACTCCTGGATTGAAAAAAGGAATGGTCATTTGTTGGGATGTTGGTCTGGAGGAAGAGCTGGATTCAAGAAGAGGGGCTTTGCTTTTGCTAGAGCTTGATGCCATGGTAACAAAGAACCCAGATAAGGAGTTGAACTAAAAATCTGGATATGGGATTAAATGGCAAAATTTGAAATGAAGTCATTAGAAAGATAATTTATTTTATTTGAGACTGGATATTTGCTTATTCGAATTCAACTGGATATTTGCTTATTCGAATTCAAAAATTAATTCTTTATTATTTATGACAGTTTTAAGGCCTGTAGAATCAATTTGAAAAGGCTGTAACATTTGGAGAAAAGGATTTCCGAGGATAACATCATTGTTTAAATCCTTTCCTAGAAAGAAATTTGTTTTTATGTATATTTCATTTTTACCGACATAAACATCATTTAATTTGTATTTGATAAGGAGTTTTTTATTAGCCGTAGCTAGATTGAGTTTATTTTTTGTTTTTAGATAATATTTTCGCGGGATTAATCCTTCCCTTATGACATTGACATCTGCGCCACTATCAAGTAAGCACAGGGTCTTAATAGAGAATTTTTTGATATGGATTGTAACTTGGGTTTTCCATTTTTGAAATGGATTTCTGGATAAAGAATTGATGGAATTTTTTAAACTATCATCAAGGTTTTCTTGATTTTCAATGTCATTATCGTCTTTGTCATTTTCAAATTTTTCATTATTTTCTTGATGAGTTTTTAGTATGTGAAATTCAAGATTCTCAACTCTTTGTTTGAGGTCTTGAAGTTCAATTAAGTTTTGTTTTAAGAAATTTATTTCTTGCTTTTGATTATTAATTTCTTTATGCAGGTCTGGAATTGTCAGGTGAGGAAGAACATTTTGTTCTCTTAATCTGTCTAAAACAGTTGTAATACTAAATTGTTCAGGTAAAGTATGTATTGTAGTTTTTCCTTTTTTGTTGCCTTTATTTATAGTCTGGATTTTTTCAAAATATTTATTTTTTAATTCTTCATCTTTAAGATCTTTAAACATTTCTAATACCAATTCTTCTGGGGCAGAGAGCATGTTTAAGGATAAAGAAGAAGAGGCAGATTCATACTGAATTTCACTATCAAATATTTGGCAATGACATGTATCAGAATAAAAATTGTCTGTATCTGATGTTACTGAGGATCCTTTTAAAATAGTTTTTAATTCTTTTTCAGTTTTAACCTTTAATTGTGGGCAATCAAGGGCTATATGGCCTTTTTCTTTGCAATTATAGCACTGTATTTCCTTTTGTTTTTGTTTCTGGTAAGAAGTAGATGGTTTTTCTTTTGTAAAAGATTTGTTTGTTTCTTTATAAGGATTGCGATGAAATGATTTTTTATGATATCTTCGTGAGGGCAGATAATATCGTGGTGTTGCAAATTGTTTAGATTTTTTTTTTTTTGGTAATTTCTTTTTAAAGTGTTCTTTTTCTTTTGGCTAGAAGTACTTATTAAAGGTGCCATGCCAAATAGATAACAAAAATCTCCAAGTTCATATTTACTGATTCTTTTTTTATTTTTAATTTGCCGTTTGAGTTTCATTTCATTACACAATGAAAATCCAACTTTATTGATTTTTTGGATTAAATCTCCATATGTGTACATAGCATAATTCAAATTTCCATAATTTTCGGATATTAATTCTTCTCGAACTTTTTCTGCAAAAAGTTTAGGAAGTCCTGATATAAATTTTTCTTTCCAAAATTCTGAATTGCTTGAATCAATTGTATAAAGTTTTGATAAGAAAACATCTTTATACCAACGAAAATCAGATAATGTTGGGCATGATAAATTGATTAATTGAGTTTTTAATTTTTCTTCTACATTCATATAATTTCCAACAAAATGTTTAATTATATTGCTAATAAGCGTATAAACGGAATCAGGGATCATTTGTCCTTGAGGGGTAATGATAGGATTTCCGGATGGATCTCTTTTTACTGCATTTAGAATAGCTTGTCTTTCTATATTTGATAAATATTTTTTCCACCGACCATTTAATTGTCCCGTAAATCCAAGGACAACTGCATTTGCTGCATGTTTGTGATCATTACCGGCAGCTATGATAGTAGAAGCATATATCATCATTTGCTGGCATAATTGGATGATTTGATATTCAGATAATCTGTCTACACTCCATTCATATATTGATGAGCTTTCAAATTTAAGACCATTTAAAGTAGCTTGTTCTTCAAATTGAAGATCAACTGGAGTTGGTCGTGGATAATAATTTCTTGTTTTAGCTGTAGTAACAATTGGTTTTTGTCTTTTAAATATTTTATTGAGTTGTAGAGAGTCTTGATGGTTTTGATCATCTTGATGTTCTTCTAGAGAATTTTCTTCAGAATCTATGGCTTCAGAATCGGAGCCAAAATTAGAATTTTTTGAAGTTGAGCCTAAAACATTTATAGATTTTTCATCTTTTTTGTCTTTATTTTCTTGAAGTTTTATGTTAGTAAAACTGTGTGATAATTGATTGATGAGTTCATCAGAAAATTTTAAAGGTTTCTTTTCTAACTTTATATCCCTTAGGATTTCACCCTGAAAACCTAAAGTTTGTGTCTTAATTACTTTTTGAGAAGAGGATGCTTCATGAATTTTGAAAATAGATTCTACTTTATCTTCAATTATATTCGTCTGTTGGCCAATAGTATGAAGGTTGATATTTGTATAATTATTTTGTTCTAGAATATGACATAAGTCTGATTTGTAAACAAAGTCAGATTTTCCTTTATCTCCTTGGATTTTTGCAACATCTTTTATGGGTACGGCTGAGGTGTCTTTATAAATAATTTGATGTAAAGGAGGATGTATAGATTCTTCAGTTCTTTGGGGAGAAGAACTGGTTAAAGCTATAATCCATGATGAATTTAATTTTGTTATCATATTTATGGATAAATCTTCAATATTATACCTTTTCCTCATGGCTAATTTAAGCCAATCAAAGAAATATATGTTTATTTCATGATCACACATATATTTATACCATTTTGCTTTTAAAAAGTCTTTATGTTCTGGAGAAACAAGTTTAAAGAAAGATTTTGTCAAAGGATGAGCGGCTAAATTCTTTTTTAACATTTCTTTATCAATTTCAAACCTTTCAATAACATTTATATTAAAATCAGCTTCTGAGGGATTGTATGTATGAGATGGAGAAGCTTGATAAGAAGGATAAACAAGTCCTGTAGGCCTCAAATTTATATGAGGTGGTTCCTGTATAGAAAATCCTCCAACAGAAGGAGGATGAAAATGAGACTTTTTAGAGGCTTGATAAACTGTAGGAGTTGTATTTCTAAAATCTGTTTGGAAATTTATTTCAACACTTCCATCTTCATGTTCAATTATGTTTTCAATATCTTGATTTTCTTTAGGTTTTTCTGGTTGAGCATTTTCTAAAAGCCATTTACCGGATAAATTAATTTCATTCCATTGAATGAGTTTGGGAATATTAACTTTATTTTTTAAATTGGTTTGGAATAAGGTAGTCATACCTCTTGCTTGATTAGAATAGGCTATGCCTGGGACCACTGAATTCATTAGTTTATAATAAACTCTATAAACGAGGGCGAGATTTTGATTATGAGGATTCATATCAAAACCTTGTGTCTGGATAGCTAAAGTGAGGGCTTCATGTGCACCTGGATCTGTAAAAGAAACAGAGAAATTGGGAAAACAGTTGAAGAAAGTAGGGCCATTGGCCAAACTTGATTCAACCATTCCTATTAATGAATCACTGAATTTTTTATGTCTTGTATCTTGGACATACATGAGAGCTTCTGTTCTCAGTCCAAGTCTTGTTAGAGGCTTTAGAGCAACTTGCACTAAGCCAAAATGGATATACTTATATGTTTTAGCATATTCTTGTATTTCTTTGGGCTTAATTAAAGAAAGATGCTGAATATTGCTAGTAATGGATTCAGTTCGTTCAATAGTTTTTATTTTATAACTTGATTTTAATTGAAGACTTCTCATTTTATAAACTTCATGTTTTTGAATAATTAGAATTGTCCAGTCACAAATAACTTGATCTAAATCATCATAGCTAATTTCTTCACTCTTTTTAATAGACATGGAAGATAAGGAATTTGATGATGAGGAAGAAGAAAGTACAAGCTTCTTAATAAGCTTAGCCATAATTTGTATTACCGAGTTATTTTAACCAAATCCACCACGAGTATCTAACGCTTTGAGGATTTACACACCAACAACACGCCTTAAAACGCCTTCACACGGCTTAACAACGGCAATAACAATGGCTACCTCTGCGCTCCGGGCGGAATATGATTAAAATTTCTCAATAATAACAAACACAAAACTAAGTATTAAGACTTTTGACTCTCTTACTTCTGAGTCAGCAATTCCTTAAACAACAACAATAAAGCACAACATAATCACAAAATAAGTGAAGAAATACTCACAAAGCAACTTTATTGATAAGCAGAATTGATTACAAGTGGACTTGATGACACATCCCGGGGCCAAACTTGGCTCTGATACCAAAATGGGACGGAAGGGTGGAGGGTGTATGGGAAGAGATGGCTGGATTTTGGGTGGAGGGTGTATGGGAAGAGATGGCTGGATTTTGGATAGGACTGGTTTCCAACTGTTGGTTTTACACATAGCCGGATGTGCCTATTTATAGTAATTACAAACTGCATTTACATTTCATTGCAACTGGATTTTACTTGCTTTTACATTTCACTTACTATTCATGCTCACGCTGAATTTAATGTTCGACTGTAGGGCGACTGTAGGACGGCTGTAGGGTTGCTGAAGGGCTGCTTGCCTGATTCTTCTTTTCCGCTGTAGAATAGTCCTGGTGCTGTAGGATAGCCATGGTACTGCATGTGGCACTATTTGAAGTCTAAGCTTTTGACACGTGTTTACGTGTTTGCACTGGAGATGACATGTTTTTGTTTTTATTCTTGATACTTTTCCCATGTCTTGTATTTTGGCTTTTGGGTTCTTGTTGTTGAATATTTAATGCTTTATGAAGTCGAGATGAAAAGTGCCGATAACTCCCGAGGCAACATGTGGACACGTGGTCTTGTTCTCGGGCTCGGGAACTTGTGGACAATTGAGAGGCTTGATAAGGCGGATGTCTTGTCGAGACTTATTTTTTCCCTTTTCTTTGGATAGAGATGAATCCTTCATTATCACTTTTTATTTCTTCTGCATCGATATCTGCTTCAGGAGTAATAGTTTCAAAGGGATTATCATCAGCCCAAGGATGATGTAGCTGGTGATGACCGAAGCTTAATGGCGAGTTTTCAGAGGATCTTTCTTTCTGTATTTGTTCCATAATTTCTTTTTGGAGATCTTTTTTGAGCTGAAGTAAATCTGCCGCTGCAAGAAGAGCAGGAGAAGATGCTGAACATGAGTTCTTTTGTTTGTCTGGATTACTGGATGGAGGAAGTTTTTCTTTTTCTTTTTCAGGAGTTCTGAGAATTTCTGAAAAGGATGGCTTTAGAGCTTGATCAGCAGAATATTGCTGTAGGATTGTCGTATAATCAAATTGATGCCAGAATTTGATATACATGACTCTGGATAGAACCGGTGGACTGAAGTCCATTTCTTTATAAAAATTCCATTTCAAGATCCATGGGATTTCATGCTTGCAATAGAATTGCATGGTGACATAAGGTTCTGTTGCTAGCTGTAAATATTAATAAAGGCTTTTTTCTTCTGTTTTGAGAGAGGCTTTATAGGATACAGAATAGGATTCATAAATAGGAAGAAGAGCTTGAGGAAGGAGATCTTTAGTGGCTCTGTATGGTATCCAAAATTGTGTCAAAAACCACATAGGTATTTTATGGAAGTTGGATTTGAACCGAATAAACCAGGAATGCTGGAAGGATGGATTTTGATAACAGAGAATGGCTTCCCAAGCAGAAATATAGTCATAGTAATTAAAGATGAGGTCTGAATCAATTCTTTGAGGCATATGAAGAGGTTGTCCCCAATCGTCTGCTGAGAGAATATGCATAATCTTAATTTTTGAATATAGGATGTTAATATGGGATGGTAAAGCATTTAAATATGAGTTTTTAGAACCATCAGTATGGTCTATAGTGCAGCTGCCAGTTCAGATAAGGATTTGCTCATATATTTTATAATCAAGGGGTTGAAAAAAGAAATGGTCGGGAGCGAATATGGTCTGGATAATATATTCCATAGGAAAGGTTTCTGTATAAAATGTGTCGTCTAAAGTAAACATTCTTAATGGTGGTTTTGGGATAAAATATTGGTTTTGAGATGCTTGAGGTTTTCTGGATGTAGAGCTTGATGGATTTTGAAATTGAGGAATATTAGAATTATGGGTTGCTCCCCATCTTTCAAGATAATTGCCACTGGGTTTTCTGGATATAGGTGGATAAGCTTTATCAGTAGGGGACCTAAAAGGTCTAATCTGCTGGGGCCTCATGCTTTTGTCCCTGTAAAAACTCACGAGATAAAAAGTCAGGAAGGGAATTATTTTTGCCTGCAATATACTCAATGTCAAAATCAAATATGGCTAATAAAGCTTGCCAACGAGCAAAGATTTGCTTAGCAGCAAGATTTTTAACATCTTTTTCTAAAATTTCTTTAGCAGATTTACAATCTATTCTTAATAAGAATTTTTTATTTAATAAATCACTTTGGAACTTCATTATACTATTTACTATAGCGAGGATTTCTTTTTTAATAGTTGAATAATTCTGTTGTGTGGATGTCCAGGTTCCGGAACTGAAACGAATGATTTCTTCTGTTCCAAAAACATTTTGTTGGAGGAGAATTCCACCAAAACCTACGTCAGATGCGTCAGTTTGAACTATTTTTAATAAATGAGGATGAGGGATAGTTAAACAAGGTAAATTTTGGACTTTTTGCTTGATAGTTTGGACAGCTTTTGTATGGGCAAGTGACCATTCTACTGGATTTTTTATTAAACGGAGTTGTAATAATTTTCTTTCCTTGGCAAGATCTTTATAAAAATCAGAGACGTAATTAAGGCATCCAAGAAAATGTTGTAATTTTTCTTTATTGAGGATTTCATCAGGAAATTGAGAGGCAAACTTGATGACTCTTTGAACTGAAGAAATAGTTCCTGTTTTAATTATAAAACCAAGGAATTGAATTTCTGTTTGAGAAGGCTTCATTTTCTTTTGGGATAGAACAAGTCCATTTTTGTTAATAATCTTTTTGAAAATATTTAAATGCTTCTAATGGTCACAAATAGATTTTGAAAACACAAGAATGTCATCAATATAGACGAGTGTAAAATCTTGATATGGATTAAAAATATCATTCATAATTCTTTGAAATTCGGAAGGAGCATTTTTCAAGCCAAATGGCATGACGTTCCATTCGTAATGACCAAATGGAACTGTAAATGCAGTTTTATATCTATCTTCAGGGGTAATTTGAATTTGCCAAAATCCGGATTTAAGATCAAATTTAGAAAAAAGGAAGGCACCAGCTAGGCGATTGATTAGATCAGTTTTATTTGGAACTGGATATCTTATGGATTTTAAGACTTTATTTAGCGGCTTATAATTGATAACAAGACGGGGAACACCGCGTTCTTGTTCAGGTGCTTTATTTACATTAAAAGCAGCACAACTCCAAGGGGATTGTGATTTTTGAATAAGTTTTTTATCAAGAAGATCATTGATTTATTTTGTACATAATTGGACAATATCTTTATTCATCTGAATAGGACGAGCTTTGGTAGGAATTTGGGATTTATCAAAATTATCAATATATGGGAGAGAAACTGTGTGGTGTTTCCTGTGCCAAAAGGCAAAAGGAAGGTCAGAACAACATTCTTTTTCAAGAGATTTTTTAAATTGTTATTAAATCATTTTGAAATTCTGGGTTTTGTAACCCTTCTTCTATTCTTAGAGAATTCAGATCTTCTTGAAGATAGGCAATTTGTTTTTCTTTATATGAAATTTGATTTTGTATAATATTGATCTGTTGCATGGGAGTTGACTCAACAAAATCAAAAAGTAAGTCTTTATTGTCTTTCATAGTTTTAAGGCCTGATGAATTAATTTGAAAAGGCTGTAGAAGTTGTAGAAAGGGATTCCCAAGGATAACATCATTATTTAAATTCTTTCCTAAAAGGCAATTAGTTTTTATGCATGTTCCATTTTTACAGATATAGACATTATTTACTTTATAATGAATATGAAGTTTATTATTAGTAGTTGCTAGGCTGAGTTTATTTTTGGTTTTTTTATAATATTTTGTTGGAACTAATCCTTCTCTGATTAAATTAACATCAGCGCCACTATCTAGTAAGCAGAGTGCTTTAATAGAGAAGTTCTTGATTTTAATTGTAATTTGAGTTTTCCACGGTTGGAGTGGATTTTTTGTTACAGAATTTACAAACTTTTCCTCAAAGTTTTTTTGTTGCTCTCTATTATCTTTATCCTTTTGAAGTTCGAGATTCTCAAAACGTTGTTTAAATTCTTGAAGTTCATTTAAATTTTGTTTTAATTCTTTTATTTCTTGCTTTTGATTATTAATTTCTTTATAAATATCTTGTAGAGATATATGAGGAAGAGCTTTTTGTTCGCTTAATCCAGTTTTCATATTAAGTTGTTCAGATACACTTGGAATAGAAGATTTTTCTTTTTTATTTTCTTTGGTTATTTTTTGTATTTTCTCAAAATATTTATTTTTTAATTTTTCTTCTTTGAGGTCTTTAAACATTTCTAAAAGCATGTCTTTTTGGGCTGAAAGAGCGTTTAAGGAGAACAAAGGAGAAGAATACGTATTATCAGACTGAAATGAGGAATTATTATGGCCTAAGTCAAAGACCGATTTATCTTTATCTCCTTGGATTTTTGCAACATTTTTTATGGGTACGGTGCAAAAATCCAAGGAGATAAAGATAAATCGGTCTTTGACTTAGGCCATACTAATTCCTCATTTCAGTCTGATAATACGTATTCTTCTCCTTTGTTCTCCTTAAACGCTCTTTCAGCCCAAGAAGACATACTTTTAGAAATGTTTAAAGACCTCAAAGAAGAAAAATTAAAAAATAAATATTTTGAGAAAATACAAAAAATAACCAAAGAAAATAAAAAAGAAAAATCTTCTATTCCAAGTGTATCTGAACAACTTAATATGAAAACTGGATTAAGCGAACAAAAAGCTCTTCCTCATATATCTCTACAAGATATTTATAAAGAAATTAATAATCAAAAGCAAGAAATAAAAGAATTAAAACAAAATTTAAATGAACTTCAAGAATTTAAACAACGTTTTGAGAATCTCGAACTTCAAAAGGATAAAGATAATAGAGAGCAACAAGAAAACTTTGAGGAAAAGTTTGTAAATTCTGTAACAAAAAATCCACTCCAACCGTGGAAAACTCAAATTACAATTAAAATCAAGAACTTCTCTATTAAAGCACTCTGCTTACTAGATAGTGGCGCTGATGTTAATTTAATCAGAGAAGGATTAGTTCCAACAAAATATTATAAAAAAACCAAAAATAAACTCAGCCTAGCAACTACTAATAATAAACTTCATATTCATTATAAAGTAAATAATGTCTATATCTGTAAAAATGGAACATGCATAAAAACTAATTGCCTTTTAGGAAAGAATTTAAATAATGATGTTATCCTTGGGAATCCCTTTCTACAACTTCTACAGCCTTTTCAAATTAATCCATCAGGCCTTAAAACTATGAAAGACAATAAAGACTTACTTTTTGATTTTGTTGAGTCAACTCCCATGCAACAGATCAATATTATACAAAATCAAATTTCATATAAAGAAAAACAAATTGCCTATCTTCAAGAAGATCTGAATTCTCTAAGAATAGAAGAAGGGTTACAAAACCCAGAATTTCAAAATGATTTAATACAATTTAAAAAATCTCTTGAAAAAGAATGTTGTTCTGACCTTCCTTTTGCCTTTTGGCACAGGAAACACCACACAGTTTCTCTCCCATATATTGATAATTTTGATGAATCCCAAATTCCTACCAAAGCTCGTCCTATTCAGATGAATAAAGATCTTGTCCAATTATGTACAAAAGAAATCAATGATCTTCTTGATAAAAAACTTATTCAAAAATCACAATCCCCTTAGAGTTGTGTTGCTTTTTATGTAAATAAAGCACCTGAACAAGAACGCGGTGTTCCCCGTCTTGTTATCAATTATAAGCCGTTAAATAAAGTCTTAAAATCCATAAGATATCCAGTTCCAAATAAAACTAATCTAATCAATCGCCTAGCTGGTACCTTCCTTCTTTCTAAATTTGATCTTAAATCCGGATTTTGGCAAATTCAAATTACGCCTGAAGATAGATATAAAACTGCTTTTACAGTTCCATTTGGTCATTATGAATGGAATGTCATGCCATTTGGCTTGAAAAATGCTCCTTCCGAATTTCAAAGAAATATGAATGATATTTTTAATCCATATCAAGATTTTACACTCGTCTATATTGATGACATTCTTGTGTTTTCAAAATCTATTTGTGACCATTGGAAGCATTTAAATATTTTCAAAAAGATTATTATAAAAAATGGACTTGTTCTATCCCAAAAGAAAATGAAGCTTTTTCAAACAGAAATTCAATTCCTTGGTTTTATAATTAAAACAGGAACTATTTCTCCAGTTCAAAGAGTCATCAAGTTTGCCTCTCAATTTCCTGATGAAATCCTCAATAAAGAAAAATTACAACGTTTTCTTGGATGCCTTAATTACGTCTCTGATTTTTATAAAGATCTTGCCAAGGAAAGAAAATTATTACAACTCCGTTTAATAAAAAATCCAGTAGAATGGTCACCTGCCCATACAAAAGCTGTCCAAACTATCAAGCAAAAAGTCCAAAATTTACCTTGTTTAACTATCCCTCATCCTCATTTATTAAAAATAGTTCAAACTGACACATTTGACGTAGGTTTTGGTGGAATTCTCCTCCAACAAAATGTTCTTGGAACAGAAGAAATCATTCGTTTCACTTCCGGAACCTGGACATCCACACAACAGAATTATTCAACTATTAAAAAAGAAATCCTCGCTATAGTAAATAGTATAATGAAGTTCCAAAGTGATTTATTAAATAAAAAATTCTTATTAAGAATAGATTGTAAATCTGCTAAAGAAATTTTAGAAAAAGATGTTAAAAATCTTACTGCTAAGCAGATCTTTGCTCGTTGGCAAGCTTTATTAGCCATATTTGATTTTGACATTGAGTATATTGCAGGCAAAAATAATTCCCTTCCTGACTTTTTATCTCGTGAGTTTTTACAGGGACAAAAGCATGAGGCCCCAGCAGATTAGACCTTTTAGGTCCCCTACTGGTAAAGCTTATCCACCTATATCCAGAAAACCCAGTGGCAATTATCTTGAAAGATGGGGAGCAACCCATAATTCTAATATTCCTCAATTTCAAAACCCATCAAGCTCTACATCTAGAAAACCTCAAGCATCTCAAAACCAATATTTTATCCCAAAACCACCATTAAGAATGTTTACTTTAGACGACACATTTTATACAGAAACCTTTCCTATGGAACATATTATCCAGACCATATTCGCTCCCGACCATTTCTTTTTTCAACCCCTTGATTATAAAATATATGAGCAAATCCTTATCCGAACTGGCAGCTGCACTATAGACCATACTGATGGTTCTAAAAACTCATATTTAAATGCTTTACCATCCCATATTAACATCCTATATTCAAAAATTAAGATTATGCATATTCTCTCAGCAGACGATTGGGGACAACCTCTTCATATGCCTCAAAGAATTGATTCAGACCCCATCTTTAATTACTATGACTATATTTCTGCTTGGGAAGCCATTCTCTGTTATCAAAATCCATCCTTCTAGCATTCCTGGTTTATTCGGTTCAAATCCAACTTCCATAAAATACCTATGTGGTTTTTGACACAATTTTGGATACCATACGGAGCCACTAAAGATCTCCTTCCTCAAGCTCTTCTTCTTATTTATGAATCCTATTCTGTATCCTATAAAGCCTCTCTCAAAACAGAAGAAAAAATCCTTTATTAATATTTACAGCTAGCAACAGAACCTTACGTCACCATGCAATTCTATTGCAAGCATGAAATCCCATGGATCCTGAAATGGAATTTTTATAAAGAAATGGACTTCAGTCCACCGGCTCTATCCAGAGTCATGTATATCAAATTCTGGCATCAATTTGATTATACGACAATCCTGCAGCAATATCCTGCTGATCAAGCTCTAAAGCCATCCTTTTCAGAAATTCTCAGAAATCCTGAAAAAGAAAAAGAAAAACTTCCTCCATCCAGTAATCCAGACAAACAAAAGAACTCATGTTCAGCATCTTCTCCTGCTCTTCTTGCAGCGGCAGATTTACTTCAGCTCAAAAAAGATCTCCAAAAAGAAATTATGGAACAAATACAGAAAGAAAGATCCTCTGAAAACTCGCCATTAAGCTTTGGTCATCACCAGCTACATCATCCTTGGGCTGATGATAATCCCTTTGAAACTATTGCTCCTGAAGCAGATATCGATGCAGAAGAAATAAAAAGTGATAATGAAGGATTCATCTCTATCCGAAGAAAAGGGAAAAAATAAGTCTCGACAAGACATCCGCCTTATCAAGCCTCTCAATTGTCCACAAGTTCCCGAGCCCGAGACCAAGACCACGTGTCCACGTGTTGCCTCGGGAGTTATCGGCACTTTTCATCTCGACTTCATAAAGCATTAAATATTCAACAACAAGAACCCAAAAGCCAAAATACAAGACATGGGAAAAGTATCAAGAATAAAAACAAAAACATGTCATCTCCGGTGCAAACACGTAAACACGTGTCAAAAGCTTATACTTCAAATAGTGCCACATGCAGTACCATGGCTATCCTACAGCACCAGGACTATTCTACAGCGGAAAAGAAGAATCAGGCAAGCAGCCCTTCAGCAACCCTACAGCCGCCCTACAGTCGCCCTACAGTCGAACATTAAATTCAGCGTGAGCATGAATAGTAAATGAAATGTAAAAGCAAGTAAAATCCAGTTGTAATGAAATGTAAATGCAGTTTGTAATTACTATAAATAGGCACATCCGGCTATGTGTAAAACCAACAGTTGGAAACCAGTCCTATCAAAAATTCAGCCATCTCTTCCCATATACCCTCCACCCTTCCGTCCCATTTTGGTATCAGAGCCAAGTTTAGCCCCCGGGAGTGTGTCATCAAGTCCACTTGTAATCAATTTTGATTATCAATAAAGTTGCTTTGTGAGTATTTCTTCACTTATTTTGTGATTATGTTGTGCTTTATTGTTGTTGTTTAAGGAATTGCTGACTCAGAAGTAAGAGAGTCAAAAGTCTTAATACTTAGTTGTGTGTTTGTTATTATTGAGAAATTTTAATCATACTCTGCCCGGAGCACAGAGGTAGCCATTGTTATTGCCGTTGTTAAGCCGTGTGAAGGCGTTTTAAGGCGTGTTGTTGGTGTGTAAATCCTCAAAGCGTTAGATACTCGTGGTGGATTTGGTTAAAATAACTCGGTAATACAAATTATGGCTAAGCTTATTAAGAAGCTTGTACTTTCTTCTTCCTCATCATCAAATTCCTTATCTTCCATGTCTATTAAAAATAGTGAAGAAATTAGCTATGATGATTTAGATCAAGTTATTTGTGACTGGACAATTCCAACTGTTCAAAAACATGAAGTTTATAAAATGGAAAGTTTTCAAATAAAATCAAGTTATAAAATAAAAACTATTGAACGAACTGAATCCATTACTAGCAATATTCAACATCTTTCTTTAATTAAGCCCCAAGAAATACAAGAATATGCTAAAACATATAAGTATATCCATTTTGGCTTAGTGCAAGTTGCTCTAAAGCCTCTAACAAGACTTGGACTGAGAACAGAAGTTCTCATGTATGTCAAAGATACAAGACATAAAATATTCAGTAATTCATTAATAGGAATGGTTGAATCAACTAACATAGATCCATATTTTACTAATATGAACCTTCGTTTCCTAATCATTTGTACTTTTAAATTGATATATTTAAAACATTATCATCATCATCAAAATCTTACACAAACAATGATTTGATCAACTATTTGAATCTTAGCTTGCCATTGCTAGGCCCAATCTTTTAGTAGACTGCATATGAGTGTATTTTATATTTTCTATTTTAGTTATTTAAATTAGCTTTTTGAGCAACAATTTTCCAATAATATCTTAAGACAATGATAAATTTGAAAAATATTCTATATCCTCCTCTAGCAATAACCTCTTGAGACTATTGAGGAATGAGGAACTATTTCTTTAGCAATGTTCCTTTGAATTCACTAAATTCCAACCTATTCCACAAAAAATACAATCTTCGCTCTGCCCCGATGGGCCTGGGGCCTTGACTCAATCTAGCATCTAGAATTCTAGATTCTCGAAGGGATTCCGGGGCAGCTCTCGTGATTCATATGTTGCTTGCCGACGTTACCGTAATGTGGCGGGTCCCACGGTAGTGACAGTTGTCCTCAAATCTAAATTAAATAAACTCATGTGATATGACCTTCATGGCTCTCACGAGTTACGATCATGTGCTTTGTAATAAAACATACGCAGATGCGCATTAAATAGCGCAGGACGATTGGGACCTTTTGAAAGCAAACTGTGAATCATGACAAGTTCTGACTTGTCGTTTTGTTGTTATTTTTTTTTTCAAACTAGAAGCAGTGCACGGTAGATGATCCAGGGGCGACTAGGCTAACAGAAACTGTTTAACTTGATTGCGTGCTTATCAAATGGTGGGCCTACATTGCATCCATGTATATATATATATATATATTTCTGCATCTCTATATATATAAATAATTTTATGAGGATTAGTTCTCATCATTCTTTTGTAAAAACTCTAAATGAGACCCATTTATTCCTCAATTTAAACCTTGCAATATACAACTGCCTCCAATAGTCATACATTTCAAGTTTCGATTAAATCCAAATTTATTGGATCGTTGAATTGACTGTTATAGGAGCTATGTTGCAATACATTTACAAGGCTTCTTGCAAGGCAGCTGGTTGGGCCCACTTAAATCTCCACCGCTCATAAAATCATGAGAAATAGAGAGATCCTAACAAGTAAGGCCAATACATCAAATTTGGGGTTAGACGTCATCACTATAACCCCTTAATTTGTGGTCCACAAATTCAAGGGCTATATATTAAAAAACTTTTTGATCCATGATTCAATGGTCCAACCCATTTGGATGAATGCAAACTTAACAAATCCAATATAAAATTGAGGTGGTGCGGTTGGTGGTCTATTCGAATTAGTGGCCAGGTGGGCCTCACATGCTACCTAAAACGAATTCTTCCATCCGAGGTGAATGTATTGAAACACTGACCTACTGAATATAGAAAACAAGTACTGGGCATGCACCATCGGTCCAAAATATTTTTCATTTATACGTAGGCTAAGTTTTACTAGGAGGCAGTAAAAGTTTAAGCTCCTTGTGTGACTGACTTGGAATTTTGAGGACAATTTGGTTGTTCCTTTTACTAGGATTGATCCAGTTTGTGGGACCAATATTGCTCTCATATGACCAATCTAAGCCCTCCAAACATTGTTTTAAGCATTTTGATACTCTCCAACTTATTATTAGGTTGAACTTCTTTCGATCTATCCTTATATTTTCATCCATTTTCTTTTTGGCCTCTCTTTTTCCTTGTAAGCCCTCCTACTTATAATCTAAACTGTAGCCAACATTTTGAGCCTTACCTAATGGTTAGGATGTGAATAACTTCGAAGTATTAAAAACAATCCTTTAATAGAATGATTTAATTTTCCAGAAAAAACTATTAAGGGGCATTTTGTTAACTTATCTATTAGAGTGAAGTAAGGTGAATAATCATTTAAAAAGATAAAAAAATTAAAAAAGGTTAAATCTATATCATAAAGAGATTTTGTCTTTTAGTGAAAAGAGAATGTAACTTTTTAGTTTTTGTATTAAAAATAGATACTTTTATGATTTATTGAATGAGAAAGTAGCTTTTTTACTTTTTAACTTAAAAATAAAGAAGAAGTTTTTTCAAATGTAGTATTTGAATTTGGCTCTTTTAATTTATTATATTTTGAAATGACATATGACTTTAATTTTGATGTGTAATTATCAAACACACCCTAAAGTGAACTTTCAAAGTGATCAACCCCTTAGGCCACTCAGGATTCACTTCCAAGTGTTCCTGCAGGTACAGGCCCCCTGTTCCTTGTGCGAATTTAAAAGAACTAAACTGTAGGCAGCAGGTTGGACAGTTGAAAAAAGGAAAATGGTTTTCTACTAATTCAAGCCACCAGCATTCAAGAACACTAACCATGCACACTTAATTTCACCCACCAAATCTGTACCGCAAACCAAACCCTTTCAAGTCATCAAAGCTTCCTCTCACTAAATATATATGCACACATTCCTCATCTCAACTTCCATCTACTACTGGTTTCAGCTATCTTATTCTTGTTGGGTTCAATGGAGAGTGCTGATCTCTACACCGTGTCTAGTCTGCGTCGAAACAGTTCTTCAATATGGAGAAACACATCAGCTGATGTTTTCTCGCAACATTATCACGTCGAAGACGATGAAACAGCTCTCAAATGGGCCGCCCTTGAGAAACTTCCCACGTTCGATCGCCTGAGGAAAGGAATACTAGCAGGAGCAACAGGCAGCCAAAGAGAAGTTGATATTGAAAGCCTGGGATATGAGGAGAAGAAAATTTTGTTAGATAGATTGATTAGAGTTGCCGAGGAGGACAATGAGAGATTCCTACTAAAGTTGAAAAACCGCATGGATCAGTAAGAGCTGCCCCATTGATTGATCTGGGCCTTTTCGTTTCTCATGTTTGTTAGTATACAAGAAGTAATGCAATTTTTTCTTTCCTTTTTTGTGTTTCATTGTGGGTGTTTTTTTTTCCCCTCTCAGGGTTGGAATTGAACTTCCTACTATAGAAGTTAGATTTGAGCATCTGAATGTAGACGCGGAAGCCTATGTGGGTAGCAGAGCTTTACCCACAATTTTCAACTTTACTATGAACATAATAGAGGTAACAATAAATTACAGTTCAATTATAGATTTTGGTATTCAACAATTTGTCCTAATTTAACTCAAGGGGTAGCTCAACTAGCGTAGGACCTTGCTTCCGGAGGTTGAAGTTCCAGCTGCACCACCATACTAGGCCACTATCAAAACAATTTGTACTAATTTAGCAACCATCTTTTCCATTTTTAAGGGTTTCTTGAATAATCTCCGCATTCTACCAAACAAGAAGAGAGCAATAGCTGTCCTTCATGATGTCAGTGGAATAATCAAACCTTGCAGGTGAGAGACAGAAGTTTGATCAAATAAGTTACCTTAGTGTTATTATCTATCATGTTTTAGTGTTATTATCTATCATGTTTTAGTCTTCATAATTTTTTTTTTGAAGAGTCTTCCATTAAATTTTTTTAAAGAGAGCTAAAATTTTTTCTTGAAGAGTTGAAATTGTAATTTTCTGAATAGTTGAATTTTTTTTGGAGAGTTTGAAATTTATTATTATTATTTTTTTTGAAGAGTCAACATTTTTTTTGAAGAAATTTTTTCTAGAGTAATTATTTATGATATTTAATAAGGATTTTTATAGAATCAATTTCTCTTCTTGTGTATATAAACTCGCAGAATGACATTGCTTTTAGGCCCCCCTAGCTCAGGCAAGACCACCTTACTCCTAGCTTTGGCTGGGAAACTTGGCTCTGATCTTAAGGTAAAGAGATTGAAGTTTTTTATTTACTATTTAATCTTTGAGAGGTAGTTTCTATAATTTATTTGAGAGTTGAGGCTGTATTTAATTTCCTATGTACAAAGAAAACTGATAGTGTTCTTACTTGCTGAACCATCAGGTTTCAGGGAGGGTGACTTATAATGGCCATGAAATGGATGAGTTTGTGCCTCAGAGGACTTCTGCATATATCAGTCAATATGATCTCCATATAGGGGAAATGACGGTTAGAGAAACCTTGGCTTTTTCTGCAAGATGTCAGGGAGTTGGAACAGGTTACGGTAAGTCGATTATGATTCATATGTTTTGTAGGACTTTGGTCCATGAAATATTTTTGAGTTGTAATCAGTAAGCACTTGCTCTGTTTTGATCTGCACAAATTGCAGAAATGTTGGCAGAGCTATCAAGAAGAGAGAAAGCTGCAAATATTAAGCCAGACCCAGATATTGATGTCTACATGAAGGTAAGGAGCTTCTTTGCATTGGAATTTGGAAGCCTATCCTTTTGAAATATAGTTTATTTATTTATTTATTTATTTTTTGAATGGTAACAAAAATTTATTAAGAGAAAAGAAATGGTACAAGAGTAAAGAAAGACAAAAGAAATGAAAGAAATAAAGGAGAGGGATAAGGTACAAGAGCTTTATATTGCCCCACCCCAATTACATCATCACACACACCTAAGGAGATAACTTCTCAACCCCTTGCTTGGTTAACGTATCTACCATATGGTTGACAGATCTAACTTCATGACAAAAAGAAGCATTTAGAGTAGCCAATAATTCCTAATTTCATTGAAATGGAATTGAAATTTCCGGGTTTCTTTCGGTTAGACAACCAAGTGATTGCAAACAAGGAATCGCTATCCAGAACTAGAGGACCAAAACATCTTCTTGAAAACACCCTGAGACCTTCTAAGATAGGCAACACCCTTGTTTCATTTGAGTCACAAATGCCCACATGCTTAGAAAATTTAAATAACACTTTACCTTTACAATTACGAAACACACCTCCAACCCCGCTACCCTCGATTTACCCCTCAAAGCTCCATCCAAGTTTAATTTTAAAATGCTAAAAGGAGGAGGAGACCAAGCAGTGGATCTCTTCTACTTAAAAGGGTGATGCACCATAAAATCTTTCCAATTGAAAATGATATAATTAAAGTGTAAGTTTACAAACTCCTTCCGAACGGAAGCCCATTTTGTAATCCTTCAGATGATTTTAGAAATCAATTCAACCATCGAAGATGAAGAACCATTAAAGATCCTATCATTTCTTTCATTCCAAATAAACCAAAGGGTAGCAAATGGGATCATCCTTCATAAAACAGCTCATGCCCAACAAAGCATCTACCACTCTAAGAAATTATTGCTTCTACAATATTTTTCAGGCAACACCAAGCAATACCACACCTCCTAATAAAGTCGTTTCAAACATCAACTACCACCTCACAATGAAGAGATGGTTCACCATCTCATTCTTTTTGCCACACATCACACTCAGGTCTGAAATAGTAGAAGAGGTGATTCATCTCCTCCTTAGGTTATCAACAAGGGAGAGTTTCTTTGCAACTGCTAACCAACAAAATGCTTCAACCCGAGGTGGAGCTAACCCCATCCACACCTAGTATGAACGAGCCATATGAGTGGGGTTTCCTTCCAATGTAGAATAGAAAACTTTAGCCAAAAACTCTCCTGAAATAAAAGGCTTCTAAATCCTGGTCTTTAGAATCCCATAAAAATACATGTTAGTAAGAATACTCAACAACTCCTCATATAGTTCCCCTTCAATTGACGGAAGACCCCTTTTAAAGGCCACATCCCACACAATACAACCACTCCTTAGCTCGAAATAATCACTAATAGAGGACTCCTTATTAGCAGCTAATCTAAAGAGTCAAGGAAAAGACCTACAGAAAGGCCCCTCCCCCACCCGATCATCCAACTAGAACCTAACATCTTTACCATTCCCCATTTTAAAACTCACCCCTTTGTCCAAGGCTTTCTCCTTATCATTAGAATCATCTCCAACAACGGCAATAGCTCTCCATATACCTAATCTACAATTACTAGGCCTTAGCTTAGGCCACCGGCCGCAATTACCCTCACCATACTTAGAAGCGACCAGACTATGCCAAAGAGACTCCTTTTCCTCCCCAAACCTCCACAAGCATGTGGCCAACAAAGCCCAATTTTTATTTTCTAAATTACCCAAACCAGGCCATCACTAGATTTATGCTTAACCACTTCACTCCACTTCATCAAGTGCAATTTCTTAGTATTCCTCTAATCATGCCATAAGAAGTCCCTCTAAATACAACCTCTCAATAACAGCCTTTGGCATTTTAAAAGGAGACACATAGTAAACTGAAAGATTGGATAAGCAAGCTTTAATAAAAGTGATTCTTCTACCCATAGACAAGTAACACTTCCTCCATGAAGACAACTTCTTCTCAAATTTTTTATTGACCAGATCCCAAAGCAACTTAGCTGTTAGCCTGGCACCAATACGCGATCCAAGGTAAAAAAATGGGAAGTTTCCCATATCTACAGTTAGAATTGTTAGCTAAAGCACGTGTGATCTCGTCTAAAAAGCCAACTCCCACCAACATACTCTTAGAGATGTTTGTCTTCAAACCTGAAACCAATTAGAAACATTGCAGAATTCTCTTAATAGCCAATATTTTTTCCGACTTGGTCAAATTGAAAATAATTGTATTATCTGTAAATTGAAGATGAATAATAACCTCTCCACCGCATCCCATTTTAAATCCTACAATCAACCCCAAGTCTCTTGCTTTTTGCCAAAAGTGAGCACAAGACCTCCACCACAATAGTGAAAAGGAACAGTGAAAGGGGATCCCCCTGTTGAATTCCTCTAGAAGGTTTGCACAGCTTAGTCGGAGAATCATTAACTAGAACTGAAAAGGAGGTAGTGGAAATACACTCGCGGATCCAACCGCGCCACACTTCTCCACATCCTAATCTAAGCAACATGTAGTCGACAAAATCCCACTCCACATGATCATAACCTTTTTCTAAGTCGATTTTGAAGATCACACCCTCTTTCTTAGACTTCTACCTTGAATACATCAGAATTCCTTTGCCTCTTACCCATGGGATAGGAAAATAGGTTTTACATGGTACACCCACACTCACAAGTGGGCCCCATTAGCTGGTCATGCAACATAAAGGTTGTGCACAAGGTGCACAGCCGCTCATTGTTGGGTAAATGTTACTTATGTGTAATACATTACTATATTTGTCAAAGTCACCATTTCACATGAGTAATTGAGTACATCCAATGATCTTAGATGTGTTTAGATTTTTTGTAACATTTTTCACAAATTTCTCAAATGCGGTGAAGATTTAATATAAAAAGGGTAGCCCAATGCACGAGGCTCCTACCACTACGGGGTTTGGAGAGGATTAGATGCAGTAACCTTACCCCCTGCAAGCAGAGAGACTGTTTTCGCTTTTCAAACACATCATGCCCAGTTTGCAATGAAATTACCCAACCCCAGTGCAGTGAAGAGTTAATATATAAAGTTAAATGTCTTGATGCTTATCATTAATATGAGAATATTTTGGATCATGAATTGTGGCCCCACAAAATAAAATTATTCTCACCTTCAAAATAACATAATACCATGATGAACTTGCTAAGGGTCAAGAAAAAAAAAAGAATTAAGCTAAATATGGAAGTGAAACTGCTTAAATTATACTTCGGAGTATCCTTGTGGCATCTGGCATCAGTATCCGTATCCTACACAAGAGAGTATTCTTGCACCATGGACGACTCTTTCTACAAATGTTGGAAGTGTTCAATGTGATTTACTATAAATGTTTTACTCCAGGGAAGGTTTGGCACAATTTAACTGTCATGAGAGGTTAAAATCTCTTGCTTTCTTTTTCCTGTTTTGTTCTACAGGCAGCAGTATTAGAAGGTCAAGAAGCCAATGTAGTAACAGATTATATTCTGAAGGTATGAACCACATGTAGTGCTACAAATACAGAAAAGATCATAAAGCTGTCTATGGTTATGTCAAACAACTACAGAAACACAGAGATAAGTTATTTCCTTTTCTCATTTGTTCTACTTAAAATTACAGATTCTAGGATTGGAAGTCTGTGCTGATACCCTGGTAGGAGATGAAATGTTGCGGGGAATATCAGGAGGACAAAAAAAGCGTGTTACAACTGGTAAAGCCACACATTCTATGACTAAGTATGAATGTATCTTCCTTAACCGATTCATACATATTTTGGATTGAATTTCTTTGGGACTATGAAGGGGAGATGCTTGTTGGACCTGCGAAAGCGCTCTTCATGGATGAGATATCCACTGGTTTAGATAGCTCGACTACTTTCCAGATTGTGAGTGCACTCAGACAAACAATCCACATCCTCAACGGGACAGCCTTAATTTCTCTGCTCCAGCCAGCACCAGAGACTTATGATCTCTTTGACGACATCATTCTTCTCTCCGATGGGCATATTGTATATCAGGGCCCCCGCGAAAATGTTCTTGAATTCTTTGAATTCATGGGTTTTAAATGCCCTGAGAGGAAGGGTGCCGCAGATTTCTTGCAGGAAGTATGCTGCAAACTACTTCTTTCTGACTTCATTTCATTGGACATTTTATGATGTTGAGAATATGTCATGTATAACATGGGAAATCCTTTCTTTCTGAGTCAATAGGTTACATCAAGGAAAGATCAGGAGCAATACTGGATGCATAAAGATAAGCCTTACAGATATGTTCCTGTCAAGGTGTTTGCAGAGGCATTCCAGTCATTCCACGTTGGTAGGAGTTTAGGGGATGAGCTTGCCACCCCATTTGACAAGACTAGGAGCCATCCTGCTGCACTTGCAAATACAAAGTATGGTGCCAGTAAGAAGGATCTACTAAAGGCCTGCATCGACAGAGAATTTCTGCTGATGAAGAGGAATTCATTTGTCTACTTCTTCAAAATGTTTCAAGTGAGTAATGGTGCTCAACTCATCATAGCGTGCACTCAAGTTCCAACCTTTCAAGTATAATACCTTAAACCATACTCTCTTTCTATCTTCAGCTTACATTTATTGCTTTCCTCGCAATGACAATCTTTCTGCGTACCGAGATGCACCGCGATTCACTAAATGATGGGGTGATTTTTTTGGGTGCACTGTTTTTCACGCTCTTCATGATAATGTTCAATGGATTCTCAGAGATGGCCATGACTGTGTACAAGCTTCCTGTTTTCTACAAGCATAGAGACCTCCTTTTTTATCCTGCATGGGCATACTCCCTGCCTACATGGATCCTCAAAATTCCCATATCATTTGTGGAAGTTGCTATTTGGGTTGGTATGACTTACTATGTCATCGGCTTTGACCCAAATGCTGGGAGGTATGACCAACGACACAGCTCATTTCCATGCTGCATGCTTGAATTGTCCCTCTATTTCTCTTAGTCTGAAATAAGCAAATAGCAGCAAAATTTCCTTGCAGGATGTTTAGACAGTATATACTACTTGTATTGCTTAACCAGGTCGCCTCTGCAATTTTCCGGCTCATTGCTTCAGTGGGAAGGAACATGATTGTTGCAAACACATTCGGAACCTTCGTATTGCTTGTGATTCTAGTGATGGATGGATTCATCTTGGCTAGAGGTATGAACTATGACGCACTAATGGAACATACATTTTTTCAATCTTCACGACAACCAAGGCTGAACATGCCTGATCAGAACAACAAAAGAGAACAATACCCAGGATCAATCATGCCTGATGAGAACATCAACAAAGAACCAAGTATCATTCACATACAAATGTATGAACTAACAAATTGAATTCCATGGATACAGAGGATGTGAAAAAATGGTGGAAATGGGGGTATTGGTCCTCACCTCTGATGTATGCGCAGAATGCAATCTCAGTCAACGAATTCTTTGGAAGAAGTTGGCAACATGTAAGATGCTTGTTTTAGAGTAGGTTTTGAATTGATCACCATTCCAGATGAAATTCCATAGTTCAAAATTTCAATTCAACTCTATGTCCAGGAGGGCTAAGTCAACACAACAAGTTGGACGACTCAGTATTTTTGGTAGTCTGAAATACTGGTTACATACCTCTTAACATATGAGAAAGGTCTCGGGTTCCATTGTATTGGAAAGGTCTAATCAACTAGGTTCATTTGGATAGGCAGAAGTATAATCAACAACTTGCTACATCTATAATGCCCTATTACTTGGTTAACATCAGCTTTTTTCTGATACCTGCCTGTTTTTCAAGCCACACATCAAATAGTCAGCATCTTCTATCGAAGTCTTTCTTTCTATAACAGTGCTAAAATGAGCTAAACTTTAAAATTGGTGCTTTCACAGGTTCTTCCTGGATCGACCGAACCATTGGGAATGGACACTTTGAAGTCTCGAGGAATCTTTACACATAAATATTGGTATTGGATCGGTGTAGTCGCAATGGTTGGTTATACATTCCTCTTCAATGGCCTCTTTCCTGTAGCCCTTGCTTACCTCAACCGTGAGTATCATCTTCCCTAACATGCTGCTTCAATCAAATCTAGTTTCCAGCATTTTCATAGTTTACTGACCTGTCTAGATGTACCTAACTAAGTAGATTTCTATTGAATATATTGGCAGAACAAATGGTTGTAGATGGTTATCACAGTTCAATCTTGCTTTGAAAACCTCTGATTTGATGGATATGCAATTCATTGGTGGACATTTCACAATGTATCGAAAATGCAAAGTACCAGTTGCATTGTGTTGTAGTACAATCAGGTCTCTCTTGATCATTTGTTCTGCCAAAATATGAGACTGCCTTTCGGTTTAATGTATGACCAACATAGCTTGTTTGTTTTAATGAGTAGACTACATTAGGTGATCCAAGATTTTTGACGGATAAAGCTAAGATGATGATAATAGTTTAGAATATATGTCCAAACATCGAGCACCCGTGACCTAACCATTTGAATGAATGACTGCAGCATTTGGGAAGCCTCAGGCAGTCCTATCAGAAGAAGCATTGACGGAGAAGCATGCAAATAGAACAGGAGAACTCATTGGGTTACAATCCCAGGGAGAGATCTCTATTGCTGTAACTACATTGCAGTGTAAGCACAATCTACACCTTTACTTTGTTAGCTAATGCTGAACAAATACCATCTAATTTTGTTCGTGTAACTGCAGCAAGGGGTGATCGGTCTAGGACCAGTGTCTCTCAAGGGTCCATGTCCATGGAAACAGAAGCAAATACTGAAGCTAATCAGAACAGGAGGAGAGGAATGGTTCTCCCATTTGAACCTCTTTCCATTACCTTTGATAATATCAGATACTCTGTGGACATGCCGCAGGTAGATTCAAAATTCAAATATTGATGTTTTAGGTTAAAAGAGTTTCATTGCATCCCGATGCACAACTGCTAGGGGTTTTCATGGGCTGGGTTGAGCCAGACTGAGGCATAATCCAGTCTCGTTCTAGATTAGAAACACAAGCCCATATTCAACCCAAGATTGACATGGGCCATAAGTGTCCAGCAAGAGCTCAGAGCCCGGCCTGAATACTAAAACCTAAGGTCCAAACTAAGGATAAAAATAGCGGTTATGGCGGGAGTAGCAGCCAATGGCCAAAATGCTAAGTAGTGGTCAATATATAGCGGTTGCAGCAATATGCAACAGCATAGCAATATGTATTTTTGAAGTGGTAAAAACCTTGTATCTTGTATAGCAGTCAATCTTGTGTTTTTATTGGTGATTTGGAACTGTATAAGGGTAAGGATAACTATAAGAAAGGTTATTGAGGAAAAGAAATAGGGAAAATAGTGTTATAAATTAAAATTGCTTGGTTTTACCGGGTCTTAGACCCTAGTGCCGCTATTTTTAAAATAGAATGGTGGCCCCCAACTGCTATAGCCGATAATGCTGGTCCAAACTACACTGCTAGTGCTTAACAATTACCACATACAAAAGCGGAAAAAGGTATGAAAGAAGGTAATTGCCTCTACATTTCCAAAAATCTAGAAGTCTTTCCATGGGAACCTGAGTTCTACTAGAAAACTGCTAACAAGAGTTTCAAAATTAACCATACAATAAGAAACAACCATAACTTCAAACTTGCAAGTATCAATGCAGTATTTGAAATCGCTTTTAAGGACAAAAACATCCAATTACCTAGCCTTGCATTCATGTTTACTAAAAAAATCTGAATATCTTGATGACTATAAAATGGCAGGAAATGAAAGCTCAAGGAGTCGCAGAAGACCGGTTGATGCTCTTGAAAGATGTGAGCGGTGCATTCAGGCCACGAGTTCTTACAGCTCTAATGGGTGTTAGTGGTGCTGGTAAGACTACTCTTATGGATGTGTTGGCAGGGAGGAAAACCAGTGGATATATTGAGGGAACTATAACCATAGCTGGCTATCCCAAGAAACAAGAGACATTTGCTCGCATATCTGGATACTGTGAACAAAATGACATCCATTCTCCTCATGTGACAGTCTATGAATCTCTTCTCTACTCAGCATGGCTTCGATTACCCACTGAAGTCGATTCTGCCACAAGAAAAGTTAGTAGACAACTTTTTCTTGAATCATCATTTTGAACAATGTATAAACCTGGCTGAAACTGATGTGTAGTGATTAATGAAAAAACTAGCAAAAACCGACTACCACCAAATAATAGGCCCCAACTAGTCATACGTTTAAAAATAACTAACCAATTCAGATCATGAAGTTCTGATTTGTTGTATCTGACTGATAAGCTGATGACATCAGATGTTCATTGAGGAGGTCATGGAACTTGTAGAACTAACACCGCTGAGAGGATCATTGGTAGGATTGCCTGGTGTTGACGGTCTGTCAACTGAGCAGCGTAAAAGACTGACAATTGCTGTTGAGCTCGTCGCCAACCCCTCTATAATCTTTATGGATGAGCCAACATCTGGACTTGATGCCAGGGCAGCAGCAATTGTGATGAGAACTGTGAGAAACACCGTAAACACGGGAAGAACGGTGGTGTGCACTATTCACCAGCCTAGCATCGACATATTTGAAGCATTTGATGAGGTGAGAGATGATTCAGATGAAAGAACATGTGTGTTGATATATCAATTCAGACTGAATCATGGCCTTCTCTGCAGCTTTTGCTACTGAAGCGAGGTGGTGAAGAAATATATGTGGGCCCCTTGGGGCACAATTCTTGCAACCTAATTAGGTACTTCGAGGTGAGGCCACAGAGTCAGAATATGAACTTCTTTTCTCTAAAGATATTCTTGGATATCCACAAATAGAATGCAGAATTCAGAGATCAAATCAAGTGGGATATTGTTTTATTGACTTCTCCACGATCAATGTTGCCGATCAGCTCTACCAATAAATTGACTGGAAAAAAGGGCAAGAAAGTGGCAAACCACCAATTTCTATGCCTTCACCTAAATGCATACCACCTCTCAAAAACAGTTGGTGGTTTGTGGTACTTAAACAAGTGTACGATTTGGTTCCCTAACATTTCTGGTTTTAATAGATGTCTGTTTTGTTTTAACAAGGGAATTAATGGAGTCAGCAAAATAAAAGACGGATATAATCCAGCTACGTGGATGTTGGAAGTGACCACAATGGCTCAAGAAGAGGCTCTGGGAGTCGACTTTGCTCAAATATACAAAGATTCAGACCTGTATAGGTGTGTTGGTCAGTGGATACTCTTTAGTCCAATGTTTGAGATGACAATCACTTGTATCTCTAGCCCATACTTGTTTGTTGGATCATTGCAGGAGAAACAAATCTTTGATTGAGGAACTGAGCAAACCTCCCCCTGGTTCAAGAGATCTTCACTTTCCCACTAAGTATGCGCAGTCCTTCTACACACAATGCATGGCTTGCCTATGGAAACAAAATCTAGCATACTGGCGCAACACGGCATACACTGCAGTCAGACTCTTGTTTACAGCCTTCACAGCGCTGATGTTTGGTACAATGTTCTGGGATCTCGGTGGCAAAAAGTAAGTTGTCCGCCAAATGGAGATTTTCTCCTACAGAATCCTGAATGGGTCCTGCTTTATGCATTATGGGGATTGAATATTGATGACCACTGCACCACCCCACTTCTCTCTCTCTCTCTCTCTCTCTCTCTCTCTCTCTCTCTCTAATTCAAGTGTCCACTTTGATCTTGAACTTGAGATAACAGATTACCTTCTTGTGTTATTGAATATTACAGGACTAGAAAACAGGATCTATTTAATGCAATGGGTTCCATGTATGCTGCAACTCTGTTCCTGGGGGTGCAGAACGCTTCATCCGTGCAGCCAGTTGTATCTGTAGAGCGAACAATCTTTTATAGAGAAAGAGCTGCTGGATTATATTCAGCTTTGCCGTATGCATTTGGTCAGGTAGTTTTCAACTGTGTCTTTCCGTTCAAATCACAAGTGGTTGGAATGTTAGCAGGATTGATCTGTCATTTATACTCAGCATATGCCCATAGAAATCAGATGCCATAGTAGGTGGGATGTGGTATTTCTGTCCTTTCCGCCCCAAATCAATATCTATGATCAAAGATACCTTCATATAGTTCTACTCGAATTCTTTTCTATCAGTAACTAATTCAATAGACATACCCTCATATACTCTACTTAAACATACCTGATGGGACTCAATCTAAATTTGATGGAACCCAAAACCAATTTAGCTATCAATACTAAAAAAATACAGAAGTATTATATATGATCTCATTCTAAAGGAAGGTAACTAGATATTGTATGGATTTGTTGGTGGAAGAAAGAATGGCTTGGAAATTTATCCTTACTTTTTGAGGATTTTTTTTTTTTTTGGGAAACCTCACTTTTGGGTTGCTAGATAAGGTAGTTCAGCTAATGGATGGTCAAGATCAAAAGGGCCTGGATCCCAGAATCCTTGGTGATTTTTTTTTCACACAAAACTCTTTTCAATCTTCTCATCGTTCTTCAATTTCTCCCCCTTTCAAAATAGTTGGGAGCTCATTTGTGAGTTTAACTTTCTGCTTGGAAACCATTTAAACAGAACTCACCCTTGAAACCTAAAAAAATGACTTTAGCTTTCCTGAACTTAGGTTTGCTGAATTGGTCAATGGAGGAATCAGTTGATCATTAATTCATTCAACGATTGCGGCTCATATTATTTGGAATTCTTTCCGTTCTATCTTTCATTTTCCCTTCTTCTCAATCCCTATGGAAAGTTGGTCCCACCTTCTCTCATAGGGGTTAAGCACACACTAGAACACATTATGTTTGACAATTTGGAAGGACCGGATTAAGGGAACTTATGAAGGGAAAAAGTTCTTCCAATATGTCATTAGCAGCAAAGACTAAATCTGGGTTCATGCAGTGGGATTGGAAGTGAACGAAATGAAGGGTATATCTTATAGTGACTTGGAGAATGGAATGTGATCATGGAAGTAGAATGGGTCCATGCCCCATGTAGGCTGGGTATTTTCCTCCAAAACCGGGTTGCTGGAAACTAAATATGGATGGAACTGCTGTAGGTAAATTGAGGCCATCAGGAATAGCAATAACAATTAGAAAACTGTTAAAGGGCAGAATTTTTAGACATCGAACGAATTAAAATAGTTGATGAGGTCTATTGAGCCCTTCAGTTGTTGAAAATGATTCAACAAATGCAACTGAATGAGCAGAAGGATAATCAAGCATCCTTTAATAGTTTTGTAATGAACGATTTAAGGGGAATGCTGGGGTCAATGGAAACATTCTTCGGACATTTCCCATGGGAGCCTAGTGATGAACTGAATGCTTCTGCTAAAGCGGGAGTGTGGCCAAGTGCAGTTCTTTAAGAATCAAAATTGAATATTTTAGTTTTTTTATGTCATAGGCTCTGTAATATTTATCGACTTAAGTCTACTTTGTTTTTCTTTTTTATTCCTGTACTTTTCTCATCAATAAAGCTTTTAGTTGTCTTTCAAAAAATCTAGTTTTAATTATCAGCCATTCTTTATGGCCATATGATATGTCAGTATCCTCTTCTTACTCCATTGTTTAGCTTCTTACCCTTTTTCATCACATTCTCAGGTCATAATTGAACTTCCATATGTACTAGTGCAGACTCTGATATACGGACTCATAGTGTATGCTATGATCGGATTCGAATGGACAGGCAGCAAGTTCTTCTGGTATCTGTTCATCATGTACTTCACCTTGCTATACTTCACATTCTATGGGATGTCTTCTGTAGCCATGACACCCAATCACAACATTGCGGCTATAATCTCTGTTGCATTCTATTGCATATGGAATCTATTTTCAGGCTTTCTAATCCCACGCCCGGTAACTACAACCTCACTCCAGTCAATGCATTTTAGTTTTTCATAATTTTACAACAAGGTGATAGGCAACACGTTGAAAGACTTTTACAATAGGCAACACGTTGAAAAACTTTTACCTTGTGTCTTTGTTACAAAAATAAAATATTACATAGCTGACTATTTTAATATTGCAACATTCAACAGATCAACATCAATTGTTTCATTAATTTTGAATTTGAGTTGGAATTCCACCAATATAACAGTTAAAATAGTTTTTTCATGCTGAAACACCACGTCAAATGAAATTTTTATGCTTGCACAACTTCACATTAAGTCCGTACACATGCATTTAAAGTTGAGACAAACATGACACCACAGAATTTGAAATATTTTGATATTGTAATATTTTGCTGTTATCATATCTGAATTCGTCCTAAAGCATATGTAGTAAATTTAATACCATGCCCTTTAAATGTTAAATTGAATTAACAAGAGACACTATGACATTTCGGTTGATTACAGAAAATTCCAGTATGGTGGAGATGGTACTACTGGGCCTGCCCAATTGCTTGGACCTTGTATGGACTGTTAGCTTCACAATTTGGAGACATAGAAGACACACTCGAAAACGGTCAAACAGTAAAAGCGTTTCTGAGAAGTTATTTTGGATTCAGACATGATTTCCTAGCTGTGGTTGCTTTAGTGACCATCGGGTTTGGTGTGTTATTTGCATTTTTATATGCATTTTCAATTAGCATGTTCAACTTCCAAAAGAGATAAATTTTCTGGGATTTCTCTATTCAGGTTTGATAAATGTTCCTTGTATACTCAGTGTGAGGGACTTTCTCATAGAGTGTGATAGGTTTATCTGGTTTCATTATCTTGTTCATTTAAGTTTTAAACATGTGAAACAATTAGAAAGGAAGGGAGAACTGAACATTTGAAACTGTCTAATCCCATTCAGAGGACAGGGATAAAAAAAGTACTCCTTTCTTTTATATATGAAAACCTTCACTATGTGCCACAGGTATTCCAAAACAAAGTAGAATACTTGAATATCCAACTGACTTTAATAATCATAAAAATCTATCAAAAGTTTTTAATCAATAGATAAAAAATGAAAAGGAAAAATAAAACTACCTTCTTTTCTTTCATTTCTTACATTCTTTACTTCATAACTCTAAATCTATCTATCTATAAGGAAAATCAAAGGGAGATGGTTTTGAATAGTACACATTCCACCCATACAGCCTGCAGCTCAATGCAATAGAAAGCAATGCGATGTGGGTGTAGCTGGGAAATCCCATAAAACAAACAAATTTGAAGATGTCATACGATATTTATCCTTAGGTTAAATGTTCTCCATTGTTGGTATCTCTTAATAGCTATTTGTAGGCTATTAATTGAAGAGGTTGATGCTTAATAATGTCCCATCAAGGAGACTATTTAGAGAAAGATTTATCTAGATTGATTCCCATATAGTAAATGGTTTGAACTATAAAGCAATAGACCCTAGTCATATTCAAAACTTAAGGGTGCCACACAATTTCCCATGAAAGACAGCCTTCTCTCATACATATAGGTCATGGGTGAACCTGAGTCCGAAAAGGACATGTATATCAGCTTGCACATTTGTTTCTAGAGATAACTGACTTTATGATCTCCACAGATGCCACGAACATCTTTGAACATAAGAAAGCCTTCCTTGAAAATGTCCATTATAGCAGTATTATAAAATTTCTGTTTCACTTTACAGGCAAGACATTCTGAATAGATGACAAGTTACATATATACAAAAAATTAAACAGCTTATAGAAGTGGGTATGCAGGCAAAGAACCTATGCAATGCAGCATGAAATATGCTGTCTGAATTTATGACTCCAAAGACAGGTCTCTAGTTCACATATTCGAAAAGGGAACCTATCTTGTCAATCTAGAACTTTGGAGGTGCTTCAGTAGCTGGTATGAATACTAATGATAAGGAAAGTTACTTAATTTCGCTCAACATCACTGCAAATATCCTGAACCTTTCAAACATCACCACCCCCACGCCCAATAACACACACATACACACAAAAAACACCCAATATTCTCTGATGATGTTGTCTTCTTTTAAAAAAAATGAACATGAAGCTTTAAACTGGTTGGCTGGCCTAAATCCAAGGTAGTTTAGGTTATTATTTACAAAATCTTGGCTTACATGTGAAGTGCATATTGATAAGGAGACATCCGGAAAGACCTTTCCCTTCTCTGTCTAAGAATGGAACACGAATATGAATAAGAAATTGATGAGTTGTATAGCTTGGTGTGCCAAGTAAAATAATAACCATAATGCAAGCATGAACAATTGCAATCATGAGCAGTTAAAAACTGTAAAATCCTATTATGAAACCAAGGTCTTCGCATTATAAGGACAGGAATGTATCTATGCCAAATGCATGCATAACACCGAATCTTCAAGTGTGACATGCAACGTATATAGATAGTGAGTTATTCTTTCCCATCTACATTGACACAAACAGTAACCGAAAAAGGGACTATATTAAAAGAAAGAGCTATACGGTATAGGAGAAGTCTACTGTAACAAAAAGAGGCTAGAAGTCAAGATCCAAAAAAGGTACCAGGCCCCAGACCAAAAGAGAAGAATACACTGAAAATCACACTAGAAAGGGAACGCATTCACCATTGACATAAGAATAGGAACTCCTCTTTTTTGCAAGGCGATCTGCTTCTAAATTAGCACTTCAGTTGATGTGTGAAAAGAAAATTTGAAGGCTTCTAGCAAGATCCAAAATCTCATCAACAACACCAGGCACCTTCCAAGGGGCTTTGGTAGCAACCACAGCTCATTGAATAGCACAGAATGAGTACTACCGTCAAAATTTAACTTCAAGTTATCAGTGGGAGCTTTGAATGATATCGAATGAAGCCGGAGAAGAGAATGCCACTTCATTCCAGTTTCTTAAAATCATAAAAATGGGGATGCCTTGAAAGCAAGGAAGAGGAGAGACCCGCGAAGCTACAAGGAGTTTGACCTTGTCCCTGAGACTTGGTGAAGATTTATCTTCAAAACATCTACTGTTTCTTTCTCTCCAGATTACCCATATAGTAGCCATGAAAGAGGTCCTCCACATAATGCGGGCCCTACTAGGACACCCCCCAACTTCCATGCAAGGAGGAGCTGGGACAAGTTGTGGGGAAGGACTCCACTCACATCAAACCAATTGAAAACTGATTTCTAGAGGCCTTGTGCAATTCTACAATTACGGAAGAGGTAATTGACAGATTCTTCATCCACCAAAGCACATGGGACATGTCACGCCCCACCCTTCACATATGCATGATATTATCCGCTTTGACCCATGGGCCTCACGGTGGCCCACCAAAAAGCCTCACGCAAGGTACGGGTGCAAGCTATATAAACCCATTCAGTAGAATGTCAGCACTCTTGGTTCGCTCACATGAAAATCCGCCCACTTGCACCAGACCACGGCAAGGGCCCACACTCGAACTAGTCGAGAGTCGGCTTTGATACCATTTGTCACGCCCCACCCTTCACACATGCATGATGCCCACACTCGAACTAGTCGAGAGTCGGCTTTGATACCATTTGTCACGCCCCACCCTTCACACATGCATGATATTGTCCGCTTTAACCCATCAGCCTTACGGTTTTGTTTCTGGTAGACTTCAACCCACCAAAAGGCCTCATGCAAGGTAAGGGTGCAAGCTATATAAACCCATTCACTTTTCCTCTCTATAGTCGATGTGGGACTCCAGGATGTCACAGGACAGGCTTTCACAATAGGCATTTCCTGGCGCCAAATATTACCAACTGTTAATGTACGTCATGCAATGCTATCCAAGCAAAGGCGAGCACTCTATTGCCCCCACAGTCTTTCCTCCTCCTCACTCAACGTAATTATGTGGATCAGGGGCTTCAAAGGCTATTATGAATCCAATTTGAAACCTCTAATTGCTCATTTGTAAATCAGCTACAACTAAGCATCCAACCTTTGTTCAATGAACATACATCTGATTCACGTCTAGACAATAACAGAGATATCAAAATCAGTTTTGCACGTCAAATCAAATTGGTTGAATTCATAGGGTCAGGTCACCCAATTCTGCTCCAAATTCATCAAGTTTTCTTGCTTGATTACTAAATTAAAATTTTTTATTTCATCTCTTCTACCCTTTCCAGATAACTCACACCCAGTTATATCTAGAGAAACTATGAAAATCTTCATAGAACACCAGCATCAACATTCAACAACAAGAAGAAGAATGCCAACAAATGACCTTGTATTCTACTTTCAAGAGATGGGCTTTTTCCTAATCAAAGCTACTGGTGGGAATTGGCAAATGGTAATAAAGATAGGGAAAATCAGTCTCATGGAGTGTGCTTCAATGTTAATAGTGAATGATAAGTTTTTTTTTTTTTTGGAGAATTAAATGGAAAACCCAATTCTTTTGGTGAAATAATACAGTGACTTTAAAAAAATCCGAAAGAAATGTCAGCAAAGACTGGATAGATGAGCTGCAACTAGCTTACCCATATCTGGTGGGATTGTCAGAACTTAAAAGCATATACTAAATCTTCTGGATAGAGAATAGGAACCGTTAATAATAAAAGAAATAGAGTCCCAGGCTGGTAATTTGTATGGGCTAGGATGATAAATTGCTAATGGACCCAATTTAATTCATCTATATCTAGACCCAACTCCAGATGTTAATATTATATAGAAGTAAATTACAATATTGATATGATATTTCCTAATATACATTTTTATCTAACATAATATTTGTATACTTATGCATTGAGTACTTGACTAATTTGGGCATGGACCTGATTGATCCTAACCCAGGCCAGAATATAAATCGGGTCCAAATGAAGGGGTCCATACATAGATACTTGGGTTTGTTTCTTCTTGGAACATGATAATTTGTGCTCCATTGACTTCTTAAGTAGGAATGAAAATGAGAAAGTGGTACGAGTTGGGTTGGATCCATGGTGGAGAGGACCTATCCTCGGTCACCAAGATGGATTGGTACCTAAACAGACAAAGGTCCAAGTAATAAGATCTCATACCATTTCTATATTAAAATAAAACAGCCAACTTTTGACCCGTGCTCGATAAAGAATCTAGAACTGGACCCCATACCTGCATATTATACTTATTTATTTATTTATTTATTTTTTTCTTTACATGGGAAGAATAGTAAACTATCCTAATCATAACGCAATATTTGCTTTGCAGGTTGTAAAGTAATATCGGCCCCCAAAAATTTAACTTTACCATGTGTGGCTTGTCAAAGTAAAGTTTCTAAAAACCAAAAAAGTTTAAGTTTTGCTCACCCCACAAAATTTTACCCCATTAAAGACAAGTGGCTACTTTATCACTTAATGAGCATACCTTAATTTACCTCATGAAAACAAAAGCATATTTACTGTATCTAAAGTATATTTTATCTTTACCCAACAATTACCTTTTTTTATTAATTTGATAGTTGCTTTATTTACTGGCAAACAAAGCAAGCATGCCCCAAAGATTATTGTTGGATCGAGCCTTTACACTCTGTAAGAGTGAGATGCCCTTACACAGTATACTTAGTATTTAATATATGTATTATAGGCGTTCAGTCCTTCCATATAAAACCCATAGGCCTAAACTCAAGTTAAATAGTAGTCCAACATTGAACTCATATCTCTTTTTTTTATCAGTAGGGATTTTTTGGTTTCTAGAAGTCGTATTAGGGACTTGTTTCTTAACAAGAATTCAAATAATTTGTGTTTGGTGAATTCATAAATACTTCAAATGTTGTCTCCTACACACAATTTCGAAATCCTCATAGTTAGGAAAGTGGTTGGAAATATTAAGGAGGTTGAAATTCTAAGAATTAAAAAAAATACTTGACTCTTCAAGTGGTTGGAATTCATAATTTGAATGAAGAAATACAGCATTATAAAATGCTAAGGAGACAACCATACCATTATATAATGTTAGAAATTCTCAATATGATAAATTCTCGTTGGGAATTTTATTAGGGCCTGTCAGCATTTACAATGGAAATTTTCCTTGTGAAGAAATATCTAAAAGGGAATTCCAAGTTTCTAGTTTGATACAATTTAAATGGGGAGTGCTTGCTTTGCTTGTGTGTGAAAGGTCAATTTTGGCGATGGGACATCCTCAAATTTTGGATTTTATTTTATTTTTTGATGACGAGAAATTCGCCAACTCCCTTAAGGTTGATTATTGGTAAAATCCTTAATATAGAACATCACCCACTAATATTATGTATCAAGTAAGGCCCCAATAGTTCGAAACTTCAAAATCCTACAAGACCCTTGAGCATTTTTTGAGATTCCACTATATTTGAAAGCATTTGAAATTCTCGAGATCTTTTAAAAAAAATAATGCTAAATGCTTGCAACAAGAGAGAGAGAGAGAGAGAGAGAGAGAGAGACTTTGATATGTAGTTAGGCTTTAAAGATATAAGGAAAATACTATGTTATCTATCCCTCATTTTGTGGTGAGAGATAAATTTTTTTTTAGACTTAACAATAATGAAAAGGTGTCATAAAATGCGATGATTTTATCTTTTTACACATTAGTATTTTTTAAAAATAAAATTACCCCTCACCACCAGATGTCCAACATATAAGGGAAAAACAATGATCCACCTCCACCACATTCATTTTCACTGCAGTGACCGACTTCTCAACGGCGGAATTCATACGTAGTCCAATAAGTCATAGTACATCATGTGTCAAGGCTGGCAGGCACGACGACAGGGTTTCAAACTTACATAAAACAAGACGGGGATTTCTTTCAGACTTGCTTACTACATCATCTACCTGCTTCTGTCTCTAGTGAATTTTAAACAATAAAAGACAAACGGAGAATGGATAAAAACAAGAAGATAAGAAGATTATGGCACTGTATCTCTTATAAAGGTCAGACGCTGACATTGATTGGTCGAACGCACTGTTACTTGGGAAGAATTTTAAAGCATGGATATAATTAATTTCTCTGATGTACTTAGTTGACCATTAGGATGATTCTGTCCACCAAAATCATTTCCAAGGTGACCATGCCCAATTATCTCCCGGGACTAACATGGGACCATTCGTTTGACCGTTTCGGAGTTCTTCAACTGTGACGGCGTTGACAAACAAAACCCCCCCACCCCAAAAAAAACAAAAACAAAAAAAAACAAAGTTGGGGAGGTTTCTGTGTAGGAATTTCATGTGGCATAAATCTCTTATTGACCCTAGCATTTGAAATTCCTTATCCTATTAGTAAGACTTAAGAAATTCAGACTTGTAAATTGTCATTTTAGCCTAATGCTAAAATTTAATTGATCATTTATGAATCCAACTAAGAAATCAAGTAATTTAGGTATACCTGCAACAAGAATTCTCATGCCCCATTTGCATTAAAATATATTGGAGTTAAATACATAGCGTGGTTAAGAATGAAAATCAAAGGTGAATTTAAAAAAACATCAGTATCAAATAGCATACTCTTTTAAACTTATTTTTTTAAAATAAAATATTATTTAATGTTGAATTTTAAAAATTAATTTTAATCTTCATTTTTAATCATGGAATATATCCAATCCCTATATATTCTTACGCAAGCAAAAGATATTTGACCAATAAATAAGCTAAAAGAGTGAAAGTGAATATCCAAACAACAATACATAGTTTACTTTTCACAAGAAAGACTTGGATTAAATTCTAGAAAAGTGAGGAACCCTTCTAATCTTCTCCATCTTATATACTTCATTTCTTATATTATAACCTATTTAATACTTATTCTTTATGTCCCACGTTGCTCTGAATTTAATACAAAGTAGCCGAATAGGCCCATGCCCCGTGGTAACCAAGATAATTGACTTGGAACTATGAGCATGTGGAGGATGGTTCACATAGAACAGTGAAGGGATTGAAATAAGGTAAAAGAATAAGGAGAATGGGATACCCTAGTGGGCTTCGCGGTTCGATCCGAGCTAGAACCTGCAAAGCACAGCTGAAATGTGTGGCGGACACAGAACACCCTTGCGGAGCATTTTAATAGTAACATCGTACAAAGCACAAGGATTGGAGCACCCGGGGGATGATTCTCAGCAAATATATTAGGCTAGTTTAGGACTAAAATAGTTTACTATTCCTCTCATATAATAGTATAAATAAATTTTAAAAAGAATCAAGTGTTATAATATAAATATCATAGGATGGATACCCACGTTGGAACTTACATAAGATAATTAGAGAACTTTTATGAGATAAGAGTCCTACTATAATATGTTTGAAAGTTACAAAACCTTAGTTTCGTGTTAATGACCAAATCTCAGATCCTAATATGAATTCCAGTAAAAAAATTTATTAGAACTAAACTAATCAAACAATCACATATTGAGACAAGAGACACAATTTTTTACATGGAAAACCATATTAGGGAAAAACTACGGGTTACGTTAACTAAGAGTAATAAGCACTATATAAATTAAATATTACAAGAGATACTCATAGATCTCCCCCAGTTGTACCTCAACCTAAGGACTACGACAATCTCGCCGACTCCTTACCATTCACCTTCATCATGTTTGAAATAACCAACTTGAAAGGCTCTTCAAGCTGAATATACTTTGAGAAAGAGTAGATGTGAAGATCTAGAATAGCAACTTCAACACTTCACCATCTCTTCAAGTTGCTCTAGAAAGGTACCATAGATCTCCAATGGATTTTTAGGTTTTTCTTGAGAGAGATGGATAGCCTTAAGAGGAAGAAAACAAATGTATATAAAGGCTCCAATCCATGGCTTTGGTTAGTGCTTAGATCTCCTTTGAATATGGAAATGATAGAGCACAAAATGAGAAGTACGTCGAATATTGGAAACTAAAACTGCATGACACGCTCAAGCAGATAAAAATAACTTACCATTATTTGTCCTTCGTTTGTCAGGCTTGAGTTCATGAGAGATTGGCTTGAGCGCAGGAGGTTCTATCTTGAGATTGAACACACGCTCAAGCTCCTCTCAAGGAATTTGGATTTACTTCATGCAGTCCATTCTATAAAATACATGAGAAACTTGATACCCTGTTTTGTCCATAACCCAGTGAATTTGCCAACACTCAAATGTCCTTACAATGTTACTTAAAGAAGAAGTCTTATCATTCTATAAATAAGACTCCCCTCCTCCTGTTATGTACACACACATCTGTCATTAATAAAATCTCTATTTTTCTGCCTCTACTCCTCTCTTTTCTTGTGTTAAATATTTTAACATAAGGAGAATGAAGGGAAAAGGAGAAAGGAATCGAGTGACTACAAAATTTTTCACATGACGTAAAATTTACTTTCATGAGGAAGATTTATTAATGATCCGGGCTACAAATATTCATAAGCACCTGAATTTGACTTATTCAAGTTAACAAAAGAGAAGACTATACCTTATCCGTTGATTTTTAAAAAAAAACATAGTAGTCCAGGTTATTATCCATCAAATTAATCTTTAATGATTCACAGTTAATCTTTACGTTTCCATCGTTTTAGGTTTGTGCTTGCATTATATATGTAGAGAATTTATGTAGCCGACCCCAATATGGTTGGGATAAGGCTTTGACGATGATGATATATAGAGAGAGAGAAAGGAATTCTAAAAAACTCACCATTTCAAAAAAGAAAGTTTATACCTCTTTCGACATGTCTAATAAAAATCTGTCACCTCACAAGTGCAAAATAAAAATAAGGGATAGCTAATTTTAAGAAGATATTAATGATACGTGTTAAAATCTCATAGGCAAAAAAATGAACCTTTTTTTTTTTTGTGAAAAACACCTAGAGAGTTTTATAGCATAACCCACATATATATAAAGGGTACTTAAAAGGTCCCAATTTAAAAAAGGAGAGTTTCTGCCCCTTTCGACATGTTCAATAAAAACTATCACTTCACAAGTGTGAAGCAAAAAATAAGAGATAGTTAATTTCAACAAGATGTTGATGACATATATTAAAATCTCCTAGGCTTAAAAAAAGGGCCTTTTTTATAAAAAAACACCCAAGTTGTCTTGTAGCATGACCCTATATATATAGGCTTTAATCCTATGAGAAGTGTTCTCATACACCTACCATGAGAACCTTTTATTGGGCCCACTTGTGTGTCCCATTTGGAGATGAGACTTGGAGGATGGAAAGATCTATGTGGGACCACCCCAAATATCAAGTTTGGCCCCAATTGCATATCTCTAACTCTTTCATCTATGGCCCACATATCTAGTCTATTCGAATTAGTACACAGGCAATCCAACAGTCTAGTAAACTCTGATTTGACCAAAACTTGGGGGTGTGACTATTATGAAGTCCCTATATATTGTAAGATTTGGATTAGGTGATAGATGAGCCCTACATCGAATTCTCACAAAAAAGTGTACGAATTAATTCTCATAGAATTATTTCTCTATATATTATATATAGGGGCCTCTTCTTGTGCTACATCCCTTATAAACTTTTAATGCACACTCCTCGGTGGGGCCCATTGTAGGACATTTGCTCTTTTCCTCTTTTGTGCATCTTTCCCCCACCATAAGGTGAGGGACATTTGCATAATTGGAACTATTCATATGAAAAAGACAAAAAGGTACATGAAAAGATGAATGCTCATGCACAAATAAGGAAAGCCATATAAGTATCTCTCACTATATAATGAAAAAAGGATGCATAATAGCATTTTCATATTATATATATATTAAAGCTCTAAGAATGGAAGCATCTGGAGGGTGCCATATTAACACCTCTTATTTTTCTTTTTTTCTAGAACGCCACGTCAGCATCCTAAAATGCTACAATCTCTCCTCCTATAATCTCTCTCCCTCCCTCTTATCTTTTAGGTAATTAGTATTTTTTAAACTTGGATCTTCTAAAATCTCTCTTTTTATCCTCTAAAATTTCTATTTGATTTTCCCTCTTAATATCTAATCACTCCATTTGTCATTCCAAAAATATGTTTCTATTGATAGAATTTAAAATTAGGAAGACTCTCATGTAGTTACTATTATCAATGTCAGCTCCATTGAAATTATTTATTATTAAAGTGGACCATTGTACATTATATTCTTATTAAATTTAAAGTATTCAAAAATAAATTGTAAAAAAACATTAGATTTCTATGTCTTTTATTAAGTGTTTTAGTGTATTGCTGGTAGTCGATCCATTGGGATTAGAATGTTAATTTATTTATTTATTTGATTATTATCAGGTGTTGATGATTTTTGCATGATACTATTAAATTAAAAGAAAAGGAGTCAGCTATTACTATTCAAGTATTTCTCAAATCATGTATGATTTATAATTTTGTATTTTTACGCATATAATTTTATGCAAATAAAGATGTGCTCATGCCATTATCATTATGAATATCATTATTTATGCTGAACAATATTAAAACCTTTAAGATGTACTTGATTTTCTTGGGCTCGGGCTCAGCACGGGCATTGGTGGGCCTCCTCAGGTAAACATTTAAAGTTTTTTATTAAGTTCATAGCTGTGTTCAAGGAGGAGATAGGATTAATCTATGGATATAATAATTAAATTTCTATTTTGCAATAAATATATTTTCTCTAAAGAATTGCTATCTAATGCTTTGGATGTGATTTTCACGATTCTTTCATATGTAGAACTATTTCGGTAAACTCTTAATCGATTTTTCAATTTTAAGAATAAACTAAAATAGGATATATGTTAGAAATGTCACTTGCATTTCTATAAGCTTTTTAATATATTTTTTTATAGTAAATTTCAAATTTTACCATAATTTATTTTTTGGCCCGGGCTTAGCACGGACCTTGGTTGCTAATATATACATATACATATAAGCATCCCTCACTCTATGGTGAACAAATGATGCATACTAACATTTATATATATATATATATTGGAAATATTCAAGTAATAACTAGTTCTCACCATCATTTCATAAGAACTATTGGTGGGCCTACCTAGCAATCCATCCAAACTATGTAAAAACAGGGACTCCCTCCTCCCCTCTCCCCTTTTGATAGTCACTAATCCAAAGGTTTGACACTCATCCTGATGGATTTGACCATTGAATGAAAGGTTGAATTTGTTTTTTAATATGAAGCCATTAAAATTTCGAGCCTTGGATGAAACGGGTAGTGGCATGGGATTGGGGCAAACTTGATTCTTGTAGTGGTCACAAATAAATCTTTCCATCACCGGCCCTTGTCTCATCCCCAAATGGGACCCACAAGTTCTCATAGTAACTCTGTGAAAATAGTTCTCACTAGAACAAAGCCCTGTACAAAACCTCTTCCAAGCACGTAGTGCTCAAGATAAAGTGAGCATCATGTATCAAAATACAAGTAGGGCCCAACTTATGATCTATCCGAGTGGACTATAAAACCTAAAGTTATGAACCCAAACCATTATGCTGAGATTTACATGTAGTATTAGAGCTAACTTTAAGAAAAGAAAATGATTTTCTAAAATATCAATGATCACATACCTTGAGGTTTTTTTTCCTTTTCTTTTTCCTTTTTAGGTAAGCATGAAAAGTCTTTCGTGACCCAATGGTTTGATCATATTTTGAATATATAGGACTTTTAAGCGATGTTTTATTATCAGCAATGTTATAATAGAAAAATTGAAGGTGAAGATCAGCAATTACATAATTCCCTCTTTTTTTTTTTTTTTACTTGTACATAGGGGGCATAATAAATGGACAAAACTACTAGACATATGTCCTTCATACGATGGCAAGGGACACTTTCATTTTTGAAAAGTATTGATGTGCAAAAAAAAACAAAACCATCACACATCATGATATCTTTTTGACCTTGTTAAGTCTAAAAAAGAAATTGCCCCTTACCTTGTTGTGAGGGATCGATGCATAGTGGTCTTTCCCATAATAAATTATCTTAGTCCTAAACAAGCCTACACTAAATCCTACAGATCGTGGGTGGACCTACATAGATGTATGTGGGGGCGAACGCACCAATTAGACCTCATCCACTTTTAAAACAATAGTGAAATTTCTAATTTTGCCTTAAAAATTTAAATGAAAATTCTACATCCATCCCCAAAACCCATATAAAAATTTTATATTTGTTCTCAAAACACAAGCACATGTTTGGGTCAAACCCCTCAACCAAAAACTCTTGAGTCTGCCACTATAAGGACCATCCCAAGCTAGGTGCTCCACCACCTCTATCCTCCCCCAGCGTATGTTTGCTATTGTACTCCATGCCACAAGACACTTGACCTCAGTGCTCTGTTAGTGCTAAGGCTTGATCCTGGAGCCTGTTTGGATAAATGAAGAGTAGGGTAAAGTGAAGTAGATTTTATATGAGGAGTAAAGTAGAGAAGAAATAGGTTAAAGTTAAGGTAGATTACTTCACTTCAATTTATTTGGATGCTTAATATGAAGTGAAATATAAAAATATTTTGGAGTAGAATTGACTTTTACTCAATAAAATTAAAATATTTAGGGTTGAAGTTAAATGAAGTATACATGGGCGGACAACAATACTTCATGTGTTAGGTCAAATTCATCAAAACAGGATAGAGTAGCAATTTTAAGCTGTTAGGACCCATTTAAGTTCACTCTACACTATTGTTTTTGTTCGCAATAGGGTTGTCTTGTGGTTATCATATAATTCCCTGTTATAGTCGCCCATCACTTAGTAAATCAAATGCGGTAATAGACCCATCACCCTTCACCTTAGTTTTCCTTTCGTCATTGATATTCATTTGCTTATAAAACCCCCTCATTGTGAATTCTTAGGAATTTAGTATGAAGCATACAAATGGAGCCAAAAGAAACTATAATCAACGGCGGCCTATTTCTTTGGTCAAGAATTCCTTCCTGTTGAAAATGTTCCCTTCCTATAAATTGATTTCATTTTTTCCCTTAATAAAATTACCAAGCATGGCCAAAATGGCAAATATGCAGGTGGACATAGGTTAAGGCTGGAGGACCCAGATTGCATAATACAGATACATGACAGCATATGTTGGAACGTTTTCTGCTGAGGGACGTGTCACGCATAAGACTTCTGAGCATGAGAGAGCCTGAGGAGGCCCACCTAGGTACACTCTGATCAAGAGAGTAGACAGATGGGAAGCATTGATCATGGATGATGATCTTCAACAAATCTGAACCTTTGATTAATTCGTGGGCCTAGAGGTTTAACAGTTTTTTGGAACAATCCATTTACAGATCATATAGTTCCCATCGATCAGAGTCAAACAGTGGCTGGTGGTAATTCACCGGAGGGATCTTCTAATGAGTATGAGTGGGTTGAATTGATCACAGTGGGCCACACATAAGTGGTGGTGCACACGAGAAGTCCGTGAGGGAATAGCTAGCAAATCATTTTTCTTGTTGGTGTTATGTGCTTGTAATGTAATATCATCGGGCTTGGATTTGGCAATTCGAGTTGATCAACTCTTTAATCGACCTACACAAGCAATTCAAGTCAGATATGATCGACATTTAAGGGTTACTCAATTGGTTGGGAACATAATTATCACCTAATCACACCTGGCCCTGGGTATGCCACTCTTCTTAATTTCTAAGATTCTTCTTTCCACTTGTGTGGGCTTTATTTAATTTTCACTTTTGTGGGCTTCCTCTTCACATGTGTATGGACTCTTTTGGGTCATAGCGTCCTAGGCTGAAATACTAAAAAATAAAACATAAAGAAAAGAATAAAGTTGAAGCTCATCTAAGTTCATACCTAACAGTGGTAATTCACCGGTTGTTGACTTTCTCTGGTCTAAATCACCGGCCCAATCAGCATCTGAGTAGCCGCGCAGTTCCAGGACTTCACCTTGATAACATAGGCGAAGATTCACTGTTCCTTTAATGTACCGCAGAATCCTCTTAACTGCATACCAATGCGGTAATCCTGGGTTACTTAGGAATCTGCTTACGAGACCCACGGCGAATGCAAGATCTGGTCTCGTACACAGCATCGCATACATGATGCTGCCCACAATTTGAGCATAAGGTTTTGATCTCATCATTTCCCTATCCTGCTCATTTGTGGGTCCTTGATCGCTTGACAATTTTGTGCTCCTGCAGATGGGAGTATCAATTGGTTTACAGTTAGCCATATCAAACCTTTTCAACACAGCTTCCAAATAGGATCTCTGTGATAAAGTCAATATCCTATTCGGACGATCACGGGTTATTTCAATGCCAAGGACATACTCTGCCTCACCCATGTCTTTCATCTCGAATCTTGACTTTAACCATTGTTTGATTTCATTTATGGCTTCCAATTTATTACTGGCGATCAAAATGTCATCCACATATAATGACAAATATAAATAACTACTCCCACTGCGTTTAATATAGAAACATGTGTCTGCACTATTGGGGACAAATCCTATTTCACATATGGCCTGATGAAATTTTCTATACCATTGTCTTGAGGCCTGTTTTAATCCATATAATGCCCTATTAAGTTTGTACACTTTGTCCTCATGACCTTGCACCACAAAACCCTCGGGTTGTTTCATATAAATTTCTTCTTCTAATTCGCCGTTCAAGAATGCTGTTTTTACATCCATCTGGTGCAATTCAAGGTCACGACATGCTACCAATGCTACTAAGGTTCGTATGGATTGGAATTTTACAACTGGAGAAAATGTCTCCTCGTAATCTATTCCTTCCACTTGTGTGAATCCCTTAGCTACTAACCGTGCTTTATATTTATCCAAGGATCCATCCTTTTTAAATTTCTTTCGAAGAACCCATTTACATCCAATGGCTTTCCGATCTTTGGGTAGATCTACCAATTGCCATACTTGGTTCTTTTCAATTGATTCCATCTCCTCTCTCATAGCCTCTAGCCAACACTGCGCATCCTGCGCTTTGACCGCTTGAGAGTAGGAGGTTGGATCCAAATCTTGCACGGTTTCTAATAAACTGCAATAATCATCTAGATATACCGGTTGTTTCCTCGCCCGAATCGGTCTGCCAACTGGCTCATCGGGTTGTTCAATCACCTCAAGTGGGCCCTGGCCAGGAATTCTAGGTCCAACGTCCTCTTCGTCGGAACCCCCACTTGCTTGAACCCCCTTGCCCATAGAGATTTCATATAATTCCACACTCTGTGGTCTTACTCTAGGACTGACCGTCGGATCCTCAAGGAAAAACACATCTCGGCATTCCATGATTATCCTATTATCGTGATCATATACACGATATCCTTTAGAATGTAATGGGTAGCCAACGAAAGAACAATTTTTCTTCGTTTTTGCTTGCAGTTTATGTCTTTCCTGTGGTGGTAGCAGGACGTGTACAGGGCAGCCCCAAACTCTCACATGTTCTAATTTTGGTTTAGTACCAGTCCATAACTCATATGGGGTCTTGGGCACACTCTTAGAGGGTACTCTGTTTAAAATATATTGTGCAGTATTTAATGCTTCTCCCCACAAATACAGCGGAAGACTCGCATGGCTGATCATTGACCTTACCATATCCATTAAGGTCCTATTCCTCCTCTCGGCCATGCCATTTTGCTGTGGGGTATATGGGATTGAATATTCATGAATGATTCCCTCACGTGCACAATATTCTTTAAACAGTTCGGAAGTGTATTCACCCCCTCTATCAGACCTAATCCTTTTTATTTTCTTGCCCTTTTGATTTTGGACCTCAGCAGCATATGTTTGGAACATTTTTAATGCCTTATGTTTATATTTAATGAGATACACATAACCATATCTGCTGTAATCATCAATGAATGTAATGAAATAGTCCTCTCCGGTTCTATTGTGTACATTCAATGGTCCACATATGTCTGAATGAATTATGGTCAATATTTCAGAACTTCGAGTTCCTTTCGGAAATGGTTTCTTGACCATTTTTCCACTTATGCATGGTTCACATATAGGATACTCAATTTTACCTAGGTCTGGTAAAAGTCCATCTTTAACCATTCTACTGATTCTGTTTTTATTAATGTGGCCCAATCTCAAATGCCATAACATTGCCAAACCATTCATGCATACATTCACACACACAGAATAATCAGAAGTGGACTTTATTTCATTATGAAGAATATCCAGCAAATACAAATTTTCAGAAAGAAAACCATGGACTAAAACTTGACCGCGCATTCCAATAGTAACCCCATTATCTTTGAATCTAATTTCAAATCCATTCCTTGCCAACTGGCTCACAGAGATGATGCTCCTCCTCATTGCGGGAGCAAAGAAGACATCGGAGAGATAAAGGAATTTGCCGGTTGGTAAGGGAATTTTGACTTTCCCTATCCCCAACACATCACAGAATGTTTCATTCCCCATGTATATATTTTGTTCTCCGGGTTTCATCTCTTTGAATTCGATAAATACAGCCTTGGTCCTTGATATGTGTCTGGTGGCTCCAGAGTCAATCCACCAATTCTTGTCATTGGTGTCCACCATCATGGACTCAGTGACCATCTCAACATAATCTCTGTGTTCTTTGGTCACTTTACCTTGCTGGCTATTCTCACCCTTTTTCTTTCTGCATTGAGAACTAAAGTGTCCAGGCTTCCCACAATTAAAGCAAACACCATTTTTAGGCCCTTTCCGTTTTGGATTGCCTTGAAATTTCTTTTTATTTTTCACATTGGCGGTTAACGCACCGCTATAACTCTTAGTTTTAGCAACCATAGCAGAATTTGTAGGTGTTATACCACGGGCAGCCTGCCTTTGTCCTTCAGCAAGTAATTTTGCTTCAACCTCACTAAGGGTTACACCCTTTTGAAGGCTAAGGGTTTGAGATACATTCTCCCACGAAGGTGGAAGACTCATCAGCAAGTACATGATCTGAAAATCTTCGTCCATTTCTTTTCCCAAGGCTGCAAGGTTACTATGTCGGACCGACATTTTATCAATGTGATCTCTTATAGATGACCCCTCTGGCATCTTATAATTGACATATGCGCTAAATGCCTCCATTAAATGTGATTTGGAGGTTTCATCATACTTATCCATGGCATAGTCCCAGATTTCTTTTGCTGTGGTGAAGTGCTCAAACTGTTTCACCAACTCACTGGATATGAATCCAATCAATAGATGCCTCGCTGATTTATTATCAAAGACCCATTGCTCATATAATTCATGGTCCTCCTTAGAGGCATCATCAACGGGCTTAGGCACCGGATCGGATTCAATCACATAAGTTAATCCGTCAAAATGCAGCAACGCCTCCATCCGACGCTTCCACACGGCTAAGTTCTTGCCGTTAAAAATATCAGCCTTTGCAAGATCATGCAGGGCTGATTTGGAAGACATGATTTCTATTTATTTTTAATTAAAGGATGGGTTAGATACCACTGACCGTATGAGGAGAAAATACCACCCTTTTATTTGAATCACTGGATCGTCTTCCTTTTGATACCAATGCGTAGATCTGCTCGCAAGGATTCCGTAGAAGGAGACGGATCGTCGATCTGACTCCGGATGGTCAAGATATCGCAGGTGGAAGATTTGACGGTGATCCGCGCCTCTGCCTGTGTCAGCCGTACGATTTGTTGACTGAGGCAGTAACTTCAATCACACTGTCTCGGTGCTAGGGTACGCGTGTGGTGAGAGAATGAACAGGAGTTGCTGTTGCAATGGCCTGTTGATTTTTGACTCACTTGGCTCAAAGCCAATCACAAGCCGATCCAAAACAAAAAACACGTAACACGTGTTGCCTTGCCTTGCCTTTTGTCAGGAAACAAAACAAGAGGAAGACGACTATGAGGACATGTCCGTTGAAAAATAAACAGCGTCTGACGGTTTGTAGAAAAAGAACAGAGGAAAAGAAAAGTCTTTCCTTTGTATATGATTTCTTTAATGTCTCGATTCTCGTGCAACTTCAAAAGAGAGAGAGAAGTAGTTTTCTTCTTCCTTTACGCTCCAGATAACACTGTTTATGTTACAGAAACGCGGAAACGAAGACAAAGTACGGGGCTTCAAGAAGGAGCTTAGATCTGCTAATATTCACGTTGCCTCTCCAAAATCTGAACCGATAGAATGCATCGAACCTGGCTTTGATACCAGTTGATGGATCCGGATGAGGAGACTCCGTCACGCGGCCGGAGATCTATGTGCGTTCCGGTGATGGGAAGCTCCGTGGATCTCTTCGCCTCTTATCTTTCCTGCGGGAATGGAGAGAATAATGAATCGTCCCAAACCCTAGGGCTCCCTTATCTTTATATAGACAAGTCCCGAAGAGTCACACTTACTAGAGACATCTTCCACCAGAAGCCCACATCCACTGATCCTCTTGGGAGTCTTATTATGGGGCCCAGATCAAGTCTTACACTAAAGTGGGATTGCATCTCTGTTGGCATCTGCCCTGCTTGATCTGACGTGGGACCCGTGGCATGCGGGCCACACGATTTCCTACAGATACATGACAGCATATGTTAGAACGTTTTCTGCTGAGGGACGTGTCACGCATAAGACTTCTGAGCATGAGAGAGCCTGAGGAGGCCCACCTAGGTACACTCTGATCAAGAGAGTAGACAGATGGGAAGCATTGATCATGGATGATGATCTTCAACAAATCTGAACCTTTGATTAATTCGTGGGCCTAGAGGTTTAACAGTTTTTTGGAACAATCCATTTACAGATCATATAGTTCCCATCGATCAGAGTCAAACAGTGGCTGGTGGTAATTCACCGGAGGGATCTTCTAATGAGTATGAGTGGGTTGAATTGATCACAGTGGGCCACACATAAGTGGTGGTGCACACGAGAAGTCCGTGAGGGAATAGCTAGCAAATCATTTTTCTTGTTGGTGTTATGTGCTTGTAATGTAATATCATCGGGCTTGGATTTGGCAATTCGAGTTGATCAACTCTTTAATCGACCTACACAAGCAATTCAAGTCAGATATGATCGACATTTAAGGGTTACTCAATTGGTTGGGAACATAATTATCACCTAATCACACCTGGCCCTGGGTATGCCACTCTTCTTAATTTCTAAGATTCTTCTTTCCACTTGTGTGGGCTTTATTTAATTTTCACTTTTGTGGGCTTCCTCTTCACATGTGTATGGACTCTTTTGGGTCATAGCGTCCTAGGCTGAAATACTAAAAAATAAAACATAAAGAAAAGAATAAAGTTGAAGCTCATCTAAGTTCATACCTAACATGAGGAATGCTCATATGCATCTATCCCTAGTTATCGGGTGAAGGACATTTACATGGCTTTCCCTCTTTGCACATCAAAATGCTCTTTTTGCATATGAACATACATGGCTTTCCATTTTTTACAGATTAATATTATCAATTATGTAAGTTTCTTTCGCCCTAGAATAAGAGATGAATGCATATGAATATATATATTTTAAAACATAACCATCTAAATTATGTAATTCTATAGATAACCCACCTTTTCAGTGTTTATTTCTAAGGTAGCATGTATAACCCAATGAAACATAGTTACGTATTTAAGTGGGAGTGTGATTCACTCCTGCCCGTGTTTCCCAAATTTGGACATCACCATTGTCACAGTCATGTTGATGCCTTCAAATTTAAAGGGGCCCCGCTATTTTAAGAGACCCCACACTTCCTTGACCGTCATATGGGAAAGTTCACCAATGGCATGAATATTTTTTATTTGGAAGCTCACTTATAAAGTGAATTCAAAGTAAATGGTCTTTTTCTTTAGCTTGGTTGACCAAGTAGTTAGAATATTGTATGTAAATGGCTTCCATCAGGGTTTGAAACCTAATTGGAGGTATGAGATTAGGCGCTGGTCATTTCTAAAATACAAGAAAAGTGAGAAATCTTATAAAAATGCTATCAAATTTTAAAATCCACCTTCTTGACTTTTATCATTGTGTGTGGCATGTGAAGGAACTCTTTTGACTTTTTGATTAAAAAGTAGATGTCTTTTTGTCTTTTAAAGATAAATGAGAGATTGACTCTTTCCCTCTTTTTTTTTTTTTTTTTTGAGAAATTAAAAGAGGTGATTTTTGAAATTCTATATTTTTTTAATAAGACCCTTTTTTTTTACTTGTCTCTTAAAGTGAATTACCAAACGGGTCTAAGAAGGGACTCCAATGGAAGACTGCCAATGTGCCTACGAAGTGAATTACCAAACAGGCCTAAGAAGGAAATTCCTTATCATTTGGAAGACTGCCAATGGAGGAAGCATCAAATTGATTTTTAAACTAAATCGGTGGAATGGAGGAAGCATCAAATTGGTTTTTAAACCAAAAGGGTGGACTCTGGGGCTGCTGCGAAATCTGATTTGGTCCTTAATAGGGGGATGAACCTGGTATTTTTTGACTGTTGTTTTGTCAAGGGATGACTCCGTAGCATCCATGGCAGATTCTCCTTTCAACAAACAGACTAATGAGAGCATAAGAAGGCAAGAATAAAAAATTAACCATATGAATGGGCAGCTATTTCCAACCTTCTAGTTCCTATGTCCCACTCCTCTCCTCTCTTATTTTATCACTAAGCTCTGTCGGTTAGACAGATTCAATCATGGGTCCTTGATAATTGAGCATTTTATAAATATTTTTTTTATCAACCCCACAATTACAGATTAGCCGAGATTGAAAATATATATATATATATATATTATCAAGTTGGAAGCATGATTTTCCTCTTGTAAAATTCAAGTGTTTTTGCTGCACCCCACGTGTAATTTTCTTAATCATTTCACAGGGAGAAGATTACATTGAAACTTTGTAAAGCAAGTGCAATGATGTTTTTCGGTAAAAAAAAGTTAGATCGTGATTTAGAATATTTTTTAATTTCTCTCTTAATTGATGTCGTTAATAACGACTTTTCAACCCCAAGCGCCTTTGAAATTGGACTGGTAGATATGGCTTATGCGTGTCTAACCATCCCCACATAAATTACGTAGATTATCCAATTTGAAGAAGATATTTCTGTATATTATGTAGAGTTCAACTTCATAAAATGTTAAAGTTCTCATAAAAATCCATAGGATATCTAAAATCTAGTAGAGTTTAGATTCTTTTCAATTGGAATTTGAAGTTATTAGTTGGTAGTAATAATGCGTAGTGTTTTCTTCTTTTATTTGGATCTTTGGCATGTCTAGAAGTATCTAGCCCACTGGAAAAAAACTCTTTATCTCCCTAAAAATCTGACACTTTGCTGTGTCACTCACAATCTCTGCTACCATAAAAACTCACACGCACACCCATTACAAAAGTTCGTAGCCAACAAGGTTGGCCGGGGAATTGATCTCCGATCATCCTTGTGGAAAAAGGGCTAGGAGTGTTCAGGAGTCGGGTTGGGCAAGGCCAAGGCATATTTAGGCTCAGCCCAACTTTAAAAACACTGGCTCACTACAGCTCGACACGGGCCTTAAAAGTAGGCCCGAGCCCACCCATTTAATCAATTGGGCCAGGCCTAATTTGGCTTTTTATCAATTTTATAGAGTAACTATTTGTACTATTTAAATTAAATTACATTCATTACTTACATTGGCCGCGTTGGGCCTGTCTTTGGGCTTTCTATCACTTAATCCAAGTCCGATCCAATTATTAAATGGGTCCTAATGACATATCCAAGCCCACCCAAAGCAGGCCAGGCCCAATAAGGGTCGGGCTGACCCAGCCCATGAGCACTCCTAAAAGTGGCTTCTTAGGTGCCACTAAATCAAGAGTGAATTGGCCACTAACAAATAAGTTGAAAAAAAAAAAAACTGTTTCCTACATGTCTTCCTAGTTTCACCTTTGAATATTTTGAGGATCTTAACTTGTTTACCTAAAACTAATTGTTGAGACTTTCGTAATTCATGAATACTACTTTCTTTAATCATAATTGACATAAAATCTTAGTCAATTCGTAGAATGATTCTTATATTAAAATAAATACAAGAATCATCTACTAGACATATATCTATGGAGGCCCTTTGCCAAGTACCAGGTGAGCACCACTTTCAAGTGGGGCCACTTGGGTATGAGACCGGGGGGATCGAAATATTTCCCTTCCACCTACCTATGTATGGTAACGAATGCTCAAATCATCATCTTAACCACTTGATCAATGGCTGACAAATTTTCATCATCCAAAATAAATGTAAGCTAATCCAATGGTTTAATCAAATTGGATGGATGCAAAAATTGGGATCAACAATTATCATGGGAGTCCTTGTTTTATGATCCACTTGGATGAACATAAGTTGAGCCCACTTAGTGTTTTGGCACGTGTGCTTACGTTATCATGAACATACATGCTTAGAGGAGATTTTCGCATATATATATTATATACATGTGATTTTCAGTCCACATGTGTGAGACCTCAATTCGGCTGAGTAATTCCTTGAGGTAAGATCAAACCAGAGCTTAGATTCGTGAGCTTGTGAGTAAGATAGGGAAATCCACAAGGGGTAACGTTGAAATGCTTCGATTAGCCCCACAATATGTGTTCAAGCCCCACATCAGAAATATTCAAGCCCCGATCATGTGCTAGCTCAACATCTCACATTTTAAAGTCATGGGGCCAAAGATCCAATAAAGACTCCACAATTAAGAGTGCTCAAGCAAAAACAATATTAGGAGGACTTTCAAAGCAAATCCCATGAAGGACAACCAGGCCTCGTGTCTCATGCATAATTCATTATATATATTAAAGCTGTAAAAACCGAGGCCTTTGGAAGGTGCCACGTTAGTATCCTTATTTTTCCTTTTTCCTAGAGCGCCATGTCAGCATGTTTTTGAAACTAATTGATAATTGTGCAACACAAATGGAAATCTCGGCCTATCACGGATTGAAATCATTTACATGAATTAAAGAGATTGTTTGCTAACCCATTAAAACATGGATTGAAATCATTTACATGATTAAAATCATTTACATAAATTAAAGAGATTGTTTGCTACCCTATTAAAACTACTGGATCACGTGTAACACAAATGGAAAGTGGAGTGTTTTGTGATATTGTGATAGGATTGAGATCATGAAAAGATTTTATTTACACTTTGATTTTCTATATTAGGCTATAAATGTTAGCCCCGTCAATCACTAAAATCTACCCCATTAAAACTAATGGAAAACGTGTAATAAATACTAGCCCCGTCAATCACTAAAATCTACCCCATTAAAACTAATGGATAACGTGTAACACAAATGGAAAGAGTGTTGTGTGACACTGTGATAGGATTGAGATCATGAAAAGATTTGATTTACACTTTGATTTTCTATATTAGGATATAAATGCTAGCCCTCTCAATCACTAAAATCCAAGGACAAATCTTGAATGAGTACCCCTAATATGTGATACTCATTTTTGGCAATTGGTTTGTCCGAACCATCCAATCCATAAGACTTCCTACCCTAAGAGCAGCAGGCCAGCAAAGGCCCTAGCGGTTTCATTCTCTTCTTCCAAGGGCCTACGCCTTTATCCGGATAGTAGGGGGCGCAGGGAACATCCAAGCCAAGACCTCTTCCAGTACCAGTTGGGAACTCGTCAAAGTGAGCTCCTTTTTTCATAACAATACTAAATCTGTATTAATGTCTTACTTTAGATTTGAAGGTCACTAACATTTTAGACAACAAAAGCACCAAGCTAATCTCACAAAGGGTCTTTTCTCTTTGTTCGCCTCACGGCTTTAATTATGTGGATCATCAGGCAAGTCTATTTTTCATCACATATTTATTTATATTTCATTTTTTTTTCTTTACTATTGCACACCTTTGTATTTTTTCATTTGATGTTGACAAAAAATATATATATATATACACAACTACCAAATTTTATAAATATACCTAACCCGTGCTAACACAAATACCAAATTTTATCTTTCAATTGATGTTTTTTATTTTTCGATAGATCAGCCTGAATTTTATTTAGAAATGTTGATGGTTGTGTAAAATAATCCTATTAATTTGTATTAGATAGCATGATATTTTTATGATTGTTATGAAAGTCATGTAACAAAAAAAATACACAAATACCAAATTTTATAATATGATGTTTTTTCTAAAAATAATTTAGAATTTTCTTGCCTTAAATAGGATTATATAGCTTTTAGTGAAGAGGCAAATAATCCCTACTGTTAGCAGTAGGGATTATTAAGTCACCATGATCGTCGAGGAAATAGATTCACTAGCACCGCTCCGTGGGCTTCTATTCCAGTTCTAGAGCAAGTAGCATCCCTTGGAATAACTACCCACCCCGCATCTCACCTTTTTCCGGCCTTCCCCTGTGTTTTAGAGCATTCATCCTATTTAACACATGATAGTATTAAATTCCTTCTTTGTTCATTCCTTTTTTGTTAACCACACTAATTTTTTAAATTCCTTCTTTCAGAACAATTCTAAATTTGTATTAATGTCTTACTTTAGATTTGGAGGTCACTAACATTTTGGACGAAAAGAGCACCAAGCAAATCTCACAGAGGGGTCTTTTCTCTTTGTTTACCTCACATGTTTAATTGTGTGGATCATTAGGCAAGTCTATTTTTCATCTCATATTTATTTATATTTCATTTTTTTCTCTACTATTGCACACCATTGTATTTCTGGTGAGATTATGTGTAACACTCCGACCCGATTTGATCCGGATTAGTGGGTAATTGCGTGTGATTCTCTTGTTAAGTGTGTTTTGATTTTGCTTTTCTTTGGTTTTGAGTCATGGATAGATCGTTTGGGTTGAGTTTGACCTGGTTTAGGTAATTTGAGCCCTTTTTCGTAATTTTGGCTTTTGTTTGACCTTGTCAGCTTTGCTCCATTTTGACGTCATCGCGTGTATTTTGTTGAGCTTGTCGATCTTCGTAACTGTCTTGGATCCGAATGATTTCGTTTGCTTTCGTTGGATCGTCAATTGACTTAAACTGGAAATTGTGTAATCTGTTTGGACTTGTTTGTAATTTGGATTCCTTTTATCTTATAAAGATCCTACCTACCCTCTCTCTCTCTCTCGTTCTCTCTCAATTTGTCTCTCTCTCGTTCAGCTCTCTTTCTTTCTTCTTTCGTTTCAGTCTCGTGAGAAAGAAGAGAGCAGTGCTTGTGAGTTTGTGGTGTGTTTCCAGCGGATTGAGCCAAGCAACGACTGTCGTGTGTGTGTGATTTCACTGTGAGGCAAGTATAAGCACAAGTAGCATGAACACTGATTGGTATTGTTTTGATTGGTTGTATTCTTACTCTTTGTGTACGCATCATTGTTATACAGCCCTATTGAGTCAGTTTTGCTCTTGTCTTTCTGTTTACAGTCGAGAGTTAGCTGTCTGTATGTCTGTAACTATTTCAGGAAATAGATTCAGTGCACTCACGGTTAAACCGTGAAATGTGCTATGGCTGAGCCTTGAAATGTCTTACGGCTAAGCCGAGACCCAACCGTAACCCTAACCGTAGAACAATACAGGATGACATTTGAAATAACTGAGAGTTGACAATTTGCTACTCTTCTACGGCCCAGCCTGATCTAAGCCGTACATTGTGCTACGGCTAAGCCGTGGAACTGGATACGGCTGTGCCGTAGAGCAAATTACGGTTGAGCCGTAAATGCGTATGAACAGTTTGGGAAACCTCGGCTCCGCCGCAGTGCAGATTACGGCTAAGCCGTAAGATGCCTACGGCTAAGCCGTAAGGTCACCTACGACTACACCATATAATCCTAAGAACTGAATAAAAAGACTAGGCTTAAGAAAGAGACCATATATGACTTTCATGTTAGAAGGTAGACGAACCTAACACGCCTAATGGAATGTCCAAATGACATGAATGATCGTGAGGGCTGCGTTTCATTCATGTATGTTATCCAGTTGTTTAGCACCTTCCCATGGGTGTTGATTTAAGGAATTTTGGTACACATTCGGGATCGAATGCAACACTCTGTGATTGACAACTATGTATCGAATACCTTAAAACTACATCAGCATGCATGGGTAGAAACACTGGATAAATAGGTTAGGATTGGCTAATAATTGACCTTGATTCGTCAAAGTAATCTGATCTGTATAGCATATTGACTTCGGTTATGCCATCTTATGTGTTCTGCGCTGGACCTCTCAATTCTGAGGGAAAGGCAGCAGCCCCAGAGCGAAGCCCGGGCAGGACCATTCTGTTACTGTGTTTTTATCATTGCTCCGGTGGCGTACTTGAGTCAGTGATTATTGTTATCTATACTCATTCGTCAGTGCTTCTTTGCATTGGTTATTCGTATCGCTATGCGCGTTGAGTATCAGTATAGGTGATGCACTTCCTATTGTTCGTTCATGTGATATGTGATATGATTGATTGAGGTGCATCATCTGATTTGATTGTGATTGTTACATGGCACTACTGAGCCTCAGCCTCAGGATATCCGACGGGGTTGACTTTGGTTTAGTTTATGTGTTTGCCTATGCAGAGTGTTCTGTCCTGGAACTCCAGACCCCGGGAAATAGAGACCCATGCGTACCTTGGCCCGGTTGCTGGTGTTCTCATTCCGACTACTCTCGAAAGGGAGAATATGGCCAATGTAGTAGCCACTTTGACTGTTATCTGTTTATGATTCTGATAGCATGCTTATTCAATTGCACGCTTTGCTTAGTATACGAACATGCTTACTATGGATCTTGCATTGTGACTTTTGCTCATTAATAGACACAATTGTGTTATCTTCTTGTGGCTTATATTTTGCTAAGTCATTGTACTTATGAGTTGTTATTGGTGTTGCAGGCTCAGATCCATCTCCCGATCCTGCGTCGGTCGGCCCTACTCCAGGAGAGGCTCGCGAGGCCCCATCCGGCCTAGAGGAGTGGACTTGCTCCATTCTCTAGAGAGCGGTCTGCATCATTTTGTTATCCCATTTCATTTGAGTTTGGATCCAGTTGGGGGATTTTTTCTGTATTTTGTACCATGGGCTTGATTGATAGCTGTATTTTGACTTTTGTGTAGAGCCCTCTACATTGTTATACGTTCTTGTATTTGTTCTTGTAATCAGTCTAATGCTTTTGTAATCCATTATGGTTTTGTTCTTGTGGTATGCCTTGATACGTACAGCTTCCGCGTATACTTGTTGCACGTGTGATTGATCCCTTGTGTGTGTATGCTTGGACGAGGTCTAGGTGTACATGCACAGGAGTACGTATGTCATTGGTTAGGTTTTCTCTAACCCGATTCTCTAGGCTCGGATTGTGACATTATGCTGCTCTCTCTCTCTCTATATTTTGTTGTACCATTACTACTGCTGCTATTGTTATTTGTTGGTTGCTTAGATGCTAAGTTAATGTAAGTTGCAAGTCACCACCATAAAGCTCAAGCTGGAATGAATTTGAAAAATTCCAAAAGTGCCACTCAAAAACTTCCATTTTTATTTTGTTGGGAGGGGAATTGGTTCTGCTTTCTTAGATGCGCTCACACTTCTGCATTTAAAAAAAAAATAAGTGTTGACATTGCAATCCTTCAACTACATTCAACTTTGAGTAAGAGTTAAAACATTGCGAAAAGTGGTTACTCAATGAAACAATGGAAGACGAGGCATTTTTTGCGCCTTCTCATGTATAAAATATTAAGGTTGGACACTTGTAGTTCTTTATATAATTATCATCATTGCCAGCATCACTAAAGTCTTATCTCGGAGTTCTACTTGATACTTAGTTTGAATATAAATTCTAATTTAGTATTCAATTTGGACGAGGCTTAACCTATACACCACACGAGCTTTATATGTGCTAAGCCTAGGCATAAAAAATTAGCCCATAAAAAATTTATAAACTCAATTTGGATTTATAAAATTAATCTTAAAAACAGGAGGGATTATTTAGTCGCTATGATCCTTTTAATGGCTAACAATTTTAATATTAATTTTTGCCTAATTTTAAACATTTTTAGTCTTTTTTCTAAAAACTCTTTAAAAAATACTAATGTATTCTTTTTTTATAGATTTAGAGTTTATTGATAGTTGTCACTATGATCCTAAATTTTATTGATAGTACGGATTTTAAGTCACTATGGTCCTTTTAATGGCTAACAATTTTAATATTAATTTATGCCTAATTTTAAAAATGTTTAGTCTTTTTTTCTAAAAACTTTTTAAAAAAATACTAATGTATTCTTTTTTTTTTTACAGATTTAAATTTTATTGATAGTCGTAAATAAAGAAAAACTAATAAATGCACCTATAGTTTTTCTTCATTATATATATCTACTAATGTATTCTTTTTTTATAGATGTAGATTTTATTGATAGTGGGGATTATTAAGTCACTATGATCCTTTTAATATATCTACTAATGTATTCTTTTTTTTACGACAATATTTATTTCATTTGAAGATAGGATCAAATATGAATATTTCAACTTTGGACAACGAGCTTCCAGTAAAAAGGATAGAAGAAATAAATATCAATCGTGAGGCAAATTTCTTATTATCACATATAAAACAATGTGAGTCATTTATACCTTTCAAATTAATGAATGATATGATAATTTTATCATTTTATTTTGCTAAATTGTTCTGTTCTTTTATCTACAGTTTTGCAAAACAAAAATTAGTTAGACCGCTGCAAACATTGGACCAAGTACTTCATCTGGACAATTAGAGGCTCAACATGTTCAACCAAAAGTTATTTCATTCCTATTTCCACTTTCTACTTAAAACTAAATGTACAATATGTTCTCAAATTTTTTATTTTTATATTTTACATTTACATTATTAATTATTCCATCATGGACGTTATTAACAAAAGTGAACTATGTTTTAACCCTCCCTCCTACTTATCTTTTACTTGCTTATCTCAAACAACTATTTCTGAGGTAGATTTTACACTTACATTGTGAGATTTATTTATTTTTTTAGGATCCGGGCTTCGCACGAGCCTTTATTGCTAGTTATTATATATTATAACAATACCCTTTTTCATGGGAGGGTGACACGTGGAGCAATTCTCTTCATGAGAGAGCGACACGTGGCGCAATTTAAGGATTCCATCCATATTAGGTAAATTCTATCCATGCCAAATCTCTAAAATCTCTCAATTTTTCTAAAATCTCTCTTCGGTTTTCTATAAAATCTCTTCCTCCCTAATTTCTCTCTTTCATCCCTCTACAACTTCATCCCTATCTATTCTCTAAAGGACTTGTACCCCTAAAATATAAAATATCTCTCCTCTTCTCTAAAATCTCTATAATATAAAATCTGTCACATACCTCTTTCTATTATTTTTCTAAAATCTCTCTCTTCAATGGCACTTTACTATAAACTCAAACTCTATTAAAGGAAACTCTTTAAACTCTTCCTGCAGTTTTCATAATTTAATCTAATATCACGATTATTATTAAAGTGGATTCCAATAATAATGGCCATTAGCAGTTAAAGATTATCAAATGGGGTCCATCGATACTGGCTTCCGATCAAAGTTGGCAACTTCAATGACCAAATTTTAAAATTAATGGATATATTAGGTAGGCAATGTATATGCAAGTGTTGTTCTTTCCTCTTACATCTCATAATATAAGATTCAAATATAACTATTATTATCAAATTGGGTTCCATTGATAATGGTCATGAACAGTTAAAGATTATCAAATGAGGTCCACTGATAATGGCTTCCGATCAAAGTCGGTTACTTTAATAACAAAAGATGTGAGTCTAGGAACGGAAGCCCATTAGTCAACTTAATATAACCTTGATAAAATTAATCAAATTTGACAAGTGGAGGAAGATACACCCTTAACTATTGATCCCACCATATCCATATGGCCCCAAATATAACTATGTAGATATAATCCAACCAACCATCTACATGTACACTTGAGAGATTAATGTTTTTTTTAAAAGATTTCAAAAAATATTCAAACTGATCCATTTTATGGGATGCATGGAAAGACTCCATCAAAGTGGGCTACAAAAATTCAACTTGGTGAAAAAAGGAATTGAGACTCCTTCTCAATAGTCCTATAGTCCAAGTCCAATTCAGATAGCATAAAAAGGAAATCTAAAATTTATATGCAATGGATACTGGCTGAACCTTGGAAGTTGGAATATGCAAAGTCCACTGGGTTGCGCCAAAGTTTTTTTTAGTAGTACTCTTATTCATGGTTATTGAACATTGTCCCACTACATCTAACAAATCCTTCTTATCCATTAAAGCTTCCCAATTAAAACAAATCATAAATATAATTCACCTTTTTAGAAGGAAGATTGCATGGCAGCCATCTCAGTGCCTCTCTCTCTGTGGAATCCCATCTCAGTGCCTTTCTCTCTTTCACAAATTTCATCTTTTAAATAGGGATTTGCTATATGAAAGAAAAAGGGACTCAGTACATTTATAAAAAAAAAATTAAAAAATGCTTAAACAACCCCACCCTCTTCTCTCCCCACTCACTTTCCCCTCCTCTCTCCTCCCCTTCCTTACCTCCCCCGCTCGACCACGATTAGCGGCTTCGGCAGAGGTCGAGTCTCCCTCCCTCCCCTCTTCCTCTTCCTCCATCTTCCTTTCTCTCCCTCTCCCTGTCTCTTCCTCTTCCTCTCCCTCTCCCTCTCCCTCCCCCTTTTTCTCTCTCTCTCTCCCACCTTTTTCCCCCTCTACTTGATCTCCCTACTGCTGGGAGATTGAGGTCTCCCTACAACAGAGAGATCCAAGCTCCCTCCTCCCCATTCCCATTCCCATTCCACAGTCGCCCCCCACCTCCCTGTTCGACCAAGACTAGCCGAACATTATTTTTTTGTTCGGTTTGTTCAGCCCTGCAAGGAAGAACAAAAGTTTAATGTTTGGCCTTGCAAAGCCAATTAGGTCAGAAATGGAATAGGGAGAGGAGAGGAGATAAAGAAGGGGAGGAGAGAAGAGAAAGAAAGAGGGAGGGGAGGGAGAGGGAGAGAAAGGAAAAGGGAGAGGGAGAGGGAGGGGAGTGAGATTCGATGGCTCCCTCCATTGGAGCTACCGACGATCATCGGAGGGGGAGGTGGGAGAGGGGATGAGGGGGAGGCGAGGAAGGTGAATGAGGAGAGAATAGGGTGGGGGTAGTTTAGGCATTTTTTTGTGAGTGTACTGAGTTCCTTTTTGCTTTCATATAGTAAATCCCTTTAAATACAATATAGGTGACAATCTAACTTGGACTGTGTGAATCCACTAAATTTGACAAGGTACGTATGTCATGCTCCTAACTACATCTTATTTTGAATTCCTTTTAATCGATTTGGGTGGCGATTTTGTTGCAAAGATAGTGGATTATTTTTCTTCTTTCTTATACCAAGCAATCTATATTTAACAAACGACTTTAATCGTTCAGAATGATGCCTTAATTTATTCCACTACTATGGCAACTAAGATGAGTTAGCACAGGCCTTTGCGTTGGTCCCGAGCCCTGCAATGCTATATATATAATAAGAATAGCCCTTTGTAAGAGAAAATTCTATTTTTACCTTTTAGAATTGATTTAAATAGTTTTATTTTAGATATTGACCTAGACTTTGAGCACCCTAGCCTAACACAACCTAACCATTGATAGTGCAATGCCGGGCAGAGCCTAATTAGTTTAAGATCTAGACTTGAAATTACCTATGTAAAACCCTATATCAGAGCCAAATTGTAAAACATGCGGGCTAGGTCCATCCACTTGACAAATATATGTTTGAATTTGAGATATGTGCAGGGCCTAATAATATATATAATATATATTTTTTGTAATAATCCTGAATATTATGACTAATAATCAAAAGCTTCCATTTTGCAGAAGGTCTACCACATGTGCCACCATAATCCTCTTTATAGCTCATAAGCAAATGGCCATTGATGTAATTATTCTTCTAAGTCTAAAACACCCCTCTTTAAAAATTATTCATAGTAAGAAGATTGGTTGACCTTATGAGTTTTTGTACATTAGATTATTCCATCTATTTTTTTTCTATATAGTTTTTTCCCTTTATTGGGTTTAAGGATTAAATAAGAAATTATCTAACTTTTTTCTATTCTTATTCTAATAAAACTCTACGGCTACATTATTTTTTTATTTACTTTCTAATATGATATTTATTTTTTCGAGAGTGCACTAAAATATTTAAAATTATGTTTGTGTAATGAGTTTTCTGTCAATATTAATGTACAATTCATTTAAATATTTATAAATATTTTTAGTTATAAATAATGCAATTATTAAACAAGGCCCGCGCACTAGTGTATATTATAACAATACCTCCTTTCGTAGGAGCGAGGCACATGGCGCAACTCTCTTTATGAGAGGGCAACACGTCACAAAATTTAAGAATTCCATATATATTAACTAAACTCTACTTATGCCAAATCTCTAAAATCTCTCAATTTTCCTAAAATCTCTCCTTTGTTTTTTAATAAAATCTCTCCCTCCCTAATTTCTCTCTCTTTTATCCATCTACAACATATGCAAGGAAGGGTGGAGCCCACTGATGTAGTATGCATTCCATCCATGAACAAGTAGGGTAGCAGAGGTGTTCATAGGATGGGCTGGGCTAGGCTAATGCATATCCGGTCCTAGCCCAACTTTAGAATTATTGGCCCACGCGTGGGTCAAGCCCAACATTGGCTATAAGAGTTAGGCCTGAGCCCGCCAAGCTAAATTGGGATTTTTAATCAATTATATGGCTATTTGAGTAATTGTTTATATTAATTAAATTAAATTATATGCATTCATTACATAGGTCGGGCCGACTTTTGGGCTTTCATCACTTAATTTAAAATCAGTCCAATTATTAAAAGGGCTTTAATTACATATCCAAACCCGCCGAGCTTGGGTTGGCCTAGCTCAGGATCACCCCTAAGAGGGGTGGTGTGTAGCAAGTAATTTTTCTCATCAAAATCCTCTCTTTGCTTATTTTTCATGTATTGGAAATGTATCATTAATGCAATGTTCAAGTATGTGGGTGAGCTTGATGGGCAATTTTTTTTAATCAGCGTGTGTCATATAAGTTGGGGATCACTTCCATTTCATTAGCTACTGTAGCATAGTTGAGGTAATTAGATATTGAAATTTCTATTTTAATTCTTTCTTAGTTGAATAAGCAATAACACTACTACATAATGAGAGAATAGTCAACCAAAATTAAGTGGCCAGAGTTTGTGCCACTAGATTTATCTTTCTTACCTTTTTTTTTGTATAGTTTAGTAATAGAAAATTTAAGGAAGAAGTTTTACTAAATTTTTTTATTTGGTTTTTACCTCATTCAGACTCTTAAAACCTATTTAAAATTTATTAATTTTCTCTTACGATTATATAATAATAATAATAATAATAATTATTATTATTATTTAAATATCATTATAATCACTACAATGTTCTTTTTTTTTCCTCTCATTACTAGCTACAATCATGGCTTTGGTATTTTCCTTTCTTATTGACCATTTGTTTCAAATAGTTATATCTTTTATTTAAGATTTAAGACTATTCTTGAGTTCATATATCGCTTCATTTTATATTATTTCATTAGTATCCCAAATCAATATATGATATAGAGATTTGTTATTGGTTTAAGATTTATACTCTTATAAATCAACAACTTCAACTAAAAATTTTGCATGATTGATTTGTAATTTATGTTAATTCATTACACCTTTTTTTTCCTTTTTCTTTTTTATAGAATTTGACATAGTGAATTTCAAAACGTTAAATAATATATTTATATATTTTCTTTATTTATTATATCATCAAGTATTTTGGCTTTTTTGGCATGTATTGGGCACAGCCCCTGGATTGCTAGTTATATATATTATAACAATATCCCTTTTGCAAGAGGGCGACAGATGGCGCTTCTTTGTTACTAGAGAGCGACACGTGGCACACTTTTAATAAAGTCCTAAGATTCTTTTCTCTTTGAAATCTTCAAATACAATCTAATTCCAATAAATAAGGATCTTAAATTAAGAATAATATTCTCTATATCACTCAAACTCTTTTATTTTTTATTTAAAAAAAAAGCTGTATATGTATAATGTATATATATCAGTGATTAGGTGCGCATGAATTCTCCTCTGTGCAAGGTCCCAGGGGACTAACATGGGCGGGCCCATGGCATCATAGGAGGCGGATCCTATCCGAGAGGAGGTGTGTAGATTCCAACTCTTCTCACTTTATTTAAAAAAAAAAAAAAGGATTACATATGCAAAATTAAGATCATTGACAGTTCCTCTCCATGACTTCCTCTTAGAAAAATAAGGTGACAAGTGGTACATGACGTCATGAGAAATAGAAAATCATCTTATGCAGAAGAAAAAGAGTAGTAAATACTCACGAGATATTTATCAATATTAAAAGCTGTTGATGACAATAGCATATATCAAAACATGAAGTAGTGAAGTCATTGGATGCTATATGCTTTGACAAGTTACTTCATTATCATCTAAATTGCAACAAGGCTCTAACATAGCAATGGCAATTTTCTTAGTCCAAATTCTTATCCGCAATTCAAAGAAGGTAGGCTTTTCAATCCAATTAATTTACCCAACTAGGGACAAACTTAGTGCAGATTTTCTAATGAATTGAACCATCATCGACCCACATATCATCATTAAATACCCCAAAGAATTTGGCCATGAGAAAGTTTATGACCCCAACCTCAGTTGACTTCGATGTGGTTGTCAATTAGTTTACAGGTTAGGTTCCGAGTTGGGACCATACTTGATCTAGACCAGAACATGTTTCTAAATGATGGTTCCAAATATGAACCTATTATATTGATTCCAGACCTGGTTCTGATAAGAGAACTTGGATTCGTTCTGTAACCGGGTCTAAGTAGAGATTGAGATTTAGTTGTAAAAATGGTTATAACTTCTTTTAATTATTTTATAATAATACATCAAGTCTACGATCTTTAAGATTAAATATAAAAATGTTGAACTATAATAAATTTTGAGCTACAATTTGTAATATTAAAGGCTCTTGTATAAGGACCTAAATCCACAAGTCGAAACCTGTATGTACCTGAAATTGAACCTATTTATAAATCGAAATCTAAATTGGGATCCGCACTTGGACTTTTATGAATTAGAATACAAAAAATGATTCAAATCCAATTTTTCATTAATCGGAACCTCTGGACAATCAACGAAACGGATACCCATTTGCAACCATAATATAGGCTACCAAAGTTTGATGGTTCTCCTAAAAATTCTACTTTCCAGTTTTCTACTTCATTATGAATTAGTACTTTCTAATTATCCTCATACAAATCTAATGTTTGAAAGAGTCTCAGTCTAAGACTGAGTATCATTGATGTGCCAACTCATATCTTGACCTCTTGACCTCTTCCTTATTCCTATTTGTTACAATTTAAGTGAGAATGAAAAAAAAGTAGGGATAGAGAGAATCTACCACAGTAGGCTAGTGGTAGGTTGATCATGCTAAGAGAGATTTTAAGATGAGGAATAGAGATACAATATTTAGGAGGTTTAAAAATTGGATAGAAAGAAAGAGGATTAGGAAGAAGATTTATTGACGTGTGTGAAAAGGGTAGAGGGAAATTTGCAACTGTTGACCACAATTTGCAGAAGTTGCATTAATAAAAAAACAAACTTTCATTTTCCCTAAGTTTAACTCTTAAATCGGAGAGCTTGCACATGTTTTTGCACGTGCCATGGCATCAAGGTGGGCCCCTTAATCTCATGAGTCATGACTCATCAATCTATTTTAGGTTGACTGATGTGAAAAGGGCCGTTGTTTAGGTTTCTTTTTCTAAAAAAAAAAATTCATCCAATGTCATCAACTCCTCCATGTGCTGCCTACCTACAAAGACCCATTTAATTTTGAGCTAAACCAGACCTGAAATCTCTGTTTTTACTATTTAATCTTCTAAAAATCGGTATAATCCTTATCCCTATCATTATCTCTCTCTTTCTAAAATTAATCTAAATCTTTCTTATTTAAAGAATACGAGACCTTAAAATTTTCAATGCAATCCCTTGCTGCAATCTCATCATAATCTACTATGATATCTATATTATATTTAATCTTAAAGAATGCCATATATTTAAAAGGAGGGGTTCTCATATATCTAAAATGAATTTTCATACTACTCATCATATTAATTAGATAAATTACCTTTATCTCATTTCTTATGCCATTAAATCCCACTATCCAAGTGGCAATTTGTGGGTCCACATGGTTTCCTATTAAAATCACAATAGAGTCTAAATTGGTCACGGGTGTTCATGGGGTTCAGCCAAGATGGGCGGGGCCGAGTATCCTAGATTTTGAACAATAGGCCCGAGCCAAGAGAAAGCCTAACTCGGGCCACAAGTGCCTACCCTGAGCCTAGCCCACCTAGAATAGTTTAAACTTGAGCCATACTGTATTATATTTCAAAAATGAAAAAATTTGTTGGTTAGGGTGTTCGTTTCTATATAAGAGATTTCTTAGTGTCTCTCACTTGGATCGAATCGGGTTTGAGCTGTTTACTATTAAATCTCAGCCCAATTCAATGTTTATATCTGTGCCCTGCTCGAGTAAGTTAATGCTTAAGCCCTAAATCACTAGATTTTCCCTAAATTAATCACGTAGAATGACACATTACCAAGAGGTAAGATTTCTAAAATCTCCCTCATTTTAAATCATGTCCCTTAAAACTCAGAGCAACCAATAATTTAGATTAGCCCTAGCATTACAATTTTAAATTTGGATTAATACTCTCACTCAATTTTAAATTTTACATAAACTAATCAATCTTTTCTCTTATCCTAAAATCTTTCAATTTTATACACAACATCTCTTGTAGTTTGATTGATAAAACCTTTAGAAAGTGACAATCATATTCATTTTTATTTTAACTCTACTCGCCATAAATGGGTGGGTGTTGAAATTTAAAATTTTTCCATGTAACAATGGGAGGAGGAAAAAAAAACAGAGAACGATCGGTTCATTAGCTTATAGGTTTTACATGAGAATATAAAGTATTGTATATGCATGGAGACACCATCAAACAACTCACCACTGAGAGTAAGTATAGTTTTGCTTTCTTTAAACACCAAAAGTTCGATGGTTTATATATATATTTGTTGTAAATATTAAGAAGATAGTTATGCTATTTTTTTCCCATTAATTATTTAATTTCTTTTTTCTCTCTATATCTCTCGAGGTCATGATCATTACATTTTTTATATGTATCAATTTTAATATGCTAATATATATTAACTAAGTGTGTATTTCATGTTAAAATGTTTATGGTAATGCAAATGGTATTTTATGCATAGTGTAGGACTAATACAATTTTTTTTCTACCGATGTAGAGATTGAAAGTGTATCCCATATTTTAAAGTTCACCACTCAATTGGAGATCATCTTAGGTTTTGTTACATTTAATCGAAATTTCTCTTTCTATTTTTATTTCTTTTTCTTTCTTTGAATTATGTGACAAATGAACAAGTGAGAAACCTAAATTTTTTTTGATAATCTTGATTACAAGCTTTTTTTTACCTAATTCAAAATTTTCATAGTGATAAGATTAGTTGAATTAATGATTCTTTGCATAGTAGAGTATTCCATCTAATTTATATTACCATATAAAATTTTTTTCTCTTGACTTGATTTTACAGATGAAAGGAAAAATTATTTTTTTATTAATATTCTAATGAAATTCCACAAGCTCATTATTTTTATTTTTATTTAATTTTACTAATATGATATTTACTTTTTAATAGTACACTAAAATATTTAAGATTATGATCGTAAAATGAATTTAATATTAATATTAAATTAAAAATCATTTTGAATATTTATAAATATTCTTATTTCTAAATAATATAATTATTAAATAAGGCTCGCGTTAGGTGCGGGCCTTGAAGCGCTAGTTATATATATTAAAGCTATAAGAATGGAAGCGTCTAGAGGGTGCCACATCAATACCCCTTTTTTTTCTTTTTTTCTAGAGTGCCATATCATCTCTCTCTCTCTCCCCACCGTTTTTGCATCATCCCCTAAAATCTCTCCCTCTACCCACATCTCTTTCTCATATATTTCATTATTTCCCAAAAAATCTCTCTATTTGAATAGTATTCAAACCTCTTCCTCATCAATTCAAAACTTTTCCCTAAAATCTATCCTTATCCCCATTCAGAGATTAATCTAAGGAGAGGGAGAGATTTTCCCCTAAAATCTATCATTATCCCCACTCCTGGGCGACTTTGGGGACCTACTTCCTTTGTGGATTTAATCCACTATGACCACTATCCAAGAGGACTAAATTAGTGAAACCGTGAGACCACTCTATGTTTTATCCTCACCAATTTTTTTTCTCACCATTTTTCTTTCTCCTTGCAGGTAAAAAATTCTATAGAGATCCAATGCCTATTTAGTACATTTTTGTGATAGGGTTAATATAACAAAGTGCACCATGATCGAGCTTAATTTCTTACTATGTGACCATTTTCTATTAATCTTATTTGAGTTTCTATTACCTTTTTTCTATTTATATTTTATCTCGTCATTTTATTTCTCCTTGCAGTTCAAGGAACGGCTGTTCAAAGGATGTTCAATTATTGAAAATCAGTTATCACAAATGAAATTATGAAAATAGAAAAATAAATAGAAAATAGAAATATTATTATTTGTCTTGGTTTTTTTTTTACCCATTTTCATCATGTATTTTATCTTAGCCTCTAAACCTAAAAAGAAAAGATAAACCTAAAATAGAAAGATTGATAGAAAAAAAAAGAACATATAATTTTTTCTAAATAATATTTTAAGACATTTAATATTTTAATATATATATTTGCCCTGGCTTAGCATGGGCCTTTATTGCTAATTTACTATATATTATTGATTCTAAGGCTCTTGAGTCGGTCTTTCCTTTGCTTAAATTTTTAATGTATATGGCACTAGTAGCATATACCCCTTTATCTGGTTTCTAGAACAAACAAAAATATATACATAAAGAGACGCACAAATGCATTACAAGGCATATAGTAAAAACCAGTAAAAACTGTCAGTTGGGTACGTAGTATACACCCACCTTTGACCACCATATTGCCTGTTGGAACCTTCTTTTTACAAAGATCTTGACATTTGTTTACAAAGACTCTTGACATTTGTTTTGAGAGGGAGAGGGAGAGGGCAAAGACTCCCTTGACATTTGGAGAGAGAGAGAGAGAGCACTATAGACGTTAGCTATTTTCTTTAACAATGAAAATCCGGAGTGAAACCAGCTTAGTGGACTTTTGTGCTGCGTATTTGTTACGGGGTCATCTGTACTCTAGATGAGTAGTAGAAAAAGCTAACCATTTTGGATGGGAAAACTAGAAAATGCTGTGCATCCCGAACGGATTAAGGAAGCTTACTTCCATGCCGAGAAGGAATAAAATATACGAAAAGAATTTCCTCCTCAAAGAAGACCAAAAGCATTTTATGTGGCAGCAATAGGAAATTTTTCTTGGAGGCAGTTATGTAGAACTTTTTTTCCGGGTTGCTATCTATAAAATATTAATAAATTTTCAGAAAACAATTTTTATTGGGGGCCCACTGCACCTCCCTAGTTGAAAGCAGGCTCATTTTCACATTCATCTTATTTTTATTATTACTGAATTGAAAAAGGGTATAATTTTTTTTAAAAGCTTTTAAAGTTTTGTCAACACACTCATGCTTTAAGTATGGCCTTAGTATCAGTCATACGCTTAAGGATTGATCCTTAGGTCTCTAAGTTACATAGCAGAAAGATTTAAAAAGAAAAAGACTTAATAAATTATCTTTCAAAGCAATTATAGGTAAAAGGTTATCATAATTTAAGGAAGCTGATGTTTTGCCTAAGCCTAATTTATGAAGTCTAATTTATGATGAGACTTTTCTATACCTTAGCTTCTTCCTACACTCAAAGATAAGTATGCATCTAGTTGAGTCCTACAAGTTAGAATTCCTCAATGTGACTTTTAACAAACTAGCTAGAATGTATTAGTTGTTACTTCAAGACTACTGTGAACATAATAGGTATTTTGTCATTTAATAATGTATATATAAAATTTATATACATATGTGAGAATTAAAACTAAAAATTACCACAAAGAAGTTTTTTTTTTTAAATTTTGATGCATTGGCTCTATAATTAATAATGATTGAGAGATTAAGGAGGATGTTGAACATGAGAAAAGATTTAAATGGTTAAAGTGAAACTTGCTTCTGAAGTGTTTGATTTATTAACAATACTAATAAGATTGAATGAAGATTTTATAAAACAACTAAATTAGTTATTTGTATAATTAATTAAAATACTTCACGTAAAATCATATTTAATATGTTTAACTAAAAAGTATATTTGAAAACAATACCAAGTACTGTTCACAAAATAAATTCATGACGACATCCTCACATGTAAAGTCATATTTAGTATCATAATTTGAAATTATATATATATATATATATATAAAGGCAGAGAAAGATATACACAAATATACATCTATTATTGTAGAGATTCGTTGGGCCTGCTGCACTGAAGACCCAGTTGCTTAGCACTCCTTAAACGGGACCCCACGTGGAACTACTCTAAAAGAGAAACCAGGAAAGCTGTCCCTCCGGGACTCTTTAAGTTGTCTCTTGGGACACTTTTTGAGCCACCGAACTTCCTTTCTATTTTTGACAACTAAAGTCATGGACTATGATGCCACATCTACAAGGGATTCACGTTCTTTGGGATGTGTGTCTCTTGAATTTCATAGTCACAAGATTTCCCCAACGTCTAAGAAAAACAAGGGAAAGAAAAATGTTTCTTTGTCTGATTCAAGACTAGCTCAGTTTATAAAACCCAAAAAAGACTAGCTCTGCTCAGGAAACCATGGCCGAAAGAAATTAAAGTGGACTATGTTTTCTTTGAAAAAAATCTCCAAATCTTCCTTGTCCGACTCACGAACTTGGAATGTTTGCCTCCTAATGGTCTTTTTGAAATAGAAAGAGACACCATCACTTACTTATTTCGGCGGGGTGCGAGCACTGAAGTACCCCAATAGTGTTCGACGACTAGATCCAACTCAAACAATAAATAAATCATTACTTTTTTGCAAAATTATCATCTTATTAGGAATTTCCTCAAGATGTCAAAGGAAAATTGTCAGGAAAATAAATAATTTTAGATAATTAAAATGACTGTTAAAAAAATATATAACGTATTGTTTGAAAATGATCTGAAAGTCTTTTTTTCCTATTTTCCCTATTTTTATTCTGATTTCCTTGCAATATTTTTAGTTTCTGGAGATTTTTTGGGAATATTACAATATTAGGGAAATATTGCTTTAGATAAGTATCACTGAAAGATTTTAAACCTTTACACAGGTTAAAGCCCCAATCAAAGTATGCTATGTAGATAACCAGCAACAATCACACAATATAGATGGACAGAGGATTTTTTACGTAGAAAACCAAATTGGGAAAAAACCACGGGACCTAAAACCGGTCCATTAAGAACAATTACTATGAAAGAGAAGTTACAAGATTACTTACTATCCTTTACCCAGTTAAACACAACCTAAGGGATTGAAGCTCTTCTTGTCGACGCACACACCGCTCACCCTCTTCTGGATTGATATTCATGCCTTGATGCCACTCAAGGCGAACAAGCACAACGGAGAAGAGAACTGGAACTCAAAAGTAGAAGTTACAGCACATGTAGGACAAAATACCTTCTGAGAAGATGAAATCTGTTAATAGATGTTAGGGTTAGTTGATTTTTCATGGGAGAGGTGTTCCTTAAATAGAAAGGAACCCTAGAGTCCTTAATTCACGAAGGATAAGGAAGCACACGAAGCAGATCTGGAAAAATAAAGCTTTTGAATCGCGCACCTGCCGACCCAGCCGACTGATTGGGCATAGGGTCCTATCGATCGGGCACTCAGCCGACCGGTCAATTTTCAATTCTGTCTGCAAGTATTTGTTTGCGAGAAATTCAACCGATCTGCAATTTTATCCAACCGGACAGAGGATAAAACACCTACATTACATTGTCCAAGTAGAAGACCATCATCTGTGACTTGTGCGTAAAGACTTCAGTCCATTTAAAACATAAAATTACAACTCTTGAAACCTAAGTTTTGTCAATCCCATGAATTTGCCAATATTACATGCCTTTTAATCTTCCCCTTTGGCAATTCATAGACAAAACTTCCTAGACTGAAATCTACCCATATCAACCCAAACAAAAAAACAAACATGAAGGCTTGAAGACTTGGTAGCTCTTGAAAGGAAATCCTGAATAACATAAACAGAATAGAACCTTTCTAGGCACACAAGATCAGGTTAGCAATGATCAACATAAAAAATAAGCAACATAAGAAACGAATCAAATTATGCTTTGTTGATTAGTCCATCAGTCCAAAAATAAACATATGAGAGGTGAATAATAAACACATGATTATAACAGAAATAACACGGTCAACAAGCAAATTGCAAATTGCTCTCCCCCTTTTTGGTCATGAGTTGAGAAGAGGGTTAGCAGCAACGAAAAGAAACAATAGCTACAACAATCAGGAATGCCGAAGATTATCTAGGATGGAGTCTAACTTAGATTGAAGCCCACGATCTCACCACGCACTTCACCGCGAAGTGTTTAAACTTCGCCATGAAGAAGCTCAAGATAGGCAGCCTGATCACAGAGGGAATCCTCAAAAGCTGATAGCCTGGCATGAATGGAGGAAGCATCAGGAACATCCTCTTCAGCAGCAAGGGCAGGAACAAGGCGTTGAGGAGCAGGTTGACGAAGTTGAAAGCGAGATTGCAACAGAGTACTCATGGTGATCGGGTTCGGTATGGGAACTGTGATATCCTGTACATTTGGCATGACACCTTGGGAAAGAAGAAACCAGGAGATCAAAACACCATATGGTAAGGTAGCATTCTTTGCATCAGAGTGAACTCTGTACATGGTGTCAAAAATAACCTGTGAAAGGTTAATCAGAAGCCCACTGCCAATCACATACAGTAAATATCCGGCATCGCGATAAATCTCCGAGTGGTGACCTCGTGGCTCAATATTGTTCTTCACAAAAATATTGAGAAGCCGGTAAGAATCTATCAATTCCCGTTGCTTCAACAAGAGACCGTCAGGCCAGTCACGAGGCTACCACATAAGGTAGATGCAACCTCATAAAGTCAATACTTGCGTGATCCTCCTCCTTCTCAGCAGGATCAAGAGTAGGGATAAGATATTTGGCATCCGGTGTCTGTTCAACTACTAAGAAACAGCTAAGAGACCCGGGAGTAAGGGACACGTGCTTGCCTCGCACATATGACTTGATGATACCTCCAGTCATCTCATACATATTGTTGTAAAATTCCCAAACCAAGTCAGGGAAGACTTCAGTATGAAATGTGTACAATGACTTCCAATCTCTACGTGAAAGCCAAGCTCCAAAGTCAAGGGTGCAAAAATGTAAAGGATTTATTGGCCGTTCAAAGAGCACCACTCGTTTGCTGAAAACATTTTCATACTAATGGGCCTTTTCTTCCGTCATAAAACGATTGGAGTCAAAGGTGGGAGCCGAAGAGCTACTTGCAACACCTTTTCTTTTAGAGGGAATAGCCTTTTTAGGAGCCATTTCTGTGACTAAGCAATGTAGGTGGAAAAGCACAACACAAAAGCATTTGGAAATGTTAGTGAAACGATATATAAAAAGAAGAAAATTCATTGAAGTATTCCACCAAACACAAGGCGTGCACATGTAGTATCAAGCTTGAAGAAACACAAGTGAGTAAGAAGAAATGCCCAAACAGCATACATGAACATCCACAAGCATCAGCACACACACATCACAGTGAATAGAGTAGCCAAATGGAAGAAATGGAAGAGAACCATCCAATCCAATTAAACACAATCCACCGGCATCATTTTTCCCCCTTTTGTGAAAACAATGGAGGGAGAAGATAAAGGCACAAACAAATCACAACAATGAAGAACCAAGATGAGGAAAATACCTTTGGAATCAAGGAAAAAGAAGAAAAACTAGAAATGAAAGAGTTTGCACGAAGAAGGGAAGAAGAGCAGAGGAACGCCGCAGGCACGAAACAGTAAGGGAAAAGAAATGAAAGGATGCATTGGAATTTATTGTGTCCAGACATGTCTGACCGGTCGGATGAAGGAGCTTGGCCGGTCGAATTCCAATTTTGTAAACATAATGTGAATGACTCGACCGATCGAAGAATGAACCAATCGGTCGCAAAGCAGTTCTGGAAAACATATAACTAACAGGTCCGACTGGTCTGATGAACAGTCTAACACTCCGACATGGTCATTTTTGCATCATCTTGATGTCAACACGTGTCTTTCATTGAGCTCGTTAACTTTCGTAACTACGTCGTTTGCAACCGATGTCACATGATTCCATTGGACCTGGATTTGACTCTAATTGTAATTGCCTAAACCTTGGACTTGAATGTGATTTGAACTTCTGTCTTATATAAAAAGAGATCTAGCCATTCCATCGACTCCAGCTCTCTCATTCTTCTCTCACTGTTCACGTGGATTTCTCTCTCTCCCTCCTGAGTTTCCTTCTCCATCGATCAAGCCAAATTGAGGGACTTTGGTTCTTTCATCCCTTGGTAATTGGATTGAGGTGAGTTTGAGTTCTCTTCCATCTCCCTCATCCTCTCCTTCTTCTTGCTTCCATGATTCCATGGCTATGCTCTGAGGTTTCCTCCTCTTTCTCATGCATGCATGTTGCAGTGGATAGTGTTTGGATGTGTATGAGCCCAAGGACAGCAATTGCTATAATTGAACTCGATTAAGGCAAGTATAAGCTTAACTTGTGAGAACCCATGTTGGTATTTGTTTGATTTTGTTTACTTCACGTGAGTTTACAGGGAAAACATGTTTACAGCCCAATTTGCTAGTATTCTCCCTTTCTCTATGGGAAATTTGCATATCTGATGTCTTTACAGGTTTTCTGTAGTTGATTCAGATTTCAACCCCGTGCATGTACGACTAAGCCGTAAGTCACCTTCGGCTTAAAGTCTAGAGAGGGTAAAAACCTAGTTTTCTTCTACGGCCAGGACACGGCTAAGCCGTATATTGTGCTACGGCTAAGCCATATCTCAGCCATGACCCAGCCGTAGATCAGTACAGGGTGTCTTTTTCTGAATTAACTGAAGGCAAGCAAGTGACAGACCTTCTACGGCCCAGCCACGGCTAAGCCGTAAAACGAAATATGGGTGAACCGTAGGTGCGGATGAACAGTAAAGGAAACCGCGGTGGAGCAGCAGTGCATATTACGGCTAAGCCGTAAGATGCCTATGGCTAAGCCGTATGTTCACCTACGGCCAAGCCGTACCACCCCTGGAAAATGAATAACAAGGATAGGCATAAAGAAAAGATCGATATGGCCTTCATGATAGAATGTAGAGCACTTAGACTTGCCCAATGGTATGAATGTATGACATGAATGATCTCGAGGGCTGCGATTTATTCATGCACGTTATCCAGTTGTTGAGCACCTCCCCATGGGTGTTGGGTTAAGGGACTTCGGTGCACCAGCTGATTCAATGCAACACTAGACAACGGTGCATCGAATAACTTAAAACTACATCATCATGCACGGTTAGAAACACTGGATGATTAGATTATAATTGACTAGTAAATGAAGGTGATTCTATCTAGTATGATTTGCTTGCATAACATGTTGTAATTTGGTCATTGACCTCCACTCTTTAGCAGATCATTGCATGTCACGTCGAAAGTCATACTATGCGTTCACCTTGAGTATGTATGTATGTATGATATAAGGTCTGTTATTGGAAATGCATGCATGATATGCTTGTCACGATCTACTCAGAGTTTTCATGATTGACTTTATATGGTCAGGCACTACTTAGCCTCAGCCTTAGGATCCTGACGGGGTGAATTTGGTGTAGTTTTCATGGCCTTACTGCAGTAAGGAAACGTCTTAGGGAACTGGACCCCAGGAAACACGAGACCTATTTGTACCCTTGCCCGGACAATGGTGTTCTCTGCACAATATAAGATCCCTCTTTTGGGAGCATATGGCAATGTAGTCGCCAACTAGTTATATACACCGCATGTATTCATTGATTCGCATAGCATATTTCTTTCTTGCACGACAGCTTAGTATACGAATGTGACCTATTTGATTTACATGATGTTTTTTATTCTATTAGACACAGTATGCGTTAACTGTTATGGCTTATACTTTGCTGAATCGTTGTATTCACGAGTTGTTTATGGTGTTGCAGGCTCAGATACCCCTTCCGACCCCTCGTCGGTCGGCCGACTCCAGTTGAGACCCCCGGGGCCCCATCAGGCCTAGAGGAGTGGATGTGATCACTCCATCGGAGAGCGTCTTGGACATACATGGCATAGGAGTCTTCTTTTGAGATGTGTCACGCTTGTATATGTCATGATTTGTAGATGTTATTTTGTTCATTTTGTAAAACCTTCAGCTATATATGTCAGTTCAGTTTCGTATTCGCTTCTTGCATTGTTTAGTTTAATGGTTTTGATATTTACAGCTTCCGCGTACATGTTTGGCATGTGTGAAACTTCCCTTGTGCGTGTGCATTTAGACCAGGTCTACGTGTACAGACACGGGAGTACGTGTGTCATTCGTTTGGCTTTTGCTAACCCCTGGACTCTTGGGCCCGGGTTGTGACAAGAAGCTCGACCGGTCGGAATACAAAACTGTGAGTTTTTTTTTAACTCACAGAGTGTATCAAAAAAACAGTCATGAAGTAAATAACAAAATGCAACATACCAGCATAGGACTATTAACATGAAAATCATCAATGGCCAGAGACGATGTTTTACCGTAGTTAATAAACAACGAAGCCAAGGTAACACACTGGGAACTTAATGCTTTTGTCATCTCATCTCTCTTACAAATACATAGGAAATTCAAGATGATATAGACTTCTGGTAATGACAGAAACACTCCCCCTGAATAAGGAACTCCCTTTTTTTTTTCTTTTTTTTCTTTTTTTTTCTTTTTTTTTTTTTTTTTTTTTTTGAGATTTGAACACAACATGATCAACTATCTCTTGTATTACTCTGAATGAAGTGAATGAACTTGATAATCACAAAAGCAATGCATTGAGAAGTCCCTATAATTCAGTGTACCAAGACAAGTAGGCCTAGGAACTAAAGCAAAACAAAGTAAATTGCATATCAGATAATCATGAAAACAGTAAATAAAACAAGCATGTGCATGCAGAAAGTGAAAAAGAGAACAGTTAAGGATGGAGCCCAACTCCAAGAGATTTACAAAGAGATTCAAAGCGAAAAGGCTCAAGAGGTTTAGTAAACAAATCTGCTAATTGGTGCTCAACTGGAAGATGTTCCAAAGTAAGAATTTTGGCTTCAACTAATTCACGAATGAAGTGATACCTGATATCTATTTGTTTTGTTCATGAATGCTGAACGGGATTCTTTGAAATATCAATAGCACTCCTGTTGTCACAATAGATCGTCATGAGATCTTGGTGAACACCATAATCTGCTAACATCTGCTTTATCCACAATAGTTGAGTACAACAACTTCCAGCTACAATATATTCCGCCTCAGCAGTAGATAGGGAGATTGAGGTCTCTTTCTTGCTATGCCATGCAATAAGATTGTTGCCAATAAAGAAACAGCCTCCAGATGTGCTTTTTCTATCATCGACACAACCAGTCCAATCAGCATCTGAGTATCCAACAACAGTTGTGTTGGTGTTTCTAGTAAGCCAAACGCCATAATTGATCGTTCCTCGCACATATTTCATAATGCGCTTGACAGCCTTGACATGGGATTCCTTCGGACGCGACTGATAACAAGCACAAACACCCACACTGAATGCAACATTAGGTCTATTGGCAGTTAGATATAGCAAGTTCCCAATCATGCTACAATACAATGTATCATTCACATATTTTCCTTCTATGTCTAAGCTGAGTTTAACAGAAGAACTCACTGGTATCCATTCCTACTTTGAGGTAAGCATTCCGAACTTCTTGAGAAGATGTAACACTCCGACCCAACTTAATTTAGATTAGCGGTTAATTAATGACGAATTAGGTGTCAATTGTGTTTTGGTTTTGTTTTTGTTTTGTTTCGGGTACTGGATAGGTAGTTGGGTTGAGTTTGACCCGGTTTAGGTAGACTTGAGCCCCTTTTCCTAATTTTCAATTTTGTCGAACGTTGTCAGTTCTATATCCTCTTAGTGTCAACATGTCTTTCGTCAAGCTCGTTAACTTTCGTAACTAAATCATATGCAAACGACTTCATTTGCTTCTGTTGGACTGTTATTTGACTCGAACTAGAATTACCTTTAATCCTTTGGACTTAAAAACAAAAATGGCAATCCTTATCTTATATATAACTGACATCCACTGCCTCTTTCTTTCCTCTTCAACATTCCCTTCCTCTCTCTCGTCACTTCTTCCTTTTCTTCTTTATTCTCTTTGATCAAGCCAAGGAAGGGAGTTTGTGCACTCAGTTGCAATTCTATTTCATGAATAAGTCCAGTATGTCTTAAGTTCTCGAAGGTTTTCTTCTCCTTCATCTTCTCTTCACATTAGTTGTTGTGCATGCACTTAACGTCTCTTTCTTCTCTTATTTTCTTACATGCATGATGAGTAAAATTGTGTTTAGACAACATATTTGAGCCTAAGGACAATTACTCGTGTGTTAAACCCATTTGAGACAAGTATAAGCACAATTTGATTGAACACTTGTTAGTAATGATTTGATTGTGTTTATTCTTCTTATTCTTGCATGAGTTGTTGTTGTACAGCCCTCTTGTGTTAGATTGGACATGTGGATTCTCTTGGAAGTTAAATTTGCCATTTTCCAACTGTTCTATAACAGGTACAGAAACTGGACGCCTGAAGCTTACAGCTAAGCTGTAGCAGCCTACGGCTCAGGCTCTAGAGAACTGAAAAACCCAGATTTCTTCTACGGTAAGGCCACGGCTAAGCCGTATAATGTACTACGGCTAAGCCTTTGCCTAGCTTTGACTCAGCCGTAGATCAATACTGGGTGTAATATTGAATTACCGTGGCTGAACTGTAGGATAAAACAAAGCTAAGTCGTATGCCCATTAAAAAATAAATCAAATGGACAGGCTTAATATCGAGACCTTGTAAGACCTTTGAGTTAGAATGTAGGCAACCCAAACTTGCCCAACGGAATGTAATTATCGCATAAATGGTTCTTAAGGCGCTGACTCATTTATGTGTGTTGTCCAGCTGTTAAGCACCTCCCCATGAGTGTTGGTTTAAAGGACTCGATACACTTTTCTCGATACATTGCAACACTCCCTATGTGAACAACTATGTATCGAATAACTTAAAACTACATCAGCATGCACGGTTAGAAACACTGGACAACTAGGTTAGGGTTAGCTCGTAAACAACCTTGATTCCCCAATGGTCATCTGATTTGCATTCCATATTGACTTCGGTTTTGCTCTCCTATTCACGTGGTAAGTGTTCTACGTTGGGGCAATGATTGCTTAATCCCTGAGGGCTCTGTCCATGGTATATCCCGGGTAGAAACAACTAATTCCATGTTCTTATCCTTGTATTGATTGGTAATTGTTATAGATACTGTAAGCCTTGAGTCCATGCTTGATTTTCGTGTGATGCACATACTATACTGTATTGCTGGTTGCAATATAACATGATATTACTTGACCGACTGACACGGACACTAATTGATGTGCATCGCATAACTTGACTGATCTTGTATATCTGGCTCTACTTAGCTTCAGCCTTAAGATACCCGACGGGGTTGACTTGGGCGTAAACTGTTTATCGCCTCTGCAGAGTGTTACCGTCCTGGGATTCTGGACGTCGGGAACCAGAGACTTGGGCGTAGACTGTTTATCGCCTCTGCAGAGTGCTACCGTCCTGGGATTCTGGACCTCGGGAACCAGAGACCCATTCGTACCTTGGCCCGGTCGATAGTGTTCTCGTACCAATTGCTCTCAAAATGGAGAATAGGGCAAATGTAGTAGCCACCTAGCCAGTATATCTGTTTTATGATTCTGATTGCATGCTTTTTCATATGCATAATTTGCCTAGTATACGAACATGACCACCATGGATATTCACATGCTAACTTTTGCTGATAACTGATAGACATAACGCGTGTTAACTTATTGTTGCTTATACTTTGCTTAGTCGTTGTACTCATCAGTTGTTCTTAGTGTTGCAGGCTTAGATCCCTCTCCCGAGGCCTCGTTGGTCGGCCAAACTGCAGGAGAGACACACGAGGTCCCGTCTGGACTAGAGGAGTGGCTCTAATCCATTCCTTAGAGAGAGCGGTCTACATCATATCAATTATTGTGTGAGTATGTGGGGTCTGCATCGGTTTTGTACTTAGGGTTTTTGGGTTATCCTTGTATTTTGATAGTTAACTGTTTCACCCATTTTGTTGTATATTCTGTAAATATGATTAATCTTTTGCAGTTATTGTTCCTTTGTATATCCTTGTGTTATGCAATGATACGTACAGCTTCCGCATACATTTTGTTTACACGTGTGAATGTCCCTTGTGTGTGTACACTTGGACAGGTCTAGGTGTGCGCGCACGGGAGTACGGGTGTCACTGGTTAGGTTTTAACTAACCCCCGATTTCTGGGCTTGGGTTGTGACAGATTAGTGGCATATTTCGATTGCGAAATGAATATACCAGCTGCACTCTGCTTTATTTGTAATCCCAAGAAGAAAACCAATTCTCCAACCATGCTCATCTCAAATTCACTAGCCATAATTTCAGAGAACATGTTTGCCAAGTACTGTGAGGTTGATCCGAACACAATATCATCGACATATACTTGAGCAATCAGAATATCATTATCCTCATTCTTGATGAATAAGGTTTTATCAACTCCTCCTTAACGAAAGCCATTTTCAAGGAGAAAAGTGGTTAGCCGCTCATACCATGCGCGAGGGGCTTGCTTCAAACCATACAATGCCTTGTTCAGCTTATATACGTGATCAGGAAACTGTTGATCTTGAAATCCTTTTGGTTGCTCAACATACACTTCCTCATTCAAGAGACCATTCAAAAATGCACTTTTGACATCCATTTGAAAGAGTTTAAAGTTTAATGCACAAGGCGAGAGCAAGTAGGATGCGTATTGACTCAAGTCTGGCTACGAGGGCAAAGGTTTCATTAAAATCAGTACCTTCAACTTGTGTATAACTTTGTGCCACCAGCCTAACTTTGCTCCTTACAACCTAACCCAATTCATCTGTTTTATTTTTGAAGATCCACTTTGTGCTAATGACATTAGTATGGGTTGGTTGGGGAACAAGTTGCCATACATCATTCTGTTCAAACTGTTCTAATTCTTCATGCATGACATTTATCCATGAGTTATCTTTAAGTGCTTCTGACACATTATGAGGTTCAGTAGTAGAAATATAACAAATGTAACTTACCTTATCACTTACCTGCTGACAAGTGCGTCTAGGCTCATTTACATCTCCAATGATATCTAATAATGAGTGATGCTTCCAGGCTCTGGCTTTAGGATTTATCCTAGATGACGTATCTTAATGAGGAACAACAAGATATGAAGTGGGACTTTGAGAAACAGTAGGTGTCTTTGGTTCTCGTTGTTCTCTAGAGGAGCCACCTAGGTTGGTGCTAAATGGCTTCTCATCTGAGTCTTTTGCCTTTGGAGGGTTGTCCTATTTTGCATCAGGATTATCATCCTACAAAAAAGAAGAAGTAGGAACAATTACTTCATCATCATCAGAATTAAAATGTAACTCTGCATCATCGACTACCACATTGAATGATTCCATAACAATAGAATTGTGCAAGTTAAATACTCGGTATGCTTTGCTATCCAAAGAATAATCAAGAAACACACCTTCATCGCTTCTAGAGTCAAATTTCTCAAGATGTTTTCGATCTTTAAAATATAACACTTACTCCCAAAGGTTCTGAAGTATTTAACTGTTAGTTTCCTACCATTACAAATTTCATATAGAGTATCTTAGTTCCAGGTCTAAGATACACTCAATTGATCACATAAACAGAAGTATTTACTGCCTCAGCCCAAAATTTTTGTGGAATGTTTTTACTGTGAAGCATAACACGGGCCATCTCTTGAACAACCCGCCATCTCTTGAACAACCCAGTTTTTTCTTTAATTCCATTTTGCTGAGGAGTGTTAATGTTTAATTCCATTTTCTGCACAAAAAGACTAAAAGAAAGAATTCTCAAACTCTGTTCCATGATCGGATCTGATTTTAGAAACTCCACCAAACTGGGCACCTTTATCGGCAATCAATTGAAGCCATAAGTAATGAAAGACATCAAAAGTTTCTGATTTCTCTCTTAGAAATCTAACCCAAGTAAAACATGAGAAATCATCAACAGTAATAAATATCTATTTCTTACCTCCAATGCTCTGAATCTGAGTGGGACCCATAAGATCCATATGAAGTATTTCCAGTGGCCTAGGTGTAGTCTTTTGGTCAAGTTTTTTATGGGGTAACCGATTTTGCTTACTAAGTTGACATGGGCCACAGACAATGTTGGAGGGCTTCTAAATTTTGGGAAGACCTCGAACTAACTCTTGTTTAGAGAGAAATTCAAGGTCAGTATAATTCATATGACCTAAACATTGATGCCACAGATCAACTGTGTCTTAAGTGACACTGTAGACTATCAGAATTCCCAACAACATAGCAATTATCTGAATTTTTCTTTCCATGAAGTACAGTCTTTCCCTCTTTATTAACAATGATGCAGTCATTCAAAGAAAAATGCACTTTATGCTCAAATTCACATAGTTGGCTTATACTCAAAAGATTCGCTTTAAGACCAATAAAAAACACATTGTGAATAGCAGACATACCTGGAATGTGTATAGTACCCTTACGAATTACATTGGATTTATTCCCATCACCAAATTGAACGCTGCAATTATTACACTTCTCAAGAGAAGTAAATAATGATCTATCACCAGACAAGTGTCTAGAGCACCCGCTATCCAAGTACCACACATGTGAATTTTGTGCACGAAGGGCAGTAAGGACCACATTACAGTAAAGGTCAGACTTTCGAATCCAGACTTCTTTAGTCTTGACCTTTTGAAGCAAGGAATATCTCTGCCTCTATTGATTTCAGGGTACGTTTCGCAATTTATTGCAATGAGGTCTTATCTTGAATTCCACAAAAGTGACATACAAGGATGAATGTAGCACGAAATGTTTTTCAATTTGATTTTTACGCAAAATTCACATGTGCATGTGCTTGTACCGTGGGTACAGAAGTGGTTATGGTGGTACCTTTAATAAACTTACCTGTATTCTGTGACGTAGAACCAAATTCAAATCCCAATCCTCGTCGATCAGCACTTGACTTCTAAACACCTAGAATTTCATCAAGTTTCTTTGAGCCTGTATCAGCTTTGACTTGAGCAAGTTCTACAGAAGTTAAGTGAAGCTTGTGACTGAGTGACACATTCTCTTCTTTACTAGTCCTAAGTTCTTCTCTCACTATTTCCAATTCTTTGGATGTCTTAAGTGACTGATCATGCAGCAAGGTCCAACTATTACCTGCATCAGTCAACTTATTAGTCATAAGAATATTTTGTGAGTCTAGGGTAGATATCTTACCATGAGCCTCTTTCAATTCCTTCTTGAAAGATGCAATCACTTTTTCAGAAATCTCCACTTTTCGCTCAAGTGTGTCGTTAATCAAGGCGACTCTTCTTGAATCTTTCAATAGCTTATCATATGCATTCAATAATTCTTTTTCAGACCGGGGCATGCCATCCATGGAAGAATTACTATCTGAATCTAAAGCAGACCCTGCACTATTGGCATTCTTAATAAAATAGCTATGAGACCGAGCCATAAAAGCAATAAATTTACTTACATCAGACAATTCTGATTCTGGAAATTGTTCTTCTTCTTCTGAATCATCATCCCAAGTGACATTCAACACTTTACCCTGATTACCTTGATTCCTCAAGGTTTGATTAACACATTGGGATGCATAATGACCAAAACCTTTGCATTCATAGCATAGAGTATTTTTGGGAGGTATCTTGGAAGAATTCTTTTCAGGCTTAGACGCAGGATTTGAAATTAACTTAACATTCGATGTGAAATTTGACTTGTTTTTAGACTTGATTTTCTTGTAAGCCTTTTTCAAATCCCTATTCTCAGAACTTTTCATTGCCTTTTTGTATTTTCTGACCAAAAACGCATCAAATTCGGGATTATCAGAGTTTGGTTCAGAAACATTACTACCATTACCTGATTTGGAAAAAATTAATGCAATACCCTTCGATTTTCTAGTTGACTTCAGATTGGCTTCAAAGGTTTGTAAATTTCCAACAAGTTCATCAACCGATAGGGTATCCAAATCACTAGTTTCTTCAATTGCCACAACTTTAGGATCAAATCTTTCAGGAAGGGATCAAAGTATTTTTTGAACAATTTTATTTTCAAAAATGATCTCTCTTAAATTAAAGGTTAAATTTACCACATCATTAAGTTTATCATAAAACTCATCAAATGTTTTATTTTCTTCCATAATCAAGGTTTCAAACATAGTGGTCAGTTTCTGAAGTTTGGACCTTTTAACCCTTCATGTTCCTTCATGTACAGTTTTCAAGATATCCCATGCTTCTTTAACGATGTTACACTTAGAGATTTTTCTAAATTCTGAAGGTGAAACACCATTAAAGATAGCATTCATGGCTTTACTGTTAGTAAGAAAAGCAAATTTTTCTTCCTTGCTCCACTGAGCCATAGGTTTAGCGATTTCAACATTCCCATCAGAAACAATAGTTGGTGAAACATACACAGTATGAATGGCTTGCTAGACATTAATATCAATGGACTGTAAAAAAGCAACCATTCTTACTTTTCAATTGGCGTAATTTGTTCCATCCAAGTAAGGAGGTTTATTAGTTGAAGTGCCATCTCTGGGAATCTCCATAGCAGACATACGAATAAATCTAAAGACAATGGTAAAAACTTGCTCTGATACCACGTGAAAGACTTCAAACCTTTACACAGGTTAAGGCCCCAATCAAAGTATGCTATGTAGATAACCAGCAACAATCACACAATATAGATGGACATAGGATTTTTTATATGGAAAACCCAACCGGGAAAAAACTACGGGACCTAACATCGGTCCGTCAAGAACAATCACTATGAAAGAGAAGTTATAAGACTACTTACTACCCTTTACCTAGTTGGACATAACCTAAGGGACTGAAGCTCTTCTTGTCGATGCACATGCCGTTCACCCTCTTTTGGATTGATCTTCACGCCTTGATGCCAGTCAAGACGAACAAGCACATTGGAGAAGAGAACTGGAACTCAGAAGTGGAAGTTACAGAACATGTAGGACAGAATACCTTCTAAGAAGATGAAATCTCTCAATAGATGTTAGGGTTTTGATATGGAGAGTAGCTGATTCTTCATGGGAGAGGTGTTCCTTAAATAGAGAGAAACCCTAGAGTCCTTACAGACTTTAATTCATGAAGGATAAGGAAGCACACGAAGTAGATCCGAAAAAATAGAGCTTTTGAATCGCGCATCTGCCAACCCAGCCGGCCGATCGGATGCCCTATCCGACCGATCGAGCATGGGGTCCGATCGATCGGGCACTCAGCCGACCGGTCGATCTTCAGTTCTGTCTACAGGTATCTATTTGTGAGAAATTCAACTGATCTGCAATCTTATCCAACCGGTCCGAAGATAAAACACCTGTATTACATTGTCCTAGTAGAAGACCATCATCTATGACTTGCGTAGAGACTTCAATCCATTTAAAACATAAAATTACAACTCTTGAGACCCATGTTTTGTCCATCTCATGAATTTGCCAATATTATATGCCTTTCAATCACGACTTATTGGAGCCCACTTATGGAATCCATGCCTTCTCAATTAACGCCTTTGTATACTGGAGCTGGGTAAAACTTCACTTTAATCCTAGTTGGACTTTATGTTTTAAAATTGCTAATTTATAAAAAGAAAACATTAGTATTGAGTAATTTAGACTCAAAGAGTTCTCTGATGTCCAACATTAGAATGCATGAGATGACTTAATTCACGTATTGCAAGCATAAATAAATATTTCTTTTTCCAAAATACATCCCACAAGATGGATCATTCAAATGATATAGATTAATATGCAAATCTCTTGAATCAATCAAAACATAAGTGAATAACATGCAAATAATACATGTATGAAACAACTATTTTTTAAACATTGTATATAGCTCTATAAAAAAAATACTTAAAAGTAATATCAATTTGAGAAACTTCTAAAAATCCTTGTTATTGAAAAAAAATAAAATACTATTAAAAACACACATTTCAAGACACATAGTGACACTCACATGTAAAACTGAATCTAATATGCCAAACTAAAAGGTGTAAAAAAATTATATAAAATAACATTATTTACCAATTAAACTTCAAAACTACAATAATTTGGTAATATAAATTTTTTATATCGTTACTTTGGCAAATAATTTTTCTCTAGAGTGGAAAGATACCTCACCACTAAGCTATTGGATTGGTGGTTAGATATTTGCATCATAACAATAACTTTTCTTAAACATCATGCTATTATCATCAGACTTTTATTTCCCAATTATGTTGACACATTTTCCAAATATTGTAAAAAAATAGAGAAAACATCACACAATAAGATTGTGACAAGATCTCAATAAAATAGCAGATTTTAACTCACCATAAAGATGAAGAGAGGAAATCCTCTCTATTTATAAATGGAGATAACAAAGTTTATTCAAATTTAAAATCAAATTTAGAATTTCTAACAAACCTAATCCTATCTTATCTTTTAAGATAAGAATCTCTAACATCTCCCCTTAATCACATGATTCTTTTATGAAAAGAATTTGTGATTGTTGACATTTAAAAAAAACCTTTGCCATCTCCAAAAATAAAAAATCATAAATTTTTTGTAGAACGATTATATTCTAGGGATCATCGTCCCTCTGTGGATCTATCATTGTCGCAACCCATTCATGTTGATTATGTTGGTGTCAGCGGTCCACTTGATCAGATTTGGCGTGATCTTAGATTGAAGAAGATGGCGTCATAAGGGTTGGATGGATAGAAGAGGATGCTGAATTTTTTTTTTTTTTTGAAATTGAAATTTTGACGGTGTTAATTATAGAAGTAGGATCATAACCAGCTTGATCGTAAGATCATCACCAGCCCCTAATACCATATGAAATTTAAAAGTAAATCACTTCATTTCTATTAACACACAATAAAGATAAAAGGAGGGAATCCTCTCCATTTATACATGGAGATAACAAGGTTTATTCAAATTCAAAATCGAGCCTAGTATTTCTGACAAGCCTAATCATATCTTATCTTTTTGAGATAAAATCTCTAACATTCTAAATTTTCAATCCTTTACTATTTATAAAAAAAATCATTTTCCCCAAAATCTTCCTGATAATAGCCCAATAAAATTCCTTAAATAAGCATCTCAGAATTTTCCCAATATAATAACTATAACAACTCAAGTAACCCACTGGTCCAATAACTTGGCAAACTTTTCACGTGACCTAAAATGCTTAAACACAAATTAGTAGTAGTAACCTATATGGTTCATTATATACTAGATTCATATTTCATTCATAAGCGATGTCATAAATAATGTGGGATAGAGTCTTACAATCTATCCCCTTAAGGCCACACGTCCCCCTATGGATCTATCTAACTCTACCAAGCGATGTACGGCCGAAGCATTCCGCACCTGTTTTTCCTATGGATTCTCCCATTTGACTTACTGGCTTGCACACCCTAGCTTTGTCCTGATCTTGTCTCAAGAGCTATCCTAACGGGATTGAGAGTCCCACATTTCCGGCTGGTGATAGGCTCTGATATCATTTATAACGACTGAGTAGTGCCCAATAACTTGGTAAACCTTTCACGTTGCCCAAAATGCTTAAGCCTAAGTTATTAGAAATAATCTACATGGTTCATTATATACTAGACTCATATTTCATTCATAAGTGATGTAATAAGCGATGTGGGATGAGATGTTACAATAACAGTCCATAAAAAAAAATTTGTGACAACACTACATATTTCGGATTTTGTTCCAAAACTGTTTTTCAGAAAAATAATAATAATAATAATAATAAAATAACCCAAATCATATCTGTAACCGATTTTTCTTTTGGCATTTTCTACTTATTGGACCACATTTTTAATCTGAATTATTCCTCAAAGTGCCACCTCGTATTCAATCCATGAACGCATACTGTAGACTGCCATGATACTTCATCACTGTGGTATGACTGAAGAAAAGACTCTTATCAATTGCCTTGTGCAATCAAACACTGAATTAAAAAACTAAGTAATCTAACTGATACGATTGCTACACAGGGATTAAATAAACCAAGTTCCTGCCACTTACCGGCGGCTCCAATGTCGGTCAAATTACACGGCTCGCTCTCTGCCGACTATGGAAATCCTATTCCACATTTAAACGCCTCTCCTCACTCCTCTCCTCTCAGCTGTTTTCTGTATCTGATCTCCTTCCTTTTGTGAAGAAGTGAAGGAAGAACAGGAAAAGCAGAACCCCACTTCTTTTTATTGCTTGTCAATCTTTGAACTTCAAGAGAACTCAAGTTCATAGTCCCTACCGTAAAAAAATCCCTGGGTTACCCTTAATTTTGTTTGAGACAATAAACCCAAGTTTATTTTTTGTGTTTAGTGAGCTCTAGAGATAAGAAAATTCTAGTGTTTTTAACTAGAACTAGGAGCATTCTGTTGGGTTGTACTGCTTTTCTCTTTGACAATGGAGCCTGCAGATCTCTATAGAGCAGCGAGTTTCCGGCGTAGTCGAAATGCGTCGGAACTGTGGAGGAATAGCAGCAACGAGGTCTTCTCACGGTCTTCCCGCGATGAAGACGATGAAGAGGCGCTGAAATGGGCGGCTTTGGAGAAGCTTCCGACGTATGATCGGATCAGGAAAGGTATACTGGCTGGAGTAGCAGGGGAGCATATGGAGGTTGATATTCAGAGTCTTGGGTTTCAGGAAAAGAAGAACCTGATGGAGAGATTAATCAGAGTCGCAGAGGAGGACAATGAGAAGTTCCTCTTGAAGCTCAAGAACAGAATGGACCGGTAAGATCCAGCTCCTTATCCCAACCATTTGTACTACTAAGTGCTACTTTTTCACTTAATCCTAATTAAAGAAGTTATGACTGGCCTATTCATCTTTGTTTTTAAGGTAATAATTGGTCTCCCCTTTCCTAGTTTATTGAAAATGCAATCCTTCAATATGTATACAAGGGCTGTTTCCAGTGTTGTATGTATATATCTAAACCATTTCAAATGATCTTTTTTTTTTTCTCTCTCTTTTAATTTACTTCTTTTCATCAATACACAAGGTCTGAGTTCTTGTTATGTAGTGTAATGTTGATGGATCATTGGCAAGTTTCTCGTTATCCTGATATTCTTTTGATTTCTATTCTCAGAGTTGGAATCGAGAGTCCCACTATCGAAGTTCGGTTTGAGCATTTGAACATCAACGCAGAAGCTTATGTTGGTGACAGAGCTATATCCACAGTCCTCAACTTTACCATCAATATTGTAGAGGTAACTCACTTGTAAAGAACTTCATCCTTTTTATATTTGTATTTATTCAGTCGCCTATTAATGTCCTGATATGTAAATTTTGTTTCATAGGAATTCTTGAACAATCTCCATATTCTTCCAAGTCGAAAGAGGCCTGTATCAATCCTTCACGATGTCAGTGGAATCATTAAGCCAGGCAGGTATAAAAGAAGAAAGCTTTGATCAGTTTGGAACTGGGTTTATTTGGCTTGTGATTTTTACTTTGTCTTGGGAATTTATGGTTTGAAAAAAAAAGTTGGATTTGCCAATGAAAATTTTTGCAGAATGACTCTGCTACTAGGCCCCCCTGGCTCTGGAAAGACTACTTTACTATTGGCGTTGGCTGGAAAGCTTAATAAAGAATTAAAGGTGAACAAAGATTTGTGTTTTACCGCCTTCTTTTTGTGATGCTATTGTTCTTTGGAGTACTTCTGAGAATCATGTATTTTGAATACATGAAACTCACATGGCCTTCTTTTTATTATTTTGAAATTCAGGTTTCTGGAAAAATCACTTACAACGGCCACGGAATGGATGAGTTTGTACCTCAGAGAACCTCTGCTTATATCAGTCAGCACGATCTCCACATAGGAGAAATGACTGTAAGAGAAACACTGTCTTTCTCTGCTCGATGCCAAGGAGTAGGAACCCGTTATGGTATGTTAAAGTGCACTGCTCAGTTAATGAGAAAGAGAGAGAGAGAGAGAGAGTAGCTCAGGTCATAATCCTAAGTTGAATGCTCAGCTCATTATCCTGAAAAAAATTGCAGAAATGTTAATGGAATTGTCCCGAAGAGAGAAGGCATCAAACATTAAACCAGACCCTGACATTGATATCTACATGAAGGTAAAAAATGAAGATCTTCTTTTTAATCATTATTTATTTTCTTTCTTCTAAAGAGATATATAACCAGATACATTTATCCTTCAATTCACTGTAAACTGTCATTATGGAATCCTGTTTGAGTCTTTCTTGATTAAACTTATGGTGATTCAGTTACATAAATCCTTTTTAGCCACATGGTTTGTTTGATCTACATGTTCCAACATCTGAGCCGGTTTCAGAATGAATTTCTTTACCTAGTTCTAAAACTGTCTTTCTGGCCAAGAGTTGAAAGCTTTATAGGTCTTTCAAATACAAGAATTGTCATGGAAAGTAAATCAGAATGTAAGTCATTATCAATTGAGATTTTTTTTTCCCATTCTATACCTGCAGGCTTCATCTCTGGAGGGTCAGGAGGAAAGTGTGGTCACAGACTATATTTTGAAGGTACATATTCCCACTGAAATATTCTATTTCTGCAGTGATAATGTCATAAAGGTGGAGATATAGTAGATAAGTCAAACTGGTTTCCTTTTGTTCCTTCTTCCTCTTGAAAACTGCAGATTTTAGGACTGGATATCTGTGCTGATACCATGGTGGGAGATGAAATGCTGAGAGGTATCTCTGGAGGACAGAAGAAGCGTGTCACAACAGGTAGACCATGCATCAAGAAAAAAGAAAAGTACAAAAAAAATTTATTCGTTTTGGATGACTTACTCTGGCTCCTGTTTTGTGTAGGTGAGATGCTTGTTGGACCATCGAAGGCTCTTTTCATGGATGAGATATCCACAGGTCTGGACAGTTCCACCACATTCCAAATTGTCAATTCTCTCAGACAGACAATTCACATCCTGGGTGGGACGGCCCTAATAGCCCTGCTTCAGCCAGCACCAGAGACTTACGATCTCTTTGATGACATCATTCTTCTCTCAGACGGACAGATCGTGTATCAAGGTCCTCGAGAAAATGTTCTCGAGTTCTTTGAATCCATGGGTTTCAAATGTCCCGAGAGAAAAGGTGTCGCAGACTTTTTGCAAGAAGTAATATTCACATACTTCTCACTTTTTTCATTAACTAGAAACTTGATTTATTTCTTCCCTTTTAGAATTAGTCATCTAGCAGCAGTTACTTTTATGTTATATTTTTTGTTTTTTAATTGGTGTTTGCTCTGTTGATATGATAGGTAACATCAAGAAAAGATCAACCACAATACTGGGCACGTAGGGATGAAGAATACAGTTACATTTCAGTTACGGAGTTTGCAGATGCATTCCAATCATTCCATGTTGGTCGAAAAATAGGGGAGGAGCTCAGCACCCCATTCGACAAGAGAAGAAGCCACCCTGCTGCGTTAACAACATCTAAATATGGGATTAGCAAGAGGGAACTGCTGAAAGCTAATATTGCAAGGGAATGGCTACTAATGAAGAGAAACTCATTTGTTTACATCTTCAAAGTGATCCAAGTGAGTAATGCAGTAATGCCCAAACACACCTCTTAAATTATGAATCCACAACCCCGCATCTTACTTTCTTCTCCTGATTTCAGCTTCTCCTTATTGCATCAATCACAATGACAACCTACTTACGAACTGAGATGCATCGGCGTACCATAGAAGATGGAGGAATTTATATGGGCGTTCTGTTTTTTGCCGTGGTTACTATCATGTTCAACGGGTTTGCTGAGCTTGCGATGACCATTGCCAAACTTCCTGTTTTCTATAAGCAAAGAGACCTCCTCTTTTATCCCCCATGGGCATATGGTTTGCCAACGTGGATCCTCAAGATTCCTATCTCATTTGCAGAAGTTGCTGCATGGGTTGGCTTAACTTACTATGTTATCGGCTTCGATCCAAATGTAGGAAGGTGAGATCTAATGTCCTTGGAATCTTGGAAGATCTTATTCCATTGGCATATTCAAACTTCAACCATTTCTCATCCATTTCTTTTCTTGATCAGATAATGATTTCTGTTTCAAGAATACTTGAAGCTAAAAACATGTTGTCTGGTTGCAGGATGTTCAAACAGTATATGCTGCTTGTATTGATTCACCAGATGGCCTCCGGACTCTTCCGTCTAATGGCTGCATTGGGTAGAAACATGATCGTTGCAGACACATTTGGGTCATTTGCACAACTAGTAATGATGGCGCTCGGAGGGTATCTCATATCAAGAAGTATAATTTACATACAGTCTCTGATTTGAACTTTAGACATATGTCTATAATTTACATTCAGTCTCCGATTTGAACTTTACACATATGTCTGTCTTATTCTTAAGACTTCTATGGTTGTAACATGAATTAAGGATTTATGGTCTGGCCAATCTTATTCTTAACTTTTGATCACAGAGGATGTGAAAAAATGGTGGATTTGGGGCTACTGGACATCACCTTTGATGTATGCACAAAATGCAATTTCAGTAAATGAGCTTCTTGGACACAGTTGGAATCATGTAAGAATTTAGTTATCTAAGGAGAAAGCAATATCCATTATTTTGTAATGGGACTTCCATCTTGTTTAACTCTGGTTCTCTGATACAGCCTCTTTTGAATTCTAATTCAACAAAATCACTGGGAGTTCTAGCCTTGGAGGCGCGTGGAATCTTTCCTGAGGCGAAATGGTATTGGATTGGCGCAGGGGCGTTGATAGGATACATTTTTCTATTCAATGGCCTTTTCATTTGGGCTCTTGACTATCTAAACCGTAAGTATCTTTGCATCTAATGTGCAATATAATTTCTACACATTTGGAAACCTTTATCTAGAATAAAAAAATGTAGGTTCTTACTTGTTAGTTCGGATTGATGCTTGCAGCATTTGGGAAAGGTCAAGCTGTTATATCTGAAGAGGCCCTGCAAGAGCAGCACGCTAACAGAACAGGAGATGTCAGTGGTCTTGAGCTAACATTCAGGGGTCAGTCATCTAATGGTAACCTGATTTGATCTTGGTTCTCTTGGGATGCTTCATGTTTTCCCCATGCTGGTCAACTAACCAATTAGCATAATTTTAACGGCAGGAAAGGAAATTACATCGACTGATAGATCTAATGACAGCAAGAAGAAGGGCATGGTCCTTCCATTTTTACCACTGTCAATTACATTTGATAAGATCAAATATTCCGTAGACATGCCACAGGTAACACAAGTGCTAAATAAACAAGGTGATATATATACCTCATAGTTCATTAGTGATTAGACAGACAACTGATTGTTCAAGGACCACAGGCGATGAAAGCTCAAGGTGTTCAAGAAGATCGGTTAGTACTTCTAAAGGGCATAAGTGGTGCTTTTAGGCCAGGAGTTCTTACAGCATTGATGGGTGTCAGTGGTGCTGGTAAGACTACCCTGATGGATGTGTTGGCTGGAAGGAAAACCAGTGGATATATAGAAGGAAACATCACAATAAATGGCTACCCCAAGAAGCAAGAAACCTTTGCTCGCATATCAGGATATTGTGAACAGAATGATATCCACTCTCCTCATGTTACAGTTTATGAGTCTCTTCTTTATTCTGCATGGCTTCGATTACCCTCTGAAGTTGACTCTGCTAAAAGAAAGGTTGGTAGAGCAAAAAACTAGTTACATATTCTATTTCATGTGCACTTTTAGTCTGTTGGCATTGAACTGGAAAAGTGGTGATTGCAGATGTTCATTGAAGAAGTCATGGCACTTGTAGAGTTGAATTCATTGCGGGGGTCGTTGGTTGGGTTGCCTGGTGTGGATGGATTATCAACTGAGCAGCGTAAGCGGCTAACAATTGCAGTTGAGCTTGTAGCCAACCCATCTATAATATTCATGGATGAGCCTACATCTGGACTAGATGCGAGGGCAGCCGCTATTGTGATGAGAACAGTGAGAAACACTGTTGACACAGGAAGAACAGTTGTGTGCACAATTCACCAACCTAGCATTGATATATTTGAAGCCTTTGATGAGGTTAGAGAATCGACCAGAATTACTTTTTATTTTCCTGTTTGATATACAAATAAAAAGATTTTAAGAGTTTGCTTTCAATTGCAGCTCTTCCTGATGAAAAGAGGAGGAGAAGAGATATACATTGGCCCATTGGGCCGCCATTCTTGTCACCTGATCAAATACTTTGAGGTAAGATCTGAAGAAGTGGAAAAAACCAAAAAGAATACTCTTTTCCTTAAAACACAAATGCAGGTACTGATAAAAAAAAAATATGCTCTGTTTTGTCAAGGGAATTGATGGAGTTAGCAAGATAAAAGATGGTTATAATCCCGCAACATGGATGTTGGAGGTTACCACCATGGCGCAAGAAGAGATTCTTGGGGTTAACTTCACTGAGTTATACAAGAATTCGGATTTGCATCGGTGAGTTAACCTATACATGCTTTTATTGCTATCACTATTTAGAGAACATTTGCATTTGTAGTCCTTATCTATGGCAATTTTTGCAGGAGAAATGAGGCTCTGATTAGTGAGCTGAGCTCACCTCCTCCAGGCTCTAAAGATCTTTCCTTCCCCACTCAATACTCGCAGCCCTTGCCCATACAGTGCATGGCTTGCTTATGGAAACAGCATAAGTCATACTGGCGGAACCCACCATATACAGCTGTGCGAATGCTCTTCACAACCATTATTGCCTTGATGTTTGGGACTATATACTGGGGTCTTGGTTCCAAAATGTATGATATTATCATGGCCTACTAGATTTAGTAAATTCTATTTCATTATTTTCTCCTCAGGCAATTATTCCTTCTTTTTTTTTCCCCTTGGCACTCACTACAGTACACTTAAATGATGGAACAATTTGCAGGACCGTAAGACAAGATCTATTCAACGCGATGGGCTCCATGTATGCTGCAGTTATCTTCATTGGAATTGAAAACGCTGCAACCGTACAACCTGTGGTGGCTGTGGAAAGAACAGTTTTCTATCGGGAGAGGGCCGCTGGAATGTATTCTGCTTTTCCATACGCATTTGCACAGGTAGGACAATTCTATATTTTCATTAACTAATTATCTGTACTAGTTTATTCATTTAAGGGATTTCTGATATCACTTGCAGAACTCGATTTATCATATTCAACTCGTTATCTTACCTAAATGCATTGTGATTTCAGGCAGCAATTGAGGTTCCTTATGTCTTTGTCCAGACTTTGTTATATGGGGTTATTGTCTATGCAATGATTCAATTTGAGTGGACCGCTGCCAAGTTCTTCTGGTATTTGTTCTTCATGTACTTCACATTGCTCTACTTCACTTTCTACGGGATGATGGCAGTCGGAATGACCCCAAATCATGAAATTGCTTCAATAGTCTCTGCATTATTTTATGCAATATGGAACCTCTTTGCCGGGTTTGTTATTCCCAGACCCGTAAGTTCTAATTCATTCCTCTTCCTACATACCAACATTTCATGAATGGTTGAACTAATGAGCTTTTTTGGTTCATTACAGAGAATTCCTATATGGTGGAGATGGTACTATTGGGCATGTCCAGTTTCTTGGACCTTATATGGAATGGTTGTTTCTCAGTTCGGGGACATACAAACGGTCATGACTGATGCGAATGTAACAGTGGCGCAGTTTGTAACAGACTATTTTGGATACAAACATGACTTCTTAGGAGTGGTTGCTGGTGGAATTATTGGTTTTACTGTGCTCTTCGCATTCATCTTTGCTCTATCAATTAAGATTCTTAACTTCCAACATAGATGAAAGTGCCATCAAGAACGAAAGCATGATGTAGGTTATTGGGTCACAACTTGAAGAGCTAGGGGACAGTGTAACATGTACACTAAGCTACCATTAATGGATTATATGGTATATTTTTATATGTAGGGTGAGTTTAATAATAATTTTTCATGTATCAAACCAGAGACGTATGGTTTTATCTCTTTTTTGTTGCAGTAGAAGTGTGAGTGTCTCAAGGCGACAATTGAATTAGCAGAAAAATAGGTTTGATGTTAATAAGCAGATAAAACCGTTGGTTGTGTCAAATTTGATGCAAAGAAACTATTAAGTGAATGCTTTTAGTATATATGTCATTTGCATGTGCTCGAAATTTTGTACGTATAGGATGGAAACGGGGTTTTGTACTTCTCAATCTAAACTTGAAACTAATTTCCCGGCAGACACTTGCCCATTCCATACCCGACTCGACCAACAACACATGGTTAGAGGTGGAGGAGTGCTTCCAAATGATAGTACCATAATATGGTGATATGACATCTATCTGTGCATCATAGGAGTGCTTATATTGGGTGAGGACCGGTTTCAAGTGTAGTATAAGTAGAGCTAAGACGGGCAGTTCAGGCAAGCTGAAGCTTGCTAAAGTGGAACAAGCCTAGGCCTAATCAGGCCAAGTCCAGTGAACAGGGCTGGAACACCTGTGGTCCAGCCCATTTGCAAACTAGTAATTTTTGCTTGTGTCGAATATGTTGGGCTAGGTTCCCATTAAAAAAAAAAAAGAATATGTTGGGCCAAGTGGTAAGATTGGGCGTTAAGAATGGATGGCCTCTATTGGCCAAAAATAGGGCATTCTTGGAGCTTGAAATCCTGAATTAAACAATAAATATGAGTACAGCTCAGGCCAAGCCCACGATGGCACTGCCCATGGATGTCCCAGACTCAAATTTTAATGGCACGGCCAGATAGTTCTTACCTTAGGAAGAATCAGCCCTCTGGGGCCGACCTGCCCCATTCTATGATTGATTTAAGGAGTTGTTATATGTACACCACTTTGAACTTATCCTACATAGCTAAAAAAACAAAACAAAATAAAAACAAAAACAAAAAAAAAACTTTTCAAAATGCCACCACCCTTTCTCACCCTACACACCTTCTACGTCCCTCTCTCATCTATCCTCCCCTTCCCCACCTCCTCCTCCTGCCTATGATGAGCTTCGGCCAGCAGAGGAGAATCTCCCAGAGAGAGAGAATACAAGGAGGGAGAGGAGGAAGAGAGAGAGAGAGAGGGAGGAGAGGGAGAGCCCCTCTGCCGCCCAAAGCTCATCGCCGGCTAAAGGGGGAGGTAGAGAAGAGGAGGAGAGAGCGAAGGAGGAGAGGGAGAGCCCCTCTACTGCCCAAAGCTCGTCGCCGGCTAAAGGGAGACGTAGAGAAGAAGAGGAGAGAGTGAGGGAGGAAAGGAGAGCCCCTCTACTGCCCAAAGGTCGTCGCCAGGAGAGAAGGTATGTAGGGAGAGATAGGGTGGAGGCATTTTGGAAAGTTTTGTTTTTTTTGTTTTTTTTTTTTTCGTTTTTTCTTGCCATGCAAGATGAGTATAAAGTGATATACATACAGTAGCTCTCTTGATTTAAGCCCTTCACACACATAATTCCCGTAAAGCACAAACCTAAATTCTCTTTTCAGTATTGCACATTTAGTTCCACGGGTGCACCTATAGCTGCGATATTTTATAACTTGGCTTGAGCAAATACGATCTTTGATGTATTTGTGCTGCTTTATGAATAATAGATATATCTCCCCTTATCTATCGTACTTCGAGACCCCTCAAGACCCAAAAGATACGTGAGATGACCCAAGCCTTTCATGTAATAAGAAGCATGCAGCACCTGTTGTAGCTGGAGAGTACCATCTGTTTCAGAGATGATGATATTGTTGACATATATTAAAAGAATGGTAACGCCATTGGAGATTTGACGAATATATAGGGAGATCATATTGGCTTCGTTGGAATCCTCCACAAAGTAAAGTATGTCGAAAAGTTTCAAACCAAGCTTTTGGGTTGCTTTAGTCTATAAAGTGATCAGCGCAGTCGGCATACATTACTTTCAGTAGTTGCTTCTTTGTCAGTCAATGTGGACCTTGTCCATCCCAAGTGGACATGATCTGATGATCATGACCATCAATTCGACGGTCCTAAACTTTAACGGCTCTGTAGGTGAATTTATAACTGTAAGAATTAGGAGCCCTTTTATATGGTGGTTATATAAATCATTTTGTTCTGTTGATACTTCGCTAACGATTAATCTATGTTGAGGTCGTTCGGGTTGGAACCTTAACTGAGATAGGATCATAGGAATGCATTAGGACGGATCCCCAAAGACAGTCCACGACATGAGAATTTTTTTACGACGTGGGCACTCCTGAGGTCTTTGGCCCAACAAGACTAGTCCCTTGGATAGCACCAGCTAAACCCATATAGACACATCCCGCAAAGCTATTGGGCATTTTTGAGCATAAGGAGTGGGGATCAAACTCATACATTGTGCCACTCCACCTAAGGGTGCTCTTGGGCTGGGCTAGCCTAGCCGAACCCACCTTGCTCTAGCCTAAGCTTGGGCCTTAGGTATAAGTACTTAGGTTGGGCTTGGATTAAAATTTTGAACCTATTTGTTATATGGGTCGGGCTTAGACTAAGTGGTAGCATGTCCAAAGCTTGACCAAGCCCGAATAAATGAATTAAGTTGCAACTTCCCCTTCTAACGTTTCTTATGTTGTATTGAAATCTTCTATGGTAGAAACTTTAAGAATCATTTATGCAAGAATGCTATCAGGAGGGCAGACAAAATTCATTTTAATTGGTTTGTAGTATATAAAGATCTCATTGCACCAATACATTCTCCTTTGTTTATGAGTCATTTGCTTTTATTAAAAAAAGAAGCAGCATCAACTCAAAGAAGAGAAACGATGTCTTTATATGAAAACTGTAATCACTTGCAATAAAGATTTTTTTTTTTTTTTTTTTTTTGCATTTTAAATGAATTCATTTGCATGTGACCATTTGCATAAATAGGAATTGGTGCATGATAGCCATATTGGCCCCACTAGAGGCCCACTTAAGGGAGCTCAAGATCGATTGGGCTAAGCCTAATTAATTATATGAGCCAGGCTCAACCTTGGGCCTAGGCTTAATAGATCTTATATGGGCTGGGCCCCGTCAACACTTATGGGCCAAGCCGGGCTGGGCTTAAGATTTTAATATAGACCGGACCTGGGTTTTGCTCAGCTGGGCCCATGAGCACGCCTAACTCCACCAACAGCCGGGTGGGTAAAATTAAAAATTGATGACGGTTCTTAATTAAGTTTTCTGCATGATTCATCATATGATATTCAACTTGATCAAACCAATGCAGCTGTTGTGATTAATTTATTCGTCCGATCGTTTATCATCTGAAATTCTGCAAATCCAATGTTGAAGACCACTTTCGACCACTTTGATCAAAGTGGAAAATTGGGCTTCTTTCTAATTATTTCATTTCTAGTAACTTTGCATATTCCTCAAAGCATGTGCATCTCTAACCTTCAAGGGATAACTCAGTTGGCCTATGACCATGATTTGCTATCGGAAGTAGCGAGTTCAAACTGTGCTACCACATTAGGGCCATAGGGATTTACCCGAGTTTGCTGAGGCCTAAAAGGATTAGTCCAACCCAAACAGCCGGGACACCCTCCATTGGCAAAGGATGCACATCTCCACTATATGAACTTAACATCACTTTTTCCTTTCTCCACCCAACATTTTGCTCCATAAAATATGCTAGGCTTAATTGTTGTTTATATAGAAATATCACTTTAAATCTCAGCTACTTCAACGATTGCATCAAACAATGTTAATTTGTCCCATTATAACTAGCACGATTACCCCAGGTAACCATGGGCATAGCCACATGGCTAGGGTATTTGCTCCATTTTACTACCTTTGACATTGTCCTGTAAACAATGTTGTGTGGTATAGCACTAAGATTTGTTAGTTTAAAATGCAACCGCACGTCATGAGTTTCAACCTTACAATCTATAAATTTTTTTTTTTCTTTTACCAGGACTAACACATTTCAGGAGTATCAACTGATCATCTGGCATGCCTTTTGCTATATTTTAGAGTCTCACATCGACTATAAAGAGGAAAGTGATTAGGATTATATGTAAAGCTTACACCATTACCTTACATAAGGTATTTTGGTGGGTTGAAGCTCACCAGAAGCAAAATCGTGAGGCCTATGAGCCAAAACGAATAATACCATACATGCATATAAGGACTAGTTCGTGTATAAATTTCTGCCCACATTAACTATAAAGAAAAAAGTGCTACATTTAAAGGTGGAGGCATTACACCCCCACATTTAGCTTTCATTTCCTATAAAAATTGAAACAATTAACTTGTCATGAACTTGTCATTTCTTTAGAGCTCTGAGGCATATCTACGAAATATTCGATGTTGTCAAAGGCAGAGAAAGAGTAAGAAAGGAAAGACCGTGCCTTTCTTATTGTTATTAATAGCGTCTTCTTCTGCCTTGGCAGATCCTAATGAAATACCAGTCTCATTTCATTAATCGCATTGGTATAACATAGGAAAGTATGTTCACAATCCTCACTTTTCCAGCAACAAATCCACCACACTAAATATTAATTAATTTTTATGTTTTTCCTAAACAGAAAACAATCACACCAAATTTAAAACTTTTTTTCCTACATATAAGTATTTTCTTTTTATACTTTTACCCCGAGAATGTGCCACGCAAACATGGCGCTGGGTCAACTCTTCCTCCATTAAAAATTATTTTTAAAGTATTGTCATCAATAGTACCACTGCCCTTTCCAAAAAAGTTTCAATTATCAGTTAGGTTTTTTTTCTTCCCCACACGTTAAAGAGTGATTACATTTTACTTGAAATAATAGGTATCTATTTCTTGCCTGTGTTGTGATACTAGACCACTCAGGCCAGGAGTACTTTTTCTTTTTCTTTTTCTTTGCTAAGGGAAGGTGGCCCTTTAAGCCAAATTAATCCATTTGGGCTCCGGGGGTGTTGGATATATTTTTGTGGCCCAGTGTTGGAGCACAATTTGAAGCCACAACCTTTGGAAGTAAATTTTAATCTTAGGCCAGCTGAGGGGTTAGACCAAGAGTACTTCTTCTTAAAAAAATAAAAAATAAAAAATAAAAAATAAAGCTCACCTTACTCTTCAGTCCTGAGCATCCAATAGGGTTGTCAATATGGCCCTTTGACGAAGCAACCTGGCTCAGCCCACAAAAGCCCTCAAAATGAGGGCTTTTCTTTTTGGCTTAAAGCTTAAGGGGCTCAATTTTAAAAAACCCATAATCTTGAAGGTTGAGTTACTGCTTGACTTAATCGACCAAGGGGGCTCGGCCCGGCTCTTTGCTTATGTAAAATAAAAATATGTGTAATATATATGAATTTTTATAAAAAAAAACATAAAAAAACTCCTATAATTAGAAATTAATAACACAAATTTAATATTTTGTCAAACAATAATAATCAAAATTTAGTTAACATTTTTTAATTGATATCCCCATGGATTATCATATTGTACTTATGTTTGATTTTACATTTTATTTTGAACAGTATGTTTGATTCTACATTTCCCTAACATGGCCATATTCTTCAATGAAAAGATAATGTAAGTTGTCATTTATAAAATTAATTCTGCTAATGTAAACTATTAAAGTTTGAGAGTTTAGATGGATAGCTATCAATATCATCATTGAGTAAGATTGAATTTTATCAACTAACCAATGATTGACACCAATTTCTTTCTATCCATTTACTTTCATGATTGTTTTTTAACTTAAATGTACCCACATCTGGCACTACATTTGGAGTTAAAGTTTGTGACTCATACATCAAATTATTTTAGTCATTCATTTTCAGTCGTCAAAGTTTACTTGTTTTGTTATAAAATCTAATGGTGATATGTCAAAAAATTATAAGTTAGAGTTAATGCTAATTCAAGAGTAGTTTAATGTTTATTTAAACCACGCACATTAAATAATTTATTTGGTAAAAATCTAATGCCTATATGAAATAAATCTAATTGAACCATATTAGGATTATCAAACATGATCTAATGGTCCGTATTATTGTTTTATTTAAAAAATGTAGTATATGAACTTGTTAAAAAAGGTACAACTAATAAAACTTTAACTGCAATAATCTTACTAATGACAACTGAATACATTAGTTAGATTATATAACTACTGCTAGTGTATTAAAGTGTTTAATAGTGTCTTACATGTCCTAATCTCATATCAAAATTCTATCAAATTAACATTATTTCATTCAATCTTAAATAATAGTTTTATACGATGACAAAGCAATTTATTTCGTGTAATCTCTTTTGATGTTGTAAAAAATATTGCCTTTTTCATTGCACTGTGGCTTGAATCAAAGAGAGTTCGCATCATGATATAGAAAAATTATTATATATAATAATATTACTTGAGAGTAGGATGAAGGCTTCTTAATTGTAAGCCGGCTGAGAGTAAAAATTGAGGGGTTTAGTTGAAGTAAGCCCAGCCCGCGTTTACGAGGTCGGGTCACGGTTGCCTGGCCTGGCTTTTGACAGGCCTAGCTTCAAGGCTGGTGATGATAATTACCGGTGAAAAATGTTAATAATAGCTTCTCGCTTTCTACACGTGGGTAGGGTCACTCTAAAGATCCGACAAGTCCCATATTTGTCATGCTTTCTGACGTATACGCAAACGACCTCTCTCTCTCTCTCTCTCTTTCCTACGAAGGGTCCCTGTGACAACAACAGTAAACAGACCGATACAAACCAATATCGGATTTCTTACTTGTTAGATCACGAGCCGTGGTGACGAATTTATATACAACTATTTTAAAGCAGATTCGGATTCTCTCGTGCCACTGAAACTCTGCTGGACACCACCACCTTCCATCCACCTTTAATCCTTTTTTAAGGCCACCATATGCTCTCATTCCTTCTTTAATGATAAGCGTTTTTTTTTCTTTTTGTGGATTTTGTGATCCTCCTGAGGATCCTAATGACATCATCTAAAATGAATTGGATGTCCTTCTTAGAGTCTCTCTATAAAGAGTGAAACTCATTGGGTGTGCCTAAGATTTAAGTCACTCTAAATAAATGTTCTCCCTTTTAATGGATTGTCTTTTAAGTTTTGCTTGAGTAGAAGTTAGTATTGAACATATGATTAATGATTTGATTAATAAAGTTAAATACTTTATTATTGAACATAAGTTCAATCTTGTTAGCGAAAATTTCTTCTGGAGTTGAATTTGAGGACTTCTCATGTTAGAGAAAATTGCTAAATTTAAGCAATTAGTATTTTCAATGGGTGGACCACACTTTAAATATCTCTTTTCAATTGGGTTAATAAGTTGGAGCTGGGTTTGTACTTGTTAGCGTGTCTGTCAAGCAGGTGCAAATTTTGATGAAAGTCAATTTTATTCTTTATACTTTCTTGAAAACTCGAATCATACACTTGACAAATAGTCTCATCCTGGTGTTTCACCTCACAGGTCCCCTCGCAATTTTTTTACAGGCGATCTCAATTCTTTACATAAGATGGGCAGTTCTTCAGTCATCAGAGAATAAATAATTAAAAGTCTAGACTTTGATGCTCAGCAATAAAATCGTGCACATGTTCAACTCAGAAAAAAGAAGCAACGGGGGGTTCAATGCCATCTAATTGACATGCTTATGATTGAAGAAAGGGATCTGCGAGGAGGAAAAACTGGGATTGGAGAGAGAGAGAGAGAGGAGATTTTTTTTTTTTTTGAGTAAATTACCCAAACATATCTTTAAGAATAGTTTTACAAGGTCCAGTCCATGGTTAGACTAATTCTATGTGGAGGTCTCTAATTGGTCAGCTAATTATTTTTAATGACTAATTTGCCCATCAACAATTATTTTTGTATTTTGAATTCCAAAACTTAAAAATTTCATAACTTTTGTTCACAAGATCAGGTTTTTTAAAAAATGGTATATTTGAAACTTATTTATCGAGACATTTCAAACAACATCCATATTGCATATGAAATTCTAAAAAAAATTATCAAAATTGATCTACATTTTACTTCAAAGCAAAACTCATATAAATTTCTGTAAAACTCATATAAATTTCTTCAAAACTTTTATAACTTTCTGCAAAACTCATAAAAAAAACTAAATAGTTTTTGGCGAAAAGTTTAAATGGGTAGACTAGTCGAATTATCTTATTTTTCAATTGAATTTGGAAATTTTAAAGTTTACAATGTAGTCTTTCATTTTCAAAATTTATGGTCAAAACAATTTCGAAAGATGGGTGAATCAGAGACTTAAACAAGCTGAATTTTACCTCAAAGCAAAACTAAACTCATCATCATCATCATCAAAGCCTTATCCCAACCATGTTGGGAAAAAGCAAAAAACTAAACTTTGAGATTGGGGTAGACCAGTTTAATCATTTTATTTTTTCAATAAAATTTGGCAAGTTTAAAGTTTAGCATGTAATCTTTCATATCCCATAATTTCTAGCCAAAACAATTTCAAAAAATGGATAAACCAAAGGCTTAAACATAGGCCATCAGTCAAACTGTGCACAAAAATTCTGTACAAAAAACTCATATAAATTCTTGCAAAACTAATATAAAATTCTTCAAAACTCATCTAACTTTCTGCAAAACTCATATAAAAAACTAAACAGTTTTTGGCAAAAATTTTAAAATAGGTAGATTAGTCTAATCATCTTATTTTTAAGTGAAATTTGAAAATTTTAAAGTTTAGCATGTAGTCTTTCATATCCCAAAATTTCTGGTCAAAACAATCTCAGAAAATGGGTGAACTAGAGGCTTAAACAAGCTATATTTTACCTCAAAGCAAAACTAAACAGTTTTTTTTAAAAAATAGTTTGAAATTGGGGTAGACTAGTCTAATCACGTTATTTTTAAATGAAATTTGGAGAATTTAAAGTTTAACATGTAGTCTTTTATATCCCAAAATTTGAGGTCAAAACAATTTCGGAAAATGGGTAAACCAAAGGCTTAAACATAAGCCATCAGTCAAACTGTGTGCAGAAATTTTGTACAGAAAACTCATATAAATTTTTGAAAAACTTATATAAAGTTTTGAAAAACTTATATAAATTTCTTCAAAACTCATCTAACTTTCTGCAAAAACTCATATAAAAAACTAAAAAACTTTTGGCAAAAAATTTGAAATAGGTAGACTAGTCTAATAATCTTCTTTTTCAGTGAAATTTGAAAATTTTAAAGTTTAACATGTAGTTTTTCATATCTCAGGATTTCTGGTCAAAATAATCTTAGAAAATGGGTGAACAAGAGACTTAAACAAGCTGAATTTTACCTCAAAGCAAAACTAAATAATTTTTGAAAAAAAGTTTGAAATTAAGGTAGACCGGTCTAATCATCTTATTTTTCAGTAAAATTTGAAAATTTTAAAAGTTTAGCATGTAGTCTTTCATGCCCTAAAATTTCAGGTCAAAACAATTTTGGAAAGTGGGTAAACCAAAGGCTTAAATATGGGCCGTCACTCAAAGTGTGCATAAAAATTCTATATTGAAAACTCATATAAATATTTGCAAAACTTATATAAATTTCTTCAAAACTCATATAACTTTCTACAAAACTCATATAAAAAACTAAATAGTTTTTGCCAAAAAGTTTTAAATGGATAGACCAATCTAATCATCTTACATTTCAGTAAAATTTCGAGAATTTAAAGTTTAGCATGTAATCTTTCAAATGAATTTCAAGTCAAAACAGTTTCGGAAAATTAGTGAACTAAAGGCCTAGACATGTTGAATTTTACCTCAAAGCAAAAACTAAACATTTTTTGACAAAATGTTTGAAATGGGTAGAGTAATCTAATCATCTTATTTTTAAGTAAAATTTGTTGAATTTAAAGTTTAGAATGCAGTCTTTTATATCTCGAGATTTCAGTTCAAAATAATTTTGGAAAGTAGGTGAACCAAAAGCTTAAATATGAGCTGTCAATCAAACTGTGCGCAGAAATTCTGTATAGGAAACTCATATAAATTTCTACAAAACTCATGAAAAACTAAATAGTTGTTTGAAAAAAAAAGTTTGAAATGAGTAGACCAGTCAATCATCTTACTTTTCAGTTAAATTTGGGAAATTTGAAGTTCAGAATGTAATCTTTTATATCCCAGAATTTCAGTTCTTTTGGGAAGTAGGTAAACCAGAAGCTTAAACATATTGAATTTTACCTCAAACCAAAATTAAGGAGTTTTTGAAAAAAAAAAGTTTGAAGTGGGTAGACCAGTTTAATCATCTTATTTTTTAGTAAAAATTTGTAGAAGTTAAAGTTTAACATGTATTCTTTCTTATCTTAGAATTTCAGGTCAAAACAATTTAGGAAAGTAGGTGAACCAAAAGCTTAAACATGGGCTGTCAATCAAACTTTGTATAGAAATCTTGCACAGAAAACTCATATAAATTTTATTAAAACTCATATAAATTCTGTTCAACTCATATAAATTCTATTCAAACTTAGATAATTTTAAATATATTTGATCAAAATCTAGTTAACCTAAGGACTTCACTTATTTTTCTTCTTTTTCCTTTCTTCCCCCCAATCAAAATTTAGCATAGCACATAAGGTTCTATGCTAGTTAAGGAAGACAGAGGTGAAAAAGAGTTTTTTTATAGAGAGAGAAGAAAGGAGATCCATTTTATGATCTCAAAGTGGGACTTGGTGTTGAAAAGGAGAGTCAGTTTTGCTGACTTTTCTCTGAACAGGTTCTCAATTCTGCTTGGCATAACCATAACAAAGGTGGGCCATGTGACTGATCCCTGCGGTGTGAGAGTTTCATTGCTTTGACTTGTGCTACAAACCGAGACATCAAAAGGCAAGTGCCTTTGGTAGTTTCTAAGTTATTTTGTCTTTTGTTATTTCCACTTGCTTGACAAATGGAGAGAGCGTGGATCCAAATTAGTGTCTGTATTACTAGATCATTGTAACACCTCGACCCAACTTAATCCGAATTAGTATCTAATTAATGGCGAATTTGGTGTTAAGTGTGTTTTGGTTTTGCTTTTCTTTGGTTTTGAGCAATGGATAGGTTCGAGCCCTTTTTCGTAATTTTCTATTTGGTCGGACATTGTCAATTTTGCATCATCTTGATGTCAACGCATGTATTTCATTGAGCTCATCAATCTTCATAATTAATTCGAACGCAAACGACTTCGTTTACTCCCGTTAGATCGCTACTTGACTCGAACTGTAAATTGTGTAAATTTGTGGACTTTCTTGCAATTGTGACTCATCTTCATCTTATAAAAGATCCAACCACCGCCTTCCTTTCTTCTCTACCGTCTTCTCTCTGTTCTTCTCTCTCTCGTTCATCTCTCTTTCTCTTTCTTTCATTTCTTCCTTGTTTAAGTGAGAAAGGGAGCAGTGCACTCGTCATCTTCGCGTGAATTCAACGGTATGTCTTGTGTTTCGTTGTGTTTTTCCTATTTGGTCTTCCTCCTATATCAGTTTGGTGCATGTATGCAATGTGCCTTTGAGTTCTTGAGTGTTTGACGAGTAGAATTGTGTTTGGACAGCGGATTGAGCCCAAAACAACAACTCTTGTGTGTGATTTCCGTTTGAGGCAAGTATAAGCACAATTAGCTTGAACACTTATTGGTAATGCTTTGATTATATGTATTTTTACTCTTCTTGTATGGATCATTGATGTACAGCCCTATTGAGTAAGTTTTGTTCTTATTTGCTTAATTCAGCTGAGAATTAGCCATTTCTGTACTTCTATAATTGTTTCAGGAAATTGACCCAGCGCACTCACGGTTAAGCCATGAACTGTGCTACGATTGAGCTGTAAAATACATTACGGCTAAGCCGTAAGCCCAGCCATGACCTAGCCGTAGATTAATACAAGGTGACACCTGAAATAATTGAGAGTTGGCAGATCTGTTGCTTTTCTACAGTCAAGCTACAACTACGCCATGCATAGGCCTACTGCTAAGCCGTGACCTTGCCGTAGCCAAGCCGTAGAGCAAAGCAAGGCTAAGCCGTATACCCAGTGAAAATGACTGAATGAGATAGGTTCATATTAAGACCTTGTAGGGCCTTCGAAATAGAATGTAGGTAACTCACCTTGCCCAATGGAATCTATATATCGCATGAATGGATCCTTCAGGCTGTGATTCATTCATGTGTGTTGTCCAACTGTTAAACACCTTCCTATGGGTGTTGGTTTAAGGGACTTTGGTACACTTTTGTACTACTAAGATGCAATACTCTTCGATTGAACAACTGTGTATCAAATACCTTAAAACTACATCAACACGCACGGTTAGAAACACTGGACAACTAGGTTATGATTGGCTCGTAATTGACCTTGATTCCTCAAGGGAAATCTGAATTGCACTGCATCTTGATTTTGGTTTTTGCCCTCTTACGCGTTCTGTGCTAGACCTCTCGAATCTGTGGGAAATATAGCAGCATCCCCAGAACGAAGCTCGGGCAGGAACAATCCACTACTGTGTATTCGTTATTGCTCATGTGGAGTACTTAGTTCTTGCTTCAGTGATGATTCGTTATTCGTAACCATTTATCAATGTTTCTTCGCATTGGCTCTTCGTATTGCGTCTCAGTACGTGATGCACTTACTATTGTTTCGTTTGTTGTGATAGCTTGTGATAAGTGATATGTATGTGAGATTGATTGATGTGCATCATATGATTTGATTGAGATTGTCTATATATGTCACTACTTAGCCTCAGCCTCAGGAGACCCAACGGGGTTGACTTTGGCATAGTGTGTGACCGCCTCTGCAGAGTGCTTTTGTCCTGGGATTCCGGACCCTGGGAACTGGAGACCCATTCATACCCTGGCCCGGTCGATGGTGTTCTCATATCGATTGCTCTCGAACGGGAGAATATGGCAAATGTAATAGCCACTTTGACAGTTTATCTGTATATAATTCTGAGAGCATACTTATTCATATGCACTATTTGCCTAGTATACGAACATGATCACTATGGCTCTTTGCATATTACTACTTTTGCTCATTGATAGACACAATTTGTGTTATCCTCGTGTGGCTTATATTTTGCTAAGTCATTGTACTTATGAGTTGTTATTGGTGTTGCAGGCTCAAATCCCTCTTCCGATCCTATGTCGGTCGACCCCACTCCAAGGGAGACACGTGAGGCCCCCTCCGGCCTAGAGGAGTGGACTTGATCCATTCTTCTGAGAGCGGTTTGCATCATTTTGTTTTCCCTCCATTGGTGTCTTAACTTATTTGGGGGATTTTTCTGTGGACTGTATTTTGAGTTTTGGTTTATACCTATATTTTGAATTTATGGACTAGTCCCTCTATTGTGTTGTATATCACTGTAAATCAGTCTAATCTTTTGTAATCATCGTGTTTTTTTTTTAGTATCTTGTAGTATGCTATGATACTTATAGCTTCCGCGTACACTTGCTTGCACGTGTGAATGATCCCTTGTGTGTGTATACCTGGACTAGGTTTAGGTGTGCATGCACGTGAATACGTGTGTCACTGGTTAGATTTTCACTAACCCCCGATTTTGAGCTCGGGTTGTGACAATCATTGCCGGAGCCACCTCGTCGCCTCGCCAGTCACCATTGCCTGTGCGCCATTGTCGAAGAGCAGCAGTTCCCCACCTATGGTCATCACAGCAGAAGAAGGGGGCTTGCTGCCATTGTGTCACTACTGCTGCTATCGGAGCACCACCTACTGCCGGCGATCACCGGCACCCTCACCACCTACTGCCTTGCTACCGTCCATTGTAGAAACATCTATAAAAGGAAACCTTGGTGATATATATATACATGGAGGGCATTTTAGACTTTTTAAGTTATTAAATTTAAAAAAGGATCTCTGCCTCTATAACAAAATATCATGGACCTCTCACCATAAAATAAAATATTAAGGGACCTATCGCCGAATACCGCATTTTTTCAAAAAAAAAGTGTAAGTATGTGTGCGTAGGTGGGTGGGGGGTTCATAAGGCCAGTGCCCTATACATCATTCTCTTTGTATTTCTTCTTCTTTCTTCATTTCTAATAGATAATTTTTATTTGTTGCGTTTAACAAATTTTATTTGTTGCGTTCAATAGAAAAATGCCAAACAAATAAAAAAAAACTTCTTTTACAAAAATAAGTATCATCTCTTGAGTTTGACAATTGAGGATCTTTTGAAAATAGATAAATTCATCTGTCGGCTTTTTTTTTTTTTTTGGAGGAGGGGGGTTTGTCGAGTTCATTTTCTCTGTATCTGTTCTTCCCTCTTTATTTCTAACAAATAAATTTTATCTATTGAGTTTAACAGATTTTATCTGTTATGTTTAATAGAAAGATACTAAACAAAACAGATTTTATTTGTTGCATCTAATAGAAAAATACCAATAGATAGAATCTTTTTTTTACAGAATTAAAATTTTCTCTTTGTATCTCTTTATTTCTAATAGATAAATTTTATTTGTTTAGTTTAACATATTTTATCTATAGCGTTCAGTAGAAAAATACCAAACAGAACAAATGTTATCTATTGCTTTCGATAAAAAAATATTAAACAGATAAAATCTTTTTTGTTTACAGAAATAAATATCCAATATGGATCTTGTTTTGTATATCTCAAAAAAATGAATCCAAATATATAAATTTGGTTGCAAATGGATAAATGTAGTGGAGATTAAACTATTTTAAAGTTTGCAAAAAAAAAAAAGAAAAAGAAAAAGGAATATTCAGTTCTTTTGCGTGAAACATCAAAAATAACAAAAGAGCATATTTTGGGAATAAAAACTACCCAAAAACAGTTATAGGGACCCAAGGCTAAACGAACTATAAACAGTTGGATCTAATGAGTTGAAGAAAAAGATCTTGGACCTAACCTTGTATGTAAATTATATTAGGGACCGACCTCTAAATATCTCTTTTTTTTTCTTTCTCTTTTTTTCTTTTTCTCTCTCTTTTTTTATGCAAGATTGCAACTTGGATATCTTGGCTTATAACTAGGAGATAACTCTTCCTTCTTTTTTCATAACTCTTCCTTCTTTTTTCTTTTTCTTTTATTTTGTGTTTGTTCGTTCTTTCTTTACATCTGTCATGTCCCGAATTTTTATTTTTGGGTCATAGCAGTCCGTCGGGTTTGAGTTGGGTTGAGAATGGTATATAGGCTAAGTAATCACTTTTGGGCCTTGGGTTTACGTTATTTGACCATTTTAGACCAATAGACTATTTTTGAAATTTCGTAAAACTTACTAGAAAACAGGGAGCCCTTCCTTTTAATTTAGAAAAACCCCCTCTCAATATAAACTCTTAGGGTTTTCCCCATTCTCCAATCCTCTTCCTATCTTCTTCAACCAAACCCTAGAAGCTCTTAGGGGGAAAACCAAGGTTGGATCTTCCAAGCTTGTTATTCAAATTTGCTTTTGGCTTCAAGATCCAGGCAAATGGATAGTTGTAAGCAATGGTTTTTGGTTACTTGTAATATATTTTGATTGCATCTTGGTTAATATGCTTTTATAGAGTTTCTTCGTTTGGATTCGAACTTTTATTTGATTTCGTCGTTTGATTTAATATCTTGATTTGGATCAACTAAGATCATTGAATTTTCTTTTCTTTAAAAAAATATGAATTTGTCTGTTTTAAAAAAAAAGCGCTGGCTGATGCAGCGCAAGCGCTGCACTGTCAGCCTGATGCAGCGCAGGCCAGCTAGGCCGGGCCTAGCCCGACTGGGCCTGCCGACGCCCAGCCCGGGTGCTGTTGGGCCCGGGTGCTGCTGGGCCCAGCTGCGGCTGGGCTGGGTTGCAGGCGAGTTGGGCCCACTTTCCTTAAAAAATATATATATATTTATATCAATGTAAATAGAAGTTTAGATTAATAATTATAAGCATTTAAAGTATTATTATGTGGTTAATGTTTTAGAAGATTAATGAGGAGGTGGTTATATTAATTAATTACTAAATGAGATATGATTAAAAATTCGATTATGGTTGTTATAAAAGTAGTTGGGGAGTTTGTACTTTACATTAATATTAAATTTGGATTGGCTATATACTAACTAGGATGTAATTTATGTAATTAAATTTTAATTAGAATGTATTTCAAATTCTAATTTAGGTTTTAACTTGAGTCTACATTATAAATCATAATCCGAGATTTGTACCTTTTGTTCCGTATAAAATAATAAGGTGTATTTATACACGACAATGATATTAAGGAATTAATTATTCCTTTTCCCCTTCTGATCATAACTAAATTTAACTTTGGATTTGAAAGTTGCACATCTTTTACCCAATTTGTAAAACACACTAAATATATACATAATTGGATTAGATGAATTACGTCTTTTAGGAAAGTTAGTTGAATGTTCACATGAGAATTATACTAAATGCAGAATGGGAATGTGACGTTCGGGATGCATTACATGATAAGCACTAAAAGTAGTATATCGGCATCATGGACTTATATTTTCATTGTGATAGAGAGTTGGTTCTCATGTGTATATTTAACAAACTATGACCGTTAGATGGTTTAGTGCATACCCTCAGAAAACTTAAATTGACACCCATTCATAATACATTTTCAATTATAAAAGTATAAGTACTCAATTTGTTAACGGTTCGATTATTGAGATTAAGGGTGTCATATCATAATTCATTCTACATCAGTATACATATGTATTTGTAGATATATATATTATCTACCGGGATACTCGTTTCTGTTATTATCTGCGGGAATACCCGTTTCTGTTATTATCTGCGGGACTACCCGATTCTGTTATTATCTGCGGGATTACCCGATTCTATTATTATCTGCGGGATTACCCGATTCTGTTATCTGTATGCGGGACTACCCGTTTCTGTTTTCTGTATGTAGGATTACCCCGTTTCTATATATTTATCTGCGAAAATACCCGTTTCTATATATTTATCCGCAGGAATACCCGTTTCTGTGCATTTATGCCTTTGGGGTTTGCATTTGATATATTTTGGGTTAAATAAATATTACGTTTAATTCAGTTGATTAATCCATTGCTTGCAGTTTACCCTATTGTCAGATTACGTCAATCTGACCCACTACTTTTGGTGTCTAGGTTCCGTTACCGACCGGTGCCGAACCGAAGGGTCAAGCGTCGCATGAACTTCCGCCAGATGGCGGAATTGTTAAGTGGAGCACCGATAACATCATCTGAGGTGTCCTAGTATTGTGCAGAGATCGAAAACTTTAGATTATGTAATAAGGCCATGTTTGGGCCATTAGTTTATTTAATTAAATTTATTTGTTTTGAATCTATGACTTTAATTATTATGCTTCGAAGCACTTGATCTTGATTTTTATTATTAATGAGATTGTTACCTGATTGTTATGTGATCTCGCCTGCGATGAATATGAATTTTAGTTCCGCGTGTGATTATGGTTGCTTGATCACCAAGCATAGCCTCACGAAGGACTTCGATCCACCCGGAATTAGGGCCCGTACTGTTTATGTTAGAAAAATTTTAATTGGCCCCAATTCTCATACCCCTGGAACCGGGTTTGGATCTGGCCCAGTTTTGGGGGCCTGACAGATGGTATCAAAGCCGATCAAGTTCTAGAAGTTCTAAAAGATGCTAAAACGTAGGTCTGATGTGAGGATTAGAAACTTTAAGTGGGGGCGATGGGGTTTTGATGCGTATAATTGTATATGAACTTTAGTATGGTTAGAGGTTTCAAGAATTTGTTACCCTTCGTGTTTTTGGTCATTTAGTCTTTAACGAACGGTTGTTTTGCAGACATGGCACCTGGAACAAGGAAAACGAAAACTAACCCATCTAGTTCGGAGTCGGGTGAGCCTAGCGGTACCGCCAATGATCCGATACAGACTCTGCTCCAAACTGTGTTAGCCCATCAGCAACGTCAGGATCAACAAATAGCATAGTTATTAGAGGTTGTGCAGAGAATAAACCAACCTCATGCAACACATGTAACTCAACCACCGATAACGCCACAACCAACGCCTGTGGTGCGACCTCAAATAGTGGATCAAGCTGCATTTCAGACTGGTGTACTTGAGGCTTTGCAGAGGATTGGGCAACCTCAGGTTGTTGTTGCCCCCAGACCCCATGATCCAAATGATATTTTTGAGAAGTTTAAGAAGAGGGGTCCGCCGGAGTTCAACAGGGGTGAAGATCCAATGGTGGCAGAGGAATTCCTCATTCAAGTGGAGAAAATATTTGAAAATCTAGTCTGCACGGAGATACAGAAGGTTAAGTTGGCAGCTTCCATGTTTCGAGATGTAGCAGAAAGGTGGTGGACTACTATTAAGGAGACATATGAGGGGATTGCTGAAGAGGTAGCTTGGACTATTTTTCGTAATCAGTTTCGTGCGAAGTATGTACCGGAACATGTTCGCATTCAAAAGCGAATAGAGTTTGATTGATTGAAGCAAGGGAATTTGTCTGTTCGGGAGTATGAGTTGCAGTTTACCCGTCTTTCCCGCTTCGCACCAACTCTCATCACTCCAGAAAGTGAGAGAATCCGACGGTTCCTCGATGGCCTTCAACCAGATATACTCCTTCATGCCAAGTCACAAGTTCTGAATACTTACCAGGAATATTTAGATAAGGCATATTGGGCCGAGGAGGTGATTGGGCGCATGGCCCCTACAAATCAACCTAAGCAGAAAGTTACTTCGTCTTCGGCCCCAGAACACCAATTCAAAAAGCAAAAGAGGGAGTCTTGTGGTATTTGTGGCAATAATCACTCTACATCTAGGTGTTGGAGACAGACAAGGGGGTGCTTTTACTATGGCGATACTAGTCATCAGGTCAAGGATTGCCCTAAGAAGAAAGGTCAGCAGTATGGGCAGACACCTACACAAGGAGCTCCTATTCAAGCACAGCCGCTGAGACAGATAGCACCAGCTCCCTCACAGCAACAACGACCCCAGGCACCGCAGCAACAGATGCAGTTGTACTGACCTCTCCAGCAGCCCCAACCTCAGAAAGGACCTCAGCCACCACCAGGGCCTAACGGACAGTAATCAAGGCCGCAGCAGGCTGGCAGAGTGTATGCCATGACCCAGGAGCAAGCTGATGCTACAGAGAATATTGTGGAAGGTATTATTTCTATTTGTGATAGTCATGCTAAAACTTTATTTGATCCCGGTTTTACGCATTCCTATATTTCCCTTAGTATTGCCTCGAAGATTGGTGTTAAATCAGCTAATCTGCCATTTGATTTAATTGTGGCCACCCCGATGGGTAAAAAGTTTAGTTGTCTGAAATACTACCCTGGTTGCAAATTGGTGATAAGTGGAGTTGTGTTTAAGGCTAATTTAATACTGTTGGTAATGAATGACTTTGACGCCATTTTGGGTATGGGTTAGCTTGCTAGTCATAGTGCAGTTATGAATTGCCGTGCCAAGACGGTTAAGTTAACAGCTAATAACGGCACCGATGTGCTATCTGTAGGATTTAAGAAAAAGGTTGTTACTCATGTGATCTCAATTATTAAGGCTATGAAGTTGTTGATGAAAGGTTATGAGGGGTATATAGCGTTTATCACGGAGCATAAATGAACTAAAGCGGTGGAGGAGATACCAGTGGTGTCTGAGTTTCTGGACATTTTTCCAAATGATATTCCCGGATTGCCGCCGGTCCGTGAGATTGATTTTGCAATTGAGCTTGTGCCGAGCACAGCTCCGATCTCGAAAGCCCTTTATAGAATGGCCTTAGTTGAGTTGAGAGAACTCAAAGAGCAATGCAGGAGCTGTTGAATAAGGGTTTTATTAGACTGAGTGTCTCTCCTTGGGGGGCTTCAATGTTATTTGTGAAAAAAAAGGATGATTCTATGAGAATGTTTATTGATTATAGACAACTAAATCAAATGACCATCAAGAACAAGTATCTTTTACCGAGAATCGATGAATTATTTGATCTATTACAAGGTGCTCAGTATTTTTCTAAGATTGATATGAGGTCAGGATATCATCAGTTGAGAGTACGAGATCAGGATATTCCAAAAACTGCATTCAAAACTAGATATGGTCATTACGAATTTTTGGTGATGTCCTTTGGCTTGACAAAAGCGCCGGAAGCTTTTATGGCTATGATGAATAGGGTTTTTGCACAGTACTTGGACAAGTTTGTGGTGGTATTTATCGACGATGTACTTGTTTATTCGAAGAGTCGGGAAGAGCATGCTCAGCATCTTCATACTTCATTACAGCTATTGAAGGAACACCAATTGTATGCTAAGGCAAGTAAATATGAATTTTGGTTGGAACAGATAGGATTTCTTGGGCACATCATCTCTAAGGAAGGTTTAGCAGTGGACCCAGCGAAGATTGAAGCAGTGGTAAAGTGGGATAGACCAAAAACAGTGTCGGAGATCCGAAGTTTCCTAGGCCTCGTAGGTTATTACCGCAGATTCATGGAAGGATTTTCCTCAATAGCAGCCCCACTATCCAGATTGACTAGTGAGGGAGTTCCTTTTCAGTGGAATGAGGATTGTTAGCAGAGTTTCCAGGAGTTAAAAAGAAGGTTGACCACAGCTCCTGTTTTGAGCTTACCTGCTGGTAATGATGGTTTTATGATTTACACCGATGCATCTGGAGTTGGACTTTGTTGTGTTCTCATGCAACATGGGAAGGTGGTGGCTTATGGGTCCAGACAGTTGAAGGATCATGAACAGAAGTATGCAACCCATGACTTGGAGCTAGCTGCAGTTGTCTTTGCTTTGAAAATGTGGAGACATTACCTCTACGGAACTACTTTTGAAGTGCATTCGGACCATAAAAGCCTCTAATATCTCTTCACGTATGGTGATTTGAATATGAGACAGAGGAGATGGATGGAGTTTATTAAGGATTACGATTTTGGGTTGAAGTACCATCCAGAAAAGGCTAATGTAGTGGTAGATGCTCTAAGTAGAAAAGCAACGTTCACTGGAGGATTAATTGCAGAATACTTCTGGATTCGATGTTTGGAAGATATGGATGTTTATTTATAGCCTATCAGTGAGCAAGTAGTGTTAGCTAGTATATTCTCGTGGGAACCCAAGTTACTTCCGAGGATCAGAGAATACCAATTATTAGACCCAGAGATAACAAAAATCAAAGATCATATGGATGAGAGGTCTAATTTTAAGTTAGAAGATAATATTTTATATTATGAGGGTAGAATTTGTGTGCCTGATTTTCCAGAATTGAAAGACGAAATTATGGTAGGGCACACTGTACCTGGTATACTATTCATCCAGGCGGTACCAAGATATATTAAGATCTGAAAGATTACTATTGGTGGAAGAATATGAAAAAGGATATCGCAGAATTTGTTGGAAAATGTTTGGTCTGCCAGCAGATTATAGGAGGCCTCCAGGTCTTCTGCATCAGTTGGAGATTCCTCAGTGGAAGTGGGAGCACATCACTATGGACTTTGTGTCAGGATGGCCTAATACTAGAAAGGGATTTAATGCTATTTGGGTGATAGTGGACCGTTTGACTAAGTCAGCCCACTTTGTACCATTCAAGACTGATCAAGGAATGGAGAAAATTGCATATTTGTATATTAAAGAAGTGGTGAGATTGCATGGAGCACCAGTTTCTATTGTCTCCGATCGGGATAGTAAGTTTGTAGCTTGGTTTTGGGTATCACTGTAAGAAGCCTTAGGAACCAAGTTGAGTTTTAGTACAGCCTATCATCCCCAAACAGACGAACAGACGGAGCGTACAAACTAAACATTGGAGGATATGTTAAGGGCATGTGTCTTGGATTTCAAGACTAGTTGGGACGAAAGCTTGGCTCTATGTGAATTCGCGTACAACAACAGTTACCACTCTAGTATTAGCATGGCACCTTTTAAAGCTTTGTACGGGAGAAAATGTCGAACCCCTATATGTTGGTCAAATTTTGGAGCTCGCGGTTTTCATGGACCATCTGTGGTTGGAGAGTCCAGTGAAAAGATAAGACAGATTCAGGAAAGGTTGAAGGTTGCCCATAGTCGCCAAAAGAGTTATGCAGATAAAAGGAGGAGAGAGTTGAAGTTTGAGGTTGGTGATAATGTATTTCTGAAGGTATCCCCTACACGTGGTACTTTACGGTTCGGGCAGAAAGGAAAACTTTCCCGAACATATGTGGGACCATTCCAGATTATTAACAAGGTCAATGACGTGGCTTATCGGTTAGCATTACCACCAGAGCTGTCAGGTGTTCATAACGTTTTCCACATTTCTATGTTGAGGAAGTATGTAGCAGACCCTTCGCACGTGTTGCAATATGAACCATTGCAAGTGCAGGATGATACAACATACACTGAGTAGCTAGTGGGGATTGTCGACACCAAGGAGCAGGTGTTAAGAAATCGTGTCATCCAATGGGTGAAGGTACAATGGAGTCATCATCGCCCGGAGGAAGCAACGTGGCAGCTTAGAGACGAAGTGCAGTGACAGTATCCGCACTTTCTTCTCGAGGTATGTTAGTCATTTGGAGGACCAAATGTCCTTTAAGGGGGATGAGATGTCATGCCCCGAATTTTTATTTTTGAGTCATAGCAGTCCGTCGGGTTTGAGTTGCGTTAAGAAGGGTATATGGGCTAAGTAACCACTTTTAGGCCTTAGGTTTACGTTATTTGACCCTTTTAGGCCAATAGACTCTTTGTGAAATTTCGTAAAACTTACTAAAAAGCAGGGAGCCCTTCCTTGTTATTTAGAAAAACCCCTCTCAATATAAACTCTTAGGGTTTTCCCCATTCTCCGATCCTCTTCCTTTCTTCTTCAACCAAACCCTAGAAGCTCTCCGGGGCAAAACCAAGGTTGAATCTTCCAAGCTTGTTATTCAGATTTGCTTTTAGCTTCAAGATCTAGGCAAGTGGATAGTTGTAAGTAATGGCTTTGGTTACTTGTAATATATTTTGATTGCATCTTGGTTAATAAGCTTTTGTAGAGTTTTTTCGTGTGGATTCGAACTTTTATTTGATTTCGTCGTTTGATTTAATATCTTGATTTGGGATCAACTAAGATTATTGAATTTTCTTTTCTTTAAAAAAAATATAAATTTATCTATTAAAAAAACGGCGCTACGCTGCCAAGCAGCGCAAGTGCTGCTGCCTGCCAATCTGATGCAGCGCAGGCCAGCCAAGCCAGGCCTAGCCCGGCTGGGCCTTGCAGCGCCCGGCCCGGCTGCTACTGGGCCCAGTTGCTACTGGGCCATGCTGCTGGCTACTTGGGCCCACTTTCCTTAAAAACATATGTTTATATCAATGTAATTAGAAGTTTAGATTAATAATTATAAACATTTAAAATATTATTGTGTGGTTAATGTTTTAGAATATTAATGAGGAGGTGGTTATATTAATTAATTACTAAATGAGATATGATTAAAAATTCGATTATGGTTGTTATAAAAGTAGTTGGGGAGTTTGTACTTGACATTAATAATAAATTTGGATTGGTTATCTACTAACTAGGATGTAATTTGTGTGATTAAATTTTAATTAGAATGTATTTCAAATTCTAATTTGGGTTTTAACTTGAGTCTACATTATAAATCATAATCCGAGATTTGTACCTTTTGTTCTGTATAAAATAATAAGGTGTATTTATACACAACAATGATATTAAGGAATTAATTATTCCTTTTCCCCTCCTGATCATGACTTAATTTAACTTTGGATTTGAAAGTTGCACATCTTTTACCCAATTTGTAAAACACACTAAATATATACATAATTGGATTAGATGAATTACGTCTTTTAGGAAAGTTAGTTGAATGTTCACATGAGAATTATATTAAATACAGAATGGGAATGTGAGGTTCGGGATGCATTACATGATAGGCACTAAAAGTAGTATATCGGCATGTGGACTCATATTTTTATTGTAATAGAGAGTTGGTTCTCATGTGTATATTTAACCAACTATGACCGTTAGGTGGTTTAGTGCATACCCTCAGAAAACTTGAATTGACACCCATTCATAATACATTTTCAATTATAAAAGTATAAGTACTCAATTTGTTAACAGTTCGATTATTAAGATTAAGGGTGTCATATCATAATTCATTTTGCATTAGTATACGTATGTATTTGTAGATATGTATATTATCTACGGGGATACCCGTTTTTATTATTATCTGCGGGACTACCCGTTTCTGTTATTATCTGCGGGACTACCCGTTTCTGTTATTATCTGCGGGACTACCCGATTCTGTTATTATCTGTGGGATTACCCGATTCTGTTATTTGTATGTGGGACTACCCGTTTCTGTTATCTGTATGCGGGATTACTCGTTTCTATATATTTATCCGCGGGAATACCCGTTTCTATATATTTATTCGCAGGAATACCCGTTTCTGTGCATTCATACCTTTGGGGTTTGCATTTGATATATTTTGGGTTAAATAAATATTACGTTTAATTCAGTTGATTAATCCATTACTTGCAGTTTACCCTCTTGCCAGATTATGTTAATCTGACCCATTACTTTTGGTGTCTAGGTTCCGTTACCGGTACCGAACCGGAGGGTCAGGCCGTGCATGAAATTCCGCTAGATGGCGGAATTGTTGAGTGGAGCACCGATAACATCATCTGAGGTGTCCTAGTATTGTGCAGAGATCGAAAACTTTAGATTATGTAATAAGGCCATGTTTGGGCCATTAGTTTATTTAATTAAATTTATTTGTTTTGAATCTATGACTTTAATTGTTATGCTGCGAAGCACTTGACCTTGATTTTTATTATTAGTGAGATTGTTACCTGATTGTTACGTGATCTCGCCTGCGATGAATATGAATTTTAGTTCCGCGTGTGATTATGGTTGCTTGATCACCAAGCATAGCCTCACGAAGGACTTCGATCCACCCGGAATTAGGGCCCGTACTGTTTATGTTAAAAAAATTTTTAATTGGCCCCAATTCTCACACGCCTAGAACCGAGTTTGGATTCGACCTAGTTTTTGGGGCCTGACAGATGGACTATCCACTTGCCTGGATCTCGAAGCCAAAAGCAAATTTGAATAACAAGCTTGGAAGATCCAACATTGGTTTTCCCCTAGAGAGCTTCTAGGGTTTGGTTGGAGAAGAAAGGAAAATGATTGGAGAATGGGGAAAACTCTAAGAGTTTATATTGAGAGGAAGTTTTTCTAAATTATAAGGAAGGGCTCCATGCTTTCTAGTAAGTTTTACGAAATTTCAAAAAGAGTCTATTGGCTTAAAAGGGTCAAATAACATAAACCCAATGCCCAAAAGTGATTACTTAGCCCATATACCCTTCTCAACCCAACTCAAACCCGACAGACTGCTATGACCCAAAAATAAAAATTCGGGGCATGACAACATCCATCCAAACCCATAGAATAGAAACTTTCGCAATGCATTATAGTTTTTTGAAGATCCATGTCACTTGGGTTTACCCTTGATAGTTTGGACGGTTTCTTTTTATCTTGAGTTTGTATTCAAGGGTGCATGGTTCTGCAGTCTAAACCATGAATTCATTGGGTCCCAACTGGGATGAGGTATGCTTCGCAAAAGAGAGAGAGAGCTCTAGATCAAAATTTTAAGACTGTAGCACTAGAGAGATTTTGGGCCTTATAGGTCCCACATGTATAAAATTGAGGCAAAACATTACTATAATTCGTTAGTAAAAAGGGATTGACCCTAATTTTCCCCACTTTGATTTACCGTCTCAAGTGCAATAACTTGGAGAGGTGTACATTATGTCATGAAGTGTTTACTTTAGCCCTCCCCTTTTTTTTTTTTTAACTTCATTCAAGAATTGAAGTGGGAGCTAGTGGAGTAGCATATGGCATAGGTTTATTCCCTTCGCATTTTGTGTTTAAAATCACCTAGATTTATTTGGCATGTAATAGTTTGTGTATTTACTGTGTGCCACCTGGGCAAAGGCCTCTCGCCCATGTCATCTTAAGAAGAAAAAAAAATAGTCATAATTGGACCTCTACTCCTTGCTCCTCTCGCAAATTTAATGTATAATAATTGATTTTATTCAAATTTGAATATTTCTAGATATTAATTTTTATAGGGTTTAATATTAATAACTCCCCCTTTAGTGAAACCAGGTATGTGCACTTTTTAGCAACATGCATTTCTTTTTAGCATTTATTCATTCCTTTTAGATCCTATAAGGTTTTGACTTGGAGAAGTCCTCACTTGAGGTGTTAGTCTAGGCAATATAAATACATTTCAATAGTCTCCTGTGGGTGGAGTCTACTCCCCAACACACACCCCCACCCCAAGCTGGAACTCGGTCGGTGCGAGCTAAACACATTTTTTTTAATGTAAAGTTGTTTTTTTTTTGGATTAAAATTCTCAATCGGCTGGCTCTGATAATATATTAAATTTCTTCAACTAATCATTTATCCTAAAACCTCAAAATATTAGGAGAAGCGACATTAATACTTTTCAATAGTTTCCCTTGGGTGGAGCCCATTCACCTAAACATGAACAACTCAAAATAAAGACCCTCCAATTGAAGGATCTTTTCAAATCTGAATTTCTAGATTGCGACTTATATAATATGCAGTGGAAGAAATATAAGAACTTACAAATAAAGTAAATTAATCAACCACACAAGAAAAAAATACTTAGATTTTTTACTGTAGAAAACTTAAATCGGGTAAAAAACTATGAATCCACCAAAGATCAACTATTAAGAAATAGAGAACAGTTACAAGATATACTCACAACTTTTATCCAGTCACATTTTCAATCTAAGGACCGAGTTTTTCATCATAGTTTGAATAAGCAAGATGCTCTCAATCTTCTACAAGAGATGTAGAAGTAATATTTTTTATCATAAAGTTTCAGCTCAATCTATCCAATAAAAGCTTTAGAGAAGTAATAGTCTCTCAATTAGGCTTTTTACCTTTAGAACAATGAGAGAGGTCTCCAATAGGTATTTTCAACTTAGAACGAGGAGGTCTATGCTTTGGGGTTGAGAGAAACACCATTTATATAATTCACAATTCGTACCCTAAGATTAGACTCCTTGTAAAATAAGAATTAACAGTTCTAACACAAATATGAAATAATTCCATAGAAGGAAAAAGAGTTTTTGTTTGTTGTATGCTAAAGCTAGGCTCCAAGTCCGCGCGAATGAATGGCTTTCAGCACACTTTTTGTAAATTCTTGGAGGCCAGAGCTTTGTCACCTTAGCTTCGATTGGCGCAATTTTGAAATTTACGAATATTTGCTCGAAAAGAGCTTTTTAACGATAGGTAGCTTGTCTAGATCCAACACTCAGTATGTAAGCTATGACCTTTTAATTCATATTATATTCAGAAAAGCACTTTAAAATACTTCAATTTGCATTCTTTCTTTGATTTCTTCACTTCAGTATATCTTGCAACTCATACAACAGTCCATTCTAAAAGAAATAAAAAGAATTACAACTCAATGGACCTAGAGTTTTATCCAATCCTTGAATTAGCCAATTACAAAATCCTAACACAAAAATATTAGGCATTTTCAAATTTTACCTCAATCAAAGTTGGTTCAACTGTAAGATTGATAGTATTATAAAAAATAATTAATATAATTATAATCATAATTATTATCAATTTTTTTACGGACGATCAATCCACCTGTGGAACTAAACAGTCAATCCAACTGTTGAGCTAACTTTGAATGATGCAAAATTCAGTAATACCTCATAAATTCAAACTATATTTATTTCAAGCTGTTCAAATTTCAATTGGTAGGCGTCAATTTGGAGTTCTACTCCTTTTAACTTAGGATTCGCCCAAGCTAGAGCCCCAAAAGATCCGAACTACTTCCTAGATATCCATACATATTTTTCTCTTTATCTTGCATGAAAGTGACAAAGATGGGAGCTTTAATTTGCCTTTGCTTTCTGTTGACGGAGGCTCGATCGACCCTCTTCAACTACTTATTCTTCATTCGATAAAGAATGGGGAAGAAACGTTAGAAAGAGAAATTCCCCACCCCTCAAAGAAAATTAGAAAACCTTGCAATAGATCCAATTATTTCATCCCATCTATCATAAATAAATAAATAAATAAGCTTGGAACTTACATACGTCAGTATAGCGCCCCACCGACTTCTCACATGCAGCTCAGCGCTCAGACGCATTTTCTATTAAGATTTGTACTAAAAGTCAGGATAGGATAGGATAGGATGGGATCGGATGGCATCACCTGTCAACTTCTACGTCAATTTCAACCTCAACAGAGCATTGTAAAAAAAAATTCTCTCTACTGTGCCTGTCAACTTCAGCTTCAACTTGAACCTGCTGTGCCTGTCAACTTCAACAGTGCATTGTATAAAAAAAAATCTCACTCCTGTAGTCCCGTAAAACCACCATGCTCTCCATTCTCCTCTTTCCCGACCAAGCTGTCGGCCACACAAAAAGAAAAGTTTCAAGAAAGGTTTCCCGGATTTGGAAACTCTCGGATTCCATATTTCACTCAGAATTACTTTCTGGGTTCTGTACAGTTCTCTCTTAGAAACGAAACCCATCTTTCTTTAATGCGGTTTTCAGGCTCCAGGCATATTCCTCGGGCTTCGAGTTCCTGCATCGGCAATTGAAGAAAAAGCTCTGGGTTTTGGTGGGCTTTACTCAACAAGGAAAACCCACGTTTTATTTTCTGAATTTTTTGTTTTTATTCCTTTTGCCTTCCGTGCTGATCAGTCAGCTTGTGGATATATGCAGCAGAAGCTCTGCAGAACTTGAAGATCGCTTCTGGTTCTGGATATTTTGTTGGCTCTGGTTAGTTTTCCTGCTCTCCCCTGTTGAGGGGTCAATCATCACCCCATGGATAACGCGGATCTTTACAAAGTTGAGAGCTTGCGTCATGCTGGCTCTTCAATTTGGAGCAGAACTACTGCTGAAGACGTCTTCTCACTATCAGCACGCTTTGAAGATGATGAAGAAGCTCTGAAATGGGCTTCTTTAGAGAAACTGCCCACCTACGATCGGATCAGGAAAGGAATTCTGAGCGTAGACACTGGAGAACTGAAGGAAGTCAATGTTAAGGATCTCGGCTATCAAGAGAGAAAGAATTTGCTGGAAAGATTGATTAAAGCTGGAGACGAGGACATTCAAAATTTTCTTTTGAACCTCAAAGACAGAATTGATAGGTAAGTTCCTTTGTCTGTGTCTTGTTCTCTAGATTTTGGGTGAGCTTCAATTCAAACGTCTTGGATCATTGAACCAATGAATCACATTCACTTGATGGGACTCTGTTCCGGTTCTGTTCTGTTCTTTGATTGTATTCAGAGTTGGAATTGAGCTTCCCACTATCGAAGTCCGTTTCGAGCATTTGAACATTGAAGCTGAAGCATATGTTGGTAGTAGAGGTCTACCCACAGTCATCAATTTCACCTTTAATATTCTAGAGGTAATTCATTTGATAAGTATGCATTTGGGGGTGTCTGTATTCTAATCTTCTTCATTTTCAATTGTTTTAATCTGGCAATTCCTCTTTCATTTTCAAAGTGGCTATTGAGCACTCTCCATATTCTTCCAAGTCAAAAGAAACCTGTATCAATCCTTCACGATGTCAGTGGAATCATCAAGCCTCGTAGGTAAGCCAAGTCCTTCAATCAATTCACAAATTGGTTTTTGCATGATTAGCTGATAATCTTAGTTGTTTTAGATTCGTAGAATGATATGCAATTGATTCACCTGCAAATTTTGCAGAATGACTTTGCTTTTAGGACCCCCGAGTTCAGGTAAAACCACTTTGTTATTAGCTCTGGCAGGAAAGCTTGACAACGATTTGAAGGTAGACATTCTATTTTTTTCCCCCACCTAAATTTTCGAGGATGTTTGCCATAAAATTTACATCTAAAATTTTCGAAAACGTCAGGTTTCTGGAAGAGTAACTTACAATGGCCATGGAATGGATGAGTTTGTACCTCAGAGGAGTTCTGCTTATATCAGTCAACATGACACCCACATTGGGGAAATGACTGTGAGAGAAACATTGGCATTCTCTGCCCGATGCCAAGGAGTTGGAGCCCGTTATGGTTAGTCAAGTGAATGGTTTGAGTTATGAGAATTTGATCAGGTCATTTGTGGGGTGTCAATCAATGACTTCTTCATTTGAACAACAATGATTTGCAGAAATGTTGAAGGAACTTTCAAGAAGGGAGAAAGAAGCAAACATCAAACCAGATCCAGACTTAGATGTATTCATGAAGGTGAGAAGCCGGGAACATACTTTTGGATCTAGCTTTTGTTTCTTTCTGATATATTCTTGACCTTTAATAAGATCAAGATGATACAAATTACAATTAAAGGTACCATTATTAAATCAATTCAAGAGGCTGGGTTTTCATTTTCTGTGCCTCAACATGAAAGCAGAGTTGTGTGGATGTTTCTCTTTTTATATGATGTTGCAAGGAATCAATGATCTATACAATATGATTACAATTTGATTTTAGAGGATCAGAAAATGATCATCTTTACAAATATACATTATCTATGTGATGGCATAGAATATGTCCATAGAGCGATGAGTTGATTTATCCCTTGTGACAGAGAGGCAGTGCCTTGTGTATGATCTTCACTGATTTGATTTGCTCCTTGAATCAAGGGTGGTGAATTGATAAGTTAACTCTTGTTATTAATCACATTAGTGGACTTTGTCTCACTGCTAAATGAGTATTTGATTCTCTCCTGTGTGCAATGATCTTCTTATGGAAAAAACCTACATGTTATGTTTGCAGTATTCTTCTCAGTTTCATTCTGAGATGGATTTGATACTATATTTAAAGACAAGTGTACATCAATGATGCCTTCATTACAGGCATGATGACTGACTGTTGACATTCAACTTTGTATATAAGGTATGTTTGTTGATATGACAGCTATGATGAAGATATCATAGGAGTTTATGAGATGGGCTCCTTCTAGACAAATCTCAAGATCTCATGGATGTGTGAGGGTTGAGTCATGGATCCTTTTCATGATGATGAGTGTAAATACTTCTTCCAATAGCCTACCTGAGTGTCCTTTCTAAATGCTTGGCTGAGGCCAGTTTCTTTGGCTTATGTTACACTTTACCATTATTAGATATTTATAAAATATAAACGTTGGATTCAGAGTCTCTCTGGTCATAAATTAAAATTTTATCATACATTTGATTTCCCACTATATCATGTTTATTGTATGATATTTTTACGCATGAGAACTTGGACTGTAATGGCGAATTGGTCGCAATACACCTGGATAGTCCATAACAAAGTCTGCACTTACATATGCTTTATTATTGCACTGGTTGTTTGTGCTAATCTTGTCAGAATGTCCTGTGATCTCTCTCAGGGAGGATATACAATGATCTCATCTCCAAAAGTGGCTCATGACATGTTACTCTGTTCTGTATTATTAAAATTCTTACAGTGTAACTGTTGGTCTTGGAACCATATGCATTAATTGGTGACAAGAAATATATGACTAAGAGTTCCATATAGATCTGAATCTAGAAATTTAGTGACTATTTGGAGAAGGAGAGATGGAGAAATTTTCCACAAAATTTATTTTCTCCATCATTTTCTCTACAATAATCCAAAATAGTTAGAAATATTGGGTGATATGCGCTGTGTTGGAGAAGAGAGATGAGAAGGAAATAGAAAAGAAGTGAACAGAAGAGAATGGTATTGGATGGAGTAGTTATGTTGACCACTGTGTTTAAGGAATAAATGCCAATGACTTCAAAAGTCATATTTATTCTATTAAAATTTATGTATGTATTCAAACTTAGGAAGCAACAGTGTAATTTTTCCCTTCCAATTTTGTAATAGGCCATGGCATCATTGGTATTAGGAAATACATATTTAGGGAGTAGTATAATGTCATTCATTTCTCTATCTCCCTCTCTAATTCCTTGATGAAATCCTTGTCAAAGCAAGCAATGGTTTGCCACAGTTGAAAGATGTGCTCTTCCAAAAGTTGTAGTGAACCTTTTGGGGGCACCGGATTTCTAGATTGCAAATCTAATAATATGCAGTAGAAGAATAAATTAACTAGCAAACAAAAGCAATTGACCACACAAAATGAAGACACGCAGATTTTTAACGTGAAAAAAACCACGTGTCCTTCCAAATTAGTAAAACCAAGTACTAATTTTGAACAGTTACAAGATATACTTACAACCCTTTCTAGTCAGTCCTTCGACCTACAATGTAGTTCTTCTTGTAAGGATCTACGACACGACTATGCCTTGCATGCCCTACTCTTTTCGCTTGATCCAATCACCTTGATTTCACAAGATGAGCAATCTTCTACAACGAAGTAGAAGCGGCAAATTCTAGAACCCAAAGTTTCAGCACAATTTTTCTATGGAAGCTCTAGAGAAGAAGGAGATCTCCAAAGTATAATCTCTGCTTAGAATAATAAGATCTGTATCTTAGAATTGAGAAAAGAACCCTTTAAATAACGCACAATTCGTGCCTCATAAGGATAGTCTTTATAGAATCCAACTTACTAATCCTGGCACAAATAGGGAATAATTTTGCATAAGGTCGATGGGTTTCTGTTCGTTAGGTGCTCGAGCGGGCAAATGAGCGCTCAGGCGGGCAAAGCTTCTGTCTGGCAAAAAATTCAGCCTTTGCTCGAGCACGCAATCTTCCACTCGAGTGGGCAGAGGTGATATGAAACTCAGTCCAATCTATAAGAAATATAAAATACAATTTAATGGACCCAAATTTTGTCCAACCTATGAATTTGCCAATTACATAAATCCTTACATCCATAACCCCCCTTCTCTGAGTAACTACCCTTTTGGCCTTTGCCTAATAATTGTGAGTTCAAATTTATTCCATTTTATTTTGAGAAATGATATACCATCAGTCACATTTAGTAGGCCATGACTGTTGATTAAATTGCATCTGGGGCTAACAAGCTTGGCCCAAGCCCAATTTTCATTGGCATGCCTTTCATTTTTCAATTCTTGCTATTTGATCTGTAACAAAGGATTTCATTGAATAAAAGGATCTCATTCACATGCCCCTTAGATTGTCAGAACCATATAAACTAATTCATTGTATCTGGCTTGTTTGCCAAGACCCTAGTTAATGGTCTAACAGTGCATTTTGCCGAATTTTCTACTCATATATATATAACATTTTCTACTATTGCATATGTGGTATTTTAGTAACTTATCAATTCCCTGGGTACAATTTGTTTAACTATTAAATGAATTTTGACCCAAAAAAAAACTGTGTTACTCAGTGGGTCAAAGAGTTGAAAGTTTTGATTCTCTAAATTTTTTAGTTTAACCTGTACCTGAGATCATATTCCATTGAGTCTATTCAATTGGTTTTACAAGTAAACTAATCAAGACCAGCAGACAAACTTTTGAACTCAAACATTTGCACCACTACAATGTGGCTTCTTTTGTTGAAAAATTTGAAAAAAAAAATCTGATTCATACGAACAGTTGAAATACTGATTATCATAATGTATTTCACAACATTTCTGCCCATTAGCAATGGATATCTGCATTTCACTCTGATTTTTCAATTGTTTTGACTGACTATTCCTTTTTTTTATTGCACATTTTTACTAAATTTTTCCTAGCATGCTTGCAACTTCCTTATGGTGTTCTTAAATCATCATTCTTCAATTTTGAAGAGTATTTGTGAACAAGGATCGTGAATGAAATGAAAATGCTAAATGAGTGGAGATTGAAGTTTCTTTTTCCTTGAATTTGGTGCTCTTATCAGGCTATGGCGCTGGAAGGGCAAAAGGAAAGTGTGGTTACAGACTATATTCTTAAGGTATAACTCTAATAGAAATCTATAATTTTGATGTAGTGAATGAGAGTTCAGTGTTTTACTCTATTTCCTTTTTTTTTTCTATTTAAATAACAGATTTTAGGATTGGAAGTATGTGCTGATACCATGGTGGGAAATCAAATGCTGAGAGGCATCTCAGGAGGGCAAAAAAAGCGTGTTACAACAGGTATAGAAACTTTAGAAAGAAAAGGCTAAAATGGTATTATTAGCAGTCTTGAGAGGATTCTTTGTGATTGCTCTGACACTGGTTTCATTTCGTCTGGACTTTAATTGATATAGGCGAGATGCTTGTTGGACCAGCAAAGGCTCTTTTCATGGATGAGATATCAACTGGTCTTGACAGCTCCACAACCTTCCAGATTGTCAATTGCCTTAGACAATCGATCCACATTCTTGGTGGGATGGCACTAATCGCACTGCTTCAGCCAGCACCTGAGACTTATGACCTCTTCGATGACATCATTCTTCTCTCCGATGGACAAATCGTGTATCAAGGCCCTCGTGAGCATGTGCTCGAGTTCTTTGAATCCATGGGTTTTAAATGCCCTGAGAGAAAAGGAGTTGCTGACTTCTTACAAGAAGTAGGTCAATTTATCAGTTACTAATTCATGGTGACCACTGACTAGTCACATTTCTTATGATTATGGTCTACAAAATTGAGTAATTAATGTGGCATCGGTGTTCTTTTTGCACTACCAGGTAACATCAAGAAAAGATCAACAACAGTACTGGGCACGTAAAGATGAATTATACACTTTTGTTTCTGTGAAGGAATTTGCAAATGCATTCCACTCATTCCATGTTGGTCTTAGAATTGGTCATGAACTGAGCACCCCATTTGACAAAAGTAAGAGTCATCCTGCTGCTTTGACTACTTCCAAATATGGCATTAGCAAGATGGAATTGCTAAAAGCTTGTACCTCAAGGGAATGGTTGCTTATGAAGAGAAACTCATTTGTGTACATTTTCCAAATGATTCAAGTGAGTCTTGGTTTACCCCCCTAAATCATATTATGATTTTAGATAAAATAATAATAATAATAATCCAAGTCTTATTGCTTAGCCCTTGTTTCCTTTTATTTTCAGCTTGTTATTGTTGCATTCATTACGATGACAGTCTTCCTACGTACTGAGATGCACCGTGACACAATAGCTGATGGAGGAATTTTTATGGGCGTTCTATTTTTCTCACTCATCAAGGTAATGTTTAACGGGTTCTCAGAGCTCTCCTTGACAATTGCAAAACTTCCTGTTTTCTACAAGCAAAGAGACTTCCTTTTCTACCCTTCTTGGGCATACGCGCTACCTACATGGATTCTCAAAATCCCCATATCTGTTGTGGAAACTGCTGTTTGGGTTGCCTTGACTTATTATGTCATTGGCTTTGATCCAAGTGTTGGAAGGTGAGACTAAATACAGTTGAAATTCTTAACTTATTATTAAAATAATAGAAAAATCAATGAGTTTTCTCCCATTAAATAGTTCTTACTATAAATTTCCTTCTTTCTGTAGGATGTTTAAACAGTTTCTGCCGCTTCTATTGATTAGCCAGATGGCATCTGGGTTGTTTCGATTAGTGGCAGCATTGGGTAGGAACATGATTGTCGCAAGTACGTTTGGATCTTTTGCACTTCTTGTAATTATGACACTTGGAGGATTCATTCTATCACGAGGTACATTCATTGTCCAAATTCTTAGTTCGAGAACTCTTGAGACTTCTATTTTGTTTTTGGAATACACTTGAATGAACTAGTTACTAAACTATGCTGTATGGATTCCTTGATATCCACTCAAGGGGTGGCATGGAAAATTAGTATGACTTCATTGGAACTCAATTTTTCTCCAACTTATCTCGTTAAAGATTAATATAGTGACCAGTGGCAGAACCAAGATTTTTATTTTAGGGGGCTTGAAAAAATAATCTCTTTTATTTAAAATTATAAGTTGAAAATTTAGTTTTACTGACGGACAAATTGAAATGTGTCGACTGAGTTTTAAGAGCTATTAAAAAGATCATACTAGTTTTTGATAACACTGTGAGGTAAAGAGCCAACACTAAACCGAGTTCTCTATTCTCTCTTCTATCATTCGGAAGCAAAGCCCCCCTTCTGAAATTAATGAACGCTAGACAACCAATATTGGCACATTCTTCTTAGCCATTTTATATAATTAAATGAAAATAAAAAAATGCCAAAAGAAATTTGTTCATCAGTAGTGTTGAACTATAGTCCCAAGTACTGAAGTACCTAAATAAATAAAACTAGATTTGTGTCCAATATTCAAACCCATTTTAATTTAAGTTACATTATATTAATAAAAGTAATGTGTTTGAATCTAAATACGCTTCGATTTGAGTTAAAAATTAGGCCTAAAAATGATGCTAGTTTGAACTCTTGAGTTGAATCACATTCCATTGTAAGCTTGGAAATTGAGAAGCAAAGTCATGTTGGAAACAAAATATTCAGCCATCACTCATCGAGATTTAGGTTTGATTATTGGGGGCCATACTTTTCAAATGTTTCAAAAGTTAAATCTAATCTAAATGAGCACAGTATGATAACCATACAGTGCGTGATTTGTGGGTCACTTTTGATTTGGAAGTTTGAGAGAGAGAGAGAGAGAGGAAACATGTGGGGGCTGGACAATTTTTTTTAGTGGGGGCTGGGTTGGATGAACTCTAAACAACTCATGGGATTTTTTTTCAGAAGCCCCCAGACGTCCATATGTGAGTCTGCCCCTGAAGGTGACTAACATTGATAATTGTTTGGGAATGAAAGACAAATAGACAGTAGCCCACCATGTGAGGGTTCTAGTTTCCATGGTATCCCAAACACAGTGGGATGAACAGCCATCCAGAACATCAAATTGCTGAGGGTCTGGGGTTCATCCACACACACTATAGATCATGTCTATAAAGCAAGTGTTACATCTTTGCTGGATGGATTAACTAAAGCATATTATTTGTTTCCAGAAAACTTGAGGAAATGGTGGATCTGGGGCTATTGGATCTCGCCTTTGATGTATGCACAGAATTCAATTGCGACAAATGAATTTCTTGGGCATAGTTGGAATCATGTGAGAATGTTATTGTTGAACTTCAAAAGAATTTCAATTATTCAAATCATAAATTTCTATCAGGTCTAATTCTAGCTCCTTGGCACAGGTTCCTGGGAATTCAGCCGAATCACTAGGCATCCAGGTCTTAAAGGCACGTGGGATCTTTACTAATTCAAACTGGTATTGGATTGGTGCATGCGCATTGATTGGTTACACATGCTTATTCAATGGTTTCTTCACTGCTGCTCTCGCTTATCTAAATCGTGAGTTATCTTTATACATAATGCACAATGCAATTTTTAAGTAGGAAGGACATATATGCAACTTTGGATTTCAAACTTGGTGGTTCTAATTTTTGTGCTTACAGCATATAAGAAAGGTCAAGCAGTTCTATCTGAAGAGGCCTTAATGGAGCAGCACATGAACAGAACTGGAGATGTCAAAGGTTTTGAGCTATCGTCCAGAGGGAAAAGATCTGCACATACAACATCTAGTGGTAATAAGAACAATCAGTTTTCTATATTCTTGTTATTTGGTGCACATAGGTCATCTAAACCATTTTATGTTACTCAATGTCATTAATGAAATGGGATTGGTATTTCATTAGGATCTGCTAAGACAGAAGAAGACGCTGCTAATAACAAGAAGAAAGGCATGGTTCTTCCATTTGTTCCTCTTTGTCTCACCTTCGACAACATCAAATATTCCGTAGATATGCCCCCGGTAACTTAGGGCTCCAAAGAAATGACAAGTCCATGTTCTGGTATTGTGCGTACGACAGACAAATTAATTTATTGAATTTTTTACAGGAAATGAAAGCTAAAGGCATACAGGATGATCGGTTGATACTCCTGAAGGGTGTAAGTGGAGCATTTAGGCCTGGAGTTCTTACAGCTTTAATGGGTGTCAGTGGTGCAGGTAAGACTACTTTGATGGATGTATTGGCTGGAAGGAAAACTGGTGGATATATCGAGGGAAACATCAACATATCAGGCTATCCAAAGAAGCAAGAAACATTTGCCCGGGTATCTGGATACTGCGAGCAGAACGACATCCACTCTCCACACGTTACTGTCTATGAGTCTCTTCTCTATTCTGCATGGCTTCGGCTTCCCTCCGAAGTTGATTCAGCAACAAGAAATGTTGGTGACTTTATGGATCCAATTCTATCCAGTTTCGCATGTTTTCTCTTCTTTGATTCGTACCAACTATATTGAATTGATAATGGCAGATGTTCATTGAGGAGGTCATGGAGCTTGTAGAGCTGACATCTTTGAGAGGATGCCTAGTTGGTTTGCCGGGTGTAAATGGGCTGTCAACTGAGCAGCGTAAGAGGTTGACAATTGCTGTGGAGCTTGTTGCCAATCCCTCTATAATATTCATGGATGAGCCTACCTCTGGACTAGATGCCAGGGCGGCTGCAATTGTTATGAGAACTGTGAGGAACACTGTTGATACCGGTAGAACAGTTGTATGCACAATTCACCAGCCTAGCATTGACATTTTTGAAACGTTCGATGAGGTAAAGTCGAGTGAAAGGAAAAGAACCAAGTTTCTTTTTTTTTTCCTTTGTGTGCTGGATATATTAAGGGTTTGCATTTTTCTTTTTCTTTTTTTTTTTCTTTTTCTTTTATCCTTTTTTTTTTGTGTAATTGCAGCTCTTTCTTATGAAGAGAGGAGGAGAAGAGATATATGTTGGCCCATTGGGACGCCATTCCTGCCATTTGATCAATTACTTTGAGGTTTACCAATTAAGAAGTTAAAAATAGTTGATTGCCTCTTTTATTTTTATTTTTTTTTCCCTTCTTCCATGATATGGTTGCTAATAATATTTTGTTTTGTTTTATTGAGGGAATAAACGGAGTTAGTAAAATAAGACATGGTTATAACCCCGCAACATGGATGTTGGAAGTAACAACCATTTCGCAGGAAGAGAATTTGGGTGTTAACTTTGCTGACATATACAAGAATTCAAATCTTTACCAGTAAGTCTCCCTATACACAGTTCAATACATTTGGTCGAGTTTAGAGTTGTTTATTTACATCTATATTGTACTTAAATATTTATGGTGACCTTGTTGTAGGAGAAACAAAGCCCTTATTAAGGAATTGAGTTCACCTCCTCCTGGGACAAAAGATCTTTACTTTCCAACTCAGTATTCAGAGTCATTGTTCACACAGTGTGTGGCTTGCCTATGGAAACAACATATGTCATACTGGCGTAATCCACAATACACTGCTGTGCGACTTATCTTTACAACCTTCATAGCTTTGATGTTTGGAACAATATTTTGGAATCTTGGATCCAAGACGTAAGCTATAGCATGGTCAATTCATGGATATATTTCTCACAATCTTTATTTAGTAGTGGATCTGAACCTAAACATCTAAAATGAAATAAAAAATTTCAGGCATAAGCAACAAGATCTGTTCAATGCAATGGGTTCCATGTATGCTGCAGTGATCTTCCTTGGAATACAAAATAGCTCATCTGTGCAACCAGTCGTAGCTGTTGAACGAACTGTCTTCTATAGGGAAAGAGCTGCTGGAATGTATTCAGCTTTACCATATGCCTTTGCCCAAGTAAGCTCTTTTTTTAAGGGCCATAAATTTATTGGAAAAAGTCCCACATCCCACATTGCCCAAGTGATGGCTTTGACATAGCTTCATATACCTGTTGGGCCTTCCACCTATTAACTTAAGCTTTTGAGTTGGTACCTGGTATCTTACATGGTATCAGAGCGGGTGTCATTCTTATGTAGCCCACGTGGTAGGCCCATCCAAGGAATCTATTGGGCTGCATGTGAGAGGGGAGTATTGGAAAAAGTTCTACATCCCACATTGCCCAAGTAATGGCTTTGACATGGCTTCATATATTTGTTTGGGCCTTCCACCCATTATCTTAAGCTTTTGGTTGGTACCTGGTATCTTACAAAATTTCCTTATATGACCACCACTCCCATGAAATCAATCACGTGATTGCCTTTTTCTAGCTATCACACCTTACCTTATTTGATTTTGCATTTTCAGATTACAGTCGAGATCCCATATGTCTTTCTTCAGACTCTAATATATGGTGTCATAGTATATGCAATGATTGCCTTTGAATGGACAGCTGCCAAGTTCTTTTGGTACTTGTTTTTCATGTACTTCACATTGCTTTACTACACATATTATGGGATGATGGCTATTGGCTTGACCCCCAATCAGAACATTGGCGCCATAGTCTCATCTGCATTCTATGCAATATGGAACTTGTTTTCCGGATTTCTTATTCCCCGACCGGTAAGTTCTAGTCCATCTTTTCCCTTGTCATCAATGTTTAGTGAGATCAAATTGCCAATTTGCTATAGTACTCTTACCAATGGACAGAGAATTCCTGTGTGGTGGAGGTGGTATGCTTGGGCATGTCCCGTTTCATGGACCTTGTATGGACTGGTTGCTTCACAATTTGGAGACATAGAGGGTGAAATGGAGGGCGGTGAAAAGGTGGCAGACTTCGTGAGGAGATATTTTGGTTTCAGGCATGACTTCTTAGGAGTTGTTGCAGCAATGGTCATTGGGTTCGCCTTGCTCTTTGCAGTTGTCTTTGCTTTTTCAATTAAAATGCTGAACTTCCAGAGAAGATGAGACAGTTTTCACAAGCAAAAGCAAAGCTTTTTATTGGGAAAATTGGAGAATCTCCTGCAGATATACTTTATTTATTTATTGTTGTTATTATTATATTATATTTTTATTTTTATTTTTTTTTGTATGGAAGATATACTTATCCTCAGTTGTGGTAATAAAGAATCCAATAGGAGTTGGGCCCACTGTGAGTGTAGGCATTTTCCATGCATTGCCAACATGACTCAGTTGCAATTGGATAAAAAAAAGCCTGAATATGATGGTCTGGCTCGGCAGTAATTTAACATGATGGACAGTATGTATATTTTGCAAATGAGTGGATGTGTGCCTGAATTTCAGGCCAAATAGGTAAATGGAGCCCAAGAACACCCATAGTCATGCATATGTGCGTGATTCAATTCATGTGGGATTAGAATTTTAGTCCCATAAGAAATCTTAAGGCCTTAATATATCCACTGGGAGGTGCCCGTGCACTAACTGAAGTTCAAATCGCTCAACAAGCTCTCTTCATGTATTGGATTAAGCCAAATTTACTGCGATAGAGTTGGGCCTATCGTTGATTGATCATATTACTGAAATACATATATCACCGATAGATTGACCATATTACTGAAATGCATATATCAAATGAAAATGAATTGCATGATCACATGTCAATTTGATTGTGGCCCTGGTTTCCATTGGAGTGGAATTTGTTTTGAACCAGTTTAGATTTTATTATACGGACTCCGGAGAAGATATATTAATCCTTTGTGGGATCGATAATCAGAAATCTAGACCATTAACCAACAGGCCCACAAACCTGGATATGTTTCAGGCGGGCTAGGTACTAATTGGTTGTGTGGCGCTTGGCTGGATATGGGCTTCTGTGTCTAAAGTGGGGCCTCCCCGCGATATGCTTCAACTCAGCCCAACCAGCCATATACGCCCCTAGCGGCGACGTGAAGAATCAGCTCTTCAAGCTTTCTTTTAAGAGGGACTGTCTTTGATTTCTAAATTAACTTTTAAAAGGGACATTTTATAAGAAATTATCCAATAAAAATCTCGTTAGCCTATTCTATAGAATTTGCAAATAAACCCTTATATTTTGTATTAATCACAAAGAAATGATATTGTAAAAATGTGGAAATAAGGCTTCAAATCAAAAGTAATGAAAGTGACAAAAAGAATTTGACACAATTTGATTCAATGTTTATACTCTATGCGTATCTTCTCGGGAATGCTATTAGAAAAAAAAAAGAAAAAAAAGGTTAGCTCAATAACATGCCAATTTTTATGAGGCCAAGGTAGATGTGTTTCGTGTTGGGTTTATATTTTGTATTGTGGTTTAGCCGGATTGGTACATTGGTCTAGCCAATGACCAGGTTTATGGTCATGTATATTTTGGTCATTGTACATGGACTTTCTTTAGAACGAAGAGAGCGGAGATTATATGTTCATATACTATAATCTGAGATTTTGTGTAAGAGAAGTGAGAGCTCTCTTTCCTGTAGTGACTAACAACGTATGGCCATTGTGAGGTGTGAGAGAAGTGAAAGTTCTCTTTCCCGTAGTGACCAACAACGTATGGCCATTGTGAGGTGTGAGAGAAGTGAGAGCTCTCTCCCCCATGGTGTGCGGAGTATGATTCACGACATGTGGCATGGTATAGAGGATTAAGGATCATTGTAATGAGGTGTCCAATTTTTTCAAAGTGAGATCGAGCAAATACTAATAACCGTAAATGTAGGCAATCTTACCGAACATGTAAAAATCTATGTGACATGATTGCATGCCTTTCTTCTTTTCTTTATGTGTGGTTGATGGATTGATTTCTTGCCCAAACCCGATCTAACTAGTGGCATCAAAGCCACAACATTCCAATCACCTAGGACAAGGGGAAAAGAAAGAGGATGTTAAAAATTAGAGGTTGACCTAAGTAAAACCCAAAAACCAATGTTTATACTATACCATAAATTAAAAAAGAAAAGAAAAGAAAAGAAAAACTCTAGCACTCTCAAATAACAAATCCAAATATGTAAACTAAGTAGCAAGTGTTGAGCCAAATATGTATAGCCCGTATGCGAAGTAGTTGATTTTTTGATATCTCAAATATACGCGGTTAGGGCCAACCCATGTACCAGACCGCAGATAGATGTAGAAATTTCGGACGAGGAAACTAAGGAGGTAATAGGGCCCTCTAGTGAGAAAAAGGTGCATATCCAAATTTGCACCCTCGATAATAAGTGACACCACTTGTTACATATCAGAAGTCGTGTGGACACTTTTTTTATTTTCTGAAAAGTGTGGACACTTTCATTTGCTAACAGAGAACTCATCGATTGGGAATAGAAATCATTTATGAAGTTGAAGATTTGGGGAAGGGAACATGAGCTGATTTGTGGAATGTCTTGATGAAAACATGACCATTTTTTATTCGTCAACTTTTGCCATGGAAGGTACCATGACAGGCATGTTACCTAATCATTTATGAAGTTGAAGATTTGGGGAAGGGAACATGAGCTGATTTGTCGAATGTCTTGATGAAAACATGACCATTTTTTATTCGTCAACTTTTGCCATGGAAGGTACCATGACAGGCATGTTACCTCCACTCAATTTCTAATGCGGAAAGAAACCAGCTTAGCATTAGTGTCGTACACTTCGAGCATATTGCCAATGGCTGTGAAGTGTTTGCTGGGATCTTACTGCGTAATTTTATAGTGGGTATCTTTTATATGTTTTCTACAGGAATTTATTTCAGTCCTGGTGCTCCCAGCCTCTCTGGCAGAGCTAGGATTTTCATTTGGGTGAGGTGGAAGTGGGTCAATTAAAAAATTTCAATCATTCAAGTGTTAAATCGAATGATGGGCCCCACTCCTATTATTATGAAATTATAGCATATATTGCTAAAGGGTATGGGGTTAAGCTTGGACGGTCCAAATAATCTCTAAGTGGGCCCATGATGGATTCTGAGGCTAGTTTTTTCATTCCTAATATGGAGTTAATCACATTTTCATCATGCACTTTATCAAATAGTGGAGCTCAATCAACTCTATTGAAATGAAATTTTAGGATTTGTCATTGGAGAGCTTGACATTCATTTTGAACGATTCAGATTATTATATTGCGAGTCTCACAATAGATTTTTGAAAACCTGTAAGTTCACATATAACAGTTGAAGCAAAAAACTGACCCTCGCCACTATAGAATTAATCAAAACTCAGTTCTCTAATCACCCTCTCATCTCCTCCCCCCATTTCCTCTCACTCTTTTCATCTACAGTCATGATTACTACATGTACATCCCACATGCACATAACAAAACCCTAAGCTCCCTTTTTCTCATTTTTTTTGTAAGCTACTAAAACAACACCACAAATTGCTTAATCTACACAACTTTTAAAAAATTAAGAATCTCCAAAATACTCCTACCCCCTTCTCTCCCTACACACCTTCTCTCTCTGTCTCTCTCTCTCTCTAAGGATAAGCTCTAGCGGCGAGGGGAACTGTCCTCTCCCTCCCCTCCTCTCCCTCTTCCTCTCTCGCTCCCTCTCCCTCCTCCTCCTCCTCCTCCCTCTATTCTCTCTCTCTTTCCCTCTCACTCCCTCCCCCTCCTCGCAGCGTCTCCCTATAGAAGGGAGATGCTGTGGGAGGCTGAGAAAAGGGGAAGGAGGAGAAAGGGAGGGAGAGGGAAAGAGAGAATAGAGGGAGGGAAAGAAAGAACGAGAGGGAGAGCGAAGTCCCCCTCTGCCATCAGAGCTCATCGCTAGCCCAATGGGAGGAGAGGAGAGAAGAGGAAGGGAGAGAGAAAATATGTTAGAAGAGAAGGGGGTGGGGGTATTTTTGAGATTCTTTTTTTTTTAAGGCTGTGTCGATTGAGCAATTTCTCGTGTTGTTTTAGCAGCTCTTTGTTTTTTCTCCCTTTTTTCTTTCTTCTTCTTCCTTTTCCTTCTTCTTTCTTCCTCCCTCTCTCCTCTTGGGCTTCTCATTTCTCTTTTCTAGTCTTCTTCAATTTCTTTTCTCTTTCTCCTCGTTCTCCTCATTCTTCCTCCCCTTTTATCTCTCCTTTCCTCTCCTTTTCTCTTTCTCTCTGCCTCGAGTGGGGTTGAATCATTTTGAATGTGGGGAGTGGCCCATAGGTCCATACAGCCAATAGCCTATTATGAGAGTTTTCCAAATATGACGGGTGTGACTGCACCCACATCCCATAAGGTGAGTCCGCCCCTGCTCCCAGCCACATTGTTGGTTAAGTTTCACACTATGGTTCTCATGGTTCTTCTGCTCTCCATGTGAAAGACCAAGGTGAAGGCATTATTCTTGAGGTTACTCGGGTATTTACAGATCTGCATTACTGCAAGTTGATTCTTGCTAGAGTTTCTACTAAAGTATATAATAAGCCATAAGCCCGTCTTTGTCATCATATTAAGGCCCAACTTCGTTTTCCTTGGAATGACGTTCTGGTAATGATTAAGATAAGAAATGCTACCACATCTAGTCTTTTTTTTATAGAGAATTGGCATTACCAAGAAGCACACAAGACAATAATAGAAAGACGGAATAGCCAACAGGAACAAAATCAAAACCATAGCTCCCCACAAAATGATCCAAATTGTCCCAGCTTTGCAAAACAATAATCTATCATGTTCATGCTCTTAGGAGAAAATCTAATATCAAACTCTAAGAAAGATCGAGCAGGGCATTGAATGTCCATCAAAATGGTATAAATAGACTAGTCCTTTGAGCCATTGTGGGCTTTTATTGAGCCATTGTAGGTTTTTACTACTACAAAAGCCTCAGTGAACACCCCTACTTTTGACAGTTTACCCATCCCAATGTCGTCTCTACCGCACGGAAAACCACCCTCATTTCTACCCTCTTTGGAGGAGAGGACTCTAGGCCCTTTGGAGGTGCCTACACCAATCTACTCACCATTAAGAAATAGTAAAATTAATTGCAGATTCACCATTAGAAAGGTTATATGTTGCATCTAATAAAATATAACCATAACCCTCCTCTCGTAAACATCCACCCCGCCTAACTAGTACTTTATTTGTAACGAAAGATCTCAAATCAAGAGAGAATAAAATATGATGGAGTCTAATTATAATGTGAATTATTATCATTTTTTTTTTGTCTTTAGTGACTTGAGAGAGAATCTTTTTTATTTTTTATGTCACAAGTAAATTTTTTTGTCATTTAGTGGCTTAAAAACGTTACTTTTTTATTTTTTTTTAAAAAAAAGAAAAGAGTTTAAATTTTTATACTTTTGATATAACCCATACATCTTGTTATGTCTCTTGAGTGGAAGCTCCAAAATCCCAACACTCTAATAGAATCTAGTAAAGTGCCAAACACGCTAAGATTATGCTCCACATTCAATTCTGTACTAGAGTCCTCTATGGCATTCAGGGCTAAAATAACACCCTCAGCCAAAGAGATAGCTTGCTCGGGTGAAGCCCTTTTACCTCTCAAGACCTTGTCATTTCTAACTTTTCAAATGGCCCACACCACCCAAGCTTGGGAGAGAGAGTTCTTAGATTATAACCAAATGTAGGTAAAAGGTAGTTGAGATTCGATTTTCCAAAAAAGTTAAGTTTGACTTTTACTTCTTTTAAATTTCTTTTAAAAATCTAATAACCAATTAGACTTTTATGAGCTTTGAAATTTTAAAATGACCGGAGCCAAAAAGCCAAATGTTAGATCTATCTCCAATCTGAGCCATTCCAGGATCCTGCTTCTGTGGGATTTACACTTGGTAATGACCCTTTTTTCTAAGCCAAAAAGCACTTCTATGAAGTCAAATTGAAATCATCTAAAGTCTCGTACTTAAATAACTAGTTATTTGAAGGAGTTTCCACAGTAGGCTGCATAGTGAAATTTTGAAGTGCTTAAAATGAATGCCCTCATCACATATGAGATTTTCCAAAATTTTAGTCCTAGAGTTGGTCCCTCCGCAACACTGACCATATCATAAATAACATACTGATAATAATCACATTATTCCTCTTATGGTCGATCCTAGGGCATTTGTGCAGCATTATGGAAAACTGATTCGATGGAAACCTTTCATATTGTTTGAAAACCCATTCCCAACCCCCATCAAAAGCACTTTTCCGTGGAATCACAAATCATTTAATTTAATTTTTTTCTCATAAAAAAATGGTTACAATGGACATAATTTTTTTTCTAACAAATTGCATTTTCACTTTTCATGTTATTTTCTTCCAAAAAGCGGTTGCACAACCATGCTCTAAAAGAAACACAATTCCTACTCAAATAAAATTAAGATATTATGAGAATGAAATGACAGCCCAATGATAAGGGAGTGGGAGTCCCATCTCCGAGGTAGTGAGAGAGACAGGATTGTGAGACAAAAGTTTCTCACTGAGAGAAATATGAGAAAGAATTTAAAACGTTATTACATTACACCCCAAGAATGTCATTACATTATAAGGGTATAGAAAGTTAAAAGACAAGTCATTACATTATGTCCAAAAAATGCAAGAAATAGAGATGAATTTATATTGCTCTTTATGTACAACAACATTCGATAATGGGCACAAAAGACTAGAAAATAACAGTAAATTGCATAATTTTAGCATTTTTAATCATGAGCATGTGATTATAATTACAAAAATTAAATTAAATAATTTTCTTGATCATAATGTGGTTGACATTTATAAAAACTCTTGATCTTTGACTAGTTGTTTGGAGCTTAAGTTATTCTAAAACTTTAGTAAACCGCTAACCTTAATGGAACCTTTGACCTCTATTTATAGCCGCATGAAATTTCTAGCTTTAGAATTAAATTAAAACTAGTTTAATCTAGAGTTTTAATTAAAATGTTAACGATTTAAAATTTGATGATAATTTAAATGAGTTGTTCTGTTTATAAATATTAAAATTTGAGAGGATCATGATTCTAAGCTCAATAATGGACAAGAAAAGCAAAAGAAGAAAAGAAAAAAAATCACAGCACCATACTTTCCTTTACCTTATCGATTTGATGAGTTGTCTTTTTATGTTAAGTAAAAGGCAAGAATCTCCTTATGTGTTTTCAAAAGTTTTTTTTTTTAGTAAGAGAACAAAAAGATTGTTGAGAGGGAAATTAACAAGATAAATAAGATTAAAATATATCTATGAATATTTTTCCTCTAGAGTTTTTTTGCATATACCCCTTAAGATCTCTATATTTGTAAATTGGTCCCTTTGGTTTCAATATTCATAAGTAAGCCCCTGCTTTGGCATTTTAATACCTCTCATATCACAAAACATATAGATTTGATGGCAATGAGCAACCATCATCAGGATTTTGCTCAATTTTTTTTCAAAATGGTAATTTTGCCTTTACAATTATTTTTTGTATACACCCCTCCAAAGGTTTCTAATATTTATTATAAGCCCCCAATGTGGGTTGAATAATAGATTTATTAAATTATCTCAATGCTATAAAGGTGTCACTTGCTCCTCTCTTGTTTTTCTCAATTTTAATTGAACTCTTTAATCTATCCCACATCAACAGCACGAGCGTAAATCATGTTTTGAATTAATTATATTATATTTAAGATCACTTTACCAAAGTAAGTGATTGAATGAGGTTCTATTTAATCCACTATGTCCACTAAAAAACTATTTAGTCATTTAATTGGGTGGCTCAAGAGTAGGGCCCTTTCAAACTATTTTTTTTTTAATAATCATTGTCTCCTCTATATATACATTTTTTTCTTTTAACAAAAAAAAAGCTCTTTAAAACATCTTTTCAGATGTTTGAAATTGGAGATAATTGATACAAGAATAGAGTAGAGAGACATGAATTCACGAAAACTATTACGCAGTGGGATAGGAAACATAAATTCCTAAAATCTATGATGCACATCTTCTCCCCTTCGAACCGTTATACAAAGAGAGAAAGAGAGAGAGAGACTAGGCGAGTAACATTCAAACCTATTCTAGTCTCCCTTCTCATTAGAATTGTTTACAAAATAATAATAATAATAATAACAAGAATAATGTTAAAGAGGCCCTAGGATTACCAAAAAAAAAAAACTATCAATGCAAAGAAATAAAAAAATTATTTTAATGTTAAAAGAAAGGATGTCAGCCACCTACATAAAGAACTTTGTGTGCTTAGTTGAAAATATACAAGTTAAAGTGAAGAATGTAAAGAGAAAAAAAGTCATATGAAAGAAAAAAGTTTTCTTCGTGATAAATAAACGTATAAGCAAACCTATCAAAATTAGCAAAAAGAAAACTAATAATATCTTCTCTTTATTGTCAAATCTACTTTATTGTCAATATGAAATGTATGAAAATGACAAAACAGGGTTTATTTACAATTGCTGAAATCATATAAACCTTGTAAGTTAAAAACCTTAGGGGGGATCTACAAAAAAACTCTTTCTTTTGTTGTAATGGGAAGAACAAATTGGAAAGGGGCAAAAGAAAAAAGAAAAAGAAAGAAAAAAACTTGAACTCTGAAGAAGTATTGTTCTATGAAGGAAAAAAAGGGAGCCTCTAGTTACATCGTGAAAATTACTCTCGACACGGCATACAAATTTTCTTTTTAAATTTCTAAACTACCTCTCCTCCCCTTCCCCACCATCCACTCCACCCTCCTCCCCTTCCTTTCCACCCGCCTCTCTCTCTCTCTCTTCCTCCCTCCCAATGGAGGGAGACGTAAGAGGAGGGAGGGAGAGAAAACAGGGGAGACAGAGGAAGAAAGAGAGTGAGGGGCTACAGCCCAATCTCCCTCCCCACCAGCAGCTGAGAGGGGGAGGAGAGAGGGAGGTGGGTGGATGGAAAGGGGAGAAGGGTGGCGCGGATGGTGAGGTGAAAAGAGGAATGGTAGTTTAGAAATTAAAAAAAAATGTATTTACGGTATGGAGAGCACGTTTTACTGTGCAAATAGGAGCTCCCAAAAAAACACCTCACCATTGCTTCGGAGCCTCTCTGGGCTCGTGATGTTCTTCTCTTTTATCATAAATGCTTCTCACTTTCTACACGTGCGTTAGTCAGACAGATATCCTTCAAATCAAATCCCTTCCAAGTCCTAAATCCCCGCATTTCTCTTGCTTTCTGACGTATTTGCCAACGGAACTCGCTCACTCTCTCTCTCTCTCTCTCTCTCTCTCTCTCTCACCCACGAAAGGTGTGACGACAACAATAAAAAATAAACAGACCACACAATTCAATATGGTAATTGTATTTAGTTAGATCACGAGCCGTATTCACCATAAGTCATAACATAACACGTGTTATCTTTCAGCGATTCGCCGGCTCCACTGAAACTCCACTAGATAGGTGCAGCACTTTCCTTCTAGCCTCTCTTTCTTTCCTCCTTTCTTGCCAAGCCTTTTGTCCTGGATTTCCTGAACCTCGTGACGAACCCGCTGACATCATCCAAGCTTAGGTTTGTTGCATCCATCCCTTGCACCTCTCACTCATGCTTTTTGAACGAGAAGGGAGTGCAGGTTAAATAATTTTATTTCAATAAGAATTGGTCTCATCATATGATGAAATATATTAATAATTATGTGATTAAAAAAGTTTTGTGCACTATAGTTAATCATATGATCAATCTTACTATGGGATCAACTATTTCTTTTAGAATTAGATTTGGAGATATCTCACTTAGAAGAGATTGTTTCCTTTGAGTGATTAGAAATTTCAATGGCTGAATCCGGCCACTTTGGATTTACCACTCGTTTCACCCCCGCGACAACGTGAGTGCCAAATTTGTAGCCAACTGTATGATGTCACTACTTCTTTTAAATTAATTGGTAAGGGGAGAATGTGGTTGACGGAGCTTTATGGTACTGCCAATAGAAGAACGTTTTGGTTTTTCCAAGTTCAAATTAATTAATATACAAAGTCTTCTAAGTCTCATCGGTCTGCTTTGCAACTCCAAAAGATTCTCTAATTCCTCCACTCAGGACGATGATCTGGGCGATGACGCAATCCTTGAGTTTCCCCATCCAATGTGTCTATAAAACACTATAATTTATTTTATTCACTTGTTTATTATAATTAATAATTCCGGTGGTTTGCTCAAGTTGTTTGAGAGTGAAATTTGGCACTTATTTTCTGAAAAAAAAAGCTATGAATTTTGCACAGCTTAGATTTTTTATTACATGGGGTGTCTCTTGAGGAACCTTAAAAAATTTTCAAAACCCTGTGTCTTATGAAGGCCTACTCTTCCTTGTATATCTGTTGGGGGTAAGGAAAAAATTATTTAAATGGCCCTCTTTTATTTTCCTCTCTGATCTTTCCATGAAATTAAAATATATTTTTTCTGAAAAATTTTAAAATTTAAAAAGAATAAAATATAATAAGGTCTAATTATAATGTGATGATTCTTATTTTTAGTAACTTGAAAATGAATCTTTTTTAATTTTTGTGTAAAAAGTAGATTTTTTTTTGTCATTTAGTAGTTTGAGAATGTTGATTTTTTACTTTAAAAATTTTTAATTTTTATACTTTTAATATGAGCCTTACAATTTTTTCATGTATGAGGCTCTACTTCACTCTAAAGAGGCTTGAACGACCTTCTCGAAATACTTAATACTTCATTAAATCAAGAGAAAAAAAAAGTAAACAAAGGAGAAAAAGAGATATTCGGGTAGAAGACCCTGTATTAAATTAGATCCAAATGATCCAAGCCGTCCATTATTAAAAGACTACAGGACAATATACCCACATTTTCTTACGTATAGCTCAGAAAAGCGTTCAGTATTAAAAAGCGGCGGGAAGTTGCATGCCAACTTCGTCAGTGCATTTGTTTGAATCTCTCTCTTAAAGCCATCTATAAAACCATCCTCCTCTCCTTTCTCTTCCATCCATTCAGCCTGTCAGCCACGCAATAAGAAAACTACATTTCCTTTCTCGGATTTGCAAGCTCCTCGGATTCCAAGTTTCTCTCATAAATCCTTCTGAAATTTTATACAATTCTAATTTAGAAAAGACCATCTTTCTTTCGCACGCTTTTCAGGGTGCAGACAATCAGGTTTCCAGTTTTCCATCGGAAACTGAAAATATCTTTCTGGGTTTTGGTGGGTTTTGCTTAACAGAGAAAACACATATTTTCTTATCTTTTTTTTTTTTCTACTTTTGAGCTTATACGTCGAAATTGTAGATATATATGCAGCAGAAGAACTGCAGAACTTAAAGAACTCTTCTGAGTATTCGGTGGCTCTAGTTAGTTTTCCTGCTTTCCCTTGTTGAGGGATCATCACCCCATGGACAACTCGAATCTTTACAAAGTTGAGAGCTTGCGTCAAGCTGGCTCTTCAGTTTGGAGTAGAAACAATGTTGAAGACATCTTCTCGCTATCATCACGCAATGAAGATGATGAAGAAGCTCTGAAATGGGCTGCTTTAGAGAAACAGCCCACCTACGATCGGATAAGGAAAGGAATTCTGAGCATAGATACTGGAGAGATGAAGGAAGTCAATGTTAAGGATCTCAACTATCAAGAGAGAAAGAATCTGTTGGAAAGATTGATTAAAGGTGGAGAAGAGGGCATTGAAAAGTTCCTTTTGAAGCTTAAGAACAGAGTAGAAAGGTAAGCTACTATGTTTATGTCTCACCTGTTTTCTAGATTTTGGGCAAACACAAATGGTGTCCATGAACCAATGAATCACATTCATTTGATGGGTCTGTTCCTGTTCTGTTCTGTTCATTGATGATATTCAGAGTTGGAATTGAGCTTCCCACTATTGAAGTCCGATTCGAGCATTTGGACGTTGAAGCTGAAGCATATGTCGGTAGTAGAGGTTCACCCACAGTCATCAATTTCATCTTTAATATGCTAGAGGTGACTGTCTTAACAAGCATGCATTCGGGTGTTTGCAATCTTCTTTACTTTCGAAAGTAATATTTTGGCAATTCTTATTTCATTTTCAAAGGGACTCTTGAGCACTCTTCATATTCATTCAAGTCAAAAGAAACCCGTATCAATCCTCCATGATGTCAGCGGAATCGTCAAGCCTCACAGGTAACTGAAGCCTTTCAAAAAATTCACAAATTGGTTTTTACATGATTATTAATTGCCTGATTATGTTATTTGTTTTAGATTCACGGAATATGCAATTAATTCACGTGTAAATTTTGCAGAATTACTTTGCTTTTAGGGCCTCCGAGTTCTGGTAAAACCACTTTGTTATTAGCTCTGGCTGGAAAGCTTGACAAAGATTTGAAGGTAGAGATTTTTTTTCCTCCCACCTATGTGTTGGAGGATGTTTGCTATAAATCTAATATTTTCAAGAACATCAGGTTTCTGGAAGGGTAACTTACAATGGCCATGGAATGGATGAGTTTGTACCTCAAAGGAGCTCTGCTTATATCAGTCAATATGATACCCACATTGGGGAAATGACTGTTAGAGAAACGTTGGCTTTCTCTGCCAGATGCCAAGGAGTCGGAGCCCGCTATGGTTAGTCAAGTGAATGGTTTGAGTAATCAGAATTGGATCAGGTCATTTTTGGGTTCAATCAGTGACTTTCCATTCCAACAATGATTTGCAGAAATGTTAAAGGAACTTTCAAGAAGGGAGAAAGAAGCAAATATTAAACCAGATCCAGACTTGGACGTATTCATGAAGGTAAGAAGCCAGGGACGTACTTTTGGTTCTAGCTTTTGTATCTTTTCTTATTTATTCTTGACCTCTAAGATCAAGATGGTGCAAAAAGAGTTACCCTTATAATATGATTGGACTAAATGAATATTTGATTCTCTCCCGTGTACAATGATATTGCCATAGCACACCTGAGTCTCCTTCCGACATGATTTTGGTTGAGACTAGTTTCTTGAGTTCAATACTTCAATTACATGTTTTCATTGTTGGATATTTTCTAAAATAGAAAATGTTGGATTTTGAGTCCCTTTGCTCACAAAATTGAAAGAGTATAATAGGTCTCATTTCTCACTATATCATGTTTATTGTATAATAATTTTACTCATGAGACCTTAAACTGTTGTTATGGCATATGGATAGTCCCTAACGAAGTCTATTCTTACATAATCTTTGCTACGGAACTGATCGATTGAGCCGATCTTATTAAAACTTCTTTTGATCATGTCTCTCAAGTCAGGATGTACAATGATCTCATCTTCGCATTTAACCATCACACATTACTCTGTTCCTGCATTATTATAATTCTTGCAGTGGGAATGTTGTTCTGGGAATTATATGCATCAGTGGAAAGAAATATATGACTAAAGAGTTCTATGTAGATTGAATGTAGAAATTTAGTGACAGTTCAGATGAGAAGATAAGGTGAAGAAACTTTCCATACAACTTGTTTTCTCCATGTATTTTCTTTACAATACATCCAAGACAGAAATATTGGGTACTTTGTTCTGTGTTGGAGAAGAGAGACTAAAACCAGTTACATCAAATATGAAATCAAAATGTGAAGCAAATAGAAAAGAAAGAAATAGAAGAGAATAATAAACAATAGAATAGTGGCAGGAAATGAATACGTAGGGAGTGATGTATGGTCATCATTTTCCCATCTTCCTCACTAATTCTTTGATGAAATCCTTGTGAAAGCAAATTGTGATTCACCACATTTGAAAGATGTGAGTCTTACATAAACTACATAGCCACCCATCTCTGAGTGACTAGCCTTTTATCTAACTACACTTTGCCTATTGTAATTCAAATCTGTTCCATTTTCTTATGAGAAAGGATATGCCATCAGTTTCATTTAGCGGGCCCATGATTGTTGAATAAATTGTATTTGGGGCTAACAAGCTGGGCCCAAGCCCTATGTTCAGAACCATATACACTAATTCCTTGTATCTGGTTTGTCTGCCAAGATTCTAGTTAATGGTCCAATAGTGAGGCTTGCCAAATTTTCTAATCGTGCTTGTAAATCATATTCTGCTTATGCATATGTGACATCTTAGTGACGTCCAAACCCCTTTGGTGCAATTGTTTCAACTATTAAAATAAAAAATGAAAAAAAAAAATTCTGTGTCATCAATATATCTAGTTGGGTAAAGGATTTGCCACTTCCCTATTCTCTAAATTATTGAGTTTAACCTAAACCTGAGATCAAATGCCACTTAGGGAACTGAATTGTTTTTGCATTTCTTCAATGTGGTTTCTTTGGATGAAAAATTAAGAATAAAACTTGGATTCCTACCAACAGTTCAAAGACTAATACTTCCATATCGCAGGAATGTGTCATTTTCATGACATATTTCACAACATTTCTTGCTGTTAGCAATGGAGATATGCATTTCACTCCTATTTTTCAGTTGTTTATTTTAATTCCCTATTTTTTTTATTTGATTGCATATTTTTATTAAAATTTCCCAACATGCTTGCACTTCTTTTGTCATTCTGCAATATTCAACAGTATATGTGAATAAGGATCACGAATGACTTGTAAACATTAAAATATTGGAGATTGAGATTTCGTTTCCCTTGAATTTGGAATTCTTATCAGGCTATTGCGCTGGATGGGCAAAAGGAAAGTGTGGTTACAGACTATATTCTCAAGGTATCACTCTAATATAAATCTATAATTTCAATGTTGTAAATGAGAGCTTGGTGTATTAATCTATTTCCTTCCATTTTTTTTCTATCTACATAATAGATTTTAGGATTGGAAGTGTGTGCTGATACAATGGTGGGAAATCAAATGCTGAGAGGCATCTCAGGAGGGCAAAAAAAGCGTGTCACAACAGGTATAGAAACTTTAGAAAGAAAAGGCTAAAATGGTATTAGTGATTGTTCTGACACTGGTTTCATTTCTTCTGGACTTTAATTGATGTAGGTGAGATGCTTGTTGGACCGGCAAAGGCTCTCTTCATGGATGAGATATCAACTGGTCTTGACAGCTCCACAACCTTCCAGATTGTCAATTGCCTCAGACAATCCATCCACATTCTTGGTGGGACGGCACTAATCGCACTGCTTCAGCCAGCACCTGAGACTTACGACCTTTTTGATGACATAATTCTTCTCTCCGATGGCCAAATAGTGTATCAGGGCCCTCGAGAGCATGTGCTTGAGTTCTTTGAATCCATGGGTTTTAAATGCCCCGAGAGGAAAGGTGTTGCTGACTTCTTACAAGAAGTAAGTCCTTTATAATTAATGGTGCAGTCACATTTCTTGTGATTGTAGTCTAGAAATTGAATATTAATGTGACACTAGTGTTCTTTGTACACTACCAGGTAACATCAAGAAAAGATCAACAACAGTACTGGGCTCGTAAATATGAACCATATCATTTTATTTCTGTGAAGGAATTTGCAGATGCATTCCACTCATTCCACGTTGGTCATAGATTACGACATGAACTGAGCGCCCCATTTGACAAAAGCAAGAACCATCCTGCTGCTTTGTCAACTTCCAAGTACGGTATTAGCAAGATGGAATTGCTAAAAACTTGTACCTCAAGGGAATGGTTGCTTATGAAGAGAAACTCATTTGTGTACATTTTCAGAATGATACAAGTGAGTCTTGCTTTACCTCTTCAATGACATCTTGATTTTAAAAAAGTTCAAGCTTTATTACTTACCCTCATTTGTTTTGTTGGCAGCATATAGTTGCTGCATTCATCACAATGACTGTCTTCCTACACACTGAGATGCACCGTGACACATTAACTGATGGGGGAATTTTTATGGGTGTTCTATTTTTCTCGCTCGCAAAGGTAATGTTCAATGGGTTCTCAGAGCTCTCCATGACAGTTGTGAAACTTCCTGTTTTCTACAAGCAAAGAGACCTCCTTTTCCACCCTTCTTGGGCATATGCACTACCTAAATGGATTCTCAAGATTCCCATATCTATTGCGGAAGCTGCTGTCTGGGTTTTCATGACTTACTATGTCATTGGCTTTGATCCAAATGTTGGAAGGTGAGACTCAATACAAATGAAACCCTCAAATTATTATTAAAATAGTAGACATATTAGCTAGAGCTCTTTCATTAATTAGTTCTTACCATAAATTGTCTTGCTTCTGTTAGGATGTTTAAACAGTTTCTGCTGCTACTGTCAGTTAGCCAGATGGCATATGGGTTGTTTCAGTTCATGGCTGCATTGGGTAGGAACATGATCGTTGCAAATACATTTGGATCTTTCGCACTTCTTGCAATTATGACACTTGGAGGATTCATTTTATCACGAGGTACACTTAAAAATATGTAGCTTTTGATAAAAGGGGCAAAATTCCTATTCAAATTTTTTAGTTTAAAAACTCTTATAAATCTGTTCTGGTTTTAGAGTATACTTCGAATAAATTGGTGATATGGAAAATGAGTATCACTTCAGTGGAACTCAGTTTGTTTATGACTTCTCTTGTTCAAGATTATTTTGGTGACTTATAGTGGTTTGGAAAAGAAAGGTAAATAAACATTAGCTCACCATTTTATGGTTCCAGTTTCCATTAACACAGCGTGGGATGAGCAACCATCCAGAACCTTCAAATTGCTAACAGTTCAGAGTGCATAAAATACACTATCTATCATGTGTATAAACCAACTAGTACTTCTTTGGTGGAATGATTAACTAAACCATATTGCGTGTTTGCAGAGAACCTGAGGAAATGGTGGATCTGGGGCTATTGGATCTCGCCTTTGATGTATGCACAGAATTCAATTGCAACAAATGAGTTTCTCGGGCATAGTTGGAATCATGTGAGAATGTTATCATTGAACTTAGAAAGGATTTTCATTATTCACATCACAAATTCCTATCAGGTCTAATTCTAGTTCCTTGCTACAGTTTCTCGAGAATTCAACTGAATCACTTGGCATCCAGGTCTTAAAGTCGCGCGGAGTCTTTACTAATTCGAACTGGTATTGGATTGGTGTGGCTGCATTGCTTGGTTATACATTCCTATTCAATGGTTTTTTCACTGTTGCTCTTGCATATCTAAATCGTGAGTGTCTTTATACATAATGCACAATGCAGAGTTAAGGACTTACAAATATGTACGACTTTGCGATTAAAACTTGGTGGTTCTAATGTGTATGCCTGCAGCATATAAGAAAGATCATGCAGTTTTATCTGAAGAAGCGTTGATGGACCAGCACATGAATAGAACTGGACAGGTCAAAGGTCTCGAACTATCATCCAGAGGGAGAAGATCCGCACGTACAACATCTAGTGGTAATAAGCGCAATCAGTTTTCTTTCTGCTTATTAATTGATTTACATACATCATTTAAATAATTTCATATTTTTCAGTAACATTAATGAAATGAGAGTTGTATTTCATTAGGCTCTGCTAAGACAGAAGATGCTATTAATAACAAGAGGAAAGGCATGGTTCTTCTGTTTGTTCCTCTTTCTCTCACCTTTGACAATATCAAATATTCTGTAGATATGCCACAGGTAACTTTGCACTCCAAAGAAATGACAAGTCCATGTTCTTGTATTGTGAGTAATACAAATAAATTGATTGATTGAGGTTTTTCAGGAAATGAAAGCTAAAGGCATGAAGGATGATCGCTTAGTACTCCTGAAGGGTGTAAGCGGAGCATTTAGGCCTGGAGTTCTTACAGCACTGATGGGTGTCAGCGGTGCAGGTAAGACTACTTTAATGGATGTGTTGGCTGGAAGGAAAACTGGTGGATATATCGAGGGAACCATCAGTATATCAGGCTACCCTAAGAAGCAAGAAACATTTACTCGCATATCTGGATACTGTGAGCAGAATGACATCCAGTCACCGCATGTTACTGTTTATGAGTCCCTCCTCTATTCTGCATGGCTTCGACTACCCTCTGAAGTTGATTCAGCAAAAAGAAAAGTTGGTGACTTTTTGAACCAAATTCTATTCAGTTTCATATGTTTTCTCTTCTTTGATTATGACCAACTGTTTGAACTAATTATGGCAGATGTTCATAGAGGAGATCATGGAGCTTGTAGAGTTGACATCTTTGAGGGCATCTCTAGTTGGTTTGCCAGGCGTAAATGGGCTGTCAACTGAGCAACGCAAGAGGCTGACAATTGCTGTGGAGCTTGTTGCCAATCCCTCTATAATATTCATGGATGAGCCTACATCTGGACTGGATGCCCGGGCAGCCGCCATTGTCATGAGAACTGTGAGGAACACTGTGGATACTGGAAGAACAGTCGTCTGCACAATTCACCAGCCTAGCATTGACATATTTGAATCTTTTGATGAGGTGAGGTCAAGTGAAAGGACAAAGAACTGAGGAGCTTTCTCCATTTTTTTTCTTTTTTTGTATTGTGTGCTTGATATATTAATGGATTACATTTTTAAATATCTAATTGCAGCTCTTTCTTATGAAGAGAGGAGGAGAAGAAATATACGTTGGCCCATTGGGACACCATTCCTACCATTTGATCAATTACTTTGAGGTTTGCCCATTAGGAAGTTTAAAAAAATGCTGACCATCTTCTCTTTTGCCTAAATATGGTTGCTAATAATATTTTGTTATGTTTTATTAAGGGAATAAATGGAGTCAGTAAAATAAGAGATGGTTATAACCCTGCAACATGGATGTTGGAAGTTACAACCATTTCACATGAAGAGAATCTGGGTGTAGACTTCACTGAGATTTACAAAAATTCAAATCTTTACCAGTAAGTCTCCCTGATCCCTGTACATAGTTCGATGCATCCAGTTCAATGTAGAGTTGTTTATTAACATATATTGTAATCAACGATTTTTGTGATCTCATTGTAGGAGAAACAAAGCTCTGATTAAAGAACTAAGTTCACCCCCTCCTGATTCAAAAGATCTCTGCTTTCCAACTCAGTACTCACAGTCGTTCTTCACACAATGTGTGGCTTGCCTATGGAAACAACACATGTCATATTGGCGTAATCCACAATACACTGCCGTGCGACTTCTCTTCACAACCTTCATAGCTTTGATGTCTGGAACAATATTTTGGAACCTCGGATCCAATACGTAAGCTATATCATTGTCAATTTGTAGCTATATTCTGCACAATCTTCATTTAGAAGTCGACCTGAAGCAAATTCATCTAAAAATAAATAAAATTTGCAGGCGTAAGCAACAGGATCTGTTCAATGCAATGGGTTCCATGTATACTGCAGTGGTCTTCATTGGAATACAAAATAGCTCATCTGTGCAACCAGTTGTAGCTGTTGAACGAACAGTTTTTTACAGGGAAAGAGCTGCTGGAATGTATTCAGCTTTACCATATGCCTTGGCACAGGTAAGCACATTTTTAAGGTCCCATAAATTTCTGCATTCTCATGAAACCAATCATTTGATCGCCTTATTTCGTTTGCTTTTTCAGGTTGCTGTGGAGATCCCATATGTGACTTTTCAAACTCTAATATATGGTGTCATTGTTTATTCCATGATCATGTTTGAATGGACAGCTCCAAAGTACTTTTGGTACCTGTTTTTCATGTACTTCACACTGCTCTACTTTACATATTATGGAATGATGGCTATTGGGTTGACCCCCAATCAGAACATTGGTGCCATAATCTCATCTGGATTTTATTCATTTTGGATCCTGTTTTCCGGTTTTCTCATTCCCCGGCCTGTAAGTTCAAGTCCATCTTTTCCCTTGTCATCACCGTTTAGTGAGATCAAATTTCCAATTTAGTAAATTGCTTTTATCAATGGACAGAGAATTCCTGTGTGGTGGAGGTGGTATGCTTGGGCAAGTCCTGTTTCATGGACCTTCTATGGACTGGTTGCTTCACAATTTGGAGACATACAGGATGACATGGAGAGTGGAGAAAAGGTGATGGACTTCGTGAGGAGATATTTTGGCTACAGGCATGACTTCTTAGGAGTGGTTGCAGCAGGGATCATGGGGTTCACCGTGCTCTTTGCAGTTGTCTTTGCATTTTCAATTAAACTGTTGAACTTCCAGAGAAGATGAGTGTTTGTTTTCAGTTCACAAGCCAAAGCAAAGCTAATTCATACCTTGATGCAAGATAATACAGAGCCCCACAAGCTGTAGAACTTTAATAGTAATTAGTTCACTAGATGCAGAATCCTAAGATTAGGCAGTTTCCAACCTAAAGAGTCCTGTTTTAAAGCCATATTTTGTTAGATATAGTTCTTTTATTTATGTTTTTTAAGAGTTCCTATTCTTGTTAAAAACCCTCCCTTGTAAATAGGTTTTAAATATTGAATGATATTCTTTACTCATGTTTTTTCAGTCAAGGGCTCTTTATAAAATCCTTTGGCCTATAGGATTATTTAGTGGACGTTTGTGCAGTAGCACTGCGGAAAACCAATTCTGTGGATTATTGATCATGTTAATAAAACACATATATCAATTGCAATAGAAGTGCATGATTTACAGTGCCAACTGGATAGTGGCCCCAACTCCCACCAGAGTGAAACTAGTTTTGAACTGTTGGATTTTAATATATCTGGACTCCACAAAGACAAAGGACATATAAAAGTCTTTTCTTCTTTGTGGAATCCATAATCGGAAATCTAAACCATTAAACAACTGGCCCACAAACCTGGATATGATTCACTTAGTGACTGTGTTGGGCTTGGGTAGATATGAGATTGTATTTCAAAATTTGGTCGAGCCTACATGTGTCTAAACTCAGCCCAACTGGCCCATTGCTAACAATAAACACCATTATCAGCCACAAGAGGTTGTCCGAGCTTTCCTTTTGTCTTCCAGTGATTTCAAAATCAACTTAGGTATAAACTATTTATTAAACCTCTCTCCTTTTTACTTTTCCAATGGATTTGCACATAAACCTCTCTCTGGGTTTTTTAGAACCTCCAAAAAGATGAAGGGTTCAAGGTCCTAATTTAATTTCTAAAGTACAATCCAATTAACAATGGCAAAAAAAATAAAAGGAACTGTAGGTCAATCAACCACAAGAAAAAGACACCACAATGTTTTAATGTGGAAAAATTGAACACGAGAAAAACTACAACACCTATCACTCAGTCCAATAGAAACCAAGCACTATGAAATTGAACAGTTACAATATGCTTACAATCCTTTCACAATTCGTGCAACTTAAGAACTATAGTACTCTCACTTGCTGACGGCCACATTGGTCACCGTTCCTTGTACTTGAATCAACACACCTTGAATCAGCAAGGTGAGTGAATCTTCCACAAGTGTAGAAGCAGCAATTTTTATACGCAAATGACTTTAGCAAACTCTCCAATGGATGTTCTAAAGAAAATGGGTAATCTCCAAAAGGCATTCTACACTCAGAATAAGGAGATTGGTACCTTAGGGTTGAGAGATGAACCCTTTAAGTAACCTAATATTCATGCCTTAAGTGTATGATCCATGTAGGACACAAACTAGCAAGTCCCACTTTGGAAAGGAAGCAAAACATGCAAAGTCAGTGGATTTTCTTCGTATTTCACTTAAGCGGGCTCAGGTTCACTCGAGCGAACTTGAAATTTGGAAGCACTTCTTCGCGGCCCGCGGTCAACTGTGGTGGGGCTCTCAGTCGACCAGGGTCCCCTCGCTCAAGCATATTAGACTTTCGCTCAAGCGGACCTTCATTCTATCCCGGATTGAAATCTTCACAAAATTTTTGCTTTTTCTCACAAGGACACATTATATAAAATGCTCAAATGTGACTTCAAGTCAAGAGTGATAAAAGCGACCAAAAGAATGCGATACAATATTGTTTATATGCTATATGTCTCTTATGGGAAATGTTTTAGCACATCTTTTAATATGAGATGTAGTGAATTGTGGTGAGGTGAAGCCTCAAATCAAGAGAATTAAATTATATAATGGGGTCCAATCATAATATAATAACATTTTACTTTAAGTAGCTTGAAAATAAATCTTTTTTACTTTTTGTGTAGTAAGTAGATATTTTTCTGTTATCTAGTGGTTTGAGAATGTTACTTTTGACTTTTTTTTAGAAAAAGAGAAAATTTTTGAATTTTTATTCTTTTAATATGACACAAACATCAAATCATGTATGTGAAATGGAGGAAATGGAGGCTCACTCCACTCCACTCCACATATATTTATATAGAGAAAGAGAGAGAGAGCATTAATCTTTAAAAGGAAGCTCAAAGAACCAATCTGGCTCCTTTTTATGAGGCCAATCTAGATGCATTCTGATCACCTAGTATGAGGGAAAGAGGAAGGGTATGTTTGGGACTAAAGGTTGAGCAAATATCACTATAATTAAATTAGGAAGCTACTATTCATACACCAGGTTTTTCTCTTCCTACGCAGCCCATTTAAAAAAAAATTTAAAATTCCCCAAACTACCAGCACTCCTTCTTTTCCTACACACCTCCCTCTTCCTCCTCCTCCCTTCCTCCTCTCTCCACCCCCTTCCCCTCAAGCCGGTGGCGACCTCCGGCCAGCGGAGGGGAGTCTTCCTCCCTTCCCTCTCTCTCCCAATCTTCCTTTTCCTCTTTCTTTTCCTCCTCTTCCTGTTCCTTTTCCTCCTCCTCCTCTTTCTTTTCCTCTTCCTTTTCCTCCTATTCTTCTTTCTCCTCCTTCCCTCCCTTCCTCTCTTCTCCTCTCCCTGTTTCTCTCATCTCCGCCCTAGTTCAGCCCTGCAAGGCCGAATAGCTCACTACTATTCGCCCTCGTTAGGCCGAACCAAGGCAGAGATGAAAGAAACAAGGAGAGGAGAGGAGAGTGAAAGGCATGTAATATTAGCAAGTTCATGGGATGGACAAAACTTGGGTTCTTGAGTTGTAATTTTATGTTTTTAGATGGACTGAAGTGTCTATGGAAGGAACACGTATTGGTCTTCTGCGTAGAATGTGCAATGCAAGTAGTCTTCTGACCGACCGATCGGATAAGAGGTCGGATCAGTCGGATTTCGCATACATAAAATGCCTGCAGACAGAACTGAAGATCGACCAGTCGACTGTATGACCGATCGGGCCGACCGGTCGGGCAAGTTCAACCAATCGGTCGGCTGGGTCGGCAGACGCGATTCAGAATCTGCGAAAGCTTCGGAGTTACTTGCTGTCCATTCTTATCCGATGAGATTTAGAGGCGTTAAGGACTCTAGGGTTCCTCCCTATTTAAAGAACTTCTATCCCACGAAGTAAATTACCTCTCTTCAGTTCAACTAACATCAATTGAAATATCCATCTTCTTAAAAGTTCTTCTACTGGGATATGCGCTGCAACTTCAATTTCTGAGTTTCATCCGTTTTTCTCCACTGTGCTGATTCGTCTTGAGTGGCTTCAAGGCGTGAAGAGCAATCCCGAAGAGAATGTACGACGTGTGCGTCGGCAAGAAGAGGCTTCAGTCCCTTAGGTTGTGTCCAACTGGTGTAAAAGGGTAGTAAGTAGTCTTGTAACTTCTCATTCATAGTGATTGTTCTTGATGGACCGGTGTTAGGTCCTGTGGTTTTTTCCCGTTTGGGTTTTCCACGTAAAAATCCTGTGTCCATCTCTTGTGTGTTTGATTGGTATGTTTTAAGTAGTTGTTGATTGAATCTACATAGCATACTCTGCATTGGGACCTTAACCTGTGTCAAGGTTTAAAGTCCTTCACGTGGTATCAGAGCGGGTTCATACCTTTGGTTGTAGATCTAGTTCATTTGTCTGCTATGGAGATTCCCCGAGATGGTACGTCAACCACTAAGCCCCCTTTCTTGGTGGATGGAACTAACTATGCAAATTGGAAAGTAAGAATGGTTGCTTTTCTGCAGTCTATTGATATTGATGTTTGGCAAGCCATTCATACTCCCTATGTTCCTCCAGTTGTTACCTCTGATGGCAATGTTGAAATCCCTAAACCAATGGCTCAATGGACAAAGGATGAGAAATCTGCTTTTCTTGCTAATAGTAAAGCCTTGAATGCCATTTTTAACGGTGTTTCACCTACTGAATTTAGAAGGATTTCTAAGTGTAACATCGCTCAAGATGCATGGGGTATTTTGTATAGTTTAAAGCAAGCCCCTCGCGTATGATATGAACGGTTAACCAATTTTCTTCTTGACAATGGTTTTCGTCGATGAGGAGCGGATAAAACCTTGTTCATAAAGAATGAGGAAGCTGATATTCTGATTGCACAAGTATACGTTGATGATATTGTGTTCGGTTCCACCTCACAATACTTGGCAAATATGTTCTCTGAACTTATGACCAGTGAATTTGAGATGAGCATGATTGGTGAATTGGCTTTCTTCTTAGGGTTACAAATCAAGCAAAGTGCAGATAGTATATTTATTTTCCAATCAAAATATGCTAATAATCTTCTCAAGAAGTTCGGGATGATCACGTCAAAGCAGGAACGCATTCCAATGAGTTCTTCTGTTAAAATCAGCTTAGATACAGAAGGAAAAGTGGTTAATGATACTTTGTATCGTAGCATGATTGGAAGCCTGCTATACTTGACTGCCAGTAGACCGGATATTGCATTCAGTGTCGATGTTTGTGCTCGTTATCAATCGAGTCCGAAGGAATCGCATCTTAAAGCTGTTAAGCGCATCATGAAATATGTGCGTGGAACTATCAATTACGGCCTTTGGCTAACAAGAAACACCAACACGTCTATTGTTGGATATTCAGATGCTGATTGGGCTGGTTGTGTCGATGACAGGAAGAGCACTTCAGGTGGTTGTTTCTTCTTTGACAATAATCTAGTTGCATGGCATAGTAAGAAACAAACCTCCACTTCTCTCTCTACTACTGAAGCGGAATATATTGCCACTGGGAGTTGTTGTACGAAGCTACTTTGGCTTAAGCAAATGATGTCTGATTATGGAATTCAGAAAGATCTCATGACGATTTATTGTGACAATAGAAGTGCAATTGATATCTCGAAAAATCCTGTTCAACATTCACGAATAAAAGACATAGACATCAGGCATCATTTCATTCGTGAATTAGTAGCAGCCAAGATCATTACTTTAGAACATCTTCCAACTGAGCATCAGCTGGCAGATTTGTTTACCAAACCCCTTGAACCTTCTCGTTTTGAATATCTTTGTAAATCTCTTGGAGTTGGTCTCCATCCCTAGTACTATCTGCTTTTACTCTTTGCATACACATGCCTGTTATATTTATAGTCTTCATGATTATCTGATAAGTTGTGCACTTTGTTCTGCTTTAGTTTTCTGGCCCACTTGTCTTGGTGCACTACACAAAGGGACTCTTTAATACCTAGCTCTTGAGTTTCTCGCTTTTATTCAGTTTTTACTGAGTAATATCATCTCAAGCATCTGTTCTATCTTATGAGTTTTTTTCTCAAAAAAAAAAAAACAAACAAACAAACAAACAAACAAACAAAGGGGATTCCTGTTTTAGGGGGAGTGTTTCTTCAATTCAAAAAAATCCACAATCTCGTAAGTCTCAAGATCTATGTAAATTTCCTATGCACTGAGTTCCCACTGAGTTACCTTGGCTATGTGGACTTATTAACTACAGTCGAACATCGTCACGATCATTTGCGATTTTCATGATAGATAAGCTTCCGCGGCATGTTGCTCATTATTCTTGTTCTTTCCTTTATTATTTTCTACACTCTGTGAGTTTTCTTTTATCAAAAAAAAAAAAAAACTCACAGTGTTGTAATCCGACCGGTTGAGCCAGTTTACCGACCGATCAGGCATCTTTGCTCTCAGATTTTCCAGGAGCTCATCTCAACCGATCGATTCATCATGCGACCGGTCGGGTGCCATTAAGCCTGTTTCCAAAATTGGAATTCGACCAATCGGGCTACTTCATCTGACCGGTTGAACCTGTGTCGGTTCGTTAAAATTCCGCGCGTCCGTTCGTCTTCTCCTCTTTCCTATATAATACGCGTCCCTTTTTCTTCTTTCTTCACTTCCTTGTTTGGGCGCCGTCTCTTCACTTCTCCTTTTCCTCTTCGTGTGATTTGTGTTCCTTTCATGCTCCTTCATCTCTTCATTCGATTCCCCTCCTTAGGTATGTGTTTTCCCTATTTCTTTTCTATTTCTTCTCATTCACTCGCATATTCTAATGGCGGTTTTATGTTGCTGTTCGCTTCAATTGCGTTGGATGTTCTTCTTCCCATTTTTGTTTTTGGTTGCTTTTCTTCACTATGCTATCGATGCTATGATGCTTGTGGCTGTTTGTATGTGGTTGAGGACATTTTTCACTCTTATTTGCACTTCATCTCACATATTGTTTATATGCACGCCTCTTGTTCGATGGAATGTCACAATGACTATCATCCTTCTCTAGTGACGTTTTTACTGATATTTTTTATTCAATGCTGATATGTGCTCCTCTTCTATTCATAATCTTCAGTTATGGCACCTAAAAAGGCAGGTGCTTCGAAGCAAAAAGGTGTGGTAAGTAGTTCCACTACTCCCACTTTTGACACGGACCGGTTCTTATCCGAGTCTAAAGCGCAGCAATATAAGACCATATTTCACAAACGCTCGGTTATCTTCGAACGGCCAATCAACCCTCTTCATTTTGTCACCTTGGCTTTTGGCACTTGGTTGCTTACGCGCGGTTGGAATTCATTGTATTCTTTTGAGACTGAGATTTTCCCTGACATCGTTCGGGGATTTTATGACAACATGTATGAGATGACTAGGAATCTTATCAAGTCATATGTTCGGGGGCAGCATGTTTCTCTCACTCCTCGTTCTTTGAGTCGGTTCCTTATCATTGATCAGACTCCGGATGCGAAATATCCTATTCCTGACTCTGACCCCGATACTATGGAGGAGGATGCCCCCATCGACTTCAATGAGGTAGCTTCTACCTTGTGTGGTGAGCTTCGTGACTGGCCTGAGGGTCGTCTATTGCCGCAACGGGAATTGACGGACTCCTATAGACTTCTCAATATTTTCGTGAAGAATAACATTGAGCCTCGAGGTCATCATTCAGAGATTTATCGTGAGGCTTGCTATCTACTTTACGTCATTGGCAGTGGGCTTCCTATAGATATTCCACAGGTGATCTTCGACACCATCTTCAGAGCTCATTCCGCTGCTAAGAACGCTACGTTGCCGTATGGCGTTCTGCTTTCTCGGTTTCTCCTCGCCCACGGTGTCCTACCCTCCATGCACGATGTTTCTGTTCCTCTTCCGAACCACATCACGATGAGTACTCTGTCGCAGTCTCGCTCTCAACTTTGTCAGCCTGCTCTTCCTCGTCCTGCTCCTGTTGCTGAGGCGGCTGAGGAAGATGCTCCAGAGGCTTCTTCCCTTCATGCCAGGTTTACTGCCCTTGAGGAGATATTATGTGATCAGGCTGCTGATGCTGAGCTTCTACATGGCGAGGTTCAGTCCATTCGCACTGACATGCATAGTCTGCGAGACAGTCTTAGTGCCGAGATTCATGGCTTGGGTCTAAATTTGATGATATCTTGAGTCACCTTTGTCATTCGTGATTGGTTCTTGCTCGGTTCTTCCTTCTTCCTCTACCCCCTTCACCATTCATGTCCAAAAAGGGGGAGAGCATTTTGTTCTAATTTCTTTTGCATACTTTTATAGACATTGTTCTGCTATTGTTTTGTTGATCTTTCACTTGATCACAGTTGCTTATGTTGCTTATTTATGCTGCTTGGCTTAACTGTGCTTTTCAGGTTTCAATGGCTTAACTGATTTTTGTGCAGATAGGTTTGTGCTTTTCAGGTTTCAAGGTTATTTTTTTGTGTTTGGGTCTTCATGGGTAGAATGTTCTGTCTAGGAAGTTTTGTCCATGAATTGCCAAAGGGGGAGATTGAAAGGCATGTAATATTGGCAAGTTCATGGGATGGACAAAACTTGGGTTCTTGAGTTGTAATTTTATGTTTTTAGATGGACTGAAGTGTCTATGGAAGGAACACGTGTTGGTCTTCTACGTAAAATGTGCAACGCAAGTGGTCTTCTGATCGACCGGTCGGATAAGGGGTCGGATCGGTCGGACTTCGCGTACACAAAATGCCTGCAGACAGAACTGAAGATCGATCGGTCGGCTGTATGACCGATCGGTCAGACCCTCACCCGATCGGTCGGGCAAGTTCAACCAATCAGTCAGCTGGGTCGGGAGACGCGATTCAGAATCTGCAAAAGCTTCGGAGTTGCTTGCTGTCCATCCTTATCTGGCGAGATTTAGAGGCGTTACCTCCCGATTTAAAGAACTTCTATCCCACGAAGTAAATTACCTCTCTCCAGTTCAAAAGCCTAACATCAATTGAAATATCCATCTTCTTAAAAGTTCTTCTACTGGGATATGCGCTGCAACTTCAATTTCTGAGTTTCATCCGTTTTTCTCCACTGTGCTGATTTGTCTTGAGTGGCTTCAAGGCGTGAAGAGCAATCCCGAAGAGAATGTACGACGTGTGCGTCGGCAAGAAGAGGCTTCAGTCCCTTAGGTTGTGTCCAACTGGTGTAAAAGGGTAGTAAGTAGTCTTGTAACTTCTCATTCATAGTGATTGTTCTTGATGAACCGGTGTTAGGTCCTGTGGTTTTTTCCCGTTTGGGTTTTCCACGTAAAAATCCTGTGTCCATCTCTTGTGTGTTTGATTGGTATGTTTTAAATAGTTGTTGATTGAATCTACATAGCATACTCTGCATTGGGACCTTAACTTGTGTCAAAGTTTAAAGTCCTTCAGAGAGGAAGAGGGAGAGAGAGGAAAGGAGAGGAAGAGGAAAAGAAGGGAGAAGAGGAAGATGAAGGGAGAGGGAGAGGAAAGCCCTCTTCATTCGGCCTGACAAGGCCGAATAGCTCACAAGGCAAAATAGCTCTCTACTGTTCGGCCTCATAGGGCCGAATAAGGCAAAGATGAGCAAAAGAGGGAGAGAATAGGAGAGGAGAGGAGAGGAAGAGGGAGGGAGAGGAGGAGAAAGAAGAATAGGAGGAGGAAGAGGGAGAGGAAGAGGAGGAAAAAGAAGAGGAAGAGGAAAGAAGGCGGAGAGGGAAGAGAGAGAATAAAGAAAGGGAGAGGAAAAGGAAGAGGGAGAGAGAGAATGAGGGGACGGATAGGGAGAGCCTCCGCTGGCCGGTGCTCGTCTCCGGCCGGAGGGGTTGGTGGGGAAGGGGAGGAGAGAGATGAGGGAGGGACAAGTGTAGGGAGAGAAGGGGTGAGGGCTATTTTGGGAAGTTTGGAATTTTTTTTTTTTTAAATGGGCTGTGTAAGAGGAGAGAAACCTAGTGTATGAATAGCAGCTTCCTTAAATTATTATAGCCCTGCTTTTATGACCCCAAAGTATAACGGTTTTATTGGTGTATTTTTTATTATGATTGTATCAATCTAAAGATGATGCTCAAATCATTACAATTAGGTTTGAATTAGTTTCAATTCATAATTGTAGATTAGGGATGGCAAAGAGGCAGGTTTGGTACGGGTTGGGGTTAATCAAAATCGGGCCCATTTCAAATTTATTTCATCCAAACCCATTCCATCCCATGACAAGTTAATGATTATAATCCCAAGTTTGCCCCATTGAGTAGATCAGGTCAAATTTAAAGCGTAAAACTTTTAAAATACGTAAACTTTTAATGGTTTAAATTTTGTTGACCCAACCTACTCTGCCCTGAATATATAATGTTTATATACTTGTTACTAAAGTATACAAAACTCATGCGGTGTTGGTAGTTTTGGGCCTTACCTACACCACCTGAGTTTTGTATACTTTACTAACAAGTATATAAACATTATATATTCAGGGCAAAGTAGGTTGGGTCAACAAAATTCAAACCACCCCACATTAAAAAAAAAACACTACTACCAAATCTGCCCTTAATAGAGTGGGGCAGGTTGGGGCGGGTCCCCTTTATAACCAACCCATTGTCATCCCTATTGTAGATGTGTGTGGGAGGGTTTGGACTAATCTTTGTAGCCATTCTCATATAAAAAATTTACCAACACAACCCCTCTTTCTTTTATAATCACAAGACAAGTCTAAACAAAATTAGTAAGTCTTCTCCATTTCCTAATTCTTACAAAGACATCTATATGAATATTTACAAGATAACTACACAGACATCGTTTTAGTGTATGTTAATTAAAGTGAAAATGGGACCATTTTTTTAGAGGGAATGCTGTCTTACCAAAGATTAGACAGAAGGAGGCGGGATGCTAAAATAGGAAAAGTTGTTTTGCTCTTTAAAAGCATGCCCCAATTCTGTGGATGTAAATTTGTGGACTCGTCTGATGAACTAAATTATTATTAGAACAATCTTATATTATTATGTTCTTACAAGAAGAGAAGAACTTAAACATCAGGTGGACAACATGCCACCTACCACTACCATTTTCTAATATTTTAAACAAACTCACAATTACATGGACGTCTTTTCAGTGTTTGTCAAAGAATGAATGCTTAATTCCTCTGTTCTCAGCGTTTGTGCAGAGCAGTTTCCGGGGAAGCGAACGGGAGTCTCCATTCCATAATCCATACGAAGACAAACATGTTCAATGCATTGTAAATCACTCAAAAATAGTCCTTTTTTTTTTCGCCTCTTTGTTCCTAGTGTGGAAAGAACAGACCAGCCCCCCTGCACAAATGCATCTTAGAAGTATGCCCCGGGCCCAGTTGTATGGATGTCAACATTTTGGATACAGATCACCCGAGACTTGTCCTGTCAATGAAACCTTTATTCGAAAATTTATATTAATCATGTTTATAAAGTACAAACTGTGCTAGGAGCTCCTATGAGGAATTGTTTCTTATTGAATTCTATTATACCGACCCATTTGGACCCAGACCCAAACTCGATCATCAGTCAAGTCCAATGAGAAGGTCCACCATAGGTTGGCCACATATCAATTTAATCGGACATCATTTGATTCCATCGCTTCAAAGTTCCATATTTCTCTTTTGGTGCGATTCAATTCAAAAAAAGATGATAGTTAGATCAATATAAAGTTGGGTTGAGTGATAATTCATGTGTGTTTGTGAGGTTATTTCTTAAAACCACCTCTCGATTTGTAGCAGTCTATAACTGGATGTATTTTGGTCAATGACACGGAAAAAAAAAGGATACTAGCACAATAACCTGCGCTAAGCACGAGCACAATCCACAGAGACCCCTACACCATTTAACTAAATTTGAAAATTTTTTAATAAACAATTAGATATTATTATTGTGTGCATGGTGTAGTGCTAATCATATTGTTCCAACCCTTGATTTCAAAGTGTAATAGTTCAATAGTTTTGTGAGTGCATTTTATATTGTAATTCAATCCAACAATACGTAATGGGAGAATTTTCTCGCATGCATGTATAATCTACTTTTGAGGCCCACTTGGGCCCACCTTTGATCGGTTTAGCTCCTTTTATACTCTTATCTCCTTGTGATTTGGGACCACACCCCATTTTTTTGCTCATTGAACATTTACTAGCCATTAGATGGAATATAAAAAATATCTAAAGTGAGAAGGCTATTAAATTTTAAGCTTGTTAAATCAAGAGCTATAATAATCCAAGTGAGCTGACTTTTTGCATGGTACTTATCTGTGAAGAGACATTTAAACATACATTCCTTGTAACACTTCGACCCTAATTAATCCAGTTTAATGACTAATTAATACTCTTTTTGGTTATTTTCCAGCGAATTAGTTTAGTTAATGGCGTTTTGATTTTTTGAGTTACGTTTCGGGTCAAGGATAGGTAATTGGGTTGAGTTTAGCATAGATTAGGTAAATACAAGCCTTTTTTCGTAATTTTAGACTTTGTAAGATTTCGTTATTCATGCATCATCTTGGTGTCATTACTTGTATCTCGTGAAGCTTGTTGATTTTTGTAATTAATTCATATGCAAACGACTTCGTTTGCCTCCGTTGGATATTTATTTGACTTAAACTGATATTTCTTTGAACTACATGGACTTTCTTGTAAAGTTCATTTAACACTTGTCTTATTTAAGGAGAGAGCACCGACTCATTTTTGTTTTCTTTTCTCTCTCTCAAACGCACATCCTTCTTCTTCTCCTTCTTTCCATTCTCTTCTTCTGTTATCAAAGCAAAGAAAGGGGAATTTTTCTTGCATCCATTCTACGATTCATCTCTTAGTGTGGTCTATGCTAAAAATTTATTTCATTCTAACATCCATGAGTTTAGAGACCTCTTCTTTCATTGCATGCATACCTCTCTTCTCACTCCTCGCATGCATGGCTATTAAGGTTCCATATAGACACCCAATTTGAGCCCAGGGACAGAGATTCACTTGAAAAAGCTTAATTGAGGCAATTATAAGTACTTTATGGATGAACATATGTTGGTATGCTATGATTGTTATTATTCATCTCAAGTTTTCAAGTTTTCTATGCTTGACAGCTCTTCTGTATACATTGGTATGCTCTTGTTTCAAATTGTCTAAAAATTCCATTCATTTTTGAACTGTATGTGAAGTTCTTTAATTTCACTATTTTGAAGCCTATAGCTAAGCTGTAGAGTCTTACGGCTCAAACCCCAGAGAGCAACCAAAATTGAATTTACACTACTGTCGAGTTACGGCTAAGCCATAGGATATACTACGGCTAAGCCATAGGCTAGCCGTGACCCAACCGTAAATCAAACTATGGCTTGATGTTCAAAGAGTAAAAACAAGGTAATTCCTTATACGGTCCAGCCACAGTGAAGCCGTATGGTGTGCTACGGCTAAACCATACCCAAACTGTGGCTAAACCGTATAACATTCACAGTCCAGCCATAAGAGAAAGCATAGTTCAACCGTGGTTCGCCGTAATTGCGAAATAAATTTTGGAAAACCACGGCTGAGTCGTAGTACATAATACAGCTAAGCCTTATGTCACCCACGGCTAGGCCGTGATGCCATTAAAAATTAAGAAAAGGTAGGTATTCTTAAGATACCATATAGGGGCTTTGTGTTGAAATTTAGGTACCCCTTAACTTGTCAAATGGAATACATGAATAGTATGAATGGTTTTGAGGGCTGTGACTCATTCATGTGTGTTGTCCAATTGTTAAGCACCTCCACATGAGTATTAGTTTAAGGGACTTCGATTGTAAGGCCCGACCTAACTTAATTGTAATTTATATTAATTAAACTTGATTTTCTATTAATTAATATATTTTAGTCTTAATTTATCTTGTTTTTATTTTTTATCGGGTCATGAATAGATAGTTGGGTTAAAATTGACCAAACCTAGGTAGGCAAGGACTTTCTTGTAATTTAGAGTCTCATGGTTTGCATCATATTAATTGCATCAAGTGTATCTCATCTTGTAGGTCATTTTTCATATTTGGCCCAACTCGATTTGGATCCATCTTGGCCCAATTTAAGTCTAACTGACTCAAATTGAAAAATCCAGAAAACCAGTGAGCTTGTTTGCAAATTCCAGAAACATACCATTTAAATGGGCTAAAACCCATCTTCATTCCTCTCCATTCTTCTTCTCTACTGCTGGAGTTGGTTCTTCTTCTCTTCTTCTTCTTCTTCTCTAGTAATTGGAAACCAAGCCTTAGAGCTGAACATGTAAAGGCTACAGCTCTCTCTTGTTCTTCTTCACTGACAGACAGTGGCCATTTTGGCCACTGTTTATCCCGATTTTGCTTGGTTTCGTTTATGTAATGCCTTCAGAGTGCGAGAACTTGTGCTTTTCAACTTTTGGAGTGTTGAATGACTACCAAGGGTGCTTATTCTACCGTAGAATCGACTCCAATCTTTGGTAATCAACACTTTTTTTTTGTTATAAATAGTTTTTATATAAATCCGAAAAAGGTGCTTTTATATAAGCAAACTGAAGTCAAAATTGTGTCATTCTGATCCTAAAATTTTCAAAGAACAGAATGAAGCCTAAAGAAGATTGTTCACAACCTCAAAGATGGCCGAAATCCCTTTCGAGTGAGAGAACCAAAAGAATGTAGTCTCATCTAGTGGTATGCTTGGTAGGATCTTCCTTGAATGATAAGCTTGCGTCTTTTCCTCCTCTGAATTATTTCTCACCTTAAGTTAGTAAGAAAGAGAAGAAAAGTAGACTTGAATGCTTGTAATGCTTAAAGCCTTATGATCTTGCTTAGAATCTTAGTTGAAACTCCTTGAACATCGTTTCAATCCTCTTGGAACATTGCTTGAACCCCTTCTTCAGAGTCTAAGCGTCCTTCTTATAGGTTTTAGAGTGAGTTGGAATGGTTTTTGGTAGTTGTGGGGGAGTTATACTATGAAATAAATCAAAATAACTCCCAAAAACCATTAGAAACCACCTTGCAGGTGCATGTGACCGTGGCTGCGGTCATGAACAGGCCCAGTTTTAGGTTTTTTTGCATATATGACCCATTTTCATCTTTTTTGGGCCCGAATGATGTCTTATCTTCATGAGACTTGGGAGGATGCTTTCTAATACTATTTTGAGTATGTCATAAAAATTTTAGCTTGTTTTGACCTTTTGAAGTTGGTCAAACCCCCATTTACTTTTAATGAAAATGGGCCCTTATTTCAGCTATTTGAGGCCCAAATGAGTTCGGATTGATTTGAAACTTTGCGATTGACTTGAAGCATCCATCCAAATTTCATATGGTTTAGACTTGTGGAAGTAGGATTTTTGACCAGTGACCTACTTATTACATGTTTAAAGTCAAAATCCTCTTGCATTGCAAGCAGTTAGCTTGTTTTCTACCCGAATGATATTCAATTGATTTGAAATTTTAGAGAGTTAATTTTGAGCATATTTTGAGTCTTTAATCCAAATTTCATCAGCTTTGGCCTACTGAAGTAGGATTTTTGGTTAGTGACCCTATAACTTGGGGGTCATTAACTCCTAAGTTGATAAGTAGTCGAAGTAGGGTCAAATGAAGTCCCCTTGACTTGAAAATTTGCAAAACCACTTCTAAATATGACCTAAGCTTTATGTCCAAAGTTCATCAACTTCGATCACCTAAAAGCAGGACTTTGGTCAGTAACCCCATGGCTTAATGGTCACCGACCCAAAGTTGGCATATTTGTTGACTTTGGGTCACATGACATCCATTTAACCTGAAATTTTGTAAAGTTACTCCTAAATATAATTTGAGTTTTCTCCAGGAGTTTTAGCTAATTCTGACATGTAGAAATATCAATTGCCACAGTGATCCCAAGAAACTGGTAAACAGCCACTTAAGCTTGAATTTAAGCTGAAATGAAGTCCAAATGTTTTAAAACTTTGAAGCATCATTCCTAAGTATATTTTGGAGTTGCCATGTAATTTTTACACACTTTAGTAGCTCAGAACTGTGAGTGTGTTCAATGACTCGTAGGCTTTAAGCCAGTTAACCTTGAATTTAATGCTTGGTGAATTGAATAACCAAATAAAGTCCACTAATTCTGAAATTAGAACTGATGTACCCTGAGATCATTTGAAGTCTTCTGAGTGAGTTGCATCAGTTCTTAACATCTAGATGCAGTACTTGGTTTAGCAATCCACAATCCTAGGGTTTATGTGCCTTTTGTTTAGAATTTGCTTGTAATGTCTTCATTGTAGCATTTGCTTTTTTTTATAATTATTATAGGTCAACACTTTTATTTTTATTCAATCCTACAATAAAGATGGTTGGATTGATGTCAAGTTGGGCTAAGTGTCGATTCAAGGGTACAAACATATTTCAGATGTTTGGATTAATCAAAGGTTGTTATTCCTTTAACAATTTAGCCCTTTATTTTTAGTACTTAAAAGGAAATCCTTTTATAAGAAGTTTATAAGTAATTCCTTGAAAACCAAAGGTGAATAGGGTCGCTAAATGATGGTAGATTCAAAAATGGCTCCATACCCCAGTGGCAATAAGTGACAATTCTCATTTAGTGGTCTAGGTTTTGAATCTGGTATCCCCCTTATTGCATTTTTGAGTTATTATTACCTCTCATGTGTGACTTGTATCTACTTATATTTTCAAGTTTTCATCACCTCATATGTGTAAGTTGCATCTCCATGCATGTGCGATTTCCTATGACCTTGCATGTGTAGGTCTCTCAAGACCAACCCTTAGCTGGGTTTTAAAAAAATTGATAGTAAATGGAATAAGGACAACCATTAAATTGGGAAAAATGGTCATTTTCACAAGTTTTTAATAGCTTTGTTAATGCAGACAGTTTCTATCCTTGTTCAATGGACCAAATCATATTTATAAACAACTATAGGACCATATTTTAGAGAAACTCTTAACTATAATAGGACAAAATGCAAGAGTGTCTTTTTTATTAATAATAATAATAATACTTCTTATTATTAGTATTATCATCATTATTTATAGCACATCTTATAATATTTACTTGATATTAGGTTATAAGCATGAAAGTTACCATGACTCTATATTATATATGACTCCTTGGGGCTTGTTCATGTAGCACTATAATTTCATGCTTCATAGAAATTTGTATCTTTGAGAGATTTTGAAGCAATTTTGAACACCTTTGTAGATTTTAAAAAAAACTTCATTTGCAAAAGAGGGAAAGTCGTGTATGTTTATAATTTATATGCAGAAGAATAATGTTTACATGTTGAGAGGAAAAGCCACACACATAGCTGCTATGTTGTCTCTCACGATAACATGGTGAGGGATAGATGTGTATGAATATTTCTCATATATATATTAATATGATTTTACCGGAAAAAACCTTTTAGATGTTCATGGATCATGATCAGTCCTAATTTTTTAGCATACACTGATTTAGTCCATGTAACCTGATCGTGTGAAACAATAAATGTATACGAAAAAAAAAACACCAGAAAAAAGGAAGACTAAAGGAAAAAAAAAAGGGAGCTGTTATATGTACACAGCTTTTTACTCTTCCAACACAGCCATTTTTTTAAAAAATAAAATAAATTTGAAACTCTCCAAATTAACCCCACCCCTTCTCTTCCTACATAGCTCCCCCTCTCCCTCCCTCCTCTCTCCTCCCTCTTCCCCTTCGGCCAATGGAGGTGAGTCTCCCTCCCTTCCCTCTCTCTCCTCATCTTCCTCTTCCTTTTTTTTTGCCTACTCTGCCTCTTCCTTTTGCTCCTGCTCTTCCTTTTCTTATTCTTTTTTCTCCTCCTAAACTACCCATGTTCCCCTTCCCACCATTGTTGGAAAAATAGGTTTTTAACTTTGGTTTTTGGGCAACTTTGGATAATAATAAGTGTGAGTCCCACACATCTTTTGAGGCGGGTCCAAGTGCTAACGTGTTTTCTTTTAAGAAGAGATTAAACCCAAACCATTGTTTATTAAAAACTACTAAGATATGAATGAGAAATTGATTCCCAAAGTAATTACTTAAAGTTGCTTATATATGGTAACAAAGAAAGGAAGAATGAAATCCAACATTGCTTGTGAACTAAAGTATAGGTGCATTATATACACTAAGAGCGGAGATATAGTTTGGGCCCCAAAGGGCATCCATATTTTATCCCGAAAGGAGAACTATCATGACACCACAACCAACACAAGCACCTAACGCGCCTCCCGTCTAGCCGATAGGTCGGGTTGGGTTGGGTCAAGTTGGGTCAAAAGCCCATAACCCAATATGGGTCAGATCATAGGCCCAACTCGTGAGCTCTTCAAAGAAGATGTCTTTTTTAAAAAAGATACAGTGTCCCCTTTGACCCTCTGGAAAGGCTGTATCTTTTCTCTTCGCATCCCCTCGATGAATGGTTGTGTCTGTTTTTTGTGACTATTGACAGTTCAGAATAATCATCAGTTCACTTATTTAAAGCCTATCTCAAATTGCATTCAGTTGTGTATATTTTTTTCCTTCCCGCATCATATCATCTTTGTTAAAAGAGAGTTCAAGAACACTGTTTTGTTCGTTGACATTGTAGATTATAGTGTTGCTTCTACTGCATACTGATCATTGTATTCTGTGAAACAAGCGTCCATACACCGTGAGTACCGCAGCGGGGACAAATTTTATCTTAAGGACATAGTGTTAAACACTAATATTGATCGTCAAAATATTCTATTCTGACTTTACTTTTTAAAAGTTCGAGTTTATAAATTCGTTTTTATACTACTGTGGTTTTTCTACATTTTGAATAGTTGATGTAATAACAATAAAACTTTAAGTCCCTTACAACCATCCCCTCCACCCTCCTCCCCTTCCCCTGCACACGCCTTCCTCTTCCTCTCTCTCTCTCTCTCTCTCTCATCCTCCCTCCCAGTGGAGGGAGACAGAAAGGAGGGAGGGAGAGAGAGGGAGAGAGAGAAAATGAGGGGAGAGAGGAAGAGAGAGAGAGAGAGAGAGAGAGAGAGGGGCTCTAGCCCCATCTCCCTCCCCACCGGCAACTGAGAGGGGGAGGGGCGGACAGTAAAAACACCTCACCAGTGCTATGGAGCCTCTCCGGGCTCGTGATGTTATCTTTTATCATAAATGCTTCTCACTATCTACATGTGAGTTGGTCAGACAGATGTCCTTCAAATCCCTTCCACGTCCTAAATCGCCGCATTTCTCTTGCTTTCTGACGTATTTGCAAACGGAACTCTCTCTCTTTCACTCGCCTACGAAAGGTGTGACGACAACAATAAAAAATAAACAGACCACACAATTCAATATTGTAATTGCATTTAGTTAGATCACGAGCCGTATTGGCCACAAGTCAAAACACATGTTATCTTTCAGCGATTTGCTGGCGCCACTGAAACACCATTGGATAGATACAGCACTTTCCTTCAAATCTCTCTTTCTTTCCTTCTCTCTTGCCAGGCCTTTTGTCCTGGATTTCCTGAACCTTGTGACGAACCCGCTGACATCATCCAAGCTAAGTTTGTTGCATCCATCGCTTGCACCACTCACCCACGCTTTTTGAAAGTCAAGGGAGTGCAGGTCAAATAATTTTATTTCAATAGAAATTAATCTCATCATATGATAAAGCACATCATTAATTATATGATTAAAAAAGTCTTGTACACTATAGTTAACCATATGATCAATTTTGCTATGGGATTAACTATTTCTTTAGAATTAAATTTGGAGACATTCCACTGAAAAGAGATTATTTCCTTTGAGTGATTAGAAATTTCAATGGGTGAATCCGGCCACTTTGGATTTACCACTCCTTCCACCCTGCGACAACGTGAGTGTCAAATTTGTAGCCAACTTTATGATGTCACTACTTCTTTTAAATTAAATGGTAAGAGGAGAATGTGGTTGACCGAGTTTTATTGTATTGCCAACAGAAGAGCGTTTCAGTTTTCCCACGTTCAAATTAATATACCAAGTCTTCCAAGTCTCATCTGTCTACTTTGGAACTCCAAAAAAAACGTCTCCTAATTCCTCCACTCAAGACAATGATCTGTGCGATGACGCAATCCTTGAGCATTTCGTAACGTTTCGTACCAACTCATGCAAACTCTGAAACGAAACACCCCAGAATACTTATTTTTTCAGTTTTTAGTAAGTTTCATACTGAGATGAGTTTTCCCATCCAGTGTGTCTATAAAACACTATAATTTATTTTATTCACTTGTTTTATTATAATTAATAAATCTGATGGTTTGCTTAAGTTGTTTGAGAGTGAAATTTGGCAATGATTTTCTGAAAAAAAAAAGCAATAAATTTTGTGCAGCTTAGATTTTTTATTGCAGGGGGGCCCTTGAGGAACCTCAAAAAATTTTCAAAACCTTGTGTCTTATAGAGGCCTATTCTTCCTCGTATATCTGTTGGGAGTAAGCAAAAAACTATTTAAATGGCCCTCTCTTATTTCCCTCTCTGGTCTTTCCAAGAAATCAAAATACATTTTTTTCTGAAAAAATCTCAAATTTAGAAAGAATAAAATATGATAAGGTCCAATTATAATATCGTGATTTTTGTCTTTAGTAACTTAAGAATGATTTTTTTTACTTTTTGTTTAAAAAGTAGATTTTTTTTTGTCATTTAGCCGTTTTAGAATGTTAGTTTTTTACTTTGAGAATTTTTAATTTTTATACTTTTAATACGACCACCACATTTTTTCATATACGAAGGATCCACTTCACACTAAAGAGGCTTAAAAGACCTTCTCGAAATACTAAATACTTCATTAAATATCAAGAGAAAAAAAAGTAAAAAAAGGAGAAAAACAGATATTCGGGTAGAAGACCCTGTATTAAATTAGATCCAAATGATCCAAGCCGTCCATCATTAAAAGACTACAAGACAATATACCCACAGTGTCTTACGTATAGCTCAGAAAAGCGTTCAGTATTAAAAAGCGGCGGGAAGTTGCATGCCAACTTCGTCAGTGCATTTGTTTGAATCTCTCTCTTAAAGCCATCTATAAAACCATCCTCCTCTCCTTTCTCTTCCATCCATTCAGCCTGTCAGCCACGCAATAAGAAAACTACATTTCCTTTCTCGGATTTGCAAGCTCCTCGGATTCCAAGTTTCTCTCATAAATCCTTCTGAAATTTTATACAATTCTAATTTAGAAAAGACCATCTTTCTTTCGCACGCTTTTCAGGGTGCAGACAATCAGGTTTCCAGTTTTCCATCGGAAACTGAAAATATCTTTCTGGGTTTTGGTGGGTTTTGCTTAACAGAGAAAACACATATTTTCTTATCTTTTTTTTTTTTCTACTTTTGAGCTTATACGTCGAAATTGTAGATATATATGCAGCAGAAGAACTGCAGAACTTAAAGAACTCTTCTGAGTATTCGGTGGCTCTAGTTAGTTTTCCTGCTTTCCCTTGTTGAGGGATCATCACCCCATGGACAACTCGAATCTTTACAAAGTTGAGAGCTTGCGTCAAGCTGGCTCTTCAGTTTGGAGTGGAAACAATGTTGAAGACATCTTCTCGCTATCATCACGCAATGAAGATGATGAAGAAGCTCTGAAATGGGCTGCTTTAGAGAAACAGCCCACCTACGATCGGATAAGGAAAGGAATTCTGAGCATAGATACTGGAGAGCTGAAGGAAGTCAATGTTAAGGATCTCAACTATCAAGAGAGAAAGAATCTGTTGGAAAGATTGATTAAAGGTGGAGAAGAGGGCATTGAAAAGTTCCTTTTGAAGCTTAAGAACAGAGTAGAAAGGTAAGCTACTATGTTAATGTCTCACCTGTTTCCTAGATTTTGGGCAAACACAAATGGTGTCCATGAACCAATGAATCACATTCATTTGATGGGTCTGTTCCTGTTCTGTACTGTTCATCGATCATATTCAGAGTTGGAATTGAGCTTCCCACTATTGAAGTCCGATTCGAGCATTTGGACGTTGAAGCTGAAGCATATGTTGGTAGTAGAGGTTCACCCACAGTCATCAATTTCATCTTTAATATGCTAGAGGTAACAGTCTTGATAAACATGCATTCGGGTGTTTGCAATCTTCTTTACTTTCAAAAGCAATAATTTGGCAATTCCTACTTCATTTTCAAAGGGGCTCTTAAGCACTCTTCATATTCTTTCAAGTCAAAAGAAACCTGTATCAATCCTCCATGATGTCAGCGGAATCGTCAAGCCTCATAGGTAAGTGAAGCCCTTCAAACAATTCACAAATTGGTTTTTACATGATTATTAATTATCTGACTATGTTATTTGTTTTAGATTCATGGAATATGCAATTAATTCACGTGTAGATTTGCAGAATGACTTTGCTTTTAGGACCTCCGAGTTCTGGTAAAACCACTTTGTTATTAGCTCTGGCAGGAAAGCTTGACAAAGATTTGAAGGTAGAGATTTTTTTTCCTCCCACCTATGTGTTGGAGGATGTTTGCTATAAATCTAATATTTTCGAGAACATCAGGTTTCTGGAAGAGTAACTTACAATGGCCATGGAATGGATGAGTTTGTACCTCAAAGGAGCTCTGCTTATATCAGTCAATATGATACCCACATTGGGGAAATGACTGTTAGAGAAACGTTGGCTTTCTCTGCCAGATGCCAAGGAGTTGGAGCCCGCTATGGTTAGTCAAGTGAATGGTTTGAGTTATCAGAATTAGATCAGGTCATTTGTGGGGTTCAATCAGTGACTTTCCATTCCAACAATGATTTGCAGAAATGTTAAAGGAACTTTCAAGAAGGGAGAAAGAAGCAAATATTAAACCAGATCCAGACTTGGACGTATTCATGAAGGTAAGAAGTCAGGGATGTACTTTTGGTTCTAGCTTTTGTATCTTTTCTTATTTAATCTTGACCTTTAAGATCAAGATAGTACAAAAAGAGGTACCCTTATAATATGATTGGATCTGCTAAATGAATATTTGATTCTCTCCTCTGTACAATGATATTGCCATAGCACACCTGAGTCTCCTTTCGACATGATTTTGGTTGAGACTAGTTTCTTGAGTTCAATACCTCAATTACATGTTTTCATTGTTGGATATTTTCTAAAATAGAAAATGTTGGATTTTGAGTCTCTTTGCTCACAAAATTAAAATTGTATAATAGGTATCATATCTCACTATATCATGTTATTGTATAATAATTTTACTCATGAGACCCTAAACTGTTGTTATGGCATATGGATAGTCCCTAACGAAGTCTATTCTTACATAATCTTTGCTATGGAACTGATCAATTGAGCCGATCTTATTAGAACTTCTTTTGATCATGTCGCTCAAGTCAGGATATACAATGATCTCATCTTCACGTGTAACCGTCACACATTACTCTGTTCCTGCATCATTATAATTCTCGCAGTGGAAATGTTGTTCTTGGAACTATACGCATCAGTGGAAAGAAATGCATGACTAAAGAGTTCTATGTAGATCTGAATGTAGAAATTTAGTGACTAATCAGATGAGAAGATAAGGTGAAGAAACTTTCCATACAACTTGTTTTCCCCATGTATTTTCTCTACGATACATCCAAGACAGAAATATTGGGTACTTTGTTCTGTGTTGGAGAAGAGAGACTAAAACCAGTTACATCAAATATGAAATCGAAATGTGAAGGAGATAGAAAAGAAAGAAATAGAAGAGAATAATAAACAATAGAATAGTGGCAGGAAATGAATACGTAGGGAGTGATGTATGGTCATTCATTTTCCCATCTTCCTCACTAATTCTTTGATGAAATCCTTGTGAAAGCAAATTGTGATTCACCACATTTGAAAGATGTGAGTCTTACATAAACTACATAGCCACCCATCTCTGAGTGACTAGCCTTTTATCTAACTACACTTTGCCTATTGTAGTTCAAATCTGTTCCATTTTCTTATGAGAAAGGATATGCCATCAGTTTCATTTAGCGGGCCCATGATTGTTGAATAAATTGTATTTGGGGCTAACAAGCTGGGCCCAAGCCCTATTTTCAGAACCATATACACTAATTCCTTGTATCTGGTTTGTCTACCAAGATTCTAGTTAATGGTCCAATAGTGAGGCTTGCCAAATTTTCTAATCGTGCTTGTAAATCATATTCTGCTTATGCATATGTGACATCTTAGTGACGTCCAAACCCCTTTGGTGCAATTGTTTCAACTATTAAAATAAAAAATGAAAAAAAAAAATCTGTGTCATCAATATATCTAGTTGGGTAAAGGATTTGCCACTTTTTTATTCTCTAAATTATTGAGTTTGACCTAGACCTGAGATCAAATGCCACTTAGGGAACTGAATTGTTTTTGCATTTCTTCAATGTGGTTTCTTTGGATGAAAAATTAAGAGGAAAACTTAGATTCCTACCAACAGTTCAAAGACTAATACTTCCATATCACAGGAATGTGTTATTTTCATGACATATTTCACAACATTTCTTGCTGTTAGCAGTGGATATCTGCATTTCACTCCTATTTTTCAGTTGTTTATTTTAATTCCAAATTTTTTTATTTGATTGCATATTTTTATTAAAATTTCCCAACATGCTTGCACTTCTTTTGTCATTCTGCAATATTCAACAGTATATGTGAATAAGGATCACGAATGACTTGGAAACATTAAAATATTGGAGATTGAGGTTTCTTTTCCCTTGAATTTGGAATTCTTATCAGGCTATTGCGCTAGATGGGCAAAAGGAAAGTGTGGTTACAGACTATTTTCTCAAGGTATCACTCTAATATAAATCTATATATTCTATGTTGTAAATGAGAGCATGGTGCATTAATCCATTTCCTTCCATTTTTCTCTATCTACATAATAGATTTTAGGATTGGAAGTGTGTGCTGATACCATGGTGGGAAATCAAATGCTGAGAGGCGTCTCAGGAGGGCAAAAAAAGCGTGTCACAACAGGTATAGAAACTTTAGAAAGAAAAGGCTAAAATGGTATTAGTGATTGTTCTTACACTGATTTCATTTCTTCTGGACTTCAATTGATATAGGTGAGATGCTTGTTGGACCAGCAAAGGCTCTCTTCTTGGATGAGATATCAACTGGTCTTGATAGCTCCACAACCTTCCAGATTGTCAATTGCCTAAGACGATCCATCCACATTCTTGGTGGGACGGCACTAATCGCACTGCTTCAGCCAGCACCTGAGACTTACGACCTTTTTGATGACATAATTCTTCTCTCTGATGGCCAAATAGTGTATCAGGGCCCTCGAGAGCATGTGCTTGAGTTCTTTGAATCCATGGGTTTTAAATGCCCCGAGAGGAAAGGTGTTGCTGACTTCTTACAAGAAGTAAGTCCATTATAATTAATGTTGTAGTCACATTTCTTGTGATTATAGTCTAGAAATTGAATATTAATGTGACACTAGTGTTCTTTGCACACTACCAGGTAACATCAAGAAAAGATCAACAACAGTACTGGGCACGTAAATATGAACCATATCATTTTATTTCTGTGAAGGAATTTGCAGACGCATTCCACTCATTCCATGTTGGTCATAGATTACGACATGAACTGAGCACCCCATTTGACAAAAGCAAGAGCCATCCTGCTGCTTTGTCAACTTCCAAGTATGGTATTAGCAAGATGGAATTGCTAAAAGCTTGTACCTCAAGGGAATGGTTGCTTATGAACAGAAACTCATTTGTGTACATTTTCAAAATGATACAAGTGAGTCTTGCTTTACCTCTTAAATGACATCTTGATTTTAAAAAAGTTCAAGCTTTATTACTTACCCTCATTTGTTTTTGTTGGCAGCTTATAGTTGTTGCATTCATCACAATGACTGTCTTCTTACGCACTGAGATGCACCATGACACATTAACTGATGGGGGAATTTTTATGGGTGTTCTATTTTTCTCACTCGTAAAGGTAATGTTCAATGGGTTCTCAGAGCTCTCCATGACAATTGTGAAACTTCCTGTTTTCTACAAGCAAAGAGACCTCCTTTTCCACCCTTCTTGGGCATATGCACTACCTAAATGGATTCTCAGTATTCCCATATCTATTGCGGAAGCTGCTGTCTGGGTTTTCATGACTTACTATGTCATTGGCTTTGATCCAAATGTTGGAAGGTGAGACTAAATACAATTGAAATCCCCAAATTATTATTAAAATAGTAGACATATTAGCTAGAGCTCTTTTGTTAAATAGTTTTACCATAAATTGTCTTGTTTCTGTTAGGATGTTTAAACAGTTTCTGCTGCTGCTATCAGTTAGCCAGATGGCATATGGGTTGTTTCAGTTCATGGCTGCATTGGGTAGGAACATGATTGTTGCAAATACATTTGGATCTTTCGCACTTCTTGCAATTATGACACTTGGAGGATTCGTTTTATCACGAGGTACACTTAAAACTATGGAGCTTTTGACAAAAGGGGCAAAATTCCTTTTCGAATTTTTTAGTTTAAGAACTCTCATAAATCTGTCCTGGTTTTAGAGTATACTTCGAACTAAAATGGTGATATGGAAAATGAGTATCACTTCAGTGGAACTCAGTTTTTTTCCAACTTCGCTTGTTCAAGAGTATTATGGTGACTAATAGTGGTTTGGAAAAGAAAGGTAAATAGAAATTAGCTCACCACTTTATGGTTCCAGTTTCCATTGACACATAGTGGGATGAGCAACCATCCAGAACCTTCAAATTGCTAACAGTCCAGAGTACATCAAAATACACAATCAATCATGTGTATAAACCAACTAGTACTTCTTTGGTGCTTTGGTGGAATGATTAACTAAACCATATTGCTTGTTTACAGAGAACCTGAGGAAATGGTGGATCTGGGGTTATTGGATCTCGCCTTTGATGTATGCACAGAATTCAATTGCAACAAATGAGTTTCTTGGGCATAGTTGGAATCATGTGAGAATGTCATCACTGAACTTCGAAAGGATTTTCATTATTCAAATCATAAATTCCTATCAGGTCTAATTCTAGCTCCTTGCTACAGTTTCTCGAGACTTCAACTGAATCACTGGGCATCCAGGTCTTAAAGTCGCGTGGTATCTTTACAAATTCAAACTGGTATTGGATTGGTGTGGGTGCATTGCTTGGTTATACATTCCTATTCAATGGTTTTTTCACTGTTGCTCTTGCATATCTAAATCGTGAGTCTCTTTATACATAAAGCGCAATGCAGATTTAAGGACTTATAAATATGTACAGCTTTGCAATTAGAACTTGGTGGTTCTAATGTGTATGCCTGCAGCATATAAGAAATATCAAGCAGTTTTATCTGAAGAAGCGTTGATGGACCAACACATGAATAGAACTGGAGATGTCAAAGGTCTCGAACTATCATCTAGAGGGAAAAGATCCGCACGTACAGCATCTAGTGGTAATAAGCACAATCAGTTTTCTATCTGCTTATTAATTGATTTACATACATCATCATCATCATCATCATCAAAGCCTTATCCCAACCATGTTGGGGTCGGCTACATGAATTCTATTTCTCCATTCCGTTCTATTTTGAGCTACATCTTTCGATAAGTACAACTTCTTCAAATCTAAATTAATGACTTACATCCATATTTTCTTCGGCCTATCCCTACCTCTTGATGGACCCTCCACCTGTATATCCAAACTTTTTCTGACCGGTGCCATTACTGGCCTACGCTCAACATGCCCAAACCATCTTAAACGAGTTTCTCTAATCTTATCTCCTATTGGTGCTACCCCTAAATGTTCTCGAAAGCGCTCATTTCTAATTTTATCTTTCCTAGTTTTACCACACATCCACCTAAGCATTCTCATTTCTGCTACATCCATCTTATGAATATGTGTCTTCTTAATTGGCCAACATTTTGCTCCATATGTCATAGCTGGTCTAACCACTGTCCTGTAAAATTTTTCCTTCAATTTTGTTGGCATTTGTCTATCACAAAGTACTCCCAAAGCTAGTCTCCACTTCAGTCATCCAGCTCTTATCCTATGCTCCACATCTTCGTCAATCTCCCCATCCTTACTAATCATCAAGCCTAGGTACCGAAAAGAATCTTTACGTGGTTTCTCATGGGTTTCAATTTTAACAGTGGTTTCAACACTTTGTATATGACCACTGAAATTGCAATTCATATATTCTGTCTTTGTACGACTTATTTTAAAGCCTCTAAATTCTAATGCCCTCCGCCATCTCTCAAGCTTTGCATTTATACCCTCTCTTGATTCATCCACCAATACTATATCATCTGCAAACAACATACACCATGATACTTCTTCTTGAATATGCACAATTAACTCATCCATAATTAATGCAAAGAGATAAAGGCTTAAGGATGATCCCTGATGTAAGCCTATAGTCACGGGAAATCTGCCCGTTTCTCCACATATGGTTTTCACATTTGTTATTGCACCTTTGTACATATCCTTTAAAATTTCAATGTAACCTCTTGGGACATTCCTTTTCTTTAAGACCCACCAAATTAAATTCCTTGGTACCCTATCATAGGCTTTTTCCAAATCGATAAAGACCATATGTAGATTTTTCCTCTTTGCTCGGTATTTTTACATTAATTGCCTAAGTGAAAAGATAGCTTCCATAGTTGATCTCCCTGGCATAAAGCCAAATTGATTTTCCGAAATCTTAGTCTTTTTTCTCAGTCTTTGCTCTATTATTCTCTCCCATAACTTCATAGTGTGACTCATAAGTTTAATCCCTCGATAGTTGGTACAATTTTGTATATCTCCTTTATTCTTATATATAAGTACTACAATGCTTCTTCTCCATTCATCTGGCATTTTCTTTGTCACAAGTATCTTATTGAATAGTCTACATAACCAACTTACTCCAAACTCTCATAAGCATTTCCATACCTCTATCGGAATACCATCTGGGCCTGTTGCCTTTCCTGTCTTCATTCGCTTCAATGCTTCCTTCACTTCCACCCCTCTAATTCTACGGAGAAAAGTATACTCTTGTAATGAAGTATCCTCATGCACTCTTGTATCGCCCAAATATTCTTCATTTAAAGTTTACTAAAATATTCTTTCCACCTTTTTATAATATCGTTGTCCTTCACCAAAATATTTTCCTCATTGTCCTTGATACATTTGACATGATCTAAGTCCCTACTTTTCTTTTCTCTTATTTTTGCAAGCTTAAAAATATCATTTTCTCCTTCTCTTGTTCCCAACCTATTATAGAGGTTATCGTATGCTTTGAACTTTACACTACTTACTACTTTCTTAGCTTTTTTCTTTGCCTTCTTATACAACTCAAAATTTTCTATACTCTTAGTCCCCTGCCAAACTTTATAGCAATGTTTTTTTTGTCGAATAACTTCTTAAACCTCCATACTCCACCACCATGTTTCTTTATTAATATGTCTCTTCCCTTTTGATTCTCCAAGTACCTCCTTTGCAACTTTCCTAATGCAATTAGCTATTTGATTCCACATTACTGTAGTTTCTCCTTCAATATTCCATTCTCCTTTCTCAATCATTTTGTCCTTAAATATATTTGCTCTTTCCCCCTTCAAACCTCTCCACCTTGTTTTAGGGTCCATTTTGTTTACTACTGCTCTCTTTTTACTTCTAATGCAAATATCTAAAACTCCAAGCCTATGTTGCATAGTCAAACTCTCTCCTGGGATAATCTTACAATCTTTACAAGCCAATTGGTTCTATTTTCTAACTAGAAAAAAGTCTATCTGACTTCTATTACTCCCACTTTTATATGTAATTAAATGCTCATCTCTCTTTTTAAAGTAAGTATTTGCTACTATAAAATCAAATGCCACTACAAGTATTTGCTACTATAAGATCAAATGCCACTGCAAAGTCCAATATAGTGTTTCCGAATTCGATTTACATACATCATTTAAATAATTTCATATTTTTCAGTAACATTAATGAAATGAGAGTTGTATTTCATTAGGACCTGCTAAGACAGAAGATGCTATTAATGACAAGAGGAAAGGCATGGTTCTTCCATTTGTTCCTCTTTCTCTCACCTTTGACAATATCAAATATTCTGTAGATATGCCGCAGGTAACTTTGCGCTCCAAAGAAATGACAAGTCCATGTTCTTGTATTGTGAGTAATACAAATAAATTGATTGATTGAGGTTTTTCAGGAAATGAAAGCTAAAGGCATGAAGGATGATCGCTTAGTACTCCTGAAGGGTGTAAGTGGAGCATTTAGGCCTGGAGTTCTTACAGCACTGATGGGTGTCAGCGGTGCGGGTAAGACTACTTTAATGGATGTGTTGGCCGGAAGGAAAACTGGAGGATATATTGAGGGAACCATCAGTATATCAGGCTATCCTAAGAAGCAAGAAACATTTGCCCGCGTATCTGGATACTGTGAGCAGAATGACATCCACTCACCGCACATTACTATTTATGAGTCCCTCCTCTATTCTGGATGGCTTCGACTAGCCTCTGAAGTTGATTCAGCAAAAAGAAAAGTTGGTGACTTTTTGGACCAAATTCTATTCAGTTTCATATGTTTTCTCCTCTTTGATTATAACCAACTGTTTGAACTAATTATGGCAGATGTTCATAGAGGAGATCATGGAGCTTGTAGAGTTGACATCTTTGAGGGCATCTCTAGTTGGTTTGCCAGGCGTAAATGGGCTGTCAACTGAGCAACGCAAGAGGCTGACAATTGCTGTGGAGCTTGTTGCCAATCCCTCTATAATATTCATGGATGAGCCTACATCAGGACTGGATGCGCGGGCAGCCGCCATTGTCATGAGAACTGTGAGGAACACTGTGGATACTGGAAGAACAGTCGTCTGCACAATTCACCAGCCTAGCATTGACATATTTGAATCTTTCGATGAGGTGAAGTCAAGTGAAAGGACAAAAAACTGAGGAGTCTTCTCCTTTTTTTTCTTTTTTTGTATGTGTGCTTGATATATTAATGGATTACATTTTTAAATATCTAATTGCAGCTCTTTCTTATGAAGAGAGGAGGAGACGAAATATACGTTGGCCCATTGGGACACCATTCCTTCCATTTGATCAATTACTTCGAGGTTTGCCCATTAGGAAGTTAAGAAAACACCGACGATCTTCTCTTTTGCTTCTATGTGGTTGCTAATAACATGTTGTTGTGTTTTATTAAGGGAATAAATGGAGTCGGTAAAATAAAAGATGGTTATAACCCTGCAACATGGATGTTGGAAGTAACAACCATTTCACATGAAGAGAATCTGGGTGTAGACTTTGCTGAGATTTACAAAAATTCAAATCTTTACCAGTAAGTCTCCCTGATCCCTGATGCCTGTACATAGTTCGATGCATCCAGTTGAATGTAGAGTTGTTTAGTAACATATATTGTACTCCATGATTTTTGGTGATCTCATTGTAGGAGAAACAAAGCTCTGATTAAAGAACTAAGTTCACCCCATCCTGATTCAAAAGATCTCTACTTTCCAACTCAGTACTCACAGTCGTTCTTCACACAATGTGTGGCTTGCCTATGGAAACAACACATGTCATACTGGCGTAATCCACAATACACTGCCGTGCGACTTCTCTTCACAACCTTCATAGCTTTGTTGTTTGGAACAATATTTTGGAACCTCGGATCCAAAACGTAAGCTATATCATGGTCAAAATTTGTAGCTATATTCCTTGCAATCTTCACTTAGAAGTCGACCTGAAGCTAATTCATCTAAAAATAAATTAAATTTGCAGGCATAAGCAACAAGACCTGTTCAATGCAATGGGTTCCATGTTTGCTGCAGTGCTTTTCATGGGAGTACAAAATAGCTCATCTGTGCAACCAGTTGTAGCTGTTGAACGAACAGTTTTTTACAGGGAAAGAGCTGCTGGAATGTATTCAGCTTTACCATATGCCTTGGCACAGGTAAGCTCATTTTTAAGGTCCCATAAATTTCTGCTTTCTCATGAAACCAATCATTTGATCACCTTCTTTCATTTGCTTTTTCAGGTTGCTGTGGAGATCCCATATGTGATTCTTCAAACTCTAATATATGGTGTCATCGTTTATTCCATGATCATGTTTGAATGGACAGCTCCAAAGTTCTTTTGGTACCTGTTTTTCATGTACTTCACATTGCTCTACTTCACATATTATGGAATGATGGCTGTTGGCTTGACCCCCAATCAGAACATTGGTGCCATAATCTCATCTGCGTTTTATTCATTATGGAACCTGTTTTCTGGTTTTCTCATTCCCCGGCCTGTAAGTTCTAGTCCATCTTTTCCGTTGTCACCACTGTTTAGTGAATTAAATTGCCAGTTTACTAAATTGCTCTTATCAATGGACAGAGAATTCCTGTGTGGTGGAGGTGGTATGCTTGGGCAAGTCCTGTTTCATGGACCTTGTATGGACTGGTTGCTTCACAATTTGGAGACATACAGGATGACATGGAGAGTGGAGAAAAGGTGACGGACTTCGTGAGGAGATATTTTGGCTACAGGCATGACTTCTTAGGAGTGGTTGCAACAGGGATCATGGGGTTCACCGTGCTCTTTGCAGTTGTCTTTGCATTTTCAATTAAAATGTTGAACTTCCAGAGAAGATGAGTGTTTGTTTTCAGTTCACAAGCCAAAGCAAAGCTAATTCATACCTTGATGCAAGATAATAAAGAGCCCCACAAGCTGAAAAACTTTAATTGTAATTAGTTCACTAGATGCAGAATCCTAAGATTAGGCAGTTTCCAACCTAAAGAGTCCTGTTTTAAAGCCATATTTTGTTAGATATAGTTCTTTTATTTATGTTTTCTAAGAGTTTCTGTTCTTGTTAAAAACCCTCCCTTGTAGATGGGTTTTAAATATTGAATGATATTCTTTACTCATGTTTTTTAAGTCAAGGGCTCTTTATAGAATCCTTTGGCTTCTTGGGTTATTTAGTGGACGTTTGTGCAGCAGCACTGCGGAAAACCAATTCTGTGGATTATTGATCATGTCAATAAAATACATGTATCAATTGCAGTAGAAGTGCATGATTTACAATGCCAATTGGATGGTGGCCCCAACTCCCGCCAGAGTGAAACTAGTTTTGAACTGTTGGATTTTAATATATCTGGACCCCACAAAGACAAACGACATATAAAAATCCTTTCTTATTTGTGGAATCCATAATCGGAAACCTAAACCATTATACAACTCGCCCACAAACCTGGATATGTTTCACTTAGTGACTGTGTTGGGCTTGGCTAGAGATGAGCTTGTATTTCTAAATTTGGTCGAGCCTACATGTGTCTAAACTCAGCCCGACTGGGCCCATTATTAACAATAAACACCACTATCAGCCACGTGAGGTGGTTCGGGCTTTCCTTTTGTCTTCCAGTGATTTCAAAATCAACTTAAGTATAAACTATTTATTAAACCTCTCTCCTTTTTCTTTTCCATGAGATTTACACATAAACCCCTTTGTGGGTTTTTTAGGACCTCCAAAGAGATGAAGGGTTCAAGGTCCTAATTTGATTTCTAAAGTACAATCCAATTAACAATGGTGAAAAAATAAAAGGAATTGTAGATCAATTAACCACAACAAGAAGGCACCACAATGTTTTAATGTGGAAAAATCAAATATGAGAAAAACTACAGCACCTGTCACCCAGTCCAATAGAAGCCAAGCACTATGAAATTGAACAGTTGCAAAATACTCACAATCCCTTCACAATTCGTGCAACATAAGAATTGTAGTACTCTCACTTGCCAACGACTATATTAGTCACCATTCATTGTGCTTGAATCAACACACCTTGAATCAACAATGTAAGCAAATCTTCCACAAGAGTAGAAGTAGTAATCTTTATACACTGATGACTTTAGCAAACTCTCCAATGGATGCTTTGAAGAAAATGGATAATCTCCAAAAGTATTCTATACTTAGAATAAAGAGATTGATACGTTAGGGTTGAGCGATGAACTCTTTAAACAGCCCAATATTCATGCCTTAAGTGTATGATCCATGTAGAACACAAACTGGCAAGTCCCACTTTGAAAAGGAAACGAAACGTGCAAAGTCAGTGGATTTTCTTCGTCATTTTACTCGAGCGGGCTGAAGTTCGCTCAAGCGAACTTGAAATCTGAAAGCACTTCTTCGCAACCAGCGGTCAACCGTGGTAGGAGTCTCAGTCGACCAGGGTCCGCTCGCTTAAGCAAATTGGACTCTCACTCAAGCGAACCTTCATTTTATACCTGATTGAAATCTTCACGAAATTTTTGCTTTTTTCTCACAAGGACACTTCAAATAAGACTTCAAATCAAGAGTGATAAAAGTGACCAAAAGAATTTGATACAAAATTGTTTATATGCTATATGTCTCTTATGGGAAATGTTTTAGCACATCTTTGGATATGTGATGCAGTGAAGTGTGATGAGGTAAAACCTCAAATCAAAATAATTAAATTATATAATGGGGTCCAATCATAATATAATAACTTTTTATTGAAGGAGCTTGAAAATAAATCTTTTTTACTTTTTGTGTAGAAAGTAGATATTTTCTTTGTTCTTTTTTTTTTTTTTTTGTCATTTAGTGATTTGAAATGTTACTGTTTGACTTTTTTTTAGAAAAAGAATAAATTTTTGAATTGTTATTCTTTCAGTATGACCCAAACATCAAATTATGTATGTGAAATGGAGGAAATAGAGGCTCGCTCTGCTCCACTCACATATATATATATATATAGAGAGAGAGAGAGAGCATTAATTCTTTAAAAGAAAGTTTCAAGAACCAATCTGGCCTATTTTTATGGGGCCAATCTAGATGCAATCTGATCACCTAGTGCAAGGGAAAGAGGCAGGGTATGTTAGGCACTAAAAGTTGAGCAAATATCACTATAATTAACTTATTATAGCCTTGCTTTTATGACTCCAAAGTATAACAGTTTTATTGGTGTATTTTTTATTATGATTGAATCAACCTAAAGACGACACTTGAATCATTATAATTAGGTTTGACTTAGTTTCAATTCATAACTGTAGATTAGGGATGGCAAAGGGGCAGGTTTGGTACGAGTTGGGGTTAATCCAAATCCATCTCATCTCAAATTTATTTCATCCAAACCCACCCCATCCCATGACAAGTTATCGTTTGTAATACTAAGCTCACCCCGTTCAAGTGGGTCAAGTCAAACTTAAAGCATAAAACTTTTAAAATATATAAAAATAGATGAGAATGTGTATAATAGAGTTTTGATTTTTGAACATGCCATATTCTCTTCCCATATACCTTATGTTAAGGTCCAAAACTACTTACACCACATGAGTTTTGTGTACTATAGTAATAAGTATATGAATGTTATATATTCAGGGCAAAGTAGGTTAGGTCAACAAAATTCAAACCACCCCCACATAAAATTAAAAAAAAAAAAAAAACCTACTCCCAAACCCACCCTTAATAGGAGCGGGGCGGGGTGGGGCGGGTCCCATGTATAACCAGCCCATTGTCATCCCTATTGTAGATGTGTGTGGGAGGGTTTGGACTAATCATTGTAGCGATTCTCATATAAAAAATTTACCAACACAACCCCTCTTTCTTTTATAATCAAAAGACAAGTCTAAACAAAATTTGTAATAGTCTTCTCCATTTCCTAATTCTTACAAAGACATCTATATGAATATTTACAAGATAACTACACAGACAACGCTTTAGCGTATGTTAATTAAAGTGAGAATGGGACCATTTTTTAGTAGGGAATGCTGTCTTACCAAAGATTAGGCAGATTGCTAAAAGAGGAAAAGTTGTGTTGTTCTTTAAAAGCATGCCCCAGTTCTGTGGATGTAAATTTGTGGACTCGTCTGATGAACTAAATTATTATTAGAACAATCTTATATTATTATGTTCTTAGAAGAAGAGTAGAACTTAAACATCAGGTGGACAACATGCCACCTACCACTACCATTTTCTAATATTTTAAATAAACTCACAATTACATGGACGTCTTTCTAGTGTTTGTCAAAGAATGAATGCTTAGTTCTTCTGTTCTCAGCGTTTGTGCAGAGCAGTTTCCAGGGAAGCATTGTAAATCACTCAAAAACAAGTCCTGATTTTTTTTTTTTTTTTTTTGTTGTTTTGCTTCTTTGTTCCTAGTGTGGAAAGAAGAGACCAGCCCCCCGCACAAATGCATCTTCGAAGTATCCCCCTGGCCCAGTTGTATGGATGTAAACATTTTGGATACAGATCACCCGAGACCTGTCCTGTCAATGCAAACATGATTCGAAAATTTATATTAATCATGTTTATAAAGTACAAACTGTGCTAGGAGCTCCCATGAGGAATTGTTTCTTATTGAATACTATTATACCGACCCATTTGGACCCAGACCCAAACTCTATCATCAGTCAAGTCCAATGAGAAGGTCCACCACAGGTTGGCCACATATAAATTTAATCGGACATCATTTGATTCCATGGCTTCAAAGTTCAATATTTCTCTTTTGGTGCGATTCAATTCAAAAAAAGATGATAGTTAGATCAATATAAAGTTGGGTTGAGTGATACTTCATGTGTGTTTGTGAGGTTATTCTTAAAACCACCTCTCGATTTGTAGCAGTCTATAACTGGATGTATTTTGGTCAATGACACGGGAGAAAGAAGGATACTAGCACAATAGCCCGTGCTAAGCACGAGCACAATCCACGAGCTCCCTACACTATTAACTAAATTTGAAAATTTTTTAATAAACAATTAGATATTATTACTGTGTGCACTGTGTAGTGCTAATCATATTGTTCCAACCCTTGATTTCAAAGTGAAATAGTTCAATAGTTTTGTGAGTGCATTTTATATTGTAATTCAATCCAACAATAGGCAATGGTAGAATTTTCTCCTACTAGCGAATGGCATGTGTGTATAATCTGCTTATGAGGCCCGCTTGGGCCCACCTTTGATCGGTATACTCCTTTCATACTCTTATCTCTTCGTGATTTGGCACTACTCCCCATTTTTGGCTCATTGAACATTTACTAACCAATAGATTGAATATAAAAACTATCTAAAGTTAGAAGACTATTAAATTTTAAGGTTGTTAAATCAATAGCTATAATAATCCAAGTGAGCTGACCTTTTGCATGACACTTATTTGTGAAGAGACCTTTAAAAATACACTCCTCACTTTTTTTTCAATTATGGGCTTATATTTAATTTTCAACGCTTTTGCCAATCCACTAGTAGTTCAATGGTGTGAGGCGCCTCCCCACCACTAGTGCGCTGATGGTGAAGACTTCAGTGAGTGGGTGGGTATCAATAAGAGAGAAAAAAAATGATTACTCTGATTACTCTCTTCCTGTCTATACATGAAAGACTTATTCACAAGAGATTTGTACACATCAAAAGACAACTTGCATAGAAGAGGATGATGGTTGGACGCTTAAAGGATTGTAATTGTTGAAGAGTAGGCTCGGGTCCACCCGAGGAAGACTGTTAAAAAGTATTTATGCTGCTTCTAGTAATTCTTAGGTTTTGGTATGAATGGTTAGCCAATGGAATTTTACGTTAAGGCTAAAACTGCGAAAAACTGATATCTTTTCCATTGAAACCTAGATCCCTAAACCATCATCAATCATCACAGCCCATCGCTAGCAAGAACTCCCATCATCCCATCAAATCCCAAACCCTTCTTCCCAACCCCTTAATCTTGGAAACTCAATGTTGCATAATCCATCACCTTGTCTATCTCCACTTCCACTCCAACTCTTACGTAAATATTTCCACATCTCCTCTCCGAAAGCCGAAAGAGTGGTGTTAAATCAAAGATTTTGTGAGAACTGCTCCATACCTTGGTAGTAAGGAGTTCATGTTCTCATTGGGAGGTCCAGGGTTCAAACCTTGCCTCCTCCCCTCTCTTGCATGTTAGTTCGATTATCTTATATGTGTGAGTTGTTTTTTGTTTCCTCACAAGTGTGGTTCCCCATTACCTCGCATGTGTGAGTTGTGTCTTGTTCCTTCATATGTGCGGGTTCCTATTACCCTCCATGTGTACGTTTTGTCTTGTCCCTTTGCATGTGCGGGCGCCCATTATCCTGCATATGTGAGTTGTGAGTGTCCTCACATATGCGAGTCCCAATTACCTCATATATGTGAGTAGTGTGAGTGACTGTTGAGTTGTAACGTATTTGGGTCACAGCCCCTTAGCTAGGTTATTAAAAAAAATCAAGGATTTTGTAAACGTCCGATAAACAAATCATCCTTCATTTTTAAGGTATCGTCACCGGTCCATCTTTTACTTTTTTACCACAATGTTAGTAATTGTCTTCTACACTTAAGAAGAAAAACGTAGTCTTAGATCTTGGATTACTTAACTCCCCTTCTCTCTTTATTGTGGGGCCTCAGACTATAAGCTACCCTACAAGACTGAAGTCTTAAGGAGGTGTAGCATGTCAACCACGGGGTCCACCTAGGTCCCACATCATTAATGGAGTGTCTGGAGCTCTTGGCTTATAAGTCAAACCCTGTGTGAACTCAATATGACATGTTTTAACCCTGAATCACATAAGAACCCCAAAGTTAAGCATGTTCGGGTAAGAATAGTGCACGTCAACCAAAGCGGACAATGTTATACTGAGTTGGGCTGGATTGTGACATTTATCTCGATAATCAAGCAATCCACCAGCACATGGCTAGTGTTGTGGCCTTCTTGGTCTCGGTAGCCAAACCATAGAGCAGAAGTAGTCGCATGTTGTTTCATGTTACTTTAGCATGTTTCACCATAAAAGATAAAACATGACAAAGAAAAGGTTTTGTTTAGGGTTTTTCTTTCCACAGATATGGTCTTAAAAAAAGAAAAATTTTCAAAATAGGGCCTAATTTTTCTGTACATTTCAAATAAGAACACATAAAAACTATATTTTAGATCTAGGCTTAAGTTTTTTGCTTTTCTTTCAAATCAAGACAAATTGCCGGAATGGATAGTTTTTGGTGACTTTTTTTTTCATTTTTCCTTAGCTGTGTGCAATGATTTTACACATTTTTTATTTGCCTCTTTCATTTTTCCTCTTCATCTTCCTTCTTCCTTCTTTCACCTTCCCTCTGAAGATCTCATCTTGAAAGGAGGAGATGAGGTGCTCAGAGGAAATGTGGAAGAAGGAATAAGGAAAGAGGCGAAACCAAAATGTCTAAAATCATTGCACATTTAAAGTCCTAAGGGAATTTTTGAGGAAAAAGAGGAAAAAAGTCGCCAAAAACTACCCATTCCAGCAGTTTATCCTAACTTGAAAAAAATGAAAAATCTTAAGCCCTAATTTGAAATGTAAGTTTTTATGTGTCATGATTTGGAATGTATCAAAAAGTTAAGCCTTATTTTGAAATAATAATAACAATAATAATAGTAGTAATAATCATAATATGGTTTCATCGATGCATCTTTTCATCCTGCTTGAAAGTGATGTGAAATGTAACGGTTTCAAGTCCAACATTTACACATTCTAAACATAAAGAAAAATGAAAAAATAAATAGTATTTATCATTAAATTCCCTTTATTTATATGGGTTCAATGCTATGACTGCCAGGCTGCAGGTTGTTTACAAGTTTTGAAAATTTACAACTCCTCTCTTTGGTCTCAAGTGTGATCCAAACTCAAAAAGTACAAGAAAATACATGAAAAAGTGGACAAAATTTGAAAAAAATGAAAACAAAAAAGTAGTGACCGAGGCCTACGGTCACTTATAGACAGTGGCTATTTTGGCCACTGTTTATTTCGATTTTGCTTCTTTTCATTTCTACAGTGCCTTAGAGTGTTGGAACTTGTGCTTTTCAACTTTTGGAGTATTGAATGACTGCCAAGGGTGCTTAATTCTACCATAGAATCAGCTCCAATCTTTGGTAATCATCACTTTTTTGTTATAAATCGTTTTTGTACAAATCTGGAAAGGTGCTTTTATACAAGCAAACTGAAGTCAAAGTTATGTCATTCTGGTCCTATAATTTTCAAAGAACAGATGAAGCCTAAAGAGGATTGTTCGCAACCTCAAAGATGGCCTACATCCTATTCAAGTGAGAGAACTAAAGGAACGCGGTCTCATCTATTCATATGCTTGGTGGCCTTGGCACTCATCTTCCTTGAATGATAGGCATGCCTCTTCTCCTCTTCTGAATTATTTCTCACCTTAAGTTAGTGAGAAGGAGAAGAAAAGTGAACTTAAATGCTTGTAATGCTTCAAACCTTATGATCTTGCTTGGAATCTTAGTTGAAACTCCTTGAACCTTGTTTCAATCCTCTTGGAACATCGCTTGAACCTTTTCTTTAGAACCCAAGTGTCCTTCTTGTAAGTTTCAAGGTGAGTTGGGATGCTTTCTGGTAGTTATAGGGGAGTTATACTTCAAACTAAATCAAAATAACTCCTAGAAATGTTGGAAACCACCTTGCAGGTGCTTGTGACTGTGGCTGTAGTCACGAAAAGGCCCAATTTTGGGTTTTTTGCATATATAACCCATTTTTATCTTTTTGGATCCCAAACGATGTATTATCTTCATAAAACTTGAAAGGATGCTTTCTAACACTATTTTGAGTGTGTCATATAAATTCCAGTCTGTTTTGACCTTTTAAAATTGGTCAAACCCCCTATTGACTTTTTATGAAAATGGGCTCTTATTTCAGCTGTTTGATGCTCAAATAACCTCGAATTGATTTGAAACTTGAGGAGATGATGTCAAGGGCATCTTGAAGTGTCCATCCAAATTTCATATGGTTTAGACTTGTGAAAGTAGGATTTTGACCAGTGACCTACTTATTGTATATTTAAAGTCAATATCATTTTGCATTGCAGGCAATCAGCTTGTTTTCTACCCGAATGATATTCAATTGATTTAAAACTTTAGAGAGTTGACTTTGAGCACATTTTAAGTCTCTAATCCAAATTTTATCAGCTTTGGCCTACTGAAGGTAGGATTTTTTGTTAGTGACCCCATGACTTAATGGTCACTAATTCCTAAGCTGACATGCAATTAAAGTATGGTCAAATAAAGTCCCTTTAGCTTGAAAATTTGCAAAACTACTTCTGAATATGACCTAAGCTTTATGTTTAAATTTCATCAACTTTGGTCATCTGGAAGCAAGACTTTGGTCGGTGACCCTATAACTTATGGGTCACTGATCCAAAGTTGACATGTTTGTTGACTTTGGGTCAAATGACATCCATTTGTTCTAAAATTTTGCAGAGTAGCTCTTGAATATAATTTGAGCCTCCTCTAGAAGTTTCAGCTGATTCTGACATGTAGAAGTATCAATTACCACAATAATCCTAAGAAGTTGGTAAACAGCCACTTAAACTTGAGTTTGAGTTGAAATGAAGTCTAAATGCTCTGAAACGTTAAAGCATCAGAACCTTGAGTGTGTTCAATGACCCCTAGGCTTTGAGCCAGCACCCTGAAGCTAATACTTGGTGAATTGAGTGACCAAATGAAGTCCACTAATTCTGAAATTTGCACTGCCGTACCCTAAGATCATCTGAAGTCTTCTAAATGAGTTGCATTAATTCTGAACAACTAAAAGCAGTACTCGACCCGGCATTCCACAATCCTAGGGTTTATGTGCTTTTGGTTTGAAATTTGCTTGTAATGTCTCCACTGCAACATTTGTAATTTTTTTTATTATTATAGGTCAACACTTTTATTTTTATTCAATCCTATAATGAAGATGGTTGGATTGATGTCAAGTTGGGCTAAGTGTTGATTCAAGGGCACAAACATATTTGGGATGTTTAGATTAATCAAAGGTTATTATTCCTTTAACAATTTAGAATACAGCCCTTTAGTTTTAGTACTTACAAGGAAATCCTTTTATAAGAAAGTTATAAGTAATTCTTCGAAAACCAAAGGTGAATAGGGCCACTAAACGATGGTAGATTCAAAAAGGGCTCCATACCCAAGTGGCAATGAGTGACAATTCTCATTTAGTGGTCTAGGTTTTGAATTGGGCATCCCCCTCATTGCATATGTGAGTTGTTATTACCTCCCATGTGTGACTTATATCTCCTTACATGTGCCAGTTTTCATCACTTTACATGTGTGAGTTGCATCTCCATGCATGTGCAATTTCCTATGACCTTGCATGTGTAAGTCTCTCAAGACCAACCCTTAGCTGGGTTTTAAAAAAATTGATAGTAAATGGAATAAGGACAATCATTAAATTGGGAAAAATGGTCATTTTCACAAGTTTTTAATAGCTTAGTTAACGGGGATAGTTTCTATCCTTGTTCAATGGACAAAATCATATTTATAAACAACTATAGGACCATATTTTAGAGAGACTCTAACTATAATAGGACAAAATGCAAGAGCATCTTTTTATTTATAATAATAATAATAATAGTTATTATTATTAGTATTATCATCATTATTTATAGCACATCTTATAATATTTACATAATATTAGGTAAGTTACCCCAACTGCATATTATATATGACTTCTTGGAGCTTGTTCATGTAGCACTGTAATTTCATGCTTCATAGAAATTTGTATCTTTGAGAAATTTTGAAGCAATTTCGAACACCTTTATAGATTTAAAAAAAATTCATTTGCAAAAGAGGGAAAGTCGTGTATGTTTATAATTTATATGCAGAAGAATAATGTTCATGTGCTAAGAGGAAAAGCCACACACACGCCTAATATGTTGTCCCTCATGATAACATGGTGAGGAATAGATGCGCATGAATATTTCTTATATATATATGATTTTACAACAAAAAAAAATTTTAGATGTACACGGATCACGATTAGTCCTAATTTTTTAGCATGCATTGATTTAGTTCATGGAGCCTAATCGTGTGAAAAAAAAAATTTCTACGAAGAAAAAAACACAAGAAGAAAGGAAAAATAAAGGTGAAAAAAGAAAGGGAGCTACTATATGTACACAGCTTTTTACTCTTCCTACATAGTCATTTTTTAAAAAAAATAAAATAAATTTGAAACTCTTCAAACTAACTCCACCCCATTCTCTCCCAACACACGTCCCCCTCTCCCTCCCTCATCTCTCCTCCCTCCTTCCCCTCCGGCTGGCAGATAAGAGTCTCCTTCTCTTCCTTCTCTCTCCCCATGTTCCTCTTCCTCTTTCTTTTCCTCCTCTGCTTTTTCCTTTTGCTCATTCTCTTCCTCCTATTATTCTTTCTCCTCTTTTTCCTTTCTCCTCCTCTCCTCTCCTCTCCCTCTTTCTCTCTTCTCCTCTCCCTCTTTCTCTCTTCTCCACCCTGCTTAGCCTATGAGGCGAATAGCAATGAGCTGTTTTGCCTCGCAGGCAGAACCAGGGCGGAGCAAAGAGAAAGAGGAAGGGAAGAAGAGAGGAAGAGGAGAGGGGAGGAAGAGGGATGGAAAGGAGGAGAAAGAAGAATAGGAGGAGGAAGAGGAGAAGGAAAATAAGAGGAAGAGGAAGATGGGGAGAGGGAGGGAAAAGAGAGAGACTCCCTTTTGCCGGCAGGAGGGGAAATGGGAAGAAGAGAGGAGAGAGGGGAGGTGTGTATGAAAAGAAAGAGGTGGGGATAGTTTGGAGAATTTTAAATTTATTTCTTTTAAAAAAAATAGACTGTGTAGAAAGAGTAAAAAGCTGTATCCATGTAGTAGCTCTTAAAAAAATGAAGAAAAAGAGAAGAAGAATGGAATGAATAAAAGAATAGGACGAGAAGAAAAAAGAAAGTAGAAAAAAAATGAAGGGATTAATGTTCTTTTTCTTTTTCCTCACTTATTCATCATAATCACATTCATAAAACTTAGAAAGTACCCCACATCCTACAACTGCACCAAATTGATTCTCAAGATGAAAAAGGAAGCAAAAGTAAAAGAATTCTAACATTTCTTCAGCCCAAGGCAGACATCCTCTCCTTTGAAAACGAGAGGCACGTCCACGTCCAGCGCCGAATCACCATCTGCCAAACGAAAACCGGGTTCAAAAACTGCCCAGTTTCGGGATTCGTATGAACCTGCAAATGCAAGCAAAACCCAACATCAAAAATCCATTTTTTTTTTTTGTCAAACAAGACAGTTTAATTCAAAGCACAAGAGGAAAAGACCTTGATTGGAAGCACTGTTTAGGAATCGATGGGGAGGGAAGAGGAAGGACCAGCATGGATTTGGAGTTTGAAGGTGGTGGAGCAGAAGGGGTGTTGCACTGTCTTGAGGATGGAGTTGATATGCTTCCTGTCAGCGATCAGGAGCTGTTTCTTGGAGATGGGCCTCTTGCCTTTGCTGATGTCTTGGATCTCACCTTGCCTGAAAAAAACGGACGGGATTCGACCGACCTTGGGTTCTCTCGCAAGCGGCGACCCTGCTCCCCGTCCACTCCCTCGGCACTGCCTGGATCGATGATATGATGATGATGATGGTGATGGCCCACATCATCACCATCATCATGATGGTTATGGTGATAAGCTTAATCCCCTCTTTCTTCCTCTCTTCTTCTTCATCTTCCGTTCTTTTTTTTTTTTTTTCTTTCTTTTCTTCTTCCTTTCTTCACGTTAGTACACAATCATCTTCATGGAACAGATCAGTACACGCTAAAAAAAATTAAAATTAATCATAATTGGTGTACATCTAAGGAATTTTTTCTAATAAAATCCTCATATATTACTTTACAAAAGAAAAAGAGTGAAAAATCTCCCATAATAAATTCGCTCTCCCATAATATGTTATTCTTCATTGTTGTGGGCCGCACAATTCTCACCAGAAGTAGCATGTTGTGTGATATTCATATCCATATCTCAAGAGAATCTCTCTCATCTTATACAAGTATAAAAAAAGGTGAAAGGAATAATGGAAATAGGCCCTTGCATTCACTAAAGGAGAACATAACTAGCCTAGGATCACAGTTTGCTATTAGAGATTGCGATTTAAGCAATGCTACCACACTGGGGCCACAGGGGATTTACTAACTCCCCTTGGCCCGAAGGAATTAATTTGGCCCAAAGGGCCCAAACAACTTCCGTTAGCAAAAAAGAAAAAAGAATTTAAGGTCCATTTATTAATCCATTGGTTTCATCCCAAGGGCCCAAATTCTTTATGCCACCATTGTCTGTTATATATGCATTCTAGGAGAATTCTACAAAATGATTCCTTTCTTAAAAAGCTCCTTTGGAGCAGGTCACTTTTATCCAATTCAATCCTTTTACAAATACGATCCTTTTGTGAATTCGCACATAACCAAATATTACTTTGTTGTTTATTCTATCTTGATTTCATCACCAAAAATAGATTCTGTGGTGTATACCTATTTAACTTTAGATAGTTGGGATCATAAGATCAGGATAGTATCTCTTGCTTTTTTTTTTTCATGGGTTGCTAAAATCTCATATTGCTATCATTTATGTTCAAACCTCCGCATTCCACCCTTTTATAATTGTTATGATTGTCATGCATTCTGGGGACTCTACTCAAAGGGCATTTTCAAGCCCAATAATACATGGACATTTTTTATTGTTCCTGGACATGTTTGATAATTTTACTTCAAAGTTAAGTTAAAATCATTTTTTATTTCAAAACACAGCAGATTCAAAGAGTTAAATCAAAATACCATATTTTACAAAAATTATTCTACCTTTTTACACTAAATAGTCAAAAAGCTACTTATTCATCCTGCTAACTGACAAATAATATCTATTATTAATACAAAAAGTCAAAAAATTATATTATTTCTTCACTAAAAGACAAATCTCATCATTAATTTGATTTAACCCTTCTCATTTTTTTATTCTTTAAAATGACGATTTACCTCACTTGACTCATCCAGGTAAATTAATAAACAGCCCCTAAACTATTTCCATCTTGATTGGGGTAAGGGTCAAGGCCCCTTACTCAGTTCAGTTTTTTATATTTTAAAAATTGGATTACGGGAGGGGTTCATTAAACTGGAGCTCAATCCGGTCCAACAAATATACAAGGGCTAAAAAGATTGAGGGTCTTGTGCATTTAGTGTTTGCATACATCAGATCCGGAATAGATAATGAGATGCTACCCACATGGATCATGTGTAGATGTCTCAGTCCAATCAAATGATCTTTTTCCCCCAATCTAATGATATTAATTCTTACTTTTAGGTCATTGAAGACTAATGGACATATAAATTTATTAGGTTAAAATCCATTGATCACTAATTAGGACGACTGTCTTTTCAGAGGGTAGGTGCTGTGTCAGGTGATTGAATTAATCCTCAATAAACTCCCCAGTGTGATTGGAATGAGTCAGATCAATTAAAAAAAAACAGTAGATCCCGCTCATGCAGCATTATGTATTAATTAGTTAGTATCCATGGTATCGTATCTCATTATCTCTCTCGGGCTCATAGAAGTTTATGGCCATGGTTGGGTGGCGAATAATCAAATAGTAATATTTGAGGAAGTCCCTTTCTTGATTAGTTTCTTGAGCTACTCATGTTCCTGATTTCAAGGATCCTGATAGCTGAAGCGACGAGTGGCACTGTAGATGGTGTAGATTGAAGATGATGGATGTGACCCTTAGATGATTTTGAGCCATTGAATGGTTTTTATTTTTACCTTCTGTTTTAGATGCATCCACAGGGTTGCTTTGTTAGGATCATGGAGCACCACCCCCATGAAGTGTGTTACCATAAACACATTTCGGCTCAGCCTCATCCACCTCAAATTCCTACTTTTTTTTTCATACGCATATACCCATCTTTTTCTTTCCTTTTCTCTTTTACAAAGCATCCCCCTTTTCACATATAATGGAGACAGTCTTCTTCTTGGAATTGTCTTCTACCAATTTAAGTAAATGACCCTCACACTCATTGTGTACGTGATTATCTTCTTCTCTTCTCATATCTCTTTATCCCATAAAACATTATATTTTATAATGCTTTTCCAATCAAAAAGTATAATGGAGGAGGAGATGAATACTCAAATAGTGTTTCATAGTTGTCGCCTTATTCAACCCTACGAGACCGGACATGACAACTAATTGCTCCTCTTTAAGAGGCCGAGCAGTTAGTTGTTATATTTGGTCTCACAAGGCAGAATAGGACAGCAATTGTGAAATCAAAAGGAAGAAAAAAGTACACAAAAAAATCCTTAAAAAAATTAAACTTATTAAAGCTAAACATTTACAAAATTAAAGTGAGATGAGCTCTCTGTATTTGGATAGGTCAAATGTGCAAAGAAAGTGATAATTTAGAGTGCAATATATGTTTGCATGGGTTGTGGGGTATGTTTGGTAAATGGGTTACTGTAGGTAATAAAAAATCAATGTGACTAACTTAATCATACATGTATAGAAATAACATATTTAATTTGAGTAAAAAGTGATGTTGAAATAATAGCTATTTTTTTTATGATACTCATATTTGAGCCAAAAGTATATAATAACATTAAACTACAAGTTTTTTTGGTAGAACATTAAATTATAAGTTAAGAATGGCCTCTTACCTCACTAGTAAGAGTTGATAGTCCTTACCCGCCTAATTAGAGTTCAAGGTGAGGCCCTAGTCTTTATAACTGGGATACCAAAAAAAAAAAAATATATTAAACTATAAATTGGACTTGAACAGGAACTTGGGCTGGAATTTAATCAATAGGCCTACAATATGCTCTCACTAAATTAGAGATAGACACCAGCCCAAATGAAACTCTGTTTTTGAAGTTGGGCCTATTTGACGCAAGAGTGAAATGAGAAATCTCACAATCCTTGCAGAGTGGCTCAGATCCAAGTTCCAGGGTCTATATCAAGCTCAAACTCACTCTGGCCTCCCGGCCTTACTATCTTTACAGATCTGGGCCCAAGCCCATGTGATTAGGCACTAATCCCGACCGTTCATTTTCAACATGTGATAACTTGGGCCAGATTAGTCATTGCCGAACGGTTAAGCCAGGGCAACTGCAGATAAATAAACGGTGTAAATTTGGATAGGTATTTTGAGGTCATTGTTGGAGAGTGCTGGGCCCTCGAGGCCAGCTGTATGGATCATTGGGCGCATATCCTATATCTACAAAGAAAGCATATATCCACCATTCATGCTAAGACTCCAACATCATGTAATCCACATATCATATTTACACACAAAACCAAAAAAGGTTCTCTTGCAGCTCACATTATTTTAATAAATATTTTATTATATACAATAAATTCTCAAATCCAATCAAAATGATTCAATAATTGTAAGAAAATCCTTCACTGCTGCCTCCTATAGAGGCTTGGCCATGTCTAAGTCCCAATGTAGCTGATGATCCTCCAGTACCAGCTATTGATCATCACCTTGATCGCCTTGACTCTCAAACAATTATATATGACACAAGCTATAAATGCCCTTAAAACTTATATGTTTGTCATATGTAGATGTAATTTGTTTAGGAAGTAGAACTTCAAAATTTAGCATACAAGGGTCCAAATTCTAATCCCTCATTTTAGGATCCTACGTGCTAGGATTTGGATCTGAATCTGGATTTCTTTCTGATCCAAAAAAAAGTTTGATCCCCATTTTATTCCAAGCACGTTGGACAGTCAGATAATCAAATACCCAATTACTCATGCGCTATTTCCCATTTGCTACTAAGAAGGCCACTTCACCTCCACACCATTCTTTGGTGTCATCTTGAGTTGAATTAGCATCATGGAATGGATAAATCAATTTGTCATACACGAACACCTTACGTGAGATGGTTATGATCATAAGATAAATGGCATATTTGATAACATGCGAGGAACCTACAAATTTAAGAATTTCTCACTACTCTTGGAAGGATTTGTGTGGTGGAGGACTAAACATGTGTGCACATCGATGCATACAACTGAGAAAAATTAGCATCGATTAGTTCAAAAACTTGCCAAAATGAGGAGATCCAATGCTCCAAAGCATCGAGGACATAACTGCCAAATGTGGATTTTCCACATCTTTAAGTGTACAATTGTGCAACATAAAATCTCCAGAAAAACAATAGATCCCATCCCCTTTTTCCAAGTCCTATTTTTTCCCCCATATGATTTCCCCATAAATTCCTTGTTTTAGCGCATTAAGTCCACACAAGAGAAGCTTTCGAGCTCCCACATGGTTTCCTATTCTGGGATGTTACAAAAATTAGTCTTGTATCCCAATCTATGAAAAGCGAGGACTTTAAATGCTCCAAAATTTTGAAAGATTTACAATAGTCAAATGTAAATTATTTAAATAAAAAACAAACAAATAAATTCCTGAAGGCTTGATTCTCAAATGTGACCAAAGGGAAAATTCAACGTTTCATTATATAATTTTTAAAAAAAAGCCTTCTTATTTAGTCAAAGGCTATGCATTAAGCTTTGAAAGTGGGTCCAACCATGTTGGGTGGACTTTTGTTGCAGTCCAACCAGCTGGACTTGATAATTTCTCATTATATAGTGTATTGTAGGATATACTCGCGCTATATATGTACCTACTGTTGCTATTCTCTGGAAAGAAAATATAGAGAAAGCGGTATCCTTTGTGTTCCATATCCTTCCGTCCTCTCATATTTCTCTCTCTCTCTCTCTCTCGCTTTCTCTTTCCTTCACATTCCCCCTTTTTTTTACTTCTGTGGAGGGGGGTCGTTTTCCAAATCGGCTTTTGGGTTTGGGCACAGTGCGGAATGTGGAGGAGATGGAGAGCTTCTGAAACAGCGGGTGACGTCGCTGCTCCTTCACACTGATATATAAAAAGGAGGACTTGAGTTGCCGCCTTTTTTTCAAAGCGATCTTTGAGGGTTTTTGATTGGGAATCATGTCTCAGACGAACTGGGAAGCCGACAAGATGTATGATTTCTCCTTCTCTCCCTCGCTCTTCCTTCCTTTTTTTTTTTTTCATGTGGGTCTTCTTGTTTTCTTCTGTTGCTGGTGTTTTTGGGGTAAAGATTCGATTTTGAACTGCTGGGGTTGGGCTTTCCTTGGTGATTTTTATTGGGTTCCATTCAATCACTTGCTTGTTCCTGCTTTCCCTACTATTATTGTTGTTTTTACTACTTTTTGAGGTGGGTTTCTCATATGGGTGCTTCTAGGGTTTTGTTTTTAGCACTTTTTCTTTGCTGGGTCTTCTTGTTTTTGTGTTACTTGATATTGCTTCTTTTCCTATCATTCATATTTGGTTTCTTTTCCTCTGTTATTGGGCATTTTCGCCTTCTGTTGTCTATTGTTCCTTTTTCTGGTGTGTCTCATCTAGATTTAGGCGTTTGTGCATTTTCCCCCCTGAATTTATGTGCTCTCACTTAGAAGTTTCTAATCGGTTTGTTAAAAACAGGTTGGATGTGTACATTTATGATTATTTGGTGAAGAGGAATTTGCACACAACCGCCAAGGCCTTCCAAGCTGAAGGGAAAGTGTCTTCGGATCCTGTCGGTATGATTTTAAATATAATTCAATGGAGAGAAGCATCTTTCTGCCTCTTTCTAGATTTGGGTTTTTTATTTTTTGATTTTCTTGATTGGTTCTTTATATTGTGATTGATGTGGGCTATCAGCCATCGATGCACCGGGCGGTTTTCTCTTTGAGTGGTGGTCTGTATTTTGGGATATCTTCATTGCCAGGACAAATGAGAAGCACTCTGAGGTTGCTGCTTCTTACATAGAGGTGGGTTATTCCTTCTCTTTCACTAACATGATCTTACCTTTGGTTCTTCACAAATTGTTTGTTTTGAATTGATTAAGGTACTTGTTTGAAATGGAGAACATTAAAGGACTGTGAGTAGGTTCTGTTACCTGGAAGATATGGTTTTCTGGAAGTGTAATGAGAATAGATGAGTTTGTGGAGCTGTTTTGCAGTTTTTTTTTTTTAATCTTAAAATCACTGTTTTGGAATACACTGGATTTGGAACATTGAAATTACGGTTGCAATATTTGTTTTCTCATTAGATTTCAGTGTTATTATTTGCTTGATTGATCAATCTCACATGTTGTGCTCAGAACATCATACTTAGTTCTATCTTGAGCTCCAGTCACACTATTCAAAATTTTTGATGTAATTCCTCTGTTTTAATTCTGTTGTATCTTTGTTCTGTATGGAAACTCCATTCTTTGAGGAGTTATATGGGAAAACTGGCGACTTTGGTCTACAAACTGAACTATCATCAATTTAGATGGGTGTGGTGTTACAGTAGAAGTCTGTTTATGAGAAAGACACATTTATAATTGGTTTGTCGGATCTGGGTTCAATGGCAGACGCAGTTAATCAAAGCACGGGAACAACAGCAGCAGCAGCAACCGCAGCAGCAGCAGCAGCAGCAGCAGCAGCAGCAGCAGCAGCAGATGCATATGCAGCTTCTTCTACAGAGGCAGCAGCAGCAGCAGCAACAACACCAACAGCAGCAGCAGCAGCAGCACCAACAGCACCAACAGCGGAGAGAGGGACCACTTTTAAATGGCACTGCCAACGGTCTTGTTGGCAACGACCCTCTCATGCGTCCAACTCAAGGAATTGCTAGTGCTTTGGCAACAAAGATGTATGAGGACCGATTAAAACTTCCACTTCAGAGGGATCCTCTGGATGAAGCATCAATTAAAGTATGACTGGATTGGAAGATCAGTTATTTGTCTTGGCAGTCAAAGTAGCATCTTGTTATAAATGTTGTTATAAATCTTGTCTTGCAATCTTACTGTTTTTAACAATGTAAGGGATTCTTGCTGCAGCAAAGATTTAGTGACAGTGCAAATCAGCATCTAGATTCAAATCATCCATCAATGTTGAAGTCTGGTGCTACACCTGGCCAACCTTCAGGGTCTGTATACTCTCATTCATATGTGTGCTGTAGGCTATATATCTTGGTATAGTGATCGTCGGCATTTAATATTTTAATCACCATTATCCTTACTTGACCTCATCTTGTATATCCTGAATGCCTTATGTTTTTTAAATTATGATGCAATGTTTAGTGCTTTCCTTTTGGAGTTGACTTTTTCTTGTTCTTTCCATTTCCAAATCATCTACATGTACCTGACTGTAGCTGTTCTAGGCCTGTGATTGGATATCTGTGAATGATTATCTCTTCTCCATTTTAGGCAAGTCTTGCATGGTGCAGCTGGAGGTATACCAGGGACTCTTCAACAGGTCCAGCCTCGCAATCAGCAAATTCCTGGAGTTGCACAGGTCAAACATTTACACAGATGTGTTCCTTGCTTTCTTTCTGATCAGCACAGTTGACAAAGATCAATAATTGGTTATTCATTGATTTTTCTTTTTTGACTGGAACTCGGAAATAGGATATAAAGAGCGAGATCAATCCAGTATTAAATCCCCGAGCTGCAGTTCCTGATGGATCCTTAATTGGAGTTCCTGGTATTGATCTTTTTATTGCTAATTTGTCTAGTTGAAGTTTTGTTCTATCTGTAGAGTTACCTCCATTATTTTCAGAATTGCGCAGTCTTGCTTTATAAAAGTGCTCATCCTTTTATTGATACTTAAGAAGAGCTGAATGGTTTTAAGATTTGGCATCTATAATTATATCAATATGGATAATTCTTCTACCATTGGATATTTTCTTAATATTTGGATTTTCCTTTTCTTTTTCTTCTTCTGGTAGTGTATCTGTGGTCATTACACAATCAATGCTGTCTTAGGGCTGGTGCTTTCTTTATGACAAAAAAAAGGTTCATTTGGCAATAATTTTACTCTTTTGGCAGGATCTAATCAAGGCAATAACAATTTAACTTTGAAAGGATGGCCTCTTACTGTAAGCCTTTTACAGTTTGCTTTATGAATTGCTAGTTTCTTCATCGTCTCAAAATCAATTCATTTATCTTTTAGCTGAATAATAGAATGAACCCCTGACATTCTAGAGAAAATTGTTAAGAAAAGTATTGTGCATGGGATTTTCTTACTTTTTCTTTTATAAATCTTGTATCATGCTTTCTATTTTTACGGATTAGATGTCTTTTGTGAAGGGTGCCACTTCGGGATGCGAATAAAGATGCTTCCTTTAAATTCAGTTACGATTACACCTTTCATTTTAACTTTCTACAGGGCCTTGATCAGCTTCGGACTGGAATTTTGCAGCAGCAGCAGAAATCATTTATGCAGTCTCCTCAATCATTTCCTCAGCTTCATTTACTGACTCCGCAGCAGCAGCAGCATCTTCTACTTCAGGCGCAACAAAATACAACATCACAGTTGGGAGGTGATGTTGACAGCCGAAGACTGAGAATGCTTTTGAACAACAGGAATATGGTTCTTGGGAAGGATGCTCTGTCCAGTGCAGTTGGGGATGTAGTTCAGAGCATTGGATCTCCAATGCAAGCTGCTTCACCTGTTCTGCCTCACGGTAGCACAGATATGCTTATCAAGGTGCCTTCTTCTGCCAATTATTTCTCTTTGTTTGGTTATGTAAAATCCGGTCCCTATTACTTAAGGCTGCCCTCATAATAAGGGGGGCATTTGTTGTCCCTAAACAGCTGAGCTACTGTCCAGGACAATCTGGTTTTTGAGTGGTTTTGAAGTATGGGACTTGTTCTGTAGGTATAGTTATTATTATATGTCTTGCTGTCTGGTAAACAACATTTCCTTTACCTTTTCTAATTTCCCCTCTAGGGTCGCAGGTGTGATGCCTTTAAACATCTACTGGCTGCTAAGGAAATTTCGATCACTTTGTGAACATTAAATCATATAATATTGTATTGCAAATTACCATATGATGTCTTGTATGATATGGTGCGTGACTGATGAGACCATGCAAGAATAATGATTGCATAGGCTGCTTTTGCCTAGTTCATCGGATCAAATGAACTCTACTTGGATGCATTCCTAGAAAATATGTGCGCTAAGGGCCTATTTGTTTATATGTGTGAGCCGTGGAGTAAAGATGAGGTGGATGTCAAATTATAGAAAAGGTAAAGGTAAGGTGTGTTATAGTAAAAGTAGAGGTGTGGTAAAGTTCTTGTTGGGAGATCATGGGGTACAGCATAGGTGAGAGGGTGAGTCATCATCATCATCATCATCAAAGCCTTATCCCAACCATGTTGGGGTCGGCTACATGAATTCTATTTCTCCATTCTGTTCTATTTTGAGTTAAATCTTTCGATAAGTGCAACTTCTTCAAATCTGAATTAATGACTTCCATCCATGTTTTCTTCGGCCTACCCCTACCTCTTGATGGACCCTCCACCTGTATATCCAAACTTTTTCTCACCGGTGCCATTACTGGCCTACGCTCAACATGCCCAAACCATCTTAAACGAGTTTCTCTAATCTTATCTCCTATTGGTGCTACCCCTAAATGTTCTCGAAAGCGCTCATTTCTAATTTTATCTTTCCTAGTTTTACCACACATGAATTAAAAATCATCTTTTGTCATAAAGTTTAGTACACACTTTATTACAATTTTTTTTTTTGGGTGAAAAGGAGGCTTGTGGAGGTGTAGAATATAAATGGTGCCACATCATAAGCTTACTTCACTCTACGTTTTTCATCCAAACATGGTGAAGAAAAAAATGTCGCATCATGTCTCTATGTTATCTTTACCTTTACTACTACTTATGTAAACAAACAACCCCTAAAAAGTCTTTAGCTTTTTGTTTAGGGCTTGTATGTCTGGAGCTGTGATGGTTTTGGCTTTTTTGGCACTATAATCTTTGATGGTTGATTGATAGATGACTGAATGACCAAATAGTGTTCTCAGTTACCAGTATCTTGATAGTTTGATTTCATCTGATGCCAGCTCATCATTCTGTTCTGTACTTTGGTTTATTGTACTGCTATGCCATAACACTAATTTAATGGGAACTTCGGCTCTGTTATGTATTTTTTGTTTTTAATTTTTAAGGTGGGGATTGTTCCTACTTTCTTTAGGTCATCTTAAGGTCTTCTGCATCCTGTGTTCCTCATTCCATATGTTGATTTGTTGTAGAAAACAGCTCAGTTGCATCAACAGCAACACAATAGCAGTCAGCAGCAACAACTTCAACAGCATGCACTTTCTAATCAGCAATCGCAGAGTTCTAATCACCACCTTCATCAACAGGACAAAATGGGTCCTGGCAGCGTTACTGTGGATGGAAGTATGTCAAACTCCTTTCGAGCAAATGATCTGGTCAGTCTTCTATCCATTCAAATGCTGTCGTGAATATGGGATTTCTTAAGTATTTGTAATATGCATCTGATATTGTCTGGATGTGGAATTTCCCCTATACATTCGAATTGTATGTTCAAATTTCTTCCTTACATTTTTTCCACTTTAAAATCTCCTTATGTATTTTAAGGCTTCAAAGAATCAGGGGGGGCGAAAGAGAAAGCAGCCTGTGTCATCATCAGGGCCAGCTAATAGTTCAGGAACTGCAAACACTGCTGGACCCTCTCCAAGTTCAGCGCCGTCTACACCCTCGACTCATACACCTGGAGATGTGATCTCAATGCCTTCTTTGCAGCATAGCAGTAGCTCAACAAAGCCTTTGATTATGTTTGGCTCTGATGGAACCGGAACGCTTACGTCACCATCAAATCAATTGGTGAGCATCTGTGTTTTGTTAATGTGATAGAGTTGTTCTAGAACAGCAATATCGACTCGCATGTAATCTCATTAGCACTCCATTTTGGCAGTGGGATGATAAAGATATTGAATTGCAGGCTGATATGGATCGATTTGTGGAGGATGGTTCTTTGGATGAGAATGTGGAGTCATTCTTGTCTCATGACGATGCAGACCGAGATACAGTTGGTCGTTGTATGGATGTTAGCAAAGGTGTACTTAATGTTCCTTTTACCTGGCTTAACATTTCAATTTCAACTGGAACCATTATATGCATCTAATTTAATAGTTCACCAATATTTGCATTTAAAGGTAGTATTTATATTTCCTGTGCAACATGATTTGCATTGAGGTAACTTTGTGTTATTTGTCAGGTTTTACATTTAATGAGATGGGTAGCATCAAAGCAAGTGGGAGCAAGGTTGTATGTTGTCACTTCTCATCAGATGGAAAATTGCTTGCTAGTGGTGGTCATGATAAAAAGGTCCAAACTATAAGCTAAATGGATTATATGTTTTGGGTTTGCTAAAGATGAATGTTTCTAGGAGAATACTATTACTACCAGTGACTGAGTTTTCTGTATTTGAAGAGGGTATTGAGTCAACTATTGATTGATGGTTTTGGAATGCAGGCTGTACTATGGCACACTGACACCTTAAAGGTAAAGACTACATTAGAAGAACATTCTTTGCTGATTACTGATGTCCGTTTCAGTCCAAGCTTGCCACGACTTGCTACATCTTCTTTTGACAAGTCCGTCAAGGTTTGGGAAGCAGACAATGTTAGTTGATCAACCCATTTCCACTTTATTATTTGTTAGAATCTTTGGATAGTAATTCTACAATTGTTTGTTTAGGAAAAGTTTTATCCTAAGTATGCTTCATACTGGTTTTCTGCTTTATGTTCCTTCTTCTAATCATCACGTTTTCAGGTCTTTTGATTTAATTATGACTGTATTTAATCTTAATGCACTAATTGATATAATTCCAATATGAACCCTGAATGAAAAGAACCATGCCAACCTCAAGGTGACAACCTGACTAACAGATGTTCATCTTTTCATGTTACACTTTACACAACCACAGTAGATAAGTGAGCCTAATATTTTTTTTTCAAGCTTGGATGGTGATAATGAGTATACCCATTGTGTCTTTGTTTAAAGGTGTTGTAGCAACAAGGTGATATGCAAGCCAGATTTAGGATCACAAAATCATTCTGCCATTTTTAAGTTTAAAGATTTTACTGGTTCACATATCCATTTGCACCTGTAGATTGGAAGAATATAGTGGAAAAAGAAGACGGTATTACAAGTACGCACCGAGAATGAATGGGATGGGATGGTCCATTCCCAGGATTCATTTAGTGTATATAATATTACAAATGCCCATGCCTTGTTACAATCAGCACATTCCTAATACGGTAAGTAATATCTATGCACAATTTTTGGTATTTGACTACACTAGTGGGTTGGGCTTTAGTATACAGGTGGGTTTGGTCTAATGGATCCAAAACCATTTACACGCACCCTTCCCCCTTCTCAACTTGATGCTAGGGAGTAAAGAAGCATTAATTTGTTTGCTAAGAATTGATGGCGAAGTTGTGGAAGTGCTTTGGTAACAATATCAGCAATTTGGAGGTTGGAAGAGATGAATGAAAGAGAGATGACATCATGTAAATTTTCACCTTTGACAAAATGATAATCGACCTCGATGTGTTTTGTCCTTTCATGAAGCAACGGATTTTCTATGATCCGAATGGCAATTGTGTTATCAGCATGTAGAGGGGTTGGCAACTTTTGTGTGAAGCTAAAGTTCTGCAAGGAGACCACGAAGCCATAGAATTTTGAACATGCCTCAACCATAGCATGGTATTAAGCCTCAGTGGATGATTTTGAAACTTTTTCTTATTTTTTTAACTGAGCATCACCCAAGTACATGCAATAGCTAGTGGTGGAACGATGAGTGTTAGGGCAACCTGCCCAATCTGCATTAGAATAAGCAGTCAGTTGTTGTGGAGAATCAACTGGGGAAAACAAGCCCCTGTGATGAGTGACAAGACGGTAATGGATAACTCTTAGGACCGCCCCTAAATGAAGATGGTGAGGTTTGGTTATGAATTGACTTAACAAATTTATTGCATAACTGATGTTTGGCCGAGTGGTAGTCAAATAGATGAGACTGCCAACAAGTTGTTGATAATATGTTGGATCAAGTCGTGGGTCACCACTTGCACTATGGAGTTTAAGATTGATTTTGAGAGGAGTATCCACAGGTGCTTTCTCATATTGATGAACCTCCAGTCCCCAAAAATATGTTAAGGGGGCCCAAGTCCTTTATGTGAAAAGATTGATGAAGGGAAAGTTGGAGATCTTTAATCATAGCAGTGTCTGTGCCTATGATGATGATATCATCTACATAGACAAGAAGGATGGTAATGCCTTTGGAAGTGTGATGAAGGAACATTGATAGATCTTAAGGGCTTTGATTAAAATTCAACTTTAGTAGTGCATCATTGAATTTTTCAAACCATGCTCTAGGTGCTTGCTTGAGTCCATGCAAAGAAAGTTTCAATCGAGCAACTTGTCCTTCAGATGAGTTTGGAAGACCATGAGGAAGTCGCATGTAAACTTCCTCTTTAAGATCGCCATGGAGAAAAGCATGTTTCATATCAAATTGAAAATGAGGCCAGGACTCTGAGGCTGCGATTGCAAGGATGGTGCGAACTATAGTCATCTTGGCGATGGGCAAAAGTTTCCTCATAATCAATTCCTTACTCCTGTTGCTTGCCAAGAGCCTCAAGGCATGCCTTGTATCTGTCCAAAGAACCGTCAGCTTTTAAGTTGGTACAAAAAGCCCATTTACACCCTATTTGCTTTACTATGGCTGGACACGGGACAACGTCCCATGTTTGGTTTTGCTTGACTACATCGAGTTCCTCTTCCATAGCCTTTTTCCATCATTATTACTTTGTTGCTTGAGAATAAGATGCAAGTATTGGAATAGAAGATAAGGTAGCTAAAAAAGGTGAATTGGAGAAACTAGACCTAGAGAGCAAGTTGTACGAGAAGACCGACGAAGGGCAAGCAGAGTTGGATCTGGTGCTAGATCTTGTCGAAGGGGCAAGTTAGCAATATTTGTTCCCTATCTACGAGCATACACCTTCTCTAACTTAAATCTCGCAAGTGTTGGAGGACTTTTATCATTGGCTGGTACTTTTTAGAAAATGTGATTTATGGAGATGAATTAAAGAAGGAATGGAAGAAATATTGGTGTTCAAAGAAAATGACATTCCTTGAAGTTCGGATTCGCTTTAATGTGGGGTTATAGCAGAGAACCTTTTTTTTTTTTTTTTTTTTTTTGAGAAGTGTAACTCAGGAAAGCACACTTAGTAGATTGAGCGGATAACTTTGCTCATGGAGTGGAAGATGGACAAAACAAACACATTCAACAGTATGCAAATGTGTATATGTGGGTTCCTTTTGAAAAAGATGGAAATGTGGAGATGTGTTATGAAGTTTTGGAGATGGAAAACAATTAATGAGGTGTGTGGTAGTGGTTAGTCCAGTTTTTGGTAAAATCTAGATGGAACTAAAGATTCTAATAATAAATGCCTAACCATGTCTAGGAGATGACGATGTTTCCACTTTGCAATTCCATTTTGTTGGGGGATATAGGGACAAGTTCTTTTTTGTTGGTTTGTACGTAAACTCTTAATGCAGGTGGAAAATTGATTTTGAACATAATTCACAAATTTTTTAAAACCATAAAAAACTTAAGATTTTTCATGCAAAAAATAAACCCATGTTAAGTGACTATAGTCATCAATGAAGGTACCAAAATACTTATACTGCACGAGTACTCCAAAAATGTAAACGTACCTATATCGGATACCAACATGGGTACGGCTAAATATGTACTAGGTACGGTCAAATGTACCTGGTACGTTTTGTTTTGAATTTGACTTTGGGGTACGACATGGGTATGCGTTTGATACCGTACCGGGTACTGCATAGGTACGACATGAGTATGCGTCTGCTGCTATGCTTTTATTTTTTTATTTTTTATTTTTATTTTTATTTTTTATGTAGCTGCTTTGCTACTCTTTTTATTTTTATTCTTTTGAATTACTGCTGCTATTTTTTTTTATTGATGTTGCTTTGCCGCCTTTTTTGTTTTTTTAATTGCTACTATGTTGTCCTCTTTCCTTGTGATTTTTGATGCATTAGAAAAACTATTCTTTATTATGTGTTAGCATATAATGCAACTATGTAATCGGTCATGTGTATTTAATGTATTCCCATCACTCTGCTTGGCATGTTTCACTATCCTAATAATGTTAATTTGTTTTATTGAAATTGTTTAATTTTTGAACTGATGATTCCATGGCTAAGACTCCAAATCTGGATATTTTCAAGATGACCCATCAAATCAGTTGGCCCATTTGTACTATGAGTGATAGATCTTTTTATAACTTTTAGAATTCTTCTAATATTCCTTGCCTCTTTGTAATAGGTTAAATCTGCAATGGTAAGAAGTAATTGTTGGCTTGTTGCATCTACGAATTCTAACCTATTTTAATTATTAGCCTGTTGGATTACTAAAATTTTAAAAGATATAATTTTTTAATGGATGTACTCTAGTCGTATCCGTATTTTGTTTTTTTTAGAATTTTATCGTATCGGCATACCCGTATCAGTACCCGTACTTCATAGTACTACGAATGAGAAATAATTGGTGCTACTCCCCAAACATCACTATGTATTAAATCAAAGCATTTTGAGCATACGAAACATGTAACAGAAAAGGTAAAATCTTACTTTTTCCAAGTTTCCAAGTGGAATGATCAATAGCAATATCTGATGCTAAAAGCTTAATTTTATTGATTTGACCATAATTTAATAAAGACATCAATACTTTTGAATTAGGATGGCCTAATCTATTGTGCCATAATTGCACATTATTTTTAGAGACAATTTGTGAAACAAAACTAGACATATCTTACTCTGGCGTAGGTATGTGAATGGGAAACAAACGCCCGCACTTAGATCCCTTCACTATCACCTTCTCTCTTGATCCTGCACCACACAACTAGGGGAAGAGAAAGAAACATCAACTGATATTGACGTGCAGAATTATCCTGGTGATAGACCTTTTTCAAATACTCCCACATTTCTTTGGTAGTTTTATATGGTTTCAAGTTTAGAATGAGGTGGGGTTCCATGTGCTCAAGGATCCAGGTCTTAATTTTTGCGTCTTAAGTTGTCTAGGATAAAATCCATTTCTCCTCCTCAGTAGGTTTTGGGTCAGTCCTAGAAATATGGCCCCATAATTCTTTTCCTTCAAAGTAAAGCTCAAATTGGAATGCCCAAGACGGATAATTTTTTCCATATAAGCGGATCAAATTTATCTCAGATTTCTTTATATCCAAGTGATCAATCACAAATAAATTCAGATGCTAGAAAAATTGTCTTAAGAATAGATCTAAGATGTAGAATCCTTACCTCAGATCTAGAGAAGTTTCATAAAGTAGGCAAGAGAAGAGAACATAAAGGAACACCCCAGGCTCTTGTTGCACGGCAGTGAAGGGGAAAAATATAGAAGGCTCGATAACCCAAAAAATCTTAGCGATTTGTATTAGGGGCCCACCTCCAGTCTCAGATCAAACTCCAACACTTTGGAGAGAATCACAGAACACAAATCATCATCATCATCATCATCATCAAAGCCTTATCCCAACTATGTTGGAGTCGGCTGCATGAATTCTATTTCTCCATTCCGTTTTATTTTGAGCTAAATCTTTCGATAAATGCAATTTCTTCAAATTTGAATTAATGACTTCCATCCATGTTTTCTGCGGCCTACCCTTACTTCTTGATGGACCCTCCACCTGTATATCCAAACTTTTTCTCACTGGTGTCATTACTGGCCTACGCTCAACATGCCCAAACCATCTTAAACGAGTTTTTCTAATCTTATTTCCTATTGGTGCTACCCCTAAATGTTCTCGAAAGCGCTCATTTCTAATTTTATCTTTCCTAGTTTTACCACACATCCACCTAAGCATTCTCATTTCCGCTACATCCATCTTATGAATATGTGTTCCTAATTGGCCAACATTCTGCTCCGTATGTCATAGCTGGTCTAACCACTGTCCTGTAAAATTTTTCCTTCAATTTTGTTGGCATTTGTCTATCACAAAGTACTCCCGAAGCTAATCTCCACTTCAGCCATCCAGCTCTTATCCTATGCTCCACATCTTCGTCAATCTCCCCATCCTTACTAATCATCGAGCCTAGGAACCGAAAAGAATCTTTACGTGGTATCTCACGGGTTTCAATTTTGACAGTGGTTTCAACACTTTGTATATGTCCACTGAAATTGCAATCCATAGATTCTGTCTTTGTACGACTTATTTTAAAGTCTCTAGATTCTAATGCCCTCCGTAATCTCTCAAGCTTTACATTTACACCATCTCTTGATTCATCCACCAATACTATATCATCTGCGAACAACATACACCATGGTACTTCTTCTTGAATATGCACAGTTAACTCATCCATAATTAATGCAAAAAGATAAGGGCTTAAGGATGATTCCTGATGTAAGCTTATAGTCACGGGAAATCCGCCCGTTTCTCCACTTGTGGTTTTCACATTTGTTATTGCACCTTCGTACATATCCTTTAAAATTTCAATATAACCTCTTAGGACATTCCTTTTCTTTAAGACCCACCAAATTAAATTCCTCGGTACCCTATCATAGGCTTTTTCTAAATCGATAAAGACCATATGTAGATTTTTCCTCTTTGCTCGGTATTTTTTCATTAATTGCCTAAGTGAAAAGATAGCTTCCATAGTTGATCTCTCTGGCATAAAACCAAATTGATTTTCCGAAATCTTAGTCTTTTTTCTCAGTCTTTGCTCTATTATTCTCTCCCATAACTTCATAGTGTGACTCATAAGTTTTATCCCTCGATAGTTGGTACAATTTTGTATATCTCTTTTATTCTTATATATAAGTACTACAATGTTTCTTCTCCATTCATCCGGCATTTTCTTTGTCACAAGTATCTTATTGAATAGTATACATAACCAACTTACTCCAACCTCTCCTAAGCATTTCCATACCTCTATCGGATTACCATCTGGGCCTGTTGCCTTTCCTGTCTTTATTCGCTTCAATGCTTCCTTCACTTCCACCCCTTTAATTCTACGGAGAAAAGTATACTCTTGTAATGAAGTATCCTCCTCCACTCTTGTATTGCCCAAATATTCTTCATTTAAAAGTTTACTAAAATATTCTTTCCACCTTTCTATAATATCGTTGTCCTTCACCAAAATATTTTCCTCATTGTCCTTGATACATTTGATATGATCTAAGTCCCTACTTTTCTTTTCTCTTATTTTTGCAAACTTAAAAATATTCTTTTCTCCTTCTCTTGTTCCCAACCTATTATAGAGGTCATCGTATGCTTTGAACTTTGCACTACTTACTACTTTCTTAGCTTCTTTCTTTGCCTTCTTATACAACTCAAAATTTTCTATACTCTTAGTCCCCTGCCAAACTTTGTAGCAATGTTTTTTTTGTTGAAAAAACTTCCTGAACCTCCATACTCCACCACCATATTTCTTTATTAATATGTCTCTTCCCTTTTGATTCTCTAAGTACCTCCTTTGCAACTTTCCTAATGCAATTAGCCATTTGATTCCACATTACTGTAGTTTCTCCTTCAATATTCCATTCTCTTTTCTCAATCATTTTGTCCTTAAATATATTTGCTCTTTCCCCCTTCAAATCTCTTCACCTTGTTTTAGGGTCCATTTTGTTTACTACTGCTCTCTTTTTACTTCCAATGCAAATATCTAAAACTCCAAGCCTATGTTGCGTAGTCAAACTCTCTCCTGGGATAATCTTACAATCTTTATAAGCCAATCGGTCCTGTTTTCTAACTAGAAAAAGGTCTATCTGACTCCTATTACTCCCACTTTTATATGTAATTAAATGCTCATCTCTCCTTTTAAAGTAAGTATTTGCTACTATAAGATCAAATGCCACTGCAAAGTCCAATATAGTGTTTCCGAATTCATTCTTTTCTCCAAATCCATGCCCTCCATGCACTCTCTTATATTCTCTATTATCTCTTCCTATATGCCCGTTTAAATCCCCTTCAAGGAAAATTTTATCACTATTTGGGATTTCTCACATTAAATCATCCATCTCCTCCCAAAATTGTCTTTTCACACTTTCTTCTAGTCCTACTTGGGGAGTATATGCACTAATGATATGAATTATGTCTTCCTCTAGTACTAGTTTAATTGCTATAATTCTATCACCAAACCTCTTTACCCCCACAATTTTATCTTTTAAATCCGTATCTATAATTATACGCACTCCATTTCTTGTATTACTCTTTCCTGTATAGAAAAGCTTATACCCATCCATGAGCTCCTTAGCTTTATTCCCTTTCCACATTGTCTCCTGTATATAAGCTACACTAATTCTTCTTCTTTTCATTACCTCAACCAACTCCATGCTCTTACCTGTCAAGGTTCCTATATTCCAAGTAGTAAGTCTAATTTTCCTATTCCTCCTCTTCTTCTCATGGACTAACTTCTTTAACCGCATTAGCCCAAAGTCATGCGGTAGCCCTTGCACACTTTTCACTGCAGCCAGGCGATGCTGCAATGCGTCACTTAAAGCGGGGAACGCCCTAGCCTTATCGTGAAATATCACAGAACACAAATATCCATCAAAATTGAAGGCAAACCTGCTGGATATATTGAGAAAACGGACTTGTGGGAAAAAGAAAAAAAAAAACTCTCCTGACATCCGAGTATTTTTTGTCGATGAATGAAGTTGGTCCCCACCAGATGGTCCAATCTCAAATCAGGTCTTAATCTATGATGCCTAAATACAGCATGGATATGGAAAGAACACGGTAAGGACATGGATTTATACGTGAGAAGTGAAGTATTGGATATAATACGACACGATATGTTGGCCATTTTGAAGTGTCCGTGCATCATAGGTCTTAATACCATGCAGGTACTCAAATCCTCTAACAGGCATTCAAATATGGAGGAATGGTCACAGATCCACAAATCTGGATGGCAGTGATGAAAACTGTCTGACAGAAATCGGAAAACCAAGATCGAGCTACAATCTTCCACAGATTGGAGAAAAAATCTGAAAAACTGCTCTAAATGATTAGAGGATCTGGTTGACCAAGGTGGCTGAAACTTCCTGAAGAATCGTGATGATCTTGTTGGCCACTGTTCATCTAGCATGGATCTAACGGTAATAAACAGAATTATCCCCTGCAATCTTTTTGAAGAAGGGAATCTCAGAGTGAGAGAGAGAAAGAGAGACACAGATGATGTCAGATTAGCCTCCCACAATCCTTCTTCCTGAGGTAAATCTTCTTCTCAATGCTCTGATACCATGTCATGGTATTACCAGTAAGCACAGAGATTGAATGGAATGGGATGGCCTGTTCCTGGGATTCATTCGGTTTATATAATATTACAAATGCCCTGTTATGGGCTACAAATCAGCAATTACATTGTCAGAATACAATCTGCACATTCCTAATATGGTAAATAATATCTGTACACAATTTTTGGTGTTTGAATACACTAGTGGGCTGGGCTGGGCTTTAGTATACAGGTGGGTTTGGCTGAATGGATCCAGAATCATTAACAAAAATGTCTGTTCATGGTTGTATATTCGTAGACAAGGGAGCATGTGTATTGGAAGAATATATTGTAATTGTAATGCTTCATCACCTGTCAATTCCTAAAGTTGATACATGCAATGGTGGCCTTCACAGATCACTCAGTTTATCTTGTTGTTTGGTCATTCTACTATTCTGAATTAGCAAACAATTGACAGGTGTTAATGTTTAACTTGTTGAACAATCCAAGTACTTAGAGCACTATGCGGTATTAATTCATAGCTATGTTGAATTGCCATGTATTTATTTCAGTAATATTTCTTCTGTGTCTCATGCTTGCCAATTTCTTTTTTCTTGGAAATATGGCAGCAGTCCACCATGCATATGGTGTGCCTGCATGTGAGCTAGATCGCTTCATCTATCAGGCTAATGTGCATGTATCACTTCTAGGTAATCCAAACCAGGTCATTTTTTTTTTTACTGCAGATTGGTGGATCTTTCCCAACAAATTTTATTCTTTTAAGCTTTTAATAGTCTCTAAATATTTGTAAGAGCCGTTCTACGAGCTGAGAGTTGCGCTAATTCCATATTAGTGTGGCCCATTAGATGAACGTCTCAACATCATACATGTGTGACTTGTTTTGGGATAGTGCCTGATATCAAAGTGGAAGCCACTAGCTCATATGTGCTTTGTATATATAGCTGTTTCAGTTTGTTTTTATGTCATTTATGTTAGAACTCATGATTCTGTCAAGTATTCGACTTTATTTTCTCTCCTGCTTCAGATTTTCTAAAAGTGTTACACGAAGAATTGAAAGAATTCAACGTGACGTTCTGTGGAATGATTCTGTTGATAGACGGAAGTATCATTTGGTTAGATTGGGGACACTGTGTCAACCTATAGAAAAAGGTGGTCTGGGTACTCGTTTCATTGGGAAGGTCAATAAGCTCATTTGGGGAAAGTCATTAGGGAGGATTGGAGAACCTGATCAGGGGCTGTGGAGGCAACTATTAATTCAAATATATGATTTGGGCAATGATGGATTGTGGGTGTTGGGCTATGAAGCATGGGTATTGGTATGGGTATGGGTACGGTAGAGGTATGCTGATACAAAGAAATCCTAAAAAAATTAATAATACAATATGCTAATAATTAAAATAGGTTAGAGTCCTTGGATGCAAACAAGCCAACAATTACTAAATACCATTACAAATTCAACCTACAAACTATAATTTAATGTGAAAGGCCATGCACAAGCCAAGAGTTTAATGTCATTACAACAAAAATTACAAACCAAAGCACTAAAAACAAAGTAAACATCAAAGAAAGTCCTATCAAGCTAAGAATCTTTACAATTCACATCTAGTCATCCATCAACTTCAACTTCATCGCCTTCATCAAATAATACAACTTCCATGTTAGGCTCATCAAGTGAAAGATCTATAATTTCAAGTAAGTCAGCTTGCTCTCTCCTTGCGTGTACTGTGGACGACTCCTTGATTGGAGACAAATATTGCTATGCACAAAGACAAAGTCTTCACAATGCTTTGGTGTCATTTTGTTCCTTTTCATGGAGTGAATAAAAGAGTTAGTGCTTCAATTCCTTTCACAACATGATGAGGAATGTGGTTGGCTAAGTTTAGAGCTGCCGAGCTGAGAGCGGGTTAGGGCTATATCACGATTGATCATTTGTTCCTATTACTCATTTTGTACATTAACCCTTATAAACATTTACTCTGGTACCCTTAGATGTTTAAGGAATATTAATCTGACCACGTACATACCCACGCCGTACCCAAAGGTCAAATTAGAAAGCAAAATGTACCGGGTAGGGCCAACCGTACCTGGTACGGCCAACATTTTTGTGTACCTGTGCTTCATAGGTCTCGGGTAATGATTACTAGGCTTCAGGTATTTGGAAGTCCATCCTTTCTATAAAAGATGACTTTGATCCTTTAATTCATTACAAAGCTCATAATGGGTTGAGGATTAGATTTTGGTATGATGCATGGTTTGGTCAAACGGCATTGATCCATCAATTTCCTAATCTTTTTTTTTTTTTGGTTGGATTAGAGACAACATGCTTTTGTGTTTGATAATCTTCATGTTTTGGGGGAAGTGTTGTTTCGGATTTGGGATTTCCCTTTCTAAAGGAATCTTTTGGATTTTGAGATTTTAATTTTGCTCGTTTGCTTGGCTTACTCGGTTTAGTGTATTTTTTAGTTGGTATTTCAGATGTCAGATTATGGAAATCAGATGTCAAGGGCCGGTTTTCGGTGAAGTCTTTTTATAATGCTTTGGCTAATTCTTTTGTAAGAGTGGAGGGCTGGCATTACTTTTGATTTCTTCAGTACCACCAATGGTCATGATTTTTTGTTTGATAGCAAGGTTACATGAAATTTTGACGATAGACAAGTGGAGAAAAAGGAATTATCATCATCATCATCAAAGCCTTATCCCAACCATGTTGGGGTTGGCTACATGAATTCTGTTTCTCCATTATGTTCTATTTTGAGCTAAATCTTTCGATAAGTTTAATTTCTTCAAATATGAATTAATGACCTTCATCAATATTTTCTTCGGCCCACCCCTACCTCTTGATGTGCCATCCACCTGTATAGCCAAACTTTTTTTCACCGTTGCCATTACCAGCCATTATCAAGATACTAGAGAAAAAGGAATTATATTTTCATTAATTCGTGTGCAACGTGCTTACAAGATGGGGAAACAGTGTATCATTTTTTGAGTCATTGCCATTTTGCTCAAAGAGTGTGGTCTGTTTTGCTGGAATTATTTGGAATGGAGTGGGGTCAAGTGAAGATCTGTTGCTTCAATGCCGTTGGTGATGTAAGTATATTCGGGGTAAGATCTTATGGAGGTTAGTCTTGTATGCTACATGTTGGAAGCTTTAGTTGGAAATGAATAATAGAGTTTTCAGGAATAAGTGTAGTTTCTGTGTTTAAGTTTGTAGAGTCCATATCTTGGTTCCTTTCCAAATGGGCAAGTATGCGTAAGGAGTTTTATGGAGTTTCTGTGGAAGATCTTAAAAGATCTTGGTCTTCTTTTTTTAAGGGTGGTTGGAGTGTTAGGTTTAGAGTTAATTTGTATGGATGAATGCCCCTACTAGTGTTTTGAAGCCGAGTTTTGATGGCTGTTTTGTTTGTTCTTTGCGAAAGGGAGGGATAGGAGGAGTTATAAGGGATTGGAATGGTAATATTGTAAGGAGCTTTTCAGGGCCGGTTGACTCTTAAGATGATAATGGGTCTGATTTTGCTATTCTTGTCATGAGTTGCTTAAGATGGGTGGGTTAGAGTGCTATTCTTGAGGGAGATTCTTTCTTTGTAATCCAGTGGTGTTCAAGAAGTTATTCTCATCCTTGGATGATTGGTGGAGGAGGTGCAGGATCTTTCAAGGTGGTTGGGAGCCAGCTTCAATCATATTCTTAGAGATGCTAATATTGTGGCGGGCCTAGGATGGAGTGTCTCGCTTCTCCATTTCTTTTGATGTTTAGTTTTATTTTGGTTCCTTTTTGTTAGTTTTGTGTTTGCTATGTTTTGTCCTCTCTGCTTTCATGAGTAAAATTTATTGTTATGAAAAAATGAATATTTATGTCACGAAGTTTTATAGTTATCCGCAAATTGCATATTGTTTTTTATATGATATTGACTTGTCATACAAGAGCTATTCTGCTGATGGTTCCATGGTATGACACCTCCCTTTCCACAGGGACAGCTGGGGATGAATACCCAATTGTTGTCCTGTTGGTTGGGGACTTGTGTAGTATGTGTCAGTGTGAGTACATGCGTGAATATTTGCCACTGGAAAAAGAAAAAAGGAAACTTGTCATGCAGTTGCTCCTTGGCTACCGGCTCTCAAATATGCCAGATGTTCTCACTGGTAGTCTTCAATGTGCAGCCAGAGTTTTCGTTGCGCACCTTTGTGGGACATGGTGCACCTGTTATGTCCCTGGACTTCCACCCAAATAAAGAGGATCTCATCTGCTCTTGTGATGGAGACAATGAAATTCGTTATTGGAGTATCAACAATGGCACTTGTACCAGGGTGTCTAAGGTATGCAGCAGAACTGTAGGTTTTCAAGTTAGTCATTCATCTGAGTAGTGAATTTCATTTCAGTAAGCGCATGATAGTCTCTTTCTAACTTTTTAACTTTATTTATACATAGGGTGGGACAACCCAGATGAGATTCCAGCCTCGTCTAGGCCGTTACCTTGCAGCTGCTGCTGAGAACGTTGTATCCATACTGGATGCTGAGACTCAAGCTTGCCGGCATTCACTCCAGGTTGGTTATATTCATATGCAAACGCATGGGCATTAACAGAAGAGATCAAAATTTCAAATATCAAGGACAATTGCCATAAAGCTTTTTTATATTTTATTGTATTTTAAATTCACTGTTACAAGCAAGGGCGGCTGAAAACCAACTCCTCTGCCTTTGAAGCTCAAGAACTTAGGTTTCATCATAGTATCAATTTGGTTTCGGCCCTATTTCGGTCTAGCCTCCAAAATGAAATATTTTGGCTTTTCAGAATTTTGGAAAAACTTTTGGAGTAACTTTACGAAAAATAAAATACATATCTGTGTGTGAATTTTTTTTTAATATATTTAAATTTGGCTAAGGTCATATTACCATACACATGCTTGATGCTACACAAAGTCCCACAGTAATCTAAGTGGGATGGTTCCCTGAGGTCTTTAAAAAATAATAAAAATTAAAGGCCAAAACCAAAATGAAAAAGGGCTTTTCTGGGAAAAATTGAAAAAGAAAAAGAAAAATGGGGGCAAAACCCAAGGTGTTTTTGAAAATGTAGAGAAGGGATGGGCAAAATTGGAAATTGAAAATGCCCTTATAAGGGCAAATAGTGACTTTCGTTTGTGTTTACCGCGAGAGAGAGAGAGGGGGAGAGAGAGGATGATGGGCAGCGAGCTGCCATGGCGGTCAGCATTGGCAGCAGCAGAGTGGGGTAGCAACAGGTGCACAAACCCTCTCTCTCTCTCTGTCTCTGTCTCTCTCTCTCTCTCTCTTTCTTCTCTTTTTTCTCCCCGCAACACAGACTCCCCTCTGTCCCCTATTCTTTCTAAAAAATATATTCTCTCCGAATAATCCCAGTTGCTGTGTCAACTCTAACAGCTAAGTGTTTACCCTACTTTACAAATCAAATTCCAAAGCAGAGCAGTTGTTTCACATCTCCCATTTTTACTTATGAGGTGGTGTTGTGTGTTTTGAAATATAGCACGAGGAGCCCAAATGGACCTGCTTGCCAAGTGAAGAAAGGGTACCAGGACCAAGGATGCAACTTGGTTTGGCCAAACCTGAATCCCCATATCCCAAACAGACCAAAAGTGAAATTTGGAGTGGGCCTGTTTGGGTTTGTTTTAGGCTTGAGATTGAATTTTGAAATTTGAGTGGAATGGGGTCAGATTCAGGCTTGGGCTTCAGTTGCCTGAGCTCAACCTGGGTATGCTACATAGTATATCTGTATATGTGTGGATCTATGAAGCACGGGTATGGGTACGGGTACCGATACGGGTATGGTACGGGTACACCGATATGGTAAAATCCTAAAAAAATATAATACGGTAGGGCTGGGGTATGTCCATTAAAGAATTATATTTTTTTAAAATTTTAATAATGCAATATGCTAATAATTTAAATAGGTTAGAATTCTTAAATGCAACAAGCTAATAATTACTTAATACCATTACAAATTAAACCTAATGATAAAAAAAGAGCAACAATAATATTATTTTTTATATTTCATAATTTAGCATTCCTTCCTTTCTTCTTTTTTTTCCTCTTCATTTTCTTTTTTTTCCATTGGAAACGAAGGGATTGGAGATGGGTTAGGACTAAAGCCTTTTCCTTTTAAGTTCGTCGAGAAGCATTAGGGTTAAAGTTAAAAATTATATTTTCAGCTTTTTCAAACTCTTACAAAAGTTTTTACAAAAAGAAAATAACTCTTACAAAAGTACTAAGAACGTACCCATCCCATATCTACAAGCGTACCCATTCTGTACCCACAAAGTTAAAACATACCAGGTACGTTTGACCATACCTGATATGTTTTTTGCCGTACCCATACCTGGTATTTGTATGGGTAAGTACGCGGTATGGGTACGTATACATTTTGGAAGTACCCGTGCTTCATAGGCGTAGATATATGTACGAGTGTGTATAGATGTATATACGTTTTCAGAAGTTTTATACCCTTAAAAACCAAACAAATAAAAAAATATGGGTAAGCCTGAATCTCTTGTTTAGTGAATTTTACAATTGGAGCAGGGCTTGGTTGGGTATGGTCGGGTTTCATTCAGGTTGAGGTTGGGTTAAGGTTTACCTATATATCAGTCGAGTTGGGCTTGGGCCAAATACTTGACTTGGCCTACCTAATTTGCATCCCCAAGCAGGAGTCTATTTCCCATTTTCTTGCTTTCTTGATTAGCTTTAACTTCGTCTGGTATGAAACTCTCAACACAACAGAAGTTGTCTTGTAGGTAACAATCCTGAGAAGGTGTAGTTACTGCATATGGACATGAATGAAACTTTGTAGTTGAAGCTGTGGATAGACATGAATGAAATTTTGTTTGGGCACTTCCTAATGTGTACTCATCTAAGAAGAGCTATGTAATTTGTAGTTGTGGTGTCAGTGCTCATTGTTTCCTAAGCTAGCATCTAGACTAGGAACATGTGTAAGACAACCACACAAGGGGTGGCAATGGGTTGGGTATAACGGGGCCATCCCAACCCAATCCTATTTGGGTGAGGTTTGTCAGTGGGTTGGTTGTATCAGTATGGGATCTAACATGAGTTGGGTGCAGGTTTTGGTCGCGCCCTTGGGTGCAGGAAATTTTCACTAGCACGAGTGGCTGCAAGCAGTGACATACTATTAAAGGTCATGGGTTCAAATCCTAAGGGATGCAATTTTTTTATTTTAACTATTAAAGTTTAAAAAAAAACTAATAAGAAACCTGACCCGGCCCATACCTGCCATGACATGGTCAGGCATGGGGCAACCCACTTGTCAGTTGGGTTGGCCTCAATCAGTGCCATCACTAACTCCACTAGTCACATGCTTGGTGACTGGGTGTTGTTGAACTCATTTTTTATGTCAACCCACCTGGTTGACTGATGACTTGGCTTGACTAGTTGACTTTCGAACATTTTCGTCCTTGGATATTTAAACAACGAGAACTAGAAAGCAGTTTTACATGATTGGAATGATATAGAATTTAAAATATACTTGAACTACAACTGAAATTTGAAGTTCCATTCATGTGAGGAAGGATGGAGAGATTGATGAATATGTTGAACATCGGATAAAAGCAGGATAGTTGAAGTGGAGACTTGCTTTTGGAGTGCTTTGTGACAGTTGAATGCCAACAAAATAGAAGGAAAATTTTGATATGACAATGGTTAAACCATCTATGCCTATGGGGCAGAATGTTTTTTTTTTAACTATAAATTTTATTAAAAGAAAAGGAGAGGAAGAGAGGGCAAAAACAACTACTAAGAAAAAGGAAAGTGACTAAATATCAAGCAACAAAGAAGCAACATGATGTAGGACAACATGAGATCTATCATAATATGATGAGATCAGATTTGAATTAACAATTAAAATCAAGTTATAAGCATGCCAATTAAAATAGAACATTGAAAATCAAGTAAGCAATAAATCTAAAGTCCAAGGTGATCTCACAGATCCCACAGTAAACCCTTCTAGTAGGGCAAAGGGTAGGATCTTAATGGAGGATAGAACTTTCAAGTTGCTTAGGGTTCACAGTTAAGATCCAATGGTTTGAATGAGAGGTCTATGGTTTGGATGGAGGGATCGGGTGTTTTATGGTCCAGATCTGATAGTGGAAAGGTTGTTTAATGGTTGTGATGGTGTAGATCCAGAATGTAGGAATTTGGGGTTGGCGGATTTGGGTTTTGGGGTGATTGTGGGTATAGCTTGGTGATTTGAGGACATGGGAAGAATATTGGTATGAGTAGGATGGTTCTTGGTAATCTTGTTGGTTGATTTCATGGAAAAGGGTAAGCACAAAAAGACATGAAGAAGAAAGATATTACCTTTGGTTGGCTCTCACCAAACTTCAATTCGGAGGCTTTATAGAGGTTCTCAAGAGAAATGTAGGAACTTTAGAGATTCAGAAAAAGAGGAAGAAAGCTGTCTTTTCATTCATAATAATTGCATAACTTAACATGACAGAAAAGAAGACAATGGCTGTCTTTATTAACAATACCCTAAGGAGAGATGATGACATCATCATACTTAAAAGAAAACAAAAGAAAATAAATGAAAATAAAACAAAAAGGGGACCTGCGCATGGTGGCCTTGGGATCCATGCACAAGGGATGTGCACATGAATCCCAAGGGTAAAAACCCTTTTATTGCTGTGGGCCCCCCCTTCTTCTTTACTTATTTCTTAAAAAAAAAAACATGGGCCCCTTTACCTTTCTAATACTCTTTTAATTAACTTAGGGCCCTCTAAACTTTCAAAACTCTTTTATTTTCTACTGTGTGGCACCTCCTAGTGTGGGGCCTTCAAAATGATTACGCACATGGGGCCTTCGCTTTATCAGTGATGAAGTTCTATGAAATCTAGCCATCGGATGCCCTCGCAGTGATGAACCAATGGTGGATTTTCAATTTCTTCACGATCAAAGCTTGGATATGAATCATCCAACCGTAACGTGTCTTGATTAGCGATCTTGGGCCTTGATCTTTGGTAGGCCTTATAAGAATGGAGGGGATCGGGCCTGACGTCCCCATCACAATATATGCATAAAATGGATGTAACAGATATGAGATTGTTGAGGTAGATGTGTTGTAAAACTAGGGAAGATAAAATTAAAAATGAGTGCTTTCGAAGGCATTTAGGGGTAGTATCCATAGTAGGGCTGTTAATCCGGCCCTTTAGAGGGGGCCCGGCCTGCAAAAGCCCTCAAAACGAGGGCTTATTTTTTTCATCTAAAGCCCGAGGGTAGGGTAGGGCTCTATTTTTAAAAGCCTGCATCTAAAGGGTAGAGCTTAGGCTTGACTAATCAGGTCCAAGGGGGCCCGGCCCGCTGTTTATTAAATTTTAATATAAAATATATAATATACACAAGCCTTTTGGGCCTGTTAAACTTTTTGACAAAAGCCATGTCCATGCTACAAACCAAGTGTTTTCCACATTTCACGTTGTGAGAAATTATCAAAATACCCAGCCAATAGTTATAAAACAGTAACATTTGAGGGGCATTTTCATCTTTTAAAAGATAAAGCCCTAAATGTCATTGTATATAAGTAACTCCCTCTCATCGACAAAGGTAAAAAGAAAAAGTCCTAAACGCTCCTATGCCCTAAACGCCACCACCAATGCCTTAAAAAAAAAGTTTTTAACTCCGCCATGCTACCTTTTGCATTGCATTGCCGGTCCCCAGCCCAGACAAAGGAGGAGGATTTGTATAAGGTTAGTTGGTGGTGGTGGTATAGGCTATTGCATATAAAATATTTATTTCTATTAAAGAAAAAAAATTCCCCTTTCTTTTGGGCCTGGCCCTGGCCCTGGCCCGGGCCCGGCCCTAGCCCTTGAGGGTTGGGTAAGGGCCTAAATAAAAATTATAGGCCCGCCGTAAAAGTCGAGGGCCTGCACATGTGAGGGTAGGATAAGGGCTTACCTAAGCTCAGCCTGGGCCCGGCCCTTTGACAGTCCTAATCCATAGGGGATAAGATTAAAGAAACCCATTTGAGATGGTTTGGGCATTGTAAAATGCAGGCTGACAACGGGCTGGTAAGAAAAAGTTAGGCTATGCAAGTTGCTGGCCACCAAGGGGAAGGGGTAGGCTGAAGAAGATATGGATAACGATAGTAAAATCAGATATGAAGAAGTAGTTTAACTTATTTGAGGATTTCGCGCAAGATAGGTTGGAACAAAGAAACAGAATTCCTGTAGGCAACTCCAATATAGTTGAGATAAGGCTTTGATGATGATGATGATTCATATGAAATTTAGGTGGATTTTTTGGGAGAATGTGCACTTCATTTTCTTTTACTTATTTGTGTTTTTTTTTCTTATATATGAACATATCCTTTTTATAAGAAAAATATTAACATTAATGACTTGCCTGGTTGGCGTTTTTGAGTGACCAGGCATTTTTAGTATGCCTAGTACATTTGGGGTACACCACTGGCATCTTTGGGATGTGAAGCTCTCAGGCATACCCAGTTACACCTCAATGCATATTGGCCCAAATGCTTTTAACAAGAACAACTCAGAATTGCAATATCATTGACCTGTTGGATGGTCTAGCACACCTGTTTTGGTGTCAATTGGACATCGTTTAGCATTGGGGATAAGTGGCGCAAGTGCTATTTAATTAATTTGTCACGTGGGTCCCTTGATCAGGTCAGCCCAGCTGCTTTGAGAACCAATTAGAATTTTAAACAAATTGTACCTGTTGGATTGTAATTGGATAGCCTAACAGTAACACCTAATTTTGTTTCCATTGAACATTATTTAACACATGGGATTTGGCCTCTGAAAATATGAGGCAAGCCCCATTTAATTGATTTGCCACACAAGTTGATCCCTTGATCAGGTTGTGGGCTCCCTTGGATGTCTTATTCATGAAATTGCCTCTAAATAATTGTCCTTATTCTACTGTAGCATTAGATAATTTTGAGTCTTAAAGAAAATAATAGTGTTCTGCTGAAATTGTAAGTCTTAGGCCAACTAGTTTTTGTTTGGTAAAACTTATGCCAGGTAGTTAGCACTTTGATTAATGCTATACTCATAGATCATTTATCACTATTAACTATTTTTCGTTATTGAGGCATTTTATGATTGTTAAATCAGTCACAAAAACATTTGCTCAACTTAATAGCTGTTTATTATATTCACAGCTTATGACCGTTAATCTATTCTTTCATATTATCAGCCTCTCCATGCATGAGATCTGATCTTATGCATTAATCTTTCCTATGTTTCTAATTATAGGGACACACCAAGCTAGTCCATTCGGTGTGTTGGGATCCATCAGGCGAGTATGTAGCTTCTGTGAGTGAAGACTCCGTTCGGGTCTGGAGTCTTGGCTCAGGGAGCGAAGGTGAATGTGTTCATGAGCTGAGTTGTAATGGCAACAAATTCCACTCATGTGTCTTCCACCCCACCTATCCTTCTTTGCTGGTTATTGGCTGCTATCAGGCAAGTTATACCGAACAGTTTCTTTTGATTATCTGTTTGCTAGTAACTATTAAAAAATCATTGTCATTTTAAAGTTATAACATTTCAGAATGCTGTCATGAAGAGTCAGAGAAAAGTCTTCTGTTTGGTAGCTCAAAAATTTCCTAATTTTCTTTTTAATGTTTTAAACTAAAATTTATATTTCTATTTTCTTTCTATTGTTTTTAAACTAAATTTTATATTCTTATTGTTTTACAAAATAGAAATATTTGGAAATTTTTATTATATTTGAATGCAGGAAATCAAAATAAATTAGTAGAATTCTTCTATATATGTGTGTGGCCCCTCATGAACATATGAGATGGCCCACTTTTTCTATCAAAATTTAATAATTTCAAATCTTCTCAAAATTCAAACATGAGGTAGAGATAAATTCTAACTAACCTTCATCATCATCAAAGCTTGTCCCAACTATGTTGGGGTGGGCTATACGAAACGAAAGGAATCCAATGTTATTTGGCCCACCTATAGATAATCATGTAAAAATAAGTGGGTCCCATGTGTACAGATTACAGAAGACTTCATTCCCATCATATCGCTCCCATATGTGGGCCTAGGGACATCCATGGACCCCTGGTTACCTGAACATCCTGACCTGCATTTTGACTCTTTTCTAGGACCAATTGATTGTTGGATTATGGTCAGGATCAGGGCCCGCAGTGTCCTCTGGTTAATAATCACTCCAGGTCTGGGTCAAATTAGTTTTGCACCTAACTACCATTGTACCTGAGTCTTACATGTATATGGTGGCATCTTATGCAACACTCATGAAATGTGGTAGCAATATTTACTTGAATATTATTAGATTAAGAAATATCATCAACAAAGCCTTGTCCCAACGAACCAATTCCAGTTCCTTTTGATCCTGTGTCGGAATCAGTTACATGGATTCTATTTTGCCATTCCAATCTATCCTATGCCAAATCCTTGGCTAGGTTGTGCTTCTTCAGGTCTACCTAACTACTGCTGTCAATGCCCTCTTTGGTCTACCCCTTTTCCTCGAGGGGCCCGGCCATCAACCTGCATGGTCGTGACAAAAGTTCTCTGCCAGCTGTCAACCTATGTGAACCAACACCCCCTTTTATTTGGGTTTGGGACCAGCAGTTACAACTTACAACAAACTGGTGGAGTTATTAGATGAAGAAATATACATTTCATATATGCTTGGGTTTTGGGTAAAATCTAGGTCTAGTTGGGTCCATCAAAGTTAGGGGCGCGATCCCTGCATATGATAGACCTACGTTGGGTCTGGATACAGAAACCTTAATCGGGTTGATTTCCAGTTCCAGAATGGGCCTGACCCTCACCAACTAAGTGAGATACCTATGTGGGCCCCATGGCTGGTGCGATAACTCAAATGGTCGGCCTGGAGAAGGTTCACCCTTTGTCATTAAGAGAAAAAAGAGAGAAGGGAGGAGGAGGGGGGTGGTTTGTTGGTTGGTAAAGGAAATTATGGATTGAAGAGCTTGAGCTTCAACATTTCACGGTACCATTTCAGGTATCCCTCCCCAGCTGACAAGACATTTTGTTGCAGGGGTGAGAATCCTTTAACCTTTTCAGAGTGCAACTCAAAGTCCAGCCTACAAAAGAAGCCCTAATTATGATGCTTGAGTAAGATGATAAAGATATCTAAGAAATGCCACTCTTTCATTTGTTGCATTACCTGTTTCGTGGCATAAGGGCACGTTTGTGTGACATGTTTTCCATGCAAGCGGAAAGGAATTGCTTTTCAGCATAAGTCCGTCTTCCGTCATCTGGTGCTGGCAAGTATTTTCAGTAGACAGGAAAATGGTTCTGATTTTCCGTGCAACCCACTGTTTCATTGTTTGGTGCAACACATTTTCCTTATGGGAAAGGGAAAAAAATGAACTGGTTTTACTTGATAGAGGATGTCATTTTCCTATAGGAGCCGTAGGAGTAAAGGATTCCTCTCTCTTGTGTATTGTAAATGGAACAACAAAGAAGGAAAAGGAAATTTGGGAAGAGGGGGGGGGGGGGGGGGGGGGTGCATGTGGATTCTCTTTCCTGAATCTCCATGTGGTTATAATCAACTCTGTTTTACATATCTATATATTACTAATTAGTGATATTGTGGATCTGGGAGACAGGGGGTGTAATGCATATGGACTCTCTTTCATGAATCTCCATGTGGTTATAATCAACTCTCTTTTAAATATCTATATATTACTAAGTTGTAATGCATATGGACTCTCTTTCCTGAACCTCCATGTGGTTATAATCAACTCTCTTTTAAATATGTATATATTACTAATTAGTGATATTGTGGAACTGGAAGTGGATTATAGCACTTGGAATGTTACATAGTTGGGACAATATGACCATTTTAAGTGGAAAGCTCGATTGATTGGTGTTTTGGAACTTTGTGCATTTCTACAGTCTCTGGAGCTTTGGAACATGTCGGAGAACAAAACTATGACGCTCTCTGCACATGATGGGCTAATTGCTGCCTTGGCAGTGTCAAATGCAACAGGAACTGTGGCTTCTGCATGTCATGACAAGTTTGTTAAACTTTGGAAGTGATTTTCATCATTTTGCCATGGAGTCGACAGCACTGTATCCACACCTAATTTCTGGCAGGTCTAACGTCTACTTTGTTTTTATTGCAGTGGGTCTAGTAGGAAACGGTTGCTAGAGTCCCATCATATATACTCTAATTCTGTCCCAGCTAACCACACAAGTTGTTTGATTGCTTTGCGTAGTAACCTGTACGTCTTTGTTGTTTTTGTAGCTCTTATTTCATGATAGGGATGCATGTTTGGTTACTGATCATAGGAAATCCACCAAGTACTCTTTTGTGTTAACATGACAAGTGACTGCTGCAGAATACTTTTATGTATATTCTCTCTAAATATATGTACTTCATAGTCTTCTCTTCCCATTGGGTCTCATGAATGTTGATCAGCTTGCTTGTAGCACCCTGTGCTGGGACATATTGGAGAATTTATGAGCCTTTATTATAGCCGTATATATTGAATATAGAGGAATGATCAATTGCACATAAATAGTGGGGTCTGGTATTATAAGGTGCATGTGGTATTCCATAAATAGTGGCTTTAACCACTGGATGAGCGAGACCCCACTTGGATTGCTTGTAGCCCAAACGCCACCTTGATTATTCCATTAACCGTTCTTTGTGCGTGCCTTGGATCAGTGGCCTTTTTTGGGTAGCAGCTCCCTGTCTGTACAGTAACAGGTTGATCATAGCTTGAAATCTTTGTCGTCTCTCTCAAGAGGAATGCCTCTACTATCAGGCTTTGCCTGTGGCCTCTCGTATCATTGTTATGTTCGCCAACAGTAATCCTTTGGTTCTGTTATCCGCTTTGTGTGCACTATATCATTCCTCCTGGGATGTGAAGGTTTCATGTTCTCTATGGAGGGAATTGCTGAATTTATCCAGCATCTTTGTGATTCATTTCTTTCATACTGGGTGCATGGATCTGACTATGCTTTTGGCTGACTGTGGGGTTGTTTCTCCATTCCGATCTGTCATGAGCCAAATCCCCACTAGGGTTGTACTTAAGATCTGCTGTTACTACTTCCCTTCGCTTACCGGATGACTAACAAGTTAATATATGATGCTTGATATGAATGGTATGGATTGGTGGGATACTTCTGTCACAGCAAGACCCCTCAGCTGTTAATTGTGTTTGCATCCTTGATGCATTTATTTGTCTTTTGCATCAACAAGGCTTGCTGAAATGAAAGAAGGATGGCCTGATTTTGCTTGATTGTCTCTGTTGATATGATCATCTGTGCTTACTTTCAGTGATGGGCCACTCTGGTCAGAGATTCGGCGGTGCCTAGTTCATCCAGTTATCCATCTATTTGGTAGTTTGCTTGAGCTCTGAGGTCCTTACTTGGAAAGATAATTTACCGTCTGCTCTGATAGGCTAATATGAAAAAGGTGTCCCACCATTTTTAATTTTGTGTGGCTGATAGCAGATTGGGCACAATCAAGAAAACCGTGTAGGCCCACCTTGGATCTGTGGCGACTATCTACCCCAATGCAAGTTACTGATTGATGCCTGTTCTATGGGTCAGCAAATAAAGTGATTGGGCAGTCTTTTCTGAAACTTGAAAATGCTGTACAGAAGTAGTAGAGGGGTGTTCTTTCTTGCTTCATGAACATATCTAATGTACGCTTTTGTTGAACAAATGCAACTGCACTACATTAATATATGGAAGAGGGAGTCAGTTGATCATAAAGTCACCTGGGCGACAGCTTCTATTGTAGCAATAGCAGCGGCAATAGAAAAGTAATCCATCTCTTGGAGAGGAGATTAAAAGGACTTGGACGTTATTTTATGACTTAAGGTATTTCTCGCCAACCTAACATTTGGCCTCCAGCTTGGGGGTTATTTAATTCTAATGAGCAAGGGCTTTTCCCTAGGCGGTACAGACATGGCCACACTCTTAGTATGCGGATAACAATGGGCCGGAGTCGAACTAATGCAGCATGGTTATGTAATGGATTCAATGTAAGTGGTAGGACGTTGATGACTGATTTAAGTATGGGAATTTGAAATGAAAAGCATTCTCAATTATCCTCAAATTTTTGGAATAAAATACTGAGTGGAACATTCTCTAGTTGGTTTGAGCGGCGTCTGGCACATTCATGGGATATATAGCTAGTAAATATGTACCTCTTCACATGAACATATCTCATTGATTAGGAGCGCCTACATCTACTATATAGCTACGGCTTTTGCTATTTACTTTTGGAGAGGGATTAAGATAGAAGAGGCTGAATACAAGGAGGTGTTCATAGGCCGAAGCTTGCCCAAGCCTAACCAGTTTAAATCTTTTGCCTGGTATTGGCCCAAAATCTAGCTCAGAGGAGCTTGCCTCGGGCTCAGAACAGCCCGTCCCATTTGCAAAACATGTACACCTTTGTGTTAGACGTCAGTCTGCTGGATTTTGAAAAACAAAGTGGCCCAAAGCCTCGTCCCATTTAATAATCAGGACAAGAGTTTAGTTAGGCCCGAGAACAGCCACAGCCTAGGAGTGGAGATTAAAAAAAAAAAGGTATCTAGTATTAAAAAAAAAAAACTCACCGTTGCCGGGGAATACTCAACACTATACAACGACTCAGTTGAAATGTAAGACATTTTCAAGTTAATAACAAAAGAAGAATATGGGAACCTATTTGCAAAAACCTATCTTTGCTCTTTATTTTTAAAACCCAACTTATGGGGAACTGGGACAACCTACTCACAAATTCCATGTTTCTTTTTAAAAAACCCAACTTTTGGGGATAGGGATTCGGCCCTCGGGTGAGGGAAGGTAGCACGCTAGGTAAGAAATGATGCCTCTTAAGCCTTACCACTGAGGTAGATGCCATCATTGCTCTTCCCTCTTTCTTGTTAGGATTCTTTCTATCCATTTTGATCATGTATTTGTATCTTAGGTTTGACCAGTGCAAAGCCAATGACCTACCCTGTTGGGAAACATGCACAATTGACAACGTAAAGGTTAATAGACGGGGAATCACAGTGGGATACACCTCCCTCCCAACAGCCCTTGCCACTAGGCCAAATCTTTTGGCCAAAAAAAAAAAAAGAGTTGAAGATAAATGGGAAAGCGGTAGGACATTTCAACGAGAGCTACTGAAAGATTTGGCTTCAGCGCATTTTCAACAAATTTCAATATTTTTTTATTGGAATCCCAACACCTTGCCGGCATTTACTTTTTCCTCAAGCGAAAGATCAATTAAGGCACGTCTGTGTAGAGTCATTTCCGTGGAAATGAAATGGGCCTTTCCTCTTTTGTAGCAGCAGCAAATGCCAAAGGTTGGGAAGGGTCATACCTTTTGTATGTAAGATTAAGTCAAATACAAGGTAAACTCAGCCAAGTCACCTCACTTTAATAAGTAAATGAAATTTGGAGTCGGTAATTTACAATTGGTGACTAGATTGTAGTTAAATAATGTGGTTTTTCCTGGAAAAATCTCTTTAATGTTTGTAGAACAAAAAGGATTGTGGGGGTTTTAATGGCCCAAAGTAGTTCTTTGGGCTTTTTTATTTATTTATTTTTATTTTTTATGACCTAAGGTATCCTTCACTAGTCCAGCGTTCGGACATTTAGCTTTTAGCTCGGAGGTTACCCGATTCTAACAAGCAAAGAGTATTCCTTAGGTGGCATATGCATGGCTATATACAAAGTATTAGGATAATGGAGGGGACGGGAGTCGAACTTGAAACCTTGGAGGGCAAACCCAAGGCTTAAGCCAACCGAGTTACCATCTTGATGGCAAAAGTCCCTTGGCCATTTTTAGTTATTTTTTTTTTCAATATTATTCATTATCAGTGTCATCTATGCTTAAGCGTAATATACACTAAATCCTTTCCCCATTCCTTCTTCCTTTTCCTTATCTCTTCTTTCCCTTCCTCTTCCCTGTGTTCCGTTTGAGTTCTATTTGGGGTGAGGAGGCGAAAACCAATATGAAGAAAAAGAGAGAGAGAAAATAGAAACAAAAGTAAACAAAAAGACAAGGAAGAGGAGGAAGGAAGAAGAAAATAGAACAAAAATGAATAAGAAGAAAAGCTAGGAGGAGAAAGAAGATGAGGGTGGTTTAATAAAAGGTGGGAAAAGAAGAGAAAAAAGCAGAACAGATGAGAAACAGAAAAGAAAAGGAACTAGAAGAAAGAACTGACAGAAGAAGAAAATGGAGAAGAAAAACCCATCTCTGTCTCTGTCTACATTATCAGTAATCTTACATCTATCTCCATCATCACCTTCAACTGAAGAAGTAAAGGAAGAGCAAAGAGAAGAAATAGAGGTCATGATTACACCAAAAGAGCTACAATCATGATAGAAAAATATATATCAAGGTTCACATTGAAAAATATGTAGGAAATCGTGTGGCCCGGATGCCACGGGTCCCACATCAAATCAAGTAGGGCAGATGCCAACAGAGATTACAACCTTACTTTAGTGTAAGACTTGATCTGGGCCCCATAATAGGACTCCCAATAGAATCAGTGGATGTGGGCATCTGGTGGAAGATGTCTTTAGTAAGTGTGACTCTTTGGGTTTTGTCTATATAAGGATAAGGGAGCCCTAGGGTTTAAAATTATTATTATTCTCTTCATTCCCATAGGAAAGACAAGAGGTGAAAAGATCCACGGAGCTTTCCATCACCAGAACACATATAGATCTCTGGCCGCATGACGGAGTCTCCTCACTTGGATCCATCGGTTGGTATTAGAGCCAAGTGTGGTACATTCTATCGGTTCAGATTTTAGAGAGGCAACATGAATATTAGCAGATCTAAGATCCTGCTTGAAGCCTCATACCTTGTCCTCGTTTCTGCAATGTAAACAGCAACGAAGGGCTCGTCTCTGTAGCGTAAACGAAGAAGAAGACTACTTTTTTTTTTTTTTTTGAAGTTGTGCGAGAATCAAGACACCAAAGATACAATAGACAAAGGAAAGAGTTTTTCTCCTTTGTCCTTTTCTACAAACACATCAGGCATTGTATTTTTTTTAGAAGGGCCATGTCGTCACTTTCCTCTTCATCTTATCTTTTCTGGACAAAAGACAAGGCAATCACGTGTAACGTGTAACGTTTTTCTTAATCGGCTTGAGATTTGCGTAGAGCCGAGTGAAGTCAAAAAAAATTTATAGGCCACTCCAACAACAACTCCTGTTCTTTTTCTCAGCGCACGCGTACTCCAGCATCAGGACAGCGTGATTGAAGTTTCAGCCTCGGTCAACGTAAAAATCTATCTACCTGGTTTTCTTTCTCTGTAACACCCCGATCCCCATTGAGCCGGATTAGTGGCTCATTAGTGTGTGTTTTGTTTTGTTTTAGTCTTTTGGATTTGGTTTTGGGCCTTGGATAGGTAGTTGAGTGACCTTTGACCTGGAATAGGTAGTTCTAAGTCCTTTTTCGTAATTTTGCTTTTGCTTTGCTTGCATCATATTTGCATCATCTTGGTGTCAGCGCGTGTATTTAGTTGAGCTCGTCATTTTCCGTAACTGAGTCAGATCCGTTTGAAGTCAATTGGGGAAGATGGACCTTCGTGTGACTTGAACTGTAATTAGCATAAACTTACCGGACTTTGACTTAACTTTCAAACCCTATATATTAAGTCATCCTCCAGGTGGCTCTCTCTCCTGTTCATTTCTTTTCCTCAACGTGCATGCAGAGGAGAATTCCAGGAGAAGCTCTCCACGTTCTCTCTCTCTCTTCTTTCCTTCTCTTGATCGATTGAGCTTTGGATTCCTTGTTTTGGATTGGGTTCTTTTCTTCTTCTCTCATCTCTGTGCTTAGTCTCTGTCTGTGGCTTTGGTGGTAAGTGGGTTCTCTCCCAACTCTCCCTTCTTCTTCTCCAATTGCAGCTCTTTTCCTTGTTGATGTGTCTTCATCTCATGCATGGTGTATTGCTTTGATTTGCTTTGATTTTTAGTGGATTTGGAGCTTGAGGTTGTGGATTGATAGAGCTTTGAGGCAAGTATAAGTACAGGCTTTGATAACACACATGGGTGCTCTGTTTGAATGCTTTGATTTCCATCTTCTTTAGTGTATCTGATGTTTACAGCCAATTTTTGTGAATTTGGAACCTTTGTGACTTGTTTTGAGACTTTTTTGTACCACATTTCAGTTTCTGTAACTATCCCGAATTCGTGTTCTGTATTGTACGGCTAAGCCGTAAATTTCTACGGCTCACTTTCCAGAGACTGAAATTTTGAGTTTTGTTCTACGGCTAAGCTACGGCTAAGCCGTAATTTGTTCTACGGCTGAGCCGTAAGCTAGCCGTGACCCAAACCGTAACTCAGCCGCGAATTAAATCTCTGATCAGTCGAAACTTTTCCAACACAGGACTCCTACGGTGTGGACTACGGCTAAGCCGTGAAATGCTACGGCCAAGCCGTGGATTGGGCTACGGCTAAGCCGTATACTGACTGTAGCTCAGCCGAAAGAGGCATCAGATCAGAGGTGAAAGATGACCAGTTCAGCTGTGTTTTGAATGGAACCATGGTTAAGCTGTAGTGCATAATACGTCGAGCGCGTAAGATGTCTCCGGCTCAACCATAGGTCCCTCATGGCTAAACCGTTAGGCATGGCAATTCTGAATTATAACTTAGGATAATGGTGAGACTTGTAGGGCTCAAATACAGGTTAATCACCCATGTAAACCGGCCCAATGGATTCCTTGGATCGCATGAAGAGTCTGTTAGGCTGTGACTTATTCATGTGAACGTTGATCACTGTTAAGCACCTCCCCATGGGTGTTGGTTTAAGGGACTTCGATGCACATAAGGATTTCATTGCAACACTAGGATGGCAACGGTGCATCGAATAACTTAAAACTACATCAACATGCACGGTTAGTGACAGTGAACAATTAGATTAGGGTTGGCTCGTAACGAACCTTGATTCCGTATTAATCTGAGATGCATTGCATATTGTTTATGGTTTTGCCCTCTGTTGTGTTAATCTATGTTTATGCATTCCGTAGTCATTTTTGTTTTCGTCCTGTATATCTGTTCTATGCTTCGTTCCGCACTATGCTTTGATCTATGCTGTGCTTTGGATTTATACCTATGCTCTGCTGGCTTTGTTTATCTCTGAGTTTGGGTATTCCCTGGTGGCTCTGCCCAGAGATTAACACGTGAGGATAAGATCCGGTCCTTGTCATCGGTGAGTCCAAAGCGGATAATCTCCCTTCTTTGGATTTGATTTGATTGGTGTTAGTCTGGCTCTACTCAGCCTCAGCCCTAGGATGCCCGACGGGGTTACCTCTGGCTTAGATCTCTGTATTTCTGTATTCACTGCAGTGTCGCTTTGTCTTGGGACCCCGGAACCCAGGAACCTGAGACCCACTTGTACCCTGGCCCGGTCAGTGGTGTTCTCCTCTGCTTTGTTTTGCTCTGCTCTCTATTGGAGAGAACATGGTTAACGTAGTAGCCACTTAGTCAGTCTTTCTATGTTGGATTCACATATCATGCTTTACTTCTACGCACGATTTGCTTAGCACACTAAGATGAAACTCTGAAATCATTATTCTATCATTTATTCAGCTTTGATACTATGAGTGTTTCATCTCTGCGACTTATATTTACTGGATCGTTGTATTCATTTGTGTTGTCTGTGGTGTTGCAGGCACAGATACCTTGCCCAGCTCCCCGGCGGTCGAGGAGGCTGCAGGGGCGAGTGTAGAGGCACCCTCCGGTCTGGCAGAGTGGGCCTGATCACTTCTGCCAAGTGCGTGCATGCATACCAGTGGCTTTTATTTCGAGTTTTGGTTTTTGGGGATTGTATTTGGACTTTGGACTTTGGACTTGTATTCTGTATATTTTGTATATATTGGTTTTGGTGTGTATTCGGTTTTCTATCAGTGTAGTTGTCTTTGTCGTTTCCGTATTTGTATTTGTTTTGGCTTCCGCTATTCTCCTTTGTTGCTTGCTATGATATCTACAGCTTCCGCGTTCGTCTGTTTCGCACGTGTTAGATCCCTTGTGTGTGTGCATCTGGACTGGGTTTAGATGCACGTGCACGGGAGTACGTGTGTCACCGGTTTAGCTTTTCGCTAACCCCCGATTTCTGGGCCCGGGTTGTGACATACGTATTGTATGGTATCAGAGCTTGCTAGTTATAAGCATGTAGGCATCTAAGATCGTGGTGAGATAACGCTATCAACTATTTGACTCGAGGTCTCATATGTTGATTTGGGGTTTGACTAACTCAGGGCATTTTATATTTGCGTGTTGTGTTTCTTTTTCTTTTTCAGGATGGCATCAGGATCAGGATCTCGGGATGAGAATCAACAGGGCCATAACGGTGATAGTGGATCAGTACCCCCACATATCAGTAGTGAGGAACGCATGATGATGATGATGCAGTCTATGCAGTCATTACAGGCACAGATGGCATCCATGGTAGATAGACAGAGTCAGGCTGCCGCAGTTGCATCACCCCGTGTAGATCAGCAGGTGATTTTCCAGCCTAAGGAATCAGACCCTAATGCTCTTTTTGACAAGTTCCGTACGCGAGGGGCGACCGAGTTCCATGGGATAGAGGATGCATTGCAGGCTGAGCAATGGTTGGAACAGACTGAGGAGCTATTTGATACGATTGTGTGCAGTAACAAGCAGAAGGTAGTTCTCACAGCCTCTATGCTTCGGAGTGTAGCCAAGACATGGTGGAGGAGTGTCAAGACTTCATTTCAGACTATGCCCAGTGCCACCGTTTGGGAGACCTTCAAGCAGCAATTCCGTCGGAAGTTCATGCCTCTCCACATTCAGCGAGCCAAGGAAGTGGAATTCTTCAACCTTCAGCAGAGACAGATGTCAGTTGCAGATTATGTACACAGGTTTACAGAGTTGTCTCACTTTGCAGAGGACATGGTGAACACTGAGCATAAGAAGGTGACTCGCTTCGTCAACGGTCTGAATCCGAGGCACAAACGCCACGTAGTTGCTTGCATGTGGCCGGCTACATTGGATGATGCTATTGACAGGGCCTATGATGCAGAGGCCATCTTCGAGGAGGAGCGAACTGAGGCTAAGAGGACGGCAGGTTTCAGTGGCAGAAGTCAGTTTCAGAAGAAGTTCAAGGGTAAGCAGGGCAGTTCGAGCAGTACTCAGGTAGTTTGTGGTCACTGTGGGAAGGATCACCCCACCGACAGATGTTGGAGGAAGAGTGGGGCTTGTTTCGGGTGTGGCTCTACGGATCACAGGCGGGCCCAATGCCCGAAGTTTCAGTCCTCTCCACAGACGAGACAGGCAGGACCTACAGCGCAGGGCAGATCTCAGCCAGCTCGCCCAGCCCAGAAGCAGAACCGCCAGACAGCCCGAGCCTATGCTGCTACACATGAGGGCGCAGAGGAAGCTACTGTCGTGGAAGGTAAAATTTTAATTTCTGATGCTGAAGCTTTAGCCTTATTTGACTCCGGGTCTACGCGTTCGTACGTAGCACCCCATTTTGCTGTGCAGCTTCGACAGCGACCCACACCGCTCCCGTACTTGTTGTTAGTATCCACTCCGGTTGGTAAGCGGGTGGAGTGCAGTGTTTTCTACCCTCAGTGTGATGTGCGGATAGCTGGTCATCAGCTCCCGGTAGACCTCGTGTTGCTCACGACACTGGATTTTGATGTGATCCTTGGTATGGACTGGCTTGCAAGATATCATGCGTGTATCAATTGCTACAGCAAGGCGATCTACTTTGATTTGGGCAGCGGATTTCGATTTGAGGGCAGCCAGACGAAGTGCCCAAGGCGTGTGATATCTGCCTGTAAGGCAGACAGGATGCTTCGCAGGGGATGTGAAGGATTTCTCGCGTTCATTTCAGAAAAGAACGATCAGCGACCGCTCAGTGAGATCCCAGTAGTTAGTGAGTTTCCGGATGTCTTTCCGGAGGATGTGCCAGGATTACCACCAGCTAGAGAGATAGAATTTGCTATTGACTTGATGCCAGGTACAGCACCCATCAGTAGAGCTCCATATCGTATGGCACCTGCAGAATTGTTGGAATTGAAGAAACAGTTGCAGGATCTGTTGGATAAAGGGTTCATACGCCCAAGTGTTTCACCTTGGGGAGCTCCTGTATTGTTCGTTAAGAAGAAGGATGGCAGTTTCCGGATGTGCATTGACTACAGGCAGTTGAATAAAGTGACTATCAAGAACAAATATCCATTGCCTAGGATTGATGAGTTGTTCGATCAGCTTCAGGGTGCAGCTTACTTCTCTAAGATTGACTTGAGGTCAGGATATCACCAGCTCAGGGTGAAGGATGAGGATGTTCCGAAGACAGCTTTCAGGACTCGGTATGGACACTACGAGTTCCTTGTCATGCCATTTGGTTTGACGAACGCACCCGCAGCTTTTATGGCATTGATGAATAAGGTGTTTACTTCCTTCTTGGACCAGTTTGTTGTGGTTTTCATAGATGACATATTGGTCTATTCGAAGACTGCTGAGGAACATACAGACCATTTGAGGAAAGCATTGCAGCTGCTTAAAGATCACAAGTTGTATGCAAAGTTGTCCAAGTGTGATTTCTGGTTAGAGCAAGTTGCATTTCTGGGTCATAAGATTTCTAGAGATGGATTGATGGTGGATCCAGCTAAGATTGAAGCAGTAGTCCATTGGCCCCGTCCTAGATCAGTGACAGAGATTCGGAGTTTTCTGGGATTGGCGGGATATTACCGCAGGTTTGTGCAGGACTTCTCGAAGATCTCAGCCCCGCTGACTCAGTTGACTTGGAAGAAGGTCCCGTATGAGTGGACAGAGAAGTGTGAGCGCAGTTTTCAGATGTTGAAAGAAAAGCTCACTACGGCGCCAGTGTTGACTCTCCCGGATGATAGTGAGGGATTTGTGATTTATTCCGATGCTTCTCGAGTTGGATTAGGCTGTGTACTGATGCAGAATCAGAAAGTGATTGCCTATGGTTCCAGACGGCTGAAAGAACATGAGAAGAACTATGCCACCCATGACTTGGAGCTAGCAGCTATTGTATTTGCACTGAAGTTGTGGCGACATTACTTGTACGGTGTGAAGTTCGAGGTCCATTCCGATCATCATAGTCTGCAGTACTTGTTTGACCAGCATGACTTGAATATGAGGCAACGGAGATGGTTGGAGTTCATCAAAGACTACGACTTTCCGATCAAGTACCACCCAAGCAAGGGGAATGTAGTTGCAGATGCACTTAGCAGGAGGACAGATAATCTTCAGGTGTTGGCAGGATTCTATATGCTTGTGCATGATCAGCCTGTTGAGGTTCGGATGGTAGGTAAATGGGTAACATTAGCAGCTACCGTCGTGTTTCAGCCTGAGGTGATTCAGCAGATCAAGGATCGCCAGTTTGAGGACCCCCTCCTGGTGAAGTTCAGGGATCGGATTGCAGATCGACCGGATTTCAGCCTGGTAGATGGAGTTTTATACTTCAGGAATCGATTGTGTGTTCCCGCGGTGGATGAGCTGCGAGATAAGTTGATGACAGAGGCGCACGATGCCCGATATGCGATGCACCCAGGGAGTACGAAGATGTACCGAAACTTGAAGGATAGATTTTGGTGGAACAATATGAAGCGGGAGATCGCAGGGTTCGTAGCCCGATGTTTGACCTGTCAGAGGGTAAAAGCTGACCATCAGCGACCTCCAGGATCATTGCATCCATTGCACACTCCACAGTGGAAGTGGGAGCACATTACGATGGATTTCGTCTTCGGTTTTCCGCCGACCAGTAGAAAGAACAATGCGATCTGGGTAATAGTGGACAGATTGACCAAGTCAGCACATTTCCTTCCGTTCAAGAAGGGGATGACATTCACAGAGATGGCCAGGAAGTTTGTTGACGAAATAGTCAGATTGCATGGCACTCCAGTTTCGATCGTGTCTGATCGCGATAGTCGTTTTGTGTCTTCATTCTGGAGAGCATTTCAGGAAGCTATGGGCACGAAGCTGAGTTTTAGTACGGCATACCACCCTCAGACTGATGGACAGTCGGAGCGTACCATTCAGACGTTGGAGGATATGCTCAGAGCTAGTGTGCTGAACTTTGAGAAGGAATGGGATACGCATCTGGCATTGTGTGAATTTGCCTACAACAACAGCTTCCACGAGAGCATTGGTATGGCACCTTACGAGGCTCTCTACGGACGCAGATGCAGGACTCCAGTGTGCTGGGAGGAAGTTGGAACAAGAAGTTTCCATGGTCCAACAATCATTGCTGAGACGACAGAGAAAGTGCAGAAGGTAATAGAGAATCTGAAGATTGCTCGATCTAGGCAGAAGAGCTATGCGGATACTCGGAGGAGACCTTTGGCATTCCAAGTCGGAGATTGGGTATTTCTTAAAGTTTCTCCGATGAAGGGCACAGTTCGATTTGGTCAGAAGGGCAAGTTAGCTCCGAGATATGTAGGACCGTTTGAAGTCAAGAGCCGAGTTGGAGATTTAGCTTATCGGTTGACGCTTCCAGTTGAGTTCTCCGGTGTGCACGATGTCTTCCATGTGTCGATGCTCCGTAAGTATGTGTCGGATCCGAGCCATGTGATTCGCTACGATGATATTCAGATTCAGCCTAATGCAACTTACGTTGAGCGTCCGCTTCGCATTGTTGGCACACGAGAGCAGATTCTCCGTACCAGGACTATCAGATGGGTTAAGGTGTTGTGGGAGCATCACGGTCCGGATGAGGCTACTTGGGAGCTAGAGGAGCAGCTAGCGCGCCAGTACCCCCAGCTCTTTGCGCAGGTAGGTAGTCATTCCGAGGACGGAATGATTCCTAGTGGGGGAGGATGTAACACCCAGATTCCCTTTGAGCCGGATTAGTGGCTCATTAGTGTGTGTTTTGTTTTGTTTTAGTCTTTTGGATTTGGTTTTGGGCCTTGGATAGGTAGTTGAGTGACCTTTGACCTGGAATAGGTAGTTCTAAGTCCTTTTTCGTAATTTTGCTTTTGCTTTGCTTGCATCATATTTGCATCATCTTGGTGTCAGCGCGTGTATTTAGTTGAGCTCGTCATTTTCCGTAACTGAGTCAGATCCGTTTGAAGTCAATTGGGGAAGATGGACCTTCGTGTGACTTGAACTGTAATTAGCATAAACTTACCGGACTTTGACTTAACTTTCAAACCCTATATATTGAGTCATCCTCCAGGTGGCTCTCTCTCCTGTTCATTTCTTTTCCTCAACGTGCATGCAGAGGAGAATTCCAGGAGAAGCTCTCCACGTTCTCTCTCTCTCTTCTTTCCTTCTCTTGATCGATTGAGCTTTGGATTCCTTGTTTTGGATTGGGTTCTTTTCTTCTTCTCTCATCTCTGTGCTTAGTCTCTGTCTGTGGCTTTGGTGGTAAGTGGGTTCTCTCCCAACTCTCCCTTCTTCTTCTCCAATTGCAGCTCTTTTCCTTGTTGATGTGTCTTCATCTCATGCATGGTGTATTGCTTTGATTTGCTTTGATTTTTAGTGGATTTGGAGCTTGAGGTTGTGGATTGATAGAGCTTTGAGGCAAGTATAAATACAGGCTTTGATAACACACATGGGTGCTCTGTTTGAATGCTTTGATTTCCATCTTCTTTAGTGTATCTGATGTTTACAGCCAATTTTTGTGAATTTGGAACCTTTGTGACTTGTTTTGAGACTTTTTTGTACCACATTTCAGTTTCTGTAACTATCCCGAATTCGTGTTCTGTATTGTACGGCTAAGCCGTAAATTTCTACGGCTCACTTTCCAGAGACTGAAATTTTGAGTTTTGTTCTACGGCTAAGCTACGGCTAAGCCGTAATTTGTTCTACGGCTGAGCCGTAAGCTAGCCGTGACCCAAACCGTAACTCAGCCGCGAATTAAATCTCTGATCAGTCGAAACTTTTCCAACACAGGACTCCTACGGTGTGGACTACGGCTAAGCCGTGAAATGCTACGGCCAAGCCGTGGATTGGGCTACGGCTAAGCCGTATACTGACTGTAGCTCAGCCGAAAGAGGCATCAGATCAGAGGTGAAAGATGACCAGTTCAGCTGTGTTTTGAATGGAACCATGGTTAAGCTGTAGTGCATAATACGTCGAGCGCGTAAGATGTCTCCGGCTCAACCATAGGTCCCTCATGGCTAAACCGTTAGGCATGGCAATTCTGAATTATAACTTAGGATAATGGTGAGACTTGTAGGGCTCAAATACAGGTTAATCACCCATGTAAACCGGCCCAATGGATTCCTTGGATCGCATGAAGAGTCTGTTAGGCTGTGACTTATTCATGTGAACGTTGATCACTGTTAAGCACCTCCCCATGGGTGTTGGTTTAAGGGACTTCGATGCACATAAGGATTTCATTGCAACACTAGGATGGCAACGGTGCATCGAATAACTTAAAACTACATCAACATGCACGGTTAGTGACAGTGAACAATTAGATTAGGGTTGGCTCGTAACGAACCTTGATTCCGTATTAATCTGAGATGCATTGCATATTGTTTATGGTTTTGCCCTCTGTTGTGTTAATCTATGTTTATGCATTCCGTAGTCATTTTTGTTTTCGTCCTGTATATCTGTTCTATGCTTCGTTCCGCACTATGCTTTGATCTATGCTGTGCTTTGGATTTATACCTATGCTCTGCTGGCTTTGTTTATCTCTGAGTTTGGGTATTCCCTGGTGGCTCTGCCCAGAGATTAACACGTGAGGATAAGATCCGGTCCTTGTCATCGGTGAGTCCAAAGCGGATAATCTCCCTTCTTTGGATTTGATTTGATTGGTGTTAGTCTGGCTCTACTCAGCCTCAGCCCTAGGATGCCCGACGGGGTTACCTCTGGCTTAGATCTCTGTATTTCTGTATTCACTGCAGTGTCGCTTTGTCTTGGGACCCCGGAACCCAGGAACCTGAGACCCACTTGTACCCTGGCCCGGTCAGTGGTGTTCTCCTCTGCTTTGTTTTGCTCTGCTCTCTATTGGAGAGAACATGGTTAACGTAGTAGCCACTTAGTCAGTCTTTCTATGTTGGATTCACATATCATGCTTTACTTCTACGCACGATTTGCTTAGCACACTAAGATGAAACTCTGAAATCATTATTCTGTCATTTATTCAGCTTTAATACTATGAGTGTTTCATCTCTGCTACTTATATTTACTGGATCGTTGTATTCATTTGTGTTGTCTGTGGTGTTGCAGGCATAGATACCTTGCCCAGCTCCCCGGCGGTCGAGGAGGCTGCAGGGGCGAGTGTAGAGGCACCCTCCGGTCTGGCAGAGTGGGCCTGATCACTTCTGCCAAGTGCGTGCATGCATACCAGTGGCTTTTATTTCGAGTTTTGGTTTTTGGGGATTGTATTTGGACTTTGGACTTTGGACTTGTATTCTGTATATTTTGTATATATTGGTTTTGGTGTGTATTCGGTTTTCTATCAGTGTAGTTGTCTTTGTCGTTTCCGTATTTGTATTTGTTTTGGCTTCCGCTATTCTCCTTTGTTGCTTGCTATGATATCTACAGCTTCCGCGTTCGTCTGTTTCGCACGTGTTAGATCCCTTGTGTGTGTGCATCTGGACTGGGTTTAGATGCACGTGCACGGGAGTACGTGTGTCACCGGTTTAGCTTTTCGCTAACCCCCGATTTCTGGGCCCGGGTTGTGACATTCTCCTTTGCACATTATAGGTTGGGTCAGGTGGACTCAACCCAACCCAGATCAGATCCAACCAATTTAAGTGCTGACGCAGATACGTTGGTGCATGCGTGACGACGTTGATGCTGATGCAAAAATCGTATGACTAACACAGGCAGGGGCGCGGATCACCGTTAAATCTTCAAACTGCGATATCTTGGCCATCCGGAGTCAGATTGACGATCCGTTTGCTCCTACGGAATCATTGCAAGCAGATCTACGCATTAATAGCAAAAGGAAGACAATCCAGTGATTCAGATAAAAGGGTGATATTTTTCCCTCATATGGTCAGTGGTATCTAATCCATCCTTTAATTAAAAATAAATAAAAATCATGTCTTCCAAATCAGCCTTGCATGATCTTGCAAAGGCTGATATTTTTCATAGGAAGAACTTAGCCGTGTGGAAGCATCCGACAGAAGCATTGTTGCACTTTGACGGATTAACTTAAGTGATTGAATCTGATCTGGTCCCTAAGCCTGCTGATGATGCCCCTAAGGAGGACTATGAATTATATGCGCAATGGGTCTTTGATAACAAATTAGCGAGGCATTTATTGATCAGATTCATGTCCAGTGAGTTAGTGAAACAGTTTGAGCACTTCATCACAGCAAAATAAATCTGGGACTATGCCATGGACAAGTATGATGAAACCTCCAAATCTCATCTGATAGAAGCATGTAACGCATATGTCAATTATAAGATGCCAGATGGGTCATCTATAAGGGATCACATTGACAAAATGTTGGTCCGACATAGTAATCTTGCAGCCTTGGAAAAGAAAATAGACGAAGATTTTCAGATCATGTACTTGCTGATGAGTCTTCCACCTTCGTGGGAAAATGTGTCTCAAACCCTTAGCCTTCAAAAGTGTGTAACCTTTAGTGAGGTTGAAGTAAAATTACTTGCTGAAGGATAAAGACAGGCTGCCCGTGGTATAATACCTACAAATTCTGCTATGGTTGCTAAAGCTAAGAGTTATAATGGTGCTTTAATTGCCAATGTAAAAAATAAAAAGAAATTTAAAGGCAATCCAAAGCGGAAAGGGCCTAAAAATGGTGTTTGCTTTAATTGTGGGAAGCGTGGATACTTTAGTTCTCAATGCAGAAAGAAAAAGGGTGAGAATAGCCAGCAAAGTAAAGTGACCAAAGAACACGAAGATTATGTTGAGATGGTCACTGAGTCTATGATGGTGGACACCAATGACAAGAATTAGTGGATTGATTCTGGAGCCACCAGACACATATCAAGGACCAAGGCTGGATTTATCGAATTCAAAGATATGAAACCCGGAGAACAAAGTATATACATGGGGAATGAAACATTCTGTGATGTGTTGGGGATAGTGAAAATCAAAATTCCTTTACCAATAGGCAAATCCCTTTATCTCTCCGATGTCTTCTTTGCTCCCGCGATGAGGAGGAGCATTATCTTTGTGAGCTAGTTGGATTCGAAATTAGATTCAAAGACAATGAGGTTACTATTGGAATGCACGGTAAAGTTTTATTCTATGGTTTTCTTTCTGAAAAATTGTATTTGCTGGATATTCTTCATAATGAAATAACATCCACTTCTAATTATTCTATGTGTGTGAATGTATATATGAATGGTTTGGCAATGTTATGGCATTTGAGATTATGCTACATTAATAAAAACAGAATCAGTAGAATGGTTAAAGATGGACTTTTACCAGACCTAGGTAAAATTGAATACCCCATGTGTGAACCATGCATAAGTGGGAAGATGGTCAAGAAACCATTTCTAAAAGGAACTCGAAGTTCTGAAATATTAGCCATAATTCATTTAGACATATGTGAACCATTGAATGTACACAATAGAACTGGAAAGGACTATTTCATGACATTCATTGATGACTACAGCAGATATGGGTATGTATACCTAATTAAACATAAATATGAGGCTTTAAAAATGTTCTAAACACATGCTGCTGAAGTCCAAAATCAAAAGTGCCAGAAAATAAAGAGGATTAGGTCTGCTAGAGGGGGTGAATACACTTCCGAATTATTTAAAGAATATTGTGCACGTGAGGGAATCATTCATGAATATTCAATTCCATATACCCCACAGCAAAATGGCATGACCGAGAGGAGGAATAGGACCTTAATGGATATGGTAAGGTCAATGATCAGCTATGCGAGTCTTCCGTTGTATTTGTGGGGAAAAGCATTAAACACTGCACAATATATTTTAAACAGAGTACCCTCTAAGAGTGTGCCCAAGATCCCATATGAGTTATGGACTGGTAACAAACCAAAATTAGAACATGTGAGAGTTTGATGCTGCCCTGTACACGTCCTGCTACCAACACAGGAAAGGCATAAACTGCAAGCAAAAACGAAGAAAAATTGTTCTTTCATTGGCTACCCATTACATTCTAAAGGATATCGTGTGTATGATCACGATAATAGGAAAATCATGGAATGCCGAGATGTGTTTTTCCTTGAGGATCGGACGGTCAGTCCTAGAGTAAGACCACAGAGTGTGGAATTATATGAATCTCTATGGGTAAGGGGGTTCAAACAAGTGGGTGTTCCAACGAAGAGGACGTTGGACCTAGAATTCTTTGCCAGGGCCCACTTGAGGTGATTGAACAACTCGATGAGCCAGTTGGCAGGACAATTTGGGCGAGGAAACAACCGGCATATTTAGATGATTATGGTAGTTTATTGGAAACCGTGTAAGATATAGATCTAACCTCCTACTCTCAAGCGGTCAAAGCGCAAGATGCGCAGTGTTGGCTAGAGGCTATGAGAAAGGAGATGGAATCAATTGAAAAGAACCAAGTATGGCAATTAGTAGATCTACCTAAAGATCGGAAAACCATTGGATGTAAATGGGTTCTTAGAAAGAAATTTAAAAAGTATGGATCTTTGGATAAATATAAAGCACGGTTAGTAGTTAAGAGATTCACACAAGTGAAAGGAATAGATTAAGAGGAGACATTTTCTCTGGTCGTAAAATTCCAATCCATACGAACCTTAGTAGCATTGGTAGCATGTTGTGACCTTGAATTGCACCAGATGGATGTGAAAACAGCATTCTTGAACGGCGAATTAAAAGAAGAAATTTATATGAAACAACCCGAGGGTTTTGTAGTGCAAGGTCATGAGGACAAAGTATATAAACTTAATAGCGCATTATATGGATTGAAACAGGACTCAAGACAATGATACAGAAAATTTCATCAGGCCATATATGAAATTGGATTTGTCCCTAATAGTGCTGACACATGTTTCTATATTAAAAGGAGTGGAGTAATTATTTATATTTGTCATTATATGTGGATGACATTTTGATCGCTAGTAATAAATTGGAAGTCATAAATGAAATCAAACAATGGTTAAAGTCAAGATTCGAGATGAAAGACATGGGTGAAATAGAGTATGTCCTTGGCATTGAAATAACCCGTGATCGTCCGAATAAGATATTGATTTTATCACAAAAATCCTATTTGGAAGCTGTGTTAAAAAGGTTTGATATGACTAATTGTAAACCAATTGATACTCCCACCTGCAGGAGCACAAAATTGTCAAGCAATCAAGGACCCACAAATGAGCAAGACAGGGAAATGATGAGATCAAAACCTTATGCTCAAATTGTGGGCAGTATCATATATGCGATGTTATGTACAAGACCAGACCTCACATTCACCGTGGGTCTCGTAAACAGATTCCTAAGTAACCTAAGATTACCGCATTGGTATGCAGTTAAGAGGATTCTACGGTACATCAAAGGAGCAATGAATCTTTGCCTATGTTATCAAGGTGAAGTCCTGGAACTGCGTGACTACTCTAATGCAGATTGAGTCGGTGATTTAGACCAGAGAAAGTCAACAATCGGTTATGTGTTTACCCTCGGAGGACGTGCAATTTCTTGAGGTAGCAAGAAACAGACCTCCACGGCTATATCAACAGCCGAAGCAAAGTATATAGCTTGCAGTTCAGCAGTCTAGGATGCTCTTTGGTTAAAATACTTCATGTGTGATTTGGAGGTAATAAATGAGAAGGAGCCTGTCCCAATGAGCATAAACAATACGTCGGCCATTTCTATGGTGAATGAGCAAAGGATTAACAGCCAATCAAAACGTGTTGAAATAAAATATCACTTTGTTAGAGAGAAGGTTGAAAAGAATGATGTAGAAATTTTGTATGTGCCTTCAGAAGAATTAATGGCTGATGCTCTCACCAAGGCTTTGTATGCAGAGGTTTTTACAAGGCATGTGATGCGTATGGGACTGAGAAATGTTTAATGTACATAGCATTCGTGCCAAGTGGGAGATTGTAGGAAATCATGTGGCCCGCATGCCACGGGTCCTACGTCAGATCAAGCAGGGCAGATGCCAACAGAGATTGCAACCCCACTTTAGTGTAAGACTTGATCTGAGCCCCACAATAAGACTCCCAATAGGATCAGTGGATGTGGGCTTCTAGTGGAAGATGTCTCTAGTATGTGTGACTCTTTGAGACTTGTCTATATAAGGATAAGGGAGCCCTAGGGTTTGGGATTATTACTATTCTCTCCATTCCCATAGGAAAGACAAGAGGCGAAAAGATCCACGGAGCTTCCCATCACCGGAACACACATAGATCTTTAGCCGCGTGACGGAGTCTCCTCATCCGGATCCATCAAAATAGGATCAAGAAATAGAAGATTTCATGACAAACTTTTCGAATAAGGTATCATGCAAGCCTCGTGAAAAAACTCTTGCATTAAAAAAAACACAAAACAAAAGGGTTGACAACGTTGATCAAAAGATGGTAGAGACAAACCCTTCACAAAGAAAGGCAAAAAATGAAGATGTGTATTTAATGAGAAACAAGCCAACTCATCTATTAGATCTTACAATTTTTCTCAAAAATCACTACAGATCATCACAAGACAATTCAACTGATTTCAAAAGATCATATTGTTAACGTTTTCTATATTGATTTCATCTTTAGGGATTAATCATTGACATTAAAAGATTGAAATCTATTAGTACAAAGACAACAATTAAAGCATCTAATGGTCCGATCACAAATCTGAGCTAAATGAAAATATCAGAAAAAGCAACACCTCCAATCATGGGCGGCATTAGGAGGCCCGCTAGGGCCATGCCCCCCTGTTCACACCCACCCCCCCCCCCCCCCCCCCCCCCCCCCTTACCTCCAACGTTAAATACTGGAAATATAATCTTGGTTTCCAAAAAAGAACAAAATAATAGCTAGTTTTAGGGGAAAATTACATGAAAGAAGGGAATGAAAAGAAGGAAAGAAGAAAGAAAATAAAATAAAAGAAGGGATTAGTTATAAATTAAAAACTATTTATCCAAATTTAGAGTCGTCGTTGCCACTTATATACCTTGATTTGAGATTGTGATAGTTTGATTGGAGAGAGGCGTAGAGCTTGGATTGTTGGGGCTTGGAGTCTGTGAAACTATTTGAAGTTGTTGTTTCATCTCAAGTGCAAGAAGAAGGGCTGAAGAAAACAACCCTTCTTTCACTTTATTCATTTACTATTATAAACATACTAATTCTCTATGCACCATTTTTTCTTTTTAGTCTTGAAGCTTATACTTGAAATCTAACCCATTTAAAATTACTTCTTAACTATATTCTACTAGTACAAAAAAAAGTTTAAATTGATTGCAATTATATCCATCATAGATAGAGAATTTTTTTTTTGTTTTTTAATGTTTAATTTTATTATTAATAAATATAGATCAAATGGTTTGAAATTGCAATAAATTACCTGTTTTTATATAAAAGTATGTATAAACTAGAGGATGGTTTTCTTTTTCCTTATATAGTTACAATTGTTATTGTACTAATCATCCATGCTTCACTTTTCAATCAATGGAGCTCATTATTGAAATCCAACTTGCTCCAAATCACTTTCTAATTATGCTGTATTAATATGAGAAATCTTAATCCAATGGGAGTTATATCCATTATAGATTAAAAAAACTTTGGCTCGAGACAAAAATTCAAAGTTTTGCCCCTACCTCCAATCTACTTCTATGAGGAAAAGACTGCCTCAAGCTTCCAAGACATGCAAAGAGAACAGAGATAGAAAGAAAAATTAGATATTTGAGCGATTGGTATTCGACTTAAAGGACATGATGAGTTCTCTGTAGGGTTTAAAAGATAGAGGTGGTATTTCAACATCGACTTTTGCTCAGCTTACGAGGCAAAAAAAAAATAAAATAAAAAATAAAAGATTTCCAAAATACCCCCGCCCCTTTTTCTCCCCCACACCCTTTCCCTCTCCCTCCCTACCTCCCTACTCTCTGCTCCCCTTTCCCACCTCTCTCTCCGGCTGGCAACGAGCTTACGGTGGAGCGGGCTCTCCCTCTCCTCCTCTTCCTCTTCCTTTTCCTCTTCCTCGACTTTCCTCTATTCTCTAGTGTCACGACCCGAGCCCAGAAATCGGGGGTTAGCGAAAAGCTAAACCAGTGACACACGTACTCCCGTGCACGTGCATCCAACCCCAGTCCAGATGCACACACACAAGGGATCTAACACGTGCGAACTAAGCGTACGCGGAAGCTGTACATATTATAGCAAGTAACAAAGGAAAATAGCGGAAGCCAAAACAAATGCGGAACAGAAAAGTCAAAGCTAAATAAAATACAAGAAAACCAGATACAAGTCTGGGTACACGACAAAATCAAGATGTACAAATATACAGAGTACAAAGTCCGAAGTCCAAAGTATAAAATACATAGCCTCAAAACCAAAACCAAAAGCCACTGAAGATATGCATGTACGCACTCGGCAGAGATGATCAGGCCCACTCTGCCAAACCGGAGGGTGCCTCTAAACTCGGCCCTGCAACCTCCTCGACCGCCGGGGAGCTGGGCAAGGGATCTGTGCCTGCAACACCACAGACAACACAGTGAATACAACGATCCAGCAAATACAAGTAACAGGGATGAAACACTCATAGTATCAAGTTGAATAATGACAGAATAGAAGTTACAGAGTTTCATCTTAGTATGCTAAGCAAATCGTGTATAGAAGTAAAGTATGATAAGTGAATCAAAGCATAGAAATACTGAATTAAGTGGCTACTACGTTAACCATATTCTCTCCAATAGAGAGCAGAGCAGAGCAGATGAGAACACCACTGACCGGGCCAAGGGTACAAGTGGGTCTCGGTTTCCTGGGTTCCGGGGTCCCAAGACAAAGCGACACTGCAGTGATACAGAGATACAGAGATCTAAGCCAGAGGTAACCCCGTCAGGCATCCTAGGGCTGAGGCTGAATAGAGCCAGACTAATACCAATCAAAGCAAATCCAAAAGAAGGGAGATTATCCGCTTTGGACTCACCGATGGCAAAGACCGGATCTTATCCTCACGTTTTAATCTCTGGGCAGAGCCACCAGGGAATACCCAAGATATACAAAGCCAGAAATATACAAAGCATAGCCAAAATACAGATCAGAACATAGATTAAGTCAAAGCACAACATAGATCAAAGCATAGTGCAGATTGAAGAATAAGACAGATATACAGGACGAAAGCAAAATGACCTCGTAATGCATAGACATAGATTTGCAGAACAGAGGGCAAAACTGTAAGCAATATGCAATGCATCTCAGATTAATACGGAGTCAAAGTTCATTACAAGCCAGCCCTAATCTAGTTGTTCACTGTCACTAACCGTGCATGTTGATGTAGTTTTAAGTTATTCAATGCACCGTTGCCATCCTAGTGTTGCAATGTAATCCTCACGTGCACCGAAGTCCCTTAAACCAACACCCATGGGGAGGTGCTTAACAGTGAATCAACGCTCACATGAATGAGTCACAGCCTAACAGACTATTCATGCGATCCAAAGAATCCATTGGGCCGGTTTACGTGTGTGGTTCCTTGTATATATAAGCCCTACAAAGTCACACCATTATCCTAAGTTTTATTTCGGATTTGCCATGCCTTATGGTTTAGCCATGGGTGACCTACGGATTAGCCGAAGACATCATACGGGCTAGCCATAACATGCACTACGGCTTAACCGTGGTTTCCTTCAAAACACAGCTAAACTGGTCATCTTCCACCTCTGATCTGATGCTTTTTACGGCTGAGCTACGGTCAGTATACGGCTTAGCCGTAGACCAATCCACGGCTTAGCCGTAACAATCCACGGCTTAGCCGTAGCCACACCGTAGGAGTACTGTATCGGGAAAGTTTCGACTGATCAGAGATTTAATTCACGGCTGGGTTACGGTTGGGTCACGGCTAGCTTACGGCTCAGCCGTAGGACCATCTACGGCTTAGCCGTAGCCTAGCCGTAGAACAAAATTCAAATTTCAGGTCTCTGGAAATCAAGCCGTAGAAGTTTACGGCTTATCCGTACAATATAGAAACAAAATCGGGCTGAATACAGAAGCTGGAATTTGGTACAGAAACGTTCCAAAACAAGCTCAATTAATCTCTACATCTTAGAACTGGGCTGTAAAACATTTTATACAAAGAATAAGAATGAATCAAAGCAATCAAACAAAACACCCATATGTGTTAAACAATCCTGTACTTATACTTGCCTCAAAACTCTGTCAATCCACTGAATCAAGCTCCAAATCAACTAAAATCAAAGCAAATCAAAGAAATAAACCATGCATGAGATGAAGACACAGCAACAAAGAAAGAGAGATGCAATTGGAGAAGAAGAAGGAAGAACCCACTTACCTAAAGCAAAGACAGAGATGGAAAAGAGGAAGAAAACCCCAAATCAAGATGGGTGCAAATCCCCCAACTCCAACCAAAAACGAGAAGAGAAGAGAAGAAGAGAAATGAACGTGGCTCCTTCTGGAGTTGCATGCAACGACTAAGGCAAATGGAATGAGCAAGAAAGAGACACCTGGGCTCATGACCTGTATATATAGGTTTTGGAGTTTAAGTCAAAGTCCGAAGAATTTAAACTATTTACAGTTCAAGTCACACGAAGGTCTAACTTCTCCAATTGACTCCAAATGGGTCTGACACAGTTATGGAATATAACGAGCTCAACAAAATACACGTGCTGACACCGAGATGATGCAAAGATGATACAAGCAAAGCAAAAGCAAAATTACGAAAAAGGGCTTAGAACTACCTATCTCAGGTCAAAGGTTACTCAACTACCTATCCAAGACCCAAAACCAAGTCCGAAAGAACAAAACAACAGAAAAACACACTAATGAGCCACTAATCCGGCTCAAAGGGGATCGGAGTGTTACATCTAGGGAGGAAAGAAAGAGGGAGAGGGGAGTGATATGGTCTTTTTTGGGACTCCGAGCTAAAGTGCTCAAAAGCTAAACCACCGCTCAAAAAGAAAAAAGAAAAGAAATGGAGATGATCTCAGAAGGGAGATCACACTTGATAATGGAAAAGAGTTTTGTGTTGATAAATTTTTCGATGCTGGTTTATTAAGAGTTAATTCAACTAAATACAAAAGACTGCATAACATGCCCCACTTACTCTAGACTCCCACAGTTTCAACCAATTCCTTGCGTGGGAAGTTTCAACCAACTCCCTAAGTGGGGGAGGTGTTTGACTGATTCAAAGTAGTAAAGTAAATAACAACCGAAAGTAATCAAATAAAAAACAACATCCTGGAACTAGTGGGCCCCTGATCATGCAGAAGTGCCCCATGCACTTCATGATGAGATTATATCACATCTCAGGGAGAGTAAGAATCGAGGAAGAGGAAGAGGGAGAGAAGGGAAGGAGAGGGAGAGCCCCCCTCCGCCATCGAAGCTTGGAGCCAGCTGGAGAGCGAGGTGGCGAAGGGGAGGAGAGAGGAGGGAGGGAAAGGAAAGGGGTGTGGGGAGAGAAGGGGGTGAAGGTATTTTGAAAAAATTTTAAAATTTTTTATTTTTTGCTGTGTAAACTGAGTAAAAGTTGATATTAAAATAGAAGCTCTCTTAAAAAATCATGGACTTGGCCATGACAGCGTCTAATCTATAGTGACTCGAACTCGACCCATCCCTTGTAGGAATGGCAACGGGGCAGAACTCATACCCGACTCGATTGAAATTCTTGCAATACCATACCCACACCAACCCATGGTTGGTTAGATGCTTGCCGTACCAAAACCGGCCCATGACAAATACAGGTTGAGTCGGATTGGGTTTGATTTGGGCTTGACTATGGTTTATTATATTTGTTGGAAAATTATTAAAAATAGAGGATTTTATTGGAAAAATCCTCTTAAAGCCACTCTATACCAAAAAGAGCCTTAAAGATATGATTCCACAATATTAGTCGTATGCGTCCTTTTTCATTTAAGTTTTTAGAATCTGATTTGGGAGGGGATATTTCCCCTTACCTATGTACATGAGCAGGGATATCTTCGCTTGTTTTTTTTCTTTTTCTTCTTTATCTTCCTTTCTGCTCCGCTGGTTTTTTTACTTCTTATTCTTCGTCTTCCTCCATCCTCCGACTTCAACTCAAGTTCCAACATAAACCAAATGACCTAATTCCATAAATCCAATGACCTAATTCTAATATACTACACTCACTCATGAAACCCAAAACTATTAAACTAAACCCAAGTCCTCATCTCCCTTACCAACCAACCAACATATTATTTCTTTGTCTCATCTTTCTCTTTTCCTTTCCCTTAAACTCACCAGAACCCATCATCATCATTTATCTTTACTTTTTTCTCTTCTCTCATATTTCTCCAACCTTCAAAGCTCTAGATCTCTCTATCCCCTTCGAAGAGATTGCTTCCACATCCTTCTTTTATCTTCACCTAGGGCTTTTGGAAATAGCGCTTATGATTAGTAATCCTTTATTTTTTTTAAAATTTTTTTATTTATCCATGGGGATATTGGGCTTGGAGGAAGGAGGAGAAAGAAAAAGGAGGAGGAAGAAGAAAATATGAGCAAACCAAAACCTAGCTAGCACAGAAGAAAAAAATGAGCAAAAAAGGAAGGAAGAAAAAGGAAAATAAAGTAAGGGTGGGGATATTCTCGCTCGTGTACGTAGTGGATATCCACACTCATGTATGTGGAGAAGGAAGATATCCCCACTCATGTTAGATAATCCAAACTCATCTATTACTTTTCTGAAGAAAAAAGTGGAAAAGGAAAGATAAGGAAAAAAAAAGTGAGAACACGGATATTTCCATTTATGTACGTAAGTTAGTGGGGATATTCCCGTTTAACTTAGATTCTAAAAATTTAAGCTAAAAAAAACCCTTAAGACTAGTGTGGTGGAATCATATCTTTGAGGTCTTTTGTTGGTATGGAGTAACTCTAAAACAACCTATGACCTCTAATCATTGCCACTTGAATTATTGATCTTTCATATATAAAAAAATACGTATTGCAAGTGTAAATAGCTTTACATGAAAAATCGTTCAATACCGTCTTGAATCGTACGATACGATACGAATTGTATGAATCCCACGAATCTTCCGTGGTCTTTTCAAAAGGCTTGGCATACGCGGCATAGGGTATCCAGGGTCAAAGCTCCGGAAACGCTACAGTCTCTTCAAAAGAAAAAGGCAAAAGAAAAATGCAGGAAGCCAAGAAGCTTCCTTTCTTATTTATATTTGCATACCCTATGCTTCTCAGTCACAGACGAAGTAGAAACGGCGCAGGAAGCCAAGACAGCAGCGACGAAGCCAAGAAGCTTGCCTTTCTTTCTCAGTAGCAGGAAGCCAAGAAGCTTGTCTTTCTTAGTCGCAGAAGGCCAAGAGCCCTCGACGGCGACGAAGCAGCGACAATCGGAGGACCCAGATGTATGTATTTTTTCCTGGTTGATGCTCTGCCTCTGCGTTTGTGTTTTTAAGTTTTTCTTCTCGTCTCGCCTTTATTGGGCTCTTCACTCTTCGTGTTTTTTTTTATTTTTTTCACGGCTCTTTGGGCTCATAGAAAGCATACGGTGGGCAAGATAAAATCTTAGACGTGTCTTTATCTCATCTGGAAGTGGGGCCCATTAATGAGGTTTCTCTCTTTTGTGTTTTTATTCTTCTCTTATCGTGGAAGAAGACCACTCTTTTTACGTTTTTATCATTGGATTGAGCTTATCAACAGCATTTTGCTGATGGGCATCATCAAATCCAATCATCATAATATTTGCTGCCATCACCCATCTTCTCATCCATCAGTGGGCCATCAATGAGCTGCTTTTTTTTTTTTCATCTTTTATTAGTTGGAAGAAGACCGGCCACTCTTTTCTTTTTTTTACGTTTTTATCTATTGGTGGGGCTCATCTACAGCATTTGCTGATGGCATAACAAATCAAATCATCAGAATATTATGATGCCATCACCAATTTTTCTCATTCATCAGAAGACGACTCTATCCTTTTTTTTCTTTTTCATCACTTGGTGAGGCGTGAGGGCTCATGGACAGCATTTTGTTGAAAAAGTATCATCAAATGAATCCAATTGCGTTTTTTTTTTTTTTGTGAGGCCTGTCTTTTAAAAATAAAATAAAATTATGAGGCCTATTAAGAATTGAGAAATCCATAGATAGCTCATGGTTTAAAGTTGCCAATTCTCTCTTTTAGTCTTTTGAATTGTTTTTTCCTCATGAATATGTTGGCCTGCTGTGAATATTGTCTTCTAACTTCCAATGACCTTTTCATGATTTTAATATTTTTTTTCCATGGAATTATGTAAACTATGATGATGATTGAATGGTCACCATTTTTTTTTTATATATATTCTTTTTTACAGTTATGGGTAGGCCGAAAAAAGGGGGAGGAAATAACCCAACTGATGATGATGATGACCCTGCATGGAGTTATTGTTCCAGGGTAAACCCAAATAGCCACTTGAAGGTCAGATGTAATCTTTGTGAAAAGGAGATGTGTGGTGGAGTGTTTCGTATGAAGCACCATTTAGCCCGAACAAAACAAAATATTAAGGCATGCACTCATGTTGGTGATGATGTAGCAAATCTCTTTAAGAAATTATTAGAAGATAACAAACATGATAAGGAGAAAAAAAAAGATAACATGTATGATATTGGGCGTTCATCAGATTATGATTTTCAATATAATGATGAAGTGATTGAAGTAGCACAAGATCAAAGAAAAAACAAAGGCCCAATGGATGGCTTTGTGGTTAAAGGAAAAAATCCAAAACAATCAACACTCAATCACATTTGGAAAAAAGGAGATAGAGATAGTGTTGTATTGGCAATATGTAGATTTTTTTATGCTAATGCATTGCCTTTCAATGTTGTTGAAAGTCCATTTTTTGCTCCAATGATGGAGGCAGTGGCTTCATTTGGACCAGGGTTGAAACTCCCAAGTTATCATGAAGTGAGACACACTTTTCTCCAAAAGGAAGTGCAACTTATTGAGAAATCATTGGATCAACATAGAAAAAAATGGAGTCAATATGGTTGCACATTGATGATGGATGGGTGGACCGATGGAAAGAATAGAAGCATCACAAATTTTTTGGTTAATAGCCCGTGTGGTACTGTTTTTATTAAATCTGTGGATACATCTTCAATTTCTAGAAATGCACAAAATATGTTTGAGTTGATAGATTCAGTTGTTGAAGAAATTGGAGAAGAGCATGTTGTGCAAGTGGTGACGGATAGTGCTGCAGCTCTAGTGAAAGCGGGTGAATTGTTAATGGAGAAGAGAAAAAAATTATTTTGGTCACCATGTTCAGCACATCTACTTGACTTGATGCTAAAAGATATTGGAAAATTGCCCACTCATGCCACAACAATTGCAAAGGCAAGGAAGATTTCAGTTTTTATCTATACACATACATGGGTGTTAAATTTAATGAGAAAGTATACAAAGGGAAGAGGGCTCATAAGAGCCGCTATCACCCGTTTTGCTACAAACTTTTTGACATTGAAAAGTATTCATGATCAAAGAGTTGAATTACGGTCAATGTTTGCTTCAAAAGAATGGGAAGAGAGTTCATACTCCACTCAAGTTGATGGAGTGAGCGTGAGAGATATTATCTTGGCAGACCAAGACTTTTGGCCTTCCATTAAATATTTCATCAAATGTGTTGCCCCTTTAGTAAAAGTCCTTCGCTTGGTTTACTCCGATAAAAGACCATTAATGGGATACATTTACGAAGCAATAGACTGGGCCAAAGAGGCTATTGCCAAAAATTGTGACAATTTGAAGGAGCAATATGATCCCATATGGAGAATCATAGATTCAAGATGGAACCTGCAGTTACATTGCCCCTTGCATGCAGCCGCGTATTTTTTAAATCCTGCATTTCAATACGATGAGAAATTTAATGCTGATTTGAAAGTTAAGAAGGGATTGTATGACACGTTGGAGCGATTTGTTCAAGATAGGAGAACTCGGATTCTTGTTGATGAACAAATTGACCATTTCAAGAGAAAGATCGACATGTTTGGAAGAGAAACAGCACAATTAACGATCAAGACAAAACAACCCGGTAATCTACGTTCTCAAATTTTTTATATTCCTTAATTCATAATGTTTTTCTTCATCATGTTTTCCTTTTACCATCATTGACTTTATTCTTATAAACTAGCTTTATGGTGGGAGAGCTTTGGTGATCATTGCCCTGAACTACAAAAGCTAGCACTTCGAATATTAAGTTTAACGTGTAGTTCATCGGGGTGTGAAAGAAATTGGAGCATGTTTGAACAAGTGAGATTTGTTAAATTTATTTTCATTAATTAGTTATATAAATGTATAAATCTTGACATTTAAATTTAATGATTGATTCTAACTTTTGTATAGATACATTCAAAGAGAAGAAACATACTAGAGCAAAAACGTCTTAATTCTTTAGTATTTGTTAAATACAATCTCAATCTCCAAGTCCGTCAAAAAAAGAGAGAGAGGGATCAAGCTCTTGACCCTATTTGCTTGTCAGATATGGATTCTGATGATGAGTGGATCACTGAAAAAGAAGATCCTGCTTTAGATAATGACATTTCATGGATGGACCTTGGAGAATGTTTTACTGATCTTGCTAATGAAGGGACAACTAGTAGACAAGACAAACTACGAGGTACTTCTAATTTACTAAATGTCAAAGTCTAAAAATTAATATTTATTTTTTATTTTAGCAAACTAAAGTTTATAATCTTGTTTGATAGGGCCTACAAAACTTGCATTTGGAAGGAAAGATAAAGAAAAGAGGAAAGTATCCGAGCTGGACGAAAAAGAAGCTTTGGTGTCTTCATCTGAGAGTGAAGAGGAGGAAGTTCAATGTCTTGATGATGGATCATCTTCATTTGGTGATGATGATGTTGGAGATGATGATGTTGATGTGGATATTGGAGGTGATGTTGATAGCCAAATACTGAGAATGCGTTTGAACAACAGGAATATGGTTGTTGGGAAGGATGCTTTGTCCAGTGCGGTTGGGGATGTAGTTCAGAGCATTGGATCTCCAATGCAAGCTGCTTCACCCGTTCTGGCTCACGGTAGCACAAATATGCTTATCAAGGTGCCTTCTTCTGCCAATTATATCTCTCTGTTTTGGTTATGTAAAATCCGGTCCCTATACTCAAGGCTGCCCTCATAATAAATGGGGCATTTGTTGTCCCTAAATAGCTGAACTACTGTCCAGGACAATCTGGTTTTTCATTGGTTATGAAGTATAGGACTTGTTCTGTAGGTATAGTTATTATTATATGTTTTGCTGTCTGCTAAACAACATTTCCTTTACCTTGTCTAATTTCCCCTCTAGTGTAGCAGGTGTGATGCCTTTAAACATCTACTGGCTGCTAAAGGAAATTTCAAGCACTTAGTGAACATCAAAATCATATAATATTGTATTACAAATTACCATATGATGTCTCGTATGATATGGTGTGTGACTGATGAGACCATGCAAGTATAATGATTGCATAGACTGCTTTTGCTTAGTTCATCAGATCAAATTAACTCTACTTGGATGCATTCCTAGAATATATGTGGACTAAGGGCCTATTTGTTTATATGTGAGAGCTGTGGAGTAAAGATGAGGTGGATGTCAAATCGTAGAAAATGTAAAGGTAAGGTATATTATAGTAAAAGTAAAGGTGTGGTAAAATTCTGGTTGGGAGATCAAGAGGTAAAGCATAGGTGATTGGGTGAGTGTGAATTAAAAATCATTTTTTTCATAAAGGTTAGTACACACTTTATCACTTTTTTTTTTTTTTTTTGGGGTGAAAAGGAGGCTTGTGGAGGAGTAGAAGATAAGTGGTGTCACATCATAAGTTTACTTCCCTCCACTTTTTTCATTCAAAGATGGTGAAGTAAAAAATGTCACATCATGTCCCTACGTTGTCTTTACCTTTACTACTACTTATGTAAACAAACAACCCCTAACAAGTCTTTAGCTTTTTGTTTAGGGCTTGTATGTCTGGAGCTGTGATGGTTTTGGCTTATTTGGCATTATAATCTTTGATGGTTGATTGATAGATGACTGAATGACCGAATAGTGTTCTCAGTTACCAGTATCTTGATAGTTTGATTTCATTTGATACCAGTTTGTCATTCTGTTCTGTACTGTGGTTTATTGTACTGCTATGCCATAACACTTATTTAATGAGAACTTTGGCTTTGTTATGTATTTTTTGTTTTTCAATTTTTATGGTGGGGATTGTTCCTACTTTCTTTCGGTCATCTTAAGGTCTTCTGCATCCTCTGTTCCTAATTCCATATGTTGATTTGTTGTAGAAAACAGCTCAGTTGCATCAACAGCAACACAACAGAAGTCAGCAGCAACAACTTCAACAGCATGCACTTTCGAGTCAGCAATCGTGGAGTTCTAATCACCACCTTCATCAACAGGAAAAAATGGGTCTTGGCAGCGTTACTGTGGGTGGAAGTATATCAAACTCCTTTCGAGCAAATGATTTGGTCAGTCTTTTATCCATCCAAATGCTGTCGTGAATATGGGATTTCTTAAGTATTTGTAATATGCATCTGACATTGTCTGGATGTGGAAGTTCCCCCTATACATTCGAATTGTATGTTCACATTTCTTCCTTAACATTGTTTCCACTTTCAAATCTCCTTATGTATTTTGAGGCTTCTAAGAATCAGGGGGGTCGAAAGAGAAAGCAGCCTGTGTCATCATCAGGGCCAGCTAATAGTTCAGGAACCGCAAATACTGCTGGATGCTCTCCAAGTTCAGCGCTATCTACACCCTCAACTTGTACACCTGGAGATGTGATCTCAATGCCTTCTTTGCAGCATAGCAGTAGCTCAACAAAGCCTTTGATTATGTTTGGCTCTGATGGAACGGGAGCGCTTACATCACCATCAAATCAATTGGTGAGCATCTTTATTTTGTTAATGTGATAGAGATATCCACTTGCACTTAATCTCATTAGCACTCCATTTTGGCTGTGGGATGATAAAGATATTGAATTGCAGGCTGTTATGGATCAATTGGTGGAGGATGGTGGTTTTGAGTTGTTCTTTTCTCATTATGATGCAGACCGTCAAGATACAGTTGGTCGTAGTAAGGATGTTAGCAAAGGTGTACTTAATGTTCCTTTTACCTTGCTTGACATTTCAATTTCAACTGGAAGCATTATATGAATGTAATTTAACAGTTTACCAATATTTGCATTTAAAGGTTGATTCTATTATTTATATTTCCTGTGCAACATGATTTGCATTGAGGAAACTTTGTGTTATTTGTCAGGTTTTACATTTAATGAGGTGGGTAGCGTCCAAGCAAGTGGGAGTGAGGTTTTTTGTTGTCACTTCTCATCAGATGGAAAACTGCTTGCAAGTGGTGGTTTTGATGGAAAGGTCCAAACTATAAGCTAAATGGATTATATGTTTTGGGTTTGCCAAATGTGAATGTTTCTAGGAGAATACTATTACTACCAGCGATTCAGTTTTCTGTATTTGAAGAGGGTATTGAGTCAACTATTGATTGATGGTTTTCGAATGCAGGTTGTACTATGGCACACTGACAGTTTAAAGGTAAAGACTACATTAGAAGAACATTCTTCGTGGATTACTGATGTCCGTTTCAGTCCGAGCTTGCCACGACTTGCTACATCTTCTGTTGACAAGTCCGTCAAGGTTTGGGAAGCAGACAATGTTAGTTGATCAACCCATTTCCACTTTATTATTTGTTAGAATCTTTGGATGGTAATTCTACATTTGTTTGTTTAGGAAAAGTTTTATCCTAAGTATGCTTCATACTGGTTTTCTGCTTTATGTTCCTTCTTCTAATCATCACGTTTTCAGGTCTTTTGATTTAATTGTGAATGTATTTAATCTTAATGCAAGAAGGGTGACTTGGCCCAACGGTAAAGGCTTACCGGTAGTGATAAGTGAACCTAATTACTTTTTCAAGCCCAGATGGTGATAATGAGTATGCGGCCCATTGTGTCTTTGTTTAAGGTTTTGTAGCAACGAGGTGATGTGCAAGTCCAGATTTAGGACCACAGAATTGTTCCGGCACTTTTAAGCTTAAACATTTTGCCAGTTCACATATCCACGTGCATCTGTAGATTGGAAGAATATAATGGAAAAAAGTGTTCATTCATGGTTAGCTATTCGTATACAAGGGAGCATGTGTATTGGAAGAATATATTGAAATGGTACTGCGACATCACTTGTCAATTCCTAAAGTTGATAAATGCAATGGTGACATTCACAGGTCACATAGTTTATCTCGTTGTTTGGTTATTCTACTATTCTGAATTAGCAAACAATTGACAGGTGGTAATGTTTAACTTGTTGAACAATCCAAGTACTGAGAGAACTATGCGGTCTTAATTCATGGCTATGTTGGATTGCCATGTATTTATTTCAGTAATATGTCAGCTGTATCTCATGCTTGCCAATCTCTTTTTTCTTAGAAATATGGCTGCAGTCCACCATGCATATGGTGTGCCTGCATGGGAACTAGACTGTTCATCTATCAGGCTGTAATGTGTATGTTTCATTTCTGGGAAAACCAAACCAGGTCATTTTTTTTACTGCAGATTGGTGGGTCTTTCCCAACAATTTTTCTTCTTTTAAGCTTTTAATATTCTCTAAATATGTTTAAGAGTAGGTCTACGAGTTCAGATTTGTACTAATTCCATATTAGTGGGGCCCATCAGATGAACATCTCAACGTAGTACACATGTGACATGTTTTGAGATGGTGCGTGATATCAAAGTGGAAGCACTAGATCATATATGCTTTGTATATATAGCTGTTTGTTTTTAATGTCATTTATGTTTGAACCAATGAATGTTTACGTTATGAAGTATGCTATCTGCAAATTTTATATTGTTCTTTATATGATATTGACTTGTCATACAAGGGCCATGCTGATGGTTCAACGGTATGGCACCTCCCTTTTCATAGGGACAACTAGGGATCAATGCCCAGTTGTTGTCCTGTTGGAGGGACTTATGCAGTATGTGTGAGTACATGCGTGAATATTTCCCACCAGAAAAAAAAATTAAAAAAAAAAAGGAAACTTGTCATGCAGTTGCTCCTTGGCTACTGGCTCTCATATATGCTGTATGTTCTCATTGGCTGTCTTCAATGTGCAGCCAAAGTTTTCGTTATGCACCTTTGTCGGACATGGTGCAGGTGTTTTGTCCCTGGACTTCCACCCTTATAAAGGGGATCTCATCTGCTCTTGTGATGGAAACAATGAACTTCGTTATTGGAATATCAGCAATGGCACTTGTACCAGGCTGTCTAAGATATCCAACAGACTTGTAGGTTTTCAAGTTATTCATTTATCTGAGTAGTGAATTTCATTTCAATAAGCGCATGGTAGTCCCTTTCTAACTTTTTAACTTTATTTATACATAGTTTGGGACGTCCCAGATGAGATTCCAGCCTCGTCTAGGCCGTTACCTTGCAGCTGTTGTTGGGAATGCTGTATCCATACTGGATGTTGAGACTCAAGCTTGCCTGCATTCACTCCAGGTTGGTTATATTCATATGCAAACACATGGGCATTAAGAAAAGAGATCAAAATTTCAAATATCAAGGACAATTGCCATAAAGCTTTTTTTTTATTTTATTGTATTTTAAATTCACTGTTACAAGCAAGGGTGGCTGAAAACCTACTCATCTCCCTCTGAAGCTCAAGAACTTAGGTTTCATCATAGTTATCAATTTCGTTTCGAACCCTATTTCGGTCTGGCGTCCAAAATGAAATATTTCGGCCTTTTAGAATTTTGGCAAAACTTTTTAGTAACTTTACGAAAAATAAAATACATATCTGTGTGTGAAATTTTTTTTTAATATATTTAAATTTGGCTAAGGTCATATTACCATACACATGCTTGATGCTACACAAAGTCCCACAGTATTCTAACTGGGATGGTTCCCTGAGGTCTTTAAAAAATAAAAGAAATTAAAGGCCAAAACCAAAAAGAAAAAGGGCTTTTCTGGGAAAAAATGAAAAAGAAAAAGAAAAATGGGGGCAAAACCCAAGGTGCTATTTATTATTTGAACTGAGTGAGTGAAGTAAGTTGAATGATCATTTCAAAAGATAAAAAAAAAGAGGGGTTAAATCAATCTAATGATAAGATTTTGTCTTTTTATAAAGAGAGAATGTAATTTTTTGGCTTTTTGTGTTAAAAGTAGATATTTTTTGCCAGTTAGTAAGATCAAAAAATAGCTTTTTAACTTTTTGGTATAAAAAGGTAGAAAATTTTTTTTGAAATGTGATATTTTGATTGACTCTTTTACTGTATTGTGTCTTGAAATGAAAGATGTCTTTTACTTTACTTTTAAGTGGAATTATCAAACATGCCCTAAAAGGTGTTTTTGAAAATATAGAGAAGGAATGGGCAAAATTGGAAACTGAAAATGTCCCTATAAGGGCAAATAGTGACTTTCGTTCATCTTTACTGAGAGAGAGAGAGAGAGAGAGAGAGAGAGATGGGCAGCGAGCTTCCGTGACGGCGATCAGCATTGGCAGCAGCAGAGTAGGGCAGCAACAAGTACACAAACCCTCTCTCTCTTTCTCTCTCTCTTCTCTCCCTGCAACACAGACTCCCCTCTGTCTCCTATTCTTTCTGAACAAATATATTCTCACCAAATAATCCCATGTGCTGTGTCACCTCTAACAGCTAAGTGTTTTTCCCATTTTAAAAATCAAATTCCGAACCAGAGCAGTTGTTTCATGTCTCCCATTTTGACTTATGAGGTGGTGTTCTGTGTTATGAAATATAGCACGAGGAGCCCAAATGGAACTGCTTGCCAAGTGAAGAAAGAGTACCAGGACCAAGGATGCAACTTGGTTTGGCCAAACCTGAATCCCCATATCCCAAACAGACCAAAAGTGAAATTTGGAATGGGCCTGTTTGGGTTTGTTTTAGGCTTGAGATTGAATGTTGAAATTCGAGTGGGATGGGGTCAGATTCGGGCTTGGGCTTCAGTTACCTGAGCTCAACCTGGGAATGCTGCATAGTATATCTATGTATGTGTGGATATGTGTATGAGTGTGTATAGATGTATATACATTTTCAGAAGTTTTATACCCTTAAAAACCAAACAAATGAAAAAAATATGGGTAAACCTGAATCGCCTGTTTAGTGAATTTTACAGTTGGAGCAGGGCTTGGTTGGGTATGGTCGGGTTTCATTCAGGCTGAGGTTGGGTTAGGGTTTACCTATATATCACTCGAGTTGGGCTTGGGCCAAATACTTGACTTGGCCTACCTAATTTGCATCCCCAAGCAGGAGTCTATTTCACATTTTCTTGCTTTCTTGATTTGCTTTAACTTCTTCTGGTATGAAACTCTCAACACAACAGAAGTTGTCTTGTAGGTAACAATCCTGAGAAGGTGTAGTTACTGCAGATGGACATGAATGAAACTTTGTAGTTGAAGCTGTGGATAGACATGAATGAAATTTTGTTTGGGCACTTCCTAATGTGTACTCATCTAAGAAGAGCTATGTAATTTGTAGTTATGGTGTCAGTGCTCATTGTTTCCTAAGCTAGTATCTAGACTAGGAACATGTGTAAGACAACAGCACGAGGGGTGGCAATGGGTTGGACATAAGCAGGGCCGTCCCAACCCAATCCTATTTGGGTGAGGTTTGTCAGTGGGTTGGTTGTATCAGTATGGGATCTGACATGAGTTGGGTAAAGGTTTTGGTAGCGCCCTTGGGTGCAGGAAATTTTCACTAGCACGAGAGGCTGCAAGCAGTGACATACTATTAAAGGTAATGGGTTCAAATCCTAAGGGTTGCAATTTTTTATTTTAACTATAAAAGTTAAAAAAAAAAAAAACTAACAAGAAACCTGACCCGGCCCATACCTGCCATGCCATGGTCAGGCATGGGGCAACTCACTTGTCAGTTGGGTTGGCCTAAATCAGACCCATCCCGACTCTTTGCCATCACTAACTCCACTAGTCACTTGCTTGGTGACTGGGTCTTGTTGAACTCATTTTTTATGTCAGCCCACCTGGTTGACTCATGACTTGGCTTGACTCGTTAACTTTCGAACATTTTTGTCCTTGAATATTTAAACAACGAGAACTATAAAGAAGTTTCACTTGATTGGAATGATACAGAATTTAAAATATACTTGAACTACAACTGAAATTTGAAGTTCCATTCATATGAAACCTGTAATTAGTAAGGATGAGGAGATTAATGAATATGTTTAACATCGAATAAAAGCGGTTGAAGTGGGGACTTTCTTTTGGAGTGTTTTGTGACAGACGAATGCCAACAAAATAGAAGGAAAAATTTAACAGGACAATGGTTAGACCAGCTATGCCTCGAGGCAGAATGTGTTTTTTATTTTTAACTATAAATTTTATTAAAAGAAAAGGAGACAAAGAAGAGGGCAAAAACAACTACTAAGAAAAAGGAAAGTGACTAAATATCAACCAACAAAGAAGCAACATATGCATAAAATGAATGTTGCAGAGATGATAATGTTGAGGCGGATGTGTTGTAAAATTAGGTAAGATAAAATTAGAAATGAGTGTTTTCGAGAGCATTTAGTAGTATTCTCAATAAGGAATAAGATTAGAGAAATCTATTTGAGATGATTTGGGCATTGTTGAATGTAGGCTAACAACGGGCTGGTAAGAAAAAGTTTGGCTATGCAAGTTGATGGCCACCAAGGGGAAGGGGTAGGCTGAAGAAGACATGAATGACGATAGTAAAATCGTATATGAAAAAGTAGTTTAACTTATTTGAAGATTTGGCTCAAGATAGGTTGGAATGAAGAAACAGAATTCATGTAGGCAACACCAACATAGTTGGGATAGGGCTTTGATGATGATGATGATTCTTATGAAATCTATGTGGATTTTCTAGGAGAATGTGCACTTTGTTTTCTTTTACTTATTTGTCTTTTTATTTAATATGAACATATGCTTTTTATAAGAAAAATATTGACATTAATGACTTGCCTGGTTGGCGTTTTTGAGCGACCAGGCATTCCTAGTAAGCCTAGTCCATTTGGGGTACCACTGGCATCTTTAGGATGCAAAGCTCTCAGGCATACCTAGGTACACCACAACACATATTGGCCCCAATGCTTTTAAAAAGAACAAATCAGAATTGCAAAATCGTGGACCTGTTGGATGGTAATTGAATGGTCTAGCGCACCTTATTTGGTGTCAATTGGACATCGTTTAACACAAGGGATAAGGGGCGCAAGTGCTATTTAATTAATTTGGCACGTGGGTCCCTTGATCGGGTCAGCCCAAATGCTTTAAGAACTAATTTGAATTTAAAAAAAATTGTACCTGTTGGATTGTGATTGGATAGCCTAACAGTAACACCTAATTTTGTGTCAATTGGACATTATTTGACACATGGGATTTGGTCTCGGAAAACATGAGGCCAGCCCCATTTAATTGATTTGCCACGTGTAGATCCCTTGATCATGTTGTGGGCTCCCTTGGATGTCTTATTCATGAAATTTCCTCTAAATAATTGTCCTTATTCTACTGTAGCATTAGATAACTTTGGGTCTTAAAGAAAATAATAGTATTCTGCTGAAATTGTAAGTCTTAGGCCAACTAGTTTTTGTTTGGTAAAACTTATGCCAAGTGGTTAGCACTTTGAATAATGGTATACTCATAGATCATTTATCACTATTAACTATTTTTCGTTATTGAGGCATTTTATGATTGTTATATCATTCACAAAAACATTTGCTCAACTTAATAGCTGTTTATTATATTCACAGCTTATCACCGTTAATCTATTCTTTTATATTATGAGCCTCTCCACGCATGAGATCTGATCTTATGCATTAATCTTTCCTATGTTTCTAATTATAGGGAGACACCAAGCCAGTCCATTCGGTGTGTTGGGATCCATCAGGCGAGTATGTAGCTTCTGTGAGTGAAGACTCAGTTCGGGTCTGGAGTCTTGGCTCAGGGAGCGAAGGTGAATGTGTTCATGAGCTGAGTTGTAATGGCAACAAATTCCACTCATGTGTCTTCCACCCCACCTCTCCTTCGTTGCTGGTTATTGGCTGCAATCGGGCAAGTTACACCAGACAATTTCTTTTGATTATCTGTTTGCTAGTAACTAATAAAAAATCATTGTCATTTTAAAGTTATAACATTTCAAAATGCTGTCATTCGGGAATGACTGTCATGGAGATTCGGATATAAAGTCTCCTGTTTGGTAGCTCAAAAATTTTCTATTTTTCTTTCTAATGTTTTAAACTGAAATTTATATTTCTATTTTCTTTCTAATGTTTTAAACTAAAATTTATATTTTTATTTTTTTACAAAAATAAATGTATTTGCAAATTGTTATTATATTTGAATGCAGGAAATCAAAATAAATTAGTAAAATTCTTCTAGAAATGTGTGGGGCCCCTCATGAAGATATGAGATTGCCCACTTATTCTATCAAATTTTAATAATTTCAAATCTTCTCAAATATGAGGTAGAGAAAAAATCTAACTAACCATCATCTTTATGAAAGCTTGTCCCAACTATGTTAGGGTGCTCTATATGAAACGAAAGGAATCTAAAGTTATTTGGCCCTCTTATAGATAATTATGTAAAACTAAGTGGGCCCCATTTGTACAGATTACAGAAGACTTCATTCCTATCACATTCCACTCCCATATGTGGGCCTCGGGATGTCCATGGACCTCTGGGTTACCCGAATGTTGTGACCTGTGTTTTGACTCTTTTCTATGACCAATGGATTATGGTCAGGATCAGGGCCCACAGTTTCCTCTGGTTAATAATCGATCCAGGTCTGGGTCAAATTAGGTTCGCACCTAACTACCATTTTACCTGAGTCTTGCATGTATCTAGTGGTATCTTATGCAACATTCATGAAATGTGGTAGCAATATTTGCTTGAATATTATTAGATCAAGAAATATCATCATCAAAGCCTTGTCGCAACGAACAAATTCCAGTTCCTATTGATCTTGTGTCGGAATCAGTTACATGGATTCTATTTTGCCATTCCAGTCTATCTTGTGCCAAATCCTTGGCTAGCGTGTTCTTCTTCAGGTCTATCCTAGGTACTGATGTCAATGCCCTCTTTGGTCTACCCCTTTTCCTCAAGGGGCCCGGCCATCAACCTGCATAGTTGTGACAAAAGTTCTATGCCAGCTGTCAACCTACGTGAACCAACACCCCCTATTATTTGGGTTTGGGACCAGCAGTTACAACAAACTGGTGGAGTTATTAGATGAAGAAATATACAGTACATATATGCTTGGGTTTTGAGTCAAATCTAGGTCTAGTTGGGTCCATCAATGTTAGGGGCGCGATCCCTGCATATTATAGACCTACGTTGGATCTGGATATAGAAACCTTAATTGGGCTGATTTCCAGTTCCAGAATGGACCTGACCCTAACCAACCAAGTGATGTACCTATGTGGGCCCTATGGCTGGTGCGATAACTTAAATGGTCAGCCTGGAGAAGGTTCACCCTTTGTCATTAAAAAAAAAAAGACGATGGAAAAGGTAATTATGGATTGAGGAGTTTCAACATTTCACGGTACCAGTTTTCAGGTATCCCTCCCCTGCTGACAAGACATTTTGTTACAAGGGTGAGAATCCTTTATCCTTTACAGAGTCCATCTCAAAATCTAGCCTACCAAAGAAGCCCTAATTATGATGCTTGAGTAAGATGATAAAGATATCTAAGAAATGCCTCTCTTTCATTAGTTTGTTGCATTAACTGTTTCATGGCATAAGGGCACGTTTGTGTGACACGTTTTCCATGGAAGCGGAAAGGAATTGCTGAATTGCTTTTCAGCATTTGTCTGTCTTCCATCATCTGATGGTGGCAAGTATTTCCAATACACAGGAAAATGGTTCTGATTTTCCGTGCAGCCTACTGTTTCATTGTTTGGTGCAATACATTTTCCTTGTGGGAAAGGGAAAAAAATAAACTGGTTTTGCTTGATAGAGAGGATGTCATTTTCCTATAGGAGGGGTAGGAGTGAAGGATTCCTCTCTCTTGTGTAAATGGAAAAACAAAGAAGGAAAAGATGGGGGTGGTGGGGGTGTATATGGACTTTCTTTCCTGAATCTCCATGTGGTTATAATCGACTCTCTTTTAAATATGTATATATTACTAATTAGTGATATTGTGGAACTGGAAGTGGACTATAGCACTTGGAATGTTACATAGTAGAGACAATATGACCATTTTAAGTGGAAAGCTCAATTGATTTGGTATTTTGGAACTTTGTGCATTTCTACAGTCTCTGGAGCTTTGGAACATGTCGGAGAACAAAACTATGACTCTCTCTGCACATGATGGGCTAATTTGTGCCTTGGCAGTGTCAAATGCAACAGGAACTGTGGCTTCTGCAGGTCTTGACGAGTTTGTTAAACTTTGGAAGTGATTTTCATCATTTTGCCATGGAGTCGACAGCTCTGTATCCACACCTAATTTCTGGCAGGTCTAACATCTACCCTTTTTTATTGCAGTGGGTCTAGTAGGAAATGGTTGCTAGAGTCCCATCATATATACTCTAATTCTGTCCCAGCTAACCACACAAGTTGTTTGATTGCTTTGCGTAGTAACCTGCACGTCCTTGTTGTTTTTGTAGCTCTTATATCATGATAGGGATGCATGTTTGGTTAAGGATCATAGGAAATCCACCAAGTCCTCTTTTGTGTTAACATGACAAGTGACTGCTGCAAAATACTTTTATGTATGTTCTCTCTAAATATATGTACTTCATAGTGTTCTCTTCCCATTGGGTCTCATGAATGTTGATCAGCTTGCTTGTAGCACCCTGGACATATTGGAGAATTTATAAGACTTTATTGTAGCCATATATATTGAATATAGAGGAATGATCAATTGCACAGAAATAGTGGGGTCTGTTATTATAAGGTGCATGTGGTATTCCATAAATAGTGGCTTGAACCACTGGATAAGTGAGACCCAACTTGGATTGCTTGTAGCCCAAACGCCACCTTGTGATTATTCTGTAAACCGTTCTTTGTGCATGCCCTGGATTAGTGGCCTTTTAAGGTAGCAGCTCAATGTCCGTATGGTAGCAGGTTGAGCAAAGCTTGAAATCCATGTCCTCTCTCTCAAGAGGGAATGCCTCTAATATCAGGCTTTGCCTGTGGCCTCTCTCATATGATTGTTATGTTGGCCAACAAGTAATCCTTTGGTTCCATTATCCACTTTGTGTGCACTATATCATTCCTCCTGGGATTTGAAGGTTTCATGTTCTCTACGGAGGGCATTGCTGAATTTATCCAGCTTCTTTGCGATTCGTTTTCATTCATACTGGGTGCATTGATTTGACTCTGCTTATGGTTGACTGGGGGGTTGTTTTTCCATTCCAATCTATCATGAGCCAAAACCCCACAGAGGTTGCACTTCTTCAGATCTGCTGTTACTACTTCCATCCACGTACTGGAAGAGTAACAAGTTAATATATGATGCTTGATGTGAATGGTATGGGTTGGTGAGATACTTCCCATGTCACGGCTGACAGACCCCACAGCTGTTAATTGTGTTTACATACTTAATGCATTTATTTGTCTTTTGCATCAACAAGGCTTGCAGAAATGAAAGAAAGACGCCTTGATTTTGCTTGATTGTCTCAGTTGATATGATCATCTATGCTTTCAGTGATGGGCCACTCTGGTTAAACTATCAGAGATTCGGTGGTGCCCAGTTCATCCAGTTATCCATCTTTTTGGTAGTTTGCTTGAGCTCTGAAGTCCATACTTGCAAAGACAATTTACCATCTGTTCTGATAGGCCAATATGAAAAAGGTGTCCCACCATTTTGAATTTTGAGTGGCTGATGGCAGATTGGGCACACTCAAGAAAACCCTGTAGGCCCACCTTGGACCTGTGGCGACTATCTACCCCAATGCAAGTTACCGATTGATGCCTGTTCTATGGGTCAGCAAATAAAGTGATTGGGCAGTCTTTTCTGAAACTTAGAAATGCACTACAGAAGTAGTAGAGGGGTGTTCTTTCTTGCTTCATGAACGTGTCTAACTTACGCTTTTGTTGAATATATGCAACTGCACTACATTAATACATGGAAGAGGGAGTCAGTTGATCATAAAGCCACCTAGGCGACAGCTTCTATAATAGCAATAGCAGTGGCAATAGAAAAGTAATCTTTAGTGTAATGCATCTCTAGAAGAAGAGATTAAAAGGGACTTGGATGTTATTTTATTTATTTTTTTGTTATGACCCAAGGTATCTCTTGCCAGTCTAACCTTCGGCCTCCAACCTGGGGATTATCCAATTCTAACGAGCAAGGACTTTTCCCTCGGTGGTACATATATGACCACACACTTAGTATCTGGATAAGAAGGGGCAGGAGTTGAACTAATGCAGCATGGTTATGTGATGGATTCAATGCAAGTGGTAGGAAGTTGATGACTGAGTTGATGACTGATTGAAGTATGGGAAATTGAAGTGAAAAGAATTCTCAATTATCCTCAAATTTTTGGAATAAAATACAAAGTGGGACATTCTCTAGTTGGTTTTAGAGGCGTCTGGTACACATTCATAGCTAGTAAATATGTACCTCTTCACATGAACATCTACTTTATAGCTACAGCTTTTGCTATTTACCTTTGGAGAAGGATCAAGATAGAAGAGGCTGAATACAAGAAGGTGTTCATGGGCAGAAGCTTGTCCAAGCCTAGCCAGTTTAAATCTTGTGCCTGATGTTGGCCCAAATCTAGCTCAGAGGAGCTTGCCTCGAGCTTAGAACAGCCCGTCCTATTTGCAAAACATGTACACCCTTTGTGTTAGATATGTCAGTCTTCTGGATCTTTAAAAACAAAAAAAAAACAAATTGGCCCAAAGCCTTGTCCCATTTAATAATCAGGCCATGAGTTTAGTTAGGCCGAAGAAAAGCCCACAGCCTAGGAGGAGTGGGGATGAAAAAAAAGGTATCTAGTATTAAAAAAAAAAAAAAAAACTCGCCGTTGCCGGGGATTACTCACCACTATACTACAACGACTGAGTTGAAATGTAAAGACATTTTCAATTTATTAACAAAAGAAGAATATGAGAACCTACTTGCAAATTCCTGTCTTTGCTCTTTGTTTTTAAAACCAACTTATGGGGGACTGGGACAACCTACTCACAAATTCCATGTTTGTTTTTTAAAACCCAACTTATGAGGGACTGGGAGTGAGCCCTAGCATGAGGGAAGGTAGCATGCTAGGTAAAAAATGATGCCTCTTAAGTCTTACCTTAAGGTAACATGCAAGCCTCGTGAAGAAAATCATGCTTTAAAAGAAACGGAAGCCTAAAGGGCTGACAAAGTCAACCAGAAGATGGTAGAGACAAACCCTTCACAAAGAAAGGCAAAAGTGAAGATATGTATTTAACGAGAAACAAGCGAAATCATCAATTAAATCTTACGATTTTTCTTAAAAATCACTACAGGTCATCAGAAGACAATTCAATTGATTTCAAAAGATCAAGTTGTTGACGTTTTCTATATTGATTTCATCTTTAGGGATCAGTCATTGACATTAAAAGATTGAGATCTATTAGTATAAAGACAACAATTAAAGCATCTAATGGTCCGATCACAAATCCAAGCTAAATGCAAATATTAGAAGAAGCGACACCTCCGACCATGGGCAGAACTAGGGGGCCATGGCCTCCCTTTTGATTTTGAACTTTTTTTTATGTAAAATAATCCCTTTTGATTTTGAACTTTTTTTATGTAAAATAATATTATATATATACATATATATTTCTATATAACACAAAAACATTAACTCTCATCCCTCCTTTTAATGTTAATCCCTTGATGGATGGCCCCTCTAACAGTATCAAAAATCAAATACCTCCAATATTATCAAAAATTAAATACTAGAAATATACTCTTGGTTTCCAAAAAAAGAACTAAATAATAGCTAGTTTTAGGGGAAAATTGGATGAAAGAAGGAAGGGAAGGAAAAGAGGAAAGAAGAAAGAAAATACAATAAATTAAGGGATTAGGAATAGATTAAAAACTATCTATCTAAATCTAGAGTCGTTGTCGCCACTTACATAACTTGATTTGAGATCATGATAGTTTGATCGGAGAGAGGCATAGAGCTTGAATTGTTGGGGCTTGGAGTCTATAAAAGAGTTTGAAGTTGTTGTTTCTTCTCAAGTGTGAGAAGAAGGGCTAAAGAAAGCAACCCTTCTTTCACTTTATGTGTTTACTATTATAAACATACTAATTCTCTATGCATCATTTTTTTTCTTTCAATCTTGAAGCTCATACTTGAAATCTAACCCATCCAAAATTACTTCTTATTTATATTCTATTAGTACAAAAAAAAAGTTGAAATTGATTGCAATTATATCCATCACAGATAGATTTTTTTTTTGTTTTTCAATGTTTAAGTTTTATTACTAATAAATATAGATCAAATGGTTTAAAATTGCAATAGATTACCTGTTCTTATATAAAGGTATGTATAAACTAGAAGAGAAAACTAAGGCCTACTTTAAGAGCGGTCTCCTTTTGCTTTATGCATATACAATGCTTATTATACCAATCATCAATGCTTTACTTTTCAATCAATGGGGCTCATTATTGAAATCCAACTTGCTCAAAATCACTTTCTAATTATTTTGTATTAACATGAGAAATCTTAATCCAATAGGAGTTATATCCATCATAGATTAAAAAAAAAACATTCCCAACGAAAAATTCCTAGTTCCGCCCCTGCCTCCAATCTACTTTTACGAGGAAAACGATTGCCTCAAGCTTCCAAGACATGCAAGAGAACAGAGATAGAAAGAAAAATTAGATATTTGAGCATTTGGTTTTCGACTTAGAGGACATTACGAGTTCTCTCCGATGTTTAAAAAAGAAAGTTTCTTTTTCAACACCGACTTTTGCTCAATTTATGAAAAAAATAATAAAATAAAAAAATAAAAGTTTTCCAAAATACCATGGCCCCCTTCTCTCTCCCCCCTCCCACCTCTCTCCTCCCCTTCCCCACCTCCCCCTTCGGTCGGCAACAAGCTCTGATGGCAGAGGTGATGGATCTGGATGGGAAGACTCCGACACGTGGCTGGAGATCTATGTGTGTTCTGGTGGTTGGAAAACTCTGCAAATCCCTTTGCCTCTGGTCTTTCTTATGGGAATGGAGAATGCCAACCCTAGGGCTCCCTTATGCTTATATAGATAAGTCCAAAAGAATCACACTTACTGGAGACTTCTTCGGCCAAAAACCCCCATCCACTGATCCTATTGGGAGTCTTATTGTCGGTTAAGATCAAGTCTTACACCAAGTGGGATTGTATTCTCTGTTGGCATCTGCCCTGCTTGATCTAACGTAGGACCTGGGGCATGTGGGCCACACGATTTCTTACAATCTTTCACTTGGCATGAATGCCATGTACATCAATTATTCTTCCTTTATCCTTATACGCATCACATGCCTCACTATCTAGACAATAAATCAGTATAAACAAATAATCAATTCCACAAGTGGGACACCCGAGATGATAAACTCATTATTTCTGGCCCATATCTCACATACTCTAAGATCTTAGTGCAATTAGGGGATTCTAGAATTAATGTTTCATTTCACTGATGTGATGGTGGACTCAAACATTTGCACCGGCTCATCGGTTCTTACTAACTTCAATTATCCCTAAAAAGTTCCAACCTGATAGCCACTTGGACTACTACTGCATTTCCTAGTTGTGTATTCAACTTCTGCTTATAACAGAGCTTCCAAAATTTGTTTCTTTCTTTTCTTGGGAAAAACAATACATGCCTCAAGACTGGGCTCCTTTGTCCAAAATACTACCTCAACTAGCATTCTTACAACCATGCAATTCCAAGTTCCAAGCGAACAATTAAGCCACAAATAGCATAGCAAATGTTTTGATGTACATCATATTCCTTGTATTTACCTATTTTTCTTATTCACTTGTCACACTAGCTCCAAACTAGCATATCTGGATTAATTAGGAATTTGGTACGAGATCCACGGCGAATACAAACACTGGTTTTGTAAATCCGATCACATAGCATCTTATGCACGATGCTTCTCTCACCATCTTCACGCAAGGCCTATTTACCAATAACCTGCCCTTTTTGCGCTAGTGAGACTCTAATTGTTTGACAATTTTCTATACATGAAAATGAGAGGGTCAATTGGCTTACTGTTAACATTATCAAACAGTTTCTACATATTTCAAATAAGATCCCTTGTGTTAAAGTCAATAATTGATTCGGTGGATCGCAGGTTACCTTTATGCCAAGCACTCGTTGTGCCCTACCCATATCTTACAACTTATATCTTGACTTTATCTACTGTTCGATTTCATTAACGACTTCCAATTCGTCACCAACAATCACCACGTCATTTAATGATGATAACAAAACTACTCCCACTACATTGACACAAACACGTCACTATTTGGGGATTAAATAATTCTTACATATTACTTCATGATATTGTCATGGCATTGCCTCGTGGATTATAAAGATACAAGCAGTGTTACCAGAAATTTGTACACTTCCATCATTATGACCTTGCACCATAAAACCCATAGGTCACTTGTAAAGCTCTTCCTAATCACCGTTTTAGGAACAATGTAGTAGTTCCAGTCATTAGGTGCAACTATTGGTCATCATCAACTATTATTGCCACTAGGATTACTATGAATAGAAATCTTACAACTGGAGTAAATATCTCCTTATCATGTATTCCTTCTACTTGTGAATCCTTTAACTGCCAACCGTGTCCTCTGTTTGTTCAAGGATCCATCCAACTCAAGTCTCCCCCAAGTGAGAACATATGGCCTCGATCTTGTACTAGATCGATCACCTACCATTCATGATTCTCATCAATAATACTATTTCCTCTCTCATAGCCTCTAGTCAATTCCATGCATCCTACATATTGACCGCTTGCGAGTAGGGTGTCGGATCCAATTCCTTCACGGTTTTCATAAAATTATAACAGTTTGCCACTCTTGTTGGATGTTATGATTCTTAGGATTACCAAATCATACAGGTTGTCTCTTATCAAGTGGGCCCTGGCCAAGACTTAAATATTCAGCGTCATCTACGTTGAAAACTCCCACTAACCCAACACCCATCATCCTCCTTGGATATTGTGGCTCATCTCAATGATTGCTTTGGGATCCATTTGAAAGTAACGGTGCCGATATTCATTCATCATCCAATTATCATGATTACAAACACGATATTTCTTTCGAAAATTCTAGCAAGAAAAAATTCTCTTTATTCTTATTTCCAATTTCTATTTTCTTTGGCTGCAATGGTAAGTGTACAACATATCTCCAAACTCAAGTTTGGCACAAGTCCTATAATTTCTCATAAAGGGTTTCGAGCACAAGTTTGGAGGGTACCTGGATCAATATATATCGTGCAATTAATTTTCTTTCTCCATTAACACAGCGGAAGACTTGTATAGTTAAATACAAAGATAGTATGGTCAATAAGAACTTGTTTCACTTGTAGCCATACTATTTTCTATGGGGTGTATACAAATAAATCCAATACATATATAATTGCACAATATTCAATGTTATTTGATCCATATGAGTAATCCACACATCCTCCAATCGGATAAAATCCGTTCACTGTTTACCCTTTATAGTTATGTGCTTCAGTAGCATACCATGCAAATATTTTCAAAAAACTCAATTTTATGCCAATCAGACAAGCTGTCTGTATTTGTTGAAGCTACCAATACAAGTAAAAATTTCCAACTTTGTTAAGCTATGGACTTTCTATAATGGTCAGTATCCACCGAGGTGAATGATATCACCACTCCTTGCTTCTAGTTTATGTAGGAAAACTATCTCTGTGCCTCTCTTTTTTTTTATTTAGACATGGTTTACACACAAGATCTTTTTCATACCAAGGCTGGTATAGTCTTATTGAACCAGTCTATTTATTTTGTCCTTGTGGATGTGTTTCAATCTTCAATTCATAGTTGTGCCAAACCACACATCCAACACCTACAGAATAATTACAACTAGAAGATTTCATCACATCGGCTATACTTTAGCCATTACAAATTATCTCGGATATTCAAAAGACTAACAATCTCTTATGCATATAAATTTACATATATATTGCCTCTAATCAAATTCATTTAACACTATTTGGCCCACAGAATTTTCACATTTTTCCAAACTAGGTATTATAAGAGCATCTACCAAAAGAAATTATTTGCACAATGTAATGGACCTATATATTTGTCATTCTTTTCACTTAAAATTTTACACTCTACATAGATGTTCACATCTCTAGAATTTTATCCTTATTCTGGATATTACATGGAAAATCTACAATGGCATCAGCAGCTCTATTCACTTGCCCTTCCTGGATCCACACTTTTGATCCTTGTGTCTAACCCATGAGGCTGTCTAATCTGTCATTTTCTCTTATTCCCATGATTTAAACAAATCATTACACACTTTGCCTCTAAATTCTTTGATTTTCATTTTGTAAGAGGCCCGGGATTTAAGAGTCACATTCCCACAAAAGTGGAAAAAACTTCGACAATAGACACAGAACTTGAAAAACATTAATCCATTGATTTTCTACTGTGGTCAACACTTAGTTTAAAAAAATATATCAATCAACCTTATTTTCACTCAAGAATTGATCAGGCAATGCTTGTATGCATCTTAGATTGTGTTTAATTGAGATTCAGTTTATTGGGGTATATGAGTATAGTCACCCCCACTGGACTTGGGTTCATTTTGAAGTTCACATTCCTAATGGTCCACAAAATCCAACTATATATTTGAGTCCCGCTTTTCAAATGAAAAACTGGGGTATGCCATTGATCATTTTATCAAATCCTTGATTATGGTTCCACACATTAAATTGTGTTAAATATCCCTTGGACCATTCATCCACTCTCACTGGCTATCATATATCAAGTTATACTATCAATTAATAATTAAATAATTTTGCAATGAGTCTCAAGGATTAAAAAAATTGGTTAGATCTTATTACAGCAATGTTTCACATATCCACTAAAAGCACCCAATTGACATCTTCATACAGATGAGGTCTTCTCGTTGAAGTTTCTATCTCGTGCAATGATATGCAGCTCAATTTTATAAGACATCCATAATTTAAATTAAAAAGGAAAAGTTTAGATACACTGACCATTCTCATTGATTAAAACCTTTTTTGAATCATTGGATTTTTTTTTTCTCATTTTCACTACGTAGATCTCCTCACAAAGAATCCGTAGGCGGAAGTAGATCGTCCATCTAACTTTGAATGATCATCGATCTAAAGATTCAACGGCCGATTTGCAATTCTCCCTGCGTCATCCATCGTTCCTGCTTGCGTCACTCGCTGCTTAGCGATGCAGTCTGCATTAGTGCTTGTACCAGCGACCTTCGTTGGTTTACTGTGGGCTGCTACGGGTCGGGTGAAGTCTGTCTGACCCAACCAGCTTTGAGAGGAAAAGAATAGGCGAATGCCACCCCCGCGACGCATGCACCTTGAGGCAGAGACGGGGCAGCAATCACTGGCGCTGCTAACTATGTCGGATGGCTGGCGGCTCGACTGTGGTTGGAGCCAATCTCCCTTCCCCTTGTCATTACATATATGTACATTATGGTGGCTAACGGCTTGCGGCTTAGCTCAAGTCTAGCCTATCACTTTTTATCAGGAGATGAAAACAGCAACATGTGCTCTTTTGACTTTTGTTTGCACTTTTGTCTCCATAATATTAAAAAATAAAACTGAAAACGAGGAGTCCGATCTACTTGTTGGTGTTTGTGCACAATCAGACAAGACCGTCTTCTTCCCTGTGTGGTTGCAGAGACGGAATGTAAACAGAGACTTATGACATGAGGAGAAAATCTCAAATCTACAAAGATCTGCCTCTGCACTCTGAAATCCGAACCGATAGAATGGACTGCGCGTGGCTTAATACCAATTGATGGATCTAGATGGAATGACTCTGGCACGTAGCCAAAAATCTATGTGCATTTTGGTGGTTGAAAATATTTAAGGATCTCTTCGCCTCATGTCTTTTTTATGGGATTTTGGTTCATGTCTTGCTTACGGGATTTTGGTGGTTGGAAATCTCTGCGGATCTTTTTGCCTCATGTTTTTCTTACGGGAATAGAGAATACTAACCCTAGGGCTCCCTTATGCTTATATAGACAAGTCCCAAAGAGTTACAATTACTAAAGACTTCTTCCGTGAAAAACCCACATCCAATGATCCTATTGGGAGTCTTAGTATGGCCAGATCAAGTCTTACACTAAATGAGATTGTATTCTTTGGTGGCATCTGCCTTGCTTGACCTAACATGGGACCCGTGGCATACAAGCCAAAGGATTTCTTAAAAGAGGGGGGCTATCCCTCTCTTTCCCTTCCCCCTCGCTTTCCCTCTTCCTTTTTTTCTTTATCTTCCTCTTCCAACCATCATTCTTCAATATTATGGTGCACTTGCCTATTCATCTTGCAAGAGTAGCAATTCTCGGCAAACCAGTGCAATATCGATAGATTATCCAATTGAAAGGTAGTGTATTTTTTTATTCTTATTATTAATTATACAATTGTCATGTTAAAATCACAATGTTCATTTAATCATCATCCTGAATTTATATCTTATCAGATACTTGCATACGTTGAAGTGTTATGTAAGCAACAAGGCATTTCCATAATGGTCAATTGCAGAAGGTTACATTGCTGCAAAATGCTTAATATTCTGCTGAATGTACTTGCATGGGGTTGGAACCATATTCAACAGAGTAGAAAGAAATTACGATGGACGTAACAGACAAATGCAATAAGGTTTGTCTCTTTTTTCACTGAATTGTCGTTCATTAGGGAAAGGAGAATATGGATACATTGATGACAAAGCTTAGGAGCAGACTCGCATCTATACTTTGAAAAACTGCAATAAAGTTCTACCATTTCTTACGTATCACAAATATCTCAGTGTATTTGATGCACGTATAGTATTTGTCAATTTTCTAGTTTATCTTTCTTATAATATATTTTCTTAAAGTTTGTAATTATATATCTTTTTACATAGTGAACACAAGGAGGAGATGGTAAGAGAGAGTCTAAAGAATGTAGCAAAGAGACATGAAGAGAAGTTTCCTAAATGGTTTGAAGACCGTGTAAGTGTCATTAAATATATATGTTTTTACACTACATATTACTTTTTATTATAATATATTTATTTCATTCACATTTATGAATAGGTTACACAATTGTACAATCAAATGAATGCACATATCAATAAGGAATTTATAGATTTAGCACAAGGTCCTGATAGAAGAGTGACACGATACAAGGGTTGCATCATTAATGGTCTTTATTTTTATACAAAAGATCATGAGAAGTTTTGAAAAACTCAGAATAGTGGTGTGGTTGTAAAAAGAGATGATGAAACAGGAAACCAAGATTATTATGGTGTCTTGACGAACATAATTCAATTAGACTATTTTGGGGATAATAATGTTTTTCTCTTTAAGTGTAATTAGTGGGACATCGGCAAAGAAGGTAGAGGAATCCAAAGAGATAAACATAGCTACACCAGTAGTAATTTTGCAAGAAGATGGAATATGGATGAGCCATTAGTGCTTCCTTCTCAAGTGGAAGAAATTTTTTATGTCAAAGACTTTCGATTAGGCAATGATTGGAATGCCGTGGTGAAGACACATGCTTGAGATTTGTATGATGTCTCAGAAGATGAAGATGAAGAGCTAATTGATAATAATGAGCTATTCCAACAGAATGAGTCATATAGTATAGCTGACACATTAAAAGTTAGTGGCGATGACTTCGTGGTGTGGCCAAGAAATAATATTCCTCTAATTCTTGTTTATGTAAATCTTGTAATGAATGAGGAATAAAATGATGAGGATGTTAACACTTTTATTAATGATGAAAGTGAGGAGGATTGTAGCTCCACCGACTATGATATTAAAGACGATGGATTGAGTACAGATGATGATAGTTAAACCAATAGCTTGATGTAATTGTATCGTATGTTCATTTTTATTTTTTATCAATTAATACGTGTGCTTGATGCGTATATATGTGCCTATTGAATAATAATTTAATGCAAAGTGTTACAGAGAAATTATAGACATAGCAAGTAGAGGCCGAATTAGTGGCAGACGAGAAGGAGCTTTGGTTGGCCATCCCTTATAGTTAAGGCAACCTACATTAGAAACAGGACCCTCTGAATGCACACGGGTTAAGGCATTTGCTCGAGATGAAGTTGCCGTTAGTAGCACCGGTATGTTAAATACCACTTAAAAGTATGCATGTGCTTTTTATGGTTTATGCAACAATATATAAATTTATTAATGGAATATAATAATTTTAATTGTATTTTGATTGAATAGGGCCATGTACATTCATAAAAAAAAAAGGACGAGGAAAAACCAGGGCATTACACTCGCAAAGTGGAGGCGTAAAGGGGAAAAGCTAGTCGTGGATATTCTACCAAACTTGATACAAGTTGTAGAGAATTATGCTCAAGCATTAATCATTGAGTTGGGTATTATTGTAAGACAAATGGCTCCACTTCAGTTTTTTAAATGGAAGGCAATTTCAAATGATGACAAGAACAAGATGTGGCTTGCTACAAAAGTAAGTCATTTAAATTAGGAAGGTCGTGTGTTAAATTATAATATTATAGTTACATTTGATATTACTACATTATATATATGTTTACTAACATACTCATATAACATTGTGCAGCAAAAGTTTTCTCTCCAAGAGAAATCTCATATTTAGGAAGCTATACATTAGCAGCTGAATCGCCAATATAGAGACTAATGGCATAGGCTGCATAAGGATCATTATTCCAAATATGAAACAAATGAATTGAGGCTGGAGAATACCCCCTCAGGCGTAAGCCAAGATGTCTGGGTTAATCTTGTTAAGTGTTTTGGATCTAAAGAATTCAAGGAATGCATGTGAATTTCAAACTTATGTCATTTACCCCTTTGAATCTATCATTTATACTTGTATTACTTATAATTTATGATTCTCAAATGTAGAAAATGAGCAATACAAACAAGGAGAACAAAAAAAATCAGAAAATCCGCCATATTGTTGGACGAAGGTTTTTGCTCGAATTAGCTATGATAGTGTAAACTTCATTGATCATAATGTTTATGACAATTTATTATTTAATTTATATTATATGTGTTCACTTGTAGAATAACAGCGTAATCCTGAGACGGGGAACGAGCCCTCTCGGACTAATTTATGGCTCACCACTCGAGTTAGCATGAAAAAAAATGCTTAAATGGATACAACTTTGCAAAAAGTATATATAACTTATTGCTCCCTTCTCTTTTTTTAAATTAATTTTCTCATATTATATGTATCACTAAATTGATAAATGATCATAATTAGTTTTCGAATATAGGAAGAGCTTCAGATGCTAGAGTCTCCGCCATCAGAGGAGGGTGGTGGTCCCATGACTGAGGATCAGGGGTTTGAGGCGGCACTCAGACTAGAGCGATCAGGATATATACGTGGTTGTGGGGCTAATCCAACGCCTATAACATCTACAACTGGAAAACAGATTCATGAGAAGTAAAAAAGTGAGAATAAGGAGCTCAAAAGCAAGCTGAGGAGGACAAGAGGCGAATAGAGTCCCTAGAGTCCCAGATAGCCTTACAGAAGTAACAGATACATGATAAGGTACAAGCTGAGCTCAAGTTTTAATTCGCCACCCTCCTCTAGTACTTCAAAGAGTCAGGGCAGCATAACTACTGAACAGCCTGATGATCATGACTTGTTTTATTTTATATGAGCTTTTACTTCTTTATATAATGTTCAAATACTTTTTAGAACTTAATGCTTTAAAATTTAAAGTTATATTTTAATACCTAGTCATGATGAAAATCTTTATTTTCTTACCTTATATAAGCAAGTTTATGGGAAGCAAATAAATGAAAAGGAAAATAATTTAATAAATTAATATTATTTTTTTTATTTTTTATTTTTAATTTGAGCAGCAATAACAAATCGCAAGTAAACCTCTTACATGTAATACTTTTATTGACAACTTGTGGTTACCGCTAATAGTTAAACTTTTAGTTGCAACTACAAGTCACCACTAAAATTACTAACAAAACTGCTCTATTTAAATATTTTAGTGGCGATTTATGTTTGTCGCTAAAGGTTTAGTATTTAGTTGCATCAAAAGGTTGTCACTAAAATTACTAAGTCTAATACTTTTAATGATGATCTATAGTCGCAGCTAAAAATTATACATTTAGCCGCAACTAAAAGTTGCCACCAAAATTCCAATTTCATATGCTTATGATGATTTTTTAGTGCAACTTTATACTTTTAGCTAGAATTATTTTTAAAATTAACTGAAATAAATCTTGTGACTAACTAATAAACTTTTAGTGGCAATTTTCTTTTCATGGCAAAAAGTTTAATTTTTAGCTGTGACGTTGTAGAATTGTAGCTAAAACAATTAATGACACCACTTTTAGCGATAGTGTAGCGGCGATAGAAATATTGCCACTGAAATTTTTAGTAATGACTTAGTTACTTTTAGCTGCAAAATATACTGCAGCTAAATGTCAACTTTATTATAGTGAGTGTTGGGAACATACTAAAGAATTTATAAGCCTTTATTATAGCTGTATATATTGAATATAGAGGAATGATCAATTGCACAGAAATAGTGGGGTCTGGTAGACCCAACTTGGATTGATTGTAGCCTAAATGCCACCTTGATTATTCTGTAAACCAACTTGGATTGATTGTGCATGCCCTTTGATTAGTGGCCTTTTTTGGGTAGCAGCTCACTGTCTGTGTGGAGCAAAGCTGAAATCAATGTCATCTCTATCAAGAGGGAATGCCTCTACTATCAGGCTTTGCCTGTGGCCTCTCTCATATCATTGTTTTGGAGTAATCCTTTGGTTCCGTTATCCACTTTGGGTGCACTATATCATTCCTCCTGGGATTTGAAGGTTTCATGTTCTCTACTTTGCTGGAAGAGTTGTCATCACAATCAAAGCCGTGTGCCCTTTATATTGAGGTCAACTACGTGAATTTTATTTCTTCATTTCTATCCTGAGCCAAGTCTCCACATAGGTTGCACGGGCCCATCCCCTTACCCTTTGTGCCAGAAGAATAACAAGTTAATATATGATGCTTGATGTGAACCATATGGATTGGTGGGGTACTTCTCGTGGCCCAGCTGGTGGATCCCTCAGCTGTTAGTTGTGTTTGCATGCTTAATGCATCTTTTGCATCAACAAGGCTTGCAGAAACGACAGGAAGATGGCTTGATTTTGCTTGATTCTCTCAGTTGATATGATCGTCTGTGCTTACTTTCAGTGACAGGGCACTCTAGTTAAACTATCAGATTTAGTACCTAGAACGTGCTTGGTTAAATAGTTTTCGGATCCAACCCCCCAGGGCCAACCTAGGCCCGACTCTTGCACGCATAGGGCCTATGGCAAAAGAGCCCAAAAGATCTTAAAGTATAAAGCACAAAAAAAAATACTTATATAATGTTCAAATGTTTTGCACTTTTTCAATGTGGGACTCTTGTAAATCCGGTAAGTGCTCGTTTGCTTTTGGCAAAGAAGAAAAACAAAGAAAGAGGAAAAAATGTTTTAAAACCACACCCACACATTACACTAACACTGTAGGCCCACCTTGGACCTTTGGCGACTGTCTACCCCGATGCATGTTACTGATGCCTGTTCAATGGGTCAGAAACTGTGATTGGACAGTCTTTTCCGCCACTTAGAAATGCTCTACAGAAATGGTAGAGGGATGTTCTTTCTTGCTTCATGAACATTTCTAATGTACATGTTGTTGAATAAGTGCGAGTCAGATTATCCTAAAGCCACCTTGGAGACAGCTTCTATAATAGCAATAGCAGTGACAATAGAAAAGTAAACTTCAGGGTAAAGCATCTCTAGAAGAAGATATTAAAAGGACTTGGATGTTGTTTATGAAGTTGTGTGCTAATGCAGCATGGTTATGTGATGAATTCAATGCAAGTGGTAGGAAGTTGAGGACTGATTTAAGCATGGCAACTTGAAATGAAAAGCAATTACAGTTATCCTGAAAATTTTGAAATACAATACAATGTAGGACATTCTCTAATTGGTTTGAGAGGCGTCTGGCAAATCCATGCAATATATTACTAGTAAATATTTACCTCCTCACATGAACTCGTGTCTCATTGATTTGAAGGGCGTACATCTACTTTATAGCTACACTTTTGCTGTTTACTTTTGGAAAAGGATTCAGATTAGAAGCTGAATACAAAATCCACATATCAACCCCACTAAGCAGGAGATGTTCATGGGTCGAACTTGTCCAAGCCCAGCTAGTTTGAATACTGGGCCTTCAAGTACAAATATTTAAAAAACCGCCATCGCCCGCGTGACAGGCGGGAATACTCACCACTATATTACAACGACTCGGTTGAAATACAACGACCTTTTATAAATTAATAACAAAGAAGCAATATGGAACCTATTTGCACATTCCTGTATTTTTTCTGTTTGTTTTTGGAAGAAAACCCAAGTTGGTAAGAGGCCTTTTTCTTGTCAGGATTCTTTCTCTCCTTTCGATCATGTCTTTATATCTCAGCTTTGTCCAATGCAAAGCCAATGACCTACCTTACCCTGTTGGGAAACATGCCCAATTGACAATGTGAAAGCTAAAGATAGACGCAGAATCACAGTGGGGACGGCACTCCCACTCCCAACAGTCCTGGCGACTAGACTAGAGTTTTTTGGAAAAGTAAAAAAAGAAGAGTCAAAGATAGACGGGAAAGTGGTGCTGTGGTGGGACATTTAAATGAGAGCTACTGAAAATTTTGGTTGCAGCGCACTTTCAACAAATTTCAATATTTTTGGATTGGAATGATGGGATCCCATAACCTTTCTGGCATATATATTTTTTTTCTTAGGCGAAAGATTACAGAAGGCGCGTCTGTTTATAGTAATTTCCGTGGAAATGAAATGGGCCTTTCCTCTTTTAGTTGCCGCAGAATATGCAACAAGGTTGGGAAAGCTCCCGAGTCATACCTTTTTTTATGTTAAATCATATCAAATACACGGCAAACTCAGCCGAGTCACCTTATTTTAATAAGTTATTTGCATATTAAACCATAGTATTAATTTTTAAGTAATTATAGATGAAATTTGAAGCCGGCAATTTACAAATAGTGACTAAAATGTAGTTTAAAACTTACATTTGTTCTTTTACACTTGAATTTTGGATTCCCAGATTATGTGATATGCAATATTTTTTCTTTTGTTTTTCTTATTATAGTATATCTCCTGCATATATAGATTTATTAATTTTAATTGATTATCACGGATGCATATAAATAAATGTATATTTATTTATTATTGGCATTAGATTCATTTTTTAATTATTTTTAACATTATTTTTTTTCGAAGTCATGACTCCCTCAAGTCTCTATGTTGACTCTATCTAAGTCAAGTTTTTTACATGGATGAGTTAAGTCCGAGTCCTGACTTTTCCATCTTGCTCTCTTCTATTCCTCCTCTATGGACACAACAAACGTGCCCTTACCACAAGCCCATTTGGATTTACTCATAAATGATGATTTGTGCTCATGCACGTTGATCCGGCCCCTCAAAAAGCCCTTACAATGAGGGCTTTCATTTTTAAGAAAAAGCCCAGGGCCAGGCTTGGACAGTACTAGATCCAGCCCCGCCCTTCTATTTTTTATATATTATATTATATTTATATTTTTAAACATAAATGAAAATACCCTTTGTCAAGTACTTTTTCAGGCTTTATTTATGAAGCTTTGTTCTTCTTTTATTCTTTTAGTATCGGAAATAATTGATTTATATGAAATCTGTTGCACTTATACTCTGAAATGAATCTTTGATTATTGACATTTGACTTTTTGGATATCTTTCTGTTCTAACATTTCTTAGATTTTAACAGATTAAAAAGAAAACGGCACATCAATTACCAATGCCTAGTTGCAGCAATTTATATAGCTGTATTGAATATTGCTTGCTTTAAAGGTAGACAATGGAAGCAATTCGGAGAGATGCCATGACTTAACGATTTATGAAGCGTTGTCTTGTCCCCATAGCTGCCTGTGGCGGAAAAATGGGATCCAGATTACGTGTCTAAATCTTATCTTTTGTTTTGCTAACGCCCACTATTAAGCTTTACTCGCGTCACCCAATTCAACTTTATATTGTTGAGCTCTGGATTGCACAATTTGTACATAGATGCCCCAAAATGTCAGCTTCCCATCAAAACTGGCTGCCAGAACACTCCATGATATCATTTCATTCAAGCATACAGCAGCCTTCAAGAACCAAAAAAATCAATCTTTGGTGCAGAGGAAGTTTGGGGTAAAACAGAGACATTGTTTCATGCTTCTGATGACACCCCAAATCTGTGATGCCCAGATACTTCAAAAGAGGCAACATATCTAAATGATAGCTCTATCTGGTACTTATTATTTTTATTTATTTACTAATTTTTTCTTTTTTGAAATCCACATCCCTATCGTGTCCATAGTGTGCCTCTGCCACATCCATCCCATATCAGGGCATCATAGCCCTAAACTCATTGGAAACAAGAAAAGCAATTGTGCATTGCACTGCAAAAGCACTTCACATTCAAAGGACTCCTATATTTTAAATTCTAGTTCTATGCAGTTCGTTAAGGCACATGTGAAAGAAATTTGGGTAGTTAATATAGTAACCTTCTAAAAGCCCAATACAACTATGTTTTCCGAAAAACTTGAAAAAGTACAGTAATTGGAGTTTGAAACTTAAGTAGCTCAAGCCACAAAAAGATTAGGATGAAGGTAAAAATATTCTTCAAAATGGCTACAAACAGGAGCGAGGTCGAGAGACTGATGGCCTCTTATCATACCTCCCTTTTGCCTTCTCTATTTGGGTCGGGTGCCTGGGCTATCGTTCTAGTATCTCTGATTGATCTTATGCCTTGTTGACCCCCTAGCATCCATATTATGACAACTTATTATAATCAGCCCAAAAAAAAAAAAAAAAACACAGAACATAAAAATGATGAAAAAGTGATATCTCCTGTCTTCTCATGAAAATATTGGAGGATTACCAGTAATTGAGATTTGTCCTCCTTGACTGAATCCACCCGAAGTCCCAATGGCAGAGGGCCTGCCAGTAATATCTTGTGAAAATGCAATGCCTCTTATACCCATCTCATTCTCTCCACGAGGCACACAAGCTTCAGCGAGCGGTGGATGCACACTTGATCTTGGCAAATAGGTTGTTGACCATGACCCTCCACTTGATCCAGCTATGGCCATTATTGCATCAGCCTGTTGTCAGCATAAGGACAGCACCAGCCCTTAAGTGAAATTATCCAAATAATGTAACAAATGATTGGGTGTAAAAATCACAATAAGAGTAGGTCCTGATAACTTAAGAAAATGGGAAGGCAGTAGTCTTGTAAGTACAATTGCATAGGCTTCATTCAGAATTACCTTAATTATCATGACATACAACTTGAGCATTAATGAATCAAAGAAATATATATTTGCTAAGAGCCACAACCCAACTCACAATTGGACTGGGAATCCACGGTGGAAGAAATAGAGGGATAAAAATCTGCCCGGGTGCCCTTTGGGGAAGGTGCTTCGTTTGAAACCACGTCGTCAAAAGGCACAGCTCTGCTCAGAATCACAGTCCAAAAATAGTTGAGTTATCCGGATGCCACAATTTGGTTGAAGTTCATCCCATCTACCTAGAGAAGTGAGAACGACGGCAACAAATCTGTCTTTTAAGCAACCATTATCCTTTAATACATTGCTAGCTCATCTTCAATATGAATCAACATGAATTGGGGTCTGTCAAAGTTAATCATCATCACCAATTATCCTATCTAGGGCCAGTTTGGTGAGTTCTTCTCTTCCCCCAACTCAACCTCTATTCAGCTATGTTTTCAAGGACATAATGACTAATGTACTCATTGTGTGAAACACAAGTCTTACAGCCATATGAGTGATCATTTGATCATAAAACAAAATCATAGGTGTCATTGTGTGGGTGTACGTAAGCCGCATTAAAAGTTTCTTGTTTATTTATTTTTTTTTTTAATGTGTGTGTGTGTGTGTGAGAGAGAGAGAGAGAGAGCGAGAGAGAATGTTGTGCTTGAATAGGAGCAGGCAAAAAAAAATCACCCTTAGGTACTTGGTAGTGTGAATCCAAGTAATCATTTTGGGTGAGTGTTCACCCCAAGTTCATGTGTGAATGTTGTGTAGCATTCAAGCTCACAGGATAGGACGTGAAGCAACCATAGGTCAAGTTAATCAGCAGTGTAGCTAAGTATATAGTTTGTGGAGCACATGAATCATCAGACAAGTTGCAGGATAGGTAGAAGATCCATCCACAACCACAAGTGTTAAAAAGTCAAGCAAGCAGAGTTTCTCACCAATGCAAAAGGAAGCAGAATATGGCATTGAGTACAAGTTGTTACATTGTATCTATGTATCAACTTGAGGGGGAGTGCCGAGAATATTGAGAAATATTTGGGTTGATTTGTAATTTGGGTCATCCAGTTTATCTGCAATTTTTGGGAGTTACTTTGGGATAGAGTTGGAAGGGGATAAGGATTGGGTTTGCTGATTAAGCTCCCTAGCTTGAGTAGATATCTTAGGTTGCACTCTTATAAAAAGCCATTGACTATTCTAAATGATATAAAACCTAAGAGAATTGAGTTCAATTCATTTTGTCAAGATGTAGCCCTAAATTACAACTCCTTCCATGTTACCTCAAAAGTTGACATGATGATGGATATCATCTGGATCCAAAATTTATAATGGCCGAAGCAGATAAAGAGAGATTTGATCAAGCCAATGGGTGCTTGACCTGTGCGAAAGCATGCTTGAGCCACGTCCGGTTCATTTAGGAACCACTGGGCCACATATTTGCATGTTTTGGCCTATAAGACTTCCAACATCATGCCCTTTGGGTTTGTTTGCCTTTTGTTTTCTCAAATAGCAACAACTGAAGTTGAATGGACATAGTTTGCCTGCCGGGCAATGTATGTAGGGCCAAGTTTTTTTATTTTTTTTTAAATGGTTATATGGTTAAACATAAGAACTGAGAAAATCCATTAGACAAGCCATCTGATGGGGACATCCATTTCATATGCATCACATTCACACAATGCCCTTTTCCAGTTAAACAAATGTTAGTTTATAAGCATAAAATAAATTTAAAAAAATGAATCTAGATGAGAAGGAAAATATTAAATATATATATATAAAGAAATATTTGTACAACTAATGCAGGCAAGAATAATGGGCCCAACCCAAGCCGAAGGCCTAACCCAATAAAGCCCAGCGAAGAAGAAAATTTCCGGAATGCATTTTCCAACTACACTTTCCCATTTTGCGGTTTTCTAAAGGATTTTCCTAGATTTTCCTAATTTTTAGTAGTTACTGTGATTTAGAGATAAATTAGAAAGTTTCTGTTTTATTATTTTCAAACTAGAGCACCAACTAGTCTATATAAAAGGACCCTAATCCCTCCTCAGGGAGAAGTTGATTGATTAATAAAATTATGCCATTGAGTGTTTTTCTCAGTTGTGTGTCTGTGGTGGGTGTGAGACCAAGACATTACGATCACTATCTATCCCAATCCCTTAGCCTCGGCTTGGAAAGTAGTCGTTGACTACTCTTCCCTTACCCACACTGCATCAATTTGTATTAGAGCGAGATCTATCTCTTAGATCGTCATTCCGATTGCCGATTGGAGGTAACCCGGCATCCTAACTCTTTGTTTAATTTTTCCTTCTATCTGTTATCATCTTTCATCATCACCAGTTGGCCCACACCATCAACCCGATCCCAATCTCAAACCCACCATCTTCCTCAAAGCAAAAGCATACCCGACTGACCCCATCATCTCCATTGAATCCACTAATCACACCATCCTCTGAGTTTCCAAACCCCAAATTGCCATACTAAAATCCCCCTCTAAGTGTCAAAACCCATTCCCAAAATGGGGAGAGAGAGAGAGGGAGATATTAAAAGGAAGAAACAGAGAAGAGAGGCTGCCAGTTTGCTTGTCTCAGCATCAGCATCATCATCGCTTCCATCTCCGATGAGCTCTTCGATTGATGAAGCACTGGGACCAGTACAGCTCCAGCCATCCACCAGCATTAGCATCACCTTTCACCTTCCCAACGTCGTTTTCATCTGCATAACCATCACCAAAGCCAAAGGCAAAACTTCAAAGATCGAAATCAAGTTGAACCAGAAAAAGGACTCTCCGAAAGGCGCCTCACACCCTTTTCCTTCTGTACACAAAGCACAGGCCAACAGGGTTGTTTTGTTGTGGGGGGGGGGGGGGGGGGGGGGGGGGGGGGGGGGTGGTGTGTGATGTTGGTGGGGGTTGCACATATTTCTACGACAGGGGTTGAGCAAACTGTTTAACCCAAGAGGTCGGGTTTGGCCTAGATCCAAAAGTAGCAGTAAGCTTTAAAAAAAAATGAAACAAAACAAAACTAAAACCTCGGCCGAACCTACCACCAACCCACACCCCTTAATTGACTCCTAAAACCCAAACCCAAATTCACCCAAAATCCACAAAAAAACCCTAAGCCCATTCCAAACCAACCAGCCCCAGTTTAGAGGGTGGGAAAAACAATCTTGAACCACCGGCCAGAAACTGCATCCCACAAGTTGGATCAACAGACCCACGCTCTCCTCCGTCTTGTTTGTAGGCCACATCCAGTCAGCCCAACCCAACCCATCTAGGAGTAGTACATGCTCAACTACTTTAGCATTATCAAGCATCAAAAGGTTCATGTTGCCAATCAACGATCATTGATCATCAAGGTACAATCTCAAATATGTACTGTAGACAAGCTCCAATAGTTTTTTTTTTTTAATGGAAATAGAGATCCAAACATCTTCTTATATTTGCTTAAAATACTTAAAGAGTGTTTTTAGTGGCGCAGATTAAAAAGTCATTCATGTAAAGGATTACGCATAAAGAAAACTTAAAGAAGATGCACAGGCATGGTAGAAAGCAATCAAATGTCAATCGTACCAATGTCCACCGACATGCAATGAGATAAAATTACTAATGGAGGACAAATACGGACATGGTAGAGATTCATTCACCCCACAATCGAGAGTCAATTTAAAGCCTATTGGGAGACCATCAAATTTTCAAACTAGAGATCTCAAACAAAGAGCTCATATGATATTGCTCATTAGTATGACTCACAAATGTCTAGTAACTTTCAAGATTAGAGGTTATGAGACCAATATTTAGTGTGATGCAATTCCTATGAATATCACTCATATTCATTTGGGATGACCATGCTTGTTGATCGAAAGGTGCGCAATGATAAAGAGAAGAACACATTCCTTTTTGTGGAAAGGAAAAAAGGCTGCGCCCGTTCCGTTGCAATCAACAATCTCAACTCTGTCTACATCATCACCTTCAATTAAAGAACTAAAGGAAGAGCAAAGAGAAGAAATAGAGGTCATGATTACATCAAAAGAGCTACAATCAAAATAGAAAATATCAAGGTTGACATTGAGAAGCAAGATCAAGAAATAAAAGATTTAATGACAAACTCCTTGGCTAAGGTAACATGCAAGACTCTTAAAGAAAATCATGCTTTGGAAGAAAGAGAAGACAAAAGGGTTGACAGCATTCAATCAAAAGATGGTAGAGACAGAGTCTTCACAAAGAAAGGCAAAAAGTGAAGATGTTGATTTAACGAGAAACAAGCCAAACCATCTATTAGAGTTTAAGATTGCTCTAAAAAAGCAATACAAATCATCAAAAGACAATCACATTGTTTAATTGACTTCAAAAGATCAAGTTGTTGAGGTTTCCTAAATTGATTTCATCTTTAGGAATCGACCATTGACATTAACAGATTGAGATCTGTTAGTATAAAGACAACAATTGAAGCATCTAATGGTCCGATCACACATCTAAGCTAAATGCAAACATCAAATCAAAAGAAAATTCTAATATTTGTGCGATTGGTTTTCGACTTAGGAGGACATTTACATAACTCGATAACGAGTTCTCTCCAAGAAGGGGAGAACTAATCAGGCCAGACTAATGGGCCCAACACAAAAGTTTGTGCCCGAAGGCCTAAGCCCAATGAAGAAGAAAATATCCAGAATGTGTTTGCAACTGCACTTTCCTATTTTGCAATTTTGTATAGGATTTTCCTAGATTCCCCTAATTGTTAGTAGTTACTAAGATTTAGAGATATATTAGAAAGTTTCTGTTTTATTGTTTGCAAACTAGAGCACCAACTTGTCTATCTAAGGAATTGCAATCCCTCTTTGAGGATAAGTTGGTTGATTAATAAAATTTCTCCGCCGAGTTTTTCTCTCGGTTATGTGTTTGTGGGGTGAGACAAAGATAGTTCTGATCCCTTTCACTAAGCTTAGGCTTGGAAGTAGTCATTCGGTACTCCTCCTTTAACCACGCTACATCAAAAACATAACACACCAAGAAGACCAACAAATAAGGGTTTTCCCTATCCTTTCCAAGGTTTAGAAAATCGACTAAGTGCGAGTCGACTCGAACTCAACCATGACAGAGTCAAGTCTACAGTGACTGGACTCGGCCCAGCCCTTATGTGCAACATAAAGGGGAAAAAAAGGAAAAACATAAAATAAAGGGTTTTTTTTGTAAAATTACCTTTTATATGAGGGAGAGAGAGAGGGGCAATAAAAAGGGTTTTCACTTTCTATCAGGAAAAAGAGGTGAGAAAGGGAGAGAGGCCTTGCATTAGCCAGAGGGAAGAGGAGTAGGGGACAAGAGGGAATTAGGCTACTCTCCAATTGCTCCTCTTACTCACTGCTCCTTGTTAACCCTGCTAATGCGCCGCTCGCTGCTCCTGCTGCTACCATCGCCTGCTGCTCCCGATGCTATCGCTTGCTCATCCTCCTCCTATTGCTTGTTCCTCCTGCTACTTGAGCCAGGTATCCGTTCTTCTTCTCTTTCTTCTTCTTCTTCTTATTTTCCTTTTTTCTTCCTCTCTTTTCCCACCTCACCTACATAACTTCTTTCTCTCTTGGCTAGGGCTGGGCTCGTTTTTTAAGTTTCTTTACATTTTTTATAATATTTCCTACACTCTATGAGTTGGAGCCCGACTTGGCCAAGAGCCATGTGACGCATCCAAGTCGGCCGAGTCAACGAGGACTCGGCCCTGGCTGAGTCGAGTCCCAAGTCTGATTTTTTAAACCGTGGTCCTTTCTACATGTTGCAATGAGCAGCAGATGCTTTTAGAGTTGTGACTATATGTAAATGCATGGAGCATGATGTATGGTGCATGCTTAGTCAACTTTCTAAAAGGAAATTTAGCAAATGCTTATTTCCGTAAAATGCATTGTATTATTCATTGGATCAGATAGCATAAATCTGCTTTAGGCATAAAACTCATTTTTTGGTCAGTTCAATCTACATGATTTGCACTTACATACATTCACAATGATTATAACGACAAAAATGCTAAACAACCCAATTAGTTTGCTATATCAGTTCAGTTAGTGAAGGAATTTGAGTAAACTTGGTAATTTTCCAATATGAATGTAAAGTCTAGTAGAGGATGCCCCTATCTTTGAACAAAAAAATTATTGATGAATAAAAAGGGAAAGAGAAACATGTAACATGGACGATGATAACTAGAGCACACATATCAAACAATCTAAAGAATCAATACATATATTATGTCATTTTTTCCCTTGTCTAATGAATTCATCCACCTAATGTGAGAACTAAATGCAGATTATTTATGATCATCAGTGCACCAAGGTAAAGAATAATAATAAAAGAAATATTAAATAGTAGATAAAGATACAGAAAAATTGAGAAATGTTACTCCAAAAAAAATGTCATGAATTCTTCAGTATTATTTTCTATGCATAAAGAGCAAGGCAAAATAGACAAGCTAACCTTATTTGGATGAACGTCATCAAAGACGTGTGCTTGGCCGGCATAGAAAATAGTCATTTGTCGACTTGTGGATACTAAGCCTTGGTGACTGGAAAAATGGATAAATACAAGACAGCATCACTCTTCCAGTCACTTGAATGCCACACCCACATTCCAAGCTGCATAGTTTAGGAAATGACTGCAACAGATAAGACTTACCTAGGTGGAGTAAAATTTTGTGTTTCATTGTTCTGAGGCTCAGCCTTTGATCTACTGATACTGAGCAACACCCCAGTTGGATTTCTCTCAGGAGCTCCACTAGTCGCATTAGTGACATTCAAAAGACCAGAGCCTTTAATGCCTGTTCGAGAACCCTCATCCGCTGCAGATTGAGCAATGTGTGAAGTAATAACACTGGCATCCTTATATCTGTTTGAAGAAAATTTATCCACATATGCTGAAAATTGGCCAAGGCGGGAAGGGTGGTACATTGGACCCGCATTCATTGGTATAGACTTATCCCTATTGGAATAAACCAATTCAGGTTTACTACTAATGGGTGGTTGTAGTGTAAATGGATTAGTGGAATTTGGCCTAGGTAGTTGCGTGGCAAAGGCATATTCATCATTGTGTAATCTTCTGGCTCGCTCGCCCCCTGCCTCATTCTGGAACATCCATTTTCCAAGTTCAGAATTTATTGTAATCACGAACAATAGCAAGTAGGTATAACAGGAAAACAAGCAAGAAAAAAGTGATGAGGACAGTGATGATGCCAATGCTGTTATAGCAATGATGCATGGTCATGTGACATGAAAGAATGCTAATAACACCAGCACTAGGGTGAATTGGTTAACATAGCAAGAAGATTTACAACAAGACATTCTACATACCTTCAACAAGCGCATGTTTTCAGGAGACACTGGTTCCATCTGATGCATCCTATCTCTCACTGAACCCATAAAAGCTGAGTCTGAGCTGGTCCGCTTTCTTCCTTTACTTATCTCAGGCCCAGAAATATCACTCTTTGGACCTTGAACGCCATCAAGATTGTTCTCTGCCTGCCTCTCTACCAAAAAGAATGAGAGAGAAAAGAAAAGAACTGAGACACAGACTCCATTGTTCAAACTTATCCAGGGGATATAAACGGTCACTCAACAATATTTCAACCCATTGTCAGGGGAAAGAAATCAATCAGTTCCAAACATTCAATAATGAGGAACTAATACTTTTCCATACCTTACAAAAAAAAAACCTTTCCATAAATATTATTTACACTAAAATCACACGTTAGTCAGTGTGCAGCAAGAATAGGATGATGCTGAGGAGTATAAAATGAAGGGAATGGTGTGTTTAAGCTAGTGATCACCAGACAGTCCTGGTTATTCAAAGCCATGAATTTTACCTTTGCCTTTCTAAGATCTTCAGTGCATGCATACCGTCGAGGGAAGAGACCTTTATTATAGTGCATTACCAAATACTAATGATGGATGCGAGCATTCCAGGGCAGTATACACTACATTGCAAGTTGCAAGATACTTTGGAGAAGACATTGTCAGGGTACTTGAAGGGTCTTTGCTCCCTCAACAACACTCCCAAGACCAAGTCATCTCGTTGGGCTATGGTCACCATGGTGGAACCCATAGGAATGCACCAACAACCTTTCTTACTACACAAAGTAGGTGTGCCAACTGCTCATTCAATAACATATCCAAGGAGACCACAATTCAGATATTTACACCCCTTATGCATCGTTTGGGAAAGAGCTCTTTCAAGATTTACATCCTTAAAACAAAGGGTCGTCCATCAGAGCACATCCTATCCGCCCCAAGAGGTTAAAACATCGAAACTTGCCCTATAAATACAAAGAGAACTAAGATGCTAAGATTCGTAAACTATGCAATGGATCATAACATTTCTCAAATTAAGGAGCTAACCTTGGAACAAGTAGCTGAGGCCATGACAACTGTTTCCAAAAATAGATGGTTGGACTTTTACTCATTCCTAACTTCCCTGAAACTCTTCATTCAAAGATGATGACTCAATTTCCATCCCACAAGGATTCAAGAGTTTCCCTCCTTAAATACGCAGGGACGTCTCCCCCAAAAATCCACCATGATTGTAAGTAGCAGTACCGCCATGGTTTTAAATTCCAGTTAGCACTAGGTTGACTCTTCCAATTCCGACCCCAAGTCAGGTCGTGGTTTGGAATGGTAAATCACTGTTGAGCATCTGTGCAATGCAACTTTCGTGCTTTTCATCTTTTCTTTAATGCAGCTATCCCCATCACGTGCATCCAAAAGCATTTAATATGAGAGAGAGAGAGAGAGGGAGAGAGAGACCCTGGCCCATGCTCATATCCATGCATGTCTACTTGGCAGACATGGCAGTCATGCATCATGCTTGTTGTTTTGGTAATTTAGTAAGCATTGTTGGAATCTACATTGGGGTCCATTGTGTATGGCCAGAGAGAGAGAGAGAGAGAGAGAGAGAGAGATTGACCCTACTCCACACCAAAAAAAAAATCAGAAATGCTGTATTTAATATTTGATCATAATTATGCATGCATAGATCCGTGGTAAGTGTGGCATTGAGTCATCCATGAATTCACGTGGTGGGTGCACTTCAGATGGGGAATAGTACATTAGACCACATTGACCAAATCATTTTAAACTCGAGAGAGAAGAGTGGCCATATCAAGCATGGTCCATATCATCACATTGACTACTAATTTATTTCGGTTATTTTCATTTCTTTCATAGAAAGAGAGATAAAAGAAATTAATTAGTACTATCAATATATTGGATGACAAGAGGATGGGTAAAAGTGTAAAGTTTGGCATAATTCAATCTGCATAGAGTCACTATATTTGATATAGAATACCAATTACAACTTAATTTGCACATTATTACTATTTTCAATTATTTTTTATTTTTCTGATTTTTTTTAGTTTTTTTATGCTTTTGAGTGTTGGAAAAAGTTCTACATCCCACATCTCTCAAGTAATGGGTTTGACATGGCTTCATATACCTATTTAAGCCTTCCACTTATCCACTTAAGCTTTTGAGTTGGTGTATGGTATCTTTCATGGTATTAGAGCCGGTGCCATTCTTGTATAGCCCACGTGGTAGACCCGTCCATGGAGTCTGTTGGGCCTACACATGAGGGGGAGTGTTGGAAAAAGTCCCACATCATACATCTCTTAAGTAATGGGTTTGACATGGCTTCATATACCTGTGTGGGCCTTCTATCTATCAGCTTAAGCATTGGGTTAGTGCATGGTATCTTACATTAAGGACCAACGCGGTCGTACTGGTCTGGCACGAATGGCATGGGCGGCACTGACTTGTCCCGGTCCGAGCTGGTGCAAAGACTAACACTATAATTTAAAACCTTGACTACAGGCCCCAAGAATGTATTTGAAGTTGCATTTGGTACCTTGCAAATCCATTCATAGCACAAAGTTCTTCTTCCTTACTAAATAACTAACCATTTCAAGAGGAGACGGCATATGAAATGTGCCCATCATGTGCCAAACACATTACAGTAGAGTTGGGCATCATTCCATAATGATCACCAACCCTACTTTACTTCGGACATCCAATACTACCCAAAGCAAAAGATAACAGTTTCACCCGCAAGGATTTGTTCTTTGGGAAAAGCCATCGTTCCCCCTTCTTTCCTTATACACAACCACATGAATGAACACCAGAAGCAAAAGAGAAAATCTGATTTCATTCTCCCATTAATGCAAAACAATAGATACAAAACAATGGCAGAAAGAAACAGATAGCTAAATCAAACAATGAAAATACTAAACAAAATCTTTAAAAGTAGAAAGCAAAGACAAACACCTCTACAAAAGCAATTTACGATAAAGCAAGAACAACCCACCAAACACATCAAATAACCCACCAAACAACAAACAGAAACTACTGCGCAAAACCCAACTCAAAAGCAAATTGTAAAATGACCCAAAAACCAAAAAGAAAAAGAAACCCATTAAAATTCACCTGAAGCTATATCAGAACTGGCCGAGACAAGCCCATGGGCGCCCCCCGAAGAAGCTCCAACTGACACCGACGCAGACGCCTCAGGCGCTCGAATCTTCACCGGGACTGCAGCAGATTCCGAACAGCTCGTTCCCAAGAAGTCGTGGAAGATCGGGCTCTCTTCGTCGCTAGCCATGATCGGAACCGCCATTACCTCAAGAAAGCTAAGACCTCTTCAAATTCCATGCTTGAAAGAGAGCGCGCTCTAACTGTTCGACGAAAGTCCCCCGAGAAGAAAAAGAGAACTGAAAGGCTCGGATTTTAACAAGCAGAAAGGGAAAGCAGAAGCGAGTGATTAGGCGCCTTTATCAGAGCTCTATGAATGCATTGAAAAGCAAAAGGTGGGATCTTTCATCTTTCTCTCTCTCTCCTCTCTTTTCCTTTTCACGGGCTTTGTGTTTGTAGCAGCTGAAGCAAACCAGCATTTGCAGTGCCTTGTGACACAGAGAGTGGAGTGCCAGTGCTGTCGGCTCACACGCGCATGTCGACACGCGCGAGGAAAGAAAAATTTTGGCATTTGTGCTGCCCATGGATATGATATTTGTCAACAGATCGAATCTAAATATGAGAAATATTTAAGCGAGGACCATTGGTGGGACCTACCTAAAATCTATCACTAATTTGGCACTCATTTGAATGGGCTGAACCATTTAATGAAAAGTTGAATTTTTTTTATAAATGGGCTACAAATGAAGGTGTTGATTATATGAAATCAAATCAAACTTAATACTCAGAGTGGTCTTATATATATCTTTTTATTTCTCAGGTGGATTCACAATTGGACCCCATAGAACATTTTCAGGATAACTCCATAAGAACAATTTTCCTTTTAAATATTTACCATAATTTTATTCGTAAGATATTTTTCGGCCATACAATATCAGGCATATGGCACTATACAATATCTAGTAACATGCGATGTTTCTCACAGCTTTGTTGGGATATTTAATCTTTGATTGCTCAGGGGAAATTGTGAATTTTAAAGGTAGTCATGTGGTCAAAGTCTCAAAAATAAATGATTTGATTTTGAAGCAGTTTGGAGAATGTTTTTACAAGCGCCACGTCCATGCCATAGTGCGATTGTTCAATCCTCCACTATGGTGCACCGCATGGGATAAGATGGTGTCAATTTTAGGCAACGTCGCTTTTCCAATAGCTAAAGTGAAGCATGTGAGAAATGCAATGCATTTTTTTATTTTATCCCTGCTTGGAAGATCACAACAAGTGGGAAAGAAAATTCTTCTGTAGTAAGAAAATCTTACTTTTTTTACTTTCTCAGCCTCCAAAAAGTCTTTCTGCAAAAAATTCAGGTAATTATTTTATCTGAATTTTTTTTATCTCACTTCAAATTACTTTTTTCTTTGCTAAGTTGCCTGTATGTTACAATCGAACAATGGATCCTTTCCATTGAGGTGTCTTATACTTGACACTCAATGAAAATAAATTTACCATTATTTTTTTTAATGATTTGATGTTTATTTTATATTAATTTTTCAGTTACTTTGATTGCCGTAAACCATAATTTATATGATTTATAATGTGTGGCAGTGAACCAAGTCTCTGCTTGATTTTTTTTTTTTTTATGGCAACATTTAAAACAAATCTACATGATTTTGGATCAACATTCAATCTATCAAACGTTACAATAGAGATTTTCTTTCTTGATTGAGTTTTCTTAATTTAACATCGAGATTGTAAATGAAATGCAATTAAAACATGAGATGATGATATAAATGGCTTGAAATCGGAGATCTCAATGTGGCCTCCACTTGTCGTTTAAAACAAATGACTGTATTTGCATACTTCTTTTGAATACGAATTACCTCAATCTACTCTTGAAATTTTGATACGTGAGGTGAACCTCGACGCATGGTCTCTACTTTTTTGAAGGTGGGCCCACCATTGTTGTGATCATGTCAGATGGACGATCTGATGACCCCATAGCTTCTGGGTGTGATTGCTCCTGCAGGGCAGGGGAATATGAGAGGGAACAATTCTTTGTATTGTAAGAGAATATAATCTAGCAAAGTTGAGAAGCTTTTCATTCTAAAACAAAACGAATCAATTTTTATCTACCTATTTTGTCTCTTTCTTATTTTTGTATTAATGAATGAATGTGAATTATTCACATGTACGTTCAACTACTTGCCAGTTAGTCAAAAACATTCCCCTGCGAATTGTTGTTGGAAGGTATAACTTCCTATGTCAATAGGCAACTGGCATGTTGGCAATGCCCACTGACCCTACAAACTAGAAGGGAGCAATTGTTTGTTTGTGTTTTTTGTTTTTTTAACATAGAAGGGAGCAATTGTAGAATAGTCATTTATAAAATTTCATGTTATTGGATATTTGTAATCACCTAACTTATAAGGTCATTCATTTTAATGATGATTTTACTGAAAAAAAACTCTCTAAATGCTCATCGGATGAAAAGAGTGGGTCCATTTTTGTGCAAAAAACCAAAAAACAAAATAATATGGCTCCCTTTCATATGAGTGATGCTATTGCCTCTAGTCTGTTATTCTTTCTCATCTTTCTTCCTCCTTTTTCTCCATCACAACCTCTCCGCACATTCTCCCTCACCAAACTCACCATCAAGTCCGCCCTTGTTGTTGCAGAGCTCCTTGTGCTCCACCACTCCATCAAGCATGCACACAGCAGCTCAATCTCTTGAGGTGGGGGCTTTCTTCTTTGGAAGTGGCAACCTTGCAAGACGGTTGCCTTTAAAATAGAGAAAGTGGAGGAAAAAAATAAGAAAGGAGAACACAATAGGGGCGATAGGTGCTCCTCATATAAAAGGGGAGCGATGAAAGCTCCGCACCTCCCCACTTATTTAAAAAATAATAATTTTTCATGTATACAAACCTACGGGATTTGTTTTATACAATAAACTCTACTAGCTTCTTTTTCATACAGTAAGCATTTAGGAGATTTTCTTTTTCCGTAAACTCCTCTATTTTAATTTTTTCTTTTGAGGTTTTGAATCTAATGATTAATTACAAATGTTTGGGCGTGCCCAATTTTTGTTGGTAGTTGACACCCTTTTCTTTTTCATATTTCATGTCTAATGGATTTTTTATTTTTTTGGTATCCATGTCTAATGGATCTTCGATGTGGCCACTGTCGACTGCATTACTTGAAACTTTCCAATATAAACCTCGCACCGGGTTTTTCTTCCTTTGTGTTTTTTATAATTTGCTAGAATGGGAGAGTGGCTTAGGGTTTTTTTTGTTCGTTTGCTGGGTGGAGTAGACTGAAATGAAGTCAACTGCAACATCAGGATAAAGTTGGCATAGAGTTTGAATAGTAGTTTTACACCAAGTGTGTTTCGGCAGCTGTAGAGCTAAAATAAAACCATCGAGACCATCTTCTTAGTGGGGCAAGCTTCGAACCAATACTTGTAGAGATGGACAGCTCTTGAGTCTCTACAATGATTCATCTTAGGTGGACCCCACATTATGAATGGTTCAGATCGTAGCGTAATCGTCAGCCCTAACCCACTGTATAGACAAGAAATGGGCTGATTCTCGTGGAGTTGGATTTGTGCTTCCAGAAGAGAAAAGGATGGTTTTTGGATACGAGAGAGATTGGATTAAAAAATCCAACCACTTGTTTTTTTAACTTTACCCTTCGTACCCAAACAACCATCGTGTAAACAATGGAATTGCTGAACGAAACTTTCCTCCACTTTATTTTTTCTCATGGGCAAACAAACACGTTAGGCCCTTTTGTATGTTCCCTTGCAAAATAAAAAGATTATCACTAACCACCTTCTTCGTTTAGGTGACGTAGGGCCGTTATTGAATTGAATATCCAAGATCGTATTTCATTAAGTGATTTTAAATAAAGAATTGAAAGAGAATTTCATAACATTCCTGTTATTAAGGGTGTCTCATCTCATATTGCAGACGATGATCTCAATCCCTGTACATACAAGTCTTCACGAAGTACTATTGCACTCACCCATTTAGCAAAAATAAAATAAAATAAAAGATGGCCATCAAATAACTTTACTTTTATGAAAATTACATAGGGGAAGGAGGGAAAGGAGTACCCAACAATCATGCTAGTAATTCAATGTCTAAAAAAGTTAAGATCCTATATACACCTCCACTTTATATCTTTTAGAACCCACACCCCATCTCTCCCTCCTTATATACCTCCATGTGGGGATGCAGGTAAAGGGAGTAACGGTGTCGCTCACCCATGCCAAACTTTGAAAAATTACATAAGGGCATATGGGCTAGATGGCTCATGCCCTCTCGAACAACAAAGTAATAAAGAAAATAACATCATGGGCTCCACCCTATACCTACCTAGTGAATGCGTAATTTGGGTTGTGCCAGGTGCCTCGGGAATAGTCCCATTGCGTAAATATACCACAGGGATGTTAAAAAAAAAAGCTGCATTATGGGGCCATCATCCACACAAACCATTCAAAAAGAAAAAAAGAATGAACGAGAGATTTACTAGGACAAATGGGTGGCATGATATTATAGAGGGAAAATCATCAGAAAAAAATAGCATCTAACACAATAAATGGGGAACTCCAAATGCAGATGAATCATAAAAAAATCCTATTCTACCGAACCACCTCACAAGATTTTAAAAAATGTGACAAATCTTGGGTGGATATTTGTCATTCCATGATACACATCAAGACCTGGACCCAATTCGGGTACCAGTCCTTTTGGGTCGATGGAATGGATTTCATACCTAAGGAACTAAAACCCAATTTCGTGCGTGTATATGTATATATAATGTATAAATAGATGTATTACATAGTGTATAGAGTAATAAGGCCTTAATGTGAATTTATGTGACTTTAATCCACGTTTAGATCTTTAATTTGAATCGTGTGTGACCGCATGTCCAATGACATTGACCAATTCGGCGTACCGGTCATTAGTTTAGGTCCAGTACAATATGGACCCGGGTAGAATACAATCCATTTCAAATAATTCACACACTTGTGTAATTATAATGAGATTCTTTGAATACTGTCTCACTTAAGGGCCTGTTTGGATAAATGATAGTAAATTAGAGTGAAGTAGATTTTATATGATGAGTGAAGTAAAGAAGAAGTTAAAGTAGATTAGTTCACTTTACTCTATTTGCATGCTTGATTTAAAGTGAAACTTAAAAATATTATGTAGTAGAATTGACTTTTACTCAAGAAAATTAAGTATTTAGGGTTGACGAGAAATGAAGTATACATGGGCTGACAATAATACTTCATCTTTGGGTAAGATTAATTCAAACAGGGTAGAGTTAAAATTTTAAGTTGTTATGACCCATTTAACTTCACTCTACTTTATTTTTTGCTTATCCAAATAGGCCCTAAGGCATGCAAGGAGCCACATGCAAAGGTAGATTTCTATCTGACTTGTTGCATCTCTAAGGTTCAATTAGTTTTAAATTTTGATAAAGAGGACGGTTTATCGATGATTTTGATTGGATTCAAACAACGAGCTTTGATTAGATTTGAACAAAGAGTTTGATTATATTTAAATACTAAAAGAGTGATTGAATTTGAATTTAAACAAAGAGTTTGTTTGAATTTAAACTATCCATTGGATTTAAATAAAGAGCCAAGGTCAAACTAGGGTCATAATTGAAATCAAATTTGGAGTTCCAATTTCACAATCAATTGCGAATTTGAGCTCCAATTTCACAATCAATTTCAAATTTGAGCTTCAATTTGAAAATCAAATCATATCCCTTTCTAAATATATATATGAATCTAGCAAACTGCCCAGTGCTTATCACAAATAGTAGATGTCAATGAATAAATATCATTTGATTTTATAAAAGAAATTTAAAAAAACTAATTTCAATTTTAGTTGTCTGTAGCATTTATATCAATATTAAAAAAAACTTGAAAAAGGATATCCTCTACTATTAAAATACGAGGAGCCAAGTTCTATGAATTGGGGAATAAAAGGTATAAAAGAAAAGAGTCCTCAATTTATGCTAACATTGTATTGGGTGATATGGTTAATACATGCTTTTCTTGATTTTCGATGGAGGAATTGACATACACCTTTTTCTGTGATTATTTGAAAGAAAGGAAACTAAAAATGGCAGCATAAAATATGTGCTATATATTTTTATTTATTTCTTAATAACATAAGTATCCCTGAGGTCTTTAACCCAATCATACTCCTTAAGGTGACACCCACAAAACCTATACAAACACATACCAATCAAATTTGCTCATTTCTACATGAGCAGTCCACTGAGTTAATCAAATAATATTGTTAAATCATATTAAGATCCAATAAAGTGGAACATATATAAGAAGAGAAAAACAAATCACATTGATAATTAAATCTAAAAAAAATTGTAAATGCAATCAAATGATATCAAATAGTATGCGAGTGAGCAAGGCCTATCCTGAGATTTTTGAGACTCCAAGCGAACTCCCAAAATGGGGCCCTCCAAACATTAGAGTAAAATATTCATTAAAATGTAGTATTACATTTTTAGTAAACCTCACAATACTAGAAAATTTTATTAATCATATGAAAAAAGTAAACATAAGCAAGGAGGGCGCAATGAACCTTCCATCTATATACATATCATAATTGAGTCTAATGTCAATCACCTTTTTTTTTATATGATCTAACATTAATCATACACTATAGTCTAATGTTAGACTATGAAAATTGTTATAGATAATCTTAGATCATAAGATTATATAAAATTTAGTCTAATATCATAAACGAGTATACATATAAAATTTCTATAAATAAATTTGATGCTATCAATTTTTTAAAGTTATGTGATGTTATCAATTTTCTAAGGTTGTGTAATATCTCACTACAAAAAAAATAATTTTTATCTGTGGAAGATTTTCTACCACTATTTAATGTGCACTTTTTATAGTAAGAATAGCACTTTTAGCGGCAGGAAAAAATTTTTGTGGCAAAATGTAACTTTTACCGGCAAAATAAAATTTCTGTCGCTAAAAGTCAAACTGCTGTTGACCCTATTTCTCTGCCTCTAAAATTTATTATTATTATTATTATTATTATTATTATTATTTTACTCATTTGGCTCAGTGGCCAAAAGTAAGGGCCCAAAGCCACTGCTTGGATTGCATCCCCTTAGGACTAGGTCTAAGAGTGAGAGAAAGAGAGAATAACATATCAGGTCATATATATATAGATTTAGGTCACTCCTTTTCAAACATTTAAATCATACTTTTTTAATGCATTTCTTCTATGTATCCAAATGCATTTTTTGTTTCTTATTACTTCTCAAGCAAAATACAATCGAAGAAAATGAGAGAAAATAAAATGATCCTAAGTATCACGATATGCCATGTTTTTTTTTTTTGACTGATTTTGCAATAGAAAAAGAAAAAAAAAAGAGAGAGAAGGGGTTCTCGTGACCTGAATTATAAACATATAAAATTATTTTGGAGACTAATAGTAGAGAGCATCTTCTACATTAGTCATGCAAATTTAAGTTGCGATTTTTCATGTAATTTTGGGACAAATATCCACCCATTGTAGTGAAATCCATAACACTTGGGAGATTGACAACTGAAATTCTTATAGCAGTGGCATGGTGTTTTTTTTACCGAAGAGGAAAAAGTAGAGGAGGAAATCACATACCATACTAAGTCAAAGAGAAGTCAATTTAGAGAGAGAGAACTAACAACCCCAAGAGCCGTAATCACAAACCGCTTCAGATCATTTACAATAGCGACGACCTTTTTCTTGCCGCGATCATTGAGGGCCTCCTCTACCATTGGATTTGGACTTGTGCTCACATCCGAACCTCCGTCTCAATGAACAGTCATCATATTTCATCCACTTTGCGGCGTCATGGTGTATAGCTCGGCGTTTGCCGCGTTTCCTCTGTTTTTGCCATCTATAAAATCTTATTCGAAGCGTCTTGTCTTTTAGAGCTTTGAAGGATCTTTAATGCTCTTTTCACTGTGGAGAATCTGAGAGGACATGAGTTAAGGAATTGAAGGAAGATGATAGTTATGATTTATCTGTTTGAGACGTTAAAGGGGGATGGTGAAAATCAAGAGGAAGGAGGAGTGGAGTGGCATTTGAGAGGTAGGGATAACAATGGGTCGGATTTAAATGGGAACTTGCTTTGGCCTACTCCTATTATAGGCAGGTTTGGTAGTATATTGGTATGATTCGGGTTGGGTATAATTTTTTATTGTTTAACCCAAGTCGAGTTTAGAGCGATTTTCATTTTTTTGGTGCATCAACTTGACCCGTCCCGTATAGCTTTACCTCATATATTGTTAATTGTATTTTTTTGTTTTTCATATCAGCTCAATGGTAATGAAGATGACTTTTTTTACGAGAGTGCATGTTCTCTGTGCTTAAGAAAACCCAATCAATGTGTGTTTAGAAAAGCCCAACAACCCTAATGTTCTTCGCAATATTTAGACATTACAAAATCGTAATATTGTCAATTTGGTGTTTGCCCAATGCAAGCACAACAACATTGACATCAAATCCATTTCCGCTTGACTATGAACAAATGTGACTTTCAACTTGGAGGTTGATTTATGTTGGGTTTGTGTCTTGTGTTTTGGTTTAACCGGTTGGGTTCACTAGGTTAGCCAAGAACCGATTTTAAGATCAAGTTACCAAGGCTTTCTTGGTGGTCAAGAAAGTGGAAATTATATATATCATGTAATCTGTAACTCTATACCTTGTGTTGAAGAGGGGTGAGAGCTCGATTGCCCATGGTGTTTTTACACCACATAGGAGAGATCATGTGAGAGAGTAAGAGTTTATATATGCTTTGCTTGTTATAGTGAAGATAATTGACTTGGTGCCCGTAGATGTAGTCTTATTTGGATGAACCATATAAATCTATGCGTCTATTCTTATGTGGTTGCTTGTTTGTCAACAATGTGATTCGTGTTGACCACAGTTTAAATGAAGTAGTACTCCGTGAAGAGGGGAAACCTTGCAATATTGGCCTATCACCTCCTATCCAAATGGGTCCCAATTTGTATTCTAGACCCAGTTTAAGCCGGCAGGCCCGAGAATGTGATCCAAACTTAGCTTTTCGTAATTAATAACGGGGATGTTTGATATCTCAATTCAAGGAGTGAAAAAAAAGTAATAATAATGCAAGTCCAGAGGCCTGCCCGCTTAATTATCATGCCAAACAATTTTGCCTGATCCCAGCGCACTGTAGGAATAAATTCAGCTAATAGTGGATTGAACTTTGAGTGCAATAGAGCTTGCAAGGCCACTCGAAACTCATTCTAAATGACCTCTTTTTTTTATTGTTTGTTTTGTATTTAATCCCCCTACAACTTAGTTCTCTAGAGGCATCTCTCATGGCAATTGGCATGGATGAGAGTTAAATAAATTTGCATGTTGTGGGATCCACCTGCCTGCATGCCGATTGCAGGAAAATAGTATGAGGAAAAAGGTCACATTGTAGATATTATTTTTTTAAAAACTCTTAGAAAGCTCAACACAAACGTGGACCAAGGGCCTTAAAAGTCTACCTGTTTTCTAAATATTTTTATGAATTTAATTAATTAACAATAATGAATATAATTTAGATTAATGTCAAATTTGGGTGTGTGCCAAAATATTGAAGGTTACTGAGTTTTGAGGGTCAGATTGATGATGGCAAGTAGGTGCCATGTGGTGCAAAATTGTTACCTTTTTCTAGCAAACTATAATTTTTCTGGTAACCCAACCTAGGGAGGCGACGAGGACCAAAGAGAGCCCATACAAGTGGATGAGGAAACCTACACCATAGGAAGGATAGCCGACACAAGTAATAAAAGAAGCCCACAAAATGAGAAGAGTGGCACATCCACGGATCCCTGACAACTGAGTAACATGAAATGTTGCTAACGGATTGAGCAACTCTTTGTCCTTTCATACAAACCCGTAAGGTACCTCGTAGTAGAAGTAAACCATAACTCTATTTATCCCCCTTTGTTTTTGTCATAAAAGTACAATTGCTCTTATTATTCACGCTTCCCTTGAAGACATTTCTTTTTTTCAAGAATTGCATCAAGCAAGCAGACCTTTTGTCATCTAACTCATTTTTCGTATGAAAATGAGTTTTACATATGTAAAGGGATTATATATTAGCTTTTCATTCAATTATCTTCTTATGATTGATATGCAATCGAGTAGGTTTCGCAAGGGGCAAGGGGCTTAGATTTTTCTGCCTCTCATGAAAACATAAGGGTCTCTCAACATAATGGAATTAGAGAAACAAACAATTTTTTTATCCTATGATTTGGCATCCGGCCTAGTTTTACACCATCAAGCCTTCTTGATCTTAGCCAAAAGCCTGAAAAGGTATACACCCTTCTGTTGAAAATTTTAAAAATAAGAAATCTAAGCTTGGATTTAAACTTTTTGGAAAATACTTATCATATTCATGCATTTTTCATGTAGAAGAGTTGTTGAAAATCTCACTAAAAATAACTCTTTTGAACCCTTTTTTATGTGAAAACTTGCATTCTTGTACATATAGCCCACATCTTATATCAGACATGTTGTGGAGGGAAGAAACATTTGTAAGAGATCTCTACTAACTATGTTAGTATGTGTTACACTTGAACCCTAATTAGTGGAGTTGGGCTTGGAGCTTCGACTCAAAATGAGGAGGCCTTTATTTTGCTATGTGTTCGGCCTAAGACAGGATGATTCTGTCTTTTATTAAGCTAAGTTGGATTGCTATTGAGCCGGCTGGGCTAGGGGTGTGGTTATATGTACATGATTTAAAGGACACTCTTCACAAGGTCATGATTGGAATTCAATTTTTATAACTCGAACGCAACAAAACATTCATCAAAATCATCCATGCATTGTGATTTCCTCATCTATTGTATAGACTGTTTGAAAATCATCACTATACATTCTATGAGCCATGTAGTTCTGCTGTTGGGTCCTTGAAGGGCTGATGAGTTCATTGTTGATCTTCAGGCAAACAAATGTAGATCAACATCAATTTTAGTTGGCTTCATTGTATCTTGGAGGTGGCCTGCCTATTAACCCAAACCAGGGGGTGGCAAAAAATGTCTTAGGAAAGTAATTACACGCCTTAAAGCAATCATATATTCTCTCTTTCACAAATCTAGGGCCAGTTCCACTAACATCGGTAAATAATGGGCTAGGATAATATGATGGGGCTCAGTTTTTGGAGAACGTTTATCCGTAAGTTGGCCTTTCCATCAACCCTCCCCACAACTAATGGGCATACTCTAAGTGGGCCCCAAAAGGTGAATTGCAACTGACAGTATGCAATCTGGTAGTGGGAAATCTTTTTCCTCCTTTATATATTAATCTTATATTATACAGACATAGAGAGGATTGTGCTAGAAGATATTGGGGGCAGTTTTTATTTAAAAATGCCGCTCTCAATCAGGGCCCATTATGATCTAGGAAAATCATGGAATACTGTTGGATGTAGAGATTTGGATTAGATTACCCATGTTCAAAATTTCATCTCTATCATATCATTCCAACCCCATGACTTGTGACTCTAAAGTTGAATGGTTTTAGAGGCATCATTTCTTAATATTTCAATTCAGTAAAAAGTAAAAGTTGAATGAATGTCAAATTTTGACTTGTGACAATTCATGGTGCATAGTGTGTCTTTGTGTGTCACAAAAGACTAAATTGGCTTAAGGTGGGCTCAATTGCCTTAACAAAAGGACAACAAACCGGATAAAAACTGATAGTTTCTCTTGACAGGCAGCTCAATTGGTCTAGGATTACGGATTGCTCCCGGCGATTGTGGGTTCGAGCTATGCTATCACACTGGGGCCACATAGAATTTTAACAGGCTCTCCCTAGGCTTCAAGGGATTAATTTAGCCCAAAGGGTTGGTACACCTCCTGATGTATAAAAAACAAAAAACAAATAATTTCTCAAATTTAATTCATTATTTGTTCTATAATATACAATGTCCGTCTCCTCTTCAGGAAACCCGGTTTACATTCCAACTCGACCCAAATGCCATGATGAATACATAATGGATTTGGGTATGAGATCCGAGCGGCTGGAACCGATCCACAGCGGACCCATTGCCATTCTTTATGATCCTTGTGCAAAATTCATAGCATATTATCACTTGACAGCCTATCCCAATCCACATCCACATGGCCACATGGCCACATGTCCAAATAGAGATTTAATGGAGTATCTAAGGGACATAATGCCTAATTAGTTCCTTGATTTTAATAAATTATGATTCCAATTGAATATGGTGCTGCCGGACCTCCTAAACAAAATCTCCATGTCCCTACTAAATCCATCTATTATGCCCCAACTTTTCAAAAATTCAAACTAGTCACAAATCCTAACACCTTTTTATAATGTTGATAGTTGAAGTCTCACCCATGTTAGTATGAGATCCTCCATTGGATTGATCATATTTCTACACATGCTCGCATGTAGGACATACAATAAAATTCCAACACCAAGAGACATTCCAAGTAATTTAAAATGTGACATCTTGGAGTTCCACATAGATTATAAAAAAGAAAGTGATTGGACTTATATATAGAGCTTGCGCTCTTATCTTGCATAAGGTTTTTCGGTGGGTTGAGGCCCACCAAAAGCAAAATCGTGAAGCCCATAGGCCAACGCTGACAATATCATTTATGCGTGTATGGTGAGGCACAAATGGTATCAAAAGCCAAGTCTTGACTAGTTCAAGTGTAGGTCTCTGCCGTAGTTTGGTGCAAGTGGGTGGGTTCTCATGTAAGCAAGTCAAGAGGGCTGGGCTACAGGAACTAGCAGACTACAGCATAGGAACATATAGCCCTAAAGGGGAGGATTATGACATCCTAGATTCCCACATCGATATAAAAAGGAAAGTAATTGGGTTTATATGTAGAGTTTGCATCTTTACTTTGTATGAGGCCTTTTGATGGGTTGAAACCCACTAGAAGCAAAACTATAAGGCCTATGGGGCAAAGCGAATAATATCATGTGTGTGTGTGGGGTGGAGCATGACAAATGGTATTAGAGCCGACCTCGACTAGTTCGAGTGTCGGCATTGTCGTAGTCTAGTGTAAGTGGCCTGATTTCCATATGAGCGAACTAAGATGGCTGGCAGGCTACAGGGACGTGCCCTTTTAAGGGGGCGGATTGTGACATCATCAAGTCCCACATCGACTATAAATATAAAAGTGATTAGGCTTCTATATAGAGCTCATGGACAATATTATGCATGCATGTGGGGTGGGGCATTACAAATAGTATCAAAGTTGACTTTCGACTAGTTCGAGCGTATGTCCCTGCTGTGGTCTCTTGTAAGTGGGCAGATTTTCATGTGGGTGAGCCAAGAGGGCTAGGAAGCTACAGGAACTGGCAGACTACCGCAAAGTAACGTGTAGCCCTATGGGGGGTGGATTGTGACATTCTAGAGTTCCGCATTGACTCTATAAAGAAAAATGATTTGGTTTATATGTAAAGCTTACATCTTTAGTTTGTATGAGGTTTTTTGGTGAGTTGAGACCCATTGAAGCAAAATCATAAGGCCCATGTGCCAAAGCAGACAAATGGTATTAAAGTCGACTCTCAACCCTAATGGGGGTAATAGTAACGCCCTACCTTTACAAGTATGCATGATATTATCTATTTTGACCAATGAGCCTCACAATTTTGCTTCTAGTGGTTATCAACCCAACAAAAGACCTCCATGCAAGATAAAAGGTATTCACTCTATATATAAGTCCAATAACTTTCCTCTCTACAGTCGATATGGGATGTGAGGATGCCATAATTCCCCTCATTCTACATACATGCATGATATTATCCATTTTGGACTATGAGCCTCACGGTTTTGCTTTTAGTGGGCCCCACTTTAACCCACCAAAAAATTTTATACAAAGTAAGGGTGCAAACTTTACATATATGCTAATTACTTTCCTTCCTATAGTTTTTTTTTTTTTTTTTGGGACTCTAGAATGTCACATAAAATTTCACAGAGTGCCAGCAATAAGGATGTGGTTAGAGTTTGATGATCGGGGTAGATTTCTCACAAGTGAGCCCCACTCATATATGGGTTTACATGTTTTGCAACGATGAACGGGGCTTTGAAAATTGAAACAGCACCCCTTGCTGGAAATCTTTGACATTGTTGCCTACTAAACATCAACAACCAAACCGTACGGATAGAATTATAGCAGAAGAGTTTTCAGACACCTGACAAAAAGTAGTTATTGGTTCAGAATCACATGCTCGAATAAGATAAAATTTTCAAATTAAAGTTAATTTTGCAGCTCAGCTATTCAATCCTGATTCTCTTTAGTAAGACAGAATTCACCAAGTGCATTGATATAAATCCAAACATTGTGCTTCATTTTCATAATCCAATGATCCAAACCAGCCAGAGTTAATATTTTACATTGACATATCAAAATATATAGATTTTAAGGGCCCTACATAAATTTGAGTTATAATCATATTGGAGAGTATAATTAGCTCTAATCACAATTATATAATACTTCACTTCCCCGTTTTAAAAAATATTTTAATTTTTTTAAGTTTATTAATTTACTTCAAATCTTAGTTTAGATTTGGGTCCAAATCTTTTTAATTTCTATCTTTTAAGTTGATGTTAGATCCAGATGTAATACATAGATTCCTTGTCAGATTTGATTCAAGGTCTATAAAGACTGATCTATGCGAAACCTGGAACCTTAGACCCATTTGCATTATGATTATGGATTAAGAGTAGGGTTGCTTGCGAGCCGGGCCAGTCTAAGCTCGATTTGAGCCCAGCCAGCTTTAGGTTGGGCTTAGATATGTTGTTCGGGATCATTTAATAATTGGGGCGGGCTTGGACTAAGTGATACAAAGTCCAAAGCCTAGCTCAGCTTGACCCGTGTAAAGAATGCGTGTGACTTAATTCAATTAGTCCAAATAATTGCTCAAATGCCCACAAAATTAATAAAATGCTAGATTCAGCCTAGCTTGATTGCATAAATGTGTGGGCTTGGGCCTGACTTTAACAGCCCATATCAAGCTTGGGCCAGGCTAGGCCAGTGTTTTTAATATCAGATTGGGCCTGGATATGCCTTAGCCCAGCTCATGAACACCCATAAGTCATGGAATTCCATGGACGTGTCACATGCTAAGTGTAAACTTTGGTTCCAGTTTGTTGTGGGTTTGGTGTAAAATTAAAATTATGTGAAAAAGGTTTTGAAATTTGAATAATTTCAATTTGTAATTGCACATAGTTATTTCATTTTGTTGAAGTGCATTATTACTGAAAAACAAAGAGTGTGGCTAGCATGAATTAAAACAAAAAAACATGACTAATGCTTGATGTTTCCATTCTTATCCATAAGAAAATATGTCAGTAGCTCACCCCGACAGGTTGCAGCCATCATCTACCATTCAATTGCACTGTGGACCCTATTAACTTTCCCATCTCCACTTGGATGATAAGGAATCTTATTGTGGCTTTCCCGGTCAACCGGTTTGGAGCGTGCAGGAGCCTGTATAACAATTGATGAATGGCCCCGATCCTTTCAAAATATTCAACCCTGTAAACTGCATAAAGGGTCAAAGAAAATGTAATAAAAAATGGTTACTCGGTTCCTAGAATGCACAATTGAGTTCATCTAGGCCCAAAAGCGTGGCAAAGAGGAGCTTCAAAGATTGTAGTCCATGCACCAAAATCTCCCACATTAAAGCGACATGATTCCATATAAAATGGCAATCAATCCTCTTATTGGACATGTTTGAGGCTCATGTTTGATTGATCATACCCTCTTATAGAATACCCCACTTTCAACTAACAGACCTATAATCTTAGTTTCCATGTGGGAGAAAATGTGAACTACATATACAACATCCCTCATTTTATTATAGTGAGGGCAATAAGGTAGAGCCAACTTTTTGTATCAGTTTAAACCATTCACATGAGACTTTTGAATCATGAATTTTCGTCAAATCCTATTGGACTTTTGGATTGAGTGTCAAACTTTTTCTTTTAATATAAAGTCGTGAAACGCAAATGAAGTGGTTAGAAGCATGGAAAGAAAAGAGAGGGAAAAAAAAAACAATCAGATGCAAAAACACGCCCAGAGATCGGAACGGATGGCCTGGATCTTACATCCAACAAGTTCTGACAAGCCCCACCCAACCAATGGCCCGGATGATTCAACTTTGACTCTCTAATCATCTTCCATGAAAATGACCATAATATCCTCAACCCCACATGGCCAATATAAAAAAAAAAAGTACTCAGAGAAGCTGCCTGCAGTATACGTAAGCCCAGCCACTCCCACTGAAGCTCAAAGTCAAAGTTTAGGACAGCGAGGACTTTTCAGTAATTTCCGGCCCGCCTTTTCCTCAGTTTTTGAACTGTATTCCCGTCCCGCTCACGCTCCCCTTTTTTTAAGCTCCCAGTTTCTCTCCTCTCACACTCACTCACTCTCTCTCTCTCTCTATCTCTTTCTCTCTCTTCATCTCCACAAAACCCTTGTTCTCCTTCTCCCCATTGCTTCTCCGGAGCACGGAAAAGCAGGGAAAAGGTCTGCATTCTCACAATCTTCTCTCTTTCGATGCGTTTCGTGTTTTTGGAATTCCATTCCCTCTCTTTCTCGCTATGATTTTGCCCAACATCTCCAGATTTCATTGTATTCTCTACAATGTAAGTGATTAGGGCATAGATCTGCGATTCTGACGCTTCGATCTCTTTGCATTTCGCTATTTGATCGTTGTTTGCCCTTTTTTTTGCCTAATATCCATCTGCATTTTGGATTCCATACATGCGCAGATAAGCTGTTGGTAAGATTCTCCAGGAGAGAGAAAGAGAGGGACTTTTAGGGCTTTTTTTTTGTGTAGTGTTTGATGTTGAAGTGGATCTGGATATATTTCTGTTCAATCTTTGCTCTTTTGGTTGAGCAATTTTGTTTTGTTCAATTGATGTTGTGGGTTTCATGTAATCAAGGACATTTGGTAGTTTATGAGTTTTGAATCCATTTGTTATAATGATATTATTGGCCTTTGGAGTTTTGATGCATCCATTTTGGGCTCCTTGTCCTGATCATCATCATTGGAGCCCTAGCATGTCTATCTGGGGTATTGTTTGCGCTGTTAGGGTTAAGCGCCACCTGTTGTTCTGAGCATTGTTTAAGCTACTTAGCTAGCATTATGCATCACCACTAAAGGGTAATGAAAAGGTATTGCAGAAATTCTATATATTTCTTTTATAATAATGATTATTCAGGAGTATAAACTAATTGTGTAAAAGTCATGATGATATCAATGGTAGCCAGCCAGATATCTGTATCAGAATGTATAGATTGCTCAAACCATACAGATGATGCATTTGATGTTATGGTTATACTCATTATCAGATTGTGGACATTGTTTCATATCACTCAATTTTACAGCAGACTCACTATAAGTAAAATGCGATAAAATTGGACTTTAGGGACTGGTTTTGATAGTATGGATTTTATACGACTTCTCTCCCTGGATTATTATGTGTCAGTTCCAGACATTTTACTAATATATCTCTCTCTCTCTCTCTCTATTTAATATTGCTCGTTTATGTGCAGGATTGATGATTTGTGTCTTTCTTGAAAGCTTTTCCTTCTCATAAGTCTCTGACTATGAAGAAAGAAAACATATTACCTGCTGGGGGTGGAGACCCTAATGCTCGAATGACCCGAGCTCGAGCAGCGGCTTGTCGTTTAACTAGTGGGGTTCTCCCTCCAAAGCTACCAACTACAAAACCAGATCGAAAGCGGGTTCTTCGTGAAAATTCAAAAAGGGCAGTGTTCAATGCAAATGGCCAGCCCACTCCTGTCACTGTATCTTTTGAGAATAAACGAAAGGCAGTCCTTAAAGATGTCACTAACTGCCATAGTTCACACAAGAGCTGCATCAATGCAGCAAAAATGCAGGTTAAAAGGCCCTTTCACCAATTTTCTTGTTGTATGCTCCCCCCCCCACCCTCATATGTTAAATGCTATGTTACAAACTTAACCCATTTGATTTAGGGAAGTTAACGTGGTTTGTTATTAGGAGCATGAAAATTCTATTGTTGAAACATATTAGGGTTATTTGGGCAGGCAAATAAAAACAATAGGTTAATGTCCAATATCCCGATAAATGAACAAAACTTGATCATCATCGTCATCATCAAAGCTTTATCCCAACTATGCTAGTTAATGGCCACATGAATTTTGTTTATCAATTTCAATCTATCATGAGCCAAATCCTTAAATCGGTTGTACTTCTTGAGATCGATTGTTATCACTTCCATCAACATCCTCTTTGGCCTACCCCTTCCTCTTGGTGGGCCATCAACCTGCAAAACTTTTCTTCACTAACATCGTTGTTGGCTACATTGGACATGTCCAGACCATCTCACATGAGTTTTTCCTATCTCATCACCTATTAATGCCTACCCACATATGCTCTTGAAAATGCTCATTGTTTATTCTATCTTTTCTAGTTTTACCACCTTAACATTCTCCTCTATGTTAAACTCAATTTGTGCGTGTGTTACTTCTCGATATATTTGAAAATTCTGGAAGGCCCCTTCAGTGTTTATTTCTATGTTTTTTTTTCCTTGCCACAATTCTTGTTAGATGGAGTCACACACTCGTTCTTTTAAGATTTAATTTCAAAATTTGAATTTGGCTTTTTTGCTTATGCTGTTCTCTAGATTAAGGATTACAAAAAGGCAAGACTGGGTGCAAGCAAGAAGGATACCAGGATAACCCCAGTTGTAGCTGTAGAAGCTGCAGAGGTTCAAGATGACACCATGAATAAGATTGCTGAAGAAACATGCAAAACAGGGAATTTAGAGTCACAAGAAACTATGTTTTCATTTTCAGCAGAAGTAGAAGACAAGATGGTACTCAAACAATGTGTGTTGAGTAACACAAAAGAGGAGAACCTCATAACACCATCTTGTGAACCAAATGTTTTGGTTGAGAAACAGAGCATCATTAAGCCTTTAGAACCTTTGATCCCTTTGAAGGAAGGTTTGATTTCTGCTTCTCTTTTTTTCAAATGCTCATACTCAACAATCTCTTTCAACTTTTTTATGAGAAACTGAATCACAAGTAAATTGTAAATGGATATTTGGGGATAAAACCTAAATGACCGGTTAACAGTGTGTACAGTTTGTCACCTTCAGCATGACAAGAATTGTTAATGAGATGTAGCTATAAATTTAATGATTTGAAGAAAAATCTATATTTGGGTGCTATGATGTAGTTAGTGTTGTGCAATCTATGTTGTTTTGTTTATTTCAGTTAAGCGTTTAAAGATGTGTTGCTGATTTGAATTAATGCAGAGAAAGATAGCAGGTGTGAGGATGGCAATGGAAGTTCAAGTTGGTTGAAGTATATGGACATTGATTCTGATCATAAAAATCCTCAATTGTGCAGCCTCTATGCTCCTGAGATTTATATGAATCTAAGTGTCGCAGAGGTTAGTGTCAGATATTTTCTTATTCTTATAATGATGCTCCTTGAATTACACTGTCTCATGTTAGGGCCTTACAGATGAAGTGACAATACAGCCTTTACCTTATAAGAGTCTGTATATGAAATGGGATACTTTATTTTTGAAATTTCTTGTTTTGTTAATCGCGCAGAGTGCCAATGCCACCCAATCATGTTTGCGCTTCAGCATGTCTGACTTTCCTTTGCAACCATCTGAATAATAATGCAGTTGGAATTTGTAGTTTGGCCAGAAGTGTGAAACAGGCTTTTGGGTTGTAACATAGACATGCTATCATATATGATATCATCTATAACCTTATACCAACAACATAGTGTAGGTTGAGAGCTACTTACATAAAAATGTAGACTCAAATTTTGTTCCGACTTAGTTTTATGACTGGCTGCTTGTCGGACACCAACCCTCCTTTTTTGAGCTTGCAATTGACACATTCCAAAAAACATCATCGGGTGGAGGAACTATTTGTAGTAAGACATTCTAATGGGGCACAAAACAAAGTATACGATGGATGAACACATTGCTCACATTATTTTTGCTTGGAGAAAGGGACATCAAATAAGGGGCCATCACATGAGAGCTATGATGAATGGATACTTCAAAATGGCCAACATATCGTGTCATATCATATCCAATACTTTACTTTTTATGTGTAAAATCTGTGTCCCTGCCATGTTCATAGTGTGTCCTTAACATATTCATGCCGTATTTGGGCATCATAGCATGAGAGGCCATCTTTAAGGCCTGTTTGAAACTGGAATTGGAAGGAAAAGTGTTCTAGAATTGCTGACACAGAGATAAATTCAAGCATTCTAAGATGAATCTTCTAGTGGTGACAGAGGAAAAATTCCAGTGGATGACGTGAATGCAATAGAAAAGTGGGAAGTAATGGGATTACTACAATATTTTGGATTTAATTACAAAACAAATGGGTTTCTCTGACAAAGGAAAAATGGTTGTTGGGCAGCTCAACCTATCAACCTTTGTCCTTTCCATTTTACCTCCTTGTTCTGATGCCTAATGTGCCCTAAGATAGATGAAATGATTTAAAGCAGTCAATATGGGCCATCAAAAAGTGCCTAAGAGACCACTGAATAAGGGACCATATGATAATCCATTAATGTGCTCACTAATCAAATGATAAGGCATTTTGCTACCTTAGGAAAATGCTGTGCTATATTTATGCTAAAAGTTCTCATGTTATCTACGAAGAAACCAATTTACCTCAGATATCTTTTGTCATCTATGCTTCCTATGACTGATGATAGCTTACAGTAGCTGAGTTTGTTATGCAGCTCAACCACAGACTGTGTTCAACTTATATGGAGAATTTACAACGAGATATCACTCAGAGCATGCGAGGAATTCTGATTGATTGGCTAGTGGAAGTATGTCCAATTTCTTTCTCCCTCATTTTTCTTGTCTCTTAAAAGTCACATGTTCAGCGAGAAACTGGACAGTACATGCTGAGTTCGTATATTTGCACTCCAGCATAGATGCATCAACGGTTATCATACAGTATACATGAGAGTGCTTCCATGATTACATCTGGAATCTTTTTTTTTTTTTTTTTTTTTTGAGGTCTCAATTGACTCTATTTTTAACTGTGCTATGAAAAACCCACACAAACCACAGTCTTGCAAATGAGAGATTTGGTTAATGACCTCAGATCTGTTTCTAACTTTCTATGCAATTAGATTGGCGGAACATACAAAATACATGGTTTAGAAAGTAATGTGACAATAATCCAAAGGAAAAATATAGAAAATAATGTGACAAATGTCTTAAGTGAAAAAAATTGATTAAAGTACTACAATAATGACATGGTCTAGAAAGCAATATGACAATAGTCCAACAGAAAAACAGTAGAAACAAAATGCACAGCTACTTAATAATAATGTTTACATTCACAATTAGATTGTAAATCTATATCTTTTGTAGGGTCACTAGGGTGCATGGGATGCATGCTATCTATCAAATAGGTTAATTGTAATGAACTATGACACAACGCCTCATCAACCCTCCTAAACAACTTCCAGGGAATTTTCCCTTGGTTACTGTTTAGGCCTCTGTTACATGGATTTGGCATTAGTATCAGATGTGGGTACATATCGGGAGCGGGTGCACCTCCAAAAAGTATGTCAAATACGTTAGACATGAAGTATTGGCACGAGTATCGGGTGCGGGCTCGTCATGGATTTAGGTGAGTCCGTGTATCATAGGTTCAGGCTATGCAGTTGCAATTCATTAGAAAAAATGACAACTTATTCCAATGGTCTTTTGTTACTTTGTTATATGTAATTCTGAGGACTTTTGTAATCACCTAGGGCCACTCTTGCCATGATTAGAACAACTTCAGCCACTGTGCTGTATGCGTCATGTGAGTTCCTACTTTCCACTAAGTTCTACATTATCAGCACTAGAGGAGATATACAAAGAGATTATCACATAGCCAAATGACTTATAAGAAAAGGCTCGGTATAAATAGAATCCACAGTTAACCAAACTGACTACCAAACTGTGTATAAAATTACGGCTACCATTTTAGTTGATACTTGATATGGAGCGAGCGAGAGAGAGAGAGAGAGAGAGAGAGAGAGAGAGAGAGAGAGAGAGAGAGAGAGAGAGAGAGAGAGAGAGAGAGAGAGAGAACTATATGAAAAAGAAAGAGAAAAATGGACCATTATACCTGGAGATATGAAAAAGAAAGAGAAAAATGGACTATTATACAAGATGCGAGGCATCATCACCTCAAACCTTTATAGAATCATCACCACAGCAAGAGAAAAGAAAGCTTCCAGAAAATAATCTGTATCCTCATATTAATTGGTTTACAAAATACATCATACAATAGAGACTCTCCTCAATCATTTCCCTCAGACTTCTTTTCCTAAAAATAAAAAGAAACAAAATAATGATGGGCTCAGCTGTGGCATAAAATAAAAAATAAAAAGAAACTAGACAATGTAGATGTAGTCATCATAAATAAAAGGAATCTAAACAATATAGTCATAATGTTAATTGGACTCTTCAAGTCTCAAACAATACCTAATATAACTAAAGCTAATACTTAGACTCCTAATTAACTAAAATAATTGCTTAATATAACAAAACTCTAGGCACATGCTGGTCAACAGGATTGGTACAAGTGTTGCTAGCCTCATTTTGGGCTTATGAAATGAATGGGACCTGTGGTAGAAATGGGCCATCCTTGCTCCAACCAGTCACATCTGCATTATTGACTGGCATCCGCACACCAGCTTGAGCATCATGAGAAGTAATTTTTTTAATGTGTGTTAATTGATGTCCTTCGTTAAATTAGTCCTTCTTGCTGCCATTATTTGTGTGTTTCCTGACACATTGCAATGTAAATTAAATGACTCATCACAGACCCTGATGAGTATGCCACAAAAGAATCTGTTCTTGACTAGCAAAAATTACTATTGGCAATAGAAGTGGTCGGTAGAAGAATGTAACATGCGATTGGTTTCATGGTTCCCACCAAAGCCAACATCTCTGCAGTCTTCAATTCTTGGATGATGCAGAGGGACAAAAGGCGACCGTACAATTTAAATAATTTGTTAACTAACTAACAGAAAAAGAATTTTTCTTATAGACTAGGCACAAACAGTGTTTATGTCGGGGGAGCTCCATTAGATGGTTAAATACCATCCTTTATTTCTTTGATTGGTTTCAGTATCATCCTTTATTTGTAGCTTTGGGTTCCAATCAATCATGAAGTGCAGATGGCTATTCACATCTGCTTGAATGTGGCCCTTCACCTTAAGCCAACCTATTAGCTACCATGAGAGACTCTAACTGTACTATTAGATTGGGACTGTTTCCAGTGCTGCCACTTGGCAAATGGTGGCTATGGTTAGAACTTAGATGGGATAATTGACATGTAGATGGAAATTGCTTTCCTTTACTTACATTCTTGTGGGAGGTAAGGTTGATGCAAATACTCTTGAAAAAGAAGGTGTCTCTAGGTTGCATTTGGCCACAGGAGATGTGGTACCCTTGCCATTGTATATATATACTTTTTGTGCCATTTGCTTGGACATTTTCTCATGTGTTATGGTTGTTAGGATGTTGGTTTTTTGTTGTTTTGACTGTTATTTAGGCTAAGTCTCAACGTAATTCTTGGCATTTGGGTTTACTTATATTTATGCAATTTCATCTGTAAGATATAGGTGTGTTCTTGACATCTTGTTACTAATTCGTACAAATATTGTTAAAAATGAAAAAGAGATGGATAATATCCTTCCTATTGATTGTGGAAAGAGAACCGTTGACAATTTCACAAGACCTTAAATGACAATAGGATAAGGAACTAAACTAAAATGATAGGACTTAACCGATCATGTGTTCAAAGTCAGACGCACCAGAGAGTGAAGTAACTTAAGTTATGGATGTGAACAAATCTAACTCAAACAAGAACCAAGCAAGAGTAGAATTGAAGAGAGAATTGCATGCTAGAGACGATCACAGTATGCCTATTAATAACATTGCACTTTCTAAATATGATACAATTACTGCAGCTGTCTAAAGCTAAAATAGAAACATACAGGTTGTGAAAACTGTATAAAGGATGTGATTAATCTACAAAGGATCCCTCCAGATCTGATTAATCTACAAAGAATCCCTCCAGATCTGATTCAATTTAATGAGCTAGACCTGCCTTGGTTCCATTGGGCCGACCCAATGGGCGAGGCCAATCAATCGGGCCCAGTGACTTGTTTTGACACTCCCCTCAAGCTCGGCATGTGGAAGCAGCAAGAGATTGTGCAACAACGAAGAGAAGTGTGCAAACGGATGAGCTTTCGTAAAAAGGTCAGCCGCATTGTCTGCAAAGGGCACTGAATGGAGGGAAAATGTGCCCTGTTTATAGTATTGATGAACAAGATGATAGTCAATTTCGATATGCTTGGTTCGTTCATGGAAGACTTTATTCTGAGTGATTTGAAGAGCACTTTGATTGTCACAATACAAAAGGTGTAGGGCGTTGAAGATGAATACCCAAATCTTGCAAAAGCCACCGAATCCAAATGATCTCAGAAGTAGTATCAGCGAGTGCACGATATTCAGCTTTAGCCAAAGACTTTGATACCAGTGTTTGTTTCTTACTTCTCCACGAGATTAAAGAATGGCCAAGAAAGATACATAATCCAGTAGTGGAGAGCTTATCATTAACATCACCTGCCCAATCAGAATTAGAGAAGGCACGAAGAGACAGTGAACTGCTAGAAGAGAGAAGTAAGGCATAGTTTTGAGTGCCTTGAAGATAGCGAAGGATGCACAAAACAGCACCCCAATGAATTGAGGTTGGTTGTGCCATGAATTGGCTGACAATATGAATTGCAAAGGCAATATCAGGTCGAGTGATAGCAAGATAGACAAGGTTGCCTACTACTTCACGGTATCGAGTAGGATTGTCTAGAAGAACACCTTTAGATTTGCATAGCCGAGATTTACTTCCAACGGGGTAGAAACTGAGGTGAGATCTGAAAGACCTGCACGGTGGATGATGTCAGAGCAGTATTTGAGTTGAGACAAAATATATCCGTTCTTGGAATATCCTACTTCAATGCCAAAAAAATAACGAAGAGGACCCAGATCTTTCATTTCAAACTGTTGATGAAGAAACTGTTTGAGCTTGGAAATCCCAAGATAATCGTCCCTGGTGAGGATCATGTTGTCGACATACAAGAGAAGTATAACCAATCCTTTGCTAGTGTGACATGTGAAAAAGGCACTATCATGCATACTTTGTTTATACCCAAAAGAGGTTATTACGCTAGTAAACCTCTCAAATCAAGCTCAAAGAGCCTGCTTAAGACCATATAGGGCTGGTTTCAAATGACAAACCTGTGTGGAGGAGTGTGGAAACCCAGGTGGAGGGACCATATAAATTTCTTCATGAAGATATCCATTAAGAAATGCATTTTTAACATCTAACTGATGAAGTGCCCATTGTTTCACAGCTGCAATAGAGATTAAGGTTCTAACCGTAGTCATCTTGGCAACTGCTGCAAACGTCTCCTCATAGTTAATGCCAGAGTCCTGTGTGTATCCTTTAGCAACAAGGCGAGCTTTGTACCTTTCAATTGAACCATCAGCGCTAGGTTTCACCTTATAGATCCATTTGCACCCAATTGCTTTCTTTCCCGAGGGTAAGGTAACAAGATCCCAGGTGTGATTCCTCTGAAGAGCAGTAAGCTCTTCTGCCATGGCTGTTCTCCACTCAGGGTATTTAGTTGCTACTTGAAAGGATTGTGGCTCAAAGTGAGAGTGAACCTTAGAAAAAAAGGTAGTATATTGTGGTGAGAAACAACTGGTAGAGACAAACCCATACCTTTGCATTGGTGTACGAGTACGCAAAGGGTACCGTCGAACTGGTGCATGATCCAAAGCGTCAGGAGCAGAAGGGACATCAACCTTGTCAGAGGAGAGGTAGAAACTGGTGTTGGTCGCTTTTGATAGACAAGAAGTGGTTTAGGTTCAGGTGTGGGGTCAGACAATGGGATGTCCTGAGGAAAAAGATCTGGAAACGGGTCAAGAGAGCAGACAACTGATGTAGGATTTAGTTGTTTTGCGTAGGGTAAGGAGTAGTATGGGACATGTTCAAGGAAGGTCACATTTCGTGAGACACGTAGCTTGTTCGACTGAGGATCGTAGAACCGATACCCTTTTTGTTCAAGTCCATAACCCAAAAAAACACACACAACTGATTTTGGAGACAATTTGTGACGTTCATTTGATGGAAGCAAAACAAAACAAGTACAGCCAAATACACGCAGGTGGGAATAACCTGGTTTTTTTCCGAAAAGTTTTTCAAATGGTGTTACACCAGATAAGATTGATGATGGCATTCTGTTTATAAGGTAAGTGGCAGTAAGAGCACATTCACCCCATAATGAAATTGGCACAGATGAAGAGTACAACATTGATCTAGTTGTTTTAATAATGTGACAATATTTTCTTTCAGCCACCCCATTTTGTTGGGGAGTTCCTGGACAAGAGAGCTATGCTAATGTGCCATGAGAAGCAAGACATTTAGAAATTTATGTGACCGATACTCCCCTCCGGAGTTTGATTGGAAAGTTTTAATTTTGGTTGAAAACTGTGTTGCAATCATATTGGTGAAATGAACATATGTGTCAAAGAAATCAGATTTATGTTTTAACAAATAAATCCAAGTGTATGTTGTGTAATCATCCACAAACAAGACATAGTATAGAGATCCTCCTTTAGAGGGTTGCACTGTTGGTCCCCACAAGTCAGAATGAACAAGCTCAAAAGGTGCAAGAGAAACTGAAGTACTTTTATTGAAAGATAAATTAACTTGTTTTGAGATTCTACATCCAATGCAATCAGAAAAGTCACCTAGATGAATTTTACCAAGACGATTGGAAGAAATCAAAGAATCAAATTTATCCTTAGATAAATGTCCTAGTATAAGGTGCCACAAACTGGGGCAGATAGGTGAAAGGGTAGAGGATGCAAGATACGACGAGCCTGGCACATGAAGTGTCTCTAAGTGATACAATCCTCCAACTTTACGGCCTGTCCCAATGTGCTTCCCTTTGCATGGATCCTGCACAATACAACCATTTGAATTGAACAGAATTAGATATCCCAAATCTGCAAGTTGACCAACTGAGATCAAGTTTACAGAAATACCAGGAACACAAAGTACACTGGGCAGGGACAGAGACCCGAATGTAGTTTTTGTGTTTATAGGACCAACAGATGAAGCAGGATTAACAGAACCACTAGCAGTTTGGATATTCATAGGTATAGGTAAAGATTGATTGGAGCGTAGAATTGAGGAATCAGAGACCAGATGTGAAGATGCACCTGAATCAAATATCCATGACTGTGGTTTACCTGAGAAGGAGGTCATAGTAGAGGCAGTTGGTTCTCCAGAGATTGTACTGGAAGGGGCAGGAGTGGTAAGAAGCAATTGTTGTAGACGTTCATCAATCATGCTTTGAAGTTGAGTAGAGAGATCTACAGGGGTAGCTGCTGCCATCTGATAGCTTCGATTGTTTCCTTGTTTTTGATTACCCCGACGATTGGCTTCTTTAGGATTATTTTCCTTTTTCAATACAGGATAATCTCTCTTCCAGTGTCCTGGTTCCTTACAGTAGTTGCAAATAGATATTATAGCGTTTGTTGCTACTGTAATATTGGTGGCAACAAGAACTTGATCTGTGTCTACAGTCTTTCTTTTGGCCAAGGTCTTCTGAGTTTGTTCTTCTGCTAGAAGTTCTGCTAAAGCAGCATCAACATGTGGTAGGGGGACCGATGTAGTAACAGTCCTCTTACATGTTCATATTTTGGCCTGAGAGCCATAAGGAATTGTACCAACCTTGTTTCCTGTCTGTATTTTTCAAAAGTGGCAGAGTCATCGGGATTCTTAAACTGTGGTTCCATTAAGGCCAGTTGGTCCCAAAGAGATGTCATCTTAACATAAAATTCATGTATAGAATCTGAACCTTGTTCAGCATTTTTAATTTCAGATTCTAATTGATGTCGACGAGCAGAATTAGATTGAATATAGAGTCGTGCTAGATAATCCCATGCATCTTTGGGATGGGAGAACTTTGACAGTTGACTCCCAATAGACGGAACTACAGAATTTGCAATCCATGAATTTATTTTTCCTACAGAAGCGTCCCAATCTTCAAAATTAGTATCCTTTTCGTCAAGACTAGTTTTCTTGTTTGACACATTTCCACAGCTTCTATCCTTTTAGAAAATTCATCATCAAGTGGGACCAATAGGGATAATTGGTCCCATCCAGCACTATATTGATTCCAGTGATTTTTTCTGCCATCCGAAATTCAACAGAGACAGGAAACCAGGAGAAACAAAAAAATACAGTCTGGGCATCCAACAGAACAGGGAGGAGAATCCCTTTATGACTATTAGGACTTGGCCGATCCTCAAATCAGGTTTCAAGAAATAGGGGAAACAAAAAATCCGCACTTAGCAAGGTTGGTTTCAATTAGATCCAATAACAATCCACAGAGATCAACGGCCTTGATTAAAATTATCAGGTGAAAAATCCAAAACAAAGACGACCACAAATCAGTACCTTACAGCAGTCCAAAAAATCTGAAAAAATCACCAAAAATCTTCTCTTGGGTGGTTGACCACAGTGGGATGACGCTCCCTCGTCCAGATCAAGTGTGGGCCCCACTGACTGATGACTCTAGTTACTGTAGATCACACGATCAGGTTTTGTTTCAGACTATTGCAGTTACCGAAGGCTTTGACGGACTGCTTGGAAATAGTAGATGATCTCTTGTGGGCTCCACTTCAGATAGACCACGAGACTGCAGACTATGCTTCTGCGCAGGTGATCTCCAAACGATGATATATTACTGATCACAGGCTAACAAAGAGGGCTTTGATACCATGTGAACAAATCTAACTCAAACAAGAACCAAGCAAGAGTAGAATTGAAGAGAGAATTGCATGCTAGAGACGATCACAGTATGCCTATTAATAACATTGCACTTTCTAAATATGATTCAATTACTGTAGCTGTCTAAAGCTAAAATAAAAACATACAGGTTGTGAAAACTGTATAAAGGATGTGATTAATCTACAAAGGATCTCTCCAGATCTGATTAATCTACAAAGGATCCCTCCAGATCTGATTCAATTTAATGAGCCAGACCTGCCTTGGGCCCATTGGGCCGACCCAATGGGCGGGGCCCAGACAATGGATATTTAAGGCATTCAATTAAACTCAAGAGGTAGAAGAAGATTGCTTTGATTTGGCAAAGTGACTCCCTGTTCAGTTGCAACCGCTCATGGAAGTTAGCTGTTATAGAAACCTCATTTAAAGCATATAAATCTTGATTCAATGCGTTTTGAGGAAAGTTTAATGAAGTGTAGGGAATGTTCTTGAGGAGTGTGAGGTGAACCATTGGGTATGTCAAGTACTTTATTTAGTGTGATTGGTATGCCTACAGGGAGTGCATAATGGGGCTAGTTGACTGACCATCTTGTCCTTAACCATCTAAACCTCCTAAACCAGTAGTGGAACCTTCAATTGCTATTAATTGCATTGCCACTAATAGGCAGACCTTTTATCACCCTTTTGTCCTTGTCTATTTTTCCTAAACAAGAGTGTTGTAATGTACACAAACTATATGGAGTCAATTCCCGTTATTTCTTCATGGCCATCCTTTTGTAAGAGAGAAAGAATTGCTTTGATGAGGAAAATGAACCATTTCCTCTCATATTAAACCCTTTGGTTCAGAAAGTCAATTGTTGTTGTTTTGTACAACTGTAATTCCTCACAGTTCACTGGAGAGTATCTTAAGTCTTGACATTGGAATTGTTTAATATATTGTGCCACATCTTTTATTGAAAAGTGCTATAATGACCTCCATGATCAAGCCCAAAATAGGTTTTTTCCTTTACATTGCTTTGAGTGTATCTTTTGATGTAAACACACTTTTGTAGAATGAAACTGCAATGGGAAGAGTGTTGTACTCACAAAAGTACAACAAAAGCAATTCAATCACCACTGTCATTCATAATATAAGGGTGATGAGACAAAATGGAAAGAGAGGGGACTTGAGGGATGGCCTGGTGGTAGGCATCCCATTTCCCTGGTGGGTGCTTTAATTCCGCTCTGTGTTGGCCAGTGAGCCAGCCAACCAAAAAAAAAAAGGGAAAGAGAGAAATATTGTGAGTTGAGAAAAGGCTCTACCCTGAGAGTCAATTATCATCCCTTATGGCCTTAATCAAGGCTTGATTTAATCAACTACAATCAGTACATAACTACTGTATTATACAAAAAGGGAAAAAAGGGTTGTACATAATAATCATCTTTGACTATGTAGATCCTATCAGTATAATGGGTACATGTGGCTATTGTTAACATTCCCCCCTCAAATTGATGTTGGTCCATTAGTAACAATTTGCAAACCGAGAATTCATGACATGGTTGAGGAAGGCCTTTAGTGAAGATATCTACAAGCTGGTGTTAGGTAGAGATATGTGGAAGAGTGATGACTTTGCGATCATATTCATGTCGAATGAAATGATAATCTACCTCAATGTGCTTGTAGGGTAGTAAATGGGTCCTCAATTCTCCGATTACCTGAAGGTTCTGACCCATTAATAACTGGATTTGGGTCTTTATTTAGGAACCGATAAGTAAATGGGTTTGGGTTTGGATCCTTTTTTTGGACCAATGACCTAAACGGTTTTAGGTTTGGTTCCACCTTGGTTCCAGTCTGTGGACTTGAGACCCAACATTTTTTCCCAGTTTTTAAAATTTTTTCCCAGAATTAGCTTTTTCTCTAATGCATTCTCTACACATACCCGGACCCGGACCTAAACCTGCCCCATATATAGTTCTGGTTCCGGTTGCAGGACCATTCACTCCTTAATGGTTCTGGTTCCGGATCTAGGAAATTGGTTCTGAACCGGTTTTGGTGCCGGGTCTAATCTTTCACTAACGGTTTCAGTTATGGTTCCGGGTCCACCATGGACCCGGACTGGAACAGACCCGTTTACAACCCTATTTGCTTGGTTCGTTCATGAAGATTGGGATTTTCAGTAAGACGAATGACACTTGTATTGTCAGCATAAAGGGGTGTAGAAGTAGTCTGTGGAAAACCAAGATTAGAAAGCAAACCACGTAACCTTACAATTTCAGAATAGGCAGCCGATACAGCTCGAAACTCAGACCCGGTGGAGGATTTAGATACTTTTTCTTACTTCTTGTATTTCCATGAGAAGAGAAATTCCCAAAAGTAAATAGACCATCCAGTCATAGAGCGACGAGTGTTTATACATCCAGCTTAGTCAGCATCAGAATATGTTGTAAGAGTAATGGATGTGCCAACCGGAAAGAAGAGACTACATGTCGGAGAACCAAAGAGATAATGAATGATGCGTTTCATAGCGGCAAATTGTAGATGCCTTGGTGAAGTCATAAACTAACTCACCGCATTCACAGCATAGGAGATATTGGGTTGAGTTATTGTCAAGCATACTAGACCCCCAACTAAGCGACAATAAGTTGTCGGGTCAAGGAGAAGATCGCCCTCATCTTTACACAATTTAACATTGGCTTTGAGAGGTGTATTTACAGTAGTGGAATCTTGAAGGTTAGCTAGCTCAATCAAGTCAGTGAGATATTTATGTTGGTGAAGAAAATGTCCTTTCTTGCTTTTTTGAACTTCCAAGCCTAAGAAATAGGTTAATGGACCTAGGTCTTTCATATGAAAAGCCTCTCGCAGAGAAGATTGAAGTTTGTGTATCTTGACACGATGGGTCCTGGTGATATCATCGACATGCACTAATAGTGTGGTAGTGCCTTTCAAAGTAGTTTGAGTAAACAGAGATGGATCATAAGGACATTGCAAAAATTGAAGGTCTTGCAGAGTAGTATGAAACTTTTCAAACCAAGCTTGGGGTGCCTGTTTAAGACCATATAAGGATAGGTGAAACCGTGCAACATCATTTTTTGAGTTGGATGGATATCCTCGTGGAAGATGCATAGAAACTTTCTCTTTTAGATATTCATGGAGGAACGTATTTTTGACATCCATGTGATATAGTGGCCATGATTGAGATCCAGCGAGAGCAAGAACTGGGCAAATTGTGTTCATCTTAGCCACATGAGTAAATGTCTTGTCATAATCAATCCCATACTCCTGCCTATTCCTCAATACCATTAACCGAGCCTTATAACGAGCCATCGGGGACTAGCTCTAATACCATGTCATTCATAATACAAAGGTGATGCGACAACATGGAAAGAGAGAAATATTGTGAGTGGAGAAAAGGCTCTACCTTGGGAGTCGATGGACTCTCCCTTTACCATCCTTGATGGCGTTAATCAAGGCTTGATTTAATCAATTACAATTGGTACACAACTACAATATTATACATAAAGGAAAAAAAAAGGTTGTACATAATATAATCTTTCACTATGTGGATCCTATCACTATAATGGGTCAAGGCCATTTAATGTACATGGGCTACTGTTAAAAACTACCAAGTCCAAGTGTTGGTCAAACAGCATATAGAAGATGTATACCAGGAAAATTGATAAGAGATCTTCAAGCTAGTTTAGATAAACCCATCTATTAGTTCATGCTCAAGGCAAAACATGCAAAACATGACTCACTAGATTTTTGGACAAGTTTCAACGAGAAAATCCAATCATGGCATTGTTGATTGGCTAATTCCATTGCTCATATATGATATTCAAAGAAAGTACAACCCTAGAGGTACTAAAGTGACAAAGGTCATATATGTCAAGATATAGTTATGGTTTTCTCTGCAATTTTATAGTAATTTATGGTCAATTTGTAATTATGGGAATAAGTTTGTTTTAGATTATGATCAGATTAAATGTGTGTATTTTAGGTTAGAGTTATGATGTGATTAGGGTTTCTTATTCTAATGTACCTAGGTTTCCTGGTTTAGGTTAGTATCTTTAGTTTTACTTTTTTGTAAGTAGCTATTGGCTATTCTCAATAAAATACAACACAGAATTTGTCAAGATGTAACTATTTATAGTGTCAGAAGCTTGTCTAAAAGGTTATAATAGTTTGTAAGGTCACTTGATTCGACAAACATCTTAATGCTTTTTTTTGCACTCTTGGATCTTAAACACACACACCCAGACTTAGTGGACTAAAATCTTAGTGCTTTTATACATGTTGAATTTTAATTTATTAAGTAAGAAGGAGTGAAAGAGTGAAAGGAACAGGACGAGGCAATGATGCCAAAAGAATATAGGGAAGAGTGAGTTTTCTCTGTAGTTGTCAATTCTGTTCCATTCCTTATTCCAGTTTGACATTGTAGTGTAACGTTTCGGCATTCCAGTCAAGTCTGGTATCTTGTTCTAGTAAAAGACCTAAATGAAAAAAAAAAGAATACCTAAAATTTAAAAAACAAAATGGTAGAATGCTAAAATATTACTAAAAATGCATACTTACATTACTTAAATTAAACCACACTTTAAAATTGACCATTTTCTAGTGATCACTACATATGAATGAATGAATCATGGGCCAGAACAAGGTGGAACTGACCCGTAATTAGGATAATAATAGAACAGAATTATGACTGGAAAGTATTAGGAAGGCATTATATTCTGTGCTAGCCTAATTCTGGATGTTTTGGTTAGAACCAATGTTTATAAAATTACAAATGAAAAAGGAAGATTATAGTGGTGCATAGTATCATAAGGATTATGTAAGCTAATCTACATCTAACATATTGTAATATTTACTATTACATTTAGATAAACCCACGGAAATAGAATATATTATTTTTTTAGTAGCTATAGATTCAACAAGATCGTTGATTTTTCCATCTAATGTTGTTGACCTAGAGAAAATGAAACAACATGATGCTAGTATACACATAGGTCCTAGCTAGACATTAGGGATGGCAATGGGGCGGGTTTGGTGCCGATTATGATAAACCCAAACTCGCCCTGTTTGAGTGGGTCAAGTCAAATTTAAAACTTAAAACTTTTAAAAGATGTAAAACTGGATGAGAATGTATGTGGTAGAATTTGAATATGCCACTTTCTCTTCCCATATGCCTTATGTTAAGGCCCATAACTACCTACACCATATGAGGTTTGTCTATTACTTTATTAATAAGTATATAAATATTATGTATTTGGGGCGGGGTGGGTTGGGTCAACAAAACTCAAAACCGCCCCGCATAAAAAAAAAACCACTACCAAACTCTCCCCTAATAGGAGTGCAGGGCAGGGCACGTCCCGTTTATACCCGACCATTGCCATCCCTAGTAGACATTCTCATAGTTTAAACCTGTTCATGGTAGAAATCCTGCTGTTTGAAGAATTAATGTTGAGAAAATAGTTGCAATGCAATATTGTTTCCTCGTCTCGAGGAAATATAGAAACTAGAAGTGTTACAACAACCTTAGGGGCAGGTTAACAACTGAAAACTATGCTATGCATTTTGATGTTGCTCTCTCTCTCTCTCTCTCTCTCTATCTCTAATGCAGTCACAATGAGTAGTGACTTTGCAGTAGGTGGAAAAGAGCAACTGGTCCCAATGAAATTCAGCCATAGAACTCAATATGCGAATAAACAGAGTCTTCACACTTTTTTTTTAGAGATAAAATGATGACAACTACTACATACGATAGCCACCTTAGTGCTTTATAGGCCTAGGTAACATGATGCGGAAATGGGGATCGATGTGGGATGGGTGGGGGAAGATGGAGGGATAGGTTAGACCTAATGCCTGAAGTAGATAGGCCTCATGCCAGATCCTTTCGTAGGATAAAGAGCAAAAGCACTCAAATCTGATTTTATCAAAGTCTTCATTACTGAGAAAGAGCCGTCACAATGCTTAAATAGAGAAAACCTAAACCTAGACTAGATTTCAACTGTTAAAAACATCTAAAGGTTGAGATTAAAACAATGATGTAAAACTAATGGACCCTTACTTAACTCAATTAATAAAATAAACAAACAAAACATAAACGGACTGGGCCTAATTGGCTCATTGACCCATGGATCATGGGTCCGTCCTGCATCATGACAGAAGATACGTCTTCACACTACCCACACATATTTGCTACACGTCTACAACAACCTCCTAGTGCTAAGCTGATAAACAATGAAAAACAAGAAGAATTGCAGAGATCTTAACAATGAATTGCTTGCTTTGATGATCCCCTTGCAAGCCTTTAAATATACAAGGATTCCTATAAATGAGCTAATTTACAACTGTGCTGAAAAAATAAAAGGAAACTACAGCAATCTACATCAATCAGAATCTCCCTATACATGGTAATGTACAGCAGTCTACAGATCATAATTACAGATTTCCTAATCTGTAATTATCATACCAATCAGAATCTCCCTATACATGGTAATGTACAGCAGTCTACAGATCATAATTACAGATTTCCTAATCTGTAATTATCACACCAAACTGGCCTGCCCATTGGACCGACCCAACGGGCCAGCCCAATGGGTCATTCAGTTGACCCAGTCTTTTTACACCCCTCCTCAAGCTCATGGTGCGGCAGCAGCAGGAGTTTGTTCAAGGAAGACGAGAAACGAGCAAAGGTCTGAGCTTTGGTAAAGAGATCAGCAGCATTGTCAACTGAACTGACGAAGTGGAGTGACAAAGTACCTGATTTATAGTGCTGGCGAACAAGATGACAATCAATTTCAATATGCTTAGTTCGTTCATGAAAAACTTCATTCTGGGTGATCCGAACAGCACTCTGATTGTCACAATATAATGGTGTAGGAGCTTGAAGAGAAACACCTAGGTCATGCAGTAACCACCGAAGCCAGACAATTTCAGAGGTAGTATCAGCAAGAGCACGATATTCGGTTTCTGCAGAAGACTTGGAGACAGATGTCTGCTTCTTGCTCCTCCAAGAAACCAAGGAATGACCCAAGAATATGCAATAACCAGTGGTTGAACGCCGATCATCCACATCCCCTGCCCAATCAGAGTCAGAAAAGGCGCGAAGATGAAGCGAACTATCGGAAGAGAGAATCAAGGCATATGATTGGGTACCCTGTAAATAACGAAGAATCCGCAAGACAACACCCTAATGAACCGAGGTGGGCTGAGCCATAAATTGACTCACAATGTGGACAGCATAAGCAATGTCAGGTCTAGTAATAGTCAGGTAAACAAGACTCCCAACAACTTCTCGGTACCGAATAGGATGAGCTAAAGGCACACCATCGTTTTTACTCAGCCGTGCATTGATTTCCAAGGGAGTAGAAACTGGAGTGAGATCTGTAAGACCCGCACGCTGGATGATGTCCGAGTAGTACTTCATTTGAGAGAGGATGTACCCCTGTTTGGAATATCCCACTTCAAGCCCAAGAAAGTAGCGAAGATGACCAAGATCCTTCATCTCAAATTGGTTCTGAAGGAACAGTTTGAGCTCAGAAATACCTGAATGATCACTTCCAGTAATGATCATATCATCCACATAGAGGAGTAGAATGACGATACCATTATTGGAAGTGTGAGTAAATAGAGCACTATCATGTTGACTCTGTCGAAGGCCACTAGAAAGAACTGATTCAGTAAAACGTTCAAACCAGGCACGAGGAGCTTATTTAAGTCCATACAGGGCTCTCTTCAGATGACACACTTGATTGGAGTGGGGAACCCCAGGAGGAGGTACCATAAAGATTTTTTCACGGAGATGCCCATGAAGAAAGGCATTTTTGACATCAAGTTGATACAGTGGCCATTGACGAACGGCAGCAACAGAGATCAATGTTCGTACAGTGGTCAGTTTGGCAACAGGTGCGAATGTTTCCTCATAATTAATACCATAATCTTGTGTATATCCTTTGGCAACAAGGCGAGCTTTATACCGTTCAATGGTGCCATCAGAATTTGTCTTCACTTTAAATATCCATTTGCAACCAATAGCTTTCTTTCCTGGAGGAAGAGAGACAAGCTCCCAAGTGTGATTTTGCTGAAGTGCAGCTAATTCTTCTTCCATGGCTTTTCTCCATTCAGGGTACTGAGAAGCTTCGGTATAAGACCTGGGTTCAAAATGTGAATGGACTGTAGCAAGATAGTTGCGATATTGAAGGGAAAACAAGTTGGTAGAAACAAATCCATAACGCTGCACAGGGGTGCGAGTACGAAGTGGATATCTCCGTGGTGGAACAGAATCCTGATCTTCAGGAAGAGTGGGGACTTTAGCCACATCAGAAGGGATGGAGTCAGGTTTGGGCCTCCGTTGATAGACAAGAAGTGGCGGAGGATCAACAGAAGTTTCTGAAGTAGGATAGGTCTCAGATGGAAACAAATCTGGAAAAGGATCAAGGGGGTGTACAGAGGAGACAGGCTGTGAGGATGGCAAGGAGTAATAAGGTATATGCTCCATGAAGGTAACATTACGAGAAATGCGTAACTTGTTCAATTGTGGATCATAACAGCGATATCCCTTTTGTTTTATACCATAGCCAAGAAAAACACAAATAGCAGACTTGGGAGAGAGCTTGTGTCGCTCACTAGAGGGAAGCAAAACAAAACAAGTACATCCAAAAACTCTTAGATGAGAGTAAGTGGGTTTTGTACCATAAAGTTTCTCAAAAGGAGTGGCCCTAGCTAAAACAGAAGATGGCATTCTGTTGATGAGATAAACTGAAGTGAGAACAGCTTCTCCCCAAAATGTAATGGGCACGGAAGAGGATTGTAGCATAGATCTAGCCGTTTCAATGATATGTCTATGTTTTCGTTCGGCTACCCCATTTTGTTATGGAGTACCTGGGCAGGAGAGTTGAGCTATTGTACCATGACTGGCAAGCAGGTTTTGAAATTGTTGTGACCGATATTCCCCCCCCCCCCCCCCCCCCCCCCCCCCCGCATCGGAGCGAAAAACTTTGATCTTAGCAGAAAATTGGGTGGCGATCATGGTGGTAAAGTTCAAGTATGTACGGAGAAAATCAGATTTGTGTTTTAACATGTATAACCAAGTAAATCTGGTGTAAGCATCCACAAAGATAACATAATAACGTGAGCCACCCTTGGTGGGTTGAACAGCAGGGCCCCATAGATCAGAGTGAACAAGTGCAAAAGGTGCACTGGAAACTGAGGTACTTTTATTAAAAGGCAAAATAGTTTGCTTTGACAACTTGCAACCAATACAACCAGTAGAGTCAGAGAAAGTGACTTTTCCAAGGCTTTTATTCGTAAGTAAAAAATCTAATTTTCCTTTGGACAAATGACCTAACCGAAGATGCCATAAGCTAGAGGATGAAGTTGATGTAGACGCTGCCAGAAGTGGTGAGGAAGGAACATGAAGAGAGGTCAAGTGATATAAATTCCCTTCTTTATGGCCAGTCCCAATCTGCTTCCCGGAGCGAGGATCCTGCACAACACAACCAGTGGAGTTAAACGAGACAAGATAACCCAGATTAGTAAGTTGACTGATGGAAATGAGGTTAATAGCAATTCTTGGAACACACAAAACATTCGGTAAAGATAGTCGTCCAGAGGAAGACTGAGATGTGATAGTACCAATGGTGGAAACAGGCATAGTGGTGCCACAAGCAGTATGAATGTTTAGAAGAGTAGAAGGCTTTCGACTGATACTTAATAATGATGAATCAGAAACCATGTGAGATGAGGCACCTGAGTCAAATATCCATGATGGAGTTTTACCAGAGAATGAGGCCATGGCAGAATTAACTGGTTCAGCTTGAGTAGTATTGGGACCACTGGAGGAAGTGAGGAGGAGCTGCTGCAGGCGTTCATCAATCATAGTCTGGATCTGAGTAGAGAAGTCAGGAGGTGCTTCAGCAGTCACTGCTGCTGTCTGGTTATGTCCAGGACGTTGACCGGGACGTCGATTTGGCTCTTTCTAATTCTGTTTCTTTTTCAGCTGAGGACAGTCTCTCTTCCAGTGTCCTGGTTCTTTGCAATAATTACAGATGTTGTTAGAACCGACAGGTTTACCCAAAGAGGATGACTTAGCAGCAACGAGGACGTGATCGGACTCAATGGCTTTGCGCTTTGATAAGATCTGTTGAGTTTGTTCCTCTGCTAGAAGTTCAGACAAAGCCACATCCACATATGGCAATGGAGATCGATGTAATAGTAGACCCCTAATGTGTTCATACTCAGGGCGAAGAGCCATAAGAAACTGAACTAGTCGAGTTTCCTGCTGATATTTTTCAAAAGTAGTTGAGTCGGCAGAGCAGGTAAACTGGGGTTCCATTAGAGCTAATTGATCCCATAATGCAGTCATTTTGACATAGAGTTCATGAATGGACTGAGAGCCTTGTTCGGCAGTTTTAATTTCCCATTCAAGTTGATAACGGCGGGCGGAATTGGATTGAACATATAACCGAGCCAAATAATCCCAGGTATCCTTCGGATGAGAAAATTTAGACAATTGATGTCCAATGGAGGGAGTGACTGAATTTGCAATCCAAGAATTAATTTTACCCACAGATGCTTCCCAATCCTCATAAGCAGGATCCTTGGTGTCAGGTCCTGGCTTCTTTTCTATCACAAATTTCCAAAGTTTCTGCCCCTTCAAAAAATTCATCATGAGATGGGACCAGTAAGCATAATTGGGCCCATCAAGAATAACACTAATACCAGTCACCTTCTTAGCCATTACAGATGACAGCAGAAGATGGAGATGCAAGAAAAACAATAAAGAAGCTCTGGGCGTCCCTGTTGACAGGGTGTAGAATGGCTATTGGACTACCAAAACCCAATTAGTTCACAAATCAGCTTACAGAAAGCAAAGACTAACCAATTTTCGCACCCAACAAGCCTTGGTCAAGTCTGATCCAACGGCGGATTACAAAACTGGACGGTCTTGATGAAAACAGTCCGGCATAAAATGCTGAACAGAGATGGCCACAAAACAGTACCTTAATGCAGCCCAAAAAATCTGAAAAAAAATCACAGAATATCTCCAATAAGTGGTCGACCACCGTGAGCCGGTGCGCCCCCTCTCTGATCAAGTGTGGACCCCACCTCTGTAACCCAGCCAATGTCTGGAGGCGTGACCAACGTCCGATCTCCCCTCTTTCTCACAACAGTGGCTTTGATACCATGATAAACAATGAAAAACAAGAAGAATTGCAGAGATCTTAACAATGAATTGCTTGCTTTGATGATCCCCTTGCAAGCCTTTAAATATACAAGGATTCCTATAAATGAGCTAATTTACAACTGTGCTAAAAAAATAAAAGGAAACTACAGCAATCTACATCAATCAGAATCTCCCTATACATGGTAATGTACAGCAGTCTACAGATCATAATTACAGATTTCCTAATCTGTAATTATCATACCAATCAGAATCTCCCTATACATGGTAATGTACAGCAGTCTACAGATCATAATTACAGATTTCCTAATCTGTAATTATCATACCAAACGGGCCTGCCCATTGGACCGACCCAACGGGCCAGCCCATTGGTCATTCAGTTGACCCAGTCTTTTTACATAAGCTACCCACTACACATTTACATAACAACAAAGACACATCCATATGACTTATTCGATTGATGGAAACAAACTTACTAAAACTCCCTCTACTACTAAAGATCTGTAATGCTGCCATAGGTTCTCAAGGGTACTGGGACATTTCATCCCCTCTCTAATTCTTGAGCCTTTTTTTTTTTATCATTTGAATATTTGAGCTTCTGTTTGAAATTACAAATGTTGCTAAGTAGATATATGATACGACTGTTTTATTGATTTCAGGTTGCTGAGGAATATAAGCTTGTGCCTGATACACTTTACCTGACAGTATATGTCATTGATCGATTTCTCTCACAGAACTACATTGAAAGACAAAAACTCCAATTGCTTGGTGTTACTTGCATGCTAATTGCTTCGTAAGCTTTTCTTTTTGTTTTAACATTATGATTATATAGAAAGTCCTAAGTCTATCTTTTATTGGTTCTACCTATAATTTGTGAAACTGCTGATCACGTTTCTTTATAATTTGTAAAGGAAGTATGAAGAAATTTGTGCACCTCGTGTGGAAGAATTCTGCTTCATCACAGACAATACATATACAAGGGAAGAGGTACGACCAGTGCTACCTTTAGAAGTTCTGTTTCGTACACATAAGTGCACGTGTAATTTGAAACTGTGACTGCCTCATTTGACTGAAATGGCACAGTTGTGTCCCCTTCAATCTATGGATAATAATACCCTTTTGCAGGTGAAAAATTATTTCAGGGAAGAGCTCGTTATTCTCCACCCTGCCAATATTATATGTATTTTATTTTCCTAGATTGAGGAACTCACTTGAATTGTTTGAGACTGAATAATTGGCTAAGCCCCTGTTTTTTTTTTTTTTTTTCTGACTGCCGTTTCTCTGTACTATATCTGAATCACTTTTGGCAAATGATGAATAAGAGAGTAGGTTATGATGACCTGAGTAGTTTTTGCCGTGTGAAACTTTATTGTTTTCTAACAAACTACAACTAACTTCAGGTACACATTTGTGCAAGGAAAATCAATAACAAGTATTTGCATGAGAAAAATATTTATGCATCCTTTTTGGTTGGTGTGTACGTGTGTGAACATGCTTTGTCTACATCTAGTAAACTCTAATGAAGCCTGTTCTTGTATGCAAAATGTTAGCTCACATGTGCACATTTCTGAACTACGCAAATTACAGGTATTGAAGATGGAAATTCTGGTACTGAACCATTTGGGCTTTCAGCTCTCAGCTCCGACCACAAAATCTTTTCTTAGGTGAATTTATCTTTACCAATATTTAAAATCCTTATCGACATTGACTTATTTCCTGCAGCATCTGTGGATATTTCTTATGAATCAACTCCCTGTTTCTTCTTACAGGAGATTCCTTCGAGCAGCACAAGTTTCCTACAAGGTATAGCTGCTGCTGCTTTCTCTACATGTGTCCTCACTTCAAAGGAAAACAAGTGCCTGTTTTCTAATTTCTATTTGGAGAAAAGCCACTTTCGTGAATTGTGAGCATGTTTAAATCTGGCTTGCAGGTTCCTGTTGTTGACTTGGAGTTCCTTGCCAATTATCTTGCGGAACTGACACTCATCGATTATGAATTCCTGAAGTTTCGCCCTTCTCTGATAGCTGCATCTGCTGTGTTCCTTGCCAGATGGACACTAAACCAGTCGTGCCACCCATGGGTCTGCATTCTCCTCTTTCCATCTTATTTTTTACTTGTTTATTTTACACATTTTGAGTGTTAGTCCATTATGTTTTATTTTACAGTGTTAGAACTTCATATTTCTTGCAGAATTTAACTCTGGAGCATTACACATCTTACAAAGTGTTGGATCTGAAAGATACAGTTTTTGCAATGCAAGAATTGCAGATAAACTCCAAAGGTTGTCCTCTCAATGCAATTCGTGAAAAGTATAGGCGAGAAAAGGTATGTAATTGTACAATCTATGCCAACGGTTGGGATCATTCACAGAGCATGTTATAGTCTTTATTGATGCGTCATCATTGAAGTCTCACCCAACTATCGCCTTCATGATTTCTGCTTTTCCTCTCAATCCTATTTGAAGTCATTGTTCTTAAGAACTTCAAAATCTATGATGTCTTTCTTCACTATTTCATTCATGGTCTTTATTATTTTGTCCATTAAACCTTGAACTTGGAACTGTCAATACAACATACATGGGTTATTTCCTATTTTCTGTCTACACGACCAAAAAAATCCAAGGTGGCGTTTGGTATCTCTACTTTTCACCTATATTTGTCTTAAAATGGATTGAAAATGAATTTTTATCCACCTCTATTTCATCCTCATAAAGGGGTTGGATCTCTATTTGGCACAGCGTTCACCTTCAATTCTGCCCAGTTACCAACTCAGGAAATGGTCTAAAGCAGACAGAGACAGCGCTACAATGAATTCAACGTGAATTTTGAGCTGTTTGTTTTTCCTATTTTTTTAAAAGGATCTTGGGGCACTAAATGATAACCCAAACCATTGGAAATGTTCCAAATTCTAAAAATGGATTTTCCAAATTTCAGTTGTTGATATGTCTCGAATCTCAAGATATTTGCAAGAAACTGCTGGGCTTATCTTTGGTTCTGGACTTCTGTGGGCCCCACAATCATGATCCGAACCGTTGATCCTCTTCGGGACACGGAAAGCATGATCCAAACAATTGCTGATCTTCCTAATCGCAAGCATGGGTATGAATTCCAATTGGAGCCATTGATTTTTCTTGAATCTTGAGATGTTTGTGAATAAGTACAAAACTATGGGTTTACATTTCTGGACTCTTGTGGGCCCTACAATAACGATCCAAACCATTGATCCTCTCTGGAACGCTGAAAACCATAGGAGGGTCTAAAATCAGGCTTTTATTCATTGTAAATCTCAAGAAATTAGTGAAAAATCGAGAACTGTCGGATTGTTAAAATGCCTATTTGAACTGGTTTTTTTGTCTTACCAAATAGTCTATTTGTAAAACATATACCTTAAACTGCTCTTTTAGAAACAGATTTGTATCATACATATCTATTTTATACAGATAAGAATTGCGAACAGGGCCTGCGTGACATTCTATCCGTTTTGCTCATTTGATGTATATGTTAAAGTTAATCCTAAGAGACTTCTTAGGGAATGAATGACTTTTACATTATACAATATCCTATAATCCTGGTACTTAATGTGATCATTGGATGCTTTCCTTGTGCTTACAGTTCCATTCTGTGGCGGCGTTGTCTTCCCCAAAACTGCTCAGAACACTCTTCTGACTATTAACACTGCAGATTCTGACTGTCAACACAGCTACCTTAGTACTAATGGATCATCGTCTTCTCACTGGATTTCAGGAACTCCATGTATGATGCTTACCTGATATCTGCTCATCATGTACTTTCTTTTTATTTTATTTTTATTTCTCCATGTTCGTCATTGTTGTCTGTAGCTTTTAATCAGGTTCTGGTTCTTCCAAGCCTGCTCTTGTAGGGTATAATCTCAGGAAGGGATATGGGAGGTGATTAGTTTGAAATTTGAACGCCAAAAGGACAATCATTTCAAACTTCTCTTGCCCCCATGTGATCTAACGGGCCGAGATTAATTTAGATGGATCTTATGAAGAGTGATCGCTGCTTCATGGTAATATTTGTACCCCAAATTCAATTTTTCTGTTGTCCTTGTGTATTATCTTTATATGGTAACATTGTACATTTAACCTGTTGCTCTTGATAAAGATTTATTTTGCTGCCTTCGCAGTTAAGAGTATTGGTTTTATTGCAAAACATGTGTCATTTGTGTTTTAGAGAATGTGGTTGGTGTTTGAAGTTAAACATAAGGAAGACAACCCCAATCTTGTAGTCCTAGTGTTATAAGAAAAGGGTGGGTCCATTGGGCTTCAATTTAGATCAATGCCACTTGATCTATTCCAAACTTTGGGTTTCCCTGTCTACGCCTGGCCCAGGGATAGATCTAGTTTTTTCTTCCTTTTTTTTAATAGCATATTTGAAGGCCTCAATGTAGATCTAATCACCTAACGTCTTCCTGATATAATGTGAGGTCGGCATCATTTAATTGGCCAAAAAAGAGGGGTTGAAAACAAGTAATGAAGCTACTATTTGCTGTCAAGATGAGGGATTACATTTGTTTTTTAGTATTTCTGTCTAATGCTTGAGAGGTTGTGGATTACTCTTCATGGGTGGTGACCTAATGGGAGTTTGCAGGCGCAAGGTCATATGCTCTGGATATTTGAGCCTGCTGTTCAAATGTTTTGCGCTATTATACATCACAGCATGGTGATGGGTCCATGGAACTTGGTTGCTCTGCAATTAGCTTACTTATAATTCCAATTACCTATAACTCTGTTCGTGTGTAATTGGTTATGACAGAGCAAATCAAATTGCAGGCGGTCCAAACTCATGAACCCTGATTCATGGATAAACTGAGCCAGGCAGTACTAAAAGCAGCCTAAGTACTAAGATTGTTCCTGGGGAAACAAAAGTGATGAAAGTAAAATATAAAACTTTAGATGAGAAAATTTATATCAATATAGTAAATGGCTTACGTTCAGGATTTATGACAAACCCTCCCTTTGCATAAGGGGCAGTTGTTGGATTTTGATCTCTGCAAGATTGGACCCCTAATTAAAATGCTCATCAGTTGGTTGTGTAGACTGTTTCTCATCTCACCGCCGAGCCTGGGTTCCTCTTCCTGCAGGGGAGGCTGTGGTCTCTCATGGGTTCCAGACCCTTGCTGGGCACCTGAAAAAGAGAGATGTGAAGAGGTGGAATCCCCAGCATAAAATTTAAACACAGATGAAAATGCTTCCGGCCATAGAATTTTTTTTTGGGCGGCCCACCGTGGGTTGAACTTGGTTATTTCTTTAGCAGAGAATGTTCAAATTGTATAAGTGAATCGTGATAAAATCGTCGCATACAACTTTTCTTGTATCGAAGAAAAGGTTGCATGTGGCAACATGACAATATCAATGTGACGGGAAATGTGGCATTCATGATCTTAGCAGGATTTTCATTGTTGATTTGTTTGTTGTATGCTTAGATCCCATTCATCAGATATAATAAATACATCGTACTGAAAAATGACAATGACTTCTGAACAGATGAGCAGATGATTGTGACCATCAAAAGGGCTAAAAGGTGAAATGAACAGCCCAACAAATTTAGTGGCAAATACGGATTCATCTTTTGTTGCTTGCATATACATTTGAATTTTCTTCCAAGTGCACGGTTGTGTAATGGGCTGCTTTTCTGCAAGGGAAATGTTTTACTTCAGGCTCAGAAGATAATTAGTTCATTTTTCACTGTCTCAGAAGATAATCAGTTCATTTTTCACTATTGTTACTTTCATTTCTAGAAAAAGAGCCAAAAGCAGTATTCTGTCACTCGCAAGGTTAAAGAGAAAAATCTTGCATAACCTACCAAACCAGTAAGAATAAGAATTTCTTAGTTTTGTCGGTATAAGGATAATCTTATTAACTCAAAGGAGATCAGGAAACAAACTGCTTCTGCAAAAGCATTAACAATACCATTAGAAAGGCCAGGGCTTTTCTTAGATATTCTAATGCTAAGAAGAAAAAGATAGAACTATTTGACCTTTGGAATCCAGTGCCTTCTCATCAACATTCAGTGGACAAGCATTGAGGACGGTTGGATTCACGTCTCTATGAAATTTGTAGGGCCATCTGACCCATCTTCCATCTTCTAGAAAAAGGCCACTTTCTCTCAAGTTGCTAGCTCTGAAATCTTAAAATTGGTGCGAATTTTCTTCCATTATCAAGTAGATTTTCTGCTTTTATGTATATGCTCCATATCTTTACTCCCACGTCTAAGAAAACTCCTAGCAGTTAGTGGTCTAAAAAAAAAAAAAAAAAACCCTGTCTTTTGTTAATATGCTTATAAACTGACATTGGAAATGGCCAAGCTTTTTGACATTGGAATTTAAACAATCTTTTTCTTAAAAACCAAAAAATACCCTTTTTCATATATAAGTGTCTTTTTTAGAAAAAATTCCTATTTTAAGTAAATTTCATCTTAATAGTAGTGTCCTAACTCGTCCAAAATGGTGTTTGGGTTGTTTGATATGCGATGAATTGCAATGCTGAGTTGGGCATCATGTTGAAATATTAGTTTCCTTTTACGGTGTTTCCACCCTATTTCTATCATTAGGTGACAAGCCCCATTGTGAGACAACAATTTTGGTTGGCCCCACCCAAAATGTAAGATTCGCTTTTTGAATAGTGGTCAAAAACAGTTTCCTTCTCTGCAATGACTTCAAACTGTTTTAATTACATAAACGGTGTTTTATTCTTTCAAAGTAATCATTTGATTTTACAAGACTAATCGAAAAATATTTAATTTAAGAGGCACTTTGAACATAACAACAAAGTGAGATATATTTTTTTTAAATATTGATATCTAGGAGTTTGTTTGCCATTAGGCAGACTGTGAGAGAGGTCGATGTAAATTAATTCCAATTGTGCAATCACTTATCCTCACGAAAATGAATTTTGGCCCAAAACAACATAAAAGATAGGGTTGTGACTTGCGATTGCAGGGACTATGTACTGCAGTCTTCTTTGACCCGGGCCTTGCTCATATCAGAAAAGGACTAATATTCTCAAATAAAATACGGGTACTAGATGGTAGCCACTGAAAGGTGTTTCCTCTTCTTTGATAATGTTTTTGACATTCCTATCGATTGATTGTGAGGCAGCTAAGTCTCATGCAATTTCCCAATAACCTCATACCTCTGAAAAGGATATCGGATTTGGAGTGTGGAGCCCACGTGTCATGGGATAGAAAGCCCTTATGATGGATTTGCCAAGAAAAAAAAAACAGAAGAAGGGTTCATTAGACAATCCTAGCTTGTTGATTGAGGAGCGTAGGGGCGTCCGTTGCAAAAGTAGCTGTGGAGACTTCAGTTTTTTGGAAATTTATTTATTTTTTTAATTTTTGACTTAAGATATTCCTCGTTAGTTCAGCATTTGGATCTTTAGCCTCCGGCTAGGGGTTACCAGATTTTGACGAGCAAGGACTTTTCTACAGGGTATACATACATAGCCGCATATATGATTCCCCATTTTTTTTTCTTGGGCAACCCACCGAAGGGGCTGGACCCGTTCTACAAACACCAATACAACACCAGCGTAACTCAAATAAGCGAGGTAATGGAGATTTGCACATATGAGTGACACACAATTCACACATACGGGATAATGGGACCAGTTACATGTAAGAGGCATACATAACTAATATTCACATATGCAAAGAGAGGAGAGGCGTGGTTTGAACTTGAGACTTCCCCAGCATGAACCAAACACTCCTTACCTTATCCTAGTGTATAGGGCAGTTCTTTTTTTAAAAAAAATTACTTTGAAGTCAGGTAAAATATACAGTTCTAGTGGACGGTGTTGACCTGAATTTTACTAATGATCGACCGTAAGAAAGTTAGTGGGTTCCTCATAGTTAAAAACAGTGTTTTTGTATGCTTTTTCTTCATTATTTATCTATACATACTGGATAGAATTTTGATCAGAGTTTGGACAATTTAAAAGGGAAGAGTGAGAGTGGGTTGGTGGACTGATTATAAGAGTGACTTGCGTAAGAGTTGCTGTGGATTATTCACGGGGGAAGTCCCTAAGCATAAAATTTCTGAATTGAAATGTTATGAATATGCTGCACGAATGCATTACTTTTGTGCGAGTACCCAAAAGCTATGGACGGTACCAATGGTTTGGGGCATGTTTAAATGGAGGGAGAGGATTTAGATCTTCAAATTAAATGGATATATCACGATCCAGATATAGGCCCCTCAAAAACCAATAATTATAATTTATAAACACATGAAAAGTAGGAAGGGATGAAGGAGGCTTAAAGTTAGCGCCACATGGATGACACTCTATTTATAATGCTCATGTATGGATAGGAATACGGATGGCAGTAAGGTGGGTTGGGTTTGGATTTATGTAGACTCGAATTTGATCCGTCTGGTTTTTTTGCTGTACCATATCCATCCTCACTATTGATAGGTTTAATGGTTGTCATGCCAAATTCGCCCCATGACGAGCACATATCGGGTTAAATTTGTTATTGGTTTATTTAATATTTAAAAAAGTGCGATAAAACATCAATCATGTTGCCACTTGCATAAGAAATGCACTTAGTAATATATGAAATAAAGATATATGGGTCGATCCTGTTGGTGCACGCAAAAATCCAAATTTGTCAACTTAGGTTAAAGTATGATAAATCATGTCTAACCTAAACCCTACCAACAAACTACTAAATCCACTCTCAAGGGGTAGCTCAGCTTGTCTAAGACTACAGTTTGCTCTTGGAAGTTGTGGGTTCGAGTTGCGCTACCACACTAGGGTTGTCGGAGGTTTACCAGGCTCCCTTTAAGTTCGAAGAGATTAGTCCGGTTCATAGGATTGTGACACCCTCCGTTAGCCAAAAAAAAAAAAAAATCCACCCCTAATAAGAGCAGGTCCCCATTTAAATCTAACTAATTGCTATCCTTTGATATGAAAAACAAGAATGGATACGGGAATTGCGATTCGGTTGTGCAATTATGAAAATTTAGGATAAAAATACAAATACGATAGTCTTGATATTTCCTTTAGAACCCATCTCAATTGATGAAATATAATGGTTTACGTTCTTTTGTGACACTTTTTCATGTTGAAAGGTAATAAAACTTAAAAGAACAATGTGAAATATAGACCTGAAATTTTCAGGTGCTAGGTGACAGTCACTCAACTGTCTTGCCTAGCACCAAAATGGTGCTTGCACCAGAAAACTGCTGATAATACGTTATATGTAGACAGTGCAAAGCACTCTCTCCAACATCGCGTTACTTAAAAGTATCCATGCAAATGTGGAATGCGTCCGCACGGCTGAACATGTGCAAATATCCTCGTATCGTGGCAATATATTACTATTTTCAGATCAAAGGGTATGGGCATGCATGAGGCCCACAAGATCCATTGGTTTTGGGCTGGCAGCATAAATTAACAGCCATGGCCAACCATATAATATTGTATGGTGGAATCCACTTAATTTACAGATTGCGAGACCTTGGACCATGCAATTGCAATGATGGGTTTGGCTGTGTTCCTTAAAAACATGTTGAGTTGGTTTTTCTTTATATATGCCCACGTAAGAAGGGTGACAAGAAACAAAGTTCATAGACTCGATTGATACAGGGGATTCACTGCTTTACAGAGTTTTCTGACCTGTTTAAGGGCTAGAATTTTATGACACTCAAACTCAAGCTGCAGGCATCCATTGTTGACTTTCTCAGTGCCCACCATTGTCACAATACCTGTTTCGAAGAAATTAATCATGTCCAAAAAATGTTGTGATATATTCAAGATCCAAGTTTTACATGAGGAATTATAAAAAAAAAAGTGTAATAGAAAATGTTATAAGATGTATTATCATATGTGGATGCCCACATTGGGACCCACATGAGATAAATGGATTACTAAGAATTAGGGTTTTCCCTATTAGGTTGCTTGGGGAGGAAGCAATCTTATTCTATAAATAAGATCCTCCTCCCCCCTATTATGTACACACACACATCTCATGAATAAGAGCTCTCTCCCTCCTCTCTATTCTTCTTTTATCTCTGATTCTCCTATAGATTTGTAACACGTTATCAGCACGAAGAGCTTAGATTAAAGTTTCACGAAGAACTATGCGGTGTCGAGGGTTTGACACGCCGACTGGATCTGAAGAAGGAGCCATCTGCGAGATGACCTTGTTGAAGGGTTTTTGCTCTGCTCTGATATCAGAAACGTTCAGATCCAGTCGGCGAGGAGGAGGAATAGCACTCATGGTAATGGGAATGGCGCGTGTCGCACGTGTGTCGATCGTCTTCTCCTTGTTCTGCCTAGCAGTTGTCGCACGTGCCGGATCTACGTTCGAGGAGGAGAATCTCACCCGTTGGGTCACAGATGGCCTTCTGGATCTGGATTCGACTATCCTCCAGTCCCTGGGCGGCGCCCGTCACGCCCTCACCTTCGCACGCTTTGCTCGAAGGAAATCAGAGTTGTTTGATCTCAGGGAGACGGAGGATGATCTCAGTTGGCCGCACAGGTGCACGCTGCAGATGCCTCGGGGTCGCCCAAGTCTCGCTGCCCTCACGGTCATGATCGCCGGTGGTCCCCACGCCCGATGCCCCACTGCTGCAGCACTGCCAGGTGAGGAGAAGGATCCGCCGGAGATCTGCCAGGTGCTACTGCCCGTGCGGCCTCCTCAGCGTCATCGTCCTCGCCGTCGTCCTACTGCCGACGGGACTCCGCCGGAAAGCGATCCAGATGCATCGGGTTTCGTCTGCACCAGCAGTGGCGCCGAAGGTGGAGACGGTGATGACAGCGCCGCCGAGTGGATCTCCTCCCTTGGCTCGATCTCCATCTCCGCCAATGGTTTCACCGACTCCATCCCCGCCGGATCTACGGAGGAGATCGCGACGCACAGTCCGGCGCGGGACTTGGTCCGTATGGATCTCCCGGCTACGCTGGTTGCGAAACGGCAGCAGCGGGAGGAGGTGAGGGAGATGGAGGAGGCGATGGAGGAGAGAGAGAGAAAAAGGACAAGTTGGCCAAAGGGGGTAAGAAAAGGTTGAGATCCCATCAAGCCTATGATGTGGTCATCATGGTTGGAGCCAGAACCGGTGTACAGATGAGCTTCATTGAAGGCCTGAATGAACCCACTCCCTGACAGCAAGCTGAAATAAAGTGTAGGATATTCAATTCGCCTATAAAAATAAGGCTCTATTAAAAACAGGTGGAAAGAGAGCACTCACAAGCAAGGAAAGGACGCCCATAGTCAACAAGAGGAGAGAGAAGAGAAAGGGACTGGATCGGTACTGTGTGTTGCGTGTGCAGGTCAGCAGGGAGCAGCGTTTATACCGTGTGCAGGGTGTGCTCGCACGATCCGGCACGATGGAACAGAGATGGAAGAGAAGAGATCATAGTGTCACGTGGGTGTGTCGCCCACTTTGGGCATGGTGCACCGAGGCACCACAATCAATTGTGATCCCTCGGGCCTGGATTTTGGGCAAGTCAATCCACATTCGGGTCAGCCAAACCCGAGTGAGGCCCATAATCAGTGCTGACATCAGCCTGCTGACGTCAGCAAGTCATACGGTCAAAGGCAGATTTGACTGGATCGATGGCAGAAACTTGTTTCTGCGATATCTTGACGATCCGGAGTCCGATTTGAGATCCGTTTGCTCCTACGGAAAGCTCGCGAGCAGATCTACACATTGGTACTACAAAGAGGATGATTCAAAGGTTAAGTAATTTCTCCTTCTTTTATTATCTTTTATTAGTTTGATAATTATACACTTGCATTTATTTTATTCCTTTTTCGATTTGCAAGTATTTATAATTTAAATTCAAGTGATGAATAATTATTTCTTATCAAAAGGAGATCATGATAAAAATTGAAAATCATGGATCATAAATAGAACCAGAAGTTCTATATGGAATCAATAATTCGGACTCGAAGTTCCGTAAAGTATGAACAAGAAGTTCTTTCAAATTCGGACCAGAAGATCCGTTGGTTATTTTACTCTGAAACCAGAAGTTTTCAGATCTACAATACATACTCGAAGTTTCACCTAATACTTAGAACTAGAAGTTCTATATTGAATAAATAATCTGAACATGCAGTTCTGTATGTTATTTTAATGTAGAACCAGAAGTTCTAACTTGGACCTGAAGATCCATGAATTATCTTAATCTAGAACCAGAAGTTCTAACTCGGACCTGAAGATCCATGAACTATCCTAATCTAGAACCTGAAGTTCTAACTCGTACTGAAAGATCCATGAACTATTTAGAACCAGAAGTTCTGATTCTTAGGTTGAGAACTCGATGTTAGTTCTGATTCTTAGGTTGAGAACTCGATGTTCTAAACCCTCAATTATTCATCACATTTATGTTTATTATTTTCTTTGATTGGATGTTAAGAACCTGAAGTTCTACCTTTTATTTCTGTTTCTCACACACATTTATTTATATATATTTTATAACATTATACTGCATGCTTGATATAATTACTTCGGTATAATTATCATTAATGATTATCTGAAAGTTTAGTTTTGTTGAATTTATTATTGCCAGAAGCAGTAGTTCCAAATAATAGAACCTGAAGTTCTATATCCAATGAATAATCTGGACCTGAAGATCCATACATTATCTAGAACCAGAAGTTTTAAGATTTAGAATATGAACCCGAAGATTCATATTCATAATCAAACTTGGAGCTTTGATTTCTAAAGATTCAAAGTAGTGTAGATCGATACAACGGCCATGAAATCAAACCTGAAGTTTTGATAGAACTAGAAGTTGTGATTCAAACCTGAAGCTTTGATAGAACCAGTAGTTCTAAGAACCTGAAGTTCTATCACTAGCCTGAAGTATTAACAGAACTAGAAGTTCTGATTCATCAGTTAAGAACCCGAAGTTCTAACTTTCTGATCGGCCAATTCTTCATTATATTTTGTCATCGGATATTGAGAACCCGAAGTTCTATTTTTGTTTGATTGTTATTAGTATATCGATCTTAACACACTCTAAAAGGCTTGGTGATACTATCAAAGTCGGAAATAAAATATCCCTGAAGGATATGGCATACGCTCTTATTTTCCGCGCCATTATATTCCCATTAGACATGGATGATCACCAGCAGATGGTCATATACCCAATGCTTAAAATTAATGCCAGATTAGTCAATTAAAATCCCTCCAGAAGAGGTAGATATAATATGTTCTCCAGTAGAGATGCAAACATCCACCCCAGGAGAGGTGCTTGACAAGGCATTTTGTTTGGAAATTGGGCGAACCACCAAGCATGGTATGGAAGACCTACAACTACTTTTATGAGTTTGAACATTTAGTTCAGTTCTTAGATATTTTGTTGAATGCTAGGACTTATTTTTAATCCCCCGTATATTATGTTATATTTGCTTTGAATGCTGAATCGTTTAGTTGTTCTTACTTTTATTTTTGTAATGCGATTAACTAGTTATGTAAGTTTATTATTACTTGCTCTATGGCTCATGGAATGCATGAAGCTGAGGATAATATCTGTCCGGTAGACAGTGCAACAAAACACACTACATTGAAAAAACCAAAAGTTTTTCTCTGAATTAGTGTTTCATTCGTGCATGGCATCAATCATAGCTGTATCCGTACAAATACTTGAATGCTCCTGAAGAGTCTACCTAATGGTATTTGCACATCATTACTAGTATTGACGGCCAGAAGCTGATACTAGAAAAGCTAAGTGCATTCTCCTTATATTTCAAGGCTATATTACAAGACAATCTTTACAAATCGAATCATATTCGATTATGAGCAAAACGACAAAGTTAAGCCAGAAGCTTGTTATTCTAGGGGTCCTATGCTCTGGTAAATTATTGATACTTCTGTTACGTACTCCTTAGAGTACCTTCTATTGACCATCCTTTTCGTAAAGGGTATTGTATGACATTTGTGAACCTATCTAATCCCGCCCATTAGCACATATTATTAAACCTAGGATACACATCCTTAAGCATGTTATTAAATTTATAGGGCTTGATATCGTAGGTTTGTGACCTGCATGAACTCAGAACGTAGACTCTATGTTGGTTATACTTCACCCTAATTAATGGATATCTAGACCCAATGACAGGAGATATATTCATTGTTCGTTTTTGCTAATTGTCATCTTGATGAGCCTGTCTTCTCGCCGTTAGGGGGAGATAAGAGAGTTCCTGAAGAACACCTTGTTCCTGAAGAACAATCCGTTCCTGAAGAACGGCGAGAATTAATATGGAATACTTCCACTCAATCTCATCTAGATTTATGTACTTCACAATGTGAGAATGAAGTACGGAGAATTGTGCACTTAATTACAAATGAATTCCCTGATGCTTTTAATGATGCAGCAAAAGTGACTAGGTCACATGTATCGGCTATGAACACACAAGCACGAATTAATGTCCCTGTAGGACAAGTACGAATTAATGTTCGTGAAGAACAAAGTCCAAATATGGCAGCAAATGAATCTATACACGCCAGAAGCGTGGTAGAACTATAGGTTTCAAGGACTCAGCTCCCCAGAAGAGGAGAAATAAGCAATTATATCCCAATCATACTCCAGAAGAGGTATACTCCCGAAGAGTTTATGATAAAATCCACTCTCTCCAAATTTCCTGAAGAAATTAATGTCCCGGAAGAGACATGAGTCCCAGAAGAGACTCTAGAAGCCCCTGAAGAGGCAATGGGTACCCAAATAAATAAAGAGATCTCTATATTTTATAATTATTCAAGAGAGAGATGGAATAGAAATGAAATTATCATCGATGACGCATTTGTATATGCGGTAGCTACATAACTAATTGAGAATGATGATTGGGATACAAAACCATGTTCTATAAATGAATGTCGACAAAGAACATATTGGCCAAAATAAAGAGATACCATTAAGGAATTACAATCTCTAAATAGACGTGGTATATATGAACCTATAGTACAAACCCCAAATGGTGTTAACCCTGTAGGTTACAAATGGGTGTTTGTAAGGAAAATGAACGAAAGGCAAAATTGTGATATAAGGTTTCCTGTAGAAACCTAGGATTGAAAACATACACAGTTATATATATGAAAATCCCAGAAGGATTTACTTTGCCTGAAGCAAAGTCAGAGAGTACGTACTCAATATAAGTAAGACGTTCATTGTACAGCCTGAAGCATTCCAGAAGAATATGGTACAATCGTCTTAGTGAATGTTTATATAAGGAAGAGTATGAATACAATCCCATTTGCCTGTTCTTGTTTATACAATCCTTAAATGGATTTATAATAGTAGAAGTTTATGTAAATAACATAAATCTAATCGAGACTCCAGAAGAGCTCGAGAAAACTATTGACTATTGTATCTCGGCCTGCAGATCGAGAGAAGTTCTAATGAGTTTTTCACTCTTTATAAATATGCTTCCCATATATAGTTTTGCACCAAAGCTTTGGATTGGTATTATACAAATGTTATGACATGTTGTATGTTTCTTAATGGTTGCCATCATTATTTTTGGTATTCTACTAAATTGACTTTGGTAGCTACTTATTCTAACCATGCTGAGATTTTAAGCCAGTGGGGAATGTGTATGGCGAAAATCTTTAACTCAGCATATTCGTAGTTCTTGTCAATCGTCTCTTAGTACAGGTACCCTTAGCATTATTTTCGAAGACAATGGGGCATGTATTCAACATATTAAAGACTGATACATTAAAGATGACAAGACGAAACACATTACACCAAAGTTCTTCTTCACTCATGAGCTTCAGAAGGATAACAAGATTGAAGTCAAGCAAGTTCGTTCAAGCAACAACCTGGCTGATCAGTTTACGAAGTTCTTACCAAAACTCAGTATTTTAGAAATTGTATACGAGATTGACATGCTTAATTATGTACAAAGATGTTATCATCAGGGGGAGTAGTCAATCAGGGGGAGGCATCCTGAAGTATGCTACCCAGGACATATGTGCGCTGTACTCTTTTTCCTTCTCTAGGTTTTGTCCCACTGGGTTTTCCTAGTTAAGGTTTTAACGAGGCAGCATTATGCACGTCCAACACCAAGTCAATGATCCTGTAGAACGTTGTACTCTTTTTCCTTCGCTTTGGTTTTTATCCCACTGGGTTTTTCCTTTGCAAGGTTTTAATGAGGCAACTGTCATTGAATGATGGTCATCCAAGGGGGAGTGTTATAAGATGTATTATCATATGTGGATGCCCACATTGGGACCCACATGAGATAAAGGGATTACTAAGAATTAGGGTTTTCCCAATTAGGTTGCTTGGGGAGGAAGCAATCTTATTCTATAAATAAGATCCTCCTCCCCCCTATTATGTACACACATATCTCATGAATAAGAGCTCTCTCCCTCCTCTCTATTCTTCTTTTATCTCTGATTCTCCTATAGATTTGTAACAGAAAATGAATTATTGTTAAAGTAGTTAAAAAGTATTATATAACATAAGTAAGCATGAAATGCAATTATGAATTCTCTTTATGGATTTTCTTATTTGGCCTATTTATTCTAATTTCTCACTTTTTTCAGAGTATTTGATTTTTTTGAGATATTTTACAAACACCATGATATTATCATGGAAATATTAGTTTAGAATTATATTGCAATTCGCAACCATTAAATTTACTAAAATTAAATATTGCCCTAAGTAATCAAATGGTTTACACAACTAGCTGCGTTGTTGGGGTGATTTTGTGGAGAACTTGATTCAATCTAGTTAGATTTTCTCAAGTTACTTATTAATTCAATGAGAAGCAGGTGGCATTTTTAAAGATTTACATTTTTCATTTTCCTTCTTATCAAATTTGGTGAGTGTTTTTGGTTTGAATCTGAAAGATACGTCTTTGGCAAAGAATCTAAACAATTGAAAGGCTAAATGGTGAATTGATCTTGCCAAAGCCTAATAGTGGCCTTAGAATGTGAGCGAAGAAGAAGAAGATGACATGCCCAACAATATCACTGCTCGGTAAAAGAAAAAAAATGAATAAATAAAGTGGCGGAAGGGTCTTTGTGGTATATATTGAAATTTGAGAATCTCTGTGGTCTTCACACACTTTAAAGGGATTTTTCCTATAAGACCTCTTATAATAATAATAAGAAATAAATAAATGATTATTAGGCCTTTTTTTTGCATAATCATAATTGACAAAATTCTCTCCTTCTCAAATCTCTCTCAACAAGATCATAATTCATAACTGCTTTTTCATCCGGCAAATGAATGCCAGCCGCCCACTTGCGGTTCAGTTGGCTGAGACATGTGGCATCTTAGTCTGGTGGTCTGGTGCATTGAATTCATCTGATCTTAGGCTGAATGTCAATTAGGGCTGCACCAAAAATCTAACTCATTCAACATTCTTAATATTGAATCCAAATAGATGAACTCAACCGACATGAGGAAATAAAATGAAATTGTAACACCATTCATATGATATCCTTAAATACCTTAATCATACGATTACATAAATGCAATGAAGATTTTTTTTAAGTACCTCTAATCTATAACTATAGTTAATTGGCATATAGTTGTAACACATGCATATACCAATTACCTGTCTCAATGTCTACTGCTTTTCTCTACTGCTTTTCTGAGGGGTTATTTGACTTTTCCCATGTGAAAGGAAAATATCTTTTATATATCCGAATGTTATAAACGTAACATATATTATTATATTTTTTCTTTATATAGAATATTACCATGTCTATTAAAAATCACCATTTTCACATAGGTAAATGGGTAGATGCAATGAGTTTAGATTTATTTGATTTTTTTTTACGATTTTTTTAAATTTCTGATCAAAATCCATGAAGAATGAATATACGAGATTAGGCGTCTTTATGTTTACCATTGATACAAGACTATTGAATGGTTTGAATCATGAAATGAGATCCATAGAAGTGAAGAAAAATAGATCAATACATTTGAACATTTTCATAAGTTACATTAAGGTAATACTTAAGCTTCAATATCTTTGAGTTTATTAGTCCAATAAATAAATCAAACGGTTTGAATTATAAATATAGGCCACGTGGGAATAAAAAATAAGTGTTTAATGGGCTCGACGGGAATGAAATCACTCTTAAAATATGTATTGGCTCCTTTCGTAAGTGATGTATGAAAGCTATAGAATCTCAGACTTCATTGAGCTATCACATATCTCAAAACTAATTGGTAAGAGAAAATGGCAAAACAATGGTTTATGGTTTTCTTGGTTGTGTTAGAAATGCATTCAAGTATCTCCCCAACACGGATGCATCCAAGGATTGTACAAAAGTAATTTTTATAGCTAGCCAAGTATAAGAAATTTGGTGTATAAATAACATGATTTATATACTATTTTCATACCTCATTTATATCTATGTGTGTATATGAAGCAATTTTAAAAGTGATGTTGCATAAATGACCAAAGGATGAAAATCTTCCCTAAAAGGCATAAGCTATAGAGTGCAAGCTGGAGGGGTTTATTTATCATATTCATTCCCTAAAATTAGTGTCCTCTTGGCAAGGAAAATCCAGGTCATTTTGTGGACATGATACCATCAATCAAAGCCTTCCGATTTCATGCGATGGGATCGATCCACCGACTATGGGACATTGAAAATGAAAGCCAATGATGATGAAAATAGAGGGCCTGTATTACATATGAGAGTTTAGGCTCATGATTGTCACTAATATTAGATAGAATGCAGATCTTAAATAGTTGTCCAGGGCTCAAATCCGAGCAGCCACCTTTTCTCACTCATTAAGGTTTATTTTCCTCATCGAAGTGCTCAATCATCTCTCTCAGGTCTATTTTCCTCTTTAAAAGGGCTGGAATCAAAACATTAAATAGAATTTTTTATATTTGATAAAATTAAGATTGACATAAGTGCATAATTATCCGACGCATCAGATCCTTGTCATCATTCATAACATATGCCTTCCTAAGTCTTGCGAGTTCTTTCTGGGCAGTTGACCATTCACTCTCTACTTTTAGTCCATAGACCTTCCTCCAACTAGTTCGCCTCCTAATGGACTCTCAAATCTGATTCGGACCCAAGTGATATGACCCAAATATACTGTCACTGGGGAGTAGTCTTCTAGAGCTGGTTCAGTCGAGCGTTGACTCTGGTTCCAGCATCAACCTGATCGAACTTAATCAGTCTCTCCCTCCCTCTCTCCTCACATTACCATGCAAGCACCACAGAATGTATCTAATTAGCTGAGCAACAATCTAAGTTATTATGACTCCATCTATCAAATCTCTTTGGGCTTATCTTTGTTTGATCGCATGTTGCTCTAAATTTCATCCAATTGAATTAATTAATGTTATATCATTCTTTTTTCTAGGTTTGCCTATTTCCCGGGAGTAATTTATTAGAACTTGGAGGCGTTGGGTCGATCAAAGCCATATGTGAGGTATTAAGAAGCCAACACCACTCAATCATGAGTGTATTAGTAATCATTTGGTATGACAATTTAATTGGAGTGAAATCCTTTGCCCATCTTTCTAACGGCCCAACCAGGATCTGAGAAGAGGCAGTTTAGTAAATTCATCCAAAAATATTTCCTAAAACATGGAATATTCATCAGCCCGTCAGCATGTGGGCCCCATCCAGTTCACATCTGGACCAGCTTCGGTTGCCCATTTTCCTACGCATTTTAAATGAAAAACAGACGAAAGTGTAAGGGAAATGAGAGAGAGAGAACTTCTACTCTTTCTCCCTCCTCCCTATAAATATTGAGCACTCATCTTGTCTTCTCTCACCCACCTCTCTTCTTTCTAACTTGTTCTCATTCTCCTCTTTCAAAACCAGCAATCCTCCCCCACTCTACTAAATCCTCAGGTGACAGTCAAACTTTTTTTTTGTAACTATTAGCACAAAAGAGTTTTCTTAGTTGATACTTACAACCCCTGTTCCTGTCTTCTTGGCACATAGATCCCTTCTCTGTTTACTGATTAAATCAATCCAACTGCATGAGTTTTTTCCTCCCTCGTGATTAGAAGCCATGGAGATTACTCATGGTGGGTTATCTCAGCATTTGTATAATCTGCTGTGCAACAATTCTTTGGCATCTGGGGCCACTTATGGTGGCTCATATCTTTGATTGGGACGGAAAATTATATCCCATCGAAAGGTTTGGTCTTTAAGTCTTGGGGATTCTTGGGGTACCCTTCATTCAATGCGGGGGCCCCTTGGATCAATGCCTCCATAAAAGCGTTGTTTATTCAAGAACAGGGGGGCTTGTTTAACAGTTTTTTGGAATTATGTTGTTTGACTTATCTCATTCTTCTGCATTAGTTCTTTGGAGCACTTTTTGCATTATTAAATTCTTGATTTTGGTTATAAAAAACGGCGGTAAGTGGATTGAATCCAACTTTTTATCATTTTTTATTCATCATTACTGACTTATAGTGTAGTTGTTGTACTAATTAAAGGAATAAGATGGTTTTTTTTTAATTATTTAAAGTTTTTTTCTTTCTGTGTTTTCATTGAAAATATTTCTCCAAATTCTTTGGAATAATTGGGTGTCTTTGTTTGCCTTTGGAATAATTACAAGATGATCACACTTTGTTTCAACAGATGGTTGAAACGAACCACATTCTGTTATGATTAACCGGTATTTGGTGATGATTGTATCTTTTAGTCTGTAGTACGTAAGGGGTCCTAGCATTCCTACATATTTAAGGTGACACAGAAATGAAATATGGTTATCATCTCTTCAACACCAACAATTTATGGCCACTTTAAACATGCTGCAAATTAAGAGAGAATCCCCAATTCTGTCCGAAAGTTGAACTTGTTGCATGTTGCAAGTAGGGTATATCTGAGTGAATCATCTGATATAGATTGTAGAATGAAAGAGGTTAGTATTAAGAGGGTTGTATCATATTGGCAGTTGGCCAGAGAGTACTTCCGAAGGAAAATTTGAGTTGGCTTTTAGAAAACTATCACACTGTCTACCTAGCTCTAAGGTGTACTGGCAAATTAGTTTGTCATGGAATCCAAGTGCTTGCTTTTATTATTCTTGAACAAATTATAATTCAGATTGATTCGTTTAAGAAGTGTGTATTGAGAAAGGATATTCCGATTGAGTTTCAATTAAATTGGTGTTTTAGAGCTAATGCCCTTTTTGTTGTTGTTGTTGTTGTTGTTGTTGTTTTTCTTCCTTTTTTGCTCCCTGCTTTTGTCTCTTTAGAACACAGGTGCTCCTTGCTGCAAGATATGCCAGTTTGTTATGATACCACCTCCATCACTGGACACAGACCGAGGCAATTGTGTTCTGTCTCTCCTACATCAGCTGCTACTGTTTCCTCTGTGCAGGACCTTTATGACTTCATATGCATAGGCCCTCTGATAAAGAAATTGGGTTTGAACCCAGAAATGGTGGCATCAACGATGGACAAGTGGTTGGAATGTGGACTTAACTTGTGTAGGTTGTTTGGGATGAATGAGCTGAATTTAACTACTGCACAAAAAAGTAGACTTTATTGCTACTACATACCGGTTTATTTGTGGTGTGAAGATCAAATCTTGGATCACAGATTTAAGTTCAAAGATGGGGATGAGATCGCTCCTTTAGTGGTAAATACATTATTCAATTCATTATTATTATTTCATGTCATGATTTCATATGAACCTCTCTTTATAAGAATTTGAAATTAAGATAACCCAACTTCTTAAGAACATGGGATTGTGACTCTTCTATCCCAACTTTTCTGATTTAGATCATATATTTTCTTGTGAAATGAGAGCATGAATGAGTAGGACTTTTGTGCTGCAGATTGGTGTCAGTGCTCCTCAAGGTTGTGGAAAGACTACACTTGTATTTGCTCTAGATTATCTTTTCCATGTTGCTGGCAGGTACGTAGACAACCAAAAGAAATTACATTGCTCAAATTTGTTATTTTATTTCATTAATATTCTTTGAAATATGAACTCCTGAATGTTCCAACTCTACTAGTGTTTCCTTCATTCTTTTACAGGAAATCTGCGACACTATCAATAGATTATTTCTATTTGACAGCTGAGGATCAGGTAAATATATCTTAAAGTTAACTAAACTTAGTTTTTTGTGACACACAATCATTCATATATTTCTCTGGTTAGTTTTTTTTTGTAATGGCTTTATACTTTTGTATATTATTATTGAGTTCTTTTTCATGGATTTTGAACCCATAAACACCATGTATGAGCTGATGTAATGCTCCAAACCATTATATATGTTGGTTTTGTCCTATTTCTTGAAAGAAGTTAAAAAGTTGGGAGCTGAGAAATGAAAGGCCTCCTTAATGGTTATAGGGGTTTTCTATATGCAATAAAACTTTAGAATATAATGCAATCATGGACAAAATAGAATTGTAAAAGAGTTCTGAGTTTCGGACCATACTAACAATATATCAATATTGGTTGGAGCTGAAACCAGTAGGAAATAGGTGGAACCATCACATACTGGTTTTGTTTTAAATCCATGTTTTCTTTTCCTCGTACTTTCATTTTCTGATGTTTGGCTTACTAACCTTCAGGCTAAGCTGCAGAACGAAAATCCAAGGAACTCTCTCTTAGAGGTATTGATCTCCACATATCGTAAAGATTCAGTTTATTTTCTTTTTTCTAGATTGCTGGATACATAGTTGGTTAAATTTTTTGTTCTATTTTCAGCTTCGAGGGAATGCTGGGACACATGATTTGCCATTCTCGATTGATACACTGACAGGCCTTAGAAACTAACAAAAGAAGGTATCTCCCTGTTTAACCATTCATGTAGATTGGGTTTATGAGATAAAAAAATGCCTTTGTATCCATCCCTAGGATTCTTTATTAGCATTGACTTAAGATTTTCTATTTGCATCTTTTTGGAAGGTATATAGCTTATGAGCATTTACTTATTCTAATTATAAGCTATTATATGTTTGATGTTCAGGTATGAAGATGAAGCTTCCACGGTATGATAAAGAAATTAAATACAGCAAGTAACGTTATACATTTCTTGATATATATGTATTGAATTGTTTATTGATAGATTTTTCTCACATACATGTAGTCAGCCTTTGGTGGGAGGGGTGACAGGGCCAATCCTTCAACTTGGCCAGTGGTCGAAGGGCCACTAGAAGTAAGAACGTTTTTTTATGGATTGTAAAATTTGGTAACAACCAGTCATATAACTTTTTGATTTCTCTTTCTATCGGATATATAATCATTTTACTGTATTGAGTCAGTCTATTGACTAGTTTATTTTGCTATGGTCATGTAGGTCATCTTGTTCGAAGGTTGGATGCTTGGTTTCAGACCTCTTCCCAATGAAGTGGTCAAAGAAGTCGATCCACAGGTTAGACTTGGAAAATGAATCCATTGTCATATTGTTATTTGGTTCCCAGCCTATTCTTTTTTGTTGGTTGGCCCCTAGCATACTGTGGGAACCATAGGCTCTGTCCTTAGTGGGAAGAGTGGGTAACTAGAAAGTAAATCTTGACTATTCTTACCTTTAGATAGAGTGAAAATTGCTGATATTCTCCCTGTTTTTTATTTTTCTTATTATCATTAATCAGTGGTTTTATTCGTATATGGTTTCGTTTTCCAGCTGCAGGTTGTAAACAAATGCCTTGAAGCTTATTATGATGCATGGGATAAATTCATTGAATCATGGGTGGTTATCAAGATTAAAGACCCCAATTGTGTCTTCCAGTGGCATTTGCAGGTATGCTATACACCAAGACAATATGAAAATAAGCTGAAAAAGGACCCAATGAGAATGAGAATTTGATCATTGCCATCCTCGTCATTGAAGCTTTATCCCAACTGTCGATTATAGGCTTTGTTTATAGGCTTTGTGAGTTCTTTTTTAGTTATCCCTACCCCACGTAGTAGGGGTAATGTTTACTATACATAAGTGGGAAGTAAAACTTACAAAGCTGACCCAAATAGTCGGGAGATGGTTTTGTTGATTAGAATGATAATGATCTAATTTTCGTTGTGTCAAACTTCATTGTTTTCACAAAGTACTTGTTTAACATGGTTGCATGTATGATGTTGCAGGCAGAGATAGCTATGAGGGAAGAAGGCAAACCCGGTATGTCAGATGAGGAGGTGTGTTTCTTTATCCTTCTAACTTTTTTTTATTTGTTTAATAACATTTTAAGTTATTTTATTTTCCCTCTTCAAGACATATCCAATTAGTACCCACATTTCAGCTGTGAGATAATCTGCATCTCCTTACATGCAAGTTGACTGATAAGTTGCTGATCTTTCTTCAGTTTCCCATCTCATAAATTACTTTTTGTTAGCTAACCTGCTAATGAAGCCTGGTTTTGGTATATTAAACATGGAAAATTCTGGAGACCAGCTCCTTATCCTAGTGGTAAGGAGCGGCTGTTTTCACTGGGAGGTCAGGTTTCGACCCACCCTACCCCCGCCCCCGCGCACCCACCAGCCGAACCCAACCCCACCCCCCCAACCCACACACACACACACTCTACAAATGTGATTTTAATAACCTTACATGTGTGAGTTGTATCTCCTTGCATGCGTGAGTTTCCATTACTTCACATGTGCAAGTCTCATAAAAACAGAACATGGAAATTTCTGGTCCTCTTACAACCTGTTATGTTTTCATTTGAACCTTTTCATTTTAGTAAGCAAAGAGAGGTCAGAACTTGATTGTGTATACAACTCAACTAGAGTGGCATTATTTATGGTTTGGCTTTTTTGGGTTTTAACTGTGTTTAAGAAAACAGAACCCCCACAAGTCACAATTGACATCTCTCCAATGTCATCTTCCTTTTTTTTTTCTGTTGTTGCTACATGTCTGATAATGATTGGTTTAAGAAGCTGAATTTTAATTGATTTTGCAGGTTCTGGATTTCGTTTCATGTTACCTGCCTGCTTACAAAGCCTATCTTCCAATTCTGTATTCTGAGGGGCCAAAGAGTTCAGATCCAGAGAAACTCCTTGTGGTCGAAATAGATGAAGGGAGAAATCCCATACACAAGTAGTTGATCACCATTATAATGCTTATTTACCATTTAAAAAGAAAACGAAAGTAGTAGATCACCATTTCACTGGAAGATGATAGTAATCATTCTTTCTTTGACAAAATTTAAATATTGTAGCTGATGATTCAATCTCATTTTACATGTAATATCACCAGATATGTTAAAGGAAAATAATTTTCTCATTTTCTCTTTCATTCTCAATTTTGGATATCATTAGACCACAATACATGGATAACTCTCTGGGTTACTTCCACACTACTGTTACTTGAAGTATGACTATTGGTAAGATGATCATGTTGCAGTTGGATTTCAAGCAGATGGTGGTGGGATGGGAGGTTCTTTCCAGTGGTCCTTCTTACACCTTTGGATGGTATTGATTTTGCCGATGAGTTACCATCTGTAGAGTGGATCTGGAGATCTTTGAGGCAAAATACTTAGCCTTTTGTTGCTCTTTTTTTATGGTTATTCCCCATATTTGAGAGATTTACCTTCAGAGTAATAGGGAACACAGTTCTCAACCTATGAGAAAAGGTCTAGGATTTCCCCGTGAATTTTAGACTGTCAAGAAATTTATTTTAGTCCCTCACCTACAGGGTGAAAGAATTATCTTAATCTTTACCATTATTGGAAGAGAGTTTAAGAGGAGCTTAATCTTTACTAGAAGAGAAATCCATTAATTAGAGTGTAGAATTTAAGAAATCCATGGTTGAACAGGGGCATTTTTATGCATTTTCTCTCAGCGTCTTCATTTGGGTTGTGTTCTCTCATGATCAAAAGAAGATAAGGGACCAACCAATTTAAGAGTCCTGATAATCTTTTTATTGTGACTCTTGCCCAAGGCCTTTTACGTCTTACCCAAAGATATAGGCACAGAACTGAACCATGTAACTGTTTAGTGTTTCTCCTGCGGTTTTCTACTTGAATGATTATTTTCCTCTTTTCTAGTTTTGCTTATATTGTTTTGTGATTTTTATGCATAAGCAGCAAAATTTAAAGTCGTGCTATTAATAGAAAGGTGCGTTTGCCTATTTGATTGAGGCTTATATGCTTTATTTTTTTTTTCTATCATGAGGTACTTCTATTAAAAGATAGCTGAAGGGGTAAAGACAGCAAGTCTAGGGTGGAGATTTAGAGGGACCAAAGTCCTACGATTAAATCTCTTGAAAAATTTTGACTAGGTTTTGGGTCTAGGGTATCTCATAATTGTATAGAGGGCAAAGAAGGATAAAATTGTATATATGATGTAACTTGCAAATTGTAGATAAGAATGTACAGCGAAAGGGTGAGAGTTCTCTTTGTTTGTGGACATGTGCATCCCTTGTGCATTTGCTTTATATGGTTGATTGTCTTCTGTACATACACACAATAGATTAGACAACTAGAACCCTTTTTTGCCAACCTTCCTTCTTAACTCCTTCAATATGAGCACATTTTGTAGAAGTTGCAAAAAATTCTAAAACTTCTTTAAGAGATCAAGGGTGCTTTTGTGTGACAGGAGGACTCTAGTAGAAGAAATTGTTCTAATTGTCTATGTAACACTTTGGTCATTTGGTGCGACACATTTTTTCCCTCAAAAAAGGAAAATGATGAATTGACTTTCCTCGATAGAGAGATTTTCAATTTCCTATATCAATGGTATGGATGGATTGTGCTTGATGGATCCGGATGAGGAGACTCCGTCACGCAACCGGAGATTTATGTGCGTTCCGGTTATGGGAAGCTCCGTGGATCTCTTCGCCTCTTGTCTTTCTTACGGGAATGGAGAGAATAATGATAATTCAAACCTTAGGGCTCCCTTATCCTTATATAGACAAGTCCCAAAGAGTCACACTTACTAGAGACATTTTCCACCAGAAGCCCACATCCACTAATCCTATTGGGAGTCTTATTGTAGAGCCCAGATCAAGTCTTACATTAAAGTAGGATTATAATTTTTGTTGGCATCTGTCTTGCTTGATCTGATGTAGGACCCGTGGCATGCGGGCCACACGATTTCCTACAATCTCCCACTTTGCACGAATGCCATGTACATCAAACTTTCTCAGTCCCATACGCATCACATGCCTTGTAAAAACCTCTGCAAGCAAAGCCTTGGTGAGAGCATCAGCCATCAATTCTTCTAAAGGCACATAGAAAATTTCTATATCATTCTATTCAGCCTTCTCTCTAACAAAGTGATATTTTATTTCAACATGTTTTGATTGGCTATTTATCATTTGCTCATTCACCATAGAAATGGCCGACGTATTGTTTATGCTCATTGGGACAGGCTCCTTTTCATTTATTACCTCCAAACCACAGAAGAAGTATTTTAACCAAAGAGCATCCTAGACTGCTGTACTGTAAGTTAGATACTCTGCTTCGGTTGTTGATATAGCCGTGGAGGTTTGTTTCTTGCTACCCCAAGAAATTGCACCTCCTTCAAGGGTAAACACATAGCCGGTTGTTGACTTTCTCTAGTGTAAATCACCGGCCCAATCTGCATCTGAGTAGCCGCGTAGTTCCAGGACTTCACCTTGATAACATAGGTGAAGATTCACTGTTCCTTTGATGTACCGCAGAATCCTCTTACCTGCATACTAATGCGGTAATCTTGGGTTACTTAGGAATCTGCTTACGAGACCCACGGCGAATGCAAGATCTGGTCTCGTACATAACATCGCATACATGATACTGCCCATAATTTGAGCATAAGGTTTTGATCTCATCATTTTCCTATCTTGCTCATTTGTAGGTCCTTGATCGCTTGACAATTTTGTGCTCCTGCAGCTGCAGATGGGAGTATCAATTGGTTTATAGTTAGCCATATCAAACCTTTTTTAACATAGCTTCCAAATAGGATCTCTGTGATAAAGTCAATATTCTAATCAGACGATCACGGGTTATTTCAATGCCAAGGACATACTCTGCCTCACCCATGTCTTTCATCTCGAATCTTGACTTTAACCATTGTTTGATTTCATTTATGGCTTCCAATTTATTACTAGCGATCAAAATGTCATCCACATTTAATGACAAATATAAATAACTACTCCCACTACGTTTAACATAGAAACATATGTCGCACTATTGGGGACAAATCCAATTTCATTTATGACCTGATGAAATTTTCTATACCATTGTCTTAAGGCCTGTTTTAATTCATATAATGCCTTATTAAGTTTGTATACTTTGTCCTCGTGAGTTTGCACTACAAAACCCTCGGATTGTTTCATATAAATTTCTTCTTCTAATTCGCCGTTCAAGAATGCTGTTTTCACATCCATCTGGTGCAATTCAAGGTCACGACATGCTACCAATGCTACTAAGGTGCGTATGGATTGGAATTTTACAACTGGAGAAAATGTCTCCTCGTAATCTATTCCTTCCACTTGTGTGAATCTCTTAGCTACTAACCGTGCTTTATATTTATCCAAGGATCCATCCTTTTTAAATTTCTTTCTAAGAACCCATTTACATCCAATAGCTTTTCAATCTTTGGGTAGATCTACCAATTGCCATACTTGGTTCTTTTCAATTGATTCCATTTCCTCTCTCATAACCTCTAGCCAACACTGCCCATCCTGCGCTTTGACCGCTTGAGAGTAAGAGGTTGGATCCAAATCTTACACGGTTTCCAATAAACTGCAATAATCATTTAGATATGCTGGTTGTTTCCTCGCCCGAATAGGTCTGCCAACTAGCTCATCGAGTTGTTCAATCACCTCAAGTGGGCCCTGGCCAGGAATTCTAGGTCCAACGTCTTCTTCGTCAGAACCCCCACTTGCTTGAACCCCCTTGCCCATAGAGATTTTATATAATTCCACACTCTGTGGTCTTACTATAGGACTGACCGTCAGATCCTCAAGGAAAAACACATCTCGGCATTCCATGATTATTCTATTATCGTGATCATACACACGATATCCTTCAGAATGTAATGGGTAGTCAACGAAAGGACAATTTTTCTTCGTTTTTGCCTACAGTTTATGCCTTTCTTGTGGTAGTAGCAGGACGTGTACAGGGCAGCTCCAAATTCTCACATGTTCTAATTTTGGTTTGGTACCAGTCCATAACTCATATAGAGTCTTGGGCACACTCTTAGAGGGTACTCTATTTAAAATATATTGTGCAGTGTTTAATACTTCTCCCCACAAATACAACGGAAGACTCGCGTGGCTGATCATTTACCTTACCATATCCATTAAGGTCCTATTCCTCCTCTCGGTCATACCATTTTGCTATCGGGTATATGGGATTGAATATTCATGAATGATTCTCTCACGTACACAATATTCTTTAAACAATTTAGAAGTGTATTCACCTCGTCTATCAGATCTAATCCTCTTTATTTTCTTGCCCTTTTGATTTTGGACTTCAGCAGCATATGTTTGGAACGTTTTTAATGCCTCATGTTTGTATTTAATTAGGTACACATACCCATATCTGCTGTAATCATCAATGAATGTAATGAAATAGTCCTCTTTGGTTCTATTGTGTACATTCAATGGTCCACATATGTCTGAATGAATTATGGTCAATATTTCAGAAGTTCGAGTTCCTTTTGGAAATGGTTTCTTGACCATCTTTCCACTTATACATGATTCATATATAGGGCATTCAATTTTACCCAAGTCCACTAAAAGTCTGTTTTTAACCATTCTATTGATTCTGTTTTTATTAATGTGGACCAATCTTAAATGCTATAACATTGCCAAACCATTCATGCATACATTCACAAACACAGAATAATCAGAAGTAGACTTTATTTTATTATGAAGAATATCCAGCAAATACAATTTTTCAGAAAAAAAACCATGGACTAAAACTTTACCACGCATTCCAATAGTAACCCCATTCTCTTTGAATCTAATTTCGAATCCATTCATTGCCAACTGGCTCACAGAGATGATGCTCTTTCTCATCGTGGGAGCAAAGAAGACATCGGAGAGATAAATGGATTTGCCGGTTGGTAAGGAAGTTTTGACTTTCCCTATCCCCAACACATCACAGAATGTTTCATTCCCCATGTATATACTTTGTTCTCCAGGTTTCATCTCTTTGAATTCGATAAATCTAACCTTGGTCCTTGATGTGTGTCTAGTGGCTCCAGAATCAATCCACCAATTTTTGTCATTGGTGTCCACTATCATGGACTCAGTGACCATCTCAATATAATCTCCATGTTCTTTGGTCACTTTATCTTGCTGGCTATTCTCACCCTTTTTCTTTCTGCATTGAGAACTAAAGTGTCTAGGTTTCCCACAATTAAAGCAAACACCATTTTTAGGCCCTTTCCACTTTGGATTACCTTTAAATTTTTTTTTATTTTTCACATTGGCGGTTAACGCACCGCTATAACTCTTAGTTTTCGCAACCATAACAGAATTTATATGTGTTACACAACAGGCAGCCTGCCTTTGTCCTTCACCCAGTAATTTTGCTTCAACCTCACTAAGGGTTACACTCTTTTGAAGGCTGAGGGTTTGAGACACATTCTCCCACGAAGGTGGAATACTCATCAGCAAGTGCATGATCTTAAAATCTTCGTCAATTTCTTTTCCCAAGGCTGCAAGATTACTATGTCGGACCGACATTTTGTCAATGTGATCCTTTATATATGACCCATCTGGCATCTTATAATTGACATCTGCGCTAAATGCCTCCATCAGATGAGATTTGGAGGTTTCATCATACTTGTTCATGGCATAGTCTTAGATTTCTTTTGCTGTGGTGAAGTGCTCAAACTGTTTCACCAATTCACTGGATATAAATCCGATCAATAAATGCCTCGCTGATTTATTATCAAAGACCCATTGCTCATATAATTCATGGTCCTTTTTAGGGGCATCATCATCGGGCTTAGGGACCGGATTAGATTCAATCACATAAGTTAATCCGTCAAAGTGCATCAACGCTTCCATTCGACACTTCCACACAACTAAGTTCTTGCCGTTAAAATTATCAGCCTTTGCAAGATCATGCAAGGCTGATTTGGAAGACATCATTTTTATTTATTTTCAATTAAAGGATAGGTTAAATACCACTGACCGTATGAGGGAAAAATACCATCCTTTTATCCGAATCACTGGATCATCTTCCTTTTCCTGCCAATGCGTAGATCTGCTCGCAAGAATTTTATAAGCGCAAACAGATCATCGATTTGACTCTGGATGGCCAAGATATCGCAGTTGGAAGATTTGATGGTAATTTATACTCCTGCTTGCATAGCCATACGATCTCTGCATCAGCATCACCGTCGTTACGTGTACACCAACATGTCTGCGTCAGCACTATTGGGTTAGATCAGATCCCGATCAGGTTGGATCGGCTTGACCCAATCTGCAAGAGGAGATAATTGCCAGGCAGGCTTGCACGCTCTCGGAAGCAAGAAAAACAACGCTTGGCGCTAGAGTAATGATGCCTGCATCAGCGATGCGTTGCTGTTGTTCTCGCTCGGCTTGAACAGGAGTACTCAGATAGAACTTCACTTGCCTTTCTCCTTTTCTTGTTTTTATTTATTTTATATCACATAAGAGGATAAAAATAAAAAATCAAGTCAAAGTTGCTTGGCTTGAGATTTGTCCTCTGGAACATCAATAGTAAAGCCAGTACGTGACTGTTGCTGTTTCCATTCTACAAGGCTCGGTAGTCGTCCACGTTATCACAACGAAAGATCCTCGAGCTCCGTGTGATGTTAAAAAGTGCTGGACGTTTCAACTTGGAAAGACTTGCTTTGTACATAATGCAGTTTGTTGTCTTTGGTTCACGTGCACTGCTCCCTCGTTAGTCATCTTCTTCTTTCTTCAAGTTGCAGAAGCAAAATAAGACGAAGACTCGCATATCTGAAAAAAAAAAAATCAGATCTACTCTAATCCACGATGCTTCTACAAAATCTGAACCGGTAGAATGCACTGTGCCATGCTCTGATACCAACTGATAGATCCGGATGAAGAGACTCCACCACGCGGCCGGAGATCTATGTGCGTTCCGGTAATGGAAAGCTCTGTGGATCTCTTCGTCTCTTTCTTTCCTACGAGAATGAAGAGAATAATAATAATCCAAACCCTAGGGCTCCCTTATTTTTATATAGACAAGTCCCAAAGAGTCACACTTACTAGAGACATATTTCACCAGAAACCCACATCTACTGATCCTATTGGGAATCTTATTATGGGGCCCAAATCAAGTCTTACACTAAAGTGGGATTGTAATCTCTATTGGCATCTGCCCTACTCGATCTGACGTAAGACCCATGGCATGAGGGCCACACGATTTCCTACAGCCCTTACATCCAGTTAAAAATAAATAATTTTTGTTATAAAGATAGGACTTGCTCAATCATGCCAAACCTAACCTGATGGCATTCCTATTGAAAGCACTGGGGAACTAGAAAGGTAAAGGAATGCCGATCTCTACCTGGCTAGGCTTGATGGTTTAGCCCTTCAGTTCAAATCATTAGGTCACTAGTTTGAGATGTGGCACTAACAAGGGAAGGCAAAAGAATTATGATAATGCAATGCTTCTTTTCTATGTATGTCTTTTCTTTTGTTTCATTTTCTTTTGGTGCAGACTACATTGGAAATTTTGTGTGAGAGGCCTTAAGGGCTGGTTTGTTTGAATAAAATGCATATGAATTGTCAAATGATATTAACCAGAGGATTATTCAGTGGTGAAAGGTGAAGGAAATAAGGCAAGGGGTGAAAGTGGTGAACCATATCAATATGAGACAGGAAAGTAAGAAGGGACCTTGACTTATCTAGGATTTGAATGATTAGGATTATGGTGTTGGATAATCATTTTCCATTCCTCTGATTCAATTTCCATTATAGAAGATGACCACTTTTGGATCTTTACTTCTCTCTCTTTTTCAGTTTTAACCACTTACAGAAATTAATACAAGGAATGCAAAGCTATATATTGAAAGGAGAAATGAGAGTGATGAAGACTGATAAAAAAGGAGAACAGTAGAAAGAGAAGATATAAGAGAACTGACCATCGAGATATCATTGCTCCTTGGTTCTATTGTTCTCTCATTAGAATTTTTATTTTTTTGTTGGTGCCATATCTTGAACCCATTCTTTATGCATTAAACTTAAGTCCAAAATGTACCCTTTTACAAAATAAATAAATAAAATAAAAAGAAAAGTCCAAAATGTACCAAGTCACCTTTAATGTAACTATTTCTCACAAAAAAGAACCAGCAGTATTAATGATCCAAAACCTTTGTTGGAGGTTTGTTGCTAATGATGAAATATGAGATTAAAGGTAAGTATCCATAACCTACATTAACATCTGCTAAATGATGATAGTTTGGGGATTCATAGCTTAAGCCAAGACAAGTTGTCTTGATGATGTCCTTGCTGCAACGAAAGGCCTGTTTGAATGAGAAGAAATGGCAACAAACTGTTCCGATTAAAAAAAAATTTTGTTGTGGACACTTCTCTCCATACACTCGTACGATGAAGAGAGGAAGGGTAGTTGTATGCTGCCCAACCCAAGTGAGTTAGGTGAGTCAGGATTAACTACAGCTCGGTTGATCAAATTTTTGGTTCTAAGAATTAATCGGTGTTTTGCGTCATATAATTGAATTTCAAGGAATTCTAAAATTTTATATTTCTACAAGTGGTTAAAAATAAAGAATCAAAGGTGAATGCTAAAAATTGACTCTCAAATAACCTCCTCTTTACTAAAAATTGAATAAAGAAAAATGAGACATGAAAGCTTAGCGATTACCCTGGCAATTAACCCCACCTCATATCCTTCATCCCTCACTTATTTAATAATTCTTCAATAAAGCTCATTTGACCATAAGTTATTGTGTTCAATATTCTATGCACACAAATAGGCTTAGATATTATAGTTTACAAATTATGCAAAATGCTCTTCTTGCTTTATGTCACTTTTCTATTTTTCTAAGTGAAGCTCATCTCTAAATAGACTTATTTGTTAAGAAGAATTTCTTACAGTCTGTTGGAATATTGAGATTTTTTGAAGATGATGTGATGACTTGTCTCCAAACATTTAAAAATATCTTTCTTTTTTACTAGAGTTCCAAATTTCAGTCACCTAAAAATTCCTAAAATTCTTTGCATTTTGCGGGAATTTCAAATACTCTACTGGAGAAGAGGGTTTAAGAATTCCACTATAGAAATAGCTTTTGGAGAATTTGAAATTACCTACAATGTCAATTTCTTTGTACACACCAACCGCCAATTTGATAGCATATATCTAAAAAGTTGAACCTATCTCCTCCCCAAATAAAAAAAGGGCTCTCCATAAGCAATTTTGAGTAATGATTCTCCTAAAGTACCAGGATCATTTAATAGAACTTAATTATACCAACCGTTTCATATATCACCTCATTCTCTTCATTGTCACACTTCTATTTAGCCTCACTTTAGATAGACTCTTCTTTGTCTTCATTTTTTGTATTCTTTTAAAAGGAGAAGTGTTTTTTAAGAAAGCACAGAGGAAAAATCATTTTTGTATTGGTGTCATGAACCATGATGGTTATAAATAACGGTTTCTTCATAATGTTCGGTCTACCGAACCTGATCAATGTGTACGACAACTTCTCATGATATGTGTTGGTTTGGCCTTAGCCAATATTGGGTTTGAGTCTTCCAAAAAAAAAAAAAAACCTCAATTCTATTGGCCTTGCATTATAGTAATCTTCCGGTTCTTCTTAGAGTAAGAAATATGTTTGAATTTTGTTCCATTCCCTGGCTTTGTGTATTAATCAATAAACAGTGAAAAGTACTTCAGTGGAAGTGACATTTGAGTAGCTACTGATTCATTGTGTGTAATATATGTATTTTCAGTTAGTTATCGATAAAAAAAAATGTATGTAACATATATATATATTTGATAACTTAGGTATTCCTCGCCAGCCTAGCCTTTGGAATTAAAAGGTTGATTTATTATGTGTAATATGGATGGTTCATGATCAAGAAAAGGTAAAGTTGTATGAGCCAACCTAAATTATATTTGGCTATGATAAGTACATATGAGGTGAGAGTAAATCATCCTCTCTTATATAACAATGCATCTGGCTGAGTTTACGGGGCTCATTGCCCGTACCTAATACAAATGGCCTTTTGCATCTATCTATTCACAAGAAGTTAATTTTATGGCATTAGATCAAATACGTGGTAATGCCCAATGGTTGGACCCGAAAAGTCAATTCCCACTCAAGAGGCTAGTTGACCCTACGTTATCACATATCCTATTTAGATAATCACCAATTCTGTCAAAGGACTTTAGCTGAATTTTCCACTGCAGGAGCATGCAGGAAGGAGAAAAATTCATAACCCCCCACCGGGCGGGAAAAAACATTATTTAAAAAAAAAATAGCAGAGTCTATACAATATCGTACAAAAGAAAAATTAATTAAGTGTGTACGATATTATACAAAAATTACAATTAAAAAAAAGAAACCTAAAATCATGTTGTCAAATCATGAATAGTATCACGAATCTTTCGAGAGATTAAATCGAATCGAATCATAAATCGTATGATATTTTCTACTTTTTTAAATATAAATAAAAAAATCTAAAAAAAATATTGAAAAATAGAAAAGATGATAGAAATCCACAATCTATCTATTTTTCATCCGTATCGACATTAATAAATGACAAATATTAGCTTCTTCATAGTTTTGAAAGTTGAAAGTAAATTGAATCCTAAAACGTATTATAAATCGTAAGATATTTTTCATTTTTCTAATAAAAATGAACAATAGTTAAAAATTAAAAGAAAAAAAATCATTCATTCATATGAATATCCATCCATTTTCCCATTTATAGTAGAAAAATACAATGAAAAATAACTGCATAAGTTTATCATACAATTGTATCAAGAACAGCATGACATATATTAATAAATAATAAATGTATGTGTAAATAGTTAAATAAGTTTCAGGTCTTTATATATATTGTTGTCATTAAATCAAAATATAAAAGTAAAAATAAAATTCAAACCATAAATCCTATAAATAAGATATCTTTTAAAGTCAAGAAAGTGTTCATGAAGACAAAAACCAAAAAAGGTTAAAAGAAAGATATAGACAATCACCAAATATATAGTTTAATGTTTTAATTAAATCCATGTTTTTAATTCATGTCTAAAACCCATCAAAAAAGCAAAAATTTTTAAGAAGCTTAGTTAACCCCTAAATAAACTTTTAAAAGTAAAAATCCTAAAAGAAAGAAAGAATAAAGAAGAAAAAAAGTACAAGATTGTTAGTATTTACTTATTAATTGTATTTATTCTTAGTCAATTAAATTGCTTGAATCGTTGGATTTATTGAAATAAGTATTGAATCGTAACATTCACAATTGAATCCTAAAATTCACCTTAAAATGGAATTTATTAAAAGATACAAATCGTTTCCTTTAAGATTCAGGATACGCATTATAAAATTTTGATAACTATATTCAAAACCACCAAATGATTAAAAAAATAATTTACAAATTACAAAAATCAAAGTCTCAAATCCGGCATATTTCAAATGCCAAACCCCCCCCCCCCCCCCCAAAGATCCCAAAAACAAAAAAACAAAATCTTAATTTTAATATATATATATTTACTTCACTGTTGTTGAGCCATGCAAATACAAAAAAACAAATGCTTTAAGAGCTAAAAATTCTCAAAAACAACCATCCAATCACTCCACTGTACCTGCAAACTACCGTAGATCATTCAATGAGATGATGACACTCCTCGTGTACTGGGATCCGGAGTCTGTGATCTGTAATGGTGGGATTGAATGCCCGAAAGCCCCAAGATTTGAACGAACCAATCTATGTCACGTCACTTTCTCACTAAACAACAACAACATCTATACTTTTCGTTTTTCACAAGTTTTGTGTGAAAATGGCCATGGAAGAGAGATTGGGAACTGCTACAAATGTAGATTAGGGCTTTCATAGAATGATGAAGCACGTATCTAAAAATATTTTGAATCGTTAAAGCATTTCATACACACGATAAAGCACCTCTCAGAGATAAATATAATTTTATTAATCAATTCAAATATGAGAAATAGTATATTGTAAAAAAAAAAGGATGACCTAGTGCACGAGGCTCCAGCATAACGAAATTTGGAGAGAGCAAGACGTACGTAGCTTTACTTTCATTTTGAAGAAGTAAACTACCGAAAAACCTTTATCGTTGTGCCAAGCCGCATTTCAAAAATAGCATAGTTCCATATAAAAAAGATAGCAAACCTAATGTAATTAAAAAACCTAACCCAATCAATTAAAAAACCTAACCTAGTGATGCAATTAGAAAACTACTACTAAAATAACATAGTCTTAATATAATTAGTTGACCCCAGAAGCTCGTTTGCGTTTGTCTGAAACACCCTTGGATGATTTCTTACATCATCGTGTATGAAATATGAATTCAGGATGTCTGGAGCTTTGTCCTGCAGATACTCACGTTTGTATGATTTTCTCTTATATCTATTGACAACCTGTTCATCCCCCCTCACACGCACACACTGTTAGCTTGAATTTTCAAAAAATAATCAACTATTAAATCAATGTCTAGGATAAACAACCAAGTAGGGATGAATCCTGTTGAGTCAAAGATTTCAAAGTTACATGTCATTAAAAGGAAATCTAGGATAAACTGATGGACTGATGGGCCAATTTTTCTGGGGGACCCTTATCTATAAGATGACCTTTCCATCTGTTTTACCTCAACTGTTAACATGCATTGAGTCTCTCTCTCATAAGTCATAACTGCAATCCTGATGATGATCCCCCAAAACAAGCCAAATAGGCTGGAACACGACTCGATTAAGCTTAAGTTTGGCTTGGCTCAATAATTACATAAGCCAAGCTGAATCATGGCCAAACATGAATCAAATGGGCCCATATCAAGCTTAGCCTTGGACGGTGTAATTTGTGACGGTGGAATTGAATGTCCGAAAGCCCTACATGACATGAACGAACCAATCCATGTCACTTCACTCTCTCACTATACAACAAAACAAACAATATTATGTATGCTTTTAAACCTCACGTTCAAAATGCTACTCTCTCTCTCTCTCTCTCTCTCTAGATAAATCTCTATAAAAAGTAGTAGTAGTAGAAGAAGAAGAAGAAGAAGAAGAAGTAAAGTTAGATGATAAAGGGTTTAGGGTTTTAGGGCAGGTGAAAAGATATGGAGGAGAAATCGCTAATCCGATCCTTTATTTCGGTGCTGATTGCATCTGGAATCTCGATTCGAGCTCTGAAGCGGAAATCCCTCGATCTTTCCGGAGCTTTTCTAGGGTTTCTGGTCATGTTCATACACTTCTATGTCGGCTACAGGTCTCTCTCTCTCTCTCTCTCTCTCTCTCTCTCTCTCTCTCTATGATCTCCTTGATATCATCTTGGTAATTGAGGATTGATGGAGCTGTTGTTTTTACTCATTTCGACCTGTCTTGGTGTGGATGATTGAAGGTTTGGAGCTCTTTTACTGGTTTTCTTCTTCACTTCGTCCAAGCTCACCAAGTATGGTGAGGAGAAGAAACGAACCGTAGATGCGGATTTCAAAGAGGGAGGACAGAGAAATTGGTACAGTTTTGATTATTTTTGCTTTTCTTTCTTCTTGTTGTTCTTCTTCTTTTTATTGGTGTTTTGGATTCTCTGGGAAGAATTGGTTGATCTTGATGTGGATTTGGTTGGAATGATTGCTAGGGTTTGGTGTTTTGCATGTTTCTGTTTAGCGGACTATCTGCAATTTTTTTTTTGACTGCTGCGAATTACCACCTGTGTTAATCTGGAAATATCAGTCAACTACCACGTTGACTATCTTTGAATTGATTGATGAAATCTACTTCATTTTGACCCTCCATGGCTAAGCGTTTCATTAGATCGTTTGGATTAATCTAAATTGTCAATTTAATCAACGTATTTCAATTATTATCCATCTGTTACCAACTAGCTTTTAATTGTAAGCCCAGATGGATGACTGAGTGAGAATTTTTTATGTGATTATGTTTAAATTTTCCCTTAATTTGTTATCCTTCCAGGTATTTCACCTTATGTTGAACTCTTTGGTTGTTGATTTTTGTTTTTGGTTTTCTGTTTGTATGGATCTTTTTAAATTATATGTGCCTTTTATCATCAAGTGAAAAAAGTATAAAAAAAAAGAGGATCATAGTGCTGGCACTAATTCTTTATCATTTTTGCACTATGGTAGATTGTTGCGTGAGAATATTTGAAGCAAATTGGACATCATTAGAATATATACTAACGATGGGATATATGATGATGATCCTGCCTTTTTTACATGGGTGATTCCCCTCTTGTTCGGACCGCCAAGAGTCCTTTTTTATATGGGTGATTCCCCTCTTGTTCGGACTGCCACTGTTAGAAAAAGGATTTTCTCAGGTCTAAAATATGCAAAGAGCTAAATGGGATGAAAATGAATATGGGTTTGTTGATTTTCGAGTCTGGATTTGAAACAAAAGCAACTCTATAAAGGTTTAAATACAACTCTAAGTGAGCCTCTCTTCATCCGAAATCTATACTGGCCTATTCAAGTCAGAACTCAGGACAGTTAATGCCTGTTTGTACCTCATAATCGGGTGGACTGTTATGAATATGGATTGATTCAGACCCTTTGATGCCCTTAATTGCTGGTGGCACTCCTTGTTAAATAAAGTGCTGAAATAGGGGCCACCAAACCGGTGTCACAAATATGTTCCAAGTTGTGGATCAGATAGTTAGGGACGTGTACTGTCTTTGTGTGTGGGTGTGTGGGTTCAAGCCCCTTGTATAGATAAAAAAGAAGATAAAAAAACCAATTTCACAAATATTGCCAATATTTCAAGAAACCCTCTATCTGTGTTTGGGAAAATTTTGAAATGAGAAAAAACTATGATGACAATTTTTCACAAAATTGTCAAATGTGAGTCAAAAAAATCTCGCCAGGTTTTTACTTTTACCTAAAATCTCTATAATTTGTAAGCTATTTAATTTTACGAATTTTCTACATATTTTTAGTTCCTTTATTTTGTTAATAATTTTACTTTTATTATTACTTTCCAATTATATTCTAAGGAAACGCCAAAAATTTCAAATGTTCTGATTTTTGTCCAAGATGTCAAATTGCTGAGAATGAGATTTTGGGTAATGCACTAGATTCCATCATTTTTCTAGATGAGGCCCAAGGGCATTGCTTTTACCCACAGAGTGCATGTGTGGTCCCAACAATTATTTATGAGTACTCACAATTTCTTCTTTCAAACAACTCACAATTTCTTCTTTCAAACAAATTCAGTAGAGACTCTAGACCAAAGTGTTGACCTTTTTTGTTCTCTAAATCTTTCAATTTGGGAAAATGGTTGGTAGGCAATGGGTAGGACATCCTTAAATGTTTTGAGGTTAAGTGGCCCTCTATTTCAGAAGCCTGTGGATGACGCCACAAGGATTATAGCTTGTAAATTAGAACTTTAAACTAGGTCTCACATTCCCCTTCTCCTCTTCCTCCTCCTCATCATCAAAGCCTTGTGCCAACTATGCTTGGGTCGGCTCCTTGAATTCAGTTTATCCCTTCTGATCTTTCCTGTGCCAAATCCTCAGATAAGTTACACTTCTTCAGATCTATTTTTACTATTTTCATCCACGTCCTCTTCGGCCAATCCCTTTCCCTTGGCGGGGCATTAATCTGCATAGCCAAACTTTTTCTTACCAACATTGTTGTTGCCCTGCGTTGTAAATTAGGTCTCACATAATTGTGATAACTACTCAGACTGTATGCATTAAATAGGATATATGCCGACATTTCAAGTTGTTGAAGAAGATAATTGTCAGATAGTAGGAAACTCAAATTACATCATTTCCTTTATCAATTCTTTGGTTCTTCCTTTTGATGGAATTATGGCTTGTCTCATTCACAGGATACAAGTTCTAGCTAATAGTGGAATTGCTACTGTTTTGGTAGTCATTGTTGGAAACTTGACCGGATGGCAAGACAGTTGTTTAGATTCAAAAGATTCTGCGCTTGTAACATGCCTAATTGGTGGTATTATTGGACACTATGCTTGCTGCAATGGTGACACCTGGTCTTCAGAAGTTGGGATGCTTAGTGATGCACAACCTCGACTTATTACAACGTTCAAGGTATGCGTTTTTTGTGAATTTGAGCTATTTGTTTTTTATTCATGGATTTTTATAGATATTTATTTTTTTTAATAGAAAATTGTATTCCAATTTTTATATCCATTGTGGTTAACAAAATCTGAGCAGAAGTTGGTAGTCTATGATGTCTGATTCTTCTTTCTATTCACATAGGCTTACGCTTTGCTTCTGGCTTAGTTTGTGATATCATTGTTCTTTACAAAGCATGACCTTTCTCTTATTTCTGGCAAGTTCTGTATGTTATTTCTTAGTGGTAACTCTTTTATTATTCAGTATTTACTGGGCTTGAGGTTCTTATGGGTAAGTGATGTGTGCTCTACCTGGACTGAAGATGGCAGTGTGTTTGGCCGTTGTGATCCTTGGTCTTGAATGGTCTTGGTGTTCAATCATTTAACATTGAGAGATGATATTTTTGAGTTTTTTTTCTCTTTTTTCAAAATAATACTAAATCGTATTCTGCTCGTATTGTTTTTCTGTTTATGAAAATGCTTCTCAAATTTGATTCTCATTTGTATCTTTCAGTGTTACAAGTGTCATCAATCATCATTATCCCACCTAACTGGTGGCCTTTCAAGTTTCTGACTTGTTTTTTTTTTAGGTCTAAGTTCTGTTCTGACTACCTCAGTCCAATTCTTTAGTGTTCTCTCTCTTATTGTCATGGGCATGTAAGTTCGGGAAATTTTTAGTGCAATTCTTAAAAAAACCAAAAAACTAAATGGATACTCTTTTTGCTTTTTCGTTTTGAATCATATATGGATCATTTTGACTCCCTTGTAGATGGGGAAATGTAATTGGCTTAAGCTTTGCTTGGTGGTACTTTACCTATTGCATTCCTTGAGAGCCAACTGCATGTTTTGGTGTCTATTTGTACCATCCACAGAACTTCTATGAGCGTCCAGATTTTTCAATTGTTAATCCTGGCTCCTGCCTGTTGCTTGTGCCTAGGCCTGAAATTTTTTTCATAGTCATTTATTGGGGCATTAGTGTCTCTCCAAATTGCGTGAATATTTTATTAGTTGAACTATATGAAAATGATTAGGGCTCCTATTATTTTCACTATATGCATTTTACTTTCAGCACACTAGTGGTGCAGTAATGTATCAAAGCAAATATTGTTCATGTATAAAATCCAGATACTTATCATGTATAAGTCCAAATCAATTTGAAGAGTTCTAAACAAATCAGGATGACTATCTTAAGGATTTCTTATCTTAAATAGCGTCACAAAAGGTCCATTTCTGAATGGAGCAACTCTATTGTAGCTATCTACGTCTTTTCAGAAATAAAGTTCTAATGAGTTCTCTGAACTCACAGATGTTAATTATCTATATTTAATCAGCATTCACTTTTTTTTGTTAGTTTCTGATATTTTGGCTTTCAGACTAAGGTACCTAGAATTTTGAAATCATGAGTCTAATATTATTTTCAATCTCAATCAGCCGGTTCGGAAGGGTACAAATGGTGCAGTGACTACAACAGGACTCGTAGCAGCTGCAGCTGCAGGTGGTGTCATTGGATTGACATTTGTTTTTGTAGGACTCTTCACAGCAAAATGCAATTCTGATGTAGCCTTGAAGCAATTATTGGTAATTCCACTTTCTTCAATTGCGGGATTATGTGGAAGCCTTATTGATTCCATATTGGGCGCAACAGTCCAATTCAGTGGGTACTGCAATGTCCGAAATAAGGTAAGAAAATCATGCATGGATTTCATTTGCTGGCTATCCAATGAGTTCTTAAATGAGAATCCATTGACTAAGTTATGGCCTGACATCAAATGCACATCTTCAGTTCTTGGCTTGTTTTGTAAGCCCATAAAAAACGTGGCTCAAGCAAAGGCTTTAAAGAAAAGACCTGTGGAATGCCCATGTCATACTTTTGTTGCTAGAAACATTTTAATATATATTTAACACACTACTTTTGAGTTTTTGACTGCTAATTTCAATACATTATTGGGAGAGCTGTAAGGACTTGTAATCAAGCTGTCAAAAGTGATAAGTTGGATTGTAGAGTGACAGAACATAGTTCCAAAACAGGAATATGAGTGGAAATGTAAGACCTGCAAAATTGTCCCCATATAGATGGGATAAAGCTTTGATGATGAGGGGGAGAATGAATATTGCATTGTAATTTTTAATTACTTTCATATGTTATACCTTCATTTGCGTTATCTGTATTGTCTTCTGAAGTGATAAATTGTTCAATCCAGAAGGCAAAACTAATTAGATTAAGGATCGAATTCTAAACAAGTGTAAGTTTATTATGTCATAACCAGGTATGTATATGAGAACACAATGTTAATTGATTAAAATTTTATGGTTCTGATTGATTTGGCGGATAGTTGATTATTTGGTCCCATGTGGTTCCTGCAGTGTTGAAAGAAGCTATTCTGATCATTTATCCTCAACCTTTTGTCAAGGGGCCATCTTAAGTACATTATTGTTTTTGGTGTTAGCATTTAGGAACCAGGCAGATTAAATCTAACAATAAAAAAAATCCAAACTGAGACCAGACCAATCCAAACTGAGACCGGACTTTCTCCTTTTTTTTTCCAGGCGGGTCAGTTGAATTGACAGGTCTATCTGGGTGACCTTCCAACGCTGCCTTCATTCTAGTTTATAGTGTTTCTGATGTCTTTTGTGCCAAGAGTAGGCAGTATTGCTTGCGGCTAGATAAATTTCTCTGATTCGTTGGAGAGATAGTTAAAGTCCTCAAAGCAGTATCTTTCACCAGAAATATAGAAGGGCTGGTTAAGCAAGTGACACCGGGCTGGTTGACCCCCAGGTTCTAGGCTAAACCAGTCAGATCAACCAGCCCGGTCCACGTTTCAGAACTTCATGGCTATTCTGTTTGGCCTTCAGACAGTATGGAGAGGTCCGTCATTCCGTGATTTAGGCCATTTATTTGGTGGAACCTGTTTCATGATTCAAATATATTCCCTGCCGGAATCTTGTAGGATTTGGGGATTTTTGTTGGTGAGTGTCAATTTGTGGCTGGGACCGAATCAGGCAGCTAGGCATCTTTTGTAAGACTATTCTCTTAAGAGGCATGACATGTTCGTAGGGGGATCCGGAGGTTCCAGAAGTGTACTGTCTGGATAACTCAAAAGTGGATCCACCTGGACACAGGTGGGTGTTTCTGCAAGCATTTAATCTGCAAAACCTCCAGGTTGCAATACTTAGATGAGCGCTGCTGTGTCTAGTAGTCACGTGCTCAAAGTCCAACCTATTCCCCATCCAATAAATTCTTTTGGCAAGTTTTATTGGCATTGTTTCATATGAATTACTTTCCTCAATTGGTTTATTATATTGAGTTAATTCTGCTCTGTTATTGAAGCCTTTTTTTTAAACTTTAATTATGTTCTGTTTGTGTCAGGTTGTGGGAAAACCAGGGCCAACAGTCAGGCAGATATCGGGCATGAGCATCCTAGACAATAATGGTGTGAACCTTGTATCCGTGTGCTTGGCAACTCTTCTCACTGCCATTGCATGCTTGTACCTTTTCTAATGAAGATCGCCATTTTTCTCTCTTAGAAGAGACACAAATGTCAAACATGCTCTTTGGGCTTCTGTGAAAAAAAAATATTACAAGGAATTCTGATTTCACATGGCAATCATCTGTGACCAGAACCATAAAATCTGGTGGGCCCCAATATCAGAGGCATATCATTATAACTGCATCCTTCACCCTTTTTTATGGGACTGAAATTATGCTCAATCAGGCGGTGATGTTATGGGTTTAAAATTTTTTGCTAGTCATAAGCCCCAACAAACCTTTGCACTCATGAGCTGCCCTGAGACAACTTTTTCTTGTTTTATGGGAGAGGCCTCCCTAGATCATGATATATGATCATCTGCTGACAGTAGAATGGTAACAGATCTGAATTTGTGGGGTACTCTTCCTCCAAAAGCAGCAGCTATGATTTTCATTTTGCATTCATGACCATGAATAGATAGGTTGTTGGATAGTCTGATCTGGAATTCTTTTGCTTGCTCCCCATCCATGGTGGGGCCCTATCAGACTGGCTTTGAGGATCATGTCAATGGGGCCCACTTTTAAAGGCTGTGCTCATCAGTCCCTCGGTTATACATGCCACAGTAGATGGAAACGAAAGCTCCGTGGGTTGTGCTTGTACCACATTCATTTCTTCCAGTTTGTTATTATGGTCGTCAGCCTGATCTACGGTTGTGAATTTAGGATGGCCCAGAAGATCATCAGATAAAAAACAGGGATATTATAGCTGGTCAAGCAGCCTTATCTACGGTTGATCAATGCTTGCAAACCTTTTATGGTGAATGACCAGGGAATGTCTGGACAAGTAGGTAGGGACCATTATCAACTGCAGTAGATCATTGTATCTAATATTCTGGTTATCTGCACAAGTATAGTGGGTGATACTATTAAGATAATTTCATATTTGTAGGTTTATGGGTTTTGGAAAATATTTCTGAAAGTGAGATTATTTTTAAATAATTAAAAATAAAAAAAATTAAGAAACTAGAGATTTATGATTTTTCAAAATATCATTTTATTAAATGTGTCTGGGGCCTTTTGAAACCCACACAAAGTTTTACATGCTCAGTTCAAGTAGTCAACTATTCAGGAATTGAAGACATTCACAGATTTACAATTTATTCAAGGAAAGGAATGAAACAGGCATTGGATCAGGGAGGACACGCTTAATTCCTGAAGTAGAAACAGTTGCAATATATTTTATTTTATTATTTTTCTTTTGCAGTTTACATCACATATTTGAGGTCACCAGTTTACTCACATGCTCATATACCAAACCAGCTGCGCTACAGCTGAGGAATATTTTAAACCCATTACTTTAAAATTGTAGTGGAGAACACGTTGCACCGTGCCATGGCCTCCTGTCATATGTTGCTAAACTCATCATAAAATCTTCACATTAGGACTGCGGAGCAGCCCTGTCCTCAGAAGTTTTAAGACTTAAGACTATTAAGAAAAATAAAATAAGTGTAGTCAAGGCACGGCTGGTAACATTTGCAAGTCTTTTGTAATTGGCCGCCCCTGAAAATCCGTAAAAATTCCAAGTTATGGGGCTTGGTCACTCACCAACTTGGGCGAGTTAGACGGATCTGAGTGGGTGCTTGGCCAGCTCAGTGACCACTTAAGCCAACAACCTTTGTTTTATGAGCAATAAAGCGATGTCCAAGGGGCCGAGGACCCAATTTATACATCCAAACCATACAATCCTAATCAGTCCGCAATCCGTATCCCTCGTGGTGCGAGCGATGGAGCATAGTTTTTGCCTGTGTGTGTCCCACGGTAACCGCTCAGAATCTGATGAGATCCCCATGCATTGAAATTGCATCAAAATTTTGTTTCAGTTTTAGGGTTTACTTTGTGTCCGTATCCCACGGTAACTGCTCAGAATCTGATGAGATCCCCATATATTGGAATTGCATCAAAATTTTGCTTCAGTTTTACGGTTTAGTCTATCCTGCTGTGATTCTGGGAGGCTTCCATATATATATATATATATATATAAAGCAGCAATAATGCTAGTTACACTCTTCATCTCACAACGGTTTTTTGTGACATGTTTATTTCATTTATTTTGTTTTTAACATTGTATAGGTGAGAGAGAAAGAAATAGAGAGCTGAACCTCATTTGAAACTAAGAAACAAACCAATTTAAGTTAAGTTTGGATCGTGTCCGAGCCTTTTGCTTATGATGACATGAGTAGACCAATTACGATCCGCCACATTATTAAGGGGATGCATGTCATTTGTGTGCTCAGTGGTGTCTCAATCAAGGCAGCCCTTTCGTATGGTGACATGGAGGATAGTGATTGATCCACTCATAATCACCATGGGTCAAAAGTCTTAGAGAATCTTGAAATTTTTTTTTTATGACCTAGGGTATCCTTCGCCAATTCAACCTTTGGACCTTTTGCTTTCGTCGTAGAGATTATTCGATTTTGATGAACAATAACTATTTTTTAAGGGGTAAATACATGGCTGCACACATAATACCCAAATAATTTAAGAAGCGATAGTTAAACTTGAGGCCTTTGAGAATAAGCCTAAGTTTCAAACTAATTGAGTCACTGCCTTAATGACATCTCACAGTTCATTTAACACGAACTTTTATCCTACCTTTTCCAGATTAGATCTAAAATTATTTTTTGGGAGAATAAATCGGAAGGTGTCCTTTACCTTTTAGGGGTCATATGATGCTTATGTGCAACAGTTACAGGCCTATCATGTTTATTTGCAAGATTACCACGTCGTGTGTAAATCACATGTGATTTTTGTGTGGAAAGGTGCAGACAATTTTTTACACCTTGGGAGATGTGATACGAAACCACGGATGCATTAGGTTTTGCTGTGCTACAGTACTCATTCTTTTTGGTAAAAGCTACAGTACTCATTCGCCCATCACGCCTTTCTCAGTTTTTTTTAATTAAAGTGGGCTCCTTAATTATGATTTGAATCATTAATTATATTAGGAAGGCCAAAAATGGTGACAAAGAAGCACAAACCATTAGGTTTTCTTTTTTCACTTTAGTGGGCCCTGTTTTCACAATCCAAACCGTTAACCCTCTTAAAAAATGCCACATATGACTATGGGTTGAATTTCAGGTGTTGAATCAATTATGGATCTTGGAAAATCTTCAAAAACTGTATGAACCACTAAAGGCAAGCACTGTTGCTTTATTGTATTCCATAAGTTCAAAATGCAGTCCTTTTTTTTAAATCTTTAAACAATCTGGGCCTCTAATTTAAGATCCAAGCCGTTTATCCTTTTCATAAGTCCAAAAGTGACTAGTGTTTCAAATTTCATCTGTTGATTCTTCATGTACCTTTAGATATTTGTGAAAAAGTCCACATCATTTGATTTTTTGATGCACTTAAATTCACATTTGAAGAGGTGTGAGAGTGACACATAATAGATTGTGTTTCAAATGTAAGTTACTTGTGTATGAAAATGTTTCATATGTGAGCCATTTACATTTATAAACCATTTTCACATTACATGTGTAATTGGCAAAAACCCTCTTAGAGTAGTGCGCCTCATTTGAAATGAAGAATCAAACCAATCTAATTTTGAACACAGAGCAACATGATAGTGGGGAAAAAAGTGCTCCTTTCTTACACACGCACAAAAAGAGTGAGAGATGGGCTATTGCCCAAGGTAAATATTTAAAAAAAAAAACGCCAACACAATCATGATTGAGTAGTTTATTTTATTTTTATTTTTTTGTACCAAGCTCCCACACAAGTGGAAAGAGGAAGCCTCGAAGAATAGCTCATACACATAGGAAGTTGACCTATCATCAATCAATCTTTAGGGAGTTGAGTGACATCTGGGGTTTCTCCCAATTGAGCAACCCCTTATTGTCCATAGTTGAGTGGTGTTGGCAAATATTAAATGTAACACTTCTTAATAAATAGTAATAGTCTAACTTAGTAAAATAAATAAATAAAGAAAGAAATAAATGCAACTAAAATACTAGCAACCCCTTCAATAATAATGTGACATTTGCAACCGTCAATAAACAGGCTATAAACTAAATTGATTGAAAACCTCAAGAAAAGGTGGCTGAAAACCAAGCTACCTAAGTACGTAATGCAATTTTTATCATACTATAGGCCCCAAAACAAGAGATGATTGGATTGATAGTTTATCTTTTGAATGCCCAGAAAAGAGAATATTTAGCTACAAGGATTGAGATTTAGCGAGGAAAAAACCCACATTGACCGCGGGGAGACCCATGTCAGCATGGGGTAGCCTGCGGTGTCAGCGGACATGCCAGCCTGGCCCATGCTGATTTGGTGAAACTTGATGCCAGCAAGCATGAGTTTTTTATTTTCAGAGGATCCGGACTCTTATCTACAATCATTAGATGTGATGAGTCGTACCTTTTTTTTTGGGTAAAAGTCCCACCTATGCTTGAGTTATGGATAGGTGTCTTGCACGTCCCAATCCTCCCACTCAGAGGTCACAACGGTCAAGAACTCAGATCACTTCTTATATAGGTCTTAGGATCGAGCAATCTACATGATTTTGATTAGGATTCAATTCAATTCAATGGCGGGTTAAAATCTTTGAACCCAAGATACTTTTTATGGCTAACAAATCATGACCACTAGGCGAACCCCATCTTATCAAAGTTTACACCTTATATGCAATACTCGGCCCCGCTTGTAAATTAAAACAAGAAAAAAAAAGGAACATAACATGGCCGTATCTATACAAGTGCAAAAATTATGGATTAACTCGCTCTACTCGAATTAACACAGATCACTGACATTGAGGCAAACCTCGAGTCAAACCGTCCATAGTGACTTGTGGACCACTGATTCCTGGAACTCCATTCAAATGAATGTCAAACAAGGGTGAGTGCTATTTATCAGGGGGTAGTGAGTGTCTTAGGGTAAGATTGAAAATGAAGGGCCACATAAAGCCCACAAACCATTTTAAAATATTTGTGATCAAATGATCTAACCGCATGTTTCTTTACTCAAATTTCTGACGGGAGTTCAGGCTGTTTGAGAATTCCTGAATTCTAGTCAGTAATTTCACATCTTATCTAATGTAATTTCCAGCATTTGAAGCAAGTACTATTTTGGATTCCAAAAAAAGTTGAATTCCCAGATCTAGCCTTAAGTCTAACATTTACGAATTCTGGCAGTTCGAAAGTCTTTCTTTGCTAATCTAGGCATTTTGAGAGGTATTAGTGCAACTCCGGCTTTTCCCAACCATTGAATTTCATCTTTTCCTTTATACAACAATGCAAAAATCAAGTCTAATTATCTTCTTCATCTGCACTCCTTTCATAGAACTGATTTTTTTCCATCCTTTGCATTTTTTTTTTGGTGTTTTTTATGGAAAGGGAAGAAAATGAGTTTTTGAGGGTTTTCGATTGAATGGAAAGTTATCCACAATTCTCCTCTCTGTCATTCGCATACAAGCACGATTGAACTTTGTCGCTACTGTTGTTATTATTGTTGAGCTCTGATAAAACCTTAGATTGATGAGCATCATTGGATTCGGTGGAATCATCATGAATATATATTCGACCATAATGAGGTGGATTAGATGGGTGTGGGCTGAACTAGTATTCCTCATTGTGCCTCGGGAGTAGGCAGAACTACTGTGCCTCTGCACAAAGTTGTTTATCATAGATACCATTCAAAGGAAAAAAAAAATGGTATTCACTGACATAATTTTAGGACATGTTTATTGGTATTTAGCCACCAATGAGAACATGTTTATTGGTATTTTAGGACATGTTTATTCGTATTTAGCCACCAAAGTTGTTTATCATAGATACCATTCAAAGGAAAAAAAAAAGGGTGTTCACGGACATAATTTTAGGACATGTTTATTGCTATTTAGCCACCGATGAAGACCATGTTGAGTCACCACCATTACCATGTCCTCCACTGGCACCTTTGACCCATTTGAATTTGTATCTACATAACCATGTTATTCTAACTTTAATTTATAAATAACTCTCATGTAAAATAATTATCTTATTATTCACTTTCTTCCGATATCTCAATAATTATTTCATGAATTTCAGAAATTAGTTGTTGTCTCATTATTCCAAAAATATCTAAACATGTATTTATGAACGTAAGAGAGAATATGAAAGATGTATCTTACATAGTCATGCCATTATTCATAAATTATACATAAATGTGATTTTGTCTTACCACAATAAATTCATTACATTTTTAATATATTATGAACTTGATCATAATATACTCATTTTATTAATTTTTAATAAATAGTTAATATAAAATAAAGCAAGCAGTTTTTCCCGAAAAAATCCCCTTAGAGCCATTGTAGAACAAAAAGAATCCTGGAGATTTTTAAGGCCTGGAGTAGTACCCTAGGTCCTTTCCGTTTTTTTTTTTCCAATACTATTCATGAGTAGCGCTATCGATGTTCAAACTAATATACATCAAACCATTTACCCATTCTTTCTTCCTCTGCCCCATCTCTTCTTCCTCTTCCAGATGTTTTGTTTGAGTTCTATCTGGGGTAAGGAGGGGAAAACTAAGAAGAAGAAAAAAAGAAAAAGAAACTAGAAACAAAAGAAAAAGAAAAGACAAGGAAGAGGAGAAAGGAAGAATAAAAGAGAAGAATCACGAGTCTTTTACGCATAAGTATAGATATCTATGCTCAAGCATTATGTACTCAAAGCAAAATCATAATTTTTTTACGCTCAAGCATAATATATCCAAAGTAGAATCATGAATTTTTCAGACGTTGTAGATGAGCAATGATATTTATGCTCAACGCAAACAGAGATGGGTTATTCTTATCCATCTTTTTCTTCTTGCTTCGGTTCCTTCTTCAAGTTTCATTTTTTTTATATTTCGCCATCTATTTTTCTTTTTTTTCTTCTTGATTTTCTTTTCTTCTTCCATCTTTCATTAAACCACTCTTATCATCTTTCTTTTCCCAGTGTTTCGTTTTCTTCCTCCTTGTTTTTCTTCTTTTTCTCTTTTCTTTTTCTCTCCTCCTCTTCCTTGCCTGCTCTTTTTCTTGTGTTTCCATTTTCTCTTTCTCTTTTTCTTCTTCTTAGTTTTTCCCTCCTTACCTCAAATAGAACCCAAACAGAACATAGGAAAGAGGAAGGGGATGAAGAGATGAGGAAGAGGAAGAAAGAATGGGAAAATGATTTAGTGTATGTTATGGTTGAGCATAAATATTGCTGCTCATGAACAATATTAAAAAAAAACTGGGAAAGGGCCCAAGGGACCACATCGGACCATAAAAATCTCCGAGGTTTTTTTTGTTTTGCAAAAAATCTAAGGGGATTTTTCCAAGAAAAACCCCATAAAGAAGTGTATGTAGATATGCCAATGCTTAGCATGGGATATTAGGATAGTAAAATATTATATCATAACCATTTTTAGTCTTGTATATAGATATATATATATATATACAAATAATGCAAAAATTAATAAAATCCCACTTAGAAATTCAAGTAGTTATGAAACATGGAATTTTTAGAATTCAAGTTGCATGAAATTCTCATGCATGAATTCCAACATGAAAGAAGTTAGAAATTTAGAAATGCCAAAATTCAACAGCATTTTAGAATTCGAGCTTTGCAAATTCTGCAAATTCCAGTAGACATGAAATCTAGGAATTTTAGTAAAGAAACAGGCCCAAAGTTTTCGATCCCAGTTCAAAATAAAGTGGCTATAAAACCTATGTTTGAATTTGGGAGATATTTAGACTCAAATCTGAATTCATGCATATAGTAACTAAAAATACTTGGATTCGTAAACAGAAAATTGCATGTTCCGATCTGGGTTTCTGGATAGAGGATTATTATATTTACATATTGAATGTATACATAGGTTTTAATGTTCTAAATAGCTCGAGTTATCTTCATTTTCAGTAGTTTTTTTTTTAAAGTTTAATGATCCTAATTGTATATTTTAAAAATAATTAACCTCTTTATCTAATTACACAAATGCACTATGTTCTTTTGGTAGAATTTCTATTAAGAATTTCGGCGGAGTTTTTAGGACATGATGGGACATCTTGTCCCCTAGGATTTACAACTGTCATGTTTCTTCCTAAGAATTTTAGAATTTCAACCACTTAAAAGGTTTCTTTTAGCCATCCAGAATTTTGAAATTCCAACCCCTTTAGCTTTTGATGGAATTTTTGGATGCTCAAAATACAAAAGAGCATCCAGGAATTCCACTATATTTAGGAATCAGATATTCTCTAGAATTCTAATAAAGAAATAAGTTCTAGCCACAATCTGATTATTCCCTAGACAGGAATTCTCATTTTGAATTCAAACCTTGAATCGGATCCCTTTTATAAAGTAAACACCAAATCCAGTCAAAAAATAGGTTCTGTGTCGGATCTGAACCCGACTTATAAGATTGATCCAGGTTCAAATCCAATATTGTACCATTTGCATCCCTATCTATGATATAACTATTCTAAATATAACAATATATTCCAGAAATAGTCAAGTAAATGATTGTGGTGCATGCACTTAACTTTTCCAAATAAAATAAAATAAAATAAAAGTTAGGCCAATACATGACCCCTGTTGAGAGAACTAAATCGGAAAAACAAACACTTCTAGTTTCTTCATTTCTTATAACATTTGTGGTCTAAATATCAAATACAAAATTCAAAGCCATGTCCATTTCTGTAATGTAAGACCTTGTTGTATTTGTGAGACTCAAAGCCAAAACAATTCCATTTAGGCTTGCGCATGTGGTTTTACAGTTCTATCAAACACTGAAAAAAGGGGTGGTAAAATGTTGCTAATTTCCATCCATTGCTATGCTTCAAGATCCACTGTTGTATGAGAGCTTTTCATTATCCTAAGCCTTCTGCACGACTCGATGAACATCCTGCAGTCATTCATCAATGAGAGAATTAAAACCTAGACGTTGGATGGTGAAGATCATGCATTGCAACCAGATCATGATTAAAATAAAAGGGTGGGGCCTACTAAGAAGGTCCAACTCAAAGGCAAAGGTGGGCCATCAATGTGAAAATATTTATTGAACACTTACTCCCAAGGCACGTCTCCTACCAACATCCAGTCTCCATCTTTGTCTTCATAGATGGGCTTATATTCGTCTTTCTCATAAACATTTCCTGAAGAAAAGATAGAATCACATTTTCAATATATACTAACAGCATGAAAAAGATAACATAAAACTAAAATTTAGATGGCTGTGTGGGTGTGGCATTCGGTTTGAGACCATGATGTATCCAAACTCAGATCCAATTACAATATTTATAGTACTGAGACTGGAAGATTTCATTGGCATGTCTACCCGAAAAATCAAATCCCATTACATCATCCCACACCAATGATCTTTGGTCCTTAAATAGTTAATGGCTTTATAAAGACGTACGTTCATACTTTTGAACTTCAATTCAAAGGAGGTTGTTGAGTGGAAGTAGACTGGATTAATCAAAGTTACAATGAATTTACACAGGTATATTTAAGAATGTATTTACAACACTTTTATCCAATTAAACATGTGCACTCTACATCTTGTTTGGAGCTAAATTTGTTTCCTTAAGTTGATGTCGGATACAAAATGGATGTATAAAGATGGATTCGAGTTCGAATTTGCAATGATTTTGCTATAAATCAAACTTGTTTGCATTCCTAACTATTAGTTCAATCATAAATAGATTAGAAACAACTATTGCTCCCTACCACTTGTGTAAGAAACCACTTTCAATATATATGTCGACTTAAATGTTTAATCCTTTACACATCTCTGGCTGTGAACTTGGGCATCAGCTCGGGTACAAGAGACCACACCCCCCCCCCCCCCAAAACAACACAAAATCGTCACTGTTTGGGGATTTTCTTATTTAATCTCAATTCCTATCCATATTGCTTTTAGTTTTCATTGACTTGCGCCAAGGTATCAACCCTATTTTCCTTTTATTTTTTGTATTGTTACCTCTAGCTCCTTTTTATCTTTATTTTTTTATTTGAACCTTATTTTTATTTCATTTCGCTCTTTATGTGAACAATAAGGGTCTAAGCAAATACTTCAATGAACATGATAGCGACCTGACTTTTTACTCATTAGTTTTACATAGGATTATATATGGGCCTTCGATTCTCCGATCACTAAGAGGTTTTAATCAGTAATAACCGAGTTCAAGTTCTAATGTAGGTCCTATAAACGGGTCTAATTTTGGATCTTATTTTTTGACTCATAACTTCAACGATTTCAAGTTTGATTCCCACTTGATTTCGGCCTTTAGCCTCGAGACCCAACATATATTTTACCTTAGTTTTCTAAAAAAATTTCAAAAATTTGTATTTTTCAAGAGCATTCTTTATACACATCCAGACCCAAATCCAACCTATTAACGGAACTGATTTCGATTTTGATTCCGATTCTGATTTCCTATCCTCATTACTGGAACCAGAATACTGGTTTCTAATCGGTTCCGGTACTTGTTCTGGATCCATTTTCTTATTAACGATTTCAATCTGTTGCCCCATTTGCAACCCTAATTTCACAAGAATTGTAAATTTCATAATAAGCAAAAGTCACGAGAATAAAATACAAAATAGAGAAACTAAGAAACAAAGAAGTAAAGATGGTTACTCACCAATCCTCAAACATCCGAAAAGCTTCCTGAACGCAACGGAAAGATCCAAATACCCGCGATAAATGTTCAAGTCAATCTTCCTCAGAAAGGGTGCACCATCCATGCTAACCTTCACGTAACGTTCCCCGTTACGACAACCGCTCTTCTTCTGCCTAAAAGAGCATATCGGAGGCCACCCGACAACCCGTTCTTTGACCCGACCCGACTCATCATCTTCTCCTCCATCCTTTCCATCTTCATCTTCACGAAACGCCCTCTTCTTCCCCTTCTTCTCTTCCAAAACACACTCTCCTGGAAGACCCAATCTCAGCTCCGTAATTTCAAGGAGCCCAGGCACCTCGTTGTCCATTGGGATTTTGGGATTTGAATTTGAGGGTCTCCAAGACACCAACGTTAGATTTTTATATGGTGAAGAAGAGGGGGGACAGAGAAGGAACATGGACAGGTCACATGAAGGTTATTGGTCGGCCAAATGAGAGGCAATGGTGGGGTCATTTGGTGTGTGAAGAGGTTTAAAGGGGTCGGCACGTCAAGTTGGACTATGGCAAATGATCAACAGTTGGTGGGCATGGATGAGCGGCTGGGTGTTGATGTGCGTCTGTGGATGCGCCGGCCAGGGAACAGTCATGTGTGGTGCTGTCGGGTCAAAATTAGCGTCTTTTCTTTCCGTTTTCTCTTTTGTTTTCTTTTTCTAATGGAAAAGAGATTTTTTTTTTTTACTCAATGTATCGTTTTAGGTAACTGTTATCTTTAACTATTATAATTATAATAATTATTATTATTATAAGTTGTGTGTGAACTAGGGTTAAACTTAATTTGATACAGTTCTTTTGGTTGGGCATGCATGTGTTTATGTCTCTCATGTAGCAAAAGGAAAAATAGCTTTGTTTTTTTTTTTTTTTTGTCATTTCAACATAAGAAATATAAAAATGGAAAAGTAAAACGAATGATAATTTCATTTGCTTATTGCTGTTTTAAACAAGTAATAAATGATATTGTATTCATATGCTATCCCAGGATTTTCAAAAGTTTAAAGTAGTGTCCCCGATTCTCAGGTCCATGTATGCCCGGAAAACTATTAAAACTCGAGCCGAACTAAAAAATAATGTTGCACCTATGCTTGCATTGTATCATTTCACTAAGTAGGAGAAAGATAATTGTATTGGTTTTAACATTATGTTAAGAACTATCCATTTTGAATTAGCTCTTACTTATGAAATCTATGGCACGACTAAGGAGATGCGCGAAGCCTTAAAAGGTGAACACGGTACAATTACCACCAACAAGATCCGCGTCATGACCATAGAATTTAATGCATATTGGATGGCCAAAGAAGTTTTCCTCATATACCACCTCCACAAAATGGGTCAAATGATGGCTAATCTTACAAGGACAGGAAACGTACAAACTTTGGACTAAAAGATCATTGCAATCCTACGATCTTTACTTGACTTATGGAGCCAATAAAACAAGTCTCAACTCATTCTAAGGCAGTCAAGATTTTTAAAGATCTATGTGCTCATCTTGAACTTGAAGCACAAAGAGTTTATGTAGAGATCGTCAGACAAGCATTATGTCCTAAACAGCAACCTGATCAAGATTAGAACCTAAGAAGATCAAACGAAAACATTAATTTCAAAAGAGGGCAAACCATGGAAAGAAGCCTAAACCAAATAAGAACCAGGATGCACCCAAACAAGACCTAAAGAAGCATCAAAAGCATAATAAGCCAAGAGACTTAACCATAACCAAATGCTATAAATGTTACGAACTCAACAACATCACTAAAATCTACCCCAAGCAACACACTAAACACCCAAACCTTGTCACTCTCTTTGGTTTGCTCCGAAGCACTTTATGTGGATAAAAGTTCTAATGCTTGAATAATTGATTCAAAGGAAAATAAGCATGCAACAAAGGATAAGAGTAGTTTTCGGGAGTTCTAGTCAATAAAAATTGTCATCACATAATCTTTCATTTGATTGAAGATGAATTAAGAGATTAAAAATGAAAACTCAACCATCATCCTTATAAATTATAATATATGGAATCCATCTTATATCATTTGTCATTCACCTCTTTAATAATCTTTTATTCGAATCATATTTGCATAAAATTTCTAAGCATTCGATCCCATGCAAACAAGAAGATCCTAAATGCCCAGTGACAAGAAGCATGGAATGCCCAACAGATGATGGAAATAGTGACGCCTTATGATTTTCTCTTGCCGTGCTCACTTTTAATTTATTGTTTTTCTTTCTTGTTACTCCAAGGATCTGAACGCAAGCATTACAGCTTTATTTACTCATACGAAATGGTGGGTGGTGTCAGGATATTCATGTGCGTAATGTGGGCTCCACAGTGCAAAAAAATTCAAAAGAATTTTAAAAAATGATGGTGTATACAGAATTCAAGATATGTTGGACCATGCAGTTCTTATTATCAAACAAATGTGTATACATTATAATTCATTGTAATTTAATGTCGTTAATAACGTGAACATGGAAGTTTCTGCATCTTAACCATGTGAATATATCTTCAATGTTGGAGGAGATTTCAACATAAAATGATTCTTGCGAAAGATTCTGGTCTTCAAAGTTTCCAAAAGTTTCTAGTCATTAATGATGATGGTGCCTAAGATTTACCTATCAATATTTCAATATCGCTGTCCTCGACATCTTTAATCATTAGTCCTTCTTTTCAAAATAAGACACCATTTGCCACTGTTGTTATATTTGGATCCAGGCAAGCACATACAGTCACACGCCGTATAAGAAGGAGAATAAATAATTACAAATAAGATGCAACGATTTATGTGGTTCAGCTAAATTGTCCACATCTACGAGTATGAAATTTTTACTATTGAAGAAATATCTCTCTCACACCTCCTTACAAGATATCTTTCTGTTTCCCTTTGCCCTGCTTGCTATCTTGCTTGCTAACAAAGAACTAACCCTAAAAGAGAATATATAAGATTAGCCCTAATTAACTGGGCCCTAATGTGAATTACTCATAGACCCAGTAAGGACTTTTGGAGCCAAACCCAATAATCTCTACCTTGGTGAAAGGATGTCTGACCCTTTGAAGAATTATTGAAATGTTTTTATAACACATATACCTTGTGGGAGCTCCATCCCACCATGATTGCACCTCAATAGAGATGAGACACACTTTCACTCTTGAACAACAGAAGAGATTAAACAAGTCCAAGCAATACTTGAATTTTTCTGTAGTAACTAGCTTGGTAAGCATGTTAGCTAGATTCTCATTTGTGTGAATCTTCTAAATAGAGATCTTACATGTAACAACCCAATCTCAAATTGTATAAGAGATAACAGTTCTGTGTATGTCATTGCATAATATACCTGATTCTTTAATAGACATATTGCACTCTGGCTGTCACAGGATAGTAAGATTGATTTCTGTTTGATACCCATGTCATTTACCAAACCTCTTAATCAGATTGCTTCCTTAGAAACCTCTAAAGCTGCAATGTATTCTACCTGTGTAGTAGATATTGCAATTGTAGATTGAAACATCAATCTCCAACTTATTGGTCTGCTCGTAAGCATATAAACATATCTTGTAGTGGATCTTCTCTTATCTAGGTCCCCTGCAAAATTAGAGTCTAAATACCTAACTGCACACTTTGACCCTTGTTTTCTTTTAAATAGTATTTCCAAGTCTCTGATACCCTTCAAGTATCTCAGAATCCACTTTACGATATTCCAATGCTTTTTTTTCCTGAATTCACTATGTACTTACTTACTACACCCACTGGTTGAGTTATATCTGGTCTTGTACAAACCATGGCATACATCAAACATCCCACCGTATTTGCATAGGCTATCCTGGACTTTTCTTCAATTTCCTCATCAGCATTAGAACTTTGTCTGGCACTTAAACTAAAGTGACTTGCAAGTGGAGTAGACACAGGTTTAGCATTTTACATGTTGAATTTTTTAAATACGTTTGAGATGTATTTTTTCTGTGATAATTATAGCTTTCCAACATTTCTGTCTCTCTTAATTTCCATGCCCAATATTTTTGTAGCTGCCTCAAGGTCTTTTATGTCAAATTCTTTTCTCAATTAAGATTTGAGGTCATCCACTTTTGAAATGTCATTACATACAATTAGCATATCATCGACATAAAGCAGAAAAATAATAACAAAATTATCATTTAATATTCTGTAATAAACACAACAATCATACTCACATCGCTGATAGCCAATCTGCAATATGTAGGAGTCGAATTACTTGTACCATTGTCTTGGAAATTGTTTTAATCCGTACACTGATCTCTTTAATTTACACACTTGGTCATCTCTTCCAACTTCTTTGAACCTTTCAAGTTGCTCCATGTAAATTATTTCCTCCAAGTCAATGTGAAGAAAAGCTGTCTTTACATCCAGTTATTCGAGCTCCATGTCGAACTGTGCTACCAATACCAACAAACACCCTGATAGAAGTGTGTTTCATAACTAGGGAAAATATCTCATCATAATTAACCCCTTTCTTTTATGAGTACCCCTTTGCTACTAGACGTGCCTTGAACCTTAGTTATTCATTCTCTTGCAAAGCTTCATTTTTCCTAAACACTCATTTGCAGTCAACTATTGTTTCGTCTTTAGGTTTAGGAACTAACCCGTAGACTGAGTTCTTTTGGAGAGATTCCTTCTCATCAATCATAGCACTCATCCGACCTTGTCCTTCACTGCTTTCCATGGCTTCTTGAAATAAGGTTAGATCACCATTGCTGGTGATAAGAGCAAAATGTACTTCATTCTCATCCCATCCAAACCTTTGAGGTGGCTTAATGGTTCTCTTTGCCCTTCCCTGTGCTTAACTTAAAGGTTCCTGCTAAACCTCATGTTGTTCCTCACCTCCAGATGTACCAACCTCTAATGAACTTTGAGCTTGTTCCTTGGTTGTATTCTCTGCAAGAGGAATAACTTTTGTAACTACTTTGTCAGCGCCATGTCCTTTGAATTCACTATCATGTTCCCCATTCAACATAGAAGTTTCATTAAACACAACATCTTTGCGACAGATCTTTTTCCTGTTTTTTGGATTTCATAGTTTGTACACCTTTACACCTTTCTCAATTTTTTGGATTTCATAGTTTGTACACCTTTACACCTTTCTCAGAGTCTAGGAATATGCATTTGAGTGACTTGGAGTCTAACTTGGATCTTTCATCACTTGAAATGTGTGCATACGTTGGATAACAGAATACTTTCAGTAAAAAATAGTCTACGTTTTTACCTGTCCACATTTCTTCTGCAACTTTACAGTCAAGGGGTCTTGATGGTGACTAATTAACCACATAGCATGCATGATTAACCGCTTCTACCTAAAAACTTTTAGACAACCCTGCATAAAGCCTCATACTCCTTGCTCTTTTTAAAAGTGTCCTGTATATTTTTTCTGCAACTCCGTTTTGCTGAGGATTCTTTGGAGCAATGAAATGCCTTGTAATACCTTCACCCTTGCAAAACTGTAAAAACCTGTCATTTTTGTATTCACCCCCATTATCTGATCTCAAATACTTGACTTTTTTACTTGTTTGATTTTTTAGTTATGCCTTTCATTCTTTGAATTGGGTGAAGACTTCAAATTTCTTTTCATAAAGTAGACCCAAGCCTTTCTTAAAAAATCATCAATGAATGTTACAAAGTAGTATGCTCTATCTTTTGACATAACAAGGGTTGGTCCCCACACATCGGAGTAAATGTAATCCAAAATACCACTACTTCTACAACTATTACCTATAGTTTTGAATGACACATTTTTTGCTTGCCGAAAACACAATATTTAAAAAAATCCAGCTTGCATGTTTTCACACATTTTAACAACTGTCTTTTGTGAAGTTCTAACATGCCTCTCTCATTCACGCCCTAGACGCATATGCTACAACTGATACTCATCATCACTGGTTTTGTCATTCGTAGAGACTACCACTCCACTTATAACTGTGTTCTCCATAAGTTTATAAAAGTTGTTTCCCACTTAGGTGCCTTTCATTAATAATAAAACACCTTTAGTCACTTTAAGCACATATCCTTTGCATAAATGTGCACCATTTGGATTCAAGTGAGCCTAAAGAAATTAGGTTTTTCTTGAGTGATTGCACATGCCTTACATCACCTAGGGTTTTCATAACTTCATCTGCCATTTTAATGTTAATGGTGCCAATTCCAATGGTCTTACAAGGTGCACATTACCCATTAGAATACTATCACCATTACATTACTCATAGGTATCAAACTAATCAAAATTATGGCACATATGATAAGAATAACCGGAATCTAAAATCTATATATTAGATAGATGGTTACCTTGTGAGATAGATAAGAGTTCTACTTCACTTTCTAAAGCAATGCTGGCGGAGTCACTGTTATCAGTTTTATTTCCAGCTTTGTTCTTCCCATCTTTAGTTGCCTTGAATTCTTGGGAATCTTTCCTCCAGTGTTTTTTCTTTTTGCAAAAGAAGCACTCTGAATTTTTCTTGCTTCATGATCTTGATCTGGAGTTGTTTCTTCTTGATTTGCCCCTGTCATTGGACATGCCACGTTCAATAGAGCCTTCCTTTACTAGAAGTTCCTCTTCATGTGCTCTAATTTTAGTGGCATTCTTCTCTGTAGCATTAAAGATAATGTCTTGCCTGACATCTTCAAAATTGAGTGTGTCCTTTCCATAAAGCAGGGTAGTCACAAAATGATCATATGAGTCAGGAAGAGAGTTCAGCAACAGTAAGGACTTGTCTTCATCATTAAATTGCATATCGAGCCTTAACAAGTCGTTAATCATCGTGTTAAAAGTGTTCATGTGCTCCGGCACATCACAAATTTCTTCCATTTTCCGGCACATCACAAATTTCTTTCACTTTCAACCCATATAACTGTTTCTTGAGATACGGTATGAGATTCTTTCCCATATAAAGACTCTCAAGCTTCTCTCATCTACCATTTGCAATCTCCTCTTCCATGATGTTGTACATGACTTCGTCAAAGAGATAGAATTGAATAGAGCTTACTAAATTTTCATCAATGTCTGCCCAATCATCATCTTCTATCTTTTTAGGCTTTTTTTCTTTACCTAACAATGCCACCTTGATACCTTGTTGAATCAAGATATTTTTCATCTTCCGCTGCCATAAAACAAAGTTTATTCTTTCATCAAATTTCTCAATTTTAAATTTGATACCTCCTACAGTAAAAGTTCCCTTTGTGGCCATTACAAATCTGAAGATGTTTAAAAAAACTCACCCAAAACTTTGCTTGTCAAACTGCCAATCTGTTCCATTAAATTTGTAGATCTCATTGCCACAAGCCCACCAAAAAAAACGGAGCTCAATCTCGAGTCCGGATGACTCCTAAAGTTGCATTTGAATTCTAGCCGTTGAATCCGGTCAAATTAGCATTGATTGTACGAACCTACTGACGTTGGCTGACGTTAGCACTACTGCTGAACTAGGCGCTTTTGCAAATGGGTTCAAGTCAGGCGAACCCGAATCGAAAACTGTACCTGTTCTCTGGTCGAGCTAGGCTGCAGAACCAAGTTGGGTCCACCTGACCCGAGCCTAACCATGAACTAACCCAACAAGGTCTTCTCCTTTACGTGTTCTACAACCAGAGGGATCTTACCCACTTCCTTAGTTGTAGTGATGGAGGACAGCGACGAGTTCTGGCGCCGATCTAGTGATGGCATGCGACAGCGGGCGGTGCGGTGACACCGGTGGCAAGGATGGCTAGGCGACCCTCGTCTCAGGTTCTTCGCTTCGAGCCAAATCTAAGAACTCTCGCTTTCTTCTTATCTGTGTGGCCCACTAAAGTCAAAGTCAATCTCTAACCTCCTCTTCTCCGGAGCCATGTCTTTTCTTCCAATTTCGTCTTGTCATTATACGCCGATGTTCCTCTAACCGGGGGCGGTGGTGCTCTCGGATGCAATAATGAATGCTGCACAGTTGTGGCCCACCCTGAGATCACCAATCCGATCTCTCTGACAAACTGTGGTTGCGAACACAACTTTGCCCCAACAAGATCCTCTCCACCAAAGTTTTGATAAGAATTGTTAGATCAAAATCTAGGCTAAGCACATACAATCACACACTACACAAGAAGGAGAACAAGCAATCACACACAAGACGCAAAGATTTATGTGATTCAACCATATTGCCTACATCCACAGGTATGAAGATTTTACTATTGAAGAAATCTCTCTCTCACCCCCCTCTTACAAGATCTCTCTCTGTTTCCCTTTGCCCTGCTTCCAATCTTGTTTGCTTACAAAGAACAAACCCTAGAAGAAAATATATAAGATTAGCCTTAATTAACTAAGCCCTAATGTATATCACTCATCGGCCCAGTAAGAACCTTTTAAGCCAAACCCAACAACTGTTCCTACCAAAAACATGAACTTTAATTGATAAGTGTTCTCATACACTTATCAAGAGAATTTTTTATGGGGCTCACTTATAGGTCCCATTTGGAGATGAGATTAGGGGGATGAAAAGATTTACGTGGGACTAACTTAAATATTAAGTTTTGGCCCAATCACATATCCCTAACCCCTTCATCCGTGGTCCACAAATCTAGTTCATTCAAAGTTGTGCACAATCAACCCAATGGTCCAGTAAATCCGGATTTGATCGATACTTAAAGCTTATGACTATCAGGGGTCCCTGTGTACTGTAAGATTTGAATTGGGTAAAAGATGGGCCCACCTAGACTTCTCATAAAACATTGGTGAGAAGTAGTTCTCATAGGATTATTTCCCTATATATATATATATATTACAAGAATGTAATACTTTGATTCAAATTCAAGGCTATGAAATAAAAGGTTGAAGTAGAAATAGTCCAATCGCACCCCTAATTCTTAAGGTGGATAATTCTCTCCTAAGACTACATATTGGTTATATGCAGTTGAGCTCGTGGGACCCACAACCTACAATAAATGTCTACCAATGGGAAAAGAGTATATATAGAAAGATCTCCTTATGGATAGGTGGTGCCAAAGAAATTAGCCCCGCAAAATTTTCCTAACCCTTGATTTAAAATGCTTTAAGTTTAATGGAATTTTAATTGTCAACTTTTTTTTAGATTCAATATAATGTTGAATGAAGGTTCAATGAGTGTAAAATTAGGTGTTTGATGATAGATCATGTGATGATTATATGCAGACCATTCATTTGATAGCCTTTAGAACAAAAAATAATAATAATAATTGTCAACATTCAATTAATTTAATTTCTATGATTGACTAGATCCATAACCTGTCTCATATCTATATGCATGAGTCTGAACCAAAATGTCTGCCTCACACGTTCATGAACTGAGTGGAGTTCCATAGTGGGGCACACTTATTGAAGACCAAAGCAGCCCAAAGTGAACACCCTACCCTTTAAAAGGATCCCTCCGAATTTTACCCAATTGAAGTTGATCCCACAATAAGATTGAGCATATGGTTAAAATGTGATTAACACATGTATTTATCATGTTAATAGTCATATGCTTAAATTTATAGTGTGGCCAATACCAATTGAAAAGAATTTTAAAGACATTCTAGAGAAAGAGAAAAGTTCATTTTAAGCGGTTTGGTTTTTCAATGACAGGATCATTGTACATTTCCACTCCCCTAACTCACTGGAAGAGTGAGTAAGACCCTCAGAGGAACCTGTGGGGGCCAATGTACCCTACAAATTCTCAGGCATTGCAGAGAATGGCCTATTGATGAAGCCCAGTTTCAATGACTTATCATCTTTCACGAGCTGGAAGAGCGTCTGGGAAGACATTGCACGTGTTCCATGCAAGTGATGGGTGCCTATTTGGATGGATTGAGAGATACAGCAGGATTTCTGCTGAGTAAAATAAAGTAAGATGCAATAAAAAAATAAAAATAGGAAAAAAAAAAGCACAATCAGTGTGTTCATACTTAACAAGCACAAGCTTATAATTCACATGTACATTGTGTCTACGTTATTGGAAGAGAGCATGTGTTAGTAGGTAATTTATGGCTGTCAATTCGGCCCCTTGGATAAGAGGGGTTGCCGGCTTGGCCTGCAAAAGCCAAGACTTCTCTTTTTGCCTTAAAGCCCAATGGTAGGGAAAGGCCAAATATTAAAAAGCCCACAATCTTGAGCTCTAAGATAGGGCTTGACCAAGTCAAACCTGACGGGTCCAACCTGGCCTATTTATTTCTGTGTGTTAATGCATTTACCAATGAATTGGTGATCTCGTGTTGTGCTCTATTTACAACATTTACACGTAGAGTGTCTCCATTTGTAACTTTCAAAGTGGGCAGGGCAGAGGGAGGACAGGTCGAGTGGGGGCAATTTCTCCCACTCAACTTTGGATTATTAAAAGGGTAATCCAATACACGAGGCTCCCGCATAGCAGAATCTGAAAAGGGTAAGATGTACGCAGCCTTACTTTCATTTTGAAGAGACTATTTCCATAACTTAAACCAGCACCCTCCAGGACACAATTGGTAAATCTTTACCTTAAATTATTATGAAAACAAAAAATAAAGAACTGTGGATGGTCGTGTGATGTTATGGGAGTAGTCTTAAGAATATTATTGTCTCTTACAATTTTGCCTTCACTCATATTTTGAGTTTAAGAAAATGCTGCAACTTACAATTAATCAATTAAATCTTTTCCTCCTCCTTTCTCTCACAACATTTTTCCGTCAATCAATTTTGAAAAAGCGTATTTTTCAAATAGATTTGACCATATTCACATTGATTTAGATTAAATTTTAAATCCTTATCCATGATTGAGTTAGAAAAAAAAAGCTATGATTAAAGGACCACTAAACTATATGGCTTTTAAATTAAGTGCTAGTGAGATAATGTCAATAAAAGTCCAAGTCATTAAAAATCCGGTAGCTCTCCTTACAGTGGTTGCCCCAAATATTACTCAAACAAGAGTTAATTCCACCTTATTAAATGATTCAAAATATTATGTAGTCAATCTCATGGTAAGGCTAATTCTTATTGAAGGGAAATTTGGGATAATTACTTAAAAAGGAACGGTGTTTATTCAGAGTAGCATAGATATTATGCCTTGATTATTCATCTTTTTACAACATTAGTAAATTATTATCAATGATATGCTCTTAATCATTTATACTATTACAAGTATCATGGCCCATGAAATAATTATAAATAATCAATCAATGAATTTTCAGCAATTATAATTATAAGTCATTGTAGCACATTAAATGATCATAACTAACCAATCAATTTTTTTTATTAATCAAGGATAGATCTATTTACAAGTAATCAATTTGGCATGGGTCCTACTTTACTTGGAGTGAGATAAAATTTTTAATTTTTAAAAAGTACATGAGTATTTTTGAGCAGTTTGTGTCAATATGGTGAGACATATTACTTTTGTAATTTAAATATCCTTAAATTTTTGAGAAATTCTGTGTTTGAAAGCATTTAGGTATTTTAAAATAGAATCTTATTTATTTGGATATTATTTAAAAAACTATGAAAAAAATAAATATATTTTAAAATAAAAAGCAAAAAAATTATAAATGTAAAAATATTATCGATCGGTGATCCCCTCTAAAAGAAATTGGCTTTGTAGCCTTTAGTTAATTCTTGCTTGCCTCCACTGGAAGAAAATTCTGACTTCATCACTGAAAGTCGGTTATGGAATTATGAATTTATGCCCTATTCACAACTTTCTTCTTCCTTTTTTTTTTTTGCAAAAATTGATCCTTCCTTTTTATTAATAAAAAATATATCCATTTTATTATGCCTTGAATTTTTTTATAACACAAGTTCTTCCGTTCTATTAAGACTTAATAAGATATAACTCTTAAAAAGGATTTGCACATGAGCCTTTGCAAAATCCATCTATGATGCAATTCTCATAACTAATCAAAGGGCAACCATCATGGCAACGAGTGCGAGTACGCTATTCTCTTTAAACTTTTCATCAGCAGTGATAATAAATGAAGATGAGATCATGAAAAAAATATGAAACGAATGTTATAGCAGAAACATTCTCTGCTCCAATTTTAGGATGTACTAGACACCTATAAACCAATTTTTGTTATAAGAGATTATCATTAGTGGATGCCCACCTTGAGGCCCACGTTAGATATGGAAAGTAATTTTGGGTTAGAATCCTGCTATATTAGATTGCTTGGGGAGAAAGCAATCTTATTCTATAAATAAGACCCCCCTCCTCCCCCTTTATTATGTACAGATCTCTCATTCAATAAATAGAGCATCCCTCTTTCTCCCTCTACTCTCTCTTCCCTTCTTCTTATCATGTTATCAGCACAATTCAGTGCACATCCACCCACCAACTCTCCTCTCGATTTACGTACAATAAAGCAAAGCTACATCCTCCCGTTCCTGCCAGTCCACGTGCAAACAAGAAAAGGTAAAGCACTCTTTTTCTTTCTATTTTATTTACAAGCAAAAGGTAAGGCCCTGTACTTACATTCAAAAGAGAAAAGTATAAAAAAAATTAAAAAAAAGGATGTTGTCCCAACTTGCATGCCATCCCTTTTTTTTATCTTTTACATGAAGAAGAATCTAGTACAACCTGTGTGAGACAAAATAGCCCCATATGGTCAAACTTAATTTGACCAAATCAAAGGTATAAACTTTGTTTATACGATACTTTGGCCATCCGGAATCCGATCGAAGATTCATTTGAACTTACGGAAAGCATAGGAGCAGATCTACACATTAAAGGTAAAAGGAGGAAGATCCAACAATAAAATAATTTTTGTTATTTTTAATCTTTTATTAATTTAATAACTACATATATGCTTTTATTCTTATTACTGTTATTTAGAAACGCATGATTATTTATTATTATTTTATTTCTTAACAAGGGGAGATCAATAATGGATCATAAATAAGAACCTAAAGTTCTGTATTAATTCAGACCTACAGTTACGTAAGAACTAGAAGTTTTTTATAAATCTAGACCAGAAGATCCGTGGATTATTAAAATTTGAAACCAGAAGTTCTCAGATCCACAATATAGACTTAAAGATTCATTCCTAATCAAACATGAAGTTTGATATTTCTATCCAGGAATAAAATTAATAGGCCACAATATCAAGCCCGAAGCCTTGATAGAACCTGAAGTTCAAAAAAAAATAAATAAATAAAGAACCTGAAGTTCTAACCAGGAACCTGCAGTTCCAGATCAAGCCAGAAACCTTGTCAAAACCTATTGTTTTAGATTATTAAAATTGATAACCTGATGTTATTCAATTTTAAATTGGACAACTTGATCTGAGATGGCTCACCCCTAAATTTATTCTGAATGGTTATTATTTATCTTTTATCTTTTGCATATCAATACTCATGTATATTTTTTCCTTTTCAGCTCTTGCATAATGTCGAATTTAACCAAACTTAAATTTAAAGCCATTAACATTACCGGGGACAACTATTTATCCTGGTACTTGGATGCAAAATTACACTTATAATCCAAGAAACATGGAGAGACGATAAAAGAAAGTAATAAAGAGTTCCCGGAAAATAGGGCATTGGCACTTATCTTCTTACGTCATCAGATGCATAATGACCTTAAGAATGAATACCTCACAGAGGAGGACCCAGCAGGTCTTTGGAAATCTCTGAATGATAGATATGATCACCAGAAGATGGTCTTACTACTAGCAGCTCAGAACGAATAGCTAAATCTGCGATTTCAAGACTATAAATCAGTATCTGAATACAACTCCGTTCTATTCAACATTGTTTCCCGGTTAAGATTATGTGGGGAAACGATTATGGAAGAGCAGATGTTAGAGAAAACGCTATCCATTTTCCACGCATCAAATGTAATCATGCAACAACAGTACCGTGAACGGCGTTTTTCTAAATACTCAGAACTAATCTCTTGTCTCCTTGTTGCTGAGCAGAACAACAAATTCTTGCTAAAGAGTCATAACTCCAGACTAGCTGGATCTATGCAATGCCTGAAGCAAATGTCAATTTCAATTCAGCAGAGGCAGAGGAAGGGGGTGTGGGAGAAACAATCCCTCCAAAAGAGGTGAAAAAAGAAACTCCTCCTGACGAGGAGGATTTCGAGCTCCTCCCAATAAAAAATTCGAAAACCACCAGAAGTGGTCTGATCCTCAGAAACAACAAAATCCAGATCAACCTCAGAATCCACCAAATACTTCTGCCCACTGTTCTGCTGACCCTTGCTACAAATGTGGAAGGACTGGGCATTGGTCACGCTCTTTTCTTGCACCAAAAGACGTGGTGGAACGATATAAAGCATACAAGGCCTTTATTCATTCTGCAGAGTCGAATGATCTGGAAGATTGGGATTGTGATACAGTCCCACAAAATGACAATTACCAATTGGATATTACAAATTTAGAGACTAGAGATTTTTTTGAAAACGAAAATGGCCAACCTTTGAGCAATGAGGCATTTAGTGCTAAGATTGGAACCCCTCCTGGAATGTTCTAAAAGACCAAATAAATATTTTCAGAATCTCCATTTAGAATTTTTTTATTTACCTTTTGATGGATATTTTATATTGGATGATTTGTTTTTCAATTTGTTAATTTTGATAAACCTTTTTATGGATGTTTTTTTTTTTGTGATTGATGAAATTTCTCTTATGAATTTTTTTTCCTTAATTATGTGATTGCTTAGTTACATTTTTTTATTATTATCTTTTGTTTAAAGGTATGGACCACAACAACGGGGATACTCACTGTCTTGTAGATAGTGCTATAAAACATATCATTTTAAAAAACCAGAAGTTTTTCTCAGAATTAATATTCAATCCTCGAAAGGTATCCACCATAACTGAACATGTGCAAATAATTGAAGGCTCCGGAAGAGCCCACATAATGTTAACTAATGGTACTCATTTATTCATTAAAGATGCATTATTCTCCAGCAGTTCCTGAAGAAACTTGCTCAGTTTCAAAGATATCAGAATAAATGGATACCATATTGAGACTGCTAATGAAGGTAACAGGGAAATGTTACTTACCGTTACTAATATTAGAAACCGAAAGCAAATACTAAAAACATTAAGTGCAGTTTCTTGTGGGTTATATTATACGACGATATCCATCGTCGAATCACATTCGGTTTTGAACAAAACGAGACAGTTAAGCCCGAAACTTAAACCAACCCCGAAGCTTAGCAACCCTCAGGCTTTATTGCTTTGGCATGATAGATTAAGGCACCCCGGAGTTACCGTGTTAAAGAAAATCATTAATAACTCTGTTCGCACTCTTTAGACAACCATAGATTGATCATACCGAATGGGTATCATGGTCCCATATTCACAGAAAAAGCTAATCACTCAACCTTCCTTCATCAAGATTGCATTAGAATCCCCATCCTTTCTCCAAAGGATAGAAGACGACATCTGTAGACCGATCAATCCACCTAGTGGACCTTTTAGATATTTCATGATTTTGATTAATGCTTTCACTCGATGGTCGGATGTTTGCTTACTTTCAACTAGGAATATAGCCTTTGCCTGCTTATTAACACAAATCATTAAACTTAGGGGTCATTTCCTTGATAATCCTATTAAGTCTATACAACTTGATAATGCGGGCGAGTTTACATCACAAGCCTTTGATGACTACTGTTCATCTCTTGGCATTGTTGTCGAACATCATGTCCCTCATGTCCATACGCAAAATGGCTTAGTTGAATCCCTGATTAAGCGCATTCAACTTATTTCTAGGACTCTGTTACTGCAGTCCAAATTACCAGTTAGTGCTTAGGGACATGCTGTGTTACATGCATTAATACTCATTCAACTTCAACCCACAGCCTGCCATCAATACTCTCCTGTACAGCTTATATCGGGACATCAACCTAATATCTCCCATTTGCGCAAGTTTGGTTGTGATGTTTTAGTCCCTATACCACCCCCTCAACGTACTAAGATGGGAACACAACGTCGGTTGGGAATCTATATCGGCTATGACTCTCATTCTATTATTCGATTTTTAGAACCAATGACAGGAGATGTTTTTACTACTCGCTTTATTGATTGTCAATTCGATAAGACAAAATTCCCACCGTTAGGAGGAGATAAGGAACGTATTGTTCCTGCAGAACAACCCATTCCTGAAGAACGGCGTGAACTAACGTGGAATGCTTCCACTTTGTCTTATGTAGATCCACGTACTTCACAATGTGAATATGAAGTCTATAGAATTGTGCCTTTACAAGAAATTGCAAATAAATTATCCGATGCATTTAACGATGTAGTAAAGGTAACTAAGTCATATATTCTAACTATGAATGCACCTGCTAGACTTAATGTCCCTGTAAGACAAAGTCGAAAAGTAGCAACAAAAGAGTTTGTAATACACCAGAAGCGTGGCAGACCTATAGGTTCAAATGATATAGCTCCACGGAAAAGGAGAATGTACAATCATCATGTCCTCTCAAAGATACACTTAACACTCCTGAAGAGGTTCTTCCTGAAGAGGTTTATAACGCTCCCGAAGAAACTATGGAAAGATCCACTCTCTCTAGAATAATAAAAGTCCTTGATGAGACTATAAAAGCCCCTAAAGAGGCACCGGCACCAGTGTAACACTCCGACCCAGCTTGACCTCGTTTAGCGTCTAGTTAATCTTGTTTTTGTTGCTAATTGTGTTTTGTTTGTGTTTTGTTTTCGTTACGGGTCATGGATAGGTAGTTGGGTTGAGTTTGACCTGGATTAAGTAGATCAAGCCCTTTTTCGTAATTTTAGCTTTTCTTAGACATGGTCATTTTTGCATCATCTTGAGGTCAACACGTGTCTTTCGTTGAGCTCGTTAACTTTCGTAACTACGTCATTTGCAACCGAGGTCGTATGATTCGATTGGACCTGAGTTTGACTCAAACTGTAAATACATTTCTAGCTTGGCTTTCATTGTAAATTTGGACAACCCATTTGATTATATAAGCTCTCCATCGATCTCAACTCACATTCCTTCTCACGTTCTCTCTCGTTTTCTCTCATTTCCTGCACTGCACTGCTCTCTTGCATTCTCTTCTCCAACCTCCATCGATCAAGTTCAAATTGAGGTAGTGGGATTCCTTGCATGTGAGGTGAGTAGGAAACTTTCCATTCTCTCATCTCTTCCCTCTAGTTCTTCTCCTTCTTGTTCTTATTGATGGGTTTATGTTGTGGATTTTCCTCCATCCCTCATGCATGCATGTTGTTTTGCTTTGTGTTAGATTGTGTTTGGGCTTGAGAAATACAATTGTGCAAGTGATCTCCAATTGAGGCAAGTATAAACCTAGCTTGTGAGAACCCATGTTGATATGCATTTGAATCGGATAGCTTTACATGAATTGATGTGGAAATATGTATTTACAGCCCATTTGCTACTCATTAATTCAATACTTGTCTACTCCCCTTTGATAATTGAAATTTGGATGCTTCCCAGACATTCTGTACAGGTTTCAGGAAATTGAATTCGTGCAGGTACGGCTAAGCCGTATAGCACCTACGGCTCACAATCCAGAGAGGAGAAAAACCCAGTTTTCCTCTACGGCTAGGGCACGGCTAAGCCGTGGAATGCCCTACGGCTAAGCCGTAGCTCAGCCGTGGCCCAGCCGTAGAACAATACAGGGTGCAATTTCTGGAATAACTGAGAGTCAGCAACTGACAGACCTTCTACGGTCCAGCCACGGCTAAGCCGTAGACCACACACGGCTAAGCCGTAGCACACACACGGCTAAGCCGTAACCACACATGAAGAATAAGGCTAGGTGTAACGATAAGACCTATATGACCTTCATGATAGAATGTAGAGCACCGAGACTTGCCCAACGGATGTGATACTACGCGTGAATGATCTCGAGGGCTGCGAATCATTCATGTTCGTTATCCGGATGTTAAGCACCTCCCCATGGGTGTTGGTTTAAGGGACTTCGTGCATCGCCCGATTCCAGGCAACACTAGACAACGGTGTATCGAATAACTTAAAACTACATCATCATGCACGGTTAGAAACACCGGATAATTAGATTAGAATTGGTTTGTAACTTAAGATGATTCGATTTCGCATGATTTGTTGCATACCATATTGCATTCGATCATTGATCTCACACTCTGACATGATTACTTGTATCCCGTTACTTTACTTTCACATTGCGATTATTTACCCTGAGTATACATGTATGATATGTTCAATTCCAGATATGCACGCATGATATATGATCACGATCTACTCAGGTTTTCATGATTGACTTTGTATGGTCAGGCTCTACTTAGCCTCAGCCTTAGGATCCCGACGGGGTGAATTTGGTATAGTTATAAGGACCTGCTGCAGTATGGATTTTGTCTTGGGGAACCGGACCCCAGGAAACCGAGACCCATTGTACCCTGGCCCGGACAATGGTGTTCTTTGCATGTTATAAGATCCCTCTTTTGGGAGCATATGGTAATGTAGTAGCCACTAGTCATGTACACAGCATGTTATCCTTGATTCACACAGCATCTTTCTTTCTTGCATGATAGCCTAGTATACGAAAATGCTTTCTTTAATAACATGATGTTCTTTATTCTATTAGACACAGCGTGTGTTAACTTGCTATGGTTTATACTTTGCTGAATCTTCGTATTCACAGTTGTTTTTGGTGTTGCAGGCCCAGATCCCCCTGCCGAACCCTCGCCGGTCGGCCAGGCTTCAGATGAGACCCCCGGGGCCCCATCAGGCCTAGAGGAGTGGATGTGATCACTCCACGGGAGCGCGTTCATGGCATGCATCATGTTGGAGTCATGTTTTGGGGATTTTCAGACTTGTATTTGTCATGACATGTCACTATTGTATTTATCCTTTTGTTCTTTTGTAAACGTTCATATGTAATTATGTCAGTCCTTTCCTTGTATCCTCTTCTTGTGCTATTAGTTGTTTATGTTTCTGATATTTACAGCTTCCGCATACTTGCTTGGCACGTGTGCTTGTTCCCTTGTGCGTGTGCATTTAGACTCGGTCTACGTGTGCATGCACGGGAGTACGTGTGTCATTAGGTTTGGCTTTTGCTAACCCCCGAACCCTGGGCTCGGGTTGTGACATACGTATTGTATGGTATCAGAGCATTCCTTGCTCATTCCTTGTTCTAGTGTGATAAGCATGTAGGCATGTAGGATCGTGGTGAGGATACGATTATTTCTTTGTGTTCTTTCTAGACTTTGGGGTTTGTTGGGCGCTATTGTTTTGTGTTTGTGTCTGACTCGTTCCATTTTACAGGATGGCATCAGGTTCTGGTTCTCAGCAGAACGCCGGAAATAACGAGAGCGGATCTGCACCATCACCGCAGACACAGAATACAGATGAACGCATTCTCATGTTATTCCAGTCCCTTCAGGCACAATCGCAATCGATGCAGAACTTGCAAGCCCAAGTTACCACTATGTTAGACCGACAAAGTCAAGCCCCAGTTCAGTCGCATGTGGACCAGCAGGTGATCTTGCAGCCTCGAGAGAATGACCCGAATGCCCTCTACGGGAAGTTTCGCAAGCGAGGAGCCATTGAGTTCTACGGAACAGAAGAGCCACTGAAGGCAGAACAGTGGTTAGACCAGACAGAGGATGTCTTTGAGACCGTCGTGTGCACGAACCGACAGAAGGTCGGACTAGCAACTTCTATGTTTAGAGATGTCGCAAAGACTTGGTGGAAGAGCGTGAAAGATTCATACAGAGATATTCCTAGTGCTACGGTGTGGGAGATGTTCAAGCAACAGTTCAGGAGGAAGTTCATCCCGGCTCATGTGTTTCGAGCCAAGGAGGTTGAGTTCTTAGCTCTCCGTCAGCAGCAGATGACAGTAGCAGAGTATGTAAACAAGTTTATGCAGTTGTCGCTTTTTGCTCCGGACATGATCAGCACCGAGGAAAGGAAGGTGAACAGGTTTGTCGAAGGTTTGCATCCCCGGTACATGCATCACGTGACTGCGTTTCAGCGTCCGGCTACGTTTGACGATGCAGTGGACAGGGCCTATTCTGCTGAGGCCATCCACCAAGCTGCTAGAGCCGTTGAACCCAAGCGACAGCCGCCTTTCAGTGCACAAGGACAAGTACAGAAGAAGACCAAAGGCCAGCAGAGTACTTCTAGTTCTACTGGAGTGACTTGTGGATATTGTGGTAGGAACCACACGACTGAAGCTTGTTGGAGGAAGGCCGGTGCTTGTTTTATTTGCGGTTCGAGGGAGCATATGATCGCCAATTGTCCTCGACAGAGAGCTTCCGGTGCAGTTCCTAGCAGACCCAGTGCACCTACAGCTCCGAGCAAGCCACAGTCAGCTCGTCCAGGCTCGAGACAGCCTCGCCAGACAACCCGTGCTTACGCTGCTACTCACGAGAGTGCCGAGGATCCACAGGTGGTTGAAGGTACTGTTTTGATTTCGCGCGTCGAGGCTTTAGCTTTGTTCGATTCGGGGTCTACACGGTCTTATGTAGCACCTCATTTTGCCGAGCGGTTACCTCAGCCGTCTAAGCCGTTGCCATATGTGTTGGTTGTATCCACCCCAGTTGGCAAGCGAGTGGAGTGTAGTATGTACTACCCCCATTGCGACGTGCAGATTGCAGGTCATCAGTTACCTGTTGATTTGATCCTGTTGTCGATGCTGGACTTCGACGTGATCCTTGGTATGGATTGGCTCGCTCGATATCGTGCCTGTGTTAACTGTTACAACAGGACGATCTTCTTCGATTTAGGCAAGGGCTTCCGTTTCGAGGGCAGTCAGCAGAGATGCCCCAGACGTATGATTTCGGCGTGTAAGGCAGATCGCTTGATCCGCCGAGGGTGCGAAGGCTTCATTGCCTTTATCTCAGCGAAGAAGGAGCCGAAGCAGCTAGGTGAGGTTCAGGTGGTCTGTGACTTTCCAGATGTCTTTCCAGACGATGTGCCAGACTTACCCCCGGTTCGAGATGTGGAGTTCGCCATTGAGCTTGTTCCCGGCACGGCACCGATCAGCAAGGCTCCGTATCGCATGGCCCCAGCAGAGTTGTCAGAGTTGAAGAAGCAACTACAGGAGCTTTTGGATAAGAGTTTCATTCGCCCGAGCGTTTCACCTTGGGGAGCACCAGTCTTGTTTGTCAAAAAGAAGGATGGTACTTTTCGGATGTGCATAGACTACCGCCAGCTGAACAAAGTGACGATCAAGAACAAGTACCCCTTACCCAGGATTGATGAGCTGTTCGATCAACTTCAGGGCGCAGCATATTTTTCGAAGATTGATTTGAGGTCTGGATATCACCAGTTGAGAGTCAAAGAAGATGACATTCCTAAGACTGCCTTCAGGACTCGTTATGGACATTATGAATTCCTCGTGATGCCTTTTGGACTAACCAACGCACCTGCAGCTTTTATGGCATTGATGAATCAGATTTTTGCTCCTTTCTTGGACCAATTCGTAGTTGTGTTTATTGATGATATCTTGATATATTCTAAGTCAGCAGAGGAGCATAGGGAGCATTTGAGAAAAGCCTTGTCGTTGTTGAGAGAACATCGATTGTTTGCTAAGTTGTCGAAGTGTGATTTTTGGCTTGAGCAGGTTGCATTTTTAGGTCATATCATTTCACGAGAGGGATTGGCAGTTGATCCATCTAAAGTAGAGGCAGTGGTGAATTGGCCTAGCCCCAAGACAGTGACAGAGGTTCGCAGTTTCCTTGGTCTAGCAGGTTACTACCGTCGATTTGTCCAGGACTTTGCTAAGATCTCTTCTCCTTTGACGAAGTTGACCAGGAAGAATGTACCATTTGATTGGACTGAGGAGTGTGAAGCCCGTTTCAGGATTTTGAAAGAGAAGTTGACTACGGTCCCAGTGTTAGCCTTGCCAGATGGTAGTGAAGGATTCGTGGTTTATTCAGACGCTTCTCGAGTTGGCCTAGGTTGTGTGTTGATGCAGCATGGGAAGGTGATTGCTTATGGATCGAGACAGTTGCGAGAACATGAGAAGAATTACGCCACCCATGATTTGGAATTGGCAGCCATCGTGTTTGCGTTGAAGCTGTGGAGACATTATCTATATGGTGTGCAGTTTGAGGTTCGTTCTGACCACCACAGTTTGCAGTATTTATTCACACAGCAGGAGCTGAACATGAGACAGCGGAGATGGCTTGAGCTTATTAAGGATTATGACTTCCCGATCAAATATCAGCCAGGCAAGGGGAATGTGGTGGCAGATGCACTCAGTCGGAAAACAGAGTCAGTGCAGCTTTTGAGCAGTTTTCTCCTAGAGTTCCATGGTCTCCCTGTTGAAGTTAAACTAGTGGATGAGTGCGTGACTTTGGCTAGTACGCTAGTGTTTCAGCCTGAGATGATTCAGCAGATTAAAGACAGGCAGTTTGAAGATCTAACATTGAAGCGCATTCGAGACCACATTGGAGACAGACCCGATTTCAGACTCGAGGATGGTGTACTCTATTTTCGGAGTAGGTTGTGCGTGCCAGCAGTTGATGAGTTCAAGGAGAAGCTGATGAACGAAGCGCATTACGCTCGCTACGCGATGCACCCAGGCAGCACGAAGATGTTTCGGAATCTCAAGGATCGCTTTTGGTGGAACAACATGAAGAGAGAAGTAGCAGGCTTTGTTGCTCGCTGTTTGACATGTCAGAAGGTGAAGGCTGATCATCAGAGACCGCCAGGCTCGTTGCATCCTTTGCATATACCGCAGTGGAAGTGGGAACACATCACCATGGACTTCGTTTCAGGGTTACCACCGACGAGCAGGAAGAACAACGCCATTTGGGTGATCGTAGATCGATTGACGAAGTCAGCCCATTTCATTCCTTTTCGGAAGGGTATGACATTTTCAGAGATGGCTAGGAAGTTCGTGGATGAGATCGTCAGGCTCCATGGTACCCCCGTGTCGATTGTATCCGATCGTGACAGCCGTTTTGTTTCGTCTTTCTGGAGAGCATTCCAAGAGGCTTTGGGTACGAAGTTGAGTTTCAGCACGGCATACCACCCACAGACGGATGGACAATCAGAGCGGACGATTCAGACTTTGGAGGATATGTTGCGAGCCAGTGTGTTGAGCTACAAGAAAGAATGGGATCTTCATCTATCGTTGTGCGAGTTCGCCTACAACAACAGTTTCCACGAGAGCATTGGGATGGCACCATATGAAGCATTGTACGGGAAGAAGTGTAGAAGTCCGGTTTGTTGGGAAGAAGTTGGAACTCGAAGTTTTCACGGACCGACGATCATTGCCGAGACTACGGAGAAGGTACAGAAAGCAATTGAGAACTTGAAAGTTGCTCGGTCGAGACAGAAGAGTTATGCAGACACCCGCAGACGACCCTTAGAGTTTCAGGTTGGCGAGTGGGTTTTTCTGAAGGTCTCTCCGATGAAGGGTACGATCCGTTTCGGCCAGAAAGGCAAGTTAGCTCCACGCTATGTCGGACCGTTCGAGATCAAGAGTCGGATCGGTGATTTAGCTTATCGATTAGAGCTTCCCGAGATGTTTTCAGGAGTGCACAACGTTTTCCACGTTTCGATGCTTCGGAGATACGTTCACGATCCCTCCCATGTCATTCGTTACGATGAGATTCAGATTCAGCCGAGCGCTGCATACGTTGAGCGACCGCTCCGTATCGTGGGAACCCGAGAGCAGATACTCCGCACCAGGACAATTCGATGGGTCAAAGTGCTTTGGGAGCATCACAGTCCTGATGAGGCTACTTGGGAGCTAGAAGAGCAGATGGCACGTCAGTACCCCGATTTGTTTTCCCAGGTATGAGTGCGTTAGTGTTCATTCCGAGGACGGAATAATTCTCAAGTAGGGGAGGATGTAACACTCCGACCCAGCTTGACCTCGTTTAGCATCTAGTTAATCTTGTTTTTGTTGCTAATTGTGTTTTGTTTGTGTTTTGTTTTCGTTACGGGTCATGGATAGGTAGTTGGGTTGAGTTTGACCTGGATTAAGTAGATCAAGCCCTTTTTCGTAATTTTAGCTTTTCTTAGACATGGTCATTTTTGCATCATCTTGAGGTCAACACGTGTCTTTCGTTGAGCTCGTTAACTTTCGTAACTACGTCATTTGCAACCGAGGTCGTATGATTCGATTGGACCTGAGTTTGACTCAAACTGTAAATACATTTCTAGCTTGGCTTTCATTGTAAATTTGGACAACCCATTTGATTATATAAGCTCTCCATCGATCTCAACTCACATTCCTTCTCACGTTCTCTCTCGTTTTCTCTCATTTCCTGCACTGCACTGCTCTCTTGCATTCTCTTCTCCAACCTCCATCGATCAAGTTCAAATTGAGGTAGTGGGATTCCTTGCATGTGAGGTGAGTAGGAAACTTTCCATTCTCTCATCTCTTCCCTCTAGTTCTTCTCCTTCTTGTTCTTATTGATGGGTTTATGTTGTGGATTTTCCTCCATCCCTCATGCATGCATGTTGTTTTGCTTTGTGTTAGATTGTGTTTGGGCTTGAGAAATACAATTGTGCAAGTGATCTCCAATTGAGGCAAGTATAAACCTAGCTTGTGAGAACCCATGTTGATATGCATTTGAATCGGATAGCTTTACATGAATTGATGTGGAAATATGTATTTACAGCCCATTTGCTACTCATTAATTCAATACTTGTCTACTCCCCTTTGATAATTGAAATTTGGATGCTTCCCAGACATTCTGTACAGGTTTCAGGAAATTGAATTCGTGCAGGTACGGCTAAGCCGTATAGCACCTACGGCTCACAATCCAGAGAGGAGAAAAACCCAGTTTTCCTCTACGGCTAGGGCACGGCTAAGCCGTGGAATGCCCTACGGCTAAGCCGTAGCTCAGCCGTGGCCCAGCCGTAGAACAATACAGGGTGCAATTTCTGGAATAACTGAGAGTCAGCAACTGACAGACCTTCTACGGTCCAGCCACGGCTAAGCCGTAGACCACACACGGCTAAGCCGTAGCACACACACGGCTAAGCCGTAACCACACATGAAGAATAAGGCTAGGTGTAACGATAAGACCTATATGACCTTCATGATAGAATGTAGAGCACCGAGACTTGCCCAACGGATGTGATACTACGCGTGAATGATCTCGAGGGCTGCGAATCATTCATGTTCGTTATCCGGATGTTAAGCACCTCCCCATGGGTGTTGGTTTAAGGGACTTCGTGCATCGCCCGATTCCAGGCAACACTAGACAACGGTGTATCGAATAACTTAAAACTACATCATCATGCACGGTTAGAAACACCGGATAATTAGATTAGAATTGGTTTGTAACTTAAGATGATTCGATTTCGCATGATTTGTTGCATACCATATTGCATTCGATCATTGATCTCACACTCTGACATGATTACTTGTATCCCGTTACTTTACTTTCACATTGCGATTATTTACCCTGAGTATACATGTATGATATGTTCAATTCCAGATATGCACGCATGATATATGATCACGATCTACTCAGGTTTTCATGATTGACTTTGTATGGTCAGGCTCTACTTAGCCTCAGCCTTAGGATCCCGACGGGGTGAATTTGGTATAGTTATAAGGACCTGCTGCAGTATGGATTTTGTCTTGGGGAACCGGACCCCAGGAAACCGAGACCCATTGTACCCTGGCCCGGACAATGGTGTTCTTTGCATGTTATAAGATCCCTCTTTTGGGAGCATATGGTAATGTAGTAGCCACTAGTCATGTACACAGCATGTTATCCTTGATTCACACAGCATCTTTCTTTCTTGCATGATAGCCTAGTATACGAAAATGCTTTCTTTAATAACATGATGTTCTTTATTCTATTAGACACAGCGTGTGTTAACTTGCTATGGTTTATACTTTGCTGAATCTTCGTATTCACAGTTGTTTTTAGTGTTGCAGGCCCAGATCCCCCTGCCGAACCCTCGCCGGTCGGCCAGGCTTCAGATGAGACCCCCGGGGCCCCATCAGGCCTAGAGGAGTGGATGTGATCACTCCACGGGAGCGCGTTCATGGCATGCATCATGTTGGAGTCATGTTTTGGGGATTTTCAGACTTGTATTTGTCATGACATGTCACTATTGTATTTATCCTTTTGTTCTTTTGTAAACGTTCATATGTAATTATGTCAGTCCTTTCCTTGTATCCTCTTCTTGTGCTATTAGTTGTTTATGTTTCTGATATTTACAGCTTCCGCATACTTGCTTGGCACGTGTGCTTGTTCCCTTGTGCGTGTGCATTTAGACTCGGTCTACGTGTGCATGCACGGGAGTACGTGTGTCATTAGGTTTGGCTTTTGCTAACCCCCGAACCCTGGGCTCGGGTTGTGACAACCGGATAATGAAGAGATCTCCATATTTTACAATTATTCAAGAGAGAGATGGGATAGAAAAAGAATTGTCATCGAAGAAGAAACTATGGAAAGATCCACTCTCTCTAGAATAATAAAAGTCCTTGATGAGACTATAAAAGCCCCTAAAGAGGCACCGGCACCGGATAATGAAGAGATCTCCATATTTTACAATTATTCAAGAGAGAGATGGGATAGAAAAAGAATTGTCATCGATGATGCATTTGCATATGTGGTAACTACACAAATATCAATGGAACATGAGGATGATGATTGGGATACAGAACCACGTACTATAAATGAATGTCGACAAAGGAAAGATTGGCCAAAATGAGAAACTGCCATTACAGCAGAGTTAGAGTCTCTAACTAGACGTGGTGTATTTGGACCTATAGTACAAACCCCAAAAGGGGTTAACCATGTAGGTTATAAATGGGTGTTTGTAAGAAAAAGGAATGAAATGAATAAAATTATTAGATACAATGCAAGACTTATGGCACAAGGTTTCCTGCAAAAACCTGGGATTGATTATTAGGAAACATACTCCTATGTTATGGATATAATGACATTCAGATATCTAATAAGTTTAGTGGTTTCTGAAAATTTGAATATGAGACTCATGAATGTTATGGCCGCTTATCTGTATGGGGACTTAGACACAGAAATTCATATGAAAATCCCGAAAGGATTTACTTTGCCTGATGCAAAGCCCAAGAGTACGTACTCAATACAATTGAGACGATCATTGTATGGATTGAAGCAATCTGGATGAATGTAGTACAATCCTCTCAATGAATATTTGTCTAAGGAATGATATGAGAACAATCTCATTTGCCCATGCATCTTCATAAAGAAATCCTCAAAAGGATTTGCAATAGTGGCAGTTTATGTCGATGACATAAATTTAATTGGGACTCCAGAAGAGCTCGAAATAATTGCTATTATTTGAAAAGGGATTTTGAGATGAAAGACCTTGGGAAAAAAAAATTTTGTCTCGGCCTGCAGATCGAGAGAAGTTCTAGTAGAATATTAGTCCATCAATCTAATTATACCAAGAATATACTGAAACGCTCTGGTATGGATAAAGCACATCCACTAAGCACTCCCATGGTTGTTCGATCTTTAGATATAAACAAAGATCCATATCGTCCAATTAAAGAAAATGAAAAGGTATTGGGTCCAGAAGTACCATAGCTGAGTGCCATTGGTGCTTTAATGTATTTACACAATGTACTAGACCGGGCATTTCCTTCTCAGTGAATTTACTTGCTAGATACAGTTCTGCGTCAACGCAAAGGCATTGGACTAGTATCAAACATATCCTACGCTATTTACATGGTACAATTGATTTAGTACTCTTTTATTGTAAAGATTCCAAGTTTGTAGGATATGCAGATTCAGAATATCTCTTTGATCCTCATAAGAGTCAATCACAGGCATGTTATGTATTTCTTAGTGGTAATGCTGCTATTTCTTGGCGCTCTACTAAACAAACTTTGGTAGCTACTTCTTCTAACCATGCTGAGATTTTAACCCTCTATGAAGCCACTAGGGAATATGTATGGCTAAAATCTTTAATTCAGCATATTCGTAGTTCTTGTCGATTACCTCTTAGTACAGGTACCCCAAGCATTATCTACAAAGACAATGAGGCATGTATTCAACAAATTACAGAATGATACATTAAAGGTGATAAGACAAAGCACATTGCACCAAAGTTCTTCTTCACACATGATCTTTAGAAGAACAATGAGATCGAAGTCAAACAAGTTCGTTCAAACAACAACTTGGCTGATTTGTTTATCAAGTCATTACCAAAGTCAACATTCCAAAAGGTTGTATATGAGATCGGCATGTGGAGAGTTTATCATTGAACAATGTAAAGGATATTGCTGTCAGGGGGAGTAACAAATTAGGGATAGGAATCCCGAAGCCTACTACTCAGGACATATGTGCACTGTATTCTTTTTCTTTCTCTAAGTTTTGTCCCACTAGGTTTTCCTAGTTAAGGTTTTAACGAGGCAGCATTATGCACGTCCAACGCCACTTCAATAATTTTATAGAACGTTGTACTCTTTTTCTTTCGCATTAGTTTTTATCCCATTGGATTTTTTCTTTGCAAGGTTTTAATGAGGTAACTGTTATTGAATGGTGGTCATCCAAAGGGGAGTGTTATAAGAGATTATCATTAGTGGATGCCCACCTTAGGGCCCACGTTAGATATGGAAAGCAGTTTTGAGTTAGAATCCTGCTATATTTGGTTGCTTGGAGAGGAAGCAATCTTATTTTATAAATAAGATCCCCCTCCCCCTTCATTATGTACACATCTCTCATTCAATAAGAAGAGCATCCCTCTTTCTCCATCTAATCTTTCTTCCCTTTTTCTTAATCAATTTTAACTCAATTCCAATTCCAATAGACTCAGGATCCATCTGCCTATAATAGAAGCATGTCAATAGACAATATTTACCGAAAGAAACTAGGTATTTTTCCTTAGGACAATATAAGTTTACAAAACTGTATATCTTTTTTCAAGGTTTATGCAGCTAACCAAAAATTAAAAAATGAAAAAAGAGGGATACAAGCATTGATTATGAAATATCTAATATGGTTTGTAACAAAACTTCAAACCAATGGAACTAGATTTATGCATTAAACAATAGATAATCTCTAAATAAAAGCATTTCATGCATCATGATCTTAATGATGAACAGATCGCCTTTCTCAAATCAGATTTTCTCCTATCTCCCTTAGCACCCACTTTAAGATGCGTGAGAATTAATAAGATGCGTGAGAGTTGATGGGTACTTTACAAATCTCGTAGATTAAGAGAGAAGACTGGAAAACTACATTTATAGATAAGCCTAAAGAGATTTTTTCTCATCAAAGAAATCAATTAAAAGTAAGTTTCCTTAATTCCCTCAAAGATTAGTCAAACAAAAATCCTAATAGATTGTGCTTACTAAAAGTGAATTCAAGATGTATTAATTAAAATCAAAACTAAAGGGGAAAGCATATTAAAATAATGAGTTGTTTAATTAATCATTTTGATATCTAAACAAAGGTTCTTTTAGAATAACTCCAAAATAAAATTCTTTTATTCTTGTTGCCCTAGCCGTTGTTGGCGTAACCTTGGCCCTTGAGGGTAGGGTCAGGTAAGGACCTAGGTATTGTAGGCCCACTAGGATGCTGAGGGCTTTCACTCAACCGAGCCCAACCCACATATACGAAGATAGGTTAGTATATATGTTATACATGCATATTTATGATATAGGCTTTGCGTGCATAGAGCATAAAGGAATTCATGCCCTAAGTGGTTAAAGATGAAGTCCAAAAGGTGAATATACAAAAATGACCATCAAATAACTCCCCAGTGATCATCCTAATAATTTGAATCTTGCAAAAAGAAATGTCTTTTATAGCACCATTTGTGATCTATGCATTGGGGAGCTTGAAGATTGCATGCATGGCTTACACTCATGTTCTCAATTGCATTGGGTGTGGAGGGACTGGTTTTCAGGGGTGGACTTTGCTCAAGGATAGCATAACTTCAACCTATTTATATGGGAGTTGGTACATAAGGAGCCAAAATTTGACTTGAAAAGGTTTTTCTCCATGGCATGGGGATTACGGCATAGAAGGAATCTCTTTATCACAATCAGGAGCTAGTGGACCCATGGAGAGTTATTGAATGCACAACATACAAGAGTATAAACATTCTTTAATTCATAAGAAAACCTCTTTAAAGGAGAAAACTTTATGGTGGCAACCTCCACCAACAAGAGTTCTTAAGTGTAATGTGGATGGAGCTTTGTTTGATAAGATTCAGAAGGTGGGTGTAAGTGTTATTCTTAGAGATGAGATTGGGGAGTGGTCATGGTTATGAACAAAATAGAAAATGTGTGGAAGAAGCTAATGATATTGAAGCCTTAGTGGCACTGAGGGAGGTTCAGATGATTTGCCACATTGGAGTTAGAAATATTATTCTTGAAAGTGATTGCTTGTATACGGACGACGCACTAAATACATCCTCTCCAAATCTTTCTAGACATGGTCCTTTGATTGAAGGGATTTAAGCTTTGTTGAATTTTTTCAACAATGTTGTAGTGCAGCATGTGTGCAGAGATAGGAATGTAGTAGCTCTCAAGTTAGCCAGGCATGCTTAACATGTAAATGAGATTTCAGTCTGTGGCCATCTTCCCCACAACTGATTAAACAATGTGTAATTGTTAATTCTATATTGGTTTATCAATAATATTATCTGAGAATTTTTCTATCAAAAAAAATTTTTTAATCTTACCTCTATAACATTCCTTCCATGTAGCTCATTTGGCTATGAATTCCTATTGTTCAAACACACTCTAACATACCCTAATATTAAAATGAGCATTCGAACCAAGCAATGCTGAGAATTAAGTGTATGCGGGTCCTTGATGGTTGGTTCTGTTCGGATTGTTTCTTCTCAATTGCTCTGATCATAAAAACCACTGCCGTAAGGATAGACTTCTTCAATGGTCCTTTAGTTGATGGCCCTTCCTTCCAGCAAATATTACATTGGCATTTTGATTGAGTTCTTGTTTATATATGCCTCCCGTCTATTATACTTGTATCCTTCAGATGACTCTCATATATATGGAACTTCTGATCGTCTGCTGTCTGAACACCAGAAAAGGAGAAAGTATAAGCAATCTGCATAAACCAATATACTAACATGTTAAATCAAACTATCAATTAGAGCAGTATTCAGACTATCCAGAATTGGTGGAAAAACTTATTGGACAACGATGATTCAAGTGATCTAAAATTTGTGATGAAGAAAACTATACATCGGCCATAGAGTTTCTAAAATGCAAATCTCGTTTTCTTGAATAAGTATCACTTGAATCGAAATGACATTTTGCAATAAACTATTAGATCTTATGTGAATTTAGTTGTAGTCCTTGGGGATTCTCTGTGGGCAAAGGCAAAATTGGGCCACTTAGGAGTCATCATTTTTTTAGCTCATGAGACTATAATTTTTTTTGTTTTTTCATAAGTCTTGCATATAAGGAATTTACATTTGTTGAACATACTAGTATATTATAAAATTTCACTACAAATGTCATTTTCACATGTAAATCATTAATCACATTTGCTTTAACTACATTTGTAAAAACATATATATGCAAATTAAGAAATGAATGTAGCGGGTAAAATAAGAAAGAGGATGAGAGGGCCTTTCTAAATTCCATATAATTTAGTGGACTCAAGGACCCCAGCTAGGACTTTTCTACAATGAAAATGATGGGTCCCATGCATAGTTATCTGTTTGAATCATGATTTGGAGACCCACAAAATTGGAGAAAAGAGTAAAAAAAAAGAATGAATGAGATTAGGTAAAAAAAATTTTAACATATTTCTCAAGATCTACGAGGATCTAAGTTATGAAACTTCATAAATTTGGCTTTTGGGTTTATCAATACTATAAGAACATTGAGTTATTCCAATAATGATGATTAAGGGCGCCCCACAGTAGCACAAGAAAACAATGAAATTAGGCTATTTTTGTGTTTTCCAGATATTTCTCAAGACTAATGAGGATCTAAGATGTGAAACTTTCACATAATCTTTGTGTTTGTTGGTTCTATAAGAATTCCGAATAGTTCAGATCGTCACTTGAGAGGCCACAATGGTTAGAGTAATTTTAAAAATGGGATTAAGCCATTTAAAGTTTTTTCAAAAAAATAACGCAAACTCGCAACAGTTTGATTAAAAAAACCACTTAAAAACTCCAACCTAACGAATTCTTAGGCATGGAATCCAAATACAACACTTACATATGTAAATCACTTGACTATGGATGGAGGTTCGGGAAATTTTATACAAAAATAAACTCATTTACACACCGCTTTCTATATATAATTAATTTGACATATAAATTACGATGATCAAACCCGCATGTGTAATTTGTATCACATGTTTAACAAATAACAATCGTATATGTAAATGGTTGCAGAAATGACCCCTTAAAGATCTCATTATAACAGTGGCTTTAGTAAACTCAGCCACTTAAGAGATCCAACAGGCAACACAGGAGAGTAGTTTGAAATGGGTAGGAGAATTTGCTGATACCCAACCCAACTGATATCCACCTCTAAGAAATTAGTGAACTCATCAATTCACAAGTGTTCATGATGAAGATTCTAACCATTATCAAATAGAATGCAGGTGAAACTTCACCAACCAAAAGCTCCATGCCCCATGACCAACCAAAAGCCAAGGCCCCATGTATATAAACATTAAGAAATCTCAGCAGAACAAATGGAACCCCCCTCTCTCTCTCTCTGTCGTTCTGTTTAGTCTAAAGTCTAATAATAGGAGTGAGCCCACATGGCAGGAAAGAGAATGTGATAAAAGCAGGATGTTCCTTTTCTACCTAGCAAGTGTTCACTCTGGGGCAGACAAATCTCTCATTACTAAACTAATGTCCTATTCTCCCTTCTAAATAACAGCACTTAAGTGAATATTGCATAATAAGAGACAGGGGAAGTGAGTTTTGTTTTTGTTTTTGTTTTTGTTTTTTTTTTTTTTTTATGTCTTAATCTACCTTTAAAAGCTAACATCTTTAGAGAAAGAGATATCCTCTTACCTCATAGGTAAAAGGTGGTAGTTTTTATCTATCTCTCTAGAGTTTAAACTTTGACAGGCACCTTTGCCTCGCAAGAGTACTCATGTTATCTTTGCCTGAGGGCTCTAACCTCTCTGAGGTGTGCTTCCCTCTAATGAGGGTGGGCCCCAGCCCCTAGCTGGGATAAATGAGAGAGAGAGAGAGAGAGTTTCTGCATTATTTGTTATCCATGCATCCAGCATCTATATGGATCCAAGAAATGAGGATTTCGTTTTGAGACGAAGCAAAGATTATTAGATTCGGGATTAAGAGCTGGCACGGCGCTCCCTCCCAGCACATTCATGAAAGTCAGCAATTATTTTGGGGAATCCGGAATTAGGACCCCACAATGATTAAAAAAAAAAAAACCCCTCTCCCATACCACAGCTAGTACAGGATCTCTTTTTCCTGATTATCTCTTCTAAACACCAGACCCACCTTTTTTTTAAATTGGAAACAAGTACACTCCTGATCTGGTGTCTGGTACTCAATTTGAATGGTTCCTTTGCTTAAGCCATACTTTGTCAAGACATGAGTATCAGTCAATGTTACAATGATATTAGACTAAACAAAGGCATTCACTGTTTAATCAGGAGTATCAAGCCAGCCTATCCAAATTCGTTCGTTCTGATGTGAACCAAACAGAGAAAGAACTCTATGGGTGGAGAATGAGTTAGGACTGTCAACAGTATAAATGACTCTCAATGCAATCGGTAGAAAATATGAATAAATTGTCAACAGCACAAGTTTAAAGAGAGAGTTTTCAGAGCCTGTTTGGATGGGAGAACATGGAAATGGAGAGGACTTGTCTATAGCTCAACTCTATGAAGATTTTGCATTCCCCGGAATCCAAACAAGTCAATATCATGTGAGCAAACTTGAATCAGCTATGAGGGCCAATAATCATACAGAAGGTGTAACCTAATAATTAGATTATCTATTTGGGGAAAATAAGAGGCCTTAAGTTTTTGGCTTATCTCATCAAAATCATCATCATCATCATAAAATCCTTGTCTCATATATGTGGAGGTTGGCTACATGAATTTCATTTCTCCAATTTGACCTATTTTGATATTTCTCCAATCCAACATTTTCTTAGTCACATCCACTGATAAGTTAAACTTCTTCAGACAACCTTTTCTGAGTCAAATCCTTATATAAGTTAAACTTCTTTAGATATAATTTTATTATCTTTATCCATATCTTTTTCGGCCTAGTCCTTTCCCATGGTGGGCAATCCACCTGTATAGTTAAATTTTTTTTACGGGCACCATTATCAGCCTATTTTCAACATGTCCAAAAATCTTAAAACGGATTTCACTAATCATATCTCCTATTGATGCTACCCATAAATGCTCTAGAAAGCACTCATTTTTAATTTTATATTTCTTTATTTTACCTCAACATTCTCATCTCAGCCACCTCCATTTTATAAGACACTAAATTTTGAACTTTTGAAAATAGGCCTCAAAATTTTTAAACTTTCTTTCAAAAAAGGACAACAAGCCAATGTGGGTACTTTACAGCAACTTTACAATAATGCCCTTCTAGTGCTTTTCAAACTAAGAGGGTTAAACATCAATCGATCTGTTTCTTTCTTCCTCTTCTATCCGTATTCTCAACTTCAATAACAGGAAGTGAAATTGGAACATAAAGTGCTAAAAACATGAAAGGCCTTTGTTGATTGTTTCATCTTAACTGTCTCGAGCAATTTTTTTTTTTTTTTCCTGACCTAGGGTATTCCATGCTAATTCAGCCTTTTGACCTTTATTTAGCCTTTGGCCTGGGAGTTATCCAATTCTGACGAGCAAGGAACTCTCTCGACATTGAACCTCATGAAAATATCCCGTAGCCATAACACGCATGAACTGGAAGATTCCTATTTGACCATCTTGTTGTGTGCAAGATGGTCATGTTTGGTTACAGGTTCAATTCACAGCCCTGCTATCATGTTTGTGCCACTGACCATTTTCAAACGTTTGGTTAGAGGTTCAATTCACAGCCCTGCTATCAAACTGGCGCAAGAAATTTTTTTATACTCGCTGCATCCTAGAAGGTAACTTTTTGTAGTGGTCATGGTCATGCCATAGAATTTTACTGAAGACAAAAGGATTTTTTTGTTCAAGGTGAAATGGTTCTGTACATATTTCATTTCCTATCATGGCGGTTGAGGCAGAGGTGGAAGAAGATAAAAAGAGGAAAAAAGGGATTCATGTTTTTGGCCCTTTTAGTTTGAACAGTACTAGAGGGAATTATCATCATTCACAGAAAATAAAAGAGGCTAGAAAATGGCCAAAATGGCCGGTTTCCCGTTGGAAGGAAGTTGGAAAACAACCAATAGGTCTTAGCTCACTTGGCCAAGGACACAACGCCACAGGACGTGGAGAAGTCTTACATTCGCCACACACCCTCATTGGCCATCTGCCATAATTTTGCCTAAGAGGGTTCACATGTACCCCTAGGGATTAGTTTTTGGCTATTCAAAACCATGGGCCCTCAGGAGGCTCAGGGCCAAAGGCTCATGAGCTGGGCAGAGAGGGAGATACCTTGGGCTATCAAAAAAGATGAAAAACTTTACACTACGAAGAAAAGTCAGATTTTCTTGTCCTCCAATTTCACCTTATCTATTACATGAGAAACCATTGCGGACGCTCACACCAAGGCTCATCCCATATCAGATAATTACAGCCACCCACCCAAATACTGGACGCAGTTCAACAAAACATTAGACAAGGCAGAAACATTTGCCTAGATATTCGCAGTAGCATGGAAGGAACCATTAGGGGTCACAACTCGAAGACATGAGTTATTTGACCATCCTACAATGAACCATCAAAGGGTAACCTGAAAACTTTGCCTCTTTCAAAGCACTATTTACATTCTGCCCTCCATTGGCGTTAAAATCCCATGGTTTTAAATATCAACTGATATGGGCCTATGCATTTCACTTTTTGCCAGCAGCACCTAAGGGCATCAATGTGATACCTGATTGACACATTTTATAATTGAAAATGGCCCATAGGCATGTCTGATACAGCCACTACAGAATGATAGGAGTTCCACACAGGCTGTTAATTTACTTGTTTATTCAAACGTATACAGCCAATAGACCGATCTACATCACTAAAAATCACTAAACTACTACATAAATTGGTTTCCAGCGCAGCAAATACAATTGACAGAATAATTGCGCCGATGATTGGAACATGTGCTAGTCCATTTTGTCAACCGTAGGATGAAGCTTAGAAAAGATTCGCTTAGTAGTAGGACCCAGTTTGGTGCCATTCTCTCTTTAACTCTTGTTCTTTTTCCTGCCATTCACACACCATTCGAAAGCTTAGCATCTACTTTTAGTTCAATGGTTACTGCAATGTTAGTTTTGCAAGTCCCAACTCTGCAACTGCAATCCTCCCCTCAAGATTCTATAAAAAGACACCCTTAATTTTTAAAATTTTGGACTGGCAAGAAAAATTCCAAGGCTAGAATACATATCAGCTTTTTTCATCGCATGAATGAAAGTATTCCCATCTGAAAAAATCAGCTAATTCAGACATTATATTACACTAATTCATAGAAGCAGTTCAGAGTCTGAAATTGAAAATTTTAATTTAGGCTCTACAATATTTGCCAACAAAATGAGCGAAATAGTCACAGTAGGCCAGTCATAGTAGAGCGACTCTCGTGTGAAATACTGAAATGTCATACAGGAAGGCTATTTTAAGTAAACAAAAGGTACAGCAAGGCTAATTACACAAGCTTCCATGTGACATGAAAAGCCAGAGAATGAGAACCTTTACGATTAAAAAAGGCGAGAAACAAATAAAATAAATATCAGACAGCAGCACAGAGCGGGATTTTTTCTACAGCAAGCAATGCAAAATATTTAACTTACTCCAAACTTTGAACATAACATAGAAGACACTTGTAATGCTTCATCCTCGCCTATGAGCTCTCAGCAGGAATCTCCAGGATGCTCCTCAAGTAATTGGCACTCTTGGGCCTCCACTCAGTTCTTGCCCTCACAACTTCAGGTCCACTCTCTAGCTGAAGCAAGTGGTTGCACTCAACCCTAGATTCTGGTGAGCCACCTGCTGCACTGCCCCCACCAGAGACAGCAGTCATTGATTGCAGCACACTGTCCTTCCCACACTCTCTCCTGTATTCGAGGGTCATGCAGGAGAGCACGTGACTTTCCAAGATGGATCCTGGTGCACTCTGCAAACTCAAAGCATCACACCTCAATGAGAACCAGCCAAAATAAAAGATAATATAGAACACTTCAAATTAATATATATATATTCATCAATAATAATAGTAACCGATGATTGTTTGCATGATCTCCAATCAACCGTTCTGATGATCAAGTCAAACTATGATATTCCCTTGAACTATGATAGTCCCTTGCTCTCCAGCAATTATATGCAAAACTTCACCCCATAAATGAGAAATAACAAATATAAGAATTTTGGATAGAAGTAGCTGACTGTGGGACCTTAGTTCGTGGGTTTTACCTCTGTTAACAAGTCCACAAGGACCACTAATATAGTTGTCTAGCCTTATATTGTTGATAGCTTGAGGTGCAGCCACCTCATCTGCCTCAAGGACCAAATTAAACCAATTATCCTAGTGTTGAAAGTACCTATTTCATCATCCTTAACTAGTTGGAAATCATCTTCCACCAAAAGTTGATGAGTGAAATGAGGAATAGGGGATCAAGAAGAGGTGCCTGGGTTTGCTGACTGCCATAAGAGCGAGTTAGTGTTGGTTCAAATTTGAATAGTCAAAGGGTTGGGTGCTTCTGTCATTAATTAGATATTTGGTTAGGTGCCAAATAACCATACAAGTATATAATAATGGTTACTGAAGGATTAACAATAGTCGTGACACCCAGGAAACTTCTAGATAATTAGGCCAAAAAAGGCAGGAATAACAGAATAGATTCCCCTATTACAATAATTAGACAACCCTACTCCCATCCATGATGGATTGTGTCAGATTCTTAAAGACAGCTAGATTCTACTTCTAGTTTGAAGGATTAAACTTCAGTTCCTAGCTGACAAAATATTTTCATGATCTCTTTTGAAATTCAAATCAATTCTTTAGTGTAAGATCTCAGACTAGACTATTTTACCAGTATCTTCAAGTAGTTTTTAGTTTAATTTTTATTATTAATGTCATATTACCCAAAGTAGACATTTATCTGAACTAATTATTTTGCCACAAATTCTAGATCCTGTACCAGCTGTAGATTCCAACATGCATAGCTGAACTCATGCAACAGATACCGATGAACCGCAGGAGTCATAGCAGAGGATCAGCTCAAAAGATTGTTCAGCGGAATTAAATCAGACACCATTCGCAGCAAAGTGATTACATCTCCAGAAAAAAAAAATGGCATGAACTGACGTTACGACCCTCCTCTTTCACAAGATAATTGTCTACTCTTATTGAACCCCTTAGAATATTGGAGGACATCCAACGGGTTAGAGAGATCGTGAAGCTGACAAAGCATGTTTGAGGACAACATGATACTTTCTATTAGTGAATCCTTAGCCCTAGAGACTCTGCACAGGAAGTCACCTTCAACTATAAGTGAGAACAAGAGCATAGTAGACACATCTTGGACTCCAAACAACATAGCGATGGCTACTGCTTCAACCAATACTGCAAAAGCCAATCACCCTGTTATCCCATTTAACAACCCAACAACTAAGGCATTAGCCTAGTTTCCTCCACTCACTTCTCCTCTTCTCTAAGCTTGAAGATCCAAGCAGTGTTGGAGACCATCTTGGCACAGTAATAAGGCAGCTGAAGTCAGCTATGACCTTTTTCCACAATAAATCATGCAAACAAGGAAATGCACCCCAAAATTGTTTGTCACTAAGCCCAAAGAAAAAACCTGGTGACACAAAGGATATTAGGGCTGTAGTGGTGACGTCTTTATTATCAAAGCACCTACCATTGATCTTTCCACGAGAACCAGATAGCAGCAATGAACAAAAGCATAGAAAGCGCACTGTTTGAGAGTTGATCTCAGCCTGACCTGCTCTGCAATTATAGTGAAATGAATTTTTCTGTCCTTCGGACATTCAATCCACTCATTGCGAGAATTCTCTTTCTACTTCTTAGGTGGCCCATGGTCAGGATGTTGTCATGGAGGGCGATCCAACTAAAGGCAGGAATGATGATTATTACCACACACAAAATCGAGAAGGATGTGCCACCAAGCAGCTGATGGGTTGAATACAAATTCTTGGTTTCCTTGTCCACTAGGTTGCAACTTAAAGTCCACATCCAGATCTTCACTCTACATGGTCAAGGCATCAGGGGGAAGGGCGATCCATTATGAGGGTAACTGATGTGACCGACGGGGGTTATCTCCCACCCAAATATCCATCCAAAAGAGCACCCTCTCTGTGCAGCCTGTTAAGATTATAGAAGGGTCAGTATTATGAGCACATGGGAATCTCCACCTGTCTGCCGATTTGGGGGGGAAAACACATTTGCATCTAAAGGCCTACAAACCCTCCTCCCAGTCTCCATGGCTACTTGTAAAAAAAAAAAAAAAAAAAGTTAGGAGTTGGATCTTGCATATTCCTAGCCCTATAGAATGTTTTGAACCACATATCACCTCTTGCTCCAAAACTGATATCCTTTCACTCCAATGCAGCCTTAAAACAAGAGCAATTCTTCCACTGAGTGATGGGTCCTTGATTTCCATGTAGAAAGCTTTCATTCTATTCCCTCACAAGTCACAACCAAATCCCACAAAGCATCTGGTGCACTTCCCCACAAAGTGGCAGAGCTATATAGGTGGAAGGGAGGTGGCTGGATTTGCAGCCCAAAATGGAGACTACGTCAGAAAGTTGATCTCTCTCCACCATCATCCATACTCTACCACCATCAGATGTATGGTTGAGAAATGGTCAGCTGCCTAAATTCAACATGACCTTTTTTTTTCCCCATTTTTTACAGAAATCAATAAAGTTCAAACCCCTGGCCACTAAGTTTGTGGACACCACTACTAGGGAAAGGTTCAACAAATACAGATAACTGAGTAAGGATGTAAACAGGCTGAGTACTTGTTAAACTATATGGTAGGGTGGGTTAAGGTATAGTACAGGTACTCAGTAATAGTGTCAGTACTCACGTGACAAGCTAGTGTTGGTACTCACATGACATGCTATGGGGGGTTAAGCCATTTAGGTATAATATCGGTACTCAATATAGTGTCGGTACTCAGTACTCACATGCTGCTCAATAGATCGGACTTTTTAGAAAGTTAATGATCAAATTTCTTTCATTATCATCGTCCCTCTGATTTACTACTTGATGGTCAAACCATTGAGTTCTTTTCTGAATCAGATACCCATGAATGCTGGCAGTAGCAGTCTCTCTTTTTAATTGAGCAAAAAGTGACAATGATTCAATAGCTAATTCAAGCATCAAACTCTCAACAAGTCTGATACTTTTGCAGCAGAAACCACCAGTCCAATACTCAGTTAATGATCATAGTTACAGCTATCTTTGTCAATAAAATTTCAAGCTGAGACCCATCCAGTGTCCAAAGATTTTGAACAGCCTGGTTTGTGGGCATACATGCCAGATGATTTACCAGTAAGTTTTTTTTTGTTGAAAATGGATATTAGAGTCTAAAGCACAATACTTCATTGAAAATGAATATTAGAGTATAAAGCACACTTCAAGTTCAACTACCTGATCCAATAGTCATGATGTAATTAAGATGTGAGCACTAAATATGGGAAGCATATAAGTATAGCCTTTGCTAGGCAATATACATGTAGGCCAAGAACACGGTCATCCAAACAACTCAACTGATAAGCACCACTGAGAATGAAAGTTACCCCTAGCATCCACTTAGTGATAATACTGATCATTTGGTTTTCCCCCAATAAATTTAAAACATCATGGTAATTGGTCCAGAATCATCTAAAAGGGCAGGACCAGGTGGTCCTTCCAGCAAGGAACCAGCAGACACATGGCCATGGGGTTTTTAAAATGTGGGCCCCACCTGCATTTACAAGTATGGCACCAGGATGAAATGGGGGTGAAGTAGGGAATCCAAGTCAATCTAAATGGCGAACAGGAACTTGGATGGATATATTTCCCAATAACTTGCTAGACTGGAGTGCATCATGCAACCAAATGGAAACATAGAATTTAAAAATTAAAATATAACAACTAAGAAATGAAAGATACAGGCAAGCGTGAGAAAAATACCTCAAGAATCCAACCAATGTATTTGACATTGTTCACATGCTGATTAACATCCAGATCACTCCAGCGAGGCTACAGGTTTGGGGAAAAAATTGAAAGTCATTGATAGAAAATAAAGTAACATGGATGGGTATAACAATATTAGCAAAATAAGCAGGTGTAGCTTTAAAATTCCTGACTTACAGTCAAACCCTTTCGAACATAATCAGCAGTGTTTTCGTCGAGCTTCTGTAGTTTCCTGTTGTCCTCCTCTGTGACAGCAACATCTTCAATAAAATAAGGCCCTATTTCCCCTCTAACTTCTTCAGGCATTTTGGACAATCGCCTCGTCCGTTTATTCATCATCACCCAAACACTGTAATTAATATTTAAGCCAAAACAAAATATCCCATATCTTCAGTAAGCTGCCTAAATTTATGTTTCGTTATCAATACCACAAAAGAGAAAAGGGGGGCATAAAGCATAGGGAATGAATTAATAGCGTGCTAGTGCTATTCTAAATATCTTGAAATTAATTTCCAACCTGGTGGCTCGTGTGAGAATTTCACCAGTTTGGCTGTCCCGAATAAGCCAATCTCGGCGCATACCATTCTTTCCAGATGCACCAACCCAGGTCTCTACTTCAACAATATCACCCCTGCAAAGACAATAAACGACAGCTCCATAAAATTTATAGAATCAAGAATGAACAACAGAGTTGTATTAAGTAAAATAAAATGCTCATAGTGCAAACAACTATGACATGGCTCACCAGTGACTATAAGACAAAAGTGATAGAGGTGGAAAGTGTGAAACAATATAGTACAACAAACAATAACATGAGTGAGCACTTGAACTTCCCATAGGTTTGCAAGGATAAAACCAAAGAAATAAATCCCTTCAAAGAACTTACAATTTAAAAGTTACTTAGTCCAGAACTATCATGCGCTCTTCCTGATGTCTTTTCATAAAGGCGTCTTAAGTCATTATATAACAAGTTTGGAGTTTATTGTTTAAAACATGTTCAGAATCCCGACATATTGTATCAATTGTTCCGATATTTTTGTTTCCACAAATTCATCCACAGAACACATCTTTTAAAAACATGAACAATATCTTTATACGCACACAACAACATTTCTACGATGTTAAATCCTCTTCATCCCCTTAATGTGCACCTCATAAGAACTCTGCTGTCCAGAATGCATAGAGCAGCAAGCATTTTGATAATGGGTTTCCACTAGACCATGACCAAATGCAAAACAGGCATCGTACTATGCTGCCTCACCATAGTAGTAACACAGAACATCAAAAATGTTCTGGAGACGCTAGTAGCATGGACATGAAGATGCTAGCAAGAAAGTATTACATGTTTTTACACACTTCGCCCACTCCCAGATAATAAAAGAAAAAAACCAATCATTGGACAAAAATGTTTTGGGCTTTAAATACAAACGAAAGAGGGAGGCATCATCCACATCATGCACCTGTGTCTCATTGTTAGAAAGACATTAAGTTACCCATTAACCTTCAGATTTATCATCTTATCCCTCATTTGATTCTGACTCCAAACCAATCTTTAGCAAATTTGATCTTAGATCTTTGCCTCCTCCTCGCTTAAGAACAAGGTCGGAAAAGGGGAAAAAGAAAAGGAAAATGTCTCTCAAAAGTAAAGGTAACCATAATTATAATCATACAAAATTCTGGAATCAGTAATAGTGCTTCCAATTTCCAATTCCAAATTCCAAATATGGCTTAAGTTGAAATCAAACTTACAATTAAACAGAAATCAAGCAGCATAACACTAACCAAGAACACTATAAAGTTAAATTTAAATAAAGATAAATCACCGCGGCTTCTGCACAGGCATCTGCATGCCCCAAGCTTTAACTCAAGCAATGAGGTGTAAAGGCAATCAGCCTCTTTTTAAAGTGTTGTGGTTCAAGCCACAGCAGAAATAATTTCTTCAGAATCCTTTTGACTCTATATTATATTAAAAGCAGAAGACAGATGCTCATCGTGATAAAAGGTCAAAGACTTATCAACAAAAATATAGATCAGCCCATACAAGCAATAACCTCAGTTGGGAGAATAAGCATACCAAGCAGGGTAGCGGTCCACAAGAACCTGCATACGTGTTACAACCCATATCAGATCTCTTCTACTCATCTCTGGGGTCGCACCAAATCCATCACCTAGGAGTCCAGCACTCCTCACATGATTAAGTGCAGTTTCCTGTACATGCCCAAGGTTGTGAGGATCGGGCATACCATGTTAAAACGAGCAAAGCAAGAAAATTACAACATAAATATGAAAAACGAGCACGTATAGAGTACATTTTTATTTCTTATTTCTTCTTTAGGTTGTGTTTGGAGTACCCAAATCCGCAATTAATTTGAATACTCGGGCTGAGCAGATGGTCATTCAACTCACTGTAAACTAAGCATCTATTTTGGATTGGGGCAGAAAACTCTGGAAAGTCAGGTCAGTTCTGATTTCCCAAGCACCCCAATCAACACAGTTGGTGGATGACCATTCACCATGGCCAAGTATTGAAACCGATTGCAATTTGGCATCAACCCGTAAAAAGCACTCTCCTAACAGAAGGATGCATTCCCATCCCACCTGCAAGTGATTCATTAAAGTCTCTATAGACGCCGTTCTATCAGCCCCAATCTCATAAGATCTTATTGCAAAGTGCTGCCTGAAAATCAGGCCATCCTGCATAAACCTCCCGATGCCAAACGGGTCGGCGAGCATGTCGGGTCTTCGGGGCTTCCAGTCGAGATTGGTCCACTGCTTCTCGGCAGCCAGGAAAATGGTTGTGATGGCAGCAAGGAACATGCTCCAGTCAGGCAGTTGGTTGATAAAGGTCCGCGGGGCGGGCGAGGAGGTCAGGGTGTCTTCCCCCTTCAGGGTCTCCGTGCTCATCTTGGAACCATTAATCTTGGGAGAGGCATGGGCATTTGCCTTAACCTGCAGGCCGCTGGACGCCGCCGGCTTCGGTTTGATGCCTCTGGCATCTAAATTATCAGGCATCATCGACGCTCTCGCCGAAGCTGCAGACGACGTCGCCGGAGCCCCGACAGGGAAGAAAGCAGACGCAGCGGCGGTGGCAACCATGATGGAACGCAGAAAATGAGGCGGCAGGAATGAGGTCGTCAAAAATCGAATCTTGCTCTTCCAAACAGATTTAGATTCTGCGAATTCAAGATTCAAACACAAATGAGTAAGAAAGCAGCCTCAAAATCGAATCTTTCTGCCAAAACACGACAAAAACCTCATCATCATCACACACACACACACACACACACACACACAGAGCGAGAGATCTCGAGCTCAAGCCCAAAACATCACAAATCAAGAAAACCACCCCCCAGCCAGATCTAACTTACACCCCAAGAAACAGCATTTTCCCATCATCTGAAAGGCAGTGAAAACACAGATTCACCAGATCCACAAGAAACCGCTAAAAACCCAAACATCTCTCCATCAAACCCAAATTTTTCCGAAAAGAGAAGAACCTAAAACTTTCAGCCAAAACCAAACTTCTACCCAAAAAAGCGAGGAAAAAAAACCCAATCAGAATGCAACATGCATTCACGTACCTTCTCCAGATAGAGATCGTGACAATCAACCGCACAAATGGAGCGGTTCTTTCAGTGGCTGAGAAGATTCCACATATCATTGCAACAAATCCGCCCCATTCTAGGGTTTTTTTTCCTTTTCCTCTCTCTCCTTCTCTCTCTCTGTGTTTGGGTATTTTAGTTCCGCTCAAGCTGTGCGCTTTTCGTCGACCAGGAATGGCGTTTTCGGTGATCTTTGCGGAAGTTTGGCGAGATTGGGAACGAAAGGGCTTTTTTATATGCGGAAGAGGATGACTAGAGACTAGTTTCTGGTTCTCCCCAACTTCGTTGCTGGGATGTGCCCCTGGAAGGTGCTGAAATTACGGCAATGGCATGACTGGGCCGTGCCAGATGGGATGGGGTTGGATAGTGAGATTTGGGCTTGGGATTGGGAGGTGTGGGGGCACCGCCTCCGAGGACTTTGTTTTGGTGAATGGAAATTTAGAGCATCGTTATTGTTTGCGCTGGAAATTTCCTTCGGAGACGTTGGGTACTGTCAAATACAAGCTGCTCTGTGGGCCACACCTTGTTGGCTTGTTGATGATGGGAAGAGGGTAGGGTCAAGGGTCAAAGAACAACCACCTTGTGTGAAGTGTGAAGTAACCACTAATGGGAGAGGGATGTGCATGGGAAAAAATAGTTTTGGGGGGTTTTATGATGAGATCAGGATTATGAGATTAAGGTTAATTTTATGAAGAAACCTTGGCTGTGTTTGTCAAAAAGAGAGGATTTTGCATGGGGAGAAATTTTGTTTTGATTTTTCATCTCTCATTTTTCAATGCTTGGAGTTGGTGTGATATGTTTTCACCCAAAAAATTTTTTTATTTTTCGGCTTTGTCTTTTTTCGATGCGGAAATCGAGCTAGGCGGTGGAGAGAGGTGGATCTCTTACCTACGAGGAAAAGAAATATATGCAGTGAGAATCCTGGATGCTTTTGGAGCACGTTTGGCAAACGTCCATATAAAGGATATTTTGCAATTTTTTGTGTTTTCGTGAAAATTTTACTTTGATTCAAAAAGGAGAAAATTATATGGAGGAACGCAGAAGTCAGTTTTTCCAATTTTTTAAATGGCCAAACCTCTCCCGTCTGACTTGCATTCCACACGCACTCGAACTTCCGAAGGAATGTTAAAATGATGTTAGTTCACCAGTTTGTCCATTGGAAACCTACCTAATGCGTCCTACATTCATGATCCAAATTATTAATCATCTTGGAAAAAAACCCAAAATGGTTGGAAAACCAAATGTCAGTCGTTAATTCATCATACATTTTGAGATAGTTTTTTAAAAAGTCCAACTATTGGATCATCAGTTTTAGTCCAACTATTGGATCATCATTTTTAGACTTTTGCGGGCCTCTTTGGAAAACTTGAGCAATTCAATCTCTTAAGAAGGCTTAAAGCTGCTTTGAGGTCAAATATTACAATGTAATTCATCATGGAATATGAGAAAAAGGATAAAAACTCCTCACTGTTGATTTCACACTATGTAAAAAAATGAATGAAAAGACAATCCAGTTTTTTCCAATTTTTTTATTTCGTAGACCTTGAAATTACGATCTGAACCGTTCATTATTTCATGAGGTCAAACACATCTAGAAGATCAGATTTTAGTCATTGATCTTTTTTGAATCTTAGGATATGTTCAAAAAGGATTTTGACCCTCAAATATTATTATTTTATTCCTTTGGCCTCGCTTTGCCTGATACGAACTATTGAAATTCTTTAGATGGACAAAAAAGACTATTGTATAAAACATGAGGTCTTGGTTTTTCAAGGATATATTGAGAAATTTGCAAAGGCATTACAATCATTGGATCACACATCCACAGATGGTGGGAATCCTCCCTATTTCCCAAACTTGGAACACTCTAATAGAAATCATCTTTGAGTATATCTTGGTTCCAAGAAATGGGGGGAATCCTATTATATATATTAAAGCTACACTAATGGAGGCCTTTCGAGGGTACCACATCAGCAATATTTTTTTTTCTTTTTTTATAAAGCTCTACGTCATATTCTAAAAATATCGATATCAATAAATAGTTTTTCTAAAATATCTACCCCTCTCTTCACCATTTTTGCATCATCCCTTAAAATATCTTGTTTTACCCCCATCTCTCTCATCCATTACATTTATTCTCCAAAAATCTCTCTATTTGAATGGTATTTAAATCTCTTCCTCATCAATTCAATTTTTTCTCCTAAAATCTCTCCTCCCACTAAAATCTCTCCCTCTATCCATCCTTTCTGCATCACCCCTAAAATCTCTTAATCAATATCACACTACCCACTATGAGTGAAGGTTTGACCTGGTATGGCTCCAATTCAATGAAATTCAGATGTTGGTATTCCATAGTGAGAGGCAATAGTTACTACAAAGTCTTTATGAAATGCTCCTGGTAATATTTGCTTTTTTTTATCAATAAATGTTCCTAGTAGTGCATTACTTTTTTATCCATTAACAGCTTTCTGCTTTGACTTTTGATAAACTCAATTGTGGCGACATAGGCACTTGATATGAATTTGCTGTTGCAAAAATTGTAGATTCATGGACCTCAGCTATTACATCACTTTTTTAGATGCCCTCACTTTATGCGGAGCCCATTTTGCTAATCAAAATTTGATATGAATGGGCCTACTATGGATGTGAGATGCCTATTGCCTAGACTCTTAGATGGACATATATAGAGTTAATATGCTTCAAATACATGGCTGAGAGTTATGTCTATTTTACGTGGATAGTCATACATGCCTAGCAATGCAACTTAACACTGCGTTGATACTTGTGAGAAACAATTTAGCAAATTCTACCATACAACTTTTTTTCTTTTTTTTAATAAAAAAATATTGCCAAGGAAAGTAAATAATAATAAATCTCACTAATCTGGTGCTTTGTAGTAAACTCAAACTCACTTATACAAGCACACTTTATAATTGAGTCTATGTTCCTATACTCAAACTCAATATGCAAGAACACTTTGTCATTGAGGTTTTTTTCATGTAACACTTCTTAATTCTTTATTTTTTATGTTTATAGTACTTTTCTCCACTTTTTCTCCTTTCGAATTAAAATTTTCTTTCTTAATTTAAATGAATTACTCGTACATTTCTAACAATGTTTTAGTTCTACTATGATTTTATAAATGATTCTAAAATTTCAGAGAGGATCAAATATTTGTACTCTGTTGTGTTTATTGAGAAACTGTATTTGGTTTTTCCATTTCTAAGTGATATATATTGCCTTTTGGCTTCTAGCTATTGAACTTTTTTTTACAAGATAACTAACTGTACTTTTGGCTAAACTAATCCCTTCGCTCCCAGTTGAAGCCAGATAAATCCCTTGAAGTATGATAAAAACCATTTGATATTCAAACCTGGTAAGAATAATAGATTCAAACTTTCTCAATTATCTTCTCCAAAATTATATTTATATTATTTAATTATCTCCATCGATTTAGCAAATGCACTAAATTAATTTACAAATTATTTTATGTTACATTAATATAATAATCAATTATCTCGACCAAGTAGCAAATGTACTAAATTAATTTATAAACTATTTTATGTTACATTAATATAATATAATCCTTAAGTGCAAATAATATGACAAGTTTTGAATATGGACAATATTCATATGCATCTGTCCTTCACAAATTTCTTTGATAGAACTCTAGATGGAGCCCATATATAGAGAGAGAGAGTTTAGGCATAAACAACTAAAACTAGACATAGGTAAACTACATTTGTATTGGGTTTTAGTAGGTGTTAAAACCAACATTTCTTGCAATTATTAATACACTTCTCTGGGAAGTTTTTATCGGACTCAGAGAGAAAATTTCATTGGCTCAGAAATCATGGTTTTCAATTATTAATTCACTTCTATAGGGAGTAAGTAATCTTTCCAATATGCTACTCTTTAATAATGTAACCTGAGCAAATAGAGCCACGTAAATAATTGGGCACCCAACTTGGAGACACATCTATTGGGAGAGAAAAAGGAAATCGCACACGCATGTTGACTGCGTAGTGTTTTCAGTAAGCTTGACTCAGCATTAAAAATGTAAAAGCCTCTCTAATGACTAACTTATTCCTTTATTTTTACAGTCTCACGATTTCATGGAGAGCTTTAACCTTATTCAAATTAGTAGCTTTTATGTGTAGTTCCAATTGCAATGGAATTTAGTTTGTATCTGACAACTTGCAAGACCATTTTTGTAGAGAAAGGTTGATTAATTTCATCTGGATGCGAGGCATTGCATTCCAACTACTAGATAATGTGGGGATCTTTATTAGCAATCAATTTCAAGTTATTGATATATTTATCTAAGGTTTTAAATGAGAAAAATAATAATTTTGTTACCTCAACATGAGTGACCATATGTTAGATGGAAACCTTTGGGCTATCTATATTGTCTGATTCAGCATCCATTTGATTGCCACCAATTGAACATTTTAGAAGGCCAGTTTACTATCTTATGGGTTTATAGAGGATACCTCATTAAAATTTAATGGAATAGAATTTCATTACTTAGTTAATTCACAATCAATCTTCATATAAGGTGAACGATGAGGCCTATAAACAACAGCATATGTCTTTTGTCCTCTTATATATATATATATGTGAAATAATCCTATGAGAACTTGTTTTAATCATTTTTTTGTGAGAACTCTAGGTGGAGCCCATCTATTATCCAATCCAATCTTTGCAATACACAGGAACCCCCTTGATAGTCACTCACACCAAGTTTCAATCAGATCCGAATTTACTGTATCACTGAATTGACAGTGCACCAATCTGAATGGACTGAATTTGTGGCGCTTAAATGAAGGGGCTAAGAACCTGTGATTAGGGCCAAACTTAATATATGGGGTGATCCCATATAGATCTTTCCATCCCCCTAATCTCATCTCCAAATGGAGCCCACAAAGTTCTCATGGTAGGTGCGTGAGAATAGTGCTTACATGATCAAAGCCCTATATATATAGGAGAATATTCATGTGCATATATCCCTCACCATTTTGGTGATGGACACTCCTTTTTTGGAAAGCATAAATGTACAAAAAGATAAAACCATCACACTTCACATGCCTTTTTTACCTTGATAGATCTAAAAAAGAAAGTGTCCCTCACCAAAATACTGAAGGGCATATGCACATGAAGACTCTTCATATATATATATAGGAAATACTACTATGCATCAATCCCTTACTACAAGGTAAGAGACAATTTCTTTTTTCAACCTAATAAGGTTAAAATGGCCTCATGATGTGTGATGGTTTTGTCATTTTGTAGATCAATACTTTTCAAAAGAGGAAGTGTCCCTCACCATAGTATGATGGACATATGCATAATAGTTATATATATATTTTTTCATACGTTCTACTTTAGGGTTTATTTTTTTTATCCTACATGAGTTGCCTAGATTTTAAGTCCTCGCCTTTCATCAAGGAGTTCTGTTGCTCACACAAGTAAGGATTAGAAATAGGGGTGTAAAACATGCCATGCTTGGGCTTGGGCTTGGGCTGTGCCATACGTGCAGTACCTCCGTGCCAGCCCTTCTGATGTTCAATACTTTCATTTTTTTTAAGGTCTTAAGACAAAAAATTTAAAAGATACAATACAAAAAAGAGAATGACACACAAATTTAAGTGGTTTGGTCAAACTTGATCTACTCCATTGAAAAAAGATCCATAGAATTTCTTTTACTTGAAGGTTTTTCAATAGAATTATCTTCAATTTTTTTGTAGTTTCTATATATAACAAAAAATAAAAAGTAAAAGGCTACATTTTTTATATTTACACTAAAGAAAAGAGAAAATATAGATTACATAAAAATATAAAATGGACTTTTACGGGGTGAAAGGGGGCCGTGCATCATGCCGTGCTTAACCCTCAATCCAACACAACCCATGTGTCTATGCTAGTCGTGCCATGCCACGTTGACTCCTGTGGGCAGCCCGGCATATTTTACACCTCTAATTAGAAATATGATACCACAAAAGACCAGTAGTCCTGTAGGTGAAAAAAGTGCCTTTTCGTTTGTTCACTTAAAGCAAAATATCTCAGAAAATTATAGGTTTTAAATAATTGCCAGACAAATTTTGTAATTTCAAACAAGTTTAAGCATGTTTTTTTTTCCTCTTTAAAAGGGTCAAGAAAAAATATTTTATTTGTTCTTAGAAAAGACAAGCTCGTCTTAGTAAAATATATAAAATTTGAGTGGGGAACAATAAAATGGTCAAAAGAAGAACAAGTATAGAAGAATCAATCTAAAGTAAATCACTCCATCCACCGCTCCAAAAAAAGGCTGAGGAGTTGTGAGATGTATGATGGAAGGCCCTAGGGAGAAGGCACAACAATGTGATGTCTATCATTTGAGCATGCATGCCCAATGCCAAACAGGTGCTTTAAAAACAAGTTACTTAAATATTTTAACTTTTTCAAAAACATAATTACATGTTAATTTATAAAAAAAAATGTATAAAGGCATCTTATTCTTTACGAAGAATATTCATTGGGTTTTACTTAAAACAATTTTAAAAATTGTTTGAACATCAATCAAAGAGTTTTTTTTTTATAAATATTTCAAAGGGCTTTTGCCACTATTTCTTCTGTGTATATAAGCTGAGATCATATGATATCAAAGAAATTTCCATTTAAAGATGAGAGAGAGAACTCTCTACAAAAGAGAGAGTTATTAGACCTAATGTTAGGGCTTGTTTGTTTGCATTAGATTACATAGGAATCGAATATATAGAGTAGTCAAAAATGAAGGCTAAAGGTGAGTTTTCAAAACTGAACATCAAATAATATTTTTCTTTAGGGAAGTAGAATCAAAAGAAAATACCATTTAACGCTCATTTTTGTAATTTCACCTTTGCTATTAAATTTTAATCAACTTATGTATCCAGTTCCAATGTATTTTAATACAAACAAATATGGCATATTTGCTAATGTGATGTGTGTATAAAGATGTTAAATACTAAGGCATGTTGGTTTACATTAGAATCTATAGCTATTGAATAGAAAGAATTTATACAAAGGTGATTTTTTCAAAAATGTGCACCAAAGCACCTTTTCCTTTTAGATGGAAAATGATGCTCCGCTATCACCCTAGTAATTTAATACACGAAAGGTCCAACCAACATCACTACCTTATGTTTTTCAATGCTCACCTCATTAATAATTCTTCGGTGGAATTCATTTCACCACGTTCTTATGTATAAATACGGGTGAGTGAACCCCAAATCTGCTTTCTCCCGGAAAAGTTTGGTTGATCAAATGTAAAATGAGTGAAGCGAATGCAGAGAGAGACAATTATAGTTTGAATTTGACAAATTGGTCCTTCTCATTGAATTCATTGAATATTGTCTTTAGATGGTGCCAATTGCACAAATGAAACAAAAGATGCAACTCAGATGTCAACCACATTTTAATTTGACGTTAGATTAATCACATATAAAATGAGTGAAGTTAATGAATAGAGAGAGAAAGACAGATATATTTACTTTGATGATTTAAATTTTACAAATAGGTGTGACTTTGGAGATACTCCAGTGGCAAGGGCACAAGTAACCCACAGAATCTATCTGGAGAGGTGTAGATTGTCTAGCAAGAAGTGTACAGAGAAATATACATATAGGCCTCTTTTATTCAAATCATTGAATAAGTTTTTAGACGGCGTGACTGGTACCGAAGAAGCTAAAAAAGGTCCACACACAACCTAAATGCATGGCCCACCTTATGAGTTAACTTCACGATATTCGGGTAACAGACGTAGCTCGGATGCTAACCACATTTGTGTTCGTTGGGTGGCACTGTCATACATATGCACTTCAACGGTCCACCAGCAGTGGCCCTCGAATGTGAGGCTATCACCATCGTTTGCCTCTGCCCTAAATAAAGTAGTAGGTTGAACCCAAACCGTAACAAAAGCATCTTTTCTTTTGCCACTACGCATTGAAGTCTCATAATTGCCAGTGTGGGCAGGTGCCCCTTCCTCCAACGGCCAAGATACGATTGTATGATGTAGAAATCCCTCCGCTAACTAATCGGTTCATTTATTCGCACCCCTATTTATTATTTGGTTTAGATGGTGGGAATATTAAAGGATTTTAGGTGTGTTTCCTTTTCTATTTGTTATATGAGGATAAGTTTTCCAAAATGTGCATCTTAATGGGACCATCTTTTCTTGTATTATCAGAGACGGCAACCATATCTAATCTGTTGCAATGCCCATCTTAATGGAGCCATCTTTTCGATGGCAGTCACATCTAAGCTGTTCCACCCACCAAATCCTAGTAATTTAAAGTCCGGATCCTTGGCTTTTCTCATAGTGCCAGTGAACCAATTCCAATTCGCTATATTGTTGGGAGCAGAAGCCTGCCATTGAAATAAGTGGTTATCCATTGTATCGTGACGAATTATAATTGATCCATTCACGGTTATCATCATGAGTCAAAAGGATCCCGACTCAATGATTTGGCATAGAGGCTAACATTATAGATTTTATTGATTTTAAAATATAAAATTAAGAATTAAGATCATTTAATTGTAGATTGATATTATAATATGACAATTACCACTTGTCACAATGCAACTTAATGTATCCTTTACCTCTTGAGAGCCTCGTTTGCATGACTTCGTGCAATATGAAACCAAGTGTGAATTGGAATTACAAAATATAGGCTGTTGGCAAAATTTTCATTTATGGATTCCAACACAAGGGCGTTGTGGAATTTTTAAACATTAGCGTCCATAAAGAAGAGCCCGCTTGAATTAAAAGTGGGGATAAAAAATTCCACCAGGTTGACATTCAGAGTCATGTTGGAGACTAAAACCCTAGGTATTCATGTGGAAGTCACGAGGGGTATGAAATACAGTAAAAAGTCTGCATTAATACTAATCAGACAGGCATCGAATGATAATAAAAACACAGTATTTAGAATTTCAATTAAATTGATTATCAAAATAAAACTCAATTAATAACTATAATCATTGCCTTCCATTGGATGACTCTACATCTTATACAAGATTAAATTAATTTTTTTGAAATATGCAAACCAGCAATCAATCATCACCCCTATATCAAAGGTTTTTCTCATCGTTGCCCCTTGAACCTTTTAAAAGTAGAGTAATAAAAACATCTTCTACTTTAAAAAGCTGACAACATAGCATGGAGGAGGTTGCCTTTTGTCGCTAGCCGTTTGAATCCAGATAACCAAACAAAGCATTAAAAGAAACAAATGCCATTGTAAGACTGCATGGATGTCACTGTGGATATAGGACTGTGATGCTCACAATATCGCCTAGGGCTCCATCAATGATTACATAAATTTACATTGTTTATATATACCCTCATGAGATTTTAAAGATTTATAAATATACCCTTGTAGTTTTAGTATTTATGAATAAACCCTTACCCTTTCATCTTAATACCTACCAAGTCACCAAAATTAGTCTATATAAGATGAATGCGTTAGTATGTTTCAAATTTTTATAAAAATAACAACTTTACCCTATACTCATTAAATAAAAATGAGTATATTATTAGTTACGAAAACACAATTATTAAATTATTAATAACACTGTCATGAACATGATGTCTAATCATATATTTTGAAATTTTATCAATCCAAATAATTGATCGTGCATGGATTATATTTATTATAAGTACATGTGTTGATTATCATTATGATTGATTTGGATTTAAAGAAATGAGCCATACAATGAGAAAAATAAATTTATGTAAATTTATTGGTGGCCACTAAATGTAATAATTAATGTTAAGCTTCATAGAAAAATAAGTCTAGATTTTTTTAATTATACATATAGGGATAAAAGGATGTGCCAAAGTGTCATTTCACTCTAAAAGTTTATGGCGGTTTTATGGTTGCTGATTTAAGAGACATGCAAAGTATTAAAATGGAAAGATTGGGCTCTATTTACAATTATTAAAATCACATGAGTCTATTTACAAATTTTAAAGATTTAGGGGTATATACAAAAAGCTCTTTATATTACCTAAGGATTAATTTGATTGTGCATTTCTTGTTAATATGAACTACCACCAAAGACCCATGCTTTGCCCGGGTCTAAGATTGAATTTTTATTAAAATTGAAAGCTCATAAATATAATTAATTAAAACAAATCTCCTATAAAAGAAAAACGAAAGGAATTAAATTATGATGGGTTATAAAATTCATTAAAAATAGTATCTTTATTTTTTAAGAGAAGATCCACAAACACAAAAAGGAAAACCATAATGCTAGTAGATTTGAAAAACCCCAACAAACAAATAAAAATAAGATCTTGTTCCCCTAAAAAACAAAAACAATGTATAAAAAACCACCAATGAAATCCACAAAATGTGATCATAGTCTCTTTGAAAAAAAAAACACACAAATGATCAATCTAACCATGTCACACAATACTTTGAAAATAATTAATATAAAATGACAAAGACAAAAATGAACTTGTAAAAAATAAATGAAAAAAAGGAAAAAATAATTTTCAGTGGGCCCCACATGTTGATAGGAAAACCCTAAATATTAAGTTGGTATACAATCCATCAATAGGCCACTAATTGCAGTAACTTGGATAGAGCGTACCTTCAAATGGAATAGGAGCACAAATTAAATTAAATAAAAAAAATTACTTGAAAGTAAAAGTACATTTATCATCTTTCTAGATTTTACCAATTAAAAATTAAGCCGTCCAAAGGTATTTTAGTTTCTTGTATCTTTTTTACATACATGGGCACATTGGTAGAGCTTCAGGCGATTATATTGTTCATAATAGATATGTCTAAGCAACTCCACAACCCATAATTAAAGTAGGACCCTTGCTAATTAAAAAAATTAACCAATTAAAAAAACTAATAATACATCGTGAAACTCAGTTTTAGAAAAAAAATCCAATAATAATCTATCCTAAACACCCCAGGATCAACTAGAAGAAAAACATTTAAATTCATCAGATCAAACAATATAACTAATGTACAAATATAATTCTCGACATCTTAGATATGTAAACTTTACAATAGTCATTAGGTCAAACATGAAGTCAAGTTTGACCCGAAATTAGAAGTCCTTGCTTAAACATTTTACATCATCATAGATATGTATCATCCTTAGAAAAATATCTAATTAAGATGCAAAAAGCAGATAAAACAAATTTAATGTTATAAGGAAAAAAAGGATTATTTTATATGGTATATTTTGATATACATGCAATTAATGGATGATAAATTACAACTTCAAAAGACAAAACATAATGATTGGGGCAACCTTTCTTTGTTATAAAATTTTGAATACTGTATAATCATATACAATCCAAATATTTAAAAAAGAATTAAAACTAAAATAAAAAAGAATGTGAACTGTTTCACTTTTCTTTACTATTTATTATATTAGGACTCTACTTCATATTTTTCATTCAATTCCATTTAATTAAAAAATGAAAAAAATTAAAATGCAAAAAGAAAGAGAAAGCGAAGAGAGGAAAAAAAAGAGTTATCAGGATATTCGAATTATACCTGGATTTGAGTAAGACGGTGATGTCCAAAGAATCAGGACACTGCAATAAACATGTATGAATTATAATTTAAATATGAAAATTTTAAATAATAAGAGGCAAAATACCTACAACTTTAGCTAAATAATATAAATAACAAAAATAAAGAAGCTGCAAAATTAAAATGAGAATAAAAAGATATATAAGTATGCAATCTGCTTCCACAAGACTAAAATGAGAAAAGCAAACAATAATAATAATAATAATGGTACACTTATAATAAGAAATTAAAGAATCTTACCTTGTAGTCGGCATCAGCATAATCTTATTTACACTTGCCACTATTAAATTCTTGGTTAGTCTTTTAAAATCTTTTACGATTAATATGTCATAACCCATCCTATCAACAACAAAACTGTCAGTTGATAAAATTTGAGCAGTGGCTTATACCTTCCATTTCAACCCTCTATGACATTCAGATCTAAAATAAATAATTAAATTTCTTTTGAAAAAATTACCCTAATCCGAGCACGAGATGCATAAACTCTCCTTGATCTTCTCCATTGGCACCGTGCTAAGATCACGGTGGCCAGGCTGTTGTTGACGTTGCCAAAAGGGAAGTAAGCCAAACCCTTAAAGACCGAACCCTACGATCTCTGCCTCGACGTCTCCAGCTTGAATGCGATGACCTCGTTGATGGCGAGCCAGCCATGGAAGTTCACGCGCCAAATTGATTTGAAGACGACAACCCTCTCTAGGCAGAGCTCATCGAGAAGGGCTTTGGCGACGGCATGGGATCGTTCGGCTGAAACGGGGTATTGGACAGCAGTGAAAGGGTGAAGGGGAGGCAGGGAGGGAGAAGAAGTTGAAGGAGAGGTGGCAGGGGGAGGGAGGAAGGGGTTCCCGGAGGGGGGATTTCGGGGAGGATTAGGTTTCCGATTAGGGATTTAGGGGAGATGTGGTAGAGTACGTAGGGAGAGAGAAAGAGGGAAATGGAGATGATGAGGAGATCAAGGTTAGGGTTAGGGTTAGGGTTAGGAAGGAGGAGGAAAGAAAAAGAGAGAGGAGGAGATGGAGGAGCGAAGTCGTTGAGATCTAGTCTAAGACAGTGCTCCTCCCGTTCTCGGTTCGAAGCTTGTCGGGGAATCCAAGTGCGCAGAAGCAAACCCGTCTGCTATTGCTGTTCAGAGCAACCTCGTCTGCTGTTGTTGTTCAGAGCAAAATAAGAAGTTGTGAGAAAGAGAGAGAGAGAGAGAGAGAGAGAGAGAGAGAGAGAGAGTGTGTGTGTGTGTGTGTGTGTGTGTAAGGGCAGGCGACGTGAAAGGCAAGGGGTATAAGGGCTTTCTGTTTTTAAGCGCGCGAGGTGATTATAGTAGGAAAAATTTTGGAGGAATAATCGGAATAGATAAGATGGTAGAGGGTAAAATGAGAGATTTTAAAGGATGATGCAAAAATAATTAGGCAAAAGAGATTTTACAAAATGGTAACGTGACTCTTTGGAAAAAAAAGTAAAAAATAAAAAATATTAATGTGACACCCTAAAAAACTTTATCATTAAAGCTTTCCAAAAAAGGGGTGTTCCCTATCAAAATGGTGAGGGACGTATGCACATGAATATTCTCCATATATATATCATTGATATACCTCCACTACCGCCAATTATGAGTGAAGTCCTAATCACTAACCTCTAGTAATTATCAGTGCATGTACTATTGTCCCCTAGGGTGACACAAGTAATCGCAAGTGAGCTCTCCAACGAAACCTACACAGACCCCATGGATGGTAGACTAGTTGCTGTAATAAAAGAGACTCCATCAAATCTGCCGTGTACTGCAACGTGTCACCCAAGCCAAATAAAAAATATATAAAACAAACAAACATGATGCTGATTGATTCGAGTGCCTTGCCATGGAGAAGATGACGGAATAAAGTAGGCAGGACTCTTACCAGAATCTGGATATGCGAGTTGCTGGCTCATAAATATTGACCAGCCGCCCACTTTTCACGGGTCTAGTCCAATGCATACTTAAAAGAAGAGATAGTCCTCAGATTTGACTTGGGAGAAAAAAAAAAGAAAAAATAAACGTAAAACTCAATGGTGGACCTCATTTATCAAAAATTGAAGTCACTTAAGAGAAATATTTTATTAGATTATAATATTTCCAAATTTTATCCCAGAAAATTGGTCCCATCTTACGATTGGCCATTTCATAAGAATATGATTAACAAAACTTTATACCTTATTCATGGTCACAACTTTTTTTTTCTTTTTTCATTTTCAAAATGATTAATTTTTTAGTGAAATAACTTCTTTTAAAATAAAATATTAAAATACCCCACATTCTAGGAAGGTATTTCGTCTACGGGCTCTTAGGTGGGCCCATATAGGGTAAGATGATCTAGACTTGAATGTAGTAGTCAATGACACATGTGATAAATAAAATGAGTCACATGAAAAGAGTATTTTTGTCATTATAGGATTTTGGGAGCCATTTCGTAAATAAACAGCTTTGATGATATCGAATGCGGTTTGGGTGATCAACGGAATGATATATTTTTTTCAAGGAGTTCAAATCATGACTTTTCAATGTCATGACTCGTTTGGTTTTGGCATACTCAATTAACATTTTCTTCAGCCTCATTTGTTGTTTGGCACCTCAATTTTGACACGGGTATGACTCCTTCAAGTGTAACTGTAATTATGGATAGACCATTCACCGTCACCAATAGGTATTTATTCGTATAATCTCAATTCTTTTAACACTTGCACCCTTTCAAATCAAATGGTTTTGCAATCTTCAATTGTCCTGTGGATAGGACTGTTAGAGAACATTAGTATGTTTAAATATTTGTTAGGATGTTATGGGTTTTAGGAGATCATCCTTATCCTCTTGATAGGATTAGATTAGTTCACATATTTGTTATATATATGTTTATCTTGTCATGAATAAATTTTACAGTAGTTTATAATTTCAATAAAGTATTCATGTCAATAAAGTATTCTTAAATTTCGATATGGAATCAAAGTCAACAGGTCGAGAGTATGAATCCTAGAAAGAAAAACTCAGGGTTAAAATAATGTGTGTGGCCAAAAGTGTACTGACCGAATTCTAGCTAACGAAGAGTATTAATGAGTGGGCTCCACTTGATGGGGAATATTGAAAAGTATTTTCGCTCCTCCTACTAATATTTTGAGGTTTTGGTATCAATGGTTAGTTGAAAAATTTTAATATGGTATTAGAGCCAATCGGTTGTGAATTTAAATTGCAGAAGAAATGACTCGGCGTAAAAAATATATACATATCCCAGTTCGAACCTAGTGGGCGCGTTATCATTTCTCCTCCTAACCATTAGCTCGAGACAGAAAAAAAATCCAGTGGCTTAAAATAATTTAGAATGCCTTTATCCAAACACATGTCCATTTCATATCTTCTCTATTTTTAACTCTTTTCCTTTATATTGTATGTCAATCGTGTCTTTATATACTCTATGTTTCTGCGTGTTCTCTATGATTTTCAAGAATAATAATGCAAGTGATTTTAATACATAGTTCAATGGTGTTGGTACCTTCATTTCACACACATTCTCATGCACAGATCCCTGAGTCTTTAGGTAAAAAATATCAATTCCAGATCGGTAGCCCACCATAGAGGGGAGAAAACCCTAGCCCAACATATAGTCTAATTTATTTCATGTTGCTCTATATCTTTCACTTCAGTTTTTTAGACTTGGGCACGTAATGCTCTGATAACACTTAAGATATTAATTTTTTTGGTATTGTTTCTCCAACTAGCCTCTAGCCTCTAATATCATGTACTGCAACACATTATATATTTTATGTTACTTGGCAACGTAGAATGATAGCGTTGTTCGTTAGGACTATAGTTCAGGAATCAGAGGTTGCATCATCAAACTTGCGTGTGCTCTCCTCGCCACTTGTCCAAGGCAAATGCCTAACCTACCCAATACGTGGGGGAGCCAAGACTTCACATGCTTAAAGGAATAGTCGGTTCTCAAAGAGCGAGAACACCCTCTAAGAAAAATTTATGTTGCTTGGCTCTATTCTTTAAATTGTATTTTATTTTAAAATTAAAAAAGAAGTGCTAAAGAACTCTCTATACTTTTCTTTTACAAATCTTCATATATATTATTTTCATCTTTTTTTTTTTTTTGAATCACAACGTAATCTGAACCTGCGAGCTTGCCGCAGTGACAATGAGCATCTTGCAATTGTACTATAACCTCTTCTCATTGGTCTTCATATCAGTAAGTATTGCCATGGTTCTGTTTAGCTTATATCATTGTTTGAATTTATTGACAAACATAGATGATATAATAAATAGTGATATTTCTAGTAAACTATTTTGAAACATCCAATATCAAACCTTCAAATAAGTACGAACGGAGAATTTTCAACGACATTCAATTTGACTGCACAAATTTGACTCATCTATTTTCCGTTGGCTATTCAATTGACCACAAAAATTTTGGCAGCCACTGCACTCTTTGAGACTTTTTATCCTTCAAAATTCTAGCTCTTTTGACTGCATAATTTCCGTGGTTTAGCACACTGACTGGACTCTGGATGTGTGTTCGTCAAGTACAGCCGTTGGAAACTTCGCCTTTCCCAGAAACTGTCCTTTTATGTGTTGGAGCTTCGAACTCAAGCATGAAACTGTGACTTTGGTTTTAAAAACTCTCTCTCTCTCTCTCTCTCTCTCTCAGAGGTACAAAGGAAACGCGTTCATACTATATAGCACTGGAAGGTGAGGCAGGTCATCAGCTGAGTCGAACCTTAATTTTTTTTTTCTAAAAATTTACTGAAAAAATCCTTTTACGTGCATTCTATATATAAAAAATTTTAAAGATATAATTCCATCTGAGTAATCTTATGGGCCCTTTCAATTTTAATTTTTTTGAATTTGAGTTGGGTGAAAATATTTCTACTCACTCACATATATAAGCAGAGATATCCTTATTCTCTTATTTTCTTCTTCTTCTGTGGAGAGGATGAAGAAGGAAGAGAATGAGGAAAAAAAAGAGAGAGTAGGGATATCCCTACTTATATATGTAGGTGTGCGGGGATATCTCCACCTAACTCAGATTCCATAAACTTAAATAAAAAAAACTACTAGGGCTACTATGGTGAAATTATATCTTTGGGGTCCTTTTTAAAATAGAGTTATTTTAAGTGGATTTTTTTGGAAAAATCCTCTTTTTTGTTATATATATGATTTGAACCCACAACCTCAAAATTACAGTAGTAAGTACATTCTCTTATGCGATGGGCTGTTTTTCCTACTAGGCCTGTATATTAATGGGGATGAAGTAGGTGGTTATCTGATAAACCCAACTCAAGAAGTATGAGTGTGGATTATTTCTCCATTAATAATCATGTCAGGTCGAGGTATAGTTTGGACCATACTTGAATACCCAGTATAATATTTAAATATAAACAAAAAAATATTAATATATTATATATCTATTTATGTACATAAAATATGTATTATGCATCATATTATTATAAATTATAATGTATTATAAGGGCCAAACCCAAGTAGAGTTGAGTGGGGCCTGAAGCGTCCACTCAAATCTGAGAATTTTCAAAAAACCCCTCTAGAATTTTAAAATATTAATAATATTTTAATTTTTCCTCCTATTTTCTTTACATTGGGCCCCCCAAGGATAATTTCCTTGGTCACCCTTGAATTAATAATGAAGTAAATGACTTGGGTCCACATCCAATTGTTCCGGTTCTAACATATGTCTTCACTTATATAAGGTGCGGGTGGCGGGTCCAAATACATCTTCGAGCTGACCAGGACCTGGGTCTGTAATTGAGTAGGTGACCAAGATTAATCTTCCTTGATAGCTGGCTTTAGTAAATTTTTGAGACGGGTCTTACAGGCTTTGTTGCATCTTTTTCCAAAGGATGGCAGCCGGCAGTTTTGTACAGGACAGTGACGATCCCTTACACAAGATGTCTTCATGAATTTGCCATCTAAAAAGTTCGGGTTACATCGATCAATCAGATTTTAGGGCATGGCATAGGTGGTCCATAGGAAAAATGGAACATAGTACTAAATTTAACTTATTTTATACCATCACTGCCTCACTGAGTTGCATAAACATGTCAGTGTCAGGTATGCAATGTCGAGGATTATTCGGTTGTAAGGAAAAGCATTTGATTTTTCTTACATCATCTATTTTTTTAGATTATTTGGTGTGGTCTCTTGTTTTCTTTTTTAACAGAAATAAAAATGTTTTTTATTTCTCAACTTAAAGAAAAACCATTTCTTATAGGATAGACAAAAATCATGTAAGATCCTGTTCCCTAAATTAGGGTCTATTTGCTAATTAATTATATTTTATATTAATTAATTGTGTTTTAACCTAATTTGATGATTTTATGTTAATTGAGTTAGTTAGATAAATAGGTTGGACCCTAATGGTGATTAAGTAGTTTAGATGGACATTATATTAGTGCATGGTTTGTGTATTATTTTATTATTTTTTCATTTATCATAAGTATTCCATTTTATTTATAATATAACTTAAGTTATGACATTTCAAGAAAGTTTTTTTGACTCATTTTGTGATATGTCCAAAGAGATGGACTTGCTTGTAATTTTATAAGGATCCATTAAGCCAAAACCTTAGCTCACATCTCTTTGCCTCCATCTCCTACTTTCACCTCCTTTGCCTCTTTTCCACCATTAGAGAGAAAGAGAGAGCTTGGCTCCACTACACCTTCTCCACCACTATTTTTTTTTCCATCACCCATCTCAACATTTGCAAGCTTGTTTGTTTGGGAAACTTTGTTCTCTACTCTACAATTTGTGAGTTAGAAACCTTCACTTTTCCTCTTTTAAACCCAAAAATAGCTTTACCAGCATTAAAGAGAGCTTTATCTCATCATCTTCCTTTTATCATTTTCAAGCTTAAAGCTATTGGCACCTTGTATGCTATTCTCTATAACTTCTTAAGGTAACAGTACTTTATTCCTTCTTGGATTTCAAGTTTATTTAAATAAGGGAACCCAAATCCATGATATGTAATGCATCTCATTATCCTTATTTCTTCTTATTCTATTTTCATGAATAAGGCATTTGCTTGAGCTTGAGAAATTAGGGATTTCATCTCATTTAGCTTGCATTAAGTATAAGGCACCGGTTAAGGCAAGTTTAAGTAAGTAGATAATAACATGATGGGCTATGTTATTAATTCTTTGGTTATTCTCTATTCTAATATATGACTACGATACATCTTCTCTATGTTTCTCTAATAGAAGATGTCTTTTGGTTTGAAAATGAATAATTATGTTTTAAAAATGGGTTTGAATGGATATGAAGAAATAGAAGTAAAAATGACCTTAAAATGGTTGGATTTAGTGCAATGTATGATAAATTTGCCTGATCGATCGAGCAGACTCTGTTTTTAAAAAATGATTATTTATTCAATTTTTTTATTTTAATTAAAAACCCTTTTTTTTCTAAACTTCTTTTTAGGACTAATTTAACTTAACTTGATGATGCCAAGTATACTTTAAGAAATCTTAAACTTGATCATGGGGTCAAATATTACATTAGAATGCTAAGTAAACTTTATGACTGTGTAGAACTTAACTTTTGAAATTCTTACAACTTATACGTGACCAATGAAATAAAATAAAGTAAACAAAAAACATGCTAACTATCATGGAATCTTTGTTAGCTGTTCCAGTTAATTATAATACCGTACCCTCTAGTGTGGATATAAGGGTCCAATGTTCTTATTTATATACAATGCAACACCAAGAACTTCGGTAACACCGATATTGGACGGCTTATAGTCACACTGAAAAGGGAGACTAAGAGCACAGGCATCTTAGAATAGTTTGGCTCGTAAGCATCTTTATCTCTTAATTAAATTGGAAACTTATGGCATATTGTTATATATTATCTTCTTTTATCTTAACTGTTCATTTATGTTCAGTTATGTTTATTATGTCCATTATGTTCAGTTATATTCAATTATGTATAGTATGTTCAATTATATTTAGTCATATTTAGTTATATTTAGTATGTCCTTTATCTTCATTATATTGTTCTTGTTTATTGTCATCTGTATGTAGTAATAACTTGCTTTAGTTACCTTCACATGATATGCAAATAAGTTATGGCCGGTAACTATGATATGCATGATTGTACAATATGTTTCATCATATTATTGATTCATGGAGTCGGCACTACTGAGCTTGACTCTATGAAGCCCAGCGTGGCTGAATATGAGTTTGAGATTATACACCACTGCAGTTGGCTTCCGATAGGAGTATGTCGATGCTCATTTGGGTAATCAGAATCGCTACCTGATTCTCGTCTCATATATGTCACGCTCTTATATGTAGGGGGGATACTAGTGACGTGGATAGCCAAATTTATAAGTATTTTTCTATTATATATGATTCTCATACATATGCTTTACTATATGCTAATATGCCTAGATACGCTTTTTGACCTCTATTTAAATTATCATACCCTAACTCTATTTGATACATTGTGTGATTTACTACTTACTTAGTTCTTATTGAGTTGTCGTATTCAAGGTGCTATCTTTGGTATTGCAGAACCCAACGATGATCCAATCCTCGAAGCGCTCCACGAAGGTACCATATAGATACCCTCAAGAATGGACAAGTAGACTTTTAACAGCTGACTTTTAATAGCTTATTCTATTAGTCGTCTTCATTAGAGTGTCATGAGTCATTTGGGCATATAGGAATTGAGCCTTGAGGTGGTTCATTTATTTCATCATGTCATGTAGTTGAGACTTATAGTATTATATACTGTTATCATGCTTATTCGGTTTTTAAACCATTTGATTATGCCTATGTACTTGTGCATCTTATGCCGTATGTTGGGCATACTTTTCATTAGATTATACTTTAGACATGTAGATATTCATAGAATTTGAGTTCATTTTGATAATTAATTAAGTAGATTTATTATGAAATGTTTAATCAGGTATTTGTTTAGGCTCTTTTACTATTACAGGGTGTTCAATGGATGCACAAAGCACTAAGTCCACAGTTGGATTTGAATATGCATGTGAATATAAAATTTCTCCATATGTAAGATATGCGAAAAATTTTCTTGTATTAGTTTATATTTATCTTTATGTGACATAAATTACTATGAAATTACGTGTGCCACATCGCGGTCTCAGGTCCGGGCGTGACTAATCACTTTTCCACCGCAAAAGAAATCTACAATACTATAAAACTCTAACATTGTACAGGCATGTAATTTTGCATCCATTAGCTCAAAATGTCGACAGCTTATTTGTAGTAGGAAAAGTTTTTAATTTTATGCATTTAGTCACCTTTTGCAACTCTTTTAGCACAAGGAGAGCAAATTTTGATTATTTTTTTAACTTGCGGCCAGATTTAGCGAGTGGGGAGGTGACATAAGTCTATTGTGTTCAACATAAGATTTATAAGTGGTGAAATGACATACAACACATTGTGTTCGACACAAGTTCTCCCTGTTTGTATGAATTTAACAAACACCACTTAAAAATTAGTTCACTTGGATTAAAGACCAGAGGGATACTCGTCTCCTTAAAAAAAAATTGTCAAAATTCATTTTTTAATAGAGAAGGGTGGATTTGGAGCCGCTTTTCTTCGGTGCCACAAAATTTCAAATGCATCTGAGCTGTTAACCGTCCCCTTTAATTCAAACGACCATGCCCACGAGAGAAAAACCAACCAAACGTCATAAAAAAAGGCAACAAAAATAGTGGTTGGTCACCCACTTTTCCTACAAAAGTTGCTTTCCTTCTCCTCTTTTAACCTGCCCATTTGATGCTTCTCAGCAATCTGTATCCCAGTCAGCAAAAAATGAACCTTTACTTGCGGGTCCATGAATCCATATCAGACTTAACTCCCCTGGAAGGAAGTTGAATGTTGCGATATGCCAAGATTTTGCCTTAACCAATGCTTCTACTCAAGCCTCATCCTCACCGTTTATTTTTTCACTTTGCTTACATAAACACTCTAGTCTAGAATCAATTAAAGGAATGAAGACGATATGTGGATTTCATTTTATTCTTATTTTTTTATTATTTTAGATACTTTCTTCTGTGATTAGAAAGAGTCTGACACCTTGTTTTAAAACCTAGGTTGATATAACCTATCCATCACCGATGTCTTAGTTTGCCTTTTTTATTTCTTTAAACAAGTTTATCAATTTTTAAAATTGATGGATGAAAGATGTTGATACAATTTTCAACTGGGTGGAGCCTACCCTATACTTTTTTTTTTTTTTTGGGTATCTCAGTATTAGGAGGGTTGGGACCCCTAGCCCTCTAGTGAGAGAGCCCTTGGATAAGAGGAGACACCTTGGGTGAGGTTGAGCAACCGATTAGGGAAGAAGGTCTCAGCTGGGCAACGCATCTTCAGGTGAAGAAATGTGCCTAACCAGATTTGAACCCTACTCAATCAGGTAAGAACCAACACCTCTTACATTAAGGTAAGATATTGTTCTTCTATACTAGTTAAAGCACAAATCATTCATTTATGAGCTCCACCCATTTATAACCAAGCTTGGTTGTCCTTGTAAGATGCATGAAACCCAAGTAGACAAAATTTTACAAATGCATATGCTATTGGGACTGTTAATGGACGGGGTCAATCCTGAGCAAACCCTATTAGTTTGGTCCATTTAACTACTTGACCTAAAATTTGGGCACGGTGTTGAAGTCATCGTTGACTCAGTACATCCATCGGAGGAGTTGGACCAGTGGCATTATGTAGAATAGGATGGGTTTTCCTTTTTTGATTGGTTTTGGGTTTTCCTTAGGTTGTATTTTCTAATTTAGGTAGGTTTCTTGGTTACTAAATTAGGTTCCTATTTATATTGGTGAATTTAATAGAAATACACAGAATGTAATAAACGGTGGTTTGAGTTGTGTTCTCAATTCGTCTTTTTCGCTTCTCCCTCAACACATGGGTCTAGTCGATTGGCCACAAAATGATGCCCAACCCAGGCCTATAATGCACCTTTCGTGTCACATAGTCAACTGGGCTTTGGAAATATATTAGCCTAGGCGTGGCTTATTTAGTGGAAAAAATTTAGATAATGACTAATGAATTGAAAGAACGATCTATTTTGAATTGAACAATAAATGTCTTTCACATCCAACTATAGAAACGGGTGATCCTTGTTTTTTGAAATGGCTATTCCAAAGAAACGTATTTCTCTGTAAAAAAAAAAGTGTATTCGGAGAAATATTTGGAAGGGAAGGGAATATCAGGCAGTGGCAAAAGCTTTGTCTTTAGTTAAATTTATTTCTAATGATTTTTTGTTGCGGTCGGAGCAAGCAAAAGTCCCCACCCTATTGACATAGTAACTGGAAGTAGAGTGAAAGGAATGATCCATGCATATTGATATGTATGTTTCATAAGAAAATCAAACTTTCTTTTTTTTTCTTTTCTTATTAATTGTTTCCGATTCACCAGTCCTTATTGCTTCCGGCAGGAGCAATAATCAAATAAATTAAAAAAAATAAAACTATACGAGATATAATATAAAAACAAGATATAAGATACAAGAATAATTGGGATAAAAAGTTAGACTCGAGTATAGCCCACAAGCCTAAAATTGAGGCATAGGTTTAGCCCAACAACCCAGGGTCCATGTTGGAAATGGTTGGCCCAGCCATGAGCAACCCTAACTATGATTTCTATTTTTTCATTTCAACGGTTTCTTTTAGTGGTTTCTATGTAACTACCCACCTGGCCAAAGAGTGAAATTGTACGTTTTGGTATTAATGTGAAGGTCTACATCATCAAGCAAATAAATTCAATAGTAGAGTTTTCAAGCCCTAAATAAATTATGAAAGCGCCTGTCAGCCTTTAATGGATCGGCCCAAGCTGTGCATTTTAAGTTTTGGGGAAGTTAGCGGTCCTTTGAAATACTCGAGTTCTTATGGCAAGCCCGCACGTGGTGAAAAATTGTTAAACCCGGACTGGAGTGATCCAGGCTGAAATGCTCCACAGGGTACCCCACATATTTTGATGAACACATTGTCCATGGGCCAAGTATTCTAGCCCAGTTACCATATAGGGAAATAATTCGGTGATAACTAGTTCTCACCATATTTTTGTGAGAATTCTAAGTAAGACCAATTTATCACCTAATCCAAATCTTGCAATACACAGAGACCCCCCCTGATGGTCACATGCTCTACGTTTATGTCAGATCCGAATAGACTTGATCGGTGTATTGACTATACACTTATCTGAACAGATTGGACTTGTGGACCACGGATAAAGGAGTTAAGGATATGTGTTTGGGGCCAAACTTAATATTTGGAGTGGTTCCACATAAATCTTTTCATTTTCATAATCTCATCCCCAAATGGAATCCACAAGTGGGCTCCATAAAAAAGTTCTCACGGAAACTCGTGAGAACAGTTCTCATACGATTAAAACCTTTCGCGAAAAGGGAATAATCATGTGAGAACTATAGGAAGCAACTTTTGTTGAGCTTAACTCCAACAGAGGGACCCAACTCCAATCTTGCTTGAGCTGGGTTGGAATTGGGTTTAGGGTGATTTTAGGTCTTAAAGTTTCCACTAGTCTGGAATCTAGGATTGTCCTAGGGCAACCCAACTCAACCCTAACACAATCCACACATATTTATACTCCATGGATAGATCATAGATCACATGAGGCATATTTGCCATTGGATGTTAATTATGATGCAAAAAACACAAAGTAAATCAAAAGAGAAACACCGGGTAAGAGGAGTGTGTTCTTACGTGGCTGCTTAAGGTTCGAACCCTGGGTTTGTCATCTCTTTCCAAGTGTGTGGGCATCCTTCCCACTTTTGTGAGCTTTATTTTTCATTTGAGTAAGCTTTCTTCTCGTGTATATGAGCTCTCCGTTTGGGTCTTAAGTCCTTGGCTAGGTTATCAATATATATATATATCTCTCTATCAAAAGAGAAACACAAGAGTTTTATGCAGTTAAGCTAGTACTGTAGTTGCTTACGTTTATGAGGAAGCAATCTAGCTGGCTTACATTTATGAGGCAGCAATCTAGCTTTCTTCTTTATTGATCAAGAAAAATAAGAGCTCTCTTTCTCGAGTACGAGTAGTCGCTTGCACATAATTTTTTTTAAGTTCTTAATACGGGAAATAATTCTATGAGAACTAGTTCTCACGACTTTTTTGTGAGAAGCTTAAGTGGAGTCGATCTATCAGTCAATTCAAATCTTGTAATATAAGAGGGCCCCTCTGAGAATCACATGCCCCCAAATTTTGGTCAAATCTGAATTTACTAGACCATTGTAGCGACTGTACACTAATCCAAATGGACTGAATTTGTGGGCCATGGATAAAGGGGTGAGACATGTGATTGGGGCCAAACTTAATATTTGGGGTGGGCTCACATAAATCTTTTCATCTCCTTGATCCCATCCCCAAATGGGATCCACAAGTGGTATTGTAAAAAGTTTTTATGGTAGATGTCTGAGAACACTTCTCATGGGATTAAAGTCAAACCGATATGATCCACAAAATTTTTTTTTTTTAAATCTTCACATGGAATTCAAATCATGCACAAATGCTAGTTTAGAAAGAAGCCTGGCTTCACATTAATAAAAAAATTTGATAGCAAGCCAATACACAATAATTTATTTGGGTCCTTTTAAAAAGGTAAGATAGCAGTAAACATATTCCTCTTGATTATATATTCATCTTCTAAACAATTTCGAAATGGGGCCTAAGTTTTTGTGACTCTTCGAAACAAGACAAAATAAAACCATATTTTAAAATGGGAAAAGTTTTAAAATGCCAAAAATGCATCTTCTCTTCTCCACCAAAGGCTAGCACCTCCAATTGCAAGTTGAATGCTGGGAGTCATGGACCTCAGATTGCACCCAACAAAGGCATTGATCCTATAAGGATTTTTGTATTGGCTAATTTATGGGTTGGACAAAACTTGAGTCTATTAGTATTGTATTCTATATATCTTTAAATATGAATAATGGTTTGAGTTGCCGAATGCACTGAAATGAAAGAATCGAACAAAGAGTGACAAATTGAAGTGATTTTCTACGGATAATGTGGTTTTAAAAGGTCATAATTTACAAACCGAGTGTCAGATATGGGCAATACCGTTGGAAAGTTCATTTCAAGTAGATATCCGTAAAGCCCAAAATTGCCTCAAATTGAAGCTTAAACAAGAAAGTTATAGCCTTCGAAAGTTTGCAAAAAATGTACTAAAATTTCACCAGGGTAGCAATTTAATTCGACTGATCGGACCATTAATCCGACCGATCAGACAGGTGCAGAAAAGTTTGCCAACTTGCGATTTTTCAGTCTGATTTGAAAAGGAACTTGCTTGTTTCATACCAACTCCTTTCTTGTTTGAAATATACTTATGAGGCACGAAATTGAGGCTATATCAAGGGGTTTTCTCTTAACCCTAATATAAAGATCTCATTATTTTAAGTGGAGAATATATTTTGGAGATCATCTCCTCTAGAACTCTTTAATTGGAAAGTTGAAGGGCTGAAGTTCTGCTCTAAAGATTCTTATCTTCTACATCTCTTGTAGAAAATCTGAGGAGTTAAGCTAATAAATAGAAGGTGTCTAGTTAATTGGATTTGTAGCAGGTAATGACAAGCGGTCACTGTAGAGTGATTCTTTATAAGAGATTGACATTACAGAGTCATGCGGATGTCTATAAGTGGTTTATAACTACGTGATAATTCATAGTGTTTGATTATTAGTCTAGATTGGACTCGTGGTTTTTTCTTGGCTTGAGTTTCCACGTAAAATCTGTGTCTTCTTGTGGTGTGTGCTTTTGTTTGATTTATTTCCACTACGTACTTGATTGTTTGCACACATATTATTGTATTAATCCATTCTTGAGGGTCTCTCCTAAAATCCTTAAAATCTTATTAAGAGAATTAGCAGGAACCATGTTGTTTCAGGGCTAAATTTCATCCGCTACAACTAACATGAATATAGTGAATAAAGGTGGTGATGAGACCAGTGGGTTTGTCTTGGTGAGATGAGATGTATTTATGCAGGTGGGTCCGTGCTCAGTTAAGGTTGGTTGTAGGTTGTTGGAGTAGGCGGTGAAAAGATCAGGATCAGAAGTTGTGATAAGAAGAGCATAAACATTAGCGGGCAGGGATAGAGCCATGTAGAGTCCAACAGGGGCAATTGCTTCTCCTTAATCTCTATTTTTCCTCATTATAACTCCCTATTTGGCAACACTATTTTTTGCTTCTTATTATCTAAATGCCTAAAATATTTAGAGTTTAGGAAAATAAGATCGTTTGGCATATGATTTTAGCCTTTACTATTTTTAGACATACAGAGGTAAAACCTCTTAAAACCACATGCCCCTAAACTCACCTTCTCAAAATAAGATGGAAAAAAATAAGATGAGTGTTGGCCCATAAAAAAAATCTGCAAATGATGCAGTGAAGACATTACAAGCTTTGGATTATAAATTTTCAGAATTTTCAAAGCACTTGAACCTTATCTCAGCTCAAATCAGTTTCAGAAACTCTTTGCCAGCTCTTTGGCAATCATTACGGGACCTAACACTTCCACATGTTGAAGCAAGCTTCTATTCAACAAAATACTTTCAAGTACATTTAAAAACTACTCCTCAAGGATTCAGAGCAGTTGGACATCATTTGGATCCAAACTTGGTCCAGATGATCATATACTATGCTCTGTGGGTCCCTGTGCAGAGTGACATCCCATGAAGATCAAATTAGCTGAAACTCTTAGAGGAAGTTCAAATGATGCCCAAGACAGGCCCTACAAAATTTCGGATTGAATAGATATCATCGAACCCAAAAGCCACAAGCATGTCAACTTGGGGTCAGTCCCTCCCAAGCCATGTCACTGACCAAAGTCCTGCTTCCTGATATCCAAAATTGATAAAATTTGGGTAAATACTCCAAGATATCCCTGATGTCAGTTCCTCCAAGTTTCGAACCAAACCGAAGTCATTTCGGCCTCAAACAGCTGATACAAGGGCCCACTTTCATAAAAAGTCAACTGGAGGGTTGACCGACTTTCGAAAGTCAAAACAGTTTGAAACTTCTTTGACATGCTCAAAATAGTGTCAAGAAGCAACCCTCCAAGTTTTGTGGCGATCAGAGATCGTTCGGGCCCTAAACTGGCAAAAATGGGTCACACATACGAAAGTCTGAAAACGGGCCTTGTCCGTGACCGCGGCCCAATCATCAAGGGAGTTGACCAACTTCAGGTGGTCAAAACAAGCTGAAACTTCTATAACACTCAAAATAGTGTCAAGAAGCATCCTTCCAAGTTTCGTCAAGATTGGACTTCGTTCGGACCCCAAACAGGTGAAAATGGGTCACAAATGCAAAAGTCCAAAAATGAGCCTTGTCCGGACTGCGGCCTATTCATCAAGGGAGTTAACCAACTTCCGGTGGTCAAAACAAGTTGAAACTTCTATGACACACTCAAAATAGTGTCAAGAAGCATCCTTCCAAGTTTCGTCAAGATTGGACTTCGTTCGGACCCCAAACAGGTGAAAATAGGTCACAAATGCAAAAGTCCAAAAATGGGCCTTGTCCGTGACCGTGGTTGTTCATCAAGGGAGTTGCTCTTTGGGAACCACTACGGGACTTAATACTTCTACACGTTGCAGCAAGCTCCTATTCAATGAAATGCTTTCAAGTATATCTAAAGACCATTACTCAAAGATTCAGAGCATTTGGACGTCATTTGGATCCAAACTTGGTTCAGATGATCGTATACTATGCTATGCGGGTCCCTGTGCAGAGTGATATCCCATGAAGATCAAGTTAGCTGAAACTCTTGGGGGAAGCTCAAATGATGCCCAAGACAGGTTCTGCAAAATTTCGAGTTCAACAGACATCATCGAACCCAAAAGCCACAAGCATGTCAACTTGGGGTCAGTCCCCCCCAAGCCATGGGGTCACTGACCAAAGTCCTGCTTCCTGATATCCAAAACTGATGAAATTTGGGCAAATACTCCAAGATATCCCTGATGTCAGTTCCTCTAAGTTTCGAACCAAACCGAAGTCATTTCAGCATCAAAAAGCTGAGACAGGGGCCCACTTTCATAAAAAATCAACTGGAGAGTTGACCAACTTTTGAAAGTCAAAACAGGTTGAAACTTCTGTGACATGCTCAAAATAGTGTCAAGAAGCAACCCTCCAAGTTTTGTGGCGATCAGAGATCGTTCGGGCCCTAAACTGGCAAAAATGGGTCACACATACGAAAGTCTGAAAACGGGCCTTGTCCGTGACCGCGGCCCAATCATCAAGGGAGTTGACCAACTTCAGGTGGTCAAAACAAGCTGAAACTTCTATAACACTCAAAATAGTGTCAAGAAGCATCCTTTCAAGTTTCGTCAAGATTGGACTTTGTTCGGACCCCAAACAGGTAAAAATAGGTCACAAATGCAAAAGTCCAAAAATGGGCCTTGTCCGTGACCGCGGCCTATTCATCAAGGGAGTTGACCAACTTCAGGTGGTCAAAACGCGCTGAAACTTTTATGACATGGTCAAAATAGTGTCAAGAAGCATCCCTCCAAGTTTCATGGCGATTGGACTTCGTTTGGACCCTAAGCAGGTGAAAATGGTCTACAACTGCAAAAACCCGAAATTGGGTCTTGTCCGTGACCGCGGTTGCCGTCACGGACCCCCAGTGGACACTTCCTGCGGTTTTGGGCGGTTTTTCTCCACTACCTTTCGAAATCAAACTTCCCACAACTCCCCTCAACTCCCAGGAACCACCAAAAACTATCTGGAACCTCTATAAAAAGAAGGGTGTTTGAAGGAAGCACGGGAGGACATAAAGGAGAGAAAAATAGAGAATCTAACAAACACAGAAATATTCAAGCAAAGAAAAGCAGCAATCCCACGACCATTCCCTTCCTTCTTCAATCACCAAGGTGAACAAAAAAGATTCAGAGGAAGAGGAGAAGGGTGGGGTAACATTATGGACATACAGTAATGGCTACGCACGACTACGTAAAGGATAATGTTGTCATCTTTGTTTTTCTCATTCGGGGGGGATTTCTTGGCCATTACAGAGGTTGTGAACGAGCTCATTTGGGCCTCATTTTGTTCCTTGAAAATTATAGGTTCAAAATGACACAACTTTGGCTTCCTGTGATGCCCTCTTCGGAATTGAACAAAAGACAGTCCGTAAACAAGAATGATGAATTACAAAGTTTTCAATCGATTCCGTAGTCGAATTCGATCTTCTCAGTGGTCATCTAACACCCCAAGATGTCATGAAAATGAGTTTCAACACTTGAAAAAGTTTGGAAGAACAACCAGTACGAATAGCACAAAAAACGGAGGCGAACAGTGGCTTCACGGTTACTGTCTGCCAGTGACCGTGACCTCAGGCATTGACCGCGGGTCACGGTCACCCCCCCATATTTCCCTCTTTTTTGCTTTCTTTCCTACTTTATGTACATTTTCCTGTAAATTCCAAATTGAGATCATATCTAAGACTTGAGTGAAGGGTCGTAAACTTTGTAAACTTATGTAAACAACCTGCATTCTCGCGGTCAGGGTATTAGAACCCATATAAACAAAAGGGAACTCAATGATGAACTGTAATTGATTCCCATTCTTCTTAACGCTTGAAGTGCGTAAATGTTGGACATTGAATCCATTACACATTTCTACGCCATTTTTTAAGCGCGATCAATGAGCTGCTACAGTAAATCACGGTCATCACACCACCTTTTTTTTCCTTCAAATCTGAGATGGTAAATAAAGACCAAAATTGTTGGAGATGTGCACAAGATCAAAATATGGCCTTGCATTCAAATTTCAACCATTGAATCAACACCAATCTCGAGATATGTACAAAAAAGCGTGAGCTATTGGATTTTTTTAAAAAATTCTGTGGGCCTTAAATGCAGGATCCAAACTGTTGGCAATGTTTGGAGGGCTTAACAGGGTTATGGGGTCAATTTTCAAGTCTTGATTCCATATATATATCGAGAAATTTGTGAAAAACTTAAAAGTATTGATATAACATGCCCAATTTTGGATTATTCCACAGGTAATCCATTTTTTTCTTTATTATTATTATTTCTGAAACAATAAATCACGAACTAAACCATTAAAAATGTTTATAAGGTCAGTAATCATTAGGAAACTGAATTTTAGCTGTTGGATTATCGCTAATATTGAGATATTTACTAAAAAAGTGAATTATTTGCTATTTTTTAAAAAAATTTGTGGGCCTCAAACACAAAATCCAAACCGTTAGATCTTATTGGAAGGATGAACATGGCTATGGAGTCGAATATTAAGGCTTGATACTTTGTAGATCTTGAGAAATTTGTGAAAAAGATTCAACCATTGATTTTAAAAAGTCAATTTAAAATAGATCCTTATATCACCAAACACACATTTTGATTCTAACCTCTTTTCTTAATGCCTCTATTTTGGATAGATCTATATTAATAAGACTAGAGATGCCAAACAAGCCCTAAGAGAAGAAAATTTTAAATTTTTTATGGGCATTTTGGTCTTATGCGTTTTTACCCCGAATACTATTAATGCCACTAAAAAGATTCTTCACACTCAAGAGATTTTTTAAATTTCTAAGCTATGCTTGACTGTTCCCCCACTCTCCTCCCCTTCCCCACCCACTCCCCACCACATTCGCCCTTCTCTCTCCCTTCCCTCTAATCCCTCCCTCTTTTTCTCCCTCTCTCTCTTCCTCCCTCCCCCTTTCTCCCACTCATACTCTCTCCCCGCTACCCTCTCAACCATCCAAACCCCTCACAGCTGCCCTCTCCCTCTATGTTCTCTCTCTTTCTCTCACCCCTCTCTGTTCTCTCTCTTCCCTCCGCTGCTCAATCCCCCTGCCCTTGCCGTCCAATCTCTCGTCGAGAGAGAGAGAGAGAGAGAGAGAGAGAGAGAGAGAGAGAGAGAGAGAGAGAGAGAACATAGAAGAGGAAAGAGAATAGAGAGGAGGAATGATCATGGGACAACAGGGGGTTCGGGTGGAGGCGGTAGTGGGGGGATTTGGTGGCGGGAGAGAGATAATAGAGAGAGGGAGAGGGGGAGGGGGGGAGAGAGAGGGGCAGAGAAGGTGGGTGTCGGATGTGAATTTTGATCCCCTCAGTGAGGGGGATCACCATTCATTTATATATAATATTTAAAATTTGTATATCGAAATTAAGGATTCCAACTACCCTCAAAGCCGACGGATCACTATCCCTAATCATGGTTTTGGCCAGGACTCCATTCTTTGCCTAATGTCAAAGAAATAATGGGAGAAAATAAGGTGCGTTCCTTCTTGTCTAATGTTTCGCCGGCAACACATCACAGTTGTCCTTTCACCCAATTTGGGTCTCAGCAAAATATAGGTCACAATATGGCTCATATTATGGGTCTCATTGTTAGGTCCATACAGGGAGACAATCTATATTTTTAATATATGAGTAATTATAATCAAATTCAAGTAGAATAAAATAAATAAAAATAAAATAAAGTAGAAAGGGGGGAGGTGCCAAATATTTCAGAAGAAGATCAGTCCCATTCTTAGGAACCCCCTTCAATTCCCATGGCAAAAAGGTGTTTAAAGGCCAATTTTCAGAATGAAAATAATGATGAAACAAGAGAAGAAAGAGAAGAAAATATTTGGACCTGAGGTGGAAGAAAGAGAAGAAAATGTTTTTGAGGTGATTTTTTGTATTTTATAAGTTTTTGGGATTTTTTAATAAATTGGGCTAGAAGGGCCTAACTAAGGGGGTTCCTAGTTGAATTTAATCTAATTAAATCATGCTTTATTAATTATTGGATTTCTACCTTATTTTAAGGTCCTAAATAGGCCACATTCACTTTCCCAGTCTTCTAACGGAACAAAAAGAGTGATGAGCCTAACCTACTATTTTAAATTTAGAATCTACTTGGATAAACTAGATTTATGTTTCACTTAAAGGTTTAATGTAACTAATCCAAGTTTTCCAATTATTATTCTTTTTAGAGATTTTTTTGGATATCTTTTTCTTTGTTTTTTTATGTTTTCTATTTTTCTTTTTTTTGTAAAATGTGGAGATGATAAGAAAAGAAACGAAATGATTTTTTTTAATTTCTAAGGATGATGGTTGCGTGTGAAAGGGATGAATGCAATAAGTAGAAAAATGAGATGCATGGACATGTTACAGGAATGACCCTAATATAGAAATTAAAATAAATGCTAAAAAATGATGAAAGAGAACGTTAAAGTATGCGGATAAGGTCCGGATTTCATTGAAAAGGAATTGAAATTTTCAAGGGTTAATCTTCTTTTTAAAAGTCCAAGCAATCGCATTAGAAGAATCGTTTTCCACAATAAGATCACCGAGAATGGTTCTTGAAAAGCATCGAAGGGCCTTAGCTAACACCTCAACTTCGTTGGAATCACAAACACCCATATACGTTGAAAACATAAAAAGGACGTCACCTTTACTATTACAAAGAATACCTCCAATTCCAGCCGGCCCTAGCTTGCCTCTCGCAGCACTATCAACGTTAAATTTAAATACTCCAATAGGAGAAGAAGACCAACGAACAAATTTCTTTACCTTAATTGGGCCGCACCCCATACAAGCTCCGCAATTATATAAAATATCATTTAACTAAGATTGGAAAACTCTTTTCTAATCAAAGCCTACTTTACTATGCTTAGGTTAATTGAAGCAATCAAATCTATTAGGGAAAGACACACCTTTGAAAATTCTATCATTTCTTTCCCTCTAAATGGACTAAAAAACAACAAAAGGGATCAACTTTCAAAGAATACGATCACATCCAACAAAAAGAACTTCCATCCAAGACTTTACCACGTCTTTAGTTTTCTCCGAAAAACACCAATCAACTCCACATATACTAATGAAGTAACCCAAAACATTTGATTGCAAAGTCACAATGAAGTAAAAGATGGTTAATTGTTTTCGCCTCCTTTTGATACATCACGCAAATGTTTGATATAAAAGTCGATAATAACCCTCTTCTTCTCAATTTGTCTGCTATAGAAATCTTTACCGCAATTGCCAACCAATAGAAAGCCTCTACACGGGGAGGAGCTAGCCCTGATCAAAGAAGGGAACAAGAGGCCCTAAAACCAAGTAATAAGCTTTTACAGAGGATTCCCCGAATATGGAAGACTTTCAAATTAATTCGAAAATTCTTGAAATCCTTGCACCAAAACATGTTAGAAAGAAGACTCAGTAAATCCTTATATTGAATCTCCTCGGACAGGTGGAGACACCTTTTAAAAGACACATCCTAGACCATACAACCATCCTGAACCTCGTAGCAATCATTGACCGCAGACTTCTTGATGAATGCCACTCTAAAGATTCTAGGAATAACTGATAGAGAGGGCCCAATCCCATCCAATTATCTAGCTAAAATCTAACATCGCTCGCATTTTCCACCTCAAAACCCACCCTTTTTGACAAGACATTCCTCATATCAGTTGTAACTGTCACACCCCAAAAACTGGGCCGGATCCAAAACCCGGTTCCAGGGGTGTGAGAATTGGGGCTAATTAAAATTTTTCTAACATAAACAATACGAGCCCCAATTCCGGGTGGATCGAAGTCCTTTGTGAGGCTATACTTGGTGATCAAGCAATCATAATCATACGAGGAACTAAAATCCATACTCATCGCAAACGGATATCACATAACAACCATGTAACAAATCTCATTAATAATAAAATCAAGGTCAAGTACTTCGAAGCATAACAATTAAAGTTATAATTTCAAAACAAATAAATTTAATTAAATAAACTAATGGCCCAAAAATGGCCTTATTACATAATCTAAAGTTTTCGAACTCTGTACCGGACTAGGACACCTCAGATGATGTCATCGGTGCTCCACTTAACAACTCCGCCATCTGGCGGAATTTTCTGCATCGCCTGACACTCCGGTTCGGCATCGGTAACGGAACCTAGACACCAAAAGTAGTGGGTTAGATTGACGTAATTTGGCAAGAGGGTAAACTGCAAGCAATGGATTAATCAACTGAATTAAACAGAAGTATTCATTATGAGAAAAAATATATCAAATGTAAACCCTAATGGCATAAATGCACAGAAACGGGTATTCCCGCAAATAAATATACAGAAACGGGTAATCCCACATACAGAGAACAGAAACGGGTAATCCCGCATACAGATAACAGAAACGGGTAATCCCGCATATAATAACAGAAATGGGTAATCCCGCAGATAATTACAGAATCGGGTATTCCTGCAGATAATACAGAAGGCACAGCTGTATACTATAATTCACAGTACATGCTGACCCGATGGCGTACGTCCACCTCCGAACTGCAGTCGGTCAGATATATATACAAATATGTATATATTTACAAGTACATACATATATTGACGTAGAATGGATCATAATATGACACCCTTAATCCCAATATTCAAACCATTAACAATTTAAGTACTTAGACTTTTATAATTAAAAATGTATTATGAACGTGTGTCAATTCCAGTTTTCCGAGGGTAAGCACTAAACTATCGAACGGTCATAGTTAGTTAAATATACACATGAGAACTAATCGTATTTCACAATGGAAATGTAAGTTCACGATGCCGATATACTACTTTTGGTGCCTATCATGTGGTGCATCCCGAATCTCACATTTCCATTCTGCATTTAGTCCAATTCTCATCTAAACATTAAATTAACCTTTCTAAAAGACATGCTTAATCTAATCTAATTATGTATATTCAGTGTGCTTTACAAATTAGGTAAAAATGTTCAACTTTCAAATCCAAAGTTAAATAAATTCATGATCAAAAGGGAAAGGGGAATAATTAATTCTTTACTATCATTGTGTATAAATACATCTTATTTTTTTATATGAAACAAAAGGTATAAATCTCGGACCCCACTTTAAATCAAACTCAGATTAAAAATTCAAATTAGAATCATAAATACAATCTTTGTAAGGTTTATTAATTATCAAATACATCTTAGTTAATTTCAAATCAATCTAAATAAACATTAATCAAAATTACATAATTCTCAATTAAATTTATAAATAATCCAAGCTAAATTTCAAATAACATCGAAATAAAAATTAATTTAACGGAATCAAATCTCTATTAGCATAATAGAACCATTAACCAAGCTATAACCCTCTAAACATTATAATTAATATTCAACAATTCTAATAATCTCTATTTATATAAATATATATGTATATATATATTAAAAAAAAAAGGCTAACGAGCCCAGACCCGCACCCGGGCCCTCCAGGTAGCCGGCCCAGCCTAGCCAGGCCGGGCCGCTGCCCAACCGGCCCAGGCAGCGCCGTTGCTGGCGACTTTTTTTTTTTTTATAACATAAACAAATTTTATGTTGACGAAAGAAGAGAAGATCAAATCTCTAAGATTAATCCCAAATCACAGTATGAAACCTAAGCAAAAAAATCACACAAAAGTTTAAACCCAAGCGAAGAAATCCTAACAAAGAGCGTGTTAACCAACAAACAACTAAAACATATTACAAGTAACCAAAAGCTATCCACTTGCCTGGATCTTGAAGCCAAAAGCAAATCTAAATAACAAGCTTGACAGATCCAACCTTGGTTTTCCCCCAGAGAGCTTCTAGGGTTTGGTTGAAGAAGAGAGGAAGAAGATGAGAGAATGGGAACAACCCTAAGGGTTTATATTAAGAAGAAGTTTTTCTAAATTGCAAGGAATGGCTCCCTGCTTTTTAGTGGGTTTTATGAAATTTCAAAAAGAGTCCTTTGGCCTAAAAGGGTCCAATAACTCAGGCCCAATTGTGTTAATTCAATCTATTTGACCCTCTTAACCTTACTCAAACCCAACAAACCGGTATGACCCAATATAAAAATTTGGGACTTGACAGTAACATCTCCTACCGACACAATAGGACCTCATATACCCGATCTACGGTACCTAGAACTTGGATTAGGCCACCATCCCCACTTATTCTCTCCATACTTGGCAGATATGACCCTCCTCCACAATGCCTCCTTTTCCTCTCCAAACCTCCACCACCACTTAACCAAAAGAGCCACATTCTTACTTTCTAAACTGCCAAGACCCAAACTCCCACTCTTTTTAGGTTTAGTGACCTCACTCCATTTCAAGAGGTGCAGTTTCCTTTTATCGCCTGAATCCTACCATAAAAAATCTTTATGAATACGGTTCAGTCTCTCCACCATAACCTTAAGGCATCTTGAAAAGAGACATATAATAAACTGGGTAAAACTGGATTGAAAACAAGATTCTATGTTAATATGTTAATTTTTTATTTTTCTCAAATTTCTTTCTTTTTTCTTGCGAAATTATTTTACTTACATTATTGATTCATCATCCTTACTCCCTCGGGAGAAATTTCTAGCTCCGTCACTTTCCTTACTTTCATTGTTTTCTTTAGACGAATTCATCTTAGTGCCAATTGTAATTTTTACAAAAATTTTTAGATCTATTTAATCTTTCCTCATGTAATTGAAGGGATCCCATCAACTCATCAACATAAAGAACAGTCAAATCCTTAGACTCTTCAATTGTAGCAAAGACATGCTCATATTTTCTTAGCAAACATTATAGAATTTTTTCTACAACCGATTGATTAGACAAGTTTTCACCATAGGCTAACTGTTATCTATTTCACAAATTTTGAAACACCAGAGGATTAATCATGGATAGTCTCACTTTCTTTCATATACTAAGTTTCCAATTTCCTGCAATTTATTTGGAGTTTAATTGCCAATGCCTTGGCACTACATTGATATGCTTGTCACAATTTATCGTATGCCTCTTTTGATTTTGTGGTTATAAAAATTTTGGAAAAATTTGACTACATTGATATGCTTGTCACAATGTATCGCATGCTTCTTTTGATTTTGTGGTTATTAAAATTTTGGAAAAATTTGACTCCTTCACAGCTTGTTGGATGAAAAATGATGTCCTTGAGATTTTTAGTAGAAGTCCCAGCTTCATCATAACCTTTTTCTACCAATTCCCATACATTTTGAGATCTAAATAGGATCTTCATCTTTGCGCTCTAAGAATTATAATCAACACCTTTGAAGAAAGAAAGAGACAGTCATGATGGACTTACTGCTCCACTATTATTGGTTGCGCTGGTTGGGCGATGGCGCTAGATTCTCTAACCTGGGTCTAATACCACTTTGATAATTTAACGCAATGCTAGGGGGTGTTTTCCTTCTTTTCTCAACGGTTAGTTTGAGAAAAGGATTCTTAAGACTACCCACAACCACATAATACGAAGACAACTGGATGAAGATAACATTTCATTGATCACGATATATCAAAATGGATTTCAATATTCTTCTTAACCACTCACTATGAAAATGCCCAGTACACCATTGTAGTAAACAATGAAAATTCTGACTTATCGTGTATTTAAGTTTCACATTTGCAAATGGTTGTAAATGACCACTACCTATTGTGACAACCAGCCATTAAAGTGAAGTAATTGCCTGCTCGCTATAAAGATGCAATTACATGCATAAGAAAACAAAGGGTCACATACTAACTATAACCTCATTTTATGGCAAACTATTATGGCATTTTATTTATTGCATTATTCTCAACAAGTTGTAGGGTGATTCCAATTTCAGATTGGTTTGGAAGAGGAGATGCAATGAGTGAAGAAATTGATAAAAAAGGAAGGGGCTGGCGGAGAGATTGTGTCATGAGTCTAGCAAGCATCTGGTTGGAGGGTGTAGGGCTCTTAAGGACTGGATTTGTAGTGGTGCCATACAAGTTCTATTCCTGTGTATATAGGCGTGGCCCGACCTTAACTCTATATGAGGCTTTTTAAAATCGTGCGACAAAATTAGATTAAAAGCCAATGAGCAAAAGCATAAAATATCATGTGCATAGAGGTTTCAGTTATATGGGTGGTAAAGGTTGGTTGGTTAGTTAATGGGTTGTGAGAGGTAGTGAAAGAGATGAATGAGAAGATGATGGTGGTGTTCCCTGAAAGCAGGGTGTGAGATGGCGAGGATTTCTAATATGGGTGCAACTGGTTGTGCAGGGTGGAAAGCAATGGATTCTATTTGGATGAGAAAGATGAAGTGTAGAGGTTATTGGAGTGATGGGAAGAAGAAGATAGTGGTTAGTGGTGATAGGTGATTTGTGTTTGTGCATATTCTGATCTCAAATGCAGTGGGCTGATTGTAGATGTTGGATGCTTTCCAAAACCAATATTTTTGAAAAAAGAATTTAATTAATTTTAAGAGACACTTGAATGCGTCTTTTCAAATTATTTCAAATGTTTTAAAATTTGTTTTTTTTTCAAACCATATTTGTGCCCTTTAAATGAGATGTATCTCTTAGGCCCATTTTGAGTGGATGTGACCCAATGCTTAGTGATGCTTTCCAATTTTATAAATTAAAGTCTTTTTCAAATTTATGTAATGATGTTCAAAATATTGAGATTATAGAGTTTTTCTTTTTTATCATTATATTTTATTTTTTAAGAGCAATTCCATATTTTTTATTCTAGTGTGCAAACTTTGAATTAAACTTAAGCATTGTATCCTACGGACAGAATTTCATTAAAACCACCTCTATGCAGAAAATTAGTGTCCTTAGTAAAGCATCTTAATTGGTATGTCTTATCCATTTTTATTACTTTCGTAGATTAATTTCTTACCTTCACAATTACTCACTAATTATTTATTTTAATCATTTTATTTATTTTTTTATTGCACAGTCTTCGTAAGTATTTTCCCCAACGGTAGAGGACCTGGAAGGCTGGGGTAAGGAGTGCTTGGTTGGCTAGAAAGAAAATGCTCGAGCAGGGTGGGTTGGAGGGCTTTGCCGGTGAAGGTGAAGAGAGATGGTGTTAAGATGGATAAGCCAGTTTTGAAAAGTAAGGACATATAGTTGGTTAAAGACTGGAGTTACAGGTGGTGTTGATGAAGATTGGGTGCTGGTTATGTGAGGAGTGGTGCCGTGGTGATGGAAAGATGAGAATGGTGTTGTGTTTGTTTAGGAGGATAGGGAGAATGGGGGAGTGATGGAGAAAGATATTGACTGCTTGCATGGGTTTGTCTGGAATTGATAACTTCTGCTAGGTGGTGTTTAGATGTGAATGGTGATGATGAAATGGGTTCGAGTGTAGGTTTGTGAGGTGCAACGATGGACCCAGGAAATTTTTTTGGGAGGTCAATATAAAAAAAATATGAGGAAAAATTAAAAATAACCATTAAAATCTCAAAATCATAGGGTGAGTTTTTGAAAATTTTCAGGTTTGAGTGGGGGCTGCAGCCCCACTCAACTCTACTTGGGTCCGCCATTACTGCCGTGTAGACTCGATCGGTTGGGCTATTCTGCAGTAGAGTGTGTGACCTATGGAACAATGAAGATGAAGATGATGATGATGGTGATGTTGATTTTGTACAGTGTAAGTGTGTGATGGAGATCATAGAGATATGGGTGAGAGGTGTTGTTCAGGTGGATTGGATAGATGAAGAAGATGACTGTGATTAAAAACCTGGGTGCGAGGTGATAATGACGGTGGCTATTTGGTTGGTTCGAATTACTTCACTTGTTATCAAGTTCCATTCTTTCATAGTTTTCATACTTGCATTTTAGTTTTTCAAAATTATAATGATTTCATAGGTTTTTCTTTCACGTACGAGACTTCTCATTGAGAATTATGGTTAGTCTCTCCTTTCATTAAAAAAAAAAAAAGAGAACAAAAACAGGTAATAAGGGGTGTTGTATTGGGGTACTGAGCGTCAATCGAAGATTGTATTGTTCGAATGATGAAGAGTACTTGCCACTGGCAGTGCTTTATGCAGGCTCCTCTGCCTGATGACATTAAAAACGACTAGGTGCAGTAACAATTGGCCCCTTTGGACATTTTTGGCCCTCGATGAGCAATTAAGAACTTACAAACATGCCTTTCACCATGTCTATTTCAAAGCCGAAAAATTCGGCACCCAAATTACTTGCCCAACTTAAAAGAAAAAAAAAAGAAAAAAGAAAAAAGAGAAAAAACTTAAGTTGGAGAATTAGCAGTGGCGAGCCCACATTTTCTTTTAGAATAGGCAAAACTTTCTCTCAACGAGGAATCTAGAAAAGCATGAAAAAATTATTACATTATATCCAAAAATAATATTATTTTTATTACATCATAAAGGGTACAAAAAGTTAAAGACAAATAATTACATTATATGAGTTGAATAAATAAGTAGAGCCCCTACTTCACTTTGGAGTGTTACACTATCAACAAAAGTCTGGATCTCATCCTGTGGGAGTTGGGAGATTTTTAATTGTGGGCCCATATAAAGATGATCCAAACCAAAGATGAATCTCATCCCACTAGGGTTGTAAATGGTCCCATGTTCTCTGATTATCTGAAGGTTTTGACCCATTAATAATCGGGTCAGAGTTTTTATTTAAGTCTCAATAAGTAAATGGATCCTGTTATAAATCCTATTTTTGGACTGTAACTTAAATGGTTTTTTGGATCCACATTGGTTTCAACCTGTAGTCCCGAAACCCGATATATTTCCCAAATTTATAAAAAGTTTTCCTAAAAATTACCTTATTTCTAAAGTATTCTTTATATAGAACCAAATCAAAGCTCGAACTTGCCCATACATAGTTTTGATTCCGGACCTATCTCCTCTTAACATTCCGGTTTCGGATCCAAAAAATTAGTCTGGACTTCGGTTCCAGGCACATCCTCTCTTTTAACAGTTTTGGTTGTGGATCCAACGTGGACCCAGACCATAATCAACCTGTTGCGAACCCTACATCGCACCTCCCCTAAAGTCTCACATAAAACATCAGTTCAATGAATGTAAATGGGTCCCACCGTGTCACAACAACCGAGGATCAGGAGTCAGCAGGACTGGAGAGTTCTTGTCCCGGTCCCACCGAGCCTTCCAATAGAGCGTGTCCTGTTTCGAAAAAGCCCTATGCCCCCATGACCCCTATCCCTCTCTCTCTCTCTCTCTCTCTCTCTCGACTCTTCAAAGAGAACAAGTGTGATGGAGTCCTTCATGCGTGCGTGAAGATGCCTCTTTGAAAGGGTTTTCTTCTTCCAATCCCCAAATCGACCCTTTCTTCCCTCTTTCTTTCTTCTCTTACCACTGCAATTTTGAAGATCGCCATTGCTGCTTTCTCTCAAGGTACTCCTCTCTCTCTCTGTGTGTGTGTGTGTGTGTGTGTGTGTGTGTGTGTGTGTTCTTCAATTGCTTGCGCTTTTCTGTTTGGGAATTCCGTTTTCTGTTTGCCCTAATCCTCTCTTCTTTCTCATAAAAACCCAATCTTTCCTCACCGGTTTCTCTGAATCTGCCTAGGGTTTCATCTTTGCGCTATAATTCTTCTGTTTGCATCATCTTTTGATTGAAAAGGAGAGATTTTGGTACGAATCTTGGGTCCTAGAGAGAGAGAAAGAGAGAGATATGGAGAAATCCCTGTTGCTAGGGTTCTTTTGTTTGGCTGATGGTAGTGGGATTTTCCTTAAAACTCCTTTTTTAGATTGTTGGAACGATACAAACTCTTGCAAACAGGAGAAAGTCCGCATCTTTGCGTTATTGGAAGAATAGGTTGCATTTCTTTAGATGTGTCCTTATCACTTCTTTCTATGTCCTCTTTGGCCTGCTCAAGGGGCCATCAACATGCACAAAGAAACGTCTTCTCGACGGCGCGTTGCAAATGAGCCTATCTTAAGTTATCAGTTACCGATGCTATTCCTAAATGCTCCGGAATGCGCTCATTTCTGATTTTATCTATCCTTAGTTTTACAAATCCTTGGATTGAAGTATCTAAAGAAAAAAAAAAAAACCTTGGTTATAGGCCTAGTTTTATGATATGGTTTTGGACACCTTATTGGTCAAAGCCAACTCCTTTATGTATCGGCTGATACATTGGTACTATAGCAATACATGTTTATTAATCTAGTGATATTCTGGTTTATTTCAGCCTTTTCTACTTAACCAACAAATTCTAAAGTAGTTTGAGAACAAAAATTGTATATATATATATGTATGTATGTATTTATTCCATATAGGGTGTTGTAGACGTAAATAAAACAAGAACTTATATTATAAAGGTGGTGTCAGGACTAGACTAGTAATTCATTTTATTTTCAGACTAAATACATAGAAAGTCGGAAGCCTTCATGTATCGGGGGATACAACTAGGTTTAGCCGAAGTTTTAATACCATGGTTATAGGCAGCTTTTGCACATTAATCGCATGCATTTTTTTATATTGCAATTGATGCACTCAAGGAAATTTTCCAAGTTTTTAATCAAGGTAGCCTAACCACAAGGTATAAGCTAATTTGGTGAGCGTTATTAGAGTTAGGGGAAAATTTGATTGCACTGTTTCCAACTTAACTCCCGCAGTCCAGCCTTGAAATCGGGTTGAAAAGTTGGAACTTTGAATCACACTTAAATGGTTGGTGCTGGTCTGGACCTCTTGGACTCAATGTATCATTGTGCTCCTTTCTAAGTAAAAGTTTGTCACATCTACTTTGTTCAAGGAAATTATGTACTTTTTTTAAAAATTGATTGAAAATGAGTGAACCTTAAGGAGAAGCCCTCAAAGCATAGTTGTGAAATTCATTTCGTCTTGGACAAAATTTCCGATAAATTTTGTTTCGGTCTACATACCGAAATGAAATAGCCCTAAACAACTTTTTGGTTAAGATTTCAGTCAAGTTTGGTCGATTTCGAAAACTTTGTCCAAAATGATTAAAAAAAGATGTGTTTCAATTTTTTTTCTTAAAAGCCCCGAACCCCTGACACCTACCCTAAGTCTCTTTTAAACAAAAATAAAGGAATAAAGAAGAAGAAGAAGAAGAAGAAGAAGAAGAAGAAGAAGAAGAAGAAGCAGAAGATGAAGAAGAGGAATTCAACTTAAAATAAATTCCCTAATCAAATACCACTTTAAATAAGTCCCTAATCAAATTTATACATTTATATATATATTTAAATTTATATTTTTTCGGAAACATAAGTCTGAAAAGTTTCATACCAAAATTTCCGAATTGGCCAAAGATTTTCATTTGGAGGCCAAACTAAAATGGCGTCCGAAACAAAATTTACAGCTATGCATCAGAGGCAATTTTGTACTTTCTAAAGAATTATTTACTCTTGCTCTTACATTTTATCGCATACAGCTTTCTATGCTCATCCCAGTAGATTTCTTTCATTTACTATTTCAAGTCTTTCCACCAAATGAAGCTCTCATTACAATTATTGCTATTTCCAAGCTTTCATATATATATTTTTAAAACTACTTCTAATAAAGGTTTTTATCTGTCCATTTATTTTTGTACTCTTATATATGATCTCGATCTCTCTCTCTCTCTCATGTCTCTTCTTTCAAAAATATATATCTCCTATCTCAACGGCTGAACACTCGAAAGAAGAGCATGACAGAATATTTGATGTTGAAGAAGAGACATGGTGAAACTGCTCTCTCTCTCTCTCTCTCTTCATCTACAAACCCTTTTCAGCATAAGTCATAATCTTGATGCAGTAAGTTAATGTTTTTCAATTACAGTGATGAGAAATGATCTTCACCTTTTTCTTTATGATAATGACTACACATTTGGATAATTTTTTGCAACCAATGGCTTATAAAAATTTAGGGGATTTCAGTTTAGCATTTTAGGTAATCATATCATATTTCGTTGATGTATCTAAATTGACAGTATCTTGATGTGATTAGCAATGAAGATGAACTGAACTATAGTTGTGGCTGAGATGGATCCTTCTGAGAGTTTTTTTTTCTTTTTTTTTTTTTCTGGGAATTAGTTTAAGGAAAATAATACAAATTCTACTTAAACAGGCTTGGTGACCCAATAATATGTGGGCTGGGTTAGGCTTTACATTACTAACCTGATCTGAACCCGGCCGAACTGACCTTTCTGCCCGTAGTTGGAGCCTGAAGGCACTGTTTCAGGGTGAGGCACAAGCGTAATTTTTATAGCTTGTCTTCACGCTACAGCGTTATTAACAAAATAGATCCCACAAGCAATTTTGTAGTCTATGTATAAGCTAATTGAAGCTAAAGTTAGAGAACAGCCATGTAAGGAAAGAAATCTTATTCACAATTAATCACTTAAACCAAGGTATTAAACAAACTACTCAATGGTCTATACCTCCATTCAATAAATCCATATTACTTAGGCAATGTAATATAACATCAATTCCATGCATCTATTCATCAATCATGGCATGTAGGCTACAGCGGTATCACCCAGTTGCAAATTGAAAGCAAGTTACACATGCCCATGTTTGTTTGTGCTCGCTTAGCCATGAGTAAATTGCCTCGGGCTTTTTAAACTGAAGAAGCCATTTTTGCTGTCAAAAGACACGTCAACAGAGAATGGTTGCCACCTATTGCATCACATAGTGCCTTTCACCCTCATTTATATGTTTTCGGTATACTGTTTACTTCATTATATTTTATATGGCAATATGTTTTATTTGAGTTATTTGATTTTAAGGAGATTACTTATTCTTTTTATTCACTTTTAGTAAATAGTACTATTACATTTTTTTCATTAAAATAATATTGCAGAAAGTAGCTTGTGCTGATTAATAAGTCTTTGTGAATACAGGACTGTTCTTTCTATGCTCTTGTTTGCCTTCTTATGGTTCCTACCTGTGTAAAGAACACTAGGAAATAACAGAGGTGTTCACGGACCCTGGCAATTTGTTTGTGCAAAATCCTACTGTTTGGCTTCATCATGTCTGGTAACATTGCTTCACAGCCATTACCATCAACGAATAAGAGACCTGCAGCAATGGAACCATCTCCCAAGGCCCAATCTGAGTCTGTGGAATCTGTTAGGTCCAAGCTGAGGGAATCATTAGCTGCTGCATTGGCCTTGGTTTGTCAGCCAAAGAACAAATTGTTATCAGTAGGAAAGAGTGTTGAGAATGAGACTCCATCCACACCGAGGCAGGCCGGTGTGGACACTCAATCAGCCAAATCTGGTGGTACAATTTTGGATGCTGATGCATGCCATATGCAAGAAAAACCACGGGAAGCTTTTCCTTCCAACAGCTATGCATTCAGGAAGAGCTGCAATGATGGCCAGCACTCTTTGCATGAGAGCTTTACTAATGAAAGTCATTTCAATTCTACAAACATGGGGAATTTTGATGGGCAAGAATTTCATTCAAAGCACATTTCCTCTGAAAATGAAGTTTCGTTTGTCGATAACTTCATTTTAAAAGATGAACTTTTACAAGGAAATGGGCTCTGCTGGGCTTCCGATCTTGACACAGAGGATTCTGAGGAAAGGCAATATCATGATCCAAAGAGACCCAAAGTGGCGGAAGAAGAAATCACTAGGGAGCAGCAACAAGTGCGTCCTAGTCCACTATCTTTGGCAAATAAAATTGAGTCCGAGCTCTTTAAATTGTTTGGAGGTGTTAATAAGAAGTACAAGGAGAAGGGTAGGTCTCTTTTGTTCAATTTGAAAGATCGTAATAACCCAGAGCTGAGAGAACGAGTTATGTCAGGTGAAATTCCCCCTGCGCGTCTCTGTTGCATGACTGCTGAGGAGCTGGCTTCAAAGGAGCTTTCTCAGTGGAGGATAGCCAAAGCAGAAGAATTTGCACAGATGGTGGTCTTGCCAGATTCAGATGTTGATATCAGACGTCTGGTGAAGAAGACACATAAAGGGGAATTTCAAGTAGAAGTTGATCAAGATGACAGTGTCTCAGTGGAGGTTGCAGTCGGAACAAGTTCGCTTACTCAATTTCTATCCAGATCCAGTGTAAGTGAAGTTCAAATCCCATCCAAATCTACCGAAAATGAGTCTCATACTCCAGTAAAAACTAATGATACAGAAGCATCTAAAGGGACAACTGTCCCTGTTAAGGCTGATTCAGTGGATCAGAGTCATTCAGGTAAAGTGATCGCTCTTTCCCATAATGGGTCCGATCTTTTGCAAGAAATTATGGTAGATGAATTGAAGGATGCAGAGTTTCTTCCTCCAATAGTCTCTCTTGATGAGTTTATGGAGTCACTTGATTCCGAACCTCCTTTTGAAAACCTACCAAAAGACTCTAGGCAAGATTCGTCTGTTGTTGAGAGGAGTTCTGATAGCTTGAGATCCAAATTGGATTCCTCTAATGGCAGTTCATTAGAACCTGTGGAAACTGCTCCGGATGAGCCTGATAAAGTGCAAGCAAAGTACACAAGGACTGATAGCAACTTAAAATCTGGTGGCACCCATATAGAATCAGAAATAGATTCTAGTTTTGGTGAAATCAGGGGTGAACATGTCTGGGAAGGATTAGTTCAGTTGAATATTTCTGCAATGGCAATGGTTGTTGGCGTCTATAAAAGGTGTGTTGCCTTTTTTCTTTATTGCTTTGTTTCGTTACAATTTTAAGTTGTCCCTTGTGATTTAGATTATTGGTGCAATACAAATGTCTACTTAAGGGTACTGATTCTGGACATTGAGTTTTCTGTTCTTTATATGCATTTAGCACTGTGTAAGGTTGGGACAAGAATAACTCTTTCAATGTGGATGCTGCAGTGTTGGCAAAGTGGAACTACCATTTTACAGACGCATCTTTCTGTGTGCCTCTGTGTGTGTATGTGTGTGTGCACGCGTGCGTGCGTGGGTGTGCGTGTGCGCGTGCGTGCATGCGTGCGTGTGTTTTCCGTTATCTTTTAAAAGATATCACTTTTTAAGGGCCCATTCAATGGAGATGATTCCACAAATGTTCCGTCTTTAGAAGATGCCATTTTGGATCATTTTGTCCATTTTAAAATGCCTTAGATCATTCACATGCAGTCAGTTGTGATTTTCTTTTATTTCAACTATTTTTCTAATTTGAATTCCTTTTAAAATTTCTACTGTACTCCATACATTGTAATCTATAATCTTCATTCTTTAACAAGGTGCAATCATCTTGGGATTGTGTGTCATTTGTTTTCCATTATTTTATAGCTTTGCAATTTTTATATTATGTAATAATGAAATTCTATCATTATTTTAGAAAACTTAGTAAAAATCATCGGATTCATGTCATTTAGTTGGATTGCTGGTAGCATTTGTGGGTATTGTTGCATGGATTGCTTTGGTTGTACTGAGTTTCTCAGATCTGCACTTGGAGCTGAAGGGTTTATCTGTCATGGTTGGAAAAGATGCATATATGTACTGTGAAAAATTCAGTCAATCGACTTTTTCCAGTTTTGATGCACACGAAAATGGTCATGCTTCAGACATGCACACGATTTTTTTTTTTTTTTTTTTTTTTTTTTTTGCTTTTTAGGTCTACCACTGTTGTATTTTTTGTTGTATGATGTCTGATTCTGTTTAATTAGGGTTGTAACAGAAATCATGCTTGTATGAGTGACAGATGGGCCAGGCCCAGTCTTGGCCAAGCTCCCTAGACTACTCAGAGGGCCTAAAATTCAGGCGCAGATCCTAATTCCCAACTATCAGCCTATAGTTTAGACTTGTGCACCACCCATGTGCAAATTATTTAGCTAGGGAGCATTTCAGATGCTAGAGTTTGGTTTATCTTTTGACTATCCTCGCTTTCATGAAACACTTTTTTTTTTTAATTGTAACTTTGTATTCATCAAAAAAGGTGAATCAATACAGGAGGGCCATAGGGCCCATTAAAAAACCATCAAACTATGAACACTAATTAGACTGCTGGCAAAAAACCCATCAAAGAAACAGATCTATCCCGTGGAATTGCAAAGCAACAATAGAAACAAATTGAAGGAGAGAGCCCCACAGGAGGCATGCACACCGAAGGCTTCAGGTAGGAGGCATGCACACCGAAGGCTTCAGGTAGTAGCTACCTCTTGCCAATTTTGTGATGATCATATAGATGGGATACCATGAAAATGGTGACTGATATAGACACCTGAGAGACAGTTGTGAGTTTTCAACAATCAATGAGGATCTCCTTAGGAGGCCTGGCCATAAAAAACACCTGGAATTCCTTCCTTCCAAGTTATCCCAAGAGTAGCAAGGAAAGAAGAAAACCACAGTTGCTTTCCTTCCCAATTGATTTCTTCCAAGCCTGGAGTGCTCTAAAAGTGTGTGAGGGAGCGAGCACCCAGCAGAAGCTGAACCAGTTCCACTTTAAAAGGGTGGAGGCACACTTCTTTTTTGGTTTTCTTGTTTTTGGGTTGCTTAGACTGGGCTCTGATTTTTTGGCCTTGTAGCTAGGTATGGCAGCACGTCAGGTTAGGTTAGGGTGTTGCCATACCCGACCCAATTGACATACAATCCACCCAACCCTTCCCTTCCTCTTGATGAGTGTTAGATGTTTAAATGCAAATCTGCCACGTAAACTTTCATTAAACTCCATACCTGCTCCTTTTTGACAAGATCACGATCACAGAGAAGAGATTTTGAATTCTCTTGAGAATGTATTAATTTTTTCTCTCTTTCTATGGAGATTGTACGTCATTATATAGATATTTACAAGCCTTTAATCTAGGCTCTAAGAAAGGAAAACCATCTAATTGTATCAATCACTAATCTAAGTTAAGAAAGCAATTAATTGCAACAATTAATTTTCTAAGAAAGAGAAGTTAAAGCTGTCTTAATATTGACCAAATCAATTTCACGTGAGATATAACATTGATGGGCCTTGGGCCTTGGGCCTGTTTAACACCCCCCTCAAATTGATGCGGGAGAATCAACAAGCATCAATTTGTCAACCAAGAACTGATGGCGTGGTCGTGGAAGGCCTTTGGTGAAAATATCAGCAAGTTGAAGGTCAGTGGAGATATGTGGCAGGCTGATGACATCACGTTTAAGCTCATCACGGATGAAGTGACAATCAACCTCGATGTGTTTAGTCCGTTCATGAAAAATCGGATTTTCAGTAATCCGAATAGCACTAGTATTATCCGCATAGAGGGGGGCAGCGCCGGCTGGTGGAAAACCAATGTCAGAAAGCAAACCACGGAGCCAAAGAATTTCTGAGCATGCAGCAGACATGGCTCGATACTCGGCCTCGGTAGAGGATTTGGAAACTCTTCCATGTTTCTTGCATTTCCAAGAAATGAGACTATCACCCAAAAACATACACCATCCAGTCGTCGATCTGCGAGTATCTGGACAACCAGCGCAATCAACATTGGAATAAGCTTTGAGAGTCAGAGGATTGTTGGATGGAAAAAACAACCCATGAGTCGGTGTGCGAATAAGGTACCGAATGATGCAGCGAACAGCAGCCAGATGAAGGTGACGAGGAGCAGTCATGAACTGACTCATCAGGTTGACCGCATAAGAGATATCGGGTCGAGTGATCGTGAGGTAGATCAAGCTACCAACCAATTGGCGATAGGCAGTAGGATCGGAAAGAAGATCACCTTCTTCGCGACTGAGTTTGACATTCAGTTCTACTGGCGTATCAACAAGAGCAGAATCAGTAAGACTAGCCAAGGCGATGAGATCAACAGTGTATTTGTGCTAATGGAGAATGATACCTTTAGGCGATTAATGAACTTCAAGACCGAGGAAATAGTGGAGAGGGCCAAGATCCTTCATTTTAAATGACTCACAAAGAGACGCTTGGAGCTTCTGAATCATTCCGGCATTAGGACCGGTAATGACGATGTCATCAACATAGACAAGGAGTATAGTGATCCCGGATGGAGCATGATGTAAAAACATAGAAGGATCATACGGACTTGGATGAAAATCCAAGCGGAGAAGAGCAGCTTGAAATTTCTCAAACCATGCACGAGGAGCTTGTTTTAGACCATAGAGGGAGCGACGAAGTTTAGCAACCATACCGGGGCCAGATGAGCATCCCTGAGGCAATCGCATATAAACATCCTCTTTGAGATCACCATGGAGAAACGCATTTTTGACATCCATTTGATAGCGAGGTCAAGATTGAGATGCAGCAACAGCAAGAATAGTGCGGACGGTGGTCATCTTGGCAACCAGAGCAAAGGTCTCATCATAATCAATGCCATATTCCTGCCGATTTCCAAGAGCAACAAGATGTGCCTTATAGCGATCGAAAGATCCATCAGCTTTTAATTTGAGAGAAAAAACCCATTTACAGCCAATAGGTTTGACACCCACAGGAGAGGGTACAATATCCTACGTATGATTTTGTGCTAACGCATCCAATTCATCTTGCATAGCCTTATTCCAACACGAAACTTGCACAGCCTGAGAGTATGATTGTGGAATGGAAGAAGAAGACAAAGTGGCCATTAAGGAAGTATGGGAGAAGCCATAACGGTTTGGCGGGACCGAAATCCGAGTGGAGCGACGCAGTAAAGTATGGCCGGAATTGGATGCCGGACGAAGATCAGGAGGGGGATCCCTAGGAGGTGCTGTGCTGTCCCGTCTGTGATACACAAAATTAGGATTAAACCGAACAACTGACGAGTCTTCAGAAAAACTAGGTAATGACACAAAAGAGGAGTCAGGAGGATCAAAGTATTTTTGAAAAAAATACTGATGTTCAAAGAAGACAAGATTCCTAGAGATACGGAACCGACGAATGTGAGGATCATAGCAAAGGAACCATTTCTGGAAGGGTGCATAACCTAAAAACACACATTGAGCTGATTGTGCTGTGAGTTTTGTCCTCTCAGAAGGAGGCAAGTGCACAAAACAAATGGAGCCAAAGACATGAAGATCATCATAGGATAGAGTAGTCTTGAACAAACGGTAATATGGGCTTTGATTCTCAATGGAGGGTGATGGCATACGATTGATAAGATGAGCTGCTGTAGCCAGTGCCTCAACCCAAAAACGAGTAGGAATCGAGGATTCCAGAAGAAGGGAACGAGTGACATCAAGAAGATGTCTATTTTTCCATTCAGCGATTCCATTCTGCTGGGGATTATAAGAAAAAGATCGTTGAGAAATAATGCCTTTGTTTTGCAAAAACTGTTGAAAATCAGAGGACATATATTTCCCACCAGAATCAGTTCTCAAGATTTTAATGCTGGTGGAAAATTGATTTTCAACATAAGCCAGTGGCAGTAATTGGTACATGTCCCCCATTAGCAGTTTGTATTTGAAGAGGGCCAGTGTAACTTGTCATATTGGAGAGAGGAGTGTGGAAATACGTCATATGATTAGACGCCCCGGAATCAAGAAACCAAGTGGAAGATGAGGGAGACTTACCGGATAGACCAAAAGCAGAGAGGGCATTGATAATCATTTGTTGAACCAATTCAGGAGTGAGAGATGAGGAGGACCCAGGCTGTGGGGTTGCAGATGTAGGAACAGGCATAACCGAGGAAGCCACATAAGCATGCGGAGTCTGAGACTGTGGAGTAGGATATTGCGATGTTGGAGACTGTGAAGTCTGATATTGTGTTGACTGATGTGGAGGACGGCGGCGACATTCAGAGATGATATGGCCCGACTTTTTACAGTAACTGCAGACTTTTTGTTTGCATTGAGATGCAAAGTGCCCAAATTTCTGACAACTGTAGCATTGGGTTTTGCTCAAGTCTCGAGGCTGAGAAGTTTTATTTGCCGAGAACGCGACTGAATTGGTTTTAGTCTTTTGTTGAGTAATATGAGCCGAGGTCGTAAGGCGTTGTTCTTCGCGTAAAAGCTCATTCAAGCATACATCCAATGAAGGTAGGGGCGACCGATTCATCAGAGCAGATCGGACACTTTCAAATTCATGCCGTAGTTTCATCAAAAATTGATCTCGCTGACTAGATGCCTGAAGGTCTTGAATTACTGTCAACACATTGTCAGCCACATCCGCATATTTAATACTATCGTATTCCGACCACAGTGTACGGAAACCAGAATAGTAATCTTGTACTGACAAAGTCCCTTGGGTATATTCAGCAATAGCACATTCAAGATGGAACTGTCGCGCAGAGTTATCTTGATGGTATACTTTCTTCAAATACCCCCACATGGCTTTAGAAGTGGGGTAAGGCTTGAGATTCATTATCAGATGAGGCTCAACAGAGCCCAGAATCTAGGATTTGATTTTGGCATCTTTTGTATGCCAAGAGGAGATCTTCTTTTCATCCTCAGTGGGTTTTAGGGTCAGCACCAGAAACAAAACCCCACAATTCCTTAGCTTCGAGGTAGGTTTGGAATTGAAAGGACCATGCAGGGTAATTTTGTCCAGTGAATTTGATCAATGTAACCTCAGATTTGTCCATCTCAATGTTAGATTAAAATTGATTTTGGCCAAAAGAGAACAACAGGAAAGTATCACGTCCTTGATTTCAGGGGAAAAGATAGCACGTGGACCCCACCAAGTGATCTTAAGACAGATCAACGACAGGGGATGGAAGGGTAGTCAAATGTCGCTACTGCTGAAAGAGGTCTCACTCAAAACGGATCAAAATCTACAATTTTGAACAGCTAAGATGAAATTTGTTGGACAAAACTGAAATACTAAAAGAGATGGTAGATGGTCTACCTCTGATGATCGAAAAAATCTGAAAAAATGTCCAAGAATTCCAGGATGGGAGGGTTTGCTGATACTGCAGTGTTGATCAGAGGTGGGCCTCTGATGACTTGCTCCAAGTTGCTGACGTGAATGGTTCCCAGAACTTAAATCTGTCTTCTGATTTCTCTGTTGAGTCAAACAAACGTCCACAAGGCTCTGAATCAACTGTCGATCAAGATAGAATGATGTCTGTGATGAACTTGGGCTGATCTGTGGTGGGCCACAGCGATCAGATTTCAAGATGTAGATGAAAAACTATGTTAACATGCACGAACAATCAACGGCAGGATGCCAATGACTGTTATCACCAAGATTCAACAAACCAGTTGAAGAAGAAGACTAGAAGAGAAGGGGACTGTAGATCAGTTCTCTGATACCATGACAAAATCACGATCACAGAGAAGAGATTTTGAATTCTCTTGAGAATGTATTCATTTTTTCTCTCTTTCTATGGAGATTGTACATCATTATATAGATATTTACAAGCATGTAATCTAGGCTCTAAGAAAGGAAAACCATCTAATTATATCAATCACGAAAGCAACTAATTACAGCAATTAATTTTCTAAGAAAGGGAAGTTAAAGCTGTCTCAATATTGACCAAATCAATTTTACGTGAGATATAACATTGATGGGCTTTGGGCCTTGGGCCTTGGGCCTGTTTAACACTTTTGTGATGTATCGGAAAGATGAAATGGTCCTTATTGCTTTGCATGTAAAAAGGAAATTTTTTTCTTAGAAATAGAATCCTTGATGACTTGGTTCCTAGTTTTAAGGTGCATAATTAAAAATTCTTAACTAATAGGAAAGATACTCTTGAATGCCTAATCTAATGGACTTTGCACTTAAATAAGTGTAATGACGGCTTGGGGCAGTAAGATTAACCTGAACCCGCCCTGAACCCATGACAGTTTTCACCCACATACGTAAGCCGACCCTGAACCCAGTGAAACTTCTACCAAACCTGCAGGTTGGGTCGGGTTGGGTCCCCATTTTAACTCAAACCATTCTCACCCCTACTCTTGCTTTCAATACTACTCCTATACTGTATAGGTTCTCTTTTAATAAAAGTTAGCATCCAAAAAAAGAAAAAGAGAAGAAGATATTGGACCTTGACAATTGTTTGCTCTTGATGATCCATTGACTTGTATGGTGCTTTTGATGATTGATTGCTATTGATGATCCATTGACTTCTATGGTGCTCTTCATGATTGATTGTTGATTTGATTTCTTCTTGCAGTGGCGAAAGAACATCCACAAAAGACTGGCCTAGCTTGCTTGAGATCAAGGGACGAGTTAGACTCGACGCATTTGAAAAGTTTGTCCAAGAGCTTCCTATGTCTCGAAGTCGTGCAATTATGGTCTCTCTCTCTCTCTCTCTATATATATATATATTTATATGAATTTATATATGTATATAATATTCTTATTGAGCGGTCCTCACATAGGTCAATCCTTGGACCAGGAAGTTCTCCTAAATGTGGCGAGGCCTTCAAGATCATCACCAAGAAAATCTGAGAAAATCTGTTGTGTTGGATTGGAAAATTTCCCCTTAAAATGCAACTGGCCTGGGCATCACTTGGATAGTAGTGATTTTCACTATTGGTTAAAATCATCTTGCTTCTTGATCTCTCATTTTATCTGGATGTGAAGGTCATCAATTTCAACCCATTGGTTGATACAAGTAAATGTAATAATGTTGAGGCCATTTGCTATTTGTGAAGGGATGCAATAATGGAATGGTTTACCTTGGCAAGAATTGGGCCTGCAGAACTTCTTTGCTAACTTGCATGGCAAACTTAGGCCCACAAAGCTGCCTTTCTTACCTGCATCATCACTCATGGCCAAGGCACTTGTGTATCCTCAATCATCATGATGCGTTTGTGTAAATTTCCTGATGAAGGTATATCAAAAGGGCCAAATGTGATTTAAGTTGAAAAGGGATTAGGCATTTTTATCTCGTACATTGATCTGGGGGAACTGTTATAACTGTTCTGTAATGGGACAATGCACTGTGGCTGGTTAATTTAAGCACTTTTTAAAATTCCAGTGCTGTAAAGTTAACATGATCCTATATGGAAAATTTAGTGAGAACTTGTTCAGTGCTGTATTGATGGGAATGATCCTGCCGCACTGTTATGGTCGGGTCTAGTCAGTGCTCAGAACACGTAGTTCATAGGAAAATATAGCAATCTTTTGTGTATGGTCCTCCTATGTTGATCCTGCAACCTGTGTAGATGTTCCATAGCGGGAGTTTGCCTAAACCTACACACTAGATGTTGTAAATGTAAGGAAGCATTTCTTCGTTGTTAGTATTAGTGTTTTCTATACCATTAAAAGATAACACTATTAATATTAGATAAAGAAGATGAAGAAAGTATTAATGTTTGCTATATGGTGCAGTTGAAATTTGCCAAACCTTGTTGTACTGTCTTCTGTGAACACGTAAAACGATAGGAAAGAGCCTTTAAAATTTGTTCTTAAGCCATCAAGGGAGTGAGAATCAAAATAGCGGCAGCGGTTGGTGTAGTGGCTGGCTGCCGAAGCGCTATGTTGTAGGCATTACGTAGCGGTAGTGGCGCTATTTAGCGGGTAGTGGTGCGAGTGCGATTTGACAAAATTATAAAAAAAACTAAAAAAATCCAGAAAATCCTGAATATTTTAAGTTTTTTTCCCTCAAAAGTATCCAAGATAAGGGAGCGTAGCAGTCCCCTTGTGTTTTGTTTTTGTAGATTGAAAGAAAGTAATGTTACGCACCCAACTTGGAGAAGAATTGTGTTAAAAATGGAAGAAAAGAAGTACAAAGAGAGAAATGGGACCCTTTGAAGTCATCGGCTACTTTTTATAACCAGCTGCTCCATAGTGGTGCTAACAATTAGATAGCGTAGCGGCAAACCTAGCTGCTACATAGTGGCACTAACACTCAAATAGCATACCAACTCTTGCTGCTACGACCGAGCGGCCGCTATTTTAATCCATGTAAGGGAGCATTAGATTCTTGAATGTCATCGCAACTTAGTAGTAGAGTTCTGTATGAGTTCATTTTACTGGATGTATCCATGTTAGTGTATCCATTTTCTAAATAATGGCTACTACGGGAGTGATCACTGTTTTTTAACGATGCTGGTTTCGCAGGTTGTCCAATTCTGTTGGAAGGATGGATCCCCGGAGGACGGACGGTTGCACCTGCTTGAGGTAGTGTGCTTATTAAATCCCATCTTGTTGCTCCCTGTGCCTTATCTTCAATTCTTCAAACGAATTCCTTTTCTGTGCAGGTAGCAGATTCATATGTTGCAGATGAAAGAGTTGGCTTCGCAGATCCTGCCCCTGGCGTGGAACTCTATTTTTGTCCACCCCACAGGAAAATTATTGAGATGCTTGGCTTGCACATGCCAAAGGAGCAGTCAGTCTCACTTAGTTCTATTGAAAATGGTCTGATTGGCATTGTTGTTTGGAGGAAGGTCCATGTAACTACAAATTCACCCAAGATGTCCTCATTTCAGAGGCAAAATTCAAAAAAGCAGCATTCTTCTTTAAAGAGGCAGCAAGAAAGGGATGCCATTGTCAATGCAAAACAACACAATTCTACCGTCCCAGTTGGCCCACCACTTATCAATCCTAATCCTCCATCGGAAGATGATCTCATAGATGACATCCCTCCAGGTTTTGGCCCAGGAGCTGCATCTGGGAGGGATGAGGATGACCTTCCAGAATTTGACTTTGCTAACAGCTCAAAGCCACTGGGCTCACAGTTTCCAGTGCCCAATCCCCCTCAGGGGTCTCAGATGGGCACTGTCCACCCTCGGGTTCAACTATCACCTCAGCCCACACATCAAATGAGGGAGTTGATAAACAAGTATGGGCATGGCAAAATGAGTGCCAATGAGGTGAACAGGCAACCAAGGCTTGAGACCCAGCCATGGAATGATGATGATGATATACCTGAGTGGCATCCCCACCAAGATACCCAACCTCCACCTCCACCTCCATTGCATAGCTTTCAGCCGCAGGCTCCACCAGGCCACCTTATTAATCAGCAGCTATCAATGATGCCTGTTCAGCAGCGCCTGGTGCCACTTGCGATGCCATTACCTCTGCATTTGCAGCCTTTGAGGCCTCAGATGGACTCCTTGCAGAGCCAACAAACCGTGGCTGCACCTTGGCAAGTTGGTAGTATGCCGTGGTCCCCTTTACCTGGTTCAAATGGGTCTGATATAGGGTTCCGGGCAAATGGTGTGATGCAGCCATGTCATTTTGGTGGCCAGTCAACTGACGGCCAGTTTCAGAGGACGCCTGGATATGGAGTGGTGCCACATGGAATGGATTGGAGACCGGACATACCGAGGAGTAGAGGGGTTTAGTTTTTATATGATGTAATCTCTCTCTCTCTCTCTCTCTCTCTCTCTCTCTCTCTCTCTCTCTCTCTCGGTTGTGTATATTATAGAAGCAGTCTGTAACTGTAATCTTCAGATAGAATATTGTTTACTGTTAGTTGTTAAGAGTAGGCGTTGGTTTAGAATGATAATATGGGTCTTGTACCTCAATAAGACTTTTGAGGCTGCAATTGATCTCGTCACCATCTTCAGTATGTCCAATCTTATCTATCTGGGAATGTCTATTTTGAGCTTTAAAAATCTCCCAATGAATTCTTAAACACAATGATTACATGGAGCAGATTGAGATGTATTATGTCCGCATCTCCCTTGCTCTTGGATATAGTTGTTATTTGCGGCCGAGATGCACTTTGTTTTTGTTTCCTGCATAAACATTGTTTTTAATTCCTGCAAAAGCATTGCCATGCATATGACTTTGTTCTATATCATTAACGATACTTTGATTCCTTATTACATCATGATACAAGTTCTTAAAATGCAATATCAATTGCCTAGTTGTAGTGATTATGTTTCTATTTTATCCTTGCTGCATTCTAGTTTCCTATTTTCTTTTTTATCTCGCTGCATTCTAGATTCCTATATTCTTTATTTTTATTTTTATCTTCTGGTAATCTAGGATATCAGGTATCCCACACCGGTCTGAAACCTCCCGCGGGTTATTCAATTATGATGTGCAAGGACTGTTTCCTATGGGCATATAAATGATTGTAAATATAGTATACGGATAATGCAAGGGATGAAAGTTGAACTTTAGACCTTGGGGAGAAAACCAAGGCTCAAACCAACCTTGCTAGTTCCCATATTCTAACTATGTTTTGAAAGAAATGGTCCCTCGAGATGGCTGCACTGTGATATATGACCGGGTCACTCTGGACATTCTGCTTGTTCTTCTTGAAGGGTCCTAATGCGATGGCAATGATCTGTTAATAAAGATGATAGCTGGGCTATATATGCACAGTGAGGATTGAAAGTAATGGATTGGATCGCCAAGTAATGGTTTTTCAGCAGTTCATCTACGGCACATATTACTAGCCGGATGGTCTTGATTTATCCTCTCGCTTTCTATGTGCACAGAGACGTGATGTCTCTTTTGGGCTAAGTTGCTCGGACCACCCGAGCCTACTTTGCTTAGTCTTTCTCATATTTCTCAAGCTCAATATTGGCTCGAGCTCATCATGAATTTAGCCACTTGAGCTCAAAACTTGGCTCAAAAGAATTTACTTCCCTGCTTGGATAATTCACTTGTAAAGTAAAATGAAGTGAATATTCAAATTAAGAGACGTAAAAAGAAGAGGGGTCATATTAAAAAACATCAAATTTCAAAATTCAGCTTGGTAGACTTTCTGTTATTTTGTGGTATGAGAAGGAACTTTATATATATATATATATGGATAAAAAGATGAGGACTTTTTTTATTGTTTAGTGGGATGAGAGATTAACTTTTTGACTCTTTTTTGTATAGAAGGTAGATGTGATTTTTGAAGTTTGGACTTGTGAGGGCATGGTGCTCTTTTAAGGAGAGAAAAGCCCCACAGCTTCTTCATACTTGTACTTTGGGATAAAAAACCCAATATGCCCCTTTTGTGATACCACACTTTTTTTTTATCGCAAAAATTTACCATACGCGGTAGTTGATGTCAATCACAGTTCTTTTTAGATGTTTTCTTTATCTACCATCTTACCATTTTAAAGTTTTGGATCACATGGATGGCAATGTTTGATGAAGAACAATTTCGCCCTTCATAAAAACTTACCTCCTACTGAATTTTTCAATAAATGGGCATTATAGGACCCTTAAAATTTGAAGCCTTTAAATTGAATGGGGCTGGTTTTTCCCCCAGTCATGATCATGAGACTTAAAAGACTTTCATCTCTCCCTAATCTCACTAATTTGTAGGTGGGCCCACAAAAAGATAAATAGCAAGCCTAATTTGCGCCCACTGCAAAGTAGTTCACAGTGCTTTCCATACCTTAGAAATAGAGGCACTTGAAATAAAGAAGAAGACCCATTCTAGATTTTTTGGGCAGTCACTCTACAATCCACACCATTCATCAAGTGGGTTCCACCATAGATGGAGCCACATGCCAACCTAACCCAACCTGTCAATGATCCTTGCGTGTTTAATCTTCTAGAACCCAGCAATCAGTAGATGTGATTTCTTTTTAAGTGGAGTGATTTTTAGGTTGTGGCCAGTCAACTGTGGGGCACTGCTCTCGCACTTGTGGGTAATGAGAAGCTCTTGGCAAATATTTAAAATTTGAGGGGATTTTTTTTATGACCATTACTTAAACTTCCTAACCACTCAAAAAGTGTGGGCAACAGAATTCCTCTCTCTCAAGACACTAGTACCACACGGTCAAGAGCCCTCAATTAATTAAGTCGAGCTCCACTTGAAAACAAAACAAGGGGAGCCTATATTAGGTCTTAAATGCCTCATGGCTTATTTGGAGCAAGGATCAAGATCAAACATACGCCAGAGAGCTTGACCTTGGATTGCAGTGGCTCCATAAATCACCTTCTTACGATGATGATAGATCAAAGTATGTTGAATGGCTAATAATTTGAGATTAAACATGTTTTTTATGTCAGCTGGAGCAAAAACAAAGGCAATTCCTAGGTTGTGGGACCAACGGCAGTTTCGTTTGTTATGAAAAATATTCTCCTACGAGCATAGTGCAATGAGTCCAGCTCTATGGGACCCCTTGGGCCTACGTTTGATCAATGTCTTCTCATCCTATTATCTAACTGCAGGCCTGATTTTGTACTTGTTGAACTTTCGTTCACTGTTAGATTGGATCTCATAAAGATCTATAGGTTAAAGTTAAAATGACGGGTGCACAGACGGTGTTTTATTACTGCAATTAGGTTGTGCTGCTAAGTTGCAATTGCGGATCGATGATGTTGTGTTTTCGTCCACTGGCCGTACAGGATGAATAGGTGAACTGGACATTTTGACCATTCATTTCATCACCACCTTTGTGTGGATGGCCGCAAATGATTAATGGAGCTGAATTTTGTTAGTCACAACTCACAGCGCATGCACATATTCAACGAAAATGTCACTGTCCGAGCTATTCAAAATAAAAGCTCTCGCTATTTTTAAATTTTACTCCAATAAAAGTTAACCTCATGTCAGAAAAAGCATATGATGAAAAACGTGAGAATGAAAAATGCAAAAGATTGCATCATTTACCTTTTCTAAAACAAAAAAAATCAATCCTATGCTGAGCTTATTTCTATTAGAATAAACTTTGAGATAACCCCACTGGGAGTGCTTTTAGTTGAGATGTACTATAAAGTTCCACTCCTTCAATTGGATCCATACCTCAGCTAGCTGGAATGGGCAAGACAACCTTGGGTGGAGAAGAGTCTAGTTGTAGCAATTTCTTTTCATTTGAAAATGTTCTCCTACAAGCAACTCTAGTGGGCTGCACTTTTCATAAATGTGGCCCCTTGGATATTCTTTAGTCTCATAATTTGAAATCAAGCCTAATTTTTTACTTATTGGACCTTCAACCACATTTGGACTAAATCTCAAGAAATTTTACCTTTAAGATGTTATTAACTTTCATGCTATTAAATCAAGGGCTAAATAATATAGTAGAGCTTAGTTTCATTTTGGATCCCTTTTATCTATGAGGAGACCTTTTCATCTGCTCTCTTTCCATAAAAAAACTTGTGACTTAATGGCCCTGCTCCACAAGCTGTCTGTGTATAAGCCATTTGTGGTCTTGCTCCTATAACATTTCCACGTTGATTTGTTTTTTAATTTTTTTTCTCATATATGAACCTAAGGGGCTGGGAAGTAGCTGAGAATACAGGTGGAAAGAGGAAGCGCAGATAGCAGAGAAACCAACAAGGAAGATTGGCATACCAAGGATGGGTGACAACAACTGAACAATCCCTTATTGTGACGACATTGATTACCTAATGTTCTTAACTCATAATCCATCCGCCATAAAGCTCGATTGATATCTGCATGATAATCTTTCACCAAGGTATCAAGAGACCAAAAAGGCATTTAAGTCAAAATAAAATATTAAAAGACTTTCTCATTCATTAGGCAATAAATGTGTTGGGAAAACAAATGGGTCAGGTCAAACAGAGATTTGTTGTGGCTTCATTGGTTTGAGCAGGTTTTGCACAAGAAATTTCACCGAGTTAAGCTACAGATGGTTTAGCATCTCGAGCCCCAACACATACGTTCAAGAAAGCTAATTGCAATTTTTTTTTTAAAAAGAGGTTTCTCTTATTAATGATAAACATGTTTCAAACTTGATTTGATGCATATAGGCCCATAGGGTGTATGTAGAAGGTTTGGAATCGCATTTCATAAATTCATCGATTGAGAGACATGATTTTTTTGTGATTGTAGGTGTGCATTAAGGGCCAGCTTTGAACCCTTATCTCTTTGCATTGATTATAGGTGGATGAACTACTCATATTCAAGAGGAGAGACCTTGATCTATGTTGTTCGTAGATGATATAATATTAGTAAATGAATCAAGAAATGGAGTGAATAAAAAACTCTCGAAATAATGGGAGGCTTTAGAATCTAAATGCATTAAAATAAGTTGACAATGACGGAATATATGAATAGTAACTTTGGTGAGCATTTACAACTGTGAGAATTTAAGCGCATGAGATACCACAATATTAGCTTAGTTCGATAATTAGCAATCACAACGAGCTTAATGAAGATGTTAGGCATAGGATAAAATCACAATGGTTGAAGTAGAAACTTACTTCTAAAGTGTTTTGTGAGAATATTGGCCAATCAAGAAGCAACATATGCACAAAAAAGAATGTAGTAGAGATGAGAATATTGAAGTAAATGTACAGTGCAACTAAAAGATAAAATTAGAAATGAACATTTTTGAGAAAATATAAAATATCATCAATTAGGGATAAAATTAAATAAATATATTTGAGATGGTTTGCACATGGCCAACACAAGCTGGCAACGGATCTGGTAAGGAAAGGTCTTCCTATACATATTGATGACCCACAAAAGAGAAAGAATAAGTAAAAAAAAAAAAGAAAAGAAAACGTTGATGGAGAGAGTAAAAGTAAATCTGAAGGAGTGCCACTCTTTTGAGGCAAACACTACTTTGAGGATTTGACTCAAGACATGTAAGAATGAAGAAAAAAAATTTATGTAATCAATCACAACATAATTGGGATAAAGCTTTGATGGTGACAATAATCATATCATAAATCCATCAATTGCACGTGTGCAGGTTTGGATGGAGCCTCTACAATTTTTGCAATCCCAACATGCTTGTTTACATTTTCACATTTGACACGGATGCAAAATAATTTTTTTGTAGAAAGGGTTAAACCATTAAATAAAAATATTTTAGTTGGAGCTTTTTCATCATAGTTCAGACGGCAAGCATTTTGATCAACTGTCACAATTTGAAGGGCGCAAGAATTGCTGAACCAAAACTCTCTCTCTCTCTCTATATATATATATATATATAAATTTTACATCATCAAAATGAGAGTATAGCCTTTAGAGGAAGCCCAATGCTCATATGATCCACAATGCTGACAAGGTTTCAAAACTGATTGAATGGTGAATCACAGATAAATAAGGGAATTTCACAAGTAATAATTACACGTGCGAAATGGAACTTGTCCTCCATTCCATAGAATAATAAAATAGAACACCCAGCGAGAACATTACTGCTCAAAACAATGGTGAAATTCTCGCCGCATACATCTTACAAAATCTTGCACTCTCTCCATCGTGAATGAGCTTTCCCTTCAAAGCCTCAAGTATATTCTGCTTTCCACAGTTGTTCGCATTTGATATCATCACTTTTAATCTCTGCTTCTTGTGAGGTGAGTTAGCAAAAGGAAATGTGTAAAGCATAATTTAGAAGGTGAGGTCCTTAAACGCTTCTACATTGCCATTCAAAGAATGAATATCTCCTCATTTGGCTTCTTGATGATGATTCACTCTTGCCATTTTCAGGTGCATTGTGGATCTCCTGACCAGCACTATGTGGGACTGCCGAACTGTGGGGGCCACCAAAGTACGTTGAGTGAGGGAAATATTCAACACAACGTGCTTTCCACCCTGAAGAGAAAGCAAGGGAATGTTAATGACATCCTGGAGACATGTAAATTGTAAAACTATGTGGAATTGTGGATACAATCACACACACCTTTGGTAGAAGGAAGGGGAATACCACAGGGAATAGAACAATAATTTCCATATTGAGAAAAAAAAGGGTTAAGTGTATGTATAAATAACCATTAAAATTTGAAATCCTTGAGAAGATGGTTGTGAGAACATCACATTGTAGTGATATTTGGCTCATCTCTAATCCCACTAAGACAGCATTCCAACCTACCTTTTGATTGACATGCATCAAGATGCAACTCACAGCAAGGTTTACATGCTTTTTGCAGTCAGTTTGTAGCCACATTTTCCTAAAAAGTGGGGGTGGTGAGGGGAAGAGTCAAAGGATAGAAGGAAAATGTATTTTAGAGAAATATTAAATATAGAAAAGTGGGGGAACTAGGTCATCAATTAGAATGGGGGAACCAGGTCAGCAATTAAAACTTCAACAATGTGAGGCAAACATTTGATATTTATTAAATCCAGTTTGGCTTTATGCAAAGTAGATACACAGCAGAATCAATTTTCTCATTAAGTTAAATCATGGAGAAGTTAAGAAAAAAGGCAATTTGACATTTGGCTTTATTTTTATTTTATTATAGGTAATGTAATCAGAACCTACAAGGAGCTAAAGTGAAGAGGGCAAAAAACTTCATATGAAGGACAATAGTTTTTTTAGTGATGAATAAAAATATTGGCAAAATTGTCAAAATCATCACAAACCTAATGATGTCTTCTATTTGTTATCAAATCCACTTAATTAAGGATATGAAAGGTATAAAAATGCCAAAGTAGGGGCCTATTTACAAATACTAAAACTACATGGATCTATTTACAAATATTAGAAACCTTAGGGGGGTATATATAAAAAAACTCTTCTTTTTAATTAATGTATCAACTTTAGCAGCAAGTAAATTGTCCATAGCCAACAGCATTTAAAGCGAAGTTTTCAATAGCCATTTTGTGGAGAAAGTATACTTGTAAAATAAGAATAATTTATTCAGGATTTATTAAGGCCTCATTGTAGGCTCTATTTGATTTACATGGAATTTAATTATTAAAAGCTTTAAAACATATATTCCTGTCAAAATGGCTACAAGTTAAGCAACCAAGAAGTGAGTGTTCGCAAATGATTAGAGGATGTCTTCCATCACCCCAGCAAATCCACTACTGGGAAATTCTGAGTCCCAGTAGCATTTTCACCATTATCCTTCATGCACCACTTTGATATTCATCCATTGAAAGTTACATACGCATCCTTTCAGATTTTGTGATTCACAACTCCAGAGGGATCAAATTTGATACGATATAAAAAATCATTGCCAATATTTCTATTGGTGCCCCATAAGGGGCTGGAACCCCAGAGAGCCCACAAAAAAAAAAAAAAAAAAAAGGAAGAGCAGCATATCCAGAGGCCATTTCCAGTTGCGCTCTCGTACTCCTCACCTCATGGGATTTGATCTTTGATAATGAAAAGACCTATGGACAATGTGGCATGTAACGTTATCATGATATTATGTGGCAACAAATAGTATGGGATAATTTAAAATTTTCTTTACTAGGACTTTTATGAAAAAGCAAAAGCTTAAACCTCAATTAAATAGTTTTATGAATGAAAATTATATAATGACGAGCTAGCTGTTAGTATATCTTTTTTGGACGAAATCTGCAACTTTTTTTTTCTTTTCTTCTTCTCCTTTAATGGTTTTGATACTTGATTGTCTTAAGTTTAGAGGAGATGATGCTAAAACTTGGTGGAAATTTAAATTTTAGTTTCAAATAAATGTAAGAAAATTTAAAAAAAAATGTGATGAATGCATTAAAGAAGAAGGTTTTGATAAATCTTTCACAAATCATATAATAATGTGTGTTTAATCCATTCACCATCAAATCCATGCTTACAATTGGTTGAAAGATTCTAGATAATGGCAGAAAAAACATTCTTGGGATCCAAGACTCTACACAAATAATATAATATTTAGGAGAAACCTTACATTCACCACTCAAACATTGCCCAACATGCCTCCCTATATGTTGCTCACAAACATCAAGACTTATGAAAATTTTTCAAACAAGTGACTCCAAACTCTAAATGTTCATAAAAGTACACTTACGTTCATCTCCTCTAACGTCACTCAAAGTCACCACTAAATCGGGAGAAATCTTCATTTAGGCATTTCATCAAACACTTTGCACTCCAAACACTAAACTGTGAGAAAATCCTCATATGATGGGGAGCAACAAGTACATAGAAATTAAGCATAGGACCCACACCACCGAAGAAAGATGTGGATTTCATCAGGATAATGAATGACCTAGAATCTTATGTTATTCAGCCAATCTCCTTTCCAAGTAAGACAGTTGAGAGCAAGATCAAGCGCATCTACAATCCCCCTAGGTTGTTAAACTCCTGTGAGTGTACCTTTTTAATGTAACCTCATTGCTATTGTTTCTTTCCTGCTGGGTTGTCTAAGGGCTCGGTAGGTGTTTTCTCGTCTTTGGGCTGTCCCCGTTTGTTCTTCTTACTATTCGGTCTTCGGCCGCCTTTTATATTCTTTCTATTGTTTCAGTGGATTCCTAATCTTTCCAAAAAAAAAAAAAAAAAAAAAATCTTCTCCTCTGACATCACTCAAAGTCACCACCAAATCGGAAGATATCCTCATTTAGGCATTTCATCAAACACTTTGCACTCCAAACACCAAATTGTGAGAAAATCCTCATATGATGGGGAGCAACAAGTACATAGAAATTAAGCATGGGACCCACACCACCTAAGGAAGATTGCCAACACCACTTAAGAAAGACTGTCGGAATACAAAATATAATAATTTTCACCACTTTCCATCACTATCGGAATACAAAATATAATAATTTTCACCACTTTCCATCACTAATTAAAAGAAGATAGAGCAAAATATTGCATTTTGCAATTAAAGTTAACAATAACATCAATTGAGGTAATTTCATCAAAAAAATATATACAAACAATTATCTAGTTATTTTATGATTTTTCTTCATAAAATTGTTTAATTAATGTTTAAGCTTAATTTTTACATAAAAATCCCTAATATCTATAATTGAGAACAAAATAATTCATAAATAGCTAAGATGAAATAAAAACAAAATCTACAGATATAATCATACATGACTTTCCTTTTCAAAACGGAATCATCTTGGTTATAGTATCTTTGTACAATAATTTCCATTTTTTTTTTTGAGAAAATAAAGTTCGACTCAAATTGTAATAAAGCTTGGGTCACTAAGCACAATACATTACACGATATATGTTATTCCACCCAGACCTAATTAAACAATACATAATATTTCAGTGAGTCTTTCTATAGAAAAAACATAAAATAATTGAAAAATTAAGGACGGACAACAATGCGAACAATGCTGTGGATTTTATTGCAACTGTGAACTATGTAAGAACCAGTGATCTTAAATTTTGAGAGATCTGATTATTGAGACTAAATCACACTTCCCATGCGTGGGCCACTGGCAGAATAACTAGATCTTACGTTTTGCATTTATCTCTTTAATAACTAGAACTTTTGCCCTAAGCATCTAAAATTCAAATTCCATTTCCAGGCTTCCCATTATCAAGAACCACTTCAAAAAATCTCCTATGTTTTATTCACAATTGGACACGCCTAAATAAGATCAGATAAGAACGCCCCATTTTCCACCATCAAGAACCAATTCGAAAATTTTCAAGTGTTTTATTCACTATTAGACCCATCTATTTAAAATACGATAAAAACACCACTATTTTGTACTTCAACCTAACATATTTTGAGCAGATCATAAGATTTAGCAAGTATAACACATTTAAATAAAATAGCACAAAAATTCTTTCATGTGCATTAGACTAGATCAATTGACGATGAGCCCATCTCCAACTAGAATGAAATTTTGTGATTACGAGAGGAGGCGTTTATTTTGAACAATTCAAATTCTTAATAGGTGGCTCCAATATAGAGCCTTGCATATTTCCCATCAATCCCAGCCATCGGTCACAAAACCTCCCTTAAATTGATAGGCAGAAAAGTGTCTTTGCAGATCCTTCAAGGCTGCACTCAACATTGTCAGCCATGCTAAGTCCATTGGACATTTTTTCAGTGCAATCAAATCCTCTTATGCTCCAAGTCATAAAAAAATTCAAGGGCCTCAATATAGTGAGACCCACCTATCAAAATATTTAAACTGCTCAAAATAAATACCTCTCTTGCATAGACCCCCGTCAAATCTCACTAACTGAAATTGAGCACACCATATAGCCTCATAAAATACCAGGTTTCAAAAGCATAGATAATCAGTCAATCAAAATGGTTCCCCCTTTCACAGATCACAAGTACAAGAGAGCACATCATCATTCTTAGCTGCAGAGGTTTCCTACCATCACATGGTTAGGATTGTTCAATCGTGGAGGTTTACTTAGCTGAAATCTATCAAAGGCTGGCCTATCAGACAACTCATCTGGATCACCAAAGTGTAAGCCCCACTTCAATCCTCTCACGGCAGAAAGGCAATATACACAACCTGGTGCTATGCAACATACCACCACTGTCACCATTACAGAATAGTAAAGCATACCTAGATTATAGATGGTTTTTTATGTAAAAGAAACCTCAATGAAACCAACAAGGACCGAAAAAACCAATAGAACAACACTTTTTTTCCCACATATATGGTGGTGTCGTAATTCCTAGAAATTGATGATTACTTGCGAACAGGAGTTCCTGAAAGGAGTACTAGAAAAGAGATACAGCAAAGGTATACGAAAGAAACTGTATATGAAAATCATGCACAAAAGATCACTCAACCAGCAGAGATGTTACACACTCAAGCAGCCAGACCATTCTCTTATTATTGCAGTTATGAAGCGAACGGAAGAGATGATGACCCACTTGCCTCACCATGGGTGGTTGTCTTCTGCATTCTCGATGAATCACACACGGTGCCAGATTCTAAACCATACAAGTCAACCTCCAGGCTGTCGGGAAGACATGGATCAGCATCCTCCTGTAACCATGAAGTCAGAGTCAATCTATATCATTGATCAGAAAGCAAAAGATGAGAAGTCTTCTTTATTGGGGTTGTCAGGGAAGTTGTTCCGTCATTAGTGGAGTGAAATACGTGTCAACTCACACTTTAGGATGATTCACAAGGTGGCATCTACACATCCAATTCTAGTCCAATAAATCTACACATCCAATTCTAGTCTGATAAATGTGAGCATGCATGTAAGATTTGAGGTCGCTAAAACTCATGGTCGTGTAAGAATTCCAATAGTTTTTGCAGAAAATTGTCCACAGTTCTGATAGTGGAAATCAAACTGCCAATTTATGATTTTGAGTTCTTTAAAAGGCTAAACCAAGTGTCTATTTTTGGATGTTTAGGACATTTTAAATGATAAATATTTTACCTGAAAATTCTAGATTTTGGTTAGTTCTGCCCTAATAATCAGCTAAGCCTTGGTGTAGGACGTTAAAATCCAGATTTATGAAAAAAGAAGGCATTTTCGAGCTTTACTAGTTCATGAAATTGTTAGAGATCTAATCTGCCTACTTAGTATCAGTAAAAGAACAAAATAATCCAACCAAATAGATACAAATCAGAAGACTCCCAAAAACAACACCTATTTATGCATTTAGTGTTGAAACAAAAGAAAATATACCAAATAATTAGAATTTATAAATCAACCAATGAAATTCAATACTTGACTTTGGGTGATTCCTGTCAACCATCATATGGTATGACATATTCCTCCTTCCCCTGACAATTTGGTAATTGCCATTTAGAAGCTACTACAGAGAGAAATGACAGTCTTGTAAAGTTAAGTGTATAATTACCTCCAGCTGGATAAGCATATCTACCGAGGCTTCCAAGTCACCAGCATTTGCACAGTACACATCTAGAAGGGACTGCTCTGACATGCCAGGAAATTCAGCTGTAAGATATGCCAAATGCAGTTCCTGTTCCAAATAACTATGCTTTTCAGTTCCATCTCTTGTCTTACGGGATATTGGATCCTGAAAACTATGGATGTTACAGTCCTTCCCCAACAACACTCTAGAGTCAGGTGGTCCTTCAATGTATGTATTGGTTGGGAGCTGGTGCTGCGGGCTCTCATAACTCATTTTGGGATCTCCACAAGTTCTTTGAATGGCCCTAGCCTCATCCTCCCCAACTTGTTTGCATTGTACAGTTGCATCATCAATCTTACTATTTTCAGATGTTATAGGAACAACATTCTCATTGTCTGCCCTTTGCTTGGAAAATGGTATGAATGGTGCTGCATATGGATTTAAAGGAGACATCCTGGCTTTGTCGTCTCTGCAAAGTTTTCTGTCTAGAGCAAATATACAAGTCTTTGTTAGCAGACAGAATAATCTAGCGAAGAAGATAAGGTTCGAACCAGGAACATCCATTGATTTCGAGGAACCAAATCATTAGGAGAAGTCAGAGAAGACTCTGTAAATGCAAATGGCCAAGGATAGTAGAACTTGGCACTTCGTAAAGAAAGCACATAAAGAAGAGCAACGTATCAGTTAAACAGTGAAAATGGGTGGGGTTTTGTGGTTTCGATTAGTGTTTCTGCAAATTGAAAGAATCATAAATAATTTAATTGCTGTTCTTACTTGATGGGTGTACAGAGGATACTCTATTCTAAGAATATGTTATGGTCTAAGACATGGACATCATTTTTTTCTACTTTTTGGCAATTAATTGTGATAATTTAATGGATGAAGTCCAACCTTGTTAAGAAAATCAATTTTATGAATTCAGAAATTTGTTGTCCATTGGGCAGAAATTTGTGTTTTCTAATAAGACAATAGACAGAAAATAAACTGCGCAAAATCATAGCAGCCTAACAAGACAACGGGCAGACATAAAAATACAGAGACAAACCACAAATCTGGTGAACCACCTAAAACATATTCAGATGTAAATATCCTTCTACTTTGCAAGTGAGTCTACTTTTGTGTTCCAAGTGAGTCTACTTCTTGGGATCTAGCGCAGCCCCGGATCTAGAATCGATTGTAGAACAATCTCCTGAAGGATTGTTCGAATCCAAAGATGGATTCAATATCTCAATGAAACTCACGATAAAAACTAGAAAGAGAAAAACTCTAGAAAAACTGGATTATTATTGATAAAAGCATGTCTATTACAATGAAAGACTCCTTATATAAGAGTGACTGTTTCTAAAATAGGAAAAACTAACACTAAACAAGCATAGCTTACTAAAAAATAAATTAAACCAGCTCTAATCTCAACTCAACGTAAAATAGGAAGTAAGTAATTAATTAAACTAAGGATAGAGATCCTTAAAGATATCAAGGATCAATCAATTGGGCCTCTGGAACTGTGATTTGGGCCGGACTTAGGATTGGCCTGCATCAGGATCTATGCAAAAAATCCATCAACTGTGGACAGCAGGACCCGCATCTTACTCGGAACACGTAATTATTCCCACGGTGTAGTGGAGCTGATTTTTGAGCCCACCTTATGGCATTTTTAGAGTCAGCCTCAATAACTAATGGTCCTAGAATGGTGGAGCCGAATTTTGAGCCCACCTTACTCCATTTCTAATTGTCAATGTTTCAGCTCTACCTGAATCTCTAGGGTCACCCAAGCCTGAGACATTGACATCCTGTTATCTTTTATTGCACCTCCCACTCCTGAGGGACTGAGTTTGCCAAGAGCATTACCATCCATGCACAATCACCATTAGCCTAGTTTAGGCTAAATTCACCTGTTCACCCTTTTTAAAGTTGCATCGTTCCTTATATCATCACTTGCCATTCTCTTTCTAAGTCCCATGAGGAGATCTCTATGAACTCCTTTGCTTTTAGGACCCAATGACAATCCCATCCATATTTTTATTCAAAGATCCTTCTAAACACGTGAACGTCTAGACATGTTTGTAGTAGTTATTAAAAGAACACAAACAACTAATCTGACAGATGTGAAATCGGCTAAAGATCATTCCTAAGCTAAGCATACCATTGCAGCCATTTTCCAATCTTCTTATAAAGGTATGTATGATGTTTAAACTACATGCCCAGCTATCAATCCCTAGGCATCTATATGAGATGAGACACCCTCACCACTGGGATGTCTCATGTTTCTCGAAAAATTTGTCCATGTCAGATTATGTTAAAAAAAAGTCAGATACAAAATGTTCTATGTAAAAACTATGGACTTCTATGGCACACTAATCAATAAACCAAAATTCCAAATGAATATAAACCTAATGTTGCGTGTTAGATGTAGATCTCCTACAGGTTTTTTTTTTATTTTAGTTTATATTTAATGTGATGCCACAATGTCACCTTTATATATATGTGTGTGTGCGCGCACGCGCTGCCACAACAGCATCTCCATTTTTTTGGAGGTGTCACATTAACCCAATCATCATGTCTAATGAATTTAATCATTGATTATAAAGGAATCAGCATGATGAATCCTTTATAAAAATGTGAGACATAGATATCAACAAAATCAAAGCTGGGGGGTTACCCCATTGATAATACCAATCAAACAGAAAGATCCGAGGATATAATCACTCAATAAGAATAAAAGGGATAATTCACATTTATTAACAATTACTGACCCAATGACCAAGAAACTTTGAAAACTAAAATTGCCAATACAAAAATCTTCCCTATAAAGAAAACAATAACAAATCACACAAGTAATTAAACCACTTGATCTCTCTACCGCGACCCTCTTTCTTTCTTTCTTTCTTTTCTTTTTAATCATATTCAAATTAGCCTTGCAATGTTCAAGAAAATAGAAGACAATATACATATTGGTCGTCGTCATCATCATCATCAAAGCCTTATACCGCAACCTCTTTGTTTCTTTCTTTTCTTTTTAATCATATTCAAATTAGCCTTATAATGTTCAAGAAAATAGAAGAAACAGACATCTTAGTCGTCATCATCATCATCAAAGCCTTATCCCAACCATGTTGGGGTCGGCAACATGAATTCTATTTCTCCGTTCTATTCTATTTTGAGCAATATATAAACTTCACCAACATTATCCTCATCATCATAGTGTTACCCCATCAATATGGGAATATGGATTCAGCTTAATTGAAAACTTCACAACTAAATAAAGATAAATAAGAGTCCTAGTGCCAAGCAAACCCATAAAAGACAACAGTTCAACAAATCAGATCATATACATATATAAAACATCTCCAAATCTTCAAAGAAGGAGAAAATGCAATAATCCAAGCAAACCCAGAAAAGATATGAATACAAAAGGGAAAGTGGATCAAACCCACCAGGAAAATTGCTCCAAAAAGCTGAAAAGACCAACTCAGAATCTCAAAACGCCCTCTCTCTCTCTCGATATCTATGATCATTACACATCAACAAAATCAGGGGGTTAATTACAAACAATATTTCAAGAGAACCCAGAGAAGACATGAATACAACAGGGAAAGTAAATTAAAACCCACCTTGAGAAACGCTCTTGGAAGCCGAAAAAGATCACCCAATTACCCCATAATCCCGTCTAATCTAAACAAAGAACAAACGATCGGATTATGGGATTTGTGTAAGAAGATTGGATTAAGCGGGCCCAGAAGAGGCAGCCGGATGCAATCAAATGAGAAGATTAAGGGAAATTATTCCATGAAAAGGACAAGGAAAAGAAGAAGAAGAAGAAGAAGGATTTTGGCTTTGGGGAGAAAATTCGGAGACTAGAGAAAGTTGAAGGCCTTGAAGGGAAAAATTGGAATTACATCGACCAAGGCAAGTGCTTTTAGCTCAAATGACTGATTTTGCCCTCTTATTTTCCACCAAGGTCGGCGACGATTTCGTATGTGGGAGGTAAAGATCGAGGGTAAAATTGTCATTCTCCACCGCCTTGAAACTAACCCCATGTTCCATCATCTTGAGGAGTTTTACATTTTAGGTTTAGATCGCACGATTCATTCAATGGCCCAGCTGTTGACAAGTTGCGCAATTGTCACTCGATGGATGATTTGATTTGTTTTTATGAGAAATAATTGTGTAGGGGGGCTACCCACCTATAATTAATTTCAAGAGCTGCTTTTGTTCAATTGTTGTGGGACTCATTTGTTCTAATCCACTCAATATTTAATTTAATAGCCTTCTTTAAATTGATTTTTGCACTATTGGATCGGATGATTGGGTAAAAACATTGTAATATAATCAAAAATGATGCAAGTTCATGGCGTAGATCACTCCGGCTAGCTAGTTGTACTATTATGGTATGGTCCACTGGAATGTCGTCCAAATCATCGAGGTTTTGGCACAAAGAAATCTTGAGTTGATGACTTTGGAATGATATGTTCCACGGAAATAGCCATCTATTTATACCTACGTAGAGTGGCATAATGTATGATTTTGCCCTTCATACCATATTTGATAATGTGTTTTTGTGTGGAGCTATTCATTGAGATATGTATAAATATATATATATGGAAAATATTCATGTGTATATATCTCTCATCATTTTTTTTTTTGTAAAAACTTTAGGTGGGACCCACTGTATGATCCATCCAAATGGACTACACTCACGACTTCTCTGAATTTTACACATCCACTAATTTTTGGTCAAATCCAAATTTACTGGACCGTTGAATCGATTATACACCGATTCGAATGAAATGAATTTGTAGGTCACGGATGAAGGGGTTAGGGAGCCCACATTTGGTGTCTAGGGTGGTTCCGCATGGATCTTTATATTCCCCTTGATTTCATCCCTTAGTGGGGTCCACCCTAGGCCCCATAGAGGAGCATGCATAGTCCATCCGTAAGGGACATATGCACACGAATATTCTCCATATATAAAATGACGAATGCTAAAATCTTCTAAAAAGAACAAAAGGATATCCAATTTGGAGATCCCTTGGGATATCACTAATTTTTTTCAATTATTGGAATAATAAATAAACAAACTAAAAAAAATACTGTCAATTTTTTTAAGAACTTTTCATTTTTTAATTTCACAATTTTTTTTTTCATTTCGGGTGTTATTTGTTAATATAAAATCCATTTCAGGCATATATTTCATCAACTCAGCCGACTCAGCTATGATGATCCCAACCCAACACAATTCAATAATTCCTTCTGTCTTTTTACCCGACCAACGAAGGGAGGCTGGGAACCATGAGAGACCACAGCCACTGGGAGACAGTCCAGTTATCAAATTTAACCACCGTCTCTTGGAAGTCTAGAGAATATGGCCCATTGGAAACCATATATGAATTCAATTGATGAATATGCTGGAGCTAATGTGTTCATGCATAAGAGAGTTTGATTAGGACCACTCATCCATCAAAACCAAACAACATGGGAGGTATTCAAAAAGGCCGACCTGTGAACATTTTTAAAAAGTGGGTTCATGTACCTCCCAAGGCAAAGGGGGACAGGCTAAAGAGGACGTAAATGAAGACTAAATTTGATATGAAAAAGTATAATTTATTTGAAAATTTATCTCTAAATAAATTAAAATGAAGAAATAAAATTTATATAGCCAACTCAACATTATTTTGATGATGGTGGTGCCCCAACATAGTTGGAGCAAGGTGGTGGCTCACTTAATTTGAATTGTGAGTTTGCTATCTAATGTCTTAAGTTTGGCTTCTGCCCGTTACATTATCAGAATATTATGTATGTAGCCATGTATGTATCTATTTCGGTTTCAAAAATTTTCCCCCTCTTTAAAAAAAATTCAGTTCTTCTCTCTTCTTTTTAAAAGAAGAGTAAAAAAGTCATCACTAAATTACAAAAAAACTATTTATTTTTTATTAAAAAAGTCAAAATGATTCAATATCAAACAACTAAAAATAAAAAGTCATCGTAATCCCATTATATATTATTCTTTCTTGATTTTGAATTTACTCCACTCTCTTTTACTCTATCATATAAATAGCCAGGCTAAAGAATAGTCCTTACTCATTAGAATTGGATAACCCCCAAGCCAAAGGTCCAAAAGCTTAGCTAAAAAGGAATACCCTAGATCAAGGCTTTGATGATGATGTAAGACTATTAAGCATTGACTGAAATTGCCTTCGCAATCAAACAGCTTCTAATTTTATTTTGACAAATTTGCTCATGCAACCTTACCTCAAGCTTGCCTGCACTTTCTTCCGTATCTTTCCAATAAAAAATTGACCCTTCCGACAACACCAGGACCCTTTAATTTGTACCATATGACCGGTTTGCCATTACGGGTGAATCAGACACATGATGCGCTCACCAAACACCCTTTTGTATAATATACTCAAATTGAAAACAGCTCTGCTCCAAACAGATCTAATTTACTCAGCTCTATTTCATATGGACCAGAGTTATCAAATGAAACCAAGGCGGACACCACTGGATAAATTAGTAGAAAGAAGACACAGCCCCTTCTATCCAATAGCACGTGCATGCTCAATCTCCACTAGCATTGAATTTGAACTTGAGTGAGCTATAGTTCTCCATATTCAATGGTTACAAAACCAAAAAAAAGACCAATAAGACATGTGCAAAGATAAAAGATAATGCTTCCAACCCAAAAGAGCCAGAGAAAGTAGCGAAGTTCCAACTGTTGAAATAATATTCATGAGATTTTGCATATGCAGAGTATCTGAAAACATGGTCACATCTCACATGCAATTTGACAAAAGCAAGATAGGACTGCCAAAAAGATTTTCTTACAGAAAACCAACACGACGATATCAAGGCCATCCTTGCCAAATAAGCCCACAGTTTATTTTTGGATTCAACAAACAAACAAGGGTATACACCCTCTACCAAAATAGATTTACCGTACCGGCTGTTGGTTATAGTGGTTCTTCTCTTTCTTCTTCGCAGCAGCAAGTCTTGCACTCCTCGCAGCAGCCTCAATTGCAGCAGCTTTAGCAGCAGCATCCATTTCTTTGCTGGATTTCTTCTTCTTCATGGAAGTTACCTTCTTCAGACGCTCTTTCACATCGACAGCAGGTTTCTCTTCTTCTCCAGGTCCAGCACCAATTGCATCATCTGCTACAGGAGCATCTGATCCATTCGGCTGCTCATCAGCTTCTTTAACATCCTTCGAAGATTTATCCTTCTTTGCCTTCTTCTTTTTGGCAGTTTTGCTCTCCGAGGCAACTGGGACACTCTCCTTTTTTTCCACGTCTCCGCTGGGATCTGATTTGTTCTCTTGCACAGCACCAGCACCTGCAAAAGCATGAAATGTGCAGCAGAGTCTTGTAAAAATGGCGGACGGCTTCCTCAAAAAACTGGAACACAATATCATGAACTGGAGAAAGATCACTCTTATCACATAAATGCATAAGAATATGCATATGGCATGTATACAATAAAAAGTGTATATCTGACACCACAGAACAGCTGATAGATCCTCCTCCATTTCCGACAATCCAGTTTCAGCATTACCAAATGAAAAGCAAAATAAAACACTGATGCATGACTGCAGTTGCAGCAAACATGAATGTTTTTGTAAATCACTGAAAGTTAATAAATCTAGTTGAGAAGTTTTTTTTAAGGCATATATGATATACTCCTACTCTTTTGCCTATTTCCTAAAAAGAAATCATGAGAATTTGATAATTTCTTTAAAAAAAAAACTAAAACTTTTGATAATTGAAAAACCTCACACCTTTTGAAAATTCCGAAAACCCATTCACCTACTCAGCTTTGACTGGAGTGAAATTCTACACAGAGCAGTACATGGGGACATTCACTTTCAGCAGTTTGGATTTTACAAACGATGCCACTAAGTATGGAATCAGATCTGTTTTTCCAATTTCTGTCGCAAGAAATGATTGCAAAATTCATCTTGTTCTCTTCTTTTTATAAGAACTTGAATAAAGCTATTTTGGAAAGGATGAGGCCTAAGACAAGAATTTGAATAAAGCTATTTTGGAAAGGATGAGGCCTAAGACCCTATTTTGGATTTTACAGCAGGAACCAGTCTCCCGCTTTCAAAATAGGTAATGCAATAACCCAAATTTTACACAGCTGACAGCCTGTCAGTCGAGTGATATAACTTAAAAGGGTCTTCTTTCCGAATAATATCATGGCCAATTTTATAGATAGCTGCACCAATTAACCAAGGACACACACATACACACAAACAAAAGAGAAAAAAAAAAATCAAATTTCCCTCAAACTTTCCTCAGGGAAAAAAAATGTAACCAATTTCAATCAGTGAAGAAAGAATAAGTTAAAAAGGGTACAAAGTTGAAGATGATTGATTGTTTTAAATATTGAAATTGTACCACAAATCATTCAAGGGAATGAATCAAATCGTATGGTGAACTGTATTGCAAATCATAGTTTTTTTGTTTTCTCATACAAAAGAAAAAATTTTAGAAAAAAAAAGTATATACCTATAATGTATCTATTTTCCATCCATAGCACAATATAAATGCAATGACAAGTAAGACTACAATACAATCATACAAAGAGCATCACTGATCCACGTGAATAGTAAAAAAATGTTTAAGATATCAATGCTACTAGTAAAAATAAATGAGTTGCAATAATCTTTTCTCGTTAATTCAAAAAGAAAAAAATAGAATTAAATCATCAACTTTATATGGTTAGAACGTCTCCAGATGTTTAAAAGATGCTCGTTAAGAAAAAAACTAAAACAAGTTAAAAAAGAATGTCAGACAAATCCCCATATGTATAGTCGTACACTTTAGTCACACATGCTTATTCCTTAGTTATCTCTAAAATCTCCCCAAAATCACAAAAATTCTTATCAGGTTTGGTTAACCACTAAATAACCTTTTCAAAATAGAAATGCTACCCAGAGAGAGAGAGAGAGAGAGAGAGAGAGAGAGGGTGGTGGTTTTGGTTAAAAGACAGTCTTAATATAACCTCTTGGCTATAGCTCTTACCGCTTGCTTGAATCACATGAATCAAAAGATTAAATAAAACTAACAAGTATAAAATCCTAATATTCACCTCTAATGGATTTGTAGCAGAAATATCTTTTTCCTACAATTCAATAGGAACTGTAAGATCCGAGATAGAGTCCGAGGATTTAGACAGCAATGGGTGTGTCAATTACCAATACCTAGACTTAACTACAGGAATTGGAATTGAGTGGTAAAAGACAGTCTTAATATAAACCTCTTGGCTATAGCTCTTACCGCTTACTCGAATCACTTGAATCTAAAGATTAAATAAAACAACTAACAAGTATCAAATCCTAATATTCACCTGCAATAGATTTGTAGCATAAATACAAATCTTTTTCCTACAATTCAATAGGAATTGTAAGATTCAAGATAGAATCCTAGGATTCTCACAACAATGGGTGAGTCAATTACTAGCTACGAAGCACGGATACGGACTCGCGACATGGATACGATACGATACAGACATGGCGATACGGCAAATCCTAAAAAAAATAGGATACGAACACGGCTAAGACAAGATAAATAATAAATATATAATGTTTATTTAGAATTTTTATATATAATCATAAAATTAAAGAATAGTTCTATTTTTAGGCAAATTAAAAAGCATAATGTCACAATTAATAGAAAGAAAAACATAACTAATACTGAAAAAGTCAAAAAAGATGAGCCTAGCAAAAAAGAAAAAAAAAGAATCAAAACAGAGAGTAGCCAAAAAAAAAAAAAAGATTGTTTGGAAAATTTCATATTTGGTCTGAAATTGTTCCTAAATTATTTATGAACTTTTGAAACTTCATTTAACACTTTTTTTTTGTTTGTTTTGCTTTTGATCACAGACTTAGGTCACACTCAACAATAAAAAAAAAGAAAAAAAAAGAGGGATTTAAAAATACCCCGTCGTGTCCTCGCTATGTCTCCACCATGTCCAAATTTAAAAAATAAAAAAATAATAACAGGTACGTTTCGTAGCATGTCGGATACATGTCTGGCCGTGTTCGAGCCGTGTCCGTGCTTTCTAGATTACCAGTACCTAGACTAAACTACAGTCCATGGAAGAGAAAGAAAGCCAAACGTGAGCTATACGATTAGTACATTGCTTGGAGAGGAACATTTTATTGCTTGGAGAGGAACATTTCTATGTGAAGACAGTGGCTGCACAACAAGACTATCTAGAATATAAAGTATGAATAAATTATTCAACTGAAAGTTGAAAGCGCTTTAATCCTATGAGAAGTGTTCTCACATACCTACCGTGAGAACTTTTTATGAGGCCCACTTGTGGGTCCCATTTAGGGATGGAAATATGGGATGGAAAGATCTATGTGGGACTACTCTAAATGTTAGGTTTGGCCGCAATCACATGTCCTTAATCCCTTCACCTGTGGCCCACAAATCCAGTTCATTCCAATTGGAGTACAATCGATCCACAGTCCAATAAATTCGAATTTGATCAAAACTTGGGGAGTGTGACTATTGGGGGGGTCCATATGTATTACAAGATTTGAATTGGGTGATACACAGGCCCCACCTAGACTTCTCATAAAACATTGGTGAGAACTAGTTCTCATAGGATTATTTTTCACATATATATATAATAAGTGTCATGTCGATTGATTAATGGTTTCTATGAAGTGGAAGTACACTAATAGTAAAAATTATTGTCAAAGTTCAAGAATAGATAGTCAAAATTGGGAATAATCTACTTAATTCAACAAACGCACCAAGAAATATGGAACCACCCAGCCCAATTCCCAATAGAGGGGATTGATTTAGTAATGGGTTAATGCCAAACACTAAAATTGAAGGAAGACCAATATATGGCCCAAGAAGGGGTGGATCCAAATGTATGCATGTGGGGGTGGTTGCACCCATCGGACTCCAGTTCGCTTCTTAATCCTCAATAATTTTCTTCCTTGGCCTTGAAAATCCACATATAAATTCTACGCACATGAAAATTTTGGATTTATTCCTAAAACCCAATTGGTTGTTTGATCCATATCCCTTAAACAAAAATCCTGGGTCCACCACTGAGTAAAAGAAAGGAAGCCAATAATCAGATTTACAACTCATAAATAGCCCAAACACATTCTTATGTGAAGATGATTGATGCACAACCGATATCATGGATCAATAAAATATTCAAAGGATGTTCAAAGCTTGAATTAAATGCTCCAGCACCAAGTCAATCGATTTAAGGTTTCTATGACATGGAAGCAGCAAAAAATTAACATCGAAGTTGAAAGAAATCTGCTGAAATTTAGAACCACCAAGACAATTCAACAAGGGCGCGCCCCAAGAGAAGTGCAATCCAGTCCTATTCCCAATAGGTGTTGATCTAGCAGTAGGTTGAAATCAGCCGCTAATTTGAAGTTTCAAGTTTGAAGAAAAGTGATAGCAACAGTTTGTATACTAGTTTGAGTACAGGTAGGAGCCAATCTAAATTAAGAAAGAGGAAAAATAGATTAAATAGAATATCATGGTCCAACACAACATATCTAACAAAATAAAATAAGAAAACAAGGAAGAAAATTCAAGAGGACCATCTAAAATAAGAAGATAAATCAGAGACACAGTACAATTGTCGCATGGTTGTATACAGGTAGATGTGGGATCAAATACACTACACTTGTGCAAGATTGTGTATTGATGTGCAATACTTCAGAACAGAAGAAAGATGCTCAGCATGCAATAGTTTATGGTGGCACCGCCAGTGGGGGAAAATATACAAATCTGTATTAGAAAAATTAGGAGACTTGCTTCACATTCTCTGTTGAACATAAATGGAAACCACAAGGGTTGACAAATGAGTAAATTCATATCAGTGAAACGATACAGAAAAATCCACAAAGCAAGAGCCAAGAGCCAAGTGAGGTCAAAGAAGAGAGTCATTGCAAAGATATGATTATGAATTATGATACAAGACAATGATGGAAATCTGTATATGGTATTTAGTAGATTGTTAAGTTTATTTAGGAGTCTCAGTGCAGTTGAATTGTTTAGGCTTTTTATTTATGTTGTGACAGAAAACAGAAGTATTCAAGAAGAATACCATTTCAATAGCATTGGAGTATAGAATTAGGTAGGCTTATGTTATTGCTACGCTTTTGTTATATGTAGCATCATATGCACATAAAAGTTCACATTTACTTCAAGAGAAATGATCACAGTGCCTAGAACGTCTTGACCACCTCTTTGCCAAATGTGAGGCCACCTTTGGTAGATACAGCCCATTCACAGCGCATGCCGAACCCATATAGGTGTCAATTTACTCCAACCAAAGTAACACATACCACTGCATTCATCATGTTTCCAATACATGACTTGCTCAATTGGCCAGGACCACAGTTTGCTCCCAGAGGTTATAGTTTTGAGCTGCGCTACTACACTGTGCCCTTAGGGGATTTACCTGGCTCCTCCTGGGGCTAAGGGATTAGTCCGGCCCAAAGGGTTAGTTAGAACTCCCTCTGTTATCCAACAAAAAAAAAATGATTACAATACATAGTGATGCTTCAACAAAATGATGAACATACAATACTGCAAATCACAAAGGTTGGAGTGAGATTTTGGCAAGTGTCTCCATAAAGTGAGGCATATGATATCACGGGATTGGCTCTATGAAAGCTGGTGGACCATTCACATCACACACCCAGCATAGGCAACAGACCAATTTCTGCAACTGGGGGACTTATGCCTTTGGATTAATCATGTTTCCACATTTCTAAAAGAAGCTACTTTCCTACTTCAGAAGGTTCCTGAACTGGAAGACAGGGAGGGGCGCTTGCAAATTATGTTTCACACTTAACCCAGTTCCCATGAGCAGCAGCAAAAATTTCATTTATTAATTATTTCTTTTACTCTTAACTTCCCGAAATACTTATACAGCAACAACCAGTGGAAATGACAAATAACCACTTCAACTACACCGCTGGCTGTTTATGGTCTATTAAGACACTGAGTACACCCCAACTGTCTTCTCCCAGTATGTAAAATACCTCATTGGCCATACCAAATAATGGGGAGAGGGCTTACTCTAGGTACTTAATTGACTCGGAAAAGGTAACTACATAATCAGCTAATCAAGTGTCAACCGAATATATATATGGGCCTGATCCTGTGAGAACTATTCTCATGCACACTTTTTATGGGACCCACTTGTGGGTCCAATATGAGGATCGGGGGTGGAAAGATCTATGTGGGACTACCTCAAATATCAAGTTTGGCCCCAATCAAACGTCCCTAACTCCTTCATCTATGGCCCACAAATCCAGTTTATTTAGATTGGTGCACAGTCGATTCAACGTTCCAGTAAATTTGGATTCGACCGAAACTTGAGGGGTGTGACTATCGGGGAGCCCCTTCGTACTGCATGATTTGGATTGGGTGATATATGGGCCCCATCTAGAGTTCTCACAAAAAAATGGTGAGAACTAGCGACAATGTGAGGACTAGTACTCACCACTTTTTTTGTGAAAAGTCTCTGTGGGGTCCATCTATCACCCAATCCATACCTTGCAATACACATGAACCCCCGATAGTCATACGACCCAAGTTTTGGTCAAATCCATATTTACTGGACCGTTAAATCGACTGTGCACCAATTCGAACGGACTGGATTTGTGGGCCATGGATGAAGGGGTTAGAGATATGTGATTGGGGTCAAACTTATCATTTGAGGTGGTCACATATAGATGGGCTTTAATCCTGTGAGAACTAATCGTACGCACCTACCCTGAGAATGTTTTATGGGTCCCATTCAGGGATGGGACTAGGAGACGGTGCAGTAAATTTGAATTTAACTAAAACTTGGGGCATGTGAATATTAAGGGGGTCCCTGTGTATTGCAAAGTATGGATTCGGTGATAGATAGGCCCCACCTAAAGTTCTTGCAAAAAAATGGTAAGAACTAGTTCTTATAAGATTATTTCCCATATATATATATATAGAGAATGCTAGTATACATTCTTCCCTAGGGAGAGGGACATCTGCTCAATTGGAAATATTTGTATGCAAAAGACAAAAAATTATATAAAAAAAGGAATACTAATGTATAAATAAGAAAAGCCATGTAAGCATCCCTCACCATAAATGCACACTAGAATCTTCCATTATATATATATGTGGAGTGCTACAGAGCGACCGGGACACCCCTCTTGGTTCGGGCCCACTAAGATGCATGATGATCATAGGAGTCCCTTGGATATGAAAATCCATATAAGGCCTATCTATATGCAAAATCTTGAATCCATAAGATAATCCTAACATTTGATCTATGGCCCTAAAATTTAATGGTTTAAAAGCATCATTTTTTCATGATTTCAATCCAATGGTAAAAAAAAGTTGAATGGGTGTCAAACTTGGACTTATGACCATTCATTTTGGGGGCGGAGGGTAAAGGGGTTGTGTGTTTGAAAAGACTAGATTGAATCAACATGGGCCCCATGACAAAAAAGGAGAGGGGCGGGAAAATGGGCGTTCTTAAAGTGGGGTGCTAGTTAGAATTCCTCTATATATATATATTAAGCAGGATAACTGTTGAATAATGAATGCCTGAAGGGAGTTCCATCATGTAGCTTGGTACATAGATGGGGCAATCAATGACCAACTCAAGGTTATGCAATACGTAAAAGAAGCATGTGATTGCTATGAAGGGTTTGATTTGGCGTGTTACCGTAGGGAAGTTGAATGCCTCACCTTTCCCAAGCTTCTGCTAAAATCATTTTGGTTGAAATGAAACAAGGGAAAATGACTATATAGAGTGAGACACTTAATGTCAATGGATAGGATCAACGAACAGTGAACCCCTGTCCCACACCTTTCACAAGCCGGCATTAGGACAATCCTAATGGCAGGATCTGATCATTTAGTCAAAGCTGAGCCAATTGTCTGATACTAACCATAAGAGGTATGAGAGATACATCCATAATAATACTGCTTTAACTGTTACATTCCGTATGTTTATATGATCACATTCACAGTGGAAGTCAATAGACTACTAGTTTATAACAATAGGATTTTTCATCCTTTAATAACGACTGATACAAAATAAAGCAGCCCAAAATGATGAAGGACATGTAAATAGATCAATACAAAAAATATGAATTAACCATAACATCCGCTCTAAAAGCAAATCAAACACAAAGTATTCAGGTTGACCAAAACATAGAACATTTCATAATTGTTTGAGTTACCATGGGGTTGATCTTGTCCATTGTTTGTGATTCCAAATTCAGCCAGAACAGCTTCAAGCTCTGCAAGCTCCTTTTTCTTCAGTTCCTTCTTTGAGAGTTGTCTTTCTGTTTCTTTAGGGGCCAAAGATGCAGGAGGAGGCCTCTTTATCACCGGCTCAGTTGGCACAGGAACCTCAGGCTCATGTTCCTGCTCTTCCTCAACATCAACATCTTCGTCACCTTCATCAAGGCCATCCTCTTCACTTTCGCTTTCCTACATATTCAGAAAGGCATCACTTTTGTGATTGCTTAAGTTTTATCCATTAAACTATGAAAGCTGCATTGCAGTATTTTTTTGTTGGCAGAATTGCAATAGTTTCTAGGACGAATTAAAAGAAAATTTCTAGGACGAATTAAAAGAAAATTGGTACACACCAACCTCCTCATTAACATGCAATAAACAAATTACAAACAAATGCAGTAAAAGATAATGGAAAGGAGAGAGAGAGAGAGAGAAGGAGAGAGAGGGGAGGGGAGGGGGGGGGGGGGGGGCGCGCTGGTGACATAGTCAAAACAATGACATGCAATATCTTGGTTGCCAAATTTGTTAAGAGCTACCACGATATCCAAACTCCGATTAAGATCTGATTCATAATTATTTGACTTCTAGATCCCATTTGCTGAGAATTCATAATGTGATTCATGATGACTTGCTTTATAAATTGCCCAAAATCCATAAATGAATTACTGCATGCCTGCACATCAACTTAAAGAAAGAAATTTGTTGGAACTGAATTTTTTTAGAAAAGTTTATACAAGTAAAGAACAACTAAAGCAGCAGCTTTTTTTAATATATTGGTAAATGACTTGAATCTACAACCTCAATGTTGCAATAGTGAGCACCTTCCATTATCATCATCAAGGCCTTGTTGAAGTAGGCCCTAGGATTAAGGCTTGAGGGAAGTGCCAAAGCACAATTGGGTATCCGAAGACAGTTCAAACGTCTCCAAAGAGACAATAAACGAGGACGCACCTCAATGGGAAAACCCACAATTCAATTAATTAACTCTCTGAATAATTCTTCACTACAATGCCGTATAAATAAGATAAAATAACTTAGAGCCTAAAAAACCTAATTAAACTTGGAAACGAAATAATAAGGGAAACAAAAGCCTAATTACACCCATAAAATAAAAAAAAATCTAATGACATAATTACTAAATAAAAAGCCTAAATCTATGTGGGCCCTACACATGTGGCCATTGAAATCTATGCTGCATCATTCTCCCCAGCTTGAAAGGAACTCGACCTCGAGTTCTATAAATGTCCACCATGATTGAAGATCGATCAAACAAACTTTCGATTTGTTGGTTGAGCTCGAGCCTGTGTTCACACCTTGAAAACTATGAACATGATGCAGCTATTGATTTGACAATCAAAGTGCATGTGGATGTTCAATTGAACCATTGGATACTTTATGTGTGGAATCTGCACCAGCAAATCACAATCTTTGACCATCTATCAGTCATCTCCAAAGATGAAATCAATATGAGGATTGTCAACGGATAGATCTTCTTTCAAGTCTTCATGTGCAAGTGGATCGACTTTGGAATGTAGTGTAAACTCCTCTTAAATTTGAGATTTTAGCAAGTTGGAACCGGTGTTAATCTCTTGTCTAGCGCATCACCCATAATCATTTTTTTCTAAATTGATATGCTTGGTTTCCATCCTTATAAGAGTGGCATGGAGTTGCTTGACCTAAGCAGATAACTCAACAATGGCAACACGAAATTCTTCCATGGATCTAGATGCCACAATTTAAATTTGTACGGACCTGATGTTGTAGATCTGCTCACTACAAACACACTAATGAAGCCGGACTTGAAATCACAATGTCAGATGAAACTGATATTGCAAAAAGAAGTTATGGCCCTTGATTTGACCAATTTGTACCTGTCAACTAGGTTCTGACTGTCTGTTGTATCATTCTCTTAGAACAAACCAAATATGATATGTACTGGACTTGGCCCAAAACTTGACCAAAGTCCACAAAAGTATTTCTGGCACGTGTCACAATGGTCCTCTTTGTGTTATCTCGTTCGTGGTGTCGGAAGAGAAAGAAAAAGCTTGATGCCTCTTTTCAATTTCGTGCTTCACGAACGAGATAGAAGGAGAAAACCCTTTTCACTTTACTGCTCTTAAGAGATGAAGAAATTAATGATGAAGAGTGCGGTGGAGAGGAGGTGATGTGATGCAGGCCGAACCCAAGTCCGGCCCAGATCACAGGCCCGCAAGACATTCAATTGATCCGTAGCCTCCTCAAGGATCCCTATCCTTATTTATCTTTATTTACTTCCTATTTTTATTTTTAGTAGTTCATGTCTATGTACAATTAGGCCTTCTATTTTAGAATTAATCTCTCCTATATAAGGAGGAGTTCTTCATTGTAAAGGTATGCTTTTATCAATAAAAATTCAGTTTTCCAGAGTTTCTCGTTCTACGTTTTGATTGTCATTGAATCTTCGGATTCGAACAATCCTTCGGAAGATTGTTCTTCACCCGACCCACGATCCGGGGCTGCGCCAGATTGGTATCAAAGCCCAGATTCGGTCGCTGGAAGCCTCTGTCGTTTCCGGAATTCATCAATCCATCCACTATGCTCACCGGTTATCCTCTCCACCACCACCAACCGCGACCCTGCCTGACTCGCAAATCCACAACTCCCAGACCAACCGAGGCCTCTGTCGAAACCCTTTGCCCTCTGTTGACACCAAGTTCCACCCCTATCAAACCTCGATATCCAGATCTAAAACCTTTAAACCCATTCTCGATCAGCTCTAACCACCATCTCCAAACCTCTTTCACTTACCGGACACCCTAGAACCCCAACCCTATCAGCCAAACCCCCGAAACACAAAAAACCCAAAACCTCTGTAACACCCAACCTTCCGATCGGAATCGAATCCTCCACCGCCATCTTCAAACCCTAAACCCTGATCCAACAGACCCCATCAACCATTCGCTTCGGTCCATCCCGAACTTTCACGACAGGGCAACCCCACCCCTACACCACCCCCGACCCAGCCGCAACTACCCAAACCCCTTTCCGTCAAACCCCTCTTTCCTAAACCAGAGTGAGAAAAAAAAAAGAGAGAGAGAGCAGCCGGAGCAAGAGAGCGCAGAGAGAAGATGCAGGTAGCCGCGAGACGAGAAGAAAAGAAGAAAGAGGAAAGGCCATGTACCTGGCAGCAGCGGCCTCCAACCGTTGCGTCGTCGGCTTCGTCGTCACTATCAGCAGCGGCGGCCTCCAGCCGTTTCGTCGTCGCCGTCCTCCACAGCGGCCACGCACACTATTGACGATCGCTTCAGTCTCCATCGCCTAGCCTCCATCGCCGGGTTCCATTCTTTCCCCATCTTGCCTTCTTCAGCTAAGCGATCTCTCCTTCCTCCCTTTATTTTGTTTCTTGCACATAGACCGAGACAGCAGAAAGAGAGAACAAGTTCTCTTGTTCTCACGTGTGAGTGTCGGGTCTGCATACGGACTTAAGTAGATCCGGCCTGTCCAACCCACTTTTTGTTCCAAAAAAAAAAAAAAAAAAAAGCTAGCAATCATGCCTAGAAAAGGTGATGATCTTCAGCATTGGATGACCGACCGCCAGAGGGATGAAACCATCCTTAAACTAAGTCAAAAATTAGAAGCTGTCACGGGATGTCTCAAAATTACAGAAACTGCTATTGCCGAGCTTTAGCAAAAGCAATTTGGCAGTCAAGAGGGATCATCCATTGTGTCTATGGTTTACACGCCCGTCCAACCAGAAAGACCTGAAAATCAAGAATCTATTTGTGATTTTATGCAGCGCCTTCTGGCTGAACGAGATCATCAAGCTCCCCCTGTTACACCCCCACCTGATGACATCACTAGGAAAGTCAAAATTGAAATTGCTGACTTTAGTGGTGATGCGAGCCCGAAAATTTTTGTTGATTGGCTTAATTCTTTGGAGGATTATTTTGCTTGGTATGGTATGAATGACGCACAGCTGATAGCCTTTACCAAGGTTAAACTAAAGGGTCCTGCTCGCATTTGGTGGTATGGTGTTGAAAACAACGAGCTTGCAGTAGGCCAGCCGATTCTCCGGTGGAATATTATGAAAGAAAAGCTCAAGGGCAATTTTCTTCCTTCTGATTATATGGATACACTTCACCAAGAATATCTAAGTCTCCAGCAAGGCACTATGATTGTAGAAGAATATACCAACAAGTTTCGCGAATACATTGTTCGCTATAACTTGAGGACCGATGATCGTCTAACTATCACCAGATACAGAGATAATCTACGTGCCGATATCAGACAAGAGGTGGCAATGTTTGATTATGCTACAGTGGATGAAATATTCAATAAAGGCCGCAAAGCTCAACATGAAATTCAGTTGCGGAAGCGTAATACTTTTCAAGCCGGGGAGTCTTCCATGAAAAGAGGTCCTGACCCTAACTATAATCGCAATCAAGCACAAGTTTATAGCCCTCCTACCCAGCGTCCAATTCAGCAAACCCCTCAGAATCCTCGGCCAGGTATATAATAAAGGCAGATGAATCCCCGACAGAATCAGAGGTTTCCACAGAACTAGAATGATAATCGTGCTTATGGAAGAACAGACAGAAGGGATATTGTTTGTCATGCCTGCAAGCAACGAGGACATTATGCCAATGAATGCCCTCATCGCAATTTATACACTTCCAATGAGCCCGATATTGATGCTCAGCATGATGAGCATGTCGAATCAGGGCAAGCTGACACAGATCCTCCTTATGAAGATCAAGTAGATCAGATAGATTATGCAGATGCTGATGATGGTATTCCACTTCTTTTTCTAGATCATCGTTTGCTAGTAGCAGATGCTAACGAGGAAGAAGATTGGAATCATGCTTCTATTTTTCGGTCTCGTGTCAGATATATGGGCAAATCATGTAATATGATTATTGATGGTAGAAGTGCTATGAATGTTATTTCTCAAGAAGCAATTGATAAGCTTAAACTTCCTATGGTAAAGCATCCAAGGCCATATAAGGTTGCATGGGTTGACAACTATTCTATTCTTGTTCGTCAACAATGCTGTGTGCCTTTTAAGATTGGCAACTATGAGGACACTCTTCTATGTGATGTCATCCCAATGAATGTTACACATATCCCTTTTGGACGGCCATGGCTACAGAAGCTTAAAGTTATTATAGATAATGAACATAATACCTATGCTTTCAATTGGAAAAGTAGACGAATCGTGCTGCGTCCTTTGCGGACTCCACCGTCCTCACCTTCCTCTTCCCTGTTGCCGCATCTTCTCCTCCACCGCATATTTTAACAATGCGGAGATTTGAAGTTGAAAGCAAAGAGCAAGGTGTCATGTATGCCTTAGTTACTAAACAAGTTGCTGATGATTCTCATGCCATTCCTCAGGAAGTGAAGCCCTTATTAGACAAATTTGCTGACTTAGTTCCTAATGAGTTACCCAAAGAATTACCCCCATTAAGAAACATTCAGCATGCTATTGATCTTGTTCCAGGAGCTTCCTTACCTAACTTACCTGCTTATCGGATGAGTCCAGCAGAACATGCAAAGTTAAAAAGGCAAGTTGATGATCTGCTTCAGAAAGGCTATATAAACGAAAGTCTCAGCCCATGTAGTGTTCCAGCACTTCTCACTCCAAAGAGGACGGAAGTTGGCGAATGTGTGTCGACAGCCGTGCAATTAACAAAATCACGGTAAAATATCGTTTCCCTATTCCTCGATTGGATGATATGGTGGACATGATGACTGGTGCATGCATATTTTCAAAATTGATTTGCGGAGTAGTTATCATCAAATTCGCATAAGACCAGGAGATAAATGAAAAATTGCCTTTAAAACAAAGGATGGTCTCTTTGAATGGATGGTTGTGCCTTTCGGTTTAACCAATGCTCCTAGTACTTTTATGCGGGTTATGACACAATTATTGCAGCCTTTTATTGGAAACTTTGTTGTCGTCTACGTTGACGATATTCTTATTTACAACAAGTCAAAAGAAGATCACCTTCAGCATTTAGAAAAGGTCTGCCAACTTCTTTGCCGGGAGCGATTCTATATCAATCTCAACAAATGCACTTTCATGAGTGATTCTGTTGTTTTCTTGGGACATGTAGTATCTGCGCAAGGAATTAAGATGGATCCTGCAAAAGTAAGCGCTATTCTTGATTGGCCAATTCCTACTACCCTTACTGAAGTTCGTAGGTTTCATAGTCTTGCCAATTTTTACAAAAGGTTTATCAGAAACTTCAGTACTATTATGACTCCTATTACGGATTGTATGAGGAAAGGTGATTTCAAGTGGACCAATGTAGCCACTAGGGCTTTTGAGAAGATCAAGCAAAAGATTACTAAAGCACCCATTCTACAGGTTCCTGATTTCAGCAAGCTATTTGAAATTGCTTGCGATGCTTCAAATGTTGGCATTGGCAGTGTCCTTAGCCAGGAAGGACATCCTATTGCATTCTTCAATGAGAAACTTTCTAATGCTAAGCGAAAGTATACTGCATATGATTTGGAATTCTATGCACTTGTCCAAACACTTCATCATTGGAGACATTATTTGATTGCTAATGAGTTTGTGCTTTACTCCGATAATGATGCTCTGCAACATCTACACTTTCAGCAGAAGATCGGCGCTAACCGTGCTAAATGGAGTGCATATATATAAGAATTCAAATTTAGCATTCATCATAAAGCTAGAAAGGATAACCTGATTGCGGATGCATTAAGTAGAAGGAAACATCTTTTGGCTGTCATGTCTATCAGCGTGGCTGGTTTTGAGCATATCAAACAAGATTATGCCGCTGATAAGGATTTTGGTTCTATCTATGCGGATCTTCTTAATGGTGATCATATTCAACATCCTCATTATAGTCTTCATGATGGCTTCTTATTCAAAGATACGCAACTCTGTCTTCCAGCCACTTCTATTCGTGAATATGTTGTTTGAGAGTTGCATGCGGGAGGATGTAGCAAACGCTTAGGTCGCGACAAAACACCTGCTCTTATCAGTGACAAATATTATTGGCCTCGCATGAAAACCAATGTGATTCATATTTGTGAGAGATGCCGAACATGCCAGATTGCAAAAAGAAACAAGAAGAACACTGGATTATATCAGCCTTTGCCTGTTCCACATACTCCTCGGTTTACCTACAACTGCTAGAAAGGTTGATTCTATCTTCGTTGTTGTTGACCGCTTTTTAAAGATGGGACACTTTATTCCTTGCACTGCAAGTGCTAATGTTTACAAAGTGGCTAAATTATTCTTCAAAGAAGTTGTTCGGCTACATGGACTTCCAAAGACTATTGCTTCTGACCGAGATACAAAGTTTATAAGTTACTTCTGGAAGACCTTATGGATGCTGTCTAACACCAAGCTTAATTTCTCTACTGCTTATCACCCTCAATCTGATGGACAAACAGAGGTGGTAAACAGAAGTCTTGGCCAATTATTACGTTGCCTTGTACGTGACCGTATCACAAACTGGGATCAGGTGCTCCCAATGGCAGAATTTGCTTACAATAATTCTGTCAACCGATCAACTGGACTTTCACCATTTGAAGCTGTTACAGGAGTTCGTCCACGACTCCCTGTTGATCTTGTTCCATTACCAGTTGATGCCAGAGTGAGTGCTAATGCTGAACATTTCTTCCAACACATGCAGCAAGTCCAAAATAAAGTACGTTGCCATATATCTGCCAGCAATGATGTTTATAAGCAGCAAGTTGACAAGCATCGTCGCTTTGTTGAATTTAAGGAAGGCGATGGTTATGGTGCATATTCGACCTGAAAGGTTGCCACCTGGAGCTAACAAGAAGTTACACCCTCGTAATTCAGGCCCTTTCAAGGTTCTCCAGAAGATTAATCACAACACCTATTTTCTTGATATTCCTACTGATTTAGGCGTCAATTTTTCATTCAATGTCGAGGATCTTACCCTCTATCGTGGCCATGATAATGAAGGAGATAATGAAGAGCAACTTATATCATTACCAATTAATTCCCCACCTACTGATGAAATTGTTGATGTCCTTGATGATCAAATTGTTTCTACACGTCAAGGAGGTTACCAGAAGTTTTATGTACGTTGGCGGAATCATCCGAACTCCGATGCTATATGGATTACAGCTACTGACTTCCAACACATCAATCCTGATCTTTACGAGAGATATCAAGCGCTCAACTCGCCGGAGTCGAGTTTTTTCAAGCCGGGGAGAGCTGATACAGGCCGAACCCAAGTCCGGCCCAGATCACAGGCCCGCAAGACATTCAATTGATCCTTAGCCTCCTCAAGGATCCCTATCCTTATTTATCTTTATTTACTTCCTATTTTTATTTTTAGTAGGTCATGTCTGTGTACAATTAGGCCTTCTATTTTAGAATTAATCTCTTCATTGTAAACGTATGCTTTTATCAATAAAAATTTAGTTTTCCAAAGTTTCTCATTCTAGGTTTTGATCGTCACTGTCATTGAATCTTCGAATTTGAACAATACCTCGGGAGATTGTTCTTCACCCGACCCACGATCCGGGGCTGCGCCATGATGAAGAGAGTGGTTGTCGCTAAAAAGATAGAGGTGAAGACGCTGGTTGCAGTGGAGGCGGGTTTAACTCATCGATGATGAACGAACTCGGCAAACCAGGTACGCCATGTCGTTTGCTTCCTCCTACTGCGCCTCCTCTTTTTCTCCTTTTTTTTTTGTTAGGGTTGGGGCTGGGGACTAACAACAGAAGTAGTGATGGGGAAAGGCGGGGTTGCAGCTTTCGCATCAGGGATGGAGTTAGATTGAGGGTTCTTTTTTTTTTCTTTTTAATCATGAGTTGGGTGTTCTAGGTATGGCAGGGGTTTGGAATGCAGGGTTTTGGGTTTCAAAGAGTCTGGGGCACGATGGGGATGGAGGAATGGGTTAGCAGGATGGTAATGGGTATGGATTGACGGCAGTGGGTGGCGAATGGGGATTTGTGGTGAAGAATGGTGCTCGACAGCGGGGAGTTGTGGCTATGTCAGAGATGGGTTTCAATATAGTGGGGTTTGTCTGAAGGTGGGAAAGGAAAAAATGGGGGAGTGGAAGGATAGGGGTAACACGCCGATACCAATATGATGCAAGTCCTGAGATTAGGGCTTGCGAGAAGTGCCGAAGCGCAATCGCCAAAAGTACAAAAGCACAATCGGGGGTCCAAACTCCGAAGACACTTCAAATGTCTCCAAAAAGACAATAAATAAGGACGTACCTCAACGGGAAAACCCACAATTCAATTCATCAACTCTCTGAATAATTCTTCACTATAATGCCATATAATTAAAAAAAGATAACTAAAGAGTCTAAGAAACCTAATTAAACTAGGAAACTAAATAATAAGGGAAACTAAATCCTAATTACAAACCATAAAATAAAATAAAATCTAATGACATATAATTACTAAATAAAAAGCCTAAATCTATGTGGGCCCTACACGTGGCCATTGAGGTCTATGCTACATCACTTGTCCCGACTATATTGGGTTCGCCTACATGAATTACATTTCTCCATTTTGATCTATCGTGAGTCAAACCCTCAGATAAGTTAAACTTTTTTAAATTAATTTTACTACCTCCATTCACATCTTCTTCAGCCTATCCCTTCCCCTTGGTGGGCTATCAACCAACATAGCCAATCTTTTCCTAACTAGCACCATTGTCGGCCTGTATTCGACATGCCCAAATCCACCTCAAATGAGTTTTTCTAATCTAATGCCCTATTAATGCTACTCCTAAATACTCTTGAAAGCGTTCATTTCTAATTTTATTTTTCCTAGTTTTACCGCACATCAACCTCAACACTCTCATCTCTACTACATCCATTTTATGCATACGTTGCTTCTTGATTGGCCAACATTCTCCCCCAAGTCATAACTGGTCTAATCACCATCGTAAAAAATTTCCCCTTCAATCTTGTTGACATTTATCGGTCACAAAACACTCTAGAAGAAAGTCTCCACTTCAATCATCTTGCTTTTATCTTATATTCAACATCCCCATCAATCTCTCATCCTTACTAATTATCAAACCAAGGAAATGGAAAGAATCTCTTTATGGTATTTCTTGAACATCAATTCTCAAAGTAGTTTTAGCCCTTTGTATATGCTCACCAAAGTTGCATTCCATATATTCTGTCTTTATACGATTTATTTTAGAGCCTTTGAATTTTAAACCCTTCCCCTCTGTCTAGAGTTTGCATTCACACAATCTTTTGATTGATCCACCAACACTATATCATCTACAAATAGCATACACCAATGTATCTCCTCTTGAATATGAGCAGTACCCATCTATAATCAGTGCAAATAGATAAGGGCTTAAGGTTAACCCCTGATGCAAACTTATGGTCACTGAAAATTCACCTATCTCTCTCCAGTTCTCACACTCATCACCGCTCCTTCATATATGTCTTTAATAATTCAGTACAACCTCTTAGAACATTCCTTTCCTTCAAAATCCACCAAATTAAATTTTTTGATATCCTATCATAAGCTTTTTTCTATATTGATACGACCATATGCAGACTTTTCCTCTTCGGTTGATATTTTTCCATTAATTGCCTAAGCGAGAAGATAGCTCCCATAGTTGACTTCTCTAGCATAAAACCAAATTGATTTGCAAATATCTTGGTCTCTAAGTATTTGCTCCGTTACTCACTCCCATAGCTTGTATGACTTGTAAGTTTAATCCCACGATAGTTTGTACAGTTTTGTATATCTACCTTGCTCTTATATATATATATATGTATTACAACACTTCTTATTCATTCATCCTGCATTTTCTTTGTCATTAATATCTTATTGAAGAATCTAGTTAACCAAATTCACCCCCCCCCCCCCCCCCCCCCCCCCCCCGCAAACAACTTCACCTCAACATTTCTAGGCCTCTATCAAAGTGTCATCTAGACCTGTAGCATTTATTGCCTTCATTCACTTCAATGATTCCCCCAATTCCATCACCCTAATTACGAGAAAAAAAGTATATTATGCTAATGAAGTAACTTCTCTTGTTCTTGTATCTCCTCTATTGTATTCATTTAAAAGCTTACTAAAATATCCCAACATAAAGGAGGAGAGTTGAGTTAAGTAGGTTGATAGCTAGCATAAAATTTTATCACAACCCAAATATAAACAACTCTTGTCAAAGCACCAACTTTGTTAATTAGGTAACACCATAAACTAGAGAAAAGATGCCTTGCTTTCATCCTTGACCCATTATTGATACAGGCCCTAGGATTAGGGCTTGCGTAGGTGTGTCGAAGCGCGTGTCCAAAGACACTTCGAATCATCAAGAAGACTTCAACATACGAGCACGCACCTCTCAGGGATAAAACCCAATTCTATTACTCAATCAAGTTTGAGAATCTATTTTCTACAATAACAAATATATAGTAAAAGTAAACTTAATGCCTAAACAAGCCCTAAGCTATTAATAGAAACTTCAGCGAACTTTATATCAGGTTTCATTTCTGGGCAAGTTGCACATGAAAACTATGCTATAACCACGACCTGATACAGCCTCTCATGTGCATCATCGCCACAAATAAGACTAGAATTGCACATCAAGTTGCGGTCCAGAACAACGGTCTGAAGGTCGCAGGCATGTTGCAAAAAGAAAGACATTAGCTAAGCACCAAGCCCAAAAAAAGAGAAAAACCCCTTCTAATAATCCATTGTCATTCCCAACATCCTTTTTTTTTCTAACCCAATGAAACTAATCGTTTCCACAGCAAAGCAACCAAGACAGACCACTTAGGATTTGTCTATTCAATAAGAGGATCCTGTACTCGTGGATTTATGTTTCCTCACGGATAGAGGACTTCCGCATTGCTATTTGCTACCCCTCCAATGGGAAATCAAAACCATCTATTTAAGGGAATATCAGATCATTTTTCCCTTTAATGTAACGAAAAGGTGTGGCACTTGCACCAAACAAGGGAACAGTGTGCTGCATCAAAATTTTCACAAACGCATCCAAACCCCCTTTTTTTTTCCCAGCAAGAGGATTATGACAAATATACATCACATATACAATCACAACTGACACAATTTCAGCTTGGGTTTTATTTATCGGTAATACAAGGAGGTAAGAATAGAATCCAAACCTTCCTACGCGATCTTTATATGATATAAATGAATTCTAAACACACAAACACTTCAGGTTTGATGGATAGTTGTTTCTACAGCAAACAGAAACAAAACCCATAAATAAATTCTAAAAAACAACAACAACAACAACAACAACAACAACAAAATCACAGAGTCAACAGTGAAAATCGCCTGTAGAATACCCCAGATTTCAAAAAACAAAAACGACAATAATAAAGCATCTGCTAAAACTCATTGGAATCAAACGCACCTCTGCCGGTGTTGAGGTCCCCTTATCCTGCTGCTGCTCGGACGACGCCCACACGGCCTGAGGCGGGGCAGTCGTCGCGTAGTAATCATCATCATCATCATCCACATCAGCCCAAGATTTCCCGGTCAAAGACGCCGAAGCCCAGAAAACCTGGGGCTCTGGTTCCTTCGCCGCCTGGGTCTTTGATGATCCCTTGTTCTTAGACGATCCATGCTCTTTATCAGATTTCTTCTTCCTGCGAAGGCTATCGAGCGCCGCGAATACGTTGGTGCTGTTTATGGCCAAGGACCCATCGTCCCTCTTCTTTCCACCTCCAACCATCTCTAATGCAAACCCAAATGAGCCACAGCTCCCAAAACACACACTCGTACAATGATGCTGTTGGAGACAGATTACAAAATCAAAACAAGACCTACAAGACACAAATCACTGTTTCTGTTTTGGGAATCACAACGAAAATCAGGTTTCTGGAATTGGATCCTAAACAATTAGAGATTCAGAGTTATGGGTAAAACCAAGGATCTGGTGGGTTTGTAGAAATCTGAGTTTGAGAGAATTTTGAAAGGAAAAGATGAACTTGGAACTGGAAAAGAGAAGAGATCGGAGGGAGATTTTAGGGTTTGGGTTGGTTTGTTTGACGAATAACAAGAAGCAAAAGAGGAACTGGATTGGTTCTAGGGTTTGGAGGGAGGATGAGATGAGCAGATAATCTATGTTATCAAGACGATAGCAAAGAATTTATAGGTGTAATAGAAAAAAAAAAAAATTTTTTTTTTTTGAGGTCACTGATTTTGTCAGTTATTGAGATCGGCCATGGTCCATGCAGCCCCATGGGGGGCATGGTTTTTTAATAAGCGGTTTGGATTTGCACACCTGTTATAGAAACTGTGAAATCATCACATCCGGATTTAGGGCGTCAGAGGCCATGAATTTATAGTAATTCATGTGGTGAAACAACCAAAAAAAGGAAATTGTGATTGGCCTTCCATGCTCCTTTTTTGGACATAAGATTTGACAGAGATCTTTCTGGAAGAATAAAATGGATGGGGTTTTAGTAAAAGTTATCATTAAACATTAATTAAATGAATTGATTATAAAAAATATAAAATTTATAGCTTAGGGTGGAATATATTTTTCTTAAATAGAACTATCCCCACGACGATATTATCTAAGCGTTGCAGGTTTGAATATAAGGTTTGATTGAGCACATGAAATGAACCGCGTCTGGTAGTCAAAAGATAGAGTTATTGTATTTTTTCAACAAAAAAAACATTTAAAATATGCATGATTTTGGAAGTTTTTTGTCCTTATAATTTGGGCTCATGATTTCAAAATTTTCAATTGCAATAGGTAAATACTTGATTGATTATATTGTTTCTCACAAGTTCAATCTTATAATTGGATCAACTTATATATTGTCACATTTCATAAAAAATAAAGAGCAACATACTTTTGAATGGTTCAGTTTTTCAATTAAATGACCTACAAAAATGTTAGTAACAAGAAGAGGGTATAATTATAAATGCTGTAAAAAAGAAGAGAGAGCTTCTAAATGCACACCCCAAATTTCTTTCAACTCCCACCATTTTAAGTATTTTTTATTACAATTACACCGTGTAGATAATTATTAAAAAGGACACGACAGTATGACACCCACCAAACATCCCCACCTCCTCTCCTTTCATTTCCCACCTCCCCTGTGCTCCCCACATCGGAAGTCCAAACAAAGGGAGAGGAGCGAAGTTAGTCGGGTTGGGGGGGAGGTGGGAAAGAAGGGGAAGACGAGGAGGAGGTAGGGAAGGGGTTCTACAAAAAAGGTGAGGAGGTGAAAAAAGGGGAGAGGAGATGGGAAGGGGAGGAGGGTTGGGAGAAGGGAGGTGTAGAGAAAAATGGGTGACGTGTATATTAGGTATAATTGAGGGTGTGGAGAGAGAAATTAATAATTTCTATAAGAAGCTACTATATGTACTTTAATTTTTTTCTCTTCTTACACAGTTATTTTAAAAAAAAATTTTTGAAACTCCCTAAATTATCTCCACCCCTTATCTCCCTACACACATCCCCTTTTCCTCCCTCTTCGCTCCTCCCCCTTCCCCTCAAGCCGACGGCAACCTTCAGCCGGCGGAAAAGAGTCTCCCTCCCTTCTCTCTCTCTCTCCATCTTCCTCTTCCTCTTTCTCTTCCTTTTTCTCTTCCTTTTCCTCTTATTCCTCTTCCTCCTCCTCTCCCTCCATCTTTCCTCTCCTCTCCTTTTCCTCTCCTCTTCTCTCCCCCTTTCTCTCATCTCCGCCCTGGTCCAACCAGGGCGGAGATGAGAGAAAAGGGGAGAGAAGACGAAAGGAAAAGGGAGGGAGAGGGAGAGGGAGAGGAGAGTATCCTTGTTCGATAGGGCGAACGGGGTGGAGATGAGAGAAATAGGGTGGATATGAGAGAAAGAGGGAGAGAACATGAGAGGTAGAGGAGAGGAGAGGAAGAGGGAGGGAGAGGAGGAGAAAGAAGAATAGGAGGAGGAAGAGGAGGAGGAAAAGAAAGGGGAAGAGGAGGAAAAGAAAGAGGAAGAGGAAGAGGAAGATGGGGAGAGAGAGGGAAGGGAGGGAGACTCCCCTCCACCGGCTGGTGGTCGGTGCCGGCCTGAGCGGAAAGGGGAATGAGAGAGGAGGGAGGAGGGAGGGAGAGAGGAGGTGTGTAAGGAGAGAAGGGGTGGAGGTAGTTTGGGGAGTTTTATTTATGTAATTTTTTTTAAATGGCTGTGTAGCAAGAGAAAAACTAGAGTACATATAGCAACTCCATTTTTAAATACTATAGTGGGTGTATAGAGAAAGTTGGGTCTATTTGGAAGCTCTCAAAATAAATAACAACTTACATCCCAAATTCCCATAAATTCTATCATTTGTATTTCTCTTGAGGAGGAGCAAACTGTGGCCAAGGAGAGATGTTCCTTGCTTTGTTTCGAAAGGGGCTTTGTCTCCTCCACATTTTCCTTTACTACAAGGATATAATTAGCATAATCTTGTATACTATTCATTGATCACTCCCTCCTAATCCAACTCAACATCCAAATATTGATAGTCAACTTACTGCTCCATTAATGAGAATTTAATGTAGAAAAGATTGAAATGAATACCTAAATAGTCCCATGAAAGTAAGGTTCCACTTGCATACCTTATATCCTTTAACATCAGTCTTTTAATCATCCTTTGGTGAGCTTATTTGACCACAAATTCTTATCGATTCAATTCTTATTGGGGGTGTTCATGTGGCATTTCCATGATGACTTAAGAAATACAGGCCTGTATCAGGCCCAAGCTTGACACATGTTGTTAATGTCAGGCCATGCATTTTGTCAATCAGGCTGGGTCCAACCAGGCATTTTATGAGTTGTATGGGCCCTCTATCACTTAATCTAAGCCAATCCAATTATCAAATGGGCCCAGATTATATAGGCCCAAAGTGGGTTGCCCTGGCTTATGAGCAGCCCTAAGTCACATGTATTTTATAAAATAAAAAAAACCGAGCTCTAAGTATGAAAAATAGATTGAATTAAGGTAGGTACTTCAAACACAATGAATACATTGGATAAACTGAAATTGAGCAAATAGAATAATGGTTGATATATGTGGATAGCAGGTAAGTGTTGCCGGACAGAGCTTGTCCAAGCCAGACCATTTATCTATCACCATGCCTATAATTTCGGCTTTCGCATACGCACATGGGTTTCAATTAGATCCTGGTCCAACCCATATCCCCGGGCCTATTTTTTGTAAAGAATTTATAATAAGAATTTAAGTTGTTGGGGTTTTTGAGACATGATGTGATGTATTATTATTTTTTATATTTACAAATTTTTGTTTCTTTAAAAGAACTTCAAAATTCCAGCTGGGAAAAGTAGTCGCTTTTGTCTTATTTGTATTAGTATTTTGGAATCCGAACTTCTTTATGTTTTGGTGAAATTTCTAAATGCTTAAGTGCGAAATGAGTATTTAGAAATTTCACTAAGCTTGAAAATTCATAAATTCTTTAAAATCCAGCAAAGAAACAGGCTAGAGATTAAACCCAAACTAAGGGCCTATTCTTTTACAAAAATGTCTACCAAGAATTTGAGTGGTTAAGGCTTTTAGGATATAATGTGATAGTTTGCTCCTTGATATTTGCAAATGTTATGTTCATTTGCTAGAATTTTGAACTCCATCACTTGAAAAGACTCAATTAATCCATAAAAATTTTAAAATTTTACCTCTTTCAACTTTTACTGAAATTTCTAGATGCTCAAGCACAAAGAAGCATCAAGGAATTCCAATATATTTGAAAAATTCAGAATTTCTCATACATAAAAATTTTAAAATCTAACTAAAGAATAGGCTCTAAGTGTGTGGGCGGAGCTCCCCTCACCTCACACCAACCTGACCAATCACACCAACCTTTGCCCAGTCCCAGCGTACTCAACCCATCATTGTGAACCTATAATATGTAATATATGGATGATGGAGAATATTTATGTGCATATGTTCTTCACCATTTTAGTGAGAGACACTCTTTTTTTAAAAATTATTAATATGTAAGAGGATAAAACTTTACATATTTTTAAGTTTGATAGGTTCAAAAAAAAAAAAGTGTCCCTCGCCAAAATGGTGAGGGACATATACATATGAAAACTCCTCGTGAATGATTATAAAAACCATAAAAAAGAAGAGATCGACCGCCAAAAATGAGACTTCTAAAGTTCTTTCTAAAAAGACTGGTCAAAGCAAAGTTACTTTGAGTTCTTCTTTCTCCCCTTCTCCCCATTTTCGTCCCAACTCCCAAGTGGACAAGTACACATTCTTTTCCCGTTGCTTTTAGCCGCGGACAATAAGATAATCCTCTACTCATTAAAGTCTCCCCCATCTTTTTCTACCTGGGAATCGTGTGGCTTTCTCTTTCAAAAAGATGTCTGTCATCGTGAATGGGCCATTTTGCCCTTCGATCTGCAGCCTGCAATTGATAGATGAAAAAGATCCACATGATCCTAATTGCACATAACAGATATATTCTGTCTAGGATCTTCCCACTTCCGACTCGGATTAATTTCCTAGACAGACACAGTCACAGCCAATCTAGGGCTGGATGAGGCCAATCATTCATAATGGCTCTGAACAGAGATCACTATTGCCGAATCATAAGTACAGCTGAAAACTGTTCACTGAATCCACTAATGACCTGAACTGAAAATTAGGATGTGGTCCAACACTGGAACATTTTGCACATACAAATGAAACCCTGCTTTCAGATCAGAGGTTTTCAATTACGAGTTCAGATGGATAAAAATGTACGCACCATACAGGCATTACATAAGCTTCTCAGAACAAAATCAGCGGCCATAGTATTTTGATCCAATTCTGCATTGTGATTAAACATCAGAGATTTGGCTCACCTGTATCACAAATATAGGCCAGCCATTCACCATGTTAACCTGAATTGAATGGACTTACTTTGGCCAAGCATCTCAAAGGGCCCATTTGTTCACATGGATTGAATAGCTAGGAATTCATGTTCAAATGAATGTGTGAGAGAGAGAGAGAGAGAATTAGTGAAGGATGTAAGGTGGAGATATAGGAAAGATTTGAGGTACTGGCGTGGTAGTTGTGTATCTAACTCACATCTCCTCTTGATTCATTTTACATTAAAAGATCATCTTTAGAGATTCACCCTTTTTAATTTTTGCTGGGTTGGCCAAGAGTGAGACAAGATACCTGAGGACTGAGGCATCAATCCCCTCGACAAGTATGTGATTTCGGGGTGCCAACACCACTCATCCATGTGTGTTGGCCTTTTAATATTCCTTTGTTTATTCAATCTTATCCGCTCCTAGAAATACAAGTCATAGATTAGAACATATAGGAATACATTTACCTGAAACAAATTGTCCCAAAATTCACTTTTCGTGATATGAAAGCATTCTGCACCCAAATGTTAATCTGAAAAAAATTTCCTTGTAACAATTCAAAGTTTACTTCAAACGCTGTATTTCCAACTAATAGAATATTAAAAAGAAACGGCATATCTCATTGTGCTCATACACAATTTATACTTTAAACACTGTATTAGGAAAACAATGGCGATGGATCTTTCTCTGCTAGCAGCTGCTAAAAACCTCAAGAAAATATAAATGCAAACTTACATGTAAACAAAGACCATACCCTAAGAGGGAGCATTTTATTGCAGTGATTGCACTATGCAACAAAAAACAGGAAAATCATCAGGAATACTATCAATACAAAGAATATCTTGATCATCAGCCATCGGTTAGAAGAAATTCCATTGAGGTACTTGAGCAGTGCTCCTTGGGCTCCCTCCACATTTGCCAATGTGTCGTCCATGTTCTCATCAATCCTGCCATGTATATGCCACAATTTCTTAGTGTTAGAAGAACAGTTAAATGAAAATGTGGCAGCTGATATACAGCTAGCAAAAATATTATGATACTTGTGGGAGGGTCTGACTCGGGATAGACCGGAATGGTGAAACAGAATTCATGTAGCTGGCCTCAACATAGTTGGGACAAGACTTTGATGATGATGATGATGATGCATGACACTTATGGCTTACAGGTATGCAATGCGACACACCACAATGGGATACTGGATGGACATCCAGAAATGATGAAATGACTCGGCACAATTCACTGACATTTTTTCAATCGATCATTTAGCGTATACAATGTGCTCAATCATGCCAAACGGATTCAAATCCATGATGTAATATTTGCATTTTGCTGTAAGCGCTAGCACAGATATGCATATGTACATGTGTGGGCAAAAACATCCACGGTGCTGGACAATAATTAAAAATAACAGGCGGTTCTTGCTTTCAGTAAAGTTAATTTGCAATGTTTGCTTCAGAATGTGTAACTATATTTAGAAAATGAAAAAAAAAAAAGACCTGATGGCAAGCTCGCCTTGCTGGGAGACCATGGTTGCCAACTGTGTAAATATGTTGCTCAGCTCATGGATAGTAGATTCAACATTTTGAAGAGCTTCAGCTCTGCTCTGGATGTAACTATCTTGTACTGGAACCAATTGCTGTTGCTGCTGACTTTGCGATAGCAATGGTTGTGTCGGGGAGGATGATTCCCCATCTGTCTGCTTCCTGGCCAATCCAATAAAAATAACATACATAATAACATGCTTTTCTAGAACAAAACCAGAAACTGGGAAAAAAAACAAACGCAGGATGGTTTACCAAAAACCATTAAGAAAATGATAAAATGAATAAGATGCATACATAAAAGTAAATGAACAACAACAGCTTATGATAAGTTGTTGGGCCACCAATTCCAAGCAGAAGGGTGCAGTACCTCCCAAAGCTGACAAGCACTGGAAGATGATGCTCTGGAGGTTATGTTGCACCATACACCTTCCTCTTTAAAAGAAATAGGGGAAAAAAGAAGTCTTCATCTTGTTTTGTGAGTCTGACAACTTCCACTAATTTCAGAAGGCCCAAGTGTTAATCACCCCGACAACATATTCTTCATTTGTCTTTTATCCTACATTAATGTTTGCAGTTTATCAGTTTACCTTGGAAATAACTGAGATGAAGATGTTGAGCCATTTGCCCATGGAGGAGGTGGGGCACTTGAAGTACTAGCTGCAGCTTTTGAAACCAGAGGCCGTTGACGGATGAAAGGATTGGTAGCATCTTTTGAAGCAGTAGAAGAAAATAATTGCCTTCTGTTCTCATGAACCTTCAAATTCTACAAACAGAGGAGAAAAATATTTCTAGTTTCAGAAATGATAGAAACTAATGATTATAAAAATTACAAGAGGAAACAAATTGCAGTGAAGTAAAACCAAAATGTAGTTATCATTGCCTACCTCTGTTCTCATGGTCAGGACTTCCTTGAACTCTTTTGTAGCACTCATCAGACGATTCTTCAGACTATCCACAACTGTGGTTGAATGACTGGTTGTGTCACTGGAGATGTTACCACTTTCATTCTCCGAATTGCAGAGAAGTTGCAGGTCCACCACTGCTGAGTTCAATGCAGTAATATCCTGCTTGATGACGGCTGTAAGCTCTTGTATCTCGACAGTTGGATCATCGAAAACTGATGTCCTCTTTGCCACTGCAAAGTAACAAGAAAAAGGAATCATCTCCTCTTCTGCTCTCTAACATACTTACAAGCATGCACAGAGTGTCCCCCAGCCACAACCACATGCAAAATAGCATTCGAGCCTTTACATTAGATAGATAGTATGAGGATTTGAAATTTTTGGGACTTGGGCCCTTATAGGATATGAGCCTTCATTGGCATTGAAGACTTTGTTGAGCTTACTCAGGCCTTCCATTATTTCTGTATCTTATTAAGCGGGTGCAGAACTGGAACATCCTTGACAAACTCAGTCTTGGCTTTCAGTTTTGCAATCCTTTTCAAGGAAAGATTGCCATGAGCTTGGCCCAACCCTGGTCAGTTGACAGCCTAGTAAGGAGACTACCAATGGCACCTAATTGCAAACTGCTTTCTAAAATCCACATCAAAAGTAAAGACTGACGCTTCTAACCAATCTACATGCCATTTATCCAGATTGTCAGATTCAAGGGCTTGTGTTCGCCAATACCTTTTGATACATTGTTCTTGTGTTTCAGCAGATCTTAATAATTTAGAAGTTTGACAACCATAAGTAGGGTGCTTCGTAAATGCATGTTCCGCCACATTAACAACTAGAAAGGCAGTCTATAGAAAAACCATGTATCCTTATATTGAGGAGAAACCAAACTGAGACAAAGTCAGTCACTTATCATTTCCCAGTATTCTTTCTCCTAGGATCATCAGATGGCCTGTCTAGTACGCGAGTCTGGCTAGTTATGAAAAAGGTTTGGTTATGAGCGTCTAATTGCAGGCTTCATGGATAAGAAGCACAAAAAACTCCCTAGACCATAACAAGAACAACTTGATGAGAAACATTTACAATATTAAAAAAAAAAAAGGGAACTCGGGAACCTACAAGCATGGTTTAAAATCGCGGCATCGGTCACAATTCACAGTTCACCGCGGTCATTGCAGTGTGAATTTATTTTTTATCCCAAATTTTTTTAAAAAATTAACCAAAAAATCCAGAATATTGTAAAATGTTGAAAAACAATGTTTTTTTTCCATTAGTAATAACAATAAAGTAAATATTGGCCCCCTTAAGTTATAGTATCCTATATTGCTGTTTGATTTTTAAAAACTAATTATGTTAAGTTTAATGTGTAATATTTGGTATCAACCATATAATTTATAAATCTAATAATGTAGTTCATATATAAAATCTAAACCACTTAAAATAACTACCAATTTGACCCCAATAAACCTCGACCAACTATTGGATTGAACACTAAACGAATCTAAGCTGTTCTTAAAATTTTAATCACATTTTTTTAAGTGATTAATTAGATTGTATCCCAACTATGGTTTGACTAAAATTTGTTGAAGACCCATTTAATAAGGGGCATATATTTTGAATAGTTTTGTGGAACACTATTAAAATCAAAACCATTCAATCAAATTACCTCCATGATGTAGGGTATTTTAAAATTTTACTTTAATCTGAATTTTCTCTAATAAAATAGTTTTGTGGAGAACTATTGGCCCCATTACCCGATGATATAAATTGTGGCGTTAGCTATTGTGTTCCACTCACCCATTTAGAAAAAAATTTTTTTTTGCCCCAAATGGATTTAAGCTAGGACAGTAATTCACTATGGTTTAGACTTTAAAAAAGTCAATGAAGCCCACATATTACATGGTGGAAGACTCACGCCACATCTCATTGAGTCAAAACCGTAAAAGAGTTTTTCGACTTGTCATTTCCACTTCGCACACAGATAAGAAAAATGGTGGGGAAAGTGAAAAAATGAGGGAACAGGGGGAGAAAAAAAAATGGTGGGAAAGGGGGAAAAACGATAGAACAAGAAAAGAAAAAAAAATAAGAAAATGTTGAGGAGAAGAGGGAGGCGGTGGGCATTTGGTGGAGGCTGCAACAGCTAGTGGTGGTTGTAGAAGCGCCACCAGGTGGCATCTGGCAGTGGTTCACAGGCGGTGGAGCTCTGAGCTCTGGATTCAAGTACCACCTCTTTTTTTTCTTCAGATGGATCCACTCTTCCCCCTCATCATCTTTTTTTTTTTTTAGAGTTTCGGTCGTATTGGCTGCTACGACCGATATTTTTGAAAATATCGGCCGTGAAGATTGATTTTTAACTGATATTTTAGCGATACAGAGTGGTACGATACCAATATCAATGTCCCAGTAATATATTGTTGCAGTCCAAGCCGATAAGTACCGATATCGGCTGATATTTTAAACCATGCCTACAAGTACTGAAGCAACAAGGAATGGTGTGCAAAATCTCCCTTAATTGAGAAAGGCATCAGGCATGCCACTTAAAGGCAAAAATTTGTTAGGCAACACATCTAATGACAGGCAGGATAACTGAAATGCTCATTAAAACAGAAGATACTGTTGGTAGACTTTTTCCAAATGGACAGAATACCATCACAAGACAAGCAAATATAGGACATCATTTTTTTTATCAGTAATTTCTTATAGGACAACTCCATTGAACGAAAGCTCCATGCCCCAAGTCCCAACAACAGGGGCAAGGTAGATGAGCATAGCAAAAGAAAAAAAAATAACAAATAAAAAATTTGAATAAATTAAGGATATGAATTAACAAAGGTTACGCAAAAAGAACAAAATGTGATCAATTGTGTATTGAACCTTAATGCACACGATTAAACTATTTGAGATAATAACTTTCTTGGTAGTAGAGATAATTAGTTGGTTACAAACTTAACATTACTAACATAAATACAGATGATTCATACAACACCAACAACAAATATTTGTCAACTACAATAATGCTCAATTTTCAAGGTCCTAAGATTGTATTCAGGCCCACAGCCCAACAAAGGGCCGCTACTCGACAGATAGAATGGATAGACCATATCCCAACTGTGAGGGCCATAACCCTAACATCACTGAACATTGACTTATGGAAAGATATGATAGAGAAGCTACCCAAAGCATATCTGTATTCATTTAGGTAAAATTGAGTTAACTAAGCCAAGGCCAAGCCAAGTTGGCCAACATCCCTAATAAATGTCAAAAATTACAGAACTAATGAAAAACTAAGGGTAAAAAGGAAAACCAAAAACCATAAAATTTAAAGACTCCTCACATTCATAATTTGTGAAACAAAATGCTTCAAAGCCATTGCAGTTTGTCATTGTTTATTAAGTCATTTCAAAAAGGCCCCTATACAATTCGCTTCTAAAACATTCCTTGACACATGGTCAAGGAGGTTTCTATTGACAATCACTCACTCATTTTAAAAGGTTGGTGTTCAACGGCCATTTTACCCTTTAAGAACAACCCCCTCATGGGTTTGTAAATGAAAAGACTATATCATCCTAACCAATTTTTAACCTGGGCATTAATCTTCTCCACTGTATAGTTGGTTGGTCCACCACAATCACATTCTAATTAACCAAAAGTCCCAAAGAATTTGCAGGTAGAGATTTAACTGCAGATACAAGTCACAAAAAGATGGAGACTGTCCATGCAACATAAAGTTGAAGATGATCTGAAAAATGAATGCAAGCTACAGCCTACACCTCAAACTTGAGTTGCTGCCTCTCGGGTGTAAGGGGTGGAGCATTTCTGAGAAGCCTTGGCAAGCCTCAACGTGTAAGCCCTAAATGCTTTTGGAAAGAATGTTGAAGAAAGTTCAGTGCAGTGCACAATGAGAAAGTCATAAACATGTCCAATCACATCATCGAATAATGATGTAAGACATAATAAAAGAATCCCTGAAGGTAAAGTAGTTTTTTCACCCAAGGGGAATAACTAACATAATTACTGAGTAAAAGTCGAAAAAGAAACACTCAACTTCAATGAGAGATTGACAACAAAAGCAACCTTTTTTTTTTTTTTGGAACAATACATCCTTTTCTCTTTTTTTTTTTGAAAATGTTTGAACAATACATCCATACCATGGATTAAGGGAGATCTTAGTAAAATCGAAAAATACAGGGACCTTTTGGGGTTTTAAAATAATGTAGGGGTTTTTAGGAAGGGAAGGGAAGAAGAGAAGGAGAGAAGAGTTGGGGTGGGGGGGTGGGGGAAATAAAAATAAAACTTGTTCATACTTCATAGGTAAACATGAATTTTATTATGTGATTTCATATTTCATTGTCGCCATTAAAAAATGAATGAACAATCATCACAAACAGATGAGGGAAAATGCATGGAAGGTTATGGAGCTCCAATGGCTTTGTTATGCCTTGCGGGCTTGAGAGACTAACATATAAAATAAGAGAACCTTTGTGGGTAAAATATATATTTTATTTATCACACCAAGCGGGGTAATGAACACGATTGTTATTAAGAATAAAAATTGGAAAATAAAAACATTCTTAATTCAACGAGAGATTGATGACAAATCCTCCATTGAAGAAGAAGAAGAAAAAAAGAGCAGCACAAGAAGAAAAAAGCAGAAGAAGAAGAGGAGAAGGGAGAAGACTGAGGGAGAAAAAAAGAAAACGGAAAGAAAGAAGAAGAGAGAGAGAGAGAGAGAGAGAGAGAGAGAGAGAGAGAGAGAGATGGGATTGCTGTGTGGGTCATTAGGTTGGGAATGAAGGAGAAAGGATGAGAGATGGGAAAAAGTGAGAGGTGGTTGGCTGATTTCATTTGATGAGACTATACGATATCAGACAAAAAACTCAATTTTGCATGATCCAAACAATATAAAGTAAATCTCAATTTCCCTTACCACAACCATCCAAACACCTTTTTTTTATTATCAGTAACTGGTAATTATATAAAAAGAAGTATTAAGAGGAAAACCAACAAAACAACCATAATGATAAAAAAAAGGATATAGGAATAAGAGAGGTACAACCAAATGCCTCACACAAAAAGGATAAAAAATCTCAAAAAGACATAATCTGAGCAGAGGAGTCTACCTATCAACCGCAAGCCTTGTTAAAGAATTCACCATCCCATTTATAGATCTCCTTACATACATGTTTCAGAAGTAAGTGGATAATCTATCTACATTATGTACATACATGTTTTTTTTGTCTCTCTCTCTCTCTCTCTCTCTCTCTCTCTCTCTCTCCTGTTTTTGAACGATCATATCACTTTGTCCTTGTTTGTATCATGATTTCAGTATTTCATACTCCAACAGGATTTAATATCGCTTTTGTTTGTTCTCAATATGGTTGTGACCATAGGATTGGATTTCATTTCGCTTGTATTGACCTCAAAACATGATGTGGAATATTGAAGAGTGGGCTTCACCTAATGGGAAATGTTAAAAAGTATTTTCGCTGCCTCTACTAACACTTTGAGGTTTTGGTAGTAATGGTTAGTTAAAAAAATTTAATATGGTGTCAGAGCCAACCAGTCGTGAGTTCAAATATTAGGAGGAACGACTCGACGCTAAAAAAATTGCGTGTTACCAAAAGTGCGCCGACCGGGTTCCACCTGAGGGAGAGTACTGAAGAGTGGGTTAATGGGGAATGTTAAAAGTATTTTCGCTGCCTCTACTAACACCTTGAGGTTTTGGTAGTAATGGTTAGCTAAAGAAATTTAATATGTATAATCTGGGAAGCAAAACAACAAGGAAGACAATGGGACTAATTAGGACGAATGTGACGGACTGAAGAGGGGCTCCATCTTGATCGAGTGGCCACAATACATTCTTGAGATATATCAAGGCTTGATATCTCCCAAGCTTAGCCTAGCCAACTTCAGAATCTGCAAACCATAATCCTCAGATAAAGCAACAGCGGAGGGTGTGGCTCCTATCCCTCCCAATAATGCTATTGGATAACAATTCTGCATTGCCTGCACCAACCACCATTCCTACTCCTCCCTTTGAGCAATTCCCTCCCTTTCTCAGCATCAACCAAGGACTGTCCATCGACTGTCCCCCATCCCACTAGCCTCCCCTATGCGTTCTTGTTTTATTGAGTAAAAACAAGTCACATTTTACTTTATATTTAAAATGGTTCTAATCTTTCAAGTCTAGAGATTTTAGATGTGTTATCTGATTGAACCTCGCATATTTGTAACCTGCTGTGTGTTGGGATAGGTTGTGATTTTAGCTTCCCTTTGTGTTCCTGGTGAACTTTCTCTCTTTGATTACCTTTATCCTTGTCCTACTTGATTTGTGCAAACGGGTAGTGCCCATTTGCAATTTATTGGGTTATTCCTGCTATTTTTGGCCACCTTTATCAGATAAATCGGATTTCTGTATCAGAAAATGAGGTCATTGAATGTGATAATCATACATGTTTTTAGTACATACATGCAAGCATATGTCAAATTCGTACACAAATGGTGTTGCTGTGGACTGTATTTAGCAAAGAGGAGAAGTTTCTTTCGGTAATTGCATTTTACAAATTATGTGTTTGCACAGAAGTAAATGCTCTAAGCGTTAACGGAGATACTTTTTCAATATTAGGAAATGGATAAGAATGAAATTACATGAAAAGAAAAATGTTCTTAAAATTGATTCCAAATTAGTTTCATACAGTTTGACCGTTTTTTTTTTTTTAACTTTTGTAGCAAATATATAATATTAGAAAAAAGTAGCCACCAAAATCAACCTATAGAAGCTAGAACCTCATACAACAACTCCAAGCTAAACCCAACCCCTGACCAATCTTATCAACCAATCCAAATGACCCTATGTAATCAAACTCCAAACCCCCCAGATCATTCAATCCAACCAACTCTACCAGCCCATCAAAACCACAATTGACTATACCCATGCTACCTTACCAAACTTATCAACGGATCCAAACCATACCATCCAATTAAAGCCATCAAGCAACCTTATGATAATATGTGAAATTCATCCCTAAAATTCACCTTTAGATCAGTTTCTAACAATAGAGAAATGCACGACACCAATACAATTATTGTTGAAACCAGGTTTGGCCTCTCAGGAAATTCTACAAACAGGTGGAACCCACCAAAATCAAGAGGGTTGAAGTAGAGTAAACGCAACCGATATTCAAAACAAAATCCACACCAAAAGAAGAAGAGAAACTCATGATCAGAAAAAAGAGAAAAATACCTTGCTACTGCTGACCTAGGCGTTATGGTGACGAAATTTAGCTTTTCCTAGCATTTTAGCAGGAGCCCTGGTGACTTTTTTTTTTTTTTTTGTTGAGACAAGAATTACTTTGTCGCCAATAAAATGTTTCGTTGCCTATTTTAACTTTAGGGGGCGAAATTATTTTCATCACCATAATATATGTAATTTTTTCCAATTTTGCAACAAAATAAAAATATCGTTGCCAATTAGTGTCACTAGGCGACAAACATTTATTTTTTGCCGCTTATGTTTCACTCTAAGCTACGAAAGTCTATTCCTCACCAAAATATATGAATTTTTTTTCAAGGTTAGCAACGAAATATAAATTTCATCCCCAACAAGCGATATTAGGTGACGAAATTTAATTTTGTCGATAAATTTCGCCACCAAAGAGACATTGTGTTGTAGTGTCCTAGGGGAATCGTGCCTTAGGGTTTGAGAAACCGACCATTGTACCATATGTTTCCTTTGGGCTTGGTTTTAGGATGAAGCCCATGTTTTATTGTCATGCAGATAAGGACTTGGTGCTAGTTTAAACCTCAAGACATGATTACTTTAAGCTTTAAGTTCTACGTAACCTCAACAAAAAAAAAAAATTAATCTCATTGTTGCTTCACGGGATCCCATACCAAACCCACACCATGGGCCGTAAAGCAAGATTTCATAATGTGTCGATTGATGATTAAAGGGGATTTTAAATGTCGAATAGGCTTAATGATGATGAAAAGAGAGAGAGAGAGAGAGAGACCTCCTATAATAAAAAGGAGTAGAAAATGAAGAGAGAAATTAGTCATTGTACTAATAAAAAGGAGTAGAAGATGAAGAGAGAAATTAGTCATTGTATGTAATCTCTAAAAAATAGTTCTTGCCTTTTAAGATTGGGTAACCACTGGTCGGAGGTCAAAGGTTTTAAGGTTAGGTTTATGAGGAATACTTTAGGTCATAAAAAAAAGAGAAAAATTAAGGAGAGATTAGAGATTAAATAAAAATGGGATATGCATTGAGTGATTTTAGAAAAATTCAAACTAGAATAAAAAAGAGGTTTGTTAGAAAATGTTGAAGACTTTTTAAAATGGGAGCATGTTATGTGTAGTTGCCTCACAAAGAGAGTTACTGCTTTTACATGTACATATAACAATAATTTTTATATATTACCTAAATTATCATTTCATAACAATTATCTTAGAATTCTAGAAATTATTGGAATAAAGAAAATTGTCGCACACGATAATGTATAAAATGTTAATGTAAATGCACAAAATAAAAACTTAGCCACACGATAAAAATTGTCGCACACGATACTGTATAAAACAGGTGGAGACCACGTGATGTTGCTGGACTCACACGGCTTTGGTTACGATTTTCTTAGCGCACAAAATTAGAAAGTTTCGTAAAACTTAGCCAGAAAGCCGAGAAATTTAGGGACGTTTCATGTAAACGAACCACAGATCCTTTATTCTTGGCTAATAAAATTTACAAGGCATGTATGTGTACCACTCTTTTAGAGAAAGTTGATGATTTTCTTGGAAGAATCTATTTTTAATGTGTTTAGTATAATACAATTTCATTGGAATTACTTTTTTACCATGTCAGACTTTTCTTTGGTGAGGTTAAAAACGGAGTTCCTATGAGGGCCATCGGATTTTCTTTTTTGTGGAAAAGTTTACCTTCTTTTTATTTTACGGTTGGTTGCAACATCGTATCTTGGCTCTTCTTTTTTTTATCTCTTGCGATGTCCTTCCCTTGTTTTTCTATTTTCACACTTTCTATCCTTTTTTGTACTTTCCACCCACCCTTCTACCGTAATTTGTATAGTTTTCACCAATTATTGTGCAATCGCACCAAAAAATATTATCTCTAATTCATTGAAGAAAAGAGTTTTGCATCAAACATCAACTTTTGTACTTTTGCCGAACTCTTTTCCCATAAAATTCATTTTTATGGATTTTGCTTATGTGACAATTTCCTCATTTCACGAAAAAGAGTGTATTGATGAACATGCCATAAAATAATAAATACATTTTAGAAACTCATAAAAGAAAACTTACAAAATAACAAAGAAACAAAAAACTCAGTACATAAAAGGGTGGTGACTGGTAAGATAGCAGTTCTATTTTAACTAGGCTAGGATTGTGGACGACTTCTAAAATAACAAAGACATAGGAAACTCACATAAAAGGGAGGTAGGTTAGTAGTCCTAATTTTACTTGGATAGGATTTTGGAGTACTACTAAAACAACAAATAACAAAACAAGAAACTCGCGTAAAAGGAAGGTATGCTAGTTGTTCTAATTTTAGCAGGATAGGATTGTCGACTACCAAAAGCTATATAATTGTGATTCATCCTCCAGCCAGTTATGCAAGCACACACAGACTGAGTGGGAGGGAGAGGTACACTTAGGTGATCTAAGGGCGTGGGCTTAGAGCACGAAGAGATCGTTGTTATCGACCATCTTCACCTTTACTAGCTACATTTGCGCCTACTAGTAAGTGGATAATTTACTTTGTTTTAAATATCTTTACTTCCACAACTTTTTTTTGCATGATCGGATTCCTTAGATCTTGTTAGCATCATGATTTCACACTTGAAGAAATTTCACACACTCAAGGTGGTTCATCTCGTGTTTTTTAAGAACCGCTCCTTACCGCTCGGTAAGGACAAACACTTCTAATGTTTGAACTTTGAACACATGCCACCTTTTCCTGGCTTTCATGGGATCCAGGCCCCCCACCCCACCAAAAAAAAAAGGAAAAAAAAAATGCTTTCCGTTGTTTTTGATTCGTCTTGGAGGGGGCTATGATTTATAAACAAGGCAGGGCTACAGATGGTGCAGCTTCCAATTTAATGCATGGAGTGGCCCACTTTTTTATAATTTGAGTCACGCATCATTTTTAAGACATTTTGTAATGACACCATATAACTTATTATTCAAATATGTAATATAGCCACCATTAGATTAAACTTTATCTGAAGCACATGCTGAACTTGCCTTATTGTTCTCTTGTTGGAATAGAAATGAAGGAAGGCACTCATATGTTATTAATCTAAATTGTTGGATTGCTGAATACTTTTTTGAAAAACTGAGATACAATGAATATTAAGGATCTTAAAGTTGATGAATGGCTTGGATTTTAAAAAAGTGGGCCTCACCATGCATTAAAATGGAGCGCTGCACCATACTAGTGCTGCATTGTAGCCTTGCCCTTAGAAATATGGTTGTGGTTGTGACCACCTTTTGTAGCAGCCATGGGTGGAACTAGATGGGGCCAGCAGTGGTCATGGCCCCCCCAAATTCTCATATAGCCCCTTCTGAAAAAACTCCACTGACAACAAAGAAGAAACACACCTGATTTCACTAAAATAGAAATGAAACCTCCATGGACCCCCGCTATAACATTAAAAACCCCCGTGATAGCATTTAAGGAATCACTCTCAATGATCAACTTGCCATAGGACATGGCTGAGAAAATCCAAAGAGCTTCTATGATTGTCCTAACTTCAGTTTCATTGGATTCCTTAACACCCATACCATGAGCAAACATAAATAACATTTCCCCTTTACTATTACGAAACACACCACCAATACCTGCTAGACACAGCTTACCCTTAGCTGCCCCATCAACAATGAACTTTAACAAATCCTGTGATGGTGGAATCCACACCTCTCTACTTCTCACTTTAGAACAACCACAATCAATACAAGCCTCCCAATTATGAAGAATGTCCTGAACCTTCAAATTGCCAATTTCATTCTTAGATGATGCCCAAACGCCTTTTTCATATAACCATAAAATCAACTCCACTTTCAAACCACTACTAATTTCCAATTTTGCGATCATGTGACATTTAACATCCTCCTACTATACAAGCAAATTTACCTAACATCCCTTTAGGACTCAACAAACTTTGGATTCCTTGGCTCCTCCTTCATCAAGGTTTTTGCCTATGTGCATGGTTAGACATAACCAACTCCCTTGTCTAACTAAAACAACCAAATATCAGAATTAAATACATAAGAATTCATGGTCATGAGACCTTGATTTTCTTCGAATTCCAATTACCAGGGTGATAACTGGATATTCATTTCCCATCTTCCCTCGATTCATGTTCCATTAAAAAGGAGGTTACTTGATGGCCATTTTTGCATATTCACCTTGTACATTCATCTTTAACCACTAAAGGTACGAATACCTATATACCTAATTCCTATGCCTTTTATGGAAACAAACAAGCCCTAATCAAACACCCATTACGAGTTATAACTTAAACTGAGCTTATAGTTCTCATATCGACTCGATAAAACAGTCTGCATTATAAAAATCGACCGTAGACCAACCAAACACACAACATGTCTAAACTCCAAACACTGCGCTGCAGGCAAAAGCATTGCATACAAAGTAGCTAAGGGAACATCCTCTAACAAATCAAGAAATGAGAAATCATCAAACACCACCAAATGATGACAACAGAATAGAGCAATTCCATCACTTACACTTGGCGAGCTTCGCGAGCTTTTGCGAAGTCTGATGGATTCCAAATCCGATCTTGGAAGCCCTCTTGTTAAACTCCGACTGAATTGAGACCGCAGAGCGCGACCCTTGGAACGAGCTGCCGCTGCTCGACGCATTTGGAGGCCCTTGAGATGAGAATGACTTCTTTAGCTTCTCCGCTACGGTGAGAAACTCTTGTGTTCGATCGCGATAAGACGACGGCGCTGATTTTACATGCATTTCTCGGAATTGATCGAAACAAACCCTAAAATCTGCAAAGATCGCCTTGGAAAGCCCAACGAAAGGCAACCAATCGCCTCAATCTCTTCCTCTACGAATCACGCGTCGAGATCTCCATCGAAATTCTCAAGATCTAGACCCAAAACCCTAGATCTTGCAGCGAATTCGGCAGAATTCAGGTCGGATTTCGCACCGAAATGATGGGATTCGTGCTCTTGTGAGGCAAAACCCTAGATCTGGATCGAGATCGTTACAGTAATATGAGGTGAAATCGAGGGGGTTGTTTGGAATTTGCGTATGTAATTGCAATCACATTGGGAAGCGAAAATTACAGAGGGAAATTGAAAAGCAAGGCAGAGAAGCCCCCTTTCGATTCCCGGAACGCTTCGAGGCCATTTTGTATGCGCTTATATTTCAGATTCAGACTCAGAGTTTGCGGGGCCCAGCAGAACACATCAGCACCACACATCAGGTTGGGGTCCCGCCAACTGCGAAAGGCGTCGTTTATCTAATTAATATAGCATAATGATATGGGTTATAGCATTACAATAATGCTAACGACACTCTTCATCTCACGACTCATCTCACAAGTGTCTTATATAACAAGCATAACTAATTTGTTTTGCTTTTAATATCATAGAAATGAGGGAGAGGAAAATTATCACATAAGACGATTGTGAGATGAATTATAAGATGGAGAGTGTAGATAGCATTATTGATAACATTATATGATATGCATTTGAGATATATTATAATGTGTTTTTTTTTTTGAAAATTATCCATTAATGTATATTTGGTGATTTTAGATTTGTTTCAGATTTTTGGACATTTTTCATAAATATTTTTTAAATATATGAAAACATGGGGCTAATGAATGGGTATTCATTTAACCATCTTCCTCGATTCTTTTTTATGACCAATTTTGATTATTTTTCTGTGGTTCTTTAATTTTTAACCATTTTAAAAATACAATCTTAGATATGTAGTTACATCTAATTACCAGACTTTTTCCCACAGTGAATATTTTTTTGGATATAAGTTTATTCATCTATTTCTTACCAAACTATGTATATTTGTAAATTTCTAATCAAAAGATTAACAACGTTAGGTTAGTACCTTCCAACAAATACACCTTCACTGTCAATGTGCATTCATATTAACTTGACCCGTTCACCATCTTTCATGGGATAGAATCACAATAAAAAAACGTCCTCTTAAATATTAACGTTGACATCCAATTAGATCGATAATGTATGAGAGGTCCTTATTGTTTTCTCTCATGTGACAAAAAAAATTTTTTTAAGTAAGGTCCATATGGCATAGAATACCAGCTTATTCAATTATAAATTGTTTATTAAACGATGAAGTCGGCAACAATGATGATGATCAGAGCTTCAGTCTCTTGGTTGGGCGCCAATTGGGTACGAGTCTACGCGGTTACATTATGGGCCAAGCCCGGTTCGGTGCCTTCGTGCATACCTCATCACGGAAAAGAATGTGAAACGGATGCTGTTTTGCCGGGGGCTTCATCGTGGTGCTCTTTGGTGCAACAGGAGATTAATTCTGTCATTTTAAGACACGTTTCCTCATAGAGAGGGTATATTGAATCAGGAGGGATTTGTATTGCTACGGGAAGGGAAATTTTATTTCCTCTTTTGTGGACGGTGCACAATCACATCTTAAAATATATTACATTTTTTGTCTGGCAACTCTATTACTACAAATCATTGATCCAAATACTTGCCTACTGATCAAGTATAAGCTATTTAATATAAAGGGTGATGAAGACTACGATAATGATAATGATGATGGTGATGAGAAAAATAGTGCTCGTGTCCCCCGGTTGGACTTGCACCTCTATTGGGTCTGGGTCTAGACAATTATATTATGGTCAGGCCTGGTCCTGTACAACCCTTTGTTGCTTTCATTGTCTAGTAGTTCAAAACATTAATCAGGTCTGACTTGTCTACTTCCAACAAGAAACCAAGTTGTGTGGATCCCAATTCTTTGAAGTCATACATACCTTTAAAGAGAATTAATGTAGGATTGATGGAATGGGTCCTCATAAGTCACAAACCCACCTATTGAAATTTGAACTGCTCAAATTACATTGTCAACTTTATCGGATTATATCTTATAGTGAATGTATTAAGTTTGAATGCAATACTAATTGGACCCACTATCAAATTGATTCATGTATAAAAAGTGTTTTACATTTTATTAAATTGATAATAGACCTAATTACTGTTAGTGAGAAATTTCGACATCGCCGAATAAATGAGGGTGACATATAATATGAACCGTTCTAATTTAACAAATGGGTTGCACGAAAGAAATGGGTTGCACGAAAGAAACCTGTTATCAAATTTGCGATGCATTCAAATCCCAAGCGTTTTTTATGCAAATGGACCAAAGAAGAGTTTGATTGATTATATATCTCTGGCCTAGACGTAGGTCCTTGTTGAGGCCTGACAAAATGGACACAATCTGGTCCGATTTCAGGTCCATTGATGGCCCAAGCATCCTGCTATAAGCTGTAAACTCTAAAGGGCCCAGGATATTTCTGGGTGCGTTTGCCAAACAAAATCTAAAACGATGGGCATGAGGAAGCCACCAGATATATGATGATTATTATGGGAATAAGATGAAGCATCTCTTTCATCAAGGGGCATTCATGGGCTGGATATAGACAACACTTGCCTGTTTCGTTTTTTAGCCTAATATTCAGGGCTAGATCTAGCTCATCAACCTTAGATCTGAGCCTGAGCTGAGCCCATTTGCAAATTCAATATACGACTTTGCTAAATTTGTTGGGCTGCTATGAGATTTTAGGCAACATAGGCGGTGGGCCTAGTTCCGTTTGAATATTTGGACAGAAAATATGCTTCATTGAAACCATGGGCCCTAAAACAGCCCAAAAGCGGCCGAATTCAGTGCCGGGCTTAAGACTGGCATGGGACATCACCCTTTTTAATATATCTATCATTCCCAGTTTCTCACCTATTGCCATAAATCCCGAAATTTACGGTCATGGAATAACCCTGAGATTTTCCAAATTTTTAATTTTTTTCTCGGGATGTTTTCTTGGAATCTAGCAGGGAAAGTGATTATTGTAAACAATTGAACCATTTCTAGCATAATTATAACTTAAATCATAATATTGGCAGAGTACATTTCCCTTCGAAATATGGGGAAAAATTGATGAGTCTACTTAATTATTTTTTTCTTAATTTATTTATAAAAAAGCTAAGCTGAAAGTGAAACTTATAATTGATTTTAAGTAATCATTCATCTCCTAAACCATCTCAAGGGGGATCTCATTTTAAAAGTGAATGGCTTATATATTTTCTACTAGGGCCCAAGCCTACTGGTGAATTTTTTTACCCACACACTTATATTGGGTCTAGACCAAGTGGGTTCTGGGTCAGGAATTCATTGTTTATTAAAATAAAGTTTTATAGGTAGCGTTTGGTTTGCTTAAATAGGAGCTCAAATGGAATGATAATTCTGTCAGAATGACCATTCTTGCGCTTAGTTCGTCCAAAATGGACGGAATGCTCATTTTAAAAGGAATCACCATTTCCCTACACGAGGGAATGGTCATTTCATTATGGGGGTAAAGAATAATAATTTCATTCCATACTCATTTTTTATTGAGACAAAAATGCTCCTACTCATTACCATTGCCACCTACCACCACCACTACCACCACAACTACCCAACTACCGCCACCACCACTGCCGCCGCCGCCACCCACCACCACGACCAGAAAATGAAGAGAAAAATAGGAATATTTTGATAAAAATACTAATTTTTTTATTTTATTCATGCAGAAATAGAATTCATGTAACTGACCCCAACATGATTGGGATAAGGCTTTGATGATGATGATGATGATGATACTTTTATTCATGCATAGCAAACATGAGGATAGAAATATGGATTCTATTCCGCCCACCATTTCAAAGATAAACGCAAACATTGGAATGGAATAACTATTCCTATCTCATCTCATTCCAGCCTCCATTCCATTCTTGCCTAAAATTATTCATGTGAACCAAACACTATCTTAGAAAGTTATATATTTATGTAATTTGTAATTCTACACCTAAACATATGGAGAGATGCAGAGGTTAAAATCCAATGACAATCAGTTATAACGTACATAAGTGAATTTGTTAAACACCTAAATCTATTATTATATATTTTGTTTGATTGTGGATCTTGATTTGTTCATGTTCGTCCACACCCCTGATCAACAAATGGTACTAAAGCTGCAAGCGCTTGTAGTCACCCAAGTTGCTTACCATCAACGCTATAGCTGTGGAAGCGGATTGCTGTCCAAGCGGTGATTGACATTCTTTTAACAGCATTTCTCATATGTCATGCTCTTAAGTAATTAAGCATTTCAATCATAATACTACTAAATAGATAAATTTAGAAATAAGCGCTTTCGAGAGCATTTAAAGGTAGCACTAATAAGAGATAAGATCAGAGAAACTCGTTTAAGATGGTTTGGGCATGTTGAGCGTAGGTAGGTAATGGCACCAGTAAAAAAAAGTTTGGCTATATAGGTGGATGGCCCATCAAGAGGTATGAGTAGACCGAAGAAAATATTGATGGAGGTTATTAATTCAGATTTGAAGAAGTTTAACGTATCAAATGATTTGGTTCAAAATAGAATGAAATGGAAAAATAGAATTCATGTAGTGAACCCCAACATAATCGGAATAAGCCTTCGATGATGATAATGATGATGATGAACCATAGTACTACTAAATAGCAATCAGAGTCTGACATCGACTCGGACAAATTTAGAACCCTGTGACAATGTCCCCACGTCCAATAAAATAATGAGAAAAGGTGTGACTGATGGACCACATTTGACGACTGTTCTATCAAAACTCTCACTGGTGCAAATCATAGTTTTTTTTCCCCTTAAAATTGTCCAGATCATAGCTATAAAACTCAATCTGCCCAAGTCAATCGAAACGGCAGAAGTCAACACTCAGGTAATTTTGACTTTTATTTTTAGGTAAATAGGTGAGCTCAACTTAAATCTTTAAAAGATAAAGTCTCAAATCAACCAAGTAGGGCTCAGTGGATGCTTTAGATGTACATGCCAAATTAAAATTTCAAATCACACTGTGATTATTTTTGTTTTGAAAGTTGTCAGAGTGGCATAAGGTGTGAATTTATTTTTTATATTTTATATTTCAAAATCTAATTTAAAGCTATCCGTTCTGCTGTTGCGTGGTTTAATGGTGTGGTATAATGGTGTCATTCCGATTAGTTCGATAGACACCTTAGTAATTAAACAAACACTGTGCAAATTTCTCACACATAAATTTTATGCCTGTTACACGAGACCACATTGTTAGAGAAGTAAGGATTTTTTTTATTTTTTTATTTTTCTTTTTTAAATGGAAGCTCCACAATATTAAAGCTAGAGATGGCAGTAAACGGACCGACCCACTAACACTGTCAGCATTTGACCTCCTTAACGCGATTCGTAAAAAATATTGGTCAGCACATTTAAACTGCAAGACCCGTATTTGGCCTGTAAGAGAGTAATTTATTATTTTTTTTTCCATCCCACTCTCTAAAACTTTTAAGGAAAATATACGATTTCATGATTTTAGGAGATTTTATATTCTGGCTTTTCAATTTTACGAAATTTTTTATTAGGTTCTCTTCAATCTCATTCTCCATGATTCCAATAAAATATCTCTAATCTGGCAGGCTCTGCCCTCCACCTAATACTTCTTTCAAACCACCGAGTTCTTAAAACTCTAATTCTGCAAATTATGTGTCTTTACTGTGTTTTTTACAATAAATTATCTCACCTACCAAGAAAAAAAATGGCAAGCTAGATTGGTTTTACTTTGCAAGTTATTTCCACTATACTCTTGCAAGTCCTTTTTCTTTCATTCTATATATGCTTGTTGTGTTTTTTTTTAATGAAAGATGAATTATGTTAAAAAGAACAAAACATCAAATTTACTTCAAGAAAAGGCAGAATACAGGACAAAACAACACCCATCACACTCAATTAAATGAAAAGAATCATCTTAAGCTTCCTCGGCACTTGTCATTTGAGAAGAGTTATGTTGCAATCCTATTCTTGAACTAATTACCAGCTAGATCTAGGTTATCCATAGCCATGGATGTGATTGTTGGTATGGGATAGTTTTATTTTAGGCATCTATTTCAGTTTATTGTTGATATGTTACCTTGATAAAATGAGGAAGCTGTAGCATCTCAACACCAAAGAATTCGTACTTTGTAGCCTATATGAGTTACATTGTTTCATGAGGGTTAAAATTGGGTTTTGGTGAGTTGACCCGTAGTGGGTGCGGGTTGGAAATATCTGATCCATTTTGAAAACAATTCGCATGTGGGTTGAATTTCAAAATGTGAACTCCAATGTTGACCCAACACGCTTTAACCCAACCCAACATGTTTATCAGCCCTAATTAAAACCAAGACAATAGAGGACCAGAGGAGATCATATGTCCAATAAGAAAGATACTCAAAGCAAAACACTACCATTAGAACATCTAAAATCTCATTGAGTAAAATAATGATTGAGGCCATTTAAGTTTCTAGGACTAATTGTCATTAAAAAAAAGTTTCTAGGACTAAACATATACAATATTGATGGGATCAAAATTGACAACTTCGCGATGTTGAAAATGAAAAAAGAAAAAAGGTGCACTCATTCAAAATAAACAACTTGAGACAAACTCCTTCAATAACTTCTTTAGCATTAGAGTAACTCAAGATTTCAGCAAACCAGTACTATCCTTTGGCTGGCGCAAATAGAGTGGTGTAACTCAAGGCCGACTCGAGATAATTTGAGTCTTAAAGTGACAATCTTAAATGAGGCCTTTTTCTATTTTTTAATATTATTATGAAATTTTCATTTAAAATCTATTTTCTCACTTTCTGTGATGCAAAATTATTAACTGAAAATTTATATTCACATTTTGCAACATATCTATTTCATCCATCAGTAGAGCCAATATGAAATTTGAAATTTTACGGTGGTTGCATAGTTGGCCCCCCTGATGATTTCAAAAAAAAAAAAAGAGAGATATGGAGATGTGAAAAGATAGTAGTTGTTTTTTTTGTTTTTATTAAATATGAAAAGATGATAATTGCTGTAATTACTATTATGAGGCCTTATTTGTTGGAAAAAAACAAAAGGATGGCATTTTTGGGAATAAAAGAGTTTTTTTTAGAGGTCTTATTTTTTGGTAGCCTAAAGCAAGGGGTTTTTTTATTTTATGCTAAAGCCAATCCTGGTGCAACTCCTTGAGATGAATTGAGAGGGCCTTTAGCTGCGGTTGCAAGAGAAGAAGATAAAGCCAAAAGAAGAGATTCCATTATAATTTTTGAGAGCTGCCCCACATGAGAGCAGATATTTCTATGCCATATAAGGATGTATAACTTACGAAAACACATCGTACTTATTATCAATTAGGAGCCTGTTTATTTGCATGAAATTAAATACTTATGAATGGAAAAAATATGTTCTTTTGAAGAAACAAAGGTTAAATGAATACCCACCCATTGCCTTGATAAATTAGATCTTAAAAGACAGGGTTACAAGTACTACATCGACCCCTTGCTGTAGGAATTTGACAACATCTGTACCCTCTATCATTTACCCTTCTCCTTTTTAATATTCCTTTGAAACCCATTTTACTATGTAGTCCTAAGATTTCATTTCCATGCATACAAGTAGACCAAAAGGATTGATCATCAATAGGGCACCACAAGCATGTTTTCGAACTGCTGGTACATTGTACAAATCTTCAAAGCACAACCACTGTAACACCACCCCAGACAATCACTTAGTAAGAGAAACTTGGTTTATGTATAAAGCTGCTTCCTAATTCCCCATAGTTAATTAATTACAGATAACCAAAATTACAGCGCAGGAAAGTTCAAATAATCCACATGAGTTGCTTTCTACTGATCAAGTAGAACATACTATATATAGCTACGTACGGTAGTGCCACAGATTTTACACATCAAAAATGAGAAGTAATCATGTGATTTTCAATTGTTCGAAATCAGGTACATATAGCTAGAGAGAGGATGGACCAAAATAACCATGCTCATGATCATTATAACATGCTGTAATGATCACTTGGGGAGATGATCATGTGATTGTGATTGAGGTTGGCCATTCAATCGGCCATGGAGTGGGCACGCCAGCATAAGAGCATAGAGATGCAGCGGCCGAGGATGTAGAACCGGGTCTTTTGTTGCTTCACCATCGTAACACACCTTGTCCTGAAGCCTGTTTTCCGACTCCTTTGCCTGCGGTAAGTACATGAGCTTCGAGAGAGCAACATAGTGGCCATTGATTGGGTTCCAAGAAGCTTTGGCAATTGCAGTGTGAGAAGGCCCAATAGGTTTTTATATGCAGTAAAGGCTGAGGAATTGTTGTGACAAGGACTTGTCCACTTAAAAAAGTGATGTCTTGTTACGTATAATGACTTTTTTCTTTCTTTCTAATTTTCTCATGTGGCATCTGATTCTGCGAGGTCGGTGGGTATGGTTCATACGACCTCACAGCCCTTTGGTCTGGTCGACCAGAAGACAATACCATTACAAAGGTCTCAAGCATCATTGGATAAAGGACTAAGATTTCAACTTAATTGGAATCTGGATCGTTTATCACCTGAACAGTAGAAAGTATTAATGGTGATTGTAAAACAAGGACATTCTTTTCTTTCCTTACTCATGGCACGCGATATTCATCCTATCCCGGCCACCCTGCCGATTTGCCCATATCTACATTTGTCGGCGCTGACATGCATGCTCCAAGTTCATGCACACAAATCTCTCTCTGATTTTTATTCTGAGGGGTAAAGGGGCCGGGTTGGGTCAGAATTGGTGGACCGGGATGGAGACCCGACTGATGTTTCTTTTCAAATTGATTGTCCAATTAATCTATTGAAAAACAAACCCTTAATCTCGGTTGATGTCTTATCAAAATGTTTATTGTCCACTGAGTAGATCCCATCTTATTAGGCTTAGTGAGTTGGGCCCACTGCCATGTAATCAAAGATGTTAGCCCACCACTTACGCCTATAATGCCCCTCACTCAAAACCCGGTTTCCTTTCTTTCAATGAGGAAATGGAAGAGGCTGTTACTGTTAGAGACCCCTCTTTATCTTCCTTCAGACGGCTATTCCTTTGGGAGAAACACAGACTAAAAATCACCGTCTTCTTCTTCATCCACTGATTAGCTTTTCCATCTCTAAGCCTTTGGACAATGGATAGTGATTTGAGTGGGATACATTTCTAGTAAATCTGCTTGAGCCTCTTGCCGAATACATATCTCAACCTTCATGTGGATAGGCCCCTTGCGTTGTAGCCAACTTATGACACTTTATCCAAAGCTTTCACAACAATCTCCTACCAACACATCTCGTTATTTTTTAATATGATGAAGCTGGTAGCCTACTAGATCATATCAATTGTAACTGCTCTAAAAAGCATCTCTTAATAATCCTTCTATGTTGGAACTCATGTTGACTTGAACCTTCATAATTCAATTTCATGTGAACAAATGGGACCTACTATTGTGTCCACATCTAGATTTTTTGGACGGATCCTTCACGGTAGCCAGTCTGTTAGTAGTGGTCCACTGATACGGACATCTTTGCCTTGAGGCTATAACTGGTAAAGGTCGATAAGGTGTCGATTCGTTAACCACAGGACCACAAACCCCGAGAGGAAGGCTACCACTAGACAGAATTGGACGAACCCTCGTGCGTCCAAACGGAACCACACTATCTCAGAATCCTTAAAAACTAAAAACTATGATAGAAATGATCTGATATCGCTTGTATGCATAGCTTGTCTGATAGTGTTTTTTTTTTTTTTGGGTAAAGTTGTCTGATTGTGTATTGATTGTGATCATGGGTACCCAATTGGGAGGATAAGGAAAGTGATGGCCATATCCTGTGTGAAGTGTTCCGCACCACCTGAATGTACCCTAAAATCGACCAACTTTCTTCTTTCAGTCTACAGTAATGAGATCATGGGTATATTATATTGGAGATAAGGAAAGTCATGCGGATATCCAGGGTTAAATGGGCCCCACCTTGATTTATATTGAAATCCACCAATTTTTTTGTTGGGGTACAAGGAAAGAGAATGGGGACAATGTGGTGTGGCTGGTGACCACCGAAAAATCCCCAATATTAGGGGACAATTGCATCTTTTTTTTTTTTATCACTTTGTATTCGCAATGAAGGTTTTGAAGAGATCCTCTAAAATAGATTAATGCAATCAATCTCAATTTTATATGTGCAAATAAATAACTATGCAACGGAAATAAATCAAACAAACGCACATACCACAAGAAGACACGATTTTTATGTGGAAACTCAAACCGAAAAAAAATTATGACTAAGAATCAAGCACTGTGAATCATACCACGTTACAAGAGAATACTCACAACCCTTATCCAGCTATCGTGTAACCTAAGGACTTTATAATTCCCTTGCATAGCACTCCGCTGCAATAGCATCCCGCTGCAACAACCGCCTGCCGTTTTCTGTTACAGGTCCAAACACCTAGACTCCTTCTAGATGTAGTACTTGACTCCCGACAATAATCTTCTACATTCAGAGAAGTAGAAAACAATGATCTCTAAAGTAGAATTTTAGCCCTTCAACTCTCCAATGAAAAAGCTCTAAAGGAGATGATCTCCAAAATATGTTCACTACTTAGAACAATGAGATCTCTATCTTAGAGTTGAGAAAGAACTTCTTTTTATAGCTCTAAATTTGTGCATCATAAATATATTTCAATCAGGAAAGAAGTTAGCATAAAACAAGCAAATTCTTCTTCAAATCGGACTGAAAAATTGTAAGTCGGTGAACCTTTCTGTACCTATTCGATCGGTCGGATTAATGGTCCACTTGGCCGGATTAAGCATCTACACGGGTGAAATTATAACACATTTTTTGCAAACTTTCGAAGGCCATAACTTTCTCCTTTTAATTCTGATTGAGGCAATCTTGGACTCTATAGATATCTACTCGAAATGAGCTTTCCAACGTTAGGTTGGTTGTCCATATCCGAAGTTCAGTTTGTGAGATATGACCCTTTTAAACTATATTGTCCATAGAAAATCACTTCAATTTATCACTTTTTCTCCAATTTCTTCACTTCAGTGCATCCGGCAACTTAAACCATTGTCCATACTCAAAGATATGTAAAATACAATACCAATGGACTCAAGTTTTGTTCAACCCATGAATTAAACAACACAAAAATCCTTATGATATATTTTCGACCTTAGAAATGAAAATGATCTTATATACAGATCTTTCAAGCTTTGGGATCTCCTGCTGGTGATCTAATGCAAACAAACAGCCATAAATCTTTGAAAATTGAGGTTTTTGGTGTGTCTCTCTCTCTTTCTAACAATCGATTAAAAAAAAACAAGAAAAAATGATCACATAGATTGTATCATAATTTGTATACGAATAGGCAAATTTTGCACCATTCAAGGTACACACCACTGAATGGGAGACCATCCACATGACACTGACCTAAGAGAAACTCAAGACTAATCACATCATAAAATCTTAAAATTTTATCTTGTGAGAGCAATGATTTGGTAAGTGTAATTATACTTTCACCAGCCTACTGCATGACCATTCTGGAAATAATGAGTTGGTACAGACTAGTTGGCTAAATTAGATATTGTGGCCACTGACTCACAGTCATTACACAATTTCAGTTAGACTCGGTGAATCAGTTAATTTATGTCATTATTAGTAAGTTTTTGTGGAAGTTTCTCATAGCATGATGAGTTAGTGGCGCACTTGGATTCTTGGAAGATGCTTGGCATTGCAAGACAAGGTCTGGGGTTGTGATTTACATTAGGAAAGCAAATTTAAGCTCGTTTGGAACTAAGTAAAACAGAGTTGTCATAACGTGGTTGCAGAAAAAACATGGTAAATCTAGTGCGCCAACAAAAGCTCCTTTTTCCTCCTCACGGACAGCTAGCCAGCAAAGAGCTACTGACCGGATAGGATAGAGGGGGAGGAAACACAAACCTTGTTCTCTACAACTTGGCCAGGCTGCTCGCTGCTTCCTGGTATTCGCCGAGGGGCAGGAGAGAGGTGGATTGAGGAGGAAGAAGAAATGGGAAAAAAACAGAGTTGCGGGTAAGATGCCGAAGGTTTTGGGAGGTCGTCTAGAATGAATTAACGCAATCAATCTCAATATTATATGTGCGAACAATAACTACGTAATGGAAATAAATCAAATAAAAGCACACACCATATGAAGGCATGTTTTTACATGAAAATCCAAACTAGAAAAAAATTATGATAAAAAATCAAGTACAATAAATCATACCACAGTTACAAGAGATATACTCACAATCTTTATTTGGTCATCGCGCAACCTAAAGACTTTTGATTCTCATTGTCCAGCACCGCACTGCAATGACTCTTTACCGTCCTTTGTTACAGATTGAAGCACCTCGACATCTTTTAGATGTTATACTTGCTCGGTTTGTGAGATATAATATTTTTAATTCAAATATCTTCATTCTATCTCTTCTAAAACTCTTTAACCTTTTCAAACTCCTAGTCTAACATAAATAAAAATATAACTTTAACTATAACTAGAGTTTTGTTCAATTCATAAATTTAGCTAACATACTAAAATCTTTACGGATGCTGTTAACGGTGATTTTGTTATCTACTAATATTGGAAAAAGTATCCACTGATGGAGTCGTTTTCCCAGAGAAAACCAGTTTGAAAGCAGTTTCGAAAAATCTTTTAATTTTTTTCTGAAATAACCAAAACAAAAGACCCTTTTTTTCTGAAAATTGGCGAAACTTTAGAATGTCTTTTGAAGATTTGCCTAAATCTAATTACCCATACGGCTGAACACCAGTAATTGGTTGTGTCAAGAACAAAACAACAGGTAACCCAAGAACAAAATAAGCAGGCCCATGGAGCTCGACTGCACTCATAGAACATTTTCCCCTCGTATAAATAGAAAAGAGGAACGACAAAACCTCTGAATATACAGAATATCAAGTTAAGTGTGGTACTCAAATACCAAAAGGCCTATAATAGGATTAAACTTAAAAAATATAAAACTTTCCTCGAATGTACCAACGAAGGGATCCTCATAATTTAATGTCGCTGCAATGCAGAAGTCCATATGCTTGTAGAGAGAATAAATCTAGGTTTGCATAAAATCCTTCCAGATTCATAGTTTTCAACTGTACTGATTCTTTTCATTAATGATACATAGAGAAAACTTTCAATAACCACAGTGCCCATGTTGAATTTTGTATACATTATCTGTTGAACAAGTTGCATCCTTGTAAATTCTGGGAACAAAAACTTCTACGCATGCAAAGTTCATCATGGCATAGCCAAAAACATTAGAGGCAATCAGTCCATCATTCAATCGTGCAGAGTGTCTCCTTGGCATTCCAGTTGTCGTCGAGAGATCAAGATTGAAAGAGAGAGAGGCCACCATTTTATGAAGACAATAACTGATAGGATATCAATCAATCAAAAAATTTGGGTGACTTGTGGTTCTAAGTGTCAGCCAACTGTTGATATCTCATGCTCTTTGACACAGAAAAGTAACTTTATTTGATTTTCATGCATTTGTAAAACACCTTCGCAAGTCTCTGGTACATGTGATGCTTCAAATACATCTTCTCAACTTTCTTCCTTCCCCTCAATCCCATCTGCTCCCTGACAGATGGGTTGTGGAGAAAAAACTGGAGATCCCGGGCAAGAACCTCAACTCCTGGGCGTCCTAGAGGATGGAGAAGACCTGTTACATTATGCTCAACAATCTCCCGCGTACCTCCTGCATCAGTTCCAAGGACCTGCAGAAGAAAATTCAGGTAATGCCTTATCGTTGCTATCTTCTGGTCGCTATCTTCTGGTCACTACCTACTAGCGAAATAATACATTTATTCCATTACCAAAAACGTGAGGAATTAATGTGTACTAAGTTTGCATCTCCATCAGCTAAACAATAATAATTACAGAACCTCATGACCCTCCCTATGTTGCAACACGGGTTTACATCATCTAGGAGAACCTGAGAAACTTATTGTAACTGACTTGTCTCTCATATCATTCGTAAAATGTGCATACATAACATCTTTTATGCTTAGTAAACTTAGTTTCATTCATGTAATTACGTAAAAATAAACTATGAGAATAAGAGAATTCATATTCACTGCCCATAATCAGGCATAAGTGTAACATATAAGAAATGCTGCATAAATCCAACAACAAACATTTTTGTTAATGAAAATATGTTTTTGGTTTTAGGAATTAGTCCATGCAAATTTTTTAGTCCTCTATTAACAGATTTTATAGGTAAAAATGTAACATGAACTTTGCTTTATTGAGAATCCCTACATTTAAGAAGCTGATGTATCAACTTCTATGGATGTCTAATGAAATCTTTGATTAAAGCTTCCCTCTCTTCAAAAGATGATGTGAATGAACATCAGTCTCTAGAACCATTGATAAAGATGTTAGTTCTAGGATATTCGGCCACAGAACATTGAGCTAGTAGGAAAGAAGCAAACAAAATTGAGCATGGCCGATGCAAGTTACTGTAGATGCTATCTTAAGGATGTCAACACGTACCGAAATGTCTGACAAACCAACAGATTCGTCATTCAATAATGAAAAATAATGGATATGGAATAACTATTTTTGGATCTTATAAATATATAAATGCAAGTCTAAAATATTTGTTCCTGATACTTTCAGATCAGATCCAGATATGGATATATAAAGGTTCAGACCAGAGGACACAGAATTGGACCCAAGTAACAGACCAAGGACGTTTACACCTAGGATTATAATTTGAATCTTCCATTAAGGTCTCTTTTTTGTCCGAAGACAAATCTTGTCCCAATGCAGATCTCTGTTTATCTCTTGATGTCAGATCCAGCCCAATACATAGGGTTAGTTTCCAATCTGGATCTGAAGATGAGTTTTACCTCTTAAAAAGCTATCAAGATCCAGCTAAGCCATAAATCTGAACTGAATCTGACCTGTCGATGAAAAGCCGGTTGTTGCTAGGTTCTTCCAACAAAACTAATGTACACAGAAAAAGAATATTTTTTTTAATCAATATGTACCAACAGCTTTTCATTATCCCCCCCCCCCCCCCCCCCCCCCCCCCCCCCCCCAACAAAAAGCTTGGCGGGGTCTTGTCACAATAATAATAATAATAATAAAATAATGCCTCCATTCCCTAATACCCCATCATTATTATTATCATTTTTTTATGATTACCTTTATTTTCCTTTTCTATCTTCCTCAGCTGCATCCAATCCACCTATCTACAAGATGGTGTTGCAAACTCATTTCCATCTTGTACTTTCATAAATCTAGACACCTATAAAATAGTTTCCATCATCATCAAGACTTCAACACAGACCATTGCTCATGTTCACCTTCACTCTTCCTAAACCAAAACCAGTACACAAGCACCTCCAGTCAATCCTATAATGATCTTCAAACCAGGGAATGCAGCTAGGTCCATTCAAACTCTCAGTTACAACATATTTTCCAGACAACAAAGAAATAAATAAATAAATATTCAAAATCTATCTTGCCTTTAATTATCTTTTATTTCACTGTTTACAACTCCCCACTCTGATGCCTGGATACTTCAAGTAGGCAACAGATTGTATCGTATTATATCTGGTTTTTTTTTTTTTAAATCTGTGCTCCTGCTTTATCCATGGCATGTCCCTCCGTATCCATCCTGTATCTAGAAATTATAGTTGTTAAGTAGAGTTGTCTTCCGCTTCGTAACAGCTTAGGCGTTTGGGATGTGTTGGCTAGTCACACTTCACACGGTATTAGAGCCACACTAGGTCGCGAGTTCGAACGTGAGGCGGCATTATTCCCCTAGGTTGCATGGGTAGGCACATAACGGTTGCAAAGTCGAATGGCATCCTGTTTGAGGCTTGTGGGTGGGTGGGCTTGCTTTTGCGATGTATTGGCTTGTTGGACTTAACAATAGCTATCAAAACGACCACTTGCTGCCCCACTTTCTACAAATCCTACACACATCAACTTGGGGGCATGTGTTTCCTCCATGAATTGGTTATGGTCCAACTGGGTCTTCGGTGAGAGATAACAAATAGATACATACATACATGGAAAGAGAGGAATACTCCGTCCTCACTATATACAACTGTGAACCATCCCCCTCTATGTTTCACAGAACTTCAAGTCTTCAACTCTCTCACTACACACACACACACACACACACACACACACACACACACACACACACACCCCTATTCATCTCACTCACTGCCACTTTCTGCCTCTCATCGCTCCATGCAATTCCTTAGCTCACACTTCAATCACAACATTATTGATTATGCCTGAAACGAAATGATGAGGTCAAGTCTAATATCTCCAAGAAGTTTGAAAACATCAAGTTTGCTCCTGACCTATGACATTGTCAATCATTTCCAGTAGTGGGCACTTATGGAGGACGAGCTCCCGACCACCATCCAGACATGAATCATGCTTCATTCATGGTATCCAAGAAAAAAAGCTTTCATAATAGCCCACCTGGCTAAGCCCCTGCCATCCAGCCCCTCCCATCTACGTAAGCCTCAACTCCACCAACAATGAATCTCATATAGGAATAATAGACGCAAGAATGTATTCAAGTATTCATTTATTTGACCTTTGAGCGGTCAAGCTTCAAGGAGTATCAAATAGCAACCCATCTCATGAAAAACTGAAGAAAATGCATATACAAGCATCAGCTTATTCGATGACACTAAAGGGAAAAAAAATGAACCTCATGAAATTTAAATCAACATAACCAATGAATTAAGTGTATTGCATATAAAATTGAGGGGTGTAAGATAAAATACTTGCAAAAGATTATCTGAAGAAGGAACTGCTGGTTAAACAGAGAAAAGTGTAAAATTATAATACCGGCAGGCCAAATGCCATTGCTTCAATTGTTACTCTCCCAAATGTTTCACCCAGTCCCTGTTAAAAAGAAAAGAGAGGTGTGTCAAATGCTTTCCTCTCTAGAAACAAAGATCATTTAAATAACATAAAACAAGTTATATAATACAGTAACACAGTTGTGCGAATGAGGCTGAAGCAAAGAAATGTGATAACTGTCAGCTCAGCTCTCTGTAATCACACATACACATTTATTCACACACAATAACTGCAACTAAACCCACGTAAAACCAACCAAGCATAAAATTGCTTCTATGTAAGAAACATAAAGCTATAAATCAGGGACCAGGCATCCAAATACAACTAAAATTAATAGTTCAGAATGGTTGAAATTCACCTGAGCATTTATTACATAAGCATCAGCTGCAGCATAAAGTGAGGCAACACGTGTGGTTGCTGGGGTCCATAACACTAACTTTGACAGTTTAGTATGTTGAGATAAAAATGAAAGAATTCCTTTGATATAGAGTGCTTTATTACTCTTTGATCCAACAGAACCAACTAAAACTTTTAGGTTCTGTTGCCTTCTTTCATTGACTGACAACACCCTTCCTATCTTACTTCTACTACCATGGGAGACAGTCCTCCGGGACTTGCGCTTTGTAATGAGATCAAATAATTTGGAACTTGTCCCTTTATGTTCATTTGGAGTACCAGTAGATCCATTAACTTTTTGGGACCAATCTGTTGACTGATTATCTCGATTAAGGTTTTGAAACAAAGCCCTTGAGTCCTGATTACCACCCTTGGTAGAAATGTTTGTTTTCAAAGAAACTCCTGTCATATTTCCTTCTGCGAACAAGCCTTTGATTGTGGAATTTTCCAGAGGAATGGATTGCTCAACTATCATGAAAGCTGATTCAAGAAGCAAACGCTGGCCCTTCCCAGCGTTGATACTACTAAGAGACATCACAAGCATATCATTGTCAGTTAATCCCATCTCAAATCTAACTGCATCTCGCAATAAACGCTTTTTCTCTAGCATTTTCTCAACACTGAGTGATGGTGTATTTAGGGAGCACGGAAACCCTGCTACAAAAGCTAGCTCATCATTAACAGAGAGAGGAACCAATGAAGGCTGTGATGTCAACTTAATATGTTCTTCTTCACACCATGCCAGCCATTGCTTAGATTGTGACTCAGACAGGAATATCAACATCTTCACTTGGTTTAGCATCTGCTTTGATCGATCAAAATATTCTCGTCGATTCTCCATGATCCACCAAACAATTCGAATGGATCCAGCGGCAAAATGTGCAAGATATTGTTCTGAAATAAAACATGAGTTATCTGGTAAGGTTAGAAATGGAAAGAAGCAAATACTTTCTATTAGTAACTGTTTCAGTATACAGACAAGAGATATAGATGTTTGCTTATCTTTCGTATCCTAGGTCCACTTTATTCTAAAGATTTCACCTTCTTAGATACCAAGGAGCTGGCAAATGATATACCCATTCTATGTCACCTTTTGGATGTCAAATTTTCATAAGATAATCTAATGAGATATATTAAATGACAGGTAAACAGATTCTATCATCTTTCAAACTTAAATAATGGGTCAAAACTAAAAGTAGGCTTACACAAATATCATCATCATCATCATCATTAAAGCCTTATCCCAACCATGTTGGGGTCGGCTACATGCATTCTATTTCTCCATTCCGTTCTATTTTGAGCTAAATCTTTCGATAAGTGCAACTTCTTCAAATCTAAATTAATGACTTCCATCCATGTTTTCTTCGGCCTACCCCTACCTCTTGATGGACCCTCCACTTGTATATCCAAACTTTTTCTCACCGGTGCCATTACTGGCTTACGCTCAACATGCCCAAACCATCTTAAACGAGTTTCTCTAATCTTATCTCCTATTGGTGCTACCTCTAAATGTTCTCGAAAACGCTCATTTCTAATTTTATTTTTCCTAGTTCTACCACACATCCACCTAAGCATTCTCATTTCCGCTACATCCATCTTATGAATATGTGTCTTCTTAATTGGCCAACATTCTGCTCCATATGTCATAGCTGGTCTAACCACTGTCCTGTAAAATTTTTCCTTCAATTTTATTGGCATTTGTCTATCACAAAGTACTCCCAAAGCTAGTCTCCACTTCAGCCATCCAGCTCTTATCCTATGCTCCACATCTTCGTCAATCTCCCCATCCTTACTAATCATCGAGCCTAGGTACCGAAAAGAATCTTTACGTGGTATCTCATAGGTTTCAATTTTGACAGTGGTTTCAACACTTTGTATATGTCCACTGAAATTGCCATCCATATATTCTGTCTTTGTACGACTTATTTTAAAGCCTCTAGATTCTAATGCCCTCCGCCATCTCTCAAGTTTTGCATTTACACCCTTTCTTGATTCATCCACCAATACTATATCATCTGCGAACAACATACACCATAGTACTTCTTCTTGAATATGCACAGTTAACTCATCCATAATTAATGCAAAGAGATAAGGGCTTAAGGATGATCCCTGATGTAAGCCTCTTACACAGATATATAAAACATAATTTGTATGGATGTATATATTATTAAGGCAGAAGGAAAATGAAAATGTAGATCTAGGAAATGAAAATGAAAGTCTAATTTTATCTGTTTGAGTGAAACAAGAGGTCAACGACATCCCAGTTAGAAAAGGAAGAGAGTTGAATTAGTAGACATTATTAAAGGGATAAAGATATAAATAGCTTGTTGCAGGAGACTCAAGTGGAAAGGGAAGAAGACTACAGATCTTGGGCATTTCAAGCATTTCAGTTTAAGAAAGAGCAATTTTAGAGATAGTATACCTGCAACCTAGTGTAGTTGACAGAGATATAAACAATAAGACTGTAGAGGTAAACAAAAGAAAGAATGGGTTATAATAGTTACCACATCAAATATAAATAAAAAATAAAAAACCTTCAAATGTTACGAGTGCCCATACATCTGGGCGCCTTTAAGAGGATAAAGAAAATTGAAATAAATGCCAGTGCTTGATAGATAAGATAGTTCCAAATATACTTATTTGAGATAGTTCCAAATATACTCATTTGAGACTTTAGCATATAAGGAAGATAAAGACGGGCTACACGATACATGGAAGACATGCTTTGGAATACAGAATGAGATGGGAGAAGTTATCTTCGATTTTGCAGTGGCTACTAAACTTGCAATATTTAAAGATGCACTGTAAATTCAAGAGTTGATCTAAAATGACATTAGACTATTTTCTGTTCCAAATATAGAGCATAACATAAGCCACCAATTTTTTGGATATTCAGGCTTAAGGTCCGATAACTAGTAAGGGAGTGATGGATTGCATAAAAATAGATGGTGAAACTTCAAAAGGGAAAAAAATACTAAGACAATAAAAGATTAACCAGCTCACTTTTAGAAAGAGAGTGCCATAGGAAAGTTTACCGTACCTTTTGTAGAGAGGAAACCCTCTAATTTATACCAAAAAAGTAACAAACCTAGGCATTATTCAAATTCGAATCTCCTAAAAGCTCTAATCTAATCAATCTAATCTTAACTCTAACCACCATCTAATCTCGCATCCTTGACACCCTCCCCCACTAGTATGGTGCTTTTAGGAAAAGGATTGTACGATTTGAAACAAACAGAAGAGATGCTCTGATCTCTGAAAATAAATTGCAGATATCTGGCCAAAACGATCAAGATGATGATCACCAATAAAGATATTGATCATGCACAATATCAAGAGAGATCGAAGTTTATACTTTTTATGTTAACAATTGCAAATCCTCTCCCTGAAAGGACAATGCAATTGCCGGAGGGTGTGAGAGATAACAGGTGTAGTAGTTTAAAGATAAGGAATAGTCACCTTAGAGATAGGATTAGTTTGGATTTTATGGGAATTATTCTCCTCTTTATAAATATATATAGTCTCATGTTAATAAAAGTTAAGGTGATTCTTATGGAAATGAGGTGATTCTTATGGAAATGTAGTGCCTCTTGAAATTCTTCATAGTATCAGAGGTATGACACAGTGTGATCTAGAGATCAGCCGGACACAGTCCTATTTCTTATGAAGGATTTCGTCAAGTTTGACAAGCCAATACATCCCAAAAGCTTAGGTTGATAGGAAGCAGAAGGCAAATCTACTTAACTGATCTCATCAAGGTTTTTTTCCCTCTCTAAAATAAATTCAAACGTCCTCTCTCAAAACCACTTAATAGATATCACAGTCAATTTGACTAGACATAGTAGATTTGATCCTCGCAAATGATAAGTACCTGACTTTGACTCAACTTGGTTACTTTCTCCTCAACGTAAGGATAATTGGTTTTGTTGTAGACTGCCTTACTAGTTGCTAATGGGGCAGAACACGTCAAGACATCCCAAAAGCTTAAGCTAATAGGAAGCGGAAGACAAATCTACTTAATAGATCTCACTGTGAAGGTTCCTTCCCCCCTCCTCTCTCTCCTCAAATAAATTCAAATGCCCTCTCTCAAATATGCATTGATCCAGAGTTTACGTTATCATCCTCTTCATCAAGCTTTTGGAAGAACCGTAGTAGATTTGATCTAGTGGGCCACCGGCACCAATAGACTCAGAAAGAGCGGGTGCGACAATGATGGACTATACAGACAAATGGTGATCACCAACTTGATCGCTTGCACTATATATATGCAATTCATTTCAGCAATCAAGGGATTTATTCTTTTTTGTTTCCAATTGATCCTTTCCCTAAAAGGAGCACACAATTGTGAGAAGGTGTTAGAGACAAGAGATTATATCTGATTAGAGATGAGAGATTAGATTGATCAAGTTATTTGAATTTGAATAATGCACAGGTTTGTTATTAATTAGCCTGTGTAAGCTATACGGTTTCCTTTTTATAAAATGTATGGTGAATTTATACAATGAATTCATTCCTTTTAAACTAAAAATAGTCGGCTGAGTTTGATGGCCGAGTCTCATGGGACTCGGCAGAGTTGCATGACCGAGTCACATAGGACCCGACTCATTTAGGGCTGAGTCAAAGTCGACTCGGACTTAGCTGATTTTTTAATCCACACTTTAAAAGTTGTAAGATAAGATCCCAGTTATTCCTTGCTTAGTTAATTCATCTGCTCAATGCCTAACATGTATCCTACATATGAAACTAATGCACAAAGCAAATTTCGTTTAATATAGTGCTATCTCCATGGCTAGTGAAGTCATATGTGATCACTAAGTGCCGCACTCGATTAAAAGGAAATTTTGTTGAGTTGGAAGTTAATATATTCTGTTAAACACAGCTGCATTTTAGGCATGAACAAAGACCCATTTCAAAATAAAAATAAACTGAGGTATGGCACTAAAATGAATTCTGCATCCTGTGTAAGAATGCTCACCAATCCAAGATGCGCAGACAGCTGACCCTGCGACTACAAGATCCGCCTTCATGGCTACCTTATAGCTGCCTTTTGCCTTGTCATCCAGCACTTTGATCCCTCTTCTATTAAGTTCTCCCATCAGCCCACCCTTCCTACTGAGAACTACTACAGACACTGTGCCCCCACAGCTCAATATCTCCGTCGCCAATTCCATCATCGAAAGAGGGGCCCCTGTCATCGACAGCTCATGGAAGATCAACACAAATTTTCTAGACCAAACAATGCGGGCGAATTCCCCTTTCCGGTCACACGTCCCGGATCGTTTCTCCGCGCTCCATCCCAAGATGCTGTCCTCTGTCTTCCCAAAAGGGCCAACTATAAACCCATAACTAGAATTCCCCCTAGGAATGTCCTCATCCAACGTGGCGCCGCCTACACTCTCCACCGCGCCCTTCTGTTTCACAGTAGCATTGCCGCGCCGGCGCCGCTCTGTTGTTGATCTTCTACTCTTTCTTGAAGCCTTACTCGCCTTTCTTGTCACCCCCAATTTTAGTTTCATCGAATTCGATGCTGTCTTGCCTTCTCCACCAGAAGCATTGTTGGCCAAAAGAAGGCCTGCAGGTTTTGCCACCTTAGATGCCTGGTTCTGGCCAGCATCAGAGACACCGTCGCCACTCTTACTTTCATAGCCCCCAAACTCTTTCTTGGCATCATTGTTGTGCGCCCAGGTGGATTGAACATAGAATCCAAGATAAGCCCAGAGCGTAATCAGAAGCAACCAAAACAGCAAGCGGTTCCCACGAATCCACTGGAAGCGACCAGCGGCGGTTCGACCCTCGCGCCGAGGGGTCCGACCGGAATGCAGTCTGCGAAAGGAAGGAGAGTTCCTAGGGGTCGACCTCCCTGAGAGCGTCGATTTCAAGCTTCCACTCGGCCGCAAGGACGTCTGCCACAGGACGTTTCCCTGCATATCCTCTCTGCGAACACCTTCTTCCATTTTATCTCTTTCACTCTACAGTCTCCAAATCTGAAGTGGCATCACTTTCACCAAATCCACACTCCAACTCAACTCAATGCATCAACCAACAAGCCCAAGCGGATCAGACACCGAGCGAACTCCAAAACAGCTTATAGGATCTTGGGGAAGAAGCAGGAGACTGTAACGGGAGTGATGAAGTGAAGATCAAACCCTAATTTGTGAAGTTGGCGGAGAATCCGAAGAAACCCAAAAAGATGAAGTAATTTCAATAGTGTTGGCGATCAGAACAAGAATTGGGAAGAAACCATGAATGTGTTAAGTTAAAGATTGCAGATTTGGTACAGGAGAAAGATCAAATCGGCAGAAAAGAACACCGGATCTTAGTTGGAGAGAAAGAGAGAGAGAGAGATAGAGAGAGATGAATCTTTTGAGATCTAAGGAAGAGAAGGTGAGATCTGTGGTGCGATTTGGAAGGGGGAAGATGTGATTGATTGATTTTGAATGAGGAGAGTGGAAAGCGGAAAGAGAGAGTTATTACTAAGGTGGAGGGATGAAGTCATGAAGCGTCAGAGCAGTTCAGAGTAGGTTCTGTCTGAAATTTTTTTGAAAGGTTTATTTGCACGTGTGGGAAGTTCGTGTAAAAAGTGGTTTAGGGAGGAAATGAGGAAAGGAAAGTGTTTGGTGGTTGGGCAGTAGATGGATTTGGGTCCTGCCTTGAACTCACTCGAGTCAGAGTTGATTGAGGATTTGGGCTGTCCAAATGGGTTGGGCCAAGCTCAAGGTTACAGAAATTCATGGTCAAATCAGCTTCCCCCCACCCTACTCCAACCCCAAGGATTAAAGTCTGGACATGCTGGGTGTCTCTCGCTACATAATTTTTGTGAGTGGGATGTTTGGAACTCTACCGTAGAGCTGACTCACTTACGATTTAGACCACTTAAACCAAACTCTATCTCCTTTCTAATAGTATATTGATGTAGAACAAGTTGCATAACAATTTCTAAAGCAAGAAGATCACAAGAAATCAAGTTGAATGGCTAAATCTATAGTGTTAACTTCAAATGGCCATGCCTTTTTATTCAGTTATCATCACAAGGTGTATAACCATGCATTTCGAAGCAATCAACAACCTATATATATGTTCAAAACAGCTCCCAAAGGCGGTTGGAGTCATTGGAGACACAATTAGGTTATTTTGTAGGCCAAAACATAGCCTTTGTGTAAAAATTACTATATATAACAAGTCTATGTGTAGATATGATACTTGAAATGAAACTTGAAAACCCTCAAAACTATATCCCAAATGTGGTCATGGTACATGTGGCTCCAATTTTTCCCTTTTTCTTCTAATTCTACCATTTCTATGATATCTCAAGGTGCAATATTACACAAGCCGAATGTCAATCTACAAATACATAAATTTTCCACTCATATTTCCCTTTGTTTCCACCTCTTTTAGTCTTAAACCTCCATTTTTTCTGCGACTTTCTCTGTTCCTACAGCTTTCTCTATTATTAAAAAAAATTTTCAAAAGGGTTTCTCCACTACTCTTCCATTTTCCAGACGAATATGAAGTTTCTTCAGTATTATTCTTCTTTTTTTTTTCCCATTTCCATTTGTTCACTATGTTGTTGTGATAATTTTATCTTGAGAACAAGAGATAGTTTCACAATATTAATACCTCATAGAGTTTTGTGGTCCATGTGCTACTGTCTATCACGCAATTACTTTGTTATGTCACCAAAAAAAAGAAATTCTAAATAGATTCACTGTGTTTTTGGGCACAACATTTGAGACTTTGATCAATTCTTTTTACAGTCAAGATTTTCAACATTTGGGACATTGATCAATTCTTTTTACAGTCAAGATTTCTCTTATTAAGAAGAAGAACATGGAATTAAAAATAAAAAAAGAAACAACTCATAACCGCACCAAAATTTGGGAGTCTAAATCAATGCTTTTTGTGCATTATTGCACAACCACTTTGTTAGTTCACTATAAAACGAAATTCCAAACAACTTCATTGCCTCTTTGGGCACAACATTTGTGACCTTGCAATTTTTTTTACACTCATTACTTTCTCTCATTGAGAAGAAGAACATAAAGTAAGGCCACAGAAAAAAAAACCTACTCAAAATTACACCAAGTTTGAGTCTAACTTAGTGTTTTTTAAACGATATCACATAATGACTTTGCCAATTCACCAGAAAAAACAATACTAAAGAGCTTCACTGCATTCTTGGGCACAACAGATGGACTTTGGTCAATTTTTTTCACAGCTAAGACTTTTTCTAAGAGTGTATAGACCATAAAATTCTACACTTTATTTATATTGTAGAACTATCCATCATCTTAGAGGTAAAGTTATCGCAAAAGCACAGTAATCAACTAGAAAAGAAAAAAAAGAAGAGGAGTTGAGATTCTTTTGGAGAAATGAAAGAGTTATGGAGAAACTCTCTTGAAACTTTCTTTTGCAATGGAAAAAGTTGTGGAAATCAAAAGAAGTTAGATAAAAAACATGGAAATTTAATACTTTGAGAGGTGAAACCAAAGAGAAATATAAAAGGAAAAACAAAGCATGACATTTAATTTGTGTGATATCACACCGAATGATAGAATTGAAAAAAATATTGGAGCCACATGTATAATAGGGACAACACCATTTTGAGGAAATCATTTCCTATACGGACAAAATTGCTTGAATTATTCAAAAATTTTTTGAGTTTTCAGATTTCATTTTAAGTATGGGATCCACACATGGATTTATAACTATATTACTTAAGGCACGTTTGGCGATAATCCTCCCTGCGAATTTCCACGCGTGAAAAACCGACGATTGGCAACACATGGAAAAGTAGAAAGCAACCTTTCACTTTCCTCCCCTGCTTGGAAATCCACGGCCAAGCTTCAAGCGGGTTACTTTCACTATGGAATCCCCTCCCATTGGCGGGGACCGTTGCCGAAAGTGCCTTATAAAATTTCTGAGGCCCCAGAAGCAGAGAATCCGGACTCGGAACAATGTCCGTCCCTTTACTTATTCTTCTGGTGCCTTTGTCGTGCCTTTGGTTTTAATTGGATACAGGTCACAGTGCCCCTTGAACTTTCCTCACATGATACAGTGACGATCCCTATGGAAGAAGACACGGATGTAGAATCAGAAACCTCATCTGTGTCTCTTGAATTGGACCAGAGAGAAGAGAAATGGATACAGCACTATTCAAGCTCCCACAGGATCCTGTTGGTTGGAGAAGGGGATTTCTCCTTCTCACTCTCTCTAGCAAATGCTTTTGGCTCTGCAACTAACATGGTTGCTACTTCTCTTGATTCCCACGGTACCCCATCTCTCACTTTCACCCAACATGTTAGGAACACGTATCTTTCTGCAGTAATCAGTTCATTATTTTTGGAAAGTTTTGCATACACCTTCTTCTCTCACATGAATAGTTGTCCTCCCTTTACTCTCTTTGCATGGATGGACAGCTAAGATGATCCGGACCGTTTATCTAGTGGGTCTGACCATGCAACTAGATGGTGTCCACCATGGGTGATCCACAACTTCCATTGATCATCCTAGGATTGGCTGTCGTTACTTGATCTTTCATGGGGTCCTCTAAATTACTTTCCCTAGGGTCCAACCGCTGAGAATAAGCAGTGTGGATTATGGATAATTACTATGATAGTCCAAGAAAATTTTCTCAAGTAAGGGTTTTTCTGTGAGGTGAATGTAATTATAAAATATGGAAGTTGGTAGTTGCTTGTATTTTAATTTCTTTGCAGGGCTTTTTAGTAGTATATATATATTTTGTTTCACAAAAGGGGTTACACCTGTGATCCCTCCACTCTCTTTCCATCTCCACCTTTTGTAGTAGTCTTATAGTTTAAGACTCGATAGCATTCACCATCAATAAATTTGCATGATATATGGCTGTTGGAGAAATTTCTCTGCGGACATTTCCACATAAGGATATGGTGTCCCAGTTTATTGATGGCCCCGAGCCTCTTTAATCTTCAGATCAGGGCCGTCCATTGTAAGAGGAAAATTTCGCTATAGCTGTTATAATTGAGGACTTAAAATTAAGGGTTAAATTAATTGGACTGATATTGCTTTTCTATAGCGGTTATAATTGAGGACTTAAAATTAAGGGCTGGAATAAATTGATCAGACTGATATTGCACGTAATCATGATCCACATTCTAACCTACCCATGTCCTTTGCTCCCATGAATGCTTGCATCTAGGTGGGCCTCATGTGTTCTTGGTGTTATCAATGTATGTAATATGGGACCCGCATAGGATTAGTTCCCACATGTGTGCACATTCATTGTAATCTTTGTATCATCTAGAATAAGATGATAATCCCTGCAATCAAGGGATCTTACGGTTGGAAATATTTTATAATAGGTAAATAGTAAATACAAAGGCTATATGAGGAGGGATCGATCACATTGACCGATACTCAGTTTTTCTGGCAATCACATATCTTTAGATTGTTATGGTATCAAAGCACAATCACAAGTTCTATTGTAGCTGGACAGCCTCTCCCCACACCTGACCCGACACCTGCTCTTGACCCCACTGTACTCCAAAGGTCTACTTGTCTTACGCATTCCCCAGATTGTCTATCATGATATGTCACTTTATCCACTGTCTCTATCCCTGACACTCATTCCTGGGCTGTAAAGAATCCTTATCAGCAGCAGGCTATGATGGAAAAACTCACAACTCTCCAGCAGAATCATACTTGGGACATCATTCGATGTCCATCCCATGCCAAGCCCATAGGTTGCAAATAGATCTACTCAGTCAAGCTGAAACCGGATGGATCTTCGGATAGATATAAAGCTCATCTAGTGGCATTGGGTACCCACCAAGAATATGGGGTCGACTATGATGAGACTTTTGCTCTGGTTGCTAAAATGATTATAGTGCGAATTCTCATAGCTCTTGCTGCATCTCAATTGTGGCCCTTGTTTCAAATGGTTGTCAAGAATGCTTTTCTCCATGGAGATCTTCAAGAAGAAGTCTATATGAGACTTCCTCCTGGCCTTATGGATGTATAAAAAAATAATGTCTGTCATTTACGTCGATCCCTTTATGGATTGAAGCAAGCACTGAAAGCATGGTTTGAAAAATTTTGCAACACTCTTAGCCATGTCGGATTTCAGCAAAGCCAGTATGATCCTTCTCTTTTCCTTCGTCAGACGTCACATTGCCTAACCTTACTACTTGTATATATTGATGACATCATCATTTCAGGGACGGATCCAAACAATATCCTTCAACTGAAAAAGGACCTTCATGCTTCCTTTCATATGAAAGATTTTGGCCCTCTCACATATTTTTTTGGGACTAGAGGTGCATGTTGTCAAGGGTGGGCTATTTATTAATCAACATAAGTACATGAAAGATCTCATTACTCAAACTCAGTTGCAAAATACCACTCCAGTTGATACTCCATTAGAATTAAATGTGAAATATAAAAAAGATTATGGTCAATCTATTGCAAGGTTGTTAGCAGTCTTATTTACTTAACAATCACTTGACCAGGTATCTCTCATGTTGTCAACCTGGTTAGCAATTCATGACTAAGTCCAAGCTGATTCACATGTTAGCTATCAAGTGTATCATTCGTTATCTCTTAGGGATACCGGAGCATGGCATTTCATTTTCTTTCTAGCTCATACAAATTTGACAATGACTGCTTATTGTGATGTGGATTGGGCTAGATGTCCTCATACTTGTCATTTTCTACCGGTTGGTGTGTCTCTCTTAGAGATGCTCTTATCTTATGGAAATGTAAAAAACAAGATACGAGTTTTCGAATCCTCTACAGAAGTAGAATATCGTTCAATGTCAACTGCATGCTCTGAGGTGATTTGGTTACGACGTTTGCTAAAGGAGCTTCGTTTTCCCTAGAACACTGCCCCTCCATTGCATGCTGACAATACTAGTGCGATTCAAATTGCTGCAAATCCCATGTTTCACGAAAGAACAAAGCATATTGAAGTTGATTGCCACTACATTTATGAAGCCCATGATGACAAGCACATTACTCTCCCTCATGTGACTATAGATCTTTAAGTCATTGATATCTTTACCAAAGCTCTTCCACATGTCAAACATCAATTCTTTGTTTCCAAATTTATGTTGGTTGATTCACCGCCATCACTTTGAGAAAGAGGGAAGAGGGGAGGAGGGGGGGGGTGGTTTATCAATGTATGTAATATGGGACCCACATAGGATTAGTTCCCACGTGTGTGCACATTCATTGTAATCTTTGTATCATCTAGAAGAAGATGATAATCCCTGCTATCAATGGATTTTACAGTTGTAAATATTCTAGAATAGGTAAATACAAAGGCTATATGAGGAGGCATCGATCACATTGATCGACCTCACTTTTTCTGGCAATCACATATCTTTAGATTGTTAGGTGTTAATTTGGTTTTGTGTTTGTGAAAGCACAGAAAGAATAGCAAGAAACTATGCAAATGGGATTAGAAACGTGATGGAACTGGAAGAGCTGGGATGCTTGGTTTTGCTTGGAATAGATGCTACAAAGATGGGTGACCACTTCTTCTTAAGGACTCAAAGGTTTGATAGAATCATCTACAACTTTCCTCATGTGGGATTTCAGTTTTATGAAGCTAGCAACTTCCAGATTGAGTAAGTGTATTTTTCATGGAGTGTATTTTTCATGGAGTCCCTGTGTGCTTGCATGTGGGAAACAATTGCGACATTGATTTTCTGTCTGAATTCCATATGACTGCTAGGCTTTTCTATGGTCTGGAGTATGAACCAGGACCATTCATTTTACATGCTCTGTCAACTGTAGACCACTGGTAATAACAGTTTAATTGTCGCCAGGTTCATCTCTACAAGGATTACAGCTAGCCTCTCATCCAGAATAAATCAGCTGAATCCCTAAGGGCCTGTTTGTTCGCATTAAAAAATTAAAAATACATAGGATTCATACCATTAGTAGTTAAAAATTAAGATCAATGATTAGTTTTCAAAAATGAGCATTAAACAATCTTTCCTTTTAGGAAAATTAAATTCAAAGAAGGTAGGAAATGAACTACTAGGGTGATGGCTGGTATATTCATTTCTCATCTTCTTTTGATTTATTTCTCTAGAAGGTAAGGTTATTTGATTTTCAATTTTGTAAATTTACATTTGAACTTCTTTTTCAACCACTTATGGTATGATATCTATTTTTTCAATTTGTATATATTATAATGGAAATAAACAGGCCCAAAGAATTCTAATGGAAGCATGGAGAATTCTCTGGAACCTGGGAGAAGAAAATGTTTTCAATCAATTTTCATTAATCTTCAAAGTGTTTACCAATGACCCGTTTTGTTTAAATTGGAAGCTTTTTTTCCTACTCAGAAGATTAAAATGATTTTTTTTTTCTTTTCAAATTCCAAGTTGGAAGAATTAAAGCCAAAAATGGTGTATGATTTATGAAAACCAGATAAATTCATTATCTCATTTTCTTTGTAACTAGACAGTCCTTGCATTGGACAAAGTTTCTCATGTAACTGATGGACACTTGCTTTTCAATTCGTGTTAGCCAGGGCCACATACTTTTCTTCCACAGCTTAGCAGGTCATCAATTGGATGACGAATAAATATCCATTTCTTCACTGTTTGGACTCTTATGGTCTCCACATTGGGCTTCTAGGCCTCATCCTCAAAGCATTCTTGGTCTACATTTTTAGGCCATGGTTTTGGCTTCATTTCATCTTTTTGGCCTACAAAACACAGTAACATGCCAGGCCATGCATAGGTTTGTTTGAAATTCCATTTATGGTTCGGTCCAATCCTGTATTCATCTACAATTGGCTTTGTGGACTAAAGTTCTACTCTCTGTGATAAGGTGGTTTCAGTCAAGACAACCCCGATTGAGGCTCATATCCTCACTCCACCTACAACATATAAAATTTCCATCAGGACATTGTTGTATAGTATTGTAAAGCATATATCCAGTTACATTTACAATGATGAATATATAACATTTTCTTTGTACGTACAGGTCAAACAAGAGGTTGCTGAAGGGCTTCTTCAAGAATGCAAAGGTTCTCTTACAGGATAATGGGGAAGTTCATGTGACCCACAAGATTGGTGATATCTATGATAAATGGAATTTAGCGAAGAACGCTGAGAAAAATGGACTAATCCAAAAAGGCAGAGTACCTTTTTCCAAGGCTGATTATCCAGGCTACTGCAACAAGAGGGCGCATGGGAGGTTAGCTGATGACGAGTTTTACATAGGAGATTGCAGTACTTTCATATTTGGAGCAGGAGGCATGCTTAGGAATTAGGAACACCCCATGACATCTTTTGATCAATTGAAAATGTATAACAAAACTTCACTTGTCTGTTTGAGCGAAATGAAAAACAGAAATCCAGATCTCTCTTCATAAGTGACTTGATTTCTCGGTTTTGGATGAATTAATAAATCACATTCATTGGACAATTCTGATAATCCACTAGTTCCTCAACTTTTAAACTGAAAAAGATGAGGGTTAGGATTCTGTAATTAACTTGACTTATGAACTTGGGACGGACCATTCATAGCTGGTCTTATTGGCCAAAGTGTTTGCTTTGTTTCACAATCCAAGTTGTAAATATGCCGGGATCAGGATCACATTGTTTTGTGATTCCGCATTTTGGAATTTGCTGCCCTACCTCATTTATGGTTAGGAAGTGGATGTCCTATCCCCAAGCTAAGCTTGCATGATCTGCAGCTTACCCAAATTGTTGATATTATAAGCTTTATTTTATTAGACAAAACAAAAATGTTTGGTTGGAGACTGTAGCAGACTATCAGTTTAGTTGGACTGTGGAAATGATATTTGAGAAACACAATAGCAATCCATCTCCAATTAAGAATGTCATTTTTTGGGTGCTCTCTCTCTCTCTCTCTCAATGGTGAAAACATAAAAAATAAACAAAGTCCATGAGGGTATTAGAACAAATATATAGTAAAAGATGACACAAAAGGCAAACAGATTTATAAGTCCCTTTCCAAACAACCAGCTGAATTCTCATTTGTCCCTTGCAAAATTGATAAAACTAACTAAAATATTCAGGATAATAATCCATTGGAATTAGGGCCCAAATACAGATAGAAAAGTCAAATTCTCTCTACTTTGGTACTTGCTACTAATAATATGTTACATTTTTTCAGGGGTTCGCCGATGCTAAAACCTATAACTACACCATCAGAGGAATATGCAAACATAGAGATAAAATGAAGTGTTTGATTCCCATGATTTAAAATGAAGTGTTTGCTTCCAAGATGACGAGTCATGAGAACCAAGTATTCGACCCATTTGAGATTTGCCCGTTTACTACACCCATTACCTTAGCATCTACAGTAACCCATATCGATTTTGATGTTGACCTTATGATATTGTCCACCTGATAATGTTGTCTTGTTTCTTGATCAATAAGCAGAGGTCCAAAGCTCAGCATTCTTAACCTTAGAAACACTCTCCAACACTTCAAAAGGAAGTATATCTCCTATCACAACCACCTTCTTGCTTTGCAGGTCTACTTCAAAGGAGGTCACTCCTAGAAGAGAAGCACAGAGATGTCATTGATTGAATTAGCCAATGTATTGCGTATTCAGATTTTAATGATGAAGAATCAGGAGTGTTTTAGTTTTGGATACACAACCATAAGTTTCACTTGTTTGTTGTCACTAGTTTGTCTTAGAGGCAACTTGGGCCAGGCATAGTCCTAGTGACTAATGTGACCCAGCCCAACCAAAACCCAAACTCAAGCATTTTTGGTTTTGGGTCAAGCTCGGGCAAGTTTCGGGTCACTCAAAACGTAACCAGACCTGGCCGAGTTGCACCCCCTACGTTCGTCTTGATCAGATGGAGATTGATGTGGGTCCAACAAGCCAGATGGGATGTTCCCATAACTGATCATGTTTGAGCAGATGCCAGGCCTCATTAGTTAAAAAAGACCATCATAAGGATAAGGTTGTAAAGTTCACTCATGCACAAAATTATTGGAATCAATTGGGTGTGCCAGTGGTCTTCAATTCTAATAACTTCAATAGCCACCATACCAAGTGCTTTTACTGAGAAGTCAAAGAGCAAGATTATTCAAGTTGTTCTTATTAATTCAAATTAAGGGAATTACTAAAAAAAACTACTTGTACGTCAGATCTTTTGGGAACTACTCTTCCTTGGAATGGGTTGCTCTTGGGTATTAAAAATAGAAGTAGGCTTTTGTTTTCTGAATCTGAACTTTAAAGAAGTGCATTTACTTCTGGGCAATACAACTGACAAACTGTAGTTCACTGAAAACTAGGGATGTAGATGATGTCCAAATGGAAGGACCAATGAATGATCATGCGAGTAACCTTTCTGAGCTATGAAGATCTAGGCTAGTTTCCATACCATCTATTTTTGAGATGTGTTTCTTAACTTTTCTTGCACAACCATTGCAGTGCATGGACACTCTTAACACCACCATCTGTATAAGCAATCAGGAAAAAAATTACAAAGATAAAAAAAATTAGCAGATAAGAAAGTCCAATAAATGAACGGAAAGTGAAATAGAAGAGAATAAACCAAATTAAGAAAATTAAGAGAAATAGAAGGAAAAACGCCCCTTCTGTTAGATGGGTCTTAAGGTGTTAAATTAGTTTGAATAGTCTTGATGATCATATTTGACACATGTAACATATATCCAGGCCTCCAGATTGTGGATCCCATATTTGTGAATGAAATGTAGCCCAAGAGATCAAACTAATAATTGATCCTATCCATTTCACTGGTGGTAATCAAATGAACTGTTGAAAAGATAAAAAGAAAAAAAAAACCCTCAATGGTCCAAGTTTCAACAGAGAAATACTCATCAAATAGGACATAAATATTGCAAGATGAATCTGTGGCCAATGACCATAGCAGCGGAAAATGAATGGTTTTGAGTTGGAGATAACCTCTCCGGTTCTTGTGGACGGGCATGAACCATAGTATAGGCTTTAGTCTAAACATCCAACAAGTAAATAAACTAAAATCAAGGAGGCATACAAAAAAATAATTAAAAAAAGGAGAAAAACTCACCTTAGGCTTTAGTTGGTAAGCCAGTGTTTGGTTCCCACCCATAACATCCCTAATCCTGACCATCTCACCTCCATCATTGCCAATAAGTGCCTTCCTCTCCGTACTGTCTTGGCGTTCCAAAACACTCATACAAAAACAAGAAGAGTTTGAGCATGAAAGGCAAAGGAACTCTAACATCCTTTTAACCCTTAGCTTCCCCATGACCTGCTACAAAACTGCAAAAGCAAACCCAAAAGAGCTCCCAGTTCTCACTCAAACACCCACCTTTTTATATGACAAACAAGCACTGGTAGAAGAACACAAGTTTAGAAACCAAAAAACCCACCAAAAGAGTTAAAAAAAAACTAAAACTAAAACTAAATGCTGAAGCGATGAGATTTCATTGGAGAAAGACTCATTGGGTCTCTAAATGACCAAACAACTGTTAGTGGTGCAAACCCAGAGAAAACCCACAAACCCACAATAGGAAAGGAATAATATGACTTCAGAAGCGAGAAGACTTCATTTGAGGAAGGCCCATTTGGCTATATTTCATATATGACCAACAAAGGACAAAAAGAACTTAATATGATGAGATGGAGAACCTAAGTGGCCTGCAACTTACTAGTGTGAAGAAAATAAATAGATAGAAGCAAAGTTTCTGTAGTGGCTTAACAGAAGAAACGAATCAAAGACCCATTTTTTCATGTGACCAACCGTCAAAAAGGAATGGAAGGGAAGCTTCATGTGTGAAAACTCAAGTGGATTACTCCCCATGTGACCAACCCGTAAAAGTAAAACCAAATAAAATATCAAAACCCCATGAGGATCACCTCAATATTTGGAGTATTAAGTCACTAAGTCTGTCCCATATGACTAGTTGTCTTCTTTAACAATGCAGTCACCTGATAGAAAGAGAGATCCAGCTTCATGAGATTACATAGCTAAAGGTTTGGAAAAGGAAGGGTATTTGCAGATGGATTTGGATGAGCATCTTAATCATGAGGTACATGACGTACGTACTGTGAGGAGCATATGAAGATAGTATCTGAGCAAGGTGCATGCATGTGAGTTGGAGATAGATGGAAGATTAATTGTGCATGTAAAGAAGTTCAATTCATAGTTTCTTACTTCATACAAGGTACTATTAGGCACACACAAGGGCGTTCACAATATCCAGACTTCCTGATTTTGACTGTTGATGTTTTTTTATTCCAAATGGATGAACGAGGTCTCTCTAATCTTTCAAATTAGAAGTCCTTGACCATCCAATATACTATACCTCATCCTCCATCCATGGCAAGGGTTCACGGGAAGAAGGCCCCCCAACCCATTAGCTCTTGTTTAAATATTTCATGCCAATTTCTCAAATCTCATTCTTAGAAAAAAATATATATATGTAGCCATTAAAAGGAAAATCTCTTCTAAAGAAATATTTAAAAATGAAAATAAATAAGACTGTACCCTTAAAATCATAAAAGATGTGAAGTTGGTATATAGTTTAAATCTTGCATAAAAACAAAAGCACCAAACATGTTACTCTTGTTACTAAAATGTTACCCATGTGCTTTTATTATCATCAATATTAGAGTTTTTCTTCTAGTGCTAAAAGATAATTATATAAAAATAGATTCAAAATTTACTTTAAAATGTGTGCGGCGAATGCTCCTGATAGTTCAATAGTTGGAATTACAATGAGTGGCCTCCACATCTTTGTATTGGGTCCGACAAAAATTCAAAGTTGACGGAGGCATCTCTTTTGGGGTACTTGCGAGTGTGAACACAATGAAATGATGGCACTCCTCGGGGCCTTTGAGGGTAAAAAGTCAAGGGAGTGGGTGGAATGTAAGTCACCGCATGATTGAGGAAGTTCGAGCCTTTCAGCCCCATCAAATTAGGCACTATGTAATTGTGGTCTTGAAAATTTCAGCCACCGAAAGGCGGTAAACTTTCTCTAATTCATATAATAATTCAAACTGTGATTGGATAGAACTTCACTCATTTCCTCACTTCATATCTCAATTCCCCCAGGTATGTAATTGGGCCTTTTGATTAAATTGTCACAAAACACAAAGCACCATTTTAAAACGATGGAACGGTCATCTTCTAATTTGATCCAACAGTATCACTCATCAAAAGGAAATCCTAATCCATGGGGTCAGGGTGCACTAGCTCAGCCCCACTTTGATAGGCTTTAGGAAGGGGTGCTCAAAACCCATGATTCCAACCTGCCCAATGATGCTTACCCCTGTCATTAGGGAAGATTCTCCATTGTGAATAAAAAAATGCGTTTATTTTGAAAATCACTACTGGTAAGGTCCCACATTACTCAGGATGATCCAACAGTTCAACGTTAGCACACTTTTCTAATGTTAAAATATATGAAAACCACCGAAATCATATATATATATATATATATATATATATGAAAACCACCGAAATCCTGTATATCTATAAGTACCAAATTAGCATTTGTTTAATGTCCTAGAAACCTATGTTATAGGGATAGAGTGACAAATGGTCTTGAATGCTTGGGAGATTAATAATATGTGCTCTCATCAGGCTTTCAATTATTGAATGCTCGAGTTTTAATATTCACCTAAAATTTAAAGGGTCACGTACTGGTTGTTGTTCCATGTGACGCACGAGAAGTGGGCAGAGCAAGCTTTTATGAGGCCATACACTGACAAGAAGTATGTCAACTAAACTAAAGAACTATTGACAGCTAAGAGGAAGGACTAGAAGGCGGAGCTTAGTATATAATCAACTGCCTTTTTTAGCATTTATAAATACTTAATTTTAATTTTAGTATTTACATACAACCACATTAGTTATCCACCTTGACCAACAGTCAAGGACTCAATGGGCCACAAAGGTTCAATTGACCGTTTCTAACTAGGGGTGTTTGAGAACAACATCTTACCTCATTCTCATTGGTAACATGCTTTGGTTCTCACTTGGTTCCAGACCTCTAGACATTTCGCTCTTCTCTCATCTGAGGCCTCCTTTACCTCACTCAAGGTATACTGTCGTCACTTAAGAGCTTGATGGATCTCAGCCCCCATCACTGACAAAAAATTATAAAAAAAAAGGAAAAAAATTAGTAGGTGTGTTCTTAGGCTGGGTCAAGCCAGGAACCCTTGTCCAAGGTTGGCCTATTTAATCATTAGTCTATACTCTTCAAGTACATACTTGAGCCTAGAAATTCACCTCTGTTTTTTATTGCTACACACAATCAACTGTTTTGCCTTGACAATTGGTGTAGGGCCGTAAATACTCATCTCGCTCCTTCTAAGTAGGGATGCTGATGGGCTTGGTCAATTTGGGCCAAAGCTTTCACAAGCACGGGCTATTTAGTTATCAGTTCTAATATTTAGGCCAGATCCAGCCCTTGAATCTGAAACTCAAGCTGAGGAACAGCTCATTTACAAAATATTTATGCCCTTTGTGCTAGAAATGTTAGGCTGCATTATGCGTTGTAGGATTATCGGCCTAGTTCCAAACCATTAAAAATCAGGCCAGCAATTAGCCCAAGGTACAATCCATGGGCCAAAAACTTAGTCCAAATCCATCCAATACCAGTCGGTCTCCCGCAACCCAACCTATTAATACCCCACGTCAGACAAGTTTTTATTAAAATTCAGTAATTTTGTATTAATTGAGGTAGTTGGAGTAAAGTCAAACACATCCACTTTCTGAAACCAGCAAGTAAATTTATTTTTTACAGAACACAAAAAATAACATTTTGTATCTCTTAGGTTTTTCCATTGAAGTGGTTTTTACCCCAAGATGCTACATAAGATTCACGATATCATAGGACATAATATCATGGAATTTGTTATTTTCTATGAATACACAATTCCCATGATATCATGATATTTATGAAGTTTTTGTTAACATCTAATCTTCACAAGGAGTAAGCAAATTTGTGTTTTTACAGAACACACAAAATGACTTTTGTGAAAAATAAAACAAACATTTGACTACCATTTACACATTCATTTGCTCAGTGTGCAAAGGAGGGAAGAAGAGAAGAATTTAAAAAAGAATAATAAAATGAGAGGACAACATAGTGACTGTGACAAAAGGGGGAGAAGGCGGAGGAGAGAAGATGTCTCAATGTGAGGGAGAGAAACGTTTCAGATTGTCTCTCCTTTGGTTCTTCATAAACAAAACCGAATACACGTTATATAACGTGCCTTTACTGGTGTTCGCACACGATCAATTTCGACCATCAGACAATTTTAACCATGATAAAGACAAACCCAGATATGAATTCACCGTAGTTATAACCCAAATTTGCACCATTTGCATCCACAGGAAGAGGGATTTGGAAAAGGTTTAGACAGATGAAGGGAGGTGTGATTTTGTCAATTTGATTGAGACATATGAAGACAGGTAGTTGGGATTGATTAATGCAAACAGGGAGGCATTGTCGTAATCAAGTGTAAAGGTGGAAGGAAGCAGTTGTGTAAGAAATTTCATTTCCACATTTGCCACACAGCTGGATTATGGGGAGATTATAAATATATAATGCCAATGTACTGGTCAGAATCATACAACCCCTAAGTTAAAGGCTAAAAGTTCAAAAACTGAACTAGCAAGAAATACCCTATCTCAAACATACATAAAAAAAAAAATCTTTCAGCTATGATTATTTTAAAATTTAAGATATGTTTCACATTAAAGATTTTGATCATGCAACTGCCTTTAAATTTAAGATTTTGACATTGCGTTCTTGCCTGGCCCTAGAGCTTTGCAAAATGAAATATTGTAAGCGCTAGGATATCACATTGGTTGAATCTCATGCATAACGACAATTGTACAGACCATATCCCTTCTCAAAAAAAATTTTTTAATCCCTTCTCATTAAAATGGTAGAAAGATTTTAAAAAGCATTATTAAAATGGGCCGTACAACAAAGAACTTGGACATGTGCATCACGTTATCATTTATGCCTTCCGCCGAAGGAGTACTGGTGTAACGGATCTGCTCTCCTTTCTGATAGCCACCATTAATTCTTTACTCAATCTTACACAAAGATGGTAAGGGGGTAGCCGCACCCTTTGACAGTACTAGCAGGCAGCAGTACGTAGCCAATTGTAACCATAATAACCCATCATATTTACACTTAACATCTTATTCACAATTACATTCTCTTTATTAGAGCATCTCCAACAACCTACCTAAATGCATTTATTAACTAAAATAGATAACAAAAATTCACTTTTCTAGCATCATCAGACTAGTTAAATGGCTGGCTATTATACATTATAAGTAAAAAGCTAACTAACTTTAGCTAGCCACTCTTGACTAGCTAAATCTTAAAATATTATTTGTTTAAGATCATTTACTTTTGATTGGATGGTTGATTTATTTAATTGGATTAATTACATATTTAAAATAAATATTAAAAAAATTGAAAAAAATAGCGAGCATTAATGGAGATGGCACTAGCTAAATTAAATAAAGATACTTTTTCACTAGCTATTTTAAATATTAAATAGAGAGTATTGCTGGAGATGCCAAGATGCTCTAGACCCAGTGACAGCGTTGTTTTGAAAAAAGAGAAACATTGCCGGAATATGCTAAATCTAGCCCGAGCTCCTGATTTGAAAGGAACATGGAGAACTGCACCACCACATCCAAACCGCATTTATGGAGATTAAACAAGCAGGAGAAGTGCAGCCTAACTTTCATGGACAATTGATGGCTATGAATTGTCTCTGGATTATATTTCTCTTGGATCTCATTAAACTTTTCATGATATTTCACCTCAACCCCAAATACTAAGAATTATTAGCACGAACCAACAACATATATATCATATTTCAACTGTCTTGACCAGAACAGGGGTGAAAAAAGAAAAAAACAGAAACAGAAACCTGAACAGGAAGTAAAACCTAAGAAGTCCGAACCAATTTCTCACAAGCTTCGGAAAACCACAAATCAGGAAACCTGAAAATTTTAGGAGAACCCACATTAATATTGCAGAAAGGCTCCATAACCATCGTCATCAATAATAGAAAATTGCATCTATCTTACCACAGTCCAAATTAGGAACTGCCACCCGTCCTGCTGCAATCGTTTCTATCATCAGTCGCAGCATGAGCAGGGTGTTACATTACATAACTGCAATTATTTGGGAGTGGGTAGGGGAAGGAAAGTTAGTACTTACAGATGAAAGAACTCAAACGTCTAATACATCCAAATGCCAACAAATATAAGTGTGCAAAATTTCAGAAGTAGACCAGACACAAAAATAAAACAATAAGATGCATCACAAACATCAAGAAAGAAGATTCTTTTTTTTTAATCGAAAAAAGTATGAAATACCTACACCATAAATTTCAAAATTTTAAGCCAAACAAGTCAATGAGGCTTCTTCTTTTTTTCCCTGATGGCTCTAGCTTGTTAAGTATAGGGATTGTTGCATGTTTCTGTTGTTCTTATTTTCTGCAATCCAAAGAGATGTTTCTGCAGTCCTGCTGTGTTTACTCCTAGTATATTTTGCATCTTAGATCTTAGTTTCTGGAAGTCCATGTCACTTGTCAAAATGTATACCAAAAAAGTTCAAATTTCTTGATTTGATCCTGAAACACTTTCATGACACAGGTAACAAGGAAGCCGCACTCAACGGCAATATGTTATCTGCATCAACCATAACTATTGAACATTTCGGCAGGGAAATTCAGATGTTTTTGAGCATGCTAAATGCTAACTTCCAAAAGCATTAAAATCAGGAAAGCTTTTGATACTGAATCTTGGAATAAACATCATCTATATAATCCCCAGATGGCTTTAAAATCAGGGGAAAATTTTTTCTCACTTCTAAGATGTCAAACACAACCAAAGGGTGAACAGAAAGAAGATAAGACAACAAGAAATCATAAGCCTCAGTGCCTCACAAAGCAACATCAAAGGAGGGAGAATAAAAGGAATAAAAGGGACAAAAAAGGTCGCGCATGAACGGTAGCTACTTAATGTAGGTTTTTTTGGCACGTAATTTTTCATTTATCAACCCAACAGAATGTGGATGATCATTGACTTCTGGGATATCAATCTTGACTTGGGGCACTGCATGGCATGATTGACATCTACAACATAAAAAAAATCTGATATAGAAAACAGTCCCTAGTGGTTTGCGTTTGTATGATTCTTCTAGATCATTGACAACTCTGATGTCATTGATAAGACGCACTTGCCGAAAGCCTCAACTTTGCTAATTCGGTATCAAAAGGTTTCTATTGCAACTCATTTCATATATTGATCAGCCTATGTTCCACTCCTAGAAAAGATTACTGGTCAACTACTAGCTACACTGCTGCTCTGTACTTTCCCTTTAAAAAGTCACTTATTAGAAAACATTGCAGATTACGCAGATGCCAACTTGGTAGAATGGAAGTATGCATGATCAACATCAACTAAGGTTATACAAAATAGCACAAAGTTCGCACAAATCATTAGACAACTTTTTTGTATAAAAAAATATGTAACGACCTAAAATTACTATTGTTTCTTTATGGTTCTAAATCACTATTTCAAACAACCTAAATGATTCAAACACCACTTTCTATGGAACAAAATGTAGTACCACAATAACTGAAACTCTTGAAAACTATTCTACATATAGGTATAATGTAAATTGGTGTGAAACTACAGAATATCTTCTCTGCCTACCAATTTAACCAGACAAAACCAAAAACCTTGTCCCATGTCCCACAAGTCATGCACAACCGTCATTTTGTATACTTCGTCTCATGAATAGGACCAACCAGGGGTAGCAAGACATCACCCAACACACAAACCCAATCCACATTTGACCTGCATAAAATAAGGGTTGGTCATGGGTCACATTTTTATGACCCGCAGAAAAAAGGATCGGGTTAGGGTTAACCCACCTAGCCTGCACAATCCGCATATACTTCCCTCAGATTTCTTTTTTCCAAAATATATTCATTAGATAATATTGTATGTAATCTACATTTTTAATGCAATTCGGTCTAGATCATGCAATAAAACTCCAGATCATGTATTTTAATTTTCCCTTTTCTGCCCCTTCTCTGCTTACTATAAATCTTTGAATGGAGAGAAGAGTAGCTTTTTTTAATGGATAGACCCATTGGAGATAGTTTGGGCATGTCCAACGGAGGCTAACAATGACATCAGTAAAGAAAAGATTGGCTATGCAAGTTGATAGCTCACCAAGGGGAAGGGGTATGTCGAAGAGGACGTGGATTGAGGCGGTGAAAAAAAAAAAAAATATATATATATATATATGGCAAAGTGCAATTTATTTGAGGATTTGGCTCAGGATAGATCGGAATGAAGACAAAATTCATGTAGCCGACCCCAACATAGTTTGAACAATAATGATGATGGTGACGCGTGTTGGCCTTTCGTGCCTTGCCATCAAACTTTCAGCAGACACCCAAAATAATGGCTCGTGTTCCACCTTTAACTTTGAATCCTCTAAGGATTTTACTCAGATACATTGTGAGTTAAACAAGTGGAACACCAAATTGGGGCCAAACTGTTGAAATCCCATCCATTCAAGAAAAACTTCCTTTAGGTATACACAGCAACCCCAATTTTTATCTCCCTCAGAATTTGCATCACCATTGAACTGATTGTTTGAATAAAAAAAATTTGTAATCAATATGCCTAGGATATTGTTAATTGCATTTTTTATATCAAATACTTAATCCAACGGTGGTATTAACTTCGATTGTGTTGAAATTTGGAGATATCCTATGGATCTCAAAGACGTTCATTGTGAACAGTTCTTATTTTAATGGGTGGGCCCCGCTGTAGTTCCCCACTCACTTTAACTCAAGTTTGTCGAAGTCAAAGGCTAGGGGTGCTTCCATTGTTGCCCCTTCTCGTCTTGCCACACGTTCCCCCCTCTACCATGACCTTTAGTATGGGTCATGTTGGGTTGAATCGGGTTGACCCACATCGGGCGTAGGTCAAGAAATCCTGACCTGTTTTAAAAACAGATCGGTTATGAGTTGAGCCCAACTCAAGACCACCACATGCGAATCGACCTATTTGCCACCCCTAGGACCAACAAGAGTAGTCCATTTTTTATTGGTTCATGGACTTACTCCATCTGCATTTACACCGACTGTTTGAACTGAAAGCTAAATAAATAATTAATTGAAAAAATTATTATAAAGGGTGTAAAACTGATCCAAATGTAACAAAAGAAGAGTTTCCAAAAGATCACCTTTTGGTGCAGGCCTAAGTGAAATAGTTAGATATAGAAGATACCAAGACTAGTCCAACCTTTTTTAAGATGGTCCTGTTTGATCCAATTTATTTTAGATTTGGCTGGTTTCATACCCTGGTAAGCATATGATGAATACCATGACGAAAGAGGGGGAAAACATTACATCAAGTCCAATTCTATGCGTACGTTAACCAGCATGTCAAAGACATATCATAAACTGCTGCTTTGCTCATTTATTTTTGCAATTAAAACAGAAGAACTGAGGGACAGCATTAGACCTAGTTCAACGAAAGTAGAATGACCAACTAGAGCAGGCAAAGGTAAGTAATCTGCAATCTCAGACTTACAAATGGTCAATTCAAATCATAGAGATGATGTACATAAATTTTGCATACCAAATCTTCAAATAGAGGTGCTTCAGTAAATCCACAGGGGTAAGGGTGGAGTACTTTAGTTAGCATCGTAAGACTTTATTCGAGTCCCACATTGGAAATATCCAAGTCTTCACCCTAAGCTTATAAGTCAATCCCCGTCTTAACTCAACATGATGCATTTTCAAGCTGTGCGGCCCCAGATCCCATAAGAACTTCATAGTTAAGCATACTCGAGTGAGAGTAGTACCAAGATGGGTGCCAGCCTAGGAAGTCCTTGAGGGTGCATGTGGGGCCAAACCGGAAAATAACATGCTGAGTTGGGCGACAGTTTTCAAAATCGGAATCGTATCACTAATCATTCATACCCATGAACCGAATTAAATTGCGAATCATAGGAATTTTATTTTTAATAAAAATGAAAAACAATTAAAATTTAAATAAGAAAAAAGTAATTATTCATAATCATTCAGTTTCCCATTATAGCAACATAAATACAATAACGAGTAATTCTATCATACAATCATATCAAGAACATCATGACATATATTTATATATATATATATAAGATAAATGAAGTGCAAATAGTTAAATAAATTTAAGGTATCAATATATTTTTTATATATTTAAATAAAATTATAAAAATAAAAATAAAATCCAAACCATCAATCTTACATGTTAGGATATTTCTTGAAGCTAAGAAATTGTTCATGAAGAAAAAAAAATGAAATAGATTAAAAAAAAGAAGAAGATAAAGACAAGCATCATAAGTACAATCAAATTCTTTAATTAAATACATGTTCTTTATTCATCTTAAAACCTTATCAAAGCAGCAAAAAATTCTTAGGAGGTTTTGTTAACTACTAAATAACATTTTAAAAATAAAAGCACTAAAAGATAGAAAGAATACAGAAGAAAAAAAATGAAGAAAATTATTAATATTAACTTATTGTTTATAGCTATTCTCGCTTAGCCGAATCACTTGAGTCATAAGATTCAATGAAACAAGTAACAAATTGTCGGATTCACACCTAAATCCTAAAATTGATCTGTAATGGGATTCGCTGCATAGATAAGAATCGTTTTCCTTAGGATTTGGGATACAAATCATAGGATTCTGATAACTATAACAGTACTCATGTCAGATAACTACGACAGTACCCTGTCTGTATCTAGGCATCATAGGGGAATACAAATACATAGGAAAGCATAGGATGTCCCTTTCCTATTTGGGGGTTCCCAATCCAACATTCCAACTATGCTTCTTACTCTGTCTTTGAATTCTCTTAAAATTAGAAATTCTCTAAAAAGCCCATATCAAATAAAATTCCTAATTAAAGACTCTTAATTGACTTAAACTTCCATAGCAATTTAGCTAGACCCATTGGGAATGTGGGTTGGGCCCAATGGGCTTGGTCAACCTATGGACCATGGATCTGGCCTACATCATAAAGCCATCAATTCTAACAAATATGAAACGTCCCACGCAATCCCCTTGCAAAATTTTAACATCAAAACAAATAACAAAGTTCACAGCAAGGACCAAAATAATAAATTATAAAATTTCTTTCGAACTCCAAATGCTTACCTAGTATATCTTGGGGCATATGCTGCCCAGGTGGCCTGGAATACAAGGTGAAGAACACAAACGGTCGGGTAAGTAGGCCTGCAGCCTGCCACAATAAACACCAAGAAATTAAAAGAAAATATATCATCAAAGCCAAATAAAACAGAACAAGAAGACTGCAGACAAATAGGACTGACTGACCATTAGATGCTTATTCAAATACACACCATGGATTGCATGTACTTCACTGACTGAAGCTCATCTCTGAGTATCTGCAAAAGCAGTCCATCCAATTCAGCGAAAGGAGAAACATATGCATGTCCATACTCTATAGTGAAACACCATATTAAAAAGAAAAAAAAAAGGAAAGAAGAAAAAAAGAAAACAAAAAAAAGATAAAGAAAAAAGGTTCACAGTGCATGCATGTATCTGAAGATTAAACATATATAGCTGTGTGACAGTTATACAGTTAAGACTCTTCGAATGCGTGCATAAATCAAATTTCTCAAGAACTATAACTTGCCTGCGAGGCTTGTTTTGTCTTTGGCCAAATTCATCACTTACAGGCTCTATACAGAACAAGGAGAAAAAGTAATGTTAAATAAAATGCAAATGCAAGGAAAGCAACAATGAAGAAACGGTTATAGAAGTTCGGGCCTGTATCAATAAATACAGAACCCACTACCGAAACGAGACATAACAGATGTAAATGCTTTACCAGGTCTTTGAGGAGGTTTCCATGTGTTATTAGGCTTGTTTGTACTTGTTTCTCTGGCACAAAAGAATTCACATATGGGAATTTCAGTATTAGAATGTCAAGAAAATAAGCAATTTTGCATGAAAAGTAGCAAAATTATAGAATGAAGTAAAGACCTTCATGGAATGCATCTAAACTTAGGCACAAAGCCTGTGGCACAGTAGAAGATGCTCACTGTTGCAACCTTCAGAAAGGGTTTGTCGTGTTAACAATAAAAAATTCCTTACGGCTTCGTGCAAATTCTGATCTACCACAAAAATTCAAAGGGTTCCACCATTTTTGTTTTCAAATAATTAAGGATTACCTGCATTCTTAATCCACCATACTTCCAACTTCGACAATTGTTGTAGCAGAAATGATGGAAGTTGCTTAAATTTAAATCTTATAACTAATTTGAAATCACTATAGCGAAATAACTCTTTATGTACCTCTGATTCAGACTTTGTTTAAATATCATTCATTGAATCAAGGTCACAAATCTTCAATCATTTTTAGTAGGTGGATTTGATAAGTTGTTGAGCGTAGGACGGTAATGGCACCATAAGAAAAAGTTTGACTATCCAGGTAGATGGCCCATCAAGAAGTAGGGGTAGCCCGAAGAAAACATTGATGGAGATCATTAAATCAGGTTTGAAAAAGTTTAACTTATCTAAGGATTTGGCTCAAAATAGAACGGAATAGAGAAACAGAATTTATGTAACCGACCCCAATATGGTTGGAATAAAACTTTGATGATGATGATGATTTGATGAGTTGTAAAAAACGAAAAGAGTGAAGAATGCTCAACACATCACAAGGGCCACATGCTACAGCAAACAAAGATTGTTGCCAAGGATCTCACTTCACTGGGCTCAATTGATGGATCCTTTGGGAACAGAAAAGTTCTAAAAGTAACTTTTATTTGTGGGGGGATTATTATGGGAATCAGCTGTACCATACTAGATCAGAAAGTGAACAGTAAAAATAATAAGGTCTACAGTTTACATGCATTTTACATCTGTGTCCTACTCACATGCTAAAAGAACCAGCCTTTGTACCCTTTCTGGGTGGAAGCCTAAAAAATGGGACCTGTGATATTAAATGGATCCTTGAAATTGAACTTTCCTCTATTTTTTTAGACCAAATTTCAGGGATTCATGAGAAATATCACAAGGCCCCATCTTGTGAGCTTCCTCGAAGAAAGGGCCAAAACGGATGGTTCTTTCAGCCTGTAAGCCACAGAATACAATGCTTGTAAAATGTTGAGCCTTATTTTTTTAACTGCTAAATTTTTTATCCAATTGTCCCAGATGATTCTCCAATGGTCTATTTTCTGCATGGCACAGGCGATTCTGCTAGTTGATCAAAACAGTTGTAAAAAATTGCTTACTTGGATCCACCCAAGGAAGATGTTTGTCCTGATGAACGAGTATAGAAACCACCATCAACTGCAATATAGGGTGAACAATATGGTGCCCCTAAAGCTCCAGCAGCTCCTGCTAAGACTGGCACCCTGGAGATTAAGAGAAGTTAACCACTTGATCTCAACACCTCATAATGCAGATGATAAAGGAGAACATGAAAACGAAAAATGAAAATTCAGCAAACCAGTATCATGGCTGGAACCATTTTCTGATCAATGTAGGGCAGATTCGAGGTTTGGTCCAATATGTTGTCATCGTTGACTACAGTTATCTAGTCACTAATAAGACCTTTGAATTGCGAACACTTTGTTTCAAACAATTTGAAGTTCAATCCGTAAATTGCTTTTATGAAAATTTCTAAGCTAAGGCCCTATAAATCCACCCTAACAATGATCGCCTCTAAACATGTTTTATTCCAATCACATGTTTTACAAGCGATCTGCCTGATGATGGGACCCTGATTGGTGTCAATTTTGGCCCAAAGATAATCGAGGGAAGAAGGTCTAGACAAATGTGGGCCCCAGCGATGGATTTAGAGGAACGAGACGAAATAGTTCAACAAACTTGTCAAGCACCAAATCAAACAAATCAAAAGGTAAATCAGATGAACCTATACCTCCCTCCCTCAACCCCCCAAACCCCATTGCGGCAAAGTGACGCAGTGCGGGCGGGGAAGAATAACCAACGGGTTATTCCCCAAGCCAAAGACTTAGGATAGGTCGTCTGGGTCTCACACCACAGACAAGAAACTCATGAAAACTCACAAGAGGGAGAAAATTAACTTCTATTCAATTCCACTATGTCCCAATGAGAAGGGATTACATCTCTTATGTAGTCTTAGCCTAAACTTTAACTTGGAAAACAAGTGATAAATTGTGAGGAGGTGGTATCATGGGAAGCAACTTGATATCTTGTTCTTCAAAGGATATATCTTCATAATGCTCATGATAAATTGTGAGATCTTTTGACATTGAATGTGAAATTGATATTCATGTCCAGAGGAAGATCGAGCATGTAAGCATCAGGGCTAATTTTCTTTAGAATATTGAGCGCACTTGCACAGTTGCACTTTTTGGGTTTATCTTATTGTAAGTAACTACAGGAAACCATTCAGGCTTCAAATCAGAGTTTAAAAATCGGCCGAGTCCGATAGTCGGGTCATATGGGACTCACACTCAAATCATGGGACTCATCCAAATCTCATGCGACTCAGCCATCAGACTCAGCCAAGTCGACTTGGACTCGGTCATGACCGAGTCAGGTCTCGAGTCTAATTTTTAAAACCCTACTTCAAATGAACCATAATCATATCTCCTCCATCAAATTCGACATGGCATCTTCAGGTGACCACATTTTGTTTATAGTTTTCATTACTTTCGTCAATCTGTTTGTTAACATTATCATGAACATCCTTTATATGTCATGTAAATTGTTTAGCTTCTTAACTAGGTCTAGCTTCAACTAGGAGGGGGCTCAAATCCATAGGGAGACGTGGTTTAACGCCTGTGACAACTTTAAATGGTAATCTTACTATTATTTTGTTTACGGAATTGTTGTAGGCAAACTCCATCGTGGCAAAATAATATCCCATATAGAGATGTGTTCTCCAATAAGACATCGAAGATAATTTCCCAAGCATCGGTTGACAACCTCTATTTGGCCATCAGTTTGTGGATGGTAGGCATTGAAATTTGAAGCTTAGTCCGCATCATGTGCCGTAAGGTCTTCCGTCAAAAGCTCATGAACTTAGTATCTCTATCAAACACTATAGTCTTAGAATGAACATGCAGACGAACAATCTCTTTGAAGAAAGAGTGGCAATATTCCTTGGATCAGCTATGTTAGAAGATGGTATAAAGTGTGACATCTTGGAAAATCTATCTACCACAATAAAAATAGAATCCACTTTTCTTCTTGTTTTTTGCAAGCTCAAGACAAAATCCATGCTTAGATCTTGTCGTGTTCTTCTTTTGACCTTTTGGAAGCTAGCATACTCTGCATAGCTCACAAATTCTAGCAACAATTGTCTTTAGGGGGGGTCAAAAGAAGCAATCTTTTGTAATTGCCAGTGTCTTGTCACACCCTAAATGTCCACTGCATCCGCCTCCCTGCAACTCTCATAGGACATACTTGCGGATATATGTAGCTAATAGGCATAACTGATTTCCACAAAAAGAGATAGCCATCATGTATAGTGAACTATGGATGTTCAAAAACTCACCATTGATAAGATCTTTGTAAATGTTTCCAAAGTCTCCATCATGTATAGTGAACTATGGATGTTCAAAAAACTCACCATTGATAAGATCTTTGTAAATGTTTCCAAAGTCATGATCATCACCATTAAGACGCCCTTCAACCTTGTCCATTCTGGCCATCAAGTTGGCGGTCTATGAATTTGCCTTGGAAGATTGCTCCGCTGCGGGTAGACATGTTAATGCTCTACTGAAAACTGCTGAGTTCTTTTTTTCCTTTTTGGTTGCAAATGAGCCAAGTTCGACCTGAACTTAAGTTTTCAGTTGGAATCGACACGTACTTGATCTCAATCTCGAAGTCGATGCCCACAAGAAAAAAAAAACGTTTTCTTTTTCTATTCGCCTTGATCTTGATGAGAAGAGAAGGAGCAAAGCGCGATGGCTTTTGGCAACTTCAATGAAGCAAAGCTAGAGCGAAGGGTGATGGTGCTCGATGAACTCAAGAATGACGGTGACAATGTTGATGAAGACACCAGGTTCGTCTTCTGTTCTCAGTCCTCCTTTTTTTTTCTTCTCTCTCTCTCCTCTATTTTTCTTCCCACTGGGGTGGGGTATTTCAGTTGTAGTTGTGACGAGGGGGGGAAAGGATTGGGTGGATAGGGATTTGGCAGGGATGGGGTTGTCGGTTCCAATGGGTTGGATTTTGGTTAGGGTCTAGGGATTTCAGGATTTGTTGAAGTCGGGGTTGGGGTTTGAGGGTTTTGGAAGAAGAGTTTTAGTGACAATGGGGTTTCAGCATCTTGGTTTAGGGGTACGGATAGGGGTACGAGGACGAGCACCTTCCAACACTGCTACTTGCTATCCTCATTTGTTGGATAGCTGAAAGCTTTGAGAAAGGAAAAGATGCTAGTATGCAGGTTTTCAAGCTTGTATTAAGAAAGCTATGGTTTCTATTTTAGCTTTGGATTCATATGTAACTTATCTTTAAACAACAAACTAAGACAGGGAGGGTCTTTCTCAAGCACTATGGAACCCAAGCAAATTAATACAACCAAAAAAAGGCAAAAGAAAAAATAAGGAAAAAGAAAAGTAACATACCATGTCATTTCAGAATTCCCAAAACCAAGCTGTGGTTGGGCAACATATCCAGGAAGCGCCATGCCAACAGCAGGAACCCCGAGACCACCATGATGTTGACCCCCAAATTGCATAACTGCAGACGCACAGATGAACATGAGAACAACACTAATAATTCTAAAAGAAAATCATGCAAGTTAGAATTACCATACTAAACATAATATTGCCTAAACAGCAGCCAAACCCATAACCAAGCATCATATACAGCACATCATAATTGAAGAACCATGGTCAATAACAAAACCAGAAGTTTTTTTTTTTATGTAACTAGGAAAGAAATTAAAAAAAAACACCATTAAAAAATAAAATGGATAAACTGCAAGATCATTACTAGAGATATCATTCAGTACATAAAACAATCCTCTTTAAACATATAAAACAATCCTCTTTAAACATTTAACCTTCTTCCAACCAAGTGATGTGCAATACATTTCTATGTCTCAGTGATACAATGACCAGTGAAGAACAAACACTATGGCATCATTGATTGTGTACCAATAAATATCTGTTTTGGAGCTGAAAGATACAAGCTACAATGCAGGACATTTAACCAACACAGGAACATTTAGAATTTATGCAGGAATCATCTCGCCAGCCTCAAGGAAATTATTATATAATAAAAACTCGTAAAAACTAATATATTCAAAATTCATAAAATAGGTTACAGTAATATCCAAATGTGAAAAAAGTTTCAGACATGAGTATGTAAAACTTGACAGAAGAACCAGATAAGGTTATGTCTAGCATTCAATGTTTTAACGAGGCCAATTAAATATCCATCAAAATGTTGCATCTAAACTCTTGATGCATCAAAGATTTTCATAGATTAGCAAAATATAGCAACTCATTGTTCTAAAATTAGAAGCTTTACATGGCAATAGCGCTGGAGTGGCTGAAAAGTTTTGATCACCATGAGCAAGACCCATAGGTCCTGTAGCTCCAATAATTTGTCCCCCACCATACAAAAAAGAACCCTTTCCACTTCCTTGAATACTTTCTTTGTCCTTTCCAGCTAAGGCAGTCTTAGATTTGCTCGAAGCTGGTGGAGATTCCATGTCCCCAGCCTCAGATGAATTGGCGGATGAAGCCTGAGTTCCACTACCAGGACGATGAACCAACTGTTGAGGGGAACCTCTGGAAGCAGGTTGTACTGGACTCTGAATGGACCTTTGCTGAACTGCAGAGATTGGTGTTTGTGCAGAACCTCTGTTGACTTGGTTAAGAGATACAGTTGGCTGATAATTAAGTTGCCCACTCGTAAGTGGACCCCTCCCTTGACTCCTGGTCTGAGCAGACTGTCTTGTATCAAGTGGTGTAGATGATCCGGTAGACTGTAACTGCACATTGTTGAAGTGTTTCCCGCTGACTGAACGGGTAGAATCATCCATGAAAGACCTTTCTGGGCCGTTAACCTCAGCAACGGCTTTCCCTCGCATTGATGCAGTGGAATGGGATGTAGATAAATTATCCTTGCTGAGCACAGATGATTGAAGGTTCCTATTGGTAATTCCAGTCACTGTATCCCTCTTTTGTGCAATAAATACGTCTTGATTGGAAGACCCAGAGGGGTAAAATGGAGGAGATGCAGAATTCAAGCTTGAGGCAAAAACATGTTTCCGAGGAAGAACCAGGTCATGCTGTACATTTGAAGTGTGAGTGGGCACTCTCCCTGAATTAGCATTTGATGTAGTATCAATAGATTTTCCAGATCTGCCAATCAATGACAGAAAGAAAAACATGTCTCATGGTACAGATAATTGATTTTTTTTCTAAAAAAAAAAAACCAAAAAAAAAAAAAAAAAAAAAAACCAAAACTTACTGCTTGTCTTGTACAGAGGACACCTCTTTGTTATTCTTTGCAGGAGGTTCATATCTCCTCGGTCCTCTACCCCTAAATGCTTTATTATTACGGTTCTGATTGTCGACCTCACCAAAAGTTCTAGATCCATTTCCTCTTGCATATCCACGGCCTGTACCTCGATATCTACCCCGACCTCTAAAACGACCTTTACCATTCCTCCTCCTCTCCTGGATATTAAAATGAAGGAAAATTAAGAAACAATTCTTCCCATTTTTCTCAATTATTTATATAATAGCAGAAAAAAAATTAAGAAACAAAATCATGACTCATCATGCAATTAAAAGGCATGAAAAGTTCACCTCATTGTTATAATGTACATCTTGTAAATTCATCTCCTCAAACCTATCATGGACCCATGCCCGGTTATCTTTGGATTCCCACAGCTTACGCCCAACAGATGCGCGCCTGATTATAAAAAACAAAAAATAATAATATTAATTAGAGCAGCATATAATTTCAAATATAGCATCGTACAAAGAAAAGTTATTTTGAATGACAGTGGTAAAGATGGCAAAAATGTGACAAAAAAAGTTCAAGAACCATGTAGAGTCGCGTTTATGGTTATTTCTTGCAGAACTAATAAATATGAGCCAACTCGACTCAGACTTGGGAGGTGCCTAAAGAGTCGTCAACTTGGCCAAGTCTTATGGTTTTTAGGCCCTAGACGTGCTCATTTCCTAGTTGTGAGAGGCTCTTATGGGCATTTTGCCCCAATTCTAGAATATAAAAAACACTAATTAAAAAAAAAATCAAGCAATAGAATTGGTGGAACTAAACACCCAATTGAATGAAACAAATATGGGTATCTTCATCGTCATAATCATCAAAGTTTTGTCCCAACTACACTAGGTCAGCTACAAGAGTTTTGTTTCTCATTCTAGTCTATTTGCACCAATCCTCTTATAGATTTCACTTCTTTATATCAATCCTTACTCCATCCATTCATATCCCTTTCACTGGCATACCCCTTTTTCCCTAAGGTGCCATCTACATGCATATAAAAGCTTCTCTTCACGAGCAGCATTGTTTGCCTGCTTTGTGCACATCCAAATCATCTCAAATAAGTCTTTTTAATTTATCACCTATTGATGCTACCCTTAGATGCTTCGAAAAGGGCTCATTTTTTATTCTATCATCCTAGATTTAGCACACATCCATCTCAACATTCTCATCTCCGCTACACTCATATTTTACATGTCTTATTTCTTGGTTGGCCATTATTCTGCTCCACAAGTAATAGTTGACCTAATCGTTGTTTGGTAAAATTTTTCCTTCAATCTTGTTAGTATGAGCCAATCACAGAGCACTCTAGAAGGAGTCTTTTTTTTTTCCCCATATGTTGGCATGATATGAACTTTTAGCCACAGGTGGTGTGCCTTGACATGCAAAAATAGAACTCCACTTGTTCATGAATAATTGCCCAAACGAAGAGATAGAAAATCATGTGCATATACAAGCAAACCTTAAAATTACTCAGCTTTAGGGTTAATTAAGATTTCACACTGCATTGACTATTAACAAGACAATGTTCCTTTTGAACATGAATAAATCAATGAAGCATGATCAATGCTGTTACATAATCGTGAAATTTAATTATCCAAAGATAAAAGACTCCGTACTCCATAGTTATCCATAAAAGGGGCATGCATTCCTCACAATAAAAGCTAAAACCATATAGCAAAAGACAACAACCTCAAGGCAAGAAACTATTAAAAATCATATAAAATAGTACTCAATAAGAGGTATAGGAGGATTTTCCTCGTAATGGGAAGCAGTATTTCTTTTTTCCCTACCAACTTCTACTTTACCCAAAACCAAAGTTATCAAATATCCAAAATTATCTCTTCCCAGCCAAAGATCAATTTCCAAATTTACTTCATTTAGGCTGCATTAGTTTTAATGCATGTTAAAATGGATAGACAATTGGGCATAATTAAAGTTACAAGAGAAGGAAACGTCTAAGTGAAATTTATCATGATCACCACTTTCATTTCATCGCCGCAAACTCCAAACTCCAACTGCTCATCAACTATATAAAAAAGAAGCTTTGCTAAAAATGATATAGAAATCAAACATAAGAATATATAAACCAAATGGAGAGAGATGGGGAAGAGGAATCAGTGGGAGAATTGTTCTCGCAATTAGCAAAATCCACCAACGGCCCCTAAATACCACCACGTAAATTTCCGTCTCTAGAGCCTAGAAGCTACAACCCCCAGTGTAAACTACACATGACAATGCATCATTTGGCAGTTAAGTAGATAACAAAGATAACAAACAAAACAAACAGAAAAACTAAACTTTAGTCATAACTCAAAAGATCAAAGATAACCGAATGAGCAGGAGCACCTGTGGCGCCCGCGCCGATCATCCTGAAACCTATCATCGTGCATATAGAAAGCACCCGCAGTCGGGACCGCGAACGGCTCGTTCACCTTCTTCTCCTCCTCCTCTCCTCCATGATCATTTCCGCGCGATCCTGCCGCCAATTCTCCACCGCCAGGTTCAGCCACCGCAGCCACTTCCAATGCCGCCGCCGCCTCAACCTCGGCTCCTTCACTGCCCTTCTCATCAAATTCCTCTTCTCCCACTCCATCCTCGTATTCTTCTTCACCAACCTCGTCTTCCTCTTCAATCTCCGACTCCTCCTCTTCGTAGACCTCCGCCGCGCCCTGACCGTCCGACTCGCCGTCCGATCCAGTCAAGCCCCTCGCCGCCGGCTTCTTCCCTCTGTCATCTCCGTCGCCTTCCTCGTCGTCGCTGGCTTCCCGCCGCCGCATTGCCAGCGGCAGCGTCTCCTCTTCGGGATCGCTCTCGTACTCCGCGTCTTCTCCCCCCGCAGCCATCCCCTCAAAACCCTAACGCTGATTTTTTCTCTCTCGCTCGCTCTCTCTTGCAGTCGCGAAACCCTAACTGCGGGATTCGATCGGCAGACAAAAGGGGCGATTGAAGGCAGCGAAATTGGGAATCGAACCTAGGAATTTTGTCTGCTTACTTCATCGATCGATCGATCGAGAGAGAGGTTGAGAATCGTGTGACGCTTTGAAGAAGAAATCGCTCCAATTGGGCTAGTGCGAGAGATTTTTTGTATTTATCGAAAGCTTTGGGCGGTTGGGAAATCAGAATCGGAGAATTCGTTGCGTGATTGGGAGTGGGTGGTTAGGACGTGCGGTTCTGATACGTGGCGTTTGATGAGTTGATCTGGGCCGCTGATCACCGTTCTAGTGGGCCATCAGTGCAAACACACCGGCACTGGCAGAACCACACAATTGGTAACTGGTTCGTACCTGGGCAGAACCGCATCTTTTTGTGGATCTCTTTAAAGAGGATCACGATCTAGTGTAGATTCTCGGGAGTGTTATGTACTAGAACCCACCTACCTAAAGTCTAAAAACCCAACCCCTCAAGTAGGTGTCACTCCAATACCACCACCTACAGCCCTACCACGACTAATTTTTTTTTACTATTTATATAAAAACTAAAGACATTTTAAATTTTATTCCAAAATTACGATAAGACTCCATTACAAATGGGGTTTTCACTGAAGATATTATTAACAATGACGTCTTTGTTATTGAATTTAAAAAAAATCCAAAAAAATAAAAAATAAAAAGTAGAAGATGCCATTATAAATGGAGTCTTCATTGAAGGCTCCATTGCTAATAGAGTCTTTGTCTTTAAATTTTACGGTAAAATAAATAAAAAATATATTTTAAAAAGACTGAAGATCAAAAAGAAATAAAAAAAATTATAGATGCCATTGTAACTGAAGATTTCACTAAAAACACTGACCATAATGGACTTTTTATTTCTTTTTGATCTTTAGTCTTTTTAAAATATATTTTTTATTTATATACACTTGATGCCGATGGAAACAAAAACCGAACCCATTCGCAGAAGCAAAACGTCTTTTGTCGAAATTAAGCTTTATTCATTAATCTTATGGTTATGCAATATTCATATTTTGGTGATCCATGAAATCAAATAAGTCAAACACCCTGCAAATTCGATTTGGATAAATTTTTAAAATTTGGCTAAATTTTCAAAGGAATTTGATTAACTAAAAGGGCTAACTATATTTTATTAATTTGACTATTGATTAAGTAGAATCGCAGTTGTGGCAGAAAATCTAATGAATATTTATTAAAGTTCCATATTTGATATCCCATTTTGTTGCTATGTTGTCCAATAATTTTGGTAACTGTCTTAGTTTTCGTATTTTTAGTAACCATATTGCATAAAGAAATAAAACTACTAAAGATTTCATTTCCAATGGAGTCTTCAACTTAACTAAAGATTTGAACTACACTCGATTAGAGTTTCAATAGATTGGAGTTTCAATAGAAGACCCTATTGGAGTTTCAACAAAAGACTCTATTTCCAATGGAATCTTTAATAGGAGTCTTCAATAGAAAACACCATTGGAAATGGAGGCTTCAATTGAAGACTCCATTATTGAAGACTTTATTTCCAATAGCATCTTCAAGTTTTTAAAATTTTTTTTCAATCTTCAGTGTTTTTTAATATATATATATATATTTACAAAAAATTAAAAGACGAAGACTCCATCGATTTTTTTTTTTTTACAAAACTCAATAACAAAGACGCCTTTATTAATGGCATAGTTTTGTAATGAAGTTCAAAAGGCTTTTAGTTTTTAAATAAGTAGTAAAAAAATATTATTCGTGGAAATGGCTCCGGTCACCTAGGGTTTGATGATTAACAAAACTTGCCAAAATAAATAAATAAACATGTGGACAAGAACTAAGATTGAACATGAGATTAGGATGTGATTAATACAATTTTTAGTTTTATTAATGATCGGTCATTATTACGTCAAAAGTTATTTCTATTTATAAGGGTCATGGGTGTATGAGTGGAGGAGTTTGGGTCCCCCATGTAGCTGAAGGAGTTGGGGAATTCATTTTAAATATTTTAGAATGAGGATTCTATCCGAAAATTCTACTTAGACGGTACATACATTGAAAAGAACCCAGTAATTCTAACACATTGATTGTTCCTTGGGTCCTTTTTGGTTGTTAAAAAAAAGTACATTAGAGTCTCTAATGACACTTCTCACATTGTAAAAATATTTTTACAACGAGTTTTCACTTCCACGAGGGGTGGAACTCTGCAGTATAGACTGCCTATTGTAAATATAAACTACTCAAAATTAATATTATTACCAATTGAAAATATGAAGAACTTGAAATTAAAACATTCTCCTTGTAATAAATATGTCTAAATTTTGCTAAACTAAAATTTGTCTCACCATAAGATTGATCATATAATTAATAGCGTCTTTAAGGTCATTACACGATTGATCATATTATTAATAGTGACATTAAAAGTTATTACTTGGTGTGGGTCCCACTAAAGCAAGGTCCTAGCAGGGTCCAATTAGGAGACATGCCTAACCTTTGGTAATTTTGCATAAAGTGGTTGTTCAACTTGTGTTATCATGCATGGCACCCCTAACTTTTACCATTGCACCAAAACAATGACCCTATATATAATTACAATGTAATTAGTGAAATTCTTTGTCAGTGTGTATAAAGAAAATTAAATGAGTAGTTTGGCTATGTTATCTTGACATTCTTATTTTCTTTTCTAAACTCCCACTTGGGTAGTTTCACTCCATAAAAGAGGTATGCTGCCCTTCCATCCCTTTTTGAAGTAGGGTTGTCAATATAGCAGCGAGACAAGGAAGCTACCCTAGCTCAGTCCTAAAAAAATCCCATAAAATGAGGGCTTCTATTAAAAAGAAGAAGAAGAAGAAGAAGAAGAAGAAGCAAAAACCTAGGCCTAGGCTTGGACTACTTTTTTTGTAGACTATGAGATTTGAGGGTCAGCCTTGGACAGTACGAGGCCTTGGCCCTTCTATTTTTTTTAATTTTATATAATATAAATTTATGTATATATACTAAAATGCCCATGTAACAGTCACTTAATAGTAATAAAACATGAAGACAAATGCAAATTTATACCCCTCGCACCCATTACAAAATTGCCTTAAAAGCCCACACAAATACTTCATTCATTTCATCTTTATTTAACTATTTAAGTCATGTATACTTAATGCATAAGCAAAAAGTGTTGTGTGTTTGATTTCAATGTATTTATTATAGTTTTGTTGCCTCCTATTTAGCCTTTTTATATTATTTTTATATATTCTTGCTAGTGCAAAAGGGAGCGTAATCCTATTAATAAGATACACATTTTCCTTTGTAGAGTTACTTGTAATGCTAACCAATTGAAAAGGTAGTTTGTTTGTTTATGAGACTCCAAGGATAGAGCTTGATCAAAACATCCTTTTAATTAGATAATTATAACTCTCATTTTTTTAAAGTCAAACTAATAGTGTTTTTTAAGTGCATTTATTATTATGACTGGAATCCAACATGGTTAATAGTCAAAACTATATATGTTCAATTGATAATAATGTCAATTCATAAAATATAGGTGAATGTAAATAGTTTAAATTTCTAAAAAAATAAGACTAAAATAAAATGATTTCTTATGTGGAAATTCTTATGATAGGTGTAAGACAAAGTAGACTCTTTAACATTTTTTGTTCTTTGAAAAAATAAGTAAAATCATATGTCTAGAACCCAAGTCACCAGAGCATGTATGGTATGATAAAATTTTATTTTATAAATAGCCCTCGAATATTTTCTTAGCGGTGCCATCGCAAGAGAGTTTAAATAAGATTATGCACAGTTGAAATTTGAAACTTAATAGCAATGTTAAAAAACAAAATAATGACTTTGGCCCATTTTATAACCTGAATTCAGTTCTGAAATTTAATTTGGGTCTATTCCAACTTCCAAGCTGTGGGAACTAATTATTTCAAATTTGAAAATTGAACCAAAAGTCGAACAATTTGGACCAATTGATACCAAATGAAACTTGATCAATTATCATTGCTCTGCATTGGATGAACTAACATTTCCACTAATTCACATATAACAAGTTCAATACTCAGCCAGTCCTGGATAAAAGAGGGTAACATCAGGTTGACAGCCAGTAAAACTTTTAAACTTTTGTCACATGTACAACATGAACTTTGAGAAACTGTTCCATGATGAAGGATTTGGCCCAAAATGAATTGGAATGAAAAAACAAAATTCGTGTAATGACCCTAAATTTGCTGGGGCAAGGCTTTGAGGATTATGAAGTTCCAAAAAGTAAAAGGAGTAAAAGAAAATGAGTCTACGGAGATTCTAAAGATTAATTCAGGATGATTAAGGAATTAGAATCCATGATGATCAAGGAAAGAACATGTACTCATAACATTCCATAAAACATACTTTAAAGAACTCAATACAAGTCAAATATTTTGCCAACACATCTTTCAAGCAACTCAAACTTTCTCTGATAATAAGTAACATTGAATTTACTTATCCTTGACATGAGCAAAACCTTGACATTCTACTCTATAGAATCTGAGGTTTCTAGAAAGCACACTGTTTAGAGAAGCATAAAGATTTTGGCATCTGAACTGGTCTTACTGTCAGCATTAAGACAAAGGAGCAGAAATACAACAGAAAAAAAGCAAATCAGGTATCAAGTATCCTTATATTTTTGCAACCTTTGTGCTGGTCCGAGTGATTAAACAATGGTGTGCCTTTCCATGTCTGCATGTAGGAACCGTTAACAGATAATTGCCTGGAGAAATTGATGGCGCTGCTTATTGAATTGATTGTACTGTACAGTAGATGAATAAGGACAAAGAAGAGGAATGAAAGGTGCCTATCCGACTTTTCAGACTGATTCAGCCATCCGCCTGTTCTTCAAAACAAGAGGGGCAACCAGCATCCATACTGCCATTGAGATCCAGATGTTAATATCTAATACAAATTGATATTACTTAGATGGGAATGAACAACCAATATTAGTTCCATTAACAAGAACTGAGTTTTGTGAAAAAACAGAAACTAAAGAAGGGTGATGTCCAATGTGGGCGGGCTATCAATAACCCATGTAAAAAAAAAAAAATTCCTTCTCATGATTAGAATTCTGCTCATTGAAGTGGATTGTTTCAGGACAACAATTTTAATATGAAACTCCAGAGGAAAGGATTAGACCACATGTTTTCCACTAGATGCATGTGTCTCAATTGTAGTTAAAATCCTAGGAGTTGTATTATAAATCTTGTTGGGTTTGTGTATTGTATTCCGGTTTAGTTAGATGGGAAGGATTGGGTTAAGGTCAAGGGTATTTTGATAATTGTATCGAGGCTTTTTTAGAGGCAAAAAAAGCAGAGATTAGATATTGATGTAATCCGTAATCCTAAATCTTATGGAAGAGCGTGCCTTCTCTTGCCCGTAGTGTTCCCACACCACGTAGGAGAGACAATGAGAGCATGAGTGTCTCTGTATGCCTCTGTTTGTAATACTGAAGATGATATCGTCTTTGTGCTCATGAATGTAACCCTAGTTTCGGTGAACCACGTAAATCTTCTGTTGTCTTTTTTTGTGTGTGGCATGCTTGATTGTCGACCGCAGTTTACGCGCTTCCACATGTGCACAATAAGTGGTATCAGAGTTGTCATTGATTTTGAAAACATTGATATTTCAATTGATGATGAGGGCTAAGTTATTATGCTATTATGTTCTTTACCACCTTCATATAAGCATTTTGTTGATTTTATGATGTATGATAGAGATACTCTTTCAAAGGAGGATTTAGAGGTAGCCTAGAACTTTAAGGAGTTCAAGAAAAAGGTTATGTCTAAAAACAATGATAGCTTGGGTGAAGGTTTAGTTGTAAGAGGCAGAACAAAAAACTCCAATAACAGGGTCAAATATAGATCTAAGTCTAAATCTAACAAGAAGAACATTGAATGTTATTATTGCTATAAAAAAGGATACATCAGAAAGAACTATTTTGACAGACAGAGGAAAGGGAAAGAAATAGAAGATTCGTCATTTGATGATTCAGTTAGTGTTATAGAGGGAAGATTAGATTTTGATGCCGATAGTGCATTTTTTGTGATTATGAATGGTATTCATCGTTAGGATGAATGAATTTTTTATTCTGAATGTTCCTACCATATGTGTCCCAATAGGGACCGGTTCACCACTTATCATGAGATCAACGGTGGTAATGTCTTGAAAGGCAACAATGTTGCATGTAAGACGGTTGTAATTAGAACAATTAGTATAAAGATGTATAATGGAATTATTACAATATTGGGAAAGGTTTGGCATGTCCCTGATCTGAAAAAAAAATCTTATTTATTTGGGTGGGTGCCTTGGACTCCGACGGTTGCAAATTCACAGCTGAAGGTGGAGTCATGAAGATTGTGATGGGTGCTCTAGTTCTCATGAAAAGCAATAGAGTTGGAAACTTGAATGTTTTGTCTGGAAATATTGTTTCAAGTGTTGTTGCAGTGTATTCATTAGATGACCATGAATCCGTCTCAATATGTTTATGGCACTTGCGTATGGGTCACATAAATTAAAAGGGCTTGACAATGCTGAGCAAGCGAAATTTACTATGTGGCATAAAGATAAGCAAGTTGGATTTATATGAAAATTGCATATTCGAAAAACATCGCAGGATTAGTTTCAAAATGGGTATTTATCGCATGAAAAGTATCCTTAATTACATTCATTCAGATGTGTGGGGTCCTTTTAATGTTTATTCCAAGAGTGGGTCCCGGTTTATATTGACTTTCATCGATAATTATTAAAAAAAAAGGTTTGATTTTATACACTGAAGATGAAAGATCAAACCTTTGAAACATTCTGGCGATGTAAGACAATGGTTGAGAAACAGACTAGTAGTAAGGTAATAAAGTTGAGGATAGATAATGGCAAGGAGTACAAATCGAATAAGTTTGAGAACTATTACAAAGACAGAGGCGTAGTCCGACATTATACCACTACAAGAACTCTACAACCGAATGGAGTTGTAGAGAGGATTAACAGAACGATCTTAGAAAGAGCCTGTTGTATTTTGCTTACTGTAGGATTGCTTAAGAGAAATTATAGGCTGAGGCGGTACATGTTGTAGGCTACTTGGTTAATAGATCTCCATACTTTGGGATTGGTTGCAAAACTTCAAAAAAAATGTAGTCAATTAATCTAGCTGATTATTCTAACTGAAGGTTTTTGGTTGTCCGACGTATGCCCATGTGAAAACTAATAAGTTAGAACCAAAGGATTTAAAGTACATTTTAGTTGGATATGCTTATGAGGTGAAAAGATACAGGTTGTGGTGTATTAACTGAGATTCACCTAAATTTAAAAATATTATATTTTATAAAAATGCTTTAATCGATGCAAGAAAGTAAACGAAGAATACGGGGTAGAGTTTGATATCCCAGTTTAGTTTAGAAGTAGAGTGCATCATATTACTCCAGAATCACCCGAGATAGCGAGGATAGTCCGACTGAACAGCCATCCACACATCTGGAGTTAGGTGGAAGTCATCCACGCATTCGGGGTTAATGGAAAGGCACAAAAGTGGTATTGGAGCCTGGGTTGGACGGCTCTAGTGATCTGGATTTCTGCATGGTTGAAAGAGGTTCTCTTTGTAGCAGAAGAGAGTAGAGATTGGAGTTATGATCTTTGGGTGGGCCACACAGTAGGCGGAGAAGATCGGCGGAAGTCGCAGGTTGGAGAACAGGATCTATTCTCTCCCCCCGGCACAGCCATCTCAGCTGGGGAAGAAGAGAAAGGAGAAGGATTGATTGTTGTTCTTGGTGCTGGTTCCATTTCTGACGAAGAGAGGGTTTTGGATTGCGCTGGTTCTGTGGTATCTGGTTCCAGCTGCACAGTGGATTCGAATTCCTTCCTATTGCCGGATTGTCGTGCATCGCCGGTAGTTGAGTCGAGAAGAATACCGGCATCCAGAGGATCCGTGTGCACCGTCGCCGGAGAAGGAGCACTTGGGCTCGGCTTTGTTCCAGCTTCGCCTGGGAAGGAGGCTACCTGCACGCCTGTCGCAGCCGCCCTGCTCGCATGCTGCGATCGCCGGTCGGTTGCCCTCTGCCCGCCGGGACCGTGGCCCGTTCGCCTCTTGCCGTTGAAGAGAAAGAAGACAGAGGACCCTTCTCGTTCCTCTGGTTGTAGTACGAAGGGGAAGAAGGGAATCTCACCCTGGGTTTCTTGTCTATGTCGGGTTTGATTGGAGTCATGTTCAGACCTGACCTGTAGCAGCAGAAGCCCAGAATGGATTCAGACTTGACATGTTTCCTGCAGAACCCATCACAGCAAATCCAGTTAGGGTTCGGGTCGGGTCAGACCTGAACCGTACACTGCAGAGTCAGAGCCCAGCATCAACAGCACAATGCTGACGCCATCAGACACGTCAGTGCGATCTGGTCAAAGACTCTTTGACCCTGATCGATGGAAGAATTTTGTTTTGCGATATCTTGATCGTCCGATATTTGACTGGAGATCTGTTTGCGCCTACGGACTTGTTTGGAGCAGATCTACAAAGTGGAAGTGGGAGATTAGCTGTTTTACGGTCAATGGAGGAGTTTGACTGATCGGAGTGTGAAAAACTATTTTTACGATTCCGGAGCCATCCGGAATCAAATTTTAAATCTTTTTTCTTCTAGCGTGCTCATAGTAGTGAGATCTTTATAGTGATGCTGAAATTAAATCAATTTGAAGGCAGATTTGTGAGTGATCAAAAAATCACTCGAATTTGTCAATGGATTCGAGCTTCAAGTTTGAAGTGGAGTTTGATGAGAAGATAAACTTTGCTCAAAGTTTATGTGCTGATTCAACACGTCAAAGTATTGAAAGAAGAAGATTACTAGTACAATGACATACTTATCAGCAAAGTACGTGAAGATATTACCGGTTTCATCTCCTGGTGGCTCGTGTTGGGGAATCCAAGGCAAGGTGCATATTGTTGGATTTGTGTTTTGTATTCCAGTTTAGTTTGATGGGTTCGTTTGGTTAGCTGAAGACCGGGTTAAGGTCAAAGGCATTTTAATAATTGTACCAGGGCTTTCTTAGAGGCTAAGAAAGAGGAGATTATATATTAACGTAATCTATAATCCTAGATCATGTGGAAAGAGAGTGCCCTCTTTTGCGTTCCTACACTAAGTAGAAGAGACAATAAGAGTAGGAGTGTCTGTATGTCTTTGCTTGTGATACTAAAGATGATATTGTTTTCGTGCCCGTGGATGTAGCTTGGTTTGCTTGATTCATATTGAATCCTAAGGAAAATGATTCATATCTATAAAATGAATCCCATCTACGAGTGAATCTTAGGATTCGGGTAAAGACCGTACAAATTGATAATTGTTTTTTGAATCTTATGATTAAAATGATTCTTCTAGGTGGGAATAGCCATAACTGAGTGCATAATTATAATAAACTTTTACCTTTTCTGTTGTCGTTATTATTATTGTTATTATTATTGATTGCTTTTAAGAGGTTATCAAATGATTAACAATATGTCTTAAGAATTTTTGACATTTTGGGTAGGTTTTAGGGATGAATAATGAATATGCATGTGACTGGGGCATTCCACTTTACATATGGGTCTTGTTCTATGTTCTTATTTATTTATTTATTTATTTATTTTTTCAGTTTTTTCTTCACAAGAACTTCTTCTTCTTCTTCTTATTATTATTATTATTATTATTGACAAGGGTATCCCAATCATATTTGAACAGGATGAATCCCTGGGGGTGCACACGCGTCCCATAACACGAACACAGGTTAAATCTAGGAAGGTGTCGAAGTGGAACACACTGGATTTTACTTTTAGAGGCGATTGTCTTTTTTTAAGAAAACAAATGTTCCTACAGATTTGTTTCCCTTAATAACATTGATGTCTTAAACATACTTAATTATTCACACATGTCATTTATGACATACTTAATATTAATTCAAATCAATAATGCTACTACATGTGATTGTATTATAGGCTTATTTGTAAGTCAATGATGCTTCTATAGATGAAAAATGAATGGATAATGAATATCTAAAATTTTTTTGAAAATTTTTTTTATTATCTTTACAAGAAAACAAAAAATCTTATAATTCACATTACGATTTACAATAGGATTTGACTCAACCCCTTGAATGATTTGCAATGCAATTTTGCTTTTCTGACAATGTGCATCACAATCATTCATTTCATTCCAGTGAAATTAGATTGTTTCTTTTCTATTCTTTTTTTATTTTTATTTTTTGCTATAGGAGACTAGTTTATTTTATAATTGCCTCCATTCTGATGATTTTGAAAGATCTACTTTTAACTTGTAGCTGGACAAATTCACAGTGTGTCATTAGCCATGACCAGATGGTTTGTCTATAACAAAACTGTAAAGATACAAGTCATGGGCCAGAAATATGGGTTATGTGTCGGGCTGACCGATAGCACACTTCATTGTTTTGTTTGTGTTCCTCACATTGAAAAAACTGATATCCGGTGCCCCGTGGTGAGTCTAAGAGCCGTTTCATGATAAATTAATTTTGTAACCACTTACTGTAAACACACGCCGCAAGCCATTCATTTGCAATTCTGACCCAAGTACTGGCCCATCCCACATCTATTGTCCACCTGCAAAGATTAGGGTGAATATGGAACAACTTAATTTAGTAAAGGGATACATCACACCCACGTTAACAGTTTCAAATGTATCTCACTCACTATCTTGCAAGACTATTCTTTCAATTAACCAGTAAAGCTTGCTGAGAAAACATGTTCATGATGGGATTCTGTGTGTTTTCCACGCAACAACAATACCAATAATAGGAAAACTCAATTACTATGCCTATGATTGTTATTCCTGTCACCCCGTAATTGAGTTTTCTCATTCACATAATGGAGAGAATTACAATACATAACATCAATTGCTAATTAAACTTCACCAACAACATAAAAGAACATCCTAAAATAATAACTAAAAGAGTCTAAAAAAGAATATCCTACCAATAATAACTAAAACAGCCCAAAAACTTATCCTGGGAAAATAGTCTCCATGAAACTTAAGATGTTGGAATAATGATCCCTCAGTAATCTTTAAACGAGAATAAGGATCATCAACCAATGTAATATTTCTCTCTTTCCCTTTTACCCTCCACCGTTGGATCCTAGTTGAACGGAGAAGGTAAAAGTAACTGGAGTGGTAGTAACTAGTAACTAACTAAACCTTCCTGATATTTATCCTTACAGTTACAACAATTCCTTTGATGTGTTCAATTCCAAGTATGCAGCAGCAAACACTTATTTATCACAATTTGTACAGAAAAAGGTTGTTTATAGTTAGGGCATCCCCACGAAAAAAAAAAAAAAAAAATCATACCTCTGCCCTTGTTATTAGTTGTACTCCCTAAAGAACAATGTAAGGAACTTAATGTTGGCTAATTCATTGGTTAGACAAAACTCCGGCATGATTGAGTTGTAATTTTACTTTCTAGTAGGATTGAAGTGCCAGCCAAAGTTGCATATCAAGAACTAGGATTTAAAGGTTGAAAATGAACTTTATCACTGCGGGATCGGACGGATTGAATGATGGACCGGTCGGATTGACTGCAGCAGAATACATCCAGACAGAAGATAAATCCGACCGGTTGGACACCCATCCGACCAGTCGATTGGGCGATAGACTGGTGCCTAGAAATTCAGATCTCTTTCCTTTGCAAGCCAAACTTCCTTAATTCCTTTGAAAACCATCTCTAGGAGCATCCCACAAAGATTGGGCTATATATTGACCATCTCTCTTTGCCCAAGATACCTCTCTCACAATTCTAAACCTTAGAAATCCTTAGAGAGATCCTTTCTTCTTCTCTGGAGCTTTTCTTCTATTGCTGTGTTGCATATTGAGTTCCTGAGATTCATTTTCTCCTTCATTCCTAAATATTCGTCTTGAGGGCCTTCAAGGCGCGTAGATCAAGCTTGAAAAAGGCTAACGGCATGTGTGTCAGCAAGAAAAACTTATAGTCCTTTAGGTTGTGTGCAACTAGGAATAGGGTAGTAAGTAGATCTTGTAACCTCTTTTTCATAGTGCTTGTTCTTGGTGGACCGGTAGTTAGTTCCATGGTTTTTTTCCGTTTGGGTTTTCCATGTAAAAATCGCTTGTCAATCTTTTGTGTGGTGATTATTATTTAACTTAGATTTAATTGCCTGTTTATCTACATACTAGAATTTGTGCTGGGGCCTCAACCTGTTAAGGTTAGAATCCTTTCAAACAATTCACGGCATCATTATCTCCTTCTATCCTCCAACTTGATCATAAGATTCCTGCAGTCATTTCTATCACTGAATACAGGGCATGACTTTTCAAGCTCCCAAACTGACAATTCCAACCAATATATTACATAGGATTATTGGGCATTCAGTTCCTATGCCTCTAACTTCCTACACTTTTTGTGACACTCTGACCTAGCTTAATCCGGTTTAGCAATTAATTAAGGTGTTTTTGGGTCATTTTCTAGCGAATTAGTTTTATGTTTGTTGTTTTGTTCTTTTGAGTTTCGTTTCGGGTCATGGATAGGTAGTTAAGTTGAGTTTAACCTAGTTTAGGTACACATGAGCCCTTTTTCGTAATTTTAGTTTTTGCACAATGTCGTCATTCATGCATCATCTTGGTGTCAACACGTGTATCTTGTCAAGCTTGTTAACTTCCGTAATTGACTCGCATGCAAACGACTTCGTTTGCTTCTGTTGGACAGTTATTTGACTCAAATCGTAATTATCCTAAGCTTCTGGACTTTTTCATAATTTTGTTATCCTTATCTTATATAAAGGATGCATGCACCGACCTTATTATCTCTTCTCTCAATGGTGGTTTCTTTCTTCTTTCTTTCGTTTCTTCCTTTCCTTTTCCTTTCTTCTTCCACGATCAAGCTAAGAAAGGAGAGAACCCTTTTGCACTCACGCTGCCGATCCATCTCTAGTGTACTCGAAGGTAAGTCTTGAGTTCTTGATAATCTCTACGAGGCTTGGATTCTTCTTTCACACTACATGCACTCAACGTCTCTCTCTCTTTCTCTTTCTTCCTACATGCATGATTGTTAGAGTCACATTTTGATGTTGAAGTTGAGCCAAAGGACAGCTATTCGCGTGTAAAAGCTTATTTGAGGCAAGTATAAGCACGATTTGGATGAACATGTGTTGGTAGTTGACTATTGCTTTTATTCTGACTTGATCTCGCATGCTTGTCATGTATTACAGCCCTTGTGTATCAGACTTCACATGTTGTTATCCCTGTTTTCATGTGTGTCCAAATTCAGTTTTTCTGTAACAGGTTCAGAATGTGCATCCCTGAAACTTACGGCTAAGCCGTAAAGTTTTACGGCTCAGTTTCCCGAGAGCTGCAAACCGAATTTTACTCTACGGTAAGACCACGGCTAAGCCGTAGAATGTACTATTGCTAAGCCGTAGGCTAGCCGTGACCCAGCCTAGGTCAAGTTACTGCTGATGTCCAAAGAGCCAAACCTTGAGGAGTATGCTTACGGTTCAGCCACGGCTAAGCCGTGCCCTAGGAACGGTTGAGCCGTGGAACAAAACACAGCTAAGCCGTAAATGTGGATGAACAGTAAGGGGAACCACGGCTGAGCCGCAGTGCATATTACGGCTAAGCCATAAGTTACCTACGACTAAGCCGTGAGACCACTGAAAATGGAGGAAAATATAGGATAATGATAAGACCTTATAGGACCTTCACATGGATTTCCCAAACCTCTTAACCTGCCCAATGGACTACCTGAATATCATGAATGGTCTTGAGGGCTGTGACTTATTCATGTGTGTTATCCAATTGCTAAGCACCTTCCCATGGGTGTTGGTTTAAGGGCCTTCGATACACGTTTCTTGATATATTGCAACACTCAACAGCTGTGTATCGAACAACTTAAAGCTACATCAGCATGCACGGATTAGAAACAATGGAAAACTAGCTTAGGGTTGGCTAGTAAACAATTATGATTCCTTGAGTAACTTGACTTGCATTGCATATTGATTTCTATTATTGCCTTCCATGCTCTTATTCTTGTTCGACTTGTATCGACAGAATTGATTCTGGTGTTTAACCCTAGTGTGATGCATGCACTGTATTGCCTGATTGTGATATGACATGATATACGCACTGTATTGCCTTAATGTGATACTGAATTGATGTGCATCATATGACATGACTGATACGGTTTGGCTCTACTCAGCCTCAGCCTTAGGATACCCGATGGGGTTGACTTTGGCGTAGCTTGCTTGTTGCCGCTGCAGTGTGCTCCTGTCCTGGGACTTCCAGACCTTGGGAACCAGAGACCCATTCGTACCCTGGCTCGGTCGATGGTATTCTCGTCCTGCTTACTCTCGATAGGGAGAATATGACAAATGTAGTAGCCACCTAGCAAGTACATCTGTATATGATTATGATAGCATGTTTTTTTCTTATGTACAAATTGCCTAGTCGACTCACTTGAAACTCAATGCAATCTTATCTGTTATTTATTCTGCTAGACACAACGCGTGTTACCTTATTGTTGCTTATGCTTTGCTGAATCGTTATATTCATTTAGTTGTCCTTGGTGTTGTAGGCTCAGATCCCCTACCGACCCCTCATCGGTCAGCCAGACTCCAGGAGAGACTAAAGAGGCCCAGTTGGGGCTAGAGGAGTGGATGTGATCCCTCCAATGGAGAGCGGTCTTGCATTTGCATCAGTTCGTTGTTTTGTTGTGTGTGGTGCCTGAATTTGGCTTTTATACCAGGGATTTTGATTTCTCATGTACACCTTGCATTTTGTCTCTAAAACTATCTCCCCATTTTGTTTTGTACATTTTGTAATTAATGTAATCTTTTGCAGTTATTGTTCCTATTTGTGTATCCTCTTTCCATGAAATGATACATACAGCTTCCGCGTACACCATGTTTGCACATGTGAATGTCCCTTGTGTGTACACTTAGACAAGGTCTGGGTGTGCGCGCACGGGAGTACATGTGCCACTGGTTAGGTTTTAACTAACTCCCGATTTCTAGGCTCGGGTTGTGACACTTTTTGATGGGATTGAGTGAAAAAAATATCCATATCACTTATAATCTAGTCTGTTTTACCCCTTACAAGTAAAGAGAAACTTTATTCTAAGTTGGTAGAAGACCAATAGATGTGGCAAAAGCATGACCAAATGTTGGACAACCAAAAGAACTACCAAAACTAAGAACAAGTCCCTATCGAAGGAAGGAATGCTAATCACCCAATATATTTCTCAGGCTAATTCCTTTCCAATCAGACACCAAATATATGAAAACAATGACATACAGGAAAATGCACTCTCTCCATTTCCAATCAGACACCAAACATATGAAAACAATAACATTCAGGAAAATGAGCTCTCTCTCCCAGTCAGCACCAAAAATATGAATACATGAATCTACATGAAAACGAAAAAATACCCTCTCTCTCTATACTTTCCTTCTTCCAGTCCATGCACCCTATCAAAGACATGAACAAGCTCTTTAGAGTCTTGATCATTAGCGCTAAAAGAATCCCCTAACAAATACCAAAAGGGATAAACTGCGACAACATTTTCCCTTTGGCTTCAAATTCAGTCCTTCAGTGATGTAGTGCACATTTTATTGAAAGGTAAGAATGTACTACGGTATTAGGCTTAATATGTTATTTTTTTTTAAATAAAAAGGGAACTCAGCATTAAAGTGGTCTTGTATGCACTGGTTGCTGTCCAGGGTTCCACAAAATCTTGTTGACTCATGAGATAAGCTTGGGTGCACTATCAAGTTTGAAATGCAGATTGGTTGGGGATGTGGATGTTTATTTACTTTGAAATGCATGTAGAAAATTAAACTCAGTGGAGTGTGAGCACTTACCTTTGCATTGTGTGATGGGCGTTCCAGCCAATTAATAACATCGCAAAGTACATGGCTCCCATGGAAAAAACAAAATGGAAGAACCCATACCCATATGGAACGTCCTCTTTATGTTCTTCTGATTGTGCTTCCTCCTTCTTAAACTGAATATATTATTGTTAGCTGCATGACAATGAAATTATAGTCTAATTGAATAAAATGTTGTGGAATAGGATGCACCTGAAAGGACTTGGAATCTATCCCAGTTGCAAATGTAGCTATAGCCAGTGCAAGCAGCGCAATGATGAAGCTCTACCCATGAATAAGGCTGAATGAGCATACATATGTACAGATAAAATTTCATAGATGTACAAGATGAGGGTGAATTATGTATATTGCAATCTAGTGAAGGTGGCAATGACCACTCTGAAGTTAAAAATAAAGTGTACTTGAATGGAGTTTAAAACACAAGTTAAAAACTTGTCCACTTCACTCGATCAGATATTGGTCCTTTCAGTGTAAAAACTTTACTCCAACATAAGACCCATCAAGCTTTATAGTTTGCATATTCTTTAGAAACAATGGAAACAATTTCTTAGGACCCGTCTGAATGAGGAGAGAATGACAAATGGAGATCCCCACTAGGAGATATTACGAGAAAACTAGGCATGAAGAATCACCAATTTTCTCTATTAGTAATCATCCAGTATGTTTGGATTTGAAAGAAGAAAGCTACATAGGAGAAAATAATTTTGCACCTTTTATCTAAATAAAAATTTATGATTAAAAGATTAACTATTACCTCTAAACAATAAAAATTAGTTTCACTGGAGAAAAATGGTGTTTTCTCCACCCCATTGAGAAGAAAACCAATTCATGTCCATCTCTCACAGTTTCTAGTGTTTGTTACTAGTTTTCTTAGAATCTTTTTGTATTTGAAAATACTCATTGTAGTGCAAATTATGCTTTGAGTGTAAAAAAACACAAGCTTTTCGACTTTCTTTTCTTTGAAATCTGGATTTTGGATAGTGAATTAGAGTTGTTAGGAACTTAAAAGAGCAATGTAATTTATTGATCTTGTGAACAAAAACTGATACTTTTGGTAATCAATATGGATGGAAGTGGCTCAGTTGTTTTCCTCTGCTATAGCGATTGCAATATTCCATGTTTACAACTCTTCTGTATCACTGCAGAATGTTGAAATCTTACTATGATAGTAAGCCAGTCCGCGTTCATTGCAGTTTCTGCTTTCTTGTTGCAAGTCTCTGTTGGTGGTTCACTGTAAACATGGAGTATATGATTAACAGTATTACTGGAGCCAGACAAAATCATTAAATGAAGCGCACAATTGACATATAGATTCCCATTTTACTGAAAATGAACAATGCCATGAAAATAGACCAAAAGATGGGATGCATTTAATTAAAAAACATTTGTCTTTTGCTAAGCAAATCTTTGGTTTCTCTGCACCTGTTAGATTGAATGTTGCTGTTTTATGCAATTACCAACATACCCTCAGAGTAGTTACGCATTGGCACAAACCACATAGAGATAAAATACTTTAAAGTCTGAAGCACTATTGCATTTTTTGCTCTCACAAGTAGCAAATTATGATGCACAATAAAATATAAAATATTATGTTATTGAATCTTAAAATTGTCTTTTGACAACAACAACAAAAAAAGGACAAAACTTTGATGATTTAAATTAGTCATGGTTATCCAAAATCTGACTGGTAAATATAGACCAGTTCCTTTTTCATTTTGAACTGACTGGTAAATATGACAAAATTCACGATCACAAAAAGAGTTTGAATATACTCTTGAGAATGCAATAATTTTTGTGTGTCTTACTATGGAGATCATCCATCAATATATAGGTATTGACATGCCTTTAATCAAGGCTCTAAGAAAGGAAAAACAATCTAATTATATCAATCACTAATCTAAGTTAAGAAAACAACTAATTACAACAATTGTTATTCTAAGTAAGGAAAGCATAAGGAAAACTACAGCTGTCTCAATATTGTCCTAAATCAATTCCAATCAATAGCATTGACCACTGATGGTACAGCTGTCTCAATATTGTCCCAAATCAATTCCAATTAATAGCATTGACCGCTGATGGGCTTTGGGCCTTGGGCCTAGCATTGACCACTGATGGGTTTTGGGCCTTGAGCCTGTTTAACACCCCCCCCTCAAATTGATGCGGGAGAATCAACGAGCATCAATTGGTCAACCAAGCACTGATGGCGGGGCCGTGGAAGACCTTTGGTGAGAATATCAGCAAGTTGAAGTTCAGTGGAGACATGTGGAAGGCTGATAACAGCACATTTAAGCTCATCACGTATGAAGTGACAATCAACCTCGATGTGTTTAGTGCGTTCATGAAAAATCGGATTTTCAGTAATCCGAATTCCACTTGTATTATGCACATAGAGGGGGGTAGCTCCGTCTACTGGAAAACCAATGTCAGAGAGCAAACCACGGAGCCAAAGAATATCGGAGCATGCAGCAGACATAGCTCGGTACTCGGCCTCGGTAGATGATTTGGAATGGAAGAAGAAGACAAAGTGGCCATTAAGGAAGTATGTGAGAACCCATAATGGGCTGGCGGTACCGAAATCTGAGTGGAGCGACGTAGTGAAGGAAGTCCGGATGGATCAACCGCCGGTGTTGGACCGGATGCCGGAGGAAGAGCAGAAGGGGGATCCCTGGTAGGTGCAGTGCTGTTTCTTCGGTGATACACAAAGTTAAGATTAAAACGAACAACTTATGGGTTGTTAGAAAAGCCAGGTAATGACATAAAAGAGGAGTCAGGATGATCAATGTGTTTTTGAAAAAAGTACTGATTGTCAAAGAAAACAACATTCCTAGAGGCACGGAGACGACGAATGTGAGGATCATAGCAAAGGAACCCTTTCTGAAAGGGTGCATAACCTAAAAACACACACTGAGCTGATTGTGCCGTGAGTTTTGTTCTCTCAGAAGGAGGCAGGTGCACAAAACAAATGGAGCCAAAAACATGAAGATCATCATAAGATGGAGCGGTTTTGTACAAACGGTAATATGGGCTTTGATTCTTAATGGAGGTGGATGGCATATGATTGATTAGATGAGCTGCTGTAGCCAGTGCCTCAACCCAAAAACGAGTAGGAACCGATGATTCCAGAAGAAGGGAACGAGTGACATCAAGGAGATATCTATTTTTTCTTTTAGCGATTCCATTCTGCTGGGGAGTATAAGGACAAGATCTTCGAGAAATAATGCCTTTGTTTTGTAAAAACTGCTGAAACTCAGAGGACATATATTCCCCACCTGAATCAGATCGCAAGATTTTAATGCAGGTGGAAAATTGATTTTCACCATAAGCCAGAAATATTGTAACAACATTAAAAACATCAGATTTGAATGCAAAAAATAGACCCATATGAACCGACTGAAATGATCAATAAAGGTCACAAAATATTTATAGTGAGCATGGGAAAGAGCTGGGGCAATTCCCCAGACATCACTATGAACTAACTCAAAACACTGAGAAGTGTGTGAAGTGGAATAAGGAAACGGAAGAGTTTTGCTCTTTCCCATTTTACAAGTAGCACAATCAAAAGGCACACAAGAAGAGAAACCAAGAGATTTATTTAATAAACCAGAATTTAACATAAGGGACAAGACCTTGGAATTAGGATGTCCGAGTCCATTATGCCACAACCGGCAATTATCTCTAAGAGAAAAACAAAACACATTATTAGCAAATTGATTCCTAGAAATTTGAGAAAGATCCAGCGGAAACACGCGTCCACACTTAGGCCCCCTCGCTATCTCCTTCCCGGACATCTGGTCCTGCACAAAACACCCAGAAGAAGAAAAAGAAACGTTACAATTATTTTCAACAAGTTGTCCAACTGACAATAGATTGGAAGTTAAATTAGGACAGAGGTAAACATTTCTCAATGGGATGGGACCAGGTATATCTCTGATAACAGTAATGGGAACATGACCGCCGTCAGCAGTTTGTATTTGAAGATGGCCATTGTAACTTGTCATATTGGAGAAAGGGGTGAGGGAATACGTCATATGATTAGATGCCCCGGAATCAATGAACCAAGTAGAAGATGAAGGTGACTTACCGGAGAGACTAAAGGCAGAGAGGGCATTGATAATCATTTGTTGAACCAATTCAGGAGTGAGAGATGAGGAGGGCCCAGGCTGTGGGGGTGTAGATGTAGGAACAGGCATAACCGAGGAAGCCACATATGCGTGTGGAGTTTGAGACTGTGAATTCTGATACTGCAGAGCCGGATATTGTGGAGTCTGATACTGTGTTGACGGACGTCGTGGACGGCGGCGACATTCAGAGATGATATGGCCTAACTTTTTTACAGTAACTACAGACTTTCTGTTTGCATCAAGATGCAAGATGCCCAAATTTCTGACAACTGTAGCATTGGGTTGTGCTCAAGTCTCGAGGCGAAGGCTGAGAAGTGTTATTGGCCGAGAACGCGACTGAATAGGTTGCAGTCTTTTGTTGAGCAATATAAGCCGAGGTCGTAAGGCGTTGTTCCTCTCGTAAGAGTTCATTCAAGCAGACATCCAATGAAGGTAAGGGCGTCCGATTCATTAGGGCAGAGCGGACACTGTCATATTCATTACGCAGTTTCATCAAAAATTGATCTCGCTGACTAGAAGCCTGAAGGTCTTGGATTACTGTCAACACATTGTCAACTACATCCGCATACTTAATACTATCGTATTCTGACCACAGTGTACGGAATCCAGAATAATCTTGTACTGACAAAGTCCCTTGTGTATATTCAGCAATTGCACATTCAAGATGAAATTGACGTGCAGAGTTATCTTGATGATATATTTTCTTCAAATAGCCCCACATGGCGTTAGAAGTAGAGTAAAGCTTGAGATTCATTATCAGATGGGGCTCAACGGATCCCAGAATCCATGATTTGATTTTGGCATCTTTAGTATGCCAAGAAGAGATCTTTTTCTCATCCTCAGTAGGTTTAGGTTCCGTGCCAGAAACAAATCCCCACAATTCCTTGGCTTCGAGGTATGTTTGAAATTGGAAAGACCAGGCAGGGTAATTCTTTTCCGTAAATTTAATCAACGTGACCTCGGATTTTTCCATCACAATTGAAATTGGAATCAAATCGTTCTGAAGAGAAAAAGAACGAGCCACAAACAAAAGAAACTATGTAGGATGTCTTCCCTGTGTGTAGGAACCAGAATCCAATATTCTGGACGGTCTTGATGAAAACAATATAAATTTCTGGTAAATCTTGAGAATGAGTAAAATACCAACCTTGAGTCTCTGAAAAATTCTTGAAAAATCACTAATATCCTTAGAAATCTGAGGCGACCATGAGTGGTGATTTCTGAAATTGATCTGATCGATCAACAGTGGGCCACTAACAGAATATCTTTGACGCAAGAAGAAGGTATCGCTGGCACTGTGTTGCTGGAAACTTCTTGAAAATAGATCCTGAATCTATTTGTTGCACGAGAGAGACTTATTCTCGCTATCCCTATTCCCTCAAGGCTTTGGAAGATGTCTAAGATCAAGACTGCCTTGATCCTTGCTCTGATACCATGACAAAATTCACGATCACAAAAAGAGTTTGAATATACTCTTGAGAATGCAATAATTTTTGTGTGTCTTACTATGGAGATCATCCATCAATATATAGGTATTTACATGCCTTTAATCAAGGCTCTAAGAAAGAAAAAACAATCTAATTATATCAATCACTAATTTAAGTTAAGAAAACAACTAATTACAACAATCGTTATTCTAAGTAAGGAAAGTGTAAAGAAAACTACAGCTGTCTCAATATTGTCCTAAATCAATTCCAATCAATAGCATTGACCACTGATGGTACAGCTGTCTCAATATTGTCCCAAATCAATTCCAATCAATAGCATTGACCACTGATGGGCTTTGGGCCTTGAGCCTGTTTAACAAAATATAGACCAGTTCCTTTTTCATTTTGAATTGCATTACATGCTCTCAGTAGTAATTCACCGTCATCATCATCATCAAAGACTTAGGTTGTGAGTTGTACTTTTCAACTCAACCATATTTAAACTTAAAAGTCATGTTGTAACAACCCGCCCCGCACCATCGAGGTATTGTCCGCTTTGGACTTCCCAGGACTTATGGAGACTATAAATAAAACAATACACAGTGCTTGCACTGTTTCGGTTTCTATAGCATGAATGGATATCACGCCCATCTATTTTGATCTCTTGGATGGTGAGCCACATGGGACCGTATCCACGTGGGTCCAACACCTCTGTGGTCACCAAAGGGTGGTCCTTCAGATGACTAGACCTGACCATTGATCAGGTGGGACATGTGGGCCTCACAAGCAATTTTGGGAAAAACTGTCTATTGACGACTTGAACCTGGACATTTAATTTTGCTGTTTGGATTTTCCACTATCTTTGGCCAACTAGAGTGGATAATAATCTCTAAGGATCCTATTCACAATACTACACCAGATCGTTTCCAGTTTTGCAAAGTACAGTAAGCATAAATTCGGTCCCATATATTGTATTCACCAGTCGGCCATGAGTGAACATTACTGTTACTAGGATAAATACAGTCCTGAGTGAATAATACTATCATTAGGACAATTCAGTCTCAAACACTCAATCAGTTTTATAAACGTGTATTAACGTTATATATATCAGCTGTTGAGAAAACATCAAGTAAATCAAACTCGTAATTCTACATATAACAGTCTATATAGAAATACATAGATTCAAGTATAATTAAGAATTTTACCAATATAAAATTGGGTTTCAAAAGAAAATTGTATAAATCTCATTATAGGAATGAAGATCAGGCAGGAAAATAAACATGGGTTTGTGCACTTGCCTTAATTGTCGAAATTCCAAACCCGTAGAGAGCCTCAAGGAAATTCTTCTATGGCTTCCTTCAAATTCTTAAGCCTAAAGTTGAACCTTCTAGTTAAAAGAGAGAGAACTAGGGAGAGAGAGTTGGAGAGAATCGTATGTAGGAGAGGGGCTCTAGTCATATACATATATATAGAATATAATATAGGTACTTAGAGTAAAACTAGGAAGTAGAGATAGGGTGGAATTCTCTTTTTTTTTTCCATATAGAGTCCTAGGATGTCTCTCTAGCATTAGCCTTATTGTATCCCAACCAAACTCCTACGAAGGAAAATTCTACTCTTCTTTGAATATGAGACGAACACGTGGTCCCCCACACCACTAGTAGTGGGTTTATTTAAATCTCTATCAACAAGGCGCTAGATTAATCCGAATGAGTTCGGGCCTTAAGAGAAAGTTGCATAATTAATTATTCTCTATCCAATGAGTCCCATATTGGCTATGTTTTTAAAATTACGAAAATACCCTTCATATTGTCTAAAAATTACCAACACGCATATAAAATTCCCAGATTAAGTCCTAATCGCGTTTGTGCCCCAATTCTGCCCTAGTTGTTCATCGTGAGTTAATTTCCCCCAATTCGATTAATGTCATTATTTATTTCGTAAATTACTTTTATTTGAATTAAATTTATTAATTTGGGTCGGGATCTTACACATGTTCTCTATAATTCCATAATATGGCACGTGTTTTCACTTCTTTTTTCTAGGTCTTTTTTTTATTTTTTATTTTTTTATTTTAATCTCCTCTCCCTTAGTTTTTATACTTGCAACACTTTAAACAATTGCACCGGATTGTTTTTGATCTTTTTATATGTGCCTAAACCATCTCAACTGACATTCATTGTTTTTGTCTTCGATCAGAGCCATGCAGATATCCTTTAATGTACTGATTCCTTATTCTATTGTTTCTTGCAACTCCAGACAGCCAACTTAGAATACATATGACAGTGAATCCACTTTATCTTCTTGCTACTGAGTTGTCCAACTTCCAGATCCATACAACCAAGCATTTCTAACTGCTCTCTTACTAAAATGTCCCTTTCATTGAATTGGCACTCAACGTTCGCCCAACAATTCATGAGTTAATCTCCAATTTTCACAGCTTGCGTTGGCCTATTTGTGATATCCAACTCAAACCTTCAATTTTGTTCTACACTGATTCTGATAACAGTACTGAATAGGAGGTTTTCTTTCTCTCACCGGATACCAGTACTTGAACACTAAACCTCTGGAAAAATTATTGCATTTTATACGGTGAAGAGTTTTTGTTAGTAGAAGGCTTTCATTTTGCTACTGTATCATATTTGGGAACCTGATTGCTGTTTCTATTGGTTCAAAGGAGATGAAGACCAACATCTCCCGCCATCCATTACCACATATTGAAAATGCTACACTAACCATAGTGAGAGTGGGATGCTGACTCAACAAGAGCATAGATTGAGAAGAATCCCAGTTTGCACGTGCACAAACTAACCACCAATTGGTATCTGGGATGTCTGGTACACTATTTCTTGAGCTTCAACTGTTATAATGTTTTTCCTATTACCGGAAGTTCAAATCTGAAAACAAGATATAAGGTCTTCCACAATTTTTTCATGTATGTATAATGCATATAGCAAATCAGGAAACCCACCTTCGAATTGCACACCAGCAGCTAAAAACAATGTACATACCCATCAGCCCAGGGGTTAATAAGCCTCCATTTACCTATACCAAGAAAAACAAAACCCTTAAAAACATGATATGAAGAAGGAGAAGTAGAGGTACCCAACTATAAAATTGCAAGGAAAATTTTGAACTGGTATTGACTCACTTTAGAATGGAGAGAAACACAGGTCATGAGTTGAATGAGCACCACAGTCCAGGTGATAAAGCAAATGTTAAGCAAACAGGATAAGCTGGGCGCATACCATACATACATCATGACAATCCCCACCAGGGAAGCAACATAGGCTGCTATAGAGATTATCAGTACTTGGACATGGCTGCAATTCAAATTTTCTCATATATTAGATTTGACGTTCAGGTGGTTTATGCCAAAAAGATGGTTAAAAATATGTATTTCCATCTGCAAAAAAATTGTTGGGTTTGGCTCAAAAGGTCCTTATTGGGCCTGAGTGGAGGGCCCAGTTAATTAGGGCTAATCTCTTACATATTCTTTTACGGTGTTTTTTTCTTTTGCAACCAAGCAAGAAAGCAATGGGGAGAAGGGAGCACAGAGAGAACATTGTAAGGGGTGAGAGAGAGATTTCTTGATAGTGAAAACTTCGTGACCGTAGAAGTAGGCAATTTGGCCGAACTACGTAAATCTCTGTATCTTCTTGTGTGTGTGGTTAGTTCTTTGTTGATCTTGTGATTGATGTATGTGCACAACAGGTGATGTCAAAATCACAACAAAAAATGCCTTTAATAAGGTTGCATTGAGAGCTCAATGGTGATGTGGTAAAATAAAGTTCCAATCATTTTGTTATTTTATTTTTAAACACAGATGACTTTTGTTAATTTGAAAAAATTATTTAGTAAATGGTATTGCACATAAAAATTACGCAAAATCTTGGTAAGAAAGATTTTAATTCATTAAAGCATCATGATAGAGCGATAGGCTCACTTTAAGCCCTCATCTTTTTGCATTGACTATGGATGAATTAGTTAGTCATATTTAAGATGAGGATTATTTGCAGATGATATAATGTTGGTGATTGAATCGATAGATGGCATGAATGCGAAACTTGAGAAAATGCAAGACCCATGAGACCCAAAGAAATTAAAATAAGTTGTACAAAGATAAAATATATAAATTGCAACTTTAGCAGGGATGTGCATAGAGCTGAAACTCTTGTGAGAATTGAAGCTCTAGAGACACCTCAAAGATACTCATTCCGATATGTTGGATTAATAATTAATAAGGATGAAGAAATAAAGGAAGATGTATTTAGGATAAGAGCGGGAATGTTGAAGTGGAGACCCACTTTTAGAGTGCTTTGTGATTGACATATATCAACAAGATTGAAGGACAAATTTTACAAGATGGTGATCAAATCTACTATGATGTATGGAGTAGTGTGTTCATTAGTTAAGAAGAAACAAATGCACGAAATGAGTGTAGCAGAGATGAGAACGTTTAGATAGATGCGTGATAAAACTAGAAATGATAAAATTAGAAATGATCACATTCAGGAGAATTCAGGGTAGCATCAATATTGATAAATTAAGAGAGACCTGTTTGAGATAGTATGGAAGTGTCTAAGGCATACAAGCTATGACACTACATAGGAAAAATCTTTCTATGTCAGTTGATGGCCCACTAAGTAAAAATGGTAGGCCGTGGACAACATGGATGGAAGTAGTAAGGTTAGATCTAAAGAAGTGCAATCTATTTGAGGCTGTGGCGCATGATAAACTAGAATGGAGACAAAAAAATTCATGTAGTTGACCCCAACATAGCTAGGACAAAGATTTGATGTGGAATATATGGAGACACAGTAAGTGCCAAAATCTTGAATTTTAGGACAAATTCTCCTTCTCATCCAAGGTGATCACAATATTATAGCTTGCTTGATCTTTAGAGCGAACCAAGTTCAACGCTCTTTGGTCGTCTCCAAGCCTTAAGTGATGTACCGGGCTCTCTCTCTAGCCATTCCCATATAGTCAGAAGCCCTCTTGAGTGTGGTTTCTCGTGGTTGTCAAAGCCTCATCACTCATACTAGAAGCTAAGGGGTCTGGTGCACAATTGTCTCCCTCTCCTAAAAAGGTTAATGTCGGTCCACTCATACTAGTAAGAATGATCACATCTCATTCTAGCCACAACTTGGTGGCTCGTTGCCTTGTTTTGCCTGTTGTGATGATGTTTGAAGTATCCATTGGAACTTTCCCCTTATCATTCTTAGATTGGCTCAACTTGTGGATTATGCATTTTTTAATCATTGATGCTCTTTCTTTTGGATGCCCTGCCTCTCTTGTTCACATGCTGTAAGTCTCACTTACAGGAGTCCTACACAAGGGCAATGCGGGATTTTCAATTCTTGCTATAAACCAAATAAAAGCCCCCTTAACTAAAAGGTGGGAATTATAAATCATGCACAACACCCGTGCATACTCTCATGGGAGAAAACCCTCCTACTCTAAATAGTTGGTTACCTTACTAGGGCATTATGATGGAGATGGGCAGATTCTTTGTTTTATAATGGGTCTCATTCCTTGTTTGTGCTTAAAGATAAGCTTACCTGTACAAAAATATAAAAAATAAAAATTTCTTGTATTTTGCTACTGCATTTAACCATCTTCATTGTTAAAACTAATGCCTTCATTTGTGTAGGCATTTCAACTGTTTCCAATCAGTTGAATCTTATTACACCTCTCAGTTTCAGAAGCTTTAGATAAGAGAATAGGGATAAATTATATACTTACCAAAAATATAAAATTAAAACTTCAATTAGAGAAACACTAGCTTTGTGTGCCCTGGTTACTTTTTGCGGGTAATCCCCTGTTTTGCCATCCATGTTGTGCGCCAAACAACTCATTTAATAGGGTCACCCTTATATGCAAAGAAAATCTCAATAGGATATTGCGCTTTTCAAATTTCAATACATATCCTTGTAGAAGTTCTATTTATCATACTTCAACTGTCCTTTTGCATGAAAACAGAGATAGAATGCATAGTCGAAGTTCATGTTTTATTTTTTAATTTTTTTTATATGCATATGCACCATGGGACTTACCATATGACCGGTCTAGATTACTACAAGGAAAGCAATGAGGGGTCCAGTAAATGCCACCAAGCATACTTCGTAAGTTTCCTTTTGTATGAAAAGCATAGATAGCACGCAAGATAGAAATTTCAATGTCAAGAGATTTTCTTTTGCATATGCATCATGGGACTTACTATATAAGTGGTTTAGATTACTACATGAAAAGCAACAAGGGGCCAAGGAAAAATAACAAAGGGCGAATAAACTCGCATCTCTCTCTCTCTCAAGCATGTTAAGACTTGCATAATTGCTTCATCAATACCTCGCCCATGGCACACATAACATTGCAACAGGATTCAAGCAAGGTACAAACACAGACCCTTGGAGTGAAAACATGGGAACAATCAAAAGAGTTATAAGAAAATGGCAGTTTTAGTCTCTTCTACATTAGAATGGTTAAACTTTCCAGTTCCATGACTCATGATGTTAATTAAAAAATAGTACAGTAAATTTATCGAAGTCTCAAATTCAAGGGAATTATCATGAGTATCCTCCAAAGGGAAGTTCTGATGTGGCTGAAAGCATAGAGGACCCAAAGCACTTAAATTCTTATCAATCAAAGCAAGGGATGCACAAGCTTGTTGGTCAATGCAGAAATAATGGGCTGGAGAAACAGGGGAAAAGGGAAAAGGGAAAAGGGAAAATTTAAGGAAGAAAAATCAAGCAACATGTAACAGAAAAACCAAATAATTTGAATGAAGAACACAATTGAAAACAACATTGAAATCAAATACACTGCTAAACAAGCTGGGGAAGCATGACTATCATGCAAGTTACTAGTTACAACTATCTTATATTGGTGATTGCAGTAATGACATCTGCTGATTTGCTGTTATTTTGAATTTAAAGTCTGTGTTTGATGCAACTTAATTCTTTCTAACAAAATAATCACCTACCAATATGTTTACTCTCAGGGTGTGTTTGGATGTGGGGTAGAGTAAAATAGAGTAGAGTAAACCCAAAATCAAGAAAGAATAATATATGATGGGTTAAGAATAATATATGATGGGGTTATGATGCCTTTTTGTTTTTAGTTGCTTGATATGGAATCTTTTTGACTTTTTGTATAAAAAGTAGAGATTTTTTTGTAATTTAGTGATGACTTTTTGACTTTTTTTTTTTGAAAAAGAATAAGGAAATTTTGAAATTTTTTAAAAAAGAAGGGGGGAAATTTGAATTTCAAAAATTTCATTTTAGTCTACTCTAATCTCCCTCACATCCAAACAGACCCTTAGTGTGAAATGCAGTGCAAAGTTCATCAGGTAGGCATATTCATGATTCTTCCTTAATTCTCAGTGTCTCTTAGATTTATATGGATTTAACTTAAGCAGTTCTCTGTCAGAGTTCTTAGCTCTTCTATTTATTATTTAATTCGGAAGGAAATACTGGCTTTGTTTAGTGGGCTGCAGTAAATCTGTATGAAATTCAAAAATATGGTCAATGAGGGAAGGAAAAGCATACCATCTGCCTGCGTACTTCTCTGAGTGGCAGCAATCATTCAGCCAAGTAATAAAACTTATTACGCTGATGAGTTGAATTAATAGGAAAACCCTGGAAAGAATTTGCAGAAGATTAAAAGAGAATCAGAACAAAATGGAGAAGGCATTATTAAGGATGGTAGAAAGAAGCACTCCTCATAGTACTCAATTTTCAAAATTAAATCAAACCCTTTTTGACTCATGAATTGTGATTCTTAAGACATAAATCTAAGAAGGACTTTCACAAATTAAGATTACAGATCAGGAGCAACAAGAACTAGAAGAAAAATAAGTAAGAAACTGAACAGCATCCATACCCAGCTCCAAAGTGCGCAAGTTCCCCTGCAAAATTGTTACTGCATATTAGTTAATTCAGTTGCAATGATGTTTGAGAACTGCTAACACAGGTGACAGTCACCTAAGCTATGCCGGCCAATGTGGCCTTAACAGAAAAAAAAAGGGAACTTAAAAAACTTGAAAACAGTTGAAGTAAACTTACCATAGAGCTGAATAAAAGCTGAGGGAACAAAAAATGGAAGCACCATCAAAGCAATCAACAAAAGAATCTTTACAGACCACCAGCCAGAATGCCATGAGTCTCGAGGGTCATTTAGCTTCATGGTGCCGACAGTAGAAAGAAACATAGTGAAATAGAATATCTGGCTAATAGTTAAAGCTCACTCATTTAAGAGTGGATTTAGTGCCTCTATAAAACTTTCAAAAGAACAAAGCAATATTCCCACTGTAGATAAATATGGGAAATGGTTGGCAGTAGAAAGCATATAACATACACTGCAAAAAGCAACCTATTAACTACCCACTTTTAATCTCAACAAAAATTTGTTGGCTGAAAAGTTACAATGATCATTGTTTGCAGGGGAATGGGTCAATCCAGGCCATTACATTGATGAAACAGAAGGAAACAGTAACAATAGCAAAATGCAGAAGCTGCTAGAAATAATTCAGATACCCTATTTTAGAAATTTATCTACAGTCCATATTTTGGAATGTGAATGTACATCCAGTAATGTAAACGGTTGCATAGAAAACCAAAAGGTTGCTTGGGAATGTGAGAGATGAGAACACTAGTTGGCTTGGTGAATGAATTTTCCAATCATTAGAATTTTCTATCTATTAGCATATGTATGGGTCTTGCAATCACATGAAAGCAAGTAGATAAAAGGAAAGAGGAAATGTGATTCACAGTCTTCCATAACCAAGTTGAAGACTTGGGTAGGCCCCACATGCTAATACTCTGACAGGTGATAGATCTAGATATGGAGGCTCTGACATGCACATTTGTCTAATTTAACCTAGGGAATGGAGAGTATCCAACCTAGGGCTCCCTTATCATTTTATAGATAAGTTGCAAAGAGTCATACTTTCTCTAAATACTTCTCGGAAAGAAACCCACATCCATAGATACCATTGGGAGTCTTATTTGTGGTGGGGACTGATCAATTCTTACTATAAGTGGTTGATCTGACGTGGAACCCATGGCATGCAGGCCAATGATTTCTTACAACAGGAAGAGGGTCCACTCATCGCATCAACTAGATACATATGAAGAGCATGGGCACCCTCCAATAGTCTACAACTTATCGAAATTTAAGAACACTTTATTTGAGATAATAAACCACCATAACCTTTATTCAGTTCAACGCTCCATTTTATACAAGAGAGGAGACTAACAGATAATTTAGAATTCAAACATTGATTCCATCCCTAAAGTCTCTAACATCTAACAAACATAACAATAACATCGATGTCTCTAACGCATCTAGTTCTAACCTGATGAGGTCTCACTCTGGACTCCACTCCAGATAATTCCAATATAATATTTTCGAATTGCATGATTCTCTTCCTTACATAATGCACATGAGTTGTCCATGTGCCCAATATTGTATGTGGTCTGTGCAACATGTTTTCAACCACCCATTTACTCAACATGGGATCTATGGTTAGGACCTGCACATGAATGTTGTGAAGGCTCATGCATCTATGCTGGAGTGAGGGCTATCTATCTCTCTGAGAGCATTTACCCTCCCAAGGGGACTAATTAACTACCCCATTACTTGGGGCTTAAGTTTTGTGAAGAATATTCAACGGAAAGAACACCTTTTTGTATTCCTGAAAACAGAAAATTGTTGATGAAAGAGCATGTATGTTGTGGAATATCATGGGAAGGATACGAAGCAACCAAGGCTCACACGGAGCACACCTTCTGTACCCAAACATTCGCGACCACCTTGGCACCCTTTTAATCCTGAGCCACCAACAACCAACCAGCATCATGTGTGAGAGAGAAATATCATGTGATAAGATAGCCGTTATCTATCAATCGAACTCACCAGTCATCACCCAGTGTACGCTCATATCAAACTCACCGACTATACTGTGGGTCCACCTTGATGCATGTTAATCAGGCTATCACGGTGGGTCCATCCGTAATTATCATAGTGGATTAAAGGTTAATTAAGTATCATGTGATCTGATTATGATACTAATATTCTATTTAATGGGTCCAGAGTTTACTGTGTACCTATAAAGCTGTTGGACTTTAGGACCCTTAAAACTAGATAGTTAAGATAATAGGATCCCTTGACTTTGCCCGTTTTGCACCATTCCTTGTTCCACATTGAAACTTTCAGATCCCATCTTTCTCTATGGCATGATTCAAGTGGGCCCCACAGAAGTGGTTCACGACATTGATAGTTACGGCCAAGCTGAATTTTGCAGAGTAGCACATTCTACTTGGCTGCGGAGTGTTCGTGCAAGTATGTGTTTGCCGCACTCTTCCGAGAAATATTTTAAGGAAAGAAATTATGGTGGCTACTCATACATTGAAGTTCAAACAATTACTTCCGGCCCAATTATGGTATTCATGGGCCGTGCAATATCCAGAGCTGGCTCAGCTTTAACAATGCAGGCAAGTATCTGGCCAAGCCCAAATGGGCTTGGGTGCTTTGTCTGAGCCAAGCCCACCCATTTACTCAATCGGGCCACCTGGGCCTGGATTTTTATCATTTGTATGCTCATCTTGGGCCTAATCTACATGCACTATATATTCAGGTAGGGTGGGTTAGTCTTTGGGATTCCAATCACTTAATCCAAGCCCAACCCATAATTTAGATCCAGGCGCAGCCCAGGTACTAAAATCCACTGCCAGCAACTAGTTCAAGAATAGGCTGGCCTGGGCTCTTGTGCCCCCTATGGCCCGTTGGGGATCACATTTTCTCGACCCAAACCATCTATGTCATGCCCTCTTTAGTCTTCAGATACCAACTGTCAAAACTCTCAAAACCCAACGACAGGGTTGAAGCATTCTATGCTAACCAGGTGAAAGGGAGGGTAGTAGGTTTATGTCATGGCCTTTTCAGTCATCCAAATCTCACTCCATTGGGAGTGACCGAACTATTGGATTGATGAATGAGCGTAAAAATTAGTCTTTACCAACAGCCATTTAATCACCTTTTTAATGTATTTATAATGCAATGGTGTCGTAAAGGGGATGTCTACTGTTAAATAGGTAATGAATAATCTGCCCATCATCTGTCATGGGTTGAAACCCGAGATTTTGCTCATCTGAGTGATCAGTGGAAGGAACAACGCCTTTGGCAGCTCTTAGACTCCGGTGGACCCAAGTAGAGTCGAGCAGGGGCTTCAAATTTGAAAATTTTCAAAAATTCCCTCTATAATTTTAGAAATTTAATAGTTTTTGAATTTTTTTTCTAATTTTCTTTTTCACATTGACAACCCCCACCCCCCCCCCCCCCCCCCCCCCCCCCAAACCACCACAAACCACAAAAGAAAATTTTCTGGGTCAGCCATGCTCTTAGATACTCATAAATCTATTAGAAAGAAATTTCTAAATAGGATTAGCTTTGAAGAAAAGCATTTTCTGAAAAAATAGTTATAAAACCTTTTTTTTTAAAACCACTGAGTCATAAGGAGTCAACTCTACTTGATAGATCACCGAGTTCATGAATCAAAAAAGACGTTGAGCGAATCTGAATGAGCACTGCTGTAGACTCGTCCGAGTAAAATGACTCATTTACTTTCCATGTGTAGTTGAGTTTTAAAACAATTAGTGAGGAGATACCATGCGTGCAAAGTTCAGTTTTGTAATTAAGGGGGTCTCATTAGATTAACATGGCATATATGCAGAGTCTCAATAGTTTAAAGACAGAATGATCCACGAAACTCTACCCAAAAGGCTGCGGGGCTATCAGCACTTGCTATGTTGGTGTGCCCTACAACTACTTGTTTGGTTTTTTGCTGGTGGCTCCCACCTGCTTCCACTTTTTAACAGAAAAGGCGAATCCACAGTCCACGGCACCTCCGTTGTAAATGGACCCAGTGCTAGTGACCTCATCATTATTTATGGGAAAGACCCACTAGGTTTCACACTTTGGGGGTTGGGACGACCATCGAGATGAAGCCCACAAGACGAATGGATTTTTATCTCCAACGTTGGGCCACAATGAGTGGTAAAAGGTAACCCACCTGGGCAGAAGAATTAGCAGTAAGCTGTTAAAATTTCCAAAGCAGAATAAATTCACTTACTCTCCACCTCTGATAATGCGCCATGGCCGTAGTCGCGCACCATCCACGCGAACAGATTCGTAATGAGGAACAGCATACCATAGACAAATCTGGCCATCCATGGATTGGGCCTATTGCAGAGATGGCTACAGCAAGAATTCTCCATGAACTCCATGTATCGCTCGCTGCTTGTTCTCTCCATCTCTTCCCACGTACTACTACTCATCCCACCTATATTTCTGTCAAGGAAGATGACCCAGTTCTCATCTTACTAATATTCTCCCATTTTTCCCCTGCAATTCAACCGATCATACGCTTCCATCAAGACCCAGATAAAGAAAAGGAAGAGACATGAAGAAACCACCACAAATATTTAATATCTGCTCTAACAACCGTATTAGCCAGCGAGAAAGAAGCCAGGTTGATGGAAGATCTGTATGGGAGCTATGAAGAAGAAAAGAAGCAGGCATGAATGATAGCTTTAGGCCTTAGCAATTAGTTATGCTGGATAAAGCAGGAGAGAATGACCTTTTACTATTCGATCGATCCTTTTGTTGTAAAAAGAGAGAGAAAGAGGATTGAAGAATGCACGCATAGCACGCCTGTTCTTTTCTTGTGCTTTGGTAATCAGTGTCCAAGCATCACGCCTTTACGGTTTGATCTTCTTACTGTTGAGTGTACGATTTGCATTCAACGAGTGAAGCAATTGGATATATCACTGATGATGTTCCTTATAAAACAAAGGCATTCCTAGGATGCGATCTGTCATGATAAATTATGAAACAATTCAAGAGGGTCACGAGTCAAAACCCAGTAACCTCACTTTTATAAATCTTAAAAGTGATTTATTCTAATTTTTTATTTTTTATTTTGAGATACCAAACGAGGCCTTAGATGCCTTTTCATCTGTGGGGAGTGAGATGTATGGAAAGGTCTATGGTAAAGGGTCAGCTAAAAAAAAAAAAAAAAACCAAAAAGAGCTCCATCAGATCATCTCATCTCTTAGATTTAATAGCACGTTTATTAGCCTTTTGACCTTAAGTTTTTTTAATATTCAATCCAACAACGGATAAAAACTTGATGAGTGTGAAATCGGATTTGATACTACATCATATGGGGATGAGAGTGTGAAATCGGATTTGATACTTATATCATCTGGGGATGAGACTGTGAAAGGTCCTTGACCAATATGAAGTGGGTGCAGGTGGGCCCACCAACCTAAACTACATATGTAATTGCCCATAGGAGAACATTTCTTAAATTCACATAATCCTATTTTTCTCATTCGTTGGCAACCATCTAGCTTCCAGAGCTTTGAATATTTTCATAGAGATTTACACACAAAAATATAATGATCTCATCTATCAAAGTGAAATTTGAACAAATAATTGCATGTTTGATGCAAATAATCACATGATCATACAATTAGGTTTATCATGTTTGTAAAACATGACAACATTTTTTTCCCTAATTAGTTCAACTAAAAACGAGGTGCACATGATTTCTTCCCGTTATTGCTCAGTTGGGACATGTACATGTACGTGGGTGTTGTAAAAAAAAAAGGTATAAAATAAAAAAAGGATGTGAGTGCCACCAGTAGTCAACATCAGATCCAATAACAAGAAAAGGTTATATGATAAAAAATAATAAAGAAATACTAGCCACACTCTCCATCTCACAACTTATCTCACAACTATCCTATGTGGCAGCTTCCCTCTCCCTCATTTCTATAATGTTAAAAGTAAAATAAATTAGTTAAGCATGCCACATAGAACAGTCATGAGATGGATTATAAGATGAAAAGTGTGACTATCATTTTTCAAAATAATACTCCTAAGCACTGGGACAAAATTGCCATACAAGTCAAGACAGAATGATGGCCTTAGTGAGGCCAACATTCCGCGGATCCAATTCGCTCGCTCCCTCCCAATTTTTGCACATCCACCTGACTCAATGAAAAATGTTTTATGCCTACAAGTGTAGTTATATTAAGCAGTCAGGACAGTGCTAACGTCATTCCTACATCAGAAAAGGTCAAAAAATCTGTACCGTACACATGAGGTACACGTGGAGAGAGAGAGAGAGAGAGAGAAAAGAAATGTCCAAATGCCACAATAGAGGCTGTCAAGCAAAAAGTAGCGAAATGGGAGAAAAGAAATGTCCAAATGCCCCAATAGAGGCTGTCAAGCAAAAAGTAGCGAAATGGGTGAGCACTTTAACCCCTGCCCGGCCAGCTCTAAAAATAGCCTTTACTCTTCTATTTTTTGAAAATTATCATATATTGAAAAAAAATAGGGCATCTGGTAGTTGTTTCTAGCCTCTATATATTTTAGGGAAGTAGAGCTTTCTTTTCTTTAATCTACAACCCACTTAAGATGTACTTGAAAATTAGAGGAAAAAAAAAAAAAGAGGCACTGCTATGGTGCATTTGTGAGGAACACGCGTAGTTCTATGTTTTCAATTTTTCTCAAAATCTAATATGATAAATCTAAATTCAAATCATTGGAAATATTTACAAGATCAAACAAGGCCATGCTTCCAAATTTCAGCCATTGGATCATCATGAATCTCAAGATATGTGCAAGAAATAATGAGCCATTGAATATTTTTTTTGAATTATGTGGCGCCAAACACAAGATCCAAACCATTGTAAATGTTGGGAAGGCTAAAAACAGATATGGGGTCAATTTCCAAGGATTGACTCCTTGTGGATGTCGAGAAATTTATGAAAAAATTTCAACCATTGATGTAATATGTTCAATTTTGGACTAGTCCATAGACAATCCCTATTTTTATTTATTATTATTATTTATGGGACAATAAATAGCAATCCAAACTATTGAAAATGTGTACAAGGTCAATGACCACTATAAAACCAAATTTCAATCATTGGATTATCACCAATCTTGAGATATTTTCTATAAAACGTAAATTGTTAAATATATTTTTTAAAAAATTGTGGACTCCAAATACAAGATCCAAATCGTTAGATCTCTTTAGGAAGTTGAAGATGGTTTTGATGTAAGATTTCAAGGCTTGATACCTCGTTGGTCTCCAAATGTTAGTAAAAAACTTTCAACTATTGATTTAAAATGGTCTATTTAAGATAGATACTTCCATTACCAAACACATATTTTAATTTTAGCATCTTTTTTTATAGCTTCTTTTTCAATGGCCCTATTTTGAATGGTCTATAATAATATGTTGTGCGCGTGTGTGCAAACGCAATCAAGATCAACAATCACCACACAAGAAGACAAGAAGATTTACGTGGTTCGGCAACGATGCTTACGTCCACGGGAAACGAATTTCCACTAGGTTCTCCTCCAATCTGTGAAACCACAGCCTTGGAATCTCAGCCACTCTCAGCCTCTCTCTAGGGTTATAGATTACATCATATATATATATATATAACCATTACATCCTTATCCCCCAAGAACTCTATTTCAAGAAAAAAGGAAAGTCCTAACCTATTAGAAAACTGCTGTTTGACAAAACAGGAAATTCCTAATATAATTAGGGAAGCCACCCCAGATACTGAACCTACTAATGGTCTGGACCCACATGGCCAACAGAATAAAATTAAACCTATCAAACAAGTCCTTATTAGAAGGGAAACTTGACAGGAGAAAGGATTCCAGCAATAAGCACTTATAACGACTTAACCATGAGGGCAATTGCTAGTAAATATTGTCATCAAGGTAATGATACCCTTCTTTGGGCTTTTTTCTGATAATTTTATGAAAAAAATCCCTCTTAGATACTATAATGACAATAAAAAGGACATACAATTTTAATATAGATGACTAAGGCCCTCCCACTCTATATATATATAGATACACACATGGATATATTCAGTGAGAACAGTTTTCACCTTTTTTTTTTTTAATGAGAACTTTATGTGGAGCCAAACTATTACTCAATCCAAATCTTACAATACATACGAACCCCCTGCTAGTCAAATGCCCCAATAGTGAATTTAGTGGTTGTATTAATCGAATCGAAATCTAAGTACTCGGGTGGAAAGTGAATAGCCCGCAAGTGAGGTAAACAAGAATCCTCCCAAATTTAAACTCTAGTTAGGCAGGTAAGAATAGCGACCCTTTACCGAAGTAAGAGACCGTTATTTCATAAAATGTGTTATGTGACCTTTTTATCCCATCTAAAATTGTGATGATTGGTGGCTTCAAGTGGACTCCACAACAAAGGCCCCACTAAAATAGATACCTAAACCGAGGACAGAATGATCAAAACGATATTGTATAGTGCATCTTTGAATTTGATCCTGTTGCTGTTTCATTCAACCATTTAGCCCTACATACTGTTCCTCTTCTAAACCGACTAAACCTAGATAAAGAAAGACAAAAAACACCCTCCTACAAAAGAAAGAATAAAAAAAAAAAAAACGTCGTGTATGAATGGAAATGGAATGGAATCCAACTAGAAACAACAATGCTGTTCCCAAGGAATAAGAGAAATAAAACTATTGTGAAAGGGAGAACAGAGGAAACTGTACAGTGGCAAATTGTGAAAAACAGAGTTAAATCAATCCCAACACAAATCATAAACTTCTTTTCCATCAGTTGCAACTCCAAATGCCTAAAACTGAAAAGAAGAAAACCTAAAAAGTATCCTTCACTACTATTCCCATCGAATGCGACGACATTTTCAGCAACACATTTACAAAACCAAAACTTCCATCGATTTCACAGTGGAAAACGAATTCACAATGTAAGTGAAGATCTCATATTTGGAAGTGATTTCTAAAGAGAGGAAAAGAAAAGAGTCAAATCGCCAAGTAGATCGATTGCGATCACAAGCACTCCGAACCTCTACTACTCTACATTGGAAAATTGCAAGATCTGGAAAATGAGAATGGATCGGAAACATACCTGGAAATGATTTTGATGCAGAGTGCAGGGAAAGACACTTGTTCTGGAAGCTGTTCGTCTTCTTGGTTTAATGGCCGAGAGAAAAGGAGAGAGAGAGAGAGAGAGAGAGAGAGAGAGAGAGAGAGAGAGAGAGAGATTGTTAGTGTTGCTTTAGTACGCTCTTCTTTTTGTCCTCGACGTATGATGCCTTTCGGGAGCGTATGGAAGAAGCAAATATGAAGTCTTTATTTTTGCGGGACGAAAGGAAGTCTCATTCTGTGTGTGTCTGTGGAAGTGGTCAGTAATTTCTGGAACACGACCAAAGATTACAGTGCGCAGTTGGCACCGTTTGGTGATAAAAGATTACTTTCTTGCAGGAGTTGCGGAAACTGGCACCTCCCATGGGGCCCATTACTGATTGCATGACACTCAAGTGATCCTAGCTGTCATTGTGATCGGGTGCTTAAAGTTCAATGATGGGATATCATACAATTTTGTTGAAATGACATTCATCTATAATTAATGGTCAGATTAGTTTTGATGGTAATTCAGGGCGAACATGTGTGTGAGAAAGAATTGAATTAGTAGGATGTGGAAGAGTAAAATAAGAGAGAGAGAGAGAGAGAGAGAGAGAGAGAGAGAAGGTAATTGGATGGATTGGAAAAGTGTAATCCATACACAAGGACCATGAATGTTTAGAGCAAGAATCTAGAAAGGGTTCTAAGGGCCTCTTTTTTTGGTAAAATTTCTAACACAAATTTGGGTGGTTGCACGAATTTAAAATGCTGTTTCTTTACTGGCATTTCAAAATTTCATCCACTCGAAAAAATTTATTTTGTCCGTTTCATAAATTTAAAATTCCAGTCTTTTTGCCTTTTTGTGGAATTTCTGAATACTTAAAGTATAAAGGAGCATTCATGAATTCTACTACTTCTAGAAATTCAAAAACTCTTCAGACAGGAATTCTTTAAATTCCAGCAAAGAAACATGACCTATGGGTCAGATTATGCATAGTCACCAAATGATGCAACTTCATGTGGTCCACACCTGCATCCTAACCACCTGGACACATGACAGACTAAAGTCGAATTTGGTTTGGAATCAAGTTGCATATTCTGAAGCCTATTTTGAAGACGGCATAGCAGTAGAGAGCTTGAGTGGAATTTAAGCATTCTAGTGTCGCCATAGCAGCATAGAGCTTGAACTTCAGTTGTGTTTACACCTGTGGTTGGACCCAACACAGAGGCATTCCTCCCAAAAATAATGCTTGAATTTGAAAGAATATGTCAATTTTATGTGATGATAATGATAAAGTTTGATTGAGTTTTATCCAATTCTAATATCCTTAATTATCTCTCCATTCAAATTCGAATTGAGAGAAACTATTTATCCTTATCTCTCAATTCAAATTACAATCGGAGCTTATCACCCACATGCTATAAATTGATACTAGCACAATAACTCGTGCTAAGCACGGGCATGACCCATGTGGTTAGGGTCCATGCTCCCTATAATTAGTCTTAACATTTTTAATAAATAAATACATATAAATATTTGAGTCTACAGTGGTGAGGTTACTTATCTAAAAGGTATGATGCCATAAGTTCAAATCTCTAATCTATGCAATTTTAACAGTTTACAAATTCTCAATAAAAATGTCAAAATTGAAAGGAGTATGGTCGAAATTAAATCCAAAATCCTTCTCTTTAATATATTATAATGGGATAGATATGGGAGAATGGTTACAAACTCGTGACCAATAACAAGCATGGTTACAAACTCGTGACCAATAACAAGCAACACCGAGAAGAAAGACTAGATCTAAATCATCCACCACCATTATCTACCATTATCATCTTCTACTAGCTATATTAAGGTTGTCCATCTTCGCCCTTAGACCATGAAGAGTGAATCTTACGTGATGGATCTCTCGTAAAAAGTTACGAATTTTTGCATCTGGTGCAATGCAATCCTGATCGTGTTCATGTGATTGCAGATCTGTGCTTCCACAATAACTAAAGCCTGCTTTGGTATCAGAGCTAAAGACGACTCTATTTTCGATGTTGAAGTGTGAGACCTTAATTCGCCTTGGTAATTTCTTGAGGTATCCTGCCATATATGTGCGATATTAGCCTTAACCCCATATGAGACATAGCGGACGATATTATGTAGATAATGGACTCGGGTTGTTGCATTAAGTACTTGAATTCAATACCAAAGGCCCATTTATTTGCATGGAATTTTAAAAAACACATTTCTAAAGTTGTTAAAATAGAAAATAGAGTGGAAAGTGGTGTAGATATGAATGACCATTAGATGATTTCCCATTTAATGAAAAATGTAATAGAGAAAAAGGTGGGAAATTAATTATCAGCCATCGTCATATTAAATTAAATACTAGAAAAATCAGGGTCCAACCTACACCTCCCCTTTATAACCTTTACCCCTCATCTATTTAATAATGTTTGTTGGATCCCATTTTTGCTTGAATTCCTAGGTGTTCAATTCCGAGACATGACTCCAAATTCTTGATATATTTATATGTATTTTTATATCTTATATACGAAAAAGTACAGTACTTTTCGAATTCAATCGCTTTCGAGTCAATCTCTCAAACTTGGTTATTACTCAAGCAGGATATACAGTTTCGGTTTAATTTGAGTTGGATACGTTTGTGTTTCATTGGAATTATGTATGGCTCAAATAAGTCCACGTGTGGACTTGGGTCGGGACCTTAATTTTTTCTATGCTTTCACCTAATAATGGTCAAAACTTTTTTAATGTATTCTGGGATCCATCCACGTTATCCAATTTTGGATGTTTGCATCCATCAACAATTCACATCAAATATATATTATGAAGTGGCAAGTGATGATGTGTTTAGTATTTTCAGGGACAAGTTGCTTCATATGATTAAGAAAAACATTATAGGACAAAAAAAAAAGTATAAGCCCCTATTCATTTAACTAATGAAATAAACTGTGGCGGAAAAGATTTTTCATCTACGAGATTCCATTTTTCTTGGTATTGTCCAACACCTTTATCGCCATTAGATCAATGGACCAGATTGCATTGAGCCCCATCATACACAACAAGTGGGGGTTAGGCCAATGAGGCCTTATAGCCCATATGAAAAACTTTTAACTGGGGTGAGGGCTTCAGCCCCATGCCCTACAATGTAGGTCCCCCCGAAAAAGTTGATGGGGGTGGACTATGAATGGAAAGTTGAAATTGGGGCTGATTAGGTTGCTTGTCTGTTAAAGGCCTTCCCCAAAAGTAAGATCCAAAACGGGAGCATGCCACGTTGATCGGCAATACAAGCAATGGAAGCCCATTACGAGTAATACATTCCTGATTTGAAAACTTAGGATGGGATTTTCTAATATTCAAGGACACTAACATTAGGTACGCGCCTAAACGAAATTCACTAAGAGGCTTAAGAATCTGAAGAATTTGCACAAAAACCATAAAAAAGAGAGTTCTTGATTAATTTTTTTTAAAATATTAATATGGGTAGAAGAAAATTATTATTTTTTAAATTTAAAGCACTTCAACTGTTGTTTGAGTTTAATTGAGCAAATATGAGGCATTTTAAAATTTTCTTTGTTGGAGAATTTTTTTGCGCATCCGTTCTTAATATTTTTTAATGAGAACTTCAAGTTATGCCCATCTATTACCTAATTTAAATTTTACAATGAAGAACCCCTTGTTAAGTGTAAGTTTGTATAATATTTGTCGATGGCACATGTACCAAAGATTTGTATAATATTAAGAGCAGAACAAATCCATAATAATTGAAGTTGGAGGATCCAATCCCTGATGACTGATACTTTGTTTTATTTGTCTTAAAAGACATTCAAGAACATTCTTTCATTCCTTGTAAGAGGTTCTAATTCTAAAGACAGATGCAGCAGAGAATCATCGGTTGCTGGGTCGAAAATAAAGTAATTAGGTATTCAGGTTGCGTGATATGCACTTGCAAGGTGTTGCAGAATGTGGACGTCTTTCTCTTTGTCATGGTATGGTGAAAATCCTCGTATGATTGCCATCTATACCATCCATCAAGTATAAAAGATACAGAAATCATAATACCAGTTGTACAAGTTATGAACATTTCTTCTCTCTTGCATGTGCGTTTTGCCTGCCACGTGTAAATCCTTATATGTATCCTTCGCCAAGTAAGAGATACAGATATCATAATACCACTCGCACCAAGTTGAGAGCATTTCTTCTTTGTCGCACGTTCGTTTTGTCATCCACGTGAATACATGTGCTGTTTCGGTTCGACTTGGATGGGAAAGGTTCGGGTTAAAAAGGTGAGCCACCCCAACCTGCCGGTCTGTTGGGTTTCGAAAGAGTATGATTTTTTTACCAAAAACAATGAGAGTATGGGTTTTAAATTATGACTAGAGCTATGTTTGCAGATCTAGGGTTTGGGTTCTGACTCCCCCGAGCTGAGTTGCTCTAATATTTATACTAAATTTTTTTGCTAAGATATTAATACTAATTTATTACTTAAGAGTCTATTTGTTTTAAGAAATTTATGGCAAGAATAACGAGTGTGGGGAGTTTTCGTCATTTCTTTTCTCCGTTGGAATGCTAGAATTCATAAAATTGACCTCATCAAAGTCACTTTTGACGATTAAAAATTTTAAAATTCGAACTTCTTAAATTCTGGACTCACTTGGTAATTTTAGAGATTCAATATTCTCAAATTAGGCCCGTTTAGAATTTCTCTTTGGTGATTTTTTATTAAAAAAAAAACAATTGTAACATGAATGGTAGTGGACATCTGGAAAAGCACAAGTGGTGGTTTGTAGTTGTGACTTCCAGCGTGCAAGAATGTGAATAAATTGATTTTGTGTTCTCAAAACTTGACCCAACCATATTGAAGGATTCTAACCCTAATGCGGGTTAAGGTCCCAACACAAATTTTTAGATGCAATCCAACTTACAAGTAATTATCCTAAGTTAACAGAATCAACCACAATAGAGAGACACATGATTTTTATGTGAAAACGCCAAACATGGAAAAAATCACAGGACCTATTCACCGATCAAGCAAAAATCAAGTAATATAAAATCAAATATTACAAAATTTACTTAGTTGTATGTAACCTAAAGGATAACAGTTTTTCTTGTTAATGTATATGTTGCTAACCTTCTCTCGCACTTGATCTAATACGTCTCAAAGCCATTCAAGACAAACAACAATACTTTGAAGACACTCAAGATGAATATACTAGAATATAGAAGAAAGATATTGGGAACACCAAGCTTTAGCACATTCAACGATGAAATTGTTCCAAAGAAGAAAGAGGATCTTTCAAAAGGAATTCTAGGAATCACAATTGGGGAGATGTAATTAGGGCTGAGGAGGGAAGTGAAATTATAGCCTAACGGTCGTGGGATGGTTGTAGGGTATCAATCCTTGTAGAAGTAAGAAGTATAGTTCAAATAGGAAATAATTTTGAAAAAACCTGTTGAAGTTCACAACCTATCCAATCAGTTGGACAAGTGCTCGATCGATCAGACAATGGATTTGATTGATCGGATAGAGGTTCTGTTTAGGGCGATTTTTCAACAGTAGGTAGCTTACGCCGATCCAACACTTTGTTTGTAAGTTTTGACCGTTTTAATCCAAAATGTCCTGAGAAAAACACTTCAATTTGTGTTTTTTTTTCGATTTTTTTATTTTCTTTACTTCAGCTTATCTGATGCCTCACGGTACAGTTCATACTAAAAGAAATATAAAATTATAACTCAATGGATCTAGTATTTTGTCTAACCCCATGAATTAGCCAATTATGAATAATTCTAACACATATACTTGTCATACAAGATAATTGATTTGGTATTACAAATTATAAATCCATCATTGTTTGAATTAGGTCAACTGCAAAGCGAGATGGTTTCAGTTTGCCACCCACGAATTTGTTTGTATTGATTACAATTCTCACAAGGTTAGAGTTGGATTAAAAAGCCTGAATTTACCTGAAATGGACTCCATCGCAATGTATCTTGAGATGAGACCCTAGCTGGAAGTCCCTCCACCAACCCACCAATAATCCTACTTGATGATTTTGGATGAGATTCAATCCCGACCTTGTAAATAAGTCCTTGGGAAAATTAATAGATTCTTACATATAATATTCTACCCAAATGTTTAAATATCAACAAGGGCTTGTTTGTTGCATAGAAGTGAATACATAAGAACCCATAGTCAAATGGGTTCCAACAATCCCCATATGTAGTTTTATTGGTTAGGAATGAGCTTGAGTTCTCTTCTAGCGGGGGAAAAAAAACCCCTCCATCAAATGATTAATAAAGAGTTAGTGTGAAGGATATAGGATGAAAATGGAAATATAAACATAACTCGGGCTTTTTTAGGACTTGAATTATTAGGTTACATGAAAAAACTGGGTTGCCTAGCTGTTTGATTTGCATAAAATACATAATCGATCATGGTGAAATGAACTTTACCGAAGGATTATTAAAAAGTTGAGGGGTCAAAGATATATATATATATATATATATATCGATCGATTGAAAGAGAGCTGAATCCTAAGAAGCGCCTCACTTAAAAATGACCCTTTTTTCGTCCTTCTTCTTTTTGGTCATGGGACTCATATTGATTCAACCTAGTCTTTTTACACACAGTACCTCCCATGAATGGTCATAAGTCCAAGTTTAGCACTAATCTAACTTTTTTTCACTGTTAAATTGAAATAATGATAAAATAATGCTTCTAAACCATTAAATTTTAGGACTATAGATTAAAATGTTAGGATTATTTTATAGACACAAGATTTTGCATATAGGTAGACCTTATGGATCTTTACATTCAATGGGCTTCCATAATCATCATGTATTACAATAGTCCCTATAAAGCTCTCATATAAATATATAGGAAAACATTACTATACATCTGTCCTTCACACTATAGTGAGGGACGCTTCCTTTTTTAGACCTATCAATGTCAAAAAGGTGTGATGAGGTATGATGCTTTTGTTCTTTTGCGCATTAATACTTTCCAAAAAAGGAAGTGTCCTTCACCATAATGTGAGGGACAGATGTATAGTAATTTTGTCTATATATGTATAGGAGAATATTAGTATACATCTATCCTTCACCATAGGGTGAATGACATTTGCACAAATGAAAATATTTATGTGCAAAAGATAAAAAGGTTATGCAAAAGAGGAATGCTCATGTGCAAATAAGAAATGCCATATAAGCATCCTTCACCATATGGTGGATGCATACTAATATGCCATATATATATATGATAAAACTACTATGCATTTGTCCTTCACACTATGGTGAGGGACACTTCCTTATTTAGTAAGTATTAATATGCAAAAGACAAAAGCATTACACTTTTTCACAACTTGACCTTGATAGGTCCAAAAAAGGAAGTGTCCCTCGCATACACAAATATATATGAAAATATTAGTATGCATCCATCCCTCACCATACTTTCATATTTAAATATATTAATGTACAAAAGATAAAAAGCTTATAAAAAAGAGAAATGCTTAAGTTCAAGTAAAAAAAAGTTATGTAAGCATCCCTCATTCTATGGTGAGGGAAGGATGCATACTAATATTCCTCATATATATAGAGAATGCAAGTATAGATCATTCTCTCACCATGTGGTGATGGCCAATGATGTGGCTTTTCTTCTTTACATAATGAAGATTCTTACTTTCCATAATACCATAACAGATTTTCCTCTTTTGGGCACAAATCTTTTCATATATATATAGATATTGGAGATGTAGATGAGACCACAGTTTTCATTAAATGGGAGTTTATTTGATGGTCAATTTGGATGTTCAGCTTTGATTACTCATTTTTAACCACTTATATAAATACAATCCTAGATTTTTAATTACATGAAACAAATAGGAAATATATAATGGCTTGTTTGTTTGTACTAAAATACATAGAAATTGAATTCATGGGATTCATGCCAAGGTCCATCTACATCTTCACCTTATATTTTTCACCTTTCACCGCTTTAGTAATCATTTGGTAGAGTTCATTTCATTGTGACTGTATCCAATTAATCTATTAAATTTCTCATGCATTTTAATGCAAATAAACCGTTAGAATGTTTTTGGTAAAAAAAAAAAACAGTTAGAACCATATATTGAAGGCCCAAAAGCATATATGTCTCATCATAACTTAGTGATGTGTCAAAGTCAACCAGTTTGATTTTTGTTTTTAATTGGAAAAACTGCAACCATAGTCTGCTTCAACCTATCTTACCATTACAACCGTGTACATAGTACCACAATACTCTGTGTCAACTAATATTTTAGCGATGATGCAGCCTGCTGACCCAAACTAATCTCAACCCGACCCAAGTCGAGAATCCAGAACTCAGGTTGGCGCATCTGGCCTTAGTAATACTCAGGGTATTGTGAGAGTCTCCCACACTCCTATTCTTCATTTTATGATATTTGTATTGTATTGTGACACAGCAAACAGCATCCGCTCCACCAGATATGCTTTTCTGTAGGCTATAGCTAGCATTACTTCCCAAGCCCTCTGACTCGAGGCATTCTTTGACATGAGGCATGGAGTCGAACATTGGAACTCCAGCGTGAGTCCCAAATGCTGAAAATCCGAACAGCAGAAATTAACCTGCCTCTAGTGTATGGTATATCCCCAAAACCATTATAATGACCATCTTATTAAAAATGTGATTAACACAATTTTATGTATATTTATTAATCACATTTCTCTCAAATGGTCTATCATACCATGTTAAAGTGGGACCAACTTATATTGTAGTAAAGTTTGGATAAAAACATAAATTCATTTTGAGCACTTAAGAGCTTTTAATAGGTAAGCCTGATGGTGGAGATCAACTTGTTAAACTGAGGAAATCTCTAACTGACAACCTGAGAGGAGCTGGACACCCTTTGCGTTGGTAAAGAATTACTTGATCCCCACACTGCCCATGATCCATTTATGGTACAAACTCTTCCATATTTTACCTTTTATGTGATTTTGATGTATATTACATATATATAAATAATTCTATGAGAATTAGTTTTCACTACTTTTTTTATAAAAAGTCTAGGTGAGGCCCATGTATATATATGTAGAAATTTTAAAAAAAACTCTCCATTTAAAAAAGGAATTGCTGTATGTACACCACTTTGGACTCATCTTACACTGTAAAATAATAATAATAATAATATTTAAACTAAAACTTCTCAAAATGCCCCTACCTCTTCTCTCCTTATACACCTTCTCTCTCCCTCCCTCCTCTCTCCTCCCCTTCCCCACCTCCCCCTTCCGGCAGGCAACTAGCTTTGGCCGGCAGATGGGTTCTCCCTCTCCCTTCCCTTCCTCCCTCTCTCCATCTTCCTCTTCCTCTCCCTTCCTCTATTCTCTCTCTTTTTCCCTCTCCCTCCTTCTTTCCTCTCTTCCCCTCTCTCCCCATCCCCGCATCTGGCCCCTCTACTATGAGGAGATGCCAGTCTCCCTACTACGTGGAGATGTGTAATACTCCACCCCCAATTAAGCATGTTTAGCAATTAATTAAGTTCGTTCTTAGCCAATTATTATTGAATTAGCCTAGTTAATGATGTTTAGTGTGCCATTAGGAATGATTTAACTTAGTTTGTCTTAGTGGGTCATATTAGGCCCTGGATTAGTAGTTGGGTTGAGTATAACCTTGATTAGGTAGATATGAGCTCTTTTTTGTAATTTTAGATTTCATGGTTTCACGACATTCATATATCATATTTACACCATTACATGTATCTTGTCAAGCTCGTTAATTTCCGTACTTAACTTGAATGCAAACAAATTCATTTGAATTAGTTGGACGTTCTTTTGACTTAAACCAATATTAGCCCAAGGAATATGGACTTTTTTTTTATAAACTTTAGAAAAGTATGTCATATATAAAGGCCTAATTGTTACCATTCGAACTTCTTCTCCCTGCATTTTTCTTGCTCCAACGTTCCTTTTCTTCTTTACATCTCTTCACCACCATATCTCATTAAAACAAGAGAATAGAGGATTGCATGTGTGATCTGAGGTTCCCACCTTCCTTTTCCATCATGGTTTAGCTCACTTCAGTCCTTGAAGTGAAAGACTTGGGTATCTTTTTCTTCTAATCAATCTCCAAGGTAGGATTGAATTCCATTTTAGCTGTCTTGAGTTTAAAAGACTCTCATTCTAACATATGCACTCATTTCCTTCCTCATTTCTTGCATGCATGACATTTAGGTTCAAGAATTGGATATTCCTCCACAAGTTGAGACAAAAGAAGATTAGTTAGTTGAAAGCTTAATTTAAGGTAAGTATAAGCAAATTTTGGTTGAATGCATGTTGGTGCGTCATTATTCTTGTAAATCTATCAATTTCAATGTGTTTTTATAGCCTTTCATTGTACCTCTATCCTACTGATTTGGAAATGCATGCTAAGGTATCAGGTTCTACAACGAACTGGACTTGTTTTAGGAAACCTGAAGCTTATGACTAAGCTGTAGGAGAGTTACGGCTCAAATTCTAAAGAGAATGAAAATAGAAAATTCTATTACGGCTAAGCCGTAGCCAAGCCGTGGCTTAGTAGTAGACCAAATACGGCTAAGCCGTAAGACAAAACACAGTTCAACCGTGCATGCGGGGAAGATTTTGGGTAACTACGGTTAAGCCGTAGTGCATTTTACAGTTAAGTTGAAAGATGCCCACGGCTAAGCTGTAAATCACCCACGACTAAGCCGTAAGGCCACTGAAAACTAGGATTAAGTAGGTACTGTTTGGGACCTTGTAGGGCTTTAGCTTTTGGATCCCTATATCCTATTAACTGGTCCAAATGAATGATTAAACATCATGAAAGGTCTTGAGGGCTAAGACTCATTCATGTGGTATTGTTCATTCGTTAAGCACCTCCTTATGAGTGTTGGTTCAAGGGACTTCGATACACATTCTTGATACAGTGTAACACCAAAAGAAAGACAATTGTATATCGGATAACTTAAAACTACATCATCATGTACAGTTAGAAACAACTGACGACTATATTAGGGTTGGTTCGTAAAACTGCCTTGACTCTATTAAATTGAAGTGCATAGCATATTTGGTTACTATTATTGCTTTATCTTATTTCAATAATACTTTTGAATTAAAATAATCATGTACAATTGATTCTATTTGAATTGGGAGACTTTTCGTATTGACATTGATTTTAAATTGAGTATGAACAAATTGTATAAATGAATTGACAGTATATTATCTTATACTGTTCTCAATGAATAAATTGTACACATTATTTTAAGTTCAATTGACTAAATCGAATTGGTCTAACTCTACTCATCCTCAGCCATATGTCCCTGGTGGGGTTGACTTTGGTGTAGTAACGAACGATGGCCCTATAATGTGCTTTGGAGCTTCCGGATTCCATATATGAAAAGATCCATTTGTACTTTGGCCCAGTTGATCGTGTTTTTAACGTAAAAATCCTTAGAGGGAGGATATGGCAAAACGTAGTAGCCATATAGTAAAGTATTTTTGTTAATTGATTCTCATGGCACGATTATTCAATTGCACAATATGCCTAGTATACTAATTTGACATCTATAATCACTTGTTACTGATTATTGTAGATACAATGCGTATTACTTTAATTATATTTATACTTTGCTGAATAGTCTCATTCACTAGTTATTTATGGTGTTACAGGCCAAGATCCAGATCCAAGTTTCGATCTTGAGATGATCGAGAATGATTCAAAGAAGGCCTTCGAGAATCGATTCCTCCGGCTTAGATGAGTGGACGACGGATCATTTTTGATCGACCCACCTCGGAGAGCGTCAGAGATCAAGCTTAGGCCTCATTTTAAGGTTTTATGTTTTGCATTAGTTTTATTTTGATATGCATAGATCATGATCTCTTGTATTTTGAAAATTGTATTATTTCTTCTAACTGTTTAGAAACATTCTTGCTTTTATGAAACATGACTCATGGTAACTCTTATACACATAGATGTATTTTAGTTGGTGTTATAACCTTTTGTTTCATATAAGATATTTACAGGCTTCCGCATATTGAATGCTTGGATAGAAGTCTACTAATAATATCTTACACGTGTAAGTAGTGTGACTTTCCCTTGTGTAATTTCGCTTAGACTCGGTTCCCTGTATAAATTACACGGGAGTACGTGTCACTTTTTAAATTTTAGTCATAATACCCAAATTCTTGGGCTCGGGTTGTGATAAGATGTACGAGGATGCAGGGAGGAGGAGAAAGGGGGAAGGGAGGAAAGAGGGGGGGAGAGGGAAAGAGAGAGAATAGAGGGAGGGAAAGGGAAAGAGAAAGAATAGAGAGAGGGAGAGGAAGTGGAAGAGGAGGAGGAAGAGGAAGAGGGGGAGAGAGGGAGGGAAGGGAGAGGAAGAGCCCCTCTGCTAGCCGGAGCTTGTCACCGGCCGGAGGGGGAGGTGGGGAAGGGGGAGGAGAGAGAAGGTGTGTTGAGAGAGAAGGGGTAGAGGCATTTTGGAAAGTTTTAGTTTTTGTTGTTTTATTATTATTATTTTTTTGCTGTGTAAGATGAGTTCAAAGTGGTGTGCATATAGCAGCTCACTTTAAAAATGGAGAGTTTTTACCCTTTGAACATGTTTAATGAAAATTTGTCATCTCACAAGTGTAAAGCAAAAAAATAGGAGATAGTTAATTTTAAGGAGGTTAAATGACATGTGTGAAAATCTCATAGGTTAAACAAGGGGCCCTTTTTTTTTTGTGAAAAATGCTCAGAGCATTGTGTAGCGTTATCCATATATATATATATGTGTGGAAAAGACTACTATGTATCTATCCCTCACACTATGATGAATGATACTTCTTTTTTTGGAAAGTATTAATGTGGAAGAAAACAAAACTATATAAATATATATAAAACCTAGGGTATCCCTCCATCAAACCTTTGGCTTATGGCCTAAGAGTTATCTGATTCTAACGATCAAGGACTATTTCCTAGGAGGTATATACATGGCCGCCTACATTTTGATGCATTATATGTATCTTCTCTCAACTGTCTTCGTTCCTTGTTCAAGATTGAAGGGCTCGGATCTACTGCCGGGAGTCGATCCAACAGGGCCCATCAAATTTACGCCTGGTGCTCATCAGGACATTATACTTGCATCAAGAGTCAAGACCGAATAATTCATCGTGCTTAAAGCAAGATGACGTTGTAACTTACAGAAAGTTTGATTTAAAGTAAAACCTGTTGGGGGTGGGGCAGTAGGGCTCCTCAAATCAAGTTGGAATTTTGAAAAGAGAAAGTTTGATTACTCTCATGTAATCATTGTAATGCTTTTGACTATTAATAATAGCATCTTAATTCTTTAAAACCACTGTCGATCTCTTTTAAAAGCCTATGGTCGTATATTGAAAAAAGCTTTTTTTTTTCTTGCCTTAAAAACCAATTATCAACAGGTTAATGTTTTTTTTTAGATTTTTACCCCAACTAAGGGAGCTGGGTACCCCATCGAACTCTCGGGTGAGAGAAGGTAACTGTCCAAAGTTGAACCCAGACTTATAAAGTGAGAATTGCTGCTCCTTACCACTAACATAAGGAGACTTTCTTTAAAAAGTTATATTTAGGATTTAATGATAACAACAAGCTTTAGTAGTGAAAATGCTCTTTTCTCTCTATCAATTAAAAAAAATCAATATTCTATTGTTTGCACAAGGTATTTAAAAAAAATTCTTTCCTTAAATTAATTGAAAAAAAAGCGGTCGCTCTAGAGATTACTTTTTTTTGCTTTCAAATTGGCTCTAACAATAGTTTATAGTATTATTTTGTATTTCTAATACTTAAATTAAACGTCTTTTGACAACATTTTCGTATGATATCTTAATTGAACTCTCAAATGTGAAAATCTCTCAAAATTTCTTGAAATGGTAGTCTAGGTATTGACAGCTCTAGCTTGCTGGAGTTACCACAAGTGTTTCCTATGTCAGAGACAATGACAACGGCTTAAAGCGACTTAGCCAAAAGGAATCCAAATCATGTGGAAAGTCAAATGGGTTGTTGCCAAATATGACTTGACAAAACCAAATTATTGACACAAGCAAAGTAAAAGAAAGGAATCTCTAATCACATTATGGAGAGAAGAGAACCACCATAAGAGTGAATGTTCTAGTGAAATGTCCTTTCATCTGCGTCCATCAAAATAAAGGGTATGCTAAGGGTACCCAAAATAAATAAATATTTAAATAAGGAAAATAATTTTATGAGAACAAGTTTTTACTTTTTTTTTGTAAGAACTCTAAGTGGGTCCCATCTATCACCAAATCCAAACTTTACAGTACACAAGGACCCCCCAGTAGCTATACACCCCAAGTTTCGGTCAAATTTGAATTTACTGGACCATTGAATCGACTATATACCAATCCGAATGGTTTGGATTTGTGGGTTACAGATAAAGATGTTAGAGACATGTGATTGTGGCCAAACTTGATATTTGATATGGTCCCACATATATATTTCCATCCTCTTGATTCCATCTTCAAATGGGTCCCACAAGTGGGCCTTATAAAAAGTTCTCATAGTAGGTGTGTGAGAACAGTTCTTACAGGATAAAAGCTCTTTAAATAAATATTTATGAACAAATAAATTAATTAATAAAGGGTGTGTATGATCAACAATGCCTTGGAATTTAACTAAAAGACTGAACCACCATCAGATTGAGCTGTTCAGTTCAGTCATTGACTCTGTCATGAAGAAAAATTTAGATACAACCACCTGTTTCTTTTAATTACATATAAATCACCTGATTTATTTATTTGTTTATTTAGTTTTTACACAAATGACTGTCATTGGACCCAAACATGGACTTGAATGCAATAATAAAAGGGGTCTAAATATTGGATATATATTCATTATCCCATTTTCTATGGGGTGGATGTGGATTTGGATTCGATATAGCTCTGCGTGATAGATTCAGATCCAAGATCAAATAAAGAACCAAAGATTTGTTTTTATTTTTTATTTTTTAATGTTTTTTTAATTTTTTGTTTGGAAAGCAGGGCTAATATGAGTATGCTTAGATCTGTTACTAACTTGCAATATGATGCATGGTTCAAGTTTGTAGTCCATCAACCAGCAATACGATGCAAGCTTTGTAAACAAAAAATTTACTTTAAGGGTTCGTATGTGCAATGACAGAATTCAGCGATGGAGAAAATTGTTGTAATTTTCTATGCAACAAACTACTCCATTGTTCTGTAGAACATTTTTATTATAGAAAAGAAAAAATTGAATTAGTTTTCTTTGCAAGAGAGGATTTTAATTTCCTAGACAAATTTAAAAGGTGTAGGAATGCAGGACTCCCTTGAAATTTAAAAAAAATGTGAAGCGCACAATGCTTTTGCTGTACAAACTAGTCTGAAAACATGACTGCATATGCTTCTAAATCTGAATCTTTGGATTGCAATACACGAGAATTTAGATCAAGATTGGATTTGAAAATTCACATGAATTTGAATTTAATCTTAATCTGAAAACACTTAACTTGAGGGTTATGATGGAGGAGTTAGGATAATCTAATGGAGTTTGAAATTTTGCACACATGTACGTCTCATCTAAATCTTTTAATCCTCTATCTCCCCGTAATTGAGGTGGGCCTTAATGGCTCGCACGAAAAAGTCTACACAGATGGTCCATGAGAGACATTCGTGTTTTGACAGCCCTTATATAAACATATATGATATATTAAACATATATAAACATATATAATATAATAAAAAAAGTCTACATGTATTGGATCCAACTTGAAAATATTTTAGGTGTCCAGATCAATCACCCAAAGATGATTGTGACAGAGGTCCAAGACTTGATAATTTGTTACAGATTTACCTTTTGCTGTGGAATCTTCAAAGCACTTGCTAAAACGACTCCGCAAGTAACGTTGGCATAAACCTTCAGAACCACTTGCTATCTTGTAGCGAAATTCTGTCGACCTCCTAAATAACAGAATCAATAGCAATTTTGATTATTTAACCAAGGGGCCCATTTAGAAACTCTAAAAATAAGCTCTTATTTCATTAGTTCGGAGTTGTTTGAGAGGGAAAAGGGGTTCATGACTTTTTAGCTTTTTTTTAGTAGAGCCATTTTACTAAAGCAGGAGGGTGGGCAATGCAAAATTTAGAAAAGAAATTTGGACGGAAATCATTTCAGAAAATTTTCAAAATGATGCAATGGTGAGTTTTACGTTGTAGTTTTTAAAAAGCAAGGAACAATTAACACAGTTCCTAAAGGTGGATTATATGTTCACAATCACAAAAGATATGCCTACATTAGAATTCCCAAAATGGTGGGCCCCATGTTCTATTACCAAACGATAGGTCCAATGTTGTAATTTATAAAGGTTGGCCCCATGGGTTGGCAATTTTTAGCATATGATGGAGAAATGCCTCTCTAATAAGCTCTTATTTGTTGGTCTACCAAACACCATCAAGTAAGAGCTTTTTTATTACAATTTTACCAAACAAACTAGCTGTAGATTAGAACTTAAAAATTAGGGCTTTTAGTTTAGACCTTACTCAACTTAGCTCTTTTCAGCTTAGACTCGCAAGGGCCTTGATTCAAATGGATCCACGACCCTTGGGCTCGATTAAGCATAGCACTGATGGCACACCTAGAGTGAGTAGGATAGAGCATGGCTCAAAAGAGAAGACATCCAACGAGTAAGCGTCCTTGCTTGACGCAGAGAGTTGCACAACCAGAAATGAGGAAGAGAATTGCAACAAGCCACGTTCTTCTGCAAATCACCGTATGCTACAGCTCTATGGTTCAAGTCCCACAGTTATTTTGGGTTCTTTACCATAAATTTTTCAGAGTTTTAACTTCTCAATTCACAGGATAGTTTTAGCTTCCCAATTCATAGCACCTGCCCACTCCAAATATTCTCCATTGAGATAATTATTTTAAAAAAAAATGGCTGAAAGACAAGTTGGATTCAGTTCTCTCAAGACAAGCAGATACCTGGTTCATCATAAATAGAATGTCTTTGAGTAAAACATCAAGACTTTCATCAATTTAAAATCTCACAGACGGCAAGTTTTGTTCTTTAATAAGGTAAAATAGAGACCAGGAAACAATTTTTCAATCTACTGCCAGCACTGCGATTTGCAACTGTCAAAAAGTAGTCCATTTAGAACCACATAAAGCAAAACCTGCAGATGATATGCCCATGCCAGCACATATGGAAGAATGCAACTTTGAGGGCCTTCCTTAGACCTAGTACAACATCTGTTAACGACCTTACAGAGACTCTTAACAAGTCTTGAAAATAGAAGGTAAATGGTAACAAGTCATATAAGACTTCATCTGGATTAATACTCAGCATGTAAAAAGACATTATGATTATGAAAGAGGACAGTGATAGAAGTAGACTTCCAGGTGAATCAGATGCTCCGCAATATTATCTGTATCTCAGTCCTCACTGGCCTTTGGAGAATTCTCCGGGGTCTTCAGAACAGCAGCCTTTCCCCCTTTGTGTGCCATTATGGCTCCACGGAACTCATCAACAACAGAAGCATCCCTGAACTTTAAGGCGAATGTGGCAAGCCCTTCCTTTCCTTCACCAGCAATGTTCATACAGGCAAAGGTTATGCCTCTTTTATCCATGTTCGTTAGTTTCATGTCTGGGTAAAGATTAGCATTCAATATCAACCTGTAGTTACCCCTTGCTCTCATGACAAGCCGAGCCCTTTCAGGACCCTTGGTAGAGACATTCACTTTCACTTCACCCTTCCCTCGTTCCTTCCATCCCCCATCTAGATACTCAAACAATACAGCATCTGCAGTAAAAACCACCTTCTCATTCTCTTCTCCTGTTTCGGTAGGGACCTTTTGCATGGATGGCAAACCACTTCCCTCTCTTTTCGCCACATCAGAGGCCGTTGAGCCAAAGAGATGCAGAGATGTACTCCCATTGTTGGAGCTCCCCATGCCAAAGGACCGTAAAGACGAGCTATCATCCTTGAGCCCAAAAAGTGGGCTTGATCTGTCTTTAGCAACAGATCCAAAAGAAAAGGATGAACTTGAAAACCCAGTTCCTGCGAGTCCCGTGAAGGCATTCTGGCTACTCGACAATTGTTGAAAAGAACTCAGAGGTGCAGCTGCCACAGACGCATTTTTGTGCTCACTGCCCGTCTCCTTAACTTCATCCTTAGTTTCTTCTTCAGATGCTGCTTTGTTATCACCCTCCTCAGGCTTTGTTGCTTCTTCATAAGAAACCTTTTCGTCAGCAGCTTCGAGTGTTGTTCCATTGGTTTCATTTTCCAACTGCTTATTGCTATCAATTGTACGATTTGATTCATCTGTAGCAGCCCCCTCTTCAGTTTGTTTATCCTCAGTTTCACCTTCTACAGTAGCACTATCTGCCTCTTCTGAAACAGCTTTATCATCATTAGGGAAAGAGTGGTTGGTCGTGCTGGTTATTTTTGCACTAGAATCAGTCGGGGGAACCAAGCTGATCCCTGCAAATGGATTAGAAGAGGCAGTTGGTGGAGGTTGCTGTCGGCGCACCTTTACAATCCTTCTTGATGCCAACACTTCCTCACTGGCTCTCTGAAAAGTCCCAGTCTCTTGTTCAGTAGCATCGTCATCATCATCAAGTCCTGGGTTATCACGGGAGAGTTCCCTTCCAGCAACCCTCTTTTTAGATGGAGGAAAGGTATCTTCTCCATCCCCCATTGAGAAATTAAGGACACTGCTATTGAGATGAACAAAATCTCTACACTCTCAAAGGTGCAAAAACCAGAATGAGATCCCTGCCCATGCAAAACAAATCAGAAAGCTCTCCAGCAACATTATGACCTATGCAATGTAAGAAGCAACTGAAAATAAAAATATAAATAAAAAACAGCTGCCAATTGTTCTGTCCTCTCTTTAGGATCCTAGCTTCCCTTTTATTAAGTAACAAAATTTTAAAATAAAAAAAATGAAGATAAAAAATTGTAGAGGAGACATCATTTAAAGAAAGAGAATACAAAGGCAAAAAATAAAAATTAAAAGGAATAATTGATAAAAGCAAAGATACCGTTTCAGATAAATAGTGTCACTCCATCAAGTTTGAAAAAATAATCAGGTCAAAAATAAGGTCAATTTGATAGTCAATCAAGGATTAAAGTATTACCAAATATTTAGGAGAAATAGTAACTCAGTCTAAAGGATTGGAGTCATTTGCTCAATTGGAAATATTTATGTGCAAAAGACAAAAAAGTATATGAAAAAGAAAAATGCTCATGTATAAATTAGAAAAGCCATGTAAGCATCTCTCATCCTATGGTGAGAGAAGGATGCATAGTAGTATTCCCCTATAAATATATATATACATATGGACAATATTCAAGTGCATACATCCCTCACCATTTATTCCTTTTTGGAAAGTAAAAATGTGCAAAAGGCTATACATATATATATATATGGCACCCCATTGTCGAGCACCGGTGTTCACCTTATAGTGAGCACCACTTTCTAGTGGGGATGGGACTAAAGGGTATGTATATATATAGGGAGCCCCTCTGCCGAGCACCAATGCTCGCCTTGTGGTGAGCACTACTTTCTAGTGGTGATGGGACCAGGGGGATCAAAAGATCTCCCCTCCACCTAACGTACATGGTGACGATCCAACGGCCGACAAGTTTTCACCGTCCAAAATGAGTACAAGCCAATCCAACTGTCCAATCAAATTGGATGGGCGATAAACTTAGGGTTGTGATTATCACGGGGAGTAGTTGTTCTATGGTCCACTTGGATGGATCATAACTTAGGCCCCACTATATGTTTTGAAAAACGGTGCTCACCTCGTGAGCACCGGTCCTCAGCGGAGGTTTTCCCATATATATGTATATATGAGGACTCCCCATTTAAAAAAGGAGAATTTATGCCCATTTCGACATGTTCAATAAAAATCTGCCACCTCACGAGTGCAAAGCAAAAAATAAAGAATAGCTAATTTTAAGGAGATGTTCATGACACGAGTTAAAATCTCATAGGTTAAAAAAGGGGAATTATTTTAGTGAAAAACACCTGGGGAGTTTTATAGCATGACCATATATATATAGGAATATTAGCATGCATCCTTCTCTAATCATAGGGTGAAGGATGCTTATATAGCTTTCCCTGTTTATACTTGAGCATTCCTCTTTTGTATTTAACTATAAATGGAATTCCTTCTTTTACACATGAATATTTTCAATTATGCAAGTGTACCTCACCCTATGCTGAGGGAAGGATGCCTATTATACTAACATTCCTCATAGATATATATAGAGAGAGAGTTAAAACAGAAATTCAACTGGTTTAGTTGATGCAATTTGGATCAAATAGTTTTAATTCCCTAGGGGCCTAGAGTTTTTGATGAGTGAATTAGTTGGAATTATCATTGTTGAAAACATATTGACTAAATAATTGGTTTGCTATTTCGTTATGTCCCTGGGGATTTTTTAGATTGTCCGTGCATTGGTCTTGCATATAGTCGATTTGCAATCAAGGGTCATTTCTTTTCTTCTGACTCCTATATGCATCAGTGACGCAAGACCCCCCGGTGAAAATTTTGAAAATCTTTTTTTTTTTTTAACATTTGCCCTATCCCTCGATAATTCTTTTATATAGAGCCCCGACAAGTTGAATTTCTTGTTCCGCTCCTACCTAGATCCAATGGGCCCAAATTAGAGGATCTCTTCCTTTAGGATCTTTTATTTAAATTATTTTATGTACTAGGTTTATTTGCAATTAGGAAATATTTATTTGCGTGTTTATGTTAATATTAACCGTATATTTCTATAATGGCTGAGATTAAATTTTAGGGTTATGCTTTTCTCTATTTAAAGTATTGTAAAGCCTCCTAGTTTCATTAGATGATGATCAATGAAAAAAATTTTGAGTTTGCTCCTAGTTGTGATCTCTCCTGCGATGAGAATGGTAAAGCCATGAGTGTGAAACCTAAGATTTGGGTGTGAAGTCCCCTATCCTCTATCTCTACCATCTCTTCCGTTATTTCTCCCGCTTCTCCCCTCCACTCCGCATCAATCAGATTGCTCAACAATCAAAGGAGAATCATTTTGAGATGCATGGCAAAACATTTCTTATTTTCTAGGAATCCCATTTCATCGTTCATATTATATATATATGTATTATTATTATGAAGACATAGGAATCCCATTTCATTGTTCATATTATATATTAATATACATATATATGTGTTATAATGAAGACATATGGTTGAATATATGAATGTATATGTTTATGGAACAGCCCAACCATTCCTAAGCTTGGAATATTCTGGCTAGGGAGATAGAAAGGTCTCATCATAGATCAAGGAAAGTAAAATAACAGCCTCATATTCTCTCATTGTTCTTGATATCCTACGATTTGAATCCTGAATCCTCTGATTTGTATTTAAATCATAAGGAAAACAATTTGTATCTATGCGACAAATACCATTTACAGGTCAATCTTAGGATTCAAGTGTGAATCTTATGATTCAATACTCATTTCATTAAATATTACAATTAAAAGGAATTAGATGAGTACAAATAGCTAAGAGGTTAATAATAAAAATGTTTTACCTCTTTCCCTTTTTAACATTTTTTTTAAAAGTTTATTTAATGATTAACGAAACTTCTTAAAGTTTTTTTTTTAAGGTTCTAGTGAACAAGCATTAGACTAGAGCATTCAACTGTAAATATCAGGGTTTTCTCCTACATCCATTTTTACGATTTAAAATTTTTTTTCTTTAATGAACATTTTTTTTAACTTCAGGAGATGTCATAACATATAAGATTGATGATTTGGATTTTATTTTTATTTTTACTGTTTTTATCCAAAAATAAAAAAATATTGCAACTTGTTTATTTTCCGTAGTAACATTGCTATCTTAAACATATTTAACTATTTACACATGTTATATATTAATATATGTCAATTATGTTCTTTATATTATAGTATATAGCCTTATTTTTCAATGGATTTATGTTGCTATGGATGGATTATGAATAACGTAGGAAGTACAGACATGCGCCTAAGGTCACCATGTTTGTGTCAGACATGGACACGGCTAGACATGTGTTTGACACGCCATAAAACGTGTCTAGTTTTTGTTTTTAATTTTTTAAATTTGTATTTGTCAAGGACACGGATGGACATGGCATGTACAAGGCAAAACATGGCGGGGTTATTTTAAAATTTTAAATCCCTCTTTTTTTTTCTTTTTTTATTTTTATCGTTGAGTGTGACCAATGCCTGTTATAAAAAAAACAAAATGAGAAAAAAAAACAAAAAAAAAGAGTGTCACATGAAGTTTCAAAAGTTTATAAATAATTCATGAACATTTTTAGACCAAATATGAAATTTCCCAAACAATCTCTATTTTTTTTTATTTTGGCTATCCTCTGTTTTAACTCTGTTTTTTTCTTTTTTGCTAGTCTCATCTTTTTTTACTTTCCCAGTATTAGTTATATTTTTATTTTCTATTAATTGTGACATTATGCTTCTTAATTTAGCTAAAAATGTATATATTCATTATTTGCCGTGTCCTAGCCGTGTTCATATCCTACTTTTTTAAGATTTGCTCTATCGCTGTGTTTGCATCCGTGCTTCTTAGTGAATAACTAATATCTTCTTTTTTTAATTACTTTTTATTTTTATAAGAAAGATAAAAAACCTATGATTAGCGATATGATTCAATTCATTCCCTAAAATGATTTGCAATAAGATTCCGATTCTCAGAACAATTAACCAAACCATTAAACTAATAGGCCTCAAAGTTAAACCGGTCTTTTAACCATGCAGTTTTATTTATTTATTTATTTATTTAATTGGTGCGTAAAGGTTGGATGAGTGTCAAACTGTGCATGCATGTGTTTAGAGAGTTAAAACCAATCAAACGTGGAACCAAGCAGGTCATAGAGCTGGATGCACATGAATTGTATGCAGTATGCTTTGAGGGGAACATTTTTGTGTATACAAGTGGATTTCTATCATCATCATTGAATCCATGTCCTATCAATTTGTTGTCAGGAACATAATTAAATAAACTGTTTGGAAGGGGGTTAAAGGTTTATAAGTACAATCTCATAAATGAGAATATAGTTTAGGACCATGGAAAGCAGGGTAATAGAGAGACAGAGGCACTATAAGGTATAAGGGAGAGCGAGGGGTTTATGACTTAAGAGTATAATCTCATACAATGAGAATATAGTGCATTGAACAAATCCTCTCTTTCATGTATTATGGCATTGCAAAAGTTGCCCAACGATACTGTTTATAGTCAGACATTTGGGACCATCGAAGACAGGGTAATAGAGGGATCTAGGCACTATATGGTATATCTTTGCTATCCATCAACCCATATTCTCGAAGGTTTTGATGCAAGTGTGATGAGCATAGTTTAGGGTAGAACACACACACACACACACACACACACACACACACACACACACACAGAGCCACCATATTCTCGAAGGTTTTGATGCAAGTGTGATGAGCACAGTTTAGGGTAGAACACACACACACACACACAGAGAGAACCATATTCTCAAATGTTTGGATGCAAGTGTGATGAGTACAGATTAGGGTAGAACACACAAACACACACGCGCGCACACACAAAGACCATATTCTCGAAGGTTTTGATGCAAGTATGATGAGCAGAGTTTAGGGTAGTACACACACACACACACAGAGAGAACCATATTATCGAAGGTTTTGATGCAAGTGTGATAAGCACAGTTTAGGGTAGAGAGAGAGAGAGAGAGAGAGAGAGAGAGAGAGAGAGAGTTTTTTATCATGCTGATTTTTCCCTCATCTTTCCTTCGCATAAATTCTGAGACAGAATGGAGTGTTTGTTTAGGGTAGACATAGGGAATGGTAACGTGTTGGGTTCCAGTTTATGCCAACCAAACCTGACCTGATTGACATGCAACTTGTCTGAACCCAATTCAACCAGTGGATAGTTTATTTCATACAATATCAAACTGGACTCAAGGAGAGAGATGCTTAAGATGGGAGATAGTTTTATCATGCTGATTTTTCCCTCATCTTTCATCATGCTGATTTTCCCTCATCTTTCCTTTGCTTAAATTCTGAGAGAGAATGGAGGGTTTGTTTAGGGTAGACATAGGGAATGGCAACGTGTTGGGTTCCAGTTTATGCCATCCAAACCTGACCTGATTGACATGCAACTTGTCTGAACCCAATTCAACCAGTGGGGGTTTATTTCATACAAAATAACAAACTGGACCCAAGAGACATATAGGTTGCGTCGGGTTTGATAAATTATTTTAAAAAATAATAATATTTCCTAATTCCTATGATGTTTAGGGTGGACCTCAAGATTAACACCTTATCTTCAAATATAGTAGGACCTGCTACCACTTTTGTTGTATTAGTATAGAAAAAATGATTATAAAATATATGTAAAGTACATAAGCATTACAGAGTGGGTAAAGTGAACCCAAAACCCACACTTGCCTCAAACTTAACCTGGGTCAAAGTCTGAAAATCCATACCCACCACAAACACAATAGACCCACTACCAAACCCGCCCCTAATAAGTGCAGGTACTCTTGTCCCGCCTATTTTAACACAAATCATTGCTGTCCCTAGATAGAGAGAGCAGTTTCTTTGCGAATGCGTGTGCATCTGTGCATGCGCACAGAAACACACATTTAGAGAGAGAGAGAGAGAGAGAGAGAGAGAGAGAGAGAGAGGTCCAGCGTTGGCTTTCTTTTTTGTCCTCTCTTTCTAGGTCAATAGTAACAACAGGTACGATTATGATGGCCTTTTCATGGTTAAGAATAATTAGGTTTCCTACCTTGGGAAAAAAAAGCCGGAAGGCCTTTAGCGATCTATGAAAAGTAGAGATAGTATGAACTGTCAGACTAATCCAACAGCAGAAAAGTGTGAGATCACACCAGCCCTTGTAGTAAAAGTTCTCACCAGAAAACTGTTATATGTATGTGTGTGTATATCACTCCTTGAGCACCCTACTTGGTCAGCTGATCCACTACACTACTGGTCTCTTTTCTAACATGAGAGAATGATGAGGCCCAAGAGAAAACTATCTTTTTAACCTACTGAAACATGTTGCCCAAGTATTAACTATGTTAATCGAGTTTTGAAACAGCCAATGAAAATCTATAGTGTCAATATTGAGTGCCGACCAACTCAAAATTTCTTTACATGTCCAAACTATGGTATGGCCAATTTGAGAAGTATCCAGCCCAGGCATCTGATTTGATTTTTGGAGAAGCTAATCAATGAGACCAGCGAGATTTCTGGGTCTCTTAGATCAATGGCATAAAAAGAAATCTACTAAAGCATAGGTGGATACGTAATTTAGAAATAAATGTGAATATTTCAAGAATTAAATGACATAAAAAGAAATTTACCAAAGCGAGGTAGAATGTAATTTAGAAATGAATAAAAAGATTTACATATGCCTGCAAATATCAAATTTTAAGCATTGAGCATTATATAACAGATGAAGAGGTTTGGTATGACTTACTATTATTCCATTTAAGCACCATGCGGCTGCATTGGACAGACTTGAGTGAGTCGCATTGAGTTTCTCCTGACTCAGACAAGTCTGGCTGGCACTGACTACTTTTTCTTTTTCAATCATGGTAACAACTAACAACTCAGCACCATGCCCACCAGCACTAAGCTGATGATTTTAGATGACAGTTAATACCATGCCTTAAACATCCACGGTGCATCTATCAATGCAAAATTGCAAACACTTCTTCTTCATTTACTGTTCTAAACCCCACATTTCCAATCAAAAAGCCAATATAAGTAGTCTTGTCTTATCCTCAATAGCACCAGATAACCTCACCTGTTCTACACTTCCTTCTAATGCTGCCCCCATCTAGACTAAAACCTTGTAAACCTATGTAGAAAGTTAGTACAAGCAGAGGGGTTTCCATAAAACAATTTACATTTTCAGATTCCACCTATTAGCATTTCTTTTCAGTTCCTTAAACATTCTAACAAGCTTATCCCTCAAAAATCTTCATTCAATGAAGCCCATTTTACTACTGCAACTGTAACAAATTTAAACCCAATCTTTGATCAGAAAAAAATGAGTTTTTTTAACGTTATTGTTGATAATGATGATAGGGCTCCTGCTACTCGCTGTACCTTTCTTGAAAACTTGCAACCCATGCCACAGTCCACAATCTCAATATTTTGGGAAACCAAAAGTTCCAGAGCTAGAAATCAACACAGAATCCTAGAAATCCATTTGTCATCATCCCAAAAGTCAATACATTCCACAAAAGCCAGAAAATACTCACAAGATCACATATCCCTGATTCAAAGACCAAATGGGTTTCCAGAAATCAAACAAGAATACAAACAAACCCTGACACATCTCTAGCCTGAGCTTGGAATATGAGAAACTGGGTGATGAAAAAACATGACATACGAAGAAAACCACATGGGTTTTGGGTCAAATGAAATATGTATTTGTTTCATACCAATGCTCATGTCATGTGGGTTTGTGCATCTGTAATTGATTTTCACGACCCAGTTTCTTGTATTTCAAGATTCAGGGATTGAAAGAATGCAAGATCCAAATAGCATATAAGGTTTGAAGGGAATGAGAGAATTGAAATAATTACCAAAATAGATGAGCTGGGAAGAGAGAGTTTCTGATCAGTCTGGTTGCAGAATTGGTACAGAAGTATGAAAGTGCGCCCAAAAATCCCAAACTCACAAAGAACAGAAGGATTGAGATGAAGACGCTCTGGGTTTCTAACATGTGTTTTTAATCTCTTGAGCCTCTAGGGCATTGGGATTTGGCAGGGCCTTAATGGACCGGATCCCTGGAAAGTTTTTCTGTTTGCATAAGGAAATAAAACAGCTCAACGACTGGGCCCACGCCGAATCTCTCTATGAATTCAAGCGTGGTTTTAAATTTTAGGCCCATCTAATATTTGTCTCGGGCCTTGGGTTGTGATAGCTCAAAACCCTAGTCTGGCCCTTATTTGCCAAAGCAAGTGATAGAAAGCCTTAGCCTGGCCTGGCCTGGCCCGGTCAAATTGATTATAAGCTTGGACTCCATATGAGCCCATATTTCCAAAGTTGAGCCCGGAGTGGATGTCCTTAGAAATGGATAAGATTAGTTTAGATTGATAGATTAGATTTACAATGTGATTAGGTTTTATTATAATGTGATTAAAGAGCTTTGATGCGATTGGTGATTTTTATTTTGCTTTTACAAAATATGAATTTATTCTCAATAAAATTCATCATGGTGATTTATTAAAACTGTAGTCCCTAAATTTTAACAATTTCTAATTGATAAATAACTAATTGTGGTTCACTTTGAGCGCTGCATAAGGGATCAATCCAACCACATTTGCCTCATCACAAACCCTACTTGTTGCAGTGGCAACGGGTTAGTTAGGTTGGATTGAGTACCTTGGGTAAGGTAAAACTTTTAAGTGAACATATTAATCAAGTTGAAAATGTCAACTTAAAAGCAGCTGAAGAGTTAAAAGCGTCATCTTGAATTCTATTTATCAAGTTGACAAATATATAAAATGTTGAGTGGGAATAAGAGGGCTAGTCTTGTGGATAAGGCCCCGGCTCCAATAGCTTCGATCAAATTTCGAATCCTGACAAGAGCCCTTTACTTCTTATATCATAGCCATTGAACCAACCAAGTAAAAAATAATAATAATAAAAGAAAATGTTGAACCGAAACTACTTTTTTTTTCCTTTTTTCTTTTTTTTTTATTTTGGCCAATGGAGGGTGTCCCAACCCTTTGGGCTGGACTATTCCTTCCGGCCCAAGAGGAGCCGGGCAAAATCCCCTGGCCCCAATGTGGTAACACAACTTGAATCCTACCTACTTACTAACCAGGTTAGAAATAATCAACTAGTCACTGCACTGTGGATTATCTTCTGTGTTTCAAAGTGATTGGAATCAGGTGGTGATCTGTATATCTCTCCAACTTATTTGGTTCACATACTGAACCTGGGTTGAGGAATATATACCTTTATTTTGCCTTGCTCTGCCTCTGCAATTTTCCATGCTTACAAAGTAAAGGGCTTTTTACTGGATGATTTTTCAAGCATGAACCACTAAAAATTTCATTTATGAATGGTCTGATCGAGACGACCTCAGGCCCTCAGACATATCAATTGGCAAAGGTAGAAGATGAATAGGGTCGAGTTGATTAGCAAAAAGATTAGCCCCCATCAGATTTAATTGTTCTATAACATGAAATTATCAAGCGAGGGTGCTATTAGTGGGTTGGCCTATCTGGCACACATGTAACAAAGCCCACTCGCAACTAATCCCTCCCCATCTTCATTCTCTTCAAGATAAGGAAGAGAGAGAGAGAGAGAGAGAGAGAGAGACCCTGCCCTTCACCTCCTTTTGACGCTCAATTCAACTGAAAACTATTGACTTAAAGTACTGGACTTCATAATTGGACCCACCTACTAAAAACAAGCTTCTCAAAATAAATGTCATTGATATGTGCGGGATATTCTCAAAACTTTCTTTAATAGGAGTTGTCCCCACCAAATGATACATGATATAAAGATCACTTCTAGAGTAGTGAAACAAAAAAAGATCTACATCCTCAAAATAAATGTTTATATTATTTTTACTCTTATTAAAAGTTAACCCAGTTTTAAAAATGAGATATGCCCACAAGATACATAAGAAGGCCCTCCTTTTATAATCAAAGCACCTATTCAACAAATTTTACTCTTTTAGAATTGGAATAGAAACAAGCCTGTGTCTGAACGTATTCAGGGTCCGGGGAGAGTTCCGTATAAACTCTGTTGTATACAGGTGTTTTGACACACAGCTGGAACGGGAATGCTTCTTACTTTCCAGTATTATAATGGAAATTTTTTAAAAAATAAAACACAAAAAGTTTTAGCTCATTTTTAAGAAGGTGCATGAAGTTTTAAATATTTCACAAAGGTATAAAAGTTTTCCACTATTCTTTATTTCCAAGTATTCTCCATAAAAATTTTTTTTTGAGAAATGATGAAAATGTATTGCGGCATATTTTTGTCTTTTCACCATTTAATTAAGCTAGCTTTCTTATAGAATCTCCCTTTTAAAACCATCCATGCATAGATCATTTGGGTTGGACTTATCATTTCTCCTAAATGATTTATTTAAGGGAAATTTTGAAAAATGACATAAGGTACTTTTCTCATTTCTCAAAATTCTTTTATGTAGAGGACTTGAAAATTTTATTATGCAGAGGACTTGAAAGAATTATGAAAAACTTTTATACTTTTGCGAAATATTCAATTCGTCATGTACTTTTTTAAAAAGAAAAAACGAGCCAAAAGTTTTATACATTCTTGAAAGTTTTCTTATTATAATTGTCTCATACTTAAAACGCCACCTATCCACCTATCAATAGATGGTAACACACCCACCGGGTTTTATATCAAACTGTTGGGAAAAGTAGTGCCACGAAAATACCCGCGTTCAATGGATCAATTACGATGAACACAAGCAATCACACCATCAAATAGTCATACACATGAACACAGCAATTTTACGTGGTTCGGCAACCTTGCCTATGTCCATGGAGAAGAAACCTAATCTATCATGTTTCCATCTCAATCCCCTCACGATCTAGGGTTACAGTACCTTAATATATATAGTTCATGTTTTCTTGGCCAATAAGAAAACCCATACATAATGACTAAAATACCCATAACTCTGAACCTCGGATCTGGTTAAACCAGACCACTGATCCGACTAAACCGGAATATGAGACAAATTCCAATAAACTCCATCTTGGCTTGGATTCTGCAAATCCTCAGAGCCACCTTGAAATTCCTGGTAATATCTTTACGCACCTTGCTAAAGGGTACATCACTACATCGATGGCGCAGTCTTCTCTCTCAACACTCTAACATGTTGAGCTAGCACTTCACGCACCTCGTTGAAAGGTATGCCTCCAGATACGCTACGACCTAACGTGGCACCTGCACCCCTAGTCTGGATGCACAGATAATCTCAGTATTGTCTAGTGTCAATCAAGTTCAAACCGACTTCAAACTTCTCACAGTTGCCTCCTTTGACCTCAACACCACTGTCTTGAACCTCCAAAGTGCTCTCCATTTGGTGCCACATGCATGCATCCTTGCAACATAATAAATCTAACTTCTATCCATCAAGGCAAAACTGAAGACATCCCCGGATCTGGATCGCACTGGTACCTTGTGAATCCTTCATTCTGTCTCCATCCCGGTGTTCTTTCTGTCAAACCTGCAACTGTCCTGTTCTAGCATGTTTTGGTGGGTTGGGCACAATACATGCGGGTTAGGTATGACCTAATGTTTAAACTGGCTTACTCCGACCTAAACTGGACTACCTTTTCCGAGAAAATCATCTCCGTTCAAGTCTTTCTGGATTTCTACTAAATGATATCATCGAAGACCCCCTCAATTTATCTTCTGATGATCCATCACATCTAACTCCACCTGAACCACAGATTTTCTCCCCTGTTATTTGATGTCTCCTTCACTGCTCTACCACAAAAATCATTCCCTATTAACCTATAGAGATTTTTGACCATCTCACCCTTTATGATGACCAATGTTCCCTTTTCCACCCTCATAACTCCACCCGCTACAATGCACTTATAGTCTTTGAAGTGTAAGGCACCCAAAGAAATCCAATTTCTTCGTATACCCAGAACATATATCGCATCTGTTAAGGTTTGAACAACATCATCATACACCTGAATCTCTACAGGTCTTATCTCAAATACTTATCAATTTGCATTCTCTCCCGTATGAACAGTTCCATCAACAATGAAAGTTATTTGTGTCAAACCAATATCTATTTAAACACATGATAGGACGAATTTGAATCTTAATAATATAAATCATCAACTCGATCCATACCTGTAATGACCAAAAGTGATTCCCCATCAACCGAATCTGAGCTTTCTTGCGCCCTACCACTTTTTGATTTTAATGCTTTTGCTTTTCCTTCCACTTTGGCATGTCACTCCTTCCCAATCTCTTTAACGTGAATTTGAGCTTTCCATCAAAGTACCTGGAGCACTCTTCTATTCATGATATTAAGTTACACTTTCAATCATTGCTGTGTCACAGAGTTTAACACTCTTCCCTGCCAATCTCTAAAGTTGTTTCTCCATCAAATACTTTAATCTGGCCCCGTAATGCTTAAGTTTATTGCTATCATTGTAAATCTATCAGTTTCTTCAGTCTCCAATTTTCTACCCATCAAATTGCCAATATTTTCTATCTATATCGTAGATCTCATTATTACAAGCACACTAGAAGAAACGGAACTAAAATCTAACTCCGGATGGCTTTGATATTGGGGAAACAATTTTCTGCACTTCGATTTGTCAAACCTTCTTTTTAACTGCTAAACTGCCTATCTTCTTCCACGTACATGTAGATCTCCTCACAAAGAGTCTGTAGGGACAAACGGATCTCCAAACGAACATCGGACGATCAAAATATTGCAGAAATAATTTCAGCTACAAATTTGTCAAACTGCCTTTGACCGTACTCTGCTGACGTGTGCTGACATCAACACTATTGCTGGCAGGTTGGGCAGGACTTCTACACACGAGTTAGGTCTAACCCAACCCGAAATCGACCTCTTCTGCTATGTGGGCTGGGCTGAACTATGCTAACGGGTCAAGTCGACCTGACCTGACCTGGACCCGACCTACACTGCTACTCTCTAAGCTTCTACTGCAAACAAGTAAGGTCAACCCGACCTGACCTCGACCAGACCTGGGATGAAACTCAGGCATCTTCTTCTTCCTTCTCGCTGTTTCTCTGCAACATAAGGACCGATCATCCCTCCATCTCTGATCCTATGCAAGGCGGAAGTAGTTGCAGCTAGCGGCGGTGGGTGAGTCTCCAGCGGCGGCCGGGAACCTTCTCCCTCCAGTGACAATGGCAACGTTCTAAAAAAGGGCTTCTGCAACCAGAATCCCTAAGCCCTCTTCCTCGAATTTGACTGCGACGACCGACGATGAGGCAACAATGGAGACGGTGAGCACTAGTGGCACCAGCGACAACCGACAACTCTTTCTTCGATTTCGATGACGGTTGCTGTGTCTTCCCTGGGCACGAGCAAGAGGTCTGCAATGGAGATCTTCTTTGTTTAAAAAAACCATCATCTTTCTTCAATCTATATGGCCTAACAGAGATGACCGCCTAGCATTAAGAATAAAACTCAATCTCTTTGTCTCCAAGCAAGCCAAACCCTGATCCATGGCCAACCAATTAGAGATCAAACCACTTCAATCTCTTCTTTCGATTTCTGTAACGAGAAATTCCAACAGCCCTTTAGATCTTCTCTTAGAGAAATACAATCCCGTCTTCTCTTCAGGTGAGATGGCTGCACAAGGGAGAGAGGTTACATCCTCTATCTTTGACAAGAACTGCGACTTCTACCTATTTTCTCTAGATGGTTGCACTGGCGAGAGACGTTAGATCCTCCTCTCTGACACCATCTGCGACTTCTGCCTATCTCTTTTATTCATCGAGAGATCAAACTGGTCCGTCAATCGCAAAACCCCGAGCGATCTTTACCTCGCTCTCATACTACTTGTTCGGAAAAGCGGCGCAATGGAAATACCCATGATCGATGGATCAATCACGATAAACACAAGCAATCACACTATCAAACAGTCACACACATGAACAAAGCAAATTTTACATGGTTTGGTAACCTTGCCTACGTCCACGGAGGAGAGAACTCATCTATCATATTCCTATCTCAATTCCTTCAGGATCTAGGGTTACAGTATATCAATATATATAGTTCTCGCTTTCTTAGTCAATAAGAAGATCCATACATAATGACTAAAATACTCCTAAACATGAACCTCGGTTCTATCTAAACCAGATGATCGATCCGGTTAAACTAGAATACAAGACAAAACCCAACACAAACAATTTTTATGTTACAAGGAAGATAACCCCAATTGAAACTTTAGGTTGAATTGCAGTTCATTATCTTCATCTTGGTTAATTGCTTGACGAAGATTTCTATTTCATTCATTGCATATGATATTAAAGTTATAAGGAATGTTGATTTTTTTTTTTTTTTGGTGCGATAGAGATTTTAATTGGCTCGCTTTGTAATTGCATTATTTAACTTGATGAGGATTTGTACTTTTATTCATTTCGTATGATTTTAACATCACAATTCACAAGGAATGTTAACTTCAGGAACGTTGACTTTTTGTTGGGTAGTTGATTCTTTGGTCGGCATTGTCAATTGGAATAGACAACGCATATATTGTTCATGGTCTCCACCCTTGTACATTTTTTTAAATGAAAGTAACAGAGCCAAAACAATGCATAAACCAGTGACGAGTATGCATATGCTATATCTATATAAAAAATCTGTAATTGGTTTAATTTGTAGTTGCATTATTTTTACGTTGATTCACTGCTTCACAAGGATTTCTATTTATTCATTTCGTATGATGATTTAACATCACAAGAAATGTAGACTTTTTGTTAGGTATCTAGAGATTTTTTGGGAAGGCATTGTCAGTTGGAATAGACAAACCATATACCATCGATGGTCTTCCCATGTCACAGTCCCACACAGCTCAACATGAGCCATCCTAGTACTCTTCCTGCCCATGGACATTTAATTTTAGAGTTTTTACGGGATTCAGGGTTTTAGAATTTTAGGATGTGCCATCTTGAGTTAATATGGAGTTTGACTTATAAGATTAAGATCAGAATTAAATATTTCTGTGTAGTTCTAATTTTCTTCAAGTCAATAAGATTAGGTGGACACTAATTTGTTACTTGTTACTAATTTAAAAGTATTTAGTTTAATCCAAACTCTCATTTAGAAGTTTTCTTCACTCAGCAAGGGGCACATTTGTGCAACAATGGTTTCAAGTAAGAGGCATGGGAAATCTATCCTTTTTTTTTTCTATGCCAGAGATTTTTCACATTTATTTTCCACAAGAAAAAAAGTACAAAAATTAACTAAAATTTCCATAATTTAAGGGAAAAGCATTTTCTATAAGCTATTAAAAGTAATTAATGCAAAAGGAAAAGAAGTACGCATAATTGATTTTCCTCAAACCCTTTGAATTATTAAGATTTGTTCTCTTTTAGGTGAACTTAAGATTTATTAGGAGCCTTTTTAGTTATTTTCTTCTTTGTAGTATGCAGAGATTGATGTAAAAGTTGGACGGAGTAGGTTCTCTATGGAGAATAAAAAAAAAATACACCTCCATAAAATATTATACTTTCCGAAAGTCCATGGCAAGGTTTTTGTCAAAAGAGAACTTAATGATCCATAAAAAGCTAGCTGTTGTCTGCCTATGAGTTCTTTTTTATTTTTTATTTTTGGTCCCCGGCCCAAGGAGTTGAGACTCAACAAAAAGTATATATAAACAAGAAAAAAATTCACTCACATAAAAAAGAATTCCGTGCACTTTAAAAGAGATGACATATCTAGAGTTCTAACCCTTTATTAGTCTTCTTATTGCTAGGGTGAAAGGCTCCTCTTATCCATCTATGGATTTGGTGATACGCATTTGCTGCCTTAGGACGGGTTTAGTGGTTGCTACTTGAGGTATCTGTCCTGTTGGTTGAAATTTCTCAAAAGGATACCCACTTTCTTTAAAAAAAAAATAACAATAATAGTAAGGCTTGTTATGTGGTCTCCTTGAATAGTCATTGTCAATGACGTAGCGTGACCAGTAACGGAATATGATTCCCAACTCCATAAATAACGGCCTATATTCGTCACTGGCCTCTGCCAAGTTCCAATCATGCACAGCTGCACCAAGGCAGCATAGCGATTCCGGATTCGAAGAGTCAAGTGAAGTGAAATAAACAAAAATAAATAAATAAATATATTTATTCATATTATTAAATTTTACTATAGTAAATTTTAGCCTCACATTAAGATTGAGAAATACCCACAAGATTGTATGTTCTACCACAAAAACCAGTATAATTCTACAATGTTATGATGCCTGGAATTCCAGCTTTGATACCTGCATCCCTTTCACACTCTTGTTAATTATAAAGTCTATTGTTAACGAATTGAGTCTAAAATGAAATAAGAATTCAAAATGCTATTAAATTATAAAGTTGATAAATCAAGAGTTAGAATACTTTTAAAATGCTTTTTGAGATATTTCCGACTTAGTTGTCTTTGGATATGGTATTCGCCTTGAAACAATCAAAGTTTAAGCTTTTTCATGCAAATATCCTATGATATCGAATGTTCGGTATTATAAGGGCATGCGATATCGCACATATCACCTTATTTGATATCCTACGGCCGTGCGGTATCCTACCGCTATTATATAGCTATGCAAAAAATATTAATTTTTCGACTATTATGAGGTAAATGTTAGATTTAACACCAATTGTATAGTCAATATCCCTTTTTTTTCTCAACTCTTGTTCATGAGGACCAAGGGTTCCATCTGTCCTCTCCAGTGTTGGACTTAGGATTTTCATGTGGGTAGGGCAGAAAATGGTCAAGTGAAAAGTAAAATCTAACACTGGCTTGAACACATAATTTTTTATTTTTATTTTTAAAGCAAATTAAGTATAAAGAACTCAAATTCTATTACAAATACTCAATCGCAACAAAAACTTTTTAACAACAACAATCATTTTCTCAAGAAATTAGACTTTTATTTAAATCAGTAAAATAAAGATTAAATTAGCAACCACACTACAACAATGATAATAAAATTAGAGAGAGCTCAAAAGAAGTAAAATCATTATCATACGAAAATAATACTCCTTTGATATTTTCCTTAAGATCCTAAGAGTTCATCTATCATACAAATCCAATAAAACTAACATAATCATAATCATCATATCGTGATTCAAGCAAAAAATAAAATTCAAGAAAAACTAATAAGAAAGCAAAACGAAAGTAGCTAAACTAAGATCCAACACATAAATCAAACAAAACACAAGGCAATATGCTTTGGAAAAAAAATTAGAGTATTGGGTCATCGTCATTGAGGAAAAAAAGACAACAAAGTATAAATTACAAAAAATAAAAAATAAAAAATCCATAATTCCAAAATACAAAAAATATATATATATCAATCATAAATCAAACTCATTAGACACAAATATCATATTAGCAAAAGCTAAAAGAACAAAAAACAATAACATTATACAAGCTAGTTACCCAGTGGCAAGAAGCTATATAACCAAAATGCAACCACACTACCAAAATGACTAATATATGAATGGTTTCAATGTATGCTGTGTGAGTTTATAAGAGACAGAAGCTTTATTTGAATGTAGAAAGAGTGACATACATTTTCAAGAAAAATAATACAAATCAGATATTCAATTCATCAAATCCATTTGCAAGAAGGCATTTTGCTTATATCTATTTGATTCGAAGGTAAAAATGGCATCACTATCTTTTATGTGTATATAGATTGAGAGAGAGTGGTGTAGTTGGTGAATCCAAGTGAAGAGGAAAAACAAAAGAAAGAATCTTAGAAGAAAGGCAAGATTGAAAGAGAGAGAGAGAGAGCGCAAGGGGCGTACCCAAGTAGAGATCAGTAGGGGCTAAAATTCTGATCAACTTAGAAACTATAAAAAAAAAAAGAAACCCCATATAATTTTGAATTTTTATTAGTTTTTTATTCTTCTTCATATTTTTTTACATCGAGGCCCCTAGGAAAATTTCATAGGTCCGCCCTTTGTAAGGTGTCATTATGTAGAGGCCAGACTGTCCAAGCCTAAAGTGAAACAAGAAATATGATTGAGAGGAGGGTTTCTAGGTTTCTTGTTCGGAATATAATTGAGACCGATAAAAGGAAACTATATAAAAATTTTCAAACTAGGGTAATGCAATGACACTATTGAAAGGGGGCATGGGCCATTGGGCTGATGCAAACTTTAGGACTCTTTTGGCTTAGAGATGGGGAGACTGGCCGGGGTTAGTGTTACTTGTGTCGGCCACTGTACTCTTCTCCACATTGATAGATATGTATCTTAGTGGGCCCTGCAAGCTGGATATATGAATAAATGCTGTATGCTCAGATTAGAAAATATTCCTCATAGAAAATTATTTTCCTAATAATGTATGATCTCTGTTTTTATAGCCAGTCTCTCCCTCCTAAGCCATCTTACAATTTTCAACCCTTCCCACACCTTCCTCATTTCAGACAAAAATGAACAGCCAAAACCACCCCACCCCACTTCCAGAAACCGCCGAAATTCCACCCAAAACCACCTACAATCCCTGGTCTCCCGGCAACATCTTAAACAAGGCCAAAAACAACTTAGTTTTCAAATCAAAATGGTCAGAACTCAATGGGGCAATGGGGGATTTGGGCACCTATATTCCCATAGTCATGGCCTTGTCACTAGCCAAAGATCTCAACCTTGGCACCACACTCATCTTCACCGGAATCTACAACATCGTAACGGGTATAATCTACGGCGTTCCGATGCCCGTCCAACCCATGAAGTCGATCTCAGCCGTAGCCATCTCCAGCGGCCCGGATTTCTCCATCCCAGAGATCATGACCGCGGGGATCCTCACAGGCGGGGCGCTTTTTTTATTGGGTGTCACAGGTCTCATGAAGCTCGCTTACAATCTCATCCCTCTGCCTGTCGTTAGAGGCGTCCAGCTCTCACAAGGCCTCTCCTTTGCATTGACTGCAGTGAAGTACGTGAGAAAAGAACAGAACTTCTCGAAAGGGAAGGCTGGTGGAGATAGACATTGGTTGGGGCTAGATGGGTTAATACTGGCCCTTGTTAGTGCCTGTTTTATAGTGTTTGTGAATGGTGCTGGTGAAGAGTGCGATGAAAATGAGGGTGGTTTGGATGAAACAAGAGCCAGGAGAAGGAGAAAGCTGTGGAGAATTCTAGTGTCTCTGCCTTCAGCCATCATTGTTTTCCTACTGGGGGTTGTCTTGGCTTTCATCAGAAAGCCTTCAATTGCTAAGGAAATTGAGTTTGGGCCATCCAAAATAGGGCTAGTGAAATTAACAAAGGGTTCATGGAAGACTGGTTTCATCAAAGGTGCAGTACCACAAATCCCTTTATCAGTCCTGAACTCAGTGATTGGAGTTTGCAAATTGTCATCTGATCTCTTTCCAGGGAAGGACTTCTCTGCAACATCGGTATCCGTAAGTGTGGGGCTGATGAATGTGGTGGGGTGTTGGTTCGGCGCAATGCCTATGTGCCATGGGGCTGGAGGGCTCGCAGGGCAGTATAAATTTGGGGGCAGGAGTGGCGGGTGTGTCGTGGTGTTGGGGGCGGCTAAATTGGTGCTGGGATTGGTGTTGGGGAGCTCTCTAGTGAAGGTGTTGGTCCAATTTCCAGTTGGGTTGCTGGGGGTGCTGCTGCTATTTGCTGGGATTGAGCTGGCCATGGCTTCTAAGGACATGAACTCAAAGGAGGAGTCGTTTGTGATGATCGTTTGCACGGCGGTTTCAATGGTGGGATCGAGCGCTGCGCTTGGGTTTGTGTGTGGGATTGCGGTGCACATTCTACTTTGGATGAGGAAGCGAATAAATATCAGCAATCGATGCAGTGTTTGAAGTTCCAATACCAATCACAATAAGATAAATGTTTGAGGTATCATGGCGTTCTAGTTGCTATATAACTCTATGCAGTGTGTGTGTGTTTTTTTTTTCTAGTGTTTTCATTACAATTGATGTTAGGTCAACTGTCAATAAGGGAATGCCTATTATCTTGCAGTTTTCTTGTGAGAGGGGTGCAAGACTTTTGTTACCTTTGTGTTCTTTCACTCTGTTTTCCTTTTTATTGTTATCTCCCTTTAATCCCTTCTCTTTCAATAAAAGAGTTACCATTTCTCATAAAATAAATAAGGGAATGTGTATTCTCTGAGAAGATGGCCCTGCTATGACATACTGGCATAGCATGTAATCGAAAAATCAGTGAGATTATATCCAAGCATAGAAGCATCATCTAGTTTCAGTGAGATTATATCCAAGCATAGAAGCATCATCTAGTTTTAGGTACATTTTCTGTTCATCATGTGCACTTCAAAGGGAAAGGCAGAGCAGTGCATTTTTCCACCAAAAACCTTTTCATTATTCGGTGATCATGCTTTTCCACAATGAAAAGCATCAAAATAAGTAAAATGGTCTCAGTTGAGGAGAACGAGCACTAAATATACTCTAAATTTAATTTCTTCCCCAAACCAACAAAAGGGTAACAAATCAAATGGCCATAGTTTTAAAGAGAGAAGTTTTTTTTTTTTTTTTTTTGTTTTTTTTGGTATCCCAACTATAGGAGCCTGGGCCTCACCTTTGGGTGAGGGAAGTAGACTTCAAAGAGTTAGTAAAGGTCCTCGAGCAATGGGAGCAAATAGAACTTGGGTGAGTTGACACAAGATCCTCTTATGAGGAAAACGTGCTTAGCCAAGATCAAACCCTAGTCAAGCAGGTAAGAACTATCACCTCTTACTAGTAAGGTAAGAGGCAGTTCTTTATGTTGTGAAGTTGCTCGGAATTTTATCGAGCAGGTCTTATGCAGACTACAATAAATTCCTGTTGCTGATTTTCTAACTGCTATTTTATTGTTTAAAGGTCAGTAAAAAGCATTTCTACAATAAACACCTTTGAAACTCTTAGGGGCCTTACCCGATACACAATGTCGCTAGTGGGTGGTGTTGTCTATTCGAAGTTTTACTAATAATCAACATAAGGGGAGTTAGCGAATTCCTCGTCATAAATTAAAAAAAAAAAACAAAGAAAACAACAATGGGACTTCAATCAACAGGACGTGTGCAGCAGAGTCGTGTCCAGCATGGTTTAAATTCTCGGCCGATACCGGTACGATAATTTGAAGTTATCAGTTTTCTGTATTGTCCTAGCAAAATATCCCCAAAATATCGGATAATATCGGCCGATATTTCAAATTATTGGTGTGAACCAATATATCGGCCGATATATCGGTCGATATCTGTCAAAATATCGGCCCACTATTTTTAAAATTCTTTTTTCTTTTGTCCTATTTTCCTTCTTTCTTCCTCCTTTTAAATATATCATATGCCACCTTTTTTCTTCCTCAACACCTATTTCACTTGCAAGGTATCAAAAATACTTTTTTTTTAATCAGTATAGTCTTGAAAATCATATACAAGTCTACTGAGATGAGCATTTTGTATTTTTTTTTAAATTATTTAGATATAGCTTAAAAATGACGATTTTATGCTTTTTTTTATTGTGAGTACCTTTTATTATTTTAAATCAATACATATTGAGGTTAGATCAACTATTTGAGGTTTTAAAAATCAGAATTTTTATTAAAATCTTGTTGATCTTTGTAAAATAATTACTCAAATTTATTATCATTTTAAGTAAATTATAAATATATAGTTGCTTTGTGTTTTACTATACTATCATAATAAAACATGTTATCTTACAAGCGCAAGGCAAAACTTACTTAATGATTGAGTGACGAGTACAAGCTTTATTTTCTTAAATTTCACACTAATAGATAGCTCATAAGTCATAATTACGTTGCATTTTATAAAATTTATGATATTTTAACTTGTTTAGTATATGTATCTAAATTAATTTAATTATAAATAAAATTTATATAGCTTTAGATTAGATAGCAATATATGAACATAACTTAAGGAGTCCAATAATTTGATTTATGATTTATTTTACTGTCATTATGTCATATGTTATGTTAATGTTCATGTTCTTGAATTTTACAACTTACTTGATAATTGAGTGATAAATTGATGGTTGTTGAATAATGAATGATGACTGATAAATAATGATAGGGGTGTAGTTATATATTATACAAGATACAAGTACAAGTGTACAACCACTATATGTAAATTATCAATAAGTTGTATTCTCTAAAATTTCATACTAATTGATAGTTCATATTTCATAAGTCATACTTATGGTTCATATAAAAAAAATCACATTTTTAGACAAGACAGCGATACAAGATATCATAATTTAGGGGGACTGATATTTTGATTTATATATATTACTAATGAAAAAAAACATTGTTTTCCAGCATTTCTAATATTTTGGATATTTTGGATATTTTTTCAAATTTTTTTGGATTAAAAAAAAATTCACACCGCGACGGATCGCGAATCGCGATCGATACCGATACTTTATCGGTTTTTTGGACCGACCGATACCGCGACCGATACCGCAATTTTCATCCATGGTGTCCAGTGGCCTGGCCTCATACGTAGGGGAAATATTTTGATAATAATAAGGGGTTAATTAGAGGTACCTGATTGTTGGATTGATTTGCCTTTTGCCAATGATTCCCTTTCTTGCAACTGAGGAAATAAAGCCAGATTTTGGATCTAAGGTTTCGTGTTGGCATATGATGTGGGCCATGTTGTGATCCAACCCATTTGTTATTGGCACATCAGATCTTGAAAGTAACCCCTGCTCAGCAAGTCAAAAAAATGACTACCTCTGTGTACACACACAAGGAAGAGGACCCATGGATCCAATACTAGGCAATTGAGTGAGAATGTGCCTCCATTGGTCACTCCCTTTATATTTTTTAAATTGAATTTGGTTTAGAATCATATTAATGGGTAAAATTGTGAACCATAGAGAATTGACCCACAATGTAAATTGATGCGACCCTTCAAATCACAGGGTTACTGTGTGCACAAGATATTATAAAGGTGAGGAGTAGAGAAAATAATGTAGAGGTGTGGATGAAAATTGATTTGATCAGATCCTAGGGTGTTTAGTTGGGAATTCATGTTCCATCGCTGTATTTTATTTTGCATTTACAGGGATATAATTTAATGGTCATTTTTGGACTTTACATTTGTGTATTCAATAGCCACTTTTGGAATAAATTTCTTACAACTCCAAAAAGTTTAACTTCATGTAAACAAACAGGCCCTTTGTGCATATTAATGAGCCGAGCTTGGGCTCAGGCTTCGGGTCGCATATAATGCTGACTTAATTCAGTTGAACTTGAGCCAAGTTCTTAAGTCCATTGAACCCTTGCTCGAACTCAGCTTGTTAGTTCTTGGCTCGATTATCGATTTGCTCACACCCTTGACCCGAGTCGTTTAGCTCACAGTCAAGCTGGATCCGACGTAGCCATTTGAGTTTAGCTGTCTCAACTAGTTGACAGCCCCATTATTCTTTCAGGTGTATTTGATTGTTGATGTTCTTTTCTTTGGCATTTGTTAATACTTTCTTCTTGGGTCATCTTCGCCTATTTTACATATATATGCATAGCTTGTAATTAATTGATGAGTCAGATTAGTGGTGTAATTAGGCAATCCAACAGGTGGAGCTTGGTGGCTTTGGATAATCAAATTACAACTAAAAAATTCAATTGGTGGCCATACATCTCTGAGGACCTTTTTACCTTGCATCACAATATAATCTCAATTCCACAGTGGAACTTATTTCTGGAATGGGCAATTTGTTGGATCCAAGTCAATCAACAACCTTTACCGAAAAAGAAAGTCAATCACACAACACTCGCCTTGTCGAGCACTTTTCTCCAATAGAAACCAATGGAAGAGAGGGGCGCACCAACGCTGTTTATATGTGTGGAGTAAAGATAGGTGGACGTCATGTCACGCACGACAAAAAAATAGCATATGTTAAAGTGCTTTAATTATATGGAAAGTATTTTTATACACCTGGAAGATCTTTTTATGAGGCCACTGTAGATTTCATTTAGGGATAGAATCAAAGAGATGAAAAGATTTATGTGGGACTATCTTAAATATTAAGTTTGACTCCAATCATATGTTTCTACCTCCTTCATCCATGGCCCACAAATTTAGTCCATTCAGATTAATGCACAGTTAATCCAACATTTTAGTAAATTCATATTTGACTGAAACTTTGGAGGGATGACTATCGGAAGATCCATGTATTTTGCAAGATTTAAATTGGGGGATAGCTGGGCTCCATCTATACTTCCCACAAAGCAGTGATGAGAAATAGTTCTCATAGGATTATTTCCCTATGTTAAAATAAACGTGATATTTAGAGTGGTCTTACATATATCTTTTATTTTCTCATGGTCCCATCTCCAATGAGTCTCCTAAAAAGTTCTCCTCACAAGATCAAAGCCCATTGAAGTAAAGCAAAGCAAAGAGAGAGCTGTGAGGGGTGTCATGCCAAGCACTATAAAGTTCTCTTTTTAAAAAAGTATTTTAAGAAATCATATAGGGTTTTTGTCACAACCCGAGCCCAGAAATCGGGGGTTAGCGAAAAGCCAAACCAGTGATACACGTACTCCCGTGCACGTACATCCAAACCCAGTCCAAATACACGCACACAAGGGATCTAACACGTGCGAAGCAAGCGAACGCGGAAACTGTAGATATCATAGCAAGTACAAACAAAGAGAACGAGTGGAAAACCAAATGCGAAATGGGAAAAAGACGTAGATAACACACACAGATATCAAACCAAATACAAGACTAAGTACACACCAAAAACACATGATGTACAAAATATAATACAGAGAACAAAGTCCAAAGTATAAAATACAAAATCTCCAAGAAACCAGAACACTGGTGATATGCAGGAACGCACGCGGCAGAAGTGATCAAGCCCACTCTGCCATACCGGAGGGTGTCTCTAGGTCCTGCCCTACAGTCTCTTCGACCGCCAGGGAGCCGGACAAGGGATCTGTGCCTGCAACACCACAGACAACTCAATGAATACAACGATTCAGCAAATATAAGTAACAGAGACGAAACACTCATAGTATCAAAGTGAATAAGGACAGAAGATTAAATACAGAGTTTCATATTAGTATGCTAAGCAAATCGTGCATAGAAGTAAAGCATGATAATGAATCAAAACATAGAAATACTAAACTAAGTGGCTACTACATTAACCATATTCTCTCACATAGAGAGCAGACAGATGAGAACACCACTAACCTGGCCATGGGTACAAGTGGGTCTCAGTTTCCTGGGTTCCGGAGTCCCAAGACAAAGCTACGCTGCAGTGATACAGAGAACAGAGAACCAAGACAGAGGTAACCCTGTCGGGCATCCTAGGGCTGAGGCTGAGTAGAGCCAGACTAATACCAATCAAATCAAATCGAAAAGAAGGGAGATTTTCCGCTTTGGACTTACCGACAGCAAAGGCCGGATCTTATCCTTACGTATAAATCTCTGGGCAAAGCCACTTGGGAATACCCAGTGAAGCATAGATGTACAAAGCTAGAAGTATACAAGCATAGCGTAAAATGAGTCAAAGCACTGCGTAGATCAAAGCATTGTACAGATTGAAGAATAAAACAATTATACAGAAAAAAAGCAAAATGATCTCGTCATGCATAAACATAGATCAGCAGAATAGAGAGCAAAACTGTAAGCAATATGCAATGCATCTCAGATTAACACGGAATCAAGGGTAATTACAAGCCAACTCAAATCTAGTTGTTCACTGTCACTAACCGTGCATGATGATGGAGTTTTAAGTTATTCGATGCATCGTTGCCATCAAAATGTTGCAATGTAATTCTCACGTGCACCGAAGTCCCTTAAACCAACACCCATGGGGAGGTGCTTAACAGTAAACCAACGCTCACATGAATGAGTCACAGCCTAACAGACTATTCATGCGGTCCAAGGAATCCATTAGGCCGGTTTATATGAGTGGTTACCTGTATATAAGCCTTACAAGGTCACACCATTAGCCTAAGTTTAATTTCAAACTTTTTCCAAGTCTTACGGCTTAGCCGTGGGTGACCTACGGCTTAGCCGTCGACAGCTTACGGCCTAGCCGTAAGATGCACAACGGCTTAGCCGTGGTTTCCTTCAGAACACGGCTAAACTGATCATCTTCTACTTCTGATCTGATACCTTTTTACGGTTGAGCTACGGTGGAGTCCACGGCTTAGCCGTAACTTCACCGTAAGAGTACTGGAATCAGAAAGTTTCGACTGATCAGAGTGCTAATTCACGGCTGGGTCACGGTTAGCTTACGGCTCAGCTGTAGAACAATTTATGGTTTAGCCGTAGCCTAGCCGTTGTAACGACCCAGTCCCAAAAAGTACATGTAAATGAAAGAATATAAGTAATAATCCGTCCTAAACTGTCGAGGCGCCTTGGCGTGGCTCACTGGCAAGGAGCAGGAGCGGTGAAGCCGTACGGCCTTGTCCAGGTTCGAGTCCCCCCAGGGACAAAATCCCCGCTGCGTACTCTGATAGTCCAGTTAGGTGGAACAATACCTCGCACAGGGTCTACCTGTGGAGGCGCCTTTTGAGGACAAAACCGTGAGGACTTCCATAAAAAACTATAAAGTTAAGCGTGCTCGAGTCAGAGCAATTTCAGGATGGGTGACCTCCTGGGAAGTCCGAAGCGGACAATACCTCGATGGTGCGGGGCGGGTTGTTACAGATGGTATTAGAGAAGGGGATGGCTCTCCTCTGAGTGGTGGAGGGTGAGGCCGTTAGGCTGGACCCCTTGGGGACCGCTCGAATCCTGCTTCCCTCTCGAATCCTGCCCTCCACAAATAGGAGGGGGGAACGAAGGAGGAGGAACGAAGTCCCACATCGCTTATGAGGCCGTCTTCGGTCCGACATTGTGCTAGATATGTGGATATGGGGACATATCCGGCGGAAGCTGGTGGGCCTGTAACGACCCAGTCCCAAAAAGTACATGTAAATGAAAGAATATAAGTAATAATCCGTCCTAAACTGTCGAGGCGCCTTGGCGTGGCTCACTGGCAAGGAGCAGGAGCGGTGAAGCCGTACGGCCTTGTCCAGGTTCGAGTCCCCCCAGGGACAAAATCCCCGCTGCGTACTCTGATAGTCCAGTTAGGTGGAACAATACCTCGCACAGGGTCTACCTGTGGAGGCGCCTTTTGAGGACAAAACCGTGAGGACTTCCATAAAAAACTATAAAGTTAAGCGTGCTCGAGTCAGAGCAATTTCAGGATGGGTGACCTCCTGGGAAGTCCGAAGCGGACAATACCTCGATGGTGCGGGGCGGGTTGTTACAGCCGTAGAACAAAATTCAAAATTGGAGAAAAAGAATTGAAGAACCCACTTACCTCAAAGCACAGACAGAGAAGAGGGAGAGAGAGAACCCAATCGAAATGGGTGGAAAGTCCCAACACCAACCCAGAGAGGAAAAGAAGTGAAGAGAAGAGAGAATGGATGTGGAGCTCTCCCTGGAGTTTGCTGCATGCACGTTGAAGGAAATGAGCAGGGAGAGAAGACATCTTGCTGTTGACTCATTATATAGTTTTGGAGTTTAAAACAAAGTCTAATGAGTTTAAGCTATTTACGATTCAAGTCACATGAGGGTCCAACTCCTCCAATTGACTCTGAATAGGTCTGAGACAGTTACGGAAAATAACGAGCTCAACAAAATACACATGCTGACACCAAGATGATGCAAATATGATGCATTCAAAGCAATTGCAAAATTACGAAAAAGTGCTTAGAACCTATCCCATCCCAGGTCAAAGGCTATTCAACTACCTATCCAAGATCCAAAACCAAGCCCAAAAGAAATAAACAACACAAAAACACACTAATGAGCCACTAAACCGGCTCAAAGGGGATCGGAGTGTTACAATTTTGGAAGTCTCCTACCTAATCCTATCCTAAAAATACTACACATCTTCAACCAACCAATCAAATCTTCTTTCAGTTCAAATTCAAATAATGCAACGTCCAAACCCGAACTGATCCTAATTTACTATAATTAATTTTATTTTACTCTAATTAATGCATAATTTAGAGTAATCCAACTCAACTCCCTTGGGTTTGGGATCATGGATAGGTGGTTGGGTTGGATTCGAACCTTATTTAGATAGCCAAGACCTTCTCGTAATTTAAAGTTGCAAGGTTTTGCATTATTAAAGCATCATATTAATTGCATCAAATGTATTTCATCTTGTGAGTCATCTTTCATGTTTGGCCCAGCTCAATTCGGATCCATTTTAGCCCAATTGAAGTCTAATTGACTCAAACTATAAAATCTATAAAACCAAGTGGACTTGCTTGTAATTTCCAGAAAAGTTGGATTTACAACAAACTTAACCACCTCATTTTCCCTTTCAATCTCTAATCTCTACTAGAACTCCATCTCCTTCCTTCTCTCTGACTCTTTATCCATTAACTCAAACTTTTGGAGCCATACATGCAAGAGGAATAGGTTTCATCCTCCTCTTTCTTTCTCTCTGTGTGTTTTACTTTCCCTGGAAACCTCCAATTCTTCATCTCCTTTTTCATCTTCTTCTCTATAGCCCTCTAAGATAAGGATTCTAACCCCATTTCTTATCTTTAGGGTCCATAGAGTCAAGGAGAATCAATTATGCAATATGCATTCAACCCACACCCATTTCTCCTTTTGCATGTAGTATGGTCACTTCTATTGAGGACTTCTCCACCATCAAACCAAAGAAGAAGCTTGTTTTGAGGTAAAACACTAAGATAAGACAAGTATGAGAGTACATCTAACTACATGCATGTTTTCTTATGTTGATTCTTGAAGAACTCCATGTCAATGTTAAGTTACAACTCTTTTACAGTTAATTTTAAGTATGTATAATGTTTATGAGTTAATGAATGTAATTTGTGAATGAATAATGGGATTAGGTGAAGGAGAACCCAATTATAATGAAATGTGAACTTAATTGGAGCAGAGAAAATTCATAGTGGAAACAAGTTGGGAAAGTTTTGTAGTGAACTTTTGTTTTAGAATTGCTTCAAAAAATCTGAAGCTTATGGCTTAAACTACGGCTAGCTTTCCAAAGAGCTAAAACATGATAAAAACAAAGAGTTGAATTTTTCTTTTGCAGCTAACCTCACAGCTAAGCTATAAAATACATTATGGCTAAGTAGTAGCCAAACTGTGGCTAAGATGTAGACTTCCTACGGCTAAGCCGTAGGTTAAGTTATGGTTGAGCCGTGACTGCGGGTAGAGATATAAATTGTGCTGTGCCGTGCTGGCCGCTGGCAGGACTCAGCCCAACACGGCCCACTGGCACAACTCGTTCTTGCCGTGCCTAGGCCGTGCCAAGCCGCCCCATTGTGCCATCTGTCTAATGTTCCATGCTTTCATTTTTTTAGGGTTTCAGGTTAAAAAATTTAAAAGATATATACATAGAAGAAAATGACATACAAATTTAAGTAGTTTGAGCAAACTTAACCTGTTCCACTAAAAAAAATATTTTAATTTATTTTATTGAAGGTTTTTCCATATGATTACCTTCAATACTTTTGTGGTTTTTATAGATAATAAAAAATAAAAAGGAAAAGACTACATTCTTTTATATTTACAGTAAAAAGAAAAGAGAAAATATAGACTACAAAAAAAGGGCCATTATATGGTAAAACGAGCCGTGCCTCGTACCGTGCCGTTCTGTGCCTGGAGTCGTGCCATGCTGTGCCGTGCTTACAAGCCTGGTAGCCTTGGCCTAACTCATGGGCCGTGCCTATCGTGCTGTGCTGTTGACTGTGCCGGGCAGAGCGGGGCCGCATGGACTATCATGTTGGGCCGTGCCGGGCCATGTTGGGCTAGCCCATTTTACATCTCTAACTGTGAGAAAATTTTGTGAACCATAGCTAAGACATAGGAACACATAAAACTTAGGCAAAATTAGTGTCATCCAAAGGCCATGTAGGGCTTTAGAAGTAATACATTTATCTCAAAGAAATTAGCCCAATGGTAATTAAATACTAAGGAGGAAGAGTGTAGAGCTGTCACCCATCCTCTCTTGATTTTTCATTTGTTTCCCGACGTCACGTCATGGGTGTTGACATAAGTAGTGGTGTTCATTGCCTATATAATGTAACACTAAGATTTTGGTAATACATTGACACCAGATATTTTATGAATACGCCGTATTGAATGACTACGGAAACATGGATTATCTTAGCATAAGGTTGGCTAGTAAATATCCTTGTAACATTGCAATTCAAATACATTCATATTGTTTAAGTAAACTTTCCCCTCAACATTATTAAATCTTGTACCTATTCTTCTTAGTGAACCTTAAGGCAAAATCGGAGACGGAGCTTTTACTGAGTACAAGCCCGTAAACCAAAACATGGGTAACAAAGGTTGAGAGGGTTTGAGTTCTATTAGCTCATTTAAGTATGCACTATTTGATTATCAATTACTATGTTTAATTCCAACTTTCATGATTAAATGCTATCTCAAAATTAATATACGCTTTTGTATAAGTATGAGTCGATCACTATGTATGATAAATATGAAAATATGAATTCCGATCGTCTTGAGACCATTGGGTCGGCATTACTTAACTTATACTCATTGAAGGTTCAACGGAACTGAATGAGGGTATTTTATATGTTACATACTACCGTAGTAATATGAAGAGTTGGTTGGCGCTCTTAGGATAGTTAGACGGTCTTCGCCTAACCGCTAGTAATTTCCCACTGTATGATACGCTATCTTTCTAAAGAGAATATAACCATGTGGATGCCAAATAGTATGTGATTATATTTCCATTTATGATTTGCTACAATATGCCTAGCTTCTGTTATTGCTCTCTTTTAATCAATATGTTTTCTAAATCAATTGATACATGATGATAGTCTTATATATCCTTATATTTATTTAACCGTCATATTAAAAGTGCTACCCTTGATGCTACAGGTACAGAACTCAATACCAGTACGACAGTCAACGTTGCCCCGGAGGGAACCTCAACGGTACCTCACGGTGTAGATGAGTAGAATGAGGATGATGTCTTTTATTAGTCATCTAACGTAGGGCGTCATAAGGTTCCTTTTTGGATTACATAAAGAGTAGATCATGCCATCATCATTTTGCTATTTTAGAGCCATAGATTGATGGACATATTATTTTAGGTTTTATATCTATTTATCTATTGTCTGTATATTGTGTGCATGTGGATGGATAAATTAACATGCCTTGGATTATATTAACAAATGAATGTAGTTTTACTAGTTTCTTTGATATATATATATATATAGGTGAATTCTCCAGGTTTCCATTTAGTTATGCAAAATGATTACTACGTATTTAAGGATATTCTCCATACGTACTTATGGAATCACCCTTGTAATAGTTCATACGTGTCTTCACATGGCACGGATTACTACGGGTAACGTGTTCCATACCTCGGGATCCATCCTAATCTCCAATTCTTAGGTTCGGAGCGTGAAAAATAATAATCATTATCTCTCATTCAAAAAAAAATTCAAATCTCCAATCTTTAAATATCTCACAAACGTAGGGTGCTATCTATCACAAACAAACATAATAATCTTCCCTTGCCGTTGCCACCTCCAATCACAATTTCGTAATGGTGCACTTTCAAATGATAGGCATTATTGCTTCGCTAAGTGACATGAGACGTTGACACCAAGTATTTACATGCTAATGTATAAACAACTTGATTGGCTGAAATAAATGCACAAGTGGTAATAGTAGCCAATGGTAGCCAATCATGGTGTTGACACATTAGAATGTAAATGCTTTGTATCAACATCTCATGTCACCATAATATTACTGATGTAAGCTCTTTGTTCGGTGTATTGAACCCATAATTGTTGGGCTAGAAATATATCCAATAGAGACTAATGTCAGAGATTAATATTTCTTTTTTTGTTTGATGACTTAGAAAAGGTGAGGATTTTTAATATTTTGATTGGTAGCTTGGACTTTTATTGGTGAATTGGAATTATATTTTTTTAGCAAAAACAATTAAATTATATTAAAAAAAAGGCAAACCCTCTCTGTTAAAATCTCTGTTTCAAGGCTCTAAAGAGTAACTAAAATTAGATGTTCCTACTAAAAGGTGCACGTCATCCTATAGACTTACATAAAATTTTCTTACTTTACCTCCAATCCATATATATGATCCTCTAAAATCTATTCTTATCTTTAAGCCCTTCTTATCAGTTATTTGTTTTAATATTTTTAAGATTTTTGAATTGAAGTCCTTTCTCTAAATCCTTTGATAACTGATGTGGTGAAAAGTGATGAATTTGATTTAATACATTTAGAAATTTTATTTATTGAATCGACTTATTCTTTAATATGTTGATGAATCTATTATAAATAATGTGAGGTTTCATTTTGAAAGCTGCTAAAACAACACCTGAAATTATTCAATTTCCATAGCATTAAAAATAAATAAATAATCTCCAAAATGCCCCCACCCCTTCTCTTCCAACACACCTTCTCTCTCCCTCCCTCCTCTCTCATTCCATCCCCCACCTTCCCCTTGGACCAACAACAAGCTCCGACAGCAGAAGGGGACTCCACTCCCCTCCCCTCCCTCTTCTTGTTCCTTCACCTCTTCCTCTCTCTGTTCTCTCTCTTTCCCTCTCCCTCCCTTTCTTCTCCCTTTCCCCGCAACATCTCCTTGATAGCCACTAGAGCTTGTCACCGGCCTTAGGGGGAGTGGGGAAGGGGAGGAGAGAGGAGGGAGGGAGGGAGAAGGTGTGTAGGGAGAGAAGGGGGTGGAGGTATTTTAGAAATTTTTTATTTTTTCTATTTTTTAATGTTGGGTATACTGAGCAATTTTCGGCATTGTTTTAGCAACTCTCTTTCATTTTCCATGTGGGTTGTCTTTTCACACATGCCCGTACATTTATTTGATATTATATATTTTCTCTTTTTCATTGATTGATAATAGAGTTTAACATTCATTCAATATGGCATATCTAGCAAGATGACTATATTATTTTTATGTTGTAGACCGAGGTTGGAAGCTTACAATGTGAGTTTTTGTTTCAATTGAAAAAAAAGAAAATTCAAAATTGATAGATACTGGATTTATTTCTGTTAGAATTATCTTTTGTCTATAATATCTCAAAAAATTCTTCTAAATTAATTTTTTATTTTGAGCTTGGGCTTAGCATAGGTCTTTCTTGATAGCACAGGCCTTTCTTGCAAGATATCAAGAAAGATCAAGGGTTTTATTTTCTTGATTTCTATTTGATTTGTTTGGAGTGGATGGACCACTGATTTATGTTACAAAAATAGGTAGTTTCGAGCTTCCTAAACATGAGCAAGGGGGAATCCTTCAAACTTAGGGTATCAAACTTGAAGTCTTTCACAATTAGCTTAAAATTTTACTATTAATTTATTATTTATATATTAAGGATTTTATTAAAAAAATTATGCAAGAGGACCCCCAAACCATAAACCTCACTCGAGGTGTGGAGGTGACCACTCCGATGTTTTTTTTCTTTTGCATCTAATCGGTGGGCATCGAACTTGCTGCTCAATTCTCCCTTGTTACACGAAAACTGCTCAATTCTCCCTTGTTACACGAAAACTATCATTTATTGTTTGATGCTGATCCATCTAAGTGCTTTTTGTTGCTAACATGTGCGGATTATCTTTATTTTACTCTAGTTCGCTCTTCCTTAACACCATATCTCATCTCTGGCTGCTCTAGATAAAAAGAGACCCCTGCATCTTAATTTTGAGCCCTTACAATAATGGCTTGCCTTGGATCATTTATCACCTACTAGGCATATTGATCCCCAATGTTGGCATATCGGACTACTCTTGTCTCATAATGTTGTTATTAGAATGGGTTCTTTCAATGTACATCCATGTAACACTCCGACCTTAATTAAGCTGGTCTAGTGACTAATTGATTCCGTTATTAGTGATTTTCAAACGAATTCGTTTACTTCATGCTATTTTGTCTTTTTGAGTCATGTTTCGGGTCATGGATAGGTAGTTGGGTTGAGTTTAACCTAAATTAGGTAGATACGAGCCATTTTTCAAAATTTTTAAACTTTTTATGGGTACGTCATGTAATACTCCAACCCAACTTAATCCGGATTAGCGATTAATAAATGCTTGATTAGTTGTTAAATGTGTTTTGGTTTTGGTTTTGTTTTGTTTTGGGTATTGGATAAATAGATGGGTTGAGTTTGATCAGGTTTAGGTAGACTTGAGCCCTTTTTCGTAATTTTTGCTTTTGTCGGGCATTATCAGTTTTGCATCATCTTGGTGTCAACACGTGTATTGCGTCAAACTCGTTAAATCTCATAACTTACTCGTATGCAAACGACTTCGTTTGTTTCCGTTGGACCGTTAATTGACTCGAACTGTAAATTGTGTAAACGCTTGGACTTTCTTGAAAAATCGTTCATCTTTATCTTATATTAAGCCAACCACTGCCTCTTTTCTTCCTTCCTTCTTCAACGTCTCTTGCTCTCTTCTCTCTCGTTCTTCTTTCTTTCTTCTTATTCTTTTTCCTTCTTGATCAAGCTTAGGAGGAGAGTTGTGCACTTGTCATCTTCTTGTGTATTTTAAGGTATGTTTTGTGTTCTCGCTGTGTTTCTCCCGTTTCTCCTTCTTCTCACATCAGTCACTGTGCCTATCCTCATATCCCTTTCATTTCTTGCATGCATGACGAGTAGAATTGTGTTTGGACAGCGGATTGAGCCTAAGAACAACTACGCGTGTGAGAAATCCGTTTGAGGCAAGTAAAGTACAATTCGATTAAACACTTGTTGGTAGTGATTTGATTGTGTTTCCTCTTATTGTTCTTGCATGATTTATTATTGTATAGCCCTATTAAGTAAGATGTGATGTTGTTATTCCCTTACAGTTACAGAAAGCGTCATTGCAGTTGTTCTGTAACAGGTTCAGGAAATCGACCCAGCGTAGTCACAGCTAAGCCGTAAACTGTACTACAGTTGAGCCATAAACTGAACTACGGCTAAGCTGTAAACCCAGCTGTGACTTAGCTGCAGATCAATACAGGGTGACAAATCGAAACAGCTGTGAGTTGGCATTTTGCTACTCTTCTTTGCTGCTCTTCTACGGTCCAGCTACGACTAAGCCGTGAAGTGTTCTACGGCTAAGCCGTACCCTCGCCGTGGCTGAGCCGTAGAATAGAACAGGGTTAAGCCGTATGCCCACTGAGAAATGACGTGAATGGTAGGTTTAATATCGAGACTATGTAGGGCCTTCGAGTTAGAATGTAGGCGACTCGAACTTGCCCAACGGAAGTAAAATATCACATGAATGGTCCTTAGGGCTGTGACTCATTCATGTGTGTTATTCAGCTGTTAAGCACCTCCCCATGGGTGTTGGTTTAAGGGACTTTGATACACTTTTCTCGATAGAGTGCAACACACCTTATGTGAACAACTGTGTATCGAATAACTTAAAACTACATCAGCATGCATGGTTAGAAACACTAGACAACTAGATTAGGGTTGGCTCATCAACAACCTTGATTCCTTAATGGTAATATGAGTTGCATTGCATATTGATCTCAGTTTTACTTTCCTAATCACGTGGTAAGTGTTCTGCGCTGGGGCAACGATTGGTTAATCCCCGAGGGCTCTGTCCATGGTATATCCCAGGCAAAAACAACTGACTCCATGTTCTTATCCTTGTATTGATTGGGAATTATTACAACTAGATTTCAAGCCTTGAGTTCACACTTGATCTTAGTGTGATGCATATATTACTATATTGTTTGTTGTGATACGACCTGATATTGCTTGACCGATTGACATGGGCACCGATTGATGTGCATCACATGATTTGACTAATTTGGTATATTTGGCACTACTTTGCCTCAGCTTCAAGATACCCGACGTGGTTATTTTGGCGTAGACTGTTTACCGCCTCTGCAGAGTGCTACCGTCCTGGGATTCCGGACCCCAGGAACTAGAGACCCATTCGTACCCTGGCCCGGTCGATGGTGTTCTCGTACTGACTGCTCTTGTAAGGGAGAATATAGCAAATGTAGTAGCCACCTTGACAGTACATCTGTTTATGATTCTAATAGCATGCCTATTCATATGCATGATTTGCCTAGTATACGAACATGCCCACTATGGATCTTTGCATGTTAACTATCCTGATAATTGATAGATACGACGCGTGTTAACCTATTGCTGCTTATCCTTTGCTGAGTCATTGTACTCATTAGTTGTTCTTGGTCTTGCAGGCTCGGATCCCTCTCCCAACCCCTCGTCGGTCAGTCAAACTTCAGGAGAGGCACACGAGGCTCCGTCTGGGCTAGTGGAGTGGAGTTGATCCATTCCCTGGAGAGCAGTTTGCATTATATTAGTTTTTGTTGGGTTGTAGAAAGTGGTATTGATTTTTGGTTTGTACTCAGGGTTTGGGTCACACATGTATTTTGATTCCCATGACTGTTTACCCCTACTTTGATGTACATGTTGTAAATCTGTTTCATCTTTTGCAATCACTGCTCCTTTGTATTTCTTTGTGTTATGCAATGATACTTACATCTTCCGCGTACTCTTTGTTTGTACGTGTGAATGATCCCTTATGTGCGTCAATTTGGGCTAGGTCTAGGTGTGCGTGGATGGGAGTACGTGTATTACTGGTAAGGTTTTAACTAACTTTCGATTTCGGGGCTTGGGTTGTGACACATCATTCATCCATCATATTGAAGTCAGCACAGGTGTTTTGTCAAGCTTGATAACTTCCATAACTGAGTCGAATGCAACTGGAGTCATTTGATGTCGTTGGTCATGCATTTGACTTAAATTGTAATTTCCCTAAAGAATTTGGGCTTCCTTATAAACCTTAAAAAATATATATCTCACCTAACCTATCGAGCTTGTCTCTTGTATCTCACTGCATGCAAGTCGTCTCCAAAGTCAATGTCTTTTTCTTCTTCTTCTTTTTCTTCTCCTTTTTCTTAATCTCTGAGCACTCCTCCGCATCTTTTTATTCTAATCCATCGTTAAGGTAAGTGTTTTGTTTTCCGTTATAGCTTCCTTGAATCTCGAGGCTTCCTATTTCACTGATTGCATGCACGCATTTCTTTCTTCATTATTGCATGCATGGCTAGTAGGTCTAAAACTACCCAAATTGAGCCAAAGGAAGAATTCATTATTTGAAAAGCTTAATTGAGGCAAGTATAGGCAAATTTTGAATGAATACATGTTTTTACACCTTGCTTGTGATGAGTTTTACAAATCTTTCAAGTTTCATATGTTTTACAGCCGTTTTATTGTCTTTCTGTCTTCCTTGTTTGAATTCCAAGTATTGTAATGAAACCCAAGTTCTATAACGAAATCAAATTGATCTAAAACATCTGAAGCTTACAGCCACGCTGTAGGTCTTCCTTGACTCAAACCCCAGAGAGCAAAAAAAATTAGGACTTGCACTACGACCATGCTACGGTTAAGCCGTAAAATGCACTACAGCTAAGTTGTAACTTAGCCGTGGCTCAATAGTAAGTCATTTCACAGCTTGAATACCTAAGAGTGAGAAAACTTGAGATTCTTCTATGGCTAAGCCATGGTCAAGCCGTAAAATGTGATACAGCTAAGCTATAATCAAACCGTAGCTCAACCGTAGAGCAAATACGGATAAGCCGTAAGACGAATTGCGGTTCAACCGTAGCTCAACCTTAATTGCGGAGCAATTTGGGTAACTACAGGTAAGCCGTAGTGCATATTATGGCTAAGCCATAAAATGCCTACGACTAAGTCGTAAGTCACCCACGGCTAAGCCATAAGGCCACAAAAAATTAAAGATAATTGAGGCACTATTAAAAGACCTTGTAGGGCCTTAGTTCTTTAATCCCTTTATTCTATTAACTTGTCTAATGGAATAATTGAATATCATAAATGATCTTGAGGGTTGGGATTCATTTATGTATGTTGTCCAATTGTTAAGCACTGTAACACTCCGATCCAACTTAATCCCGTTTAACGTTTAATTAATATTTTTTTGATCATTTTCTAGCGAATTCATTATATGCATGTCGTTTTATCTTTTTGAGTTTTGTTTTAGGTCATGGATAAGTAGTTAGGTTGAGTTTAACCTAGATTAGGTATACATGAGCCATTTTTCATAATTTTAGATTTTGTATGATTTCTTCATTCATACATCATCTTGGTGTCATCACGTGTCTCTCGTCACGCTTGTTAATTTCTAAAACTGACTCGCATGCAAATAACTTCGTTTGTTCCCATTGGATGTTTAGTTGACTCAAATTGAAATTCCCTTAAAATACAAGGACTTTCTTATAAAGTCCACTTTATCCTTATCTTATATACAGAATGCACTGACTCATCTTCTTTCTTCTCTCTTTCTCTCAACGTCGGTTTCTTCTTCTCTTACCCTCAATGACTTCTTCTTGGCTGTTCTTCTTCACGTCGTTGAAATGATCCTTGCACCCACTTCACGGTTCATCACTTGTGTGCACTCAGGTAAACTTGTTGGACTTCTCACGTTTTAGGCTCTAGCGATCTCTTCATGCACGTGCATGCACTGATCTTCTTTTCCTTTTTGCATGCATGGATACTAGGTTGCATATAGACATCAAATTTGAGCCAAAGGACAACAATTAACTTGACAAAGCTCAATTGAGGTAAGTATTAGCACGTTAAGAATGAACACATGTTGGTATATATATGATTGCTATTAATCTTCTTCATCTTTCATGTTTTCTGTAGTTTACAGCCGTTTTGTGTTTGATTACACACATTTCTTCTCTCTGTGTCCAACCTTGTTCAATTTCTGTTTGGTATGTAACAGGTTTAAATCGTGACATTTCTGAAGCTTCACGACTCACTTTCCAGAGAACTGTAAAACCTGATTTTACCCTACGATCAGGCTACGGCTAAGCCATAGAATGTACTACGGCTAAGCCGTAAGCTAGCCGTGACCCAACCGTAGGTCAAGCTACGGCTTGATGTCTAGAGAGCTGAAAATCAGAGAAACCTTCTACGATTCAGCTACAGCTAAGTTGTATGGCGTGCTACGGCTAAGCCGTACCCTCCCATAGCTCAACCTAGAACAAGCACGGCCCAGCCGTAGGAGCATGCACTGTACAACTGTGGCTAGCCACAAATGCGGAATAGGTTTTGGAGAACCATGGCTGAGTCGTAGTGCATAATATGGCTAAGCCATAGGTCACCCACGGCTAAGCCGTGAGATCTTTGAAAAGTAAGAGAAAATAGGTATGTAAGAGACCTTTAGGGCTTTCATGTTGGAATTTAGGTAACCCTTAACTTGTCCAATGGAATATGGGAATAACATGAGTGGTCTTAAGGGCTGTAACTCATTCATGTGTGTTGTCTAGTTGTTAAGCACCTCCTCATGGGTGTTAGTTTAAGGGACTCCGATACCCCTTTTTGATACAGTGCAACAATAAGAAAAAGATAATTGTGTATCGGATAACTTAAAACTACATCATCATGCACGGTTAAAAACACTGGATGACTAGATTTCGGGTTGGATAGTACATTGTCTTGATTCTATCAATTTGGATTGCATGGCATATTGGACGACGATTATTGTCCTCCACTTTTATGTATAGATTGAATGATCATTAGAAGTCTCTTCGATATTGTATGAATTAGCTTTGCTTGATATGTCTTTTCCATGTACATTGGTATTGTTATTGATATTAATTTGAGTATGAATTGAATTGAACGCCACTGTATGACTTGCATGTTTTATTCAAGTCCAAGTATATAAATCGAAATGGTCAGACACTACTCAGCCTCAGCCTTATGATACTTGGCGGGGTTGACTTCGGCGTAGTATGTATGTTGCCACTACAGTGTGTTCATGTATTGGGGCTTTTGGACTCCAAGAAACCTGAGATCCATTCGTACCCTGGCCCGGTCGATGGTATTCTCTTCTTGTATAGATCCCTAAAGGGATGAATGGTAAATGTAGTAGCCACATAGTACAGTACATCCATGCATTGATTCTTATAGCATGCTTTATTCTAATGCACAACTTGTCTAGTACTCTAAATTGAACTCTAAGCAATATTACCTGTTAAGAATTCTTTTAGACACAATGCGTGTTACCTTATTGTTGCTTATGCTTTGTTGAATCGTTATGTTCACTAGTTGTCCTTGGTGTTGCAGGCTCAGATCCTGCTGCCAACTCCTCGTCGGTCAGTAAGACTCCAAAGGAGACTGTAGAAACCCCATCAAGGCTAGAGGAGTGGATGTGATCACTCCACCGGAGAACGGCATGGCATGCTAGGCTTCCTTAGGATTTTTTGTGGGATGCATTATGTTTCTGTCTTAGAGTTGTTAACTCCTTGCCTTTTTGGTGTCTGGTCATGTGAAAAATTATTCTTTCACTCTTATAAAGATAGGATTTCCTTTGTTTGTATAATGTGTAATTATGTAATTAATGTAATATTTCGTCATATTGTTTAGGTTCGTGTATCCTCCTTTCATGAAATGATACTTACAGCTTCCGCGTACACGGTGTTTGCACGTGTGAGTTTCCCTTGTACGTGTGCATTTAAACGGAGTCTAAGTGTGTATGCACGGAAGTATGTGTGTCACTGATTAGGTTTAAACTTAATCCCCGATTTCTTAGGCTCGGGTTGTGACAAGCACCTCCCCATGGGTGTTGGTTTAAGGGACTTCGATACACATTCCCAATACAATGTGACATCAAAATAAGGACAAATATATATCGAATAACTTAAAACTACACCAACATGCACGTTAGAAACAATGGATGATTAGATTAGGATTGGCTAGTAAATGATCATGATCTTATGAAACTGAATTAAATTACATAGCATGTTGAATACGATTATTGCCTTCTCTTCTTCTAGGTTCAAGTTAAATGATCAGTTCGTAATTGATCCTTGAAATACATGTTCGATTGACCTTGAATTGAATTGAATTGAATACAAGTGAATTATTAAAATTCACATATATGAAAGGATCAAAATGGTCTGGCTCTACTCAGCCTCAGCCTCAGCCTTATGATACCCGGCAAGGTTGACTTTGGTATAGCATGTTTGTTGCCGCTACAATATGCTTTGTCTTGGGGCTTTCAGACTTCAGGAATTAGAGACCCATTGTACCTGGGCCTTGTCGATGGTATTTACAACACATAAATGCCTAGAGGGAGGATATGACAAATGTAGTAGTCATATAGTACAGTATTTCTGTTCATTAAATCTTATAACATGCTTTATTCAAATGTACGATTTGCTTAGTATACTAAATTGAAACTCTATCTATGATCACCTGTTAAAGATCCTTATAGGTATAACGTGTGTTACCTTAATTTTGTTTATGCTTTGCCGAATAGTCTTATTCATTTATTGTCCTTTGGTGTTACAGGCTCAAATCCCATTCCCGATCCCTTGAAGGTCGGTGAGACTTCAGAGGAACTCTTCGAGGATCCCCCGGGATTAGACTAGCGGATGTGAATTTTGATCCCCCCCCCCCCCCCCGGGAAGGGAGACCGCCATTCATCTATATATGATATTTAATATTTGTACATCGAAATTGAGGGTTTCGACCACCCTCAAAATCGACAGATCACGATCACAAATCATGGTAACGGCCATGACTCCGTTCTTCGACTAATGTCAAAGAAATAATGGGAGAAAATAAGGTGGGTTCCCTCTCATCTAATGTGGGCAACACACGACAGTTGTCCTTTTACTTAATTTGGGTCTTGTCGAAGAATGGGTCACAATATGGGTCGTATTATGGGTCCATATAGGGAGATAATCCAAATTTATGGTCTATGAGTAATTAAAATCAAATTCAAGTAGAGTTGAATAGAAATAAAATAAAGTAAAAAGGGAGGAGGTGCCAAATATTTTAAAAGAGGATCGGTCTCATTCCTGGGTACCCCCTTCAAATCCCTTGGTAAAAAAAAGGTTTAAAGGCCAATTTTAAAATAAAAGTAATAACGCAAACAAGGTGTCATATGTTATTTCAATTTTAGAAAAAGAAAAAAAAAGCAAACTGTGGCCAATGGGCCAATTGGATTGGAAGTGACCACATTCAGGTCAATTGAGGGGCAACCGCATTCGGGTCAATTGTTTGATTAATTGAAAAGGGGGATTGAGATCACACATTAATCTTATCATTATCATTAAATTAATCTTTAAATTGACCTTTATTTCCTTTTATCATTTTAGCACATTAAAATATTTGACACCGAAGGTGGAAGGAAAGAGAAGAAAATATTTTTGAGGTGATTTTTGTTTGTTTTTTAGTTTTTTTTATTTTTCATAATTGTGGCTAGAATGACCTAACTGAGGGATTTCTACTTGAATTTGATCTAATTAAATCATGCTTTATTAATCATTAGATTCGTACCCTATCCTAAGGTCCTAAATTGCCCACATCCACTCTCCTAGTCCACTAACTAAACAGTGGAAGGTGATGGGGCTTGACCTACTATTCTAAATTTAAGATCTACTTAGATTGATCGAATTTATGATTTTTAAATTGATTTTGAATTTAAGTCTCACTTAAAGGTTTGATCTAATTAATCCAAGTTTTCCAATTATTATTCTCTTTAAAGATTTTTTAATAAATATCTTTTACTTTGTTTTTGGTCTTTTATATTTTTTGAAATTTTTTTGGGTAGAATGTGGAAATGACAAGAAAGGAAATGAAATGGTTTTTTTTTTTTTGTGATTTTTGATTTTTGTGTCAGGAAATTTTTAGTTTCTAAGGATGATGGTGGTGTGTGTGTAAGGGATAAATGCAACGAATAGAAAAATGAGATACACAAACATATTATATGAATGACCCTAATATAGAAATTAAACTAAATGTTAAATAACATAAACAAGAGTGGGATAATAAGGGGAATATATAGTTGAGCCAACTAGTGGATTGGGTGCGAATGGATTTTGTAATCGGGCAAATAGGTCAAGCCCGTATAAGTTTTGCAATTGGTTTGGGCTAATTAGGTGCTAGTTAATTTGGCTGACGATAAAAGGTCTGCGGCGGATACGAGGGGTCTTTGTTCCTATGGGCTTGATTGAGGTGAGTTGCAAGTTGGCTCAGGTCTTGGGCTGGTCCAAATCTTTTGTTTCTTTTTTTGTTTGTGATTGTTTTTATTTGTTTTTCTCTTCTTTTCCTCTTCTTTCTTCTTATTTTTTTACTGGCCGGCTGCTTTCTTCTCTGCCTTCATCTTGTTATAAGATATTATTATCATATGTGGATGCCCACATTGGGACCCACATGAGATAAAGGGATTACTAAGAATTAGGGTTTTCCTTATTGGGTTGCTTGAGGAGGAAGCAATCTTATTCTATAAATAAGATCCTCCTCCCCCCATTATGTACACACACAGATCTAATGAATAAGAGCTCTCTCTCTCCCTCCCTATTTTAACACGTTATCAGCACGATGATCTACATACGGATAGTTGTTTTTTGTTCTGATTCGCACGTAGCCCTCATTCGATTGATTGTTTGGCAGTAGATCTAAGGATCGTCCATGTCATGTACACGACTGCACTGCCCACGATCATTGTACTACTCTTCTGTTCTCTCTTCACATCTGCACGACACCCCCACAGATCCATCACACTTCACTTTCACCACCAACCCTCACAGTCGCCATCACAATCCTTTCACAACCCTCACCGCCAGAACAAAGCCAGTTCTCACTTCTGGTGTGGGGGTTTTAGGATTTGGAAGAGAGAGAGAGAGAGAGAGAGAGAGAGAGAGGATGGATCCAAAGACAGACAAGCTTGTACGACGAACCACGATGGGCGTCACTGCTGTTGCAGCCTATTTACTCCTCACCGTTGACTACGGCCCCAGCCCAAATGCCCTCGACCCTTTTTCATGATTTCAAGACCATTGTCAGTACTACTCCCCATCAGCACGAATAAGACTCTCCCCATCGATCTTCCATCTTCTTCTGCCCTGAACAAGTGAATCTGGCTCTCCAAGCAATCGCGCAGCCTTTCTTGAAAATCCAAGTCTTGTTATTGCTCGTGAGATCGATTTCATTGAATCCCATGGTGGGATCGATTTCATTGAATCTCCTGCGCTCAACCATCATTCATACATCAGTCACGCTTACAGCCATCGATCCTCCTCAGCCGTACATCGTCGCCGCACAATCATCCGATGCACTTCCTACCAACCTCCTAAAACCCTCACCTCGTCTAACCCTCAACCCGTCTGCGAATCCCTGAAAGCATTTGCCCCTGCGACCGTCGCCAATCTCGGCCCTTGCTTCGACTTCCTCGGCTGCGCGGTCGACGGCCTCGGCGACACCGTCACCGTCCGAGTGGATCCGACCGTCAGTCCGGGCACCGTTGCCATCTCCTCGATCGACGGCATTGGAGCCGCTTCCAAGAAGCTCAGCTGCAACCCGCTCTGGAACTGCGCCGGAATCGCCGCCATCGCCGTGATGAGGATGATCGGCGTCCGCTCGGTCGGCATATCGCTGTCGCTGGAAAAAGGCCTCAACCCAGAGATTCTTTCCCTCATCTTTGTCCGAATCCCCGCCGACGAGTTGTGCCGCTCCGTCCCCTTCGTCCGCCGCTCTTGGAGGGAGGCCGTCGCGGGCACCTACTGCTGGGCCGACGTTGACATCGCCAGCTGGTGCCGCCGCTGCGACAACTCCGACGTCATCAACACCGCCGTCCGGAAGCTCGTCCGCCGCAGCAGGGGGCTCTCCGCTCCATCTCCGCTTATAAGCTGGGCGACCCCGTTTTCTCCTTCGTTGCCAACTTAGTCGCGACTCCAGAGAGGAGAGAGAAGAGAAGAGAAGAGAAGAGAAGAAAGAGGGGAAACAAAATGCATTCTTTCCTCTACAGAGCCAACGCAGTGCTAACATTTGCAGTGATGGTGTTGGCAGCAATCTGCGCCATGGCTTCCTTCTCTGATTATCTCAACGTCCCCTCTCCCACTGCCAATCTCGAGGTGGTGAACATTAACTGGTTTCAGAAGCAGCCAAATGGCAATGATGAGGTTACCTTCAAGTTAAATGTATCAGCAGATCTACAGTCATTGCTTACATGGAACACGAAACAGAGTTGACATTGTCACATGGGGTGTTCCCCATTTTGGGCATGGTGCACCGAGGCACCACAATCAATTGTGATCCCTCGGGCCTGGATTTTGGGCAAGTCAATCCACGTTCGGGTCAGCTCAACCCGAGTGAGGCCCATAATCAGTGTGACATCACTGATGATATCAACAAATCGTACGGTCAAAGGCAGATTTGACCGGATCGATGGCAGAAACTTGTTTCTGCGATATCTTGACGATCCGGAGTCCGATTTGAGATCCGTTTGCTCCTACGGAAAGCTCGCGAGCAGATCTACACATTGGTACTAAAAAGAGGATGACTCAAAGGTTAAGTAATTTCTCCTTCTTTTATTATCTTTTATTAGTTTGATAATTATACACTTGCATTTATTTTATTCCTTTTCGATATGCAAGTATTTATAATTTTAATTCGAGTGATGAATAATTTATTATTTCTTATCAAAAGGAGATCATGATAAAAATTGAAAATCATGGATCATAAATAGAACCAGAAGTTCTATGCAAGTAATTTGGACCGGAAGTTCCATATGACATTTAGATCTAAAAGTTCTATATGGAATCAACAACTCGGACTCGAGATTCCATAAATTCTTTTAGCCTATGAACCAGAAGTTCATTTGAATCCGGACCAGAAGATCCGTCGATTCCGGACCAGAAGATCCGTTGTTTATTTTACTCTGAAACCAGAAGTTTTCAGATCTACAATACGTATTCGAAGTTTCATATGATACTTAGAACTAGAAGTTCTATATCGAATAAATAATCTGAACATGCAGTTCTGTATGTTATTTTAATTTAGAACCAGAAGTTCTAACTTGGACCTGAAGATCCATGAATTATCCTAATCTAGAACCAGAAGTTCTAACTCGGACCTGAAGATCCATGAATTATCCTAACCTAGAACCTGAAGTTCTAACTCGTACTGAAAGATCCATGAACTATTTTAGAACCAGAAGTTCTGATTCTTAAGTTGAAAACCTGATGTTCTAAACTTCAATTTCTCAATTCTTCATCACATTTTTATTATTATCTTTGATTGGATGTTAAGAACCTGAAGTTCTACATTTTATTTCTGTTTCTCATATACATTTATTTTTCTTTTCTTTAACATTATACTGCATGCTTGATATAATTCCTTCGGTATAATTATCACTAATGATTATCTGAAACTTTAGTTTTGATGAATTTGTTATTGCCAAAGCAGTAGTTGTGTATAATAGAACCTGAAGTTCTATTTCCAATGAATAACGTGGGCCTGAAGATCCATACATTATCTGGAACCAGAAGTTCTAAGGTTTGGAATATGAACCTGAAGATTCATATTCATAATCAAACTTGGAGCTTTGATTTCTAAAGATTCAAAGTAGTGTAGATCGATACAACGGCCATGAAATCAAACCTGAAGTTTTGATAGAATCAGAAGTTGTGATTCAAACCTGAAGTTTTGATAGAATCAGAAGTTGTGATTCAAACCTGAAGCTTTGATAGAACCAGTAGTTCTAAGAACCTGAAGTTCTATCACTAGCCTGAAGTATTGACAGAACTAGAAGTTCTGATTCATCATTTGAGAACCCGAAGTTCTAACTTTCTGATTGGCCAATTCTTCATTATATTTTGTCATCGGATATTGAGAACCCGAAGTTCTATTTTTGTTTGATTGTTATTAGTCAATCGATCTTAACACACTCTAAAAGGCTTGGTAATACTATCAAAGTCGGAAGTAAAATATCCCTGAAGGATATGGCATACGCTCTTATTTTCCGCACTATTATATCCCCATTAGACAGGGATGATCACCAGCAGATGGTCATACACCCAATGCTTGAAATAAATGCCAGATTAGTCAATTAAAATCCCTCCAGAAGAGGTAGATATAATATGTTCTCCCGTAGAGATGAAATAAACCACCCCAGGAGAGGTGATTGAAAAGGCATTTTGTTTGGAAATTGGGCGAACCACCAAGCATGGTCTGGAAGACCTACAACTACTTTTATGAGTTTGAACATTGAGTTCAGTTCTTAGATATTTTGTTGAATGCTATGACTTATTTTTAATCCCCCGTATATTATGTTATATTTGCTTTGAATGCTGAATTGTTTAGTTGTTCTTACTTTTATTTTTGCAATGCGATTACCTAGTTATGTGAGTTTATTATTACTTGCTCTATGGATTATGGAATGCATGATACTGAGGATAATATCTGTCCAGTAGACAGTGCAACAAAACACACTACATTGAAAAAACCAGAAGTTTTTCTCTAAGTTAGTGTTTCATTCGTGCACGGCATCGATCATAGCTGTATCCATACAAATATTTAAATGCTCCTGAAGAGTCCGCACATAATATTTGTACATCATTACTAGTATTGACAGCCAGAAGCTGATACTAGAAAGGCTAAGTGCATTCTCCTTCAATCTCTGAGTTATATTACAAGACAATCTCTAACATCGAATCATATTCGATTATGAGCAAAACGACAAAGTTAAGCCAGAAGCTTGTTATTCTAGGGGTCCTATACTCTGGTAAATTATTTGATATTTCTGTTACGTACTTCTTAGAGTACCATCTATTGACCATCCTTTTCGAAAAGGGTATAGTGTGACATTAGTGAACTCATCAAATCCTACCTATTAGCACAAATTATTACACTTAGGGTACACTTCCTTGGGCATATTTTTTTTATAATTTTATAAGGCTTGATAGCGTAGGTTTGTGACCTGCATGAACTCAGAACGTAGCCTCTATGTTGGTTATACTTCACCCTAATTAATGGATATTTAGACCCAATGACAGGAGATATATTCATTGTTCGTTTTTGCTGATTGTCATCTTGATGAGATAGTCTTCTCGCCGTTAGGGGGAGATAAGAGAGTTCCTGAAGAACACCTTGTTCCTGAAGAACAATCCGTTCCTGAAGAACGGCGAGAATTAATGTGGAATACTTCCACTCAATCTCATCTAGATTTATGTACTTCACAATGTGAGAATGAAGTACGGAGAATTGTGCACTTAATTACAAATGAATTCCCTGATGTTTTTAATGATGCAGCAAAAGTGACTAGGTCACATGTATCGGCTATGAACACACAAGCACGAATTAATGTCCCTGTAGGACAAGTACGAATTAATGTTCCTGAAGAACAAAGTCCAAATATGGCAGCAAATGAATCTACACATGCCAGAAGCATGGTAGACTTATAGGTTTCAAGGACTCAGCTCCCCAGAAGAGGAGAAATGAGCAATCATATCCCAATCATACTCCAGAAGAGGTATACTCCAGAAGAGTTTATGACAAAATCCACTCTCTCTAAAATTCCTGAAGAAATTGATGTCCCGGAAGAGACACGAGTCCCAGAAGAGACTCTAGAAAGCCCCTGAAGAGGCAATGGGTACCCAATAAATAAAGAGATCTCTATACTTTATAATTATTCAAGAGAGAGATGTGATAGAAATAAAATTATCATCGATGACGCATTTGTATATGCGGTAGCTACACAACTAATTGAGAATGTTGTTTGGGATATAAAACCACGTTCTATAAATGAATGTCGACAAAGAATATATTGGCCAAAATAGAGAGATGCCATTGAGGAATTGCAGTCTCTCAATAGAAGTGGTATATATGAACCTATAGTACAAACCCCAAACGGTGTTAACCCTGTCGGTTACAAATGGGTGTTTGTAAGGCAAATGAACGAAAGGCAAAATTGTGATACAAGGTTTCCTGTAGAAACTTGGGATTGAAAACATACACAGTTATATATATGAAAATCCCAGAAGGATTTGCTTTGCCTGAAGCAAAGTCAGAGAGTACGTACTCAATATAAGTAAGACGTTCATTGTACAGCCTGAAGCATTCCAGAAGAATATGATACAATCGTCTTAGTGAATGTTTATATAAGGAAGAGTATGAAAACAATCCCATTTGCCTGTTCCTGTTTATACAATCCTTAAATGGATTTATAATAGTAGAAGTTTATGTTATTTACATAAATAACATAAATCTAATCGAGACTCCAGAAGAGCTCGAGAAAACTATTGACTATTTTATCTCGGCCTGCAGATCGAGAGAAGTTTTAATGAGATTTTGATTCTTTATAAATATGCTTCCCATATATAGTTTTGCATCAAGGCTTTGGATTGGTATTATACAAATGTTATGACATGTTGTATGTTTCTTAATGGTTGCCATCATTATTTTTGATATTCTACTAAATTGACTATTGATAGCTACTTATTCTAACCATGCTGAGACTTTAAGCCAGTGGGGAATGTGTATGGCGAAAATCTTTAACTCAGCATATTCGTAGTTCTTGTCAATCGTCTCTTAGTACAGGTACTCCGAGCATTATTTGCAAAGACAATGGGGCATGTATTCAACAGATTCAAGAATGATACATTAAAGATGACAAGACGAAGCACATTACACCAAAGTTCTTCTTCACTCATGAGCTTCAAAAGAATAACAAAATTGAAGTCAAGCAAGTTCGTTCAAGCAAAAACCTGGCTGATCAGTTTACAAAGTTTTGCCAAAACTCAGTATTTTAGAAATTGTATACGAGATTGACATGCTGAATTATGTACAAAGATGTTATCATCAGGGGGAGTAGTTATCAGGGGGCGGCATCCTGAAGTATGCTACCCAGGACATATGTGCGCTGTACTCTTTTTCCTTCTCTAGGTTTTGTCCCACTGGGTTTTCCTAGTTAAGGTTTTAACGAGGCAGCACTATGCACGTCCAACACCATTTCAATGATCCTGTCGAAAGTTGTACTCTTTTTCCTTCGCTTTGGTTTTTATCCCACTGGGTTTTTCCTTTGCAAGGTTTTAATGAGGCAACTGTCATTGAATGGTGGTCATCCAAGGGGGAGTGTTATAAGATATTATTATCATATGTGGATGCCCACATTGGGACCCACATGAGATAAAGGGATTACTAAGAATTAGGGTTTTCCTTATTGGGTTGCTTGAGGAGGAAGCAATCTTATTCTATAAATAAGATCCTCCTCCCCCCATTATGTACACACACAGATCTAATGAATAAGAGCTCTCTCTCTCCCTCCCTATTCTAACATTATTTTTCTTTGTTTTTTTCTTTTCATTTCTTTTCTCTTCTCCTTCTCTTTTCCTCCCCTGCTGGCCAACTGTTTTCTTCTTTTCACCTTTTCTTTTCTTCTGTTCTTCTCCTTCTTCTTTTCTTCTTTCTCCCTCTCCCAGCCGACTGCTTCACTGTTCCTTTTTTTTCTTTCTCCCAGCTAAACGCTTCGCTTCCCTTTCTTTTTCTTTCTTCTTTCCTTCTTCTTTCTCCCTCTCCCAGCCGACTGCTTCACTGTTCCTCTTCCTCTCTGTTTTTCTTTTCTTCTTTTCTTCTTTCTTTCCCTCCCAGCCGACTACTTCACTGTTCTTCTTCCTCCCTGTTTTTCTTTTCTCCTTTTCTTCTTTCTCTCCTTCACAGCTAGCTGCTTGCGTTCTCTTCTTCCTCCCTGTTTTTTCTTTTTTTTTTTCTTTTCTTCTTTCTCTCCTTCTCCTTCCCAGCCGACTGCTTCCCTGCTCTTTGTTCTCTTCTTTTTTTTTTTCTTTTCTTCTTTCTCTCCTTCTCCTTCCCAGCCAACTGTTTCGTTCCTCTTCTTCTCTTTTTTTTTTTTTCTTTCTCTCCTTCTCAGCTGGCTGTTTCCCTGCTCTTTTCTTCTCCTTTTCTTTCTTCTTTCTCTCCTTCTCCTTCCCAGCCAACTGTTTCGTTCCTCTTCTTCTTTTTTTTTTTTTTCCCTTTCTCTCCTTCTCAGCTAGCTGTTTCCCTGCTCTTTTCTTCTCCCTTTTCTTTCTTCTTTTCTTCTTTCTCTCCTTCTCAGCTGGCTGTTTCGTTCCTCTTCTCCTTCTCCCTTTTTTTTTCTTTCTCTCCTTCTCAGCTGGCTGTTTCGTTCCTCTTCTCCTTCTCTTTTGTTTTTCTTTTCTTCTGTTCTTTCTCTCTTTCTCATCCAACTGTTCCGCTCCTTCGTCTCTTCTCTGTTTTTTTTTTCTTTCTTTCTTCTTTTCTTTCTTCTCTGTTTCCTTCTCTCCTCTTCCTTTCCTTCTTCTTCCTTTCTCTCCTCTTTTCTCTTTTCCTTCTCTGCCTTTCTCTCTTTTTTTTCTTTTTCTTCTCTCCCAACCTCCACACCCGTTCTCTCTCTTTTCTAATCTCCTTTTTTTTTTTAGTTTTTTCTGCTGCCTTTCTGTTTCCGTTTCTGTCTCTTAAGATCGACACCCAATCCGGGATGGAGAGAGTTTTGAAAATTTAAAAGCCTAACTGTGGACTGCTAGGATTAGATGATGATGAGGAGGTGATAAGGAAAGAGATAAGGTGATGAGGAGGAAGGATTTGGAGAGGTTGTACGGTGGTAACGTGAGGGATGGGATCAACCCAAACTGTGATTTGAAAATTTGAATGGTTGGGTGGATTGATGGGCCAATTGGCCAGATGGGTTGGAGTTGGGTCAAGGACTGGAGTTGATGAATGTTGGGAGTTGGGTTGATGGGTCAAAGACAAAGTTTGGGTTGATGGGTCAAAGACAAGGTTTGGTTTGACGGGTGAAAGACAAGGTTTGGCCCTGGCTTGGACTAGTGGGTCAAGCAGAGATTGATTAAGAGTGGGTCAGCCACTCAGTCCGTTTTGTTGATGAGTGGCAGGTCTACATGCGATGAACCTAGTTAAGGTAAATAATTATGACGGTTATAGACCGGAAGGATCCTAAGTATTTGGTCGTCAAAGCGGAGTCCATCGCATGGCCTGAGCTAGACCCTGGGTCAACATGATAAGTTATCCTCATGCTAGAAAAAAATAGAAAATGTGATGTGCAACAGAAGATAGGAGGGTCCTTTATGACTGATCTAGGATTAAAGAGCTTAGTTTTGACATTTGGGAAGAAAACTTGACAAGAAAAATTATTTTTCATATTTGAGCCATGCTAAGCCTGGGCCAAGTGTAATAATCGCTAGGCCTCGTAACTTTTGACCCATTCGTCAAATTTCAAGGTATTATATATCGTTGGAAAGCTCTCGATGAGTAGATCAAAGTGAGCTACATATCTATGTGATTAGGAGAATGGAAAGGAATGATAAGATTTTAGGTGAGCATTTCTAACCTTAAAATCTTTTTTATCCCTATTAATTTATTATTATTATTTTATTAATGATTTGGGCACTCTAGCCATGGGCAATGGACTTGGGCCATTTTTATTCACATTGGACATTTATATTGACGATGATATTCGTTTATTTTTATATTTTCCAAGTTTTCTTGCCATTTTCTTTTATTTTTAATTTTTACTTTAACAGAATGCATCTTTTAGTGCAAGATGAAAACAAATCTAAATGATAATATGCAATGTATGGCTTCTAAAACTCTCTTTAAATTTTCAATGATTAACATTTTTTGTTTGTTTTGTTTCTTTCTTTTTGTTTTTTTTTTTTTTTGGTTTTTTTTGTTTTTGTTTTGTGTTTTTTGTGTTTTTTTTTTGAAAAAATTAATTTGAATTATGCTAGAAGCACTTAATTTGGAGTGAAGTGGGGGCATCATTATACATGATAAGCATTTTGGGTTTACATAGGGTGCCAAATGAGGTGTCTACATAGACGAGTGGAATGCAGTTCAAATCTGACTGATCCACCTGGAGTGCGGCTTGGCCTTATTTTAGCTTTGAGGTTGCATTAAGTCCATTTTGTTCCATATGGGCCATGACACCCTGTATTTTTAAACACTATACCAATGTACCAACCTACCAGATAACTTTCTTTCCTTTTTGTACAGATATATTTTCTTTTTGTTTTATTACATGTAGATGTGTTTCTATTCTTGGTGTGCCCTCTCGATTCTGTGATGATACTGACAGCTTCCCCGTATGAATGCTTGAACAAGAGTCTATTAATAGCAATTACACTAATGATTTTTCCTTGTGTGTGTACACTTAGACTTGGGTCTCGGTGTGTATATACGGGAGTATGTGTGTCACCGAATAGGTTTACCCTAATCCCCGATTTCTTAGGCTCAGGTCGTGACATACGTATTGTATGGTATCAGAGCATGAAATCTGATAGGCATGCAAGTAGGTAAGAATGTGGTGAGGATATGTTAGAAGTATGCGACTATCAAATATTTGACTCTATAGTCTAATATTTTGATTTGTTATGGGGGAATGTAGTCGGGTACATCTTTTGTATGAGTGTTGAGGTTTTTATATTTTTTGCAGACCATGGCATCTGGATCTGGATTGGGTACAAATAACAACAACAAAGTTAACATGAATCCTCTCTTGGAAATGAGCGGATCTGCTCCTTATCAACCACCTTCAAATACCAAAGACCGTTTTATAATGGTGATGCAAGCAATTCAAGTGCAATCCCAAGCAACACAGACACAAATGCAAGCAATGCAATCATTGCAAGCACAAATGGCTTCTATAGCGAAACGACAGAGTCAAGCATCCTTCCAACCACATATGGAGCAACAAGTGGTGTTTCAACCAAAGGAAAGTAACCCCAATGCCTTCTATGAAAACTTTCATAAACGAGGGGCTATAGAAGTCCATGGAAAAGAAGATGCTTTGCAAGCGGATGAGTGTTTGGAGCATACAGAAGATATGTTTGACACAGTTGTTTGCACCAAGAGACAGACAGTTTTGCTCACAGCTTCGATGTTTTGCTGTGTGACAAAAACATGGTGGAAGAGTGTGTGAGACTCATATAAAGATATATTTGATGCTACAGTGCGGGAGATCTTTAAGAAGCAGTTTAAAAGGAAGTTTATCCTGGCTCATGTTCAAAGGGAAATAAAGGTGGAATTCCTGGCATTACAGCAATAACAGATGTTAGTGGCAGATTATGTACATCTGTTTACATAATTGTCCCAATATGCAGAAGATATGATCAACACGTAAGAGAAAAAGGTTAGCAGGTTTATCATTGGCCTGAATCCCATGTATAAGGACTATGTTATAGCATTCCAATGGCCCGCTACATTTGATGATGTGGGAGACAAGGCCTATTCTGCAGAGGCAAATGCTCATGAGAAGAGAGATGCAAACCCAAAAAAAAAAAAAACACATCATTTGGTGCTAAGGGGCAAGTGCACAAAAAGATGAAGGGTGGACAAGGTATTTCGAGTAAAACAGGCACGAAATGCGATCATTGTAGGAAGCCTCACAAGACGGAGTTATGCTAGAGGAAGATAGGAGACTGTTTAGTTTGTGGTTCCAAGGAACTTCTGATGACTCAATGCCCAAAGCAGAAGCCCACCCAACAGATAAGGTTTACGGTTTCCACTACTCAAAGCAAACCACAACAATCCCGTCAAGGCCAGAAGCAGCATCACCAGAATGCCCATGCTTATGCCGCCACTCATGAGAGTGCGGAAGATGCTGATGTGGTGGAAGATATTCTTTCTATAGCTAATAAAGAAGCACAAGCATTGTTGGATTCGGAGTCTACGCATTCCTACGTAGTACCCCATTTTGCTGTGAAACTATGAAAGCCGCCTATGCCACTACCGTATGTATTGGTGATGTCCACTCCCGTTGGCAAGAGAGTGGAATGTAATTTTTACTACCCCCAATGCGATGTGGGATAGAAGGTCGTTAACTCCCAATTGACTTAATTTTGTTGTCGATGTTAGTTTCGATGTCATTCTTCGAATTGATTGGTTAACAAGGTAGCATGCCTGTGTGAATTGTTATAACAAGGTGATATATTTTGATTTAGGAAATGGGTTCCGTTTTGAGGGAAAGAAGAAGAAATTTCCTAAGCGCATTATCTCCGCATTCAAAGCGGTTAGAATGATATGCAAGGGGTGTGAAGGCTTTATTGCCTTTGTCACTGAGAAAAAGGAACTCAAAAAGCTTGGAGAGATTCCGGTGGTATGTGATATCCTGGACATATTTCCAAAAGAAGTTCTAGAGTTACCTCCTATTTGAGAAGTTGAATTCGCCATCGAAGTTGTGCCAGGTACGGCACCGATTAGTAAAGCTCCATATCGTATGGCTCCTGTTGAATTATTAGAGTGAAAAAAGTAATTACAGGATCTACTGGATAAGGGTTTCATATGCTCTAGTGTGTCACCTTGTGGAGCCCCAGTGCTGTTTGTAAAGAAAAAGGACGACACATTTCGAATGTGTATTGACTACCAGCAGTTGAACAAGGTAACGATAAAGAATAAATATCCCCTGCCGTGTATTGATGAATTGTTTGACCAACTTTAGGGTGCAGCACATTCTCCAAAATTGATTTGAGATCTGGTTACCACCAATTACGAGTGAAGAAAGAGGATATTTCTAAAACTGCTTTTAGAACAAGGTATGGTCATTATGAATTCCTCGTGATGCCTTTTGGATTGACTAATGCACCTGCTGCCTTTATGGCTTTGATGAATAGGGTCTTTGCTCTTTTCTTGGATCAATTTGTTGTGATTTTCATTGATGATATCTTGGTGCATTCAAAGACAGCTGAGGAGCATGCCGACCATTTGAGAAAAGTGTTATAATTATTAAGAGAACATAAACTATATGCCAAGTTCAAGAAATGTGAATTCTGGCTTGAGCAGGTAACTTTTCTCTGTCATATTATTTCACGAGATGGTTTGGCAGTTGATCCAGTGAAAATCGAGGCAGTTGTAAATTGGCCAAGTCCCACATCTGTGACAGAGATTAGGAGTTTTCTTGGATTTGTAGAGTACTATTGAAGATTTGTTCAGGACTTCTCAAAGATATCGGCTTCTTTGACGAAATTAACTCAAAAGCATATCCCTTTTAATTCGACTAAAGACTGTGAAGCAAGTTTTCAAACCTTGAAAGAAAAATTAACTACCGCTCCCATATTAGCTCTACAAGAACGAGGTGAAGGATTTGTAATATATTCAGATTCGTCTAGAGTTGGATTGGGGTGTGTTTTGATGCAATATGGCAAGGTGATTACTTACGGTTCTAGACAATTAAAGGAGCATGAAAGGAACTATGGCACACATGATCTGAAACTGGCAGCTATTGTGTTCGCTTTAAAACTCTGGCGGCATTACCTATATGGTGAAAAGTTTGAGGTACATTCAAATCACCGTAACTTAGAATATTTATTCAAGCAGCATGATTTAAATATAAAGCAATGTAGATGGCTTGAATTCATCAAAGATTATGATTTCTCTATCAAGTATTATCCAAGAAAAGGGAATGTTGTGGCAGATGCTCTTAGCAGAAAGTCAGAGAGTCTCAGTGCTTTATTAAGCTCAAAATTGTTCATACAGGATGAATTCAAAGATATGCCTGTGGAAGTTAAATTGGCAAATGATTTGGTGATGTTTGCTAGTACCGTTTGTCACGACCCGAGCCCAGAATTCGGGGGTTAGCGAAAAGCTAAACCGGTGACACACGTACTCCCGTGCACGTGCACCCAAACCCAGTCCAGATGCACGCCCACAAGGGATCTAACACGTGCGAACTAAGCGTACGCGGAAGCTGTACATATCATAGCAAGCAACAAAGGAAAATAAATAGCGGAAGCTAAAACAAATGCGGAACGGAAAAGACAAAGACAAATACACTGATATAAAACCGAATACACACCAAAATACGTATGTACAAATATACAGATGACAAGTCCAAAGTCCAAGGTCCAAATACAATATCTCAAAATCCCAAAACGAAAAGCCACTGGAAAGCATGCATGAACGCACTCGGCAGAGATGATCAAGCCCACTCTGCCAAACCTGAGGGTGCCTCTACACTCGCCCCTGCAGCCTCCTCGACCGCCGGGGAGCTGGGCAAGGTATCTGTGCCTGCAACACCACAGACAACACAAATGAATACAACGATCCAGCAAATATAAGTGACAAGGATGAAACACGCATAGTATCAAAGTGAATAAAGTAATGACAGAAGATTAAATACAGAGTTTCATCTTAGTATGCTAAGCAAATCGTGCATAGAATTACCACATGATATGTGAATCAAAACATAGAATACTGAACTAGTTGGCTACTACGTTAACCATGTTCTCTCAATAGAGAGCAGAGCAGAGCAGATGAGAACACCACTGTCCAGGCCAAAGGTACAAGTGGGTCTCGGTTTCCTGGGTTCCGGGGTCCCAAGACAAAGCAACACTGCAGTTATACAGAGATACAGAGATCTAAGCCAGAGGTAACCCCGTCGGGCATCCTAGGGCTGAGGCTGAGTAGAGCCAGACTAACACCAATCAAATCAAATCCAAAGAAAGGGAGATTATCCGCTTTGGACTCACCGATGACAAAGACCGGATCTTATCCTCACGTATTAACCTCTGGGCAGAGCCACCCGGGAATACCCAAAAATCAGAGATATACAAAGCCAGAGACAGAGCATAGATTAAGTCCATCACAGCATAGATCAAAGTATAGTGCAGATCGAAGAATAAACAGACATACAGGACGAATGCAAAATGACTGCGGCATGCATAAACCTAGATTAACAGAACAGAGGGCAAAGTTATAAACAATATGAAATGCATCTCAGATTAATACGGAATCAAGGTTCATTACAAGTCAAGTCTAATCTAGTTGCATCACTGTCACTAACCGTGCATGTTGATGTAGTTTTAAGTTATTCGATACACCGTTGCCATCCTAGTGTTGCAATATAACCCTCAAGTGCATCGAAGTCCCTTAAACCAACACCCATGGGGAGGTGCTTAACAGTGATCAACACTCACATGAATAAGTCACAGCCTAACAGACTCTTCATGCGATCCAACGAATCCATTGGTCCGGTTTACATGGGTGGTTAACCTGTATTTGAGCCCTACAAGTCTCATCATTATCCTAAGTTATAATTCAGAATTGCCATACCTAACGGTTTAGCCATGAGGGACCTATGGTTGAGCCGAAGACATCTTACGCACTCGTCGCAATATGCCCTACGGCTTAACCTTGGTTCCATTAAAAACACAGCTAAACTGGTCTCCTTCCATCTCTGATCTAATGCCTTTTTCGGCTGAGCTACAGTCAGTATACGGCTTAGCCGTAGACCAATCCACGGCTTGGCCGTAGCATTTCACGGCTTAGCCGTAGCCACACCGTAGGAGTCATGTGTTGGAAAGGTTTCGACTGATCAGAGATTTAATTCACGGCTGAGTTACGGTTTGGGTCACGGCTAGCTTACGGCTCAGCCGTAGGACAAATTACGGCTTAGCCGTAGCCTAGCCGTAGAACGAAAGTGAAATTTCGAGGCTCTGGAATGTGAGCCGTAGAGAGTTACGGCTTAGCCGTACAATACAGAACACGAATTCGGGATAGTTACAGAAACTGAAATTCGGTACAGAAGCTGAACAAAATGAGTTACAGAGGTTCCAAATTCACAAAATGTGGCTGTAAAACATGCTAGACAAGGAATAAGAAGAAATCAAAGCCATCAACCAAAGCACCCATATGTGTTATCAAGCCTGTACTTATACTTGCCTCAAATCTCTACCAAATCCACTGACTCAAGCTCCAAGCAACTAAAATCAAAGCAAATCAAAGAGATACACCATGCATGAGATGAAGACACAGAAATCAGAGAATGAGAGGTGAAATTGGAGAAGAAGAAGAAAGAGTTGGGAAAGAACCCACTTACCTCAAAACAAAGACAGAGAGAAGAGAGAATGAAGAAACCCAAATCAAAAATGAGAATCCAACATCAATCGAGCAAGAGAAGTGAAGAGAAGAGAGAGAACGAGAAAACGTGGAGCTTCCCTGGGATTCTTGCATGCACGTTGAAGACAGATGGGCAGAGATGAGAGACATCTGGAGCTGACTCACTTATATAGGTTTTGAAGTTTAAAACAAGATCCATGGAGTTTAGACTATTTACAGTTTAAGTCACACGAAGGTCCATCTTCCCCAATTGACTCCAAATAGTTCTGAGACAGTTACGGAATATAACGGGCTCAACAAAATACACGTGCTGACACCAAGATGATGCAATTATGATGCAAGCAAAGCAAAAGCAAAATTACGAAAAAGGGCTTAGAACTACCTATCTCAGGTCAAAGGTTACTCAACTACCTATCCAAGGCCCAAAACAAAATCCGAAAGAAATAAACAAAACAAAACACACACTAATGAGCCACTAATCCGGCTCAAAGGGGATCGGAGTGTTACACCGTTGCTTTCCAGCCTGATATAATTCAACAAATTAAAGATAGACAAGCGAAAGACCAGAATCTAGTGCGAATTAAGGACCATATTGGAGATAGACCAGATTTCCGCTTGGAGGATGGTGTCCTTTATTTTAGGAATAGATTGTGCGTACCAGCTCTTAATGTCCTAAAGGAAAGCCTAATGACAGATGCACATTATGCTCGGTATGTGATGCACTCAGGTAGTACGAAAATGTACAGAAACTTGAAAGATCGGTTTTGGTGGAATAATATGAAAAGAGAAATCGTAGGATTCGTGGCTAAGTGCCTTACATTCCAGAAGGTGAAAGCTGATCATCAGAGGCCTCCTGATTCCTTACACCCATTGCATATTCCTTGGTGAAAACATGAACACATCACAATGGATTTCGTTTCAAGTTTACCCCCGATGAGTAAAAAGAATAATGTCATTTGGGTGATTGTGGATAGGCTAACGAAGTCAACCCACTTTATTCTTTTCAAGAAGGGTATGACATTTTCTGAGATGGCCAGAAAGTTTATGGATGAAGTTGTGAGACTGCATGGTACACCATTATTCATAGTTTCCGATTGCGATAGCAGATTTGTATCATCATTTTAGAAGGTTTTTCAAGAAGCTATGGGTACTAAACTGAGTTTTTGTACAGTTTACCACCTGCAGACAAATGGACAATCTGAAATTCAGACCTTAGAGAACATGTTGCGAGCCAGTGTCTTAAACTTTGACAAGGAATGGGATAAGCATCTCTCATTGTGCGAATTTGCATATAACAACAACTTCCATGAAAGCATTGGTATGGCTCCATATGAAGCATTGTATGGATGCAAATGTCAGAGTTCAGTTTATTGGGAAGAAGTTGGAATTAGAAGTTTCCACAGACCAAAAATTACTGAAACCATCGAAAAGGTACAAAAAGTGATTGAGAATTTGAAAGTTGTTTGGTTAAGACAAAAGAGTTATGCTGATATTCGGAGAAGAGACTTAGAGTTTCAGATTGGTGACTGGGTTTTGCTGAAGTCTCTCCTATGACTGGTAAAATACGTTTTCTCCAGAAAGGCAAATTGGCTCCAAGGTACGTAGGCCCGTTCAAAGTCAAGAGTAGGTTTGGTGATTTGGCCTACAGGTTAGCACTTCCAGTCGAGTTTTCCGGAGTTCACAACATGTTCCATGTATCGATGCTCCGCAAGTACGTTCGAGACCCTACCCATGTCATATGATATGATGATGTATAAATTCAGCCGAATGCATCATATGTTGAGTGCCCACTTTGTATCATAAGTAACAAGGGAGCAAATACTGCATACAAGGACCATACGATGGGTCAAAGTGCTTCGGGAACATCATTGTCCCGATGAAGCCACTTGGGAACTTGAATAACAAATGGCTCGATAATACCCCAACCTTTTCACGTAGGTATGTTTTCATTCAGAGGACTGAATGAGTCCTAAGCAGGGGAGGATGTAACACTCCGACCCTAATTAAGCTGGTCTAGTGACTAATTATTCCGTTATTAGCGATTTTCCAACGAATTCATTTAGTTCATGTTGTTTGTCTTTTTAAGCCATGTTTCGGGTCATGGATAGGTAGTGGGGTTGAGTTTGACCTGGATCAAGTAGATACGAGCCCTTTTTCAGAATTTTTAAACTTTTTATGGGTACGTCATTCATGCATCATATTAGAGTCAGCACATGTATTTTTTCAAATTTGATAACTTCCATAACTGAGTCGAATGCAACTAGAGTCATTTGAAGTCGTTGGTCCTGCATTTGACTTAAACTGTAATTTTCTTAAAGAATTTGGGCTTCCTTTTAAACCTCAGAAAATATATATCTCACCTAACCCGTCGAGCTTATCTCTTGTTTCTCACTACATGCAAGTCGTCTCCAAAGTTGACGTCTTCTTCTTTTTCTTCTTCTTCTCCTTTTTCTTGATCTCTGAGCACTCCTTTGCATTTTTTTTCTTCTAATCCATCACTAAGGTAAGCGTTTTGTTTTCCCTTACAGCTTCCTTGAATCTCGAGGCTTCCTATTTCACTGATTACACACACACATTTCTTTCTTCATTATTGCATGCATGGCTAGTAGGTCTAAAACTACCCAAACTGAGTCAAAAGAAGAATTCATCATTTAAAAAGCTTAATTGAGGCAAGTATAAGCAAATTTTGGATGAATATATGTTTGTACTCCTTGTTTGTTATAAGTTTTACAAATCTTTCAAGTTTTGTATGTTTTACCACCCTTTTATTGTCTTTCTATCTTCCTTGTTTGAATTCCAAGTACTATAATGAAACTCAAGTTCTATAACGAAATCAAACTGCTCCAGAACATCTGAAGCTTACAGCTATACCGTAGGTCTTCCTCAGCTCAAAACCAAGAGAGCAGAAAAAATTGGGACTTGCACTACTTCCAAGCTACAACTAAGCCGTAGGATGCACTACGGCTAAGCTGTAACCTAACCGTGGTCTAACAGTAAGTCATTTCATGGCTTGAATACTTGAGAGTGAGAAAACTTAAGATTCTTCTACAGCTAAGCTATGGTCAAGCCATAAAATGTGATACGGCTAAGCTATAATCAAACCGTGGCTCAACCGTAATTGCAGAGGAATTTTGGTAACTATGGTTAGGCCGTAGTGCATATTACGGCTAAGCTGTAAGGCCACCAAAAACTAAGGATAATTGAGGCACTATTAAAAAACCTTGTAGGGCCTTAGTTCTTGAATCCTTTTATCCTATTAACTTGTCCAATAGAATAATTAAATATCATGAATGATCTTGAGGGCTGAGATTCATTCATGTGTGTTATCCAATTGTTAAGCACTTCCCCGTGGGTGCTGATTTAAAGGACTTCGATATACATTCCCGATACAATGTGACATCAAAATAAGGACAACTATATATCGAATAACTTAAAACTACATCAACATGCACGGTTAGAAACAATTGATGACTAGATTAGGGTTAGCTAATAAATGATTGTGATCTTATGAAACTGAATTAAATTGTATAGCATGTTGAATAAGGTTATTGCCTTCTCTTCTTCGAGGTTCGAGTTGAATGATCAGTTCGTAATTGATCCTATTGTGGTATTCCTTGAAATAGATGTTAGATTGAGCTTGAATTAAATTGAATTAAATATGAATGAATTATTCAAGTTCACATTTATGAAAGGATCGAAATAGTCTGGCTTTACTCAGCCTCAGCCTTATGATACCCGGTGGGGTTGACTTTGGTATAACATGTTTATTGCCGCTGCAGTGTGCTTTCTTTTGGGGCTTCCGAACTCCAGAAACTGAAGACCTATTGTACCGTAGCCAGGTCGATGGTGTGCTCAACGCATATATCCCTAGAAAGAGGATATGGCAAATGTAATAACCACATAGTACAGTATTTCTGTTCATTGAATCTTATAACATGCTTTATTCAAATGCACGATTTGCTTAGTATACTAATTGAAACTCTATCTATGATCACCTATTAAAGATCCTTATAGATACAACACGTATTACCTTAATTTTGCTTATGCTTTGCTGAATAGTCTTATTCATTTGTTGTCATTTGATGTTACAGGCTCAGATCCCACTCCCGATCTCTCGAATGTCGGTGAGACTTCAGAGGAAATCTCTGAGGGTCCCTCAAGATTAGACGAGTGAATTGCAGTTCACATCTGATTAATCCACCTGGAGTGCGGCTCGGCTTTATTTTAGCTTTAGGGTTGCATTAAGTCCATTTTGTTCTACATGGGCCATGACACCCTGTATTTTTGGGTACTATACCAATGTACCAGCCTACTAGACAACTTTCTTTCCTTATTGTACAAATACATTTTCTTTTTGTTTTATTACATGTAGGTGTGTTTCTATTCTTGGTGTGTCCTCTCGTTTCTGTGATGATACTGACAGCTTCCGCGTATGAATGCTTGAACAAAGGTCCATTAATAGCAATTACACATGTGATTTTCCCTTGTGTGTGTGTACTTAGACTTAGGTCTCAATATGTATACAAGGGAGTATGTCTGTCACCGATAAGGTTTACCCTAATCCCCGATTTCTTGGGCTCGCATAGTGACAATCCGTTCCGTGGATGCTGTCTAACGACTGACCTACTTTTTTTTTGTTGGTAATGAAGAGATTTCATTAAGCACCAAAAAAAAAACAATGAGGAAACAAAGACAAAATCCCTAACGAGGATAGGAATGGGGAGTCTTAATCTGACAGTCACCCACATGCAAACTATGTGATTTTTTTGTAAAGTTATGGGCAACCATGTTACATTTCCTAAAAATATGAGAAAGCCTACAAATTCGAAAGAATCAACATATGCCAAAATATCCAAAACTATGGAGTTTATAGCCCAATCATGCTCCCCCTTTAAAGCCTGCACCACTTGAAGGCAATCACACAAAACTTGGACTTTGGTAAACCACAACTCTGAATAACCTTTAGGGCTAAGAGATTAGCTCTCACTTATGTTTCTTTAGCAGAAGAGACATATGATCCACTAATAGATCCTGCAAGCACTAAGTCATCATCATTCCAAAGAGCAAAACCATACCCAGCTTTACTATCTACTTTTTTGAATACAGCATCACAATATAAAAAAGCCATAGTCGATACATGCAAACCTCAAGATGGACTTAGGATGCTCCTAAAGTGTTTTATAGATGGCTGGTTTATACCATCCATAATGAAAATAGCTTGCTTTAGAATAGAAAATATATGGCAACTAATACCTTTGAACATAAATTCATTTCTAGCTTTTCATATTGCCCACCAAAAGGCCAAAATATAGGCCGCCATATGGCGATTGTGAGTTACATGCCCCAAAAAAGGTTTCCACCAGTCCAGGACCTCATCTGATGTAATAGAGTGAACAAGCAACCCTAAATTAGAACCAAACTAGACTGACCTACTTCTTGTTGTTGAATGCTGCCATTTGGAACCAATGGTGTTTGCTTTAGTCTCTTGATACTCAACGGAGGTGACTTTTGGGCATCTGGATTTTCCCTCTTCCCTTGAAAAGAAACACTACAATTCATGGTGTCTATGTTTGAATTAATTAAGTTTGCTCGAGCTGCCAATGTATTCGTAGGGGACTTAGCATTCTTGTAGCAAAAAGGAAGTGCTTTTTTTTTTAATTCCTCTAGCGTTGAATTCGACATTATACATGGAGATGGCTACGGAGGCCGAGAGGGTGAGTATTTAGATGGAGATGAAACGAAAGAAATATTGAGATGGAGATGAAATGAAAAAAAAAAAGGCTACCAGAATTTGGGTTTGATTTGTAAAGTGGAGTTCGTGTGCTTTGGATTAGGGACTTAATTAAGTTAAATGCATCATTAGTCATTCAATTTCATCCTTTCATTCATTTTTACCCAGAAATTAGAATTTGCACCATTTTTTTACATTTTCTACATTAATTAAGAATTTTTGTAATTTTTCTCCGAAGAGTCCTAGTTGGAATATAATTCTATTCGGACGGATCCTACTTCAATGTGAGCTCATTAATATCTTACTAGTTGAATTAGAATATGCAGTAAATAAAATTTGTAGGACCCACAGAACCCTAAGAATGATTTGGGTCCCATTGCTTGAAGATCCACACCCTTAGAGTTCATTTGTTTGTGGACCCCACTTGAAGATCAACTAAGGTTTCTAAAAGCTCTTATCTCATCCTATTTATTGCGAGGGATATTCCTCTTACTTGGCAAACAAGTCACAACTATTGCAGAAATAGAGTCCATTACAAATCAAAATTCAAAATTCAATCACGTTTTTCTCAGGACGATTTATTTTAAAATGGCCGTAACTCTCAATTTGAATGTCAGATCGACGCAAATGACCCACTGTTGGAAAGATTTTTCAAAGTAGATGTCTGGGGAGCCAAAGAGCGCATAAAGTAGAGTTAAGACGAGAAAGTTAGGGGCCTATAAAGCTTCATATGCTTTTTTAGGAAAAATTGCAATTGCACCTATACCTTTGAAAATCCATTGCTGCACATCTTATGTGGGACTCCATCTAAGGAGAAGTACTTGTCAAACATAAACTCTATCTACAGAGATAACCCTATCTCTACTTAACTTGGCCACCAAGTCTCCTGTAGTTTATCAATAAGCAACAGAAGGAGTCCAAATTCAATGAATCTGGATCTTGCAGAAATTATAAAAGGTGGTCACCATGGGAAGCTCCTTCTCATTCCTAGCCAGATCTAGAAGTCCCACATCTCTCTCTCTCCCTCTCTTCTTCACCTCTTTTCCCTCCATTAATTTCTAATTTTATTTTAATGGTATTCATTCTAGAGCCTTATTCCAAAAAAGTAGGATCTAGAAGAGAGATTTCTAAGTGACCATTGTAGAAGGAAAAGATATCAATGAAGTTATTTTTTAGGTTCCTTATAATGGTGGGATGAATTTCTGATTGGAGCAAACAAATGAAGCTACAAGAATTTTTTTTTAGAATTTATGTGTTTATTTCTCTTTTTTTTTTTGTATAATGAATACTTTATTAGAATAATAGATCTGTCTTCATGCAAAAGATATGTTCGTAATGAATAAATTTTAGTCATTTATACTTAGTTTGATAGATTATGCTTAGATCTGTAGTTATCTTTGATAGTCTATGCTTAATTTGATAGATGATGCTTAGGATGTCCGTTCTTTTATTAGGTAAAGTAGATCTTGATATTAATTTTGTTTTTCTTAATTAAAAGTTGGTTTTTGCAATAGTCAAATCATCCATATTAGAAACATTGATTTTTTTTTATCTAAGTAATAATTAAGACAAAAAGGATAAATTAATTGCATAACTTGGATTTTTGAATAACTTAGTGGATTATGGCTACTTGGATCTATTTTCTACATTGATTTTTCACTACTTTTAATTGAATTTAGTTTCTGACATTCTTAGTTTTATTTCAAATCAATCTTCTAGTTAAAAATTTTAGATTTTTAATTAAAAAGTTCAAAAGTGCTATGGGATCGACCTATATTTGTCACTGCCTCAACAAGACAATTATGCACTTGCAGTAACATTGGATTTGGAAATAAATTCCACATTAGCGTTCATGTTGAGGGAGAAAAAGCGTTACAGGAAAAGAGTTCAATGCTTCCTAGTTAAATGTAAAAAAAATATCGAAGTAGTCACGTGTGACCTAAGGGTGCTCATGGGCCAGGTTAGGCCAAGCTGAGCAAAGCCTGTGTCACAACCCAATCCTAAAAATCGAAGGTTAGTTAAAACCTAACCAGTGACACACGTACTCCCGTGTACGCGCACCGAGACCTCGTCTAAGTGTACACACACAAGGGACATTCGCACGTGCAAACATGGTGTACGCAGAAGCAGTAAGCATCATTGCAAGAAAAGAGAATACACAAATAGATACAACAAGTGCCAAATATTACATTAATTTACAGAATATACAAAACAAAATGGGGAGACAGTTTCTTCAAGACAAAATACCAGGTGTACAAAAGAACCCAAAAGCTCAAAACAAGCCCCACACACAACAAGACAAGTAACTAATGCAAATGCAAGGTTGCTCTCCACTAGAGGGATCACACCCACTCCTCTAGCCCTCACTGGGCCTCTCGTGTCTCTCCTGGAGTCTGGCTAACCGATGAGGGGTCGGTGAGGGATCTGAGCCTACAACATCAAGAACAACTAATGAATACAATGATTCAACAAAGCATAAGCAACAATAAGGTAACACGCGTTGTGTCTAACAGGATAAATAACAGATAACAATGCATAGAGTTCATGATAGTGTACTAGGCAAGTCGTGCATATCAATAAGCATGCTATCGGAATCATAAGGCAAATATACTAGCTAGGTAACTATTACATTTGCCATATTCTCCCTATCAAGAACAAGCAGGAGGAGAACACCATCGACCGGGCCAGGGTACGAATGGGTCTCTGGTTCCTAGGGCCTGGAATCCCAAGACAGGAGCACACTGCAGAGGCAACAAGCAGGCTACGCCAAAGTCAACCCCGTCGGGTCTCCTGAGGCTGAGGCAGTGTAGTGCCAGACCATATCAATCATATCATACATACAAGACACAATACACATTAATTCAAGTAACATTCAGGCAGGCAGGACAATACGTGTATCATGTTATCTCACATTCCGGTCAATGCCAGTATTTCAAGACAAGTGCACAGACCAATACAATTACAAGTCTAAACAAGAATAATGAATAGAGGGCAAAAACCGAAATCAACATGCAATGCAAGTCAAGTTAGTCCAAAAAATCATGATCGTTTACTAGCCAACCCTAATCTAGTTGTCCATCATTTCTAACCATGCAGGATTATATAGTCTTAAGTTTTTCGATGCACAGATGTTCCTTTCATAGGTGTTGCACTGTATCGATAAACATGCATCGAAGTCTCTTAAACTAATACCCATGGGGAGGTATTAAATAAGTGGACAATACACATGAATGAGTCACAGCCCTCAAGACCATTCATGCTTTCAAGGTAGTTCGTTGGGTAAGTTATGTGGTTGAGAAATCCATGTGAAGGCCCTATAAGGTCTCATCCTTAACTTTATCTTTTCTCCAATTCATTAAAGAGCAGAAAGACCCAGAAGGTAGTATAAAAAGGTCCTCGGAGTGTTAAAGAAACAGGGAAATAAGAGCGAGCAAGAATAGGATTCAGTCGGATACTAAATCTCCTAGAAACAAAGTGCTTCAGGGCCAACCGGTTAGCTCTGAAGCCCGATCAGTCAGATTTGGGTTCTGAAAGTGTCCAATCGGTCGAATCCCAGGCCCGATCGGTCGGGTAACAGGACTCTGTACAAAACAACTGAACTGAATTACTTGCACTCACGAAGACGACATGTATCCAGTTAATACAAATCAAAAAGGGCTGTCAATAACCACACGCTTGAGAGAGAGATTACAAGGAACAATAACAAGCACCGTATACCAACATGTGTTCATCCATACTATGCTTTTACTTGCCTCAAACGAGATTTTTCCGTAAATTAGTTGTTCTTTGGCCCAATTAACCTTGGAGATGCAGTCCTAACACCATGCATGGCAAGAGTGAGCAAAAGAAAATGTGTGCATGTAGTACAATCGTAGTCTAGACTCATAATGGAGACCAAGATGCAACTTCTCACCTTAGATCAACCGTGAACGTGGTGTGAGGTTCTTGTCCACGACGAAAAGAAGAAGAAGAGTGCGATGAACTGGAGAGGCTTCGAGTAAAGAAAAAAAGAGAAAGAACTCACCTCTTACCTTCGAATAGATAAAGAGCAACTGGTGCACAAGAATTCCCCCTCTCTTTGATCGTGAGAAGAAGAAGAAAAGGAAAGGAAGAACCCAAGAGCAAAGAAGAAAGAGAGAAGAAAACGTTGAAGATGGAGATGGAATGAGGAAGAAGTCGGTGCATGACTTCTTATATTAAGATAAGTCTTGACAGTAATTGCAAAACAGTCCAAGAGTTTAGGTTAATTACAGTTCGAGTCAAATAACATAACCGGCCAACGGAAGCAAGCAACATCATTTGCATGTAAGTCAGTTATGGCAATTAACAAGCTCGATAAGATACACGTGCTGACACCAAGATGATGCATAAAAAGACAAACTCGCACAAAATCTAAAATTACGAAAAAGGGCTCATATCTACCTATCCCAGTTAAACTCAACCCAACTACCTATCCATGACCCGAAACGAAACTAAAAAAAAAACACAACAACAAGCATAAAACTAATGCACTAGAAAATGACCCAAAACCACATTAATTAGTCATTAAACCGGATTAAACTGGGCCGGATTGTTACAGCCTGGCCCTAGCGTGGATTAAAATCCTTAAGCCCAGGCCCAGCCCAAGCTCAACTAGGGCCATAATTGGCTAACCCAGGCCCATGTCCATATAAAATCTATTAAGCCCAAGCCCGGCCCATAAATTAATCGGGCCTAATTATTAAACACCCTTAAGTTGGTCTCTAGGGGTGGCGGCCAACATGGCTATCATTCATCAAATGAATCCAGCTAAAATGCAAAAAAGTCTTCATTAAAAGTGATTACAAATTTCATATAAAGCTATCTTGTCTGCCCTTTAAGTTGATATTGCCTCTTTTTTTAATAAAAGCATATGGTTCATTAACAAAACATAACCGTGTTGGTGCAACTAATAAATCTTTTTTTAATACAAATCAATTAGAATGAACATTGTTTTCCTTTTGAATAGTGTTATTTGATAATTTTTTTAATATTTCTACTATGAAGATTTGCGCGCAATATAAAAAGCATAAGAAAGGGAAGTTGCAACTTAATTCACCTATTCGGGCAAGGTTGTGCTTTGGGCTTACTACCACTTAACCGAAGCCTGGCCTATATAACAAACATGCCTAAACTTCTAATCCAAGCCTGGGCCAATGACTTATACCCAAGGCCCAAGCCAGGGCAAAAGTTGACTAGAGCAGGGCTGGGCTTGGGCCAGCCCAACCATGAGCATCCTTAGTGTGACTACTCCGATGCACTCACATCTTGGGTGAGGTTTTTTGTTTGGGTTCACCTAAGATGATTTTTTTTTTTTTTTTTTGTAAAATCCTCTTATATATTTCTATATGTAGTTTCATTTTCATCATGCATTGTTCCTATGCTTGTTATTTTCATTGGATTATATAAATTGTAAAAATAAATGGTTATTCTTAAGAGCAATATTTTTTATTATGTTAGTTTCTTATTGTGGACTTCCTGGACTAATGTTGAGATTTAACCTATCTTGTGAGAATATTTTGATGAAGTAGTGATTTTGGTAGTTGTCATAATTTACTAATGTAAAATTTATTTAATTTTTACATTTATTTCTATTCTAATTTATAGATTTATAAATTTTCTCTTATTTCTTAAAATATAAATTAAAAAGCAAGTGAGAATTATAAGTTAGAATTTTTTTAGAGACTGTTTAAGTTTACTTTTTTCTCTTCTTTATATTTTGATATATAAAATTTAAGAATGATTAACAATATAGTTGTTTTCTTTTTAATATTATTCTTCCAAATAATATGCACAAAAATTCAATATATTTTAACTTTTGAGCCCGGGCTTAGCATAGGCTTTTGTTACTAGTTTACAAGTACGAAAAACCACATGCCTTCTTATTTTGGAATTTTAGAAAAAAATGAGTTTAAACTTTAATTAAACTATTTAATGAAGAAAAATCATAAAATGATGAGAAATTTGTTTATACATCTTTTCTGGACGAAATTATCCCACTTGACGATATTATCAACTCAATTGACGATATCATCTATTGGTGATCGCCCTCGAAACGATGATGAATGCAACGGAATCAAGTCTAACATTCACACATTTAAGCACACAAAAGAATAAAAAAATAACTACGGGTCATCATTAAATTTCCTTTAATTACATAGGTTTATTGCTCTGACTTCAGGGATGCAGTTTGTTTACAAGTATTAAAAAATTACAACCCCTCTGTCTGGTCTCAAATGTGATCCAAATTAAGAAAATTAAGAAAATTAAATTAAAAATAAAAAAATACAGAAAAAATGAAGACAGAAAGTTAGTAACCGTTGCTCACAGTCACTGACCCTTGCCAATGACCGTGGCCCATGATGACAGTGGTCGTTTTGGCCACTGTTTGTCCCTATTTTGTCTCTATTTTCCTCTGTAAACCTTCCGGAGTGCTAAAACTTGTGCTTTTTTACTTAGGAGCATTGGATGATCACCAAGGGTGTTGAATTTAACCGTAGAATCATCTACAATCTTTGGTAGTCACTACTTTGCTGTTACGGATCATAGTTGTGCAAATCCGTAAGGGGTGCTTCTGTACAAGCAATTGAGGCCATAGTTATGTTATTCTGATCCTATGATTGTCAAGTAGTTTTATGCATTGAAGTTTCCTTGCACTTGATGGCTTTGAAACTCATCTTTTTTAAGTAACAAGCATGTATATCTTCTTCTCTGGAACCATTTTATACCTTAAGTTAGTAAGAGGAAGAAAAACAGAGGGAGCTTGGAAGTTTGATGCTTGTTAGAATGTTGAGGAGCCTTGTGATTTTTTCTTGTAATCTTCGAACCTTGCTTCTACCTTTGAACCTCTTATTCAGAGCCCAAGTATGCCTTTTATAGGCTTCAGAGGTAATTAGGGGAGTTATGAGAAGTTGGGTTTCAAAATAAAGTAGAAAAAACTACTTGAAACCGTCAAGAACCACTTTACAAGTGTCCGTGACCGTAGCCACGGTCACGGATAAGCCCAATTTTGGGGTTTTTTTCGTTTGTGACCCATTTTTATTAGTTCGTAGCCCAAACGATGTCTGATCCTCACGAGACTTGGAGAGATGTTTCTAAGTCATAGAAACTTCAGCATATTTTGAACTTTTGAAGTTGGTCAACTTTCCCTTTGATTTTTTATGAAAATTTACCCTTGTTTTAACTGTTTGATGCCCAAATGACCTCAAATTAACTTGAAAATTAGAGGGATTGATGTCAGGAGCATATTAAGGTATCCATCCTAATTTCATGTGATTTGGATTTGTGAAAGTAGGATTTTGATTAGTGCCCCATTTGTTGTATGTTTTAAGTCAATGCCTCTTTACATTGTAGGCAGTCAACTTATTTTCTACCTGAATGATGTTAAACACATTGAAACTTTGAAGAGTTGATTTTAAGCACATTTTGAGTCTCTAATCCAATTTTCATCAGCTTTGGCGTCCTAATACAATTCGATTCATCAAATCCATTTGCAAGAAGGCATTTTGCCTATATCTATTTGATTCAAAGGTAAAAATGTTGTCATCATCTTTTATGTGTATATAGAGAGAGTGGTGTTATTGGTGAATCCAAGTGAAGAAAATCATAGAATAGAGGCGACATTGAAAGAAAGAGAGAGTGGGCTGGGGCAGACCCGATGAGAGATGATTGCTCAAACTTGACAATTTTCAAAATCCACCCTTATAATTTTGAGATTTTAATTGATTTTAAAATTTTTCTTCATATTTTTTTATACAAAGAAAATTTACTGAGTCTACCCCTGGAGAGGGCAAACCTTCGTACCGTGTTATTATGTAGAAGCCAGACTGCCTAAGCCTGAAGTAGAACAAGGAGAACAATTAAGAGAACAAAACTATTTAAAATTTTTTCCAAACAAAGGGTTGGGCAACGAGACTACTAACATGGGTGAAAAGTCGAAGCAAGCTTTGGGACTTTCTTGGCATTGACCAGGGGGACCACCCCTAGTTAGTGTTACTTGATTCAGCCCGGGTCCTCTCCACGTTGATAGATATGTATCTTAGTGGGCCCTCCAAGCAAAATATATGAATAGCATGCCGTATGCTTATATTATAAAATATTCCTTCTAGAAAATTATATTCCTTAATAGGTTTAAATAGCCCTAGTCTCTTCCTCCTAAGCCATCTTTCAACTTTCTAACCCTTCCCACACCTTCCTCATTTCAGACAAAAATGAACAGCCAAAACCACCCCACCCCACTTCCGGAAACCGCCGAAAGTCCACCCAAAACCACCCATAATCCCTGGTCTGCCAGCAACATCTTAAACAAGGCCAAAAACAACGTAGTTTTCAAATCAAAATGGTCAGAACTCAATGGGGCAATGGGGGATTTGGGCACCTATATTCCCATAGTCATGGCCTTGTCACTAGCCAAAGATCTCAACCTTGGCACCACACTCATCTTCACCGGAATCTACAACATCGTAACGGGTATAATCTACGGCGTTCCGATGCCCGTCCAACCCATGAAGTCGATCGCAGCCGTTGCCATCTCTAGCGGCCCGGATTTCTCCATCCCAGAGATCATGACCGCGGGGATCCTCACAGGTGGCTCGCTTTTTTTATTGGGTGTCACAGGTCTCATGAAGCTCGCTTACAATCTCATCCCTCTGCCTGTCGTTAGAGGCGTCCAGCTCTCACAAGGCCTCTCCTTTGCATTGACTGCAGTGAAGTACGTGAGAAAAGAACAGAACTTCTCGAAAGGGAAGGCTGGTGGAGATAGACATTGGTTGGGGCTAGATGGGTTAATACTGGCCCTTGTTAGTGCCTGTTTTATAGTGTTTGTGAATGGTGCTGGTGAAGAGTGCAATGAAAATGAGAGTGGTTTGGATGAAACAACAGCCAGGAGAAGGAGAAAGCTGTGGAGAATTCTAGTGTCTCTGCCTTCAGCCATCATCGTTTTCCTACTGGGGGTTGTCTTGGCTTTCATCAGAAAGCCTTCAATTGCTAAGGAAATTGAGTTTGGGCCATCCAAAATAGGGCTAGTGAAATTAACAAAGGGTTCATGGAAGACTGGTTTCATCAAAGGTGCAATACCACAAATCCCTTTATCAGTCCTGAACTCAGTGATTGGAGTTTGCAAATTGTCATCTGATCTTTTTCCAGGGAAGGACTTCTCTGCAACGTCCGTGTCGGTAAGTGTGGGGCTGATGAATGTGGTGGGGTGTTGGTTCGGCGCGATGCCTATGTGCCATGGGGCTGGTGGGCTCGCAGGGCAGTATAAATTTGGGGGCAGGAGTGGCGGGTGTGTCGTGGTGTTGGGGGCGGCTAAATTGGTGCTGGGATTGGTGTTGGGGAGCTCTCTAGTGAAGGTGTTGGTCCAATTTCCAGTTGGGTTGCTGGGGGTGCTGCTGCTATTTGCTGGGATTGAGCTGGCCATGGCTTCTAAGGACATGAACTCAAAGGAGGAGTCGTTTGTGATGATCGTTTGCACGGCGGTTTCAATGGTGGGTTCGAGCGCTGCGCTTGGGTTTGTGTGTGGGATTGCGGTGCACATTTTACTTTGGATGAGGAAGCGAATAAATATCAGCAATCGATGCAGTGTTTGAAGTTCCAATACCAATCACAATAAGATAAATGTTTGAGGTAGCATGGCGTTCTAGTTGCTATATGACTCTTTGCAGTAGACGTTAGTTCAATTGTCAATAAGGGAATGCGTATTATCTTGTAGTTGTCATATGAGAGGGGTACAATACTCCCTTACCTTTGTGTTCTTTTACTCTTTCTTCTTTTTTATTGTAATCTCTTTGTTACCCCTTCTCTTTCAATAAAAGAGTCAACATTTCTGATGAAATAAATAAGGGAATGTGTATTCTCTGAGAAGATGACCCTGCTATGACATAATGGCATAGCATTTATTCGAAAAATCAGTAAGATTATATCCAAGCATAGAAGCATCACATAGTTTTAGGTACATTTTCTGTTCATCATGTGCACTTCTAAGGGAAAAGGAAAGCAGTACATTTTTCCACCAAAAACCTTTTCATCATTTGGTGATCATGCTCTTCCACAAAAAGCATCAAAAGTAGTATGATGTTCTCAGTTAAGGAGAATGGGTTCTGTTTCATGGACACTACACAAATATACTCTAAATTTAAGTTGTTCCCAAATCCATTACAAATCAAATGACCATAGTTTTACGGAGCAAAGTTTTTAATGGCTTGGAAGAGCTGCATCTGCACTTGAATGATCTCTCATCAGTTGTTTGTAACTAGAGTTATTCTGACTTAGAAGAGCCTAACAACATTTTTCTTTCTCATTGGCATCTTTTTAATGACTTTTCCTTTTTCTATGTGGTTGATTAAATAACTTGGCTGTTCCAGCATTGTGGGTTGTGTGGTCTATGGTTCATTCATAATTCATATTTATTTTCCACTTGTATGCTCTTACATGAAAGAAAAGTGGAGGTTGCAATACTGTGCTCTGGAGTCAATAAATTTCATTAGTTTGTATCAAGAAACAAAGCGCTCTTTTAAGTTTGCTTCCCAAAGTTCAAAATAATTTTAACCATAATTAGATGATTTTACACTGTAGTAGTATACGGTGTACCTAGCTTTTAATAAGTAATTTTTTACTTTTAGAACTAAACGAAAAGATCCATATGGCACAAGTCATGAGAAAACCCCAAGCACTAGGAGTGGAATTTTGTTACATCCATATTTACCTTGAAACTACTGTCCGTTGGAGTATTCCTTGAATAAAGCCTCATCCTTACTGGCATCTTTCATCCTCTGGCTCTTGAAGAAGATTTAACTTTTTTGCTCTCTTTTCATCGCAAGGGACACTTCAATTACTGCCAGGTTTGCTATTGATGCTCCATCGCATCAATATTCAACTTCTAATTACCTGCAGTTGGAGTGATCCTCTGCTTATTTAAGTAAACCGACAAGAGCGATCATAATTTAAATTGGAGTTTTTTTTTTGTAGAAATTTAAATTAGAGTTAGGAAACACTTTAACTAATATTAATAGTAATAACAACAACAATAATGATAATGATAATGATAATAATTATAATGTTCCTCTACAGTTTTTGAGTTTCTGATGTATGGAAATTTTGCTGTTAGAATTTAGAGTGAAAGATTAAAAAATAATGAAAAGGAGATAGTTATTAAGATGGGCTAAACAGCCCCCACCAAACCTCCGCCCTGCTCCACATGATAATAATTATAGTGTTTTCGTCTACAGTTTTGAGTTTCTGGTGCATGGGAGTTATAGCTTTTAGAGTGAAATTTTAGAAGATAGTTTCTTGTGTTGAAAGAGAAGATGGTTTTGCTTCTAGAAAGAGGTGGTTCCTAAAGAAATTGCTATGCTCCCAAGTCATGTGGGTTTTTGTAGGAATGGTTAACATGGATGCTATGCTATTCATGTGGTATCGCGGTTGGGCGTAGCAGAAAGGATGTGGATACACTAGGAATTGAAGTTATAAACCTTGAGATTGAATCTCTTTGTAACTGTCTTTGAGGAACAATTGTGTGTTGTAGGCTATGGAGTTCAGATTTCCTTATACACTGTTTCAAGGAGTCATTCTTGACTGACTAGGTCACTTTACAAACCCACCCCCCACCCACCGACAAGCACGTTCTGTATCAAGTCCTAATTTTATCTTATGCTTTTCTATTTTTCTTTGTTGTTGTTGTTGTTGTCTTTGTAACTTGTAAGTACCTAAGTTAATTCTTATGCATATCAGTCACTGTTTTTGTGTGTCATTGTCTTAAGGTTAAACATCTAGTCTTTTGGATATGTGGTAAAGGTTCTACAACGTCCTCATCTATTGTTATCATTATTGTCACTTGACAATCTGACGTGTCCCTGCCTTCTTCTGCTGCTTCATACCATGCTTTTTTTTGTCCTCTTGGTAACTTCAACACTTGCAATTCTTTGAATGAGGCTGTTTACAGTCTTCTACATTGATGCTCAAACTATCTTAGATGAAATTCCTTAATTTTTCTCTTATAACGGAGCCACTTATAGATTTCTCTTACGCATTCCTAGTTGGAACCCAACTACTCCGCTGTCTGCACATTCATCTTAGCTTGTGCATCTCAGTCACATTTATTTCAAATTTTTTTAATTTATTTCATTTGTTATATTTCTTACCAGTGGTGATCAGAAGGATACCTGTTAATAATGCTATCAAGTCGGGGACTCGCTGGCCATAGCCATTCAGTACTCGTGCTTGTGAATGCATGCTTGGTGGTTTGATTTGCAAATTCTTTGGTTGTCTTTCCTGTTGTTAATTTTCTTCATTGGTAATTTCTCGTGTAGTGATATTATTACCTTTTGGTTAACTTTGGAGAAGATATTATTAGCTTTTGGCTGCCGTATAAGAAAACTGGATTGCTTTTTCATCCTTTTCTCTTCGAACATGGTGACATTTAGGAGTAGGCAACCTCCAGCACAATCTATCAGAAGATTTTGGTGATTGAATAAAATGGTGAAATATTGATAGATGGATTTGGTTAACAGCTGAAACTTTGTGATTATTATTATTATTTGTTTGTAAGAATGTTTTGTGACCAACTCTACAACAATGGTGGATGATTTGCCATTGAGAGTATTAACCTCACACTCTTTCATCATCTTTCTATGTGACACAGTTTTATCAGTTGGACAGTGCTTCTTGTTGCAACCACAAGGATCTTGATTGGAGCTGTAATGTTCCTAACCCAAGTTATTATTTTAATTAATTTAAATATAATCTTGTTTAATTGTTTGTATTTTAGTTAATTATGGTTATTATAACTATTTAATTTTTCTTTTGGGTTTTGGGTTAATCGGATAATAATTTTAGGACCATGAGTATCCATCATTTGACCCGGCCCAATTCGGACCCATTTTGGGCCCATTAAACCAAACCAGGCCCATATTTATAAATTAGCCTAAACAATAGGGTTCTTTTTATAAAAACCCAAAACTTTTCCCCAAACCCTAAGCCTATTTATATCATTGATGGGTTTTCCTCTCTTCTCCTCATCTCTACAGTGCTTTCCTCCTCCATCTCTTTCTCCTCTTGATCGGCCAAGGGGGCAAGCCCAAATCCAAGCCATTCATCGGTGGATATCATCATCTTCTTCGCCATCTCTTCTTCCTTTTCTCCTTCTTCTTCATCTTCTCAGTTGGGGTTGGCAGCTTGATCGAGGGAGAGAGAGAGATCTAGATCTTCTTTTGCATCAAAGGCAAGTGATTTGCACTTATCTCTAATGATTTTCACTCATTTTCATGATCTTAGAGGTGATTGTCAATGCCTATTAAAATCTCTAAAGATTGATGGTAGATTAGATGGGTAAGTAGTTCACAGATTTCTTGTTTGATGGTGGTCGATGGAGTTGATGATTTTGATGAATGGAGAATGGGCCAATTTGAGGATGGATATCAGGTCTTTTAAAAAAAAAAAAAAAAAAAGAGGATAGCGTCTGGGGATCAACCCCAGACATGTGCAAGAGGCTGAACTGCCTACACACTACTGCACAAGCAGCAGTAGTGTGCAGATGGTTCCCACTGTACACAGACAGTGGAGCGGGCCCCATTTACGTGGGGCCCTGTCATGTGGGATCCCAGCAGATGGTGGGCCCCTTTGATCCCACGTATGGAAACATTGCTGCAGCGTGGGCCCCAGGATGGTTGGATGATGATGGGGCATTGGCAGTGATAAATTATGTAAACCCCACTTGTGAAATGCCACATGATGTTCAGAACAACATGCCAATAAAAAAAAGGGAAAAAAAGAAATGGGGTGATCGTGTCTGGGAATGGCCCAGACACACTACTGTGTATGTGCAGGGGATTCCTAAACTTGATAAAAATGGTGGGCCACCACCTACAGGTGGGCCACTACCTACAAGTGGGCCTCATTGTAGTAACGTGGACCCTTTGATTACTGGGTTGATGGTGGGCCATTGTTGTATATATATATAAAAAAAAAAAATTTTGCAACGTGTATGGGACGAGTCAGTCCCTGCACATGTTGCTGTTTGGCAGCAACATGTGCAGGGAGGGCATTTCACTTGGATGTAAATGTGGGTCTGCCACTTATTTTGGTGGGCCCCATGACGGTAACATGGACCATGATTATGTGGAATTCATCACGTGGGACCCTAGAAGATGGTGGGACCTCTTGATCCAACACTTAGATCCATGGTGGCGATGTGGAATTCCTTGTCAGCTGTGTGATGATGGAGCCATTACTGTAAAAAAAAAAAAAAATCAATGCACTTTGTGATAAGTCATCTGGGTTGTGAAGAAACATTATATACATATATACAAGGGCCACCTGGGTATCAAAGAGACATGACATCATACATATATATTTATATATGTAAAAAGAAAAAGTTGGTGTCTCCAGTGTGGTTGTGCACAACGGGGAAATCTTATTCTTGTGTATAGTTGCTATAGTACAGGTGGGTCCATCACCTTGAGGGTCCTTAGTATATATGTGGATTATGATCGTTTGGACTATTCTTAATAGAGCACAGGTGGGCCACCCCTTGTGTGGGATCATGGGAATGATAGAAGTTGGGCCAAATAATTTATTCAAATGTTTAATTTAATTAGGATTTTTATGTTTATCCAATCATTTAATTATGATTTTTAGTGGACGATTACATACCCCGGAAGACCCTTGTGTTGGTCTTAGAACCCAATGAATCTGATTTAATAAAACCAAATCCATCACATCATCAAAGTAAGGGGTTATGCGGGCAGATTTCCTCTTACAGATTTCATGGTTTGCACATGACGGTACAAACCACCCGCACTCAGATGAAGTGAGAATTGGGCTATGCATCACCCCGTTTTCAAAAATTCCCAACTTTACTTTATCTTGGTTCGTGTGGAATTGTCGCATGCGTGAATTGTGGTCACAGTGTTAGGAATATTTGTGGAGTTATTTCTTGATCATCATGATGTATTTCTTTACCTTGTTGCATACATGTTAGAGTTTATACCCGTTATTTTATAATGACTTTAACCGTATTGTGGCTTGGACTATACAGTGTTTATTTATGAGGTATTCATGTTATGTTGAAAACTATTCGGTTGGTATAATGTTTTATTACATGGTATTTGAATACCTAGTATGACTAGCCCTTCACACTACCATAGGATGTGTCTGTCGAACAGTCACTGAGCCATGTTTATAAGTCTCGACACAGTAAGGGGCAGGGCTGTGTGAGATTATTATGCGGATCTGGTCATTGGACGACTGCAGTCGGTTCACAGATGTACACTGTGATGATTTTTACCGGACTTAGGGCCGAAGACGAGCTTACCACTCGTACACGGTTGGTTTCACCGTGATTTTTGGACAGGATGCTAGGCATCCGAAGACGGATTTGATCCACCGTTTCTGGACAGGATGCGAGGCATCCGAAGGCGGTATAAATTCCGTAAGGGCATCAGCTGATGCGATGCTCGGCGAATGTGATATTGTTCATTTGTGGTAGAGTTGAATTTAGGATCCGTTCCTTCTATGTTGCATGGCATTCTTTTATTTATATTGTTTACATATTCTTATGATTTTTGTGTCTTAATCTCACATTGATAGTATACTTCATTTTGAGTTATGTGTATTTTAATTGCCGCCATTTATGGTTGACCCTTGTTTTCTAAAATTGATGTATAGGTACCGAGCCCGGCTTTGCCGAGGAGGAGGCGCAGGCTGAAGCGTTTCAAACGCTTGAGCCAACTGATGTTCCCGAGTGGGGTGCAAACGATGGCTTCGAGGCCGTCTAACCAAGCACAGGAGTGACTTGTTAAATTTGCAATCAATTTAAATAAATCATTCTTTAGAGACTTGATCTTTCAGTGAGACATTGTAATAAATTATTATTTATTTCTTTTGCAACTTGGAATATTATTATTGTTATCTGGTGATATGCAAACTTGTTTTCCTCTCTTGGTACCTATTGATTGAAATTACTTCCGCAGGTTGGGAATGAATGTGAATGGCCTAAACTCACCACGGCCTAAGATCCTGTGGAAAATATTAATAATAATTAGGAGTCAATGGTTTTGTTTACAGAAGAATTTAAAAAAAAGACTCCTAATTTCACGTAACCCTATTTTCAGTTTTGGGGACGTGACAGGCGCTACATGTCCTTGTTCAGAAGGGCAAAAGGATGTTCAGGTCTCATTCTTCAAAACAATAGGACTATGCATGCTTATAGGTAATAAGGTTCATGACCGGGACCCAGTCATTCACTTGGTCCGTCTGACTTGTGGACTAGGGGGTGTACTAGGCTGGTCAAAATGAGGTGTAGTAGTTTGTTCTAATTATACAAAAATATATGATCAGTTTGGCTAGCGATCTTCAAAATTCAGACCCAGACCCAATGCCCAACCCCAGACAACCGAATTGATTCCCGTTGGGCTGGCAGGCCATGTGTGTTTGCAGCCCATCCCGAGTTGCATCCTAGTGTAAATGTGCTGTAGAAAACTCTGTAAGATTTATTCCACTTTTATAAGATTGGAACCTATAAAACCCAAGATATTTTCAATATAATGCTAATCAGCCAACTCATTTAATTTTTTTTGGGGGCACCTAGCTTAGGGGTTGGGACCCTAGCCATCTGGTGAGAGAAGTAAACCTCAGATGAGGTGAGGGAGCCCTCGGATAGGGGAAGTGGTTGCCCACTGATGTCTCTTACCACTGGGGTAAGATGCCGTTCTTCCATATAAGCCTACAAGTGGTGTGTGTTGGTTTTTGCAAGTCTTTGGCCTCATTTAGATTGTTAATTGTCGAGTTTGAAGGAGTTTCATCTTCTCATTAGTGCAGGCCTGGTGGAAATGAATGTCAATCCGAGGTTTGATATTTACGACTTCACTTAGGCAGGCCTGAACCTTCTATTTTTAGTTGGAACAGAGAAATGGGTTGTGCCGAAGGCCTAGGTTTGATAGATGCATTCTATTTTTAGTTGGAACAAAGAAATGGATTGGACCATTGCCTAGGTTTGATAGATGTTGAAGTTTGGGCCCATCGAAATTTTAGTTTTCTCAATGACTTTGGTGGGACCCGTCCTAAAGTTGGCTTTTTTATTGCAGGCAATCCTCATGCAACCCTTCTTTTAGACTGGCTTTTAACTCGGCAGGTCAGATTCGGTTGCTATTGCTCCAACCCAAGTTGAACCAGAAGTTTATATAGTTAAATCTAAACCTGAATCGATACCTGACTCTAACCCGACCCAAAGTGCATAATCTCTGACAATTCAGGTTGAGTCGGGTTGACTCAAGTGCCCGAATTTCTAGCCTTCATTGTAGACCTACAAAGAACTAGGTCCACTTGACATGTTAGCATCGATTCAAAAGTCTTGAAAGTTTAAAGCACTTGTATGCATTTTATGATTATAACTTGTACCCTTAGAATCCCAACCCGAGTTTCACAATTAGTCAGGTTGGGTCAGTCATGGAGTTTCAGTTTTCGTCCAACCCGAGTTATATCCCAAGCACAGGAAAAGGCTTGACTGAACATAGAAGGCCTTGCCGAACTTTCGACTGGATGCTTACCTGTAAAGAGAGACCTCAAGAGAGATCTCCCCATCTATTTCTCAATTTTAAATATTTCCCCACAACTAATTTGTACTGTTTTATTGGAAAAAATCCCTTATTTTTGCAATATCCCACATTTAATGCATTATCTAATATCACAAAATCGTCCATTTTTTTAAAACCAACCTCAGCCTTTTTCCTTGGTATTTCCATTCTTTTTTCTACTACTTAATCCCTATTTCCTTGCTCTTTCTACTCAATTTTGTTCCCACCATTTCTAACTGTATTTTTAGTGCTTTCTACTTTATATTAAGTTACGTTGGTCCTTTGTCATGGTTTTGAAATGTGGATTTCCTTTTAGGGTTTTCTTTTTTCCCCTATGGTTGAAGAGCCATGAAATGTAGATCAAAGAATCAATCAAACGATATCAGAATAATTATATGCAGAATTTTTTTTTAATTTAGCCCAAGAGGTTGGGACCCAACAAAGAGCACATATACACTCAAAGAAAGTCTGCTAACTTGTAAAAAGGAGTCCGCACACACATGAAGAAGTAGCATAATCAAGGTTAAAACCCTAAGCAGCCCAATTACCATTAGGGTAAATGGCCGTTTTTATCAACGTAAGAGTTAGTGACACATATTTACTATCTTTGTGCAGATTTAGTGGGTGCTACTCGGCATAATAATCCCGTTTGGTTAAAGGCATCAAGGATACCCACTTCCTTAAAAACTAAATAAATAAATAAGGCTAGTAATTTGGTCTAACTCCTTCAACAATCAACAGTGATGTAGCGTGTCGAATTAGGGAATCTGATTCCCAACTCCATAAATAACCGCCTATATTGGTCACTTGGCCTCTGTCAAGTTCCAATCATGCACAGCTGCACCATCCAGATTCAAAGAGACGTGAAAGATGAAGCCTTGAGCTTACCAAAATAAAATAAAGAGGATTTTATGGAAAAAATACTCCATATATGTTCATTATACACATTAGACTATTATTGAGTGCGTGCACTAATTGAATCCCCTAGACTTAAGTTTGATTCCTCCCACATGATGTTTATAGGGAAGTATATATTAGAGGGGCAAATGACTGCTCTTTAGTTACTTTTTCCTCTAAGTGCAACATACCCGACAATCAGATCATTAATGTGAATATATGCCTACAATGACAGATATAACCAAGCATGCAGCAAAGCCTTCTCACCACACAAAACAAGAACATCTTAAAATTTCTCGTATATGCAGAAAAAAATTTAAGGGATTATCAGTAAATAATGGAAATTATTCTGACAAAAGGAATCATAATATTGTTTGCCTTCGTTAAGAAAACACTGAGTTAAATTACTTTTGGTACTATTTCTTGTAATACCATAAAGGAATTGATGCTCAGATGGAAACTAGACATTTTAATGTAATATATATTATATACAGAGGAGATTGATCATATATTTACATGTGGCAGAGGTGGCATGCTGACACATGACAACAATGTTTTTTAAGTAATAAAAAATCTTTATAGACTAAAAATGCAGCGCAGTTACAGAAAAGGAGAAAAAAATATTATATTCGTCAATTTTATGAAAACCCAAGCTTGAATACTATGGGTTGTTGCTAATGAGACACAGATAAAATAAAAAGACAAAACAATATCCATGTCAAGATTGCAGGATGCTGCAAATGAAAGAAAAATATGGCAGCAAAATAATAGAGAATGCACTCTGTATTTTTGATTTATTGTGTTCGAATTTTGTTTCTGCTATGTTAGGTTATTTTGTTGGCTTAAATTTCTTGAACTGGGAAAGTTTTCCTTGAAAGCTTGTTTCATAGTGGAGTTTATATGGGCAATCAGTGTAGCATTTTCTGCTTTTTTTTTTATTTGGGTTACGGTAGAATTTCTTATTGGGAAGAGGAGACATCTAGGAGGCAAGTCAGGAAACTATAGATAGAAAATCTATGGTTTGTGCCAAGATTATTGGTCTTTGTAGTGGGCGCTTTTGCTTATAAGGTTTAGATTCAGAAAATCTTATACTTTGTTTTCCATGCCATAAGCAAGACAAAACCTATTGGAGTAAACAGTATGTGGCTTACACCCTATGATGCACAGATACTTCAAAATGACCAACATATCGTGTTGAATTGTAGCTGATACTTCACTTTTTGTGTAAAATTCATATCTTTGTCGTGTCCACAGCGTATCCTGATCGTATATGGGCATCATAGTTTACACCCCTTTATTAAAAGTCACACGCACAAGCATTTAATTATGGAAGATTAGAAAGTAGAAAAAGGGAAAAGAAATGAATAGAATCTTACTCCATCCCATAAAATTACATTTTACTTTTATCAAATGATATCAATGAACTCTTTGGTTACCGTCAACAGAGTTAAATAAAAGATGAAATGATTATTAAATGATAGACATTTAGTACATATAGAAATTAAATGAAATATATTTTAATTTTTAGGAGCGAATAAAACCTAGAAAGCAATAAGATGGACTAAAACTGGAATAGGGTACTTTGAACTCTGTTGTCGTAAAATCATGAACATTGATCTCTTCAGACCTTTCAAAGGGAGCTCCTTATTTGCATTACTAAATCTTTAGGAAGTCCAATCTCCATTAGCACATAGAGGCTAGCCTTCTCCTTTTCCTATGGTGAGTTTTCTCTCTCTTTTTGTAAAAGGTTATCTCTCCCTCTATTTGCATCACTCTCTTTAGTTTTTTTATAGCAGTCCTCCCTTTGGGGCTTTTGGCTATGATTAATAATAAAGTTAGATTTGAGTTGTTCTGATTTTCATTATAAAAAGATAATAAGATCAATGTATGTTTAATTTTCGATTCCTGCCTGAGGAAAACTATAATGAAATTTGCTCAAATGGATGATGAAGAGCAAATACAAACAAAAAGTTTTAGGCTTTTTAAAGCATTGTATTAAAATTTATATCATCTCATTTAGGCTTGGATTTCAAGGTCTAGTGGTTTCACTCTGTTTATTTTAGGATTAAGAAGAAATGATGCTTGGAAGGAAAACATAACTCTATTTATGAAAAAAATCAATTAGGGTTAGCCTTCAAGGTGGAGTGGCTTTGATCTCATTTTAGGCATAGATTGAAGATTGTGTGGTTTCAAAAAAAAAAATCTCAATATGAGGATTTGCAATTATACATAGCTTCCTAGAGCTTATAGACTGTGTCCAAATAAAGATGTTATGGATTATAACACCAGAGAAGTTTAACAAATTATAATTGTCCCTTAACAAACAAAATTTGATGCGACCTTCTGTTGCCTTTGAAAAAGAGAAAAAGAAAAAGCACAAGAAGAACCCGCTCTATAACTACATCCTCCACGTCCAAAATCCTCTTCTGCTAGCTTTTCTTTTTTTTCTTTCTTTAGGCAGCATCTCCTCTGTTTTATACCTGAAGTGGTGGTAAAGCAAAGGCAATATCAACAAGTAATGGGATATAAAACATTGAGTTAGATCTTCCAAAAAATGTGTGGACCTGGATTGTTCAAGTTTTAGGCATCCCAGCTCAATTGTTTTCCAATACGACAGGTTGGCCAGTACTCAGCTAAGATGACTTACCCTGGCCACATTTTGGGTAGAGTTGGTCTCTGTTTGAATGAGCTGGGTTATTGCCCAGAGAATTGGAAATTCAACTCATCCTTGAAAGCTAGAGGTCTTAGTCAGCTCAGGGACTAACAAGCCTTGACCAAACTACATACAGCTGTTATGCATAAGGATCTTCATAAACAACCAAGATTGAATAAAAAAATGGAAAGGGCTTTTTTTTTTTTTTTTTGTAACAGATGAGAAAAATATAGTGTAATTAAAATATGAAAAAGGCATATTTAATTGGTATTGAAAATCCTTACATTATACCATAACAGCATACAGCTAGTATGCATAAGGATCTTCATAAACTATCAAGATTGAATAGAAAAATGGAAAAGGCATGATTTTTTTATAACAGATGAGGAAAAATAGTGTAATAAAAAAAATGAAAAAGGTATATTTTTTTTATAACAGATGAGTAAAAAAAATAGTGTGATTTTGTACCTCTATTGAAACCGTGGTTCTCTATTGAAGATGCCAAGTCTATGCCCACCAGTGATTTGGCTAGGTGGATAATGAAGACCAAAGTGACAATCTCTATTGCAATGAAATGGAATGCAAATAGCAGCTACGCCGCTGGATTTTGAGACGATGATGATAACTTGGCAGCTATCTGTGGCGATTATGACAGAAAAATGTTAAGGCAAAAGAAAAAGATAGAGAAGGGAGAAGTGTAAGATTTTTGAATGAGAAGAGAGATAGAATATATGAAAGGAGTCGTGCATCTTATCAATAGAGATTTTTTCCATTTGCCTGAATCGCAGGAGAAAGTTCAGGCGTTACAAAACCATGAGTTTTACGAAGAAGAGGAGTCACAATGGAAGGAGCCTCTCAAAGAGAAATAATAAAGGAGTTGGAAATAAAGGAGTCAGCTACTTGCAATGGAAGTCTTTTTAAAACTATGGTCAAAATCCCTAGGCCGTCAAAATAGAGAGCCTGATTTCTCAATTGAACTCAATTGAAAACAGTCTCTATCATATATAAGAATTGTAATTTTTTAGTTAGAGGGTAAATGGGAAGGGAGAATGCATTGCACCCCTTGTTTCTCTTTTCCTACGCATTGGGCACCTATGAAGAACACCAGTATTTTATGCTACATGGAGTTTCTTTTTGTCTGTTGTTTCTTTCCTTTTTTGTGTGCGTTTTCGACTCCTCTCCTTTCCCATCAGATTGTTTTCCTCTCCATCAAGGAAACTTGATAAAAATATATCATTTCCACCATAAAAATTTATCTTAATAACCTTTTCATAAGAACAAGGTTGGGGAAGAGGAAACACGTAGAGTAATGAAATTTGAGAAGGACATTCACATATTCTCATATGCTGCTTTTAAGGCAGTAGATGGGAAGTCTTCTGTTGGTTTTGTCGCTAAATTTAAGAATGATGTAGTGAATGCAAGTGCCCAGAGTGGTCCAAAAGTTGCCTCGTCAAAGGAAGCTGAAGCAGGGGCGGTTCTCACAGCCATAAAAGGGCATTGGCTAATGGCTATGCGAGGTACATGTGTTTTTGGATGTGAAAGAGGTGGTTCAGACTATTAAAGGTGATCCTGATTGGGCAATCTACACAATTACACATGATATCAAGAAGCTTATTTTGAATGTTGCTGACATTGAGTTCTCTTACATTCCAATTAAGTTTGAACTCACTAGCTCATTCATTGGACAAGCTTTGTTATTCATGCAATCATGACATAAACTGGGATAGGATAATGTCTTTTTTGGGAGTGGATAGTTGATCTTGGTTTTTTGTTTTTTTTTTGTATGTTTTGTGGGGTTTTTTTTATTGGTACCGCCTCTTGTAGTTAGTTTTTTTCTGGTTGGAATGAAAAGTTCTTTTTACCAAAAAAAAAAAAAAGTAAAATTCCCACAAGGAAGTGAAATGACTTGACCACTGCATCATCGACTGGGAAGGAAGAAGGGAGGGGGGGGGGGGGGTGGGGTGGGGTGTGTTGGGTTGGGTTGGGAATGATGCAGTCATAATCCCCTATATATTATTTATATCCAACCTTAACGTCCAGTTCACAAATAATTCCATAATAAAAATGACAGCCTATCATATGAAATATCAAATACTGTAGTAGAAGATCACAGGGGACCCTTTTGTTTGCTAAACAAAAGGGTTGCACCCATGAATGTCCTTTGAGTACTTCAAATTTTAGTTAATAACGTTTTTGCTGGGATCCAAACTGGCCTTTATGCAGTACAGTATCATACCATATAAAGCAGATAGGTCAACCCACATAGACAGTGGGCCAACTTATTTCTCATAGCATTCGTTAATATGAAAAGTAATCCCCTCAGCATATGATCACATAAATGGGTTCGGATAAAGGTCATATCATCACCCAAAATATAAGTCCTGATCCTATGACAACCAGAATCTAGGAATAAATCCATTAGCAGGTCCAGTTATAACTTATAGAATACTAACCACGAAGTTAATTCACTTCAATTGAACAGTAAATTAGGTCACTCCAATTATATAACATGGATTTGAGCCTACCTCTCAGTTGAGTACATTTAAAGGTCAGGAATTTTTTTTTTTGGTAGAAAAGAGAATATCATTAAATCATTAAATATCATTAAAACATGGAAAAAGCTTGGGATTAAAATACAAAACAAAGGAAGTGAAATCAAGCCTGTCAAATTGTCTACTGGACAAGGCCATCCTCTTGGGTGGGCCTTCTGGCCTGGCCCATTGCAGTAGGACTTTGACAAAATCTATTTCGTAGTCTGGCCCACTGGTCACTGCAGTGCAACTTAGGGCATTCATGCCCTGAGCCCAGATAACCCAAGTGCATTGAAATGAGCTTCAGCCTGGGAATGCTGGGCTCGTGCTCTAGACTTGCCTGTATTTTATGGCCTGATCAAAATTTGGATACCCAAACCACGCCTTGATTGCAAATTACATATGCATTCATGTGAATCATGTTGACCAAGAAGAACTGAGCCCCGATTGCAAATTACATATGCTCTCTCTCCACACCCTACCCAAACCCTCATTACAGCCCAAAAACAATCTCTCTGTCATTTTTATTTCTTGGGGGAGTGGGAGTGCTCTTCCTAATCCTAACCCATTGGGAACAGTTTCCCTCACTGTCTAGGAAAATCAGTTCAAACCTCTTCCCCCTCTATGTGGCAAAACATATTTAAAATAAGACAAACTTTATAAAAACAGGAGAAAACTTAACACAGTACAAACCTATGTGCTAAACCCTCTGTCAGGCACATAAAAGCAGCTCCATCGTAATTTCTAGAATTTCCATACGCAGTCAGCTACTGAACCCAAAGGGTCAGGCTTATATCAGATAGACCCACTCCTACTTTGGTTGGTTGAAAAAATATTTCTATATATAAACCCAAAGGCCAAACATCATATAGGCACGCCACTACAATCTTTTTTCAGTGAACAAAAAATCTATAAAACCCAACTCTGACAGGTTATGACCCACCAAAATTATCCATAACTCTTTTTCAAGTACAACCGGATACAAGGGTCCAGCGGATTGAAATGACTTAGACCTCTGCCTTTTCCACCTCATAAGGATCCACCCACATAGAGACGCAGCAAGAATCCCTGTATGTATATATGCATATATATCATCCATTCTTCATTTCACAACTGTCAATAATAAAAATGCCAACATATCAAATGAAACACTGTAGAAGAAGAAGAAGAAGAGTAGCAAGGGAAAAATACCATGCCCAGTAGGTCAATTTGCTAGGACTAGAATTTGGGGTCTCTGCCATTGCAGCTATCTTACAGTTGCCAGCTTCCTCTACTAAGGAGCATCCAATTCCATATAAACCTCTCTGTTTACACACTACTTCCCTTCTTCAATGCCTCTACTGCTAGGCCTGTGTTCTCGAGGTTATGTGGGGCCGGCATATTTCTCTGATGGGGTGGCCACTATTTCTGCTTCTCTAGTAGTTGCTTCACTGCTTTGCATTGACATGAAAGCTGAATTTGGATAGCTATCTTACCTTTGTTGCATTTTTCCCACATTTTCTATATTCTACAGGTCGCTGCTGCGGTGGGTCCACTATTTGGACGGCTGGGGGACGTAGAAGCCACTTTGGCAGCATTTTAGATCAATGGAAGGAGCCCAATGCTGATGAATTACGTTAGAATATACAGGATAACTTGATCTTGATTTTGAAGAACTTAGTATACTATAGTATGATTCAATTTGTTGGTAGGACTCTAACAAAAGTGTAACAGCATTGGGGGCAACCCCTGAATCCTTCATTTGGCAAAACAGCTCCAAGGATTCCATAAAAAAGGCAATTTTTAGACAGCCCAAAAATTAAAATTGTCCAAGAAACAACATTTTTAAGCAGGCATTTGATGGAAGATCTGGTGTGCGATTGGCAAGAGTCCCGAAGAGGAGTAAGAGTTCATGTGTCTGTCAGAGAGGAAGACGTTGTTGGAAGGGCAGAGGTGATGAGGAGGGCGTGGGCCATTAAAGGGCCTTTGATGTTTGATCTTTTGGAGAATCAAAGCGATGGAGGGAGTTTGGGGAGTGATAGTGAATAAGGTATCTGTGAGAGAAAAGGCGGGAGAAATTTGAAAGTGCAGTTGGTTGGTGTTGAGATTCAGTTAATAATTTCTAATCTCATAACACCACAAACATGGCCCTACATCAATAACTGTACACAAATTGCTATGCTGATAACAATCAATCATGAGTAAGCAGGTTTCGATTGAAATCCAGAGGAAATACCAATATCTCCAAGAGATTGGACTCCCTGTTCGGTTAGAAAGAAACTTCGGATAGAAAGAAAGAAGTTGAAAACAATAAATAAAACGACAGAATGTGTCCACTACTAAGCACTGTCACAACCAGTATGTTCTGCTAATGTCCTCATTCATTCATAATTTTATCCTTTCTTATAACTACACACTTCTCTCTTACTAGCATGCACATTTCTGAAGCCTGTAGAACCTTGTCTTGTCCTTTCTTCACTGCTAAATACATAGCTCAATATAACATGCCAAGTCTAACTGTCCTCATAGAGATCCCTTTACTCAAAGTGGCACTATAGATGATCCAAATAATCAACTAACTTGTCTCCACTATGCTCACCTGCTGTTTATCCTACTTGCTATATTCAACTCAAACCCTTTGTTTCTCTAAACGGTTGCTCACTGCAATCTACCACATTCTTGGACAAATATTTTCAAATTTACCCAAATATCTTCCCTACTCTCAAATCGATTAGACTTTCATTGCAATAATTTTCTACCCTTTCAGCACCAAATTCTCCAAAATTTTTGCTTATCAATTGCTTGCTTTCTTGTCAAGCTATTATCATACAAACTGCAAACAACATATGCCAAGAACCTACATCTTGTATATTAAACATTAAGAGAAGCTTAACTAAAGATGCACTAATATGAGATGAAAGGAGACATTTAGTAGAATTCGACTCAGATTGGGAACAAGTCTTCTGACACACTGTTCTTACCCTCGTTGCTACCCCGTCATACAAATCATGTATAATTTCTATGTAAGCACTGGATGCATTTTTTTTGTCTATGTGTTCCACATTAATTATCTTGTTTCATATGATGCCCATATATGAGAAAAATATGTTAGGGAGGCACAAAGGATACAGCTTTCACACACAAAATATTAAGTATTATATACTTAATATCATATCTCGGTATCCTATTGTTGGCCTTCTCTAAATTGACAAAAAAACATTTGCATGGGTTGTCTAAATATTAAAATGGCATTTATGATCGAGCAACCTAGGTTCTAGCATAAGTCAAAATTTGTTCTCTGAAACAAATGACTCTTTGTTTTTGAATCATAATCATTTTCATTTGAAGATATATTTATAAGTCAAATACAAACACCCCATTTATTTTAAACCTTCTTTTTCCAATACCCTTCTAGTTTCATCTTTTATGCACCTTACATGATTGATAACTCTAGTTTTCCCTTTCCTGATCATGGCAAGCTTATGTATACCCTTCTCTACCTCCTTAGTCCATAATTGAATAAACAAATTATCATAAGCTTCATACTTGCTCTTAGTTGCAACTTTTTTAGCTCCACTTTTTGCTGATACAAACCTTTGTAGGTCCCTGAACTTCTTCACTTCTATCATCTACATAAGTAATGCTTAATTTCACCAATAGAAATTGTGACATCTTAATTCCACCGCCAAGTCTTGTTACATGTACAACTCTTTCCGTTGTAATCATTACCCTTTTTAATACAACCCAACATTTGTTTCCAACACTTCAATAGAATACATAGCCACTCTATTGTTGTTGAGGCTGCCACACAAATTCATCCACAAATGGACAAAGAAGAGTATGTGGGAATCTCAAAAACTAAGTCCACAAGCACTATGAAGAAATACTGTGGAAATGTTTAAGGAAATATCAACCATGAAATAAAACCTTCTATGTATTGAAGGTCAAGAACTACCTATAATTATTGAATATGATAAAATTACATTTTCTCATGTATATAGAACACAAATTGAAAAGGAAATAGAGTGATCTTCCTTTAAATCAGCAATTAATGGTGTCAACCCAAACTTTAGTCTAAATTCTTCTAGCTCAAATTCTTGTCCACCTCTTCTTCCTAAGTGACTACTGCTTTAACCACTCCCTTTCACCTCCCTCCCCCACGCAAAAAAAAAAACATATATATATAAATAAAAATAAAATAAAATAAATTGACTGTGCTCCTAAAATAGCTTAAGGTTGGCAACATTATTGGTAAAAGTATTTAATGCCAACTTATAATGTCCCTATATCTAATGCATCAAACATTCATATACAGATGGATACAAAGTCCTGCCCAAATTTTGAAATCCACTATTAGACTAATTAATAAACAGCCCCAGTGATGTCAATTCCGCAAATTCACTTATAGTAGTTAGAAACACAAGAATGATTCACCACTGTATTAATCACAGTCTATGAGAAAGAAATATTCTTTTGCATCATATTAAGCATGGTTTATGAATACAAAAATACTACAATAATTTTCACATACACTGATCTTATATTTGTTCATGTAACTGCATGGAATTGATGGGGTAAGAGCTTATAGGATTAAGCATTAAGGATCTACAAAATTTGAATACCAAATTGGCAAGTGTCAGAATGAAGAAGGCCCTTATACCATTTGTGGTGATCATTCTGCTGTCTTCCAAATATCAGATGCACTTCTTGATGTCATGTTTAAATTTTGCAGGATCAACTTTTAATTGGTGAAATTCAAGAGCTAAACAGAAAAGTCCTTCCTATAATCATTGATATTATCTATTATTCCATTTTCAGGGAAACCTGATTCATCAAGAAAATATGAAATTGTATAAGGCAAATTTCCTTCATCAAGAAAATACAGAACTGCATAAGAAGGTATTTGTTTAATCACTAAAGAAACATGCTAAATATAAGAATTTGTTGTAATCAGTCAGAGCATTGCCATTTGGTTCTCAGATTTGTGCAACAAGGGTGTTAAATGAAGGACCAAGCCAAAGTTCCTTGCTTCCGAATGGTTTTACCACTGGAGAAAATGAATGTACCTGTCAACCTTAAACTAAGCTAGCCTCAACAACAAATCAATGACATACCAGCAAGAGTTATGAAATTGAAGTAAATTTGATATCCATATACGCATAAAAATGTCTCACTTTTTTATTATCCATATTAATATTAGCTTGAAAAACGCAGTAGACTCCAGCTGCACTCAATTAGCAGAGTCATGAACCAAGAAGGATCCCACCAACCCTACCATCAACACCGATCTTATGGGCACCATTATACTTGCAGTATGGTACACAAGCTAAAGCAGGATCAACATGAATCAAAAAAGCCATGACAGATTGGTGTCACATGATCAATGAAACCAATCGTCTGTGTAAAGCCATGTAGCGATAACAACGCACAGATTGTGCCTAGTGTTCTGTAGGTTGGGAATTCAAAATCATAATGCTTGACAATAACTAGGAGTGTCATTCTGAGACCTATATTAAATTTTTAATCAGCATATGAAAGAACTTATCAAACAGCCATGACAGATTGCTGTCACATGATTAATGACCAATGGTCTGTGTAAAGCAATGTAGCAACAATAACGCACAGATTGTGCTTAATGTTCTCTAGGTTGGGAATTCAAAATCATAATGGATGACAATATCTAGGAGTGCCATTCTGAGACCCATATTAAATTTGTAAGCAGCATATGAAAGTATTTATCAACCAATCCCACACACACACAAGTACACAACCCACGCACCCTCTCCATATACTAGTGAAAGATTCAAAATATAAGTAGCAGGAACTCAGTTTACACTGCTAGTTTTCCAACTATGGGAATATCAAAGCCACGCCATGAAAATAGAGATGAAGTTGTCTTTCTCTCCACTATTCATCAAGCATAGATAAAATTTTATTTCTTAAAAAAAAAGAAATGAAATGGAAAGCAAATCATGAACTACTAGAAGAGCATGTGCATGAAAACAAAATGGCACCAACTAGCAAATGACATGAAAATTGACACATTAGATCACAAGATTTTCCAAATTTGCATCTGAATCAGAGCAATAACGTGGAAAGAATAGTAATATCAGAGTGTGAACATCATGATGTACAGCAGAGAACATTAACCAAACTGAGACAGAGAGGCATGATAACAACCAAATTCATCATGATCACTTTTTTTTTTGGGGGTTATTGTCTACAGCCCTCTGCTGGGTAGGAATTCAGTTAATGAACTTCCCGTATTGCTTGATTGGTAACCAACCACACATATTCACAAATGGGTTCTAAAAGGGTGAACAAGCCAGCTCATTTCCCAAATGTTGAACATGGATTCTTCAATTGTAAATGGACTCAGGCGAGACCATAGGATACTCTTGACAAAGTTAGACCCACAGATAGCCTCAAATAAACTTGCACCCAAATAGCCCGAATGCAACAGAACCCAAAATAGATCCAGGATTAAATGGACAACAATGAGAGGGATGGGACTTGCATGTTCACAATCCCAACCAAGCCCTTAAGTGGCGACCAAACCTAGTTAACAAACCACATATGCGCTCGTTCATACAAGTGCCGCTAGTGGGGGTCCACTACTCCACTGAAGAAATGCCCAATACTGCGTTGAGAGGAACATGATTCCATGTAATCTTTTCTTCCCCAAATGGGTGACATAATAAAGTGGGCACGTCTGAAGATAGAAACAAGGGGCCAAATATCAACAACATCTGGACTCCAAATGAAGAATGAGCAATGAATTTGTTTCTTTCTTCTTTTGGAAAGTTCGTTATTATTGTAATAAGTATTCCATAATAATAGATTTCTTTCCTCATTACTTCGCTAAAACAACTAAATGAAAATCATCAAGCAGTTTAAGAGTTTCGATATGATCTTTCACTGTACAAAAATGAGACAAATCTACGTGAACAACTGCATCATTTGTATGAATCAAATGGTTTCAGAATTGATGTTATGGCAAATCAAAAAATTTTGGACAAAATATAAAAATAAAGGCCGAGGTCAATGCAAACTGGACTTCAAAATTAAGTCCAAATTCAAATCTAATGTCCAAATAAAAAAAAAAGTAACTGATCAGTGGATTCCATCCCTCAATCCCTTAATCCCAATTACTATCACAACAGTCCATCACCACTGAATGAAATGGAGAGCAATGTGAGGGATGAGAGTCATGAGACCTTCATTTTCACGACCCCAACCAAGCCCATAATTGCACCCAAACCTACTTCACAAAACCAACTACGCGCATTCTCCTACAAGTACCGCCAGTGGGGAATGGGGATCCACTAACCCACTGAAGAAATGCTCAAAATAACTTTGAGAGGAATAAGATTCAGTGTACTCTTCTCATCCCTACTCAGTGACTTCATAAAATGGGCACTTCCGAAGGCCATATATCTACAACGTGTGGACTCCAAGTGAAGAATAATCAAAGAATTTGTTTCTTTCCTTGTTACATAACAAAAACAACAACATGACAATCATAAAGCAGTTTAAGAGTTCTCATATAATCCTTCGCTGTACGAATATGCGATAGAACTAATATGCAATCATCTGGATTGTCTATATGCAAACAAAGATTTCAACATCCATGTTAAGGAAGAAAAAAAAATTTTGGACAAAATATGGAATGAAGGGCCAAGGTTGATGCAAACTGGACTTCCAAATTAAGAACAACATAATCAAGATTATGCAGTGTCCAAACCAGAAAATTATAGGAACAATATACTCCACCCTTCAATGCCAATTTTCACCAATAGAGTACATCACAGGAGAACTATGGGGAACAACGATGCAAGGGATGGGAGCTCTATGTTCACAACCCCAACCAAGCCCAAAATTGACCCCCAAACCTAGTTCACAAAGCCAGCTATATGCAAGTTCCGATAGGTACCGCTCGTGGGGGGGTCCACTACCCCACTGAAGAAATGCCATATATTCATTGACTTAATAAAATTGGCGACTCCAAAGAAAAAAACAATTTGCCAAATATCAACAACGACATGTGGACTCCAAGTCAAGAATAATAAATGAAGTTGTGTCTTTCTCCATTTGGAAAGTTCATTACGAATGCAATAAGGACTCCAAAACATACATTTCTATCCTCTGTCCTTTAGCACAAACAATGACGTAAAAGTCAAAGTAGTTTAGTGGTTCCCATACATGATAGATCTACTACGCAGTCATTTGGATCGTCTATATGCATCAAAAGATCTCAACAACCATGTTATGGAAGAAAAACAAATTGCAAACAAAACATGGAATGAGGGCCAAAGTCGATGCAAACCGGAATTCCAAATCAAGTCCAAACGATCAAGGATAATCTGGTGTCTAAATCAGAAAATTAATGAATCAGTAGATTCAATCCCTCAATCCCAATGTTCATTCAAACAGACCATCACTATAGAGTTAACTGGACAGCAACATGAGGGATGGAACCTGCATGTTAAAGACCCAAACCAAGCCCATAGTCGGTGCCTAAACATACTTCACAAAACTAACTTCACGCATGCTCTTGCACGTACCCCTAGTGGGGTACACTAACCCACTAAAGAAATGCCCAATATTGCTTTGAGAGAAACAAGATATAAAATGGGCATGTCCGAAGAAAGAAACAAGGGGCCAAATATCAATAGCATGTGGATTCCAAGTAAAGAATGTTCAATTTATTTTCTTCATTCTTCCTATCAAAGTTCATTATCGATGTAGAAAGTGTTAAGTATATTATTTGCCGCAACTCTAATGCCTAGGCATTTTGGTTGCAATCGTTAGCAACTCTTGACATGGTACCAGAGCTACCACATGTCCCGGGTTCGAATCCATGTTGCCACGCCCTTGGCATTATGTTGCGGGCACAAGTGTGTATGGCAGAAGGCCCCATGCCACTCTATGACAGGCACGTGCTTAGAGTTCGGGCGGTGTCCCACCTAAGGGAGTGTTAAATATATTGTTTGTTGTAACGCTAACACCTAGGCATTTTGGTTGCAATGGTTAGCAACTCTTGACAGTAAGGATACCAAAAAATAGATTTTTTTTCTCGGTAACGACTAAATGAAAATCATTACGTACTTTAAGAGTCCTTATATGATCATTCACTATACAGATATGCGAAAGTATTATTACGCGATCATCTATATCGTCTGTATGACAAAACATGGATTGAGGGGCCAGGTCGACAATAACTGGAATTCCAAATTAAGTCCAAATGATTAAGTAAAATCTAGTGACCAAATGAGAATATTAACTAATTAGTTGAATCCATCCCTCATTCCCAATATCTATCAAAATAGTCCATCACCGTAGGATCAAGTAGACAGCGATGCAAGAGCTAGGACATACATGTTTACGGTCCACTGTCCCACTGAAGAAATGCCCAATATAGCTTCGAGAGGAAGGTCATTCCAACTAATCTGTTCTTCCCCTACTAGGTGACATAAGAAAATGGGCATGTCAGATGAAAAAACCAAGGGGCCAAGTATCAACAACATGTGTTAAGTCCAAGTGAAGAATAATCAATGAATTTGGTTCTTTCTTCTTTTGGAAAGTTCATTATCGATAAATAAGGATTCCATAAAAATAGATTTCTTTCCTAGACACTTAGCAAAAATGACTACATGAAACTAACATCTACACAAACATCTAGATCGTTAGTATGCACCAAAAGATTTCAACATCAAAATGAAGGGCCCAAGTTGATGCAAACTGGATTTCACAATTAAGTCCAAATTAATCAGAATATTTAGGTGCCCAAATCAAAAAAATTAACAAATCAGTATAATACATCCATTAATACCAGTTTTTATCAAAAGAGTCCATCACTATTGAATTAAGTGGACAGCAATGCGATGGATGGGACCATCTGTTTTACAACCCCAACCAAGCCCATAATTGGCTACCAAAACCACATCACAAAACCAGCTACTTGCATCCTCCTACAAGTACCGCTAGTGGCTATCAACTGACCCACCAAAGAAATCCGCAATATAACTTCGAGAGAGACATGATCAAGTGTGCACCAAATCCAAGACGAATATCAAGATGTGGATGAAAAGCTAAAATTTGATGCCTATGAAAATAATGATGTTTTTAGTGTCGAATCTTTAATACAATCCAAATAAAGGTATCTATGACACAACCAATTTCAATGTTGATCAATATTTTGAAGAAGAAAATATAAATTTTAATTATCTGCACATGGAATTGGAGAGTCCAAGTATGCACGAACAACATCATATGAAACTTACGGTAACGGGTTTGGTTATCCTATTCTCAAAGAACTTGAAATGCCAAGATACCACAAAGAAAAAATTATACGAAGATCCATTCGATCAAAGTTACTATAGGCAGTGTCGCTTACAGAACTTAACATTCAAAAAAAAACTTAGCTTTCAATAAAATTTACCTTTTAAAAAATACACTTACCTTTCAAAAAACACATAAATTTCAAAAAACTTACTGTTTAAAAGTAAATAAAAAAAACTAACCTTTCAAAAAAAAAACTACCAATCTAGAAAAATTTACATTTCAGAAAATAAGTTACCTTTCAAAAAAATCTTGCCTTTCAAAAAACCTTACCTTTCTAAAAAGCTTACAATTCAAAAAAAAATCATACATTTCAAAAAAAAAAAATCTTACTTTTCAAAACATAAACAAAACCTTCCCCCCCCCCCCCCAACAAAAAAAAAAAAAAAACTTGCCTTTCAGAAAAAAAAATTAAAGTGCCTTCCAAAAATCTTAACTTCAAAAAAAAAAAAAACTTACCTTCTAGAAAAAATTTACGTTTCAAAAAAAAAAAAGGCTTCACAAAAAAAATAACTTACCTTAAAAAAAATTACCTTTCAAAAAAAAAAAAGAACCTTTCAAAAAAATTACCTCACAAAAAAAAAACAACTTACTTCTAAAAAAAAAAGTTACCTTTCAAAAATATCTCACATTCCCAAAAAACCCTTACCTTTAAAAAAAATTGCCATTAAAAAAAATACCTTCCAAAAGAGTTACCTTAAAAAAAACCATACCATTCAAAACAAAAAATTTGCCTTCTATTATTATCTTATACCGTAAGGATCTGTTGACCTAATGCTCCAATAACATTAACACGCCCCGAAATCTAGGCGTCTCAAATTCCGCAATGTGATTTTCAATCCAAAACATAGGTCAAATCCATTAGTAACAAAGCATACAGATCACATCTAAAAGCCCTTTCAAAAAAAAAAAAAAAAAGAAAAGGAAAAACTTGCCATTCAAAAAAACAAAACATACAATTCAAAAACCCTTAGCTTTAAAAAAAAACTTAGGTTTAAAAAAAACGTACCTTTCAAAAAAAACAAACCTTTCAAAAAGAAAAAACTTACCTTAAAAAATTTAACTATTCAAAAAAAAAAAACTTACCTTTAAAAAAAATTAAGTATCTTTTAAAAAAATTAAAGTACTTTTAAACAAAAACTTATGTTTCAAAAAAAAAATTTGCTTTTCAAAAACAACTTACCATTCAAAAAAATTTATCTTTAAAAAAAACTTCCCTTACGAAAAAATAACATTTCAAAAAACTTACCTTTCAAAGGAGATTTACCTTCAAAAAAGAAAAAAAAAACATACCTCTCAAGAAAAACAAACCTTCAAGAAAAAAAAATGGACCTTTTAAGAAAAAAAGCTCACCTTTCAGAAAAACTTTCCTTTAAAAAAAACTTACCTTTCAAAAAAACATACCTTTAAAAAAAAACTTAACCTTTTAAAAATAAAAGCCTACATTACAAAAAACAAACTCTTACATTCCAAAAAAAAAACCTTAGCTTTAAAAAAAAATTACCATTCATAAAAGCTTACCTTTCAATTTCAAACAAACTTAGCTTTAAAAAAAACATTTACTTTCAAACTTACCTTTGAAAAAAACACTAACATTTAAAAAAAACACTTATCTTTAAAAAAAAAAGCTTACCTTTCAAAAAAAAAAAATCCTACCTTTCAAAATAATCTTACCTTTCAAAAAAAATTAGAGGAATACCAAAACAGACTACTATTTCTGATCATTTAAATGTTAATGCGTACCACGGCCTCAATGTTGTAGAACCATTGATATACAATGAATATCAAGATGTGGATGACATGCTAAAATTTGTTATCCACAAAGACAATGATGTTTGCAATGATCAAATCTTTGACACTCCCAAATGAAGGCATTGATGACACAATCGGCTTCCACGCTCATCAAGATTATGAAAAAGAAACTCCAAATTTTAATTACTTCCCAAATGTATAATTAGAGGCTTCAACAAAACCAGAACAACATCATATGAGAATTATAGTGAAAGGTGCAATTATCATGTTATGTCAAGATCCCACGTGGCAAGATTCACAACATTAAAGATCCATTTGATCAAGATTACCAAAGAACAGAAAATTGGCGGATAAATTGTTCCATCTATCAACCTCAAGTTAAGTCTATGGGAACACAACAATGCAGATTTAAATGTATAACAATATGAAGGATTGCACCAACCTGTTCACAACCTAAACCAAGCCCTATAATGGACGCCAAAGCTTCAAACACAAAAGAAGCTACGTGGCTGCTCCTAAAAGAACTGTTAGTGGGGGCCCACTACCCCACTAAAGAGTTGACCAATTTTACTCAGAGGAAGTTGTTTCAGTTGCTCGTTTTCCTTCCATATTTCAAGATCTGGTAAAATGGGCTGCTCACTAGAAACGAACAAATGACTACAAGATGTGGACTCCAAATAAAGAATCCTCAATGAATTCATTTATTTTTTTCCTTAAGAACTTCATTATCAACGTAATAAGGACTCTTCAAAGATGCATTTCTTTCCTAAGTACTTAGGGATGATTACAAGAAAAGCATAATATAGCATCATGGTTTTGCAATCATGCTGGACTATAGTTGATGATTTTGAGGATCATGTTGATGAACCGAAATGAGATTGTGATGGTGCAATAATCACTCACTATCAATAGGTGGTCATGGATTTAATCAAAGATTGAATTACAAAATTAATGTGAATTTGACTATAACATGACAACTAAACAAACATATTTTCCTATTTGTGGTCCTCCGATTGCAATTATGTACAAAATCCAAGACGAATAGTGAGATGTGGATGAAACCTTGAAATTTGATGCCTATGAAGATAGTGATGTTTTTAGTGGTCAAAACTATGACGCACATTCAAATAGAAGGATCTATGACACAAACGATTTCAATGTTGATCAAGATTTCGAAGAAGAAAATCTAAATTTTAATTATCTGCACGTGGAATTAGAAAGTCCAACTACGCATGATGAAAACATCAAATGAAAAATTTATGTTGACAGGTTTTGTAAACCTTTTCTCGAAGAAATTGGGATGCTGAGATCCCACAAAGCAATATTTATAACTTCGAATATCCATTCAATCAAGGATACTATAGGCCCTATCAGTTATTGAACTACCTCTCAAAAAAAAAAAAAAGGCGCTCACCTTTTGAAAAAGAAACTTACCAATCAAAAAATTAAACATTGCAAAAAACTTACCCTTCAAAACAAAAAACCATACATTTCAAAAAAAAAAAACTTAACTTTCAAAAAAAAAAGGACTTACCATTCAATAACAAACATACCAATAAAAAATTACCATTCAAAAAAACTTACAATTAAAAAAAACTAACCTTAAAAAAAAAACAAACCCTAAAAAAACTTACTTTTAAATTTCAAAAAAACTCACCATTCAAAAAAAAACTTACTTTTCAATACAAACTTAAATTTCAAATAAAAAAATTTACCTTACAAAAAAACTTACATTTAAAAACATATATACTTTAAAAAAATAAATTTTGAAAAAAAAACGTACCTTTCAAAAAAATTTCCTTTCAAAAAAAAATACTTACCATTCAAAAACAATAAACTTGCCTTTCAAAAAAACTTGCTTTAAAAAAAAGGCTTACCTTTCAAAAAAAAAAAACTTGCCTTTTAAAAAAAACCCTACCTATAAAAAAATACCATTAAAAAAATTGCCTTTCAAAAAAACATAGCTTTCAAAAAAAGCCTACCTTTCAAAAAAACTTACCATTAAAAAAAACTTACCTTTCAAAATCAAAAATACCTTTCAAAAGAAACTTACTTTTCAAAAAAAACTTACTTTTGAAAAAAATTTAAAGAAATATCTTTTTATGACAACTATTCAAAATATCAAAACAAACTACTATTTGTGATCATCTAAATGTAATGTGTACCACGGCCTCAATGTTGTTGAATTACTGATATACAACAAATATCAAGATGTGGATGACAAGCTGAAATTTGATATCCATAAAGACTAAAGACAATGATGTTTGCGATGATCAAATCTTTGACACCCCCAAATAAAAGCATTAATGACACAATCGGTTTCGACGCTCAACAAGATTGTGCAAAAGAAACTCCAATTTTTAATTCCTTCCCAAATATATAATTATAGGCTTTAACATTAATGGACTAACATCATATGAGAATAATAGCGAAATGTGTAATTATCATGTTATGTCAAGATCCCACATGGCAAGATTCACAACATTATTTGATCAAGATTTCCAGAGATTAGAAAATTAGCAGATAAATTGTTCCATCTATCAACCCCAACTTAAATCTATGGGAGCCCAACAATGCATATTTAAATGTATAGCAATATGAAGGATTACACCCACCTCTTCACGACCTAAACCAGGCCCCATAATGGATTCCAAAGCTTCATTCACGAAAGAAGTTACGTGGCTGCTCCTACAAGAACTATTAGTAGAGGCCACTACCCTACTAAAGAGTTGACCAATATTACTCAGAGGAAGTTGAGTCAGTTGCACACTTTCCTTCCTTATTTCTAGATCTAGTAAAATGGGCAACTTACTAGAAAGGAACAAGTGACTACAAGATGTGGACTTCAAATAAAGAATCCTCAATGAATTCATTTATTTCTTTCCTTAAGAACTTCATTATCAAAGTAATAAGGAATCTTCAAAGATGCATTTCTTTCTTAAGTACTTAGGGACGATTACAAGAAAAGCATAATATATCTTTATGGTTTTGGAAGCATGTCGGACTATAGCAGATGATTATAAGGATCATGTTGATGAGCCAAAATAAGATCGTGATGGTGCAATAATCGTACACTATGAATAGGCGGTCATGGATTTGATCAAAGATTGGATTATGAAATTAATGTGAATTTGACTATAACATGACAATTAAACAATCATATTCTCCTATTTGTGGTCCTCCGATTGTTATTTTGTACAAATCCAAGATGAATATCAAGATGTGGATGAAACCTTGAAATTTGATGCCTTTGAAGATAGTGATGTTTTTAGTGGTTAGTGGTCGAATCTATGGAACACATTCAAATAAAAGGATTTATGACACCAATGATTTCAATGTTGATCAAGATTTTGAAGAAGAAAATCTAAGTCTTAATTCTCTGCACGTGGTATTAGAGAGTCCAACTATGCACGAACAACATCAAATGAAACTTATGCTGATAGGTTTCGTAATCCTATTCTCAAAGAAATTGGGATGCCACGATCCCACAAAGCGATATTTATAACTTCGGAGATCCATTCGATCAAGGATACTATAGGCCTTCTCAGTTATAGACCAACCTCTTAAAAAAATACGTACCTTTCAAAAAAGAAACTTACCATTCAAAAAAACTAAACTTTGCAAAAAAAACTAATCTTTCAAAAAAAACATGCATTTTGAAAAAAAAAACTGAACTTTCAAAAAAAAACTTACCTTTCGAAAAAACTTGCATTTAAAAAAGCTAACCTTTAAATAAAACTTACCTTTCAAAAAAAAACTTACATTTCGAAAACAACTTACCTTTCAAAAAAATATCTATGACATAAAACAAAAACTTACCTTTTAAAAATTAAAAAAACTTACTTTTTAGAAAAAATTACCATATAATAAAAATTTAGCCTTAAAAAAAAACCTTTCCTCTCAAAAAAAAAATTTTACCTTTAGAAAAAAAATACCTTTCAAAAAAAAATTAAAAAAAAACTTACCTATAATAAAAACAAAACTTTCAAAAAAAAAATTACCTTTCGAAAAAACTTACATTAAAAAAAAACGTATCTTCCAAAAAACAAGATTACCTTTTCAAAAAAATTACCTTCTAAAAAACACCTTACCCTCTATCATTAGTTTTTACCCTAAGGATCTTTTGAACTAAAGCTCTAATACCATTAACTATCACACCTCATAATCTAGGCGCCTCAAATTCTGCAGCGTGATTTTCAGTAAAAAAACATAGGTTAAATCCGTAAGTAGTAAAAGAGCATATAGTTCAATAAAAAACTTAGCTTTCAAAAAAACATAGTTTTAAAAAAAATAAAACCTTAATTTAAAAAAAATCACTTTAAAAAAAAAAGACTAACCTTTAAATTTTAGTTAGTTTTCAAGAAAAAAAAAAGACTTACCTTTCAAAGAAAAAAAAACTTGCAAAAAAATTGACCATCCAAAACAAAAAAATACCTTTCAAAAAAGAAAATAAAAAAAAACCACTTATGCTTCAAAAAAGTGTTACCTCTGAAAAAAAAAACTTTCAAAATAAACTTAACTTACAAAAAAAAAAGAATATGAAACTTACGCTAACAGGTTTGGCAATCCTTTTCTCAAAGAAATTAGGAAGCCAAGATACCACAAAGCGATATTTATAACTTCGGAGATCCATTCGAACGAGGATACTATACGCCGTGTCAATTGCAAAACTACCTTTATAGAAAAAAAAAACACTTAACTTTTGAAAAAAAAATTACCTTTCAAAAAACTCACCTTTGCAAAAAACTTACTTTGAAAAAAAAATTACCTTTCAAAAAAACTCACCTTTGCAAATCACTTACCTTTCAAAAAAACTTACATTTCGAAAAAAAAAAAAACTTAACTTTCAAACAAACTTTCCTGTCAAAACAAACTTACCATTCAAAAATAACTTAAATTTTTAAAAAACTTACATTTAAAAAAAAACTTACCTTACAAAAAAAGCATACCTTTTACAAAAATCTTATCTTTCAAAAAAACTTTACCTTCCAAAAACAAAACTTACCATTCAAAAAAAAAAAAAAAAACTTACCTTTCAAAAAAACAAAAAAAAAACTTACCTTTCAAGAAAACAAAAAAAAAACTTACCTTTCAAAAAAAAACAAACTTATCTTTCAAAAACACTTGTCATTAAAAAAAAATTACCTTGCAAAAAAGTCTTAGCTTTCAAAAAACAAAACTTAGATTTTAGAAAAAACTTACTTTTTAAAAAAAATTTACCTTTCAAAAAAATTTTGCCTTCCAAAACAAAACCTTACCTTTTAATAAAAATAAAAACCTTATCTTTAAAAAAAACTAACCTTTCAAAAAAAAACTTACCTTAAAAAAATACATTTAAAACAACTTACCTTTTAAAAAAAACCTACCTTTCAAAAAAACTTTACCTCTAAAAAAAACTTACCTTTAAAAAAAATTAACCTTTCATAAAAAAAAAACTTACCTTCTATTATTATTTTTTACCCTAAGGATCTGTTGACCTAATACTAAAAAATCATTGACTATCACACCCCGAAATCTAGGCGTCTTAAATTCTGCAGCGTGATTTTCAGTCCAAAGAATAGGTCAAATCCATGAGTAATAAAAGAGCATATAGATCACATCTAAAATCCCTTTAAAGAAAAAAAAAACCTTAGCTTTCAAAAAAACATAGCTTTAAAAAAAATTTAGTTTCACAAAAAAACTTACATTTCAAAAGCACACTTACCCTTAAAAATAAAAAACAACCTTAAAAAAATAGTTAGTATTTAATAGAACTTACCTTTAACACAAACACACACCTTTCACAAAAAACTTACGTTTCAGAAAAAAAAATTATCTTAAAACAAAAACTTAACTTTCAAAAAAAAAACTTACCTTTTAAAAATACTAACCTTTAAAAAGAATTACCTTTCAAAAAAAAAAACCAACCTTTAAAAACTTGCCTATCAAAAACAATAAACTTAACTTTCAAAAAAAATTTACCTTTAAATAAAAAAACAAGCTTCGTTTTCAAAAAAAAAACCTTTGAAGAAAAAATAAATTTAAAAAAAAAGCTCACCTTTAAAAAAAATATTCCATTCACAGAAACCTTACCTTTAAAAAAAATCACTTAACATTCCAAAAAAAAAAAAAAAAGCCTACCATTCAAAAAAATCTCACCATTCAGAAAAACCTTACTGTTCAAAAAAATATAATTTAAAAAAACTTACACTTCAAAAAAACTTACCTTTCAAAAAAATCTTTCCTTTCAAAACAACTTTCCTTTAAAAAAAACATAGCCTTTAAAAAAAGCTTACTTTAAAAAAAAAAGTTCTTCAACAAAAAAAAAATAACTTTCAAAAAAAAAAAAAAACTTGCCTTTCAAAATGACTAACCTTTAAAAAAAAAGCATACCTTGCAAAAAAAATATAAAAATAGCCTAACATTCAAAAAAATCCCACCTTTCAAAAAAACCTTACCTTTAAAATAAACTTACCATTCAAAAAAAGTTACCTTGGAAAAAAAACAACACTTACCATTGAAGAAAAAAAAACTCTTACCTTCCTAAAGAAAAAAGCTTACCTTTCAAAGAACCTCACCGTTCAAAAAAACCTTACCTTTCAAAAAAACCTTAGCATTCAAAAAAAAGCAATACCCTTCAAAAGTAAATTACCTTTCAAACAAAATGAACTTTTTTAAAAAAATTAAAGTAATATCTATTTATGATAACTATTCAAAATATCAAAACATAATACTATTTGTGATCATCTAAATGTTAACGGGTACCATGGCCTAAATGTTGTTGAATTGTTGATATACGACGAATATAAAGATGTGGATGACATGCTAAAATTTGTTATCCATGAAGACAATGATGTTTGCAATGTTCAAATCTTTGACACTCCCAAATAAAGGCATCGATGACACAGTCAGTTTCGACGCTCAACACGATTATGAAGAAGAAACTCTAAATTTTAATTCCTTCCCAAATGTATAATTAGAGGCTTCAATAATAATGGAACAACATCATATGAAAATTAAAGTGAAAGGTGCAATTACCATGTTATGTCAAGATCCCACATGGCAAGATTCACAACATTAAAGATCCATTTGATCAAAATTACCAGAGATTAGAAAATTAGGGGATAAATTGTTACATCTATCAACCCCAACATAAATCTATGGGACCCCAACAATGCAGATTTACATGTATAGCAATATAAAGGATTGCACCCTCCTGTTCACGACCTAAACCAAGCCCCAAAATGGACACCCAGGCTTCATTCACGAAAGAAGCTACGTGGCTACTCCTACAAGAACTATTAGTAGGGGCCCACTACCCCACTAAAGAGTTGACCAATTTTACTCAGAGGAAGTTGTTTCAGTTGCTCGCTTTCCTTCCATATTTCAAGATCCGGTAAAATGGGCAGCTCACTAGAAACGAACAAATGACTACAAGATGTGGACTCCAAATAAAGAATCCTCAATGAATTCGTTTATTTCTTTCCTTAAGAACTTCATTATCAACGTAATAAAGACTCTTCAAAGATGCATTTCTTTCCTAAGTACTTAGGGACGATTACAAGAAAAGCATAATATAGCTTTATGGTTTAGCAATTACGTTGGACTATATTTGATGATTATGAGGATCATGTTGATGAGCCGAAATAAAATCGTGATGGTGCAATAATCGTACACTACTAATAGGTGGTCATGGATTTGATAGAAGATTGAATTATGAAATTAACATGAATTTAACTATAACATGACAATTAAACAATCATATTCTCCTATTTGTGGTCGTCCGATTGCTATTGTGTACAAATCCAAGACGAATATCGAGATGTATATAAAACCTTGAAATTTAATGCCTATGAAGATAGTGATGTTTTTCGTGGTCAAATCTATGACGCATATTCAAATAAAAGGATCTATGATACAAACGATTTCAATGTTGATCAAGATTTTTGAAGAAGAAATTTTAATTTTAATTATCTGCACATAAAATTAAAGAGTCCAACTATGCATGAACAACATCAAATGAAACTTATGGTGACAGGTTTGGTTATCTATTCTCAAAGAAATTGGGATGCTGAGATACCACAAAGCAATATTTATAACTTCGGAAATCCATTCGATCAAGGATACTATAGGCCGTGTCAGTTACAAAACTAGGGGTGTACACAGTTCGGATTGGATCGAATTGAGCCTAATCTGTTATCTACATATTGTAGTTTTGTAATCGTAACCAATCCGTTGCCCATTAAAAACCAAACCGAACCATGGATTGATGGTTCGGTTCGGTAAAAACCTTTCAATCCATTAACAGTAGTGCCAACTATTTCCTCACTATTTTATATGGAGAGTGAATGACTGAGATTGAAAGTTGGATGATGAATGGCTAAAATGTTGCCTTTTAATATTTTTTTATATATAAATAAATATATATATTATTTCAATGGTTTGGATCGGTTTAAATCTGAGAATTAAGGGTAAAATCCATCACCAAACCGTTACTAACGGATTAGGATTTTTTAGTCCGTCGCCAAACCAATAACCATCCGTTCGAAAAAAAAAACCGCAGATCGGATCGGATTGATTTTACGGATTGATGAATTTTTTCTACACCCATATACAAAACTACGTTTATAAAAAAAAATAAAAAAACACTCTCCTTTCAAAAAGAAAAAATTTACATCCAAAAAACTCACTTTTGTAAAAAAAACTTACCTATAAAAAAAAAACCTTACCTTTCAGAAAAAAAACTCACTTTACAAAAAAACACACCTCTCAGGAAAAAAAAAAACATACCATTCTAAAAAATCTTACCTTTCAAAAAAACTTTACCTTTTTAACAAAGCTAACCATAAAAAAACTTACCTTTCAAAAAAAAAAAGTTATCTTTCAAAACAAAAAACCTTTTAAAAAAACAAAAACTTACATTTCCAAAAAAAAAAACTTAGCTTTCAAAAACACTTACCTCGCAATACTTAGCTTTCAAAAAAAAAACGTAGCTTTCAGAAAAAAGTTACCTTTCAAAAAAAATTACCACTCAAAAATATTTAGCCTTCCAAAAAAAAAACATTACCTTTCAAAAAAAAAAGGAAAAAACACTTACTTTCAAAACAAAAAACCATTAAAAAAAAAACCATACCTTTCAAGAAAAAACTTACCTTTTAATAAAAAATTTACATTTACAAAAAAAACTTACCTTTCAAAAAAAACTTACCTTCTACTATTATTTTTTACCCTAAGGATCTATTGACCAAATGCTCTAATACCATTAACTATCACACCCCGAAATCTAGGCCCCTCAAATTCCACAGCATGATTTTCAGTCCAAAGCATAAGTCAAATCCATGAGTAGTAAAACAGCATACAAATCAGATCTAAAATCCCTTTAAGGAAAAAAACTTAGCTTTAAAAAAAGCATAGCTTTAAAAAAAAATTAGGTTTCAAAAAAACAACTAAACTTTCAAAAAACTTACATTTCAACAATAAAAAAACACTTTCCATTCAAAAAAATTACCTTTCCAAAAAATTTACCTTAAAAAAAATTATCTTTCACGAAATACTTACATTTCAAAAAAAAAAAAACTTAACTTTAGAAAAAACTTAATGTTCAAAAAAAATAATACCTTTAAAAAAAGCTTACCTTTTGATAACAATAAACTTACCTTTAAAAAATAATTACCTTTAAATAAAAAATCTTACCTTTCAAAAAAAAATAAACTTTAAAAAAAAAAGCTTACCTTTAAAAAATATCATAACTTTAAAAAAAACCTTACATTTCAAAAAAAAAAAAACACACTTACCTTTCAGAAAAATAAAAACTTACCATTCAAAAAAATCTCACCTTTCATCAAAACCTTACCTTTCAAAAAAAAACTTCCCATTCAAAAAAAGCTTCCCATTAAAAAAAAACTTACCTTTCAAAAAAGCTTACCATTAAAAACAACTTACCTTTCAAAAAAAACTTACTTTTCAATAAAAATTTAAGTAATGTCTATTTATGAAAACTATTCAAAATATCAAAATAGACTAATATTTGTGATCATCTAAATGTTAATGTGTACCACAACCTTAATGTTGTTGAATTGTTGATATACACAAATATTAAGATGTGGTTGACATGCTGAAATTTGATATCCATGAACACTGATGTTTTGTGATGATCAAATCTTTGACACTCCCAAATAAAGGCATAGATGACACAATCGGTTTCCACGCTCATCAAGATTATGAAGAAGAAACTCCAAGTTATTTATCCATGAAACAATCAATTTCCACACCCATTCAGAAGATCCAAATTTTCATGTAGATTTGATGGATCGTGTAAAAAAAGATAAACATATGATCTTTCAATGTACAAATACATGACAAATCTACTAAATGATCATCTGGATCGTCTGTATGCATCGAAAGATCTTAACATCCATGTTAAGGAAGATAAACAAATTTCAGACAAAACATAGAATGAAGGGCCAAGGTCAATACAAACTGGAATTCCAAATTACATCCAAATGATTAAGAATAATATGGTGTACAAATCAAAAAACTAATGAATCAGTTGGTTCAATCCCTCAATCCCAATTTTCATCAAAATAGACCACCACTACAGAGTCAAGTGGACAGCAATGTGAGGGATGTGGTCTACGTTTCCAAGACCCCAACCAAGCCCATAGTTGGTGCACAAACCTACTTCACAAAATCAACTACGCACGCATGCTCCTACAAGTACCCCTAGTGGGGGTCCACTAGCCCACCAAAAAAATGCCCAATATTGCTTTGAGAAGAACAAGATATAAAATGGGCACATCCGAATAAAGAAACAAGGGGTCAAATATCAACAATATGAGGACTTCAAGTGAAGTTTGCTCAATGAATTTGCTTCATTCCTCTAATCGAAAGTTTGTTATCGATGTAGTAAGGACTCTAAAAAATAGATTTCTTTCCTCGGTGAAGACTAAAAGAAAATCATAAAGTATTTTAAGAGTCCCTATATGATCATTCACTGTACAAATACGCGATAGTACTACTACACGATTATCTAGATCATTTGTATGTATCAAAAGATTACAACATCCATGTTATTGAAGGTAAATAAATTTCAGACAGAACATGGATTGAAGAGCCAACGTAGATGCAAACTGGAATTCCAAACTAAGTTCAAATGACTAAGGATAATATGGCACCCAAATAAGAATATTAACTTAATAGTTGATTCCATCCCTCATTCCCAAAATTTATCAAAATAGTCCATCACTGCAAGGATTAAGTGGCAGCAATGTGAGGGATGGGACATGCATGTTCGTGACTCTAACCAAGCCATTAATTGGCGACCAAGACTAGTTCACAAAACCAACTGCGTGCATGTTCATGCAGGTACCACTAGAGAGGGGGTCCACTAACCCCTTGAAGAAATGCCAAATATTGCTTTGAGAGGAATAGGATTCAATGTAATCTTTTCATACCCTACTAGGTGGCATAATAAAATGGGCACGCCCGAAGAAAAAAACAAGGGGCCAAATATCAATAACATGTGGACTCCAAGTGAAGAATAACCAATGAATTTGTTTCTTTTTTCTTTTTGAACGTTCATTTTCGATGTAAAAAATTGAATAAAAAATGAATTTCTTTCCTCAGTACTTAGCAAAAATGACTAAATGAAAATAATCAACAAGTTCAACAATTTTGATATGATCTTTCACTATTTGAGAACACGGCAGATCTATGCAAACATCTGGATCATTTGTATGCATCAAAAGGTTTCAAAATCGATGTTATGGAAAATCAAGAAAATTTCAGACAAAACAGGGAATAAAGGGCCCAAGTCGATGCAAACTAGTCTTCAAAATTAAGCCCACTACTCTACTGAAGAGTTGTCCAATATTACTCAGAGGAAGTAATTTTAGTAGCATACTTTCCTTCCAATATTACTGAGATGCCACGTAGAGATTCTTTTCGGTACCTAAGCCCGATGATTAGTAAGGATGGAGAGATTGAAAAAGATACAGAGCATAGGATAAAAGCAGGATGGCTGAAGTGGAGACTAACTTCTGGAGTGCTTTGTGACAGACGAATGCCAACGAAATTTAAGGACAAATTTTACAGGATAGTGGTTAGACTAGCTATGACATATGGAGCAGAATGTTGACCAATTAAGAAGACGAATATTCATAAGATGGATGTAGCAAAAATGAGAATGCTTAGGTGGATGTGTGGTAAAACTAGGAAAGATAAAGTTAGAAATAAGCGCTTTCAAGAGCATTTAGGGGTAACACCAATAGGGGATAAGATTAGAGAAACCCATTTAAGATGGTTTGGGCATGTTGAGCGTAAGCCGGTAATGGCACCGGTGAGAAAAAGTTTGGCTATATAAGTGGATAGCCCATCAAGAGGTAAGGGTAGGCGAAGAAAACATTGATGGAGGTCATTGATTTAGATTTGAAAAAGTTTAACTTATCGAAGGATTTGGCTCAAAATAGAACGGAATGGAGAAACAGAATTCATGTAGCCGACCCCAACATGGTTGGGAAAAAGCTTTGATGATGATGATGATAATGATGACTTTCCTTCCTCATTTGGAGATTTAATAAAATGGGCAACTCACTAAAAAGGAGCAAATGTCTAAAAGATATGGACTCCAAATGATGAATCTTCAATGAATTCATTTATTTCTTTCCTTAAGAACTTCATATTCAACGTAATAAGGACTCTTCAAAGTTGCATTAGTATCCTCAGTAGTTGGTACTTAGGGATGATTACATGAAAACACAATATAGCTTTATGGTTTTGCAATCGTGCTAGACTATAGTTGATGATTATGAAGATCATTTTGATGAGCCGAAATAACATCGTGATGGTGCAATAATCGTACACTATCAATAGGTGGTCATGGATTTGATCGAAGATTGAATTTCAGAATTAATGTGAATTTGACTATAACATGACGATTAAACAATCATATTCTCCTATTTGTGGTCGTCCGATTACTATTATGTACCAAATCGAATACGAATATCAAGATGTGGATGAATATCAAGACAAATATCAAGATGTGTACGATTATGAGGATCATATTCATGAGCTGAAATAAGATAGTGATGGTGCAATAATCGTACACTATCAATAGGTAGTCATGGATTTGATCAAAGATCGAATTTCAAAATTAATGTGAATTTGACTATAACATGACAATTAAAGAATCATATTCTCCTATTTGTGGTCGTTCAATTACTATTATGTATCAAATCGAAGATGAATATCAAGATGTGGATGAAAAGCTGAAATTTGATGCCTATGAAAATAGTGACTTTTTTGTGTCAAGCCTTTGACACACATCCAAATAAAAGTATCTATGATACAATCGATTTCAATATTGATCAAGATTTTGAAGAAAATCTAAATTTTAATTATCTGCATATGGAATTAAAGAGTTCAACTATACACAAACAACATCAAATGAAAATTACGGTGACGGGTTTGCTTATCCTATTCTCCAAGAAATTGGAATGCCAAGATCCCACAAAACGAAATTTATAACTTTGGAGATCCATTCTCAATCGAGGTTACTATAGGAGTGTCAATTACAGAAGATTCGCTCTTTGACATAATGACATTAGATTGTGGAGTGGACAGTTAACTGAATTTTCGTATAAGAGGTTTGACTAGTTGGTAAGAGGCCCACATTTACTTGATCAAAGCCATTAAACTTGTGAGCGCTTCCCTTTCCTAATTATGCAATCACACAAATTTTACTTCATTTAAGTGACAAACAATGTTAGATTGATATATACCTAACTAATCAATGGCTTGTTGGGGATGGCAACAAACATCTTGTGAATTCTTTTTCTTTAAATTTTACTTTTTAATATTAAAAACATGCTATTCACTTTTATAGCTAAAATTTGAAAACGATTACATATATCTTAGAAATTCCTCATTTATACCTAGACACTTTCAAGACAGCCATTCAAATAAAAGGAAATTGTAACAATATATCACTCGCCCTAAAAATATGAGTGGAAGACTGCAGGAAGTAGTCTCTAGCCAGATGATCTTCCGCTAAGAGTCAATTTCAAATACATGACACAATTCACATGTAATTTGTAGCGATAACAATAGCATCATTAAAGAAGAAAAAATTAAAAAGTGATCTACTAATCAGAACAGCATAAATATCAGAAAAGCTAAAAATATATTAGTTGCATGTGAAGATGATTTACATGTCTAGTGGATCTTTTTAAAAAAGAAATAAAAGTACAAGTTTTCTTACTTTCAAATAAGCATCCAGGCCAAGGAGTTCCACGTAGGTTTGTAGGGCAATCAACAAATCCATGCATAGCAAATAAGCAATAAAATGCATGTGTAAAACAAAATGCATTCAAAAGGGATCAACTTTTCACATGTTAAAATAAGAGTTAAACCACAACTTCCCAAATAGACATGTTGATGATGGAACATACCGAAGCTATTAATCCCACGTTGAATGTAGATGGGGGAGGGGAAAAGCATGCACAAAATGTATACACATCTAGGTGATATAGAAAGTAATCGCTATAGGAAACATTATAATACTACGAATTACAAGAGTAGTAACAAAAACAAGTATGATCAGTGTCAATAACAATTTCACTCAACTATATTACTTTGAACAAGTGGCAATTAAGTTCCATTGAAAGCAACAATATAAAGCATTTGGCAAAAAAAGATAGAAGCCCTATAATACAGCCCTTATTCATGTATATATCAATGTACACGTTTGCGATAATTGTGGAAGTACACAAAGTATCTCATATCAACAGCTACTCATCAGTCATCAGATATTTAGGACTGCCAGATGTCTATTATCAATCAAACATTGCTTGTGTAAGAAATATTGATCCTTGTGTAAGAAATATTGATCCTTTCTTGCTTAGAGTTCTCAGTTACATATGTTGGTTAGAATGCCTAACCTTTTTTTTTTACAAGGCATTAAGGAATGATTATTACTTGGTTTATCTTCTTAAATGACCACTAATGGAGCCCACTTATGCAGTAGCATGATCACTCTTGAAAGGCTCCACCTTGCATGTAGAAACCATATCATGACAACATTCATAACCACAGCTCCTTCAATTCCATTTCTATTTTGTATTCAACCAAATGACAATTGAGGTAAGGTCAGGGTAGCCATTAGCGTCCAAATATATTTATTCTTTATATTTTATTTTAAGGTTGCAATTTTCCATCCTGCCCACCATTTCTACTTTTATCTTCCTTGGTTTTCTTCAGTTAGTAATCTTTTCATTCATTTAGAAAACTTGACACCCAAATCTATTATTAGATTTATGATTTTGTTTAAAAAGGAAAAGTGAACAAGATATTACACTAACAGCAGGAGTACAACAAAACATAGCACCAACAAACAACCCAGCAGCAATTTGGCGATGACAACAAACATCCTCTGAATTTTTCTTTGTATGTTTTTTTCTATTAAAACATGCTATGAACCTTTATGACTACAACTTGGAAACTATTTCCATACCTTTGAAACTCTTTATTTAGGTTAAGACACCAGTCGAGACAGCTATTCAGGAAACATATATTTGGTAACAAGATACAATTCATATGAAAAAACGTTGAGGGGAAGAATTTAAGAAGTAGTCTCTAAACATAAAAACTTTAGCTAAGAGTCAGTTTCTTCACTTAATACATGGTGCAAGCCAAATGTAATTTATTGACAATAACCATAATGTCATCAAAGAAGAAAAAAAAATTAGAAAGTGCTCCCTAAATAGAAAAGCTAAAATATCCTTCCACTACCAATCCCGCAACCAAGAACCAAATATTGAACAATGTGCCTTCCATTTGCTCTAACCTTCATTCACCCAATTCACATTGATTTCCTTTACCCATAGTATTTCATGAGATCCTTATTTTTCTCTTTCTAAGTGATCCAGAAATTCCACAAGGCCTCAGATTTCTATCTAAGTACCACCAAAAATCAACTTTGCAAATATGGATAATGGGAGCAACCACTATGCCTTTTACTTTTATCTTTCCCAGTTTATTTTAAAAGGTCAACAACTCACCCTTCCAATAACCAGCTCAATTGGACTCACCTTATCCCGAAGCAATATTATTTCCTTTCAACCAAATCTACCAAAATTAATACCACCATCCTTTCCATCAAAAAAAAAAATCATGTATAAAAACATTAACTTTTGGAACCTTAAATAGACTGTGATTTATTAAGTTAAATTGACCCTCTGAGCCAAAACACTAGAAAAAAGATAGTCCCCTAATTGAAATTCACTCGCTGTGCAATTCATGGTATGCCCTTCCTCTACACCCCATAAGGGTTTGCTGGTATGATTTGAGGAAATCCATGAAAGCAACAACACTGAATTTGGTTTTCCTTAAAAATAAAAGTAGAAAAGAACTGCCTGCAAATAAAAATGGAAAGAACCGGGTCCTTTACAAACCTATCAAAGAGAAGAAAAAGCCTGTAGAAAGAAAGAATAAGAAGTGTTCAGAAGAAACTCATTTCACGGATACAAATTGTTTAGGTTTTGAACAAACCATCAGAGAGAAAGAATTTTTTAAGAAACCATCGAATTAAGCATAAAAAACAAATAAACAAGAAACGGGTCCCCAAGAAAACCATATTATCATCAAGAATAACAAAGAGAGAACTGAGAAGCTATCAGTATCAACCAAATGATTCGAAACTAGAAAAAAGGTAGGTTTTCTTTCTTCCAAGGAAAAAAAGAAAAGAAGACAACATGAACCAACACAATTTCACAAGAAGAATCACACAATCAAAAACCAAACAAAGCAGAGGCCAAGATAGCAATCTTTGCAACAGGCTGACCTCTTTCTCGGAGTGATGTGAAGAAGAAGAAGAGGCATTCCATTCTCCAAGTTCCTAACAAACCCATGCGAGCATTCGCATTTCCATCGCACCCTGTAATTTTACGACAACAGCAACAACAACAAGAAAAAGAATCATTAGAGAGAGAAAGAGAGCCCAAATTCAAAGAATAACATCATGAACAAGAGCCCTCGCAATTCCAAAACAGACAAATAAACAAAAGACCAAAAATTCCCTCAAAGAAGAAACATCATGAACAAGAAGACCCTAAAAGTTGAAACTGAAGATTACACACCAACAGAGGAAGAAGCCATCGATTCTCCATCTCGTCGTCGTATGAGAAGCTCTCAATCTCTGCTTGCAGGATTGAGAAAACGTTACACGGAAGAAAATGTTTTTGAATCAATGCGCGTGCAAGAGATGAAGGGGTTCAGATCTTATAAAGGGGATATCATATGCGTAGCTGCAGATGAAGTGATTTGGATATTATACGAGTAGCCACAGATGAAGGATTTATATGCATAGAGAGGTTCGGATATTGTATGCATTATTAAACCAACATCCAATTGTCAAACATTCAATCAGCTTACAATGCATAAAGAGAACCCCCTAGGCCATAACCCTTCAGTCTATATAAGCAAATTACAACTTCAACTATAGATCACAAATGCAACCATTTAAGGAGCTATGAAGTCTGTTTAAAGTCATTTCTTCTCACTAAACACATGCACTGCAAATGCCATCCCTAACACTAAGTTGATAGAAATTGTATCCAGCTTTAACCAAATCATGTAAGAAAAGAGAAAGAAATAAGTAAATCTTTACTAAAACACCCATATGCAATAATAGTTCTCCAGCTTCATTTCCCCAAAATTTCCATTTCAATCACATCCTAAATAATCAACTGCTGATTTCTTTACAAAAACAGCAACGTATGAGTACTTACTACGACACCCATCATGAAAAAAACCCCTTTACAAAGCATCTAACCATATGATAGGGCAGAAACCAGATTCCATGGAAATGTCTCTTCACCAACAAAAGCCACAAAAATTCAATCTTTTCCCCAAATTTCCCAAAACAACAGCATACATTGCATCAATCTCTACTTTATAACATTCAAATCAAAATAGGACAAAGAAAGAAAGAAACAATCGCTTTGTTCATCTGATTAGTACCTTCAATCGATGGCACAATGTCAAGAAATCAATCACCAAAGAAGACAAAGGTGACAATGAGATAGAAGATCCGATCAGACCCGTTCCATCCTCCAAATCGGGCAATCCCTTCGATCCGGACCCGGCTACGTGGCCATCTCGGGCAGCAGATCATACCGTTAGGATGATTCTCGAGATCCAATTGCAAGATCCGAGTCTGGAGTGGAGACAATAGGAAGAGGGAGAAGATAGCACCTGGAATGCGGCCATTGCTGTTTGGATCCGGAGGTTTTCTGTGGATTTTGATTTCACAAGGAATGTTATAAGTGGAGTCGATGGAAATCAGGTAATCAAAATGTAGTAGATTCATCTGAAAACATTCCTTGGATTTTGATTTCTCTGACAATTAATATTTTATTTCTGAGGGTATTCGGTATTAGACAGGATCATGTAACAAGCCTTAATTCATCTCCCCTGGAAACAAACAACATCGCTTTGACAGATCCAATCAAAGGTGGTAAATATAGTGCAAAGAAGACCCATCCTATAGGGAAGGTTAAGATCGTGTATGACAAATATACAATCTCTTTTAAATATGCTGTTAACACTTATCCATTCAAGCCATCAAGATTGAGAAATTAAAAAAAAAAAAAACAACAACCAACAAAAACCTTAAACATAATAAATCTATTGCAGCAGATGTCACAGGTCAAAAAAATGCACAAGGAAACATGACATGGATCCGAGGCCAACACTCAAAAGCGCAAACAGTAGAAACCTCATTGCCCATTACTCTTTTTGACCTTCTTGAGCTTCCTCGAGAAATACCAATCCAAAATCAACAACAAAAGCATGGTTATCAACCCACTAAAGCTAATCATCAAAAACATGGAAAAACCAAGGAAAAAGCAAATGATTGAAACCAAAACCCTAAAAAACGACCACACAGCTGATAAATCAACAACACCGAATTGGACCAAAATACAAAGAGGGTTCGATTGGGTTACCAGAACTTGGATTTGGTGCGGACCTCATTGGTGGCACCGGCCCAGAGCTTCAACCAGTAGATCTTGGGTGTTCATCTGATGCCGTTGGGAGAGCTCTTCCCACCACCTGATACTGATGGAACTGAAATGCAAAGCAGACCATAGAAAACCCAACATCAGAGTAAAACCCTAGAAATGCAAATATCAAAGATCCAACAAATTAAAATGATTAAAGAAAGAAGAGTTGGAGATTTTGATTTTCATGAAGAAATGTAACAACTGAAACCTTAGAAGATGAAAAAAAAAAAAAGATTGCAAGAGGCTGAGAAGATGTTTTGGTGTAGAAACCCTAAAAGGCCAATACAAGAATCATAGAAATTGAGATCAAATCAAAGATCGAAGGGAATAGAGTACAAACCCTAAAAGTCACCATTTTTTTCTCTCTGGTGGCGGAGGAAGGAGAGATGCCAGAATTCGCGTTTCCATTGAACCCTGTAATTCAACAACAACAACAACAACAACAAAAGAAATTATTAGAGACAGAAAGAGAGCCCTAGCAATTCGAAGGATAACATCATAAACAAGAACCCTAGCAAGTCAAAAAAGAACAAACAAACAAGCAAACAAAAGACTAAAAATTCCCTCAAAGAAGAAGCATCACGAACAAGAAAACCCTAAGAAGATTGAAACTGAAGATTACACGCCCTAAAACAGAGGAAGGGGCCTTCGATTGAGGAGCTCTCGATCTCTCCACCCCTGCGCAGGATTGAGACAACGTTCCCCGCAAGAAAACATTTTTGAATCTTCTCTACGCGCGCGCGCTAGATGTTAGGATTCATATCTTATATAAGGCCACATTACGCGCGTAGCTGCGGATATTATACGCTACGCGGCACTGCAGAGACATTATACGCGTATAAAGTTTTGGATATTGATATTATACTCTACGCGGCACTGCAGAGATATTATCCATGTTAGACATGATTGGAAAACTCATAACTTGGATTTGACTCGTCCAATGTAAAATACTTATAAGATAAAATATATGATAAGCAATTCAAATTAATAAATCTATTTATGAAAGAAAAACAAGGAAAGTAAAAGGAAAATGTTTCATATTACGTAATTTGTTAGTACAAATACCAATGTAAAAGAATAGGTTTCAATTTACAATCCAATCTATCATTTTTAAATTGCCGACTCCGTCATAATACTTAAAAATAAATATTAATTGTTTAAAATCAAATATAGTTATCAAATAGTTTAGAATGCAAACAACTTATTAAAATGAGGTGACTTGGGTGAGTCTCTCTTGTATTTGACTTGATCCTTAGCCAAAATGAATGACTCAAAAGAATTAAGAGTCAACTTGGGGAGTTTTCACACTTTCAGTTTTGCATTGTGTGGTGGTCATTGAGTTGGTCTCAATAATAATTTTTATCCTAATGCTTACATTAGACATATTCTAGGCCTTATTTGGTACTTAAAAGGCTCCGACGAACAACCATTCTTCAAAAGAAATAAAAGGCGATCTAGTTTTAACAATTCTTACGTTTTTTCATCATATATGAATTTTTATTATTTTATCATTTATCATAACCAATTAAGATTAGGGGTGAAAATCTAGGTAGACTGCGCAAGCTCAGCATAGCCCAGCCCGCAAAAACATGAGCCGTGGGTCAACACGAACCTAGAGCTCGGTCATGTTAGGTGAGGGCCCTAGGCCATGACCTAGAACAGCATGACCCGTGCCTTAGCTATGCCTGTGCTAGGCCAGGAGTGCTTGGCCGCGGCATGGCACGACACAGCACCACCCAACACAACAGTTATATGAAAAATATTTATTTTTTATATAAATTAAATATAAAACTTATAATAATTTTAGTTTGTCTGTTCATTTTTAAATTAACGTCCATATTTATACATCTATTCTACTAATTTTGATTATATTCAAGTTGGATACTCTAAAAGTCCATAATCTCTTATTAAATTTACATAAAAAAGTTTAAATTTTTTTAAAAAATTAGAGAGAGGGTTTGAGCTAGCCCATGAACAGCAAGGCTCAGGCCGTCTGGTGCACGACACAACATAAAGCTGTGCCATGGGCCGTGCTAAACCGATCACCCTTGTCAAGCTGGGCACATCAAATTAAATCCAAGCATAGAAGCATCACACAGTTTTAAGTAAATTTTCCATTCATTATGTGCACTTCAAAGGGAAAGCAAAAGGAAAAGCATTACAATTTTCCACTAAAAACCTTTTTCATCATTTGGTGTCATGCTCTTCCACAATGAAAAGCTATAATAGTCTCAGTTAAGGAGAACAGGTTCTATTTCACGGAACTACACAAAATATACTCTAGATTTAAGTTCTTCCCAAATCCAATAGAAGGGTTACAAATCAAATGGCCATAGTTTTACAAGGCAAAGATTTTTTTTTTTTAAAATCCCAGCTATAGGAGGCTAGGGCCCCACCCTCGGGTGAGGGGAGTGGGTAGACCTAGGGCAAGGTAACCTAGGACCCTCTTGTGAGAAAAAATTGACTCGTTAGTATCAAACCTTGGTCAGGTAGGAAAGAACTACAACCGCTTACTAGTGAGGTAAGAGTAATCTTTATGGAGCGAAGTTGCTGGGATTTTTATCGAGCAGGTCTTATGCAGATTACAAAAAATTAATGTTGCGAACTTTCTAACTGATATCTTATTGTTGAAAGATCAATAGAAAGCATTTCTACAATAAACAAGTTCGAAATTCTTTAGGGTCTTACCCGATATATAGTACTAGTGGGTGTTGTTGTGTATAATCAATTGTAAAAGGGCATCGGCAAGGTCCTCATCATAAAAATAAAAGAAAGCAACAATGGGGCTTCAATCAGTTGAATACAGGACATGTGCAACAAAGGTGTGTCCATTGGCCTCAAACGCACTTGGATTGTTGGATTGATTTGCCTTTTGCCAATGATCCCCTTCATTTCAACACAGGAAGTAAAACTAGAGTTTAGATCTAAGGTTTTGTGTTGGCATATGACGTGGGCCATGTTGTGATCCAACCCTTTTATTATTGGGACATTAGATTTTGAAATTGACTCCCGCTCTGGCAAGTCGAGAAAATGACCAACTATGTATGCACATACAAGGAAGTCAAGAAAATGACCAACTATGTATGCACATACAAGGAAGTGGACTAATGAATCAAACGCTGGGCAATTGAGTGAGAATATGCCTCCCAAGTTCCAACCATTGGTCAATCCCTTTTTTTTTTATTGAATTTGATTTATAATCATATAAATGGGTAAAATCGTGAACCATAGAGAATTGACCCACAATGTGAATTGATGCGACCCATGTTGCAAATCACAAGGTTACCATGTGCACAAGATATTGAAAAAGGTACAAAGTAAAGGATATAATGTAGAGGTGTATAGGGGGCTTGACTTGATTAGATCCTAGGGTGTTAGTTTGGGAATTAATGTTCCATTATAATTTAATGGTCATTTGTGAACTTTACATTTGTCTATTTAATAGCCACTTTTGGAATATATTTCTTACAACTCCAAAAAGTTTAACTTTATGCAAACAAACAGGTGCATATTAATGGGCCAAGCTTGCGCTTGGGCTCGCATATAATGATGATTTAATTGAGTTGAACTTGAGCCAAGTCTTTAGTCCGTTGAACAAGTCTCAGCTTGTTAGTTTTTGGCTCGATTATGGATTTGCTTACACCCGTGACCCGACTCGTTTGCCTCACAGTCAAGCGGCATCCGAGACAGCCATTTAAGTTTAGCTGTCTCAACTAGTTGACAGCCCCATTATTCTTGCGGGTGTATTTGAATGTCGATGGCCTTTTCTTGGGCATTTGTTAATACTTTCTCCCTGGATATTTTACATGCATATACATAGCTAGTAATTAATTGATGCGTTAGATTAGTGGTGTAATTAGGCATTCCAACAGGTGGAGCTTGGTGACTTTGGATAATCAAATCACTACTAAAAAAGAAATGGGTACTTTGTTAGATCCAAGTCAATCAACAATCTCTACCAAAAAAGAAGTCAATCAAACAACGCTTGCTTTATACATGCGGAGTAAAGATACGTGGACGTCATGTCACGCATGACAGAAAAAAACAGGATATGTTAAAATAAACTTATAAAAGGGGTTTGTGGAGGAGTAAAGGTTAAAGATATTATATCATAAGTTTACTTTCCTACATTGAAGATTAAAAATGTTATATCATAAGTTTAATTTCCCACATTACTTTCTTGACCTAACACATGGTGCAGGTAAAAATGTCATATTTATATCAACTTGCTAAACAAAATTAGTTTGTTTTTTTTATATAGATAATCGCCTATTTACAATTACATAAAACCAAATGCCTTTTCATCTTTTATGAAAAATATTAACTTTAAACCTTAATTAAACCATTTAAAGAAGAAAAATCATAAAAGGACAAGAAAGTTGTTTGAACATCCTTTTTGAAAGAAATTATTCCATTTAATAATATCATCAACATCATCAATTCAGTCAACGATATTATCAGTTGGCAACCTTTATTCCAAAATACAATATTTTACTCCATCTTCTTCTACCTCGTAATGGAAAAGCTACAAAAATTATTACATTTTGTGTCTCGATAGTCTTCTTTCATTGGTCTCGGCAAGGTGTGAGTCTCATGTTTAGTTCTACATATTTGTCTCTCCCTTCATATGAGTTTTAAGAGTTTACGTTTGGAGTACAAGGTGTTTAGCAAAATAACTATTTTGACAGTAGCTTCAAGTGAAGTCGGAGGAGATGAAATTATGTGTACTTTTGTGATCATTTAAAGTTTAAACGTCATTTGTTGAAAATTTTTCATAGGTCTTAATATTTGTGAGTAGCAAGTAGGGAGCCAAGTTGGATAATTTTTAAGTAGTAAATGTGAAGGGGTATTGTTTTATTTGCATGGGGTTTTAGATCTTGATAGCATTTTTTATTCCAATCATCTAGAACCTTTGAACCAATTTTAAGTATGAATTTTATAGTGGCAGATTGAACACACTTTATCATGTGACATTTGAAAAACTTATCAAATCATTATTTTTTAATGCATTCATCACCTATTTTTAATTTTTCTTCATTTCTTTGAAATAGATATTCAAACCCCTAGTAAATTCCAACATCATCTCCTTCAAGACAATAAAGTATGAAAACTATCAAAGAAAAAGAAGAAAAATAAAAGCAGAAAAAGAAAAGTTGCAGGAAGTTGACGATATCATCAACTAATTGACGATATTGTCAATTGAGTTGATGGTATCGTCGAGTAAGATAATTTTGTCAAAAAACACATGTACAAACAACTTTCTCGTCTTTTTATGATTTTTCTTCATTAAACCGTTTTATTAAGGTTTAAACTTAAAATTTTCCCAAAAAAATCTCTATTATTTTTACATACAACCACCTCTAATTGTTTAAAAAAGACAAATTATGTGAGCACTTTGAGGAGCCATTGATGGCTGATTTGCAGCCAGTTAGTTAAATTTAACACTTCTTTTAGTAAGTGCATCAGAGTTGATTTAATTATAATTAATAGTGTCGATTTAGGCATGATAGATCTTAAGAAATTTTCATCAAACTGCGGGTGAGGTCCTCTTGCGAGGAAAAGGGTGGCTGGACAATTACAAACTTTGGTCATGCATATAAGAACTATCATATTTTATAAATGAGGTAATATGCCGTTCTTTAGTCTGTTCGTGAGCACAATTAGTAGTAAATGTACAGTTAAAGCAACAATGTGAAGTGACAGGTTTGCCTTCACCACATGTGGGTTAAAAAAGTGGAATGGAGAAATAATCTTATAATGTAACAACACTAAACTCCTCCACATGCCTCTTTCACTTCACCACAAAAAGTATGCTAAATAGTAAACTTCACAATAAAAAACCAACCCACCTGACAGTTTAGTTGTGCTGGCATTGTAGCTTCTCACCCATGCCTACAGATCATCCCTACTTCCTCTAACTTGAAGCATCACACTCAACCAGTTTCTCCCAACATGGCACTGATGGTAATAATCATCATCCTCATTACTTTTTAGCATATACTGTCTCTCTTACCTATGCTTTTACCTTGTATTATCCAAACAAGAATTTCATCACGTCGTTATTTTTACCTCTCCACACAACAAAGGGTTTTCAACCACAAACTCAACCAAACCCAACCCATTCTCATGGGCCTGACCTGATCCCTCAGCCAATTTCCATTGGGCTGCTTTGACCAATGGGCGCGACCTTCAGGACCTTAGGCTCGAGCCAAGGTCGATTCCTTGGCTCGATAAGTAAGCCCCGGAACTCATTCATCTGCAGTCGACTTTCCCCTTCCCTTGTTTGGCAAACGCGAAAGGAGAGGAAGAAGATGGTTGGGAAAAGCAGAGGAAGAGGAAGAGAAAGAGAAAGCGAAAGCGACGAAGACGACACCATCTTCTACCGCTACTCTCTTCCTCCTCCATCTTCAACAACGACATCTTCATCATCATCTGCCAAGGGCAGATCCAACGGCAGCGGAGGCCTCGCCCCATCGAAATCGACGGTCTACGTGAGCAATCTGGACTACAGCCTCACCAACTCCGACATCCACACCATCTTCTCCACCTTCGGCAAGGTCGGCAAGGTCACCGTCCTCAAGGACCGCCTCTCCCGCCGCAGCCGCGGCGTCGCCTTCGTCCTCTTCGTCTCGCCGGCCGACGCCCTCCTCGCCGTCAACGAGATGCACGGCAAGCTCCTCAACAAGCGCACCCTCTCCGCCTCCATCGCCGCCGACAACGGCCGCGCCACCGAATTCATCCGCCGCAGGGTCTACAAGGACAAGTCCCGCTGCTACGAGTGCGGCGAGCCCGGCCACCTCTCCTACGAGTGCCCCAGGAACCAGCTCGGCGCCCGCGACCGCCCCGCCCCCAAGCGGTCGCGCAGGGCGCAGGGAGGTGCCGCGCCCGGTGCTCGCGGGGGAGACGGCGGTGAATGGGAGGACGGGGGTGGTGATGAGGCGTTCGAAGACGATAACTGGGCGTCTGTGGTCGACCCCAGAGGGGTTGAGGAGAGGCCTGGGATGAGAAGCGCTGCGTCCGCGGTTGCGGACGCGGAGGAGAAGAAGATGAAGAAGAAGAAATTGAGTTATTTTAGCGATGAAAGCGGCGATGACGACGATTAGATATGCCAATGTCTATGTTTATATCTCTCCTTGTATGAGGATTGAGGAAGTAGAAGGTGATCTCTTTCATTGTTGTCTATTTTGTTATCTGGTTCAATGTAGGATTGCAATGTATTTGGCTGCCTTGAAATGATGGAATTGAATCATAATATTTGCATTATTAGAGAATAGGATGAATTTTTGTTGCTTGCTGATGAAATGGTAGAATTTGTTACTTGAGCTAGGTCCAAATTTCCTTTTGTGATAATCCACATTACAACAGTCTGCTAATTCATACCAGCTTCTTCAAAAACTGAAACCCATCTGCAATTTTTGTATAACTGTGCCGCAAATAGGGCCCTCCAAGCTTTGAATATTGCTACTAGGGATCCAGTGATGATGATCTTTACTTGTCATAATCAACATAGTTGACACTCGGAAAAATGGTCTCTTTATCCTCCTCCCTTTTGATTGACACCATTGCAAGGCACTCCTCCATTGTTTTTGCACTGGTGGTGGCACCTCCTCAAATGTGTTTGGAACTTCAATTTGGATGGTGCTCGTGCTGCTAATGTAAAGTTGGTTTTTTAGGCATCTGGGGCTTTTCATGATAAGTCCAGATTGGTGGTGATGGTTTTGTTCAAGTCTAGTGGGAATTAAGGACCTTGACAAGGCAAAGACAATTGCAATGAGGGAACACTCAGTGCCTAAATGATTCATGGATGGTAGAATCTAATTAATTTAAGTGCAAGTGTGGAGACTATTTAACAAATCGAAAGTCAGTTCTTGCAGAAACGATAATTAAGGGCTGTGTTCTTCTCTTATTTGTTGGAAGTATCGATGTGAGGTGCCATTCCTGGCTTCGGTTCCCCTCCTGCTTTGGAATTACCTTCCTTTTATGCTTCCTTACCTAATTTTACTAGCAAATATTTCAGAATGCTGCATCTGCACTTGAATTATCTCTCACCGGGTTTTTGTAACTAGAGTTATTCGGACTTGGAAGAGCCTAACAACATTTTTCATTCCGATTGGCATTTTTTAATGACTTCTCCGTTTTCTATGTGGTTGATTAAATAGCTACGCTGTTCCATCTTGAGGGGTTGTGGTCTATGGTTCATTCATTAATATCATAATTCATATTTATGTTCCACATGTATGCTCTTACATGAGAGCAAAGTGGAGGTTGCAATACTGTGCTTTGGAGGCGATAAATCTCTTTAGTTTGTATCTAGAAACAAGAGCTCTTTTCAAGTTTGGTTCCTGAAATTCATAATAATTTTAAGCATAAACACTGTAGTTTAGTATATAGTATGCCTAGCTTTTGAATGGGTATGTTTTTTACCTGTTAGAACTAAACGAAAAGATACATATGGTACAAGTCATGAGCAAAACCCCAAGCACTAGGAGTGGAATGTAGTTACATCCATATTTACCTTGAAACTACTGTCCATTGAAGCATTCCTTGAATAAAACCTCATCCTCACTGGCATCTTTCACCCTTTAGTGCTTGAAGAAGATGTAACTTTTTTGCTCTCTTTTCATCACAATGGACACTTCAATTACTGCAAGGTTTGCTATTGATGCTCCATCAATATTCTACTTCCAATTACCTGCAGTTGGAATGATCCTCTCCTTATTTAAGTAAACCAACAATAACGATTATAATTTAAATTAGAGCTAGGAAATGCTTTAACTAATATTAATAGTAATAACAACAACAATAATGATTATGATAATAATTATAATGTTCCTCTACAGTTTTGAGTTTCTGGTGCTGGAAATTTTGCTATTAGAATTTAGAGAGAAAGATTAAAACATAATGAAAAGGAGATAGTTATTAAAATGGGCTAAACACACTCCTCCACATGATAATAAGTATAGTGTTTTCGTCTTCAGCTTTTAGTTTCTGGTACATGGGAATTATTGCTTTTAGAGGGAAATTTTAGAAGATAGTTTCTTGTGTTGAAAGAGACGATGGTTTTGCTTCTAGAAAGTGGTGGTTCCTAAAGAAATTGCTATACTCCTAAGTAGGAATGGTTAACATGGATGCTATGCTTTCATGTGGTCTTGCTGTTGAATGTAGCAGAGAGGATGTGGATACACTAGGAAAATTGAAGTTATAAACCTTGAGATTGAATCTTTTGGTAATTGGCTTATGGAGTTCAGATTTCCTTATACAGTGTTTCAAGGAATCATTGACTGACTAGGTCACTTTACGATACCCCCCTGACACGCACACACATTTTGTATCGAATCCTAATATTTATCTTATGTTTTTCTATTTTTCATTGTTGTTGTAACTTGTAAGTACGTAAGTTATTTCTTATGCATATCAGTTGCTGTTTTTGTGTGCCATTGTCGTAAGGTTAAACATCTAGTCTTTTGGTTAAGTGGTAAATGTTTTACAACATCCTCATCTATTGTTATCACTATCTGTGGCGGACCCCGGATTCTCTCTTGAAGGGTGCGGCTCCTAATAAGTAGTTTGGATTTGGGGGCAAACCAATGATTTTTATGTGGATTTTGAAAATGGACCTATGATTTTTATTGGATTTTTTGAAGTGGACCCAAAATTCTCATATAGGTTTTGAAAGTGCAACATGGATTGGTGGGTGCGACTGCACCCGCATCACTGTACCTAGGTCCGCCCTTGATCATTATTGGCTAGCTACACTGTTAGGCATGAAAAGTTATTTCTTTTGGCAGTGGCGAACTTGGGATTTCTGTTGGGGTGGGGCAAAACTTTTGCTAGACTTCCCATTTGATATTTTTTTTTTTTTTGCTAAACCTTGCTTTACTTTTTTCACATTACCAAATAGTACCTACACTTTTTTCTTTAGAATATGTCCAACTCATGCGCCTCAACTATATGTACTATGGTTAGATTGGGCAATGAAGAGGTTAGGATGTTATTAATCAAAAGTACCAAAAAGTATTAGATGGATAAAAAAATGTTTCTAACCTTGATTTTTGATGCTCAAACTTACATATCATGTTTCACTAGATTTATATGTCAAAATCAATGCCCAAAGGAGATCACTCCAAATTCAAGGTGAGTGGGTGCATAAGAAAAAACTAAATACAAGAACATTTGGAGGACACCCATCCTTTCCTGTTAAACTTTTTCAGAGCCTATAGCCTTTGGATAATGGGAGTGGAATTCCTTCTTTGAATCATAGTGGGGGTATAGTCATCTTTGGATTTGTAGAGACACTTAGATTTGGTGGTTTAGGGCTTAGGGTTTGGATTAGAATTTGGTGATTTAAGGTTTGGAATTAGGATTTGGAGATTAAGGGTTCAGATTTAGACATAGAGTGATTAGGAAGGATTATTGGCACAACCACGTTCTACGATCGAGAAAAACTATACCAATATCCTGAAGGATTGATCAAATCCAGAAAGATTCAGCCACTAGGGGACCCTCACAAGAGGAGCAAACACCATAGAAAAAACATCTTAAAAGAAAACTTTATTAATTGAAAACTGAGCATGCATAACAATGAGCTCTAACATCCTTATATCGAGGAGTTAGCTTGATCCCTATGCAACAATACTTCCTAATATTAGGATAATCCTAAACAAGATGAGAAACTATTAATATTAATCAAACTACTAATAATGTTCCTAAATAATTAGATGTCCAATTGGACTTATGGTTTGGGCCAAATAGGTTGACCGACCTATGGTCTAGCCTGCATAAATTATACAGGATATGAGGAGGGAGTGAGAAAACCTGAGACTGACATAGAGGGACTAACCATGGTAGATGAAGATGCAGTACCTGCATAGCAGTAGTCGACACAGGGACCTGTGACGAGGAGCTTGATAGACAATCAGCTCAAAAGGGTTTTGAAAAAATCTATTGAAGAGGAGGGAGCAATGTGTTGCCTCAACAGTTTTTTTTTTTTTTTTGGTTACCAACTAAGCTTTACATATGTGGGGCTATCTTTAGACATGTGTGGGGTGACAAGTTTAGATGTGTGGGACATGCTCTAAAGCCTCATTCCAAAAAAACAAAAAAACAACTATGGGGTTTCAATTCCAAACTGGGATGGTCACCCCAAATCGCCCAACATGGGTCCACCTTTGTCTTTTGCGACATCCTTCACAATGGGATTGTGCATTGTTTTCTTGCTTGGTTATATTTGTTTCATCATTGTTGCCGTCATCATCGTCAAAGCCTTATTCCATTTATTCAAGGTCACTTTTGTTAGTTCTATTTTTCACTTGAACTTGTTCAATGTCACGTTCTCTCTAATTGACTATCTTAGTATTTTTTGTCTTCCCTTTCTCATAGTTCCTGGAACTTTGTAATATTGAAGGTGCTTTTCTTTTTAAGCTGCTTTTGAAATTCCATGTTTATGTTCCATCCATCTCAAACTTCATTCCCTGGATATCTACTCTATTGTAGTCATCTATAGGTTAGGTTTCCTTCTATACTGTGCTATCTGAGTCACTCAAACCTTACATTTAAAAGTTCAAGATCGAAACATCTTTAGATGCATATTATTGGGACCCCTATGTTGCCAAATACGGCAGACACACCTTGGATATGGCAGGGACATGAATTTTACATGCAAAAAAGTGTTGGATATGAGACAACGCAATATGTTACCTGTTTTGAAGTATCCCTATATCGTAGTTGGGCCCAATACATTGACTAGCCTGTCAGTGTTTTTATTTATTTAAAATTAAATCGAGCCCAGGCTGATATAGTATGATGCTACCGTTTATACTGATATTTTGGACATTGCTTTATTGCCAGTACATTTGTTGTCTAGGGGAGAACTTCGTAACTTCAAACGAACTCTACATGCATGGTTTGATGGCTTTCAAGGCACCGTTCTCCTAGTTGAATTGGATAAAACCCACAGAGTGCATTATTCACCTGCATGCCATCTCAGGGCTTTCTAGATCTTTTGGTATATATGATGTCAACATATGCAAGAATGTGGAGGACTTCCCTTCAGATTGAAGAACGAGGGAACAGAGGAAAGGATTCCTGCTAGTGCCATCCCTAAACTCAGCCCACACGTTAATTGTGAACTTGAGGTTTCTGTTTTTATGTTCAATATATTATTAAACCTTATCTATCTTGTCTGGTTTGAATGGTCAAACAATCAGGATTGTATAACAGTACGATTGATGAAATGAGCAAGAATGGAAGGATTGGTGCTTGTGTCATGCTTCAACTCTATCTGATCAATTTTGAACTTGGAGTTTCTTTTTAGTATTATTATGAATCTTGTCTGGGTGCTGTTTGGATGGTTAAATAATCAGCGTTCAGTTACAGTTTCAGTGCAAGCAATTTATTTATTAGGATTGAAGAAATGAGCAGCTGATGGAAGCGATTGGTGCTGATTCTATCCTTGATCCACATATGACTGAATTTAGGGAGTACTTTTTAGGGCTTAGTTCATTAAAAAAAAAAGGAGCAATGTTTATCTTTGGATATGCTGGGTTGTTCAGGGTGAAACATTCTGAAAAATCATAGTTCTACCCGATAATCAAGTAAAGGAAAGAATAAAAAAGTAATATTTTGTTGTTTCATCATCGTTGACGCCTTCTCCCATTGTGTGGGTTGGCTTTATGAGTTTTATTTTTCTGCTTACCCTATCCTGGGCTGTGTGTTTATGTCACTTGACAATCTGACAAATCGTTGCTTTTGTCTCCCTCTTGGTAACTGCAACACTTTGCAAATTTTTTGCTGAATGCAACATTTGCAAATTTTTGTATGAGAGCTGTTTCCAATCTTTTACATAGATTCTCAAACTATCCTAAACCATATTCCTTGATTTTTACTCTTATATTAGAGCCACTTATAGATTTCTATTATGCAATTCCTAGTTGGGCCCCCACTGCTCTGCACATCCATCTGAGCTTGTGCATCTCAGTCACAGTTATTTAATTTTTTTTAATTTATTTCATTTGTTATGTTTCTTACCAGTGGTGACTAGAAGGATACCTCTTAATGATTCTATCGAACCTGGGACTCGCTTGCTGGCCATAGCCATTCAGGACTAGCAACTGCGATTGCATACCTATTGGTTTGATTTCCAAATTCTCTCTTTTTGGTTCTTTCCTGTTGTTACTTTTCTTCATTGGTAGTTTTTCCTGTAGTGATATTTTTTTTCTTTTGGTTAACTTAGGAGAAGAGATTGTTACTTTTGGTTGCCGGTTTACAGATTTATAAGAAAACTGGATTTTTTTTTCATCCTTTTCTATTCGAACATGGATTGAATGAAACGGTCTATCAAATGATTTTGGTGATTGGATGAAACGGTGAAATCTTGATCGATGGATTTGGTTAACAGCTGAAACTTTGTAATAATATTATTATTTGTTTTTGTTGTGACCAACTTTACGACTATGGTGGATGATTTGCCATTAGAGTATTAACCTCACATTCATTCATCATCTTTCGATGCGACTCAGCTTTATCAGTTGGACAGTACTTCTTGTTGCAACCACAAGGTTCTTGGTTGGAGCTACATGTCCTTGTTCAGAAAGGAAAAATGATGATCAGGTCTCATCTTTCAAAACAATAGGACTGTGCATGCTATAGGTAATAAGGTTCATGACCATGTCCCAGTCATTCACTAGTTCGGTCTGACTTGTGGACTAGGGGGTGTACCAGGCTGGTCAAAATGAGGTGTAGGAGTTCTGTTCTAATTATAAAAGAGTACATGATCAGGTTGGCTGGCAGTCTTCAAAATTCAGACCCAGACACAATACCGAACCCCAGACAACAGAATTGAGTCCCTGTTGGGCTGGCAGATCATGTGGGTTTGCAGCCCTCCCCAAGTTGCATCCTTGTGTAAATGTGCGATAGAAGTCTCTCTAAGATTTATGCCCCTTTTGTAAGATGGGAACCTATAATATCCAAATTCTTTTCAATATAATGCTATTGAAACGACTCATTTTTTAGTTTTTTTTAGGGCACACAGCTTAGTGGGAGCTGGGACCCAAGTGAGAGAAGTAGACCTTGGATGAGGGGCGAGGGCAGTGGCTGCCCAGGTGAGAAATGACATCTCTTACTACTGGGATACGTTGTTCTGTATAAACGTAAACATGGCATGTGTTGTTTTTTACAAGTCTTTGGCCTACAAAGGAGTTTCATCTTCTCATCAGTGCAGGCCTGATGGGAATGAAGTGTCAATCCCAGGTTTGACATTTAGGACTTCTTTTAGGCACGCCCGAACCTTCTCTTTTTAGTTGGAACAAAGAAATGGGTTGGGCGAAGGCCTAGGTTTGATGGATGCCTTCTATTTTCAGTTGGAACGGAGAAACGGGAAGGGCCAAGGCCTAGGTTTGATAGATGATGAGTTTTGGGCCCATCAAAATTTTAGTGTTCTCTATGACTGTGATGGGACCTGTCCTAAAATTGGCTTTTTCGATTGCTCGTATTGGCATTTAGTGACATCCTCGTTTTGTACTGGTATTTAACTCGGCAGATCAGATTCGGTAGCTATTGCTCCAACCAAGTTGAACCAGAAATTTTTATTGGTACATTTAAACCTGAAACATACTTGACCCTACGCTGACCCAAAGTGAAAATTCTCTACCAATTCAGGTTGAGTCGGGTTGACTCAAGTGCCCAAATTTCCAGACTTGTTTTGGCGTGCAGATCTCGCGGTAGCGGGAAGGGAATTAGGGAAGCCTTCACTGTGGACCTACAAAGAACAAAGCCCACTTGATATGTTAACATCGATTCAACAGTCTTGGAAGTTTAAAGAACTTCTATGCATTTTTTATTAACTTGGACCCTTAGAAGCCCAACCCGAGTCCCACCATTGGCCAGGTTGGGTCAGCCATGGGGTTTCAGTCTTGGTCCAACCGTGTTATATCCCTTGCACGGGGAAAAGCTAGACTGCATTGCCCAAGTTTAGAGACATAGGCCTCTATCTGGCCCAAGCCCAACATAGGCCGTTAGTTCCCAGCCCGCAGGCCAACCTGCCTCAAGCATGTCATGCGCAACCTCCCATTTATTCAATTGGGCCCAAGCCCAATTAATATTAATAACAAAAGGGTTTTTGACCGGATGATTAGCTGTAAAGAGAGATCTCCCCATCTATTTCTCAAATTTTAATTATTTCCCTGCAACTAATTTGAACTGTTTTATTGGACAAAAATCCCTTATGTTTGCAATATCACACATTTAATGCATTATCTAATATCACAAAATCATCCTTTTATTTAAACCCAACCACAGCCGTTTTCCTCTATATTTCATTTCTTTTTTCCACTACTTAATCCATATTTCCTTGCTCTTTCTACTCAATTTTGTTCCCACCGTTTCTTAGTTTATTTTTAAATCTTTCTACATTATATTAAGTTACTTTGGCCCTTTATCATGTTTTTGCAATGTGGATTTTTTTAGGGTTTTCTTTTTCCCCCATGGATGAAGAGTTCATACCCATGAAATGTAGATCAAAGAATCAATCAAATGATATGAGAATAATTAGATGCAGAATGTTTTGAGAATAGTGCATTGTTATTAGGTATTAATGTTAGCCCAATATTTTCTTATAAGGTAGTTTATTGTGTTTTTTTTAGGGTTTTGGGGTTTTAAACTTTAAGCATACGATCAAAACCCCTAATAAAAAATGATAGAGATCTTAATTTCAAATTTAAAACAATCTTAAACTCAAATGCAACTATAAAGATAAGAGTAAAACAAAGAAAAATATATTATTCATGTTTGGTAAATTTAGGTACACCAAAATTTGGGTTGTTTGCAAAAATCTTTAAAAGAAAAATCTTAATGACTGTGCTAAGGTACAAGCACTAAGTCATCGAGCCGGGCCATTCTAAGGCTTTCTCACTTAATTCAAGCCTGAACTAATATTAAACTGGTCCACTTCTCTATCCAGGCCCGATGCAAGCACTAAGACCTAAACTCTAACCTGGCCAAAGGTGGGATGGGCCCTTACGGTTGTGGGCTGGCCTCCATAAGCACTCTAACATTGAGGCAGCCCATTAGTTGCATGGACCCTAGTGTACCAAACACAAATAAGATTACAGCTTCTCTACTTATTCTTCTTCCTCTTCTTCTTCTTTTTTTAACTTATCATTTTCACTAGAGAATCTACAGAGTTTTAACCAGCAGCTTTACACATTTCACATGACGACTTTGAAAATGGACCCCTCGAAAGCCCAGGACTACAGGAGCTTCACATGGCTTTGTCGTGAGTTCTCTTTTGAAGACTGGAGAGGTCCTCCTTATTCAATGCTCTGATTCGCTGGATCTTTGTTGTCTGATATCCAAATCATGAGGATAGGCAGGTTTTCACATTATTCAAACGGTTTGGATTCATTTATGTTATATTACATCCATGGTATGAAAAGCTTGGCATTATTGAGATAATGTAGCTAATATGTGATTGAACTGCATTTTGAAATTTCCTCGAACCAAAAGGTGATTGTTGCACGACTTACATAGGAGGCCACATCTTTCGAACGGTTTCGATCTTCACAAAGTAGACCGAGAGCATCTATGCAATCTCATGTAATTGTTCCCCTTGTAACAACACACTATGAAACTGAGTTGGTAGAAAGGATGCATTTGACCAACGGTTGCTTTATGATTCAATTGTTGTCGTTACCCATTATCAAAATAGCAATTATAGCGGCATAGCGGCAAATGGCAAAAAATGCTACATAGTTGGCAATATGTAGCAGTTGTGACTATATGTGCGTGGTGAAATCTTCAACTGATCAAAATATTTTGAATCTTGTATAGTAGCAAATTATTTTGTGTCTTTTTAGTAATTTGGAACCATAAAAGAATGAAAACAATTTTAAAAAAAGGCTATTGAAGAGAATAAATTGGAAAATAAGAATTACTTGCCCCTAGTAAGTTCTAGACTGTAGCAAAGCTATTTTCAAAATAACTTAACTGGCTTCAACCAAGGAAACCAATAATGCGGCGGCCGCTATTTTGTACTACGAATTGTCATTAAGTAGAGATTTCGTTTTTTATATTAGTTTTTAATCTTTATCATGATAAAAGCATCATATCATGCTCATGACCTCTTGCAAAACAACAAATAGTTGGGTCCGAGTTGGATTCATCACTGTATATTGGGAGGTTTCAGCGTCTGGACCCAAACATTGCGGTTTTTGGGTCTGTCTCGTGTCTGGCTTAGCCCATTTCACAGCCTGTTTATTAATAGGTCAATCATCCCATACTTGCATAACATGTGTGTGAGAATTTCTCTTCTCAGTATTGTCATATGAATAATTCTATTGGTGTACATTGATGCCACATGTGGTGATGTGGTCGAGTTATGGTTTCAAATATCAACCAATGCGTACTTTACAGTGGCACCCAAGGCAACATTGGTTTTCAAGAAACTGATATGAAAGGTTAGATTTAGTACCTGAATCACACATGGATTGTCGATGTGGTCAAAATCAATATATCAAATTTTTGGCTAATATGCACGAACATGGCCCAATATCATCAGATATGCATATTGACATGGCTATTTTAAGCTGAGAAATTTTGATTTTGATGTACCTCATATGCTGATAATTACACTGATCCCACCAACATGTAAAGATAATAAGCCCCACAAACATGGTACAAAATCTAAATCTATGCATGAAATGCAGACGCATTCAAGGCATAGGTGACATATCACATCTGATCTTTCTGGAGCCATGATTGTGGTAACGTTGCCCTCTGGAAATTTGAGGATATTTTTGCACTGTCATTGGAATAATTTTGACTAATTCAAAAATATATAGGAATATATTTTCTAGAAAATTCATTTTTAACTGACTTTTACCCATGTTGATACTTTATTGTGATAACTGTGGTATCTATAGTTGTTTACCAAGATTTGGAAAAACATTATAATCATCAATTTCGTCATTGTTAGAATCACATGTCATCCATGTGGGGTTACCAAAAAGAGTAAAATGATAAAAAATAGTAACTATGTATAGGAAATTTAGGTCTCCATATTTTATCTTGTGTAAGAATGAAATACTCTCTACTTAATCTATGATATTTCTTATAATTGTTTCTCCTCCTTGATTGGCATCTACTTATCTTCATTGGTATGAAACTCATCTATTTAGGGTCTCCGTTGTGGGTTTTAATGTATACTTTATTGGTCATTATACTCTCAATGGCGAAACTTCGGTTTGGGGGGGGGTTTGTTTAGCCGGTATGAAAAAACATATAAATTTCCCTGACACTAGGCATTTTTAGCCTTTGCTAACTCAGTACATCTTCTCTGTCCGACACTTTCATTTATAAATGTTAGGCATATTACAATGTTAATCTAAATAGTACTTACTGCATAAGCATGTTTGCATGTCTTTGATGGAGTCACCCCTGTTTGGTCCTTATCTATTTTGGAGGATATCCATTTACTCCTCCCGTTTTGTCGTTCTCATGATGGGGTCATATTCTTGTAATACAAAACAAATTCCTTAAAACTGATGTTTCCTGCTCCTAGTCGATGCAATGCTGTTATGATGATTTTTTTTTTAAAGAGGTACATGATGGGAACAATTTGTTGCAAAATATCAAAATCAAACCACCCATGTTTGTGTTTCTTTTCTCCCATTGGGTCTACCACCTTGTCAGGATTTGTGTGGCCCACTAACCTAAGCATCTTCATACCTCAAGAAGGTGATGGGTGGTCCACTTGAGACAATCTACAAGGCTACCACACGTGCCTTACACAATACTGTTCGTCCCACCCCTAGTTTGCTCGCCTATCACCTTATTGCTGTTATGGGTGAGGTGGGCCCCAATTGATTGATTGATGGGTGGACCTCGATTGATGTTGAGAGAGAGAGAGAGAGAGCCTGCCGACGATAACCGACAAGAGGAGCTCCAAATATAACAGAACTTTAAGCTTTAGCTAATAGGCTATTATCTTGCATTCCGTCATTAAAATATTGAGTGAATGCCCAAGTAAAACCGGCCAGACTATAATATCAGCCCACCCACCTGTGGGGTCCACTGCTACCACTCGCACTGAACGTTGAATGGTTGGATTTCTAAATCCAGTATTAGTTGCCAAATTTTAAATTGATTCGATGATCATAACCGTATAAATTAACACAACACACACAAAAAATGAAATAGTTGGATCACCGAATTTTTCTAGCCGTTTATTTTGAGAGCACTTATATGAGAGGTTCATAATTATTAAATGAACTGTAATGCTGGGTGATTAGCTATAAGCATGCTGCAGCCGCCCCACCCGCTGAGCTTGACAGCTATTATAGTCACTTAATAATTTCTGTTAGACATATGTCACCTATTTGTAACTGTTGTTTATTTTAAATGCGATTAGTTCGAAGCCTAACCAATTCAACCACTACTGACTACACTAATATCCAACAACAAAGGTAGGGTTGCTAAATAGTGCTATTTATCTAATCGGAGTTGTTTCTCATATCAATTCCTTGTAATAGAGTTAAGTGGAAAAGCACAAATGAAAGGTGCGAGCTATAACCCTGGTGACATGAATATTCAATTCCACAGTTGGCCCCACTTGAATCCATCCCAAAATACCCATTTTAGTGTTCTAACTACTCCTTGTCATTTACCAAAGTCATTAATAGTTCAAGTATGAAATCTAAACATCTTAACGTCGCCCACCTTTAGAATCGACTGAACCTACTTGTGGTTGGAGAAGATGGATCTTTTGGATAATAGTGGCGACTCTTCTAAATGTGGATATTCTAGAAAATCATAAATTATTAAAAATATTAGGAAAGATTTTTTTTTCGTAAAAAGGAAAGAGTTGAGTTACGGCAATAAAAACGAAAGATTTCAGTAAAAATTAAATGAACATAATTAAATTTAAAATAAAAAACATTCTATATTTTTTGCACTTTTAATTAATTAATTAATTAATCATCATCATCATCATTATTATTACTATTATTATTTTGCTGTGATAATTACTAGCACACTATGAGATTATTATTTATTATATCTAAAAATTAAATCAAAATTTTGAACATGTTATTATCAAATTAAATAAATTTGTATAATAAATTTCTTATGTTCACATTAAAATTCCTAATATTTCATGAAATAACAAACTTCAATAAAAATAATAATATCAATGCATTTTGGAAGGCATAGTTTTAGATATGATTTTTGAATTATTCACTTGACGCGCCCTTTGATTTTTCCAACTTGATTGAAGATTTTTCATGAAACGTGCATTTTAAAAGACATAATTTTAAATTCATTTTTTAATCAATCACCTTACCAACCCTTGACGTTTTCACTTTCTCCAAGTTTTCATAGAAAGCCGCATTGTATGAAAAATACAACTCAAAAGGCATAATCTTAAATTTCTGATTGAAATATGATGGGAACTTTCTTCTGTATTGATAATATTAAATGTGCCTTAGATAGAATATTACCTAAATATTCAATTCCATCCATACTATTTGTCTCTAAACAACGAGACTCACGAGTTTGAAAATATTGATGGCAACACTCAAAAAAGAGGATAATAGGGAAAACAAGGTTGTTACTTGTTACCCGAAAATTGCGTTTCACTCCCGATATTATTTTAGTCATAAGATATGGGGAAAAAGTCCGGTTGGTCAAAGACTTAAGGGATACCCATGTTAAAATATTATATAAAATTTATAAACTATTATAAATAAACCTACAAAAACCCACCCTAAGCCAATTAGGTTAATTTTCCAAATTTTCCTCTTGCCTCGGATAAGATCATAAGACAGTACAGAGCAAAATCCTTTTGAAGATGGGCCATCATAATAGTTATGGCTGGGAAATTTTAAGTTATAATTCAGTTAATTGTGTCGGGACATGATTTTTTATTTGAAATACGAAGCATTTTGGTTTTTAGTTGCATAAAATGGTGAGATAAAATCTAAAAGCCAGTTTAGGCTTCTTCGCATTAGAATGGTTAAGATCTGAGTATATAGGATTTCATAACATAAGTGGTTAAAAAGAAGATCAAATGTGAATTTTAGATAATGAACATCAAATCACCCATCCTTTTTTAGGGTAATAGAATCTAAAGAAGATGGAAAATGAATACCCAAACAGTACCCTAGTAATTCAATACCTTAAAAAGCAAAAGCCACCTTATCTCCTTCGGTCATCACTTCATATCCGTAAACCTCATCTCTCCGCATCCTTCAACCCTCCCTTTTTAATAATCTTTTTGTAAAGTTTATTTCAACATAAATTGTTTTGTATTTTAAATCAAACAAAATGCACTTAGCTTTATTTTGTTTAAATAATCATATTTTCAAAAGCAGTTTTCAATCTTAGGAAAGAATCTTTTGGGATTTTCTAAATTCAGGGTGTTTTCTAAAATAGAAAGCAAACTTCAAGCAGGGTTTAGAGGTAAAAAATCCATCAAATTTATGGCATTTTCCTTGCCTTGCTGTTTACTTTCATCAGTCACAGTATTGGGGCTTGCAGGATCCAAAGTGAGGCCCACTGGACGATCCAGATTTCAAATCAGATTGAGTCTGGTACACAGCATCTAGTCCCTAAGATTCTATCCCTTCAAAATCATAGTCTGTACCTCGTGTGTAAAATATGAAATTGGTATATTCTCAGAACCAGAGGTTATAAAAGATTAAGAGTGATACGTGTAGTTAAACGCCAGCTTACCTACTGGAAACAAGTTGCAACCAACATTAAAAATATATAATTTATACCTTATCGAGCAGTGTAACACACCAAATCCCAATCCAAAAACCTTACAATATATATCCTTCGTGTAAAAAAAATAAAAGATCCTCATAATAAAGGCCTTCTTCTATGGTGGACCACGAACATTTAAAGCAACCGGATTGGCAGACCAAATTTCAGTGATCATGCAACCCAGTGGGGCACCAGAGAAGCAGGGAAGCTGAACTCTCATGCGTTAAAAAAGCAACCGTTAAGCAATTAAAGAAGGGAGTGTGAATTTTGGACGGTTGATCTAGAAAAAATTGGGTCCGTGACTTGCGGTGGGTTGAAATTTGAAAGGGTAATAAAGAGAGCCTTTTATTAAAATCAAAGACCGGTAAATTTCGTTATCATCTATTTATTGTCATTGATTGATTCAATTGAAGGCTGGCGTCATGTTTATATGAACTCCTTCGTATCGTCTGTCTATCTAGATGCATACATATACGTGGCATTCTGGGCAGATCTAGACTTCTATTTAAGAGAGAAAAGGCATAGATGTCACCATAGTGTTACTGTAGTAAGTTAGGGTTGGCTGACCACTTTACCACCGGATCAAATGTTTTTTCAAGTGAGACCTGAGAACAATCTGGGGCTTGACTGCGAGTCTCATTTGGAGATGGGAGGGGATGGTAAGATCTACGTGGGACAACTCCGTTATCAAATTTGACCCAAAATCATGCTCTTAGTCGTTCATCAGAGGCCCACAAATTTAATGACTACATGTTTAAAAAAATCCAAATGTTCATCAATGATCCTGTCCATTCCAAAAGATACCAAACCTTGTGAGCAGGACTCCCCACATTATTGCCACCGAAACACGGTGAAAACATATTTACTTTCGCCCATAAACCAATGCATGTTGTTTCAACTTCTAAAAACTGAAATTTGATTCCATGCAATGGGGGAATATATATTCGTGCATATGCCTCATACTGTGCAAGACAACCCTATAGTGCTTATATATATATATATATATATATATATAAAGGACGGCTTAGTGTAGAGGCTCTCGCATAGTGAGATCTGGAGAGGGCAAAATGTACGCAGCCTTACCTTCATTTTGAAGAGACTGTTTTCATGACTTGAAACAGCCTCTTTAAAATGAAGGTAAGGTTGCATACATCTATATATATAGATGTATGTATATATATGGTGCTTATATATATATATATGAACACAAGATAGCGCTATGGAGTTTTCAAAAGTAAAAATGCTCTTTTTTACAATGAATAGGAGAAAAAGAAAATTTAACACGGAAGAGAATCAATTAATGTTATTTTTAAAAAGAAGAAAAAATCTCCATGTGACTTATTCCTCATTTAAGGATATAAAGAAGGCAGAAACACCCTTTTTAAATGGGGCATTCTTAAGAATTTTTCATATATATATATATATATATACAGACACTAGCATAATAGCTTGTGCTAGGTAGGGGCATCACCTGGAGGGCTAGGGTCCACACTCCATGTAATTAGTTTTGAAAGTTTTTTGGTAAATCAATACATAAATATTTAAGTGCTATAGTGGTGAGGATGCATATTAAAAACGGTAAGAGGTTATGAGTTCAAGTCTTCAGTACATGTTTTTACCCAAGAAAAAAAAAAGGGCCACAATTTTTAGCTTTTTAGAATTTTCGAAAACGATGCATATTAAAAGTGTAAGAGGTTATGAGTTCAAGTCTTCAACCCATACAATTTTTAACATCATCTCCTAGACGTTTTTACCCAAAAAAAAAGACTACAATTTTTAGCTTTTTAGAATTTTCCAAAACGATGTTAAAATTGAAACTGGTCAAAATTGAATCAAAATCTTTCTCTTTAATATATTACAAGCGGGTGATCTCATCTGAATTTTTGGATCCCCAACCTCAGCCATGATTGGTGGGCTCCATATCAATGACCAATTGCTGTTTTCATGCAAGAGGAGGTCCAATCAGATCAGAAAATCAAAGGATCAAGCATCTACTGCCTCGGGGTTCGGCAATAGACCGTCAAAATGTAACACCAATATTCTGCACCATAAACTTCACAATACTTCATAGTCATAGGCAATGGTAATTTCAGTGGAATTTTGCTCATATTTTCATGGTCAGCAAAATCCAGCAGACTACCCTAGTCACAAATTAGATGATGCAGGACCTGTGCAATTTGGAGACCTGTTGGGTCCATTAGTTGAAGGCACTGACGCCTACAAGTTCAGCTCCCATAAACAGCTTTCATTTTCATCAAAGGGCATCCAAACGATAATAGTGTTGTGGTTTGTTTAGTAGCTGAAAGAAATAGATGTCAACAAAAGGGCATAATACGTGGTAATGAAATAGAGGGGTAAGAAAATCCAAGAACAGGTACCTTGACCAAGAAACAAAAAAACCTGTGGCCATTTTATAATGGCCATGTGAAATGCTAGAAAACATATGGGGTAGAAGATTGAAGCCAATCATGCCGTGTTCTAACCATGAAGGATACAAGATAGACCCAAATGCCGCAGGCAGAGTGTTCGCTGTCACCATCAATAGCTGGAAACAACTACTTAGCCAAGAAAGATCAAAGAAAAGTTTCAAAAAGTCCACATAACAATTCCAGCTCTCTTACGCTATTAATTGGGGGCCAAATGCATAGTTCATTAATCAAATAACAAATCATGAAAAGAATAAATAATAAAAATAAAACAACAGAAGCTAAAGAAAACATATAGCTAAACAACAGACAATATACCATATGCCATATGGCAAAACAAAAAGAAAACATATAGCTAAACAACAGACAATATACCATATGCCATATGGCAAAACAATGTGGTGATAGGATAATAATTATTGGAAGGTGACAAGAGCCTGTAGCACTGTTCATTGGAGAGTGCTCATTGTTGTGAGTTCTGAGTCATGTTACCATTCGAAGGGAGAAAAAAAACAAATGGCAAACTTAAACTTTGTAATGGTCAAAACCTTTGCCCTGTTTCTCAAGGAGTTCGCTAAAAACATAACATTCAATCCCTAGAGCAACAAATCAAAGAACACAGAATGGAAGAAGAGCAAAAAGAATGATAAGCAATGAAGTATGCATAAGTAATCATCTACTATAAATCAAAGAAAACAGTAAAGTATGACAAGGAGATAATAATACCCACATCAACAACATTCGGTTCGCTTATCATCAATCCTTAGTGAATCTCATGCTCTATACATTACAATTTTCCTGCTCCTAAAATCTCTCTCATTTTATTCACAACGCAAATATTGATAATTCAAATAATTACGGAGAGACTTTCACCTCTCTCCTCTTGTGGCTTCTCCTCGAACATTCATACTCTTCATCAGCATGAATGGAAGTTGTTTGATACAGAGAGCCCAAAATACCATTACTCAATTTTCTTTCTTCTCCGGCGGGTATCAATTGCCAAGGCAATAATCAAATCACCGGTGGAGAAAGTGAGAGAGAAACAATGACACCGAAGTAAGTGGTGAAGAATAACGCGTAATGGTGGCCAAACAAATGAACCATATCCATTTCCTCTACGGCATTAGAGGAGGGGAAATCCTTGAAAGAATCAATAGAAGGGCGGTGGTGGAGGAGATGCGTACGAAACCCCAACAACAGGCGGCAGTGGCCCATCATATACAGGCGAAGGAGGTGGCGGGCTAGTATAAATGGGCGGCACAGGAGAATATGGAGGCGGTGAATGGTGAACCAGGGGTGACGGCGGTGGTGGAGCATGCAGTGGAGGAGATTCACAAGGCAATGGAGGCGAGGGTGGGGGTGGTGATTCATGATGAATTGGGGTTGATGGCGGGGGTGGAGATTCATAATGAATTGGGGGAGGTGGTGGAGGGGACGAGTAGTAGTAAACTGGGGGAGGAGGAGAGCTATAGACTACCGGGGGAGGAGGCGGCGAAGGTGAAGGTGGTGGCAAGTGGTGAACTGGTGGTGGAGGGGGAGGTTCTTCACATGGTGGAGGCGGTTGAGGCGGCTCAATACATGGTGGAGGCGGAGGTGGTTCGATACATGGAGGTGGTGGCGGTGGAGAATAAATAGGCGGGGGCGGTGGTGAATGGTAGTAATGGGTGGGAGGCGGAGGGGGTGAATGTGGTGGTGGAGGTGGCGAATGTGGGGGTGGAGGAGGTGAATGATGTGGTGGGGGTGGAGGTGAATGTGGAGGTGGTGGCGAATTGTAATAATAAGGACTTGGAGGAGGTGGCGGTGGAGAATACACCGGGGGTGGAGGTGAATTCGGTGGCGGTGGCGGTGGCGATCTAATGCAGTAAACTGGCGGTGGTGGGGATGGAGGTGGTGGAGATGGTGGCGGTGGGGGCAAATAAACAGCTGGGGGAGGAGACGGGGGTGGAGGAGACGGAGACGGAGGTGGCGGAGATGGTGATGGCGGTGGTGGAGAAGGAGGGGGTGGGGATGGCGGAGGAGGAGACGGTGACGGTGGTGGCGGTGGTGAAGGTGGAGGAGGTGGTGGCAGAGCAGGAATAAAAGGAGAGCATCTAAACGAATTACAATCCACGGGGGGCCTAGACGAGAAAGCCTTGCATTGCCTCTGCGACCTCTGAACCGGCCGGCCCGGCAGACAATTCCTCCTGTCATCAAAATCCTTAACCCGGAGGCAAACCGGCGGTTCACCAGTAAAGTAATTATAAGAGAAAGTAAAATTCAGCAGACTAGGCAGCTTACACACACTCTCCGGAATCGACCCAGACAACCTGTTGTGGGCCACATTCAGCTGCTCCAGCTTGACCATCCCTCCGATCGCATCAGGAATGGGCCCCACGAGCTCATTGAAGCTCAAATCCAGCACCGTCAGCTCCTTCAACAGCCCGATCTCCCTCGGAATACACGATCTGAACCCGTTGTTCATCAGAATGATCTCGTTCAGCGTGTCGGACATGTTACCGAGCCCGGCCGGCACGCAGCCCTTGAAGCGGTTGTTCGCGAGCACAATCACCGAAACCGGCGAATTCCCGATATTATCGGGCAGATCTGACACGAACCGGTTGTGATTGATGAAAATGGCGTCCAGATCCTTGTCGAAGAGCGATCTAGGGATGCTCCCTTCGAACTCGTTGAATCGGAGATCTAGAAACTTCAGAGAGGGCAGATCGAGCACCACGTACGGGAACTTACCGGCGAACCGGTTGTTGCTGAGGTCGAGCTCGAACAGGAGCTTCAGATTCTTCAGCTTGCGAGGCACGATCCCGCAGAATCTGTTGGAGTTGATGTGGAACAATGCGAGATCCGTGAGAAGGCCGAGCTCCTCCGGCAGGTATCCGGCGATGTCGCCATGGTTGAGATCGATGCCGGCGACAACGCGGAAGCTGGGATCTGTGAGGGAATGGGAGCAGTAGACGCCGGTGTAGTCGCAGACGTCGGGTCCGGTCCAGTTTCCGGTCAGGTTGAGGGGATCGGAGAAGATGGCCTTCTTCCAAGCTTGGAGAGCAATGTAGGCGGCTCGGATCCTAGGGTTCTCGAAGACGAGGGAGGGGTCCACGGAGACGTTCTCGCCTCGGTCGCCGAACTCGTCTCGGTAGTAGAGCAGCTGGCGCTGGGAGATGAAGCTGGCCGCGGCGTCCGTGAGGCCGACTCCATTGTTGGAGAAATCTGGAGCGGAGGAGGAGGAGGAGGAGGAGGAGGAGAGAGTTGCAGCAGAGATGCAGAGGAAGAAGATGAAGGAAAAGATAGAGCTTTTCTTCCTCATCTCATCCTCTTCTTCTTTGGAGATGAGAGAGAAAGTTAGAGAGAGGAGATGAAGAGAGAAAGAGAGAGAGAGAGGGATCTTTTCTGTTTTCTAGGGTTAGAGGAGAGAGGAAGATAACATCAGAGACAGCTAAAGCACAGCTCAAAGCAGGACCTTTTTTTCTCTCTTTCTTTACTCTCTCTCTAGTCTCCTATCTCCATATAAGGAGGCTTCTTTTAGCTTTCCCTGTTACTTTACTGTGTGAGTGAGTAATGGAGTGACTTATGACAATGGTAAAGGGATCTTTTCCCAATTTCTTTGTTTTTTTGTCTCTGTTACTTTACTCTTTGGTTGACGCGGTTAGAAGGGGGAGTAATGGAAAAACTGTACCAGATTGAGGAGTCTGAATTTTCCATGGGAGAAATGGATGTGTGCAAATTCCCTGGAGTTTGTGCCTTTGTGGTGGTCCACGGTCTATTATTATTATTATTATTATTATTAAATACTTGGATTCTGTGGAACGGTAGGATGTAAGACTCGTGGGGCTGGCTAACAACGGCTTTTTCTGGAGCCACCAGTCTTGATTTCTTGGTTTGACATGGACCTTTGGGCAACATTGCTAATGGGAATTTTGTAAGACATGCCCTGACAGTCCATGGAGATAGCTCGAGCCATTTAAAACGAAAGCCATCCCATTCACTAATTTATTATTCTCCACTTTTAGTTAAAAAGAATGAATCCCATCCTACAACTGAGCACCTTGATAATAGAGTAATTATAATTAACAAACACTACATCAGTAAGAATGCTGCATCAACCCATAGTCATATCTCCACTATCCGCCGTGACTTTGACTTTGCTGAAAATTGAATTACTAGGGTAATAGTTATGTATTTTTTTTTCTTAATTTAACTTGTTAAAAGAAAAATTATATTTGATCATTTTTAGATATCAATCAATCATTCATTCCTCATTTTTATCCATTTAATAAAAAAATGTAAAATCTAAGAATACGTAAAATTCCATTAGATGAAACAAACAGGCCTTTAGAGTCAAAATAATGGATTGGGTCCCATAATCTTCAAGCGAAAGTTCGATTTAGTGTAAATGATCGATTAAAACGTGGGATGTGTAAAAGTCGTTCATGCTTCTTGTGCAGGCCTAGCATCTTAAATTTCCATTTTTGGATTTATGCTATTTGTGGCTATCACTTGGTTTTAAGTCCTCATGGGATGTATTGCTTTTGTTGTGATCCATGTTTGCCTAAAAGCAGGTCCATATGTAAAGCAAAGGATCTCATATATTACTCACTTTTTTAAGGCTTAATAGCTAAGTAGATTGGACATGAACAAGCTTCAGCCATAATCATTTGGGACCCTAATTGAAACAGCAAAGCCAGAAAGAGGAGGAGGAAAAAAAGTATAATGCAATATAAAAAATGTATATTACAAATATGTACTTCTAATTGAGTTTAAAAAAATAAAATTCAGTAAAAAAAATATTTTTTGCAAATATATACTTCAAGACTTGGTCGAGCTTTGCAAGAACATTTGTATAAAAAAAGAGAATTTTATGAGCCTGCTATCCTCTTGGTAAGAGGAGACAGTTACGCACCTGCCGATATACACTTTGCCCTCGTTGTAGGATTGTTCTACCTCAATTGAGGTCTGCCTCCTTCACGAGATAGCTCCTCACTTAAAATTGTACTTCCAAGCTTGGTCTAAGCTTGAGCTTTACGGGAACATTTGTGTAAAAACAGTGAGAAATTTAAGCGCATGTTATCCTCTTAATAAGAAGTAAATGTTCTTAGCTATCCGCCGAGATGCACCTTATCCTCATTAGAGGATTATGCTACCTTATCCTCATTAGAGGATTATGCTACCTCAATTGAGGTCTGCATCGTTCACGAGAAAGCTCCCCACCCCACCACACTGCATGTTACTCCTCTCACCCCACACCTCCCTCACCAAGGGTAGGGCCGAACCCCCTGGGCTGGGGTAAAAAACAAAAACAGGGACGGGGGTTTCACGCGTTTTGTGTAGTGTGTACAGTGTGGAAACCGTGGGCAGAATCCTCTAACTGCACTTAAAAATTTGGAGCAATTCAATGAATGGAAGTAGCACAAAAGGCTAGGACATTTGTCTTTCTCCTTTTTTTTTTTTTGAAATTCAGTAAATATTTATTTTCAAATGGAGAAGTGGGAACAGAAATTCCACCCTTGGCAGAAAAAATTAATCCTATCATGATACATTCGGAATCCCTATTTTATATACATTCGGAATCCCTATTTTATATAAAAAGGCCAAATCAACCATAGAGTTGTCATCGGACTATAATCATTTGCACTTTCTAAAATAAGTTATACAACATATAAGAAATAAATAAAACACTTTGGACCAACTATGTTACGACGTTGGAGCACTACATGGGTGGAAATTGAGACTTTTTTTTTGACAAATCACAGCACCTACTGGCATTCACACAATCCTATATTCCATTGGCCTGTACACCGCACCCACCTTGGTGAGTTGGCCATTAGTCCAAAATAAAATTGTATGGTGTCCTTCCATACCACAGTTGTCCATTGAAAATGGTCATTTAAGAATCTACGGTTCTATGGCTTTTTTTTGTTCTTTCCTTTTGGCTATATGCCATATTCTATGGCTATGTTTTTTTCTTTCATTTTGGCTATGCCACATTGTCATGCAGACATCCTGAAGTGGGCCTCCATCGAGTTTTCAGAACTCTCTTCAACTTTGTGATGTCAACTATGACAATATCCAATGCACCAAAACATCTTTCTTGATAAAATGTATATTTATTTATAAAATAGATAATTATAATGTATGGATATTTCAAAATTAATGAAACGGATCATATCGTATCATATTTTTATATTTGATACTTCACTTTTAACGTGTAAGATAGATATTTCTCTCTAATGTCCTGCCCAATGTTCTTCTTGCACACCTTGTTTCTACAAAATTTATAGCATAAACTGAATGAAAACAAATAAATAAATAAACAGCAAGATAGTACATACAAATTAGTTGAAGATGCTGGACAGTAGAGAGCCACCACAAATAACCCAACAATTGGGTATGAATCCACATGCTAGTTTTCCACAGGTCCTTTGTCATTAGTAAACAAAAGGTCCTTTGTCATTAGTAAACAAAACAAACGCCATGCCAAACCTTCCCAGTTTTGCCTAATTATGTCAGTGTAGGTATAATTTCCCAGAGGATTTTATGTTATTTCCTTTCATAGGACCTAGGAGCCTCTTTCGTTACAGTTTAGCAACTTCTGTCATGATATTGCCTTTAGTCTAAGGAAGAGATTTTTAAAAGGAATTTTTTTCCGCAAAACTCTCTTAGACACTTCGTGGAACAAAGAGAACCTTAAAGAAACTAATGAGCTGGGGTGGTTTCCTATGCCTTTTTTGGTTTTTTTTTTTAATATTATTCATGAGTAGATATCTATGCTTACCTTATACTTCCTCTGAATCTCTTTCCTCATTCTGTCTTTCCCTACTCTTCTATCTTTCCAACAAAATTAGTATTTTCTCCACCAAATTGAGGAGAAAATCATTTCTAACCTCCTATATTTTACAAAAACTATAGGTAGAATTCGTATGTATTTCTCCTTTTAAATGGGGGCATATTGCTAGAGACTAAAGTCACTCCTTTTTTTTTTAATACAGATCACTTTTACATTGTTTGTTTGAAACCATTTCTGTAGAAAGGAAATGAACTTAATGATTAGAAAAAAGGAAAAGAAAAAAAAAAGAGCTATTTTCTTCAAAATAGAAAGGATTTGGATATCCTATGCGAAAGTGGTTGTGGTGGGAAGCACTAGAAAGTGAGAGTTCTCTCTAATGTGCAAAAAAGAAACTTAGGTAATTTGGAATCCTCTGTTACATGCCATAAATTCAAATAGGGAAAAAGATGTTTCTCAAGAGAGGAGCTTTTCTTCTGACTTTCTCCATTCTTAATGGGCCTTGAAGCATTTTCCCCAGTGCTTTCAATCTTTCGAGCAGCATTATTTGTTATTTTTTTGCCATTCTTTGATAAGGGTTTGGATCAAAGGCCCCAAAACACGAGTAAAAAGTATTCCCAAAGACTAAACGAGAGAGGAAGATCCTCAAATGATAAACCCACGAAGGAAATCTACATGATCAGATAGTTGAAAAGTATTCGTGGTTGGTAGGATTGGGTGCTAGATCTTGTTCTTGAACAAGATGCCATTGATGTTTGAAAGGCAGAAAAGAGGAGGAAGAGGAAAACATAATGGGGTATGGGTTTCTGGCATGGCCTTAGAAGGCCATTAATATAGATATCATTGCTCATAAATAATATATAAAAAAAAACCAAAAATGGTCAAAGGGACCTCTTTGAGCCATAAATTTCTTTGAGGTCCTTTTTAGTCCACAAAGAGTTTAAGGGGATTTTTTCTAGAAAATCCCTTTTTAAAATTATTATAAAGTTTTTTGTTGATTTTAAAAAAAAGTCTCATATTTAGTTATTTAAAAAAACGTAAGGATTTTTTTGTGCAATAAAAGAATTTTGCTCTATGTAGATTTTTTCTTTTCACTAGAAAGATGAATCATGTATTTCTACCTTTATCATAAGAAATTAAAATTCTTTGTATTGAGGTAGAATCAATACATCTTTGGTTCAAGAAAAATGTGTGACAACAAACAGCTGAACAATGGGCTGTAGAATAACTTTCTTAAGCATCATGAATTTATGTGTTGCCACAAGCACGCCTTAAACCTTTCCTATTTTCTTTCAAACAAGTCCTCAATGTTGTCAACTTAATTTTTAATTTTTTAAATGACAAAACTACTCTTCTTGGCTTTAAAATCAGAATTTTGAAAACTTCTTTTTACCGCTTCCTTCCCGTTATAACTTCTAAAAATTTCTATTTTATATAAGTAGACCCCTGGGAAAACTACACTGACATACCACTAGAAATAAAATTTGTGGACAGCTTAGAAAGAGGCCGACAGAGGGAGATGAAACATACTCTTAAAAAAAAGAAAAAATATTCATGGAACACATATATTAGCAAGTTTATCATATCACTCTGTATGTATATAAAGCTTTCAATTATATTCCTTTAACTATAGCTCAACTGGTTATGGACATCAGAACATAAGTGCATGAGTCCGAACCATACACATGCATGGGACTTCTTAAATTACACTAGATCTATTAAGTTTTCACCGATCCCAATGGATTGGACCGTTGGATTAATGGTCAAATTTTTTCTCTAATATAAAGTCGTTAAATTAGCGGGCTACAGATGAAGATATTAGAGACATAGGATTAACCCCAAACTTAATATCTAAGCCCATCCAAAATATCTCTTTCCATTCCCCAAAGTCTCACAATCAGTGGAGCCCTATCAAGTTTGTCCCTTACCATATTGTCCCTCACCATATGCTGAGGGATAGTTACACAACAATATCACCCTATATCTAGGGAGTGCTACACAATGACGAATATTATTAGGAGAAAATGCTTATCCCAGTGGAGCCCATTGGAATGCATGATGATTATGAAAGTCCATTTGATGAAAAGATCTATATGAGGGCTACTTATATGCAAAATTTTAAGTCCATAAGATTATTCTAACATTTTGATTCATATCCCTAAAATCTAACGGTTTAAAGCATTATTTTATTATGATTTAATCCAATAATAAGAAAAAGTTGGTTGAGTATCAAATTTAGACTTGTGACCATGGGGGAGGAGGGTTGGTGGTGGTCAGTGTATATGAAAAGACTTTATTGACTCAATGTGGTCCCATTACAAAAAAGAGAAGACCAAAAAAATGGACATTTTTTAGAATTCTTTAGAATACACAACAACTAATATTTTCAAAGATTGTGCCTTTTTGCTACTAGAGGGGTCAATGACCAGAGTTAACACATGAGCCAACAACAGTTCATCTTGGTTCAGCTTAATTCAAGCTTATCCTGAAAATTAAATGAAGCAAGCTTGAGCAAGCGCCTATTCAACTCATCTTAACTTAATTAAAGGTGTTGCTGAACTAAATTAACATCTTATATGAGCTAGTGCCCACCTCCAAACCTAAACTTAGCTCGTTGACATATACGAAAGACATTAAAGCTTGAGAAGGACAAGCAGATATCAAGCATGATCCTGAATTCTGCTCATTTGTAATGGAACTCAAGCCCAACTCCAATGTATTTTTTGTAATGACATGATTTCCATAGATCTTTGACTTAAACATAATTAATCCCCAGATTGGTGTCCATTACACCTATACAAATGTATACCAGAAACACAAGGTATAGGTAACAAACCTTGCCAGTTGCCACTTTTCCAACTCCTAACTTTGACCTTGAGATTGGCTGGTTTTAAAACCATGAAGTATAAATTCGTAATGCAAAGTTTCTAATGAAACAAGAGTGGAATAAATGTAGGCGAGTGCCCTGTCGAGGAGGGAACCTCCTTTGTGCGAATCAATGAATCAATGTGATGGAGCCGCGTATGGATCGTAAATGATAAGAACCTTCTGATGTCTGATGTGAATGCGATGACGATTGTAATCAGTGTTGTAGTCTGAATCGTCCAAATTTTGAAATGGAGGGCAATTTGGGGCATTGAATAGACGTTCTAACGGCGTTTCCCAACGACCCAACCCAACTCGTGATCAATCCATGCATGCTTGTATGCATGTGCATGGATGATATGAGACATTACCATGACCGAGATGGAGATGATGACGATGTAACGCGGCGTTACCCAATAAAAAAAAAGCGACTTTGGGAAGATGCATGTGACTGGGACCCGTGTCTCCCGGTCCTGCGAGGCTGGATCCTGCTTTCCTTTCCCTTTATCTTGACTCCTCCTGCTGCGTCACCACAAATTTTCCGGTCCTCCCATTTTTATTTTGCTCTTATCCTTCCAACAATCAAACTGGCTTTGTGTTACTACTTATTAGGCAATAATTAAAGGTTTTTTAGTCGAATAACTATCTATCTTATTTTTAACCATATATATATGGATACACACACACACAAACTATCCTCTCGAGATGGTCTAGACATGCGCTCCTATGTATAAAGGAATAATTTTCATCTTTTTTTTTTTTTTGACTTAAAACCTACCGATCACATACAATCGATTGGTTAACTCTGAATATACAATACCATCCATTAGTACTGTATATCAAGTAAGGATCCAAACATTCCAAGTAAGGACTTGCAATTCATTGTTGAACTTCCTAATCATTCGAATAATTTTATGAGTGAACAATTTAAGTATGAGTGTTTAATTAATGGAACTTTAATTTTGTGCAGCCGTGCTAAGAATTTCCCTCAGTTGTGTTAAATTCATTGGTGTTGGTCTTTGAAATTCAAATCACTGACAACCTATTTATTTACATAGTACATAAGGATTGAATAAATGTATAAGGACTGAATACAAAGACATTAATAGTTGAACATAATATGTAAGAATTAAATAGAAAGATTTTAGTTGTAAAATGACCTCTCTCTTTAAGAGTTTAAAGATTAATAAAGAGGCTGATAGGTGAAGGATATAAGATAAAAATCTAGATGAAGGCACTGACTTTCTTAGGATTTAAATTGCTATGGTGATGGGTACCTTTTTGTAGTGATAAATTCTGAGAATTCTCTAGGGCCCATCCAACTTCATTTGCTTAGGCATATGAACTGATTAGATCAATGGTTACCTCTCATCATGTGTTCCCTTCTCATTGGTCACCTCTTGACCACCTATTTGATTGTTTTGATTTATCCACTTCAATCATTTTTTTTAATTTCTCACCTTTTCAATTAAATACCTAGTGAGTATTCAAAGCTAGCATTAGACATAACTTATCATATTTAACCATTATGAGCTTTCTTATATGTAATATTACATTCAATAATGTCAAAATTGAAGGTCTACTTATCCTCATTAGTTTCCTACAAACGAAAAAGGCTGTCCAAATGATTTTCAAAGTTGTTTTGCATTTACGTGATAGAAATCATGGAATGCACAAATGATCTTGCAATGTAATAATCCCTACAAGGTCCTATGCATGTCATCGATCAATATGATCTAATTTGCCATAAAGAAACACTAGCAAAATAACCTGTGCTAAGCATATGTATGTTTACCAATAAAGTTTGTAGCACCATATGTAAAAATCAATTAAAAAAATTTAGATTGCATAGAATCATCTCTAAACACATATTAACAAAGAACAAACGATGAAGGGAATTATGAGAGTACCTTTCTTTAAATACAAGAGTTTGTGGCATAGAAATAGAGTGAGAGAATGAGGAGGAAAGGAAAGAGGAGAATAGGTGGAGCAAGATATGGAATGGAAATGAAGTTGTTGAGAAAAGCTTAAAGTGGGAAGAAGTTGAGCGGTTGCATGTGGAAGTGGGGGTAGAATATGGGTAAGTTATAGAGGAGAGATAACTCGCGGTCAAAATCAATTGTTATAGTCAAAATTAGCTTTAAAATCCTTCTCTTTAATATAGTATAACTAGAACACTGATCTAACAATACAACTATCATTGTTAATATATAAGTCCAAATTATCACATGAGCATGTTTCATGTCATTTTTTTAAGATGACACAAAATAGAGCTCAGGTCATAGCCTTGGAAAGTTGGTGTGTTCGTTTTTTTTTTTAAAGAAAAAATCATTTGGTAATATTGGAAAGGCATCAGTTGTTATGATCATGAATGCAGTGACAATTTAAGATTGACATGATTAAATCTATTGATTAAACGTAAGTATTAAGAGTAAGCATGCCTCTCTCTACATATCTTGACGACTAGATGTTGTTATGACTCAGCTAACCTGCTGTGTTACTACTCAATTCCGAGGGCCACGAGACTTCAATAGTGGGAAGAATTTGGTAAGTGCTTTTTCCCCTTTCCTTTTCTCTACTTTGCAATTATTTTAAAAGAAAGACATGAACTTATGCACTCTTAATAGCTGCAAGTGGGGTGGTGGTGTTCCTGGTCAGCTAAGCCAGAGGTCAAGACTTCTAGGGCTTCCTTCTTTAGAGGTATTTTTTATAAGCATTTCTCAAGTTAGGAATTTTAGATATTCCAATTGATGTAGACCTTATGATTAGGGCTTGTCAAACGTGCTGAAACACAATTGAGTGTCCGAAGACAATTCGAATGTCTCCAAAGAGACAATAAACGAGGACATACCTCCAAAGGAAAAAACCCAAATTCTATTAATCAATTCTAAAAATAATCTATTACAATACCTTATAAATAAAGGAAGCAAATTTGGGCCTAAGAAAATCTAATCTAATAATGAAAACTAAATAATAAAGGAAACACAATCCTAATTACAACCCATAAAATATAATGACATATAATTACTTAATAAAATCCTACATGGGCCCTACACATGTGGCCAGTAAGATCAATCTACATCATTTCCTTAGCTTGGAAAGAACTTGACCTCGAATTCAGTAAATGTTTGCCAGGATCGAAGATTAATCGAACAAACTTTTGATTTGTTGGCTGACCTTAAGCTTGTGTGCACATCTTAAAAACTGTGGACATGTCGCATATGTTGATTTGACAAACCAAAGTGTATGTGGATGTTCAATTAAACCATTGGGTACTTTATGTGTGGAATTTGCATCATTAGATCACAATTTTTGACTATCTATTGTTCATCTCCAAGTTTTCATTGTTGATCCCCTAAAACGAATTCAATGTGAGATTTTATGTGGGGAATAACAACAACTTGTAATTCTTTCCTCAGTGTTTACACTTGCACTTCTTGATCATGATTACTCATAGGAGAAATTTCGAGTCCAAGTGTAGATATCGAATCCTCTGTGTCTTGCTCTAGCTTCTCAGTTTGTATATCTTCTATCACCGGTTCCTCAAGATGGCAATCTATATTTACAGTGACTTTTCTTGTGGAGGGGTAACCTTCACCAAATAATACCCTTTAAGCATCTGTTTCACACGCATTGCTTCCCACGATGCTTCATGGATGTTCTTACAATCATTCATTTTCTTCACTATTTTTAGTCTCAAACTTCTAACTAAACTAATGAAGTCATGTTCTGTATCATCTTCAAATCCACACTTGTCTTGGAGCCATGAAAACATGTCACCTTAGTCAAGAACAGACAACTCTCCTTGTTTCAAATTAAGAAATGATAAAAAATAGACATCTTTTCAAAATGCCATAAGCCATATTTATCTTCATCTTTGTATGTTTGAAATATATTGAAGATTGTAGTAACACAAAATTTCATTGTGGATTAAAGAATGGATGAACCTAATGTATAGATCTGTAATCCGCAAATAATCTAGCGAAGACAAATTTGAAATCTAAATCTAGATGATCCTAATATCAAGAAAATAAATCCTAGCTGTCGGATTTTATCAAATTCGTGTGGGTTAGAGTCGTCCTGGAAAATTTGGCCGATAACTAAAGGGTGGGGCTGGTTGGCACAAGTCACGAAGAGCCTCCTGACTTGTTTCTTCAAAATCCACGAACACGAGATGAAGAAATAACAATCTTCTGGAACCTTGAAGGCTCTCTAGTGGTGCGGTTACTGTGGTGCTAGCGATGACAAAGACCAACGTCGGCAGCTGCTGTAGTGCTAGCGACAATGACTCTCGACGCCGACGGTGGGTGGAGCATAAGTTCCTGGTATGTTCTCTATGTTCTCCTCTCTATTTATGTCATGCCCCGAGCTCAAGATTTCATAATTAAGGCGACTTCCGAGGCGCCGCATACGTAATCTCATGGTAATCGGTGGGGTACTAAGGCACGTACGAACCACCACAGGGGAAAAAGCACAGAATTCACGTATGAGGACTGACATGTAACACATGTCCATTTAAAACATTTGCGGAAGCTTGTGTATTTTTTTTTCTATACTTAATAACATCCTGTGCATTTCATAATTTGAGATATGGTATTAAACATAAATTGAGTCTATTAAATTGAAATTGTAAACCAAAGATATAGAACTTAAAATAGTATTTTATATGAAACAAGATCCCATGCATGAACTAACATATCAAAAATATAAGTGTTTACGTGAATGATCCAAAATACGGATACATGGTGTGACCAAATACATAAAACCTAAATACAACCTGAAAAAGAGACATACATGTCCATCAAATTAGATAACATAATGACAATATGACGTAATGACATGATGTATAAACATAGCCATACCAATGGCATATTCTAACATATCCTAAAATATACCCGTGACACTCTGCGAAATAAACAACTGGAGAATGTTGTCAAGTCCATACTACTATATTATACTTTAGGAAGTCTCTGGAAACTCCTCTACGGGTGCGTCTAAGGTGGAATTAGTACTTAAACTTGTTTGTAACACCAAGGGTAGCACTGTTAACATAATGGTTAAGCAAATATAGGTGCATATAAAACTATCATATTGTATCAAATGAATTAGAGATATTAATTAAAAAAGAGCAATAATTATAAGCTCGGTGTTTTGTGCACGAGTAAGTATGAGTAACGAATCATAAACAGGATACGAAACATACTAGTTGGCATCTACGAGGCTATATTCTTACCAAAGAAAACGTATCATCTAGAGAAAGCGTATAACGTACATATGAGAATTACGTTAGGGGATCAGTCTAACTTCCCGAGGAGCGCCGACTAACTTCTCTATAAACTACTGCAGTAGAAACATAAAGAATACCCAAATTGGTCCCGTCGAACCTAATACGGGTACGAGCTAAGTGGTGCCAACTCAACATATCAAGACCATCCTGAATTCATATCATACATACTTATCATTGATCATAGCGATCATCACATATTTGCACATAATCATTCATACTTATCCTCATATGATACATAAGGGATTTTTGGTTTTGAGAACATATTCAATCATAAAATTCAGAATTAAATAAATAACTGATAATTAAACAATGCATACTTAAATGAGTTAATGGAGCTCGAACCCTCTCAACCTTAGCTATACCCATTTTAGCTCACAGGCCATATTCAATAAAAGCTCCAGCATTGATTTCGCCTTAAAGTTCGCTAGGAAGAATGGGTACATAATTAGATCATGTTGATGGCAAGGTTACTTAACAATATGAATGCAATTAGATTGAGCGATTATCAAGAATAGTTACTAGCCAACCCTATGCTAGATAATCTGTATTTCCGAGGTCATTTAATACGATATATTCATAAAACATCTAGTGTTATTGTGTTACTAAAATCTCGGTGTTACATTGTGTATGCAAAAGACAACTCTTCTTATGCTAACACCCATGATGTAACATTGGAAACTGACCAGAAAATCAAGAGGGAATGAGTGACAGCTCAATACTCTTACTTTTTAGTATTTAATTACCGTTGGGCTAATTTGTTTGAGGTAAGGGTACCATTTCTAAGGCCATACATGGTCTTTAATTATACTTAATACCCTAAGGGTAAGAATAGCTTATATCATATATCTAATGTCTCAAAAATAAGGTTGGAATAACTCCAAATTTAATCCCCATTTTAAAGAAATAAAATGAGATTTTACTAAAACTGAGGGTACATTTACTCCCCAATAACTCTCATAAATGGTCCTAGAATATTCCTAATATGTTTATATATCCCCTCTAAAATATTTTCATAAAATAGATCTTATTTTCATAAAATAATTGTGTTCATATAGAATTTGCCTCACGAAACATCATGGGTGAGTTCCGTAGAGGATTTGGGTACTAAATCTTATAAAAAGTCAGAGAATACGGTTTATCATTTTTCTATCCAATAAAGTAGGCAAAAGTTTACCCATTTTTCCATACATACTACCACTTACCGGAGCTTCAGTAAGGCCCCATGTTATGATAATTTTAGATATTATTATGCTTGTAGAGAATTTAGATAATCTAATGATAAATTTTATAACACCTCGGCTCCACCAAAGATCAAGAGTGTAGGGCCTCAACCCACCAGAAACAAAACCGTGAGTCCCATGGGCCAAAGCGGACAATATCATACACGTGTGAAGGGTGAGGCGTTACAAATGGTATCAGAGTTTATAATCAGCCAAAAATGTAGGACCCCCAATCCCATTAGGAAAGCCCTTGAGGCAAGATCAGGACAAAACCAAGGTGCGCGAGCCTGTGAGTCAAGATAGGAGAATTCGCAGGATTATGACAGGGCCAAGGTGCGCGAGCCTATGACTCAAGATAGGGGAATCCGCAGGGGACACGGGTGTGGAATGCTTCGGTCCCACATCGCCTGATGTAGTTAGATGGATTTACACGGGGACGTGTGGCTTTAAGGGGGGTAGATTGTAACACCCTATCCGACATTGCTTATGAATGAAATATGCGTCTAGTATATAATGAACCATGTAGGTTACTACTAATAACTTGGGCTTAAGCATTTTGAGCCACGTGACAGGCTTACCAAGTTATTAGGCCAGTGGGCTACTTGGGTCGTGACAAATGGTATCAGAGCCGACTCTCAATTAGATTGAGTGTGGGTCCTTGCCGTGGCCCGGTGCAAGTGGGCGGGTTCATATGTGGGCAGGCCAAGAGGGCTGGCAAGCTACTGCACAGGAACGTGCAGCCCTAAGGGGGGTGGATTGTGACATCCTGGAGTCCCACATCGACTATAGAGAGGAAAGTGAATAGGTTTATATATAGAGCTTGCACCCTTACCTTGCATGAGGCCTTTTGGTGGGTTGAAGCCCACCAGAAACAAAACCGTGAGGCCCATGGGCTAAAACGGACAATATCATGCATGGGTAATGGGTGGGGCGTGAAAACCAGAAACAAAACCGTGAGTCCCATGGGCCAAAGCGAACAATATCATGCATGTGTGAAGGGTGGGGCGTTACAAATGGTATCAGAACTTATAACCAGCCGGAAATGTGGGACCCCCAATCCCGTTGGAAAGCCCTTGAGGCAAGATCAGGATCGAGCCAAAGTGCGCGAGCCTGTGAGTTAAGATAGGGGAATCCGCAGAATCAGGACAGGGCCAAGATGCGCGAGCCTATGAGTCAAGATAGGGGAATCCGCAGAGGACACGGGTGTGGAATGCTTCGGTCCTACATCGCCTGGTGTAATTAGATGGATTCACATGGGGACGTGTGACCTTAAGGGGGGTAAATTGTAACACCCTATCCCACATTGCTTATGAATGACATATGCTTCTAGTATATAATGAACCATGTAGGTTACTACTAATAACTTGGGTTTAAGCATTTTGGGCTACGTGACAAGCTTACCAAGTTATTAGACCAGTGGGCTACTTGGGTCGTTACAAATTTTTCTTCTTTTTTCTTGGCTCCTTCCACTCCCATTATCAAGTAAACCTTCTAATCACTCCTTAACACCAACCCACGTCATTAATTTATAATTATATTCTCATTAATCATTAACACTTAAAAATCTTAATCAAAGAATAAAACAGCTATAAATTGGCATACATAGAGAGTTAATTAGGAATCAACCAATTTAACATATATGCAGTAATTATATCCAACTATACTTGCTTTAACTCAGTGCTTTACCCAAATCTAGCTCTTCATTTGGTTTGATGATGGAGAAAACATAATCTCAAACCATAAATAAAACCCTACATGAAAATGGATGAAATGGTGACGAGATGGGTTGCATGCAACAAGATTAAGTCTCATTGGCTCTATGAAAACCAAGAAAACGAAATAGTGATGAAGCTCTTACCTCAAGGCTTTTACAAGTATAAAGAAGAAGATGAGGCCTTAAATTCCAAGAAGAAAAACAAAGGAGAGTGAAGAGGTTGAAGATGAAGCTAAGACTCTTGCATGCAGAGCTCCTAATGCTCAAAACAAAGACAAGGTAAGGGAGAGAGCATGGGAGAAGAGAGAAGACTTGTTGCTCCAGTAGAATGAGAGAGGATGAAGAGGAACGAAGATGGATTTCAGCTGTTTTAAATTATATGTTTTTGGAATTTGCAAACAAGCCCACTGGTTTTCTGGATTTTCTAATTTGAGTCAGTTGGACTTAAACTGGGCTAAGATGGATTCAAATCGAGTTAAGCCAAATATGAAAGATGACCCACAAGATGAGACACTTGATGCAATTAATATGATGTCAATATCAACCCTACAACTCTAAATTATAAGAAAGTCCTTGCCTACCTAGGTTTGGTCAATTCTAACCCAACTATTTATCTATGACTCGATAAAAATTAAAATCAAGATAAATCAAGACTAAAATACATTAATTAATTGAAAATCAAGTTTAATTAATATACATTTTAATTAAGTTGGGTCGGGACTTTACAACTTTTTTTTCCTCCTCCCTTTTTTTTTGTTGGTTTTAGGGACTGCGATGGGGGGTTGGATTTATCAGGTGGAGCTGGCAAGGTCGGTAACGATTTTTTTGTGGAGATCAGTGGGGCTTGGGTGACGATTTGAGGATAGGGGATTTGGGAATATAGTGTTGATGATGGGGACACGGTGGGGCTATCGGGAAAGATGAGGGTGACTAGGTCTTCGATTTGGATTTGTGGAATGGGTTTTGGGTTTTCATCGATGGATTGGTGACTGATGGAGGGTAGGCTTCATCTGGGGATTTGGGTGACGGATTTAGAATGGATGGACTTCATTACAGTGAAAGGGGTTTTGGTCGATTGGTGATGGTGATCAAAGGTGGGAATGGGGATAGGGTAACCACACCTACGTTCAAGGGATCATTCGGCTCTGATACCAAACTGATGCAAGGCCTATGATTAGGGCTTACGGGAAGTGCTGAAGCACAATTACGTGTCTGAAGATATTTTGAACGTCTCCAAAGAGACAGTAAATGAGGACACAGCTCCAATAGGAAAAATCCAAATTCTATTAATCAACTTTGAAAAAATTATCTATTACAATGCCATATAAATAAGGGAAGCAAATTTAGGGCCTAAGAAAACTTGATCTAATAATAAAAAATAAATAATAAGGGAAACTAAATCCTAATTACAATTTATAAATATAATGACATATAATTACTTAATAAAAATCCTACTTGGGCCCTACACATATGGCAATTAAGGTTAATCCAAACTGATGTAGGCCCTAGGATTAGGGTTTGCGGGAAATGTCGAACCACAATTTGGTAATAAACAGGATACACCTCTAATGGAGAAAACCTAAATTCTATTAATCAACTTTAAAAAACAATCTATTAAAATGCCATATAAATAAGGGAAGCAAACTTAGGGTCTAAGAAAACCTAATCTAATAATGAAAACTAAATAACAAGGGAAACCTAATCCTAATTACAATCCATAGAATATAATGACATATAACTACTTAACAAAAATCATATTTGGGCCCTAAATAGAAATATCAAAATTCCTAAGCCCTTTTGTATTTAAAAGTACCACGGGATGTAAAAGGCCCCGTAATGTCATTTTCTTCTCTTGATGTCTTTTAGAGGAATTAAAGAGAAGCCGAGCGATGGTCAAGAATATTTGCAATATGTATCAATTTTCGAAGAAAACGGTATCCCACCAATGCTCACCTATTTAGATTTTAAGCATCTAAGCCAATATAAATCCCTATGAGTGCGTTTGTGCAGCACGCCCAGTCATAGATCCTTGTATCGTGTGGAAAAGGTGCTAAAAATGGAGGATTTTGCCGGCACCAAATTACTACTGAGAAAGGCACTGGATTTTCCTTCTCATTTCCACAGCAACCTTCCTTCACAAACACATCTTAGAGGATTTGCTAAACATTTTCAGTCATTCAATCAAAAAAAAATTTTAGTTGAATTTCTAATAAAAAGATGTGCTTGCACATCTTTTTTTTTTATAACTCGCGGTATCCTTTATCAGCTCAGCTTTTAGACCTTTGAGGCCCATTTGACATTGTTCCCTTGCTGTTCTCAATTTTGTGCTTAGATCTCACTGTGCTGAAATCGGAATGTGCTAAGACTAAACTCCGCAAAACTTGTTTGACAATGTTATATTAAAACATTTTGCAACGAATGAAAGAAAGAAAATCATAGGATCTAAAATGAAAAACCCACCTTTCAATATTTGTGACACTTTATCATTGAAGTATATGAGACCCACTTATAGAAGTTAAAATATAGTATCCACCTTTAAAAATTAGAAGATAAGGCGCCTATTCATAGGATTTATAAGGTAGGCCTATTTTTATAAGAATTATAATGTGAGCCTACTTTTTTTTAATATAAATATGGAACCTATTTTTATAAATTACAGCATAATATGCACATTCAGAAATTAGAATATGAGCTCACATTCATAGAATTTATAATGTAGGTCCTTATTTTGTGATTGTGACTTCGTACCTACATTCACAAATTATAATATGGTGCTACATTTGAAAATAATAATAGAATATAATGTAGGGCCATCTTATTTTGTTGATTGTGAATACGAGTTACTTTAAAAATTACGTGGTACCCATCTTTAGAAATTAAAACATGGGGTTGCATTCATAGGAATTATAATGCGGCTCCACCTTTTGTGATTTTTTCTAAAATTAATTTTTTTGAAGAACTAAATTTTTTTTGAAAGATTAAATATTTTTTTAAAAAATAATATTTTTTGACCATATAATCCACATTTAGAAATTAGAACATAGGGCCTATGCTCAAAAAATTTATAATGTAGTCCCACCATTATAGTAAATTAAAAATTATAATACCGCCCAGCTTTTGCGGTTGTTACTTATATGACCTACTAAAGAACCATAAGTACCGCTCCAACGGCCTCTTTGCCTTTGACCACAGAACGTGTAGAGCTGTCATGTTGACTGCCACGTGCCCATCTTAAAAAATACGACCGGCCCGAACAACCTGTCAAAATACATATGCCACCAGATTATTCGGATCCTCGTAGGCGGGCCCTTTAGTGGGACCCACTTTTAAAAAAAGTTATTAAAAATGTCATATTCTTGTATGTTCTCTGCTCAAATCTTTGCTGCAAGGAGTCTGCTGATTTTACAATGATAATGTGATTTTATTTTTCCATTTTGTTTGCGTTTTATTTGTAATTAATTTGAATATGGTTTCTGCTTTTATTGGAGTGCAGTTTAAAATTATGCAAATCTATGGTATCGGTTTATCCATTTTATTTTTTATCATTTTTGATTACATGGATTTCATTTGGTAGATATCAGCCAATTGGATTACTAGTTTTTTATTAATTTATATGTTCGACATGCACCTTCCTTTGCATGTGCTACTAGAGTTCGGCTGGGCATGAGATATCTTAGATTATAAAAAAAAAATTATATATTCATATGATATATTTACCACCAATGGGACTATTCCCTTGGGCCCATGTATGATCAGGCCGGTTGAAAGTCCAGCACAATACATGGAGAGCAAAAACATGTGTTTTATTTGTACTTAATTTGACCATGGTTTTACATCTTTTGTCATGCTTCAAAGTTCTAATCATGTTATGAGATTTGTAATTTTTAACAAGAAGAATTTTAGTATATGTTTTTTCTTTATTATAGAGTGAGAGATACCCATATAGCTTTTCTTATTTGTATCTAGCATTTCTCTTTTATATTTAACCATAAATTATATTTTTTTTACACATGAATATTTTCATTACGTAAGTGTCCTTGCCCTTATGGTATCAGAAGTATACATACTAATATTCCTCTACCAGCATAATTGAAATAAGAGTAACATATATTTTATAATTTAGATTTTAATTAATAGGGTCGGCGTACAAGATTTGCCACAAGGCCAGTAGTCTCATCAGGGTCCGGACTTTTGAAACTGCTTCTAAAATATAATGTGCAGTCAGGATCACCTAAGAACAGGCGTCAATAATACTTAATGTCAGATTCATAAATCCATCCATAGAGGGTCCACCTCTGCAACCATTCGCCTTTAATTCTGACCGACATCCTTGCATTTTCACCACATTAAGATAACAAAGGAAAACTTATAGTAGACACTTCTATGGTTGTCACTTTAGCTAGGTTTTCACGTACAGAAGTGTCCGTACCCAAATGTTCGATGTCGAGAGGAGACCAATGTCAAAGAGGCCCAAAGCTTGAAATACCCGAACTTAAAATGTTTCCCATCACATCCATCATGTTTGATTGCGGGAACATCCTCCGAAGGATTGTCTCTTCCCGGTTGGATCATTGTCACTTTAAATTATCCTTAGAGTAAAATGTTGAGATATGTCAAAGCCTGTGTTTTTTATTTCCTATCAAGATATATTAAGAAAGTGCCTGTGAAAATGATTATTTATTTTTTAAAATTATAAACTTAAATAAGTATGAAATAATTAAAATATTTTTCATTGCTGTTTCTTTACAAATCTCAAATATCATTCTATCATTGTTGTGATTTCTTTTTAGGGATTTAAATAGGCCTTCGATTCTTCGATGGTTTAGGTTTTTGCTTAATTCTGATAATGGGTCTCGGTCCAAGTCCTTTTTTCAACTCATCAGTTAAATGGGTTCTAAAAAAGTTATAATTTGGTTTCACATTGGTTTCAGCTAATGGACAGGGCATATGACCTCAATTTTTTAATATTTCTCCTAAAAGTCAATTTTTTTAAATCATTATATACTCAAACCTAGGATCGCCCCATATATGAAACCAGTTAAAGATATTTTTTCTTTTCATCAATGTTTTTTATTTGACTCTCATACCTTATATTATCCTAGTACTATATATGTGGCTATGTATGTATCCCCCCTAGGAAATAGTTCTTACTAGTCAGAATCTTGAAACTTAAGCTAGAGGTCAAAGGTCTGAGAGTTAGAATGAAAAGGAATACCCTTGGTTATAAATAAATAAATATATCTATTTGTAATATTATCTAAGAAATTTGTGTAACATATTCACCAATATTTGTGACATTGCATTGAGTTGCCACTTATTCCAATTTGAGAGAATCACTATGAACTAATAAAAATACGTGTAAAATTAATCTAATTATAGCTTGTCCCAATGATGAGCCACATCATTCTTCTGGGGTGTAGATCGGAGGTGAAAAAACCATGCAGAACTAGTGTGTAGCTGGAAAATCCAAGCCAGGCATCATCCCCAGCACCCTATGCAATGATCATCTTGTAAAATATTATTTAAATAAGTAAGATACCCACCATTGGATTTGACTTTCTGAAACACATGATGGAACTTGCCTTACTTTTCCTTTGTTGGAATAAAAATGGTAGGAGTCCCTATATGTGATCAAGCGGGTGGCCCACTGAAATTTTCTTCGAAAATCTAGATGCAGCAAATATAATGTGTGTTAAATCTGATTAAAGGCCTGAATTTGAAAATGAGGTGTTGGGGGGAGGGGGGGGTGGTCCACCATACATTGAGGGCTTCATTGCAGTTTTGCTAAAAAAAATAAAAAAAAACCCCGTCCACAAGTGGGTCTAGAGTAAAATCCCACAACTTCGGGTGAAAAATGGACCACAAAATGATAAAGTGCGGTATTTTCAAAAGCTTGGAACATGTGCAGTAATGATTACTGAATCAAAAGTGTCGGCTGCAATGACACTCAACTAGAACCACACAGGGCTTTCAACTCGGCGAATATTAAAAAAAAAAAAAATAGGGATCAAATCGGATCGGGTCTCTCCCACCTCTTCGAGATATCAAAAAGAGATGCCAGGCATTGCGGGTGACTCGCAATCAGTTTGACGATCTCTCGTGAGTAAAGCATATCCCTGTAATTGAAAAGATGTGTCAGGGCTTCATGGACCCATGTACGAATTTATACTAACTTGTAATCTTTATATTAAATTAGGAAAGTTTAAATGCAATTTATTTATTTATTTTTTTATGACCTAAAATATTTTTCGCCAACTTAACTCTCGAATCTTTAACCTCCAACTCGAAAGTTATCCGATTATAATAAACAAAAACTATTTCATCAGAGGTTACATATATAACCATACTCATAGTACTCGGATAACACAAGGAGAGGGAGTTAAACTTGAAATCTTGAGGAGCAAACCCAAATCTCAAGCCACTTGAGCTACCACATTGATGGCGTTTAAATGCAATTTATGTAGATCATTGGATAATGCTGTTCTTAGAAGAGCTGCATTATTAGTGAAACTGACGTTGCTTATAAGACTGCAGCCAAGAGAAAACCAACCCATGTCAAATTCCCTATCACTGGGGCATGGATACGGCTATCTGATGTAAACCGGAATTCAAATTGCTCAAATTCCATAACAAAAAACAATTCTTTACTGAAGTATTGATGGAATTGAGCGATTCAACTTTTGCAGCTTATCTTTGTGTGATCTAACTCGCTCATTGTAAATGCCTCATTTTCTAAGATCGTATGTTCCACTCCTATCCAAATTAGCCATGCACTGTTGGGTTGATAATCATCATCATACAAATTTTATGAAAAAATTTTTTGAAAAAATTAACATCAGAAAACCCACAAACCAGCTGTGTCCACATTTGCAAAGCCTATCCATACTCATGATGTCCAAATGCCCCTCCACCCTTTCAAACGTTTTGACTACCTCTTCCCTAAGAACTTTCCACCATCAAAATCCTAGAAAATATTCCCCTCGGAGACGTAGGAAGACATTCCTCCCAAGTCCTATTATTATTACTCCATGTAAAATATCATCATCATTACCCTTAGAACCTTGTCCCAATGATGTAATCGCTGGCTAGCATGAAATATATAAATATAAGAATAAATTTAAAAATGCATCACTACAGCTTTAAGGAAAATTAAGTCTAGTACTTGAGACTATGAAATAATAGTGGATTCATTAAAAAAAGAGAGGACACTCACCTACTCTTTCCATCTTCCGTTTTAATTTAATTCCAATATGATTAGACTGAGATACACTTATCTTTAAGGAACATTACCTTTACATCGACTCGTGAGAATAATAATATCTTGCAGCTGCTGCAAATGATTGGGCATTTGGGATAAAATTGGGACATTCGTTGCCGAAGCGGTAGCGTGAGAATCTCTTCATTCTTCAACAAACAAACAAAGCATAAAGCCACTGCCAGCTTATTGGCAAACACAGGTCCAGAACTCCTCCAATCCATCCCCCATTCTCCTACTTCCAAACCACTTACCTTTAATATTTTATTGTTAGCAAAGCAAAGTATGTCTCTACCCTCATTTTATTAAAAAGCTCCCCACTTTTCCCAACCCAACCACCAAAGAGGAAAAAGGAAATAAAAGAATTAAAAGTAGGCCCTTTTCCATCTTTGAGAAAGCCCTGCCAGCGAGGAATGGCCTGGAAAGAGGAATGAAACAGCTAACAACCTTTCAGTAATTGGAGAGAACACCTACAATGACCGTCTTCTTCTCTTTGCTAAAACTATACTTCGGTTGGAATGGGATACACAAGAAAGCTGCTCTCAAGAAAATATGAAACAATCGATGGGGTCTCATCTTTCTTACACAAAGACAAAATTCAGCACCTGAAAAAATAATAGTGATATGGCAACCGCTCCCTCGCCTCCTCTTCTTTTGGTTAAACCTATGTTTTGAAATATTAGAGAGACAGAAAACTAAAATTATATATATATAATCAGTAAAACTTCATACACAACAAAGAACAGATTATGTGCTGATGGTTCAAAAGGTTTGGGCCCCATTTGGATTTGTCAGAAACTTGCTCGACCTGCACCCAGGTTAAATTTAATTGGTCACAAGCAGAGATAAGCAGCTGTGATTCATGGATGATGCAACTTATCCGAATAAATAAGCATTCATACATAAACTGAGTTACCTGCACTCTGTTTATAAAGACTCCAATCAATGGAAATATTTTTTTATTTTGAGTGAAAGGCGGGAAAGCATTTCCTATCAACGGGTGGAAAATTACACATCACTGTTGCATCTCCACCCATGACCCGATGATCTAGTCTAGGCCCCACAGGCAGTCCCTCTTCAAATTAGATTAGGATTGTATTATTTTTATTAGTAGATTTCTAATTACATTGATATTAGGGAAGTTTCTATTAATAGCTGAGGGTTTTCTTAGACATTAAGTTTGCTTTTATTTTATATATATATATATATATACAATTGTAGAGAAGAAATTCTTAGACTTGACTGATTAATAGAATTGAGTTTTATCCCTGAGAGGTGCGTCCTCATGTGTATTGAAGTCTTCTTAACGATTCGAAATGTCCTTGGACACGTGCTACGGCACCTTTACACAAGCCCTAACCCTAGGGCCTGCATCACCCAAACATCCCAAACTTGTCCAAAAGTCATTTTGGAAAATGAATAATCACAAAGGATAAAGGATGGAAACAGCTGGAATAAACAAATCAAATCATCTACATGCTACAGACCACATGATGATCAGGACAATGTATTTGGCAGGTCATGATGTGGATGGGACATGTCCTAAATATTGAGACAACCACAATATCGCAGACCATCCACTGGATGGCAATTAAATGGTTAAGAGCCAAGTTAATCAGAACATGAGAAACAACAACAGTGGCAACTTTTGGGCAAATAAGTAAATAACTGCCCCAGGAGCTATAATGCCTATATACGGATACGGATACAGATATCAGTACGGGAAACGGGGATTCGACATGGCAACTCCAGAAATTTAAGATATGGATACGGCTACGGAATCACTTAAAATATGATACAGACAAGGGATAAGATACAGATACTAATACGAATATCACATTTTAGTAGCATATGATACATCATACGTGACTAATTACTAGAAGTAGGTCCCTAAAAATCTCAGTTTAAAGTGGGGTGATATGGTCAAACTTATGATCTTAAAAGATTACAGCTATCAAAATTAAAATGGAGGGAAAATTAAAATGGAGGGAGGGAGAAAAGTTTCAATTTTTCAAGGAGAGGAAAATATAATTTAAATTTAGAAAAGAAGGATATTGAATGACATGACAAGAAAGGCCACTGCCTAAAATGGCAAAACTTAAAATATGAGAGTGAAAATGAGAAAACAACCATCAAATATACAGTGGGTTTTAACTTTTACAATATTAAAATAAAACAAAGGGGGCCGAATGTAAAAATTAAAGTACTCTTTTGAAATTATAACCAAAGATTTCAAACGAGATTCGTTGTCTAACTCAATTTTGGATAAAATTTTCCAATTTTATCTTTTTCTTTTTATAAAATACAAGATAGCAGTATCCTAAAATAGTGAGCTATATTCCAGCCGTATCTTGTCGTATCCCGTATCTGTATCCGTATCGGTAGGGATATATCAGGTCAAATGAGGTATCCGGGTATCATAGCCCAGGAGATGAGCACACCAAAACAAGTAGTGTCCCATACAGTACGCATCTGCCAGTAGTATAGTAAGCATTGTGCTTCATGGAACTTGTGTAAGCACATCACAATGATGATAAAAGGCTTGTGAGAAAAATAAAACTTTTTTTCCCTGAGAAATCATGAATGAAGAGAGATAACCTGTATTACTGCTGGGAACCAGCTGCCTTGGCAGGGTCTAATGGCTTGGCGCAAGCACTGCTTGATCAACAAAAAGGAAAAATGTATAGTCAAATGAATCAGCATAAGTACCAATTGTATCTAATAAAGAGAACTGCCTGTGTAGAGGCGTCCTAATTCATTTGAATGTCAATGTTGAACAATAGTTAGATCTGTCTCAAAATTTGAGGGAGTGAAATAATGGGAGCAATGTGTATGAGGCTAGATTGATCGTAGGTGAGACCCATAATACATACAAGAAAGAACAAAGTGGAAGTGCAAAATTTTGGATCGAAGGTAGTTTTGATCTAGATGACACAGTAAATGAAAGGAGATTCTGATTGTGTCAGCAGATAGCTGGAGAGAATGATCCACCATGGATTGGTTGCATGTGGCCCAAAATCGCTTGGAGATTAAAAAATACTATCACAGGCCAAAAAAAAAAATGGTTAGAACAATTTCATCAAAGCATTCATGATCATCCAAATTTAGAGTTTGTTGGCCCATGCAACCGCCTTTCCAATTCAACCATCCAACATGACCATGTAGGACAGCCGCCAGGTAAATCAGACGATGACCTCATTACAAGATAAAGAGGCCACCTCTCTTTGGATCATAATTGATACTCATTTGTACATGTAGTTGCAAACATGCAAGAGGGTATTTTAGAGAAAATCAATTAATCACCAGAGACAAAAATTGGAATTTTACACTTGCCCAACCAATTGCTTTTAGGCTGACGGGGTTCCTTCATTATTCGTACCCCACTCTTCTTCAGCCTCGTTGCCGTTTACGAGGACAGCACCATCAGTAGAATCATCCAGTTCTTCTTCAATGGCCTCTTCTTGACCCTCTTCTTCTCCATTCTCTTCTATCATCTGTAAGAAAGATTGCATGAAAAATAGTGAAAGGGGAAAATGCACAAGGAATAATAAAGGAAACCAACGGGTGAAACAGCAATACAGACAGGGAAAAAAAAAAACCCACAGTTTCTGCATCAATATATAATTTACTTGTACCAAAATAAGAAATGTCTCATCGAAGATCTCACTAATGAAAAAAAATGGTCCATTGTTAGGAAGAGTGCGAAAACAGATTTTTCGAATGAACATTTTTTTAAAATTGAAATTAGGAAATAAGAAAAATGTTCACCCATGCATCACGCATCTAGACAGTCTCAGAGGTGGGTCCCGCTCCTCAGACGGTCTAGATGTGCAGTGCACAGGTAAATATTTTCCCATAAAATAATGGAAGGGGTCATTTTAGTTTTTATAGATTAATGGACCAACATTTATAGATTAATGAGATGTCCTTGTCTACACAAAAATTATGCTCTAAGAAACTATTTACAGAAAGACAATAGGATATAATGAGTAGGGGGTGTTCACCAAAGCTTCTAGGCCAAGCACAATTACAACTAAATAAACAAATACTCTTCCTTCTTTTTCTTTTTTCCCCCTCTTTTTTATGTTTTAACTTGTAATGGGTCGTATCTTTTTGATTTGTGTGACCATATAGCTCACTAACACATTTTTAACTCTTTTTTTGCATTTACAAAAAAAGTGAACTTCTTAGGAGCTGTTTGGATGAGAGATGGAGAAATACTAGTCCACATGAGCTTCTTGTGAAATCTTCAAATCAATGTCACAAACATGATTCAATTGAGGTTTTTGGCATGCATGCACTAATATGAAGGCTCATTCTCAAAAAGAAAATGGAGAACTGATGCCAGAGCCTAAAACACAGGACACTTTATCATTTTTGCCGACAGATTTTACCACCAGTTTTACCCAATGTAGACCTCTTTCAGTAAAAACATAGATGATACAGGGACTTGTCACTTGCATTAGCTATTGCTTAAATGTAAACCACTACCACATTAAAAGAAAGTTTTAAAATATGAATTCATAACTAAATAAACTAATAAAGTAGACAGTCAATGTTTAACAAAAGACAGTAAGCCATTACATATCGACCCATGTCCTGATAACCCTTTTGGGAATCAAGCAAGTTGAATATTTTAAGGTGTTACCTAGATTTGTACCATACCTTCACCTGAGCAGGTATCTGAGTAACCTAGTTTTTTCCCTCACTATTTTCTACTAAATACCTTCAAAAAAAATCTCAAAACGCAAGGAAAAAAAAGCAACAGGCAGCTATTTGAAAAGGAAAAAAGGTGTGTGTGTGTGTGTGTGTGTGTGTGTGTGTTATTTTGGGGGAAAAACCATTTAGGAGCCATTAGCAGCATAGGAAAATACAAAATATCAGGAGACGTGGCCCTTACAACACCCCCCTCCCCCACAAGAAAAAACCCTAAAAGTGTTCTAGTTGTCAAACCGCCGATTTCTATAAGCAAAGAAAAACCAATTATGTTACAATGGCATACCTCATGACCAGCATCTCCATTTTCAAGGGGCGTTTCCTCTTCTTCCACTTGAGTGCTTCTGAATGTTTCAATAAGATCGATGTTGGCTCTCTCAGCAAAGCGTATGTAGTCTTCAGCGGGAGGAAAAGTGCCCCTGTTCCAGAGGTAGATTAATCTCAACTAATCATTCCCAAAAATTCGCATATAAGTGGACATACAGACATCATTTACCAGGAAATTCAGTGTTGGCTACAAATAAATGAGATGACTCGAAAGACCAAGTTTTTTTTCCTCCTCTCTAAAGACCAGTGATTGACTATGTTAGATGAAAAGAACATTAGACCTTTGTTCTGTTTTAGTTAAGCAATAGACATCCTGAAGTCCAATGTTGGATTGTAAATGGATTGGCCGCAAAAGGTCACTAATATCATCTGGCTGCTTGGACACCTATTTAGAGATTTTGAAAATCCGGTGCTTTCATGAATAGGAGGTACCTGGTAGGGATATGGCCGAGTCTGAAAATATCTTCCTCTTTTATCTCCTTTTTTGGTTCCATGCCTCTCCCAACTCTAGCCTCTGCGACCTTCTAATCTCTTTTGAGTGATTTAAAAGACTCTTAAACCATTGGATCTAAAACAGTGGCAATGAGATCCAATGACCCACTTTGAAAAGGTCGCACAAAGATTTGTGACTAAGTTCGCAAGGGGAGACATTACATAAAAAGGGGAGCACAGTGCACGAGGCTCCCACCACTATGGGGTCTGAAGAGGGTCAAATGTACACAGCCTTATCCCAGCAAGCGGAGAGATTGTTTCCGTGAAGAGGAGTCATTATATATATAGAGGAATGTTAGTATGAATCCTTCCCTCGCCATAGGGTAAGGGAAGCTTACATGGCTTTTCCTATTTTTACTTGAGCATTCTTCTTCTGTATTTAACCATAAATGACGTTTTCTCCTTTACACATGAATATTTCTAATTATGCAAGTGTCCATCACCCTATAGTGAGAGAAGGATGCATACTAACATTCCTCATATATATATAGGGAGCCCCTCTGCCGAGCACCACTTTCTAGTGAGGCCCATTAAGGGGCCCACTTGGGGATGGGACTAGGGGGTGTCGAAAGATCTCCCCTCCACCAGTCCAAATATGGCTATAAAGGCTCAAATCATCATCCTAAGCACTTGATCAATGGTTAACAAGTTTTTCACCATCCAAAATGAGTGCAATCCGATCCAATGGTCCAATCCATTTGGATGGCTGCTAAACTTGGTATCGGTGACTATCACGGGAGGTACTTGTTTTATGGTCTACTTGGATGTATCATAAGTTGGGTCCTACTAGTGTTTTGACGCATGGTGCTCACTTTATTGTGAGCACTGGGTGCTCGGCAAAGGTTTTCCCATATATATACATAGAGAGAGAGGAACGGTCCTGTAAGGACGGTCCTTATAGACCATTTTGGATTATTTCGCATAGTGGGCCCCATGTTAAAGTCTATTTGGATGGGGACCCAAAATTGGTGGTTGTGTATGTGATCCATTTGGAGGGCTCCCAATGTGGGCCCCTATTCGAAACAATCCAAAATGGTCCATAAGGACCATCCTTACAAGGCCGTTTCACATATATGGGGCATGTGCCTAATAGAAGGTCCCCTATGTGTTGCAAGGTTTAGATTGGGTGATAGATGGGCCCTACCAAGAGTTTTTACGAAAAAAATAGTGAGGCACGGACACATATGAAGATTCTCCTATATATATAGAGAAAGAAATTCTTGAAACCGCCTCATTTCAAATGGGCATTTATGCCCCTTTTGACTTATCCAATGATATGACACCACCTCACATTGTAGTTGTAGAAAATAAATGAGACAGCCTAATGAGCATTATTAAATGGGCATTCTTCCCAATTTTACATCAATCCAACCATCAGTCGCCAAAATAAGAGGGACCCATTGGAGAATTAATTGTCATTTGCATGAAGCCTTAGTGTTGTGAACTCAAATATGAGAAAGATTAGGAAAGGGTGAAGATTTGCAAGAGCAAAAGTAGGATTTTAATGGTTCAACTCTCCTTCCTAAAACTTAGGGAGTAGATAAAAATACAGAATTCTCACTTGCCAAATTAAGGGGCATATCTTTTTGCAAAACGCCTTGAGAGTTGTGTTATATATATCCATGTGTACAAAGAGAGAGAGAGAGAGAGAGAGAGAGAGATTCGCAAGCGTGCAAAATCTTATTTAAGCAACTTGTGCACTACCTTTTAGCAAACCACCCCCGGGATAGCCCAGTTTTGAACGGGCCCATCCAGGCCAGGCCTTGTCACACCCAGGTTGGCTGGGGGTTGGCCCAGCACGACCCTGAGGCATGCTGGGCTGTACCGAGCTAGCCCATGGGTCTTCCAAATAAGTGGTCTTTTTTTATACTACTATATCCATTTTCCTTCTGCAGTTTAGTGGATGACTTGCGCCCATCAAAATCTTCCTTCAATCTTCTCTCTCTGCCTTTACATTAGTGCCCAATAAATCTCGCCTCTGGCATTGATAACTTTCCATCCACCTCAAAAGCTAATTCACTCATTTATTTTCTCTTGAAAGAAACAACCATACTTGCTTCTCTTCCTTTCAAATCTCTAGTCACCTTTTCAGAAGTTTGTGACCTAATTTTTGCTATTCAATTTTTCTGCCTTAGCCAGTGTAGAACTTTGTCACAACCAAAACATAAATTCTGCGATAACAATATTTCGCGATAAAGCCAGGGCATTCCCAGCTTTAAGCGACGCATTGCAGCGTCGCTCGGCTGTAGTGAAAAGTGTGCAAAGGCTACCACATGACTATGGGCTAGTGCGGTTAAAGAAGTTAGTCCATGAGAAGAAGAGGAGGAATAGGAAAATTAGACTCACTACTTGGAATATAAGAACCTTGACAGGCAAAAGCATGGAGTTGATTGAGATAATGAAAAGAAGAAGAATTAGCGTTACTTGTATACAGGAGAAAATGTAGAAAGGAAATAAAGCTAAGGAGCTCAAGGATGATTATAAGCTTTTCTACGCAGGAAAGACTAATACAAGAAATAGAGTAGGTATAATTGCAGTTAAGGATTTGAAAGAGAAAACTGTGGGGGTAAAGAAGTTTAGTGATCGAATTATAATTAAACTAGTGCTAGAGGAAGATATAATCCATATCATCAATGCATATGCTCCATAAGTAGGACTAGAGGAAAAGTGTGAAAAGACAATTTTAGGAGGAGATGGATAATTTAATGCAAGAAATCTCAAATAGTGATAAGATCTTCCTTGGAGGGGATTTAAACGGGTAAATAAGAAGAGATAATAGAGGATATGAGAGAGTGCATAGAGGACAAGGATTTGGAGAAAAGAATGAATTCGAAAACACTATATTCGACTTTGCAATGGCATTTGATCTTGTAGTAGCAAATACTTACTTAAAAAAAAGATGAGCATTTAATTACCTATAAAAGTAGGAGTAATAGGAATCAAATAGACTTTTTTCTAATTAGAAAACATAACGGCTTCTAAAGATTGTAAGGTTATCACAAGAGAGTTTGACCACGCAACATAGGCTCGTAAATTTATATATTTGCATTAGAAGTAGAAAGAGAGCAGCAGTAAACAAAATGGGACCTAAAACAAGGTGGATAGATTTGAAGGGGGAAAGAGCAAATATATTTAAGGACAAAATGATTGAGAAAAGAGAATAGAATCTTGAAAAAGAAACTACAGTAATGTGAAATCAAATGGCTAATTGCATTAGAAATGTTGCAAAGGAGGTACTTGGAGAATCAAAAGGAAAGAGACATTAATAAAGAAACATAGTGGCGGTGTGTGGAGGTTCAGGAAGTTATTCAAGAGAAAAGGCATTGCTACAAAGTTTGGCAGGGGACTAAGAGTATGAAAAATTTTAAGCCGTATAAGAAGACAAAGAAAGAAGCTAAGAAAATAGTAAGTAGTGTAAAGTTCAAAGCATACAATGACCTCTATAATAGGTTGGGAACAAGAGAAGGAAAGAAAAATATTTTTAAGCTTGCAAAAATAAGAGAAAAGAAAAGTAAAGACTTAGATAATGTCAAATGTATCAAGGACAATGAAGAAAACGTTCTGGTGAAGGACAACGATATTAAAAAAAGGTGGAAGAAATATTTTAGCAAACTTTTAAATGAACACATGGAGAATACAAAAGCTAAAGAGGATACTTCATTACCAGAGCATACTTTTCTCCGTAGAATTGGAGGGGTGATAGTGAAGGAAGCATTGAAGCGAATGAAGACAGGAAAGGCTACAGGCCTAGATGATATTCCGATAGAGGATGGAACTGCTTAGAAGAGGATGGGGTGAGTTAGTTATGTAGACTATTCAATAAAATACTTATGACAAAGAAAATGCCGGATGAATAGAGAAGAAACATTGTAGTACTTGTATATAAGAATAAGGGAGATATACAAAATTATACCAACTATCGAGGGATTAAACTTATGAGTCATATTATGAAGTTATGGGAAAGAATAATGGAGCAAAGATTGAGACGAAAGACCAAGATTATTGAAACTCAATTTGGTTTTATGCCAAGGAGCTCAACTATAGAAGCTATCTTTTCACTTAGGCAATTAATGGAAAAATATCGAGCAAAGAGAAAAAATCTTCACATGATTTTTATCGATTTAGAGAAAATCTATAATAAGAGACTGAAGGATTTAATTTGGTGGGTTTTGAAAAAAAAGAATGTCCCAAGATGTTACATTGAGATTTTTAAGAATATGTATGAAGGAGCAATAACAAATGTGAGAACCACATGTGGAGAAACAAGTAGATTCCCCATGACTATAGGTTTGCATCAAGGATCAACCTTAAGCCCTTATTTTTTGCATTAATTAAACTGTGCATATTCAAGAAATACCATGGTGTATGTTGTTTGCAGATGATATAGTATTGATAGATGAATCAAGAAATGGTGTAAATGCAAAATTTGAGAGATGGCGGGGGGCATTAGAATCTAGAGGCTTTAAAATAAGTCGTACAAAGACAGAATATATAGATTGCAACTTCAGTGGACAAATACAAAGTGTTAAAACTACTGTCAAAATTAAAACCCAAGAGATACCACGTAGAGATTCTTTTCGATACCTAGACTCGATAATTAGTAAGGAAGAAAAATTGACGAAGATGCGGAGCATAGGATAAGAGCTAGATGGCAGAAGTGGAGATTAGCTTCTGGAATGCTTTGTGACAGACGAATGCCAACGAAATTGAAGGGCAAATTTTACAAGACAGTAGTTAGACCAGCTATGACATATGGAGCAAAATATTAGCTAATTAAGAAGACGCACATACATAAGATAGATATAGCGGAGATGAAAATGCTTAGGTGAATGTGTGGTAAAACTAGGAAAGATAAAATTAAAAATGATCGCTTTCGAGAGCATTTAGGGGTAGCACCATAGGAGATAAGATTAGAGAAACCCGTTTAAGATAGTTTGGGCATATTAAGCGTGGGCCGATAATGACACTAGCGAGAAAAAATTTGGCTATACAAGTGAATGGCCCATCAAAAGGTAGGAGTAGGCCGAAGAAAATATTGATGGAGGTCATTGAATCAAATTTGAAGAAGTTTAACTTATCTAAGGATTTGGCTCAAAATAGAATGGAATGGAGAAACAGAATTCATGTAGCCGACTCTAACATGGTTGGGATAAGGCTTTGATGATGATGATGATGATGATGAATTTTTCTGTCTCAATGGCCCACTAATCACATCATAATAGGGTAAGATTTGATCCATTTCTGTCTTGTTCACTATAATTTGAAAGGACTATATAGATGAGGACTCTCATCTCTATTAACACCATTCACACCTTCTCTAATCCACCAACAGAGAGCCTTTTCTTTCTAGGTTTTCTTCCCTCCTTTCGGAGAGTTAACTGAGAGAGAAGAAGAAAATGAGAGATGGGAAAGGAGGAATGTGTAGGTTGGAGACAACAAATTCTCAAACAGGCAGCCTATTGGCACAGCAGCACACAGCCAATACAAGAACTACAAGGAGCCCCCACCAGCCCCTCTCTGAGCCAAGATAACTCAAAACATGGTCCTCTCAGAGGGCTGGGATTGCAAAAAGTGGGCCCAACCCATGCCATAGGCCAAGGGAACATGCCATGCCATGCCATGCCAATTAAAGTGTCGGGAAGGTCAACATTGTCCAGGGCCTAGGCTGCCCAACCCACTTTTCAACTCTAAACAACACCCCCACCTCCAAAAAAAAAAAAAAAAAACCAAAACAAAAACAAAAACCAAAAACCCATCCGCACCCCGGGATAGGCCCACACAAATTCATGGGAAGTTGTGGATCAATCCATCTGGATCTGACCCACTTGTGCACAAATTTTTAATGTCCATCAGATCATCCTAACCCCTTGATATGTGGCACCCCAGATTTCACGGATTTAGAATGCACCATTTATTATTATTGTTATTATTATTATTACTCCTAATATTATTATTTATATCCTTCAATCAAATTCCATTCAGGCCAGCGTAAAAAACATGAGATGAATGACATTCGGATTATGTGTAATGTGTGTCCATTCAGATTGATCATAGGTCTCTTCAAGTGGGCCATGTGCTTCTAAGCTATTTGCACAGAACCTCCTTAAAAATTCCAATATATCAGGGCCTTTCAGGTTTGCACATTCTCATCTAAGAAATTTGCGCACAGCCTAGTGGGGCTCACCCAGGGCCATGTCAATTTACGGAAAGGTGGAGATCAAAAGATCTAGATGTAACCCAACAATGTGCAAAATTTCAAGTCCAATAGATTATCCTAGCCCCTTGATATGTGGCTCTCAAGTTTAACAGTTTTAGCATGTATTGCTTCTTTTATTCCAATCTAGCAGTTAATGTCGATATCACACAAAAGTTCCCCACTTACTAGGCTCAAAAAGGAATATATCTACGCAATATCACAATGTTTATAAATTTATGCCTTATCACACAATTAAAGGGCATTTTTTTCCATAAACACTGCATGAGTACGTATGGGGAAATATCTCAACTTTCATCACAATCAGGGTTATAAATGGCCAAAGGCTACTCTACGGGCAAAAACCCTATCTTGGGTGAATCACTGTCTTCACCTTGAATCTATCTGATAATGTTCATAATGGAGAACTGTTAGGCATGTTCTAGAGGGCTGCTGCAATCAGAAACATATATATATATAGAGAGAGAGAGAGGGAGGGAGGTTGGGGTTACTGAAGATAGGAGCTACAGGCCTCAATGGACTCTGCGGAGACAGTTATTGTGAACAAGGGATAGATTTGTCGCTGGTATAGCTGGGTTCCAGAGTCATTGAAAGCAGATTTGTTTTAGAGCCTCATAGAAAATCTCATCTGGAAGGAGTCTCACCACACTGTTGAAGACAGGTCCAAGTTGTAGGAGAAAATGCTTGTAACTATTCACAAACTGGAGGGAAATTGGGCCTGGAAAATACTGCTATCCAAATCATCGAAGACATCGATTTTTTAAACAATTGCAACTCCAGGAAGCTCAGCCGTAGAGTCACCCAGCCTTCTCCAATATAAATGCCCAACAGGTTCTTATGCATACACTGATTTCTTTATCCTTGATTTTTGCAGTAAATTGATTGTAACTCCCATGGCATAAGTGGAAATAATTGTGTCATTTTCATGGTGACTGACATCATTCAAGAAGACTCATGTCCACGCCCACTGGGAAGGTTAAACTCATGAAGGATAGAACAGAAAATGAAAAGACCAAAAGAAAAATATCATGATGAAAGAAGAGAACATTGCAAGGATACCAATGGATCCAAATGAGGTACCTTATCTCAGAGAGACTAGACTCTATGGCAAGAGCACTCTCCCAGTTGTAAAACAAATTAGGATACTCTTGAGGATCCGCCAAAGACTCAGCAGCTTTTTGGTTCACCTAAAAGCAAAGATGCAACAGACAAAAATAAAAAAGAACTCCAAATGTCTCTTTAGAATAACAATAGCAGCAAATACAAAAAAAAAACAATAAAATTGAGGAAAATAAGACGTCATCATAGAAAGTAGAAAAATGGGCCACATGAAACAAGTGAGCCCATTTACATTTCTAACTATTGATCTGACTTTGCAAATTCAAGCTTTCATAAAAGGGGGAGTAAGAAAGGAAAATATTGAAAAGGGGAGGTAAAGTGGGGAAATACTGAAACACAAACGAGAGGTAACCTTATTGAGGTCATTTCTCCAAACTGCCACGATCTCGGACACCTTGCTAGGAAGATATGATCGGGCCATCATAGCGGCTTCTGGAATCCGGTTGCTGAGAGTGAATGCAAAGGGAAACAATAAATAAACAAAACTAATAATCATAGAAGTGCTGAAAGATATCTATCTACAACTAACAGTTACATTGTTTAGAATAAATAAAGAGACAGATGAGAGTCACCTCTCCACCAGCAGCTGTAGGCAATCCTCTAATTTATCAAGCAAGAATAGACAAAGGAAGGCAACATTATTCTTCCCTTGTTCTTTGGAAAGAGAGGCTAGTCTTGAAATTCCTTCAGCATCACCAAGAGCAGAGTATAGAAGCAACAAGCCACTCAAATCCATGGCATTCACTAAGCATTCTTCAGCCATTTCTAACTGCATCAAGAAAATGAATCGTTAGCCACAAGCAGGATAACATGGCCCATGGGATCCAGAGAATTTTAGTACTCAAATGATTTACACCACAGTGGATGAAGGTGCTACACTCGGATTAGGCGGTACATACTTAGAATCTGAATAAATGGAATACCAAGCAGTACATATATTGCTCACCCAAGCAACACTATTTAGCCAGAAGTCCGAGTACAGTTAACCGACTCTCCAATCAAGTTGAAGGCGATTGAAACTTCAGAAAATGAACTGTGCTTTTTTTTCCTGAAACCTAGAACATCCCTTTCCACAGAGTTGAAAGTAACACTGGACATTTAAGTTTCAGGAAGATGCAATCTATTCAGTTATCAGTCTGCAAGACGAAATGGAGGGAAAATAATAGTAAAAGAAACACCTTCCCAGTAGACATGGCCAATTCACCCAACTGCTTCCATTTTGATTCGCTCTGTGCTTCAACAGCAATAGCCTGACAGTTTGAGCCAAGAAAAGGTGGGGGAATGAAGCGAGAAGCTCAGTATCCCCAAATAATGAACAAATGATTGCAAGCAGTGATAACGCACGGGTAATGGAAAAAACTATCAAGGAGTACAGCTCCATAATAACAGATTAGCTGAATCCAAATGCATGTATCTGTTCATCAGAAGCAGACCTTTGCAACCTCAAGTCTCCCAAGCTGTACAGCTAGATCAAATCTGTAATTAGGATCTGTAGCAACTTCAAGCGCATCCTCCAGCATGCCCCGAGATTCCAAGAAGCGAGCCACACTAAACAAGTAAAAAAAAAAAAATCCCCCGGACATCAAGATTAAAGACAAACTTCAGAAAGACATAAATCAAAATAACAAAAGGGGATAAGAAACTTAACTATTATAATAAACAGGAAAGGCACTGGGAACAGCTAATAATTTTCCATGTTCAACAACTGTCCACGGCCATCAAATAGTAAAAGAAATATACAAAACTAGGCATATTCTCATTATCTAAATATTGTATAGTCAAAATAGATAACACAATTAATTGATATCATGGTAAGTACAAGAAAGTTTTTAGGAAATACAAAATTTTCAGCTGCCAAAACATCCACTGTCACATTGATTAGATCAATGAACAACAAAATTAGTTAACATTGAATAACATGTATCCTCCCTGAACTACTCAGACTCGATACATGGAACACGATGTAGGAAAGTAAGCATAACAATAAATTCCTGAAAAAAGTGTTCAGGGCTTTCCAGTTTCGACATCGTTTACAAAGTTGTCAGCCGGACTTGAGTTCTGCTATTGGTGTGTATTTAAATTTTAGACAGGATCATAATTTACACAAGGCAGTAGGCACCCTAGTTCCACATTTTTAACAGCCTTCAAAGTAATTAAATAGGATTGACAATGACGCCTTCTAACCCAGATTTCCCATGGTCCCAAATTTAGTATGCTTCATAGGATCCGAGCAAACATAGGATACAAGCAATTAATAGCAGGTTGCTGGATATAAAACTAAAGATGAAACCCTAAGTTGGTTCTACTGACTGACATACATGATAAACCTCTTACAACCAAAGTGATACTAGGTTAGCTCCACCAGTATACACAGGCTAGACGTAGTAAAAAACAAACTCAACCGGGCACATTGGGATACCTGCAACACTCAGAACTTTCACACTGGGACTAGAGGGTACAAATTCCCAATTTCAAGAACTGTGCTGCATCAAAAAACAAATTTCCTCTCTAACTAAAGAGATTGTCGAAAAAAATTAAAGGCTTACTGATGTAAATAAAAGATGGGATCTGACAAACACACAGATTTAGGATGGTCCAGGTTGAACTCAAATTTAGTCCTGACCAAGTCTGTCAAAACTGTTTCAACTTAAGTCTGTATCTGTATCATCTCCAAATTTGAATTATAAGTTCTAATGCAAATTTCCACACATTAACTGCAAAATTCAGCAGCTATCTTCAATTACACTGTCATCCTTAGTTTCGCAGGTTATAATAACAGAGTTATTGGCCAAAACAAGACCAGTTAATAGTCATGTAGGATTCAAACTGATGCAGTTCCAATAATGGAGAAGGGGCTGCAACTCCAAAACAGGGACAGTTCTGCAACCCTGCAGAAAGTCAGCAATTTGGGATCCAAAAAGGGCCTCAAAATTTTGAAGAAAACAATGAAAAGCAATCACTATTCACTATATCACCACAACAGTCAGATCTGAGTTTCGGAAGCAAAACTTATAAAAGTCCCACCACTTCAACTCTAGAAGGCTGCTTATACAAAGCATAAGTTGTTTAGTCCAAGAATTGACTGCCGACAACTTATTCAGACATAAGATGTATTGCCTAAATAAAAAACTGGCTAGTAATCCCAACTAGACAAAAATATAAATTTAACACTAGCCATTCCAAGACTTATTAAATAAATAGAAAAAAAAACCAGCAAAAGTTTGCACATGCACATAAACTGCACAAGTCGCTGTGATAGCCAGCCATCCCTAATGGGCTATTGGGTCAGGTGTGTGACCTGATTTTGGACCTGCAGTGGGGCCCACATAGCTTGGCACATATTTAGGAGTGGTTCGGAGCACTGGGCCCTTAATTCCCCGGACATTATCCAACAATCCTACTAAAGGACTGTTCCATAAAACAGCCCATAACAGTCCCCCAGTTGGATCCAAACCATTTAGACGTATATCCAGATCTCTGATGCACGGATACTTTAAAATGTGCACATATCGTATCTAGTACTTCACTTTCTATCGGTAGAATTCATGGCCTTGCCGTGTCCGTAGTGTGTCCCTACCATATCCATGCCGAATATAGGCATCATAGATCCAGATCCCACACATGTGATCAAACACATCCAAATAAAGCATGCCCACTACAGGATCTTCTTGTTCCTCATCAATGGATGTGGGCTGATCTACATCACACACAACCAACTTGAACTCAAGCAATGCCAATAACAGTTGTCATTTGCTTAGGAATTAGAATACAAAACATACCTAGAAACAGCGAACAAGAGCACAAAGGCCTCTCTCACACTCTCAGTGTTGACTGTTACTTCACCGTGATTTGTTATTCATATGTCTAATTTTACATGCATATAGCTTTTTTTCTAGGATATTTTATGGGGCTCAAGCATAGGGATAACTGTGCTCAAAATCTGGGGCAGATCTAACCCCAAAACATGACTAACTCCGTTGAATGGTAGACTTGATTTGGGAAATATATAAATCCAAGAGCATATAAAACTTACGCATGGTCTTTTTGGCTTAGATACAATACCAAATATGCATGCCAAATGTTGGATCAAACATGACGCCATAGATGAGAAAAATTAGGACCAGAGCAGGTCTAAACCATGGGCCCGTCGTGTAAAATCCTCCACCATCCCATATATACAACATACAGACGCTAGAAAGCATCCTTAAATCAGAAATAGATCCTCTCTGCAGACACTTACAGTTTATTTGATTAGCCCTTGAGATTGTCACAGCTGCAGAGCTTATTTAGTATGAGTTATAGACCAAAATGTCACAAAATGCATCCCCAAACAGTCAATACAATAGGCCATGACAGGGTCGGATTTGGTCCTGAACTACAAAATACGAAGCCACCTATGACCTGCCTAATGGACAGTTTGCACAGAGATTTTGGTCTAACACCACACCACTTTTTTTTTTTGTTTTGTTTTTTGAAAACTTTGGGTCAGATTTAATGACTAAGAATATTCATACAAGGTAAAAAAAAGTATCGGCCAAATCAGACTCAAATGAGTGCATCAATTTGGGGACAAGATAATTGCAACTGGTCAATTGGAGGCTGTACACCGGAAAGAAAGAACTGACGGCGGGGGACTTCATGATTGGAAAAGAGTCACAACCTATGATGCCCAGATACGGACACGGGTACGGGTATGGATACGGGGAACGGGGGTGTGATATGGCAACTTCAAAATTTTAGGATACAGATACCAGTACAGCATTTTTATATATAAATATATATACTATAAATGTATATATGAGATTAGAGATTTATTTTAATTGGGATATTTATTTTATGGTGAATATGGCCAGTACCCATTTTTCTATTAGAGTGAGATTTTGGTAAGGTCCTATTTCAAATTAGTGTGAGATTTAGCTAGGGCCTTATTATCATTAGGTTGAAATTTAGATATGCCCCAAAATAATTTTTTTTTAAGTGAAATTTGGGTATGGTTTGGACTATTCCCCACCTATTAGAGTGAAACTTGGAATTCTTTTTTTACCAAAAAAAAATATGGCGTTTTAATATACAGGTGAGTGGTGTACATTTTTAGTTTAGGTGGGCCCAAGGTGGAGGCCATATAAACTTAGCCTTTTAATAATAAAATCATGCTTTTAAAAAAAGAAAATAATAATAAAAGGACAAGGTCATTTGATCAATGGTTCCCTTTTCTTTAAATCAGTGGTCCCCACAAATCCCAACCATATTACTGAAAAAGGCATGCCTTTCAAAATAGGGTTAGCTCAACTACCTCCTTTATTTGTTCGACAAGAAGGGTGGAGAAGGAGAGGAAGGGAAAGGAAAAGCAGAAAAATGGGAGGGAAAGGAAAAGCAAAAGAAGAAGAAGAGAAGCCCAAGCAGCACCGCTCTTTCCTTGCCTCCAAGTGCCACAAGTCCGCTGAGGCCAACAAGTGGCGACAGTAGATATGGCCGGAAAGTTGAGAAAAAGGGCTCAAAAAGCATCGCCGCTGCAGCAAATTTACTTCCCCAGGTATGTCACCATCTTTTTCTGCTACTTTTTCCAAAGAAGCAACACGGACATGAGACATAGATACGACACAATACAAACATGCCGACAAGCATTTTTCAAAAAAGTAGGAAACAGACACGTCAGGGGAAACATTAAGAATATATATTTATTTATATATAATCATATATTAAAAAAATAATATCATATCAACTTTTTAATCAATTTAGCAATCAAAAAATAAAAAGCATAGTACCAACTAGCAAACATATCAAATTATCAAATATCAATACAAAGCTAAAACATAATTCATAATCATTAAAAAGAAATATCCATAGTTCCATAAAATCCATACAAAGAAAATGGAAGATCATCTCGTTCCCCTCCCTCAAAAGAAAAAGAAAAAAAAACAAAACAAAGGCAAAAAAGAAGCCAATCTCGAGGCCTATTCTTTAGTAAAAGATTTATTTGTCTTTTCCTTGTGATATGATTAATATTAACAATCATACATTTTTCCATGGTATAAAATTATCATATATCAAGTTTACGAGTTTTAGTAATCACATGTTAACAAGTGTCCAAGAAATACAAGCCACGTGTTTATGTTTTAGTCATAGAAATAGGCTAGGAATTGTGAGAGACATTGCAAAAAGAGTGTCAGACAAGTGTCTGAAATTAAGATTTTTAGTTTTTAATTATGGATACAACTAAAATGGTATAGGACACGTGTCCGAGAGTGTCTAAGAAGTGTCGGTGTCCAAACACGTCACTTTCTTATAAGTGTCCATGCTTCTTAGCTTTTTTTCCTTTTTTTTTTTGTGATGAATGATGATGTATTGTTTTGGGTTTCTCTAATCGATTCTCCTTCTTCCCCTCTTTCTTCAGGCAGTTTTTTTTTTCTTTCAACCCTACTGTATCCGAATATTTCTTATTGTATCCCTTACATATCTTACCATATCCCGTACCCATATCCATATTGTACTGTGTCGACATAGATACCATGGTGAATTGCCATATCCAGTTATCATAGGTCACAACACCATCTGTCCAATCCGTTGCAATGAGTGTGTGTGTGTGTGGGTGGGGGTGCTCCATTATGAAACAAAAAATTTCCCTGATTTTACCAGAAGCTACAATGCCTTATTATATTTGCTGAGATATGGACGTACCTGTTGTGATGCTCCTTTGGAATTGAGAGCAAGACTTCATTAGCCAGATCCAGATCTCCACGCATCACTAGAGTCTTATACTCAATTAAACTGAGAAGTAAGGTGTATCCCATAACACTGCATGGACAAAAACAATTAACCATAGAAGTTGATAACATAAATAACAACACTTTCTAAAAACAATTAATCTACACTCACTTGAATTCTTTGTCAATAAGATATACACGACTTTGATTGGCAAGGTAGCCTAACAAATACATAGGACGATCCAAGTGAAACATTGTTGTCACCTACAAGGATGAGAAGTGTCAACCATCAATCCAAGTAATCCATGAAAAGTTGAATGCAAAGTTAGTAACATAAATTATATAGGTTATGGCATACCTCACCACCAACACAGTAATTAAGTCGCCACGATGAGTTATTGTAAATGAAACAGTCACCAACCCATATTCCAGTTCGGACCCGCTCATTTATTTCATGAAGAAGGTCAAACGCATCCTCAACACCCTGCTCATCTATTGGTTTTCCACTATCTAAATAAGATGATACTACATCCCTCTGCCAAAGAATTATTCATGTTGCAAAAACCAAGAAAACACTCCATCATTTTCTGAAATCATAATATCTTACCAGACATCCAGTGTGATTTATTAAAATGGACTAACATGAAAATAAGGGTCTTTTGAATGAGGAGAAAGAGTATAGAAGTCTGCCCATAGTTCAAATTTACAAAGCGGAAAGTTTTCTGCACTTGTTTTCCCCACATCCAAACAACTGATATGAAAGCATTGAGTGAGTCAGTATTCTTACATTGTATTTAAGGATGTAGAATGATGAATCACTGGCAATTGAGACCAGATCACCACCATCAGCCCAATAGAGATTCTGAATGGCCAGAAAAAAACAAGTGATGACTTGAGCACAAGTTCAGAAATAATTATGCACCATCTTAAGATCTTATAATACGTTACTCACTTTGACATTTACATCAATTCTGCGAATCAATCTGCACTCAGCCCAATCATAAAAACAAATGAAGTCATTTGAGCATATTGCCAGCAAGGCTCCACCAAAAATACGCTCCGCAGAAAATGTAGGTCGTATACTTTTCTTCTCCTGAAAAGGCACATCTATAAATTGTCATCCCAGCTCCTACAAAGGTAATTAACTTTTTGCACTAGTTTCTGCTAGAGAGAGAGTATCCAAAGGAAAATGTCGTTACTCATTACCATTAAAAATTGTGAGGGAGAAGCATTTTCAGTGAAAATACACAGAATCATGCCCGGATATTGAAATGATGGGTACACGGACATTATGAAGGGTAACACATGACCTCAGCCACAATATAGCATTTCCTAGAGCACCAGATAAAAGTATGAACATGGGCCTCCTGTCCAGAACATGGGCCTCCCGTCTCGAAGCTGTAGATCTCATGAAAGTATGCCAGATGACCGAACTCTTTTACTCTACAAAGCATATCTAAGGCCAAGAATTGTCGCAGCATTATTCTCTGTAACTTTATCAGTTTCATATAATGTAAAGACAACTGGCCAGACATGTAACCATGTAGTGGCAGTGCAGTCAGTGCTTCCTCCATGAATAGAAAGATTTCCCAAATAGAAATTTGAGAACTGGGAGAGAATAGCATGGAAAGTCATGCTAAGCACAAACCCCGTAAAAGATAATATGCTAGAGAAAAAAAAATCTGCTGGCCCCAACATATTTGGGAGAAGGCTTTGATGATGATGATGATACAATGCTTTAAATGATTTTTCAGATTCCAATTCACATTGTCAGTCCTAGATAAACAGAAAAATGCCCAATAGATACAGTAACTTGTAACTATAAAAAACCGTATCGAACAACTTGTGTAATGCTACAGGTTACATGGTTCCAATTCTTGGTTCTTGATGATGATGTTCCGACACATAACAGTGTACACTATAAAGTGTGATCCAATTTGGATTCTAGGGTACCAATGCCCTAGTTCACAACTCCAAGTTTTCGTTTCCTAGCAGTGACCTTGTTTCCTTTTGAATCATCGCTCGATTGAAACATGATTTGAGAGAAATTTGCACCTATGATCGAACTATGAGCGCAGTCCACCTCTATGGGGCCCAATTAGGCCCACCCTTCATCAGTGTATGCCCTTCACACGCAACATACTTATGATCTCTAATGCGGAACGGACTAAAAAGGCAGGGCGGGCAAGGTAAAAGATGAAGATAGAGGAAAAAATTGAGCACTCCCCAAACTCTGAACCAAAGGCATTAGAGATTTCGAGATTGTGCTCTCACCGTACTCCAAACCGAAGGCGTTAGGGATTTCTTGGACAACTCCAAGAAGACTTGGAGAAGATCCTAAAACACTCAGATTTCATTCATCAATAACTAACTATTGGCCAAAGAGGCTTTACATCATTATATAGAGAATGAAATACCCTAGGACTAATCTAGACCATCCAATCACATTGACGACTAAGATTAAAACATCCACTAAACACAACTTAAAACATAAATAAGCAAATAAAGCCCTAAATAAACTCAGATAGGTGGGCTGGGTCCAAAGGTGGATCAACCCATGGAATATAATGGATTTGTCCTGCATCAAATCTCCTTTTCTTGGAGAAATGTCGACCTCAAGTTTTGTAGTTGTCCTCCATGATCAAATATCAAGTGCACAAACTTTTGATATGCCAACTGATCACTGCTTTGTGGGCATAGTGTAGAGGTTGCACGTAATCTAATCTTCCAACTCAAAGTAGATCGAAGGCATTGCTTCTTCAAGTTTTTGAATTCGGCATGGATGTACGATCTAAACATTACATGCATTGAAGTTTGAATTTCAACGGGTTGCACACAATCTTCAAATATAAATGAGCAATCTCTGAAGATGAAATCGATACGTGGAACCTCAATGATTTGATCATCATTTTCATTTGTCAAAACAACAACCTATTCTTTTGATGATTTATTTTGCCCTTCGGGTGGTGGACTTATGATTAGATCCACTAGATAACTAGACTCCTCCTTGTTTTCTTCACTGTTTATTTCTTCTTATTCCACCTGCACTGCTTGATCAACACTTTCCAAAAGAGGCAATTCAAAGGCATGTGTAATGATGGAAGCTACGGGATTTTCTTCTTGCATCTCAATGTTCATATTGAACTCATGGTGATGTCCAATATAATCACGATGAGACCTCTTAATTTTCTCAATGGATGTAATGATTTCCTCATTGCTCATTCTATTTCTGCTATTAAGTGATCATTTGCACAATCATGCCTTACATTTGCTTGGCAAATTGGTCTAAGGTTGCATTGAATTTAGAAGAGTCTTGAATTGGCTCCTCAACATCAGTCTTGATTTCATTTGCCAGGGTCTGCAGAACATGTGCTTTTGTGGTTTCCATAAATTTTCACACTTGAGACTTGGAGTTTCATGTGTGAGACTGCCTTAGCACATGCTCAACAGGAACTACTTCTTTACGTGCTTCAAACTTGGTTTGACAATCTTCCATGTTTTCCAATATGTATGGCCTCAAACCTCTGAGAAATCTAAGTAAATAATGTTGTCTAGTCTCTTCTAATCTACATGATCTTTGCAGTGATCTTTCCAACCCTGAAAATTTCTCAAAATATTCGTCAATTGTTAAATTCCCTGACCTCAAGTTAAGGAATTGCTTAAAGAAAGTTTCATTCGCATAATACCATGTGCCATATTTCTTTTGATACAAAACCCTTTGAAGTTGATCACTGTAGTCATCTTGTTGCAACTTCATATTGATTTGATGCAAATGGGATTTCAAAATCAATGCTTGTAAAAATAAATCAACCGGACCTAGTTTGTAGATCTCATTGATTGAAGCTCACTAGTGAAGACGGATTGGGGATTGGAGTCAAGATAACCAAAATATCAACAAATCAAATTTGAATGGTCCTATTTGATCAAACTAATGACCAAGGACCCACTTTTGAGTGGGCTTCTGCTTTTATTTTAAACTGTTGCTAGTTCACCCTCAATTTCACTTTCTTCTTCTTCTTCTCTGAATGTTGATGAGTTAGGCTCGGGTTGAACCCAGACTGAGGCCCACATAATGGGCTTCCTTCTTGGCTCAAGCCCAAACAAAAATTGGGGCAAGTCATGTCTGAACTGGCACGTGTGAGGAGAATGTCTCCCGCCTTTGTTTTGCCTTGGATTCTATGCAGGAAGAAAGTAAAGAGGAGACTTGCCTTCTTACTTGTTGTTTTGCAACAAAAAGAGAAGCGGAGAGTGTCGATCTTTTCCTGTGATCGCGAGGGAGAGCTCAACTTGAACTGAAGAATGATTTCGGAGACCCACGACGATGGCGCTGGCTAATGTGGAGCTTGCAGGTGGTGCAGCTGGTTGGCAATGATGCTGCTAGCAGTTGCGACGACTCCAACAACATAGTGCCAGGAATGCCTTCTTCTCTCTCGTCTTCTACTACTGGTTCTTTTCTTTCTTCTTTTTTTTGGGGTTGGGCTGTGATAGAAGTTGAAGGGATCTGAGGACTTCAGCAGTTTGCGCTTGGAATATGGGTTTGGGACTTTTTTGTCCTGCTGGGGTTAGGTTTGATGAAGATGGAGCAAAGGAAGGCTGATGGGTTTATTATGAGTTTGGATAGAAAGAGTGAAGGAGATGAAGGGACTGGTACCATTGATGGGTTTTGGAAAGGGATGGGTGTGGGGTTCGGTGTCGGCTGGGTTTTGGTGGTGGGATTGGTTGGGGATGAGGAACAATAGGGCACGAGATGATGGTGGTAGTGTCAGAATAGTGTGGAGATGGCCGAAAGGGGTTTGCTTGCTTTCAACTTGAGCCTAGGGGTTCTACTGGGGTGCTAGGGTTTCAATATGGGTCGAGGAGCGCAAGTGCTGGTGGGCTTCAACAGGCACAGGGATAGGTTCGGACGAAAGGGATTTTGGCAATTCGGGGTTGAAGGTAAAAAGGAGACTATGGTGGGGATTAGGGATGTGAAGGTTGGATCTGCGATTTGGGCATAGATCTGAGTCTGGTGGTGATGATCGGCCACTATGGATTGGCCTCTGGACAGGTGCTAATTACGTTGATCTTGATGATGGTGGACGACATTGGCAGGAAGGATGGATTGCCGAATCTCAAATCCAAGTGGGTCGATCTTCGGTTCTGATACCAAATAATGCGAAATGCAGGGGAGACGCGAGGTGGGCAAGGAAGAAGATGAAGATAGAAGGAAAATTTGGGCTCTCACCAAACTTTGAACTAGAGGCATTAGAGATTTCGAAATTGGGCTCTCACCAAACTCTGAACTGGAGGCATTACGGATTCCTTGAATAACTCCAAGAAGACTTGAGAAAGATCCCAAAACACTCAGATTTCATTCATCAATAACTAACTATTAGCCAAAGTGGATTCACATCATCATATAGAGAAAGAAATAACCCTAGTACTAATCTAGACCATCAAATCAAATTGACGGCTAAGATTAAAACATCCACTAAACATGACTTAAAACATAAATAAGCAAATAAAACCCTAAATACACTAAGATAGGTGGGCTGAGCCCAAAGGCAAGACAACCCATAGGGAACCATGGGTCTATCCTACATCAATCTCATATGAGGCCAATTCACTCATCAGACTCATATTATTAGTTTGAATCTCATAAAAATTGATAGTTAAAAGAACACTAAAAGTTAAGGGTATTAGATCAAGCATTTGAAACTGTGTTGGAGCTAATCTTTTACTGGACCACTTATCCATGATGAGACCTTTCCATTCCCTCTACCCTCAATGATAGGCATGCAACTTGGTGGGCTGCACGAGCTGGACCACATTCGAACAGTATGGAGTCCACTCATATGTGAAAACAATAGTTGTCAATTCAGTTTTGTTTCAATTGAAATGGCCAGAATTTTTCGTTTTGGTCCTTTGGCCGATATGGAATGGGGGTTTAAAATTTTCGGGTTGAATTTCGGTCAATTTCAGTCCATTCCAGTCAATTTTGGCGATTTCAATTGCCCCATTTCGGTCTATTCTGGCCCATTATGGTTTGCAGCATAATTTTCACTAATTCTTTACTTTTTCTCAATATGCATATCAAGGAACACGCATATTTTATATTATATTTTTAGTTTTCTATTTGTTTAACATATATGTATATATATTTTTTAATTTTTATTATTCCAAAAAGTTACTCCAAAAATGAAAAGTTTCGCCGAAATTCCAAAATACCAAAATATTTCATCTAAAGATATTAGACCGAAATGATGACCGAAACGGAATTGACAACTATGGTGAAACCTCCCCTGTGAGTGAAAACACACAAGCACCTAGTTGCAACAATGAGCACCTTCCAACCATGCTGCAAGCCACAATACCCGACTAAATTGCACCAAGCCCGACTAAATTGCAAATGTAAAGTCACCCACAACTATAACACTAAAGAGTAACATTTTCCATGGATTACGCTAGCATGCCAGCATTTGGAGCAGTCAATTGTATTGGAAATTGGTCAAGGTGCACACGTCTCACCTATCATAACAGTGATGGTACTTATCAAGTCAGTATGACTCAGGATGTGTCACCAGGTTACCAGATGCAGCAATGATAGAGTCAAGCACCCCGCACCAAAAAAGGAGTACCATGCATGTCTATCTTATATGAGTCAGTCACAGGGCCTGAAAACGTGTAAGATCACACCATAATAGTATTGAATAACAACAATTCTCACTTCCATCTTGGCTTAACATTTTCACACTCCTCCAATTCTCGATTCCGTCTTGGCTCAATACTTTCCCAAAAAATGTGATATTTTCAAAACACCTTTTCTATAACTGTAAAAATACTGACGCACACAACAGAACCAAAAACAGCAACACTAGCAAAAAAAAAAAAAACTATACGTCAAAAGAAACAAATGAGCAAAAAGCTCCTCCAACCACAAGACCATCTGCTAAGACATCAACCTCTCTGAGAATATGATGGAAACAAAAAACACAATAAATATTTGAAATAATCATTTATATGTAACATAATACACTAGTATGTACTTTTAGTGATATGATCTAAACAAGATTACAACTTAAAAAACTTATGATCAACAACTAAACAGTTCACCAAGGATCTCTCCTGAGGTCCATGAATGATGGATAACTGCTTCAAACAACCACACTTCCAAGGGAAGCCAAGATAGATCATGGAAGGTTTTTGAATTTTGATGGGATCATTTTCATTACAAGCATTGCAATGCAAACAAACACCATGTGCCCATGCACATTATTAGCCAAGCAGATGAAAGTCAACACTTCTAATTTTTTGCCGAAACTAAATTTCCATCTTCAACATTATTTTCTTTACACAACAACATGTTTGCATACCAACTTACATGTCTAATAAAAAAAAAAGAAACTTTAGCACCATTTTACAAGTTTTACAACTATAAACAAGGAATGCAAGGATGCCAATACAGATAAGATCATAAACCCAGAAGCAGGAAGCTGAACTCTGGTATCCATCTCCTTCAGAAAATCATTGACCGTCATGTGAGGTTTAAATGAATATTAGAAAGATAGTATTACCAGGCATACTTAAAAATTGTAAACAAATAAATTAGATGGCAAATAGCTAGCCAATGACCAATATAAATTCTAAGTTATAATGATAGGAGACTCAAACCTGGAAAGTTTTGCTAAAGATCTTGATCCTTGATGTACTCTCTCTTGCTGCGTATTCTCCATCGGACGACCAAACAAACTCCAGTGCTGAACCAAAAGATCTATTTCTCCATGCCAACGCCGTATATATGATGTATTCTCCATCTCCGCAAACAACAACAAACCTTCCATTTGGGTTATGCTTTAAGCTCTGGAAGCACAGACAAAAATATAAAATCGGATCAACAAACCATTATCAGCAAATTTCCTCGGTCTATTAAAATACAGCATTTCAAGCATGTTAGAAAAGATAAATTTAGCACAGACCACAAAACCACAGGAAACAAAATAGTTGACATGTTTGTACTCTTGATAACCAACAAAATAGAAACATTTTTTCTTACTTTATTCAGCAGAAAGTCACTACATCAAGACTTTTACTATTTTGCTTGCCTGCCTGTCTAATTATGGGGGATAGGGAGCGAAGCAGTTGTGATGAAAGATATCACAATTTTTTTTCTGAAACAGTAACAGTCATTTTACATTTACACAGAGAGAGAGAGAGAGAGAGAGAGAGAGGAATTCAGAATTCAGGAAAAAGGCTAAACCAAACACCATACGACGAAACTGGGGAATACCCCATCATTTGTCAATTGGTATGTGGCTTGTAGGACATGAGACAAAGAAACCGCCAGCTGAAACTACAGATCAAACTTCCTCAACTAGAGCAGCCAATAGCCAAGAAAACTTGCAATTCCCAGTGACCCAGGGAATCACACAGAGTTGCCCTTAGCAATAGCTCAACCTGAACCTATCTTGAAAAGCTCTCTACACTTGATAATTATAGTTTAATCTCAGCTTTCTTAGAAATAGAACTCCCTATGGGGCCCTAACAGTTACAGATTTACACACCAACAGAATCATTGATCATACTGCCTACCCCCACCCTCACTGATTCCTTAGAAACAATTCCATCAAGATTCAAATTCCACACACCATCCAGAGGAGCATAACAAGAATATTAGCCTCTATGCAAACAATAAGAATGTAATGCGCTACTAGATTCATATTTCTATAACAAAGTTACTAGTCATGTTCTTCAACAATAAAGCAACATTATTTTCCTCAATTTGTCACCTACACAAGCCTTTATTTTCCTCAATTTGTCACCTAAACAAGCCTTACTTCACAATGGGTGAAGACAGTAATTTTGCCAATGATTTATGCCAATGTTTGAAAGGGAATAAATGGCTTACGTCTGGAGGCTTGCCCAAAATGTCATGAGAGCCTACTCCTCTTGTACGCTTCACACCTGTCAAGAGGCATAAACCTCATCTTCTTTTGGGGGCAAAAATTGAGAACAAAAAAGTTCTCATGATGTTTCTGATAAATTTGTGGTTTTTTCCTTTTTTTTTTTGTTGATATGTGATTTTTACCCTCTTACAAGTGGGAACCTTAGCTATTTTCCAACAACATTTAGGAAAATATCTTTAAAAGCTATCAACAACATAGGGTTTCGGAAGTTCTTTGAAAAAAATGGTTACTGGAATTCATCATGTTTGGTGTATTATACTGTATTGATAATAAGGGTACAAATATATATATATGGGTAATATTCCTATCCATCCGCAATGTACACCTGCAACTGGGGCCCACCTGGGGCACCCACAGATCATGGGAGATGGGCAAAGTATGGAAAGACCCACTCATGATGGACACAGATATCAAAAATGGGGCCAATCTCATGCCTCCAACCCCCTGATGATGCAGGCCAATCGCAGATCTGGCCGAGATTGCAGGCCCGCAGACAATGATGGGCACAATTGATCCTTGATCTCCACAAGGATCCCTATCTTCAGCGTAATTAGTAATTAGTTATTTATTTCTATGTTGAGTTGAGATTAGGAATTCCTTAATTCAAATTAGTAAGTCATGGTTGCTTAGGATTTAGGATAGGTATTTCCTAATTTAGAAATAGCACTTCCTATACAAGAAGGAGCATCCCATTATAAAAGACATGCTTTATTCAATTTAATTCAGTTTCAAGAGATTTTCTCTCTCTATGGTGTTGATTGTGAGTTTCATTGTGCCCTAAGGCTTGAATCCATCTTTGGATTCAAACAATGCTCCGGGAGATTGTTCTACACCCGGTCGGAGATCCGGGGCTGCACTAGATTGATATCAAAGCCCAGATTTGGTCGCCAAGGAAACTATGTCTTTCCCGGACTTCATCGCTTCATCCACTGGTCACCATCTCCACTTCCACCAAAGACCCTAGCAGCCCCTCAAGGCCTGCCCCCCAACCTCCATCCATCCTTATCCATTGACGACCAAACCCCAACTCCTTCCCCCTCTCGCCCTCACAGAAACCTCCAATTACCATCCTGTCAGTCACCACTGCAACCGCACCAACCCTAGCCTCCAACCTCTTCTCATTACCACACCCCAAATCAAACCTCTCACCAAAACCCATTTCGAAACCCTAACTTCCCCGACCGAGACTCACACAACACCCTAAACCCACGCAACCCCAGATCCCCTCTCACGAAACCCATCAGCCGCATTCGTTTCGACCATCTCTTTACACCACCACCTTTTTGACGATCCCATCTTCATCGAAACCCCAAATCCTCCACCTAAGCCCTTCCATGCCAATCACCGACTCCACCAAAACCTCTCCCTAAATTCTCCACCCTCCCTGCTAACCACCACAACTCATCCAAAACCCAAACCAATCCCAAAGCGTCTCCCATCTCCCTCGACTCTCTGTCTTTCGTCCCTAGCCCCAACAGACTAAGAGAGAGAGAGAGAGAGAGAGAGAAGAAGAAGAAGTGGAAGAAGAAGGATCTCGGCGTCAAAAGCCATACCGTGCAACAACAGCCATCCTCGCGTTCACCTATGCTTCGTCTCCAGCAGCGAGCCACCGTCTCCAGCAGCACACCATCATCGCCCCTCAGCAGCACCCACACCCTCATCGTCCGCTGCAGTCGTCTCCCTCCCCTTGCCTCTCATCCATTCCTCTTTCAAGCTAAGCCAGTAAGAGTCAATACACAAGCCCTTATTTTATTTTCTTCTTTGCACAAATCCTGAGACAAGGCCACTTTTTCACAACTATCATCTTTCACAATTGATTTGGGCTTGCTTCTTTGGCCCTGCAATTAGGTCAGACTCAACCCACAGCCATCTCTCACTCTCTCTTTCAAAAAGAAAACCACCACTATGCCTAGAAAGGGTGATGATCTCCAACATTAAATGACAGACAGACAATGAGATATGACCATACTTAAAATAAGTCAAGAGTTAGAAGATGTCACGGGACGTCTTAAAATTGCAAAAACTGCTATTGTTGAATTACAAAATAAGCAGTTTGTCAGCCAAGAAAGGTCATCCAATGCATCCCTAGTGCACACACACATCCGACCAGAAAGACCTAAGAATTAAGAATCAATTCGTGCTTTTATGCAGCGCCTTCTCACTGAACGAGACCCTAGGGTCCCCCTGCTACACCCTCACCTGATAATATCACAAAGAATGTCAAAATTGATATTCCTTGTGATGCCTCAGATGTAAGCATTGGCAGTGTTCTTAGCCAAGAAGGACATCCAGTAGCTTTCTTCAGTGAAAAATTTTCTGATGCAAAGCGAAAGTATTCTGCATATGATTTGGAGTTATATGCTCTTGTCCAAAAACATCATCACTGGAGGCATTATCTGATTGCTGATGAATTTGTACTCTATTCTGACAACAATACTTTGCAACATCTCTACACTCCCAACAGAATATCAGTGCCAACCATATTAAGTCGAGTGCATATATACAGGAGTTCAAATTCAACATTCGACATAAAGCAGGAAAAGATAACATGATTGCGGATCTATTAAGCCGACGGAAGCATCTTTTAACCGCCATGATTGTTAATGTGTCAGGTTTTGAGCACATTAAACAGGATTATGCGGCTGACAAAGACTTTGGTTCCATTTATGCGGATCTCCTCAATGGTGATCATATTCAACATCCTCATTATCATCTTCATGATGGTTTCTTATTAAAAGGTATGCAATTCTGTCTTCCAGCTACTTCTATTCGTGATTATGTTGTGCGAGAGTTGCACGTAAAAGGATGTAGCAGACATTTGGGTTACGACAAAATGCTTGCTCTTGTCAGTGACAGATATTATTGGCCTTGCATGAAGACCAATGTGAGTCATACTTATGAATGATGTAGAACATGTCAACTCTCTAAAACACACAAGAAGAACACTAGATTATATCAACATTTGCCTATTCCCCCCACTCCTTAGGAAGACTCATGGACTTTGTGCTAAGTTGACCCACAACTACCAAAAAAGTTAATTCTATCTTCATTGTTGTTCATCGTTTTTCAAAAATGGCACACTATTCCTTGTACTGCAATTGCTGATACTTACAAGGTGGCTAAATTATTCTTCAAAGAGGTTGTTCGCCTACATGGTCTTCCAAAGACTATTATTTCTAATCGCAATACGAAGTTTATGAGCTATTTCTAGAAGACCTTGTGGATGTTGTCCAATACCAAGCTTAACTTTTCTACTGCTTATCATCCTCAATCTGATAGACAAATAGAAGTGGTAAACAGAAGTTTTGGCCAGTTGTTACGTTGTCTTATGCGTGACCGTGTTTCAAACTAGGATCAAGTGCTCCCTAAGGCAGAGTTTACGTGCAATAACTCAATCAATCGATCCACTAGCACTTCTCCATTTGTAGCTGTTACAAGAGTTCATCCACAACTTCCCATTGATCTTGTGCCTTTGCCAATCGATGCCAGAGTTAGTGCAAATGCTGAACATTTCTTCCAACACATGCAACAAGTGTATAATGAAGTACGCTGCCGTATATCTACCAGCAATGATGTTTATAAATAGCAAGCTGACAAACATCGTCAATTTGTTGAATTTAATGAAGGAGATATTTGACCTCAAAGGTTCGTATTTGACCTAAAAGGTTACCACCTAGAGCTAATAAGAAGTTACACCCTTGTAACTCCAGTTCATTCAAGATTCAGCAAAAGATTGGCCCTAACGCCTATATTCTTGACATTCCTCCTTATTTAGGCATCAGTTCTTCATTCAATGTAGACGATGTTACTCTCTACCGTATTCATGATAACGAGGGAGAAAATGAAGAGCAGCTTATTTCCCTACCAGTTAAACTCCTACCTACTGGTGAAATTGTTAATGTCCTTGATGATTAAATTGTCTTTACACGCCAAAGAGGTTACCAGAAGTTTTATATTCACTGGCGGAATCGTCCTCTCTCCGATGCCACGTGGATTATAGCTATTGACTTCATGCACATTAATCCTGATATTTATGAGAGATATCAAGCGCTCAACTCGCCGGAGTCGAGTTTTTCCAAGCCGGGGAGAGCTATTGCAAGCCGATCCCAGATCCGGCCCAGATTGCAGGCCCGCAAATAGTGATGTGCCAAATTGATCCTTGACCTCCACAAGGATCCCTATCTTTAGTTAAATTATTAATTAGTTATTTATTTCTATGTTCAGTTGAGATGAGGACTTCCTTAATGTAAATTAGCAAGTCATGGTTGTTTAAGATAGGTATTTCCTAATTTAGAATTAGCCCTTCCCGTATAAAAAGGAACATCCCATTGTAGAAGACATGCTTTGTTCAATTTAATTCAATTTTCAAGTGATTTTCTCTCTCTATGGTGTTGATCGTGAGTTTCATTGTGCCCTAAGGCTTGAATCCATCTTTAGATTCAAACAATCCTCCGGGAGATTGTTCTACACCCCATCGGAGATCCGGGGCTATGCCACTTGATTCATGGCCCACAAGTTTAAAGGCATTGTATAAAAAAGAAAAATTAACCTTTGATCCAACAATCCAGTCCATTCAATGGGTGGTGCAAACTCCAGAGTCCAGTAACTGTTTGGGAGGGGAGAAAATGCGGGGATGGTCCTACATGTGTGAACGGTTTAGATGGATCATAAGGTGGGCCCCCTGGAATTTCTTAGTTCTCACCGTTATGGTGAGAGGACATATATATAACATGCACATACAATTAGAATTCTCTTCATTCCTGTTCATTTATCTTACCTCTCTTGTATATGATCACAACATGAATAAATATACGAATTCTAATTAATTGTGCAATTACTCTCTGAAATGATCATTGACTCACTAGTACTGTAGTGTTCATGTTATTTTTGCAGTGACCACTGTAAGCTGATGGACCTGGGATGTAAGCCTGAGTCTGGGCCTAAAGTTTTTTTAGATCTCAATTTCAGCAACCAGGACCAACCTACTGCCACCCCTTTTATTAAAGGTGGCAAGCCAAAAGTCTGCTTTGCAAACACATCACTTAAACCATACAATTTATCAAAAAGACCGCATGCAGATATTAAAGTGAGGATGTTTCCCATTAACCCTTTTAATCACTAGAAGAAAATTACTTCTATTAACTTCATTGTAGTAGTGCTTAATTGCTGTCGTCATCGTCGTCATCATCAACGCATTATCCCATATATTTGGAATAAGCTGTGTGACAATGTGAATTCCACTTGTCCTGCCGCCCTTCTAAAAGCTAAGTTCCATGCCAGCGCCCAACCTAAAAGGTCACTTCTAACTGCATTCCATGTTCAATTCGCTACCCTACCACCTTCTCCTTGCAAGTCATAAAACTTCTGTTCTTCTAACAAGGTTGCCTATGGTCTTCTGAGACATGCCCACAGCCCAAACCATATCAGAACACATTCCTTTGATAGATTGTGCTGTTTAATAAGACATTGAACTACTACATATAACAAAAAATTAATTGAAAAAAAAAAGTTAAAAACACACAAACACAGTAGACCATAAAATACAAAATTATTAATACTCAAACAGAATGTGAAAAATTATATTTGAGAATACATAAATGATACATAAGGAACCAACCTGAGGGTAAATGTCACAGCTTCCCAACTCTTTCACAGCCAACGGCAACCTTTCTCCATCTGTGACCTGAGAAGTAAAGCGGCAAAATCAACCATGTCAATATCAATAGAATAAAATTTTGATTTTTATCATGCCAGGCAACAAATGTAAACATAAATCCAAGAAATGTGGCCAAACCTCAAAATCTGCCCCTATGGTCTTGATGTTCACAGTCTGAACCTCGTTGTGCTTCGCCCATATGATTTTTCCACTGCTGTCCATACTAGCTACTGGTTCTTCTCGACCGATCTTAATCATAATGGTTCCCTCATCATATCCAATTACAACCCTGTACAAAAATAAAAAGTAGTAAATAGGAGCCTCACCTAATTTAAAAAATTAAACAATTGTATATATATATATATATATTGAATAGCTAAACAATTATATTGTAATTTAGCAACTAGCTACTTGGTCATATTTTTCTATTTTTATAACTATAAAGACCCTTTTTGTAGAACTTCCTGGAATTTCTTACTGTTGGAATTTCTTAGTGTTAAGCCATCCAGTAAATAAACAGAACGGTACTAGTCCGGCATAAATAAATTGCTACACAGAACACAGTTACACGGGAAAACGAAATTTCATTACGGCACCACCCACGCGCATGAGTTGCATATCATAAGTAAAAGAGATAGTGTTCAACAAACTTACCGCCTTGAACCTTTCAAATACCCTACTGCCCATACTCGTTCAAGACCATAATTCAGTGTGTTTTCAAGCCTATACAGTAAAGAAACCAGTTAATGCCAGATGAAATCATAAGATTCAAATCTTGAACTTAAATGAAACATACTATACAAAACCAAAACAAAAGTCCCATTATGCTAGAATTTTGTGCTCGTCTAAGTCCAAAAGCACTTTATTTGGAGTACTATTACTATAACAACATGAGTGTTAATCAATTGGAAAATATTGAGAACCACCATCGCAACCTTACATAAATCTAGGATCGGTAAATAGAGTCCTACAAATAAATTCTAAGCAAGCTTTTGAGCTTTAAATATATATATATCTATAAGAGATATGGTGAAGCACGCATCTCCCTGTAGAGAAATTCTTGTTTCCTTTTGATGTCATCAATGTTAACAACGATATGGTGCCCCAAAAAAAATATCTGAGAATCTGGTTCAAGATAGATTGGACAGAAGAAAAAGAATTCATATAGCAACCCCAACATAGTTGAGACGGGGCTTTGATGATGATGATATAATAACTCCCTTTGCAACCCAAGTTTGGCCAATTAATCATTTCAAAGCACTTAGGATGTCGTTAAGCCATTACTGTTTTCTTAGATGTCAACTTGTGATTTGAGTGAAGGACCGCTAACTAGCTAAGAATGCCACTGCAGGAATTAAAGAGGCTTCAAATTTACATATGATAGACTTCTATTTCATATGACAACCATGATGGGGCAAAAGGGAACAGATCCTTGTAATACAGTGGATGGAACAAGAGTACCTAAGACAGATATTGTTCCTGTTTCTCAATTTAATTAAGAAATTTGGCTCATGAGAAAAATACCAGCATTTTTTTTTATAACGATAAAAATACCGGTATTACATAGCTATTACTAGCAAACAAAGGAAATTAACAATACCAAGAGGTTTATCTCGTCCTACTTAAACAAATGAGGATCTACTGTCTTGTGCAATTTAAGGAGATACTTGGTCATTAGTGCCTGATTCAAATGTTCTGCATCTGCAAGAGAGAAATTTTGAGGTTTCACTAGCTCGCAGAAGAGGGGGTTAGCAAGACTTTGATTTTTTTCGTCAGCTTTTCATTTCTTCTAATGTAATATTAGGTTTTCACCTCCTTTACTAAATTTATCTACTAAATTTATCTTTTCATCATTAAAAAATGTGAAATTATTTTTATTTTTTCCATTTATATCATCACAAGTACTGTTTTATCACTAATGACTTTAGTCAACCTGATAATTGCAACTCAGAATAAAACATTTGAGTATGTGAACAAACAAACCTATATGTGGTCGCATGCCATATGCGAACAGTTCCATCCTCAGAACCTGTTATTATAATGGGAAGCTCTGGATGAAAACATACAGCAGAAACATTGTGTGTATGGCCTTCTAGCGTCTGAACACAACTCTTAGTTTGGTAGTCCCATACCTATGTCACAAATTTTATTAACATAGCACTGTCACTCTATGTGCATACAAATTGATCATAACTGACTAGGAGGTATAAGCAGAAGGTAGACCTTGGCAGTATGATCATCAGAGCCTGTGATCAAGTACGGTCTATCACCACCAGTAAAGTAATCAACACAGTTCACCCCTTTCTGGTGGGCATCCAATGTAAAATTTGGTTCAGGAGAACCAAGATTCCAGATCTGAAATATTTCAAATGTGACAGTTATATTATCAACATTAAATGGAACAAATAAACCAACCATGATAAACGAATTGAATGTAAACACAACCGGTGTCAAGCATTTTCAACCATACCTTTATTGTGCGATCTAGGGAGGCACTAGCAAAAGTATTAGAGTCTTTCGGGTTAAAAACTACTTGCATCACGTAATGCGAATGCCCCTCAAAAATTTGAGTACACATCCAACCCTTTTCCCAATCCCAGAGTTTAATAAGCATGTCATCAGATGATGACAACACATATGGAAGGGTTGGATGGACAGCCACACACCTAATGTAATCTGTGTGTGCTTCGAACACTTTGACCTTGTCCATGGTATTGTAGTTGTAAACACGGACGAACATATCGTCCGCTCCAGCAACAATCCACTGTTTGCGGGCTATGAATTTCGCTGCTCGCACTGAAAGTTAAAGTAAAACACGTGAGAAGGCATAATAACAAGTACATTCATCAGCTGAGGAAAATAAAAACAGTTGTGTTAGATAAAATAAAATACCTGGTAACTCAGTGACCTCAAAAGACTTTGCCATGGTCTGGAATAAGAAGATATTATCAATCAGTATTAGGAAAAAAAAAAGACTTCAAGAAGAAAATTCAATGTTCACCAGCAAAGAATGTAATCTTCTAAGTCAGAGAAAAAACATTTTTTGAAAGTTGATTTAACAAATAGGCGTGTTGTTAAGAAAGTAAAATGAAATCAGTTGATGAACTTCATCGTTAAGACAAGGCCTTGATGATGATTAACTTCATCTTTTGAGTAATAGGAATAAAAGAATAAATTGGTGTACATGGTTATCCAGGAATTGGCATCAGAGGCGTAGAAGTGCATGAAGAATATTAACACAATGCACAGGAGTTTACAGAATATATCAGCAACAAATTCACAATCAAATAGTAACAGAAAAAAAATTTGTGGAAATCCTAACCTAAATGCTTATCATCATATGAATAACTGAACTTGTCAAATAAGAACTGGGCTGAACATAAAGTCAGGCTTCAAAAAAAGACTGCCATAGATGTACTCTCACGTGAAGAGACTCAAGACACTGCTGACATGGAAAGAGTTACTTTATTTTACTGCACTTATAAAAGATGAGCGAGTTGCACTTATAAAAGATGAGCTAGATCTATTATAACTGAATCTAAACATGAAGTCAAACCAGAAGAAGACTGCCCATCCAAATCAAACAGCAGACATTGCAACTTTAGGTATGAATGTATGATTGACCACTATTTTAAGAACACGCAGCGCGGTAGTGTTCCTATCACCCCTTCCAATGAGGCAGTTAGGTTTGCAAATAGCAGCTACGGTCATAGAATGCTTGTATTACCAGCAAATAAAAGATACGAAACAAGCCGGCATGTTTGTCAAGCCAAAGGGATTCAAGAACCTGGTCAATGACATTAAACAAACAGTAACTTTCTTATTTGTTGTTAGAAATTAAAGCAGTTTTAAGCGCATTCAACCGGGAGCGAGAGCAATGGTTTGAATTTAGTGAGAGCAACTTTATTTTTATTAGCTCTTGCAGCTTTTCAGTATATCCTTGATCTGTTGTATAGCTTCTCTTTCAATAAAAGTTATCATTCAAAAAATAAAAAATAAACATATTGCTTTAATCAATCATATAAAATCTCTAACCATTCCAACAAAAAAAAAAAAAAAAACAAATCTTGACACTGTTGGAAGGCAATAAACTTATTTAAAATCAAATATGTTGTATCTATCACCATTTTATACAATTTCTATATATTAAAAAAAATTTGTGTGCACTCCTTACCTGAGACTGATAGTTAAAGATACAGACGCTTCCAGAGTAAAGACTTGCCAGGATCCTACAGAGAAGAAGTTCATTGCATATTAAAGTCCAAGTAAGAAGAAATATCTCCATCAAGCTTTAAAACAGAGGCAAATTGATGCTACAAACAAAAAATCCTGATGATTTTCCATTAGCAGAACAAAAACTAACAAAAAAAATTAGTTCAAATCGATGGAGAGCTAGTACCGGCATGCATATAATCATAAACGATCGAATCATATTGCTAATTCAAACAGCATACTAACTATTGCCAAAAGCTACAATCATTAATCAGTGCCAAATATGATGAGATTACAATAGAAATTACCATGGCTCCGTTGGATGTAGATCCACAGATTTCACTCTCTCGGATCTTTGAGCTACTTTCCTCTGTACCAGAAATTAAGATAAGCAAATCGCCATAGAAAACTCAAATTATAATTGAGATGGATTGAAGAACAATAATACCTTGATCTCGAGTCTGAGAGGCTGTCGCCATTGTCATTGATCACAGAAACAAACAAACGATTGCAGAAAACAAAACAACAGCTAGTCAGTGCTCATTCAAACGCTAGATCTCGAAAACATAAATCACAGAACTAGTATTGATTTAACCGAAATAACGCGAAATGGAGGAAGCAAAATTTTGAGAGAAATTGAAGCCAATTGAAGGAAATAAAGCAAGTTTGGGACTGTATGATCGAATCGAAGCGGATTCGGACCAGATCTGGGCTACTATCAAGTAAGGAGAGCAAGAGAAGTGGAGAAAAAACGATAAACCCTACCATTTTGCTGCTGTAAGAGATCAACGGCGCCTTGGAAGATGGAAGGTGTGGAGGGAAGCCAAGATCTGAGATTAAAACCGAGAGGAAGAGATCTGATCTGGAGTGAAGGGTAAAAAGAGAGATGGTGGTGATGGGTGGATCTTTCGCAGCAAAAGACCCGCGACGAAGGAGAAGAAAAAGAGGCTTTTGGATTTGGGTGGACGCTGGCTCGTTTCTAAATGATACAGGCAGGGGTGGTATTTGAACACAAAAAACGTATGCCTATGCACACGAGAGAAAAATAATAATAATAAATAAAATTTCCAAAATACCCTCGACAAGCCTCTCTCTTTCCGACTACTAGCAACGAGCTCCGGCTGATGGGGAGAAAAGCCCTCCCTCCCTCCCTCCCTATTCCTTTCTATTTCTCTCATTTTCTCTCCTCTCCTCTTCCTTCCTCTTCCTCTCCTCTTTGCCCTATTCGACCCTGCAAGGCTGAACAGGGCAGAGAGGAGCTAAGAGGAGGAAAGGAAAAGGGAGAGCATGAGGGAGGAGAGGAAGAAGGAGGGAGCGGAGAGGAGGAGGAGGAGGAGGAGGAGGAGGAGGAAGAGGAAGAGGAAAAGAGAGGAAGAGCCCCCCTCCAACGGGTCGATGATGAGAAGAGTCCCCCTCCCGCCAGTCGGAGTTTATCACCAACCGGAAGGAAAGTGGGAGGAGGGAGCAAAAAAGATTTGTGGGGGGTATTTTGAAGATTTTAATTTTTTTTTTATTTTTTATTTTTCTTGTATGTAGAGAGTAGAGGTGCACAAAAAATCCGTCAATCGGTTAAACTGATCCGATCCCATCCGATCCGCGGTTTTTTAACCGATCCGATGGTTAATGGATTGGTAACGGATTAGAAAAGTCCTAATCCATTAGTAATGGATTGGTGACGGATTTTATCCTTAATCCGTGGATTTAAACCGATCCAATCCGTTAAGATATATATATATTTATATAAAATATTAAAAAACATTAATTTCCATTCATCGTCTATCATTTAATCTCATTCTATCATCTCATTTTCAAGGGTTGTTTTAATTTGGATTTTGGTGTACCTGTATTGATGCACAACTGATATTAGATTGTAATGAGCTATCATTTTGTTGGCTAGACTTCCATCACAGTGGTAGACAAGAATGAAAAAGCATGGTTGTTCTCTAGATACAATAACTTTTAACACATTGTTAGACTACCATGTATAAAGCACATTATAAGTCATAATCCTTGTCACTTACTATCAACGGATTGAACAGATTTAACCGATCCGAACCGTTGATCCACGGTTCGGTTCGGATCGGTTTTAAAGGGCAATGGATCGGTGACGGATTATAAAACCATGAATCCGTAAGTAACAGTTTGGTGACGGATTTGGCTCAATCCGATCCAATCCGATCCGTGTACACCCCTAGTAGAGAGATAAAATTGCTGTTCATCAAGCATTTCTCTAATATAAGATGAAAATTATAGAATGACCCCATAGCGTTTGAAATGCCTTTGATCTAAAGACATGTTTCCAAACTACCACTCTCTCAGCCACAGGCACAACCCTCATGTGGGTTGGTTTAATTGTCATGTTGATGGGCTCGATCTATCTAAATCGTTATTTAAGATACCCAAGATAATCGAATTGTAAATATAAAGTTTGTCTTATTTAAAAATAATTTAACATTATGTTCAATATTTTATATTTTTTAAGAAACTTAATTTTAAATCTTTATTGTATTGAATTGTTTGTATTTTTTTGGGAATTGCTATATAAACAGCAATTCCATCTCTCTACACACAAAAGAAGAAAAATTAAAAATTAAAATCTCCATTTTATCCCCCTCCCTCCCTCCTCTCCCATCTCCTTTCCCTTTCGCTGGTGATAAAGTTCGGCCGACGGGAGGGGAGCTCTCCCTTCTTCTTTCTCTTCCTCTTCTTTTTCCTCTCCTTATTTCTCCTCCTCTCCCTCCGTCTTCCTCTCCTCTCCTCCCATCATATCATCTCCTCTTTGCCCCGTTCGGCCCTACGAGACCAAAACACTACAAGGCAAAACATAAGTGGTTCCGCCTTGTAGGGCCGAACGGGGTGGAGAGGATATGAGAGGAGTGGAAAATGTAGAGGAAGAGGGAGGGAAGGAGAGGAGATGAGAGGAATGGGGAGGGAGAGGAGAGGAGAGGAGGAGGAATATAGAGAGGAAAAAAAAAGGAGGAGGAATAAGGAGAGGAAGGACTTGTTTGGCAGCTCTACTCTTTTTCTCACAGACCCATTTAAAATAGAGCCATTAAAAAAAGAGCTAAACAAAGAAGAGGCTAAAATAAAAAAAAGTGTTTGGTAACACACGGATCTATTATAAATAGACTGTTTGGTATACCCTCTATTTGCTTACTTTTAGAGGGCTTGCCTCTTATTTGGAAGGGTAATTTATGTCATTATGTAAAACAAAAGAATATGGTGAACTTGTGGATTTCATTAAGGCATTGAAGTCTAAAAATATGAAAATAATTCCTGCACTAGAGCCAATTGCAAGATTGTTCTCTTCTCTAGAAAGGGTTGTTATTCTTAAAGGGAATTCAATTTTAGCGCAAGTCTGTTTGAAGTTTTTTTAACCCATTCAAGTGGCCTCACTGTTATTGTACTGCATGACATGTGCTGTGACGTTGTAAACACTAAAATAAAAATTAGCTTCAACATTTATACCCTCTATACACCTGAGACTGAGTACATTTCTTCAAGACTTCAACCATTAAGATTGACTTATTGGTGCTGATCAACATTACTATAGACAGTCCCACCCAATGAACTTGAAGAAAGTTACAACTAAGCATCGATTTAAAGTCCCAAACAAATCTCTACACTTCTATTAAGGTTTCTGAAAGAACTATTGTTGAAATTAAGCTTGGAGCATCCAGATGGAGAGGACATGAAGCGGGCGACATCACACAAAAAGCAATTTTTTTTTATTTTTTGCTAATTCTTTCTCCACTGCTTTCTGCACATCTGAAGCTTCCATTGCACTGCAAACTAACCCCACATCTGGGATGTTAACTTTCTTTACCTTCTTTGCAACTTCAACCTGCACGCCAAAAGTGTTTAAATTTGGAGAAATGTATGCTGATATCAGAACAGTAGTCCTCTTCACCATTAGAAACACAGGCCACATGTTCAAGCATTGACCAATTAAAAAACATGCAAGAGAAGAGTAGGTAACATGCTTGCATTGAGGGCTTTATGTGAATCCATCATGCAGTTAGACAAAGAATATAAATGCAAACTATGTTATAAGGCTTCAATGATAAAATGATCTAGAAAATGGTGAGCCAACTCCAAACAAAACCTAGCACAAAAACAAGTCTACACCACTTCATTACGGTTTGTACAGGGACGCCTCCTTATTACCTCCTTTAAAATGGATCCTGGACCAGACACTAAACTCAGTAGTGCACCACATGCCAGATTAGACTATAACTTAAATGTGATGCCATGAGAAGAGTAAATTAAACAAGGTGTGGCGTCAGATTACCCATTCTCCATTACATATAAAGGAACAGTTATAGCTTACTGCTACAAATGATGACAACTCTCCCCAAGCTAAACACAAATCAGCAATACTATGCCCTCACAAACTCATACACCAACCAGACAGGCCAGAGCACACAACCAAGAATTTTATTGCTACAACACCATGTATTTTCACATGTTGCATATTAAAAAAGGCCTATGCGCACAGGGCTTAAACCACGTGTTAAAAAAAGGAAAGACCCAGGCTTCTGTTTAGGTATGACCCATGCAACTACAACCAACTCTAGCCTCTATAAATCCCGCACATGACATAGAGAATGTGCACACGCCAATTTTACATCATCTGATGCCGCTGTAAGCAGATCATCGTCACTGAACATCTTTATACATAGAGCAAAATTTGTTTAACCGTGAATCAGAAAAGAGAAAAGATTTAACTTGCAAATGAAAACATGAAAGTGTACATATGGACAGACATCTGGTAAGAGAAAACATATGCAAAATAAAGACAATGGTTTGGAAAGGGGGATAACCCATTCTAACCAACAAGATATGATGCAACCGTTAGAAATGCAAACCTTGAATCTGTTTCCATCGGCACAGGCTTCTCTCCCAAATCAGGAACAACATTTTCTGCCCTAGAAGCAGAAGCATCAGCAGTACCTTTGGCATCTTGCATATTAGTGTCACTGTCACCTGTGTTCGTCGAAAAAGGTGGAACACCATCATTTGGAACTTCACCTGTGTCCATTTTTGTTTCTCTTTTGTTGGCTCCTTCACAGTTGTTACAAGAATCTCAATTTCACCGAAATAAGCACAAAGAAAAGGTTCACAGAGAAAGAGAAGATAGAGTGAAACTGTAATAGAAAAGAGAGTTTTGTGCAACTCGTCAAGATCCCACACCACATGTCACGATCAAAAGTTAACAACTAGTCACATACTGTATATGATCTAATATTCGATGGTAATAGCAATGCACTCACATCAACATAATGAACATCAACAGAAAAACATTAGGCCTGAAATTACACGGCCTTGACACAGGGTATAGGACTTCCCTTAGGGAATGCAACAGTGATTGCTGATGACCACCAGCTCCATCATGTGCATGTGCTTCAGGTGCAAGGCCTTTCTTGAACAAGGCAATTGAGAATAGAAAATGCTCATTGACCTTTTGGGAAACAAAATTCAGCCACAAATAATTAACATTGACCTTTCTTGAACAAGGCAATTGAGAATAGAAAATACTCATTGACCTTTTGGGACATCCATCAAGTTTACAAAAATCACAACACATATCCATCAAGTTTCTATTACAGCCATTATCACAACCCATTCATAAAATGTAGAATAACAAAACATGAAGAAACACATGATTAAAAAGATTTATCTCGCCAAATAGCATCTGCAATTGAATTCCTCTTGGCATCCATCTCTGTCCTATCTGTAATATCAACATTATAAGCTCCCATATCTTCTGGAACATTACTATTTTGCTCCACTTCGGCATTTTCACTAGAAAATTGTAAAAATAATTGGTCTTCCATATGCTCTTTTCTAATGAAATTATGCATTGCCATTGTAGCAATTACAATATTTCGTTGTACACGAAATGGGAAAGGAGCCATCCGCTTGAGGATAGGAAATCGAGCTTTTAATACTCCAAAGCTTCGCTCAATCACATTCCTCAACGATGAATGTAATCTATTAAAATATTCCTCTCTAGTACGAGGAATAGCAGCACCTTGAAAATCTGGAAGCCAATATCGAACGTTCCGAAATGGAGAAAGAAACCCTCGCATGTTTGTATAACCAGCATCAACCAAGTAATATTTACCTAAAGAGAATTAAATACAATTCATAAAAATTAATACTTGAATAAAATTTTGTATCATACATCTGATGAGATTAAAATCAGTTTAAATGCTTTATTACCAGGTGGAGCATGTGGAAACTTTAGCCTTTCATTAGAGATTGTGCTTAGGAGAATTCGTTGATCATGAGCTGTACCTTCCCATCCACATACCACATAGGTAAAGAGCATGTCAAATGAGCATACTGCCATTACTTGTTGCATGCAATCTCCCTTTCTACATCTATAAGGGATTTGTTTCTCTGGTTGGATAATGGCATGCACAAGAGTTCCATCTAGAGCACCAATACAATCCTAGAAAAAATTGTGAACATAAAAAAAATTTATAATATATAAAGTAAAGAAAACAAAGTTACCTATAGTATGGAAAGAGAGTAATACCTTAAAATATGGCTTAAAATGTGGATTCAAGAGGATTTCTTTTGGCACTATATCTAGTGGAGGTGGCTTTATCATGTCTTTGGCAAATAGCATCATTGCTTTCAACACCTGACGAAAGTGTCTATGAATAGTTTCTCTTGAGTGTTGAAATCTATCTTGTATCACTCTGTTTGTATGGGCATGTGCAATGACCATCATAAATATAGCCAACTGCTCCTCCACAGGTACATATTTGCTGTCTTTCAGGAACTTCTTTTCTCTAAAATACATGCATAAACGCCGAAACACATGTTGTTCCATACGTAGTAATTGATGATAGATGATGGGGTTACCATTCATAATGATTTGGACATGACCATATCCGGTTAGGATCGAGTTCCTACATGGTTCCTTAATTAAGCATCGTTGTCGCTTTTTGTACAGCAACATGATAAGTAATATTATTTTTTGAAGTACTATTGGATCCATGTGCTCTGTATGTATCAAACAAAATATAACAAATCATTCATTCATAGTGGATATGACAAATAATATCAATTAAAATATTTAGAAAAATTTCATTCATAGATAGTTTGACATAACATCAATGTCTCAACCCAAAATAATATCAAGCCATGTTTCCAAACAACAAAAGAGAGCCATAACATTCATAATCATCAACCTATCAACTAGATACCACTAACACCTCCATATGCATTCCCTCTCTCTTTTTCCATTTGAGATTTAAGCCAATTCATCCTACCTTCATTTGACCTAAGTCGCATCCAAATCGTTCTTTTCTCCTTAACCTCAAAACAATTAAGAGCAGCTGCATACAATGGGCTACTATCAGTCAGTTCGGGCATGGCATGCAATAAGTCAATACATTCACCAATGGTATCTCCTTCAATTTGAACAAAAGTAGTAGATAACTGATTTGATGCTTTTATTGATGTAGCGAGCTCCATTATGCATGTGTCAATTGCATCATTACTCTTCATTGATTGCTTTTTAGAAGGCCTTGGTCTCTTTCGCCTAATATTTGCCATCAAGACATCTGTACCAACCTCACTAGCAACTGAGTCTTCTGGCATGGTGGACTGTGGGGTTCTAAGGTCTGGGGATGGAGTATCATCATAATGATTCAAGTTAAGAGAATCAGAATCCATATCCATTGTAATATCTTCAGACTGACCAGCCATTACCGGAGCCCATTTATCATCACCTCTAGCTGAAGTACTGTCACGACCCGAGCCCAGAATTCGGGGGTTAGCGAAAAGCTAAACCGGTGACACACGTACTCCCGTGCACGTGAATCCAAACCCAGTCCAGATGCGCGCACACAAGGGATTTAACACGTGCGAACTAAGCGTACGCGGAAGCTGTACATATCATAGCAAGCAGCAAAGGAAAAAAAAAATAGCGGAAGCCAAAACAAAAGCGAAACGGAAAAGACAAGATAATTACAACTGGAAAACCAAATACAAGTCTGAGTACACGACAAAATAAAGATGTACAAATATACAGAATACAAAGTCCAAAGTGCCAAATACAAAATCCCAAAACCAAAACTCAAAACAGAGGGCCACTGATATGCATGCACACACTCGGCAGAGGTGATCAGGCCCACTCTGCCAAACCGGAGGGTGCCTCTACACTCGGCCCTGCAGCCTCCTCGACCGCCGGGGAGCTGGGCAAGGGATCTGTGCCTGCAACACCACAGACAACACAAATGAATACAACGATCCAGCAAATATAAGTAACAGGGATGAAACACTCATAGTATCAAATAGAATAATGACAGAAGATTAAATACAGAGTCCATCTTAGTATGCTAAGCAAATCGTGCATAGAAGTAAAGCATGATAATTGAATCAAAGCAGAGAAAAACTGAACTAAGTGGCTACTACGTTAACCATATTCTCTCCAATAGAGAGCAAAGCAGAGCAGATGAGAACACCACTGACCGGGCCAAGGGTACAAGTGGGTCTCGGTTTCCTGGGTGCCGGGGTCCTAAGACAAAGCGACACTGCAGTTATACAGAGATACAGAGATCTAAGCCAGAGGTAACCCCGTCGGGCATCCTAAGGCTGAGGCTGAGTAGAGCCAGACTAATACCAATCAAATCAGATCCATAGAAAGGGAGATTATCCGCTTTGGACTTACCGATGACAAAGACCGGATCTTATCCTCACGTATTAACCTCTGGGTAGAGCCACCAGGGAATACCCAAAATCAGAGATAGACAAAGCCAACAAAGCATAATATTACGTCAAAGCACAGCATAGATCAAGGCTTAGTGCAGAACGAAGAATAAAACAGTTATACAGACGAAAGCAAAATGACTGCGGAATGCATATACAAAGATTGGCAGAACAGAGGGCAAAACCATATACAATATGCAATGCGTCTCAGATTAATACGGAGTCAAGGTTCATTACAAGCCAATACTAATATAGTTGTTCACTGTCACTAACCGTGCATGTTGATGTAGTTTTAAGTTATTCAATGCACCGTTGCCATCAAAGTGTTGCAATGAAATCCTCATGTGCACCGAAGTCCCTTAAACCAACACCCATGGGGAGGTGCTTAACAGTGATCAACGCTCACATGAATAAGTCACAGCCTAACAGACTCTTCATGCGATCCAAAGAATCCATTGGGCCTGTTTACACGGGTGGTTAACCTGTAATTGCGCCCTACAAGTCTCACCATTATCCTAAGTTATATTTCAGAATTGCCATGCCTAACGGTTTAGCCATGAGGGACCTATGGTTGAGCCGAAGACATCTTACGCTCTCGTCGTAATATGCACTACGGCTTCACCTTGGTTCCATTCAAAACACAGCTAAACTGGTCATCTTCCACCTCTGATCTGATACTTTTTTCGACTGGGCTACAGTCAGTATACGGCTTAGCCGTAGACCAATCCACGGCTTAGCCGTAGCAATTCACGGCTTAGCCGTAGCCACACCGTAGGAACACTGTCTCTGGAAAGTTTCGACTGATCAGAGATTTAATTCACGGCTTAGTCACGGTTGGGTCACGGCTAGCTTACGGCTCAGCCGTAAGACAATTTACGGCTCAGCCGTAGCCTAGCCGTAGAACAAAATCGAAATTTCAAGTCTCTGGAATGTGAGCCGTAGAAAGTTACGGCTTAGCCGTACAATACAGAACACGAATTCGGGATAGTTACAGAAACTGAAATTTGGTACAGAAGCTTAATAAAACAAGTTACAGAGGTTCCAACTTCACAAAAAATGGCTGTAAAACATTCTATACAAAGAATAAGAGAGAATCAAAGCAATCAAACAAAACACCCATATGTGTTATCAAAGCCTGTACTTATACTTGCCTCAAAGCTCTATCAAACCACTGACTCAAGCTCCAAATCAACTAAAATCAAAACAAAGCAAAGCAAATGACAAATCCATGAGCATGCACAGAGAGAGGAAGAGATGGGAGATCAAATTGGAGAAGAAACACAAAGAACCCACTTACCAAAACGAGGACAGATATGAGAGAGAAGAAACCCAAGTCACACTCACACCAACCAGACGTGAGGAAGAGAAAGAAGTAAGAAGAAGAGAGAGATGGACGTGGAGGGAGCTTCTCCTGGAGATCTCTCTTACATGCAACGGTGAGGAAATAAAATGAGCAGGAGAGAGAGACACCTGGGATATGACTCATTTATATAGATTTGGAAGTTTAAAACAAGAGCCAATGAGTTTAAGCTATTTACAGTTTAAGTCACACGAAGGTCCAACTTCTCCAATTGACTCCGAACGGATCTGACACAGTTACGAAATATAACGAGCTCAACAAAATACACGTGCTGACACCAAGATGATGCAAATATGATGCACTCAAAGCAAAAGCGAAATTACGAAAAAGGGCTTAGAACTACCTATTTTAGGTCAGAGGTTGCTCAACTACCTATCCAAGGCCCAAAACCAAGTCCAAAAGAATAAAACAACAAAAACACACACTAATGAGCCACTAATCCGGCTCAAAGAGGATCGGAGCGTTACAAGTACCATCAAATAAAGCAGCCATCTCTTCAGGAAAAGGAAGGGGCTTGGACTTAAATACTTTGGCATCTTTATGTGTCTACAATAAAGTTTAATAATAATGGTCAAAGGCTATCACTTGTTTTGTAAATGTTAAAAAAAACTAGAAATTATATATACCTTTAGGTATTCGATCCATCTGTCTTGTTCCATCTCCACACAACCTGTATGTGGATTAAAGCCTATGCCAGTTTGACTTGTCAAGTGCAACCAGGCATTGTATAATTTTTTCAAATGATCCAATTGATTCTTTAGTTGCTTTTAGTTGAAGTTGTGTTTTGTCCTAAGATTATATTTTTCTATAATCACTTTCCATGCCTTTGAGCTAAACTGCACACCGGGGCGACCACCGGATTTAACTTGTTCTAAACAAACATCAATGAGACATTTTCTCATACTATCAGACCAATGCGCACGATCAATGTCATCTGTTTCTTTCGCCTTTCCCTTATCCGACATTATAACTACATTCAACCACACAAAAAACATAAGAAAAAGTAATGATCAACTACCTTCATTTTGTAGAAAATGGTCAACAAAGAACATACCGTGAAAATCATTTTGGAGGACTAGAAAAGCACTGACGGGCACATAAGATAGTGGAAGGTACATTTTACTGTAGTGTATTCTTTAATACATAAACATAAACATGTATGAAGCATGTTCCAAAAAGAAAGAATATCATCAAAATGCTCCGAAAGGACTCAAAGCAGTGTGCAAAGTACAAACCCAAAGCTTCTCAACGAATTTACATCTCCCAATTTTGAATTGTTCAGCCATATAAATGGATTACTAGAGATCAATATAGTCCTAATCAGTGAAAACTCTCATTTATATCATCAGCTCCACCAGATTCCCCATCTTCTACCCTTTCCCAGTTTGCCATCTGGTCTCATTTCACTCATCTTACCTTCCAATATTTCCACCACTTCCTCTTAATGTCTCAACGTCTAATTGCTGCTGGAATTAAGAGAGGGAGCTTTCAAAAACTGCCTTTCATACTATCAACATAGTGCACTGTATAGAATTGTTTCTAACATGGTCTGAACTCTAGAGAGTTATCACTCTCTATCCACCCACACACAGATTACATTAAAATAGTAAACTTTAATTATAAAAAGACAATTAAATATAGAAAGCCTTAATGCTATTTCTTCTTGAATTTTGACTGAATTTGAACCAACCTAAACAAATCTAGCTGGAACTCATTAAGGACACAGTTCTCACTGAGTCAATTACCAGACTCAGCTGTGACTTCACCAACTCAAAAAGCAGAACTTCACTTTGAAGATATATATAAGAAAAACTAAAAATGGAAAGACATAAATCTCAGTTCTTTACATGTGTTCCAAAGTTCGCCTATCCATAGATGATTAAATTAGGCAGAATTCTTACTCAAAATACAACAACAGATAGGGAGAACTATAGTAACTGAAGCAAGGAAACATGGGATAGACTCAAGGTCCATCAACAGACCCGACCATTCAGCAAGCCCCATCTCAGTTGAACCATGGTAATATAAATAATAACAAAAAAGAGGGTTTTTTAACTGTCTTAAGCCACTGTTGAAGGGAACATGGAATGATCTCAGAATCTAGCCGCAGTCTGAGATTGTTGACCAAATAGGGACCAATGCAGATAGGAATTGTTCTAAACAAAAGCATGTTCCCGGTTTGCTTATCTACAAATATTAAAGTAACACAATGCTCAGTAAAAACAAACCGAAATAGGAACAAAAGCAAAAACAAACCCAAATAGGAATTTGCCCCTAAGGGGTAAAGGACGTTCTTAGCTAGAGAAGCTCGACTGGGATCCTTCCCCTCAGTTTGGCGAGCACACCCTTACTTTTGAGGCAGCCCAAGAATCCCATCTTAGCACAAATAGACAGTTTCTTTATGCATCCCTTAAACCAAAATAATCCCCACAAGTGATGGCCCTTTGAGAATCCAAACGATCAAAAGGGAAAATGAAAGAAATTAGGGTTTGAGAAGAAGAGAACACGCACAATCTTCTTAACCCTTTCCATCCATAAACCTCAAAGGCACAGTCCCAAACCCACACGAAATCAACTCATAGAAATTCCAAACCCTAGGACTCCTTCCATCGTCAAGAGCCCTAATCGAAACCCACCTTTGTGCGCTATAATTGATAGAAAAAATTAAGAGAAAGAGAGATCAGGAAGAAACATACCTGCTATGTGTGTTCGTTTCTCCTTCCTTTGTTGTCTCGAGCGCCTGTTTCTCTCGTCTCTCCAAACGGAACGAGCGTTCTCTTCTCTGCTCCTCTCTGTTCTCCAAACGAAAACGAAACAAGATGGAAGGTTACGAAGGGCGTGAGACGTTCGGTATTTATTTGAAAGGATATTCGGTGCCAATAAAACACCGTCCAAGGGTAATTTGGTCATAAAAATTGCCTCCGCCTCTTTATTTTTTAGACGCAAATCCTCTATTTCTCGTGTGTGGGATTGAGCAGTGTTTGAAATTTAGAGGATTTGCCTCTTAATGCCTGACTTGGGTAGAGGGAAAAATTGGGAACCAAACAGTCTAATTTTTTAAACCTCTATATACTTTAGAAAATTAGAGGAGTAGAGGGACCAAATAGAGATGCCAAACATTACCGAAGAGGGAGAGAGGGAGAGCCACCCTTCCTCCCACCGACTAGACTTCATCGCCGGCCACAAGGAAAGGGGAGGAGCAAGGAGGGAGGGAAAGAAATATGTGGAAGGTAAAATGGGGAATTTAATTATATATATTTTTCTCTTGTGTGTAGAGTGTTTTTTTTTTTCCAAATAGCAGTCCTCATTTTTTTTAGAAGTAACAAAAGGAAAAACTCATTTGAATCAATGTCTAGAAGGGCGAGCTTTGATACATCAGCGTTGCAACATACTGCATCGTCGAGTACAACCAATAGCACTAATTTCAAATCAGGATTCACATGTTTTTAAGACTCTGGAGGGATTTTCATGTTTGCCCTTCTCAATTATAAAAGACTCTTCTCAAAGTTTTTAGTTTTTATCCTCTATTGTCAAATAATAATAGTGTTTAGACCCTATTATCTTTCTCTATAATGTTTTCCCACATAAATATAAAATGGGCCCCACCTCTCTAATGCTTACATAAACTCGGCCCTTACAAATAGAACTCGCTTTTCATTTTTTTATTACTATTTTTTAGAAGTTTTTATTTTGTTATTATTGCTATAATTCTTTTAAAGGGGCTTTGGCCATTGATAAACTATCTACAATTACTACATTTTTTTAGATAATATAGTAAAAAAATCAGAGGTTAATAAAATACTTAAAATCTCCTACTTAAGTAAATCTTTTAGTATATCTTATAACTAAATTTAGTAATTTAATATTTTAGTAATCTTATAACTAAATTTAGTAATTTAATCTAAGTATTTTTTTTCTTAACTTGCCCGCCCTGCCCTGCCTTGCCACTCCCCTCCCCTATAAAAAAAAGTTCTAATTCATTGGCATAAAGTGTTTGAGTCCAGCCCTAGACTTACTTGGTGTATGTATCTGTGCTTAAGGGAGTAGGCCTGTTGTATACAAATATGATGGTGGTACCCATGTGTGAACAACAAATCTTTTGATAGGAGAGGAGGAGAGTGCAAAGTAATTTAAAAAAACCTATAGATTAAATTGCTAAATTTAGTGACGAAATATATTAAATTTTGTATATTTTGCTCTTTAAAATGTATTAATTTTAGAAAGTTAACCCTATAAAAGAATTAACACAAATAAAAAAATATGAAGATTTCTAAGAACTAGTAATAAAAAAATAAAAATAAAAAGAGAAATTCAATTGTCACATAAGAAATATGAGGCTAAGGCCAATCAACTTCAAGATACAACTTAGATGAGAAACAAAAATGCTGTATTAAAAAATAGTCTAGGTCATTTAAGGTTGAACTCATGAGAAATTTATCACAATGCTCAATGAAGTTATTTACAAAAATTTGAACATCTCAAAATAGTTGAGGTCCTCACAAAGTTTTGTTTAAATAGGATTTTGGCTACTTTCAAATTGATCACTTATAAAAGACCACAATCAAATACTATAGCAATTTTTAGAATTTTATTGGTCATATTAATCGTCACGAGTGCCTTAAAAACAGGGATGTCATTCTCACGCATTTTTTTGAATTTTAGATTTGAATTATCAATGGGTCACATATGTACTTGGCTCTATCAAGCCATTACTTGGCTGGTGGCTCGTAATGCATTTAGTTGTGTCAAGTTAATGGATCAGAAATCAATAACAAATGCATTGGGATCTATACGGCAAAGTAAATGTGGTATCTTCATGCCATCATTCTAAAACATATTTAACAAGAAATTACAAAAAAGGGCTTAAGTTATTGGTATATTTCAAAATAGGATTAAATTAAAAATACATTTCGAATAGGCTTTAAGTTTTCCAAATGTATTCAATCAAAGACATCTAGGAAAAATGGGTATTCTCTAGTGATGTCTCCCTTTTATTTTTTTTCAAAAAATCCCAAAAATGCCCTTAGGCTTTTAAGTAAAAAAAAAAAAAAACACACAAAAGGCAGTCGTCCTTGGTTATTTACACAATGCTAAAAAAACCCAATCCTTAAGTTGCCGTATAATCTTTTTCATTAGCTAAGCATATCAGTCAATCTTGCATAAATGAAGAACTCCAACATTTTTTTTCCTTCACTAGCAAAGCGTATCAGTCAATCTTGCATAAATGAAGAACTTCAACTTCAATATTGCCCAAAAAATCATTGCTTACACGTGAGTATTCTCATCATATTTCTACACAACAGGCGTACTACCTTGGGCTCAGACACATACACCAAGTAAGTATAGGGTGGGACTCAAATGCATTATGCCAAAGAGTAAGGACTTTTTAATAGGAGAGAGGAGGGACAAGGCAAGTTAAGAAAAAAAGACTTAGATTAAATCGCTAAATTTAGTGATGAAATATACTAAAAGATTTGTTTAAGTAGGGGATTTTAAAGTATTTTATTAACCTTTAATTTTTTAACATTCTTCTCTTTAAAAAATGTATTAATTGTAGATAGTTTAACAATGTTTAGAGCCCCTTTAAAAGAATTATAACAAAAATAAAAAAATTATGAAAATTTATAACAAAAAAAATAGTAATAAAGTGAGATTTATTTATAAGGGGCAAGCTTCCGTAAGCATTAGAAAAACATTAGAGAGAGATAATGGAGCCCAAACATTATTATTATTTGACAAGAGAGGTTAAGAACTAAAAACGTTGAGGAGAGTCTTTTATACTGAAGCCCGCCCCATGTCTAGAACTTCTCAAATTTTCTCATTTTCACAAAATTTCCAATATAACTTTCATTTTACACGATAAGTTTACATGTACTTTTTTTAATGACGTGAGTATCTCATGGTAAAATCATCTACCTATTTGTAGAACGATATAACAAATTGAAATAGCTCTTTGACAACGATTCAGAATCTGTTTGTGCAGCCGCATGCTCCGCGAAATGGGTGGAGACAAGGAAATTCCAACGCCTTCCTTGACACCATTTGGTGCAGGGCAGAGTCTAAGTGTCGTAAAACGCTTTTAATGCTTACTTTCTTCACTAGAGGGCATTCCAAATGTTATCTATGAAGCCAGTAGGAATACAAGTTCTGGGGTAGAGGAAACTCAAATGATAGAAGATGATTTGAGGCTCTTGTAGAACCAGCTTGAGATCCATTAAAACCCTTCCTCACGCATGTTTTCATGCCATTTATGTTTACCATACTCTGATGCTCGTTCAACCTTGTTCACTATTGCATTGGACTTCAACTATTCTACGCCAAAAAAAAAAAAAAACAAGAACACTTCAAGAATCCGAGGGATCCATCTAAGAGGGTTCCACAAAGGCCAAGAATACGAGTCTAGGCTGAGTCCACGTATATGCTATATATATGATTAGTCTGCTATAGGTGATTAGTCATGTCTGAGTTATGGCCCTGGTTTGTAGTGGACCTGGTCCATATTGCTTTGTCATATACATATTATTTGGTTTAGATCCATCCACCCATCTGGCCTCAAGTTTGGGGCACCCACTGGCATCGTTATTGTCACCATCCTTCGCCGATTTCACCACATGTACCACCTGGTTGCATCTCACTTGAGTGACCAGCCCAATGCACTGTATCATGGATGTGCATGCAAAGCCTTTGACCATGGCCCCTCGGAACCTTTTATGAGTTGTAGACCAAAACCTAAAAGTATGTTGGAAGTAAGATCACCACCACCTTTACTTCCTGTTAAATTTTGTACATTTCTAAGACCCTGAAACAACTACAAGTGAAGAATAAAACCTTGTATACTTAATGAATATTTTCAAACTATTACATTAGGGAAGAAACATCAAAAGTGATTTAAATACCTGTCAAGAAAAGCGATTAACTGATAGCTTTGCACTTATCGTGGATGGTAAAAGTTCATGAAAGAGGGAGGAGAGTACAAACAGTAACACACAGCGGGCAGATACAAAAGTATTGCAGATTCCACCTTTCAATCACAATAAGAACCAAAAATAAATTCCAGTGAAAACAAATTACACAGAGAGTACACTAAAACCCGCATTGGGCGCTCCTTGGTTCAATGGTTTGCTTCTTTTGAATGATGAAAGAACATGCCCAATCAGCTATCATCGAAGGGGCAGTAACCACATTGAAAGGCCAATCTCAGATGTTCCAGCATCCGATATCTGTGGCTTTCCTGTTCTTCACCTAACCACTAGCTCGTAAAGAGTTACAGGTAATTAGATTTAAAAGCAAACTGAGGACAGGGCAACCCAGTTCGAAGGAACCAAACAAAAATTGACCAAAAAAAGAACTTGCAAGATCCATCTATCATTATCCCCCATCCATCAGGGAGCAGGAAAGGCAGCCTTCAAGAATACACAAAGTCCGATTACATATTTTGGATAATAGAAATTCCCTCATCAAATGTTCCCTTTTCTGCATCTGACTGAACAGTCCTCATCAACAGCGCCCACTTCAGGGGGCAGCTACAAATTAGCACTACAACCCACTAAAATGGTCATTGTATATTAAAATTAAGCAAGCCAACCTTGAATCAGAATAATTTGCCCCAACAAATGCCTGGAAAGTAAAATCAAGAGTACAATGTAGTTGATAACCCCTCCAGCTAAAAACAAGAAAAGAAAGGGGGAAGAGCCTAGTCAAAACTAAGCAATGATACATGCAGGTTTTCTTTCCTCAAGTTCATAAAAATCAAATAACCTATAAATTTGGGTACTCAAATGGACCTTCAACGATTCATTAACAAAGTGCTCTTTATAATAATAGCTTCTAATCAAACTAGCGCTTATCAAATATTTAAGAATCACTGCCATCGTCAGGGTATGGAATCTGAGTAGTTGGTAGAAGCAGCAATGACCAAATCATGTCACCAAATTTCCCTTCTATCAAAAGCTTCTGTAGTCAAACACCTGCATTAGAAAAGAAAAATCTACTTCATATTCACCTTTAAAGGGAAAAAATACTTGGATGGTTTACAAATAAATAAGATATAAAAAAGTTGAGAGAAATCTTTTATGAGTTTCCCAAAGAAAAGGTAAACAAAGCCACTTTAGAGATTAATTAATGGGCAACATTTTCCAAAACACCATGTTGATGGCCAACTTATACATATCAATGCTATAGTCAGTGCTTCATGGAAATCATTAAAATCATGCAAAAGCATAGAGTTGGTCGACACAATGAAAAGAATACGAGTTACTGTACCCTGTTGCAGGAAACAAAGTAGAGATAAAGGTAACGAACCCAATAATGGCTGCAAATTCTGATATATAGGAAAGAGAAATGCTAGCAACGGAGTAGGTATAGTGGTAGACAAGGATTTGAAAGAAAAGATTGAGAGGGCAAAGAGATGGGGTTATGGACTAATAACAATTAAACTAGTATTAGAGTAAGATATAGTATATATTATTACTGAAGTAGGATCAGATGAAAGTGTTAAGAGATGAGTTCATAAGAAATAATGCATGGTTTAATATGAGAAAATAGTGAAAATATTTTCCTAGGAGAAGACTTAAATGGACATGTAGAAAAGGATGATAAAGGATATGAGAGAGCTCATGGATGAAAAGGATTTGGAGAAACGAATGAGTTAGGAGACACTCTTTTGAAATTTGGATTGGCATTGGACTTTGTAAAAACAAACAACTACTTTAAAAAACAAAGAGAAGTATTTACTTACCTATATGAATAACTAATACAAATCAAATAGACTTTTTTCTACTAAGAAAACATGACCGACTAGCATACATGACTATAACATAGAAAACATAACTGACTAGCTTGTGGGCTATAACATTATTTGTAGAGAGAGAGTTTGACCACACAACCCAGGGTAGTAAATTTAGAAGTAAAAAGAGTTGCAATGGCGGAACCAGGAAAATTTCCTTGGGGGACTACTATGTCATAAAAAAATAAAACAAATCTTACGGCCACATTTGGAAAAATATATACATTTTTCCATAAAATATAGGGGATTTCTGAAATTTTTGAGGTCATCCTGCCCCCCCACCTTCCCCCTGCGAACCCAAAAATAAATAAATAAATTCTGCCCCTGAAGATGAGGAGTGGTAACTAAGACAATGTGCGAGAATTTGAAAGGGAAAAGGGCAACAAAATTTAACATAAAATGATCAAGGAAGGGGAATGGAAATTAGAGGCAAAAAATATGGTGATGCAGAACCAAATTGCAAACTATATTGGAAAGTTTGAAAAAATGTGCTTAGAAAACAAAATACAAAAAGACTTCGATAAAGAAACTTGGTGATGGAATGAAGAGGTCTAGTAAGCTGATTCAAGAAAAAAGACATTGCAACAAAGTTTGACAAGGAACTACAATTCAAAAATTATGAAATGTAAAAGAAAGCAAGAAAGAAGTTAAGAAAGTAGTAAGTGACGCAAAGTCCAAAGCATATGATGACCTATATAATAAGTTGGAAACAAAAGAAGAAGAAACATATTTTCAAGCCCAATGGAAAACAAGCAGGAACTTAGATAATGTCAGGGGCTTAGATAATGTTAGGTCTACAAAAAGGGACAACCAATTAGTTTCAATTGAAGAACAATGATATTAAAGAAAGGTGGAGAGTTTTCTTTTATTTATTTATTTATTTATAATCCAGCTATCTCCCACCCCAGCCAAGCTAGGAGCCTTTGGACTTGAGCCTAAGGGCGTAATCCATAGGGGCACACGCAAACCCTCCTATCCATATGCACTGGGTAAAACATTGGGAGGTGGCCAATGAGGGTGCGTGTCAAACACAAGACCTCTCCACTTCCTGAGGCGTCGAGTTCTGTGGACTGTGGAGAGAATATTTTGATAAACTTTTAAATGAAAAATTTATGAGAGGCTTAGGAATGAAAGAATAGCATTTTTGTCAACAATACACACCTACTATAGAATTAGGATAGCGTTGGCAACAATGAAAATAGGAAAGGCCACAGGGCCAGTTGGCATTCCGGTAAGGGCAAAAATAGATTAATTTGGCCAATGGCATTCCGGTAAGGGCAAAAATAGATTAATTTGGCCAATCATGTGTTGCATCATATGTCAAGTAGGCATAGATTAATTTGGCCAACATGTGCCACATATCAAGCAAGACCTACTACTGCGCTTAAAAAAAATTAAAGTGGATTAATTTAGCCAACATGTGCCACATATCAAGCAAGATCTAATACTGTGCTTAAAAACAATTAAAGGATGCCTCAATGAAAGATAGAACCATGATCAGAAAGCTAGAATGAAGCAGGACTTGGTCAGGTCAACAAAGAGAGATATTTGGAAGGATTAACCCAATAACAGTGACAACATCAAGCCACCACAACCAAACATAGATTAATTTGGTCAATCCTGTGACATCTAATGCCCATGGAAATGCATAAATGACAAGGATTGCAAATAAATCAGAGACAATAACTTACATGCAAAATCGCAGTGTAACAAAGAATACATTCCTAAATAGGGATCATTGGTACAGCCACATATCAGTAATAGGAAAGGCAATAAGTCTGTTTTTTTTTTTAAGGGTAAAAATTGTATATCATAAGAATTGAGATGACATATTTCCAAATTTTAGTAATGATTAACAACAATGGAAATAAGAGTTATATTATAAGACACATAAGCATAATAAGCATCAACACTCTCCTCTGCAAGACAATCAGCACCACTAAAGACTTGAATAAAAAATATTTGCATGACGAGCAGCTTCCACATTTCCTCTATCCATCCACAAAATACTCAAGGATAGTCACATGATAAGCATACCCAATTACCCATCATACTGCACAAATGAAACATTTACGGCCAAAGATTTGGATGCACCCAACACACAGCACAAATTTAATGTCCAATGTAATCTTTAACCACAACATTCCTGTGGGGACCAGTAGATATGCCAAATTCAAGTTGGTCCATAATTACCACTAGAACTCATGTAAGTCAAACTTCGACAGTCCAACCAACAGTGGTTTCCAATAAGTGACAATGGTGAGAATTGATATTTTTTCCTTAAAACATTTCTAGCTGCCCATATAAAGGGCACTACGTGATACCCCTTTGACTTCTCCAGCTAAGGTTCACGAAATGATCCCTGCCTAGATGACTCTTAAACAACAAAAGATTCTCCGGAAAGATAGTCATTTATTTCCTCACAAACTATCTCCACATTGACAATATTAATTAATCAAATAGCATGTTTAGACATTGAATCTCTATCCATCTGGAAATTGTAAGGTCTGCATACTATCCCATCCACAAATTGTGGGAGTATCTGTCCTATCGACCCAAAGTTTGTACTCCAATTTGGATATCCAGCTCTACTGATTCACTAGTTTTTCTGACCTATTGCTATTTCATTTTAAAATAGGTCAGACAACAACATGTCACCCACTAATCATGCAGATGTCTGACCACTTCGTAGAGAAAGCATACCATCAAACATATTACAGTGAATCCACATACCACTGTTTCATAAATGTGCACACTTGATACCTCAATTTCAGAGAGAGAGAGAGAGAAGAAGATGCATAATCCATACAAGCAATTTAACATAAATGGACAATAACCAAGATTTTTTTTTTTTTTGACTGGTGTCAATGACCAAGATTAGCTAACCTGAACCCAATGGACGAAACCGTGTGATGGGAATTTCTTGCAATTCTTGTCGCATGCATAACCATTCACCAAGCAAAGCCATCACTGCAAAGCCAGTACCATTCACAATCCACCAAGTGATTGAAGATGGCCAGCCACCATATAAGATGCATATAAAAAGATGGATGAGGTACAGAGTGGCTGAGAAATCTAAGCACTTTTTAGCCCTCTTAATCAGATGAAGCGTATATCCTGCCCTGCTCAAGCCAAAGAAACAGCGCATATCATTAGGTTTGATTTATTTACCTATATTTACCAGATTCAGGTCATAACTCGTAGCAGTGTAAAAAAGTCAGATCTCAAAGAGCAAATGCTAGAATGCTTACCCCGCAAGCGCGCTGAGAATAAATGAAGAAATTATGCACCAGCCAGTGACTGTAGAAGCAGTAAGAGTTGAATAATCAAAGAAATACATGAGGCTCATCCTCGACACGCGAAGCCCAACAAGAATGGACAGAAACAGTCCAAGAGTTATGTAGTATAGACACTGAAGGCAAACAATCTGGGCGACGATGAGCCATGGATCCCATACCACCGCCCCATAGAACATGACTCTCACCCCCCCTTCTTTTCTGAATTGCCCTCCTCCTCCCACAATCGTCGCACGCAAATTCTGTGAATCCCACTCCTCCTCCCCTAACTTCCTGCAATCAGATTCCCTCAATTTCCTTCCCCCTCTTCAAAGATCTCCAAATCCCAACTTCAAGATCTAAGAGGGCAACACCGCCACCATCATCATCAAAGCCTTATCAAGCTCCAAGATCTAACAAATCCCTCTTTTGATTCACAGATCACATACAGACCGTGCAAGAACATGAAACGGACAGAGAATGACGGGAACGAAATTCCAAACCCTACGGAGAGAATTGAAAACAAAAAACAAAAAAAAAACCCTAGCTTTTGCGATTGGTTGATGACAAAGAAGACCTGATTGGAGTGACGGATTGGAAATATTTCATGGATTGAGAGTTGAAAATCGAACCTTTTCACGAGATCGGAGTTGAGAGGATGGAGATTGAATGGGGAGTGAGGATGACGGAGGATGGTGGAAACGGGAAAGTAAAGGTGCTTTTTCGGGGGAACTTTACTAGCCCCGGAATACTGTAAAGACCAAAATGCCCTGGCATGTTAATCGATTGAATCTCGCTTGCTAGCCGGCTTGTTTCCAAATTCGACCACACGAGCGTGTCCTCGCAGAAGACACCGCTTTTGATTATTAATTAAAGAGATAATAGGGATACAATGAGTCGTTTACTAAGTTATCACCAAGTTTTTTTTTTTTTTTTGGCAAGTTTAAATGATTCGCATGTGTATATCTAATGTGAAAATAGCTTTGTTTTCACAACTGCATCTCTTATTAATTATTCTATGCCACCTATTGTGATGATTTATTTTCACATATGAGCTTCCAAATTTGTTAATTATTATTTTTTCATTCCTATAGGTCTATAATTCTTTATCTAATTGGTACATCTTCTTTATAATGGGTAAAAGTTGGCAAAGAGGTGAAGTTTCATGTCTTAATTAATGGATTTTGAGAAATCTATTAAAAGATATAAACAATTGGATCTAGCTTTTTGGACTTCTGTTGGATTCAAACTAATCATCTTCTTTATGTATATGGCTATAGATAACAAGATCGTTGGAGAGTATGGACAATCATGTTTTTTTTTTATTTTCATTTTAAATCATCATGTCTGTCCTGTGAAGTATTACATCTCTCCTTTTGTTGCTCATCTATATTGGGTTTCACCACACCTGACTCTTGATCGAAAGTAATAATATGTTGGTATTCATTGGTCCAACTATTTTCCGTTTTAACTTGGAGTGGCAAAAGGGTTGAGTCAGTAGACGGGGTTCAAATTAGACTTTTCTAACCTAAACCTTTGGCGGGTTAACCCAACCCAACCCACCTTGACTCACTTTTTTTTAGGTTGTTGGATCTAATTTAGTGGCTTGGAGAGGAAAAGACAACCTAGGACTTAACATTTGTATGCACTATCAAGAGATGGGACTTGGGAGAGGTTTGAGTTAGGTTAAAGAGAGGGTAAAGGTTGGACTTAGGTTGTTGAGATGGGGGAGGTGGCGTTGAGGGGTTGGGCGAGGATTGGATTGTCGAGAGATAAAGAGTTTTGGTGGAGTTTAGGGTTATAGATAGGGAAAATGGTAGAGTTGTATTTGGGTAGAGATTTAAGGCTGCAAACATAGAAATTAGTACGGCTTGGGATTGCATTGTACAAAGAGCAGGGCATAAATGTCAATTTTGTTTTAAACCCCATCTCAGTGTGGCCTTTAAAATGAGATATTTTTACCAATTCAGAATTTTAATGAAACAATTATGGAATATATATATATGTGTGAAGATAAAATATAGATTAAATTTGACTATGATTCATTCATATAATCATATAATTTTGTATTAGGCTTTATTCTTATATTAGAATTAAATCTACCTAGGACTCTGTTAGCGAGATCCCTTTATATTGTTAAAACGAAATTTGGCTTGGGCCAATGTAACTATTGGTACGACATTTATATTTTTTCAATTTAAGACCAAAATATGATTGGGGCCCATTTATTTTGTATTAATTTGAACAGCTAGAATTTTCAATGGATGGCTCCACCATAAGTTCCATTTATTTTATTTAAGTTTAAGGCCATATTTGGTTATGACTCTTGTTAAATTGAGTGGAATTATGGTCCATTGACAAGTTAAATTTAAAGTGCCTCATGCTTTGGCAAACGGAAAAGTTAACTTTGTTTCACCCTTTTTTCTGGACCATTTGCAATCCACTATTTTTTTTCCCTATAAATTTAGGGTTGCTAAAACAAAAGAAGAATGCAAAATAAGAAACGAAGGAGGAGAGAAGATGGTATATGATTACACTACTAGATGGCAAAAGGCAACAAGGTACTTCCCTTCCCCCCTAATTTCCTTCCTTGCTCTTAATTTGTTTTTCCCCCCTTCCTTACAACCAATTTTGGCCAATCTTTTGTTTTTTGATCATTTCAACTAAAATTGATCGAATTTAAACAAAATTTATGAAATAGCTTTTGCTTTCGCCGTGAAATGGAATGATATTAATGACCATATGGTATAGTCTACGGTTTAGGTTGCACAGAGAGAGGATCTAGGGTTTGGAAAATTTTTTTTCTTCACTGTATCCACCTCCTCCTCTTATTATCTCTTATTCTTCCTTCTTTGGTTCTCTCTCTCTCTCTCTTTCTATAAGGAGGAAACATAGCAATAAATGGGGTAAAAATACGAGTCAAGTTTGTCAGATTAAGCCGATTAACCCTACTGAGGTCCATTCTAAAATCGGCTAAGAAAACTTCATTTGTGACCGACCTGTATATATTCATGGGTCGAGTTTGGTGGGTAAAAATTGGGTAGCAGTTAGTAGGTCGGGTGAAATATTATTGGCCTTACTTTTGACATGCACGTATTTTACCTTGTGATACACTTACATTAGAGATATTGTGTGGGACAGACAGTGGATCCAACTACATGATCAAATTGACTGTATCAACCAAAACCCCTAATATATTGTGGATGCATGGCATTCTACAATGATAAAAATGAACTGGATTATTGGATAGAATTTGGTCTTTTATTTGAACTCATTGCACTTGTGGGTTGCATACCAATGGGTTATGATCATTTAATTGTCTTGAAATTTTATATTTGGGGTGATCCCACTTGGATCATTCAATTCCCCTCATCAAAAGCGACTAGTAGGCCCTACTAAATGTTTTGCATGGGGTTCCTATACAAGACACACATCATTATCATGCACTTCTTGTGTAGATTACTTAGGGCATTCACCTGAGGCCATGGCAAATCAAGAGGAAGGTGGGAGATTGAAAAATCTAAACATGGCTCATATATGTGCAAAGTTTCAAGTCCATTTTAACTCCTTAATATGTGGCCCTTAAGTTAAATAGTTTAGTAGACATCAAATTTTATCTGCAAGATTTTAATTCCATGAAAAGCAAAAGCCAGATGAATGCTGTTTTTTGTACTTGTGCCAATAATACATGGTGAATAGTGGGCACAAGGGGATTAGGCAGGTCATAAGGAGACATAGGTGGGCCCCACAGAGTGGATCTCCATGCAGAAATCTGCAAGAAAGGTCCACTAGGTTGCCTCTCTTCGTGCCGTTATCGTCTGAACCTCTTGCGACCTAGCTCCGATGTAGGGTGTTCGTGATCTCTCTCGATGGCTGATGCAGCTGTCCGTAAGTAGAGAGTTTCTTTGTATACATGGACTTAAAAAACATCTAAATTGAGCCACTGCCCTGCATAAATCTTGTCAAAACAGTAGTAAATTTGAAGTGAAATGAGAGGTCAATAACATTGTAAAAAACCACTTGCATGTTTTTGAAGTGCACCTATTTTTAATAGGTAAAGCAAAAGTAAAACTCTGCATTGGCAACCTAAAATTTCTAACCTTTAGAATTACCTTTCATTCAAATTTAATTTTATCTCGTAGAAAACAAATGTTGCCTTATTCTACATTATTTTTTCAATAAATTATTCAACTATGTATAATATATTACTTTTTTCTAATAATTATTTATACACATACAAAAATACACAAAAGTGCATTTATTGCATGAAGTGGTGACAAGTGTACTTAACCGATGAAATAAGAAATAAAAAGTGTAATACAGTTATTATTGTGTGGTGCCAAGGTCAATGCCAATGTGCATAGAAAGAGGCGAGGCATTAATGAATGCAATACATTCGCTCATGGGCTCATGTAATGTGAATGGGTTGCTTTCACTTTTGTGAGTCTTGTGACTGTATATATTGTTTGATTCTTGATTTTGTATATATTTTTCTTTGGAATTTGATGAAGATGGTAGAGAAAAAGGAATGGAAGAGCTTTTTTTCAAAGCAGCCTATGAAGGAGGAAAGAAACACCTTTTATTTATTTTATTTATTAAAAATCAATAATTTATTATTTATTTTTATTAATATGAAATATCTGCTTTTATGTACATTTTCTTTTGAAATTTGGCTTCTGATATTATGTTATAATAAATTAAATAAAATATTTTAAGTGCTACGCTAAACATGTTCTATTGTTTATATTCCTTTTGAATAAATTTTAAAATAATATTGCCAAATTAGTTCAACTCTACTTATTTTAAGAATGAAAATATTTCCAGCTCAACTCATTTTCAGAATAAGCACATTCTCGACATAGAAATTATGCCAAATGGATCTTTATTGTTCATGAGTAATACTATCCACCTAAAGGCCCATTAATTGATAAAGAAGTCAACTGTTAACACTATTCAACCATGAGTGTGTTGGCATAGTAAATCACTTCTATACCCTCAAGTAAATCACCTCATCAGTAGATAAAAAGAAATTTTCTTTCTTAGAGGTGGATGTATAGATTTATAAAATTATTTTCAAACAAAACATTTGTAATATATTTAACTTCTAAAAAAATGACAGACTAATGTAGTATTTGGCATCTTTACTTCCTACCTCTTTTTCTCTTAAAACTGATTAAGAAAGCTTTTAGAATGTTTGGCAACTGTTTTTCACAACTCTACTTCAAACCACATGAAGAGGTAATACCTCTTTTTTAGGCAGCTTCAATTTTGGCCAGATTTCAAATAAACTTTGTTGTTTGACGTAGAAAGATATTTCTGGCTACAATGTAAATGGCAGTATTTATGGGTTTACCGACTTTTATATATATATTTAATTTGGGAGCCAAATGATAATCTGAACTGTTGAAACACTTCAAAACAATGAAAACATATGCAAGTCAAAATTTAAACCGTTGATCATTTTCCAGTGTAGAGATATTTGCAAAAAACCATAAAACTAAATATGGACAGTTTTGGACAATTGTGGGCCCCTATAACTTGATCAAAACCGTTGATCCTTCTGAGAATATTGAAAACAGCTATGTATCCACATTTCATCTACTGATTCAATGTAGATATTGAGAAAATGATCAGAAGTGAGAACCATTGGATATGGCTCATGTAAAGTAATTACATGTGCATATTAACTTGTTCGTTTTTTTCATTTTTTTTACAGACTTTGGACATTAAATTATGATCCAAACCATTGAAAATATTATGAATGTAGGATATGGCTATGGCTCCAAATTTGAACCGTTGATCATTCTCCAATCTCGTGATATCTTCAAAAAAGCTTAGGTCAAAAACAACAACTTATATGGGCTGCTAAATTATGATCCAAACTATTGGAAAGATATCTAAGCCTAATAATTGTTTTTGGGTTAAATTTGAACCGTTGATCTGTCTCCAATCTTGAGATATTCCTGAGTAGTGTAGAATAATAGATGTACATTTATGGACATCTATGGGCTCCTAGATCATGATCTAAACCATTGATCCACTTTGGATTAATGAAAATGGTTATATAGAAAAAACTCAGCTCTAGATTCTTTGTTGATCGCGAATAATCAGTAAAAAATTCAAGAATTATTGAATTTTTGGAACATCTATTTTAATCAATTTTTTGGTCTTACCATGTGGTCTAATTTTTAAATATCTATTTTAAACCATTTTTTTTTGAAATAGATCTGTCTCGTACAAATTTATTTTATTTAGATAAAATTTGCCAAAGAGAGCCTAAATTTTGTAGCTTTTGTTGCCAAACGGTCTCAATTCGTATGAATTCAGGTCCTGCCCACAAAATCATATTACCCGCTTCCTCTCAAAAATTCAACAACAGCCAGAAACGTGATTTTGCGCTTCCGTCGCTTTTGTTGCCAAACAATCTCAATTCGTGTGATTTCAGTTCCTGTCCACATGTTACCCGCTTCCTCTCAAAAATATCAACGACAGCCAGAAACGTGACAGAAACTAGTTATTTAAAAAAAAAAACGATTCTTCATTCGCTTCGTATTCGCCACAGTGGAATCCTGTCACTCACACAACAGATCCATCCATTTCAAGGATCGATTGCATTAGACGGCGAAGAAGAAGAAGAAGAAGCGAAAGGCTTTGAGACGCATTGTTCATCTCCAGATCGAAAGAACGAAGTTCGTTTGATCCACGGTTTTCCATCATCTCCTTTTTCTTTTCCCTACGCCTTCGATGATTCATTCGACTTTCTATCTAAAAGCAGTTGGATTTTTAAGCATCTCTCTGTAAAGATCATCTCCTTTCTCTTTTCTCTGTGTTTTTCGCTGCAGATCTGACCAGATCTCTTAGGGCTCTTCTTCTTTCTCTATGAAAAATCGTACGAATTGAGTGCTTTCTTAGCAGATGATCTAAGATCTATGAATTGGAAGGGTTTTCCGATAAATGCAGGCTTTTTGACGGATTTGAAACACTCAGTCAAGACTAAGATCACTGGATTAGGTTTCTGTTCGCAGAAACTGATAGAATTGTAGTGTGTTTGGTTTAGCGTGATAGCTAGGGTTGGAATATGTTGGATGCTATGACTTCTGCGAGTGCTTTTGAATGTCGTCTATCTCGACTCTCGAGCAGAAAATTCTGGTTATGGTGGTATTGAAATTTCATTATGTATGTTTGTATCTCTGTATTGTGAAATCTGTGGAAATGATTTTGTATGCTGAGGCAACTGGAACTCTTCCTTCAATACTATGTTCTTGATGAGAAGTTTGTTCTTAATCTCTGCTGTATTTGCAATTTTGTTTTTTCAGCTGCGTCTGAATGATTTCCCCAGGGCCATCTCACGTAGATGATTAGAAACTTCAAATTTTTTTTTAGTAGTCTAGTGCTTTGGGTAGGATCGAGATGGAAAGAATGTAGGTTGTAATTTTTTATTTCTTTGATAGTAGTATTATTAGGTGTCGGTGACATTTCACGAAACCACGAAATCATATGGCAGGTGTGGCAATCCTTGACTACTTAGTCTTTTGAACACCTAGAATCATTCAATAATTTATTTCCGTCGGCATGCTATGTTTAGGTTACATCCGTGTCAATACCTTATGCAGATGAAATGTTGGTTACTTATAATTTAACTTTTTATGGTGTACTGTAGTGTCTCTCCTTATGGTGAGGTCTCCAATGCTTTTTGGCTTCTGTTTCCTTTTATTTTTGGGTGGGTTTCAAAAGGTGAGAATTTAAATGAAGGCTCTTCCTTGGAATTTCTGTTACACTTAGTGGGATGAAATTTATGTTTGGGCTTTGAAATCTAGCATTTTGAGTACCTAATACTTTGGACCACCCATTGCTTCATTGTTGTATGCTTGCTCCATTTGACAACAAATTTTTTTGTTTGTTTTATATTTATCCTGATACACTTAGAAAGGCATTTGAGCGTAGGCCAGTAATGGTACCGGCGAAAAAAAGTTTGGTTATACAGGTGAATGGCCCATCAAGAGGTAGGGGTAGGCCGAAGAAAACATTGATAGAAGTCATTAATTCAGATTTGAAGAAGTTTAACTTATCGAAGGATTTGACTCAAAATAGAATGGAATGGAAAAACAGAATTCATGTAGCCGACCCCAACATGGTTGGGATAAGGCTTTGATGATGATGATGACGACGACGACGACGACGCTTAGAAAGGCATTTGATTAATGACATTATGGCTTGGTCATATGCATTTGATTCTATGTGGAATTTTTGACGGTTGTGTTTCTTGTAATTAATTTGGAGGAAGAAGTGTCGCGATAGAGAAACCTGCCTGCCCAGCTTACTTAGTTTTCTATTTAGTAATGCTCTCAGATGACAGTGTTATTGTTGTTACTGTCAGTTAGGGATTCATCCAACAAAGTCAAGTGATCTTTATCTATGTATGCATTTTATTATCGTATATGTATTAAAATATGCAATCAAGTCAACAAAGTATAATAAAGTCAATGAAATTGAAGAAGCTTGATTTTCATGCGAGATATAGAAATATTAACTTTATCTCTACATGGAACATGTCCTTACTGCTCTATGGTTCATGTCTTTGGCTGGTGTATTGATTAAGACCAATCATTTATTGTCCATTCCTATAAGTAAGGTCTTCAATAAACTTTTGGTTTTTGACAGTAGAAATGAGCGGAGATAGAACCACCACATGGAATCAAATTTGTTGGAGGACTTTGCATGAAAACACTGGATGAGATTAAAGTTTGAGTGGGTGGTATTGAATTTTTTAGAGTTCTCTTGTAGGTGTTGCTTATTGCGAGAGCTGCTAGTTGGTTTATTTATTTATTTATTATATTTACGTGCAACAGAAAATCTACTGAGTAACATAAAGGTGAAAATCTGATTATATTGTTTTATTTAACTAATCACGTATTCCCTGTCAGATGCTCTATCTAGGATGGTTAGTGCTTGCATGTATTTCGAGTGCCTGATTCCTGAATGACAGTTGACTTCCATGAATGTAATACCTGAAACTGTCTTTTATTGATGAATGATAGTTGTATTTATGAAAAAATGAATACATTAAAGGACACAAAAGAAAACTGAGAGCTTTAGCTCAGAGACCTTGCAAGGGTGTTGGTCTTGTTGTCACAAAAAATGAAGCATGTGATAAGGAAAAATCCAGAGAAGGAAGTAGTTATTTTTATCTGTTCCTTCTGTATTTCCATTTCCTAATGTTAATCACCACCCTTGAGGTCAATTCAACACATTTCTTGAGTCTCATTCAAAAATGTGTATGCATTCATCATTTTATCTTTGAAAAGTAGTATGCTCATGGACCTTTGTGTTTTTTGATTAGGGGTATATTTATGAAGTTTGAAGACACTAATATAGCTTGGTTCACTGCACCATATTTTTCCTTCTGTCCAAAATGATTCTCAATCAAATTCTATGTTCAGAGAAACTGCAGTGTGAAACCGATGATAGCAATGACTGAAATTTATGGAGGAGGCTTTTTGGGCTTTTAGGGTAAGAAGGTGGGGGATGGGTCATACGTTTACTGTCACCAAATCATGTACAATGAAGGGCATCTTTCATTCTTCTAACTAAATTACAGTTGTGTTGAACCACACTTAACTTTGTGGTTGAAGTGGTACTGTAACAACTTTGTGGTTGAAGTGGTACTGTAGCAAAATTTTAGTAGTAATTTTCAAGTTAACAATAGATTTTGGTGTAGCTGTATATGTATACCTTCAAGAGTTCAAGATGATGGGAAGGCCTTGCCTCAACATAACAACAGCTTTTGACTAGATGACTTTGCTCATTCTAACAATACGTTTTGAGAGATTAAGATAATTTATATTTAGTCCGTTAACAAAGGCATCTTCAATATGCTGAGTTGCAGTTATTGCATGGTTGCACCCTGTTAACAGTTTGCTTTACATGCTGCTATGAGAATGCAAAAAGCACTTCCTGATGTTTTTGTATACCTCCACAAGATCCAGATCAGAAGAGCACCTTTCGTCAAACTAACAATAGCTTGACCATAGAGCCTTGCTTCCAACACTTTTATTATTCAGACTATGTTGCTTTTCAAAGAAGAGCAGCAGTGGAGAGTGCACATTTCTTATGCAGGTTCGTTTATCATGCTCAGCTGTTATGTTCAGGATGTACATTTGATCAACTAGGACTACTTAGGTAGGCTCCATTATGGACTATTCAGATGTTCAGTGATCCACTTAGTTGGGAAAAGAAGAAAATAAATAAAAGAAGAAACCGGCAGTTACTTGAAGCAAATAACTGTGACATCTCTGTAAAATTGAACAGTACAAATGTGTCTTAAGTTTCATTGATAAATGAAGACTGAGGTGAGGAGGGGAACTCAAGCTGATGCTGGCTTACTTGCTCTTTGTGATGGATTGCTGGGGCAGTATCCTTCTCCAGTAACTTTTGTTTTCCCCATATCTTTCTCCCATGTCTGTCCCTGATGTTGTGATGTATGGCTTGCACCAGAAATTGAGGCGAATCTGTTGCTGGCGCACATTTTAGTTCGATTTGGTTTCTGGAGTACTTCAACTGATCAAGTATCTTGCATTGTTGATTGCTATTTATCACTGGAGATTCAAGTGTGCCCAGTGCGGCATTATAATCATTTTATGGCGTCTATTATCTCTGCATGATGTGATGAATCCTTCTCTTGGAGTTATGCTGAATGGAGCTGTGCAACATTCTTCGATTTTGTACTTGCTGAATTAGATTTCATCTGCAGCAGTTCACAAGAAAGCAAGAAATTTGATGCACTGTTTTCCTGGTTTGATCAGCGGCTGAATGCTTTTTTAGTATAAAAACAATTTCACTAATGTGTTTCTTTGCGCAGGTTCAGTAAGTCCAGCTGCTTGACTTCTTGGGCTTTAAATGGAGGTCTCGAGGAGTCTTTTTCAGTCTCCTGGAAGTGTTGAGCCAGATACGCTTCATGAATCGGTCAATGATTGCATTGAAACTGAGCGTACATCTCATTGTCCTCACTCATCTAATGGAGAGCATGCACCCACTGAAGAAACAAGACATGATGCAAGTGCAATTGCCACAGGAAGATTAGAAAGTGGATGCATGCAATACGGGTATGCCATTCTAATAGTTTAGGAATTATATGTTTGCTTACCTAAGGATATTAATATTTTAGTATCTTCATTCTTCAAGGCTTCGGTTGAGATATCTAACGCATTGAACTGATGTGCATTAACTGTGTTTATTCCATGGACCAAAACTTTCCATAGTGGTGCCATCGTAATAATTCAATTGGTGAACTGTGAAATATGGTTATGAACATTTCCTAAAAGATGTGGTGAAGAATGAATCAAAGAAGCTGTTATTCAGTGGTAAAACAGGCCACTGCTGCATGGCTGAGAATTGAGTTCTTTCCATTCTATCTGGCTTTTGTACTATGCTGTATCCCTTGTGGAGCTTGAGGATACAACTCATGAAATTGGGTCCAGGATCATATTTCTGTTTTGAACCCTGTGTCTTGCTTTTGACAGATGTTCACATTATCGACGAAAATGCCGCATTAGAGCTCCGTGCTGCAATGAGGTTTTTGATTGCCGGCATTGTCATAATGAGGCAAAGGTAAGATGATGTATTAGGTCTCATTATCACTTTAAATAGGTACAATCTATATTGCATGAAAATTGTTTATGTTTAACCCAGTCTTGGGAAATCACGGTGCTATTTTTTATCCAGAGGCACCATTTTCCTTTCTGTTTTAATTTTAGGGGAGGTGGTGCTAGTCAAGATGCCTGTATGAATTTTATGTGGTTATACATTGATAAATGGTTTAATTGCAAATCATTTTCCAATGCGAAGTAGCAAACAGAAATGAGATTCTCCTACACTAACATCAGCATTGGGATATGAAAAACAAGAAAGATGGCATTTCACTTGCAGAGAAAAGTAGATCCTACAACTCGAGGGCAACACCCATCGCCATCATCTATAATGGCATAAAGGGGGGTCGTGTGCAATTGGGTGGGTCTGATATGGCTCCTTGGATATTTCTGATAGGAGGTGGGATGAGAACTTACAGGGAGGCAATGGATCAGGCTTGCTATGTTTTGGGAAAACCTGGACCTAATTTAACTCACACCAATCCCATCCATATTCCATACCTGTCCAGTCGTGTGATGGGTTTAGGATATGTGTTTATAAAATATAAACCATCCCTATGACTTGTTTGGGTCAGGTTTTATATGGTTGATCCAATACTTTTTTCACTTCTAGAAGAAATGTTAAATATTTTAAGACAATTGTTTTAATTTTTATGCATGATGCTAATCATTATATATATATATATATTGGAGAGCGCTACACAGTGCCCGGGCATTTTTTACGAGAAAGCAAACCTCCTCGTTGGTCCCACGGGGGTGCATAATGATCATGAAAATCCATTGGATGGGAAGATCCATATGAGGCATACATATATATAAAATCTTAAGTCCATAAGATCATCCTAACCTTTTGATCTATGACCCTAAAATTTAATGGTTTAAAGGCATCGTTTTTTTATGATTTCAATCCAATGGTGAGGACAAGTTGGATAAGTGTCAAATTTGGATATGTGACCATACATAGGGGTTAGTGTGTTTGAAAAGAGTGGATTGACTCAACATGGGCCCTATGACAAAAAAAAAAAAAAAAAAAAGGAGGGGTGTAAAAAGGGGTGTTTTTAAAGTGGGGCATCTTTTCGACATTCCATATATATATGTAATGTGTATATATATATGGAAAATGATTCTATGAGAACTAGTTCTCACCACTTTTTTGTGTGAAGTCTAGGTAGGGCCCATATGTCACCTAATCCAAATCTTGTAATACCTAGGGACCCCTTGATAGTCATATGTCCAAAGTTTCCATCAAATCCAAATTTATTTGACCATTGGATGGACTGTACACCTACCTTAATGGACTAGTTTTGTGGGCCACTGATGAAGGGGTTAGGGACATGTAATTGGAGCCAAACTTGATATTTGGGGTTGTCTCACATAAACTTTCCATCCGCCTTGTTCTCATCCCCAAATGAGATATACAAGTGGGCCTCATAAAAAGTTCTCACGGTAGGTCTGTGAGAACACTTCTCATAGGATTAAAGCCTTATATACACACACACACATACATACATACATGCATACACATACACACACGTGTGTATAAATAAGTTATGGTGGAAGCTGAACCTTGACTTGGGTTGAAATCTTTAAATTTGTGCTGGACTAACCTCATCAAAACCACTGCCAAACCCACCCTTAATATGAGCAGGTTGGGGCATTGACCTATTTATCCCAAGGACAATGCCGTCCCTCTTAGGGATGAAAGCGGGTTAGGGTAAGGACTTAAGGTATGGTTCAAGGTAAACCCTGCTCCACCCAATTCACACTTTTCTTGCATTGTTCCCAACCCATGGCGGTGTTTATGACATGTAATACCAAACTGGAACTGTGATTGGTACTGAAGGGTTGGGTTCAATTCCCATTATCTTATGCCTTTTTCTTTCACAAGAAATTTTAAATTTGCTAAGTCGAAAACTATAAAAAGAGATCTGCCCCAAAATTAACTATATGATTACAAACCCTCCCCTGATCAAAGTGGGCTGGGTTGAGTCAACCGTTTAACCCGACCAATTGCCATCACTAGTATTTCTGTTTGGAGTGCATTTTGTGCAGTATTTTCACCTTGCACTGTTTAGTGTGTTTCCTTGTATTCTGACTGTTTCATTGCTCAATGAAAGTTTATTTCATTAAAAAGAGAAGATGCCAACAACTCACTCATCTTCAAGAATAATGCTACAGCAACCATCTAAATAAAAGTAGAGTTCTTATAGAGTTATAGTAAATGGATTCATCCTTGCCATCACTATTGCAGCATTATCCCATCTATTGGAGGTTGGCCGTTTGAGTTCTACTTTTCCATTCATTCATTTCCATGTCTTTCACCCCACATTTAATTGAATTTTGACTACTTTTCAAGTCTATACTGGTCTCTCCTTTATGTTAGTATTTGTATCTCCTAAATAGTCCTAATTAATCTAATTTTGAATCCTTATTGTAGTGGTGAGACTCATTACAGCATGGTAGACAACTAACAATATCCTTTGAAAGCTTATCTAGATGCTTAAATATTAATGTTTTTGACTTTTTTTCAAACATCTGATTGCATCATCATTGGCAAGAAAAAATGTCTACTGTTGAAAATAAATTTGTGTTAACTTGTGTCAACATTAATTTCTGAAGTTTTCAGTGTAAATTGTTGAAATAATGTTTTGATATTGATTCTTTTTATTCTGGACCTTATGTCTGTAGATAATTTGGTTGTCCATGCTGCTGCTTCTGCTGTATGCAACAAAAGTAGTAGAATAAGATTATTATATTGTCAATTTGTTTGCCTACCATTTTAAATATGAATGCCATTTATCCCAAAATGCACGTTCATTTTAATATTTGATGGTATGCTTCAGTTAATCAACCGAGTCCTTTGTTTTTCCTTTTCCAAACTTACAATGTTGCTGACTTACATTCTGGTGGACAGAACTTTATTAAAGTTGGAAGGATGTACAGACATGATCTTCCGCGTCACCAAGTGCAACAAGTAGGTTGATTTCTTCAAAATTTCCTGGCTAGTAGTTTAATTGTTTCTGTTATGCAATATTATTAGCATCTTGTTCTGAGTTCTGGTTCTTCTCTTTCAGGTGATTTGTTCACTTTGCGATACTGAACAGGAAGTAAGTTCCAATGTTTGAGTGCACCTCAATCACGCATAGAGGAAGTTCACCTCATTTTTTGCATGCTTATAGCTATATTTTGTATGTCAATCGTGGCATAGTGGAAGGTGCTCAGTATTGAACCTTGACGTTATGAGTTCATGTCATGTTATCAATGAGGAAAAAAAGATACCGGAAGTGCCCAAGATTATTTGTTTATTTATTGTTTCTTTTATATTTAGAGCTACTGATTTCTTTTTCTTTTAAAAGATGGGAGACCATTTCATTGTATAAAGTGCCCATAAATTCCCTTCACTCATGTTTACATAAGTAAACACCTCTTTAGCCATATTTGTGATTGAATCCATTTCATATTTTGTGCATTCAAGCTTGAAGGCATGTCACAAGCCCCTTTGTACATGGTCTTGGACATGATAAAATGATTATTCTGATAAAAATTTAATAATGAGATTGTCAATTGTTCAATTGTGCATTTTCTTTGACTATTCATTCATCATCATCATATTTTGTTCTTGCTATATACAATTTTCATTTTTTTGATGTGCTGCCTGAGTGAGAATGGGACCATCGATGGGGATTACAAGCATGACCTGGCACAGGTTCAAACCTGTACCCTCACCCTTCAGAAGAAAGGGATGTCTTGCCATTGTGCCAACTGCCGGAATACATCTATGGTTTATCAATTAGTTTTGTTGTTTTTCTCTTTTGTCTAGTATAAAATTTCCAAGTGCAGTTGTCCTCTGATACACAATTTGGGTTTCATTCTTGTGTTCTTTATGCGCTCTTTTCTTGCCTGATTGACTGCTGCTGACTCCAGGTTCGACAATTTTGTATCAACTGTGGCATTTGCTTGGGGAAATACTATTGTGAGACCTGCAAGTTTTTTGATGATGATGTTAGTGGACAAATCCTTTGCTTTGAAATCTTTTGTTCATGTTGCTATGACCTGTTCGCTTTATTTTGCAAGATTAGGAAGGCTTACTTATTTTATATCTGGTATTCTACAATATCTATAATATGGAATTCTAAAAATGCCTTTTCACACATTAACAACCCCTCAAGCCAAAAAAAAAAAAAAAAAAAAAAAACGCCTTTCATTGTGAGAAAACTGCAGTGTTATAGACTTAAAACTAAGGGTTGAGATCATCTAATCAGACTTGATATCTTGTATTCCCCTCATTTGCACCAAAACCTTTCCATCCCCATAACCTCCCTCGATTTTCATGCACTCAGATGTGTCCGACTGAGAGGGGTGTTTTCTTGGTCGATCCAACAGTATGTCTTTGGATCTATCAAAACCCGGTGGGAGCTATGTAGATAGGGGGTGGGTTTCGGTGGTTGCTCGGATGGACTAGTAGGCGGCCTCACTAGGTGGCTTGTACTGTAAGACGGCAAGGGAAGCTTGTATAGGAGCATTACTCATATCTTATGGCAAGGGAAGCTTGCATAGGTGCATTACTCATACACACACATAAATAAATTGATTTTAAATTTGATATCTAGGTTGGCCCCACTTGGATCTTTTGATCCACCCCTGTTCCAAGATTTGTGGGGTCCTAAATGAGGCCCACCAGGTGGCTTGTACTATAAGACGGTATTGGAAGCCTGTGTAGGAGCATTACTCTTTGTATGTGAGAGACTGCCCAAGCACCATCCATGAACACCTATCTGGAGCACCACCTTGTGGGTCCAACTGGGGTCATGCCAATCATGGGGAAGGTGGGAGATCAGAAATCTAAATGAGACCTAGGGGCATACAAAATATCAACCCCATTAGGTCATCTTATCATTTTGATCTATAGCTTTCAAACTTAAAGGTCTTGGAAGTCATCATTTGAGTGAGTGTGTGGTGGTTGGATTGATCGTACCCAAATGCTAAAACAAGAGGGTGCTTTGAAATGGTGCTCACCTGGGGATTTCCCATATATAGAACCCTTAAAAAAAGAGGTTACTTAAGTTGTTTCTGCTGTGCTTGCTTATTTACGTTTTCTTGTTTTTCATGCTTTCAGGTGTCAAAGAAGCAATACCACTGCTATGGTTGTGGGATTTGCAGGTGTGCTGTTGAATCCTGAAAGTCATTTTTACTTTCGATGATTACTTTTGTGATATGTAATAGCTGTGTTGTGTTACAGAATTGGTGGGAGAGAAAATTACTTTCATTGCTACAAATGTGGTAAGTCCTATATTGTTGTTCCCCCTGTTATTGGCTTTGCTGGACCTCCTTGTTTGCTAATTACAGGATTTCTATTTGTGGTGTAATTAGTGGCTTCGTAACTCACATTGGACTTCCCTGATGTTGCAAGTGGTAGAGTCACACATTCGCTGTGAATAATAAGCCAACATGGCTTGCATTTTTCAGCACAAGATGTTCAGTTCTTCACATGAATTAACAAGTGGCCATATCCATATGTCATAGTGGTCTGACTACCATTTGCAACATCAGATTTTTTATTGCGATTATTTTCAATGAATGGGTTACCCTGTGACGCCGTAATTAGATTCATTCAGTTGTGATCATGGACATTTGGTGAATTCTATGTGATTACAAACATTTGATTACCCCCATCATGATTACTGACGTCAGGCATGCCCCTGTTAATTACTAACATTTAGGTGGTTGACATTGTGATTGCCAACATAGGTTTCATAATAGTTGCCAACATTGGATTGTGAGTCCATATTTACTAGTTTATATCACTAGATGAACCCCTGTCTTGAGAATCATCATTTGATGCAAGTACCAACATTAGATGGATACCTTACTTTTTTTTTTTTTTTTTGAATGGTGGACTCCTTACTGATTACAATAATTAGGTGGTCTGTTCATGATTACTGACATCAAGTTAGGCCTAAAATGATTTAGGGCTCATCATGATGTGTAATACCGTAGTTACCAACATTTCGTGGACCTTGGAATGGCTAACAACATTTGATGAACATCACTGTGTTTTTTCAAGTTAGACGATCACTTCAATTTCTAACATTAGATTATTCCCACTGTGATAGCCAACATGAATACAATATATATATATATATATATTTTGGTAGAAAGATGAATACTATCCTTACTGCAAATATTAGGTGGATTCCATTGTGATAAGCATCTTTTGACGTTTCCACTATGATTTCAAATATTTAATGAGTCATACGGTGGAGACAAACATTAGATGGGTCCCACTATGGTTACCGACATTAGTTGGGTTTCATTAGGATTCAGGATTACCATCAATAGCTTGGTGGTTGGTCCCATTATTTTTTAACATTAGATAAGTCCCATTTTGATTACCACCACTAGATGACTTCACCATGATTACTAATTGTTGGTCCCACATCCGGCCAATCATCTACTAATCTTTCAGTTTGTAGTTTTACGCATGATATCAGGTGAAGTTCTTATAAACTACCAAACATTTCAATTTAAGTTTTTAGAAAATTTTAGAAATTACCAAAACATCTCAGGTGGCATCTTATTATAATACAAATTATGATACATTCTATCTAAGATGAAATTTGCAACATTCAAATCTGGAAATTCCACTTAAACATGGTTGTTTCTGATGGAAAATGGAATGTCCTTAGAATCAATGCCTTTTTTTTTTTTTTTTTGCATGGGGAAGTAAGTGACAAGTGATGATTATGGATTACCTGCTAGGTGTAACAACATGGAGAAATCCAAAGGATGAGAATCCTCCTGCTGAGATTCATCACAAAATTTCATTCTTTTTTACTTTTGGAATGACTAGACTCATCACTCATTGGCGATGATCTCCACCGTCCGTGTTTAGGGTTTCAAAGCATTATGTCGGAGAAAACCATTCTAAAACCTTTCAAAAAAAAAGGGGTGATTACGAGAAAAATCCTCAAATATCCTGAAATCTCAACTTTAGTACTAAAATACATGTAAAATTTCAAGAAGGCCTCATACACCATACCTGACCAAACTGTCCTCCACACTCATGTGCACAAGTGTGTCATCCACTAGAATTGCAAGTACAGCAAAGTCCCTTTTACAACCTTTTCTCTTTTCCTTTATCAACAACTTGTTATTTTGCAAACCTACCCCATCATTTTTAGGGTTTCTGATTGCAGAAGCTCAGAATGGTAAGTCATTGAGGGCACCAGCTTGTATTTTTGCAGACCTTCTCAGCTGTCTGCAGGGCTTCGAGTTGCACAAAATCAGCAAGGTAAGTTGTTGAGAGTGATCAACTCATCTATTTGGAGAGCTCCTCAGGTGTATGTAGGTCTTCAAGTGAGAGCGAACACCTTGTTTTTTTTTTTGGTCTATGGTTTGTGCCATTTTTTCCTATTAGCATTGGGTAAAGTTCTGTAGAAACCAGAGCTTGTAAAAATGGGAACCCAAAAACGTGTTGATGACAAGCTGCTGATACAGGAATCAGGAAAAGGTGCTAAAAAGGGCGGGGAAAGGTAGTTAGGGCCAGAAAAAAAAAGATAGTGTACGGGGCCTTCCTAAGATATTACATGTATTTTTAGGACTAAAGTTGAGGTTTTGGGATATTTGAGGAATTTTTCATAGTTGCCCCTTAAAAATGTGCAAATTATAAATGATCAATAGCCACTTTTTATAATAAAAGAAAAATCAGTTTCACCATAGAAAATGGGTGTTTTCACCAATTCATTAAGGAGAAACACCTTGGTTCCACAACTTTTGGACAGAAAGTGTGACAGAGCAGAGCAACTTTCTCCTCTGGAAATAGTTCCAAATAGTAAAAGAGATTGCTCTAGAGCAAAGTAATTTAACTTCTCACCTCCTTTCCTTATCCATGACCTTAGAACTATAAGATACAATTATCATTCCTACATTTACTTCTTAAGATACAATTATCATTCCTACATTTACTTATGCTTCTTACATGGTTTTATGACTACTCACATCCTTGAATGGTCTTCAAAATGTACGAATAAATATGTGCACACATGGGCAATGAAGGTGTGTGCTTGCTTGTGTGTATTCACTAAAGTTGTTGTCAATATTAAAGTTATCATTATTTATACCATTGATATCTTGTTAAATTATTCCTTTCAGAAGAAAAACTGTCCTGCCTACTGATATTTTGTTCTGATTCTTATATGAAGGTTGCTGTTACCCAATTCTATTAAGGCAAGGCCACCCTTGTGTTGAAGGGGCCATGCATCATGACTGCCCTGTTTGCTCTGAGGTGATATTGATGCTTGTTGCTTTTGCTGTCATAGTATGGCGAGTCTTTCTTAGGGCTTACCTGTAGCTTGTTTGGTCTTTCAGTATCTTTTTGATTCTACGAATGAGGTTAATGTTTTGCCCTGTGGACATACTATACACATGAATTGTTTAAAAGAAATGCAGCAACACTTGCAGTAAGTCAACCCCCTCCTCTTCTGTCAGAATTATCTTTTTATTCTGAGAGATTTTTGCCTTTTTTTTTGTTTTGTTTAATCTGTGTTACAGATATGCTTGCCCCCTTTGTTCCAAATCTGTGTGTGATATGTCAAAGGTTTGGGAGAAATTTGATATTGAAATAGCAGCCACGCCCATGCCTGAGTCTTATGAGAAGAAAATGGTTCTCTCTCTCTCTCTCTCTCTCTCTCTCTCACGCAGACACACACATCCAACATGTTTCTAACTCCTATCAAGCTGATTCATTTTTTCCATTGCCAGGTTTGGATCCTGTGTAATGACTGTGGTGTGACATCACGAGTCAAATTTCATGTGGTTGCCCAGAAATGCCTTAATTGTAAGTCGTACAACACTAGACAGACAAGAGAAACAGTGGCTAATGCATCATTCTCGAACAAACCTTCTGGTTCAGTGACTCTTTAGCTTCTTCCGCCATGAGCTTCCACACCTTTGTTATGATCAATATAGAGAAAGGATGTGGACAGCTGTGCACAAATGTTGTTCTACTCATCAAGCCTTGTTGATTATGCGAAAAGACATCCTTTCTTTGCCATTTCTTTGCTGTTTGGCTTTCAACTTCGTTTTTCTTTGACTGCCCTGTAAAAGGAAATCTATCACTGAAAAACTGGCTTGTAAAAGGAAATCTGTCACTGAAAGGGAAACTATTTCTCAGTGCAAGAAATGGTTATTGTTCATCTATTTTTTAGTGTTTAATTGTGACTGTGTCACAGCCACATGGAAATTTTATTACGAGCAACCTATATATATATGTTTATTATTTTGAAGATGTGAAGAATTCCTTGTCGTCACTGATTTTACAAAGTTATCAAGTGCAGGATACTACTGTATGTTGTGATGTTGAGATTATGACTGGTGGATTAGAATAGTTATCACTACTGGATTGAAGTTATCTTGGCCCAGATTATGATGATATTCACCATGGTTTTAAATCTCAGTTTGGTCACCGCCAGATCCAATCGGCTTGGTAGATATTGAATTAGCTCAGTGGAGTTCTAAAACCATGACGCTTCTGCCGAAAAATTTCCTGGGTCCACCACTAAAGTCATTCTATTGAAGTTGTGAAACCAACAATGAATTGTATTGAGAAATGGTTCATTTGGATTTGGATTGTCTCATAACATCATCATGACCACTGCCAAGCTATTATCCCATCCATTTTGGGTTGGCTTTGTGATTTCTTTCCTTGTTTTTTTTTAAACCATAGTTCCAATGGGTCGGTTTTTGCCCATGGGACATCCCAATGAGCTCCTCTAATTCATGGGGCTCGGGTTTCTTGCAGGCCCTCTGCCTGTTTGATATCCGGATGTCCAGATGCATACGTCCCCGCAATAGAATATTTGGCCCATGTTCTGGGTCATGCCATTTCAAATGATGTTCTTTGATTTTGTGGAGTATGTGATTTATCTGTTCCTATTTTCTTCTCTAAGAAAATTCTGAGAATTCATCTAAGGTCATTGGATCAGGTGACCGGGTCACCAGCCAATCTTGCTGAGTTCCCTGACTTGGTGACCTGTCGAGTGGAATAGGCTTGTCTAAGCCATTTGGCTTTCAAAATTATGCCATTTACAAGCATATGAATTGACAGAATACTGTTGTCTGCAGAGTAGGCCAATCAAAGTGCCTGTAGCATGCAGCGAAATACCTGAAAACTACTTTAGCAACCTTGCTAGACTGACTTGATTTGTAAGGCATCACAAATGACTTGCTGGCTTACAGTATGTGGTATGTTGGTGGCCGAACAAAAATCAATGGTGGTATGGATTAAATATAACAGAAATTAATGGCAATAAACATTGGTATTAAAAGCAACGTAAATAAACATGGCTTAGCCAGTTGATATTAGACTATAGTTTTGTTCTGAGTCATTCATTAACTTATATTTTGACTGTTCTTTTGTTAGATCAAAATACTAGCAATATGCAATGAAGTTGATATTTGTATGGCTAATCCAAAAATCTTCACATTTGGTGCACTTCAATTAACATGTTTGTAATTCAAATTCTTAGATGGGTAACAATGTCTACTTAGTCTCATCTTTCAGATTGTCTAATTCCAACCCCGTTAATTTGGTGGGCTAGTTGGCCACCGACATGTCACTTGTCATGTGATGAAACATTCCGCGTCTCATGTAAAGAGGCCAAGTCATTTGCAAAGCGATGTTTTGTGGCACGAGTTCTCCCCGTAGGCGATGATCAGTAGTAGATGACTTCAAAGTCAGGATACTACAGTCTACACCTGATGCGCCATCTGGCAGTATGTCAATGTGGCCTTTGTGAAAAGAAAAGCAAGAGGGGTTATGGTTTCACTTGCTAAAAAACGACTTTGCCGGTCTGTTTGCCTATGGATGTTTGATGGCTTCAGATAATGATATTGGTAGAACTCCAAAAACTTCAAGTGAAAAAGCAACTGTCAAGATTATTCTGAAACTCAGGCACGGGAAGGGCACATTTTTATAGTACCCGTAGACCCTAGTTTAACTGATTAGGAACATCAATTGCCACCTTTAGGGAAAGAGCGTCTCTCTGAAAAAACCTACAAACATTGAGCGATGCGCATGATTCATTTCTGCTAGACTGAATTTAGAGAAAATTGGAGTTAATCATTCATAAATGCATATGATCATTGATGGGGCAGCAATTAGGTTCCATAAAAGAGCGGGGATGACTTGCTAAATTCATAAATGCATCATGATCATTGATGGGGCAGCAATCAGGTTCCATAAAAGAGCGGGGATGACTTGCTAAGGCCTTCGTATCTTTATTCCCTTTTACTTTCTTTGGCTTTCTCCTTTTGTTTTCCTCTCCTTTTTAACTTCCAAAACTGGTCAGGTAGACACAAGGGAAGATGTTAGTTGGAGCATGGGAATTGAAGGGAATGGAGAGGAGCTCCTTGCCAATCCACTGGTGAGGCATCTCTCTAAAGAAAAAAAAAACTTTTTTTTAAAAAAATCACCTTAAAAAAAAAATCTCTCAATCATAAATACAGCCGAGGATCAATCCCTAATATTTTGGATGAGAACTTCAATAGCGTGAGTGTGAGGTGTGTATCTACCATAGAATAAACCATAAAAAGAAAAGCTAGCTTGGACTCATGTGAAGTGTGCCAATCTCATAAAAATAAATGATTGGTTCGGAAAGTGTATGTGAGTCTTGCATCCTTGTGTAAGACCTAAATTTCAGATTTTGGCACTAGAAAATTACAGAAGTTAAGATACATGGAAAATAAGAATTGCTTGTGATTTTTTGTAAACTTAGTGGATTAGGAAACGTAACATGACCAACAGATCCCTTCTACCCTATCACCCAAGCAGGCGGAATGTATAATCATCGTTTTAGGGAAAGGTGCAGGAGGAAATTTGACCATTCTCTTGAAGATCTGATTTAATCAAATCTCAACACGGATAAAAATATTTGCATAAAATCTTCTCTAGATTTGATTGTGTGCAACTATAGAATTTAAGATTCAATCATGGAAAACTACCACCATAGACTCTTGCAAAAATGGCCAGGGTTCCACCTACATAAGTGCCCAGGACTTCCACATCCTGCGAGAGAGTAGCATCTACGGGCAGTTTGCCGATTGTTCAATGCTCTCAAGGTAAGATATTCTCATAGATCTTTGACAGTCAACTAGCAATCTCTATAGCCAATGACTGGATTTCACCTTCATTTGATTTGTGGAAAAAATGTCATAGTTGGAATGTTAGAGTGAAGCCATTAATATGTCTTATTACAAATATATAATACTTACATCTTGATGGAGAGGACCGCATAGCGCAGTGGATTAGCGCGTTTGACTTCGGATCAAAAGGTCGTGGGTTCGACTCCCACTGTGGTCGAGCATATTTCCATTTTCTTCTTTTTTTCCTTCACCGTTCCCTACTGTGGCCCATCATATCAGCTGTTAGATCGTTCCCACACTATAATTTTGAATTCGAGTCTCTGGATCTTGACTCTGAAGCATTGACCTTAAACCCCCTACGCCCCCCACCCCAAAAATAAGAAAATAACCCTGAAGTTGGAGGAGCCTCCTGCAACTCCATCACAGCTTTCACTTAACTTGGAGGTGATGGAAGTCCACATGGTTTGCCCACTGAGCTTAGTCCTGTCATGTTCACTAAGGATTTTAACTATTTCCCTGCAGTTTGTGTTTTCCTGGGCCATAAGAAACCCCACCATGAGACAGAAGCCTGCTCCAGAAAAAAATGCCTGCCTGCATAGGAAGCAGAGTCAGGGAGCGAACTCCGAACAGTGGGGGTGAGAAATGGGCTATCCAACCAACTAGGGTACCCTAGTTCTCAATCTCCTCGCAATTTTTCATGATTTTTCCAGATTTATGCTTGGGGCTATGATACATAGGAATTTAGGATCAAATGAGGCCCACCGAAGGATAATAAAGAGGAGAGGGGTAAAGGATGAGTTGAGGGATGAAAGACATAAGCTAGTGATTTAGATGCAATCCTCACCATCGTCAGATTTGAATTGGTAGGGTGGGGAGGGTGGGCATTTATTTTCCAACCCCATTGACTCATTTTCCATAAGGAGGGATATATTTTGATAGACGTCTCACAGTAACAATACATTCAATTACATGAAACAGTTTCATTTGTATTCAATTACATGAAACAATTGCAGGCCTTGGTACTTTGATTGACATGGTAATCTGAAAAATAAGGTACTCATTGTAGCATAAAAGAATGATGCAGGATAGACCCATGTCCCAGGGTCAACCAGCTAAGAGACCTAGCCTATCTATCTCAACCAAGCTCTTTGGGTCTAGTCCATCTATTTTCATGTTTTAGTTGTTTTAATACTGACCATCATTGTGTTGGGATGGCCCATATCAGTTTTAGTTTTAGATTTTTATTTTACCTACATAATTATGTATGGCCTCCCTTGGGCTTTAGATAATATCATGATAATAAAAATTGATGGTTTTGGAATTTTCCAAGTTCTTCTTCTAGTTCTTTCTGACAGGGAGTTTGGTGTGAGGCCAAAATTTTTAATGTTCCTTGCTCTTTACCATATACAGCCTCTCCCTAACTGCCCTCCCCGCACTCAGACCCCACTTTGCATCAAAGAACCTAGAACTTGAGTGGACAATTGTAGCTCACAGGCATCACCGTCTAGGAATACAGTTCTTAACTTGTTTTCAACATTCAAGAGGAACTTCAAGATTTTCGGCATCAGAGCCCCAGTGGATGTTGCGGTAGGCCTTTAAGTTAAAGGACCGTCCTTGCAACAACATTGAGCTTATAAGAAGCAACAAATATAGAGCGTCCATGAATTCAGGATGCTGGTATATTTTACCATGGTTCCTTCTTTCTGAAATTCAAACCGAATCAACCCCTAAATCGTATCTTTTGCTCAATAAACCGACTCTATAATAACAGTGAATGAATTTCTACTGAGCCTCTCTTTTCTAAGGAATAGTGGAAGTTCTGCAATTTAAAAATAGAAAAAAGGTTGACCACAACCCTTTCAGCAGTGCATCTTTTTTTTTTTTTTGTAGTCTGGAATGATTCAATACAATAGAACAATATTTTAAACAATGATTTTTAAACCTGATCAAATGATTCTTCGAATGCAGCAGCAGTTCAAGATGGTATTATAGGATGCATTGGCCAAATGTGCTAGCCTCCCTAGCCTTCCTTTATCTTAGTACAATGAAATTTTGACATTCTAGCGCAACAACTAGCCAACCAACATTATTTTAAAAAAGAAAGGAACATTAAATTTAACAATTTTTTTTAAATAAATGAATTAAATGAAATACCATAACAGCTTTCAATAACAGCCATTTCTTATCCATTTTGGACAACTTATAAAATTGACAAATTTTAAACTGAATTACTAAACTGACTCATTATGCATCATTTCATCCCCAGTACTTAACTTGGACACCAACATGCAATACAACAGAAGATATAAAGGGATTAGCAACAGATCCTTAGAAGGGATAGTTTCTGCTATTCCCTGATGTCAATACAACACAAAATTGATACACTGATGTTCTGTTTCAGAATTTCATATAAAAGGATGTGCTTTCTTGATCAGAGGCCGTTCTAATACCATGATGGCAAATGGACTGCAGTGACTTAGAAACCTAAACTGAAAAAAGAAATATAACCAAGATGACAGACTGTATTTCTGATCATAATAACTCATTCAGAATCTTCCGATGAGGGTGCTCCCTTTCTCCTACCACTCCTTTTCACGACGATTGGTGCATCATCCTCAGGTTTTCTGTTCTCTTGCTGATACTGCCCATTTTCTTTACTTTTAATCAAATTGATCTCTCTCCTCAGTCGTAATATTTCGCCTTTCGCAGATGCCAATTCTTCATCAAGCCTTTTACTCCTAGTTTCCAAACTCTCTCTTTCCTTGCCAATCTTTGTGAGAAGGTTGTGGGCATCTTCTAAATCCTCCTGTGCTTCTTTCACAGCATCTTTCTGCTCAACAAGGGACGTGTAAAGCATGTTCCTCTCGGTCTCAAGATTGGCACCTTTTGAATTAGAAATCTCTAGTTCCTTCGACAGCAAGAATGCCTTCCTATTCATCTCGTCAAGAGATTTGGTAGCCTCTTCCAAGTCTCTTTCAAGATTGCTATGGGAATCCTTATCTTTCAAGATCTGTTTCCCCAATTCCTCTAGCTCATTATTCAAAGAAGCAACAACCTTTTTCTCTTCTTTCAAATCATGGTCTGCTGTTTCTGCTTTCTCATAGATCTCTGATAGCTCCCTCTTCAGGTTTTCACGAGCTTCCTTCACATCTTTCAATTCATCAGTCACAACAACAAGCTCCTGTTTAGTTTTTGTAAGAGCTTCCTTGACTGAAACAAGTTCATCTGACAGTACTTTTGAACTTGACTTTACCTCATCCAAATTCTGATTCAAAGATAACCGTGCTTCAGAGATCTCAGTTTGAATTCTTGAAACCTCTGATGTTAGTTCTTCACATGACCTTTTTGATTGTTTTAACTGTTCCAACAATTCAGCAGCCTCAAGTCTAGATGCATCCAAAGTTCCTTCTGTAATCTGTAATTCATCCCTCAAGTTCTTTACAGTATTTGTTTCCGTTTCCAACATAGTCCTTAAACTGTCCCTTTCTCTTGTTAATTCGAAAATCAGTGCTTGGTTGCTCTTTGCTTCATTCAAAACAGTCTCCAGCTTTCCTTTTAGCTGATTCAGTTCACAATCTTTGTTAGACAAGATTTCGGAATCAGAGGCTGCTCTTTTAGCTGAAAATGACTTCAACTCATTATATTCTTCCTGGAGAGAGTGAATCTTTTTGATGGATTCATCTTTTTCTATCAGTAAAAAAGTTATTCTAGAGTTCAGATCTTCCTCCAAAGACTTCTTCAATTCTAATTCTTCCCCACTTCTACGGACTTCCTCTTTCAACCCTTCAATGACAGCATTTGCTTGCACAAGATCTTCTTTGGTCTGATTGCAGACAGAGATCAGGTTCTCACACTCCGATTCCTTTCCAGCAAGTGACATGTTGAGATTGTTTATACTCATTTCGTTGTCCTTTATCTCTAAGATGAGCAAGTCTAACCTTTCTTGTAGGACATCAGCCACATCTTGCTTCTCCCTAAGTTTAGCTTCAAGAATCTTTTTATCTTCATCTGCTTGAGCAACGATGCCCTGAAGATGATCCATCTGTGTTTTAAGATCTTCAGCTAGTTTTCTTTCACTATGAAGTTCCTGCTGAAATTCTGTTAATGTAGTGTTAGCTGAAGCTAACTGGTTCAACAAAGATGCTTGGTCTTCTTTCAGCTTTCTTATTTGCTCAATCTTTTCTTGTTCACTTTCTAAACTTCTCTTGAAGTTCTTTTCCAGCGCAGCAATAGCCACTTCCTTGGCACTCAGTTTGCTCTTCATCTGCATAACATGATTGGAAGTATAAAAAGGGGCCTCTTGAAAGCAGACTTCAGATAAGTACTATGTTCCATTAAGGCACTACATGATCACTACACTTGGGAAGTGAAAAAGATCCTAGACAATGCTGTGATCTGATGGGCCCAATTTTGGATAGAACATGAAGTCCATCTTCCAACCCCTTTGAGCACATGCAAGAATAGAAGTTGATAGAGAATCACAACAGTCACCATTCATCCAAAAAAGGAGCAAAATGCTAAAAGCAAGGATATGCAAAGTGGATTATTTTTAGACCATGATGTTAGTTAACCTAATTGCAATTTCACACTTTTAGCAAGGGTGTTTTAGTATTCTATCTGAATTTACAAATTGTAATAATGTATGATGAAAAACAAAACTGAACCACCCTAATACAATATAAAATTTCAACCATGTACACTAATAGATGTATTGAAGGTGGTCAAGTCAACAGTTTGGTTCAATAATGGGCCTCAAGTATGCACACTCGAGGCCAGGGGATACTCTATGCACATCCCTCACAACATATGCCACTGTACAGAAACAATCTCAGCAGAAAAAAAAGTTATCTAGGAGGAAAGTGGGTTACCGATTCAATAGTTGATTGAAGTGTTGCTGTTTCGTTCCGTGATAACGCATAGAATGCACCAAGCACACCTAACCCGATTATTCCGATTCCATTAAAAAAACCCACAAATGGATTTGCCGGAGCTTCTTGTTGATGTTCTAGCTGTGGCAAGAAAACTACCCATTTCAGAAGTTTCGCAACAGAAGTTTAGTTTGTGTTTGGCTCTTTGCTGTTTGAGACCCAAGAAAATACTTTCCTATTCTCAAGACATTTGCTGCTAAAGGTTAAATTTCCTAAAACGCAGGAAAAACTTTCAATTCCCAAAGTGGCAAGGACCCAAACACGATGTTAACAAGCATCACAACATACTGATTTGGTTGCGAATAAATAAAAAAACCATGGAAAAGGCTTAGACAACAATTTAGACCTGTTGCAGGGATGAAACTCCCTGAATATTTTCAAGATTCCGGGGACCTACCTCCGCCGTTTCTTTATCTTGTTGGTCTGGATCATGAAGAAATATAACATGTATGAGAAAAGATATCGACAACAGACAGATGATATGGTGGAAATAATAATAGTCCAAGTAAAGCAAAGTGGCAACATGTGCAAACAGATTTGGATGACAATACAAAAGAAGCACAAACTCTTAAGTATGATTCTAATGTCTCCTGATTAGATAGACAAAGCATGAATGTCAAAACACAAAATTTCAAATGGAAGAATTCTAATATGAGACCATGATAACCCGGAAAGGTTTACTAGTTAACTGACAATGTTCATAACCTGTAATATGTTTGACTGTTGAATTGAGAGATGGGGCATCTCATCTCAGTGATCAATCCTTGGTGGGTAGGTTATCCCACATGTACTGTACCACTGACACAATCTAGCAAAAAGAAAGAAAGAACGAAAGAAGAGAAAAAAGTTTGTATGTGGTGCAGCATGGTTTTCTTTTCTTTTCTGTTTACTTTTAAACCTTGCAAGGCCAACAAATTTGATGTACCAGCTTAAGTTCATGTTAGATCAGGGATGAAACTGTTGGATTATGTTTGTACATATTACTATACCAGATCTGCATATACAGATTTTGTTATACTAGGTTTATATGTTGTAAGTTGAACTAAGTGCCTAAATTACAAAAGAGATGATGACCATGAGGATTGCTAATCTGGAAAATGGAATTGTGGATTGAATGATCAGGATTGACATGTTTGAGTGGCAACCAAGAGCATTCTGTGGTAACTTGATTGGACTTGGACACATGTCATGCTTCCATTTGTCAACCTTAGAGCACTCAAACTTTAGAAGAAGACCATCAATTAATTAAAGAGATAAAGGGGTTGCCTATAATGCAATCTAGAGTTGTGTTCCAAATCTAACTGCAAAGAGGTGCTATATGATGCTATGATCAAACTTGGATTCACATCCATATCTGATTAACACTCAAAATGTTAAGTTTGGATGAGGTCAATTTTGATAATTTTTGGTTATTGGCATCCCATCAGCTCTTGAATGAAGATCCAAGGTACCTACAGGATAGTATGAATTTGGGTGAGAAGGATAGGGAAAAATTATAAACCACATAATTTAATACCCGCACACATGAAACAAAGTCATTGCAAAATTACATACAGCAAACAGACTACTTTCCCAAGCAAAAATAAATAATAAAAAAAAAGAAGAAAGAAAGAAAGAATTCCAAACCCAGTTTGCCCAACTAATCAAGTAGCAAGAAGATGTTGAATGAATTCCTAATAAGAATCAATTAGAACACTAAGCTTCCTTTCCAGAAGAGAAACAAGAAAGGGTCGTTAGAAAAAGAAGAGAAGCTTAAAAAAAGAAAAACCCAACTTACCTTCCACCAAGCGTTTAACAGCGTTTGCTCTGGATGGAAGCAAGGTGAGAGCTGAAAGACCCAGAAAGAGAAAGGGTCTCCTTTCCATGAAATTGCTACCATTTGGATTCTCGGGGTGGAAATAAGCCATGGGAATCATCTTCTTCTTACCATTTCTTCTCTGAGAAGTGGGAAGGAAGGAAGGAGGAAGAGATTGGTGAAAGGGTGATTTACAAATGCAGGAATTCACCAACAAAAACCCCATTTTTCTCCCCTACAAACACTTCAAACTCTCTCTCTCTCTCTCCCTCTCCCTCTCTGAATGCTGATTGAACCTTTTCAATTGCCCTGAAACTTGTTTCCCTGTCTCAGAATACCCGAACCCGAGACAGGGAAAAGTTTCAGGAGTAACGGATTCGGATCTGGGCTAGGCTCATGGGATTCAAAGCTAAGGTCCCGTTTGCAGATAACCCCGTGAGTGAATACCGAACAAAACTACTATGCATCTGTCCCCCACACTATAGTGACGGTTATCTCCATATTTGAAAAGTATTAATTGATGACCCATAAAAAATTACAAATGTTACAGTAAAGGCATTACAAGCAAATTCCAAACTAATGGCACATAAACCCTAGAATTGTAGAATGTCGGGTCAATGTTGCATTCAGATGTTCAGAACTAATGCAACTAATTCAAAAGATTTCAGATGAGCCCGAGGTGCAACAATTCAAAATTCAGAGTTAGCAGACTTTATTTGGTCATTTGATTCACCAGACATCAAATTCAAGGTTTATTAGCTCAAAGTCTAGGGGTCATTGAACACATTCAAGCTTCTGGGTCATCAAAGTGGCTAAAAATTATATGAAAGCTCCAAAACATGCTTAGGAATGATGTGTCAAAGTTTTAGAGCATTTGGACTTTATGTTAGCTCAAGTTCAAGTCTCAGTGATTGCCTTCCAGCTCTTTGGGATTACTATGGCAACAGATACTTTCACATGTTAGAATATGCTAAAACTTCTGGAAAAAGCTTAAATTATATTCAGGAGTGACTCTATATGGGACCACTGCACATATCAAGTTTGGCCCCAATCACATGTCCCAAACCCTTTCATTTGTGGCCCACAATTCAGTCCATTCGGATTGATGTACAGTCATCCAACGGTTCAGTAAATTTGGATCTGATCAAAACTTGGGGCGAGTGACTATCAGGGGGTCCCTGTGTATTGCAAAGCTTGGATTGGATGATAGATGAGCTCTACCTAGAGTTCTCACAAAAAAATGGTGAGAACTAGTTCTCATAGGATTATTTCTCATATATATATATATGGGAAATATTATTTGTTGACCCATAAAAAAAATTACAAATATTGCAGTGAAAACATTACAAGCAAATTCCAAGTCAAGAGCATAAAAACCTTAAGATTGTGGAATGCTAGGTCAAGTGCTGCATCCAAATGTTCAGAACTGATGCAGCTCATTCAAATGACTTCAGATCAGCTTAAGATACAACAGTTCAAAATTCAAAGTTGGTAGATTTTATTTGGTCATTCGACTCACCAAACTTTAAAATTCAAGGTTCACTGGTTCAAACTTCAAAGTCTAGGGGTTATTGAACACACTCAAACTTTTGAGTTATTAAAGTAGTTGAAAACCACATGAAAGCTCCAAATTATACTTAGGAATGATGCTTTAAAATTTTAAAGCATTTGGACTTTATTTCAATTTAAATTCAAGCTTCAGTGACTGTCTTTCTACTCTTTGGGTCACTGTGACAAGAGACACTTCTACATGTCAGAATCAACTGAAACTCCTGGAGGAAACTCAAATTATATTTAGGAGGGATTCTGTAAAATTTCAAGTTACGTGGATGTCATTTGACTCAAAGTCAACAAACATTTCAACTTTAGGTCAGTGAACCCCAAGGCATGGGTTCATTGACCAAAGTCCTACTTTTGGGTGACTAAAGTTGATAAAATTTGGATATAAATCTTAAGTCATACTCAAAAGTGGTTATATAAATTTTCAAGCCAAAAGGACTTCGTTTGACTCTACTTCAACTATATGTCAGTTAGGAGTCCGTGACCCCCAATTTATGGGGGTCATTGATTAAAGATCCTACTTTTGGGAGGCTAAAGTCAATGAAATTCGGATTAGAGACTTAAAATGTGTTCAAAGTTAATTTTCCAAAGTTTCAAATCAATTGAACATCATTTGGGTAGAAAACAAGTTGATTGCCTGCAACATAAGAGAGTATTAACTTAAAACATACAACAAGTGGGTCACTATTCAAAATCCTGCTTTCATAAATTTAAACCACATGAAATTTTGATAGACGCTTCATGATACCCCTAGAATCAGTCTCTACAAGTTTCAAATCAATCTAAGGTCATTTGAGCCTCAAATAGCTGAAACAAGGGCCCATTTTTATGAAAAGTCAATTTTGAGGGGGGCGGGGTGGAGTTTGACTAACTTCAGAACATCAAAACGGCTGAAATTTCTATGACACACTCAAAATAGTGTTAGAGAGCATCTCTTCAAGTTTGATGAAGATTGAACATCGTTCGGGCCCTAAATTAATGAAAACGAGTTATATATGCAAAAACTCGAAATTGGGCCTTGCCTGTGACTGCGGCCACGGTCATGGACACTTGTGAATTGGTACTGGACTGTTTCTGGGAGTTATTTCAATTTATTTTAAAGTGTAACCCCCTTACAACTAATGGAAACTGTCTCGACTTCCTCTAAAACCTACAAAAGGCACACTTGGTCTCTAAAAAAAGGGGAAAGCAAGGTTGGAAGTTCAAAAGCAAGGATTCCAAAGTTCCAAGCAGGGTCATACGGCCTCTAAGTCACTTCAAGTACTCCAAGTCTACTCTTTTTTCTCCTTCTCATGAATTTAAGGTGAGAAATGGTTCAGAGAAGGAGAAGAAGCATGCAGATCATTTATAGAAGATGGGTGCAAAGGCCATAAAACATAAAAAGGATGAAAACTATTTTCTTTGGTTTTCTCACTTGGGAGGGTTTTACGCCATTTCGAACGGTGTGAACAAGCCTCTTCAGGCTTCATTCCTTTTTTTGAAAATTATAAATTCAGAATAACAAAACTTTGGCTTCATTTTGCTTGTATAAAGCACCTTTTTTGAATTTGTATAAAAATAATCCGTAACCAAAAAGCAATAATTACCAAAGGTTTTAGTCGATTCCATGACCAAATTAAGTACTTTTGGTGGTCATTCAACACTCCAAAAGTCGAAGAACACAAGCTTCAGTACTCTAAAGGCATCACGAGGCGAAACATAGAAGAAACGGGGGCAAACAGTGGCTGTTTTGGCCATTGTATGTTAATGATCGTGGGCCATGGCCACCCCTCTCATGCACTCTTTTTTTTTCTTCCATTTTCAGCCACTTCTTCATGTATTTTCTTATAATTTTTAAGTTTGGATCACATTTGAGATCAGAGGGAGGGATTGTAATTTTTTAAAACTTGTAAACAGCTTGCATCTCGTAGTCAGAGCATTTGAACCCATGTAAATAAAGAGAAATTAATGATAAACTGTAATTATTTTTCCCATTCTTCTTAACGCTTGAAGTATATGAATGCTAGACTTGAACCCGTTGCATTTCACATCACGTTTCGAGCACGATCACTACTTCCCTCACATTATTATGATGGACACTTTCTTCTTATACCTAATAAGGTCAAAAAGGTGTTATGAGGCGTGATAGTTTTGTCTTCTTATTCATTAATACTTCCAAAAAAAGGAAGTGTTCTTCATCATAATTTGAGGGACAGATGCATAGTAGTTTTGTCATATATATATGAAGAATATATAACGTAGGGTATCCTTCGCCGGTTCAGTTTTTAGACCTTTGGCCTTCGGCCTGGAGGTTACCCGATTCTAATGAGAATGGACTATTCCCTAGGGCATACGTATATGGTTGGACACATAGTACTTAAATAACGCAAGGGGTGGGAGTTGAACTTGAGATCTTAGGGAGCAAATCCAAGGCTCAAACCAACAAGCTATTGCCTTGACGGTAAAATAGCTAAGCTTTCAAACCTTTGGCCTCCTGCTGGAGCATATCAAATTCTAACAAGCAAAGACTATTCCCTATGGGCTATATATATTGTCGCATACATAATATCCATATAATGCAGCGGTGGGAGTCAAACTTGAGACCTTAGTGAACAAACCCAAGGCTGAAGCTAACTAAGCCACCACCTCGATGACAAAATAGCCTAGCCTTCAGAACTTTGGCCTCTGGCCTGGAGGTTACTCGATTTTGACAAAGATTATTTCTTAGGGGATACATGCATGGTTGCATATATAGTACCTAGATAAAGTAAGGGGTGGGAGTCGAACTTGAGACTGTGGAGAGTAAACCTAAGGCTTAAATCAATTGAGCAACCACCTTGACGGAAAAATAGCACCATGTATATTCATCCAGTGTGATACGTTAGAAATTTACAGGGTGCTCCAGTATGGTAAACCATCATTAGGTGGACCCCACATAGAGTATGTAACTTGCTCACCATGTCCCTACCATATGGTGGGTGTGTGTGTATATAGGGTCATGCTACAAAACTCCTTGAGCGTTTTTCACAAAAAAAAGACTATTTTTTTAGTTTAGTAGATTTTAACAAGTGTCAACAACATCTCCTTAGAATTAGATAACCTTTATTTGTTACTTTGCACTTATTAGGTGGTAGATTTTTATTAGACATGTCGAAAGGGGTATAAACTCCTATTTTTAAATGGAGAGTTTTTGAGAATTCTTTATATATATTCGAAAAAAATACTATGCATATGTCCCTCACACTATGGTGAGGAAACACTTTCTTTTTTGGAAAGTATTAATGTGCTAGAAGACAACACCATCACACTTTATGACACATTTTTTACCTTATTAGGTCTAGAAAATGACAGTGTCTCTCACTATGGTGTGAGAGATAAATGCATAGTAGTGTTATATATATATATGTGAAATGATCTCATACAAGCCTCACTTAACACTACTTGCAATCGTTAGATCTAGGAATCGATCAAATGGTTGTGGATCTAAAGATACAACAAATTGAAGCCGCAGACTCATTCCGGCGTTGCCCTCCACCGAATCCTCCACCGAATGCGATATTATGGTTTTCGAAAATTCCTCCTCCTTCATCCAGCGCTCATCATCTCCTGCAACACATCCTTTCCGGCGATCCTCTTCCTCTCCGGCAACGAAGAAATCAGAGGTAACCCATCAATCACTCTCTTCCTCGCTGTCTCTCCCTCCCGTTCTCTCTCTTTCCCTCTCCCTCTTCGTCTCTCCTCCTCGCTCCCTCTCTGTCTCTCCCTTCCCCTTCGACCTCTCTCTCTCTCTATCTCCTCTCCCTCTCCCCCTCTCCCTCTCTATCTCCCTCTCCCTCTCTTTCCATCTATGCCTCTCCTTTTCGAGCTCTTTGTGTCTTTTCCTCTTGCCTCCATATCTCTGTGTCTCCCTCTCTCTAGTCTCTATCACTCTGTTTGTATCTCTCTCTCTTGACAGTCATTATTTGAATTTTCGATTGTAGAGTCGCAACGGTTTCTCAACCATAGCAGCAGACTATTTGATCTGAAGATTCTCAAATCGCAAGCCGCCTCCTACTGATTCAGCCATAGTGCTGGTATCATTGTAATTGTTGCGATAATTGCAACTGTGATGAATCTTGCCAATTTGGTCCTACTCAGTTTTAAGAGTAAATGTGCCCATTTAGAGATGAATCAATCCAAATGTGAGTTATCACTCGGTTCGAAGTTATAGTTACAGGATTCCATCTTTAATGGGGAGCTTGATACTAATGGTTGCCTTTCTGTTAGGTGAACACATTGTAAATAATACATACCAGAACTTTGTTTGTGACAGCGTCACCATTATTTGATCATTTTGAATGACTATATAATAGTGTTAGCATCAGAAGTACGATATTGACATGATAATGCTGTAGGCCACACTAAGCAAGCCATTTGTAAGAACTTAGATGATACTTTTAATCTTCCAAAAGACAGTTGAATTTTATCTAGTAGAGTTCTCTCTTCTACCAGAAACAATGATACTTCCTTGTAGTTATGCGACTTTAACACTCAAAAAAATTTTTTTTTCTTTTTTCCTTACTAACCTATCTTCAAGGTATAAAACTTCCCTTACATATAGTCAACATCATATTGTCACCCAATCATGTAAATTTTTTGACCCTTGCGTGTATGTTTTTTTGTTGACCGTAATATATCCTTTATGGCAGGTTGAACTTCAAGAAGCTAAACTGATTGAGCGGGTGATGCTATCAAGTAAGCTGATGGAATGAATTTTCTTGATGTGGGGAAGCTGTACAATTGCAATGAAAGACTGTTGGTCTTCTGTATGTGATTTCTACTATTGCAGATTTTTGGAGGGAGTTGCAGAAGTACCAAAATAATGGGTAATGGGTGGGTAATCATTGCCCATCCAAGGGGAAACAGGTGACGGCCCTTTGTGGATCTTTATTGTAATTCATTTAAATTTAGTATCATTAATTAGAAAGTGATTGGCACGAGGTGTTTTTGTTTAACTTCATTATGAAAATCAAATTCCTCTTGGTTGAATGTCCTCCGATCGTACATTTGTTTTGAGAACTTACATTTGGTTGAATGTCCTCCAATCAAATTCCTTTTGGTTGAATGTGCTCCAATCAAATTCCTCTTGGTTGAAAATTAAATTCACATTTGGTTGGATGTCCTCCAATTGTACATTTGGTTCGTTCCTTCTGGGGCTTCTCAATCGTTGAATGAAAAATGGGCGGGATTTCTTTTTTTCCTTCTTTATATATATATCTATATATATATATCTATCTGTTGATCCATAGCCGTTACATCAATTCCTAGATCCAAGGGTTGAAAGCATCTCTTACACTATGCGTAAGGGAGGCTTGTATGAGATCATCTCTCTCTCTTTCTGTCTCTCTCTCTATATATATACATATAGGGCTCCTTCCACAAGCTTAAGCTTGGGATAAGGCTGGTTAGCTCAAGCCTATGGCCCCACCCGGAGACCCAAATAGAGATGGGAATATGGGGATTTGAAGGATTCCCTAAGGTCCTACTCTCTGCAAAAAATTAGCTCTATCCCTGATATCTATCATCTCCATTTGGGCTCTAAAAATTTAATGTCAACAGTCTATTCTGATGGGTGTTAGTCAATCCAACGGCCAAGTTATATCGGATGAGGCCCAAATTTAGCGGACATGTGCAATTCAGGGGGCCCTAGTGTGTGGTCCATAGCGATGTACCAATGGTGGGGCCCATACATGCAGCGGATGAAAAAACCTCCATCCACTTGAGCTTGTGGGAAGAATCCCCATATATATATATATATATTCGGGTAAGAGCAGTTCTTACGGAGTTACCCCAAGAACCTTTTATGGGCTCACTTGTCGATTCCATTTGGGGAAGAGACGAGGGGGAATGAAAAGATCTATGTGGAACCATCTCAGATATCAAGTTTAGCCTCAATTAGATGTCCCTATCCCCTTCATTCGTGGCCCACAAATTTAGTCTATTTGGATTGGTGTACTGTCGATCTAACGGTTCGGTAAATTTGGATTTGACCGAAACTTGGGGTGTGTGACTATCTGGGGGTCCTTTATGTATTGTAAGGTTTGGATTGGGTGATAGATGGGCTCTACTTAGAGTTCGTACGGATTCTCACTTGAATATTATTATATATATATATTTATATATGAGAGCTCCTCTGCTAAGCATCGATGCTCACCTTCTTGTGCACACCACTTTTTAGTAGGACCCATTAGGGGCTTGACTTAAGGATAGGATTAGGGGGGATCAAAAGATCTCCCTCCTGCAAGGTCCCATACCCTAGATAATTACGATTAGTAGTAATTAAGTTGGTTTTATTTTAATTAATGAGTAATTAGGCTAATTGAGCCCAAATCTCAAGAGTTTTGGGTCATGGATTTGTAGATGGGTCGGGTTCGAACCTTTATTAGGTAGTCCAAGGCCTTTTCATTTAGTATTTTCCTGAGTTGACATAATTAGGGCATAATGATAGTTGCATTGGGTGAGTTTCGCCTTGTTGGACATCTGTTACGTTTGGCCCAAATCCATTTGGACCCATCTTAGCCCATTGATTCAAACTGGAAATATATAGAAACTAAGAGAGCTTGCTTGCAATTTCCAGAAACTTCATTTATATAAAAACCCTAATCCACCAACTACCCCCGATATTTTCTCCTCCTTCTCTCTCTCGTTGCAGCACGGGCTTCCCCCTTCTTCCATCGTCGTCTTACATCATTTTTCAGTTCTTTTTGTGGTGATTCAAGGCTTGCATGCATCAAACTTGGAATCTTCTTCATCCTCTTCATCCTCTCCTTGCTCTCTGTTGGAATCAAGGCACCCTCTCCTTCCCCATTGCTTGAAAACGAGTTGAGGTTTTCATTATAGATAGCTTTATTTTTCATCTAATCAAAGGGCAAATTAATTTGGGTGAAGCACCAAGCACAAGGTAAGTATAAGGATGCATAATCTTACATGCATGGCTTGATTTCCTTGATTATTGATGGATTGTATGATTTTACCGAATTTACAGCTTTATGGAAAATGCATGGATTAAATGGTGATTTATGGTGATTTTGGATGAATAGAAGTGTTAATGACCTCTAAGGAACCCAAGGGTGTGGGACGGAAGTGTTTGGAGGAGTTTTGTTGCAGGTGGATTGGGGGTGAGGGAAGAGGAAACCCTTTAGAAGAGAAACCTTCTCGTCACGAAATGCTTCAAGGCCGACCGGTCGGTCCTGAAGCTCGATCGGTCGATTGCCTTATCAGGTAATCCGACCGGTCGGCTACCAAGCCCGACCCGGTCGAATTCCACTTCTGAAAGGGTCCAACCGGTTGGACCTTCATCCGATCGGTCGGGTAAGTCTGACTGACAACTTGTCGGAAGGTGTTCAAAAATGAATTCTAAGCTTGACTATGGACTTTCTATAGTCTATGGGATAGCCTAGTGATGGGTTACTCCCTTAAACCACAAAAAGAGACCTTAGTTTAATGTCAAGTCCCGAGTGTGGGCATAAAGTGATGTGTCCCTACATACACATGTGGTAACACCAAGAATAGTAACATCGGGACACTGAACACCTTATGAATACACCAGGTTAATGACCTCAGAAACCCGGATTATCTAATATAGAATTGATAGAAATTGTCCTTGATAACCTATAATCTAATTGCATTTGTTTATATTAATATGCATTGGATAATCAGTATTTTATTAGTTGTGGTTCTATGATAGACATCTCCAACGTGGGCGGTGGGTGTGGACCTCTTGAATAGGTATTCACGGGGTGCTCTGCCTAGCAAAATCCCGTACTGCTTAAGAGAGTGTATAAGGACATGCCTTGTATTCCCCTCGTGATGCGTCCTGGGTACTCCCTGGGGGCTCTATCCAGAAGTCGTAACGCGTTTTGGGTATTCCGTGGCGGCTTTGCTCAGAAGTAAAACCGTACGGGTACTCCCTGGGGGCTTTGCCCAAAGCGGATAATATCACGGTGGGGGGGGGGGGGGGGGGGGGGTGGGGGGAAGAAAAACGTTACCCCTTAGTTCTATTCCTCATAAGAGGTTTGGTTGCCAATTGGGTCTGATAATTCAACAGTATAATTTCATAGATTACAAACTTAATTTCCTTTCATTGTTGTGCTATTTTAATCTAGTTGATTTATCGTGTTAAGCTTATGTACCCTTATCTTTCTTAACCATCGTGTTAACTGAGTTACTATGGTGTTACAGGTGCAGAACCCGCTGCCGATCCGGCAGTCAGCGCGATCCCGGAGGCAACCCCAGCGTTACCTCGGGACGTGAAAGAGGAGAACGGGGAGGACATCTTCTCGTGATTTCCCTCCACAGTGCGCAACAAGGACACATGGGAATAGGTTTAGGGTTCATTTTGACAATTATATCTTTTGTATTATGTATGGACCTTCATGTACAAGCATGTAGGTGGATTTAATTAATGGCCTTGTTTGCTTAAGGAATGAAATGAATAGATGTTCTATGGATGCTCATGATGCATTACAGGTGAAATCTCCAGGTTTCTGCTTGAATTCCTTATATGGATAATACGTGATCGTGGATTTTCCTCACACGTACCTGTGGGATCACCCTTGTGACAGTTTATACTTGTCTGATCATGACACGAATTGTCACGCGTACGTGTGTCACTCCTCGGAACCCACAGCTAATCCCCAATTCTCGAGTTCGGGGTGTGACACCTCCACATACTCATGTTTGGTGATGGAGGGTCAAATCATCATCTTCACCGTTTGATCAAGGGCTGACAAATTTTGATCATTCAAAATGAGTGCAAGCCGATCCATTAGTTTAATCAAATTGAATGGGTGCCTTGAGGTCAATGGATATCATGGGGGGTAGTTGTTTTATGGTCAACTTGGATGGACATAAGTTAGGCCCCACTAGGTGAATTGGAAAACCGTGCTTACCTTATCACGAGAACCGGTGCTCGGTGGAGGTTTTTCATATATATATAAGGGCCTTATCGCACCTACTGTAAGAATTTTTTATGGGACCAACTTGTGGATTTCATTTGGGGATGGCACTAGGGAGATGGAAAGATTTATGTGGAATTACCATAAATATCAAGTTTGACTTCAATCATATGCTTTCACCTCTTCGTCCGTGGCCCACAAATCTAATCCATTTGGATTGGTCCACAGTTGATCCAGTAGTCTAGTAATTCATATTTAACTGAAACTTGGAGTGTGTGACTGTCAGGGGGATTCTTTATATAGGTATGAATTTGATGATAGATGAGCCTTACGTAGAGTTCTCACAAAAGAATAGTGAGAATTAGTTCTCACAAGATTATTGATATATATATATATACATGGGTCACGCTATAAAACACTCATTGCGTTTTGTCACGACCCGAACCCAGAAATCGGGGGTTAGCGAAAAGCTAAACCAGTGACACACGTACTCCCGTGCACGTGCATCCAAACCCAGTCCAGATGCACACACACAAGGGATCTAACACGTGCGAACTAAGCGTACGCGGAAGCTGTACATATCATAGCAAGCAACAAAGGAAAATAGCGGAAGCCAAAACAAATGCGGAACGGAAAAGACAACGATATAAATAAAACTCGGAAACCATATAAAAAACTGAGTACACGCCAAAATAGCGATATACAAAATAATACAGAGTACAAAGTCCAAAGTATAAAATACATAGCCCCAAAAACCAAAACCAAAAGCCACAGAAGATATGCATGTACGCACTCGGCAGAGAGATCAGGCCCACTCTGCCAAACCGGAGGGTGCCTCTAAACTCGGCCCTGCAGCCTCCTCGACCGCCGGGGAGCTGGGCAAGGGATTTGTGCCTGCAACACCACAGACAACACAATGAATACAACGATCCAGCAAATACAAGTAATAGGGATGAAACACTCATAGTATCAAATAGAATAATGACAGAAGATTAAATACAGAGTTCCATCTTCGGATGCTAAGCAAATCGCGCATAGGAGTAAAGCATGATATGTGAATCAAAACATAGAAATACTGAACTAAGTGGCTACTACGTTAACCATATTCTCTCCAATAGAGAGCAGAGCAGAGCAGATGAGAACACCACTGACCGGGCCAGGGTGCAAGTGGGTCTCGGTTTCCTGGGTTCCAGGGTCCTAAGACAAAGCGACACTGCAGTGATACAGAGATACAGAGATCTAAGCCAGAGGTAACTCCGTCGGGCATCCTAGAGCTGAGGCTGAGTAGAGCCAGACTAATACCAATCAAATCAAATCCAAAAGAAGGGAGATTATCCGCTTTGGACTCACCGATGGCAAAGACCGGATCTTATCCTCACGTATTAATCTCTGGGCAGAGCCACCAGGGAATACCCAATAAATCAGAGATATACAAAGCCAGAAATATACAGAGCATAGCATAGACTGAGTCAAAGCACCGAGCATAGATCATAGTATAATACAGAATGAAGTCTAAACAGATGTACAAGACGAAACAAAAGAATCTCGAAATGCATGAACATAGATTAACAGAACAGAGGGCAAAATTGTAAACAATATGCAATGCATCTTAGATTAAGACGGAATCAAGGTTAATTACAAGCCAATACTAATCTAGTTGTTCACTGTCACTAACCTTGCATGTTGATGTAGTTTTAAGTTATTCGATGCACCGTTGCCATCCTAGTGTTGCAATGTGATCCTCCCGTGCACCGAAGTCTCTTAAACCAACACCCATGGGGAGGTGCTTAACAGTAAATCAACGTTCACATGAATAAGTCACAGCCTAACAAACTATTCATGCGGTCCAAAGAGTCCATTGGGCAGGTTTACATGGGTGGTTAACCTGTAATTGAGCCCTACAAGTCTCACCATTATCCTAAGTTGTATTTCAGATTTGCCATGCTTTATGGTTTAGCCATGGGTGACCTACGGCTTAGCCGAAGACATCATACGGACTAGCCATAGCATGCACTACGGCTTAACCGAGGTTCCCTTCAAAACACAGCTAAACTGGTCATCTTCCACCTCTGATCTGATACCTTTTACGGCTAAGCTACGGTTCAGTATACGGCTTAGCAGTAGACCAATGCACGGCTTAGCCGTAGCCACACCGTAGGAGTGCTGTATCTGAAGAGTTTCGACTGATCAGAGATTTAATTCACGGCTTAGTTACGGTTGGGTCACGGCTAGCTTACGGCTCAGCCGTAGAACAATCTACGGCTCAGCCGTAGCCTAGCTGTAGAACAAAAGGTGAAAATTCAAGCTCTGGAGTTTGAGCAGTACAAAGTTACGGCTTAGCCGTACAATACAGAGAGCCAATTCGGGTTGCGTACAGAAACTGGAAATTTGCACAGAATGTCTCAAAACAAGCTCATCTGATCCTAACATCTTAGAAATTTGGGTCCCAACATCTTAGAAAATGGCTGTAAAACATTCTATACAAAGAATAAAAAGGAATCAAAGCAATCAAACAAAACACCCATATGTGTTAAATAATCCTGTACTTATACTTGCCTCAAAACTCTGTCAATCCATGAATCAAGCTCCAAATCAACTAAAATCAAAGCAAATCAAAGAAACAACACATGCATGAGATGAAAACACAGCAACAGAGAATGAGAGATACAATTGGAGAAGAAGAAGAAAGAGTTGCAGAGAACCCACTCACCTCAAGCCACAAAACACAGACAGAGATGAGAGAGAAAGAGGAAGAACCCAATCGAATCAACTCCCACACCAACCAAAGACTGAGAAGAGAAGTGAAAAGAAGAGAGAGAGATGAACGTGGCTCTCCTGGAGCCTCCTTGCGTGCACGTTGAAGAAAAATTACAGGAAATGAGGACATCTGTAAGATGACTCATATATATAGTTTTTTTTGGAAGTTTAAGTCAAAGTCCAAAGAATTTAAACTATTTACAGTTCAAGTTACACGAAGGTCCAACTTCTCCAATTGACTCCAAATGGGTCTGACACAGTTACAGAAATTGACAAGCTCAACAAAATACATATGCTGACACCAAGATGATGCAAAGATGATACAGGCAAAGCAAAAGCAAAATTACGAAAAAAGGCTTAGAACTACCTATCTCAGGTCAAATGTTACTCAACTACCTATCCAAGACCCAAAACCAAGTCCGAAAGAATAAAACAAGAGAAACACACTAATGAGCTACTAATCCGGCTCAAAGGGGATCGGGGTGTTACACGTTTTTCACCAAAAAAACTCTTCTTTTTTTAGCCAATGAGATTTTAATGCCTGTCTTCTAATCTCCTTAAGATTAGCCATCCCTTATTTTTTTTGTTTTACACTTGTGAGGTGACAGATTTTCATTGGACATGTTAAAAGAGGCAAAAACTTCCCTTTTTTAAATGAGGAGTCTTTGTGAATTCTCTCTCTCTCTATATATATAAAGGGGGATATTCAAGTGCATACATCCCTCACCAAAATGGTGAGGGACATGCCTTTTTGAGTAAGTATTAATGTACAAAAAGATAAAAAAGTAAAGGGAGTGTCCCTCACCATTTTGGTGAGGGATGTATGCACTTAAATATCCCCTATATGAAAAATATTCATTGCCTCTATCCCTCACCATGTCATGGTGAGGGACATCATAGTAGGGTTGACTTTATGATCGATTTAAAGTTCAGATCATCCACATGCATGGGACCCCCTAAATTATAATGGATCAATTGAGTTTTTACTAATTAAAATGAATTCGACCATTCGATTGGGGATCAAATTTGTTCTTTGATATAAAGTTATTAAATTTCTAGGTCATGAATGAAGGGATTAGATGCTTGGAATTGACCCTAAACTTGATATATGAACCCATCCAATGTCGCTCTTTTCATCCCCTCCAATCCCATAATCATAGGGACTATAGGTGGGCCTTATTAAGTTTGTCCCTCAATGAATGCACATGAATATCACCAAATATATATTTTGAGAAAAATGGAAAAAAGGTTAACATTTGAGTGGAAAAAAAGATTAATTCAAGAATGAAATTTAAAAACTATATTGACAAGAAAAAGAAAATATAAACAAAATATGAAATCGAATGAAAAGATAAAATTAAGAAATAAAATAAATTTATTGAACTTTATTAACAGTATGCATTTTTCATAATTTAAGAGAAAAAGAATAAGAAGCAATCCAATCTATAGCAAACCTACTATCATTGTTAGCCTTTTGCGTTGTAAAGACCATAGCTTTGTGAAGACTTGACACAGTTTACAACAGCCGAACCTAGTTCGAATTGCGCCAATTATCAGACTGCTAAACTGGGTTTGTTCATTGGTCGGATAGGCCTAAAGGTACATTCAGGCCTAACCCGACTTTTAGTAACACATGCCAAACGGATGCCCATATCGGGCCTAAGCCCGATGTGGGCTGTAAGTGCCTGAATGTAGCCCAACCTGCCTAAAGCATGTTAGGTCCGAGCCCACTTATTTAGTCAGTTGGACCCAAGCCCGGTTAATTCTACGGATGAAACATGACAAACAGGTGTTAAATTCAAATATAAATAATCTTAAATTTAAATTTAACGATGCAAATAACAGTAAAGCCCAAACATCCTATTTGGCTAAATCTCTTGAGAGGGTCTAGTTGCCGGCTTTGGGCTTTCTATTACTTAATTCAAGCCCAGACCAAATAATAAATTGGCCCAAATGTTAGTGCTAGACCTGATTTGATTCTAAACTAAGCTAGACCTGATTTGATTCTAAAGTAAGGCCAAAAATAGACTAAATCAGAGTGAGCCAGGTTGACCCGGCCAATGAGCACCCCTACTGCAATCTCTTTATCTGGAAGGTGAGAACCTTTTTTGTTTGATCCGTTAGAAATTTGTATCCAAAACTTAACCAAATCCCTATAGTCCAACCTGAGGACCCTGATCTAGGACAACTATGGCCACTTTTTTTTTTTTGAAAATAAAGAATACATTTTGAGGGCTTATTTGTTTGCATACAATACATAGGAGTTTATGGTCAAATGAGCTCTAGAGAAGGATTATAAAAGAAGAGGTGGGTTGAAGGATATAAGGTTGCTCCCACTTATACCTTTTATAGAATTTGAATTACTAGGGTGATGACTAGGTATTCATTCTCATCTTTCCTTAATTCAATTTTCATTAAAGGGGATGTTCTTTCGTAGTCATTTTAGATATTCACCTTTCATTCTCCATTTTTAACTACAAAAGAAATAAAGTTTTTTACCAAACAAAATTCCCTTGACTTTTTGTGGAACAAGAAAGACCCAATAAACTTATTGTCCGGAGTGGTCCCTTAGGTCCTTTTCGTGTTTTTTTTTTTGGCCCTAAACCGATTTCCCATTCTGTCTTCCTCTTCTTCCTCTCTTCTCTTCTTGAACGATAGCGACAGTCCCACTTGTAGTTCCATGCTCCTCCAGGCAACATTTCTTGAGTTTTTTTTTCCACTTTTGATTCCTCCCAAACATGTGTCTTATCTAGGTTGTCATCTTCTTCCTCTTTGTGGCCCAACCTCTGTAACACAATAAACCAAACTCATTTATGTAGTAAACAAAATATGAATCAAACAATACATGATAGAGCTCATCTTTCAAGGTTTAGTTCAAATAGGGTTAGGCTGGCAACAATAAATCCATGGAAACCAATTTTTAGGTTTACACAAATAAATAAAGGTAAAGTGAGTTGCCTACGGAGCCCATCGGAAAAAAAATCCAAAAAGGTTGTTTTGAGATGAACTTATTGCAAAGAATTATTATATATTAAGCTGGTTGAATCCAATTGCTAAAATCAGACAATTGGATTCAACAGATTTTGACTGTGCACCCAATTGTAGAATTTATGGCCACGACTCTTCCTCTTTCCTTCCTCAATTTATCTAATTGAAGTATTAAAAAAAACGTCTTTGCTTATAGTAACTCTCTTCTTTTACTCATCGAGAAACGTCTCTTTCTTAAATGAGCAGTAACTCTCTCTCCTTTTACTCTTCCAAAAGCGTCTCCCTCACACACATAAGTGCCCATTTATAGATGCTTAGGGATGAACTCATTCCATTTGGGAATCACAACAGATGCAAATCTTTCAACCAAAAGCATATAATCAAGCCCATCATCCATGAGAAGTACCTCAATGAGAAGACCACCTTCCACCTTAACCCATCAAGCCAATTTGTCATTGGTGACCCTCATGGTGATGCTTGGCTTATTGGTCGCAAGATCATTATTGACACCTAGGTAAGTGGGATGCTCATGGAGGAGGGCTTTCTCTGGCAAGGACCCAACCAAGGTGGACCGTAGTGGTGCCTACATTGTTAGTCAGGTAGCCAAGATCATTGTCGCCAATGGGATGGCAAGGAGGTGTACTGTGCAAGTCTCATAGCCATTGGAGTGCTGTAGCCACTTTTAGTGTTTGTCGACACTTATGGGCGAGGAAGATACCAGACAAGGAGATACTAAATATAGTGAAGGAGACCTTGGATTTCAGGCCAGGTATGATTGCCATCAATCTAGATTTGAAGAGGGGAGGCAATGGCAGATTCTTGCAGCCTATGGGCATTTTGGAAGGGATGACCATAACTTCACCTGGGAGGTGGTGAAGCCCCTCAAGTAGGATGAGCCATCTACTTAGAGAGAGATAGAGATAGAAAGAAGAAATATTGATGCTAATGTGCCTATATTCCCCCTATGTGTGCTGATAGTTGGTAGGTTTACTGCTCACTACTGCTGCCTCATTCCTTGCATTATTATATTGAAATGATGTCCCTTTTTCCTTTTTCTTTTTATTTGGTGTCTGTTAGTGTCATGGTCTAAGAGTGTATTCGTGGGTGTTTGATTCTTTTTAGAAAAAAGAGAAGAGAAAAAGATAAGCCTCTGAGGCTTGAGTTTATTAGGTAGTGAACGTGGAAGAAAGTTATTGGAGTGAATTTTTGTTTTATTTTTTTTTCATTCTTTTTCTTTAATGGATAGAAAAGTCATCTTGATATGTTGTTTAAAAGAAAAAAGCCTCTCACTCTAGCGGTAGGAGGTGTTGGTTCTTGCATGCCTGCCCAAACCTTCGCTAGAAACCTTTCTTCACCTGAGGCCTTCTTTTCTCAAAAGAGTCCCTAGCCCCATTAAGGGGATACACAAAATATATATATATAAATTAAAAGAGCTAGGAGTCCCAACCCCCTTAAGGGGATACAAAAAAAAAAGAAAAAAAAAAGAGCCAGGAGTCCCAACCCCCTTAAGGGGATACCAAAAGAGAGAGAGAGAGAGAGAGAGAGAGAGATGCAAATTGTTCTCCCAGGACGGATTTGCAAATCTAAGGAGGCTCAACCTAGCGAAGGAATATGTTTTGTGCTGAAAGCCAACGACAGTAAGAACGCAATGAATTTGGTTTTCATTCATGTTTAGGCCAATTCGAAAATGACGTAAATGATAATTTATCTATTCAATGCTTGACTCACCATATGATGGGTTTGTGGTTTGTGATACCAAACCAAGCTTGTGATTTGTATAGGTCAGGTTTGGTCAACTTATGGATGAAAATTTTTTACTCATTCTAAAATTAAAATTTACTCATTTGTTGGAACTTTAACTTCACATTGAAAATTTTAGTGAATAAAATATACAAAACATGTAAATGGGTTGGCAAAACCCTAAACTTGACCAACTTACTATCAAACCAACCCCTAATACTTAAAAATCATGTCTTAAATTATTTCTAAATTTTTATTCTCAATATCATTTATATAGAAAATATCATATTATAGACTTCTTAAGGTTTTTTAAGTTTCTCTATATTTTATAATGATATTGCCTGTGCTAAGCACGGGGATGTTTTGCTAGTATATTATGAAGTGAAACAAATGACAAAGAATAAAATTGAATGCGAGACATCTTTATGGGGTACTATAATAGTATAGGAGTAAGTAGCAATATTTATGCTTAGTGAAAAAGTAAAGAAAAAAAAAATCTCAGATAAGGCAAGTGTTTGGGAGGAATCAAAAGTGGAAAAAAAAAAATTCAAGAGATGATGACTTTGAGGAGCTTGGGACCACATGAGGGACTCTTGATATCAATAAGAGAGGAGAATAAGAGAAGAGGAAGAGGGCTGTTGATAAGGGAGGAGAATAAGAAAGGAGCAAGAAGAAGACATAATGGGGAATGAGTTTCAGGCACGGAGTTATAAGAACAATATCTAAAAAAAACCAAAAAGGATCTACTCTAGGCTATAATTTTATTTAGGGTCCTTTTTATTTCACAAAGATTTTACGGAGATTTTTTTGGTAAAACCCCTTAACAAAAATAAAAAAGTCTTAAAATTCCTAGAAATGTTATTGACTAAGAAAGTTTGAAATTCACCAAATGTTGTCTTCAAATGAAATACAAAATGCTCAACTACATTCCAACATTTAGAAATTTGAACTTTTAAAAATTCAAAAGTACAAAAGTAACTTGTGCGCTGACTTTCAAAATTCTAGCAACTAAACCCATAAGTTCAAATGCTCAGGGGACGTGACTCCCGTAACCAACAATTCTTGTCAAATGGGTTGTTTGGAAACTCTAGTATAATTAATGAGAGCTAATTAAATTAAAATTTAAAATAAAAAAATAGTTTTTAAGTTGTAATTTACTGTTAGTGTGTTTGATAAAATTGTTAAAAAAGCTCTTATTTCATGAGGTTATTGGGCCAACATTTAAGAATTGTAGTAATTAGGGACATCTTATAAAAATTACAATGCAGAGTTAGCCATTTGCAGCATTTTAGAAATTTTATAAGGTTATTTTCATTCAAAACACATAAATTTTGCATTACCTACCTCCATTAACTTAGCTAAAAAATGCTTTAAATGGTAGCCTCCCTTAGCTTATTTTTTCAGAGCCAAAAAGCTCTAATTTATAAATAAAATCTAAAATTTAAAATATAATTAAAGGTTTACTAAATGCTTGTGTAAATAAGCTCTAAATAAAATAACATGATCTCATTTTAAGAGTTACCTAACCATTCCTCCGGCTCTTAGGAGTCTTATTTATTTAGTTGCTGCTTCCAGTGACAAGTGGAGACTACAACCTAATGACCCAAACGTGAATCCTCAGCGTCCATCCCTTCGAAAGGAGATATTGACACCACTAACTTGGCTTACTTATTACGAGAAAGAAAATGATAAAAAAAAAAGGGAAACATCCAAGTCAAAAGAAGATCATCAAACAAAACAATCCAAAGGCTTCCCTATCGGGGCCAGGGGCTTAGGCCGCCCACGCCATTAAAGGAAAAAGAAGCAGAAGAAGAGTGGGAGGGGCCAGGGGTTTAGGCCGCCCACGCCATTAAAGGAAAAAGAAGCAGAAGAAGAGTGGGAGGATAAAATGGCGAAGAATGTCTACCTTTAAGGACCATGGTGACAAATGAAAATCAACTTAAATCCAGGGGTGGAATTAGAAAAAATACCTCGAGAGGCTACTATAGAAATAAACATTCTTGGAGGGGCCAATATAGGAAAAAAAAAACCAAAAATCTCCATAATATTTGAGTGTTTTTTTAAAATTTTTGGATATCAATATTAAAAGATCAAAATTTATTTAATAATAAGGGATTTTTTGAAATTTCGGGTTGTATTGTGGGGGGGAGGGGGATAGCCCCCCTCACCCCTATTCTAGTTCCCCCATGCCTAAATCTCCACTTCCTATAACAAAGTATGCCCCTTAGTTCTTTCCGCAACACTACAACAATGACCACTCGTTCAGAAAACTATGTTCCAAGCGAAGCCAAGCTGAAGGAATCTTGCTGTGAGAGTTGCTAAAATGTCATTTTCGGCTCATGTCACGAGTTCTATTTTTCTCACGTTTAGATGCTGCATTCTAAACTTCTCTAGTAATATTCAATGAATCTAGGGTGTGTTGTGGGGCATCAGATGAATGCAAATAGGATCAAATGCAATCTCATATATTGATTCTTTCATTATATTTCCCATCAGAGAGAGTTTAATAAATTAATTAATTATATGCATGGCATCTAATAATAGTCGCATTGTGTATTGTTTTAGGTGAAATGTAATAGGATGAAAGAGATAACTAGGAAGACCAAGGCTGCCTTTTTGTTTGACACTGGAATACATAAAAGACAAGGAATTATGGTGGAGTTCATTGACCATCTACTGGTGGTTGTGAATAAGGGGTTCACTAAACAAAGAAAACGAAGGAAATTTTCATTTTATTCTTCGGGCTGTTTGTTTCATATAATTGGATACATTTGATTATATTTCTATAAATGATTGTAGAAGAAGAAGAAGCAAAGGTGGACATTCAAAAATGGCCATTAAATAATTTTCCTTTTAATGAGAATTGAATTAAAGGGAGATGATAAATGAAGCCATCACCCTAGTAATTCAATACTAGGTAAGTGAAGTCCCATCTAATCTCTACCTTATGTTTTTCACATTTCACATCTTTAGTAATCCTTAGGTAGAGCTTATTTCACCTAGAGTTCGTATGTGCTTTTGAATACATAAAATTTCATGGTCAAATAGGTCGGAACAAAAGATTATTGAATATGTAGGACGTAATGAAACTCCACCAAAAAATTATTAAAGAGGTGAGAGGTGAAGCATGTAAGGTAAAGATGAATTCAATTCCCATTTGTTGGCATGGAATTGAATATATAGAAATTCATGGTCAAGTAGGCATCAACCAAGGATTGTTAAAAGGGTGAAAGGAAAACCATGTAAGGTAGAGATGCATTCAATTCCTATGTATTTTATGCAAATAAAAAAGCCCTTACACCCATTTGTTTGCATGGAATTCAATAGACAGGAATTCATGGTTAAGTAGGCACCAACAAAATGATTAAAGATGTGAAGGGTGAAGCATATAAGTAGCTAGAGATGTATATGGGACCTTGACTTTTAATAGATCAGAATTTCTTTGTTGAGTATTTGTTTCCTATTTCATTTTGATTCATTTTTTTTATCAAAGGTGAAATTACTTGATGGTCATTTTTGAATATCCACCTTCGTTTATTTTTAACCACCTTTAGACTTGGGGCCAATTTCTTTGAAAAATTTACAAATTCTATAAATATTGTCCGCATATGGAATTCCAAAATCTTCATTGTCATAGGAACATTTGTAGAAGTAAGGAGGTGGGAAGTCATAGAATTCAAAGTGATATTTGTAACTTCCTAGATGGTTGAAATAATCAGGAACGAGCGTACTATCAATGTACAAAATTCTCAACATGACAAATTCTAGTTACATTGGGCAGCCCAAAATCAACTTAGGTTGATGGTTGAAATTGAACCAAGAGCCATGCGAGTATAGGATTGCTCCGAAGGACCCAACTGAAACTGGACCCACTCTAAGTTGAAGAACATTGTTATATGTATAAAATTTTATTATGTGTGTTAAAGTTAAATGAAGGTTTTAGGCCCCAAAACTTTTTTTTTTGTTGCAATTCAAATAATGCTATTTTTATGCACCGGAAAATAAAAGCAATCAACCACACAAAGAAAGCTAAAAGCAATCAACCACACAAAGAAAGCAACACAATAATTAATCTGGAAAACCAAACGAGAAAAAACTACGAGTCCAAAGTGGACAAAATCAAACACTAACTTCGGCGATTACAAGAAATACTCACAACCTTACAGTCAGTCCCTGGATGTAGGGGATTATAATGGTTCTTGTTAGACTCCTCGACACGCAGTCCCTTGGTACCCTGTTATTAGCGCTTTGATCACCACTACAAACGAATTTGCACAGTGAGAGATTAATCTTCTACGAAGATGTAGAAGCTATAAATTTCTTATGAAAAGGTAGAAGCAATAATTCTAGAACTTGAAACCTTCAACCAACTCTCATAAAAGTTCTAAATAGAATTTCCAATGTGTAATCTCAATTGAGATTGTGGAGGAGTATCACTTAAGATTGAGAGAAACATCCATTTTTATAATCCACAATTTGTGCCTTAGGGCTAGACTCTAAGCACGAACAAATTGTGTCTTAGGGTTAGAGTCTAAGTACGAACAAAATAGGTACATTTGGTACAAACAAGAAATAATTTCTTAACAGGAAAGTGGGTTTGTGTTCACTGTGCACCAAAGCGGATACTCAATTGCGATCGAACGGGTACTCAATTGCGCTCGAGCAAGTACTTGTTTCGAGAGTGGGTACTTTTTTCAAATTTCATCTATTTTCTGCACTTTTTTCTTTTTAGCTCTTTTGTTGCTATGAACCACCACAGTCCATTAATAACCAATCTGGTCTAGGACGAGCACACACTCGAAATTATTAGGTTGGGTCATTGATCAGACAACAGGAAATGGGGAGACTTTTGATGCCTATACACCAAGCCATTAAATCAAGGCATGACATGGACCGTAAGGAGATCTTCAATTTATTTCATTTTGTCTATCAGTTGCATCACCTTTGATCTTTTTTACATACTTTTTAAAGAAGTCTATCTGAGAAAGACCTATGGACCCCACCAAGATGCTGTGTGTCTGAAGTGGTGAATCTTTTGATGGATTCATCATATAAATAGATGTATCCAGTGTATTTTACTTAGATTATGCGCATGTCGGGAGAGAGAGACGTTTGTGGGGGAACATGTATATTTGACTTTAATGGTACATGGTCAATTTCGTAGTTATAATACCAAAAAGCTTCTCTAATGGGAACCAATCCTCTACTAAGTCGTGGCATGCTCTTGGGCAAAAAGAAGGTTGAGAAGATATTTTCAGCCGACTATAGTATAAAATGAACAGTTAAAACTGAATATTACAGTGAAAACATTTGGATGAATACCAAATATGGGGTTATGGCAATTCGCAAGTAGTGTGAGGGAGGTAATTCGGTCATATGCATATAAGAATTTTATTTCCCTTAATGTGCTACTACCAAACAACACCCATGCTTAGCACGGGTAATAGAACTCCAAATATTAAAAAAAGTATAAAACAATTAATTTGATAAGTAATGCAAAAATTAACATAGGAGAAGAGGCATTTCTTACTATTTTTGTTCTATCAGAAACAATGTCATATTTAGTGTTAGCCATTGGATTCCTTACAATATTAGCTAATTTAGAAACACATAATAATAATAATAATAATAAATCCTTGAATAGACATTGGAAATTATTACAAAAGGACAGAAAGAAAATGATATTGTTTACAAAGGATAATCTAATAAAATAGGATTTACATTTTTTCAATGATGAGCTAGCACTAAAGTCCAATTCAAAGTTCTCTTCAGCGAACTACCTACCTTCCCAGTGACACACAAAGAATAAAATTGTAATAAACAAACAAATATTTAAAATATGAAAAATGAATTACCTTTAATACCAGTGTGCTGCTTTGTTTAGAAGTGGCCTAGTTGGTGAGTTACTTTGGTTTAGTTGCAATGCCTAACTAAGCAATACGTCCCCATTCATTTTGGTCATACTTCGATTCTTTTCCATGTCATCCTAAAATTTAAGAAATTCATTACCTTATAAATATACAGTATTTTGATCGGTTAGATAATTACACCCATAACACCTCTTACTATTTGATATTGAGTTTGAAAAGTCTCTTGTAAAAAATAATTGTAATATCATATGCCAAAATCTAAATCCCATACAATGTAATTTCACTTAGTTGACAAATTAATTCAAGAGCCACATGGTGAATATTAATATTCTAATCAAGGCATTTAACAATATCATTTTAATTGAGGTCAACCAAAGTGAAGGATCTAAAAACTTTCTTTTTCAATATGACATCCAAAACCGATGGATAGATAATTACTTAAAAAAATACAACACCGGAAAGAGAAACGAAATAATAGAACTGGATGAAATAAAGAGAAAGAAAGTATATAGAAAAGACAGTTGAAAGAAAAACCTAAGAACCTATAAAGAAAATCAATAAAAAAAAAGTGAGGGAAATAGCATCCAAACCCTATATTTTTCTAGAAAACATTCAAAACTTACAATATATGATCCTATATCATAAACAATAGCAATAAAAATAACGCAATCTATCTCAACATAAAAACAAAATCCCTACAAATGAAACATACCCAAAAAAATTCATACACATTTCTATCAACACATCTAACAAAATTAAAAAATAAAAAAAGAAGTAAGGGTATTATTATCAAAAGGAAAAAGATAAGTACACCTAAAATGATTTTATTTTGATGGTAATTGATGGTACCATGGATTGATCGGAACAAATATAGTGTGATGAATTATGGCATTCTTTTGTTTTTCTTTCTACATGGTAGAATTCATTGTTTTCAGTAGAAATGGGAATTATAACTTTTTTGGAGCTTGTGTTCACCATTTCTATTTTCTCAATAGTTTTGACTCTTGAAAAGGAAGAGAAATAAATATTTAGGATTTACAACACCAAATCGATCAGTCATAAAACATCAAATAAAACAAATCTTAAAAAAAAAACATTTGAGAAAAGAGATTTAAAGATTTATAAATTTGTGAAGAAAGATGCAGGTTAAGGTAAAAAACCATAGGTGAAAAAAGGGAAACGGAATAATAGGAAGCTTAGAGAGAGATTTTGATAAAATCAAATATTATTTAGCAAATTAGAAGATGCATATGCACAAATTCAAAATTCTGATGAAGAGGGTAAGAATCTAAACATAAGTTTTACACATAAAGAAGTTAAGAGGAGAGAAAAAGTTGTAGTCATTTGATGAATCTCAAGCAAAAATGTAGTCATTTGAGAAAATGTTTACAGAAACGTGCTTGAGGAGTTACAGTAATTAAAAGAATTAAGGGCGTGGGAGTTATGTAAGGAGAGGAGTGATGGTATTGAAGAGTTATTTAGTGGGAGAAGGATGGAAATCATTTAAAGGGGTCAAAATAAAAGTGGATGGTCAAAATTAAATGAACAAATTTTGGCTGATTTTTTAATTGAAATCAACCAGCTTAATAAATTATAATTGAAAAAGTATTTCTATTATCGGATGCCTCTAGGTTTTACTAGGAATGATTAAATAAGAAAATGTCTGAAAACTCATTATAACAACTTGAAATAAACTCCTAACACAAACTGAAGTTATTTATTGTATTAGAAAGTCTACCTTATGACTTTAGTCTTAACAATTAATGCTGAACAATGGTCTTGCTTCATCATGGCCCACCTGGATGGATGTCATTAATGATTCATTATATGGTGAATAGTGTCACGCCCTGGCCCGAGATCCTGCATTTAAGACTAATCCCGTGACGAGGCACATATAATCCTGTAGCAATCCATACCGCACTCGATACATAAGAACCGCCACAAGGGAAGATTCCACAAATAGGCATAGAAAAGCCCTCCATACTGGTAGAGCGATTGCAACAGGTGGGCCCTACATAAGTGGTAATAGTGTCTTTAGATACGTGTAATTTAAGACTATGACTAATGAGTTGGATTGTCCTAATTAACAGATGACTCATATTCAGCACGAAAACAGACCTGCATACATACAAACAACGGATATGGGCATCAGGTCTAAGTAAGCTCAGAAAGCTGATGGGATGAGGCCATTGTCATGTATAGTATACAAGAAAATTTCTTTCTAACACCTAAGCCACACTGCCAAAGTCATATTCAATAGAAGGTCTCTCTGCAGTTGCCCTCTTTCAATTCTGAAAGATGCCCCGTACTGCCTGATTTCAAGTGATTCTCAAGAATCAGGTGATTTGTATGTATTTCAAACGCAAACGAATATAACAAATGGTGTGAACTTTCTTAAGATTTAGACGCATCCATTGAAACTTGAAAATTTTGATTGCAAAGATCAAACGGATCCTGTCATATGAGCCAAGTCATAATTTCGGTGTATGCAAAATTGAAGAATGACGTAGAATTTATCTGGGGAAAATTGTTTCAGTTTTGAGGATCAGAGGAATTGTTTGATTGATAAGTAGCGAAATGTGTGGAGGATAGAGGATCATACTGTGGTTTGGTGGGCCACTTCATTTCAAGAATTTATCATATCTGGAGGAAAACTTAAAAAACTTCCTACCTACTTTGATTCCAAAACTATAATAACATTAGAGCACTGTTTTCTGTTATAACAACCCCACCACCAAAAGAATCTCCCGAAACAAGCTATCATCATAAATGAACTGAACAAGATACAATACATAAAAATGAGTTCATGATCATCATCTTCTTCTTCTCATCATAAACTCATTCATTGAGTCCAGAAGCTTTTACATTATCTATTACCAACAGATGAGCAAGAAAAGTGAATACCAGGGGAGCCTAAACAATGGCTACAACCCTTTCTAACCAAGATTTGATATCAAACTCTACGCTTTTCCATATTTAAGTCATGGAAAAGAGGCAACTGTGGCCTGCCAATATTATGAAAGCTGAAACATAATTGGTAAACAACCGAATGTACATGATGATCATCCATGGCTGCTAATAACAATTCACACAAACAGCTTCTTGTAAACAGATGATCAAGCTGTTTACCTCTGCAATTTCATTGATCATGAGCTGATGGGACCGCGAAGCCCAACCTACTGCTCATGGCGGGCCGGCTTGGGAGAATGGGAAGAATTGTTTGTGGGGTTTTCCATTTCCTCATCAAACAAAATCTCCTGAGAGCGACAATTGCAACTGCAGAATGCTTTCTCACCCCTGTTAAGAATAAAAGATGATATAAATTCGCAAGTTGTAAATTGAAATATCTGGATCAAATACTATCTATGTGCACAAGGAATGAGAAGAATAACAATATTAATCAAAGAATATATGAAGGAAATGTACCAGGATTTAGACAGTTAAATATAGGTTGGGGATGATTTTTCTTCCTTCCCCAATCAAATTGACAAGAGCAAGCTATAATAATTTGGGGCAAGAAGAAGAAAAATGTTGCAAGTCCTAATACAGTTTCCGATTTCACTGCCAACCAAATGCAGAGAATGGAATATAATCATCCTTCCTGTAAAACATTCACACCAAGCATTTTCCGAAGAGAAAATAGAGTTTCGGTATCTGATTTAAGAATAAAGAAATAGAAATCCATTTGAATCACTCTCACAATAGCAGAACTCCATGATTGGAATTTCACACTCATTGCATTATTAGTTATCCAAGGGAAAGGAAGCCAATGATCAAACCTGTAAATGTAGATGTCTTTCCCCTCTTCCAATCTCTTTTTGCAAGTGTAACAGAAGCTCAAGAAATCATCTGACAGATAACTATAGCCGGGTCCCTTAAGCAGCGGGGGTGAACCAATCGACCACTCTTCCTCCTTATTACAATCAGCCAACTCAACACTGTGGCTCTCTAAAATGCAATCACCATATATATGAGTTGTTCTAGGATTTGGACCATGTGAAATGACGCAAGTATAATCCTCAGATAGCTCAATCTCACTAGAAGGGAGAGAACCAATAAATTTGAGCCCAGAACCTTTAGATAATGGAAGTGAGCCTGATTTCGTGTCAGAAATTTTTTCAAAAATGGTGCTTCCTGTAACTAATGGAAGAGGACCCGAATCCTGTTGGCTGTTTCTAGTAGCAAACAGGAAGTCATCGGATTTTGACTTTGGATTATAATACATTAAGCTGTTTAGGAGTGATGATGATCTACCAGAATAAGATAAACATAATCCGGACTTTTCAACCACCTCACCCTCAAATTTGACTTCATTGGATCCTGGTACCATGTCCGAGCTACCTGATTGGGGAATGGGAGATTTCAGTGGGGAAATTGCATAGTTTTTAGGCGGTGATCTGGGAGTTAGAGAAGAATCAAGTGACTTCAGCACAAAGGCTTGGCAAGATGGGATATTCAACCTCATCTGAGAGCCAAACAGTAAATTCCTACTCCTTGAAGATCCTAAAATCTTCCCACATGGTTCTGTCTCATCATTGAGAGAATCAACAATGCCAAGGCCTACTTTGTTATTGTTGCAACTCCATCTCTTTTGGGGCTGACCCGATCTTGGTGACAAAAAAGGAAATAGATTGGAGAAAGCCTTAAGATCCAGAGGAGAAGTAGGGCTGTTGGCTGATTCACAATCTGATAAACTCTTAGCATTAAATCCTACAAAAAGACCAGGGACACTAAAAAATGAACTGATTCTATTCTTTTGCACCAAAACATCAGAGGAAAAATATGAGTCTGAAGCAGAATCAGACATCAGATTTTCGTGGCTATGATCTTTATGAACTGTTTTACTGTTCTTTCTTAACATTGTTCCACTCCTCAGCGTCTGTTGAAAACACCAGAGATTTCCTGCAAGATAATCAACAGAGATATAAGGCAATAGGATAAGGGAAATGATCAAAAGACAGTGGGTTAAGACAGAAGAGACTTAAACTGTGAAAGGAAAGATCGCATATTAGCAAAGCCCAGCAGGATCCACCATAGATTGAGAATCAATAGAGAAAACATTAATGATTAGCATGCATTTTCATAACAATTGAGAAGGAACTTATAAAACACACACACACACACATTCCTGAGTTGAGAATTTAATAATAAAAGGCTAACCCAAATTGTAAAATACCCAAATGGGGAAGACACTTCCATCAATACACAATAAAACCCAGAAATCCCCCAAAGCATGTATAAGAGTTTAAAATAGAGAAAACCCTGATGAGAAAAATTGCATAAATGTAGAAGCAATGTAAGGAATTATAGATAGGAAATTCACATACCTAAATCATTGTCCTAAATGGATTGAAAATGAATAGGGAAAACATCAATGATCGGTATGCGTTCCGTGGAGATCTCAAGAAATTAAAATGAAAGTTTTCTACCATGACAGTTGATTCTAAAAATGAAAGATCAAAATGACCCAAATTCAAAAACACACAGACAAGAAATATTCTTCCATCAATGCACAACAAAAACATCTGAAAACACTAAAACCATAAATGAGAGTATAAAATAGAGAAAGCTCTGAAGGAGAAAAAAAACCATAAATGTAGAAGCCATCTGCAAATATGATCAAAACCATGCATGGAAGAAGAACATGTAAAAGCCAGCCACAAACTAAAGAACCCAGATGAGAAAACTACATTGGATGCATCTAAAAAGCTCTTAATCAAGGAAACCAGTCAAGAATCCGATGATTCTACATGAGAACAAAATCAAAATGATATCTTTCATGCACAAATTCAAAAACCCAGATGAAAAAACGTCTATTAATCATTCAGCAACAAAAGGAAATGCTAGATTACTGAACCAGGAACGAAAATACTGCAATCAGAATCCTCACAGAAATGGAAAACCCACCTGCTTTCTCCTCTGAAAATGTTTACCTAAGGAGCCCAAGGAGACCCCCAAAATGTAGTAAAAATATGTTGCCAAAGGAGGATTGAGACTTCCACAGTCCTACTCTCTGTGTTTGTGTATTTGTGTTTGTAACTCTGCATGCAATGCATCAAAATCAGCAAAGCAGAGAGGCTTCTGAAATACTCATCCTGCAACTCCAGGAGGTACTTTTATTCCTATTTTATAGATTGGAATTCTCCCTGAACCCACTTTTGTATTGTCATTTTTTTTTTTAAAATTTTCATGCTTAGGCCAACAATTTATCAATCCAATCTCATGGGCCCATGCCACACAATTTCCCCTGGAATCTAGGCTAATCTTCAATTTTGCATTTTTTTAATTATATGACGCTTGAGGTTTTATTATAAAAAATTAAAAACATATTTAATCATTAAACTTTCAGTACTCAAAGTTAAGGGCTTTAATTATTTAATCTGCTTTATGTTTTATATTTTCATTATTATGTCCTATCTTTTCCTTGTTATGTGTTCTAGTGAGCCCATTTAAAATAATTTTTTTTAAGGATCATTTGCCGTTTCTGCAAAAATGGATTTTATGTTTCTAAAATCTCACGTACAAATATTACATATGCAAATACTACACATATGCTAAGTATATGAGTGCACATAACGGTTTTGGATATTTCATATTTTGTTAAAAAAAGAATTCATAAATCTCTCAGTGTCAACGAGAGACTTCTTGCAAGTGAGAGAATCAGAGATCTAAAACAATTTCACACCTATTTAATTGTGAAAACGGCATTATTTGCACACCATTTTCAACCTATATTTACTTATCACATGAGAAACAAAAGTGTAATTAAAGAACCCCGCTAAAAAGTACAATTAAGTATGTTCTGATTTGGCTATTGAGTAAGGTTAAATCAAGTCCTTATATCCAATCGACTTTGTAAATATTCAAGCTAATAAAAATATAAACCAACCTTTTCTGTTTTTTGTTTTTTTTTTAATTTTTTTTAATTTTTGGCTATTACATGGTATCGAAGTGTAAACAATCCTAGGCCTATTGGCACGGGGACGTCATCCACCCAGCCGGAGCACGCCTCTGCTACTGTCCACCACGTAACCACACTCTGTGTGATAGTGCTGCGCTAGTGCCCAATCCCTGGCACTAGAGGTGACAATGGTGATCACTTGGGCTATCCTATGCTCCCTAAGCCAACCTAATATTGCTCACAATTGAGTTGGACATTTTAGAAAGATGTGTTCAATCAATTCTCTCAAAATTGTCATACGCCGAAACTAACATAAAGCGGTTCCAAGCAGCAAAATCAGTCCTAGCTTATTTAGGTCAAAATGTGAGAACCATAACTAAATTGTGTTTGGCTGATCCAACAACTAATTCAATTCTTATAGAATTGAAACTTGGTACGATTACGAGGGTGCTCTAATTGATCTTTTGAACCAACCAAATTGGGCCTAATAAATTATTTTTAATTAATGCTTTGATCATATTTTAGGAAAGCACTAAAAGTAAGTCATTGGTATATATGGTTGGCTTACAGTTAGAATACTCTAGATCTTTAGATGGTGTTTCATAGTCTTGCGTTAACACACTAAGTGGTCAATCTTATATAATTCTATTATTCTTAAAGCAAATCTCTTTAATTTGAACTTCATTTTCACAGCTAATTTTATAAGTTAGTGCAAATTGTTAGATGCCCAAATGATTTGCACTCACTTGCCCTTTATAAATTGGTATTATTCTCAACTTTGACACTAATTTGATCATTCAGCATCATTAGTTTCAATCATTAAATACTTGAAATATCATAAAAGTTTTAGATTTTGAAGTTAAGAGTTAGGTTCATCTGATCGATGCTGGGCCCATTTTCTTATACTTCATGTCCCATTAACTACAACCTACCTACATAAATTGGGTGTTAGGAAGTGAGGCCCACCGAGAAGAAAGTCACATTTTACCCTAGGTTGCCCAGAGAATACCATGAATGATATAGTCATTCCTATTTCATATGTACATCTAATATATAATGGAAGTAAAAAGCTCCAAAAGGTTTTTTTTTTCGGAAAAGGAAAAATATTATATTAAGATGTTTTCTTTCTTTCTAGACGAGGGTCAGAAGAAGAAAACAAAGCACAACGGATGGTGAGTTAAGAAGCTAACCAATTCGCAGACACAATTAACCAGGGTTAGTGACAAGCCGATTAATTGTGAAGAGAACAGGAAAAACTCGCGATTTTTATGTCATGTGCGTGCGGGGCCTTTATTATTATTATTACTATTTACTTAAAGATTTTTATGGCTAATTATTTCTCATTTTGATTGTGGATTTACCTGAACGTGCGCAGCCATATACAATTTTCTTCTTTTCTTGTTGTTTTTCATTTTCACAGGTACTTAGGAAAAGGTTCACCTAGATAATTACACACGTAAATGAGTTCCATGTGTAGCACATTCTATTGGTTGTCACTTTCATACATTAGTTTTAGTGCAGCTAATTATTCACATTTTTTCATAAAATTTTCAAAATTTATGGTAAATTAAGATATGAGGTTTGACCCTTTAGATATGTGAAAATATGGCCCATAAATGTCTAGAATCATAGATTTAATGGTTTGAGTGTGGTTTTTTTATTTTTTTGAAAAAATTTTTAAGTCATGATGGATTGATACTTGAAGTTTGATCCTTTGACTTTTTTTTTTAACCTTCTAAAGAAGGTGGATAGTTGAGATCATAATTTTGTGGCCCACGGGAATCGAAAATATAAAAAAGGGACCGGCCCCAAATGGTGTAACTCCAATGGTTCACGATTTTTCATAAAATTCTCCAGGTCCATGATATGAATCTTGAGTCTGTAACTCTTTTGGACCTTCAAAAGAGGATGAATTGTTTGGATTGTGAAAATAGGGCTCATACAAATCTAGAATGACAAATTTTAGGGTTTGAATTTTTTTTATTTTATATTTTTTCAAATATCTCAAAATAGATGAATCAACGATTGATATTGATTTAGGGGCCCACATAATTCGAAAGAAAAAACTAAAATTTAGATTGCACCTTTTCTTTTTTACCTAAGTTACAGAAGCAATTGCCCAGTAACAATGACATACACATCCATTTTTCATCTCTTCACATGTGAGAATTTTAAGCCCACCATCCCCTAACTTTCACATCATCATTTTATGTATGTGATATCTAAAATGGTGGAAAACAAATATGAGATACATAATGGTTACGCACAAACCCCTAGTTACAAATATAAATGGGTGCAAATAAAAGACAAGCAAAGTTGAAAGCATGACTATTTTGTTGGAGGTAAGATTCATATGTGCCAAACCCCAGACTCCAGATTAAGTCAATATAAATGAGCCGGTCACATGGCACACATAATCCTGTAGTAATTCACGCTGCACTAAGGCAAATATGGATCACTACAAGGGAGTTTTCCATATTTTACATATGTGCGGAAGATCGGTATTATGTGCATATTCAAATCTAACCGTGGAACTTAGTTTTTAGTGTACTCCATGGATACCCTGAGATAGTCTAAGAGCCTAAACAAATACCTGTTTAAACATTTCATAATTAACCTACTTAAAGAGTTATCAAAATAAACATACAAACCAAGATAAACATACTATATGTCTGCATGTATTCTAAATAAACATAAGTTTATGAAGTGATGACGGCCAAAGATCAGTAATAAGATACATGTCCATCAAATATGCAAAAGTAACAAGTATCTCAAATGAAGTATGATGGCGTGATGAAAGAAAGAGCTGATCCAAGCTCAAGATCCTAGAGTGCCCAAATCCCATGAATTGCTTTAATGGATATGCCTAATAAAAAATGTCATTTAGTGTCCACTCAACTAGTTTAAAAGGAACCTACGTGGAATCCTCCGAGACCGTGTTGAAAAGCATATCGGGATTAGGGCCTACTCCTGTAACACCAAAGGTAGCATCATAAGCATTATAGCTCAATAAAAATAGGCAAGTAGTATATTAAACATGTTGTTTCAAATAGAGTTAAAGAAAACACTAATTAAATAGGGCAAAAGCATAAGCTAAGCATGTTAGCATAAGATAAAGCATAAAAACAAGGTATCAAGAAAACAGAATATCATAACTAGATGGTAACCCACATGATTACAATCCTTCCCGAAGTGAGACACATATCAGAACACAATTAGAGATCAGGTAGCTAATCTGATTGTCCAAAAGAGCATCGACTTACTTCACAAAAAACTAACTGTAGTTGTACACAAAATTTTAATCCATACTCAGCCCTGTCGGGCCTCATAGAGTCCAGTTCAATGATGCCGACTCCATGAGTCAATAAAGATAGAATAAACAGCACCATTGTACTTTTATACTTACCTCCTTATTAGAACTTACTAACTTAATATTTACAGTAACAAAGACATATTAATAACGATCAGTAATAACAAAAGCAAATGTAAAGGTAATGAAAAGAATATTACTTAACTGATAACATAAGTAAGTGAAGGGTTTAGAAGTCATTGAAATATGCATAATTTCTAACTAATTAAGAAACAACGATAAATTACAAGTGAAGTTAGCTAAGATGTTCTTGTCCTCAGTTTTCCACTTTGGTAAGACTATGAGGTTCCTAACGCCATGTGTTACTAAATCTTAATATCACATTATATATGAATCAAAACACCAGGCTTTTTATACCCGTACACGTAGGCATACCATTTGAAAGAACCGGATCATTTAACAAGGATAAGTGACAGCTAACACTTTCCTTGTTTATCCAATTTAATTTCGCTGGACAAGTGTAAGGTATGATGGTTCCAAGAAAGAAGGTCCTATGCAGCTATAGGGTTATATGGTCACCTAATAATTCTACAGTAGCACTGAACCACGGGTCAAGCCTAAATATACCTAGTGAAAGGTCTAGTATAGCCATTCCAATTTAGATGAAAATTGAAATAATAAATAAATAAATAAATAATAGTTTAATAATTAAAACAATAGTTTTTGTTTGCGTTCGAGCATGGATGAGCATGCGCTCGAACGGGGTCTCACAGAGACTAGTGTGTTTGAATGAAGATGAGCATGCGCTCGAGTCTGACATACTCTACATTGAAATAACTAAGAGTTTCGAATGTGCGCTCGAGTGCGCCTGGGTTCACTTGAGCGTGCAAGCATGAAATTTAATTCTGCAACTTTGTTTCGGTTTGTATTTCAACACTTTCAATTTCATACTTTTACTTGCATTAACACATGCAATAATACCCTGAATGTTTCACATTTATATCATTTTAACTCCATTTTAACTCATTCAATCCAGCTCTCATTTACTCCATTTAAAATCCATTTTTACTGACAATGACATCCTTGTTTATGAAAAGAAGAAGATGATGAATTGTACCAATATACTAAAACATAAAAATCTCAAGAAATTAAACTTAAATACAACTATATAGTTACTCTTTGCTTAAACTTGCCTTACATGCTCCAAAAGTCCAAATGCAAAGCTTTTAGAGCATAAATTGCCAAATCTCTAGCTCAAGTAAATCCTTAATCATGTAAATGTCATGAAAAAGAGATGATGCAATGAGAAGATGATATGATGAGTGACGAGGTGGAAACACTCTACAATATTTAAATAGGTGCAAACATCAAGGTAGATTGAGTTTTTTTACCTTAGAAGTAGTGCAAAATGTGAAGATGCCCTTTTCTCTCCAAACAAACTCCAACTGTGTAAGAGGGAATGTGAAGGAGGAGATGAAGCTAACTTCTAATAGAGCTAAAACCTCTTTCTTACACACTTTAGGCTTGAAGGAGGAAGGAAGATGCAAATGGGGATTAGGGTTTTAGCTAGTGGGAATAAGAAGGATCTTGCTTTGGGGAGTGTGTTTTTATATAGAGCTAGAGTTGCTAAAAACTTTAGATACTTACTAGCAAGTTTATTAAGTTTATGTTATTTACAAAAAAAAGATCACAAGAGGTCCCATATAAGTGACTTAGGTCTTAAATAAAATGGGCCCACTAATAAATAATGGTATCATGATTAATACACATGACATGATTAATGAGATGATGAGATAATGTAAAGTTAAATTAGTTAGATTACAATTTGGTTCTTGAAGCTACTTAATCAAGAGTAAGGTCCCACCTATCTACTTATCCATTATGTAATTAAGATTAAAATACTATTTATTAGCAATAAGTACAAAAATTAACAAATAAACCCTAGATTTGGGGCATGGATATTGCAATATGAGGCCTTGTGAGAAACTTTTATTTTTAAGAGTAAAACAATTCAGGGACATGATTTGTAAATTCTTGCTTTCTACTCTCAATATAGCAACGCCAATTTTCATGGAACAAATTTATTGTTTGTATGGTAGCTTATTTATCTGAGATTGGGTTATAATTAGATTTAATAGCTCCAAACATCCATCATCGGGAAAAAAAGCTTCAAATGATGGTTCCTTTTGTAAATTTGGAAATATATTTATCATGCAGGATGCCTTTGTTTTGGATAGAGTGTCTTTGTTCGCTTTTTTTTTTTTTTACAACGTAGGTTATCAATCGCCACCCAGCTTTCGGACATTTGGCCTCCGTCGCGGGGGCTACCTAATTCTGACGAGCAAAGATTAATCTTAGGGGTACATATATGATCGCACATATAGTACTCGAATAACGCAAAAGGTGGGAGTCGAACTTATAGATCTTAGAGAGCAAACTCAAGGCTCAAATCAATTGAGCTACCAATTTTAGGCACATTTGTCAATCATGGAATCCAAAGCCTAGCTTAGGCTCGTTTGGTCAAAGGCATTTTTATGAGGGGTTTGTGTGTGTGTGTGTGTGTGTGTGTGTGTGTGTGTGTGTGTGTGTGTGTGTGTGTGTGTGTTTTGGGAATTTATAACAACAATGACAACTATTGTCCCTTAAGAATTCTGAATTCTTTTGTTTTTTTTTTTTTTGAATAGTTAGAACTCAAAAAATAATCCTATGAAATATCACTATTTGGTTAATAAATTCTCAAAAATCGAATTTTCACAGTGCTAAATTTTACTTGAGTATTTGAGATACCAAATTTGTGGAATTTATAAACACCCCAAGAATTTTTGAAACAAACATGGCTTTTGCAAATTAACACTATGACCGTGGATTGATTACTATACTCTTTCTCTTCAAAATAATTGTAAAAATCTCAAATTTATCTTTTTTAAGGTTTTATACGTCAGTCTCTATGTATATGCCTTTACACTGCTACAAGATATTTTCAATGAGGCATAAATTATGTATAAACTCTGCCCACACTCATTTGCAGATCAGCTTAGCCCAAATATCTCTTACGAAAAAAAAAAAAAAAAGAAAGAGAAAAAAGAATGACCTGACTCGCATAAGATGCATTCAATGTATGTCAACCCGTTTAATCCCCAACCTATAAAAGCATAGCCCCAATCTAATCTAGCACAAATGCAAGGGCTATGCTTGTGTCAAGGTACAGGCCATAAAAGAAGTTCTATTTTAACTATCAAAATGTTTAAATGCATTTATGCATGTGGGTCAGCCCTAAATCAACTCATTTTCATGGATTATGCGGGCTAATCTTAACCTGATCCATTTTATTTCAAGTTTGGCTTTTCATGTGAACATTTTTCACCATTGAAATATACTTATGAAATTTGAAGCATGTAGCTTGCACAATTTTATAAATTGCAATCAAAACGGGCCATTATGTTCTTTCCCAGAACTTGGTGGTGGGCTCATCTAGGGCGATTCTAGTCCCCCTGCAATAGCATTAGTCAACAAAAAATCACTGCCTAGTGCCTATTCCAATGTGAAACTAATTTTTACTGTCTCATTTACAGTAAAAAAAGTTACTTGTAGACATTCATTAACTCGCCGAGTTTTTGAAAGACGGAGTCGAGGGCCCAGGCTCGATCCAATCCTAACTGCAGCCTAACGGTAAACCACCCTTCCCAATTCCCACTCCAAGAAACCAGCGGCACCTAACGGTAGCAGTTAACCGTTAACCAGATCATTTACACGTCACGTCGAAGTGCCACGTCAGCACCTGGGGTTGGGTTTGAATCTAACCACGGGTCGGCTAAAACGAGTTACGACGATTTACTCTCCTGCCCTGTTTTTAGTACAGTACTCTCCCTCCTCTTTTTTTTTTTTTTTTGTCGTTTTGCGTGACTCAAGCTTTTATTTAATGATTTCGTTTGTCAGAAAGAGGACGTACACGTGTCTTTTGGCGCAAATCTCGGGTGGCATCTGTCGGTCAATAGAGGAGATTCCCTGATGGTTCCCTGCTCATAGACGGTTAGGATCTTGCAGACGTACGGTAGTCAGTGGGACATAGAACGAGTGGGGCCACTTCACGTGCCGAAAGCGGGCGTTGTTGGTTGCCACGTAGGAATGACTTTTTATTCGCCAAGTTTAAAAAGGCTCTCTCCGTGTGGGCGGGACTCGGAGTTTTCATTAAATGGAGTTCAACTGTGAAGCTGAAGCTGAAGCTGAAGCTGCACAACTCATTGTCTTACTACCTCTTCATCCGATTGTTAGAAAAAGGTGAATTTCCAAAAAGTTGTAAGATTTCTGCCCCATCTCTGAAAAAGTAAAAGAAAGTATAGGTATTTCAAAAGTGTTAAAAAAAAGATTTAAATATTTCAAAAGGGTAAAATTTTTTCATACTCTTTAGTTCACTCTAGGACGAAAGGCTGAAAGATGATAATCATATCCTTATGTCATTTTTTAAAATTATCTTTAATATGCCATTTAAAAAAAATGATGATGTAGTTAAGCTCAAATGACTTAGTGGGGCCCACTTCAACATAACAAAATGGTCCATTTTAGGGAGGAAAAATGTTTATAAAACCCAAAAATTTATCCTGAGGGAAAGGTGTTTTTATCATTTGAGTAAAACATTTTATAGACAGGACTTAATTGAAAGAATTGAGGAAAAGTTTCATACTTGATCAAAAAAAAAGGATCATATGATCGAAATAATTATATCCACCTACAATAAAACTTTTTGCAGGTGAGAAAACAAGGACAGCTTTGATTTAAGAAACTTGAATTCAATGATGGATTTAAAAAGTTTATTGGAAAGGCAATAAAAGAACTTGGAATGACGGAGATGGGTGAAAGTAATCAAACTAATGTAAGAGATGCTGATGGACTCCTTATTACCAACTTACTCAAATTAACTATTTAATTAAAAAAAATAGTTATGGGTTTAGGACTTTTGGTCCAAAGTTTGGGATTGATTAATTATTATGTCCTGACCGCCTTATCTGTGATTCATTAGTCGGAAAATATTTTAAAATCGAAATTTATAAAAATAGTACGCAAAACATACATAAAACTACTTAACAGGCACCATCAATTTGATGGTGGATATAACTTTTAGTCAAAGTAATATTTTTGTTCATGGGTCAAGGTGGCACAATGGCAACTAACAATTTCGTTTTCAAGAGTAGGCCAAGCAAAAATTTATTTCAGCGACGGCCAAGAGAATATGTGACTTCCACCCCCAAAAAACTTAAGCAATTAGTTAACGAGAGAAACTTGAACTGTTGGAAAAGAATAAATGTGAAGTACTGTGCAAGTCACGAATTCACCAATTGACTTGATTTTATGGTGTTTAATTGGAAAAGTAATTCTTACCATTTCATTTGGGTAACTAATTGTGTACTATACTTTTACGCTTTCCACTAATCTTCCAACTGTTATTTTGAATGCTATTTATGCACGTTTCAAGAAGTTTTCAACCTATAATATTCTGAGATTATTTTTATGCCAAGGGAATCTCTTGTCAACCTAGCTTTCGTTCAGACTTTTGGCCTCCAGCTCGGGTGTTATTCGATTTTGACGAGCAAAGACTATACCTAAGTGTGGGAGTCGAATTCGAGACCTAAAGAGCAAACCCAAGGCTCAAACCAACTTTGCCACTGCCTTGACGGCCAAATAATTCTTATATCAATTGAATTTGTCGCAAGATAATTGAAAATCTTTACAATTCACCACCAGCATCATCACAACAACAAAGCCTTGTCTGAACTATGTTAATGCTGGTTACATGAATTTTGTATCTTCGTTTCGATATATCATGAGCCAAATACTCAAATGAGTAACAATTATTTAGATGTTTTGTGCTACTTTCATCCATGTCCTTTTTAGTCTATTGTTTTTTTCTTGGCACCGTATTGACCTGTATGGTCAAAACTTTTCCTCGTTGATGCCATTGTTGGCTTACATTGTACATGTCCAAATCATATAAAATGAGTTTCTCTTATTTTGCTATCGATTGGTACTATTCTAAATAATCTCGAAAGCGCTCTTTTCTTATTTTAATCTTTGTTAATTTTACTACACATCCAATTCAATATTCACATACCTACTACATAGATTTTGTGCATGTGTTATTTATTGATTAGGCACCACTCTACTCCATATGTCAGGACCATATTAAATGTTGTCCAATAAAAAATTTCCTTTAATTAAAATTTTGTTACAACCTAAATATGAATTATGATAAAATTTTTTCAATTAATTAAAAAAATCTACTCTCTTTTGCATAGTCTTTTTTAACAACTAAATATATACTTAGAAAAATCCATGCTAAGAGGGTTAGAGAATTGATGATATTCATGCCTCCCTGATGAATGTAAGACCTTTTGCTCTGTGTAATTGTCATGTGCTAGATTTTGTTGCAAATGTGAGAATGTAATATTGTTAACTCTAATCCAAAATAGTCATTCTTATAAGGGGATCACTAGAAAACTCTCCATGCACAAAACTCCCCTCCCAATTGGGCTCATTATGGTGTGTGACATCCATAAAATGTCCTAGGATGGAATAATCCATATGAGATTTACTAGAGTTGGCAAAACTAAGCCTGACCCACCGACCTGGACCTGTTTCTAGCCTGCCTTACTCTACCCATTTAAAATATGGGTTGGTCACAGGTTAAGGCTTACCAATCCATATAAAAGTGGGTTGGGTTAGGGTTGACCCGCCTAACTTGATTGATCAATTTAGATTTTATTAATTTACTATGACTTTTCAATTTTCATGTGGCTTTTATTATTCATATAGGCCATAAACCATGCACTCTGAATCTTATGTAGGGGACATATATTTTCATTTGACAATATGATGTTTTTGTAGTTGAAATAATGATATTGTCATTTATTTTTATGTTGGCACAGGAATTTACTTATAAAATATGGGTATGAATGGAATACAATAGCGTTGATGAGTCTTATATTCCTACTCAAATGTAGAATTATAAAATTAAATAAAAATTGAAAAGGGATTATCTCAATAAATGGGCTAGAAAATATTAATGTATTTTGGTCCCATTTTTTACACCTTGAAAATTGTTAAAATATAAATTCATTTTCAATACAACATTTTAAGTGAATTTAGATGTAAGGAAACCTTCGTAAATGAAATTGGGTCAAATAAAATGAGTTAGATCACACACAAATTAAGAATTAAATAGATCACACACAAATTGAGAATTAAATAGGTCTGGTCGGGTCAACCTGACCTAGCCTGCATTAGATTCATGTTAGGTGGATCGAATTGGGTTGACCTGCTAAGGGTGTGGGTTGAAGGTTTCCAAACCGTTTTAAAAATGGGTCAGGTTAGGGTTCGAACAAATAAATTCGGGTTTGGGTTTACTCAACTTAAATTTGGTCAACTCGACTCATTTGCCAGGTCTAATTTACTTATATGAAAATTTTCAACTGTATTAGATTATACTAACCCCTTAATCCATGGACCCAAAGTCTAATGGTTTTCGACGCATCACTTTCTTATAATTTCAATCTAATGGTCAGTAAAAGTTGGCTAAGTGTCAAATTTGGATTTTATACCAATTCACAGAGGGTAGCATGTGTCATAAAATGATTAGATTGATTTAAGGAGGGTTTCATGCCGTAAAAACATAGGGGAGCAAAAAGGGGAGTTTTTAAAAGGAGGAGTTTTTGAGAATTCCTCTTCTTATATAGGAGTTTTTCACAAGGAGATGATGCTATTAAAAGAAATATTTAGATTCTAAGACATTTAAGAAAAATAGAGGGTGTAGGGGAAAAAGACAGTCTTAAAGTGGTTGAAATTTAACATGTATATTTTTTTTGGATAAATGAAATTTAACGTATAGTTTAAGTTAACAAACTATGGTCATCTTAAGTGATGCTCTTGAATATCTTTGACTTTTACCCAATGGGTCATTTGTTTGCATATTTATATATATAAACAATTCACATGCATAATCACATTTCTTTGCACTTGTTTATGCATGAGATGTATAAATGATATGTGAAAATAGTGTAATTAATAATGTCATTGTTACACCAAAGTAAGTGTGACACTCTTCAATGTCTTCCACTCATAAAAAAGCACAAGTATACGCTTTATTAGGTGATTGCATTTGTTTACAAAAATTGCCGGCGGGATCAAATCTCATTAATCACCTTTATTTTGTTTAAGTCTTTTGGGTTTCATATCTATAATCCAAGTTGTTCAATTTGTTTATTGAACTAATAAACTTCATGACCTTTTGGGGCACATTTTTGGAGCAAGAACCGGTGGGAAAGTACTGATTAGGATTTGACTTTTTGAGCCTATTTTTATAATTCGTTTGGTATAACTTTAGTCTTTGACAAATGCCAACTTTTTCAGGATGCTTGTTTTTGTTGTTGTGTTTTTTTTTCTTGTGAGAGAGGATTTATAAATCTAACCACACCAAATTTCTATGGAGACAAAATTTGGGTTTTTCTTTTTCACCTTGTTACAGAAACAAGCCGTTGAGCTAATTATCCAATAAATCTAACTTATTGATCTGATTCTCTATAGATTTATGGGCCCCAATTTATAATCCAATCATTCAATATGTTCATATTAATGATAAGCATTAAGATATTTATTTTCATATCTTAAATCATCATGTATCTTGAAAACCTTGTAAAAAGTGGTCAAAATATTTAAACACGTCTAAAATCTTTGGGTGTACTCATTACTCATGTTAAAACAATGATTTCGACAAACATGATAATGGAATTCTTTTTCTTTTTTTATAATGGATTCTGTCTCAACCCTTTGAACCTAATTAATTCCTTCGGGCCTAGGGGGCCCGTAGTCCAAGGTGGTAGTGCAATTCGAACCCACAACCTCTAAAAACAAACTTGGGTAACGTAATTCACATGTGTAACAATTGCTTATATAACATTTAATGTATAATGTAAAACCAATTTCCTATCCCATGAAATCAGGTGGACAACCTATAAGGGCACAAAATGGATTGGGTTGGGTAATCTCTGACCTGTTCTTAAAGCAGGCCAGGTGTCCTCAACCAATGCCTACTGTTGGTTAACTTAACCTGACCAACAGTACCTGTATCCAATGTCAGTCCTGGTTTAACCTGATTGGACTTGACCTAACCCATAAAAGCATGGTCCTAGCCTAATTAAGGTGATTGGAAAAGCAAATATTTAAATGGGTTCTGATACATGATAAATTTGAATGGATTATATTATTACTATGCGAGTTATACCTTTCCCTGACCAGTTTAGATGCATGTTAGGTGTAACATTTCGATCCAAGCTACGCTTGTAACTAATTGTGATTACTAGCTAATTAATGTGTTTTATCTTAAATGAGTCTATTTTATTCTTGTGGATTCCAGTGAGTCAAGTTTAAGTCATGAATATGTAGTTAGGTCAGGTTGACCTTAATTAGGTAGATGAAGCCCTTTTTCATAATTTTAGAATTTATGATCTCAGATCATATACGCATCATGTTGACACTATCACGTTTATCTTGTTGAGTTCATCAACTTTTATATTTGATTCAAATGCATTAAACTTCATTTGACTTAGTTGCACCCTCGAATGACTTAAATGATAATAACCCTAAGTAAGAAGGACCTTCTTATAAAACCTCAAATTATATATATCTATAAACTCAAAGGGGTTCCAATATCCATCTCATTCGACTTTTTTCTTTAGCAGCTCCTCCCTCCCAAACTCTTCTTCCATCTTCTTTTCATCCTCGGCTTCTCATCAAATCAAAGGAGCTAATAGTTTGCATGTATACTTGGAGTCTTCCACTTGTTATCTCCATCTTCTCCTTCCTCCTCTTGTAGCTAGGACCATAGACTGTTAGCCTCCATCATCTCAAATCAGATCTTAAGGTAAGACCTCTTCCTTGTTTCATAATTTATGAATCAGCAGAGTTAAAAGACTCTTATGTTACTTCATGCACTCATTTCTTTATTATTTCTTACATGCATGGCATTTAAGATTAAGAACAGTAGGTTTTTGTTCTCAACTGAGCCAAGAAAAGGAGTAGTTGTGGAACCAAAAAACAAAGGCAAGTATAAGTAAATCTTGGTTTAATGCATATTGGTAAATGATGATTCTTATAATTTTACTGACTCCTGTGCATTCAGCCCTAATGTTCTAAAATTTTAAACTCTACCATATGATGCCCTACTGTTTCAATTTTTTCTAAACTCTACAGTACAATAAAGGTCAGTATTTCTGATGAAGTATGAGTTAGATGACTGAATGAAATAAGAATACCCTAGTAAAAAAATCAGCATGGAAATTGCTTCAGACGTTAATGCATTTCGGAAACTGAATCTTACGACTAAGCCCTAAGTATGTTATGGCCTGGAATCTAGAGAGCTAAAAAGTGTAATTTTTTTCTACGACTAAGCCATGGAATGTGCTACGAATAAGCCGTAGCCACATTGTAGCTCAACTGTAGGTCAAGTTACGGGTAAACCGTAGATCATTTTACGGCTAAACCGTAAATGCGGAGGAACAACGATGTAACCACGGCTAAGCCGTAGGTCATTCACTGTTAAACCATACGATCGTTAAAAGCTTAGGGTTAAGTACATATTATATGAGACCTTGTAGAACCTTAGTTACTGGTTCCTTTTACCCTATTAACCGGTTCAATAGAATAATGAAAGATCATGAAAGGTCCTAAGGGCCGAGACTTATTTATGTGATATTATCCATTTGTTAAGTAGCTCCACCTTTCCTTGGGTGTTGGTTTAAGGGACTTCGATACATATGCTTTACATAATGTGACACAAAAGAGATAACCGTATATTGGATAACTTAAAACTATATCATTATACATAGTTAGAAACAATGGATGATTAGATTAGGGTTGGCTAGTAAGACTATCTTGATCCTATGAAATTCAATTGCATGGCATAATGGATCAACTAAGCCTTCTAATCTTCTAATGATGATTTGAATGGAAACAATCATTATATGTATTGAATCTATTTAACATGATTTTCAATATTTTTGATATTATATTGACATTGAATTGAGTATGAACATATTGCACGAATGAATTAAATGTATACGGTTTGGTATTGTTCTCACTCAATTAATGAATTAAATGAATGATTACTCAAGTTCAATGATATGATTGAATTGAAATGGCCTGGCTCTTCTCAGCCTCAGCCTTAAGATACACAGCAGGGTTGACTTTAGTATAGTACGAACGTTGCCGCTACAGTGTGCTATATTTGGAACTTTCGGACTCTATGTATGAGAGACCCATTCATACCTTGGCTCGGTCGATGGTGTTCTCAATGCGTAGATCCTTAAAGGGAGGATATGGCTAATATAGTAATCAAATAGTAAAGTATTTTTGTTATTTGATTCTTATAGCATGATCACTCAATTGCACAACATGCCTAGTACACTAAACTGACCTCTATTGATCACTTGTCATTAACTCTTTAGTCACAATACGTATTACTTTAATTATACTTATACTTTGTTAAATATTTTTATTCACAAGTTGTCTAATGGTGTTATAGGTCCAGATCTCAAATCAGATTTGGCACAGACCCAAGAATCAGAGAAGGAGACCACAGTGGTTCTTTCAAGCAGTAATGATTGGACAACAAGAGCTTATTGACTGATTCATATGCCAAAAGTGACACACTATTATCTTAGAAATGTATTTGGGTATTTTGGGACTTTTAACATATGTGTATAATTGCATTTATGTAGATTGTTATTTGCATAACTTGATCTCATAATGTATGTCTTTGTTTCTTTGTATTTCATTGTCTACTCTCCTTTCATAGAACGTTATCCTTGGCGTAATTACATACATGTGCATATCACATTTGGGATGTACAAGTGATGTGTAGTATGAATTTAATAAACTTATGTTCTAAAAATATTAAGATTTGGACTGTTTCATGGTTGTAATGATGTTTGAACTGTTCAATGAAAAGTAAACAAAAATTATAGGCGATATTGACAAGCTTCCGCGTATTGAATGCTTGGACAGAAGTTCCGTTGAGCACCTCACACGTGTAAGCATGTGAATATCCCTTGTGTAATTCCATTCAAACTTTGGTCTGAGTGTGAATTGCACGAGAGTACATATGTCACTAATTGGGGCTAATCCTAATACCCAAATTATTGGGCTTGGGTTATGACATTAGGTTTCGTTTGCAGGTTGGATTATGAGTCGGATATGGTCTAGCAAGACCATCCTTAATTCACTCATGTCTTCAAATGTTAGGGTTGTAAATGGTATCTGATTCCTCGATTACCCGAAGGTTTCGACCAATTAATAATTAGGTTTGGATCCTTTTTCAGATTCCAATAAATAAATGGGTTCAGGTCTCAGTCCTTGTTTTGGACCCATGACCTAAATGGTTCTGGGTCTGGTTCCACCTTGTTTTTGACTTGTGTACCCGAGACCCCACATATTATCTAAGTTTTTGAGAATTTTTTTTACTAAAAAATAACTTTTATCCAAATCATTCTCTATATAAATCAAGACCCAAACTTGAACATGCCCCATACATGGAACTAATTCTGGTTCCAAGTTAGGGTCCATATTCTCATTGACAACTTAAAATTCAGGTCTATCATGGACTCAAACTGGAACCAACCCGTTTGCAACTGTATCAAATTCTCTTTTACAAAAAGAAAAATAGAGGTAAAAAATATCCATGAAACATTTAAGTTGGTAATAGCTCATGTGGGTCCCACTACTTCCGAAGGACCATGTTGATACAACGAAGGAAATCGTTCATGGTGAGCCATTAAATTTGATCAAAGCTTTGAATGGCCAAGATCCTCCTATGTGAGGATGGATACAAAGCCCTCATTTTACAATTCAACTCTAAATAGAGAGCAAGAGGTAGGGTTGTAAATGGGCCCTTGAGAACACAGAGGTTCCGACTCATTAGTAATAGGGTTTGGGTATTTATTTAATTCTCGAAAAGGAAATGAGTCTGAGTTTGATTTCTATTTTTGGACTTGTGACCTAAACGGTTCCTGATCTAATTCTACCTTAGTTTCGGCCCATAGACTTGAGACTCGACATATGACCTCAGTTTTTGAGAATTTTTCTTAAAAGTTTTTTTTTCTTTCTCCAAAACATTTTTTATACAGACCTGGACCCGGACTCAAACCCAAACTCGCTCCATTTAGGAGAATCAGTTCGGGCTCCATATTATCATTAGCAGTTCTGGTTCCAAAATCAAGAAATTGGTTCCGAACTGGTTCCAATTTCAGGTCTGGGTCTATCTTTTCATTAACAACCGACCAATTTGCAACTCTATCTAGAGTTCTATCAATGATCTCCCACAAAGGGGTTGGCGAGTTCCTTGTCATAAAATGAAAAAAGAGAGGATATAATATGATTCATAGAAGGAAGATAATTTCAAGTTGGATGGATCTATTTACAAACTTCCCATATTCTTTATTAGCTTTTACTGTATAGACAAATTGAACTTTTTTTCACAAAAAGATCCTTATATTTTGTGTTATTGCACCTTCCATCACTAATATCTAGTCTCTATAAGAACTAATTGTAGTCTCCAAATGTGGTTTTCTACTGATTAGTCTTTGTGAGAACTCAAATGGCTCCAACGATGACTTTGACCAAGTGTCCTTTTTCACGCATTCTCTCTTTTGGGCTTTCGTAAGGGTGGGCCAACTTTGATCAGCCCAACCCCATAATCCAGTTTCACACTATTTTGAACATCATTCACCTTTGAATTTTATCATGAAAGTTTACACAATGTAAAGATATTAAGCTTTGAGGATCTAAAAATTAGGGTTAGGATTATTTGATTGGTTGATGTTATATTTTTTTCCTAATCCAAATCCCAGCCCTTCCATCATTAATATGCCTCCCCTAGTCATCATGCGTCTACATGGGCTGTGGAGTTAATGACATTTGCTACCTTGAAACTTCGGGGTATTTTTGTCATGTCTCTATAGAATTTCAAAGTTATTCTTTCACCACCAGCTAGGGAGGTTTTAGTAAAAATGAACAGGGTGCTTTTTATAAAAATCACTAAACCTATAGTTTTGACTTATTTTCATCATTCCAAGTAGATGGTGTGGCCGAATTGATGGCATTTTTGGAGTTGCCTTCTTATTTTTAGCATTTGAATTTTGAATAAAACACTCAGTGTGTAAATTGGTTTTGTATTGAGAGTTGCGACAATTTTGCCGGAAGGAAGTACAAGCAAAATTTATTTTTATTTTCATTTTTTATTTAAAAGCTAGGAGCTTGAAGAAAGCTGTGAGATGACTGCCTAACCACTAACGAAATGTTTTATCACAATGAGGGGAGGCAGACCTCATACAACAATCTTCTGATCATTGCAAATCAACATACAACAAAATAGGATAAATCTGTTCTTCAAGGTTTATATCCTGTAGTCATGCTTTCATGAAAATTTTAACTGCAATTGGTTATGTAGAGAACAAAACAACCATAAAAACAATTTAATAGGTGACTAAGATCATTGGTTGTTTCTGTGACCAACTCTACTCCAGATGGTGTGTTGTCCATGTCAAGTTACTAATAGTTTACAGAATGAAGAAACTAGTAGTCGTAGATGGTGTCAGAGAGGAGGATCTAACATCTCTTACCTACTCAACCATTTTGAGAAGATAGGTAAAAGTCGCAGTTTTTGTCAGAGAAAGAGGATTTAGCCTCTCTCTCCTGTGAAAAGCCTAGCCAAGCAGAGGAGGTCGGTTCCAGGTCATGTCAGACCTGAACCATCTGTAGAAGTCCAGCCCAGTTTGCCAGCAGCAATGATGATGTCAGCACACATCGGTAGATAGTGCGGTCAAAGGTAGTTTTGACCAGATTTGTGGCTGACATTATTTTTGTGATATCTTGATCATCTGATATCTGATCGAAGATCCGTTTGCCCCCACGGACTCGTTGCGAGAAGATCTACGAGTTTGTGGGAAAAAAAGGGTAGTTCAATGGTCAAAGAGAAGGTTTGACCAATCGGAGTGCAGAAAACTATTTCTGCAATATCAAAGGCATTTGGAATCGGATTTCAGATCTATTTCTTTCAACATGCTCGCGGTGATGAGATTTACTAGGCATACAAAAGATATTGGCAGTTTGATGAGCAAAAAATTAGGAGACTGAAGAAACTGACAAATTCATGATAATAGCAATGTATTCAAACATCATGGGCTAGATTGAAGTGTTTGATGGATAAATGACTTCAAGGATTGGCATGAAAGAGTATTAGACTCCGTGATACAGCAATGATTAAAATGTGTTACTTGATGTCATGAATAAGAGATTGCTCCAAATACTTTGATGGAAAGCTCAGATCCATATCAAACGGATTGGGAAGGAGCGACATGCCAAAATAGAAGAAAAAAAAAATCAGAATCGGAAGGAGGTAGTGTGTAAGAAAGCTCAAATTCGGATGACGGGGAATCACTTTTGGTCATTACAGGTATGGATCAGGTCAATCATTCATGGTTTTGGGATTCAGATTCTTTTCATCATATGTTTGAGTAGAAATTAGTTTGATGCAAATAACTCTCATAGTTGATGGATCTGTTCTTATGGGGGAGAATGCAAATTGATGAGCATTTGAGATAGGAGTGGTAGAGATCCAGGTGTATGATGATGTTATTTAAACCCTAACGGATGTGATTATGTTTCTGGTTTACGATGAAATTGGATTTCTTTGGATGTCTTATACTTTAAAGGCTGTAAGTGCACTGTAGTAGGTGCAGTTACGAAAGTGGAAAATGGAACATTGGTCATTATGGAGGGTGAGATGGTCAGAAATCTCTACAAGTTGATAAAGGATGCTTTTTCAGGTGGAGCAGTGAAAAAGACATCAAATAACAGGGGAGGAAATCTATAGTTCAGGTGGAGTTAGATGTGACGGATCATCGGAAGATGAATTGCTGGGTCTTCGATGATATCATTTAGTGGAAATCAAGGAAGACTTGAATGGAGATTATTTTCTTGGAAAAGGTAGTCTAGTTCAATTTAGAGTAAGCCAGTTTAGCATTGGATCATACCTAACCCACATGTACCTTGCCCAACCTGCCAGAATAGGCTAGAACAGGACAGTTGCAGGTTTGACGGAAAGAACATCAGATGGAGACAGAAGAAAGGATTCACAAGTACTAGTGAGATCCGGGTTCAAAGAGGTCTTCAGTTTTATCTTGATGGATGGAAGTTAAGTTTCTTGTGTTGCACGGATGCATGCATGTGGCAACGAATGGAGGGTACTTCGGAGGTTCAAGACAGTGGTGTTGAGGTTAAATGAGGCAACTGTGGGAAGTTTCAAGTCAGTTTGAACTTAATCAACACTGGACAATACTGAGATTGTCTGTGCATCTAAGGTAGGGGGTGCAGGTGTCTCGCTTGGTAATAGTGTGTGCGAATGCATACCTTTTGGCGAGGTGTGTGAAGTGCTGGTTAAACATGTTAGGAGTATTGAAGAGAGAAGACTGCGCCATTAGTGCAGTGACGTACCATTTAGTAAGATACGTGAAGACATTACTGATATCTCAAGATGGGTCTAAGAATTTGCATAATCCAAGACAAAGTGGAGATTGTTGAGTTTTGTCTTGTATTCCGATTTAGTTGGATGAGTCATCTGGTTTAGCCAAAACCGAGTTTCAGGGTTAGAGGTATTTTAGTTATTATGTATGAGTTTTCTTGTTGGCCAAAAAAGTGAAAATTATATATATTGATGTACTGTAACCCTGGATTCCGAGGAATTAAGATGGGATCATGATAAATGAGTTCTCTCCTCCGTGGACGTAGGCAAGGTTTCCAAACCACGTAAAACTGCTGTATTCATGTGTGTGATTGCTTGATGGTGTAATTATGTGTGTTCATTGTGGTTAATCTGTCAATTGCATGTAGTTTCCATTGTGCCACTTTTCCCAACACATGAACGTTCATTTACACAAGCCTACTCACCTGCATTCAGTTTTTGAAGATCCAGATGCATACACGAAGTTTTTGGCTCATGTTAGATGACTGAAAAGAATCCTAGAAGAAATAAGTTTTTCATCAAAACTGAGCTGATCTAAAAGGAATACCGCCTCAGCCAACTCTTCCTGAATCCTGAATGCCCATGATGGAGAGTAAATCACTCAGCTACAATTCATTCCTACACCATTTAGAAATCTTCAGGGAAAAGCTCCTCCTTAACAGAAGGAGCTATCCACTGCATTTGGATATTGGTGATGTCCCATAGCTCATCACCGTCCCTTTGAACTAGAATCTCCTTCTCCTTCATCACTGTTATCATCTTCTTCAGCAGCTCTGGTACTAACAACTGCAAGTTCGACTCGTAAGCATCCCCCAAATCGGCTTTCATACATGTGTCCATCCTCCTTAGCACTCCCAACCAGAATGTCCGAAAACTAGGATTCTGCGAAAGTGGCTTCAAGAACTGCAAGAACACCTCCACAAGAAGCTCCATTGCCATCTTCAATGTCCCTTCCATGCTCCTTGTCTCCCTCTCTAAGTTCCCCCTCCTTGAGTACTCAACCATCTTCTCATGGAGATCATCAACCATGGCGAATATCACTAAATTGAAGCAGTTTGTGCAGCTAGAAGGCGTAAAACCCAATTCATCTGCTAATGAGAAGCTCCTCTTCAATGCTGCAACTGCGTGGTTCCGTATCTCCTCTCGCCTCACCAAGCTCGTCTTCCTCAATGTGTCCGCGAGCTTGACGAACAAGTTCACTGCTAAACTGCTGTTGGGTTTCACCCCATCTTCCATGGAAGAACTGCTTGTGCTGCTGAAATTGCTAAAATTGCTTTCTGGATCTGAATACTCTAATTGATTCCATTGGACTAACATAGGTACAGAATCTGCCATCAAGTCTATTAGTTTTGCACTCGTTTCCAATGGACTAATCTTCAGTGCTGCAAACCCAAATGCACATTCAATGCAGGCCGCATAATTCAATTTTGTGATATGGGTTCCACTGGACATCAACAAGATCAGTGTCTCAACTCCTTGGTCATAAGTTTCGGGATGTCTAGCTGTGATAGACAAAAGGTGGAGAATCGTCTTCCAACCGAGAAAGGTCTGTAAGTTCTCACCATATTCAGATACAATTTTGCTTATGCTTTCGTTTATGCTCTCACAACAGGTGTCTAAAATTTCTTTTTCTATCTTCCAAGCAAGATTTATGGACTTGAAAATGAGCTCCTCAGCAGTTTTGTCAGTTTGGGAGGAAGCAAGAAGTTTGAGGCAGATCTTGAAGAGTCCAACGATCGCCTTCTCAGCAAATGGGCAAGGAGAGAAGAGAGGGAATTGAGCAACTGCTAGCAGAAAGTCATGAAAAGAAGGCCAGATTGTGAGGAATCTGTAAAGATTTGCTGAAGTGATTGCGATAAGAAGCTCCCAACAAAAACCAATTGTTTCATCCTCTTCAATTGGAGTACTAAATTTCTGACCTTTTCCTCCAGCTGCAAAGATCAGAGCACGACCAAGGCTCAGTAACGATTCTTCAGACAAGTTTGAGCACTCACTGAAGATGCTTCCAATCCTACATTGTTGAATTATCTTTAGATTCTGTTCAAACTCACTTCCAACAGAGGCCATGGAGTCATCACCATTATCAAGTGTCAGAAAATGTGAGAAACGTCCTATCAATCCAGAAGCCTTGCGACTACTGCCGAGTCCTGTGTAAGAGGAAGGGACGATCACACCTGGTTCTGATTTGGATTGCTTTGAAAGATCATGAGTCGTTGTAGAAGCAGTATTTGGTTCTACAACTGATTGTGGTAGAAGTTTTAGCCTCTTGAGTTTCAGCATGCAATCAACCACATTCCTCCATGCCCCACGAATCGAATCTGCAAACTTGTTTGCAATGGTGAAAGCTGCAAGAGTTGCCATTCTTGGCTTCAAATCATTGCTGAATGCGAAAAGCGTCTCTTCTGCTGAGGCATATGGATTCAACAGAGTAGTCGATTTGCACAAAGAAGCAAGGAGCTCGTCGAGTATGTCATGTAGTCCGAATTGTGCGATTCGAGCAATAGAGATCAACCCATCAATGCATTCATGGAGAATCTCATCTTCATCTGTGTGTTCGAAAATCGTGCAGAGAGCTGCGACTGACGGACCAGAGATTGAGGCAAATAGCTCCCTGCTCAGATGATGCTCATAGTTGCAAACAATGTAAGGTTCTACAACATTGGATCTTTTCATCAAATCAACCCATCTACTTGGGTTCATCTCTATGGAGGTAGCAGACTTCCCAAAGAGTGTGATTGCATTGTTTGAAATCGATTGGAAGAGCCCTGAAAGATACTCTCTGGGAAGATCTTTTCCTCCATTGATGGCTCTATTGTTTCTGATGAACTCTTCCTCTGTCATCTTCTTTTTCACCTGTGGGTTGTGCTGGTCTGTGTTAAGCATGATGAGAGAGTAACAAAGGATGAAAACAGCATCCTTGCTAACAAATGTCTCTGATGATTGCTGCTCGTAGAATCTCTCTGAAAACGCTTCAAGAATCCTCTGTATCTTCTGTGACTCTCCAGGTAATCTGAAAGTCTCAAGGAAATTCCTAAGAGCAGTATCCAATATCACCCCGGAAAATTCAAATGTCTCTGAGAAATCTTTGAGGACTCGTAGGTTGAACTCATCTGGATCACCAAGAAAATCACCGATCTTGTTCTTGTCAAGACCAGGTGTGTACCGAAAGAAGTAGGCATAGCTCTTGGGATCTGGAGGTTCAGATACCAAATGGGATATCTTCAAGAACTCCAATCCTTTGTTCTCGTCTCTGTTGAAATGGTTTGCTGCAATCAAAATTTTCTTCTTCTGGAACTTTCTTACTCTTACAAACTTGACCCAAGTCTCCAAATCATCGTAGTTCTCACATCTTTCAACCCAGAAAGGCTGGTAATCAGGAATTTCCAATGTATATGATTCTGGGTGTGGCTTCTTGCCATTTTCCATGTTGTCTGCGATGTTGTGGATCATTGCAACTAGGCCTTCGAAGGCCTGAATCTGCATACCGGATAGTGGGCTGCTTACTGGAAATGCAATCTTGCAGAGGACTTTGCCGATGTCTTCGAATATGTTTCTGCGAATTGGGTCACAATCAAAATTTACGTATGCTTCGATTAAGAAAGTGGGTTGTCTGCAGAAGCTTATGATTCCTTCAACTGCTACTTCCTGAAGTTGAACTGAGCTACCTCCTCCTGCCACTCTTAACAGCACATAGGTGAAGAATGCTTCCAGTTGGAGCCTTAGTGACCTGCAAAAGCTAGAATATGTTATTGTAATCTTTGCTGATTTTGTTCTTTTCAGTGAGGATGTGTTTGGATGTACCCAAACCTAACGCAGTTTTGAATATTAAACAGTTGGCACGCGCTGACTATCACCATCTAAGGTTTATATCTTAAGTTACAATCCAGGACATTAAGTAACTTGAGATATAAACCTCATGTAAATCCCAACTAGCTCAATCTTTTCAAAAAGCTTTGTTTTGGGCGTCTTCAAGTATTTTTCTGTGTACTATTGTTACTTCTTCCTTGTTTATCTTGCATTTTGGTTAGATTATGAGCATCTGTAAAGATAATTTCTAGGTTCTCTTTGGAGGCATTATACCTTCATAATATTTTCTCCCCTTTTTTTCTTAATATACATCTTGCAATTTAGCAAAACAAGGTTTTGTTGGGTTTTGTTTTGTATTTTGGTTTAGCCAGATTGGTCGTCTGATTTAGCTAGAACTGAGGTTTAATGTTATGGATATTTTAGTCATTATATATAAATTTTCTTGTTGACCAAGAAAGTGGGAACTATCTATATTGGTGTATTGTAACTTTATATCTTAAGGGAATTGAGATGGGATATAAATGAGTTCTCTTCTCTGTAGACGTAGGCAAATTTGTCGAACTACATAAAATTATGTGTTTTTATATATGATTTTTTGATTGTGTAATTGCTTGTGTTCATCGTAGGAGATCCGTTGATTGCGGCTGTTTCCGTTGCGTTGCGTTTCTCAACAAGTGGTTTTAGAGTGAGGTGGAGGTTGCTCGGACAATACAACTAATGGATTGGATCTTGGTGAAGGTTCGGACCTGTGGCACGGCGTGCAGGATCGTAGGTGCAGGTGATTCTGAAAAATGAGAACAGGGAAATTCGGCTCTCTGCAGGTTAGTTCAGAGAATAGGGAAATCGGAAATCGGCACTGACCCTGGTTCCTTATTGCAGAGGACTACAGATCTGTTCTGGCAGAGTTTATATCCTGCACACATCCTAGAGGAGTTGGATCTTGAGGATCAAAAGTGGGTTACATTGCCTTGTTGCTATTGTTGTTGCAAAAAGGGAGGACTTGGTGCTCAGGTTGTTACACAATAGAAAAGAAGATCAGGTGCGATTTTGAGTGGGCCACAAGATCGGTTGAAGAAACCAGAGAAAAAGAGAGGTTGGATTTGGCGGTTGTTGAACAGTGCAGGTTTGAAGATCGGCGTTTGTGCCGAGGAAGAAGACTCAAGGAGAGTTTGAGTTCCGTTGCTGTTCTGCCTCACCGGAGAAGGAGAGATCCTCTGTCGTCGCCGTTGCAACGCGTTGTCGACACCAGTGTCCTCGCCGCACGCTTCCGGTCCTCCGTTCACCATAGCCAAGGAAGAGAAAAAGAAATCTAAGAGGTGCAGTGGTTCTGGTTGGAGCACCAGAACTGGAAGGAAGAAGAAGCAACGGTCTTGGACCTAGTTTCCAAACCAGGTCGGTCCTAGGTTCGGGTTGGGTTGGTTCGGACCTAACCCATGGAGCAGCAGTCCAGAGCAGCCAAGTTAGGCCAGGTCTAGTTTGGGTTGGGTTTGGCCTAACCCGTTAAGCCCAGTGCAGTTCAACTAGTGCAGTAAGGTCCAGGTTAGGTATGACTGACCCATTACGCAGAGAAGCCCAGCCTAGCAGCAGTTTAGTCTAGGTTGGTTCAAGTTGGGTCAAACCTGACCGGTGATACAAAGCCCAGCCTGCCAGAAGTAGTGCTGACATCAACACACGTCAGCAGGTAAAACGGTCAAAGGTAGTTTGAGATTTGTGGCTGAAATTGTTTCTGCAATACCTTGATCGTCAGGTGTTCGAACAGAGATCCGTTTGTGCCTACAGATTTGTTGTGAGTAGATCTACACATGTGTGGAAGAAGATGGGTAGTTCAATGGTTAATAAGGAGGTTTAACCAATCGGAGTACGGAAAAATATTTCTGTGATATGGAATTCATCTACAGTCGGATTTCAAATCTGTTTCATCCAGCGTACTTGTGGTGACAAAATCTACGAGGCAGACAAAAGATATTGGTAGTTGGGCAAAAAATTGGAGATTGTAGAAACTGACAGATTCACGATGATAACAATGTATTCAAGTATCACGAGTTAAATTAAAGTGTTTGATGGATAAACGACTTCAAGGACTGGCAGGAAAAAGTGTTAGACTCCGTGACACAGCAATGATTAAAAAGTATTACTTGATGTCATAAATAGGAGATTACTCCAAGTACTTTGATAGAAAGCTTATATCCTAGTCGAAGGGATCGGAAAGGAGCGACATACCAAAGTAAAAGGAAAAGCAAAAGAATCAGAATCGGAAGGAGGTAGTGTGCAAGAAAGTTCGAATTCAGATGATGGGGAATCACTTTTGGTCACTACAAGTATGGATCAGGTTAATCATTCATAATTTTGGGATTCAAATTCTTTTCATTATATGTTTGAGTAGAAATTGGTTTGATGCAAATAACTCTTATAGTTGATGGATCTGTTCTTACGGGAGAAAATGCAAATTGATGAACATTTGATATTAGAGCGGTAGAGATCCAGGTATATGATGATGTTGTTCAAACCCTGACGGATGTGATATATGTTCCTAGTTTACGATGAAATTGGATTTCTTTAGGTGCCTTAGACTTTAAAGGCTGTAAATGCATTGTAATGGGTGCAGTTATGAAGGTGGAAAAGGGAACATTGGTTATTATGGAGGGTGAAATGGTCAGAAATCTCTACAGGCTGATAGGGAATGCTTTTTCAGGTAGAGCAATGAAAGAGACATCAAATAACAGGGGAGGAGATCTATGGTTCAGCTGCAGTTAGATGCCGCGAGATCACCGGAAGATGGATTGATTGGTCTTCAATAATATCATCTAGGGGAAATCGAAAAAACCTAAACGGAGATGATTTTCTCGAAAAAGATAGTCCAATTTGGGTCGGAGTAAGCCAATTTAACATCAGGTCATATCTGACCTGCATGTACTGTGCCTAATCCACCAGAACAAGCTAAAACAAGACAGTTGCAGGTTTGACGGGAGGAATACCAGGATAAAACCATAATGAAGGATTCACAAGTACTAGTGAGATCCGGATTCGGGAATGTCTTCAGTTTTGTCTTAACGAATGGAAGTTAGGTTCACTGTGTTGCAAGTACGCATGCATGCGGCAACAAATGGAGAGCAATTCGGAGGTTCAAGGTAGAGTTGTTGAGGTCCAAGGAGGCAACTGTGAGAAACCTCAAGTCGGTTTGGACTTGATTGATATCAAACAATGCTAAAATTGTTTATACATCAGGCTAGGGGGTGCAAGAGCCACGCTTGGTAGTAGCGTGTGTGAAAGCATACCTTTCAGTGAGGTGTGTGTAGTGCTATTTCAACATGTTAGAGTGTTGAAGAGGGAAAATTGCGCCATCGGTGTAGTGACGTACCATTCATCAAGGTGCGTGAAGACACTACTAGGTATCTCAAGGTGGCTCTAAGGATTTGCGGAATCTAAGTCAAGGTGGAGATTATTGGGTTTTGTCTTGTATTCCTATTTAGCCAAATCGGTTGTCTGGTTTAACCAGAACTGAGGTTTAGGATTAATGGTATTTTAAAAATTATGTATGGATTTTCTTATTGGTCAATAAAGCGAGAATTATATATATTGATGTATTGTAACCCTAGATCCTGAGGGGATTGAGATGAGATCATAAGAGATGAGTTTTCTATTCTGTGGACGTAGGCAAGGTTGTCAAACCACGTAAAATTGCTGTGTTTCTGTGTGTGATTTCTTGATCGCGTGATTGCTTGTGTTCATTGTAAGAGATTCGTCGATCGTGGGTGTTTCCGTTATGTAGATTTTCCCAACAGGTTTATATCTCTAGTAAGTTGATTTTGTAAATTTAGGTCGATCTAGACCTCTTTCAAATCTAAGGTAAGAGGGACCTAACGTGATGCGGTGCTTTTAAAGTCATGAGGTGGGCCTCTAGAAATGAACAACCTGAAATTGATACTAATCATGTGCATCAAAAATAAGGAAAAAAAAAATGCCGCCCTCTTGTCTGACAATGGCTTCTAGGTTGTTCATCACTCCAATTTGAAAGAGTCCCAAATATGGGCCACATTGTGGATTAATTTTGGGCTCCATCCCAATTAGGACCCAAGACTTCGAGACGTGTCCCATGCACAATTCTATATGGGAAGTGAGAACAGTTTACACTGGTATAACTTGCGTTAATGGTAAAAGTAAAAAAATAAAATAAAATTACAAAAGACAGCCGAAATAGGAAAGGATTATGATGGCCATCATCCTATTTTTGTGGCACTGGTTGCCCATGATGAAGTTACACCCTTTTAAATCATTCCTTGCCATTGGATTAAAAATAAATGAAATAAAAAGACATCTTTGCCCAATGCTGCTTTATTTTGCTTCATCAGTTCATAGAAGATTTATTTAGGATGGGCTGAAGGGCCACAAGCCGAACAAACTGATGTTATTGTTTTTTTATTACTTGAAATCATTTAAATCGCGAGCCAAAGATCTGGGACTCAGGGAAATGCAATGGGTTGATTCATTTTTTTTCTCATCCTCACATTCCATTGAGATTATTCCATTCCCTACACACCCCATGATTAACATGTATTCAGGTTGGCCTAGAAAGGAATGCCCATTATAAAATAGCGGTTTTGTAGTCTTAATGCTAGAGGTAAGATATTAGAAGAAAACTTAATTATCTTTGAAGATGTTACTTCTTTTTTTCGTTCTTCTATTAATGAGAATCTCATGGGAGCTGGTAGAAAACTTGCTTACCTACGATGAAAGTGATAAATGTTGAGAACTGTACTAGAAATCATGGACAAGACAAGTGGGCTCGAATACGATCCATAATGGGTTAGATGATGAAAGAGATCATCTTGGATCATCCGCATGAGCCTTGGATGCTTTCCAATCCCTTCTCCACCCAATTCAATAGCAGAATTGATCAAGATGAGCGCAAACAGCTGAACATCCTCATCATTTTCTGTGGTCTGCATCCCATCTGCGTCCACCACTTGCACCGCATTCAACAATGAACAAAGGAAGTGGAAAATTTCTGCCATGGACCGGGCGCCATAGGAACTGCTTGTGCTAGTCTCCACGTCCAATTCTGAACTCTCAACCAGCGGCAGCCGGGTAAAGATCACTTGGATCATCTCATGCATTGTGTGCCTGGCGCTCCTCTGCAGCAGGTCCCCCCGGCTCCCCGACTGCTGAACCACTTGAAAGCATGTGTTCACAAGGGTGCAAACAGCATGGTCAGATAGCAGGAGGGACGCCGGGTTCCTTATAGTTGCCAGCAGAACCTGTTTGCTCCAAACATTAAGAAAATAAATGCAGTTGTAACCTAATAAAAATTTAACGACCAATTGTTAAAATAAGCTCCAACAAAGGATCACTAAAAGGTGAAAGGTGAAATTATGGGACATTGACTTCCCTAATACTTGAATTACTAAGTGAATGGCATGCATGCATATTCATGTTCGATCTCCCCTAGATTCATTTTCTAATAAAGGAGAGATTATTTGATATTCATTTTTTTTTTCATTTTTAAGCACATATAGAATTACAAGTCTTAAAAAACTGAGAAAAGATGATTGTGATGGTTTCATCAACTAATAAAACTGAACCTGCCTGCAAGATCCTCATCATGACAGCATCCTCCGAGACGGGGTCGGTGGTCTCCAGGCGGCAATTGCTGATTCCATTCACCACTGCCTGTATGGCATTGTCGGCGCCCGGCGTCTTCTCATCGAAGATCTCGAGCTTGAGGATCTTAAGGATGGCGGAGAGTGCGACGCCGGTGGCGGCTGCGGGGATGTTGTCGCTCTCGATCACCTCTAGGAATGGTAAGAGGTAAGAAGAGGGATCAATGCTGTGCCATTCTTGGAGGGGGTTGAAGAGAAGCGCCCGCAATGATCTGAGAGAATTGAGGATGGCCGGGTCGATATTCTCTTCAGGTTGGGGAAGGAATTGCGAAGAAGGATCTGGGGCTCGCCGGATAACGGCTAGAACAGCACCTACCTCAGTGTTCAGCATGCAAGCCAATCCCAACTCCCTTAGCCTCTTGGGTTTTTGCTTTTTTGCTTCTCCTTCTTCATCTTCTTGATCTGGGTCTCTTGCTTTCGCCATATTGTATTTTTATTTTTATTTTTGAGATCAAAACAAGGAAGGGAAAGAACACAAAATCAACACCATTTCATTGCATTTCATTTTTCTTCATGAGTTGAGAGAGACGACGGTTGTTCAAGTTTGAAAAGCGGTTGAAATATGAGGAAGGGCAGTGTCACAAGTATTGACGACATCGTGAAAATATCGCCATATCAATAGAAATCGTCGATTTCACAAAAACACTGTGATGTTTTTCAAGATATTAAAAAAGTTAAACATGTCGTGAGAAACCCTTGTAATAAACTATCAAAATCAATTTACTTTTGTGGAAATTTCCAGTAATACCATGAGAAAAGTGTTAAATTTAAAGAAAATATAGATATATTTTCTTAAGATGATAATTTGCAGAGAACTGTATTTGTGACACCGGCAATGTAAGAATCCCTTTGTTTGTGTTGTGGTTTGGCCGAGCAAAGGCGTAGTTTTAGTTGGAGATTAACGGTTAGTTGCTAATTAAAGAAGGCTTAGGTGTGTTTTAGTAAACTGTGCAAAGAAGAACATGTGGATCTAACATTTCTTAGGAGAGAGACTTTTGGTATGCTTTTGCATCAAACTAGGATGAAATGGCATTTGGTTCTCCAAAAATAGCTTTGGAACGTAAATCATGGAGCCCCATGATGTAGGACCATAGGTTTATTTGCCGTGATAGTGTCCGCTGTGCATGGCACGTGTTTTTCGATCTAGATCATCCAGAATTCCAAATTGGGGCTCCAAACGGCCAATGTGTGGGGCCTGTTGAATGGATTCTCTACCAATTTTCATTTTAATGGTTTTTCTGCCAAGTCGGTGTTGCAATTGCCTCAGTTTTCACAATCCCATTACACTAATTTTTTTTTTTTATAAGAACTGACACTCCTTACCACTAGGGTAAGGAATTCTTTGCCCATTACACTAGTTGTTCACAATTTAGAAGAGAACAAGACACTAATAAGAGGCCCCAGCCCAAGAAAAAAAAAAAACTTAACAGGAGAAAAAATCACAAGAAAAATGCTAGCCATCGCGGCAGTTTCTTCCCTCAGCTAATAGAAAGCCAAAAAATCACTCTGACGATGTGATCACCTTCAAATAAACAAAAGAGTCTTCTATCAGTGCCACTTTTGGGATTTTTGAACCTGTTATTAGCTGGACCCAAAAACAGATATTCTCATGCCTATGTCAACTCCACCAACAGCTTAATTCAGGTTCCCATGGATGGCACTTACACGTCTTCTATCAATGTTTCTTTAATTCGCTTTTCTATATCATTTAGCAGTTAAAATTATTAAGCAAAGTGGCCATGGCACACCCACCCATGTGTCAACCAGAGCTGCAACCCAAGTTGATAATAGCATTACGGAACCCAGCACCCTCAGCCCACCTGAATGCATGCTAATGACAATTGATCAAAAGGCCTCAATATCAGCCTCCTCAAAGATTTAAGTCGCTTAAATTTCATTAGCCCCTCATTAATTCAAAAAAAATTTGGGACTCAAAATCGGAATGCCATTTCATGGGAGCGGTGAATGCGAAGGGATTAATAAATAGGTAGTTCCCACTGTCGCAAACATATATAAAATCTGGGTTGATCTTACTTCTGCACATGGTCCTTGACCTTGAACTTCAATAAGGAATCGAACACTAAAAGACGCTGCATTCTTTACAAATGGAGAAATCAGGAGGGAAAAAAAAGGGTAATACTACTCCAGAAGAAAATGCTGAAGATTGTATTTGAATCATTTGATGAAAAAGTTCCTCAGGAACATAATAAAAAAACACAAAGAAAAAGAGAATTAAAGGATAGATAACCAGGCAGTATGATTCTTCCCTCGAAACCTCTGAAAACAGGAATCTAGAGACATCTAATACAAATCAAGATGAATAATGAGGCAGTGGCCCGAACTTGTCATAACACATCCTATAAAATTAAATCCTCAAAGACACTCTTAAGTCACATTCGAGACAAGACTGGGAAAATGATAATACATGAGGAAATCTAAAAGCATAAAGAAAAGGAAAACAAGGAGCAAATAAACACAATTAGGCAGGGTTTGGAGCACCCTCAGACCTGTCGGTATCCATTGGCTCAGCTGCAGCCGATGAAGCCTCAAAATTCCCATCCTGGGAGTCCTCGGCACTCTTGTCATGGCTTTCAGATTGAGGCTCAGAAGACTGCGGTGGAGTTGGGGGGGTTTCAGTAGGTGCAGGGGATTTCGCTGGTGCTGGCCTTGGTTTGGTCATAATTGGCCTGCAACACCTGTTCATGCAGACTTCTTTTCAACATCTTCAGCAGTTAAAAACAAAGATAACAAAAAGACAAAGAACAAGATCACAGGCATAAAGACCAATCGCATAACATTCATCCCAAAACATTCATGTTGGTTAACAAATCCCATTTAGGAGACTTGCACCCCCGTAAACCTTACACAAGCATGTAAATAGTCATCAAATATAAATGCATGTAACAAGGAAACCTTACACAAGCTAAAAAGAGCATGATTTCAGAAAGTTAGTTGTCTAGTTATACCTGTCAAGTGCCTCAGCCTTCCTCTTAATGTCAGCTGAGAAGAGAACAGGAGTGGCATACATAGGTAATGAGTCCTGTTGCTGCCTTTTCACTGTCAGCCATGCCTCTGCATCTTGGCACTCCTTCAGAACCTACAAATACAAAGGTGTTGTCAATAAAGAAACTGAGACCAACTAGGACTGTCAAGCCAACTTCAATATCCAAAACCAGCTTCCTACACAGTTCCTGAGTCGCAAATTCGGCCCAGTTAACTCAGAATCGACAAGTAATTTCCATGCTTGCAATGGTAACAGAATTCATTAAAATGAATAAAAATACATCATTCAATGCATGATACTTTTACCCAATTTCTAAAGGAAACACTAATCCAGATTGAATAAAATATTAATCTTTGAATATATGGCTGCTCAATTACGCGAACTGTTAAAGAACTAGAAACTGCAGTTCTGAAGATAGAAATTTTGTACCTTCTGCTTTTCAGAAATGTCAATGTGATCAAATTTAGGGTCTTTTGACATAGCTGCTTCTCTGTAGCTATTGATACAGTACACAAGTTGGACAATCACTGGGCCCCTCTCAGAGTTCTCCCTGTACCGTTCCTCAATAGGATCACCTTGCTGCATTTCAATCATGCCATAGTCAGGCAGGAAAGAACTTCTCAAAATCAAAGCATATGCACAGGAGAGGGGATAAAAAAAACAAAAAACAAAAATAGCATACTGAAGTCACAGTACCTTCTTCAGCTCCTCAAGCTTGGCAATGTAGACCCCCTTTGTTTCATCTTCACCGTCTTCATATAACCAATCCTCCACTTCCTGAAGTTTGGCAGATAATTCATCCCTCTCTGATGCAGTAACAAAATCCTGATACTTGTCATGCAACTGGCCAATGACAAAAATTTGTGATTTTAGATACTTCTATGGTTGTTATGTCAGAAATTAGATTACCAGTACGGAGGCAACATAATAACCATATACAACAATCATGCAATACCCACCTTGTTTCTCATGTCATAAACATATGCCTCTACAGCATTCTTCTTGTCCTTTGTTTCTTCCATGACTCTGTCTTGCAAAGCCATCTCAAATTCCTTCTCCACTGCTTTCTGCAAATCTGCAGCCTCCATTCCACCATAAACCAACCCAGATACCGGGATGTTGATTTTCTTTACCTTTTTCTTTGCCACCTCAGCCTGCAAGCCAGGAATTGTTTTAACTTGGACATTTACTTGCTTCTATAACAGTACTTCTAGCCAGTTCAAATATATAACCATTGAATACACACTGCTTAAACAGTTCAGATTTTATGCTATAGTGAGCTAACAAATGAAAACACAAACCATAGAATAAGAACTATGCTTCACATCACAAATTTATGGCCATTAGCACCAATTCAACTCCCTCTGCATTTCTTCTGCACTTTTGGAGTTCAGTCTCAACTTTGAACATAGGGATGGCAATGAGGCAGGGTGGGTTCTGGTTTAGGTAGACATGAACCCAACTCAATTGGTATTTGTAATGTAGTGTACCCGCCCCGACCTGTGACGGGTTTGCTGGTTGTTGTACCAAACCCGCCCCATGACAGCCATGGGTTGGGCCGGGTTAGTGGCTTATTTAATATTTTTGAGCAGTATGAAAAAATTCACATGTTAGGGGAGATTTGAAACCATGACCTCTAGCAAAATATCAATCCTCATTGCCAAATTGCAGTACCAATCCCTCACATGAGGAGAAATGCACCAAAAAAACCAAAGCCACCCCAAACCCAACTCAGGTTTATGTATGGAAAAACCATATCCAACCCAAACCCTACCCACACACTACCAAACTCACCCCTAATAGGAGCAGGTTAGGGTGGGTCCCCATTTAAGCCCCACCCATTGCCATCCATATATGAACATAATGAACAGCTTTTTACTCAAAGGGTGGCTAACTTTTTGCTTCTAAGGGTTCATTTCAACTGGTTGGGTCACTACGATTGATACAGCTATGAACCACAAACACAAATTATCATCCATATATACCAGATAAGGAAAGACATCACTTCAGCATTATAGAAACAAAACAAAGTACAGGAGCCTAACATCACAACATAATGGTTCTAATCTCCTATCAGTAGTCGCTGTGTATGGTATCTAGACACTTCAAAATAGGTGACAATATGACATATTAGTATTATATTGTGACTGATACTTCTCCATTTTATGAGCAAAAATCCAAGTCTTGGCATATCTTGCATCATACCACCTATGCTGCAAATGATCTCCTCCAAAATAATAAAGAAGCTTACTACTCTCTGAATCAAGTGAATGAAGCTCCTCAGGGGAAGTACAAATGGCATCTAGGTGATCAATTTAATGGCCTGTGGACGAGAATGCTCATCTCCAAGTACATATTCAAGAAAATGGATGGAGATTTCATCAAAGTTCCAGATTAGATTATGGAATTTGGAGGGGTTAACTAAATGCTGAGTTTCTTTTCATCAGAGTTCAGTCGATTCAAAAACTAGCAAGGGATAAGAATCCATTTCTGGAAGGACAAATGGCTCCATTCCTGTTGACCCAGATGCAAAGGTTAAGTACATGTGACAGACTTGAGGATTTCGAGAGCTGTGGAGTCTCTCCAGCTTTCTGGCTCTCCTGGATCATGAAATCAACAGCCTCAACAGTTTCCCCCGCTGTTGCAGAAAATCTATGTGCCTCAGTTTGAGGAAGATATGAGTGGGTGTAAAATGTGGATGGGTTCCAGCTTCAGAAAATGTTGAGGTGAAGTCTTGTTATTATTACTTAGTTGGAGCCTGGAGGAAATGGAGAAAATTGTATTTTATCTTGTGTGTGGTCTATTGTAGTCTATCCTGGCCCTTCCAAAGTCACAGATTTCACCTGGGTCTCAATTCAAGGTAGCATCCTCACTATGGATCACTCTCAAGGCAGGTAAAATAATCATTTTTAAAGGTTGTCCTTGCCTGACAAATGTGGAATCCATCAATCAGCTCCGGATTAATGTTGCGGCTAAGGTGGTTTCTCAGCCATTTGTCTTGGTTCAGAGAGTGTCCTGGTATTCAGCAATGACATAATCACTGACGTTGACACTTAGCAGTTTGGCTTTCATACCGAGCAACGCATAATCCTATGGTAGCTTCTCTTTGTTGCTGAAATTACGTCAACTAGAAGGAGAGAAACAGAAGATATTTCAATAATAAGCTTATGTAGATTGAAGCTCTTATCATCGTCAAAAAGGGGACAGGTATATCCGAGACTAGGGCATTGTCTCCCTTTGAAGGAGTGTCTAGTGACAGCAGGAGAGATGCAGGATTGCAGTGATTGACAATGTCAAAGTACCAAAAAGTGCCTCCCCCCTCGGACTTTGCCACCAAATGAGTAGAGGAAGATTTAATTTGATGCTACTGCTGCGTTACCCAGTGATATTGGTTTTGGTGGTTTAATTAGAGACTCTACAGTCTACAGTATAGAGGCACTATGGAGATCCTTCTCAGAACTTGTCGACTCTAGAAAGTATTAATAAAGCAGAGTTCCTAGTGCTGTTGATTGGGGAGAAGGAGGCTTACAAGTTACAAATTGGTCACTTTCTCTAGGTAAAAGACAATGACTCATTGTTTGCTCTTTGTGGGAACATACATAACCAATCAATTCATAAGTTAGTTTATTGTGTGGATCATCATTTATTTTGTGGATCATCATCATCATTAAAGCCTTGTTGTCCCAACTATATTGGGGTCGGCTACAAAAATTATATTTCTTCATTCCAACCTATTATGAGCCAAATCCTCAGATAAGTTAGTTTGTTAGTTTATTCTGTGGATAAAACATTTAAATACAAGCCTTCCGTCCAGAGTTATCCAATACAATTACAACCGAAGGAGATGCCAATGGCTGTCATCTGATGCTCTAATTGAAAGATATATACCCAGAACATTTAGCACCATAAAAATTAAATTTTCCTTGCATCAGGAACAGAAAAAATATTAATCAGAATTTCAACATGAAACTTGTCAATTAAACAGAATATAAGAGGAAGAACACAAAGCTATAAGTTAAAAAATGAGCAAGATAAAGAATCTGTGTGGGTAAGACTTAAGAGACACAATGAGCACTAGACAAACAAATAAGACATAAAGAAATGGTTATAGTATGCAACCTTGGCATCTGTTTCCATCTGCGCAGGCTTGTCTCCTGAACCAGCAACATCATTTTCAGCTCCAGCACCAGAAGTATCATCAGCCCCTTTAGCATCTTGCATATTAGTGTCATTTTCACCTGTGCTTGTTGGATCAGTGGGAACACTAACAGTTGGAACCACATCTGTCTCCATTTTTGTGTCTTCTTTTATTGGCTCATTTACAGCTGATACAGGAACATCAGTTTCTTCTTCTTCCAATAACTGAAATAAAGAAAAATAAATGGTTCATAAGTAGAAGAAGAAAAAGGATAATAATGGGCCACTAAAGAAAAGTAATCTCAAACTGAACATTTTCCAAACTTACAGTTGCTGCATCAATAGAAACAATTCCATGAAGACTTAGACGAGCTTTCACTTTGACTTTTGCTTGTTCACCTTTGGCAGATTGAAAAGGGCCAATCTATAGAAGAACCATAGAAGTAAGAATAGAGTTTCATCAATACAGCACCACATTGCATACAATTAAACCAAACTGAAAGTTGAAACAAGATAATGAAAGCTGATAATGTACCATGTATGTGCTGATCTCTGGCGGCGCTTGTAATTCGCTCACATCAGCATACTGAACATCGACTGAGAATGTACCAGATCTATAAACAGTCACAGCTTTGACACTGGGTATGGGATTTCCCTTAGGGAATACAATTGTGCCATGTTGACGATCCTCATTTCCATTCTGTGATTCAGGGCCACAGCCTTTCCAGGAAATTCCAACTGGGAAAGGGAAACTCTCATTGACCTTTAAAATAAAAGACAAACCACAAAAAACACCAACATCATACACAATATTTAGGCCCAAAACAACCATTAAATCTCAAAGAAGTATGTTCAATATTTTATAAAAAAAAAATGATGTACTGCCAACAGAATTATCAACAGGGATACACAATATCAAATTACGGGCATTCATTTACTTAAGAGATACCCTAGGTCATCAAAAAAAGGGGGCATTCATTTACTTCTTAGATTCATTGAAAAAATGCTGCTCATTAAATGGATGAAAGTGCATGTTGAATGGGATTTCACAAGTGAAGCTAGAAAGTTTTTTTATTATTATTATATATTTTTTTGAAGAGAAAAAAACAAAGATTTGGAAAGAGTGATAGTAATCAATTCAGAAGGGCACATTTGGAAACAGCTGAGGATTCTGTGGCTCACAAAATCCCAGCAAACTTCTACATGGGCATCTCGGATGAGGATTCCACAAGCCATGGAATCTGCTGCTTTTGTTAACTGCAGTGATCAAGAGATGAAAGAAAGAGCATACAAACCACTGAAAAAAATATTGAAGTCCAACTCGAACAAAGTTTTTTTATATTATTATATATATATATATTTTTTTTTTTTGAAGAAAAAAAAAAGGAAACGAAATTTGGAAAGAATGATAGTATGCAATTCATTAAGGGCACATTTGGAAACAGTTGAGGATTCCGTGGCTCACAAAATCCCAGCAAACTTTTACATGGGCATCTCAAATGAGGATTCCTCCATCTGCTACTTTTGTTTGCCGCAGTGATTGAGAAAGGAAACAAAGAGCGCACAATCCGCTGAAAAATATTGAAGTCCAACTCAAACAACCCCAACCATCCCCCCACCCCAAAAGCCAAAGTAAAAAAGGACTTCAAAATCCAAAAAGCTTGGATTTCAGATGGCACTTGTCCACCAAACAGGGGATATATAAATATCTGCTAAAAGCTACACTTATTAGCACAAATGTTACTTCACAAATGTGTGCCCTAAATGATATCATCCCTTTCAGAATTTAACAAGAAGTTTGTTCTTCTATAGCTAAACAAAGAAGACCAATAACAAGTAGTCTAGAAAGATTCCAATTCCAAAGGGCTGGGAGGACCAAGGGGGGTTTTTCAAATCATAATTTCAAAGCAAGCTGGCAAAAGAAGATGCTGTCAGAAGACTTAGAAGTCAGAACCCAAACCCTAGGATGAGCAAGAAGGTAAAGATCTCATAAGAGGAAATGTCTTGGACAGTGGTGAAAGAGGGTGATAGAAATTCAGGTTTGATCAATAGCATAGCATATGCAAGAAGAAAATCAGACTGTCTAGAAATTAGTCAAGCTGGCCGCTCAATCAAAGATCAGAAGGAAATAGAAAGGTAAGCATTAAATTGCTTCAAGTCCTTACACTCTGAAGAAATACACTCAAGCCCAAGTTTGGAGAAGCTGCAAATCAAATTCATTAATGCCAATTTAAACTTGCAGCTAGAGAGAGAACTTGACGAGAACAGGGTACCAAAAAATAGTAAAAGAAAAGGATGGAACAAGGTCCCAAGCTGGATGAACTTAGGTTTGCTTTCATTAAGCCAGAAGGGATTCTGAAAATGCTGACAGAATTTCACGAGGCAGCGGCCAACAGATAATCTTTCACATTTCCATTCCATTGACCTTGTCAGATGCACGTATAAGATTCTCTTAAAAGCACTCCTCAAAAAATTAAAGTTATGCCAGAGGTGACAGACCATTACAGGGAGCTTTTTCTTTTTTCCCCATACCATTAAGAGAGACCTTCAATAGAATACGGGCGAATTGTATTGTTAGCATATGTACATTCGCATGCATGTGTCTTTGAAGTTTTTAGCGAATAGAATTTTATATTGATTTTTAAATCTTTGAATTTAACATATTTAACATGACTCCAAATGCAAGGTGTATGAGTCTCAAAGTTTATTTTGTGAAAAGTATTTTATAAAGTTCCTGAAAAATAATTTTATATCATTTTCAGAATTTTTATTAAAATAAGCATAGTAAGTACAGTTTTTCTATGCATTTCCATTTATTTTTAAATTTTAAATAGACCTAGCACAAAAGGTTTCTAAGCCTTGAGAGTTTTACTTTAAGTAAGACAAATGTCCAATATTTTAGTAATGTTTCAATTAGGAAAGTTTTACTTTTCCAAAGTGGTCAACTACTGTAAGGAACTGAGATGCTTCTTCACTCCATATATTAACGCAAATGACTTTAGGTTTTCCCTCTATTTGGGTGATGATGTGATGTAGTGGAGATTTCATGTGAAAAAAATAATAAAGGCATTTTCATTTGCATTTTGGAACGATGGATTTCTTAAGGATCCATTTTCATATTTATGATATAACATCAACCTGTACTTTACAGTTCGTGACATGTTTGCTTTTAAGGATACATAGTCATGTTTACGATGCAACATCCACCGGTACTATGTAGTTTGTTTTATCTTTGCTTCTATTTCTTACTCTCTTTTTTTCAGTTAAGTTCTGTTTCTAATAACAAAAAGTTACAGTTAGTTAGCATTTACCAAAACCAACCAACCAACCTGTCACAAAGCAATATGACAAAATGGAACAAAGATTAACAGAAAGAATATGCAGTTGGATCTTTGACCAATGAAAAGAAGTGATTATTGCAGGCCCACAGGGACTAGTAATGGCAACAGAAAGTGTAGTATCCAAAGAAGCTCTTAATTGAAAATTGTGGACAGAAACGAATTGAGACAATGCCTAAAATAGAAACATGAAATGAATATACAATAAGAGTACTGATGCACAGAGAGAAATGAATATACAATAAGAGTACTGATGCACAGAGAGAGAGAGAGAGAGAGAGAGAGAGAGAGAGAGAGAGAGAGGAGGAGGAGGAGGAGGAGGAGGAGGAGGAAGAGGACGAAGAAGAGACAAATGATAAATAATGAGCAGTTCAAGTGTTCAATGCCATAATAGAATGCCACCACCAACACAAAACTATGATCAACCATTAATAAAAATGAAGAAGAAGAAACAATACAATTTGAATCGACAAATATTCACAACACTTTCTTCCGTGTATGTGAGAATTTGGAATAACAGCCATCTATCTCAACCATAACCAACTATTTGGAATTTTTTCTTTAATCCAGGCCATCCAATATTAATAAAATAAGCCATAAAAAATAATTTTAATAAAATAAGACAGAACCAAAGGCATCCGCAGTTAAGATGTTGCTTGTATTCTTAGCATAACAAGAATTAAATAAATTATATAATACAAACAAAACTAAACTAAACCAAAGCCTAATCCAGCCTAGAACATTGAAGGAGGCAACACCCCCAAATATAATCACTAGGTTAAAAAAAAAACTTGAAACAATTCCCAACCAACATCTTTTATTCATTGCACAACCAACATCTTTGCTGAACCAGAAAGATGCATAAAGTGGGGAAGTGGAAACATGAAAACAGACATAGTCAAATTATTACATTTGCACAGAGAGGAGAAAGAATAGAACTATAAGAAAAAAATAAACAAAAAGTGAAGGAAAACTCAAAGATAAATCATATGGTGCTTACATACCAATGAATCAGAGCCACTTGTTTCACTATTTTCAGTCTAAACTTAAGCTGAAATACCCTAAAACTCCAAAAACTGCACAACTCTAGTCTAGCCCAACCATTAAATTGGGAGAAAGTTTCTCAGTGTCAGTTACAATTGCACAACCCTGGGCTCACAGGAATGTTAATTAAATAACCTCATAAATGTAGCAAATGTCGTGTCATCTACAAGAGATATGGCCTTCAACCAGGAAAACAGAAAATCAGACCTCGAATCCTTTTCAATAATCTTAAATCAATCAAGACACTTATAATCACTCACCTGGTTTTCTCTCTCTAAACCATTTAAAAAAAAAAGTATAGGAGGACGTCGCAAAAGAAAGTGAACATGTATTCTCAACATCAATCTTTGTTCAAACTTCTAAACAGGCATGGCAACATAGACACAATATAATTACAACAAGAAACCAGCATGACAAAAGATGTTACCTGAAACTCGCGCACTTTGAATGTGGGGCTCAGAATTGCACATTCCAGAGCGCACCCCCGTGCAACACACTCACTTGCATTCATAGTCCGCCTTGGCTCCTTTCCAAAGAACTCAGTCAATATCCTAATTATCGCTGGAACACGCGAACCTGATCCAACTACCTCAACAGAATGGACATTCTCCACGCTAATTCCAGCCTCTGCAAGAGCCCTGTCCAATGGCCCCTTCACCCGTTCCAAAATCGGGGCGCTTATCTGCTCAAACTCATCCCTCTTGATAAACCCCCTAACATCCTTCTCATCCATCAGGCACTCAATATTCAGCGGCGCCTCTGGATTTGCACTCAGGACCTTCTTCAACTTCTCACAAGCAATGCGAAGCCTGTGGCAGGCCCGCACATTCTGGTACACATCAATCTTGTACTCTTCCTTAAACTTGCCAGCAAAGTACCTAAACAAAACCTCATCAAAATCGCGCCCGCCCAGCGACCTATCAAATGCGTGGGCCAAGATCTTCAGCTGGCCCTTCTTGAACCCTGCAATGCAGACCTGCATACTGGAATGGCCCACGTCGACAAAGGCTACATTTAATTGGTCATTCTCAGGCAAGTCTGTCTTGTAAATTCCATATGCCAGGGCTGTAGCGGTCGTCTCATGGATCAGACGCAGCGGATGCAATCCAGCAATGGTGGCCGCATCAAGAACCGCTCTTCTCTGCAAGTCATTGAAGTAAACTGGGATCCCAATACAGCAATCTCCCACCGCCGCATTGAGATTATTCCCCGCAATTGTCTTCAGATTCGACAGCAGCATTCCCAAAACCTGTGTTGGAGTAAAAGCGCGCGCCTCTCCGAGATACCGCACGTTAATCAAGGGATAGCCATCAGGCCCTTCAGACACAGAGAAGGGCAGAGATTGAAGATCCCGTTGGAGCTCAGGATCTGAGAACCGGCAGCCGATCAGACGCTTGATCTGCGACACCGTGTTCTTAGGGTTCATGGTGGAAGATGCGGCGCCGGCGGTGCCGATGAACCGCTGCTTCTCACCAAAACTGACGACTGCAGGAGTCTCGCGCTTCGATTCGTCATTCAGGACGACATCGATGCCGCGCTGTCTCGCGACAGCGACGATGCAGCTCTCGTTGCCGAAATCAAACCCTACTACGCTCATTTTCCCCGATTACGAAGAATCAATATTCTATGGCGATGAACGATCAATCAATCAATCGATCGATCGATCGATCGATCTTCACCGTCAAAAAAAGGAAAAAAACCAAGGATCAAGCACCTGTAGAAGAGCGAAAAAGAAGAAAATCTCATCAAGATTCAAATCGATCCAGCAGAAAATCCAAACTTTGGAGCTATTGGCATGGAAGATCAATCGAAAACGCAGTTTTTGAGAGTTGGAACTTGATTTTCAGATTGGAAGTGGGATGGATTGATTAGGGTTTTGAGAGATTACATATCACGGCTATACAGAGAGATGTATTGAATTAGGGTTTTGAGAACGTACCTTTGGATCTGGTGCTGCGAAGGTTTTAGAGAATGAGGGAATGTTGGTACAAGAGAGGCATTTGGTAATAAATAGTCGTGGTGGGGGACTCTGGAACCGTCGAGTTAAAATTAGAAGCTGTGAAAAATGGAACAGAGAGTTAAAATTAGAAGAAGCTGTGAAAAATAGAACAGATGGAAACCCTAGGTCGTATGTGACCTACGCTTTTAATTTTTTTTTAATTCATAAAAACTACTGTTTTACCTATAAATTGTAACCATCAACACAAGTGTCCTGCCAAATGTAATTCTTTCTATTAGACAATTTTAGGTACGTCTGTAAAAAAAAAAAAAAAGCTTCAAATATCTCTATATCGCGTTAACAATCCTTAAATACATGTAATGGCCATACAGATTGTATATCGTAGTAAATATTAGTTTTTCCCAAACTAAATTACTTTTTACTTATTTTCTCTCAAGTTCTTGAGCAATGTATCGAGCTTTTAAGTGTTGACAAATTTTCTCTTTATTTTTCTTTTAAAGTTTGCAAGTAATGTCTTGAGCTCGCAACTAGCATTTCTTTAACTTGTGAGTCTCTTTTTTGAATTTATAAATTCTACAAGCTCATGTGGATGTCAAAAGCTATGATTGTGAATACAACATATCTTTTATTGTCAAAAAAGTCCACAGTCCATTTCTTTACATCAAATTGTTCAACAAACACAAAGAGTACATCAACCAACATTGTTATGTCAATTGTAGCTTAATTTTGAAAACAAATTGTCCAGCATGATACAACTTAGACCATCTCATTTGGTGAAAGTTTAACTCTTGAATGAGGGAGTATACTCTTACGCTTGGGACTGATCCAAAATCTACAACTTTGGAGCTAATTCTCATCAAATTGAAAGCCTACAAGTTTGAAAAATAGAAAATTAGAAGATCAACATAGACCTCAAAAGAAATGAAGGAAAAAAATATCCATAGACATTGTAGGTATAATAATGGTCGTTTCATGGACAAAAACTAACAAGTCTCTATTAGTATTTTTATATTGGCTAATTCATGAGTTAGAACAAAACTTGGGTCCATTGAGTTGTATTTTACATTTGGAATAGATTGTTGTTGCGAACCAGATTAGCTAAATTTAAAATAACACAAATTGAAGTATATTTTGAAGGATAACAAAGATTAAAAATATCATATTTCATAAATCAAGCGTCGAATATGGACAATTTATCTACTATTGGAAAGTTCGTTTCGAGTATATGCTTATAAAGCCTAAGATTGTATAAATTGAATGTAAAACAATAAAATTATGGCCTCGAGAACTTTGCTGATGCACTTGGAAAATTCAAGCGCACTCAAATGCTCATTTGACCAGGCTTAAACGCCCAAGATAGTGGCTAGCGCACTTGAACACCTATTTAACTGTGCTTGAGTGCATAAATGGGAACCCACCGATTTACATGAAAACCTTTCCTATTTATGCTATAATTGTATATTTTGTTTAGATTTGTTTTCTAACCCTAAGCACGAATTATGGATTATAAAAGAGGATTCCTCACAACCCTAAATACAACAAAACACATAGAGATCTCCAACTTTTGAGCTGAGATTATCATTGGAGATATTATTTAGAGCTTTCATGAGAGACTAGCAACAAAAGCCCGTCCTTAGCCCGGGCCCTAAAATGAACATTTTAAATGTTGCCTTATTATTCAATATATTATGTTAATACATTGAAAAAGAATTTCTTGATAAAAATATTATTAAACTTATTAGTCTCAAATAAAAGTAGACCTGTGGGGCAAAAGAATAAGTTAAATTAAATTACTTTAATAGTTAAAACCTGAAAAAAATCTAATATCATATTAGAGAATTTTAGTAGAAAATGAAAAAAAAAACTGAGGTTATAATTTCATGGTAAAAGAAAGATATTATTAAGGAAATTAATAATGGACAATTATATTTTTAATAACAAATTAAATGAAAAACATAGTATAAAGTATTGTATTATAAAAAAATAAGAGCAAAAAGATGAAAGTGAACCCCAATTAAAAAAATTCAAATTCTCTATCTTCAAGGTATTAATTAAAAATGGGCTGAGAAACTATTGAAAGAAAATGTTATTTTATAAATGACAATATAAAGATTCTTTGGTGAATGGGAATTATAAAGAAAGTAAATAAAATATTAGTAAAAAGAAGATATTCAAACAAATAAAAAACATAAAATAAGCGTAAAAATAAATAACTTTAAAAATAATATATCTGATATTATTTCTCAATATTTAATGAAAAAAAAATGGGGTGCATGGCCCCTTTTATGAATGAAAAGAATTTTTTGAGAAAGTCTTAAGATCTCATTTTAGTAAATAAAATGAGCTTACATAATAAAAATATTAAAAAATTTTAGAAGAAAGTAAATTAATATCAATAGTAAGTGAAAAAAGAAAAGATAATATGACGGGAAGATGAAGTGCATGCCTACCCTACCTTGGCCACTCCATCATTAGGTGTTGTGGAAATCAAATTTATGCAATACTATAGAATTAGATTCTTGACTGAAGTTAACTGTACTACAAATTGTAAGAACTAAAATGAAATAAATAAACTTACACAAACAAGTCGACGAATTATTAAAACTATAAAACTGAGAATAACAAAAACAACAATACAAATTAGTGAGCTATAAAGTATGTACTTTGTTTGAGCCCATAGATGCCTAAGTGGGATAGAGATAAAACTCGAGCAACCTTTAAAATGTTTTTTACATACTCTAGGCTTTTAGCACATTTAAGTTAGGCCAACTGGGTAATTGGTTTTAATCTCATAATACATGAGAGCACACTTACAATATCACGTTGTCAATAGAGAACTTATAAAACTATTGAAAGGAAATATGCAATTAAAACAAATCCATAAAATAATCCCACTTCCATTGCAAAATCACTAATCTTTCTGTTTTCCATGATGAAGTTCACTAACAGCTTCAACATGAATTGGGTCAACTGGTGGCTGATAGGCCTAGAATCAACTACAAAACTACAACACTCTTACTATCAAACATTCAACAACACCACATAAAAATTCTCACACACAAATACTATCAAGCAATAACTCCAAATACCTGCTTGTAATCTCCAACATAAGTTTCGAAGGACTCCAATGGGTTTGTTCTTGGAAGAAGCTTCAACTTAGGCCTAGTCAATGCTTCCATTGGGCCACTGACATCAACCCAATTTACCATCAATGGTAGCTCACCCTTCAAAGGCCTCCATTATTGTAGCTTTAATATCTATAATTAGTTCTCTAGAATACCTTATGTATTGCTCAAATACCCTCTTCCAAAAGCTTCATCATTCGGCTTATAAGTTTAATTGTTTGGTGCTTGGAACAATTCTGAACAAACAAACGCCTCAGTGCTCTTTATACATTCATCACCCATTCTTATCTTAAAAAGAATTCATTAAACAATTTAGTTAAACAATCAATTCCAGTCTCACGAATCAAGAATCAAGATCAATTACAAGTACATCAAGAATGAAGATCAATTACAAGTACAAGTATGTGCATAGAAAAAGATAAAGCATGAATTTCAATTTCTCTACATAGATACAGAATGGATAACAAATTAAGCCATCGCTTTTGTTGCCATCATACAAAACCCATCCCTTTTGTTGCCATCATATAGACCATTAATCAATTTTAATTTTAGTATATACAAATCTAAATAGACCCATCTTATTAAACTTATTAAACAACAGATCAAGAGATTTTTTTTTCATTCCTTAAACAGATACAAACCAAAACCACAACGAAAGCTCATTAAACAAACTAATCTCACCATAGCTTTCTATGGTTTGATCATCCTTCAAGATCCGACCCTTGTAAATCAGCCTTTGCTGTTCCACTGGCACGTCGCAGTTAATTCATATGCTACATAAAAGTTTCACATAGCCCAACAAATAATAACAATAAATAGCCTTTTCCATTTTAATAGTATTCCTTGATTGACCGAACAATAAATTCGGTTTCCAGCTGTACTTCTTGGTTTACCCTTGCTCCATCATGGTCACGTTGATGAGATTAGTATAGAGATCGTCTTGGAGTAATCTCTAAATGGGGACAATGATAGATTTTAGGGGAAAATTTTGAATTGATGAGGAAGATATTTGAATACCATTCAAACAGAAAGATTTTTGGGGAATAAATGGAATGGATAGGAGAGAGGAGGGTAGAGGAAGAGATTTTAGGGGATAATGCAAAAACATTAGAGAGAAAGGAAGAAATTTTAAACAAATTATTTCTTGATATTTTTAGAAGATGACGTGGCACTCTAGGAAAAAAGAAAAAAAAATATTACTGATGTAGCACCCTCCAGAGAGCTTAATTCTTGTAGCTTTAATATATATAATTAGGCTAAAGGCTTTAAGTTCTAGAATTGATACTTCTATTTCTTCGTAAGAGATTTATTACTTCTACATCTTTTTAGAAGATTGTTTTTCGTCGTGGAGATTAAAGTGCTAATAGCAGGATACCGAGGGGCTACGTGTCGAGGATTTTAACAAGAATAATTAAAATGCCTTGTATTGAGGGACTAATTGGAGGGTTGTGAGTATATCTTATACTACGGGGTTAGTGATTGATTATGTCTATTTTCGACTCGTTGTGTTTTCCATTTGGGCTTTCACGTTAAATTATTTGTTGCCTTCTTTATATGATTGATTGCTTTTATTATTGCACTGCATAAAAGTAATAATTGAACTACAATTTGGAATAAATTCCAGGCATTCTAAACCTTTCAGTCTTAAAATAAAACTAGTAAAATTGAGAGTTGAAATAAAAATAACAAGGGCTTTCACGCTAAATTGTTTGTTGCCTTCTTTATATGATTGATTGCTTTTATTATTCCAATGCATAGAAGTAACAATTGAATCACAATCTGGAATAAATTCCGGGCATTCTAAACCTTTCAGTCTTAAAATAAACTAGCAAATTTGAGAGTTGAAATAAAAATAACGAGTTATGAAATACATCAAGGCAAAGTCCAAGACAAATTTGCATTCAAACATTGCAAACCTACTAGACCCAGACAAAAACAATGCGAGTCTGGACAAACTTGCATTCAAACATTGCAGACTTACCAGGCCCAGACGTAAGCCATGTGAGTCTGAGTGCCAAGCTGTAAATACCCCTGGAGAAGAGATGAACTGTTCCCATATCCGAAATCCCTGAAAGCCAGAGCTGGGGAAATAAAACACTAAAAATGGGTATGGTTCCAATAGTCTGTTTTTAGGTTTGATGAATAAACCTGATCAAAGTTCAAGCCTTGGGCCCATGATTTTCATGTACAAGGACCTAGGTACCCATTAGTGCAATCCTGAATATGTATGTATCTTAATTCTGTATAACTGTATACACTAGCGGACCTACATGTTAGCATGTAGGTGTGGTCGCACCCACATGATTAGATAAATTTCAAAAATTAAATATTAAAAATTATATTTTAATAGTTGAATTCTTCAACTCGTTATTGCCCGCAACACCCAAACGAAAATTCTGAATCCACCATTGACTGTATAAATGTTCGGTCTCAATTCTGGCTTGAATCTAGGCCCTTTATTGGGGTCCAAGTCCAGGTTTGGATGTTAATTTAAACCAAATACAAGTCCCATAACCGAGATTCATGTCCGAGTTCAACTACTGGTTCCCTTTAGTAATTTAATAACATTATTATTTTTGAAACCCGTGGGACATGTCGACATTCTCAATCCTTTTTTGTGCGAGCTGAAAGGCCTTTGGGCTAGGGAGCGGGTAGACCTTAACCGAAGTAACACAAAATCCTTTTGCAAGGAAAAGATGCCTAGCCAAGTTCAAACCCTGATCAGGCAAATAAGAACTACAGCCTCTCACCGGTGAGGCAAGAGGCTCCTCTTACCAGTTAAAAGATTGTGATGTAAGAATTGAGGGTAACGTTGATATCTCTTCCAATCGATTAATAACAAAAACTTCCTGTTGTTGGGCGAAACTTCATTAGATTATGCTCGATTCATCATTGGTTAAGGTTTTGAGAATGGAGTATTGGATTGTGAAGAACTTGTCAGGTTATGTATTGTATTCCAGGATAAGTGGACTGTATGGATTAGCCAGGATTTAATTAGGGTTCTCAGTTATACTTAGCCAAATGTGCGCAATCTATTGTACTCTTTTGAAATTATAGTCCCTAAGTATTATATAGTAATTGAAAATTATAAATTACTAATAATATACATGAGAATGACAGCAGATGACAAATCATTAAAATTTCTTTTCCATGATAGATTGATACCAAATAACAATGTATGTGGATAAAGAAATGAAGGACTTCTAGAGTACTTAATATAAAAATTTCAAACATTTAATGTGTTTATAATGGGGACATGTGCATATGTCCCTCACCATTTTTTTGTGAGAACTCTAGATGGGACCCACTGTATGGTTCATCCAAAGGAAGCACACACATGACCCCCCTTAAATTGAACCCGTTTACTAATTTTTGGTCAAATCTGAATTTATTGGACCGTTAGATCGATTTTGCGCTTATTCGAATGGAATGAATTTGTGGGTCATGGATGAAAGGGTTAGGGACATGTGATTGGGGCTAAACTTGGAATCTAGGGTGGTCCCGCATGGATCTATGGATCCCCCCCCCCGCCGGCGCCCCACGGTCTCATCCCTTGGTGGGGTCCACCATGGGCCCCACAGAGGAGTATGCACGGTCCGTTGGTAAGGGATATATGCACATGAATATCCCTCGTTTATAATATAATCAATAAATAAATTTAAATTGTGGATATTTAGTTGAAGTAAACAAAAGAGAAAGAGCGTATCTAAACAAGAAATTAAATTATTACATGATCTCCAATCAACACAAACAAAAAAGGAAATAGGAAATAGAAGAGTAACTACATAGGATCTGCATACTTGATGATCTAAGCTCCTCTCTCTCAAAAATTCTTTAAAAACGTGGAGAACAAAAGAAAGATGTGAATATTGGGAGTACACAAAGAGTAGGATGAGTGTAGAGTTACACAAGGTTAAGAAGAATCAGACTAATTAGAACTCTTTTATCTTATTACAAAGTCTCATGGAACCGGACAAGAAGGATGAGACTAACTGGAACTCTTTCCTATTATAAAGTTGATAATGTGAACGAATATTCCCGTTAAAGATTTTATTAAAAATTTTATTTTTGAAAATTTGAATTAGAAAGCATGAAGATGAGGGTTTTTTCTAACAATTTAATGATTTAAATCCTGAACGAGGATCATGTAGGCCACTTGATGTATTGACCTGTAAAGGAAATCACCCATGATATGACTCTATTGGAATTTGTGAATAGGGCCCACATGTCATGATGCGAGTGAGCCCCAGCCATAATGAGGACGCCTCTCACTTGCTTAGCCAAATTTTCTATTTAAGTTGTATTTATTATTATTTTTTGTTTGTATTATATTTAGTTGGAAGCGTATTTAGAGATAAGGTTTTCTATATGAAAGAGGACGGATGATTTATTTGAATAATAATGGCCTACTTGCCTACTCTTCTCATTCTATAAAATGAGATTACCCAAATTTAATCTATTAGGAGTTGGAGCTAAATCGGACTCTTTAAAATCAATCAATCAATTGCTCGATTGAAATTCAATTTCTCAACCAATTGTCAAATTGGAGCTCAATTTCAAACTTGAATCATATAAGCTTAATATATATATATATTATATATAATAGCAAACATGTATGCACTTAGCAATGACAATATAAGTTATAATATTAAAATTAATAATATTTAGTCTAAATTATATTAAGATGGCAAAAATTGCAACCAAATTAAACCCTATAATAATAACAAAAAATAGTTGGTTAATTTCAAAATGTGAGAACTTTGATTTGTTTGAAACCAATTGAGTATTTCACCTCAAATAATCTTTTGAAATCAAAAGAATAAACTAATAAAAAATTGATAAAAACCATTGAAAAACAACATGAAAACAAAAGTCCATAGTCAATCCAATAATAAAAATAACTTAGAAAAAACATACAAATAAACTCATAAAAAAACCCAATGTCTAAAAACCAAAATTTGAAGCAAAAAAGAAACAAAAATATAAATCCATGAAAGCCTATCATCATGGAAACTAAAAGAACCTATTAAAATAAAAAAATAAAAACAAAACTATGATAAAAAAGCAAAAAAAATAAAAATAAAATAATAACAACTGCATTAAAAAACAAAAAAAAAAGTAAAAAGGAAAAAAAATTAAAGGATTATGACACGATTGCATAGAAGAAATTAGTGAAATATAGTTGTGAGAATCCTCATATTTTACTCACTCTAGTTAATTTGAATTACATGATTGAAGGGAGATTAAAGAGTGTAGATCCGATTAGATCCCATCTAAAATTGAAAATCATTATGGGATTGCACGCATCATATAAGATTTGCTTGCCTATGACATTAAATAATATTCATGGGCCGGTTCATGGTAGGGTGAGTAGTATCCAAGCTTGCCTCGACTTCTAAGCTCTTCAACCAAGCTCAACCCATATACGGATTGGGCCATAACTGTCTAGGTTGAGCCTAACCTGTCTAAAGCATATTAAGCTGGAGCCGAACCCAAGTTAACATTATAACGAAAAAGGCTCGTTTCATATGTCCTTCCCTTATCATGACTGGTTTAAGTACTTATGCTCATGTGTTCAAGACTTGTCTCTCTCTTTGTTATCACAATACCTTTACAGTTGGGCTAATGCTCATGTGTTCAAGACTTGTCTCCCTCTTTGTTATCGCAATACTTTTACAGTCGGGTCAAGCAGGGATTGAACTTTCTACCATTCAATACAAGCTCAGCATACTTATTAAACGGGCCTAGTTAAATAATTTGAGCCTATCCGAGTACTCAAATATAAAGTCCAAGCCGGGCCAAAGTGGGCGTGGTTGGATTCAAGATCAGGCTAGGCTTAATCTATGAACACTCTTAGATAATAAAATCTAAATATAAATTAATTGATTAAAAATCATGGAAGATTGGACTCTTTAAAAGAAAACTGCTTTTAAATATGCCTCTTTATTTAAATGGCTACAATTGCAAACTTCTCCCCAATATCTAAAATCTCTTCCTCAAGTTAAATTAATTCAAAATTAACATAAAAATTGAGCTCCAATCTTCAATCAATTGTAAAATTAGAGCTCAATTGTAAAATCAAATCTTTTTTCTTTCATCTATAATAATTGGCCATTGGCACTAGGAATTACTTGAGAAAACCATAGACTAAGATGCCGAAAACAATAGATGAGATATTCTCCATTTTATGGATTTAGGCACACTCCCCCATGACATTGTCTGTTTTTCATGCGATCGTGTGCTTGAGAAGGTTTCCACTATCCCCCAATATAACTCATGGGCCACAAGTAGGGCAATCATAGCGTTTTGATTAAGAGTTGTATTCAGCTTCGTTCTGCTCCATCTGAAATTAGCCAAACGTTTCCTAATTGGCTCGGGGTGGAATGGAATGCCCTTCTATAAGATTTTAGGTCCACTTCCGACCAATTCTGTAATTCCTAGTCCAATATCAAGCCCAATTACGACCCATTCTAGACGGAACAGTCTCTGAAAATCTAATTTTGTTATATTTATTGAGTCCTGTTAATAAGTTAAAATGTTTCATACTTCCATTCATATATTTTAAAAACAAAAAGTAGTCAATTATAGAGTGTAGTTAAAACTTTTAACCTTGTAAGTACGCATTTCGATACTATTTTAGCATTCCACTCTTTTTTTTTTTTTTTCAATTTTAGTGTGAACATTTTGATGTTTCCTTTCATTTTGTTGAGCAAGCTGCTATACCTAACATGAACATGGTTGAGAGCAGAATTTCCCAGTTGTGCTGCAGGCTCGTCACACCTTTTGCTAATTATTAAAATACAAAAGAGAGAGGGCCTCCATACATACGAAACTAATGCAGAAAGTCATAGCCGAAACACAATTCAGAGCCAAGGTGAATCATAAAGAGGTGTTACAACAGCCTTGACTTGCAGGTACTTATCCAGGGCATGCAATCCATAGTCTCTCCCAAACCCGCTCATCTTATACCCTCCAAAAGGGCAACCCTTATCGAACGCATAGTAGCAGTTCACCCAAATCGTCCCAGCTCGAATCGATCTGGACACACGATTTGCCACGTCCATGTCCTTGGTCAATATCCCTGCTGCCAACCCATACCTTGTTCTGTTTGCCCGTTCAATTGCCTCCTCTACCGTTCTACACGCATCATGAGATTAATTAAATCAACCAAGCAATTAGCTATGTGCATCATACTACATTACATTAGAAGAAGGAATGTAGAGTATTAAACATACAAGTATGTGACTAAATCACATCATTAATCATATAAAAGAAGAGAAGAACGTATAGCTTACTTGAACTTCATGAGAGACATAACAGGTCCAAATATCTCATCCTGTGCTATCATCATGTCATCCTGCATGGCTCCATCCATCCACATGATTTAAACGGCTTCAATACATATGTATATAACATATTATGCATTTATTTATGTGGACAAAGATAACATGTATGAATGAGCAGTTAAACACTTGCCTTAACATCTGTAAAGATGGTGGGCTCTATGTAGTAGCCCTTTTCACCACAGGGTTTACCCCCTGTTAGAAGAGTAGCACCCTCTCTCTTACCAAGCTCAATATACTTGAGAACCTTTTCAAACTGATTCCTGTCCACCTGCATAACAAGTAAAAGATATTGTAAGCACTGGCTATAGCAGACATACTGATAAAGCAACATTGTTTTGAAGGAAACTTAACTGCTACTTATTTGGATGTAATTCAAATCACTAGTGGAATAGATAATAATCCATTCTAGTATGGGTTACGATTATCACCAGTGGAATGGATCATGATCCATTCTCTATTAAATTTAAGTAAAATGCCAGTTAAACTACCTGAGGCCCTTGTTGAACATGGGGACTGAAAGGGTCTCCCACCACCCAATTTTTTGCCTTTTCAGCCGACTTTCTCACGAATTCATCATAAATTCCTTCCTGAACATACACACGGGACCCTGCTGCACAGACTTCACCCTGAAATTTAAATCAGTGGTATGTGTTATATTCTAATTATACTAGAAATTATTGTAAAACGATTGGGGCATAGAGATCAAGAATGCCTTGTTATAAAAGATGGCCATGCGAGCAAGATCAACGGCCATGTCCACATCAGCATCATTGAAAATTATAAGAGGGCTTTTTCCACCCAGTTCAAGTGAAACAGGTTTCAAATTGCTTTTAGCTGCTGCCTCCATTATTAGTTTGCCCACTTCAGTAGATCCTGTAAAAGCAACCTATAACCAGACAATTAATTCAAAAATAAACTGTATTATAGTTTTATGAAAAAAAAAATGTATTGTAATCTTGTAGACTGGAGATGGATGGATAATCAACAAAACTAATGTTGACAGTGGAGAGAATTTAGCCAAGTCATATTGTTGAGTAACCCTGGACAGTTGTATTGTAGTTCTAGGAAAAAAAATCTATTGCAATCTATGTGAAACAAATAATGGATGCACAAAAAAACAAAAAAAAAAACAAAAAGAGTAATGGATACTTGATAAAAAAAAACTGGGTGTTCTTTATATATATATATATATATAATATCAGAGATCATGGGTTTATCTAACACCTTTTTTAGAATCTCCATCCATGAATATTAGAAAATCACACAGAGAAGTCATTTTTTTAGTAAACCTCCAATCCATGAGCAAAAGCTTGGCCCTTTAGTTGATAGGCCTAGGTAATATTGGATCAGATCTAGCCATGGGCCTGGGATTTTGGTTCTGGCTCGACACATTTAGCATAAAGGACTGAAAATTTTGGAAATGGGGTGTGCCTAAGCCTTTAGTGTTAGACCTGTGGCTTGATTAATCCAGGCTTGAAATTGGACCCAATTAAAAAACAAGCGTCACCAACCTGACTTTCCCCTTGAACGGCCCTATCTACAGATGACACCAATCCTCTGTTAGGTGAGCTACAATAAATTATTAAATATTGATAGATGATTGGAGCCAACAATTTTCAGTTGATAAAAAAAGTCCGTCGAATCCATGGTCGTCCTGTCCATTCAATGGTTTGCACCATATACTGTAGAACCTTTGCAATTCCTCCATTTTTGCTGCATCTTTTGAGCACCAATGAGAGAGAGAGAGAGAGAGAGAGAGGAATTACTGTATCAATGTCCATGTGAGAGGCAATGGCAGCTCCAGCAGTGGGCCCAAAACCAGTAACGACGTTGATTACTCCATCAGGGACACCCGCCTAAGATCAAAGAAACAAAAGCCTCATCAAGACGCTGGAATCCAAAGCAACAACAATAATGATAACCCAGTAAGAAAAATGCCCCATGATATCGATAGTGCATGGATTGGGAATTGGTATGAGATCCTCTCTCCTACGTGGATCTTTACTGCTACTTACAAGATTAATTTGAAAAGAGAGAACTTATCTCAGATTTTCTTCTTCTAAATGAAATGCACCCAAAAAAAAATTAATAATAATAATAATAATAATAATACAGTGCTCTCTTTTATGAGAGACCCACTTTGGAATAGACCGCATTAAGAATATTTAGGAACGGCTCCCACTATCAAGTCCTACTAGTACAAAAAATAAGGGGAGGGAACTCGAACTAAATTGGGAACTGCTATATATGCTTCTCTCTTTATATAGGCTAAAAATTGAAAAAAAAGAACTCAAAACTTTCTAAAATACCCTTTTCTCCGTACACAGCTCCTCTCTCTTTTCTGGCTGCGATGAGCTCCGGCAGGCAGAAAGCTCTCTCTCCCCTCCCCCTCTCTCCTTCCTCTTGTTACTCTTCCTCTCCCTCTATTCTCTCTCTCTTTCCCTCTCCCTCTCTCTTTTCTCCCTCCCCCTTCCCACCGTCTCCCTGCAGCAGGAAGATTGAGATATCCCCGCAGCAGGGAGACGGCAGGAAGGGGGAGAAAGAGGGAGGGAGAGGGAAAGAGAGATAATAGAGGGAGGGAGAGGAAGACAAAGAGGAGGAGAAAGAGGGAAAGAAAAGAGGGAGGGAGAGGGAGAGGAAGAGCCCTTCTGCTGGCTGGAGCTCGTCGCCGGCCGGGGGGATAGAGGATAGGGTGTGTATGGAAAGAAGGGTATTTTAGAAAGTTTTGAATTTATTTTTATTTTTATTTTTTTGCCTGTGTAAGGAGAGAAAAATTGTGTGTATATATAGCAGTTCCTAGCTAAACTTGATTGCTTGGTTTACACAAGGACGAAAATTACCAGCTTAGCCAGATGGGCATAATAGAGTGCAGAAAGAGGCGTCTGCTCAGCGGGCTTGATGACCAAGGTGCAGCCCACGGCCAGGGCAGGGCTAGCCTTGGTGAAGATCATTGCGGATGGAAAGTTCCAAGGGATGATGATTCCGGCAACCCCAATTGGCTCCTTCAACGTGTAGCCTTGCAAGGATCTGGACATCCTCAACGTCTCACCGTTGATCTTATCGGCAGCCCCTGCGTAGTACCGGAGGAGTTCGGCTGCTGCTGGAATGTCAAGTGCCTTGCCTACAGTGAACAACTTGCCCGCATCTAGACTGTCCAGGGCTGCCAGCTCTTCCACATTTTCGCTTATTAAGTCTGCCAGTTTCATCATAATCTTTCCCCTCTCCTGAACATCACTCGAAACATAGATTTGTTTAGCGACCCACAAGGTTACCCTACTACAAACAGTGTTGATATATTATTTCTACGAAGAGGAGTCCATGAAGTGTTAAATTTGAACTTGTGCCCATTCACGGGAGATAGAATGTGTGAGGGGGTCAACCCGATCATAGGTGGGCTTCCGTATCCGAAAGCCCACTACTCTATTCATTTGTAACATATGAGATTCCAACTAATGCACTCGAACTCAAATAACCATGTCCCCAACTAAAGTGCGTGGATCAGTGCCCAAATCGAGGTCCAATTATTTATAGACATAATATGCATCGGCATCCATGTGTATATGTAATATATGCCTGTGGCATTGCGTGATCAGATACGAAAATTCGTGAAACCAACACAAACCCAGATTTAAAAGCTAGGAAAAATAATTGTTCAACGTTCGTTTTCATCCATAGGTTCCTTGTAATCGATGTTTGGGATTCTTTTCTGTCTCTCTCTCTCTCTTTCTCTCTGTGGAAAGGGTCAATGGAAAGTTTGAGATTCCATCTAAAGACCTTAAATAGACAGTCAACTGTGTAACTATCCACTTTGTTGATTTGATCTGATAGAAAGCTTACCATGGCGGTCATCCTCGGCCATTTTCCATGGTCAAAGGCATCACGGGCTGCCTTGACCGCCAAATCTACATCTTCTTTATCTCCTTCCGCCACTTTCGCTATCTCTTCTCCGGTCCGTGGGTCTATAGTCTCAAATGTTCTCCCTGAACCAAAAGAAAAAAAAAGTTAAAAAAGAGAAAAAAAAGGATATATATATATGGATATATAATCATTTTGATGTGTTTTAAGAAAAGAAGTCTTTTTGTCTGGTGAAGTAAGAAGAGACGTCTTGAACTACAAGACTAGCTAGTAGATGAATTTTTTTTTTTTCAGCTGGTCTAACAAACATGACTAATTTGCTTTGAGGAGATATCGGTTTTCTTGGGAAGTCCAAAAATCAAGAAAACGCCTTCTCCGCATGTAAATTTAAAAGGACGATCTTACAATCGAAAATATGAAGTCTCCTTGCCAGATCCTTGGAAAATCGAGATCACCGACATAAGGCTCTCTGTGACCCACAGACTGGGTCCGGGGGAACCAGAAAAGTTTCTTCGGGAGCAGGAGTGGGGCATTTGTAAAATAATTATAGAATTTGGTGGCCTACAAGCCACAAGTTGCCAACTGCCATAACCTGTGCTGAAATATTTATTTACTTTCTTAGATACCCTTTAATTGGGGGAAGAATTAAAGTAAAAGAAAAGCCATGACAAGGGTTAGCAATACTGTACAATAAAAGAGGAGGAAAATGGAGAGAGAGACATGACAAGTGTTAATTCTGTACAATAGAAGAGAGTAGGAGAAAGACAACAATTTGCTTTTAGAGGTTAAAAATTTAAAAGTATGCAACCATATATATATATGAAGAGAGCCAGGAATTTAGTGGGGAGAGAAAGAGAGAGAGCAGACCAGAAATTGCATCGACGAATTGTCCATTGATGAAGAGCTTTGTGAATTTGATTTCTGGAAGCTTGAATTGCTTCTCAAAGACTCCATTGCTTTCAGCTGCTGCCATAGCTCAGTTTTCTATCCCTTATCCTGTCCCAGAAGAGCCTTTGGATGTTCTTTATAAGGAGGAAGAGAGGGGGTGTCTACAGAAGATGGTAATGTATGATTTTTTTAATGAGTGGGCCCACCTTGGTTGGTCAGCCCCCGGCATCATTATCCTACATGCCTGTAAACTGTGCCCAAAATTACACTCCGGGGGTGATAAATTTCTGACGAAATGGATGTGTATAGTATTTTTTGTATGGATGACAATTTTTAGATATATATCTTATTTGGGCCGGTTCTGGTGAAGGCTGATCGGCTCGGGTTTGCCACAATGATGACAACAGTGCATACATAAGCAGTTTCGTCCCACTTATACAAGAGGAGTCGACGTGGAAATGGACATGGTTGACTTTTTTAAGTGTTAGTGGGTAGATTTTAATTGACGGTCTAAATGAATTACGATAATAGGTAACAACCCACTTAAGATTTGACCCGTGGAAATGACAAATGTGATTAGTTTGTCATACGTGGCTCATCTAAAATTGCCCCTCTACCATTTCCTAGGATACCGGAATGGAGTGAGTGGACTCTACAAACGTACGAGTGAAGCTCCCTGCTGCAACTATTACATGGAGGCATGTATCATGAGATTTATATAAAGATAATTTGAATTGTTTAAAATTAATCTGATCTCTTTAATGGTTTATACTCATATTTCACTTTTATAGATGTGGTCTTACTATAAGATTGAATACTTGATTGAAGATGTAACTGGTTGTTAATGTAATATTGCTATTGATGCAGTATTTCTCATATTTCTGTTATGTGCTCAATCGAATCGTGGAACTCAATCCTGTCAATAGACCTTTGAGGCAATATCCCCTTACGAGATGAGATTCATCTTAAATGGTTTGGATCATCTCTATATGGGCTCCATGATGGAGATACCAGCATATATTAATAGTTACTGGTTATCCGATGGGCCTACTTGATGATCTATCCAAATGGACCACACGCATACATGTGCCCCCCTCAATTTCACCAGCTTTTAAGATTTTGCACCCATCCAAATAAAATGAGCCATCGGATCGACTCCACACTCATCGGAATGGATAATATACAACTAAACTTGTAGGGCCCAACTAAGAATGATAGAGGCCAGGAATGGGGTTGATTTTTGTAAAGAGGAGGGGCTCAAAGAGATCTTTTGATCCCCCTAGTCCTAGCTCAAGGTGGGGCCTAATGTGGGCCCCACGTTGAGGTGTGCACAGTACTGATCTTCTGCGTGATCAGTGCTAGTTACACTGTTTGTATATATATGCCATCTGGTATGTCAAGCTTATTCCATGCTATAGTGTTTTCTTTTCTTTTCTTTTTTTTTTAAAGCATGATGTTCTCACGTTCTTTTAAAATAGATTGGGAGAGAGTGAAGTCCATTGGCCTAATTACATGCAAGAAATTTTTTGGATCCATCGGCAAAATATAATTTTTTTATCCGTACTAGTTAGTAGCATTTCTTATTGTAGCTGGGGCCATGCATATGTCCTCCCATGTAGGCTGTAGGTAGGGCATTTGCATTATCTTTTGTTTTTATGATCGGTAATGAAACTTATATTTAAAAAAAGAAAATTGCAATACAATGAGAAGTAAAATTTTGGAAGATACAAAAGCCTTATATCAAACCTCATTGAAAGACAAAAAACATACAAAGAGACAAAACTAAAAAAAATCAACTACCAAGCAAAGTACCATCCTCATCTATGTTATGTTTGGCTAGCAAACCTGTAGTAGCATTTGCCGAACCGACTACATGATAAAAGACAACCGCATCGAAAATGATAAAGCTTTAATTTCATTAAAGACGTAGTAAGATTTTCAAGCAACCTTACTTTTTTGTAAAACCCAAGAAATTGCATTAAACAAATTATTTTCAATAATCAAGCTATCACCAAACAATCTAGATAATGAGGCACTTGCATTATTTGGGTGAGTGGTTCCCATGAAAAGCCTAATATCTGAGGAAAAAAAGAAATAACGAGGATAAGGCATACTGCTTAGTGTTGGTTCCTTAGCATATCGGGTGGATTTGCTCATTGATATGCTCCAAATTTATTTTGTGTAGGTGTGTTGTAAGATTGTACATGCCCATAAAAGATTAATACTGTTACGTAAAAAAATGTGATTTTTATTTTTTGATGAGCAACTCATCGACTTCCTTATAATTAATCATTGGTAAAATTTCGGATATACAACACCACCTACAACACAAAAGATAAAGAAAAAAAGAAATAACTCAAGTAATTATGTTTAGGGGGGCTATTCTATGTGTAGTCATGAATCCATGTTGTCTCAAATACTCTTGAGGTCATTCAGGCAATCAAGGGAACATCAAACTAATCTATTGATTGCTAAGTTTTAGATGTTTTAGTCCTTGCGTCTCAAGTTTTAGATGAATCCATGTTTCCTTGATTGCCTGAATGACCTCAAGAGCATTTGAGACAATATGGATTCATGACTACACATAGAATAGCCCCCGTAAACATAATCACTTGAGTTATTTCCTTTTTTCTTTATCTTTTAGTCCTTGCGTCTCATTTTTAAGATGGTGGCTAGTGTTAGACATATACCTACATCTGTGAACAATGCTGCCCATGTTATGGCAAGTGGAGCGGTTTGAGTACTTCTCGGAATGTCTTCCCGAGAAGAGAAGTTACCTTTGGCCTTTGGTGTGGTTTTCCTAGTTTTTTTTTTGTCCGTTGAGTTTGTCCTTGTTGCTATTTCTTTCTCTCTCTCCCACTATATATATATATAGTGTGCCGAGGAGCAAAATTCTCTCTCTCACTCTCTATATAGTGTACCAAGGAGCAAAAGATTCAGATTCACCATGAACAGTGTATCGAGACCGGAGCATTATGCATAGCACGAGGTGGGTTGCTCTTGTCCCTATAATGGTACGGATGCACCATGCGGCAATAGCAGTGCTCGTGTGCGCATGTGAGCATTGTTTTTCTCTGATCTTACAAGAAATGCAGTAAATGGGAAACATTGGAAAGACGCAATGTTTATGTGCTACTCGCTACTGCTGGATGAACTTTTTTATTCCTTGAAAGGATCTCAACAAGGACCTTTTACACTGAAACAAACATGAAGTCATTAACATATGGACTTTTATTTATTTATTTATTTATTTATTGCTCTATTTGTGTGACGGGCATGTGACTTAAAAAAATATTCAAATCAGCACCGGATAGACCAACTGCTAGTTGATTCTCGATTTATTAAATCAGCATGTGGCCCTAGCTTGGATAAGAAAGTCAGATATCACATGCGTCTTCTTCCAAACTCCCACCTTTTATGAGTCAAGGTTTCACATTGATGATACATTTATTTTATTTTTTTTCTGTACAGAAGGTTGTGGTCCGAGTGAGGTCCACCTAATCTGTCCACTTTAGTTTCGATCCTCTGTCAAAGAAATTCCGTTGTGACCGTCACCGCTAGACAACCAGACATGTTCACAGATCCCGCCATAGTAACCTTGAGATTTTCCTCACTCCATCTCAATTCCTGTTCACTTAGCGGGGTGGAAAGAGGGATGCAGGATACCAAAAGACGGCAGTCACGTTCATTCTGGAACTAGAACGCAGCTGAGTCATCATTTAATGTAAACTTTGGATGGTATTAATGGCTTTTGTTAGTTATATGACTAAAAGAGTAAGCTCTCATATGATACCCACTAGAAGTATGCAAATTGTGGTAAGTCCATGAGTTTGAAATATTTTTAAAAAATTGGAGCTCCATTCGATTTAATATTGTTTTAATCACCTAAACTAGAAGTTGGCCAAGTTTTAGCTTTTCGGATAACTCACATGGTGTTAAACTTTGCGTGATCAAATTCAGTGTACTCATAAAAATTAGATTAGTTTCGATTTTTTGTTGGTGGCATTTTTAGGGTTAATGAGTGTAATGTTCCGTAACATATTATGAGGATTAGCCTAATTAAATTGTTTATTAGCTAATTAAGCTTCATTGGAGTCTAAACAAGTCCACTTCAGCATTAAGATCATGTATGCGAAGTTTTGTCAGGTTTCAAGCTTGTTTGAGCATAGAAATGGTTAGTTTACAACTCTTAAAAGTGTAGAAGCCCTTTTTTGTAATTTACCATTTTGCGAGATTTTGGCTTCACCGGATAACTCTCTTAATTCCAAGACTTTAACCCTTCTACTCCGGACTAAACGGAATCCGTTTAACCTGCTTAATATCCGATCTACCAAAACTAAACCCTTACTTGTAATTTCCAAAAACCCCATCTCTTTATAAACCCAAGCCCCAACATATTTTCTCCTTTTTCCATCTTCTCTCCTTTTTCTCTTCTTTCTCTTCACCTCACTTGCCACCACTGGATTTCTAACGACCGAACTGCCGGATCGTCACTTTCATCTTTTTCCCCAAGCTTCCTTCAACCCAAAGACACCAATTTCACCTATTTCCTTCAGCCACCAAGCTCTAGGTAAGCTCCCAACCTTTTTCTAGGTCATTATGGTTTTTAAGCTTAGAAAGTGTCTAGAGTGCTTATTAGGCCCTATTCTTTGTGTTTATAGTGTGGTTTGTGTGAGGTCCCATATCCTAGATAATTACGATTAGTAGTAATTAAGTTGGTTATACTTTAATTAATGAGTGATTAGGCTAATTGAGCCCAAATCTCAAGAGTTTTGGGTCATGGATTGGTAGATGGGTCGAGTTCGAACCTCGTTAGGTAGTTTAAGACCTTTTCTGTGTAGCATTTTGATGATTTGACATCATTAGGGCATAATGATAGTTGCATTGGGTGAGTTTCGTTTTATTGGACATCTTTCATGTTTGGCTCAATTTCATTTGGACCCATCTTAGCCCATTTTAAGCCCATTGACTTTAATTGGAAATATATAGAAATCAAGAGAGCTTGCTTGCAATTTCCAGAAACTTCATATATATATAAACCCTAACCCACCAACTACCACCGATATTTTCTTCCCCATCTTCCCCTCTCTCGCACGTGCAGCCGGTTCTTCTTTTCCTCCTATCATCGCCTCCCTCATTCAGCCCTTATTTTTGGTAATTGAGGTTGCATGTATCAAGCTTGAGCTTTCTTCTTCTTCCTCTTCATCCCTCTTGCCCTCTTTCTACGGATCAAGCACCATTTTCACCCTCTCGCTTGTGGAAGAGTCGAGGTTCCATATTCTCCATCTAGACAAGGGCAAATCGGTTTAAGTGAAGCACCGTACCTAAGGCAAGTATAAGGATGCATAATCTTACATGCATAGCTTGATTTCTTTGATTATTGATGGATAAGGTGATTTTACCAAATTTACAACTTTATGGAAATGTATGGATTAAATGGTGATTTGGTTGAATAAGGATGTTATTGGCCTTTAGGGAACTCAAGGGTGTAGAATGGAAGCTTTTGGAGTGGTTTCATTGCAGGCAAATTGGGGTTTTGGAAGAGAAACGCATTTGGGAAGAAAACTCACACACAACAGAATGCTTCAGGGCCGATCGGTCGATCCTGAAGCTCGATCGGTCGATTGCCTTCATCAGGCAGTCTGACCGGTTAGCTACCAAGCCCGACCGATCGAATTCCACTTTTGAAAGGGTCCGACCGGTCGGACCTTCACCGGATCGGTCGGGTAAGTTTGACTGATAACTTATTGGAAGGTGTTCAAAAATGAATTCTAAGCTTGACTATAGACTTTCTATAGTCTATGGGATAGCCTAGGGATGGGTTACTCCCTTAAACCATAGAAAAGAGACCTTAGTTTTCAATGTCAAGTCGCGGGTGTGGGCGTAAGGTGATTTGTCCCTGCATACACATGTGGTAACACCAAGAATAGTAACACCAGGACACTGAACGCCTTATAATACACCGAGTTAATGACCTTGGAAACCCGGATTATCTAATAAAGAATTGATAGAAATTGTCCTTGATAACCTATAATTTAATAGCATTGGTTTATATTAATATGCATTGGATAATCAGCATTTTATTAGTTGTGATTCTATGATAGACATCTCCAACGTGAGCGGTGGGTGTGGACCTTTTGAATAAGTATTCACGGGTGCTCTGCCTATCAACGTCCCGCATTGCTTAAGAGAGTTTCTGGTTCTGGCCATATAAATCCGTGCGGGTACTCCCTGGGGCTCTGCCTAAAGCAGACAATATAATCATGCGCCCTCGCATTCCCCTAGTGACCCGTCCTGGGTACTCCCTGAGGGCTCTGCCCAGAAGACATAATGCGTTTTGGGCATTCTGTAGCGACTCTGCCCAGAAGTAAAACCGTGCGGGTACTCCCTGGGGGCTCTGCCCAAAGCGAACAATATCACAGTGGGGGAAGGAGGAGAACGTTACTCCTTAGTTCTATTCCTCAGAGGAGGTTCGGTTACCAATTGAGTCTGATGATTCAACAGTATAAGTTCCTAAATTACAATATTAATTTCCTTTAATTGTTGTGCCACTCTAATTTAGTTGATCTATCCTGTTAAGTTTATGTACCCTTATCTTGCTTAACCGTTATGTTAACTGAGTTACTATGGTTTCACAGGTGCGGAACCCGCTGCCGACCCGGCAGTCAGTGCGATCCCGGAGGCAACCCCAGCGTTACCTCGGGACGTGAACGAGTGGAACGAGGGGGACACCTTCTCGTGATCTCCCTCCACAGTGGCAACAGGGACACATGAGAATAGGCTTAGGGTTCATTTTGGCAATTATATCTCTTGTATTATATATGGATATTCATGTACAAGCATGTAGGTGCATTTAATCAACAAACTTGGTTGCTTAATGAATGGAACAAATGAATGTTTATAGTTGCTCATGATATAATTACAGGTGAAATCTCCAGGTTTCCGCTTAAATTCCTTATATGGATAATACGTGTTCGTGGATTTTCCTCACACGTACCTGTGGGATCACCCTTGTGACAGTTCATACGTGTTCAATCATGGCACGAATTGTCACGGGTACATGTGTCATTCCTCGGAACCCACAGTTAATCCCCAATTCTCTGGTTTGGGGTGTGACAGTTTGGTTGTGGGTTGAGTCTCTTCTTCATTTGATCTACAACAAAATGCACTTTTTCCTTCGCAAAACCGTGTAGGGAAAAGCCACATATGCATCGGTAAACACTTTGACGACACAAAACATTGCGTCGGTAATTTTACGTTTGGAGTAACTTTTGCTGACGCAAGGCATTGCGTCGAGAATACTTTTCCCAAAGCAATGCCTTGCATTAGAAATACGTTTTCCGATGCAATCACTTGCGTCGTGAATACTTTTGTTGACACCAAATATTTTTTTAATAAATTATATATTAGCCTTGTGCCGACGTATTAATTTGTCAGCAATACTTTTCCCAATTGCACTATGTGTATGGAAAATACTTTTAAAAAAGACATATTAGGTTTGTGACGACACATTAATTCATCGGTAAAGCCATTTCCAATGCAAGATTGTGTTAGCATAAGTTGTCAAAAGGGACTTCTGCCGATGCATGAATGCGTCGTCAAAAACCATTCCCGATGCCAAATTGCATCATCACAAGTTGTGAAAAGGAACTTTTGTTGACGCCATGTTGCGTCAACAAACGTCTTAAATCTGAAAGGTTTTATTTGTTTTCTGTATTCTCACAAATTTTGACCTATCAACTTGTACCAACCAATTTGGGTGACTTAACCATACATATCACAATATCAAGCCATCCAACCAACAAACTCAATGTAAACAATTAATCATTTCATCGTATATACATTACATATAAAAACCCATCATGAATAAAACTGTAATATTGCGACCCAAGCTAAGCTTTATTAGCGAGTAACTAATTATGATTACTAGCTAATTAATGTGGTTTTATCTTAAACGAGTCTGTTTTAGTCTTGTGGAGTCCAGTATGTCAAGTTTAGGTCATGGATAGGTAGTTTGAGTTGGATTTAACTTTACCCATGTAGATAGAAGCCATTTTTCATAATTTTAAATTTCATAGTTTTACGTAATACATGCATCATATTGATATAATCGCATTTGTCTTGTTGAGCTCGTCAATCTTTGTGCTTGACTTGAATGCGTTCAACTTCGTTTAAATTAGTTGAACCCTCAAATAACTTAAATTGTAATAACCTCTTATGAGAGGACTTTCTTATAAACCTCAAGTTATATATATATATATGCTGGAATGGGCTTCAATACCCATTTCATTCATCCCTTCCTCTCTTGCAACTACTGAACCTCTTCGTTTCTCTTCACTTCATCTCTTTCTCACCATTTCCCTTCTTGAGAGCAAAGCCTGCATGTGTGACTGGAGGCTCTCATCTTCCGCCATTTCATATCTCCTCCACTTTCTTTCTCCACTACAATCAAGATGATGGCATGCATCTTTCCCTACAATTCCCTATCTATTATCTTAGATAAGATCTCTTTTTTATTTATAGACTTTTTGGTTCAATGAAATCAAAAGACTTTTATTTTACTGCATGCACTCATTTCTACATTCTTTCTTACTTGCATGGCATTTAGAACTAAAAATAGTGGGTTCTTCTTTTCAACTGAGCCAAGTGAAGGAATAATAGTGGAACTTGAAAACCAAAGGCAAGTATAAGCTAATTTTGGTTGAATGCATGTTGGTATTTTATGAATCTAACAAGTCTATTTCATTTATAAAGTGCATTCAACCCACATCCTCTTGTTCTTCTAATCTTCTACTATAAGATGAAGCTCATTAATATATAATAAATTATGAATTAAAGTATGAGCATGAAAATGGAAAAAATGAATAAGAATGATAAAAACCATAGTAGCACGGAGCTACGAGGATTTTGCATCGAACTGTATACCAGTACGGAAATAGCTTTAGCAACCTTGAAGCTTACGGCCAAGCGGTAAATAACACTACGGTTAACTTTCCAGAGAGCTAAAAAAAATATAGATTTCTTTTACAGCTAAGCCAGGGCTAAGCCGTGGAATATGCTACGACTAAGTCATAACCTAGCCGTGACTCAGCCGTAAACACCATACGGCTAAACCATAGGCTATTCTATGGTTCAGCCATAAGTGCGGGTGAACAGGAATGCATTTACAGCTCAGCCGTAGTGTAATCCACGGCTAAGTCGTAGGCAACCAATGGCTAGGTCGTAGACAATTCACGGCTAAGCCATGAGAACCCAAAAACTTCAGGTTACTTAGGAATTGTTATAAGACCTTAAAGGGCCTTAGTCTTGGATCCATTTACCCTATTCATTGGCCCAATTGAACAATTAAACACTATGAAGGGTCTTGAAGGCTAACTTTCTTCATGCGATGTTGTTTATTTGTTAACACCTCCCTATGGGTGTTGGTTGAAGGGACTTCGACACACATGCTTTACACAATGTGACATAAAAAAGAGAGACAACCGTATGTCGGATAATTTAAATTTACATCATCCTGCACGGCTAGAAATAATGGATGAATAGATTTGGTTTGGTTTGTAAATTACCTTGATTCCATTAAATTGAATTGCACAGCATATTAGAATTATCATTATTGCCTGTTATTATTCCAATAATGATTTGAATTGAACTGATATAGTATACGTTGAATCTATTTGAAATGTTTATTGATATATGTTTTATATTAATATTAACATTGAACTGAGTAAGCATGAATTGAACGAATGAATTGAATGTACACTATATTGTATTGTTCTCAATGAACGAATTGCACAAGTCACTTAAGTTCAATTATATGAATGAATCACACTAGTTTGACTCTACTCAGCCTCAATCTTTTGATATCCGGTGATGTTGACTTTGGTGTAGTAACGAACGATGCCATTTTAACGTGTTTTGGAGCTTTTGGACTCCATACATGAAAAGACTCATTCGTACCGTGGCAGTCAATAATGTTCTTAATGTAAAGATCCCTAGAGGGAAGATATGGCAAATGTAGTAGCCTAATAGCATGTGTTTCACTTATTGATTCTTATATCATGCTTTATTTCAATGCACAACATGCCTAGTGTACTAAATTGACTTCTATTGATCACTTGTCATTAATTCCTTTTAGATACAATGCGTATTACCTTAATTATGCTTATATTTTGCTGAATAGTCTTATTCATAGTTGTCTAATGATATTACAAGCCCAGCTCTCGATCTCAGTCTGATAGAGACCTAGGAGTCAGAAGGAGACCATTGTGGTTCCTTCAAACTACAATGAATGGATAATAGAAGCTTACTGACTGATCCACATGCCGAGAGCGACACAGTATTGTCTTAAGGATGAGTATTTTAGGTATTTTGGGATCTTTAATATCTGCTTATAATTGCATCTATGTAGACTGTTATTTGCATAACTTGACCTCATTATGTGTGTCCTTATTTCCCTTGTGCATCATACTTATACCTTCCTTATGTAGACCTTTTTGGATGCTTTATCCTTGGCATAAATGCATCCATGTGCACATCATGCTGGGTTGCGCAGGTGATTTGTAGAATTAATATAATAATCATATGTTCTTTAAATGGTAAAATTTAGACTGTTTCATAGTTGTAATGATATTTTTGAACTGTTTGATGAAAAGTGAAGAATAATTATAGTCGATATTGATAAGCTTCCGTGTATTGAATGCTTAGATGGATGTTTTATTCAGCACCTCACACATGTAAACATGTGAATATCCCTTGTGTAATTCTATTCAGACATCAGTCCGGATGTGAATTGCACGGGAGTACGTGTCATTAATTAGGTCTAATCCTAATACCTAAATTCATGGGCTTGGGTTGTGTCAAAAACACATTAAAATGTATATGTTTTAAAGTAAAAAATGTTATTAAGTACCAATATCATAGTTCAATATCCAAGAACCACAAAGCATATCCAAGAATCAATTAATATCTACGAACCACAAAGAACAAACTATCAACATACAAGAACCATAACCATATTATCAAGCATACACAGTACAGGGAACCCCATAAAGTCCATCAACCTGTGATAATAAACATAAACTATTATCAGTTTCTTATAATGAATTACAATATAATGTTCACTTACATAAAGAAAATTAATTATACTAATTAGATGTTTTTTATTCCAAGTATGAAAAACTGGCCTCTTTGTTTCCTAATCTTAAACTGGGTGTCCCATCGGGGCACGATCAGCTCCCGCGAGTTCCTACTGCCCGAAGCTATGTGCTCGTACTATTCTATTGGCCATCCTATCATTATTTGACTATTTTGCCCCTCAACAACCTATTTTTCAGTTTTAAATCCTAACAACTTGTGTTATTAGTCTTAATAACTTTCTTTTTAAAGCAGAATAAAATGAAATCATATACTAACCAAGATATGTTGCATCCTAACCTCCACCCAATGAGCTCCCTCCACCTGTATCGAGATCAGGAACCACTTTCTCTGTTTGAGCTGCTAACTAGACTATTACAGCCTTAAGTGTAGCCTGTCTCTTGGTTTGTGCAGCTATGATGCTGGCTCGTTCAGCTTGGACCTTGGCTTGATCAATTATCTACTATTTCAAGCTCTTCACCTCAGATGCACTTGAAACTACCCTTGAAGATGATGACGACTTCATTCGGATCTCGAATCCCGTCAAATAGCTTAGCCTCCTCCTAAGCACATTAGCAGCTATCTCCTCTTGAGTCATCGGGGATGTGACATCAATCTGCAACTGTGTGGCTGTCTTCTCTACTAACTGCACTTGTCATTTTTTAAGAGGTAGACCGATTAAAACTAAGAAAAGAAATAGTTTTAGGATTTAACAAAACCCATTTCAATATACAAACGAGACGTTGGCCCTCTGTTTCATCCATCCAGTCATTTTTATTCTTTCTATAGTGAGTGTCCTTGTAGAAGTCTGAGAAAGCGGGCTCCTGTCTACTATTTGCTTCCTATCATTACATTACATGGACCTGTAAGACCTCAATAGAACATTAATAACTCACACACAACTAAAGATTTTTAGATGTGCACTTACAATGATGAACATGGTTGCTGGGAACGATCTCGACCCGCATGTATGGTTTGTGGTCAATGACTTCCGACTACCTCAAACTTTTTTTGACTTTATCTGCAACGGGAAGACAAAGGAATAACAAAATAGATTAGTGATATGTACATATATATATATATATATATCAGTAATTGAGACTAAAACAATTGAAATTACCTTCTGGTTTTCAGTCTCCCAAACATTGACCATCACGGCCCACTGATCCTTGTCACATGGTATAAGCGGATGATTCTTGGGATTAAGTGCCCCATTATCCAACAGAGCAATATAGTGCGCATGCAACTCACACTTCTAATCCCTATACCATCTTTGGCACTTCTCCCTCAGGACACGCTGATGGTTGGATTGTTAATATCACCATAGTCAAACTTTTGCTGCAAATGCAATCATAAAGACAAAAATAATAAATAGTAAACATTAAATACTATATGCATTTAATAAATTATAATGTCCATATTATACTACTTACAATCACGTTCACTTTCTGTAGGATCACCTCCTTAATCCCTTACGGAATAGCATCCCATCCAAAGTCCCCAGCTAGTGCGCTCTAGCAAATCTGTTTTTCGAGCTCGAGCGTGAAAGAAGTGGCATGCATTCCCTCTGGTGCACCATTCGAATCGGGGGTCAGAATTGAGATGAGGCCACCAAGCATCTTCATTAACTTCTCAGTGCTGTAGCCCTTGGTCTTACCTTATACACGTCTCGGGGACAAGGATAGGCTTGATGCTATTAAGAATATAATGTTATTTTTATTGGTATACATAAAACATTAATTACAACTGAATTTTATGTCACGACCCGAGCCCAGAATTCGGGGGTTAGCGAAAAGCTAAACCGGTGACACACGTACTCCCGTGCACGTGCACCCAAACCCAGTCCAGATGCACGCACACAAGGGATCTAACACGTGCGAAACAGACGAACGCGGAAGCTGTAGATATCATAGCAAGCAACAAAGAAAATAGCGGAAGCCAAAGCAGAAACAAATACGGAAGCGACAAAGACAAATACACTGATATAAAACCAAATACACACCAAAACCATATATACAAAATACACAGAATACAAGTCCAAAGTCCAAAGATCCACAGTCCAAATACAAGTCCCCTGAAACCAAAACTCAAAATCCCAAAACGAAAAGCCACTGGAAGTATGCATGAACGCACTCGGCAGAGATGATCAGGCCCACTCTGCCAAACCTGAGGGTGCCTCTACACTCGCCCCTGCAGCCTCCTCGACCGCCGGGGAGCTGGGCAAGGTATCTGTGCCTGCAACACCACAGACAACACAAATGAATACAACGATCCAGCAAATATAAGTAACAGGGGTGTAACACTCATAGTATCAAAGTGAATAAATGACAGAATAATGATTTCAGAGTTTCATCTTAGTAAGCTAAGCAAATCGTGCATAGAAGTAAAGCATGATATGTGAATCAAACATAGAAATACTGACTAAGTGGCTACTACGTTAATCATGTTCTCTCCAATAGAGAGCAGAGCAGAGCAGAGCAGATGAGAACACCACTGACCGGGCCAGGGTACAAGTGGGTCTCGGTTTCCTGGGTTCCGGGGTCCCAAGACAAAGCAACACTGCAGTTATACAGAGATACAGAGATCTAAGCCAAAGGTAACCCCGTCGGGCATCCTAGGGCTGAGGCTGAGTAGAGCCAGACTAATACCAATCAAATCAAATCCATAGAAAGGGAGATTATCCGCTTTGGACTCACCGATGACAAAGACCGGATCTTATCCTCACGTATTAACCTCTGGGCAGAGCCACCCGGGAATACCCAAACTCAGAGATAAACAAAGCCAGCAGAGCATAGATATAAATCCAAAGCACAGCATAGATCAAAGCATAGTGCAGAACGAAGCATAGAACAGAGATACAGGACGAAAACAAAAATGACTACGGAATGCATAAACTTAGATTAACAGAACAGAGGGCAAAATCATAAACAATATGCAATGCATCTCAGATTAATACGGAGTCAAGGTTCATTACAAGCCAGTCCTAAGCTAGTTGTTCACTGTCACTAACCGTGCATGTTGATGTAGTTTTAAGTTAGTCAATGCACCGTTGCCATCAAAGTGTTGCAATGTAATCTGTGCGTGCACCGACGTCCCTTAAACCAACACCCATGGGGAGGTGCTTAACAGTAAATCAACACTCACATGAATAAGTCACAGCCTAACAGACTATTCATGCGATCCAAGAATCCATTGGGCCGGTTTACATGGGTGGTTAACCTGTATTTGAGTCCTACCAGTCTCACCATTATCCTAAGTTATGTTTCAGAATTGCCATGCCTAACGGTTTAGCTATGGGGGACCTATGGTTGAGCCGAAGACATCTTACGCGCTTGTCGTACTATGCACTACGGCTTCACCTTGGTTCCATTCAAAACACAGCTAAACTGATCATCCTTCCATCTCTGATCTAATACCTTTTTACGGCTGAGCTACAGTCAGTATACGGCTTAGCCGTAGACCAATCCACGGCTTGGCCGTAGCATTCCACGGCTTAGCCGTAACCTCACCGTAGGAGTACTGATATCAGAAAAGTTTCGACTGATCAGAGATTTAATTCACGGCTGGAGTACGGTTGGGTCACGGCTAGCTTACGGCTCAGCCGTAGGACAAATTACGGCTTAGCCGTAGCCTAGCCGTAGAACAAAAGTGAAATTTCAAGTCTCTGGATAGTGAGCCGTAGAAGTTCACGGCTTAGCCGTACAATACAGAGATGAATTCGGGCTGAGTACAGAAACTGAAATTTGACACAGAAACATCCCCAAACAAGCTACAGAGGTTCCAAATTCACAAGCATTGGCTGTAAACATCAAATACACTAAAGAAGATGGAAATCAAAGCATTCAAATAGAGCACCCATGTGTGTTATAAAAGTCTGTACTTATACTTGCCTCAAATCTGAAAAATCCTCTGAAATCAAGCTCCAATCCACTAAGAATCAAAACAAATCAAAGCAATAGCACATGCATGAGATGAGGGAAACACACATAGCTTGGAGAAGGAATCCAATCGAAGATGAAGAATGCAAAACCCACTTACCTAAGCAATTACAGAGAGGGGAGAAGAAAAGAACCCAATCGGTGGGTGCAAGCTCCCAACCCAACTTAGAACGAGAAGAGGATGAAGAGAAGGGAGAGAGAGAGAACGTGAGCTCCTGAATTCTCCTTGCATGCAACGTTGAGGAATGAAATGAGCAGGAGAGAGAGACATCTGGAGCTAACTTACTTATATAGGTTTGGAAGTTTAAGTCAAAGTCCAAAGAGTCTGGTTTATTTACAAATCAAGTCACATGAAGGTCCATCTTCCCCAATTGACTCCAAACGGATCTGACACAGTTACGGAAATTGTCGAGTTCAATGAAATACACGTGCTGACACCAAGATGATGCAAAGATGATATGAGCAAAACAAAAGCAAAATTACGAAAAAGGGCTTAGAACTACCTATTCCAGGTCAAAGGTTACTCAGCTACCTATCCAAGGCCCAAAACCAAGTCCAAAAGAATAAAACAAAACAAAACACACTAATGAGCCACTAATCCGGCTCAAAGGGGATCGGAGTGTTACATTTTATATGCAAAAGAAGTCATGAATTTCTTACCTATGCTGCTAGTGACTATAGGAGGACTAGGTGCACCTAACTGGGCAGGAGGGGTAGGCTTACCTGATTACGCAAAAAGGGTAAGCTCACTCTATGCTGCTTGGGTCGGCTGAGTAGGTGGATGCTCGGTGGGTCCCCCTAACTAGGCAGAATGCGTATCAGAATGGTACGAAGAGGCTTGGAGAAAAGTTTGAAACTTCTTCGTCGAAGGCATATGTCTGACCAGCACAATAGCACAAAATGAACTCATGTTTTAATATATCAATAAATAACATGAATGGAAGACCTTTAACAAATGGATTATACACAATAATTCACTAGAGTAATGTAAAAAATACATGTAAACAGATAATGTTTAAAATCACCTTATGCCCCTGAGATCCAAGCAACTCATCATCCCTATCGGTGTTAACACCTTCACTCAAAGAGCTCAACCCTTTGTCACCCTCAGGTTGTCTATATTCTTCGTCATCATTATCTCCATCAACTATCTATTTTCCCCTTCCCTTTACACTCATGTCCAGCTTAAAAGAACCAAAAACTAATCTGGTGAGGTGTTGCAACCCCATATCACTCATTCTCATCACATTCTACTCAATCGTCATCTTTCTCTCCTTCTCGACTTGAGTCATCTTTTAGGAAAAATACCCTGGTTTGAACCATGATTTTCCCCTTTTGGGCATATTTGGCAACTTTGATGTATAAATTGACAAAGAATGTGAATTAAATAGTTAAACACCCATAATTCAATATATAAGAAACATACGAATAAAATGAAAACCTATGCCATGAAACATAAACCAAGAATTTTATAAATTTAGAACATTTGTAGATTTAAAAATTAGAAAACTAATGCTACATATCTTAGTCCATATCAGGATCTACATCAGGATCGGCTGACTATGCAATTCATCTTCATTAGAATCTAAATATTCCGCCATTGTATCATCCTCATCACCGCTATGCTCTGACATTGGTTCATCATTTTATATGCTCTCAGTGTTAACACCATCCCTAAAGTAATGCACATCTGTATCTTCGACGAAGAATGGGACATCATTAAGCCCGATTTCTTCCTGAAACAGGTCACTAGCCACATCATCATCCTGAACTGGTACATCCCATATTCCCCGATGCTTACCATTCTACGACTTTTCAATTTGGTCATAATTTTGTATCATTAAGGTAAAAGATTTGCTTCACTTGATCTAGTAGGACAAAAGGATCCTCCTCATGCCATCTGCACATGATGTCAATACTTGTGACATTTGCATCAGACTGCATTCTACTTCGACCACTAGTATTGTACCACTCACATTCAAACGGAACCACTTTGTCCCCATGTAGGTACTTTATTTCCTAAACTTTGCATAAGTATCTACAGAAGTTAATTGTCTTCCCATCATACTCCCCTTCCACGATCAACCCACTATTCTTACTCTTTCGACGATTATCGTGGTCTTTAGTGTGAAATATGACACCATTGCAAATCCACTCTGAATAAAAATTAACTATAACATTGGGACCATTTGCTAATGACCACAGTTCATCAGTAGCTTCCGGCAAACCTTTACTTTGCAATTGATTCATCTACATGGACAACATAGTGCAATTGTATTAGGTTAACGTCAATTCCATTTTAGTTTAATAATATTTAGCATTAAACTTTACACGGTGTTTGAACCACCTTGGGAATTCTTCTTGTTGTATTTGAATTATATCACGTCCTCTTTTATTCTATACAATATTCATGTGTTCCCTACCCAAATAACAAATATGTTTAAGAAGAAAGCATAAATTTTACAAGTTATGAATACAAATACAGGTGTTTCAACTAAACCACATACTCAAGACATGGCTCGCACTCAGAGCTGTTACATAACAGAAACCACTGAGCCATGTTACGTTCTTTCTGGGACACGTTGGGCACCCTTGCAATCGGTCCAAAGGGATGAACACTTTGAGTGAAGACCAACATCCCAGGTCCACGTTCGCCACAATCATAATTTCGCTCTTTTCAATCATTCCCTTTGAGATACATTGAGCAAAAAGTGAGGCACTCTTTAATAGTGTAAGCCTCGATAATCGAACTTTCTGGGTGAGCTCGGTTGATTACTTACCTTTTTAGAGTCTCGAGAAACCTTTACATAAACAACAATTAAAATTAAGATCACATATGCAAGACATGTAAAGGAGTATGTCACTACTAAACAAATAGATTGGTAACAATTACCTCTCGATTGGGTACATCCACCAATATTGAACTGGCCCGGCAAACATGGCCCCATGTAACAGATGAACTGCCAGATGGACCCTCACATCGAAGAAAGTCAAAGGAAATATCTTCTTTAATTTGCATAATATGAGTACTATGTGTTCCTCCAACTTTTCCAAATCGCTCATCTTTAGTGTTTTCGAGCAAAGGCCTTGGAAGAAGCTGTCTAACTCAAACAGTGTTGTGGAAACCTCTTTCTCCATGTAACCGAGAAGGCCAATTAGAAGGAGACGTTGCAGAAGGACATGACAGTCATGGCTTCTCAAGCTCGACAATTTTTCATTTTTCGAACTTACACACCTCGAGAGGTTCGCTGCATAACATTTGAGTACTTAATGCGTTTTAAGAACTTAAAAAAAAAACCCTTTCATTCTTTAGGGATCAATCTGTAGATTGCCCAGGGCTTCTTAACCACTACGACATCGGCATTCCTCTGTAGATGCAACTGTGGCCTTATACCCATATACTTCAAATCATCACGCACTTTTTCTATGTCCTTATTCTTCTTGTATATACCAATGACTGTTCCAACAATAGCTTCACATTTATTCTTCTCAATATGATCATATAAAGGTTGTGCCAAAGATTCAGGTTCTTCCATTATGGTAACTCATATAGTATGCACAGCTAACTCCAAAGATTTCTTCTTATGTTCAAGCTGACTGTTACAGGCCTTACTCCTTCTGAAAGGATAGCTTTCAAGCAAGTAAGCTCGATGGCCGGTGTACCCGATCTTACTTCTTAACTTGCGCAATAAAGAATCCTCGTTGCAGGGGGGACAAGCCTTGTAACCCTTCGTGCTCCACCCTGACAATTTACCATATGTAGGGAAGTCATTTATGGTCCATATTATGGCTACATGCATCTTGAAAGTCTGTTCACTATGGGCATCATAAGTTAGAACACCATTCCGCCATAACTCTTTCAGCTCATCAACCAACGGCCTTAGGTAAACATCAATATTATTCCCCAGTGCCTGCGGCCTAGGAATAAATAAGGACATCATGAAAAAAAGGCTCTTTCATGCACATTCAGGGTGGCAAGTTATATGGCTTCAGTATGATAGGCCACATGCTGTAAGAAGTACTCATGTTCCTGAAAGGGTTGAACCCATCGATGGCCATGCCCAACCTCACGTTACGGATCTCCCGAGCGAACTTTGGGTGTCGCAGATCAAAATCTCTCCACTCCTTACAGTCGGTCGGATGCCTTCCTAGCCTACCATCTCATCTCTAAGGCAGTTTTCCTATATATGAACAATCTCTACAACCTCAATATAATCGGAAAGTAACGCAGAATCTTATAAGGGATCTTCTTACCGTTGCCTTCTTTGATCTTGTACCTATCCTCTACACATACAAGACATTTCTCCAAGTGCGCGGTCTCCTTCCAAAAGAGTGTGTAATCATATTGACATGCATCAATGAGCTCATATCCCAAGCCCAAGTCCACAACAACTTCTTGGCCTCATAGATTGACCTAGGAACCAAATTACCTCTTGGTACGAGGTCCTCACAAATCTCCAATAGTTGAAGGACTTATTGTTCCACTTGCAATGTACCTTCAGTTATAGCATCCTAATGATAAAAGCTAGTAGAGAGAAGTTCTTACAGCCTAGGTATAACTCACGTTGGGAAGCCTCCAATATTTTATCAAAGTTTTGTACACCCTACCTCTTGATACTATCATCTTCCATGTAAGTGCCCCTGTAATGGTCGTCTAGCATCTCAAGATGTTGATCCTTGTCCTCATCCTCACTTTTATTGTCTCTCACATCTGATTCATCAGGTGGGTTCATTACATTTTCCCTGTGGTGTAGCCATGTCATGTAGGATAACATAATCCCCCATCGATCCAAATGAACTCACAATATCAAATTCATGCCAATCAACGTTTAAGTATCTGTTACACGGACACCGAGTCATACTACCCCTGCCTACATTCGCCCTCTCAAATTCAATAAATAAGTCGACCCCGTCTCAACATCACTAACCTAGTTTCTAATTAACTAATGTTATCCAACTCTTGTTCATATCTAATCACATGGAAGACTATATAATCAAGCAGCTGAAGAATGCAAACTGAAGGTATTGCTAATAGACCTTAATAATGTAATAAAGGTATATCTCCAATTACATCAAGGGGGAAAAAATAAGAAGAAGAAGAAGAAGAAAGACCAAAAAAATATAGCTTCAATAATACAATCAAAAGAAGTCAACAAACATTGTTCGCTCATATCCAGTTCTGATTGCACACCAATTTCAAAGAGATGGAATAGGTAAGTAGAATGGAATTTTTTAATTTCAAAATATGCTAATTTAAACCTTCCTCACTAGAAATCAAATTTACTCCAGAGAGATCTCGTAGATTAGATGTGGGGCCAAAGCTCTGCATAATTTTTTTAAATATTTCTATAAAAAGAGAGCTCCATGGTGATTACGTTGCATCCTTGACAGCCCTCCTTTTGGTTTGATGTAATATATATATATATATATATAACACTAGCGCTTCGAGGGCTCAGGCCATAAAAAAATTAAATTTTAGGGTGCAATGGTGCCTACCAGAATATTCTTTTACAAAACTTAAAATTGAATTGTCACCTTCTTGAGAGGTAAAGATAATGTAAAATACTATCTAAACTATCATGTTACAGGTTGAGAATGAGATTGAAAAAAAAAACATTGAAAAATAATATCAGACATTAATTTAGACAACTCTAAATCACCCCACTGAAACCCAATAAAAACACAGAGAAGATAACATGCTTGCAAAAATAATATCAGACTTACTACCATTTACATCAAGATCAACCATGTGAAAAAGTTTAAATTGACACAAAAGTGAGCCACAGGGTGATCTTAATAGTAAAAAAAAATGCAATTGAACATTGTTAGAGTGTTTATAAATTGTCCAAGTGGATTGCATCTAAATAATGATCATATGGGTGGTTCACCCTTTCATGTATATCATCAGCTAGATTCATGGATTACCGTGGGATGCATCGTGGCCCATCTTTTTATTTTGAAATTTAGTGGCCCACGTACTAACAAATAATAGTATGGGGTGCATCATGCCCACATACTAATTATTACACATACTATTATTTCATCATGGCCCACATTATTTATAGAAATAATATGGCCATGATGAAACCATCATGGCCATACTAATTACTTGTGATTAAATTTAGTGGGCGCATGAAATTTCTCAAACAAACATACATGCCCACATGGAGATAACGGGACGTGGCATGCATCTACATGAATATAGATGTTCAAAATCAAATCCTGAGAAACAAATCACCAATGAATACTAAGCAACGTGAGAGGAAAGGAACATAGATCCATACCTAGATAGAAAAGAATAGCGACAAGATGGACAGTGCTCGACCGCCGGTTTCTGTGTTTTCTCCTCGCCTCACCTCTTCCTTCCACGGCTCTTTTAAGCTGTTGATGCCAAAGTGGGATGCAAGTTCTATCTCATCAACATATCGGTGGTATTTGTTGATGAAGATATTATATATAATAGGACTCTTGTTGTGGAGGTTTGAGAAAAAATAGGACTTTTTTTGAAATTATAAATAAGGGACAGCGGAGATGACCTTGTGGAACAAGACTTACTAAATTTATTGATTTTTGGAGAGATTTTTGGGGAATAACATTTAGGAGAGATTTTATTAAGAGATTTTATTGAAGATGGGCTTGGGTGCAGGGGCAGACCCATATGTACGCCTAGGGGGGACCATGGCCTCCCCCAAGATTTCACAAAGCCCCTTAAAGTTTTTAATATTTTTTAACTTTTTTTATGTATAGCCCCCCAAGATTTCACAAAACCCTTTTAAGTTTTTAATAATTTTTTATATTTTTACATATAGCCTCTCAAAATTTTTAAAAAACTCCCTACATATTTTGAAAACTAGATTTATCTTTTATATATGGCCCTCCCAAAACTTTTTCTATATAGTGCCCTCCCCAACAAAGAATTCTTGAATCCGCCCCGGCTCGCATGATTTATTTTAATGAATGTGTTTGTAGAATTCTCTTTGTTGGGCTGGAGACAAGAGGAGTACACATGTGCACTTATGAAAAAGTGCCTCTTACTCTATACTTTTTTGATAAAATATTTTTTTACTTTACACCAATTATCCAAGTACATACAAAATAATCCACTACTTGCTCATTTTTAGGGGAGAAAATAGAAGAGGGAAATGAAACTTTTGTAGGGCTGAACCTTGGGCCAGGTCTAACTAAATCCAACCCAACTTATCAGGAATAGATTAAAAAAAAAACCCTTCCCCAACGAATAACACTCGTTGGGAAAGGGTTTGGAATAATTTCAACAATTTTTCAGTTTGGTATGTCGATAAACCACCTTAAATCACTATGTAAGACGCATATTTGGGTGTACATACCTCTTACAAATCGCTCAATTGGTGTACGGTGGACAACTTACGCATCTCAGATATTTGATTTTAAATGCCCCAAACTCGCTTCATTCTTGGTTTAAGTAAGAGATGTTGAGTACACGAACGGTGATTGTTTAACTAGGAGTTGTTTGGTATACAGTCGTTGGTCTTTAAGTTGCATCTTTGCATGTTCTTTTGTGATACACTCGATGTACATGTAATTGGATTGCATCCTTACATATGGACTTGGATTGTGCAGAGGCTTGGCATTGTGGGTATTTGGTTGCCAAGAGGATTACTTGTATTGTATATGTTCGAGTTATAATTTGTGAGTAACTCCTTGTTGATCAATCTTGTGCGTGTTCACAGGAAGTAAGCTCCTTCACTTTGACTTGGGATTTAAGTCTAAGATCCTCTGAGTTTTGCTTTATAAATATAAGTATGTATCTTAAAGTCTATTGACGACTGCTATAGGGCAATATTGAATGGGTGATCTCCGTAATTGACAGATTGGGTGCAATCCGATATTGACGGGCTCCACCCGATATTGATAGGATTGACCTCCCTAATTGACATTGGAATACATTCTAATAAATCGAAGGGTCAACCACCTTATTGTTTGGACTTATGTGCTTACTCGTGTAGAATGGATTATGTTTCCTTTCTTCTTCATTATTGTTACTGCATTTTTTTCATATGATTGCACCGTTTCTACTCACTTTCATACTATATGTTTATTATAGTTTATGTTGCCTTCTTGCCGGCTCGTTGTAGTCGGATGATACTGTATTGGTGCATAAGTACTGATCCTTATTACCCTGAGGAGGAGGTGCAGGGTGAAGCGCTACAAGCGCTTGAGCTACCTGATTGGCCTATGTTAGGTATAGATGACGGAATCGAACCTGTCTAGCCTTATACGCAGGTGATTCTCATTTTGGGCTAACTTTATTTTGGGTTTTATTGGATTTATATTTTTGAGGCCCAAGTTTTAATGGGCTTGTAATCAAACATTTTTTAACTTTGAAACTCTAACTTTAAATCTAATTTTTTTTATGTGTATACTCTGTGTTGTATTTAGATACAAATTGCTAGATAACGTGTTTACAGGTATTGGTATTTGTTCAGTTTCATGAATTCACCATGGATGGAGATCTTGTGTGGGATTGATTAGGAGCCAAGTGTTGTTTTAAAAAATAAAAAAAATTTTAATTGGCTCCTTATCTCACGCTTTACCTGGATTTCAATTTAGGGGCATGACAATGAGTGTGAAGGGGTTCAACTGATTATATATAAGGGTCATGTGCTCCCACTAGCTGAGTCATTCCTTCCCTTTGGGGGTGGCTCGGGCACCCTTATAGTTAGTCACCCATAACTATTAATCATACATATTTATAGATTTTATAATTGAATGTCATGCATATTTATAGATTTTATAATTGAATGTCATGCATCTAAGTGTGACCAAGGCATAGTTTTCAACAACATGGTTTGGAATTTCTAACATGAGGCTCATCTTTGCCTACTCACCACATTATAGACTATTCTATGTAGTAAAATTTAAAGTTCTAGTTGACCCAATTTCATTGGGTTTGGTATGGGACTTTGGGTTGACAATATAAGCCGATTATTAATTAGTTTGTAATCTTGCTCTCAACCTGACGTAACCTCCAAAAAACTTGACCTGCACTATAAATTATCAATTGAATCCAGTTGCTTTCGTATTCAGATTGACCTATTTAACTTCCAGATTAAATTTATTTTGATTTTTAAAGTATATCAAACAAGGCATTGAATCCCACCACCTTCACTTCTTTGGAGATGAGTACATAAATGTTGGCAGAATGTGATTTTAAGTCTCATAACATTACAGCCGGCAAAACTAGATATAAAAAAGGCATTTTAGAAAATTGTGAGGAAATTGAATTCTCTCTCTCTCTCTATCTCTCTCTCTCTTTTCTAGGGAGCCACGAGGAAATGAGTGTTGAAATCATTGTGGATATCTCGCTAATGCTTCTGACGATCGATAGCCATCTTCCAGAGCAATGTCATTGACCAAAGAATTTCATGTGTCATTATATTTTCTTTTATGAACAGGAAAGAATATTAATTTTTCTTAAATACTTTTGTTTTGCATGAACAGTTTCCATTTTGGATTTTCTATTGGGTCCTGCAATCGCAATGGCAATCGCAATCGCATAATTCTTGTCATGATCATCCTGATAACGCTTTGGATAATGGCAATTTGACACTTGATATACTTGTCCTTTAAAAAAAGAAAAGTCAAAAAAAAAAAATATATACATCCCAAGTCTCAACAGTAAATCCAAGCCGTTGATGCTCTTTTAGCCAATATATTTCTCACGAACCATCGATGTAAATATCATTTTGCATAGTACATCGGCTTTAGAAGTATTCCCAACCACATGAAGATGTGGCTTCTGCCCTTTAGTGCAGACACGCAAGTATCTCCCTCTGTATGATCGTTACAAACAATTTCAAGTAAGTTTATTCGTGAACATGAGATCAAAATACATAAATACAACAGCTCCCTTCATTTCTAACGTCAACCCATCCTCCGAAAGAGCGATGAGGAGCCGGCGTACCTCGCAGAGAACGATCGAGAGAGGTTCTCCGGCTCCATCCGCGTTGACCCATGATCGAAATTCTGCGAATACGAGTAAGGATCATATGGTATGTGAACTGAAGCTGAAGAATCAAATATCCTCCGGCTTCCTTTCTGTAGCTTTCTCCATAGCCTAAACCACTTAGGCTGGCTATTAGGTCGACTGGTTGGGAGATCCAACGGCTCGAGCTCATTGTCTTCATTGCGTCTGGTGAGACTACGGAGATATCGGAAGCCTCTATGGCCGGAGTTGCAGAAATTACAGGCTCCAAGTGCACAACATGTCTGCTTGTGGTTGTGGTTGGGACTCCAATCCATTGGAACTGCACTGCACAAAGGTGGTGAATGCGTGTATGCAACTGCAATGTATATATTTATTGACGTGGGATCGATGTTGTCTAAGAGCAAGTGAGTCGGATTTTTCAACGGTCTATATTGGCTTGCTTGCTCAGTTGACCAATTGTAGGAGCCGTGGCTCAGGTCTACATTCAGATCAGCGAACATTTTCTTGGGCCTCATCACGCGGGAATGTCTCCCAACAGTTGCGGACCGGCCCGTTGGGCTCACGTACGGCTCAACCAATCATGGGTTTTGTAGTAAGCAAAAGATTCCAATGTGGTCCACCTGTGTGCAAAATTTCAACTTCATATATACCATCATTTTAACCTCTTATCTGAGGCTCTCAACATCTTCTTTTGGTTCCATGGCCCTCAAGGTTTAGGGGTTGTAAAATGCATGTTTTTTTCCTCTATTACAATCCACCATCAGTCTCATTTTGATTGGTGCAAAACCATTGAGATCCCTGAGATAAAGGGGAGTTGGTATAGTGTGTGACACTCACAGGGGGGAGGAGCACAAGTGGACCCTACATGATGTCCCAATCACACCTGAAAATTGTCCCTTTATTCAACCATCGACATGTATAATGATATTTAAAATTATTTAAACATTTTCATGTTGTTTAAAGTAAAAGATTTAAAAAATGCTCATGAAAGAAATAAAGTTCAAGGTTTGTGTTTTCAGTTGCATTTAGCCATTCATCCCGGCCCCAATTCAACTCAGGATTCTCGGCACTAGTTAAACATGTTCCCTTCTCATTGGCGAAGATAAGATTTCCCTAATACCAATCATAAGAGGCAGAGCATCTGTATTTGTATTTTTCGTATGACTAATGCTATACCTAGATAAGAATTGCCCTTTAATCTTAGTAGTAAGAGATATGTATACTTACTTGGCCGACTAAAGTTTGAATCCTTGATATATCATTTCTCCATGTTTGTGCCGGCTGTCTTTCCCACTTAAGTAGGCTTTCTTCTCTATATACAATAATTGGATCCCTTATCTCATTATAAAATGTAAAAATAAATGGTGAATTCCCTTCAATTCCATGGGTGTGGGACCCATAAGGGGCCATTTCAATGGTCCATATATAGCTTTAATATGGTCCACTTTGAATGGTGGGACATTTTGTTTTGAAATGGGCCACACCTTAACCACAGTTTTACGGCTGCTACTGATTTTAATTCGGCTATTTGATAAGCGGAGCCATGAAGGAGGGGATTGCGGTCGAAGAAAATAGCATTGGCCGCTGCACATGCTAATGTTAGCCCGCATAAAAAATAGTCAAAGTCAAAAAAGAGCAGTTTAATCCTCCGCTCCCCTTATCCTACTTTTTCAGATATATTCATACTACAATGTGTATCTCCATTAATTCCCTAGTCAGCACGAAAGTAGAGAAATCAAGGAATGCCTTCTGGCGAGTGGTCCCATCTGAATTGATCTCAATCCTGTCCATGTGCTTGGGTAAGAAACATGCATCACACGTTAATCTATGATTTGATAACCTTAATTGGATCTACACAATATACAATAAATTTGGAATAACATAACAAAATTTAATCGAACACACGCGCACTTATCTTTGTCGCACCCCACTCCTCCGCTGCTTGCTTTAGATAACTCAATTTAATTATAGAAGATTTTAGATTACTCTTTATTAGATTTTGTCAATTTAGTTATTTGGTTAATTATAAAATATACTTTGATGACAAGAAGCCAAAAACAACAACAGAGTCTCTAAGTGGGTTGGTGGTTTAAGTGGAAACCACAATATAGGCATGTGGTCATTGGGCCATACTAAAGCACAATCATCTAGAATCACAATCATGTCCATCTATCAATGTTTTTACCCAATGGTTATCCCATTTTCATGATTTGGTGGCCAAAGTTTCTGAAAAAAAATAATAACAATAATTGTGTTTTTTGGTAAAAAAAAATATAATCGATTTTCTTACAATGTCATGAAAAACCAATTTTTTTACAAGGAAATGAGTTGAAAGGGCTTTTTAAAATTCATTCAAAAAGAGAAAAAAGAAAAGAATATATGGTCATACTCTAAATTGGCAGATGGGCTTGTTCTACCAATGTACTCAAGGCAAAAGCCTATGAGGTATGGATGTACATGAACATTATTCATATGCATCCATTTTTCACCATAAGGTGAGGGACACATAGTAAGAAAACATAGTGGGGCTGATTCTATAATCCATTCAAACCATCTACATAAGTGACCCATGAATTACACTAGATGCATTGAGTTTTCACCGATCTGAATGGATTGAATTATTCGAACAAAGCCAGATTCTTTATTTAATATAAAGTCAATTAAATTTGTGGGCTAACAATGAAGAGGGTTAAAGACATGAAATGGACCCCAAATTTGATATCTGGGTCTATCCAAAATGTCTCTTTCCATCCTCCTAATCCCTTGATCAATAGGGTCCTAGGTTGGCCAATCAAGTTGTCTCTCAACATAATATGGTAAGGAATCATATGCACAAACACCAATTATATGGTGCGCCCAGTCAACAAGTTGTGCATTAGGGTGGGGCCCACACAGGAGCCCATTAAGTGGACCAAACCCCCTTTTACAATGGTCAACAGAGTTTGTATCCACCAAATGTACTGTACATCATTTGATCAACTATTCATCAACCTGAATTGATTATACAATGTTGAACTTGGAGTCCAAATAAGGATGATAGGATGATCGGTTGGGCTGATGACGACGGTCCTTCCTGTCTTACCACCGAATGCGGCCATCCGCTGCTATGTGATCAAGAACAAGAACGTTAACGGTGAGGGACCAAGGTTTAATGTTCCAAAGTTTGATGTGATGGGGCCACAGTAAATGAAAGATGCCCGTAAAATTTTCAATGTCGTACATTCTATCCGTCACTATCTTGTTACCTGTATGGCCATTTTCTTTTTCCATGACAAATCTAAATTAAGGATTTTGTTTTAACCAGCCGAGGGGCTTTACAGCACCCATAAAAGGCCCCATTTGAGGGACAACACCTACTGAACAAGAAGACAACCTATGCATGCAAATAGTGGGATAAAAACCTGCACTACAAGAGAGAACCCAAAATCGATTCCTGAACAGTAAAGTAAATATTCATGGTTCCCAACAAAGTGGGCAAACACTTGTCCACCCAAATTAAGATCTTGAGATTTTATTTTTTTTATTTAGTCAATTTCTTTCTTGTCTTTGAGGCATACCTATTTCATGATTGATTCTACAGGATCAACGGTCTAGATCAACAAATGATAAGGCCCCAGTATATCGTCTAGGGTCCCATTAGACTACACATTTCCTCACGCTCAACCCCTCGTAATTCTTTTGGGGAGTATATTCCCCACATACGACATTGGCATTGCCTATCAACAGTATGTTTCCACATACAACATTGACATTGTCTATCAACAGTGGGCCCATAGCCCACTGGTGAAGATCACCAAACGACAAACACTAAGGGGTCATTTGTTAATTTCACATGTGATGTAAAAATGATTTACATATGTAAATGACCCACATTTGAATTATTTACATATTTAAATGACTCACATGTGAAACATAATTTTTGTTTGTTATTTTCATACTTCTTCAAATATTTTTAAATGTAAAAATCGTATAGTATTTTTTGTAAAAATCTCACAATCTATAAAGGATCAACGGTTAAAATTTGGTACACTAGCTCTGTTTGGCCTAGTAAAGAGTTTCAACAGTTCAGATCTCTCCTTTGAGGCTCAGATTATCCACAAATTTGAAAAAAAAAAATAGACTACTTGTTCAATTATAGTGCATTCATCGAATGGTTGATATGTGTTTTAAAGATATCTCAAGATATATTTTGAATTAGCACCTAAAATTTGATTTTTCATCTGGAATTGGCCTTTTAAACGAGAAGAACGATTCGGATTTGCAAATAGGGCCCAAAAAGTTTCAAAAATAAAGATCAACGGCCTAAATATTTTCTTAAATATCTCACAATTTATGATAATCCAGCAGCTGAAATTTGTTACTATAGCCGTTTTTTTACATTTCCAATATGTTGGACGGTTTAGATCATGATTGAGGGTCGCATAAAATTTAAAAAAATAAAAGGCGTCATGAGCGTGATGGCACTGTAGCACTATCAAAACTGAAGTACTGTGTAAAGGATTCACACCTTTTGAGGTGTACAAATGACTATTTTATTCTACATTGCATATACATACTAAAATCATAAATAATTTATACATCCATGTGTAAAATTTGAAAACAAAATATGTGAAATCATTTTACATTTGTCTACATGGGTAAATGTGAGAAACAAACGAACCCTAATGTCGCGGACGGCTTGGAATCATGATTTGATGTGAAACAACTATGACATGCGACCTATGATTACATAACATGTTAGCTCAGCGGTACTGTGAGCACATAAAGTGGCCATTCAACGTGTTTGCTCACAGTCCAATGCCCCATTATTGTCCTTGTCTCAGACAAACATAAAATATATTTTACTTTACTTTGTATTGCCTTTTTTTTTTTAAGGAGAAATACACTTGTCGTCACTTTATAAAATAAATATATTTATATACATTTTATACATATTTTTGTGTATGCACAAATAATTAATATACAGACAAAATATAAAAGTTATTATTTTGTAATACCCTAACACAAAATACCGGAAACATTACAACCTTAATGTAATATAAGGATATTTTGACCTATGTTGGTGTGGTATCATATCAGTTGTTAGGAGAGTTTCAGTGTCAAGATGCTGAAAAGTGTGGGAATATTTTTAAATTTTGGGACCCTTCTCAGTGAAAAATGTTGAAGAAAATAAAATAAATTTTAAATTAAATAATAACTAAAAAATTAAATAATATTAGAAAATAGAGACTTTTTTTGAAAGAAACTTCTTAGATATTGCATGAAAAAGGCTTCAGAAGATCTTCATAGACAGTCAAGCCCTCCCGCCACCCTTGTTTTTTTTTTTTTTTTTTTGTCTTTCAGCTTGGCTGCTGATATTGACGCTCAACAGAGGTTTGAGGCTTAATTGAGTATTAATACCAATGCTCAATGCTCATTACAATATTATTCTTAGTTGAACATCTATATCAACACTTAATATAGGTCTGTGTAAGCCACTTTATATCAATGCTCATGTCTTCTTCCTCTTCTTTCTTCCTTTTATCCCTTATTTTCTCCGTCTCCTCAATCCATTTTCACCCAACCCACCATCCTGGACACCGCGAAACACCAATATTCATTTTTCTTGTTTCATCCCATATATTTATTCCACTCAAACCAGTAACCACATCTTCTTCCTCCAACACCATAATCCATCTTTACAATCTCTATTATCATTCCATCTTATTCTCGTGATCTAAAAAGCCTCATCAAACATAAACTCCATCACAAAATGCGAATCCATCATCTTCACCAAAACCTTTGCAGCATCACCACATCTTCTCCTCTTACAAACATGCCATCATGTTCTCCAACCTCTATTTTGCCTCTGTCAGGAGCAACTTGTCCATTTGCATCACCAGCTGAGAATTTAGTGTTGTAGGAGAAGCTCGTGCAGTACTTGAATGTGGTAAAGATGCAACTGGTGAAGGACATCTAACTGAGGTTGACATTCCACTTAAAAGTAAAAAACAAAAAAAGCATCCATATCGGCACCGGGCTTTCACAATTAAAAAAATTTACTAAACCAACACATGGGCCATCACCGTTCACCACAAAATTTTCAAATAAAGCCTTAAATCTTTACCTTATTTCAAAAAAAGACATAAGTTTCAAAACTTTTTAAGTTAGTCCCTAAATTTTTCAAAAAGTTTTTTATGAAGGACTTCAGTCAATTTATAATTATTTCCCAACAACATTTTTCCTCAATTTTTTTAAATGCCCAGATTATCCTTTATTGAAATAAATTCCTCATTTACTTTCTTTATATTCTCCTCATTTCCTTCTCTTATATCGTCATATTGATCAAAAACAATTAGAATGGTTGTATATAGTGGTTGTTGAAACCATGGCATAGATTTAAATGATTGGTATTTTAAAAAAATTATGGAAGAAAGTAGTCATGTAGTTCCTTTAAATTGTAGGATATCCTTAATTGAAAGTTTACTGAAAAACTTAAGAATTCATTTGAAAAGTTTTAAATTTTGTATCTTTTTTTGAAATAAAGTAAAATTTTAAGACTTTTTTTAAAATTTTTCAATTTTCTTTGGCAAAACCTTCTAGAGAGCGTATTGTGGGAAACTTCACTTTCATGCTACCAGTTCTCAAAATATGGCAGACATCTTTAATAGCAGTTGCATCAATCCCTTTTCTGTCGGAATCCAAATGCATTACGGCTGTAGGCATTACTCAACTATCACCTCCACACCAAAAATAACCATGCAGCTCAAATAGTGGTGTGGCGGTGTGGGTTCATAGACTAGCACATGAGTAGTGCTGCAAACTGGTGAATCCAGGGTAAAACCATGGCGGATATGAACCCGATCATTTTCACAAATATGAATTAGAATTTGAATTTGATGCAGAACTATGTGTTGTGTTTGAATCAAAGCTTCTCTCTCTATCTACTTTATTTAAAATCGGAGATTTCGAATACTCAAATAATTAGATAGAAACTTGCAACTCTAATTAAATAACTAAGGAGGAGCAACAGAAAATTTCCAAGGGGATCATTATGTGAAAATCAAGCCGTTTGTCTGGAGATCATTTGGCTAATATTACCCTCCCCACCCTCTTCATTTTGCCTAGAAATCATATCAAAAAGAGGCCAAGACATTACAATAGGTTAAAAAAAAGAAAGATGAATTTCACTGAAATGAATGTAAAGTGAAAAAATGTGTGGTCCCAGATAGGGTACAAAAAGAAGCCGTTCACTGCACCTACATTCATTGAATAGGGGAAAATCAATGACTGAGATAAGTCACTGCGAGGGCTATTAGCAGAATAGCATAAGCAATCCCTTCATTGATAGGCTTGGCTGCAAAACACAAATAAGAAAAGGTCATAGTCAGTCCACAAAAAATTTGTGACTTCTCATCTATATACACAAAAATTCAGATACTTCTCTTTAAAACCAAGTTTAATAGCTGGGGTCGGGAAAAAAGATTTCTGCCCTTTCACGTAGTTGTGAAAAACCACATTAAGCAAATTGTAAATCCTCATCCCCGAGGATATATGCAATTTGAGATCCTCAATCTGAGGGATTCTGGTGTCACCACCAACCACCCAGGACGTGCAAATTCTAAGTTGAAAAGGCAAAGCTATAAAATCATCATATTTATGGATTTCTCACATGTTACTGAGCATGTCATAAAATTTAATCAGCTATTCAAATCATCCAAGGCCTATTTACTATAAATAAATAAAAATAAAATGATAACAGCAATAAAGGTCCTTTTTTGCTGCTGAAAATTTTTTTCCACGCAATCAACTGCCATGTTAGTCTTCCCACAGACCGTTATAAGGGAAATAGCGGCAGAAAAAATGAGTCCGCCTTAAAAACTTCGACTTAGCGGCGGTTTTTAAATTGTCTAATCTTGTTCAATCTGCCACTGAAAGTATTCTTTTTAAAGGAATCCTTATATCTGTGGACTCCTCACCCATTACCAAACATTACCTAAAGCTACAATGCTTGAACTTGAATACAAACACAAAGTCACAGAAAAGCGCAGTTCGTTTTCCTATATTCTAAATTATAAAAAGCAACATTAAATTGGCCATGGCCTTAGAAGAACATAAAACGTAAGCATTTACCATTAATCATTGGAGCATCTGCAGCAGGGGAAGGAGCCATAGATTCGGCACGACCCGTTTGGAGAAGGCCCAATAAGAACATGCCCATGAGACACAGCAAGTGAACTCTCATGGAATTCATTTTTCAAGTACAATAGATGACACCCAAAAGAAATAATTAGAATTTGGAGAGCCTTGGGCTGTTTGTCTGTAGAAGACCAAGAGAAAAGGAGAGAGAAGATGAGATGAACCTAGAATACAAGGGTAGTTGCTATTTAAATGAATAAGCCTTAACATTTCAAACCTCAAAGAGAGCGTGGAGGAAGAGCAATAAAATGTGAGGAATGTGAGTTGGGAAACTTGGTGTGGTCTTTCGTTGAATAGGAGGCAATTGTTTGGACTACCACGAGAACTTTCTAGAACCATATGGATGTTGTGATGAGTGGTGAAGATACGAAATCAAAATGTCTAGTCTACAACACGTTGGTCAATCTAATAAGTGACAATTCAATCAATCCAAGAACCTTGTGATCTCATTACTTTCTATGAATTGAAATTTAATAGGAGACTAGATTCGTATCATGATGATAAAATATGGCCACAGAGTAGGCTGTGTTTTCCATCATTGAGGCAGCCTACTTTGATTGTGTCTCTAAATGTGCCAAAACTGTATCATTTGATGGACCATCAAGATCATTGGAATAGAATGAGCCCGCCATAATTCCCATTGTAGAGTGGTCATGCCATTAAAATCTTTGGGCCCCAACACTAAATAATCAATCCAATAATATATTTAGCTCCTACTCTCCTAAGCTAGAGTTTGAAATGTTCTGACTAGCAACAATTGCTCTCCGTGGTGGCTGATATGGTTGAGCAGAAAGCAAATTTCTCGCTTTGCCATAGTTGGTACCAGGTGAGGAATTTACAATATGGGAATTTTATATCCTCTCCATAACAGCTTAGGATTTTCCAGCTCCTATAAATGCCTATATGAATCCAACCAAAAAATTACCAGCCAGTTCGGAATTCCCACCCTATGCTCCAAAGATGGCTTATTTGGTTTTGAAATTCAGTGTCGGTCACTGAAATTTTTTGACAAACAATTCTGGTGACTCTTAAATTTCATTATCCTTTCACCGTATGTTTTTCATTATAGTATAAATTTTCCATTTATCATGACAATTCATGATATTGCATTAGTTATCACCCTAATGTCATGACATTTTCCTAAAATTTAATCACAGTGTTACGATAAATATCACAATTTATATTGAAATATTAGAAAGGACCCAGTTGTAAACGGGTGTAAATCTGCGCACTGAAGGGAACTTGCCCATGCTACACTTCCCAGGCTTGCGAATGTGTTACAAATACAATGCAGAATGACCCAAAATGACATGAAATATGAAAAATTAATTGAAATATCCTTTTTAACACTTTGCGGACAATGGATCACAACGACCATCATCATACAAGTTTTTTTAATATAATTTACTAACTCCAAAGATTTATTCAAAGCTATTTGTTCCATATCATCATTTTAAACATTATACAAATTCCCAATATTTTTATCGTATAAATAAAAAAATTTACTTGACTCCCCGAGTTGACTCCTCAAGTTACCAATTGATTCCATTTCTTTGACTGGTTAAATCCAAATTCGACTAAAGAGCCAGCAAGCCATGTAAGCAACTCCACTTGCCATTTCCAGCTCTACTTCAATACATTCAACCATTGCCTTTTTCTTTTTTTCAAAGAACATTATCTCATGCTTTTTTTTTCGCCTTCAATATTCCAACCATTTATGCAGTACTTCACTATATTGCGTTGGTTTAATTAATTTTTATACATTTTAACAATAATGCCCTGAAAAAAAAAAACTTGAACTTCTACAACAAAATCTTTTGCCTACCCAAATAATTATGTTTGCCATTGTAGGCATCATCATCACCACCACTAACACCTTGTCCCAATCATGGGATTAGCTACATGAATTCTATTTCTCTATTCTCATCTATCTTGAGCCATCTTTTAATAAGTTGCACTTCTTTAAATCTATCCTCACATTGGCAACTTTAAATAATCAACTCAAAAACATATGCTCTAGATGGCTTTAACCAATGGTACTACTAGCATAACATCATGTCACTCAGTTCTGTCAGGGTTGTTTCTCTTTAGTCTGATCAAACTTGCAAGAAAAGCATAAAAATTAAAAATTAAAAAAAAAAAACCCAACCCAGAAAGGAGAAAGAAATAATGGTTCAAGGGTGGAGATAAAGGGAATGAGTAGGCTTGACAAAGCTCTCAATCATACTCCATAGTCCAATCTTTATAGCATATCGTTTTGCCAACTAAAAAAACAAGGTATAACATTTATTGTAGACTAACAAGACCACAAGCAATCATGGTATCAGAAACAACTTTAGCTTTAAGACCAAACATTTAAGAGCTGTAGACTTCGCTTTTTGCTACATCATGTAATGGAATGTACAATCTTAGATGTGTATACTAAAATGTTAGTTTCCAATAATATCCAAGTTAAATCCTGAGGTTTGAAATGAAAGAAGAAAATTATGAGAAACAGCAGTAAAGATCAGATCTTTTACTCTAGTGTAATCCCATTTTTTTAGGTCGTAGGTCAAATCCTTCAGCCTCCAAAGTGCAGCATGACATATGAATTTAGTAGATAGCATCACAAATCAGGCAAGTAAACAATGAACCTTAGAGGTTTTAGGTGCATCATCTCTTCCAGTCTTTGACTAGGCTGAGGGCTTCAGGTGGATGGAAACTTCAGTCTCTACCTAAAGAATGAGCAGTTTTGGAAAGCATCTAGACTGCTTGCAAGCAGACCACTTAAACTAATGCTGTCCCCACTGGTAATCTGTCTGGATGACGACAAGCCCAAGTCTAGCGGCCCCAAAGAATCTGACTGTTCATTTATACAAATTAATGTAAGCAAAAAGTTGACTCCCCAAGAACTAGTAGAAAACTGAAAAATAAGCAAAGAGGTTTAAGTACCCAAGTGATGTCAGTCATCCTAAAATTGCTTGCTATGTTATCTAGACCCTGCTTGTGAGGCAGTGAAACAGGTGGGTGTTCTTGACAAGCTTGGTCCTGCATAAACCCAACGACCAAAGGTTTCAGGATTTCATATATCAACTGGAAGAAACTGAATACTGCAAATCCCACTCACAACTAAAATGAGAAATCAGTTGGAAATCAAACTTAACCAAATCAGGGGATCTCATTGAATTTAAACCACCAATCTGGCTAGAAGGCCCAGAAGCAATGTTTTGAGAAGGAGGAACTTCGTTTCTTGAATCTTCAATCTTTTGAAATGGAAATGCATGACATGTTTCTTCAGCATCCCAAATGGATGTATGGAATGCTGGGGTGGATAAACCCTTGCCTTGATGCTGAGAAATGTGAGCAGCAATAGCAGCATCAAATGAATCTGAGCTGAATGGGATCTGTGAAAGACATGAACCCTTGTCAACAGGCAAAGGATCAGAATTGTTGGCCTCTGTTTTTTGAGATGTTTCCTTCAACAAATCCCCTATACTAATGTTAGTTGCAGTATCTGCCCACAAAGCGGGAAAAATAGTGGTGTTGCTTCCCATTCTCAAGTTATCCTGAACCAACAAAATATGCACAGTTGAGCAGCCCATCAAACGTAAAAGTGTCTGAAGTGGAGAATATATTAGCAAGAATAGGCTGGATTGAAGTTTAAAGAATAAAAATACCACATCAACTGCTTGATCCAATGGAATGGTCCTTGCAATGGTTGCAGTCAATGATAAATTGACAGAGACTGGCATGTCCTCTTGGCATGGTTGCTTTTCTACCTCAATGTCCTTCATATTTATACATCCCTTCTGAAAATCTTCAGGTTTCAGACAATTCTCATAACTGGGAGATGTAAGGTGTGGCACCTGAGAAGTCGTGGGCTCTGGACTGGAGAACCAACCATACCTTCAAAAAAAACACCCAAGTCAGTGAGGAAAGTATATCATTCAGGGCATAGCTTCTATACTAAAGACACCCTTAACTGCAAACAGATTATATTTTAGACCTTAAACGGAAAACAGGAGGACATCCCATGGTTGCATATACATCTCCAGCAGTAATGTCAGTATCCTTCAAAGTCCACCTCCTGTAACTGGCTAACTTTCCCTGCTGAATGTTGTATGGGAAGAGCATGAGCTCACCCAATGCGATGCTTGAATTGCCCCACTTAATATTAAGGTGCTTCAGCACAGAGGATATCTTCTTTTGACCTCCTAGAGTGAGCTCCAGGTGGGGATTATGTCCGTCCTATAATATGTATATGATAATAAAAACAGTTATTGTTCTGAACAGTTTTTGTTACAGTCAATACTGCAACTGAAGTGAGAATGCTTGAAATTCACACTTTACCTTCTCCAATCCTTTGCGGCTAACTTCATCCATTGGGAATAGCTGGAGTTTGAGCTTTATGAGAGGTTGTGATGTTTGCCCAGATTCAAGTGTGGGTGTCTTCAAAAATCCCTTTTCCGTAGCATGGGATGGTGGACATGGTCCTGAAGCTGAAAAAGAAGTCAAATAATCCGAATTTTCCAAATTAAAATTTATATAAACTTGTAAATCGGAAAATACATAACATCATATTTATTTAGTCCAAGAAATTACCTTTGGAGGACAATTCATGAGGCAACTGATTAAGATAACATTGGCTGGAACTCTTCTCAGTACTGGCTTTTGTTCCATCAAACTCTTTCAACTCTGTCGCAATAAAAGACATCTGAGAAATTCCAGTCCATTGATGTTTTTGCTTGTATGCAACATGTGACAATGTATGTATGGATTTACAGCAATGACAGAGCTCAAGTTCAGGGAGCTGTCATGTGTAGTCTACTTCGCAAGCAATAAAGCAGCAAGTTAGTAGAACAGAGATTCACACAAAGAAACTGTAGAAAACCCACAATTTTCTACAGTGATAATGATTGAAGCCATCTCTCTCTCTCTCTCTCTCATAAACTGAATTCCTTGTGATTATTTGCAACATTGGTTGAATCCAATTAAGAGGAGATGCTAGAAGCTTTGAGAAATTTTGAAGAACATCTTTTAGGAAATCTCTCATGATTGAAAATTATTTGAGAAATATGATGTGAGTGCCTATTGAAGCAGCGCAGGGAAGAAAAATATCCAACAGGCTAATCTCCAAGCCAAAAGGCTTAAGGATAGAATGTCTAGATGCCTCACCAAAGACAAATAACTCTCTCAATTGAGAACTGAACTCAAATTCTTATTCAATATCAATGTCTGTGTCCCATGAAGGGTTTACATCTTTATTTATAACTAAGATATTATCTAATTAAGGAAACAACTAATTTAAATCAAACAAAAAGTCCTAAACCAAACATGATTGGACTTTCTAAATACTAAAAAATCCTAAATAATTAAGAAAGCAACTACTAATAGGAATTAATCTTCTTTACTGGGCCTTATTAGTTTTGGATTCAATGGGCTGGCCAATCATGAATCTAGCTTGCATCACCTATGCTCAACACTGAAAAGGTAGACAAGGTCTGTTGCAGTTATTGTTCATCATTAGAGAAATATAGGCTCTACAGTCAGAGATAAGATGTTAATTCAAGCATAATAATAAATCAGGGAACCAATCAGCTGATGGTTGAGAGGAGATTAGTAATTTAGTGGGTAATGGGTGGAACAGTATAATTCTCTCATACACTTTGTTCAAGTATATCATAAAATTTGTTCAGTTACCAATAAAAAAGTGTCCGTTAGTAACAAGCCTCCACTAAATAATGAAAACTCACCAATGGCTCTTTGGATAGGTCTAGCTGTTTCCATGGTAGATTTTTTGGCCTTGGCACTGCTAAACTTTGCATCAGATGCACTCTTTGAGGAAACCTCACCTGTCCTTCGTCGCTGCCTAGAAGTTTTTATGGGTGCATCAGCTTTCATGCGAATTATGCCAGGCACCACCCTCTTCTGTGAAGAAGTCCCTCTTCTAGATCCCATCACCTCTTTAGCTATATGAGCTGCACTGCAAATGGGTGAGAATTGAGATAAACTATAAAAAAAAGGTGTTGTTGAAAGCACATGAGTGTGGTATTACCCTAGGAATCTTGCTCCTATCAGTCTTTTGTGATCATTAATCAGCCGAAACAAAGTTGTGACGCCAGATTCATGAAGACTATCATAATGAACAGCACTAATGTCTCATGTGTTTAGCATGGAGCTTAAAACATATTGAAACTTAATTATGACAACTTTCTTTTATTACGTTTGACTATTTTATTTACATCTAAAACACCTCAAAATAATTAAAAATGAAAGATTTACAATTTTTATTTTTATTACCTATTTCAATTTTTTATTTAATATAAAGGGCCAAAACAAACTGATATATATATATGTGAATTAGTGATATACTTGTTTTGGCCGATAATGTGGTCCTGAAACATGTTTTGGAATTATGTCCATGTCAAATAGGTTTCTGTAAGTCACCAGGGCTGAGACTCATTCTCTAAATCATGTTTTAGAACCATGATTAAAATGGCTAGGTTGCCTCTTAGTTCCAAAAGAAATTTGAAGAATCAGTTATATATATATGATATATAACACCCAGCACTTCGATTATTTAAGCACGGGACAAGTTTTTCAAACATTTGTTTTAGTTATATTTTGCATTCGCTCAATAGCCAATCAATACATAATATCTAGCATGTTTTCTTTAAGAATCCATGTGATTAATCTGATATGCATGAGTATACTTGTACCATCGCATATAAAACTACTAATCATGTTTCTACTGGCCTTCATATCCATACATCTGATTGATATCTGTACCTGTTACCTAGGCATCTTAACATGAACCAAATACATGCAAAATATATTGCAAAAACTGCACATCAAACAAGATTGGACAGACATGCGAACTTGATCTGTTGCATATACAATAAATATTACACATTAAACATGATTGAACACACATGCGAACTTGATCTGTTGCATATACAATAAATATTACACACATATTTATGGACAGACACCAATAAAGAATTTTTTTTATAGGTAACAATAAAATTTATTGAAAAGAAGAGCAATACAAGAACAAAGCAAATAAGACAGCCAAAAGGTGATCTACTACAAGACCCATGTACCAGCCACGAAACCCAGCCCAACTACATTATAGGAGCAGCTAGATTACATGGTCAATCAACCCCTTGCTTAGATAAAGAATCTGCCAAAGCATTTGCAGATCTACTAATATGTTGAAATGTGACTCGCACCTCAAATACCAAAAGACCAATTTCATTGAGTAAGAATTGCATTTTCCAAGGACCTCTCAATGATTTCGCCGAAGATATAGCATTGAACTTGACCTAGTCACTTTCCACGATAAGATTATGATGATAAAAGGAGTGAAAAATACAAAGAGCTCCTAGAATTGCCAAATGAAAAATACGAAAAGCGCCTAGAATTGCCAAAACTTCTGCTTCATTAGAGTCTTTTATCTCTACATGTTTAGAGAACATATACACCACCTCCCTCTTGTGATTTCTTAGAACACCTCCGATGCCTGCCGACCCCGATTTCCCCTTCGATGCTCCATCAACATTGAACTTAAGAACTCCAAAAAAGGAGACAACCATGACACTTTTCTTTTCTTCTTGGCTCCTCTTCTCTGTAACCAAGCTCCAAAATTTTGCACAATATTATCTTACTTAAAATCTGAAAATTCCTCTATAGAACTTGCCCATTTAGCGATCCTCATATGAACAATTGTTAGTAGATTTTCCCAGTTTGATTCTTTGCTTTTAAAAATTCTATCATTTCTCTCTTTCCAAATTGACCAAATAATGGAAAGAGGAATGATCTCCATAAGATCTTACCATTTTCAAACATGGAAGTCCCCCTCCAAGCCTCAAACACCGCCACTAATGAACTTGGAAAAGACAATTAACACCACTTTCTTTGATAATAATGAAAAAAAATCCCAGATAAAAAGAGGCTACATCACAATGAATGAACAAATGATCTATTGACTCAAACTCCCTCCCACAAAGGCTACACATGTCGAAAATAGAATTTGACATGAACCCTTTTCCTCTTAATGTATCTGTCGTTGAAATCTCGCCTGCCATTCCATCCAAGAAAAAGCTTCCACTCTAGGAGGGGCAAGTCCTATCCAAACTACTACACATGGGGACCGAACTTCACTAAAAGGATCTATCTCCTTATAGAACGACCTTGAGGTGAACAATCGAGCGCAATTTGGCTTCCAAATGCGACAATCCATTAAATCCATGCATAAGAAAATGTTGGTAAGAAAACTCAACGAGGATTGATGCTCCACCAACTCAGACTGACGAAGGGATCTCCTAAACCTTATATCCCAAGACACCACATTTCCAACCCACACAAAGCACCCTTTGATTGAAGCCTCTTTGTCGGACACAACTCCAGACATTCTAGGAAATTTAAGATGCAAAGGACCAACTCCCCCCAATCGTCATACCAAAAACGGACACTAACCCCCCTCCCCTAAAATGAACCCTAAACCCTTGACAAAGACTTCCCCCCTAACATTTGACTCATCTCCAAAACTAGAAATGACAAACCATAAACAAGTCATCCTATACCTATGAACTATTTTTGGGACCCACCCCCAAACATCATCCCCATACTTTGACGCAAAAACTCTCCTCCACAAAGCATCCTTCTCTTTCCCATGTCTCCACAACCATTTTGCTAGCAAAGACCAATTTTTAAGATCCAAATTTCCCAAACCCAAACCCCTCGCCACTTTTGACATTATCACCTCACTCCACTTCATTAGGTGCATCTTCCTTCTCTCACAATTCTCACCCCATAAAAAGTTTCTCCAAATTTGATTCAACTTATTAATTACCACCATTGGCATCCTGTAAAGCAACATGTAATACACCGGTAAACTGGACAAAGAGGATTTTATGAGTGATTCTCCCTCCTAATGAAAGATAATTACTCTTCCATGTGGATGGCTTCTTCTCAAACTTTTCCACCACAGGGTCCCATAAAGAGATTGACCGTGGGTTCGCCCCAATAGGCAAGCCAAGATAGTGAAAAGGAAGAGAGCCTTTTCTATAATGCAATCTGTTCGCCAATAACTGAATGTTCTCCTCCGAACAACCCACCTCCACCACAAAACTTTTTGATAAATTAATTTTCAAACCAGATACTATCTGAAAACATCTCAAGATTTGCTTCAGCTTTTTGACAAATTAATCTTCAAACCAGATACTATCTGAAAACATCTCAAGATTCGTTTCAGAGCCACAATCTCTTCCCATGTTTTAGAAGAAAATAAAATCCTATCATCAGCAAACTGAAGGTGACTAACAATTTCTCCCTGACTGCAAGCTTCAAATCCGTTAATTATACATTTTTCTTTCGCCTCCATGAGAATGGCTTCCAAGGCTTCTGCCACTATGGTGAATAAGAAAGGAGATAATGGATCACCCTACCTTAGATCTCTAGATGCTTGAAAAAGGCAAGATGGTGAACCATTGACCAAGACTGAAAATGAAGTGGTAGAGATGCAATCTTTCATCGACCCCCTCCACTTAGCGTCAAACCCAAATTTTCCCAAAATATAATCTACAAAATTCCAGTCCACATGGTCATAGGCCTTTTCCAAATCAATAATGAAAATAAACCCTCTTTCTTCTCCCTCTTCCCTAAATCAATGAGTTCATTTGCAATAAGAATGCCATCCAAAATTTGTCTTTTGTGAACAAAGGCCCCTTAATATGGGCTTATGATAAGAGGTAGAACCCTTTTCAATCTGTTAGCCAAGATCTTTGACACAAATAAATAGTAGCCACTTGCTAATTTATTTTTAAAAAGAAATCCATAAAAGCTCCAAACAACAGCACCCAACCTCTTAAGCATAAAAAACATGATTTTCTCACTTCCTATTCAGCAAAATTCCAACTAATAAGAAAACTAGAGAGCACTAACTTAGCTCATTTCTTGTGTGTCTTGTAAGATAAGATAAACCTTCAAAAGGGTACGAGTATACAGATAATACAACGACAAGCAAGATTTTCTAAAACAAGACTACAGTGAAGCTCCTACTTTTGACTAACAAGTCCTATTTCTTGTGGACGCAGAGTTAATCAACTCAATTCTGTCACTAAGAATCAAATAATTGTTAAAATGGGGGATGCAACTCCATTCAAGATGACAGAACTTAGTTAAAGTGGCCTCAAATTGGCTTTAGTAAATTGTAATGCATCAGATCAACACCTTCAACAAAGAAGCCCAATGAGAACCATATAGTCCTAGAGAGTTCACCCTGCTTTATTAAGTACCACAAAGCAACCTTCATTTGGGCTTTTTCTTCTTCTTCTACTTCTTTTTTTTTTTTTTGAAGAAGAAGAAGAAGAAGAAGAGGAATGTGGTGGGGGTGGGGGTGGGGGTGGTGGATGATGACATCAGCAAGTAAACAAACATCCTCTGAAAATAGAATGCACAAAAACATGGCCACAAGTGCATGACCATATTTGTCGTCCATCAACACTAATTAGACTAGAAACTAGTAACAGACGAGAAATGTCAAATAGATACTAGGCATGTTCAAAACAAAAACAGTGCAATTAGGCATAGTTACTCAAGGCTAACTTCTCATGCATTCCATTTTTTTTTATTGGTAACATCATTTGAACCCACAACCTCAAGGTTGCAACAGCGAGCACATTCCAATGTGACATAGGCTCAGCTTCCATTGGAAGTCACATATAACCTATACCTTTACTACAGCAATCGAAGTTAGGCAGCTAGCCAATGAATACAACAGTAATCGTTGGGAGAATTGACCACTAATTGCCAACTTATTGATTGTAACCAAATTGCGACAATAGAATAAGTTTAACACTTCTGAGGTGACTTATTGCTTAGCTATTTGAATAATTAACACTATTCTAACATGCCAAGTGATCAATTCAAAGCAAGATTAGAAGTATGGAATGCTTGTCCCACAACTATGATAATTTTAAGAATGCTTATGTGTTGAAATTGAGAAAATAGCAGTAGTTATATTTCTTGTCAAATGGGAATGAGTATAAGATTGTCAAAGATGATTGGTATGGTTTTGAGTCATCTGCAAGCAGCATCCATCAATGCATCTCCTGAACCCAACCCAACAAAAAACAACTAAGTTGAAAAAAAAAGGGTAATCCTAAAATTAGGCTGAATCATCAAGTCAAGGCAGTCGCATAATCAGATATCTAGTTAGCCAATAGGAGGCCACGTTCTTTTTCATTTTTTTCCGCATATTTTCAACACAAAGGAAATAGCAGTCTTTATAGTGATAGGGAAGTTCCTTAAAAGGCCTGTTTGTTTGCTCAGTATTGAATTCCTAGGAATTCTAAGAAATGCCGTCGTATGAGAGTTGATAAAATTATAGAGTGAAGAGTGAAAATCCACGGAGGGCGATCAAATGGCCTCCCATTTGGTAGAAAATGACTGCCCAATACATAGCCCTAGTAAATCAAATCTTAGAAAAGTGAGGGTCTGATCCATCCTTCACTGACCTTTTTAATTCCACTCCATTAGAACACACTCTACTAAGAATTTCTAAAAACTCTAGTCAATGCATACCTGTGAATTAAGGATAAAAGCTGGGTTCACAAGGGTCATCGCCCTAGTAAATTAAATCCTAGGAAAACAACACCCTCATCTGGATCTCCACCTCAGACCTTTCACTCCTTATCTCTTCAATCCCACTTCAAGAACACTCACCCCAATACTAACTACTATGATTTCAACACGAAGCAGTTAAAAAAACAAACCCTAAATTCCCACAACTCTCGTATAAGATGACCTAATATGAGTTTTTCTAAATTGACAAAATGGGTCCTCATAAAAGCAAAATCTCCATCTACATGCACAACCACCCCAAAATTGCAGCCACCCAAATTGATTTTCTTTACTCTGATTCATGATTTGAGCGATAATCACGTGGTCACACGACCTACAAACCCTAAAGATCTAATTTAATAAACCCAAAGAAACCCCCATTCAGATCATTAAAAGAGCTAGAGATCTAGATCAAAACACTAATCAACAAACAACGAACAAATGCAAGGTAAGAAAAACACAAATGGGATTAGTGAGAAGAAGATAGAAAACAAAACCCACTTCCTGATTTAGCCAATTTCGTTGTTGCAAACCCTAACTGCATCAAAGCTCTCTCTCTCTCTCTCTCTCTCTCTCTCTCTAAAAGAAGATGATAACTGCGTTTGTTTTTGGTATATATAGAGCCGAGCGTTACGTTGATACAAAAAAAAAAAGGCGGTTTTCGCAGAGCGTTCGAAATCTAGCTGCCGCCAACTTTTTAGGGGAGAGCAATGGGTTCAGTCGGGTCCAGGCCAACCCGTTTATGGATTGGATCGACAACTGATCTAGAATTAGAAAAAAAAAAAAAAAATGGTTGACCTGAACCATTAATTAACTGGGTTGTATTAGGGTTGCTCGCAGTTTAGTTTGAAATCCATCAGGTTCTGTCGGGTTGGTGGTGGTTTGAATAGCAATAATGGAATCGAATCAATCGATTAAGATGTGTGAAGTGAAAACCCAAACCTGGAATTAGTGGGCTGCGTCACCTAGGCGAGCCTAAAAAGGATTACAGAAAGATGTGGTTGATAACTAGGGTGGAACCTTTGAGAGGTTCCAATTACTCCTACATAGGGCAGCATCAATATATATAACATAAACAAGTTTTATCAATTGGTCAGGAGTGGGTCATGGCTGTCCCACGACCACAAACCAACATGATGGACTTGATTGTTCTGCCCTGTTCTCTCTTGCAATTCTGCTTGAGGGAATGATTTTCTCTTGTGCATTGGTGCCATTTGTCATGCGGGATCCAGTGAAATTTAGGGGTGTTTGTCACCTATGATTGTGGTTAAAGTGCGCATTCCCACATGAGCACGTGCGGAAGAAAAAGAAGTTACCACTTGGATTCATTAAAAAAAAAAGAAGAAAATAAAACAGAATTTCATTTTACTCATAAACAACTGAATTGCATATATATATTTTTTTTCAAGCTCTCATTTTACACACACACACTCTCTCTATCACACACGCACCCACATTCTATCTCTCTCACACACAGGCACCCCACTCTCTCTCTCTCTCAACTTTTCTTTGTATGGGTAACACATACACTCGTACCCACACTTCCATTAAAACACCAAAGATTTTACTCTTCCTTGTCCTCACTTTTATCATCTTCAGAAGATATCATTGGTATCTCATCATATTCCACGTCAAGTGAGTCTTGTTCAGCATCTTGAGGTTGGTTTTGAGCCTCTTCATCTTCTAGAGCTTTGTAGTAAGCAAGCTGCAATTGGATCAATGCGAGCTTACGTTGAGCAAGAAATATCTCCCACTGCAAACGAGAGATTATTCCTACACACCCATAGACGGGGTCTTCAATTCGAGCTCGAGCTTCAAAAAGCATTGTTCTCACAAAATCTTCCCGTAAATAAACTGGAGTTTGCTGATTCAATATAAGAATAGGGATGTTTAGTTTTATTTGTAAGCAAAAAGAAAAAAAAAAGGCAGCCTAATATACAAGGCTCTTATTACTGCAAGTTCAAAAAAAAGTCAAATGCACGCAACCTTATCTCTACAAGTAGAGACAAGCAAAAAAGCTGTTCCACATTTTGAACTCATGACGTCAAGGTCATAGTGGAACAACCTTACCATTGCCTCAAGGCCCGCCCTCTCTCCTTTGTAAGCAAGTGGAAAGAAAAACATGCATACAAATCGCATGATCTTAGAATACCCCAAATCCATGGTAAATCATATGGTAAAGCCATCTCTCATTTGAACATAAGTTTCAATCTTCCTATTCATAAGTATCCATTTCATCATCATATCGTCACAATATATTGAAAATAGTGTCTCAATGAGTAATGATATGGGGATCGGAGTTATGACTTATGACTATGCATTATTGAAAATCTTAAGAAACAGATATGAATATAGATGTCCAAATTATTTCCTTAGAACCATTCTAATTTTAATGATCATGTTTACATCTCCTGTTAATATTTTTTTTATTTTAAAAAGTAAGAAAATTGATAAAACTATATGAAATAATGGAATTTTTTGTTTTTTTTGGGCAAAGATGTAATAAATAAGATATGTTCAACTCATACATTATAAATACAGGAGACTATCGACTGCCAATATGAGTGTCGTTATCTCTCCAGGATGGATATGTAGGGCATGTTTTAAGTATCCAGGTGCCATAGATTATGATGTTAACTCACAGCACAAAATACAATTGAGGATGTATTATCCATTATCCTAGAAGTAACATGGTTGAATTAATATGTTTCCATCTATACTTACCTTATCCCCTGGTGTCAATATAAAATAATTACATTTTTAATGTGGAAAGAAGAAATCGGTTATCACATATTTAGATAGATCCAATAAAAGAAGGCACTCCCCAGTCAATGGAACCTAGGAAAATTTCCTTAAGGGAAACTACATAAAAAAAGAACTGAAAAGAAAATTTTTGAGAGGATCATATGTGAAATAAAAAATGTGAAGGGGTGGGGGCGCATGTCACAACCCATCTCCACCCTATTTCTACCCTTGCTATAAGGTCTCATTTGTTTAGGAAATTTTAAAATCTTACAAAATCTAAGTAGTGGCTTCCAATGAAAGGGCCTAAAATTGAAGAAGCATGTGATTCACAAATGATTATCAAATGGTCTCCCATTTTTATAGAAAATCAAATATCCCGCTTTACCCTCGTAAATCAAAACCTAAAAAAGTAAAGGTCCTATCTACTTCTCTATCTTATATCAATCACTCTTCACCTCCCCAATGTACCTCTTTTATAACCCAACTTACCATGAATTCCTAATAACTCAATACTTAGCAAACGAAGGGGTCCAAATGTAAATCCCTATCTATGATCTGAGTTTTACTATCATAAACTTACTGTTGTCTCCCATCAAATGCCTCTCCAATGTACTGATAAATGTTAAAAGAAACATAGGTCTCTCCTTAACTCATTCATCTATGAATATGGTAATAAAATTTACTGAAATCTGCGTTCTTTTTTATACCTGCAGCATCCTACCAACATTGGCGGCGCCATAGATCCTGTTGACGGATTCAAATCTTTCTGGGTCTGCCGAAGGGAAATACGGAGCAAAAATGCAATCCTCAGCACATCTCATTCCATGAAACTCACAAGCTGCACAAGGAATATGATTGAACATGGTGGGATTTCTAAAATTGAAGAAGAGATTTTTCACTATTTGGAAAAAAATATGGAGATGGGGTTTTGAAATCCAATGGAAGATTATATTAGACGTGGAAGTCTTATATAAAGGAGACAAGTTCGCATTAAAAGCTAATTTTGGAAACCCGCAACGGCTATATTTTTGAAAGACTAGCAAAAAGTGCCTGTGCTAAAACAAGGATCCAGCAATGAATGGTATTTACATAGGCCAACGGTCAACAAAATTTTTGCCCACATATCATGGGACTTGGGGGGAATCAAAAGTTCCAAGTGGGACCACCCCACACACTAAATGTCATATCAATCTAATGCGCCTAACCCTTTCACCCATTGCTACAAGTTTAACTGCTTTGTATTTTTAAACAATTTATCTCTCGATCAACAGTCCACTCCATTTAGACAAAAACCTAGGGGATTGATGACTATCAAGCTTGTTTGGGGAGCGGGGAGTTGTGGTCCATTCCAATGGATCATAAAAGTAAGCCCCATTATTGGTATATACCATAAAACGTTAGAAATTAGATGTATGGAATCATTTGCCTTTTGGTATATGTATGTTCCTATATAATACACTGGAAGGACATGGCAACTTGTGCCATTAAGTGGTAAAAAAATAAAGATTCAAGGTGAAAATACAAAAATGAACCTCAAATTCATTTCATTTTTAATGGAAAGGGAATCAAATGAAGAAGAAAAATGAATATTAAGCTATCACTAAAGTAATTCAAATCTTAAGGAAATAAAAGTCTATACACTACATCAAATTTCGTAAAAAATGACGGCCATTTTCTCGTGCCTTTTTTCCCAAAAAATGATGGCCCCATGGTCGTCATTTTTTACGCCACAGTTTTATCTTATTTCTTCCTGTGAATTTCTCAACGGTCATAGGCAGTTTTTTTTCAAAAAAAAAAAAAACTTCAAAAAAATACGGCACCCCATGATAGTCGATTTCCATAGAAAAACCAATTTTGATACTGTGCTATCTACTTCTTATATCTCTTTTCCCTTACCTCATATCATTCCTACTTCACCTCTTTTATAATTTTTAGGTGGAGCTCATTTGACTATGAACTCGTCTATGCTCAATTTCTATGCATTCTAAGGCAAACAAGTATGCCCTTAATGATACTCCAATCACTATTGGTGGAGAAGCTTGGCTTGCATTGCATCCATTCTTTGTCCAAAATAAATAGTTGACTTAGTTAAGAAATGGAACCAGAAGTAATGAAACAGCCACGTGTTAATTTTTATTTTATTTGAGTTTTTTTGGAAGGTAAGATTAGTGGGGAAAGTCCCACTTACAAAATGAGACATCTAATCTTAAGCATCACACTAGTAACGGCCAACTATGACTGAGGCATATAGCGGCCTGTATGGGTGAGTAGAGAAGACAAGCCCAAAAAGATAAGGGGGTAAAAATACAAAGCAAAGTCCTACAAGCCTACAAGCTGGGTCAGTTAATAAACAAATGAAAAAAAGAGGAGGGAGAAAACCAAAAAGGAGAGCAAGCCAGAAGCCTCAGTATTTTCTTTGTTCGGGAATGTCGGTATTCTCTATGGTCGAGGCTCCAAACATCATGAGGCGCTAACAACATTTCCGCACTACAATTCTGAACTGCTAGTCTGAACAAGAAGGGCTTTTAAGCTAACAGAAACCACAGTCAATGAGACTTCAATCAGAAGTTGAGAACAAGAGCGAGAGCATGGAAGAATGCGGTTGGGACTTGGGCCTACTGAGTTCCAAGGGAAATAGATGGTCTTGACTCTTGAAGAATTCCAAATTACCTGAAAGAAACAGCCCAATGAATGTGACTCTTGTTTCATGCGATAGAAACTAAGACAACAAGATGCTAAAAGGGTTAGTTAACATTAAGAACTAAAAAATTTAATGCTAATGGGGCAATGATAGGGGCTAGTGCCACATGCCGATAGTTGGTCCCCTGGCTCTTCTAGCATGTCATAGAAACAAAGACATAAAAGAAAGATGCACAGGGGGACATGTTAAGGCAGGGGTCACAAGCCGAGAGTGTTTTTTTTTTTTTTAGTACTATTGAAAAGAAACAAAGCCAAAACCACAACTAGAGAGGGGGTAACTATGGCCTAACCTGCTCTGGAACAATATCATTCTTACAAAAAACTCCTACAAAGCCTAAAGTAATACTTGGACAGAACCTGAGCAACCTCATTCAAAGTTCAAATTATTGAAAGGTCACTACATTGACTTTTAATGTCTAAAATAATTTGATTGATGCCCCAATTCTCTTTCTTATTGAAACAATCACATTTTTAGCATCTGAAAAAAGAGCAATCTTAAAGAAGCCCCTTGCAAGAAGCTTCCTTTAGTTTAGAGCAAGGGTGTTTCAGCCCATAATAATTGCCTGCACAAACAAAGAAGTTATTCAACATCATTAGATGACCAGAAGAATATTTTACATCTTTAGGTTTATAAATTGCGTCTGTGATAATCAATAATGTATTATTTGAGCAGCCTCCTGGCAACCTAAAATTTTTGGGCCTCAAAATACCTTCTTTTTTAAAGGCCGCCTCACTATCATAAGGGTGCAATTTTTTTTTTATTGTGCTGAAAAAATAACTTTTATGGGACCAAAGGCAGATTTGAAAATGAAATTATTTCTGCCTTTTCATAAAGCCCACCATACAAATAGAGCCATAGAAGGCAGATTTAGATCTTCTATCATCCTCACTGAATCATTCATTTTCATGAGATTTCCCCACCATTCAACAATATCTGTACTTGTTATTGGATGAGCCAAGAAACCCAAAATTAGAGCTAAACCATCCTGTTGTGGCATGATTATATAAGAAAATAGCATGTTCGACTTTCTCTTCCCTAGAATCCAAGACACAAAGTAGATCCTGAACTTGTTTTAGGACTAGCTATTTCCTCATAAGAATAGCCAAATGTAGGCATTTCCATCCAAAGTGGAGAATTCTCTGGGGACAATGTTTTTTCAAAAACTTTTCCAATTAACCATACCATTACTATTAATAATATATCCAAAGCTGAGATTGTCTTATAAATAGATTTAGTAGATCTACTTCCATTTTAGTAAAAGGCCAAACTCTTTTATCATTTAAAGGAGAACTTTGGATATAGATTTTGGTAATATCTTCCACACATCCGTAGTGTTATTAAGAATACCTGAAATCACAAAGAGATTCCAATAATTATTGTAATTTTAAGTTCAGGGTTAGAAATGTCAGAAAGAGGTTTTCTAAGCCCATGATCACAAGGAATCCATCTTGATTCCTAAACAGATATATCTTTGCCATATCCAAAGACACATCTTACACAATCATTGATAAAGGTAACTGCATTCACAAAATCTCTCTAAAACCAAGAGTTTTCCAAATTTGGCCTCCCAAAGAGACTTATTTAGACAATATTTAGCCTTAATAATCTTAGTGCATGATAGATTCTCATTAGTTATGCATCTCCAGGGTAATTTGGCAAGTAAAGCTAAATTGTTCTCTTTTTCTAATGCCCAGACTTCTTTCCTCAATTGGTTTACATAATTCACTCCACTTAAATAGTGTGGAATTTCTTTTTATTAACTCTATCACCCTACCAAATTTCCTCATAATTTTATCCAGGGATTCCAAAGTCTGATTAGGTAATTGAAGAACTAACATATTGTAAACAGATAAAGAAGCAATAACAAATTTAAATAAGGTATTCCTTCTGGATTAAGAGAAAACATTGGTTTGCCATGACTGATTTTTTTTTCTTAATTTTTTATATAAGGGAATCAAAGCGAAGATTTTTATTTCTCTCGAAGAGAATAGGATTCTCCATAATTTCTCACTGTCATTCATCATTCTAACACCTAGGATAGCTGTAGGTTTTTACATTTGGGCTGATTCGTTCCTTTACTAAAGTAAGTTTAAGTTGCCAATTGAAATTTACCGTCTATCCCGAGGTCATACAATGATCATTAAGAATATCTTTGATCTCTCTAAGTGCCATTAGAGTGGCATTACAAAAGATGAAACTGTCACCAGCAAAAAATAAGTGAGAGACACTAGGAGCTCTCCTAGATACACTAACTCTTTGGATTTTACCTTCTTCCGTTTTAATCAGCAATCCAAAGAGAAATTCTGTGGCTATAACAAACAGACAAGGAGATAATGGGTCTCCTTGTCTTAGGCCTCACAAAGCCGAAAATTTTCTAAAGGGACGCCCATGTAAAAGATTGGAATAAGAAACGTAGAAGACACATTCTTTGGTTAAATAAACAAATTTGTATCGAAACAACAAGACTTCATCGCTTCTTTCAAAAAAATTTCATTCCAATATGTCATAAGCTTTGGCCATATCTAATTTAAGGGTCAAAGTTTTATTTTTCATTTTTCTCTTAAAGGGCGTAAGACTATGTGGGCTACTATATAATTAGTTGAAATCATTCTTCTTTAAACAAAGACACTTTGGTAAGGACCAATAATTTTATCAAGGATTTCTGTAAGTCTGATAGCTATGACTCCAGAAATAATCTTACAGCTCATATTAAATAAACTGATAGGCCTAAAGTGAATGGCATTTTGACGGTTATTCTTGTTTGGAATGAGAAGAATAAAAATTTTGATTATTTTTTGGAGAGAAAATCCATTACAAAATAAGAGTCCTGAACAGGGTAAACAATATTGTTACCAAGATATTACTTAAGAAAGCTTTGGTGACTCAGGTCATTGGACCCAATGCCATCACGATGTGTGTGTGTGTGTGTGTGTGTTTATATATATATATATATATATATAAAGAGGAATCAATGTTAAATCTCTCTGAACCTACTTTAAGATCAACAGTAATCAACGTAAAATCTATGGGAACGAGATGGCAATGCTAAACCAGTAACCAAGATAGGAGGAGAACCCTTGAACAGGTTGTCCAAACACAAGTAAACCAAACTAGCAACCTAGATATAGTAGGTGAACTCTTAAAACAGATTGTCCAAACACAGTAAACCAAACCAGTAACCTGCAAGCTCCAACTAAGGCCATCATAGTAAAGAGAGATTCAACAAAGTACAGAAGAAAATATACAAAACGGCATTTATTGATCACAGGACTAGGTATTTGTTGTCTACACTAGATGGAGCAAACCAATAGCAATTCAAAAAGAACAGACGATTCACTGCAAGTCACTTGAGTCACAAAATGGCAGAAAAGTAACAGGGTTCAATACCACAATTTGAAAGAAAACAACATAGAAAACACAAACATTCAGAACACATTCAAAGATGGCCAACTGCATCTCATACAGAACAGCAAAGCTAACTTGTACCAAATGGCAGCTCAATGAATTGAGAACGATTTGTCTGTCACCATGTCGAAGCTGCAAGAGAATACACCAATTTTTGTAGTCCTTTGAAACCTCTACCAAAACGAGGGCAATCCTTGCTTATTTCCATAAATAGCAACTATCTGTACCATACTTTCCGCTTGGAGCTGCAGGTGAAACAATGAGAATGGAATCGCAAGCCTTTGTCTATACCCCGCAGCATATGGCAGCCAGTGATTTCTGATCACATGCTATTAACAGTAGGTCCATGACTGGGGCTTTCTTCATGCATATCCATGGAGGAATCGGTGTTGGAATCCCTGTTCTGATGAGTAAAACTTGCATCATGATTCCGTGACATTGGTGAGTTTCCATTTGGGAAAAAATTATTTTGATAATAACCACCCTGAGCCAGGTTAAAGGGCTGGAGGCTCCGTCGAACAGGACTTGATAGAGCATTTGAGAAAATTGAATTCTTGGTTTGATCGGAGTGCCAAGACTGATGACCCTGTCCAACTGTGGCCTGCCCAACAGAACCAGAAGACACTTGGACACTGGGATTCATGCAATGGACAGCGGGTTGAGAATGCTGGTGTTGGAATTGCAGTCTTGGAGACATTGATGCATCCTCGCCACTGTAATCGAGCTCATTCTACAAGAGCAAGAGAGTTTTCATACAAATTTCAAGGCATTTTGATCGATTTAAAGTTAATCCTAATAAAACAACAATAACCCAACATAAAAGAAACCTGCTATATGCCTGCTGCATGTGAGGTTTATAGTAAAGCATCTGAGAAATATTTTGCCCACTAGCATTCACATCATAATTAAAAAACACAACTTGTTTCATTGACTGGGAAGGGCATCAAGAAATTTTATGACCCTGAGTTTTTGGCATAGACTCAGATTTAGTCAACTCGGTGCCCTTTGAGTTGAGTTTAGCAGGGCTAGGCTCATCTAGTCAAGTACTTTTACCAGTAAAAACCATTATTCAGCCTAGCACAGATGTACATTTGGCTCCTGGGAAATACAACATCATCGAAACAATTAATCACTAAATTGATTGATTGGAGCTCATAACTCATAAGAAATGCTCTAGGAGATCATCAAATCATCAGCTTCATCATATCATCATCATTAAAGCCATATCCCCATCAATCAGGGGTTTGAAATTGTGAGTTCTACTTTCCCACACAACCCTAAATACAGCCATGTTTTCACTAGCAGGCAATGATATAATTAAAGAAAAGATTGTAGGAACTGGCAGCCGGTCAGATCATGATTGTCATGGTGGGATTTATTTTATTTTATTTTTTAAAATTAGTTCTAGAATAAGAATGCTTGGTTTCTCTCACTGTGCTCTCCTTGCCTTCTTGTTGTATCCCTATCAAATCTAGGTCATGACGTCCAAAAATTAAAGATGAACTCATGAATTGCAACAGTAGGATACTCATTTCTGATTTGGTTTCATTTTCATGACAGTTGTCCATCATCTCAGGAAACAATGAATACTTCAATACAGTAGTAAAAGCTACTATATTTAGAACAAAATGTTGGCCAATTGGAAAACAATACATGTGAAAAAATGGGTGTAGCAGAAATGAGAATGTCAAGATAAAATAAAAAATGAGCACATTTGAGAGCATTTAGGGGCAACATCAATAAATGATAAATTAAGAGATTAATTTGAGATGGTTTGGACATTCCAACGCAAGTCAAAAACGGTGCCGATAAGGAGAAGTCTCTCTATGCAAGTTGATGGTCCCTTGAGAAAAAGGGGTAGGCCAAAAAGGATAGGAAGTAATAAGGATATATGAAGAAGAACAACCCATTCGAAGATTTGGCCCAAGATAGATAGGAATGGTGGAAAAGAGTACATGTAGCTGAACCCCAACATAGTTGGGATAAGGCTTTAATGATGATGATGAGGTTTATTTGCATGGCACATCCTCACCCCCTTGTGGGGCCCACCCCAAGCCATGTCAATTTATGGGGTAAGTGGGGACTAAAAGATCTCAGTGAGATGTACATGTTGCAAATTTCAAATATGTTAGGTCATCCTAACCCCTCAGTCCATGGCCTCAAGATTAATTGTTTTAGATAGCATCATTCTTTTATAGTTTCAATACAACAAAGAGTAATAGTTGAATGAGTGTCAAATTAGGGATGGTGACAACTTAGAGAGAGAGAGAGAGAGAGAGAGAGAGAGAGAGAGAGAGATGGGATCATAGTAGTGAGTGTGTGAGGGGTTGAATTGACTGTAGGGGGTCCCATGTGCTAAAGAAGGGAGGGTGTACACAGATGGTGCTCACTTGAGGATTTTCTTATATATATATATGATATGGAATTTGCTCGTCTGCACCTAGCATGCACGGTGGGGCCGACTTTATCACGAATCCAAATGTCATGGATCCCATGTAGCTGTATCGATTTGTATGCATGTAAGCTGCGCACAGAGGATGACAAGGCGTTGATAATTTTATATATACATATATATATAGAGAGAGAGAGAGAGAGAGAGCAAAAAGAAAAAGAGAATGCAATAGGATTGTGAAAAAAAAATTATGCTGTAAGGAAATGGCTAGCTGACAAAACCTGCAAGTAGGCAACTAAATCAGCTCCGGTCACTCTTGATCCTTCCTCATGTTGTCTCAGCATCCAGTTGTATAGTTTTTCCTGCATGGACGGATTCAAGTAACAAATCTATCATCAGACTCATGGTAAAAAGAAATTCTCTCCTTTTTTTTTTTGAAGACTCCAATTTTGTTTTTCAATGATACTTTACTGGTTAAAGTCAAATAAAAGTGAAAACAAAGAGAACAAGAGAAGCAGGAAGAAACAAGAATAGCTAGAAGCTTTCGAATTAGAAGCATCGAGAAAAAGAAAGAGGGAACAAAACAAAAGGCAAAACAGCTGAAAGCCTCCAATCAGCAACTCAACCAAATTGACAAGCTATGATGCATGGATACTTCAAAACAAGCAACGTATCGTATTGTATCGTATCCAATACATCACTTTCATGCATAAAATCTGTGTTCTCGCCGTGTCCACACTGTATCCATGCCAGATCTGGGCATCATAGCTAACAAGTGTCAAACTGAAATGCAGAAATCTAATGGTGAAATTCCAAATTCAAAGTTACTGAAAGCATACCTGAATAATCAAAGAATAACAATGTTTTGATCAAACTTGTACACCAAAAACAGTAAACAGAGATTCTATTAATACTGAGAGTTTCATTCCCATGAGGAGTGAATTCATTCCTACTACAAGATCTAAGGAATGGAATATTTGAGTCCACTACAACATCTTAGAAGTGACTCGCTCGCTCCAAGTAAAAGATAAAGTAGTTATATAACGCAAATAGAAGCGAAAAAGACACGCAAGGTTGAAAGCTATGGAAGATTGTAAACATTTGTAAAGCTCTCCTCATTGAAAGAGGAATATTTGTTGGAGTGTTCGTGTGGGTGACACTTGAAATTCTTCCAGCATACTGCATGTCCCTATTAATGATTCCATTTTTTGTGGCAAACAAGTTGGAAAGAATCCGAGGGAATTTCATATGGGAAAGGGGAATGGAAAAGAGGAAATATTGTTTGTTAATCAAGTGAGGTGGTGAATGGATAAACCCCAAATTGGAAATGGTGGTCTAGGATCAAGTTGGAGGTTTAAAGGGTCCAGTCAATACTGCAGGGGATGAGTCAAGTTGGAAGGGGAGCCTCTTAAAAAAAAAGGGTGGATTCCAAAGAGGGGCAGGGATGCAGTCCATTTTCTGGAATATATTCGGACAGGAGTCTCCACGAAGAGTCCAATTTTCAAATTTATTTAGGGTCGCCTCACTAAAACTGTTTTGTTAAATAATTATGGTAACAGTTGGGAGTTTGGTTTGGGGAGTCATGTACAAAAGAAAGTTTTCATTAAAAAAATGGAGTAATTGCTGTCTTTTAAGTCTTCTAACAGATGCTATTGTTTGCAGGCAGTAGTGATTCTGGATTTGGGAACAATTTCCCATGGAAAGTTCATGGCTAAGCCTTTCCCTAAAGCGTACGTTTTCAAATTCGTCATTTGCCCACTTTGATTCATATTTTTTGGCAGCATATTGCACCACCAAGAGTAGAGGTGTTCTGCTTGCTGACTGTTGCAGGCAAGGTGTCTACAGTGGATAATTTGAGAAAGAAAGGTATCAGTGATTCCAGCATTTCAGAAAATTGTGCTTTATACAAGGAGAAGAAATCTATTGATCATACATTCATCCATTGTGCAATCATAGATTTGGAGTCATTTTCTACCATAATGTGGTTTGAACTTGAATTTCTAAAAGTCTACAGAGAGGTGACTGTAACACAGCTTGCTCCTTCATAAAAGGAAAGGATGTGATGTATATTGTTACTTGAAATTTTTTGTCTATAAGGAAGGAGAGAATGAGATGGTCTCTAATGGAAGGAAATTTATTTAGAAGAGTTTTTTTAATGGTATTTCTTTAGAAGAGTTGTCCAAATGTTTTTTTTTTTAAATGGAAGAGTTATCCGATTGTGATTAAATCATGAATGCAGATATGGGCATACCCTAGGAGGGATTTGTCAAACTTAAAAAGGCTAATGACTTTACCAACAATTGGGGTACAGGAACGAAGAGTGGGACATCCGAGGCAAATAAGAAGACAAAGTGCGATCATCCTCCTTTTAGAGCCCGTGAATTCAACATGGCTGGAACAATAGAAGGCAAACCAAGTCCAACACGTACTGACAATGCCTTAAATAATCACAAGGGAGATATTTAATCATAATCTCCAATTTCTTTGGTGTCTATTTGTTTAGCACAAGTAGTAAAGGTGGAGTAAAAGTAGGATTGTGATGTGATGTTTTTTACTTCACCATGTTTGATGGAGAAAAGTGGAGTAGAGAAGTAAACTGATGATGTAACACCACTCACCCTTTACTCTTCTACATGCCTCTTTTTTTTACCCACAAAAATGTGTGATACATTGTGGCGTAGTAAACTTCATGACAAAATTGTTTTTTAATTTACACTCTCACTTATACTTTACATCATATTATCTAAACAAGGATTTTACTACACCCTTACTTTTTAATTAATATACTTCACTTTTACTTTATCCATGATTTGACATACATCTCCCCTGTACTCCTCTACACGTGTAAGTCAAAGAATCCTTGGAATCTGAGATCTAGATCATCAGGGAGGCACTGAGAATTCTTAGATATCTTTCAGTGTATTCGGGTCATAAGAGAACGGAAAAAGATTCTTCAATGCCATATCATGGGGCTCAAGCTAAAGGGATGTTCCATGGCTACTTTATTTTTATCATAGTTGAACGCATGTGAAGGTGAACCTTCTTCACAACCCAAGGAGCACCAATTTGGTAGCTGATTCATTGGCAAAAGGTGTTCTTTATGATGACATATACTTAGGTCCCATGTTATAAAATTTCATTTTCCAGTTGGTTTGTGGTTTTCTTGTGCTTTTCTTATGCATCTCTCATATCTTTTTATTGTTGCCTGTCATATTTGTACTCAAGTTTTCTTTCTCAATGAAATTTTACAGTTACTGCTTAAAAAGATAAACATGCAGAAATGCAACTACAGGAAAGTTATAATATAAAAAAAAAGGGCGGCCTAGTGCACGAGGCTCCCGCATAGCAGGGTTTGAGGAGGACAAGATGTACGCAACCTTATCTTCATTTTGGAGAGGCTGTTTCCGTGACTTAAACCTGCTCCTCCAGGATGCTTGGTAAGCCTTTACCGTTGAGCCAAGCCGCCCTTCTTAGGAAACTTATAATATAAATGTTCAGATTAATGAAAGGTCGAGTTGATTGGACATCAATAGCTACAAGTTAAAGAAAATAGCAGTTCCATTACACAAATGCAAGAGAATTCATAAAATACAAGTAAAAAAAGAACTTTAAGATGAAAAATGTAGTGGATGACTTGAGAATGCAGGAGAGCTGCATCAAACATATCAATACCGATGAGAATTTTAAAGATCATGGAAGAATTCCATATGTTTTTAGTTAAGAAGTGCCAAATTGGATAGAATGTTGAGCGACAATGGTAGGGTTCTGCATGTCTTCGCTAAGAAGCATTTACTTAAAAAAAGAAAATTCCACCGGTCATGGTAGAACTGAAGCTTATATTTTTATAACATGCACAAGTAGAAGATGCCAATATTAAGTTATGATATATAAATAAAAGTTTTATCAAAAATTCTGGAAGACGTTAAACCACTGGGCTACTGTTTAATGTTACGAACTTGGAAAGTAACTCCTGCTCAACAACTTTTGCATACTATGACTATCCTCCTGTGCTTGGGAATTTCCTTTTGATTTTTTTTCTCTACACATAATGATGAGACTACCATATCTCCATGGGGCTCTTTCCTTTCCCGACTCTTTAGATGTACCACTTGTCCAAGGTGCTCGGTAGAAAGTAGGAACTACTGACCTCCGCATCCACCAAACCACGGCAGTAACCTTCTACTAATGAGAGATAGTGTAAACTCATTTCAATTCTGTAACAATAAATTTGAAATCAATGTTGGCAGCATAAAGATTCTTTGAATATCAGACTCATTCACCGTCCTCTCAATTTCATAAGAAGACATTTGTAGCTGAACTAAATGATTTGCTACCTAAACAAAATATCTACATTGAAATGAAGTACACTAGCAAATTAGAAAGTGTATCTATTATTAAAGTGTTTCTACCAACAAGCAACAACATTACCACTTCTGTCATCATAATCATCAAATCCTTACCCCTTCTATCAGATTTAAAAGGTCAGTGCCTTTATCAACTATTCTTCTTATCCCACTTTAAGGCTATGTCTCTCTAGTACACCACAATCCAATTTGTAACTTTGGGATGTTTCCTTGTCCTTCTATAAAAACTTCCAGTATTAGTCCATCATACTAGCAACACAATAAATCTTTTCCATAGGCGGTTTATGGTCTTCTATGTGCATGGTCAAACCATCTCAAATGGCATTATAAAATTTCTTTTTTTATTGGAGTCAACTGTAGCATATTCACTCTTATTTTATCATTCCTAACTCTATCACAATTCCTCTCCACTTGTCCTGTTGTTTCTTCATAGACAATAAATAGCTCTGCACAATAGTCAGCAATGTAGATTTAATTACTGACTCACAAAAATGTCTAAACCATAGTTGCATTGGGCAGCCACACAGTGGTCCACCAGTTTGTCTCCACTTAGCCCATTATGCAGTAATCCTGTTGCAATATCCTCCTTATGCCCTGCTTTTTCACCTATGGTTGTTCCTAGACTTCATTGCTGTCCAAATCCTACGATTTGTACCAAATCCTAAGGACAAAAATTCGTATCTATGCAACGAATCCTATTTGCAAATGAATCTCAAGATTGAGGTGTAAATTTTACATCGAAACTTTTTTCATCAAATCTTACGATTCAAGCAATTTGATTGAGTGAGAATAGCCGCAGCCAAGAGGTTAATATTAACAATCTTTTACTTTTGCCTTTCTTTCATTTCTTTTTGTTTGTTAGTGTGTCTATTTGTAAAAGGTTATTTGGTGGTTAAAGAAACCCATTATTAAGCATTTTTGCGATTTTGAGGAGGTTTTAGCAATGAATAAGGAACAAGTTCTCAACCAAAGCTTTGAATTTTACATATGGAGTGCTTTACTATATTTCTTTTCTTTCCCAGTTTCTTCTTCATTAATCTTTAGGAAAATAAGGAACAAGTATTCAACCAAAGTGTTTGATTTTACATATGGGGTATTGTACTATATTTATTCTCTTTCCTGGTTTCTTCTTCATTAATCTTTAGGAAACTTCCTAACATGTACAATCAATGATTTGAACTTTATTTTTTATTTTATTTTTTTAGTTAAAACGAAAAAGAAAAAATATTGGAACTCGTTTATTTTTCCTAGTAACATTGACATCTTAAACATATTTAACTATTTACAAATATAATTATGATATACTAAGAATGTTAATGATGTTATTCCTATGACTCAAAGTATTATTTGTCATTTAATTTATGTTGGTATGAATGAAAATATTATGAATAACTATTCTTTGTTTTTTTTTTCTGTTAAAGTTTTTGAATTATTTTTCACTTTTATAAGAAAAAAAAATCCTACGATCTTTGATATGATTCACGATGCAGTTTGATTCGTCCCCTTGAACAATTTACAATATGTATATGGGGAATTCAACAAAATGCCCCATTTAAAAAGGGGCATTTTTGCCACTCTTAATTGGTCCAATTAACCAATGCCACATCATAAATGGGCTTTGAATGAAATGTGACATGGAATGCTTTAAATAAAACAAGCCATGAGCATAGTTGTCAATTCTATTCAGGTTTGACCTGTAGTGGAGCTTTTTGGCATTTCAGTTAATTCCGGTATTCCATTTCGAAAAAGACACGCTTAAAAAATGAAAACAAAAATATAAAAGAATACCTAAATTTGAAAAAAGAATTGAATAATAAAATAATACTAAAAATGATACTTGCATCACTTAAATTAAACTACACGTTACAATTGCTCATATTCTACTCATTTACTACATATGAACGGAAGTATGCAACCTTAGCTGGAATGGGCATAATTGGAATCGGAATTGGGACCGGAACGACCGAAATTGGGACAGGAAACTTTTAGAGGTTCATTCTGACATTCTGTTCCACCCAAGGCCAATACCAAAACGTTCTAGCCAGTCCTAGCCGAAACTGAGAACTATGCACATAAGCCATGAATGTGACATTGGACATTCCAAAGTACCAAGTATGAGTCGTTGAACTTCTTCTCAACTTCCCAACACCATCTTTGAGCTTCCTTGATTAAAGTAACTGCCTTGACTAAAATTGGGCCCAAGTGAGCTGGATTGTACAAGCAAACCACTGGATGAGCATTCTCCAACAACGTATTGAGAAACACTATGATGCCAAAAAATAAAAAAGGATTGTAACTTGTATGTGAGCTGTATCCACAATTCCATATGCACCTGCCCGTAATACGTGGTAGGGATAGGTTTGAAATTTGTTTAATATGCATTTATGTTAATCCTCAGAGAGAGTCTTAGCGAGAGAGAAAGTAGGAGACATTTTAGGAACATTTATTAGCCTTTTTAGAGAAAAAAAAAAAGGTAGAAGTCAACTAAGCAATTCATTAGCTCATTTATTCTCATTAGCCTTTTCTCATTTTTTTTGTTATCAATGCAAGTATACATCAAAATGCATCTCTTGTTTCATTCGTCAAAAATGTAGGGACGCTTTTCTTTTGAAACTGCCAGGGAGTTTTCTTGTACAACCCTATTGTATATATATATATGAGGAATTCTCAAAACCACCCCGTTTCAAAAGGGGCATAAACGCCCCTTGTGACTAGTCCAATTAAATGATGCCACCTCACACTCTAGTTGTAGAAAACAAATTCAACATTTTCTGAATAGGAGTTTATAGAGGAAATTGGAAAAGAATTATTAAGAGAAACAGAGAGCATTTAATCTCCTCTTTTTTCTCATCTCTCTTCCAACAACACACCTCTAATTTCTCTCCCCTCTCTTCTGGTCCACAGCCCTATTTTGCTCTCCAGTTTTTTTACTACACCCCTCATAATCTATGATGTAGATGCCCTTCAAAATTATAATAAAATCATTTTTTTTCAACTAGATAATCAAATTCATTATCATCACGACAGATGGGGCCACAAATCTTTTTGTAAATGACCCACCAAATATTTTGTTTAGATTTTATCTTTCCTTTTAAAGAGTCTTGGTTGCAATGAACTATTGTATCTTTCCTATGAGTGAGTGGATGGACAATTTATAGAGAGAGGACCCACATAGAGAGTGAGAGAAGGATAGCAGCATGCTTTGGAGGGGTTGTTTCGTTGAGTGGAAGAGGGGAACCTAAGAAGCACGGATACAGACATGGGACACGAATACGACACGACACGGACACGATGATATGACAAATTCTAAAAATGTAGGATACGGACACGGCTAGGGCACAGTAAATAATAAATATATATTTTTTTATATATAATCATAAAATTAAAGAATAGTTATATTTTTAGCTAAATTAAGAAGTCTAATGTCACAATTAATAGAAAAAAAAACATAACTAATACTAGAAAAGTAAAAAATGATGAAATTAGCAAAAAAGAAAAAAAAACTAGAACAAAGCGTAGCCAAAAAAAGAAAAAAAAATTTTTTTGGAAAATTTCATATTTGGTCTGAAATTGTTCTTCAATTATTTATGAAATTGTTCTTGAATTATTTATGAACTTTTGAAACTTCATTTAACACTTTTTTTTATAATAATAGGCTTTGGTCACATTCAACTATAAAAAAAAAAAAAAAGAAAAAAAAAGAGGGATTTAAAAATTTAAAATAACCTTGCCGTGTCCTGATGTGTCCCTACCGTATCCCCGCCATGTCCCGCTGTGTCCAAATTTAAAAAATTAAAAAAAATAATAGCAGACACACTTTGTGGCGTGTTGGATGTGTGTTCGGCCGTGTCCTTGTCAGTGTATGACATGGACACAGGGACCCCTCCCTAGGCGCGTGTCCGTGTTTCCTATAGGGAAACTATAAAAAGAGAGAATGAGGAGGGAAGGTAGAAAGATGGAGAGAAAAATAGAAAGAATAGAGGAGAAATGTTTTGGAGGGGTTTAATGAGAGAGAAAAAAGAAGGAAGTAAAATACAAAGAAGGAGCTATATTTGAGTTTCATAACTTCCAGTATGACAAATCCATATAAGCAAGGAGAGTCTGATTCTCTTATTTGTTGAAGTATCAGGGCATTTCCCTTTGTAAAACATCTAGGGCATTCTTTCCCTCTCCACACACACACACTAACTTTTAAAAATTTCCCTCTTCACAAGTCCAAATCTGAAACTCATACAACTTTTCCTTACCACTGGATTGAAATTATAAGAAAATGATGCCTCCAAAATCATTAAATTTCAGGGCCATTGATCAAAGGGTTAGGATGATATTGGAGTCCAAATTTTGCATATAGGTAGGTCTCATATAGATCTCTCCATCCAACAGACTTCCATGATCATCATGCATCCCGGTGGGTCCTACTAGGAAGGGTGTTTTCCAGTGTTGCCTACCACCACACACATGCACATATATATATGAGACTATTCAAAATAACCTCCTTTGGATTTACGATTTTATGCACTTCCTGATTCAGTGCTTAATCATTAAGCCAAAGATCCCACATGTATGAAACCATGAGGTGCTTCAGACGATATTTTGTTGCATATTCGTTTTCTTGACAAGAGCCTGGAGCACAGTTTGAGGGTGTTTGGTGGTCCAACCAGAAGGTTGCGGTTTGAGTCATGTCATCATTCAAAAATAAAGTCAATGCTAGGCCCCATAAATACCATTTGGTCCATCCCATATCAAGTTTTGATCAATTTCAAGCATGCCTATTGCAAATTCAACATCCATCCCCTATCAAATTTTGATGAATATCATACAAGCTTATTGCAAATTCAACATCTAAACAAAGCTTACGTCTTCATTTTGCATCTCATCTCAATTTCAACAAATGTATCAACCAAATGCATCCATAAATTTAATAGCATAAACCCCCACAATCTCAAAGGCAACTCTTCCACAAATTGATTGATACTAAATTATCCAAGTTGTTACAACGGAACAACCTTTTGATCACACAGCTTGGTTACAACTAGTTCCCTCTACACCTAGTTTGCCTTCATGAAGATTCACTTTCACTAGTCAAACCAATAGGAATAATGGACACACAAACACTAAATGAAATCGCTGCGCCCCATAAAAAGAAATCAAGAGCAGCACAACAATTAAAACCAAAAAAAAAGGAAGAAAAAAGACAAAAAAGTTCCCCAATTCAAGAACAATGAACTATAAAAAAAACCCAACAAAAAAAAAAGATAAAAAAGAACAAAAGCAATCCATTACAGAACCAAACTAGCACCCAAAAGAGAACTGTCAAATCACATCTTAGGAAAAGGACCCAATCCACATCTCTAAACATGAACAAAAGGGGTCCTAAAGAGGAAACAACCAAATTGAATTGAACTGAGTAAGAAAAAAAAAAGACCACCCCATGTGAGAGAATCCAAAAACAAGGAAGACCCAAAAACCCAAAACCCCAATACAATCGAATCAACGGAGAAGGAAACGAACCAATCCATGACGTTCTCCTGCTTGGAAGGCGAGCTTCTGCTGGTTCATCGCTTGCGTGTAGAGTTGAGAGAGAGAATTCGCAGCGCTGCAGAAGGTGGAATGCATGGTCCGATCGACCTCATCGAGACGCGTCGCGTCGGATTTCCTCTTCTTCATCATGGTATCAAAAACCCTAGAAAAGCCTCTGCTTTTTCAACCCCAAATCCCTGCTTGCAGAAGCGCCCGGGAAGAGAGAGAGAGAGAGAGAGAGAGAGAGAGAATGCGTTATGCTTCCGTGGGAAAAAAAGAGGCCCGTTAAATACACTTGCTTTCTAGTGTGGCCCACCGTGGAAGGATCCTCAAAGATCATGGATTTCATCAATGAACACTTTATCCTATAAATGGCAGGGTCGGTCAAGAATTTGGGTTGGATTGGATTGGGTTGGGTTGAGCCAATGGTTGTTTAACACGGACTGATTGGTTACCCTTACTAAAAGAAATAATAGGGATGGATTGCGCAATGGGCCTACATATCAACCTACGGCCTTGGTACGATGTTTTTTGAAATTTCATACTGGAATTTTCACCTCAAATCTCTGGTCTGGATCTAATCGGGTCCATCAAAGTTGGGCCAGGTTTCAGGTGTTTCTGTTTAATTGGTGATGAGTTTTGGCCCACTTTGGATCTAGCCCCTTTAGATCCATGTGAATGTTGGAGCTAGATTCAGCCTAGCGTTTCGAACCAATTTGTGAAATGTTATATCCCTCTGTTTGTTCGATACATTGGCACCCAATTCTTTTAAGAAGGGGCTGTTTTAATAGTTTCTAATGGATGAAGAGTGAAGGATAAAGATCCAGAAGCGGATCGACTATCCAATTTCAAAATCAAGTAGGAAAGGTAAAGATACTAATTTTAAATATCAAGTCTGAAATATTTATTTACCAAGGGCAACTTTTTTTTTACGAGAATTGAAATATTATTAAAAGGTTCAAAGGGCAAAAGCAAACACAAAGACAAGCGAAGTATTGTAGGGGTCGTTGGGCTACACTCCTCATCATCGTCATCAAAGCCTTATCCCAATCATATTAAGGTCGGCTATATGAATTCTATTTTTCTATTCCGTTCTATCTTAGGCCAAATCCCACTACAAGAAAAAACCTTTTTGTCAACGCATTTATACGTTGGCAAAGGTTAGTATTTATGTTGCTAAACACATTCTACAACGTAATTGAGTGCGTTGCCAGCATGTTGCCAAAGCCTCTTCAATAAAAGTATTCCGCAATGCAAGTTGACTGCGTTGGGGAAATATAACTTTTCAGCAATGTAATATGCGTTGCAAAAATACATTGCTGAATCATTTTAAATGTTGCCAAAAGATGGTATGTTGTAGAAATTAGTTGGCATATACCAACGTAATAGGTGCATTGGCAAAAGCTTTGAACCTTTGCCAACGCATGTGGAGCGTTGGCAAAAGTCCACTTTCCGCAACGCACGCGGCACATTGGCAAAAGTTTACTTTCTGCAACACACTTGTCGCGTTGGCAAATGTTCACTTTTCGCAACGCATGTGGTGCGTTAACAAAAAAATTACTTTCCGCAACACATGCGGCGCGTTAGCAAAAGTTCACTTTCTCCATATTACGTGATTCGTTGGCAAAAGTCCACTTTTTGCAACGCACCTGGCGTGTTATTAAAAGTCCACTTTCAGGAACGCAATATCTGCGTTGGCAAAAAAAAATTTTCCTCCCCAACAAAAACAACTGCGTTGGAAAAATTATTACATATCATGTGGGCATATTCAAAATTTGCTTTTGCCAATGCCACTCTTAGCATTAGCAAAGGTATAACATCACACCTAATATTTTTTAATTTTTTATACACAACCTGTATTCATATAAACTCATTGCAATTGAAAATAATTTCTCAATCTCAAATATCAAAATAAAAAACGAACTTCAATGTTCATTCATAATGAAATTCATTCAAACCTCAAACATTTGTATTTATTATAAAATTATATCCAATTCAATTTCAAAACATACCTCCCTCAAATATCAAAATAAAACAAGATAAAATAAAAATATTCAAATAGTATCTAGACAATGTGTTAAATTCAAGCAGATTCTCTCTTTCTCTCTCTCATGTTTCATCAAAGCTGCCATGCATTCCATGATGTCGCTCATCCATCTGTGAAAAAAGAAAAAAGAAATGCATCAAACATATTTTCAAGCACATTTCAAGTATAATATACATGCAGAAACTTTAGACTGAGATTAGAGAAGCCATTGGAGTTTTTAATCAAGCAACTCAATAAATATAAATACATGTTTAATTATGAACTAAAATAGAAATTCTAAAATTGATGTATTAAAATTCATACGATAAACATTAATTTACTAACCAAGAAGGCTCGGCATGATCAGCTCCCGACAGGCTTGCCCCACCAGGTGATGATGTTGAAAAGAATCATGCCGATTGTAGGGCCTCCATTGCCTAGCCTGGAAAGCCGCGAATTCTTCAATTCTTTTATTTGCAACTTCAACCTGCTCTTCGAGACTCTGCACCTCATAATCACGTGCTCGAGTGTGAATGACACTCCTAGAGGACGAGGGCTTTGGTCCGACCCCAATTCCCTTCAAGTACCCCGAACTCGACCCAAGCATCTCAATCGACATCTCCTCATCGCTCATCGGGGCTGCACCGGGCTGTGAACACCTATCTCGCAACTTTACCAATTCGTCCTGTTTTTTTTACAAGGAATTAACAATTAATTATATTAAGAAATAATATTATTACCATCTAAATATATTAAAAACCAAAGTAAAAAAGTGATAACCAATATTACATATGTAATATGCTATAAGCACGCTATAAACAAAATAGTTTATCCACTGCATTATAGCTAGTATCACAGGATTCTAGTGATGCACGTACACACACACAAACATTACATACATATATGATTTTCCTTACATTTTTTATTCACCCAATCATTCTTTGATTTACTCCAGTGGGAGTCTTTATAAAAGTCCACAAAGTGTGGCTTTTGGCCTCCATTCTCTGCCACCTGATTTTGTTAATTAGTTTTATGAGTAAGGTTATATGTAAGTATTATAATCTAATTAACATTATTTTTTGCAATTATCAAGAGTTAACATCACCATGATATGCAACATTGATGGAAAGGACCTTGACCCGCATACATGATTGTAGGGCAGAAGTGCACGTGATGCTTTAACTTTCTCTGACTTAGCCTACCAAAATTAAGGAAAAAATAAAAAAAGTTAGTAAATTTCAATCATATTAAATCTTAACTAATAGAGATTCACGATAAATAGCTTAGTGACATATATAACACATAGATATTACCTTCCACTTCTCATCAGTCCATACATGATCGATCATGTAGTTCCAATACTCTGGCTTAACGTTATTAGGCGGTTGAGTTTTGGGTCAACACCTTTTTCCAACATATTCTTATACTTAAAGTGCAAGCTGCACTTCCAACCCCTATATAATGTTTGACATTTTTATCAACTGCCACTTGTACTTTGGGATTAGTTGTGTAATCCTTTATCTCAAACTTCTCCTACAAACATAATATTAGTGTATTAATACCTATTAAATGATACAAATTAATGTTATTAGTTAATTAATAAATTTCAATTACTAAAGCTCGTTGTATGATGGCCACTCTAAGTGAACTATTAATATCAGTCTATGTATTGATGCCCTATAGCGACGCTACCCCTCTAATCTTTTTGCCAAGCTCCATAGCAAAAGAAGGGCATTAAGCCCTACTGGCACATTGCAATCATTTGGGAACTCCACTGGGAGTTTTTTACCTGATCATGCTACAAGCCTCTCAGTCCTCCTACCTTTTGTCGGGCCTTATACAGATCTTTTGGTCGAGCTTGAGGCTGTAAAGACAAAATTATTGTTTAAGCTTGTATGCATAATATATTAGAGTAAGATAAAAATTATAAGCGAAGAACATTAGATTCTTACCTACACTATTGGCCTAGGTAGTTGCTGTATTCACTAAAGGTACATGTTGGGTTTGTGCAAGGTGGGACGTGCCAAAGGAGCATGTGGGGTCTGTGCAGGTTGGGATTGTACCTCCGCAATTAGGGACTGTGTGGGCATAGAAACTAGTAGATGACGAGCCGATTGGCGTTTGGCAATCATCGATGTGACCTGAAAGAAAAGAAACTAGCAGATTATGTGTACATATATCACTAATTACCAATAATCAACATATTATGGGTACAATATCACTAATTATCAATAATACAAAGAAGTGTATACCACACTAGTTAATTATTGGTAAATATAAAATCAGTCTTAAATACACACTCACACACATTACCTTTTTCATTTGAGATCCAAAACACTTATCATCACCACCCCTACCATACTCTTCATCATCCTCACTGGAGTAACTCAAGCCTTCCTCACCCTCTGACGGACTTTACTCCTCATCATCTTCCTCCACCATATTTCTTTTTCTCTTGTTCACTGAATTTGTATGGGTGATCTTCTCAACAGACGCCTCCCAAGAATTTGCTACCCTATGCAGCCCCAAAGCTTTAAATCTCATTTGATTTTCTGCAATGGTAGCCATTTTTTCTTTTTCAATATCTGACATCTTCTGCCTCAAAGACCCAGGTTCGACCCATAATTTTTCATTCTTGGACATTTTAGCAAATACTAGTTACTGAAAAATGATAAAAACATGTATAAATAGGCAACTAACATCAAAATCTGATTAAAAATAAATGTTAGCATATATTTAACCATCTACATAGCTTACCGGTGAGAAAATATCGGCATCAATATATTTGTAACAAATATGGAGTCAGAAACTGAATAAAGGTAAATAGCAAATTTTTAGAAGTTAAGCTGAATAAAACATTTATCCATATGCAAACGACAAATTTATTAAAAACATTTATCCATATGTAAAGGAAAATAAATACTACATATCGCATTCTAAATCGGAATCTATATCCGAATCGGAATGCCTTTGTTAGACATCTTCTTCATCATCTACATTCTCTGTCATTGTTTCATCCTTGTTATCACTACGGTCCATCATTTGTGCATCACCAATATGTACTTGCTTGAATGCAAAACCTTATTTCTTGGAATAATTTCGGGATCAATACCATTTTTACGATATTGAATATGAGTATCTTCAGTGAAAATTTGGACAACCCCGGTTGTTTCTTCCTACTGGTATGTATCATTGTGTTCGGATACTTCTGCTAAGTTACATTCATCACCATCCAACTCTGGTATATCCCAAAATCCTCAATGTCAGACTCATTGTACGACTTGCCAATTTGTACCTAATTTTGTATCTTTAACATAGAAGACTTGCTGTGCTTGACTTGGTAAGACAAAGGGATCACTTTGATACCACTAATTTCTGATATTAACACCTGTGCAATCGACATCTGTTTGTATTGTTCTCCTACTATCGGTCTTGAACCATTCACATTGGAACAAAACAACTTTATGCCCATACAAGTATTTCATTTTCCAAACTTTACATAAGTATCTATCGAAGTCAATCGTTTGTCCTTTATGGTCGCCTTGTACAACCAACCCACTATTTTGGGTTTTACGACGATTGTCTCAATCTCTAGTATGGAATCGGATTCCATTAGAAATGCAACCCAAATAAAGATTGACTACTGCATCGGGACCGTTTGCTAATGACAAGAGGTCATCGGTTGCTTCTGGTGACCCTTGCGACCGTATTTGATTCATATGCATCAACAACATATAGTAGATATATTAAGTTACTATGAAGTCAAGCATAATTGTAACACTCCGACCCAGCTTAATGCGGTTTAACGATTAAGTAATGAAATTTTGGTACTTTTTATAGTAAATTTATGTTAAGTTCGTGGTTTTCTGCTTTTGAGATTCGTTTCGGGTCATAGGGGAAGGAATTGAGTTGAGTTAAACTTGGTTTGAGCAGTCTTGAGCTATTTTTCATAATTTTTGATTTGCTACGAGTTCGTCATTTATACATCATCTTGGTGTTAACACGTGTATTTCGTCGAGCTCGTCAACTTCCGTAACTGGCTCGAATGCAAACGAGGTCGTTTATTTCCGTTGGACCATTAATTGACTCAAACTGTAATTCTTCCGAACTGTCAGACTTCTCTGTAAATTCAGCCAAATCCTTATCTTATATAAGGATAACCACCGTCTCTCGCTCTCTCCCTCTCTCATTTTGTTCTCCTGCATGCCAGCTCTCTCTCTCTTTCATTTTCTTTTCCCTTCCCCTCCTCTTCATCCTTCCTTTTTTTCCTTACTGTCTTTCTTGCTTTTACCGTAGAGCAATGGGGAGAAAGTCTTGTGTACCGGCTGTTTGCCTTCTCGTTGGGTTCACCGGCATCGTCTCTACATGACGTCTCACTCGTCTTTTCTTTCTTCTTTCTTATCTTCTTGTCGTGGACAAGACTCTTTCCCCCTTCTTCCGGTTCATCTCTAGTAAGTATTCGTGTCACGGTCTCCGTATGAGTTTTGAGCGTGGTTACACTGCATGCACCCATTTCTTTTGCTTACCCTTGACATGCATGACGTTAGGAAGTGCTTCTCCAGGATCATTGGGCCTAAGAACTACTCAATTAAGGGAAAAGCTCATTTATGGCAAGTATAAGTACAATAGGGATAAACACATGTTGGTATATGTTGATTTTGTGTTTTTTTTACTCTCTCTCGAATGTGTAGTGGTTTAATAGCCCATGAGTATTGTATAAATGTGATACACGTTGTTTTTGCGAATAAAAAGCATATACTACAGGTACTCTATTTTGCACAGAACCCAGTTGTCCGACCGATCGGACACTCCCAAAACCAAAATTCAACTGATCGGGCTACAGAACCGACCGGTTGGTTCTGATACATTTTTGCTCCGAAAGATTCAGGGTTCAACTGAGTCCTAGGCTTACTCATTTGCCTTTTCTTGTCTTTTTTACACTATGGGACTTTTATGCTACCTTTTAGGTTCATGATGAGACTTGATAGTGCCTTCCCCATGGACTGTTCACCCATGTACCATGCCCAACAGATTACTTTAATGCATGATTGGTCTTGCGGGCTGTGACATATTCATGTGCAATGTCCATTTGTTAAGCACCTCCCCATGGGTGTTGGTTTAAGGGACTTCGATACACGTTGACTGATATAGTGCAACACTCTCAAAAGGAATAATTGTGTATCGAATAACTTAAAACTACATCATCATGCACGGTTAATAACAATGGACGACTACGATAGGGTTGGCTAGTAAAATATCGTGATTCTTGCAAATACCGATTTGCATAGTATATTGAGTTCAGTTTTGCCCTCTTATTCACATGGTAAGTGTTCTGCGCTGAGGCAACGATTAGACATTCCCTTAGGGCTCTATCAATGTAAATCCAGGGCAGGAACAGCTGCCTTTCATGCTTTTTGTCTTGTTCCTTGTTCACCTTGTAATGGTTTAATTGTACTTGCATAGGATTGACCCAACATGATGCGCGTGTTGTATTGTCCATAACTTATATGGTACTGAACTGTACTGACTGATATTGATAAACCGATTGACTGATATTGATTGACGTGGATTATACCACATAACTGATTTTATTAGTCTGGCTCTACTCCGCCTTAGCCTCAGGATACCCGACGGGGTTGACTTTGGCGTAGACTGCTTGTTGCCTCTACAGAGTGCTCCTGTCCTGGGATTCCGGACCCCGGGAAACTAGAGACCTATGCGTACCCTGGCCCAGTCGATGGTGTTCTCATGCTGACTGCTATCGAAAGGGAGAATATGACAATTTGAGAAATTTTATATCCCTCTATTTGTTCAATACATTGGCACTCAATTCTTTTAAGAAGGGGCTATTATAATAGTTTTCAATGGATGAAGAGTGATGGATAAAGATCCAAAAGCGGATCGACTATCCAATTTCAAAATCAAGTAGGAAAGGTAAAGATAGTAATTTTAAATATCAAGTCTGAAATATTTATTTACCAAGGGCAACTTTTTTTTTACGAGAACTGAAATATTATTAAAAGGCTCAAAGGGCAAAAGCAAACACAAAGACAAGCGAAGTGTTGTAGGGGTCATTGGGGCTGCACCTATCATCATCATTAAAGCCTTATTTCAACCATGTTGGGGTCAGCTACATAAATTCTATTTCTCCATTCCAATCTATTTTGGACCAAATCTTTAAATATGTTAAACTTCAAATGTGATTCAATGACCTCCATCAATATTTTTTGCGGCCTGCCCCTACCTCTTAATGGGCCATCCACCTGTGTAGCCAAACTTTTTCTTACTAGTGTCATTACCAGCTGATGCTTAACATGCTCAAACCATCTTAAACGAGTTTCTCTAATCTTATCCCCTATTGGTGCTACCCTAAATGCTTTTGAAAGAGCTCATTTCTAATTTTATCTTTCCTAGTTTATCACACATCTACCTAAGCATTCTTATCTACGTTATATCCATCTTATGTATATGCATCTTCTTAATTAGCTAACATTCTGCTCCATAAGTCATAGCTAGTCTAACTACTGTCCTGTAAAATTTACCCTTTAATTTCATTGGCATTCGTTTATCACAAAGTACTCCAAAAGCTAATCTCCACTTCAGACATCTAATTTTTATCATATGCTCCACATATTCGTCAATCTCCCCATTCTTATTAATCATCGAGCCTAAGTACCGAAAAGAATTTTTACGTGGTATCTCATGGGTTTCAATTTTGATAGTGGTTTTAACACTTTGTATCTGTCTACTGAAATTGCAATCCATATATTCTGCCTTTGTACGACTTATTTTAAAGCCTCTAGATTCTAATACCTCCCGCCATCTCTCAAGTTTTGCATTTACACCATCTCTTGATTCATCCACCAATACTATATCATCTGCAAACAACATATACCATGGTACTTCTCCGTGAATATGCACAGTTAACTCATCTATAATTAATGCAAAGAGATAAGGGCTTAAGGCTAATCCCTAATGCAAACCTAGAGTGATGGGAAATCCACCTGTTTCTCCACATTTGGTTCTCATATGTGTTACTGTTCCTTCATATATATCCTTACAAATTTCAATGTAACCTCTAGGGACATTCCTTTTCTTCAAAACCCACCAAATTAAATCCCTCGGTACCCTATTTAGGCTTTTTCTAAATCGATAAAGACCATGTGTAGATTTTTCCCCTTTGCTGATATTTTTCTATTAATTGCCTAAGTGAAAAGATAGCTTCTATAGTTGATCTCCCTGGCATAAAACCAAATTGATTTTTAGCGATCTTGGTCTTCCGTCTTAGTCTTTGTTCCATTACTCTTTCCCATAACTTCATAGTATGGCTTATAAGTTTAATCCCTCGATAGTTGATACAATTTTGTATATCTCCCTTATTCTTATATATAGGTACAACAACGCTTCTTTTCCATTCATCCGGCATTTTCTTTGTCACAAGTGTCTTATTGAATAGTTTACATAACCAACTTGCCCTAACCTCTCATAAGCATTTCCAGACCTCTATTGAAATATCATCTGGGCCTGTAGCCTTTTCTGTCTTCATTCTTTTTAATGCTTCATTCACTTTCACCCCTCTAATTTTACAAAGAAAATTATGCTCTGGTAATGAAGTATCCTCTTTAACTCTTGTATCTCCCATGTGTTTTTCATTTAAAAGTTTGCTAAAGTATTCCTTCCACCTTTCTTTAATATCGTTGTTCTTCACCAGAACATTTTCCTCATTGTCCTTGATACATTTAACATGATCTAAGTCCATAATTTTCTTTTTTCTTATTTTTGAAAGTTTAAAAATATCCTTCTCTCCTTCTCTTGTTCCCAACCTATTATAGAAGTCATCGTATGCTTTGAACTTTGTACTACTTACTACTTTCTTAGCTTCTTTCTTTGCCTTCTTATACGGCTCAAAATTTTTCATACTCTTAGTCCCCTGCCAAGCTTTGTAGCAATGCCTTTTCTATCGAATAACTTCTTGAAGCTCCACACTCCACCACCGTTTTCTTTGTTAATATGTCTCTTTCCTTTTGATTCTCCAAGTACCTCCTTTACAACATTCCTAATGCAATTAACCATTTGAGTCTACATTACTGTAGTTTCTCTTTCAATATTCCATTCTCCCTTCTCAATCACTTTGTCCTTAAATATATTTGCTATTTCCCCCTTCAAATCTCTCCACTTTGTTTTAGGGTCCATTTTGTTTACTACTGCTCTCTTTCTACTTCTAATGCAAATATCTAAAACTCCAAACCTATGTTGTGTGGTCAAAATCTTTCCTATGATAACCTTGCAATCTTTACAAGCTAATTAGTCATGTTTTCTAACTAGAAAAAAGTCTATTTGACTCATATTACTCCCACTTTTATAGGTAATTAAATGCTCATCTCTCTTTTTAAAGTAAGTATTTGATACTACAAGATCAAATGCCACTGCAAAGCCCAAATAGTGTTTCCGAATTTATTTTTTTCTCCAAATCATTGCCCTTCGTGTTGGGACTGCACCCATGATGACTGGAAAAAAACCAAAAGACTTGATAGTTAGAAAAGGCATCTGCAAGCTCGTTAGCCGTTTTCTTACAGTAGTTGATGATCCAAGCATGGAAGTATTGCAGCAGATTTTCAATCTTCTTCCAAAGAGGCATAAGGGACCATTCAAAATTCTATTGATTTTTAAAGTTGGTAACCATGGTGAGACAGTTGCTCTCAATCTAGAGTCTTGACAGCTATAGTGATTTACAAAGTTTGAGACCCTTGTGGAGGGTAAGAAGCTTTGTTTCAAGCAGTTGTGAAGTAGTGGTTTGACCAGCAAAAGCGATGTGCATGTTACCTAAGCAGTCTCTGAGGATACCCCTTATACCCGCCTTCCTTGAAGAATGAACATAAGAGCCATCGAAGTTCAATTTTAACTATCCAGGAGGTGGTGGAAGCCATTTGCCCGGTTGAGTGTCATTGTTGGATCCAGGACCTGTATACATGTGGGTTAGATTCCATTAAAAAATAGATCTTATGACCTGAAATTTGACCTGTTTTGGGCTGTGGGGGTTGATTGGAAGATGCATTAGTTCCTTGTTTTCCACACATACTAGCTTACGGTTATTCAAACATAAAACTTTTGGAGATTTATATATTGCGAGAACCAATTCATGGTGGAGGTGAAGGATATAGGCTTGTGAGCCGAGCTTAGGAACATGGCCTAGACTGCTTTGGTGAAAGGATGCTGACAAAGAATATGGTCTACAGTCTCCCTCTTAGAATGGCAAAGAGGACAAAAACGGTTGATACCCAAATAAAAAACACTAAGCTTCTGCACAGTAGGGAGCTCGCCATAGAGGCACCTCCAAAGGAAGAAGACCACTTGTGGGGGGGATGGGGTGGATGTGCCACAGCTCTTTCCGAGGAAAGTGCGGGCTAGAGGGGGTGTCTTGGATTTCTAGAGCAATAGCCTTAATGGAGCACTTCCCTATTAGTTGGAAATTACTTGCACAATGTTTGAGGTCCACAACAAGGAGAGGGTGTCGATGGACCAGGTTCGCCCATTGACACTGTCAAGTCCCAAATTTTTATATTGGGTCATACCGGTTTGTCGGGTTTGAGTTGGGTTAAGAGGGTCAAATGGATTGAATTAACATAATTGGGCTTGAGTTATTGGACCCTTTTAGGCCAAAGGACTCTTTTTGAAATTTCTTAAAACACATTAGAAAGCAGGGAGCCCTTCCTTGTAATTTGGAAAAACCCTCTCTCTATATAAACTCTACTCTTAGGGATTTTCCCTTTTCTCCAACCCTCTTCCTTTCTTCTTCAACCAAAACCCTAGAAGCTCTCTAAGGGGGAAACCAAGGTGGGGTCTTCTAAGTTTTGATCTTCAGATCTACTTTGGCTTCAAGATCCAGGCATCTGTCACGCCCCCAAAACTGGGCCGGATCCAAACCCGGTTCCAGGGGTGTGAGAATTGGGGCCAATTAAAATTTTTCTAAACATAAACAGCACGGGCTCCAATTCCGAGTGGATCGAAGTCCTTCGTGAGGCTATGCTTGGTGATCAAGTAACCATAATCACACGCAGAACTAAAATCCATACTCATCGCAGACGGATATCACATTGCAATAAGGTAACAAATCTCATTAATAATAAAACCAGAGTCAAGTGCTTCGAAGCATTACAATTAGAGTTAAAATTTCAAAACAACCAAACTTAAATTAATAAACTGATGGCACAGACATGGCCTTATTACATGATCTAAAGTTTTCGAACTCAGCACCGCACTAGGACACCTTAGATGATGTCATCGGTGCTTCACTCAACAACTCCACCATCTGGCGGAATTTCCTATATCGCCTGACCCTTCGGTTCAGCACCGGTAATGGAACCTAGACACCCAAAAGTAGTGGGTCAGATTGACATAATCTGGCAAGAGGGTAAGTGTCAAGCAAGCCCAAGTCCATTAGGCTCATTTCATGTCAAGCAAGCCCAAGTCCATTAGGCTCATTTATTGTACCTTTTTGTTACGTTGTAATTAGTCAAAGGTTGTTACTTAATTTGTGGCTTTAGTTTAGGATCTAAGCTTTGTAATTGATTGTAATTAGGGACTTAATTTGTGGCTTCAGTTTAGGATCTAAGACTTGTAATTGATTGTAATTAGGGAATTAAACCCTTATATAAGAACAGTCGATCCTCAAAGGAGGCACGACATTCATCTCTCTTATGTTCTGTATTTCATCTCTCTTTAAATATCATGGTATCAGAGCTCGATCATCTGTGATCTTCTCCTACATCATCTTCCAAACATTGGAAGCCAGTATATGATCGTCTGTGATCATTCTCTTCAGCCAAATCATCCCTGTTCATCTCAGATCTGAAGTGGCCCACCTGCGATCATCATCGCCATTCAGCTGGACCAGCCCATCTTGGTCGTCTGGATTTCTACATTTTTTTTTGAAGATTTTCTCACCATTTATGGATCATCTGAGGTAGGCCATCTACCCTTTATTGTAGAAATTCTGTTTTGTCCATTTCTTTTCATCCCGGCCATCCAAAAGATATTGTTTTGCCAATATCCTTTCCGGACTGCTTTGTGCGGGTTTCTTCCTTCTCTTTAGTCATGGACAAACATGAGATTGCCCTGATTCGCTTTGATGGTACAAATTATATCTCCTGGGCCTTCCAATTTCAAATTTATTTGGAAGGAAAAGAACTCTGGGGACACATTGATGGATCTGAACCTCAACCTGCAGAAGATGATACGAAAATTTTAGCTTGGAAAACAAAGGATGCTAAAATCATTACCTGGTTGCTGGGCTCTGTTGAGTCACATTTTATTCTCAACCTCAAACCCTGCCACACTGCCCGTGCAATGTGGGAGTATCTTCAGAAAATTTACCAACAGGGCAATGCTGCTCGCCAGTTTCAATTAGAACTTGAAATCTCGCAATTCACTCAAGGCACCCAGTCTATTCAGGAGTATTATAATGGCTTCCGCAGACTGTGGTCCGAATATGATGCGATTAAGTTTGCCTCGGTATCTGCAGCTCTTCTCCAGGAATTACTTCCATTACAGCAATGTAGTCATCGGGATCAGTTTCTTATGAAACTTCGTCTCGAGTTTGAGACAGTTCGATCTAACTTAATGAGCAGGGCTTCTCTTCCTAGCTTGGATGATTGTCTTCAGGAACTTCTACGGGAAGAACAACGTCGGGTCACTCAAACTACACTGGAACAACAGAGATCTGTTGAGACTCCCCTTGCCTATGTTGCTACAACTAGACCACCTTCTAGGGACATCAGTAAAGTTCAGTGCCATACCTGCAAGAAATATGGTCACTATGCAAATCAATGTAAGGCAAAAATCTGCCGATATTGTAAGGCCACTGGTCATGTTCTTGAAGAGTGCAGGAAGAAGAATCGCACTTCTCTTTCCCGCAACTATGTGCAGCCAGCCCCTGGTACTTACAGCGTGCAGTCAGCTCCTAGTGCTTACACTGTGACTACTCCACCATATGCTTCACCTGACTTCAGTGGTTCTCTGCAGTCTGATTCTTCATCCCAACCTGGTTCCTCCCAATCTACGTCAACAACTCCTCTCACCCCTGAGATGGTAAACCAAATGATCATCAATGCCTTAGCTTCCATGCACATCGCAGGTACTGCTTCCTCTCTTTCCAATACCTGGTACTTAGATTCTGGTGCAAGTAACCATATGACCACTTCAGCCCTCAAATTACACAATGTTGTTCCTTACACTGGTCATCTTACTGTCCAAGCTGCCAATGGAGATCATCTTCCTATCACCTCTGTTGGTGATATCCCTAGCCCCTTACCATTAACCAATGTTTTAGTTTCTCCTCATCTTGCTACCAATTTGGTTTCTGTGGGTCAACTTGTTGAAAATAACTGCAATGTTTTGTTTTCTCCTTCTGGTTGTGTTGTGCAAGACCGGGAGTCGGGGGAAGTGATCGCGAGGGGGCCTAAGCGTGGAAGACTTTTTTCCTTACCAGTGTCTTCATTTATTCATGATAAAACTTTACATCAGTTATTTTGTTTTTTCATTAAGAATAATTCTCGGTTGTGGCATAATAGACTAGGTCATCCGACTGCTTCTACAATGTCTACTTTATTTCAATCTGGATTAATAAATAAACCTGTTGATTCTGCTTCTTTTGACTGTGATGCTTGTAAATTAGGGAAGAGTCAAACTTTACCCTTTCCAACTTCTAACACACGGAGCACTACATGTTTTGACTTAATTCACAGTGATGTTTGGGGCATTGCTCCGACCATTTCACATAGTCATTTCAAGTACTTTGTAACATTCATTGATGACTACAGCAGATTTACTTGGATTTATTTATTACATTCAAAGTCTGATGTTCTTAATGCATTTAAATTTTTTGTTCAATATGTTAAAAACCAATTCTCTAAATGCATTAAAACTTTGCGCTCAGACTCAGGGGGGGAGTATGTTTCCAAGGATTTTCAATCATTTTTAAACAATAATGGAATCATTTCCCAACGTACCTGTCCATATACTCCACAACAAAATGGAGTCGCGGAACGGAAAAACAGACATCTTCTTGCTGTCACTAGAACTCTTCTGATTGAAGCATCCGTTCCCCCTCGTTTTTGGACTGAAGCTCTCACCACAGCTGTCTATCTCATAAACCGCCTTCCATCACATACCATTGCTCATTTAACGCCTCATTTTAAATTGTTTGGTCATCATCCTGTGTTTGATCACTTACATACCTTTGGCTGTGTTTGCTTTGTTCATTTACCTCCCACAGAAAGAACGAAACTAACAGCACAATCTCGCAGGTGTGCTTTTTTGGGTTATGCCACTAATCAAAAAGGTTTTGTTTGTTATGATCCCATTGGTCGTCGTATCAGGGTTTCTCGGAATGTTATTTTCTTTGAAAATCAATATTTCTTCCCCACTCACATGGACAGTCCTCATCCCTCTTCCCCAGCTCTCTTACCAGGTTTTTCGGATCAAACCTCTGTTACTCGGTTTAATCCTGCTTTTGTATACCACCGTCAGGAGAAACCTCCCACTGCGGATGGTCCTCCCCCTGATCCTCCACCGACACATGGTTCCACACCTACTCCTCCCTTACGTCGCTCCTCCAGAACTTCTAGACCGCCTGATAGGTATGGATTTACCCATACTTCCTTGATGACCACTCTCTCTTCTATCTCTATCCCAAGTTCTTATTTGCAGGCTGTCCAACACGATTGCTGGAACCAGGCTATGAAGGAGGAATTAGATGCATTGGATCAGAATCACACTTGGGATATTGTGGATTGTCCTTCCGGAGTTAAACCCATCGGTTGCAAATGGATCTACTCGATCAAGCTTAAATCTGATGGGTCATTGGATAGACACAAAGCTAGACTTGTAGCACTCGGAAACAGACAAGAGTATGGCATTGACTATGAGGAAACGTTTGCACCTGTGGCAAAAATGACATCTGTTCGGTTACTTCTCGCCATTGCTGCCTCTAAATCCTGGCCTTTATACCAAATGGATGTCAAAAATGCATTTCTCCATGGGGACCTGCACGAAGAAGTCTATATGCGGATACCACAAGGCGTCTCCTCTCCCTTCAAGAGGTCTGTCTGTCGCCTGCGCAAATCGCTTTATGGTTTAAAGCAAGCTCCTCGCGCTTGGTTTGAAACCTTCAAGGCTCGCTTATGCGAGAGTGGCTTTACCCAGAGTCCTTCTGATCCATCTCTCTTTTTATGCCACACATCTACTGGTGTTACTGTGCTTCTCGTCTATGTTGACGATATTATTATCACTGGCACGGATGATCGTATGATCAAATCTCTCCAAGCTTCTCTCAGGGATTCCTTCCGTATGAAGGATTTGGGTCCTTTGCATTATTTCTTGGGCCTCGAGGTGCATCAATCTCCAAAAGGTTTATTTGTTAATCAGCACAAATACACATCAGATCTTATCGAGTTGGCTGACCTCAATGATTCTTCACCTGTTGATACGCCTGTAGAGGTCAATCTCAAGTTGAGTAAAGATGATGGCGATCTTCTTCCTGATCTTCATACCTACCGGCGTCTGGTGGGAAGTCTTGTCTATCTCACCATCACTAGACCTGACATCTCATATGTTGTTCATCTTGTGAGCCAATTCATGACAGCTCCTCGACACCTTCATTTGACAGCTGTGAAGCGCATTATCCGTTATCTGCTCAAAACTGTCCCTCGTGGTTTATATTATCCAAAGGATAATCCTCTTCATCTGACCACTTATGCAGATACTGACTGGGCTGGCTGTCAAGACACACGCCGTTCTACTACTGGTTGGTGCATCTACCTTGGAACATCTCTCGTTTCTTGGAAATGCAAGAAACAAGAACGGGTGTCCCGCTCTTCCACGGAAGCTGAATATAGGGCTATGTCTTCTGCTTGTTCTGAGATCTTATGGTTACGGGGACTTCTTTCGGAACTCGGGTTTTCTCAAACCTCTCCTACTCCATTGCATGCCGATAATACTGGGGCTATCCGAATCACTGAAAATCCTGTCTTCCATGAACGCACCAAACATATTGAAGTTGACTGCCACTTTATTCGCGATGAATATAAGCGTGGTGTCATTACTCTTCCTCATGTTCCTACAGCATTTCAGTTTGCCGATATCTTCACAAAGGGACTTCCTCGTCCTCGTCATCAATTTCTTGTTTCCAAATTGCTGCTTTATGACTCCCCAGCATCAATTTGAGGGGGGGTGTCAAGCAAGCCCAAGTCCATTAGGCTCATTTCATGTCAAGCAAGCCCAAGTCCATTAGGCTCATTTATTGTACCTTTTTGTTACGTTGTAATTAGTCAAAGGTTGTTACTTAATTTGTGGCTTTAGTTTAGGATCTAAGCTTTGTAATTGATTGTAATTAGGGACTTAATTTGTGGCTTTAGTTTAGGATCTAAGATTTGTAATTGATTGTAATTAGGGAATTAAACCCTTATATAAGAACAGTCGATCCTCAAAGGAGGCACGACATTCATCTCTCTTATGTTCTGTATTTCATCTCTCTCTAAATATCAGTAAGCTGCAAACAATGGATTAATCGACTGAATTAAACAGAAGTATTCATTATAACCCAAGATATATCAGATGCAAACCCCAATGGCATGAATGCACAGAAACGGGTATTCCCGCAGATAAATATACAGAAACGGGTAAATCCCGCAGATAAATATATAGAAACGGGTAAATCCCGCATACAGATAATAGAAACGGGTAGTCCAGCAGATAATAACAGAATTGGGTAACCCCGCAGATAATAACAGAAGGCACAGCTGTATACTATTATCCACAGTACCCGCTGACCCGATGGCGTACGTCCACCTTTGAAATGCAGTCGGTCAGATATATATACAAATATACATATTTACAAATACATACGTATACCGATGCAGAATGAACCATGATATGAAACCCTTAATTCCAATATTCAATCCAATATCATTGTAAGTATTTCGAGTACTTAAACTTGAAAGTGTATTATGAACGTGTGTCAATTCAAATTCTTTGAGGGTAAGCACTAATCCACCAACTGTCAAAGTTAGATAAATATGCACATGAGAACTAACTTTCTATCACAATTGAAATATGAGTCCACGATGCCGATATACTACTTTTGGTGCCTATCATGTGGTGCATCCCGAATCTCATATTCCCAATCTGCATTTAGTCTAATTCTCATGTGAACATTCAACTAACATTCCTAAAAGACATAATTCATCTAATCCAATTATATATAATTAGTGTGTTTTACAAATTAGGTAAAAGATGTTCAACTTCTGAATCCAAAGTTAAATCAAGTCATGATAAAAAAGGGAAAGAAAATAATTAATTCCTTAATATCATTGTTGTGTACAAACACACCTTATCATTTTATACAAAACAAAAGGTACAATTTTGGATCCCAATTCGAAATCTAACTCAATTAAGAATCCAAATTAAAATTATAAATACATTCTATTTACGGTTTAATCGCTACCAAATACATCTTAGTTTATTTCAAATCAATATAAATGAACATTAATCAAATTTCATAATTCTCAATTAAATTTATAAATAATCCAAGATACATTTCTAATAACATCGAATTAAAATTAATTAAAAAAAACTAATCTCCATTAGGATACTAAACCATTAATCAAAATATAACATTTTAATTTTTTATAAGAATATCCTATCCTAATTATTTATTTAATATTAGGTGTGTAAATATATATATATTTAATAATATTTTTTTTTGAAAAGAAAATGGGCTGACGGGCCTAGACCTGCACCCGGGCCCGCCAGGCAGCCGGCCCAGCCCAGCCAGGTCGGGCCGCTGCCCAGCCGGCCCAGGCCCAGCCTGCTGCCCAGCAGCAGCAGCTGCCAGGCGGCAGGCACTGCCAGGCATGCCAGGCAGTGCCGCTGCCTGTGCAGCCGCTGCACGCGTCCCCTTTTTTTTTTTTTTTTAAACACAAACACCAATCTACCTTATAAGTTTTGGAAGAAAATCAAGTTACACTATTACCCCCCAAAAGCCATTAACCCAACAAGAAGAAGTCATGCACAAAGTGGGTAAATCAACAAGCAACTAAAATATATTGCAAAAACCAAAAACCATTGTTTCAACTATCCACTTGCCTAGATCTTGAAGCCAAAGTAGATCTGAAGATCAAAGCTTGGAAAACCCTACATTGGTTTCCCCCTTAGAGAGCTTCTAGGGTTTTGGTTGAAGAAGAAAAGAAGAGAGTTGGAGAAAGGGGAAAAACCCTAAGAGTAGAGTTTATATAGAGAGATGGTTTTTCCAAATTACAAGGAAGGGCTCCCTGCTTTCTAGTGGGTTTTAAGAAATTCCAAAAAGAGTCCTTTGGCCTAAAAGGGTCCAATAACTCAGGCCCAATTATGTTAATTCAATCCATTTGACCCTCTTAACTTAACTCAAACCCAACAAATCGGTATGACCCAATATAAAAATTTGAACTTGACAGACACCATTCGTGATGAGGTCTCTTACCTAGTTGATAGAAGGACGGCTGTTGAGGAAGGCAAAAGGGAGGTCCTTAGGTTGTGTCTCCCCCTCGCCCCCGCGAAAGCCAGTGCCTTAAAGAATCCTAACATTTTCTCATGTCCCTATCACCTAGTAGGTGTTATCTTGGAAGAATGGTTTGAATTTGAGGATGGCTCGCCAAAGTTTTGAATCTGTCTGCTTTGGGGTGATGGAGGATAGAATATGGGTGCCCATGTACTTATAAGCGAGAAGGGAGGCCCACCAGGCATAGAGTTGTTGGAGCAAGCACCAAATCAGATGAGTGAGCGAATAACTAGAATGCGGATCCCAAGACCCCCCACAACAACAAGGGTTGTCATGAGATTCCAGGTGTAAGGCCTGTACCTTGTAGTCTCTTTACCCGCGCATAAGAAGGCTACAGCTGTAGAAGCCAAAGCATGCAAATGAGATTTTGTCAGTTGGTGAGTGGTCATCCAAAAATGGGGAATGGAAGTTAAAGTTGATTGGACAAGGGTCCCATGTCCGGCCATGGACATGGAGTTACCTTCCCCACCTAAGAGTTTATGCCGAGTTCATTCTACCACAACAGTTGACGGGTTCGTTCCCCTGGAGGAAAGACATAAAAGATGCCCAATGTGGGTGAAGGACTTGGTCAATTGGTTAACTTGAAAAAGGGAGCGATCCGCCAGGAGTCTTGAAGGGGGGGTGCCCAGCTAAAGATAATGGTAGTCTTGCAGGGGTTGACTACCTGGCCTACCTCAGATCCAAAGATGGCGAGGGCATCGTGGACTAGAATGGCAGCTGGCCCTAATGCCTTGAAAACATAAGAATATCATCCTCGACTTGTAAAATTGGATTGCGATCCCCCTAGGGTAGATGGCTAGTAAGAGCTGAGGTTTTCTAGACACCTTGGTGGTAATGGCCTTTGTGAGGGTTTGGGCATAGATGATGTACATATAAGGGGATAGGGGATCCCCTTGATGGATGCCTATAGAAAGGTGGATATTGGGAGTGGCATGGCCAATAAGGATGATGTTGTAGGTTACCAACGCGAGACAAGTCATTATCCATTAGACAAAGGATATATGGAAGCCCATAGGTAGGAAGGTGGCTCTGATGAAGGACCATGAGAGCTGATCATAGGCTTTGGCAATATCCACCTTTAGAGTGGCCCATTTTTTCTTATGTCGGCGTTGACCCATGATGTGTAAAACCTCCTTGGTAATGATTGAATTGTTAGAAGCCCTTTGTCCCAGGACCAAAGCTGCTTGCTTTCGATCAAGGCACTTGTGGAGAAGTGGCCGCAAGTGGTTGATGAGGATCTTGGAGATGATTTTGTAGTGAACATCGCACAAGCTGATTGGAAGGAAATCTGGTAGCCTGTTTGCACCTTCAAATTTAGGAATAAGGATGATGTTAGTGTTGTTATCTGCCATCGAGAGGTTGCCATTGGAGAAAAAACTATAAATGAAGTGGGAAAGGTAAGGCTAGATGATAGTCTAGCAAGCTTAGAAAAAAGCTCCATTGAAGCCATTAGAACCCAGAGTTTTATCTTTACTTATCGAGAAGGCCGCACGCTTGATTTCCTAAGGGTTGGGAATAGATGTGAGAAGTTGGTTGTCCATCGGGGTGATGACTGTTTCCAGAAGTTGGCTAAGAGATGGGGTGTCTGGGGTTGAAGTATGGGCGTTAGAGTACTGGGAGTTAAAACGGGAAAAGGCTAGGGAATCATGTTTTCGATGGACGTGCACACCTAGCCCAAATTTGAGACGAGGGAGTGGATGAAGTTTTGTTTATGATTGATCTTAGCCATCAGATGGAAAAGCTTAGTATTCTAATCCCCATTTTTAACCCATTGCAGATGAGACCGTTGTTTACTAGGAGCATGTTAGTGTACACACTTTCCATGAAAAGATAAAATTGCCACATCAGCAAAGTCCATGAAAATGAATTTCATGGGAAAAGAGTTCACGTAAGTACAAAAATTAGTGTTTGGTGCAAAATATTTTTCCTTGGTGATTTGGAAATAATGTTGTTTGGTGCAGTTGAGGAATATTTGGTAGAAAACTATAGAAAAAGGGGCCGAAAGGATGGGTGTATAGTACAAAGAGCGGTAGGGAGATTGGGAATACGAAGAGGTGGGAAGGACATCATAGTAGATAAAAAGGGAGAAATTTGGATTAGGGTTGCAACCTACTGTGAAATGGGAAGAGAGTGAACATTTTTACAAAAACAGAAGTTCGATGGTCCCCCAAGGAATTCTGTTTCCAACCTTTTCAATGAAAAGTCTGATAGGGCATTGACGTGGCGAAAAATTAGTTTTAAGGAATTATACTGCACTAAATGCATTAAAAATGATTTGTGCAAAGAAATCTGTCCCTTTTCCACTGAAAAGTCTTGCACAAATATGCCCAAAAAAAAATGAAGTCCGAAATATTTAAGAAGGTCAGGATTTATGGATTCTGGCTTAATCTTTTAAGTCCAAGACATTGATCTTCTTCTGTTGTTTCTTTTGTGCTTAACACAATATTAGGGCATGTTTGGCATTGTTTTCATGTTGTTTTCAATTTTGTACTCAAATCTAATTATGTTGAGATCGGATTGTATCGAGACTAAACTCTGCAAAACTTATTTGGCAATATTATATTTAAATACTCTGAGAATATGCCACATGGAACTTGTTTGGTAACGGTAAAATTTTTTCTCATAGGATCTAAAATGTGGAACCCACCTTTTAATGTTTGTTGCACTTTATTATTAGTGTACATGAAGGATCTACTTTTAAAAAATAGAACATAGGGCCCATATTCATAGGATGTATAAGGTGGCCCTACTTTTATAAGAATTATAATGTGGGCCCACTTTTTTAAATGTAAATATGGAACCCATCTTTATAAATTATAACATGGTACCTTCATTTAGAAATTAAAATTTGGGAGCACATTTATGGGATTTATAATGTAAGTCCACCTTTTGTGATTGTAACTACGTGACCTACATTTAAAAATTACAAGCTAAAGCCACATTTTTTGTGATTTTGTACATGGTACTCACATTTAGAAATGACAATGTGATACCCACTTTTGAAAATTATAATAGATTATAATGTGAGGCCATCCTATTTGTTGATTGTGCGCACGAGACTCACTTTAAAAATTACGTCAAATTGGGCAACTCATACATGTTAAAGGTGGACAACTCATACATGTGAGGGGCGGACAACTCATACATGTTAGAGGTGGCAATCAAGTCGAGTGGGGCAAAAGGGGTTGGACCGGTTTATTAAATGGGTCAAAATAGTGTAACCCGCATCTAACACATTTATTAAACTGGTTAGAAACCCCAAACCCACACCCACTACGGGTTAACCCAACCTAACTCACGTTAACCCGCATAGCCTATGTAGGTTGGGTTGGGCACATAACCCACATCCATTGCATTTGTTAAATCAAATTTTTAACCACAATATATGCATTGCTCATGTAACTGGGACAGATATATCACAATTCACAAATCATTAAAAAAAACCATCCATATAAGATGAATAATTCTAAATTGTCTTGCTCATGATGAGCATAAAATGTTATTTATTTCTTATATAACAAGTATGAAACCATGCATCACCCTTAGACTAATTATTGTATCTTACAACTAATAAAATCTCAAAGCACTAAATAACAAGATTTTCTCTATTTTTCAAGCACCTATACTTTTGACGATTAAATGTGTTGGATGTGAGTTGAAAACAAAGAAGAAAGTGGAGAGCAAGGAAGAAACCAAGGAATGTGAAAAGATGAAAGTGGAGATAACCGTGAGGAACACTAAATGCCTATGTTTTTAAATAGGTTTAGGTTGTCAGTAAAGACAAATATTAATGCGAGTTAAGCGGGTCAACCATAGCCCAGCCCATTTAATTGTGGGTTAAAAATTCCTAACCCGTGACTGACCCGCCAATCATGCAGGTTGGGTTATGTACTGGTCAAGTTTTGCCAGCTCTGCATACTAGGTAATATAAACTCACACATCAAATAAAGAAAATTATGGACTCACACATGTAAGGGGAGGGGACTTAAGTTCGAAACCTGGCCACACCAATAAGAATTGCTGCATCTTATCAGTAGAGTAAGATGTTCTCAACACACTACTAGTTGATATCAAAGTAAATCCAGGACTCTTCGTGACGATGCTTGCTGAAACCAAGCCATGATGTAGTAGGGTTTCAAACTTTCTAATAAGTAATCAATGTAAATTCATGTGTCAATCACATGATTAGTGATGATAACTTTGGCAATGAAGGAGTCTCTCTCATTTGAAAAGGTTGTAATGCAAATTAAGGAGTGGGCTCCACCCAAGGGAGAGTATTAAAAGGTATTTATGCAACCTCTACTAATACCTTGATGTTTTGGTATAAACGGTTAGGTGACGAAATTTAATATGATGTCAGAGCCCAACCAATCATGAGTTCGAATTCCAAGAGAAATGACTCGGTGAGGAGAAAAATGTGTGTCGTCAAAAGTGTGCTTACCAGATTCCACCTGAGGCAGATTGTTGAGGAATAGGCTCCATCCAATGGGGAGTAACAATTTAGAGCGACGGCTATGACAACTCTTTAAAACAAAAACAACAAAGTGAAGGTTAGTGGGTATTGCAGAATCCCTTCTTCAATTGAGAAATATTAGAAAGATGAGGTCGTCTGCGATATGGACCATGCGATTGACATAGATCCATGTCATATGTTGTAAAGAAGGCAAAATCACTCTTTCAAAGATTTTATGTATATTTTTGTAAAAGATGAAAAAATCATCACTCTTACATGATGGAAAGGTCGAACTAATCAAAAGCTTCTAGAGAGAGGAAGCCTTTCCAAACCATTAACAATTTCATGAAAAATAAAAATAAACTAGTGATCATATGTAAGCTATAGTTAGTAAGGGTGACATCGTAAAACCTGCAATGATGTCAAACAAGTAGATGCCTCTGACAAAAGAAATTAAGGAGATTACGCTAGATTATCTTCCTTATGAATTATATGTGAGACGTCCAACACCATGTTGATCTCATCTTGGCTACTAGTTTGCCTAAACTTTGACATATTCATATGAGAACAAAGGAGAATAAGATTGTACATGGTCATGCATAAAAACTATTTGGAAGAGTGAGCATAGGAAGTATATTATCCTTTAATAACATCTATGTTGGGTTTTTCTTGTAGTCTCAGTTAACCGGATAGAAGATTGCGCCATTGGTGCAATGATGTACTTGTCAACAAAGGGCGTGAAGACATTATCAGTTTTATCTCCTGGTGGCTTGAGTTATGCGGAATTCAAACCAAAGTGGAGATTGTTAGGTTTATATCTTATATTCCTGTTTAGCTAGATGGGTCCACTGGGTTAGCCAAGGGCCAATTAAAGGTCAAGGGAATTTTGGTAATTTTATCGGGCCTTTGTTGGTGGCAGCGGAGATTATATATTGATATAATCTGTAACCCTAGATCTTGAGCAGAAAAGAGTGCCCTTTCTTGCCCATGGTGTTTCCACACCACATAGGAGAGATGATGAGAGTATAAGTGTCTCTATATGCCTTTACTTGTTATAGTGAAAATGGTATCATCTCTATGCCCATAGAAGTAGCCCCGATTTAGGTGAACCACGTAAATCTTCTGTGTTCTTTTCTTGTGTATGGTTTGTTTGTCGATTGCTGGTTACGCATTTTCGTACATGCACAATAAGGGTATCATCCTTGTGCAGCCAACGTAGCAAGCCTGTCCATAAAGTCGTTGGGCCTATGTCTTCATATGCCCTGCTGAATGGGAAGTCACTCAACAATGTAGTCTTCTTCCTTCAACATTCTAACATGTTGACCATCACATAAACTTTGAGCAAAGTTCATCTTCTCATCAAACTCCACCTTAAACTTAAAGTTCAAATCTAAGTGATTTTTAGATCAGTCACAAATTAGCCTTCAAACTAATTTAATCTCGCACCACTGTGAAAATCTTGTTACCACGAGTACGTTGGAAGAAACGGATATGAAATCCAACTCCGAGTTGCTTCGATATTAAAAAAACAGTTTTTTGCGCTTTGATTAGTCAAACTTCTCCATTGATCGTCAAACAACCAATCACCTCCTTCCACTACGTAGATTTGCTCAAAACAAGTCCGTAGCCTCAAACAGATCTCTGATCAGACATCGGATGATCAAGATATTATATAATTAAAGTTCTGCCACTGATTCCCGGTCAAACGGCCTTTAACCATACAATCTGTTGATGTGCTCTAGCAACAGCGACTGTTGATAGTGGCTGATGGACTGGGCTACTTCACAAGTTGGTCTAACCCGAACTGGATCCAACCTGTACTTGGTTTATGCTGGGCTCTGATTAGTTTGACTTGACCTAAATCGTAACTTGAAACCGACCTGGGATGAAAATCACAGGCGTTTTTCTCCTCTTCGTTCTATTATTACAATAGAACTCTATAGTTGATCCTCTGAAAATCCTTCCTTATCGAAAATGGCGAGCGGTGGTCAACAACGGACGAAGGACGTCGGTTGAAAACTAACTATAGATAGCGGGAAGTGCCTACTTCAGCAACACGGCAGCGATGCGGATAGATTAGAGAATGCAACCTTCTTTGATCATCTACTCCAATGTCCTTCTTTTCAGATTTGGCAGAGACGACCGAATCCCAAAACCCAAAAATTTGGCAAATCAACAGAGACTGAGCTCTCTATTTTCCAGCAACCAAGAACCTTTTCTTTTCTTCTGATCTCCTTCAGCAACGTGTAGCCCACCAAAGATCACAGCTGATCTCTGTTTTTTCTGCAACGAACCTTGTGAAAAAACTGGATCCCCTAAGAAGATCCAACTCTGTCGATCTCCTACTACAACCCAAGCTCTAATACCACTTGTTGCGCACATACTGAAGTGTGTCACCAGCAATCGACAAACAAACCACACAGAATAAGAGAACACAGAGGATTATATGTGGTTCACCCAAACTGAGGACACATTCACGGGCACAGAGACGATATCATCTTCACTATAACAAGCAAAGGCATATAGAGACATTCATGCTCTCATCGTCTCTCCTACGTGGTGTGAGAATACCACAAGCAAGAGAGGGCACTATCTTCCCCCAAGATCCAAGGTTACAGACTACATCAATATATAATCTTCATTTTCTTAGCCACAAAAAAAGCCCCAGTATAATTACCAAAATACCCTTGCCTTAAACCGGTCCTCGGTATACCCAATAGACCCATCCAGCTAAATCGAAATACAATACATCAACCCAATAATCTACATATATGGATCTTCTATCATGGATAGTTCATTTATAGTGCAAAAGAACCTCGTATGATTAGAATTCTCAAACTCCAATAGAGGCAAGTTTTATTGGAAATGTTTTAGAAGCCACATAGTTTATTGCAGGTGCACAAATAACCGAGAGTAGATTTTAAAAAATAGTATGTTTGATAATAGTAGCTTATTCAACAACTACTTTTCAGAAAGCATGATTCTTCTTAACTAAAAGGAAATAATCTGTAGTTGTCAGATCTAACTCCTAGCTAGATTTAAAAAGTTATTACATTGCCCCTTAAAAGTATTATTACATTATGATGGGTACAAAAAGTTAAAGACTAATTATTATATTATATTCCAAAAATTTTATAAAAGATGAGTTTAGATTGCACTCTATATCCAATAATGTTTAAAAAAAAGGTACAAAAGATAGAGCAAAACTGTAAATTACTTCATTTTCAATATTTTTTCTTTTTCATGTTGTGCAACTTGTTAAGAGTAATATTTACCAATTATTGCATTCTTAATTTATATTCTCTCTAACAGCAGCTTGACCGAGCTCGAACTCAAAGTCCAGTTGCCGGATCCATAGGTCGTGCTTGAGTCAAAGCGCCATCCCTGCATATAATGTAAGAAGTGAAATCAACTTGTTTAATTAGGCTTTTGTAACAACACACCCTTTTTCTCTTAAAAAAATGTTGCTTACCATGGATCCAAGGAATCTTATAGCCACATGTTCAGGTAAAATCCATCCTGTTCTCTTGATAGATTTTACTTGCCACCTACTTGGTAATTATTATTATTTTTAACGCTACCAAGACTTTATTAAGAGCAAACATATAAGGGTACAAGAGTAGAGAAAGACAAAAGAAACAAAGATGAGAAACAAAGAAATAAAGGGGAGAGAAAACGTACAAAAAACATTATGCTACCCTGCCCCAGTTACATTATCTGTAACACTCCGATCCCACAAAACCCCGATTAGCAACTAATTAAGGTTGCCTTAGCTGTTAATTGTGTTTTTGCTTTGTTTTAGTTTTGTTGCGGGTCCTGGATAGGTAGTTGGGTTGAATTTGACCTGGGTTAGATAGAGCAAGCCCTTTTTCGTAATTTTAGCTTTTATAAGACATCGTCATTCGTGTATCATCTTGGTGTCAACACGTGTCTTTCGTTGAGCTCGTTAACTTCCGTAACTACGTCATTCGTAAAAGATATCATATGTTTCCGTTAGACCCTGATTTGACTAGAACTGTAAATTGTTCCATGCATTGGACTCTCTTGTAATTTTTCTTTAAACTTATCTTTATAAAAGCCTCCACCAACTTATCTCTCTCACTCTCTTCTCTTCTCTCACGTGGGCGTCTCTGTCTTTCTCTCTATCTCGATTTTTCCTCTTTCTCTTCTCTTTGATTAAGCCAACTAGAAGGGGGACTGAAATCCTCTTGTCTTCTCTTTTCCTCGTGTGACTCAAGGTATGTTTGGGGGAGTTTTCCTTTCTTTTTCTTGTTCTCCATGATTGTGCTCACGAGTTCTCTATCTCTTTCTCATGCATGATAGCTTTGAATCATGTTTGGATGTGAATTGAGCCCAAGGACAACAGTTTGTGTGTGTTAGAACTCAAATGAGGCAAGTATAAGTATAATTTGCATGAACCCATGTTGGTATGGGAACTATGGTTACAGCCCAAATTATGTTTATTTCCATCGATTTGATGTCAATTTACTATAATTGCACATTTCCAGTGATTCTGTAATAGATTCAGAAATCGATCCAGTGCATTCACGACTAAGCCGTGAAATGTGCTATGGCCGAGCCTTAAAGTACACTACGGCTAAGCCGTAAACCTAGCCGTAACCTTGCTGTAGATCAATACAAGGTGTGTCTTAAAAATAACTGAGAGTATGCAAATCGGCAACTCTTCTACGGCCCATCCACGGCTAAGCTATGAAGCATTCTATAGCTAAGCCGTAAGGTGCCTTCAGCTAAGCCGTAAGGTCACCCACGGCTGAACTGGAAGACTTGAACTAGTAAGAAGCTAGGAACTAGTAAGAAGCTAGGAAAGAAATGAGACCTTGTAGGACTTTTGAAGTAGAAGGTAGGTAATCTCGACTTGCCCAACGGATTATGATAAACATGCGTGAATGATCTCGACGGCTACGAATCATTCATGTTCATTATCCAGTTGTTAAGTACCTCTCCATAGGTGTTGGTTTAAGGAACTTTGGTGCACCCGATAATGCAATGCAAAACTCAACAACGGTGCATCGGATGACTTAAAACTACATCATCATGCACGATTAAAAACACTGGATAATTAGTTTAGGGTTGGATAGTAAATAAACTTGATTCGATATGATAATAAGTGCTTACATGGCATCTTGTATTACGATCATTGATCTCCACTCTTTGGCATGATTGATTGTTTTATTTAACACCGAAATGTTGGCTTCCTTACTACGTTTCCAAAACCTTAAGTATGCACATATGTTATTGAGCTTGCACGTATAAGATATGTTCTTGAGTATACACGTATGATATGCTTGTCACGATATACATGCTCTACTCAAGTTTTAGTATATGATTGACTCTGTATGGTCAAGCACTATTCAGCTTCAGCCTTAGGATTTTGACGGGGTGAATTTGGTGTAGTTTATATGGCCTCGCTATAGTAAGGACACGTCTTGGGAAATCTGGACCCGAGGAACCCGAGACCCATTAGTACCCTGGCCCGGTCGATGGTGTTCTCAGCACGAATAAAAGATTCCTATTTTGGGAGTATATGGCAAATGTAGTAGCCAACTAGTTATGTACACAGTATGTATACCTTGATTCAAATGGCATGCTGTATGTATTGCACAACTGCTTAGTATAAGAACTTGACCTACTATGACTTATATTATGTTCTTTATTCTATTAGAGACAATATTTGTTAACTTGTTATTGCTTATACTTTGTTGAATCGTTGTATTCACAAGTTGTCCCAAATGTTGCAAGTTCAGATACCCATACCAACCCCTCGTCGGTCGACCAGACTCGTAGGGAGGCCCCCGATGTCCCACTGGACTAGAGGAGTGGATGTAGTCACTTCATCGGAGAGCGCTATGGACACAATTGCATTTGGGTCTTCCTTATTTTGAGATTTGTCACGATGGATCCATTCATGATTTGTATATGTATATTTTGCTTCATTTTGTAAAACCTTTAATCTATATATATCATTTCTTGTCTATATACTCTGTTCTCGTATTTCTTGTGTTATGTTTGATACCTACAGCTTCCGCGTACAAGTATGACACGTGTGAATCTTCCCTTGTATGTGTGCATTTAGACCGGGTTTAAGTGTATAGGCACGGGAGTACGTGTGTCACCGGTTAGGCTTTTATTAACCTCCAATCTCTTGGGCTCGGGTTGTGACATCATCACACCCACCTATGGAGACGAACTCTTAACCCCTTACTTGGCTAACACATTTATCATGTTGTAAGGATTTTTCTATTGGCTAAATTTATGTATTGGACAAAACTTGAATCCATTAATATGCATTTCATAGTTTTTTAGTATGGACTATTGATCTTGTTGCAAGAAGTGTTGAAATTAAAGAAAATTAGAAAACGCTGTACGTGCTTGAGCAGGCAAGACAAAGGCAACCGTGCTCAAGCTTATGAAGATCGCCCTCAAGTCTAACAGATGGATTGAAAAATAACTTAATGCATGAAGTGCACATTTGAGTGGGTGCTCACCTGCGCTTGAGTGTACATGCGGTAGGAGCCCACCGACTTGTACATATTTGTTTCCTCTTTGTACTAGAATTATTTGTTTTACTTAGATTTAGTTTCCAACTCTAAGACATGAATTTTGGACTATAAAAATAAGGTTTTTCTCAAGCTAAGGAACACATCACATACTTCTCCATATTGATAGTTGAGATTAACCATTGGAGAATCTATCTAAAGCTTTTATTAGAGATTGGGTTGAAGGTTTCAAAATCTAGAGTTTGTGCTTATGTTTCGTAGGAGAATTGTGACTTCTACATTTTTGTAGGAGACTGTCTCTCACTATAGAGATTCATTCGTGGTAGAGATCAAAGCGCTAATAGCAAGGCATCAAGAGACTATATGTTAAGGATTATAGCAAGAATAACTACAATGCCTTATGTCGAGAGACAGATTGTAGGGTTGTCAGTTTATCTTATAATTGTGAAAGTTAGTGTTAGATTTTGTCTACTTTAGACTCATGGTTTTTTTCCGTTTGTGTTTCCACATTAAATATTGTGTTATCTTCTTTATGTGGTTGAATGCATTTATTTTTTACACTGCATAGAAGTAGTAATTGAACTGCAATTTAAAATAAATCCTGATCATAAAAACTTTCAATTTAGTGTCAAAGTGGGTCACTAAATTACTATGTGTTAATTTAAGGGATTTTCTATAATGGAATTCAATAATGAAGAAAGCTCTTTAACTATGAAATCTCCTTTGCAAAAAGATGTTGTTAATTATACTTATTGGAAATAACATATGATAGCCTTTTTAAGATTAGCAGCTAAAGGGGTTTGGCGTGTAGTACTGAATGGTTATTCCTTACCAAATGTTACTATTAATGGACAAACTACTGAAAAGCCAATGGGTTAACGGTCCAAAGATGAAACCTATGCCTATAACTGTAATAATAAGGCAACGAATGCGATCTACAATGGAGTATTAATGACTAAATTTAATAGATTATCCACTTGTAAGAATGCGAAAGAGACATAGGTCATCTTTTAAACAGTTCATGGGGGAACTAAAAAAAATAAAAGAAGCAAAGATGTAAAAATTGTCTTCTACTTTTAAACTGTTGAGAGTGAATAATGAGGAGAGGCTTGATGACTTTTATTTTAAATTGAATGATATTGTCAATTTAAGTTACAACCTAAGTGAATTAATTCCATAATAGAATATTGTGAAAAAGATTTTTAGGTCTCTCGTAGTTAGTTTCAATCCCAAGATTATTGCAATTGCCAAGTCTAATAAACTAAAAACTTTGAGACTTGATTAATTGGTTGAAAACTTGGAAACCTTTGAAATTGAATTTATTAATTGTAAATAAAAACCTTTTGGACTTGCATTGAAACCTTCTAAACCTTACAAGTTTTTAAGGCTTTAAAGAGAGTGGAAGTTGCATTTGAATTTGATTATGAAAAAGAGGATAATGCAATTATCTTCTGAGTTTGTGTAATAGTTTAACAGATTGATGAAAAGGAAAAGCATTGGATTTAAATTGGTGCCAACTAAAAATACTAGTTCTTTGGAGGAAATTAAGTACTTTGAATGTCAAGGTTATGGATATATAGTTAATAATTGTGCTAATAAGAAGAAGAAGCCCATACTGAGCAGTAATAATGCTTTGAATATTACTTAGGATATTGATCATTCTGTTGATGAGGAAGAATTCCCTGACCCTGGTTCGCCTGAAAAAGGAAAAGAAAAGTTTATTTCTCTCATTGCTAGATCTTCTCCATCTGAAGTTGATTCTAAAGATAATAATGATGATGATGATGTGTCTCATGAAGATGTTGAATGATGATGATGAAGTGTGTAATGAAACTGTTGAATGAGAAGCTTTCTATAAATTTTTGTATGGTCAAAGCAAAAGACTAGGCAAGCATGTTGCAAAATTAATGAAGTAAGTTAAAGAGTCTAAGGCTGAAATTCTATCACTTAAGAAGAATTTAAAACGAAACACAAGTGCAAATCATTCTTGATTAAGGTCATAAAGGTTCTTTGCTTGAGGATAGGAGAGGAACAAGGAGAGGAGAGAAAGAAGGAGAGAGAGGGAGAGGGAGAGGGAGGGAGAGAGGAGTCTCACTTTACAGCCGGAGCTTGTCGCCGGCCGGAGGAGAGGTGGGGAAGAGGAGGTGGGAGAGAGAGAGAAAAAGTGTGTAGGGAGAGAAGGGGGTGGGGGTATTTTGGGGATTTATTTATTTATTTATTTTTTGGGGTTGTATGGAGAAAGTCCTTAGTAGAGTGCTTTTAAAAGCTCCCAAGATAAATTATGTTTTAGCTGCACACGTTGTAGAACTGAGCACATGATCAAATTTTTTAAAAAGGAGAAGCTAATAACAAAAACAGCAACAAAAATATGATTCATTATGAGAAGGAATGTGAATTCATATCTGCAGTGCGCACGGTAGCTAAAACATGATTTATCTCCTGCAGGGCCTGCCCTCTTGTAACGTCCATATCACATGGCTGCTTTACATGGGACCCGTCCCAACAAGGCTTTTTCGTACCTTTTCTGCCATCGGAAACACTGTGCCACCGATTCCTGGAAAATTACACCATTTTTAATGGTTTTTTTTTTTATAGAAAAGCATTCACGATGAAAACCCTTTTTATAAAAAAGAAAATCCCACTTTTCTACGATGTTTCTGTAAAAAAAATATATAATTATATTATATGTGCGCAAAATATAACTATATTCCATGTTCAACTCTAATTGAAATAAAATTTGTTATTTAGATAATAAGTTCAATGAGATATCATTTAGAGGTGGCCCCACAATGTATATTCAAATTTAGCTGTCATAAGCACCATCCTAGCCACGCATTTGACCATTGTTTCTTATTGACCCTGTCGTTCTTTTGAAAATTCTGAACCTGAAAAATCCATCCCCTCTTTTGTACTAGCTGAAAATGAGAAATTGGCCCGGCCACATCCATGATGTCACACACCCAATGCAGATCACATTTAAATGTCCTACACCTCATCTTGGTAATTGGTACCTCTCTCTTGAATCTTGATGCCTCTGGCTATCTTCCCTCTCCACCACTAAAACCAATCCCTTACAACTATAAATCATAGCTTGAAGAGGATGGGTCCCATCCCTGTCTCCTTTCTCCGTCCAGTAATTGTGTTACTGCCGCACGTGTGGTCCTTCCACGAGTCCCGCACGAGGGTCCCACCAAAGTCTGATTAGAACCATTTTTTTAGCGGGGTTCATCATAAATGTCGCGGCCCACATTGCATGAATGAGATTGGTTTGGTGGTTTCCCCTGCATGTATTGGTTTGGTGGTTTCCTTCGCATGTACTTTCAGCAAAGCTAGAGTAGCAAGTCGAAGGTAACATGTGACCATACAAAAAACATCAATGGATGAGTACCTTTGATCACACAAATTCCAAGATTTTTTTTTGTTCTCTTTTAAAAAAATTGCTTTGAGAATATTTTTCTTTTCTGGGTCTAGATGATTTAAATTGTTTGAGGTGTTCCCTCCTACCTGTTGGTTTCGCCCTAGTTTTAAAACTCTGCTTATTAGAGTGGCTTGGTGTGGTGCCAACTTGATTAAGTCGGGTGCGTCTAATTGAGTTTTTGGGGAACTTAGTCAACCTCGCTAGACTCGGTACCTTGGAAGTTTAGGGTTTTCTTTATATTTTATATTTTTTATGATGACGAGGAATCCAGGGATCCCTTAGTCCCTTACAAATGAGCCTTGAAGTTAAGGTTTTTATTTTTTTTATTTGTATGATGACGAGGAATCCATAGACCCTTTAGTCCCTTTCAATTTGATCCTGGATAAAACCCTAATTATACAACACCAACCACTAACATTAGTACTGTATATTGGATAAGAGCCCAAACGATTTTGAAATGGGAACCTCCAGCTCATTAGCGGACTTCCTAACCAATCAATTAATTTAAGTTTCGATAACAATGTCATAGATATAATGGATACTATCTGTGTCTCCTTTTTTTGGTAAATTATTCGCGTCTCCTTGCATACCCTCCTTGCATGTGGAAGAGAGGGGGAGGCTAGTGCCCAAACTCCAACCTCACCTCTCAGTAAAAACTGCACATCTTACCTAGTGGGGGTAAGACATGCTATCATTGAGTTGAGTCAAGTTTTTAAACTCAGACCAGCCCCACGCATAGATGACTGTTGGATCTTTTCTATCACTAAGTGAAGTTGCAAACATTTTTGTACGGCTGGATCTCTATATAAAATCCATCGAACTATGGTTCAAGACATGTTTCTTTCCCATCGTCCGGGGGTCAAGTGAGCTCCATAGAGCTGCACTGTATATTCAATTTTTTGGCACTAGATCCCAACCAATTTCTGGGGACTTTCAGTAAAACTTAAGTGCATGTTTGGCAATGGCCTGCAAGGATGTGGGGATTCATTCTTTCATAGAATTCCTTCACAGGCCTGGAATTAACCCATCCACTGTAAAGTAAAAAAAAAAAACCCAAGTTTGAAAAGAGAAAGGGTTTTCAGAAAAGAGACATTTAAGAAAAATCAACGGATTAAAATGTTTTGGCCAATATATCATGATCCACGGGGCCCTTGTTATAAAATTTAGTCCCATAGCCATTCTTGGCCTCTAGATAAGATGTAACGGTCTTGATTTTTCAAAAGGGGCCCACAACGGTAAAAAAATATTTATGAAATGTTGATAACATTGTTTAAAATATCATCACATCTAAGAAGAATCAATAGCCGAAAATCGGCCCCATAGCCGTTCTGGGAATGCTTCTCATATCTAACGGTTCAGATCATGCATAGGAGGCCCACCCACTGATTAGATGAAGAAAACAAGAACTGGATGCATTTAACGCACCGGTCACCGTTCATCCACCTTTTTGCGTGGGATCCGATGAGGGGGTTGACTGTCCATGAAAGATCGAAAAGTAGCCTGCTTTCCACGCATTGCCAAATGTGAATTTTTCATGATCCCACAGATTTTCTGCAGGAAATCTGCGGCAAGGACAGTTGTCAAATGTGCCCTAAGAGTGTGTTTGTGCCTGAGGAGGAGATAAGGCACTGGCCCTTCTTGTTGATGTTTGGTGCAGTGAGAAATTGAGGAAGAAAACCACATTTTGTGCTTCATTTTTGTGATGGAGATGATCCAAACTTTCTACTTAGGACAGGAGGCAACCATACTACAGAAGAGGAAACCGTTTACCAAGCATAGCCTACTAGTCTTAATCCAGCAAGGTTCAAACCTATATAATTTACAGAAGAATGTATCCTAGGCAAGGGCCCCAGTGACCTACCTGAGAAATGATCATGATATATTGTGTCGGCTTCAAAGTCAGAAGCATATCTAAGTTGAAGTTTTTATTAAGTGATACTCTTAAAAAATGGTTTTAAAATTGGGTTGATATGATTTTGTATTGGATTTTGATAAAAGCAGAAAATATCAATTATGTTAAATATTTTTTATTTCTATTATTAATAAGGCCAATTCGAATATAGACTAATGGGCACATGCAGTTCAATATAGACCAATAATAATCCCTTCGTTTTTTGGTTGAGCAAAAAATAAGGCAAATGGATGAATTTTGATGCAAGTACCACGTTTAAACTGTTCAAGTGGTTAGGAAGTTGAGTAATGATGTAGAGGTCTGGGCTTGGAACATTTTGGGGCCTTGCTTATGCGTAACTAACCCAATTCCAACCTTCCAATCTTAACTGATATTTCATCCACAGGGTTTAATTTTCAACCTAATTAATTAGCAAAGGGGCCGGGCTTGGGTTGGATGCATGTTGTTACCCTATATAATAGGCAGACCAAACCAAAGTAGATTCGTTGCTAGTCCTAATTTCAACATGCAGGTCAATATGGTTATTGTTTAAATGTTGGCCAAGAGTCACTTTATTTTTAATGACAAATGACGACCTTTATAATGTGTGAGTATTAATCCCGTCCTAGTCAAATTACACGTGACTAGTGAACAATTATGATGAAGATTTGAACTTACAAATGGAAAGGTACATGGCTAAGGCACCCAAGAGAGAGGCTTTAGGTTATATGACGCAGTGCATGCCATTTAAAGGGATAGGGGCTGATGAAAAAACGCGTCATCATGGATTGACGAGCAGAAAATATGTCCCATTAGGTGCTGGAAATAATAGGTTTGGTTCCGCATTCCGCACTCGAGGTGGCAGCATATTCAGTCAAGTAGTAACAGCAGCCGTTCCTAATGTTAGGTTTATGTCTTGTATTCCGGTTTAGCCGGATGAGTCCACTGGGTTAGCCAGGGACTGGTTTAAGGTCAAGGGTATTTTGGTAATTGTACCGGGACTTTCTTGGTGGCCAAGAAAGCGGAGATTATATATTTTATAGTCTGTAACCTTAGACCTTGCGGCGGCGGCATTAGTTGCCCGTGGTGCTCCCACACCACGTAGGAGAGATGAGGTGAGAGTGTGGGAATCTCTTGTATGCTTTACTTGTTATAGTGAAGATGTTCGTCCTCCTGTGCCCGTGGATGTAGCCCGGTTTGGGTGAACCACGTAAATCTCGGTGTCTCTTCTTGTGTGGCTTGTTCATGTTGATCTTGTGATTCCGTGGATGCGCACAACGGGTGATTGTCATAAAATCACAACAAGTGGTATCAGAGCCACAACAATTGGTATCAGAGCCACAACAATTGGTATCAGAGCAGAGGTTGGTATTCCTTGGGTTTCTGAGCGAGGTGGAGATCGCTCAGTGGTTTGGAGGTTGTGCGCATAAAGATTAACTGAGATCAGGTTCGTGATTTCTGGTTGGGCCACTATCGGAGAAGAAGAAGACGAGATTGGGTTCTCCGGTCTCGCTAGATCGGAGGAAAAAAGATCCACATGTTTTTCAGATCTCGGAGAAAATCGCGGCTGGTTGGATTTCCGGGCTTTCAGATCTGAGAAGGAGAGAAATCAGTTTTGCAGAGTGGGTTCTGTTGGTGCTATTGGTTTCTTGATCTTGCTGGAATATCTGTGAAAGAAAGAAAAAAAAAAAAAAATCTCAGCACGGGATTTTCGCAGAGGATTTCTCGGTCCAGAGAAAAACCAGGAAGAAAACCTGCTCTTAGAACTCACCGAGATTGTCGCCGGGATTTTCGCCGGACTTCCAGTCGACAACGTCGCAGTCGCCGCAGTTCTCCCCATCATCGGAGCTGTCAGACTCCATCGCCGTAGCCGAGGAAGAAGATTGGATATGGAAGATCATTGCTGCATCGCGCCTGCGTCACCGGGGCATCCTCGCTGCTGTCCCCATTTTCGGACTCCATCGCAACCGCGCCGGAGTCTTCGCTGCAATCAGCACCGGTTGCCTTTCTCGCCGTCGCCGGAACAGCTGCGATCCCACCGCTGGTCACCGGAGGCGTCTACCATCGCCGCGGAAGAGGGGATCGTTTTCCCCGTTGCAGAGAAACAGGGAAGAAGATGAAGACGACCCAGGCGGGTCCGGGTACGGGTCGGGTCAGTTTGACCCGATCCACCATGGAAAGCAGCCCAGAAGAACAGGTTACGGGTCCGGGTTCGGGTTGGGTCGGTTTGACCTAACCCGTGGAGGAAAAGCCCAGGCAGCACAGCAGGTTCCAGGCCGGGTCCGGTCAGGTGCGACCTGACCCGATTACAGCGCAGCCCGGGCAGCAGAGCAAGTTTGGTTCCGGGTCAGGTCAGGTCCGACCCGACCCGTTATCAGAAGGTCCAGCCCAGTCAGCAGGTTCAATTCAGGTCAGGTCAGGTCTGACCTGACCCGTTAGCAGACGGTCCAGCCCAGCGCAAAATTGCAGTTCAGTTCCGGGTCAGGTGAATCCGACCCGGGTCCGCTCCAGAAGCCCAGCAGACAGCGCAGAGTGACGTCAGCAGTGATGTCAGCATCGGTCAAAGGCCAGATTTGACCAGTTTCAACGGCTGAAATTGTTTCTGCGATATCTTGATCGTCCGATGTCCGATCGGAGATCCGTTTGCGCCTACGGACTCGTTTCGAGCAGATCTACGCAGTGGAAGAGGTTGATTGGCTGTTTGACAGTCAAGGTGGAGGTTTGATCGATTGGAGCGTAGAAACTTGTTTCTACGTTATCGGGGCCATCCTGAGTCGGATTTTAGATCCGTTTCTTCCAGCGTGCTCGTGGTGACGAGATCTATAGTTTGATGCAGAAATCTGGAGGAGATCTAAACAGATGTGGATTGAGGCTAGAATCGGGTCTATTGACCTGGTTGTTATTGCAAACCCAATAATAGGAGTCGCCGGCCTAGTTGCAAAGGGGTTGCTGATTCAAACGAAGTTGTTCGTTTGGAGTTCACATGATCACATGTGATGATATTCATCTTGCCAGAGCCAAGCCGGAAAAGCAGCAAGGAGAAGCTGATGTATCAGCAGTTGATCGGAGGCCCAGTCAAATGGAGTTTTTGACTGCTCGGAGGCAGAGGTTGTTCTGCAATGGAGTCATCTGGACTTGTATTCCGGATCTGTTTGCTTGCATGCTTGTGGCGATTGGATCTTCACAGGGATGTTGAAGATGGGGGCAGGATGGTGAGTGATTCAGATATCACTCAGATTCGTCAATGGTTTCGAGCTTTTAGTTCGAGGTGGAGTTTGACGAGATGAACTTTGCTCAAAGTTCATGTGCTGGTTCAACATGTCAAAGTGTTGAAGAAGACTGCATCCCTGGTGCAGTGACGTGCCATTCAGCAAGGTACGTGAAGACATTGCCGGTTTTATCTCCTAGTAGCTCGAGTTGTACGGAGTTGTACGGAATTCAAGCCAAGGTGGAGATTGTTAGGTTTATGTCTTGTATTCCGGTTTAGCCGGATGAGTCCACTGGGTTAGCCAGGGACTGGTTTAAGGTCAAGGTTATTTTGGTAATTGTACCGGGGCTTTCTTGGTGGCCAAGAAAGCGGAGATTATATATTGTATAGTCTGTAACCCTAGACCTTGCGGCGGCGGCATTAGTTGCCCGTGGTGCTCCCACACCACGTAGGAGAGATGAGGTGAGAGTGTGGGAATCTCTTGTATGCTTTACTTGTTATAGTGAAGATGTTCGTCCTCCTGTGCCCGTGGATGTAGCCCGGTTTGGGTGAACCACGTAAATCTCGGTGTCTCTTCTTGTGTGGCTTGTTCATGTTGATCTTGTGATTCCGTGGATGCGCACAACGGGTGATTGTCATAAAATCACAACAAGTGGTATCAGAGCCACAACACCTAACGTATGAATGAATGCACTAGACTAGAGCAGGAGGAGGGCGAATTGCATAAGTAGTGTTCTCCTCTACTTGGCCTTTTTCCCAACCTTGATGTGTATCTCTATCTCTGCTCCACTCGACTTGTCTTCCCCACCCACCTCTGACAGCCCTCCATTCGATAGCTTACTTGTGACCGTTCAGCTATTCGGCGATTAGGTTTTCCCCTCGTCCAGCGCGTAAAGAGAAGTTAATAAAGGAGTAAGAAAATGCTTAAGGGCATCTGTTAATGTTACATGTAATGTGAAAATGCTTTATATATGTAAATAATTTATATGTGAAATATAATCTTATCTTGTCATTTTCACGCCTCATCATATGTAAATATGAATGCATCCAACGGTTGACCATTTTTCCACAAAAACTTTTACCATTTTGTCATAAATTTATTAAAATATATGATGAATAAAGGCATGAGACATGACCCCTTGAAAAATATAACCATTTTCAAGAGGATCAAGGGTTTGAGTCATAAAAATGGGTCAAAAAAAGATTAGGATTATAGAATTTTAGATTTGAACTCTTTTACAAATATTTAAAAATCTAGGAAGAATTAGCTATTGAAATTTGGTTCCATGGTCTTTTTGGTAATTTTAAAGAGTTTAAACGATTCAAATCATGATTGTTAGACCCACATGCATATAAAAACTTAAAAAAACCAAACTAGGTTCAAGGGACATCAAAATAGTGTATAAAAACCACTACATACATCCAACGACTATACTTATTTCGAAGATATCGCAAAACCCATGATGATTGAAGTTGTCAAATTTGGTGTCAGTGCAGTAATTAGATTTTTAAAGAGTTTGAACGGTTTAGATCATGAATATGGGCCCATAGATACGTAGAATAGTCGGATCTTATGCATGAATTTTTTTTGCAAATATCTCACAATCTAGGAAGAATCAACGATTAAAATTTGGCATCATAGTTGTAATGAGCATTTTGAACATGATAGACAGTTCAATTTTGAATTTCGGGTCCTAGAGAATTGTAAAAATTCAAAACAAGTGATGGACAGGGATGATGCCAAAATTACTATTCACCCGCATTGTAACAATGCAGTATGATTTATTTTACCATCTATTAAGGTGTGAAAAATTTGAGCACAAATCCATAGCATTTTAAACACCCGTAAATCAACCAAAACAAATATAAATATGCGAAACTATTACACATGTTAATTAGTTACTGATGTAAATGACAATAAACAAGCGACTCCTTAAGAATGACTAGAGTAAGGCGTAGAAAGGGAGATACTTTCTTAAACCACTTAAGGTGAATTTGTTCAACTAAAATTTGCTTAGATGGCCTTAATAATTTCTCTTGGGCACTTATAAAATTCTATTAACATGAATCCTCCAAATTAATATATTAAAGCATTGCTATTTTTTTTTACCAATAGTTATTCACATAGCCACACACTCACCATATCAAAGTCCCTTCCCAACAAGGCCACAATTAGGAATCGATTCTTAATTATTTCTTTGGAGGAAAGTGCTTCACTGCTGAGCCACTGATGGAATGGTCAAAGTCCTCGCTGAAGTTTAGATGAGCTTGCTCAATATCTTACTAAAGTAGGTTTCATTTGTGCTGATGAAGTTATATATGATCTGACAGATTTCCCAGCTAGTTGTGTGAGATGTTTAATTTCTCGTAGTAATTTTCTTTTTTCTTTTTGATTTAGCCCAAAAGGAAAAGATCTTATCTACGTTTGCATCATTCAATAAAACTCATTTGCACAGCTTTGGCCTAACATATCATGGCATGCCCAATTTTAATGCTCTCGTAGATTTTCACAGATATCGCTCTACAGAAGGTTTTTTCTTGAAAAAGTGTCAGAATATTTTTAAATTTAATTTTCTTACATACTAACAGCATTTTTCAACTTTCAACTTTTGCAGCTATTGTCGGATTGTCTATAACATAGTGTACGTTAGTGCGTGAGTTCAAATTTCTTACAATGCAAATAAAAAAAATTGAAGTAACTTTTGAGTATATAACTTCTACCCTCAGTAATATTTTAGATATTAAATTTCTTCAGTTAATCATTGTTACCAAAATCTCAAAATATTGATAAAGACAGCGGGTATTGGTAAAGATAACAGAAATATTTATTAATATTTCCCATCAAGTGGAGCCCACTCATCAATATTCCCTTTTAGATAGAATCCGGTCGGTGCACTTTCAACGATAAGCATTTTTTTAGCGTTTCAATATTTTATATCGGGTGGAGCCCACTCCTCAATATTCCCCTTCAGGGGGAATCCAGTTGGCGCACTTTCAGCGAAAAGCATTTTTTTTAATGCCGAATCGTTCCTCTTGGGATTCAAACTCAGGATTCGTTTCCTTTGATACAACATTAAATTTTTTTAGTTAATCATTGCTATCAAAATTTTATGGTGTTAATAAAGGCAACAAAAATACTTTTCAATATTCTTCATCGGATGGAGCCCACTTATCAATACTCTCAGCTAACCATTATTATCAAAACCTCAAGGTATTGTTAAATGCGGTTGAAATACTTTTTAATATTTCTCATCAAATGGAGCCCACTCCTTAATACTCTCAACCAACCATTGCTACCAAAACCACAAAGTATTGGTAAAAGCAAAAGCAGCAGAAATACCTTTTAATATTTCATATTTGGTGGAGCCCACTTTTCGATAATAGAAATATCACAATATTTTTAAATCGCATCCAATGTCCTATGATTATTCTGTAATAACATCATGATATTTTCGAAAGTAGCCAATGCTGGTAAACGTAATATTTCCACTGTTCATGTACACCCCCGAGCATGTTTAGAGGGACAAGATGCTCTGGACTCTGGAGGGAAGAGTACACCATCGCATTCAGCAGGCCATGGGTTACAGTGAAGGCTTGAAATTTTGTCGGTGGCCATTGGTCAAAATGCATTGTGCAACCAATCAGAAACCCTTCTCCTCCACACCACCCCACCACATCAGAATTTTAGACAGCAGCACGTGTTCAACACAGATGTGGAGCCACTAATCCTTATCATGTTCTGACTAGCCCCCAATGTCCTCTGGTGCATGCACCAATAATACACCAGAAGAAAACAGCTCTCTTGACTTGAACGTGGGTTAGTGTGTGGGGCATGGCAATGACCAGACTGAGGCCACAGCTTCATGTGCTGCGCCACAGTTTTAGGCGCTTTCTTATTACTACAGTAACTTTTATCTTTTTGTGAGCCAAAAAAAATATAAATGTTTTGATTTGAGAAAATATTTTTCATTTTGTTTGATTTGAGAATATTTTTTTTCTGACAATAAAATAATTTTCATTACTTGTTCATGGGTTTTGTTGCCATTTGAAATAGAGGTTATATTAAAATAAATTTTATTTATTTATAAAAGTCAAACTTGTCATACTATGACAATTAGTTACAGACAAACTTATCATATCATAAAAGTTTGAATAAACTTATTAAAAATAAGTATAAGCAAAAAGGTATCTAGTCGAAAAAATTACCTTTTGAATGCTTTTTGAAAATAAAATTATATTTTAAAGCTAATTGAGTCAGAATGGGGCAAACATTATCAAGTAGTTTAAAACACTTAAAACATCTATTCAAACTTATTTTAAGTCAAACAGGTTGGCCAGCCCTTTTTTAAGTGCTAATGCTAACACGGAATAACAAATTTCATTATAGAAAGAAAAAAAAATTCTGTTTTGTGAATATCTAAACCTAAAAAAAATAAATCCAAACCTGGCCGGAAGTATTGCCACACGTGATGGGGTTTGGCCTGTCCCTGTACACTTGTGCCGTGCGTGGATCACTGTCATCTTTTTCCTTACATTACATAGGAGATTTGGTGGATGGTCTTTTTCTACCTCCAAAGCAACGTACGACACGGAAACTTGAAAAATGACCCACTGGCAACTACAACAACCCTACCGCGACCGCCCCAGGCGTCTGCGTAAAATGTTTCAAATTTCTTCACATCTTCTTTTGTTTCTTCTATTTATCACAATGGCCCTCATATGAACTCTTCCCCTCCCATCACTGTGTAAGAAAGAGCTAATTCCCCCTCCCCTGACTGTGGAAGAAGAGCCAATTCGAGGGGCTATTTCTGTAAATCCTGACATCCAATCTACATGTTGGTCTTCCATTCTGTTCATTTTTGGTACCGAGCCATGAAGAGGATTGGACTTGCCCTTCCATAAGTGTAGTAAACCTAAGGTGAGAAATATAGACATTGGGTGAGGGAATATAGCCGAAAAAAATCAGGAAAATTAATATCTTTTTATCACTGAGGTAAGAAGCCGTTCTTTTTACATAAATTGTTTTTTCGCTCATTTCCTTTCATCCTTGCATGTTGTTGCACTTTATTCAATGCAATTCAGGTTGCTCAAGTCACAAGGCCCACAATCTCTTTGATAAGGTGGTAAATGTGCGACAAATTTGGTGTGGGTCCATGCACCGCATAAATGTTTAGGCCCACATGAATATGTGACAATAAAAGGAGAGTAGAGAGATTGATTGACTTGGATACAGTCATGGCCCATGATATGTGCCTTATCATACTGATGCGATGATACTATTGACATACTTGTCTTTCAATGGAATGAGCACACGAGCAGACCTACATATATGCTATTGGGGCGGTGGCATCCATTGACGCTACATCATTTCCAAAAGTGATATGAAAATATTGAGTCCACTTATAGAATCCAAATGAAAATTTTGGATTGTCCTTCAAAATCCACATAAAAATCTTGAATTTGCCCCAAAAATCTAACTATTTGTTTGAGTTTGCACCCATAAGTTAAATTCATGGGTCTGCCATTGGTTGAGTAGAAGTGGACCTTGGTACTCTCTATGACAGTGATGCCCCAACAATCTAGCTATTATGCTTATGGAGGCAACCCTATCCCTTAATTCAATGGATTTGAACTTTTGATACATTTATATTTGTATTTTTATTCGTAATTAAATTCAATGGAAAACACTGGCTGATAAGGGTCAACTAAATTAGAGAAGATTTTATGGGGAGTAGATTTTTTTTTAGTAACCCAACTAAGGGGCTGAATCCAAATATACACACTAAATCAGTGAAGATTTTATGGAGTAGTTGCTTTCTTTTTTCTTTTTTCTTTTTTTTTTTGTTTTGTTTTCTAACCAAGTTAAGAGGCTAGGACCAAGATATAGACACCGACTCGCATGTAAAATAAGGGGGACTTGCACATGTGAGAAAACGGACATAAGTAATACATTCGAGGTAATGAGGACTCGCACATGTGAGGAAACAGATATAAATAATACATTCAAAGTAATGGAGACTTACACATGTGAGGAAACATATGCAACTAACACATTGAGATAATGGGGATTGACGTATGTGAGGACACAGACACTAACTCACACATTTGAGATAATGAGGACTCACGCATATGAGGACACAGTCACCATCACACATGCGAGGTAACGAGAACTCTCACATGTGAAAACACAAAACATTGCATGTAGTGATAAAAGCTCACATATGGAAAGAGGGCCCATGTGTGAGAACAGTAATTTAATGAGTGTATACAGTGGAATACTTACATAAAATCAACACATATCGGTCAGTTCAGGATATCAACTAATTGCTCTCATGGCAGGGATGGGCTCACGGTTCACTCTCACCAGTATATGGACGATATTCGCCAATGGTTTGGACCAGTCCAATTTGGCGAGACTAAGGTCTGTTTTTCTTTATTATAATTTTTTATATAAATTCCATTTCTCTAGAAATTCTAAAATTTATATCAGAGATTTCTTAATATTTTAGAAAAATCTTGATAATCAAGGAATTTCAGCATTTATTAAATATTCTCAAATTCAATGAAGCATTTAAAATCTTTGAAATTTCAAAATTCAGTTACTTTGTGGTGGAATTTTAGCATTTCTAGGGGTCCTTTATACAAGCGGCTCCACATGCAGCTTTTGCATTTTAAGGCTACTTGGAAACCATATTTGCATGTCTCATATTTGATTGGAGTAGATTCTACATCTTGGAATTTATGAAGGCCCACTTACAATCTTTTTTTCCAAATTTCTTCAGGTAGGCTTCATATTATGTTGCATTTTCTGGCTAAGTGGGACTCATACATGTATAGGTACTGCTGGTACATGGATGAGCACTGCAGTAACTTTGACCTTATACATTTGAAAAGGTATATACACAAAATTACTAACAACTGTGTAATTCCTATTAGATGTTCTAGTAGTTCTAAAACAGAGGATTTATGAATTTTAGGCTGCATGAAATCTCAGGTAGAACTTCCAGATTAATGAAACAGGGAATTAGGAAATACAATACCTCAGCAGTATTTAAGAACCCAGCATTTGAAATTTCCAAATATGAATTCCAGAAATTCTTGTAAAGAAACATGAGTGACGCTTATTTGACGAATCACCGATCAGGGGTATTAATGCCTACTCCCAATTGAAGGCTGCCCTGATGAAAAGCATGTAAAAAATACAGATTGAATTTAAGTATGTCATACACAAGGAGTATGTGTAATAGGTTTTGTTTATTAAATGAATGAGTAGATATAATAAGAACAAAAAACAGCAGCAACAACAATAATAAAGGGAAAAACAATAACCTAGCTGTCTTAAGAGGAAAGGATTGTCCATCAATGCAGGCTGATCAAGACCTTTAGTGTCAACTAGGGCATTGGGGGTCGTCAAGCTGATCAAGATCTTTAGTGTCAATTCAATACCGCTAGTGCTAAAAAACCATGTACTTTATCAAAATAATTAATTAGAAACACAACTTTCTAAATCTTCTAGTTTTATTGTGGTGATTATGCCCACAACTGAATTCTGCTATATTCTCTTTCAAAATAATTGCTCTGTGCTCTGGTGACTTCTTTTTTTCTTTTCCTTTTTTTTTTCCTCACTAAGTTATCCCGGCCCGTTAGGCCAAACTAATCCCTTCGAGTACAGGGAAGAGACGGGTAAATTTCCTATGGCACCAATGCGATAGTACAATTCAAACCTACAACCTTCAAAAGCAAGCTGTAGTTTTAAGTCAGCTGAACTACCCCTCACAGTTTATTCTGGTGATTTCTTAAAACCCTGAAAACCAATTCTAGCAGATTTTAAAATGTCAATCACTCAACTACTAATGAAATGATGTTAAAGTCCAACATGAGGGAGGGCAAGAGCATCTTACCTGCTCTCCATTACCAACCATTAAAAATGGAATTGAGATTATATGACTGTTTGCTTGAGGGTGATTGTGAGTGGACTACTGACGGTCTACCACGTCACCTTGTCCAAGATAGGTTGTTCGAGGTTGAAGTGGCAAATTGTGAGTGATCCACTCATGATCACCCATGTGATTTCACTCAGAGGATTCGAACTCGTTAAGAATGCATTACTACATATGATATCATTCAAAAATGTCAACAAAGTACTGAAGAAAAAACGTTAATTGTTACACACTAGAAGACTAGCAATCTTTGTTATTTTACTATAGTTATTGCATTAGTTGATCGAGGATTTTTGTTTGAAGGGTGCAAAGTCTAATAGGTAGTTTAGTAAATTAAAATTATTCATGTACATTTTGATGACGAACCCACACACGTTGGGTTGATAGGTGCAGTTGCACCCACGTGGCCATATTTAGGACTACCCGGACCCCGGTTGTCGTACCATCTATCCTTTACAAGGGTAGTGACTAGGTAGACAAAATAAAATTGTAAAATTACCGTGAAGCATCACAAGGTCATGAGAAAAGTCCTGTATTTAACTCGACTTACCGTGCTTCTTCAGTCAATCATCTTTAATTAATTAATTATTTCATTCATTATTTTGCTTTATGTTTCTCTCTCTTAGTCTTATCTGACGGATCACTAATCTTTGTAACTTAACCAGGTGGATTTGTGAACTACCAATGAGGCGCATCAAGATGCATACCCATTAATAGAGTGGGGGAATGGAAAGGTCTAATAATTGATAAAGGTAGAAGAAAAATCAATCTAACAGTGTTAACCTAGCACTTGATTTAATATTCTTATATTCAAATGATTGTTTAAATAATTTCTGTGATGCTCAAAATAATCCTTTTGGTGGAATGCTAAGATATACGATCATACTATATAACAATTGAAACTTGGAAGACTGTGTGGATAACTAACACAGTAGTCTACTCTTTTCCACTGCACACTTCCTGCTGCTGTACTGCCCCTTCCATGCTAAAATCTAAGAATCCGCTTATCCACAATCCACAATAATCTAACCTACAGCCGTTTTCAGGTGAACTGAGGAGGGACATGTCACATGCCATGTGCAGTCACCATCAGTGTCCCCCACCTCACATAAATACCCCACTTGTTCTCTCTCTCTCCTTTTCACACACACACACGGGGTCACTCACTCACTCATCCCTCTCAATGACTCATCACGCAATCCCCTAAACTCAATCTCCAGCTCCATGAGAGGGAAAAGAAGCAGTGCCAGTTCTTCCATGGCTTCTTCATCTCTGCTGCTGCTGCTGCTCTTTCTCCCGCTCCCCTTTCTCTCTCTGTCTGCAACGGCCGAGATTGGAGGAGGAGCTTCGATGGACGCTCAGCAGCTCCTCTCCTTCAAATCCAAGCTCCAAGACCCCGAAATTCTCCAGTCGTGGCAGCCGAACCAAAACCCGTGCGGTTTCGGCTTCGTCTCCTGCCAGGCCTCGCGAGTCTCGGCGATCGATCTCAGCTTCGTCCATTTGCGCGCCGATTTCGCCGTCGTCGCTTCCTACCTCTTGAGCCTCGAGATGCTCGAGCGGATCTCGCTCAAATCCACCAATCTGACGGGGAATCTGGTCGCTGCCGCGGATTCGAGCTGCGGAAAGCGGCTGATGGAGCTCGATCTCGCCGGAAATGGTCTTTCCGGCGAGGTTTCCGGCATCTCGAGCTTGAGCTCGTGCCCGGGATTGAAGTCGCTGAATCTCTCCGGCAACGGACTCGAATTCTCCGGTGGCGGCGCGGATCTGTCTCCGCCGCCTTGCGTTCGGGCGTTGGATCTGTCCTTCAACAGGATCTCCGGCGGCGGCGTCCTGCCGTGGATATTCTCCGGCGGCTGCGCGGAGCTTCAGTACTTGGATTTGGCCGGGAACGGCATCTCCGGGGAGATTCCGTCGCTCGGCGGCGGAGGGAAAGGCCTGGTTCATCTGAATCTGTCGTCAAACGGGCTCTCCGGCGCGATTCCTCCGCGTTTCGTGGAGGATGCCTGCGTCTCGGCGTCGATCGTGGAGCTCGATCTCTCCTTCAACAACTTGTCAGGTACTCTCCCTCCCGGCTTCGCGTCGTGTTCCTATTTGCAGTCCTTGAACGTGTCGAACAACAACCTCTCTGGGGAATTTCCCGCCAAAACACTATCTTCCATGAAGAATTTGGAGAAACTGGTCTTGTCTTACAACAATCTCACCGGAGAGTTGCCTTCTGAACTTGTGATTGGGAATTTGGAGTTGTTAGATTTGAGCTCGAATAGTATTCTTGGATCGATACCTTCGGAACTGTGTCGAGATCCGAACAGCAGATTGAAGGAGCTCTATCTTCAGAACAATGGGTTCACGGGACCGATTCCTTCCGCTTTGGGTAATTGCTCGCAGCTGATATCGCTCGATCTCAGCTTCAATTACCTGAGAGGGACGATCCCTTCGAGCTTGGGATCCCTTTCCAAGCTCCGGGACCTGATCATGTGGTTGAATCAACTTGATGGTGAGATACCACCCCAAATTGGGGACATCAGGACCCTTGAAAAACTGATTCTAGACGACAACGGATTGACCGGGTCGATTCCTTCCGGTCTGAGAAACTGCACTAAGCTGAACTGGCTCTCCCTGTCGAGCAACCGCTTGAGTGGGGAGATTCCGGCGTGGATCGGAGGGCTTGAGAATCTTGCAATTCTCAAGCTGGGGAACAACTCGTTCTCGGGTGGGATCCCACCGGAGCTTGGAGATTGCCGGAGCTTGATATGGTTGGATCTCAATAGCAATATCTTGAATGGACCAATTCCCCCTTCTCTCTCGAGGCAGTCGGGCAAGATCGCCGAAGGGTTAGTTACCGGTAAGAGGTTTGTTTATCTGAAGAATAATGCGAATGGAAATTGTCATGGAGCTGGTAATCTTCTTGAGTTTGCTGGAATCCGCCCTGATCAGCTCAACAGAGTCCCTAGGGCGTCTTGCAGTTCCAGAACATATTCAGGTTTGACCAGGTATACTTTCAAGAACAATGGTTCCTTCATTTTCCTAGATCTGTCATATAATCTGCTGGAGGGAAGTATTCCAAAAGAGATTCGGAGCATGTACTATCTCTTTGTTTTGAACCTGGGCCATAATTCTCTCTCTGGTGTGATCCCTGATGACTTGGGAAGTTTGAGGTTTGTTGCGATTCTCGATCTCTCTCACAACCAGCTTGAAGGCTCGATTCCCCCTACTTTCTCTTCCCTTTCTGTGTCAGAGATTGATCTTTCGAACAACAGACTCAATGGGACAATCCCTCAATCAGGCCACTTGGTCACATTTCAAGCTTCCAGTTTTGCAAACAATTCTGGGCTTTGTGGATTCCCTCTTCCTCAATGTGGAGGGGACTCAAAATCAAACTCTGTAAATTACCCATATCAGAAATCACACAGGAGACAAGCATCCATAGTTGGGAGTGTGGCAATGGCCTTTTTCTTCTCCCTCTTCTGTATAATTGGTCTCATAATTGCTGTTGTGGAGAGCAAAAAGAGGAGGAAGAAGAAGGATATCGATACTCTGGATGTATACATTGACAGTCGTTCTCATTCCGGTACCGCCAATGTTAGCTGGACGCTCACTGGTGCAAGAGATGCCCTTAGCATCAACCTTGCCACGTTCGAAAAGCCCCTGCGGAAGCTCACATTTGCCGACCTGCTTGAAGCAACAAATGGCTTTAACAGTAACAGCCTCATTGGCTCTGGTGGGTTTGGCGACGTCTACAAGGCGCACCTTAAGGATGGAAGTGTTGTTGCCATAAAAAAGCTGATACACATCAGTGGACAAGGGGACCGGGAATTCACAGCTGAGATGGAAACCATTGGAAAGATCAAGCACCGGAACCTAGTCCCTCTCTTGGGCTACTGCAAGGTAGGGGAGGAACGCCTTCTGGTTTATGAATACATGAAGTTTGGTAGTTTGGAAGACATTTTGCATGACCGAAGGAAAACAGGGATCAAGTTGAATTGGGCAACACGGAGGAAGATTGCCATTGGGGCTGCAAGGGGGTTAGCCTTCCTTCACCACAACTGCATTCCTCACATAATTCACAGAGACATGAAGTCGAGCAATGTGCTACTAGATGACAACTTGGAAGCTCGCGTGTCTGATTTTGGCATGGCGAGGTTGATGAGTGCCTTGGACACACATCTCAGCGTTAGCACACTCGCAGGTACTCCTGGCTATGTTCCACCAGAATACTACCAGAGCTTCCGGTGCTCAACCAAAGGTGATGTCTATAGCTACGGAGTGGTCCTACTTGAACTGCTCACGGGGAAGAAGCCAACCGACTCATCTGACTTTGGTGACAACAACTTGGTGGGGTGGGTAAAGCTGCAAGCCAAGCTGAAAATAAGCGATGTGTTTGATCCTGAGCTAATGAGGGAGGACCCTAGCTTGGAGATGGAATTGCTGCAGCATTTAAAGGTCGCATGTGATTGTTTGAATGACCGACAATGGAATCGCCCAACAATGATACAGGTGTTGGCAAAGTTGAAGGCAATTCATTCAGGAACCTGTGATGACTCTACCATCACTGTCGATAGCGACCATGGCGTGGTCGAAGTGGTGGAAGTGAGCTTGAAGGAAGGCCCTGAGCTCAACAAGGAGTAGATCAATACGCAGAGATCTTCAGTATTCTTTTGAGAGAGGAAGGTGAGATGAATTTTAAATCCTCAATTTTTCCCACTTTGTGGCATAAACTCCAGTAGCTTATCAGTGTATGTATTATATATGTAAAAAACCTGCTATTTCACGTACTTAGGTTGTTTGTGTATAAAGGGTATGATTGCAGGTTTGTCTTGGTGTTCCCACGTCAGATCAGCTTATGAGACCGCTTATGGTGATTATGTGATCGTTTGGCCCTTTCTCTAGGTGCTTTTGTGCATCCCCTTCCTCCTCCTGGAACTCATTCTCCATCCATTCGAGTGCCTATAGATCTATAGACCTATCAGTTCCTCCCTCAATTGGAAAGGAATCATGCTGCATGTTTCTGGCAAGGTATGGCACATCCAATTACTTTGGATGGTTTGGATTGATACCTATGATTTGTTTGGACATTGCATGGTTGATGACCTGCATTTATTACCTTCCCATGTCTGGACACAAACAGTTCACCTCCTGAGCAGCAAAATTACTTGCCCCTTGAAAAGAAATTGTCTATTTCTGTTTAGAAATAATTGAGACTTTTGTACCATATCTTGGGGCTTGCCCTCTACTCACAGACTGTCCTGATGGTCCCCAAGGTCCTGAAAGAAGGCAAGCTGCTAGATGGCCGTGATCTATTGTGGGGCACAATCATATGGATGGTCTGGATCCAACACTTCCTGGTCCCTGTTTATGCAGAATGGATGTAAACATGTAACATGCATCATGATTGTGAGAGGCCTATGACTCCTGAAGAGATAAAGTGAACATTTGACAGGTTAAAGTTTAGAAGTACATCAGCGGCACTGAGCTATCATGAAGGAAGGAAATCCTAGTATGTGAAAATGCAGTTTGAGATTTTTTACCATCAATTGTTGGGACCACAGCCACACCTTTCTAGTACCAATCTGTTCAGACTATTAACAGCTGTACAGTTGTGTCCCACTCGCACACGATGTGGCTCTGAGCTTTTCACATGGGATATTCATATCATATGATCATGTCTAATATAATGTCCACTGACTTCTCTTTAGAGTTTAATATAAATGGAACCTGTTTTAAATGATATCTCTTACAAAATGCTTTCTTTTTTCTGTCAGATTAGAGATGAACATGATTTCTACTTTGCTTTAGTTATGATTTCCATTTTGCTTTAGTTGATGTTATTATTATCTTTTAGATTATTAAGCTTAGATGAGGACAAGGCCAAATAAGATAAAGCCAAGTTACTGATAGTTTTAGTTTATCATAATGGAATCATGATATGATTTTTGAAAATGTTTATTGCAATGCGTATCATGATAGTATTTTGACAAATTCAGTCTAACCCCACATTGTCCAATAAGGAAATCTACACTATATTCTTAATATCCATGAACAATCACTTCTATATTTTTTATACATACACCTTGAACTATTCGTGGGACCTGTTAGTAGGCATTTTCCAATGGGTCAAAAAATGGGCGTTAATCTTACATGCCATGTGGTGGGTTGTGAGACCCATAAGATGAAAGTAGCTTTTGTGATTAACCTAGCCATTTGATCTATTGAGTGGAAATGGTGGGTCAATATAAAGATTGATGCATGGCTCAAAGTGATCAGTTTAGATCATTAGACATTTAGGAAAGCTGATTGATATGATTTATTGATGATAGGGTGCTAACCATCAGGCAAAAAACAAGAGAGTTCAAATACTTGACCTAAACAGGGAGTATCCTTGGGCAGCTGCCCCCACAGCCACATATCACTACCTAAAAGGTTTTACAAAACTATACTAGAGTGAATTGGTACTCATTTTAAATTGATACTGATCCTAAGTCTCAAACTACGATTGGATTGATTCATATAAAGATGTACTCATATAATCATTTTGAAGCCATAAAAATCAAGACTCAAGATTAAAGTGATATTTGGTCAATCACTAATCGACATGAATTTGAGAAAATTTTTTAGAAAATTGGTGTGCTTGTAGAGGCTAAATTTTGAGATAGCACTTCCTTTTAATCTATGCAAATGATGAGACTAGCAACATAAAGCCACTGTGCGTAACGTTCGTGTATGCTCTTCTAAAGAGGATATCTGGGATTTCAAAAATATTCGAGAATTCCAATTGGGATACCACAGTTAGAATAACAAATGCACGAGGCCCCCTTAGTATTTTGGAAAAATAGATATCTGAGAATTTAGGGAATTCTATAAGAAAAAGAAAAAAAAAACTAACTTGAGTGGCTGCAAACTACATCGAAAATTTCAAAAGCTACCATCAGAAATTCTTTATTTATTATTAGTATTATTTTTTTTTTGATGCAGGGTATTTCTCGTTGGCTCAATTTTCGGACCTTTGGCCTCTAGCCTGGGCATTTCCGATTCTGACGAGAAAAGACTAAAATAACGTAAGGGGCGGAAGTCCAACTTAATACCCTGGAAAGCAAACTCAATGCTCAAACCAATTGAACAACCACCTTGAGGGCAACATCAGAAATTCTCAATAAAAAATTCTTGCAAACAAGCAGGCCATAGGAAAGAACTCAAAAACTGAAAATTTCAAAGGAAATGTGTAAATATGATGTTTGGTGCATAAATTATGCCAAAAAAACAATTGAAATCAACGATTCTAGACATTTTGTGGTAAGGGGGAGTGGGGGGGAGGGATTAGATCTTGTGAGTATTTCACGGAAAATATGTGCTGTCTCTCTCATCCCTCCATCACTGCCAATAAAATTATTATTAAAATGGAAAATATGTGCTATCTCCCTCATCCCTCCATCACTGCCAATAAAATTATTATTATTATTATTATTATTATTATTATTATTTTGCAATTCTATGAATTCTGCAGAGTTCTCCATTGAACACGTGTGAGCAGTACTGGGATAATCAAACCTGTTGATCTTGATTAAATATATGTCCCATCACTTCCTAAGTAAAGCTTGCACACCCTTTTTTCAATCTTTTGGAAAAAGCTGAACAGGATTAGGATCTTGAAAGAAAACAAAACCCTCATTTCATGCTCCTTACATCACGATCTCTTTTCTCAATTACCTTTCATTTTAGCTTTATTAATTGTCCCTGAACTAAGGGTCTCTAAAGTTAGGATCACATGGGCCCACATGTTTCAGGCTTTGAGCTCTTATTGGTTCAGGCCTCAGGGTGCATTTCAAGTCTCCTTGGCTCCATGGCTTATACATTGTTTTTTATGTTCACCGTAAACAATGTCACACATTTACCAAAAAAAAAAAAAACATTGTCACAGTAGCCATTTTAGGAAAATCATATCCTCTAAAAGTGTAGGAATGTTCCCAAATTTGCAGTGTATTTTATAAAAGAGTTTTGGGTTAAATTTGGTCTCATTGAAAATTCTAAATACTTACCAAATTTGTCCCTAGAGTTGCCAAATTCCTCGTTCGGTCCATGGGATTTAAAAATTTACCTACAGTAAAGCGGCTAAATAGCACATTTGGATTGGTAAAAATCCTTAAAATTCATGGTTTTTTAATTAAATTTACATTTTTAGGATTTAGGGTTTCCAGTGGCAGAATTTTCTACAAGAACATTAGGGTAGTTAATTGGATTTTTTCTGTACAGGAATTCCTCTAATCCTTGCAATCAAAGAGAAGCTTATCTTGAGAAACGATCGGATAAATATTGCATAAAATGAATTAATTTTTCAAATTGATTACATCAACAAAAAAACATAAAATAATATAAAAAAATACTCTCTATTATTTTTCTAGATTTTTCCACTTTTGCCTGATACTATCAGATTTTCTTGCGCCATTTAAAATTATTAAAATATTTGTTACTCTGATTTTAACTTACCAAAACGCTTTGTGTTTGTATATATGTAAACATTTTGGGGGGTGTTAGCACGAATGAAGAACAAAGTGAATGTTCATTTGGTTTGCACAGCGGATCATACATACATGTTTGGATGGTTTAATAAGAGAAGATGCTGATCTTATTCTCTACTTTAAAGGATCCATCTATAAAGTGCCATGTCTGGAGACTGGATATCAATGGCTTTTAGCTTGAGCCTCTTGGTTTGGTCTGTTAACTATAAAGGCCAGTTGGACCTGTCCGCCCAACGGCCACGCCAACAGAACCAACAACAATGGGCCCAATATTTTACTAGTGAGCTAGACAAAATCCTAACTTTTATGAACTATGGGCTTGAGCCGGGCCTTTATTGGCCCAATATTAATTGGGCTGGATTTGGAATACCTCTGCCCTGGCCCATATGCAACGCGAAATCCAAGCGAGTCAACCTAGCATTTATCACTAGGGACATCAAGGCAAACATGAGTGAATTGAATGGAACAAAGAGATAAAAACAAAGACCCGAAAGCACTAAAAGCAGCTTTAGATTAGATGTTTGGTGATGTTAGTGTCATAGTCATCATCAAGTACTCTTCTTTGAAATGGGCGGAGTATGAAAAATGCATATAAGGCTAATGGAGCATCATAAAAGCAATTGGCTTTTGTTTTCTACTATCAGTGCCTGCATATTTAATGAAAACTGAAAAGGATTTTGTTTTCTAGGCATCCTGATTAGAAAAAGAAAGATCCAGGTGACTTTCAAATGTGGACACGACTCTTTTTACCCAAAAAAGAGTCCGGATCCTTTTATTAAAAACCGTGCCATGGTCACTATATGGAATTTTCTCGTATAATTCAATTTCCCAAAAAAATGTGGACATGACTAGATGGGGTGCAATTTTTCCACACCACTCATCTAAATTAAATTGAAAAGAAAAAAAAAATTTAACAAACAAGTGACAAGGGCAAAAGGGAGACCTCTTGTTTGAATGTTAGGTCCAAAGGGCTGGATTTCTGCTCTTTGAAATGCTTCTATAAGGGTAATGGGAGAAAGTCAGAAGGTGGGAATAAAGCCAACAGCACACTTTAATTTGCAATTTCTTTGCAGAATTATAAATTTGTACTAAGACAACTAATGCCCTTTTTAAATCTCAGTTTATTATCTTTTTCTCCTCTTCCTTTTGTACGTTGCTAGCAGAATGAAGGAAGAAATTGTGATAATCCTTCATTATAATCGTTTATTTGGTTACACTCGAAGTTTTCTTGAATGGATTTTAAAAGCAGATTTTTCTTGTAGGCAGAGTACCCACAAAAGTTCTTGGTTTTTTTTTTCGACTGATTCCAAACATAACTAAAAAAGGTCGGGTGCCACTGCTTATTTTATCTTTCCCACCATTTGCATGAGAACTAAGTTTCCTTTGTGTTGTTAACATTAAAATAGGTCATCAGTGATAGTATTACATTACAACCACCACTGTCATGATTATCATCTTAGCTTTAATCCATCCTAGTTCTACAAGGTTCTTCATACGAACCCAAATGAATGCACAAATGCTCCGGCAATCCTTTGGCCTGCGGAATTTATCACAAGAACATCGGCCGTTTCTAGAATTCTACATTTCTTTAAGAGAATTCTAAAATTTAAAAATTCTTTAAATGAAAGATTTTTAAATTCGAGGAATGTTAATGTGCATTTATCCTTCACAATACGGTGAAAAACACTTGCACAATTAAAAATATTCAGGTGCAAAGGAGAAAAAGTTATCTATGATTATATACTAAATATGAATATTTAAATACAAATAAGGAAAGCCATGTAGGATCCCTCACCATATGGTGAGGGATGCATGCACATAAACATTCCTCTTTAAATTCTATCTCATTCGTTAGGATTTATAAATACTGAAAATACAAGAGTTCTAGTGGAACTCTGGAACTTTCACCGAAAAAATAAAAGGGTGGGCCTCAAGTACCATATTTTTCTAATTCCATGCAATTTTTATAGATGGACCGTGAGCACACATACTTGATTTTTAAAGGTGAGCCACACATTATAACTTCTAAAAGGTAGGCCCCAAGTGTCACAAATTCCATAATATTTTACAAAAAGGCCCCTATAGTTTATAACAACCTCAAAAGGCGTTTGCATGTTGTGTTTTTACAAAATAAAGGACCCTAGTCTGATTGTGCATCCTTAAATCCTAGTTTTTATAGATAAATTATAGAAATATCATTCTTGATGACTATGGGAGACATGGACATGGAAGTGCTTGGATGTGTAGCAAAAGATGCAATATTAAGCCATTCAAACGATAATAACAACTAGTTTAAGGTACCTTAGTATATTTTGTTTGCAATTGATATAGTATTGGTAAATAAACCAAAAGATAGTGTGAATGTAAAACTCAAGAGATAAAAAGATGTTTTAGAATTGAAGGCTTTAAAATAAGTTGTACAAAAACAAAATGTATGGATTACAACTTAAGTGACATATACAAAGAGCTAAGACTATTGTGAGAGTCGAAGCCCACAAGAGATATCAAAAAGATATTCTTTCCTTTATCTTACCTTGATAATTAGTAAGGACGAAAAGATTGACGAAGATATAAAATATAGGATAAACGCGAGATGTTAAAGTAAATACTTGATTCTAGAGTATTTTATGATTGACAAATACCAACACAATTAATGAAAACATTTTATAAGAAAAAGTGATTTGACCAACTATGGTCCATGGAGAAGAATGTTGGTTAATTAAAAAGCAACGTGTATACAAAATAGATGTATCGGAGATGATAATGTTGTGTGGTATGTGGTAAAATCATAAAAGATAAAATTAAAAATCAACGATTTTGAAAACACTTAGAGGTAGTATCAATTGGAGATAAAATTAGAGAGACCTATTTAAAATGATTTGGACATGTATAATGTAGGCTGATATTGGCATCAGCAAAAAAAATTTTGTCTATGTAGATTGATAACTCATAAAGGGGAAGGGTAAGCTGAAGAGGATGTAAATGGATGTATTAAAAAAAATCTAACTAATTACAACTTATCTAATGATTTACTCCAGACAGATTGGAATAGAACAAGAGAACCCCTTTTACTGTTGATCATTGAAAAAGCCCCAAATACACACAACCACGCACAAGCAATATATATCGAATAAGTCCTTATATAGATTCGAACTAGGGACTTTAAAGTCAGTCCATAATTTTCCTACTACTCAAACATTTTAAGTGTGGGTAAGTGATTTGAGTTTTTCTCAAGGATAAATCACTCAAAAATAAAAATTGAGTGTCTAGTTATTTTCTCTATAGTTTGATTATTAGTCAAATGAGCTTTTAATTACATCACAAAATATAGGGGCCTTTTTCAGGTTTTGTGAAAATACCCTGGGGTATTTTTTGTTGAATTCTCTAAACTTTAAAAAGTTTGGTTCCATTTAATATCTAAATGTAGGCCCGCACTTAATGATTTCTTAAGGTGGGCCACAAATTTAAACCCCTAAAAGTGGAGCCCCATGTATCATAATTCTTAAAAGAATGGGTTTCCTATAATTTCTAATAGATGGGTCCCACAATGTACTCTATAAAGAGGTGTCCAAAGGCATGTTTAAGAGAGGAGTAGGATAAAGATAGAGTAAACCCAAAATTAAAAAAGAATAATATATGATTCACTTATGATGACTTTTTATTTTTAATTGTTTTATATGAAATTTTTTTTACTTTTTGTATAAAAAGTAAAGATTTTTTTATAGTTTAATAATAACTTTTTGACTTTTTTTTTTAAAAATGATAAAAATTTAAATTTTTAGAAAAAAAAAGGGAGAAATTTTAAATTTCAAAATTTAAATTTTACTTCATTTTGCCCTACTCCTTTGCCAAACGTGCCTTAAAGGAATTGAAAAAACTCTGAAGTATGACCCATTTTCTAATCACTAAGGTGTGCTCTGTGCGGAACAATTCCTAACATGGGCCCAAGAATCGTTTCATTTTCAATAATAATTATCAAGCCAAGGTAACGTAACGAGTTTTTGTTTTTGTTTTTGTTTTTTTTTTGGGTATCTCTTGAACTTAAGAGGGGCCAAGACAGACCTTCTAAAGCCACAAAAAACCAAGGGGTTTCTTTCTCAACCTAAAGCCTCAGAATTGGAAAAGAACCCAATTTTGAAAGGCCTGTCCAATGAAAGATTCAGCCCAACGTATCCTTGGTCCAACAAGATTATAATATACGCGTGTATAATGTGCATACATACTCATTACATATATGATGATGTATATATGTCTACAGGCTTTTCATTTGAAGGAGACAGAATGGCCATAATGTTACTTTCGTCATTAGGCTTGGTCTGTGTCTCCACAGTTCTGGCTTGAATGCTTGACTTTTTACAAGTCTGTCCGTGGAGAGTGCATCCGAAAGAAAATACCTGGGGTCCAGCAGTGTGCACCTTTACAAATTTATGAAACTAATATTCTTATAATACAAAATCAATAAGGATATTTTTAATCTACATATGTATTCAAAATCAATGTGAACAATCAGGCCCATTTGAATCAATTACTTCCATTCCAAACAAGCCAAAAGGCCCCTCAAATTTAATCACTTCTCATGTATTATAATTTCATGCAAGCAAACACACCCATCTGACAATGAATTCCAATGTAATTTGGCTGAGAAATCTTAAATATCCCAACTAAATGGGAAAAAAACAGGCCCATTTAAATCAATTCCTTACCATTTATTACAATTCCATCTACACAGATATGCCTTCCTACGTATTTCAATTCCAACCTAATAAACAGGCCTATTTTACTCTATTACTTCCTATGTACTCCAATTTCATGTGTATTTAAACCAATTACTAACAAATAGACCTATTTCTTCACAATGAATACCTTATTTTCTGATTCCATATAGATATAGAGGCCCTTGATTCCACGCAAAACAAACAAATCCATTTGACAATAAAATCCTATGAATTCCAAATCCTTGCAAACAAATTAGATGCTCATTTGAAATGACTTCTCATTCCAATTCCATATAAACTATTACACGAATAGATAAGTTCCCAGTCCGTGATTTTGTATCACACTAAATTACCAATTCCAGGCCTAACATTAGCACAAAGAAGAATATGGCCTAGGTTTGGGGAAAACCTATCGGCCTGTGGAAATAGGTCCCCACGTGAACATCAGGTCCAATAACCAAGTAGATGGCCCAGACCCAAACAAGCTTGATAAACACTGATGGAAACAGGAGACCTACAGCAAAATTCTCTCACCAATGACGCCCTACTATTGGGAGAAAACGTTTGGCACAAACCAAATATGAAGCTCTCCATGCACTCAAACTCATTAATATTAGAATTTCACAAAATATAAATTCAATTCCGAGTCCAAGCAAAGGAAAAGTTTGACATTTTACTTCAAACTACTCTAATCCTTAGGATACTAAATCCTAACACAAGCTGGCTCAAATCAAAGGTAACCATTAAAACATATCAAACTATCTCAAAATTCCAAATAGAACTCTCACCAAATTAGCAACATAGCTATTTTGAAGAAGACAAACAGACTTTAAAATTGGAAATAGAACTCTCACCAAATGAACAACATAGCTATTTTGAAGATGACCAGCAGAAGTTCATCGCTTCTTGGAGACACCAACAGTCTTCCCTCTGCGACCAGTTGTCTTGGTGTGCTGTCCGCGAACACGGAGACCCCAATAATGCCTTAAACCTCGGTGGTTCCTGCACAAAGTTGTCAAATAAAATCATCATCTGAATTCAATACATCATCAGAAGTCATAAAACCACTGTCCACTAAAACAAAAGCAGAATGAAGGCAACACCACACTTCATATATAAGTCATCAACTGCTCCAAAAACAATTTTAGGGCAATATTAGAATCTTTCTTTTAGAACCCACAAATGAAATTGCTTTTTGGATAGTAAGCCATTGCTACCACAATGAGACCAATACTTAGAAATCAATATGTTCTTAAGATTTTCTGCCACGTACCAACCCCATCCTAAGTAGTGGATGGTTGCATCAAATTGGAACTAGGCTATCACAGCAAACAGTCATCCAAGGCCAAGAACTAGGCTTCAATGACTAATGATGACACAAATTATAGACATGACTAGTAGGATTTATTTATTTCATTAACAACCTCAGTTAGAATGGCATCTAAATATCACAAAATGTACACAATAACCAATTAGGGCTTTGAAAATCATTTAAGAGCAAACTTTGATCTGGTGAAAGGTAGCCAAACAATTTCGGGAGAGAACCATAGAAGTTACATGTGTTGTACGTAAGAGAAATGAAAGAAGGCTTTTCCCACAAGAAATGGGTTTCTCCCCAAAAGTATTGGAGAACGCCTTGGTTCTACTAGTGAAAAACTGAAAATGATAAATCATTCACAAAAGCAGCATTGTCCTTTCAGAAACGCATTACACGCACACACACATATTACTTTCCATCAATTAGCATTACATTAGTAAATGACAAACATTCACGTGCACACAGTTAGAACGAAAAATAGAACTTGAATTTTTTGTGCTCAAGAGGATAACAAAAACTGTTGCACTGTATTCTACTTGCCACCAATTAACATCGCATCAGCAAATGACATCCATCCATAACCTTTAAACCTTAATCTCCATAACCGGAGGTAGCATGCCCAAATAATTGGTTCAGTACTTCAATTTACTTAAAAGAAAAATTGACACTTTTAGTTGATAATTTTTTGCCCTGAAATTCAAGGACTCCTTTATTCAGAAAATGAAGATTATTCCCCCTGAAATATAAAGACTCCTTTATTAAAAAAATGAAGATTTTTCCCCCTGAAATCCAAGGACTCCTTTATTCAAAAAATGAAGATTTTCCCCTGATATACAAGGACTCCTTTATTCAAAAAATGAAGAAAACAACAGAAGTTGATCTTGTTTCCCCCTGACATGTAAGGACTCCTTCATTCTTTTCAACACAAGCATCACACGTTATACACCAAGCCAACCCGATTCCATCCTTGCTAACTGATCAACCGTGGAACTTAGCCTCACAATATATATATATATATATATAATTGCCTTCCTCAGCTAAAGAAAGAATTTCCTCAATCGCATAGAGAGCGGAGTTTGGGGGTTGGTTTTGCAAATTGGAATCCATCAGTAAATAGTTCCCAATTACACCATTTGAAGAACTCAGAGAGAGAGAGAGAGAGAGAGAGAGAGAGGGGCAAGAATCTCATCTATAGATCCCCAATTCCCCATTGAAAGAGCTCAAGTAGATAACCTATTTTGATAAAGATGAAAACCACACAAATTCAGAAGATAAGGATCCAACAATAAGAGCTCAATGAAGTAATCACTAATCACCAAGGATAACAAAGGTTTAGGTCCAACACTAAAGAAAATTAATAAAATAGAAAGAAAGTAATATTGACCAGGGTTTACGTCCAACTTCATCCATTAAAATAAATGGACCACAGCTTCAAATGTAGTCGAAACTGCCCAAGCTTACGCTCCTTGGATGCACACACTGTTGAGTTTTAAGGGAACTCTGATTCGAAAATTTTTCAAATCCATCAGTTGACCACCCTTTGACTCAAATCTAACAATTAAAAAAAAAATTCGTGGCACCTCAAGGAAAATGTTCTCCCTCTGCCATAACTGCTTATTGTGCTAAGCATAAACTCAGTCGTCCACTATCATGATAGCCACATTTCAACTACAACTATATAAGTTTTCTCTTGCATAAACAAGATCAACCACTTATTCATGCTATGTTCCCCATGTGTGTTGTATGTCAATGCAGCAAAGGCTCCTCAATTGGTGACCCATTACAGCTTAGATACAACTTAAAAGAAAAGGCCAACATTCACCTCTAATGAGTCAATCTATCAAAATCATGCACAAATTGTTCCTTCTCAACATACTCATTCCACTAGAATATCAATAACATGATGCAAAAATAAAAAAAAAGAGGGTTACTTACAACATACAAATTACTAAGCAGCATAAATAAATCCTATCAAACAAGTATAGTACCTGATTTTCTTCAGCCGTTCCAAATCATCTCTCAGCTTCATATCCAGTGCATTTGATACCACCTGTGAATACCTGCCATCCTTGTAATCCTTCTTCCTGTTCAAAAACCAATCTGGAATCTTGAACTGGCGCGGATTCGCCACGATCGTCATCAGACTCTCCAATTCTGCTGCAGATAATTCACCAGCCCTAATTTTTGGAAAACCCAAAAAAAAAAAAACAAAAAAAGATAACTTTCTTCAATTAATCAGAAAACCCTATCAATCCAAACAAGAACCAATAAACCCAGTTTAAAAAAAACTACTACACTACCAAAAATCCATCTGCATAATAGTAACATTAATTCAATAAACTTCAATAGGCAGAAAGAGCACACTAATACGACAAGTTTCACAATCATTTATTAAGGGAAAAACTCATTCAAATCTTAATCAGGCCTACAAACCCAGTATAGGGTGACAGCCCCAAACTAATAAAAACCCATGATAAGATCAACAAGAAGAAGAAGACCAAAGTGCAGAAATCGAAAAAAAGACCTCTTGTTCATGTCGACATCGGCCTTCTTGCAGACGATGTTGGCAAAACGCCTTCCGATACCTTTGATGGAGGTGAGAGCGAACATGATCTTCTGCTTACCGTCCACATTGGTGTTCAGAACACGCAGAATATGCTGGAAATCCTCGTTCGCAATCAACGACTGAAGAGAAATCCCAAAAGAATCAGATCGACATGAATACAAACTAGAAATGTAGGGGATTTAGGGTTTGTAGCCACGATTCGTGCAGCAAACTAGAGCGAAGGAAAGAGAGATCGAAAGGAAAGAAATGATCAGATCGAGAGACCAACAGAAGTGGAAAAAGAAATACCATTTTCGCGCTCGAGAGAGAGATCGAGATCGAGATCGAGATCGAGAGAGAGAGAGAGGGAAGCGGCCTGGCCTCGCAGAAGATGAAGAGAGTGAAACTAGGGTTTTTGCTGCAGTGGGTTTATATCGTCTTTTCCCCACTTTGATGTGATGCTAGGGTTTGGGACTTTGGGTTTGTTACTACAAATTGGGCCTGCCCAAATCCGATCCCTATGTGACCTATCCAGGGATGGCTCAACTCCCACCAATTCCCAAGCCCATCCCCGGTCGAGTCTTGTTTAAATTTCATATTAGAATTTTTTTTTAATTTTAAAGAAGTTCAATAAATCATTTGGTATTATTGCGTCCTCCCTCTGTCTTTCTCTTTTTTTTTTGGCCCAACTAATAGGCCTCACATCTCCATTCCTAGAGATATAGCACCCGCTCAAGTGAGATATTCATGGTTTGATTATCAAATCCTAAATTGAGAAACAAGGTATCCAATCAATTGGACAATCCTTTGTTCTCATAGAACTATTATTTCAATATATATATATATATATATATTTTTTCACTCGCGCTACACTAGACTTCTCGTCAAAATTTATGGGAGAATATCTATAGTTGTTATAAATGGGAGTAAGGCATCCACCAAACCTCAGTTGGGTCACAAAATTATAGCCTTAAATTCAAGAAATCAATACCTAAACAGCTTCTAATAAGAATGAGTTAGGCGATCACCCGCTCAACTTGACCCTCCATATCACCCCTACACTCATGCCACCTCTGCTTGGGTTCATTTTGGACCTTGAATCCAAATTCAACTCAAATGACAACCTTAAATAAATTATAGATACAGCAACAATTTTATTTCAATAAAAGAAAACTTCCCACACATATTAAATTTTCTTAGCTAACCGTCCCCATCAAAACCTATTAAGTGTTAACATAGGCAACTGGATATACTTTTCAACATTTTCTATCAGTGGAGCCCACTTATCAATACTTTCTATTAAGTGGAATCCGAAAAATAATTTTCAACATTTTTTATCAGGTGGAGCTCACTCCTCAATATTCTCCCTCAAGTAGAACACGGTCAACGCACTTTTGGTGACATACATTTTTTAGTGTTGAGTCGTTTTTCTTGAAATTCAAACTCATGACTAGTTTGTCTTTGATACTATATTAAATTTCCTCAGTGACCATTCCTACAAAAACCTCAAGGTATTAATAGAGGTAGCGGAAATACTTTTCAATAACGAATGTTGGGTAAGCGAGGGAAAGTTTTAAATCAAGAGAGAATAAAATATAATAGGTTTAAATCATAATATGATAGTTTTTTTTTTGTCTTTAATGATTTGATAAGGAGTCTTTTTTACTTTTTGTGGAAAAAAGTACATGATTTTTTTTTTATTTAGTAGTTTGAGAATGTTGTTTTTTAATTTTTTTTAAACAAGGGAAATTTTTGAATTTTTATTCTTTTCATATGACCTTATATCTTTTATGCCTTTTAAATGAAAGCTTCACTTCACTCTACTCTATTATACTCTGATAAATGTCCAAACACAAAAAGATTTTTCAAATTGACATAATGGTTGTCCTTAGAGATGGAAATGGGCTTGTTGGTTCCAAACCCGATTCTAATAAGAGGAGTCGAATGGTTCCAACTAGAGGACTTGGATACCATACTAAAATTGATTTTGATTTTTTTTCATTTATTATTTTTTTTATTTTTTTTCCTTACAATAAAGATATCATTCATCTTATAAGAGTGCATCAAGTCTACTACCTTCAAAGTTAAACATAGAAATGACCGACTAAAGTTGATTTTAAGCTACAATTTACAAGATTAAATGACTCACATGTTAGTCTTAGGTCCAAGGGTTGAAACATATTTGGATATGAAACTAGGCCCATTTATAAATCAAAACCTAAAAGAGGTTCAAAATTCTATTTTTAGAGGTTAGAAACTTTGATTAGTTAGATAATTAGATACTCATTTACATCCCTTGTTCTTCCTTCCTCATTTCTAATGTCGTATTTCCTTTTATCTAAATTTCAATCATTCCAACCTACCTAAAAAATCACAAATAGCCTTTTAAAGTTTTCCTATTCCAGTTTTCCAAATGCTACATAGGAGACAGGATTTGGAGTTCTTCTCTCCACTTCTTACTTAATTCTGATGGATTTAAATGAGTCCATCTGGTGACAAGATTCTGTACAACACCCCCTCCCTTCCCAACCTTTTTTTTTTTCTACCACGGCAACTACCTCTATCGGTCAATGCTTCATTCACTTAAGTATCTCTGCTTACAAATTGACTCTAATTTGTTTAGATTTATTGTACTCATATACATGATACATAAGGTACCTGAGTAGAAGGGATAGCTTAATTGGCCTTGGACTCTGGTTTGCTCTTAAATATTGCGGGTTTGAACTGCACTTTACACTGGGGCCATAGAGGATTTACCCGACTTTTTCAAATCTAAAGGGATTAGTTGGGCCCAAAAGGCTAGGACACCCTTCCTGAGTCAAAGAAAAAAGTTTACACCACGTAGCAGCATCCCCACAAGGAGAGGTCACAGAACTGGAAAGACCTAATGCAAAAATAAAAGGTATAAATGCGGTATCTTTATTATACTTTTTAAGCAAAAGGTTATAAAATGAATAAATGTTCCTATGTTGTATGAATTCTAAAAGTTACAGAGCGCACAAGTGTTTTATTTTTTTTATTACAAAGGTCGTGAAATAAAATTAACCATGTCACTAACGTATGATTAATTTATAAAACTTACCTTGATCATAAATCCATGCAATGACATTAGATGGGGATTTTGTAGTAGAGCTCCAAGTCACACAGGTGAGTTTTGTAAAAAATCTCAAATGCGATCACTTGAGTGTAGGCCGGCAAAATTTAGCTTGACCAAGCAACCCAACCCTAACTTGACTATATATGACCCGTCCAACCTTGAACCTGCATAGAATACAGGTCATTCATGAGTCAAGTTTTCCTAATCCACATAGAAAAAGGGTTGGGCCAACATTGACATACATTATCCGTTAACCGGCCTAACAGCCAAAAGAGAAACTACCCGGATAACAACAGAAATCATCCATCCATGACTTCTTCTCATCATTCTAGAAATGCATGATCAAATCATAAATGTTTGACTTGTGCGGATAATGGTCCAGCAACAATATTCATAGGAAATCATGCAATGCATATCTATGTATATCACATTCAAGCCAACATAAACACAACGGCAAACTACTTGGCAAATATTTAAATAAATATTTGAACGAATAAAAACCACTTAATACACATTTATAAATTATATATTTTAAAGAAGTTACACTTATTATAAATGTAAGTTTTTTATAACAGAGGTGTTTCGACCCTTGGGCTGGATTAATCCCTTTAGGCCCAAGAAGAGCCGAGTAAGTTTCCTGTAGCGCTAGTGTGATAGTGCGACTCGAATCTACCACCTCTACGAGCAAAGCATGGGCCCACGTGAGTTGAATTATAAGAATCACAACTAATTTACAAAAACTTGCTAATATATTATTATTATTTTTATGTGGATTTGCTAATATATTATTTAGACACTTTATATATAAACTTGTTATTAATGATTTGTGTTGTTATATGATTATTCAAAATTCACCTGAGACACTAACCGCTTATACACCACTTAACTCAAACCCCAAACTAACGTCTCCACTCTCCAAGAGATTCCTTGTTCAACTCAAAATCGTTGTAACGTTCGGAATTTGCATCCTATCTTCCTTCAAACAACCCTTTCTAATATTAACGTTAAGGTCTTGTTATAAATAAAGCCTGAATTCATTCTCAAATCTCAATCAAAGCCCTCCAACAAGAATCAGTTGCTGCTAAGCTATACGAGATGGAACGAGAAACAAGCATCCGCCGATCGCCAAACGATCCAATCCCCTGTGCAAACAACTGCGGTTTCTTCGGAAGCGCCTCCTGCTTCAACTTCTGCTCCAAGTGCTACAAAAATTTGTTGCTCAAGAGCTTGCAATCCTCATCTCACACCATTAATGCTGCATTCTCTGAGAAGAAGGAGGAGAAGCAAGAAGAAGCCATTAAACAACCTGCAAATCGCTGCAATTTATGTCGCAAGCGCGTGGGCCTTACCGGATTCAAGTGCAGATGCGAGCAGATGTTCTGCTCGACCCATCGCTTCGCTGAAGAGCATGGTTGCTCATTTGATTATAGAAAGGCTGGGCGGGATCAGATTGCGAGAGCGAATCCTCTGGTGAAGAAGGACAAGATTGAGAGGTTTTGATATGGAAGGAAGAGGAAGGTAGAGATGCAGAATTTTGGTGGTTCTTTCTTTCTTTCTTTCTTTCTGGGATGTTGTTAGTGTGCAAATCATGGTGTTGGGGTATTTGGTGGATTGGTTGATTGTTCATACTTCATAGTTTATAGTTGGAATGTCGTTATACTGGCGAATTAAGATCTTCTAATTGGAATTGGGCTTCTCTCCAAATATCTTCTTCTGTGTGGGGAATTCTTTTATTTTTTTGTTTTTGAAGTTTTTGTGGGGTTGTTTTTAGATGAATTGTATGGCTGTTTAAGCTGACCCCAATGTGTTGGGACAATTCAATGTGATGATAATTTTTGTGTTGCGTGATTAGACAATTGCAATGAGAGGAGCCCAGGACAGATTGACCCAGCCCCAACCCAAAGCGTTTTCTGAATTCCTCTTCACCTATATCTAAACCACCAATAAGAAGGGAGAAAGTGATAATACAAACCCAAAAACAATGCAAGATCCATAGGTCATACCCTTAAAAGTCTAAAAACAGGATGCATTTTGACTTCAAAATTCATCCCATCAGATGTTGGGGTGTTTAGACTGTTTCTTTAGATTGAATTAAGATATACTATGCCTCTTTTTCAACAGGCAAACGATAGAGAAGAGATTCAAATTAGACATCAATGGCTAAAGCAATATACAGCTTTTGTTTTATTTCGGTTTTCTTTTCCCCTTTTTTAAGTTTGCCCAAATTTTTTCCGGTACGACAAGTTTGCCACTATCCCCTGCTGATGGTCTAACTGGAAATACCCTAAATGAAACAGATATAGCTCAAATTAATCTAATCAAGTCTGCTTTATTTTGCTTTTTATGTGGTGGTGAATGAGGTGGAGGTTTGGTCATGATCTTCAAGTAGTGCACGATGATGTATGGTTGGCAAACTATAATTTTTATTTTTCTTTAGTAACTTTTTAAAACTGCTTAGAATTGGCTAAGACTAATACAATGATTGAATGGCACCCTCATCAAGTTTGGAGAGATGGAAGTTTCTGTAGTCTGCTCTCTTGTTGCACTCCTTCCTATTAAAACAATTTTGCAGTACTGATTAAGAATAATTGGAAGATGAAGTGGCGTCTTTAATAAACAGTGAACGGTTTATTTACATTTTCACAACCACCCCCCCCCCCCCCCCCCCCCCCCCCCCAACAAACCAAAAAACAACCCAAAAGAAAAAAGGGCCAATCAGTGAGATAGGGCAATGGGATTTGTAGAAGATGAGGGAGTTATTGGTACGGTCAAATAAAACCATCTGAATTTTGTCTTGGGAGCTTGCTTTAAGCAATTCATGTCTCTGTAAAATTACAAGTATCACCAATAAAGCATGGGGATTTGTAGCAGAGATACGAGTTACTATAGTGCCAAATAAAACCATTGAAATTTTGTTTTAGGAGCTTGCTTTAACAAGCAATGCCTGTATGAATTTAGTGAGTGTGAACCTGCAGGACACATTCGAAAGCAGAAGTAACTACAATAAAGTTAAATTTCCAAGTAGTTAGTATTATAAGTTTAATTTTTCACAATCATATCGGAAATCAGATATTATGGCAATTAGTTCAAAATATGACAATGTTTGAAGCACTGGTGGTTACCAGTCCATATTTATTAAAGGCAGTTATAGAGAGGACTTGAGCAGTCAGTTAGCTGTGGATTACTGTGAGACTTGAGAGTAGAGGCACTCATGGGCAGGACCAGCCTAGCTCTGAAATGGCCCAGTCCACTTTGGGCTGAGTTTGGACCTAAGGTTTTTAGCACTCAGCTGAGCCTGGGTATAATTCTGGCCCCCATTTAATATTTGGAGTGGGCTTGTTTAAGTGATAGAAAGCTTGAATCTGGATCTAGCCCAGCCTGAACAAGTGATGGAAAGACTGGCCCCTAAATGACCAGGCTTGGGGTGAATTGAGATCCTACGAATTTCTTTCTTAGGTGATGGGTCTTTCTTCTCCACTGGATTCTTATAGTAGCCATAGGTCTATCCACCAAAACCAAGCTTCAACTTCAAGCACCGAGAGATCCTGCTCCCATGCTTCATCATCTTCACGGCTGTTCTGAGCATATTGAAGGCTCATCACTTATGTTCTCCATCATTAACTCCACAATCTCACTGCTAATCTGATGAAGGCCATGGGCTAAATGCATCCTTGAAGACTTATAAAACAAGGCTAATAAAAACCAACAGAGTTCCAGTCTACAAAGAGGGTCCATAACTTAAATAACTTAAACGATTAATTCTACCAAGAAATTTAATTCCACCAACAAAAAAAGTAATTAATGGGTTAGCTCACTTGCCATAAATTCTGTCTTAGACAGTAACTTTATTGTGATTTTACTTTAGTTTAGAAAAAATGTGAGTCAATATCTTTAGAATTCTTGATTAGAAATTATAATCTTTAATCAAGAATCAAAGATTGTTGACTCCAAACATAAAATCTCTAATTAAAATATTATACAGAGACGCCTACCGGTCTAATTAAAAGTTGTAAAAGATCCTCAGTTAAGTGAAAACTTCACATCAATCCATCCTCCATTACAATTTCAAATGGCTTCAAACGACTAGTAGATACATGGCCCAACATCTAGAAATTGGAAATCCATGGCCCTGTGATCAATTCCCTTCTCTTCTTTCCAGCCATCTTCTCCACATACTCACGGCCACCTGACTTGATTGACGAGGGACAGCAGTAGCACCCATCAACCTGATGGCCTTGGCCTCAAACGCTTCTAGGCAGTTGCACCCATCAAATGCCACCGTGGTCTCCTTCGCTACTCCACCCCGCACACAGCTGCTTGTACAGTTTTTTTCTTGTCTTCCTTTGCTTTTCTCCCCCATGATCTTCTTTCCTTATATCCTAAAAGAATTTTTGTATGTTGGTTAATTCATAAGTTGGATACTACTCTAGGTCCATTAAATTATATTTTGTATTTCTTGGAGATGAACTATGGTTTGAGTCATCAAAGGAGCTGAAGAGATAAAAATAAAAAAAATTGGACGTGGGCTGCTTGATCGATTGGATTCAAGTCAAAGCCATAATTCGATTGACGGACCTTTGCCCAATTGATCGGATGATGGAAATTTTTCCACTAACCTGCGAGATTTCTCTTTCTATTTTAAGTGGAAGTTTCTTGTTTTGTGCCAATTTTATCTTGATTTGATTACTATTATGAGACACTAAATTGAGACTGTTTAAAGGGGTTCTCTCTTAACCTTAAGGGCAGATCTCATTAACCTAAGTGGAGATTATACATTGAAAAATATTTTCTCTAAAGCTTTCAATGAGAGTTGAAGGGTTAAAGCTTTATTCAAGAGAGCAGTTGCTTTTATATCTCTTATAAAAGTTTTGAGGCCATTTTAAGTGATCAAGTAGTGAACAATGCACAATGAAGGAGTATTCGCAATCAAAAGGAGTTGTAACAAGAAAAATTCAGTCATTGTAATGCAAAAAGGGTGTGAGTATATCTTGTAACTGTTAACTTTGCTTATAGTTGATTATTATTAGATTCATAGTTTTTAACGTGATTGGAGCTATGTTAGAATCGTGCCTTCTTGTAGTTTATGCTTGTATTTGTTTGATTTAATTTTCGCTACACTTATATATTGTCTAATTGTTTTACATTCTAGAGATCCCCCAATCCCAACTACCCAATAATTTAAGCGCGTTGGAAGCATGCGAGAGGTAAGGACTCCGTTTTTAGGCATGTAAGAGCTAAATATTCTAATCATGAATGAGAAGTCGATATGCATTGATGGGAAGAGATGTTATGACAAATGAATATTTTTCAACTACTTCTCTAACCATGTGGAGGCTTCCTTACAATGGAAGAGAAAAATACATATACTCTGAATCAGAAATGCAATCTTCATATTAGATAGATTTCCTGGTGCAATTTGTGACTCAACCAATAGCATTTGTTATCAATTATTTGGATGAACAACAACAATCTAATGATCCTCAATCACTGAAATATGGGCAAATGGGCCACACATGTATGTAAAAACACTGTCGAGTTCCTTAGGTTCATGACCGTATAACCTTCACCATATTTTTGTTGTTGGTTTTACCATACAGATGGTAATAAACTAATAATACTATGGAAGACAGTAAAATTCATATATCCATAGATTTAAACCAACTAATGATTGTAAAACCTCTGAAATCTACAATTTCTTCAATGCCCTGTAATCTGATGTTTCGGGCACCGATGGCATTTAAATTTTATTTTATTTTTATCCTTATTTTCTGTTTAAATAAACAATACTTTGTTTTAGTACTACATAAACTTTCTTTGTGGATGTCTTCTACCCTTAAGATTATAAGTGGCTAGACATGTCCCCATTGTTTGTTTTTGCTATGTTAATATATTAAACATGCCATGTTAACATGTCTAATATTAAATGCTGTTCTCTTGTTGCGTGCCATTCGACATCTCTGATATTAAAAACTAAGTCATTTTACTTCAATCTACTGCACATTAGGTATGGTGGGATGAAGCCCACAACTCAAATTAACAATGGTATGTGCCATAGTGTTGGCTATGGGCAAAAGTTACTACATTAAGAGTGGTCCCGTCAGATTGATCGTGAGACATAATTTCCGATGATTTGTGACATTATTCATATATTTTAATTGTAATCAATTTGAGGTCTGTCCACCTCTTATTGGCAAGATACTTGGCCTGTAGCTAATACAATAAGGTTCTTCTATGAATTTAACAAGTTATGGTCACACTGATATGGATTTATACCTCGGCCACATATATTTTCTTATTCTGAGCATTATAAGACCTGTACTCCCAGCACATGTCATATGTTGATTTTTGTTTTCTTCATTCACTAATATTGTACTGTAATACTTACTACATTCCTATGTAAATCAGACAACATCAGGGGTTTATGTTACATCACATCAACCGGTACCATGAGAAAAAAGAAAAAAAAAACCTGGTACCCTGAGAAGTTAAAAAACCCAGGTACCATGCAGCATTATGCTTAACTTTTTTTATAATTAAATCGGCACAATCAATTTTTGTGAAATTATATTATATTATATATATATATATCCTTTTCTTTTTCTTTTAAGTAGTGCTTGTTGAATTTACATGTGATTTAATATATAATATACAGAGATGTCCTTTCTTTTTTTTCTTTAAGTAGTGCCTTTTAGATTGATCTGTGATTTAAACCGGAAAAGTCCATATTTTGTCTTGTGGTTTCAGACTCATTTGATCATCTGGAGAGGAAATAATTTCGATGATCAAGAGGCTAATACACAAGCTAGCATTTATAGTGTGTAGATGTCATAACACATCCCACCACGTCCTCAATTTAGAGAGAAAGGAAAGATATTATACCCATAGTCCATTTGGCAATATGGGACTTGTTCAAAGGTGGGTTCCACCTCCTCAACTAGCAAAATCCACACAAAGAAACAGAAACAGGATTGATAAGTACAACCAGCTCGTTCCAATAGCAGATCTACCCACGTCATAGGGCCCGTAGAACCACCCATGTGCTTGTTAAATATTTTGAAGGAAATGAACTAGTGTTAGTTGCATGTTATCTATTTATCAACTTGATGCACTTCTTTCTCCTATCAAAGAGAAAAAAAAACTTGATGCACTTCTAATTAGGGTTGCAAATGGTGATTATCCAAAGGTTCTAACCCATAAAAAATCAGGTTTGAAATCTATTTTAAATTCTGATTTGAAAATGAATCCAGGTCTGAAACCTAATTTAAATTTCGATTAGCAAATGGGTTTGATTTCGGTACATATAGGTTCCGACCTATGGACTTGGCTCCAAACTTAACCGTTTGCAACCCTACTGCTAATCCAACCATCCACTATAAATGTTACTAAAGTGGTTTAGGGTTTAGAGCCGGAGTTGCCATCCTCAAAACAACAAATGCAGAGATCAAAGTCAGAGACAAACACCATTCTCATAGTATTTAATTAATTTATCAAATTATAATGACAGTAATCTGAAACATGCACATGGCACTTGTCTGTGCTGATGGATACTATCCATGTGGTGGGTCTAGATGTTGAAGGTTCATGGCTCAAGGATAGAAAAAAATTGCATTGAATGCATTTGGAGATTTGTTCTGAAAATTGGTTGTGAGATTGAGATTGATATTTTATAGATCGTGGCACATGGCTAAGGGATAGTTGGAGTTCATTAGTTTAATTTAGACATGGCTATCAATGGGTCGGCTGGATTTGGGCTGGACTAGTCTGTGTACAGGTCCGAGTATGTTTACCAATGAGTATGAGTCCAGATCTGGTGCACACTCAACAGCCGGGATCTGAGTCCCTCTGATTGGGAAATTATGAGGCTTGTCCCATTCAAAGTCAGTTTAGTGAGTTCAATGTGTTCAGTGGTGGACATGAAGTTTTCGTTTGAGGGGTGCACATCCAAACAAACAATTGTGTTTTGAGAATAAATATAGAATTTTCATGTGAATTTTGAGGTGGACGTAGAATTTTTATATAAATTTTTGAAAAAAAATCAAATTTTCACTATAGGTTTAGAAGCAGACCGAGGTCCAATAGGTGCATCAACTTGGGTGCATTCACCTCCATGTGGATATATGTAGGTCCGCCCCTGAATGTGTCTATCTGGAGCTAGTCTATTAACAGTTTCTGACCCTAATATATGGTTCGGATTTGGGTTGCTGGACCCATATGCATTTTAGGCCTGAAGTCAAGATTTCAGAGTGGACCCAACCCCGACGCACGCTCATTTAGTCTCAATTGTACAGTTCAAGGTTCACGTACGAGCCTGAGAACTGAAATCAGCCTCTGCTCGCATGGGTCTCACCTTTTTATGACTGCTAAATTTTATACCCTTTAGAATACAAAACAAATCAATAGATCTGGTTCCCATCTGAATTCTGATCCATGTAAGCAAAGCTTGGTGGTGCACAAGCTTCAGTATCTTGTAAAGTAATAAAAAGGAGTTTTTTCATATAGAAATTACGAAAAAAAACTATTCCTACAGTCTGATTGATGAATTAGAGAAGAAAAACAGAGAAACTACACAATTGTGTGTCTAACATTTTTTTTTTTTTACAAAATTGGCCGTGTAACAATATCCTTACTTTTACTTAGATGATGATGATGATGATGATATATATATATTTAGAACTTAGATGATGATATTGTTACCGGCATTTACATATTTCCTCAACCTGTTTTCGTTTATTTCCATCAACAACCATCTAAATATTGAAATCCAAGTGAAAAAAAAGCATAATTGCAAGGGAAAAGGCTCTTCTAAGTGGTTGATTCAGCATTCTTTTTTGTATTCTTTGTTTTCTGTCATGGGTTGCCAATATCTTTATGAAGGGGGAAAAAAAAACACTTTTCAGTTCATAGAATCGCTCGTTTCAGCGTTCCAATTATGATGATATATTACACCAAATAACCCCCTCTCATCTCCAACCTTTGTGAATGTCATGCATCTAGGTGAGGTGCATACCAACTGGAGCAAAAATTGGCAACATGGGTCATATGGTAGACAAAAAAGTATGGTTGTAAATGGGTTTTCGATTATCTAATTACTCAGAGGTTTTGACCTATTAGGAATTGGATTTGAGTCCTTATTTAGATTTTGATTAGTAAATGTGACCTAAACGATTCCCAATATTTCACTTTAGTTCCGTCTTGTGGACCCATGACATAACATATTACTCAATTTTTGAAAACTTTTCTTAAAAATTAGATTTTCTCCAAAATATTCTTTATACAAACCCGACCCAGACTCAAACCCTCCCCATGTATGGAACCGGTTTCAATCTTAGTTCCATACTATTGTTAACCAAAACCAGTAAACTAGTTCTGAATGGATCTTCTTATTAATGGTTTCGATTCCGGGTCCACCAAGCACCCATACCGGAACTAACCTGGAACTAGGCCATTTTCAACCCTACACACAAGTTATATCAGTTGTATCATCTTCTTATTTCACATTAATATCTGCAAAAGTCAGTGGCAATGCAAAGTTAGTGGCAGAACCATAAAAGTTTTCTTAAGAGCCATCACGTAAGTTTTTTTTATTATTATAAAAGTGACTAGAAATAAAAGGAGTACAATTTTTTGAAAACTTTTGTGAGCACCACCCCACAAATAGAAGGATGACATATGCCTTTAAGATCTTTGGCTCAAGAGGACTAATCTCTAGGGTGGTACTCACTAAACTCATACAAAGACACATTGAGCAAATGTGTAGTAGTTTCAAATACAAAATATGAAAACCAAACCCATTCAACTAGGGGAACTTAGGGTTCTCTTGATGTTATAGGCACCTACTCCAATAGTTCCCGCCAGGTTGATACTTGATGGGAGCCTTTCCTTTCTACTTCTATGGCCATTGAGCCAATGAAAAAAAAAGAAAAAAGAAAAGAAAAGAAAAGAAAAACCCAATCGACCAACTCCCAAGTTCGTATATAAAAAATCAACTCTATTTCAAAATGATAAGACCTGTCATACATACCCTTACTTATGTTGAATGTTAAACCATAAAAAAAAAGACAAAAAATAACAGGTAGATGAGGGGAAGGATTACTATGCATCCATCTCTCATTACAAGGTGAGGATAAAATTTTTTTTAAACCTAATAAGATAAAAAAATGTCATGATGTGTGATGATTTTATTCCTTTGCATATAAATATTTTTAAAAAATAGAAGTATCCATCACTATAATGTAAGGGAAATATGTATAGTAGGTTTGCTCATAAATGAGACATATATATATATTGTTGTATCATTTAAGAAAACTTATATATCATTTCACTTAGGGGGCAGATCCAAGTTTCTACATGCGGGTGAAGTCCAAGAAATTTTGAAAAATTAGACCTTATAATATTTTATTTTAATATTTAACTTATTCACCCCAACTATTATTCACACCATGCAAATGAAAATTCTAAGTCCACATCTCAGTGATATCAAATTAAGATAAAAAATATATAAACTTGAAAATATTCCAACAGTTTTCCATCGGGAGTGCGCACAGAATAAATCCTCTCATGAGTTATGACAATTCTGCTGCTTCCAAGTAGTCTCCCAGCTATCTGCCCAAAAAACCAAAAATGTAAGTCTCCCAACTGGAAGTCTCGCCTACTTCCGACATGGAGTTTGGATTGCATGACAGCCTTGGGCCAGCTCTACTTCACTCACACGCTCTCTTGACCAACACGCGTCCAGACCCTCTAAGAATCACCGTACGGTGATGGTGGGCTGACCTGTTAAGGTCTACCAGATCACTTTGGTCAGCCTATCATACATATGGTCCACGCATGATCACCCGTATTGGGGCAGACCCCCATTTAATCTCAGTTCAACCAACACATTACCATTCTACACCAGATCTCATACTAATACGGTGCTGCAGATGCCACCCATCATAGGGACCGCCTTTAAACCATTCCTATCAATGAAAAATGAGTTTGATGGTCTGAGCTTTTCCTCTGCTTGGAGTGTGAGTGGTCCAATCACAACCTGCTACATCAACATGTGGAGCTTGCTATGCACATGAGTAGTGGGAGTGCCATCCAAGGCCAATTGTGATCCTATGAGTGTTTGCCACATGATGATGGACTATTTATGGTCTGCCACATGGTATGCTCACCATGGGACAAATAATCAGATGATTCAAACTAATCTAAGGCAGGCTTCTCTGGTTGACGTGAAGGCCTGTGATTGACCCATTCACACTCAACATGGAATAAGCCAAATGTAAACCGGATTCATGAAAAATAGGATGCATTGAATCCTATACAGAACAGTTTTTTTTTCTCCATTTTTTAAGATTCTCAGTCACAAAGGCTTAAGAGTCTGCAAAGGGTTTGCATTGGATCCAAGTAGGCGCTAGAGCTGGACATCACATGCATCCTGCATGCAAGAGAAAATTCTCCAATAGCAAGTATGATTATGGGTTCATGTCTGGCCATGGTTTGGCATTTTGGCCACCTGATAATTGAAAAGATAGGACCCACTCTTAACAGGATTGTACAGCTCTGTAGGACCAATCGTTTTCTCTTAAAAAACAAACAACCCTTGTCAAAATCCATGTCATGTCTTTTAGTTCTTGCGTGTTAAACGAACACATCCAGCTAATAACATGATAATGATTAAATCATGAATATGATGACGTTCATTTGTAGCGTTGGTCTCCTGTCTCAACTTACACACAGCTGATCAGTTTGACGCTCCAACTGAAAATCTAAATCCATCAATTGGCTTCCAAATGCAGTCAAAATCAAAAATTCACTACAATATGAGTTCATTAGTGTTTTTTTTATAAATTATATATTTTATGCATTATCAAAAATCCTATGTTTCATAATATGTTCAAGTTTACAATGTAATCAAACCACCACAGCGTAATCAGCAGTGGGCCCCACAATTTGATGGCTAACGAGTTCGGACACCACCGCCGGTCGCGCGAATTTCCTCCTCAGTTTGTCAAATCAAATCCCATTTTATTACATATTTACATTACATACCACATTACGCACCCTCTCTTTTCTCCATTTTCACACACCCCCTAGAGAGAGAAAGCAACGAACCCTCTCTCTCTCTCTAGCTTTCTCTCTCTTCTTCTTCTTCCTCTTCTTCACTTCCTTCTGTGTCTATATCCATCTATTTTACGAGCCCTAACCCCTGATTCTGCTGCTGCTTCCCTTCCGGTCCAATGGGCCAAGAAGGCTTTAGTGTGAAGAGAGGCAGCGCCGCCTCCGGAGGAGCCGCGGCAGCCGCCCTCCCCACCACCACTACCCGCCTCCCGGGACGGAGCTCCGGCCTCCCCCGCGGACGTCAGATCCAGAAAACCTTCAACAACCTCAAGATCACCATCCTGTGCGGCTTCGTGACCATCCTCGTCCTCCGCGGCACCATCGGCGTAGGCAACCTCGGCGGCGGCCCCTCCGACGCGGAGAACGAGCGGAACCTCATTGAGGAGACGAACCGCATCCTCGACGAGATCCGATCGGACGGCGACCCCAACGACCCCTCCGACCCCGAGCCGGATTTCAACCCCAACGCCACGTTCACTCTCGGCCCCAAGATCTCAGATTGGGACGAGCAGCGCCGGATCTGGCTCCAGCAGAACCCGGAATTCCCCAGTTCCGTGGCCGGGAAGCCCCGGATCCTCCTCGTCACGGGATCTCCGCCCAATCCCTGCGACAACCCCATCGGAGACCACTACCTCCTGAAATCGATCAAGAACAAGATCGATTACTGCAGGATCCACGGGATCGAGATCGTCTACAACATGGCCCACCTCGACCGGGAGCTCGCCGGGTACTGGGCGAAGCTGCCGCTGATCAGGCGGCTGATGCTGTCGCATCCGGAGGTGGAGTGGATCTGGTGGTTGGACAGTGATGCGCTCTTCACCGACATGGTGTTCGAGATCCCATTGAGCAAGTACGACTCGTACAATCTTGTTCTCCATGGGTACCCCAATCTCGTCTTCGACGAGCACTCGTGGATCGGGATCAACACGGGCAGCTTCCTCTTCAGGAACTGCCAGTGGTCGCTCGATCTGCTCGACGACTGGGCGCCCATGGGGCCCAAGGGACCCGTGCGCGACGAGGCGGGGCGGCTCCTCACGGCCAATCTCAAGGGCCGCCCCGCCTTCGAGGCCGACGACCAGTCGGCGCTCATCTACCTGCTCATCTTCAAGAAGGATAAGTGGGCGGACAAAGTCTTCCTTGAGAACCAGTACTATCTGCATGGGTTCTGGGCGGGGCTGGTGGATAGGTATGAGGAGATGCTGGACAAGTATCATCCTGGGTTGGGTGACGAGAGGTGGCCGTTTGTGACCCATTTTGTCGGGTGCAAGCCCTGCGGTAGCTACGGGGATTACCCCGTTGAGCGCTGCTTGAGCAGCATGGAGAGGGCTTTCAATTTCGCAGATAATCAAGTGCTTGATTTGTATGGGTTCAAGCACAGGCGCCTGTCCTCGCCCAAGATCAAGCGGATTAGGAATGAGACTGCTACCCCCTTGGAAATGAGAGACAAGCGGAGTATGCAGAATTCAGCATCTTCTGGTTCGAAGAGTGGGCGGTGATCTGCTCTCCCCCTTTGTCCACTCTCTGTTTCATATTTTCATGTCAAAGGTATGTTTGTTGTTTTCAGTTGCAGCTTTTTTTAAAAAAAAACTTATATATTTGTATCTGAATTAGATCATTATTTATTTATATGCTTTTAAGCAACATATACTGATGAGGGTCCTCTTCAGCTCACTAGTCAATTTGCCCTACTCTTGGTGTTTGTTTGTTGTGCTGTTTACACTTGTACTACCTACATATCGATGGGAATGGGATGTGGATCGCAATGGGATACTTGCACTCCTGGATAATGCTTGCATCTGATGAAGTAAATTTTGCCATTCAAACATGGGTGTGCTCATTTTGATCAATGTTTTTCCAACACCACTTTTTTTGTCCGCAACTGATATGATACTGAGATTGCCTGATCTTTTTTTTTTTTTTTTTTTTGAGGTGTGACCTATTTTGTGATGTCTAACCCTATAATGATCTTTATTACTAACTAGTGTCCTGCATGCACAATGTGGATGCTGAGATTTTCCTGCTGCAAATCATATACATTTTGGGGCTGTTCAGAATTGGATGGATTGCTTGTTTGCAAGTAGAATTCTATTGCTTATAGTGTTTTTTGTATATAGGAGTAAGAATTGTTAGATGTCTTAAAAGAGTAATTTGAAAGTAACTTAATCCTTTAGCAGTTAAAAGCCATTGAGTTCATCAGGATTCTGATTCCTTTTGTTCTTTGTTCTATTGTGTCAACAACATATTACATGATGCAAATCATTGTCTCCTTGCCACTGTCAGTTACGATTGAAGAGTTGGTAGAATGTATGCTAGAAGAAATAAATTGGAATAATTTGATGGATTGGACAGATGAAAAGAAGGTAGAGGTTTGAAAACCGGTGGAAGGAAGAGAAGGCAGCTATTTATTATAGGAATTCGGTACCTTAATTGAATTTCTAAAAGAGATGTTTGGAAAGTTAAATTTAAAGGTTCCAAATTCCAATATGAGAGTGGAATTTAAATTAAAAGATTCCAAGATGACAGTGGGTTCGTCAAGGAAGAACTATGTGGAGCCTCTCCGTTCTTGCCATCATTTGGGTAATTTCGAAACAAAGGAATAGGTGTTGCTGTGAGGGGATGTGTTCATGTTTGAATCCTTGGTTCACGAGGTGAAATTTTATGTGCCATTCTAGGCTTCTATTCTTCCCCCCTTTCATGATTTCCCTTTGGTGTCTATTTTATGGGAATGGTATGAGTTGGCTTTCTCTCATTTTCTCAAGCCCAAGAGCCAATTGAGATAGTCTTCTCCTCCACTCCACTGGGTTGTTTCAAGCTGAATTTTGATGGGAATGCAGTGGTCAAACGGCTTATTGTGGGCTTCGGCGGGATTATCCACAATGGGGTGGGTGACAGTATCCTATCTTTCTGGGTCATGTTGATACTTGTTCTGTTAACAAGGCAAAGGTGCTTGCTTTGCAAACTGGTCTTTGTGAAGTGAATTGCATGAACATCAAACTAACTGTGGTGGAGGGTGACTCTCTTTGCACTATAAGGAACCCTCCTTGGTCTCTTCTGGATGAAGTGGAGAAGCTCCTTGATTTATAGAGATTGCTGGATACTTCATTCAATCATGTGTGAGGAGTGCCAATTGCACAACTTATCGTCTTGTGCAGGAGGGACTTCGATGAAAAGTCAGGATCCATGTTGACTGTGTAGTTTGGATTTTTGGGTGGTGCGTATTTTTTGCTTGGGTTTGGGCTGATCAATTGTACTGATTAGCGTCTTTAATAAATTTTTGTTACAATTAAAAAATAAATCTGTTGCTAACTAATACATCAAGAATGCCTGTACTTAAAATGTGCAGAAAACTACTTAACACCCCCTCGGGCAGGACTAGACCTGGATTTGAAGCACAAGATGTGGCATGGGCCTTTTTGCCGTGTGCACAGGCCGTGCGACATGTTGGCTTTGATACCATCAGTACATCCAAAACGCATTGAGGCATGGGCCTTTTTTGCCCTGCGTGGATTCAAGCCTAGGCCATAAGTACATCCAAACTGTTTAGGCTTTAAGGTGTAGAAAACCAACTACGTAACGCATAGGACACCCTATGCTCAAATATTTGACTCTTAAAACTAACTGTTACCCATTGTTGGATGGAAATCCTAAAAAAATGATTCTTTCTAAAACCATGAAACCCTAGGGCCATGGAGAAAGGGATTAGGATGATCTAACTGAGTTAAAATTTTTGCTTAAAATTTTTGCCACATGTAGGTCCCATTTAGATCCTTCCCACCCCCCAAATGATTGAATTGCGCCAGGTGGATCCCCAGTAGGGCGACTGCGCAAATGGTCCGCACCTGAGCACAACCAATGTATATATATATATATATATGATTACGTACTGCTAAAAGGCACCTCTTGGCTTGCTTGAGGGGTAAAAATCTAAGCCCTTTATAGGACCTACTTAAATGCATGCCAAATGGGAGGACAATGTGATGGACCACCCCCCAAATGATTGAATTGCGCCAGGTGGATCCCCAGTAGGGCGACTGCGCAAATGGTCCGCACCTGAGCACAACCAATGTATATATATATGATTACGTACTGCTTAAAGGCACCTCTTGGCTTGCTTGAGGGGTAAAAATCTAAGCCCTTTATAGGACCTACTTAAATGCATGCCAAATGGGAGGACAATGTGATGGAAAAGTCTTATTGTGGATGTGATTTTGGGAAAAAAATTATCTCAATTAGATTGTTTCAACCATTTATTTTTGGGGCCTTGAAGTATAACAGTTTTCAAGTTACAGTTTTATGAAATACAATCCAATGCTGAGTATATTCACTAGTGTGAAAGAGAAGGGCGGTTGTATCATGTATGTGTGTTCATTGGGGGTACCACATGGTGGACCTTTCACTTAGTCGGTGAGAGGTGCTTCTTAGCCGAATGTGTGTGTCAGTTTTTTCAATTTTACTGATTGAATGATTCTTAAAAAAACCAGACAGTTTGAACCACATGGTCCACATAATTCAACTAAGGGTAGCTAGTTGAACCAGACTGCAAATGAAGCGGATCCGAGTGAACAGGTTCAAACCTGCTCATCCAATCTAGTTTTTAACGTACAAGTTTTAAGATGTATTGTGAACAATGGGCCAGTTTAGATTTGATTTGGTGGTGAATAAGCTCATTGCCTCTAGAGGGAGGAGAAAGAAGCCAAGACATTGGGCATTGTTTTGAATTTGACTTGGAAAGGTATATGACCACGTGGGATGATATGGTTACTATCAAGGCCACATTTGTTGAAATGTTGTAGATAATATGTCCTATATAATGGGGTTTTATACTAAATGGATACGGTAGATTGCAAAGCTTGTTTTTACATCATCCTCTTTTGTTTCGCTTAAAGGCTTCCAAAGTCTTCTTTTCATCATCATTGTTATCATCATCATCGGCAGCAACATCAAGGCCTTATCCCTTCTCAATGGATATAAAGAGTTAAGAGGAGGAGATTCCCCTTCTCCATACTTGGTCACAATTGTGGCTGAAGTTATTGGTTCTCCTTTACAAAATTGCAAGGCTACTATGTTTTTTAATGATTTTGAGTTTGGAAGAGTGGATACAATGGTGATGAATTCGAGGCTGCTTGGGATATTGTTACTCAATGTGCCTTCCATGCTCATTTATGTCTAGGACTTTCCTCTGCGACCATTTATTACTTAGCCTACTCTCCCGTTTTAATTAGCAAAGGATGACTTCTTTATGGAGATTTACATGAACAGTGCCATACAATGATTGGGGACATGGCACTACACTTTCTTAAATCCTGGATATGGAAATGTGACATTTCATATTTCATGTTAAGGTTACCCCCCCCTTTTTAGGATGCTAAAGATTTATTAGGGTAAGCTGTGAACTGTACAATTTAAGAGCTCTATACTAGCTAGGTTAAATGGTACCCAGCCTAACAAAATGGGGCTGGGCTGAAGAAAACCCAAGACTGAAAAAAAAAAAAAATCCAAAATGTACAACTTGAGTGCTTAGAGGCACTAAGGGAATTTCTCTCCAAAGGGAATTTAGTTACATTGCCAAAGACTATTTTCATTCTGTGGACCCCTTCTGAAATGGGAGTGTCTTCCTCCTCGTCAGCACTTTTATGCATAATGGTAAATGATACATTAGCAACATAAAAGATCTTTTATCTCACCAACCACTCCTGCCAGCCACCATGGCCCATTTACAAGTACCTGAATCCCAATGAATGGCACAAGTGGATTCTCCTTCCACTATATTCTAGTTAAGTTTTAGAATCAAATTCCAAGTCTGAAAAACTTCTTAAAACAGAGGCTTCACTGTCCCAAATGAAATCACGTACCCCAGCCATACTCAGACTCACAATGGCGCTACCATCAAAGTTAAGCTTGACAGATCCATCTGGAGGGGTCTGCCACCTAGGTTGAGGCCTAGGTTTTGTGTGAGATGAACTCACCACCTATTATGAATAACCTTGGAATCACATTCTAAAAAGTCGTTGCTAAAAACTTGGCCAAGAGCTTGTAGACGCTACTAATAAGACTCATTGGTCGAAAATCTTTGAAATTTTCTGCTCCCTCCCTATGAACACCGCAAAAGATGCCTCAGTATGCTTTGACAAATGCCCTCTCTTCGGGCCTGTTTGGATTAGCAAAAAATAGACTAGAGTGAAGTTAAATGGGCTCTAACAGCTTAAAATTTCAACTCTACCATGTTTGGATGAGTCTTGTCTAAAGATGCAGTTTTGATGTCAGCCCATGTATACTTCGTTTCACTTCAACCCTAAATACTTAATTTCCTTGAGTAAAATTCAATTCTACTCCATAATATTTTTAAATTTCACTTTACATCAAGCATCCAAACAGAGTGAAGTGAACTAATCTATCTTAACTTCAACCAACTTCTCCTCCACTTCATCTCATTTAAAATCTATTTCACTCTAGTCTACTCCTCATTTATCCAAACAGGTCCTATGGAATTCTTTTGTGAAAGTGATAACGTCATCCTTTAGCTCCTCTCAGACAGTCTAGAAGAATGCCATAGGGAAGGTATCCAGCCCCAGCGCTCTATCCCTTTGGGTTATTTTAAGCTTTTTGGCGTCCATCATAGGAATTTGAAACAACAAAAGATAGTACATAGGGAGACATATCAAGTATGGAAAACAAAATCTCCTGCACATGATGACAGAGATGGGCCCACCCATATATGCGTTGGAATGGCTCCTATGCATGGTTCGCATGAGAACCCTGCATGGAAGAACCATGACAGATGATTTGGAGCAGGCATCTGCATTGTCTACCTCACAACTGGGAATTCCATTTTTGTTTCTGCAGATGCAGGTTGCTTTTAAGTTTAGCTAGTATAGTAATGGTCATGATGTTAGAATAATAAGTTGGTAGTAGTAGTAGTAGTCTGCATGTAGCTTCTGTTGAAGGTAGTAGTGGTTGCCGATTGTATGTTGTCTGATTTACTGAATCTGTCTTGAAAAGGAGGAGGGAGAGGGAGAGGGAGGGAGGGAGGGAGGGGCTTAAAAGCAGATATAAAGCTAACATGGATTGACGGATGTTTAATAAGAAGGTTGAAAATGCATTTGCTTCAGAATATCCTAAAGGAATCCAAGACCTGAACCCTTTACCATTATCACTTAACAAGGTGAGAAGTGAGGCTAGGGATTCAAATCTCATAATCCACCAGGAGTCTTCTTAAAGGGACATTTGAAGTTATTTTCCCAATGATACCTAATCTATACAATCTCTTGTTATTTTTCCTTTATAACTTTAAATCATATACAACCTTTTATATTTATCTTGAAGGAACTAATCCACATAGCTTCCGAGGATATTATCCGTCTGCCACTGTCACCAGATTAATCTGTGTCTAAACCCCCTTATCATTACACTTCCTGTGCCTCCAATTTCCAGCCCTTCTTTCCCATATCTTGAAACTATTACCTTTCACCACAACAGTAATCTTTTCTCACCAAATCTCCACCACATTTTATTAAAATTACCAACTTCTTCCCAATATTTCTCACTCTGATACCTCCATTTGAAGTGGTAATTTAACCTCCTTAAGAGTAATCAAATGAAATTCCTTTCCTTGCCATCCCAAGGCCAATCCCTTTGGGTTATTTTAAGCTTTCTGGTGCTCATCATAGGAATTTGAAACAACAAAAGGTAGTACATAGGGAGACATCTCTCTCTCTCTCTCTCTCTCTCTCTCTCTCTCACGATTGGCTCACACATAATTGTGCCCTTGGGTTTGCTTAGAGAGGTAAGCAAGGATAATCAAAGACAGACATGCCTTTTCAGCTCCCAGCGGGCATTGATGAGAGGACTAAGAAAGTCTTGCAAAACTGCAACTCTTATGCAATAGAGTTCTTGCTAAGGTTCACTCAGAGCCCAGATGCAGCCTTGAGGCATTCAAGTGTGGCCAATTTATTCATGAGGTTATGGAAGGAAGCTTCTCTAATAGTAATCACATCTACAAAATGTTCTTGAGAAACTTTTGACTTTCTCACTTTCCATAAATCCCGAAGTAGGACCAACTACATCTCATTTTGTAACAATCTTCTTAAAACTTCGTAGAAAAAACTGTTGAAAGCAGATCTCGCTCCATCTGCCTGACTGATCAAGTTGGGAAAAGGCCTTCACAGATCACAATGGAGATCCATATTACAGGGTGTTGATAGAATCTCAGCGTTGGCAGCATCTATTGTGTGGTTTTTGGCGGCATTGTGTATAGCACCTTTGTGTCCTTGCTTCTTTTTGTTCTGTCTTTTGGGTTGATCAATGTCCATGGACTATTCTCTTATTCAGTCTCTGCTTCCAATAAAAATACATGGAGATCTGTTTTCTAGTATTAAAAAATGGGCAAAGAGATAGAGAGGTTTTTTTTTTTTGTGTGTTTTTGGGGTGGGGGGGGGGGGGGGGGGGTGTGTGGATTACGTTCTCAGATCCACTTTGTCTCTCAATGAACCCCAATGTTGAAAAGGTAAAATCATAAGGCTGTTGCTCCTAATTTTGTTAGCCGACTATTTTGCTAATAGTTTATTCAAAGTTCAAACTACTTATTGGCTGAAATAGATCAATGGTTGTTACTGTGTATAATTGCTATAAAAGTGCATTGTTTGGTCTTTCTTCATGGAAAAATCAATGATTTTTCCTTCCTCTAAACATGGTGGTCATAACCTCTCCGTCAACACAATCTATGCCCACCCTTCTGAATAGGGCACCCAAAATATCACTATGATCAGAATGGTTTTTCACATTGCATTGACATGAGATTTGCATGATTAACTTCCACATGATGTACCCTATTAATAGACATGTCAAAAAACATTTGGCAACATCCACTCTATCAGGGGAAGTCATTGTGTTTTTCACATTTACAATCCACGGTGATCCTCACTAAATAGGGAGTAGATGCTGCCATTTCTCAGGTAGCTGGTGCAAAGGTGCTACAGTTTTTTCCTTTTCTTTTTTTGCACTTTGTTCTCAGAGCTTCAGATTAATTTTTCTTTTTTGGATTACTAAAATATTTTTTTGCATGCTAAACTTAACTCAATCTCCATGTGTGTGTGTGTGTATCTTGAAATAATTTTTACTGAAAGTTAATTGGAGTGCCACATTTGTGTTGACTTTCTGGTAGATGTGTCTGGCACATCTTTTTATGAGCTGATAGTGATGCAGGCCGGATCCACGGTCAAGAAATAGATCAATGCCTAAAGGGGTTGTCCTAGTCTTGAAGTGTATTCACACATTTACAATCAAACAAACATAACTGAAAAGAGAACTCAGGGATTTTATTGAATCATCAAAGTATCTTTCTTCAATGGGGGGTTTGCCAATAGATAAGGTGGGCAGGAAAGTCCCCTTTCCCCTTATCTTAGCAATTAGACGTTTCTCATAATCTAGAAAAAGGAATCTAATCATCCTGTTTAATCACTGAAATCTCTGCTAATTAATCCAAACCAAGACAAATATATATATAATTAAAATAGAAATTCCCATGGTAGTTGTCGGTCTTATTGGCCTGTAGGCTGAATTCAATGGATATGGCTGGTTGACGATGGGTCATCGGTCTGGCCCAGTTGACCTGGGTCTGGCTTGTATTGTGTCAACTCTACTTGGCTTGAAAGAACTAGACTTCGGCCAGTTAATGGCTTGATAGTGCTCATAGAAAGATGGATTCAGTCACTGGAAGTTTTGGGTAGCGGACAATTCTGCCATCGAGCAAGGAACTTCTGATAACCTCCCTAGAAATTGGATACAATTGGATCATCAGATAGTCACATGTTTGTTATCTGGTTCCTGTTTTGGTTATTGTTTAGGCAATCAACTTGGTTTTAGTACACATCTATTTATTTAGAGAAAATCTGATACTAGTATAGTTACCCAAAATGAAACTATGATGAGCATTTATTGGCCCATATATGTCTCTACTAGGATTCATGATGGGGATCGTACCGTTTTCCCCTCTTTGTTGATGTGGAAGTAGTAGTTTTTTTATGTATTTCTCATGTTTCAAAAAGTTATGCATGCAATATGGTCCAAGCTCCTTGATGAAAACAGACACCTCTAGGATTCCAATTTAATGGGGGTTCTAATCATATTATTTGGGTTCTATAGCAGAGATTTGTGTATCTTCTATAAATGACCTATCATTTGAATTATTTGGGTCAATAAGTTTGTCTCCACACATGTAGAATAGGCCTTGTGCCTTCATGTGTCGAGTAAATGCTTGATCAAAGCAAGCCTAACTGCAAAAATTATCTGTTCCAATTTTTACTGTTTGCTTGATACTGGCTTCACTTTGCTCTTTCCCTCTATTTGTTTTTACCAAATCGAAGGTAATTTATTTATTTTTTATGTCTGTTTCAGTGCTCACGGACTGTTGAATTATCAACAAAGATAGCTGAGGTTCTCATTCTGCACCATATTGCGTAAGCACTGACAGACACTTCTCTTCATTGCTTTGGTTGGTTTTAACTTTCAACAGTAGGCAAAGCTTGCTTTCAGATGTTGGGTGGAGAAAAACGTTTCTTCTTTTTTTGTTTTCTTCGTTTTTTAAATTATATTTTTGGGATCGTAGTGAAGTTCGTAAGAATATCTTGTATTGGAACAGATCCTTACTTTCTCAGAGGACTGAGTCCTCCTGTATTTTTCTAAATTCAACTACATTGCTGTTGAGAAAATTATGGTGGAATATGTAATATCATTAAACATCAACAGGTATTTCACGAGCTAAATATAGACCAGCAGAGATTATCCTACATATGCACCAGGTGAGAATCCAAAGCTTAAGTTAGGATTACAGGAACTATGTAAAATGTCCACAACCATGCAAGTTCCCTAGCGGCCAGTTAATTATACATTGTGCAAGTATGAATAAAAAGATTAGAAGCTCAAAACATCAAGAGCTTTGGTAATAATAGTGCTCTCATCCTCAAGATCTGCAATGTAGATTGTTGACATTTCAAACTCATCAATTACCATTTCCAATCTGCAATGTAATGAGTGTGACGTCGTTGGCACATTTCAAGCTGCAACAGTAGGGGAGCGAGTGGGCTGCTGGCACCAAGCCATTGTGATCTCTAATAACATCTCCAGCTAGGGTTGGCAATTTCTGATCAGCCCGGCCTGAACCAATCCTGATGCTTGAGGGTTTGAGGGGGCCTCTATTTTACTTTCAGGCTGGGTTAGGTTTTGTGGATTGGGGTGGTTACATGGTTGCCATTTGACAATGTGGTCTAACTTGTGCAAAACTGAAATCGTACCCCCAGAACAACCAGAATCATTGGCATCCCAGGTTGGCATGGTTCTGTCAGTAAGAAGATGCTTTGTGTAAGTCAAAGTGTGGTTTAGCGGATTGAGAGCTGCGCCACTCTGGATTGGTATGAAATTAGAACGTGAAGATAAGATCTTTAGCAAATATGCAATGCCTATACTCTCTATTTGGAAAATTTTCGAATCTATGAGGAATATGTAGAATGATTAAAATATTTTTGGAAAATGCAAAAGTTCCACTTGGATTTCATGAGTTTTTAATTTTCCATCTATCTTTTAATTTTTGTTATTTTTTTTATTTGTTTATGTGATTTTTCGAGGAGTTTATTAAAATTGAAGAAACTTTAGTTCCGCTGCAATAAAATTTTCATTATCAATGGTCCACTATAGAGAAACAAAGAATTTAAGATGGACATAGAAAGGATGAACAACTTAGGAAGGGCAAAGTGAAGACATGTTGGTGTAGTACACTAGTACTAGGGGATTAGTAATTAGATTATTTCTAAGAACTGCTTTATTTATGAAGTCAAAATTCGAGCTCTAAAATATTAAAATTAGAAAGATGAAATACAACTAATGATTTTTATTTTTATTATGATGAGGAACCTGCTGAGTTTGCCATTGATCATTGGTAAAACTTCACGCGTTGTTTTCACCTTATATTTATCCGGTAGTAAGTGTGTGTGCGTGCACATGGGGAATGAATAATTTTGTCGGGTTACATACAGATACGTTTGTCATCAAAGAAGGAACCCTAATCGTTCATGCTGCAAGGGAGCTGCCCCATTAGCAGAAAGGAGCATTGAAATGGTCTCACTCATACAAAAAAAAATTTTTTTTTTTTTTGGTGACTCATCACTCTACTTAAGTCTTTGACGTTTGGCGCTGCATAGAGTCAAAGAAAACATTATGCAACATAATGTTGAGTGAAGGGGCAGAGCTCTGGGGACAAATCTAGTGGGGATAAATCTAAGAATTAGATTAGATTTTGACAACGTCAATGATGATAATGACCTCAAATCTTTCCTTTCCTTGACAAACTTATTTACAGATGAGTTGAGATTGATATTTCGAACAAATCCAAGAATTTGAGAAGCTGAATGTTTCCTGTCTCTTTATTTTACTGTCATACCCCTTGGTGTCTATGTAATCTTTATTTTCTTCTAGAAAAGTTGAATGGCTAATGACATAATTGCAAACAAACAAACAAACAGATGGGTAAAGTAAATTAGATCCTCTTATCTACCAATTTCCCAGCCAAATTTCTACCAATATTCCACTAATCACTGCAGCACCACTTGTGCCTTTCATCACCACGATGACCCAAAAAAAAAAAAAAAAGACCCACTTCAAAAGGATGGCTATGATGCGATCCAACATGTTGGTACCCACTTGCTGGACGGTCAGATCCATAGGTGGGTCCCACCATTGTTGGATCGCGTCGCGGCCATCCCTTTTGACGTGGGACCTTCTTCTGTTTCGTTGATTTTCCGCCAAATGCAACTAACTAAACTATCGTTGGGGAAGTCGAAGTGGAAGAAGAAGAAGATCCATTCCACACGAGAGATTCCAAACACCCCGAAGACGCCGCCTTTGGGCGGCTTCCTTGTCCTCTTCCCTCCGTGTTTTTATCTCTCTATGCAACTGGCGGGAAGTCAGATGATCTTCCATTGCATCTGCATCAGTCGCCGGCGACAGAATTCCGATGGGTTGTCTGGAGTCGAAGCCTTCCCTTGATTCCAAGCCTCGCGGCCTCCAGAAGATGAATCTCGAGAATGACTATGTCAATGTGGCTGTGGCTGCCCATCCGTCGCTGGCGCTGAAGCAGCTAGCTAAGATATCCGGCCACCAGAAACAGAAGGATGAGGCAGCAGGTGGCGGTAAGAGGGAAGGAAAGGCTCTCAGCGGAGAAAAAGAAGAAGAAGAAGAAGAAGAAGAAGGAGAAGGTAATGGTGATAGTGATGGAGTTTTGTTGCGGATGATGACAGTGAATAAGAGCGGCCGGGACAAGCTTATCGATGGGTGGCCGCGTTGGCTCACTGACAATGTTCCCATTGAATCTCTCGCTGGATTGGTAAGGAAGAGCGCCAACTCATACGACAAGCTTGCTAAGGTTTGCTTCACTTCAAATTTATTGCTTCTCCCGCTCTTCTTCTTTTCTTTTCTTCTTCTTTCTTTCTTACGTATTATGATTGGAAGGATGATTAGGAATTGCATTAGTTTTAGTTGCTTTTTCCATTTGAACAGTTTTGATATAGTATGGTCTTGGAACAAACTTGCTGTTCAATTGAATGACTCCTGCTCTTCCAAACTTGAGAATTCTGGTTATGCATCATGTTGTTTGAAGGACAAAGAGGGTGAAATGAAGAAAATAAGGATTATCATGGTATCATTTTCTTTAAATTCATATCACCACTCAAAATGAGTGATTTCGGTAGAATAAATCTTTCCATAATAAGGATAAACAACTGCTTTTTATTTTTATTTTTTTTTCTTTTTCAACATGAAATGATGTGATATTATGTTAGATTTCACAAAACTTTTTTTTTTGTTTTCATTCTTATATTTCAAGACTTGGGTCGTAGGGTGCATTGGGATGTAGCCCAATTGCAAGTGGTTAGAATAATTTGGCGAAAACATATGGCTATCTGTTTTGCACTTCGCTAGGGCAAAGCAGAAATCAGAAACCATATTGATTTTGGGGCAAAATAGTGTCTCAGAGAATGCGCAGCAGAACTCTTTAGCTAGCCATCTATTCGATTCTGCCAAAGACGTTTCTACATGAATCCCCTTTGAAGCACATGCAATTACGGTCATGGGCGAAAGAGGCAATTCATTATCTAATTTGGTTTTCATTCCTGCTGTTCATGTTGCAGATAGGTCAGGGGACATACAGCAATGTGTACAAAGCTATCGACCGAGATACCGGCAAGATTGTTGCTTTAAAGAAGGTACGCTTCGACACATCAGAATCTGAGAGTGTGAGATTTATGGCAAGAGAGATCATGATATTACGGAGACTCGATCATCCCAACATAATCAAGCTTGAAGGACTGGCTACTTCAAGAATGCAGTATAGCCTTTACTTGGTATTTGATCTCATGCAGTCAGACTTGTCAAAAATCATCTCGCGTCCAGATAGAAGGCTCACAGAGCCACAGGTGGTTTAAACTTGTCATTACACTATAGCACTGCTTTCCATGTTGTCTAATACAGATTTTATACTTGTAATGTAACTCAAATGCTTGGATCCTTGTGGCTTATTGTTGGTTTGCTCCAGGTCAAGTGTTACATGCAGCAACTGCTTGCTGGACTGCAGCACTGCCATGAAAGAAGGATTTTACATAGAGATCTCAAGGGATCAAATCTGTTGATTGATAAAGATGGCACGCTGAAAATTGCAGATTTTGGTCTCGCTATCTATTTTAATCCCAACCAAAAGCGCCCTCTTACAAGCAGAGTTGTGACGCTCTGGTATAGAGCCCCTGAGCTGCTGTTAGGTTCCACTGATTATGGTGTTGGTATTGATCTTTGGAGCGCAGGGTGCCTTTTGGCAGAGATGTTTGCAGGGAGGCCAATCATGCCTGGTAAGACTGAGGTAAGTACTATTTCCTATTTACTTAATTCATAGATTACCATGAAAACATAAGATTAGAACTCCTTGGTTCTCTTCAGGTGGAGCAACTTCATAGGATCTTTAAGTTGTGTGGATCACCATCAGAGGACTATTGGAAAAAACTAAAGCTCACTACTAGTTTTCGACCACAACCATACAAACCTACTCTTCTAGAAACTTTCAGAGACCTCCCTGCCTCTTCCTTGAGTCTCTTAAGTAGGCTTCTTGCTCTTGACCCTGCATTTCGTGGTACTGCATCTTCTGCCCTCCAAAGCGAAGTGAGTTATTCTCATAATTATAAGTTTGAATACCTCATTTTGCTTAAGAGAGGGGCACTCTGAGCTCTCATTTACATAAATATTAAATGATGTTGCTGTTTGTTTATGAATCTTTGTGAAATAAATTTTATTTCCTGTTCTCATATCAAGCTTGTAACGCAAGCTTCTTCAAAATATGTCATGTTCTTATGATCAGATTATCATCTCCTAAATCATTAGCAATAACAAAGCTTCTAAGTTGCAATGATTTTAAGCTCCCTGTGTCTTTTCTCATCATTTGGATTATATTCATAAAGGTTGGGAATCATTAAATGCATGGTGGTTGAGTTGAAATGCTTAGCTGGATTTCTATTGGAGGCAAAAGCATGATAGAAGAATTATCTTTATGCAAAAAGAAATTATTAGTTAGATTGGTGGTGCAAAATAAACTGAAATTGACTTATTTCAGTTCTCAAAACGGCCTCAAAATTAAATGGTTTGATAAGTCCATCCTCTAACCAGATTGTGAACTTATTAGGATCCAGTGAGGTTCTTGTCCTATAACCAGTTCTGAGTGTTTTTACCAGTCAACACTCAAGAGGGCATTTAATACATGTCTTGATATCATGCATTAGCTATAGGGATCTAATTCACATTCACAAGAAAGAACATTCAAAGGTTGCAACCTCTACCTCTCATCATTAATTTTCCCCTTCACTGCTGTGATGCACCAACCAGTAGCAACATTAAACATGTATTTTCCCTTCGATTAACTTACTCAATTTGCATCTATAGAGTCCTTTCTTGTATTTATACAAATATTACATATGTTTTGAAAATAAAAATGTTATTGTGAGACCTTTGTGGAGCAACGATTTCCTAAAAATTTGTGACATTTTTGAATTGTAGGAAAAAGTGAAAATGCTGAAAAAATATTGCAATGAAACTTCAGAAAAAGTAATGTGATTACAAAATCTGACTTGACATTTATGTATTTCTCTCTCTCTCTCTCTCTCTCTCTCTCTCTCTCTCTCTCTCTCTCTCTCACTATATGTATATTTATCATTTGAAAGTTTTTTTTTTTGTGACATTTTCCCAAAAATATCCCAATTTTCCCCAAGATGATATTTTCCCATGAGAAGGACTTATGTCACAGCTTTCTTTAAGTTCCATTGCAGCTTTTGTATGCACCCTTCATTCTTTTGGGCAGCTGTGTTCTTGAGATAAGAGATTTCTCTTACAACTGCATTTCTCAACAATCTATAAACCCTTCACACTTAGTATGCAAAGTGTAACCTCCAAAACTGAAAATCTGGAAACTTAAAATATTATGAATGCAATTTAAATTTCAGGTTTATTCGTAATTCTTTCATTGTCATTCAACATCTTGTTTCTGGCAAGGGCAATCTACTTCATGAGCTTCTTTTGGTGCTGACTCCGTGCTCTTTAGCAAACTTGGTCCTCTCATCAATCAGGATACCAATATCTTTCTGATCCTTCACTAATATCATTTTAATATAATTTCATTTCTAAAGAGAGAGGAGGACCTATAGGCTATGATGCCTAGATACGGATGCAGGTGCGGACATGGATACGAGGATTAGGGATACAACTCTACACTTTAAGAATTTAGGATATGGATATGGATACGGGTTTCCTAAATTTTCCCATAGATCACGTTGAATTAGTGAAAATATCATTGTTTATGTACCCTTTAGCCTTTTTTATGTTGAGAAGCAATTAAATTTAAAGAACTATATGAAATAGTGGACTTGCTAAGTAGTATATGCCAAACTTATAACCTAGATGTATCGGTGTAGTATTGGGTACTAGTACAAGTATCATATCGGTCCGATATGGATACATTGGACTTATACAAGTATCCAGGTATCATAGCCTGAAGGGTTGGGGGTTGTTTTACGTGGATCCCTAGCCTGCTCATGTGAATGCAATTATTCTCTTGGTTTGGTCATGGGTCTTGGTGTGCCTATTAGATGTGGCAATGATCACTAAGAATTAAGACATGGATTCTAAAAAAAAAGTGGACTTTACATATGCTGGAGATTACAACTTGTGTCATTACTACTACTATGGTTGTACCTTTCTTTGGAAAGCAACTTTCCAAGCTTGTAGTTGTTCTATATTGTAACTTTCATAAGGGAGCTAATGGGTTAGCTATTACAGCCCCACCCAACTCAGAATGATATTGTCCGTTTTGGTCCCAAGTGCATGCGCAAGGACTTCGCAGGCGGTCTCCCATCCTAGTATTGGTCCCACTCGAGCACGCTTAAGGTCAAAGTTCTTATTGGATCTAGGGCCACACAGCTTTAAACCCCGTCATCTTGAGTTAAGATGGGGTTTGATTTATAAGCCAAGAGTTAGGACTTGGTTATTTTTGATATCGGACTTGAACAAAGCCTCACAGTGCTAACTGAAGTACTCCACACATACCCTTGAGCATTTCCCTTTCTTGGCTCTTGACTCATAGGATCACTTGACCTCGTCTTATCTAAGGGATTGCCCAGACAAATTGGGGTCTCACATCGGCCAATGGAAAAATGCAAAATTTTTTTTGCCAAGCTTATGTACAATGTTTTATATCTGTTCATATTGAAAATTGATTATGAAATTAAGGTATATTTAGACATGTACCATAAAAAAGAGTTATAATATACATGTGCACAACAAAAACATAGTATAGGTTTACATGAAGAAAGTAGTTGGAAGAATTTTGCATCATGTAATGAGATTTCATATTGTTATATTCTTATCTTATGCTGTAAACTAATAAGTACTTCTTTCTTTCAGTTCTTTAGCACAAGCCCTTTGGCATGTGGCCTTTCAGGTCTACCTGTTATCTATAAAGGAGAAGACATTGAATTGACTAAATACCATGAAAGGAGACAGTAAGTTTATCAATGTCTCCCTTTTAAGTTTTTTTACATTATTGCATTTTATCTTTTTTTAATGATTAAAATGAACACATGCTGGTTATGCCATTCTTGTTTATATGAAGTCCTCTTGCATCCATCTGTTGATGGCCCCTTCTCAGTGATTCGTTACTAATGCTCCTTTTGTTTATGGCATAATCCACTCTTTGGCTTCTTTAATTGTGGTCCTTTTCTGATTGTCCCATATAAATGGTCAATCTACTGAGATGTGTTGTAGTGGCCCCTTTTACTGACCTATTTCAATTTTCCTCTATGTATGGCTCTTTGGCATGTGCCTGTCCCAAGCTTGGATGGCAGAGGAGAGTTGAATCAGGCTTGCAGTCGGCAATAAAAGCTTGCCAAATCTTCTTTTGGATTCTACTTTGAGAAAGTAGCACTCAACCAACCCACTGTTAACGAGACAAGACTGCAATGATATGTTAATGTTCAGATTAATAACCATTAAAACATTTTATGACAGCATTATGGAATGTCGTAGGCAAAATTTTATACCTTGCACAAAATATGCGTTTATAATAAGCAAGAATGTTAAAGGCAACTTCAATTGTAGAGTTTTCTTGAAGGTAAATTTCAATAGTAAATTTGCAATGCCATTAAAATGTTTTCCCCATTTTATTCTTATAAATTTCTGTGATTTTATTTCTTATATAAGTAGAACATGATAGTTGACTTCAAGAAGAAAGGGGAACCTTGCAAGCATAAAGGATGCTTCTCCAGAACCTACTCAGGAGCATCTTGAGAAACAAGTCCCCAAGATGAACTGCATTAGTGGAAGTGAACCACTCTAGCAGAAGTTCAGAATTAATTTATGTGAACCAGGAACATGAACATGAACAGCTAACAACAAAACTTTTCACATCCATTTCCAAAATTTCTTACTATAGTGATCACTCGGCTTTCATAAAATGTCTAACTCTGATAAAACAAGGACTGCTTGATAGCTCTATGTAATAGCATCAAACAACTGGCAAATGAAAACTGGTTTTGGCTAGTAGCTAAGTTAAGAGTACCAGCACTACATTTCTTCATGAATAAATAGTTTTACCAGTACCACAGAAAACTATGAGGCCTAGCTGCCATGACAGCCTGTTGAATCTGATGTTTCGTAGTCCGATGCCCCAATATCAGCATATATTGGGCAGAATTATATGATTTTGGTAATGCTAATTTTGTTAACAAATGAATGCTTTTCCTCTATACAGGAATAGATCTTTGAAGAAAAAGCGATCACTTGCAAGTCAAGAGGGTCAGAATAAAAAGGATCCTGCTAAAGAGAAGCCTAGAGGCAGTTCTGGATCTTCCAAAGAGGAGGTGAGCATCCATATCATCAAATTGAGGGTGGTTGTGATAGCAGTCCATTTTATATTATGTGGTTGCTAGGGCGTTAGAAATGATTGAAAAATCCTCACAGAGCCAAAAGCCTTCTTTAGGCAAAATTCTTTTAAGGAAATATTCTTGATCAGAAATGATTCTTATGATGATAGTTGAAGAAATGAAGATGATAAGGGTGGCACTATAATATAAGGTTCCTGTACTAGATGTAACACATTGTTTGCTGATGCTTTTTTAAAGCTGATAAGAAGAAGACATAAGAGCACAGGGTGCTTAGAAAGTAAGAGACACCAGGTAAGTGAAAGCACATAATAAACAGACTAATCGAATGACATTTTTATCTATCACAACACTTAATTAAAAGAAGAAAAAAGAGAATGTTGGGGCAACAAGCGAGGGGAAGGTTAAAAGATGTCTAAAGTCAAGTAGTAAATGTTGTCTATCAGAGTATTGAGATATCAGGGGAGGTGGATTTTTTTTAAAATCAATGGAAAAGTAAAGACTGAAGATATCTTCATGTTCCCAGAAACTGACAATTTTGTCTTCTTCTTCTTCTTCTTCCTTTTTTTTTGGTAACACAGGTGTTATGTAATTGGTTGAGGCAAGGCTAACATGCTTGTTTATGTTCTTTGCTTTCATAATTCTATCGTCTAAACACGTCTAAGGAAAAGGCAGCAATTTTACATTCAGGATCTTTCTGTTAAGTCGATTGGCCTTGTACTTCTTAATAGCTTAAGCCTTTGGGATATATTGGCCAGTCGGACTTGAAATTGTATTAGAGCCACACTAGGTCACTAGGGGAGGCATTGTTCCCTAAGTTGCACGGGCGGGCACTTATCTCATGGTTAGGCATGTGTGTTGTGAATTCGAACAGCATCCTGTTCAAGGTGGGAGGGTTAAGTAGATTGGTCTTCTGCTTCCTAATGGCTTAAGCTTTTGGGATGTATTGGCTGGTTGGGCTTGACACTTTTTAATGTCCCAGTTTGTTTATATATTAGTGGTTGGTGAATGATTGATCCATGAGAGATAATTTAATTGGCATTCATACATTACAGGAGGAGAAGAGTTCCACAACAAGATCACACAGCCGGGACATGGGTAGTAGTACAGGAAGCACTTCCTCCAGTACAAAGCCTCCTAGCAAAGGGAGCACACCTCTATCGCTTTCTCCAGTTGCACCCCCTTTCCTAAAGACATCATCAGCCAAAATAGAATGCAAACCCTGGGGCAGCCAAAACATCAAGAATTTGCCACCTTCGTTACCAAACACCCAAACCAGCATTGATAGCAACACAGAGGACCACAATAACATTTACCATTTCTCTCTTATTGGGAGGTCAGCTTCCACCTTGGATTTCCGCAAACCGGATGCAGAGAAGATTCCTAAATATTTTGCTTTTGATGTTTAAATCATATGAGCTGAGAGACCACTTCCTGTCTAATTATATATGAATTTTCTTTTTTACCATTTTCATTTCTTCTTCTTTCTTTACATGTTACTTCCAGCTTGGTGGGGTTCCTTATGATCGTGCAAGTACCCACCCCTTGTTGAAAATACATCAATTCACACCAAAATAGGTGTCTCATGTAACCATGGTTCAACTACAGTATCCCTTGTTTAACGAACGGATAACATTTAATGAACTATGTACTACTTTGCTAAAACTCAGTGCTAATAAGGGATAATCCTTCATACCAAAATAGGTGTCTCATGTTGTCATACAACTATGTGGGTTCAATTCTGTTGATGTTGGCCGGCCATCACCCCTTTCTTCTCCATTTTGTGAGAATCTATGCTCTCCCCACTGTATGTTGATAGTTTTCTGCTGTTCATAGTGGTTTTGCATTTCTTGTCTTTCTTTTTGCGCTCTTCATAAGCTTGTATTCTTAGCCTTGGGGCTTTTGAGGGCCTTTGGCTCTTTCTCTTCTTTTAATAGAAAATCTTGCCTTTAAGCAAAAAAAAAAAAAAAAAATGACATACAACTTCAATATCCCTTGTTTAATGAAGGGAGAATATCTAATGAACTATGAACTCCTTTGCTCCAACCCAATGCCAATAAGTGATAATCCTTCATACGAATGACTGCAGCTCAATCTTTTACTGTCATGTTTATACTGGGCTCACATCTATGATATTTGAGTGATTTCTCAAGCAGACTTTTTTTTTTTTATGACAAGGAATCTGCCGACCCTCCTTACAGTTAATTATTAGTAAAAACCTAGATACACAACATCATCTACTAGCACTGTAACCAAGTAAGGCACCAAACAGAGTGCGATTTAATATGAAAATGGAGAGCCCATCCCAGCCGCTAAACTCACACATTGAATATGGATGAATGGTTACAAAATCTTTCGGTATCAATATTTTCTGACTCAATTCTACGTGTAAGATTATGCAACCATCGTGATCACTGGTCATGCACTTTTAACTTCTTCCAAACATTTGCTCTTCCTCTATGCTTCACTAATGATGAACCCAGTAAGGCGAGTAAGAGTCCTCCAATAGGTGAAGATGGAGACCAATCAAGACCTTGGATGACGATGTGAGGAAGGACATAAATTATGTTACTAGGAGCATGGTGTTAAAATAGGACCTGTGCAGTTCAGTAGGCACAAAGGTTACCATTGCAGATCCGTTTGATGTAGTTGGTTCATCTACCACCGAATAATAACATCGATGTAATAGTATACAATATTATTATATCTAATGTAACATGTAATATGTAGAGAATATTTGCAATTATTACTATAAATCGGATGCAATCTGTGGACCTAGGCCCGCACTCAATTTCCAATTGGGGCCAAAAAGGGTCCATCTCTGGATTTTCTGGGTTGAATTGTGAGCCCATTGATTTCCCTAATTAGAATTAGTAAGTTACTCGACGTCAGTTCAGGACACTGAACAAATCAAGTCTCCGGTACAAATCCTAGGAATAACTGAATCACTTCTGAGGAGAATCAAAGGGAGAAAGAAAATTCGTATTTTTTTCATTAATTCCCTCCCTTTTAGGCTTTTATACAATGATTCACTTCAAAATCTAACAAAAAAATTTAAAAAAAAAATCACTACTCAAAACAAAATTAACATGAACTTAATACTTGCCCATGTAAATTCTAATCTCTAATGAGGATTCTTCATATGCATATGTCCCTCACCATCCTGGTGAGGGATACTTCCTTTTTTGGACTTTTCAAAAATAAAAAGACGTGAAATTTTGTTCTCTTGCTTATTAATACTTTCAAAAAAAAGAGTGTCCCTCACCAAAATGGTGAGGGACATATGCACATGAATATTCTCCATCTCTAATTATAAGGATCTTTATTTGGTATATCTTATCTAGTATTTATTTGAAAAGCAAACTATCATTGTCAACTGTTGCCATCCAGTCGACCCACTTAATTACTAGGACCCACTTGGGCTGACCTTAAGGATCCATAATGCTGACAGTCTCCATCTCAACCAACCGAACAGCCAAACATAACCTGTTCCGTAAGGCGGGAAACTTTCCAAATCCTGAAAATTTCTGATATCTTACAATAGGTTTTTGGTTATTTGGGACCTCCAACAAGCCACTACTCACGACTCCCTACTGACAATGCCACCGACTCCAGACATAATAGCTTTACGCCATTCGCTTGTCCAGTTGTTTTGGGAAGGTAGTCTAGTCACTAGCAGTCACAATCCGCACCAGCCGAGATCCACCCACAAAACCAAAAGAAACGGGGGATAAAAGCCTCATTCATTGGTTAATTTTTTTTATTTTTAAAATGGAACCAATAATATACATTAAAAGATGTCTAAACTACTGCAGGAAGAGAGTTTACAGCCAGGTAATTATATATGGAGTTTTACCATCGGCCCTACAATGCTTGTGAGGTAAAGTAGAGAATTGTTTCCCATCATCAATGAATAAACAAATAAAATAAAGAATTACGGCCAGAGCCTTAGAACTTAAATGATATTTCCTGATACATTTTCATTGTTATCGCTGTCATTGTTACAATAGTTATACTTAGAGAATTTTTTTGTACGTTTGTCCCTAGATGTGGATGTTGCATTGTCACAGTCCCTGAAATTAGAGGGGGCTTCAGTTTTTTTTTTCCCCTTGTCTTGCCTCTTTAACATCCGGTTCATGCAGACGTCCCATGGGAAAAACAGTCCCCTTGTTGTATTAGTATTATACTGAATATGATCTTCATTCGACTTCCTTTTGGCACAACTGGGGGCCTCGCCTTTTCTTTATCCCAGTGATTTCTATCAGATTTCCATGGCCCGTCTAAATTTCACTTCCAAGTGATAGGTTGGGCTTATCCTATTGTATATAACATTTGGGTCCTTATATGCTGATTGCACAGCTGACATAAGTCAATATCCTTTTCAGAGAGAAGTCAACAACAGGGTTTTGGCATGTTTGGACATGACTCCACCTCAGTTATTAGTCCTTACACGTGGATAGCAACCAAATTAAAAAGGAGTCTGGACCTCTCTTTCCTATTTATGGTGCCTTTCAGAAGAGATAAGGCATCTTTTAGTGGGCCCATCACCCCATCAGCTATGGGAAAGCCCTGCTGGATATCATGGTTATTCAATGCCACGAAGAAAAGCTAAGCTCCCAACATCACATATGGGTCTACCACCACCCACTCTTGTGATATCTAATTCGCATTATTAATGCCATTGCATAATTGTTTCTACCAGGATTTTCTTTTTTACAGATGTCTCCCTATTGTTCTTGACAATTACAATTAATTTATTTACCTTTAATCTTACAGTCTCAACCATGGGTGGACCTACATATATCTATATGTAAGGGAGGACGCACCCGTAGAACCTCAAGTTGCTTCTAAAATTATAATGAAAATTTTATTTTGGTTAAAAAATTTACATAAAAATTCCATGTCCACCCTCAAAATCCAAGTGAAAATTTTGTATTTATTCCAAAAACACAATTCCTTATTTCGGTATAGACCGCTTAAACAAAAATCCTGAATTCACCACTGGTCTCAACCAATCATGTTGACTGGGTACTTTTAGAAAGACTAATTTTGAATAAACCCAAGAAATTAAATCTAATTAAGTAAACTCCAAATCAACGATCTTTTCATATCAACACCCTAATTTAAATCCATAAATGGTGGTGGTCATTTTTGAAAATCTAAAAGGAACACAGGCATTTGTAATTTTTTTTAAAAAAAAAAGGAAAACATAGTCGGCCATCTATAAGTTTATCCTCCTTATACGATGTACACATCGGGTGCCTTAAATCCATGATACCATGACCTAGCAAACATGAATTTGACCCATCTGGATGGACCAATTGACATGCCGCCACATCATGGGTGGTCCACTGGGCAAATCTTGGCCTAACGCCCACGTGATCTTTGGGCCTATTTGCTCATCGAAGACATCATTCATTAATTGGACGGTCCCGATCGGTTCCCATGTCGACCGACAAGCGATCACCAATGCTCAATGGGGTCCATTAGAATTTACAAAATGGTCCCTCAACTATGCACCAACTTTTGTTTCTCTACTATTTATATGGATGGGAGTGGGTTTGGAAGAGCTGTTCCTTGCTCTGTATATCAATCCATATAGCTATTTTTCAATGGAGAAGAGCAGATCATTCCCTCAGTACTCATCTTCTTACTCAGGAGGGGAGTTCAGGTACATGGAAAATCATTCAAATTCCTACAGTTTCAATGGACCAAGCAACAAGGGACCATCCTTTGCTGACCCAGAGATCAAGAGGAAGAAACGGGTTGCGTCCTACAACTTCTTCACCGTGGAAGGAAAGCTCAAGTCCTCTGTGAGGGACAGATTCAAATGGATCAAGACAAAGTTTTCTGAAATCCGTTATGGAGCTTAAATACCATCCATCACTCATCAGAACACCCTTCTCTACTACTGCTACCTACTGTACCTATGGAAGAAGTCCACTCCCATGGAAGCTAAAAAAATCACTCTCTTTTTGAATCTCTTTTGTTGTAAATGGGTGCTACTATTTTTCAGTCTTTTGGATGGGTCATGCTCTAGGTACATATATAAGAAAGGAATATTGTGTGAATGAAGAATAGTAGTGTTGAGACATGTCACAAATACCTTCCTTCAAAGCCTATGTTCATACGGTGATATCAAGAATTTGGTGTAGATGAAGAGTAATAGTGTTGAGATATGTCTCAAATAACTTCTTTCAAAGCCTATGGTAATATGGTGATATCCATGAATGTTACTCTTGACACTATGGAGATCCCTTATCTACTAATGTCGTTTTAAGCTCTTTACCAACTCCACCCCACACACCCCCACCACACACGCGACGCGCCACCCACACACCACCACCCCACCCCCCACCCCAAGCCAACACACAGAGAGGTTTTAAGCTATGATAAATGGAGACTTCGAAATAGGAAACACATCTGTAATATGCTATATTCAGTAACTTCATTTTTATGTGTAAAATATATGTTCTTGCTTTACTCATGGCTTGTTCCAGCTGTATTCACTACATCATTTTTAAGTCCTGATTCTTCAAGGATTGGGGCACAAGCACAATTTTCTTTTGAATTTATAATTCAAGAAAGCAGTTAATCATCATTAATTTGAGAAAGTTTTAACATTATGGCTGCAACCACTGGATTTCTCTTCTGAAGATCATGAATGCACTTAATATGACCCACATTCTGAAGAGCTCGATATGGATATAGACAAATCCATTTTAAGCCTATACCACCTTTCATTTTCCAGTATTCCTATACCAACACTTTTTCCATTAAAATTTCTTCTCAAAATTAAAATGAAGAGAGGACCCTTTCATTGGCTTCTCTGCTTGAAGGGCCTCAATGAAATTGGAGGTTGGCACCTAATTTCACCTTCATCATCATCATCATCACCGTCGTCATGCCAATTGATGGTGGTTGTGGTAGTGGCTTGGGTTGCCTTGGTGGGTCATTTTGAAATGAGCCAGGTTGGAGGCTTTAAAGCAAGTATGACAAAATAGAACCTGACCCATTTATTTATTGGATCAGAAATGTCAACCTAAAAACTCAACCTTGAAATACAAGGGATCGACCCAAGCCCTGAATTTCCAGCTGGTTCAGGTTGGGTTGGTGGATTGTGTCCAGAATTGGCACTCCGTCAAATTCAACTAATTTATATGTGCAATGAAAGATCTTATATATATGTATATATATAGGACAAAATTATTATACATCTGTTCCATTTTGGTGATGGATATATGCACTTGAATATTGTCCTATATATATATAGGAGAATATTAGTTTGCATTCATCCCTCACCATAAGGTGAGGGATACTTTCATATTTGGATATATTAATGTTTATATCTCTGTGTATGAGGAATATTTATATACATCTATCCCTTATCATAAGGTGAGGACATTTACTGGCTTTCCCTCATTGCACAAAACATTCCTCTTCTGCATATTAACATTTGTGACTTTACCTCTTTTTCATATGAATATTTTTAATTATGCAAGAGTCCCTCACCCTATGGTGGGCGATGGTGGGGATGGATGCACATGAACTTCTCCCTCTCGGTATCAAAATAATCCAATTGCTTCTCAAGTTTTGAAGGAATCAATGTCAAACTGTTGAGTAAATTGAACCCTGAATGACTAGAAAGAACTAATTTTGAAACCTTGTCAAGATGAACTAGATAACTATTAAGTGACTGGTAATGTCACCAAGTTTCTTGAGATTACTCTTCATGTAAAAAGTTAACATCTTTTAAGCACCAAAACAGAGGAATCCTAATTTCTAGTCCTCATAATTTATGTGTATCTTTCAACCTTCACTAGTGGGAGGAGGAAACCTGTGGAAATAAAAATAAGGGTGCATTTGGACATGCAGTCATAGGATTTGTGATGAGGACAATAAATGCAATGTATTGTCCTTAAATCACAAAACATATAAACCTAATAAACTAAGGAAGTCAGAATAATGTTAACTGAAACGTTAATGTGCCAAGAGGGCACTTCCTATGCATTACTGTTGTATACAAAATCATAGATAATCCAACTAAAACTGGCATGTAAAGTGGTCAAGATAATTCATCTTAGGCTCCTTGAGAATGGGACATGGGACATAAAATTCAGCAACAAGTTGTTACCCCAACGATCTGATCAATGGGCTTTTGCTGCTTAAAATTTGAAATTTCGGCCAATATTAAAGTATATTTGTCAAAAAATCCTTTCCCCAAATTGATGGGATAAGCTCTGCCGATGATGATAATGATCTCTCAAAATTTGGGACTGAATCATTCCTTTAAAACAATGAGATAAACTAAATAGTAAATTCTATGGTAATATGTCTCGTCAATTCAAGTGTTCAGGAAGAGGAGCGGTGGTGTCAAACATGCTCTCAACCATGTAGACCTCAACAAATCACACTATCAGTATACTTTCATATAAAGTAGCACTAAGCCTACCTTGCAATGCCCCCAAAAGGGTATGAACTATGATATATGGATACTTCAAAATGGATAACGTATTGTGTCATATCGTATCTAATATTTCACTTTTTATGTGTAAAATCTGTGTCCATGACATGTCTATGGCGTGTCCTGCTATATCCAACCCATGTCGGGGCATCATAGAGTAGGACAGATGATGAAATTGATAAATTATGTTGAAAATTGACTATTGCAAAGGTGGAACTACTTCCATAAATTTATGGTGGTAAATGCTGCGTCCAAACAGCCATGCCAGTGTCACATCCGAAGAAATTCACTCAATGCAAAGGCAAAGAGTACCAGTAAGTACCACTGCGAATCTCATCCAATGCCATGGATTGTCCTGGTCTCGCGGACAGCTTATCCCAGTGTGGTTTTGGCTTTATTTGGCCCACGCTGCTCTGCTTCAAGCTGTCCATGGATGAAGGCTCAAACATCTTGACGCCGTTCGTTTCACCTTTGGATGGTGATGGGGTTGTAATGGTTTCAAAATGTCTGCTCGAGGTGTTGGAAGCGGCACCCTTGAGTTCTCAATTGCCAGTGGCGATGCTAGTTTTTTTATTAACAGCAGTTGCAAGAGGAGGTGGTGCACATGGAGATGATTGTGGTGGTTCAGATCTTGGAGGGGACGAGGGTGGAATTGAAGCTTGAATTCTTTGCCATTGCCATTTTCATTGAATTGGCGGCAGTGACCTTGGTACCAGGAAAGAACATTCGATTTGAATCTTCTGTTTCTGGTCGAATTCGAGAAGAGAGCTCTGAATAATTTGAACTAGGATGTGAGAGAAAGCATTTCGTGTATTTGAATTTCATTTGAGTTGGAGACAAGGAATTCAGAGACTCTGCACTAAGATAAAAAAAACCACAGTCCGGTCTTCTTGGTTCGGATGGAGTTGATTCCATTACTTGGAACTAGGACTGGTGGAGAGGAAATGCAAACTCTATCTCTTGATTCAGCAAAACCTTGGAAGACTGATTCACATAGGATTGAATTTTCAAAACATGATCATAATTTGAATCCAGAACTGCTTCACCAGAATCTCTCTTGCATAACCCACTCCCTATATTGCCCCCACCGCCGCCCTCAAGCTTACGCCAATACAACACGTCCAGACCATGCTCATCCATGATCATTCCTTCTGAGATTTCCATTCAAGAGCTTTGAAGGGTTGATAGAGACAGATGTGTCATCATGTCGCAGTTCGGCCTAACAACTCCGCTTAGATTGGTGGCCACTATGTGTGAGCACATATTTCTTCACAGGGAAGAAGAATACTCCAGCAACGACAGCGGTGCAGGCAGCAGTGGCAGCAACGGCATTGGTGGAGCCACGAGTGTCACGCCCCAAAATCTGAGGTCCTTGGGTCCCTCAAATCACGATGCATGACGGGTCCATAACAATTAAATTAAATGAAATTTGAATTTTATTAGATAATCCAAATGGAATAACAACTAAGCCAATCCACTACCATAACAAATAAATAAGTCTAAAGTGAGAGTAATCCTTAAAACATAACAATAAACTTCTCAAATGCTAATGAATTTCTAATTCAATCCTCTGAATCTAAAGCTAGGGTCCCGCAGCTCATCTCTCAATTCTGATTCCGCAGAACAAGTTAAGTTTCCTTGGGTGCCGATCAACCTCGAAATCTGTGGGAGAAAAACAAGAGTAAGTAAAACTCAACAAGCAATACAAATTATAAAACCTAAGAAACAAGTAACAATTTAAGAAATCAAATTTAGAGTTATGGTTTGCATATATAAGGCATATCAAATAAGGTAAGTGTAATATCTTGGAAACGATAAGAAGATAATTTGACCAAAATTCCAGGTATTTCAAATAATTGAGTAAATAACTAAATCAACAAATAAAAAGGAAAAGCATATCTGCAGTAAACAAAATATTAAAGTGTGCTCGCTAAAGTTAAGCTTAAACCAAACACAAAGTACCTGCCAGGTACAAGTCATTTTCTTATCCAAAGTTGACACAAGACCTGAAATACCAGTAATCTCCAAAACAAAGTGGGAACTAGCTGCAGACTACGAATATTGCACAAAGGGATTTCAATCCCAATGTCATACCTAAAATGACTAAAATCCACGTGTGAATATTCCCATGGTGCATTGCCTATATTTTAGAGAATGCCTTGAAAGTACACATATCAAATTCGAAATTCAAAGCCTTTTTAAATCACAAAAATAGCCAAGGGTTGAGATCACAGTGAAACCATATTATCAAGATTTTCTACGTTTTTCAGCATTTTAATTTCAACGGTAGTAAATTTTATGAAAATCAACTATTGCATGATGGTGGCAAGGAAACAAGATCAGGTCTACCATAGCCATCATATATAAGCATGTCAAAGGTACCAAAATATGCTAATAATCTGAGATTATTTCAATGGTTTACAAAATTTCATATTTTAAATCAATTTGAGACAAGGACCAGAAAACTCTAGTGCTAAGGAACCATGATAAAAACCACTTGCCTCTTCCAACTGTGGATGATGGACTTGACCTGCCCCGATTTAAATATCCAGGAGAATTGATGTAGGTCCTTGTTAATGATGGTATGCAAACAGATTAGAAATTGAGTCTAGGGGATGGGCTCATGCATGGGCTATTGATTTGAATCATAATCACACGAGATGAATTTCAGTCATCGTATAGGCACATCCTTGATTGGCCCAATCTGTCTAATCATGCAAGTGGGCTTAAGGGATGTGATTCATGCATGCACATAGGTTAGATGGGATGGACTTGGGTATATGAATGGTGCGTCCACTAGTGAGTGGACTAAAACTTGAGTTATGAACTTGGGCCTACATCATAAATGAAACCTATAAGTCAGGTGGGCTAGGAGTAGTGGGACAAATAAGTCGGACTTACAGGCTTAAACCTAAATTTTCCATTCGTGAATAGTTTGGGTCATGCATGCAACCAAGTGCAGAGGTTAAACCTGGGTCATGGCAGTGGGCTTGGGTTCATAAGTTTAGTAGTAATTTGTTAGACACCCTAGGAACTTGATTTAAAGGAATCTAACAAATGGCCCAAGGTAAGTGGGTTCTGTCTACTGTTGCCTATACAACAGAGGAGGAAGAAACGTGGGAAAGGAGGAGACGAAACAGAGAACAAGAAAAGAGAGAAAAAGAAGGAAGGAAACAGAGAACAAGGAGGGAAAAGAAAAGAAGGAACGAAAGCAGAGAAACAGCAGCAGCAGGGAAGGAAAAAATCAGAGAAACGAGAAGAAGAGAAGTAGGGGAAGAAGACAGCAAGAGGAAGAAGAAAGAAAACGGAAGACGAAGAAGAAGATAACAGTAGAGAAGAGAAAGAAACGATTAGAAAACGCAGAGGAGAAAACAGGCAGCAGTGGGGAAGAAATGGACAGAGAGAAGAGGAAGAAAATGATGGCGTGAGGAAGAAACAGAAAACAGAGTAGGAGCAAAGAGAAGAGAAAGCACAAAGGAAAGATTGAGAAAGAAGAAAAAACTAGAGAAGAAAGAGGAACCAGAAGAAGACGATGATCCAGGGAGAGAGAAAGAGAACAGGTAGGGAAGGAAAAGAGAATGGGGAAGAAGAAGAAAAGAAAACAGAGAGGGAAAGGAAAGACTGAACCCAGGCTGCATGGGCTCGGTCACGGCGAGGAGAACAGGTAGTAGGAAAGATAAACGCAGCGACCAGTAGCAGAGAAACGCAGAAGGAAGAGGAATCAACAGAGGAAGGAAGAGATAAAACGGAAACAGCAGGGAAAAGAAGCATGAAGAAGAAAATGAAAAAGGAAGAAAAAGAAATGGAAGAAAATCAGGAACGATGAAATAGAAACAAGAAAAGAAACACAAAAGCAAGGAAAAAAAACATGTAAGCCAAAATGGCCCCTTAGGAAAAACTTTAACGGATTAAATTTGCATTCTGACGGAGTGATTTGTATTATGAAAGACAACTAATTTAGGGCATACCTGAATCCATTGCGAAACAGAGAGGAGATTCACAATCTTAACTTTCTCAGTATTCTCGTAATGCCTGCTGATTAATGGGTATGCCAAGCAGTAATCTATGTGTGAAGATGAGAGAGTTCCTAAGCCATTTATAGACTGCGTTAATGCTTTCCTCCCATCAACGGAAAGCTTTCCATTATCGCACAACTATAGTTTTTCCAGGAACGTGGCTTTAATGGGAAGATGTTGTTATTGAACGAATCAAAGTAAGTGGTAGTCATGTGGGCCACCACCCATAATATCCAACAATCTCCCACTTGGTCCATATGACCATCATTCATTCATCTTTTATTTTATAAACTTTGTTTGCAAATATAAGAAAATTTTTTAAAAATAAATAAGTAAATAACTCTAACTGATGCGCATCATTTGAAAATACCGGTTTTTAAGTAACTTTAATGTTAAGATCTTTTAATCTGTGATAAGGTTAGTCTATTAATGCAAACTGTAGCAGTTACACATCTTAAGTGATATACTTCCTTCCACAATCACAACATTAATATTCTCTCATAATCCAATACTTAATGAGTATCTTTAATATTACTTACTTTAATGGAAATTGTAATGTCATAATGCTTTTATATTCTTACTTTATTTCACAATTACCACATGTGAGCTCACAACAAAATAAGAATTGCAAAATCGTTTCTTTATTTGATCAATATATATAGTGTCATACATCATTGACTTTTACAAGGCATTTCATTCAAGCCTATATTTATTACATGGTCTTTAAAATCCTTTGGCGCCAATGCTTTTGTCAATGGATCAGCAATCATGAGCTTCGATGGAGCTCCAACAACTAACACTAAACGATCTCGCACTTTCTCTTTGAGTACAAGATACTTTACTTCTAGATACTTTGATTTGCTGGAACACTTGTCATTTTGAGTGAAGCGCCCGGCAGCGTCGTTGTCGCAGTAAATCTTTATCGGTTCAGACATACCGCCCATGATTTTAAGTCTCATGATGTAGTTACGCATCCATAATGCGTGACCTGTGGCTTCAAAACATGCCACATACTCTGCATCAAATGTAGATGGAGTGATTAGCATCTGCTTTGCACTCCTCCACGATACTGCCCTACCAGCCAACAGAAAAATGTAACCTGATATTGACCTTCTTGTATCGAGACATTCAGCAAAGTCTGAATATGAATATCCAATGACCTCCAGTTGATTGGATCTTTAATATGTGAGCGTATATCTTCTTGTTCCATTGAGGTAACGCTTCACTTTCTTGATAGCTTCCCAATGAGGCAAGCCGGGATTACTTTGATATCTACTGAGCATTCCGATTGCAAAGCTAATGTCTGGCCTCGTGCAAGTCTGTAAGTACATTAGACTTCCTACTGCTGCTGCATGGGAATATTTATTCATTTCTAACTTTTCTAAGTCAGTTATGGGGCATTGTTCTTTACTAAACTTGTCTCCGTTAGTAATAGGTGCATTTTGTGGTCTGCTACTTTCCATTCGGAAATGTTTGAGAATAGTTTTGACATAGGCTTCTTGACACAACCCAAGTAATCCTCGAGATCGATCTCTAAATATCTCGATTCCTAATACAAAGGTTGCTTCACCCATATCTTTCATATCAGAATTATTCTCAAGATATGTTTTAATTTCTCGAATCAACTTAGGTCATTACTGGCTAGTAAAATATCATCTACATACAAGACTAAAATAAGAAATTTGCTCCCACTGACCTTGAGATATATACAATGGTCAACTGGATTTTCAGTAAAACCGAAAGACGTAATAACATGATTAAATTTTAAGTACCACTGTCTGGAAGCTTGTTTTAGCCCGTATATCGATTTCTTTAATTTACAAACCAGTTTACTTTCATTACCTCGTTGAACAAACCCTTCCGGTTGTTTCATATACACTTCTCATCTAGATTCCCATTTAAGAAGGCAGTTTTTACATTCATCTGATATAGCTCTAGGTCATAATGAGCTATAAGTGCCATACCAATTCTGAATGAATTTTTCTTAGACACCAGAGAGTGGGTTTCATGATAATTGATACCTTCTTTCTGAGTGAATCCTTTAGCTACAAATCGGGCCTTAAAACGTTCAACTTTCCCTTTAGAGTCCCTTTTGGTCTTAAAGACCCATTTACAACCAATTGTTTTGGATCCTTCACGTAGTTTAACGAGATTCCGGACTTCGTTGATAGCCATGGATTCTAACTCTTCGTTCATAGCGTCTAACCACTTATTAGAATTTTCACTTTCTACCACCTCTTTAAAAGTCTTTGGATCTTCTTTAATTCCAATATTTGATTCTTCGAGATACACAATATAATCATCTGAAATAACTGTTCTTCTCATACAAGTTGACCTTCTCAATTCCTCCGGATGTTCTTCATAACAGGTGGTTGTATTTCAAAAGTTGGTTGTGTATTGAGGAATCGGAATAACAGATCATTCTGGGAAAACCTCTATATCAAGTGGAATCATTAATCTACCTTGAGAAGATGATTGAGGCTCATCTTTAATCTCTTTGTATTCAATATTTCTAACCTCAGTACTCCCACCGTTGTCATGATTCTCCAAAAACTTAGCATTATTGGACTCAACTATTCTTGTTGAATGATTAAAACAGTAAAATCGATACCCTTTAGACCTCTCTGGATATCCTATAAAATATCCGCTTACTGTTCTAGGGTCTAACTTCTTTTCTTATGGGTTATAAACCCGTACTTCAGATGGACATTCCCAGACTCGAAAATGGTTTAAACTGGGTTTCCTACCAGTCCATAATTCAAAAGGAGTTTTAGGAACTTCTTTAGTAAAAACTCTGTTTAAAATATACATGACCATCTTTAGTGCGTCACCCCACATAAACGCAGGTAATGATGTATTGCTAACCATACTCCTAACCATATCTAAAAGAGTCATATTTCTTCTTTCAGCCACTCCATTCTGCTGAGGTGTTCTAGGCATTGTATATTGGGCAAAATACCATCGGATTCTAGGAATCTAGTAAATGGGCTTAGATTACGACCTGTTTCAATGTGCCTACCATAATACTCACCACCTCGATCTGATCTCACGATTTTGATCCTTCTATCTAATTGTTTTTCCACTTTTGCTTTAAATATTTTGAACACAGTCAAAGCATCAGACTTTTCTTTAATGAAATAGACATAACCAAAGCGTGAGTAGTCATCTATAAAGGTGATGAAATATTGTTCTCCTGTAAGACAAGGTATATCTATTTTTCCACAAACATCTGTATGGATTAACTGCAGGAGTTCAGAACCTCGTGTGGCAGTTTTCTTGACTGTTTGAGTTTGTTTTCCTTTAATACAGTCTACACAAACACTGAAATTAGTGAAATCAAGGATTGGTAATAACCCGTCTTTCACCAATCTCAATATCCTCTCTTTCGAGATGTATTCTAACCGTTTATGCCACAACTGTAACACTCCGACCCAGCTTGACCTCGTTTAGCGTCTAGTTAATCTTGTTTTTGTTGTTAATTGTGTTTTGTTTGTGTTTTGTTTTCGTTACGGGTCATGGATAGGTAGTTGGGTTGAGTTTGACCTGGATTAAGTAGATCAAGCCCTTTTTCGTAATTTTAGCTTTTCTTAGACATGGTCATTTTTGCATCATCTTGAGGTCAACACGTGTCTTTCGTTGAGCTCGTTAACTTTCGTAACTACGTCATTTGCAACCGACGTCGTGTGTTTCGATTGGACCTTGATTTGACTCAAACTGAAAATAGACTTATGACTTGGCCCTTCTTGGAATTTGATCAACCCATTACTTATATAAGCTCTCACCCAATTCACCAACACTCACGTTCTCTCTCTTGTTCTCTCTCGTTTTCTCTCTTTCCCCTCACTGTGCACGTGGAATTCTCTTCTCCTTCACTTGATTTCTCTCCATCGATCTAGCTTGTGGTTCTTGCATGTGCAATTGAGGTGAGTGGAAGTCTTCCATTCTTCTCATCTCCTTTCTCTATCTCTTCTCCTTCTTGCTTCTTTGCATGGTGTGTCTGTGTGTTGTGGATTTCTCTCCATCTCTCATGCATGCATGTGGTTTTGCTTGTGTTAGGTTGTGTTTGGATCCAAGGGCTACCATTGTGCAATTGATTTCCAATCTAAGGCAAGTATAACCATAACATTGAGAACCCATGTTGGTATGCATTGAATTGGGTTGATCTTACATGTATTGATATGGAAATAAGTGTTTACAGCTCACTTGATACTCATTGCTTCAGTTCTTGTGTATTCCCATTGATAAATTGCCCCTATGATGCATTCCCAGCTATTCTGTACATGTTTCAGGAAATGGAATTCGTACAGGTACGGCTAAGCCGTATGCTTCTTACGGCTCACAATCCAGAGAGGAGAAAAACCCAGTTTTCCTCTACGGCTAGGGCACGGCTAAGCCGTGGAATGCCCTACGGCTAAGCCGTAGCTCAGCCGTGGCCCAGCCGTAGAACAATACAGGGTGCAATTTCTGGAATAACTGAGAGTCAGCAACTGACAGACCTTCTACGGTCCAGCCACGGCTAAGCCGTAGACCACACACGGCTAAGCCGTAGCACACACACGGCTAAGCCGTAACCACACATGAAGAATAAGGCTAGGTGTAACGATAAGACCTATATGACCTTCATGATAGAATGTAGAGCACCGAGACTTGCCCAACGGATGTGATACTACGCGTGAATGATCTCGAGGGCTGCGAATCATTCATGTTCGTTATCCGGATGTTAAGCACCTCCCCATGGGTGTTGGTTTAAGGGACTTCGTGCATCGCCCGATTCCAGGCAACACTAGACAACGGTGTATCGAATAACTTAAAACTACATCATCATGCACGGTTAGAAACACCGGATAATTAGATTAGAATTGGTTTGTAACTTAAGATGATTCGATTTCGCATGATTTGTTGCATACCATATTGCATTCGATCATTGATCTCACACTCTGACATGATTACTTGTATCCCGTTACTTTACTTTCACATTGCGATTATTTACCCTGAGTATACATGTATGATATGTTCAATTCCAGATATGCACGCATGATATATGATCACGATCTACTCAGGTTTTCATGATTGACTTTGTATGGTCAGGCTCTACTTAGCCTCAGCCTTAGGATCCCGACGGGGTGAATTTGGTATAGTTATAAGGACCTGCTGCAGTATGGATTTTGTCTTGGGGAACCGGACCCCAGGAAACCGAGACCCATTGTACCCTGGCCCGGACAATGGTGTTCTTTGCATGTTACAAGATCCCTCTTTTGGGAGCATATGGTAATGTAGTAGCCACTAGTCATGTACACAGCATGTTATCCTTGATTCACACAGCATCTTTCTTTCTTGCATGATAGCCTAGTATACGAAAATGCTTTCTTTAATAACATGATGTTCTTTATTCTATTAGACACAGCGTGTGTTAACTTGCTATGGTTTATACTTTGCTGAATCTTCGTATTCACAGTTGTTTTTGGTGTTGCAGGCCCAGATCCCCCTGCCGAACCCTCGCCGGTCGGCCAGGCTCCAGATGAGACCCCCGGGGCCCCATCAGGCCTAGAGGAGTGGATGTGATCACTCCACGGGAGCGCGTTCATGGCATGCATCATGTTGGAGTCATGTTTTGAGGATTTTCAGACTTGTATATGTCATGACATGTCTCTATTGTATTTATCCTTTTGTTCTTTTGTAAACGTTCATATGTAATTATGTCAGTCCTTTCCTTGTATCCTCTTCTTGTGCTATTAGTTGTTTATGTTTCTGATATTTACAGCTTCCGCATACTTGCTTGGCACGTGTGCTTGTTCCCTTGTGCGTGTGCATTTAGACTCGGTCTACGTGTGCATGCACGGGAGTACGTGTGTCATTAGGTTTGGCTTTTGCTAACCCCCGAACCCTGGGCTCGGGTTGTGACATACGTATTGTATGGTATCAAAGCATTCCTTGCTCATTCCTTGTTCTAGTGTGATAAGCATGTAGGCATGTAGGATCGTGGTGAGGATACGATTATTTCTTTGTGTTCTTTCTAGACTTTGGGGTTTGTTGGGCGCTATTGTTTTGTGTTTGTGTCTGACTCGTTCCATTTTACAGGATGGCATCAGGTTCTGGTTCTCAGCAGAACGCCGGAAATAACGAGAGCGGATCTGCACCATCACCGCAGACACCGAATACAGATGAACGCATCCTCATGTTATTCCAGTCCCTTCAGGCACAATCGCAATCCATGCAGAACTTGCAAGCCCAAGTGACAACCATGTTAGACCGACAAAGCCAAGTCCCAGCTCAGTCACATGTAGACTAGCAGGTGATCTTGCAGCCTCGAGAGAGTGACCCGAATGCCCTCTATGGTAAATTTCGCAAGCGAGGAGCTATTGAGTTCTATGGAACAGAAGAGCCACTGAAGGCAGAACAGTGGTTAGACCAGACAGAGGATGTCTTTGAGACCGTCGTGTGCACGAACCGACAGAAGGTCGGACTAGCAACTTCTATGTTTAGAGATGTCGCAAAGACTTGGTGGAAGAGCGTGAAAGATTCATACAGAGATATCCCTAGTGCTACGGTGTGGGAGATGTTCAAGCAACAGTTCAGGAGGAAGTTCATCCCGGCTCATGTGTTTCGAGCCAAGGAGGTTGAGTTCCTAGCTCTCCGCCAGCAGCAGATGACAGTAGCAGAGTATGTAAACAAGTTTATGCAGTTGTCGCTTTTTGCTCCGGACATGATCAGTACCGAAGAGAGGAAGGTGAACAGGTTTGTGGAAGGTTTGCATCCCCGGTACATGCACCACGTGACAGCGTTTCAGCGTCCCGCTACGTTCGATGATGCAGTGGACAGGGCCTATTCTGCTGAGGCCATCCACCAAGCTGCTAGAGCCGTTGAACCCAAGCGACAGCCGCCTTTCAGTGCACGAGGACAAGTACAGAAGAAGACCAAAGGCCAGCAGAGTACTTCTAGTTCCAGTGGAGTGACTTGTGGATATTGCGGCAAGAGCCACACGACCGAAGCTTGTTGGAGGAAGGCCGGTGCTTGTTTTATTTGCGGTTCGAGGGAGCATATGATCGCCAATTGTCCTCGACAGAGAGCTTCCGGTGCAGTTCCTAGCAGACCCAGTGCACCTACAGCTCCGAGCAAGCTACAGTCAGCTCGTCCAGGCTCGAGACAGCCTCGCCAGACAGCCCGTGCTTACGCTGCTACTCACGAGAGTGCCGAGGATCCACAGGTGGTTGAAGGTACTGTTTTGATTTCGCGCGTCGAGGCTTTAGCTTTGTTCGATTCGGGGTCTACACGGTCTTATGTAGCACCTCATTTCGCCAAGCGGTTGCATCAGCCGTCTGAGCCGTTGCCATATGTGTTGGTTGTATCCACCCCAGTTGGCAAGCGAGTGGAGTGTAGTATGTACTACCCCCATTGCGACGTGCAGATTGCAGGTCATCAGTTACCTGTTGATTTGATCCTGTTGTCGATGCTGGACTTCGACGTGATCCTTGGTATGGATTGGCTCGCTCGATATCGTGCCTGTGTTAACTGTTACAACAGGACGATCTTCTTCGATTTAGGCAAGGGCTTCCGTTTCGAGGGCAGTCAGCAGAGATGCCCCAGACGTATGATTTCGGCGTGTAAGGCAGATCGCTTGATCCGCCGAGGGTGCGAAGGCTTCATTGCCTTTATCTCAGCGAAGAAGGAGCCGAAGCAGCTAGGTGAGGTTCAGGTGGTCTGTGACTTTCCAGATGTCTTTCCAGACGATGTGCCAGACTTACCCCCGGTTCGAGATGTGGAGTTCGCCATTGAGCTTGTTCCCGGCACGGCACCGATCAGCAAGGCTCCGTATCGCATGGCCCCAGCAGAGTTGTCAGAATTGAAGAAACAATTGCAGGAGCTTTTGGATAAGGGTTTCGTTCGCCCGAGCGTTTCACCTTGGGGAGCACCAGTCTTGTTTGTCAAAAAGAAGGATGGTACTTTTCGGATGTGCATAGACTACCGCCAGCTGAACAAAGTGACGATCAAGAACAAGTACCCCCTACCCAGGATCGATGAGTTGTTTGACCAACTTCAGGGCGCAGCATATTTTTCGAAGATTGATTTGAGGTCTGGATATCACCAGTTGAGAGTCAAAGAAGATGACATTCCTAAGACTGCCTTCAGGACTCGTTATGGACATTATGAATTCCTCGTGATGCCTTTTGGACTAACCAACGCACCTGCAGCTTTTATGGCATTGATGAATCAGATTTTTGCTCCTTTCTTGGACCAATTCGTAGTTGTGTTTATTGATGATATCTTGATATATTCTAAGTCAGCAGAGGAGCATAGGGAGCATTTGAGAAAAGCCTTGTCGTTGTTGAGAGAACATTGATTGTTTGCTAAGTTGTCGAAGTGTGATTTTTGGCTTGAGCAGGTTGCATTTTTAGGTCATATCATTTCACGAGAGGGATTGGCAGTTGATCCATCTAAAGTAGAGGCAGTGGTGAATTGGCCTAGCCCCAAGACAGTGACAGAGGTTCGCAGTTTCCTTGGTCTAGCAGGTTACTACCGTCGATTTGTCCAGGACTTTGCTAAGATCTCTTCTCCTTTGACGAAGTTGACCAGGAAGAATGTACCATTTGATTGGACTGAGGAGTGTGAAGCCCGTTTCAGGATTTTGAAAGAGAAGTTGACTACGGTCCCAGTGTTAGCCTTGCCAGATGGTAGTGAAGGATTCGTGGTTTATTCAGACGCTTCTCGAGTTGGCCTAGGTTGTGTGTTGATGCAGCATGGGAAGGTGATTGCTTATGGATCGAGACAGTTGCGAGAACATGAGAAGAATTATGCCACCCATGATTTAGAGTTGGCCGCCATCATGTTTGCGTTGAAGCTGTGGAGACATTATCTATATGGTGTGCAGTTTGAGGTTCGTTCTGACCACCACAGTTTGCAGTATTTATTCACACAGCAGGAGCTGAACATGAGACAGCGGAGATGGCTTGAGCTTATTAAGGATTATGACTTCCCGATCAAATATCAGCCAGGCAAGGGGAATGTGGTGGCAGATGCACTCAGTCGGAAAACAGAGTCAGTGCAGCTTTTGAGCAGTTTTCTCCTAGAGTTCCATGGTCTCCCTGTTGAAGTTAAACTAGTGGATGAGTGCGTGACTTTGGCTAGTACGCTAGTGTTTCAGCCTGAGATGATTCAGCAGATTAAGGACAGGCAGTTTGAGGATCTAACTTTGAAGCGCATTCGAGACCACATTGGAGACAGACCCGATTTCAGACTCGAGGATGGTATACTCTACTTTCGGAGTAGGTTGTGCGTGCCAGCAGTTGATGAGTTCAAGGAGAAGCTGATGAACGAAGCGCATTACGCTCGCTACGCGATGCACCCGGGCAGCACGAAGATGTTTCGGAATCTCAAGGATCGCTTTTGGTGGAACAACATGAAGAGAGAAGTAGCAGGCTTTGTTGCTCGCTGTTTGACATGTCAAAAGGTGAAGGCTGATCATCAGAGACCGCCAGGCTCGTTGCATCCTTTGCATATACCGCAGTGGAAGTGGGAACACATCACCATGGACTTCGTTTCAGGGTTACCACCGACGAGCAGGAAGAACAACGCCATTTGGGTGATTGTAGATCGATTGACGAAGACAGCCCATTTCATTCCTTTTCGGAAGGGTATGACATTTTCAGAGATGGCTAGGAAGTTCGTGGATGAGATCGTCAGGCTCCATGGTACCCCCGTGTCGATTGTATCCGATCGTGACAGCCGTTTTGTTTCGTCTTTCTGGAGAGCATTCCAAGAGGCTTTGGGTACGAAGTTGAGTTTCAGCACGGCATACCACCCACAGACGGATGGACAATCAGAGCGGACGATTCAGACTTTGGAGGATATGTTGCGAGCCAGTGTGTTGAGCTACGAGAAAGAATGGGATCTTCATCTATCGTTGTGCGAGTTCGCCTACAACAACAGTTTCCACGAGAGCATTGGGATGGCACCATATGAAGCATTGTACGGGAAGAAGTGTAGAAGTCCGGTTTGTTGGGAAGAAGTTGGAACTCGAAGTTTTCACGGACCGACGATCATTGCCGAGACTACGGAGAAGGTACAGAAAGCAATTGAGAACTTGAAAGTTGCTCGGTCGAGACAGAAGAGTTATGCAGACACCCGCAGACGACCCTTAGAGTTTCAGGTTGGCGAGTGGGTTTTTCTGAAGGTCTCTCCGATGAAGGGTACGATCCGTTTCGGCCAGAAAGGCAAGTTAGCTCCACGCTATGTCGGACCGTTCGAGATCAAGAGTCGGATCGGTGATTTAGCTTATCGATTAGAGCTTCCCGAGATGTTTTCAGGAGTGCACAACGTTTTCCACGTTTCGATGCTTCGGAGATACGTTCACGATCCCTCCCATGTCATTCGTTACGATGAGATTCAGATTCAGCCGAGCGCTGCATACGTTGAGCGACCGCTCCGTATCGTGGGAACCCGAGAGCAGATACTCCGCACCAGGACAATTCGATGGGTCAAAGTGCTTTGGGAGCATCACAGTCCTGATGAGGCTACTTGGGAGCTAGAAGAGCAGATGGCACGTCAGTACCCCGATTTGTTTTCCCAGGTATGAGCGAGTTAGTGTTCATTCCGAGGACGGAATGATTCTCAAGTGGGGGAGGATGTAACACTCCGACCCAGCTTGACCTCGTTTAGCGTCTAGTTAATCTTGTTTTTGTTGTTAATTGTGTTTTGTTTGTGTTTTGTTTTCGTTACGGGTCATGGATAGGTAGTTGGGTTGAGTTTGACCTGGATTAAGTAGATCAAGCCCTTTTTCGTAATTTTAGCTTTTCTTAGACATGGTCATTTTTGCATCATCTTGAGGTCAACACGTGTCTTTCGTTGAGCTCGTTAACTTTCGTAACTACGTCATTTGCAACCGACGTCGTGTGTTTCGATTGGACCTTGATTTGACTCAAACTGAAAATAGACTTATGACTTGGCCCTTCTTGGAATTTGATCAACCCATTACTTATATAAGCTCTCACCCAATTCACCAACACTCACGTTCTCTCTCTTGTTCTCTCTCGTTTTCTCTCTTTCCCCTCACTGTGCACGTGGAATTCTCTTCTCCTTCACTTGATTTCTCTCCATCGATCTAGCTTGTGGTTCTTGCATGTGCAATTGAGGTGAGTGGAAGTCTTCCATTCTTCTCATCTCCTTTCTCTATCTCTTCTCCTTCTTGCTTCTTTGCATGGTGTGTCTGTGTGTTGTGGATTTCTCTCCATCTCTCATGCATGCATGTGGTTTTGCTTGTGTTAGGTTGTGTTTGGATCCAAGGGCTACCATTGTGCAATTGATTTCCAATCTAAGGCAAGTATAACCATAACATTGAGAACCCATGTTGGTATGCATTGAATTGGGTTGATCTTACATGTATTGATATGGAAATAAGTGTTTACAGCTCACTTGATACTCATTGCTTCAGTTCTTGTGTATTCCCATTGATAAATTGCCCCTATGATGCATTCCCAGCTATTCTGTACATGTTTCAGGAAATGGAATTCGTACAGGTACGGCTAAGCCGTATGCTTCTTACGGCTCACAATCCAGAGAGGAGAAAAACCCAGTTTTCCTCTACGGCTAGGGCACGGCTAAGCCGTGGAATGCCCTACGGCTAAGCCGTAGCTCAGCCGTGGCCCAGCCGTAGAACAATACAGGGTGCAATTTCTGGAATAACTGAGAGTCAGCAACTGACAGACCTTCTACGGTCCAGCCACGGCTAAGCCGTAGACCACACACGGCTAAGCCGTAGCACACACACGGCTAAGCCGTAACCACACATGAAGAATAAGGCTAGGTGTAACGATAAGACCTATATGACCTTCATGATAGAATGTAGAGCACCGAGACTTGCCCAACGGATGTGATACTACGCGTGAATGATCTCGAGGGCTGCGAATCATTCATGTTCGTTATCCGGATGTTAAGCACCTCCCCATGGGTGTTGGTTTAAGGGACTTCGTGCATCGCCCGATTCCAGGCAACACTAGACAACGGTGTATCGAATAACTTAAAACTACATCATCATGCACGGTTAGAAACACCGGATAATTAGATTAGAATTGGTTTGTAACTTAAGATGATTCGATTTCGCATGATTTGTTGCATACCATATTGCATTCGATCATTGATCTCACACTCTGACATGATTACTTGTATCCCGTTACTTTACTTTCACATTGCGATTATTTACCCTGAGTATACATGTATGATATGTTCAATTCCAGATATGCACGCATGATATATGATCACGATCTACTCAGGTTTTCATGATTGACTTTGTATGGTCAGGCTCTACTTAGCCTCAGCCTTAGGATCCCGACGGGGTGAATTTGGTATAGTTATAAGGACCTGCTGCAGTATGGATTTTGTCTTGGGGAACCGGACCCCAGGAAACCGAGACCCATTGTACCCTGGCCCGGACAATGGTGTTCTTTGCATGTTACAAGATCCCTCTTTTGGGAGCATATGGTAATGTAGTAGCCACTAGTCATGTACACAGCATGTTATCCTTGATTCACACAGCATCTTTCTTTCTTGCATGATAGCCTAGTATACGAAAATGCTTTCTTTAATAACATGATGTTCTTTATTCTATTAGACACAGCGTGTGTTAACTTGCTATGGTTTATACTTTGCTGAATCTTCGTATTCACAGTTGTTTTTGGTGTTGCAGGCCCAGATCCCCCTGCCGAACCCTCGCCGGTCGGCCAGGCTCCAGATGAGACCCCCGGGGCCCCATCAGGCCTAGAGGAGTGGATGTGATCACTCCACGGGAGCGCGTTCATGGCATGCATCATGTTGGAGTCATGTTTTGAGGATTTTCAGACTTGTATATGTCATGACATGTCTCTATTGTATTTATCCTTTTGTTCTTTTGTAAACGTTCATATGTAATTATGTCAGTCCTTTCCTTGTATCCTCTTCTTGTGCTATTAGTTGTTTATGTTTCTGATATTTACAGCTTCCGCATACTTGCTTGGCACGTGTGCTTGTTCCCTTGTGCGTGTGCATTTAGACTCGGTCTACGTGTGCATGCACGGGAGTACGTGTGTCATTAGGTTTGGCTTTTGCTAACCCCCGAACCCTGGGCTCGGGTTGTGACAACAACTGAGGGGAGTTTTCTTTTATTAGTCCTCTCTTCATGCCAACATTCATCCCACAAGTAACATGGCGTGTAGTTAGTGATTGTGTGTATAAAGTATCTAACCTTAACTTATACAAGCCATCACATAATAAACCACTACCAATCATTATATTATTTTAAAAAAGTCTCAAAGATCCTCGATCAAAGTTAAATACATATCCTTTTACATCCAACTTTGAAATAGAAACCAAATTTCGAGAAATATCCGGAAAATAGAAGGTGTTCGGCAAATCCAGAACAAATCCTGTATCTAGCACCAGCCTATACGTGCCTACTGCCTCGACTCTTGACTCCTTCCGGTTTCCCATAACGATGGCTCTTTCCCCATCACTTGGCCTCCGGGTTGAAAGGAATCGCTGCATACAACCAGAAATGTGAACGGTTGCTCTAGAGTCAACCCACTATGTATTGGATGGGACATCAATAAAATTGGTTTAACATACAAGAGATAAATTTCTTTGCTTACCTCTTTTCTCAAACCAATTTTTCCTTTTAAGGCAATCCTTCTTAAAATGTCCTTTCTTGCCACAAAAGTGACATTTCTCGGATCCTTTCTTTCCCTTACTCTTCACCGGTTTCTTACCTTTCGGATTTACCTTGGGCTTGTTGTCATTATTTTTTAAGTTTCTAGGACCTTTCCTGCCCTTAGCATAGGAGACAAAGTTTACCTGAAGTTGCCCCTTGGCTTTAAGCCTTCTCTCTTTTTTATCACATCTTACGATCAACTCAGTTATGGTCCACCGACTAGAACTCTGATTGTATGTTACCTTAAACGGGCTAAATGCAGGGGGAAGGGAGTCTAGAATGAATTGGATCAAATATCCATCGGAAATACTCATGTCTACATCCTTTAACTTTGATGCTAGGTTGGACATGAGTAGAATATGTTCCCTAACTCCCTTTATTCCATCGTATTGCATGTTAGTTAATTTATTCATTAAGGTGGCACCTAATGCCTTGTCGGTTACTTCAAATTGTGACTTAATTTCTTCTAAGAGTTCCTTGGCATGGTTTCCTTGATCAAGCGATCCCCTAATACTCTTAAAAACTGAAGTCATAATAATCTTTTGACATTTTTTATCACATCTGCGTCACTGATCATATTTGGCCTTTTCATATTCAGAGCTCTGTTTGGTAGCCACAGGAGGCATGGGCTCATCTAAAGTCATTTCTAAGTCTAGAAAAGTTATGGTTAACGACAACATGTTTAACTAGTCAAGATAGTTCGATCCGTCTAATGAAGGAATAGTTCCTAAGCATGAGGGAAGAGACATAGATCTGGAGGAAGATGCTGTAAAAGAAGAGATAAACTATTATTTTCACAATTCTATAATGCTTTGAACTTAAAAGGAATCTTACAACAGAAATAATAGTTTTACATCATTACAAATAACCTTTGGGTCAAATGTAACATGTTAATTTCATTATCATCGTTTATTTGATAAAACCACAATTTATTAAGTGAATAAGTGAGATCCTACCTTTGGGTATAGATCAGCACTAATTTACAAAACATCTTTAATGTGTTTTTTCTCAATCTTCAAATAATCGAAAGATAAACTCCTTTGGGTCGATTATCTATCCTTTAAGTGAAGTTACAATTTTAGTATCATTTATGGTATTTCTTATTCAATAATTGAAACATGAGTTTCATCATAACTGAGCCATTTTGGTGACTACCTAGTTAACTTATAATTTCAAATTGAAACCTATGACACTAATTTTTAATCTCCTATGATTAAAACGATTCTAATGCTCTATTTCTACTTTAATTGAGCATTTATTATTTTAAATCTAAACATTTAGGGGAGACCTAACTTTAACAATTATTATATTATTATGAAAATGTGATTTCCTAAAATTTGTTGTCCAGATGAACATTAATCGGACCATTGATATCTCATCACAACAATAACTTTCTTTAATCAATCTATCATAAGTTTGAAATTTATACTAATTTAATCATCAAGCATGCATGCATGTAACAAATATAACTCAAAAAATAACATTGATCATGTAAACGATAAGCGAAAATATGAATTTGAATGAGTTAAACATGCATAATATCAACATTGAATCATTTGATTAAGAATTAAATTCAGTAATATGATAGATCTCATCATAAGGGACACTACGAAAGAAACGGATCGAAAATTCGATATCATATGTGTCCGAAATGATTAAAATACGATTTCAATCGTTCATTTTTCCTTGATCTAGCCTTCATATGATCATATTTAAATTATCCAGTCCCATCAGAATGATCACTGCATTTAGATGCATTAATTGAACGGTTCTGATCGGAACGGATCACTTTCATAATGACCCAATTATTCAAAATACATAAATATCAAAATTAATAATAATTTATTCAAACCAGGCCAAGCCAGGCCAGTGGTTCGGTTCAAACCCAAGTCAATAATTGGACTGTTCAGTCCAATCAGTTCAGGTACAGATAAAAGCCTAGTCCATTTATTTATATATTTATTAGCTGGATCGGGTTGGGTCAGTTAAACCAGTTTGCATATAAAATGAACTGGGTCAGGTTGGGTCTGATAACCTAGGTCGGGTCAAGTCTGCTAACCCGTTCTTTTATTTTATGGAACTGATCGGGTCGAGTCAGGCTAGGTCTAACTGACCTGACCACACAGAACACATACCGGATTAGTCGGGTCGGGTCTGATCCGTTAACCCAGTCCCTTTTCTTTAATAAACCGAACCGGGTCAGGTCGGGTCGGGTCCAACCGACTTGTCCTTATAAAAATGGACCGGGTCCATTCGGATCGGGTCAGGTTAGGTCGAAACAACCTGACCCGACACGTCATCTTCAACCTCCCGATAATCGGGGCAATCGGTTTTAACCGATTGCCCCTTTCTACGGCTCGTTCCACCTCTGACATCGACAGTCTTGGCTGCAGTGGACTGCCGGCGCCGTACCTGTTGCCAGCTGGAATCATTTCTGGCGACGGCGGTTTTTTTTTTCTTCTTCTGCCGCTGCCGCTGGAAAGCGCCTTGCTGCGCCGCTGCAGCATAGCGCTTGACTGGGCGCTGTGATCCTTTTGCTGGGAACGGCCATCACCTGGGATTTTTTTTTTTGCCATTTTCTGCTGCGCGCAGCGCACAGTTGGGCTCTGTTGTCACCAGCCGACGATTTCAACAAATTTTTTTTTATAATTTCCGCACACAGTGAACCCCCTTGGGTTTTGATGAAAATCCAATCCTATCAATGGAAAACCTGGCTCTGATACCAATTGTAAGCCAAAATGGCCCCATTAGAAAAAACTTTAGCGGATTATATTTGCATTCTTACGGATTGATTTGTATTATGAAAGACAATCAATTTAGGGCATACATGAATCCATTGCAAAACGGAAAGGAAATCCACAATCTTAACTCTATTAGTCTTCTTGAAATGCCTACTGATTGATGGGTCTAAGTCTTCTTGTAATGCCTGCTGATTGATTGGTATGCCAAGCAGTAATATGTGTGTGAAGATGAGAGAGTTCCCAAGCCATTTATAGACTGCGTTAATGCTTTCCTCCCCATCAACGGAAAGCTTTTCATTATCGGATGACTAGAGTGTTTCAGGAATGTGGCTTTAATGAGAAGATATTGTTATTGGACAAATCAAAGTGAGTGGTGGTCATGTGGGCCACCACCCATAATATCCAACAGAAGAAGCAGGAGAACAAAAGAAGAAAAGAGCAGGAGAGAAAAAGAAAATTAAAAGAAGGAAGAGGAGATGCAGGAGAATGGCTCGGTGACGTGCATGGGTGATAGAGATGAAGAAGTAGAAGGAAAGAAGGAACGGAACGAAGAAAATGCAAGGAAGACGGAGAGAGAGAAGGTGAGAGTTGCAGTCAGAAGCATAGAAAGGATCAAGCAGGGAGAGATGCTCTGTGCTCGGGTTGTGGTGAGGAAGAGAAGAAGAAAACGATGAAGAAGAAGCAGAAACAAGAGAGGGGGATAGAAAGACAGAGAGAAGAAAGAGAAAGCAAGGAGGAAGTGGATGAACAGTGTGGGCTTCGACTACAGATGGGTTGGTGGTCTGGTCCAAAGTCGTCCATGGCAGAGAGAGATCGGGTTGAGTTGCTGATGAAGAAGACCGCTAGACAATGGTGAGGTCGAGCTGGTAGTAGACACAGTGTAACCATGATACCTGTGGCAAATATTTGGCTGGTTGGCAAGAAGAATAGTATGTTGGCGAGGACCTTAAGAGTAAATGCATGGTTTTCATGTTGACAGAGATGAAGGGTACTCACCCGTGGGGTGCTCGGTCTAAGGTATGGTTCTGAGACAGTGTTGATTGGGCCGTCTGCAGTCAAGTTGGCAGTGGGTACAGCAAGAAAACGAGAAGAAAGTAGATGAAGGAGAAGAAACAGGATTCCGGGACTGGTGGTTGATGGGTCGGACCTGGCTCGTCTGGGCTGGGCAGGGAAAACTTGTACAAATAGTGGCCCGGTAAAATGTGGCCCGGTTAGAAAATGCTGTCATAGCATGAGTAAACTATAACGTGATAATGAATAATATGCCATAGATAGAGAAGATAACAGGTTAGATGATGACATGACTTTTAAAATAAACATGAAGAAAAGCTTAAGGCAGCAGGATGTTAACCTACAATAGGAACTTGGAAAAGGAAATGGAGAAAGAAGGAAATTTCATGCCGTAAGGAGAGGATACCTTTTGCAAAGGAAGAGATTGAGTTCTAAAAGGAGTTCCATTACTAGCCAAACTTAGCTAATGAAGTTTAATCCAAATGGAATTCCATTCTCAAGTTGGGATGAAACAATATACTTAAGGAGATTTAGTCCAAATAAAACTCCAAATTGAGTATAACTAAGATTTTTCAAATTCTGGTAATTTATGGGACTTACATAGTAGCTAATTAATATAACCAAATTTAAAAATAAAAAAAATCACATGTGGGGTCCATCACAGAATAAATCAAAGGTCAAGATTAATTCTAATTTAAAAATTAAAATTTGGGTTGTTACAACTAAGCTTAGTGGGTTGCTGCAAGGATACCAGTAACTTGTGGGGGAGTAATGGGAGGAATGGGAGTTTCAGACGGTTGGTTGAAAGGGGAGGATGGTAGAGGATTGGACGGTGAGGCGAATGCTGGAGTAGTTTCATAAGGGAAGAAGGTTTCAATGTTTTGAAGAGAATTGGATTGAAGGGGTCTTTGATTCATATTAGAAGGTAATGATGAAGAGAAAGTGAAAGGAGTTGGTGTGAATGAAAGGAAGAAGATACAAGGCAGAGGCCTTGGCAGAAAGATGATAGTAGCCATGAGGAAGAGGAGGAGGATTGGAAGAAGATGTTTGAAGAGCTGTTTTCCCCTGTTGAGTCTGTTAGGCAAGAGGAGGTTATTGCCAATGATTGAAAAAAGCAATTAATTTTCTTTTTGTTATCTTCTTGTTTTTATTGTTTTAGGTTTGCGGACAGTTCCAAACAAATGCAGTTGCAGAGTAGGTATGTGTATTATGTTTATGTATATTTCAATTGATTCAAATTTCCCAAGAGCCTTAGGCCGTCTAAGGGGGTGAAACCAGACCCAACCCAATTTTAACCCGGACTTGAAACTGGCTTCAAACCAACTCACCCCACTTGACCCATATTACAGTTCTTATTTGTTCTACATTTTTTAAATATATGTAACGTGAAAGCGAGCGAAGTCTGAAAATGCCCAACCTGAATTTGGGATTTGGCCATGTTTGGGTTTGGGTTAGGCCTAGCCAAATTTTCTGCCTTATTTGTGGGTCGTTTAGTCATGATTTTTTGATAAACCTTAGCCCAACCCTGTGGCACCCACAGCCCAAATCGGATCATGAAATGAAGGGGCTCCATGTACAGACATTTAATAATAAGAATAATGATAAAAACAACAAAACAACAACAACAATAATAACAATAGTAAAGTATAATGATGCCCCATTCTTCTCGATCCAGACAAAATTTAAGAGGGTCAAGATCTCAGTGAAATTGAGCTTGGAAACATTGTCATGTGTATCGATCTATTTTGATACTGCAAGAGGAAATTGATCCGCAATCTGATGCTGATTGTGGATTTGAGATTAGTTGGGTCAGGTTAGGTATCATAAAACCCACATTCAACATTCTTTTAAAACCCTAATCATTCCCTTTAATCGCTTCCCCACATTCTAATCATGTAGCCCTCTTTGTCTCACTCCATTACTTTCTTCTCTCGCTCTCTCTCTCTCTCTCTCTCTCTCACAGCTCAGTCCCCTTCTCCCTTGTCATTCTTCCTTTTCCATCCAGCAACCTTTCGGAATGCTATCATCTCTCTCTACCTATGCCTTCACTCATGTCCATGTGCGGTAGCCACCACTGTACTCTGCTCCTAGCTAAACACTATAGCATTGGATTAAAAGAAAAAAAACTTAAAAAGAGTACTTGGGGCGCATGATTGTGCAATGAGAGGATTCCACAACAAAGAGGGAAATTGTCTTTGGGCTTTCCACTTTCCATCATTTGGCACGACACTTTATTATGCAGAGAACATGAACTGATTTTCTTAATAGAAAAGATTGATTAAATTAGTGTTTAATGTTTCTTTTTGTGGCTGCCAACTATAAACAGCCAAAATGTTTCAAGGGGTTATCGTACTTGATTAATGAGGAAAGCACTAATTAATATTATTCTTTTATGGTCAATCCAAGAAGTAGTGTGTATGTATATATAGGGGTCTTTTCCTGTGCATACGTCCCTCATGGGCTTTTCGTGCACACTCTTTGGTGGAGCCCATGTGGACCCCACCAAGGGATGAGATTGGGGGGGGGGGGGGGGTTGGAAAGATCTATGTTAAAGCACCCTACATATCAAATTTAGTCTCAATCACATATCCCTAACCCCTTCATCCACGGCTCACAAATTCATTCCGTTTGGATTGGTGTATAGTCAATCTAACGGTCCAATAAATTCGAATCCTACCAAAAGTTGGGGCGAGTTGCTATCATGGGGTCCCATGTGTGTTGCAAGGTTTGGATTGAGTGATAGATGAGCTCCACTTAAAGTTCTCACGAAAAAATAGTGAAAAACGGATGCGTAGGAAGATTCTCCATATATATATATGCCCAGTCCTAGATGAGCTCCAGCTGCAACTCATGGGCTTTGCAAGGGATGGAACGTAGCCTAAATATCAACTAAAGGTTAGCTAAATCCGACAGACCTTAAAAGCCTTTTATAAGATGTGGATAGAACCTTAGAAAGCAAAGTAGAAGGTCAATACGAAAGGACTAAGTGATCCCGCCTTCACACAAATAGTAATACCATAGCCCATGCCATAACATGCCTTCAACTTTTAACTTTATACTCTCGAAGCAAAATAAACCAACCGTAGGTGTATTGAACACAAGAACTCCACCACCTTTTCACCACAATCTCAATAACGCTCTACGTCCCCTCAAACATTTGCTCCTGCTCTTCCTCTTCTAGTACTGGATCATGCTCTAAATGAGATTCTTTGTATTACGACTGCTACTGTCGCCTATTGTAGGTTCTGAAACAAACTCAACAAGTGTTCTACAAGAAACACTACTGGTGATGAGGATTTGGCCTTGGCAAAACGGGCAAGTAGGCCAAACCGGCTGCGGATTTCATCTGTATGGCTGAAGGAGTCGGCCGAAGTGAGAGACTCGGGTGTTGTTGCCGACCTTGGATTTGCAACTGGGGATCATCGGAAGCCGATAATTTGAAACCACCCTTTCTGAGGAACTGGTGTATACACGTGAGCTAAAAATGTGAACTGCGGGTTCTGCGGCATCCGGTGCTTGTTTTCAATGGCAATGCTGCAATGGGCTATGTGTATGGATACCAGGGTCAACCCATTTCACTGTGGCAGTTAATTCAATAGTGCCAGTTTGGGATCCTCTGCTGCTATGTGATGTGTGGATATACTCTGCCCCTTCCTCCATTCTCATTTCCTTCTCCTCTGTGGCGCCCTGACCCTCCATTGTTTTTTTTTTTTATATTTGTTTTTGGCTATAGTCCTCCATTGGTTTTAAGTTTCCACTTTCCAGACTAGTGTCACGATCTGCTAGATTGCCCCACATTTTGTGCCTGGATGGATCTTTGGGCCAGGCTAATCTCATGACCTATGACCAAGGGCCCATTGTCTAGAAGTTTCTACCATTCTCTATAACCTTGGAATAGTGTAGACACTTAGATATTTGTAAAAAGTAGTGTAGAACATTCTAGAGAGAGTTCTAGAAGACTCTCAACCAATGTATGAATGACACGTCGCACATTCTAAGTCATACCTTGTAAGGCCAAAGTGTTTATAAGGGAGTGGCCTCCCTCATTTGAATCCATCCAAGAATTGTAAAAAGCTCTCTAGTTCTCTTAGCATTCTCCAAGTATTCTTCTCTTGTGAGTGTGGTGTTAGCCTTAGAGTTAGATGAGTTCCAATTGGCTTGGGAGGAAAGGCCGACTCGCTAAGTGCACAGGGCATTAGTTGAGTGCCGCACGGGCTACAAATCGTGGGTGAGACGATCGGTCCATGACAAGTGGTATCAGAGCCAAGGTTGGTTCATCACCCTTAAGGCAAGATCACAAGGAAGAAGTTGTGAAGGCATCTCACAAAAGCGAAGTCACCGAGGTGTCACAACCCGAGCCCAGGGACCGGGGGTCAGAGAAAGTCTAACCAATGACACACGTACTCCCGTGCACGTACACTTAGACCCCGTCCAAGCATACACACACAAGGGATCATTCACACGTGCAAACAACTGTACGCGGAAGCTGTACGTATCAAGGCATACCAAAAGACAATAAGAGATTCCAAGCATTAAACTGATGACAAGAATAATTACAAGAACGTATGACAGTAGAGCGGGCTTACAACAATCAAAAATCAAAATACAGATATCACTCAAAGCCCACGGTACAAGTACAGAAAAATCCCCTCAATAGGCTCAGACTCAAGGAATGGGGAAAACAAAATGATGCAAACCGTACTCTGGAGGATGGATCAAGTCCACTCCTCTAGGCCGGAGGGGGCCTTGCGAGCCTCTCCTGGAGTCGGGTCGACCGACGCAGGATCGGAAGAGGGATCTGAGCCTGCAACACACAAAGACAACTCATAAGTACAACGACTTAGCAAAATATAAGCCACAAGAAGATAACACGAATTGTGTCTAATCATGAGTAATAGTCACAGTGCAAGATCCATAGAAATCATATTCGTACACTAGGCAAATATGCAAACGAAGAAGCATGCTAACAGAATCATAAACAGATAACAGTCAAAGTGGCTACTACATTGGCCATATTCTCCCTTTCGAGAGCAGTCGGAATGAGAACTCCAGCGACCGAGCCAGGGTACGCATGGGTCTCTAGTTCCCGGGGTCCGGAGTCCTAGGACAGAACACTCTGCAGAGGCAAACACATAAACTAAACCAAAGTTAACCCCGTTGGGTATCCTAATGCTGAGGCTCAGTAGTGCCATATAACAATCACAATCAAAATCAGATGATGCACCTCAATCAATCAGTCATATCATATCACATACAGATCTTACGTATCACATTAAGCGAACAATAGGAAGTGCATCACAGATACTGATACTGATACGGATACTGAAGGTACATAAATAATTAAAAGAAGCACTGACAATGAGTATCAATAACAATCACTGACTCAGAACTCAAATACTCAAGTACTCCAGTGGAGCAACGATAAAACATAACAATAGAATGGTCCCGCCCGGGCTTCGCTCTGGGGTTGCTGCATTTCCCACAGAATCGAGAGGTCCAGCGCAGAACACATGAGAGGGCATAACCGAAATCAATATGCTGTACAAATCAAACAAATCAATACGAATCAAGGTCAATTACAAGCCAATCCTAACCTATTTATCCAGTGTTTCTAACCGTGCATGTTGATGTAGTTTTAAGTTGTCCGATGCACCATTGTCTCGTGTTGCAGTGTCTGGAATGTGCACCGAAGTCCCTTAAACCAACACCCATGGGGAAGTGCTAAACAACTGGATAATGGGCATGAATGATTCACAGCCCTCGAGATCATTCATGTCATTTAGACATTCCATTGGGCATTTTTAGGTTAGCTGCATTCTAACATGAAAGTCATATACGGTCTTTTGCTTAAACCTAGTCCTTTTCATTCAATTCTCAGGGTCTCACGGTGTATCCGTAGGTGACCTTACGGCTTAGCCGAAGCATCTTACGGCTTAGCCGTAATATGCACTTCGGCTGAGCTGAGGTTCCCCAAAATGTCCATCCGGATTTACGGCTCAACCGTATTTTACTCTACGGCTCAGCCGTATCCTGGTCCACGGCTTAGCCGTAGGACAACATACGGCTTAGATCAGGCTGGGCCGTAGAAGAATCGCGTTTTGCCAACTCTCAGTTATTTTCAGATGTCAGTCTGTACTGTTCTACGGTTAGGGTTACGGCTGGGTCTCGGCTTAGCCGTAAGCCATTTCACGGCTTAGCCGTAGCACATTTCATGGTGTAGCCGTGAGTGCACGGAGTCATGTTTCTGGAATGGTTACAAACACACAGAAACTGAGTCTTTCAACCGAAAACAGGAAAATAACAGCAAAATGGGTTCAATAGGGTTGTCTAACACTGAGAAACACTCTGAAGAATAAAAACATAACAATCAAAGCATTACCAATCGGTGTTCATACTACTTGGGCTTATACTTGCCTCACAGACGAAAATCACACGCACACGACCTTTGCTTGGCTCAGTCCGTTGGAAACACACACAACTTGCTCCTTTCTTCCTCCCTCAAGCAACAGAAACAGAGAAGGAGAAGGAGAGAAAGAGAGCTGAACGAGAGAGAAAGACAGCTGAGAGAGACAGAGACGATCGAGAGAAAGGAAATGAGTTGGTAGGATATTTATAACTTAAAATGAGTCCAAATTGCAAACAAGTCCAAACAGCTAACACAATTGTCAGTTTGAGTCAACTGACGGTCCAACAAGAGCAAACGAAATCATTTGGATCCAAGACAATTACGAAGATCGACAAGCTCAACGAAAGACACGCGATGACGTCAGCCTGACGCAAAACTGACAAAGCCAATCAAAAGCCAAAATTACGAAAAAGGGCTCGAACTGCCTAAACCAAGTCAACTCAACCCAAACGATCTCTCCAAGACTCAAAGCCAAAGAAAAACAAAATCAAAACACACTTGACAATAAAATCACACGCAATTACCCACTAATCCGGATCAAATTGGGTCGGAGTGTTACACGAGGTCCTTGGCAAGGGTGGAAATAAGGGGAAGGGACGAGATACTTCCCGTGAGCCAGTTGGGGACTTGGACCTGGCCATTCTAGAGAGACGTCTAAGGTCCTTGGAGCGGACTGTTCGTGAGGTCAACGGTCGTGTAGACTTGCTGGAAGGCCGTGTTAATGCCCACAAAGAAAGCCAACAAGAGTTGGTATCTCGGGTGAACACAGTGGGCAAAAAGGTTATTGACATTCGGAAGATGCTACACGAAGAAGCTCGCGATGCTTTCCAATTCATGACGGAAGAGGTCAAGGAAACCATCGCCTCATTAAAGACTAAGTTGTTCGTAGATCTTGGTGCAAAAGATGAGAATGTCAAGAACCGACTAGCCGTGTTGGAGCGAGCAGTTGCCAATGGAGGCACTTCCATCAAGGAGGCCCGAAAGGTACGGTTACCTGAACCCAAATGCTATAAAGGTGTTAGAGATGCTAAGGAAGTAGAAAATTTCTTGTGGCATATGGAACACTACTTTAGGGTTGCCAAAGTGGAGGATGAGGCAACCAAGGTGGAAATGGCCACCATGTATTTAAAGGATGATGCCATGTTGTGGTGGCGTAGACGGCTCAATGATATGGAGAGAGGTCTTTGTACCATTCAGTCATAAGAGGATTTCAGGAAGGAACTGAAGTCTCAATTCCTACCTGAAAATGTAGAGTATTTGGCTAGGAAAACTTGATGAAGCTCAAACATGATGGCTCAATCCAGGAATATATGAAGAAGTTCACCCATTGTATGTTGGATATCACTAATATGACTAATGAGGATCGGTTGTTCTTCTTTATGAATGGGTTACAACCATGGGCTGAACAAGAGCTTCAAAGGAGGAATGTACAGGACCTAGCCACCGCTTTTGCCATGGCCGAAAAATTGACAGAGTTCACTAAAAAGGCTAAATCGGGGAAGCCAAAACCTACCAAGCCCTACCAAGGCAAAGGTGGGGGAGACAAGAAGGGTGATTCTAAAGATGGTGGGAAAAAGCCCTTCTTCTCACATAAGGGCCAAGACAAACCCAGCGGGACTGGGAAGTTTAGTCAAATCCAGTACTACATTTGTGGGGGCCTTGGACATAAGCTGTTTGAGTGTCCAAAAAGACGCACTCTTAATGCCTTGTTGAAAGGAAAAGAAGAGGCGGCCTCTAGTGATGAGGAAGGCACTAATGATCCTACGATGAGTGCCCTCACCATACTTAATGCAGTGAAGAAACAAGCAACCGGCTCCTCACCTGTCAATAAAAGCCTTTTGTATGTCAATGTGCATATCAACGGCAAGGTCACCAAAGCATTGGTAGACACAGGGGCTACACATAATTTCCTTGCCGAAGATGAAGCAAGAAAGTTGGGGCTGAAACTAGAGAAGGACTCCAGCCGGATGAAGGCAGTCAATTCTGAAGCTCGACCCATCAAAGAAGTTGCCAAGGGGGTAGAAATCCAAGTGGGGGATTGGAAAGGTACAACCAACTTCACTGTAGTCCCCTTGGATGACTTCAAAGCAGTGCTAGGGGTGGAGTTTCTTAAGCCAACTAAGGCGGTGCCAATGTTACATTTGGATGCTGTTGGCATCATGGATGAAAAGAAACCTTACATGGTCCCAGCTATCAAGGCTAAGAGGAAGGTGGCCACACTATCAGCTCTGCAGTTGGCCAAAGGTGTCAAGAGGGGTGAAGACACCTACCTAGCAGCACTAGTGGAAGACAAGGATGTCTCACACGCAGAGGTGCCAAAGGAGATTGATCAAGTCCTTGGAGAGTTCAAGGATGTGATGCCACCAGAGCTACCCAAAAGGCTTCCACCAAGGAGGAAGGTGGACCACAAGATAGAGTTGGAACATGGTGCCATGCCTCCAACAATGAGCCCCTATTGGATGGCTCCTCCAGAGTTGGCAGAGTTGAAGAAACAACTGCGAGAGTTGCTCGATGCCGGGTTCATCCAACCCTCCAAAGCACCGTATGGAGCACCGATGCTGTTCCAAAAGAAACATGATGGTAGTCTTCGGTTATGCATCGACTACTGAGCGCTCAACAAGGTCACCATCAAGAATAAGTACCCTATCCCTCTCATAGCAGATTTGTTCGATCAGCTTGGTGGAGCAAAGTATTTCTCGAAGTTGGATCTTCGGTCAGGCTATTATCAAGTCCAGATAGCAGAAGGAGATGAGCCAAAGACCACGTGCGTGACATGCTATGGCGCATATGAGTTCTTGGTCATGCCATTTGGTTTTACGAATGCACCAGCCACGTTCTGTACACTTATGAATCAGATTTTCCATCCCTACTTGGATAAGTTCGTGGTGGTATATCTTGATGACATCGTAGTCTACAGCAAAACTCTAAAGGAACATAAGGAGCACCTCCAGACAGTCTTGCAGGTACTACGCTCTAACTAGCTTTATGTTAAGAGGGAACAGTGCTCATTTGCCCAAGAAGAGGTGATGTTCTTAGGGCATAAGATAAAGGAAGGCACCATTCGCATGGATAAAGGAAAAGTCAAGGCCATCTGGGAATGGTGTCCTCCAACTAAAGTGACAGAGTTGAGATCATTCCTTGGTTTGGTGAACTACTATAGAAGGTTTATACCAGGCTTTTCTAAGAGGGCATCACCCTTGACTGACCTACTTAAGAAGGGTCAAGCTTGGCATTGGAAGGATGAATGCCAAATAGCTTTTGAGGATTTAAAGGAAGCGGTGATGACAGAGCCGGTGTTGGCATTACCGGATTACACCAAGCCATTTGAGGTGCACACTAATGCCTCAAACTTTGCTATTGGAGGGGTACTCTTACAAGAAGGGCATCCTATAGCATATGAAAGCCGTAAGCTCAATGAGTCGGAGAGGAGATACTCCATCCATGAGAAGGAGATGACTGCCAATGTGCATTGCTTACGGACATGGAGGCACTATCTACTTGGATCCCGGTTTATTGTTCAGACAGACAATGTTGCCACAAGCTTCTTCCAAACTCAAAAGAAGTTGACACCAAAGCAGGCAAGGTGGCAAGATTTCTTAGCTGAGTTTGACATGGCTATTAAGTACAAGCCGGGGCGCACTAACCAAGTGGCAGACGCCTTGAGTAGAAAGGCGGAGTTGGTGGAGCTAAATGCCATCATCACCATTACCAATCCCATACTTGAGAGGATCAAGGAGGGCTTGCCAAAGGACAAAATGGCACAAAGCTTGTTGGATGCCGCCAAAGATGGAAGGACCAGGCGCTTCTGGGAGGAAAATGGCCTACTCTATGCCAAAGGGAACAAGCTCTATGTGCCTAAGTGGGGGAACTTGAGGAGGGACCTCATAAAAGAATGCCATGACACCCGATGGGCTGGACATCCAGGATATAGGAGGACCCTCGCACTACTTTGTGCACGATTCTATTGGCCGCAGATGAAGGAGGATGTTGAGGGCTATGTGCGGACTTGTCTTGTGTGTCAACAAGACAAGGTGGAGCATCAAAGGTTAGCTGGCGAGTTGGAACTGTTGCCTACAACCGCACAACCGTGGCAAAGTATTTCCATGGACTTCATCTCGTGCTTACCCAAGGTGAACGGGTTAGGTAGCATTATGGTTGTGGTGGACAGGTTCTCCAAATATGCTACCTTCATTGTTGCACCAGCGGACTGCACTGCAGCCGATGCAGCTATTCTTTTCTTCCGGAATGTGGTGAAGTACTGGGGCTTACCAGAAGTTATCATAAGTGATCGAGACCCTAGGTTCACGGGGAAGTTTTGGACAGAGTTGATCAAGTTGCTAGGGGTCCGACCTACACTTCTCCATAAGTTTTCATCCCCAAACCGATGGCCAGACCGAACGGACCAATGCACTCTTAGAGGAATACTTACGACACTACGTCAACACAAACCAAAAAGATTGGGTAAGTCATCTAGACGTGGCACAATTCTGTTATAACCTTCAAAGAAGTGAATCCACAGGTTGTAGCCCATTTGAGATAGCAACAGGGCAACAACCCCTCACACCTCACACAGTCACAACAGGTTATGTGGGGAGTAACCAAGCTGCCTTCACATTTGTCAAAGATTGGCATGAGAAACAAGACGTCGCCAAGGCTTACTTGCACACGGCCACCAAGCGCATGAAGAAATGGGCGGATAAGAAGAGAAGGCCGATGCACTATAATGTGAGCGACAAGGTAATGAAAAAGTTACAACCCCAACAGTTCAAAGTATTCAGAAAAGTCCATAAGGGGTTGATACGAAGGTATGAGGGACCACTCACGATCATCAAAAAGGTGGGTAATGCAGCTTACAAGTTAGATCTCCCATCTAACTTCAAGATCCACCCAGTCTTCCATGTGAGTTGTCTTAAGCCATATCATGAAGACAAGAAAGACCCGTCAAGGAATTGCATCAACCGACCATCGGCTACAATGATGACAATGTTTGACAAAGAGGCTGACCGCATCCTTGACGAACGAAGAGTAAGTAGGCGTGGTGTCCCTCCATACACCGAATACTTAGTGAAATTGAAGGGCCAACCCAACCACGAAGCAAGTTGGGAACGAGTGGACACTTTGTGGTAGTTTGAGAAAGTTCTTGAAAAACTATCATATGGAGAACGCCACCACGAGGACGTCTGCGGATTAGGTGGAGGAGATTGTCACAATCTGCCAGATTGCCCCACATTTTGTGCCAAGATGGATCTTCGAGACAGGCTAATCTCATGACCCATGACCAAGGGCCCATTGTCTAAAAGTTTCTACCATTCTCTACAACCTTGGAATAGTGTAGAAACTTAGATATTTGTAAAGAGTAGTGTAGAACATTCTAGAGAGAGTTCTAGAAGACTCTCAACTAATGTATGAATGACACGTGGCACATTCTAAGCCACACCTTGTAAGGCCAAAGTGTATATAAGGAGGTGGCCTCCCTCATTTGTATCCATCCAAGAATTGTAAGAAGCTTTCTAGTTCTCTTAGCATTCTCCAAGTATTCCTCTCTTGTGAGTGCGGTGTTAGCCTTAGAGTTGGGTGAGTTCCAATTGGCTTGGGAGGAAAGGCTGACTCGCTAAGTGCACAAAGCATTAGTTGAGTGCCGCATCGGCTACAAATCGTGGGTGAGACGATCGGTCCGTGACACTAGGCTTGTGTTAGGGTCAAGCAGTACACATGAGGCCCCTTGTTTTCTGAATGTAGCCCTGTTATATTGGTTTCCTGAAGGGAGCCTGGTTAATTGCTTTTGTGTCAGTGTTAGTGCTATTTCCATACCATAACAAAGATTCCAGGCATTCATCATGTGGTTTGGGACACAATCTTCTGGGAGTTTAGTTATTTGAAGATAGAAAACTTGAAAGCCCATTTGTTTCATGGAATTGAATTCCTAGGAATTCAAGAAAATTTTTTTTTTTTATAGAAGTGGCTAAAGATCCATAAATGCCCCCCCAGAAAATGGAAACTCAGCCATCATCTTGGAAATCAAATCCTAAGAAAGTTTGGATCATGTCCACACATCTCCACCTTATATCATTCACCTCTTTGATAATCCTTTTCTCTTAAAATGACACTTTATTTCAATTTGCTTTACAAGCAAATCACCCAAACTGGAGAATTCAATTTCATGCAAACAAACACACCCTCGATGCATTAGCAACTTAAGCTGCCAGAACCTCTGGTCCTTGTATCAGTTCTATGTCATTCACATCTAACAAACCATAACTTGAATTTTGGACAGAATGGTTAAAACAAACAGAGGCAGCGAATACAATCCAACAATCCAACTCTTGTTCATTGTCTATTCATTCCCATGAAACAATTGATGGCCCCACAGTTGACATACCCAAACCGACTTTCTGATGGAACAACATGAATAGCCGACAAAAGCCATGAAGAGGGCATGTCATCCCAGTCACCGGTCCAGTGTAGGGCAGAAATCCAAACTATACACAAAATCGTTGTCATTTTGGTACCATGGACCAAATCATCCGCTGAAGACCACCGGGTCGTTAGGGCCAACTGGAAACAAACCAGATAGCCACATAATGTATAAAAAATCCAAACTCATACCAGAGACAAATTATATATGATGACTACCTACCAATTGTCCCAGAAGCTAAAGAAGGAATTTCTATTTTTATTAATATTAGTTAAATTCAAAAAATCCTGCCTGCCATTTTCTGAGCTATTGATTGAATCAATCCTCGTTCAATCCACATTGAACTTTGCCATCGAATGGGGTATCAAATGTGAGTTCTACCATCTTCATGCAAAGAGCTCTGTAATATGTTAGAGAGAGAGAGAGAGAGAGAGAGAGAGAGAGAGAGAGATTCTGTACAAGATCTGTCTTATAATTTCACAAAACAATATAGAAAAGCACTCGATGGGATGCCTCGAATTAAAAAAAATCACCGGGCAAAGGCTCAAGCAGTCTGTTGCATCATACAAAATAACATAGCAAATCCGCAGAGACACTGCCAACCTCTATAGTCACCCCTTATAATACACACTTGCATTTCCATGGCAAAGGAGAAAGAGATATAAAGGCCCAAAACAGATATTGTCAAACCTGAGTGAGAACATATCAACCCATAATCATCACCAACATCTCTTCACATTGCAGGGTTTGGGGCTGTTTTTGGCATAAAATATGAAACTCCAGGCTCTGCAATTCCAGAAATTCCTCACATCTCCAGCTGGTATCGGACAGTGGCAATGTGTGGAATCTGCAAGGGCAACTCAACTACCAACTGTACCACGTGGGCTTGAAGTCACCATGCCAAGAGACGAGACAAACCGAGAGACCAGCACCGCCTCATTACTGATGGCTTTGGATGCTGCAACATCTTCCAAACGTTTCCAGGTTGACTCCCGCCTCTCTTGTATTTCTATCTCCTTTGCTTCATCCTCTTGAAATCTGACTAAGCACTCCTCACATAGCTCTGGATCAGCGTCCACAAAGATCTTCCTCACATTCAGCGTAAGGCTTTGGACAGCTTGGTTCCAATGGCTCCTGGTGTTCCTCTCTAGTGCTGGGAAAATAATTGGCAATATCACCTTCCGATTTTGAGTAATTAAGTTCCTTATGTGATCATTATTCCAAAGGAATAATGCCCTTTCTGCAACCTGAACACACAAATAATAAAGATGTAAATTGGAACAAGGAAAATACAAGAGAAGAAAAACATCATTATTTTTTTTATAACAAGAAAAACACCATTATAGAGCTCACAAAATAATTTCATGAAGTTTCAACGTCCCCAGCTGCTTCATAAAAGAGCAATATCAGCTGCTCGTTTCCTTTGATTGCCATTGATTGTCCCCCATTGGAGTAATAGATCACCAAGAGCATTTCTTCCCCTTAAATAGGAGAATCAAACTCACGCACACTGACGCTCATGTTCCAAGTCACATGATGAAAATGCTCTCTTGAATTAGTCAAATTTCTTCAAGTGATCCATTTGCTATTTTATTAAGTCGCATATGATTAAGTGTTGTAGATGAATAAAGAGATGATGTACATATGAAACTTGACACCTGACAAGAAGCTTTAGAATCTAAGGGCTTTAAAAAAAAGTCATAAAAGACAGAATCTATAAATTATAACTTGAGTGGGGATGTGTAGAGGGATATAACTCTCTTGACAACTGAAACTCAAGAGATAGCACAAAAAGAGTTCTTCCAATACATTGGCTATATGATTAGTAAGAATGGAAAGATGGAGGTGGATTTCAAACATATAGGATAAGAGCTGGATGGTTGAAATGGAGATCTACTTTGTGATAAGCACATACTAAAAAAGATTGAATGAAGCATTTTACAAGAAAGCCATTAGACTAGCTATGACCTAGGAAGCAGAATATTCACTGATTAGGAAACAACACATGCAAAACATGAGCATGGCAAAGATGAGAACAAACTAGGAAAGATGGAATCATAAATGAGCACATTCGGGAACACTTAAGAGTAGCATCAATGATGATAAGTTAAAAGATGCTCGCTTAAGATGATTTGGACATGTCCAATGCAATCCAACATGATGAAAAGTTCCAAATGAAATTGATGCCTCAAGGAAAAGGTGTAAGCTGAAGAGGACATGGATGGAAGTCGAATGATAGATTTGAAGAAGTGCAACCTATCCGAGGATTTGTCCTATGACAGACCGGAACGGCAAAGCAAAATTCATGTAGCTTACCGCAACATAGTTAGGACAAGGCTCTCGTGATGTTAATCATGATTGAAATTTTGTTTAGAAAATCATGAAGAGAATACAGCACAAGCATCAAGACATCAACACATGCTAAAAAAGCAAAATTTTAATAAGGTACAATCCAGATTTGATCCATCCTTGGCTAGTTGATAAGCCACAGTTCAAACCAATAAAATATGTTTATTCGTGAAATGCCCAAGTTGCATCCCCTTCCCCTCTTCCACTCAATTTTCTCTCCTCTTTGCTGAAGTGGAGAAATTATAGGAATCGATATCTCAATTTATTAATTTTTTTTCTATTTTGCCCCTCCTTATTTTATTTATTTATTTTGGTATTTTGCCCCTCCTCAAAATTCTTTCCTCTTTAGAGAGAAGGGCATTTCTGTCATGTGATTTTTTTTCTAAAGGAGAGAGATGTAACAAACTTTCATATCTTGAACAGAAAGTTTTGCTCTCATTCTTGATAAAGTAGGCATCCCACGTTTCAAGGTTTTTTCAAGTAGAGTTTTTTTTTTTTTCCCCTGTTTGTGTGTGTTTGGTAAGCATTTCAAGTAGATTCTTATGAGTCTTTTGAGTGGGCCACTTAAAAGAAATGAAATCAGACCTGGAATGCGGATCTTCTAGGACTGATCTCCGGAAAGGAGCGACCCACTATAAATAATTAATCTAAACCTTACAAAAGAAATACCCTATCGTCTATGAGAAATTAAATCAATATGATCTGGGCCCAACGCCAAATTGGTTAATATGAAATATTTGAGTTGTTTATAATATTTCATCTAAGTGTTCTAAAAGTTATCAATGTAAATAGGGGTGGGTCATTTGAGTGAAATTTGATAGGGACTATCTATACACTATATGGGAAGGCCATTTTTTCAATGACTTAGATTTTTCATTGGTGAGCCTACATGTGGAACACTTCTATGATTCAATGTTTACCCTACTTTTTTCCCCGTCTCTATCACGTAGATAACAATGGGGGCCCAAAAATATTAGTAGGCCACAAAAACATTGTCAGAACAATCTCTACAAAATTTATTTTTGTTTCTATGATGTTTATCTAAGTGTTCTAAAAGTTACTACAGAACATTTAAGGGAATTTCCTTTTTTATAAAGACTATAAGGTAATGGGCCTTTTTTTAAATGGTTTAGATTTTTCATAAGTTCACTAATATCATTGGTCAGTCATTCCCACCCACCCACCCACCCACCCCAGCAAGAAATTCCTGGCTCCACCTCTACCCACCACAAATATGCACAACGCATATGAGGCAGCTAAATGGAGCAGAACAAACAAACCGCATTCAAGTGCATTTGATGAAACACCATAGCATATTTTGAAAAATAAAAAAAGAAACTGATACAGTTAAGACAACATGGATGCCATGCAATAAATTTGTCTCTCCGGTGAAGAGAAAAAAAAAAGTACATGATAGGAGAGATGGCAGATGGAAAAATGACCTAAAATAGAAAGATCACAAAGAAAGATAGAAGCCACCAACGAAGCTAAACAATGCAACCTTTTGCTTGCAATTAGGGAAAGGTAGAAGCAGTATTCTCACTCCCACATATTAAATAGCATAGCTATCATCACTAGATCGAGCCATATATCATCTAACGAAGTCCCAACCCATAGGTATAATAACATTCTAATGAAAGGATGCCATTGAAGGTCCTCCTTAGATTCTATTAACTTGAAGATCTGGTAGTGCCCCCAAATGACCATGGTTCAAAACTGCGGTTGTAGTCGCCATCGTAGTTGACCCCAAAAAGCAATATGACGTAGCATTGTGTAACGGTTCACGGTCCATCACATAGCAATTTTTTAAACCCCTCAAAAAAATCTGAAAAAATACCCTAAACCTATAGAATATTGTAAAATGCTAGAAAACAATGTTTTTTTTTTATTACACTATAAAGCAAAATATTAGCTCCCTAAGTCATAATATCCTATATCATTGTCTTATCTGAAACTAAAGGTGGTTCATAGGTAGGCCCTATTAGAAAGGGGTACTAGTAACGGGGCTAAGAATTTGATGCTCCAAGGCTGAAATTGACGAGAGTTTTGTAGGCTCATAGTTGAGGGCAACCTATTAAAAATCTATACTGCTTAATATAAATGGCCCACTCATGCATCAGTCCTAGCCGGATTTCACTATAATAAAATAGGTCTATTGTTAGATTGATTAAGTATACTCATTACCAAGATCCGATCAATAGATCCATGATGATGAAGCAGTAGCCTCTGTAGCGAGGACTGTAACCGGAGCCTCTATAGATCCGTGACATTCAGTCCCAGGTACCGCGCTCCTCTCCTTTTACAGTAGTGCTCTCTCTCTCTCTCTCTCTCTCTCTCTCTCTCTCTCTCTCTCTTATTTTTTTTATTTATTTTAATAGCTGGATTCTACATGCAGCATCAAGCTTTGTTTCTTTTTCCTACTTTTTCTTTTCTTTTTCTCAGTACTTCGACCTGTCAACCCTTTGGGAAAGGGAGAATGGAGAAGAAAGCATCTGGCCGATAGCTTTTTGCATTTTTCTTGATATTTTCAAAATATCAACCCATATATTGGTTTGGGCTAAAATTTTGATGATCTCAGCCAATATTTTGGTGATATTTTGCCGTCCGTCAACTCAAACCGATAAGTATTGATTTATCGTCACGGTAATGGCTGATTCCAATTCACATCGACACATATTTTGAACCATGCAAATAGCACAAGAATATCTAGTTTATTTCATCTTCTCAATACAGTCAAAAACAAAAACATTCCACTTTCCACATCATATCAACTTCAAAGATAGGTTATTGAACAATGAATTCGTGGTTTCTTCAGCAAGAAGCCTAGAACCATTCTACCCCCATCACCAATACCAACACAATGTTGATGCAGTCTGGGCCCCACAAGCAGTCCCTCTTCAAATTAGATTAGGATTATATTATTTTATTAGTAGATTTCTAATTATATTGTTATTAGGGAAGTTTCTATTAATAGCTTAGGATTTGCTTAAGCATTAAGTTTGCTTTTACTATACATATGGCATTGTAGATAAGAGATTCTCATACTTAATTGATTAATAGAATTGGGTTTTATCCCTGAGAGGTGCATCATCGTGTGTATTGAAGTCTTCTTGACGATTCGAAATATGCTTTGACATGTGCTTCGGCACCCTGCGCAAACCCTAACCCTAGGGCCTAATTCAGTTTGGTATTAGAGCCAAACGATCACCAATCGTTCGCGTGATTACCTCTATCTTCCCATCTTCGTCATTCCCATCCCTGCCCATCGTCTTTAACAACCGGCTCCCCTAAGCCCAAATCCATACCACCCGAAACCCTTCTCTACCCCAGTCTGCCATCCTCCCATGTCAAAAACTAGAGATTGTAGCCCATGTCGAAACCCTCACTCCCTGTTCCCCTCCATCCCAAAATTCATGAGCCTTACCCAAAACCACATCCATCCCAACCCTAATTGTCAGCTAGACCAAACCCTAGCCACCATTTGCCCCTTTCGACTCACAACACCCCCATCCCGAATCCCCAATCCGGCCACTCTCGGTCAACCCCATCACCCCCAACTTCCTCCATCTCATCCCACCAAAATCCTCATCCCGGCTCGCAAAACCGATTCCCGCTCAAACCCAACTACCATCTCACAAACCTTCACCCCAGTCAAATATACACCCCCCCCCCCCCCCCCCACAAAAAAACCCCAACCCAAAACCAGCACAGCCCTTATCCAATTCAACTCCACCTCCCATCTCTGTCAGGCCACACCCTTCGCAGAACCAAATTCCCAAACCCAGAGTGCAAAAATTTTAAAAAAAAGGGGGAAAGAAGCAGCAGAGAGAGGAGCAACAACCGAGAGAGAGGAGAAAACATACCTGGGCCGCCTGTCGTGCTACCTGCTGCTATCCACTCGCCATCGTTATCAGTAGCCTGACGCTAGCCAACAGCCGAGCACCCATCCTCTCCCCTCGTCGCCACCGAAGCAACAAGGGAGCAAAAGCGTTGTTCTTATCTCCATCTTCTTGTCATGAAGAACGAGACAGAGAAAAAAAAATCTGTTTTGGGCCTGTGTTCTACGTCAAGTAAGCTTAAGCTGAATTTCAAGTTAGGTGAGCCCATACACACTACGGCCCACAAACGAAGTTTTGTCTTAGAAGAGTTATCGTCAGATTTTCAACAATTAATAGTCAGAATTTGTTTCTGCAATATCGACATCAACCGTGCTCCGATTTCCAATCTGTCTTCACCAGCATGCTCGTGAAGAGTAGATCTACACATTAGGTTAGTCAGATTTAAATTTTGCATTATAAAAAATAATGCCTCCTAAGAAGCAAATTGAGGTTAAATCTTCATCTTCTTCAATTGAAGATTTGGTTGGTGCCATTAGAGAATTATCCGCAAAAATTGATGGCATGCACACCACCCTTCAACAATTGGACACTAGAGTGACAAATTTGGAAAATAATCAGTGTATAAATCACAACCATGATAATGGTACAAATATTAGGAATTCACGAGATTCACCGGTCAATAATCCAATCGAGATTTAGGGATTAAACTCATGATTCCAGAATATGATGGCAAATTGCAGCCCGCTAAATTCAATGATTGGTTAGTGTGTGTGAAGAATATTTTTGCACACAAGTCAATGACTGAGCACCATAAAGTCACACTGATTGCTACTAGATTCCATAATTATGCTGCAACTTGGTGGGCTAAAATGCAACAAAAAAGAAATCAGAACATGGACCCTATTGAAACATGGACTGAGATGAAGAATATTTTTGAAGCAAAAATTGCTCTCTGTCAACTATGCAGGAGATTTACTTTCCAACTTTCAAAATTTAAAAAAAAGGTCCAAGACAGTTGTTGATTGCTCTGAGGAATTTTTGACTCTGCAAGCTCGTTATAGTTTGAATGAAGATGATGATGTGGTTATTAATAGATTTTTCAATGGATTGAGAATAGACAATCAGCATATCCTTGCCTTCCAACATTTTAAAAATGTCAATAAACTCATCCAACATACTGTCAAAGCTGAGGGAATTGCAAATCATCAAGCACAAAAACCCAAATGGGTTCCACTAAAGAATTCATCTCTACAAAAAGCTAAACCCAATGAACAGATTTTTGCAAGGACTGAAGGTCAAAATAAGATGATTTGTTTTCATTGTCAATAGCATGGGGATCGCGCAATAGAATGTCCAAAGCAAATACATCTGATTGAGATTAAAGGTGCTGCTAAAAATATCCTAGATGATACTAAAGTTATTGACACCGATCCCAAGGATATTGACAATGAGGATCTTACTAAAATATATGCAGCTACCACAGGTGAAGCCTTTATTGTCATCAAGGAGACTCCACCAGCCATTAAGAATAAATAGTTGGAAAAAATATCTTCCGTTCCGCGGGTACAGTTCAAGAACAAAATTACACAGTTGTTATTGACGACGGAAGTTGTGAAAATCTCATCTCCCAAACTCTTGTTGATCACCTCCAGTTAAAAGTTTATAAGCACAACTGCCTTTATTTTGTCAAGTGGCTGATGAATGGTGATCAAGCGCATGCTCGACATACTTATAAAGTTACTTTTGCCATTGGTGAAACTTACAAATATACAATCTGGTATGATGTGCTACCTATGGATAGTGGTGATATCTTATTGGGCCGTCCATGAATGTATGACAAAAATGAAACTCATGGTATGCGCAACAGCACCTATACATTCATGCATGGTGGACAGCAGGTTATTCTTCATCCCGATAAACCACAACCGCCGAAACGAATTCCTGGAAAGCTGCCACAAAGAAAGTCCTTCATGTTCACCACATTTACAGAGGTAATCCAAAGTAAACTCGAGTTCAAAGACGAACTCTTCTTTCAACCCGTGGAGGATGATGCAGTCTGGGCCCCACAAGCAGCCCCTTTTCAAATTAGATTAGAATTATGTTATTGTATTAGTAGATTTCTAATTATATTGCTATTAGGGAAGTTTCTATTAATAGCTTAGGGTTTGCTTAGGCATTAAGTTTACTTTTACTATATATATGGCATTGTAGAGAAGATATTCTCAAACTTGATTGATTAAGAGAAATAGGTTTTATCCCTGAGAGATGCGTTCTCGTGTATGTTGAAGTCTTCTTGACGATTCAAAGTGCCCTTGGACACGTGCTTCGGCACCCTACGCAAGCCCTAACCATAGGGCCAGCATCAAATGTCCACCTTAATTCCTTATCAGGGTCATAAATCTCTTCTTCAAAATTCTGAGACCAATCAAGAGTAATTTAGAGAATCAACAACTCCCGTGGCAAGAACCAGCGTCTTTATAGATTGAAAAACAGACCAATAACAGTGGTCATGATCACTCCTGTGGAATTCTCAGCCCAGTTCGAGAAACTTGGAGCAACAATGCCATAGGCTATATGGCTATATAAAAATAAAAACTAAAAATGAAGAACAAACATGATCTCTTGGAAAATATTAAAGTCGAACCAGCAACATGTTTCAAACGCCTTGAGTGTTTGGCTTCAGAATATCCCATCCATCTGACTAGGAAGAATGCTTGAATTTCCTCTCAATGGATTATAGCTGAGAATGGCAAGCTCCAAGAAATCATATAAAAGCAAGTAGCCCAAAAAAGAGAATCTGGGTTCAACTAGGAGCATGGGAATTCAATGGAAGCAGGTCCACATTAGAGGATAAGTTACTTGGCCAGTTGGTCTTAGATAATGAAAGGAAGATGACAATGGTGGTATTGACCATATTATTACACTCTACAAATGGGGGCAAGGCAAGAGAGTGAGATTTTGAAGTAGGATTAGAAATGGAATACCAATGTAGGTGGAGAATCCCGACAACAAGGGGCAAGCCTAGGTATGACGATGTGGGCCAGTCGCATCCATCGGCTTCAATCCGTTTTTAAAACTATAATGAAAATCTTGTCTTTTTTTAAAAATTTACATAAAAATCCTACATCTACACCCAAAACCCACATGAAAATTAAAGATTTGTTCCAAAATCCAATTGCCTAACTTGGCTCCGCACCCCTCAAATGAAATTTATGGTCCACTACTACCAATAACAGAGGTCATGGCGTCATGCGCATTAGTCATTTCATAACATGACTAATTACCAGTTTAAAAAATGCACTTAATGGCATATTATGTGACAACAAGAAATGACAAGTTGACAACAAGAAATGGCAAGTTAAGTACCCAATAATCAGGCCCCACAATAAATGGATAGTCATAGAACAACAAAGTAAGATCTTCAAAAATTTTAAACATTTCTAATTTTGGTTGCCATGAGATATAAACATGTATTCTTGCTGAAATTAAAATAATTTATCTATGAAAATTGAAAATTAGATAAAATACATATTTTTGAAAGTTCAAAAAAATATATTTGAAAATTAGAGGGCAGGCCTTGGTGCAACGGTAAGGTTGCTCCATTGTGACATGGGTGTCATAGGTTTGAAACGAGTAAACAGCCTCTCCACTTGCGGGGGTAAGGCTATGATGCTGTGCACATCTGACCCTCCCAGACCCCGAAGTGGCAGGAACCTTGTGCACTAGGCTGCCTTAATGTATTTTTGGAAATTGGTTAAAATATACATTTTGAATATTAATGCCCAAAAGAGAGCTTTCAGTTGAACCCCTTATTCTAAAGTGGAATTACCTCAAGTCCATCACATGGCATTTTTAACCACGTTCAAGAATGAGGGCCCAAGGAGTTTTTAACAATTTCAACCCTTTCCAATGGCCACAAACTCAGCCCCTTGGATTCCCCCACAACCCCACCTCAATTGGGCTGAAAAAAGAATGAGAGTTTCATCTTTATCATTCTCTAATATTCCACCAACCACAACATTATATAGACTAGACCAGAGTAGTTGGTCCAACTAGGTTAAACCAAAACCATCTCATGTTGCAGTTCAGTTCAAACTAGAACCCTTTGCCCTCAGTTGAATTGCATGGGCCTTGTAGTTCAACTACAGAATCGTTCAAAAATTTCAAAGCAGCCAATTTATTAACAGTAGGCCAATAAGTAAAATTGAAGAATTTTTTTGGAAAAATAAATCTAAAATTTAAATTGTTATTAGCTTCATTTTAAAAACTTAAAAAAAACCTTTAAAAAAACCTTTTGCAACATCTTTTTTACTGGATCCATTATCTTTAAATATTTTATAGTTTTTTCAATATTTCCTAATTTCCAAAATATATTTCTAGATTTTTTTTATTTTTAATTTACTTATAATCTATATAGCGTGCTCCCAATTTTAAAAACAGGGTATACTCCATTTATTCCAACCTGCATATTGTTAAATCTATGCCAATCATAACACAACTATGAATATATATATATATATGCACCACCACCCGTCCTTAAATGTTTTGTACTAGTTGAGAGATCTAGGCCGAAGTTCAAAATCCTCTTTGAGTGTCGCAAACGATACATGATGCTTATGGGTGATGTCATGTATCTAAGGTTTTACCAGCGGCCCTACAATGTTTGTGAGACGGGGTTGGGGGTTTCCACGTCTTAATATGTGTGTGTGTGTGGGTGTGTGTGTGTGTGTGTGTGTGAAAACAAGGAACAAGAGATCATCATCATCATCATCAAAGCCTTATCCCAACCATGTTGAGGTAAGCAAAACAAGGAACAAGAGATAAATGAAAAAATATACAATAGGAAATTTTCTATATCCAACTTAAAATGAAAACCCAATTAGGGAGGTATCAGTGTTATGGTGCATACATGATATTGGTGTCCGCACAATATACCACAGCCCTAAAGGCACATAGGTTCTAATAAATGATGTTTCTGTGTATTGGTCAAAGTTATCAATACCCCATGACCCACAGAATAAAATTCAAAGTTTGCAAGAGGCACAGGTTAGACTCATCTACGCCCCAGAGAAACATGCAAACAAATTTAAACATGCATGTCAAAAATAAGAATAATGCGAAATAAAAACTCAATGGAGTCAAAAGTGCACATAGGCTCTTGACGCAACAGACAAATTCAAACGTAAGTAGATCAAGAGTAATCACTAATTACTCTTTAAGTCAAAGAAAGGCACATCCATACATCTAGCTCTTGCACAATGCCAAAAAGGAAATAGGATAAATTGTATTTCACTGAATGCTTGGAAAGAAGATAGTCCATCCCTCACATGGTTGATTTATTTTCTTTCTTCAGTTTAATTATAACAGATATAACAATTCCCTTTTTATTTAATTCTCAGAAAAGACAACAATGGAGTCTTTAAACAACTAATCATGATAAGATTCTAAGATAGAAACAACTCTAATTAAAAAAAAAAAAAAAGCAAATATCTACTAATCTAGGTCAATATCTAAAGATTTATTCTAAGTTTACCAAGATAGGGCCCCAGGTAAATCTCCATAGATTTATTCTTCAACCACTTAGTTGTGCAAGGGACCCATGGATCTATGACTCGACTAATTGGACCTGGGACTTCCGCTGTAAACTGATGGGTTCCAATAGGCCTATTGTTGGCCCATGGGCATGGACTGGTAGCCTTGCGTAAGCCAAAGGACTTTTGACTATGGTTTAAATTCTCAGCCGATACCAGTTCGTATCGGCCGATACAAACCGGTATCAGTCCATACCGGTACGATAATTTGAAGTTATCGGTTTTCTGTATCGTCCTGGCAAAATATCTTCAAAATATCGGATAATATCGGCCGATATTTCAAATTACCGGTGTGAACCGATATATCGGTCGATATCAGTCAAAATGTCGGCCCACTATTTTTAAAATTTTTTTTTCTTTTGTCCTATTTTCCTTCTTTCTTCCTCCTTTTAAATATATCATATGTCACCTTTTTTCTTCCTCAACACCTATTTCACTTGCAAGGTAGCAAAAATACTTTTTTTCAATCAATATAGTCTTGAAAATCATATACAACTCTATTGAGGTGAGCATTTTGTATTTTTTTAAAAAATTATTTAGATATAGCTTAAAAATGATGATTTTATGCTCTTTTTTTATTGTGAGTACCTTTTATTATTTTAAATCAATACATATTGAGGTTAGATCAACTATTTGAAGTTTTAAAAATCAGAATTTTTTTTAAAATCTTGTTGATCTTTGTAAAATAATTACTCAAATTTATCATCATTTTAAGTAAATTATAAATATCTAGTTGCTTTGTGTTTTATTATACTATCATAATAAAACATGTTATCTTACAAGCGCAAGGCAAAACTTACTTAATGATTGAGTGACGAGTACAAGCTTTATTTTCTTAAATTTCATACTAATAGATAGCCCATAAGTCATAATTACGTTGCATTTTATAAAATTTATGATATTTTTACTTGTTTATTATATGTATCTAAATTAATTTAATTATAAATAAAATTTATATAGCCTTAGATTAGATAGCAATACATGAACATAACTTAAGGGGTCCAATAATTTGATTTATGATTTATTTAACTATCATTATGTCATATGTTATGTTAATGTTCTTGAATTTTACAACTTGCTTGATAATTGAGTGATAAATTGATGGTTGTTGAATAATGAATGATGACTGATAAATAATGATAGGGGTATAGTTATATATTATACAAGATACAAGTACAAGTATACAACCACTATATACAAATTATCAATAAGTTGTATTCTCTAAAATTTCATACTAATTGATAGTTCATATTTCATAAGTCATAATTATGGTTCTTATAAAAAAAATCACATTTTTAGACAAGACAGCGATACAGGATATCATAACTTAGGGGACCGATATTTTGATTTATATATATTACTAATGAAAAAAAAAAAACATTGTTTTCCAGCATTTCTAATATTTTGGATATTTTGGATATTTTTTCAAATTTTTTTGGATTAAAAAAAATTTTTCACACCGCGACGACCACGACCGATACCGATACCGTATCGGTTTTTTGGACCGACCGATACCGCGATTTTCATCCATACTTTTGACCCACAGGTTTATGTGGAACCTGCATCATATCTGCCTCCTTCCGGCTCTAGGCTCCACGTAAGGCTAGGGTGGTTAAAAGATTAAAGGCATGACAACACAATAAGGAAAACAGCTTGAAATGGAAACTGGTTGCCATTCCATTATAATGATGTGTAAACAGCAATTCGAACTTTAAACAGTACTTCAAAATAAAAGGGCGCTACTGAATGATAGCATCCATAAATGAAATTGAACATGTGATATTTGAAGCAAACCGAAAAAAAAAAAAAGGAAACAACATAAATACAGAACAGAGATGAAGTCATGAAGAAGTGATGCAGGTGAGAAAGCATAAAAGGTCAGAAGCAAGAAAAACAATTAAAAAAATTGATGGTAAGATTGTAAGAAACTACCACAAAACACAAGAAAGAACCTTTCTTTGTATCTAAGAGAGAAGCCACCACAAATCACTACCTGAAAATGCAAGCTGTTGAGGCAGCGACCAATCTGGCGAAACAAAGGCACCATGCACCTTTGGAACTCTGCTGCTTGTGTAGCTTCAAGAACTTCCTCCAGCTCACCAAGGAACATGACCTCCTTTGAACTATTGGTGACCGGCCAGTACTTCAAGAGACCCCGAATGACTGTATCAGCCAGCTTGAAATCTTTCTCCACAAACTGAGTGATGCAATAAGACAGTTGTTGATGGTACATGGCGACACACTTAGGTTTGTGCAGTGGAATCAACGCCCGAACAAGAAACAGCTTATGCTCTTCTTTCAATGGCAAAGCAAACCCGTTGATAATGCTGCCCAAGATCTCTAGCAACTCTGCGATCCCATTGTGCTTTTCTGTCTCAAAGATGAAACGGTAAAAGATGTTATTAATTGCCTTCCTAATAAAGGGCCGGTGCACCATGAATTTCCCATAAATTCGGTGGAGTATCGTCTTCAAGTACTCCCTCTCCCTCTGGTCCTCAGAGTCAAAGAGGTCTAGTAGCCTCAACACAAATGAATGGTCGATGTATCTTTTGGCCAACTTGGCATCTGTCTCCGTCGAAGCAATGAACCTTAAGAAAAACTCATAAACAATCTGCAAGTGGTGCCATGCGGGGTCCATTGTAGGTTCATCCTCCTCGGGGTCAAAGCTTTCTGGAAGCTTGTTTTCATGGTTTGACGAAGGAAACGTCCTAAAGAGATTAGCAGCTACCATCTTTGTAATCTCCTGCATTACAATCTCATTAAACTTGGTGGTGACCGAGGACATATAGTCAACAAGCTCAAGCAGCGTCTGCCGCTTCACATCCTTCTCTTTCAGATTCTTGGCAGGGTCAGTGAAATCGAACACGACGCAGCACATGTTGAGCTTCCTAACAAACAGGTTCTGCTTCTCCGAGCTTGGCACGTCCCTGAAACTAGGCAATGCTTCATACACAGCCGAAGTCAACACGGCGCTGTAGCCAATTGCACCTGGCTGCTGAGCACCCTGGCCAGATTTCTTCCCTTGATTCGATTTCCCCATCGCAGAATTGGGACTATTGGCACCGCGTCCCCCGCCAGGGGCCGAGTTGGAACCCTTTCCCGATACCAAATTGCTCCTCAAGCTATTGGAAGAGTTAATGTGGGCACCAATGCCCTCGGTACTCACAGCCGGCGGCGGCCCAACCCTTATGTCCCCATTCCCAGATGACGATTTCGACGATGGTTTTCGGGGTAGCTTCCCCAGTATTTGTTTTAACATATCTACAAACCCTAACCCTAATTCTACTCCCCAACCGTAATCTCACCTCTACAAACAGCCCTCGCGGGGACGATGATCCAAGACTACTTCACCCCACACATCTCAGAACCCGAAACAACCCATCAAAGCCCGATCAATTGCAACAAGCCCCACAAAACAACACCCAAAACCAGACCCACCCCTTCGATCAATTCGATCAAAAAAAATCAACCAAACCGCGTCAGAACCGTCGAAGATCTACAGTGCATAATCCAATCCGTGATTCTATGCTGACCTAGCGTAATCTAAGCAAAGGAGGCTTTCACCAAATGAATCGAAGAGAGAGAAACAGGTGACAGAGCTGGGAAAAGGAGCTTACATTGGCGAAGAAGAGGATCTGAGAATCGGTGCCGTCGAATTCAAGCTTCTTCGGATTCTCCGATTTCTTCCTGTTCACTCCCTTTCCACGGTTCTCTGCTCTGTTTGGGTGATCGGGTTTTCAAGGAATCTGAGAAATGCCTGATTCGCTTCTTCTTCCTGAGAGATCCTCTTCTCTTTCCTCCTCTGCGGCGGCTAGAGAGAGAAAGAGGACGAAAGAGAGCAAGAAGGAAAATTTGGAAAAAGTCCTCCCCTGTACAGCAACTCTCCTCTCTCCCTCTCTTTCCTGTCGTGAAGACGGGAAAAATTTTCCACTGAGAGTGACCGAAAGCTGATTTTATCGAAAGAGGCATCCGTCCACGTGGCCTCTTTTTAAGCTCCATCAAGGCCGTTCAAATTAGTGGGCCGCACTGGATCACTGGGGTTGATGCAATTATCTGTTTTTATGTGGGGTCCAGTTCGGCTCAAAACTGACTCCTGAGTGAACTGTCAGGTTTATCCCTGTCTATTATGATGAGCTGAAAAAAACTGTTAGGAAATGAACATGGTAGCTAACAGAAGATTTTCTAACACAAGAAGTATTAAAATTAGGGGCTGACATTAGTTAGCGGGTTTCTATTTCTATCAGACAGCTGGAATATGAAGTCTGCCTTATCTCTCTGTTCTAATTCTGGGTGTCAGCCTTCATTTATAGATCGGATGGTTTAGCATGCATGCCCAGAGATGTCAATAGATTATGGGTGTGCATCTATCTGATTATTAGATTAGAAGTTTTTACTTCATGGGAAGAATGGATAAAGAAGCTGTTTCCCAATTAAGGAGGGATTCCGAATTCTAATTAATGTAGTACAATAGGGATTTTAAAATCTAGCATTCACTAGTGAATTAAATATCAAGAAAATCTACGATTAAGTTGCCATCAAACTTTAAGGCCATCGAATCAAGAGCTAAGATAATCTAATAGAATTGATTTTCAAGACTTCCTATTGTTCATAAGGAGACCTTTCTATATACCGTCCTTCGACTGATAATCTTAAATTGAAGTGGACCCTACGAGTTAGATTGCATATAAGCCATATGAAGCTTGCTTGTAGGAGAATGTTCTTTAATATTGTTTTTCATGCCACAAAGGAAAAATTTTCAATGATAGTAAGTCCCAAGTACACCTCACCCTAGAAGTGAAGAGTTGAAAGATCGATTTTAGTGAATGAACTATCCATTTAGTGAATTTTAATTATAAACTGTTAAGTTATATCAAATGTTAAATTAGCAGGTGAAACATTAAGTCTGAAAAAAAAAAAAGAAAAAAGCTTACAAACCATTAAAATTTGACATGAATAACTTTGATATCTAGACAAGTGAACATTTAGTTCCATACGTGTTGATGAATGATAAAAAAATTAGTAGATTATGGCCCTCAATAAGTGAAACTTACAATTAAGTATTTATATATACTTGGAATTTTTATCAGGAAACATGGCTTAAACACTTGATTAAAATGTTAATGGTGAAATCATAAATATTAGTTCATAGTGCTTTTTGTATAAAAAATACATGGCATAAATTTATTAAAACACCCATATGTCTCGATATCTTGAGTCACAATATGTGTATCACAATGTTGCAACTTCTATACCAAAGTCGAAAAGCTCCCCAATTCATATCATATGGATGAAGGATTGAGTCAAATACATGATAGAATCGGCTGAGTATTCTCATTTTAATAAGCTGTTTGCGCTCAAAACCATATTTGATTGATATATTTGATTTTAAATAATTAGTATTTATTTCAAAGTAATTATACACACTGTTTGGAGTTAGACAATTTAAAAATGACAGCCCAAAGGTAAATTGAAACTCACATTTGATATTTTATATTCCATGTTTAGATTAACAAATTATGTAATATGTAATATGTTATATAAATTTATTAATTTGAATTGATTATCAACGCATGTAAATAAAAGTATATTTATATTTTATAAGTATTTAATTTTTTGAGAATTTTACTAAAAAATTCTCTTAGAGTCCAAAATATTATCTTAGCGTCCCAATATACCAAAAAAGTACTTTAAAAATATGATTCTACTATAGTAGTCTCAAGGGTCCTATTTTATCTAAGTTTTTTAAATTTGAGTTGGGTGGAAATATCCCTACTCACTCATGTACATGAGTAAGGATATCCCCACTCATTTCCTTCTCCTTCTTTTTCCTCTTCCTTTCTCATCCACTTTGCTCATTTTTTCTTCCTACTTCTTCTTTATCATTCCTCATTTTCTAAACCATTTCCTCAAAGGCGAAAACCTCGAGTCAGCAAGTCCATCCAACCCAATCTCCACTTCACATTAGTTTTTCAAACTACAACCACAGTCACCACTTCTTAGACTCGTCGTGGTCCACGTCTACAACTTCCACACTGAAGGCATCCTCGCCCTCTTATTCGGCTTCTCTTTTTGCTTTGATTTGGCTGGAAAGAGGTTCACAACAAAAATTGGTTTTTCTTGCCTTGATATAAGTCTAAAAAAGGATATGAAAAAATGAGAAATTTTTTTCCTCTTGAATGCCGGTTACAAAAAATGAGTTTTTTATGGAGATTTTAAAATAAAGTTTGGAAAGATGTTTTTTTTTTTCTTAAGATAAGATGGAGTATATGCTACAAAGAAAGGAAGAAGGGGGAAGAAAAAGATTAAGGAAGAAAAAAGAGAGGAGAGAAACAAAGATGAGGAAGAAGAAGAAAACACAAGTTGGTGGGGATATTCTTATTTGTGTACTTGTGAGCAAGCATATCTCAATAACATTAAATTAATTAGGACCTGGGACCAGTTCAGTAGAATCATTTGTGTCGGGTCATCTTCAATGTCGATGTATAAATTTTTTTTTTCTTACTTCTCAACACCTGTATTCGTTTTGCAGATCAATAGTGCCACAAAAAGCAACGTGGCCTATTTTTGCCGCGCAATTGGCAGAGAGGATGCGGAGTCCACTCCTCCTCTAACTTAAAAAACTGAGCTGTAAGAAGCAGAACCACATAATCCCATCTCTCTCATCCATCCAAACTCAAAACCAGAACCCCGATGTTATGAAATGAAACCACACACCAGAAACAGAAAGCCAACAACGAGTAGAGAAGAAGAAGAAGAAGAAGAAGAAGAAGAAGAAGAAGAAGACCCTCCAATTCCAATTCCAATTCCATTACAATGCTGCTGCAACTCCAGCAGCAGCAGCCCATTCATGTCTTCTGGTCGTCGCGTTTGGATCACCACTACCAAATCCCAGTCCAATCTGCCAACAACAGAAGGACGAGGAATCTATCGTTGCACGCACACGCAAACGCACGCATCTCCAGAACCCAAGTGACCCTTTCTTCGTCTTCTTCTTCTTCTTGCCCCCAATTCGTAAAATTGTGGCAGCATAGATGATAGATTTTGGGAACTCCAAGAAAACCCTAAAACTAGGAGAGTACTATCTTAAAACCCTAGGAATTCATTTCCCCATATGAGCTCAACTAATGATAAAGAATTCTCTTAAAACTGAACCACTCATGATAAATGCTCTGCAGTGGGCCTTTCGTTGGATTGATCGCGAGTAAAATGTGTGGTCTGATCAATAAGGCTTCATTTATTGGCCTTCGATCGGACGGCAGAAAACGAAAGAAAATGTTTTGAACTAAATTATGATTCCCATTTGCGAAATTGTTGTTTTCCTTGACCAACAAAAGAAAATTGTTAACCCCAAGTAGCTCCACTGGCCTAGGACCATGGTTTCAAATTGCGCCACCATCCTTGGGCCACTATTAAAAAGGAGAAGTTGTATTTTAAATCAGATGCAGTGCAGCAGTTGTAGTCAATTAGCTTGTGTTTTGACTCTCTCTCTTCTTTTTTCTACCCCATTTGTGGCAAGTGCTTATGTCAAACTTGTGTAATGTTTCCAACTTGTAGAGGATAATGGAAAGAATTTCAGCTAGTGCTGAAGTTGGTGGTGCTGGTGGGGCTTACTCCTATAGTGCTTTGAAGAGACTGGACCAACTATGGCGTAGTCTTTACTCTGCTGAAAGAGGTAAGCACTATATTGTTTATTTAGGGTTTTTGTCCTTGCTGTGATGATTAGAGGTGTTTGAGGTAGGCACTAATGTGTTCCATTTTATGAGTTTCAATTACTCTTAGAAATTTCTTTGCTTATAAGCTTTTCCTTTTGCAGATAACCAAAAAATCCGGGAAGTAGTTACGAGTTTTCCTGGTTCATATAGCCAACTCAATCTGGAAAGCGAAGCAGCCAATAAGTTTGATGTAATAGTTTGTGGTGGAACTTTGGGCATATTTATTGCCGCAGCATTGAGTTTGAAAGGTCTTAAAGTGGGCATTGTTGAAAGGAATCTTCTGAAAGGGGTATATGTTATGTTAGTTATAGACAGTGCTTCATAAAATGCACAACTGCTTGGAAACTTGAGTCCATTATGTTCTATTTTAATATCTAGTCTTCGTCAATCAGAGAGAACAAGAATGGAATATCTCAAAGAAGGAACTTTTAGAATTTGTCCACATTGGCATTCTAGAAGAAGACGACATTGAACAGGCTATTGCAGTGAAGTTTAATCCTGTAAGTTGTTAAATTTTTTGTAGTTTATTTTTTTCGTATTGGAGAAAATGCCAAATTTAAATGAATCATGTTAATTTTTTGTCAATTCACAGAATAGGTGTGGTTTTGAGGGAAAGGGCGATGTTTGGGTCAAAGACATTCTTAATCTTGGTGTTTCGTAAGTTGGATCTATTCAATGATTTCATCATATCATAGTTTCATTTTTTTTTCTTATTTTCTGACTGTAACTTAATGAGATTAGAATCTTAAGTAGATGTGAATGTCATTACCAGGAATCACTATGCCTATTCTTGCTTGTATGTTTAACTTGCTTATATATTGCTCATATGAAAAAAGAGTAGATGCATCACCCTTATTATTACCTTGTATGCATCATTGTTATTTTGTAGATCTGGATCTTTGGGATATGGTCATATTGTTTCCTTAGCACTATGAGGCATGTATTGGGTCACCCACATCACACAGTGACATGCAGCCACCACTTCAAAATGAGTTATTTGCAATGCCTGCTCTTCAGAATACTTAAAAATTTTATAACAGAAAATTATTTTATTTTTCCCTATCTCATTTTATGGCAGGCATTCTGTGTGTGTGCGTGCGCGCGTTTGAGGTCCATTTATCTACTATCACAATGTGTATGTCTGAACTCTTTACAGTGATTAGTAGTCAGAATATACCTCAGTCAGACTTTACAAAATCTGACATTATGCCTTTGAAGCTATGGATGATTCCTATTACGAGACTTACCATAATTAGAGAAGGCCTAATTAGCTACTTGACTCCAGAAGAAAAACAAATACTGAGCGGTCACTGGTGAAGGATGTGTTTTTGCTTATTGAGGGATGTTCTGTGCGGAAGTGATAACAATCCCTTACTGGATTCATCAGCCCCAGTTACAGTAATATCCAACCTGAAGAAGGCACCTTATAGTTACTCCGGAATATACAGAGCAGTTCACCCCTCCACTCTACTCAATTTCTTGGAGGGCTATGCGACGACAAAATTGGTTCTTTCCTTTGGAGATGTCAGAAACAGAGTGATTGAATTCTTCAGCATTTGGAATTTGGAGATTACATGTTCAAAAGCAGGCTCAGTTGCTAAAGGACACAGGGATTTAAAGGCCTGGTGGTGAGATGAATTATAATAAAAATGCTGTGAAAAAGTGGAATCAAGATGCAGCAGATGGAGATCTGAAGCAGCGCAGGAGAAGAAGATTAGCCAACGGGCTAATCTCCAAGCCAAAAGGCTTAGGGATAAGTTGTCTAGGTGCCTCACCAAAGACAAATAAACTCTCTCAACTGAGTACCAATTCCAAATATTATTAGTAGTTGTTTTAGTTGCTTTATTGGTCATAGGTTCAATAGCTGGCCAATCATGAATCTGGCCTGTATCAAGATCTCATGTGGAACGTTAGAGGCCTGAGAAACAAGAAAAAGATGAGGTTTATCAAGGATTGTGTAAATGGTATATATGCAGAATCATTTGCTTGCACAAGACAAAGGAGGAGACAGAACCATCTGATTGAGATTTTTGTGGCCCAAGAGAACAGAAATATAGCTGCATTTACCTTGGTTGGAATTTGGGTTGAATAATTGTGATTTGCAACACTGCTGTCTTGTAATGCAGTACAAGGCATGAAATGATCCATTCTTTCTCACTTTTTTTTCATGATGGATGATGATTTAATGTTCATGTACTGCAGTCTATGGTCTGAACAGCTGTGACTTGCGATGTGCCCTAATTTCTGGGGTGAATTGGACCATGCCCTTGATCTTGTTGATATTCAATGGGTGACAGAAGCTAAGGACCAATTAGGCTTCATATTGAATTATCAATTATTATTCTATCCTTAATTTGATTTTTCAGTGGTTACTTTTAATGGTTTTATTTTAGAACCTAATTAACTCTAATTTGATGGAAATATGGAAATTTGTCGTTTGTGATATAGTATCGTGGTTTCTGTGTGATGTATCTTTCTACTAGGGAATTTTTTATTATGAAAGAAATATCCGACGGTAGAACTTTTTATTACATCACCAAGAAAATAATCTCTTGTAATGTTTTCGTTTCCCCATCAGACCAGCTACACTTTTAGAGGTCATGAAGAAACGGTTTATTGCTCTTGGCGGAGTCATCTTCGAGGGTTACAGCGTGTCTAGCATATTCATCTATGATGATGCAGCGGTATGCTTACTGAATATTTAGCATTGATATTGTGAACTTTGTTCAGTCACTCAAGGTCGCTGCTGAATTCCGTGAAGTTATAAAATGAATGTGAATTTTTCTTAGTTGAATTAAGAAGGAACCTTTGGATCTAATGCAAAAATGGTTTCTTCACAAGTTCAAAACTATTGAAAACTTAATGCCATATAAAAATTGCACAGCTTCTCTAAAGATTTCAAGTAACCTCTGATAGAATGAAGGGTTTTTCTTGGTGTTCCAGCTTTTGACATATGTGTGGATAATTGGAATTTTACTTACCTTTGCTGCCCTTACTGCAAAATATTATACTCCATTTAGAGTTCCCCCACCTTGATGGCCACAAAAGGAACCATTCATTTTTCTTCTGGAAGACAGAAGGAACCGTCCTATGTACCAATGGTTGTGCCCATCACCTTAGTGGTTGTGTACTTGTCTTAATTTTTAAACTTTGCATATTTTGACATAAATAACCCAGAAAGTGAGAGTTGATTTGGTGTTTTGCTCTCCTTGTTTTTAATTATTCACTGATATCATATAGCAATTCAGCATTTAGATGATGCATTCAACCATCAGACTTGGAGGAAAATTCAGCGTTGCATAACTCCAAATTTTCTTTTCTGAATAATATTAAAGCTGTCTCTGCTTAGATGTTACAGATTTTTTTTTTTTTAATTTGGACCTAATACAATGGCTTTCCTATCCAACTATCCAGATTATTCTGATGCTGTTATGTTAGTGGGAGTGGAATATTTTACTGGTGTGAATAGTACTCTCTTGCTCTTTAGGTACTGCAATTCACTGATGGAAAGGTCCTCTCGTCAAATCTCATTGTTGATGCAATGGGCAATTTCTCCCCTGTGGTGAAACAAGTTAAGTTTTTTTTTTAGTGATTATCCATCACTAACATATGCATACATATTAACAGAGTTGTATTGTTCTAGATTCAACACCTTCTAGGTGATTTCACACCAACAATGCATACAGGTGATTATGCATTTTCAAATCCATGTTTAACCTCTTGCATATTAGAATATCCTTGCTTTTTTTAATTAAATAAAAAAGGATAATTTTGTGATTTCACAAATTTCTTAATTTTCGATAAAAATACTTGACGTTGGTTTTAGTGATTTCACAATTTTCTTAATTTACAATAAGAAATAGTTGACGTCAGTCATGTCAAATTGTCTTATTATACTATTCTTCTTTTAGATGAGATGTCTAAATTAACCTTATAGTTTTTCTATCAAAATATTAGAAGTCAAAGCGCATGCATTTTTTTTCCATCAAAGTGGGGATGATGTTAGGTAGTTGGCACCTGAGTGCACATGCAAATGCACACCCATGAACTTTTGCTGAATGATTTCAACTTTGTGTGTTCTTTTATTAGTCCACACAGGGTTTTCTAAATTGTTAATTATGTTTATGTAGATAAGATCAGGTCGAAAACCAGATGGTGTTTGCCTTGTTGTTGGTTCTTGTTCTCGTGGTTTCAAAGATAACTTGACAAGTGATGTTATTTTTAGCAACAAATCTGTGAAGAAGGTTGGAGGTTCAGAACTTCAGTTCTTTTGGGAGGTAATTTGATTTCATTTGGCATACCTTAACTTTTCAATTTATTTAGAGAATTTCTTTTTATCTGGGAAATTTGAGTTCTGTGCCTATGTGCTCATAACAACTTTCAAATATATGGAGTAAGCAAGTTAAAGTATGGTCTATAGACAAAGGGCTTAGATGTCTGATTACACAAATGAGTTCAAGAGATATTCATCAATTAGTTTCCATTGCCAGTTTTGTGTCCCTTCTCCCTACATGTCTTAAAGTTTTCTTGTAATAACTAAGAGAAGGCTGCAAAGTGCCACTTTTAATGTCCATCCTTTTTTTTTCCAGTTCAATGTCATGTAAATTTTATGCCTCTGTAAGTCTGAGGAAAAACAGGGGGAAAAATACATTATGCATCTTTGATGGAAGCATATCAGTGTCTCATATTTAAAAAATATGACTTGTCTAGTATAAAAGTAGTGGTCAGAATAGTTTACTAATTCTCAAGACCTGCAATTGGGAACCATTGAACCAAATATTCATCCTTTGGGCAAGAAAAAGCATGAAAAGAAGTCTATGAATCAATGTCAATTCAAATACAAACAAGAATCTGGTCTTTACACTTGCTAGAATTTTGTTTTCCTGAGCATATGCCAATTACTTTACAGGCTTTTCCTGCTGCCTCTGGTCCGACAGACCGAACTACTTATATGTTCACTTATGTTAGTCCTCAGCCGAGATGCCCAACATTGGAAGATTTATTCGAAGATTACTGGGATCTAATGCCATCTTATCAGGTTTGTATGGTCTTTCTGGGAAGAGAAAAGAAATGTGTTTCATTTCTTACAGTTTGTATTGTAGTCATGCTGAGTATTATAATGTACAATAATATATTTAATAAGATAATGTTATTTGGTAGACTAATGCATCAAGTTTTCCCTTCTAAATTTTCTCAATTTATTATTATTATTTCTCCCATTCCCCTATCTTCTTTCTCCATGTCTGATATTTGAACCCCATGTGAAGGACACTCACTGCCTTTTGCTAAATCTCAAATCTTCCACCCCATGCTTCATGCAGAAATCAAACTTTTCTTCCTCCATCACATCCACAGTGCTTCTAGTAACTTTTTGCCATTGATCTACTTTTGATTTTGAATCTAGCTTTCAGAGGAATGTCTTTTTTGTAAGAATTTTTTCTGGAATATATTCCTATGTGAGTGTCCTCCAATTCTATGCTTTTTTCCAATGGCTGGAGCTAGCATTGAACAGCTAACACCTGCATAAGGGGATCTATTCTGGACAAGAAGCCAGTGGAGATACTTTATTTTCATGCTCTAACCATTTAGAGACCACATATTGCTTATGTTTGCAAAAGAGCTAAATTGTATGTTACATCTAAACAAATGAAGTCGAGAGTGTTTTTTTTTCTAGTGGATCTTTTAGACTGCTGTTGGTTTGGCCCTTATGTTTACTTGGGTCCATTGATTTCTGCTCCTTTAAGTTTCTAATCAAACTGCACTTCCTTCGGGGGGTTAAAAACAGAGCAAAGTTGTATGTTGCAGCTAAACAAATGAAGTAGAAGAGTATCTATTCCTGAGTCCTAATTCAGGAACCTTGTATATAAAGTAGAAGGGTATGAGTATCTATTCCTATGGGTATTTACTCATATTATTCTTAAATGGATGGGTTGGCTTATCTTTCTCCCATCTATCTGTTATTTTATTTTTGAGAAGGCTACCTTTCTATTGTTTCTTTATGATAATTGTGTAAAAGATTGTCAAGACACAATCAGGCTAGTTCAAAGTAAGTTCTGATATTTCACATTACTTGTGTTGCCAGTAAATGTTTTGACTACAGGTACTGAAATGCTTACTTGAACTGAACCACCAAATTAGTCTGTAAAAAACAAGGCTATTCCAGTTTGTTCAATTTCATTTCTTTATTGCAAGGATCAACATATTGAGGAAAGGTTAATCCATAGCTTTGATTAGGAGTTCTATCAAGACAGGTGCTTAGATTGACAGTTACTATTGCCAGATATTGACCAGATAAGGGTGGAGAGTGGAGGCACAAACTTTGATCTTTTGTTTAAAGATCAGATCAACAGATTTATGAGGAGCTTTTCAATTTAGGGCCTCTTATATTTTTTTTACTGAACTTGCCTCCATGGAACCTCTCTCTCTCTCTCTCTCTCTCTCTCTCTCTCTCACACACACACACACACACACTTAAAATACCCCTGAAAATTGTATATATATATATTTTATTTCTTTCATTAGTCACAAGGCGTCAAATTATTTCAACCTCAATGTAAATCCTTTAAATTTTCTATTTCAGTTTATATAGAATAAAACTAAATATGGTAATTTTGGCATCCCAGATTTTCTGTTGATATCATCATACAATTCTTAAAACGAAGTGTTCTTGTCTTTTTTAGGGAGTTTTGCTTGATGAATTGGAAATACTTAGAGTTGTCTTTGGCATATTCCCTACATACAGTGACAGGTACAAGATGCAGCGGTTACATTTACTAATGAAATTTTTGTAATTGTATTTATCATCTCAGCCTTAATAAGAATGGTCACTATTACATGATGCAATGTGGGAACCCTTGTATCATTGTTTGAAGCATTCTCTTTGGCACTGATTATCTAGTGTAGGAAGTTTGTGTTGCATATATCAACTGATTCAGTCCAGAAAACCAAAGCCTTGAATAATTTTAGGAGAAGGAATTGGAAAGATTTTGTGCTGTTTAGATTTGAATGGTATAGTAACACCCATTCTAACACTAATGCCTACAATTAACCAAACTAACCCATCCAGGGACATGAATTAGGTGAAGACTTTTCATGGAATACAGGTGTCCGCCACCTACAGACAAATTCATCTCTTCATTGTTGTAGTATGGGATAATCCTATTAAGTACTAAGTTTGCTGCACCTTTAATGCTTAGGCATTTTGGGTGTATTGGTTAGCAACTTGAGATAGTCAACACCTCTTAGGTTCAATTCTACACAAGGCAAAAAAGGTCTCACGCATTGTCTTGTGTGTGGGCGCATGTGGGTTTGGCAAAAAGGCTCCATGCTGCGTTGTGTGCGGGTGTGTGCTTTAAATTTGGGTGGTGTCCAGCTGAGGGGTGTGTTAAGTAGTTAGTTTGCCACACCTTTAACACCTGGGCATTTTGGGTGTATTGATTAGCAATTTTAGATGTCAGGACCCTTAGATATACATTGTTCTGTCGTTCACTAACAACTCGAGTTTTTAGTGTTTCTGGTTATTAACATTGTATTCGAGCTAGGGGTCATGTGTTTGAATCCCTGGGGACATGTTTCTATTCATATTGGTCATTTGGCGTATTTCTAACCATGTGTGGAGCCCCTCATTTGGCATTTTTCTGTCCACGTGCAGAGTCCCACACATGAGGGGAGGCTATTAGGACCCATTGATATACATTGTTTTGTCATTCACTAACAGCTCGAGCTTTTGATGTTTTTGGTTATTTACAATTCCCACTATTCGATCTTGCCCCTTGTTTTGCTATCTTTCTTGTTTGAATATGTTTTTTTCAAAGTTCTTCTTGATTAATTAGTCCATTTATACTTGTCATATATTTACTGTGGGACTGTTTTGATATGATGGCATTCAGGCCTGCATTATTGTGTGGAGCCAAATGTTGAGAGACAAAAAAGAAGAAAAAGTACAGATGAGGATGCTAAATGTGTGAAGTAGGAAGAATGAAACTAGAAACAAGTGTGTTGGTGGAATTCGAATGGTGTATCCAATACAATGGACATTGGACAATAAGGGAATATAATCATTAGTTTCTTCAGACTTCCTACTTTGTAGCCAATTATAATCAAGCCTCCTCTTTTAGACTCTTAACAACAAAAAACCTATTGACAAATCAACTTATTAATATACCAGGAGTGCTAATAAAAACAAGACTCTAAAAATGTATGGATGGGCCTGGGCTTGGCCCCAATGGACTTTGGACCCATCTTGATGGGCCTGTTCATGGACATAACCAGCATCATTTGTTCTTACACATCGAGAGATGAACTGGAAGTTATAGATCAATGGATCTGAGGTAGGTCCACCAAACCCATGAAAAGGTAGAATAATTTTGGAATCTGCAGAAAATGAACAAGCCACACCACACTGGTTTTATATGGGGTGCCGGACAGAGTATAATCAGTACCTTACTCTGGAATTTATGGTTTGCAGAACAGGGATGACATCTCCCCAAGCTCTACTTAACAATGCAGATGCATCCTTATCCCATGGCAGCCTAATGCATTTTTTCTCTGAAGAGATGTTCATATTTGTATTCTTTTTCCCTTTGCACCTTCCACTTCTTTCATGCCCTTGGCCTAGTTGCTGTCATGTTCCATTTTTTATAATTTAACTCTTTAACCAGTCAAGGATACAACAAGCATGCTTCTTATGGGATGCTCAAACTGATGTCACCACGACATGATAAATGTAGGACAGTGGTGTCTGGTGAATCTTATTTTTTGAAATTTGGTAACTTAAATACTCAATAGTCACTTGAAATGGCCATGCGCCTTCTCTCTGAACCGAAATATTTAGTTTACAGTGATAAAAACGTTTACACTCGGAATTATCAAGGTCGCAAGCGTCATTGTTCTCTAGTTTCTTCATGCATTGTAGAACAACATATACTGATACCTTTGTTGGCAAATTGCATATCAAAGTCGAGATCACTTTCTACTATTTTGTAGCTAAAAATTACAACATCAAATCTGAAATTGTTCTTTTCTTAATGGCGACGATGAACTTCTCAACAGTCCACTGCCAGCAGCTTTTAATCGCATTATCCAGGTCTTGTTGCATTCCAACTATCAGTCGCTTTATGAAATTGCACATCAAATACTATCAGTAACTCATTTTGAGCAGGTTGGCGATGCCAGTGGCATACAATCACCAGTTTCATTTGGTGGTTTTGGGAGCATGACTCGGCACCTTAGCAGGTTGTCAACTGGTATGTTTAGTTGATGTTTTATATGGTAGTTCAAAAGTCATAATTTTCAAATGTTAAATGTATCAGTTATAGTGATAGCTAGTCAATTGTGGAGTTGACTTGTAACATTCCCAGTTGATCCAAGTCAAGCATATCACCCCCATTAATTTTGACTTGAGTAAGTCTTCTTATAGGAGCAGAAATACATGAACTGTCCAAAATATTCACTGATCCTGTTCTGGACATTTTCCATGATAAAAAAGGAAAGAAATGTTTAAAACCCTATCCTAGTAAAGAGATCGGTTCTTATTTCTAACTCAAACCTTAACCCATCTTCCTCTTCTCTTTTTGTCTGTTAGCATTAGCCTACACAAATGTCTTGAAGGAGTTTAAGTTAGATGGAAACTCTCTCTTTCTCTCTCTCTGCGCGCTCATGTGGTCGCGTGTGTATATTGTGATGCATTTTGGAGTTATTGGAAACATGGGTAGAAATAGGTTTGGTTTGGAAAAGTATAACTCAAAAAGCTGACCCAGATGGATGGGATAGGACTTTGATGATGACGACGATGACAATGATAATGATGTATAGTAGGAATTTTCAGGAATGGCCAGTCCATCCCGTGGGGTCCACCTGGTCCCCGGTGATCAATCTAATCCCCTCTCTCTCCGCACTAATTTCCACCAGCAGAAATTTTTAAGCCCCCATTTGATCATGCAAATTTTTTATTTTTGGAATGGTAAGATCATGCAAAAATGGACACTCATTTATCCAAGGATTAGATGACTTTGGCCTTGAGGCCCTCAAAACAGTACCCAATAACCCATCAACCTCTCCTCTTCCCAAATGATTGTCACACTTCCAAGTGGGGCCCTTGAGCTGGAAATTTGTTAGTTAGGAACTGTTTGGTCATTCGTAAAAATGCCTCTTTATGTGTATGCATATATATTATATATGAATATGTATTGCATTTGGATGTATAATTTTGTCTCCAACTAGCTACTGTATCCTCTCTCTTTTATCATGTTTTCAATTTTTACTTTAAAATTTATAAATTTGATGAATATAAATGCTATGTCTCAGTGTTGGGTAGCTGTGAAGCATGCATTGTTTTCTATGTATCTGTTTACCTAGTGTGGTTGGACTTTTGGAGTCACTTAATCTTTCTCCGTACTTCTCAAGTCAGAGTTTAGTATTTGATACATGCATTAGTAAGCAAAACATAGCTGCAGTTTATGATGAGTCATTAATCATTATACCTGCATGGTCATCAATCACTGTTCTTGTGTGAAGGTATACCAAAAGTTCTTCAACTTCTTTCATTCTCACACCCTATTTATGCTGTTTTTATAAGTTCTTAATCTTAGATTACAAAATAATTTACCACCTTTATACTAGACTTTACTTGTTGGGCCACCAAGTTGAGTTAGTCATAAGTCGGCTTGTTATGGTTTTAGTTCTTCCTATGAAAATGCAATAGTACTGAAAGTACAAAACAGTCTTGCTTCATATTTACCAAAAAAAAAAAAAGGCTTTTTTATACCCCATTGTCAAATTTTGTTAGTAAAATTGCTTTGATGCTAGTAGGATGAGTGGGATGCAGGTTGTTCTCTAGTCAGGAATGTCTTTGATGCCCCACTTTTGTGACTTGAATTGGAAACGAAACCAGAATGCAGGTGCTGCTGTATGAGTCCTTGCAAACTAATTCCCATCTTCTTTTTTCGAGGATCAAGGAATATATGAAGCAGTCACTGGCAATTTCCTAGACTCCTACAGTTTGTCCCTGCTAAATCCTTACATGGTTGGTGTTTTCTGGCCACAAATGATTTCATGGGTTCTTCTTTAGTAGAAGGAAGCTCAACAGAGCTGTGTTTTGCAGCCGAACTTAAGTGCATCATGGTTGTTTCAAAGAGCAATGTCAGCACGGTCAGATGGTAATGTCTCACCAAATTTCATCAACGAGCTTCTTTATGTTAATTTCCTATGTATGCAGGTAGAGTCTTGATGGTTATTATTTATCAACATATTTTTGTTTAGTAGCTCTTTTCAACTTGCTTATGTTCTTTGTAAATATTTTGTTAAATGATCTTCAGAGGCTTGGGGATCCTGTTATTCGCCCATTTCTCCAGGTCTGATAGCAAACCTTGCAGCCAATGTATCATGATGTCATTGTTATTTTTTTTTCTCTCTCCTCCATATGAAATGAGTTGTTTTTTCCCTATTGTTGGATTTAATTTGAAAGCTTGGACCATATTAATCTTCCAATGAGCTTAGTAGTACTTGCCCTTTTTGATAGTACATTTTGTTGTGGCAGGATGTCATACAATTTGGGCCTCTCGTGAAGACTTTGGGCTTAGTAATGTTAACACAACCACAAATCCTTCCATCAATATTCAAACAGGTAGAATGTTCGAGCATTTTGATTCCAACAATATTCAAAAATTAGTTAACATTAAAAAAAAAAAGCTTTTCCATGTTTGAAACTCTGTATTTCCCAATCTATATCCTCTAGTAATCATTTTCTAGTATTTGTTTTGTCATATCTCCTGATTCTTTATCAATAGTAAGTTCCCAATTGAAAACCTCTTTTAAATAATCATTTTCTAGAATTTATTTTGTCATATCTCCTGATTTTTTTCAGTGGTAAGTAGTGTTACCCTCTTTGTCTTATTGGCACTATGGAAAAAAGGTTGATTCTAGTTTGCAAACAACAAAACTCTTGTGTATCATCCAAGGTAGAAACAGTTTAAGCATGCCAATTTGTATTTTGTACTTTACAAATTGTGGCCTTATTGTAAAAGGAATAAGTTATGAAACATTGAAACACATTGATCAGAATATCATCATTATTCATATGGTCGCATCAGATGGATGGTGTGAAAACAATGCCGAATGGTAATTTAAGGATTAGTTTTAAAATTATGTTTTATTTATACTAAATGTAATGTTGGTGCTCATGCTTCTTCAGGTTGGAATTAATGTGATTCTTGATTGGTCTATTCATTTCATCATGCTGGGTTACTATACATTCCTTTCAACCTTCATCGACCCCTTCTTAAGGTAAATAAATGTTCTGTTGTTGTTTCTTTCAGGCCTTATTTGAAACATCGCACTAAATGGAATTTGTAAATCTTCCTTGACAACTGACACAGAATAAGGGGGCTTGGTACCCTCTTACATTGTCCTGTGAAATACAGAAAAGGTGGAAAACCTCTCTGGCTTCTTTTTCCATCATTGCATGTGCTGAACATACTAAATTTTTTTGATAGTGGGTAGCTTGCACTTTCCCTCATATCCTGTACCAGACGTGCCCTTGCTGACAGCAATTGCTGCCTATTATTTTTGGGCACCCCAGCCTAGGGGGCTGCCATTCAGTTGAGATCCTTTGAAGGACATGTACCTCATCTGGAAAAAGATCTTTTTAGGGGACGTGTGTCCTAAATCCTAATTATACCATTCATCTTTTGCAAGGCCATGGATAACCGCCCTTCCAGACAAGACTAAGTATGAGTGGAGACGGCATTTGGAGGCTTGGAAGTATGGTGCTGGTTTAGACTACAAGTAATGCGAACAAAGCATGCATCCTTCTAAGATAACTTTGATTTTCGTGCAACATTGTTTCATATATTTTATTCCTTTGTATGCTCTGTAAATGTATGGATTACGACCCAGCCAACATGGTATAGCATTTTTGTGGAAGCTACTGTATTTTCCAAGCAGAAAAGATAAAAAGTAAAATGATGCAAGTAGAGGTCTAAGATCCCCTTCAAATAAGGGGTAAAAGGCTCTTAATTCAGAGTCAGTGGTTGGTGTTGAACTGTTGATACAGTTCATGTTGTTAGATCTTTTTCCTAGCTGTGAAGGGGCTTAGTTATGGTTACCTTTTCTTTTTCTTTTTACTTTTTCCCCCTCTAATGAATACGACTTTCACACAGACGGCATAGATTTTATATGATATCTGAACCAATCATCTGAAACACCCTTTCCTTGTTGCCTTGGCAAGCTACTCTATATAGATCACAACAATCTGACAATTCAACGATTGACGTGCTCTCTACTTGCCCAGTGGATTGCTTCCTACCATGTCAACATAGCACGCACAAGATGTAATGACCCATTGTAATAGAAGTAACGATCCTTAAAAGATGACAGTACTAAAAAAATCTTCCCTGCAAACCAACCTGCAGATATGCCTGCAATTACTGTCTTCAAATCCTTTGTACATATCAAATTAACATACTGGTCGACACATTGGCAGAGATTGACCACAAACAGGTTGAGTGTTGGTTTCAGGAGGGTGCATAAGTATGTCCACAGGCAACTTCATTGACAGTTTTCGTTTGTCCTCAGCAATTTCATGTGGAAACCTTGCTTGCCCTTGTATCAATGGTGAGATCAACCTTGGGGGTGTTTGTTTGGAGGAATTTCTTAAGTGAATTCTATCTGTTGGGGATTTCTGAAAGCAATGGCAGTTGCTGTTTATAGAGCATCTGGAATTCCTGTTTGATTGCTAAAACTACAAATTCCGGCAATTAGTGTGCTTAAAATGTACTGGAGGATTTGGGAAACCTGTTGAGGGACCACATTTGGAGAATCAGAACTCTCCCCGCCAACAGTTCTCTGAATTCCAACAAACAAACAGGCTCTTAGGTACAATAGTCTTTCAAGATCTAATGCGGTTGTTGAAGATTTAGGTGGTCTTTTTTGTCAAATCTGGTTAGTTATGCTGGTAGTGTCTGAGTGAGTAGTTTGTACTCTTTTTTCTGTCTTTGCTTTTGTTTGTGTTTCATAAAAAAAAAAAAAATAATAATAATAATAAATTCTACAATAGCTGTATACAACACACAACAGTAAAAAATCTATCCATTTATGCACGAGCAAGCAACACTAATTATTCTGCAGTCAATGTACCTCTAATCTACATACACACATCAGTAGCAACATGCACTTAGTTGGGCGTCTTCAGACCTAATTGTTTTGAAAGCTCCCTGATGATAATAGGCTTCTCTTTTGCTTCTTCCTCCCCTTTATAATGCCATTTCCTTGACATTTGTTCTGCCTGTAATTGAAAACCTTGTTAGTTTGATAAGAAACTCAAGTGTAAGCCACTCAATACATCTATCTTGTTAGCTTACCCAATCTCGGAGTGGACCCACTTGCTCCCTAATAGCCTCAAATCTGGGCTGAAGCAACTCCCTTCCCTTGGTTCTGACATCGTCACTCTGTCAAAAAAACTTGATGTATAGTCATAACAGCTAAAACTGTGACTAGCCTGATAACTCAGAGAGTAAGAAAGAAAAAGAAAGTTTTTATGAATTTCCAGAAAAAAAATGTGTTTTTGTATTGTTTGATTAATGACCAAGAATCTCAAAAGAGGCTTATCCAATGACAAAATTGTAGAACACAAAAATCAAGTCTGTTTTACTTACATTGTGCATTTGTAACTTGGATGCTGTGAACATGAATGTCACAGTGGCTCCTCCAAAGACCGCTGTGGTGGCAATGGCAAGTGACTTTCCTACTGCAAGGTGCAAAGTATGTTGTGGTATAAAACTTTGTGAAATTTTCCATTATTACATAATAGGAAAGCAATTTGCTAATGAAAATAAAATGAGAAAGCACATCATTGATTTAGAAATCATGGGTATTCTAATAAATATCATTTAGCCTAATAAATATCATTTAGCCATGACATAATGGTCAAGTGACGGCATCAATTTCCAATTGCTCTCTAGTTAAACATAATAAAATGAGTATGTGGCCATTTAATATTTAATGTTCGCAATCATGCTGTAAAATTATTCATTATTGTCGTCATTTTAGTTTTATCCTATTGATGGACTTAATGTGTTCTACAACTGTCTTGCCAATGAGTGGGGTACTAAATGGCCATCAATTCATCACCTTAGTTTAGCTTCTTAAATATGTCTTAGAATTTACGGTTTTCTTCTTCCTTTTTAAACCTACTCAGCACACTAGTTATGCTTCTGGTCATCGGATCGAGCAAGATGCCCCTTGCGGCCATTGTCATACGGAAAGTCAGCTCTAATCTCATCAGATTTTCATATTGAATTTGGTTCAGTTTTTTGAAATCCTGGCCAGATGATTGCCATATAAATCTCATGCGTTCTTATTTGCACTCCATGTCAAAAAGGAAAAGCTAATGATTTCATTAATGGACGACCTAAGGTCCAAAACTTTTCATGGACAAATAAGAGCCTCTTTCAATTTTGAAAATATCCAATATTGAGAAAATGTTACTTATCAATTCAGGGGTAATTAGATAGTAAAAAATAAAAATATAAACTGTATGGTATAGTTGCTTTGCATTTATGGAGCTCGGGTTTCCTAAGATTAAGATACGAGCCTCTAAGGATTTGTGGCTAGAAAACGAATGAGGTCCAATGGTGGAGACATTTCCTGAGTAATAAGTATTAAAATTGGTATCAGTTGCCTTGGTCAGTCAAAATATATGTAGAGCGTTTTATTTTGGGAGAATTGTCTATATAGATGCCAATCATTTTGAAAAGCGAAGGCAAGGAATGGAAGGATCTCAATAAGACTTAAGGGCCTGTAAAACATCTTACCCTCTTTATTTATGGCCCTCAAAATTAATGGTTTAAGACGACTTCACTTTTGGGATGCCAGTAAAATGGTAATATGGTATGACTACCAAATTCTGAGCTTGTGGTAATTCAATGGACAGTCGTGGGAAAGTTGGAGGTATTTTAACTTATCCTAATCTGATGATAGAAAAAGAAGAGGTAGAGCAGACAATAAGCTGCCGAACCGCCCAATAATTTTTATTAATCTGGATATAATATATATATATATATATATGTTCAAGATTTCCATCTGGGAGTCACTGCACTTATTGGGTACAGCTTTTCCATTCCGCACTTATTGGGTACAGCTTTTCTATTCCTACTTTTAAATCACACGCTCTTTGCACGAGGGATTGAAAATTCTACACCACAATGAAATAAATTTTCAGAAGTAAATCTCTTAAACGTGTAAATGGAGCTGCATTGGCCCAATTAGGTTCCATGTAATGCAGTCCGCTCCAAGGACAAAAATTCTCCATGCTGGAAAGGCCAGATATATCTCAAGGCTCAAGTAAACCAAAAACAGATAAAATAGTAAGAACAAAGGAGTAATATGCAACGAGTAAAAGCTCAAATTCATCAAGTAAAACCTAGCTACGTACTCTGTGATAAACCTTCCTCCGCTGCTTTGACCTTCTTGGAGTCGATATGCGTCTGCCTGCTGCTCTCCCACCTCAACTCATTAGCAGTAGATGCTATGACCGAGTTCTCTTCATTCGGTAAATTCCACCTGCACTTTTCACATTCACACATTCTCATAACAAAACGATTCTAACTGACTACTATCTTATCCATCTAAAAAGTGAAAACACCCACTAGTTAATCTCAACTTGCTAATCAATACACTTAAAATGCCCAGATATTAAAAGGTGCCGCAAACTAACTACTAAATAAGTCAAGTGTAAAAAAAAAAAAAAAAAAGAAACCACCATGCGCATACCTTTTGGAGCCAAATGTGACCTGAGGCAGGCAAAGAACCTCGCGTAGAGGGTTATGGGCGTCATACAAAGGAGGACGAGAAGAAGAAGAAGAAGAAGAAGAAGAAGCCTTCCATTGTGAAGCAGTGGAGACGGTTGGAAGGGAAGGGTTTTGGTAGTGGAAGGCCTTGATGGGAATGGAATGTCGAAGAATCTCAGGAAGAACATCAGCTTGTGCTTCTTCTTCTTCGTGCTTTTTCCTTTGTTTCAAGCTAGTGTTGGAAGGAGGAGAGGGCTTCTTCTTCTTCTCGGAGAGGCGACCCAACGCATGCTTCGATTCCTGAAGGAAGTAGGCGCTCTCAGTGGCTGCTAATCTTCCTGCAATGAAATTCATCTTTGTCTCTCTCTTGTATTAAGGTCAACGTCAGCAGTAGTAGTAATGACAATAACAAGCTCAGCTCTATGCGGTTTTGCACTGTTATTCTTTTCATTTGCTTTTAGTTTCACCACGTCCCTATTTATTAAGAGAGATTGGATAAGTCCACTTGGTCGGGTGCACCCCACTCAAAGTTGAAGGTTTTCCTTATATGTGGATGACTTGGCCATCAAGTTTGGGATAGTGCTGACGTGGGGCCCGTTTAGATCCGCCGTACCTTACTTGACCTGACCGGCAAGTTTTGGTCAAGATTGTCAAAACATGGTTGGCTGCAGTTATTCATTAAAAAAAAAAAAACGGAAGTAGGTTTTTAAAGGAGAAATGATATAGGTCCAATCGGTTGGTGCAACCCATTTTGTGGCGCCACTGCAGCCATGTATATGGGTAGGAATCAGGATTCTAAATATCAGCCGATACCGGTCCGTATCGGCCGATACGAACCGGTATCGGTCGATACCGGTCCGATATTTTGCATATTATCGGTATCGGTGTAATATCGCCAAAATCTCGCGATATATCGGCCGCTTTTCCAAATTATCGGCAGAACCGATATATCGGCCGATATTTTGAAAATATCGGCCGATAATATATAGATCGTTTAACCCTAATTTTTCCCCCTTTCTCCTTCTCTTCTCATCCTCCTCTATCCAAAGTCGACCCTCTTGCTGCTCCTCCTCCATTAGCCTCCAAGAGCATCACAAAATTAATTTTTTGGGTGGATTTGGCTTATAAAAGTAAATGAAATACATTTATAAGGTAAGTATATTAAATTTCTTTTTTTTTTAAATATTTGTTAAGTAGGAGCTTAGATATGATCCATGATAATGATTCCACTTGTTTTATGTTATAGATTTACATGTTGTGATTTATGAGTGTGGATCTATTATTTGGTTTTTTAAAATATTAAGATTTTAACATTTATTAAGATTTAGAGTCTTTTAATGTTAAGTATTATTTTTAATTTTATTAGTATGTAAAAACATGATTTTATGAAGCAAGTTTGATAGATTTAGTAGTAGAAGACATAGATCTACAAGATGTGGATATTTTATGTTTATTTATTTTCAGATTTTTAAATATTTTAATATTAAAATAAGATTTTTTGAGGATTTAATCACAAATTTGTTATTTTGTTGTATACTTCATATATGATATGAATATGGTAAGTTTTCATTTTTTTTCAAAACATTATGTAAATACTAAATAGTTTTATATTTTCAAAATTTATTTTCTTGTATGATAATGAAATAATAATTTAATATTTAAAACTAATATTTTGAGGATTTCACTATAATTTTTTTAAAGTAAGCATAATCTTTGTAAACTTCATGTAGGATTACTTTTTTTAATTGTTCTTTAATGTAATTAGTTTTATATTTTTTAATTTATTTTCGGATTTTTTTTAATTTTAGATTAAACTATTATATATTTAGATTTTCATTATAAGTATGATTTCCTAATTTTATATAATCATTGTATATTTCACATATGCTATTTTTTTTTTTATAGTTGCCTAATCATTTATGTGAATATATAACATGTCAACAATTTTTATATTTCTAAATTTATTTTTGGATTGTTAGAACATGGAATTAGAAAAATTAAATAATTAATGTATCATTTAAAATGTACCCTTTTGAGATTCCAATTACTTTTATATGAATGTATTAATTTCTTTGTTTTTATTATATTCTGGATCTTAGTTTAAATGTTATAAACTGTGCCAATCTGTTCTTTTGTTTTGAAGAAGCGAGATTAAAATGGTGCGTGACATTGATCCAGCATGGAACCATTGTGAAGAAGCTGGAAGCAAACACTAGATTAAATGTAATTATTGCCAAAAAATCATAAATGGAGGGATAACTAGATTAAAGCAACACTTGGCTCATAGGCAAGGCCAAGTAGCAAAGTGTCCTCATGTACCACCTAATGTGAAAAAAGAAATGCAAGAGTTGTTGGATGCAGGAAAACAGAAAAAGGTTGTTAGAGAGAAAAGAAAAGAGGAGGAATTTGAAGCATGTAGGGAAGAAGTTTTTGGGTCTCGGGAGGGAGATATTATTTCCTCCGATGATGATGAGGATCCAAATTTAAGCAGGGCTAGAAAAGAAAGTTTGAGGTCACTTCAGGAGGAAGAAGAAAGAAGAAGAATGCAGTATGAGACAGTTATGAGAGGTGGCCAATATGATGAGGGTGGCTCATCTGGATCTAAGAGAGGGGGTTTGCGTCGAGCATTTAGTCAAAGACAACCCCGCCCAGCAGATATTGAGGATGATGATGAACCTCCTACACAGGCACCTCGTAGGCCAAGTGTGGTGGGTCCAATGGATCCATTTGCATATAGAAAACCAACAGCCAAGCAACCAAGCATTGTAAAAGCACTAAAGGGAAAATTTAATAAAGCAAGAGATAATTTGATAAGAGCTACTGGAAAGTTCTTTTTAGATGCAGCTATTCCACCACATAAGGCAAACTCTCCTTATTTTACCACTATGTTAGATGCAGCAGCGGAACATGGCCCCGGTATAAAAGCACCCACCCCATATGAGATTGGTCATCTCTGTGTTAAAAAAGAATATGAGGAGTTACAGCTCTGGGTGGAAACTTTTAAGAGGATTTGGAAAGAAAAGGGCTGCACACTAATGTGTGATGGGTGGACGACCCTCACAAAACGTCATCTCTTGAATTTTCTAGTTTATTGCCCTTTGGGAACAGTTTTTATCAAATCAGTTGATGCAACTGATTATGTTCAAGATGCTAGATACATCAATAAGTTGTTTAATGAAGTGATTAATGATATTGGGGCAGATTGTGTAGTTCAAGTTGTCACCGATAACGCTGCAAACATGAAGAAAGCAGGACTAATGCTTATGCAGCAGAGGCCAAATATTTTTTGGTCACCATGTGCAGCACATTGCATAGATTTAATGTTTGAAGAAATTTCCAAAGGAAAAGTAATGAAACTAGTGATTGAAAAGATGAAGAAAATCACTAATTTTTTCTACCAGTCTTATAGACTTGTTTCGATGATAAAGAAATTTACAAACAATCATGAACTACTACGGCCTGGCATTACTCGATTTGCAACCCACTTCATAGCCATTGAGAGTATTTACAAGTATAGAGGGGGGCTTCTCCAACTCATCAAATCAGATGAATGGCTGAATTCGAAGTGGGGAAAGCGGCCAACTCCCCTAGCAGAAGAAGTATGCAAGACCATTGAGTCCAATAAGATTTGACCTTATGTTAAAAATTGCTTAAATGTTTTTGAGCCTCTAATAAAAGTTCTTCGATTGGTTGATGGTGATGATAAGCCAACTATGGGCTTTTTACATGAGGCCATGGAGAGAGCAAAGATGGCCATTAAAGCAAACTGTAGATATTATACTAAACATTGGCAAATCATCGATTGCCGTTGGGAGCGTCAATTGCATCATGACTTACACACTGCTGGTAAGTGGAGACTGATTTCTTATTGATTTTCATTATTATATTAAATTATTTTTAATACATTACTCATGTAAATTTTTGCATTTAATAGGTTACTTTCTCAATCCACAATTTCGATATGAATCTTTAGATCGAAATATAACTGATGAAATTCGAGTGGGCATGAAAAATGTTATTGAAAGACTAGCAAATGACGCTGATAAAGCTATTAGGGCAACAAACCAAGTAAGTAAATTAAAAAGTAAAGATCTTATATAATGTATGTTGTTTTCTTCAATTTAATTTATATCATTATTCATTCATAAGTCATAATAGTTGATATTGATAATTCTTTTGCTTCTTTATTCTTTAATGCTATTAGATCGATGTATATAATGAAGGAATGGGAAGTTTTGGCACCACCATTGCTCGAAGAGCTGTCACACAAAGATATCCTGGTAAGGATTGTATAATATAAATAGTAAATTATATTTTCATTATTTGAAAATTCAAAAATTGAATGTTTAATATTATTTTCTTTTATTTTCAGCTGAATGGTGGTTAAATTATGGAGAGAGTACTCCAGCATTAAGGACGATCGCAATTAAAGTTCTCAGTCAAACTACATCTTCGTCAAATTGCGAAAGAAATTGGAGCACCTTTGCTTTTATCCACACAAAAGTAAGGAATAAAATCACGATGGATAATTTGAACAAACTGGTCTACATTCACTATAACCTCAAGCTCCGCAGTCGAAATCGAAGAAGAAGAGCATTTGAGGATCAACAAGATTACTTCTGTCCAATTAATTTAGACTATATATTTTCAGCAGAAGATGATTTGTTAGGTGAGTGGCTAGAGGAGGCAGAAGAGCCATTATTAGATGGAGATCCAGAGCTAGCAGAAATGGTTGAGGACTTGACTGGGAAGCAACTTGAGCCAATGAAAGCCTCTGAAAGATTACAAGAGATTAATTTGACACAACAACAGAGGGGTACTACGGTTGATCCTACAGAAGCATGAGGAAAGGAGGTGGGTGAGGAGAGTGAGTCAAGTATCTCTACATCTTCCTCATCAGCAGGAATTCCTCCTGATTCCCCTGGGACTGGCGGTCACTATGGAGATAATGAGCCACCAATGTATGAGACAGTTGAGCATTTTCCTAGTGCTACAGACTTAGATCCCCATCGTGGTTATGTAAGATATGTCTCACAAACTGAGACAGGGATTGGTAGTAGCATCGGTCAAGGAGGAGGGGAAGGTACTTCTGCAGGCAATATGGGACAACAGCAGGCTATGTATGAACCGTATGGATACAATCCTCATTGGCCAACTCAACTGCCTTTAGCTTCACCGTTACAACCGTGGTATGAGCATGGACAAGGAATGATCCAACGTGAACCCCAACAAGCTATTTTTCGTCCTCATAAATTTTTTAATTTAAATTTGGGCCCCCAGTCATCTCAATCTACTGAGGATAGCTCATCATATTATGAAGGGATCTTCGTTCCTCAGCAACAATATCAATATGGCCAAAGGCATGAGAGTGCAATGCAAGAGTTTGGATCATATTATTATAACCCATACCAAAGAAGAAGAAATGATGATGATGATGATATCGAGCCTGGAAGACACTCCACTTGGAATTAGGGTATGTATTGATTCTCTCCAATTGCTTTATGATTTATTTTACTGTCATTATGTCATATGCTATGTTAATATTCATGTTCTTGAATTTTACAACTTGCTTGATAATTGAGTGATAAATTGATGGTTGATGAATGATGAATGATAATTGATGACTGATAAATAATGATTTATATACTATATAAGATACAAGTATAACTTACAAGTGTACAACACTACAAGTCTACAACCACTATATATAAATTAAAAATAAATTGTATTCTCTAAAATTTCATACTAATAGATAGTTCATATTTTATAAGTCATAATTATGGTTTTTATAAAAAAAAATCACAATTTCGGACAAGACAGCGATACAGGATACCATAAGTTAGGGGGACCGATATTTTGATTTATATGTGTTACTAATGAAAAAAAACATTGTTTTCTAGTATTTTCTAATATTTTGGATTTTTTGGATATTTTTTCAATTTTTTTTTGATTAAAAAAAAATTCACACCGCGATGACCGCGACCGATACCGATACCGTATCAATTTTTTGGACCGACCGATACCGCGACCGATACCGCGACCGATACCGCGATTTTTATCCATGCCATTGTGGGACTAATTAGGAGCCTCTATGTCATCAGTGGTAAGACCACTGGTGACCTGCGAGGTTCAAACAGTCACCATGAGATTTTAAATAAGAAGATCTAGACTCGCATGGGTAGTTATTGGTCAGATATGGATAGAGCAATGATGATTACGTGTGACTTGGTGTTCCATGATTACATGGGGATTGGATTTTAACTTGATCAGAGACCTTGAATTGAGAGCATGCATGCCACTTTAGTGGTTGGATTGGACTATTCCAACTTGATCAGAGCCGTTGAATTGAGAGCATACATTCCACTTGAGTGGTTGGATTGGACTATTAATGCAGCTGTTTGCTTTGGAGGCCAGGATCAATCACATTAGATCATCCTATATTTTGTTTTGTTTTTTTTTTTTTTTGACCTTTTTTTAGCCCAGCTAATTAATTTGGGGTTGGAAACTAGGAGAGTACACATACATCCAGGCAGCGGGGGAAAGACCATGGATCGATCTATCAACAGTCGGCTGAGAGTTATGGCTACCGATTACCTGAGTAATTCCTTGTTCTTACTTCTCATCCTACTAGATTATGTAATCAACTCTACAAAGTGGGTTGAACTGCTGTTATAGTGCAATCAGTTGAAACTTGATTACTTAATCTTTAAAATATGTGGTGTGTGATTGGGATCGAAGTTACATAAGCTGGCTTGACTAATGAGAGCTGGACGACTCTCTTTAGTTGATCTAGATGGTGTCAGGATCAGGGTGGTAATGTGTCGGGTATGGCGGGTAACACAGTCTAAACTAAAGTTTACGCATTTTTTTTATAGTGGAATTTGATGCATTTGTTGAGTGTATTAAATACGTTAATCCGAACTCGGCCCAGAAGCAGAAACCCGAGAGGTTCAAAACAAAAACATAGTTAACAAACCAGGTTTTGGGTTGGCGGATTACTGTACAATTTGACAGGTTGACTCAACTGAAAAAGGGCCTTTTTGTTTTTTCGCTGACGGGCCTATTTATTAACTGGGTGAAGTATCAGCCGAATCCGATGACAACGGAAGCTCTTGATTACCAAGTATAGTTTTAGACTGGTTGCTTAAGGTTCTTGACAGGTTGATTGGTTAGGTCAATAATTACGATGGGTGATCCAATTCTCCTATAATATGAAGGCTCCAACCCCTAAAAATTGAGTTTGGAATTTGTTTTAGGTTTCAATTTAGAATAATACTAGTCACACTCCCCATCTCATAACTCATCTCACAACTGTCTTATGTAGCAGTCCTAACTTTATTTGTTTTATTTTAACACTATAGAGATGAAGGAGATGGAGAGTGACACATAGGACAGTTGTGAGATGAGTTGTAACATGAGGAATATGGCTAGCATGACTCTTCAATTTATAAAAGGACCTGGGTTAGGAACCCAATTAGTTACCAATTGATAAACGGGTCTCCGGTTCTAGGTACATATAGGTTTTGACCCGTGGATCTGGACCCGGTGTACAAGTTTTTAATGTTGCAAATTGTGTAGCTCAAACTCAATTTTCATCACACATTTTTTTGTTTAATCCTAAAAGTGGTAGAGTTGATGTACTGATATGAGTTGAATGGTATCCTTATTTTAAGTTAAAAAAAAAGGCAGTCATGACCGATTTTGGAACTAAATCTGGGTCCTCTAGATGGACCCATTTCCAGGATCTAGGCCCTGAATCAGAATCAACAAACCAAATTACGAGTTGAAACCAGAACTGCTATTTAGAAACAAGTCGGGGCTTGGGACTAGTATGGTTTCGACCTAGAATATTCCCATTTGCATCCTTACTTCAAATCCTCATTGTGCACATTTATTAAAATCCTCATTGGTGCATATTTATTAAAGATTATTAAAGTTTAAACCTCTCAAAATAAATATCTCTCCATAAATTTGCCTTCCAATATTAGTGTGCAAAGAACAATCACCTTAGGGCTATAGAAGTCTCCAAGGCAAGCATGTTGCCTAAGCGAGTTATTTTTTTATTTTTTATTTTTACCTTTTCATACAATTGAGTAGATATGAGATTGTTGAGGTAATAACTTTCTCGGCCTTTTGGCGAAGATTGTTGATGTAAATGTGTGATAAACTAAAAAAGATTGAATAAAAAAAAGAGCACATTGAAGTGCAATTAAAAGTAGCATCTATGGATGATAAACTAGAGATACTAGTTTGAGATGGTTCGGATATATCCCAACATGGGCTAACAATCGCATCAATGAGGAGATGCTATTTTTTGTAGGTTGATGGCCTCTTAGGGGAATTGCAAGTGGGGCAAAAATGGCATATATAGATGGAAGAGCAAAGACAAATCTGAAAAAGTTCAACCCATAGAAAGATTGAACCAACATAGTTGGGACGTAGCTTAGAGGAGGATAAGATTTATATATATATATATATATATATTTATAGCAAAGACTATTTAGTGCGGGTTTCATATATAGCTGCACACATAGTACTCGAATAACGCAATGGGCTGGAGTCAAACTTGAGACCTTATAGAGCAAGCTCAAGACTCAAACCAACTGAGCCATCGCCTTGACGGCTCCATAGTTTTCAAATGGGAAACACATAAATTTGAATGTACTGCGAATGCAACTTTAAATTTTGAAAAAATTTCGAAAAAGGCCTTAAGTTTTAGTCCTATTTAAAAAAGGACATAAGTTTTACAAAATTTTCAAATTAACCCCCAAGTTTCTTAAGAAGTTTTCAATTAAGGATATCTATCCATTTAAAACTATTTGCTGGTAACTCTTTCCCTCAATTTTTTAAACACTTAGATTACCCTTTATTGAAATAAAATCATCATTCAATAAGGCCTTATTTGAAAATTTCCCTTAAATTCTTGTAGCCATATCCAATAAATAGGCTAGAAGTTACCAAAATGCTTTCATATTGCCTTTTTTTAATTCTATAAAAATCTTTTTCATGTTTTTAACTGTCTTAATTTTATTTGTTCCTTGGTGTTAGTTTGCATGGAATTGAATTTGAAATAAAGAATCTATTATTTATCAAATCGGAAAATAATCACCCAAGCATCACCTAAGAAAGTCAAATCACAGGAAAGTGGAGTCTATCACCCTGAATTTGTCCACCTTATATTTCTCAACGGGGTGTGCTTGTTTTATGTACTAGATAAATAAATTAAATGTCGAAATCAATGGGAGAATGTAGGATACGGGGAGTTCTTAACAAAAGCTTTCTACTTGGCCATAGAGGAAAATCTTTCTATTAAGGCCCCATCGTCTCTTATGTGGTCAGGGCTTGCTCCCCCTCAGGTTGAAGCTTTTTGTTGGCTAGCAGTGGTAGTGAAGGTGTCCACGGTTGATAACCTAAGAAGAAGAGGGTTGACTTCTAACAATCTCTTAGACATTTGTATAATATGCAACAAGCAGGAGTCGTCAGTGAACCACTTATTTCTTCATTATGAAGTGGCAATCACTATTTATAGTAGCTTCATTGGGAGGTGTAGTCTTGATTGGTGTAGTCCAAACAATATTGCTGATGCAGAAATATCCTGGTTGGGTGCAAATTTTATTGGGCGTCATTGTATCTTATGGAGGATGCTACATTTAGCTATCTTGTAGTCCATTTGGAAGGAAAGGAATGAGAGAATTTTTTCAACCTCTTCATCTTCTATTGCAAAGTTAATCTCTAACGTTGCCCTCAGAATTACGAAATGAGCTTCGAATCGAAAGGAGTTCTCCAACTTCAAAATTGATAATATTTTTATAATTGGGAAGCGTGTATGGAGTATCACCGAATTATGGTGAGGAGATCAATTCCCTGGTCTCCTCCTCCCTTTGGCGTATTAAAGTTTAAGGTGGATAGTGCTTGGAGAGGTAAACCGGAGCCAGCAGGAGTTGGGAGTTGTAACACCCTGACCCCAAATGAGCAGGTTAGAGGTTGTTTACTTGTGAGATTAGTGTCTTGCTAGAGGTTACTATTAGGTCATTGTATTTGACCTTCTCTGGGTTATATTTGAGGTCTTGGTTAGGTAGTTCGGTTGAGTTTAACATGGATTAAGTAGCTTCAAGCCCTTTTTTGTAATTTTCTTATTTGTCAAAGTTCGTCGTTTTGATGCCATCTTGATGTTATCGCGTGTCCTTCGTCGTGCTTGTCAATTGTTGTAACTTCCTCGAGAGCATCCGAAGTCGTTTGATGTGTTTAGGTGTCCGTTTGATTCGAATTATAATTGGTATAACTTTTGGACTTGGTTGCAAATGGCTAAACTATACATATATATATCCGTTCACCTGTTCATCCTTATTCGTTTCATTTTCTCTCTTCCACTTTCTTTTTCCTTCCTTCTTCTTCGTTCGTTCTTCGTCGCTTCTTGTTAGCAGTGTCGATCCATGATGCTCTCCGCCAGTTTTGTGTGATTCAAGTCTAGAAATACGTGAAAGCTTGGCAATCATCGTTTAAGGCAAGTATAAGCAACTATTGAATGAATATATGTTGGTACACCGTAATGGCTATGATTTACTTCACTTATGCTTAGTGTATGCATGGTATAATAGCCCATTTTGTATTTGTGCCTTCATTGTAATAGAGAACTCCGTTTCAAATTGTTTCTATTCGTATCCCCTTGCTTCAAGGCTGACCGGCCGGTCCTAAAGCCCCGACTGGTCAAATTTCAGTTTTGGAGGGTGCTTGATCGGTCGGACACCTTAGCGATCGGTTGGGTAAGCACCTTGTAGGATTGTAGGAACCTCATGGAAATGACTTTCTTGACTGACTATAGACTACTTGGAGACCTAAGATGGGACCATTCTAATGATTGAGTATGGACATATCATGAAAAGTCTTAAGGGCTGAGATTTATTCAGGAATGTTATCCATTTGTTAAGCACCTCCCCATGGGTATTGGTTTAAGGGACTTCGATACACTTTTGATGTACAATGAGATACCAAAGGAAGAACAACTGTGTATTGGACACCTTAAAATTACAACATCATGCACGATTAGTGACAGTGGATAACTACCTTAGGGTTGGCTAGTAACATTTCCTTGACTCTGCTAAATTGAACTGCATAGCATATTGGAATTCAATGATTGCTCTCTATTGTTAGATATTATTGTGCATTGTATTCTCTTGATGGTTATTGTATCGTGAATTGATATTGCTATTGAGATTGATTGATTGAATTGCTAAAGATTGGTTTGTTAAACATTCGTTCTTATGCTTGCTAAAAGAATCATTTTCACTGATTGATAAATGACTGATTAGCAAAAATGTCTGGCTCTACTTAGCCTCCGCCTTAAGATACCCGACAGGGTTGACATTCGGCATACTATTGATTGTTGCCGCTGCAATGTGCTACAGTCTTAAGGATTCCAGATCCCAGGAAACCGAGACCCATTTGGCCGATGGTGCTCTCACTACCGATTGCTCCTCATAAGGAGAATGGGCAAAATGTAGTAGCCACCTAGTTCAGTATTTTTGTTATTGACTTGCACTGGCATGTTTTATTCATTTGCACGATTACCTAATATACTAACATGACCTCTATTAAATTCTCCTGTGATGAATTCTTGTTAGATACAACATGTGTTACTTATAGATTGTTTATACTTTGTTGAGTCGTTGTACTCACTTGTTGTTCTTGGTGTTTTAGGCTCAGATTCCATCTCCGATCCTACAAAGGTCGGTCAGATTTCGGAAGAGATCGTAGGAACCCCTTCTGGGCTAGATGAATGGAAATGAGTAATCCACTCCGGAGAGCGGCTCGTCAGTGTTATTGTGTATCTTGATTTCATTTCATATCATTGTCTCTCCTTTTGTTTTGTATTGTACTTGTGACTCTAATGTAGATTATATATATATATATCGTTTTGCTTATATTCTCGTCTTAATCTTTGGCTCTTTGTTGTAGTATGACGTAATGATACTTACAGCTTCCACGTACAATGTGATTGCACGTGTGAATGTTCCCTTGTGTATGTGCATCTAAATCAGGTTTATGTGCAGGTACACGGGAGTACGTGTGTCCTTGATTGGATAGATCTAATCCCCGGTTTCTTGGGCCCGGGTTGTGACAAGGGTGTGCTTCACAATTATAAAGGTGATGTTTTACTAATGTTTTCCAAGAATGTGCGTGATTACAATTCCAATGAGGCGGAGGTGTTAGCCATATTGGAAACTCTAAAGTTGTTCTCCACAAGATGTCATGGTAGGCTTATTATTGAAAGTGATTCTTCAGATGCAATTATTTGGGTATTTAATCGGAAGCCGTATCCTTTAAATTTTCATTTTCATTTCAATGAAATTAGAAAGTTATCTTCTATTATTAATGTTTCTTTTTGTCATGATGTTAGATTTGCCAACTTTGTGTCGAATGTTTTAGCCAAGCAAGGGGTTAGGAGGATGTATCCTTGGGTAGGTGTGGTTTTACAGTTAGGTATAGGTTTGGGATATTACTCTTGTACCTTTTCTTCTCCTTCTTTTATGTACTTTTGATTTTTGTATGTTCCTTTATTTTAATGAAGATTCCGTTACAAATGAAGAATAAAAAGGGAGAATGTAGGGTAGACAAGTGGTCAGGGGCATCTAGTGGATGAGTACTACCATGAGTGTACTCAAGTGGAGGCCTACAGAGGCAGAACTGACTGAGCAAGCAATGCACGGAGGACTCCGCCAGGGTTTAACCCTAAGATGATAGATTAGGAAAAGTGGCAAAAATATCAAATCAATGGAAAAGATTATAGTTAGATAGAGGTGAAATAAAAGTTCTAATCAAGTAAAGACGCATTTGTTTTTATTAATTATGAGATAAAGTAACATAAAATCACATGAGGAGTCAACAAGTAGTAAATAACCACTTGTCTTTTTTAGGCAAAATATCTGGGGCCTGGAAAATTGACGGTAAACTTTTTTGATTGGCCAAAAGTTTACTCACTTATTTTAGCTAACCAAAAATGGTAAATAAAGCTCAGCGACTGAGACAACCTTACTACAAAATTTTACTTTTTCATTTGCAAACAAACATTGTTATATTTCTTCATTCGAACCCACTTTATAATAAATTCCTGTGAATTGATTTGATGCAAACAAATGGGTGCAAAATGTTTCTCTTGCCATTCAAAGTCCACTGTCCAATTTATTCGGAATGTCTCTCTTGATTTTTTGTTTCGTGTTTTTGCATAAGATCTAAGGCTGTATATTGCACTTTCATGCTCGTTTTTCTTCTAAATTGTTCCTCACTTGATCTTAAAGTCAGCTAGAATTTAGTTTTATCATTCAATATGTAAAGATCTAACTCGTGACAGACACTATTTCATCGAATTTTATTACAAAATTTTAGATGGATTGAAATTTTACTGTCACCATGTTTGTAATCTAATTTGTTATTTTATTTACATTGAAAACACCCTAAATTTTATATTAAAAAAACAAATATTTACAATATTTTTCATTAAAGTTATATTACAAAAGGGTCAAGAAATTAAAAACCGGCATATTGTTATATAGATATGTGGGCTGAAACACAAGGTTTTACCCCTCAACCATCTTCTAGTACTACGATTTCTCATTCTCATTCCTATGGTTTAAACTATTATTAGCTCAAAGGCCACATCCTCTAATGCCAGAATAGATTAATATCTTCGCCATGCGTAAATCTAGAGCCCTAACGTCTTCTATCCGATCTAAGTAAGACTCGTCCTATAGATATCGGCTATTTGTCAAATTTCACTTCAATAAAAGTTAGGCTCATATAAAAAATTTAGAGGATTTTACGGGGAAAAAGGACCTTAGATTTGCATTAAATATGATTAAACCTAATTTTTCAATGTACACGGATTGGATCAATTGGGCTCAAATTCGTGCAAAACTTTTTTTTTTTTTTTTGTGTATGTAAGGCTCCCGTCCTACATTGCTTATGAATGAAATATAAGTCTAATATATAATAAACTATATATGTCACTATTAGTAACTTGAACTTAAACATTTTCGGCCACGTGACAGGCTTACTAAGTTATTGGGCCAGTGGCTACTCGAGTCGACACTAGACGTAGAGAAGAAATGAAGAAGAAGAGAGGAGAAAGAAAAACAAAATAACTTTAATCTCTTACTTTTTTCCTTTTTTCTTCTTCTTCCTTTCCTTCCTTTGTTCCTCTCTCTCTTTTTCTTCCTTTCTCCTCTCTTCTTCCTTTCTTCTCTACATTTTTTCTCCACAAGGCTGAGTAACGCTTTTTTTTCTTTTCCAGGCATCACTCAAACCTACAGGAAAAAAAAGAACACATAGAAGAAAGGAAGAATAAAGGAGAAAGAAGAAAGGAGGAAGAAGAGAGGAAAAGGAAGAAGAAGAGAGGATGAACTAAAGGAAGAAAAAGAGGAGAGGAAGAAAGGAAGGAAAAGAAGAAGATGATGAGAGGAAGAAGGGAAGGGATTAGTCGTAAGGATTTTTTTTTTTCCTTTCTTCTCTTCATTGTCCTCTCTTCTTCTTCCTTTCTTCTTTCTCTTCTCTTTTTCTTCTTTTCTTCCTTTCTTCCTCTTCTTTTCCTTCCTTTCTTCTCTCTTCTTCTTCCTTTTTCTCTCTTCTTTCTCTTCTCTTCTTCTTCCTTTCTCCTTTCTTCTTCATTTCTTCCTCTCTTTTTATTCCTTTCTTCTTTCTTCTCTCTTCTTCCTTTCTTCTCTGCATTTTTTTTTTTTTGCATGAATTCAAGCTCAATTGATCCAATTCACACATATTGAAAAATTAGGCTTAATCGTGTTTAATGCAAATCTAAAGAGCTTTTTCCTGTAAAATCCTCAAAAATATATTGTAAAACCTTTGAAATATATATACTCTTATTGTTTTAGAAAAAAAAAACGAGTTAGGCCCATGATCAAATTGATCATTGGTGATCTCATTCTCTCTATTTAGTGTATTTTATTCACATATTTTATATGTAAAAAATCTCAAGGTGGGCCAATCTTCTATTGGAGGAAAAGCCAACATAAAATAAAACTTTCAATTTTAGCAATTAGATTATATACGTGGGCCCCACTTCTGGATTTGCAGGCCTAGGCAGAGGATTTGGACACTTAATTCCTAATCATTTAATGGAGAATAGAGTTTGAACAGAAAATAATAAAATGATTTTATAGAAAATGGGGCAGAAGTCCACCACTCGAATGATGAGGAGCACCCAAGATCAACAGCCTACAGCCATGTAAAGTTTATCAATAGCCCACCTAGTGCTTGTCTCCATCACCTGTCCAAATTCAAGATACTTTCATACTAATTTGGGTAGTGCTTTGAGACTAACATGGAGATGATCTCAACCACCTGTTTTGTTGCCCCGTCGTTGCTCTACATCCAAAACTATGCTGGATGGAAGGTTTTTTATATCAATCTAGTTGAACTTGATTGTGTGCTAGTTTTAGGATGCTTCAATTGAGTGGTGAAGATTATCATTGAGTGATTTTCCCTCTTGGTGATCCACCCATGATCGAGCAATCTGGATGACAATTTACTGATCGTCCGTTTCCGCCATTTATACATGTAAGTTGTGCACATTGGTAACAATCACCTCTGTCTGCGCTTATATTCATATATAAGAGGTGTAAATGAGATGTAAAAATGATCTGTGAATAAAATTATTTTAATATAAAAAATCTATGCGCTTGGGAGGCATCAATATTACAGATTCCGCCCCTGATTAGTTGACTTTTATTTTTTTTTCCTCAAGTCCCATGAGCTCCAACTTTTTAATTAAACCTTCAAATTGCTTATTGACCTATCTGACCCCAAAAATTGTTTTACTCATGAGACAATAATGCTTCAAAAACAAACATGGTGTTGTGTTTTACCTGTAAAAGTTTTACAGATGCAACATTCACATATGTAAACTTAATATATTTGAATGACATTTTCATATCCCAATGGGTAAATGACAAATGACCCTTGGATCTCTTAACATCACTCATTAGCCAGGCTCGATTAGAGCGTGCAACTTGGGCAGGCATGGTCTGTTATTGACCTATCTTGAGCTCGGCCTTGCATGTGAGTAAGCTAGAGCCCCAGCAGTAGCTCAGGAGAACGGAGAACCCCGACTAACCAACCCCTAGCCAGGGTGTATCCCAAATGACCAACCTCATTTATGGAAAGAAAAACAAACAACACTCCCAATCAGCAGAATCTATGCATCCAAGATTGTAATATTCCAAGCTGTCCAACACTGAATTCTTCCAATTTCAGGCTGGCTCACCACATGATGCATGATCTAGCCACGACAAGCGTCAATGCAACACAGAGAGAGAGAGAGAGAGAGAGAGAGAGAGAGAGAGAGAGGGACGAGTGTCCACCAAAAGAAGCATTCTCTACAAGTGTGACAAACTCCAAAACGTCAATCTCTTATCTCTTTTTAGAAACTTGTGAGGAGGCTTCCTTTGATGGGTCATAACTTAACTTCACATTCCCAACCAAAAAAAAAAAAATGCCACCAAAATATAAAAAAACTTAATTTCATATCTATCAGCATACATGTCTCCTATTAGCGCAGTCTGTATACATCTCTTTCTCTCTCACTCTCAAGTTGTAAGATTTTCAGCTGAATTCTAACACACTAGCTTCTGGGTGCAGCCAATCTCAACTGTATTCAACTTCCCATCCATTTCCAACAAAGTTCAGGATCGAATAACGAAAGAAGAGGAGCAAAGGAAGTCGTGTTCTGCTGCCTGCAGTCCCAGGAGAGAGATTGAACGAGAGTGGTCATGATTTGTAGTACAGACTGAGACATCATCTGTTGTGCAGAGGATTGGATCCTGTGGGGACCCTTCTCTTCTCAGACCCAAAATCAACTGCATGGCCCAACGCTCCTTGATCAACGGGAGAAGGGTGAAACACCCGGTTTTCGTTGTGAAAAGAGCTTGCGGGGCGAGAGAGGACGTTGGGAGCACCAGAGAGCAGTAGGAGGGCCAAAAGCAGAGGACCAAGGAAGCGTTGATGCATGTTTGAGTGAGAGTAGTGACTAGTGAGGGAAAGAGAGAGTTCTTGTTGTTGGTGGTGATTTCTTCTCTGTTGCATTAAGCTTTTTTATAGAGGGGGAAACTGATGATTGTGGGGTTCAAAGGGTAGTAACAATCAGTTGGGTAGGAGGAGGAGAAGGGTCCTGATTCTGACTCTAAACGCCCCAAGCGTTGACGTATCTGCCTATTGGTGGTTGATTTTAATGAGTGGGTGGAGGAAATTACTTCCATGTTCTTCTCACCCACTCCATTGGGCCTCTCTTCAATCTGACTGCAGGTTGTATCCATGTGGTTAACCTAAGTGCCTATTTGTTCCCATCGGAGACAGGGGAATTGAATACACAGGAAAATTTGTTAAATGAGCTTAATCTTTAAGATTATTAAGGAGGTGAAGATGAAAACATCACTTAGGAGTAAAGGCAATTAGCAATGTAGATGTGAGCGGGACCTTGACTTTTCTATGATTTGAATAATTGAATTATTAGAGTGATGGCTAGATAAATTTTCATAGAAGCAAACCTCAGAAGATGGTCCTTTTAATTTTCACTTTTGATCTTCATTTTTAACCACTTTGGACATCAATTCTCTATTTTTGGATTGAAACAAAACAGGCCCTACAGGAATGAATGCAGCCTTTTATTACTAGCATCATATATCGTTGGGATGTGAATATGGTAAACTCTCTAACCAAGCAAACCAGCACCCTCATCCTCCTTTAGGTGGGCCCCACTGTGCTTTTGCCCATGCGATCCCATCCTAACCCCCCACACGCACACTCAATCTGAGTCACATGTCTTGCAATCTGAACAAGATTCAGGTACAGTCAATAACCGGGTTTTTTATTTTTTCTCTTCACATAGACTCGGCCTCAGCTGTTCCTGGTTTTGTTCATGGCCCTGCCGAAAAAAAAGATACCGACAAGGCCCACATCATTCCACACCACTTGGGTATTTTCGGCACATCAGAAGTTGAATTAGTGATGCCGACCCACTACCACTAATAGGCCTGTGGAATCCAGAAACGACTCTCCAAACGCTCCCTTGTTTAAAAATCAAATCAAATGCTGAAATTACTATGCATACATCAAAATACAAAAAAGGTCAAATGACCAACCACTAGCTCCTCCTTCCCATCAAGCAAGTGCTGGAAGCTGAGAAACCTCACCTCTCTTCCAATCAGAGCTTGCCGATCTCTATCTTATTCTAAACAGTGCAAGGTCACTATCGGATCTTTGTAAGCAAGTATTATCATTGTGTTAATAAGATTAATTCACAACTTCAAAGACAACCCCATGTGTCATGTCGTCTAAATTCTCACATTGATCAGTGTTCAGGAAACATTAAATGGAGACTTCACTCTCCGGACGTATAGTTTGATGTGAGGCCCATTCTAATAAATGATAAATGATCCAGAATAAAAAATTAGATGGGAGCAGGTGCCGACAGTTTATGTGGAGAGATAACTTAGACGGCCACGTTTATTTACTTAATAATAGTGATCATCTTCCAACTAGGACTATACCATGTGTTAGTTCTTTGTCATTTGTCCGTTTGAAGCCCTGTAAAATAGGAGAGTTGCTTTAACAGTTAATGTTTAAAAGAATATTGCCATAATTAATTTTTATAATAAGTTCCAATCTAACAGATTCAAAGGCGGAACTCACTAAGCCAACTTAGGAATTTTTTCATTTTTCTTCATCTTCCAAATTAATAGAGTAAGAAGTAGTTTAAATCATTTGTTAGGACCGTATTAGTGTATTTTGATTTTGGAAACCTTCCACATAGTAAAAGAGTGGAGGAAAACCAATGGTTTTAACTGTTATTTAACACACTTGTTAGATTGTGGAGTTACACATAGAATAAATCAATGAAAAGCTATTGGTAAAATAGAGAGAGTAGATAGGACAAGCAAAGTCAACCTGAGACAGATGAGACACAGCTTGAATAAGGAGGACTGGGTTTCGGAATCTTGCAAATGAAAATTATTTTCCCTAGAGCCATAGGACATAGAATGTTCAAATATGTGGACTTGTCGTGGAACTATCAAAAGATCTCTACTAATAGCAACTGATTGCTCACCCTCCATCCTTAAGAAATTAAATCCTGGGAATTTGATGGTCTTCCCTAGATCTCCACCCATGATCCTTAATAGTTCAATATCCATTCAAGAAAAGTCTCTTTTCCTATGAACGCATACAAATTTAGTAGAAATCTGGCAGATGATTCATCAATTTATTTGATATATTTAAGGTCCTATATTATGGTTGGCCATCATTTCAGCTCTCCTGATCACTGTACATATTATGAGGTCCTAGACTCTGTAAATCCTCCAAGTGGATTTCCTTAAAGGATGTTAGTGGTGGAAGCTAAAGTGAAGTGGAGATGGTAGATGGTGTGGGTAGATTTTTCTGTTTCCCATTCACTGAACTGATGGCTTGGCATTCCATTATGGAATGTTGCTTACCCCATATGAAAATTAAAATGGTCTCCTTTTCTTTTGTGCTACAGATGTTGTCCTTGAAGGATCTCATTCTTCACCCTCTGAAAATTGGTCACTTCTATTTCTTTTAGACATCTTATTTTGTGGATGTGGGACCCATTATTACTAATCCACACCATTGAATAAGAAGCCCAATGTAGATGGTAATTCATAAATATCATATATTAGAGAGATTAGGACCCCTTGATTATAGAGCTATTTATTTAGTGTAGTCAGACCCAGTTTATGGGTCTGCATGGATATACCAATAACGGGTGAGGGAGGAGGAAGTTCATCAGATGGCCCTGAGGCCCACAAAGAATTACAGGAATTGGAGTCATCTGATCATCCTAGTAGCCCTTCAACGAATGGCCTAAAGAGAGACAACTCTTCGCCCTTAGACCAAGTGCCTATTTTTTGCGCACCCAATCTGACGATGATGAAAAAGTTGAATGTGTTGCACTCCTGGAAATTAGAGGCTCTAAAATGGATGCCAATGATCTTCCAATATCCTATATTTTCCATAAGTGCCCCTTATCTCATAGTTGGTTACATCATGTCAACCTTATGGTCACTTAAAGACGGAACCCCTTGATCAGCACGTGTGAGACATTAAAGACTTACGAACCCTTACATTGTAGCTTGGGATCCCCATAGGACATCATGTTGGAATCTCACAAGAAGATGCTGCATTAAGCTGATGGTGTGACTGCTGAATAGATTTTTTAGCGAATGCACTGAAGCTGGTTTTACAGTTGCTGATAGAAAACTCAGAGAACGGACACGCCTGAGCTGACATGGAGAGAAATAGGCATCTTTGGGCTAATGAGTTATGCATAAATGGGTTAGATTGAGATGGGTGGTCACAGGTTGCGGCTAAACCCGCATCCAACCAGGTTCTGGCAAACAGCTTAAGCATATCCATTCCAAACACAATGATGGTCAACCTGACCCGACTTGTGTAACCCATTTAGAATAGCCCTCTTCTCATATATATATATATATATATATATCTAGGGGAGTATTCCTCATAAATATTTATATATATATATATATTTGGTGCTACTGCACATGGGCCCACCTATATGAATTAATATTATTATGGGCCACACAAATGACACCTGGGCTCTCATATTATAATGAACGCGGCCCAGAAAGCTGCAGCACTAAAAAAGGGGTGCCCATCTTAAATTAGATTTATTTACAAATGGGGCTTAAGAAGGTTGAAAGGGTCAACCTATGTCCAAAATATTTAGGCAGGTCGCGCATCAGAGTAGGTTAGAAGGCCAGATGTAGGTATATAGTGGAAGAAAGCAAATTTCTTTCTTAGTGGAAGTTCCAACTCCTAGTAGAGCACTGAAGGCAAAGAGGACCAGCTTAAACACAACCATCACATTATGAGAGACGAATGAGTTCAATGGTTAAAAATGAAACAAGAAGAAATATGAAAGAAATAGGAGCAAAAGAAGCTGGTTAAAATCTCTCCGAGGTGATCTATGAAGAAGGCACTCTGTGAACTAATTGGTCTCTTCAAACTCTCCTTGGTCTTGGTTTATTTGCCTCAATTAGTAAGGTATCTAACAAAGGAATGACCCACCTACATGGCGAAGTCCAAAGCTGGTCCCACTTTCAATAAGATGGATGCCCAGTCTCCCCCTCAATCACCTCCATTCAGAGATTACCCTGTATCAAGAGTTTGCAATTGCAGGCTCTAGATTAGGATCACACAGAATGAAGGTGTCAGGAGTGAGGCACGTAGACTTCCATCTATGGTTCAATCTGTCAAATAGAAGGCCAGTACACTGGTAAATGATTGAACAGCAAATATTTACCGACATCCCACTATCTACATTCCCACAACAATAATCGGCCCTTTAATACTTGGATGGAACAAGTTTCATCCATGCAAGGCACATGAAATAGACTTTTGCAACGAAAACAGAGCACATCATGGCACCCAAAAGCACACATTTTTTTTCCTGCTATTCCCTAGAGATTCCATGCCTAAGCAAGAATACCACTGCAAACAAATTGTACACATGAGACGACAGATCCAAATTACTGCCTAAGCCCAAGGGCATATACATCAAGTGAGCACAACATTGACTTAGAAAAGAAAAGCCTTTGCTCCCTCCGGTTCGTGCATGCAAAGTCTGGTCTCTCGACTGTACAACTTCACATAACCAATAATGAAGAACTAATATGCAAGAAAACACGTACCTCCTCATGCCGTGACCATTGCATCTCAGCAGTCATCGCTTGCGACGTTTCGGCTCCACCTGATAAACAATGAGAAAAATGAGCAACCGTCATCAAAAACATGTGTGTTGTTAACAGTGCAAGTGCATCTTGCCTGGATCTAATAGGTTGCAACAGCTGTCAGAGAGCCACAGGAAATAAAATGCAAGAAATTTACATGATTTTATTCAAGTATCTGAACTATAGCACAAGAAAAACTACTTGCTCGTGATTCCAAGATAAATTAATAAGATGAATATGACAAATGTATATGTCATAAATTTATATATAGCAAGGAAGTCCCAACAGGTAAGTATCATCAACAGATATATAAGTGTTTCCTCATGTATAGATGACATAACAAGCATTTGTCTACCATTAAAGGCTTGAAATGATTGTTAAGTGACAACATAGGCCTAAATAGGAATGAGTGTGGATGTAGAACTCCCCAAGCCAAGGCAGGCATATGGGATAAGACCCCATTTTTTGGTATGTGGGATATAAGACATTGAAAATGATGATGTGAATGACATTTTCAATGAGACCCTCAAAGAGAAAAATATTGGTCAACTTTGATATGAAGGATAAGGGAATGGATGTGCATATCTAATGCTAGCAAAAACACAGGGACTTTGATCACAATAGAGATAGCACAAGAAGTATAGACACTTTGATTATTGCAGTGAAAAAATCCAATACCCACATTCTTCCTTATTATAAAATCCACCACTTATACTTTCAGCAGTCTAGTTATAATGTAAGTGGGGTTTTTTGGGCATATAGAATCCAGCAAATCTGCGAAGGGGGATAATTGGATTGGTAGTTCACATAAGAGGGTTTTCAGGATTAAGGTCCCATCAGATAAGAGAATCTTCTTGATTATGTAACAAAATTAGCCCCATTGAATGTCAATAGTAATTTGAAGGCCGAGATTATGAGTGATTCTCTTTTTTTTTCCGTTAATCATTAATTTCAACACTAATCCTTCATTTTGTGTGGAAACAGCCTCTCTATTTAAGGGAGTAAGGCTGCGTACATCTGACCCTCCCCAGACCCCACAGTGGCAGGAGCCTCGTTCACTGGGCTACCCTTTACTAATCCTTCATTTTCATCACCTTTGATTAGACAGATAGGGACGTCCACTGAGATGTTTTTCGTAGATATTTCCTTTATGTGGGTGGGGCTCGCCAACTTGCCATCTGTCATCTTAAGGAAGATTTGTCTTTTCTAACCAGAACTATTCTCTATCGTTTTTTTTTAATAGAAAAATTCTTTACATGCTTTGCACATTGCATCTTGCACATGAAAAATTAGAGATCAAGTGTTTTGTGACTTCACATTATTTTCTCTATCCAGATTTTGTGCTTAACTTGGGATCGGTCAATGTACATGATGGACAATATTGAGTACCTGAATCCTTCAACAAAAATTATGACTCCCATCATAAAAGAGGCTAGTTTTTTCTGGTTGAATATATCATCCAGTAAAGCATACATGTAGCAAAATGCCTAATGTTTTCTGGCAATAAAAAACTTCCCTTCTTAGTTTATTTTCCCTAATTTTCCAAATTTCCCTTATTTGGTGAATCAACAACCTAACTGCACACAAAAAGCATATAAATAGTAATCCATTATAAATCTAGAGATACATGTGCAAATGCTGCAGAGGAACATAGTGAGATATACTCCTCTGGAGCGTCGTAGCTACAGTTAGATGGGATTAGGATGCAATTCAATTTGGGCACTATGCTCTATTACACATGCTTACACCAATGTATCAAGAAATAGTGTTGTACATAAAAGACTACATAAATGCAAGCCAATTTAAGTCACAAATGAGATAAAATAATATTGATCAGCATTCCCACCTTTGGCTCAGTATGTGGCGAAACAGGAAAACCGTTCTGGGGTCTTTTAACATCATCATCGGAGGAACATTCAGAACATAAAAACTGATCTAATTTTTTTGCTTCTTCAATTGTCATGCCCATGCAAGAAGGATGAAACCTGTTAAGAAAGTAACATAAATAAGGTATAGCAAAGACCGTGTTTAAGAAAAATCAACAAGAGGAACACTATCTGCAAAACTGATCTTCATGCAAAGTAGTAACTATGCTTCTTTTTATATAACAGTAAAATTTTATTGCACCCACATGTAGTACATATGCATTTGAGGAGAGTAACAGGTAAGTAAACCCCCCCTAATGAATTAAAGACAGAAAAAAGGAACAGTGTACTAGCATCACATAAATGTAGGTATAAACAAAATGTAGACAAATGGGAAGATAAGAAATTGGTATAGAGGCTATATGGAGAACAAGAATTTGGAGAAAAGGATGAGATGAGAAAGTTTCCCTTGATTTTGCAGTGGCTTTTGATCACTCAATAAATAATACTTTGACAAAAGAAGAAGACATTTTGACATTAAAGATTGGATCTAAGAGAAAACAAATAGATTACTTTATGGAAAGACTTAAAAAATGTTTGAGCAAGGATTGTAAAGTCAGTCTATTAGAAACTATTACAAGTTACAACACAACAAAATTACGGATTTTGCATGAACATACTGAAAAATGGGGTGACTGGAAATGTATACGTTAACAGGAAAAAAAAACCAAAAGTAAGACTAAGTAATAAGCCTGACAATTGGCATGTGAGATTAGGAACTAAAAAGAGAATGATACTGAGAAATACCAAGAGCAAGGTCAGCACTTGCCATATTCCCATAAATACATTCCTTGAAGGTGCCCCCCAAAAGTTAAAATAAAGGAAATTATCTAACTAAAATCACTGTATTAATAGATTTGTCATACTAGCACCCATCAGTTGTTGGCCGATGTTGGACATGTCCAACCCATCTCAAACGAGCCCTCTTAATTTGTCATGCATTGATGTTACCTCTAAACACTCTCAAATGCGCTTATTTTTTATTTCATCTTTCCTACTTCCAACAGTCATCCATCTGAACATTCTTATCTCTGCTGCACTCAATTTTTGCATATTTTCTATCTAAATTGGCCAACGTTCTATTCCATAGGTCATTGTTGGTGTAATGGCTGTTTTCCAAAATTTTCCCTTGATTCTTGTTGGTATGTGCTGATTACAAAGCACTTCAAAAGCCAGTCACCATTTCAACCATCCAGCTCTTATCCTATGTTGACACCTCAATCTCGCCATCCTTCTTAATTAGAGAGCCAAGGTATCCGAAGCACTCTCTATATGGTATCTCTTAACTTCAATTTTCACGAGAGTCACAACTATTTGCACAACCCCACTAAAGTTGCAATTTGTATAAACCATCTTTTTTTAATGTATATTCCGTCTTTTTGCAACTTACTTTAAAGCTCTTGGATTTTAAAGCCTCGTGTCATCTCTCAAGTTCCACATTTACGCTATCTGTCAATTTGTCCACAGACATTATATCAACTATAAACACCACACACCAAGGTACCTCCTCTTCAATATAAGCGGTCAACTTGTCCATAATAAATTCAAAGAGATAAAGGTTTAAAGCTTGCAACCGATGCAAACCTATAGGCACTAGAAACTCACCTCTCGCCTTATTCATGTATGTAACTAAATGAAAATGGAATTGCTTTAGCTCACGTAATCTCTATGAATGGATAAACTATCATAGCAACTTTCAGTTTCTTTCTATACACAACATAGTAGGCCACACAAAATTAGTTGTCTCCTGCAACGCCTTAGTTGTGTTGGTTCAGCATTCTCCCCTCATAGAGGTGATATAGCATTTGTGCTCTTTTGCACTCCTCCAATAACCTTACATCGCTCCCACTAGACCCACAAAAGAAAGAAATTCAGAAAGAAAGAAAAAGGCCTTAGTTGGAACCCTATTTAATACACATAATAAAATGATATTTCAGGATTATCCCCGAAAAATTATAGACAAGTGGGCATTGTGACATCATAGACCTATGCTTTTTTTCATTAAAGTTCCTCCCTTTTGTGTGCCAACTTTCTGTTTTTGGGCAAATAGAATGGTAACGCGACCAGTTAGATTATGTTCTATATACAACACACTGCAAAAGTTTACAGTCAACCCAAAGCGATACACAGCAATGAAAACTTAGTCCTCTAAGGAAGTTCTGCAAATCTTTCACTTGACTCCGTTCACTAGTATGGTGGGGCAGCATGCCTCGCATGCTTTTTTCACTGCGTGATGGTGCAGGTAAAGTTTCACCAGTAGACAACCTTAGGCGGCATGTTTTTTACTCGGAATCAATTTCAAACATATAATAGCCTAGAAAGATGGAGTGGAATACAAACCATTTATTTCTTCATTGTAAGTTTCACTAGTAAGATTTGGAACAATCTCATCCAATTGAGTGGTATCAGATGGTGCATTCCAAAATTCATGGAGAAGTGGAGGTTGAGCGAAGGTCCATTTCTAAGGAATAGAATATAGTATACTATCTAATTATAAATTTGCAGTTGTTGTGTTATTAGGTAGTTGTTAGATATTTCACTAGATCTTGAACTGAAACATTTGGCAATGTCTAGAATAATAAATATTCACATACGACAACGGAAGGAGAACTGTGTGTGTGCATGCGCACGCGCATGTGTGTGTGTGTGTGTGTGTGTGTGTGTGTGTGAGAGAGAGAGAGAGAGAGATCAAAACAACATGGGTAAATCTAATGAGACCCATCCAACAATGGAAACAACAATTTGAAAATCATTAGTTGATCTCACAATTGGAAAATCACAGTGAGATCAACTAATGTTGGAAGTCTGCAGTCAAATCCTCTCTCCTAAAGAAATCTCAAACTAACTCAAACTATAAATTTTGGAACTATACTACAACTTCTCGGTAAATGAGCCTTAGCTTCTTCAATTCTTCCTAGAATTGCACAATTTGGGGATTATGATTGAACAACCTACTAGGCACCTAATTCCTGTGGTTTGAACAAGCATTTAACTCACAACATATGCCCCAATCTCTGAAAAACATGACAAAAGGAAATAAAATCCTTTTTTAAGTTTTGTCTCATGTGGGACACATGTTTTGAATGTATCCTCTGATTTTTCTTTGTAAACTTGTATCCTTTCGCTGCACCACTTCATATAAAAAAATGACATCATGCATCAGCATATAAATGAAAGGCCCTTTTTTTAAAGATTTGATTGGGAAACCAGAAACATCTACACTCTTGTGCTTTCAATGACCTCAAAACAGGAAGAGAATACATCTATTAGAAGGCGCCAAGGTATTGAAAGCAGCTTCTGACCAAATACGAAGAGGAATTCCAAATAGACAATTGATGCAGGCCAGATCTATGATTGACCAGGCCATTAGAGATTATATTAATAGTAATTGTTTGATATTTGGCAAGTCCAGTCGGATTTGACTTAGGACTTCTTATTTGTTTAAAATTAGGTATTTCCTTTCTTAGAGAATATTTTAGTTATAAATAAAGGTTGTAATCTCTTCAAGAGATATAGATTTTGATATTGAATAAAGCTTTGGGCATTGGTTCTTAGTTGAGAGAGTTATTTGTCTTTGGTGAGAAACCTAAACAATTTATCCATAAGCCTTTTGGCTTGGAGATTAGCCCGTTGGCTAATCTTCTTCCCCTGCGCTGCTTCAATTGGTATCAGAGACGAAGATCCAAGCTCGGATCGCCATCTGATCGCCGGTTCGAGGTACCCGTTCGTTGGTACAAGTCTTCGTTCATCCTCTCTGTCGTCGATACCCATCCCACCATCTCCCTCACCTTCCCACAATCCAACCCCACAGCACACCGAACACCCCAATTTTTCCAACCCCGTTGACACCCCTCTCCTCCACTGCCACCGAAACCCTAACCCATCTTCCCTTCATCATCATCCTCACCGATCCATCTTCCCGTCCTCCTCATCATCCCCCCCCCCCCCCCCCCCCCCCCAATCTCCTCACCAGCTCCCCATACCCCTCTGTCCCTCACCGGAAACCCACACATCCCCACCCACGGAAATCCCCTCATCCCCTCCGATCCTCGTTGCTCAGCAACATCCCCATCCACGACAGAACCAGAGCCACCGATCTCCTCACCGAGCCCCCAGAAAGCTCTTCCCCAACCCCTAGCCGAACCCGGAAACCCACAAAAGCCACCACCGAACCCTTTTCCCGCTACACCCCAACCCAGCCGAACCCTTTTCCCGCTAACCCCAACCCAGCCGCCGTTTTCCCCGACCCGATCCAACCCCGCCACCACCGGATCCCCATCCTTCTTCGCGAGGCTCCCCATCCCTCGTCTGTCCCCCACCATTGGCCACCAACAAAAAAAAAAAAAAAAAAAAAAAAAAAACAGAAATTGCAGTCGACCACAACAGGCGAAAACGAGAAAGAGTAGACGAGGACGCGACCGCCTGCGCCTGCGCACAGCGGCGCCGAGCACTCGCCAGTGCCTGCTGGCGTTCTCTCCTCTCCATCGCCGGCTGAAATCAACTCTCTCTCTCCCTCGCCGTCGACCGCCAACTTCTCTCTTTCTTCTCCGTTTCCTGCAAACAGGTTCTTTCCTTCTTTCTTTCGTTTTTAACCTTCTTCTCGTTACTGTCGCAAGAGGAGATATTTTCATAATTGGGTCGTTCCAGTTGGGCCTAAACTGCTGACCCGCCACCAGCCCACTTTGTTTCAGTCCGGGTCTGACCCGACCCAGACCTGACCCGCCTGCCTGGTTCAGCCCAGGCCCACAGCATCTACCCGGTTCAGCCCCGACCCACTGCAGCCCAGGCCCACTCCAACTGCAGCCCAGGCCCACTCCAGCCTAGGCCCACTCCAAAAAAAAAAAAAAAATCCATTCTTTTTGGATTGATTGATCTTAGTCATTGCTTCTCAAAATGATGATATTTTAGTCCGATTCACGCTCCATCTTCACTTGCGTCTTTTGTCACCAAGAGCAAGCCATCAGGTTAGTTAATTTTGAGCATTCAGAAGATTTTGAATTTCTTACAATAAAGTCAATATGCAAATCTTTGGACCATCTGATGAAATTCAAAGCATGTTATATGAGTATAAATATGGAGATTGGTATTTTGCAAATAAGGTCTACTTTGAGCAGTTCCTCAATCTCAGACAGGCAAATTCGACAGTTTATGAATATTTAAATCAATTTTCGAGACTGCATCAAGTTTGTGGCTTAGAACAAAATAAGTTGCATGATTTAACTCGCTTTATCAGAGGTTTAAAGCCAGAGATTCTTGAGAAGATGAAACCATGTCACAGTGTTCATGAAGCATACAAAGAAGCAATTTATATTGAGCACATGCTTCAATGGTCCCACCTGCAACAAGTCAAGCCTAAGCAAGAACATTCTCCACAACGAATGAAAGATCATCTGATGGGAACAAAATCTGAAGGTAAAGATACTCACACCCTTGTCATTCGCAGACTTCTCACCACCAATGAAAAGGAAGACAATGAGTGGAAACAGACTATGATATTCCGGACGCGAGTAAGGTGTGAAGATCGATTAACTAATTTAGTTATTGATCATGACAGTACTATCAATTTTGTGGCACAATATGTTATTGACAAACTCAATTGGCCTACAGAGACTCTTCCAATGCCTTACGAAGTTACATGGTCTAATACTTCTGTCATTACTGTCACTCACAGATGTCTAGTATCTTTTAAGATTGGTGTATATGAAGATAAAATTTGGTGTGATGTAATTCCCATGAATATCACTCATATTCTTTTGGGACAACCATGGCTTCTTAATCGGAAAGTGCAATATGACAAAGAGAAGAATATCTATTCTTTCTATTGGAAAGGACAATATGTTGACCTTGTTCCATTACAATCAACAACATCTTCATCTACCTCATCACCATCAATTGAAGAGTCACAAGATGAACACAGGGAAGCCACAAATTTCACCGATGATGTTGAAAAGCCCATTCATGGAAAGGAAGATCTTATTGTAACTTCAAATGAGAAGCAAGAGATAAAGCAAGATGATGTACAAGCAGACAGTAATTATCCAATGGATCTGATTGCCACATCGGGTGACAAATCAATTACCCCAGTGGTTTCGCAAGAAGATATGTCCACAATAATTGACGTGCACCATATTGATTTCATCTTCAGAGATCAACTAATGTCAATCAACAACTATGCTATCTTATTACAGAGTCTACTATTAAAGCATATAATGGTCAGAGCACACTGTCAATGCAACCCTCAACAGACACATCGCCTCCAACCTACTTCTGAGTGGAATAGAAGATTCAATCCAGCTTTCAAGGCATATTATCAACCTGATGCTCAATCCGCAACACGGAAGTTTGTTCGAATGATTTTCGACCCAGGTGGATATTTACAGAACTCGAGGACGAGTTCTCCTCCAAGCAGGGGAGAACTGATGCAGGCCAGATCTATGATTGACCAGGCCATTAGAGATTATATTAATAGTAATTGTTTGATATTTGGCAAGTCCAGTCGGATTTGACTTAGGACTTCTTATTTGTTTAAAATTAGGTATTTCCTTTCTTAGAGAATGTTTTAGTTATAAATAAAGGTTGTAATCTCTTCAAGAGATATAGATTTTGATATTGAATAAAGCTTTGGGCATTGGTTCTTAGTTGAGAGAGTTATTTGTCTTTGGTGAGAAACCTAGACAATTTATCCATAAGCCTTTTGGCTTGGAGATTAGCCCGTTGGCTAATCTTCTTCCCCTGCGCTGCTTCAACAATCTAGGTTGACTTGAAAGCAAGTCCAATCACATGAATCCATCAATCCAATCTGAGCAGCAATTATTAAGTCCCCCTTCCGACATTCTATTTGTTCTTTCAAGATCAGGCTAGAGTGACCAAACACAGATTGGGCCTAGTTTCTTTATAAAAACCCTCAAATCCCATCTACTCAAAATCCACCCACATTTTATTCTAGAGATACATTCGCTGAAGACACTGTTGGTAAAAACTTATATAGCAGTGAATCATTTAAAGAAGAAAATGTGAGTGGATTTATCCTCAGAATTAATCCTCCAAATCCCATCCACTCAAGATCCACTCAGCATTTATCCTCCAGAATGTTCAAACCAAACTCCTTCTCAAATGACTGAACCTGCACGATCTTTGATTAAGCATATCCCCATGTACCCCCCTTTACCCGAAGCCTTTACAAGTTAAGTTATTTCTCTGCCCTTTTTCAAACCTGAACCGTATTTCCCAATTGAAACCCCAATCAGCTTCCCTTCTACAAATTTTCCATTAAAAATATGTTCTCAATAGTACGTTAAGCCTCAATCTTGAATCTGGCAAGCCCAAACCTGCTCCGTACACTGTGGAGTTATCAACTAGAATAAAAGTACATAATGCCATCCTTCCTTATGGTGCCATTTTTGAAAAAACCAGGGAAAGGTTAACAACAGACAGAGAGCTGGAAGTATCCACTCACATACATATGTGATTAGAGAGACACAAAACATAACACAGTATAACACAGTGTCTAATGACCCAATTGGTTAAAATGCCTTCATTCAGACCCTCTTAAACCATTCATACTTCTGCGTATCCACTCCCAGACCAAATTATTTTACCTTTCATCAGAGAAACTGGGGTTAGCCCCATCACAAACTAGAAGCTAAAAGAAGGATAAACAAGAAGAAAAACTTACTTGTTCTGCCTTTCCTTTATGCTTGTAAGCAAACAATAGTCTATTGCTTATTGCTATTAATTAATAAGGTCAACTATGGCGGCCTATGAGTTCATTCATCTTCCACACGCTCCTCCTTTCCTCAAAATCCTGATGACAGAAGCTCAACATGAGAGGGTTCCAGTTAAATGGTTCCATGCAACCTCCATGAAGGAGGAATTCCATATAAGAGTTAGACCATGGAGTATGGACACACAACAAGATTCTTGGCAAATAGTCAATCGCATTCCATCACCATCTAAATCTTATCCAAACTACTCAGGGACAACATTTCTGTCATGGTAGTCTTGGGGATCAGGCATTGTACAAAACAATCCACCAAATTCGTATAAGCCCCCCACCTCCCTCTTCCAATGACTCCAAATGGATGTACTAATTTACAATCATTTATCCAATAAACACAAGGCATTATACTAAGGAAGAATGGGATCAAACCGATACAAATTCACAACTCTAAATGCAGATTGACATTTTAAAGTACATGACTAGAAAAGAAGGCATTATTTGTCCTACAAGATTTAAGGAAGATGTGTACCTTGAAACATAAACAAATGAACATTGAGAGCAACCAAAGCAACATAATAATACGAACAAGAGCAGGCATACATGCCCAACTCACAATGCAACAACAACAGCTAGAACCAAAAGACAAGCTACGAATTGAAGCCTATCCAATAAATTACCAGTCTTTGCATGCTTCGCATTGAACCATGAGGTCATCCGGATTGTAGGGCATCTCACATTTGCAATACCTAAAATCACACCAAACAAAAACACATGAATTACGTGCATGAATGCGCATTCAACCAACAATCGAAACCAATCATCTTAGCCTTATCCTATCAATCTCACACCAAAACAAACAGCACGATTGAGGAAGCAAGGAGGAGACTACTGACACGGCAACTCGATCCGGCGTGAATGTGCCGCGAGCGGCCTTATACTCAAAGCGGCTGAAGTAGTCCTCGGCACCGACATTCTCCAGCTTAGTGTAGTTCTTGAAAGTGTGGACAGTGCACTTCCCCTCGATGGTGTGCGCGCTCTGCACGTCGTAGTGGTCGGAGAGGAAGAGCTCCTTGGCTCCGTGGAACTGCCGCCGGCCGCCGATCGACTCCTCCGGCCGGTAGTACCACCTCACCCTCACCTTCACGTTGTTGCGGTGATCGGCCTCGATCTTCTCCACGCGCGCCACGTACGGCGCATTCTCGGTGTCCGACGGCCGCATCAGCACGCAATCTCCCACTGCACCACCCAAACCAAAACCAAAACAAAAACAACAACAACAACAAAACAAACCCTAGCATCAACCGTTACGAACTCGGAACTGGAGATTTCGGTGCCGGAATCGGATGGGATGGAATCGGTCTCACTCACCCTTGACGATCTTGTTGGTGCCCTTGATGGTGTAGGAATCCAGATCCTTCTTTCCAGGCTTCGTCTTCGCCATGAATGAAGCGCAGCTTGCTCTGATGAAGTAGGGTTTCCAAGGAAAACGATTTTCCACGGAAATGCGATTGTTCTACTGGATGGTGGAGACGAAGAGAGAGAGAGAGAAACCCTAACCCTAGCAGTAAAAAAAAAGGAAAGGACGTGGTGAAGCTGAAGCAGCAGAGGGAGAACTGAGAAGTTCCGACAAGCTTATGTCATTGGCATAATGCATGCATGCATGCATGCATGCATGCATTTTGATTTGTATCATGCATGCAATGCCCATCAGGAGCTGTCGGGTTGTGTGTCAGAATCCGCTTGTGTCGCCAACGGTTCAATTTTGAAAGGACCACTTGCACATTGGAATGGAAGTGATAAGATTTGAGGGTAAAGTGGGCTGCGCCAATGCATGGTTGGGAGGCCTTGACTACTTTTTCGGGATTGGATTTACTTTGGGTAGTATTTCGTTTTCCACTTCATTTTCTATTTGTTCAGCAGAGCAGGGGGATAAAGAAAAATGATTAACTTGAAACAGGGTCTTACTTCATGTTATTTGTAATTGAAGAATAAAATAAAATAGGGAATGTGACTCTTCTAATTGGAACGGCATTGACTTGATGGCATTCATTTGTACGATCAATTCAACAATGGGATGTGTTTTAGTTTGAAAAAGTCTATTTTAATACTTTTATATTCTCTTATTACTAGGTTGAACCAATTAAAAGAGATTAAGATTTAGTATATATATAAAAGAAATAAAACGCAGAATATGTTTTTAAAAAAAATTTTTTGTATGTGCATGTGCTCGAATTATACATTTTAATCTCCACTTCTGGTTTTCACAGCATGGGGCTTGCTATTAGTTATTTCAAATCAATGAAGGTGATGAGATCACAGGCTAATTAGAAATATTAAAAATATAAATTTATTGGGATTTTATATTCTAATTCTAATTTTTTAAAATAGAATATCCAGTTGGCAATGTGTGTGCGGGATCCTAGGCAGCTTCACGGCTACAACAGCATCCTTGAAATAAAAAGTCCTTTAGATGGACCCTGATCCTGTGCAAAGCATATGCCCACCTGGTTCCCACATAATAAGGAATGGAAAGATCTATGTGGATCACCCCCGATATTAATTTTTAACTCATTTGATGACCAGCACCCCTTGAACTATAGCCCACAAGTTTAAGGATTTCTTAAAAAAAAAAATTTATCCCATATATGGGTCAATTAGTGATTAGGTGGGCCCCGCATGCTATCTCTTGCTGTTAGTTCCACGAGAGGTGGATGCACACGAGCATTGTGTTAGCAACTTATAGGTTTTTAATGATCCATTTGTTTGAATGGAATTAAACTCTTAGGGATTATGAGAAATATATTCTTTAAAATTGCTAAAATTAAGTGAATGGTCCATTGAGATTAGTGATTAGGTATACGTGCCCCACATGCTACCTCACAATATAATCTACGTGGGAGTGGACATTGTGTTAGCAATATGAAAACCAAATTCTTTGAAGTAGCTAAAATTAAAAAAATAAAGGTGAATATTTATATACATGTATGGTCATCGAATAATCTCTCCCTTTAATGAAAAATAAATTAAGAAGAGATGAATGAAATAAAACCTCTGGTTCCATTTCTATCTTCCATCCTCTTGTAATTTCACAGATATGCCTCATGTTTTAGAAAAGTGTGAAGAGCTTGTTACTTGAGCTAAGACTTTTATGATTTGGATAAAATGAGCAAAAATATGATGGCTAATATTAGGAATTGGAAGGTGCATTTTATCATGCCGAAGAAAACATTGATCGAAGTGATTAATTCAGATTTGAAAAAGTTTCACTTGTCGAAAGATTTAGCTCAAAATAGAACGGAATAAAGGAATAGAATTCATGTAGTCGACCGCAACATAGTTGGGATAAGGCTTTAATGATGATGATGATGATGATGGAAGGTACATTTCAGCAAGCGTTCAACCTTCATTGTTCACCACCTTTAGGCATCTTCCATTTCATCTTTCCGATGTGTTTTTAGAGGACTTGTAGCATCTAACGTGAAGAGTAACATACAAGAGCTAGGCCCTTCAGAGTTTTCTCTTTTTGATAATGCATCTAATTAATTTGTTTGTTAATTGCAGTGGTCGTTTTGCTCAATAAAGTTCTCCAAAAGAAAAAAAATTTGAGCACGAATAGGCAAAAGAAAGGATTTGTGGTCCTATTTTCTCTTTTAATTTGCCTCATTACTCAGATTTTATCCCATCTATGGTGGGTTCCATATGACCATATCATCAAATGATCCAATCTTTTAGTGAGTTTGACTCAATTTAAATAGTCTTTTCTGTGCTGATACCCAAAATTTACTCTAAACTAGGTTAGAATAAAAGGTTCAATTGGTTAAAAACCAGCCTTAAACTAAAATTTTCAAATCACTGAAGGTAGTTATTTATAAAATTAAAAGTTGAGTAATTACTTGTAATCTGTCAAAAGCTTTTAACTCATTGTTTACTCTTAACCCTTGTCCTCATGAAGACATCTCACAAAAAGTTATGAATGGTCCCCTTCTTCCTTCTCCGGGGACACTTCTCCACCAGAAAAAAAATAACCTTCTCATGCAGAGAGAGCATCATGCGTCTCATCAGAAAACAATGACACATGGAAACACAGTGAGAGGACATGACATGACAATAGGGGTGTTCATGCCTGGGTCGGGCGGTTCCAATCTTCTCTAAACCTGGACGTCTATCCATTAGGCCCAGTAGATAGGCCCAGACTCATCCCATAGGATTGAAAGTCCACTTTTTGTGGTAATCCATTCACAAAAAATATATTTCTTGGTGCTAAAGTATGTTTGTCCGGTTCAGGCCTTTAAAGAATCAAAGAGCCAAGTAGTACCCATTGAAAATTAGGGTCATTTTAAGCCACAGGCTTAAAAGCACCGTCAAATTTCAACCCAATGAGAACTACCTTGGGTCAGGATCAGACCTGCCTGGCCCATGAACATCCCGGAGAGAGGGTGACAAGTGACTAGTCAGTCTAGTGTAGTAGTCTTCCACAGATGATAATTAGTGTCACTTTTGACTCAGGATGCAATAGAATCTGGACCACTTGCTGTAGGCAGCATGGTTTGAAATTTCACAAATTGCTGTGGAATTAGTCAACATCTATTTAATTAGCATGACAATCAAATTGGATGGACAGCTGCTCAAATTCAACTGACAACCAGCTATTTAGACATAAGAGAACGCATGTTAATATGATATGCAGTATTACAATCAATCTGAAGTGAGGCCCATGATTCTCACATCTAGGACTAGTGTGCATGTAAGTCTCCATGCGAGGTTTATGACAAAGTCATGGCCTATGAAAGACTATCTTTGTGGTCTGCCAAGTTCATGCAACCATATATCAAGGAATTAGAGGAATTTGAAATGAATATAATACCCTGAGAATTCTCCAAAAGGCCATTTTGCTTGCTTATGGAACAGAATTCCTAGAAATTTGCAATAAAGTTTCCAACAAAAGATTATCTATTATTAAAGATGTGACAACTGATGAGTGAAGGATATGAGGCCGACATATAGGAGATGAGACCGTAGCTCTTCTAATATTTATTTTATTAGAGTAATGACACATTAAGTGATTATTTATTTTTCATTTCCCCTGATTTATTTTTTTTAAAGGAGAGAATTTTTTATGACCATTTATGAATCTTCACCTTTTGCCTTTTGTCTCTTAAATTTTAGCTAGTTTTAGGAATATGGCTCTTAAATTACTATGAATTTAACTTCATACAAACAAAGGACCTAAATGGCATTGCAAAAAAAGTAGCTTCAAAATATGGAGAGCCATATTTACGATCGGATTTAAACAGTGAAAGCAATGTTTTCATGTGCACTTAAAGTCCACCGATCCCCATCACTTCCGCCAAGTAGATTTGAGCAGCTCTCATTAGGAACGAAATAGTAACCTCATGGTCTGAATAAAGCAAAGTGACCCCACAGTAGATTCTGGGTATTTTAATGGATGTAATCTACGAATGTTAAGTCAGTAAGTGCACAAAGTTATCACTGATACTACAAGGGATGCTTATGAGATAGATGGATACTGACTATAGCATGAGAGGAAGTATAGCATTGGTTGGTTTGGACTGAGAGATTAGCTTTGCCCATAGTTAATATAGATGAGTTGGTTGGGATCACCTAATGAAGAAAATAGTTTGGGTTCAGGTCGGGTCCAACTCAATTTTGCGATTCCTGAATTCCCTTCTCCATTCCTAGTATGACATTACAAACTAGGACCACGAGAGCACTAGGCTAGGCCTAAGTGAAAACAGGCACTGGACTACAGCATAAAATTATGAGGGTCCGTGGCCTGAGGCTGTTGCCTAACGCAAACTAAATGGCCTGGGCCTACTAGTCTGGAAGAAAGAGCAGGGTCAGCAGCCCAAGGTCTTCATTTTGAAAGATCTCTACAGCATTCCTCATCCAGTGGGATCTATCAAACACGTGGTCTCGATGTTAAAACAGAAGGCCCTACTTTGATTGTATGGACACAATAGGATTTTGTACATATTGCAGCATTGAGGAGTCTATAAAACCATTCGAAAATCCTGGTTAACCTGTTGCGCCCGGTTCTACTAAAAATGTATCATCCTGCGAAATCGTACGGTAGATAATACCATCATTGCAAAGGAGGCACTCGACTCTATGAGCCGGCCATCAAAAAGGTAAAAGTTCTACGCAACTAAAGTAGATGTCCATGAGGCTTATGGTAAGCTATCATGGGGTTTCCTGCAGGACTGCCTTCACCAATTTTGGCTTTTCCAACCTAGTGATTGGGCGCATAATGGCATGTTTGTCAACGGTCCAGTGCCATGTGGTGGTGAATGGACACTCATCAAGATCCATTCTCACCAAAGTGTAGACAGAGACAGGCTGACCCACTCTCTCCTTACCTTATATTTTTTCCGTGGGGAAGCTGTCAATAGGGCTTTAGTCCAGATGGCCAGGACTCAACCGAGCCTGTTCCCAACCATAACCCCATATGGAGACAGAATACTTATTCTTCAGTTCGCCGATGACACCCTTAAGAGATTCACACAAGGAGGCATCGCGTGTCAGCTCACTGCTTAAAGACTTCTGCAAGAGAAGCCAGCCAATGGCCAATCTAGGCACGGGGATGATGGGGGCTGGACACCCATTGGATGGAAGACAGTTACGAGACCCGTCATAAATGGGGGCTTAGAATCAGGTACACACAAACTCAAAACAAAGCAGGAATTGCTTATCTGGTGTGCCGGTTCCTTACTCAGCCACAGCAATGGTGGACAGAGAATCATATCCCAGAAATATCTGAAGAAAAGAAATCGAGAGGACAAGTGACCCTAAACTATGGAAGAGGAAGACCATCCAAAAACACAAGGATTCCATCCTTCAAAACCAGCGTTGGGTAGTCGGTGATGGACGTGACATTAAAGCACTCGACGATATCTGGGTTCCCGGGTTAGACCAATTCAAACAATACGTGAGGCAAGGGCATGAACTATAAACCCAGTGCTCAGGCATCCACCATCAGAGTGCAGGACCTCACGACCTCAACTATTGAAGATCTGACCTGGGACTTCAATACTCTTCATTTCCTATGGCCTCCAGACATAGTCCTGGCAATCTCCAAACTACTTCGGGGTGGTCATGACATCAGGTGTCTGTAGTTACAGGGCCCTCTATAAGTTCCACTCAATCAGAACCCTAGGCCGCCAAAACTGCAACTCTTCTGCTGGAAAATTCTTCACTCTCAGTTACGCTGCACTTTTGCAGCACTAGTCTAGACTTTGTTTCTCAATATTGTTAAAACCTCATCACAGGGGGATCAATCCATCACTGGCTCTATTGGCAGCTCGGGCCACCTGACATGGCAGATGATGCCCCCCTGGGGGAAAAAACGAAGCAAATGCTGTCAAACCTACATACCTGGTCAATCCGATACTGCAAGCGAACAGCAAATAGAATGGCAGATCTTTTGGCACACACAGATACCAGCCCTACCAGTTGATAACACATCTCTCCCACCAGGGATTTTCGGCCTTTATAAGGAGGAACAGGGGAAGGCTTGCTCCTTCACAAGAACCTTCTTTTATCACCCTGCTGACACCCCCAACAAGCTCAAGCAATGCAGAATTCCAGCTCCAGCCCCATATCAGCATCTCACGCCTGGCAAGGGGCACTGAGGTGAATGGATAATTGGCCACCTGGCATATGTTTTGGACTCAAAAGCCTGGATCTCCAGTCCAGTAAAATATAATTCTGCGCCATCTGTACTTGCCCTTCTTAGATTTTCTCTTGCGGAATGTACTACTAAATCCCTGAGTTCTAACCACGGCTACTTGTACTCCAACCTCTACGTTTAATCTACTACCCTTTCCATGAAAGAAAAATAAAAAATCTTTCTAGACTGGCATCATTCATCAGGCAGTCTATCCATCTCTTCTTCACCGTTCCTCAATAGACTAACCACTAATCACACGGAGGGTAAAAAAGTAGCCATGAGACTGCTGGTAAGACCCAGAAATACTAAATCAAATTCAACAAGAACACGAAGACAACTCACACAAATTCAAATCATGGCCACATAAATACATATGCATACATGATGTCTGTCTGAAAAAAAAAAAAAAAAAGTCGAAAAACTGAAAGGTAGTAGAGCAATGGACTGCCGAGGCGGTCTCCAAGAAAGGTATGAGTTGGGTATTTTCACACTAAATTTCTCTTGAACCCCACACTCGAAAGCTTTCACTAATTCAGCTCAATTACCAAAAGAACCTAATCTTGTTTGGCCGTACGAAGATAACCCCATTCGAAGATCAGACCAAAAGCAGGTTTAAGTCCTGCTTTTTTCTATGAAAAGTTAAAAACTGCTGGACTTTACTTGTCAAACGTCACCAGTGGACTATTCCCAAAAACCGATAAACATTAAATCCTGTCACTTTCTCAGTTCTGTTAGGTCCATGGAAGGTAGTTGTCTACTTTCAATCACTAACCAAATATTAGATTAGGCCTCCATGTGGATAATTGATTGATATGATTTATTACTTACACATCGATCTTCATGCATCTATTTGAGGCTGGTTGTGTGAGTTCTACATCATTCATCACTATTAAGAACAGTACTTTTCACTCCTAACACTTCCTGATATCAAGTCCATGGTGTCATTAAATCATTTGGTCTTACCAACACACATTACACAAAACCTAGAGAGTGCATGATTCAACATTTGTACACACCAGCCAAGTTAAGAGTTCACAAAACATGAATGAGACCAGCAGGAATGGGTTGATCCATCAGTCACCTCCCACTTGCCTTTTCCAAGAGTCTTCTACTATCAGCTCATCGACTCCCCAGTCCTCATAACTGTCAAATTAACACACCATGTTGTCAACACAACCTTATCCACAATAAATAAAAGGAACCAACAAACTTCAAAACCAAAGTCACACCTTCCATCAGGCAAATATCTACGGATCGTGAAAGGTATCTTCCGCTCCCTGAGCTCTTTCATGGCAATCTAAAAGACATTGGTAATGAAGTTGATGCACAACTGTTAGTACTTTTTCACAGCCAAACGTCATACATTAACGCCCTTTGTGGCTTTTCCCAAAAAAAAAAAAAAAAGCCTTTTTTTTTAAAGTTAAACAGCTTTGTTGCATCTTATGAAATGGTATATAATTGAAATTTATGGTTTAATTAAATGAACTCCAAACCATGGTGATTGAGTACTAGCCAAATGAATAGTTTTCTGGCAGACCGAATGGAAATAAAGTTGCATCAGACTATTGGATGTGACCCTGCTTGCAGAGAATAAAATGATCTGCCAATTCAAAATGCTAATGATACACAATACATTTTTTAAAATAAAAAATACACACAATTTGTAAAAATGGGAAGTCCGACTTGCACCCTGATGTTGTTTCTCATCTGTTGTACATTTGACGAAACTTCAACATTTCACAAAAGGAACCAGCCACATGTGTAAGGGTACCATACATATCAATCCCAAGCCACACAAAGGTGGACAATCCACCACGCAGATTAACTGGTCAGAGTCAGGGCCATGTCCAGCAGGTGGGACCAAAAATCATAATTAAACTAATTCCATCAGGTGGGCTGCTCATACCAAACGGATGGATAGATGATAACTGTATACAGTTCAGAGCACCACACCAAATATACATATGCAAACAAAAAATTTGATCGACTTTTGAGTCAGGTCAGATGTTCCACACTTTTGATGCAGGCCAGATTCATGATTGGCCAGCTATTAGACCTATGACCAATAAAGCATAGTAGAATTAGAGTAGATTATATTATTAGTAGTTGCTTTAGTTATTTTATTAATATTTGGCAAGTCCAGTTATATTTGATTTAGGACTTCTTATTTATTTAAAATTAGTTGTTTCCTTTCTTAGATAATGTTTTAGTTTAAATAAGGATGTAATCTCTTCATGAGAGATAGACTTTCATATTGAACAAAGATTTTGAGTTGGTTCTCAGTTGAGAGAGTTTGTTTGTCTTTTGGTGAGACACCTAGACAACCTATCCCTAAAGGCCCGTTTGTTAATTTAACAGGTGGAGTGAAGTGAGGTGAATGGCAATTTTAAAAGATAAAAAAAATAAGAGGGGTTAAATCAATCCAATGATTAGATTTTGTTTTTTAGTGAAAAGAGAATGTAACTTTTTAACTTTTTGTGTTAAATGTAGATTTTTTTGTTAGTTAGTGGGATGAAAAGGTAACTTTTTGACTTTTTTGTGTAAAAAGGTAAAAGAATTTTTTTGAAATGTGGTATTTTGATTTGACTTTTTTGGGTTGTTGTGTAGTGAAATGAAAGATTACTTTAACTTTACAATGAGTGGAAATTAACAAACGGGCTCTAAGCCTTTTGGCTTGGAGATTAGCCCGTTGGCTAATCTTCTTCCCTGCGCTACTTCAATTGGTATCAGAGACGAAGATCCAATCTCGGACCACCGTCTGATCGCCGATTCGAGGTACCATATCTCTCCCGGTCGTCTGCTCATCGTCAGTCCTCTTCCTCTTTATCAAATCCCTTACAACAGAACCCTACCCCAAACCATACCCTCCACATTCCCCAATTCACAGTCACCCTCTAAATCCCACCACAGAAACCCATCCAGACTTCTGTCAACCCCTTTTTCCCCATTACCAACCCTAAACATCACTGCCGATCTCTCCCCAACTCTTCTCGCCCTACCACCACACCACCGACCCCACTCCTGAGACCCCGAGATCCCTCGCATCTCCTACACCCCCCACCGGCACCCTAATCACCCTTACGAACCTAGATCTCCAAAACCAACCCACTCCCTAATCCACTGCACACCCTAAACCCTACATTAAGCCCAACCCCTTCATGGAACCCCTTCCCGAGTCTTCTTCGTCACCGCCTGCAAAAAAATCCCCAAATCCTCACCGAACCAAGCCTGATTCATTCCCCTTCCCGACGTCGACCCGTTCCATCACCGACCCGATCCAACCCCGCAGCCCACCGGAAAACCACCACCAACCCCAGCCGAACTGTCATCCATCTCCAAACCCAGAAAAAAAAAAAAGGGAAAAAGACCACAGAAGAGAGAGAAGTACCAGAAGGGAGGAGAGCGATCGACGACATACCTGTGCCGGTCGCCGAGTGTCTTCGCCGTCGCCAGCCGCTTTCTCTGCAGCCATATCCGATAGTCGAACCGTATCCGGTCGTCGCTACAGCCACCGGAAGCGTCGGCTTTCCCTGCAACATCGCCGTCGAGGGGCGCCTCCAGTTCACCTCTCTCGTCCAGCAGATACGCCTCGTCCACCCCTTCCTCTCTTTCCTTTCGTTTCTATTGCAGAAGAGAAGTACATTTCTTTTCTCTTTTTATTCTCAAAACTGTTGCAAAGAGAGGAGATTTTTAAGTAGTTGGGCCGCAAGCAGTTTGGGCCGAAACTGTTGACCTGACTCTTACCCAAGATCAAACCCATATTGGGTTCAGTCCAGGTCTAACCTAACCCAAATTCAGATCCACAGCAGTACAAAAAAAATTATATATATATGTGGGCCTAGCAAAAAAAAATAATCCAGTCTTATTGGATTGATTGATCTCAGCCATTGCTTCTCAAAAGATAATATTTTGGTCTGATTCACGTTCCATCTTCACTTGCGTCTTTTTGTCAACAAGATCAAGCCATTAGGTTAGTTAATTTTGAGCATTCAGAAGATTTTGAATTTCTTACAGCAAAGTCAATATGCAAATCTTTGGACCATCTGATGAAGTTCAAAGCATGTTGTATGAGTATAAATATGGAAATTGGTATTTTACAAATAGGTCTACTTTGAGCAATTCCTCAATCTCAGATAGGCAAATTCGACAGTTTATGAATATTTAAATCAATTTTCAAGACTGCACCAAGTTTGTAGCTTGGAACAGAATGAGCTACATGATTTAACTCGCTTTATCAGAGGTTTGAAGCCAAACATTCTAAAGAAGATAAAACCATGTCACAGTGTTCATGAAGCATACAAGGAAGCAATTCATATTGAGCACATGCTTCAATGGTCCCACCTGCAACAAGTTAAGTTTAGGAAAGAACATTCTCCGAGACGAATGAGAGATCATCTGATGGAAATAAAATTTGAAGGAGAAGATACTCACACCCTTATCATTCGCAGACTTCTCACCACCAATGAACGAGAAGACAAAGAGTGGAAACAAACTATGATATTTCGGATGCGAGTAAGGTGTGAAGACCGATTAACTAATCTAGTTATTAATCATGACAGTACTATCAATTTTGTGGCACAATATGTTATTGACAAACTCAATTGGCTTACAGAGACTCTTCCAATACCTTACGAAGTTACATGGTCTAATGCTTCTGTCATTACTGTAACTCACAGATGTTTAATATCTTTCAAGATTGGTGTATATGAAGACAAAATTTGGTGTGATGTAATTCCCATGAATATCACTCATATTCTTTTGGGACAACCATAGCTTTTTAATCGGAAAGTGCAATATGATAAAGAGAAGAATATCTATTCTTTCTATTGGAAAGGACAATATGTTGACCTTGTTCCATTACAATCAACATCATCTTCATCTACCTCATCACCATCAATTGACGAGTCACAAGATGAACACAGGGAAGAAACAAATTCCAACGATGATGTTGAAAAGCCCATTCATGGAAATAAAGATCTTATTACAACTTCAAGTGAGAAGCAAGAGATAAAGCAAGATGATGTACAAGCAGACAGTAATCATCTAATGGATCCGATTGCCACATCGGGTGACAAATCATTTACCCCAGTGATTTCGCAAGAAGATATGTCCACATTTATTGACGTGCACCATATTGATTTCATCTTCAGAGATCAACTAATGTCAATCAACAATTATGCTATCTTATTACAGAGTCTACTATTAAAGTATATAATGGTCAGATCACACTGTCAAAATAAATGCAACCATCAAAAGACGCATCGCCTCCAACCTACTTCTGAGTGGAATAAAAGATTCGATCCTGCTTTCAAGGCATATTATCAACCTGATGCTCAATCCGCAATACAAAAGTTTGTTCGAGTGACTTTCGACCCCGGTAGATATTTACAGAACTCAAGGACGAGTTCTCTTCCAAGCAAGGGAGAACTGATGCAGACCAGATTCATGATTGGCCAGCTATTAGACCTATGACCAATAAAGCATAGTAGAATTAGAGTAGATTATATTATTAGTAGTTGCTTTAGTTATTTTATTAATATTTGGCAAGTCCAGTTGTATTTGATTTAGGACTTCTTATTTGTTTAGAATTAGTTGTTTCTTTTCTTAGACAATGTTTTAGTTTAAATAAGGATGTAATCTCTTCATGAGAGATAGACTTTCATATTAAATAAAGATTTTGAGTTGGTTCTCAGTTGAGAGAGTTTATTTGTCTTTTGGTGAGGCACCTAAACAACCTATCCCTAAGCCTTTTGACTTGGAGATTAGCCCGTTGGCTAATCTTCTTCCCTGCGCTGCTTCACTTTACATGGACTGGATGTGGTGCATGCGTGCCACATTGACACAGATGACTGGACACCTGCATGTGGATCTACAATAACTCAAATTTAACATCAAGGAAGCTTTAGTCATGTCTGGATTACAGTAGTTTGCTAAGATGTGCATAAACAAATACTGGTAATACACAGGGGCAAGTCTCAAAACCCATTCCCAATGTACAAAATGCAGATATAGAACACAGGTATACCATTCATAGCACACCATCCATGCAATTTTATTATTTAAGTAGTGCAACAAGGTTCCACAATGATCTTACCTCCAATGGATCAGTTTCACCCTCCAACTCAACCATCACAGGAGCATTCATGCTGAATCCAACCAAATTGTAGTGTTAACAGCATGTTCACCCAATATACTAACTGAAAATAAAAATTAAAAAAAAAACTTAATATCTAAAATTAAACCTGATCTGCAGAGCACGAGTACCCAAGATTCTAGCACGTTCATACTTTGTCATGTATTTTGATGTCTTCCGAGGCCGTTCAACTGGTTGTTCATCCCCTTTCTCCTCGCCTTCAGCACCTACAAAAGCATCAGCCATCTCCTCATTGTTGTTCTCTACATCCTCCTCTGGTTCTGCTCCTTCCTGTAAAATAACCCACGGATATATATTGACAATTTCGGTTCAATCAAACATAAGGTTGAAGTCCATTACAAGCTATTTTTAACAGAAAATGAAAGATCAATTACCTCAATCTCTGGCTCCGGAGGCTCGTCCTCATATCTGCAGAAGCAATTTTAACATTAGAGTGGAAGGGAAGCATAGCTCTTGCAGAACAGCAGAATGAGAGTGTAATCTTTTCATTGCAATGGAAATTTGATACCTCACTCACCTTTTTGTGCAACAGGATCCCTGAAACATCTGCAAGCCATGAAGGGATGGACCTAGATACCTCACTCACATTTTTGCGTAAGGCAGAGTCCCACTCAACAATAGAGGGCATTGACTACATATTATTGGTGAACCGAATTCTTTGAATATTTAAAACGATATTATTGTGGATTAATTGTCCAGGAGGCTTGATATTATAGAGCATTCCGAGTTTTGTTCATTATCTGAAAAGGATTATACAAAATTGGTAATAACTAATAAGATTATAATTTTGGAATTCTACTACATATAGTTTGCAAGCACACTTGGGAGAGTCCACAACAAAATACTTTTCCAAAGACCTTTTTATAATTTTCTTTCTTTTTAGATAGATAACATAATCACACATAGAAGAAAAAGCCCTCTAACCAAACAAAACATAACAGCATGCAATTCTTTGAAACATCCTCATCCCACATGAGAAATTCCTTAGTGCCCATTTGTTTGCATGGAATTGAATTCCTAGATATTCTAATATTCTAAGAAATGTATTCATCAAAGTTGCTAAAACTGAAGAAACAAAGGTAAAGATCCTTCAATGGCCATAAAACAATTGTTCCTTAAAAAATAAAACAAACCAAGGATATGCGGAAAATGAATACCCAACCATAACCCTAGTAAATCAAATGCCAAGAAATTCACCTCCCATCTACGTATCTGCTATGTAACTCTTTTTTTTTTTTTTTTTATCCCCGAGCTATAGTGACGTAGATGAAGTTACTGCTCAAAGAGGCTAATTATTAAGATAAAATATCATAATGTAGATTGCACCAAGAAAAAAAAAAGTGGGGAGAGGGGGGGTTTTTTTTTTTTTTTCCTTTTTGGTTGAAGATAATCAATGATGATGTTTATTAATACCTCCTCCATTAAATACAGACTAGATTAGCCTCCAAAGGCTACATTCCAACAACTACTACTTCCTTAAGAAACTGCTCCATCCTGCTGAGCAGTTGTAACAAACACAACATGCAAAAGACTCTAGTACTAACTCAAAACAACCCACTAAACAGCCTTTATTACAATGGAGTTGAAAAAAGAGAACATGACTCGATAAAACCACCTAACCCACACAGCTGCATGTTTGAAAGCTTGAACAAATGTTATGGAGAAATTGTAGTGTATCAATCTCCACTGAGCTCCACCCACCTCATCACTTTGATAATCCTCTGCTAAAACCCAATTTTCAATGAAACCCTAGGAATCTAATACCATGCTAAACACAGTTCTGGTCGAAATTTTTCCAATTTGCCACGCACCCCAGATTTTCTCCCATTCGGTGTGAATTCTGTCTTCCCTAGAAATCCCAATGATCTTTCAATAAACTACTGGAGGGATAAGATTGGGAAAAAAAGGAAAAGAACATTGAAAAGATATGAGAAGGAAACGCTAGAAACCCTAGTAATGATGATGCAAACAACAAGAGATAGAGAAAGAGAAAGACATATAAATATCTAGAGAGAGAGAGAGAGATACCCTGGATCCATATCATAGTCCTCGTCCGCCATTGAAGAGGTAAAGATAGCTCTGAAAAAGAACGCCGCCTTCTTCCAAAACGCCGCCTTCTTCAAACCCGCGCCTGAAGGCTGTGTGGAGTAAGAGGGTTTTTATTAGGGTTGAAAACGGGTCGGTTTCGGTTGGGAGCCAATTTCTACGATCCAAAATTGGAACCGGTTCCGTACATGGGTGGTAACTGTCCCGTCTGGATCTCCGTAGAAAATTATTTTAAAAAAAATTAATTTTTAAGAAGAAAATTTCGAAAACTTAAGTAATATATAGAGTATTGGCTTCATAGGTTGAAAGCAAGGTGAAACAAAGCTCACAAGTACAACCGTTTAATTCACGAGTTAAAAAAATAAGACCTAGGCTCAGACCAATTTACTTATCAAGATCTAAATAAATATTCAAATTTAGTTATTAATCCGTCAGAATTTTTGAATAATCAGAGCATCAAATACCCATTTCAAACCCTAGTTTTTCTAACCTGATGTTTCATAGGAAGGGTTTTACTTTTTAAGCAAATTGACTAAATTGATCGGCTTAGGCCTCACATGTTTGAGGTGGATAAGGCTCATTTTAGGCTTAGCCAAACCTTGTACCTTGTTTTTTTCCAAAGTCATGACGGGCGTAGATAAGTCTCAGTATGGTATGGCCTAGCCTGACCCATGAATGCCCTTAGGCTACTTTATAGAATGCGTAGGGATGGCAATTAGTTGGGTTTAACTGCTCTTAATTAGGGCTTGGTTTGACGGGGTGTATATTAAATTGTAAGCATGTTCGTCTATCAATATATGAGAAATTTGTGATGCTCAAATGCACAAAATTCTACAATGGAGGTCCACCTATTAAATTTCTAATTGATAAAATTAATGCCCGCTTGCCCAAATTTCAATTGGCCTTAATATATTTTGCATTGATCACATATAAAGCACCTTATATTGCTATAATATTTTATTCAAATATATTATTTTTTAATAAATATTATAATGGGCCCAAAACATTATAGATGCAATTGAGATTTTGAATATGTGAGTCCCACACTTCGGAACCAGTTGGGACCTTACCCAATATACAATGCTAGTAGATGGTGTTATGTATTTGGAGTTTTAACAATAATTAACTGTAAAAGGGCCGACAAGTTCCTCGTAATAAAAAAATATTATAGTATTTATTCTAGTGTACCATACTAGATAAGTTTTATTGGGGCTCAAAACATATTAGAGATCAAAAAAAAATTCTCATATCCCATATAAAAGAAAATGATTCTTGGTTAAACAAATGCCGGAAATAAATGAGTATCCGGATCCACTGCCATAGCTCTGTGGACTCTATATGAGAGCTTTGACAGATCTCCAAAACTCTGCTGTGGAGCACACGTGAAAACAATGAGAACCATCAACGATGAATATGGTCCCCTTCAAGTTTTAGTGATATAGCGCCAATCACATTTCCAATTATGTGTTCGAACTTATGCGGAACCACTCCTATTGAACAAAAATTTGAAAATATCTCACATTAGGGATGAAATTCAACTTAAATGGTTCAATTATCAATATAAGGGCCCCGCGATGAAATTTGAGAGACCGCTAAATAGAAAGCCTTTGGCAGAAAGTAGAGTATAGTAGAAAATAAGTTTGCATTGGCTTTTTACCATTGTTGGCCCACTCAGGTGAAGCAATGTGCTCTACAAGGGGATCCACCCGCTGTCGTTGTGTGGTTGGCTCGAATCCGGATCCTCCTTCACTGTTCATCAAACTCCATGTGGGACCCACATAGAGATCATTCAAGTAAGCCCCACCTTTCTATTTTGCATCATTATGGGAACGTGACTTAAACCACATCAACACTTAGTCACATTGGATGGTGGATTCATTTTGAATGGTCTAGACTCTAGATAATCTATGTTTGGGCCCAACAGCGGAGTTCTTATATGATTGTATGTGGAGAAATTGAATTTGACTCAAAAAATATTTTGGTCTTTGAACATTGTTTTTTATTTTTCTCACTCCGCCAAAAGGGGGTAGAACCAATGATAGCACCCTCATGCCAAAGAGCAAAGTAGAAAGGAAGCCTTGTTATTTATTTTACTATTATTATTATTATTTTGCTAACTTGGCTCGGAAGTCAAGAAGGAGAAAGGTAAAGCCATATACAAAGAATTGATCTCTGGTAGGTGATATGGGAGTAAGAGCTTTCACCACCGGGACATTCCTAAGTTTTCAGAAGCGTTCATGTATTACTCATTTCTCATTAATAAAAGTAAAAAAAGTATTATAATATATCAACTTTTTAATATATGTACTAAAAATCTATCAATATTTAAATCTCTATATATTTTAATATTGGCCTATTGATCTGTCAATATTTAAATCTCTATATATTTTAATATTAGCCCATTGGGCATAATTCCTATGTTCTCATTTATGTGCTGAGATGAGGATGGGCTATTATGCAGTTCTACTCGGAGTGTGCTATTTGAAACTTGTTTGGTAATATGATATTTGGTTCTAAATTTGAAACTTGTTTGGTAATGTGATATTTGGTTCTATTGAGAACAGGCTTAGACCTAGGCTGTGCCAAAAATCTATGTCTTACTCTTCGTGTTTTTTCTTCTTCTTCTTTTTTTTTGTTTGAAAGAAATTGTTGGGTCCATTTGGCAGTGTTCCTATGTTCTCAATTATGGAAGGATCTTTCAAGGAAAAAAAAATCCATATCTTACTTCAAATGCATGATTCAATGAAAAATATATATTCAATTAAAGACACAAACCAATAGGTCCAAAGGAAAACCCCATATCGTTTTATTATTAAAAAATTAGAAATCAATTAATCAACCACAAAGCCTAAAAAAATTCAAAACCCATTTACAATTTACCATGAATTCCGAAGAATTTAATTCCATGCAACCATAGAAATCCAAAAAGACTACAAATGGTCAAAAGGAATGTGAACAAAGGCACTATTTTCTCTATTATCTGAGAATTTCTACGGATTTGGAGCCCATTTTACCTTGAAAAATAAAAAGTCAACGTAGGTTTTAGAGGCTCGTGCTACCAACAAGTTCTTCACTGCAGGAGCCCCAGATTTGGTTATTATTCTGATGACAACTAATCTAGAAAAGAAAGGTGAATTATCGTGAATTGTGGCATGCTTGACAACCGGAAGAACAAGCAAATCCATTTTGAACAAATTTATTTCAAACAAATTAGATAACAAACCCTAAGTGAAGTGATTTTATTTATTTTTATTTATTTATTTTTTGCTTAGCTCATTGCCCAAAAGGAGAAAAGGTAAGGGCACCCACCAGGGATCGATCCCTCTGGGTGATATGAGTGTGGGAGCCTTAACCACAAGGACATCCCTAAATTTCCGAAGTGAATGTTGTTTATTTGGCTTCTTTCCACACAAAATCAATGATGGCCAAACTATTGCTATTTGATAGGAAGCAGAAAAGGAAATCCCAATTAAACACTAAGAAGAATAGATGAACTATTGGAACCAACTGAGAGAAAGGAAAGGATGGAGAGAGAAAGCTGTGGCTTTGGGAGAAAGAGAAATTGCAAAGTGGAGAGAATTGCAAGGTGGAGAATGGCGAGGGACGAACGAGAGGAGATGGAGTTTTGGGAGGAACAGAAATAGATTTGCAAAGAAAACATGTAAGAGAAAAAAAAATAGATTTTTGCTTCATTTCATTAGTTTTCAAGCTCTAGAAATCAAGCAAAAATATATTTCATTAGTAAATGGACTAGTTGTTTTTTTCATTTTATTACCTCTCATGTCTCCAAAATCATTATTCATCCAAAGTCCCAATAGTCTCTCTCATATTCTCTCATGCACATAAAGCCCAATCATGTATTTGAAACTCTCATCAATCTAACTGGCAGTTGTGCATGGTTTGATCATTTACATCAAATTATTAGTACAAGTTATTACTGTCATTGTGATTAATTTAGATTTAATAAAATAAACCCCCGTGGTAAAAATGAAAATTTTTAAGATTGCTCCCTCCCACCAGATGTACTATAGCAATTACAAGCTTTAAAGAAAAATAAATCTAAGCTTTTAAAATTATACTTAAATAGATAAAGGGATGGGCAAAAGTGTTATTTTATTCTAAAGCCTTAATGATATTTGTAAAGCTACTAATTTTAAAAAATGAAAAGTATTAAAATAAAAATGAAGGGATATATACAAACATTAAAACCACATGAACTTACTTACAAATCCTAAAAATCTTGGGAGGGTTATACAAAAGAGAAAAGAAAAAAACTCAATAAGAAATTTAATAAAGATAAGGATAACCACGCAATTACTATAAATCACGGTGGTTTCAAATCTAAAGAGAGGTTTCCTTGATATTTAGGAAACTCATTTATACGACAAGCCTCTCAAGTTTCAAAAGGAGATATTTCCTACCATTTAGATTATTGTTCAGAGGAAGCCATCCCCACCTCAACCCCACCACCACCCCCACCCTCACCCCACCCCACCCAAAAAAAAAACCGCACAGACGTCCCCCTCATCAACCCTACACAAAGGAATTGATTCCTAGTTGTTTCTATAAAAGGGAGGTGCCTCACCGCCTCACCAACTGATCGCCGCATGGGTGTACATTAATTGCTTTCTATTGAATGCATAATCATCTTTAACCTACCAACCCAATAAAAAAAACTTCGACCTTCATAAAAATTATCCACTGAAGTTTATATTAAATATAATAAAAAGGCAATCTAAATGATCACCCACCACGGGTGTTGAAATTCAATCAAAGCATGGGTAAGAAGCATTTTAATAACTCACTCATGCAGGCTCTCTCTCTCTCTCTCTCTCTCTCTCTCAAAAGTGAAGCCTCTGGTCATGTGACCAAGGCGGTTGTTTTGCAAATGGGGCAGAGATTCTTGAGCATAAGCCACTGTTTTATACAGTCGGTGTGGAAGTCATGCCCACAGTCCAATGTTCCAAGATCCTCGCCTTCCACATATTCCTCCTGTCAAACACCAGAACAGAAACCAGTTTACTTTCAAAGACATTAAACAGGGACAGGAAGCAAATTAAATATTCTTGTCATAGGACTGGGCATACTTGGCATATAGAGCATGGCACGACTTCTGTGTCTGCTCCTACTGCAACAGAAGCATACTTCCTCTGCTTCAGACACTTCAAAATGGTTTCCTCGATCAATCCAGTGCTTACATTACCTATGCGTTCTTCCAATGCCAGCAATTCCTGAAATTTTCCAACCACTGCTTTCGTAAAAGAATCTATTGAAACAAAGAACAGAGTGCTAGAGTGACAAGATTACCTCATAAGACATGTTATCTACGTCAAGGCGCATGTCCCTGTGACGATCATGCAAGTCAGGGACCCCAAAAAGTACTGACTGGTCAAGGATCAGAAAATCCTGCCACGTCCCCAACATCACATGAAGTTTCAGACAAACGAAGACATCTGTTTCTAGCTTAAAAGAAATAATTAGATCCTTCCAATGCAATTTGTCTTAATAAAACATGTTAAGTAAATGATCTGTATGTTCAGCATTTTCTCGTTCCTCATGAACGCAAGCAATAATTAATGAAGTGTCAGCTAGATTAGACCAGCTACTATGTCCTCTACTTAAAACCAATTCCTGGTAATGAGAGTGGGTGTATAACTTACACATTAGCAAGGTTTTACAGCCAACCTCCGCTCTGGAACCAAACCTCCACATGAAGGTAGAGGGAATATCTGTAGTGCTGTACTGGTACATTTGAATCGGGGTAATGGAACAAGGCATATGAGATACAAAGGCAATTTTACACAATGTTTGCTTAGAGAAAGATACCATCTAAGGTGTCATTGTCCATCCAATTGTAGCTATTACTAATTAGACAAGAAGGCAATTAACAATGCAGATTAACAATGGTCCATGAAATCCATAATTGAGAAGTTTTACTAAATAATAAGCAGACGAATACAAATGGGAGACTCACTAAATGCAAATTACATGCAGAACATAAAACGTGAAACAACTAACCTCAATTCTTAAATTCTCGCCCCTGCGCATGAGCTCCAAAACATTGCGTATCTGTTTCAAAGAACAAGAGAATCATAAGCCCCAAAAAATATCCAGAATCTTGAGCAAATTAGACAAAAATAGAGCAAGTTCAAAAGAAGAAAGTAGCGTGTTTGATCCAATGGTTCAGATTGGGTTTAGCCATCCCCTGGTTGCAAATCAGACACAAATATACTCAAAACAATGGTTGGACGATTCCTTAATTGAAATTCTCAAGTTATATTTGTTTTCTCTTTGTTCATTATCATCAAAGCCTTGTCCCAACTATGTTGGGGTTGGCTCTGTTTCTCCATTCTGATCCATCGTGAGCCAAATCTTCAGATAAGTTGCACGTCTTCAAATCTATTTTTACTACTTCCATCTACATCCGCTTTGGCTCACCCCTTCCACTTGGTGAGCTATCAACTTGCATACCCAAACTTTTTATTAGTGGTGCTGATGTCAGTCATGCGTTGGGATGTGCCCAAACCATCTCAAACGGGTTTCTCTAATTTTATCCCCCTATTGATGCTGCTGATTTCTAATTTTATCCTTCCTAGTTCTACCACGCATTCTCTTTGCTACCTCCATTTTATGCATATGTTGTTTTTTGATTGGCCAACATTCTGCTCCATAGGTCATAACCAGTTTAATCACTGCCCTGTCAAATTTTTCCTTTAATCTTATTGGCATTCGTCAGTCATAAAACACTCTAGAAGCAAGCCACCACTTTAATTATCCCACTTTTATCCTATGTTTGACATCTTCATCAATCTCCTCGTCCTTTTCTTTTTGTTTCTTATTTTTGATAAATGGCTTCTATATTATATTCTTCTCCATTCTAGTTGTTTTTTTTTTTCTTTTTTCAAGTAACCTGATACGAACCACTACATGCTTGCGACAAGTAGCACTTCCTAACTTTGCTACATGATGTCTTCTCCATGCTAGGGCTTTAACTTTTAACATGTGAAAGATTTTTTTTTTTTTATGTAAATTAAGCTTGGATTGGCTCTTCTATACCAAATCACTTGGATTCCCTTCTTATTCTTGTTTTGCAGTAAGAGAACCTGTCAAATTGATTATATTGACTTTGACTGTGCATTATCTATGCAGCAATGCAAGCAATTCAAATGTTATGAATGAATATACAGTGCTATGTTGGTGATCATGTAAGAAAGATATAAAATACTTCTTTCATTCTACACAACTATAAACAAATACAGAACAAGATATGACAAGATACAGCCTCAGAAATGTGGAAGAAATATATGAGAACACGTCCCCTGAAAACTCAGCCGCTCAGGCAGGGTTAGGCAGAGTCAGATCTGGTCTGGATATGGACCATTTCTGGCCCCTAAAAGTTCTGGAAAAATCTTTATATAAGATTTTAAAAAGAATGGCGTAATGGTAATCCAGGTGGTGCAAATTATCCTTCAAATTTGATATCTAGGGTGGCCCCACTTGGATCTTTTGATCCCCCCTGCTCCATGATTTGTGCAGTCCCAAGTGGGCTCCACTAGGTGGCTTGTACTGCCAGATGGTAAGGGAAGCTTGTTTAGGGGCATTACTCACACACATAAATAAGAGAGAGAGAGAGTGTGTGTGTGTGTGTGTGCTTGTGTGTGTGTCCGTCAAAGGTATCGTCAGTGCCTACACTCTGCGGTCAGAACTTGATACAGCAGCTTTACTGTGTGCACATTTGCGATAGCAATAGCAGATGCCCATTCAAAGCCATCATTGTAGTGGGGATGGGCCTCTTCAGGAACAACTACCATCTCTTCTCCATCACCACCGCTATGATAATCATTGGCACAATCTACTACACCGTTGATGAGGGTCGTTCAACAGGTGCGATCCCAGTAGCTATGTTGTCGACAGTGGTGGGCAGGAAACAAGAAGCAAAGACAAATAGCGCTGGCCAGTTCAGCACCATGTATTTGCACCAAGGAAACAAGAATCCATAGGAGAAGAATGAGGGGGAAAAACAAAAACGCGTAAGACTTGGCCAAGTCCTTTATGAATCAACTTGGCCATGATCGAGTCTGAGCTGACAAGGACGAGTTTTGAAACTGTGTGTCAGACGACAAGTCAAATACAGCATAATATTTTTGCAAATAACCATACAGTACCCAAATAAATACTAGTATTGCTTAAAAAAATGACACACTAAGGGGGTGTTTGGTACCAAGATATTTTAAAAGGTTATGTGATTTTGTATACTACATAATGATAAAATCTACCTACCTAAAAATTAGGGGTGTGGCTAACTTAGAATCTATTCTACAATATATGACTTTCTACTAAAAATTGTAAGATTTCTTTTTTCTCCACATCCCTGTAGGAGCAAATATCTAGGAAATGAATATTTCAAGGTACTACCAAACATCATCACTTATAATATAATACTATTTTGTTCAATAATGAAATCTTACAATATCCAATTTTATTAATATTATGTACTGTGTTTATCCAAGCACCCTTACGGCCTAAACCTGCATTAGTGGGTAGTAATGAAGGGAAACTGACTCAAAACAGCTCCAGCCTAACATACAATCCCTGGAATGTTGGTACTGCTATAGCAAAATGCATATTTATGAATTACCTAACATCAGACACTTAAACGTAAATTTATGGAACGATCTCATCAACACAAGGTCACCCAAAAAGTTGGCCTCATTTGCCGACACAAAAGAAAATCACTGTCAACCCTTGCTGCAAAGTGAGCAAGAAAGATGACAAAATAGTTGGACTTAAGAGGATCAACAGAACATGGTGCAGTCCCCTGTAAATTCCCACTAAATGAGAACTCTATAGTCCTGAACTCTAGAAGAGAAGGACCAATTTCACGAGCAACCAATCAGCAAAAAAAACATATAATCATGGTTCAAGGAACCTTTTAAGGATGTGCAAATAGACAGAGACTGTCTCAATACAATTGTGGCAATCAATAATCTGAATGTTAACACTACAAATATTATTTGGAACCTGACATAGCAAAAGTCATGCCAGAATCATCAGAATGTACCTCAGATGCCAGTCTGCTTCTCCCTTCAGAGGCAGATGTCAGTGCTCGCAACGGCAATGGAACTCCTGCACCATCACCTAGCCTATCCATCAAAAATGCTGACCTCAGTTGTGATAGCTGATGCCCCTGATGACCAGCTCCAGGATGCCCCATCTCCTGTGAGGAAGCAGGAGCTGTATGTGATGAAGGATTATTGCTGCTTGAACTTCCAGACTCAGAACCAGCAGGAGGAAAGAGAGACCGCCGCGCAGCCTCTGATAATCTCCGCAGATAGTGGGGAGGATGCTGCTGAGGCACCCAAGTAGGAATAGGCAATGGGTGGACTCCAGAGCTGGAGCCAGTTCGAGAAGAAGCATTTTCAGGCATACTTGAGTTTATAGGTATGCTTGCAGTCCAATTCATTGGATCTTGAGTCAAATTCCCCAACTCTACTGCTGGCAAAAACAATGGATTAGAAATGCTTCTTGGCATGCTCCTAAAGTTAGACTCCTCTTGTATGCCGGAAGATCTATCTCCCAAAGTAAGGGGAGAATTTGATGAGCTGCCAGCTCCTGAATTAGGAGCACTATTCCATGAGAAAGGATGCATGTTACGCACAAATCCAGGTACAAGTGATGCAGGAGATTGGGTTTGAAGTGAGGTTGAATTGGGTGCTGCGTGACTGGAACCAGAGGATTGATTAGATGAGATAAGTCTAGAAGATGATGGATGGAGTGGCAGGGCATTCGAACGCCTGATGTTGTTCCCCGAACGACATATATTGCGTTGGGCAAAAACTTGATGTGCAGGATTGATTCTTGATGAGCTCTCTACACTTCCATCCCTGGTTAAAGTAGGATAGGTGCCAGGAGCCACTCGGACTTCATCCAGTCGTGGGTTCGAACACTCACCTTGGGAATTGACACTAGAAAGATGCTCAACATGACTGGATATACTTAAGCTGCCAGAAGTATTCTGCCGACCAGGAACAGCATGCCATGCACTGCTCTCAGATTGCTGGCAATTAGGACTTCCACCAAAAGAACGTTCAGAAGCTTCTTCCATTGTCTTCCGTTTGCAGGATAAACGCTGGTTGTCCTCTGAACGACCAGGCCTACCATCACTATCATCAACCGTATGTTCAGCAGTCCCAGAAGTAGTTGCACAAGGATCAGAAGAACCACCAGCAGATGGAACTTGGCCAGTTTCAGATCCACCAGGTTTATATGGATGATGAGATACAGCTGCTTCAGTGACACCATCGACATTTCCAACAAATCCAGCACTGAGCTGTGCACTTTGAGGGGTACCATTGGAACTGGAATTTTGAATAAATGGCCTGTTTGCTATCTGATTGTTGTTCAGGTCAATACCAACACTTCCCACAGAATGAGAGTGTGCTAGTTCAAAATTCCTTTCTTCTAACCTCATGCTAGCTCTTGCATAAGTGGGGATTGAATTCATCCATTCCTGCTCCATTATAGCTTCTCTATGGCTGGCCTGGTTTGGTGGATGATTACTGGAGCTAGGCCCACCAGGATTCCATCCATTGAAGACCCCAGCATGACTAACAGTGTTCGCATATGCAGTAGTGTTGTCACTTGGAGATGGTAGATACTCTTGCATGTTCGTGGTATCTACCGGGTTTAGCATGCTATTCCAAAAAAGTTGTTGGTTCAAACCAGAGTTATTAGAGCTAGACGCATGTTCAAATTCAAATGTCTCAGGTAAGGATTGGACGGTACTCCTTGGAAACTGCATTATGGCCAAATATCTTGAAAACTGTAAAAAGATCCCAATAATATTTCAGTTAAAAATGTGAACCATGTATTCTACCATTTCAAAACAGCAAAAAACATGCAACCCGAAATAAAGGAAGAAGCACAGAGTTGTTGCGCAAAAACTATGCATGTCTCAAGAAAACCTAAGAAAGAACCATAATGATTGAATTCATGTCCTCACAAAGGATAGAGCAAATGTGTAAATTAAAGTTTGAAATCAAAGAGAACCATCACAAAACACTCCTGCTCTCTTTTTCTCCTCTTTTTCTTTTTTTCTGTTAATGAGAAAATGCTTTCATATGAAAACTACTAGGAAGTCTTTTGTAGGTCCCACCTAACGATCAATCCTAACTAATGATAGCAACGGGTACCTGTTTGCCAGACAGACCTGCAACAAACAAAATTTGAGTATGAGGCCTATTACCAGTTGTTTTTGGGTATGGGTTCATACACCAAAGTACTTAATGATCTGGTCCGGATCGGGTCAAAAAGTGCAGATCCAATACCCTATTATTTAGGCACCTCTTGAAAATTCAAGAGATGTAGAGATAGAGATAGATATATATAGAGAGAGAAAGAGAGCTCATAGTTTACATTTTTGCCAAAAAAAGGGTGGTCATCATGTTTTCCATTTTTCAATATGGGTTCACCCCTATGTTGCCTGCAGTCATCTGAATATTGGGTTAGGGCCCATTCATAAATGAGGACATGAAGTTTGCTTTCATATTTCTGATTATTGACTGTTTCAATTTATATGAAATTCAGTTTTGTGAATTTTTTATTGGAATCTGAATATTTATTCATTGGATGGCTAATTCTAAAAATCATCAATCATTATCATCCATGTGGGATTGGCTAAAAGAATTCTACTCTAACTCAGCCCTAACAAACTCAAGCAAAGCTAAGTCCACATGGATGATGATGTTGATGTTGATGAGTTTATCACGTTGGTAAAGCGATCCAGAGTTCTAATCAGAATTGTTGACGTTGACGATATAGTCTTACAAGTTACAACTACAACTACCTACTTTTTTCTATTCTGGTAAATTACTTGTACAGCTACACACACACATCTCACCAAAGTTCCTTACTACCAGTGCTACAACCAAGGATCGATGCCTAGTTGTTTCTATGGAGGGAAAGTGCCTCAACACTACAAATTATTCACTAGCTACAAAGTCAGCCAGCACCCATAGAACAGTCCTAAATTAAATCTAGGGACTCGTTGAATGCAACAGAACCGATCTTTAATTTGGATGTGGAATATAGATGTTTTGTTAATTTGAATTATGTCTACTGGCAGTTGGTTGAGAATTGACTGAGCCCAGTAGTTCAGTTGTTTGAGTCTTAAAATATTATTTTATTTGATTTACATGAATTCATACCAAAAGAAGTTCAATATTCCCGGCTTTAGTTTGATCTGTGAATTAAAAAAAGGCAAAAGTATAATGCTTTTTTACGATGGTAACTCAGGAAGATGTCTGCCATCTCATAAACAGTCTATATGTTTCAAACGGGGTAAACAAGCTCTAGCCCACTCTATTAGACCCCAAGTGGACCAAATCAATAGGAGAAAGTGGAACTATGGTTATCAAAGAGATTTTGGCAGAGTATCATCATGAATTCTATAATGGTCCACAAAGGGATGCTAAGCGAGGTGACCATCATCATGTGCGTGACTCCTAGTAGCATTGGAGACAACATTAGAAATGTGCCTACCAAAACATAAGTTCATATGTGGTGGATCTCTGCTGAAGAATACAAGATTATCTACTAAGTGCGTATAAAAAAAATCAATGTACAGATGTAGTAAAATTGTGAGGCTTGACTCCACAGTCAAAGATCCAACAGGTGATCCCATGTTGAGCAAGTCAATGAAAAACCCATAACGGGTTGTGATCTAGATCCAAAGCCTACAATAGATTGTGGTACATATCCAGGGGCAAAGTACCCTTCATCTGAAGATATCAAATACAGCTCAGTCGGTCAAAGAACCAAATCAGCCCATTGATATCAAATCCAAAGGCCCAGATGAATTTATTAAAGTTGATTTTGTCAAACACTTTGCAAGCAATCAGTAGTTATATTTAGACAGATATTAAACCCAAAGGTCTGATGTTGCCAACAATTAGATCCAAATGTTCATCAGCCTCAACAACACAATCTAGAGTCCTAGACATCATTTACCCAAAAAAAAAAAAAAAAAACCACAATCTAGACATGCATCCACATCAAAAGCACAATCCTACCTTTGTCAGCATCAATAACACCATCTGCCAGTTTTTTTTTTTTTAATGGTGCCCATATTTAAACTCAAAAGCTGTACAATATAGGAGAACTATACTGGAAACAAAAACAGCAAGCCCAAACGTGACCATGGCCTTAAAAAGCAGCCATTACCACAGAAAAAATAAAGCCAAAAAAATTAGATTTCAACAGAAGTAAATCAAACAATATCTGACAGTTGGATGGAATAAATTTTAGCTACTCATTTGATATGGAAGATTCAACAGTAAATCAATTACAAGGTTGAGTTATTGTCCAGCTGGTGTCTGATTTAATTAAGCAAAAGGCTGCAAACTGATGTAGATTGAAGCCTACTGAGGTGCTTGGGCCTCAAATTTGATGATAGGTAACACTAAGAAAGCGAAACAATACAATGGGTTCCCAAAATAATAATACTATGCCCGCTAAATAAATCAATAGGGATAAACTGATAAGAAAAAAGCAAGGTTAAGTTTGAAGTAGAGCAGGGAAGAAGAATAGCCAATGGGCTAATCTCCAAGCCAAAAGGCTTAAGGATAGGATGTCTAGGTGCCTCATCAAAGACAAACAACCACTCTCTCAATTGAGAACCAAACTCAGAAGTTTATTGATATCAATATTGTCTATCCCATGAAAGGAGGGGGGTATTACTTCTATATTTATAACTAAAATACTTTCTAGCTAAGGAAACAACTCAATTCAGATCAAATAAGAAGTCCTAAACCAAACAAAATAGGACTTTTCAAATATTAAAGAATCCTGGATAATTAAGAAAGCAACTAAAGCAACTACTAATAGGATCTACTCTTTTCTACTAAATATTATTGGTCCTGGACCTGCGGGTATAAACTTTCAAACGAAGCCCATTAGTATGGCCTGCATTATTGTACCTTAGTCAAGAAAACCACCAAGATGCGGATATCTTGGTCCGATTAGTGCCACACCTGATCAGTTTCAAAGCTGCTCTTTCAACTTCAGTTCCACAAGAAGCAACCCGAAAAAGAGCAATTGTTCCATGCCCACAACAAGTCCTAAAAGACCCCCACGAAACTTACGTTTCTCATAATCAACTTCTACTCCAAAACTTCCTCTCTCGTCTCTATGTGTATGATATAGAGAAATGATCTAGTAAAAGGTGAGATGAGTGAGATGACTTTCATATGGCCCACCTAGATGAGTGCCAACAATGAAGGGCATTGGGGATTGAAAGATCATGATGAAGGCTAGGTATGTACAAATAATCAATCCAATTCATGTGGTTTCATATGTGAAATGGGTATTTTTATCTCAATCGTTACAAATATTAGCAAATGTAAACTGCTAAGATGACGGGGTTAGGATGATTGGATGGGGTTGGCTTTTTGTAAAAATTGAGTCCTTATTAGGATCTTTTATCCGCTCCTCCTGCCTTCATGGTTGTGACTCATCCAGCTGGACTCTCTCTCTCTCTCTCTCTCTCTCAAATAGGGACAACCCCCCACCCCCAGATAGTCACTAATCCCAAGGGTTGGCACCCATCTGAATAGATTTGACCGCATTGGATGGAAGGTTGAATTATTTTTTTTAATAATATAGAGCCTTTAAACTTGGATGCCATGGATGAAGGGGTTAGGGACATGAGATTGCAGTCAAACTTGATAATAGTGGTCGTCCAACATAGATCTTTCCATCCCCCCGGTCCTATCCCCCAATAGCACCCACTCCCACAATGACTCCATGAGAATAGTTCTCACTAGTCACTAGAACAAAGTCTCATATATATGGGAAATTCCAACGAAAGCCCCACTTCAAAAGGGGCGTTTCAGCCCCCTTCTTACATCCAATGAAAGCATCAAAGCAAGCCACTGTCGCAAGCATGTTAAAACCATTCCACAAGCTTTTATTTACACACTCTTTAGGGAAGTGTGTAGGAGAGGAAATAGGATATAAGGCTATAAATTAGGATTTTAAATTTGAAAGAAACAAAAAAAGGGATTCTCTAGAGTTTGGACATACATATGCTAGACTTCTATTTGATTGGAATGGATAAGAAACTTCCTGAGATTCTCAAGCACTCATGTGGACCCCTCACTTATAGGTTTTAAATATTGTGAAATCATGTCCCAATACAACTCACAATGGGGAAAATGAAAACTTGTTTACAGGGGAGATTAAAAGTCTTCCTAAGAAATATAGGGAGGATAAATGGAAAGTTGTTGAATTTAGAGGGGAGACTAAAGTCTTCCTGCTTAGATAGAGAAAACATAGGGAGGATAAATGGAAAGTTATTGAATGGGAGAAGATAGTAAGTAATACATCATTTATGGACAACTCCAAGTCAATAAAGATTATCTCTTCTCATTCATCCAACAAAAAGGAGGGCATTTTCTCTTTCAAAAACGCCTAGGCGTTCCCTACGCACGTGTGTATATAAATAGAGGGAGAGAGAGAGAGGAATATTACTATGGTGAGGGACAAATGTATATTTGGAAAGATTCACGCACAAAAGAGGAAGAGTTATTTATGGTATTATGAAAAAAAGGAATCTTCATATGTAAAGAGGGAAAGCCACGTCATTGTCCCTCACCACCTCATGGAGGAAGGATGCATAGTAATATTCTTCATAATATATATATAAGTTAAAGGAAGGATGAAATAGAATCCTAAAAAATTGAAATACTCATGCTAGCTTTACATATGACCCACTCAGAGTTTTTTTTAACATAGTGGGACCCTCATGGAAAATCTCATGCACCAGCACATGCAGGAAAGAGAAGCAAATTCCCACATTCGGATAGAACTTTTAGAGTTTCCTAAATTGTGAAAGCTATTTAAAGGCAACCTATTAGTTAGCACTCAATGGAAGATTTTCTCCTATGCAAGCGCTCCTGTGGGAGCGTGCATCCAGACCATCCCCAAAGGCAGGGACCCCCTGAATTGCACCAAGTCCCACCATGACGATGCACTGATTGGAATGGGGCGCATAGCACAGGAGCGCATGAGAAAATAATTGCTCAATTTCCTCTTTCTTTATGTACTTCATTAAATATTTTTAATATTAGAAAGAAGAAAACTAGAACCTCTTAAATTTAAGACTAGCAGGAAGTTAGGTTATTTTTCAATTCACAATAAATGGTCATGCAAGGCATTCGCGTGATTCAAAATAACAGCCAATACATATCGGATATCAGCCAAGATTGAACCAATTCCTGCTCTGATATTGGTACCAGTCTGAATCACAAATAATGCGGCATATCTACTGTAACTCAGAAAAATCTAAGAGAAAGAGTTTTCAATTTGCGCGTGTAGAGAGAGAGAGAGAGAGGATGTGGGCACCTGGCCACTGCCACCGGCCGCTGATGTTGTTACCATGTGCGGCTGCTGCCACTGTTGCTTCTCCTTATTCCCTCCTTCCTCTTCTCTTCCTCTTCTTCTGTCTCTTTCCCTCCATCCGAAGAAAAAAAAAAGGGCTCCAACTGACAAGAAATATGACTCATGGCCTGCAGTGGGGCCCACCTATTAAAATGGAAACTGCTAAAAAAAATGCCCTACTAAAATCTAAACGGCTCAAAATAAATACCCCTATATTGTCTGGGCCCAAGCCAAATTCCAAAATATAATAGGAGATGGTACCACGGTCAATTTGATTATGTATAAGACACTTGAACAAACCAGTGGACAGACAAATCAACTCATTGAGATCAAATCAACAAATCCAGATCAGTTGACCATAGTTGACTCTGTCATCAAAGAGGGGGACAGATTCATTGCAAGTACTCCAATGATTACATCAAGCTAGATATCACATTTGATGGTTCAATGGTGTTAAAAGATTGCTTTGACCATTCGGGCACATCTGCAGAACAATCCTACCATTCATCCACATTCACAACATAACCTGATTGTTCATCAGTGACTACAAGATAATCCTATCATCAGAAGGAAGATCCTATCTACAAGGCCAAAGGTCTAGACAAAAAGAAAACGCAGAATTGGGTCATGGTGTGACTGGTGTTCGAATGTTCAATTCAGGCAGAATGCTACAAACTTGAGGCCAAGGAGAATCATCCATGCAAATGAGAAAGGATCAATCAGACTCCATTGGACCAGTTTTGGAAGGCAATTGATCAAGAAGGATTTGCGCAAATGTTATGTTGCACAAATACCAAAAAGTTTTGGCAGATCCTTTGAGATGAATATTCCTTTCTTCCACTTTGCTTTCTACATTTGTACTGCAATCAAAAGAATCTTGGGTTAGCAATTCATGTATTTAGTTAATTGTTTGGATTTTTCACACTAGATCAAGGGCCTAGATGGTCACTAGGGTTTATTTTGCATTTAAAGCTTATAAATGCTTTGGAAAAACCATTGGACAAGGGATATATTTGGAAATTTTTATGAATACACAATTGTGTTTCTTTTTTGAATGCTACCTACTGAAGTTTCCCAGTGAAACTGAGAGTGAAACATGTATGGCTGTATCTGGTTGGTGTAAACTATAGTGGGCGTGAGGCATATCTTCTTCTACTCTTTACATCTCCCTCATCCCTTTCTTCCTTTCTTTTACAGATATTTACCCCCTTTTTAATGATAGTTGCTGCTTCTTCTTTTTTTTTTCCATTGGATACAGAAGCACATGCAAGGAAGCCGATTGCGCCACAGTGTCTATGACCAAAAGCATTAATGTGTCAAATCTACCTCTTTTAAAGGCTTCCAGAGTCTCAAAACCAGTACTATAGACCATATGTTTCAAAGCTTCATTGGATTTTCTGTTAATTTGAAACTCTTTTGGTTTTATGAGACCAAAGTGTTGGATTTTTGTTCCTAAACGTGTTTGATTTACAACAGTCATAGGCCTTCACAGAAGTAATGTGATTTCGATTATTTATGGCTGTAATTTTGAGCTGATTATTGTGAAGGTTGGGTCATTCTAACTTTTAAGACAGTTTTGGTTGATCCAATTCTTAATTTACAAAACTATTCATTCGGATCACAGAAGGTGGTCAAAATGTAGGGGATTCTTAAGTTGGGGGTAGACCTGGGGATATTCATCATACAGATCAAAGGTGCTACATGGATCCTCTAGCATTTCTAGTATGTTGTTTTCAGTTTGGTTTGTAAAAGTGAGATAGCATTTGTTGTCTGAAAATTGTGTTTTGCTAAATTCTATTTACTTTAGAATTTGCAAAGCGCATTTTAAATAAGGCAACGAACTCTCTCATTGGTGACAGCACGTTGGTTTCTCAGAAACAAAAAGCAATCAATCCCTAAGTCCATAGGTAGTAGTGTCTCACAACCACAATAGTCTGATGTAGCAAAAGAAAGAACAAAAACGTATTTTTAAAGTCTAAAGTTTAACTTGATCAAGCATTACCATTGACCAGATCCTTTTTTTTATTTTTTCGTGAAAGGCAAATAGGGATCCGATATATATGTAGGCTGAAGAGCGGTTTGGCCCAACGGTTAAAGCTTTCCGACAGCGTCCTGGAGGACGCGAGTTCAAGTAACGAAAACAGCCTCTTCAAAATGAAGGTAAGGCTACGTACATCTTGCCCTCCCCAGACCCCACTATGCCGGAGCCTCTTGCACTAGGCTGCCCTTTTTTATATATATGTCGGCTCACAACTTGAATACAAATTTCCAGTATAGTTAATGTGTACTTCTTTTGAATCATCAATGATCATATTTTGATTTTCTTATAAATGTTTCACTGTTTAGATTTAGAATGACTTCCTTTCCATCAAAAGTAAGATAAGCCCTCTGTTCAAATATCCTATAATTGAAAACCCATTAATGAGTTCACACGTGACAGCCCTACATCTATTCCAAGGAAAACTACTATCCATTGTAAGGTCCTCGATGAAAATGAAAACCCCATCACTCCGTCAACACAAAATAAGTATTCTTAGTCTGTAAACCCTTAGCCGCAAGACTTAAAATGCCATGAAGTCGTGAAATAATGTGAAAATAAGAAGTACCAAAATTTTCACACAGCTTGCTGTAGGCTCCAAAAATAATTCAAGTTGTACAAGTTCATCTTGAATAAAGTCTATACCAACTAAGCTACGGCATGTCTCATCATGGTATCTATCAGTGTCAACTCATAATGGTCCTTGTGTTTGCCTATAATAATTTTGAAACGAACATGCACAAGGAATAAAGTGAGTAACATCTGTATTCTCCTTATCTTCTAATTATTTTCTGCAATATAAGACTAGAAGATTTAAATCATTCAAAAAAATAGAAAATGGAAATTCTAGTATTTGCATAAAGAATGCCAAAGGTCAGATATTGTTAAAAGAAGAAAGGACCCAAACGTAGAAGGTCCATCATGCAAGTTGTTAAAAGAAGAAAGGACCCAAAGGCAGAAGGTCCATCATTCAAGTTACAATATCAGCTGTCCAACCTCAAGTAATTACAGATACAAGCATCAAAAGGAGTTTTAATTGAATCCAGTATATGGTACACATAGACATAGTTCTAAAATTCCATCATGGGAAAAGACAGGCATGCACCAATAATTTCATCATGTAACATCTGTAACAATGTCACAAGTAACTACAATCTACAGCAGTTATAGACAAATAAAGAGTTTTTTGTTAGTATCACTTTTCTTCTTTTTTTTTCGTTTTTGATGGTCGCAAAAATAAGCATAGATTTTTCTTGTATCTACTACATTTACACAAGCGATGTGTTACTTCTGTCATATGTAATGTACTTCTATAGTTCCCAGTGAGTTAATCGTAAAATTCTTCATATCTAGTAAAGATTGAGCGGTGATGCATATGAATATAAAAAGACCACTGGAGAAGTAACTGGTTCTTTATATATGTATATGCCCGTATATATGTGTGTAGAGTGAGAGAGATATAATAGTTGTGTGCTATGCTAATCACTATGTGCTCCAATATTATAGGAAATGAAGTACCTAGTACATTGGAAGCATCCTTTGTGCCCACAAAAGTTCACAGGCAAATTAATGTATCAGGCATAATTATATATGGCATGAGTAAAGAAAACACCATTACATCACAACAATCTCATGAATCGCACGATTAAAGAGAGTGAGCTTTACTACGAGATGTAGCGCCCTCAAAGATAAATACAGCTCATTTAGTTCAATATCTTTTTCACGATAAAAACAACTATCGATCGAAAAGAGTGAGCTTCACTACAAGCTGTAGCGCCCTCAAATATAAAACAGCTCCTTTAGTACAATATCTTCTTCATGATAAAAACATCTATCGAATGACAAAGGAGAAAAAAATAAAAAAAAAAAGCGTCTGAATGAACACAAACATCAATGAAAAAAAATGAATGTATTGTACTGCTACCAGTGGATGACTGCAGTATTAACACACAACAATGGCATCAAAGTATTAACAAAAATCACAAAAACTGATAATCCCCAGACAAAATGAAAGAAAGCTCAGCCTTCATCACCCCCTCAAAACACACCAAAAAAAAAAAAAAACCCTAAAAATGAAAACTTTAGAAGAAGGAAGAAAATCTAATCTATGAAACAAACACACCCACACACGCACACACACACACAAAACCCTAAAATGCCAAGCAACTTGAAACTTGAAACCACAAAAGACTCTCTCACTACCAGTCAAGGTTTCCATTTCCACCTCAATCAACAAAACCGCTCTAAAACCTAATCCCATCCTCATACCACAACACAAACCATCTTCAACAGATTCTTGAAAAACATCCCAAAACAACCAAAACCCAAAGCTTCTAAAACCAAACACCATCCAAAAAAGTCAAAAAGATCAAAACTTGATAAAAACCTAACCTAACCCAACAAAAAGCACATCAATCCGACCATCTTTTGAATCTGTACACACTGAAACATTGATCGCGAACTAAAACAGTAATCTAAGAAGGAAAAGAGGGGGCGGATTCAGATGAAAACATCACCTAATTGTCAGACAACGCGATATCGTACGGTCGGAGGAGAGCAGGAGAGAAGTGAAAGGGAGACCCAAGCCTTCTTCTCTTTATAGACGCGATTGCAAGAGAGAAGAAGAGGACGGGGGCGCGTTGAGCTGGATGGGGAGATGAATGCAGGAGGAAAATTGGAGAATTAGTGAATTTTATTAAATTTTATCGGAACGCCATGAGCTGTTACATGCACGCCACTGTCTTCAGGTGTCTTGCTTTGGAGCCGGTGTGGCCCTTCATCCCGGGCGGGCCACACGTTGATGCATGGATTCATCGTGACCCTATATATTTACCAATGTGGGTCATCCTTGAAATCTAAACCGCTCAAAATCACCATATCTGTACAAGGAGGCGTGGGGCCGGGTTTCGATCAAATCGGAATTGGATCCACCGTTTCATACAATATGTGGCTTTTTGTTGATTGGCAGTGGGTCACTCGGTGGGGCCTACTATGTGGGGGGAAAGAGTGTGAGAGATCACTCGGCTTTGAGACAGATATAGGTATCTTGTATTTGGCTTGAAAACAAATTGCACGCATGGAGATTGGATTGTCTGCACTGTTCAATGGATGAAGCTGTATGTGTTTTTAGATTTTACCATATGATGTGGCACTCCGGATTTAGAAAGAAAATCAAAATGCAATCTCCAAATTTTTATAATTTTGATTAAGAAAAAATTGTCAAGGCATATTTCTATGAGCATTTTTTAACATAGCATGAAAATGGTTTGAACAGATTGCTATGAGCGGTATGTAATCAATAACTAGAGCACTATGCATAATTGGATGAATACTTTTTGTACTATATTTATGTTTAACTCAATTGCACGACAATTTTATTTTTAATGATGTGCTGCCAAAGCGTTAATGCCATACTTAACTAAGGCATGTTTGTCTACAAGCATTTACGACGAGTATTAGTTACAAGCATTTACGACGAATGTCGCCATTTGTCGAAAATTCTAAAAATAGGTGCTAAAGGTTGATATAGTTAGATTCACATAATTCTTCATCCAGACAGGATAATTATAAGATCGTATAGATTCTCATTTTTCTTCATCCAAGTGGGAGGATTACAAGGTCTAGAGCATCTTCCGCACAACTAAAGATGGTTTGGAGAGTTTTATATAAGATTATGTTGGTGATAATAGTTGGATTCCCGTCTTTCTGCGTCAGGTCTGGAGCATCTTCCACATAACTAAAGATGATTTGGAGAGTTTTGCGGCTAATACTTCATGCTCAACTACTAAACCACCATTTTAGTTATCTGCCATGTTAAGTGATTGTTTATTTTATTTTTCTCTTGTAAATTATAGGTTTTACTCAATCACGCAAAACCTTAGTCCAACGATCCATGGTCGAGGTTTGAACCAAACTGGTACTTAATTAGGATCTATTTGATGACAAGCATTTGGGGCGTAAGCTTTGCTTGTCCATAATTCTGAAAAAGTTGTCTTAGTATGATCTCCTTTTTAAGTCATGCAGGTCTCCAATTCGTCAGCTTAGAGTTGCACCATGCTAATTGGATATTCCTCACACCAATCAGCTATGTGGAAAAGCAGGTCTTGCTTTTCCTTCTTGTTTTTGTGTAAACCAGTTACACAACATGCTTGTAACTTGATTACTATTAGTGACTTATTGTGACCCTTAAACTACCAATCAAATGATGTGCATTATTTGAAGAATTATTTTTATATGATTTTCAAATTAGACTCAACCATGAATATTAACTTAAGTCATGCTTGATTAAGGCAAGTTTGGTGGTGAATGCTATTTTTGTCAAGAATTCTACCGGAAGGGGCCAAAATTTTATTTTCTTAGATTACCATAGTTCTTTGTTTGATCAGAGAATTGTAACAATTATATTTACCTAAAACATTTTTCACAAAATTCACGACATGGTTTTGAGAGATACCTACTAATACTCCCTGTTCACTTATTAGACCACTAATATGATAACCTATCACCCTACGTTAGCAAATAAATTTTGATTACCCGTCATATCCAAGTACTGATAGTTTTTGGTTTTACTTAATTATGCAGTAATGCATGGTTAAGTTGGTAAATAGAAGTTGCGATTAAGCAAAGTTCGTTTGGCTACAATCATTTACAACATATGCTGCTTCTCTTATTCAAAGTCCTAAGAAAGAGTCTTAGCACTAAATCCTTAAATTCGTGTAAGTCTTTCATTTGATTAGGGACAAATATATGGATCTACCTTTCCAGATATTTTCCACAAAAAAATGATAAAATATAGTTTTGAGGGATTGCAATCAGCGGTCTAAATTCAACACCCAAATCAATTATTATATAGTTCTTATTGTTCAATATATTAGATTTTTATACTATCTCATATTTTACTCAACCTCGTAATAGTTACCCTAGTTAGTTATGCATGGTTGTATCGCTAGCTAACCCATACTTGGTGTGGAACCTCCTTATCCACACAAACAATCAAGGTCCAATCCTCAATTTAGTGTTGATGGTTAGGGATTTTGTATAAACTTAATTAGAGCTCACTTTATTAGCTTTTATTTGATTACAAGCATTTACGACGGAATCTCTTTTTGGCATAAATTCTAAAAAAAATGTGTTGTGGTATTTACTATGTGTATCATCATAAGTCTTAATTTAATTGAAGTTGTCCAAAGCATTTTTCGCAAGAAATAAAATTGTTTTTGAGGATTTGAAATTAGTGATCCATGCATAGACCACTAATCAAATGGTCAACGTTATTTAATGAATGAGATTTTTGTTTCTTTTCTAGTTTGTAGTCAATTAAATGACGTTGTTAAATCTGATAATGCACATCTAATTCACTAACTCAAATTTGCATCTCATTAGGGTGCGTTTGTTTGTAAGCATCAAGATGAAAAAAATTCTCCAGTGTTAATATAAAAACTTGTCAAAGTATGATCTCTCTAAACTATTGTAATTTTTCATGGCTGAGAGAAGTAGAAGGGTATACGAGCAAAAGATGTACCACGCTAGAACTAGCAAGCAATTGTTGGCCTCGCCATGGATCATCCATATCATATAAAATTTGCACAACAACATGCGTTGCGCACAAGCATATCTACTTACCATATTTGTAAAAAAAATATAAATAAAATATCAATTTGTAGTAGTTAAATTTGACTTAAAATATACTGATATAAGAATCAACACAATCTGTATTAAAGATTCATCCAAAACGAGTCAAATAGATCACTAATAACAATAGATATCTATAGAGCAATAAAAGGAAAAACTTTGAATTGAAAACCATCTATTTTAAAGTACAGTAATGTAGGTTCATGAATTTGTTTAATAGGTTACAAGAATCTTACTATAATCCTAAATACATTATTATATTATAATATATTAATTTGCTATAATCTATAAAATTAGCATTTTATGACCAAGTTCATATTACATTAAAGGCATCATAAATTTGTTATTGGTCATGCAAAATCATATTTATGATTGATTCATGAATTATTACAAATTAGGCAGTTAACTACCATTTTTTTATTTATGACGTAGGTATCCTTCTGCTATTTTTATTTGACGGGACTATTTCTTAAGTGCACACTATATCTAAAACAATATTTGACCAAATTATAAGTTCACTTTGACAAAACTGGCATTAGGCCACAAAAATGGCTATGATCTATTGGCCATGTCTAGCAGGGGTGCTTTCGGTAGACTAGCTCAAGCCCAACCAAATTTGTGCTCGATTCAGACCTTGTGTTTTAGTGCATGGGTCTAGCCTAAATATGTAATTGAGACATGTTTGAATTGAGGCATTAAGCTCCGAGCCTACCCCGACTAACCAAGAACAAGCAATGCTTCTAATATAGTGACTCATTTACTCAAACAAGTAATATAAAATACAAACAAGCAAAATAAAGCCGAACTCAATCTTTACCAAGTGACCGGGCTCAGTTGAGCCATGTTTGGGAAGACACTTACAGCCTAGTTGGGCTTGGCTGAAAATGAGTCTTTATTTCTAAAGTTGATACATAGATATGCTTTAGCCCAGTTTGACCAAGACACAACCCTAATATTTAGCTAGGAGAGATGCGCCTAAGCAATTGTCTTTATTGCATGTGCATGTTCACCCAAATGTGATATATATATATATATATTTTTGATACTTGAGAGATGTGTGGGTAAGTATATATGAGAGTTAGATTTTTACATATTTTTTTGCTTATTAAAGGTTTTTTTAACTTAACTTACATCCATTAATCAACGACATAAAATATACAATTAAAGTTAGGTCAATCGTACATTGATCCATATAACAATGATCTTAACTTAGGTTAAAGTGGAATTTTATTAGCTCACCATAGTTATAGCCGTGGGGTTTAGATTTTGAAGGCAGGCCTAACTAATATACGTGCCAATTCATTTTATCATATTTACACGGTGCACCCTCTCTATAGCGAATTAAGATGAAGTGGGGAGACCAATCAGGTCTCCCATGTCACCCTTTGGGCGGCCTGCCATGCATGCCCCTGGCCCAAAGGGTGACATGGGGAGACCTAATTGTCTCACCACCATCATAGTGGGCAAAATCCTCATAAGATCCAAACTATTCTTGAGCGTCTCTAGTGAGTACTTTATATGAGCACTCCTTAATACGAGGCTCACTTGGAGCCATGTTAATCATGGTGGCTGGAGGAGTTCCAAAGGTCTGAAATGAGACATAGGATGTATAAAATATCAATAATATTAGATAGTCCTAACCCTTAATGGCAATGGTTTCTAAAAGGCCTCATTTTTTGGATCTTTAACTAAATCATAGCTAACAATAGATTAGATAAGTGCCTTTTTGGATTTTTTTAAGTTTTTTTTTTCACAACTTCATTATCTAATTAACAAGTTTGCCTATACTGTTAAACTATAATTCTACATGTAATGTTTTATTGTTGTACAAGCTATGTATACATGATTTATAATATAACAAAGGCAAAATTAGCCAGAGGTCCTTAGTATGACAAAAATTCAAGGTATAGTCCATAAAATTTTCCTCTAATGCCTATAGTCCCTTGCGGCTGGAGTTATTCTAGCCAAAGGTCCTTAATGAGGATAGCTCATCTTTTTTAATGACTGATTTGCCCTTATAACCGCCCGAAGCTATGTCACGCCTTTTGTTCCTAGTTTTAGCCCAATTTCATTTATTAGCTCATTTATCATTACTGTTTCCCTTTAGTTCGTGCTCCTTTCCAAGCAAAGTTTGAAATTCAATTGGAAATTCAGAGATTTCCAACTACATTATGTCCTTTCTTAGCTAACTGGTTTTTATTGTTTTTAGTCATGCATGAGAGCTTTTGTGGACTTCTTCCTTCACTGTTTCTTATCATCATTCCTTGTACTAAGCTTTATTCAATTTTCGAATAAGATTGTTGAGGTAAGTATCCATCATTTGAATGGTTTGATTGCTTTACGTTGTGAAAACTTCTGTAATCTAGTTTCTGCAATGATTTTATTCGTTATATGTGCCTTATATTTTGTGTATAGCTTTGTGTACTTATGTTATTCGTGGGTTTATGAAATGTTCATTGATATGCAATTCTTCGAGGTTATCTTCTTGTTTTTCAAAAATACATTTGATTTTGTATTTTGCAAGTAATGATTATAATACTTTTTCAAAGTGTGTGTATCATTTGGTCGGTACAAGACATATAATATTATCTTTATTGGTTTGGTTGCTATCCACTTTTCTATTAAGTCATATAATATCTTCTATATTCTTTTACAAACTCAGATAAAATTATCTGTTTGCTTCATTTCTCATACTTATTGGTTAAATTGAATAATATTAACTTAATTCATTCAAAATATCAGATGATATTATCAATCGAATCATAATTGGATCCACTGTTGGATTTGATATGTAGTTTTTTATTGGACCGCTGGTTGGTTAAAAGAAGTTTGAGAGATTGGCGAGAGCATATGTAGTTGTGATGGGAGTGATCTAATCTATTTGATTGGTGGTGGGTCACTTGGTGGGACCTACAATGTTGGGGGAAGAGTGTGAGAGATTACTCAACTTTGTGACAGATATGGATATCTTGTATTTGGCTTGAGAACAAATTGCAAGCATGGATATTGGATTATCTGCATTGTTCAATGGATAAAGCTTTATGTGTTTTTAGATATTACCATATGATGTGGCACTCCGGATTTAGAAAGAAAATTAGAGTGCAATCTCCAAATTTTCATATTTTTGATTAAGAAAAAATTGTGAAGGCATGTTTATATGAGGTTTTTTTTTTGTTTGTTTTTTACATAAAATGAAAATGGTTTGAATAGATTCCCATGAGCGGTGTAGAATCAACAACTAAAGCACCAGCTACGTCTTGTGCATGATTTGATGAATAATTTTTGTACTGCTATTATTTTTAAATCAATTGCACAAAATCAATTGCACAATAATTTTATTTTTAATGATGTATGGCCATCATGTTAATGTCATACTTAACTAACACATGTTTGTTTACAAGCATCTACGATGAATGTTGGTATTTATTGAAATTTCTAAAAGTAGGTGCTAAAGGTTAATATTGTCAGATTCATATAATTCTTCATCCAATTGGGATAATTATAAGATCATGTTTGTGATATAGTTAGATTCCCATCTTTCTTCATCCAATCAGGAGAATTATAAAGTCTAAAGCATTTTCCACATAACTAAAGATGGTTTGGAGAGTTTTGCAGCTAATACTACATGCTCAACCACTAAACCACCAATTTTGTTATCTACCATGTTAAATGATTAATTAATTTTTTGTTCTTGTAAGTTTTAGGTTTTACTCAATCATGCAACAACCTTAGTACAACGATGCATGGTTGAGGCTTGAGCCAAAGTTGTACTTAATTAGGATCTATTTGGTGACAAGTATTTATGGCGTAAGCTTTCTTTGTCCATAATTCTAAAAATGGGTCTTAATATCATCTCCTTTAAGTCATGCTAGTCTCTGTGGCATGAACTTAGAGTAGCACTGTGCTAATTGGAAATTGTTCACACCAATTGGAAATTACCCTAGTTATGCATGGTTGTATCGCTTGCTAACCCTTTTTTAGCTCAACGGTGTGGAACCTCCTTATCCACACTAACAATCAGGGTCCAATCCTCAATTGTAGCATTGATTGTTAGGGACTTTGTATAAACTTAATTAAAGCTCACTTTAGTAGCATCTATTTGATTATAAGCATTTACGTTGGAATTTTTCTTTAGCAGAAATTTTTAAAAAATGTGTTGTGGTATTAATATCATGTATCATCATAAGTCTTAATTTAATTGAAGCTGTCAAAACATTTTTCACAAGAAATAAAATTGTTTTTGAGGATTTGAAATTAGTGATCCATGCATAGACCACTAAAAAGATGGCCAACGTTGTTCAATGAATGAGATTTTTGTTTGTTTTCTAGTTTTTACTCAATCACATGACATTGTTAAATTTAATAATGCACGGCTACTTCACGAATTCAAAGTTGCACCTCGTTAGCGTGTGTTTGTTTGTAAGCATCAACAATGAAAAAAATTCTCTAATGTTAATATAAAAAAAACTTGTCAAAATATGGTCTTTCTAAACTATTGTAATTTTTATGGCTATGAGAACTAAAAGGAAATACGAGCAAAATATGTACCACGCTAGTACTAGCAAGCAATTGTTGCCTTTGCCATAGATCATCGGTATCATATAAAATATGCACAATAACGACATGTGTTGCGCACAAGCATATCCACTTACCATATTTGTAGAAAAAAAATATAAATTTGTATTAGTTAAATTTTCACTTGAAATATACCGATATAAGAATGAATACAAGCACTATTAAAGATTCATCTAGAACAAGTCAAACAGATCACTAATAATAATAGATATCTATAGAGCAATAAAAGAAAAAACTTTGAATTGAAAACAATCTATTTTAAAGTACAGTAATATAGGTTCATGAATTTGTTTATTAGGTTATAAGAATCATACTATAATCCTACCTTATGTTATATTAATTTACTATAATCTATAAAATTAGTATTTTATGACCAAATTCATTTTACATCAAAGGCATCATAAATTTGTTATTGGTCATGCAAAATGATATTTATGATTGATTCATGTATTATGACAAATTAGGCAGTTAACTACCATTTTTTTTATTTATGACGTTGGTATCCTAATGCTATTTTTACTCGACAGGACTATTCTCCTAAGTGCACACTACATATAAAACAATACTAGCAACAAAGGCTCATGCTAAGCTTGGGCCTAAAAAAAGGCATATTGATATGAGATCTTCTTTTAAATATTATTGGTAAATAAATAAATTTTACAATATATATATTTTATCATTATCTACATATAAAAATTTATTCAAATAGGAAAAAAAGTAAAAATTTAAGAATCAAATTTTGATTTATAGGTTTTAAATGTATTTAGTTTTCCCTGTAATTTTCTGTAAAATTTGAAATTGCTTTAAAAGGTTTAGTTCTACAGAGAAAATAAGTAAAATCCACTGAAATGAGTATCTAATCAAAAGAAAACATGTTCACCTAATCAAAGGGAAATATGTTGAGCTTTTATGTCTTTTGATCATGGTTTAAGTGAATCATCACCTAATTAACGTGAAATTAATATTAAGAGAAAATTTTGAATGTAGAGTATGGAACATGCTTGAGGCATTTTTTTAGTTGTTGTCTTAGATAGAGGCATTTAGAAGAGTCTAAAGTGGAATTTGGACAGGCATTTTGGAGGTTCAAGCCAGCCCATTCAAAAAGTGCATGGAAACCTTTCACATTCTTAGCCTATTCAAACCGTAAAAAACAATTAAAAGATTAGATGAGGGAAAATTTATTGAGGCTAGTCTAAAATATTGAAGATGAATTCAAACTATAAGAAATGATTTGTAGCCATTGAAATTAGAGTTTAAGTAGATCAGATTTAGTGTGTATAAAATCCATACAAATATAAAAAAAAAATGAAAATCTGTCCACACCCTACTTTCCCAACCCTAGCAAAAGTGAAAAAAAGATCTATAACCAAAATATAAAATCTAAGACAAAGTATAGTTAGAGAATAGTTCAAATCATTACCACTAAATCAGTATTAGTCATGGTCACAACCAGTACGTAAATCAAAATACTTAATAAAAAATTAGATAACAACACTTCCTTTATACTCCTATTATGCACAAATTTATCAAACAAAATCAAGCATCAAAAATCAAAATACTTAATAAAAAATTGATGTACTTCAATCACCCAAGTATAAAGCAATATAAAAATATCAAACAAAACCAAAAAATAAAATCAATCATTGGAAATCAATTATAAAAGATAAAAGGATTATCAACATAGAAAAGGAAAAAATAAAAACTAAGTAGACATTTACGTACTAAGATAGCTAGGGGAGCACCCCCAACAATCAATGAAGCATAGAAAAGATGAGTTTCAAATTCCATGAAGAAGAAGATAGAGCCATGGAACAATAACAGTTATGGCAATATGGTTATTCAAGATGTTTTACAAAGATAGGAAATCTCTTAACCTAAAGATTAGCAGTATGTAGAGAAGATCTTTGTAAAATCTCTTAACCTAAAGATCAAGAGTATAAAGAGAAGAAGGAAACTGTGGAGCTTAAGCATAGAATCATTAAAATTATGTTATGAGATTTTTTAGGAAATTTATTGTTCCTCTTAAATGTATGGAAATGGACATGATGATGAAAAAGGAGTTAAGGGAGCCAAATGGGCATATAGTACATGAAGAGTTTGGTTGTTCTCAACAATGGTCAAAACAGAGGAGCTTCAATTGCATTTTTTGTAGTTGAGGTGTCACATAATGTCTAAAAGGGAATTTGATGGGTCAAAAGAAATCAGGAAAAGTCAAAAAGGCCCTTCTTAATTGAAGCTTTTTACAATTTGAGTCGATTTCTCAATTGAAATCAACCAACTTAATATATTACAATTGGACCAAATTATAAGTTCACTTTGACAAAACTATCCATAGGCCACAAAAACGGTTACGATCTTTTGGCCATGTCCAGTAGGGTTGCTTTCGGCTGGACTTGCTCAAGCCAAACCCAATTTTATGCTTGGTTCAGATCTTAAGTTTTAGTACTTGGGTCTAGCTTGAATATCCAGTTTGGACATGTTTGGATTAAGGCATTAAGCTCCGAGCCTACCCCGACTGACCATGAACAAGTAATGCTTCTAATATAATGACTCATTTCTTCAAACAAGTAAAATAAAGTACAAACAAGCAACAAAAAACTGGACTCAATCTTGAACAATTGACCAAGTATCTCGGCTCAGTTGAGCTAAGTTTTGGGCAGACACTTACGGCCTAGGTGGGCTTGGCCGGAAATGAGCCTTCATTTCTAAAGTTGATCCTTAGATATGCCTTAGCCCAGCTCAACTAAGAACACCCCTAATATTTAGCCAGAAAATATGAGCTTGAGCAATTGTCTCCATTACATGTGCATGCTCATGTCACCTGAATGTGCTTTGTTTTGTTTTTGTTTTTTTTCTTCTTTGTATTCCTTTTTTTTTTAAAGACTTAAGAGATGTGTACACGAGTGTGGTTAGCATTTAGTTTTTTACATATTCTTTGCTTATTAAAAGGTCTTTTGAACTTAACTTACTTCCATTGATCAACAATATCAAATATGCAATTAAAGTTAGGTCAATCGTACATTGATCCACATAATAATGATCTTAACTTAGGTTAAAGTGGAATTTTATTAGGTCACCATCGTTACAACTGTGGGGTTTAGATTTTGAAAGTAAGCCTAACTAATATACATGTTGATTTATTTTGTCATATTTACATAGGGCACTCTTTCTTACTTTCTTTCTTTCTTTCTTTTTTCAAAAGGAAATAATTGGATTAAAAAACTCAAGGCACAGAGTCATTGATTACATGTTGCTTAATTAAGTGTTCGGTAAAGTACCACCAAATATTCATATCCTCTACCATGCGAGCATATCTAGCTAACATTTGAACTATTGCATTCCATTCTCTATCAACATGAAGTATTTCATAGCAATTTCATCCAAAATAGACCCTTGTATAAAAAGATTTAGAGAGTTAGTGTTCAATGCATTTACCATACGAACATAGCATTGTCAACATTCAGATTCAAAACACCAATAGGAGGGGCCTGTCATCTTAGGATCTTCTCCTTGTTGGAACTTGAAATTTGGGATCTGATTTTGTTAAAATCCCGTACCACTGTGGTAGCTCCACCATTCTTGGGTCCAAGTCTTGGCCATTGTGAGAGCACCAATTTCTTCTATACCACAAACTACATGCTATGGTGCAAAATAAATCCATATCAACCTTTGGGGCAAGATCCTTCACTGCCTAAAATACTAAATCGAAACTTTGTTGGCCACCCTTGCTAAAGTCCAAAGTGGGACAACACCCTCTCCAAACATGTTGCATATAGGGACAAGAACACAAAGTGTAAAAACAATCATCCACTGCATTCTTACAACAATCATAAGTGTCAGTACTTAAAACATTTCTTTTCACCATATTATCCTTTGTCGGTAGGATCTTACTAAAGGCTCTCAAAGCAAAGTTTTTTTTACTATATTAGTCTCTTTCATATTCCAAATACATTGCCAAAACTTTTTCGTTGCCCCCACTTTTTAGTTTTCCCTGATATCATGAAATTCTCTCAATTTTAATACCACCAAATAGGTACTTATAACTGTGAACTCACTCGTCTTATTGTTTGCCCATATCATCCTGTCACTTGGCATTTGTGGATTCAAAGGCATCTTCAAAATTACGTCAACCTCATTCCTAATAAAACTCCTCCACACCTTTTCCACATGCCACCCCTCCGTGCTTCTGTCTATAAGATCTTTAACTATTGCATTTTCATTTAAAATTCTGCATGGTAAAGCAACCTTAAAAGTTGTTGGAGTGGAAAGCCACTTGTCCACTCAAATTTTTATGTCTTGACCATTCCACATCCTCCATTTGCACCCTTCTTGTAGAATATTCATTGTTTCATAAATACTTTTCCAAACATAAGTGGAATTTCTACGAATGGATGAATTTAGGAATGAACTAGTTGGAAAATATGTTGCCTTGAAAATCTTATAAAAAAGAGATTCCTGATTTTGCATAAGTTGTCATCCTTAAAAAGCCTCCAAGTTCCGAAACTTCATACCTCTCACATGCTTTGATGTGCACATCTGTTTTCATCTCATCCAATGAATCTTCCTTTCATCATCCCATTGTCTCCACCAAAATCTAATCATCATAGCTTCCAAATCTTTACATAGACTGGAGGGCACTCTTTTTTAATCACCTCTAGCGAGCAAGGGCGGAAATATAATACAAGCATTGGAGGGGCCTTTGTGTAAGTTAGGGCGTGGGGTTGTGGGGGGAGGGGGGGGGGGGGGGGGGGGGGGGAGGGTGCTTAAAACCCCTCTAAACTTTTATTAATATAAAGGGGATTTTTGTAATTTAGGGGGGACCATGACTCCTGCCAAGTCTTCTAGCTCCACCATGCTAGCGAGTGCTTTCCATAAGCACTCATTTATGGGGCTTACTTGGAGTTGTGTTAGTCATGGGGGTTGAAGGAGATCTAAAGATTTGAAATGAGACATAGGATGTATAAAATATCAACAAAATTAGATGCTCCTAACCCTTAATAACAATGATTTCTAAAAAGCATCATTTTTATGAATCTTAACTCAATCGTAATTAACAATCAATCACAAAAGTGCCATTTTTTTATTTTAAGTTTTTTTTTTGACAACTTCATCATTTAATTATCGAGTTTGCCTATTTAATTTTACCATAACTCCATATGTAATATTTTACTTTTGTATTAGCTTTTGCACACATGATTTATAATATACCAAGTATTATAAGATATGTATCATTGGTGGATGCCCACATGAGATGAATTACATTTAGAATCTATTGTAATTAGGGTTTCTCAATAAGAAGGTTACCTTTTCTATAAATAAATCTCCTCCCTTTGTATATACACGCATCTCACAATAATAAAATATCTGTCCATAGTTCTTTTTTTCTCAAATACGTTATCAGCACGATGGACGAACCTTGTAGTTTTCGTCGGAGCTTGTGAATTAGTTAGTCCATGATAGCTTGTCTTTGTTTGAAAAAAAAATGTAAAGAGCTATTGGCTTGGCCACGCATCACGGTCATGTCTGTGACCCATTTACTTTAGTTTCTATCTACAAAAACTAAAAGGTGAGAGAGAGTTTTTTTTTAACTTGTCTTCTTTGACAAGTGGAACTGAGAGAGGTTTGATTTTTTTTTTTAAGTGTGCTCTTAGTTGAATCATAGAAGAAATAGAGAACACGTCTGTATTTGGGCTATCAAAATTCTACTGTTTCGTGGTTGGAGACATTTCGCCTGCATTCACTGGATGTCACAACCCTCTTTCCACCGGTGCCGCTCGTGTTCTACCCCTTTAGTCCACCGCTGCCAGTGAAGGTTACAAGGCTTCTGTTTGCAAGAAGCAGGAAATGAGGGAAGAAGAAGACCGCCTGGGTCTCCTTCCCTCTCATGCTAGGTCAGTTTCCGGTCAAATCTACTGATCCGTTTTACAATAGTCCATGCACCTCACTCAGGCCAGGTCGGTTCTAGGTCAAATCTGCTTGGCCCATTTTACAATAGTCTATGCCAGATCTGACCTATTTGCAAAGCCTAGTCTGCTAGCAACATGCAGTTGATGTCAGTAGCACACATCAGCAAAGAAGGTCAAAGGTAGATTTGACCGAATTGATGGTAGAAACTTATTTTTGCTATATCTTGATCATCCGATGTCCTATCAGAAATCCATTTGCACTTACGGAAAGCTTGCGAACAGATCTACATATTAGCAGCAAAAGGAGGACGATTCCCCAGTTAAGTAATTTCTCCTTATATTATGATATTTTGTTATTATAATTATATGCAAATCTTTATCTTTATCCTTTTGCAATCTATGAGTAGTTATAATTTTAATTCGAATGATGAATGATTCATTTTCTTTTATAAAAGGAAAATCTTAATCGAATTGAAAATTATGGATCATAAATAGAACTCGAAGTTCTATATAAGTAATCGGAGCCCGAAGTTCCAAACGATATTTAGAATCAGAAGTCCTATATAGAATCAATAACCCAGACTCGAAGTTCTATACATTATTTTAGTCTAAGAACCAAAAGTTTTTTTCTAATCCTGACCAGAAGATCCATGTGTTATTCTAATATGAAATTAGAACTTTTAAAAAACCTGAAGTTCTAACTCAAGTCTGAAGTTTTGATAAAACTTTTTGAAAGAACTATAAGTTTTGATTCAAACTTGAAGCTTTGATAGAATTAGAAGTTCTAAATAATCTGAAGTTCTAACTGAAGCCTGAAGTCTTGTCAGAACCAAAAGTTTGATCCAAACATGAAGCTTTGATAAGAACCCGAAGTTCTAAATTCAAATAACCTATTCTTTGTCAAATACAAACTTGAAGCTTTGATAAGAACCAAAAGTTCTGATCGAAATTTAAAGCCTTAACAGAACCATAAGTTTTTATCCAAGCCTGAAACCTTGATAGAACTAGAAGTTTTCATCCAAGCCTGAAACCTTGACAAAACTAGAAGTTTTGACTCATGCCCAGAGCATTGAAAGAACCAAAAGTTTTGATTCATGCCTAAAGTTTTGATAGAACTAGAAGTTCTAATTCAAACATGCATGAGGTTTTGACAAAACCAAAAGTTCTGATTCAAACATAAAGTTTTAACAGAACTATAAGTTCTGATTCAAATCTGAAGTTCTGATTCAAACATAAAATTTTGACAGAACCAGAAGTTCTAATTTATGCTTGGGGCATTAACAAAATTATAAGTTCTAATTCATAGGATAAGAACCTAAAGTTTCAACTTAAGCTTAAAGTTTTGACGGAATTAGAAGTTTTGATTCTTAAGTTGAGAACCTGATGTTCTCACTTTTAATTAGCCAATTCTTCTTTATATTTTGTCATTGGATATTGAGAACCCGAAGTTCTAGTTTTTTTTTTTATAATTGTTATTGTTAAATCAATCTCTACACACTAAAAAAAGCTTAGTGATACCATCAAAGATGGAAATAAGATATCCCCGAATGATATGACATAAGTCCTCATTTTCTACTCCATTATATCCCTGATAGATAGATACGATCACCGGAAGATGGTCATGCCACCAAATGCTTAGAATAAATGCCAAACTTGTCAAACCAAATCCCTTCAGAAAAAGTAGACATAATAGTTTCTCCAGTAGAGATGAAAATAACCACCCCAGGAAAGGTGATTAATAAAGCAATTTTCTAAATTGGGAGAACCACCAAGCATAGTCTAGAAGACCTACAACTATCATTGTGAATTTGAATATTGAGTTTAATTTTTAGATATTTCATCAGACGGTAGGACTTATTATTTTATCTCCCGTATCTTGTGTTTGCACGTTATATTTACTTTGAATGATAAATTATTTAGCTGTTCTCAATTTTATTTTTGTTATGCAATTGAATAGTTATGTGAGTTTATTATTTCTTGTGATATGGATCATGGAATGCATGAAACTGAGAATAATTTCTGTTCGGTAGACATACTATATTGAAAACCAGAAGTTTTTCTTAGTGTTAGTATTTAATTTGTGCAAGGTATCAATCATAGCTAGATTTGTACAAGTGCTTGAATGCTCAGGAGGAGTTCACATAATGTTACCAAATGGTACCCACATATGCATTATGATGCATTATGGTTTTTTTAGTGGTTCCCGAAGAAACTTGCTTAGATTCAAATACATCAGGATGAGTGGGTACCACATATAGGCACTATAAGTGAAGGTAACACAAAATATTTGTACATCATTACTAGTATTGACAACTAGAAGCTGATACTAGAAAAGTTAAGTGCATTCGCATCAGACTTCAATGCTATATTACAAGACAATCTTAAATATTGAATCACATTCGATTATAAGCAAAACGACAAAGTCAAGCTAAAAGCTTAACATAAGCCTGAAGCTTAGTGACTCTAAGACTTTAATGTTTTGAAATGATATGATAAGTTACCCTGAGACTATTATGTTAAGACCAATTATTGATAACTCTTTTGGGTTCTCCTTAGAGTACCAAAAACTGATCATCCTTTCTACAAAGGATATAAGGTGATATTTGTAAACTTATAAAATCCCCATAGTTGACTTATTTAGGTATTTTATATTTTTTATTAACATCTCCATCCATTGGTTGGATGTTTACTTACTTCTTTTTAGCATATGCCCGCCTATTAACACAAATTATTAAACTTAGGGCGCATTTCCTTAAGCATCCTATTAAGTTTATAAAGCTTAATATCATGTGTTCTTTGCTTACATGAACCCACAATGTAGATTTAGAATCTGTGTTTGTTATGATTCACCCTAAATTATTAGATATCTAGAATCAATGACAAGAGATGTATTTTTGCTCGTTTTACCGATTATCATCTTGATGAGACATCTTTCTGTCGTTAGGGGAGAGATAAGAGAGTTCATAAACAACGCCTTATTTCTGTAGAACAATCCGTTCCTGAAGAATGATAATTAACATGGAATACTCCCACTCTATCTCATCTAGATCTATGTACTTTACAATATGAGAATGAAGTATAGAGAATTGTGTACTTAATTACAAACAAATTCCTTGATGCATTTAATGATGCAGCAAAAGTGACTAGATCACATGTACCAGCTATGAACACATCTACCCGAACTAATGTCTATGTAGGACAAGCACGAATTAAAATCCCTGCAGGACAAATATCCAAATATAGCAACAAATCAATCTGTTACATGTTAAAAGCGTAACAGACTTATAGGTTTTAAAGACCCAACTCCTTCGAAGAGGAGAAAAAAGCAATCATATCTCAATCATACTATAGAAGAGGTACGCTCCTGAAGAGGTTATAAAAATTCGTACACGCAAAAAAGGTACACCATTTCACTCGAGTAGAGGTTATTGCAAAATCCACTCTCTCTAAAATTCCTGAAGAAGTTAATGTTCCGGAATAGACACGAGTTTCGGAAGAAACTCTGGAAGCCCCCTGAACAGGCAAGAGTACTAAGTAATAAAGAGATCTCTATACTTTAAACTGATTCAAGAAAGAGATGAAATAAAAAAGGAATAGTCATTGATGACATTTTTGCATGTGCAGCAACTATACATATATCAAAGGAAAATGATGTTTAAGATACAGAACCACGTTCTATAAATGAATGTCGACAAAAAATAAATTAGCCAAAATAGAGAGATATAATCAAAGCAGAGTTAGAATCTCTAAATAAACATGGTGTATTTAGATCTATAGTACAAATCTCAAAAATTGTTAACCTTGTAGGTTACAAATGCGTGTTTGTAAGGAAAATGAATAAAATAACTAGGTATAAGGCAAGACATGTGGTATAAGGTTTTCTGCAGAAATCTGGGATTGAAAACATACACAGACATATATATATAAATCCCAAAAGGATTTGCTTTGCCTAAAACAAGATCAAAGAGTACGTACTCAATACAATTAAGATGTTCATTGTACGGCTTAAAGCATTTCAGAATAATATGGTACAATTATCTTATTGAATATTTATCTAATGAATGATATGAAAATAATCTCATTTGCCCATATATCTTTATAAAATCTTTAAAAAAATTCACAATAGTAGAAGTTTATGAAGATGACATAAATCTAATTAAGACTCCAAAAGAGCTCAAGAAAACTATTGACTATTTATAAGGGAATTTTGTCTTGATCCACAGATCAAGAGAAGTTCTAATGGGATATTTCATTCTTTGTAAATATGCTTGCCATATATAGTATTATACAAACTCAAAGGCACTGGACTGATATGAAATACATACTATGATATTTACGTAGAATTACTGATTTTCATCTATTTTATTCTTATAGTTGTAAAGATTTAAACTTTACAGGATATGCAGATTCAGGATATATCTCTAATCCTTATAAAGGTTGATCACATACATATTATGTGTTATTAAATGGTAATGCCGTCATTTTTTTGCATTCTACTAAATAGACTTTAATAGCTATTTCTTCTAACCATGCTGAGATTTTAGCCCTTTATGAAGCCCATAGGAAATGTTTGTGGGTAAAAATATTTGATTCGGCATATTCGTAGTTTTTGTTAATTGCTTCCTAGTATAGGTACCCTAAGCATTATTTATGAAAACAAAGAAGCATATTTCAACATATTAAAGAATGATACATTAAATGTGACAAAACGAAATACATAGCACCAAAGTTCTTCTTCACTCATGAACTTCAGAAGAACAACAAGATTAAAGTCAAGGAAGTTAATTTAAGCAACAACCTGGCTGATCAGTTTACCAAGTCTTTGCCAAAATTAGTATTTTAGAAACTTGTATATGAGATTGATATGAATATAGTTCATCATCAAACTATGTGAAAGATTATTGCTATCAGAGGAAGTAGTCAATCAGGAGGAAGCATCCTTAAGTATGCTACTCAAGACATCTGTATGCTGTACTCTTTTTCCTTTTCTAAGTTTTATCCAATTGGGTTTTTCTAATTAAGATTTTAACGAAGCAGCATTATGCACATTCAACACCAATTCAATGATCCTGTAAAACGTTGTACTCTTTTTCATTTGTTTTGGTTTTTATTTACTGGATTTTTCATTTGTAAGGTTTTAATGAGGTAGCTGTTATTGAATGGTGATCATCAAAGGGGGAATGTTATAAGATATATAATATGAGTAGATACCCACATAAGATGAGTTAGATTTAAAATCTATTGTAATTAAAGTTTCTTAATAAGAAGATTACCTTTCCTATAAATAAATCTTCTCCCTTTATATATATATATATTATAATAATAAGATCTCTCTCCATAGTTCTTTCTTTCTCAAACAACAAGTGATATATTTGCAAAAGAGTCTAATTTAAATCACTCCATTTCAAATAACTAAAATTGAATATTCTATTTATTTCAAACAGGTGAGACTTGCTAAAGACCATTTTATTTTAGACGCCTGGAATGCTCTCAGGCCTACACCTCCTACCTCTCTACCTAAGTTCTTAATGGGGCTCTTTCAAACCCAAAAAGAAAAAAGAGTTCAAAAGGCTGGTCTTGGACGATGTTCAGCCCAACCTGACCCGACCCAAGGGAACAAGCAATATAGGGTTAGCTTTGTAAATAAAGTGAAATACAGGGGTATTGTCAATATCTCTAAAACCCTAGTTTGCGTGATCGCATATATAAGAGGCCGCTTCCCTTCTCAGCTTTCATTTCCAGGGTTAGGGTTTTTTGGCAGAAGGAGAAGAAGAAGAAGAAGAAGAAGAAGAAGAAGAAGAAGAAGAAGGTCGACAATGGCAGCCATTGAATCCGTGCAGTGCTTCGGCCGCAAGAAGACGGCCGTCGCCGTGACCTACTGCAAGCGCGGCCGCGGCCTGATCAAAATCAACGGCTGCCCGATCGAGCTGGTGGAGCCGGAGATCCTCCGCTTCAAGGCCTTCGAGCCGATCCTCCTCCTCGGCCGCCACCGCTTCGCCGGCGTCGACATGAGGATCCGCGTCCGAGGCGGCGGCCACACCTCCCAGATCTACGCCATCCGCCAGAGCATCGCCAAGGCCCTCGTCGCCTACTACCAGAAGTTCGTCGACGAGCAGTCCAAGAAGGAAATCAAGGACATCCTCGTCCGCTACGACCGCACCCTCCTCGTCGCCGATCCCCGCCGCTGCGAGCCCAAGAAGTTCGGCGGTCGCGGCGCCCGCGCCCGCTTCCAGAAGTCCTACCGTTGAGGCGGTGTCTGGTACTCTGGTTACTCTGGTATTCATGCTTTAGTTTCAATTCCCGAACTTTTCATGTCTGGAGAGCTTTTGAGAAAGTTTTGTTCTTTCTGGTGTTTAATCTTGGATTTCCGTTTTGTTACTGGTGCTTTGAATTTGATTAGACGGTGATGGTAACTAAACTATTTGAAATTCCGTGATGGTTGGTTTGGTATTTGATGATGATAGCTATGATGGTTGATGTGGTAGTTGGTTTATTGTTGCTTTGGCATTGAAGATTTAGTAGATATGATAGCTAATCTGTTATTGGATGATTAAATTTACTCGTATATCATGGAGTCATGGATTGTCTTAGATTGGAATTATACAAAGCTCCGCGCTGTGCCGCGCCGGGCACTAGATTGCTTGTTTGGATAATGTAACTTTTTGGATGCACACGAGGATGTATCGACAATTTGCTGCTGTCTACAACTTACCGAAGCAGCATCGAGATCAGTTGTCATTGAATTAATTTCACTATGACTATGGAGATGATTGTATTTTGGTACAATCACTTAATGATATGATAGAAAGTAGAAACAGATGCATTAGAGCGTGGTAAAGTGGCGTGGCATTACTGTTGTAGGATTTGGTTTGGGCTATTAGGTTTCTGTGCTGTCCTATGCTTTCTATTTTGTTAACTTTTATTTTTATTTTTTAAGCTGTAGATATTACGGGATTGCATCTCAATGTGGGTGGTCAATTTTGTGTGGCATTATGTATGGGCAGCTCATGATTCAAGTCTGTGCTTCGGTAGATGTGGGCTGGTACTGGTAGCTTCTTATTCAATCATCCACGATAGGATCTCATTTGCTTTCCTTCTCTAAAATTTGTTTTGGTTTATCCTTGCCACTATGTCCCTGAAAGAGTGTTAGCTTGTGTTTGGATTACTCTTGGTTTGCTGATTACTTATGCCGTTGATGATTGACATGCTAGGACTGGGAAAGCAGTGGTGTGTTTTCATGCATATTTATGTCTGAAAACTCAATTTGGCCATGGGATTATAGTTACATATAGTTATTGAAGTGGAATGGGAAGAGTCAATAACAAAGAGGGATTAGGATGTAGGAACATTGCAAAGTGGGGGATCTCATTACTGTTCCCTTGGATAGATCGCGTGGGAGATTCTTTAAAGGATTCCGTGCCATGCTTTGTTGTCAGGGGGTGGCAAGAGGTGTTCTTAATGATGAATCATTTTTTGAGCTGGAGAAGAGCTGAGAGAAGCCATATGGTATACTAATTAATGGCTGGAATTTCACAGGAAAGAGTTTAGTTGTATGGTGCTTCATATGGCTAGAATATGAGAAGAGTAGGGGCAACAGACTTAAGGGCGTCAACAAGCCTAGCTGGCTTCATTTGATTCATCTTGAGTCCAAGATTGGCCCATTATTGAACAAACCCAACTCGATTTAGCTCATGCTCACTTTAAGGCAACTTGAGCTCTACTCATTAAGGGCTCTCTCTCGCTCTCTCTCTCTCTCTCTATGTATATATTAGATTTTGAGTATATCTAAGAAAATAACTCAATGTGCATGGGAATTTAATATATTTAAAATATTGTAACTAAAGTGTGGATGTGTGGTAAAACTAGAAAAGATAAAATTAGAAATGAGTGCTTTCTAGATCATTTAGGGGTAGCATCAATAGGCCATAAGATTAGAGAATCCAATTTAAGATGATTTGAGTATGCTAGACACGAGTTGGCAACGGCGCCGATAAGAAAAAGTTTAACTCTAAAGGTTGAGGGCCCACCGAGAGGGAGGGGCTAAGCTAAATAAGACGTGGATGGCGGTAGTAAAATTAAATCTATGGAAGTTTAAGTTTTTTGAAGATTTAACTCAAGATAGGTTAGAAAGGAAAAACATAATTCATGCAGCCGGCATCAACATAGCTGGGATAAGGCTTTGATAATGATGATGATTGTAAATTAAGAGCTTTGATGATGATGATGATTGTAAGTTAAGTTTTGTGGAGCATTTTAGAAAATAAAAATAAAAAATAAAAATCATTGAGGTGTAGAGTACCATGAGAAAATCATGTCCCAACATCAGCAACATATCTTGGACCTTGCTAAACGCCTTATTGACATGTGGGGTCCACAACTTAAAAATTTTGAACCGAGATGCTTCATGCCTTCATTTACTATATATTTTATACAAGCAATCGATTTCATAAATATATGTTATTTAATATTTGAGTTTGAGGCAAATTTGACTTGATCTTTTACTTGCTATACATTAAGTGTAGGCAAGCTGAACTTAAGATGGTCTTTTAAATATTCAACCTGAGTTAAAGCTTGGCATGTCTCTCTCCCGGCCTCATACTTGATTGTCTTGTTTTATGTTTAAGCCAATTCCAAGGTAGGTACAACTTCTTTATGCCCCTAGGCAGACGAAGGAAACATAGTTTTTCAACCCAGGTTGATGAGACTCGGTACTTACCTAGTTGATTTGACCATGAAGCTTGTTCTACCTGCAGAACATTGTATTTGTTTTTCTATATGTTAATACAAATATTTAGAATAACTAAATGTAAGAAACTATGTAAGAATCTACATAAATTCCATATAAACTGTTTTTTCCCCTTTCTTTTCGACTCCAAAATAGTTGGGTCAAGTCTTTGATGATGATGATGATGCTTTTTTCCCTTTTAGTTTTGCTTTCATTTAAATATAATTTAAGCTTTCATTGAAATATATATTTTAACTTATAAAATATTGCTCATGTAGTCATCCGAGGCTTATAGATGATTTTCATTTGTCTTATTTAATTTGTAAGGACGAATGTCTGATTTGACCCTGCTAGAATAGACGAGTCAAGAAGAGTCAATTAGCCTTGTCGGCCAACTGGGTTCCAACTGGAACAAGTCCTAACGTAGTTCAGTCTACCTGGTCAGTCACACACTATGTTACTTTATCGACTTGACCCAGCCACCTATCCTAGGTGACGCACAGGTTGGAAAACCATGGCAAGGTAAACCGTGTGGATGAGGGTATAAAGGGTGGGGAACCCAGGGGACAACATTGGATATGGATTAACTAGTTTAACCTTCCTTCCGAGAGCACAAAGCAATCAAGTTGTGTAATAACCTAACCTACCTTGGTGGGCCAACCTTACAAGGTGGGCCATTTTAGTCCTAACCATATTTGAAGTCAGAATGGGAGTCTTAATTTGATCAGAATACTTACAAGTCATGGATTAGGACTCTTCATAAGTCCAAAGTAGGCAAGAAAAGGTTATTAGGAGAATAAGGAGTCCCAAACTGACCTCTCTCTCTAGGAATACTTTTGCCAAGAAGACTTCCTTGTAGTTTCCAAACAGGACTCCCCTCCTAGCACTAATATATATTAGACAAGAGGCTCCCCTTATCTCTCACACATCAACGATAGAAATTATAAGAGAGAGTGTGGAAGACTGATTCAGTTGTGGAATTGTTAGAAGGGGAAGAAGATCAATAGCGAGACGCGTAGCAGATGTTTGACGAGAGACCGATCACTGCCCGAGCAACATACTTCTATACAATGTGAGTAGACGTTCTGATCTGTATGATATTAGGCTTGGATTGATGAGACTTTGTGATATCCGAACCTTTGATGGGCTGTGCTATATCTAATACTTTTGTAACAATGTTGTCGACACTAACCAATTGGAAGATATCATCTAGAATTAGAACTTGTCAACTTGGGTTTTGTGATTTATTGAACTTGGGTTTAGATAACAGAAATCTATGTTTGCAATGATACTTGAAATCAGATTTGAAAATTACTGCAACATGTCGTCAAAAACCCAATTTTGTCGACTTGAGTTGTGGATCCCCATGGCCCACCTGATGAGAGATCAGGACCCCACATCTGGTGGGGGGCTGTTGGGCGACCCCAGACGTGGTGGTCCCATGTGGGTTGGACCATTGGGGGTCCACCATCCATACACTCATTGATAAGTCTGACGAATAGAGTCCTTGACTAAACAATTTATGTGATTGTGGGCTCCTATTAATATCAACTGCCTTAGAAACTCTATGAAATTGATTTGCTATGGTTAATAAACTTCTGAACTCTGGATTAAGAAGAAAGCTTGCTAGATTTACAAAGAGATTCACACCCTCTTTGAATTTTTGTGTTATTAGGTCGTCAAAACACCTCTGGGTTGACAGGGGTAGTGGGACCACATGGGCCACCTAATCAAAGATCAGGTCCACACATCATGAGGTGAACCCTTGGGCGACCACTGGAGTGCAGCTCCCATGAGGATTGGACCGTTGGGCCCCACCATCTAAAGACTTCAAAGTAGCCAGGCGAAATTACATACTTGATGATGACTGGGTTCTGTATAACTTGGGATGAGTTGTCTAGTGGCACAAATCATAAATTAGTTTCTAGAAATTACAGGATAGTCCCTGATATATATATTTTATTAATAACCCCCTGTTACTAATATTTTATAGGGATATGTAAGGAACAATAACTAGGGACTGTTACTAGAATGAAATTAACAATGATACCTAATGTAATAAATACTGAAACTTTATCGTTGCATCTGAATTGGAAATAAATATGATGTAAGTTAACATGGAATGTTTACTGGATAATCAAATATGCTGGACGATATTCTAATCTGAGTTCGTTAAGTTATATTTTGATTCTTATGATTATATTATGATGAACAATTAAATTTTTCAATAAGATATGGGCAATGCCACAGCGTGGTACCAACTCCGACTCAGAGTGGGGCGAAGATTAACCAGTGTTATGTGGTACTGTCCAAAGAAACGAATAAGATGATGCAATTAATTATTTTGAACATGATCTTTGAGATAGAGTAATACAAAACGCTAGCACTGAACATGGAATTTCTCTCGTGGATTTTGGTCGAAGGAAATAGGTTCAACAATCATGGTAGTAGGATAGACTATGTTGTTGACAGGAATGTAAATTACTCCAATGTGGAAGTATCAGAACAGGCTCAACAACTAGGGTGGATGACAAGCCGGGTTGTTGACAGAAACATAGATATACTTGTATGGGGTATCGAAATCATTTGATGCTTGCGGTGGAAAAATATTCAGAAAAGAAATAATTTTGACATTGTGTTTAATTCTATCATCAAATTTATAAATGTTCATATGATTGTTTGAATATGTGTTATACCCTGACACTTAATTATTCTACTAACCAATGTTATTGACCAGTTGTTCGCCCTACTTCAGGTAATACATTACTAGAGGTTGCGAGGGAGTGACGGAGATCAGCCAGTAGACTTTGGCATGCGTGGCTGATCCAGAGTGCGAGAAGCAAAGAATAAATTCATAGATGAGATTAGTTCAATACTTAGATATTTATTCTACTGCTAATAGAGATTTGTCTTTTACTCAATATGCTCTATCATGAATTTTAATATACTTAATGATTTAAATACAATTGAATTGAATGTTTAGACCTTTATACTCATGATGATTTGATTTATGTGTTGTTATTAAATGGAAAACGTCTTAAGAATATGAAGAGCTCCAGATTCTTGGATCGTTACAAGTTGTTTAAATTCAAGCTGATTTGGAAATAAGCGAGCGCAAAATAGGAAGGGGTAATGAAGATGAGTTGTTATTACTGGAGTGGAAATGTGAGTTTGAAGCCTGAAGGCGACGAGAATGCCCTTCATAAGACCTTTATGCGCACTGGGTTATATATTCTTAATAAATAATCCTTTATGTTAAAATGAAATATAAAGATCCAGAATAAAGAGCTGTGGGTGGGGAAAGGATGATAATATTCAAACTTGAGGTTTCACACATGATTGGAGGTTACAAAGGAGTTGTGGGAGGTGCTTAAAGATAAGGATGCTATTTAAATGTATACTTTTGTCATGAGGTTAGATCTGCCAGCCAGATGGCAGATGTGTTAGCCAAGCAAAGGGTTGAGAGGCTGTCTCCGTGCGTGGGTGTGTTGATGTAATTAGGGTGGGGGTAGCATTATGCTCTTGTACCTTATCCCTCTTCTCTTTTCTTTGTTTCTCTTGTTTATTTTGTCTTTCTTTTCTCTTGTATGCTTCTTGTTTTCTCTTAATATAACTTTAATACTGTTCAAAAAAAAAAAAGATGAAGATGCTATGTGGTGTGGTAGAAACCGAGGTCCCTGGAGCTGATAGATGGTGGGAACATACTTCTTTCTATGAAAGAAAAAATGATACGAGGAATGCAAACAAATGAAAAAAGGTAGTCCAGGAATGGAAGAGTTCTCAGGAGATCAAGCTCCAGATCCAACAGGTTGACATCGGATTTGATTTAAAAGGCGGATGTTTGACCTGGAACATGTGCAAATGGAAGCAGAAGTTATAGTTTGCTGATTCTATGCTCTCTTAAGATATTGAGTGAAGGTTCTTGATCTTAAGATGGTGTTATTCGAGTGGAGTGCAGTGCTTACAGTTAGAGATCTACTTGCTCTTTTCTTGTTCAAATAATTATTGGTGGGGAAGTTATAGTGAGAACTTAAAAGGAATGGACCTTCTCAGTCGTGAATGGGTGTTGATCTTTCTCAAATGATCTTGCATTTTGCAACTGTGCCAATATCGCACTTATTTTCCATGATGTATGTGATGTTTAACTTGGTTTTAGGAATGTACTTAAATTTTGTGAAGATCTGGCTGTTGGGCATTGAATTATGGGAAATGCTGAGTTGGCTATGCGGTTATATCATGATCAGTCATTTTCATGCGATCTTATTATTTCATATCTTTTTTCCCTGACATACTTGGACGAGGTTTGCTGTTGATGAATGCCTCATGTTTGATCACTCGAGGGAAAAGCCCAAACAAACTTCCTCCAAGAGCATAGATAATCATGCCAATGAACGCTTAATTTGGTGCTCTTGTCCTAGGATGTTTTTGTAGACTTGATATTTATCTTGATCTACAGCTGTGTAAACTTTTGTTTAAGTCATTTGCAGAAAGTATCAGTTACTGGATCAGCAGTTTCTCATTGTCAGGCTGATTTCGCATCAGCTGCTCCAGCTTCACAATCTGGATTTCAAATCCATGACCAGCAAGCCTACACGGGACATTCAATGCTCGTTAGAAAGGACATTTGTTCTCGGATCTGTGGTTTAGTACTTACAAAATAATTAAAATCCTTAATCACATGGTGTGCGGTGTTTTTATGTTAATATTATATTTTACGGGTACATGTTCATCTACAAAAGAAAATATAAATGCGCCTAACATAAATGTGCCTAACAAACGCCCCACGGTCTTGTGACCCTATTGGACTTGGATGCTTGCCTGTTCACGTTGTTTTAACAGTTTTTTCGGGTCTAGTAAAGTTACCATTGGCCTGCTGATACATGGTTTAAAGTGAGCGGTTTAGGTGATATGAAGAACGTTTCTGCTATTCATGACATAATCTTAATGGCTAGAGGTTCTGAAATTTAGGGTTGGTCTGCTGTTTCATGTCTCAGAAATCTACTTTCAGTTGATAGGTGCTCTACATTCGGAAGTCATTGAACATTTTTCTGCTTGGCAAGCCATATTGTTTATTAAATTGAGTGTCTGACATTCTGTCTCGTCGGCACATATGCATCAAATGGATGATCCATCCTCTCTAATAATCAATCTGATCATATTGACTATGATTTGCACGCTGTTAAAAACTTCATTTTTACTGCCCACGTATTCATTTAGTTTGTTTGGGTAATAAGTGGAAGGCCCATTAGATCTAATGTGTCTAAATTAGTTTGCTTTGGAGGTCATTCCGTCAGCATAATTATATTTGGTCAGGATGTGCGCAACCATTAAAATTATTGTACAAGATAGTCATCTAGAACCCGTTTGTTGAAGCCTGATCCCACAAATGGGGCTTCCTCTCCTGTGATCGTATCAAACTAAAGATAAATAAATGAATGTGAGATGGCTAACCAAGAAGAGAGAGCATGTTGAAAATAGGGTGCTCACTTGTAAATGTAGCTGTTTACCATCTAGATGCTCACAAATGATCTGTACCATCGAGACTAACAATTGAGCAATTCCCAGGTCCACTTGAATCCATGTTGCTATAGCATATTTGAAAATGATAATTTTATTGTAAAATGCAAAATGCTATAGCATCTTGCTAGGAGTTCAGGAATTTGAGCCTATATGTCTCTTTTGGAATTGAATTCAGATCCAGGCACCGTATCCATAGGACCTTGAATAAATAGGACCCAGACACATTCCACAGCCAACATTTTAAAGATAGAGAAGGTGCCATATCAAGCTTTAACACTGTTAATGATGATTTTGTTTGCTAAGCAAGAAGAACAACAGTGACATCAAAAAGATGGACGCAAGCACCAAGTGGAAACTTTTCTTCTACCTTTTGCCCGGTCTGTCCACAACTCCAAAGGCTTTTATGGATACTAAATCATATTACAAGCAAACTGTGCATGCCTGGATAAGCCTCATTTCATACTTTGTGATGATCAAGTTGTGGGCAACCTAAGTCCAGACTAACAGTTTCCATAATCAAATGGGGGCCCAATGATGTGCGGGCTTCCACATCTTGGCATTGACCAATTCCATTGACATGATTTGTTGCCAAAGTGTGCCTTTTCACTCCTAAGCATACTCGTATAGAAAATTGTTGCAAACACGCTTCTAGTCTTGAAAACAAATCCATAGAAGCCATTTTTTAAGAAAGGATCTAAAAACCTTTCCTTGGAATTAAATATATCGTTCTAGTCTTGCAAAAAATTTCATGAAAATCTTGGCATGAAATTCCAATCATCTGATTCGATTTGGGCCTGTTTATATCCCTGAAAATCTGGTGTAGAATCAGATAGATATCCACAAGATTTTGCATTTGGAGAGATGATTGAAGATACCAGAACGTTTCCAGTAAATATCCATTGCCATCCAACTTCCAAGAACACTCCAAAGCAGGGATCAAGTAGACACCATGATTCCAACAATTTCATATTTCCTGGAATCAGTATTACACTCATTCCAGAGCTTCCGGGATCTAAACAGGCCATTCCACTAGATTTGAGTCACCATGTCCTCATCAGCCTCAAACCATAAGGAAACTTTCTGTTAATGAATGAAAAGAAAATGAATGTTTGGATCAGAGGGATATGGTAACTGGTAAGGTAAAGAGTATTCAAGCGAGCTTCTTTGCACGGCCATTGGAGGGAAATGATTCATCTTTTTTTGAGGATAAAGTTTCAGGCTTCCTTGCCCAAGCAGGTGCTCGGTCTGGCTCATACCGATAATCGTAAAAGAGCTCCTCTCCTGCACTGATACGCTCCTTTGCAAATATTCCCACTCTGTGGTCACCGGCTACCATCATAACCTGCCAGGCAATGGACATCAGTGTTCACTGTGCGCGCATGCAAGAGAGAGAGAAAGAGAGAGAGAGAGAGAGAGTACAATTAAGAACAATATGCTGCCTATTGCATGCTGGCATATTGCTGTTAAATCAATTTCTATCAGGGTTTTTTTTTTGGGGTCATCAACCATTCATTTTGGGCCTCCAGCCCCCTGCCCTTCACCTAACCATGCATTTGTTCCTCTTTAGGTGGGCCTCATGCTAAGGTTCAGTGGATCATGAGAGAGAGAGAAAGGGAGAACAAAAATACAATTACGAACAATATGTTGCCAATTGCATGTATGCATATTGCCATTAAATCAATTTCTAAGGGTTTTATTGGGTCTTCAACAATTCAAATTGGGCTTACTGGTTCCCTGCCCTCCACCCAACCATGCATGTGTTTCTCTCTTAGGCAGGCTGCAAGGGTTCAATGGAGAGAGAGAGAGAGAGAGAGAGAGAGAGAGAGATAGAGAACCTTGGCATAGCAATTAGGATCAGGTGAATGGTTAGCAAACTTCAATTTGTCGCCTTTCCGATATGCATCAAGTACAAACTGTATACAACAGAATGTTAGAAAAATCCCACTTCAAGCTACAATATTCACCATTTGTATTGAACTAGAAAACATGCCTGATCATTTAAATTGAAGAGAAATGACGAGTTTTCACGATCATAGATCTTCCCACGCTTATCTGCTTCACGGTGCGAGATCAATTCTCCAGTGTATTCCCCCAGGTACTCATGTTTGCCAACACTATTCTGAAGTACAAATGAAGATTGCTGAGCAAAATGATCAAGGAAACAATAAGCACTGTAAAAGAACTACCTTCAGGAAAGCCCCCCAGCCAGAAACATCAGATTTTCCAAGCAAGACCTGTATCAGGGATATCAGACATAAATTTCAGGGACAACAAAACCTTAGAAAATGAACATGAAACAATTTACTGTTGCAAAATCATCAAAATGTAAAATTTAGGAGTCATATAGGGGAAGGACTGCAGTTCATCGCATGTCAGTACTACAAACTTGCAGATGTGGGTATCAGACTATCATTATTGATCATTGATACAGGGTCTCAGATATGCCTGTTTTCAAGGAAGTCCAACTAGTATACATCTACATAAAATGCATTGAACTATTATAATAAACACTTGATGATTCCTCTTAATTTTATATTGGACAATTTTATCATAGAAAATTTACCAAAAAGAACAGAAATACATAGATCTAGACAAGTGTATTTAAATTGATGCTTCACTTTTTTCTAATGAGGACTTTTACTGGTTTGGTTGTTTTCCTTGGACATGGGTGTAAATATTTCTGCTTAAGGATATATATCTGGCTCTACATGTGTTGTGTGCGCGCGTGGTGAATAACTTTATAGTACTTTATTATTTTTCTTAATGAATTTTCATCATTCTCTCTTGGAAAAAACTGTTCTGAGTTTTGTCTTAAACTTGGGGAACGTTTGGCGCTATGAATTGCTATAATAAGCATTAAGGATTTCTCTTATTCAAGAGATAAACACGATCCTTCAGATATCAGTTCTGATAAATTTTATTTTATTGGAAGGTCCCCTCTATAGGAACCAAAGATCTCAATGAATCAAAGACATCATTATTGTCAATAGAATATATCTGATATCTCCACTATGATGGGCTTCGGAAATCATTATTCCAACCTTTCAGCCACACACAAACACACACATATCTATAGGGGCCCTAAGCTCAAGCTTAGGGTAAGGTAAGCTCAAGTATGTGGCTCACACAAGTGGGGCCCACCTGGGGATGGGGGGATTTGAAAGACTCTCTCAGACCCTTTTCTCTGCAAAAAATCAACCCCAACCATGGTTTCTATCATCTCCATCTAGGCCCCAAAAGTTTAATGGTCAACAATCCATTTGGATCTATGCATAGTAAATCCAATGGTTTAATAAATTCGGATTTGACAAAAAATTGGTGGACATGTGGAATTCAGGGGAGTCGTGTGTTTGGTCCATTTTGATAGACCAAGGGTGGGCAATAAGGGCTCAGGCTTATAGAATTTCTTATAAAAGCTTGAGCTTGGGGCAACTTTTTCCATATATATATATATATATATATCAAGACAACAGTGACGAAGCATCCTTGGTAAACAAAATTATTATTACCCTCTGTTGCTGCTTGAGTAGAAGCTTCATATTCCTACATTCATAATTGTCACCTCTTTGGGAGGGGCCTCCAAAAGTGCCATCACCACAACTGTCGGAAAAAATAAATCATTAAACTGAAATATCAAAAGGATGAAAAATCGTAACATAAATCAAAATTTTAGTAATGAATAATAACATAATATGAAGATCGTGTTATTCTGCATTATAGAATATTTAAAAGTATGACCTTAAAAAATTATTCACAAAAAGAAATGCAAAATTACCATCCCAATCTATAGGAACCGAAGATGCCAAGATGTAATCGTATCCTTGGATTCTTGCAATCGCATCCCACAATTATGCATTTTCAAAGGAAAAAACAAAACAACAATAAACGCTTTCTTTGGAAACAACTTCCTGTTGGTGTTTTTCACGCATCCAAAAAACTCTCTCAAGTTGCTAACCAACACACCCAAAATGCCTAGGCGATAAAGGTGTGGCAAACTAATTACTTGTCACCCACTGCCAAGACTTGAAGCAGATGCCTGCACAAAACGCGGCATGGGGCCTTTTTGTCCTACGCGCATGTGCCCGCACACAAGACAAGGCATGGGACCATTGTTTCCCTAGCATGGATTCAAACCCAGGATGCATTGGCTCTAATAACACCTCAAGTTGCTAACCAATAAACCCAAAATGACCAGGGAGTAAAGATGCAGCCAATTAACTACTTAACATTCCCAACTTCATTAATTTTGCCTTCATAACCTTCCTCCATAAAATATCATTCTCCCGAGCATACCTTCAACAATCTCCAACTTCATATGACCTTCCTCCATAAAGTATCATTCTCATGAGCATACCTTTGATATATATTTAGTAGCAATGCCCAAATTTTTTTCTTCAATGTTCTCAATGCCTAAACTCCAAATCTTGTTCACCAATGTCATTGAAGCCTAAGCATTTAAAGCTTCCCTAGCCGTGAAAATCTTAGCTTCAAGTGTCATTTGCCCTTGCTAAAATAGGAAAGATCAGTTTTATGGATCCCTTATCATGTCTCAAGATTTGATCTTCCAAACATCCTAACGTTGTGTCCTCCGCATTGTCCAACGATGATTTAAGAATGCCATGCCTTTAACGGTGTTGACTAATGTGATTTAAGAACACTGATAAGATCACCTTTTGAACAAGGTTGTTGAAATTATTTGGAGGTACAACTCGTGGTCCACACTTACAAAGCACCAAACCAACGCACCATGAAGTGCACCATTAATCAATCAACCTAGAAAGGATAAGATATGCTCACCTCTGGCCTCAAGCATCATAGTTGGTACATTTATTAGTGAATGAATATGCAAATAAATAGTTAAAGGAAAGGTTTTACATTTGAAGGGAAGCATGACTCGATAAACATTGTAACCTATTTAATGGCAACATGGCAATATCTATGTTAAAGTTTGGACTGGAAAATATCAAATGTTTTGTCAATTATTATAGTAAGTGTTGACAGCAGCAACAGTTCAAACAATCTTTCATCTTTTTTTCTTAAATAGTTAAAGGAAAGGTTTTACATTTGAAGGGAAGCATGACTCGATAAACATTGTTAACCTATTTAATGGCAACATGGCAATATCTATGTTAAAGTTTGGACTGGAAAATATCAAATGTTTTGTCAATTATTATAGAAAGTGTTGACAGCAGCAACAGTCCAAACGATCTTTCATCTTTTTTCTTAAATTAAAATTTCTCTAACCAGGAGTTTTTGCACTAATTGAAAGGATTGCAACACAAGTTTGCAACTAAGTTTGCCTCAGGTGGCAACAACGACTCCTTTGCACATTACACTTAAATTCAGTATCAATCAATACCCATAGATGCACACCAACAATAAGCTAAAAGTTAATGCGGACAAGAATATTCCATTATAACAAAATAATACAAGAGAATTAGTTTGATACAAAAAATATGATGCTTTTAGTAGTAATAAGAAAGAAATAGCACTGAGAAAACCATTTTTTAATTGGTTAACCAAAATTTTCAGTACACAAAGAAAATAACAACTAAACTTACCCAACCCAGCAATTTCTACAAACATCAGGATCACATTCTCTATCAGCAGCAAAGCATGGGCATTGGCGACTTCGACATTGACTCTTAGCACAATGACATCCTCTAAATCGATTCTTGCAGGTCTTAGGACACCTAGGTGGAAAAATAAATGCATAGAATAACAGCTTTAAACTATCAATGCCTTCAGACACATACGCATGCACTCACAAAAAAAAAGAAAAAGGAAATATTATTATTACTTGAAAACTAACTGTAACTGTGAAGAAAGTAAAGGAGTGATAAAAGATTCTCCATTAATAATTAAATGCAACATAGAAGTGGTAACTGGTAGTAGTGGTACTATTAGAGAGGGTGGGGAGTGAACTTGACTACAATATTGTCAGTGTTCATGTGCGACCTAAACGAAAGAATGAAAAAACTTACCCACAGTATTTTTCGCAGCAGGTTCCATTAAGAAGGCAAGCACACTGCTTTCCACAAACAGATTGACAGCTACATGGGTTATATTGACGACATGGTTGATCCTTCCTCTCAGTAATCCGTTTCCTTATCGAATGATAACCAGCAGACTTCCAAGTATATTTCAAACGACGAACTCTACCTCTTCTTCGTACAAATCTCGATCTTGTCCGTACTTCATTACCCTAAAATACATTTCCATAATGAGCATTCAATTCTTGCTTAGAAATAAGTTCAGTATGCCCCCACCCTGAAATTACCCTAAAAACGAGCAGTCACTTATTGCTTAGAAAGGTATCCCCAACCAAAAAAAAAACATACACAGAGAAAAAAGAGCAGGCGGCGTTTACTAACCACAACATCATTATAGTTGACCTTGGAACTGACTTCAACCTGAGAATTTGCACCATCACCTGCTCTACATGATTGCTTATTTTCAGTGCAACTCATGTAGTGGGACACCTCTGCACATGTCTTCATACCATTCAAAAGGTTTCTAGCAATTAAACAGCTGCTCAGACAAATACAAGAACCCTCAGTAAATGTACAAATACAACCAAAGTATGGCAAGTTCAAGAAAGTTTACCAGCAAGATTTTTTTTTTTTTTTTTGAATGGTACAGAAGAAAAAAATTCAGCAAGTTATTTTTTATAACAATTCATCCAGTTTTACATAAAAGGAACCTTAAAATTGAAATAGAGTTGCAGATGGGTCAAGGGGTCAAGTAGGACCTGCAACCAAACTAGATCCAACTCAAAAATACAGGTACACATCTGAGTTTGACCTGATGTGTCAGGTATGGAGCCTATGGGAAGAGCCCAAGACCCAACTAATCTCAGTATCATTATTATCATTATAATACTAATAATAGTGATAATAATAATAATAGTAACAATGATAACGTTATTTAGACTATAACCACTTTTCTGGAGCATACCCTAACCCAACAATATATAACAGGTCCAAGTCAAGATATGGATCTAGACATAAGGATCCCACAACCAAACCTAGACCCATGGACATGATTAAATAGAGTCAGGTCCTGCTGGATGCTACCTGCTTGCTGTTTAACCCTAACTTGGAACCAATCCCCCTGCAATCTAATATCAGATAACACTATAAAAGAATAAATAAGAAGATTGCACGATAAATATAGCTTATGATTACAACTCTCATAAATCTAAACATCTAAGAGATGTAAATTTCTATTTCCCTTCAATCCAGTCCTAAAAACACTGACCTATTCATTCCAAATATCTCCACCCCCTTTGCAAACAGGCCTTTCTCAATTGCTTTCCAAGATTTATCAGCTTTCTGTTCATGTTTGCCTATGTTTTCATCATTAAATTCTTCTTTCCTTGAAGTTTCATCAGAACATGTCAAGGGCACCTCCTTAGTCATCTCATTTAGTGGGTCATGATGACCTTCGGCGAACATTGTGCTCTGATTATCCATGAGAGAAGAATCCTTCCTGCGGGATTTTCTAGTGATTGGAGATTTCAAAACTTTCCGCTGTGAAGTAGAGCTAGCATCTTTGTTTCCTTTGCGCGAATTAGATCTAAGCTTCATATCTCTAGGCCAAATACTTCCACTAACAACAGAATCAGAGTCAGAAGTCACCATTTTCTTTTGTCTTTTTCGCATGCAAACAAGGACACGATCTGCAACTCTTTTATTGTTTCTTTTGCGAAGTCCACTTTTTCCAACAATCTTGACTTTTGAAGGAGAAGAAGACTGGCAAATGGAAGTACAATCTTTCTGAGGCCTTGTCTCTGATTCACTGCTTTCTGATATAGCACGGGCATTTGAAGAAGCACTTTCACTCTGATTAGACTTTGTCCTCCTTTGAGCAGAAGAAGCAGTGGCTTTCTTTCTTGGAGACATCTGCCCCCCAGCACTACCAGATGAAATGATTAGTTTATGTTCAAATTCATCAGACACAGGAGAGCCGACCGTAGCAATACTTTCTGACTTCAAAGCCTAACACAAGAATCATTTTGGAGTACAGTAAAAATGGTCATAGTAAGAATCTGCAAATGTTTCATATATAACTTATCAAGGAACATGAAGTCTTAAACCATCAGAATATGTGAATTAGGACCATAAGGCTCCTATTTAATACCATGGCTTAGCAATTCACACCATTGATCTGTCGGGTGCCATCATAAATAAAGAATGCCAAAAGGTCATCCTAATTGGAATATCCTAGACAAGTTTTCCTTTTCTTTTCCTCTCTCTTTTTTCTTCTTCTACATTTTTCTTTTTTTTTTTTGAATGGTACTATCCCGGACCTGGAACAATAGGGACAGATAAACTGAAAATTGAGAACAAGATATAATAATGGAGCCAAAAAAATGCCAGCAGTTAGATGTCTAGTATCTTTTAATCTTGAAGATTGTTGGACCATAACCCATGCACATTGAGGCCTGTCAGATCAATTGTCTGGATCAACAAACCACAGCCTAACATGTACGGAGTGGGCATATAAAGAAAATTTACACATTCTGCTGTTCAGGGGCCTGTAATTTCACATAACTTAATAATCAGTTAAAAATTTATGGCGCTTATGATAGAAAAGAGACAAGCTGAATCATATGCCACAAGCATGAAAATAAATACCAGTCGAAAACAATGAAGGCCACAGGGTATGCCTCTTTCCTCATCTGAATGGCTCCAAGGAAGTTGTTTCTCTGCCTGGTTAGTGGCAATAAGCAGAAAGTTAAATCCTAAACTCATTAGGATGACACTCTTAAAGCATGGATGTAATCTACTTACTGGGAAAACTATATCTTGAGAACATCCATGCAATCTACAATCAAAGACCTGCCACAATTAAGCAAAAAGATTTCAAAATTCAAAAGTTTAATATGGGAATAAATAATTTTCAGAAGATGACCTGTGAAAAGATGATCTAGAGGCCCCAGACCAATAACAAATGGAAATTAGCACTTACAAAGCATCTTCGACAAAATAGGTTATCAAATGAATCCAGAGCTGCATCCAGATCTTTATCAACAAATGCAGCTTCAGCTTTCAGTTCGGCTTCATCATCCCCCTTATTAATGCCCAGTGCATTTTTATCTTTCTTTAGAAGATTTTCATATCTTGCCTGTATAAGATGTTTGATGTTGTTTCATACTCTGTAATGCCAGAACAAGAAGAATGGGAAACTGCTAAACCCAAGTTTACACTTTGGACATTTAGTGTCATATCAAAGAAAAGTAAACTGGGACAAAAAATTGGCACATCCTCCAAATAAATAAACTGTCAAAAGTTGTCCACCGACAAGATAATTGTATCATAAACTTGTCTATCTCAACTAACATACCTTGACTTCGCAAGGCCGCCTTTGAAAATATTGCCCTAGTGAATCCAGCACAGCATCAGAAGAACCAACTCGTTGGATAGTCGCTCTGATGTAACACATTGAAATGAAACTGTAAATATTTCCATCTTGTCCAATAAAGTTTCTAACATATTTCGTTGTGCTTCAAAAACAGAGAGTAAACTGAAGTTTCGATGAGAAATATCTAAAGTGTTTCAAATGAAAAGAAAAACCATAAAGATAATGTCCTGCTTCAAATCAGACCCTGTCCTTAACACTAGGAACCATTCACTCAATTAAGCCAGACCTCAATTTTCCATATTGTGAGTTGTGACACTCATACCAATCAAACCATCGTCATTATTTTTCAAGAGCATTTTCCCATTTTAAAAGTGAAATACCAATGACAGCTACAAAATATATGATGCCCAGAGATGGATACTGATAACCTTTATGGAATTCAAATCAAGTGATGAATGATAGATCACTGCCCCATTGTGCTTAAACCATAACTATTATTAGTATTAACCACATCCTTCTATCAATCTTGGTGGGATGCATCTTTGCATTTTCATCACACAGCTATAGCAGCAATTATAGGGTCAACAGTTGTACAAAACATAGTAAATTGTAAGACTTTTAATTAGGCACAATATGCCCAAAGCTTCGCCAGTTTTTGCCCCGGTCTGAAACCCAAATAAATGACGGTTGCGTTAGGTAGGTTGACAACCAGCATAACATTGTCACAACCCGAAAATGAATGTTGAGATATTCTTTAACGAATAGCCCGGAAAATTCAATAACTAAAATTGTAAGGTTATTGGGCATTAGTAGGCCATACCGTTAAAGCTTTCCTCATAATCATTTAAAAATAAAAAAATAAAAATATATTCTGTGCTCTCTTTATAGTTTTAAACAAAGTTTTTCTATTTATTAAAAAAAAAGTTTTCATCCATGTTAAAGCTGCCTTGCATTGATATAGAAAAGTTGGAGAAGATGGATGTGTAAGTCATATCCTAATGGACCAGAAATGTGCATCTCAAAAGCTTCAACAAAAATTAGAAAAAGAAGATTTCACTTTATCAATTTATATGGTTATACCAACCGAAGAATATAATCTTCATAATCCAGAAATTCTTTCTTGTCTTCTTCCTCCTCAACAATTTCCTCCTCGCTGTCACTACAAATAAGAGCTTCTCCACCACTCTGATCATAATAAATTCTCCTTCGACCAACAACGGATTGATCCTCTGTCATTCTTTGGTTTCTGCACCAGTTTTATCATGAAACACTTAAATCCAGCACCACAAACTTAAAATAATAATAGTTAATTAATTAAATCGGTGCAAGGTGATTCACACAACAACCAAGATAGAAATTACAGAAATTACAAAGTTGAACAAACTTAAAAAATAATGTATTTGAACATGCAAGCTTCAAAAGTGAAACTGCACAAAACTTTAAACAAGGACCACTCAAATTTCAAATGCAATTTCAAAAATAATAATAACAATTCAGCTGGAAAGTAGATGGCTACTGGAAAATGAATAAAATTATGAAAGAAAAGGGAAAATCTTTTAAAGAAATGGCCAAGTAATTCCATATAAATTACACAAACTTTACCAATGTTTATTGCCGGTCCTAAGCCCAAATAAAAAAGGGTTGCATTAGGTAGATTCAAGCCAATGTAAAGCTTTTGTCACAAACCAAACACGAATCTTGAGAAAAAAACATTCTATGATAATACTAGGACATTCCTTGCTCTTAGCAACGCATTACAACAGCGCCGATCGCAATAAAAAGTAGGGACGGGTTTCGTGATTATGCTGGGGCATCTGCTATATGCGACGCATTGCAGCAGTGCATAGTCAAAGTGAAATGAAGGCAAGTGTTCATTCACCAATTTCAATGGATACAAGTAAAGAAGTTGGTCCAGAAGATAAGAGGATTCAACTTGTTGCTTGGAATATAAGAACTTTGATGGGCCAAAGCATGGAGTTGGTCGAAACAATTAAAAGGAAAGAAGTTAATGTCGCATATCTATTAGAAACAAGTGGAAAAGGGGATAAAGAGAAGGAGCTCCCTAATTACTACAAACTTTGTGAGATGGTTTGGGCATGTCCAAAGCAAGATAGCAAGGGCGCCATTCAAGAGAAGTTTTTCTACAAGTGTTGACTACCAATAAAGGAAAAGGGGTAGGCTAAAGAGGACATGGATAGAAAATAGATCTAAAAAAGGGCAAACTACTGAGGATTTGACTTAGAATAGATTGAAATAGAGCAACAAAATTCATGTAGCCGACTGCAATAAAATTGGGACAAGGATTTGATGATGGTAATCTACATAGGGTTGATCACCTGCACACTTCATTTTGAGACCCACCTATGGCCCGACCATTATTGATGATGGTAATCTAAGAAGCATGGACACGGACACGGACACGGGACACAGATACGACACAACATGGATACGCCGACACGGCATTTTTCAAAAAAGTAAGACACGAACACGTTGGGGGACACGTTAATAATATATATTAATATAAATAATCATCTACTAAAAAAATAATATCATTTTAACTTTTTAAATCAATTTAGCAATCAAAAAATAAAAATTCAAGTACCAACTAACAAACATATCAAATTATCAAATATCAATACAGCACTAAAATATAATTCATAATCATTAAACATGAAATATCCACAGTTCCATAAAATCCATATAAAGAAAAGGGCAGATCATCTCTTTCCCCTCCCTAAAAAAAAAAAAAACAAAAAGCAAAAAAAAAAGCCAATCTTGAGGCCTATTCTTTAATGAAATATTTATTTGTCTTTAGCTTGTGATATGATTAATATTTATAATCAAACATTTTTCTATGGTACAAAATTGTCATATATCAAATTTCCAAAATTTAATAACCACATGTTAACAAAGTGTCCAAGAGATATTAGCCACATGTTTATTTTTTAGTCATAGACACGGGCTAAGAATTGCGAGACACGTTGTAAAAAGAGTGTCGAACAAGTGTCCGAAATTAAAATTTTTATTTCTTAATTATGGACACGGCTAAATAGTATCGAACACGTGTCCGAGAGTGTCTGAGGAGTGTCGGTGTCCGACACGTATCTGACACGAACACGTTACTTTCTTAGAAGTGTCCGTGCTTCTTAGATGGTAATCTACATAGGGTTGATCGCCTGCACACTTCATTTTGAGACCCACCTATGGCCCGACCAATTAATGGGACTGTAATGACCCATCTTTTTCTTTTCTATTTATATATTAAATTCGAATTAATCATGACCCTTGTTTTAATCTTATTGGACCCCACATGTGATTACCAATTTCTTATATATATATATATGTGATTTTGTGCAATTTAAATTTGGTAAACTAATTAGTTATTATGTAGGTCCCAAAAATTACTAGAATTTAAGAATCTTAGAGTTGTGCTCAAATTGGAGTTTTATTGGATTAAACCTCTTTAATTGCATTGATTTATCCCAACTCTACTTGGGGATGGAATTCAATTCGAGTTAAGCTTCTTTGGCTAAGTTTGGCTCAGACTTTTGTGCTCTCAATTGCCCATATTTTTTTGGAGACTTTTGTGCTTTGGAACCTTGAATGGGCAGTTGCAAGCCTAGGTGATCCCATTTCAGCCACAGATCTATGTGAAAAATACCCATATAAAAGCATATCTGCAAGTAGTTACAGTGACAACTGTGTCCTGAAAACAGGGTATAATTCATCTTTTTTTTTAACGGTCCTTCACGGACACCAAAGAAGGAGATGTTCAATGTTTTGAAGATGGATCATCTTTATCCAATGCAAGAAGATGATAATATTGTTGTGGGTTTATTTTGCTGATGGATCAAGGATGGACAAATGTAACTTCTTTCTCTTTTTCAGTTAATAAGTATACATGACACTTCTTAGAATACATATTTCGGATAAATATAATAGATGTGTTGTTTCATTTTAGGCATGTTAAACATATCATACATCTATATATTTAATTTATTGATATTTGCAACCATGTCGGTGTTGCTATGGATGGGAAATAGATTGATTATAGATATCTCAAAAAAAAAAAAATTACTTGCCTTTCATTTGCAGGATTCCTTTTTTTTTTCTTTTAAATATGACATTATCCTATTATTCATGATAAGGTTCATATGACATTATCCTATTATTCATGATAAGGTTCACAATTTACTTCAGTTTAACCCCTTGAACAATTTTCAATATGAGTCCAATTTTCAAAACAACAGTCATCATGATGCAATCCTAAGGTTAGGATTTGCAATCGGGACTGCCTTGGCACAATGGGGGTTTCCAAAGAAACAATCACACGAAGAAGAAGTGAATTCTCCAATGACAAAACCCACAGAAAATCCTATTAACTCAAAAACTCTGCATAAATTGTTCCTTACAATGTCATATAAATAGGAAATATAACCTCATGCCTAAGCAACCCTAATCTAATAATGAAAACTCCCTAATAACAATAAAATTAGAAATCTACTAATAATACAAATAATATAATCCTAATTTACTTGAAAGGGGACCACTTGTGGGTCCTTGTTGCATCACGTCATCATCCAACGTCATCAAAGCGTTGTCCCAATTATGTTGGAGTCAGTTACATGAATTTTGTTTCTCTATTAAGATCTAATAAAAAAAGATTTGAAGTACGACGGCCATAAAGCCAAAATGAATGATTGTAGGTAATCCACAGAAACATCAATTTCTAGTAACCCCTACAAAGCAGTTGGTAGTTACAAGTACAAACAAATTTAGTGTTTAAAGACTGAAGCCTTCAGGACCTAAGTGGGGCATCTATGCTTTTACCAATTGGTGTGTGTGTGTGTGTGTGTGCGCGAAGGAAAACAAGTATGAAGCCTTCAGTGTTCAACTTCTGTCTTGTTAATGTGCTCACTAGAGAGTAGAGGCTGCCATCACACAAAAGCATTAAGATGAGCACATTTGGAAATCCATCATCCTGTCGACAAGGACATTATCTACAATAAGCACATACATGTAACATACCTATCCAAAAAGATCCATGTGGTATAAGGAGGCAGCTTCTGCACTTCCTGGAGCTTGATTGGACGAATAACATTTTTCACACCAAAATTCTGTCCCAAAAGAACAGTTGATGAGGCATGCAAGCTATCGTCTTGGCAGATACTGCTTTCCTTCTCTTCACCAGTTAGCACAACACCATTTTGCTTGCAAAGCGCATCGTGTTGCCCTTTGGTCAACAAATTTTCTGTTGGATCAGTTTTGCTGCTGGTAGTGTTTCTTCTTTGCATAGACAAATTATGAACCAAATTAGTAACACCATTGAGTTTTTGCTTGTTTTCTTCCATTTTGTTCTGCAAAAAAATAAGAAACAAAAATAAGCAGTTCATATTAAATGAGTGCTGGATTCATTAGCACTGTAGATAGAAAACGATAATAACAACAACAACAACAACAACAACCACGATAAGCACCTTTATAAGAACGCAACGTTCAGCAGCATATTCTTGCTTTAGACAATCAATGACTGATGAAATGTCTATTGTTGTTTGACAAGCTTCTTGCATTGCAGTCATCTGTGGAAGATCAATAAGAAAGACCAATCAACTCGCATCGCATCTCTCTTTTCTGTTGACGCATGAGGAACTAGCGAAATATCTAACTAATTTTCAGGATTTCCTAGGCAAGATTAAAGAGCGGAAAACTGAGAAGAGAAACTTTTGAGATGCCTCCATAATTGCAATGGCCAATCACGACAACACAATCTCGTCTATTATCGTATAATCTAACCGACAATCATGTTGTCCAAAAGAGAGGGTTCAAAATGACATGTTTCCATCTCATAGAGCCCTCTATTTCAAATCCAAGATTCAAAACACCCGCAAGAAGAAAACGAAAACGCGGAAATGCCTCTCCCTCCCAAGAGAGCGCAATGCAAGAGACGGGAGAGAGATAAATCGGGAATGGCAATACCTGAATGTCCTTGGGGGGCTCCGATCTGGTCGATGGCGCGGACGATGCTGCGGCCTTCGAAGCCATCTTCGATTCGATCCGCTCGTCGCCAATTCGCGCCTCTCTTTCGTCCGTGCGCGTAATGCGGCTGCAATGCAGGAGGAGAAGGGGAAGGGGGGGAGGATGGCGGGTTAATTTGAAACCCTAGATTTGGAGGTAGGCCGCCCCCCTGCTCCCTCGTCGCATCTGGTTTTTGGGGGCTTTTTGTTTTAAAAATAGATTGACGCGTGCGAGGGTTGGGATGAAAGATTAGAAATAAAAAAAATAAAGTAAAATGGGGGGAAGGCGCGGCCTTTTTTGAAATCTTTGGTACACCTTTTACCTACCTACGTCTCGGTCTATAACTGGAATGCTGCTGGACCCACTTTTCGGTCTTTCTACTTCTCTCTCTCTCTCTCTCAACAAAGGACATCCAGTCATGCTTGCCCATGTCTTTGTCCAATTACAGCTTTTTTGGGAATTGCTTGTGCAAGGCAGGTAACTTGTAAGGGAGTGCCTCTAGGCTCTAGCATCTAGATGCAAGGAGTCCAACTACTCTGGTACGTAACTACTCTGAAACAGAAATTGCTATACAGCCCATGCCATACTTGTTGATGGATACAAGATTTTCATTTGTAGGGCAGATCGGAATAGGCAGCAGGACCTTTTAGGTTTTGTGGGTGGATCCAAAATTTTGGTCCAAGTTCACACATGTGTGTATGTGGGTAGGCCCCTTACCTATGCAGGAAATGTTTCAAATCTTACTGTAGAATGATTTGGTGTCATGGGATTATATTATTGAGAGTATGATTAATAACATGATTTTGTATATTATTTGTCATGGTTTTCTAGTTATTGTATTTTTAACTTTTACTGTGGGACAAACTTTTAGATGGAGTAGAACTTTGAGGCATGTTATATGAATGAAGGAAGACTGTTTAAAAAATAGCTTTAATAAAGTAGAAAGTTTCTCCTGCAGTAATATTTTTCAGGTGGACATCTCAATCCAACCGTTAAAGGAGCCCTGTGATTCAAGGCACGTGTCAAAAGTAAAAGGAAGGCATCATGCCATTCTGATATTTGCATGTTCATATTTGATATATGCAAATTACTATTTCAAATTTTGGTCACGCCGAAAGGATTTTCTAAAGCTTAACCCTCTCTAATAAAAACTCATAATAAAAAAAAAATTTTAAATAACTTGCTGGCACAATTATTTTCTAGTTATCTCAAAATGACTTTACTACTTAATTCCAAAATGAGTCACATGGTAACAATCACAGAATGGGGGCCCATATTATAATTTTTAATTTCTTATAATAGTAGGACCACATAATAAATCCTTTGGTGTGGGCCCTATGTTCTAATTTCTAAATGTGGGTTATGATAAAAAAAATATTTGATTTTTCACAAAAAAAATATATTTAATCTTTCAAAAAAATATTTAATCTTTTTAAAAAATCACAAAAGGTAAAGCTACACTATAATTCCTATGAATATGGGCCCACATCGTGAATCCTATGAATGTGGCCTTATGTTTTAATTTCTAAAGGTGAATACCACATAATTTTTAAAGTGGGTCTCATATTCACAATTATCAAACTGGATGGCCCCGCATTATTATAACTTCCACAGGTGGGCACCACATTGATATTTCTAAATGTGACTCCTATGCATAAAATCACAAAAAAAATGCAGCTTCACTTTGTAAGTTCTAAATGTGGGTCACGTGGTCATAATCACAAAAGTGGACCTACATTATAAATCTTATGAATGAGTGCCCATATTCTAATTTCTGAATGTGTGTAATATATTATAATTTATAAAAATAGTCCCACATTTACATTAAAAAAATGTGGGCCCTCATTATAATTCTTATAAATATAGGCCTACCTTATAAATCATATGAATATGGGCTCCATGTTCTAATTTTTAAAAATTGGTACTACATTGTAACTTTTACAAGTGGGTCTCATGTACACCAATAATAAAATGCCGTAAACATTAAAAGGTCAGCTCTATATTTTAGATCATATGATTCTATTGCTTTTGTTCGTTAAAGAAATTATATTACACTGTTGCCAAATAAGTTCTATATAGCATATTCTCAATAGATTAGTTACCAAACAAGTTCTACCAAGTCTATTATCAGCGCAATCCGATCTCAGCACAACCATATAAGAGCACAAAATTGGGATACAACATGGGAATAATGCCAAACAAGCCCTAAATCTCCCATAAGAGAAATTTTTCTCTCTATCTTTTGCAAATCAGGCTATTTATACAAAAACAATGATCATGGGAAAAAAATCATTTTTTTCTATCCTGTAAAAAGCAGTCGCCAACTAAACTGCATAGAATGTAAGGTGTATGAAAAAGAGCTAAACAAATCATTTTATTTATATTCAGGTGTGTGTAGCAAGTTTTGTTTTAAAGATGCCTGAATAAATATAAATTTAGGGTTTTCTTGAAGAAAAAAACCCCATAAAGTATACATATTAAACAAATGCAAAATAAAATATTAAATAACATTGGATGTTTTTTCTGGAGTCGTCCTATTTGCAGATGTTTAGGGAAGAGGAAGCAGCTTTAAAAAAAAACATAAGAAAAAATAAAAAAGGGTTTTGCATTAGGGTTTTATGAATATATATCCCCACAATATACCATGGTTATTCATGACATTCAGCAGTATTGGAGGATATGGGTAAAAATCTAAAAAAGAATTGGTGGGAGGCCCTTCAACATCTTATGCCCTTAAATTTCCTAAAAAAATATTGTGATTTTATAAATTATGATGATAATTTTAAAATGTTGCCAATATCTATCCCATTGGGATTATTAATTGTACTAGAAAAAGGAAAACCCAAAAAGATTCATTACATGTCTTACAAAAATATAGTCATTGAGGAAGCTTTCACAGTTTTATTGATAAAGGGTACTGTATGGGGAAATATGCCTTGACTTTAAAACAACTGCAAAAGCACAATAACTTCATAAAAAAAGGCAAAAAAAAAAAAAAAGAGAAAAATTGCATAGTGGTTTGACCTCCTCCGTTTGATGAAATTGTTCATAAGTTTCTCAAAGAAGTCAACTTCACATGAATCTGCAAAGGAAATCTTTCCTCGGAACCATCTTGACGGTATTTCATCTTCTCAATGTTTGAACGAGTATAGCCTAACCTCCTTTTTCCCTACCAACCACATGCCCATAAAAAGTCAAGAGTCTTTATTTGAAATCTCAACTGATTTCCAGATGATACTGCTCATCCAGCAATCGGAGACCAAGACCCAATAGATGGGTTGTTCATATCTGGATTTTCTGTATGATTAAGAAACAAGTCGCAAAGTTTGACAGTTGGAAGTGTGCCCGTCATTGTAAATGCAAGGAAGCCTCTTCTGTTTTTTGTTAGTGTTATTGTTCAGAAATGGGTCATGCTGGAAAGTCGGTGAGAGTAGTTGGCACGTGAATCCAACGGGAAAGCTGATGGCTAATCTAGGGGACTACTATAATGTAATTTAAGCTCAACAGAGTGGCAACTATAATTGGGAAAACTGGACTATGATCGAATGGTTGTTGTGGCCGAGGTCTCTTCACATAAGAAGCCTCAGAAGGACAATGTGATGGCAACAGATCCGGTTTATAACAGTGTTGCAAAAGCGATTTTTACAAACAAATTCATTATAAATATAAATTAAACAAATTGATTATGAAAAACACATATATAACAAATTAAGATGTGGTATATTTTTTTGGGATAAATATATCCTTATAAAGAAGGGTAACAATACTGTTACCTGAAAATTATTTACTTGTGGATAAAAAACATATTTGGATTAAATTCTAATGACCTTTCTTGTGTTTATTCACCTTAGTATAAAGACATTATGATTTAGATGTTGGAAACCAATTTGGCCGTAGAATCTAAAAATAATGGTACCGATATTGTTGTCTAAAAATTATGCACTTGCGAGGAAAAATATACTTTTAGGTCAAATTTTAGTATTCTTTTTCAGTGGTTATGCACATCGGTATAAAAATATCACGGATCATATGTTGGAGACTAAAAAAGGGTGTAAAATCTATAAAAAAAAATCAGAATAATATCGTTACAAAAAATTATATAATTGAGGGAAAAAAACAATTCAACAAGGGTTTTTTTTTTTGAATGATAAAACACCCATAAATGTTTTTTAGATTACACCTAGAAACATTCCTCCAAACTTTTAGTAAACAAAAAACCTTTAGTAACATTTTATTTATTTTCAGATTACATATTCGTCTTGAGAAATTTTTCTAACATGATGGACCAACCTAAAATGTATATCCCTCGCTCCCTTGTCCCTTGTACTAGCAAAGTTTTATTTAATAGTTTTTACTCTCTAAAGAGAAAATTGTTCACATGTGCTTATGCAGTTTCAAATGACATGCATGAAATTCAGTTGGTGGGTCCTTCTCGTATGACAGTTTGGATGTGTAGTGTGCATGCTCAAGTGAATATTTCTCACTCTAATAATGAGTATGTATAATGGACCTGAATAAAATCTTAAAAAAAAGTTCACGTGTTTTAACGGTTCTGATGTATTTTCTTTAGTTTGATTTTCGGTTAGTATCTATAATTGATCATGTAAATGTTAACAATGTTGAAAACTTTAAGCAAAATCGATTGCCTTGGCATAAATGGTTATAAGTTTTAAATAGCATGTGAACCTAAATTCTTACATGGGTGTCGAGATCATTAACGAGTTGATGTATGGTACTTCAATTAGCAGTATGTATATATTTTTATTTCTTTGACCAAATGATGTGGTTCAAATTCGATACATCTCGAGTCAATTCCTTGAGTCCAATTGGGGACTACAAACTATTCTCTCTCTCTCTCTCTCTCTCTCTCTCTCTCTCCTAATGGTGAAACTAGAAACTAATTTAATAAGAGTAAGTTAAACTTGGCATGGCTTAAATTTTTAGGTTTTTTGTTTACTAAGGGCATATTTGAGAGAGGGGCAGGGTAGAGGAAAGTAGAGTAAGCCCAAAATCAAGAAAGAATAATATATGTTGGGTTATAATATTTTTTGTTTTTAGTTGTTTGATATAAAATCTTTTTGACTTTTTATATAAAAAGTATAGATTTTTTTATAGTTTAGTGATGACTTTTTGACTTTTTTTGACATAAGAGGAATAAAGTTTGACTTAAAAAAAGGGGGGGGGGGTTTTGAATTTTAAAAATTTAACTTTACTCTACTTTACCCTACCCCTTTACCAAACATGCCCTAAAGGTTTAATTAGGACAGAGAGGAGAGAGAAAACACCTAATTTAAATTATACTAAAAATGACAAGAAATTTGATACAGTAATATTTTTTTCCTTGCAAGTCTATAATTTTCAAGTAACGATATCGTTTTCATTTTTTTTATAGATTTTATTTTGATTTCCAACATCTATGTCGTAATTTATTTATATTGAGATGAATAAATACAGAAAAGGATACTAGAATTTAACCAATATGTGTTTTTTCCCCACAAATATATAATTTTTTAATAACGATATCATTATCATCTTTTATGAGGGCACTTTTATGCAAAAAAATGTACTACATCCTAATTCGTTATATATGTATTTTTCATAATCAATCGTCTAATTTATATTTATGATGAATTTAATCATAAAAATAGCTTAGATAATACTTTACAATATTTATTTAAAATATAAACTGGATCCAAAACTCAAACTTGCCCAAAACCTGATTCGGATCAGAGCCTGAAAATCTATACTGACTCAAATCCAACAAATTCACTAATAAACTCGGCCCTAATAGGAGCGGGTTGTGGTGGGTCGCCTATTTTAACTCTAACCTGTGTCCATTAATAATTGTTGGTTTAGAGATGAGGCCTTGAGAAGTTAGAATATTTTGTTGTAGTATTTACAATTATTGTCGCCAGACCCGTTCAATCATCAACTCAAATATGATGATCTACTCGTCAGAAATTCATTGGCACTAGTGAGAATTGTAATAAGCACACAGCAAATTTCCTACTATTAGTGCCGAAGTTAAGTTGAGTAGCGCAGCCAAAATAATTTGGATCAGTCATATCTATGGAGGTATTCATTTTGAATGGTTTGAATTTTCATTTGATATGATGCACCATATATTTCCTTCCACTTCCCTCATTCAAGTACACTAGAGCATCCGTTCAAAGTTAATTATATAAAGTCATGTTACCCACCTAAAAGCTCAAGAATTTTACTAAAAAAATCATTTCAAAGTCGCTCTATATAAAAAGAACTTTAAAGATATAATTCAACAATATTAGTCCTATAGGTGAGCGGGGATATCCCACTTGTTTTTTTTCTTTTTCTTCTTCCTCTACCTTCCTCTTATGTTGGTTCTTCTTTTTCTTTCAACTTCAGCTCAAGCTCAAACATAAACCCAATGACTTTATTCCAATGTACTACATTCACTCACTAAACCCAACACCATTAAACTCATTAAACCATTTATTTGTCTCATCTTCCTCTTTCCCTTCCCCTTAAATTTACCAAAACCCATTAGTATCATCTATCTATACTCTTTTTTCTTCTCTCTCATTTCTCTAACCTTCAAAGCTCTAGATCTCTCTATCCCTTTAAAGAGATTGTTTTCACCTCCTTCTCTAATTTCCACTTAGAGCTTTTGGAAATGGTGCTTATGATTAGTAATCCTCTAGGGTTTTTTTTTAATCATCTTTGGAGTCTATTGGGGTTGGAAAAAGGAAGAGGAAAAAGAAAGAATGAGCGAACCCAAATGCAGTTAGCACTGTTCAAAAGAAAATAATGAGCAAAAAAAGGAAGATGAAGAAAAAAAAATTGAGCAGGGATATGCTCACTCATGTACATAGAGAGAGTGAAAATATCCCCACTCATGTCAAATAACTCAAACCCAGCTACCACTTTTTTGGAAAAAAAAAAAAAGAACGGAAAAGGAAGAAGGATGAAGGAAAAAAAAAATCGAGAGGGGGGATATCCCCACTCATGTACATGAGTGAGCGGAGATATCCCCTCCTAATACAGATTCCAAAAATGTAAATTGAAAAAGTCCCTTAAGACTATTGTAGTGGAATCATGTCTTCGAGGTTTTTTTTGAAATGAAGTGACTTTGAAGATTTTTTCGGCAAAATCCTCTAAAAGCACCAATCAAACTGGTATTTGGTCCGTATAAAGTGGTACGTAGTATAGAAGCAGGAGTGATGTAGTAAACGTAGGCACCGTGTTGACTAAACTAGATCATTAGTCAATATTGGTGTGTTCGGTGCCACCCCTTTGGGTCACATTGTTCGCATGGAATAGATAGGAGTGGCAAATGAGCTCCACATTGAAGCACGATAAAAAGTTCCTATGAATTACAGCAGTATGGTTCCTATGAATTCAATTACACAGGTGAACATGGTTAGAAATCTCATCTATTGGACACCTAGGTCACATATGAATATATTCAAACCTACTCTTCCTCCTTGTGTTTGGATGCATTTACACAGTGTGTCTCATGATCTAAGCCGTTACTGTCCAAGGCCCTTTTTGTCCAGACAATTGCGCGTGTGTGAACGATTTCTAATGTTTGGTGTCCAGTTATGGACCCCTCAACAATAGGAAATTTGATTTTTGTTACTAAAATTTCAAATTTCAATCTTGGAAAATGTAGTTTTTAGGGTTTATTCTTTTGAAAAAAGCTAAAGAATTTATAAATTCTTCAAATGTAGTCCTTCGTGTGGAATTCTAACTTCTTCATGGCCAGATATGTATTTGTAAATGATTATAGAATTCAAAATGATGCTTGTGATTTTTTTAGGTGCTTAGAATTCAAAATTTTAGCAAAGAAACATACAATTTTTATATACTAAGGAGATAATCATACTATTAATGTCAAAAATTCTCAATATGATAAATTCTAGTCAATAATTATGTTGAAGAAATATGCCTTTGACCTTTTAGATTTTAGAATTTCAGCTTTCTGATAATTAGACTTTAACATTTAAAATTCTATTTGGGGGACAATATTAGTAAAAAGAAATATGTGTAAAGAGTCAAAAACTTATGCTCGAATCCCCCAGATATGCCTTGTGCACATGTCGGTACAAAAATTGTTTTCAAACTTGAAAAGCTTGACTGCATACTACGATATTCAAAAGGGCTTTAGACATACTTAAAATCGTGCTTGTACATATATTGTTCTTTAGATTAGCAGAAGGAATTAGTTAACATTAAGGGGGAACTTTAACCAATGAAAGTTTCTTCTACTACTTCTTAAGTCTTTCAATTTTTTTTATCCTTTTTAAGAAATGAAATACTTAACAAATCTTTTTAAAAAGGCTGTTTCTCAATACTAGTATATATAGGAAATTCGACAATGGAAAATATCCTATAATATTTTATGCTTGTGTTGATGTGAATTAGTTATGTGCCTATTCACTAAGTTTTTTATGTAATATTAGGCACATTGCAGAGATTTTAGCAAGTGATAGCTGTACAAATATTCAAAAGCTCATGTGTTTAATTAATTTTGCAATTTATTTTAGCTAAAGCGATATCTTGTCTTATTTTTTATAGTTAATTAAAATATGCTAATATTTATTTCAAATTGGTAGAACACATTCAAATTTGTTTTCAACCAAGAGAAACATATATTTGAAGGAATCTTACTTGATGAGGAGTATGGTACATTTCGATACATACCAATGAACCCTCACAAAGAGCAATGGATTTTTAATGATTCTCAATTGGAATATGTTAGGCAACATGGCCTTCATCACTTGAGGGAGATAGAAGAGATCATGATAGAGCATGCTTTCATAATAGCTTTAGTTGAAAGATGGCATCCTGAGACTAACACGTTCCAATTTTCATCTGGGAAGGTTACAATGACGTTGAAAAATGTTGCCTATATTTATGGCCTTTCGATTGACGGCTCTCTTGTAATGGAAAAAACATTTCATAACAAAATGGTACAAGAAGTTTACCAAGAATTACTAGGAATGACCCCAGTACTGTGTGAAGATGTGAATAACCTAAATATCAAGTTCATATGATTTGAAAAAACTTTAGGCCAGATGCAACAAACAAGAAGAAGAAAAAGAAATTATCTGATGACAAAGAAATTTATAACACATGGGTGTATCTGTTGTGTTAGTTACGGGACAGATTAGCAGGAACACATTTGGAGGTTGTAGTCCAGCTTACCTCTTTGAGCTCTTCAGGAAATTTAAATCATATGCTTAGGCACCAACATATCTTGCCAATCTTTACTAAATGCTTGCCAAGGGGGGAAGGTGGATGAGAGAAAGGAAAAAGGATGAAGAGGAAGAAATACGGGAGAGATGGAAGGAAAATCAACAAAAGAAGACAAAGAATAGAACCTTGAGTGACCCTTTGCAATTGCTACAAGTTATTTATTTTTACAAAATCAACATCCATTGTCATAATTACTTTCTTTATATTTTTAATAATGCTTTAGGGAATAATTTTGACTTTTTAGATATGGGCTTACACAAGGATGTCAATTGGACAATGTCTAAGGCCCAATTACAGTTGGAAAACGAACCTCTAATTTCCACTGATGAAAACATGGAAGCAACGGTTGAGACATTCGAAGGCCTTGTCAACCTTGAAAAAAGGTTCGAGAAGAATTAAACAACTTAGCTGTTGACGGTGTGAGTGCATAACTCGGAATATAACTTTATTACATTGGATACAAATGAAGTGAAAATACACTAACCTATTTTGCCTCTTCGCATGCAGTTTATATGGCAGCAATATGCGAAATTTCCTAGAAAATTATCATAAAACATTCCTAATGTCGATCGTGAGCTGTTTTTGTCGTCTACTGTGTTGGTATTTTATTGGATTGTTAAAAGACATAACACGGATCGTGTTATGAAACAATTTAGATTCAAGCAAGTTGTACCACTTCCATTTAGAATGCCTTATATGAGAGAGGAAAGGATTAAAAGGATCGTTCATGATTATAGTGCACCCGAAAATGTTTTCCTCATATGCAAATTGGGTTGGGGGGTTTAAGAGTGTACTCAGGCACAATAAGTCATCCTCCAAAGTGAATGACGATGAATACATGATCCGGTTTACATTTAACACAATTATATATATTGATCATGTCAATGATGGAACAAGAGACTCTCCTGGGATTTAAAACGCTCCTAAGCAGGTCTTGCACGACGAAACGTGTTGGCAAAAGGAATCGGTAGGTAATGTATTTCTGTTGCACAATTTAAGTTTGATTGATACTTTCTTGGGTTTGTGATTAATAAATTAAATGATTTTACAGGTTAATACACTACTTCATCAGTTTGAGGAGTTGTTCAATTGTGCATCTAAGAAGCATACTTCATTTGAAGCTTTTCGTTTGTCGTAGGGTAAAAAGTCAAAGTGATTTAAAACAGCCTTGGGAAGTTCATTTGAAGATTTTAATGTAGAAATTTTAGAAAGCTTGGACTCAGGAGAAGACAATTCGATAAAAACAAAGAAATCGCTGTGAATAAATACATTAGAAAGTTAAGAGCCAAATAAAAAAGGACAGAAAACTAAGAAAGTTCAAGACAGATTGTGGTGGAACCAAGTTACACAATAGATGAAGTGATTGAAGTCCCATCAACACCCATGGCGAGTTCATCATCGTTTTCAATGATTGTCTCACAAAAGAGAAGCACACTTGCCTCCTTGATTTGGAATATTAAAAGGCTACCCCGTAAGAGGATGATCTCAAAAAAGTTTGATGATTACCGGCATGCAATGCCGAGGCATAATATAGTCTTTCTGGCATGGATAAGTTCATTTTAAAAAGATATAGAAAAGATTCAAAGATTTAAAAGGAACGGCTAGATGTTGTGTACACAGTGGTCTCTTTTGAGGTGTTGAATAAAGTTTTAAAAGAGGGTGAATGGTTGGACACCAATGTTTGTATTATTGTTTTAGTACTTGAGGGAATTATGCCCTATTGCATATTTTACTGATCCAAGCGTTGAGGTAAGTATATCTCTTATTGAACAAATTATGTAACACATATTAATTTCATTGTAAAACTAAATGTAAATTGCTTTGCTTGCAGAGTTTGTGGTAGGAGAGGTTAGGTTTGACGGACGATTTCTATTTTAGCCTTGATGGATGGAGAGTGTGAGAGGTACAGGATAGCACAATACTCGTATACTTTATCTATCACATTGACCATTTCACTTTGCTTGTGGGTTTTCATAAGGAAGCGAAGTGGTGATACTATGATATATTTTTAGACCACAAAAACTCATTAGCAAATGTCAATCGCTTTGTAAGTACTTTTTTTTACTTACATTGTTACAATGCAATGTATTCATTGATTGCCCTTACATTGCCTTGTACGAGTTGTTATATTTATTGTAGATTCATTAGCTAATGGGAAAGTATAGCAACTACGGGTTGCATGACCCTAACCTCTAGACTACCATTATGGCCACAAATATGCCACAACAACAAATGGAAATGATTATGGCGTATTTGCAGCGGCATTTGTTGAACACATTGTGACAAATCGGCCGATAAATTTTACACAAGTTGACATTCCATACTATCGGTAAAAAATTGTTGTCGAAATATTCAAGAGGAGCTGGGAAGATAATGCATGGCGTATTGGATTGGATGAGATTGCAAATGATTGATGGATTTTTTATGTTTACGTGTAATTAATTGTTGGTTTTGTATAATAGGTACTATTCCATGGATGTTTATCATCCATTTTGTATATAAAATGTAGTATGTTTATGTATGAGATTTAAATGTTGATGTATGTTGAATGTCATAGTTTGGTTGATATATGAAGAATGTATGTTGAATGTATGTTAATGTGTGTTAAAAGTTTAGTTGAAGAATGTTAAAAATTACACTGGTGAACAAGACGAAGGGATGTGAACAATTACACTTTGAATCTAGATTAAAAATGAACGTATATTAAAAATGAAGTTAGTTGCAGGTACTTGTAAAAGTTGAAATGAGACTCAAGAACAGTATGAGTTATTTTAATGACAGATTAAGCAGTAACGACATCGCACAGTTTACAAGCACTAGTGAAATGGTTCCTCTATGGAAAGTGACGACATCGTCACTATTTTACACTACGACTGCCTGAGTTCGTCTCTGGGAAGTGATGACGTCGTCACTATTTTACACTGTGACTGCCTGAGTTTGTCTCTAGAAAGTGATGACATCGTCACTATTTTACACTATGACTGCCTGGGTTCGTCTCTATAAAGTGACGACGTTGTCACTTAATACACTAATACTGATGACTTTGTTTATGTGTTCATTTCTGGAAAGTGACACCGTCGTCGGTATTTACACTACAATTGCATGGGTTCGTCTTTGTAAAGTGATGATGTCGTCACTTAATACCCTACGACTGATGACCTCGCTTACATTAAGACTGAAGACTTCTTCTCTGAAAAGTGGTGAAATCGTCACTATGTGTATTTAAAAAAAAAAGAAGATCTCTTCATTTGCCAAATGTTGTTAAACTCATCATACACTCATATACTATAGATTCAAAGTAGTTTACAAAGTAACTAAATGCAAACCAACTCACAAATAATCTATTACAATTTGAATAACTAGTAACTAGGCAAAACGCATTCACTGTTGAACAGGAAGATTGTGACGCTTAAGCCGGTTGTGGCCTCTTTATTTACAATTCGAGCATGTGGCTACCCATCTTTTTCAATGCCTATCTTCGACGTGAACTCAGTTTTTCTCCGGCCGTCAAGGTTGTTTTGATGTACATGGAGGTAAGATTCGTTGAGTCGAAGTATGTTCCCATTGTCTAATGTCACGCCTGGGATGGATGACTTCACTGTATGTTAATCAATAGACGCTTGTTAGGTACTAATTCTTAATATGTTAGTATGGATTAATACCTCCGATATTCATATATGCCAATGAATGTTTACATGGGATATCCATTATTTTCCACTAGTGACACGTGCATGTCTTGCACTCTAGATGAACTACATCAATAAACTCCTCCGATTGCACTTGAAATTCATAAAGTCTGGCAGCAAGGACTTCCAATCATCTTGCTTCTTCTGTCGCATTACATAGGTTTTTTTCTGCATAAGGAGTCAATCGAGTGGTGGTATTTTCTGCTTTTCAATATTTTCTTTCATAGAACTCCATCATCTTCTCCCTTATCTCTTCAACTTGTTTTGTAATTAGCAGAACTCTATTGTACTTCCGGAGGCTTTCGGTACACTCGACAGCATTATTAGTTAACATGTCATACCACCGACCATGAACAAATGCATTTGACCAATGTTGCCTTCCAATTGCTTGAATATATTTGTAAGCTCCTTCGTCTATAGTACGGATGTCATTCATATAAGTCTCATACTCACATGGTTTACTAGCCTTTGCTGCTCTCTAAAATTTCATCACCATGGCATGATCACCAAAGATTGACTTAATATTTTCAGCAATGTGATGATAACGGATTGACTTAATAGTTTCAGCAATGTGATGATAACAGTACAGTGCCGTGCACTAGGGATTATGTTTGTTAATGTAGGCATGAGGCCTTTCTGGCGATCTGATGCAATTGTCAAATTCCTTAGATTTCTTAATGCCATGGATAAGTTTGCGAGGAACTACTTCCAGCTATCACGATACTCAGCCTCTACAAATGCAAATGCTGATAGAAACAACCTGTGATTTGTATCATACATCACTGCTACTAATAAGATACCAGGATACTTTCCTCTAAGGTGTGATCCATCAACAGCTAGCATGAGCCTTATAGATGATAAAAGCGAATGAATACATGGAATAAATATCCAAAAAAACCTTCTATACCGATCGTCATCCGTGGTGTCAATGTTGGTTATAGTACTTAAATCTTTCATGCACAATTCCTTGCAATAACGAGTAAGGATCATAAATAACTCATCGTATGATCCTTGCACTTTATTGACTGCCTTTTCTTTAGCTATATGTGCATTCCTGTAAGTAATACGGGCACCAAATTGTCTTTGGCATTCATCCATAAACTTTTTTGGCTTCAACTCATTATTCAGCTGAACTCTATCCTTAATGAATATTTCAATAAACTTCGCAGACGCTTGGCGATGTGCCATCCCCATTATTGGATGAGAACATGTATGCCTTGGGTTATATTTTCATATTTTAAATTCCGAACCAGAATCAATAATGGAGGCATGTATACACCAAAGGCAGTGGTCATCTTTGCAAAACGTTGTCACTTTTGTCATGCTTGTCCTCAAGTGCTTAAGAGTGAAATTATTGTAAATTGTAAACTTCGCAATAGTACTTGTAAAACTTTCACTATCTTGAAGCACACTACTGATCCACATCTCCCTTGCCAAATTAATCCCAATTTCGGTTGTAAACTCAGTTGATACCATTTTATCCTCTAAAATTTCATTTCTTTTCAGACTTGATTGATCTGATATGTTATTTGTCATCCCTGCATTAACGTGTTCAACACTGACACCATCTGAATTTTCAGCTAGAGCTGTAAGTTCATCATTACCACATAAACTATATAATGGTCCTGCCTCCTTACCCCTTATAATGTGAATACCATTATAACCACCTCTTGCAAGATGGTCATTTAAAATATTCTTGCATGCCATACTAACATACATATTAATGTCTTCACAAGTATAAGTTGTAGTATATTTTCGGACCTTCTTTCTTTTCCTACGTATATTTATCAAGAATAAGGTGCCCATATTTCCTCCAAGCATATGGGTGTCTTCACAATGATTAATTGTAGAATATTCTTGGACCTTCTTTCTTTTGCTACTTTCTCTTTCCAAACTTGAGGTGACCACATTTCCTCCTTGCATATTGTTCCTCTTCACTCTTGAACACATTTATAAAAAAAAAACAAAATGATAAAAAAACATCTTAGCCATTTTAGTTTTTCAAATTTATAAAATTAAACACATACCTAAATGGACTGTCAACTCGATTTTGTATAATGTTCAAACGTCTGGACATATACATTTGTAACCCAGTAACCACATTTTCTCTTGCTTCAAAAATTTCCTTAATATCAATGTCGTCTTCCAAAATAACCAATGACAATACACGACCATTGTGGTGAAGATATTTAATGCATAATTCTTCAATATGTGCCTCCTATTTAGATGCTTTAAGTGCTACTTTTACTAAAGAAGATAATGTTATACTCCTTCCTACCTGCTTCAACTTTTACCTTCTACCATTGTACACAGGATGTACAATATCAAAGACAAAATTACCTTTGAAGTGGAATATTACTACAATTTCGTTATCACTCATTGCACAGTATAAAGCAACGAAAAACATTAAAATTTATACATAATGTGAAAAATATGGAAGTTTAAAATTCATACAAAAATGCGACAACTCAAATTCAGGACTGTAGTTTCATTGAAAGGGTAAGAAACTCGAATAAAACCCTAAAATCCTAATAAGCACAAAATCCCTAACACACAAAAATAAAAATAAAATAAAATAAAATACAGCTTAGATAGAGAAAATAAGAAACAAAAACATATATCTTACATGCACATAAACTTCAAATAAAAACCCTATAAATAATCCACATTTAAGGAGATTCAACATAATGCAAAAAGAAAAAAAAAATCCAAATGTAGGGTTTGTGATGGATAGGAACTACTGTCTTCTCAAATCTTGAGTGAAATGCAAGCATATGAAATATATTTCGAAGCCATTACACGAATATATATGGTAGAAGGACAGACTGAAGAAATACTTACAAAAAATTGGAAAGAAAAACGTAACCTCATACAAAATTTTAGAGAAGAAGACGATTGAGAAGACACCAAATTCTCACAAATGCACTAAATAAAGGGACTGATGAGGATGATAAGGAAGCACGAACACAATTTTCGCCAAAGCAAAGCTGAGTTGGGAAGACGAATGAAGAAAGAAGAGTTTGGGGAAGAAGAAAACTATAAAAACTCTCGACGGGTATGATCCTCTAGTGACAACGTTGTCACTCCATGAGAAAAATAAAAAAAAAAATGAAAATGGCTCCATAGGGCCTTTTTGATTTTCGAAATACGAGTGGGTATGATTTTGTAGAATAGCCCATCAACGTGATTTTTTTTGTAATTGACTATATATATATATAAATATATAATTAGTTTAGTAGTGTACTCCTGCACTGTGTACGGCGTCCAATCCTGTGGATAAAAATTCCGGCTAACAAAGCACAAACACTAGGGTGTGGCCTGTGGTGGGGAACGCATTAGCATTTAGCATTTAGCATTTAGCATTTAGCATTTAGCAAAAGCAGCAAACTGCCGAGAGCAAGGCAACAGCAACAACAACAACTCTAGCAGCAGCAGCAGCAGCAGCAGCAGGCAGGCAGGCAGACAGAGAGACAGACAGACATGAGGGTACACGGATTCTCGTGCTCCTCCGCATTCCCAGCAATATTTCTCCGCAGCGCCATACGCTGCTCCTCTTCCTTTTCATCTCCTTCCATTGCAATTCCATATTCTCCTCCTCCTCCTCCTTCTTCTGGTAAGTAAAAATGAACTACCAAGACCAACTGCATATGCATCTCATTACAACCACCTTTGTCCCTGTGGAATCAAATCAAATCATAACCCACCCCCCCTACCAAGACCAACTGCATATGCATCTCGTTACAACCACCTTTTTCCCTGGGGAATCACATCAAATCAAATCATAACCACCCCCCACTCCTTGTTTTGTCTTTCTCATAATAATAAACATAAACACCAAGTGGTCGGTCAGATTAACTGTGTTCCTTGTGAACCAAATGCCAGACCATGTACTCTTCATCAAAGACGTGGCCGCCACTAGCCCTCCTGATAATCTCCATCATCTGCTGAACGTGCTTCGCGCTAAAGGTGGGTGCTTTTTTTTTTTTTTTTTTTATATCTCATCTTATATATCTAGTTCAGTTTTGTGCAATTCCGATTGATAGGTACTGTACATACAAGATCTATAAAGGCCCCTCCTTAAGGACCGGACAAGATTGAGACAACATTTACTATTCAATATGAATTGTAAGACACATCTTGTACTGTTAACTAGTAAGCTCACATTAATGAGAATTTATCATTAAAAAAATCTTAGACACAGTTATGAGTCTATTTTAAAGAAACTAGGTAATGTGTAAATGCTGCTAATTGATTTCATAAATTGAAGGAAACCGCCGTCATTTTACTCTTTTTTTTTTTTTTTGAAATCTTTTTTGAATGTTTGTAGTCAGGAAGAAATAATATACGGAACTGCACCTAACGACAGCGTTGCAACCTATTGGTCTGTTTGGCTACATTGGCACACACTTAAATACTTGACCCGTGGAAAGAATGGTGAATTTAGAAGAAATGAGTGCTGTAGAGTAGCAGAGAAATTGCTTTAGTGGAAGTAGTGTGTGTTTTTTGCTAGCAAAAAAATATGCCATATAATAATAAAGTTAAGTACATTTAATGGGAATACTAGCTGCTAAATGGTCCATAGAAGATATATATGGTAATCCAATCGAGCTCCAATGTGAGTGTCGCCCAAAAATGTATTGAACCATTGATACTCATCACCAGTGACCACCAACTAAGCGGTTGAAATGAAAGGGCCAGTGGTCTAAATTGAATGGACAAAATAAGTTGGGTAAGATCTTATGATCAATATGATTTTTGGGTCGATAGTCCTACCACAATGGGCTATACAAGTTGGATAGACTTGGCCCGCGTGCATGCACGATGGTATGACAAATGATTTGTGGCATGTGAATTCAATCAATCTGTCTACTTGCATCTGCGTATGTGCTTTAAACATTCAAGATGTAAGGCATAAATTGGTGGATCAAACGATGTGAAATTGCCATATAACTGGTCTCATTTAAATGTTATAGACTTATCTTTCCTAAAAGCCCAAGGTTGCAAAATTTGGCAAGCATTGGGGCTAGTTGGAAAATATTTGCTCAAGGTGCAAAATTACGATGAAATTTAAGTTGTGTTCGAGGAAACCTTTTAATTTACATATTGAATTTTGTTACAAGTTTATTTCAGGAATATATTTTTTTAAATTTTTGTAAGTTACATCTCAATCAAAAGTTCATTTTGAGCTTGGTTTAGGAAGGGATAGTTTGGTGGATTAGGACTGCTTTCAGATATTGATTGTGTTTTGGAATTGCATTGGTGGGAGTATGCATGGGAAATTTGGAACTTGTAAGTGATTTAGTGAAATCTTCTTCTCTTAGATGTCTTCAAGTGTCCTAGAGGAATTCTTCTTCTATTCCTTTTTCAGGGCTTGTTTGTGTAATGCCGTGGAAGAGGAAGCATGGGTTCCTCTTCCATGGAAATGCTTTTTTGATATGGGGTCTCGTGCAGAAAAAGCTCAACCAAAATAGGCATTTTTCGCTTAGAGCCTGTTTGCACCAAACAACAAAAAAAGGCCACATGGAACATAATAAGGTCTTACTTTTCCATTTCCGCAAGGCCTGCAGGAACGCGCCCTCATTCTCAAGCCTGTCTTTCTCTATTTTCTCTCTTCCTCCTATTAGAGGAATTCTTCTCTATTCCTTATTCGTTCTCAAGTCTGTCTATCTTTATTTTCTCTCTTCCTCCTAACTCAACCTTTCACTCTGGTTCTCTTCCTTCTTTATCCACATCTTATCTAGTCCCAATTCATCTTTTTGGCCTCCTCTCTTAAGCTCTCTTCTTTTCTTCTCCGTCTTTATCTTCTTTCTTTCTTAGCAATATTTGATATTAACCATGCCCCTTTTGTCCTTTGGTTCTAGATTTTCATGCTGTCATTTTTTTAAATGTTGATTTATGCTATCTATTAGCAGTTATTGAATTGCTCCTCCCTAAACAAAGTGACATGAGAAGGCTTATGCTATTGCAGAATTGTTGAAGCACGTGGAACTTGCATAACCATCATTCTTGATGATGGAACAATTCACAGAAATCATTCTTCTTAATCCTTTTTTTTTTTTTTTTTTGAGGTACATGATAGCTTCTACAAATAAATAATGTGGAATGGGAGCATGGGAGCAACATTGCCTTGAAGTTATGTCCTGTAGACGAGCAACACTGCACATAGTTATAGTGCTAAATTAACATTGCAGTCACGTTTAGTGGATTTTTTGCAAAAGGAGGCAACATCAATGAACCCAGCATTTCAAATTTTGGGAAAGGCCTACCAGCTTTTACACCGTCACTTCCTTTGTGCATGAAACAAGCTGTTAAGAGATCATTAGCTAAAGAATTAATTTTTTCTGTCAACCTTGTATAAGGGTCGCTAGATATTCATCAATACTTTTAAAATATTCAACATAAATATATTGTATTTGATGCTTCATCTTTGTGTCTAAAATCTGTGCCCCTGCATTTTCGTGGTGTGTTGATCCCCTATTTGTTTGCCTTGGTTGTGGACAACTCAATGATAGAGCTCCAAGATGAATCTCTTCAGTGTTTGTTGTTTGTAGATGGCATGTTACTCCTTCGTCAAATAATAAAGCAGGTAAAGAATAAACTAGAACTTTGGAGAAAGTCTTGTGAATCAATTGGATTGAAAATTTGCCAATCATAGAGAATATATGGATTGCAAGTCTAGCGGATCTAAGAGTAGTAGGGTAGATCAATTGGTTAAGTTGAACTTAACCTCCTGGTATAATGTGATAGGTTTTGATTTCTAAGGGCAACTATAGAAGAAAACAAATTCATGCTGGATGTTGTGAATAGGATCATTGCAAGTGGGCAAAGAGGAGATGCGTTAGTAGAGTATTATGTGATCATTGAGTGCTGCTTAATGAAACAATTTTTTTTTTAAATTATAAGATGAAAAATAGTTGTATTTTCTTTTCATGGAATTGCATGTTGGGCTGTGAATAAATGACAATAAGCTGAACTAATGAGATGCTCATGTTGAGATGGATGTGTGGAGTTACAAGAAAGAATAGAATAATGAATGAGGACATTGGAGAACACTTATGGGCAGCTCTAGTAGACTGTAGAAGTGAAGACCAAGGAATGCCATTTGAGATGGTGCATATACGAAAGATCAGAAGCAACCCTTGTATGAGGTGTTAAATTGTTACAAGTTCCGAGGAAACTAGGAGAAAGAGAATATGAACGGGTTATAGGAGAACCAGTCAAGATGTAAAGAGATGAAAGGGGAGGGGACCGGTATTATCCATATTGGAAATTGACATATATTGGAAAGTGCTTATGACGCAGCACGGGGAAGAACAATAGCCAACGGGCTATTCTCCAAGCCAAAAGGCTTATGATAATTTGTCTAGGTCTCACACCAAAAACAAGAATTCAACCCACAGGAAGAAGAAAACTGAAATCTCATTCAATAATAATGTAGCCTATCCCATGAGAAGGGATTACATCTATTTATAACTAAACTCGTTGTTGCATCCATGATGTTGTGGGTTTCTATTTTGCTTATCTTACAAGGAAAGGGTGGGTGCAAGAATTGTTATCTATTGTTGAAAATGAAATCGACCTAGGTTTACAAAAACTTAGATAGATCCTACTATAGATTATGAACTTTTTAGTGCTTGACCGAGATAATATAGGTGGATGAAGTTGAATCGATTGATCCGACAAAAAAAAAATAAAAAACAAAATGGTAACATCATAACATGACTTGAGCGTGCTACGTCATGGTTGTAACAATGAACACCTTTCAACTGTTTTATTGCAAATTGGAAGTGGAAAAGATCTTAAGTATTGTTACAACCATGGTTTTGCGAGTTCGAGTCATTTTACCAACAAGAGAAGGAAAGACAATCTTGGTGCAATCAATTCTTCTGATTGAAACTCTATATCCAAGCAATTAATTGAAGAGACATTTAATTCAATGGGTACAATTGTCCGTAGTGTGTGCTAAGCAAACTGCTGAATTATATTTTTAGAACTCCAAATCTATGACATTTGTTTGGATGTTTGAAAAGATATTTGATTTTGGTGGAGATTGGAGAAAGGATGTGCTGGAAAGTACCAACAAAAACTGAACTTGAGTTTGAATTCTATTAAACCTCGAAGCATGGTACAACAGCACTTCTGTCTCCCAAGATGGAGGCCTAAGTAATGAACTTGACAACATGAGAATGCTGCAACACTGTGTGTAAGTGGAAGGGTTCTAAATTACCTTTTAGGCTTAAGGCTAGTTATGAGTTATGACCATTATATGGAAAAACTCAAGTTGAATTTTGTAAGAAAGCATTATTCTCATTTTGAAGTTTGTTAGGACTTGGGAGTCGGATTTTAGAAAGTTTCTTTAGCTAGTAATACATCCCAAATAATAGGTTAGGAACGTTTAATTTTATGGTAAGCTGGACTGATTCTTTATGGTGAATTTAAAATGTTTTTAGAAAACAATTGTTTGCTATAAATATGGGTGCAAGGGGAGTTACAAATTTACAACTTGTTAATGAAGTTTTCTTCCTAAAGCCATGAATTATGATACCCAGTTTACTTATTTATGGCTATTGCCTAGCTTACCTGTGTCGGACCAATATGATTCTTGTACCAGTACTGGATGCTTCATCGATACTTGTAGGGTACAAGTTTACGTATCACTAATGTACTTAGTCTGCTATTTCATTTAGTTCTATTAGTTTTCTTACTTTTCATTATTACAAAAGATGTTGAAGGGAATGGAATGATGATGATATCATTAATTTGGATATGTTCCATAGAAGATAATTGATGCTTTATATAAAAAAATATTAATAGAAATGTGAAGTTTCATGTTAAGGATAAGATAATTGTATCCATTCCCATGTCCTCGATGTCCAAAAGTGCAGATTTGTATCTTCAATTGTATCTGTATCTGCTGTGTGTGATAGCTTGCAAGTCCTCCTCTCTTTTATAGTCTGTTTTACATATCAAAGCACAGCTGGATTTTTGTCGTCGTGTTTTATCATTGTTAACACTGCATGCGTTTTTAAGCGCTACACCCTTACTATCATTATGCAGGGGAAACCATTGTCTCTCCTGGAGCCAGGAAAGGGTTAATTCCACTTGCTATTCCTTTATCAGAAAACCAATCAGGTTCAGATCAACACAATCCGAGATGCCCATCCCTTCTCTAACCATTGAACTGCTTTCATTGCCATATTTTATTCTTTTTGGTAGCAGGTACTTTGACTGCATTGCTAAGATGGCCAACCTCTCCCCCTGAGTAGGTGATCCTAATCTGTGTTTTCTTTAGTCCTTTCTTCACCTGTGCAACCAGACATTATTCAAATCTTATACTCTGGTGCTATTCAGGATGGAGATGCCAGTTGTGGAAGTTCGGAAGTATGGAGTTTGGCTTTTGGCAAAGAGCGTAAGACACATTAAATTATAGGAAGATGTTTATTGTTGAGCACAAGCATCTACGGTATCTTAAGTTGTATATTTCTTGAAGACAACAACTTCTCATTTTGAACATGTTGAAATGAATTCTCAAATCCTTTGATATTGTAGGTTGATCAATATATTCATAGAATCCTGGTGGAAGAAGATTCAAACGGCTCACAGGAAAGTAATGGAAAGCTATTCAATGCTTCATCTGTGGCAGGTAAGAAGCTCTATAAAAGGGGCGACTTTGGAGAATCTCGGATTGCAAATCTTGATGTCTATCTCTTGAAGAAGGTAGAGAAGGTTATCTAGACTGCATCACATAATGAATATACTGGATAAATTTTTATTCTTTAGCATTTCCTTGCAGGTTGGTTTGTTTCCAGATGTTTTAGAGCGTAGAGTACTGCAACATCTGGAGAAAGGAGATCACGTGAGACATTAGCAAGTGATCTTGTGATAATTATTCTTCCACAGGTTTTATAAGGTTACTCTTGTTTGTTATTTTTCTTCTTTGACTAACAGGTTTCTGCAATGGTGGCGGGAGAGTTCTATGCAAATGGGCACTTTCCAGGATTTGGACGGCCTTTTGTGTGTAATGCTGAGGTTTTATTCAAGTTCGTAAAAATCATTTTGTTCACTATTTAACGAGGATGTACTTCATTTGTTACAATGGGAAAAAAAAAAGTGAGTCTCAGCTGGTGGATAAAACCCTCTATGATCTACTAATGTGACTTCTAATTCATATTGTAGGGTTGGGCGTAAGCTAGAAGCAAAAGATGCTGCTAGGGGCGCACTTAAATCACCATGGTGGACATTGGGTTGCAGATACCATGTATGGATTTGTATTGTGTTAATTTTTCTCTGTTTCTAATTGTTATGTTGGAAATAATTGTTTTCCTTCTGTTTGATCCAGGAAGTTGCTGATATTGCAGAGTGGGAGGATGAGCAAATTGAATACATAAAGGAGAAGGTTTCAGAAGAGGGCAAGAATGAAGATCTTATGAAGGGGAAGGCACCAGCTCAGGTACATGATTAAGGTTCTTGTGAAGACATTCTTTGTGTTCTCATTAGGTGTTTGATTCTATTTGGATTATATAGGTGGCCTTGGACCAAGCTGCATTTTTGTTGGACCTGGCTTCTGTTGAAGGGACTTGGTATGACATTATAGAGCAGATTGCAGCATGTTACAAGGAGGCTGGACTCCATGACATGGCAAGATTCATCCTATATGAAGATTAAATGGCGATTATGCTATAGAATGATCAAATCCCTAGGGGCTGTGCTTTATGTTAATTTGCATATTTATTTTGGTACATAAATTTGGTCAAAGCCTCAATAGCATTCTTTTCAAACTGAGAACATGGGAGATAATTAACATTCTCTTATTTGAATGGCATGTCATTATGTTTTTGTTCAGTTGTTTCTTGAGATTCTTTTGCAGATCATTTTGCTTAGTTCAGTGCTTCTCTTAGAAGGTCAAGTTTAGAAAAGAAAAGTGCCACTATTTAGTTGCAGTTGACTTTGCTCTGATGCCTTTCGGTAACTGTGTTTTTTAAGCAAATCCCTTGCAAATAAATGGCAAGAAAGAAAAACTTTAGATTGTCTACATCTTATTTACTGTAGCAGGAGATGCTTTTCTTTTCTCAAATTCTTCCTGAGTTGTGTTTTCAATATTGAGAGTACTATCAATCCAAGTCGGATGAGTAGAAACGAGTTCCTGTCAGCCCAACAAATGCACCGTTGTTGGTTGTTTTGTTTCTTACCCTGTTGTGCTCCATCACATAATGCATATGCCCCGTGTAACTGCTACACATGTGAGTGGGATTGGGGGGGTCTTTATCAATACTGATTTGCTTCTGTCAATTGCCTAGGGATGCAACATGGGGTACTAGCACTTCATCATTTGCATTGGAGGTTGATTGTGAGTGCTGACACCGCTGGCTCATTAGTTCCATAGGCTTTTAGTTTCTATGAAAATTGTCAGGCAAGAGGTTGATTGTGAGTGATAAGCGATAACTGATAACTTGACGCTGGTGGCTCCTTCGTTCCATAGGCTTTATTTCTAAGCAGTTTGTCAGGCAATGTTTCTGGATCCTATGCTCCTGCTTCGCCGGCATTCACTTGACTGGCTTGTGACCACTTCTCTGCCATTCCATCCATTTACAACTAATGTTTTGTCTATGAAAAGTAGTTTGATTGGTAGTTGGCCAGATACATTTTGAAGATGTGATTTTTTCGGGTATGTGATAAACGGGCCATGGCTGGCATTTATTTGGCACAACCGTATACATTATGGTAAGCAAGACTTCTGATGCTTGGATGTAAAGTTGATAGATTAGATAAAAGTAGAATTTCATCAAATAGGGGTCTTTTAAACTGGTGGCTCCTCCTACTTTGACCCTACTATTTGAAAAGTAGAAGTGAAAATCGAGGTATGACTCAATTCAAGAATTTCATCAAACTGGTGGTTCCTCCTTTGACACTATTATTTGAAAACTAAAAGTGAAAATAGGGGTATGATTCATTCAAGAATTTCATCATTTAAACTTCTTTGAGATTTAAAAAAAAAAATTTTTTTTCATTGCCGGTACTTAACCTTAGGTCTCTCGGGTGAGAGCCAAGTATCCTAACCAACTAGACTACAATAGATTTATGAATATGTTTTAGCAATATATAATATATTCAGGTTGCTGTGTGGTGTTTCTCACTGATTTCTGTGGCTGAGAACGGGTGGACAGATCCCATCGTTTTTTTTTTTTTGCTATTCCCTCAATGCCATATTTTGTTATATGGCTTTTCTTCATTTGCTTAGCTTGGTTGTAGCACCCTTAAACCTTCTCTCCTCTCCGGTTTGTCGTCGGTTAGATTGTCTCTTAATTTACTTGTTAATGAAATGGAAGTTATCATTATCTATAAAAAAAAATACAGGTTCGATATTCTGTCATATGTGAGTAAATTTGGAGGTGATGCATAGACATCAGTTATAAGATAGGAAAGACATGAGAGGGAGAATGGAGGACATGAGAATCCGAACGGCCGCTATTTCCTTGCATGCTAGATATTTTGGAGCGATTTCCAGTACTTCATCTGGACTGTTGGGATCCCTAAGATTCTCCATCGCACTCAACTTAATTTACAGCATTAGCGTGAGAGAAGGTTTCATATAATTTTAAGACAAGTTTTCATATATTTGTCTAAAAACCCTTAGAAATATTAACATCCATGCACTTTATCAAAGAAAATCTGTATTTAATCTTTGTTTATTTTCTGGATAATGATGGTCTCAACTTTTTTTTTCAAAAACTGTTGAAGTGTAAGAAAACGTCAAGAAAACTATCAACAATTCAATTTTTTTTTCTCTCCTTTCACCACCTGCTTTCTCCCTATTCAAGGAGACCCCAGGTTTCTTGCTTCTCCTTATCACATTTATGTGCTTATTTACACATGAATGCCAAAAAGGATCTTCAAGAATGGGCTGACTCATGCATTCCCTCCTTGCTTCTCCTCATTATTCATTTCTCAACATGGAAAGGACAAGGACGCTAAAGTGCTAGTTTCGCATACTACCATCTTCTCCTTCCACTAAAGCAAAAACGGCCCCTTTTGAGAGTGATGACATCCATAATGTACATGAGACTATATATATGCACCTGAGCTATACAGGTACAACCACTGTATCATGACAAGGCCCTCTTAATGGGCCCACCTCGACAGTGAAAGATGGGCTGGACAGGAAGGAATGTCGTCAACCGCATGTGATGAACGGCTAGTAGTACCATACTGATTGAATGATCACCCCAATTGTTCAACTGATTCCTGTAACTGTCTACTACCATTCATTCAGATTGTTTCCAAGCCCCAGATAATTCGCAATTTCTTGTGGCTCTTGCTGTGACATGGATGGAAACCTGAGTATCCACTGCTGTTTCTCACACACATGGGCCCATATAGATCATAATATATCAGTACCAGGTAACTTGATTCAAGTGCAATGAAGACCCATGCGATTGGACAATCTGAGAAACCTGCAACTAGATTTGATTTACAAGTATAAACTGTATGCCAGGATGCCAAGGTCATCAGAAGCATAAAGATGAAAAAAAGAATGCCTTGAAAGAAACAAACAAATGTTTGTCCACCCAGTCACCATAAACAAAGTGCACGCAAGTGCCAAGATGCTTTCCATGTATATAACTATGCATGTTGAGTGGATATTGGTGAACAAAGTGCAAAGTAGAACATCACATTAGGGACATCATTGAGTGTGTGAAGGTTGTGAGTTGTTGGACTGCAGTCATTTGAAACTCACCTCTATGAACCTAATTTCTGCTTGTCCCACACCATTTACCTTCAAGCCAGACGTGGACCAACCAACTTTAGCCATCAATTGGCAGCTGTTATCGATGCACCAAAGATTGTTCATTCAATATGCACTTTTGTGTCATAATAAAAGGTTTCAATAGGAAGAAACAAAACATGCCCATTGCCACATCAAGCTGCAGCAGGCAAAGTAGAGCCAACTTCTTGATCTTCATTCCCGGTCAACCACCAACCATCTTTACTGCCTTAAGCGATCATCCAATTGGACCGTGTGGTGCATCCCAACTGGGATACATCACTGCACAAGGCCTCCATGCACTAAGGGCCAAATTGGTTCCAGATGGCAATGGGGGACACCCTGACTTGAGTAATTGCTGTTCAGTTCACAACTGTCATGCACATAATCACTGAAGGGCGTAGCGAGTAGGGAGCCACCCCAAAATGGCTTCAAGTATGATGATGATGGTCCACAATGGGTGCGTGAAAACAAGTCATTCTACTTGCTAATGTAAGTTCCAACTCTACACATTCAATTTGCAAGTGCTCAATCTTAAGACCAATTCAATCTAGATGAATTTCACATCAGAAAACAAGTGTAGCTTTGGAGAGCATTAGTAAGTTCATCATCTAACTGTGAGTCAATCCTAACAATGTAAGGTACATAATGATGAATAGCTGTTATGACCAAGCTATTACGACCAAGCTATGATACGCAGTATAAAGCTTTCTTTGGGATGCAGGCAAGTTTCCTCTATAATCTACACATTGAAAATGGGAGGGAAGAGAGGCACACCTCAAAATTACAAATGCTATTGCACAACGATCTTAATGAAGCAGTGGCAAACACTAGACCTTTCAACCTCACTCACTGACTAGGCAGCCGGCCTTGGCTGTTGAAGATTGTGCCGATTAGGATGCCTCAACCGCAGCCCTACATCAGCCTCTTGCTCGTTTCTGACCAGACCTGCATCTTGCATGCCAACATCTTGAAGCTCTGCAGCAATCTCCGTTCCGTTGTTCCTCTCAACAGTGTCCTCCCCAAAGTTGTGCAGCCTGCGGCCAATCAAATACCTGTCATCCCGTATGGAGTTGTGTAGGTTGGTGAACCAGACATGGAACCTCTTGGCACAAAAGCACATCATGCTGAAGAGGAGGCATCCCAGCCAGGAAAACCGGTAGACAGCTGAGTTCACTATCAAAGGATATCCAAGCACGGGGAATACCCCTCTTGCAAATACGTAAGGCACACACAAGGCTGTCAATAGTTTCATCAGGATTGGAATCTCTATCTCACGCAGCACCCACAGCCCTTGCAACCGCGAAAAGCCATCATCTCTCACCCTCTCAAACTTTACTCTCCAACTTTCATCTACCAAAGGTGCCATCTGATCCAGCATGACCTATTCCAGAAACAGGTATGAAGACACTGTCAAGACCATCCTTTTTCCATCGTTTTAAGAACACTTGCAAAGATTGATGGACCTGTGATCCTTTTTCTTAGGGGATGCAACTTCTAACACATGCCAGGTGTGATGGTATAGACATCACCCTACTAGAGGAGACCTATTACAGGTCCCGAGATCAATGTATGGAAGGACCATTAATCCAGAAAAAAAGGTACCATGGGCAGGTAGAATTCCTTTCACCCAAAAGTAATATCTGGAAGACTAGAACATTTCCGGCTTGACCTGAAAATTTTAGAATGTTAACTCGGAAAGGGCAGGCAAGGCAAACAAAGTATTCCTGTTTGTCATTCTCATTTTCTGCTTCCATCCAAAGCACCTGGTGGAACTACCAGTAAATCTATTTGCCGATAGAAACCTCTTATGGCTTACATGAGAGGAAACAATCTTAGACTGTTGCATTGCTCACTAAGATCTATGCCATTGATGGAGTAGGCAGAAAAAAATGTCTCTTCAAGGATTAAATTTGGACAAAAACCAACCAGGTTTGATCATCCCAAGCATTGATTCAAGGGCTCCAAAATGTTGTCATTTACTACCTCATTAAATTATTTTTTTCAAGTTCAGTCCAAGATGGGTATGGGTCAAATGAGAGTCAGACTCAGATTAGGTCGAGGGCCAATTAATTGTGCACGTCTAAGAAGCATGGACACGGACACGGAACACAGATACGACACGACACGGACACGTCAACACGGCATTTCTCAAAAAAGTAAGACACGGACACGATGGGGGATACGTTAATAATATATATTAATTTATATATATATAATCATCTACTAAAAAAAAATCATTTTAATTTTTTAGTTAATTTAGCAATCAAAAAATAAAAATTCAAGTACCAACTAACAAGTATATCAAATTATCAAATATCAATACAACACTAAAACATAATTCATAATCATTAAACATGAAATATCCATATCCATAGTTCCATAAAATCCATAAAAAGAAAAGGGTGGATCATCTCTTTCCCCTTCCTAAAATTAAAAAACAAAAAGCAAAAAAAAAAAGCCAATCTTAAGGCCTATTCTTTAGTGAAATATTTATTTATCTTTTGCTTGTGATATAATTAATATTTATAATCATACATTTTTCCATGGTACAAAATTATCATCTATCAAGTTTACAAGTTTTAATAACCACATGTTCACAAAGTGTCCAAGAGATATTAGCCACATGTTTATTTTTTAGTCATAAACACAGGCTAGGAATTGTGGGACACGTTGCAAAAAGAGTGTCAAACAAGTGTCCGAAATTAAGATTTTTAGTTCTTAATTATGGACACGGCTAAATAATATCGGACACGTGTCCAAGAGTGTCCGAGGAGTGTCAGTGTCCGACATGTGTCCGACATGGATACGTTACTTTCTTAGAAGTGTCCGTGTTTCTTAGGTGCACGTCTTTGTGGGCTGGTGGGGTAAGCATTGAGGAGTTCAATTGATGATAAGTGGGTCCTACAGTGGGCTGAAATAGCTTTTCCTCATGACCTCTGGACAGATAATTACCAAGTATGAGTATGAACAACCTTTTCAAAACCCAATCTGCCCACTGTTCATGAATTTAAGCTGCTCGCATCACACAATCATGAATATTGTGCAACATTAGAATATTCACTTCAATTTGGAGCAGGAACCATCTCAGGACTTTCCAATGGAATAAACCACATTTTTACATGTGATCAACTAAGGCAAGGTGCATTCTGATTGGAATGAATATTGGATAAGCACCAATTCATATGGGTGCGAAGGGAGGTCATATGGTATGGGCAACTTGGATATAACATAGTGGGCCCATTGCATGGATTTTCAAAGTGGACCACTACACATCATAGGTGGTATGAGTACAGTGGAGGTAAAATTGGTTCACTATCTGTGTATGAAGTGGAAACTTTTGATTTATAAAATGGCACAAAAAACTACTTTCCAGCACAAAGATCTGATGATATGTTGCAAATATATGGTAAATGTCATAGTATTGTTTTACCTTTAGCAAAAATTTAAAGCAAAGAGAATGGCAGAAAAAGTACCAGTCTAGTCCAGATCTTGAGAAAGATAAGCCCCAACGCCCAGTCCTGATACAACAGGAAAACCGGGCTTTCATCTATAGGCACCCGCATTGGAACAATCACCAAGAGCTCAAACAGCAAACCAATTAGCACAGGGATGACAAAGACCTGAAATTAGAAAATAACAAAGGTCAAAACATCATGCGGCAACCAGAGTGACCACCTTGTGGAAGAGATGGCACAACGAATCGCTCACCCATAACGACAATAGTGCAGAACTCTTGAGAACAATTGCACACCACTTCCAGATCTGGGCAAGTAGATCCCGTGCTCTCCTTGTTTTAAGATATTCAATTGAGTACCTGCCTCCAGCAACAGCCGTGCAAATGATGTAGCATCCAATACTGAATGCATATAGATCTGATGAATGAAGCCAAGAAACATATCAATCCCTTGCAAACATGGTAATGGGACTAAAACATATTTGTTTTTCATTAAGATTTTACCATTACACTTGATGCCATGAGTAATTGGTAGGCGAGGAATGGAATTGAACAATGCCCGACCAAGTGAAATGGGTACAACTATCAAGGCTGAGTTGAAGATAAGCAGAGTCATCCATGCCAGTACTAGCAATAGCACAATGCGAAATACAAAACCGTACCTGCAAGAGTTGAATTCCTTTTTTGTCAAGTCAAAGAGTAAATATATAGCCAACATTGTTCACTAAAATGACATATGGAAGATATTGGGGCGCCTCAGGTTCCCAACCTTTGGGTATGGACATGTAATTGGAATATAAAATCTAGCATCTAAGAAGCATGGACACAGATATGCCGACAAGGCATTTCACAAAAAAGTAGGACACGGACACGTTGGTGGACACGTTAATAATATATATATTTATAAATGTAATCATATACCAAAAAAATAATATCATTTTAACTTTTTAATCAATTTAGCAATAAAAAAGTAAAAATTCAACTACCAACTAACAAACATATCAAATTATCAAATATCAATACAACACTAAAATATAATTCATAATCATTAAATATGAAATATCCATAGTTCCATAAAATCTATACAAAGAAATGGGAGGATCATCTTTTTCCACTCCCTAAAAACAAAAAAAACAAAAAGCAACAACCAAGTCAATTTCAGGTCCTTGCGTGTCCAACCCATGTCCAAAACAAAAAAAATAAAATAAAATTACAGGACACTTTTTTACATGTGTCGGACACGAGTCCGAGCGTGTCCGCGTCCTTGACGTGTTGGACATTGACATGCCAGCCCCGAAGATGTGTTCGTGTTTCCTAATCTAGCATAGAAAAACAAAATTAACTTCAATTAAAGAAAAACTAAATCATGACAGAATGTCCTATTGATGATGTTTTTGGATGTGGCCATTACGTTTATCCTAAATCCTAATATCCTTAAACATTAAAATTTAAAACTCCATTTTTCAGCCATTAAATTACACTTGAGGTATAATATTTTCTAAGCATCCAAGAAGCAATTAAGAGTGACATTTTCCAATTTCCAAAAAGGACAAAAAAGAAATAGTTCAGTTTGCCTCAACAACCTAGAACACATACAAGCACAATATGATCCTATCAAGAAAGAGGTTCTTGCCATTAATAATTCAATTTGATGCATCTCCTTCAAGGGAGTTTTAGATGTTAAAGAAGCTGAAAAAAAATTAGTAACATGGCAAAACTGTTCATTTTTTACATTAAAACATGCTTGGATGTGTATACTTTGTCCTATACTTTATTCTTTCGTCAAGAGAATATCTATGTGGTGTTGATAGATGAATCAGGATACTCTCGAGGAAAGAACATGCAAAGATGGGTAACATGTTGGCACAATACTTTTGTTGATCACTAGTTTCTGATGTCATGTTTGGATGTTCTGCTGCTCTCATTGTATCATACCTTTTCTTTAAAATTTTTTTTTCATGTGGATGGCTCACCACAGGGAAGGGGTAGGCCGAATCAAGAAATGGTGTAAATGCAAAACTCGAGAAATGGCGGAAGGCTTCAGAATCCAAAGGTTTTAAAATAAGTCGTACAAAGACCGAATATAAGGAGTACAACTTTAGTGAGTATATACAAAGAGCTTGAACTATTGTGAGAATTGAAGCTCATGTGATACCAAATAGAGATTCTTTCTAGTACTTTGGCTCGATAATTAGTAAGGATGGGGAGATCGATGAAGATGTTGAACATAGGTTGAAAATGGGATAGCTGAAGTGGGGATTTGCTTTTGGAGTGCTTTGTGATAGACGAATGTCAACAAAATTGAAGAAAAAATTTTAAGTACTTAGACCAGCTATGACCTATAGGGCAGAATGTAGATCAATTAAGAAGTAATATATCCATAAAATGGAGGTCGCAGACATGAAAATGTCAAAGCGGATATGTGGTAAAACAAGGAAAGAAAAAATTAGAAATGAACGCTTTCGAGAGCATTTAGGGGTAGCATCAATAGAGAATAAGATTAGAAAAACCCATTTGAGATAATTTAGGCATGTTAAACGTAGGTTGGTAATGGCGTCAATGAAAAAAAGTTAGGCTATACATGAATGGCCCACCCTGAGAAAGGGGTAGGCCGAAAAAGACATGGATGGAGGTAATAAGACATGGATGGAGGTAATAAAATCAGATCTGAAGAAGTTTAACTTATATGAGGATTTGGCTCAAAATAGGTAGGATTGAAGATACATAATTCATGGAGCCGAACACAGCATAGTTGGGACAAGGCTTTGATGACGAAGATTTTTTTTTTTCTTTCAAGTGAGCGACTTAATGTCATGAGAAACATATCAAAAAATCTTGATGGTAATAGGGATTGCTTGGATCAAGCATTTCTACGATAAAACCCAGGATAGCTCTCGATTTCCATGCAAGATATTTTCGTACCAGGAACACCCCTACCAGGGCAACCCTCAAAACTTTTGGCTCACTACAAAATGCACTTATATCAAAAGTATATATGCAAACCACCTTCTAAAGATTTGGCATACAAAAAGTTGGTTTACGGTACTTGGTGACATCTTTGCTAGTACCTAGTGCTGCTCCCAAAGACTATCTCCATCTAGATCCTCAAAAACATGGCAGACCACAAAAATCAAGCTCCCAGGAGTGGAAAAGCCACCTCCATCCAGCTGTGCACTATCAAATCCAAGAGATTTAGAAACGCATCAGGTAGTCTGACGACCGTGAACACAAAGGCTACAGTCCCACATTTTCAGTGGATCTTCTCCGCAAATGATGCCAGAATTTACAGCAGCAGAACTTCACAAAGGACCAAAATGGTCAAATTTCTTGACAGCCTAACATGGCCATGTGAAAATGACAATAACCATGATGATATGTAATGACTCAGCTCCAGGACATCTGTCGAGCTGACAAAAAGTGACCAGACTTCTTTCTTCATGTCAAGATGGATGGACACCATGGTCCAAATAGCAGCAAAGTACCCATGCAAATATTTCTGGTTGTTAGTGTAGTAGTTCTACAAAGATATATTGTCCAGTACTCATGATATCATGAGAAGCATAGCCAAAAAGAATCTTTCTTCTCTCATGGTTGGCATGATTTTTCCTAATCTCGCCCGCATCAGTATTGAAATGCACTGCACCAAGGTGTGCATGCCTTGATTTTGAGAGATCTGACCAGATCAGTGCAGTTTGATGGGACAAGCCTAACGAGGGTGATGATGGCCAGATCAGTCCAAGATACCATGCCTTTGGTATATGGATTTCATTTGACATCAGTCAAGGAGGCATCATGACCAGTTCCTTAACATTTTCATGTAGGAGATGCTGGGGGTTGGGTTTAGGCAGCCTGGAAAAAAAATATATTTGGGGGTCTCTAGGAGAAGTGGTGGTGGAGGTTTGGAGAAGAAAGGGGAGCCTTGTGGAGGAGGGTCATTGCTCTAAAATATGGAGAGTATGGGTGGGGGTGGTGTCCGATTAGTGACCCTAGGTATAGGGTGTCAAGTGTGTGGGGTAACATTATGAGCGCAGGGGATGTGTCTAACATTTGGGGGATGGTCTTTAGTAAGGGGGTGGGTTTTAGAGTGGGGAAGATGAGTAGGGTCTGATTTTGGGGTGATGATTGGCCGGGGGTGGGTCCTTTGTCCCTTCTATTTCCGAGATTTTTTCTGAGTGGTGTCAAACAAAGAGTTGCCTGTCAAAGAGAGGCAAGGGGCTATGGGTATCTTGGGAGTTGTCATTCAGAGAGGAGATGCATTCATCTGAGAGGTCTGAGTTGGAGTCTTTGTTGAGTCTTCTTTCCAATGTTCTAATCTGCAAGGATGTTAAGGATCTTCGGCTTTGGAAATCATGCTCTTCTTGTGCTTTCTCTTCCGGATCTTTTTATTGTGAAGTGGAAGGTGTTTCAGGTGACCAGGCAGTTTACTCTCTTTGGAGGGGCTTAGCTACCCACAAGGTGGAGGCCTGCTGTTGGCCTGCAGTTGTAGGGAAGGAGGTGACGGTAGACAATCTTAGGAGGTATCTTGTTTGAGGGTACTGCAGATTTGTGCTCGTTTTGTGGTAGGCAAGGTGAATCATAGATCATCTCTTTCTTGTAGGCAAAGTGCTCACTTTGTGGCTAGGGCTAAAGCCTGATCCACCTCTTTTTTTTTCTTTTTTTTCTTTTTTTTTTTTTTTTTGAGAGAGAGAGAGAGAGAGAGAGAGAGAGAGGGTATTGTTCTAGCTTTGTTTTCTAAGAATGTGGCCACATTGGAAAACAGTGAGGTAAAGGTTTTGGCTATTTTGGCAAGTGCTTTGGTTATATGTGGCTAATTACCATGCTTCTTTAGTGGTGGAAGGTGATTTGTGCAATGTGAAGTTGGGTTTCTTCTTCTAGAGCTGCTCCATGGAGGTTTTGGTTTTATTTTTCAATTAATGAGATCAAGTCTCTTCCCACGCATTTTCAAGTTCAGTTTAAGCATGTGGTGTGATCAGGCTCAGCAAACATGTTTGCTGACTCTTTGGTTAAACAAGGTGTGGACAGATCTTTTCCTTTTTGTTGAAAGCTCTTTGTAGTGTTTTCAATCATTGGTATAATGCTTTTATACCATAAGTTACTTTTGTGTGCTCCTTGAGCAGAGTTCTCTCTTGTAAGTTGTATCTTCTTTGTTTAGTGAAATCTTTTGATACTCATAGAAAAAATGAATATTTATGAATATGGTGGTGGTTCCAAAGCACGTGTCGGCAAACACTTCAAACATGTCTCCGTAGAGACTTCAACACAAGGACACACCTCTCCTAAGGATTAAAAAAAAACCCACGATGATTATTATTCCAATAATCAAGTATGGGAAAAAATTCTACAATGTAATATATATAAATAGGAACAGCAAGAACGGCTCCTTACCCTAGTGGTAAGGAGTGGTTGTTTTTATTGGGTTACGCAGGGTTCTAACCTTGGCTAGCCCCCCTTCTTCATGCTTGTATAGGCTACCTTCCTACTTAGGTGGGCTTCTTTCTCAGGTGTGCCGGGCTATCGTTCGGTCCCAGCCCCCTTAGTTGGGCTATCAAAATATATATAAAAAAAAAGGAAAAGCAAACTTAGGGCCTAAGAAAACCTAATCCAATAATAGAAACTATCCTAATTACAACTCTTTTGATATAATTAGAAACCTACTAATAAAAATAAAACATTCCTAAACTATGTTTGCCTGGGACAACTTGTGGGCCTATCCATTCTGCGTCAAACTCTAGGAAGTAGGGAGTGGATTTCGAAATCATCATCAATCAAGCTAGCAGGGCCAGTCAGCCAGAGATGAAGCGAGCTTGGAATCTCTTTCCATCGGTCAAAAGCAACAAAGGAAAGGGAGAGTGGCTAGGGACTGCAAAATAAACAGGTCCTGGTATCGTTGTATGAGAACTAGCTTGAAATTGTAGAAGAATGTGGACGGAGAAGTTTTATTAGAAACTCTTAATTAGAAATATGGGAATTGACCACTGACATATATGACACAATATTCAGTTGTTGTTCAAGCAACTGCCAAAACAAGGGATTAAACTCAGTCTACAGGGTCAACAGCCTTCTGTCTCATGCATATTTTCAGATGCTTTGTTTCTATTTGTTACAGCTCTGGACTCCAGTTGCTATGGACCAACTGGCTACAGAAGGGATTGGTATTGATGATAGATATTATGGGTCTGTCCTGCATCATAAATGCCACTGAAGCTGGACCTGGACCCAAACTTGAAACAGATCCAATTCTCAGGCTCATATCTGAATTTTCAGTTTAAGTCCTTTGGGTATTTGGGACCCGTTTTAATTCCAAAAGCCTACACTAATAAGACTGCAATGCAAGGACAAGTGATGCACACAAAATCTAACCTGTATTGCCATTTGGCACATGAAAAGCTCCATTGAACCAATCATGGCAGCAACAAGTATATTGTCTTTTATAAAGTTTAAAGGAATACTTCATTGAACTCCTAAAGGAACATTTCTTATAAGATCTTCGAACATGATGTCACAAAAAAAAAAAAAAAAAGAACTTACTCAGCATCAGCCTGATCATCAACATCGGCTTCTTCTGCAGCATCCATGTCATGAATTCGTCTACCTTCATCAGCAGGGGCAAGTGCCACCAAGGCCCTATCATCCTGCCCTACACCTCTGTGCACATCACGCAACCTGTCTTGCCTTGGTAGCTCTGCATTGCCATTTTCTGGTCCACCGCTATCCTCAGGTCTAGGCAGTAAGAAATCAGTTAGGCCAAGCGCCCAACCAACTACGGTAAACCATTGGCGGAGAACAGCTTTAATTGTTGTTCGCAGCTTAAAATGCTCAATTGCAAATGGTATGCAGATTTGAAATAGAAGCATGTCCGCTGGAATCTCAGTAAATGGATCAGAGACACTGCTGTGTGCAAATGTCCAAACAACATTAGCAGGCAAAGAAGCATATGCAAAAAAAAAAAAGAACACAATGAACATAGGACAAAGATGATCAACAAGATCAATCCTCTGAATGTGGATCCTACAACTTACGAAATATCCAATGGAAACACTGAAGGTGCCAACCGCATAGCAAGTTTAACAGGTAAGAACACAAGCATTACAATCAAACTCCCATACACTGCCACAGACAAAAGAACACGTCGAGCATGCTTGTGTACAGGATCATCAATTAGATCACGGAATGGATTATAGTTTGGATCAGCTGGGTCTCGGAGAAAATATAGGACTCCATTACGCAAAACCTATTACAACAGATTAATTAGATCACCATATAAAGGCCAAAGAAGATGAATTTAATCTGAAAAAAAAAAACAAAGCCATAAAAATGTTAAAGAATAATACCCCTCGAAGAAGGCTGACAAAAATGCTAATTTGTAGCATGTACACAATTCCTACAAGCCAATGTATCAGGGAGCTTGCCAAGGGTGAGGCTGAAAAGAACTCAACTCTTCGGGCAATTGTTGTCCCAAGCATCCGTATGGTACAAACATCCAGCCACCAACCACACATCAAAGGGAAGACCCCAAGTTCAATGACCAGAAGAAATGCAACCTTTACCATAGTCATTAGATGTTTCATTCCAGCCAGAAATTGTCTAATAAGAGATGGAATAGTCTCTCCAATCGAGGCAATCCCATAAAGCCTTCCCATCGTCAAAGGCTCACCTCTAGAGTAGCGTATTAAAGCAACAACCCCAAGGTATAAGAAGACCAGAGAAAATATGAACATGTATCCAATTGCAAGAGTAGTGACATCAGAGAGTCGTGAGGTCCCAACAGCTGCACCCTTCAATAGATCTGCCGGCACAGACCTACTAACACTGCTTGAGACCTCATCTTGTCCAGTAACATCTGCTTTCAAGGCCTCTGCAACCACCTCTGCAGCATGACCAAGGAGACCCTTGTCGCCTCCAGATGATAAGTTTGTTACAGCATTTAATGCACTTTTCAGTGTAATGTTGGCTAAAGAAAGGGCCGACTCTGTGAGTGGCATGACTGTTGACAGCACTGGACTGGAAGTTGAGAAAAACCAAGACAAGTAATAGAGAACAAGTCGCCCAAGCGAAAAGGGCAGCAAAATCACAACACCAAGGAATATTGCATTGCTTGCCAGAACCTGTACGAAAAGAAAGTTTAAAACTCAATAGCCAGCACTGTGTATGGTACAACACAACTTGCTAGCATATCGGCATTGCATAATTGTGATAATTCAACATTAATATCAAGACTGTCCACATGGTAGCATCAATGAGAAGCAATCAACAGCTTTCGTGCATTATCTATGGAAAATGCCTAATGGAAACAATCTTTTTAAATGAACAGCACATCTAGAAACATAAGTCCCAACAAAACCCATATTCCAGAATATTCATGATCTAGAATTGTTCCCAGATTGTGATTGTTGACAATTCAATAATATGTGGGGCAATCCACCTGTAGCTCAGTCGTGACAAACCTCCCCTCCAAAAGAAACAACCAAGGAATGATCCCTGGTTGTAGTGCTGATGTGAGGGACTCGGCTAGCTAGAGAGTGTGGATGTTTATGTATTTACCAGAGCAATATATATGTCTGTGTGTGTGATGGTCAACCTAATTTTTTTCATTTGTTCACTTTATGCCAAAAGTATAATTATATAAGCACTGAAAAAATTTACATAAAGTAGTTTCTCTTTATCAGTTATCATGCTAAAGTAGTGGTTTGCATTCTACTGGCAACTTAATATATTTCACACACACATTCCATTTCACAAATCAAGGCAATTCCTTCAAGCTCTAACATTAATGCCCAAAGGTGAAGCCCAACATCTTTTATTAGCTTAAACATATTGTAATCTGATAATAACCTTCACTGTATTGGCTTATTGCAAAAATAGACCAGCAATTGGCAAGTGCAGAAACAAATAACTGGAGAATGTAAAGCAAATTTAACAGAAGGCGATGAACAACACTCACAGTAATTGCATTTTCAACTAGGTGAAATACTGGGCCTTGCATGCCTACAAGCTCATCAAAGGGCACATCTTCTGCACCATCTGCATCATCCAGGCCATCAAACATCTGTTCGACATGTGCTTCAAGACGTGCGGCCTGCAACTCCAATCGAGCAGCCACATTATCGGGATTTCTTCTAAACTCAGCAATTCCTTGGCCACCACCAGCATCTTCTTGCCCGTCACCGCCCTGCACCCTATTAGCAGGCCCAGGAGGTCTTCTTACTGCACGAGCCCCATGTCTATCATGACCTTCATCTTCTCTTTCAGCATCCTGACCCCCGAGCTCTCTCATATGCCTTAAGTAATCCCTCAATGATGTCGCACCAAGAAATATAAAGACAATGCTCGCAGAGAGAAGGAAACCATGCAGGCAGTCAGTAAAAATTAGAGTAGCAGACATGTGGCTCAAGAACAGCCTCTGGGCTTCGCCAAAACTTCTCACAAATGTCAGACGCCATATCCAAAACGTGATGAAGGGTATTATAAGCAGCCAGACAGAAAGTACAAAAGCGAGGCGTAGTAACAACTGCAGGATATGACATGCTTTCATTGCCATCCCAACCACAAACTCCTGGAAAGGCAGCCTTGCCGGCGCATTATCGGCATAAACTGGAGAGAAGGAAAATGCATGTTTGCACACCTGAAAATGATGAAAGGCCTCAGACGCTCACAATAAAATAATTACCACCTACTTCTCCAAATTTGTTGTTCATAATTTCTTCTTCATATCAGATACGCGAAAAAGGATTAGATATCAATTGGTTGTCAAATACTCAATCTGTTGAAAACTAGAACATAAATAGATTAAAATGGGAAGATTTGGAAAACCTTCTGGGGACAGAAGTTGAAAAATTCATAATTCTTCCCAAGGGATTCTCCCAATGCCACAGCAAACAAACACCCCCTAAAAATTCTTAAATACAAGTGTTCCCCAGCAAAAGACACAAATCAATCATCATTATCAACAACTGATCCAGGTTTAAAGTCGTACTATCAAACCCTAGGAAAGGTGGAACCAATCCTCCCAATTCTATCCACCCGCAAGAGCATCAGCTCTTTCTCTCTCTGTGTCTCTCTTCAAAAAAAACAGGGAGGAGGGATTCCACATCCCCAGAGAAGCACGAATTCTGAGTACGAATTCGCCCGCCCTTTTCCTCAATTACCCACGAGAATCCCCAGCAGAAGCATTTCAAAATGAGCTCCCAACAGCTCAAATTCAAACTCCAAAATGGATCAAGAACAAAACCACCGCCAACACAAATACCCTAAAAAGGGCGAGGCGAATTCCACAACAAAACCCTAGAAGACGAAGATACCTCGCACTGGCGAGCATTGCTGTGATTGATCCACTGGAGGAGGCAATCCTGGTGGACGAATTTGATGCTGCCGCTGCATGCGCAGGGGTATCGAAGGGGGTTGTCTGCGTCGCCGGGGTTGCGGCAGATCCGGCAGACGTCTTCTTCCTCCTCCTCCTCGTAATTGGAGATCGGCGCCGGAGAAGACGAAGACGAAGACGAAGATCCTTCAGCCGATGCGAGGGAGGTGGCTGGGCTGTTGCTGGACTGTCGATCGCCGTTGGATGAGGAGGAGGATGAAGACGAAGCGATCTCCATGGAGGATGGATGGATGGATGGACGGACGGACGGACGAGGGCTTTTTTTTTTTTTTGTTGTGCCCTCTTCTATCTCATGATCTTTCTATCTTTCTGTGTGTGTGTGCATTATATGCATATGTATGTCTTCTTTGAAGAGAGGAAAATGATTGGAACGGAGACGACGGGTGAGGGAGGGCAGAGGAGTGGGGCGAGAGAGGAGTGGCGTAGGACGCTGGTGCTTGGTATGTCCGTCCGTGGTTTTTTGTTTTACATAGTTTTTATTAAAGTATTTTGGCCAATGGTTTCATCATTTATAAACGAAGCTTCTAAATGAGCACTAGTTTAGATTTACTTTATACGGCTAAAAAAAATTAAAAACCTACAAAATACCTCCACCTCTTCTCTCCTATATATTTTCTCTCTCCCTCCCTCATCTCCTTCCCTACCTCCCCTCCGGCCAACGAAAAGCTATGGCGGTGGAGGGGGACTGGTCTCTCCCTTTTCCTCTTCCTCTTCCTTTGCCATTTGGCACATGAGAGGAATAGGAAAGGAGGAATGGAAGGAAAAGGAAGGAGAAAGAAGAAGAAGAAGAGGAAGAGGGAGAGGGAAGTATCCCTTGACCGTTGTAACACTCCGACCCTAATTAAGCGGGTTTAACAATTAATTAATTTCGTTCATAGCACTTCTCGAGAGAATGAGCGCAGTTAATGCTTATTTGTCTTTTACGTCATGTTGTGGGTCATGGATAGGTAGTTTGGTGAGTTTAACCTGTACTAGGTAGGTACGAGCCCTTTTTCGTAATTTTTGACTTTATTCGAGTTTGTTGTTCATACATCACCTTGTGTTATCATGTGTATCTCGTCAAGTTTGTTAACTGCTGTAACTGACTCGACTACATTTGAAGCCGTTTGAAGTCATTGGTCGTTCATCTGACTTAAAGTGTAATTAACCATTAAAAGTTGGGCTTTCTTATAAACCTGGATTTATATATATCCCTCTCACGTAACCTGTTCGATCCTTGTCTCCTGTATCATTTGTGCATGCAAGTTTTCCTTAAGTCGTCGTCTCCACCTTCTTTTACTTTTGTTTCTTTTATTGTCAAGCCATAATTCTTCTTGCAAACTTTACTCAAATTGGGTCAAAGTAATGACTAAGAGTTTGAAAACCGTCTACGAAAGCAAGTATAAGCAACTGTTGGATAAATACATGTTGGTACATCGTGATTGTACTGATTCTTCTGGATTGTTTAAGTTACATAAATGTTACAGCCTTTGTTTTGTTACTTATTTCATCCGTTATGGTAATTGCTTGAATGAATTTGGAAGTTCTGTACAGTTTGAGTTACAGAAAGTCTAGAGCTTACGGCTAAGCTGTAGGTTTTCCATGACTTAAACTCTAGAGAGCAGAAAATGTGAGTTTATACTACGGCCAAGCCACCTCTAAGCCATAGGATATACTACAACTAAGCTGTAACCTAGCCGTGGCCTAACCACAAGTCTTTTCACTGCTTGAAGACTCGAGTGCAGGTAAATCTGAGATCCTTATACGGCTAAGCCATGGTTAAGCCGTATATTAAGCTACGGCTAAGCAGTAGCTAAACCGCGACTCAACCGTAGACAACATATGGCTAAGCCGTAAGAGAAGGCACGGGTCAACCATGGCTTGTCGTGTTTGCTGGAGTAATTCTGGGGAATCATGGCTAAGCCGTAGTGCATGTTACGGTTAAGCCATAAAATGCTTACGGCTAAGCTATAAGGCACCCACGGCTAAGTCATAAGACCACTAACACTTAGGGAAAATTGTGATGATATTCAAGACCTTGTAGGGCCTTAGTTCTTAGACCCCTCATCCTAATCACTTATCCAATGGAATACTTGCATCGCATGAATGGTTTTGAGGGCTGTGACTCATTCATGTGTGTTGTCCAATTGTTAAATACCTTCCTATGGGTGTTGGTCTAAGAGATTTTGATATACTTTTTTGATACAATGTGACACTAAAGACGGACAACTGTATAATCGAATAACTTAAAACTACATTATCATGCATGGTTAGAAACAATATACAACTATATTAGAGTTCGCTAGTAAACTGTTGTGATCCTATGAAAATGAATTGAATTGCATAGCATGTTGGTTTTAGTTATTGCCGACCATTCTTTTACTATTTAATTGACTTGCATGATTATTGAATGAACTTAAATGATCATGTTATTTGTCATCATGCCTATTGAGGTATTTTTTGAAATACACAGTTGACTTTGTGACTTGAATTAAATTGAAATGCATAAGAATTGAAATGATCGGCACGGTCTGGCTCTACTCAGCCTCAGCCTTATGATACTCGGCAGGGTTGACTTTGGTGTAGCATGTTTGTTGCCGCTGCAGTGTGCTCTTGTCTTGGAGCTTCCGGACTCCAGAAACTAGAGACCCATTCGTATCCTAGCCCGGTCGATTGTGTTCTTAACGCATAGATCCCTAAATGGAGGATATGACAAATGTAATAGTCACTTAGTAAAGTATTTATATTCATTGAATCTGATAGCATGCTTTACTCAAATGCACGATTTGCTTAGTATACGAAATTGAACATCCATTATAATCACCTGTTAATGCTTCTCGTAAATACAACACGTGTTACCTTCACGTTGTTTATGCTTTGCTAAATAGTTTTATTTACTGGTTGTCTTTTGGTATCACAGGCTCAGATTCCACTCCTGACCTTCAATGGTCAGCCAGACTTCAGAGGTGATCGTAGAGGCCCCATCGGGGCTAGACGAGTGGACATGATCCATCCACCTCGGAGAGCGGCATGGCTTAGACTAGAAATCATTTTGACCTGTTGGCTATTTTTGTTGTATGGGATTATACCTCCTAACTTTTTATGTATAATCGTAACCTTCTTATCTTCTTGTAAAGGCGTGGTTTCCTTTTAATAGTACACTGTTATTAGTTTTGATGTGTCCTCCTCTTATTTAGTGATGCTGACAGCTTCCGCGTACAATGGTATTGCACGTGTGTTTTCTCTTGTGTGTGTGCACTTGGACTAGGTCTAGGTGTATATGCACGGGAGTACGTATGTCACTGATTGAGTTTAATCTTAATCTCCGATTTCTTGGACTCGGGTCGTGACAAACGTCGAAGCCAGAGTGGAGGTGGGGAAGGAGAGAAAGGAGGGTGGGAGAAAGTGTGTTGGGAGAGAAAGGGTGGCGGTATTTTTGGGATTCTTAATTTTTTTAAGGCTGTGTAAAGTGTAACACTCCGATTTCCTTTGAGCCGGATTAGTGGCTCATTAGTGTGCTTTTCTGTTCTTTAATCCTTTGGATTTGGTTTCGGGTCTTGGATAGGTCGTTGAGTAACCTTTGACCTGCGATAGGTAGTTCTAAGCCCTTTTTCGTAATTTTGCTTTTGCTATGAGTGCATCATGTTGCATCATCTTGACGTCAGCACGTGTATTTTGTTGAACTCGTTATTTTCCGTAACTGTCTCAGACCCATTCGGAGTCAATTGGAGAAGGTGGACCCTCTTGTAACTTGATTTGTAAATAACCAAAAATTCACTAGACTTTGTTCTAAACTTCAGAAACTATATATAAGAGTCATGAGCTCAGGTGTCTCTCTCCTGCTCTATTTTCCTTCGACGACTGCATGCACAGCTCTAGGAGAGAGCCACGTCCCTTCTTCTCTTCTCTTCACTTCTCTTCTCTTCCTTGTTGGTGTGGGATTTGGTTCGATCGGGTTCTTTCTCTTTCATCTCTGTCCTTGCTTTGGGTATGTGGATTCACTCCAATTCTTCTTCTCCAATTGGATCTCTCTCTTTGCATGCTCATGGATTGTGTTTTGCTTTGCTTTGCTTGGGTTTTAGTTGATTTGGAGCTTAATCTCAGTGGATTTGGCTAAGCTTTGAGGCAAGTATAAGTACAGGATTGTATAACACATATGGGTATTCTGTTTGATTGCTTTGATTTCATCTTCTTTTATGTATAGGATGTTTTACAGCCAAATTCTGTGATGTTGGAACCTCTGGAACTTATTTTGCTAAGTTTATGTACCAAATTTCAGTTTCTGTACTCACTTCAGTTTCGTGTTCTGTATTGTACGACTAAGCCGTAACTTTGTACGGCTTAGATTCCAGAGACTTGAATTTTCGTATTTTGTTCTACGGCTAGGCTACGGCTAAACCGTAAATTGTTCTACGGTTGAGCCGTAAGCTAGTCGTGACCCAGCCGTGAATTATCCCCCTGATCAGTCGAAACTTTCTGATTTCAGTACTTTTACGGTGAAGCTACGGCTAAGCCGTGGATTGGTCTACAACTAAGCCGTGGACTCCACCGTAGCTCAGCCGTGAAATGTATCAGATCAGAGGTGGAAGATGACAGTTTAGCCGTGTTCGAAAGGGAACCACGGCTAAGCCGTAGTGCATGTTACGGCTAGGCCGTAAGATGTATACGGCTAAGCCGTAGGTCACCCATGGCTAAACCGTAAGACCTGGAAAATTTGAAATAAAGGCCGTAAGATGTATACGGCTAAGCCGTAGGTCATCCATGGCTAAACCGTAAGACCTGGAAAATCTGAAATAAAACTTAGGATAATGGTGTGACTTTGTAGGGCTAAAATACAGGTTAACCACCCAGGTAAACTTGCCCAATGGACTCTTTGGACCGCATGAATAATCTGTTAGGCTGTGACTTATTCATGTGTTGATTTACTGTTAAGCACCTCCCCATGGGTGTTGGTTTAAGGGACTTCGGTGCACGTGAGGATTACATTGCAACACTTGGATGGCAACGGTGCATCGAATAACTTAAAACTACATCATCATGCACGGTTAGTGACAGTGGACAACTAGATTAGTGTTGGCTTGTAATTAACCTTGATTCCGTATTAATCTGAGATACATTGCATATTGTTTACAGTTTTGCCCTATGTTCTGCAAATCTATGTCTATGCATTACGAGGTCATTTTGCTTTCGTCCTGTATATCTGTTTTATTCTTCGATCTGCACTATGCTTTGATCTATGGTGTGCTTTGACTTAATCTATGCTATGCTCTGTATTTCTGTTATGCTCTGTATATCTCTGGCTTTGTATATCTTTGATTCACTGGGTATTCCCTAGTGGATCTGCCCAGAGATTAATACGTGAGGATAAGATCCGGTCTTTGTCATCGGTGAGTCCAAAGCGGATAATCTCCCTTCTTTTGGATTTGATTTGATTGGTATTAGTCTGGCTCTACTCAGCCTCAGCCCTAGGATGCCCGACGGGGTTACCTCTGGCTTAGATCTCTGTATCTCTGTATCACTGCAGTGTCGCTTTGTCTTGGGACCCTGGAACCCAGGAAACCGAGACCCACTTGTACCTTTGGCCCGGTCAGTGGTGTTCTTATCTGCTCTGCTCTCTATTGGAGAGAATATGGTTAACGTAGTAGCCACCTAGTTCAGTATTTCTATGATTTGATTCACATATCATGCTTTACTTTTATGCACGATTTGCTTACTATGCTAATATGAAACTCAGTAATTAATATTCTGTCATTATTCAATTTGATACTATGAGTGTTTCGTCCCTGTTACTTATAATTGCTGGATCGTTGTATTCACTGGTGTTGTCTGTGGTGTTGCAAGCACAGATCCCTTGCCCAGCTCCCTGGCGGTCGAGGAGGCTGTAGGGCAGAGCTTAGAGGCACCCTCTGGGTTGGCAGAGTGGGCCTGATCACCTCTGCCGAGTGCGTACATGCATATCATCAGTGGCCTAGTTGTTTTGGTTTTTGGAGATTTTGTATTTGGCACTTGAGACTTTGATACTCTGTATTATTTTGTATATCGCTATTTTGGTGTGTACTCAGATTTGTATCTGGTTTTCAAGTATTGTATCTATCTTTGTTTTTTCCGTTCCGCATTTTTTGGCTTCTGCTAGTTCTTTGTTGCTTGCTATGATATCTACAGCTTCCGCGTTCGCTTGTTTCACACGTGTTAGATCCCTTGTGTGTGTGCATCTGGACTGGGTTTGGATGCACGTGCACGGGAGTACGTGTGTCACTGGTTTGGCTTTTCGCTAACCCCGATTTCTGGGCTCGGATTGTGACATAAAGTGAGTCCAAACTAGCGTGCATCTAGCAGCTCCTTGTATAAATGATCCCCTACTCTGGCATTTTCATACATTTCATATTCCTAATTAAGTGGATTTAATAATAAGGAGAATCGATTATTAAGTTTGTACTAATTTTGACAGTTTTACTCTTATCTTTATTTATCACTAAGAAAATCCTTTTCTTTCATATGATTTTTTTTACCTTTTTATTTTAACTTTCTTTTTTATAAATAAACCTATGAAGTTCTTCATGGTAAGCTGCTTGTGATATCCCCTCTTTTAACCTTAAGATAAATTACTTGCCTAATGCCACATTTCGGATGGTTTTGTCAGACAGGTGTCCATTTGTGATGACAAAATAATTGACAATGGTGACAGACGTCATAATTCTGGAAATAAAATTCTCATGAAATCTGTAGGCAATGAGATAATGAAAGATGAATTTCCAAGACAAATTGTCATAACGCTCTAGAGATGTCCAATTTAAGGGCGCACCACTTCAACTTTGGTTTTTTCTAAAAGAATATACAAAAAAACTCTTTTGAAACGATTAAATCACTCTAAACGCTTAGCCCATAGGCCCCACTTGGGTCTCTTGTTGTCAAACTCATTCACTACGGCCCCTTTCGTGATGAACACTTACTCGATTTCTGTTTTTTTAGGGCCCATTGTGCACCCCAACCAAGGATGAGAATAAGGGGGATGGAAAGGTCGATGCGGAACCACATATTAAGTTTAGCCCCACTCAAATGTCCCTAATCTCGTCATTTGTGACCCACAAGTCAAATATATTCAAATGGGTGTATTATCAATTCAATGGTCCAATCCACTTAGTGTGTGTCAAACCTTGAGAAGTGTAACTAATCAACGGGGTCACTTTCTATTGCACAGTTTGAATTGGTTGATAGATGGCGTCACCTAAAGTTCTAATAAAAAAATGGTGAGGGTAGTTCTCGCTAGAATATTTTCCATTATGATATTGAAGGTGAGTTCAAAAACTATTTCTTCAGGTGGAAGGAAGACTCTAGCTGCATCTAATCTCCTCTTAATGATTGACGGTTCGAATCATTACTTTGAATCCGATGATAGCAAAAAAATTTTGAAAAATGATTGCCAAAAGAATCCCAGTTTTTTTAACATTGTGCCATATCGACAATTGAGAGGTTTTTTGCAGATATCTCATGATCCATGATGAATCACATTTCCAAATTTGGTCCCGTAGCTGTTTTAGGCCTCTCAATCACATCTAATTGTTCAAACTTTGCAAAAAGGGCCCATAAAAGTCCAGATAAAGTGATTCAACAGTTTAGACTTTTTTTTTTACAAATATCTAAAAATATAAGAGCAACTAATGGATGAAATTTGACATATGGGCTATTTTGGGGATTTTAAACATGATTAGCGGTCCAAATCATCATTATAGGACCCATACAAATTAAAAAAAACTATGGACTTAATATTAGCGCCCATTTTACTATAGTTGTGCAAATCTGCTAGTAGGGATGTTCATGGACTAGGTTGGCCCAAGCCTAACCTTAAGTATAAGTCATTGGGCCATGCTTGAATTAAAATTTTAGGTTTGTTTGTTATATGGGCCGAGCTTGGGCTAAGCGGTCGCAAGCCCAAAGCTAGAATGGCCCGAATTGGTAGATTAAGTTGCAACTTCCTATTCTCACGTTTCTTATGCTGCATGCAAACGTTCCATGGTAGAAATTTTAAAAATTATTTATTAAAGAAAACTATTCAAAAGGCAGACAATATTCATTATAATTAGTTTATACTAGACAAAGATCTACTAGTTGCACCAACACGGTTCTATTTTGCTAATGAGTCTATGGCTTTATTAAACAAAAGAGGCAATTTCAACCCAAAAAGCAAAAAAGATCGCTTTACATGAAAATTACAATAACTTTTAGTAAAATTTTTTTTTTGCATTTTAGATGAATTCATTGAGACTTGACCGTTTGAATAAATAGGATTTGATGCATGATAATCATGTTGGCCCTCACTAGAGACCAACTTTAGGGTACTTAAAAATCAAGCTTGAATAAGGCTAGGCCGGATTAATATACGGGCTGGGCTTGGACTTGATAGATTTTATATGGGCTAGGCCCAGGCCAACCACTTATGATCCAAATTGGGCTTGACCTTAATGATTTTAATCCAAGTTGGGCCCAGGCTTTGCTAGACCCAGCTCAGCCCGGCCAATGAGCACCCTTATCCACCAGACATGATTATACGTTTCCAACAAGGGAGGTCAAATCCTCTAAATATTCATTCCCACTTACATCCAGAATCTTTTATGGAGTTCCACTTGCCATAATGTAAAAACTTTCTAAAAATGAAAACTTTCTAAATGTTGTAAAAGAAAGAACCAAAGAGAGAGATCTTATTATTAAGAGAGTGTGTACATAATAGGGAGAAGATATTTTATTTATAAAATAAGATTACTTTCATTTCCAAGCAATTTAATATGGTAGGACTCTAATTTTAAGTAATATCCTTATCTTATGTAAATCGCATATACATGTAATGATAGGTCTCATAGCACTAGTTTGACAGCGGAAGACTTTAGTTTCACCTTCTAAAAACTTTCCAAAAAGGAAAAAAAAACAACAATTGTTACAAATAAAGTTATTCACTCTTTCACTGCTTTATCCGTCAGTCAAAAGAGATAGAGACATGGGCGATCTTTTGAAATCAAATTGCTGCAAAGTGGTTGCAATTCTTCACCAGAGATCTCTGCCGCCATTGTGCAGAAAAAATCTTCAACCGCTTTCTGTCTTTGGAATAAGGTGTCATCTTCTTCGGCTTTTCCAATCTCTATTGTCCTTTCTTTTTCTTTAATAGTTCTAGATATCAGTCCCGTCTTTCCTTTTTTTTCCAGCTTAGATATCAATCCAGTCATTCATTTTTAAAATGCAATAACAGGATAAGAGAGGAAATCCCCTAGGAATCCTATGGTGTGAAGTTGTTGATCCCATACCACATCTTGTGAAGGCAATCATACGGAGGCTGATTAGATGGTGCATACTTCCACCATCATATGTACCTGATAGCTGCATCATCAATATTTATGAAGAAGGGGACCGCATCCCACTGCATATCGAAAACCATGATTTTGTCCGCCCATGTTGTACTGTTTCATTTCTTAGTACTCTTCAGGTTGAACTTAAAGATTACATGGCCAGGCGAGTTTTCTGGTTCAGCTGCCATCTCTTTGCCTTTCTGGTAAGTTTGTTTAGAATATTGATTTTTTTTTTGACACTCAATAGAAAATATGTTGTTGTTAAGGCATGCGGTGTTGTAGACATGAACACACATATAATGCACACTCTATTGCTTTTCGCTAATAGGAACTGTTCTTTCTTGTGTTCATTAGAATCATCTCACATTCTTTCAAGCTTATTTGTTTAAGAGGAAATGGAGCGGATGTTGCGAACCATTGTCTACCAGCAGTCCATTGTAAAAGGTAATGCATAATATCTAAATTATGTTGTTTGGATTTTGTTATTACGGTTTTCTAATCTTGTCATGAATCTTTGTCTTTAGGATATCTATCAGGAAAATGGATGACAAGAAGCGCCCACGGGAGTTTGTTCCAGAGCCTGATTTGTAAGGAATCCAGCCATTTCCTTCTGATTTGGACAAGCGGAAGATTTAACAATGCCCATGGATTACGCTGGCATCCGGCCCAATGACCTTTAGCTTGAGCTTGAACTTTAAATCTTCCATGGTCTCTAATAAATTAATTCATAATTAGATTTTCTTATTTAACAATGTTCATAGATCAGGGCTGCCTGAGTCCATATTCGGCTCAACGAGCTTTAGCTCAAGCTTGGACTTTAAATTTGAGTACTCGGGTTGAGCTTGAATTGTTTAGTTGGGCCCACTTAATCGATGGGTCGGGCTTGGCCAAAATAAAGAGGTCAATCTAAAAGGAATTTCATTTTAAAGAGTTCAATTTCTCAGAGTCTCGAATCAATCAATCTATATTTAGATTTTCTTATCTAAATCTAAAAGGAATTTCATTTTAAAGAGTTCAATTTCTCAGAGTCTCGAATCAATCAATCTATATTTAGATTTTCTTATCTAAAGGTGTTCATGGATTAGGGTAGTCTGAGCCCATATCTGACCCTTCCTGCTTTAGCCCGTGCTGGCACTTTAAATTTGAGTACTTGGGTCGGGCTTAGAATATTTAGCAAATTTGAACCTATTATCTCATTTCCAATATTTTCAAAATGCTAGGTTAATTTATTTTCATTTATTTAAACATTAAAATATTACAAAATCTAACCAAATCATAATGAGATTTAAATAGTTCCATAATCCTCATGTCCTCATAAAATTTTAAAAAATGGTATAAAAATAGAAAAACACTCGAATTACTTTAATTCTGATTCATAAATGACTTTTAAATAAAATAATTACCTTATTATTTAGTTTTCTTCCAACATCTCAATACTTATCCCATGAGTTTTAGAAATTAATTTTATCTCATTTTTAAAAAAATATTCTAACATGTATTTAGGAATGTAAGATAAGAGAGAATGCAGAAGATGTATCTTAGATAGCCATGCTATCATTCGTAAATTATTCTATTACAATAAATTTATGACACTTTTAAATATATTATGAACTTGGTCATAATATACTCATTTTATGAATCTTTAATAATTAGTTAATATAAAATAAAATAATATATGCAACATCACTGTTATATTGTTATAACTTGTCAAACTAAATTACACAATCATGTTTAGTGTTCAATATTTTAATCAACTAGATTTAAATTATTTTACTAAATGAATTCAAAATTCTTTTATTGAATGGGTTACACGCTCAACTTGAAACTTGTCATAGTATATAATAATCCAATTTGTCCAACAAGCATCACAGTAATTCTCAAAAGATTTTTTAATTGAAATTAATGTGGTCCCTCATTTCAAAGTTAGTTATTATTAGTTATAATATATGAATGGCAGAGGATCTGAATTTGCAAATTAGCTTCAATTTCACAATTGATTGAAAAACTGGAGCTCAATTTTGATATTAATTTTGAATCAATTTTAAATTGAGGAAGAGATTTTAGGGATTTTAGGGAAAATTTCAATTTTAGCCATGTAAATAAAGTGGCTAGTCTAAAATGAGTTTTTCTTGGAAGAGTCCAATCTTTTACTTTATCTAATCAATTAATTTATATTTAGATTTTCTTATCTAAAGGTGTTTTTAGATCAAGACAACTTGAATCTGTATCTAGCACATCCCACTTTAGCTCGAGCTTGGACCTTAAATTTGAATACTTGGGTTGGACTTAGATTATTTGGCTGAGCTTATTTAATAAATAATCCAGGCTTGGATTGAATAGTACAATGACCAAGCTCAGCCCAACCCGATTGTAAAAGTAATTGTGAGAAAAAGAGGGAGGCGAGCACAAGCGCCTAAACTAGTTTAGCTAAAGGCAAGAATATATAAAAAGAGGCATTTTTGTTATAATGCTAGCTTGGGTTAGGCTTGGGCATAATATGCTTCAGGTGGGTTGGGCTCAGGCTAGCCACTTATGACCTAATTCAGGCTTGGGCAGGGCTTGGTCCGTAAGCTTAGAAGTCGAGCTGGGCATAAAACACCCCTATTATCTAATGTTGTGGGTAAACAAATTTTATTTGATGCTACATTAATGAGTTTATCATCTGAACCTTCCATTCCTTATTTTGTGCAATCCCATACTAGTTTTTGATTTTAGATGAGATCTAATTAGATCTACACTCTTTAATCTCCCTTCAATAATGTGACTCGAATTAATGAGAGTGAATGGAGCATGAGGATTTTCACAACTACATTTTTAATAATTTCTGCTATACGATCATGTTATATTTCTTTCCTTTCTTAATTTTTTTCTTTTTTATTTATTTTTTGGTGTCTTAATGCTGTTTTTATTTTATTTTATTTATCATAGTTCTCTTTTATTATTGTTTTGATTTTGATGGGTTCTTTTAATTTTCATGGTGATAGGTTTTCTTAAATTTATGTTTTTCCTTTTATTTTTAGATTCAATTTTTTTGTTTTTAGTCATTGGGTTTTCATGAGTTTATTTATTTATTTATTCTAAGTTATTTTTATTATTGGATCTTCTTTGGACATTTGTTTTCATGTTGTATTTTTTTGTTAATATTTTCATAAATTTATTTTTTTAATCATGAGTTTATTATTATGATTTTAAAAGAATATTTGAAGTAAAATACTCAACTCATTCCAAACAAATTAAAGTGCTTTCATTTTTAAAATTACCAATTATTTATTGTTATTAATCTTAAGGGGTAGCTCAGTTGGCGGAGGACTATAGTATACTCCTGGAAGTTGTAACTACGAACTGCACTATTACACTAGGGCCATAGGGGATTTACCCGGCTCCCTCTGAGCGCGAAGGGATTAGTTCGGCCCAAAGGGCCAGGACACCCTCCGTTAGGAAAAAAATAAAATAAAAAAAAATAATTTATTGTTATTATTATAGATTTTCATTTTGATTGCAATTTTTACCACCTTAATATACTTTTCACTAAATATTATTTAAGATCATTATTATATTATAAATTATGTATTGCCCGTGTAAAGCGTGCGCATGTTTTACTAGTTTTAAATTATTCAAATTCGGGTGAATTTACAGATAGATTTATAGAATTGGCATTATATAGAATTTTCAAGCTTAACATGTTTACCTATACTTAAATGTTTTGTACTGGTTGAGAAGTCTAGCATTGTCTAAAAGTCATAGATTCGAATCCCCTTTGAGTGTCTTACCAAATATATATGGTGTTTATGGGTGGTGTCATATATCCATAGTTTTACCGTCGGCTCTACAATATTTGTAAGGTGGGATTGGAGGGTTTCTATGTCTTTAAAAAAAAAAAAACCAGAGCTTAAAAGACCAGGGCTCAATAGTCATGAAAGCACCTGCGACATGGACACACATGAAACAAGAGTGCAGAATTTGGATGGGTATAATATTCAGCATCCCTGTTAGTCAAGGATATGGACCATGTATATATATGATGCATTCCTTTTCTTTTTCTTTCTTTCTTTCTTTTCTGAGAAAAGAACTCATGCATACTTGGCCCTACAGGTGGGGTTGGTGTCCTGATTAGCTGAGCCACAACCCGGGACAATGTAAAGCATTACTTGGATGCATTAATTTGCCAAGTTGATGTAAGTAATTTGTGCTCTAAATATAGCACTGTACAAGTGAACTATAAAAGCAGTTTTACATGAATGTTGTATATATTACATTGAATTCAAGTTTTATTTCTCTTATTTAAGCAACGAAGTAGGACAGGGTAAGATGGAGTGGGAACTGGGAATATAATATGCACTAAAATGACGAAAAGCATCTATACACCATTATAAGAAAGATTGCTTGAAAGAACGAAGTCACTTGCAATACAAAGATAGATCCAAACGATCACTTTGTTGGCATTCACTGTAGAAATGGGAAAACTACATAAAAAAGATAGTTAAATTGTATTCAATACAAATGATGCAAATCCAAATGAAGAAAAGGGAAAGCGGAAAAGTGCATTTTTGTTGATCAATGTTTTCAAGCCTCTAGATGCCAAAACAAAGTCAGAGAAGAGGTAAATGCCGCTAGGATATCATTGACAAGTGTGCAAATAACAATCTAAACAAACAATACACAGTTTTTCACATACAAAAGCCACCGCCACTTTATCTTTTTCAGTTTGATCCCCGTGGCTGAGATTTGTAGGAAATTTGTAACCACCACAAATTTATAATTTTTTAAATTAATTAAATGGCACTTTCTTGTAAGTATAAAAGTAGAGGGTTGAGAAGTCTTCACCTTTGGAAGGTATGATTTTGTTAAGTGTTAGATGAATTTTTTTTTTTTGTCTATGTTGGGTGAGTGAGGGTATAATACTCTTATTCCTTTTCTTCATCTCTATTGTAATCTCTTTGCTTAATGAATGTTTTTGTTACCAATGAAAAAAATAGTTATTACAATATTATTTTTCAAGATCTCCCTTTTTTTACGGCAAGTATAATAATTTTTTATATGTTATAATTGATTTAAGTGACTATTTTTCAGGTTTTCCATATATTTCAAATGAGTATATATCAAAATCTCTTTTGAAACGGCTAAATCTCTCTAAACGCTTAGGCCCATAGGCCCCACTTGGGTCCCTCATTTTCAACCTCATTTCCTATGGCCTTCTTGTGTATTAACACTTTGCCAATTCCCATGCAAACTGCCCTCCTAGGAAGTTTGAGAGATTTTTGTGTGGGGCCCATTGTGGACTCCATCCAAAGATGAGAATGTGGGATGAAAAGATTCATATGGGACCATTCTAGATATTAAGTTCAGTTTGTCTCTAATCACATATTCATAACCCTTTCATCTTAAGCTTACAAGTCTAATTCATTTATATGGGTATACAGTCAATCAAATGGTCCAATTTATTGAAGTGTGTGTTAAATTTTAGGGTATGTCTCTATCATAGAGGTCCTTATTCATTACGAGGTTTAAATTGAGTGATAAATGAGTCCCACAAAAAATTCTAACAAAAAAAAAAAAAGGTGACGGCAATTCTCACTCAAATATATTCAATTTTGATATTCTATATGATTTCAAAAAACAGTTTCACAAGGTCGAATGAACACTACTTTCTTAAAACTTTCTAAAAACGAGTTCTACTTTCTGACGACTTTCTAAAAACTAATTCTACCCTCTTGGAAGCTTTCTAAAACCGAATTTTAAAACTTTCTAATAACGATTTCTACTTTCTAACTCCAGTTATATATAATGACCTCATGACCCATCAAACTAATTTACTCTCTCTCACAACTTCCATCTCATTTTCGTCGGTGAAAAGAAACAGACATGGGCGCTGTGAGAAGAGATCCGCTGTGCGCTGATAATTTCTTGAGCAAGAGACAGGACGGTTCTCGTTTGCATGAAAATCACCGCGATTGTCATGGCAAGAATTCTCCACGAAGCTGGAAAGATGGCGCGAACGACTGGTCGGATAATGTAGACAATGGTGGTCCGGCACCCTCTGTCAAGATTTTGCGGGGTGTGGAAAAGGAGCTCGAAGCTGGAGAAATAAGAGAGTCAAGCAAGTGGTCAGACTCAGAGTTGGAGGAGGCTGCTGTGAAAGTGCGTAAGAGACTGCGGGCGACGGCCGAAGATGAGATGGACCTGGAATACGAACGGTTCGTGAAGGTGGGGAGGAAGAAGAATTTTCTCTTCTTGGAGAGGATCAGAGGGAAGGTTGTGAATATTCTTGAAGGGCTTGAACTACACACCGGTGTATTCAGTTCAGCTGAACAGAGGACAATCGTGGATTTGGTTTATATGCTTCAGAAAATGGGCAGGAGAGGCCAACTGATGGGTAAGTTTTATTGCAGCAGTTTGGTGTTTTTGAATTTTGGTTGACTCTGTTTTCTTTTTCTTAGTGTTTGAATGAGAGAAATATTTTTTCCCCTTATATCGTTTATTTTAACAAATTGTGGTAAATACCAAGTCTGGGATTGGACCTAGATTTTGAAACCTGCATGGAATTCAGGTCAAAGTCATGTTTGGGGGATCAGGAATGAGGTGCCCAAACCCAACAAATCCATAATAAACATAAGTTTACATATATGATATGTCCCCAGTTTTTTACATATCACGTTTGACACATAATATTTATAACTTTCATATCCTTTGAGAAACTAGCCAAACCCAAAACATATGGCTACTTGACCAACCCTCAATCAATTTGAATTCCATTCCACAGTGGTGAGTGTATAATTTGTGAAGGGAATGTTGCCTTTCCATTCGAGTGGAGCTCAGGATTGGGTTTACCTATGTATGGGTCGAGTTTGGGTTGATCAAATTCTTGGCCCAATCTGTCCGGAGTTGTTTCCTGACATATGTGGTTTCTAGAAGTGCATTTCGTTGCAGATTTACTTGTGTAAGCCCTTTTGCCTTGACTGGAGAGGGTAAAAATAAAAAAGAACATAAGACTAAATTGAAAAAATATCATGAGTTGGAATTTTTTTAGGGATCTGGGGTGGTTGTATACGAGTGATTTACACCCACAACCTCTAATAAAAGTTAAAATGCTAGCTGGTTGACAACGAGTCTCATTTCTTTTCTTGCTTAGCCTTGTCAAGCTCTGTTTTATTTTGAAAATGGCTATGGAGGTCTCTGGTTTTGAAGATGGGGGACTTTGGTGTCAGATTCCTAATTGTAAGAGAGTTTTGACGGCCTTGATGCAACTGACTTGACATAACGTAGGCATGTTGTTTTGAGAGAAATTCGATTGTGGAAATACATAGTTGATCCTGTATGGATTCCCCCACCTTTTGGTAATGCACAGTGATGTTTGGGTAGCTAGTAAAATATACATGTACCATTTTAGACACTTTTAAAATTTAGTAACTCTTTCTTACATCCCTAACAAATAATTTAATTGTTGTTCTAAATAAAGAGTACCTTTTATCTCTTTGCTTTTAAGTATCTTTTGTTAATTTAATTGGATGAACAACCATTCTTCTTTTGCCCCCAGTTGTGTAGAAAAGCTCTGTAGTTAGTCTTTGTATCTAATCCCTTACATTTTTCACTGAAAAAAGATGTTTTCCAGTGACACTCCATTGCTCATTCGGACAATAAACTATTTCCACATTAGGGAGCTAATTATTAACAAGACCCTCTAAAATGAAGTGCACACTTGTTTCATATTCAAAGAGTTGGACACACAATATCAAGACCATTTGAACAAATTTGTTTTAAAAATGATTTGTTCTTGTTTGTACTCCCCTGCTTTTTATTGACAGTAGTATCTGATCTTCTTATTTTTCTTGTAGAGCGTACATATTCTGAACCAACAAAGTGGATGCGGGGAAAAGGGCGGGTGACCATCCAGTTTGGTTGTTGCTACAACTATGCAACGGTAAACTGTCATTTATTTATATATATATATATATGTTAAAAGATTTGAAAAATTAAAACATCACAACGTCACCTTTCACTCATTTTTAATCTGCTATAACAGGATAAAAAGGGAAATCCCCCAGGTATCCTACGCCGTGAAATTGTTGATCCTATGCCCCATCTTTTCAAAGCGATCATAAGGAGGCTGGTTAGATGGCACGTACTTCCTCCATCATGTGTACCTGATAGTTGTATCATTAATATTTATGAAGAAGGGGACTGCATCCCACCGCACATCGACAACCATGATTTCGTCCGCCCTTTTTGTACAATTTCATTACTAAGTGAGTGCGATATACTCTTTGGATCAAACTTAAAGATTGTAGGGCCAGGGGAGTTTTCTGGTCCAGTTGACATCTCTTTGCCTGTGGGGTAAGTCTGTTTAGAGTACTGAATTCATCTTCTATTTCCTTTTTTTTTTTTGACACTTAATAGAAAATATGTTAGTTATTAATGCATGCAGTGTGACACTTAATAGAAAATATGTTAGACATGAATACACACTTATTGTGGACTTGACTGGAGTCTCTCTTTTAACTTTTGGTATACTTCTGTACATAGCTAGTTGTACTTTTCACTCGAAGTATATTTAGAACACCTTTCTCATTTGCTTTGCTTTCAGTAATGCAAACTTTATTGCTTTTCGCTAATAGGAACTGCTCTTGCCAGTGTTCATTAGAATCATCTCACATTCTTATAAGCTGTTCTTGCCAGTATTCATTAGAATCATCTCACATTCTTATAAGCTTATTTGTTTATGTTCATAATGCAGGTCAGTACTCGTCTTAAAAGGAAATGGAGCTGATGTTGCCAAGCATTGTGTACCAGCAGTCCCTAAAAAAAGGTAATGTATAATAACTAAATTATCTTGTCCGGATTTTGTTATTATGATTTTCTAATCACGTAATGAATCCTTGTCTTTAGGATATCGATCACCTTCAGGAAGATGGATTACAAAAAGCGCCCATGGGAGTTTGTACCTGAACGTGATTTGCAGGGAATCCAACCATTTCACTTTGATTTGGACAACCCGAAGAGATTCAAAGTGGAGAAGAATCATAGAGGTTATATTTCAAAAGGGAGAGAGGCAGTCTGCTAGCACGTTATAGCCGTTCTGAAAAATGTCTAGCGGAATTGGACTGCAGTCATAGATAAGAAGGCAATGACGAATGGATTGAAGTCAGAGACAAGAAGGCAATGACCAGAGGCTGAATATGCCCCCAAATACCATGTTTTCTTCTTAGCTTTGTTTTTTGTTGGTATTTGGTGAGGTTTGGAGTTGATTATCCCCACACCTTATACTCTCATTTTAGCTTTGTTCATGTTTGTATTGCATGTGTTATGTAAAGGTACTAATTCTTTGTAGTCTTTTATTTGTTCCATTGGGATTTTTCACTTATGTTTTTACATAATAAAATGGGCTATATATCGCTTTATTTTTTACTGGATTGAATCCAAACTGTGGTTAGATTTAATGATTGTTGGTTTGAATAGTGACATGAAGATGTGGTTGGCAAATAAGGACATTGTGACAAATATTGCCTTGGTAGATTATTCACTATAAAAATAGAACTGTGCCTAGCGAGAAATACAAATTAATCATCATCATCAACTGAGCCTTATTTCTATTAGTCCTGGGTTAGAGACCTATCAACTTCCTAATTCTGTCCATAGACATTATCATGAGCTCTCCGAAAAGGGAATTCCATATCCATTGAGTAGCATGAACTCTGACTACAAAATACTCACAATTGGCCACCACTCTCCAACTGAAGCATTTCAAAATCATCAACAGAGCTTACAAGAGCTCAAACCACAAAACTATCCAATGAGGAGAAAAATGCCTAGCCAAAGGCAACTCTTACAATTACAATTTCAATCGGATCAATAACAAAAAAATCAATAACTATTGAAACGAAAAAGACTCCTCCAAACCGTATATTTTTTGTTAAAATTTTTTATGGATATTTTTTCGTTATAAGGTCAGGTCCAGACTTAAGGATGGGTCTCAAATCTCACACCAGCAGATGATCTTGACCTTTGATTTTTGAGCAAGAGTTTTCTATATAATTCCCTGAGTTTGTCTTAATTGGAAGCGTTAAGATTTTCTAATTAACACCTTGACTATGCAATTATTTTAAAATAACTTCTTTGAAAATTATTATTTCTTTCAACTGTTCTGAGAAATCAAATGGTCAAAAAAGGTTCCCCTTATTTCAAACCAAGAGGACACACCGGAGTGCCTTCTTTAGAAAAGTAGAACTTGGACGAAGCGTGTGGAAGGATGGGGTGGTGACTGTATGTAACAAGCGAGTAGGATGTAAAATGGCTCGGGCCGCCTAGGCCCAGCATGTTGACCAGCCCAGCCCATCCAAGCAATGGTCCTTGCTGGGCCAGGGTACCTAGACCCGTGGCCTAGCCCAGCATGGCCTGTGCCCAGGCAAGGCGTGGCATGGGCCATGGCCCAGGCAAGGCAAGGCCCTTGGCCCACTAAGCACAGTCCATATCCTTAAAGCCTGCGCTTGAATATAGGGGAGACTTTAAAGTGTTTTACTGATGGGGTGGATAGATTGTTGGTGACTTAATGATGCATTTAAAAGGCCCACCTAGGACATTAAAATTTTAAAATTAAGTAATTCAAATTTTAATGAGTGATATTTTTTGCCTCATATAAGCTTCTATGTTCCGCATTATACAAGTGTTAATGAATGATATTTATGGTCGTCATAAAACTTCAATGTGGTATTTATTTCAAGTTCAATGTATTTTGTAATTTTTTAAATTTCATTACAATTTAAAAAATAAAAAAAAAGTCTGGGCTGGCCAGCAGGCATGTCGGCCAGAATGGCCTAGCACAGCACAAACCTAATGGGCTGTGCTGGGCTGATGCCTTACCAGCCCTGTGAAATTTTACGAGCCAGCATAGCATGGTCCAGGCACAACTGGGCCTACCATTTTACATCCCAACGAGAGGGCAAAAGGGGAGAGCAAAGAATGGACTCAGTCTGGATCCTTGAGAGAACCATACAAGTCCATCATTGGTGCGTACCTTTAAAATCCAAATTGCTTAAAATCAGTTGACATTAGTTTGTAATCGAAGATATTCCAGTCCAATGAAAGCTATAACTATTATGTGATCGGTTCTGTCTGGAACCCGTCATTACAATGTAAAAGTCAAATCACTTGTTTTTGTGCATGGTAAAGTTTAAGAAGTTAGATAGTGAAATTAAGCCATTTTGATTTCAAGAGGACCGCAGGATGGATTTGCTGATGTTGGACTCAAAAGCACTCCCTCCGTCCCGCTCAAGAGGATAATTAGGACTCCCGGCAAAATATTCTTACTATGGGCATTTCTCTACAGAGTACAGATCACTTCACCCACAGGTTCTTTGTTTCTCTAGAGTGTCTTACATAGAGAATCTTGAGTTAAAAGAGTGGAACTCTACACCCCACTTATAAAAATAAATAGCTCAAAATGAATACACTATTAGTGCATAAAATTTTTTCAAATTTAACTACATTAGGAGTTTGTCCCACTATAAGATTGATCATATAATGAATTAAGTGATTACCACAATCTTATAGATTTTTTTTATGACCTAGGATATCCTCGCTAGCTTAGCCTTTGGATCTTTGGCTTTCAGCCAGGGGTTTACTTGATTTTGACGAGCAAGGACTATTTCCTAAAAAGTACATACATGGCCGTACACACATAACGCAAGGGATGAGAGTTAAAGCTTGAAACCTTAGGGAGCAAACCCAAGGCTTAAACCAATTGAGCAACAATCTTATAGATTATTAATCATGTTCTTTATCATATGGTCAATATTATGGCGAATCAACTACTATTGAAGCAATTTTAGAGGCATTGAAAAAATTTCTAGTTCGTACGATGAAAGGTTGATTGTGGAAAGTGATTTGTCCAATGTAATTTCTTGAGTTTTTAGAAATGTGGGTGCCCCTTGAAAATCTCACTACCTTAAAGAGATTAGAGCTTTATCTTCTTCTACTCAAGTGGAGTTCAAGCAGACTATCTGTTTGGTTCATGATCTAGAGGACTCTTTACCTAAGCAAGAAGTAGATCGGGTTGCTCTCTCCTCTACCTGGTGTACCATTTTTTCTTCTTTCTTTTTTGGTGAGGGTGTGGCTTGGTATGAGGCTTTAACTCTGCCCCTCTTTGTGTTCGTCTCCTTTGGTTTGGTTCCTTTATTATTAAAAAAAAAAAAAAAACACTCCCATAACCATGGAAGCAGAAATCCTGTACATGGCGAGGAAGTTGGTTGGGTTTGACTTATGTTAAGAATCCTAATGCCCCTTGACCTAAGCAGATGCATAACTCGAGGTTTTAAAGCCTATGGGTTTGAGGTAGTTGGTCCACTCGGCATCAGGGCCCACTACAACTTACGATGCGGAGCTTACAAAGATATCTCCCCCGTCCCCACACCACGCCCAAAAAAAAAAAAAGAGTTGGATTATTGGCGCCCATACACCAACGTTTTGGAAATTCAAAAATTCTCTATGGGTGTCAAGATCCAAGAAGAAAAAAATGTGGGACTCGGAACCCAAAACAGATGTGGAAGATCAAAATAAAATAAACTACACAGAATGGGCAACTCTATTAATCCATAACATGATCATCTCAATTTAAATGGCACTCAATAATCTCTCTTAATAATGATTGGGGCAACTGGCACCTTGTTCACCTTTAAAATACTTAATTTAAGTTTCACCAACTTTGAAGAAAGCCAATTACATTTGAACCACGTGGTTTATAAATATATGGGATTATAAATTTGACAGTGAGTCCATTAATCCAAAACTCACTCCCAACTTTGGTTGTGATAAGATTTGGCAAGCATTAATACAGAGCAACTCCGTTTTAAATGGTTCACATTAGAGTGACTTTATAGAATTAGCCTTATATAGAAGAGCGTGCTGCATATACACCCCATTTACTCTCCTAGTTACTCTCCAATGCTTTTTGTGATTCACATTTGTCTTGAATCTAATTTACATCATATATTGGATAGATGTGAACTACTAAAAGACCATGGCTCAATATCTCCTTTAAGAAGTAAATGGAGGTGTAAGTGTAGCATTTCTCAATATAGAATTCTCAAGCTTAAAAGATCAGGGCTCAACATGTTAGGAAAAGTGGTGAACGGAAATTACTTGTGATCAATTGATTAACCACTATGAACACAAGCAATTATACCATCAAGCAATCACACACATGAATGGAAGGAAAAGTCAGTTAAGGTAGAGTTAGATGGAAGATTGGATGATGGTGCAACAGACATTTCCAAAAAGGCTATTAATAGAGGACCGAAACTGTAGGAACACCGAGTTAAAGGCAAAGTACGGAAGATCCTCAATGCTGCGGGCCTAAAGAAACGTGCAGTCAAAAGGAGGGTTACTTTTGCTTTACCAGATGAAGGTGAGAAGTCATTGTATTGCAAGGATGCTATCAAGGATAGTAACAGATGAACTGGATCACTTCGAAAAACTGAAATGAGGGTGTTTGGAAAGTTGACGAAGGAGAAGTTCAAGCCATGCTTGGACTTGACCGTTGCACCACATTGATAAGAATGTTGGTGCGCCCTGAGCTAAGGGGGTGCAAAAATCACGCTCGATCGTAGCGGGTGCGGAGGCGTATCTTTCAGTGACGTACGGGAGGTCTCAAGTTAGGTCGGACTTGATCGATATTAGACAATACTGAGATTGTCGGTGTAGGAGCAGTGCTTGGTTATAACATGTGCAGATACATATCTTTCAGCAAGGTATGGGAAGACGAAGAGATTACCAGATATCTCGAGGTGGCTCTAGTGATTTATGGAATCCAAGCCAAAGTAGAGATTGTTGGTTTTTGTTTTTTATTCCGGTTTAGTTAGATTGGTTGTTTGAGTTAGCCAGAACCGAGGTTTATGTTAAGGGCACTTTAGTCATTATGTATGGGTTTTCTTAGTGGCTAAGAAAACGAAATCTATATATTAATGTGATGTGTAACCCTAAATCCTAAGGAGATGAAGTTGTATTGAACACAGTAGAGAGAGAAAGGAATAGAGTGTGTTTTTCTCCATGGACGTAGGCAATGTTGCCGAACCACGTAATTGCTTGTGTGTCATCTTCTTCGTGGTTGCTTAATTGATTGCTTGAGATTATGTGATTTGTGTGTGCCGTAATTGATTGTAGATCTTGGGTGTATTTCCCAACACAATAGTCATGAAAGGACTTGCAACCGCGTGCCTTCCAGACCATCCTGATTTATTTAGCAGGAAGGACGTCACACATGACACATGAGTGCAGAATTCGGATGGCTATAATATTCAGCATCCATAGTAGTCGAGGATGTGGACCATGTAAATGATGCATACCTTTTCTTTTTCTTTTTCTTTTTCTTTCTTTTCTGAGAAAAGAACTCATGCACACTTGCCCCTACAGGTTGGGTTGGTGTCCCTGATTACTGAGCCACAACCCAGGACTGTGTACTTTGTGCTCTAATATCCCACTGTATATGTGAACTATAAAGGCAGTTTTACATGAGTGGTGATATATTTCATTCAATTCAATCTTTATTTCTCTTATTTAAGCAACTAAGTAGGATAAAGAAAGATGGAGTCGGAATATAATATGTATGGCGTGGGAATATAATATCTACTAAAACGACTTAGAACATCTATCTATCTTTATAAGAAAGATAGCCTGAAAGAACCAAGTCACTTGCAATACAGAAAGATAGATCCAAACGATCACTTTGTTGGCATTCACTATAGAAAAGGGAAAACTTCATTAAAAGATAGTTAAAATTGGGGAAACAAATCATTGTATTCACATACAAATGATGCAAAACCATATAAAGAAAAAGGAATGAGCATCTTTTGTTTATCAATGTTTTGGAGCCTTAGATACCAGAAGCCCAAAAGAAAGTCAAAAGAAGAGGTAAATGCCGATAGGATATCATTAGCTAAAGTCAATGGCATTCAATAAATAAAGAATCCAACCCGATCCAGTTGTTCATATCCAAAAGCCACCTCCACTTTATCTTATTTCAGTCTGATCCCTGTGGCTGAGATTTGCAGGAAACTTGAGAGCTATATAGTAGGGGTGGACCCGGGAAATTTTCCTTTTGTTTTGTGGGGGGGGGGGGGGGGGGGGGGTGTGTGTGGAGTGTTTTCAAAAAATTGAAGAAGGGACAAATGTTAAAAAAAAAAGCATATTAATTTTCAAAATTTGAAGGGATTCTTTAAAATTTTGAACTTTTAAAAGTTTTGATGGAGGCTTCAGCCCCACAGACCTTTGTATTTGGATCCGCTCTGGTCCATAGTGGAGTATATCTATTGCAAATGTATAGTTTCTGAAACTAAAAGAAACTTTATTGTACAACATCTGGCCAAATTCAACTTTAATATGTGTTTAGCTTGTGACTGACCATGTCTAACATACGCGGACTTTCATTATCATATTCTATTCTTGTGTATTTTTATAGTCAATTCTCCATATATTTGGTTCGGTCCTGGATGTAAAATTTGGGCCAAGCTTGGATTAAGTTAAAGAAAAATGCTGGAAGCTTGACGGAAATCATTGCTTGCAATGATTCATGATTGACCCGAAGTGATGGAAAACTCATGCAAGTAATAGAAGCTCAGGCATGCGCTTACAGCCGTTTTCTAGCTTGGGCGGTTGTGGGCCTCTATTTCTAAGGTTGGGTTGAGCCTGAATCTGCCTTAGGTTGGCTCAACCTGGCCAGGTAGCGCCCTTTTTTTTTTTTTTTTCTATTGAAGCGCCCTTAAATATCACCAAAGGTGCATTATGCCAATGTAAACAAAAGAGCGACAAAGAATTTGGTACTTGTGCAGAATTAGTGGAATTTTCTCCTATGCAAACGTCCTTATCTTTATTGGCACCATAAGTCAGGACACCAAAGTGGCATAGCACTGTCACAAAAATGGAATCCCTAAATTAAAAGGGGACACAAAAGTAGAATCCTCCTAAATTAAAGGCGAATTTTCCTACTCCCCTGACACGAGATCATCAATGATGATGCTACCAGAAAATTTTCAAAATTAAAACATCCACCCTTCAATCAATGGCCAGCTAATAAATTGTGCAACAACGGCGCAACGAGAATGAGAAAGAACAAACTCTTACTTCTTTCAAGTCAGGATTTGTTACCTCCATCAACATTCTGACTAAGAAGATCAAATGTTTGGATGATCTAAAGATGGGCCTCACACGTGTTGCATTAGTGAGGTGGAGGACCCACTACATGCTACTATAGTCCCTTGTCCCTCAACGTGACTAAATGATGCGCGTGCGGGATTATATATACTGGGACATATGTTGGATTTGGTGATATTTACGTCCCCATGTTAAGATTTTCTTATGAATAGCCCACGGTAAGAGGTATCAGTTTTTACGTGCCAAATCAGAGTTCAAACCTTGCAAGACACCTTTTTTGGCACATTTTCTTATTCGAGAGCATGTCATCTCATGAGGTCTTCTTCCTTTGGGGTTTTCCAACCTCACTCAGAGACCCTGAGGTATCTCCTCTTACCAGAGGGCTAGGGTCCCAATTAGCCACTCCAAGGTCGGGCTCCAAAAAAAAAAAACTTTATTAGTAACTAAAAAGTTCTAATAAATAAAAGAAAGAAAAGAGATGTCAATAAAAACCATCCTATCAACCCCATGTTTGGGCAAAACATTGGCCATTCCATTGGTGGCCCAATGAACATGGACACATTATGCAAAGAGGGTGGAGCCATAATTTCATTGAGGTATATAATGGTGGACTCCCCAAGGAGCACTGGCAGATAACACTTGAGTCCCATCATTTTAAAAAGAGTTTTTGGTGTATAGCCCGTTAAAGTCTTAAATATTTGTAAGTAGGCCCCTCTACTTAGTATTTGTAAATAAGCCAAGCCCTACTTTAGCATTTCAATAACTTTCATATCCTCGAGTAGGTGGATTAGATAGTCAAGAGAAGATGTCATAAAGTCTTTTCAAATTTTGACAGTTTTGCCCATATATTTTATTTATCACGAAGAGAAACTTTCTTTTTCCTATAATCCTTTTTTAAAAACCTTTTTACTCTAACTTTTTTTTTCAACTAAGTTCATGAAGTTCTTCATAATAGATGGCTGGATACATCTTTTCTTTTAACATTGAGACAATTTTATTTTATTTTTTTTGTTTTTTCATCAAAATCTTTTTTCTTTTCTCTTTTAACTTAGGACCTCTTTAGCATCCATTTTTTTTTTCTTGTGAAAAATGCAAGATTAGAAATAGGTTTGAATGTTGTTTTCATTTGGCTCCTTTGTGTGTGCACATGCATATGTAAAAAGGCTCTAAGGTGCGCCTCGTGGATTTAAAAAAAAAAAATTCATGGTGATCTTTCCTTCTAATTGGTATGTGCATATTACAAGGAGTCGAATCATACTGAGGTCTACTGGGAGGTACCACCATATAGGACCCACAGGCCATGGTATGAACAGCCATTACCACCGTTGCAGTAGAAGTTGCTTGGGATAGAAGAAAGCAAACGATGGATGTTTCAAATTGGTACCACCATATAGGACCCACATGCCATAGTATGAACGGCCCTGACCACCAATGGCGGTAGAAGTTGCCTGAGATAGAAGCAAACATACAATGGATGTTTCAAATTGCATCCGCCCTAGGGCAATTGAAGAATTAGGCTGAAACAACAGATGAGGTGTTGGCTTCAAATCATTGAATATGGTGTCTCCAAATTAATGTAACTAGAACCCACATTTACTTTCATTTTCATGGCTCATTAACCCTCCTCAAATAGATGATAGAAGGGACTAGGCCTCTTGGTTCATGGATTTACAGTCTTGTACTAACTTTATCCTAACTTCTAACATTTGAAAAAAGAAGATTTTAACAAGGCCCTTTTTAGCTAAAAGTCAAAAAATTGGATTAATAGTGGTGGCAATGGTTTGAAAAAAGAGGGCCATACTAATCTTGAGTCACCCAATTAGATAAATATAATTTTTTAATAAAAACAATTATAACAATAATTGATGACATATCAATTAGATTAATGAGACCATGCTCTATCACTTGTTCTACTATTATCCTTAAATGTTATCAATTCAAAATATGGTTTGCCCTAGTATTGCACATAGGCGTGTTTGACATTTATAGGGAGTAGATTATAGCCATCAATCAGAATTGAAAAAAGAAAGAGAGGAGCGGAGCATTGAGGCAATTTCACTCACCACAACAATAGGCAATTAATGGACCTATTATTCAACCCACCACAAGGGCCTATCAATAAATATTAGAAATCTTGTGGGGGTATATACGAAAAATGATTTAAGGGAAACATCTGATAAAACTTTATATAATATAAATATGCCGAAACTTCTCAAAATTTACTTGAAGAAAAGATAATAAATTAAAAGGAAATCTAAAAGCAAAAGCACGAGCATTTTCTTTTCCTTCTTTTAGTGAAAGGTCCCACCTTTCCTGTATTTTTTTTTTAATTATTTCTTGGTTCAAGAATACTTTTTTATACAAGCATGAATTTTCTTTTTTCTTAATTTGTTAATTTATTATTATTATTATTAAGGCTAATAATTATTACAATACTATTCTTTAAGAACTCCTTTTTTTTTCATGGAATAGCTTTACTAATAAGCTTTTCTTCGTGCTGATAGTTCAACTAAATCATTTGGTAACTATTGTCATTTTTTATAGGTTATAATTGATTTAAGTGAATATTTTTCTACTTCTTATATATTTCAAATGACTATATATATACATTGTAACGATGGAACCCGTCAACCCCCTCATGGTTGATCATTGGAATGAGTATATACCAAGAACTCTTTTGAAACAACTAATGCTCTCTAAATGCTTTGGCCTATAGGCCCCAGATGGGTCCCTTATTGTCAACTTCATTCACTAGGGCCCCTCTCATGAATCAACACTCCGCCTGATTTGACATCCAAGTCAAATTGATCCGCAAATATATGGTACAAATTGATCGGCAACTCCAAACTTATAATAAATTTGCAATATTTTCACATCCTCAAATCAATAAAGAAAATTAGATTTTAGTTATTGTCTCTCTTGCACACCAAGGTTACTGATAGACTTTTCTAATTCCATCGGGTAACTATCTCAAAAATGAGGGAAAAAAGAGAGACCTCATAAGCAAGTTGGGTTGCAAATGGGTATCCAATCATTTTAATAATCCAAAGTTTTTTATTTTCATTTGAGTTGGTGTGGGACCTATTTTTTTGATATGGGAGAAACTCAGGTCTACATGCATAACTATCCATATAGGACTTGAAATAATCATAAATCTTTGTACGTTCTCATCCAAGCATTTAAATTAAAGATGACTATATTCACATATTAAAAAAAAAAATATATATATATATACATATGAGTGAGCCTACATCGCTTAAACTATTTTTATATTTGAGAGTCAGACTAGGTTTAATCATATACCATGTAGTACCTCATTCATATATTCAAAATATTTATTTTGAAGCTCCTTTATCCAATCTCACTATTACACACCTCAACTTATTCAGTATTTAGATTTGGACTCAAAAGTCAAAATCCTTGAATATTAAGTTGATGTTGGATCTGAATCCAACACAAGGTCATATATCAAATTTGAGTCCATATTCGTTTCCCATTTATAATGGTTCCACCTTGGATATGACTCATTTGAGCAAGTTGCAACTTTTTTTTATTTTTTAGGGCATTTGATCCCTAAAAATATATATATTTTTTGGTAAAATCCTCCTAAAACTATCAAGCATAAAATTATTCTCACAACATTTACTAATAATAATAACATTCTTATTTCAAGAAGAAAGAAAGAAAGAAAAAAAAAAAAAAAACTCAAAACTTGAAAATGACACATGCTTTCCCAAGAACTAGAATCACACTGATACTCGGCGGACACACCACACTCTCTGCTCTCTAGTCTCTAGTCTCCACTGACCAACTGCCTCTTTCCTGCATCATAATTCATATGGGACGTTTACTTTTCCTCCCACATTCTTACTTTTCCTTTTTCCAGTAACACCCAACCCCTTGTCATCTCACACTTTCTTCCTTCTTTTTTCTTATTCTTGTTCTTCTTCTCCTCATGTGCCTCCCTCTCTCTGGTTTTTGCTCTTCTTTCATCTTCTGCCATTGATGTTGCAAGGAAAGAAACCACTAGGGCGGTGCTAAAATACTCCAGGTTATATCCTTAGCCCCTTTAAACACCAATGAAATGCAACATTATCTCACTTCTCTTTTCCTACATTCCTGTTTTAGCTCCTATCTCTCCCCCCCCAAAACCCCACCATTTGGGATTTTCCACATTTGCATTCTCTGTTATTGAGTTGAGATCTATGAGATCTCTCCTTGCCTTTTGGGTTTGTATGTTGCATTTGCCATCATTTGCATTGGTTTGGTTGGTGTGATTGAATGGGTTGTTTTCTAGTTTATTAATGTGTGTGTGGATGGGGATTTTCTATGATTTTGGACATCTTTTGAAGTGATGATAGTTTTGGATTCGCTTGGATTGATGTGTTTGACATTGCTTTTGGAACAGTGATAGCTTCAGCTGAAGTCTGAAATCAGTGACTTGATCTGCATGTGCAGATTACAAAATTTAGGCTGCATTTACTTCTTCATGGTTTGGAAGCCGTGAAAAATCATCCTCAAATTTTTTTGGGGAATGCCAAACATTTGGGATTGGGATTGTTTTGGCTACTGAAATGCGGAATCTTATGGATTCAACTGAGCTCATACCAAAGAATGAACCATGTTTTTCAATGGCTGATTCGTGAGGGGGATTTCATAATAAGGAAAAGAGTTGTTTTTTTCCCAGGAAAAAAGAAAAGAAAAGAAAAAGAACTATTTTACATCGCCTTTTCAGTTGGCCGCAGGTCGCCACAGTAGATGACTGGAGTCTTAAGTTTATCAGGGTTGCAAGACCAGATTTGGAACCCTATTGAGTTGATTCAGGTTCTCTATTGTGCTGATGGGTGTTGATACAAGGTAAAAGAAAATGAATTCAGGACCCATGCAGTATTTCTCTCGTTCAAAGGTGTTTAAGGATGGTAAGAATTAAGGATTTGATGTGCTAATCATGCTTTGGGTTTTGTGGGTTGATATTTGACTTTTTCAATTCACCATCGCCAGCCCTCCTCAAATGAAAATCCTAGGTCCACCACTCTCTATAGAGATGGACATCCCTAACCAACACAGTGAGGCATTGTTGGCATTTATATGTTCTTTCAAGTTGATGACATTGCTTGTAGAAGTGAAAAATGAGGAAGTATCTGTTACTGAAGGGAAGACAAGCATGAATTTCATTGACTCTTCTGGAGTTCCCAGACCTTAATATTAAAACCATTGTTTTTTCAAAAAATAAAAATAAAAATTAAAACAACAAAAAACAACAAGAACAAAGAGATCATTTACTTGGTAGATGGCTTTATGTATTTGGACCGCAGGAAGTGCAAACTGGGAAAGAGTGGCCGGCCGCATCTAACATACTAACTTCCAACTGTTTCATGCTTGTATTAACTCTTCACCTTTCTGATAACTGGACCACCATTTGCCCTAAGTACATGGCTATACATTAATTGCACTTTTCTTCTTTGAAGGCTTAGTTTTTCTCTTCTCACAAATTTGTACTGTAGTATGTGAGTATCATAATTATTGGTCCCTATTTAGCTAGACGGTCTATGATAATCTGCATTCTTGGAACATATTTTATATGGCCTTTCTTCATCACTTTTCCTGTTCGTGTTGATAGTAAGAGTTGACAGAAAAAAAACACATGGAGCACAAGGCATGGCTTTGGAGGAAAAAATCTTCTGAAAAGACAATTGTTGAAAGTGAGAAAGGCAATTTTTCATCAAGGGGTGGTGAACAGGAGGTAATTGATGCTACTTACTATAATCTTGCTAATTTTCCTATTGCATACTTGGTATTTTTTATATTTTAATCTATGTCTATCTTCCCTTTTCTCGGTCTAGGCATTGATATAAAAGCTTAAGCGAACAATCGTTTCAAATTGTATCATCCAAACATTTACTTTCAAATTTTGATGGTGTTAGGATCATTTGACTAATGTCATTTTGTGTAATAACCATTTAGTGATTATTAAATGGAATTATTGGCAGACAATTCTTTTCAAATGGTTTGGTGGTAGATGTTCATCAGAACTTTCTTAGATCTTCAACTTTATTAATGCAGCTGCACTTCAGTTGCTGTCTTGAATAGGTATAATATAGTATTTTCAAACTTAAGAGATGGTATGTTTAGAATAAGTGCATACTTTTCTTATAAATTGAGACTTGATGATCAAGATAAATTGAAATCGCCACAAAATTCATGAACATATTTCTTGTTGGCTCTCCTAATGCCCAAAACAGAAAATAATGCATTTCTTTTTCACCATGCATGGGAATAAGTATATGTATTCAAGTTACCACATGCTCCATAAAACTTGATAAAGAGATAGTTGTATAATTGGTTGGTATCATTTAACAAAAAGAATTCTTTTTGTGGTCTCTTCCTCTTGTTATCATGTGGGAGATGGGGGAAGAAAGAAACAAGTGAGTCTTTGAGAACTCTAACAAATGTTTATGCACAGTTGTTGATAGAGTGGACAGGTATTGCTCAGGGCTTCAACAAGGTGTTTGTTGGTTTTGTCCTTCTGCTATCTTTCTGCCAAGTTGTTGCCATGGGTGTGTTGGAAAAGATGATTAGAATAGTGTCTACTATTGAATAATCAAAATGACAAACCGAGGCAACCTTTTTATTAGCCTAACTATATTCCGCAAGAAAGTGGTTTTTCACATGTTGAATTACCCATATGTTACAAAACACAATGTTATCATTAGATGGTTCTGGTAGACTTCGTACATACACATGTAAATGATTAGGTGAGATACATAGTTCATGATTTTATTGTGAGATATTGTCCATGTGGGGGCCACTTACGATTCCAATCTCCCTCCTAACACCCATTACCCCTGAGAATTGGTGCCAAATCCAGTTTTAGACTCTTGCAAATTTAATTGAGCAATTGTCAAATGAAAACTATTCACGCATCAGTCATCTAAGCACCGCCCTTAGGGACCCTCTCTTGTATACGACAATCATGGGGCGGGGAAAGATGAAAAGGTGTCATTATGGAGGGTTGGCCAAAACGATCAGCTCCATCTTATTATCCTAACCAATGATCAAAATAATAGTTGTAGTAGACATAACGGCAAGTGGCCAAGATGCTATGTAGTGGGCGATATGTAGTGGTTCTGGCGATACATAGCGGCATTGTGGTGTGAATTTTTTAAGTGGTAAAAACAATTCGAATCTTATATTGCATTCAATCTTTTATTTATTATTTTTTTAGTGATTTGGAACCATATGAGGGTAGAGATAACTTTGAAAGGCTATTGAGGAGAAGAAATGAGAAAAATGGTATTTTAAATTAAAACTACTTGCCTCTATTAGGTTTTAGACTATAGTGCTGTTATTTTCAAATTAGTCTGGTGGTCTCAATCGCTACGGCCGATAATGCGGCTGCTACATAGCTATTTGGAGCCATGATCTTAACCCTGATTTAAGGGCCTCAAAGTTAAATGGAATTTAGGTTAAATCCAATAGCGGATATAAGTCATATGAGAGTCAAATTGGGTTACTGGCAATTTCAAATGGAGAACCATTTTGTTGTCTCAATCGCTATGGCCGATAATGCGGCTGCTACGTAGCTATTTGGAGCCATGATCCTAACCTTGATTTAAGGCCTCAAAGTTAAATGGAATTTAGGTTAAAACCAATAGCGTATATAGGTCATATGAGAGTCAAATTGGGTTACTGGCAATTTCAAATGGAGAACCATTTTGTGGATCTCACCTAGATTCATGCCACTCGTAGGGATATGGTTGGAATTTGGATAGGAAGGTCTCAGTGTTGAGTAGCTTGTGTAAAATCTAACTTGGTTTGGCGATCCTAACCATCTATTCAAGGGTTCCCCTTCCTCTTTTGATGATTGCTCTCAGAAAAAAAAAAGTTTTCAATGTTTGAGATAAATATTTTTTTCCTTAAGGAAGTAATCTAGCGTCTCTTGTCACTCATCATTAGTGCATTGCTGATTGGATGCAGATGTATGTGGCAGATAAAGCACAAGAATTGGAGATATCGGTACAGAATCTCAATGAGAAGTTATCTTCTGCCCTCAGTGAGTGTAATGCCAAAGATGATCTTGTGATAAAACATATGAAGGTAGCAGAAGAAGCCATTGCAGGTTCTTAATTCTAATAATATTGTTCCAACTATCTTTTTAACATGAATCTCTCGCTGGAATTATTGTAGATTATTGTTTGATTGCTGTAGAGCTTTTTACCAAGTTAATATTTTGCCCATCTTGTCAAGACTGATTCATGGAAGTCACATCTATTGTAGCCTTGATATACCTTGTTATACCATTTTCTACCAACTTAAGCTTTTAGAGAAAGGGGTTGTCAACATGGTATCAAAGCTGGCATGAAGGGTGTAATTCCTGTGAAGGCGCCCGCACATGGGGGAGGGGGGACTTGTTGTAACCTTGATATACATTGTTACACTGTTCTTTGTCAGCTTAAGCTTCTAGAGTAAGTGTTTGTCGACAACATCGATTGATAAACTATTTTATGCAGGCTGGGAGAAGGCAGAAGCAGAAGCAGAATGCTATAAACTTAGAATAAATGATGCTTTGCGGCAGAGAGCGGTTGCTGAAGAAAGAGTAATTCACTTGGAAGGAGCCTTAAAGGAATGTATGCAGCAACTTCGCTTGGTTCGTGAAGAACAAGTGGAAAGGATTCATGATGCCATTATGAAGACAACCAAGGAATTTGATAATGTGCGGCTAAATTTGGAGGAGAAGCTGGCTGAAACAAGTAAGAGGCTTGCTAAAGTAGGTGCCGACAATGGTCATATGAGTAAGCTTCTTCAGATAAAAGAAAAACTGATTGAAGATTTAAACAAGTGCAAGTCCCAGGTTGAAGCGGAGTTTGATGAATTAAATGTGAGATTAAATTCCTCAGAAAGAGAAAATGCTTCTCTGAGATATGAGGTTTGCATGCTTGAGAAGGAGCTTGAAATAAGGAATGAAGAGAGAGAATTTAACCACAAATCAATTGATGTATCTCACAAGCAACACTTGGAGAGCATGAAAAAGATTGCCAAGTTGGAAACGGAATGCCAGAAATTACGTCTCTTGGTTCAGAAGCGGTTGCCTGGCCCTGCTTCTTTGACAAAAATGAGAAATGAAGTTTCAATCCTGAGAAAAGATGCAGCTAATACAGGAAGGAAATTGGATCCTGCAATTGAAGGTCTGATAGTGAAAGAGTCTATGGCAGATAATTTTCATGACTGCCCCAGTAAGAGGATCAATCTTCTAATTGGAGAGTTATGTGGCATGGAAGAAGAAAACAAAGTTTTCAAGGAAAAATTAATGAAGAAAAACAGTGATCTTCAATCTTTAAGGACCAAGTATTCATCTACGGCTTCAAAACTATCACAAGTTGAGGCACAACTTGCGGAAATGGCCAAAGGCCAGACCAACTTAGAGTGGGCAAGGAGTATGCCCATGTCGAATGATGTGGATCTTGCTTCAATATGTGGGGACGGCAGCAATGAGGATGAAATTAGCTGTGCAGAATCTTGGGCTTCTGCTTTACTTTCAGAACTAGACCATTTTAGAAATGGGAAACCAAAGGGGCCATCATGTAAGAGCAGCAGAGCTTCAGAACTAAGTCTGATGGATGACTTTGTTGAGATGGAAAGGTTAGCAGTTGTTGCCATGGATAAACAAGTGGACAGATCACATACCTCTTCAGATGAATGCAGTACTTTGGTCCGCATGGAAACCAATTTAAGAGGCTGTGAGCCAAGAAAAATGGGTGAGGAGCTTGTCCCAATTGCGGAAAGCTGTTCCGGTTTTGTTGAATCAAACCAGGAAAATTCTCCTAGTTGGATTCAGAATATTTGGATGGTGATCTTGCAGCAGAGTTGCATAACACAAAGGAGCGTTGACGAATTGATTGAGGAGGTTCAAATTTCTTTGACAAATATGAGGGTTTCACCCGAGAGTGAAGTCACTGATGCAAGGAAAATTTCCAACATATCCAGCGGTTCTGATCCTTCACATTTAAGGGGCTACATGAACTGGAAATCTCTGCAGATGTCTCCAATGGATCTTCTATCAGATGGAACACATTGTATGAGCACACCTTCAATGGGAATAAGCAACCGGCGGTGCCATTCAAATTTAAATAAATCAATCTCTAAAGTGATCGAACTTATTGAAGGTGTTAAACCATCGTTAACAGATTACGGCAAGCAGAATTTCTTATCTGAAAATGGTGGAAACTCTACTTTATATGAGAACTCAGCAACACCTACAGGCTACATGGTGCGTGTCTTCCAATGGAAAAGCTCTGAACTTAGTAATGTTCTACAGAATTTTGTCCACATTTGTAATGATCTTTTACATGGAAAGGCTGGTCTTGAAATTTTTGCTGGAGCACTGACTTTAACTCTGGATTGGATTATGAACCATTGCTTTTCCCTTCAAGATGTTTCAACCATGAAAGATACAATCAAGAAGCATTTTGAATTGGATGACATGCATAGTGAAAGTGAGCTTGAAGCTGGGATGAACAGTCCACATTCAGAATCAGAAAAGTTACATGCATGTGAAGAATGTAAACATAAAAGCGAGGCATCATCTCTTTTGCTATCTCCTTATTCAAGAGGACATAGTGCTCTGCTTCAAACTGAGAGAACATTTGAGTTGACGCTGAAAGATGAAATTAGGAGATTGAAAGATGAGATCATTAAAATGAAATCCACAAAGAAAGATTTGGAAGAGAGGCTCGAGTTAACCAATAAGAGAAATGAGGCCTTGGTGATTGGACTCCAGGAATCAGAACAGAGCATTGCAAGCTTACAAGTTGAACTGGAAAAGTTCAAAGAATTAGAGGGGTTTATTGAGGATCAAATTGAAAGTCTCAAGGTAATGAATGAAGAACTTGATACCCAGCTTACACTAGCCAGGGTTGAATTAAATGAGGCTCGCCAGAAGTTTTCATCCTTGGAAGTGGAGTTTGAGCATAAAAGTCACTGCTGTGAAGAATTAGAAATGAAATGTCTTGAACTGGAACTCCAATTGGAAAGGTATTTCATTTGCGCAAGTGTGCATGTTGTCATTTTGAGTTATTTGTGTCATTTTGTTTATAGTGGACATGTGTTCTTCATTCATTGCAAAGTAATCTGACATTTTTTGTGATGTAATATGTGGTTTACAGTGTGGCAAGTGAAGGAATTTCCAGTCATAATGTGGGTGTAGAGCATAATCAACTCAGAACTGTAAGTTGTAATGCATAATTCATCTGAAATTAAAATGAGAGCCCATTTTTTAACTACTAATGAACATGTGCTTTTAGTGATTGATTATTCACAAGCTTTGAAAATCTTCAGTACGGTTTACATATAACAGTTGTACATGTTTCTGTTAAATGCTTCTTGGCATGCTGTTCTTGAACTCTTCAACAAAAGCTTCACTATATCATGGAGGGGAATTGGCATAGTTGTAGCGTTAGGATTTTGTACTAAAATTTGGACATGTCTACAGCTCTGGAAAACCAAAAATAAAAATAAATAAATGAACACAAGCACACCACATAAATCACTATAGATTAATCTCAATGGAGGTTTCATTATTTTGTTAGATACTCTTTCTCATGACATATACCACAAGCATTAGTTACATCTCATTTGAGATAAAATTTGTCCTAGCAAGAAAACTAAGATAAATATCCTGAACATGAATATTAAGTGGACAATCAAGAGATTACTTCTGACATTAAGAGGTTTTATGAGCCCTAAGCACGTCATCAAGTCAAAGGACAGACAGATTGTGAGTTAAGGAAATATTGACCTCTTTTAAGAGAGAAGCAGCCATTAATAACTGGAGGTCAGTTGTCTCTGCTGTTGGGAAAGATGTTTTCAGACAGTGGACTCGGGTTCTGCATTTTAGAAGAAGAATTCAAATCTGAACACTTCTTACCTATCTGGCGATCTCTCTGAGACAGGAGCTGTAGAGGGTGAGAGGTAATCTGTGTTAAGGAGAGAGACTTTACTTTGTAGAAGAGACAATTATTGATGCAAATCAATCTATTAAGGTTTACAGGAGGACCACAGCAGCACAAATCATGGCCCAGCCAAATCCGGCCCACAGATCCAGGACCATGCTCAGCCACACCCAAGACCAGCGTCAGTCAATCAGGTCCACTGTTATTTTATTTAAAATGATATGACCAATTGAACTCTATTTAATTTTGATTTGATTACTGTTAGGATGTTAAATTTAAGGAAATTGATATTTAGTTTTTGAGAAATGATTCCACGCTGTCATCATCTGTGTGGGGTGCAACTTTACGTGTTCAACCTTTCTATATAGGAAACATCTAAAATGTAACTAAAAACAAAGTCCCATGCATCATTAGATTGATTTTGCATGGAAGACATAACTATATTTCACATGTCAGCATTCCAATGATTGATATCACTCATTCACTCCTACTAAGGTGTCAGGAATGTTGTCATGTCTTTTATTCGGCCAACCATTTTTGCCAGAGAATCCTCCCCAGTTGCGATCTTTATATATGCCATTTGATTCCTTATAACTGTTTTCAGGGAAAACTTGAAATCCTATTTCCATATGACATTGGACATGAGTTTTTGATGTCATCACATGGTGCTTAAATTCCCAGGATAATTAAGCAATGCCTTAAAAAATAAAAATAAAAATCGAAGGTGAAGATTCAGGAGAGGCTGCAACAAAATCAATCCTTTACCCACCCAACACTCCAGTAAATTAAATTCTACGGAAGTGAAGGTCCCATCTACATCTCCCCACTAACCTCACCTCTTTGATATTCCTTCATTAAAACCCCTTTAATATGAATTCCTAAGTAGGCAAATGGGCCTACACCACCTACAGTATTGAATTTTTATCTCATAGGCTATGTTTCGCAAGATGAGAGATGAACTTCTTTTATTCCTCATAACTCCATGGTAAAAGGTGTCTCATGTTGAATGTTTCCTCCTGCGAAGTACTTGTACTGCAGTCTTTTCCCTGCACACCAGACAGAGAAAACCTCAGTATGGGGCATACTTCCTTTTTTTTTTTTTAGTAATGTGAGTTTTACATTTGAATTCTAAGGATTCAAATTCTGATTATACACTTGAGTTCCTTTTGCAGGACTGGCAGATTTCAGCAGCATCAGAAAAGCTGGCAGAGTGCCAAGAAACCATCCTGAATTTGGGAAAACAGTTGAAGGCCATGGCTTCACCAAGAGATGCCTCTCCTTTGGAAAAGGTGATCACCAACCATGCTCCTGCCAAGATCAATCACCGCACGTCCCTACTTGACCAGATGCTAGCCGACAATGTTGCCAGATCTGAGGAACTCAAGTCCCCCAAAACCAAAGAAATCATATGCACAGGAGACCCTCCAAAAACCAATAATCCCATTGCTGGTTTGTTTTATGGTCAAAATCTCTCCTCTCTCCACAATGCCGACAATACAGCAATTACCGTTTTTCAGGGTTCCCCTATCAAGAAGAATCCTAGAAGGTTTTTTTGTTTTAGTGAAACCAAAGACAAGCCTGAGAATGCTGGGGGATCGCTTGCCATTGTGCCTAAGAGACAAAGAGGGGGCAGTGGCTTGTTGAGGAGGCTTCTAATGAGAAAAAAGAAGGAAAGCAGCAAGAAAGCACCCCACGCCATTTGTGCCTAGCAAACAGATGGAAGAAGATGAAGGAAACAATGAAGGGATTAGCTGTTTTGTTATTTACTGGCTGAAGAGTTAATAGGATTGTTTTGTGGCCTCCTGTTTCTGTGCCATTGTGAGTTTTCACAGTAGAAATAAGAGTGATGGTTTCGTATGTAATTACTTTGTGTGTACATAGATGCTTTGACTTTGATCCAGTGAGCACTACTTCAGGTATAAGATGGTAGAGTTTGCCTCCCTCTATTGAAAGGATGAAATGGTCGGACACCAAACGGCTTTGAACTAGATTTCTAACTTTGAACGCAAAGAAAACAAGTTGGTAGGCAACATCTAAAGTTATATGGTTTTTGGGTAGAGATCTAAATTTAGATGTTAGTCTTAGCATTTTGAACTTGAGCAGCTCAAATCAAAGTGATTCCTATTTCTTCTCTTATTTACCTTTTGGTTTCTTTTCTGCTGAGTTAAGAAGTTACCAGTGAACCTTGTTTATTTAGTTTTCCTTTTTTTAAGTCCCCTGTCCATCAAAAGTCAAAGCCGCCAAGACAGAAATGTATCGTAATCACATATGTTTAAACCCAATTAGGAAAATTGTGAAGTGGAGGGTGTCTTGAATCCTGTTTGGAAAAGAACCAGATAGACAAAACAGACTTTGAATGAGCGCTCTTAACGGGAACCCAGTCTAGTCTACTTCGTTTCTCTCTTGGGACCATTGGTTCTCAATTCTTCTTCTAAATCTGTGATGGCACCCCTGTGCTGGTGATCTGATTCCCAGTGGTTGCACTACAATTTTGACACTCAAATAAAAAAAGAGAAACCATATGAATAATCAAATTAATCGCGTCAATTTAAAAAAGGGCATAAAGGAAATGTAATGGGCTGGGCTCGGGTGGGTGGCCCAAGAATTTTGCCTTACCGCCAGGTGCCAGGTTGTTACCCAGTGCCAAGGGTCTAATTTGAAATCATGCATAAGGTGGTGTCCAATGAGAAGATATTGCACCCTGCACATTTTCATTCTTGGTGTAGAGAGAAATCCTGCATTCCTATCCCTCTGCCCATAGGAAATTTAAATACATTCTCAGTGTATGGGTCAATGAAGGACCCAACATGGCTCCAATTAAGTTTGAATGCCTGGGTCCAGACCACTCCTGGACTGAATCACATGTACATGTGTGTAACCCAAGAAAAAAAAAACATAGCAAGTGGGTACAAGAATCAAACTCAAAGCCTGAAGTTTGCAATCGGCACAGCTTCTGCCTGTGCAGAAACACGTTAGTATATTTGTTGCATACATATATATACACGTACCATGGGTATGTACCTGATTGGAACCAGGCTTCATTATTAATCGGGGTAAGAGGTGTTAGTTCTTACTGGCGTGATTAGGATTCAAACCTGGTCAAGAACTTTTCCTCACGTGCAGACTTATTACCCCACCCAAGGTCTTCCTCCCTCGCCCGAGGGCTCCCCAACCTCACCCGAGGGATAGGGGTCCCAGTTCCCCTAAGGCTGGGATACCAAAAAAAAAAAAAAAAAAAAAGGGGTCGATGAGGAAGGGCCAAAACCAGCTTTTTGAAATGGGTTCTTTCAGGGTAACTGTGTAATTGGAGGTCCGTTGACATCCCTTTCTTGACCTGTGATGCAGGCCAAATTAGGTATGCAGGAGGTAGGGCTGATTTGAATCTCAATTGGAAAATATCTCATTTAGTCGGATCTAATCGATACCGCGGCTAATTAATAAACTGCTAGAACCCCCAAGAGGCATGGGCGTCAAGTGTATACAAGCGATCAGTTCCCAAACAACAGATGATGGATGGTTTCCGATGTACTGCATTCATCCACTTGCTAAGAGTCTTAAAGCATTAAGCTTGCTTTTTTTCTTAATTTATTATTATTTTTTATGACTTTGGGTATTCCTTGCTAACTGGTTAAGAGACCTTTGGCCTCCGCTCCGGAGGTCATCCGATTCCGACGAGCAAGGATTAATCCCTAGGGGTAAATACATGGCTGTATTACCTGGATAATGCAACGGTTAAGAGTCGACCTCCAGACCCTGGGGCGCAAACCCAAGGCTTAAACCAACAGAGCCACTGGTGGCAAACTTGCTAATTTTTAAGAAACTACCTTTCTTTTGTTTACTTATAATGGATAGAAGACACGTTGATAAATACTAACCTGGATATAGATCCATAGATCCAACCAGCATGGCCCTAGATCTTAACGCAGAAGGCCAGAATCAAGCCCAGTTGAGCCTGGCTAGATCAATCAAACATATGGGACAACGGACTGGGTTGGATTTTTATGAGGAGCAGGTCTCACTATTTTAGGAGCTTCTCTCTCTCTCTCTCTCTCTATCTAATTAAGATTTTGTTTCCTGTTGGCATGTTCATATTTATAAAGAGACAATAATTCATGGTAGGAGCCCATGGCACACCCCACGAAAGTATGCTTCAATATTCTTTCTCATCGTTAATTTTTTACAACACCAAGAGCGTTCTCACATTATCAAGGCAGTTGATTTGTTTTGTTAGTCATAGCTGTTCAACCAGGGCTCAAACATTATTATCTCACCTCGCCCTAGTAACCCTCAAGTCCCTTGGCAGCTGCTGGCCCTACTGGTCAGGGATTGAGAGATTTAGCATTTCACTTCTTTATGGCGATCCAACTTTTATCAATGACCCAACTAACAATTGGGTCCAACAGTCAGACCTTATGCCCACCTAATCTATGAGAGAGAAAACCTAACCTTAGCAAGTCGAACGCGAGATTAGCAGCAGGCTGAACACAGCCCCACCCTTGAAAACTGTGTAAGAATGAGACCGGCGAGTCAAACGAGTCTGGCTGAATCTAACTGAATCATACTTGGCTATACTCACATCGAGTTACTGGCTCGGTGACCTTGCAAGTGGAGTCCCAGTGAGATCCCAGTGTTTTAACTTTCCACTATAACCCTCTCATTAACATGAACTTTACCCGAAATCCCTTTCATTAACATGACTTGATGGGAGAGAAATAATTAAAGCAGGGAAGGTGATTGGCGAGAATCTTTATGATGTGGATGAGGACACTTCCTTAAAAGAGAAAAAAAAGTAGCTTTTGGCACCCCAACTACTCATGTCAAGTAGGCACGGAATTGTCCAGATGAAAGCCGAATGCCCAATTTGGAAAGTAGTTGTTGCCCAGGTTGGGTCAATTAAACAGCAACGCAAGGTAGTTGAGGCAGCCACTCATAACATGGCCTAAAACACCCCACAAGATGGGAAAGTTGAACATAAAATAAAAGGAATATCACTGCTGCTACTTGTATTGGCATCTACTGTTGATTTTTCCACCACCATTGAACGCTATTAGATTCCCTTCTCATCTGGGCACTGTAGAGAGATCAAAAGGCTAGGTAAGGAGGGAGTTGTTGGTAGACACCAAAAGCAAAAAAAAGAGGGATTTGTTGGTTGATTCCTTTTCTTTTTTGGTGACATGAGTGCAGTGGAGAGGGACCCTATTTAGAGGTGTCAACTTGCACTGGGTCGAGCCTGAGGCCATATCTCTCGGCCCTTAGTAGGATCAAGATTGTTCAGGTTTGGGCTCGGGCTGACGCCTGTATTTTGAAGCTTGGAAGGAACTCGGGCTAGATTTGAACACCCAATATGGGGATGGTAGCTGAATTACAAGTACAAATGTTGCTTATTAAATCGTATGGCCTGGGGCCTGGACCTTTATTTTTAATTTTGGCTTGAAATTAGGCTTACTTAGATGGACTCAGGGGAGCTTGTGCTTGGTCAATATCAGGCGCTGCCCATGAATTAATAAATCATAAGATTGTTCCAATCACATTCTTGATCATGTGTTTAGTTTTCTGTGGTATTAACTCCTATTTCATTAACATGTGTGCATATCCGTGCAAGAGAAGGGCGTTCTTTTTTAGCAGCTCAGATTTTTCATAGGTGATACCCACTATGGAGTCCCATTCCTTCCACTAACAGGGTAACACAACGGAGACATTCAGGGATCAAAACTCCTCTGATTGCCATGCATCCAGTTAAGCTGAGAGAGGTTCATTGCTTGTATTGTGGAAGAAAGAAACACCCCATGATTGTGTAGCATTACTCTTCATGGTTAACACCAAAAAAGGATGAGGGTTCACCTCACTTGTGTCAAATCCTTCTTCCTGTTATCCCATCTTTAGTTTGCCTCATGATTATTATAAAACCACCCACTTTTCTTAAACCGCTGCCCCTCATTCCTCCAGTCTACCCATCATCAAGTCCAGATCCGAGGACATTCCTACAATTAGTCCATCCTTAACAATTCAACATTGGTGCACATCTAAAAAAAAATATTAAAATACCCACACCTTGTATTAGAATAGTGTCGAAATTTACTTTAATTGGAGATGTCCACTGTCAGACTGGGGCCATTGTAAAGACACTGTTTAGAAAATCCGAAAAAAAGGAAATCAAATTACTTTTTTTATTGCTAATCAATCTTATGGTAGGCAATAACTATGACGGAAGTAAAAATTTGCCCAAAGCTAGGACAAGATAAGAGTGGTTCTGTGCAGTTTGGATTTCATAGGTAGGGTCATTAGCTCATGGATTTCTCTAAGACCTCCCTTTAGAGGAGGATTTGGATCCACATATCATCACACGTTGGGGAAGTTTATTTTAGGATCCGGATCATCTAGGATTCAACGGCACACAAATTTTTCTGCTTTCCAACTAGGAAATAGGACAGATTTTGTGGTCCCGACGGCCTTATCAGATCAAAAGAGAACTTATTGACCACATAGCAGAAAATCAATACAATGTTGGAAGTTTGTATTTGAACCGTCCATTCGATTTTCTATGGTTGTCTAAATTAGTGAGCCCTCTTGCATCAGGTCCCAAAGAATGAAGGTGGGTGTGTGCGCTTTTTAGGGTGGTCACAATCTTTGCATGCATCCATTTAATTTTTTAGATAATTTGATACTCTCCATCATATTTTTAAGTTCACATGGTTCCAAAGTAGACTGAGAGCGGAGTAGGAATGGCTCTCTCAAAATGGAAAGGTTATCATTCCCCACTTTAATGAAAATGCAGAGCATCTTACTTTGACGTGGGTCTATTGCGAATGATCACGGTAGTTGGGACGTTGGTCGTATATGTATTATGACAAGATTTGAGCAAAAAACGGTCTCTAAACAGGGGCAAGAGAGTAGAGACCATCATGAGCAGAGGTGGGGCCCCTTTTGACCACTTTCTCCCCCCTCACCCACCCCATTTTGATATTCATCAGTACTAAACTTGATTTTAAGCATTATGATTGAGATTAATTTTAAGCCTTATGATTTCCCTCTACTGTTAATTTCTTTAACTTTAACATGTAGGTGATTAAGAATTCAATCAAGCTCATTAACATATAGGAGTATTTTGCAATGACCATTTTGAGGATTTTAGAACTGTTAAAATGAGGTTCAAAGTGCCAAATAGATTTTTAGTATGCGGTTCAATTAATTAAAGCGAAAAATGAAAGGACTAAAGAAAACAACAATAAGAAGACACTACGATTTTTTTACGTGGAAAATCCAAACACAGGAAACATCACGAGACCTGTCACCTAGTCTAACGGAAACTAAACACTAGAAAATTAAGTAATTACAAGGTATACTCACAACCATTTTCTAGTTGACTGCAACATACCTAAGGATTGTAATTATTCTTGACAACAACCATGCCCTTCCCTGCTCCCAATGCCTAGATCAACACCATCTTAATCCTGCAAGACAAATGATATTCCATAAGAATAGAAGCAACAACACTATAGGGGCTCTTCACGATCAGCACAACTATTCAATAGATGCTTTAGAGAGAAAATGGATCTCTACTATGGTTTCTAGGATCAGGACAGGGAGATAGAATACTTAGGGTTCCCACAAGTTGTCTTTAAGTAAGCCCTAATTTGTGGATAGGATGTAGGGTTTTAGCAAAACACAAACAAGCTAAGGTTTATTAGAAATAGAAAAGTGGTTTCTAAATTTGTATTAAGACTTTGTGCTCTCTGCTTGAGTGGATGAAGTGCTCGCTCGAGTAGACATCAGTTGCTCTTGGGTTTCTCGTTTAGGTTCGCTCAAGTAGGCAACCTTACTATCCTCTGTTTGTTTCTTCATGAAATTCTTTAGTTTTTTTCACTTCAACTTATCTGGCAACATATGCTATAGTCTAATTTAAAATATGAAAATTACAATGAATTGGACGCAAGCTTTGTCCACAACCAAAGCATTAGCCAACCAAAAAAAAAAAAAAAAACCCAACACATTTTGTCTTGGACGACCTAGCTTTGATTGGTGAGCCCCACACACCTATCCTGCATAGTTGGAGACTTATTTTTGTTGTATGTAAAATTACTATGATCATGTTAGCAAAACCTTTGCGCAATGGGGGCCCTCTAGTTGTTGTCGCCTGATATGGAATCAAATCGGTGCTATCCAGTGATACTAATCTCAATAAGCACAACCCAATGATGAGATTATCTTTGGGTTAAATTTTAATTTCTTGATTCATTCATAATTATCATATTTCTGAATTTTTCTTATTTACAAATATTCACAACATTTTTTTTGCAGGACTGATTTAAGGGATTCACAATTTTTTGTATTGTGTGATTAACAATTTCTTAATGTGGATTTTCTATGACTTCATGGAAAATCGAAATCTTTCTCTCTGAGGATTCGGTTGCCAGACATAATTTATTAGAATTCGAAAAATTCCAAAATAGTAATATTTTTAAATGCTCAAAATGAAGCATTTCCAAATTCCAACCAAGCTTGTAGCATTTTAGAAAATTGGGAACTGTGACAACTTTCCGCGGAACTGAAGCTAACTTAATTTCTAAAAATGAGTCCCACATGCCATGAGTAAATCCACACTGTAGTTCCTAAGAAGGCAGGTTCCATATTATAACTATACAAAAGTTGGCTCCAAGTATCACAATTTCAAAGGTCGGTATGATATTGTAGTTTCTAAATGTGCAGCCCACATTTGGAAGCCTTCCCCGTTCCATTTCTGGGGAATTCTCGATGAAAACTTTTTATTTGGCTTTGGAGGGAATCATCATCATAGAGCCTCTTCTTTTTTGGTCTGGTTGGGTTTAGTAACACCTCATATTGAAGTTTTTTATTAGTTAGTTGTTACAGAAGAGGTTTCTATGGCTGACAATTTAGAAGAGCAGGGCTAACTTTAATAACATCTTAGATATTTGTATAATGTGTCATAAGGAGGAGGACACCATTAATAATTTTTTCCTTCAGTGTGAGGTTATGGCTGCAGCTTGGAGTCACTTCATTGGAATGTGTGGCATTGTTTGGTGTTGCCCACAGACTATTGAGGCAATGGCAGATTCTTAGTTGGGAGGGCGTTTTGTTGGCTGTGGGCTTATTTTTTGGAAAATGATTCCATTTGCTATCTTATGATCTATTTAGATGAAAAGGAATGATAGAATCTTTAAGGGCTCTTCATCTTCTACAATAGATTTGATTTCTTCGATTAACATGAGGATCGGAAAGTGAGCTTTAGTAAGGAATGAGTTTTCTAATTTTACTCCAAACGATATCCTTGTTAATTGGGAAGCTTGTATGGATTGTGGCCCAATTAAGTTGAAGAGATTTGTTGTTTGATCCTTACCCCTTCTTGGTGTGCTTAAATTTAATGTTGATGGAGCTACAAGAGGTAAGCCAAGACTAGCTGGTATTAAAGGTTTGCTTCGTAACTACAAGGGTTGAGGTTTTATTTATATTTTCTAAAAATATAAGTATTTGTGATTCGAATGAAGCAGAAGTTTTAGTTATTCTAGAAGCTCTTTAATGTTTTTTTTTTGAAGTTTCAATGGCAGCCTTAATGTGAAGAGTAATTTATATAATGCAATCGCTTGGGTTTCCAATCGAAAAGTATACTCTTGGAAGTTTTAGTTCATTTTTAATAAGATTCGTACTTTATCTTCAAGCATTAACACAGTGCTTTATCACGAGCTAAGATCAACAAATTTTATAGCATATGCTTTAGCTAACAAAGGGATTAATAGATTGTTTCTTTGGGAAGGGATCATTATGTAATCTGATATATAAGGAACAATGCTCTTGTATCTCTTGTTGCTTTTATTTCATCTCATTATATTTTTTTTCCATTTTTATGGAAGTTTTCGTTACCGATAAAAAAAAAAGTGTAGCCCACATTCTAATTTCTAAAGATAAACATCATATTGGACAAAATTACAAAAGGTAGGCCCCATGTTTTAATTTCTAAAGGTGGGCCCCATATCTTAATTCATAAAGGTGGGTCTTGTGTTGCAATTTCTAAACATGACCCCCATATATAACGATTCTTAAAGGTAGGTCTGCATTGGTAATTTCTAAAGGTGAGCTTAGGGTTGCAAATGAGTATTTGATTATCTAAGTATACAAAGTGTTTGCTTTTGATTTCGATCCAAGCAAATGGGGTTGGAAACTAGACTAGTGTATGTTCCAATTCAAGGATTCTCATCTTAGATCATTATGTTTATAAATTCAATATATATATATAAATAGGGAAATAATCCTACGAGAATTAGTTCTTACTACTTTTTTGTGAGAAGTCTAAGTGGGGCCTTTCTATCACACAATCCAAATATTGTAATACACAAGGACCCACTGATAGTCACGCACCCCAAGTTTTGGTCAATTCTGAATTTACTAGATCGTTGGATCGACTGTGCACCAATCTAAATGGACTATATTTGTGGGCTACAGATGAAGGGGTTAGGGACATGTGATTGGGGCCAAACTTGATATTTGAGGTGGTCCTACATAGATCTTTCCATCTCCCATGGTCCTATTCTCAAATGGGACCCACAAGTAAGCCCCATAAAAAGTTTTCATGGTAGGGGTGTGAGAATACTTCTCATAGGATTAAAGCTCATATGTATAGGTTTCAACAGCCTACATCTACATGGCTTGAGTTATATTTGTATTTGAGAGTCTATTTAAGTGTAATTATATACCATTTAATAGCCATACTTATATATTTAAAAAGTTCATTATAATAATTCACTTCACATCTTATTTCGAATCTGATTCTGAAGTTTTCAGTTGAAAGTTGATTCAGATACAATACATTGGTTTTTTGTTGGTTCAGATATAAGGGCCTGTTTGGATGCACAAAAAAAAAGGGTAATATTTTATAAGATATAATTTTTTAGTTTTTAAAGAAAAAATCTTTGTGCATTTGGTAATCTAAGAAAAATGTAAAAAAAAAGTTCATTTTCTTTAAAAAAGCTCAATATTTTTTCTTACAACTCTCCCATGAAAAATACTTTTTACAATAAAAAAATCTTTCAAAATGAGGGTTACAAAGTAGTAAAGTAAAGTAAAATTTTTCTTCACTAAATCTATTATGATATATTTGTTCATATCTATATATGGTGAAGTAAAGTACAGGTAAATATCACATCTTAGTAAAGGTGAGGGATAATAAAGGTGAGATAAAGTATGTGGTGAGGTAAAATGGAAAACAATCGCAAAGTAGGTTTTTTTTTACTTTACTTTATCTCACTTTTCTATAATTTTATATGGTAATGAAAAAGTGACTTGTAATAAAGTTTGTGGTAGAAAAGTGGGGCTAGACTTTACTTTACCATACAACATTTTCATCTAAACATGGTGAAGGGATACAAGTGTGGTAAAGTAAAATAAAGATTGATGTCACATCATAGTAAAAGGTGAGGTAATGTAAGGTGAGATAAAATATGTGGTGAAGTAAAGTGGAGGAGAGAATTGTAAAGTAGTTGCTTTTTGTATTGACTTTACTACACTTTACCATGATTTTATATATAAAGAAAAGTAGTTAATGGTAGAAAAAATGTGGTAGCTCACTTTAATTTTATGACACTACATTTTTCATCCAAACATGAGAAATTATATATAAATTAAAGTGTTTAATAAGAAATTATTCTAATAATAAACTTTACTAAGATCAATAATATTAGTTTTTTTTATCTTGAATTCTTAATATATATTAAATCTATAGCAACTTCCAAACTATTCAATTTAAAATCTGCAACATTCTTCAAAAGTTGCCAAACAACAAAAATTTCACAATATTTTAATATTACACTATTCTGTTCCATACTATTTATTCTTGTAATATTTAAATCTATAAATATTTTATTCTGTAGACATCCAAACGAATCCTAAATCTATAAACATAAGTTTGATCCTAGATCCACTATGGTTTCACTAGATTCCCTGGGTAGTCTATGTTTTAATTATTAAAGGTGAGCCCATATTACAACTCCTGAAGATGGGTCTCATGTAATTCCTATAGGCTTTATATACAACTTCTAAAGGTGGGCTCATATTATAATTTCTGAATATAAGTCCCATGTTGTTCTAAAGTCCTCAGGTACAGGGCCGGCTTTTTCATTAGGCAAGGAAAGCCCTTGCTTTGAGCCCCAAAAAAAATCCCTAAAAAAAAGGCCTCATAATCTCTAATTAAAGAAACAATGAGGCCTTTCACATTCCAACGGTAACTCCTTTATTCTCTTCCTAAAAGTAGGCTTTTCAGTTTTCACATTTCAACATCACAATCTATCAACTCCTTTATTTCTTCCCTTAAAATCAGGCCTTCCACATTCCAAACGTCATTTTTTCCCTTAAAATCAGGTCTTGCACGTTCTCTCTTTCTCTCTTTCTCTCTTTCTCTCTTCTCTCTTTTCTCTTTCTTTCTGTTATATTTTCTGCCTAAAAAAAAATTTCAGCAATAACTAGGAAAAAAAAACAAGAAGAGAAGGGAGGAACCTTGTCTTTTGAGGTAAGAATATGATTAACTCTTGTTAATTAAGTATATTTGATTTTGGTAGGATTTTATTTGATTTTAGTAGGATTTTATGTTTGGTTGGGATATATTTTCATGAGAAAGGTTGTGGGCTCCTAGCGTAGGTGGACCACTAGATGAGTGATTAGCCCCATAGATTTGGAAGTAGACGCATGGGCAACTATGATAGGTGTGTATTAGATCTCTTGTAAGAGATGGTTGGTTGTTGGCCTATCAAATTCAATTCTTTAAATCAAGATAATGTAGAAATAGAATTTGAGTGATATATCAATAGCTATCTTTAAGAATTAAGAAGGAATGCCCACTATATCTCCAACATGACTGGCCATACTGATGGAAACTGTTTTTACAAATTATTGTTATAGGCTTTTTTTTTTGTTCTTTTGTGATATGTATTTTCATAATATTGTTTAATTCGAATTATAATACAAGTAAACTAGCTAATGAAGGTACTAGAAACTGGAGAAATCTTGGTGTTAAACTTAAGAGTCATGAGACAACTAATGAGCATATTACTAATATGAATACTTGGATAGATTTAGAAATAAGATTGTTAAAAAATAAAACAATTGATAAAAATATGCAAGACCAAATTAACAAAGAAAAATATCATTAGAAAAAAGTATTAATAAGAATTATTGCGGTTGTAAAGAATCTTGGTAAAAATAATTTGGCATTTCGAGGAAAAAATGAAAAGATTTATCAAGAAAATAATGGAAATTTTTTAAGCCTATTGAAATGATTGTAGAATTTGATCCAATAATGAAAGAACATATTCGACGTATTCAACATGATCAAATTCATAACCATTACCTTGGACATAATATATAAAATGAATTGATAAATTTATTAGCAAATGAAATTAAAAGTAAAATTATTAAAAAAATTAAAGAAGCAAAATATTTTTTAGTTATACTTGATTGTACTCCGGATGTAAGCCATCAAGAGCAAATGTCTCTTGTATTACGATGTATAGATATTTCATCAAATCCAATAAAAATAGAAGAATATTTTTTAGAATTTCTAAAAGTAGATGATACCACTAGAAAAGGACTTTTTAATGCAATAATAGATGCGATAAAAAATCTTGAACTTGATATTAATGATGTACGAGAACAAGAAAATGATAATGGATCTAATATGAAAGGAAAACACCAAGGGGTACAAAAAAGACTCTTAGATATAAATCCTAGAGCATTTTACACACCATGTGGTTGCCATAATTTAAATCTAGTACTTTGTGATATGGCCTACTCTTGTCCTAAATCTATATCTTTTTTTGGAGTGCTACAACGTATATATTCATTATTTTCTTCTTCTACAAAACGATGGAAAATTTTACTAGATAATGTACCCGGTTTAACTCTTAAGTCATTATCACAAACACGTTGGAAAAGTCATATTGAAAGTGTTAAAGCAATAAGTTATCAAGCTCCACAAATAAGAGATGCATTGTTGCAACTAGCAGAAATTAGTGAAGATCCTAAAACTAAAAGTGAAGCCACTTGTTTAGCAACATATGAGATTGAAAGTTTTGAGTTTTTGTTGGGCATGACAATTTGGTATGATATATTATTTGCTATTAACTCAGTTAGTAAAAATTTACAATCAAAAGACATGCGTATTGATGTTGCTATAGATCAATTAAAAGGTCTTATTTCTTTTTTTGAAAAATATAGAGAAAATGGATTTACATCTGCTGTGATTACATCTAGAGAGATTGCGGTAGAAATGGAAATAGAACCTATATTTCGTTAATTCATAGAAAAAAGCAGTTTGATGAGAATGTCAATAATGAGACAACACAATCTGCAGAGGAATCGTTTAGAATTGATTATTTTTTATACATAGTAGATCAAGCTATTTCTTCAATTCAAAGTAGGTTTGAACAATTCAAAATATATGAAAATATTTTTGGTGTTCTATTTAATTTTAAAATTTTAAAATCATTAGAAATTGATAGTTTGAAAAAAAAATGTCTTAATCTCGAATGTTCTTTGAAACATGACAATTTTTCTGATATTGATGGTTTAGATTTATTTTCAGGATTAAAAGTTTTAAAAGAAATTTTACAAGTTGAAGAAAACACTCCAATTGACATACTTAATTATATAAAAAGATTAGATTCTTTTCCAAATGCATATATTGCTTATAGAATACTATTGACAATACCTATAACTGTTGCTTCTGCAGAAAGAAGTTTTTCAAAATTAAAATTGATAAAGTCCTACTTAAGATCAACTATGTCACAAGAAAGATTAATTGGATTAGCCATACTATCAATTGAAAAGGACATGTTAGCAAAACTTGAATATAAAAACTTAATTAGTAATTTTGCATCACAAAAAGCGAGGAGAATAAATTTTAAATAAAATATTTATAATAATTTTTAAAAAATAAAAAGGCCTCATTTAGTATTGTCGCTTTAGGCCTCAAATTGTCTGGAGCCGGCCCTGCTCAAGTACAAATTCTAAACGCGAGCCCTTGTAATTAATAAATGTGAGTCCTATGTTCACAATTACAAAAGATGGGCCAAGTTGTCATAATGCAATTTAATTTTCATGAAATTTATTTCAAACATGAATAAAGTAAGGAATTTAGAAATGAAATAAGTCGAAGCATTTTAAAACTCTAGTATTTGGAATTCCCACGCACCCTCCAGGCTCCAACTATTGCTTCTATTTACTCTTCTAAGAAGCATGGTGCCATAAGTTAGCTTATAATTTTCCAATCCCATTCTAGGTTTTTGTGGTTGTCGAGGATATTAATCTACACGAGAATTAGGAATTGGGTGCTCTTTTCCTTTTCGACGCCAACTCTTTGGTGTTAAGAACACTTGCTTTGAGAATGAGTGATAGGCTAATAGCTGAGCTTTTTTTCATGTTTTTTCTGCGAAGGTTTATGAAAAGTAGAATTCAATAGAATTTCCTTAATTCTCCTTTCTCAAAAAGGAAGAACGTATTGTCCATAGTGCTGATGGTGTTGGAATGACCTAGGGATGAAAACAAGTCGGTCTCACATCAGAACCATACTGGAATCAGATCTGGAACTTTTTTGCAAAAGTGGTTCTAATTCTGGTTCCAACTCAAAATTTTTTTACATGGTTTGAGACTCGGCTTCAATAAAAGGACCGGATCTAGGTCTAGAACCAGCTCCAACTTTTCGGTCTTTATTCTTTAGTTTTTAAAAAAAATAGTGACATCCTTCAACCTATCGCAGTTGTTATGCATTCATCGTACGTGAGTGGACTCATCTAAAAGTTCACATGATTTTGAAGTTCAAGTCGGTTGGGAGAGCTACATGTGAAATTTTGGATGATGTAGTGGACCACTCACAGTGAAGGTGTAACAACTGCCAAACTCAAAATCAAAGGAAATCTTTCAACCCAACAACAGTGCATCAAGTCCACCTTCCATAACATATAAATTCCAACATCTTTAGAACCACTATATAGGTTGTTATATGAAATTTTTTGCATTAGCCTATACACAATCAAGAACCACACCTTAAAATGCACATCCAAAGTTTTTAAGTTCCGGTTTCACGGGTCAAAACTTATATGGATCTAAACCCGAACCCATTTAGCAATTGGAACCTAACCTATTTACCAATCAAACCTAAAATAGGTTGTAGACCCAATTTCTGATGGATTGTTGGGTAGTCAAAGAATGGGGTATCCGTTTGCAGTCCATGGTAGGACTGGATGAACGTGTTTTGCGAGTTTGTGAATAATTATAATAGTAAAAAAAAGCCCATGTAATGGTGACTTACTACAAATGTAACCTACTCAGTAATTTTTCAAAACGGTGATAGCACCCTATAAATTATTTAAGTTTCTAATTATGTAACGGGAAGAAAGATGATATTTCAATTTCATGTACGCTCTCTTACATCATATGATTATAAATGGAAAGCTTAGAAGGTGGCATAGAGGGGAAAGAGTTTAAAAGGAAAAATAAGTACTCTCTTGTCTCTTGAAAGCTTCTCACATATGGGATGGAGTGGGAGTGCGGGACTCACAAAAAGGTGACAAACAAAATAAATAAAAAGTCCTTGTGAGTTAGATGACGATTGCAATATATCCATCATCTATTGTCTTTCTACGTTATACCACCTTTTCCCTTTATTTACAGCAACTTCTCATACCTCTCTGATAAAAAAATTTCCCACACTCCAACCTAACCAATTCCCACAAAAATGGTAAGCACAATAGGAGGAAAGAGAGCTAACCCCATTTGGGTTTTCTAGCCATTCAATGTTGACCCTTTGATTGGTTGGCCAGATAAGGGGAATATGGAAATGAAAGGGAAACAAACAGCTATAGAATATTGCCACGCATCCAAGGGCTAGGATCCTGGTCCGGGTGGGGCCTACCAAATTAGGGGTGTTGTCAACCAGTGTACAGACCTGGGTGCTTGGGATGACGGGTCTCACCCATGACCGAAGGCTCCAGAATTGAATAGAAAACCAAACTCCGAACTTAGGAGTTAGGAACTTTTTTGGACTTTTCCAATTGGAGACGGGTTCAAGTCAACATTTGGGAAATTTTAGGAGTAAACAGTCAACTAAAATAAATAATTTAAAAAAAAAGAGTGAGATAAGGAACACCACTTTAATACTTTTCTTAATCTCGCACAATGCAAGTGGACTAATTGAAAAGCCTCTGATCCCCAAGATGCAGTGCCTCTAACAGGTACACCAGGGAGACACTGTTCAAAGTTTGCCCAATACGAAGACAACAGTAAAAATTCATACGAGGGTGATTGGTAGAAATCAAGTTCTTTATATTTTGGTTCACGCTAACAAACCAACTGAAATGTACTCATGTAGAACATGAATGATTGTCTCCAGGAGACACTTGAAGGGTCACAACTTCCACAAAATTTATAGATACTATATATAATTTAAATCAAGTTATGTTTAAGAACATGCCCTTTAGAAATAATTACTACTTATTATGAAAAGGCACTTGATGCGCCTTTTCACAAGAGAATAAATAAACTGAGTGCGGAATCGAGATTTTCTTAGGAGACAAGTATAGTCGACTAACAATAGTATAGCTGAAAATTTTTTTTAAATAGGGATCAATGATATTTATATAATTATTGATTTTTTTTAGTTATCATTAAAAAAATATTTATCGTTTATAAATTTTTATTAATATTTGAAATTCCTAAATTTGAATTTTCATTTATATTTTAAAAATACAATTTCTCAAAACTTTAGAGACAGTTAATGTAAAAAAAATAGTAGGGCTAGCTATAATGAATTCAAAATGCTCAAAATAATGATTTACCATTTCTTTTATAATTGAGAGTTGCATCTCACTCTAATGAAATTAGGACCTATCCGGTTGATCACATGTTAAGCACTAATATCCATTAATCCATGTCATAAAAAAGTGAAGAATTAAGGTGTAATATCAATGCTATTTAGCATACATGGCTTGTTTTTTTAAGTGGACTTTTTCCAAATTTTTCTCAAATGGGGTTGGTCTCACCATAAATTTGAGCACCTGATATTTGAAATATAGGCTTAAAATGGTGGGATCAACGCATATCTAAATCTAAGGATGGATAACCAAGGTACCCAAATCCAACTATCTCAAAGTGCTGTGATTATGTGAAGGAGGAATACCTCTTATGGAGACTTCCAGTTTTGGAGAATAAGGGAAAGAGGGATTTGCTTATTTAAACTTAGAGATACTTTCCAAATCAACAAAAGACAAGATTGATCTCAAAATTTTTCCGATTCCCTCCTTCTATGAATGAAAAAATATAGATGAAGAGGGGCAAATATGCAATGGATCAAAACCACCTTAAAATTTTTCAAACCTTGTCCCCTGTGATCTCACAAACTAGAGACAGCCTTTCTGGGATTCTTCCCACCATATTCCATTTCCACTCTACTACATCTGCAGGAATTTAAAGTCTTTCCCTTGGTAAGGTTCACGTAAAAGTTCCTTGCAATCGAACAGGCTCTTAATGAGTAACTTTATAGTCTGCAAATATAATTGACCGGTCATAAAACTACTGTAATTCAAATTTATAAACGTTTGGAACTAAAGGACATGTCATTAAATAAACTTTCTATTTTTCCATTTCCACCGTTTAAGTCTTCGACTAGGCGAATGACTATAAGCCAGTTTTCTTAGTGGAAATTGGTAATACAAAAGATTTCTAGATTCTTGAAATGTCTGTCAAACAGGCATTTTGTTGTCACCTAATGATTCCCTCATTGATGCCTAATTTATAGCTTTCAGGTAGAGGCCCCACCTATGATCAATCAAACTAGTCATGGTTGGATTTTATTACAATAGCCACTAAACTTTGTTGACAGGGGTGTACCATATCAGGCCAGTTCAAAGCTTAAGTAAGTCCGGCCCATTTAGTAAGCAGGCCTAAATTGAGGCTAAAATAGCCCTTGAGATAGGAAATCATGCCAAGCATCTACCCCTTTACAAAATATGAAAATCATATTATTTTAAATAAGTTCTAGGTACCTTTAAGCAGATCACATAGGTCCAAGCTCGTACTTTCAGCAATCGGGTAAGAAAATTAGATCCAGTTACAGGTTACCGCATAAAAACAAAGCCAAGTCCAACCCTATGCAGGCTCTCCGGCCAACCTGGCCTATGAGCACCTCTAGTTGTTGACCTATAGTTAAGGGCCAGCAAAGCCACATTATAAAAACTATCCATCCTATTACCTCTCTTGAATTTCACGCATTTCAGTGGGCCCATGGACGTGTATTTAGGTGTTGTTTAATGTGCTCTACCTTAATACAAAGCTCGAAACAAAACCCATATCTTTAAATTGGAAGGCAATGAGCGTAAAATGGATACACATCCTCCACTGTTTCTGATTACATCGCTCGCCCCTACTTTTCAAATAAAACATGTGATAAGAATGTGGGTAGCCCAACCAGATAAAGAGTGATTTTGGGATTTATTAGACTTTGATGGCCTTAGATTGGAAAACAATTTAAAAATCATAGATCCCTCTATCCAACCAATAAGGGTCTGTTTGTTTACATTGGTATACATAGAAATTGAATACATATATTTCACACAACAAGTGATTCAAAATGAAGATGAAAGGTGAAATTTCAACATTAACTAACCATTCCTAAGATATGAATCAAAAGAAGATGATAAATGAATATGCAGCCACCACGTAGTAATATGAAGGTTTTATCTACATCTCAACCTTATATTTTTAAATCACATAATATCCATCAAACCTCATCTCTCATATAATCCTTTAATTGATTTATTTCATATGTATTCAATTTGTATGTATGAATTTCAGAGTTGTAGGTAGCTCAACTGGCTTGGGGTCATGGTTTCCCTTCGAAAATTATAGGTTCGAGCTACGCTACTGTACTGGTCATTAAAAATTTTAGTCGGTTGCCTGACTACTCTAGGCCCCAAGGAATTAATTCGGCACAAAGGATTGGGAGTTGGGACACCCTCCATTAAAAGAAAAAGTCCGTATGTATAAATTCAATTTATATGTATTTTAATGCAAACAAATGGGTCTATAAATTCAATTTATATGCATTTTAATGCAAACAAATGGGTCTCAAAGGCACATTTGGGTATTATGTATGATATTAAAAAAAAAAGACGTAAAATGTGAAAAACATTCTCTACAACTGCAATAAGTCTAATATTTTGTGGAAAATAAAGATACATTTAATTAAAAAAAATAATCCTGTGAGAACTAGTTCTCACTACTTTTTTTTTTAAAGTCTAGATGAGATCTATAATCACCCAATCCAAATATTACAATATACAGAGATTTGCCTAATAATCGCATGTTTCAAGTTTTGGTCAAATTCGAATTTACTTGAACGTTGAATTGGCTGTGCACCAATCCAAATGTGAATTGAATTTTTGAGCCACGAACGAAGATGTTAAGGACATATGATTAAAGTCAAATTTAATATTTGAGATGATCCTATATAAATATTTTCATTTACTTGATTTCATCTCTAAATGAAATTGGCAACTGAAGCCCATAAAAAGCTTTTACGTTGGGTGTGAAATAATGCTTCCCATTCAATTAAAGCCCTTAGTCAATTGATGGACCATCTCCTTACTCTCTGTTATTTCCAAAGGACAGTACGTCAGGATTCAGCGCAGAGCTGAGTGATCTCAATACATACGGTGATTCATGAGACAACCGATATGACATAAAGACAGATGCCTTTCTCCTGTGAACGTTGTCAACATGGCAGTAGAATGTGGTGGGGCCTCCTTTTATTATTCAAGAAGGAAATATATCTGTCCATATGGTGACTTGAACGGCGTGATGGCTAAATTAAGGCTTGGTCGTGGAGGTCTAAGTACGTACCCATTTCTTTCAAGAACATAAGCTGCTTTCAGAAATCAGAATGGACAAGGGCCATGACTCATGAGTCCTGCTCGTCAAATAAACGAAATATTTGACATCAAGATATCTACAAAAGTTAAAATTCATTGGACTTTTCCACCGGTATGATCTCAAGTGGGGTAGAATCAAATTAAAATCTTGATAAATTTAGGCTGTCACCAACAATAAAAATATTGGTGGCATTCAATGCACCTTGTTTTTGTTTTTAGCTGGTTCACAAAGATCCTATCACGCAGAGCCCCACAAACTCAGATTATACAATAATAGCTTTTTGTTGTGAAAAGTTTAGAGAATACGTGTTTTTTTAACCTGTAACCACAAGTTGCAGCAACCATTTGATACTTCCTTTTCATTTTTGGTAACTAACCATTTTCAACTTAACATGGCGAACAAACGAGGTAAGGATCCACTATCAAATAACAAATGGATGGTTTACAATGGTTTAAAATAATTGGCTTTAATTTTGCCTATAACAATCTAGTTTCAGTGGTCATCATTATTGTTATTCATTTCTTTCCTGAAGTTTGGTTTAAGTTAAACTATGGTTTAAATAATGGGCTTTTTTCTGTTGTTGCCACAGGGGCGTTATTTTAGCCTACAACAAACTACTTTGCATCTAATTCAAATAGAAAATATTTCTACTAAGCATGGCATTTCTACTTTGCATCATGATGACTAATTTCAGTAGTCATCATGATTGGTCTCAATCCTGTGACTTTCTTTTGTTAGAGGTACATTTATTTTAAATAGAGCAATAATATAAATAGAGTAATAATATAAATGTACAAATGCTTCACGTATATGAAATGAGAAGAAGCTGCGGACCAGTAGTTGAGATGTGGGGCACGGCTCACTCACTTGGCATGACAACTAGGGGGTTAATTAGAGGTTTGAAAGGTAGATGGCAATGAATTGCATTTGGGTATACCTCTGGTGACAGTCATCGTGACACATACCTGCTTCATTGCTCACATGACTCAGATTATGTTCAACCTCACCCCTTGTGGGTCCAGGATATGTGATACAAATCTGCCATCTAACAGGTACAAGGCAGGTAATAACTGCCTCTTGCCCCAGTGGTAAGAAGTTTGCTTCTTACTAATCTGGCAAGGGTTTAAATCTCGCCAAAAACATTTTCTCGCCTGATGACTAATTACCTCATCCAAAGTCCTTTTCCCTCACCCGAAGTATCTCCCTTCACCCGAGAGCTCCCTCACCAAAGGATTAGGAACCCCAACCCCCCTAAGGCTGGGAGGTACAAGACGGGTTGGATTTAATGCTTAAAACAGATTTTATGATATTAAAAGGTTTTTTTTTGGCAAGAGGACCTATTTTGTGCACTACTAATTGTGGGGTTCTCTTCATGCAGATGCCATTTAAAGGAACTTTTTCCGTAAAATCATCAAAAAAAAATATTCTTTTTTGTACATAATATTTCATTAGTAAAAATATAAATGGTCCAACACAGGGTGAGGTGTAGAAGCCAAAAACTCGAACTAAACTCAGGTCAAAATTTGATAACACCATATCAGCCTTGAACCGGACAATAGTCATCACCCATTTAATTCAATCAATGTCATCGCTGTTTGAAACATCCCCATGCGACCTGCATACATGTGTGCAAATAAATGGAAATCATCCTATCAAAGGAGCTATGGTTTTAAAGGGCTTTAAAATTTTCCAAATTCAAGAGCTTATACAGTTAGATGATGCCAAATTTTACATGATCAATTGGAAAACCTACACAACCTGCAGGATGACTGTCAAAATTAGATTAGCTCTCATTTAAACAAGTAAAAGAATGCGAAGGGCTTTAAGTGATTGGAAGGTTGGTGGTCCATAGGCTGTAATATTCTTTCATTACAGACTCCAGAGTAACAGCAGTATCTATTGTTTTTGGAACATTGTAAGGTCTATTTGATAGAAAGAATTTAGAATGATTCGTGTGGAAAAGTATTCCATATTGCAGTTCAAATAATATTACTTTAATGCGGCAAAAAATAAAAGCAATCAACCATATAAAGAAGGTTACACAATATTTAATTTAACGTGAAAACCCAAACAAAAAAAAAAACCTCACGAGCCTAAAGTGGATTAAATCAAATACTAACTTCTATAGTTATAAGATATACTCACAACCCTATGGTCAATTCCGCGATACAAGCCATTGTAATTATTTTTGCAAGATTCCCTTGACACGCAATCCACCCATGCCCTATTATTGTTTTGATCACCACATTAAACAAATTTCTTTCGCAAAACAATAATCTTATATGAAAATGTAGAAACCATAGATTTAGAACTCAAGCTCAGCACAACTCTACAATAGAAGTTCTAAATGGAATCTCCAATATTAAATCTCAACTCAGATTATGGAGATGGACACCTTAGGGTTGAGAAAAACATCATTTTTATAATCCACAATTTGTGCCTCCTCATTAAGACAGCCCTTATAGAAACCAACTTATTAATGCTAGCATAAATAGAAAATAATTCCGCATAAGGTTGATAGATTTTTGTACGCTATCCGATCGATCAGATACCTTATCTGATTGATCGGGTATTAATTCGATCAATCGGGTATTTATTATGTTTGGGTACTAAATTCGGATTTTGCCTAGTTTTTTCTTGATTTATTTTTTTCAGCTCTTCTAGAGATTCAAACCATAGTCTATCATCAAAGAATCTAAATTACAGCTCAATGGACTTAGAGTTTTGTCCAACATATGAATTAGCAAATATGTAAAAATACTAAAAAATTTGAAATTTTCTAGTTGGAGATCCAAACCTTCAACTTGTCAAAACTCTTTTTCCATCTTCCACAAATCGCAATATTTCAAAAGCAATTTAAAGCTTCAGAATCAAAAGCATTTTATGATAAACTTCATTTAATTTACTATAAATGGTTTTTTAAATTATTTACAAAACACATAATTTGAAGAGTTGAATGATATGTGATTTGAAAATATTTAGATTTTCTAGAGTAAAATCACACTACTGAAACTCCCAATAGATTTTGAAAGAAAAAAAATGATATTTTCTAAAACTTTTATCAAAATAATGTTTCCAATTAAAAAGGATTATCTAGACTGAAACAATAAAGATGTGTTCATGCAAGAGAGAAATCCTTCATTTCCATCAAAAGGAAATCAATTCATTTTTGTTTTCTTTTGCATTAAGAAAATGTGTTGTACTAAACAATCCAATAGTAAGGTAATAACAAAAAGAAGACTCATAGACCAACTTGATGCCTTTTTTTTTGGCTTTGACAAAAGGCTGTCGTATGAAACTTGAGTCTCCCTTGCGTTACCGCCTTTAGTTTCGCTATGTTTTGCATTTCTGGTAAGACTTTGTTTCGTTAGGTTGATTCTTAGAAAGGCCGAAAGTGACACGACCTCAGATATTTTCGAGACACGACGCCGACGACTGTGTCTGAAGGTAACGTAACAAAGTTCTTGTTCCTGTGCACTTCGAGTGTTCAACCCTTATTCATTTTGATATATCCCCAGTTGCCAGAATAAGAGACGACCCACATGCACATGCGTCATCTTCACTGAATGAAATCTGCACTGCTTCTTTCTGCCTCTTGCCATTTTACTGCTTAGAAGATTTCACCAAATCGAACTGTGGCAGCAGTCAAAACTAACGCAGAATCATTTCCTTTTATAGGGTCCAAAAAGCCCTGTTTTGGATGTTGTAGATGCACGTACAGGCACGACAGTGTCGATTTCTTACTAATAATGTCTTGAGACTTTTGAACCTTTGTTCGGTCTAGAGTCTACAGTCTGGAGACAACTCACACGTCGGCCAATAACTCTATTTAGCTAGACTAGAATTGATTAGTAAGGCAAAGAAGTGGTGATAGGTTGACCCGGTTGCACCTTTTTGATAGTGCTCTGTTTTGGTGTAGGATAGATAGCTTGGATAAGGACCCGGAAAACTTTCCTTTAAAGGGTCCGTTCGGTAAAATATAAATAAATACATAAATAAACTTTTTTTTAGGGAGGCCATATGTTAAAAAAAAATACACTATATTTAAGAATACAAATTTGGGGAGCACAGCCTCCTCTGCCCCCTCTAGTTCCAGCCATGTATGTTGCATGTCCAGTGGACATTAAGAATGGGGTGAGGGAAATATCACTATGGTGGTTTGATATTTCTCCGGTTCAATTTTTAAAGATCAAGTTTCAATTTTGATTGAGTCCATTTTTTTAAGGACTTTCTTGGTAAAAACTCCTAACGCCGCTTTTAAATCTGAAAAGTATTTTTTTAGCTTCCAAAGATTTTTTTTTTCATTCATCTAAAAAGTATTGCCGATCCTGTTTAACTGGATGCAACGATCTTGGTATTTATATTTTTAATTAGAAATTTTTAGTATAGTTGAGATCCAATGGTCCAATTAAGATCCTTAATTGAACAGACCCATAGAGTCATTCATCTGTATGATGTGGAGATCTGATCTTTGATCGGGTGGTGGGCTACATGGATCCGATTTGAAAACAAAAAAAAAAAAATTTTCCTCTTGGTATCGAAGTCGACAAAGCAGAAATAGAGGAGGTATGGGGTTCGATTCCGCAAGAGGAACAAGAAGAACAGTGGATCCAAGCTTCTGTGGATTCTCTGATTTGCAGGTGATCGTTGGGGTTTGGCTATTGGAACCAGAGAATGAGCAATCTGGGTTGCAGATCTCAGGAACACCAGAAATCGCCCAGTTTTCAAAACTGGAGAAGAAAGAGGCAGATGCCTCTGCATCTCGTCGCTACCCATCACCGGAGAAAGAGCACCACACCGAAACCGCAACAGGGCCTGCAGTCACCGTCTGCTTGTCGTCGCCGAACATTGCACAGACAGTAGAGGAAATTGCCACCACCGCCACAGTGCACCTTCATTGCTGCCATCGCCAGTTCCTGATTACATCATCGCCGGTCAAGAAGAAAGGAGCAAAGGTCAAAAGCAAAGTTCAGCCTCGGAAGAGGTGGGGATTTGATCGGAAAGAAAGGGAATTAAGGTTCGGAGAAAAACAGAGAGGAAGAAGAAGAAAGTTAGGGTGAAATGTAGGGTTTTGCAGAGATTGCTTGAAATGTGGGAATTGGCGCTGTCGGAGAAAAACAAAATAAGTATTTAAAAAAACATATTTTTATGGGTATTTGTGGATATTTTAAGGACTTATTAATCCAAAAGAGCCTCATTAAGATGAAAATCACGATTTTAGGCATTTAAGATTCATTGTAATATTTCTCACCATAATTTACTTAAAAATCATCATTCACAAATTCATGCAACCTGTCATGTTAGGAATTCTATTTTTGGAAAATTTGCCAAATGTGTTTCTCTCGTGAAATGAATTAATTTTTCATCATCATTAGTTTAATCAAGTCAAATCAAGCATAATATGTGCATTTATCTTATCATCTCATGAGAGTTAAACCCGCAGTCTTGCATTTGTGAATTAAGAGTACAATTATCTTTTTACATGAAATTCACTTTTTTGAATTGTAGGAAATTATGAATTGGGTCCACAACATAGATTAAGGCAAGAATTGCATTTCTGAAGAAAAGATGGAAATAAAAGAAAAGAAGAAGAAGAATATTGAAGAAAATTAGGAAATTACATCAAGTGGACCTCACACATGCACATGAGCATGTGCCCACATGTGTGGGACGTCCAAGAGGGCCCACTTCTTTTCAAGATTTATTTCACATTATCTTTAAAGATAATTCAATATTTTTTATGAAAATCTCCAAGCAATTTCAAAAAAAAAAAAAAAAGGGAGGGTCAATGGTGGAGATTCTTTACACATAGGGAGAATGGCTCAAGTTGGAGGACTGCATACACATAGTAAACATCCACATGAAAGTTGACTTGGGATTATAGTTAAAAAATTTGTGATCTTTATCTCCAAATATCTCTTAAAATTCTCAAAGAGGAAAGGAAAGAGAATTTTTCAAGGAAAGAAAGTGTGTGTGGCAAAAAAATTTTCAAAGGTTAGCAAGCTATTATTTCTTAATTTATGCAAATTTGGTAGAGATGTCTTTCTAAAAATAGATATTTGCTAGCAAGGAAGAAGGGAGTAAATAAGACAAGTTGGGCCTAAAAAATTTATCAATACAAGTACTTTTTGGATGCTCATACTATGAAAGAAAAGACCCCCTCTCTAGCCAAATTCCTCCACTCTCTCCATCCCTCTCTCCTCTCCATAGTTTCTCTTTCCTCGAGAAGGCTCTCTCCAACTTGAAGTATTATTTAGAAAAGGATCTTTCATCCTAATATGTAATTATTACTATTCTAATTTATTATTCTCTTTTGTAAAAAAAATTGCATTATAGTAAAAGCGTTTTCTTTCTTTTTTTCAAATTTTCTTTCCTGTACTTGGGTTATTGGTTCTTGTTTTGTGTTTTTCTTGTTAGTGTTTGGATTGACGAATCAAAGGTCAAGCTTGATTCAAATTATGAACCCGCTTAAAATAGAATTTTGAAAGAAAATAACTCACTTCCACACTTTTAAATTCATGTTTTACACACATTTAAATTCACGCACAATCCACACATTTAAATTCCTTGTTATTCTACACATTTAGTCTCTTGCAATCCAAACATTTGAATTTCTACGATATTTCTATTTTCTTTTGATTCAATGTTCATGATAATTTTTAGTTTAGTTTATGCATAGTTTAGTGGCTGGACATGTTTATCATTGCACGCATTAAAGTTTATAAAAGTTTCCATGTGTTTAAGCGGCTGGAAATCTCACTTTTAGATTTGAAATTAAAGTGGACAAATCAGATTTAATGTTTCATGTGTGGCTTTCAAAGTAGTTTGTGTTTTGGTAACTTTGAATCTCTAAAATCAGTTTGTGATTGAGTTGCTAAATTTAAGACTTGTTTTAAGACAAATTAGGAATAAGAATTAAGGACTTAAATACAACAAGAAATCATGATTTGAATGGTGGAATTCAGATAAACACAATGCTGTAAAACAGTTTACTGCACAGCTACAGTAGAATTTCATGACTGTTTTCTTCAAAAAAAAGTTTGCGATTGGAAACCTAACCATATGACATTATTTTTCCTTGAAATTCGGAGAAAATAAACATTAATGAAGGATTCTCGAACCCCAGAATTTCATATTAAAAGGATTTCAGAAAGCATAATTTTCTTTTTTCACTTCCTTTTTTTGTTAGATTCATGCATTAGTTGAGTGTGTTCTCTTCATTAAATTTAGTTTTAGGTTGCTTTAGATTAGGGTCATATTTTATAAAAGTTTGAATCTCATATAGAAACTTGGCATTAGGAAATTTGTCATGGCATACACTGCATAGTTCTACTAATTTTACCAACTTTGTTAATTTAAAAAAGTTCCAAAACTAGATTACTAACTTGATTTGGTTTGATAACTTAGGAAAGTTTAAAACTTGTGTTTGTTTTAGTTTCTAACTTTTGTTTAATTTTACTTTTAGAAAGTTTTTTATTTTTGAAAGTTTTAACCTATGTTCTAATTTTGCAGCAACTTCAGGTTTTTTTAGGAAGTTTTAGATTTAAATCTTCTAGATTAGAAAGTTTTCTTTATTTGGTTTATAATTAATTCTTTTAATTGAAGTAAGAATGTTTGTAATTTATTAGTTTTTTAATTATGCTAGTTTTAGATTTTTTATTTAGGGCATGTACAAGTTGAAAATACCTTAAAAACATTGCTTCTTGTAGATCGATCAGCTCTCACCAATTTATTACCACATCGCAGTTCTGCACTTGGAACTCACGATCAACACAACAGATCTGGTCATCTTCATCTGCTGTGTCAAATTCGATACTTTGAGGGAAAATTTTGGATTTTTTTCAAATTAGTGATAGGTCCATGTAGTCTACTCGATCAAAAATCAAATCCCCACATCATGTAAGGCACTGATGGACAACCCTATGAGTGGGTCTCCCTAAGAAACCATTTGATCACAATCACACTAAAGTCTTCAATTGAAAATATAGATACCCAGAGGATTTCATCTATATTAAAGAGGAACAAAGTTGTATTGAATTCGACACTAGTATAAAAACCCGATGTCGGATTGGCGCTATTTTTTAGATACATAAAAAATAAGAAATAAAAAAATAAAAAAAACCCAAAGTGATCGATCCATTGGGAAGTTAAAATACTAAGGGACTTCTTTTAGTTCAAGGGTTATCTAAGAGGTTTTTACCAGTAAAATTCTCTTTTTTTTTGGATAATTGAGTCATTAGTTAACAGTCAATATTTTTAATTGTCAAACTTATAACAATAAGTAGGTTAGTGTAAGTGCCTTGAAGTTGGACCTGTCCAAGGAGGTCGTTAAAAAAAGTATAAATAGATAAACGCAAGCTGATGGAACATAAAATTATATCATTTGCAAATAACTTCGAGATGTCCAAAGGAACATGTTTTAGGAGTCGTCCAGACATCGGTTAATAAAATTGGAACGATAAAGAGAAGATATTTGAAGGACTTGGTGCTTAGTGACGAAGTAACTAACAACCATCACTCAAGAAAAGTTCCTACCAACAGATAAAGCAAGAAGCTGAAGAATCAGTCATTCCCAAATGGGGTCACCTGAAAACCGCCAACTCAACGACAAACGTAAGAAAAGGCCATTAGTACAAACAAGATTCTCATTGGAGCTCTCCACTGCCGTTAGTGTTTGTCATCTATTTCCCCTTCTCCTTTTTGAGTTAGTCTGGGAGTCCCAGACAAGGAACCAAACAAATATGGAAATAGGAAAGATGCGGATTTGGTGTTTAAAAAAAAAGATTTGTTTTGTTTTCACGTCTTGCTGCTGCCTTTCCTGTCATATATCAACCGTACAATACAGGCTGTGGGATAAAAAATGGACTGACAGATGCCAAAATAGTTGCAGAAAAAAGGAAAGAAACAATGGACTATAGATGAATCAATTGATTACATGGTAAAGCAGAGCCCAAAAACACAAATTATCAAGGGTCAGGTGGGTCTCATGAGAGAATGCAACCCCTTCAGCTGCAGCCAACTGGGCTGTTTCATTATCTGGGATGGGAATCCTGATGATGCTGCAGAGCCAGAGGTCACAAACAGTTGGGGAGTAGCAGCAGTAGACGCAGCCCAATCACTACTGGCCCTACCCCAATTCCATTGCCTTTGCTGTGTCGGGTTTTGTTCTCCTGTGGATAGTGATAATACACCAACCCCGCCATTTCTCCCTACAAATTCGCCTGTCGGCAACTGTACAGAACCAATGTTTCCCGTAGGCTGTGAAATCTGGTTGGAATTGTGTAATTGGGTTCGCAGGTTTTGATGCGATAAGGTCGCCGCCTGTGACCAAATGGGGGCCATCGGCCTTCCCACTGTACAACTGGAAGGATTGAATTGCTGCAACATGGTGATGGAGGTGTGGCCAAAGGGCCGAGGATTGTTAGTCTCACCCCACCACTCTGGATCCTGTCTCTGAGAATTGGTGCTGAGCAGTTGTAATGTCCCATCAAACTGAGATAGAAAGAAGAATTCGAGCATTTAGTGTTGGTTTCAGTTAAAATTGAATTACCATGGATAGGAATAATATTCTTGTTGTGAGTGCTATACCCTTGATTTGATTGCCCGGCCACCCATCCTCAAATCGAGCTCCATTGCCACTTGTGGTTGCTGATTCGACGCGCTCAATCTCTCCTCATCCACCGACCTTAAATTGTTGGATTTGGAGGCCAAACTACCAAGGCTCAAGTCCAGGTTGTGGTCTGCATTGCTACCTGGTTGATGGTTTGTATAAGAAGAAGAAATGTAGACACTTCAATATACAAGTTTGTACAAAAGAAATCTTACTCATATTCAACTCATTCTCATATATACTGGGATCGAAATTGGTAACTGCATCTCTTCCATTGTATTTAATTGTTGCCTTATCGTAAGCTCTGCAGAAGGTCATACAAGTTGGGAGATCAATAATACCAAAATAAGCTGGAATTAGCAAAGGGTATGATTAAATTCTGCCACAGCAATACCTGGCTGCCTCAATCTCGGAATCAAAAAGGCCCAAGTAGACATATCTGTTCAATGAACACATGGAAGTAATTCGGTGAAATCAAGCACTTGCTACAAAGAACCATCCAAGTGACTAAAACCAGTAGAATTAAATGCATATGGAGATAAAGCAGCTGTAGTAGAGAAAACTATGCTTTAAGAATAAAGAAAAGCTAATTGGGCCATGAAAAAAAAGGGGAGGAGAGAGAGAGAGAGAGAGAGAGAGAGAGAGAGAGAGTACTTCTTCCCCAATAACTGGCCCATTCTAGCTTCCCATCTGCCACACTTGTGCAAGGTCACCCCTCTAAATTTAGAGCTTCCCCTTGGAAATCCGGTACTTTGTCGTCGAAGAACATGAACAAATTCCTCCTTGGTTAGATTACTCATCTGTCACAACCCCACATACCCAATGTTCTAATTTAATAGATAGTTTACTTACAAATCATTAAATAAAAATAGAAAAATAATAAGAGGCTAAATTCTCTTCCTCTCTCTCTCTCTCTCTCTCTCTCTCTCTCTCTCTCTCTCTCTCTCACCTGTTTCAGATCATCCTCATAATCATCCAGGCTAAAATTGATATCGGCACCCGCTCCCCGGAACTTGATTGCAGCTCTGTCATAAGCACTGAAACAAGAAGTTTCCCATTTTCAACCCCATCAACATCTATAGAAAGAGGAATTACATCAAGGGATCTAAAATTCTAAATCCCCCAGTGAAAAAACATAAGAAGAAATGGTCAGGAGATGAAGATTACCGGGCAGCTAAATGTGCTGTGTCAAATCCACCTAAACAAATCATATTAGAGACACAGTTGAAAAGATCAGTAATTAAAGAGAGAGCTTGCATTACAAAAACCCATTAAAAACAGAAAGACCCATCTGACATTTCACCAAAATACCCACCCAAATAAACCTGCTTTCCACAATCCCTGTACCAAAGGAAAGAAGGTGTTTTCAGAAGAAGATTGCAGAGAACTGAAGAAAAAGTTGGAAACTTTGAAATCGAAAACGAGAAATTACAAACCATATATGGGACTCCCATCGACCGGTTCTCCGGTAGAAGGTGACACCGCGGTACTGAGAGCTTCTCGACCTGGGTCCCCGGCGGCTCTTCTTGATCGGCGGGGAAACGTCAGCGGCCAACTTTCCGGCCGCCCCCGGCTCCGTCTGGCATAATCTCACACCAGCCCAGTGTGGGAGGGGAAGTGGGGGGCCATCGTTCTCCGCCGGAAAGAACTGCCGGGTGACGACGGCCTCCCCCGAGTCGTTTTCTCCGTCGCCGTTAACGAAGAAGCCGAAGATCTTGCAGCTACTGCTCTTCCGTTCTCTCCCGTCTTCGTCAGAGGCTTCCAAAACGATAGCAGAAGAAGTGGAATTGTCGTTGGAGGAGGATCCGGGAGGAAGCCTTTTGTCCATGTCATCGTCTGCGTCGAGAGAGGATTTCTTATGAGAGAGACGGACACCTGGGTCTTCTCTTCTCTGGTTGGGTGAGTCGTTGGGATCCCACATCTTGTGTTTCTTCTTCTTAGATTTTTTTCTTTCTTTCTGTTGATTTTGGGTGAGAGAGGATTTGGTGGGAAATTCTCTTTTTTTCTGTCGTTAGAGATGAGAGATATCAGTGATCATACGTAAGAAGGGAATTTTTGGGTGCTTCTTGTGGTTGATTGTGATGGAAAAGCTCTTGGAGAGTTGCTCTTCTGTAACAAAACCTGGTACATAAAAAAGGAGGAAGGGTGAAGAAAGATGTGCCTATAAACGCACTTGCCATTATGTCCATTGCTGTACAGTTGAAGATTGTGACAGTACTTAATAGTTGACAGTCTCTCTCTTTCTCTCTCTCTCTCTCTCTCTATACGACATATTATGCCTTGTTCACTGCTCACTCTTCATATAAGCAAAATGCTGAGCTAGAATGAGCATCTACAGCGGCCTCATCTAGTGAAAATATGGGCTCATCAAAATGAGCCGGCTCTATGTAATATCATATTTTACTTCCATGGTACTTGGTCTCACCTTAAAATTAATTATTTGGTAAAAATCCCGATTGATACAATCTTACAAGTCTCTATAATGATGTTTTTACCAAATGGTCAATCTCATGTTGGGTCAAATTCTTATTTAAGAAAAATTTAGAGATAATCCATGAACTTTAGGATGTTTATTTTGAACACTTAATTCTTTTCATAGGTGAATCCCTCGGTAGAGTTGCACTTGGACTTAGAGGATTTCAATTGAGTCGGGGCCAGCTCAGAGTTCCATGTTAGACTTGATAAAAATTGTGCTATTTTACTTGCTTCATAACTCTAGACTGCAGTAAGGAAGATTTAGGGAATGGTTGTTTAAATTAAAATGTATAGTATTTGAATTCATAGAATCTTTACCCTATTTAGCTAACAATGAAGATCAGAAGTTGATTTCCAAAGATGAGAATGGAATAAGCTTTCCTTTCATAGGAATATAATAAAAGAAAAATGCAAAAATAATTACGAGTGTGCATTTCTCATCTTTCTTTAATTTTATTTTCATTTTGATGCTTAATTTTTAGAATTCGCATTTTTCTTCATTTTTGACTACTTATAATATAAATCCTATGTATTGTGATGCAAAAAATAGGTCTTTGAAGACATGTCAATCATCATCACAGAGGATAATGTAATTTAACTTTGGCTTTCAATTCTTTAAGGTCAGTGCTTAGAGATCCATTGAATACATTGTTACAATTTCATTTGTGGGCTTTCATCGGATTGGAACGTAGGATATCACATATGAGCTGGACGATAGATTTCTAACAAGCTGTTGTAAGACAGCCAGAATCCATACAAAGTTATTCGAGACTTCACGGTGGGGCTCTATTTTATAGTTCACTAGTATTTTTCAAAAAATGAATTTAAAAATTAATATAAATGAAATGTCAAATCAATGTTAAAGATAATGAGTGCGTAAAAAGTACAGTTTTTAGTAAACTACATTTGTGTTCGTTTTCAGGCTGTAAACTCAATTTTTTTAGGGCTGGGGAAAGTAAAAAGGAAAGTAAAATTAGAATTTTATGGCAATTGGGATTTTACTTTCCCACTGTTTGTGATCATCAGGCATAAAAATATTGGCCATTCGATTATTTTTCTATAGTTTTCACTTTCTCTCTTTAAAACAAACATTGCCTGGGGATCAAGTTTTCTTCATAGATCTTTTTTACTGGTAAGAAGGAATAAAAATAGGGTCGTGTGCTACTTTAATAAATGATACTTCTATGCCCATAGAGCTATTAATATAAGGACCTAAATTCTAATTTATGCTAATAACTATATTAATATGAAAGCCTTGAACCCGAACTGAAACCTAAGGGTCAAACCAAGGAGGCTAAGGAATGGCTGTCACCAATGATGTCAATGAGAGAAGAACTAGTTCTCACCAGTTTTTTATAAGAAGTCTAAGTAGGGCCCATCTATCACCCAATTTAAATCTGGTAATACACATAGAGTCCCTTGATTCTCACACGCCCAAAGTTTCGGTCAAATTTGAATTTATTAGACTGCTGAATTGACTGTGCACCAATTCGAATAGATTGTATTCGTGAGCTACGGATGAATGGATTAGGGACATGTGATTGAGGTCAAACTTAATATTTGGAGTGATCCCATATAGATCTTTTCATCCCTCTTAGCCCTATCTCCAAATAGGACTCACAAATGGGCCCCATAAAAAATGATCACAATAGATGTGTAAAAACACTTCTTATAGAATTAAAGCCCTATATATTGTAAGAAAACCATTTTATGCCAAATCCACTAGAATTTTAAAAGATTCTAATCTTGACATAGGTTAAGGTCCCAGCACAGATTTCTTATATATAGTTAAATAAACAATTAATCTAAATTAACTAGCAATCAAGCACAAAAAATGGACATAGTCTTTTTTACGCAGAAAATCCAAACGGGAAAAAACCATGAAACTTAACATCGGTCCACCAAAATCAAGCAGCATAAACTCGAAGGTTATAAGATATACTTATTACTCTTGTCCAGTTACTTACTACTCTTGTCCCGTTGCATAAAACATAAAAGACTGAAGTTCTTCTTATCGATGCATATATTATTCGCTTTCTGCACGCTTGATCCAACACGTCTTGAAGCCACTTACGATGAATCTCTAGAAAAAAATAAGAGAAAAGAATCTCAAGAACTAAAAGCTTTAACAAGCATGAATGAATTGTTGTAGAGAAGAAGGGGATCTCTCAAAAGGTATTATAGATTTTTGAATGTGAGAGAAGTAATTTGGGCTAAGAGGAGTGAAGTCTTTATAACCAAATATTTGTAGGATGCAAGTAGGGATAGTTTACATGAAGAATTATGAAGTTTGGCTTAAATAGGAAACAAATTCGAAAGGGCAGCTTGCATTCTACCGCATGTCCAATCGATCAAGTAGGTGCTCAATCGATCGAGCATCAATCCGATCGATTAATTTAAGGTTTTATCTGGGGTTTTTTTTCTACGTGGCACTAATGCTATCATCCGATCGATTGGGCCTTGCAAAACTTCTTTTTCAAGCATTTAAATCTTAAATTCAGTTCTGCAACTTTGATACGATCTTCAATCCATCTAAAAATATGAAATTACAACTCCTTTAAACCCAAGTTTAGTCCAACCAATGAATTAGCAAATATTATATTCCTTACAAGTTCCCATGTTGATCTTCAATCCAATTTTGATTTCAATTTTTTTAATCGGTAACGAAACTTATATTAAGAAAGAAAAGAATGATACAAAGAAGCAACATACCAGGAAAAGGTACTTATTATACCAAACCTCAAAGAAAAAGAAAAACATACAAAGAGGCAAAACTAAAAAGATCACATACTAACCAAAAGACCATCCATATCCACATCTTATTTTCTTAATTCCAGTCATCCATGTTAACCCCAATAAAAAGGTAGTAGCACAAATTTCACTCAAATTAGAGTAATATTAACTATTAAATAATCAAATGGTGAAAAATGAATTTAAACAGTTGATCCAAGTCCCTAGTCTATAAACGCCTTAATCAATCGGTCCACATCACTCCAAATGTAATAAATTTAGCTGAGTGCATATTCAAGGGCAGGCTTGACTCTTACGGGTTTGAATGGCTTTTGTCAAATAAATTAGTGCCCATTTGGATCAAAATAGCAAACCCCTAAATATATATAGGGATACTCTAATGCATGAGCATATCATCATCATCTTAATATAATATTCTTATTATACCAATCAGGTCCTCTTGGAATGAAATTATGGGCCTGAACCCAACCTGAAATTATGGGACATTCAGGAACCCATGTTTACACCTGCCTATAATTTATTATGTGTTTTTTCTTTCTTGTTTTCCTGCTTCATCTGGAACAAGTATCAGATCAAGGTCATCAAGTGGTCCCCACCCTGTGGTGTCCACAGTTCAACGCTTCATTCCATTCCTTGATTATCACTCCCCCATATGTTTTTTCTCTTACAGGAATAAGATTTTCTATTGTCTCACAAACTCCAAAAATATTTTAAGCGTACCTGTACATAATTAAACTACATTTGTATTCTATACAGTTGGGCTCAACTATGAACAATTAAGAAGAAAAGAAAAACCTCATATATACCTAGTTATAAGTTAGGAATTGTTCTCGTCAGTCGTCATCATCCCTTGCTAATGGACGCACGGAATGATGAACTTATAAAACTATTAAACTTTGAGGCTATAAGATGAAGGACTACTGTAATGTAATCTGATTAGAGCGATACTTGCACAAATTTTAATTCACTGTCAATCGTACTCTAACTCTCCTTATTCTTACTCTATTGATTTGAATGCATCCAGGTAAGCCAAACACAAACTTGAGCGCCCTATTCACTTGAGAGTTGGTGGAGTATAAGATCTACTCAATATTTATTCAATGTGTATTTGTGCGGGTTTAATAAGCACCACCTGAAAAATTAGTTTTGTTGGATAAAAGACATCAGGAATACCCAAATCATCAATAATAATTAAAGAAAAACCTTAAGAGTTTCCTACTAGAATGTGAACCCAAAACTTTCATATCAGCCTCTTTGTTGGAAACAATGAATTGCATCATTTATAACCAGGACCAGTTCCTAAGATTGGCTCCTTGGACCAACTAGACAGTGTGGACTTCATTCACTTGAACCTTTTGATGGGGTACACCTCTAAACCTACTGGGTTGTAGTGTTTGGTGGAAAAGAGGAATGTAATTGTAATTACAGACCCGACCAGCCAATCCAACCTAAACCTCAAGTTGACCTTTTTGTTTATTTTTTCCGGCTGCATTCAAATTGAAATTTAAATCCAATTACTGAATGATTGTCGAGTTTAGGTTAAATCTATTTGCAATAGGGCTACCCGCCAACCTCTCCCATGTCCAACTTAATCCGAATATCTGCACTTTGACCCACAAACCCAACATGCTAATTAAGGACATGAATTAACGCTTCCAACTTTTAGGTTGCATTCAGATTTGACAAAATGAGTTAATTCACTGTCCATCTACTTGTAGCTCAAAAGAGAGGCAGCTACCTCTTGACAGAATTAAGCATGCATCAATCTTTAATTGGTAGCATAGTTATGGGACTTCTATAGGATGTATGAGTATTTATCTAGAAAAAAAAAAAGTTAACTGTTATTCAACTTGTGGCCTTTAGAGGCCAAAGCTTGACCCACTCGAAATAGGCCCAACCCATGGTTCTCCTTTGTTTAAGCATATTTTTCAATACGTATGCAGGAATGATGATGGGATGTATCATGTATGCCACGTCATGGAAAAAGTACATGTATGATACGTTGAAGTTGAAGGTGTAGTTAAATATTTTATTGGACGAAGTAGGTAAAGTAAACATCACGGTAAGAGATAAGACGCTGTGTGGTTAAGAGCAGTTTTCGTCTTAAACATTACAACATTTTATCACAAATTTCATTGATAAAAGAAGGGTTTGTAGAGGAATATAAATTCTAAAAATGTCACAACATAAGCTTACTTTCCATGTTTTTCTTTTTCATCTAAATATGAGAAAGGTTAAAAAAAAAAAAAAAGTCCCATATCAAACCAACTTCAACTTTACCTGTACTCCTCCACTTGCTAAACTAATATGAGAGTTAGAACTTTTGTGAAGGACTAGCAGCTAATTGCTTTTTGTAACTTGCCTATCCCTGCTTTCATCTTCCTTGTCAAAAGAGGCAAAAATGAGAGAGATATCTTTCTTTCCCGTCCTTCCCGTCCTTCCCATGTTAACCATATCGGAAAACAGAATAATCTATTTGTCAATTTCACTACCCACATTGATAGAGACCGTTTCTTGCAATGTCTCACCTGCCCCACTCTCTTAAAACACGCCCATTAGTGCTTTCTTACGAATCGCATCATCCCCACGTTTTATACTCCAAACATAGGACTATGTGATTAGCCAACCCCCGGGGGACCATTAACCAATCTGTGTATAGAAATCTTCAAAGGGGGTGGTCCCAAATTTTGGTATTTAAAAGTCCAATACAAACCATCCCAAACATGCCCACGCCAGTCATTTGCCAAGGGCACATTGGTGTAAGCTATAAAAATGCAGACAGTAAATGCAAGCTTTCATAGAGTCTTAGAGGAATTATAAAAGTAAACGTTTTTTTGCATATACCCTCTTAAGGTTTATAGAATTTTTGCATATACCCTTCTAAGGTATATAAAATTTATAAATAAGCTCCTGTGGTTTCAGTATTTATATATAAACCCTGGCCTTTTCATTTTAATACTTTTCATTTCACCAATATCAATAGTCCAGATGAGAATGAGCAGCTGTCAAGGAATTTTTATAAAAATGACCGCTTTACTCTTACATCCATTAAAAAAATGAGTAAATCATTATTTACAAAAGGATATTGTTATTTTTTCTCAAGACCTAATATCGCTCTCTAAGTAATTTTTCAATGCACATAAAGCCTAATTATGTATTTTAAAACATATATCAATCCAACAGTGGGTCGTCAATTATAATCAAATTATAAGTATAGGTTATGATCGATTTGAATTTAACAAAGTAGTTCCCGTAATGATAAAAATAGATTTATTTATGCTTACTCTCTCCTACTAAATATGCTATACTAATGGTCAATGTTACAAGCGTTAGAGAAAAATGAATTTAAGATTTTGAAATTATGTATTTATAAATAAAGAGGTAGACAAAAATGATATTTTACTCTAAAAAACTTATCGTGATTGTAGGGCTGCAGATTTTGGGACATAGAAGACATTAGACTGAAAATGAAGAGGGCTATATGCAAATACTAAAATTAAAGGGGCCTACTTACAAATCCTAGAAACCCTATGTGGGTATATACAAAATACTCTAAAAGCAATGGAATATTTGTGAAATGACACTTCACACAATTGAGTGAAATTATTGTTTGCAAGGAATAAGAGGACTGTTGTATTCCACGGCACATTAGAAGAATGATCTTATTTCCTGGAAGATACAAACTAATAAAAGGATTCTGCATACTGTAGATTTCTATTTTCATTGCGGGGAGGGTTCTCTATTTTTATTTTTATTAGCAAGTTAATAGGAAAATCCGGACTTGTTAAGTTTAAGGTTGGTAGCTCAGATTTTATTTCTAAGATGGGTGAACTGCGAGCAACAAATGCTAATTTCTTATTTGGCAATAACTCTGATTAATTAGATAGATCAATGGGTCTTACAAACTCTATTACATAGGCACTTTCAAAAGTTTAAACATTTTTGGGATCCATAAACCCTACAATTCCTTTTATGCCTTCTTTTACAGCCGTACGTCTGAAGATAATCAAATGCTCTTTATTTTTGTGTGATTGCGCTCTTTACGCTTCATTTCATCAACGTGAGTCATGTGAAATAAAATAAGAGTACGGGAACGAAAATAACAAAATTAAGTAAATGTCCTCAGACAATAACCTAACCTTTGTGCGGTTGCAGTTTTTTTTGTACATGGATACCTTTCTCTCTATCACATCTTCTTTTTAAATTATAATAAAGACAGCTGTTGAGAAATGGACATGGTCCAACTTTTTTAATTCCTAATGAGGAAAGGGTCCAGAGTTCCTGACCCACCCTGGTCCAGGGACTGGCGCCCGTCACATGCAAGGAAGCTTCCTGAATTTTTAGGGTAAAAAATTTATGGCCTAATAGACAACCATTAGCAATATATAATTAGATCTTTCTTTAAATAAAGGTAAATCCAAAAGTCCTGTTGTATGTTGTAGAGCTAATCGGCACTATGAATTCAATCACACTAATCCCATTTTGAAAAATTGAAGAGAGTGAAAGTTGGAGATCAAGCGGCTTCATTTAGAAAGTGAAAGTGAAATTGGTTTGGGGCGGGAACAAACACATTTCCTAATATTCTTAGACATGTAGTTTTATTGGAAATAAGACAAAGACATATTAGTCTAATTATATAAGGAAAACTTGATGAATTAATTATCTAAAATGACTGATAATGACTGATGGCATTGAAACTTACTATTTGTTCTGAATAGTTTATTTACTCCATATCCACCATCTACCGCCATTTGGATGGTTTTTTTTTTTTAATTTTTTCTGCCTTTTTTCCATAGATAGCTAATACAATAAATTCTTTTTTATATATCTTAGGCAAATCTGACACTCTCATATCATGTCCAACATAATTAATATGACCCAGGTGGCCAGGAAGTCCAGTCCCATAGTCTTATACCCAACCCACTTTGTCTTTCAGGGGCACCCCGACCTCTTAACCTTAGGTCCTAAAACCACAAACAAGGCCCCCCAAGCTCAATATCCAAGCCATTCATCAAGAAAATCCTACCAACAATGAGTTAAACAAATTCTAGCTATCAGAAATTTGTCCCAATTAATCTATGCTGATGAGCTCAAGTGTCCAATACTCCACATTTATCTCCCCTGCGATTTGAGACATAATGTCCCACATGAAGTACAGCTCGGACCTTAGAGATGACTGCCCCGTGTAGCATTTTGCATGGGAGAAAGATATTGAGGACCACATGGAATCTAGGCTCTAGCACCCACCATTCGACCTGTTGTCTTCTTTTCCATCCTTGGGGTGACACTGCAAGCGTCTATCGCTCTCAACCTATAAAGGCAGGAGGGAGGGACCATGAAGCGGCATCCACCTTAGTTGGCTTTTAAACAGTAAAGAAACAAAAGGCCAAAGTGTTTCTGAATGTGAAAGAAACTAGTAAAAGTACTTCGAAGACATAAACATAGGGTTTTCTATAATTTCTTTTTCCATTTATGAGAAAAAACTAACATTGCCGTCTGAATGTGAGGCAAATATTTGATGATGCCTACCATTGGTGGTTGGGCTTTTTATTTCGATTTATGAGTCCAAGCCCATTTAATAGGAAGAATAACTGTCAATTTTTAGGGGTGTAAAAAAACAATCGAAAAATCATCTAACCAACTGAGCCGAACCGACCCGACAATTAATAGCCGTATTTCACTGTTCAATTATAGTTACAGTTATTAAAATCGGAAAACCATACTTCACCATTCGATTTTGATTAACCGTGTGCATTAACTGAATCGTTCCACTCCAAGTCATATTTTTAGATCAATTTCAACAGTTGATCTTTTATCATAGAACCTCCATAGCCGTTCATTATTCAAACCATTTCTTAGTATTGTTAATTGTAATCAAACCGTCTAATACAATTAATCACGGGTTCAATTTTTTAGGGTATAGGTACAGTTATTGTCTTAAAAACTGAAAACCCATATAATATGGTCTAATTAATAGTTTTCCCAAAACCCAAGGTTAATCAAATCATTACAGCCCTATCATTTTTTGCTTATTTTATTCTTTTGATAACGAAGACTTCCCGTGGCATTAACCTATCAAGACTAATCCTTCGGGTGCATGCACTCACCCCCACACACGAGGCGGGTAAATTATATAGGGGAAGAGAGCAAACCAGTGCCCTATGCTGAAGAGCCAACACCCAAGGGTGTATCATTTTTAAATTACTTGCATTTGAAAGACCATATTTGGAATCTCTTATTTGCAACATCAATGTATGGTATTTCTGAATGGTACTTAAAAATATCATAATATTGCCATGAAACACTAATTACTCTATATATCCATGATGTTTCCAAAATATTAGTAGTAAGATGACTTGAGAAACATGTTACAATAGGAATGAAATTAAAATAAATCATAAGAAATTGAAAAAAAAAGCAATATCAGTATATTGATTTATATTTATATTTACACAACATAACCCGAAAAATATACCTAAAGGTCCACCCAGAGTTTGAAAATATCCTGACACGTTCATGCGACAATAATTTTTTGAGACCAATACTGTGAGTAATGGCATGTTGAACATATATAAAGCTTTGAAACGAGGAAAAAGTTGAATAAGCATGTGGGAGCCTACATGTGACGTGTGGGTAACAAGAAAACATAGATTGTCTGTACTTCTTATCCAAAACGTTGACCGACGGTCCAACAAAAATCCATTCTGTATGGAGGAGATTACTCCATAAAATATTAGGTAGGTTTGCTGGAAACAGGCAGAAGCTGATCCGGCACAGCCTCTTTACTGATCGGGCTCACATTGAAGCCCAAATCCAAAGCTATAAGCATTACAGTTGAAGCCATGACACTTACCTTACAAAAAGGTTACGGCCATGATCACACCATTTTCTAACAGGCAATAATTGAGAAGCCAACAGCCAAACAGACCAGACGATTACTAGGTTGCCTGAAAAGCCTCACTAGAAAAATCACAGTAGACTCTTTTGGACCCAAATAATCAGATTCAATTACAGGCCCTGATCCAATCAAGTCCAGACCTAAATCACTCTATAATATAAAATAAAACACGTTATTATATGATGCATGGACTTAAATCAGAGTATAATTCAATGTAATTATATATATATATAATATTTGATGCATGCTATTATGGGGAATGAACAAGGTTGATGTCATAGCAGTTCAGAAAAACCAAAAACAATGCAAGCAGCAATTCCAAATGCTACAAACCACACTGGCCCGGGCAGGTCCTCAGCTGCTTAGGGATGTCCGCAGCGAGCAAAATAGAAAGAGCTAAACTCCAAATGGGAAATTCCAGCTGAATCAAATGCTTCAGCGAGGAGGGTTTTGCACCATTTGCCTCATCAAAGAGAAAATTCCACACGTATGGGGCCAACCTACACCCTTGTCTAAATCCCCTTTAGCCAGAATGCAGAGGGAAAAAGACCAAATTAGATCCACCGAAATCCCCACATAAACCGAAAATGGTTGAAAAATATTTGAAAAAATAGTAAAGAGGGCAATCTAAGCAAAAGTCCAAGCATATATCAAATGTATATAAAATATGCAGGACGACTCCAAGAACCCAGTCAAGTGCCTGCCTACTCACCAAACAACTCACTTTTAAGTGTCTCAAAGCTTATTATAGACCTAGAACAGCTCTCCAAACAGTTTTCCAAACAAAACCTCCCACAAACCATCCGAGATGAAATAAACTGGATTACTGCACACTCAGGAAACAAGTGTGTCGCTCAGAGAAAGTGCCGCCAGCTGCTCAGTCGGAGAACCAGACTGCTGCTGCTGAGCAACATTCCTCAGAACATCCATGGCTTCAGCAACTTTAGCTTTCAAAGCCTCCGGGGATTCTAACAGGTGTAGAACCTCAGTCTGGTCCATCTCCAAAAGCATTCCTGTCACTTTGGCAGCCATATCATGTTCCAGCTGATCCACAAGTGGGTACAAGCTCTCCCCCAGCATCTACAAACCACAGGAAACGCAAAATATTCAAATACATGAAAGAGGAAATATTCAAGGACCATGCAACTTGAATCATTCATCTGGTGCTAAAAATGCATGGGAAGTATCTTCCATCCAATGATCCTAACAATAAAATCTGACCTACATATTAGAACACATCATTGCTTAACCCAATTAGGGGTTGTTTGCTTTTTTTTAACCATGGGATATGAAAATGGGCTTTGACATATGTTAAACACATTCCCATATTTGTCAAAATCACCACTTGCACAAGCAAAAGAGTACATCCAATGGTTTGAGTTCTGTTTGTGTTTTTCACATGGATCTCAAAATCTCCTTGTTCATCATATGAAACTAACCTCTCGACGTGTATCATTCATATGAGAATAAATATTGAATGGTTTAAGATCATACGAATTGGCAACCCATGAAAAGTTTAGAAAATCAGATCTATAAGTAGGGACTTTTTTTGGATGTTCTTCACAAATTTCTCAAAATCTATGAAAATTTAATAATGAAATTAAGAATTTTATTTTTTTAGACCTATAAGATGATCACCTTGGGCTATCCATTTGGGGCCCACAAAAGTCCAGGAAAAAAAAAACAAAACAAAATACGTGGTCAAAGGAGTTCGGAACCAGCAACCTGCATTGCACAGAATACTCAATGGTAGCGCCTTTTCCCCATTTACATATGTAATCATTTACCACCTACTCCTTTATGTAAAATGGTTGATAGAAAATGACCACATTTACACAATCTTCACTGTAAATGAATCATATGCATAAATAAGCGTAAGCAAATGTGATCATGCATTAACTGTTATGCATTTGAATCATTTACATAAGTAAATGAGTGACAAAAATGTACCCTCAAGACTCCCCGGGAAGCCAATATAGGGGCAACTAGGTCAACCAAATACAGCAATGAGTTTCAGCATAAATACCTAGTTTCAATGAAATGACCTCAATCAAAAAATGCAACACGTTAAGTTTATTAAAGTCAGCCCAGCGACAGTCAACCATTCTACCAGGTCAACATGCACATTCATGCATATAAAGATTATGTGTATTTTAGATTTCACAGCACTCTTCAGGGTTTAAATGGAGTTCTAAAAATTAGAAACATATGCACAACAAATCCCATATAAACAGGATAAAAAAATTTACCAAGTTTCTTGTTCCAGTTCTCTCTTGTCCGGAAAAGGTTAAGAGTTCCTCTTAATTTTAGGTTTCTCTCAATTGTATCTTTATGAGTTCCATTCCTCCAGTAACCAAATTCAACATCATGTCGTCAGTTGCTCCAGAAAATGACAGGTCATTCCTAGCCACTTCACCTAAGGTCGTGAATGGACTCCCTCTTCTCCTAGTACCTTCCACAAGTAACCCTTCAATTTGACTCACTAAAGAAGTTTCTGGCCATCAGTAAATGTGCCCAAACTAACTCAAAACACTTTGATTTCTTCCACATGAACTGCTTATTGTTTCTTCAATATTCAACATTTAGCTCCAAACAACATAGCTTGCTCTTGTCTTGTAAAAGAGTCCCTTTAACCCAAGTACAATTCATCAACCACATACAATTCCACAAGCTTGAATCCACTTCTTCCATTATATACTCATACAGTTATTTACTATTGATAACTTAGTCTTACTGAAACCCTCCAATTTGTTATATAAATTCAAGTAACAAAATGAATCACCCACCCTGCTAGGTTGTTTTCAGTTTACACTATCTCAACTTGTCTACTAACTGACCCACTAATCATGCACTCCAAATATTTTTTTCTCGAATCACCCGATTTTTGCCCCATTTCAGTTGAACACCTTTCTCCAAATTATCGATTCAATTGCTTTCTTGACAGACTAAGTCATAACCAAATCATCCAAGTTCAACATACACCACAAGACTTCATCTTGGATATATTTCAATCCATGATTTAGGTGATGAAAATAGAAGCTCGAAGTAGACCATTGGTGCTCATCAATATTAAGCGTGCATGCACAGATATTTTACCCGAAACCTTACAGAAGATCACAATACTATCATATTTTGAAGATCCTTCAAAGATATTTATAGATGTTACATGCATCTAATACCTTTTGCAACTTCTCATGAGATTCTCTCAACTTTGTCAAAAATACTGATGCTCATGATCGAGCATCCTGTAATACATCAACAAAACACATGTATTTTCTGTATAAATGGATGAATAAAAAATAAAAACAAAAAAAAATTAACATACCGTCCTCTGCTGATCAGGAGTAGCATTGGCTAGAGCTGAAGCCAGTGCCCCAATTGGAATAGGCTGTGATTCTCGTAATGGCATGCCCCCCATATCATATTGAACAGAAAGCATGCCACCAGCAACACCAGGCATTGCTACATCAGGCACATTACGCCCAGGTGGGAACCGGTAGACACGTCCGCCCCTTGGAAGCATCTGCCAAGAATTCAATCAATAATGCTCATATTGTAGACAAAGGTAGCATATTAATTTGTGAAGACATGATTTATCACACACCTGCTGCTGAAGCATTGGTACAGGTTGCTGGGTTTGCTGCACTGACCCTGCTCCTGTACGTCTCCCACCAGGGCGCTGAGCCTGCTGACCTTGTGGGACAATAGGCACAAAGAAATTTGGCATTGGAGCCCCTCCAGGCCTCATCCCAGGGACAAGTTGTTGCTGGTACCCAAAACCAGGCTGCCAAACAACATAAATGGGAAAGCAATCAAAGATGGGTAGAGGACCAATTAAGCCCAGCTGAGTGATCCCATCCTCACTCGGCCTTATCCCATTAAAAAACACACAACCATTCAGGTTCTTAAATCAATGGATAATGTGATCCAATAAGGACCATTTTTCCCCACCCCTGGTCCCCCACACTACAAGACTGAAAAAACTGGTTTTCATGCCAGAATATCAACAGCGCAAAGGGTCCACCGTATATGTTAATTTCTTATCCAAAAAAATACTAGTCACATCACTCATCATTCCCATCTAAGGCATACTCTAAAGGGCAAAGTGTTGCCATTCATTTATAATTAAAAAGTAGACACAAGTATTCAATTCTCTGAGAAATGCATATAGCAGAAGTAGAAAATTGACTGGACAAGAAATCCAATGGATTAAAACTTAAACTCACTGGACTAAGATTTATTGCAGAGATCATAAGATGACCTTAAGAAAGTTTGATTACAAATATGACAAAGCCAACCAATTTATCATCCTGTACAATTCACAAAACAGGATTGCTACTTTTATTTTATTTTTACTTGTTTGTATTTGTGTTTTTTATTCTAATCCAGCTGTGAGCGCATTTTTTATGTCCCAAATCTAAATACAAAACACAGATGCACAGAGCACCTGCTCACTCTATATGTGCAGAGCCCAAGACACACTCCACCATGTGTCACTATTCCATCATCTGTTGACTCCAATCCAAGCAAGCAAAGGTTGTGCCAAATCAGCAATTGACTAAAAAAAAACTTTCCAGCCTTTACAAAAGTCCTATGATATTAAATATAGTAGCAAAAAAACAGTTCACAAAGCAACCTGCAGATAATGCAAGGCATCAGTAATGATTTAATGACGCCAGAAGTATGAAAGGCTAAATCTGACACACATCACTGGCCTTTCTTTCTTTAATGGAAATGGTAAATTGCAAAAATTATTCCTACAAGGAAAAAATATCAAGCCCAAGGTCAAAATAATAGAAATCAAACATCAAGCATCACACCTGCATGCTGAACTACATTAGCCAACCTAGCTGCCAAAACCATCATTAAATTTTTTTATGAAGGAATGAACTTAGAAAGAATAGAATGCAATAATCCCAAAAATATCAATAAAACTTAACCATTCAAAACTAATAAAAGGCTAAACTATCCAAAAAATAATGATAAAGGGTTTAACTAAAGGAACAAGACCAGAAATGGTAGCCTGTAGCAAAATTGAAGTACTCATTGTTGCAAATGTGAGGTTGTGGGTGATGCAAAATGTCTACATTAGTCCCTTAATATATTGATGCCACAACCACCTATCTGACATATTGACAAACATTCACGTGATTTGTAAAATTGATTTTTATTTAATACCATGCCTTCTAGCTAGAAGCAGCATGGAATCAGCTGGTTAAGCAGCAGATACTACCAAAGGTAGCTTATTATCTGACGAGTTTGTAAGGATTCTGCACTTTTAGGGAGCTTCTACCTAAAAGTTCCTCATAGGACAAGATTTCAGTTGAGCAAACATGAGAAGGAAAGGGGAATGGAATAAGGAGGGAAAAAGAGAGAAAGGCCTGCTGCCCTGCACCTTGCACCCAGGCAGGGTTTGTGCCTTGTTTTAAGTTGAGGCGTCCTATTTTTAAGGAAATCATAGCTTATTTGTTCTTTTTCCTGAGGGGCATCCCAAACCCACATAACAAAGGGTGCCAAGCATGTCGAAAGGGGTATATCCACACTCACTCTCTCCTCCAAGCATCTAGCTAGAGAAAACTCTAGGGAATCTGAACATCAAGAACTAAAAGAATTCTCCCACAAGTCTCAAGTTGTGCCTAGACAGATTGTACAAGACGCACTGAGATTTAATCAAGGTCTACTAAGCATCTAGTGCCAATCATTCCAAAAAAAATAAAAAAAAAAGTGACTAGTACCATCATCATCATCATCTACATGAATCCTATTTCTCAATCTGGATCTATCTTAAGCCAAATCTTTAGATAAGTTGCACTTCGTTAAATCTATTTTTATTACTACCTCCATTCACATCCTCTTCGGCCTACCCCTTCCCTTTGGTGGGCCATCAACTTGAATAGCAGAACTTTTTCTTACTAGCTTCATGCTGCTCATAAATGCTCTCAAAATCACTCATTTCAAATTTTATCCTTCTAGTTTTACTACACATCCACCTCAGCATTCTCATCTCTGCTACCTCTATTTTATGCATATGTTGCTTTTTGGTTGGCCAACATTCCGCTCCATTGGTAATACTCGGTCTAATCACTATCTTGTGCAAAAAGTTTGCCTTCAATCTTGTTGGCATTCCTCAGTCACAAAGCACTCCAAAAGCAAGTCCCCACTTCAATCATCCTGCTTTTATCCAATGTTTAACATCTTCAACAATATTCACATCCTTATAAATTATCGAGCCAATAAACGCAAAGAATCTCTTTGTGGTATGTCCTACGCTTCAATTCTCACCATAGTTTCTGCTCTTCGAAAATGTTCACTAAAGCTGCAATCCATATATTTTACTTTCATACGACATATTTTAAAACTTTCGGATTTTAAAGCCTCCCGCAATCTCTCGAGTTTTGCATTCACACCATCTCTTGATTCATCTATAAACAATATATCATCTGCAGACAACGTTCACCAAGGTACCTCCTATTACCATTCAAAAAAAAAAAAAAAGGTACCTCTGATTGAATTATGAGCAGTTAACACATCTATAATAAATGAAACGAGATAAATGCTCAAGGTTGACCCCTGATGCAAACCTATGGTTACAAGGAACTAATCTATCTCTCCACATCTAATTCTCACACTCATTACCGCTCCTTCATACATGTCTTTAATAATTTTAATATAGCCTCTTGGAACATTCCTTTTATTTACGACCAATCAAATTAAATCTCTATTGAATTATGAGCATTTAACACATCTATAATAAATGAAACGAGATAAATGCTCACGATTGACCCCTGATTCAAACTTATGGTCACAAGGAACTAATCTATCTCTCCACATGTAATTCTCACAATCATTACTGCATCTTCATACATTTCTTTAATAATTTTAATATAGCCCCTTGGAGCATTCCTTTTGTTTACAACCAATCAAATTAAATCTATAGGTACCCTATCAGAAACTTTTTCTAAATCGATAAAGACCATATTGAAATTTTTCCTATTCGCTTGATATTTTTCCATTAATTACATAAGTGAAATGAAAGCTTTCATAGTTGATCTCCCAAGCATAAACCAAATTGATTTTTAGATATCTTGGTCTTCTGTCTAAGTTTTTGATCCATTATACTCTCTCATACTTCATAGTATGGCTCATAAGTTTAATAGCACGGTAGGTCCTACAACATTTCTTCATTCATCCGGCATCTTCGTCATTAAAATCTTATAAAGAGCCTATTTAACCAAATCACCCAAACTTCTCCTAAGCATTTCCAAACCTCTATCGAAATGTCATTTAGACATGTAAACTTTCTTATCTTCATTTGTTTCAACGCTTTCCCCACTTCCACCACCCTAATTCTGTGGGAAAAAAGCATGTTTGCTAACAAAGTATCCTCTTTTGGTCATATGCCTCCTACATAATCTTCATTTATAAGCTTGAAAAAATATTCTCTCTAACTTTTTTTGATATCATTGTCCTTCACTAGAACCATTTAGTGATTGCTTTTAATACATTAGACATGGTCTAAGTCTCTACTTTCCTTTCCCTTATTTATGCAAGCATAAAAAATATCCGTCTCTCCTTCTCTCGTTCCCCACCTTTTATATAGGTCATTAGTGCCATAATACCCAAATTTATTAATTTGACAAAATATCTCCTTCCTCCCCACTCTTTTATTATCTTTTTCTTTTTTCCTTTTGCATTCCTTTATTATTTATGTGTATGAACAATGGTATTGAACTAAGCTATAAAAGGATGAGTTGGAAGTATAAGGCTTGAATGATATTGATGATAGCAATTACTTCTTGAATATTGAAACAAGAGTTCTCGTAATTGGAAAAATAAATTTCAAACAAAATAAAACAAAAAACATACCAAATAAAAAGGTCTAAGTTTTTATTCTTTCCAAAAAAAAAAAAGGTTTCTCACATAATGAATCATGAAGTATAAATTTCTCTGATATAAATTGAATCAATAACAGTGATAATATAAAAAAAGAGGGATATCTAACAGAAGAAGTGCCTCTACCTGTGGAGGAATAAGTGCAGGAGGGCCTTGGCCATAAAATACTTGCCCCATTGGTGGAGCACCAGGGGGATATATTGGCACACGTGGAGCTACAGAAGGTGGCATTGCAACTGGCCGCATTTGTAAAAATTGTGCCTAAATAAATAACAAAAGGGAAGTATACAGTAAATCATGTTTCAAATGAATGACAAAAAGAAGAGAAGTCATCACTTTTTCATCCAAGCAAGCTTGCCCTCAAAACAACATGAATACCAATTAGCCCAACATCATTCAGCTTATATTTATAACATAAACAACCAGGAACTGATGCCAATTGCCAACACATTTGTTCTCACAAAATGGCAAACCTAATTGAAACTGGATGTCAAAACTTTAACCAGTCACAATTCTTTTCTTCTTCACCCTTTTTTTCTTTTTTTTTGAAATGTAACAAGATGTTTATACAGAAAAGCAAACGGAGATTAAACAAAATATATATCAAGATCAGGAAAAACATAGAACAAGAACCAGCGGCCTTTTCTCCTTTTTCCCATTTTTACAAGTGTATGACCCATTGTTCTTGGTAATGAAAATAATTACAGTAATAGCATCAGCAGTCGGTTCAGGAAGAAAGCAGGAGGTAAAAATTTAGATCCCCCACACTGAGAACCCAGCTACTATTGATAAAGCCAGAATCAAATCTCTAATCCTTTTGAGTAGTTATTTGAGCAGGAGAGACAAAACAAAACTACAAATAAGTATTGGGGCTTAACCAAAAAAACAAAAAAATAACAAGACCCCATTCACAAAGTGGAAGATGCTCAATATTGCACACCTGCGGCTGTGATTCAAGTCACATTGCCAATAATAAATAAATAAATAAATAACGGAAGCACATTCAAAACTTCCTTCAATCTTCCTCCACATTGGGATCTTTGATTTGTTTTCCTTTGTCGTTGGTTTTCTGTTGCCTCTGTGGCTTTTTTTTTTTTATTCTTACTTGGATGGTGGCTGTATTTTCTCGTTTTCTTCACTTTTCAGTATAGCCATTTGTACTGCTAAGCTTATGATTAATGCAAGTTAACAATTAAAAAAAAATCCTCCAAAATCCAGCCAACCAGAAACAACTCACCACAAGTGGATGTTGAAACAACATAACAACAGAAACCATGTAACACATGAAAATGCTTATAAAACAACATTTTGAGCTTCTTGCCATTTGGAAAGCACAAGAGGTATTAGTAAAATTAGTCACTCGTCTGGTGACTAATTTAAGCAAACGCTTACTTTAAAAGGAGAGATAAGTATTTAATTACCTATAATAGTGGGAGTAATAGGAGTCCGATAAACTTTTTTCTAGTTAGAAAACATGACCGATTGGCTTGTGAAGATTACAAGATTATCCCCGGAGAGAGTTTGACCATGCAACATAGGCTCGTAATTTTAAATATATGCTATAGAAGTAGAAAGAGAGTGACAGTAAACAAAATGGGCCCTAAAACAAGGTGGAGAGATTTTAAGGGGGAAAGAGCAAATATATTTAAAGATAAACTGATTGAGAATGAAAAATGCAATCTTAAAGGAAAAACTACAATAATGTGGAATCAAATGGCTAATTGCATTAGGAAGGTTACAAAGAAGGTACATGAAGAATTAAAAGAAAAGAAACATGTTACTAAAAAAAAACATGGTGGTGGAGTGTGGAGGTTCAAGAAGTTATTTGAGAGAAAAGACATTGCTATAAAGTTTAGTAGGGCACTAAGAGCATAAAAATTTTTGAGTTGTATAAGAAGGCAAAGAAAGAAACTAAGAAAGTAGTAAGTAGTGCAAAGTCCAAAGCATACAATGACTTCTATAATAAATTGAGAATAAGAGAAGGAGAGAATGATATTTTTAAGCTCGTAAAAATAAGAAAAAAGAAAAGTAGGGACTTAGATCATGTCAAATGTATCAAGAATAATAACGAAAATGTTCTGGTGAAGGACAATGATATTAAAGGAAGGTGGAAGGAACACTTTAGCAAACTTTTAAATGAAGAACATATAAGAGATACAAGAATTAGAGATGATACTTTATTAGCAGAGCAAATTTTTCTCGTAGAATTAGAAGGGTAGAGGTGAAAAAAGCATTGAAACAAATAAAGACAGAAAAGGCAATAGGCCTAGATGATATTCCCATAGAGGTATGGAAATACTTAGGAGAGGCTGGGGTGAATTGGTTATGTAAATTCTTCAATAAGATACTTGTGACAAAAAAAATGCCAGATAAATGGAGAAAAAACATTGTAGTACCTATCTATAAGATTAAGAGAGATATACAAAATTGTACCAACTATTGAAGGATTAAACTTATGAGTCATACTATAAAATTATGGGAGAGAATAATGGAGCACAGACTTAAACGGAAGACCAATACTGCTGAAAATCAATATAGTTTTATGTCAGGGAGGTCAACTATGGAAGCTATCTTTTCACTTAGGCAATTAATGAAAAAATATCAAGCAAAGAGAAAAAATCTACACATGGTTTTTATCAATTTAGAAAAAGCTTATCATAGGATACCGAGGGATTTAATTTGGTGGGTTTTGAAGAAAAAACATATCTCCAGCAGTTACATTGAAAATTTAAAGATATATATAAAGGAGCAGTAATAAATGTGAGAACCACATTTGAAGAAACAGGTGGATTCCTCGTGACTATAGGTTTGCATTAGAGATCAGCCTTAAGACATTATCTCCTTGCATTGATTATGGATGAGTTAATTGCACAAATTCAAGAAGTACCATGGTGTATGTTGTTTGTAAATGATATAGTATTTGCAAATGAATTAAAAGATGGTGTAAATATAAAACTCGAGAGATAGCGGGGGGCATTAGAATATAGAGGCTTTAAAATAAGTCGTACAAAGACAAAATATATGAATTGTAACTTCAGTAGACATATACAAAGTGTTGAAACTACTGTCAAAATTGAAACCCATGAGATACCAAGTAGGGATTCTTTTTGATATCTGGACTCAATGATTAGTAAGGATTGGGAGATTGACAAAAATGTTGAGCATAGGATGCAAGCTAGATAGCTGAAGTGGGGACTAACTTCTAGAGTGCTTTGTGACAAACGAATGCCAACAAAATTGAAGAGCAAATTTTACGGGACAGTAGTTAGACCAAACTATGACATATAGAACAAAATGTTGGTCAATTGACAAGACACATATACATAAGATGATGTAGAGGAGATGAAAATGCTTAGGTGGATGTGTAGTAAAACTAAGAAAGATAAAATTAAAAATGAGCACTTTCAAGAGATTTAGGGGTAGCACCAATAAGAGATAAAGTTAGAGAAATCGTTTAAAATGGTTTGAGCATGTTGAGCGTAAGTCGGTAATGACACCAATGAGAAAAAATTTAATTATCCAGGTGGATGGCCCATCAAAAGGTAGGAGTAGGCTGAAGAAAACATTAATAGAGGTCATTAAATCATATTTGAAGAAGTTTGACTTATCTAAGGATTTGGCTCAAAATAAACAGAATTCATGTAGCCGACCCCATCATAGTTGGGATAAGGCTTCGATAATGATGACATACATAAGATAGATGTAGCACAAATGAGAATGCTTAAATGAATGTATAGTAAAACTAGGAAACATAAAATTAGAAATGACTATTAAGGTAGATGGCCCATCAAGAGGTAGGGGTAGACCGAAGAAAATATTGATGGAGGTTATTAAATCAAATTTTAAGAAGTTTTGCTTATCTAAGGATTTAGCTAAAAATAAAACGGAAAAGAGAAACAGAATCCATGTAGCTAACCCCAACATGGTTGGGATAAGGCTTTGATGATGATGAGTCACTTGTCTGGTTTTCTCAAAACATACATAAATATGACAAGCAGTTCAACATCTAAGGCAGTTTTTTTTTTCTTTTTTTCTTTTTTTTTTGTTACACTGGTAAATATTCACGCACTCAAACACACTAGCTAAGTACCCGAATCAACAAAACTAGAACCAACAATAGATCCCTCCTTGTTTCTGTGGCGAGGGAGATACCTCACCACTAAGCTCGTAGTGGATTGGCATATCCGGTGAAGTTAAGAAAATGTTTCTAAATCATTTTACCTGTAACCTCGCTTTTCTGTCTTCTTTACGCTGTGCAAGCGCAACATACAGAGGCTTGCTAACAACAATTTTACCATTCATTTCTGAAAGCTGAAGAGGAAAAAAGTATAGTGTTAGCACACAGTCAAATCTTCAAAAAAAGGTAAACTATAAAAGGAGCTTACAGCTCGAGATGCTTCTTCAGGAGCCGAAAAAGCAACAAATCCTGATCCCCTGCTTATGCCACCAGGATCGCGCATAACCTGCACAAGTCAGGAAAAATCGGTCATCCATGTTAGATGAATACCAAGACTAAATGCAGACTGTATTTCACTAATGAAGCAAACTTACTGCATACCTTGCATGAAGTAATTGTACCAAACTCAGAAAACAATTCTCTTAATTTATCATCACCAATGCTGTCATCCAAATTCTTCAAATACAAATTTGCACCCTGAAATTTGTCCACTGCCTCCTTCATACTTTGATCAAACCGCCCTTTCAGCTCTATCTCTCTTTCATATTTTTTTTGGGCTTTACCAACATACCACTCTTTATCATCAAATTTCTTCCCATTAAGACCCTCAACAGCTTGAGCAGCATCATCAGCATTCTCAAAGTTAACAAATCCAAAACACTTTGACTTCCCATCTGCATCCCTCATCACTACAACGCTTGTAATTGTTCCATACTCGCCAAAAACCATCTTCAGATCATCCTCAGTTGTCGACTCTGAGAAATTTTTGACATAAACGTTATTAAATTTTGTCTTGTTCGTAGACATCTCTCTTTCCTGCTTGCGAAGGAAAGGTCCAACATATACTTGTTTGTCATTTATCAGCATTCCATTCAGCTTTTCTATAGCATTTTGAGCAGCCTCCTCTTGATCAAACTGGACAAAACCATAGCCTTTTGACTGGCCAGATACATCAGAAGCAATCTTGCAAGATAAAATGGTACCGAATACAGAAAAAGTCTCATGTAGTGCTTTGTTGTCTATTGACTTGTCCAGATTCTGAAATGTGCATTCAAAATGTTAAAGAAAAATATAAGTAACGATGACACCACAGTTCAAAAATTTCTGAAATTGAATTGAACCTATCTAAGCAAATAAGTTCAAAATTACCTTGATAAATATATTAGCAGCCCCACTTTTTCTAATACTAGGATCACGGTGAGAATACATTATACGGATGGGCTTGTTATTGAGAGGGGTGAAGTTCAGCACATCCATTGCCCTTGCAGCTATCATCAACATGGAACAAAAGTAAAATGAAATGAGAGGAAGAAATAACCATAAAAGAAAAGCTCATTTTGTGCTAAATGATAGTTTATTTAAATGAATAATACCTACAATATAAAAGGTAAAGTGCCACATTGAACACTTTAATTTGTGTCCATAAAGAAATATTGGCGTTCTAGCTATGTACTTGTAGCTTAGGTTAAGACCACAATTTTGCAACCAAGAATAGGTTCCAAACCCAATACTTAATTTCCTAAAATATCATGAAAACCAAATATAGAAACATAGATGTAGAAGGAGAGACTGTATGAGAGCCTAATACAAGAAACATAATGGATCATGCAAATGCAAACAAAGCTTTAATTCCAAGAGTAAATTTTGTCCCACTGTATATTAACTGCAATGGTCAGTTATAGACTAGTAGAGTTACTTTAACATGAATATTTAACATATGCATGATATCCTATTGTATCAAAGCAACACGGAAAATGCCTGCTGCCATTCTTAAATGGTGCTGAAATGTAGTCACTTCAAGACAAGAAACAACTGCCTTGGACTGGGGTTAAGACTACTTGCCTCAGCTTAAAATGAAAGATAAAACGAGCACCTGCAGAAGGACAAACACTAGCTTGCTTTACTTATATCCTCAAATTCCTCACCCGCAGAAGGACAAGCGAACACTAGCTTGCTTTGCTTATGTCCTCAAACTCTTCACAAAAACACTCAATGCTATTCAATAGAACAAGTTTTACAAATCTCCTAAAAGCGAAGCAGACTGGATAGTACTAGAGCTAGTAGTTCTTTAAGGAACAATGTATAGATAAATGTGATCCATTGATCTGAACCATCAGGCATTGCCAACTGGAACTGTTCCTACTGGCATTTTGTGGTAACCTTAGAGTCGCTTCGGAAAGTCATAGCAAGACTGTAGCAAGGAGTTGACAGCTAGTACCAGTGTTCTTGGGTTGCTCATTACTGAATTTGATGCTTACCAGTTACCAGTTGTTATTGGTACTGTGGTACTACATTTTCATATACATAGCACACGTTTCTCCAGTCATGATTTATTGTTTATGATGTAGATAAATGGCTTCTAGTAGCTCATATTTTTCTTTGTCTTCAAAGCTTCCAATTTTAATTCAAGATGAATACACTTGGTCATGTCTCGTCTCATCACTATGCCTTGCTGTTTATAGTTTACTTTTCAGCATCTTTTATTCCTTTTCATTTTTTTGTTTTGAAGGTATCATTGCACTTGGTCATGTCTCGTCTCATCACTATGCCTTGCTGTTTATAGTTTACTTTTCAGCATCTTTTATTCCTTTTCATTTTTTTTTTGTTTTGAAGGTATCATTGCACCTCACTTGATTGGCTCAAGCCAGCTGAACTACCACTTTGCACATTTTCAAACTCCAATCTGGTGTTTTCAGAAGCGATTGGGTTTTCTTCTGAAGGCTCACCTTGGCTACAGCATCCGTGAAATGCCTAGTATAATCCTCGCAATTGGATCTATGCCATGAGGTTATTGGGCATGCTTCAGGTATATGCCCTAAACAAAAAGTCACATTCCATATTGGAAGGTACACAGAGTATTAAAAAATCTTGTTTTCCAAAGAAAAAAGTAAGGGTAGTTTTCTATTTTAAGAGCTTAAGCTTTTCTTCGTTAAAACTGCAACTGGGATAGATTTCGCTAGACAATCAAAAAATTCAAAAAACCAAACCAAAACTCCTTGTTTGTTCATATATGCCATGACTTATTTATTTTAGTATTGCCTCCACAGGCATACCCTGGTGGTAGAGGCATTCCCTCGATTTAGAGAGGATGGATTCGACCCCTGCTGAGCCCATAGCCACGCAGATATCTCAGCCGCAAAGCTGGAACTGAAATAAATAAATAAATAAATATGTGTTTTGCTAAGTTGGGCTACTGGTCATTAGCGATACTTTGAGCTAGAACGCCCGGAGATCAATCCCTAGGCATGTGTGTGATGCAAAGGTGCAAACACCACTATGTGTGAGCGAGAGGAATGTTACATTGCACCTGGCGTTTTGAAAAGAGAAACGCCCATCTTTGTCAGACCAATAAGGTAAGGATAATTCCATCAAGTTGTCGCTCGCATGGAGTTTTCAACTAATAAATTAAATGCTTCGGGCAACTCCCTACTTTTCCTCCTTTCCAGAATAGACTGAATAGCTAACATTTATATCTTAACACCTAGATTTCCTCCTCACAACTCCCAAGAGTACTCACAGTCTTCCCAATTAAAATCATGAATAGGACCCTCCACAAACCCAATGGCCATTGACGGTAGAATTGGCATCAAATTAGCATCATGACAGGGGCCCCTATGCAAACTCAATCGCTATTGATGGTAGAACTGGTATCAATTTGGGAACGACGATAATTCAACGGGTCAGAATAGATGAGTGGTAAGGGCTCGGGTTTATCCAAACCAAATTGCATACCAACATATATTGGCCCACTATAACTATAAAATACTTGAAATTTTCATAATTTAATAAACTAGTGAGCTACAGTGGGTCTCACTGATTGTATGAAATATTCAACCCTATCATCCTACAAATGACTCCGGCCGCAAACCACCCAATCAACGCAAGTTACGAAAGGCGTAGCTGAATAAATGGTTGATGTGGTCACTGCAATTGAAATACACCTGCAAATTCATCAGGTCCATGTGATGAAAACAGAGAATCACCCATAAGTGCAATTTCTATCAATTAGGGGCATCTTCTACGCAAAAATAACAAAAACCACCCCATCATCTGATCCACTGAACCGAACAAAACATAGAGCAGATTAAAGATAAGATAAACAGACTAACCATCCTGCGCGTTGTTGTAATTGACATAGGCATATCCGAGGGAGCGGCGGGTGTTGACATCCCTGCAAACGCGCACCGACACGACCGGGCCGAGCTGGCTGAACATATCATAAAGCTGCGAGTCCGTGACGTTCGGCTCGAGATCTCCGACGTAAAGCGACGTCGACACGAACTGGCTCGACCCGGCGCTCGCCGAGCCGTTCGGCCCGGAGAGCGGGGGCTGCGGCTGCGCTTGGACATGTGCCATCTCAAGAATACAAGGCTTAAAAAACCCTAACAACAATCAGAAACCCTTTTTTTCCTCTTCTCTCTCTCTCTCTTTTTTTTTTTAGTTTTCCCTCTCCTGAAAGAACAAATCCGAATAAAACAGAATAAAGCTGCAGAGAACCAGGAAAAAAAATGGAAATGATAGAGAAGCAATCACTTCACTCTGGTTCTCTTTCTTTTTTTTTTGTGGGTTTTGTGTTGGGGGATTTTGGCCTTGGATGGATAGATTTTGGGGGGGTTTTGTTTTTTGGGATTTTGGGTTTTGAAGAAGAAAAGATGAAGAAGGAAGGGTTAGGGGAAAAAAAACAGGGAATTTAAGATAAGGAGAGGCTTGGGAGGGCAGCCCCAAACTGCACCGCAAGGGGAACGGTGAAGGTGGGGTGTGGGGTTTAAATGGAGAGGGGAAGGGTGACGATGACGAAACCCTAATTTTTATTTTAGGAGCTCCAATGTCGACCGCCCGATCTAGAGGGCCCGTGTCTTTGCCTGACGTCAGCAGAGGGAAGGAAAGGAGGGTTGAGAGTTGGAGTATATAGGAGCGCAGTGGACCAAAAAAGACGATGAGCCAATTCTGGAATGGGCTCAGACGGGTCGGGTTGGGTTGGGATGATTGAGGGCCGTAATTGATTTGGGCTGAACAGGTTAGAATTTGGGTTGTGTATGTGGGTCATAGGTGCATTGACTTGGATTGGATTGGATTGGATGAGTAGGGTGAATGCTAATGATGGATCAAAAGCGGATCTCAACCCATTTATTATTTTGGAGATTTGTGACATGGTTATTTTCTACATTTCAAATGTCTGTTTCTTTTGCTCGAAATTTGAATCTAACTCAACGGCGTTCTGTTTAGAACTAGCAACAGGTCGGGTTGACATAATACGGGTTGGATCCATTCGAACCCTTTTGTCTATGCCAACCCTATTCAGAGCCATATTAGAAACAGGTTGGAAGTAGTCAACCCATACCTGTGGCGGGTTCACCCGACCAAAATTTGATGACTTACTGTAACTAAACATTGTAAAATTGTAATTCATAAAAGTGATATCACAATGGTTATCACATGTTATATCAGCCAAAACATCATGGTCAAACTAAAACTTAGAACAAAGGCACACATTGTGAGTAAAAGTCATTAAAGATGACGACTATCATTTGTAAAATATAACTAGAGCATACCAAAGAGACAAAAAACAAGAGAAATTGGCAAGGCACCATTACATGGTATTGTACCAAAAAGGGTCTCCTTTTTTAAAGGGGGATTTAAAAACAAATATATTATAAGGCATGTGCAAATTGAGAAGGGAAGAAATGATGGAGTGGATGTGGCTGGGACAAGTTGCAGGTGAGCCTTGAGTTAATGGAGATAATGGGTATTTATAATGTGAATGAGATGTTTTGAAGGAAGAAAATGAGGTTGATAAAATTCTTTCAATGGTGGAATCACTAGAATGTAAAAGATTACTTCTGAAACATTGAAGAACATGAAGAATAATTAAATAAAAAAAAGTGAAAACTTACTTGCAGGCTTGCAACACAAAGTTGATGAAGATAAAGTATTTGCAAGGAGAGTGAAGATCTTCAACCTTGAGCAAAGTTTCAATCTCAAGAATCAAGATATGACTTCTTAGATTTGTAAAGTCTAGTAGAGATTGGACTTGGGAGAGTGGAGACTGATTTAGAAAAGCTCGTAATGCAAGATTCAATATATGAAGAAGAAGACGAGGAGACAAGGAGACGAAGAGTCACTCGTGGTTATTAAAAAAAAAAAGTAAAACCTAATAGGGTTGGGCGGGTTGGGCGGGTTAAGCGGGTCAACACGAATTCAACCCGTATTTATACGGGTTGTTAAAACCTAACCCGCGACCGACCCGTATAGGCCAGGCTGGGTTAGAGAGTCGGGCTATGTTTTGCCAGCTCTAGTGTCCACTTAAAAGTCACAATGGAATTTAATTTAAAATTTATACTAAAGAAGTAGGCCTTTATAATGATTGAGGAGCAAAATCAGCCCCTTGTCCTCACTCTGTAGGTTGGCATTTGGCATTAGATCTAGTTTTCTACTACACGATACGTATCTATAGTATACGATTACCAAGTAGGCTAATCATTGTCTCACGTAACTTTCATTTCTCTTTTGCTCTTAGGATCTGTAAATATAATTATAATAGTAACTAAAATTTGCATGTGAGTTTTAAACAAATGTAACTTATATCATGGAATAAGATACCATATTTTTCGGAAGCATCATCTTACACAAGTGACTGTTTATCTGTTAGACCTGTTTGTTTGTGGGGTAAAGTAAAGTATAGTATAATAAATTCAAAATCAAAAAAGAAAAATATATGATTTGTTGCAAAACTAAAAGAGTACCAGAAGAATAGAGAAAAGGGAGAGAGATTCTTATTAATAAGATATGTGTATATAATAAAAGGGAAGAGGGTCTTATTTATAAAGTAAGACTGCTTTCTCCCAAAATAACCTAATATAGTAGGATTCTAACACTAAGTAATATCATCATCTCAAGTAGGTCCTAATGTGGGCATCCACCTATAATAATATATTTTATAACACTCTTCCTTAGATGACCATCATTCAATGACAGTTGCTTCATTAAAACCTTATAAAGAAAAAATCCAGTGGGATAAAAACCAAAGCGAAGGAAAAAGAGTATAACGTTTTACAGGATTATTGACTTAGTGTTGGACATGCATAATGCTGCCTCATTAAAAACCTTAACTAGGAAAACCCAGTGGGATAAAACATAGAAAAGGAAAAGAGTACAACGCACAGATGTCCTGGGTAGCATATTTTAGGATGCCTCCTCCTAATTGACTACTTCCCTTGATGATAACAACCTTCCACACAATTTGGTATGTCAATCTTGTAGACAAGTTTCTAAAATACTGATTTTGACAAATACTTCGTAAACTGATCAGCCAGATTATTGCTTGAACAAACTTGCTTGACTTCAATCTTGTTATTTTGTTGAAGCTCGTGAGTGAAAAAGAACTTTGTTATAATGTGCTTGGCCTTGTCATATTTAATGTATCATTCTTTGATTTGTTGAATACATGCCTAATTGTCTTTGTAGATAACGCTCGGGGTACTTGTACTAAGAAGCAATTGACAATAACTACGAATATGCTGAGTTAAAGATTTTAGCCACACACATTCCCTACTGGCTTCATGAGAGCTAAAATCACAGTATGATTAGAAAAAGTAGCGACCAAAATGTATTTAATAGAACGCCAAGAAATGACAGTATATCACTAAGAAACACATAATCTGTTTTTGATCAACCCTTATGAGGATTAAAGAGATATCCTAAATTTGCATATCCTACAAAGTTATAATCTTTACAACTATAAGAATAAAACAGACATAAATATCATAGCATTTGTTTGATATCAATTCACAGCCTTAGTGCAAAACTATATATGGCAAGCATATTTATAAAGAATGAAAAATCTCATTAGAACTTCTCTCGATCTACGGGTCGAGATAAAATCTCCTATAAATAGTCAATGGTTTCTTTGAGCTCTTCTAGAGTCCCGATTAAATTTATGTCATCTACATAAACTTCTACTATTGTGAATCCTTACAAAGATTTCATAAAGATACATCGGCAAATGGGATTGTTTCCATATCCTTTCTTAGATAAGCATTCACTATGACAATTATACCATATTCTTCTGGAATGCTTTAGGTCATACAGTGAATGTCTTAATTATATTGAGTACGCACTCTCTGACTTTGCTTTAGGCAAAGCGAATCCTTCTGGAATTTATATATATATATCTGTGTATGTTTTCAATCCCAAGTTTCTGCAGGAAGCCTTGTATCACAAGTATTGCCTTGTATCTAGTTATTTCATTATTTCATTCACTTTATTTACAAACACTTATTTGTAACCTATAGGGTTAACACCTTTTAGCTTTGTACTATAGGTCCAAATACATCATGTCGATTGAGAGATTTTAACTCTTCTTTGATGAAACTTTTTCATTTTAGCCAATACTTTCTTTGTAGACATTTTTTCATAGGACATGGTTTTGTGTCCCAATCATTATTCTCATTTTCCCTTGATATTTGTATATTTACCGCATATGCAAATGCGTCATCGATGATAATTTTCTTTCTATCCGATCTCTCTCTTAAATAATTATAAAGTATAGAAATCTCTTCATTATTGGGTACCCATTGCATCTTCAGGGTCTTCCAAAGTCTCTTATGGGACTCATGTCTCTTTTGGGACATCAATTTCTTCAGGAATTTTCAAAAGTGTGGATTTTTTCATAACATCTTATTGAGTGAAATGGTGTACCTTATCAGAAGTGTACAATTTGTCATAACCTCTTTGGAAATATAATTGGGACCTAATTGCTCATTTCTCCTTTTTCGGAGAGCTGAGTCCTTGGAACCTATAGGTCTGCATGCTTTTGACATGTAACAGATTTATTTGCTGCCATGTTTGGATTTTTGTCCTACAAGGACATTAATTTGTGCTTGTCCTATAGGGACATTAATTTGTGCTTATATGTTCATAGCCGGTGCATGTGACTTAGTCACATTTGTTGCATCATTAAAAGCATCGTGGAATTTGTTTGTAATTAAGTGCACAATTCTTCATACTTCATTCTCAATTGTAAAGCACATAGATCTAAATGAGACTGTGTAGAAGTATTCCACATTAATTCTCCTCATTCTTTAGGAACATATTGTTTTACAGGAATAAGGCATTCTTCAGGAACTCTTTTATCTCTTCCTAACGGCGAGAAGACTGTCTCATCAAGATGACAATTCGTAAAACAATTAGTTAATATATCTCCTGTCATTGGGTCTAAATATCTAATAATTGTGGGTGAATCATAACCAACATAAATTCTCAATCTACGCTATGGGTTCATGTAGGTCACGAACCTATGGTATCAAGCCTTATTAACCGAATATGATGCTCGGGGAAGTATACCATAAATTTAATAATTTGTGTTAATAGGCAAGCATAAGCTAAAAAAAAAAAGGCAAATATCTAACCAACAAGTAAAGGTATTAATTAAAACCATAAAATACCTAAAAAAGGTCTACTAGGAGGATTTAAGGGTCTATAAATATCACCTTATATCATTTGTAGAAAGAAAACTCAATTGATAGTACTCTAAGGAGTGCCCAAAAAAGCTATTAATAATTTACCTTAGCATAATACCCTTAGGGTGACCTAACCTATCATGCCAAAACATTAAAACCTTAGGGTTACTAAGCCTTGAGTTTATTTGAAGCTTTTGACTTGACTTTGCCGTTTTGCTCATTTGATTCTTCTTCATCTTAATTCTTTTTTTTTCCTTCCTCCATTCCAACAAGCCCAGTTGAATCTTGAGGTCCACTGAACCCCGGGGCCATCTGATGTATTTGTTTAAATCACGTTTCTTACCCCACTCTACTTCTGGCACACCTTAGATTTGTGTATAACATGATATCACCTAGGGCCTACTCGCACATCCTAACCTAGTCCCAAACTAGGATGTATCAACCCATTGCATGAAAACATGTACTCAAACTTGACCCATTGATTTGTACATGAGCCCAAATCTTAATTATTGTTGACCGATCATTCATAGGCACTCGCATTGAAACACTTAGACATCCAGGTCAGGTCAAGTTAGATTCGTTGATCACCGTTGATCTAGGCGAGCAATCTTACTATGTTACCTTAGTACTTGTATGTTTGATTCCTTGTCTCGATTATGCTTTTAAATTGTAATTTTGAAATTTATTGAAATAATCATAGAGCTCCGAAGAATTTTGTCACCTTTGATGTGATGATCATTGGATTTGATGTTTTATTGATATCATCGTGCTATCATTATTGTCAGAAAGTCGTCATTTAATTTGTTTTGGATTTGCTCATTGTTAGATTTGATATTGATCATTGGACACCATTCTGTTATGAATTAAATTTCTCAGTGAATTATTGATACTTAATTGAGAAGGTTGGATTCGTTCAAAGATTCGATGATGTATGGCTTGATTTGTGTTTCCAACTTGACCTTTGCTTGTAAATTGAAAATTCATGAATTATTAGATTTTGTTGCTCATACATCTTGACCTCAAGGCATTCTCTAAAGTATGGATAACGCACCGTGTGGATGCTCACACTTAGATTTTAGCCCTTTTTGGGTATGACATTAGGATTGGAAACCCTTTGTCCGATATTCCTAGTCTACAGCTAGTCCTACTTTGTTTTGAAGATTACCAAAATCTCAAGCTTTGTGCCACTTTGGATATGAAATGGTTTGTACCTAGCGGGTATCTTGTGCTTGGCGCAGGCTTAATTCTAGCGAGCACACTTCGTTATTTTGTTTACTGCGGAAATGCCTTATCTTTAGTTTGGTTTTAGGATGTTGCCCCTAAATTGTGAAATTACATTTGAAATGTCTGAATTCATACTCCGGGACCCAATTGTGATACTTGTGATTAATTATTGGATTATCTTGCTTATTCCCTTGTCTTTCGTGAACTTTGCTAAAGGCTGATTTTTGCCAATTTGTTGTTGATCTGATCTTATTATTCGACTTTATCACCTTTGAGGTTGTTGTATTCCGCTCCTTCTTTAATTGTTCGAGATCGTGGCCTCCAATTTGATACCTTGATTATTACCCATTTACTACGGTTTCATAGTTGGTGTACTTGCAGAGTTGTACTCACCCCCTTTTTATTTTTTCCCAGATTTTCGCAATTGAATCAGACATGGAGGATATCTAGTTTACATGCGGGACTAGGATTGAGGAATGAGTTACGAGAATTTTGTTTTATATATTAGTCGCATGTATGTGAGTTATTTGTTCATGTAACTATTGTATAATGAGAATTATTAATAAAAATTTTCTTTTACCTGAGTTTTTGTGGACCCATCGTGCCTCGTCATTGGAGGGTCCCAAAGGACCTCGAATTTCAAGGCGTGACACATACATCTGATCAGGCCACCATATGTCCAACCGAGCCAAGAACTCATCTCAGGCCATGCCCAGCCCAGCAACCCACTGGACCCACCACCATGATCAGACCCATCAGCCTGAAGTCGTCTCGTTCCATCTTCTTCATCATCTTCTTCTGGCTTGCTTCTCATTTTTCTTCCTCCTTCTATTTGTTTACTCTTCTTACTTTTCTTCATCTTCTGTTTTTCCTCTTTCAACTGTTTCTTCTTTTCCTCCTCCTTTCTAGTCGTCTTCATCCTCTATTTGTTTCTCCTTCTTTCCTTTTTCTCTCTTTATGCCACATTCTCTCTCCCTCTCGACCTTATGATGCGTTCTTGTCACGCCTCAAAATTCGAGGTCTTTGGGACTCTCAAATCACGAGGCACGATGAGTCCACGATAACTAAAATAAAAGAAAATTTAATTAATAAATCTCATTAAATAATAATTTTATGAGCAAATAACTCCGACATATGATACTAATGTTTAAAGCGAAATTCTCACAACTCATTCCTCAATCCCGGTCCTACATGCAAGTTAAGTATCCTCCATGTCCGGCTCAACTGCGAAATCTGAAAGAAAAAACAAAGGAGAGTGAGTACAACTCTACAAATAGACCCACTATGAAACCATAGCAAACGGGTAACAATCAAGGTATCAAATTAGGAGCCACAGTTTTGAACAAATCAACAAAAAGTGGAATATAGCAATCTCAAAGGTAATAAAGTCAAATAATAAGATCAGATCAAATATAACTTGGCAAAATCGGATTTCAGCAAAGTTTACACAATACGATAGAAGTAAGCAAGATACTCTAACAATTAATCAAAATTATTACAATTTAAGAGCAACATCCTAGAACCAAACTAAAGATAAGGCATCTCCGCAGTAAACAAAATATCAAAATATGCTCACCAGAATTAAGCTTGTGCCAAGCACAAAGTACCCATTAGGTACAAGCCATTTTCATATCCTAAGTTAGTACGAGGCCTTAAATACCAGTAATCCCCACAAAACAAAGTGGGAACTAGTTACAGACTAGGAATATCGCATAAAGGGACTCCAATCCCAATGTCAAACCCAAAAGTGCTAAAATCCACGTGTGAGCATCCCTACGGTGCATTGCCCATATTTTAGAAAATGCCTTTAAGATCAATAGTATACAAACAACAAAGTCCAAAAATCTATGAATTTCCATTTCACAATTTCAAGTGCACAAATAAGAACAGGGTTGGAAATACGAATTAATCAAATGATATCAAGTTTCATCAAAATTCCATCATTCTCAAATTAAATAACAGATCAATGATAATAATATGCAAATCAATTTAATTTATAACAAAATGGTGTCAACGGAAATAATATCAAATCTACTAGTGAATATCAAATAAATCAAATGGCAAATTTCTGACAATAATGACAGCACGATAATATCAATAAGAAAATATCAAATCCAATGATCATTACATCAAAGGTAACAAAATTCCTCGGAGCTATATGATTTTTTCAATAAATTTCAAAATCACAATTTGAAAGCATAATTAAGACAAGGAATAAAAAACACAAGTACTAGGGTAACACAATAAGACTACTTGCCTAGATCAACGGTGATCAAAGGGTCAACCCGTTCTACCTTGGATGTTCTGGAATCTTAGTGTGAAACCCTGATAATCGTGTTTAACAAATAAATTTAGCAATTGGGCCCAATGAGTAGGTACATGCACTAGTTGCTATATTTGGGTCAAGCTTGGGTACAAGTTATGTATCATAGATTATCACATATAGATTTGACCCCGAATGGTGTGAACTATGCATGAATATAAGTTAAACGGAGTGAACAAAGATTAATAAGTAGTGTGGGAAAAATCAATCGATGGGCTCAAGCATGGATTCCTGTACTAAGATGGGACCCGGTCTGGCCTGGGTATATCTTTGAATTGGGCCTAGGTTAGTAAGTCATAAAGGAGGACTTGAGTTGGCCATGCATGCAACTTGGGCCAAGTGAGACTAGGTAAGCACAGCTTTGTTTGTTGCAGAATATTAAGTAGTATAAGTGGGCCCTAAGTGATTTATGTGAAACATACTATAAGGTGGCTAGGACTGGGCTTGGTGTTTAATGGTATGCATATGAGTTAAGTGGGTTCAAGGTGTTCAAATCCAACAAATTCATTAGATGGGCTACGGATAGTAGACCAAACAGGTTGTTCCAATGGGTCTAAGGTCTTTCAAGTTATGCCAATACATAAGGTGGGTTTACATAATCTAATGTGGGCCTGGAAGCAATAAAGTAGGCCCTGAATAATTTGAGTCATGTAGGTGGGACAAAGTAATTTGAATTATATATGTGTGTCAAGTGAGCCAAAGTACTGTGGGTATTCATTTATAAAGTTAAATGGGTCGGATTTGGGCTAATGGCGGATGTTCTAACTGATGTGTGGATCCAAATAAAGATGAGATATAACGATGCATAGGATAGGTCAGAATTATGGGTTGGACTCAGGTTAATAAATTCTATAAGTGGACGTGGCCCTATAAGTTCGGTTGGGTTAGTCTTAGACGAATGAGTTCACATGTTTTAAGATGTTCATGTGCTTGGGCCAAGATGGGTCCTTTTATCAAGAAAAGGGGAACAAATCATTATCATGAAAATAATAATAATAATCACAATAATGACAGTAAGATAAGACAAGAGGAAGAGATGGCTGAGAACATGATGGAGAGAGAAAAAAAAAGAAGTAACAATTGTGTTTAGAATAGCCATTGACCTCTCAACCATACTATATGAATTGTTCCCAACAGTAACCATATAAATATCATCACTTTGTGAACTATTGTAGACTGCAAAGACAGTGACAAAGGAAATGACGTCGCTGAAATTGAAGGCATGAGACAAGCAAGGCAAATGGGTCTGGTTAACTAGTTGATTAAGGAATGAGTTGGCTCGGAAAAATAGAGCTGGCAAATAAAAACTTGGGCCGGGTGAGTTAGACATGACCCAAGATCTTATGGGTTGGGTCCAGCTCGGTTAAGGAATGGTTTAGGTGTGGCTGGGCTTGGCTTAGCTGTGGTGGGATCTAGGCTTACCAAAGGTGTTCTCAATGTTGGTGGTGACTAATGGTGATGATGATGATGTTGGGTTTAGCACATGTTGATGCAAAGGGTGCATGATCTGTCATGATCAAAATAATGCTTGATTAAAGAAACAAAATCACCATGCTACTACAAGAAGAATATTAAGATGCTTTGACTATATTGGTATCATGGAAAGGACAAGAGAAAAGAAAAGAAAGGGCATACCTTAAATAGAAAAGCCTTGGAAAGAAGGAGAGAGAGAGAAAATTTAGATTTGTATGAGAGATTAGAAGGGATGATTTTTTTTTATAGCAAAAATAAAGAGAGTCCATAAAGGATATGGACACCAAACTAAGTTTAGCCAAGGAAAACCATTTCTACTTAGACTCTACTACACAAGTTGGGATTGAATACAAATCTCAAGGTGGAGTTGAGATAGGAAATACAACAACAAGAGACATAATCAATTGAGTGTCTTGGTTGAGCCAAACTCCCTAATAAGCCAAATTCTAACAAAACATGCTCCCACAAATAATTTCAAATTTTAAATAACACAAATGCATGTGGGGTACATCGCAGATCAAATCAAAGGTGCGGATTAATTCAAATTTAAAATTAAAATTCAGGTCATTACAGTTCTCATCTCCTCTCTTTGTTTATATTTCCTTACATGTGTTTTCACTACTACATTGCCTTCTCTCGTTCTTCATGCATCTAAGTGATCATCATCTCTATTTCTGCTGATATTTTAGTTTCATGTTCCTTTATGCATATACCTCGGTTTCACTCATGTTCTTCATCACCATCGTCATTGGCAAGCACCCAACCAAACTAAATCTAAAACCTTGGGTTCCACCCAACCCATTCACCCAAGTGCAACTCATTTGAACTCATGTGGTCCACCCCCTTTGCCCACCCTGTATGCATATTTAACCTTGGTGTAATTTAGTGACTTGAGCCCATTCGTTGATTCTTCAATATGTCTTGTGACCCAAACTGAGAACCCATTTAAACATTTATTGAAATGAGTCCATATGACTCTGGCCCTTTTAAGGTGCTATCAACCCAAAACTACTTGAACCCATTTAGCCAATGTACATGAAAGATTCAGTTAATTTCGGGCCTAACCCATAAGACTTCATTTGTACATAAATTTATATTCTCACACCTTGATATAACTGTTATAACAGAAACTCACATTGGGCCTCTAGAGTCGGACAAGCCCAGTTCTTCAAAGATTGACAATCAAGGTAAGTAGTCTTACTATGTTACCCTAGTACTTGAGTTTTCTATTCTTTGTCTCGATTATGCTTTAAATCATAAGTTTGGGTTTTATTGAAATAATCATAGGATTTTAGAGGATTATTGCTGCCTTTGATTTATTTGATATTCACTAGACTTGATATTATTTCCGTTGACACCATCTTGTTATAAATTAAATTAATTCGTATATTATTATCAATGATTTATTATTTGAATTGGGAATGATGAAATTTTGATGAAAACTTGATATTGTTGGATTAATTTGTATTTCCAACCTTGATTCTATTTGTGCACTTGAAATTGTAAATTGAAAATTCATGGATTTTTTTATTTTGTTATTTGTATACCATTGATCTCAAAGGGATTCTCTAAAGTATGGGCGATGCACCGTGAGGACATTCACAAGCGGATTTTAACCGTTTTGGGTATAACATTGGGATTGGGACCCCTTTGTGCAAGATTCCTAGTTTGCAGCTAGACCCACTTTATTTTGTGAAGATTATCGGTATCTCAAGCCTCGTGCTAGCTTTAGATATGAAAATGACTTATACCTAACAAGTACCTTATGCTTAGTTCAGGCTTAACTCTGGCCAGCATACTTTGATATTTTGTTTACTGCGGAGATGCCTTTCCTTTTTATTTGTTAATTTGATTAATTACTCATTTATTTGAAATACTTTGAATTTTGATCATATTATCTTTTTGTTGTTTCAACATGCTACACTTACCTTACTTGATATATCTTGTATGTGCAAACTATAATTCTCAATTTAATTTATTAGATTGTTACTTGTTGCTAGGCTTTATGGTTTGTGTTACTTGTTGAGTTTTACTCACCCTTGCTCTCCCCCCCCCCCCCCCCCCCTCCCCGATTTCGAGGTTGAGCTGAACCTGAGGAAATCTAGTTTGTTTTACGAAATCAAGATTGAAAGATGAGCTACGGAACTTCAGCCGTAGATGTAGATTTGAGGATCACTCGCACTTCAGATTTATTTATTATGTTAATAGATTGATTTATCATTTAGTGTGGGATATTGATCATATTACTCCATTTAGATTAATTTAATAACGTTTGGATTTTAATTATTTATTTTAATTTAGTTATTGTGAACCCATTATGTCTCGTGATTTGAAGGTCCCAAGGACCTCGGATTTGGGGGCGTGACAAAACATATTCTAAATGACAAAAAAACTATATATACGCAGGCACATGCACACAAAAAGAGAAAAGGGTTGATATTTTAGGCATTGCTTGTGTGACCCCCAAACCCAGGACCTCCTAATGTTGTGAAAAATGTGTTTAATTCCCCACACACAAATTCCTCGTGATTTGTTACAACATTTTTCTCAATGTATAAAAGGATACAAGTTAACTTTCTTTGATTTTCTAAAAAGAAAAACATTTATTTTGAGATGTTTATTACTTTTTTCACACTACATGAAATGAAATGAATTTCTACACAATGCAACATGTAAAACTTTTATCACGTGCCTTATAAGAACAAAGTAAAACCCACTTTGTGCATTGCTAGAATTAACGTTTTAGATATTCCCATTGGAGAAAACAATTCCAACCTTCCATAAAAGCACTATGGGCTTGTTATGATAAGAGGGAGAAATTGTCCCTCGATTCAAAGTTTAGAATTCTAAATCAATACACGTCTCTGGTACCTTTTTATCCTTTTTTCTCATTTCTCCTCCTTTAATGAAATCTTTGTTACCGTTAAAAAAAAAGATTTCCAAATTAATACAAATCTTTTTAGTACCACCCAAGATTCCAAGTAGAACTTCCAATATCACTCTATTAAATTATTCAAATATAAAAAAGTGAAATTTTTAAAAAATATAAAACTTTGGGCAAATGTTGGAAAAAGTAATTGAAGATTTAAATATCTCAAAAAAATTATAAAAACTTTCCACGTCTATTTCAATTAGGTCCTCGCCATAAAGTCTTTGAGAAATGACAAAAGAACACCCTTCATTGTAATAGGTTTTGTATTTTTTAAACTTCCTTCCTCCCTAAAACTAGCAATTTCGATTTTGAAAACCACAACCATTTATAAAGCTAAGTTTTTTTAGTCATTTGGAATCTATGTTTTAACCAACTATGTATAAAGGTAGTTGAAGTGTGATCCACTAGATCATTTGAGTTGGATTTGATCATTTATTTTAAATAGTTTATTATGTAAAAATATAAAAAAGAGAGGATAATCTTATCATTTTTCAAAAAGTAATTTATGGGGAGGAAGTGTTGATTGAAAGGATTGTCTCAAAAATATTCAACATGTAGTTTTTTAAAAGCAAGAGGAGAGTTTTATGTCTTTTCTTGAAATCTTCCCCAGACAAAATTGCTGATATCCTAAATGACAGGGTTATCTCACCAAATCCAACGATGCGTTTTTGTCACAGACATGATAAAACAAAGGTCAATGGTCCCGGCTTCAAGCCTTTCACCCAAAAAAAGAAAAAAGTCTTCAATGTTGAAAAGGATTAGCACTAGCAAGGATTAGCAAACTCAACTTTGACGTTCATTGGTGTACTTAAAAGCAAGTGAAATTGAATTGGCACTAGCAGTTACTTAAAAGAAAATAAAAGAACTTTCCTCGTATCTTCCGAATACATTTTTCTTCTCTTTCACGTTTTTCCCTCTCCTTCCTTCTCTCTCGTCTCCCTCCTTCCTCGCCTGGCCGGACGACGCCCTTCCTCGCCACCATCGCCGGAGCTCTTCCCACATCCACCGCCAGCCGCTTCCTCTCTCCGCCCCTCGTCGCGTCGGTCCGCCTCGAGAGATCTCTCACGCTTCCTGCAGCAGCCATGAGCGGCGGCCTGACGGCCAACTCCACGCCCGTCGGTCACTTTACTTCTCTGATTACTTTTAATTACTAAGATGTCTGATTGAACTCGTTTTACTTGAAAAGTCGTGAAATTTACACTAGTTATGGAACTTAATCACACGATCTGTTACGTTTATAAGTGAACTAAAGTGAATCTATGTAGCTGTGGAAGGGTTGGTACTTCTTGTTGGGAAGTTTTGAGGAGGATTTGGCAAGATTGATATCGTAAGTTGAGTACAATCAATAACCGAAATAGGTTACAGGGTAATCATGATCTATCAAAGAGAGATTATTTGATAACCCCTTTGTGGATCTTTATTTTTGACCTTCATTTTTACCCGCTTTGGTGCTAACCATTGTTTAGAAGTCCCCAGGTTTTCAATATAGCCCTAAGTGAATCTAATGAAGAAATTCTTTCTTTTTTTTTTTTTCTTCTAAATTGTTAATGGTTTTTTAGTTTTGAACGCTTTCTTACTGTGCATCTCACTGTATTTTTCACTTGGGCTAAGAAAGGAATAACTTGCTCATGTGGGAATGTTTCCATTTTTATTTTATTTTATTTTTTTAGTGATTAGATGTGGAGAAATTAGATAATATTCTCTCAATATGGGGTTAACCAATGATTTCTTTTTGTAAAGGACTGCTGCTCACATGTTTTGGTCCATCTATATTGAAACTCTAATTTCACCACAAAATGGATTAGAATGCCTGAGTCAACACCATCTGGTTCTATATAGACACAAACATGTTTCTTTGATGGTAAGCCAGTGCCCCTCCTAAGCGCAATAGAGGATCTGTCTTTATATTTATTTCTGCTATTTCAGTAATATATTTTAACTGTCAATATTGGTTTAATCTGTCGATATAGTTCAGTGACCTTTTTCCTCCTTTTTCTTTAGATAGCAACTGATAATGTATTTTATTGATTTTTTTTATAAATAATTTGGGGTCATTTGTCCGTAAGGTATGGATTTGCGAGCTATAATTTTATGTTAAAAATGCATTGTTCAGTATTTTCTTTTACCATGTATAAGGAAATTAGCACGAATGCTCACATGTCTGACATTGGAACGCATTTTTGCATACAAGTTAAATCTATTTTTTATTTTCCTGATATATGCTTTATGTTCATGTAGCATCTCTTTTGGATTTTCTCGTGGGTATAGCCATATAAGTCTAATTATGATTCCGATTGATCAAGTGATGTTCATACTAAAAAAAAAAAGCACATTGACTATTTGTACTTGACGACCTGATGGTTGTTTTTAGAGGTGGACGTGGTATGTTGGTAGTGTTAATAACCAAAATCACCAAAAGCTTGAGCTGATAGTGAACGTCGACAAAGTAATTTATATCAAAGAGTCTTGATAACTTCCCTCACATGTGGAGCTCCACACGTGGAAAGAAACACACCAAATGACCAACGTGAATAAAAACCCATCTTGAGGGATACAAACACATGACCCCCAGCTCTAATACTATGCTAATAACCAGAATCACTAAAAGCTCAAACTGATAGTGAACAACAGCACAATGCATACAAGTCAAATCTATATAACTATATTTTATTTTCCTGATATATGCTTTATGTTCATGCAACATCTCTTTTGGATTTCTTAATGGGTATAGCCATATAAGTCTAATTATGACAAAGATTGATAAAAATGATGTTCATACTAAAACAAACGGCATTAACTATTTGTATTTGATGAACTGATGGGTGTTTTAAAGGTGGGTGTAGCATGTTGGAAGTGTTAATAACCAGAATCACCACAAACTCAAGCCGATAGTGATTGGTGCATCCTAGTAAAATGATGTTCATACTAAAAAAAAAAGGCACATTTTTCTCAATTTATTATTCTCTTTTGTAAAGAATATTGCATTCTAGTAAAAGCATTTTCTTTCTCTTTTCAATTTTTTTTTTCTTGTACTTGGATGATTGGTGCTTGTTTTGTGTTTTTCTTGTTGGTGTTTGGATTGACAACCCAAAGGCCCTAGGAATTTGATTTAAATTATAAACCCACTTAGAATAGAATTTTAAAAGAAAAGAATTCACTTCCACACATTTAAATTCATGCACAATCCATACATTTAAATTCCTTGTTATTTCACACATTTAGTCTTTTGCAATCCAAACATATAAATTTCTGCCATATTTCTATTTTCTTTTTATTCAATGTTCATAATAATTTTTAATGTGGTTTATGCATAGTTTGGTGGCTGGACGTGTTTATTAGTGCATGCATTAAAGTTTATAAAATTTTCCATGTATTTAAGTGGCTGGAAATCTCACTTTTTGATCTGAAATTAAAGTGCACAAATCAGATTTAATGTTTTAAGTGTGACTTTCAAAATAGTTTGTGTTTTGGTAACTTCGAATCTCTAAAATCTGTTTGTGATTGAGTTATTCAATTGAGATTTGTTTTAAGACAAATTAGGAATTAGAATTAGGGACTTAAATACAGCAAGAAATCATGATTTGAATGGTGGAATTTAGTTAAACATAATGCTGTAAAATAGTTTACTGCACAGCTACAGCAGAATTTCATGACTTTTTTCTTCGAAAAAAGTTTGCAATTAGAAACCAAATCATATGACATTATTTTTCCTTGAAATTTGGATAGAATAAACATTAATGGAAGGATTTTCAAGTCCCAGAATCTCAGATTAAAAGGATTTCGGAATGCATGATTTCGAGAGGCTTAAACCCGGACTAGTTGCCAATCTGAGTGCAGAATTCTGCACTGCAGGAAAAAAAAAATTTTTTTGTTTTTTTGGTAACTTTCATGCATACTTAACTTTCTCAGTTTAAAACTTTTTCACTTCCCGTTTTTTTTTTTCGGTTGGATTCATGCATTAGTTGAGTGTGTTCTCCGGTCATTAAATTTGGTTTTAGGTTGCTTTATATTAGGTTCATATTTTATAAACGTTGCATCTCATGTAGAAACTTTGCATTAGAAAACTTGTCATGGCATACATTGTATAGTTCTATTAATTGTACCAACTTTGTTAATTTAGAAAAGTTTTTAAAACTAGATTACTAACTTGATTTGGTTTAATAACTTAGGAAAGTTTATAACTTGTGTTTGTTTTAGTTTCTAACTTTTGTTTAATTTTATTTTTAAAAAGTTTTCTATTTTAGAAAGTTCTAACTTGTGTTTTAATTTTGCAGCAACTTTAGTTTTTTTAAGGAAGTTTTAAATTTAAATCTTCTAGATTAGAAAGTTTGCTTTATCTAGTGCATAATTAATTCTTTTAATTCAAGTGAGAATGATTGTAATTTTTTTTGTTTTTTTATTTAGGCTAGTTTTAGATTTTTTATTTAGGGCGGGTACAAGTTGAAAAGTACCTTAAAATGATTGCTTCCTATGGATCGGCTGGTCTCACCAATTTATTACTATATTGCATTTCTGCACTTAGAACTCACGATCAACACAACAGATCCAGTCATCTTCATCTGCTGTTTTGAATTCGATACTTTTGAGGAAAAATTTTGGATTTTTTCCAAATTAGTGATGGATTCATATGGTCTACCAGATCAAAAATCAAGTCCCCACATCATGTAGGGCACTGATGAGCAACTCTATGAGTAGATCTCCTTAAGGAACCATTGGATCTCAATCACACTAAAAAGTCCTTAATTGAAAATATAGATACCCAGAGGGTTTCATCCATGTTAAAGAGGAACAGAGTTGAGTTTAATTCAACACTAGTATAAAAACCCAATATCAAATTCGACACTGCTTTTTGATACAAAATAATAATAATTAAAAAAAAACACAAAGTGATCGATCCCTTTACCAAGGAGCTTCTTCAAGTTCAAGGGCCACACAAGAGGTTTTTACCGCTAAAATCCTCTTTTTTTTATAATTGAGTCATTAGTTAACAGTCAATATTTTTTATTGTCAAACTTATAACAATTAAGTAGGTGAGTGTACGTGCCTGGAAGTTGGACCTGTCCAAGGAGGTCGTTATAAAAAGTATAAATAAATAAAATTGGATTGGATACAAGCTGATGGAACATATAATTATATCATTTGCAAATAACTTCTGAGATGTCCAAAGGAAAATGTTTTAGGAGTCATCCAGACATCCGTCAATTTTGATAAAGAGAAGATATTTGAAGGACTTTGGTGCTTAGTGACGGAGTAACTAACAACCATCACTTATGGTAAAGAAAAATTCCTACTAACAGATACAGCAAGAAGCTGAAGAATCATTCATTCCCAAATGGGGTCACCTGAAAACCTCCCAACTCACCAGAAAACCTCCAACTCACCAATAAACATAAGAGAAGGCCATTAGTACAAACAAGATTCTCATTGGAGCTCACCACTGGCGTTAGTGTTTGTCACCTGTTTCCCCTTCTCCTTTTTGAGTGAGTCTGGGAGTCCCAGACAAAGAACCAAACAAATATTGAAATAGGAAAGATGGGGATTTGGTATAAAAAAATTGTTTTTTTTATCACTTCTTGCTGCCGCCTTTCCTGTCATATATATGCCAAAATAGTTGCAGAAAAAAGGAAAGAAACAATGACCATGGATGAATCAATTGATTACATGGTAAAACAGAGCCCAAAAAAGCAAATTAGCAAGGGTCAGGTGGGTCTCATGAGATAATGCAACCCCTTCAGCTGCAGCCAACGGGGCTTTTTCATTATCTGGGATGGGAATCCTGATGATGCTGCAGAGCCAGAGGTCATAAACAGTTGGGGAGTAGCAGCAGTAGATGCAGCTCAATCACTACTGCCCCTACGCCAATTCCATTGCCTTTGCTGTGTCAGGTTTTGTTCTCCCATGGATAGTGATAACCCACCAACCCCTCCATTTCTGCCTACAAATTCGCCTGTCGGCAACTATACAGAACCAATGTTTCCTGTAGGCAGTGAAATCTGGTTGCAATTGTGAAATTGGGTTTGCAGGTTTTGATGAGATAAGGTCGCCAAAGGTGAGCAAACGGGTGCCATTGGCCTACTCACTGTATAACTGGAAGGACTGAATTGCTGCAACATGGTGATGGTGTAGCCGAAGAGCTGAGGATTGTTTTCTCCCCCCACCACTCTGGATCCTGTCTCTGAGAATTGGTGCTGAGCAGTTGTAATTTCTCATCAAACTGAGATAGAAAGAAGAATTGGAGCATTTAGTATTGGTTTCAGTTAAAATTTAATTACCATGGATAGGAATAAAATACTTGTTGTGAGTACTATACCCTTGATTTGATTGCCTGGCCGCCCATCCTCAAATCGAGCTCCATTGCCACTTGTGGTTGCTGATTCGACGCGCTCAATCTCTCCTCGTCCACTGACCTTAAATTGTTGGATTTGGAGGCCAAACTCCCAAGGCTCAGGCCCAGGTTGTGGTCTGCATTGCTACCTGGTTGATGGTTCGTATAAGAACAAGAAATGTAGACACTTCATATACAAGTTTGTACAAAAGAAATCTTACTTATATTCGACTCATTCTCATATACACTGGGATCGAAATTGGTAACTGCATCTCTTCCATTGTATTTAATTGTTGCCTTATCATAAGCTCTGCAGAAGGTCATAAAAGTTAGGAGATCAATAATACCAAAATGAGCTAGAATTAGCAAAGGGTATGATTAAATTCTGCCACAGCAATACCAGGCTGCCTCAATCTCGGAATCAGAAAGGCCCAAGTAGACATATCTGTTCAATGAACACATGGAAGTAATTCGGTGAAATCAAGCACTTGCTAGAAAGAACCATCAAAGTGACTAAAATCAGTAGAACTAAATGCATATGGAGATAAAGCACCTGCAGTAGAGGGGACTATGCTTTAAGAATAAAGAAAAGTGAATTGGGCCATGAAAAAAAAGGGAGGGGAAGAGAGAGAGAGAGTACTTCTTCTCCAATAACTGGCCCATTCTAGCTTCCCATCTGCCACACTTGTGCAAGGTCACCCCTCTAAATTTAGAGCTTCCCCTTGGAAATCCGGTACTTTGTCATCGAAGTTTGAAAATATCCTGACACGTTCATGCGACAACAATTTTTTGAGACCAATATTGTGAGTAATGGCATGTTGAACATATAAAGCTAAAAAACAAGGAAAGAGTTGAATAAGCATGTGGGAGCCTACATGTGGCGTGTGGGTAACAAGAAAACATAGATTGTCTGTACTTCTTATCCAAAACGTTGACCAACGGTCAAAAAAAAATCCATTCTTTAGAGAGGAGATTACTCCATAAAATATTAGGTAGGTTTGCTGGAAACAGGCAGAAGCTGATCCGGCACAGCCTATTTACTGATCGGGCTCACATTGAAGCCCAAATCCAAAGCTATAAGGATTAAAGTTATAGCCATGATACTTTTTTTTAAAAAAAGGTTAGGGACATGATCACAACATTTTCTAAGACTAGATGCCTGTATGTAAAATATCTGGACCGAACTTGAGGCTTGAAGCATGCAAGACTAGCCCCAAGCCATTTAAATAACACGCAATAATTGAGAAGCCAACATCCAAACAGACCAGACGATTACTAGGTTGCCGGAAGAGCCCCACTAGAAAAATCACAATAGACTATTTTGGACCCAAATAATCGTATTCAATTACAAGCCCTGACCCAATCAAATCCAGACCTAAATCAGTGTATAATATATAATAAAACACGTTATTATATGATGCACGGACTTAAATCAGAGTATAATTTAATGCTATTATATTTATATTATATATATATCTAATAAGTCCGCTAGTTTTTGCTGCCGGTCCCAAGCCCGGGTAAAGGAAGAGGGTTGCGTTAGGTAGGTTAAAAGCCAGCATAAAACTTTGTCACAACCCAAACATAAATTTTGAGGAATAGAGAAACAGAATTCATGTAGCCGACCCCAACATGGTTGAGGTAAGGCTTTGATGATGATGATATATATATATAATATATGATGCATATTATTTTGGGGAATGAACAAGGTTGATGTCATAGCATTTAAAAAAAACCAAAAACAATGCAAGCAGCATTTCCAAATGCTATAAACCACACTGGCCCAGTCAGGTCCTCAGCTGGTTAGGGATGTCCGCAGCGAGCAAATTAGAAAGAGCTAAACTCCAAATGGGAAACTCCAGCTGAATCAAATGCTTCAGCGAGGAGGGTCTTGCACCTTTTCCCTCATCATAGAGATAAATCCACACATATGGGGACAACCTACACCCTTGTCTAAATCCCCCTTAACCAGAAAGCAGAGGGAAAAAGACACAATTTCGATCCACTGAACTCCCCACACAAACCAAAAGTGGTTGAAAAATATTTGAAAAAATAGTAAAGAGGGCAATCTAAGCAAAAGTCCAAGCATATATCAAATGTTTAGAAAATATGCAGCAGGATTCTAAAAACCCAGTCAAGTGCCTGCCTACTTACCAAACAACTCACTGTAAGTGTCTCAAAGCTTATTATAGACCTAGAACAGCTCTCCAAACAGTTTTCCAAACAAAACCTCCCACAAACCATGAGAGATGAAATAAACTGGACTAATGCACATTCAGGAAACAAGTGTGTCGCTCAGAGAAAGTGCCGCCAGCTGCTCAGTCGGAGAACCAGACTGCTGCTGCTGAGCAACATTCCTCAGAACATCCATGGCTTCAGCAACTTTAGCTTTCAAAGCCTCCGGGGATTCCAACAGGTACAGAACCTCAGTCTGGTCCATCTCCAAAAGCATTCCTGTCACTTTGGCAGCCCTATCATGTTCCAGCTGATACACAAGTGGGTACAAGCTCCCCCCCAGCATCTACAAACCAGAGAAAAGGCAAAATATTCAAATACATGAAAGAGGAAATATTCAAGGACCATGCAACTTGAATCAATCATATGGTGGTAAATATGCATGGGAAGTCTCTCCCATCCAATGATCCTAATAATAAAATCTGATCTACATATTAGAACACATCATTGTTTAACCCAACTAGGGGTCGTCTGCTTTTTTTTAATCATGGGATATGAAAATGGGCTTTGACATATGTAAAACACATTACCATATTTGTCAAAATCTCCACTTGTACGAGCAAAAGAGTACATCCAATGGTTTGAGTTTTGTTTGTGTTTTTCACATGGATCTCAAAATCTCCGTGTTCATGATATGAAACTAACCTCTTGATGCCTATCATACATATGAGAATAAACATTGATCTGTTTCGATCATATGAATTGACAACCCATGAAAAGTTTAGAAAATCAGATCTATAAGTAGGGACTTTTTATGGATGCTTTTCACAAATTTCTCAAAATCTATGAAGATTTAATAATGAAATCAAGAATTTTATTTTTTCAGACCTATAAGATGATCAACTTGGGTTATCCATTTGGGGCCCACAAAAGTCTAGGAAAAAAAAAACAAAACAAAACAAAATATGTGGTCAAAGGGGTTCGGAACCAGCAACCAGCATTGCACAGAACACTCAAAGGTAGCGCCTTTTCCCCATTTACATATGTAATCATTTGCCACCCACTCCTGAATGTAAATGGTTCACAGAAAATGACCACATTTACACAATCTTCACTGCAAATGAATCATATGCATAAATAAGTGTAAGCAAATGTGATCATGCATTAACTGTTATGCATTTGAATCATTTACATAAGTAAATGAGTGACAAAAATGTACCCTCAAGACTCCCCAAGAAGCCAATATAGAGGCAAGTAGGTCAACCCAATACAGTAATGAGTCTCAGCATAAATACCTAGTTTCAATGAAATGACCTCACTCAAACAATGCAACACATTAAGTTTATTAAAGTCAGCCCAGTGACAGTCAGAACCATTCTCCCAGGTCAACATGCACAGTCATGCATATAAAGATTGGGTGTATGTTAGATTTCACAGCACTCTTCAGGGTTTTAATGGAGTTCTAAAAATTAGAAACATATGCATAACAAACCCCATATAAACAGGATCAAAAAAATTTACCAAGTGAAAAAAAAAATACTTGTTCCAGTTCTCTCTCGTCCAGAAAAGGTTAAGAGTTCGTCTTAATTTTGGGTTTCTCTCAATTATATCTTTATGAGTTCCATTCCTCCAGTAACCGGATTCAACACCATGTTGTCAGTTGCTCCAGAAAATGACAGGTCATTCCAAGCCACTTCACCTAAGGTTGCGAATGGACTCCCACTTCTCCTAGTACCTTCCACAAGTAGCCCTTCAATTTGACTCACTGGAGAAGTTTCTGGCCATCAGTAAATGTGCCCAAACTAACTCAAAACACTTTGATTTCTTCCATGTGAACTTCTGCTTATTGTTTCTTCAAGATTCAACATTTAGCTCCAAACAACATAGCTAGTTGTTGTCTTGTAAAAGAGTCCCTTTAACCTAAGTACCACTCATCAACCGTATACAATTTCACAAGCTTGTATCCACTTCTTCCATTATGTACTCATACAGTTATTTTAATATTGATATCTTAGTCTTACTGAAACCCTCCAATTTGTTATATAAATTCTAAGTAACAAAATAAATCACACACCCTCCAAGGTTGTTTTCAGTTTACACTATCTCAACTTGTCTACTAACTGACCCACTAATCATGCACTCCAAATAATTTTTTCTCGAATTGCCCAAATTTTGCTCCATTTCAGTTGAACACCTTTCTCCAAATTATCGATTCAATTGCTTTCTTGAATCATCCAAGTTCAACATAAACCACAAGACTTCATCTTAGATATATTTCGTTTAGGAATCCATGATTTAGGTGATGAAAAAAGAAGCTCAAAGTAGACCATTGGTGCTCATCAATATTAAGCGTGCATGCACATATATTTTACCTGAAACTTTACAGAAGATCACGATATGATCATTTTTGGAAGATCCTCCAAAGATATTTATAAATGTTACATGCACCTTATAACTACTGCGACATCTCATGAGATTCTCTTAACTTTCACAAAAATACTGATGCTCATAATCGAGCATCCTTTAATACATCAACAAAACACATGTATTTTCTGTATAAATGGATGAATAAAAAATGATAACCAAAAAAATAAAAAGACATACCGTCCTCTGCTGACCAGGAGTAGCATTGGTTAGAGCTGAAGCCAGTGCCCCAATCGGAATAGGCTGTGATTCTCGTAATGGCATGCCCCCCATAGCATATGGAACAGAAAGCATGCCACCAGCAACACCAGGCATTCCTACATCAGGCACATTACGCCCAAGTGGGGACCAGTAGACACATCCGCCCCTTGGAAGCATCTGCCAAGAATTTAATCAATAATGTTCCTATTGTAGACAAAGGTAGTGTATTAATTTGTGAAGACAGATGATTTATCACACACCTGCCGCTGAAGCATTGGTACAGGTTGCTGGGTTTGTTGCACTGGGCCTGCTCCTGTATGTCTTCCACAAGGGCGCTGAGCCTGCTGACCTTGTGGGACTATAGGCACAAAGAAATTTGGCATTGGAGCGCCTCCAGGCCTCATCCCAGGGACAAGTTGTTGTTGGTACCCAAAACCAGGCTGCCAAACAACATAAATGGGGAAAACAATCAAAGATGGGTAGAGGACCATTTAAGCCCAGCTCAGTGATCCACCCTCACTTGGCCTTATCCCATTTAAAAACTCACAACCTTTAAGGTTCTTAAATCAATGGATAATGTGATCCGATGAGGACTATTTTTCCCCACCACTGGTCCACAACACTTCAATTCATGCCAGAATATCAGCAGCACAAAGGGTCCATGTAATATGTTAATTTCTTATCCAAAAAAATACGAGTCACATCACTCATCATTCCCATCTAAGGCAGACTCTAAAAGGAAATGTGTCGCTATTCATTTATAATTAAAAAGTAGACACAAGTATTCAATTCTTTGAAAAATGCATAGCAGAAGTTGAAAATTGACTGGACAAGAAATCCAATGGATTAAAACTTAAACTCACTGGACTAAGATTTATTGCAGAGATCATAAGATGACTTAAAGAAAGTTTGATTACAAATATGACAAAGCCAACCAATCTATCATCCAGTACAATTGAAAAAACGGTATTGTTACTTTTATTTTATTTTTACTTTTTTGTATTTGCGTGTTATATCCTAATCCAGCTGTGAGCGCATTTTTTATGTCTCATATCTAAATACAAAATACAGATGCACAGAGCACCTGCTTGCTCTATATGCGCAGAGCCCAAGACACACTCCACCATGTGTCACTATTCCATCATCTGTTGACTCCAATCCAAGCAAACAAAGGTTGTGCCAAATCAGCAATTGACTAAAAAAAAACTTTCCAGCCTTTACAAAGGACCTATGATATTAAATATAGTAGCAAAAAAACAATTCACAAAGCAACCTGCAGATAAGGCAAGGCATCAGTAATGATTTAATGAAGCCAGAAGTATGAAAGGCTAAATTTGACACACATCACTGGCCTTTCTTCTTTAATGGAAATGGTAAATTGCAAAAATTATTCCTACAAGATAAAAATATCAAGCCCAAGGTCAAAATAATAGAAATCAAACATCAAGCATCACACCTGCATGCTGAACTACATTAGCCAACCTAGCTGCCAAAACCACCATTAAATTTTTTATAAAGGAATGAACTTAGAAAGACTAGAGTGCAAGAATCCCAAAATATCAATAAAACTTAACCATTCAAAAATAATAAAAGGTTCAACCAACCAAAAAATAACGATAAAAGGTCTAACTAATGGAACTAGACCAGAAACGGTAGCCTGTAGCAAAATTGGAAGTACTCATTGTTGCAAATGTGAGGTTGTGGGTGATGCAAAATGGCTACATTAGTCCCTTAATATATTGATACCACAACCACATATCTGACATATTGACAAACATTCACTTGATTTGTAAAATTGATTTTTATTTAATACCATGCCTTATAGCTAGAAGCAGCATCGAATCAGCTGGTTGAGCAGCAGAAAGTACCAAAGGTAGCTTATTATCTGACGAGTTTGTAAGGATTCGGCACTTTTAGGGAGCTTGCTACCTAAAAGTTCCTCATAGGACAAGGATTTCAGTTGTAGCAAACATGAGAAAGAAAAGGGAATGGAATAAGGAGGGAAAAAGAAAGAAAGGCCTGCTGTCCAGCACCTGGCACCCAGGCAGGGTTTGTGCCTAGTTTTAAGTTGAGGCGTTGATGGGGGCATCAAGTCAAGGGACAAGAAAAGATTAAATCACATGGTCTCATTATGGATGGATTACCCTTTTATGGGGCTCATCCATCACGGTTTGCAAGATCCACCGTTGGATTGTGGTACAGAGGAATAAACACCGTTGAAGAGCTCCGTAGGCATGCAAGTAGAAGGCCCCACACTAGGATGTGCCAAGGGGAAGAGTTGTTGCTGAAGTGAAATTGTTTTAATTTTAGTTTGAGGGCCCAAAGTGTTTTAGTAGATTTATTAAGTAGAGAAGGGTCCCATATCATGTGTTTTAATTAAGATGTGTAAAGAGGAGGGCCCCGCAACTTAAGTCCTACACAAAGTACTCGTGTAAAAGGGGAGACTTGCGCACATCGCCCCATGCGCAAGTCTCTCCCCATTCGGCCATTCCTATTTTCTTTTTATTTTATGTTTTCTGCTTTTATGTTCGACTAGATCTCATGTAATCTTAACCATCCATTGTTTAGGGTTGAATTTTCTCTTTTTTTTAAGTTGTAACTCCATCAATAGAGCTCATTATGAATGAATAAAAGAAAACCCTTCTTCTTGAAAGCTTCTTGGAGTTCTCCTTAGAAGATTTTCAGATTTCCTCGCCCTAGTTGAGAAGTTTGACGTGAGGCCTCCAAAGGAATTCTCCTTCATTTCCTTTCTTTTGGTTAAGAACTCTAGTCCCTTTACTTAGATCTATGCATTCAGCACCAAGAAACCCAAAGCTTTCTTCTTGGATCTAACCCAATCTTGGCTTAACGAAGGAAAGTTGTCAAAACAGCCCTAAATCTGACGTTAGGCTATTACAAGCCCTGCAACCAGATCTGAAACTTGATAAAATACAGCCGAAGTAGCCTATAGATCAGACTCTCATTTATATTAGACAGATCTGAACCCTATATTTGGACCCTAGATCTCTTCATATTGGAAACAGCCCATTCTGTTATCCCATTCAGATCTGAATCTGGATTTTCAGATCTGAAAGTTGATTGAACTTGAATCCCTAGAGTGGTTGGGAGTTCTAATTCCTAAAGATCCATCTCCCACTTTGGGGAAAAATCACTTGTGGGACCAAATTACATGACAGATCAAACAAATAACTATTGCTTAATTTAATTTTGTTATTGTGCTAGTGCCAATTTTATATAAATTATTGTGTATTATTTTGAGTATTTGATCTCTATTTGCACACCATTCATCATTACATAGGTCCTGCATCAAGCGTCCTATTTTCAAGGAAATCGTAGCTTATTTGTTCTTCTTCATGAGGGGCATCCCAAACCCTTATAATAAAGGGTGCCAAGCATGTCGAAAGGGGTATATCCACACTCACTCTCTCCTCCAAGCATCTAGCTAGAGAAAACTCTAGGGAATGGGAACATCAAGAACTAAAAGAATTCTCCCACAAGTCTCAAGTTGTGCCTAGACAGATTGTACAAGACGCACTGAGATTCAATCAAGGCCTACTAAGCGTCTAGTGCCAATCATTCCCCCAAAAAAAAAAAAAAAAGTCTAGTACCATCATCATCATCTACATGAATCCTGTTTCTCCATCCCAATCTATCCTAAGCCAAATCTTTAGAAAGATTGTACTTCTTCAAATCTATTTTTGTTACTGCCTCCATCTACATCCTCTTCGGGCTACCCCTTCCCCTTGGTGGGCCATCAACTTGAATAGCAAAACTTTTTATTACTAGCGTCATGCTACTCATAAATGCTCTCAAAATTACTCATTTCGAATTTTATCCTTCCTAGTTTTACTACACATTCAACTCAGCATTCTCATCTTTGTTACCTCTATTTTATATATATGTTGCTTTTTTGTTGGCCAACATTTAGCTCCATTACTAATACCTGGTCTAATCATTATCTTGTGCAAAATTTTTCCTTCAATCTTACTAGCATTCATCAATCACAAAGCACTCCAAAAGCAAGTACCCACTTCAACCATCCTACTTTTATCCAATGTTTAACATATTCATCAATATTCCCATCCTTGCTAATTATCGAGCCAATATAACGCAAAGAATCTCTTTGTGATATGTCCTGTGCTTCAATTCTCACCATAGTTTCTACTCTTTGGAAATGTTCACTAAAGCTGCAATCCATATATTCTATTTTTGTACGACTTATTTTAAAACTTTCTGATTTTAAACAATATATCATCTGCAAACAACATACACCAAGGTACCACCTATTGAATTAGAGTAGTTAACACATCTATAATAAATAAAACGAGATAAATGCTTAGGGTTGACCCTTAATTCAAACCTATGGTCACAAGCAACTAATCTATCTCTCCACATGTAATTCTCACACTCATTACCGCTCCTTCATACATGTCTTTAATAATTTTAATATAGCCTCTTGGACCATTCCTTTTATTTACAGCCAATCAAATTAAATCTGTAGGTACCCTATCAGAAACTTTTTCTAGATCGATGAAGACCATATTGAAATTTTCCTCTTCACTCGATATTTTTTCATTAATTACCTAAGTGAAAAGATAGCTTCCATAGTTATCTCCCAAGCATAAAACCGAATTGATTTTTAGATATCTTGGTCTTCTGTCTAAGTCTTTGCTCCATTACTCTCTCTCATACTTTATATATGGCTCATAAGTTTAATCACATAGAAGGTCCTACAACACTTCTTCATTCATCTGCAATCTTCGTCATTAAAATCTTATAAAGAGCCTATTTAACCAAATCACCGCAGCTTCTCCTAAGCATTTCCAAGCCTCTATCGAAATGTCATCTAGACATGTAAACTTTCTTATCTTCATTTGTTTCAATGCTTTCCCTACTTCCACCACCCTAATTCTGTGGGAAAAAAGCATGTTTTGCAAACAAAGTATCCTCTCTTGGTCATATGCCTCCTACATAATCTTCATTTATAAGCTTGCAAAAATATTCCCTCCACCTCTTTTTTTATATCATTGTCCTTCACTAGAACCTGTTGGTGATTGCTTTTAATACAGCAGACATGGTCAAAGTCTCTACTTTCCTTTCCTTTATTTATGCAAGCTTAAAAATATCCTTCTCTCCTTCTCTTGTTCCCAACCTTTTATATAGGTTATTAGTGCCATAATACCCAAATTTATTAATTTGACAAAATATGTCCTTCCTCCCCACTTTTTATTATCTTTTTTTGTCCTTTTGCATTCATTTATTATTTATGCGCATGAACAATGGTATTGAACTAAGCAATAAAAGGATGAGTTTGAAGTATAAGCCTCAATGATGTTGATGATAGCAATTACTTCTTGAATATTGAAACACGAGTTCTCGTAATTGGAAAAATAAATTTCAAACAAAATAAAACAAAAAACATACCAAATAAAAAGGTCTAAGTTTTTATTCTTTCCTAATAAAAAAAAAGGTTTATCACATACTGAATCATGAAGTATAAATTTCTCTGATATAAATTGAATCAATAACAGTGATAAAATAAAAAAGGGGGATATCTAACAGAAAAGAGCCTCTACCTGTGAAGGAATAAGTACAGGAGGGCCTTGGCCATAAAATACTTGCCCAATTGGATATATTGGCACACGAGGAGCTACAGAAGGTGGCATTGCAACTGGCTGCATTTGTAAAACTTGTGCCTAAATAAATAACAAAAGGGAAGTATACTGTAAATCATGTTTCAAATGAATGACAAAACGAAGGGAAGTCATCACTTATTCATCCAAGCAAGCTTGCCCTCAATACAGCATGAACACCAATTAGCCCAACATCATTCAGCTTATATTTATAACATACACAACCAGGAACTGATGCCAATTGCCAACACATTTGTGCTGACAAAATGGCAAACCTAATTGAAACTGGATGTCAAAATTTTAACCAGTCACATCTCTTTTCGTCTTCACTCTTTTTTTTTTTTTTTTTTGTTTGAAATGTAACAAGATGTTGATACAGAAAAGCAAACAGAGATTAAAGTAAACAAAACATATATCAAGATCAGATAAAACATAGAACAAGAACCAGGGGTCTTTTCTCCTATTTCCCATTTTTACAAGTGTACGAACCATTGTTCTTGGTGATGAAAATAATTACAGTAATAGAGTCGGCAGTCAGTTCAGGAAGAAAGCAGGAGGTAAAAATTTAGATCCCCCACAATGAGAACCCGGCTACTATTGATAAAGCCAGAATCAAATCTCCAATCCTTTTGAGTAGTTATTTGAGTGGAAGAGACAAAACAGAACTACAAATAAGTATTGGAGCTTAACAGAAAAAAAAAATGGCAAGACCCCATTCACAAAGTGGAGGGTATTCAATATTGCACACTTGAGGTTGTGGGTTCAAGTCACATTACCAATAATAAATAAATAAATAAATACCAGAAGCACATTCAAAACTTCCTTCAATCTTCCTCCACATTGGGATCTTGGATTTGTTTTCGTTTGTTGTTGGTTTTCTGTTGCCTCTGTGGCTTTTATTTTATTCTCACTTGGATGGTGGCTATCCAAAATAAAAGCCACAGAGGCAACAGAAAACCAACAACAAAGTAAAAAAAATCCAAGAACCCAATGTGGAGGAAGATTAAAGGAAGTTTTGAATGTGCTTCTGTGTAGAAGGCGGCTTGGCCCAACGGTAAAAGCTTACCGGTAGCGTCCTGGAGGACGCGGGTTCAAGTCACAAAAACAGCCTCTTCAAAATAAAGGTAAGACTGCGTACATCTTGCCCTCCCCAAACCCCGCTATGCGGGAGCCTCGTGTATTGGGCCACCCTTTGGATGGTGGCTGTATTTTCTCATTTTCTTCCCTTTTCAGTATAGCCATTTGTACTGCTAAGCTTATGATTAATGCAAGTTAACAATTAAAAAAAATATATTCCTCCAAAGTCCAGCCAACCAGAAACAACTCATCACGAGTGGATGTTGAAACAACATAATAAGAGAAAACATGTAACACAGGAAAATGCTTCTAAAACAACATTTCGAGCTTCTTGCCATTTGGAAAGCACAAGAGGCATTAATAAAATTAGTCACTTGTTTGGTTTTTCCAAAGCATACGTAAATATGGCAGGCAATTCAACATCTGTTGCAGGTTTTTTTTTCTTTTTTTTTCTTTTTTTTGTGGTTGCACTGGTAAATATTCACGCACTCAAACACACTATCCAAGTCCCCTAATCAACAAAACTACAACCAACAATAGATCCCTCCTCCTTTCTGTGGAGAGGGAGATACCTCACCATTGAGCTAGCAGTGGATTGGCACATCCGATGAAGTAAAGAAAATGTTTCTAAATCATTTTACCTGTAACCTCACTTTTCTGTCTTCTTTATGCTGTGCAAGCGCAACATATAGAGGCTTGCTAGCAACAATTTTACCATTCATTTCTGAAAGCTGAAGAGGAAAAAAGTAAAGTGTTAGCACACAATCAAATCTTCAAAAAAAAGGGCAAACCATAGAAGGAGCTTACAGCTCGAGATGCTTCTTCAAGAGCCGAAAAAGCAACAAATCCTGATCCCCTGCTTATGCCACCAGGATCGCGCATAACCTGCACAAGTTAGGAAAATTCAGTCATCCATGTTAGATGAATACCAAGACTAAATGCAGAATGTATTTCACTAATGATGCAAACTTACTGCATACCTTGCATGAAGTAATTGTACCAAACTCAGAAAACAATTCTCTTAATTTATCATCACCAATGCTGTCATCCAAATTCTTCAAATACAAATTTACACCCTGAAATTTGTCCCCTGCCTCCTTCATACTTTGATCAAACCGCCCTTTCAGCTCCATCTCTCTTTCATATTTTTTTTGGGCCTTAACAACATACCACTCTTTATCATCAAATTTCTTCCCATTAAGATCCTCAACAGCTCGGGCAGCATCATCAGCATTCTCAAAGTTAACAAATCCAAAACACTTTGACTTCCCATCTCCATCCCTCATCACTACAACGCTTGTAATTGTTCCATACTCACCAAAAACCATCTTCAGATCATCCTCAGTCGTCGACTCTGAGAAATTTTTGACATAAATGTTATTAAATTTTGTCTTGTTCGTAGACATCTCTCTTTCCTGCTTGCGAAGGAAAGGTCCAACATATACTTGTTTGTCCTTTATCAGCATTCCATTCAGCTTTTCTATAGCATTTTGAGCAGCCTCCTCTTGATCAAACTGGACAAACCCATAGCCCTTAGACTGACCGGATAAATCAGTAGCAATCTTGCAAGATAAAATGGTACCGAATACAGAAAAAGTCTCATGTAAAGCTTTGTTGTCTATTGACTTGTCCAGATTCTGAAATGTGCATTCAAAATGTCAAAGAAAAATATAAGTAACGATGATACCACAGTTCAAAAATTTTTGAAATTGAATTGAACCTATCTAAGCAAATAAGTTTGAAATTACCTTGATAAATATATTGGCAGCCCCACTTTTTCTAATACTAGGATCAGGTTCAGGATACGTTATACAGACGGGGTGAGAATACATTATACGGATGGGCTTGTTATTGAGAGGGGTGAAGTTCAGCACAGCCATCGCCCTCGCGGCTATCATCAACATGGAACAAAGGTAAAATGAAATGAGAGGAAAAATAACCATAAAATAAAAAAGCTCATTTTGTGCTAACTGATAGTTTATTTAAATGAATAAAACCTACTATATAAAAGGTAAAGTGCCAAATTGAACACTTTAATTTGTGTCCGTAAAGCAATATTGGCATTCTAATGTAAGATCCCGGCCCAAATTAATAAATTTAAGTCAATTAAAAATAATTTACGAAATAGATAATGACATTAATCAAATTGGGGGAAATCAACCCACATTGAACAATTATGGCAGAATTAGGGCACAAACGCAATTAGGACTTGACTTAGGAATTTTAAAGGCATGTTACTAATTTTTAGAAAATATGAGAGGTAGTTCCGTAATTTCAAAACATAGCAAAAATGGGGCTCACTGGATAGAGAATAATTAATTATGAAACTTTTCCTTAAGATACAAACCCATCTGGATTAATCTAATGCCTAGTTGAAAGAGATTTCGATTAAGCCCATTCCTAGTGGTGTGGGGACCACATGTTTGTCTCATCTTCAAAGAAAAGTAGCATTCCCCTTCCGTCATGGTAGGAGTTTGGTTGGGATACAACAAGGCTAAGGCTAGAGAGTTATCCTAGGACTCTATATGGGGAAAAGAAGAATTCTACACAACCTTTCCTTCCTACTTTTACTATAAGTACCCATATTAAATTCTCTATATATATATATATATATATACAGCTAGAACCCCCTCTTCTTCATACAATTCTTCCCAATTCCTCTCTCTCCAGCAACTCTCTCTCTCTCTCTTTCTAGTCTCTCTCAACTAGAGGGGCTGCAACCTTAGGTTTAAGGATTTGAAAAGAAGCCATAGAAGAACTACTTTGAGGCTCTCTACAGTTTGGGAAATTCGGTATAAATCAGCAATTAAGGCAAGTGCACAAACCCACTCTTATATTTCCTACCTGATTTAAGTATTATACAATATATCTTTTGAAACCCAATGTATAATTCAATACCATGTTTTCTTTTAGTTAGTAATTCTACCTATTTAAATTCTGATTCAGTGTATGGTGTTGTTACTCTTCGTATATATTGGATTTGAAACATAGTGAAAATTAAGGATGTTGTAGGAAACCCGTCCCTGTTGGCATCTGGAATATGGAAATTTGTCTCTTGCACTCTGGAATTCACAATAGTATGTTCTCATTGTTGATAGGATCATTAGGAAGTTAAAACTACAGGTTCACCAAAACTTGGTGAGAAATCCAATCTGAGACTATGGAGTTCTGAACCCAGACTGGTCGTATTTTGTTATTTGAATGTGGGGCCCAGGTGGGCCACTTAATGGATATTCTGATCCAATCATTTAGTAGGCCACACAGGGGCGATCTTAGATCCTAGGAACCATATGGATTGGGTCCCAAAGGGCCTTTCATCCAACTGATCTGTGCATGAGTTGGGAATGACTGGCGACATCTCTTACGCTTGATTTAGATGAAAGAACCTTAGCTTGGGAGGTGGGGTTTGATAAATTGTTTTTTTTTTTAGATCAAATGCTCATATAAGAGGATTTCTATACTACCTACTTGAATCCAGAAACAGGGAACCAGTCCCAGGCTGCGTTCGCTAGAATCCCATCGAAATTGTTTAAATGGTCAACATGCTTGGTGGTACCCCATGGCCCACCTGATGAATGATCAGATCCAGGGATCTAAGAGTAGACCCCTAGGCGACTGTGGAGTTGCAGCCCTTCAAGAAATTGACCCTCTATGGCCCATCATCTTCACGACCTAAAGATAAGGGGCGTGAGACATGCCTTCTGAGTTATACTAACGGTACAGTGGAGAGGAGCATTTTGTTGACTCGTTTCGGGTATTAAAGAGATTTCCAATAAATTACAAATAAACCCTCCAACAACAGATGTAATACCAATGAATCTCTATGAGACATGTATGGTAATACAGGTATTACCAAAACGGTGGAAGAGAGATCCTGTCATGTTCTGAATGAGTGTAAGCCTTAAGAGAGTTTTTCTAGAATTCCAAAAAAGCCTCCATCTTAGGAAAAAAAAAACTCTATGCTATTTTTATTAAATAGGTCTCCCCTAAATACTTTGGTTGGATGTTATAGTGGGGTAAAAACGCCCCCATTTTAGATAGATATATGAGGAATTCTACAAGCTATTTCTGCCCCCCCTTAAAATATCCAACCAAAACAACCCACATTTGAAAAGCAAATGCTGTCATGCGTAGAAAGTTTTCATGCAATCCTCTTAAAAGCCATCAATTATTCCTTCAAATCCTATTACACTGTGAAAGTATCGCCCCATTTTCGCTTCTTTTAAAACTAATGGTTGTGATGCTCCTCTGTGGGACCTATTGATGAAAAATCCACACCGATCAAAATAGATGGCTCTATCTATAGGCCTTCAAGAAGTACTTTTTAAATAAGAGTTGGGCACATATCAAATCTATGATTGTCTCAAAAGGTAGAAGTGTGCCCTCAACAAATATCATTTCAATAGGAATTAAACCTACCATCATATTATGAAAATGGCAAGTTTCTTTTATGGTCATCAATCTAATGGTGGGCTCAACTCATGTTGAAATAAACTTGGTTTGGATAAATCCAAGCCCTTAAGAATCAGCTACCCCACAGAAATGTGATTAGCGTGGGGCCTATTTGTTCTTTTAACTGAAAAAAAACAGTGAGGTATTCATTCTTATTTGAAAAAAAGAAAAAATTTTAGGTAAATCAATCCCTTGATCTCTCTTTAAAAGGAGGAGAAAAATCTAGATAGTTAATTATCTTTCCATAAGCATTTCATGTAAGCAACTCCTCTCATTAACTCATATTCGTTCTTATTCACCGAGCAAAATGGATGCTTCTTCTTTCCAAAACGCCTGGGCATTTTCTAGCGCTCCACTATATAATTTAAATATAAACGTTTATGTATTTATCAAACAAGGTTGCTTGTAAGTACAACCCTGACCCCCACACGTGGAGGCTTACAACTCATGCTTTGGGCAATCTGACTGCCTTAGTCCTATAAATCCCCACATTTGCATAAGATCCTCCCCATGCGACTTAAGGATGAATAAGAACTAGCATGCATTTGGGGCTTTATAAAATAAATCGAGTCTTGGTGTTTTCTCTTTACAAAATACTTTTAACTCGCACTTTACAACATACTTTATAACTCACCCACACTAACACACTACGTGCGGTCCCAAACCAGCTGTGCTACAGTGGGTCTCACTGATTGTAAGAAATATTCAACCCTATCATCCTACAAATGACTCCGGTCGCAAACCACCCAATCAACGCAATTTACAAAAAGCGTAGCTGAATAAATGCTTGATGTGGTCATTGCAATTGAAATACACCTGCAAATTCATCAGGTCCATGTGATGAAAAAAGAGAATCACCCATAAGTGCAATTTCTATCAATTAGGCACATCTCCTACACAAAAATAAATCACCATCATACAATTAGCAAAAACCAACCCGTCGTCTAATCCACTAAACCGAACAAAACATACAGCAGATTAAATATAAGATAAACAGACTAACCATCCTCTGTGTTGCTGTAATTAACATAGCCATATCCGAGGGGGCGGCGGGTGAAAACTCGCACCGACACGACCTCGCCGAGCTGGCTGAACATATCATTAAGCTGCGAGTCCGTGACGTTCGGCTCGAGATCTCCGACGAAAAGGGACGTCGACACGAACTCGTTCGAGCCCGCCCTCGCCGACCCGCTCGGCCCGGAGAGCGGGGCCTGCGCCCGCGCTGGGACCTGTGTCATCTCAAGAATACAAAGCTTGAAAAACCCTAACAGCGATCAGAAACCCTTTTTTGAATCCTACTCGATGGCGTCCACTTGATTTTTATACCAAGGGATGTTTAAATGCGAGGTAGCGTAAAATAGGGTAGCGTAAATTCAAAATTCAAAATTAAAAAAAAATAATATATGATTTGGTTACGGCGAGTTTTTGTTTTTAGTTGTTGGATGAGGAATTTTTTTTACTTTTTGTATAAAAAGTAAATTATTTTTGTAAATTAGTGGTTGCTTGTTTTTCCTTTAAAAAAAGAAAAAAAATTTGAAATTTAAATATTTAACTTTACTCTAATTTACTTTACCTTATATCCAAACACACCCTAAATAATGAATGAGGAGCAAAATTTGTCCAAACCCTTGTCCTCACACTTTAGGGTGTATTTGATAATTCTACCTCAAAGTTAAATTAAAGTCATCTTCATTTCAAAATACAATAAATTAAAAGAGTCAAATCAAAATACTACATTTCAAAAAAAAATTTCTATTTGTTTACACCAAAAAGTCAAAAACTTACATTTTCTCTTCATTAAAAGGCAAATCTCATCATTGGATTCATTTAACCCTTTTTATTTTTTTATTCTTTTAAATAACTATTCACCTCACTTCACTCACTGAGCTAAATTAATAAATAGCCTATAGGTTGGCATTTAGCATTAGATCAGGTTTTATACTACCCGATACCTATCTATAGCATGCGATTACCAAGTAGGCTAATCATTGTCACATGTAACTTTCATTTCTCTTTTGCTCCTCGAATCTATAAATATAATAGCAACTAAAATTTGCTTGTGAGTTTTAAACATATGTAACTTATATCATGAAATGCGATACCATGTTTTTCGGAAGCATCATCTCACACAAGTGAATGGTGATCCGTTGGATCTGTTTATTTGTAAGGTAAAGTAAAGCATAGTAGAGTAATGCAAATACAAAAAAGAATAATATGTAATTGGAGTTATACTGACTTTTTATTTTTAGTTGCTTGATATTGAGTTTTTTTTTATTTTTTGTATAAAAGTAGAGAGTTTTTTTGTAATTTAGTAATTACTTTTTTACCCTTTTTTAAAAGAATGAGGAAATTTTGAATTAAAAAAAGAGAATTGAATTTTTTTAAATTTTAAATATTTTATTTTACTTTACTTTACTTTACTTTATCTCACAAACAAACAGGCAAAGTTTGAAAGGTTTTTGAAGTTTGGATTCAAATATTGCAGACGTGGAAATTGGTCGCACCATGAATTATCTACCAAATGCCTACTTTCTAGCTATTTCTAAAGATCCATTTGCTGCTCTAACAATAATGGAAGCAAGACAATGCGTCTTCCTCCACATGCAAGAGCCATAGAGGGGATTGTTTGAGCACCAACTGGAATTCTACTCGACGTATCGAATTTTAAACCAGATGGCCCCGATATATCTGCATTGAAAGCTTGAGAGCCTAGCTTAATGAGATATGCATTGTTGACTTCAGCAATTTTCCTGATTCCAAGCCATCCTTCATTTTATCATTTTGAAATTGTTAAAATGATAAATAATCCCAAATTAATAGATTAAAAATATTAGAAAAACGAAAATGGTACCCATTTAGAAGAACGGTGGGGCTCTAACTGGAGTTTCAATTAATTTGGCGGGCTTTTATATTTGAGCTCGTAAAAGTGTGAATATTGTAAAAAAAATCATGATACCATTTTTTACTAATAAATAGGAATGGAAGTGGTAAAGGTTAATTGGAAAATGGTCTTATTTCTTTTTATTTTACTTGGAAGTTGTATAAATAATTAAAACATGTGAAAGTTTATAGTTCCAAATTTAAATAATAATTGATTTAAGAGGATTTAACATGAAAATTTTTTTTAGACAGTACCTACATTTAAAAGAACCTAGTAATTCCTACAACACGAGATTGCTCCTCAAGTCCGCTTGAGTGTTAAAAAAAAAAAGGTACCTAAGAGGCGCTAGCGGCGCTCCTCTTTCCAATCTATTGTATTTTCTACCACTTCTAATATTATGTCTTTGCATCGCTAGTGTATTTCACCCTTATCGTCACTCATTTTATGTTTTTGGAAAAAACCCTATCTAGACTTGTTCAACATGGTGGAGTGCACCCCCACTGGAGACGGTGATGGAGTTGCTACGGCGTGCTTGGGCCCACAACCCTCTCACCACCCTTAAACTCATCCTCCGTCAGAACATGGAGTGCACGTTGGACGAAGAAGTCTTCTACCCAGCATTTTTCTAGCTCCACCATAATCTCCCAAAATCCCTGGCTTTGAACGTCAAGTGGTTTGCCCAAGTAGGCAATAGCTACCTGAAGCATCTCATCCACATCATCTTTCATGAAGTAGCCTACCCAGATGCTTTGAAAATGGAAAAAGTGGAGATGGCGCTGAATCTGAGATACGGTGAAGATCTAAGAATATGTTCATGGTCGCCAGGGTCGCTCAAAATGAGTGCACCTAGTGAGAGTTGCTAACGACGCTCCGATTGGTGCATCTGGGCTCGTCTTTCTCCGTTGTGCTTATCAGTGATGGCGGTTACAAACCTTCTGTACGTGCTTCAAACTCCAAGGTAAAAAGAACCTAGCCCAAATGGCTCTCTTTCATTCATAGAATTTAGTTTTTATCCTCCAATATTCAAATCACACGAAAATTGTCATAACCCATCTTCAGAATGTTGGGTTTTGTCTTCTATTCCGGATTATCCGAATTAGTCGTCTCGGTTAACCAGGTTCAACGTTAAGGGTATTCCAGCCATTAGGTATGAGTTTTCTTATTTGCCAAAAAAGCGATAACTATATATATTGATGTACTGTAACTATATATCCCAAGGGAATTGAGATGAAATCATGATAGATGAGTTATATCCTCCGTGGAAGTAGGCAAGGTAGCTGAATTACATAAAGTTGTTGTGTTCATGTGTGTGATTACTTGACAGCATAATTACGTATGTTTATCGTGATTGATCTGTCGATTGCGGGCATATTCTGCTACACCGCTTTTCGCAATAAGTGATATTAGAGCCAAGTTGGAGATCGCTCGAGTTTTGTAGATTGACGAATCGCGACCGAAGAGGATATGCAGATCATGGCCGAATCCATTTTCTAGGTGGCCATAGCAGATCGGGAAAAGGGTTGTAGGTGCTAGTCGATCATCTTCATAGAGAACAAAGTCTCTCTTTGGATATAATTGAAGAGGAAGGAGTCTCCCTTGACTGCATAGAGGTCAGACTCGAAGAAGTTACAGACATCTTGAGTGCACCACAGGATCAATTGAAGAAACGAAAGAATGGAGATCGATTACTTTGGGGAGTTGGTCGGAGCAAATTCGATTCTAATTTAGGTTTCACTGGAGAAGGTGGTTGCGGTGTTGCTGTAAGGTTGTGCAGCCATTGTCGAAAAGGGAAACACGTAACACTGCGGGTGCCTAGGTGCTGTACCCGACCCTATTGGACTCACCCTGCCGTTGCCATGGAAGATTGCCAAATTTCATGGTCGGGATCGAAAAAAAAACAGAGAAGGTTTTGGGTTTTCTAGTTTGTAGAAGTAGAATAACAAAGAAGCCCTGTCGTAGTACCTCAATTGTTGGATCCGCTCACTACAGTTGTTCTCCTACCGTCCGTCGTTCTCGCCGCCGGAGAAGGAAGCTGCCGCCGGTCGTAGTTGCCGCTGCACCATCACCGTTGGGAAGACCAAAGTAAAGGGTCCTCGCTGCCGCCGATGTCAAGGAAGAGGGCCAGCTCTTTCTGTTTCTGGTTAGGCATAACTAAAAACGAAGGAGAAGAAAGGCTTGGGCAGTCCAGGACAGATCTAGTTTGGGTTAGGTTTGGCTTAACCCGTGAAGCCCAATGCAGCAAAGTCCAAGTCAGGTGGACCCAACCCGATCTCAGAGTCCAACCCAGCCTGCCAGTAGGAGTTCTGATGTTAGCAAGTCGTACGGTCAAAAGGAAGTTTAACCATATTTCCGGTAAAGAATTGTTTCTATGATATTTTGATTATCTGATGTCCGATCGGAGATCCGTTTGCACCTACAGACTCATTGCTAGCAGGTCTACGTGTGTGTGCAAGAATATTGGCGATTCAACAGTCAACAGCGATGTTTAACCAATTAGGCGTGGAAAATTGTTTATGCGATATCGAAGCCATTCAGAGTCGGATTTTAGATCCGTTTCTTTTAGCGTGCTCCATAGTGATGAGATTTACGAGGTAGATAGAAGATTTTGGTAGTTTGATGGGCAAAACTTGTAGGACTCAAGAAACTGATTGTTTCGTGATAATAACAATGGATTCAAGCATCACGGGCTAGATAAAAGTGTTTGACACTTAAACGACGTTAGGGATTGGCAATAAAGAGATATAGACTCCTTAACACAGCAATGGATTAAAAAAAAGGTACTTAATGTCATGGACGAGAAATTGCCTAGAGACTTTGTGGGAAAGCTCAGTTCTGCATCAAATGGATCAGGAAGGAGTGATATCCCAAAGTGGATGGAAAAGCAAAGAATCAGACTCAAAAGGAGATAGTGTGCAAGAAAGCTCGGATTCGGATGATGGGGAATCACTTGTGGTCACTACAGGTATGGATCAGGTTGATGATTCATAGTATTGGGATTCAAATTCTTCCCATCATGTGTTTGAGTAGAGATTGATTTGATACAAATAGCTCTTATTGTTAATGGATTTGTTTTTATGGGGGGGAGAATGCAAATTGATGAGCATTTGAAATAAGAATGGTAGAGAACCAGATGTATGATGATGTTGTCTGGACACTAATGGATGTGATACATGTTTAGGGTTTGCGAAGGAATTGAATTCCTTTGGGTGCCTTAAACTTTTAATGTTGCAAGTGAACTATAGCGGATGGAGTTGTGAAGGTGGAAAATGAAACATTGGTGATCATGGAGGGTGAAATAGTCAGAAATCTCTACAAGTTGGTAAGGGATGCTTTTTTCAGGTAGAGCAGTGAAGGAGACATCAAATAACAAAGGAGGAAATATATGGTTCAGATGGAGTTAGATGTGATGAGATCATTGGAAAATGGATTGATGGGTCTTTGATGATATCATTTAGCGGAAATCCAGGAAAACTTAAATGGAGTTGATTCCCTCGAAAAAAATAGTCTTGTTCAAGTTGGAGTAAGTTAGTTTAGCATCGGGTCATACCTAACCCGAATGTGCAATACCCAACCCATCAGAACAAGTTAAAACATGATAGTTGCAGGTTTAACAGAAAGAACACCGGAATTGATAGAGAAGGAAGGATTCACAAGGTACTAGTGAGATTCGGATTCGGGGAAGTTTTCATTTTTATCTTTATGGATGGAAGTTAAGTTCATTGTGTTGTAAAGATGTATGCATGTGGTAACAAATGGAGGGCACTTTGGAGTCTAAGACAGGGAGGCAACTGTCGGAAGTCTCAAGTCAATTTGGACTTGATCTACATCCGACAATGGTGAGATTGTCGGTGTATCCGAGATAGGAGGTGCACGGATATAGGTGACCCGTTTGCTAGTAGTGTGTGTGGAGGCGTACCTTTCAACAAGGTATAAGAAATCTTAAGTCGGTTTGGACTTGATTGATACCAGACAATGCTAAGATTATCTGTGCATCCGACATAGGGGTGCACGTACCATGCTAGGTTGTAGCATGTGTGGAGGCGTACCTTTCAGCGAGGTATGTAAAGTGCTGGTCTAACTCTAACATGTTAGAGTGTTGAAAAAAAAAGATTGCGCTATCGGTGTAGTGATTTACCATTTACCAAGATATGTGAAGACAATACCTGGTATGTTAAGGTAGTTATAAGGATTTGCGGAATCCAATCTAAGTTGGAGATTGTTGGGTTTTATCTTGTATTCCGATTTAGCCGGATCGGTCGTCTGGATTAGCTAGAACCGATGTTCAGTGTCGAAGCTATTCTAATAATTATATGAGTTTTTTTGTTAGCCAAAAAAGCAAAAACTATATATATTGATGTATTGTAACTCTATATCATAAGAGGATTGAGATGTGGTCATAATAGATGAGTTCTCTCTTCCATGGATATAGACAAGGTTGCTACACCACGTAAGATTGCTGTGTTCATGTGTGTAATTGCTTGATTGAATAATTGCGTATGTTCGTCGTGATTAATTCATCGATCATAGGTATATTTCGCCACGTCACTTTTGACAACATAGAAACTCATAGTGTCATCTGTTCGCAAATGGGTTTTTGTAGTTTTTGTAGAAAAACCTCTGAGGTCATCAAAATTCCATCGTTTTCACACTTATAGGGCTTTTTACCTTGTAAAGTTCCCATTTTTGGCATAGTGGTAGAGCTCGCCTTTTTACAAAGCCATTTATTTTTTATGGGAGCTGCAACGACTTCTCAAACCATGCCTCAGAACTCCCTTGGCGCGCCAATCCAAGCACGAGCTGCCCTCTTAGATTATCTTCACTGCGCTAGAAGCTTGCATTTCATAGATGTTGAGCAGATGAGCATGAATTTACCAACGTTCCTCATAAATCTTCTAAAACATGTTGAAATTGATTAGGAAATAAGGCACTCATCTCAAGAGGAGCAGCTCTACATATTAACGTATCGATAAGAGCCACCAGCGGCTCTTGCTTAACTTACATATTAATGAATAAAAAAGAACCGCTAGCTGTGCTCTCCATACAACTTTTTTTAAACTCAAAAGAGCCCTGAGGACCAATTTGGTGTGGTTAGAAATATTGCATACAATACAGTATAGGTGCAGTCTAAAGGAAATTTTTAGGTTAAATCCATTTTATTTAATTTTCCTAAATATTTATCCATTTATGTTTTTTGTTTGTTTTAGATTTATTTTCTTCACATTTATATAGTAAAAAATAGAATCAAATTGGAAATATTTTTAATTTTGTCCTAGGCTTGCATGGGATCTCGCTGCTAGTATGTATGTATGTGCGTGTGTGGGGAAAATCTAAAAAATGCCCCATTTAAAATGGGGCATTTTTGCCCCTCAATTGATCCAAAATTAATTATTAAGTCCTTAATAATGTACTTTTCTCAGGGCTATTTTTGAAAGTTTTAAGGATTTATCGAGTTAAGAGAGCTTCATTTAGTGTAATATCGTGTTTTTATGCATTTTAAATTTATTGTATTGTTTCTTACACATTTTCTCGGAAATCACAGTTTTGTATACATTATGAAACCTACCATTTTTAGAGTTCTATTTGTGAAAAGTTTTGTGAAAATTAATTTTATCATGAAGTAATTCAATCTTCCATCATCATCAGTTTACTTAAGTTAAAACATGAATTATGATGCCATCATTTCATGTGAAATGGGCCAACATGCATGCAGTTGTGACTTTAAGTTAAGATTATTGTTAATGAAATGCCATTCTTATTTTTGTTATTATTATTTTTTGTGTGTAGTAAATTGACGGAATGGACTCACATTGAAGATCTGAAGACAAAGAATTATTTGTGAGGAAATTCAATGTAAAATTGAAGAAAAATTGAGAAGAGGAGATGTGATCATCAAGTGGACCCCACCAAATATGCCACATGCAATTCACGATCAGCCCAATTGGGTATTCACACAATCTCTTGAGGTTTTCTTCTAAGAGATACTTATTTAGCCAAGGGCCCACTCATAGATGCAACTTGAAGTAGTGCCCTTGAATCCATGAGGGATGGTCCCCACCACTAAGCATACATTCCGGTACTGGATTGTATGGGAAGCCCACACATGCAAATGGTGGATTACATCATAAGGATTTTTATTCCATACATGTATATGTGGAGGATCTACAAGAGGCTTAAATAGGATACCTATTGATGCGGACATGTGATATATTGCCTTGCAATTTACACACTTTCTAGAATAGTGTAAGACCAATTCGGAAGCCCATTAATGGAAATGTCTCGAGAGGAAAGCCGTCATGATTATACAAATATAGCACCCAAATCATCCACCAACCAGGTCTTGTGTGTTGAATTTTGAGAAATAAAAGGAAAGAGGTCTGGTCCTTACATCATCACAACCCATCATCTCACGTGATTATTGGAACAAATATTGAAGGAGGATGACCCACGATTGGGATGGAATTGATTGCACGATCCCATGGTCCATTCAAATCTTGTTGCCTTTAGTACTAAAAAAAATTTAAATAGTCCCTTTGTCAATGTATGAAAGAAGTGACTTTTATTGGTGTTGTGATTATGGAAGAAAATATATCGTCAAGATGTGTAACCGCCACAGTTCGCATTAGTAAACTAACCTAATCACATATTAAAGACCTTAGCGTTACAATTTTCATAGATGATCGGTATTTTCAAATGATGTGCATCAGTTAGAGTTGTTTTCAAAATTTGTTTGCAAAATAAAGTATTTTACTATATATATAAATTAAGAGGATGTATAGTGGTCATTATGGACCAAGTGGGAGATTGTTAGTAGCCGAGGGTGGTGGTCCAAATGACCACCGCCCATTTCATAATTGATCATGAAACAGTCCTCTCCTCTCCCTCAATGCACGTCAATCCATTTTTCAGTTTTCCTGTGTTTATTATCCATGAATGTAACGTTGGCAACGGTCAATAATGAGAGGGAACGTTGCAATCGTCCATTGATGGTCGAACGGCTATAAAAGCCGGGAAACTCTCTCATCTTTACATATACTGATACAAAAACGAAGCTTGGCATTACCATCAACCTGCTGGCATCAAGAGAAGACCGAGGGAGTTGTAATTCCCAGTTTAGGCATCCTTTTTGTCTCTTCTAGCGATGAATTTATGTATACCATAAAATTTTAAAGATCCATTTACGTTTAATCGTGCTATTGGAGTGCGAATCTAATCCGTTCAAAGTGCTCAGAATAGGCCATTTTGGCTAACAAATAGTATCCAAGCCAATGGTTTCTACGTTGCATGGATTAGAATTGGTGAAAAACGGAAGCTCTATTCTCTGTTTCCAGAACAGAGCATGCAGCTAAAGAAAACAAAAAAAAAAAAAAAGGGTTCACCGGTGATGGCCGTTTCCGGCCGCAGGCGCTGCGTGGTGGCGCAGGCTGGAGCTGCACCCAGTATAAAATCGAAAAAAAAAATTCAGTCGCCGGCCGGCGACGGGAATGGCCAACGATCCCTGTTGCTACTGTCACTGGCATCTCGCTAGACCCCAGCTGGTGTGTCGGGCGACACTGAGTATTCATTGTCTCTGTTGAAGAAGACGATGAATAATCCCCGGTCGGATTCGGGTCAGGCCGATGACCTGGCAAACTGAAATAGGTTTTATGGGTCTGGGTTTTGAGATGAGTCAACTTAGTGCAAGCCTGACCTGCTAACCAGACCTGACCCTTGTTAATGAACCAGACCTCATGTGGGCCGAATATTGAAAAATCCGATTTGGATCCAACCCGATGCGAGCCCAGCAGAACAATTTCGGCTTGCGAGTCAAGTCCGACCCGACCTGACCCAACCTGAACTGACCCAGCATAGTATATAATTTGGGCTTCAATTTATACGACAAGTCGGACCCGACCTGGCCCAACCTGTCAAGACCGAACTGGGGAACTGACTGGACTGAACAGTCCAATTACTAACCTTGGTCTAACCAGACCCATTGGCCTAGCCTGATTTGAATAAATTATTATTAATTTTGATAATTATGTATTTTTGAATAATTGGGTCATTATGAACTTGATCCATTCCGATCAGAATCGTCCAATTGATGTATCTAAATATAGTAATCATTTTAATAGGAATGGATAATTTAAATATGATCGGATCAAGGCCAGATCAAGGAAAAATGAACGATCGAAATCGCGTTTTGATTATTTTAGACACATATGATATCGGATTTTCGATCCGTTTCTATCGTTGGATCCCTTATGATGAGATCTATCATATTAATGAATTTAATTCCTAATCCAATGGTTCAATGTTGATATCATAAGGTTTTATACATGTTTAACTCATTCAAATTTATGTTTCCGCTTATTGTTTACATGATTGATGTTGTTTTGAGTTATATTTGTTACATGCATATGCTTGATGATTAAATTAGTATGAATCAACGGATAGATTAGGTCAATTTGAAACTTATGATAGATTGACTAAAGAAAATTATTGTTGTGATGAGATATCAATGGTCCGATTAATATTCATCTGAACCACTAATTTTAGGAAATTTCATTCTCACAATAATAAAATGATCGTTAAAGTTAGGTCTCCCTTAAATGTTTAAATTTAAAATAATGAATGCTCAATTAAAGTAGAAATAGAGCATTAAAATCGTTTAAATCATAGGAGACTGAAAAATTAGTGTTATAGGTTTCAATTTGAAATTATGAGTTAACTAGGTAGTTACCAAAGTGGCCTAGTTATAATGAAACTTATGTTTCAATATTGAATTAGAGATATCCTAAATGACAATCAAAATTGCAACTTCACTTAAAGAATAGATAATCGACCCAAACGAGTTTATCTTTCGATTATTTGAAGATTGGGATAAAACATGTTAAAGATGTTTTCTGAATTCGTTTTAATCTATGCCCAAAGGTGAGATCTCACTTATTCACTCAACAAAAGTGTGGTTTTATTAAATAAATGAGAATAATAAAATTAACATGTTACATTTGACCCAAAAGTTATTTGTAATGATGTAAAACTATTATTTCTGTTGTAAGATTCCTTTTAAATTCAAAGCATTATAGAATTGTGAGAGTAATAGGTTATCTCTTCTTTCCTTTTACAGCATCTTCCTCCAGATCCATGTCTCTTCCCTTGTACTTAAGAACTATTCCCTCATTAGACGGATCGAACTATCCTGTAACACTCCGATCCCCTTTGAGCTGGATTAGTGGCTCATTAGCGTATTTTTTCTGTTGTTTTATTCTTTTGGACTTGGTTTTGGGCCTTGGATAGGTAGTTGAGTAACCTTTGACCTGGAATAGGTAGTTCTAAGCCCTTTTTCGTAATTTTTCTTTTGCTTCGCTTGCATCATATTTGCATCATCTTGGTGTCAGCACGTGTATTTTGTTGAGCTCGTTATATTCCATAACTGTGTTAGATCCGTTCGGAGTCAATTGGAGAAGTTAGACCTTCGTGTGACATGAACTGTAAATAGTCAGAACTTTTCGGACTTTGACTTAAACTTCCAAAACTATATATATAAGGGTCAGCTTCCAGATGTCCAACTCCTTGCCCATTTGTCTTCATCGTTGCATGCAAGAAGATCTCCAGGAGAAGCTCCCTCCACGTTCATCTCTCTCTTCTTCTTACTTCTTTCTCTTCCTCACGTCTGGTTGGTGTGAGTGTGATTTGGGTTTCCCCTTCTCTCTTATCTCTGTTTGTGGCTTTGGTAAGTGGGTTCTCTTCAAATCTCTTCTTCTTCATCTCCAATTGCACCTCTCTTTCTCTGTTGCTGTGTCTACACCTCATGCATGGTTTATTTCTTTGATTTGTCTTGATTTTAGTTGATTTGGAGCTTGAGTCAGTGGATCGTTAGAGCTTTGAGGCAAGTATAAGTACAGGCTTTGATAACACATATGGGTGTTTTATTTGATGGCTTTGATTCATTCTTATTCTTTGTATAAAATGTTTTACAGCCATTTCTAAGATGTTAGGATCAGTTGAGCTTGTTTTGACTCATTTCTGTATCAAATTTCAGTTTCTGTAACTATCCCGAATTCGTGTTCTGTATTGTACGGCTGAGCCGTAAGTTTCTACGGCTCACATTCCAGAGACTTGAAATTTCACTTTTGTTCTACGGCTAGGCTACGGCTGAGCCGTAAATTGTCCTACGGCTGAGCCGTAAGCTAGCAGTGACCCAACCGTAACCCAGCCGTGGATTAAATCTCTGATCAGTCGAAACTTTCCAGAGACAGTGTGCCTACGGTGTGGCTACGGCTAAGCCGTGGATTGGTCCACGGCTAAGCCGTATACTGACTGTAGCCCAGCCGAAAAGGGTATCAGATCAGAGGTGGAAGATGACCAGTTTAGCTGTGTTTTGAATGGAACCAAGGTGAAGCCGTAGTGCATATTATGACGAGCGCGTAAGATGTCTTCGGCTCAACCATAGGTCCCTCATGGCTAAACCGTTAGGCATGGCAATTCTGAAATATAACTTAGGATAATGGTGAGACTTGTAGGGCTCAAATACAGGTTAACCATACCCGTAAATCGGCCCAATGGATTCTTTAGAGCGCATGAATAGTCCGTTAGGCTGTGACTTATTCATGTGAGTGTTGATTTACTGTTAAGCACCTCCCCATGGGTGTTGGTTTAAGGGACTTCGATGCACATAAGGATTACATTGCAACACTAGGATGGCAACGGTGCATCGAATAACTTAAAACTACATCAACATGCACGGTTAGTGACAGTGAAGAACTATATTAAGGCTGGCTTGTAATGAACCTTGACTCCGTATTAATCTGAGATGCATTGCATATTGTTTATAGTTTTGCCCTCTGTTCTGCCAATCTATGTATATGCATTCCGCAGTCCTTTTGCTTTCGTTCTGTATATATGTTTTATTCTTCGTTCGGCACTAAGTTCTGATCTATGCTGTGCTTTGGCTTAATTTATATGCTTTGTTGGCTTTGTCTATCTCTGATTTTTGGGTATTCCCTGGTGGCTCTACCCAGAGGTTAATACGTGAGGATAAGATCCGGTCTTTGTCATCGGTGAGTCCAAAGTGGATAATCGCCCTTTCTATGGATTTGATTTGATTGGTATTAGTCTGGCTCTACTGAGCCTCAGCCCTAGGATGCCCGACGGGGTTACCTTTGGCCTAGACCTCTGTATCTCTGTAACTGCAGTGTCGCTTTGTCTTGGGACCCCGGAACCCAGGAAACCGAGACCCACTTGTACCCTTGGCCCGGTCAGTGGTGTTCTCATTTGCTCTGCTTTGCTCTCGGTTGGAGAGAATATGGTTAATGTAGTAGCCACTTAGTTCAGTATTTCTCCGCTTTGATTCAATTATCATGCTTTACTTCTATGCACGATTTGCTTAGCATACTAAGATGAAACTCTGAAATTACTTTTCTGTCCTTATTCTATTTGATACTATGAGTGTTTCATCCCTGTTACTTGTATTTGCTGGATCGTTGTATTCATTTGTGTTGTCTGTGGTGTTGCAGGCACAGATCCCTTGCCCAGCTCCCCGGCGGTCGAGGAGGCTGCAGGGCCGAGTGTAGAGGCACCCTCCGGTTTGGCAGAGTGGGCCTGATCACCTCTGCCGAGTGCGTGCATGCATATCAGTGGCCTTCTGTTTTGAGTTTTGGTTTTTTTTGAGATTTTGTATTCTGGCACTTTGGCACTCTGGACTTTGTACTCTGTATATTTGTACATCTTCATTTTGTCGTGTACTCAGACTTGTTTTGGTTTTCCAGTTGTAATTATCTTGCCTTTTCCGTTTCGCATTTGTTTTTGGCTTCCGCTATTTTCCTTTGTTGCTTGCTATGATATGTACAGCTTCCGCGTACGCTTAGTTCGCACGTGTTAGATCCCTTGTGTGCGTGCATCTGGACTGGGTTTGGATGCACGTGCACGGGAGTACGTGTGTGACCGGTTTAGCTTTTCGCTAACCCCCGAAATCTGGGCTCGGGTCGTGACATATCCTGAATAGTTAGACATGCCGTCATTGACCATAACTTCTCTAGACTTAGAAATGGCCTTAGATGAACCCATGCCTCCTGCGCTTATCGAACAGAGTTCTGAAAATGAAAAGGCCAAATATGATCAGTGGCACAGATGTGACAAGAAATGCCAAAAGATTATTATGACTTCAGTTTCTAAGAGTATTAAGGGATCACTTGATCAAGGAAAACATGCTAAGGAACTCTTAGAAGAGATTAAGTCGCAGTTTGAAGTGACCGACAAGGCATTAGGTGCCACCTTAATGAATAAATTAACTAACATGTAGTACGATGGGACGAAGGGAGTTAGGGAACATATTCTACTCATGTTCAACCTAGCATCCAAGTTGAAGGATATAGACATGAGTATCTCAGATGGGTATTTGATCCAATTTATTCTAAATTCCCTTCCCCCTGCATTTGGCCCGTTTAAGGTAACATACAATCAGAGCTCTAGTCGATGGACCATAAGTGAGTTAATCGCTAGATGTGATCAAGAAGAGAGGACACTTAAAGCCAAGGGGGCAACTTCAGGTAAACTTTGTCTCCCATGCTAAGGGCAGAAAAAGTCCTAGAAACTTCAAGAATAATGTCAATACGCCCAAAGTAGATCCGAAATATCAGAAACCGATGAAGAGAAAATGAAAGAAATAGTTTGAAAAATGTCACTTTTGTGGCAAGAAAGGACATTTCAAGAAGGACTACCTCAAACGAAAAAATTGATTTGAGAAAAGAGGCAAGCAAAGAAATTTATCTCTTGTATGTGAAACCAATATTATTGATGTCCTATCCAACACATGGTGGGTTGACTCTGGTGCAATCGTTCACATTTCTGTTGTATGCGAGGATTCCTTTCAACCCGGAGGCCAAGTGATGGGGAACGAACCATCGTTATGAGGAACTAGAATGAGTCAAAAGCCGAGGCAGTAGACACGTATAAGCTGGTGCTAGATACAAGATTCGTTTTGGATTTGTCGAACACCTTCTACGTTCCGGGTATTTTCCGAAATTTGGTTTCTATTTCAAAGTTAGGTGTAAAAGGATATGTATTTAACTTTGATCAAGGATCTTTGAAACTTTTTTATAATAATATAATGATTGGTAGTGGTTTATTATGTGATGGCTTATATAAGTTAAGGTTAAATACTTTATACACACAATCATTGACTACACACTATGTTACTTGTGGGTCGAATGTTGGCATGAAAAGAAGACTAGTAAAAGAGAACTCCTCTATGTTGTGGCATAAACGGTTAGGATACATCTCGAAAGACAGGATGTTGAGATTGGTGAAGGACGAGTTATTACCAACCATTGATTTCACTAATTTCAGTGTTTGTCTTGACTGTATTAAAGGAAAACAGACACAAACAGTCAACAAAACTCCCACACGAAGTTCTGAACTCATGCAGTTAATTCATACGGATATTTGTGGAAAAATATATATTCCTTGTCTTACAGGAGAACAATATTTTATCACCTTTATAGATGACTACTCACGCTGTGGTTATGTCTATCTCATTAAAGAAAAGTCTGATGCTTTATCTATGTTCAAAATATTCAAGGCAGAAATAGAAAAGTAATTAGATAGGAAGATCAAAATTGTGAGATCGGATCACTATGGTGAATATTATGGTAGGTATACTGAAGCGGGCCGTAACTCTGGTCCGTGTAACATTCCGATCCCCTTTGAGCCGGATTAAGGGCTCATTAGTGTACTTTTCTGTTGTTTAATTCTTTCGGATTTGGTTTCGGGTCTTGGATAGGTAATTTAGTAACCTTTGACCTGGAAAAGGTAGTCCTAAGCCCTTTTTCATAATTTTACTTTTTGCTTTGAGTGCATCATAATTGCATTATCTTGGTGTCAGCACGTGTCTTTTGTTGAGCTCGTTGTTTTCTGTAACTGCCTCAGACCCATTCGGAGTCAATTGGAGAAGTTGGACCCCCGTGTGACTTGATTTGTAAATAACCAAAATTCACTAGACTTTGTTCTAAACTTCAGAAAACTATATATATAAGTCACCTGTACAGATGTCTTCATTTCTACTCTTTTTCTTCAACGTTGCATGCAACAACTTTAGGAGAGCTCCACGTCTCCACGTTCCCTTCCCCTCTTCACTTCTGTTCTCTCTTGGTTGATGTTGGGTTTCGTTTTGGATTCTCTCCTCTTTGTGATATTCTCTGTCTTTGCTTTGGGTAAGTGGGTTCTCTCCAAGTCTTCTTCTTCTTCTTCTCCAATTGGATCTCCCATCTCTCTCTGCATGCTCATGGTTTGTGTTTGGATTTGTTTTGCTTGGGTTTTAGTTGATTTGGAGCTTAATCTCAGTGGATTTGGCTAAGCTTTGAGGCAAGTATAAGTACAGGATTGTATAACACATATGGGTATTTTGTTTGACTGTTTTGATTTCATCGATTACATCCTATACATGTCTGTTGTGTTTTACAGCCAAATTCGGTGATTTTGGAATCTCTAGAACTTGTTTTGCTGAATTTCTGTATCAGATTTCAGTTTCTGTACTCAGCTCGAATTCGGTTTTGTATTGTACGGCTAAACCGTAACTTTGTACGGCTCAGATTCCAGAGACTGAATTTTCGTAATTTGTTCTACGGCTAGGCTACGGCTGAACCGTAAATGGTTCTACGGCTGAGCCGTAAGCTAGCCGTGACTCAGCCGTGAAATGTATCAGATCAGAGGTGGAAGATGATAGTTTAACCGTGTTCTGAAGGAAACCACGGCTAAGCCGTAGTGCATGTTACGGCTAGGCCGTAAGGTGTATACGGCTAAGCCGTAGGTCACCCATGGCTAAACCGTAAGACCTGGAAAATTTGAAATAAAACTTAGGATAATGGTGTGACCTTGTAGGGCTAAAATACAGGTTAACCACCCATGTAAACCGGCCCAATGGATTCTTTGGACCGCATGAATAGTCTGTTAGGCTGTGACTTATTCATGTGAGCGTTGATTTACTGTTAAGCACCTCCCCATGGGTGTTGGTTTAAGGGACTTCGGTGCACGCGATGATTACCTTGCAACACTTGGATCGCAACGGTGCATCGAATAACTTAAAACTACATCAACATGCACGGTTAGTGACAGTGAACAACTAGATTAGGGCTGGCTTGTAATTAACCTTGATTCCGTATTAATCTGAGATGCATTGCATATTGTTTACAATTTTACCCTCTGTTCTGCAAATCTATGTCTATGCATTACGAGGTCATTTTGCTTTCGTCCTGTATATCTGTTTTATTCTTCGTTCCGCACTAAGCTTTGATCTATGCTGTGCTTTGACTTAATCTATGCTATGCTCTGTATTTCTGTTATGCTCTATATATCTCTGGCTTTGTGTATCTCTGATTTATTGGGTATTCCCTGGTGGCTCTGCCCAGAGATTAATACGTGAGGATAAGATCCGGTCTTTGTCATCGGTGAGTCCAAAGCGGATAATCTCCCTTCTTTTGGATTTGATTTGATTGGTATTAGTCTGGCTCTACTCAGCCTCAGCCCTAGGATGCCCGACGGGGTTACCTCTGGCTTAGATCTCTGTATCTCTGTATCACTGCAGTGTCGCTTTGTCTTGGGACTCCGGAACCTAGGAAACCGAGGCCCACTTGTACCTTTGGCCCGGTCAGTGGTGTTCTCATCTGCTCTGCTCTGCTCTCTATTGGAGAGAATATGGTTAACATAGTAGCCATTTAGTTTAGTATTTCTATGCTTTGATTCACTTATCATGCTTTACTTCTATGCACCATATTGCTTAGCATACTAATATGAAACTCTGTAATTAATATTCTGTCATTATTCAATTTGTACTATGAGTGTTTCGTCCATGTTACTTATATTTGCTGGATCGTGGTATTCACTGCGTTGTCTATGGTGTTGCAGGCACAGATCCCTTGCCCAGCTCCCCGGCGGTCGAAGAGGCTGCAGGGTAGAGCGTAGAGGCACCCTCCGGGTTGGTAGAGTGGACCTGATCACCTTTGCCGAGTGCGTACATGCATATCTTCCGTGGCTTTTGGGTTTTGTTTTTGGAGCTGTGTATTTTGTACTTCGGACTTTGTCACTCTGTATATTTGTACATCTTGATTTTGTCGTGTACTCAGACTTGTATTTGGTTTTCGAGTATTGTATTTAGCTTTGTCCTTTCCGTTCGGCATTTGTTTTGGCTTCCGCTATTTCTTTGTTGCTTGCTATGATATCTACAGCTTCCGCGTTCGTTGTTTTGCACGTGTTAGATCCCTTGTGTGTGTGCATCTGGACTGGGTTTGGATGCACGTGCACGGGAGTACGTGTGTCACAGGTTTGGCTTTTCGCTAACCCCCGATGGCTGGGCTTGGGTTGTGACAGTCCGTTTGCTAGATTCCTAGAATCCGAAGGCATTGTTGCCCAATACACAATGCTTGGAACTCCTCAACAGAATGGAATTACTGAAAGAAGAAATAAGACTCTTTTAGATATGGTTATGAGCATAGTTAGTAATACTTCATTACCCGAGTCTATGTGGGTGAAGTACTGAAAATGGCCATGTATATTTTAAATAGGGTTCCTAGTAAAGCAGTTCCTAAAACTCCTTTCGAGTTGTGGACTGGTAGGAAACCCAGCTTAAACCATTTCCGAGTTTGGGGTTGTCCATCTGAAGTGCGAGTATATAACCCACAAGAAAAGAAGTTAGACCCTAGAACAGTGAGCGGATATTTTATTGACTATCCGGAGATGTCTAAAGGGTATCGATTTTACTGTCCTAATCATTCACCAAGAATAGTCGAGTCCAATAATGCTAAGTTTTTGGAGAATCATGACAACAGTAGGAGTAGCGAGGCTATGAATATTATATACAAGGAGATTAGAGATGAGCCTCAATCCTCTACTCAAGGTGGATTAATGATTTCACTTGATATAGGGGCATTCCCAGAATGACTTGTTGATCCACTTCCTCAAGATACATAACCAACTCCTCCAATACAACCAACCATTCTTAAAGAAAATCCGGAAAGATTGAGAAGGTCGACTCGTATGAGAAGGCATGCTATTTCTGATGATTATGTTGTGTATCTAAAGAATCGGATATTGGAATTAAAGAAGATCCAAAAACTTTTAACAAAGCTGTAAACAGTGAAAATTCTGATAAATGGTTAGATGCAATGAAAGAAGAATTAGAATCTATGGTTATAAATGATGTTTGGGATCTCGTTAAACTACCGAAGGGTCTAAGATCGTTGGTTGTAAATGGATCTTTAAGACCAAAAAGCACTCTAAAGGCAAAGTTGAACGATTTAAAGCCCGATTAGTGGCTAAAGGACTCACTCAGAGAGAAGGTCTCGATTATCACAAAACCTACTCTCCGGTATCTAAGAAAGACTCATTCAAAATTGTAATGGCCCTAGTAGCTCATTATGACTTAAAGCTATATCAAATGGATGTTAAAACAGTTTTCTTAAATGGGAATCTCGATAAAGAAGTGTACATGGAACAACCTGAAGGGTTTATTCAACAAGGTAATGATCGAAAACTGGTCTGTAAATTAAAGAAGTCGATATACGGGCTGAAACAAGCTTCCAGATAATGCTACTTAAAGTTTAATCATATTATCACATCTTTCGGTTTTACCAAAAATCCAGTTGACCATTATATTGATCTTAAGATCAGTGGGAGCAAGTTCATCATTTTAGTCCTGTATGTAGATGACATTTTACTGGCAAATAATGACCTTAGTATGATCTGAGAAACCAAGATATACTTTGAAAATAATTTTGACATGAAAGATATGGGTGAAGCAGCCTTTGTAATAGGAATCGAGATATTCAGAGATCGATTTTGAGGATTACTCGGGCTGTGTCAAGAAGCCTATGTGCAAAATATACTCAAACGTTTTCGAATGGAAAGGCGTAAACCATAAAATGCCCCTATGTTTTAGGGCGATAGTTTAGTAAAGAACAATGCCGCATGACTGACATAGAAAAGTTATAAATGAATAAATATCTTTATGCGGCAACAGTAGGAAGTCTGATGAACCTACAGACATGAGTCGGGATGTTAAGCAGATATCAAAGTAATCCCGGCATGCCTCACTGGGTAGCTATCAAGAAAATGATGTATTATCTCAAAGGCACTAGAAGATATATACTCACATATCAGAGATCCAATCCACTAGAGGTCATTTGATATTCAGATTCTAACTTTACAGGATGTCTCGATACAAGAAGGTCAACATCAGGTTATATATTTCTGTTGGCTGGCGGGACAGTATCATGGAGGAGTGCAAAGTAATCGTTAGTCACTCCATCGACATTTGATGCAGAGTATGTGGTGTGCTTTGAAGCCACGGGTCACGCATTATGGATGCGTAACTTCATCAAGGGACTTACAATTATGGGCAGTATTTCTGAACCGCTAAAGATTTACTGCGATAACAATGCTGTTCGACTTTTTACGCAGAATGACAAGTGTTCCAGTAAATCAAAGTTTCTGGAAGTAAAGTATCTTGTATTGAATAAGAAAGTGCGAGTCATTTAGTGTCAATTGTTGGAGCTCCATCGAAGCTTATGGTTGCCGATCCATTAACAAAGGCATTGGCGCCAAATGATTTTAAAGACCATGTAATGAGTATGGGCTTGAATGAAATGCCTTGTAGGAGTCAATGGTGTATGATACTATACATTGATCAATTAAAGAAACGATTTTGCAATTCTTACTTTGTTATTCACATATGGTAATTGTGCAATGAAGTGAGAATATAATGTTTTATGACATTACAATTCCCATTAAAAAAGTCATATTAAAGATTCTACGTTTCATCATTAAGTTTTTTTATTAGGAAGGGATATTGATGTTGTGATTGTGGAAGAAAATATATCGTCAAGATGTGTAACCGCCACAGTTCGTATTAGTAAACTAACCTAATCACATATTAAAGACCTTAGCGTTACAGTTTTCATGGATGATCGGTGTTTTCAAATGATGTGCATCAGTTAGAGTTGTTTTCAAAATTTGTTTGCAAATAAAGTATTTTACTATATATATAAATTAAGAGGACGTATGGTGGTCATTATGGACCAAGTGGGAGATTGTTAGTGGCCGAGGGTGGTGGTCCAAATGACCACCGCCCATTTCATAATTGATCATGAAACGGTCCTCTCCTCTCCCTCAATGCACGTCAATCCAATTTCCAGTTTTCCTGTGTTTATTATCCATGAATGTAACGTTGGCAACAGTCAATAATGAGAGGGAACGTTGCAGTCGTCCATTGATGGTCAAACGGCTATAAAAGCCGGGAAACTCTCTTATCTTTACATATACTGACACAAAAACGAAGCTTGGCATTACTATTAACCTGCTGGCATCAAGAGAAGACCGAGGGAGTTGTAATTCCCAGTTTAGGCATCCTTTCTGTCTCTTTTAGCGATGGATTCATGTATGCCCTAAAATTTTAAAGATCCATTTACATTTAATCGTGCCATTGGAGTGCGAATCTAATCCGTTCAAAGTGCTCATAATGGGCTATTTTGGCTAACAACATTCTCTCTCTCGCTCTCTCTCTCTCTCTCTCTCTCTCTCTCTACTCTTTCCATATCTTTCTACCCCATAATTTCTCTCTCCTCAAGAAAGCTCTCCCAAACTTGAAGCTTCCACTCGAAGAGGATTTTTCATCCTAAATCATGTAGTGTTTTTTTTAAAATTTTCTACCTTTTATGTAAAAACATTCATATCTAGTAAAAGTGTATTTATTATTTTCGCTATTGGCTTCTTTTTATTCTTTGATAATGAATGCTTAATATTTTGTTTTTAACCTTATTGTTCTTGGATTGACAACCCAAAGAGCCTAAGAATATGAGTCAAGTAAACATGAATCTAGTTTAAAAGAAGAGTTTATAAAAAAAAAAAAATACTACACTTCCACACTTTTTCTTGTTTCTCACACATTTAAATTTATATTTCACCACCTTTGAATTTCAGTTTATCACCTTTCAATTCCAGTTGTTACCACCTTTAAATTCTCTACATTTTTTCTTAAATTTCTACACTCTTTTATGTTACGGTTTTTTTCATAGTTTTGTTGGGACTGTTACTGCTGAAAGTTGCATCAGATTCATGCATACTTTGATTTTTATATCATGATAATGGATGATATTCATGCAAAGTTCAAAAATCAGATTTTCAGTTTTTTTCACGTTACATGATTCTGAATTGAAAACAGTCCAGACTTTGTGCAAAAAATAGTCTCAAATAGGTTCATATTGGATGAATTTTTCAAACAAATTTGCACATATTTACAACAGCTGAACGGCTTATGTTTAAAAATAACCAGTGAAATCTGAAATCAAAATTGAGTTACAATTGAAATAGTTGTAAAATCTTATTAGAATCAAGTAGTTTGGCTGATTTGTTCAAGTGACTAGCATGCAAAAATTAATGGACTGTTTGGATTGTTTTCCAAATTGATTTTCTACACCTCAACTGAATGAGTTTCAGATTTGGAACTGATATGAATCAGTGATTGAAAACAGATTCTTGATGTGCTAATACACATTCACCTATCTCATGCATCATACCCTCACACGCCCCACTCACTCATGCTTATTGTTTTATTTGTTTGTTATTGTTTAGTGATGTTTTTCCATGTTAATTTATGCATATTAGGGTCATTGATTTTAGCAATAAACAGTATTTTAGAAAGTCTTGTGATTTAGATTTTTAACCTAACTTAATTTAAGTTAGGAAAGTTTTCAATTTTAGGAAATTTGACTTTAGATTAATACTGATTGTTTCTGATTTAGTTTCATTTAGTTTCTAACTCTGTTTCTTAGTTTACTTGTTAGTTTTACTTTTAGTAACTTTTTTATTTTTTTTAAAGTTCTAACTCATATGTTAGTTTGCAGCAACTTTAGTTTTATTTTAGTAAGTTTTAGATTTAGGATTTATAATTTAGGAAGTTTTATTTATTTGGATTGTAATTGTTTAATTTTTATTTTTGCAAATTAGGAATGAATGTATATGTTAGATTTTAAAATTTTAAACTTGGTTAGTTTTAAAATTTTATTTAGGGCAGGTACAAGTTGAAATTACCTTAAATACAAAAGCTTGGATCGACTGGTCTCACTAGTTTTATTACAACAACGAAGTTCTGCATTTGGAGTGAGGATCACTAATGCTACATCATAAATTAGCTTTAAGTAAAATGAGCTGAAATGGAGCCATGAATGTGATGTTACACATTCCAAATTATGATTCACTGCACTTCTTATTTCCCAATGATGAGTAAAGTTCCATGGGCATAAACATTGGGGAGGTGCCAACTGGTGGATAAGACTGAAAGGAAATGACTTAGGGGCACACTAATCTCCATTTAGAAAAAATATCAAGGAAAAAACTATCTTAGATAATCTTCAGAAGTTAGAGACGAAATAGGAGGCATTTTAAAGAAAACTAGCACTTTAGGAGGCGTGGGCCATAAGAAACAATAATTAAGCCTTATAAAAAATTATTAATAATTTAAATAAAATATTAATGAATATTATGATATAAATCATAGTGAAAACATAATTAAAATATTGAATCTTTATTTTTTTTTAAAGAGAAAATATTTTCTTTGAATCATAGATATATAAAAGTTGAGAGTGAAACTTTGATCATATGGGATCTTTTGATTTTGGTCCAGGTACACATGGACCCGGAATTAAGGAGAAATTAGGGAGGGAGAGATTTAATAGAAAATCAAGGAAATATTTTAGGAAAATTGAGAGATTTTAGATATTTGATATGGATAAAGTTTAGGTAATATGGGTGGAATCCTTAAATTGCACAACGTATTGCTCTCTCATGAAGAGAATTGCGCCACGTATCGGCCTCTCATGAAAAGAGGTATTGTTATAATATATAATAATAATAATAATAATAATATAATATGAAGGTACTTGGTTTCAAATTGAAATCAACTCCAAATAAGCAGCAATTGATTGTAACCATCTCCACTATGGACTTGATGACCATTATTTTAATATCCGATTAATTTCATTGTTATGATTCTTACGACTTACTCATCTAGTAGATAACCTGAAAGAGAACCCATATCAATATCAAAAACATTGTCACGTACTCATCTTTCCCATTTATTGAAATGTGGATGCATATCACCATCTTGTTTCATGCTTGTCTTTGACGTGGGAGTCTGAACTATAATGGCTCTGGGACATACAGAGAATTTATCAATATCTATATTCAAAAGCTCACCCAAAACTGGTTGAGAAACATCTCCTAAAAAGTCATGAGTTGTGATAAGAGCCTCAAAGTTCAATGCATAGCTTGAAATAATAGAGCCTGCTAAATGTGTAGGAACGTGTAGGATTCTATTTTTAATGTATTTGCTAATCATGTAAATTGGAAAGTATTAATTTATAATGAAGTTAAAAACCTATTTTTGAGGAAACTGTCGTTTAGAACTAAATTTTAGGGAAGGAGAGTTGATTGGTAATGAGAGAGATTTTAGGAGTGCTAAATAATGTTTCCACTTGAATAAAGAAACTTTGATACAATGGAACTCTAAGAGCAAAGCGCCACATGTCGCTCTTCCGTAAAAAAGAAGCGCCACATGTCACCCTCCCGCGAATGGATGTATTGTCATAATATATATAATAAAGTAGGAACACATATTAACATCTTTAGAAAGAGAAAATATAGGAGCTTGGAGTAGCTCCTTTACTTTCTTTTACTTTTTCACGACAGCTACTCATTGTTAGACTTTAATGCATCTCTCATTTCATCCATAGAAAACTCAAGGGCATCTTTCTTTTGAAAGAGCCAGGTGATTATTAATATTACTGTTTTTTTTTTGTGCTTAATTGGCTAGTGACTAAGACATTGGAAGTAAACGGTTTTCAGCAAAGTTTAAAATATGATGGGAGCAGGTGCCTTATCCACTAGGCCAACCTCAGTGGAATGTTGTAAAAGTAAAAAACTTTGAACTAGTTTCCTTTGGCCCCATGAAACTTTTCCATAGAGGAGGATAGGGATAAAGACTGTTATTTTGTGCTCATGTGGAAGCAAATTTTTATAGAATGTGAAATAAAAGATGTAGTAAAAAAGCCATAAGGACACATTTGTTACGCCATGAAAAACGCTGTGGTTTTATGTGCACTGTCCTTATTGTAGTTATCTGTATGTGTAATGCATTTTCATATGAAAAAAGAAAAAAGAAAATTCAAGTGTATCTTCTTTTGTTCTCTATAAAAATAGGAGCATATAGTCAAAAAGAATTTTCTATGTTCCTACAAAAGTAAATTTTCACATAGCGAAAAAGCACTTTATCATACAAACATGTTTTAAAATGACAAAAAAGCTATACATATGTGAGCACATCCACACAAAAAGAGAAAGGGGTTAATATTTTAGGTACCTCTTGTGTGACTTCCAAACCGAGGGCCTCCTATTGTTGTGAAAAAAGCCTTTTAATTCCCTGTACACAAATTCCTTGTGATTTGCTACAACATTTTTCTCAATGTATAAAAGGATACAAATTAACTTTCCTTGATTTTGTAAAAAATTTTTTTTTTATTTTGAGAGGTTTATTACTTTTCACACTACATGAAATGAAATGAAATTCTGCATAGTGCAACATTTAAAACCTTTAACACACGCCTTATCAAAACAAAGTAAAACCCCCTTTTGTGCATTGCTATAATTAACTTTTTAGGTGCTCCCATTGGAGAAAGCAATTCCAACCTTCCATAAAAGCACCGTAGGCTTGTTATGATAAGAGGGAGAAATTGTCCCTTGATTCAAAGTTTAGAATTCCAAATCAATACATCTCTCTGGTACTTTATTAACCTTTTCTTTTCCTCTTTTCATATTTCTCCTCCTTTAATGAAATATTTGTTACCAAAAGAAAAAAAGATTTCCAAATTAATACAAATCTTTCTAATACCACCCAAGATTCCAAGTAGAACTTCCAAGATCACTCAATTAAATTATTCAAATATAAAAAAGTGAAAAATTTAAAAACTATAAAACTTTTGACAAATGTTGGAAAAAGTAAATGAAGATTTAAATATCTCAAAAAAAGTATAAAAATTTTCCACGTCTATTTCAATTGGGGTCCTCACCATAAAATATTTGAGAAATGACATAAGAACACCTTTCATTGTAAAAGGTTTTGTATTTTCTAAACTTCCTTCCTCCTTGAGACTAACAATTTTGATTTTGGAAATCACGACCATTTAATAAAGCTAATTTTTTTAGTAATTTGGAATCCATTTTTTAACCAACTATGTATAAGGTAGTTGACATGGGATCCACTAGATCATTTGACTTGAATTTGATCATTTATTTTTAACAATTTATTATTAAAAAATATAAAAAAGAGAGGATAATCTTATCATTATTCAAAAAGCAATTTATGGGGAGGAAGAATTGATTGAAAGGATTGTGTCAAAAATATTCAACATGTAGTTTTTTAAAAGCAGGACAAACGTTTTTATATCCTTTTTTAGATCTGTTTTTTCCAGCGTGCTCGTAGTGAATAGATCTATGAGTTAGATAAAAGATATTGGCAGTTTGATGGGCAAAAACTTGTGGGACTCAAGAAACTAATTGTTTTGTGATGATAGCAATGGATTCAAGCATCATGGACCAGATTGAAGTGTTTGACAAACAAACGACTTTAGGGATTGGCAAGAAAGTGTCATAGACTCCGTGACATAGCAAGGGATAAAAAAAAAGTTACTTAATGCCATGGACGAGAGATTGCTCAGAGACTTTAGGGGAAAGCTCAAATCTGCGTTGAAGGAATCAAGAAGGAGCAATATGCTAAAGCAGATAGAAAAGTAGAGAATCAGGCTTAAAAGGAGATAGTGTGCGAGAAAGCTCATATTCGGATGATGAGGGATCGCTTTCGGTCACTATAGGTATGGATCCGGATGATGATTCATGGTATTGGGATTCAAATTCTTCCCATTATGTGTTCATTAGAGATTGTTTGATGCAAATAACTCTTATTGTTAATGGATCTGTTCTTATGGGGGAGAATGCAAATTGATGAGCATTTGAGCTATGAGCGGTAGAAATCCAGATGTATGATGATGTTATTTGGACCCTAATGGATGTGATACATGTTCTGAGTTTGTGAAGGAATTGAATTTCTTTAGGTGCCTTAGACTTCAAAGGCTGCAAGTGCATTGCAGCAAGTGGAGTTGTAAAGGTGAAAAATGAAATATTGGTCATCATGAAGGGTTAGATGGTCAGAAACCTCTATAGGTTGATAGATGATGCTTTTTTCAAGTAGAGTAGTGAATGAGACATCAAATAACAAAGGAGGAAATATATGATTCAGGTGGAGTTAGATGCGATGAGATCATTAGAAGATGAATTGATAGGTCTTCGATGATATCATCTAGCAGAAATCTAGGAAGACATAAATGGAGTTAATTCCCTCGGAAAATACAATCTTATTTAGGTTGGAGTAAGCCAATTTAGCATCGGGTCATACCTAACCGAAATTTGCATTGCCCAACCCACCAGAACAGGACAGTTGCTGGTTTGACGGAAAGGACACTTGAATGGAGAGAGAATGAAGGATTCACAAGGTACCAGTGAGATCTGAATTCAATGATACATGCATGTGGTAACAAATAGAAGGCACTTCAGAGTTCAAGATGGGGTGTTAAGGTCAAAGGAGGCAACTGCGGGAAGTCTCAAGTCAGTTTGCACTTGATCGACATCCGACAACAATGGTGAGATTGTTGGTGCATCTGAGATAGGGGCAACAGGTGTCACGCTTGGTGGTAGCGTGCGTGAAGGCGTACCTTTCAGTAAGGTACGAGAAGTCTTAAGTAGGTTTAGACTTGATTGATACTAGACAATGCTGAGATTGTCTGTGCATCCAGAACAGAGGGTGCTATGCTATGCAAGGTCGTAGCGTGTGATCAAATTGGAAATATTTTTATATTTGTCCTAGGCTTGCATGGAATCTTGCTACCAGTATGTATGCATATGCGTGTGTGGGAAAAATCTAAAAAATGCCCCATTTAAAAAGGGGCATTTTTGCCCCTCTCAATTGATCCAAGTAACTAATGCTACAGCAACATAAATCAGCTTTAAGTGGAATGAGATGAAATGGAGCCACATTAGTCACGAAGCCATGAATGTGATGTTACACATTCCTTCCAAATTATGATTTACTGCACGTCTTCCTCACTTCCTAATGATGAGTGCAGTTCCATGGGCATAAAAATTGGGGAGGTGCCAACTGGTCGATAAGACTGAAAGGAAATGACTTAGGGGCACACTAATCTCCATTTAGAAAAAAGATCAAGGAAAAAACTTTAGATAATCTTTAGAAGTTAGAGAGACAAAATAGGGGGCATTTTAAAGAAAAAGTAGGAACACATATTAACCTATTTAGAAAGAGAAAATATAGGAGCTTGGATTAGCTCCTTTACTTTCATTTACTTTTTCATGACAGCTACTCATTGTTAGACTTTGATGCATCTCTCATTTCATCCATGAAAAACGCAAGCGCATCTTTCTTTTGAAAAAGCCATGTGATTATCAATATTAATTTTTTTTGTGCTTGATTGGCTTGCGGCTTGGACATTGCAAGTAAAAGATTTTCACCAAAGTTTAAAATCTGATGAGAGCAGGTGCCTTATCCATTAGGCCAACCTTAGTGGGATGTTGTAAAAATAGAAAACTCTGAACTAGCTTCCTCTAGCCCATGAAACTTTTCCATAGAGGAGGAAAGGGATAAAGACTGTTATTTAGTGCTCATGTGGAAGTAAATTTTTGTAGAATGTGAACTAAAAGATGTAGTAAAAAAGCTATAAGGACACATTTGTTATGCCATGAAAACTGCTATGATTTTATGTGTACCGTCCTTATTGTAGTTATGTGTATGTGTAATGCATTTTCACATGAAAAAAAAAGAAAGGAAATTCGAGCGGATCTTCTTTTGTTCTCTATAGAAATTGGAGCATATAGTTAAAAAAAATGTTTTTTCTATGTTCCTACAAAAGTAAATTTTCGCGTAGCAAAAAAGTACCTTGTCATACAAACATGTTCTAAAATGACAAAAAAGCTATATATACGCAAGCACACACACATAAAAAGAGAAAGGGTTGATATTTTAGGTACTGCTTACATGACACCCAAACCCAAACCCAGGACCTCCTAATGTTGTGAAAAAAGCCTTTAATTCCCCATACACAAATTCCTTGTGATTTGCTACAACATTTTTCTCAATGTATAAACGGATGCAAATTAACTTTCTTTAATTTTGTGAAAAGGAAAACATTTATTCTGAGAGGTTTATTGCTTTTTCATAATACATGAAATGAAATGAATTTTTTTTACAGTGAAATAATTAAAATTGTTATCACACTACTTATAAGAACAAAATAAAACCCGCTTTCTATATTGTTAGAATTAACGCTTTAGGTGCTCCCACTGGAGAAAGCAATTCCAACCTTCCATAAAAGCACTATGGGCGTGTTATGATAAGAGGGAGAAACTGTCCCCCGATTCAAAGTTTAGAATTCCAAATCAATACACCTCTCTGGTACATTATTATCTTTTTTTTTTCTTTTTTCATATATCTCCCCCTTTAATAAAATCTTTGTTACCATTAAAAAAAAAGATTTCCAACTTAAAACAAATCTTTTTAGTACCACCCAAGATTCCAAGTAGAACTTCCAAGATCACTCAATTAAATTATTCAAATATAAAAAAGTGAAAATTTTAAAAACTATAAAACTTTTGGCAAATGTTGGAAAAAGTAAATGAAGATTTAAATATCTCAAAAATAGTATACAAACTTTCCATGTCTATTTCAATCAGGTCCTCGCCATAAAATCTTTGAGAAATGACAAAAAAACACCCTTCGTTGTAATAGGTTTTGTATTTTTTAAACTTCCTCCCTAAAACTCGCAATTTTGATGTTGAAAATCACAACCATTTAATAAAGCTAATTTTTTAGTCATTTTGAATCCATTTTTTAACCAACTATGTATAAAGGTAGTTGACATGGGATCCACTACGTCATTTGAGTTGGATTTCATCATTTATTTTAGATAATTTATTATAAAAAACATAAAAAAAGAGAGGATAATCTTGTCATTTTTGAAAAAGGAATTTATGGGGGGAAAGAGTTCCTTGAACGGATTGTGTCAAAAATATTCAACATGTAGTTTTTTAAAAGCAGGACAAAAGTTTCATATCTTTTTTTGAAATCTTCCCCAAACAAAATTGCTCATAAAATTCAACGACGGGTTTTTCTCGCGGACACGTGATAAAAAAACAGGTCAATGTTTCCGGCTTCAAGTCTTTTACCCAAAAAGAGGAAAAAAAAAAAGAAAAATCAAAGTCTTCAATGTTGAAAAGGATCGAGGCCAAACTCAACTTTGACGTTCATCCGTGTACCTAAAAGCGAGTGAAATTGAATTAGCATTAGCAGTTACGTAAAATAAAAGAAACGAACTTTCCTCGCATACTTACAAAAGCGGAGTCGGCTTTATCTTCCGAATACATTTTTCTTCTCTTTCACGTTTTTCCCTCTCGCGCGCTCGCTCCTGATGGATTCCCTTCTCCTTCTCTCTCGTCTCCCTCCTTCTTCACCTTGCCGGACGACGCCCTTCTTCTCCACCCTGGCCGGAGCTCCTCCCACATCCACCGCCAGCCGCTTCCTCCCTCTGCCCCTCGGCGCGTCGGTCCGCCTCAGGAGATCTCTCACGCTTCCTGCAGCAGCCATGAGCGGCGGCCTGACGGCCAACTCCACTCCCGTCGGTCACTTTACTTCTCTGATTACTTTCTTCCTCTGAGATTAATTGCTAAGATGTCTGATTGAACTCGTTTTACTTGAAAAGGTGTGAAATTTACACTAGTTATGGAACTTAATCACACGATCTGTTGCATTTGTAAGTCAATTGAAGTGAATCTATCTAGCTGTGGAAGGGTTGGTACGTGTTGTTGGGAGTTCTGTAAGTTTGGAGGAGGATTTGGCAAGATTGATATCGTAAGTTGAGTACAATCAAAAACTGATAAAGGTTACAGGGTAATCATGATCTATCAAGGAGAAGGAGAGATTATTTGATAACCCCTTTGTGGATCTTTACTTTTGATCTTCATTTTTACCCGCTTTGGTACTAACCATTGCTTAGAAGTCCCCAGGTTTTCAATTTAGCCCTAAGTGAATCTAATGAAGAAATTCTTTCTTTCTTTCTTTTTTTTTTTTTTTTCTCTTCTAAATTTTTAATGGTTTTTGAGTTTTAAACGCTTTCCAACTGTGCATCTCACTGTATTTTTCACCTGGGCTAAAAAAGGAAAAACTTGCTCATGTGGGAATGTTTCCATTTTTGTGTTATTTTTTTTAGTGATCAGATGTGGAGAAATTAGATTACATTTTCTCAATATGGGGTTATACATTGATTTTTTTTTTTTTTTTTTTTGTAAAGGACTGCTGCTAACATGTTTTGGTCCATCTATATTGAAACTCTAATTTCACCACAAAATGGATTAGAATGCGTGAGTCAACACCATCTGGTTCTATATGGACACACACATGTTTCTTTGATGGTAAGCCAGTGCCCCTCCTAAGTGCAATGGAGGATCTGTCTTTATATTTATTTCTGCTATTTCAGTAATATATTTTAACTGTCAACATTGGTTTAATCTGTAGATATAGTTCAGTGACCTTTTCTCTCCTTTTTCTTTAGATAACAACTGATAATGTATTTTATTGATTTTTTTATAAATAATTTGGGGTCATTTGTTTGTAAGGTATGGATTTGCAAGCTATAATTTTATGTTAAAAATGCATTGTTCAGTAGTTTCTTTTACCGTGTATAAGGAAATCAGCATGAATGCTCACATGTCTGACATTGGAATGCATTTTTGCATACAAGTCAAATCTATCTTTTTATTTTCCTGATTTATGCTTTATGTTCATGTAGCATTTCTTTTGGATTTTCTCATGGGTATAGCCATATAAGTCTAATTATGATTCCGATTGATCAAATGATGTTCATACTAAAAAAAGGGCACATTAACTATTTGTACTTGACGAACTGCTGGGTGTTTTAGAGGTGGACGTGGCATGTTGGTAGTGTTAATAACCAGAATCACCAAAAGATTGAGCTGATAGTTAACGACAGAGTAATTTATATCAAAGGGTCTTGATAACTCCCCTCACACGTGGCCCGTGGCGCTTCGCATGTGGAAAGAAACACACCAGATGACCAACGTGGATAAAAACCCATCCCGAGGGGTTCAAACACATGACCTCCAGCACTGATACTATGTTAATAACCATAATCACAAAAAAGTTGAGCTGATAGTGAACGGCGGAACAATGCATAGTAAAAGGTCTTGATGGCCCTCCACTTGTGCGGGGCTCCGCACATGCACAGAAACACGCCAAATGACCAATGTGGACAGAAATACGTCCCAAAGGATTCAAACACATGACCCTCGGCTTTGATCCCGTGTTAATAACCAGAATCACCAAAAGTTAGAGTTGATAGTGAACGACAAAGCAATGTATATCAAAGGGTCTTGATAGCCCCTCTTTGCAAGATACACTCCCCCTCAAGTGCAGGTACAACAAATTCCATGAATGGGCTTGCCACGTGGGCTATACTAGAACAACACCTGCTTTGGTACTAAGTAAGATACCATGTACCGACCCAAAAGCTTAAGTTGTTGGTAGAAGGCCCAAATAGATATATAATGCCATGTCAAACCCATTACTTGGGCGATGTGGGTTGTGGGACTTTTTTCCAACAGGTAGGGCCCACTGGTCCCATCATCCAAAAGAGTGGGCAGTGAGCAAAATTAGCCCCATGGGATGGTTCTAGCTGTACAAGAAAAGGCATTCAGTGTGAGCCAATTGCTGGTTTCAATGTTGATCATTCATCATTTCATTGTCCTTGATTAGATGGCTTAATGTGTCCACTGATGATTCCTGCTAGAACAATGCATCCAGCCGTTATCTGGTAGGGCCAGTGTACCCTACCAACATGTCACAATTCCCAGTTTCACATGGTTGTCATGTTGCCACAAACAAGTAACCATCAGGACACCAAAACTCAATTTTTTTTAATTCGTGCACTCCTATGATAAATTTATTTTCAATGGTTTTAATTTGGGTGCTGAGTTCTGATTAACATTTTGGCTTACAATTGGCCTATTTTTCTTGTGTATTGGTTTGCAGTCCAAGAATGCAGTATATACAGTGGGTGATTTTATGACTAAGAAAGAAGACTTGCGTGCAGTGAAGCCTACAACTACTGTTGATGAAGGTATTTATGAGTTTCACTTGGGTGTTTGCATTATAAATGACGTCATTTCCCAGGTTTCTTATGTGCTTGTGTTGTGTTTAACAGCCCTGGAGATTCTTGTGGAAAACAGAATTACTGGATTTCCTGTGATTGACGATGACTGGAAATTGGTGTGTATTTTTTCATTGTCTGCTGACTTAGTTTCTGATGTGCTGTATTTTTCTGATTTGCTGTATTGCTCTGATTGTTGTATGTTTTATTTCTGAGGAGCATTTTATGATTCTCAGTCAACTGCATTTTAGGATGTGAAGGCCCTTTTATGTGTTTAATTAGTATATTCTATTGGAAACTTTTTGTATTCGTTATTCCAGACATTTAATGTTTTCATATTATGTTTTCCTTTTTCTGAAAAATAAACTTGATGAAAGCTATAAATGCTTTTCTGTGATTCTATTGTTATAGTTCAGTTGCTAGCTGGACTACTTCATTAACGAAAGAAAAGCAGTAAAATATATGAAATTGCTCAAGTGAAAATTGGAAAACTAAATCTGCTGCTTAAGGCATGCATATATAAACACTTTTCTGTGGAACTGGGAAGGAAAAATGGGATGTTTGTCCATGGAAAACTTTCTTTCTTGCTGTGAACACTTTTCCACCAGGAGAAGCCTCGAAAGCAGTGCAATTTCCATTATAACATGTCTGTGCTATATTAAAATCTACATTTGGTGAGGCCTCTCTTCCGCAAGGAATTGCGCAAAAGTGAGCTAATTAAAAAGCTTCTCTCGGGGGGTCGAATTTTTTTCTTCTGCAGAAGAGGAAAACAAGTCTGCAGAACTGGTTTTCTACAGATGTACACAAACATGCCCTTTTGCATGGCATTCCTGTATCCATACTCATGCATTGGACATCGGAAATTTGGTTGTCATATTCTCCTTTACTGATCTATCTAGGTCCAGGTCTCCTTATCTATGTGAACAGATTATTCTCCAACCAAGATTGCCATCTTCTTTCTATTTATATATATATATAAGCAGATTATTCTCCAAACAAGATTGTCATCTTCTTTCTATTTATATATATATCTTGTTGGAATCAATTAGCAATGGTGATTAGATTCTACCTTCAAAAGGTTACTGTGAGAAAACTACAGCAATCTCAGATAAACAAAACCATCCATGTATTTGACATTTTAGCAATATTAATCTATTTTCTGGCTCCTTGAGCATATTCATGGGATTATCAAATGAAAGTGATTTTTGAGAGTCGTGGCCAATATAAGTGGAGAACAATGGTCTAAGTGGTTTAGACTAATGAATTAACCTCTTTTATAATAATGGATCAGGACTACTGGGGGTTTTTACTTTTTAGGCCCCTGAAATAGTAATTAGGATCATCTGGTCAATCTGTCAATGTGAATTTATTGGGGTTGCTAATGAAGATTGGCTGAAATCAATAAGCTCCTTTGTATTGTAAAATGGTGAAACGAAGTTGAATCGGATCATTTTGAAACACTCCATTTGCAGGATGTAAATTGTCTAGATTTTTGAGGCCACATGAATTCCACTTTCATTTCTTCTCAAAAAAATCAATTCTTTTGGGTTTCTTTGGTTTCGCATATATTACTATTTTCCAAGTTCTTTTCTTCCTTCTTGGTTGTACTGTTGATGGATCCATGTAGACAATTTTATTTGTGTTCATAAAACAGAGACCTTTCTTCTTGCAGGTTGGAGTAGTTTCAGACTATGATTTGTTAGCTTTGGACTCCATATCAGGTAAAGTTTGAACATGCTATATTAAAGTCAAGTTGTGTTAATTTAACTTTGTTTTTGGCTGAAGTATCTCTCTCTTATTAACTTGATCTTTAATGTACCATTGTTGGTTGTATTGTCAGGACAATTTTATCTAGGAAGATATGTTTGCTATAATTTTTGGGTGTTGAAAATTTCAATTATTGCTCAATCATTGTGTAACTCATGTCAGAATCCAGTAGCCTTATGGAAGTCTTGTTTCTTGCCAAGTATTGAATGATAACATTGCTATGTATGGGAAACTATCAAGTAACTGTACCATAAAATCTAACAGTGAAAAGTGGGGCGGTTTAATTTGACATTGAGTGTAACTCCAACAGAAACCAATTTGGGGTGCATGGCAATTCATGGGTGCAACAATTGCGGAGATTATATTTTTAACCCCTAAATGATTTTCCAAAACTGACCTTTTCCACTTTGAAACTTTCCCAAATCCTGTAAATAAGATATTTTGTACACATGCATGGTTGTCCAAAAATGATAACTGAAAAACTCGTAATTTGTTTTTTTTTTTTTTAATTCAGTGATTGACTCTGAAAGACACTGTTGACTTTGTAATTACCCTTTTTGCCTTTTGTTATTTTTGGTTTTTTAGTGGGAGTCCAATATACATGTTTTGGAGCTGCATAGATTAAGAAACTTTATTAGTGCTATTGTTGTTGAGGGTGTTTTGTTTTTCCTTCTGTGTAAGTTGAGAAGATAATTTATGTATTACTGATGGCCTTAAAGCCACTGAAGACCAAAAGATCAGAGGATGCAGAAACGAGTAAGTGTAATTTAGGCCTTGAGTGTGAATGTTACGAATTCAAATATACAACTATTTCAATGTTTATGTTCTTGTGTAAGTTGAGAAGACAATTTATGTATTACTGATGGCCTTAAAGCCACAGAAGACCAAAAGGTCAGAGGATGCAGAAACAAGTAAAATGTATTTTATGTCTTGAGTGTGAATGTTGCGAATACAAATATACAACTATTTCAATGTTTATGTTCCTTAGGTGTTAAAAATGGTTAAAGCAATGAGAATATTGTGCAATTCCACTAAAAGCTGGAAGCAGTAAATTAATCGGGCTGTGAATGAGATAACTTTCAGTAATTCTTTATTGTGACACTCTGTAATTACAATGGTACCCATTTTGTGTAAGAGATGAAGAAAAGAAAAAAAGAAAAAGAAAAACTAAGGTATGCCATGCCTAATTTTATGGAAACTAAGGTATGTTGTCATCTGTATCACACTTGATATAGAGCTCTCTCATTTCATCCAGTCATGGGCGAAGGTGTTAGCGATTTTGGAAGCCATTCATATGTTTTCTCATGGATTCCTTCATAGTTAATTATTGAAAGCAACTTATCCAATTCTATGTCATGGATGGAGTCGAGCAATGTCTGTTCTTGGAAATTCTTCTATTGTTTCTTGGAGATCAAAGTGCTTTCTTTGTCTTTCCAAGTTAGTTTTCAGCATGTAGGGCAGCAAATGGAATGGTAGATGCTTTTATGAAGCTAGGGTTGAAGAGGGTTACCACTTTTGTGCTGAAGTAGGGTAATTGTGCTTTGTTGGCATGTGATATAATGCTCTTGTGCCTACGCTGTTGAGTTCTTGGTTTTAGGCTTTTGTGCCGTGTTTTGTTCTCCTCTTTTTTAAAAAAAAAATTTACTTGGAACTGATCAAAAATAAAAAAGAAGTCTCCAATGGCCTTTGTACGAGCTCCTTCCCTCAATTGATGGTGCAACCAAGACTGCAGGAGTAATCTTCTATTACAAAAGGAAAGTGGCCAATGTTGCAGGCTTCTCACAACTCCACAACATGGCGAGGAATTTTGCTTTGTTGATGCTTCTAAATCCACCCAAACTTAAGGAGCTTCTCCTGACATTTCCCATGTTGTCACAGATGAAGCCCCAAATACCAGCAATTGCTGGTTTGTCCAACACACTGGCACTGAAACTAAGTTTCGAATAACACGACTTGTGGGAGGAAGGTACCAGCCCTTGCAAGTGTATCGGAATTGAGAGAAGAATGGAAAAAGGAGGCTGGACTAGGATTCTGATCAAGAAGTTGTGGAGAGCTAGCGATGTAGGATGGGAAGCAGTAATCACAGTGTTTGTGAATAACTTGCCAGAGTGCACCCCGGTTTATTGGCTGAAAGAAACATGTTCCAAGGATGGGAAGCTAGTGGATGCCTTCATTCCGGAATCTAGTAGGAGGGGGATGGGGATATGCTTTGGTTTTTTTCGTTTTTAGAGAGAAAAGAATTGCTATGCAATGGATTAAAGGTCTGAATGGATATAGTGTGGCTGGCAGAAGGTTAGAAGTTAAGATGGCTACTTATGGATGGTCGCAAAGGAGAAAGCAATCTTGTTTGGGTTTCCATCAAAAGCTTACTAGAAATTCGGAGGTTGAGTTTCAAAAGATTAAATCTACAAGCCAGAGTGGAGGAGATCAGTCAAGGGAGATGATGGTCAGACAGGATGAAATCTAGTACAGGGAAAAATCCTTTGCAGACATTGTTAAAGGGAAATCTCTTAATAAGGTTCAAACGTTGATAGTAGAGAAAGAGATCATTTCTGGCAATACGAAGTGGCTTTCTAATAGTTTGATTGGAGAAGGGGGGAAGAAGTTGTCTCTCTTGTTTGGGATCTATGCAAAGCTTGTGGATTAGGAGCAGCTAAGATTGCTGGATTGGGGAGGTCGTAGATTCTGATTTCCTTTGAAGATTTGGAGGAAGTCAGCTTTCAAGAAGGTTGAAGAGGAGTTGAAAGATTTGTTCCTTTCACTGGATCAATGGGTACCAAAGAATAGCAGTTCAACTAGGATTACTTGGATTAGATGCTTTGGAATCCCATTGCATGCGTGGGATGTTTCTGTGTTTGAGAAGATAGGAAGCACGGTTGGAGAGTCTATTAGGGTTGCAAATGAAGCAATTGTAAAATCTTTTCTGTAGCATGGAAGGATCTGTGTGCGAGTTAGTAGCCAAGGCATCATTAACAAAGAGATGGAATTACAGGATTTCAGTAAGATTTTTACTGTGCTGGTGAAAGAAGAATGTTATTGCAGCAAGGGTGAAATGCAATGGGTTCATTTGAAGCATGAAGAGGAGAGAAAGCAGAAGGGTAAGATGCTCATGAGGGATCAAAATTTATCCCAGATGTGATAGCAGGTCCCATATGATTTGCATGAGAAGGATCCAACCCACTTACGCTCACGACCCTTTGAATGGCCTCAGCTCTAATTTCTTTTTTTTTTTTTTACGGAAATGGGCTCTAATTTGATACTTGCTGAAACTATATTGACTGTTGGATTGATAAAAATATGAATAAAATTCATAAAAAGCAGTTGTATTGGATAGGATAGTGAGATGATCCTAGTTTTAGCAGCGCATCATCCATGATCAGGGCTTCCCATCAATCTACCTTCCTTGAAAAATTTTCTCCTACAAAACATCTGCCTCCAGGTGTCCTGACCGTATGAGAAAATTCTCCTTGGCCTTGATTAGCCCCTAACCAGGTGGGATCCACAGCCGTCCTGCATGGAAGTTCCTTGTAGGATGGCGGGATTCCGATAAGACTCTTTACATAGGTCAACATGAAAAAATTAAGGGATTTAAAAAAAAAATAATGAAATGACATTAGAGCTGTTCTTTTTTTTTTTTTTTTGGGACGAAAATACCCAATTTCAATCGTCAACCAAGTTTTCTTCTTCGTTGGTTTCTTGAAATCATTGCTTGACTAAATACATGCACCTGATTCATGAAATCATTGACTGCAGAATCTTGAAACCATCACAGAAGAAGAAAAATTGCAGTCAGTTGATAAATTATTGAGGCATGGAGAGGAAACTTTTTGGCTGGGTGTGGTATGACTTTGTGGAGGGTCATTCATTTTTCTATTTTATGGTCGGAAGGAGAGGAATGAAAGAATTTTCAATGGAAAGATATCTTCTTGGGATAGCCTTTTGTCCACCGTTACTTGGAGGATTGCAAAATGGGTTTGTAGTAGAAGGGACATGTCAAACCTCTTGGTAGAGAACATCATGCAAAATTGGGGAGCTTGTTTGTTGATGAGAAACTTAAACAAGAGTAGTGAGGTGGCCCGGATGGTATTGGTGGTGTCCTTAGAAATCAAGAAGTGTTGTATATGTTTTCAAAGCATGTGAGGGTCAAAGATTCCCATTGAAGCCGAAGTTTTGGCTATCTAAGAAGCTCTTTGCATAAGTAGACATTTTTTCCAATGCAGCCTTATAGCAAAACTCGAAAGTGACTCTATCAATGCAGTATCTTGGGCAAGAAGCTTCAAAGGACCTTGGAAGATGCAGTTTTATTTCAACGAGATAAAAAGGTTAGCCAGGGGTTTTTGAGTTTCTTTTCAGCATGTTAGCAGAAGCGTTAATGGGATGACGGATAATCTAGCATGACAAGGGGTAGATCGGTTATGTAGTCTAAGCATTTTAATTGTGTAGCTTTTCTAGCATTGTGCTTGGGACATGTCTCTTATACTAGCGCTTTTTGTATTGTTCTCATGAGAACTTGTTGTACTAATCTTTCTTTTTAATATGTAATCATTACCTCTTTCCAAAAAAATAATAATAATAAAAAAGGGTGGGTGGGCAGGAGGGGTTAAGTGTTCCAGGGTGGCGAAAGCTGATCGTAGACCCTAGTCCAATCCTCAATCACCGTAATTCTATTCCTCTTTAGCATACTGCAGTGACTCTAATGAAAGATCCAAACTTCACTATATGACTCGCCTCTTGTTAAGATTAACTTAAATTTTGACACCCATTTGTTTGTTGTGAAAACATGGCATCGGTGAGAGAAAGTTTGGATATACAGGTGGATGGCCCATCAAAAGGTAGGGGTAGGCTGAAGAAAACATGGATGGAAGTCATTAATTCAGATTTGAAGAAGTTTAACTTATTAAAAGATTTGGCTTAAAATAGAACGGAATGGAGAAATAAAATTCATGTAGCCGACCCTAATTTGGTGGGGATAAGGCTTTAATGATGATGATGATGATTTGTTTGTTGTGAAAACATCTGTTGTTCCTGTTTATTCACAGGGTCCAACTTGTCATAATGAAGGGGGGTTTCCTTGACTAAACCAAAGTCCAAGTTTCTTGCTCAAAACAAGATTCAGTATTTGCACGAAATACCTCTGAACCAAAACCAAGATAAGCCTTCATTCCAAAAACTTGGCTACATTAACAATTGAGGAGCAAGTGATTCACCATTTCTTCATCTCTTTAGCATAGAGGAAATCAATTGGCACTAGTTTTTTTTGAGTCACTTGATATTAGGGAGTTGAAAGATTTAAATATCACCTGGGGCAGCCACATTTCATGAAAAAGATCGAAATAAATTTTGAAGCATTTTGTGCATGTATGAAGTAAAAAATCTTGTATCTTGAAGTGAAAAACTGCTTATAATTGAGGGTTTCAACATTTTTAATGTCTAGAGGATTTTCTCTTATTTTCTTGAGGATCAACTTCTCTTTCTTTTATTGATCAAGGAATAAAAGTGAATATAATGAAAAAGGGAGGCGGGCAGCAGTCACATATATAAACACTGGAGGCCTGAACCCTACATGTTTTGAGTTTGACTACAATAAGTGAAGGTGCTTGTGCAAGTCCAAGCCTGGATGGGTTTTTTTTTTTCTCCCTTGTTTTTTTCTTTAGTCCCCATAACTTGGGAGTCCCAGTCATGTTAGGTGTTATGTTTAATAGAGACTCCGGCGTCCATGTTGTAAGTAGTGTTATTAGTAGGAGAGTTCTATAGAAGTTCCAGTCAATGATAAAGAGATGTTAGGAAAGTAAGAGTGAAGCTGTGTGGTTGGCTAAAGGATTTGTATATATTTTTTTTGTTTTAGTTTTTTACAGAAGTCTGATGAATATTGGTCAAATATGTGTTGTGAAGAGGACTCAAAATTGGACCAATACATTGTGAATATAACTCATCAATTTATTCTTTTTGAGATTGACATCTTTCTCATTTGGTGTTTAGGTAGTGGGCGAAATGAGACAAGCCTGTTTCCAGAAGTTGATAGTACTTGGAAGGTATGCGAAGATGGTTCTACTTACACCTGGCTGTATCTTTTTTCTTTTCTTCTCTTTTTAAAATTAAAACTATCCAATTAATATGCTGGCTTTATTATTATTATTATTATGGGTGGTGAAAGTTATGCCGGCTTTTTTTAATAAAATGTTATTGTTACCAATCAAAAAATAAAAATAAGTGTATGTCTATTGAAGGTTTGGAGGAAGTTTGGTATTGTAAGTGTGGGTTGAAGTTGAGGAAAAACTGGTATTGTAACTGTTGGAAGATTTATTGTAAGCGCTACAGCGAGTGTTAAATGCCCATTGTTTTGATGATTCTCATTTTCCATGGGTCCATTACCTTCTCATTTCTACCGTGCTGACTGCATTTTCTTTTTCATGGGAACTGACTGAAGCAAATGTAAGGGGTTTAAAACACAAATGCAGTTGTTTACCGCGATTCGTACACAATCAATCTTTCTATATCCCAAGGATTTGTTCAACTATCTTACCAACTTACACGTTTAAACCTTTAGATTTTCAAATCCCCAAATGATACCTTGTTTTAAACTGTCTGAATTTCCAATAATATTCTTTTATCTGCCTTCAACATATAATATTCAGCCAGAATATACGAAGTGTTGTTACTTTTAATTCATATGCTTTCAGTTTCTTCATTATGCTTTACCAAAAAATTGTTTTCCACACTGGCTGAACTATCTCAATTCTCAGACCAACGCAGTCAAAGAAACTTGACTACCATTGTCAAAGATAAAGATATCAATGAAGAAACATAAAACCAAAGGAATTTATTTAGTATTCAAGCACAAGCTTGTAGGTTCAAGTCAAGTTACAAATCAATACTACGCAGGCACAAATTTTATTTATTTGTTCATGAATCATTATTATTATTATTTAGTTATTGGCTTATCCTCAAGAAAGATGTTACCTGAGGGAGCTGGTGGGAAACAGGATATGAGAATGTGCCATAATTCAAGAACAAAGCATCATCTTCTTGTTCATTAGGTAATGAAAAATTGATTCATTTACGATTCATTCAGATTTCAGAATCCACTAATAAACAGAGCAAAAATAGGTGGGAGCAAGTGGAGTAGAAACTGTAGATAGATCTAATTTATTTGATGGTTTTGTTTGATTGCCACTTAAAACTGATAGATGATTCAGTATCAAGGCAGATAGATTTGCCTGCCACCATTTTGTTTTCATGCCATCTCTCAAGCACATTGGGCATTGTGTAATCTGCTACTGGAGTATGTTATTTAATTGTTCATTATTTTATTAAAAACTGGCTTAAGCAGATACTAAATGTTTGTTTGCTTGTTGCAGGCATTCAATGAGATACAAAAGTTGCTCAGCAAAACCAATGGAAAAGTCATAGGTGAAGTCATGACACCCGCTCCTCTTGTTGTTCGCGAGACCACCAACCTGGAAGATGCTGCAAGGTTCTAACCTGTGTACCACATCACCATCTATGATGTGTTCAATTATGAAGTAATTATGGTAATATTTAAATGGAAGTGATGCTTTCTTCATTTCAGGTTATTGCTTGAAACAAAATTCCGGCGACTGCCAGTTGTAGACGCTGCTGGCAGGCTGGTAAGACATGCAATCATCCACTAGTTTATTGTCATTAAATATCCTTGCAATTTCATCTGGTTCTTATTAATTGATTTTTTTTTCCTTTTCTATTGCACAGGTTGGAATCATTACGAGGGGAAATGTGGTTAGAGCTGCTCTTCAAATAAAACATGCAAATGAAAAGATGAGCCAAAAATGATACTAGGAACTGATATTCTGCTAAATTTGTACTAGCAGGTCTTCCACTTGATTTTTTCCCGCTCCAGTGCAGCTTTTGTCCAACTATTTCACTGGGACGACCGTAAAAGCAGCTGGTGAAGGCACCTTGATTCCTGTTGTATACAATCATGGTGTTTTGGGTTGCCTATGTATTATCTCAATTATTTGTGATTTAGACAAAGCCAAAAAATTTTGTTTAGTCAAATCATTGTTAGCAAACTATTTGTTAAAGCTAGTTACGGTGAAACATACTTACTTCTTGTACTATATTTGATCACTAGTTCTATTATTTAGTGAAAACTGCCACTACCAAATAACTGTTTGCTCTTTATTTTTTTTAATCGTTATTATGAGAGTGAGATATAAAAATATATTCGTCTTGGCAAAAGCAAACTCTCTCCTACAGAAAAGGTATTAAGTAAAGATCCCCTAGAAAAGCCCCTGCTTTCTCAACTAGTAGCATTATGAAGTACATGGCATCAATGGAAGGTGGTCCTATATCTCTCATTAAAACTGCTACACTGTGACACAGTAGAGTGGGAAGCCTGTATTGATCATGGACGATGGAATTCTGCCTAGTCCTCCCCCTTTTCTTGTGCCAGTTGGCCTAGTGGCCTGGGTCTGATAAGTGAACCTGCCTGCCCGGGTTTCGACTGTGGGTGGAGCTGGTTGGAGCTGTGGGAGTTGCTGCTCTATCCACATTGGCAGCCCTATAATTCTCTAGTCCTCTCCTATTTGGAAGTTCATCATACATGATCTTTTTACCACAATGCGTACTGTTGAACTCCCCATAAGTTGAAGATAGGGTAAACGTTTTCTAATACCTTACTAGGATTTTGGATAGGATAATGCCTTGTTTGTTCATAACCAATAAAAATAGTTTTTTCTTAGGGATATTGACCATACAATTACCCCAAACAGTTGAAATTCAGATAATTCTGACAAAGCTGTTCGTATATGAGAGGATGCTCTAAACGTTACGATTTTATCTTTAAATCCTGTGATATCCTAATAGTGTAGGATATCGCCCAGTGCAAATCCTGTAGCCCGGGATCTTGTATTATGCAATATTGTGAAACCAGAGGATATTATACAATTTTTCTTTCTCGCCCAAACTCAATTCACGCATATTCACCCAAATTAAGAACTCTGTTTACTCTTTTTTTTTTTTTGTGGTTTTTGAGTAAGAACTTTTACAATATTCACCTTGATGTTAGTGAAATGGTTTTGACTGCAATCCTTTCTCTCTCTTTGTTGGAAAGCAATAAGGGCCCGTTTCTTTGCTGGAATTTAGAGAATTCCTATCTTCGGAATTCTTGAATATTCCAGACATAGTGAAATTCTTGGATTCCTCTTGAATATTCTAGACATAGTGAAATTCTTGGATGCTAATTTGTACTTGAGTATTCAAGAATTCTACTAAAACCCAAAGGAGTTGGAATTCCAAAATTCTAATAGGGCAAAAGAGACTTTTTCCATGGGTGGGATTTTGAAATTTTTGTAAAGAAATATTGGATTTGTAAAGGGATTTGCTATTTAAACTTAAAAAAGGGACTCTTCACTTACCCCATTTTTCCCAAAAAAAAGAGGAGGGAGGTAAAATTACCAAAATGCCCCCTTCACTCTCCACTCACCTTCCCCTTCTCTCTCCTCCACTTCCCCACCTCCCCCTCCTAACGACGATCGATGGCTTCGGCAAAGGGAGCCGCCCAATCTCTCTCCCCTTCCTCTCCTCCCCATATCTGCCTGATCTCGACTAGGAGATTCCGATTTCCCAGTCAAACCAATCGGGTGGCCGCCTGGCCTCCCAGTTGACGACCCCCATTTGAGATCGGGCAAAGAGGGAGAGAAACGAAAAGGGAGAGGGAGGGGAGGGAGAGGGAGCAGCTCCGATCGACACTGGGAGGGAGAGGTGGGGAAGGGGAGGAGAGAAGAGGGGAAGGTGAGTGGGTAGAAGGGGGCATTTTGGGTAATTTTATCTTTAGAAAAAAGGAGTGAGTGAAGAGAGTTCCTTTTTGAGTTTAAATAGCAAATCCATTTCTAAATACAAGGAGAGAACACATCACATCATATTTCAAAAACCCCAACATCTCAAATTTTTATCATAAATTCTCCAAAAGAAATTGTTCATAAGTTTCTTTTCTACTAGTCATAAGTTTATTTTCTCTTTGGTAGAAAGAAAGCTGAGCCTCATTGGTTGGGAGAATTTTGAGAGTTCATGTCTGGAAAAATGCTGCCTCCAAAGTAGAATTCAAAATGCTCAATCCCTTCTAGAAATTTAAAATTTTGAAATTTAAAAAATTTATAAGGTTAAAAGCAGCTTTTCATGTGAAAAGATTTCTGAATTCTTGTGTTAAATACGGTATTTAAAATGCTCGAGACATCATATCATGTCTCATAATCTTGTCATAAATTCTCCAAAACAGACAGCCTGCGTGATAAAAAGAACTTTGGATTCTGTGTAATATCCCACCAGTTAGGGACATCAGTATGCATGTGTGTCTGAGTTGGAATCCTCGTAGTATCAAAAAATTATATAGATGGATTTTTATTTTGGGAAAATAGAAGCCGTCTTTCTAATATTTATTCAAAAAGCCACCTTTTGGGTTTACATTCGACAACCCCAGAGAGAGATTCTACTGCAGACGTCTACAGACTATCCCTGCACGAAACTGAATTCCAGCCGTTAATGCAGAGAGGCTGTGCATTCGTGCATCAGGTTACCTGCGGTACATCTCAGCTATTATCTTTCTGAAAACTCCCTTGCCGTGCAATAGTTTGCAATAACCTACTATTTAAGTTTAAAAGTTGATGATAGCGGTTCACAAAGGTAAAATAATATCTTTATCCATTGTGAGTGCTTTCGATGAAAACCTATTGTAAATTGATCTAGAGGGTTAATTTTGGATATCGGAATCCGAAAAACTATGATAATCTTGGGTGGATCATTCACGATCTCCCGTGTGACTTTGGAGAACCTAGAGTAAGTCCACTGTTGTAACCGTGAGTTTTCCCTCACAGGATCCAAACTCTTTTTTAAGGCTGTGACAATCAGTGGAAGTGGCTGACCAATATTTTGTAGGCAGATATAAGTAATTGGTGAAAGACAATAAAAAAAAAGTTGTTTGCAAATGCTAAAATGGTGGGTGGGCTATATGTAATGAGTCTAGAGTGTATGTTACAGCTATTAGACAGATAATCTAGATCATGCAAGATGAATTCCATCTCCATCTTCAAATTTCAGTTTAACAAATTCCTAGCCAATCCATCATGGGGCCCACACATAAATACTCTGGACCATTTAAGATGAATCCATCACCTCTGTATCTAGATCCTCAAGTTTCAATTGGAAAGGGGTTTCACCAAACAATTGATTACATGACAAAAACTTGATTAACACCACAGCAACAATGATGCTAGTCAATGTCTAGTTATGATACCATCATATGCTCAAACGAATGGTGGGGCTTACTATTATTAAACCAAAACTTACGAATCTAAATATAGAGGGGATCATCTTGAACGATCCAGATTATCTCTATTTGGGCCCCACTATGGAGTTCTAGAATTTGTTATATAGTTTCATATAATAGTTGTTTAGAGGACCCAAACTCTTATGTAACATTTACTAATGCATTTCTTTCTTTCTTTCTTTCTTTCTTTCTTCTTCTTCTTCTTCTTCTTCGCTAGTTGGGCTATTGGTCCACATGTGATGCTTTAACTTGAGTAATTGATTTGTGGGCATGTATGCAGGGCCGGCCTGAGCAAAGTATGGCAAAGCCACAACTTGGAGTCTCTTAATTTGAAAAAGAAAAATATGGGCCCCATATTTAGCTAACTCTTTATATTAGGTCCAAGGATAAAAAGCCCAAACCTAAACGAGAGGCCTAACAACTTGGGTTCAAAAGTAAAAAAATAAAATTAGCTAATCCTAAAAGTAAATGGAGATAGCAATTAGGCACAGATTTACACAAAGAAAATATGTTAGATTGATAGACTTGATGGTGTATCATGGAAATTAAGTAGGAGAGTCAAGTCTAGGAGTAAGAGAGGTTTTAGAAAATAGAAATAAGAAAAGAAGCAACGAGACTACAAGAGCCTTCAATGCCGTGATGAGTGATGCACTCCAATGACCAATTCAAAGTTGTCGCTGTCGTTGGCGCGGACCTATGGTTGTTGACAATTCTTTCTCCGGTTAACCAATCTAAAAAGTTTATTTGTCGGTTTATAAGAAGTGAGTATTGAGTTGTGAATTCAATATTTTAGCTCCATTCAGGTTTTTGTTGCCAAATTATTATAGTTCAATTAAGAAATTTTAATCTTAATTAATTTTTAGGTTTCGTAATCTAACTTAATTTTATGTTGTCTGAATTATATAATTACCAGATGCTTTTAAATTGAAAAGAAGACTTCCAGTCTTCAAGGTTTTGCTTCACTTGATAATTATCTCTTAAATTGGGTGAGTAATTATTGATTGTTGGAATGTAGATTTACTGGTTAATTGATCAGGCTTCCTAGAAAGTATAGTTTTGGAAATGAAAAAAAAAAAAGAGGCAAAAATACAAGAATTAATTCGATCTCAAGTGGGAGCTCTTGATAAATTTTTCGTTGGTAAACAACAAACTGAGAGTTCAAGTTTGGTTGAAGATTTGGGGAATGAGGAAAATAGGGAGAAAAATGATAATGATGAGCATATTGAAGAAGAAGTGGTGATTTAATGAATGACAAAAATAGGGAGGAAAATGATATTGTTGTCGATTCTCCTAGTCCATGTATGGATGAGAATGTAAATGAAAACAAGAGTGAGAATGATTAAAATGAAGATTTAAATATGGAAGTTGAATCTATAGACATTTATGATCCAAGTAATTGGAACACAATTGATCAGAATTTCAGAGATTTATTGGTAGAAAGAAGTCCTTGAAGAGTCAATGGACTCAAGTTTGAATACATAATTTTAATAATTATGTGTTTGAATGCGTGTGCTCAAATTTTGTGTAGATACTAACAAATGATGTAATATTTTGAGTACTTACAGTTACACCCATAATTTTATATGAATATATGAAGGGCCCATTGCAGTACTTCGCTTAAGGCCTCAAAAATCTCAGTGCTGGCTTGCATGTATGTAATGTGAGACTAAGATGTTACAACCTCAACTTTTAGTGTGCTGGCAGTTACCTAATGAAATTGTCACAGAAAATACTTTTCTCTCTGCAAGTGATTTGCAGCTCTTGTTGAGAAAAAAAAAAGAAAAAAAGAAAAAAAAAAGAAATGTGACAAAAGGGGCATGATTCATGAATCAATCATCCATCAATTTTTGTTACCGCTTCAAAAAAAAAAAAGACCAATTAATGTAATGATCAAATAAAACATCTTCTTAATTTATCATTAATATGTAAAGTAAAACAAGCTAATACACTGTCCTCTTTTTCCCATACACACAAACATGGACAGCTAAAGACAGGAACATCCTGCAACTCTTGTTTATTATTTAAGCAGCATCCTCAGCATGACACATACCTCATGGAGTAGTGATACCTGCATTTTTTTTTTAAAGAAAACAATTAATTAATTAAGACAAAATAACAAAGATTATAGGAATAATCTGATAAGATGTTTATAGATGGAATTCATATTTATCAAAACTTGACCAGGCAATGAAGCATAACAACCGTTAAATTTGTGGGCCAGGAAAAGGTGATCATGCGGAACGTTGGGATGTCTAGAGGCCTTGTTCTTTCTTATGGACCCATCTCATAGCCATTAGGATGATTGGATGAGAGAGAGAAAGAGAGATCTTACTCCCACACTTGAAGTGGCGTGGGACCCGCCGTCCACACCCTTGGATGAGCCGAATGGCTCGATTGACGTCGAGGAGCGCTGCCAACTTGGTTGTGATCAAGGGGCACACACACTCAACATGAGTGACCCTTGCACGTTGGCAACATGCCGGGGATGGTGGCTTCCCAAACACAACCAGCTTGCAGGCATTCACTGCAAGCTTCCTGTCCTCCTTGCACTAGCTGTCACTCAATTCTTGTGAATAAAAAAGGAATGGTCCAGTTTACAAGGCTTTTGCATAGAGGGATTTGAAGAGCATAAGATATACGTAGCCTTACTTTCATTTTGAAGATACTGTTTCCGTGATTTGAACCCGTATATTTCAGGACGCTACCCTTAAACCTTAACCTTTGGGCTAAGCCACCCTTCACTCAATGCCTGTGAATCCACTACCATAATCACCATCAAGACCATGATGAAAGCCTTCAAACTTCCCATCTCTTCCCACAACACCTTACCCATCCACCCACATTCTTATATATAGTTGTTTGGATGTTTTCTAGTGTGAAAGTCTTTTTCCTATACACTTGTTTTTACCTTTGTTGGCGAATTCAAAGTATATTTATTAAAGAATGATTAGACCTTGATTGATCTTAGATGAACATATATAACATGGTAGCACGTTGATGAAATCCTTGGTGCAGGGAATCAATTGTGGCCCAACGTGCTATTCTCATGTCCACGTTAACAATTTCAATCTGATTGATAAACGGGTCAAATTCATATTGAGGCCATACATCCTACTCAACCTGCACCAAGCACATCTTAACCAATTAATGATTTAGGGCCAGGATTTTCATTCCTAAAATGATTAATTAATGAGCTGAGTTGAGTTCCGTTTGGGCCCATGTTATCTGAAGAGATCAATCCTACTCGACTCAACCCATTGCCAGCCCTAAATGTGATGGTCTCTCTCTCAACCCATTGCCAGCCCTAAATGTGGTGGTCTCTCTCTCAAAACATTTTCTGTTTTGAGTTCACATTCCTTGGATCAATTTTCGTGGGTTTGGTGGGACAAAAAATATTTCCCCACAGTGGCAACGTACCATCCACTTTTGACTTGGAATTGCAAATTGATTTTGGGTCACTAATTGACTTAGAGTAGCAAGTTGATTTTCAGTCATTTGTTAACTTGGATTGGCAAATCCATCAGACTGTCTACCAGTCCAATCGATTTCTACAATAGAGCTGTCTGCTTGCTGTATTTGTTGACCAAACCAAATCACGCGGTAGAGACTGGTGGAGTGGATCAGAGCCGTCCTTCTAGTGAATGTTGCCTCGGATAGTCCCTGGTTGAAATTTCCACACAATTGGACAATCCTAGCCATTGGTTTTTCGCATCCCCCCTTGCAGCTGCACTAGCTGGACGGTCCTGAACTACTGATTTGATTAGATGATCCAGACCAACTGATCTACCCACTGGATGTGGGCCATACAGTCTGGACTCTATGGATTGGTGTAAACATTTCATTTTGTATGAAAATGGGTCCCACACTGCTTTACACCCTCCAATACTACAATCAGAGCTGTTGCTCTATGTTGTTACTTGTGATAGGGCTACTGGTTGCCAACAATCCAGGCCCACTGCTTTCGTTGTTGGGTTTAGTGTCCAGACCGGGTCCGGCCTGCTCCTTGAAAGGTCCGGTGACTTTGTAAATAAACTTGTTTGCGCTAAACATGCAATGGTCAGGTTATCTTTTTGGGCCTTTGGTTGCCAACAATCCAGGCCCACTGCATTCGTTGTTGGGTTTAGTGTCCAGACCAGGGTCCGGCCTGCTCCTTGAAAGGTCCAGTGAGTTTGTAAATAAACTTGTTTGCGCTAAACATGCAATGGTCAGGTTATCTTTTTGGGCCTTTGACCATAAATAGAGTGGACCATCCTGTTTAGCTCCAGGCCAGAAGAAAAAAGGCCGAGCCTGGTCCACACCCTACAAAAACGGCCCAAGATCGAAATGTTATACAAGAAGTCCATGATATGGATTTATTTTTATTTTTTGTTTTTTATTTATCATCGGGTCCCCTGACCAGCCAAAGATGTTGAACAATCGAAATAATGTTAGAATAGAAATATGAAGAGTAGAGGGAGGGAGAGAGAGACCTCTTATTAATGAGATTTCTGTGTACATAATGTGGGGAGGAGGATCTTATTTATAGAATAAGATTGCTTTCTCCTCAAGCAACTCAATAGGGAAAAACCCTAACCCTTAGTAATTCCTTTATCTCAAGTGGGTCCCAATGTGTGCATCCACATATGATAATACATCTTATAACACTCCCCCTTGGATGACCACCATTCAATGATAGTTGCCTCATTAAAACCTTGCAAAGGAAAAACCCAGTGGGATAAAAACCAAAGTGAAGGAAAAAGAGTACAACATTCCACAGGATCATTGACTTGGTGTTGGACGTGCATAATGCTGCCTCGTTAAAACCTTAACTAGGAAAACCCAGTGGGACAAAACCTAGAGAAGGAAAAAGAGTACAGCGCACATATGTCCTGGGTAGCATACTTCAGGATGCCTCCCCCTGATTACTACTCCCCCTGATGATAACATCTTTGTACATAATTAAGCATGTCAATCTCGTATACAATTTCTAAAATACTGAGTTTTGACAAGAACTTCGTAAACTGATCAGCCAGGTTGTTGCTTGAACGAACTTGCTTGACTTTAATCTTGTTATTCTTTTGAAGCTCATGAGTGAAGAAGAACTTTGGCATAATGTGTTTCGTCTTGTCATCTTTAATGTATCATTCTTGAATCTGTTGAATACATGCCCCATTGTCTTTGCAAATAATGCTCGAGGTACCTGTACTAAGAGGTAATTGACAAGAACTACATCTATGCTGAGTTAAATATTTTTGCCATACACATTCCCCACTGGCTTAAAAATCTCAGCATGGTTAGAATAAGTAGCTATCAATAGTCAATTTAGTAGAATATCAAAAATAATGATATTGACATGAAGAAACATATAACATGTTTATGATCGATCCTTATGAGGATCAGGGATATATCCTGAATCTGTATATCCTACAAAATTTGGTTTCAACCATAAAATAGACATAGATATCATAGCATTTATTTAATACCAATTTAAAGCCTTGGTGCAGAACTATATATGGGAAGCATATTTATAAAGAATAAAAATCCCATTAGAACTTCTCTCGATCTGCAGGCCGAGATAAAATAGTCAATAGTTTTCTCGAACTCTTCTGGAGTCTCGATTAGATATATAAACTTCTACTATTATAAATCCATTTAAGGATTGTATAAACAGGAACAGGCAAATGGGATTGTTTTCATACTCTTCCTTATATAAACATTCACTAAGACGATTGTACCATATTCTTCTGGAATGCTTCAGGCTGTACAATAAACGTCTTACTTATATTGAGTACGTACTCTCTGACTTTGCTTCAGGCAAAGCAAATCCTTCTGGGATTTTCATATATATATATATATGTCTGTGTATGTTTTCAATCCCAAATTTCTACAGGAAACCTTGTATCACAAGTTTGCCTTGCGTTCATTTGCCTTACAAACACCCATTTGTAACCTACAGGGTTAACACCATTTGGGGTTTGTACTATAGGTTCATATATACCACTTCTATTGAGAGACTGCAATTCCTCAATGGCATCTCTCTATTTTGGCCAATATATTCTTTGTCGACATTCATTTATAGAACGTGGTTTTATATCCCAAACAACATTCTTAATTTCCATTGATATTTGAGTAGCTACCGCATATGCAAATGCGTCATCGATGATAATTTCATTTCTATTCCATCTCTCTCTTGAATAATTATAAAGTATAGAGATCTCTTTATTTATTGGGTACTCGTTGCCTCTTCAGGGGCTTCCAGAGTCTCTTCTGGGACTCATGTCTCTTCCGGGACATTAATTTCTTCAGGAAATTTGGAGAGAGTGGATTTTATCATAAACTCTTCGAGAGTATACCTCTTTTGGAGTATGATTGGGATATAATTGCTCATTTCTCCTCTTCTGGGGAGCTGAGTCCTTGAAACCTATAGTTCTACCACGCTTCTGGCGTGCATAGATTCATTTGCTGCCATATTTGGACTTTGTTCTTCAGGAACATTAATTTGTACTTGTCCTACAGGGACATTAATTCGTGCTTGTGTGTTCATAGCCGATACATGTGACCTAGTCACTTTTGCTGCATCATTAAAAGCATCAAGGAATTCGTTTGTAATTAAGTGCACAATTCTCCGTACTTCATTCTCACATTGTGAAGTACATAAATCAAGATGAGATTGAGTGGAAGTATTCCAAATTAATTCTCGCCGTTCTTCAGGAACGGATTGTTCTTCAGGAACAAGGTGTTCTTCAGGAACTCTCTTATCTCCCCCTAACGGCGAGAATACTGTTTTATCAAGATGACAATGAGCAAAAACGAACAATGAATATATCTCCTGTCATTGGGTCTAGATATCCATTAATTAGCGTGAAGTATAACTAACATAGAGTCTACGTTGTAGGCTCATACAAGTCACAAACCTACGATATCAAGCCTTATAAATTTAATAACATGCTTAAGGATGTATATCCTAGGTTTAATAATATGTCCTAATAGGCAGGATTTGATGGGTTTACTAATGTCACACTATATCCTTTGCGAAAAGGATGGTCAATAGATGGTACTCTAAGGAGTACGTAACAGAAGTATCAATAATTTACCAAAGCATAGTACCCCTAGGATAACCAAATCTATCATGCCAAAGCATTAAAGCCTGATGGTCACGAAGTTGAGGGCTCGCTGTAAGCTTTCTGGCTTAACTTTGTCGTTTTGCTCATAATCGAATATGATTCGATTTTAGAGATTGTCTTGTAATATAACTCAGAGATTGAAGGAGAATGCATTTAGCTTTTCTAGTATCAGCTTCTGGCTGTCAATACTAGTAATGATGTACAAATATTATGTGTGGACTCTTCTGGAGCATTAAGGTATTTGTACAAATCCAGCTATGATTGATATCGTGCACGAATTAAACACTACTTCTGAGAAAAACTTCTGGTTTTTTTCATGTAGTTTGTTTTGTTGCACTGTCTACCGGACAGATATTATCCTCAGTTTCATGCATTCCATGAGCCATAGAGCAAGTAATAATAAACTCACATAACTAGGTAATCGCATTACAAAAATAAAAGTAAAAACAACTAAACAATTCAGCATTCAAAGCAAATATAACATAATATACGGGGGATTAAAAATAAGTCCTAGCATTCAACAAGATATCTAAGAACTGAACTCAATGTTCAAACTCATAAAAGTAGTTGTAGGTCTTCCAGACCATGCTTGGTGGTTCGCCTAATTTCCAAACAAAATGCCTTTTCAATCACCTCTCCTGGGGTGGTTTATTTCATCTCTACGGGAGAACATATTATATCTACCTCTTCTGGAGGGATTTTAATTGACTAATCTGGCATTTATTTCAAGCATTGGGTGTATGACCATCTGCTGGTGATCATCCCTGTCTAATGGGGATAAAATGGCGCAGAAAATAAGAGCGTATGCCATATCCTTCAGGGATATTTTATTTCCGAATGTGATAGTATCACCAAGCCTTTTAGAGTGTGTTAAGATCGATTTACTAATAACAATCAAACAAAAATAAAACTTCGGGTTCTCAATATCCGATGACAAAATATAATGAAGAATTGGCCAATCAGAAAGTTAGAACTTCGGGTTCTCAACTCATGAATCAGAACTTCTAGTTTTGTCAATACTTCAGGCTAGTGATAGAACTTCAGGTTCTTAGAACTACTGGTTCTATCAAAACTTCAGGTTTGAATCACAACTTCTGGTTCTATCAAAACTTCAGGTTTGATTTCATGGCCGTTGTATCGATCTACACTACTTTGAATCTTTAGAAATCAAAGCTCCAAGTTTGATTATGAATATGAATCTTCGGGTTCATATTCTAAATCTTAGAACTTTTGGTTCTAGATAATGTATGGATCTTCGGGTCCAGATTATTCATTGGATATAGAACTTCAGGTTCTATTATTTGGAACTACTGCTTCTGGCAATAATAAATTATCAAAACTAAAGTTTCAGATAATCATTAGTGATAATTATGCCGAAGTAATTATATCAAGTATGCAGTACAATGTTATAGAATATAAAAATAAATGTATATGAGAAACAGAAATAAAATGTAGAACTTCAGGTTCTTAACATCCAATCAAAGATAATAATAAAAATGTGATGAGGAATTGAGAAATTTGAAGTTTAGAACATTAGGTTCTCAACTTAAGAATCAGAACTTCTGGTTCTAAAATAGTTCATAGATCTTTTAGTACGAGTTAGAACTTCAGGTTCTAGATTAGGATAATTCATGGATCTTCAGGTCCGAGTTAGAACTTCTGGTTCTAAATTAAAATAACATACAGAACTGCAGGTTCAGGTTATTTATTCGATATAGAACTTCTAGTTCTAAGTATCATATGAAACTTTGAGTATGTATTGTAGATCTGAAAACTTCTGGCTTCAGAGTAAAATAATCAACGGATCTTCTGGTCCGAATTCAAAAGAACTTCTGGTTCATAGACTAAAATAATTTACGGAACTTCGAGTCCGGATTATTGATTTCATGTAGAACTTTTAGTTCTAAATATCGTGTGGAACTTCGGGTTCCAATAATTTGTATAGAACTTCTGGTTCTATTTATGATCCATGATTTTCAATTTTATCATGATCTCCTTTTGATAAGAAATTACAATTCATCACTCGAATTAAAATTATAAATACTTGCATATCGAAAAGAATAAAAATAAATGCAAGTGTATGATTATCAAACTAATAAAAGATCATAAAATAATGAGAAATTACTTAACCTTTGAAACGTCCTCCTTTTAGTGTCAATGTGTAGATCTGCTCACGAGCTTTCTATAAGTGCAAACAGATCTCAAATCGGACTTCGGATCATCAAGATATCGCAGAAACAAGTTTCTGCCATCGATCCGGTCAGAGCTGCCTTTGACCGTACGGATAGCTGACGTATGCTGACGTCAGTAACTGATGAACGGGCTGGATTGCTGGAAACGGTTTCGGGTTGACCTAACCCGACCTGAACAAAATTGCTAGAACTGTTGGGTTTTGCAAAGCGGGTCAATTTCAACCTGGCCTAACCTGACCTGGCCTGGCAAAACCCAGACCTGACTTCCCTTTCCTTCTTCGATCACACTGCAACAGAGTGGACTAACGCCCCTATTTTTCTACAACCAAACAAGGGCCGAAACACTTGCCTTCTTCCTCCTTCATCACAGGTGATGGAGGGTCAGCGGCGACAGGGCAACGGTAACCAGCAACGTCCGGCAACGTTGAGGCAGCGGCGGCGCTTGGCGGTAGGTGGGCGCAGCGGGCGGCGGCGGTTCTGCAACCGCTTGAAAACCGACCCATCTCCTCTCTTCCGATCAGCAGAACTTTGGAGAACCCCAACAGACCAACACCTCTCGCAGATATCGCGTTTCTTTTCCGCCACCGCTGGACTGCAAATAGAGCCCAGATATCTGTTTCCTCTTCTCTTTCTCAGGCAGCCATCGTCGCCATGGCCAAAAACCATGGCCTCTCTGTTATCATCAGATCTGATCTGGAAGAGGAGGGTCTTTTCAGATCTGATCTAGATCTCTCAGAATCTAAATACCAACCATGGCTATTTTCAGTGGCGATGATGAAACTGCTCCCTTCTTCATCGGTTTCCTCTGCTTGTTTTTTCATCCCTGGAGTCACGAGGCTGGAGCTCATCGTGCTGATAACGTGTTAGAATAGAAATATGAAGAGTAGAGGGAGGGAGAGAGAGACCTCTTATTAATGAGATTTATGTGTACAAAATGGGGGGAGGAGGATCTTATTTATAGAATAAGATTGCTTCCTCCTTAAGCAACCCAATAGGGAAAAACCTTAACCCTTAGTAATTCCTTTATCTCAAGTGGGTCCCAATGTGGGCATCCACATATGATAATACATCTTATAACAAATAATTATTTCTCCTATATTTCCTCAATCAGCTGTTCAATCTCTTCATAATCCTTGTATTGGTAGGGCCCAATATGACTCCATCAACAGGGCAGCTTGGCACCCAGTGATTCAAATATTTGGTTCGGCTTGCCATGTTGAGAAAGAAAGTTACATATGGATGGAGAAGTGTTACAACTTCATCAAGGGCAAAATGAATAATTTACATGTATTTAATGACTAAAATTGATGGCAGATTCTTATATCTAAAACAAATTGTATAGGTTGTTCTTTTAAATGTTTTATTTTAAAAGGATATCTTTCCCATTAATCATAATGGATAAAGAGGAAATAAAGTGAGTCCTCGCAGCTATTACACAGGAACTATATAACACATGTCAAGATCACTATAGTGGGGCCAACAAAGAAATGATTTCGACCGAAGTTGGATCACCACCCCTCCAGTAGCATCTTTAGATTTTGGTAAGAGTAGGTTCCATCATAAAATTGAACAAATGATTAAAAACATGACAAGATGTTGACATAACTTTACTGTGGATGTGGCATTACTTATTAATCCTCAATCTTTTATCAAATGAAAATAAGATATATTTTTGAAAAAAAATTGCTTGTGAACTGAAATTCCTTCAACGACCACAACATAAGAATGGTTCTTTACCCTAGTGGTAAAGAGCTGCAATTCTTATCCAGCTATTCAGGGTTTGAATTCCGAATATACCATCTTTTTTTCTACTTGTACAGGCTATCTTTCCAATATGTGAGTTATCCTTTCCCGCGTATAGGCTCTCTTTGTACTTATGTGGGCCTCTTGGGTATCAGCCCCATTGGGTGGGTTCTAAAAAAAAAAAAAAAAATCAACAACACCATAAAAGGGTTGCCTGCAAGTCTTCATATTGGTCCTAACGTTAATATACCGTACCGAAAAAAATGGCACACACAATCCTAGGCTTTGGACTTAAATCTTGGTATTTCTTGGAAGAAGTCCCACGTAAGGAAAGATCGTGTAGACTGAAGTCATTCAGCTGTTCCTTGCGATGAAATCTGCCCTTTTTACTTCCTGTCATAAACATTCTTTCATGTACTCAAAAGAAGTTGCACTGTTTGTGTTTTTTTTTTTTTAATTTTGAGGATTTTACCTGAAGGATCACCTTAGGTGGGCACTAAATAAAAAGAAGGCCCCTTTAGTTTTATAGGCAACAAAGTAGTCACATAAGACCACCTCAATTGTTTTTTTTTTTTTTTTTTTGGAATGGGAATGAGCATTGAATTGGACGCTGGGGCCTTAAAAAAACACACACCAGCATCGAATTATGTGATCATTTATTTTGAAACTGTTAGTCCGTTGAGAGCAATAGCATTTCATTCTAATACAATTGAGCATTCCATTCCATTGGAGTATAATGCATTCACCACCATTTCAACGTCCCATTCCATTTCACAACCATTCAAACTTCCATTCCATTTCAACATTCCATTCCATTTTACAACCATTTCAAACCTCCATTCCATTCAAAATGAATATTCCATTCCATTCAAAACAATTGAAACTTTCATTCCATTCACAATCCACATTCCATGCCATTCACAATGAACATTCCATTCCTTTCAAAATGAACATTCTATTCGATTTACAACCAAAGAACATTTCACTTCTCTCACAATAATACAAATATAATTTAACATTCTATTCCATCACAACATAAGATACATCCAATTCCAATCACATTCCAAAACGTATATTGGTGGAAGATTTAGCTGAGCAACGTTTAACATTCAACTTGTCATGCCTCAAATTTTTATTTTTGGGTTATAGCATTCTGTTGGGTTTGAGTTGGGTTGAGAGGGGTTATATGAGCTTAGCAAATACTTGTGGGCCTTGGGTTTACATTATTTGACCCATTTTAGGCCAATAGATTATTTTTGAAATTTCGTAAAACTTATTAAAAAGCAGGGAGTCCTTCCTTGTAGTTTAGAAAAACCTCTTCATAATATAAACCCTTACGTTTTCCTCTTTCTCCCATCTTCTTCTTTCTTCTGCAATCAAGCCCTAAAAGTTCTCCGGGGAAAAACCAAGGTGGGATCTTCAGATCTGCTTTTGATATCAAGATTCAGGCAAGTGGATAACAGTAACCAATGTGGTTTTGTTTATTTTGTTGATTAATATGCTTTGAGATGTGATATATTGTCACAACCCGAGCCCAGGGACCGGGGGTCAGAGAAAGTCTAACCAATGACACACGTACTCCCGTGCGTGCACACCTGGACCCCGTCCGAGTATACACACACAAGGGATCAATCACACGTGCAAAAGACTGAACGCGGAAGCTGTACGTATCAAGGCATACCACAATATACCAAAATGACATAGGAGATTACAAAACAATATACACTGATGAGAAGACCAAATACATGAACGTATGACAATAGAGCGGGCTTACAACAATCCCAAAATCAAAATACAGGTATCACTCAATGCCCACTTTACAATTACAGAAAAATCCCCTCAATAGACTCCAACACAAGGAATGGGGAAAACCAAAATGATGCAAACCGTACTCTGGAGGATGGATCAAGTCCACTCCTCTAGGCCGGAGGGGGCCTCGCGAGCCTCTCCTGCAGTCGGGTCGACCGACGCAGGATCGGAAGAGGGATCTGAGCCTGCAACACACAAGACAAACGTATAAGTACAACGACTTAGCAAAGTATAAGCCAACAAGAAGATAACACGAATTGTGTCTAAAACTGAAGAATACCGAACAATAGTCATAATGCAATATCCATAGAAATTTTTGTCTGTATACTAAACAATTATGCAAATGAATAAGCATGCTATCAGAATCATAAACAGGTAACAATCAAGTGGCTACTACATTGGCCATTTTCTCCCTTACGAGAGCAATCAGGATGAGAACACCAGCGACCGGGCCAGGGTACGCATGGGTCTCTAGTTCCCGGGGTCCGGAGTCCCAGGACAATCACACTCTGCAGAGGCAAACACTTAAACTAAACCAAAGTTAACCCCGTCGGGTATCCTAAGGCTGAGGCTCAGTAGTGCCAATACCAATCACAATCAATCGGATGATGCACCTCAATCAATCAATCAATCATGTCATATCACTTACAGATCTCGCATATCATACATAGCATACTGAACGAACAATAGGAAGTGCATCGCATATACTGATACTGAATGTACATAAGCAATTACAGGAAGTGCTGACAATGAGTATCAATCACAATCACTGACTCATAACTGATGCAAGTTCTCCAATGGAGCAACGGTATAACACAATACACAATAATAGAATGGTTCCACCCGGGCTTCGCTCTGGGGTTGCTGCATTTCCCACAGAATCGAGAGGTCCAGCGTAGAACACATAAGAGGGCATAAACGGAAATCAATATGCTGTACAACTCAAACCAATCCAGTACTTATACGAATCAAGGATCCATTACAAGCCAATCCTACACTAATTATCCAGCGTCTCTAACCGTGCATGTTGATGTAGTTTTAAGTTGTCCGATGCACTATTGTCTAGTGTTGCAGTGTCAGGAGTGTGCACCGAAGTCCCTTAAACCAACACCCATGGGGAGGTGCTAAACAGCTGGATACAAGCATGAATGATTCACAGCCCTTGAGATCATTCATGTCATTCAAACATTCCATTGGGCATGTCCAGGTTCGCTACATTCTAACATGAAAGTCATATACGGTCTTTTACTTAAACCTAGTCCCTTTTCATTCAATTCTCAGGGTCTCACGGTGTAGCCGTAGGTAACCTTACGGCTTAGCCGTGGCATCTTACGGCTTAGCCGTACTATGCACTGCGGCTGAGCTGAGGTTCCCCAAATATCCCTTCGGATTTACGGCTTAACCGTATTTTGCTCTACGGCTCAGCCGTATCTTGGTCCACGGCTTAGCCGTAAGACAATGTACGGCTTAGATCAGGCTGGGCCGTAGAAGAATGTCAAATTGCCAACATCCAGTTATTTTCAGCTAACAGTCTGTACTGTTCTACGGTTTGGTTTACGGTTGGGTCTCGGCTTAGCCGTAAGCCATTTTACGGCTTAGCCGTAGCACATTTCACGGCTTAGCCGTGAGTGCGCGGAATCATTTTTTTGAACTTGTTACAGTCACATGGAAACTGAGAGAAACGACTGAAAACAGCAATATAACAGCAAAACAAACTCAATGGGGCTGTCTAACACTGAGAAACACAATGAAGCATAAAAACAAAACAATCAAATCACTATCAATCGGTGTTCACACATCTTGGGCTTATACTTGCCTCACAAATGGAATCACTTCGTGGTTTGGCTCAGTCCGCTGGAATCACACGCACAAACGAGCTCCTTTCTTCCTCCCTCAAGCAATCGAACAGAGAAGGAGAAGGAGAGAAAGAGAGCTGACGAGAGAGAGACGAACTGGAGCGTGAGAGAGAGTGAGCTGAGAGACGATCGAGAGAAATGGGAGTGGTTGGGGGATATTTATACTTAATTTGAGTCGAAATTACATTTAAGGCCAAATAGCTTATGCAAATATCAGTTTGAGTCAAATGCCGGTCCAACGAAAGCAAACGAACTCATTCGGATCCAAGACAGTTACGAAAAACGACAAGCTCAACGAAATACACGCGCTAACGTCAAAATGACGCAAAACTGACAAGGTCAATCAAAAGCCAAAATTACGAAAAAGGGCTCGATCTACTTAGACCAAGTCAAACTCAACCCAAACGATCTCTCTACGAGGCAAAACCAAAACAAACAAAATCAAAACACACTTAGCGATAAAAACACACGCAATTACCCACTAATCCGGGTCAACTCGGGTCGGAGTGTTACATCCTCCCCCACTTGGACATCATTCCGTCCTCGGAATGAACACGTACCTGAGCAAACAGATAAGGATACTGACGCGCCATCTGATCTTCTAATTCCCACGTGGCTTCATCAGGTCCATGATGTTCCCAAAGTACCTTGACCCATCGAATAGTCCTCGTACGCAAGAGCTGTTCTCTAGTTCCAACAATACGGAGCGGACGCTCAACGTATGACGCGTTAGGTTGCATCTGAATATCATCGTAACGAATCACGTGCGTCGGGTCTCGAACATACTTGCGAAGCATAGACACATGAAAAACATCGTGTACTCCAGAAAACTCCACGGGTAGAATCAATCTGTACGCTAGATCACCAATCCGGCTCTTGATCTCAAATGGACCCACATATCTTGGCGCTAACTTGCCTTTTTGACCGAATCGTACCGTGCCCTTCATCGGTGAGACCTTCAAGAATACCCAATCTCCAACCTGAAATGTCAAGGTTCTTCTACGCGTATCTGCATAGCTCTTCTGTCTCGATCGGGCAATCTTCAAATTGTCAATCACTTTCTGAACTTTCTCTGTAGTCTCAGCAATGATTGTCGGTCCGTGGAAACTCCTTGTTCCAACTTCTTCCCAGCAAACAGGACTTCTACATTTCCGTCCATACAGAGCTTCATAGGGTGCCATTCCAATACTCTCGTGGAAGCTATTATTATACGCAAACTCACACAACGAAAGATGCAAATCCCATTCTTTCTCGAAATTCAGCACACTGGCCCGTAACATGTCCTCGAGCGTCTGAATAGTTCGTTCTGACTGTCCATCAGTCTGCGGGTGATACGCCGTACTGAAGCTCAACTTCGTTCCCATGGCTTCCTGAAATGCTCTCCAAAATGAAGAAACAAAGCGGCTATCTCGATCTGACACAATCGATACAGGCGTACCATGTAATCTCACGATCTCATCAACGAACTTCTTCGCCATCTCGGAAAATGTCATGCCTTTCTTGAATGGAAGAAAATGGGCTGTCTTCGTCAGTCTGTCCACGATCACCCAAATGGCACTGTTCTTCTTGCTCGTCAGGGGTAAACCCGAAACAAAGTCCATCGAAATGTGCTCCCATTTCCACTGGGGAATATGCAATGGATGTAAGGAACCTGGAGGTCTCTGATGGTCAGCTTTCACCTTCTGGCAAGTCAAACATCTGGCAACAAACCCAGCAATTTCTCTCTTCATGTTGTTCCACCAGAATCTGTCCTTGAGAGCTCGGTACATCTTCGTACTTCCAGGATGCATAGAATAACGTGCATGGTGTGCTTCTGTCATCAAACTCTCCTTTAAAGCATCTACTGCTGGCACACATAATCTGCTCCTGTAATACAAAACATCACCTTCCAAACGAAAGTCTGGTCGATCTGCAATGCTATCTCGGATTCGCTTCAACATCGCATCTTCGAACTGCTGGTCCTTAATGCGCTGAATGATGTCAGGCTGAAAGCTCACTGTGCTGGCAAGTGTCAAACGGTTCTCCACCGATTGCAGTTCCACTGGCTGTGCGTGCCTCACAAAATAAAGGCTGTCCAAAGCCTGAAGAATCTCCGACTTCCTACTCAAGGCATCTGCAACAACATTGCCTTTCCCTGGATGATACTTGATGGGGAAATCAAAATCCTTGATCAACTCAAGCCACCTTCGCTGTCGCATATTCAACTCAGACTGCGTGAAGAGATACTGTAGACTATGATGATCTGAATGCACTTCAAATGTCACGCCATACAAATAGTGTCTCCACATCTTCAACGCAAAAACGATGGCTGCCAACTCTAAATCGTGCGTGGCGTAGTTCTTCTCGTGCTCCCGAAGTTGTCTCGAGCCATAGGCAATCACCTTGCCATGTTGCATCAAAACACATCCTAAACCGACTCGAGAAGCATCAGAGTAGATCATAAATCCTTCATGCCCATCTGGTAACGTCAAAACTGGAGCCGAAGTAAGCTTCTCCTTCAACATCCGGAAATGGCACTCGCATTCGTCCGTCCACAGAAATGGAACACGCTTCCTGGTCAATCGAGTCAATGGTGCAGAAATCTTGGCAAAATCTTGAATAAAGCGACGATAATATCCAGCTAATCCAAGAAAACTCCGTATCTCCGTCACAGTCTTTGGGCTGGGCCAATTCATCACTGCCTCAACTTTCATCTGATCCACTGCCAACCCATCTCGTGAAATGGTATGACCAAGAAAAGCTACCTGCTCGAGCCAAAAATCACACTTCGACAATTTGGCATATAGGCGATGCTCTTTCAACAACTGTAAGGCTCGACGTAGATGTTCCTCATGCTCCTCTGGGGTCTTCGAATACACCAGAATATCATCAATAAAGACCACCACAAATCGATCCAGAAAAGGAGCAAAGATCTTGTTCATCAAAGCCATGAAGGCAGCAGGTGCATTGGTTAATCCAAATGGCATCACGAGAAACTCAAAATGTCCATACCGTGTCCTGAAAGCAGTCTTCGCAATATCGTCTTCCTTCACCCGGAGTTGATGATACCCCGATCGTAGATCAATCTTGGAAAAATAAGCGGCACCTTGAAGTTGATCAAACAACTCATCAATACGCGGCAATGGGTATTTGTTCTTGATCGTGACTTTGTTCAACCGCCGGTAATCTATGCACATCCGTAAGGTACCGTCCTTCTTCTTCACAAACAGCACTGGCGCTCCCCACGGTGACACACTCGGCCGTATGAAACCCTTCTCCAAAAGATCTTGCAATTGCGTCTTCAATTCGAGTAACTCAGCAGGGGCCATACGATAAGGAGCTAAACTAATGGGTGCTGTACCGGGCACTAGATCGATCGCAAACTCTACATCTCGGACAGGGGGTAACTCGGGTACTTCCTCCGGAAATACATCCGGGAACTCACGTACTACCGGAATCTCACCCAACTGCTTCACCTCCTTCTTCTCCGAGACAAAAGCAAGAAATCCTGCACAACCTCTGCGTATCAAACGATCCGCCTTGCATGCGGAGATGACACGCCTCGGGCATCTCTCCTGATTGCCCTCGAAACGAAACCCCTTCGCAAAATCGAAGTAAATCGACCTGTTGTAACAGTTAACACAGGCACGATACCGCGCTAGCCAGTCCATTCCAAGGATCACATCGAAATCCAACATGGACAACAAAATCAAATCAACTGGCAGCTGGCGACCTGCAATCACCACGTCGCACTGAGGGTAGTATACACTACACTCCACTCGCTTGCCCACAGGAGTGGACACCACTAACAAATAGGGTAGCGGCTGAGGGGGTTGCGGTAACTGTTCCGCAAAACGAGGTGCAACATATGAACGCGTAGATCTCGAATCAAATAGGGTATGTGCTTCAGCTCGGGCAATGAGAACTTTACCTTCTACCACTTTCGCATCTTCTGCATGATCATGAGAGGCTGCATACACACGAGCAGTCTGACGCTGGGGCTTCTGGCTCTGGCGAGACGGATGGGGGCTGTTCGAAGCTGCTGAACTGAGAGACTTGGATGACCCCATAGATCTGGACGACTGGAAAGTCCTGGTCTTCGGGCACTGAGCTATCTTATGCTCCATCGATCCGCAACTCAAACAAGCTCCGGACTTCTTCCAACACTTCTCCGTCGGATGTCCAAATCCACAAAACTCGCATCTGCTCCCGGAGAAACTCGAAGTGCCTTGCTTCCCTTTCCATTTCTTCTGACTCTGTCCCCTGGAACTCACTGGTGCACTCCTCTTAAAATCCATGGCTCTCTCTGCTAGGTGGTTGGCTTCCGCAGCGTGTGCTCTGTCGACCGCATCATCGAAAGTAGCTGGTCTCTGAAAGGCAGTCACAAAATTCGCGTATCTCGGGTGTAGACCAGAAATAAAACGATTCACCTTCTTCTCCTCGGTATTGATCATGTCCTCAGCAAAATGGGACAACTGGGTAAAGCGGTGAATGTACTCTGCAACGGTCAGCTGCTGCTGCTGTAAGGCCAGAAACTCAACCTCCTTCACACGCCGAACATGAGCAGGAATGAACTTCCTTCTGAACTGTTTCTGGAACGTCTCCCACACTGTTTCACTGGGCAAGGTCAGATAGGCTGCACTAACACTCTTCCACCACGTCTTTGCCACCTCTCGGAACATCGAGGCCGTAAGCATGACCTTCTGCCGGTCGTCACAGACAATGGTCGAGAAGAGATCTCCAATATGCTCTAGCCACTGATCAGCCTTCAACGCATCTTCATTGCCGTAGAACTCTGTGGCTCCACGTTTCCTGAATTTGTCGTATAACGCATTCGGATCGCTCTCCTTAGGTTGGATAACCACTTGCTGCTCTGCAGGCCGAACTGGCGTTTGGCTCTGTCGGTCTACGATCGAAACAACCTGCGCTTGCAAGGAATGGATAGCCTGTAGCATAGTCAAGAAGCGCTCGTCAAAATTCACAAGTGGCTGTGGAGCGGCTGACCCACTCTCGTTATCTCCCTGATCATTGTTGTTGTGTGTTCCAGATCCCGATGCCATAACCTGCAAAACACAAAAGTCAATCTGCTAACACACTAGGGAACGCACACAGACTCACAAGACAAGGGGACCAAACACAACAGTCCAAAACTGGACTACGAAATCTCACCACGTCCTTTATGCCTACATGCTTACACACTAAGATAGAGACAATGCCCTGAGAGACAAAGCTCTGAGAGACAATGCTCTGATACCATACAATACGTATGTCACAACCCGAGCCCAGGGACCGGGGGTCAGAGAAAGTCTAACCAATGACACACGTACTCCCGTGCGTGCACACCTGGACCCCGTCCGAGTATACACACACAAGGGATCAATCACACGTGCAAAAGACTGAACGCGGAAGCTGTACGTATCAAGGCATACCACAATATACCAAAATGACATAGGAGATTACAAAACAATATACACTGATGAGAAGACCAAATACATGAACGTATGACAATAGAGCGGGCTTACAACAATCCCAAAATCAAAATACAGGTATCACTCAATGCCCACTTTACAATTACAGAAAAATCCCCTCAATAGACTCCAACACAAGGAATGGGGAAAACCAAAATGATGCAAACCGTACTCTGGAGGATGGATCAAGTCCACTCCTCTAGGCCGGAGGGGGCCTCGCGAGCCTCTCCTGCAGTCGGGTCGACCGACGCAGGATCGGAAGAGGGATCTGAGCCTGCAACACACAAGACAAACGTATAAGTACAACGACTTAGCAAAGTATAAGCCAACAAGAAGATAACACGAATTGTGTCTAAAACTGAAGAATACCGAACAATAGTCATAATGCAATATCCATAGAAATTTTTGTCTGTATACTAAACAATTATGCAAATGAATAAGCATGCTATCAGAATCATAAACAGGTAACAATCAAGTGGCTACTACATTGGCCATTTTCTCCCTTACGAGAGCAATCAGGATGAGAACACCAGCGACCGGGCCAGGGTACGCATGGGTCTCTAGTTCCCGGGGTCCGGAGTCCCAGGACAATCACACTCTGCAGAGGCAAACACTTAAACTAAACCAAAGTTAACCCCGTCGGGTATCCTAAGGCTGAGGCTCAGTAGTGCCAATACCAATCACAATCAATCGGATGATGCACCTCAATCAATCAATCAATCATGTCATATCACTTACAGATCTCGCATATCATACATAGCATACTGAACGAACAATAGGAAGTGCATCGCATATACTGATACTGAATGTACATAAGCAATTACAGGAAGTGCTGACAATGAGTATCAATCACAATCACTGACTCATAACTGATGCAAGTTCTCCAATGGAGCAACGGTATAACACAATACACAATAATAGAATGGTTCCACCCGGGCTTCGCTCTGGGGTTGCTGCATTTCCCACAGAATGGAGAGGTCCAGCGTAGAACACATAAGAGGGCATAAACGGAAATCAATATGCTGTACAACTCAAACCAATCCAGTACTTATACGAATCAAGGATCCATTACAAGCCAATCCTACACTAATTATCCAGCGTCTCTAACCGTGCATGTTGATGTAGTTTTAAGTTGTCCGATGCACTATTGTCTAGTGTTGCAGTGTCAGGAGTGTGCACCGAAGTCCCTTAAACCAACACCCATGGGGAGGTGCTAAACAGCTGGATACAAGCATGAATGATTCACAGCCCTTGAGATCATTCATGTCATTCAAACATTCCATTGGGCATGTCCAGGTTCGCTACATTCTAACATGAAAGTCATATACGGTCTTTTACTTAAACCTAGTCCCTTTTCATTCAATTCTCAGGGTCTCACGGTGTAGCCGTAGGTAACCTTACGGCTTAGCCGTGGCATCTTACGGCTTAGCCGTACTATGCACTGCGGCTGAGCTGAGGTTCCCCAAATATCCCTTCGGATTTACGGCTTAACCGTATTTTGCTCTACGGCTCAGCCGTATCTTGGTCCACGGCTTAGCCGTAAGACAATGTACGGCTTAGATCAGGCTGGGCCGTAGAAGAATGTCAAATTGCCAACATCCAGTTATTTTCAGCTAACAGTCTGTACTGTTCTACGGTTTGGTTTACGGTTGGGTCTCGGCTTAGCCGTAAGCCATTTTACGGCTTAGCCGTAGCACATTTCACGGCTTAGCCGTGAGTGCGCGGAATCATTTTTCTGAACTTGTTACAGTCACATGGAAACTGAGAGAAACGACTGAAAACAGCAATATAACAGCAAAACAAACTCAATGGGGCTGTCTAACACTGAGAAACACAATGAAGCATAAAAACAAAACAATCAAATCACTATCAATCGGTGTTCACACATCTTGGGCTTATACTTGCCTCACAAATGGAATCACTTCGTGGTTTGGCTCAGTCCGCTGGAATCACACGCACAAACGAGCTCCTTTCTTCCTCCCTCAAGCAATCGAACAGAGAAGGAGAAGGAGAGAAAGAGAGCTGACGAGAGAGAGACGAACTGGAGCGTGAGAGAGAGTGAGCTGAGAGACGATCGAGAGAAATGGGAGTGGTTGGGGGATATTTATACTTAATTTGAGTCGAAATTACATTTAAGGCCAAATAGCTTATGCAAATATCAGTTTGAGTCAAATGCCGGTCCAACGAAAGCAAACGAACTCATTCGGATCCAAGACAGTTACGAAAAACGACAAGCTCAACGAAATACACGCGCTAACGTCAAAATGACGCAAAACTGACAAGGTCAATCAAAAGCCAAAATTACGAAAAAGGGCTCGATCTACTTAGACCAAGTCAAACTCAACCCAAACGATCTCTCTACGAGGCAAAACCAAAACAAACAAAATCAAAACACACTTAGCGATAAAAACACACGCAATTACCCACTAATCCGGGTCAACTCGGGTCGGAGTGTTACATATATGTTTCGTCGATTAATATGCTTTAAAATGTGATTTAATGGTATGATTTCTTTGATTGGGTTTAATATCTTGATTAAAGATTAAAGATAAATGTTTGAAACAACGATGTATTTTCGTGAAATTGGATTGGTGGGTAAATAGAATGTTTTTTAAAAAAATAATAATAAAATAATCTGAGTAGCAGCAGCGTTGCCCCCCAGTCAAGCCTGGCCTGGCGGCTACAGGGCCAGGCAATGCCCGGCCCGGGTTGCTGCTGGCCCAGCAGCGGCTGGGCTGGGCTGGATCTGAAGGGCTGAGCCCATTTTCTTTAAAAAAATAAATAATAAATATATATATTTAGAAATTAGGATTTTATTTATAAATTTTAGAATATTGTGATTTGGTTAATGGTCTAGTAGATTAATGGTGATTTGATTATATTAATTAATTCTTAATTAGGTATTAATAGAAATTTAGTTAAGATTGTTTATAAATTTATTTGGAAATTTAAATACTTGTGATTAATAATTTATTTAGTTTGAATAGAATTTAACTATGATGTATTTGAGATGATTGAATCCTATATTAGAATGTAATTGGAATTTTAAATTGAATTTTTATTAGAGTTTAGACTTCGAGTTTGAATTAGAGATTTGTACTTTTTGTTTTATAAATTATACACAACAATGATAATGAAGGGCTTAATTATTCCATTCCCCTTTTATCATAATTTGATTTAAGTTTGGAGTTGGAATTTGAGTATCTTTTACTTAATTTATAACATACACTAAATTTACATAATTGGATTAAATGAATCATGTCTTTTAGAAAAGTTAGTTAAATGTTCACATGAGAATTGGATTAAATGCAGAATGGGAATGTGAGATTCGGGATGCACCACATGATAGACACTAAAAGTAAGATATCGATATCGTGGACTCACATTTCCATTGTGATAGATGGTTAGTTCTCATGTGTATATTTAACCAACTATAACCGTTAGGTGGTTTAGTGTTTATCCTTAGAGAACTTGAATTGACACACGTTCATACATTTTCAAATTTAAAAGTCTAAATACTCAATTTGATTTTAGGTTGAATATATGGATTAAGGGTGTCATATCATGGTTTATTCTGCATCAGTATACGTATGTATTTGTAAATATGTATATATATATATCTGACCGACTGCAGTTCGAAGGTGGACATACGCCATCGGGTTAGCGTGTACTGTGGATTATAGTACACAGCTGTGCCTTTTGTTATATCTGCAGGAACACCCGTTTTTATTTATCTATTTGCGGGAATACTCGTTTCTGTATATTTATCTGCGGGAATACCCATTTCTATTTATCTGTTTGCGGGAAAACCCGTTTCTGTATATTTATCTGCGAAAATACCCATTTCTATATATAGTATCTGCGGAAATACCCGTTTTTGTGCATTCATGCCATTGGGGTTTGCATATGATATATTTTGGGTAATGATGAATATTATGTTTAAATTAGTTGATTAATCCATTGCTTGCAGTTTACCCTTTTGCCAGATTATGTAAATCTGACCCACTACGTTTGGTGTCTAGGTTCCATTATTGGTGCCTAACCGGAGGGTCAGGCGACGCAGGAAATTCCACCAGATGGCGGAGTTGTTGAGTGGAGCACCGATAACATCATCTGAGGTGTCTTAGTGTTGATGCAGAGATCGAAACTTTAAATTATGTAATAAGGTCATGTTTGGGCCATTAGTTTATTAATTTAAGTTTATTTGTTTTGAAATTATAACTTTAATTATTATGCTCCAAAGCACTTGACCTTGATTTTATTATCAATAAGATTTATTACATGATTGTTATATGATATTTGTTTGCGATGAGTATGGATTTTATTTCCGCGTGTGATTATGGTTGATTGATCACCAAACATAGCCTCACGAAGGACTTCGATCCACCTAAAATTGGGGCCCATATTGTTTATGTAAAAAAAAATTTTAATTAGCCCCAATTCTCAAAACCCTAAAGCTGGATTTGGATCCGGGCCAATTTTGAGGGTGTGACAAATGGTATCAAAGCCGACTTTCAACTAGTTCGAGTGTGAATCCCTGCAGTGGCCTGGTGCAAGTGGGCAGGTTCTTATGTGGGCAGGCCAAGAGGGCTAACAGGCTACATAGATGTCAAAACCCGAGTCCAGGAGATCAGGGGTTAGCAAAAACTTAACCAACGACACACGTACTCCTGTGCATATGTACTTAGAGCTGGTCTAGATGCACATGCACAAGGGAATTTCACACATGCAAACATGTATGCGGAAGCTGTAGGTATCAAACCGTAGCACTAAAATACAATGAACAAAAGAAAGGATATCCAAAAGCTTACAGAAAGGTCAGAGAGATACAAACTGAATCAAGTATAACTATATAGCATAGGGATAAATCAATGGCATGGAATGAAGACAATATGCATGTATGATACTGTCGCACTCTGCTGGAGTGATTACGCACTCTGCGAACCCGAAGAGACAACTGGAGTCTCCCTAGCAGTCTGAAGGACCGACGAGGTCTCGGTCAAGGCGCTGAGCCTGCAACACCAAGGACAACTCATGAATTTAACAATTCAGCACAGTATAAGCAATAACAAGATAACACATGTGGTATCTAATAGAATAAAAGGCATGAATAATCATAGCATTTCAATTTCGTATCATAGGCAGCCGTGCATTCAAATTAAAACATGCTATCAGGATCAATGCATACATAACATGTACATACTAGGTGGCTACTACACATGCCATATACTCCAAAAAAAAAAAAAAGGGGGATCTTATATTTGTGCTAAGAACACCATGGGCCAGATGGGTCTCGGTTTCTGGGGTCCAGAATCCCCAAGACATATTCTCACTGCAACAAGGCCATATAAACTACACCAAATTTACCCCGTCGGAATCCTAAGGCTGAAGCTTAGTAGTGCCGGACCATATGGGGTCAAACAAACATAAGAACATGCATATCTTATCATAATATCATAACGTGCATATCATAACGTGTGCAAAGCATAACGTGTATATCTTATCAGAACGTAGAGTGCATGTCTTGTCAGGCATGTATCCTACAAAACAAGAGGTCATACGAGTTAGACTGATCATATCTAGTCGATTGATATGATCAGAGTATAAGATAGAATGAATATCAAATCGAGCATACGGAAGCAAGCTAGCAAGAAGATAAAGGCTTAGTCATGCACATGAATCAAACGGGTAGTATCAAACATGCAAGACCGTTGTTCCGCCCGGGATTAACCATAGACAGAGCCTGAAAATATCCAATCGTTGCCCCAACACAGAACGCGTAGAAGAGGGCAAAGACCGAAGCCAAGATGCAATGTAAGTCGGATTATCTTATGGGAATTACGATCTTTTACTAGTCAATCCTATTCTAGTTATCCAGTATTTCTAACCGTGCATGATGATGTAGTTTTAAGTTGTCCAATGCACCATTGTCTAGTGTTGCATTGTATCTGGAATGTGCATCGAAGTCCCTTAAACCAACACCCATGGTAAGGTGTTAAACAACCGGATAACATACATGAATGTGTCGCAGCCTTCGAGATCATTCATGTCATTCGTACATTCCATTGGGCAAGTTTGGATTATCTACATTCTAACATGAGGGCCATATCATGTCTCTTCCTTAATCCTATCATTTTATTCATTTCTCAGGGTGGTACGGCTTAGCAGTAGGTGAACAAACGGCTTAGCCATAGACATCTTATGGCTTAACAGTAATATGCACTGCGGCTCCGCCACGGTTCCCCTTACTATTCATCTGCATTTACGGTTCAATCGTATTTTATTCTACGGCTCAGCCGTGTTCTGTTCTACGGCTTAGCCATAGCACATTTGACGGCTTAGACATGGCTGGGCCGTAGAAAGTCTGAAAAGTGTCAACTCTCAGTTAATCCAGAAAATTCCACCATGTACTAATCTACAGCTGGGTCATGGCTGAGCTACAGCTCAGCCGTAGTCCATTACACGACTTAGCCGTGTCCTAGCCGTAGAAGAAATCTGAGTTTTTAACTCTCTGGATTATGAGCCGTAGGCAGTTTACGGCTTAGCCGTAGACTGCTCGAGGTTATGTTCGGAACCTGTTACAGAAATAACTGCATGTGTACCAAAAGGGCAAAATCACGTGAAATAAATGGAAACTCACACAAGTTGGGCTGTAACGATGTTTCATATGGACGATTATAGGAATTAATCACCGTCAAACATCTACCCACATGGTTCATACAAATTATGCTTATACTTGCTACAAATGAATTCTAACACGCTCTTTGTTGTCCTTGGGCTCATTACACACTTCTAGCATGCTCCTAGTCACCGTGCATGTGGAAGAAGAAGAAAGAAGTGACATGAGTGCATGAAACTGTTGCTAACAAGAAGAAGGGGAGAATAAGAGATTCAAAGAAAACCAGAGCTTACCTTCCATCACACAAGCGTTGAATCGAGCATCTAGGTGCACAAGATCTCCCTTCCCTGACTTGATCGACAGAAAAAAAGAAGCATTGAGCATCGAAGAGAAAAAAGAGAGTAAAGAAGGAAAGAGTCGGTGGAGCTTCTTATGTAGGATAAAGATGAGAGAAAATTACCAAAAAGTCTAAGTAGTAATATAATTTCCAGTTGAGTCATTTGTGGGTCTGACGAAAACAAACGATATATTGAACAAGCGACGTAGTTACAAGAATCAACGAGCATAACAAAAGACACACGTTAATTCAAGATGATGCATGAATGACGACATCTCACAAAATCTAAAATTACGAAAAAGGGCTTATGCCTATCTAACCCAGGTCAAACCCAACTCAACTACCTATCTAGAACCCCGAACAAAGCAAAAACAAGGGCAAAACACAATTAGCAACCAACTCATCAATAATTAGTCGCTAAACCAGATTAAGTTGGGTCGGAGTGTTACAATAGACTGGCAGGCTACTGCACAGGGACGTGCAACCCTAAGGGGGGTGGATTGTAACATACTCGAGTTTCACTTCAACTATAGAAAGGAAAGTAAATAGGTTTATATATAGAGTTTACACCCTTACTTTGCATGAGGCTTTTTTGTGGGTTAAAGCCCACTAAAAACAAAACTGTGAGGCCCATGAGGCCAAAGCGGACAATATCATGCATGCGTGTGGGGGTGGGGCGTTACACAACTCCTTTTGAAGATAATTAACTACTATTTTCCATGGGATGTCGGCTTGCGCAAAATTCAATGGCTGTCGGTAGATGCAGTGTTCAACGAAATCATATTCGAAGACGCCACTGTCGTTTCCATTATGTTGATATGAAATATCTATTTTCACATAAAGAGTTCACATCCAAGGTTCACTCCATCCATAATCGTAGAACCGCTGTGTCAACCAATCCTTCTATGAAGACAATTAAAAGTTCCATTTCCGTCAACGCGTCAAACCAATAGTAATAATCAAAACAATAAACAAAAACTTACGAAATCATTACAATTGGTCAGGGCATAGTGATCACCCTTCGTTCTATTATAGAATTTTCATGTATTTTGACAGAAGGTTGACAACATAGAAAGAAGACAACCAAACAAAGGGTTACAAGGGCCGTATAAACAAGAAGATGAAAGGGAAAGAAAGTTCTACTTTCATCAATGCTTCAATAAAGACAAAAAAGGAAGCTTATGGAGACCGAGCAAAGACATGGAGAAGCACCTGGGACCACTGTATAGGAAGCCTGGAGGGTTGGAGAACAGGGTTTCATTGGAATCGTGCTTGAAGGAGAAAGGAAGGAGAAGGTAAGGTTTCGTAGAATAAAAGGGAAACAGGGCACTGTCAAATTCGACGCTCATGTGCACAGACGAGTGTCGAATTCGATGCTTAGTTCCACTATTTAAAAATATAATTTTTTGCCGATAAAAAAAAGTTTTAAAAAAATCAAAGTGGTCCTATAAAACTAAGGGGCCCTTTTTGGTTTAGTGCCCACCAAAAATGATTTTTTAGGTAAAAACCCCTAAAAATTTTTTTCTAATAAAAAAAAGGGTTTGCACCAATTAATAGTGGCAAAACCAATAAATATGCATTGGAGGACCCACCATCAAAATATATAATTTCTTAATTTCCACTAATAATAGGGGTCTTTTCCAAAATTTGAAGGATAGAAAGGATATTTTTTTCCATAAAAAAGTTTTCTAATCATTTAATACTAACACTTTTCTACAAGAAAAATATATATAAAAAAAGGATATTGCCCACAAAGCTGTCATTGGACATGATATTTGCCCTTGAATAGTGAAAGTTTAAATATTTCCTACATAATTGCTCGTGTGATATCTTAGGGCCATGTGATATCGCACGTGCACGTGTTAGGGTTGTGCAATATCCTACTACTGTTATACAAACAGGTCTACATGAAATATTAAGATTTCGACAATTTAGGGGCAAATGTCAAATTTAAGGCTTATCTATAAATATCCCACAAAAAGGAGTACAATTTTATGTAATTTTGGGAAAATGTGTTTTTGGTGAAATTCAAGTGGGGGACGCTTGACGATACATGTGCCCTGCCTCTTTAACATCTGGATGGGTATGCCCCCTTCACTTGTTCTATGTAGGGATGGCAATGGGTCGGGTTTAAATGAGGGCCCGCCTCGCTCTTATTAGGGGCGGGTTTGGTAGCATGTTGTTTGGGGTTGGGTATAATTTTCATGCATTAACTTGAGTTGAGTTCAGGGTGGGTTTGGGTTTTTAGCTACATCAACCTGTTTTGTCCTGTATATCTTTATTTTATATATTTCTTCATACATTTACTATCATATAAGAGTTATGCAAAGTAAGTACTAATGAGGATGTATATTTTGCATGTGGTCATAAGTTCAAATAAACTCTCACGCATGATTTTCTTTATAATATTTTAAAATGTTAAATAAATCACCATGAAACCCAACCCGAACCATGCTTATCATGGGACAGGTTTTGTATGGCACCCCGTGGCTGGTTTGGTACAGTAGCAACACCACCTAGATCCAAATCCAACCCGCCCCATTGCCATCCCTAGTTCCATGATTGCTATGACCATGGTCAGCCAATTCTCTAGATTGAATTTGTGTAGCTGAAAAGGTAGTGCTCTTTTCATGATTGTGCATTGCATGTGGTTTGGGACTTGCATTTGCTTTGAAATTTGAAATTCTGTGTTGGGTGCACAAAGCCATGATTGATAGTGGTTGCCCAATTCAAGGCAACTCATCTTTAAAATGATGTGGAAGATGATCCACTCTAGGATCTCAATTCCGAAAAACTGGGGCCGAACTTTTCAGAATATATTCTATGCTTTTCCCTTGTTGCAGGATTTTCTTTTGAGAGGCAAGCGATGTTGACTAATGGCAGTAGAGCTTTTTTTTTTCTAGATGTGATTAGAAATACCTTCATATTTGTTGACTTGTACTTTTGTTTTAAAAATACATTCATTTATTTATTGAAAAATATCTTACTAATAAGTAATGAGAAATTCTCATTTTAAAATACTTCAATATATATAAAGACATAATTGTTCAAGACTTTGAGGGCACTTAAAATAAAAAAATAATAGGTATTACCATAATGAATCCACACTGCTCAAAACTATCATTTACTTCTTATTTTAGGACTGAGAGGTGCATCTCAATCTAATCAAAAGAGGGTCATGATGCCTATAAAAAAGATAGTGGTTAAAAATGCATGGATTGATTACTTGTGATAACTTGATGGGTTGCAACGCGTGTACCAGTCATGGACACCCATCCATGATGCTTAGAATAAAATTTCTAAGTGGACTTTTTCCAAATTTTCATCTAATAGGAGTTGATTCTACCATAAATTGCGCACATCATATTTTAAATATATGCTTAAATATGGTCATACCAACTCCTATTTAAATCCAAAAGATAACCAAAATGCCCAGATCAACTAATTGAAAAGAGAGACATTTCAAAGTGTTGAATTTGTTTTTTCCAAGAAAAAAAAAAGGAAGGAAAGAATGACTTCCTTTAGCTGCTTGGTTGTTAACTCTCCTTAAAACTCTCCATTTACTTGTCTTTTGGGGGAAAGGCAAAGACAATAACAATAACATCAAGACCTTTTAAATCTCTCTTTATGAAAGATTAAAAAAGACAATGAGGAGGGGCAAAATTACAAAATTCCATAACAGTTTTGAAACTTATTTTTAGGCATGCCCGGGCTCTCATAAAATAGGTTAAGCCCGAGCCTAGGTTGGTGGTATTGTATTAAAAGATAGGCTACCATTAAAGTTGTGGCTTTTTTTTTTTGGGTAAAAATTAAAGATGTGGCTTAGTTGGCTGCAATGCGTATCTGCAAGATAGTATCTGTTCGAGTCCCATTTTAACAAAAATGCATTGCTTTTTGTTTCTTAATTGGGCCGGGCTGGACTTTCCACTCAGCCCATATGTTAACAGCCATTTTTTGGCCCAAGTTCGGCCCAAGTCAGGTTCAGGCCAGTTCGATCCATGAGAACCCCATTCCCTTGTCCACCAAAATGTATTTTTGAAAGGATTGTCTGTGTTTCAGACTTCCCTTTTCACTCCAGCGAAAAAAGAGACTCCCCAACAATCCTGAGTTAAAGGTGTGGGCTCCACACTGGGGCCCACTTGTTGTAATCCAAACTGCTCAAAATAAAATCGAGAGTTTGTTCCAACATTGGATTAACCGTACTATGATGAATGTGATAATGTTAAGCCACATTTTTCACCTACCAGTCAGCTCAACCAACAGTGGAACAAACTCAGATTGATGTAAACTTAAGGGCACCCCATAAAAGTAGAGAATGTTCATTTTGAATGGTTCAGATTACAACTGGTGGGCTCCAATGTAAAGTTACACTCTTTTAACTTAGGATTTTTTCTGGTTTAAAGCATAAGAGGATCCTATCTGCACCAAGCAGTAAATTTCAAAAGTGGTGCGATCGTTTTCTGTTAGAAAAAGTTAATTAAAATTTTCATAATCCCTTGAAAAAGCAATTCCTATGGAGGATGTTGGCGCTGCGCCAAAATGGGGCAGGCAACAAGGCGCTGGATTTTCTGACACAATCCGGTTCCTTATTCAATGTGTTTGGTGCAGCCATAAAATAGCCAGTGATTCCACTTTATTTATTTATTTTTGGTAGGGACCTTAAGGTCATTCCAATGGATGTATACAAACATGCCCTAGGAGACTTGGGTGCCAGTTGGTCAACAGACTGGAGACATTCCTGTTTTATTGTCTGTCCTGCGTGAGTACCCCAGCTAAGGGGGCGCTCAGACCCCACAGAACGCACACCGGTGGCAGAAGTCTCCGGGTGAGGTAAGGAATCCCTTCCTTCGTATACATACTAGCAGCCAAAGCCCATGTTAAATCCGGTCCAAAAAATAAATTATGATAAATTTTAAATTTTACTATAAAAAACATATTAAAAAATCCTATTAAAATAAAAATAACATCTCTGACCTATAGCCTATTTTTGTTAATTCTTAAATTTGAAAATTCAATTAAGAGTTAAACGAAATGGTTTTACATATGAAAGAATTGTGAAAATCACATCCAAAGCATTAAATAACAATTCTTTGGAGAAAATATATTTATTGCAAAATAGAAATTTGATTATTATATCCATAGATTAATTCCATCTCTTCCTTGAACATAGTTATGAACTTAATGAATAACTTTAAATGTTTACCTGAGGAGGTCCACTAATGCCCGTGTTGAGTCAGGGCCAAGAAAATCAATTATATATCAAAATTTTTAATATTATTCAGCATAAATAATGATATTCATAGCGACAATGACATGGGTACATCTTTTTTTGCACAAAACTGTATGCGTAAAAATACAAAATTGTAAACCATACCTGATTTGAGAAACACTTGAATATTAATAGCCGATTTCTTTTATTTTATTTTAATAGTATCATGCAATAATCATCAACACTTAATAATAATCAAATAAATTAATTAATTAACATTCTAATCTCACTGCATTGACCACCAACAACACGTTGAAACACTTAAGAAAAAATATTGAAATCAAATGCTTTTTTTAAAATTTATTTTTGAATACTTTCAATTTAATAAGAATACAATGTACAATGATCCACTTTAATAATAAATAATTTATCAATGGAGCTGACATTGATAATAATAGCTACATAAGAATCTTCCACTTCAATATATATATACACCCATAAAAACTTGCTCAGTTTGTCCACATCCGAAAACCCACCAAATAAATAAAAAAAATAAATAGAAATATATCAATTTAATAATATTATGCTTGTATTATTCTCTAGATCTTCACAAAACCATTGGACAGACCACCTATTGCATAAGAGAGAGGGGGAGAGAGGGCGTGGTTATTATTTAAAGAGTAGATTTTTCCTTTTAAATATGTGTATTAAAATAAGATAAAAATAGATAGTGGCGCTTAGGCTTTAAAAAGGAGTTCATCATCCTTTAGATTGAGACCAAAAATTTTCATGGCATAAAACTGTACATCCCAATCATCCCTCATAAATAATTGGGCTTTAAGTTGGTTGAATTTATCCATTCTTTTTTTATTTTTTTGATGTACGTAGTTAACACCATTCAAAACCACACATGCATCATAAAAGATATCATTCAGCTATTTAAAAATATAAACGATCTTAGAAAAAAAATAATAAAAAGACATAAACCATCCAATATCTACCTGAATCTACAAGAAACAGAGATGATGGAGAAGTAAAAAACAATCGGGATGCAATTTTTGAAACAAGAAACAAGTATCAAATAATTGTATGTGCACATATATGATAGAGAAGAAAAAAACTGTAATATAGCAACAAAGGATCGTAGGAAATTGTTGTAGGAGAATCGATGAGTCATCTTGATTAGATCTCCTCATCTAATATGCAGATTTTGGAAAGAAAAAAAAAAGCCCAGTTAAAACTTTTAAACCACTCAAATAGGAATTGAGATTTCAGCATGCCCAATACCCACGTGCATGCAAGCTGTCCCCATGGTGCTTGGGTCACCGTGGGGTTTTCCGAGCTCCTCAAATAGATGTCATGTTGGTATTTAATAACGACTGCAAGTGGCCCAGCTTAAGCCCAAATTAGGACAATCAAATATCATAGTGCCCCAACTCATCAAGGCACTGACCATGAACAATCCATGTTAGGCGTTCCAACTCATCACAGTCCAGCACATCAGAATCCAGCCTGCCTGAACAGTATCAAATCATCCCCATCATTGATTCTATGCTTATCCATCCCAGCCCATCATTGCACAATCAAAAAGATTTCCATCTGAATGATTTGAAGAAAGTTAACAATTCACACATCTTATTGATGAAGTAAGCATAGGAAGCGATCACAACAAAAATTGTATCCAACTCATCTCCATTGGATATTAAGGAAGAAATAGAAAGAGGATGACACATGGAAGGAGAATTAGAAAGAGGATGACACAAGCATGATGAGACTTGACTGGTCCACGGCTGGAATCAAACTCTTGATTGATTTTATTCTATTATTTGTACAAGTGTAAAAATATTATAAATGCAGATCCAATACAGAATCAATATCTTCTTAAATCACATAGCAAGTATTAGGTGGATATGATAATAGTAGAAGAGATATTTTAGGAATAGCTATGGTAAGATCAATATATGACCATTTATGAGAGAGAGATTAAAGGGAATGAGAAAGAGATTTTGAAAACTTGTAATTTTTTGGAATACTGACGTGGCGCTCTAGAAAAAAAGAAAAATAAAACTGTTTATGTGGCACCCTCTAGAGGCCTCCATTCTTAGAGCTTTAATATATATAATTTGGGTCAAGGACACTAGTTCTATGAAACTGTGAGTCACCACTTATAGGTAGAGCAGCAAGCTGGGTCTACCACTAAGGGGAGGTTCAGCCAAGCCTTGTTCTAACTGTAATCTTAGTCAAAATCAAAATTAGGCACTGGGAAGAATCTCAGGAGAAAAAAAACGGAGGGCAGCTACTATACCTTTGGTACCATCATATACATTTCTTACTAGTCCTCGAATAAATGAATGGCTAGTATTACCCAACTAGTTTGGTATTGGGGCTCTGTCCCATTAGAGGTACTGCCTACCTTATACACCCCAATCCATACATTCTTGCTAAGTAAAACCAAGAGACTGTAATTTAAATTAACAGCCTAGACTACCACTTTACCATATATCCAGAAGGCCTACACGTCCATCGGTATACCACTTTAATTTTATGTTAAGCAACCATGCTTCATAAAACAGCTTGCTCTACTGATCAAACAGATAAGAGTTTTATGGAGTGCGAGCCAGTGGTACCCGCCCAAGTACATCCCGATGAAGAACCAAATGAGAAGTTTTCCTGCTTCCAAGTTCCAATTGCATTATGATTTCCTTTCACGTTTGCGCATCCCCATCCGTGACTTGGCATACCTAGTGTCGTCATTAAGGAATCCCAGCAGATATTCTAAATCAACAAAAAACGTCAGAAACTAAAGCACTAATATTTGTTTAAAAGTGAACAGCATGGCTGTTATTAGGATTGTGTCCCTCGTCCAAGGGGGAGACCTGTGTATGAGTGCGGGTTAGAGACCCAGAGAAGAGTGACCGTTGATTTTATAAAAGGATACTCTAACCGCATGCCCTCACCATCCAATGAGAACTGAGGAGAACCCTGCAGAAAACGCAAGGCCATAGTCGAACTGGCAACATCCTGCATTCAGAAGCATGTCACACAAATAAATGGTGGATGCTCATTAAAAAAAACCAGAGACAATTTGAAGCAGTAATGCTCCAGATATAAAAACAATCTCGATATATATAAAAACGAAAGTTCTAGATAGCAACTCTCTGCTAACTCATACACTCGTACACATCACACACATAAAAACAATCCAGATTGATCGGTAGCTAAGAACTTAACAGATTGATCGTTAGTAAGGTTCATTGAAAGGAGATCTGTAAGTTTCATATATGCATTGTTTTTGCTTTTATTCAGGTTTATCTTCTATTTCTTCAGCTTCTTCTTGTTTATCTCTTTAGTTTCTTTCCTATATTTGCTTAATCAATTTAACTTTCTTAGTTTCGAACCCATGTTTGTCTAATGTCATTCATTATTTTTACATTGACGGTTCAACATGCTCAAACCAATTACCCAACAGAAGAAAAGAAGCCCAATGAGAATTATATTAACTTGGTTCTCAATTTGACATTTAAAACATTGGTGTGACCTTAATCAAAAGAACTCCATGCACTGAGAAGAGAAGTTAACCTTTCTATATTTCAAATCGGTCACCATTCTCACGTCTATACTTTTGAATAAAATATCAATAGTGGATAAAAGCTTTGTGTTTGTGCATTTCAATGCAGTGATTAACTTGATGGCTAGGAGAGAGTGATAATGTTGCAAATCTAGTTAACAATATAACAAAAGGTGGGATGTGATTCAGTTCATAGGTCTAGGTCTCCTTGGCATATGCAATAGTGTTCTTTAAGCAGAATCAATGACACTTGGTTTCCACATATTCATGGATTGAGCAATAAATGGAAGATGATTAGGAGAGTACCAAAATGTTGCATGTATTAAATAATCTCCATATTTCAAGATACATGCATTTAAAGCATAAATAACCAGGGGTATCTGCCAAAACGAGAGGGGATAACCAACCAGCAAAATGCCAGCGCCCTGGTCATTCACTTTCAGCTTTTATTTCCCATTGTCTAGTCATGAGGTATGTATTCCCTAATGTTAGGGGAAGGGATTGATTTTAGAGAAAAGAAAATGTTAGGGAACAGAAACAACATAAAAGTCATATAGTTTTGAGATTCCAAACAAGATTGCCCTGCCAGAGGGCTTAACGGATTTAATTTATCACTAGGGAAGGGCAGAAAGAACAATATTACATGATCAAACCAATTACCATTTAATACCATATTCAGTTAATCTGAACAAGTCCCATGTCAAAAAAAATGCTGCCACCACCAAAGGAGCAGCAAAATGCAGTATTTTAATTTAGCAAAACAAGTTCATTGCCCATCAACAAATGTTTGTGAATACCTGAAAGTCAACAAATGCAACAGGAACTCCATGTTTGTTCTGCATCTTGAGTTTCAAAAATCCAGGGCAGCTATCCATAGAAGCAAGACTATGTCAAAATTAGTAGAAATTTGTAATATGTACTGCATGTTCAGAATGAATAGTACAAATTAATTTCTCCAAACCTTGAAAATATTTGATTTAACCCTTGCTCAGTGCAATTCAGGCCCAAATTGGCCACAAAAAGGGTGGGGCATGGACTGTTATTCTGAGGAACAAAAAATGGTTGAAGTGTTATTCTGCAAATGAGGAATTTCAAGTACTTAAAATATCAAATAAAAATTTCACATGTTCAAATGTATCAACTCATAGCACCCTAGCACAGCATCATCATAAATAAATCGGCCTTAAGGACCTGTTTGGTAACTCATTCTTTAAGACTTAGGAGAAGAATGTGGTGTGGGAGGGTGGAGGCAGGGGAAAGGGTTGTTTATACAGTGAGTTCATTAACAAACCCGCCTAAGATTTGTTGAACAAAAAAAAAAAAGATGCTTCAAATCTTTTTGTCAAGCTCCTTGCTGTGCTACCTGTAAGTAGTATGGGTTCCGTCCCCCACACCAAAACTTCTGTTTGCACTTGTCAAATTTTAAAATTAAGAAAAAATAATGTAGGTTGTACGGGGAACCAAAAAGGCCCTGAGTTTGTTCATTGCAATAGAATCCTTCACAAGTTTCTCCACCTTAACAGAATCATCACCATATTCTGAATCCAATATGGCAGCATACCAACACACCGGAAAAAAAAAATGTCATGAGCCTGGCAAAATGGTAACATGTCAAAGATTGCCAACTTAGTCAACCAGGCAAGGCCACACCAAATTGGGTCAGCAATGCAACAAGTCAAAGCATGCACAACTAGCCAGTACCAAAATGAAGCCCAATTCATTTTGATGGCTCAATACAATTGAGTGACTAATCAGCATCCCATACTGAGTCATTTTATCTGGACTGAGTACATTCAAAGCTGTTAAAAAAGAGCAGCTACACAAAGCTATAGAATGTATTGTATCTTATTGGAGTTAATATCTGGTAACATTCTCTTTTATATAAAATTTTGCGGGACATTCACTTGGTGTGAGAACATGGACCATAGGAAACTTCTAAAAAATATGACCTGGTTGAGCCTTCTACTCCTGTGAGTGAACCACAGAACTGATGGTAAAACAGAAAGTCCAAGCAGGTGATCAGCACAAACCCACTTTATGGAATTGTTTAGGCTGCTTTATGTTAATGAGCATTCCCTTTAAATCCTAATCAATGGACCGTGAGCTTACATTTATGCAAACTAATAGTCAAAGAAACCATGCATCAGCATAACCTCTAGTTGAGCTTCACATGATCCTTCAACAAAAACAAAGTGTAACAAAAGGTTTTCACTATATATTCCAAAATCAACCTTATAGCCCAGCTCCTCCCGATGCATCATATATGTTCTTTTTCATCTTATGATGAATACTGGGGCTTCACAACTTAAAAATGGAAAAAACTGACTTCTCTCTGTTTTTTGAAATAGTGAATATGTTGACAACAAAGGTTGTATGGTATAAGAGGTGTGCTGAGCCAAAAGGAAAGGGGCCAAAAAAGAGCATTGCAATCACAGCCAAATCACATATTCACAATCCTATCAAATGATAAAATCAAATTAGGTCACTGTATTCCCTCTTTGACTAGACGATCCACATCAATGTTGGCAGTGACTTGGCACTTCGCTTGATGAGCTAGTTTGATATGCCCAATCTCCTGGCTAATTCTGTCACTTCCTCCAAAATGTCCACAAGATACCAGGGGGCTTTGGCTTTCCTAGAAGCCCATCAAATAACACAAAAGTAATTACCTTCAACCATGATATGGAGAAGGTTCAATTGGTAGGCCTCACAAAGGCCAATATTGAGCACCACGGTTCAGCTTTATTAACCAAATAATGACGTAGCTGACCAGAAAAGGGTAAGAGCGAGGAGCCTTCATCATTGTGAATCAAACCAGCCAAAACCCAGATTTCCTAAAACACTTCCATCAAACCATCAAAGTTTAGTTTCAAGGTATTGTGAGTCACTGAGTAGTCCTTATTTATAATTTATAGTGGACCAGGGGCCTTGATGTAAATAGTATAAACATATGGGGCTTTTTTGTAATTTTCCAGAACTTATGGAATAAACATTGTCTATCCTAATTGGTTAGATGACTCTTCTGAGGTCTCCTCAGTTTCTTTCTCTTTCTCTTCATTTTTCACTTTCTTTCTCTTTAAGATTTTGTTGATACTATTGGATAAAACCCTAGATCCAAGAGGATCTACGTTTACAACTTGGAATCAGAGCATCCATTGCATTAGAAGACTACTGCACGAAGGACTTCAAGGGAAGGAATAAAGTTCTAGCCAAACCTATGTAATGCTTGTGCGCAATCAGCAGCATATGTTAAGCCTTTGGATCTACCCTCAGTTGAAGATTCACTATTAGATCTAATGCCAGGATTGACGAAGGCCTCATATGGAAGGCATGAGAAAGACCCCACAATAAGATGTGCCACAAGGGAAGAACTCTTGAAGGTAGCAACAAGTGGAATAATAAAAAACTTAATGAATTCAAGGGGGCCGAAGGAATTAATACAAGAGATTAAGGAGAGATGGAGGGGGTCCAAGGGGTGCCCACAACTCAACTGAGGAGCACCTCTATCCCTTGCACACAAAATCCCATGTGCAAGGCCTCATCGATCTCTTTTTATTTCTTTATTTTCTTTTGTTTATTTTCATTTGTTTATTTCTAGTTTGTTTTCTTAGTTGGATGAGGTCTTCATTGGCCTAGGATATTTAATCTGAGCCATCCAATGTTAGGGGTCTTTATTGCCCTCTCTTCTAAAGCTTTATATCTCTTCTTTGAGATAGACTAATGATCGACTGAATGAAAATACTTTCCAAGGGCTTCTTGAGAACTTACTCTTGCAAGATCTTTCCTTGCCTGTGGTAGGGAGTTCTGCATGAGGTCAAGGTTCAAATCTTTGTCATACCCCAACTTTTTAACCAACTTGGACAATGCAAGCAAAACTTCCTCTGTATAGTTACAAAGAGTGCCACGAACTATGGTTTGCCAATATCATGAACAATGGAAGCTCCAAAAATGAAATATTTCAAGGCAAAACATATTGACCATCACCACAGAATTCCTTGGGCAAAGGACCAACCACCAAGCCCAATAATCACCTCATCTTAATCAGAATGAGCACCATCAAATCATTAATCCCATCCATATAAAACTGGCTTTTTGAGCTCTCCAGCCCACTGAAGTGCAAATTTACCCTAGAAACATTTCAGCGGTGGAGTTCTAGGCTTCTAGCATATCACATTATCATTCTGTATATAAATCAGAGATGCCATGTGCCACTATTCAAAACTTCTTAAGAAGTCTGAAATCAGGACAAGAGATGGGACGCAAAGCTTTTAGTTTTGCAGTAACAGGCATGAACTTTATCACAAAGTTGTTGAATTTTTTTATTAAAAGTTTAAGTACATCAGTTTATCATGTGCCAATGAGTTCTGTGTATATCATGCGTAAGTAACAAAGTGACTGAGCCTACAGAAGACATGCATTACAATTCACCAACTCTCAGAATGACTTCTGCAACATATAAATACCAAGTACTCCTCAAAACAATATGTATAAAAAAGAGGAAAGGAAGCAAAAGTACTGAATAACTTTTAGGAAAAATATCAACAACTTGGTTTTGCGATTTCACTGTTCGATCCCTTGGATGTGATCCTAACCACTCTTTTTGTTTTATGTTCCTTTTTTATCTCTTTTTTTAAGAAAAAGGGAAATAAAAATAACATAGCCATTGAAAGAATAATGCACAAAATATGGACTTATAAGTTCGTGCCATCTTCAGACTCTTTTCCCTCAAGAATATCATAAATATTCTATTAGAAAATTGATTAAGGATCGAATGGAAAAGGCAATCCTCACCGAGAACGTCTTAGGATTTGTATCACCAGCCTCAAAATCAGAGTTTCCTTGGCTGTTACAATCAAAATACAGCAAAGAATTAGACAAAGCAAAACATAGAAATAACTTGCTACAATCACCTTTAAGAGATAAATTATGCACTAGCTTCTTTCATGAGGCCCCTGACCCTTTGCAATAAATACAAAAGAAGATATAACACAGTACCATTATGCAAAGCAAGTGACAGAAGGAAAGATGTGCAAAAGTAGTGTGATTTGACCTTTGTGCAGGTGGATAACCATTCATGCTGTAAGCAGAATTACCCATTCCAGACAAGTGAATATTGCTGCCAACACCTGTTAGTGCGCCAGTGTGCCAAACATGTGCAACATGAGGATTTGAAGAAAAGTACTCTTCTTGCAATTAATTGATGCATATTATTATCATGAAAAAAAAATGAAAAAAATGCATACAGCTATACATAAATACATGTATATGGTACTCATTTGGCTACTTACAAGTCACAATTCATCAAAAACTACTTTGTATCAAAAAATGTGAAACAGCAATTGTGTTATTTTTTTTTTTTAGTTTTTCTTTTATAGGTTTTCAAAAGCCATGTATCTCGATGCTAAACTCCCAGCTGGCATTTAACCCTCCCCACCCCACCCTCCTCTTTTCTCCTCTGGTGGTGATGTAAGCAGGTCCAGATTCTATGGCTAGGTCTTCCATGTCTTTTTAAATAAAGAGGAGTATATTGTCATCCTAGTTCATCCTTTTGATGCATAAGGCTGCGCCCAAAACTGACCACATAGAGAACTCCCATTCATTTGAGTATTCAGGAAACCATGTATAGAACTAACTATACCCAGATCCACTGTCTTTCAGACCGAAAGTATGAAACATGAACAAAATTTTCAGGTAATTGGTTACCCCTCTGAAACATGAACAAAATTTTCAGGTAATTGGTTACCCCTCCGCGTCCTCAGTTTCAAACATCAAAATAGAGATTTCTTGTAGTTCACCCACTTTCTGTTTTTACCAAAAAAATGTAACCTATATCACCAGTAGTTCAGCTGGTACATTTTCCTTTATTTTCAAGGTAGCCAAACGAGCCACCAGAAGTATCCTACAATAAAATACTTAAATATGAAATAAAACCATATCAAGGAACCAACTTGGTCCCTAATTTAATAAATACTGATAAAGAATATCTTTAGAGAGTTTGTAAGCTAGACAGACATGCTTCAAGACACAAACTAATATTTATGTACTGCAGCAGTACACAAGCCAGACATGATAGGCATAAGTCTGAGAGGACCTAGGAGCTGACAAACATTTACTGAGAAACTCTGAACGTTTTACACAACAATCTGAGAATCAAAAGTTTAGGAACCATAAAGAATAGGAAAGTTGGTTTTTCTGGTAATAGAAGGAAAAAAGGAAAGAAATAAAGGAATGAAAAATGAAAATGAAAACAAATGCGCTTTAATTGCTTAAGAACTTCGTTACCACCATGACTATTTTTTTCATTAGAAAGACTATCACGAATGCTTTTTAATAGAGGGACTATTCCATGCTATTAGTTCTTGGTACCATAAAAGGCCAGATAAAAGAATTAAGAGCTATAATGTTCTTAAGCATTAAATAAGCTCTACTATAAAAAAATGAGTATTTTAATATGGTTAGACACCACCTAGACATCTTGCACAATTAAAGATGCGGATAACTTTACCAGAATCAGGAAGACCTCTTGACAAAGCACCAGGCCCTTTAAACTTTTTATCTGAAAATCTAGTCATTCCATCATCTGATCCTCAAAAGAAAAATTATTTAGTTTCCATGTTACAAAGTGAAATGAAGAGGAAGCAAAAAAACAAGAAGAATGCAAATAGGGTATAAGTAGACCTGTCCTTGAACGCTTCGACCGAGAGTACCTAGAGTTGGCCTTTGCAAGATCAATGTATAGTGTAGATTCCTTCTCAAGGTCAAACATCAGGCCCTGCCAACAGTACTTAAATTCAACAGCTTGATACATGCAGCACCATAAAAATAGCTATCCTAAGAAATAAACTACTAAAGCTAGTAAATGAGATGAAGAAACTATGTTCAATCCACAAGCAAATGTCAGAAGTTGTGCAACACTGTAGGTTTAGGATTTAGTCTAGAACCCAAGCACAAACATAAGAGCATATTTGTGTAATGCTACCATTGTGTGCTATGCATTGTTCCATTTCTGTAGTTCCAAACCCCCAACCGCACTTCCCTTAGAGTAAATTGTTTTTTGCAGGCTCTAGAAAATATAGCTCATTTTTTCTCTCTCCAAGCAGAAAAGAGTCATGCCAAACCGCAAAAAAGTAGTTAACTGCAAAAAAGCAAATCCTTTTCCATGGAATTGATGTCTCACAAAAATGCCTTGAAGGAAAAGAGAATGCACAATTTTTGTCCGATAGTTGAATCAATGAAGCAATTCCATAATTAGGTTTTTAAATGTGCCCAAGGGTTGTTCAAAAAGTGGCAAATCTCTTTTTGGACGTGTGATGGTAATTATTAACCATAGTAGAAGTTAAAAACAATAATCTTTAAAAAAATAAATTGAATCTGGACTTGACTAAAACAAAAGGGACCAAGACAAAAAAAAGAATAGAGAGAATTAAATAATGAACTAACAGAAGGGACTCACACTAACCAAGAAGGCTGCATGGCTGGAAACCTGACGGACCTCCTAGTGTACTGTAAGGCCCAGTGGGGTTGATCTAGGACCCAATGAGCAGGTGATCCTGTGCTTGGATAGACTTGGTCACAGACCTCACCTGATATAGTAACCCTCTACCTGAAGGATTTCATTTAACAGAAAGGCTTCTTGCATTTGTATTCTTTCATTCTTTCCTTTTGTTCTTTTTTTCGATGGATGCATTTATATTAAGTATAACAAAGAATTACAAGGATGTATCAATATAGGGAAAATATCTGTATTGTACATTTTCGTTTTTCTTTTTTCTTTTTTTATTTTTTTTTAATGTCAGTATTTGTATTGCACCATGTCCAACACTTTGCTGAAGTGTGTAAATCCATGTCCCTGGCTCCCTGCCATAGCTACAGCTTGTCTTATCCTAGTTGCAGTGTCTATATGGGATCAAAGCATGACTTTATTCCATGGAAATAAAATAGCACATAACCACCATGAGTAGTATATGAATACACAGTTAAGAAGGTGATGAAAAACGCTTTTAGCTTCAAATGAATATGGCACTTCAGGTAACATGTTAAGAAAAAAAAAAGGGGAAAACTCAGCTAATCAAGCAGCATCAGTTCCCTGGAAATGTGGTGGCTCTCCAAAGTTATGCAAATAAAGTGAGAGAAAAAAAAAAGGCATATAGGATCCAATGCAGTTCAATGTGTGCAAAAACATCCATTACTTGAAGTTTTAGGGTACATACATTTAGGGCATGCATGGCATTAATTGCAGACTGCTGATCGGAGAAAACGGCAAATCCAAATGACTGTTTTGAGTACAAAACAAGTTAGAATGCAGATCAAGCAATCAACAACATGACAGGGAATTAAAAAAACGATCTGTATCAACAATATTTTTTAAGTAGAGGAACTCATGATAAACTTGTCAGTTCAATATAATGGACCTAAGACATATCCTTTGCATGTTTCCCCTTGTTTTTGTTGCTGTTGATGAAGTTAATAGTCAAGAAAAAACAATGCACAAGAAACCCATGACAAATTAAAAGAAAGATGCATAGAATAGAAAGCACAAGCAAAAGGTAAGAGACCACCAAAAGGGAGAGCTCCCCACATAGGCAGTGTACACAGACAAGCATAAACAAATGGAAACTGTCTCCACGCGTGGCACAGCCCCTGGATCTTTGATTGAAACTTTAGACCAATCTCCCAAGGGATTGATCGAATCCAAGATGAATTCCAGCCCTAAGGTATACTCACAACCACAAAAAAAACCATAACTAAAGGAAAACCAGAATTCTTTTCATTAATTAGAAGAAGCATAAGCAACTACAACAGAGTCTCCACTATTTATAGAGCTATAACCAATTCTTAGCAACTAAGACTTTCTAAATAAAATAGGAAACACTTCCTAATCCTAATTAAATAAGAAATAGAAGTATGATAAAAATCGAAGTTGCCATAATAGCTCTCGGTCAATTGAGCCTGTGGACTGAACCCAATGGACCAGGTTGGCCCCTGGGTCAATGCGTGGGCTCAGTTGATTTCTTGGGCCTAGTTTGTACTGCATTAACTCTCCCTGGCTTAGAAGAACTTAACTCCGGCGAGTTAATAGCTTGATAATGCTCATAAAGACCTAGATTTAGGCGCTGGAAGTCAATAGCAATAATCCACATAGCATCGGAGACCGATTGGTTTTGCCAACGGACAAGAAACTTCTGGAATCCTCCTCGACATGTAGAAACGAGTTGATCATTGAGAACATCAGTAATTTTGTCTTCAGGTGGAGGAGCCGGTAAAGCAATGGCTTGTTCTTCAGATTCTTCATCATAGTCATGCACACAATAGAGTGTAAGGTCCGCAACATTGAAAGTAGGACTAATGCCAATATTTGATGGTAATTCCAACGTGTAGCCATTGGAATTAAGCTTCGTCAACGCTTTGAATGGGCCCACATTGCGTGGATGCAATTTTTTTATTTGCTCCTAGTGGCAACTGTTCCGATGGATACGTACCATAACCACGTGTCCTCTAGAAAACTCGAGGAAGCGACAACGTTTGTCCGGATGAGCCTTATAACTTTCATTGCTAGCGGCGATATGACATTGAACTTCATCATGTATTTGTTGCATGTGTTTGATGAAATTATTCACTTCACATTAGGTTGTGCTTCAAGAGGTAATGCAACAAGATCAATAGGCAAGCGCGGATGAACACCTTCAAAAGGAGAAATGTCTAGACCCACGGAGCGATTGACTGAATTGTTGTAAGCAAATTCAGCCATGAGTAGAACTTGATCCCATGCAGTAACATGGTCACGAACAAGACATCGTAATAGCTATGCAAGACTTCTATTAACGACCTTTGTCTGACCATCAGTTTGAGATGATAAGCAGTAGAAAAATGGAGTTCGGTTTTTATTGTCATCCACAAAGTCTTACAAAAGTAACTCATGAACTTCGTATCACGATCTGGGATGATCGTCTTCGGAAGTCCATGAAGACGGACAACTTCTTTGAAGAACAATTGAGCGACTTTGTAAGCATCTGTTGTATTGTTACAAGGAATAAAATGAGCCATTTTAGAGAAATGATCTCCAACAACAAAGATTGAATCAACCTTTCTAGCAATCGTACACAGGCCTGATACAAAGTCCATGCTGATATCCTCCCAAGGAGCATTAAGAATTGGCAATGGCTAATATAACCCTATATTCTCCTTAGCACCTTTAGCCAACTGGCAGGTGCAACATCTTTCACATATATTGATCACATTAAGCTTCATGTGCAACCAATAATAACGATCATAAACAAGAGCGAGTAGCGTGCCACATCCCAAGTGACCATTACAACCTCTTGAATGTAATTCTCTAATAACAAGCTCTTGAATAGAAGTAGCAGGTAGCAAGTAGGCAAAGTTTTGTACCTCTGAATAAGAAACCATCATGTATGTTGCAGTGTGGATGCTTGTCCTAATCACCATAAATAAGATATGAATAAATAGTGCCAAAATCTTTTTCGCCAGCATACTCCTGCTTGACTTGCTCAAAACCTGGTACTATGACTGTCATAGTGGTGAGGAGATGTTTTCAATGACTTAATGCATCAACCACTAGATTCTCGTCATTGGCTTTATGTTGGATGCGAAAGGTAATCTCATGAAGGAATGCACTCCACTTGACATGACAATCGATCATATGCGGCTTGGGACTGAGTTCCGACCTGAACTACCATCTTAAAAAAAAAAAAAAGGAAGAATAGACCCAGCCAACCCGAACTAAATCCAGAGCACAGATTTTCTGGTTGATCGATCTCAGGCATTGATTCTCAAAAGGTTGATATATTGGCGATTTATAATCCGATCATCGATCTGTCTTCACCAACATAACAATATCTCTATAATAGGTCATTCCATTTTTCAAAAGCAGTTACAATTTTATTGTCTTTGCATCCAACGTCATTATGAGAATTTTTAGACACTTAATTGAAATTCAAAGAATTTTGTATCAATACAAATATGATAATTGGTATTTTTGAGAATGAGTTCAACTTTGAGTAATTTATTAATTTGAAAAAAAAATTAACGTGATGAATATATCTGCCATATTCGAGAGTTGCAAGATATATGTGAACAAAAGGAGAATGAAACACGTGATTTGGTTTGTTATATTAGAGGCTTGAGGCCAAACATTTTGGGGATTATGAATTTTTGCAAAACCAATCGATAGGCATACTTAGAAGCCTTTCGTGTTGAGTATATGTTTCGATGGTCTCGCATGCGACAATGTGTGTCTCAACAAAGACCTAGGGCCTATGTTATGGAGAAACTTTTTGCCAGAGAAGATAATCCCATGATTGTCATTCACCGACTACTTAATACAAATGAGAATGAAGAAGAAGAATGGATACAAACTAAGAAATTTCACACACCGATAAGAGCTGATGACAAGTCCATTAATTTGATTATTGGCAATGGTAGTGCACTAAATTTTGTCACGCAAGAGGTTATTGACAAGCTTCATTTGCCAACAAAAAAGCTTCGCAAGCCCTACCAAGTCACATGGTCTAATGCTTATATCAACATGTGACTCATAGATTTTAGAATCTTTCAAGTTCGGCCATTATGAGGACAAAATTTAGTGTGATGTGATCCATATGAAGATTGCTCATATTCTTTTTGAACGACCATGGCTTTTTTTATCAAAAAGTGCACAATGATAGATGAAAACATTTACCTTTGTGTGGAAAGGAAAATGGATTAGACTCATTCCATTGCCATTAACAACCCCATCGTCATCAACACCTTCAACTAAAGAAACACGGAAAGAGCAAAAAGAAGAAATAAAAGACATTACTGCACTAAAAGCGCAGACAGAAAACATCAAGGAGGACATCGAAGAGCAAGTTAATGGCAACACTGATTTCGTGGATACAAACAATATTTATCAAGGCAATCTCAACCATGAGCCGCAAAGAGTTGAGGTAGAACAAGGACAAGCATCTATTAAAGACTTTAATCAGGTTAGCAAGAATAATGAACACTTAGGAAATCTGATTGCAACACTGCTTACATACAAAAAACCCAATTGGACCATCAGAAGTCAAATCAATTGTTTCAATGGTTTCGCAAGAAGATAAAATTGTTGAAATCCCCCACATTGACTTCATCTTCAGGGATCAAACATGGATATTTGAAAGCCAACAATTGAAGCATTTACAGGCCAGATCACACATCCGAGCTAAATTCAAATGTCAGAAGACAAGATACTTCCAACGAACTTTTAAGTGGAGGAACAAAATATAACAAGCTTCAAATCAATTTATAGACATTGAAGATTGAAAGATAAATCAAAAGTTCATGCAACTAATTTTCGACCCAGAAAGACATTTCTCAAACTTGCGATCAAATCCTCTCTAGCATTTATCAAGTTGGCAGCTCGCCAGAGTCGAGTTTTTTCCAAGCCGAGGAGAATTGATGCAAGCCAAACCATAAGTAGGCCAATCCATTAGGCCCAATCCATAGGCCCAAATAGACATCCAACTATGTAGGAATATTATAAGTTTCATTTTATTAGGATTAATATTAGTGAGTTTCCTATTCTGTTTAGGCTTATTTGGTTATTAGAAAGTTTTGTTTCTTAGGAATCAAGCCAACTCCTTTATATAAGGATGATTAGGCTTCATTGTAATGACACACACATTGTTTATTATCAATTAAATTTGAGTTGTCCTTGCTATGAGAGTTTATCTTCAAATATGGTGTTCTCCCCTCTTGTAAGGGTGCCCTAGTAGCTGAATCCATCATTGAATTCGATCAATCTTTTAGGAGATTAATCTATTTACAGATCGTGGATCCGGGGCTGCATCAGTGCGTGGATAGGTCAGACCTATCTCCATACATCCACACTGGGAACTGTCTCCACAAACAGAGACATGAGAGTAAATAGTTCCACGAGAATTCCCTCATTCAATTTGTCATTTTGCCTCCAGAGAACATTTCATAAGGAAGCCTGGAAGGGGGCTGAAGGTGTCCAATCTACAGGTATCTTTCCATGTTTTTGGGAAAATACATAATCACTTGAGATTTAAGTAATCCTATAATCACAACCAAAAACAACTTCATTGAAAAAAAATATATATGTTATTTAACACAAGAATGCATTAACTTGAAATACTCTTTGGCCCTAGATTCCAAAAATATAATAATACAGATCGCAGTTTGTAAAGGATGAGCTAAGTATGAATCCATGGAGATATCCCATCTCAATCAACCAATGTAGATTTCACCTTCACCATGAGAAAAGGCACTAGATTTCCAAGTAAGATTCAAATTGAGCAACTCCAATCAAAGCAGGTACAGGAAATAGATGCAGAAAAGAGGAGACATTGCCTGAGATGATTGGCCAGTGCACTTGAGTTGACAATTCTGGTAGCCCGGGAAGCCGCGGAAGAGGTTGTAGATCTCGCGGGTCTTGACGTCGTCGGGGAGGCCGGCGATGAAGAGGGTACGGACCTCGTCGTGAGAAGGAAGAGGAGAATGAGGAGGAGGAGGAGGAGGAGGAGGATAGCCCGGGTATGGAGGGTAAGAGAGGTGCTGCGGAGGAGGAGGATGAGGAGGAGGAGGGAAGTGAAGCTGTTGTTGTTGTTGTTGTTGTTGGGGTGGAAGCGGTGCTGCAGAAGGTTGCGGGAGAGGGGGTGGTGCTTGGTGGTAATAAGGGTAGTGAGGGTGGTGGTGGTGGTTGTTGTTCTGGATAGGGTCTGGTGGGTGAGGGTATGTCGCCATCTGCTCCATCGCCCACGGAATTATGAGATGGTGTTTCTGCCTCTCTTACTTTGCTGAGATTTCCCTCTTTCTGAGAATGGCCGAGCGCAGCAGGGATAATAGGCAGGGATGTATGAGTTGAGTTTGGGGATTAGGGTCTGATCAGCTGCTCCAAGGACTTTCGATGGGATCCTCCTACCAAGCCCCTTGGCCGGCCCGCGCCATGGAAACGATGGCTATTGTTTTTCTCAAAAAATGTTCAGGGCTGGGCTTGGGCAAGACCTTTGTAGGCAAAATACTAATTTGAAGGGCTTGGAGATTTCGAGGCATGGTCCAGCGTTGCCTTCTTGTTTTTTCGGTTTTTCGCTATTTTTTTTTTTTTTTTCTTCCAAAGGAGGGTGGCGCCCCCCCCACACACGGCCTGGGAGAGCCGAAAAACATTCCTTAGCAGCCCAGTGTGGTACATCTCAAACTTACAAACTCTTACAGCAAATCTTGGTCCTAAGCCAGCTGCACCGCTATTTCCTTCTTCTTCTTTATTTTTATATATATACTCAAATAAAAATATATATATTTATTTGAGTACATATAGGATAATATTTACATGTATATGTCCGTCACTGTCTTTTTTTTTTTGTGTGTGACTTATAGGTTGGACCCACTATATGGTCCATTTAAATGGACTGTACACACGATACCCCTGAATAGCAGACATCCACCAATTTTTTGTTAAATCTGAATTTGCTGGGCCATTGGATCGATTGTGCCCCAATCCGAATTGAATCGATTTGCAGGCCACAGATGAAGGGGCTGAGGACATATGATTGGAGTCAAACTTGATATCTAAAGTGATCCGACCTCATTCCTTGGTGGGGTTCACAGTGGACCCATGCACAATTTTTTTATTTTGCCCTTTTTTTTTGCTTCCTAAACTCCATTTTTTTTACGTTTTGAACCATTTATCTTCTCTTGGAATTTCAAACTTGCTTTTATCAAAATTTTCACTTGTGAAAATCATTTTCCTTGATTTTTTAAGTTATGGATTTCTTTAATTTTTTGTGGAATCTATTTTCCACGTTCTTTGGGGAATCTTTTGTTCTCTTATTTTTCTTTGAAGACTCTTGCTTGTCTACATAAGATATGGTAAGTTTGTTTACATTCCTTTTACCATATGAGATGTTTTCTAGTATAACGTTTCATATATTACAAGTTTGTTTGTTTTTTGAGGATTTTATCAAAAAATTTATATAAAGGGTCTCCCAAATCATAAATCTCACCCAAGTTGTGGGTGTCCTGGAGTGACTACTTTGGTAATTTTTTTACACCTAATTGGGGAGCGGCGAATTCCTTGCAAATTTTTTCAGTTATTATACATACACATGAGAAAGTGCACACGAGATGCCCACAGCTAATGTGGAGAGGACAATTGTGCAATCTGCAATGGGTTTGAAAAGTTAACTCAAGTTCAACACCGATTGCCTAACCACACACAACATCAGTCCCTAATCCAAGACAACACACGGGTAAAACTGAAGGGCATTTCAAACAAACAAAAAACCTATCCCTCAGCCCAAGCTCATCTTCAACCCAGTTTTAAACAAAAATCCCCTGTCCCTCATTCATTTGGTTCATCTCCCATGGCAAGAGTGGAGTTCCACATCCATTCTTCATCTCTTACGGGCCAGTGGATCTCCATCTCTGATCTACACAGCCGTGGCAAGATGACTCTGATGCCCATCTCTAAAGAGGGTTTTCTCCACAACAAAGGCCCTATCCATATCCGTCCTTCATCAACCACGGCAAAGAGGGCGCTTGGGCCGAAAGCCAAGGCTGGCTCAACACAATTTGAGGCCTAAAGCGACAATCTAAATGAGGCATTTTTTTATTTTTAATATTATTATAATATTTTATTTAATTTTTTTTCATTTTTTGTAATGCGATATTACTATTTAAGTTTTTACATTCAAATTGTGCTAACATATTTTTTTTTCAATTGATATTGTGGCTAATCTACTTAATCTTTTTTGTGATATTGTTGATCTAAATTAGAATTTTATCAATTTTAATTTTAAAAAACATCTTTCTATAAAAGCAACTGTTACAGGTATTGCCAATATTTTTTTAGTGGACATATTTAATATTTATAAATTATAACTAATAATATTTACAAATAAAACAAACACTGGCTATAATAAACATATAATATGAGCTTGTAATTAATTTTTTTTTTAAAAAGCATAGAACCACAGAAGCTAATTTAGTGATTTATTAGCAATGGCCACAAGTATTATAGATGCGATTACTTTTGAATTGGACACAGCGTCTTCAATATGAAAAAAAAAAAGATTATATTTGAAGTTGTCTTCTAAAGATTTCACGTAGCATAGATATAGAGGAAAATTTATGTAAACTGGAGGATTTTTTAAATGAAAAATGATTTCTTGCTTGTTGTAATTTTAGGAGTTTTTTTTTCTTTTAATGGCAATATTTTCTCAATGATGAAAGTGGTCTTTAATTCTTTTTTTGAAATATGAAAGGATAATACTTGTTTTTTCTAGAATGTAAAAAGATGATAGTTGCTTTAATTACTTTTATGAGGCCTTATCCTTTACGAGAAACCAAACAATGACAATTGTTTTTTTTTTTTTAATTTGAAACGATTAAAGTTGTTACAATTACTGTTTTGAGGCCTTATTTTTTTTATTGAAAAAAAAAGATAGGATTTACATTTTAAGGGGTCTTATTTTTTGGGGCCTAAAGCAAAGGCCCCCAATGGTCGAGCCACCCTTGCTGAAAACTCCACCGGCATTTATTTGAAGAAACTTCTGGTGGTTACTCTTTTTTTTTTTTTTTTTTGCATTGTGTTTCTTTTGTTTTGTTTTATTTTTGCAATCCACCTGTTTCATTCCATCATTACTTTTTTTGTTGGCATTGTGTTTGACGAAATTTCATTTCTGTGGTTTTGATTGGTTTTTTGTTTTTTTTTTCTTTTTTTATCGTGGATTCTCTGATATGTGGTTTGCTTTTTTTTTTCTTATTCTTATTTTTATTGTGGCTTCTCTGATATGCAAGCCGTGGTTTTCATTGTTTTCATTGTTTTTTTTATCTTATTGTGGCTTCCTTTGTTTTTATTTTTATTTTTATTTTTATTTTTGTTTTTTCTTTTCTTTTCTTATTGTGGTGTCTTTGATATGTGGTTTTTTTGTGTCTTTTTTTTATTCTTATTGCGGCTTCTCTAATATGCGGTTTAAGGTGTGGTTTTTTTTTTTTGCCTTTTTCGTTTTTTAATCTTCTCGTGGCTTCTCTTATATGCAGTTCAAGCTGTGGTTTTTATTGTTTTAACAATGGTTTTTTTTTTCTTTTGTTATTGTGGTTTCTTTGGTTTTTATGTTCTGTTCACTTTCAAGATTATGTTCTATTAATTTTTTTTATTTAGATTACTACATTGTCTTTTGGTATGAACATAATGGAGCATTTATTTAGAAAAGGTTATAATCAAGTTCTGTCTTTTTTCTCTGATCATATTGGAAATAAATGTGTCAATTTGGTGACATGGGATAAATTTATCATTTTATATGCCAGCCTGCATATAAAGAAATGCCTCTATCACCTATAGTATCACATTCATGAGCATGCTAATAGTCCCTGCTCAATTTGTTTTGATTGTACTATGGATTAGTGGATTGGGTGCCTACTTGGAATTGGATGAAGATTTCAACACCTTCTTAATTATTATTTCTCTCCATGCCCCTGTATCACTACTATTAGCTACCGGCTTGTAGGACCTCCTTAAGACTCCTCCATATGCCCATCATGTCCTGCTAATTTCAGCACCCGTTGAATTATACTAGTCACTGAATGTTGCTGCTGCTGAATCAGGGGTTGGAATGTGGTAGCTGCACTCCCACCTTGCTTAACTTCCACAAATACACAAATTGGATTTGTGGCAGTGGATAAGTATGAAAAGTTGTAAATATAGGATAATTCATTTTTGACAAGCGACATTTTTCACTGTCCTACAAAACCTGATTTCCCACCACTGCGGATGAGCTAAACTCTCTAAGGGCTTCCCACAAGTCATCATAAAATCCCAATCTTCTGCTTAGTGGAATTTGAGTTTGTCTCAACTAGGCCATGAAATCTTTTTCTTCTTTTAGGCAAGTTCCTGTAAAGGACAAATTAAATTATAGTTTGTAGAACGGTGCTCCACACATTCAAACAATAGAGAAGAAGATTAAATGGAAGGGAAATGCAATCAAATTTACTAACTCCATGGGAAAAACCAGAGAGATATCAAGGAGGAGGCATTACATTCAAGTTTTAATAGCCTATACATCAGTACGCTTAATACATCGGTACATATGCAACTGGATATGTTACATTTGAAATAGCAAAATAATCATAAGCATAGCATACATGGCCAAAATAATTGTCACCAGTGCCCTAAAGATAGAGTCTCCATTTTCCAACGGTCAACACCATCCAACCTAAATTCAACGCTCGACGAAGTCGTGACTACATGACCAAAATGGAACAATTGAGTACTTTGTTCCATGACAACCTGATTATTTGTTGTCTATGTGTACTCATCACACCAATCAATCCCAGTTCTTACAAGCCTGTTTTGTTGACAAACAATCATAATAAAGTTCTAGCATTTAAAATTATAAAAATATAAACACACAATAAAATATTACGAACAAGTAAATTACTAACCAACTTACCATTAGTTGTAAACAAGAGTAATAGTATCTACCATTATTATTGGTTGACCTTGATATCTTCACTACACAAGTGCCCATCCCACATAAACATGGACGCTTAAGCCACGACGAATTACTAATAGATGAATGCGATACCATTATTGACAGCGGCATTTCTTTACCTGCAAGCTGGCATATAAAATGATAAATTCATTCCATATCACCAAATTTGACACATTTATTTCCAATATGATCACAATAGAAGGATAGAACTTGATTATAGCCTTTTCTGAATAAATGCTCCATTATGTTTATACCAAAAGATATTACAGTAATCCAAATAAAAAAAAGTTAACAGAACATAAACTTTTAAGTGAACAGAACATGAAAACAAGAGAAACCACAATAAGAGAAGAAAAGAAAAACCATTGTTAAAACAATAAAAACCACAGCTTGAACCACATATCAGAGAAGCCACAATAAAAAAACAAAACAAAAAAAAACCCACACTTTGAGCTACATATTAGAGAAGCCACAATAAGAATAAGAAAAAGAAAGAAAGAAAGAAAAAATGACAGCAAAAACCACATATCAAAGACGCCACAATTACAAAAGGAAAAAAACCAAAAAAACAATAAAACCCAAAAAAACCACAATAAGAAAAAAATAAAAAAATAAAAACCACAGCTTGCATATCAGAGAAGTCACAATAAGAAAAAAAAACAAAAGATATTTAAAAAATTACACCTTGAACCATGTCACAACCCGAGTCCAGAAATCAGGGGTTAGTAAAAACCTAACCAGTGACACACATACTCCCGTGCATGTATACATAAACATGGTCCAAGTGTACACACACAAGGGATCATTCACACGTGCAAATAAAGTGTACGTGGAAACTATACGCATCATTGCATAACACAAGGATATACAGAGATGTACATCAAAATAGGAGATAATAGTCACAAGGTCAAAATACATGGATGACCCAAAACCTTGAGTACAATGTCAATATAAGTCCCCACGTATTCAAAAGACTAAAGTGATGTAAACCACTCTTGGAGGAATGGATCAAGTCCACTCCTCTAGCCTGGATGGGGCCTCGCGTGCCTCTTCTGAACTCTGGTTGACCGACGAAGGGTCGGGAGAGGGATTTGAGCTTGCAACACCAAGAACAACTAATAAGTACAACGGCTTAGTAAAGTATAAGCAACAATAAGTTAACACACGTCGTGTCTATCAATTATCAGAATAATTAACATGTAAAGATCTACAACGGTCATGTTCATTTACTAGGCAAGTCGTGCATATGAATGAGCATGTGATCAGAATCATAAATACATGTACTGTCAAAGTGGCTACTACATTTGTCATATTCTCCCTTTCAAGAGCAATCGGTACGAGAACACCATCGACCGGGCTTAGGTATGAATGGGTATCTAGTTCCCGGGGTCCGGAATCCCAAAATGGTAGCACTCTGCAAAGGCAGAACAATCAATGCTATAGTCAACCCCGTCGGGTATCCTGAGGCATAGGCTAAGTTGCGCCAAATATACAAGATTAGTCAACTCATGTGATACACGTCAATCAGTGTCCGTGTCAATCGGTCAAACAATATCATGTCATATCATGACAAGCAATACAGTAGTCCGTGCATCATACTAAGATCAAGTGTGAACTCAAGGCTTGCAATAGCTTTACGATAGTTCCCAACAATGCAAAGACAAGAACATAGAGTCAGCAGTTTCTGCCCAGGATATACCATGGACAAAGCCCTCGGGGATTAACCAATCGTTGCCCCAGCACAGAACGCGTACCACGTGATTAGGAAGGCAAAACCGAAATCAGTATGCAATACAAATCAGATTTACCTTGAAGAGTCAAGGTTGTTAACGAGCCAACCCTAACCTAGATATCTAGTATTTCTAGCCGTGCATGCTGATGTAGTTTTAAGTTATTTGATACACAGTTGTCCACATGAGGTGTGTTGCACTGTATTGAGAAGATGTATCGAAGTCCCTTAAACCAACACCCATGAGAAGGTGCTTAACAGTTGGACAACACACGTGAATGAATCACAGCCCTAACGACCATTCATGCGATATTTACATTCCATTAGGCGAGTCGGGTTACCTACATTCTAACTCGAAGGCTCTACAAAGTCTCGATATAGCCTATCCATTTTAATTCCTTTCTCAATGGATATACAGCTTAGCCCTGGTTTGTTCTACGACTCAGCCACGACGAGGTTACGACTTAGCCATAGAACACTTCACGGCTTAGCCGTGGCTGGACCGTAGAAGAGTAGCAAAATGCCAACGTTTAGTTATTTCAGATTGTAACCATATATTGATCTACGGCTAGGGTTACTGTTTAGTTGTAGTACAACTTACGGCTCAACCGTAGTACAGTTTATGGCTTAGCCGTGACTACACTGCGTCGATTTCCTGAACCTGTTACAGAATGACTGAAACGGGAATTTCTGAGACTCAAGAGAACAATCATAACATTTATGGTATAAGAGGGTTGTATATCAATATTTTATGCAAGAAGAACAAGACTATACACAATCAAAGCAATACCAACAAGTGTTAAATCAAATTGTGCTTATACTTGTCTCAAATGGATTCCCACATACATGTCGTTGTCCTTAGGCTCAATCCGCTGTCCAAACACAATTTTACTAGTTAAACACGCAAGAAACAAAATAAACGTCAAGTACATGTACAGTGACTAATGAAATAAGAAGAAGAAACGTGAGAAACATAGCGAAAACACAAGATATACCTTAGAATTCACAAGAAGATGATGAGTGCACAACTCCCTTCCTTGGCTTGATCAAGAAATAAATGGAAAAAGAATAAAGAAAGAAGAACGCGAGAGAGAGAGAGAGAGAGAGACGTTGAAGAAGGATGGAAGAGAAGAGGCGGTGGTTGGCTTAATAAGATAAAGATGAACGATTTTTCAAGAAAGTCCAAGCGTTTACACAAATTACAATTTGAGTCAAATACACAAATTACAGTTCGAGTCAAATAACGATCCAACGGAAGCAAACGAAGTTATTTATGTACGAGTCAGTTACAAAAATTGACGAGCTCGATGAAATATACATGTTGACATCAAGATGATGTAAAACTGACGACGTCCGACAAAATTGAAAATTACAAAAAAAGGGCTCAATTCTACCTAAACCCGGGTCAAACTCAATTCAACTACCTATCCATTACCCAAAGCAAACAAAAAACAAAACCAAAACACCCTTAACAACTAATTCGCTATTAATTAGGCACTAATTCGGATTAAGTTGGATCGGAGTATTACAAACCGCATATTAGAGAAGCCACGATAAGAATAAGAAAAAAAAAACGACAGCAAAAAACCACATATCAGAGAAGTCACAATAAGAAAATAAAACAAAAACAAAAAAAAAAAAACAATCAAGACCACATAATCGTAATTTCAATAAACACAATGCCAAAAAAAAAAGTAACGATCGAATGAAACAAGTGGATTGCAAAAATAAAACCACAAAAAAAGCAAGAAGTAAGCACCAGAAGCTTCTTCAGAGAAATCCCAGTGGAGCTCTTTGGCCCAAGTGTCCTCTTGCCATGGTCGATGAAGGACAGATATGGGGAGGGCCCCTGTTGTGGAGAAAACCCTCTTTAGAGATGGGCACCAAAGTCCTCTTTGTCACAGTTGTGTAGATCAGAGATGGAGATCAACTGGCTAGCGAGAGATAAAAAGTGTAGGTGGAACTCCACTCTTGCCGTAGGAGATGAACCAGAGGAGGAATGTAGGGACAGGAGATTTTTGTTGAAACAGGGTTGAAGATGAATTTGGGACGGGAGATAGCTTTTTTGTTTATTTGACATGCCCTATAATTTTACCCGTGTGCTGTCTTGGGTTAGGGATTGGTGTTTTGTGTGGTTAGGCAACTCGAGTTGAACTTGAGTTAACTTTGCAAACCCATGATTGCACAGCTGCCCTCTCCACGTCAGCTGTGTGTATCTCGTGTGCACTTTCTTGTGCGTACATATAATAACTGAGGTTTTTTACACCAGTGGTGAATTTGCTACTCTCTAATTTCCTTTATAATGCTTTTTATCTTCTTCCTTCATTATGCAATATTGACCCCCTGCCACCACTAATTGACATCTTCCAAGTGTATAGCCAATTGCAAATTTGCAATTAGAGCATGTTCGAATGTAGTGCAGTTGCCCATCATACACCATCAATCATCGGCATATCCAAATAGCCAAAGGATGTTTATGTTTTCAAATTGAACGTGAGCGCATGATCTTCATGAGAGCATCGCCAATCCAAGAATTTGCTGCAATAAATTGAGATTTGGTCTAGCCTACCCCTGCAGCGATCGGAAGGGGCTTCCGATGCACAATCAAGCAGTTGCCATCCCTTCTTATCTAATGAGCAGATCTGGAATTCATAGGATGCAGCATCCATGTTAAGGTGAACTTCAATCCTATGTGCCATCACAATCTTGTATAAAGCTACATTGTCATTATTGTAACTTGGAATTGATGGTTCTGGGGTTGTTTTCATAGGCGAGTTCATAGAGGGAAAAGCTCAATTTAATTGGCTTTGGTAGACACACGTTCTCTTTGGTCCATTGATTTGAGATGTAAAACTCATCGAGTTCATCCATACCTTGGATGAAAATGGATGGAGAAGAGTGATCCATTGCATGAGTCCAAAATCTTGTCGATGTAAGGTCTTTATGTGGAAAACCAATAGAGAAATCAAGCTCTGAAATCAACATTTCTCTTTGGGCTTTTTCACAATGCAAATTTGCTGCTCTTTAATTAAGTGCAAAAAAATTACAAAAGTGATTATGTGTGACTACGTCGGGGCACCCGCAATTTGAGTGAAGTTTATGGTTTGGGGGACCCTTTAAATGAATTTTTTTGGTAAAATGCTATTATTATTATTATTATTTATAAATTTAATCAAGCATATCAAATGGCCCGTTTTTAAAAATGGGTCTAATCCAAATGAAGGAATACCTGATTGAATAAACTCTATTTGCAACGGGCAAGAGTGTTTGAACAGGGCCCTAGAATCTTTGAAATCTCCATTGATTCGTTGAAGATAAGCACCAATCCAGGGTGTGACTTTTCGACACATTGAAAGTACGAGTCAGAGATTCCTCGACACCATCGCCATGATATCCAACACAAATTGGATTGTACTACCCCAGACTCACTCTATATTTGTTTTATTAACTACATAGAAATTTCGCTTTTGTTTAACTTATCCCTTCATTTTCGAATTACTTGCATGTAAGTTCGAATCATTTAGACACGACCAATTTGAATATGGGTATTAAATCTGAATGGAGCAAAATTTCTCCTGTGGGTTGGACAAAGCAGGGTTAGCAACTTTGGGATATTTGAATATCAAAATTCAAAGGAGAGAGTCCCTGATTAATTCCAAGAAAAGGTTCAAAAGAAGAAATTTGCTTTGTGCATGTGATATGCCATTTCTGTAAAGCCCCATGTAGTGTCCGGCATAAGATTTTTGTTTGAGGGGTAGATAATGGACATGATATTATTTTATTAATTATTTCATTATTTGGACTGGGGAGACCCGCATGAGAGTTTTTTTTTTATATAGGGCATGGGCTATCTATCCCATTGGCCCTTTCGTGCTTTTTCGAGGTCCACTGGGCAGAGTATTCCAGGGGACATTATCTCGGTCTGCCCCAGCATCACCAACTTATTCAATTGGGTACCAACCCCAACTTACTCAATTGACCCCCACCCCCACCCCCACCCCCACCCCAGCTAACGTTTAATCTCTGGGTCTCTTTAACATGCAGACTCTCTCCCTATGTGTGTGCTATCATATCTCAGCCCGTTGGCCCAACGCTACTTGATCAAAAGGCATTGGATCAAGTGGTCCCTAAAATTATATTCATTACTCTCTCTCTCTCTCTCTCTCTCTCTCTCTCCACCTTATCAACTTGGATGATCACCGTGCGAAATGGCATTTAAGTTATTATAAAAAAAACTCAGCCATTGATGCAAGAGTGGCCCACCAAGAGATTAGGATGTTGGTGGGCCCATGCTTTGCACGTGGGGAGGGAAGAATCCGCACGTGACAAGCAAAGGAAATTAGAAATAAATGGAGGAATAGAGGTCTCCTTCCCTTTTTAAGAAGGCAGAGAGAAGAGGGAAGAGAGGGAGAGAGAAAAGAAGAGAGAGAGAGAGAGAGAGAGGTGGTGCCGAGGACCAAAAATGTCTGGAGGAATCGCGCGTGGACGACTGGCGGAGGAGCGCAAGGCCTGGCGTAAGAATCATCCTCATGTCTGTACTCTTCTCCCTCCTCCATCTCCTACTTCTTTCTTTTTGTTACTGTAATATGAAGAGCCCGTGATCTTGTTATTGTTTTTAGGGTTTTGTGGCTAAGCCAGAGACGCTTGGTGATGGTTCTGTCAATTTGATGGTCTGGAACTGCACAATCCCTGGCAAGCAAGGGGTAATTCTCCCTTCTAAATCCAGCCCTCTTTTGTGTTTTTTTCATAGATATGTAGGTGGTTTCCATAGATCCACTATGTGGATTAGTTTGGGGTTTCTTTGTTTTGTAACATTTGGATCTTCATTCTATCCTCACTTTTTCTGATGCTGTTGTTATTCTTGATTTGGGAAGGGCTTGGGGGCATGGGGCTGATATTTGAAGACGTGGTAAGACTGCATATGTTTGGATTTTGTAGTGTTGTGCTGTTGGGTGTGTCATGTGAGGTGCTTTTTTGTTTATTCATGTGGAGCTTTGTGATCACTGAACTTGGATTTTTTCATTTTTTTTTTGGGTGATCTTTAATACTTATTTATGATCAATGAACTGTTTGTCTTTGGGCATTGTTACAGCTTTTTTAGTTTGTTTTTCAAAGGGAAAAGGATCTCTAGAAATGGGACTTTTCTCTCAAAGGGAGTGCAAAGTATTGGGAAGAGGAATGGAGAATGGTTGGCTGTAGCAAAGCATTTTCTGAAAATTGGACTATTGACTCCACCCTTTATCATGCCAAAGTGAATCCGGGGGAGGGTGGTAGGCAGGGCCCATGAAGAATTTGTTCTCGATAGAGGTGCATCGAGCGAACCCCAAGGGTGTGGGTGAGGGTGCAGATTTTTTGTTCTATTGCTGTAAGGGAAGGTGTCTGCAGCGGCAGACAATCTAAGAAGAAGAGGCATGTTTTTTTGGATGTTTGTTTGCTTTCTGGAAAGTATGGGGAAATAGTAGATCATATCTTTCTTCGTTTGGATTTCTCTTGTGGTGTTGTTTCATTGCTATGAGTGGGGTCATTGGGTGTGGTGCTTTCCATCGTCGTTGAAGGGTCTTGTTTGAAGCTTGGAGGAGGTGCCCTTTTCTTATAATAGTTTGATTTGTGGAATCTTATTCCCTTTGTTATTTTATGGTTAGTGTGGTAAGAAAGGAATAACCCAATCTTTGGAGGTGCATTGACATCAGTTGAAAATCTTCTCCCTGTAGTGATGGCCAATATATATATATTTCTTTTTCTAAGTATGAGTTTGGTAGTGTTCTCTATGATGCATAGATTCTTCAAAATGTGCAATGCATCGTATCGTATCTAATACTTTACTTTTATATGTAAACTTCTTGTCCTTGCCATGTCCCTTACTCCCCTGCCTTATCCATACCATATCTGGGCATTATATAGTTTTTTAATTGATGGCATTTTAGGTAATTGGGAGGCTTTTTTAAGTGTAAGGCACTCTAAGGTGAAAGAACTGTCTAGGTGGCTGCCTGCTTTGGATGGTGTCCTCATGTTTTAATGTGGATGGTTCAACTAGGGGAAAGCCAAGGCTTGTCGGTATTGGTGGTATCCTTCGGAATAGTCACGGGGTGGTTGTGTTTTTGTTGTTATATATATGTTGTGATTATGGACTCCAATGAGGCGGAGGGGTTGGCTATCCTACAATACAATCTCTTTGCTTGTTCATGCCGTTCTCTCATCTTAGGTTGTTTGTTGGGTGCAATTTGTCAAATGTCATTTCTTGGGTTACTTCTCCACGGTCTTTTCCTTGGCAATTTCAATTCTTCTCCAATGAGATTAAGTATTTATCTTCTTTTTTACGAGTAGAACAGTTGGCTAATTCGTTTGTGTACTCTTTGGCCAAACAAGGGGTGGACAAATTGTCTCCATTGGTTGTTAGTTCTATGTAATGTTGGTTTGTCCCTTTGGTATAATGTTGTTATACCATTGGGCCTCATTGCTTTTTTGTTTCATGTTCCTTTGTCGTCCTTTCTTTTTTGAGTGAAATATTTTTTAACTGAAAATTTTTTCCTCCCAAGTGCACCTCATTAAGTATTCTGCAAGTCACTGTGTGCACTTGCATTGCATGTATGATCCACACTATTGTTTCCTTTCAATCTGTATGATATTTTCTAAATATCGGCTGATGACACTTCAAACCCAAAAAACATGTGGATGTTTGCAAAGCTTAGTTGTAGTCAAGATGGGACACAATTTTAAATTTGGAGAGAGAGAGAGCTTGTGCAAGTGTGCGCTTTGAGTCCGGGCAGTGTCTTGTCGTTTTTTGGAGGGGTGGTTTTAACCATTTAAGTAGTTAGTTTGCCGCCATGGTTAAAATCGCGCTCTCGGCCTACCCCAAAAATCGAAAACAGTTGAGATCGTCGCGGCATGAATTCTTTTACTCTAAAAAAATTGAAATAATATCGAAAAAAATACAGAATATTGTAAAATGTCAGAAAACAATATTTTTATCCATTAGTAACAACTTTATGGCAAAATATCAGTCCCTCTAAGTCAACCTTTTGTATCGCAGTCTTTTGTGGAAATGTTAAATATACCTAGTATTAAAGTTTGATCTTAAAGTTTGATCTTTGTGTCTTATCTTTATAAGTTATAAATTCATTAAATTAGTTTATATCTAAAATCTTATCTAAAATCTAATCCATTAACAATAACTATGACCTTTTGTATCCATTTTGAAAAAAATTTCACTCCAATTGGAATTGGCTTACAGTTGAATTGGTCATGTTAAATGATCAAAAGCACTTCATTAGGACGAAGCAAATTATTGGATTGACCACACTTGATTTTTATTAAAATTTTGTCTACATTTGTACAAGTAATCGTTATAGAAGGGCATATTGAGATTATCGGCACTTTTTCCCCAAAATTGATCAATTTGACCGTGGGTCACATGTTTTTACAATGAAACTTTTCAAGTGCATTTATAAGAGAGAGCCCATTATTTTGAGCATGATAGATTTTCTATAGGTGGGCCCATTGTGGATCCCCAAAGACCATCATTATCTTAAGTTACATACAAGTATGTAACTGAAAAAAAAAAAATAAAAATAATAAAACACGTAAAAGGGCATTTGCCCCAAAAAGGCCTCATTTTCCTTTATGGATTTTGATTTCTGAAACAAAAATAGAAAGCCGAAGAGGGAAAATAAAGAAAAAAATGAGAGGGAAAGGGAAAGGAGGAGGAGGAAGGAGGAAGTAGGAAGAAAAAAAAGGGTTAGGAGGAGGAAGACAGAAGAGGGCGATGGCTTTCCCAGACCCCAGTGTTCGGCAGCAATGGAGGAGGAAAAGAGCAACACACCGACATACAGCAACTCCCAGTCCATGTAGGCATTTGAAATCAAACCCATCCAATCCAACAACACCATCAACCAAAATAAATCTGTAAAGTCCATACCCATCCAGCCTATCATCATCCTTTAGAGATATGAATGGGCATTTCACAAAATACTTCTAACATCATGGATTCAACGGGAACAGTGAAGATCATTGAAAATAATGAATATTTCACTTGCCTTAGAAGAGGATTGATGAAGGAAAGATGACCCTAGATCTCCCTTGTGCATGCCCACAAAATCCAAACGGAGAAGATGAAGAAGAAGGGGAAGAAAGAGATGAATCGCAGTTGCACGCCTTGACTTGGGCTTAAGCCTTGGCTGATCAAGAGAAGGGAAGGTGGGAAAGAAAGAGCACTGTAGAGATGGGGGAAGAGGAATTTTCCCTGCAACCTGCATGTTCTCTATGTTTTTTTTTCCCATTATTTTCAATTATTCAGATGAGAAAAGGATTGGGGAAGAAAGCTCTCTTGGTCCGTATCGGTTGATATGTTGGATTCGACCGATATTCTCAAGGTGTTGGCCGATGTTTTCTAATAGATTGGCAATTTTTTACATAATGGAGTCCGATACGGGTTCACATTAAATTATCAGAATAGCATGGGCCGATACCGGTACGTATCGGCCGATAGTTTAAATCATGTTTGCTGCACCTTTATTGCCTAGGCATTTTGGGTGTATTCGTTAGCAACTTGAGAGTCCCTAGTTACATGGTAGTAGAATCGACTGCACAAGATGGGATGGATTTGTACTACTATTGCTTCTTCATTGCTTCTTTCTCTTTCTCTTCTTCTTCCTTCTCTTTCATTCCCTACTCCCTTTCTCTCTCCCATTTCCGAGTCAGTGTTGATGGGAAATGAAATGAAAGGGCAAGAGCCCTTTTCTACTTTTATGTTTTTCTTCTTTTTACTGTTTTGGTCCATACTAACTTTTCTGTTTTTTTTTTTTTTGGGTCAAATAGAAAATTTGTAAGCTCCATAATTGGCCCACCTATTATAAATCTAGATTGCTCAAAATAAATGGCCCACTTCTTTATTGAGCCTGGCCGAATTTCATCCAAATCAATGTGGTTGTACTGCCCTACTATCAAATTTTTATATGCAGTCGTGGGGGCCATTTAGTAGGGCCCACTTGTAAAAATGAAAATTGTGAAAAATAAATGCTCCCTCTTGATATGGACCCTCAACAGATTAAATTAAATTAAAATTGGGCCCATTATAAGGTTAGTCACTTCACGTGGGTAAAATATTACAAATCAAGTATTTTATAATAGTCAATCTAATGATGGCCCAGTTTCTTTAAGTATCTGTACTTCATTTCTTCTTTTTTCCCTCTTTACTTGTAATCTTGTATCCCTTTTTAAAAGGGCTCACTTATGATAAAACTAAATCACTCTAAACAAATGTACTTTATTAGGTCCTTAACAGATTTTATTCCAAGAGTTGGCCCAACATGCTATTTTTTACTTGTAAAAGACGGGGATAAAATATTAAAAAAAATCAATGGAAAAAATTAAACAATGATACATAATGTTATAACTTAGGGGGACCCTTATTATCCTTTAAAGAGTTTATTAATGGAAAAAAGCATTGTTTTCTAGCATTTTATAATGTTTTTGATCTAGGAAGTACAGACACGCACCTAGGGTCCTTGTGTCCGACAAGCCACGAAACGTGTTTGTTATTATTATTATTTTTTAAATTTGGACATGACAGGGACATGGCGGGGTTATTTTAAATTTTAAAATCCCTCTTGTGCAAGGATGCAAATAGCGGTTGCGGCGGGCGTAACGGCCCGTCGCCAAAACGATACGTAGCGGGCAATAAGTAGCGGGCAATACGTAGCGCCGTGAATTAAAAAAGTCTTCAAAAAAATCCGAAAAAATTCCAGAAAATCCAGAATATTGGAAAATGATGGAATATGTATTTGTTTTACAAAAGCAACTAGTATATGAGTATGTAGCGGTTCCCTCATTGCATTAGATCCTGTATCGCTGTATCAATAGAAAAGAATATGAATAATCAATGTTTTTCATATGGAATCATGTTGTTTAGTTATGTCAACTTAAATAGTAACTTAAGGCTTAAACAAAAAATGTTATAAACAAATTTCATCAATATTCATTCAAGAATGAAAGATAAACTACGTTCAAACTTTATAAAAAAACAATATACTAATCTACTTAAAGAGCAAAAACTTTGTAATGGAGGAATACCTTGCTGATTAGCTCTAATCTAATACCAAAGGGAATGTCTTCCAGGAATCACATTGCTATCAGTGTCATCATCTTCATCATCATTTGTTGTGTTTGTGCCCCTATTTTATTGCACATTCTCCTCAAATTGAATTTGATATTGGTGAGCATTGGGATCTTGCATTGCAAAGAAGAAATCAAAGGAGCTTGGAGGAGGTGGATATCTATATTGAGGTTGACTATCATCATAGTCACCATATGAGTAAGACCCTGAAGCCGAAGATTGTTCTTCTTCTTGTTGCACATGACCATACTGATAATATTGTGATGGTTCATGAGGATACGGCCTTGTACTCTGAATGTGGAAATGGAACATTATAAATAGGGTTTGAAGATGCTGTTTGTTCCCCTCCTACATTTCCACTTCCACCCACATTCCCTTGCTCATCTATGTCTGCGGCTGATGACACTTTCCGTTGCCTTTGATAAGTACGTTGTGGAGCCATTCTTGATTGTTCGGGAAACTCATCTATGGTCTCAACAGGAATGGCATTTTCTTCATCATATTGATAAGACTCAGCAGTGCCACTTGTCCCGCTGTCTCCTCCGTCCTAAGAAGCATGGACACTTTTAGGATAGTGACGTGTCCGTGTTGGACACATGTCGGACATCGACACTCCTAGGACACTCTCGGACACATGTCCGATACTATTTACCCGTGTCCATAATTAAGAATTAAAAATCTTAATTTCGGCACTTGTTTGACACTCTTTTTGCAACGTGTCCCACAATTCCTAGCCCGTGTCTATGACTAAAAAATAAACATGTTGCTCATATCTCTTGGACATTTTGTTAACATGTGGTTATTAAAACTTATGAACTTAATATATAATAATTTTATACCATGGTAAAATATATGATTGTAAATATCAATCATATCACAAGCAAAAGACAAATAAATATTTCACTAAAGAATAGGCCTCAAGATTAGCTTCTTTTTTGCTTTTTGTAATTTTTTTTTTAGGGAGGGGAAAGAGATGATCCACCCTTTTCTTTATATGGATTTTATGGAACTATGGATATTTCATGTTTAATGATTATGAATTATGTTTTAGTGTTATATTGATAATTGATAATTTGATATGTTTGTTAGTTGGTACTTGAATTTTTATTTTTTGATTGCTAAATTGATTTAAAAAGTTAAAATGATATTATTTTTTAGTAGATGATTATATATATAAATTAATATATATTATTAACGTGTCCCCGACGTGTCTGTGTCCTACTTTTTTGAGAAATGCCGTGTCGGCGTGTCCGTGTTGTGTCGTATCCGTGTCCTGTGTCCGTGTCCATGCTTCTTAGCCTCCATCTCCTCCATCTCCTCCAGGACCTCCACCATAGCTACTGGAAGAAGCAATAGTAGAACTACTATCTTCAGAAGATGATATAATATGAGCTGGTTTCTTCCCTTTAGATGTTACACTTGCACTTCCACTACTTCTTTCTCCCTGAGGAGGTGGCTGTCCCCCTGACATTTGTACATCTTCAGCAATTAAACGTTGTACTTCTCGTTGAAAGCCCGGATCTGAATCTAACAATAGATCTTCAGTCTCGGCTATCCATGGAAGTAAGGGATCATTGTATCTGAATATGTGATCCAAATTAATTGGACAATAAGTAGGATCATCTCTTGCCTTTCTCTCTCTATTTCTATTCTTCAACTTGAGATTGTAATGGCAGTATACCAATTTGTTGAATTTTCTCATGGTTATCCGATTCCTGGGCTTCGTATGGATCATGGAGAAAGTGCTCCAATTCCTTTCACAATTTGATGATGTTGTTGTTTGACTAAGGATGCGAATGGTTGCTCTCCTTAGATGTGGAGTACTCTCTCCAAAACTCTCCCACCAATTAGCTGGAATACAAAAAAAGAAAAAAAATTAGACATCTTTAAATCGTAGAAAGTTCCTTTTCTATGTATTGTCAATTGCGTATAAGTATAACTACCGGGTGAACATTTTCCAATTGCTCGATGTACAAAAGGGTCAGCGAAAGTTCCTCTTTTATGTGTATAAGTAGAAATCTACAATGCAAAAAATTAGAAATAAATAAGTACACCATATCAATACAATTATCTAAAATATATTTAAAAGATTAAATAAATTTCTTAATTAGCTTACCTCTTGTATAGCTTCGATATGATCATCTTCACTCAAAATTCTTTTCAACACTGTCCTTAATCCTACTCGCAATTCCGTATCTATTGCTTTAGTGTGGTGTGAGGCATTACGATAGTAGAATTCTGGATTTAAAAAATAACCTGCAGCATGCAATGGATGGTGCAGCTGATCGTTCCATCGGGCATCAATAATTTTTATATAATCATCATGATATCGGTAATTTTCTATAATGGCTTGCTTTGCTCGATCAATTGCTTCATAAATGTACCCCATTGTTGGCTTTTCATCAGCATCTACGAGCCGCAACACTTTCACTAAAGGTTCATATGCCTTTAATATGTTCTCTACTTTGGCCCAAAATTTATTATCCCTCATTAAAATTGGGATGTCAAACTCCAGACCATGTGTTGCTTTGCCCCATTTCGAACGAAGCCATTCTTTTGATGAAAACATCTGAATTAGCTCCGTTCTCCAACGTACTAGGCTTTCCATAGCAATAAAATGGGTAGCAAATTTAGTGGATGCCGGACACACTAAGACATGGTTGTTTGTGAATCTCTTCATCAAGTTTAAGAGCCATGAATGGTCGTATATGAACCTTGTAATGCCTCTGCATGCCTTGATTGCAACGGCCACATTCTTTTTCTTTCCAATATCCTCCATTATAAGGTCAATGCAGTGTGCTGCACATGGGGTCTAAAATAAATGTGTCCTCTTTTCCATTAAAAGAAGACCAGCCTTCTTAAAATTAGCTCCATTGTCTGTCACAATTTGGACAATGTTCTCCTCTCCAACACTTTTTACAACTTTATCCATAAGCCTATAAATATAATCTGCTGTCTGTTTCTCTTCAGATGCATCAACGGACTTCACAAAGACGGTCCCAGTGACATTATACACCAAAAAGTTAATTAATTGTGTCTAGGTGCCACTTGTCCACCTGTCACACATAATAGTGACTCCATTTTGCCCCCACATGGGCCTAAATGTCTTTACCCAAGCCTTTATTTCTTTATACTCTTCTTCAAGGTACTTGGTGCCCACATCATACACGGATGGCGACGTAATACCCCGCCCAACTTGAGCCGTAACATCAAGAACTGTCTGAAAATAAGGAGAATCAATTGCGGTCGGGGGTATATTCTTATGAATTAGCCATTTTGCTGTAGCTTTGGCTAATCTATCTCTTGCAGCTTTCATGACACCCTTGACAACATTAGAGATTTTTGGTTGCTTAGTTGCTTCCGATCTATGTGCGAAAGGATCAACAAAACTAACCCCTCTTCCAGTTTGTGTAGGTGTAGCCATCCGAGTAGAAATAATCTCTATATCATCATCCCACTGTCGGGTGCTAAATGCTCTTCGCATTTTACCCGCAATGCCTTTGCCCTTGCTTGTTGTACTAGATGAGCCACCTTCATCATAGTTTCTACGCTGGCTATAGGCTCGACGCTCTGCTTCTTCTTGGCACGACATAAGGGACTCTCGGCGTGCAGCCATCATTTCTGGGTCATCAAACTCATCATCAGAAGCAGCACCAAGACCTTCATCCCCAAATACATCATGGTGTGCTGCATCAACACCCTGCTGCTTCTTCTCTGTAATTTGTACTTTTCTCTGTTTTGTTTAATTCAATAAATTTTTTATTTGCTCCATAACTTCTTTGGACACTTTAGGACACCTTGCAACATTGCCTTGCACATGGGCCAAATGTTGTTTAAATCTTGTAATGCCCCCATGGGTCACTTTGTGACAAAACTTGCACTTAATCTTCAACCGATTGTTTTCAATTGCCTCACCATAGCTCCATGTAAGATCTATATGACGCGGCATTTTTTCATGTCACAATACCTAAACAAGATTTAAAAGTAATATGTTAAAATTTAAATAAATTTCAAAAACATGAAAAAATTAGAATAACACGCATCTACGTGGGTGGGAATTGGGATTGATATATGGGAAACATAGATATAACATTTGGGGACTATTTTCAACCTATTTGATTCAGTTTACTTTTATACAAAAATATTTTTTTAAAAAAAATACAAAAATCCGAAAATAAAAAATATGAAAAAATTAAAAGAACACAAAAATATGTAGGATTGATCTATGGGAAACATAGATCTAATATTTAGTGACCATTTTCAACCCATTTGATTCAATTTACTTTTATAAAAAAATATTTTTTTAAAAAATACAAAAATCCGAAAATAAAAAATATGAAAAAATTAGAGGGACACAAAAATATATGGGCTTGATCTATGGGAAGTATAGATCTAACATTTAGGGACCACTTTCAACCTATTTGATTGAGTTTGCTTCTATAAAAAAATACAAAAATCCGAAAATAAGAAATATGAAAAAATTAGAGGGACACAAAAATATGTGGGATTGATCTATGGGAAGCATAGATCTAACATTTAGGGACCACTTTCAACCTATTTGATTGAGTTTGCTTCTATAAAAAAATATTTTTTTTAAAAAAATACAAAAATCCGAAAATAAGAAATATGAAAAAATTAGAGGGACACAAAAATATGTGGGATTGATCTATGGGAAGCATAGATCTAACATTTAGGGACCACTTTCAACCCATGTGATTGAATTTGCTTCTATAAAAAAATATTTTTTTAAAAAAATACAAAAATCCGAAAATAAAAAATATGAAAAAAATTAGAAGAACACAAAAATATGTGGGATTGATCTATAGGAAGCATAGATCTAATATTTAGGGACCACTTTCAACCCATTTGATTGAGTTTGCTTCTATCAAAAAATATTTTTTTTAAAAAAATACAAAAATCCGAAAATAAAAAATATGAAAAAATTAGAAGAACACAAAAATATGTGGGATTGATCTATGGGAAGCATAGATCTAACATTTAGGGACCACTTTCAACCCATTTGATTGGTTTTCCATTAACAAAATAGATTTTTTTTTCAAATAATAAAATAATCCGAAAATAAAATTCAAAAAAAATTAAGAAAGTGATAAAAAAGAGGGTCTTGATCAAAGAGGAACATGGATCTAACAACAACAACTCATTTTCAAGTGATTTATAGAAGAAAAGAGAGAAATAAGCACAAAGTAGAAAAAAAAGCTTCAAAACTCACATTTTTTGAGCTTGATGCTTGAATCTTAAATGCCATCTTAATCTTTGGATGTTTTTGATGTTTTTGTTGATGATTTTGATGTTTTTTTGAGATGATTTGAAAAATGGAGGCAAGGAAAGGGGCTTGGAGGAGTTGGAGCTGTGAAGAGGGGAGGAAAGAGGGGAGTTGAAAGGGAAAGGTGGGTTAAACCCCCCAGCCGATACGTAGTGGCCGATACACTTTGTATCGGCCCGTATCGGCCGATACGTATGCATATCGGCCGATATGGGCCGATACACATGTGCACGGCGATTTTTTGAAAAAATAGGTGCTACGCCCGATTTATCGGCCGATATGCTTCGCATCGGCCGATATTTATATCTATGCTCTTGTATTATTTTTTATAATTGTTGAGCGTGACCAAAGCCTATTATCAAAAAAAAAAAAAAAAAAAAAGAAAAGAAAAGAAAAGAAAAGAAAAAAAAGTGTTAAATGAAGTTTCAAAAGTTCCTAAATAATTTAGGAACAACTTTAGACCAAATATGAAATTTTCCAAATAATCTCTCTTTTTTTTTTGGCTACCCTCTGTTTTAACTCTTTTTTTTTCTTTTTTGTTAGTCTAATCTTTTATGACTTTTCCAATATTAGTTATGTTTTTCTTTTCAATTAATTTTGACATTATGCTTCATAATTTGGCTAAAAGTATAACTATTCTTTAATTTTATGATTATATATAAAAATATATATTTATTATTTGCCGTGTTTTAGCTGTGCCTGTATCCTATTTTTTTAGGATTTGCCATATCGCCGTGTCTGTGTCATGTCGTATTTGTGTTTTTTAGTTTTTGATTTTTTGTGGCATCAAATAAAAATTTGCGCTGCGGTGGACCCGGTTACCGCGAACCATGACCCAATGGTTGTGAACTGCAATGCGACACGATGGTCGTGACCACGACCATGATTTTGAACCATAGTGATGATGAAGTTTTTTTCCCCTGTTTAGAAACTCCAGTAGTAGAGATAGAATGAATCCTCATTTAATTAGGTATCAATTCCTAACATTTAGGAGAAGAGAATCTATCAAGGTAAGTGATAGGCTAGGAATGCCAGTGAGGAAATATCCACTAGAGTCTATATTCATGTATTCTCTAGTTGTAGAGACAATGGATGATATTGAAATGATGATTTGAGTGATTTTCTTTGGTTTATCGTTGGAAGATCAGTGGTGCTGAATCCATGGTCATGTTTGTGCATTGTTGAGGTTTCAGCTTCGGAGGTTAACCTGTTGGTTAATCTTCCCCCTCTGTTGGCTGTGTCATGATCCCATGCCCTTGATTTATGCAGTTGGGTTTCTTTCAACATCCCACATGATGTTGATGGCATGCAACTTCATGTAGAACGGGCCCACAAGTGGCCCCCATTCAAGTTAGATTAGGAATATTTTATTTTAGTTAGTAGATTTCTAATTAAATTGTGAATAGTGTAGTTTCCTATTTAAATTAGGTTTTCTTAGGCCCTAAGTTTGCTCTTCCTATTTATATGGCATTGTAATAGGTTATTTTTCAGACTAGATAATTGGATAGATTTATGGGTTTATCGCTGGAGAGGTGTGTTCTCGTGTGTTGAAGTCTTTTTAAAGATGATTTGAAGTGTTCTCGAACACGTGCTTCTGCACTTCCCACAAGACCTAACCCTAGGGCTTGCATAACTTCAGAATAATGTTATTAGATGTTACATTTTTAAATCTGGTTGTCACTGTATACTTTCCATGCTCATGGTCTTTATGATAACCAAATTGTAGTCCTTGGGTTTTCTTGAACTAGAAGGTTGAAGGTGTTGTATTCATCTCATGACATGTTAAAAGGCACACCTAATTGAAAGTAAACAAATATATTTTGAATGTGAAGTTATCATAATGGTAGTAGATGTTACATAACTGAATCTGGCCAATACATACATTGCATGCTCACGATCTTTATGTTAACTTAAATTGTAATTGTTGGGTTTTGTTGAACATGAAGGTTGAAGGTGATGGTTATTATCATTTTCATGACATGTTATAAAACCATGCCTTTATTGAAGATAGTCAAATATATTTTCAATGAGAAGTTTCTTTAAGTTTATCTTTAAATAGGTGGAAATATGGCAAATTCGATTACACGGGTACTCACCATGCCCATGTGGTTCTTCTTATTCTAATGATGTCCTGTAAATGTTCAACAGGGAAAAGATTAAACAAGTTAGATAGCAATTGCACCCGGGGGAGGACTTATCTAGTAACTCTTTACATAGGAAAGGGGACTTAAAAGTTATCTAAATCAAGGCAAGAAGGTCATAACTGGCCATCTATCTTGCTTTAATACCAATTGATGCAAATTTCCCAACATTGAGAAATGGAATGCCACATGTGTAGTTGAATCTAGGTCAGAAAAGAATCAGTCCATCTTCCATGACATTTTAGGTATTAGTTGTTACTATTTTTTCATATGGTGGAGGTGCACGTGTTATTGTTCTGAAATGTTTAATGAAACTGACACTTCTCAGTTGTACTTGTCCGCAACTGTTCTTGTAATCTGGTGTTATTTCCCACCAAGTATTTTAGGTGTCAGTAGTCCCTGTCCAGAGGCTTCCCCACCTTCGATCCAAAACATTCAATGAAATCCTCCTCCCCTTGGGTTTGCACATCAAAGAAAATTCCTCTGGTCAGAGTCACAGTGTGACAATTAGCTTTTGCTTTGGCTTTGGCTCTATTCTTGAAGAGCTTAGAAGTATGCCTGGGAATTTGTGTCACATTTGCACTGAACAATTTAGTTGGAATATAAAGTAAAGGGCTTTAATCCTATGAGAATTGTTCTCACACACTTACTGTGAGAACCTAGGGCTCATTTGAAGATGGGACCAGGGAGGATTGAAAGATCTATGTGGCTCTAACCCCTTCATCCGTGGCTTACAAATCCAGTCCATTCGGCTTGGTGTACAATTGATCAAATGGTCCGATAAATTGGGATTTGACTGAAACTTTGGGCGTGTGACTATTAGGGGGGTCTATGTGTGTTACAAGATTTGGTTTGGGTGATAGATGGGCCCCGCCTAGACTTTTAACAAAATAGTGGTGAGAACTAGTTCTCATAAGATTATTTCCCGTAAAGGGCTTTAGTCTTATGAGAAGTGGTCCTGTGAGAAGTGTTATCACATACCTATTGTGAAAACGTTTTATGGGGCCTACTTGAGGTCCCATTTGAGGATGGGACTAGGGAGGATGGAAAGATCTATGTTGGACCACTTTAGTTTGGCCCCAATCACATGCCGCTAACCCCTTCATCCAGGACCCACAAATCCAATTCATTTGGATTGGTGCATAGTCGATCCAATGGTCCAGTAAATTTGGATTTGACCGAAGCTTGGGGCGTGTGACTATCGTGGGGGTCTATGTGTATTATAATATTTGGATTAGGTGATAAATGGGCCCCACCTAGACTTATCACAAAATAGTGGTGAGAACTAGTTCTCATAAGATAATTTCCCTAAAGTAAAATGGCACTATCTAGATTTCTTTTAATTGTTCTATTTTTCCCTTCTTGATTCCTTGGCTTGTTTGTTTGCATTAAAATGCATAGGAATTCGATATATAGGTTGCATTAACATGCATAAGAATTCGATATATAGACCTATATATTGAATTTTGTGCATTTTAATGCAAACAAACAGGCCCTAATGATTTTGAACTTGTTTTTCCAAGCTTCCGTTCGATCAAAATACTCTTAGAACGTCTGTGGAAGCTTTTACCCAACCAAATGTACTTTGGAGGGATTGGATTTTTTTTTTTGGAAGCGGGGATGATTTGGCCTCATGCACTCGCAACACATCCGAGCCCCTAACCAGATGAGCTAATGCCTCATGTGAGAGAGGAATTGTTTCTATTTCCTTTTGAATATTATGAGATTATATTGTAAAATTGGGCCCATAAATAAATCATCTCTCTTCCCTGTTGTTCTGTATTGAAATATTCTCTTTTGATCTTTTTATTTTCTTCTGAATGTTCCTTCTGGCGTGGCTTGATATGCTCTACTTGTTTTTGTTTGCAAATACTTTTGTGATTTATTTTCCAACAGAGTTGAATTTATGTTTGTTTTCATGTATTATTTCATGGAGATTTAACAGACATTATCCATTATTAATACTGTTGCAGACTGACTGGGAGGGTGGATTTTTCCCCATCACGCTGCATTTCAGTGAGGACTATCCAAGTAAACCCCCAAAATGCAAGTTTCCTCAAGGCTTTTTCCACCCTAATGTCTACCCTTCTGGAACTGTATGCCTATCAATTCTAAATGAGGATAGTGTAAGTAACGTGATCTTACAATTTCAAATTAGAAGCAGTATCAAATTCTAAAATTGACAACCATTTTACTGGGTCCCACTTGAGTGTGCCAATCACATGGGTATAGTGAGATTGGAATTTGGAAGGCTTACTGCAGATTAAGAGTGAGCCAAACATCAGTGTGATCTGAAGATCCCAAGTCCTAACCATGTATTAAAGGGTTCCATAATTTAACAGTTATATATGCGCCTAAGAAGCACAGACACTTCTAAGAAAGTAACATATCCGTGTCGGACATGTGTTGGACACCGACACTCCTCTGCCACTCTCGGATACGTATCCGATATTATTTTAGCTGTGTCCATAATTAAAAACTAAAAATCTTAATTTCGGACGCTTGTCTTACACTTTTTTTGCAACGTGTCCCACAATTCCTAGCCCCTGTCTATAACTAAAAAATAAACATATAGCTGATATTTCTTGGACACTCTATTAACATGTGGTTACTAAAATTTGTAAACTTGATATATGACAATTTTGTACTATGGAAAGATATATGATTGTAAATATTAATCATATTACTAGGAAAAGACAAATAAATATTTCACTAAAGAATAGGCCTCAAGATTGGCTTCTTTTTTAATTTTAATTTTTTTTTAGAGAGGGAAAAAAGATGATCCGCCCTTTTCTTTATGTGGATTTTATGGAATTATGGATATTTCATGGTTAATGATTATGAATTATGTTTTAGTGTTGTATTGATAGTTGATAAGTTGATATGTTTGTTAGTTGGTATTTGAATTTTTATTTTTTGATTGCTAAATTAATTAAAAAGTTAAAATGATATATATTTTTTAATAGATGATTATATATATAAATTAATGTATATTATTGACGTATCCCCCGACGTGTCCGTGTCCTACTTTTTTGAAAAATGCCATGTCGGCGTGTCTGTGTCGTGTCATAACTGTCCTGTGTTCGTGTCTGTGCTTCTTAGATATGCGCAGATATAACTGTTAAATGGTGGAACCCTAATTAGATAGGATTTCAGATCAAGTTGATTTTCCACACTCCTCTAATCCACACTAAGTCCTTCAAATCTCATTCAACATTGTGATTGGCATGTATCTAAGTGGGGCCCACAGATTGGGTTTTTGATTTTAAACTTGTGCCCGCTTCCTACGAAAATATTTCCCACTGACTGTTATAAATAAAATATCAATTTTTGTTTTTTGATTTTGTTATTTGCTTCTAGGGATGGAGGCCAGCAATTACAGTAAAGCAAATACTCATAGGCATACAAGATCTTCTGGATCAGCCCAACCCTGCTGACCCTGCTCAGACTGATGGATATCATCTCTTTATCCAGGTTTTACTTCTAGAGACTAAATTACTCCCCCAATCTATGCATTTGTTTATATGAAGCAATATAGCAAAATCACAGAAGTTGCTGTGAGATAAGCATTAGGATTTTGGGGCTTTCTTCGTATCACTAAACAAAGTTGATAATTTCATTTTTTAAAATGGGAATATGAAATCTCGTGCAGCACATGCGACTGAGAGACATTGTTCCATCTATTCATCAAATAGGGCCGTTTTAGAACACACACAGTTCTAACCAAAGATTAAACTAGTTTGCTTGCAGTGTAGGTTTTGATTTGTAAGAACAGTTTAACCACTGAGACAAATTGGTTCTTATCGAAGAGTACAGCTCGTCCATTGGACATGAATGTGTCCACGGGGCATTTTTTTTTATAAAATCCTCTTAATCTATCTTAAAGTTGGCAGTTCTTGATTGCATACAACTAAACGAGCTTTACCTGCTGTTTCCATTGTGCTTCCTTTGATGCATTTGTGTTGGTTTGCAGGAGCCAGCAGAGTACAAAAGAAGGGTGCGGCAGCAGGCCAAACAATACCCTCCTCTTGTGTAGTGTGATTGGCTATTACTGGGGGGCTCCTAGACCTCCCTGTAACTCTAGGACATTCTTCGGTGTGTGCTTTTATGTATAGACTACAGATACTTAAGCAAATCAGGACATATGTGATGCTATATGACTTGCCAATTGGTTGCTAGTGTTTCTTTTTTTTTTTTTGTTTTTGTTTCTTTCATATAATTATGTGAACAGGATGATTGTTTATGCAAGCAGGTGTATCTTCTTGTTGACAGTTGATGTTTCACCTCAAAGCCAGGATAAACCCCACAAAACTGACCATGAAAGACAGGTGCTCTTGAGATTTAGGCTTGCTTGCGTTTTTTAACCATTGGAAAGCAGGGTTTCCCAACTGGAAGATTCAGTACCAGGATTGATTTGGTTCAGGAGTTGGAAAATATAAGTTCTTGTCATGTGGTTTTCAGTGTGCCGCTGCACATCAAATTGGATGGTTTCTGTTTCCCCGGGCCTGTTCGTTTCCATGAAATTGAATGCATCGATTGGAATTCATTAACGAACGGTGATAGCAAAGGATTATTAAAGGCCTTGGTCAAGGGATATGATAGAGATCTAGGTGGGACATTTGACTTTTCGAGGATTTGAATTAGTAGGTGATGGCGGGATATTCATTTGCTTTATTTCCATATGAATATTTATTTGATTGTCATTTTTGGATATTCACATTTGTTCATCGTTTTTTGCCGCTTTAGAAGTACGAGTCTTGGAGTACCCTACTAATATTAATTCAATTTCATGAAACAAACAGCTCGTAAGTGATGACCTGTCATCTGTCAAGGCACTACAGAAAAATGAAACCCTAGGAGCTTTGTAGGAGTTGTTTGTGAATGTAGGTTAACATGTTCCTGTCAGAAGTTGATGGAGGACCTTCTGGTCTTTAATATGGCTAGTTTGGCTCTGTTAAATCAAGACGGTGCTGTTGCTGTTGTTTGGAAATGACTCACATCTAATCAGGGTTTCAGCCACTGAGTTTTTCTATTTGATGTGAGTCCTTGTTGGGATACACATTCAATGTCCTGCTGAGAAGTACGTCTTATGGCATGGCTAAACCTCTTGCGACTTTCAGAGACGCACAGAGTATTCACACGAGACTATCTGCATAGTTGTTTTGTGTGCAGTCCGCACCCCTCAAACAAACACTCTCCACCCTTCCTGTGAACTGCTACAAGCTACTGCCCCATTTACAATCCAGTAACTCCCTCACGTTACACCCCTATTGTGTGTGAAATGCCACGACCTCAAATCAGACACTTGTAATTGTAAGATGATCCATTCGACTTTGAATTAGAACCGGTGGCTTCTCAAACTAACAAGCGATATAGAGTATCGAGGTAATACCTTCTGAAAGCAATAGATAAAGTTGACATAATGGGGTTGCGTGGGGCTTATTGAGATATTTAGTGGTTGATATTGACTTGGATGGCTCAAGTAAGCCCGATGGGCCAAGGTAGTCTGCAATGTCTTTGGCACGGATAGCTCTCTCCAAAAGTATAATTCCTTTCAAGCATATTACGTATAAATACAAAATCAAATGAGCTGAGCCAAGCTTGAGCTAACACAGAACCTTAAGAAGCTGAGTTCAAGTTCCGCTTAGCTGAACAAGCTCTGGCTTGAACTTGATTAACTTGAGCTTGAGGGCAGGATCCTAGGCCAAGCTAGCTTACTTGAAAATTTGTTGGTTTGGTCTATCCTAGGGGTGTTAGGGAACCGGCTTGAATTATTTATTCTGGACTGGTTAATAGATTGGCTAGCCTTGGATCTAGTGGCAGAAAAGTCAAGCCCAGCCAGGCTAGGAAAATAATAATAGAGAGACTTAATACACACGGGAGTCAAGCACATTACATCTCATATATACAGATACAAGCTACTTCATCTTTAAAGTCAAAGTCTTGTCCCCACGTATTGGGATTAGCTATCCCTAAGGGCTGGTTTGTTAATTTAACTGGGTAAGTGAAGTAATGTGAATAGTCATTTCAAAAGATAAAAAGATGAGAGAGTTAAATAAATCCAATGATGAGATTTTGTTTCTAGTGAAAAGAGAATGTAACTTTTTGATATTTTGTGTTAAAAGTAGATATTTTTTGTCAGTTAGTGAAATAAGACAGTAGCCTTTTGAATTTTGGTGTAAAAAGGGAGAATATTTTTTTTTGAAATGTGGTATTTTGATTTGACTCTTTTAGTTTGTTGTGTTTTAAAATAAAAGATGACTTTAACTTTACTTTGAGCTATAATTATCAAACACACCCTAAGGGAATAATCCTTATTTGTCAGAATCAGATAATCTCTGAGCCTGAGGCTAAATGTCTAAAGCTTAGACTAACGAGGGATACTTAAATCATAAAATAAAAAAAAATGTACTGGGATTAGATATATGAATTCAATTTTTACTTTTACAACCAAAATTTGGGATTGATTAGCTAACCTTACCATTTTAAGAGTCCTACTATATGTACACAAGAAATTACTTTCTTTACACAGGCAAAAAAATTTTTTTCAAAATTTTCCAAAATGCCCTTACACCTTCTCCCTATAGACACCACCTCTTCCTCCGACTGGCAACGAGCTTTAGCCAATAGGCTCTTCATCTCCCCTTCCTCCCCCTCTCTCTCCCTCTTCCTCTCCCTCTATTCTCTCTCTTGTTCCCTCTTCCTCCCTCTTTCCTCCCTTTCCCCCCTTTCTCCTATTCCCTGCGCGGGGTCCCCTGAGTAGGGAGAACGGGATCTCCCTGCGCAGAGAGTGGGGTCTCTACTGGAGAGGTGGAGATGTCATCTGATCATGTCATGATTGTAGTGGATTCGCCGGAGTAGGCGCAGCTGCAGTCAGAGGTGATTGACCTGATCCGGATGCTGTTCCCAATCCCTCACTGGCCGATCCGGTCAAAATCATCGCTGTGGCCGTCACAGTTCCGGCGATCTCACTTAATTGGGCACTCGCTGGTCTAGCTCGGGGAGAACGTGGAGTGGTTCACACTCCGGCTGCCAAAGAATGTTTGAAAGGAGATTGTGAGAGCAAGGTTGAACAGGACAATGAGCCTAGTGGCGCTACTTGTAGAGGAAACGTCGGTGGTTGGCATCAGCAGCGGGGGAAGAAGGTGGTTCACTAGCGGCGGAGGAGGTGGGGAGGGAAGCAACCGCAGCGGCCGGGCCGAGTTTTCGTTTGGGAGGTTCGACCAGGCGGCGAAGTCGGACCGGTGGGTTTTTTCAATGATGCTGCTATTCGTGACGAGGATGGGATCAGTTAGATCGCAGAGGAGGGTTGATGGCAAGATGTTGGGGAGTACGAAGGGGGGGTTTGGTTTTGTTAAGTCAGGGAAGAGGGAGAAGGGGGGAAGGGAGGAAAGAGGGAGGGAGAGGGAAAGAGAAAGAATAGAAGGAGGGAGAGGGAGAGGGAGAGAGAGGGGGAGGGGAGGAAGAGCCCACCGACCGGAGCTTATCGCCGGCCAGAGGAAGAAGAGGTGTGTGTATAGAAAAAAGGTGTGGGGGCATTTTGAATAATTAAAAAATTTTTTTTTTGCATATGTAAGGAGAGTATCTTTTTTTTTTTGAACCGGCTTGAATTATTTATTCTGGACTGGTTAATAGATTGGCTAGCCTTAGATCTCGTGGCAGAAAAGTCAAGCCCAGCCAAGCTAGAAAAATAATAGATAGACTTAATACACACGGGAGTCAAACACATTACATCTCACATATACAGACACAACCTACTTCATCTTTAAAGTCAAAGTCTTGTCCCCACGTATTGGGATTAGCTATCCCTAAGGGCTGGTTTGTTAATTTAACTGAGTGAGTGAAGTGAGGTGAATAGTCATTTCAAAAGATAAAAATATGAGAGGAGTTAAATCAATCTAATGATGAGATTTTGTTTTTACTGAAAAGAAAATGTAACATTTTAATATTATATGTTAAAAATAGATATTTTTTGTCAGTTAGTGAAATGAGATAGTAGCCTTTTGAATTTTGGTGTAAAAAGGGAGAAGATTTTTTTTGAAATGTGGTATTTTGATTTGACTCTTTTAGTTTGTTGTGTTTTGAAATAAAATGTGACTTTAACTTTCCTTTGAGGTATAATTATCAAACACGCCCTGAGGGAATAGTCCTTATTTGTCAGAATCAGATAATATGTGAGCTCGAGGCTAAATATCTAAAGCTTAGGCTAACGAGGGATACCAGGGTCATAAAATAAAAAAAAATATACTGGGATTAGATATATGAATTCAGTTTTTACTTTTACAACCAAAATTTGGGATTGATTAGCTAACCTTACCACTTTAAACATGTCCTTTGCCTACCCCTTCCCCTTTTTTACTTGGGGTGGTGTGGGCATCAACCCTTCTTTGAAATAATTTTCACCTCCTAGCTCACCTACATTGCGTATCGTACCCTCCACAAATATCACCTAATGATGCTTAAACCCAATTATGGCCCAAAATTGCCATGCTTTCGTCAGATTCTTGCCTCTTTTCCTATTGCTGATGATATAGAAAACCAAGCAAACAAACAAACAGCTGGAAACTGAAATAGACAATTACAGTTGAAAACTTAATAAGTGGAATAAAATAAAAGATGCGAACGATGACCGAAGAAGAAAAGATGTGGATCATCAAATAAAACCGTCCTCGGACAGTCTCCCTTAATCAGTACTTACCCACCCTTTCCACTCCCTAATCCAAAACTTCTCTCTCTCTCTCACGCGCACTTGAAAACAACAACAAAAGCAAAAATAGCAGAGAGAGAGAGAGAGAGAGAGAGAGAGAGAGAGAGAGAGAGAGAGAGAGAATGGGAATACATGTGTTTGTAGCGGCGAAGTTGCCATTTATGCATATTTTCAAGCTGGCGCCACTTCTGTGGCCCTTCAATCTCTACCTTCCAGTGATACGCCATCTTCAAAGAGTTTGTGAGGCCTTCTCTGACTTCTCCACCTTCTTCGCCTTTCGCCTGCGCCAAATCCTGACCGCCCATCATGGGGGCCGAGACACCAGATGGGAGAGAGCCGTGCGCCTTTTCTACCAGGAGTTTATGCCCCATCAACGCCCTGATGTCTTGGACGATTCCAGTATCCATGCTCTTCTCTCTCTTTCTCTTTGATTTTCTCAGACGTATTTGACCACCCATGTTATGTCAGGTGTGTGATTGTGTTAAGTGTCTTTTTTCTCTTGTTATCTTTCTGGGTTCTTTGAGTAGAGCATCAATCATGCAAATATTGTTGTTGTTGATGTTGTTGCCCTGTAGGTCCTGCAACTATGGAATTGGGGTTTTTTTTTTTTTTTTGGATTTTCTAGCCACATCCAAGGCTTCACTTAACCCCCACTTGAAGTGTGATTTTGTACTCAGTAGGAAATGATTGAGTGATATTTCTAGTTTGTAGCTTATGAAGACCCACTTTCTAGTGTCGAACGATTTTAGATTTAATTGTAGTTATTTCTATTGACAGCCCCTTCCAACGTTGATTTGGTAAACAGGAAGTACCAACATTTTGTCCAGATTTGTTCTCTAACCGTGGTTTTCAATTTTCATTTGGTGTCTTTTCAAATACACCCTTGTTATTTGATTGAACTCTAACATACCCTAGCCCTTGTGTCTAAAATCTATTTAGACCTTGTGCTGGTCGATCTGGTGACTCCACTGGTCCTTTCCAGGGCAAGTGTTAGCAATTGGAACATTGGGATGGCAGATCTGACCAAAGCAAACTAAAAATGGGAACTTGATTTTATGATTCTATGATGGAACACCTTCTCCAACTCTATCCGTTTCTTTAGCTTAAAACTTTCTAACTGTCAATTTCCGTAGTCGTAAATTGTTGGGTTTTGTATTGTATTTCAGTTTAGCCAGATCGGTTATTTAGTTTAGCCAGAATCGAGGTTCAGAGTTAAGGGTATTTTGTTATTATGTATGGGTTTTTTTATTGACAAAGAAAGTGGAAACTATATATATTAATGTACTGTAACCCTATATCCCAGGAGATTTAGATGTGATTATGATAGATGAGTTTTCTTCTCCGCGGTCGTAGGCAAAATTGTCGAATCACGCAAAATTGCTGTATTCATTGTAATTGACCCGTCGGTTGTGTGTAGTTTTGCTGCACCTCTTTTTCCAACAATGAATAGTTTCTTTCGTGATTTATTAGGAGAGATCTAAGCAAAATCCTTGAGAAAGTCAAAGAGTTGAATTTGAACTAAGGTTTTCTACAATAATAACCTAAAATCTCAATTATTCCAACCCTATCATGGAGTCATAATGTTTGTAGGTTTAGATATCCTCCGATGTTAGCCTAACATGATTATTTCAATGATTAAAACTGTACTTAAGGGCCTGATTGTTTGTGGGATAGAGAAAAATAAAGTAGAGTAAACTCAAAATAAAAAAATAATAATATATGATAGAGTTATGATGACTTTTTGTTTTTAGTTGCTTGATATGAAATTTTTTTGACTTTTTGTATAAAAAAGTAGAGAGTTTTTTTTTTTTGTAATTTAGTGACAACTTTTTGATTTTTTTTTGAAAAGGAGGAGGGAAATTTGAATTTTTTTGAAAAATAAAGGGAAAAAATTTGAATTTCAAAAATTTCATTTTACTCAACTTTTGTCTACCTCACAAACCAACAGGCCCTAGGTCTAAGAAAACCGTAAGAGGAGTGGTTCATGCATATTTTTGTGGGTAACAGAATCTATTATTAACAAAAGGAAAATACAAAGGGGAAGACCAAAGAACAAGGAAGAGGAAGAGAGCAAAAATACCGAAGAACTCTTGGTACAAGACTAAAGAGACATGTTTCCGCCGATCTAAGGACATGGAGTTGGCAGATCTAAGCACATGTTGAAAGCAACATTAAGTTGGCATATAAAAATTAAATTAGAACTTTTACGAGTTAGCCTTTCAATTTAACACAAAAGCAACCGCGTTAGAAGAATCACTGGTCATTGATGAGATTCCGAAGTAATTTCTTGCAAAACATCTACGAGCTTTTAAGATAGCTAATATCTTAGCCTTGTTAAAATCAACCAACATGCTTGAAGAATATAAATAAAATTGCACCCCTGTTATTTTGCAACAAACCTCCAATCCCACTGGACCTGGCTTATCTCTCACAACACTATTGACAGTAAATTTAAATACATCAAAAGGGGGGAGGTAACTAAAGAATAGAATCGCTCACCTTAGTAGGATGACACTTTATACAAACTTCCCAATTAATAATGATGCTATTCAGAGTAAAATTAGAAAACTTTTTTCTAACCAATGCCCACTTAGCAATCCTAAGAGTGATAAAATCAATTAGCTTCATTAAAGAAGATGCACCCTTAAAAACTCTATCATTTTTTTTTTCTTCCGAATGGATGACAAAATGGCAAAAGGTAGCATCCTCTACAGAGTACAGTCTTGTTGAAGTGGTCTCCTACATGCAAGTGTGTGCGACCATGTGGGCCACACCTTAGACACACCCAACCTAAGTGCCTATTTGATTGAGAGTATTTCTCAGGGGAATTCTTCGTGAATTTTTAACAAAAATGCAGATTTTGTCTATGAGAACTTTGATTTCTATGCTTGATATACTTTGGATGGTGAAAATTAGCTGAGTAAAGTGTATGTGTATTATCACTTTTGGCAGGTAAAATTTTTGCTACTATTTGCTTAAACATTTTAGATTCTTAGGGAGAAAATATTTAAATTCAGACAAAATGTTTCTAAATGCTTGCAGCCAAATCCCCACTAAAAGATGCCTCGGGTCGTGGAGAATTGCCCATCCCACACACTAGGTTTGTTAGATTGGATTGTGCATAAAGGTTTAGACAAGCATAGACGGCCTGGAATAATTGCCTTTCATCCTACGTTCAATCCAATAGCAGGGGCGGTTGATTTTTCACGTGGAAATGTGGAAGTAACCATAAATCCACTTATCTATGGGCAGGTCACATCACTTGCCTTACATTTGGTAAGTTATCATTCACTGATGACCTCATAATCCAATTCTCTGTGGTGGGGCCGCTGCTCTGTGCTTTCAGCTCTCACATTGTGAAGCTTTTTTTTTTTTTTTTTCTTTTTTCTTCTTTCTCCTAAACCCATCGGCTGGAATATAATAGAAAGCCCCCACACATGGTAAAAAGGTCTACTCACTTGATAAAAAAAAACTTGCACATGCAGGAAGAAAGTTTATAAAAGTGAAAAGAGAGTTTGCACATGTGAAAAGAGGTACTTAGAGTTGAATTCTTGAGTAGCTAGGGCAAAACTGGCACTAAAAGGCCGTTCTTCTCCATATTATGAGCTTGCAATGGGTATGTGCATTAACATTTTTTCAATTAGAATCAAATTTCTTGATGCCCTCATAAAATGGATGGCATTATCTTTTTTCCCTGGACCTAACTTGCTACCTAAGCACTCCACGCGCAAGGGTCTCTTCAGATTAGAAACAAAACTAATCAATAACCAAGGTTTAACATTGATCCTGTTGGTACAAGTTTTGCAAAGATACCTACAAAACAGGGAAAGGAGGATAAAAAGGGCTGGAATACTTTCATCATTTAAAGAGTAAAACCCAAAAGAAATTAACACCGTTCAGGCCAATTTAACAGAAAGGACCTAATTGAAATTGTAAAGAAAAAAAAAAGCTCAATAATGTTTTTTTAATTGATTTATAGGTTTTTTATTTAAGAAAATGTGACAACTCAAGAGCCTTTTTAAAATATTTATCCCTTTAAAATTTTTAGAGATATTTGAGACATTGTGTACCCCACGAGTGCCACACGATGAAAGTGTCCATTGGAATGTGATAAGTGCCGGCTGATGTCATCGCTTGCATGTAAAACAGCAAACAGATTTTTTGAATGGTGTAACTAAAAGTCATAAAATCAGATGAATGGGGTGATTACAATTAATCTGTGTTTATTTTTCTAGTCTTTGCATTTTTAGTAACTAAAAAATTAATCTACTTATTACAATATGTTTCCAATATATTCCTTGAAAAACCGTGAGTTTGATACTATCTGGATTTTTTTTACAAGAGCACAGTATTTACAACATTAGCTATAGTTGCCTACCAAAGGAAATTTGTTTCAACTTGGGATGGCTTGAATGTGCACCAGGTAGAGCATCGAAAGTAGGGACTTTTTGGGGTTACCCATGTCAAGGAGGCAGGATCTACGATACAGACTAACCATTAGAAAAGAAGTCTAATTTGTAAGAAGAGGAACTCGGGGGATGAAGGTTGGTAAGAAAAGTGTACCCAACCAGCTGGGAAATCCATGTTTTTGTGAATGCAGGATTTTCAGTTGAGAGAGGCGGACTCAAATTGGTAGTTCTGCTTTGGGGGTAAACATTTCTTTCTTTCTTTCTTTCTTTTCTTCCTTTTTTTTTTTTGGTGAATTTTCGTAGCAGATCAATAATTTTCATGTAGGTTACGGATGTCGACTGAAATTTGTTAGGGGCACCTACCCCATATGGATATATATAGGTTCGCCCTTGTTCTCATGTAGCCTGGATTAATTGGATAATCATGCATAATTCTTTTGCCCCTTTCCCTTGTGAATGTGCTTAGGATAGGTTTTCCATATAATATTGCGTTGATTAGACTTGATGGACACATTCGTTTAGTTCTGTGTGGAACTGGTTCGGCTATAGCATACCGGATGTAGGAAGAGAAGTCGATGTCTACGTTGTCTTGATGGTAAAGGTCATGGGTTGGAGACATGGCACCAACAAAGGATGTGGGAAGAGTAAGTGGTGTAGAAAATTGAAGAACTTTCTATTCCTTTTCCATGAAAAGAGTGTTACATAAAGTAAGCTACCTGTAACCAATTTGCAATATCAAATCCACGGACATGACACAGATTAAGGATACTTGATTGTTTGCGCCATTTTTTTTCCCATCATTTGGTGCAGTAGAACTTTTTGCAGGAAAAACTTTATTTTTTGGACAACTTTTTCTCGTCAGCGAGAAAAACAAGCCCAACCTAGTTCCCTCCAATCATTAGACTTACCTTTTAATGGAAGTGTTATACAAGTGGTAGTTCTTCTTATGACGTAATGCAAGTTTAATGGATGAGGTTGGACTTGTATTTCTTATTTTGCACTTAAAATATCTTACAAAAATAAACATTTTTCGCAGAAAGTCCATTTGCACCGAACAATAAAAAAATGAAATGCATGAAATATACCTTTTCGTTTTTGGAAAAACTCACCTACACAAACATGCCCCAAAACTACTATCTTTTCCTCACAAGTGAGAAAATTGGAGTTTGACTTGCAGTAGAGAACCATTGTTATTATTGAAAATTGAGGCTTATATTTTTTTTTAGTTCTAAAATATATTCATCTTTCCCATGTAATGACTTTTGAGGGCCTATTATGGTAGTTAAGTAGTAGATGAAAGTGAAGTGAATCATCTATCTAAGAGACATGAAAAGATGAACGTTATATCAAAATAATAAAAATTGAAAAAATTTTCTTCTTTTTTTTTAAAAAGTCAAAAGGTAACCTTTTTAACCACTAAATGACAAAAAAATCATTTATTTTTTAAAAAAATATAAAAAAATTCCTTATCAAACCACTAAAGACAAGAAAACCAATATGATTAAGTCCTAACATATTTTATTCTCTCTTGACTTGAGATTTCACTTCACTTTACATTTTTTTTTTTGTTATGTGATTGATAGGCTAGGAGCCTAAGACCTAAAAACTCACATGAGGTGAGACACAACTCATACATGTCAGGTAAAGTGAATTCACACATGTGAGGACACGACACAACCCATGCATGCAAGGTCTAGGACTCACACTTGTGAAGGCATATATACAAGTTACACGTGTGAGATAAAGAGAATTTGTACATGTGAGGACTACGATTGCACATGTAATGACTACGAAACAACTCACACATTCAATATAATGAGACTCGCACATGACTTTCGCTTCACTTTAGAATTACCATTAACCAACAAAAACCCTCACCCACCAGCCAGTAGCATCTCGGCACGTCCCAAGGAAGACTTCAATTAGAAGTCATGCCAGATACCATTGTCCACTTGTGTGGTAGGTTGGTAGTCCCCCCTGGCTCTCATGAAATTCATTTGTCACATATAATTAGCACAATCACCAGACTAACACTACTCATGGTTATATACTGGTACTAGTTTGGCCTTATAATAATAATGTCAACATATTCACAAAATACCAGGACCCCACCGAGATCTGTGATTGAGATCGCGTATTGAAAAGTGGGTGCTTACAAGTTGTGTCATGCCCCTACCGAACAATACAACTAACATTCAAATTCGTTAGAAACCGGTGTTGGAACGTACATAAGTTATAGTAGATTAAACGTGTTCAAATGATACTAGGTTAGTCAATGGTCTGTTGGAGAATGAAAAAATACAAAGCACTCTAGTTTCCACCACTCAACAACTAAAACTATGTCCACCACTCAATAACTAGAACTGTCTTTTGGACAGTCGGCCTTTAATTTTCTGTCTTCAAAGTTTCGCCATACTTCCCAAACAGAATGTTCAACTTAGAATGGTAGCTAGGTTATAATTCCCTAGGTTACGGTTTTAAAATTTGCCGATTGGCCTGTCAACTTATATATAGTAAAGCAGCGGGGGTTAGGTGCCATAAGCTCCCCATTTTAGGATGAATCGAGATTCAATGAGTAAAAACTTTAAGTTGACTGTGGCATTTTTTGACAGAGGATTCTGACTCAGTTAAGGACTCCTTGCAACGTCCACCTCAGCTGCCATGTGTCATCAATGATCTGTATAGATCATTGTGGGACCTTGCAAATCTTTTTTTTAATATATTATTATTATAGTACCATATAGAAGAATTCCTAATATTTCTCACAATGAATCTATCTAATCTATAACTTACCCTTTTACCTTTCATGACGTAGTCCAATATTATTGTTAAACCCTCGAATCTTTATGCTGCCAGGTTCAAATCTTTATTCTGCCAGGGACTGAACTAACCGTCAGAAGGTCCATGTAACGCAATGTAGTATGCTCATAAGACCCACCTTTACATTCTCATTTTCTTACATACATAGGTCTACTTTACATGGACTTTTCTAATGAAATATGTGCTATGATATTCATGTACATATTTTACAAATGTGTCTTAAAAAATTACAGCCCTGGCTCGGCATAGGCATCTTTCACTATTACATTACACATATGACCTCATCTTTTCTGACATGAGGTTACAAATTTCAAAGTAAGTGGGACCCATGCAAAGCAATACTTTCAGACTTTACAAGTCTACGTATCTCACTTTTAGATCGATCACGTGTAAAAACTGTCACTCTCAACATGTTTTTTATGAATGCTTAATTAGATTTTGAGTCCCACTTAGATCGTTAATGCCCTAATTGGTGTACACCAATTAGTGGCTAACCATGTTTTCTATGCATGCTTAATTAGATTGTGAGTCTCACTTAGATCGTAGTGAAAATTCTGAATTTGCCCTTTGATATGATCTTATGGCTTTTTATTCAATTAAAGTCGGGTTTACTATGACTGGAAAAGTGGCAATTCAACCAGCGAACTTTCTAGTCATCTCTAGCCAGTAGATCTCGACTCATGATAATTGCAGAGTGTGGGAGATATATTTAATCCCAGGAGGGCCCGTGTTTCCGTGATCCAAACCGTTGATATGATGATGGGCTGAACGCAGATGGTTAATGCGCTAAAGATTTTCTTCGAATTAAAGTTCATCATTGATAATCCTTTCCCCTTCATATCGCCACATGTTTTTGTCGGTAGACTATCGACACAGCAGTAACCTGAGAGATTTTTGTAGGCCACCAATCAGGGGTTGCAGTCTTTCAACCTGGGACCACATAAATGCTTGTCAAAAGAATGCATGGATCATAGAGTGATGGACCCACACAAGAAAAAAGGGGCGTACTATGGACGGCTTTGTGTGGCATAATATGGATAGCTTTCTTTGTCAAATGCATTGGCTAGAAAAGTGCTGTCGCGATATCAGCCATATTACACTTGAAATTCATCCACGATCCAAAAGAAAAGACTTCTGATTGAACAAAGAATATTCAAGAACCTATTGGTAGTTTCCTGCACTAATAATTGAGGTGCTCCACCTAAACCTTTAATACCATATTTGTGTAACATTCCATATTTTTTTTGGTAACGATTTGTGTAACATTCGTATAGAGACAGTGGTGCACGGACCCAGAAAGTTTCCCATTAAAAAAAGACTTGGGGAGGGCATATGCAGGAGAACTTTAAATTTTCTGTAATACTATGGGCTTTTCAAAATTTCTAGAGAAGCCCATGGCCCACTTTTCCACCCATGGATAGAGATCATCCCTAACTTTTCAATGAGTATGTATGGCGAGAAGATTTCAATTACTGCGGATTTTCATTTCCGTCTGAGAAGAATCTTATATTTCTACACCTCACCTAGAAAAATAAAATTCTCTGTATTGAGGAAATTGATTCATTTGTAACTTTTCTCTTAAAAAATGTTCCATATTAAATGATAAAAAGGTTGTTGCACAAAAAATCAAAGCAATTCTCTTCTTTATATCTTGGATTTCTCTTTTCCCACAAATGCACTCTTCCTGTGATCTTTCATCATTTAGGCTTCGTCCAAAAACACTGAACTGTTATTCTATTGTAGAGAGGATTGTGATTATCTAAGCTAGAGGTCAAAACACAGTATTCTTCTCCCACCATGCAATTAGAAATCCAACGAGTACAAATTCCCCTTATCATACAAGTGCCCTAAAAATTAAAGATTATTTATTCACTGTTTGTTCTAATTTTATTATATGTCTCAATTGAAAGTTTATAATGCTCGGGATTTATTTTAAATTGGGATTCGATTACTACTTTTATGTAGCGGAAAAATAAAAGCAATCAATCACACAAAGAAGATAACATAAATTTAACGTGGAAACCTAAATGAAAAAAAATCACGAGTCCAAGGTCGACAAAATCAAACACTAACTTTCGCAGTACAAGATTTACTTATAACCTTATAGTTAGTCTCTTGACACAAGATATTGTAGTTATTTTTGATGGATCTCCATAGCATGCAGTCTTTCGGTACTCCGCTATTAGTGCTTTTGATCTTCACAACGAACGATCTCTAGCTTAGAGAACAATTTTTTATAAGGAAATAGAAACCATAAATCTTCTGCAATGAAGTAAAAGCATTAAATTTAGAAACCATAAATTTCCTACAATGAAGTAAAAGCATTAATTCTAAAACTTAAAGCTTTTAATCCAATCTCTCATGGAAGCTTTAGATAATATCTCCAATGTGATCTCTTAACTCAGAATATAGAGAAGATATGTTTGGAGTTGAGAGGATCACCCTATATATAACCTACAATTTGTGCCTAATTAAGATGGCATTTGTAGAATTCAACTTACTAATTTGGCACAAAAAGGAAACAATTTCACAATAGGAAAGTTAGTTTCTGCCGCATGTGTGCTCAAGTGCAAGTGAGCGCAAGCACAAGTGCTTTGCGCATCTAGTTATTTTCTATCTAGCTTGAGCATGGTCTCTATGGGCTTAAGCTCAATTGCCTCTATCTAAGTCCGCTCGAGCGTGTGAGCATGTCACTACGTCAAAATTCGCAAAAAACAAGTGTTCTCAGCCGTCATTTACTTGATAAAATGACGGTCCAACCTATCATTTTGTGTGTCGATAATATTGATGTAGCTTTTTAAAAACAAGTGTCCATAGCTGTCGCGTAAATCTTAGCTTAACAAGTATTTCGACCCGTCATTGTTTTAAGTGTCCATAGCTCTCGTTTTTTTTATAATGAAAACTGTCCTTTTTAATCAATTATTAATTAAAAAAGGGTTTTTTCAAAAATTTATCAAGTTGTAAGAGCCGCCGTTTTTAAAAAGCATCTAGAGTTTTCTTCAAATTATCAAGTGCTAGTAAGTGTCGTTTTTATCTGATTTTTTTAAATAAAAAAGTACCTATAAAGAATTTATAAAATTATTCATTCAATAAATTTTATTGGTAATCCATCAATAAATACAAACAATAACACATTAGATAAGAACAAACATCATTAACTTAATTAAAGTCACCTGAATTAAAATTCAATCAAATACATTAAATCAAAGCTTTAAGTGAAGTCATTCAAAGACAATAAATTAAACTAAAGTCGAAATTACAATAAAAGTAAAATAAAACTAATCTAAAGTCTTATACATGGGCCAATTAATCATATCACCCAAAGTGATATCTCCAAAAGTTTTTTCTTCGCTAAGTAACTAGATCGAATAATCAAGAATCTCATCCACAACAATCCTATATCATCCTGGATAGTCAAGTGATGAACCAATCACAGTCCCATAAGCAACACAAACATCCTTCTGCACCAAATACATCAACCTGCGTTGAATCAATTTTGTTCGTGGACTTGCTTGTTCTGTCTGTGCCTCTTGATGGGGTGATTCATTCCGAGCCTACAATATTATTAGAAACAAATGGTGTTAACATACTTTATCAATATTTAAAATATTATTTATTTAATTATAAAAATCTATAATATATGAAAAATAAATATTGTACCAGAGAATAATTCCCATGATGGGTGGATGACCGCATTACTGTCCTACCTTGAGATTGAGTTTGTTTTAACTCATCCATATCCTTCCGTAGGACACCTGTCTCCTCCATCAACTTTATCATTTTCTCTCAATCTTTTCGTTTGATAACTTTTCATCTGCTAATGTTTTCATAAATGGAGGGGAATAACGGATACTTGTTATAGAAACACCCATGTCTAAACCACGTACACGTCCTTGAGAATTAAGACCAATGATCTATGTAAAAATAAAAGAAAATGATGTCAATAGTGAGACAAATACTAAATTGACACTTGTTAGACTTTATTATCAACAAGAAAAATAAATGAATAATACCTTTGCAACAAGGTCATTTTTTAGATCTTTTTGTGAAAGAGATCTATCAGCTTCATGAAGACTTCTAATAGCATCCTTCAAAATGTATGATAAATAATAAGTAAAAGAAAAATCTACAATAAATAATATTTTAAAAATTACGGCAAAATCTCCCCTTAACTGAAGGGCATTTAAATTTTTTTAACAACCTGTTGGATACTTATAAATAAATAAAACACCTTATAAGAGCACTCCATTACTCATATAAACTATAAATTTAATTTATATTCAACTATAGCACTTCCAAAGCTAAACTTCATGCATGATACGAAAACACAAACATGAGCATAACACTAAGATATTCAAACCTATAAAAATAAAATATCATCCACAACATATTGAATTATATAAAATGTATTTGAATAAAAAAATTCCCCACCACTTTTGGGCTAGTAACTGATCCATCTTTCTTAGTATGAGTTCTTAAAAAGAGGTCCGTACGAGTGATCTCCTTGCCTAGATTTTTTTGTTCCTGTAAATAATTCAAGATATAAATTTTGTCTATTTATAAAAATCATACATAAATTAAACAAGATATAAATATTACACTTACCATATCATCTGCCACCCTAGCCTGTCCCTTTCGTCTAGAAGTATGAGGGCAAATCATCTTGGACCTAGCAATTTTACCTTTTTCTCTTAAGGCATGGGCCTCTTCTGTTGATTTCATGTCCATAAATGATTTCCAATCTTCCTCTATATCATGTGAGGGGACATGAGCTTTCCTTTCTGCATCTGTGGCATATATATCATAGACTTTGCGACAAAGAAATGACTTCCAATCCCTCCAACTGTCATTTGCTCTCCTCAATACATATTGTTTGTGGCATGCTGAAACTTCATATGAGGACCGTGTAAGATAAAAAACATAATTTAATTTCATATGAGGACCGTGTAAGATAAAAAACATAATTTAATTCTTGCATACACCACATTAAATTACTATCTATAAATAATAGTGATAAATGCACAAAAACACTCACGCATATGAGATCCCAAACTTGATCTTTAAAGGTATTTGACACTTTTTTCCAACTGGTATAGTTGGGTGGGACATTTGACCTTGTTATATGCCCTATATCCGTGCTAAATTTCGCTGAATTAGGCCCTATAAGTCGACTATCAGTGTTAAAAGCAACATGAGTAAGAGTACCTGTTGTAAATATGTAATAATCATTAAAACTATAATGAGAACTTTTTTATCACCACATATTTAAAAATGTAGTATTATGTATGCAAATATTGTGCATTTAAAAAAATAAAAGACATAAAACATGAACAATATATGATATTCAAAATAGGAACAATACATGAAAATAATATAATTTTTAACATGACATGATCACCTGCAGCCCAACTTAATCTTCAGCATCACGATATCATTGGCTTTTAAGATATCATCTTGTAATGTTACCGTTTGATCATTCTCATTTATTCTGCCCACGAAGACTAATGGATCTTTATAACAATCCACATCCTTGTGCAATCTTTTTGGAACATCTAACACCATATACCACTCATCCTCAGGGCAACTTTGATCTTTGCAATAAAAAACTTGAGTAGCCTGAGATGCAAGGATAAATGGTTCATCCACTTCTTTTGTGTTTCTCATTAACCGACTCAGATTAACATATACCAAATTTGTTTTTGGATCAACCATATAACTGTTTGCATCTTCTATACGAACCCAATTACAATTGAATACTACTATTTTGAAATCATGATAATCCAATTCTAGAATTTGTTTCACGATACCATAGTAAGTAACCTCCTCAGATATAAGGCTCTTGTCTCGAGCACTTGATCTGAATTTAGTTAGAGCAGTCATGGATACCCCACTGTTCTGTGTCGTTTTATTCATTTATGCATCAGCTGTATAAAAAACATAACCATTTATTGCATATGCATTGTATGAAATAACTTCAAAGTTAGGTCCATTAGCAAGCCTTTTTATGACATTATTTTCTTTTTTTTTCTAATTCTTGCCTAAGTCAAGGAATGTAATCGATTGCCTTTTCAGCTCTTATAGTATTTCTCCGATTTTGAACATTAGATTGAAGACTCTGCACGTATATATCGTAATTCATGTATATGAAGATTCAGTGTCAATATGCAATATAATAAATAAATTATATCATAGAAAATATAAGATTTGGATTTTTCATACTTTTGCCACTTTTCATTCTCAGTAGATATGCTTAGTACCCATTTGCGTGCTTGTTGGTATTGCACATGACCAAGTTTGTAGATTTTCCCTCTTTTATCAATAGGGTATCCAGATTGACTATCATCATCCATCCACTTTCCCCGTCCTTGCTTATGACTCCCTTTTGTACCATCAAGCATGTAATTCATAGCATACATCATAGCTTCATTTAAAAGGTAACACTCTGTAATACAACCCTCTGGGTATGTTTGATTCACCACATATCCTTTGTATGTTTTCATCATCCGGATACACAATTTGTAAATTAATTTATACAAGTTAATAAACAAAAAATAAAATTAGAAGAAATAATTATATTTACCGCTCAAATGGATACATCCAACGGTATCTAACGGGTCCACAAATCTGCGCCTCCTTTGCCAGGTGCACGACAAGGTGTATCATAGAAACGAAAAATGAAGGAGGGAAGTACTTTTCAAACACACATAATGTTTCGGCAATACATTCTCTCATCTTGCTTAGTTCTGAACGTTCGATGGTCTTGGAACATACAACATTAAAATATATAGATAATTGTCGAATGGCAGCACGTAATGGCTTGTGATCTTTAAATGCATGCATCAACACACCGGCAGTAGCTGTTGCATTAAAATGTGATAGTCATGAGATTTTAGATTTTTTAGTTGATTGTTTTCCAAGTTTACCTTATGTTTCCAATACCCACTGTACCCAATGGGAACCTTCAAATTGTATAGGGTTTTACAAATCAATTCTCTCTCTGTTCGGGACGAGTTGTAAGGACCTTCAAGATATGTCTCTTTCCCATTTACTTCTATAGGCCACAACTTCCTCTTAATCTGCATCTCATTTAGATCTTTTCGAGCCTCAAGCTTATCTTTTGTCTTATGTTTTGTGTTCATAATTGTTCCAATCAAGATTTCTGCCACATTCTTTTCCACATGCATCACATCCAGATTATGACGGATAGGCAAATCCTATATAAAAGATAAATATTTGTGTTAGTAATTGATAAGTCTAGTATACAACATTAAGATAATTTTAAACAAGAATTAGTAGAATGCACCTTCCAATATGGCAAGTCAAAAAGGATTGATCTCTTTGACCAAGGAGAGGAATCATGCTCTTCTACACTCTTCCTCTTCTTACCTCTCTTTCCAAACTGTGTCTCATTCACTTCCATTTTACTTAGTACTTCAGAACCACTCAAACACCTGGGAGGATTCCTATGTTCTTCATACCCATTAAATTGTGATTTTTGCACCTGAATGGATGAGTCATACTTGGTAAAAATTTTCTATGCCCCATGAAGCACAATTTCTTTCCATTTGTTAGCCACTTGGACTTTGTGCCTTCACTACATACAGGACAAGCATACTTGCCTGCAGTCCTACAACCAGACAAATGTCCATATGCTAGGAAATCATGTATAGTCCATAACAAAATTACTTTCATTATGAACATTGTATTTTTGTAGGAGTCGTATGTTTTGATTCCAGTGGACCACAATTTATTCAGCTCTTCAATTAATGGTTGTAGATAGACATCAATGTTATGCCCTGGGCCTTTCTTTCCTGGAATCAACAATGTTAACATTGTGAACTCTTTGCTCATGTAAAGGGACGGAGGAAGATTATATGGAATAATCATAACCGGCCAACAACTATAGGCCTTGTTATTGTTCCCAAAAGGATTGAATCCATTTGTTGCAAGTCCCAACCGAACATTACGTGCCTCACAGGCAAAATTAGACCATTTCCGATTAACTTGTTTCTAACATGAAGAATCTACTGGATGGCGCATAATTGATTGGTTTGGTATAGCGCTTGCATTTGCATGCCATATCATACTTTCTGCAATCCATGGCACACTATATAATCTTTGCAATCTTGGTGTTAATGGAAAGTATCTTAACTTCTTTTAAGGTTTTCGCTTACCATTCGGCTTTGATTTATCGTTCGGCTACCATCTACTTTTGCCACAGGTAGGACAATTATCTTGATTTTCCTGCTCTTTCCAGTATAGTATGCAATCATTAAGGCATGTATGGATAATGTTATAGTTCATACGCATGAGCCTTGATGCGTTAGTGAAATTTTAAAATAAGAATTGGACGTAAAGGTTTGAATAGTGCTGCTGGGCTCTACGTAGCGGGTCAGGTCGGAACTGACCTGAAACTAGACCCGCTTTGGAACCCAGTGTCACGCCTTAATCCCGGGAATTGGGAATTTGAGTGAGCCCCCAGGGTGTGGATACGTAATTCCGTAGTAATCCGTGCCCTGAAATATTGCGCACGAATTCCTACAAGGGAGATTCCACATGAACATGTGAGGAATACCAACACATGTAGGAATTTGACTCATCATAACGAACTCCTATAAAATACTCTATAATGATCAAAAGTGAAATAAGAGAAACATGTTCCACAACATGCATATATAGATATAGGTATTTAAGTCTTTTAAATAACATTTCCATACAGTCCAATTTACTACTTAAAAAAGTCGAGTACAAAAGATCCCAATTTTATATTCCCGAGGGTAACCAAAATTTCGACTGTAACCCTTCCAAAACCGGGCACGCTTCGTATGATGACTAATAGAAAACATCGCTATCCTTCCATTCATCTATACCCCGAGGTATTGTTGGGTTACTCTCCGGGGGCGTGTCAACACCCGAGTGGGGACTGGGTTTTGTATCTGCAATACCAAGGGTAACACTGTTAACACGACGATTAAACAAGTACCAAGACATAGGAAACTAGTATGACATAATGTATCAAATGAACTCGACAGTATGCATTAATCAAAGAGAAAACGGCTAGTTTAATAGACATATGGTGCATGAGTAGCAATGAATGAGGAGATTACACTTAAACATTGTACATACTGATGGGCAACTACGACGCTCTATTCTTCCAAAAGGGAGCATACATACATACATATGAGTCGCTAGGAGATCAAGCTAGCTTCCCGAGGAGTGCCGACAACTCTTCTGTAACTACTGCAGTAGTGACATAATAATACCCAAAGGGGCACAAGCTAAGTGGTGCCGACTCGGATTTAACCATATGAGTCATATCATACCTAAGGAATAATAATCTGAAAGTATAACTAGTCGTGAACAGACGAATAATTAACGAGCACATACATATGAGCTACAAGGCTTGAACCTCGACCATACCCTTATGGCTAGCAAGCACGCACTCAGTAGAAGCTCTGGCTTGTCAGACACGCACTCATTAGAAGCTCAGGTCTGAATAGCCTCAGGGTTTGACTAGAGAGAAAATGCATAAACAAATCATGTTGAAGGCATGGAATTGAACAAGATGAATGCATTCGGTTGTGTAACATCCAAGAAATCATTATTCACCTTGTGTTAGGCAACCCATGATCCCCAAGGACATTCAACACGATGTACTCATAAAACGTCCGGTGTCATTGTGTTTCCACATCTTGGTATTACCTTGTATGCATAAAGAACACCCCTTCTTATGCCAACATTGTTTTTGATCCGGATAATTTGACTATTGCAAAAACCAACTTTAATTAAGAAAAACAAAATCAATACCCAAGACCTCCTTTACCTCATAAAAGAATGAACATCCTAAGCATCACCTATCAAACTAAGCATAGACTATTAAAGATAACTATAGATCTAAGCATAATCTATCAAAGTAAGTATAAATGATCAAAATTTATTCATTAAGAACACAAATCAGAGGTTTGCCTTTGGCATGAAGACAGATCTATTAATATATTTTAAAAGCATATTAACAAGAGACAATCAGAAAAAGTAAAATAATACATATAAACGAGAACATTAAAATACTTAGCTTCATCTTTCGCTCTAATCAGAAACTCAGCCCACCATTGCAAAGAACATCAAAAATAACTTCATTGATTCCTTCTTCTTATACAATGGTCTCTTAGAGTTCTCTCTTTTAGATCCTAGTTTCTGAAACAAGGCTTCAGAATACCTTTAAAATAAAAATAGAAATTAATGGAAGGGAGAGGTGGAGAAGAGAGAGAGAGAGAGAGATCTGGGATTTCCAAATCTGGCTAGGGATGAGGAAGAGCCTCCCATGGCCTCCTTTTATAGTTTTCTAGCTCCTTAGGTTCATTGAATTTGGACCTCTTTTTGGTGGATTGAGAGATAAGATCAGCTGCATGTTGATTAGGTTCATCTCCTTAGATGAGAGAGATTTTAGAGATAAGATGAAGTGGAAACTTTAAGCATTCTTATCTGATCTTCTTATGGGCTCCATAGAGAAATGTGCAACAGTTATACTTCAATGGTGTAGATGCAATTGCAATCCCGACTAAAAATGTACATGCAACTTCCCAGGCCCATACATTTTTAATTTTAGCTCTGATTTGTGCAATCTTGGGCTCCACGGACATCTACTTTGAAAGAGCTTTCCAACAGTGGGTCATTTGCATTGATCCGACATCTGGATTGAGAGTTATGGTCATTTTAAAATAGGTTATTTTGAGAGAAATGAGATTATATTTTGAATTTTAATTTACAATGGACTCTATCTCTAAGACTATTTCTTGGTACAATAGGGTGATATAGGATCTTCTGGAAGCCTTGTTGATCTTCAGATGGGATCCATGGGCAGATGAACTTTAAATGTATGGATCCTCAAGCAGTGGGACCCAAATCATCCAGGGTTCTGTGAGTCCTACAAATTTCATTTCCTGCATATTCTATTTGAACACATCAAATACTGAAGAGCCCATATTGAAGTGGAACCCGTCCGGATAGAGTTCTACTCCAACTGGGGTTCTTTGGAGAAAAATTGCAAACATTCTTAATTAATGCATAAGATGCGCAAAAATTGTACAAATTCCAATAATTAGGTGAAAATGCATGAAATGATGAAATTGAATGAATAATGATACATTTAACCTAATTAAATCCCTAATCCAATCTAAAATGATGCCTAAATTGTGCAAATTCATGGACGTAACAAACATCCATGACTTGACTTTGGGGAATCATCCGGAATTCGTTTATCCTCTTAATGTATCATTACAGTTGGGCCCATGTAGGGGTAAGAAGGTGCCAATACTAAGGCCCCATAAGGTCAATGAAGAATTCCTAAATTCACTGGGTTCATACTGCTTAGCCGTATATAAGGCTACGGCTTAGCCGAGTGGTTCAGGTTTCCTCAAACAGTTCCGGCGCATTTACGGCTTAGCCGTATATTAGCCTACGGCTTAGCCGTGCTAAGCCTACAGCTAGGTTACGGTCGGGTTACGGCTAAGCCGTAGGGCATTTCATGGTGTAGCTGTAAGTAAGCCGTAGAAGGGAATGAGTTTTCAAGTTCTCTGGAAAGTCCGTCGTAAGAAGGCTTACGGCTTGGTCACGGGCTGGGCACGGCTTAGCCGTAGATCATTTTATGGTGCAGCCGTGAGTAAGTCGCAGTACAAAAGCCACTTTTGATGCTCTCGGGACTTTGAGCCGTGAACATGTACGGCTTAGTCGTGGCTTCGCCGTACACTTCAGAAATTTGAACTCGATTCTGTAGCTCAGTTTCATTGTAGGATCATATAATTCCTGAGTTGTGAGGAGTTTACATGATTTGATTATAGTATACTTGATGGTATTCAATACCCACAAACTCTTCTATCCCATTTTTATTAGTCTAACTTAATCCATCCCACATTTGTACACTATTAAACAATGAAAATGACTGAAATTGAGAATTTAGAGATCTAACCCAAGAATCAATAGCTTACTCACACATGCAATACATATAAATTCTAATACTTGCCTTTTTACCAGTATTTGCCCTTCCTAAGTCTTTCTTGTTGTGTGGCTAAGGGAAGACCTCCAAATGGAAATGGGTTCTCTACAAGTAGAACATACAATTGAAGAATGGGGTTTAAATTTGCATGCATGTCATATAGTTGAGTCCTTATGACTCTAATAAACCCAAAAGCATGAAATGGAGGTGAGTCTTCACCTTATGTAGCTTTAGCTTGGAGGAGAGAATACTCTAGGAGAGAAATGCACAGTGAAGGAGAAGAAGAAGAATCCCCACCCTTACATGCAAGACCTTCCTCAGCCTAGTGGTTCCCTAGATCTTGAATCAAAGGTGAAGATTGAGGGAGAGAGGACCACTCCAACAGCCAACGTGGGAAGAAATGAAAAGAAAGGAGAGGGGAACGTGAGTTTCTTTCTTTTAAACAATCACTTTCCTACCCTTGCATGCAAGTCCCTTTTCTTAAGGATATTTATGATTTAAGTCACGTAGCCTTAGTCAGCCCAAGATGGATCCAAACTAAGTTTGGTCTAACACGAAAGATGATCCACACGGAAAATTACACGAGAAGTGATTGGCGATGTGTCCATAAGATGCAAGATCAATTTACAAAAAGGTCCTCAACTACTGAGGTAAAGTTCAAACTCCGCTCAATTCCCTGTCCAAAACCCAAACCCAATCGTTTCTAAACTAGATTAAGCTTAACAGGTTTTGATTAACATAAAACGCATTTAATTAGCGTAGATTAGGATTAGTGGGATTCAGAACCTTACACCCAGGTCCAGTTCATCGATTGTCTCCTTCACTCTGTCTTTTTCAATAGCATTCTGCAACTGGAAACGGAAACCCTCCAAACATGGCTTCTGTTTCTTGGTAGCGGTGGACAGAGGACCATCAAGGCAGCGAGTGGCGAAGGCCTCCTCCGTCGATCGCAGTGGTAGCACTCCGGCGATGATGTTGGAAGTGGCGATCGCCATGGCGCAACACCATCAGTCGGTTGCCCTTTTCTCCGCGTTCTTCTTCTCAGTCGACTGAGAAGCACAAACACAGCCCTTCCTCTTCTTCTTTATGGTCATTAACAAGCGAGGGCTGATCGATGGCCAAGATTAGAGTCCTCTGCCCTGCCTATCAACAGAGCACCGAAACCAATTCGGTCTTCTCTGTCTTCTTCGACGAGGATCCAACGAAGAACCCTCTCTACAATCCTTTTCTTCGGTCACTTAATATGTAACGTAAGTGCATGAGCGTTGAGAAAAACAATCATCTGATGAGAGAACAGATCCCATTTTCAACTGCACAACGTCCCTGGCCCTTTCCCTTTTTCTTTTGAGAAAACAGAACCCATTTACTGCATGTAGAGACGTCCCTGGCCCATTCGTTTTTTTTCCTTATCTGTTGATGTGCAATGAACAGGCCCAAACGACTATGAAGAAGACAGTAAGAAGGAACATGCCTTTTCTTTAAACATGTTTGAATCAAATGTGTATGAGAAGTAGATCATGTACAGACAAAGATGAGAAGATTGAAACTAAAAGAGGAGAGACATACATACCGATTTGTATCCAGTTGGTCTTGGTGTCGATTAAGGGAAGAATGAGGAGACCTATTGTAACAACTTCAAACCTAAAAGATGAAAACGAGAGGAGCAGCCCTAGATCCCGCGTTCATTTAATCTTTAGGCAAAATACGCGCCAAAGGGGAGATGAGTACGAGAGGGATTTAACCAAAAAAAATTTTTGGTAAGTTTTTTCTTTAATCTTTTAGGTTTAAAATAACAAGTGTACAAGGCTATGGTTTTTGTATAATAAAAAAGTGTTTAAAACTATTGTTTTTATTAATAATTTTTCCCACATAACAGTTTGTGGTTTTTATTTTAATAAGAGTTGAGAACTGTGGGATATAATCAAGTGCTTAAGTCTGTGGGTTTTCACTCTAAATTAGTGTGGGATTTAACTCCTTTTGATGTAGTGTGTTGCTTGAGCGCATGCGGTGTTTTTTGATTTCTTCAATTTCAGCATTTCTTGCGACGTGATCAACATTCTATACTAAATATTATAAAATAGAGATCAATGGACTCAAGTTTTGTCTAATATATGAATTTAGCCAATTTCAAAGTTCCTCAAATCAATAGAGCTACAAATGATAAAGAAAATTAAAAGAAAATTGCTTTATGTGGCATGCACCTTTGTAGTTGGGTTTTAGGATGCAGGCTTCCTACTTGTGTGGGCTCTCTTAGGTCCCAACCCATCAAGAGGGGGTTAAAAAAAAAAATAATAAAATCCTGCCTTAAAAAGCTGCGTTAAGTTGGTGGTTACCATCTTACTCAAGAGTTAATATCCTATGATTAAAAATCCCATAGTGATTGTGGGTCCAGTCATATCACCAATGGATAGCTTGCCATACACGTCAGCAGTGCATGCGAGGCTACCTAGGTTGTCCATTGGTGACGTGGCAAAACTTGAGTTCACGGTTAAGCTTTTTCTCACTGAATCTCAATTCCTCAATTAGATAACATTGCCCACCTTAACTTGTGGTAAGAACCAAATGTACCTGGTTGGGTCGTTAGTCACTCTACCTTATACCTAAGGGCATGTTTGATAATTCTACTTTAAAGTTAAGTTAAAGTCATCTTTCATTTTAAAATTCAACAAACTAAAAGAGTCAAATCAAAATATTACATTTCAAAAACATTCTCTTACCTTTTTACACAAAAAATTCAAAAAGCTATTTTCTTATCTCACTAACTGATAAAAAAGATCTACTTTTAATACAAAAAATTAAAAAATTACATTCTCTCTTCATTAAAAGACAATTCTCATCATTGCATTAATTTAATCTCTCTTATTATTATTTTTTTGAAATGGTGATTAACCTTATTTCAGTTAATTAACAAATAGCACCTAAGTCATCTGCTATCAGCTGATGGGTTCAAGACTTTCGGTGTTACTGGCTTTGACTTTCTCCTCTGCTTTCTCCATCAAAAGTGCTCCATTGTTTATCAAGTAATGAAACAGCTGTGATCATAGCTCCCGTTGTATTTAGCAGGGTACAGGTCCTCCATAAGTTGGTATAGAAGTTGGCAGGGATGTCAATTCTCATCATATGTGCTCCATTATTTATCAAGTAATGAAACAGCTGTGATGATAGCACTTGTTGCAAAGCAGAGAACAGGTCCTCTATAAGTTGCTACAGAAGTAGGCAGGGATGTCAATGCATCTTTGATTATTCAATTATCTGAAGGTTTTGACTCGAAAAATTAGTCCTAGAGCTAGACTCTCTTATCAGATATTGTTGATTTTTGCGTCCAAGTCCAATAGGTTACACACCTGAATTTCCTTTAATCCAAGTGGCATGTATAAAATGTTACATAAATATTCTATAAACAATGAACTAATTTAAAATGGTACAAAGTTTATTAAGAATGAACTAATATAAAATGTTACATATTTTATAAAGAATGAACTAAATAGAATGTGAGATTTGTTCGGGTCAAACTGTTGCACATGGTATGGTGCCACTCTGTGGTTGAGGGCTAGCTGAGGTCTAGAAAATGACAATGGAGGGGGTGGATTTAAAATATCAACTCCATTAGATATTCCAACCCCTTGCTCCCTAAGTTTGATGATTTTAGAAGGCAGCATGTTTTTGCATTTCAAAATAATTGCAACTTGAGTGACGGTTGAGAATTGAGATTGGCCGTTGGATTAAAATAAAAATTGATGCATTCTAACATTTTGAAATTTGAGGCCATGGATCAAGTTAGAGGACCTCACGAACATGAATTCTGGTTGTCTATGATTCTGGAATTCATGTTTTTTTACTGGAATTCCCATAACTCAAGGTAGTAGCTTCAAAATCTAAAAAAGTGGGACTCTCAAATGCATTTTTTACTGGAGTTCCCAAAACTCAAGACGGTAGCTTCAAAATCTGAAAAAATGGGACTCTCAAATACTAATAGCCTTCGCAAGAGCAGTCCAGAATCCAGGAACTAAAGCGTGGTTGGAACTCCGGCATTCCAATGGATGTAGCCGATGATGACCGTTTACAACATCAAAAAAGGAGGGCATTCTATCAAAAAAGGAGGGCATTCTCTTCTTCTAGTTCTCCCTCTTCATCTCTATGCCTTTTTTTTCTATGTTTCTTCTTTTCTCCTTGTAATACTGTGATCCCAATTAAACATGTTTAGTGATTAATTAAGTAACTTTATTAACTAATTAATATAGAATTATTTAATTAATGATATTTAATATCTAATTAGGCTAGATTAAGTTTGTTTTGCCTTGTTTGAGGCTAGTGGGTCAAGTTCGGATTACGGATAGGTAATTGGGTCGGGTTTGACCTTAATTAAGTAGAGGAAAGCCCTTTGTCGTAATTTTAAATTTTTTATGTTTGTATCATATGCATTACATATTGACATCATCGCGTTCGTCTCCTTAAACTTGTCAATTTTCGCGTATGACTCAAACCACATTTGACGTCAATTGAGCCAAGTAGACCTTCAAATGACTTAAATTGAAAGTAAAATTAAGAATCACGACTTTCTTGTAATTTTGCAAAATTCTGTAACTTAAACTAACCAAACCTCATTTCCATTTGATCATTTTCTTCTTCCTCATGCTATTGGAGTTTCTTCTTCTTTTTCTTCTTTTTTACATTATCATTTTCTCATCAAATCAAGAGTTTAGGAGCTTGCATGTGTAATTTGGGGGTTTCCATCTTCCATTTCCATCATCTTCCACGTCTTTTCAAACCCTTAAAGTGTAGGATCTAAGCATCTCTTCTTCCATCCACTTACAGAATTTTCGTTCAATGGAGTCAGGAAGATTCTTATTTCTAGCATGCACTCATATTCTTCATTCTTTTTATATGCATGGCATGCTAGGATTAAAAGAATTGGGTTCTCTTTTCAAACTGAGCCATATGAAGAGAGTTTCTCTACCAAGTTGTTGATTAAGGCAACTTAAACTAATTATTGTTGAATGCATGGTGGTAACTTGTGATTTTTATAGTCCTATTGAAATCTAATTTTGGTTCTCAGCTATTATACTTGTTTAAAATGAATAATTAGATTGCTTAAGTGAATGATGAAATGTAGATTTAGTAATGTTAAATGGTTGATTGGAGTTGAGATGACTGACTTGGAATAGGTAGAAAAGGTGTAGTTAGAACTCAGTGTTATGGGTTAAAGAAAAGAATTCTGTAACCGGCCTGACTTCAGAAATTCAAAAGCTTATGGTTATACTGTAAACCTTATAGCTAAGTCGTAACGGGCAAAATGTGTGATCAAAAGGAAAAAGTTGAAACTTTCTTTCTACAGCTAAGTTGTAACCCAGCTGTGGCCAAGCCGTAGATGTAGTTTTAATTCTGCATGTGTCACGGATAAGTCATAGGCTACCTACGGCTACGCTATGAAAACTCAGAAATTTAGAAATAATTAGGAACCTCTAAAAGACCTTGTACGGCCTTAGTTTTTTGAATGTTGTAACGCAATCATTTGGCCCAATGGAGAATTGTTTAGCATGAAGTGTTTTAAAGGCTGTGACTCATTCATGTAGTGTTGTTTATTAGTTTAGCACCTACTCATGGATGTTAGTTTAAGGGGCTTTGATTCACCTTACTCATATAATATAACATCAAATAGAGATGACTGTGTATCATATAACTTAAAATTACATCATCTTGTATGGTTAGAGATAGTAAATGACTGGATTAGGATTGACAAGTAAATTACCTTGATTCTTTTAATTAGAATTGCATGGTATATTGTAATTCTTATAGTTGCTCTCTATTATTGAAATGGTAATGATATGAATTTATTCTAGTTCAAATTCTTCATTATATCTCATTATCTTATTGTTGAAATTGAATTGAGAAAAAATGACATGAACTCATGAAGAATTGTTCTCAATGAAATGAACTGCATGATTACTCAATTTCAATTAAATGATTTTAAATGGTTTGGCTTTACTTAGCTTCAGTTTCATAAAATCTGATGGAGTTGAATTTGGTGTAGTATGAAATGGTGCCGTTGCAGTGTGCATTTAGAGCTTTCAGACTCTAGAATTGTACGACCCCAATTGTACCTTTGGTCTGGCATTGGTGTAACCCATGCAAAGATTCCTATTGAGAGGATATAGCAAATGTAGTAACCAAAAAGGTTAAATTATTTTTTTAATGATTCGTATAGCATGCTAGATTCAATGCTTCACATGCTTAGTATACTAAATTGACTTTTTTAATTAATTGTAATTTAATTCTTTTAGCTACAACGTATGTTATTCTAAATATGCTTATACTTTGCTGAATAGTTTTATTTATAGTTGTCTATTAGTGTTTCAGGTTTAAATTCTAGTCCCAGTCTTGCAGAGACTAAGGAGGCACAGGAGGAAACCAACAAGGTTCCTTCACGGCTCGATGAGTAGACTGTAGAGGCGAACTAACGAATCCTTGCATGGAGAGCGACACGATCACATTAGGCTCTTGTATTTTTGGGATTTTTTTTGGAAGTATTAAGATATCATGATATCTTACACTAGTTTTCCATTTATAGATCATGATTCCTTACTTCTTGACAATTAGTGATGTATATCTTTTGTTATTGTCCATTGATGTTTATATCTCTTTTGCATAGATGTATTTTAGGTGTATCTATTCTTGTATAAACTCTTACATGCTCATATTATATATATGTGTTTGTATAGCTTACAGATATAGTAAAGAAGTTATTTCCCTCCTATTACATTTGTATGTTTAGTGCGAACTGTTTCATGAATTGATACATTTGAAACGTTTAATTATTGCAGAAAATTTGTATAGGTGACATTGACAGGCTTCTGCAGACTAAATACTTGGATAGATGTCCGTTTAAAAGTGCCTCACACATATAAGCATGTGAATATCCCTTCTGAGCTTTCATTTGCACTTTGGAACAGATATGAAATCCATGGGAGTACGCATATCATCCTTTAGGAATTACTCTAATCTAGGACAATTGGGCCTTGGTCGTAACACTCCTGCTTTTTTTTTGGATGGAATGAAAAGAGTAAGGCAACTATGATCTTTTGAAGGTAGACCTATCTCCTTGGGGGTGACGCTCTTATTGAGCCTCTCCCCGGTTCTAACAACATAGTAAAATTTTCGGTTTTGCTTTGAAAATTTACATAGAAATTCTACTTCAGCCCCTAAAATCAACATGAAAATTCATGTTCCAAATGGGTTAGCACCCTTAAAACGAAGCTCTGGGTTCGGTAGCTGAAAAGTGTGGCCGAAAATGGGGGTCATGGCTGGAAAGTGTGGCTGAATTGGGAGTTTATATGATGACATTTCTCTGCTTTGGATGACTGTGGCACAAGCAAGCATTGCCATTAGCTAGGAAGAGGCCCTGATCCAGTGATCTTTTTCATGTTGTGTATCTCGTCCAGAGCTGCAGGGAGTCTGGGACAACCGTAATTAGGTCTTCTTCACTCCATGGGATGCCACTTCAATGGTCTAATCTGTGATTTTTGATGTGTGGCTTTAGTGCTCATTCATTAATGTGGATCAATGATTCTGTGCAGAGTGCTTGTGAATGATTCTCATTGACAAGTTCTGCATAGCAAGCTTGTTACTTTAATATGCCCTGCCGCTATATATAACTCTGAAAGCGGGAGAGTGCTTTATCCAGGTTACGTATTTTCAGCTACTAAATATGATAGTCTACCAAATAATGGCATTAATAATCATTGTTCTATGACTGGGAAGTGGATGAGGTATTTTCATAAATGTTCTTCTCCTTGACTCTTTATTTGTGCATGAAGTTTAGGACTGAAGATTTTTTGGATTAGCATAGAAGTTGCCAATTCTTACTCTATTTGGGGGCAAATTTGTTACAAATGATTTAAACAGGATAAACTTTCAAATTGATGGGGGGCACAAGCACCCGTGGTCCCGTACTGTGCCCGAATTACAAAATTGAATTTGTGGCCTACTGGTTTGAGGGCAATTGGAGTATAAATGGGCAAAAGTGAAAATGCAACTTAATTTACAAAAATATTCCTTCGATAATCAATATGGGATGGGATCAATTGGTTTTTCTTTTTTGGGTACCCTACCAGTGGAGGCTAGGACTCGAGAGCCTACACAAGCAAAAAAGATAGTCCACACATGGAAAGATAAGCTCGCACGGGTGAGAAGATAAGCTCGCACTGGTGGGAAGAGTGGCATGCTCGTGGTTTTTACTCTTGGCAATGGTCAACATGGCACTCAAATTAAGAAATTGATTTGCTGGGAACAGCAATGGATGGCTGAAATGAAGGGCACTTTCAGTGGTTATGTTTAGCAATGACTGAAACGTGGGGAAGGGCACTTTCAATGGTTGAAAATGAGTACGATCTCGAGATTAATATGTTTACCAATAGCTAAAACATCGGTTGGTGGGGGTGGGGAGCGCATTTAAAACTGACTGCTCATAGCTGAAACAGCTGGTGTAATTTTTTTTCACCACCCATTTATGATTATAAAATGCAAACTCACCCTCAAATTTTGCTCATGTTTTTATTTTTTTAATTTTTTTAACATTTTATTGGTTCAGAGTCTCGTATTCTTCATTTCTAAGCTTGGGCCCAAGTTTGAGGATTGCACTTCATCATAAAGTGAGACCTATATAATTAAAAAAGGTATAGTAGTGAGCATTCTAGCTTTGAATACACATACAAGCAATGCATACACATGTTAAATTCTAATCAGAAATTCTAGCAACTATGAAACGGGGAATTTATGAAAGTCAGATTGCATGAAATTCTTAAAACAAAAATTCCAACATGAATAAAACTGCAAATTCTGAAAATTACAGAGTTTAGTAGCATTTCAAAGTCTCAAAACTTGAGCAGACTTCAAAATTCTTCAGAAAGGGCCAAATACTGGAAAAAAAAATCAGTCCTGCAAATGAAACTGCAAAAACACCATTCCTTCGTGGGCAGTGACACCGTGCATGAAGGAGACTATAACCCCACTAGTCACTAGAACACGTCTCCACATAGCGTGCGCTCATTGCTTCTTATCTTTGACGCTTGGTATCATTGCGACAACACACAGTCGTTCAATTCCTTTTCATCTAGGAGGTAGGGTGCATTGACCCGAATCCTTCTCATCGTCTTTTGTTGCTTTCTTCATCGTCTTCCCTATTTTAGCTCGATCCTTTCTTTCCTACTTTCTTTCGCCTTTTCTTCTGTCGCCACTTGACTTGGGCTTGACTGTTGCTGTAGTAGTCATGGAAATATTGGAAGAAACAAGCGTCCAAGACGCTGCTTCTGTAGATCCACAGAGCACGGAAAGTCTCGTAAGGAAGCTCTCTCTGCAGCAAAAATACCATACGCCCTTGGATACAAAACCAGAGGCGATGGAGATGGAGATGGAAATGGAAACTGTTCCCAAGTTCAAGAAAGTGGAGGACCATGCTCTCTTCAGGAGTTCTTTTCTCTCTTCTCTCTCTCCCACAAAACGCAGAGATCACCAGCAATAACGAAACAATTGATAAGCAGCAGGACAGCGAGTGTTCTTCTCGGGTCTCTTCAAAGAAAAGATGAGAATGATTCATGTACTTGGATTTATTTTATTTTTTATATATATATTTTTGTGTTTGGTTAACTAAATAAGTTCAATTTCAATTGAAGATTTTTCGTTATTTTTTTTTGTTTGTTTGAATGTTTAGGCATAGTTGGAAAATTTCTCACATTGGCTTTTATCATCTCATTGTTTGCATCTTAAACATTCGATATGCTGATCCAATTTTGAAGAACTAAAGTTTATTTTTAATTAATTATGCATAAGGTTTGGAGCCATAAATTTAAAAATGAACTAAAATGTAATTTGAAATTTATAATTTATAATTTATATTTAATATTTGAACTGACAAATAATGTAATATGCAATATCTTTGGTTTATGTTTTTTTTTCTCATTATAGTACTTTTCTTGCATATGTAAGTTTTTTTTAATATGAATTCATTATCATAATGCATGTGAATAATCCACTTTAAAAAGATTTTGATATTTTATTTATAAAAAATATGATGCTTCCAAGCTCTTCATTGAATCTATTTGAGCATTTTTTATTTTCTTACTTTTGCATCGGACAACAAGTTTTCTAACCTTGACATAGGGATGTAAATTGTAGGAAATCAAGGGAAAAGAGAACAGTGAGAGGTTCTGCAACTAGCTTCAAGATGGAAGATATTCTACGAGATAAGTTCCCATGGAGGAAGTTTGAGCAAAAACCCATTAAAGGATCTCTACATCCCTGGTATAATACTGCACCATAACTGTCGATAACCCATTTTGGATAGTGTATGTTATGCGCAAATTCATAATTAAGAAGGTGTGGCGAGTTCTCGAAGTCGTTCTTTTCCTGTAAACACGTCTGAGCTGCGACTGCTAACTCCAAGGCCGGGTCGGTCCTAGGCTACTTTTGAAAACAATGGCTAATTTCTGAGTTGGAGTTCTAGATCCGTCGGAATAAAGCTCTTATCACTCCAAACAGCTGACCAAAAAATGAATGCACTCTCCCGGCATGAATTGCCACTAATATTTAAAATAATGAGTTGACCCCACCAAAAGAATGACCATGTTATGAAAGATGTGCTTAACACAATTTTTTTATATATAATAATAATGATGATGATGATGATGATGATGATGTTGTTGTTAATTATAATATTGTCAATTTAAGGTTTACTCCATCGGAGGTGGAATAAAACTTGGGGACAACCTGCACAGGGCTGGAGAGTTCATTATGAGAAGCTGAAAATTTTAATTGTTAGCACCAATCTGAAGTTCTAGTTCTCCAACTAAAATAATTCTCCTAGGTACTAAAGGATTCAGACTCCTAGAATTTGTTTGTGCAAGCTGCGTGTCAGCGGAAAGAGCACTCCAACGTCTCATTGTCATTGTTTGGTGCAACAAGGAAATGGAATAAGAAAGCGGCCAATTTGTAAATGTTTCCATATATAATGAGCAAGAGACGTTCCTACCAGTTCCGCAGAAGAGGAAATCCCAGAGTTTACCAAACACACTCTTAGTGTGTACATGCAGAGGTTGTGGAAGAAGAAATGCAATTTTCTCTAAAGCAGTACTCGGAGACTGACGGAGGAAGTTAAAAATCCAAATTCTCATTGGGAAAAAAATGCAAAAAGGGTGCCGGAAGCTGCACCAAACATTTAATAAAGAATGGGGCTGGAAAATATGGGGCATTTCTATTCTTTCATCTATACAAAAGCACCCTTATTTTTTTATTACTCCAGTCCAGGAATTCCGAATTTTTTTTCCTTTTTTTTCTAATTTTATTTTTGTTGGTTTTAACGTGAAAGGGATAATGGAAAACTTTACCGAGTGGTTGGAAATGTGCCACAAGCAATGGAATTTTTTGTGTGCCAGTAGAAAATTGTTTTTTATAGGTATAGAAAGCGGGGAATTTCTTCATGAAAAATTGACTTACGTCTCCGTACCTAAAAACCCGTTGTTAGCTTCTAAAAAAATGGAAAGACAGAATTTATTCATAAAAATATTGTCACTGCATGCAAGTGGTTATTCTTAAATTTCCAAAAGGGCCCATCTGCATTTGTATCCAATTCCTATGACTTCTTGGTAAAGTAGGTTCCCACTTTATTCCAGAAATAAATAAAGATGTAAGACAAAAGAGGGAAGTTCCAACTTTATTCCGAGTTAAACACAAACTCGGCCCATTCTGACTCAGATTTGTAACTTAATGATGATTATAATAATAATACAAGGCGTATTACATGTGCAGCAGCTTGAGAGGATGCCCAGCTCGGAAGCACGTGGAAAGAGATTGGGAGGATCCCTCCCTCTATGTTCATCATCACCTTTGAAGGAGATCACAACCACAGCAACCACTCTATTTCCCAGGGCTCATCGGCTTATGTACTCGAGTCTTCTGAGCAAAGATAACTTGTTAGAAGACCACACACTCAAAAAGAAAAAAAAAAAAAAACAGAGAAAAAACGATGAAAATAGAGAGTTCAGATTTCACTCTTGCTCTTGTTGAAAATATTGTGTAACTTGTTTGTAATTTTCTCCGTTGTGGTCTTTTCTGATTGAGGCTTTTATATAATTTGGCAAAATGTAGTAAAGAGGGGGTTTTTTTTTTCGGTGAAATGCATAGTTGTTAATATCGTTTTGAACCCCATTTTGGTTTAAACTTCAAAATGAAGAATTTCAATTGATTAAAAATTTCGATAAAACTTTTCAGAATTACGTGTTGGGGAAATATATAAAAAAATATACATATGCAAGAAAATAAAATAATAATTATGAAATTTATCCATTCTAGTAAAAAAAGATTTTAGAATTACATTTTGAGAGAATATAATACATACAAAGTACATATATGTAAAAAAGTAAAAAAATAAAATAAAATAATAGGTTAAAAATAGTTTTTGTCGAAATTTAGAATTTCGGTGAAATGAAATTCAAAATTTCTGGTGAATTAGACCGATATCACATAAATTGACTACAAGTCAAATTGAAAAATTACAGCATGCATTTTGTTTTGACCATTTGGGACGAAAAGAAACAAAATTAATAACTATATATGGTCAAGGGTCGAAGATGGATTTAAATTTGGTTGATGAGGTAGGGGCTTTGGCTAAGAAAAAGGATGATGGCAGGTGGTAGAGATGGTAAGTGAGGATTGGTGGGCTCGATGATGTTCAAGGGGGTATGGGCAGAGTTGTACAGATATTTCGATTTGACTGGTTTGAACGAATCTTTGAATGGGTTGAACTCAGTCGACTTGTTTTCGCTTGATGTAGATGGAATGGTTTGGTACATATAGTGGGTCTACAACGATAGTGCGCAGGCCATGCCTTTTGTGAGTGGTTTGTAGGTTTTGGAGAATAAAAATGCAGAAAAAGGAAAGAGAAGAGGAAGAAAGAAAAGGTAGAAGAAAACACGAGCGTCAATATGAACGCTTAACTAAGCTGCAAACCGGCCTTGAATGTCCATAATGACGCTCAAATGAAAATTACTGAGCGTTCGATGCAATGATACTGTAATGAGTGTTTATATCGATGCTCAAATGAGCTCTAAATTTGTGTTGAGCATTGATATCGACGTTCAAGATGATTAAAAAAAAAAGTGATGGGAGAGCCTTTACTGTTTGCAAAGATCTTTTGGGACCTTTTTACTACACCGGATATCTAATTGGATTTTTTCCTATAAAATTCTCTTTTTTATTTCATAGGAAAATGTAGAAAGTTCTTGTACCTTTTTTTTTTAAATGTAGGGGGTCATTGCACGGTTGGTAGTAGTTGCAAAGTGAATCTTAAATGCATTTGTAGTTCAGTTGCGCTTATAAATAGCTATTGTAGGGAATGGAAATGAACTGAGCAAATTGCGCAAATTCTCGAGTTTCAATTGTGAGTGTGCGCTTGATGTCCTTCTCCACTGTCACTTAATCTTCTTCTTCTTTAAATTTCATTTGTGAGTGTGTAGTATGGAGTATCTAATTACATTTTGGAGAGAGTTGTGATCTCTCTAGATAGTATTAGATCCCCATTAAAGTGGCTTGGTGAAGAAGCAAATTTATTTGGAGGAGCAAAGATCGAAGGAGAAAAAGGCACGCAACGGTTGGACATTTATAATATTGGATTGAATCATGTTGATTTGGAGAACATAAACAATTCAAACCATCAGTGTTCAAAGTTATGTATGAAGACTTACTTGCAAGGGCACTATAAGAAATTGTTGCCGGAGATGATATAAAGATGCCGCTCGATACACTGGAGAAAGCATATATAAGGAAGAAGTGAAGAATATAATGCAGAAAACCTCTTTATGACCTGAGAGAATCAACAGGAATGTTTGATCACATCAGCAGGGGTTGACCTAGAAATTCTTCCTTGGGAAGGCCGGTCACTATCTAATTGTTTTTGGAGGTTTTTTTCAAAAAAATTTCCTTATAATCTTTGTAAAACAAAATGGGCTTCGAAGATTTTTATGGCCCGAAGTGGTCCCCTAGGCCTATTTTGGTTATTTTTTATAATATTATTTATGAGCAGTGATATCTATGCTCAAACAAACCTTTTCCCTTTTCCTTTTTCCTCTTCCTTTTCCCTATGGTCCATTTGGGTTTTGTCTAGGGCGAGGAGGGGAAACCAATAAAAAGAAAAATAGAAACAGAAAATATGAAAGAAAAGAAAAGGTGAAGACACGGAAGATGAGTAAGGAAGAAGAAAAACAAGCAAATAAGAAGAAGAACAAGGAAGAAGAAGAAACGATGGGAGGAGAAAGAGAATTAATGTGGTATAATGGAAGGTACAAAAGAAGAAGAAAAAATCAAGAAAAGAAAGAATTAGAACATGGGGAAATAGAAAAAAAGGGAACTAAACAAAGAAATTGAAATAAGAAGAAAAACCTAACTTTGGGTATATTACGTTTGAGCATAGATATACTCAAAGCAGAATCATGATTTTTTTCAGACATTGTTGATGAGCAACAATATCTATATTCACCGTAGACAAAGATGAGTTCTTCTTCTCCCTTTTTTTTTTGTTTCAGTTCACTCTCCTGGTTCTCTTTGTTTTACTTTCTTCTCTTTTTGATTTTATATCATGCTCACCCCACACGCAAGTGTGATATTATCCGCTTTGGCCCCTAAGCCTCACGGTTTTGCTTCTGGAGGTACTTAACCCAGCAAAAGGCTTCTTGCAACGTAAGGGTATAAGCTCTACATATAAGCCCAGTCACTTTTTTTTCTCTACAATCGATGTGGGACTCCTAGACGTCATAATCCACCCTTCTTAAGGTTGTATGTCCTTGTATAGTTGCTTGCTAGCCCTTATATCCTATCAACCCTCTTGGCCTACCCATATGGAAACCCGCCTACTTGCACATGACTACAGTAGGGATAAACACTCGAACTAATCAAAAGTTGGCTTTAATACCATTTGTCACGCCCCACCCCACATGCTTATATGATATTGTTCACTTTGGCCCCTGGGCGTTACGGTTTTATTTCTGGTGGCACTTAACCCACTAAAAGTCTTCATGCAAGGTAACGGTGTAAGCTTTACATATAAACCCAATTACTTTTTCTCTCTATGGTCGATGTGGGCTTATGGACATCACATTTTCTCTTCTTCTTCCAACATTTCATTAAACTACTCTTATCATCTTTCTTCTTCTAGCTTTTATTTTTCCTCCTAGCATTTTTTCCTTGTTCTTGTTCTTGTTTTCTTCTCTTCTTTATTCCTCCTCTTCCTTGTCCTTGCTTTTTTCTTTTGTTTCAATTTCTCTTTCTCTTCTCTTTTTCTTCTTCTTGGTTTTCCCCTCCTCAACCCAGACAAAACCCAAATGAAACATGGGGAAGAGGAAGGGGAAGAAGAGATGAGAAAGAGGAAGAAGGAATGAGAAAAAGGCTCTCTTGAGCGTAGATATATATCGCTGCTTATAAATAATATTAAAAAAAACCGAAAAAGGCCCATTAGACTGCTGAGGGCCATAAAAATCTGTGGGGTCCTTTTTGTTCAATCAAGACTCTAATGGTTTTTTTTCCCATTTTTTACGAGGGGCATGTATAAAAAATGGATGTAATTTTCAAAATAGATACGGACATTACTAAAATATTTAGGAGGTGCATATCTGTAAAAACAATTAAAAAATATTAAAAATTAAAGGGAGGTTTCTGAAATTTTGGGGAGGGCCATGGCTGCGCTTGGCGCCCTCGGGCTCCCCCCATGATGACACGGATATCAAGTCACCAAAGGAAGTTATAGGATACACTCTTCATTAAAAAAACACTCAGCGCAATTTCAAATTCTATAAAATGAGCTTGTGAACTCAAGGTAACATAGGCTATAGTTTAATGCTTTTTGAAAGTTAAGAATATTTGTGTTGAAATTTCTAGCTTAGATCAAATGAATGTTTTAGTGAGGAAGCATTTAAAAGATGTCTAATCCGAGGGCTTTGGAAGGAATATATACCTTTTGTTGTTGGAAAAATGGGTTTCATAATGGTCATTAGATCAACTTTGGACCATAATAAATGTAGGACCCACTCGTCCTTTGTGGTGGGTCCGGATTGTAATGTGTTCTCCTTCAAAAGTAGAACAACAATGACCAATTACTACATGAAAACTATTAAGGAGTGAATAAGAAATTGATTCCAAAGTCACCCCCTTGAACTTGGTTGAATATGACAAGAGGCTTAACTTGTGGGAAAACTAAAATCTCACATTGCTTAATAAGTAAAACTCATAGTGGGTTTATATATCTATGTGCGCTTGAAAGGTTGGGCATCAAGGGGCACCTATATTTAGTCCTGGAGGGACTGCATAGATCACATGGGTTTAACTCACTCATGCGCCGGGGGTAGCGAGCCGGGTTGGGTTATATACCTTTTTGCCAAAAGCTACAAAGCATTGAACAATTATGTTTTTTCCAAAAATTTGCAACTCAATTTAGAGTTGCATTGTTTGATTGAATAGTCACTGGTTGGTTTGAATAGTCACATGAATATTTCAAACAGTTACCAGTTCATCTATTTAAAGCCATTTTGTTTCCATTTTGATAGTAACAACGCCGAAAAGCCGGAGTTTTGTTCGCTGGAACCTGCAGAGAAGCACTGCTACTGCTCATTGAAAGATCATTGTATCCTTTGAGATAATCATCCGAATCTATCACACCCCGAATTCCAAGAACCTTGGGAGTCTCAGAGTTTATGGCATAACGCCCCCACATTTCATAATATAAATCATTCATTTAATTGAGTCATTACTTGGGAGGATGTAGAGTCAATTAGATTAGGTTAAATCATAAATAGTTAAGTTACTAATAGAAGATAAACAATAATGACTAATACCAATGCTCTCAAAATAATGAAATATCCAAAGAATTATGATATAATCCAACTATATAATAAAGCCAAATAAACACTAAAGAGCAACATAGTGACTTGGTTTACAAGATTTGCCCATTCCTGCAAATAAGTTAAGGTTCTTCATTATTGGGGTCAACCTCAGCATCGGAAAAAAAAAAAAAAAGAAAGACAATACACGTATGAGCATAAAGTTCTACAAGTAAATGAACTATAGAGCTATAGCAAACACTTATTCAATCAAATGGTAGCAATTTAGGTACGATATATTAAAACGGTTAATTCGAGAATATTTCAACAAAAATGAGATGCCAAGAAATATTAACAGGATAACTTGAACAATGGTATCAAATTTAGTTTTTCAATGATTTTTGAATATTGGCTCAAATAATAAATCACATAATTTAATCTAAGAAAAGGCATATCTGCAGTTACACACATATAAGGGTCCGAAGCCATAATTACACATGCAAGGGCCCGAAGCCATAAGGGACTAACTGCAGTCTAGTTATCGTGTGCAATGGGCCCTAATGTCATACCCATAAAGAGGGTTACAGTCCGTATGTGAGCATCCCCATGTTGTGTTGACCATGCATTGGATAATGCTTCAGAGGTTAAGGTTTACATTTAAGGGGAATTATCTCATAATTTAATTCTCATAACATAATATGGTGTTGAATATTTTTATATCATCAATGGAAACACAATATATCAATGAAGTTCCAAACATAAAATAGAACATGATATAAATATTTTCAGCAAGGGATCATATAAAAACCTATATATATATCATGATAGCATCAAATGAACATGGAATGAGTATGATACTCAAAAGTTAGATCATTGATGAATAGACAAATTAATTCATAAGATATACTCATATTAATAAAGCAATGGTCCTAAATAAGTTAAGATGCTAGCGCTGGGCCCCACATGAACAGAAGGATTACATATCAATTTAACATTTGGAAGGCAAGGTAAAAAACCTCTAATACTAGAGGACTATAGTAAGGTTACTTGCCTTGATTAATGGTAAATGATGGAGTTGTATGACTTGGCCCGCCTCGTTCTAAGCTCCTTTGTGAAGAAATGTGGATCCCTATTAATGATGATTGGAAATGGATTAGCTTAGGGGTTTGACTGGTGCAACAAGGTTCAAGCTTAGTTGGATTAGCACCATTGGCTGGGGTTGGTGAAGTGGAGGTGATTCACTCCCTGGGCTACTGATCACATGTGGTTGAGCCTAGTTAATATGCGTCCAATTTATGGAAGTGCAAGTGGCCCGGGTTGATTGAGTGTATCTATTTTAAATTGGGCTTGGCTTGATTTAGTAATTGAGTTCTGGATAGGCTAGTTGGTTTGGTTTTGCTCAAAGGTATGCAGGGATATGGTAATGGTGGTGTTTGCAAATGAGGTGTCATTGCTTGGTGCTGTGCAGGAAAGATGAAGTGAGTTTAAGTACTGTTTGGTTGAAAGGATTAGAGAAAAAGAGGTGAATGCAAGTACCATAAGGTGGTTTCTTGAGTTTTGTCGGTTTGACTATGATGGGTTTTTTGCATTTGACTGAATGGACTGTCTTGATCGAATGGGACAATTTGGTTGTGTGTGAGTGGGTAGGTTTCAACCGTGGGTGCTGGCTTTGCAAAGTAGAGATAAAGGTAGTGGTGGGGTTGGGTCTTACTGTGTCCTATATGGTGAAGATGATGACTGAGTGTAGGAGGCAAAAGGTACTACCAAGGTGGTTGATGATGGTGAGATGCAAAGACCGGGGTGAAGGTGGTTAGTAGTGAAATGATGATGATTGACAGATGAAGAGGAATGCAGTGAAACATGATATGAAAGGAAACATGGAACACCATAAAACATGGGAGGAAACAAATAAAGAAAATAGAGGTGGGTGATAGAGCTAACAAAGAAACTAGGTTCTGCTTGTTTAAGAGAATAAGGCCTAGGTCCATATTGTGAAGATGGGTTCGTGTAGGTGGAGAGAAGGTGGAAAATCAATTCTGCGAAGGTGATGAAGTTGGTATGCAAAAGCAGAGCATAAAAGATAATAATAAATCAATATTCCTAAAAGAAGTAAAAGAAAAAGAAAGGAATAAAACAAAGATGGTTATAGTAAGCAGGAAAATATAAGAGAAAGGAGATGTGTGAATTACTTTGAAGGAGAAGGAGAGCTTTTATGGAGAAGAAAATTTGTAATAGAGAGTGTTGAACGGTGTTGAGGGAAAGAGGATTGAGCAAATAAGGCCTGTTTATAAGAGAGAGAGAGAGAGAGAGAGAGAGAGAGAGATGAATAGTGTGGGATTTATCCCACCTAGTCAGTTAAGATGAGAGGAAGAAGATCGTCCAAAATGGATCCTTTGCATGAGGAAGAGAGAATTTTAGGAGAAAATATGCACCACTAGAGATCTTTGACAAATCACGACATTCAAATTTGTAAGGTCCCGACCCGACTTAATTATAATTTATATTAATTAAACTCGATTTCCCATTAATATTTGTATTTTAGTCCTAATTCATATTGCTTTTAACTTTTAGTGGGTTTCAGTCGGATAGATAGTTGGGTTCAAATTTCACTTAAGTAGTTGTGGACCTTTTGTAATTTAGAGTTACATTGTTGCATCATTCTGGTACAACATTAATTATATCATTTGTATTTCATCTTGTGGGTCAACTTCCATGTTTGGCCCAGCTCAACTCGGATACATCCTAGTCAGTTGAGGTCCATTTGACCTAAACTGTAATTTCCCTAGAAACATTGGACTTGCATGTAATTGCAGGAAAACTTTTAGTTTACATAGAACTCCAACGTCCATTCTCTGTTTCTCTTCTTCTTCGTTGTTGTAGTTGCCTCTTTTCTTTTTCCTTCTTCATCTTCACTTCAATTTGAAGTTGTAACAAGGATTGGAGGTCTTGTATGCTATAGGGATAGTCATCACCCATCATCATCATCTTCTTATGAGCATTTTTTCTTTGGGAAGGACCTTCTTCTTCAATCTACAGCCCACTAAGGTGAAGGCTTTACTTCCATTTCATTTCTTAGGGCTTGTTAGAGTTAAGAAGACTCAAATCTATGACATTCATGCATTTTTGCATCACATTCACCATTTGCATGTTTTCATGTAGAGAACCTACCTTCATTGAGGATTTTCCCCAATCACACACTAAGGAAAAGTGAGTTGAGGTCAAGTACTATGTTAAGGCAAGTATTAGAGTATATATTATCTTGTGTATATTTAATTTTGTTGATTCTAGAAATGATCCTTTTAAATCTAGTTTACAACTCATTTACCCTTGATCAACCACATATACATGTTGAATTAGGTTATAATGAGTATAATTATGCAACATTAATGATATTGGGTGATGTAAGACTTATCATGAGAATTTGGAAGCATGAAGAATTTTATTGAAACCCAAATGATAGTTATGTACTGAACTAGTGCTTCAGAGCCTGTTTTCAGAAATTCTGAAGTTTACGGTGAAGCCTATGGCTAAGCCGTAAGCCTTTACGACTTAGAATCTAGAGAGCCAAATTGAACTACGGTTAACCCACGGTTAAGCCGTAAATTGAACTATGGCTAAGCTGTAATCATCCCGTGACTAAGCCATAAGTCATTTTACAGTGAGCTTTCTCAAGAACCCTGAAACCAGGACTTTCCCTACGGCTCACGCATGGCTACGCCATACTCTGCTACGGCCACGCCGTACCTTAGCCGTAGGCTTAGCACGGCTAAGCCGTAGGTCAATATACGGTTAAACTGTATATGCGTATGAAATTAAGGAGGGGACCTGAGCCACTCGGCTAAGCCGTAATATGTATACGGCTAAGCCGTAATAGCATTGTCAACGAGGATATTAAGGTTTCCGATGACCTTGTAGGGCTCTAGATATGGCACCTATTTCCTAACTAAATTAGCCCAAAGGTGATTAAATGATAAGGAGGACGAGTGTAGAGCTGTCACTTATCCCTTTCGATTTTCCGGACGAATTCCCAATGTCACGTCATGGGTGTTGGCATAAGAAGAGGTGCCTTTTACGTACACAATGTAATGCTAAAAATTGGTAACACAATGACAGTGGACGTTTTATGAATACATCGTATTGAATGCCCTCAGGATTACGGATTATCTAGCATAGGGTTGGCTAGTAATTATCCTTGATGTTTATTCAATCTAAATGCATTCATATTGTTAAGAAACCATGCCCTCAACATGATGTAGCTCTATTAAGTATGCATGAATTGATTATCAGATATGAATGAATGAATGAATGTAATTTCAAGACTGAACTCCTAGTATGTATGATATGACAAGTATAACTGAAATGTATAAAAGATATGAATTTGAGTCGGTCTTGATACGTTGATTTGACACTACTTAGCTTGCGCCCTTATTAGGTTCGATGGGACCAGTTTGGATATTTTTATGTCGCTACCGCAGTTATCCACGGAGGAGTTGTCGGCGCTCCTCGAGAAGCTAGCCTGATCCCCTAGTGACCCATATGTATGTACACTCCCTCTAGATGATATGATCTCTTTTGGGAGAATAGAGCCTCATGGATGCCAACTAGTATGTATGATATCCTGTTTATGATTCGTTACACGTGTTTACTCATGCACAACATGCCTAGTATGCGATTGTTGCCTTCTTCTAATCAATATATATATTCTTAACTCATTTGATACAGCATGATGGTTTTATATATTTCTATGTACTTGCTTAACCGTCGTGTTAACAGTGCTACCTTTGGTGTTACAGGTACTGAATCCAACCTAGCAAGGCGAACGATGCGCCTCGGCAGGAACCTCAATGGAACCTCGGGGACTAGATGAGTGTAATGCATACATCTCGTTAGTCATCCTACAAAGAGCAATCATGGGATCTATGTTGAGTGTTTATGATTTTGGATTTTGTATATGCTTAAGTAATTGTTGTCATGAAAATGGAAAGGTTAAGTACAGACTTCTTTATGAAATGGATGATGTTTCTATTGTTATTGCTTATGATCATTACAGAGGTGTTACACAGGCTTCCGCTTATTGTTGAACGTAAATTACGTGCTGGAGAAACTTTTCTAGACGTTCCTCTGGAATCTCCCTTGTTAGTGATTTGTGTGTGCTTCTACATGTATAGATTACTACGGGATTACGTATACACACCCCGTGACGCTCATTCTAACCCCAATTTCTGGGATCGGGGTGTGACAAAATTTGATTAGGCTTGATTCTCCTACTAAGACCACATATAGTGAGATTTAATCTCCATCATTCAACATTGGGTTCCACCCAAAATAGGATACAATTACCAAGACAACTAATTTTAGGGAAAAGCAATAAATGGGTGGGGCCATGCATGATCCAATCTAAGATCAAGATTAGATAATAATAATAATGAATTACCAAAATAACTTGAGAAAACAATAATAGTAGTAACATGGTTGGAATAAAAGAAATGGGTCGGGCCCACAAAGACCCAATTTACGGTCTAGATTAAATTTGCTAAAATTAAATTTGGGTTCTTATAGAATCCATCAACACCACTGCAAGGGACAAATTTTGTCTTAAAGACATAGTGTAATACACTGGCCTTAATCTGTGAGTTAGTTATGTATTCATTTCGTTTTTTCGTCTATACATAAGTTACTGTAGTTGATTAGAATTGCTATCTTAGACACACACCCAATAACATTTGTTACTTTTATTTAGGAAGGAAACCTCAACCCTTACTTTGACTATATTTTTTATTGAATTATAAAGCCTTGGCAATGCATATGGCCGATAATTCTATAAAGCATTATTTTTTGAATATTGAAAGAACCATCATAATTTGGACTGGGAAAAATTAAAAAAAAAAAGAATAAAAATTTTCTCAAGGTTATTCAAAGGGATGATCATTTTCAAGGCCATGAAAGTCGTGTACAACAGGCCGCAGTCGCAAACTTTTTGTCCTTTTTTTTGTTATCTCTTTTTTAATGTATAAGGAATAATTTTTGTTTCATTTTCGGCAACTTTTTCCATGAAAATGTATTAATTTCTCATAAAATTCTACATAATTTTTAAAATTTTTATTTTCAAGTTTTTGAATATTGATGCCAATTAAATTATAACTATGATTGATTTATAAAATTAATTATATTTTTTAAGAAATATTCTGATCCCCTATCGGTACTGCTATGACTATTTTTATTTTATGTGGAGCACATACAACTTTGGCTGATATTGGAACCCACTATCACGATAGGTTAGATTTGGCATGCGTAGTTTAAAACTGAACTCATGCTGATAAAAAGCTAAAATATATTTCTTGTAAAGATTGGAACTCACAATCTCTCACTTCTTAAATCTTTTCGAAAAGTTACAATAGCCTCCACACTATATAAAAATTTTATATCAAGGTTTGTCAAAACAATGTCAAAATTAAAGCAGTTATAGATTGGGAAAGGGTCTTAGCATTTGGTGAGATGAAAGAAACAATTTAAGTTAGGGCTACTACAAGAAATGTGAATTTTTAAAAATATGTATGGCCACGCAATAGCAGGATTCCTGTCTTTGGGAACAGTAATAGAAGAACTTATCAAGGCCCTTGGCTTCATGTTATTCAAAAAGTATTTATTGACATGTTAAAGTTTGGATTTAAATGTATCAGTTCTCTTTTGTTCTTTCTTTTAATTATATATTTGTTTTAACTTTATTAATTTTACCCCCTTTTGTGAAATCTAATTGAGTGTTGTAAGAAATCAATTTATTGTTGGGCCCAACAGGAACTCAGAGTAAGTTCTCCTTAGAGGATTTTCTCCGCAAACATTACACAAATATGCCACAAACTGTTTTACACATATGTCCTTAACAATATTTTCTTATTTCTATTAAATATATGATTTATTTCTTTATTTGACGTATATAAATTATTTATTTTTTACTACTGTATTTTGAGAAAATGTCATTATTAGAGTTGCAAAAAATTTTACTTTTCCGCTTTTTGGAACCCATTTTTAAATGTATGAAGAATAGTTTTCTTTTATTTCTACAATCTCCACCTAAAATTTATATTAATCTATTGTTTCGCATAAATTCAAGGTAGAATTATTGTTACTTTTAATTAATTTTTAATTACCTTTTATTATAGAATTTCAAGGGTGCTCATGGGCTAGGCCAGCCTTGGCTCGATCTGGCCTCACCGCACTTTGGGCTCTTGTATGATATATAATTTGGCTCCATTTAATAATTGATTGGGTTTGGATTAATTGATGAAATCCCAATGGCCAGCCTAGGCTAGTTAGCCATGAGTAAGGAATGCTTATAATTTAGTGATAGTTTATGTAAACAATTACTAAAAAGCTTGTACAACTCATAAAAATTTTATTAGGCTTGACCCAATTGACATAATGGGTGGGCTTGGACAGATACAGGCATATGCTTTTAAAGTTGGGCCAGCCTAGATATGACTCAGCGAAGCGGATGAAACGCCTTATCTAATTGCATATTCAAAGTTTTGATTGCTATTAATATTTCTTTTCTTTGAAGGGTTAAATTATTTTTTGAAAGGTATTTGTTCCTTTCCTTTGTATACATCTAAGTAACAAATTTTAAGAAGAATGGCATCTTACCTCATTGGTAAGACGTGGTAGTTTTTACTTGCTTGATTAGAGTTCAAACCTTTTTAGGCACTTTTTCCATCCACTCCCACTCCCATCGCTTGAGAGCTCTTCCTACCTCTTTGAAGTCTACTTTTCTTACCTGTACGTGGGGTCTAAGCCTCCCATGACTAGGATACCAAAAAAAAAAAAAAAAAAGAGAAGTATAAATCACAAGAGATTTTTATTAAACTAAAGAATATCGTTTTTATTAAACTAAAGAATATCTCTTTCATTATCACACGCCTAATGGGCCTCACATTTTTAAGGATTCAAACTTTCTAAGATGTGGCTTCACGTTATTCATTACTACGAGGCCGCTTGAGTTCTTATCAAAACAAAACTTTTTCAAACATTAAATTAAATGAGAAATATTTTAAACACTACTATTTTGATTATTCATTAATAAGTTAGTTTTACTTCCACAACTAGAGCCATGTTTGGTGATCCAAATTGTCAATTAGATAAGTAATTTTCTCCTAAGAAACTATCACTACAACAATTTGCAGTTTTGGTGACGTCCATTACCGACGTTTTCAAAATTTCGTCGCTAATGGTTACTTTTTACCGACACAAAATTATTTCCATAGGTAAAAATAAATTTTACTGATGTTTTATAGAAAACGTCGGTAAAACAGTACCTTTTACTGACGAAAATTTATTTTCGTTGGTAAATAACGAATTTTTAGCGACGACATTTAGAAAAACGTCGCTAAATTTAAATTTTGCAGACGTTTACATTAAACGTCGAAAAATATGGAGAACTTTTTCGACGTTTATTAAAAATGTCGTTAAAAGTTATTTTCAGCCGACGAAAATTTGTTTTTACGACGAAAATTAATTGTCGGTAAAAATCCGGAAATTTTGCCCATTTTCGCGCCCCTCTCTTTCCCCTTTTCCTTCGCTCGCCCCGTCTTCTTTCCCTTTTTCCTTTGCTCGATCGCTCGCTTGTCTCTCTCTGTCCCGATCTGGTCGTTGGATTCTCCGCTGGCTCGCTCGCTCTCTCCCGCTCGCTGGGTTCTCTCTCTCTCTCCCAATCTGCTCTGGTGCTTGGTTCTCAAGCTCGCTCGCTCGCTCTCTCCGACCTGCTCTGATCTCTGATCTCTCGGTCGATCTCACCCTCTCTCGGTCTCTCTTGCTTGCTCTCTCCGATTGATCTCACCCCCCTCAGTCTCTCTCAGAGTTACTCTTTGTTACCCTCTCTCGGTCTCACACACACACACACACACACACACACTCTCTCTCTCTCTCTCAGTCGATCTCACCCTCTCGGTCTCTCTCTCAGTCACTATTTCTCTCTGCTCTCTGATCTGTCTCTCGGTCTCTCTCTAATCTCTCCCTCTCTCGGTCTCTCTCTACTCTCTCTCTTTCAATTTGCTCTCTCTCTGCTCTCTGCTCTCTCTCTCTTTCAGGGGATCTCACCCTCTCTTGGTCTCTCTCTTAGTCACTTTTCTCTCTGCTCTCTGCTCTCTGATCTGCCCCTCGGTCTCTCTGATCTCTCCCTCTCTCGGTCTCTCTCTGATCTCTCCCTCTATCAGTCTGCTCTCTCTCTTAGGCGAACTCAGCCTCTCTTGATCTCTCTCTCAGTCACTGTTTATCTCTGCTCTCTGATCTGCCTCTCGGTCTCTCTCTGATCTCTCCCTCTCTCGGTCTCTCTCTGATCTCTCCCTCTATCAGTCTGCTCTCTCTCTTAGGCGAACTCAGCCTCTCTTGATCTCTCTCTCAGTCACTGTTTATCTCTGCTCTCTGATCTGCCTCTCGGTCTCTCTCTGATCTCTCCCTCTCTCGGTCTCTCTCTGTCGCTCTCTGCTCTGTCTCCCTCAGTTGATCTCACTGATCTGCTTTTTATCTCTCTCTGTCGCTCTCTGCTCTCTCTGTCGCTCTCTGCTCTCTCTCTCTGTCGCTCTCTGCTCTCTCTCTCTGCGCTCTCTCTGCTCTCTCTCTCTGTGCTCTCTGATCTCTGCTCTCTCTCTCTCTCTCTGTGCTCTTTGCTCTCTGCTCTCTGCTCTCTCGGTCTCTCTCTGTTGTTACTGCCAACCAAGGTAAGGTTTTTCTGGTTATTTTTTTTCTTAAAACCTTACAATTATTGGAGTCAACATAGAAGTAATGGGACTGTGAATATGAGAATTTGTGGGAATTTCTAAGACTGAAATTTTGGGAAAATATGAATTTTAATTTCGGTTTAGTGCTTTAATTTATTTCAGTGCTTTAGATCTCAAAGACTGTAACCAATTTGCAGAGTTTTGTCTCTTAGAAGTCAATATTCCTGGGCTTCTATGGGATTTACTGATTTATGTCATTTTTTATTTTGTCCTTTTTTATTGATTTAGTTGCCTATCATTTTGAGCTCTATTCTGTCTAATATATCCATATTTTAGTCCCTGGGTTCTTGGTTGGACGACTCATTACTTAAGATGTTTGACAGCTTGCATACCCTACCATCACGAGCATATATCATAGGATGGCTTTACCCCACTCCTTTTAGCACCAGATTTTTTATTTCCTTTCTTATCTCACATAGATTTAGCTGTATTAATTACGCTACAATTTCAAAATTATTGGTAATTTCTCTCACTATGACTACGTGAAGTTTCTGTTTTGCTGCTAGGTTGAGCACACCTGACTAACAAAAACAAAACCAATTTTAGAAGTGAGAGATGATCCTATCCTCTTTCCAGATATCTAACGACCCTGTGTAGGGCTCATCATCTCTAGATCCAACCCACTCATTTCATTCCATCTTGAGTCATAGATAACAGTGGATTTTGCATTAATCATGTGAAAATGTAACTATTTTGTGACATGTGAATCTAATGATATATCTTACTCCTAATAGGATGAAAATTGGGCCAGTGTCTATACATTGTCATTTGAAATTGAGTGGGTTGGATGTAACAAAGGTAAGTCCCAGAAGCTCAGCATGGTGGTGATCATTTCTCTTCAGAATTTTGTTTTTCATTAGATTGCTTGTGATGCATATTTTTGATGAAGTCAAAATTTCACTGGCTGAAAAATGCATGAGAGCATTTGACTGAGCCCATGGGATCCTAACCCATGTGTGAATGTCTAACCTGATTGGATCCAGAACAGCCTAAAATAAGCCTTAGATTAAGGCAGTGAGTGATTGGTGGTGATGATGTTTGAGTTTACTGATATAATTAAGGAGTTTGAGCCCTAAATGCTATTCTTAATTGACAGTCAACAGCCAACAATGAGATTGATTGTTCCCTTTCCAATTTGATATCTAATTAGAGTCTATTAGCATCTTATTAGTAGAAAGTAACTGTTGGACTGAGTAATTGAGGGGATTGATTGCTTAATGTAAGGCCTATGAAAATCGATCGAACCACTAGTCACTGGAATTTATTACTACATTAGAGGTGCTACACTTGGAGTTTTGCAAACAAATTTGTGGTGCCTTTTCCAGGGAGTGCTTAGTAAGGTCATTTTCTAACTTTCTTGGAATATGTTAGTTTGCATTTTTAGAATTAGTAGGCGTATGCATAAATAGATTACCAACCAAATCGGAATTAGGATTTTGCATGGAATGCTAGAAGCTCACATGTTTTTAATTAACTCCGAAAGGGTATTAGTTTTCCAGAATTTTCTTTTCCTTTTTCTTGGAAAATTAGTTTAGGTAAACTCTTTAAGAAAATGATAGAGCTGAGGCAAGAAACTAGGTTCTTTGGTTGAGCTCAATGTCCGAAGAAAAGTCTTTGTCAATGATGCTAAACATTATCACACCATGGTTAATAGTACCTATTGATAGTTTTGTTCTAAATATTTCTAATTGCTTGTGATTAGGTCAGCTATGGACAGGAGTTGGATATTACACTATCAAAACTGATTTAGTACAGAGTACATTGCCGGGGTGAACTCATTTATTGATTTTGCAAAGGCGAATTCAAATGGGGCAGCGGTCATTAGGTGCACATGCAATGATTGTTGTAACCATCGGAGGCATGACTATGGAATCGTGAGAAGTCATTTGCGCAATTATGGAATGATGGTCTCATACCAACGGTGGATAGCTCACTGGGAACCTGTAGTTCAACCCAATGATGCGGATGAGAGCGGGGATGAATCGGAAGAGAATCAGGATGAATACGATGAGTTGATAGAGGACCATTGTAAGGGAACTTACTTACAGGAAGATACTCAAGAGGGGGATGATGTGCAAGATTTTGAAAGATTGTTGCAAGCTTCCCAGCGTGGCTTGTGCCCAGGATGCAAGAGCTCAGATACTCTGTTAGTGTTTGTTATCAGGATATTGCATGTGAAGGTCGAAAGTGGGTGTAGCAATAAGTCGTTCAACAAGGTCCTGCAGATTTATAAGGACTTCTTACCCGAAGGTCATGTGGTGCCAGCCTCAATTTACGAGGCGAAAAAATTATTACGTGACTTGGGCATGGGGTACAAGAACATAGATGCCTGCAAACATAATTGTGTGTTGTATTGGAATGAAAATGCTCAATTGGATAAATGTCCAGAATGTCAAGAGCCTAGGTACAAGGTCAATGATGGTAAGCGAAAGAAGATCCCTCATAAGGTGCTCTGTTACTTCCCATTGACACCGAGGTTGCGCAGATTGTATATGTCAAGGAAGACAGCCACAGTTATGAGATGGCACAGTGAGAAGCGTGTTGATGATGGGATAGCGAGGCATCCGTCTAACTCCGTGAAATGGAAAGAATTTGATAAGAAATATCCAGAGTTTGCTCGAGAGACACGTAATGTGAGGCTGGGGTTAGCTACCGATGGATTCAACCCTTTTGGTAACTTGAGCACCTCTTATAGCATGTGGCCTACCATACTTATACCTTATAATTTGCCACCATGGATGTGCATGAAAGAGCAATTTTTTATGATGTCATTACTTATTCTCGGACCAAGCTCACAGGGAAATGAGATCGATGTATATCTGAGGCCCTTGGTTGATAAGTTGAAGGACTTGTGGGATAATGGTGTATCCACTTTTGATGCCTCCACTAAACAGACCTTTCAGATGCATGCGGCTGTGATGTGGACTATAAATGACTTTCCTGCGTTTGGCAACTTGTCTGGGTGGAGCACAAAAGGATATAACGCTTGCCCCTCATGTAACGACAGCTCGTTGGGGGTGAAGTTGAAAGATAAGATTGGGTATATTGGCCATCGAAAATACTTGGAACTGAACCACCAATGGCGTAGAAGCAAGGCCTTCAACGGTCAGTCTGAGTATGAAAAAAATTCTTTGGATTTACCGGTGCAAAAGGTATTAGACCAGCTAGAAGAACTAGCGCCGGTCCAGTTTGGCAAGAATAAGAAAAGACCACATGACTCTGGAGAACTGAATTGGAGAAAGAAAAGCATCCTATATGAATGGCCCTACTGGAAGTGCAAAAAACTTCGGCACAACCTTGATCCTATGCACATTGAGAAGAATATTTGTGTAGCTTTGGTTGAAACAATTTTGGGCATAAAGGGTAAAACCAAGGATACAGAGAAAGCACGTAAGGATTTGAAAAATATGGGCATCAGGCCAGAGTTGCATCTAGTGGAGAGGGGCGATGGATCTAGCTTGAAGCCGCATGCCTCTTACACTTTGGAATCAAAACAGAGAGATGCCTTTTATGAATTCTTGAAGTCGATAAAATATCCAGACGGCTATGCGGTGAACCTCTCGAGGTATGTAACCTCGAAAAATGATAATTTATCTGGTTTAAAGAGCCATGATTACCATATCCTTATCCAACGCATCCTTCATATTGGTATGCGTGGCTTTCTGAATATGGATATTTGTACAACATTGTTTGAGTTAGGCTCTTTTTTCCAAGACCTCTGCTCGAAAACAAAGAGACACTATGATTTGAAAAAATTAGAGGAGCATATAGTTTTAATATTGTGCAAGTTGGAGAGGATTTTTCCTCCTGCTTTCTTTGATGTAATGGTTCATCTATCAGTTCACTTACCGCGCGAGGCCATGCTTGGTGGACCGGTGCAATATCGGTGGATGTACCCGATAGAAAGATAATAGTTAATGACCATTGATTAATTGTTCATTTATTATTGCAATTGCCTTGCATTGAAAATCGTAAATGATATCATTGGTTGTTTAAAGGTTTCTGAAGACCCTAAAAGGGTATGTTTGCAACCGAGCTCGGCTAAAAGGTTTGATTGCCAAGGCTTACATTGTCAAAGAGTGTCTTACTTTTTGTTCAATGTATTTAAAGCAAACTGATCGAGTTGAACGCTATGATGATAGTGGCGAACGTGGCCTGGGGATGTCAGTATTTAGACAAACTGTCTGTCCAATCGGACTGATGGCAAGGGCACATGATCCTTCGCAGGAAGAGCGTGACATGGCTCATTGGTTTGTGCTGAATAATACCTCTGAGGTGGAGCCGTATCTACAGTACGTGCTTCAATCTAACTATATTTATGCATTGCTTGTTAACTGTTTGATTTATTCTCTACTTTTAATTATTCACTAAAAGCTGCCGTGAGTAGGGTCCACAAGAATTTAGTACAAAATCAGTACAGTGGAGAAATCGGACGTGTACAACGAAAAGAATTTGTCAAATGGTTCAAACAACATGTAAGACATATAAAATTTTATCATTTTAATTGCTATATATTATTGGATTACACTTCAAATAACATGAGCGTAATATATTTGTCTTAATGTGCTTATGTAGATGAACCAATTACGAACTAGTGGGTCACCTGAAGCTACTGAGGAGATTTGGTCATTAGCAAATGGGCCCAGTTCACTAGTAAATCTATATCAAGGGTGTGATAGCAATGGTGTCCGATATCACACTAAAGACCGTGAGAATTGTCGTAGAAGTCAGAGTAGTGGCTTGGTTGTGAATGGAGAATACGAAGGGGAGAAACATGACTATTATGGATACATCCACAAAATCTGGGAGTTGTCCTATTTGCACGGGGGTAAAGTGGTTTTATTTGAATGTGAATGGTATAACACTAGCACCAAGCACAAGATAAATATTGAAGAACATGTTACAAGCATTGATATAACGGGTCGTTAGTGTAAGGATGATCCATTTGTACTACCAAGCCATGTGACACAAGTCTTCTACGTCAATGACACCATTAGAGGAAAAAATTGGAGAGTTGTAGAACGGGTTAAGCCTCGGGGAGTATGGGATGTACCTACTAAGCGGGATTGTAACACTCCGACCCGAGTTGATTCGGATTAGTGAGTAATCGCGTGCGATTTTGTCGCTAAGTGTGTTTTGATTTTGTTTTTCTTTGGCTTCGAGTCTGAGAGAGATTGTTTGGGTTGAGTTTGACTTGGTCTAGGTAGTTCGAGCCCTTTTTCGTAATTTTGGCTTTTGATTGACCTTGTCAGTTTTGCGTCATTCGGACGTCATCGCGTGTATTTCGTTGAGCTTGTCGATTTTCGTAACTGTCTTGGGTCCGAATGAGTCCGTTTGCTCTTGTTGGATCATCATCTGACTCAAACTGATATTTGTGTAAACTGTTTGGACTTAAGTGCAATTTGGACTCAAATTAAGTTATAAATATCTCACCAACTCCATTTCTTTCTTTCGATCGTCTCTGTCTCGCTCTCAGCTCGTCTCTCTCTCGTCAGCTCTCTTTCTCTCATTCTCCTTCTCTGTTTCGATTGCTTGAGGGAGGAAGAAAGGAGCAAGTGTGTGTGTTTCCTGGTGGATTGAGCCAAGCAACGAAGTGTTTCCATTTGTAAGGCAAGTATAAGCCCAAGTAGTATGAACACTAATTGATATGGATTTGATTGTTGTGTTTTTATGCTTCATTGTATTTCTCAGCATTAGACAGCCCCATTGAGTTTGTTTCACTGTTATTTGCTGTTTTTCAGTCGATTCGTTCACTTTCTGTATGACTGTGACAATTCCAGAAAAATGAGTCCGTGCACTCACGGCTACACCGTGAAATGTGCTACGGCTAAGCCGTAAAATGGCTTACGGCTAAGCCGAGACCCAGCCGTAACCCTAACCGTAGAACAATACAGACTGTTATCTGAAATTAACTGAGAGTTGGCAAATTGCCATTCTTCTACGGCCCAGCCTGATCTAAGCCGTACATTGTCCTACGGCTAAGCCGTGGACCAGGATACGGCTGAGCCGTAGAGCAAAATACGGTTGAGCCGTAAATCCGGATGGACATTTTGGGGAACCTCGGCTCGGCCGCAGTGCATATTACGGCTAAGCCGTAAGATGCTTCGGCTAAGCCGAAAGGTCACCTACGGCTACACCGTGAGCCCTGAGAATTGAATGAAAAGGACTAGGTTTAAGCAAAAGACCGTATATGACTTTCATGTTAGAATGTAGCGAACCTGAACATGCCCAATGGAATGTCTGAATGACATGAATGATCTCGAGGGCTGTGAATCATTCATGCTTGTTATCCAATTGTTTAGCACCTCCCCATGGGTGTTGGTTTAAGGGACTTCGGTGCACACTCCAGACACTGCAAACTAGACAATGGTGCATCGGACAACTTAAAACTACATCAACATGCACGGTTAGAAACACTGGATAATTAGTGTAGGATTGGCTTGTAATTGACCTTGATTCGTACAAGTACTTGATTTGTTTGATTTGTACAGCATATTGATTACGGTTATGCCCTCTTATGTGTTCTGCGCTGGACCTCTCGATTCTGTGGGACATGCAGCAACCCCAGAGCGAAGCCCGGGCGGAACCATTCTATTATTGTGTATTGTGTTTTACCGTTGCTCCACTGGAGTACTTGCATCAGTTATGAGTCAATGATTGTGAGTCAGCACCACTTGTATTGTTTATGTACTTTCAGTATCAGTATCAGTTTATGTACATTCAGTATCAGTATATGCGATGCACTTCCTATTGTTTGTTCAGCGTGATATGTAAGATCTGTATGTGGTATGTGATCTGATATGATTGATTGATCGAGGTGCATCATCTGATTTGATTGTGATTGTTATATGGCACTACTGAGCCTCAGCCTTAGGATGCCCGACGGGGTTAACTTTGGTTTAGTTTATGTGTTTGCCTCTGCAGAGTGTTCTGTCCTGGGACTCCGGACCCCGGGAACTAGAGACCCATGCGTACCCTGGCCCGGTCGCTGGTGTTCTCATTCCGACTGCTCTCGAAAAGGAGAAAATGGCCAATGTAGTAGCCACTTTGATTGTTATCTGTTTATGATTCCGATAGCATGCTTATTCATTTGCATTACTGCTTAGTATACGCACATGATTTCTATGGATCTTGCACTGTGACTTGCACTGTGACTAGTAACTCATTATTAGACACAATTCGTGTTATCTTCTTGTTGGCTTATATTTTGCTAAGTCGTTGTACTTATTCGTTGTCTTGTGTGTTGCAGGCTTAGATCCCTCTCCCGATCCTGCGTCGGTCGATCCGACTCCAGGAGAGGCTCGCGAGGCCCCCTCCGGCCTAGAGGAGTGGACTTGATCCACCATCCTCCAGAGTACGGTTTGCATCATTTTGTTCTCCCCATTCATTGAATTGGAGTCTATTGAGGGGATTTCTGCTGTGACTTGTATTGTGGGCTTGATAATTGTATTTGATAGTTGTAAGCCCCATTTTTGTATCATACGTCCTTGTAATTGTACTTGTTATCAGTTCATGATCTTTTGTAATCTCCTATGTCTATTGGTGTATTGCTATATGCCTTGATACGTACAGCTTCCGCATACAGTTGTTTGCATGTGTGAATGATCCCTTGTGTGTGTATGCTTGGACGGGGTCTAGGTGTACATGCACGGGAGTACGTGTGTCATTGGTTAGACTTCCTCTGACCCCCGGTCCCTGGGCTCGGGTTGTGACATACGTATTGTATGGTATCAGAGCATTGTCTCTATCTTAGTGTGTAAGCATGTAGGCATCTAGGACGTGGTGAGATTCCGTAGTCCAGTTTTGGACTGTTGTGTTTGGTCCCCTTGTCTTGTGAGTCTGTGTGAGTTACCGAGTGTGATAGCAGATTGACTTTTGTGTTTTGCAGGCTATGGCATCGGGATCTGGAACACACGACACCAACAATCAGGGAGACAATGAGAGTGGATCAGCCGTTCCACAGCCACTTGTGAATTTTGATGAGCGCTTCTTGACTATGCTACAGGCGATCCATTCTTTGCAGGCGCAGGTCGTTTCGATAGTAGACCGACAGAGTCAAGCGCCATGATCCCTTGTGTGTGTATGCTTGGACGGGGTCTAGGTGTACATGCACGGGAGTACGTGTGTCATTGGTTAGACTTCCTCTGACCCCCGGTCCCTGGGCTCGGGTTGTGACAGGGATGATGATGACGATGATGATGCGTTTAATGATGCATTTCAGCAGGGAGAAACGACATATGTTGTCCCAATCCTCGTTGATGGTACTAATGTCCAATACTTTAGGGATGATATAGATCCTAAGATTGTTCTCAGTGATAAGTTAGAAGACGAGGATGGCCAAGACAAGGATGAAACACTGGTGGAGTATGAAGATGAAGAAGACAATGATGTACTTAGTCAGTCTGACTCTGACATGGAATATGACATGTAGTGTGTGATTCAAGTTTTGCACATGTAATGATTAAGTAAATTAATAGAGATCTTACCTTACAGAATGACATTGTCTCAAAGTTCATTTTCTCTTGTGATTTGTTCATATATGGATAAAACAATTTTATATTTTACGTTTTATGCTTATTTATATATATTATAGTTGCAAACGATGGCAAACAGAGGGAAAAAATGGGTCAAACCAGGAGAGCTGTCCCGTCACGTACAAGCATTCACTTATTTATTAAAGAGAAAAAGGACAATTAAGCAGAATGCAGATAAACTTATTTCTCTAGGGCTCTCGTCAACTGCACGTGTTATATTTGGTTCGGCTAAAGGGACAAACGGGAACAGAAAGAAAATTGTTAATGGGAATAATAACGATGAGAACTACAGTCCCCCACAAGATGATGACGTAGATGACGATACATTTTCTTCAAAATCGGATGAGGTAATCTTTATGTGAATGTCTATGACATGCGCTTTAAAATATTAGTTTTTGATAGTGACACCCATGCTAAAATAATATTATTGATTTTGGGCTAATAAATATTTATTTTCCTTGTTACTTGGCTCTAAGTTAGGTTGCAGATATGCCTCGGCAGAAGAGGGCTAGGCGTGCTCGGAGTATCACAGCTGCACTTAGGTTAGCTCGTGCAGAGAGCACACCCGAGGCTGCGACACAGCCTCAGTTGTCGATACAGCCACTGACTACACAGGATGTACCGTTGCAGCCTTCTACCACACAGCCCTCATTGACCCAGCCTCCTACCACACAGCCATTGCCGAGGGTATCTCCACCGTCCCTGATTTCGCCTAGTCCTCATACACTTGCTAGCATTGTTGGTGAGAAAATTATGACCTCTTAAAATCATGGATTCACTTCAATTTGATGTTTTCTGTTTACTAACTCATTTAGCACTGTCATCTTAACAGCATCAGCCCCAGTCTCAGAGATTCGGAGTCGTGTAAGGGGAGTTACGCGAGGGAAGAATGCGGCAAAGCTGAGGAAAGAGTTGGGTCATAACATCCCAGTTCCGATCCCCAGCTCGAGTCATAGGCCAGAGGGGGAACATGCACCATCATTGGTTAACCATCTTGCGTTAGCCATTAGAGAGATGGCCCCAGTCTGACCTCATGGCTGGAAGAAGCTTGATAGTGGGATCAAGCTTGCGGTCATTGGATTAGTTTAGGTAAACTATAACGAGAATTATCAACCAAATTGATCATAGTTGTACTCGTCATTAGAAGGCATGGATTATATTTTATTATTACTAATCGTTATATGGCTCTCTCTTAATTGTAGCAAGTATTTGATATTAGGGACTATAAGGGTGATATGTAGCTCAGGGCGGACATTGACCGCCAGTGCGGGATTTTGTACAAGAGTTGGAAATATGAGCTGCATAGCCATTATCTCGAGCTGTTGGAGCAGGGAGTTCCTCGACCCCAGGACCACCCGGTGGATGGCTGTGATCCAGCCGACTGGCAGTTGATGATCTCGCAATGTTGGGAATCACCACAGTGGAGGGTAACATTTAGATGTTGTCTATAATAGTTACTTATATTTCAACGTAATTTTATTAGGTATGATTCAATGAAAAAGAGCTATTGTATTATTACTCTTCTATGTAGGCGAAGTCGAAGAAGGTTCAAAAAAGTCGAGCCAAACTGCCATACAATCATACTAGTGGCTCCAGGTCATTTGCATTGAAGATGTCTTTGATTGTACTAATTACATTCATATGAGCAAACTTGATTAAGTTTATTAATTTATCAATATGTAGGTTCATTTCTAATACAAGTTAATTTCAAATGACAGATGGCATAGAATGCCGGTCAGGCGCCTCATATTACTCAGTTTTTCCACGACACCCATTATAGGCAAAAGAGTAATTCGTGGGTAACTGACGTGGCTCAACAGAGATATGTATGTTTGCTCTTCGATTCAACTTTGATCAATAATTATGTTAGAAGCATTATAAATCCCTCATTGATTACCATGGTAGGAGGCCTTGGTGCAGCGGACTGAGGAGCAGTCGCAGCCCTCTGTCACAGCTCCGATGACTGAGGAACAAATTGCTGTTGATGTGCTTGGGAAGAGGTCGGGTTATTTGAATGGGTATGGTATATAGACGAGAACCTCTTCATCGTCCACACAGTCTCGAGCGCAGTAACTTGAGGTGATCGCCCTGCGCGAGCAGCTAGCTGAGCAGGCTAGGAGGCAGGCTGAGCAGGATAGGCGGCAGGCTGAGCAGGACAGAAGGACGGCTAAACTCGAGTCCCTCATTCAACAACTGGCAGCTGCGGCAGGGATAGATCCAACAATCTGCCTCAACGTCTCTAGAGGGTCCAGTTCTGCTGGTGATGGCACAGCTACTGCAGGGCGTGATGCGACCCCTTGGTTAGTATAATATTCTCTTGAAATATTAAAATGGCTATAATGGTAGTATTTTTTTGTTTTCTCTATTTCACACATTGTGAATCCTGCATTCTCACCCCTTTGGTAGGAAATTAAAAGTCTCTCTAAGATGAAGATTAGTTCACCTTTTTCCTTCTTTTTTTTAAACAAAAAATATGTCAAAACAAATAACGAAATAGTGGGATGCATGGAAAATCAGAACAATCTTTCTCTCTATTAAGGTATCTTCTCATGGCACAAATACACCCCAGAAGGGGGTAAGCTTGAGTTTGTTTTTTAGGCTGAAAGGCCCTTTTTCTTGTTTTCTTTGTCCGAAAAGTTTCAACCTAATTTCTACGCTTTGGCCCAATGTCGAAAAAAGATTCACTGAAAAGGGCTCATGCGCAACAAGAGATGTAACAAAATAAAATATACGAAACCACATTTATCAATAGGATATCTACATCTTATAACTCTGTGATAGTTCATGGAAATTCACAGCAACTCTTCATTATTAACTCTGTGTTTCTGTTTTTTGATAGAAACAACTCTTAGTGTTTTAATCTCTTCAAAACGATCTGGGGGTATGTCACCCACCAAATTGTTTGCATAGAGAGCAAGAGTTCCTAGGTTTGTGCAATTCCCTAGTTCTTTAGGGATAGCCCCGGAAAATTGATTGTAATAAAGAAACATAATCTGCAGGTTCTTAAGCATCCCAAGCTCTTTAGGAATCTCTCCCCCTAACTGGTTTTGTGTGAGACCCAGTACTTGCAAGCTCTCACACCTACTTAACTCAGCAGATAAACTCCCTGTAATCATATTCTGCCCGGCTCGAAAAATCTTCAGATTCTTGAGTTTCCCAAATGAACGGGGCAACGAACTAGTGAGATTGTTAGTGAATGCCACAAACACCTTAAGGGATGACAGGTTGCCAATCTCCTTTGGAATCAGCCCAGCGATTTTATTGTTGCACAGATTCAAACTCTGCTGGCGCCAGAGATTACCGAGTTGGGCTGGAATTTCACCTTCCAAATTGTTATTGTGGAGATGGAGAACCTCCAAGCTAGAACAATTCCCTATCTCCTTGGGAATTGTCCCCACTAGTGCATTGTAAGAAAGGTTTAGATAGGTCAAGTGGACCAATCCACCAATGCTCCGTAGTATGCTCCCAGACAGATTCATGGAGCTGAGATGGAGAGAAACGACAACCGGAAGTGGATATCCTTCTCAATCTCGGTCAAGTACAAGGTTATCCTTTTTGTTTGATAACCTTTGAACAAAATTGACCTCTCTTGATTGTATTGATCAACTTAACTTTGAAAGTTATTAATAGATATTTTTTTCTGGGAAGTTTCTTAGTAGATTTTGTTTATAGCCCACTTCATGCCAGTACGTAATGCTTTCACTTCTAACCTTGTTTTCTTTTCCTTCTTTTTCTCTTTTTTTTTTTGAAAAAAATTATTTTCAGTAAGATTAATTAATTCAGCATGATATTTGTAAATATATTAGGTAAATGGTGTAAGATAAAGCGATTTCAATATGCTTAAGTGATTTATAAAGTCATAATTAGGTCATGGAGAGCATCACAACGAATCCTATCATTGATTTCTACTTGGTATCAGAGTGGGCCTAGAGTTTTCATTCTCCTTCCTCCCTTCATTCCATTCTTTTTACTTTTCCCTTCTCTGAGGTGATTCACTAACGTCAATTCTGATTTTTTTCTTTGTTGTGCATCCATATCAACTGCATCATCATCCCTACAAAGAGTCATCAACTTCTAGACACATGATGGCAAAGGATTTTTTTTTTGTTTTTTTTTTTTTTTGAAATCTTTGGAGAGGAAGTCTCTGATTTTCCCTTGGTTTGTAAAAGAATCCTAGAGAAATTCAAATCATGAAGTCTTTTTTTTGTCTTTGCTAGCAAATTGTTGTAACCAAATGAATCTGTCTCTCCTGATTTTGTAATGGTTTGAAGATTTTATGTTTTCTCTCCCGTGTGTTTGATGCAATTCACTGTTCTTTTATGTATGTCACATTTTTAAAAATCTCTTATATTGGTTGCTACTGTTTATTGTTATGTGGCTTGGTGAATCGGTTCTTGGTATGTTAGTGAAATTTTGATGTTGATTTAGGGCCTGAATGGTATGTTTAGCACAGGACTGGTTCTATATCTTGTTTAGGTTGACCAAAATTGGTAACATCAGCTTGGACCAGCCCTGTTACGTGTATGCATGTGATGCTATTTTTGGTAATTGGATATTTCTTTATGTTTTGGTTGTTTTGATGAAGTTTCTGGTTCGTTTATGTTCATTTCTATTTTGCAACTGGCTGCTACTGTGTTTTTTTTTCCTTTGTTATTTTTTTTTCGGCATTGATTATGTCCAAGGAATTAACCTGTTATCAGTTGCTAAAGCGTGCTTGAAGAAAGGCTACAAAGCCTACACTGGCACTGTTCTAGAATCCTCTTCTCTATTAGTGTGCCATGGTATGCAGATGTGGGTTGTGTAATTTAGCATCTTGGGCATTGTGTTGGTATCTGGACCATGTGACCCACCATTGCCTTTACTGGGTTCTGAGATCTGTGAGCAAGTACGGTAGTTTTGCAGTTGTGGTATCTGAACAAAATGATGTCTACTTAGGTCAACCTCCAAGCAGTAATCCCCCCCTCTCTCCCCCTCCCCCCACATTTTTTTTTTTGCAAAATGAAAGAAAACCAGAAATCCAACATAAAGAAAAACCAAACCCAAAGTCACAAACATGACATTTCATCATCTCAAATAACAATTCCAACCTTATATATATAAAAACATTCACATCAATCAATCAATCTCAAAAGCTTCTTAATTCTTATACAGAATTGATACCTTTGAATATATATATCATGATATTTCAGCAAGTAGAAGTGGCCCCCAAAATTAAATTTTTTTTAGCATATCATGTAACCTCACTACAACAATTAACAGTTTTAGCGACGCATTTTTTCGTCGCTAAAAGTATTCAAAACGTCGGCCAAAATTTTTACCGACGAAAAAATTTTCGCCGCCTAGACATTGATAAAAAAAACGTCACCAAAATATTTTACTGACATTTTTCAATTTCGTCGGCAAAAGTTCACTTTGCCGACGCACCAGGGAGACTTTCACCGACATTTTTCAACGTCAGTAAAGGTTATAAAATTTCATTTCAAATAGCTTTTACCGACGTTAAAAATACGTCGGTAAATATTAATTTATTGTACCGACGTTTACTTAACGTCGATAAAAGCCATCTGTTTAATAAAATTAATTTACTTTTACCGATGTTTCAAATCGTCGGCCAAAGTCACACATTTTTTAAAAATATATGACTTTTATAAAAAAATATTTACCGATGTTTATGTGTAAGAAAACGTTGGTAAAAATGATTTGGCCAAGAAATATAAATTTAATAATCGCTTAATACGCATTGACGTTTACCGACGAAGATTTAACGCCGGTAAAGTAATTTGAATTTTTTAATTTTTTTTATTTTTCCTTTGCCGACGTTTTGGAACGTCGGCAAAACCATGTTTTACAATATTAATTTTTAAAAATTGTATATACTTTTGCCGACGCTAAAAAACGTCGGTAATGTATTTAAAAATGGAATTTTACCTTGGCCGACGTTTAAAAACGTCGGCAAAGGCAAATTTTCGTCGCCAATAATTTTTTTTAAAAAAATACAATATTTATTTTTCATTATAATCCTCCAATAAACCTATTCAAGAATACCTGTATTTAAAATAAAAAATCCACCCATCCACACAAGAATTATTAAATAAACAAATTAACAATGTTATTACCCAAATCATCCAAATCATTCATTTCATTTAACAAATATTACAATGATATAGTCTCATTTAAATATCCAAAATATAAATACAAATAGATTCAAATAAAAATAAAACACCGCTTCAAGTCTGTAACCGAATCCATATCGTCCATCAATCTGTAATGGCAAAAATAGCATTAGAACCTTTTCAATGAATTAAATTACAAATGTAAGATCATAAACATGCAATTATCTCTCATGGATGATGACCGCAACTACCTAAACGGTTCATTGTACCTTTTACAAAAAATCCGAAGTTTCTTGAAAGCAACAGGCTAATGCGTCCGAATATGATCCAACAAAAAATGCTAGTGGAGAAGGATCTAAAAAAGTCACAGAGTCGCTATTGAGCATGAGAACAATCTAACGATTTACAAATAAATATCAACCAAGTTCTAAGCACTAAAGAAATAAATGGATATCACAAACCAAATATTACACACCATTTGCACACAGAAACAAACAAACAAACAACAAAAGCACCAAGCAGATTAAAGACAGGGAGCTTTTTTTCTTGGCAATGAAACACACATTATTGAACATATTCATAAATAAGCCAGCATACCTGGGTAAAGCCGAAAATGTTGTCAATGAAGAGAAGTACATCTTGCCCTTCAGCATTTGAGAAATGCTCGGCCACTGTCAACCCAGTCAGTCCAACACAAGCAGGAGCACGAGCACTAGGAGGTTCATTCATTTGCCCATAAACAAGTGCACACTTGCTTTCACTCTGCAATAAAAAGGAGACCATTGAATGGAAATAGCAGAGAAATAGAAGGATAACAAAAGGTGAACTATTATATGGACCTGCTTCTCTTCGATCTTATTCACACCACTCTCAATCATTTCCCTATATAGGTCATTACCCTCTCGAGTGCATTCCTCGACTCCAGCAAAGACAGAGAAACCACCTAACAAAATGTAGCAAAGCATGATAAGCAAAGTAATCAAACACAATTTCGAATTCCACAACGTGCATCTCTGAGATGTTAACCATGAGCTTTGGCAACATTGTTGATTAGCTCCATGATAAGCAGAGTCTTGCCGACACCAGCACCACCAAACAAGCCAATTTTCCCACCTCTCTGATACGGAGCAAGAAGATCTACATAGGTGCCAAGGATGGGTGATGTCCAATCGCTTGCCATTAGTGAGTGTGTGAGTGTGCATTCCAACAAACTTGTGGAAAAACAAACAACTACTGATGTGAATAGCAACCATAAGTTGCGATACAACTATGCAATTAAAAACAATCACATAGAAAATATGGCAAAGAGAGAGAGCAGAGAGAGAGCGAGAGAGAGAGAGCAGAGAGAGCGAGAGAGAGTGTGAGAGAGAGAGAGACAGCAGAGAGAGCGAGAGAGCGAGAGAGAGAGAGCAGAGAGAGCGAGAGAGCGAGAAAGAGAGATTGGAGAGAGAGCAGAGAGAGAGCGAGAGAGAGAGAGACCGGAGATAGAGAGCAGAGAGAGCGAGAGAGTCAGAGAAACAGAGCAGAGAGAGAGCGAGAAAGAGAGAGAGAGAGAGCGAGAGAGAGAGATAAGAGAGAGAGAGCAGAGAGAGATCGGGGAGAGAGAGAGCAGAGAGCGAGAGAGAGTGAGAGAAACAAAGCAGAGAGAGAGGAATCTGGGGGCGAGAGAGAGCGACTGATCAGAAAGAGTAAGAGAAAGAGAACAGAGAGAGAGAGGAATTTGGGGGCGAGAGAGACAGCGAGAGATTAGAGAGAGTGAGAGAAAGAGAGCAGAGAGAGAGGATCTGGGGCGAGAGAGAGAGAAAGAGAGCAGACAGAGTGAGAGAAAGAGAGCAGAGAGAGGCTCTGGGGCGAGCGAGAGAGTAGAAAGAGTGAGAGAAAGAGAGCAGCGAGAGGATATGGGGCGAGAGAGCAGAGAGAGTGAGAGAAAGAGAGCAGAGAGAGAGGATCTGGGGCGAGAGAGTAGAGAGAGTGAGAGAAAGAGAGTAGAGAGAGGATCTAGGACGAGAGAGAGAGTGAGAGAGCAAAGAGAGTGAGAGAAAGAGAGCAGAGAGAGGATCTGGGGCGAAAGAGAGCAGAGAGAGTGAGAGAAAGCGAGTGAGAGAGAGTAGAGAAAGAGGATCTAGGGCTAGAGAGCAGAGAGAGTGAGAGAAAGAGAGTAGCGAGAGGATATGGGGCAAGAGAGTAGAGAGAGTGAGAGAAAGAGAGAGAGAGGATCTGGGGCAAGAGAGCGAGAAAGCAGAGAGAGTGAGAGAAAGAGAGCAGAGAGAGGATATGGGGCGAGAGAGAGATCGAGATATCAGAGAGAGAGAGCACAGAGAGAGATACACATTTGGGGTGAAAGAGAGAGCGAGAGATTAGAGAGGGTGAGAGAAAGAAATTTGGGCGAGAGTGCGATCGAGAGAGAACAGCGCGAGGGAGAAAGAAAATTCAATTTGGGGCGGGAAATGGAAATGGTGGCGCCCAAGCTTTTACCGACGGTTAATTTTCATTGCGAAATATTAATTTCGTTGGTAAAAGTTATAATTTTTTACGACATAAATAATTTTTTGCCGATAAATATAAATTTTTACTGACCCTTAATTTTTATTGGCAAATCAAAATTTCATCGATAAAACAAGGAGAAAAATTTCAAAACTTTTACCGACGTAAATTATTTTTCGTCGGTAAAAATAAGTTTTACCGATGATTTTCTACAAGCGTCGGTAAAAATTGTATTTTTACCGACATTCTTTAAATTTGTCAGCAAAAAAATTACTACAGTGGAAAAAATTCTCTTCCCAAGTACTTACTTTTACCGACGATTTTCTAACAGCGACGGTGAAAATTGTATTTTTACTGACATTTTTTAAATTCGTCGGTAAAAAAATTGCTACAGTGGAAAAAATTGCTACAGTGGAAAAAATTGTCTTCCCAAGTACATATTGTTATCAACGTTATCCGAATTCATCGGCAAAAAATTTGCTACTGTGGAGAAGATAGTGGCCCAAGTACATACTATTGCCGACGAAAACTATAAACATCGATAAAAGTAATTTTTACGGACGTTTTTTAGAAAACGCCGGTGAAAGGCTTACTTTTACTGACATTTTTAAAAAAACGTCGGTAAATTTATTATTTTCACTGATGAATATGATAATCGTCATAAAAATTAGTTTTTAGCGACGAAAATATAAAAGCGTCGGTAACAAACGTCGCTAAAAGTGCATAATCTTGTAGTGCCTATTAACAAAGATATTTCAAAAGGGCAAAGTGGCGCTAGAGTAACCTAAAGTGAGAACAATCTATGCCTTTATCTAATATCATTTATCTCTCATTTTATTGTATTCAATGATGTTACATTTGTAATTTTTTAATTTATTGAAAAGGTTCTAATGTTATTTTTGTCATTATAGATTGATGGACGAATTCGGTTCGGTTCGGTTGCAGACATGGAGGACTTTTTTTTTTTTTCAATTTAGTCTATTTGTATATTGGATATTTATATGGGACTGTATTATTGTAACATTTGCTAAATGAGATGAATGATTTGATGAGAAATGGTGATGTTTGTTTGTTTATTCAGTAATTCTTGTATGGATGGATTTCTTTTTATTAAATAAAGGTGCATGAATAGCAGGTATAAATAGGTTTATTGGAAGATTATAATGAAAAACAGTAAATACATTGTAAAAAAAATCAAATTATTGCCGACGAAAAACACTTTTGCTGACGTTTTAAAACGTTTGCAAAAGTCAATTTTAATTTCTATTTTTTTAAATAATATTTAATTACTGACGTTTACAATCATCGGCAAAAATAAAATAAGTTGAATTTGCCGACGTTTTCTGCGTCGTCGATAAAAATATAGAAACGATAAACTAAAAGCAAAGTTTAATTTACCGACATTATAAAACGTCGGTAAAAGAAAAACAAAAAAGAAAAAATTTCGGATTGATTTACCGACGATCGATTAACGTCGGTAAATCTCAATTTTAAAATTTTGATTTTTTCTCCAACGTCTCTAGAACATCGGTAAATGTAAATTAAATTTGAAAATAATTAAAATTCCTTACCGGCGTTAAATTATCGTCGGGCAATGTAAATTTTATATTATAAAGATATTCAAACGTCCAAAATAAAAGTTAATTAAAATCGTTATTACTTAGCGACGTTATAAAACGTCGGTAATTTCGGTTTTAAATTTTCTCCGACGTTAAGGAAACGTCAGCAATATATTTACTTAAAATTACAATTACATTAAATAATTTTTTCCAATGTTATATATCGTCGGTAAATGTCACCTTGGGAAGCCTTAGTTTCGACGACGAAAAACTTTCGTGGGTAATAATATTTTCCGACGTTAATTACGTCGGTAAAGGTTGGTAATAACGTCGAAGATAATAGTCGACGACGAAATTATTTTCGTCGGAAATATGTTTTACCGACATTGTTATACGTCGGTAAAGGTCGAATTTTAACGTTGGTGAAAATTATTTTCCACGACGGAATTTTTTTTCGTCGTTGATGATTTTCGTTGACGTTTTTTTTCCGATGTTTTTTTTTTTCATCGGAAAAATGTTTGGCGGACGTTTTGATAATTTTTGGCGACGAAATTATTTGTAGCTAAAACTGTTAATTGTTTTAGTGTATGTGAATTTTCAATCTAGTAAAATCTAAATTATAACGAGACTGGAGAAGCACAACTTAGTCACATTTTCAACTTGTGTCTAATCAAACAATCAATCGAGTATGTGCCAAAGCTTGAAGGGAGAATCGAACTAATGTATTAAAACTATGTTTTCTTTTCCCCAAAAGGGGTATATCAAAACTATATTCTCTTGTTCTTTATTATATCTACAATTTTATTTTATTGATGAAAACATGATTAATATGTAATTTAACAGGAATTGCTGCAAAGATTTTCACATGCAAACCAGAAGTGAATATTCTTGTGGGTGATGAACCTATGGGTGGATACATCTTCCAAATAATTTGAATATTTACAAAGTGGCCTTTTATTTTTTATTTTTTTATTCTTCTTCTTCCCTCTTTTAAACTAGTGACTCGAACTCACACACCGAAGCACACTACATGTCTTTTTTAGGTTGGGGACTAAAACAATTAAGGACACTTTTATGTAGTGTCCAACAAAATGGACGTCCTTGGATTTAATGCTCTTTCTCAAGAAAATATACTTTTCTTACCATGCTGGCAACAATTTTTTACATATTTGCAAAAAAATAATTATATTGCCTTTTTCTGAATTTTCTCTTAAAAATGTGTTTGCACCAAATAATGAAATGTATTTACGTTTGATTCCTTTCTATGTTCTTGAAAAATTGGTTACACAAATGTATCCTAATTCTCTCCAATCAATATCTCCCCTTTAAAACATTTCATAAAAGTGAACCTCACATATCTGAATTTGGTTCAATCTTACTTTTGTCTCATTGGAGGATTCGGTGGGCTAAAATTTCCAGAGTTTTGAGCTCAAAAGCGAAAATTTAAATTTACACCAATCTAAGAAGGAATTTCTCCAAGGGTTTGGATGCGGTTAATATATCTATTCTTCAAAATACTGTGTCAACTTTCGCATTTCTAATTTCCATTACTACATATATTAAAATAGTAAACTCAAATTCATGAGAATATCTTATTATAAAATTAAGATGCCATAAAGGTCACCATGTTACAACAACTCAAACAGGTTAGAGATTTAGGGTTTAAGATTGTCCACTAAGCACTTAGCACTGATTTGCCTAGTAATGAACTATATGCACTAATATGGACCTGCTTAGTTTGAGGTATTTTTTGGTAAAAATTTCTTACTCCAATGTTACAAACGATGTCTGAATTCAATTAGCCCTGTGTTGATGATTCATAAAAACTAGCCCTTGCAAAATTTCACATTTGGGATATAAAATTTTAAAAATTTAATTTTCAAATGAGGTGGGCCCCGCCTTTGGAGAATTCATCACACCCCGCCAAAATTCTCATAATAATTCATGCAAAATAAAGTGACAACTGAAGCGGTCAACAGCGTGACGTAGGCCTTTGATTGTTAAACATTCCTCGTGGGCTGTGACAAAGACCGAGACCCAAACCTACTAAACATTTCCATGTGTCTTTTGCTCATTGCCCCTTGCCTTTGACGCTAGGTATCTGAAGGGACGTCTAAGTCGTTGATTCCATGCATCGAAAGCACCTGCTTTGACCCGAATGCTTTTCATCCTCCCTCTCTCTCTCATCATCTTCTCCATCTTAGCTCCCTTTGTACGCTCTTTTGCCTTTTCCTTTCCTCTATCTCGATGTTTCTTTGACTGTTTCTGCCGCTAGTCATGGAAGTTGGGCTGGTAACGGCTGACATGGGCGATGGTTTTTCACCCAAAATGGAAGAAACTGTCGTCCAAGAAGCTGCTCCTGTGGGGTTACAGAGCATGGAAACTCTCATAACGATGCTCTCTCTGCAGCAGAACTACCATACTCCCATGAAAACAGAAGGAGGGGAGCTCAACAAGGCCATATCTCATCTGGGTCATACGCGAACAGGCCACGCTCGCTTCAGGAGAGCTCCTCTCCCTTCTCCGCCACATAACACAGAGAACTGCAGCGATCAAGAGACGATAGTAAAACAGAAGGACAGCTATTTCTCTTCTTGGGTTTATTGTCCCAAGCCTCTCCAACGGCTACCGCCTTCTCTTTCACCGCATCGTCATCATCATTTGATAGGGATTTCGATGAACAGTGGGAGAGAGCCCACAGAGAGAACTGCATCTTGTCCTCTTCCTGGGACGAACTCATTCTTAATATCGTCTCTGACAGATGACACTGATACAAAGGAGCCATCATCTTCTTCTTTGAAGCGAAAGTGCTGTTGGAAATCGGGAGATGGGTATGAGAAATGCCAAACGGTTTCAGGGCGCTGTCATTGTTCAAAAAGAAGGTGGGTCTGGTTTTTTTACTTGGATTTTTTTTTTTTTTTTTTTGGTGGGGCTTTGGGGGTTGTTGGGGAGTGGGGTGTTTTGGGGTTGTGGTTTGATTAGATGCGTGTGTGTTTGATTTCAATTGATTATTTCTTTTGGAGGTATTTTCATTATTATTTTGAGTGGTTGTGGATGTGAATTGCAGGAGATTGAGGGTGAAGAGAGTGGTGAGAGTTCCAGCAATTAGCTTGAAGATGGCGGATATTCCATCGGACGAATTCTCATGGAGGAAATACGGTCAAAAACCCATCAAAGGATCTCCACATCCAAGGTATAGAATTGCACCACACATTATTTCGGAGGCTGGTTCTAGGGTAATGGCTATTTTCAAGCAGTCACACTAGAGGAATTTAACAGAATTTTATCTCAAACTGGATTTTCCCCCTTTTTTGTTGAGTGGATTTAACACAATTTTATCTCAAAATGGATTTTTTTCTCTCTCATAATTTAACTTCTTTTTTCTTTTATTTTATTATTATTGAGTGCTTGGGGATTGTCTATGTGTCCTATTCAAAAGTATTTTATTGTTGAGTGTTGTTGGCATCCTATTCTTATTCTAAATATTTAGAGATTGATCTATAGATCCTCAAGCATAAGTATCATTCCTCGACCAGGATTTCAACATAAACAAAGAAGTGAACCTAAGTTATAACTAGTTGCGGAAAAAAAAAAAAAGAAGTAATAGGGAATATAATCTTAATCGTTACAGAATGCATGCGGTTGGTGTTAAAATTTCAGAAGGGCCCATCTGCCTCCTTTGTATCGAATTCGTAAGACTTCGTGCTAAAGTTGGTTCTAATTAATTTGAGTCCGAGTTAAGCACAACTCGCCCTAGTCTGACTCAGTTTTTTAATTTTATTATAATTATGATGATACAGGGGCTATTACAAGTGCAGCAGTGTGAGAGGATGCCCAGCTCGGAAGCACGTGGAGAGAGCTCTGGACGATCCCTCTATGCTCATCATCACCTACGAAGGAGACCACAACCACACCAACCTCTCGATCTCCCATAGCTCACCAGCTCATGTACTCAAGTCCTCTTAGTCAAGGATGACTTGTTACAAGACCGTAGACTCATGAAAAGGAGAAAGAAAAAAATTAACACTATAGTAAACGGTGGTTAGGCTTTGGCATGGAAAAAGAAGCACGAGGGGTTGAATTCAAGTCCTTTTCTTTCGGTTCATGTTCTTCGTATGGTTGGGGAAGCAGTATTAATGTTTCGAAGTCAAAATGTGAAGGTGTAAACGAGCCAATTTGTGCCGAGTCAATGTAGCTTGTTTAAGCCTGGCTGAACACTAAACAAGCCACCTCTGGCTCAAGTCATCGCTTGATTTAAGTCGAGCTGAGCTTGATAGTACAAAAGCGGACTGGAGCAAGAGTTTATAAGGCTTGATTAGAACTGTAATTTTCATTGTCACTTACATGATCAGTATCGCCATTATATTATTGCCGTCGGATGTTGAACAGGTCAAGAACGGCTTTGTGGAAAGCAATTAATGATGCAATGATTAATAATCATGATAGGCCCACTCAAACCTTAATTCGTGGTAACCATGGCAGGTTTGATCTAATTGATGATCATGGTATTATTCTTAGCAAATAGCAGGAGGCTTTTACAAAAGAAACTCTTATGGTTTTTGACAACCTAATAATGACTTTGTATTTTGTATTTTTGATAAAGCCTTGTGATACGACTGTGAAATAAATGACCGTTTCTACATAAACACAAACTTTCTTGCGTGATGATGACATGGACACATGGTACTAAAGTCTTTTTGTTGAATATAAAAATATGCAATATATCTAGCAGATCAAATGATAAATAAATAAGTGGCATTCATTTTGGATCATATACAATATTTGACGTCAGTGTGAGGCACATTTACTGCTCATAATAATATGATGCAACCATTTTTTCACTAATCACGTAGGAAAATCTAAAAAACAAGGAACCCATTTTCATATACATCTTGTGAAAACGTTCTATAACTGTGGGTTTGTATTGGTGGTAGGTGGGGTTGTGTGGTTCTTTGAAGTGTCCCCCTTTTTTTCTTATAGCCCTGGGTATCTTTCTCGATCTTGGGCTTTGGACCTTTGATCGGGCGTTATTTAATTGTAATAAACAAGGATAATTTTTTGAGAATATATTTATGGCCTTATAATGAGTACTCGAATAATGAAAAGGGTGAAATAAGTCGAACTCGAGACCTTGGTTAACAAGCTCAGCACTGAAACCAATTAGGCCACTGCCTTGACGGCTTAAACCTGAATTGTAATATGTGCGGTGGATCAAAGAATAAATAGGTAATAAAAGTTGTATTTCATGTGGTAGCTATTCAGATTTTGTCATTTGGAGAAATTTGTGCGTTTTTATAACCGCCGCGGAATAGCTTTTTCAATAGTGGGAACAGTTCAGGCTTATGTTTCCTGCCTATTGAGGGAAAAATGGTGTTCTTAGCATTTTTTTTTAATTGGAGGAACTCAGACGCACTGGGATCGATATGGGGCTCTAATGGGGAATCTCTAGATTATTTATTTATTTTTTTTGGGCCATTGCCCGTGTCCGATATTTGTTCCAGAACCAGTGAAGTAGTATAATATTAATGGTGTGCAATTGCACAACTGTAGTGTATTACACAAGATCATATGTGCGATATTGCACAACCTTAAAATATCTTATAATCTGATGAGTGTGATATTGCACAACCGTATAATATCATACAAATAATTCTATAGAAAATACTAAAATTTCAAAAATTTATTTTATGAGTGAATATCAAGTCTAAGGACTACTGTATAGATAATATCCCTTATATTTTTCTGTTGAAAAGGGCAGTACAAAAATGTGCTCTTTATTTTTTTGGTAAGAATCATATATGATATGTAGGGTCCTTGACGAAGAAAAAGGCCACAGTCTGTATATTTTGCTAAACACCTATAGTGTATATATAAGGTTCAAATTAGGGATTTTTATGTAAAAAATTATATTTAAACCCTAATTAAGCAGATAAGTGTGCAAAAACTTAAAAAATGAGGGTGGCTGGCATACATTGATTTTGGATGATGATGTCAACACCCATTTTCCCATGGAAGATGGAAGAGCAATGCTCACAGGCTTAACATTCAAGGAAGTCTCTTCCATCATTTGACCATGTTGCATCTCTTGCTACCAATATTCAAAAATATGAACTGAATTATAAAGCAAGTAGCCCTCAAGGTAGTGGCTCAGTTGGTTTAAGTTTTGGATTTGCTCTTCGAGGTCTCAAGTTTAACTCCCTTCTCTTGTGTTATTTGGATACTATGTGTGCGGCCATGTATATAACCCTTAATGAATAGACCTTGCTTGTCAGAATCAGGTAACCCCTAGGCCGAAGACCAGATGTCTGAAGGGTGGACTGGAGAGGATTATTTTGAGTATATATATATACACACACCAACCCATTGTTAGGACCGGAGAAATTTAATATATTTAATAAAAATAGAAAGAAATTTGACATACATCCACAAAAAGATAAGTGAAGTATCACTTGTTAGGCAAAAGATAGGGGTAGGTGATAGCAAAAATCAAAGCAGACATTGTGCTCGAAAGGTAAATTTCAACTAGTGACCACATTCTATCGTATTTTATGCTCTGGTCAACAAATGTGAGAGGAGGGGTTCATTCACAATTAGTTTTTCTTTGTAAACTAAGTTTTAATTTCTAGAAAAAGTACACATTTTTTTATGGTTATGTATTTATAGGTACGTTGAAAAATAAAAGTCATGGACCACGTTTATCGTTATGTATTTATAGGTACCTTGAAAAATAAAAGTCATGGACCACATTTGAAAGATGTCGCTTACCCTTTTCACAATGTGTTGAAATGTCATCTACACGACTACACATCAAAATAAAGACCAGAAGAATGCATCCCGCAAGTAATTGTTGATTCAGATTGAATGTATAAAAACGGACTTGGCTCTACTTAGGCGATGGCGATGGCGACGGTGGAAACAAGGGAGGGGAGGGGTTCTCTCTTTGATATTTTGACTATTCGATTGCTCTTAGATCTAATATTTGTCCCTAAACGATCAAATTTTAAATATTTACTGCAAAGCTGTTTGTACAACAAATGTATAATATTGCATAGTCCTAGGGTATCGTTTAGTACGATATATTTGATATTGTATGACCTTAAGATATCACACGAACAAGTGTTAAAATCCCCTCTTTTTTTTGTAAACCTATGTATTTTACATATGGGTCCCTCACCATTTTCTGAAATATCTTGGGTCCGTTATCTAAAAATTAGATTAGGCCCGGAAGACAGCAATTTTAAGAATAAAAATTCCAGTACATCCCCTTCACACATAATCTCACTGTGTGAACCACATGGTGTGGTCCACGTATCATCAATCCAAATTAATTACCAAAATTGGGTCCTCCTATAGTCACCAACCCCAGGTTTGGCACCAATTTAGATGGAGTGGATCATTGGATGGAGAGTTGATTTTTTTTTTTAAATATGAAGACGTTAAACTTGTGGCCACTAATGAAGGAGTTAAAGGCATAGGATTGAGGTCAAACTTAAGGTTGTCCTATATGGATCTTTGCATCCTCCTAGTCCATCCTAAGATGGGACTCACAGTAGACCCCACAGCTGATTTGCAAGGACACTTCACACGAGAGAAGCATGCTAGAAAGTTCAACAATTTTATATATGGAAATTCTTGTATGAACAAAACATAAAAGACTAGAAGTGAGATTGTTACCAAAAAAAAGTAAAAAAAAGTATGTTTCAACTGTAATCTTTTAAGCATTTTACAATAAAATATATTGAGGATTTTACAGAAAAAATCCTCTTAGAGTCACTCTATACTTAAAAGGACTCTAAAGACATGATTACTCCATAATAATCCTAGGGGTCCTTTATTATTTAAGTTTTTAAAATATGAGTTGGGTGGGGATATCCCTACTCACTCATGTACATAGGTGGGGATAGCCCCACTCATTTTTTTCATCTTCTTCCTGTAACGCCTCCAACCCCGGGCTATCCGAATAAGGCAGAGATCCAAATTTGGAGCATGAAACATGAAGGATCTTTAGTCCGTAGTAAATACCACTTTGAAACTTTTCCAACATTCCATCCACATCTAAAACATTTAAGTGGAAGTATAAGATGAAACTGCGAAAGTAATGGAAACCATGATCCATTCATATAAAGTTAGTACTAATCACATATGTCAAATCTAATGGCAAAACCAAAGTCTGTTAACTATAATGTTCAACATGTTTAAAATTACTACAATTTATTACAATTGACTTCCAATAATTGAAACTCTAAATACCACCTTAAATCTGAACGATGACTTTCTGAAAAGCTTCATACTCTTCATCTATAACTCAACCAAACTAAATTACTCCAGAAATCTTGCTGGTCTCCACTTGCACATTTCCATTTGGGCTCACAGTCTACACACCCAGAGCAAATAGGGTTAAGTCAAGTAGGCCTTGGCAAACACGGCATGCGTATAATACCACACAGAGATCAAGATAAAATAAGGAAAATGATATAATCAATGAGATCAATACTGTCAATACTAAAGCAATATTGTCATGAATCGATAAGTAAGATTCAATTGAGTAAGTAACATCCATCACCTATATAAGAGGCACATATCCATTTCGTAGGACTTTTTAGAAAGAATTTTTGAATCCTCGGCATTGGTTTGATACCGTAGTATCCATTAGATCACACATCCAGCTATAGTAAATAATCCCGTTGGATCTCAGCCAATCATGGGGCCAATAAAATGTGCTCTTATCAAGGGTTGGTCTACTCAAGGCTAAGCTATGAACTGAGTGGATGTAAGTGCCAACAATATTAAATTAATAATCATAGGTCCGTGTCTGGCTAGGCTCTTTGAGCAAGCAAGAGTATCCATGTACAATATCTCATTTATACTATCTAGTATCCATCCATGTCATCATATTTCCATTCATGTTATCACTTCTCATGTATTCATGTAGGTATCCATTCTTTTTTGGCATCCATCTATTCTATAGTCAAGTTATCCCATTCACACAGCTATTGAATAGCTGTCCCAGTCCCAGAGATTAGTTCATTCTGCATTTCATATCTTTGGGTCAACTTTAAGTATACCATAGGTTAAATTATCATTTATGCATTTTAAAGATAAAAGAAAGAGTAATAACATCTTATCAACATCTTTGAGAAAAAGGAAAATAATACAATAGCAATGTAAGATCGATATCATCTTATCTATTAATAGAACATATGATAAAAGTAGTCAAATCTAGGTTAAGTTGTGTATTTCAAACTATAGAGGACTTTGACCTACCATAAGTTGGACATTCCAAACCTGCAATGGTTATATGAGTTGAGTGTTACAAATGGTGGGTCTCATCAAGATCCAAACATCCATCTATTGGTAGAGATTTCCTTCTCTATACTCTACTATGCCATAACTAGTGGATAGAGGTAACGCTCACACCCTCAATTGGCATGGCATGTTTTATCGTCCATAATTAGCGTTAAATATGATTACAGTGGTGTTCAAGGTCTGGGGTTCAAATATCAATTTTTTTTCTTAATTTACTAAGTTTTGCACACTCGAGTGTAGATAAGCGCCTGCTCGAGCACAGATGAGATTGCGCTTGACCACACTTGCCTTTGTCTGGCAACGAATTACTGCTTTGGCCTACATAATTGAGAGTTTTCAGAGCTTGCTTGAGCGCGCATGGACCTGCTTGAGTGTATTTTGGGAATTCTATCTGAATTGAGAACTCATATTTTTCTTAATTCCTTTAATTCACCATCTTTCATCAAACTGTATACATTATTTAAGCATGAACAATCATGCCTCCACCTCCTATGAGTCCCCATCAATTATATGCCAACATTCATACCCACCCTTCCCTAATATAAGACAATCTACAACATTCATTCTCCATCTCATTGAATTTAAGCCATTCATTTAACCATTTCTCATTATTAATAGATTATAGATAAAGATTATCACATACATTCATTAATATAAACATTAGTATGCAATTACTTATCATTTATAATATTTAAGGCCATAAAGAAAGGGTTTCCATTTAGAAAATTATGTATGATAAGAGCTTAGTTAACATAGGTGCCTAAGAAGCATTTTATCAAACACATAAAAGACAACCAAGGTATTTCACATGTAATGAGATTATAAGCATGCTCTACTTGCCTCAATTAAGGTAATCCTCCTTCGAAAGCCAAAAACCCACTTCTAATCCACTCCAAGGTAATCCAACTTAAGAAAACCTAAAGATCTAACTCTATAACCACTAAACCAAAGAATCCAAGGGAGATAAGAACATTAGACTATAATTAAAGTAATAGATCAAAATAGAAAAGTGTAATTTGTAGGATTGTAGGAATGCTTACCTTGATATGATGTAGAGAGAGCTGTTTTTAATCTATGGGGCTTGATTGGAAGATTAGTGGCTTGTTCCTTTAAGATGTAGCTTTGTTGAGATAAGTAGCCATGGAAAGAGCTTAGGGAATAAGCTCTAGCTAAAGCAGAAATGGAGAAGAGCTTTGAGAGAGAAGGGCTTGAAATGAGAGTTGCTAAGATTTGAGTTTATATAAAGTTGGTTCATGGGAAAGGTCTAGATTACCTTTAAGTGAAAGGTTGCAATGACTTAGTACGAATGAGTTTTTGTCTTTTTAAGTAGGCTGGGTTGGAATGACCAAAACACCCATGAGCAATGAATAGAAGAGAAAAGATATTTTAAGGGCAATGTGGAATTTGGTAAAGGTAACTTTTAGATTTTTTTCTTAAGGATCTCTAGTTAAACTAAAACTCACTTAAATCCTCTTCTACTACCTTCTATCATTAAGTTAATTTCTTTTAACCCCTCCGATTCAATAATCTAAGCCTAAACGCCACCAATAAAGCCAAAATAACATTTATTTATAGAAGGTAAAAGGGTTGGGTCTTACACTTCCTCTTTTTCCTCGTTTCCTAAGCCTTTATCTTTATAGCGAAAACCCTTTCTCAAGACAGTTCACCTAACCTAATCTCCATACAATTAGCTTTTTACACCACAACCACAACCGTCGCCCTTTCCCCCACCTCTACCTCCAGCGTTGAAATTGTCACAAACTGTAAGGTCAAAACCCGAGCTAATCTTAATGTACTATAATTAAGCTTGTTTTAACTTAAATAATACATAATTAAGTTAATTCAACTCAAATTCCCTTAAGGTTTGGGTTATAGATAGGTAGTTGAGATGTGTTCGAACCTTACTTAGATAACAAAGGACATTTTCTTGTAATTTAAAGTTATATAGTTTTGCATTATTAAGGCCGCATGTTAATTGTAACAAGTGTATTTTATCTTGTGAGTCAACTTTCATATTTGGCCCAGACCAATTCGGATCCATCTTAGCCCACTTGAACTTTAATTGACTCAAACTACAAAATCCCTAAAACCCAAAGGTTCTACTTGTAAATCTAATAAAACTTGGATTTAAAGAACCCACCCTAGCAGATTTCCTTCTTCTCTATTGCTATAGCTGCATCTTCACCTCCTCTTCTCTCATTCTTCTCCTTCTCTAGAAGCTGAAATTCAAGCCTTGGAGCTGTGCATGTAAGAGCTACAGCTCCCACTCCTTCATCTTTACTTCCTTGTTCATCGCCTTCCTTTTTGTCTCCGAAATTCATTCTCTCATCTTCTCTACAGCTCTCCAAGGTAAGAGCTTCATCACTACTCCCTCTCTAAGGTAAGAGCTTCATCACTACTCCATTTCTTTGAGTCCAATAGAGTTAAAGAGACTCAATTTGGTGACATGCATGCATCTTTACCCATTTCATCCATTGCATATCTTTGCATGGCTTAGATAATCTTTAATTGAGGCTTTCTCCAGCATCAAACCAAGGAGAAGCTTGATTTGGACAAAGCACTGCAATTAGAGGCAGGTATAAGTGCATATTTACTATATGCATTGTTTATTTTGTTGATTCTTGATGAGTTCTTCATTAATGTCAAGTTATAGCTCTTCTACCCTTTAATTAAAAAATGTGACTGATTTATTGGGTTAATGAGTGAAATTAAGAATGTATGGTGGATTGATTGGTGTTAAGGAAGTGTAGAATGGTCTCAAATGGATGAGAGAACAGAGGTTCCATGCAGGTAATGAAAGGAAGAAGGATAGTGCTTGCAGTGGAATTCTGAACTGCAATTCGGGAAAGCACGCTTGAGCACCTATGAAATTTTTTGACGAAAAACACGTTAATAGTCTTTGTCTAGAGACAGAGACGAAATGCCTTTGAGCTCGTTTGGACCCCCACACGAGCACTTGTGCATAGAACTAATGAAGAATTCATTAGTCGAAACTTTTTTAAAAACAGAGCCATGGGCGCACAAGCACGCCCGGGGCACACAAGCACGCCTGGGGCTACGCTCGAGTGCGCCTGGCTAATTTTGAAAGACTGTTTTAAAAGTCACTTCTATTCTTTATTTAAGACCTTAAAAAGATGAATTAAAGCCAATCTTACTCTTAGGATTTTATGTACATCCAAAGATCATATAGGACCTTAGAAGAGGTACATTTACCTCAATTAAATTAACGCAATGGTAATCAAATAAAGAGGAGGAAGTGTGTAGAGTTGCCCCTTACTCTCTTTTGATTTTTCGATTAATTTTTGATGTCATGTCATGGGTGTTAGCATAAGAAGTGGTGTTCATTGCCTATATAATGTAATACTAAGATTTTGGTAACTCATTGACACTAGACGTTTTGTGAATGCATCATATTGAATGACTATGGAAATACAAATTATCTTATCAAGGGTTGGCTAGTAAATATCCTTGTTAACCACTTAATGCAAATGCATTCATATTGTTTAAGTAAACATTGCCCTCAACATGATTTAATCATGTACCCATTCTTCCGGTAAACCTTGAGGCAAGATCGGAGACAGAGCTTTTATTGAGTGTGAGCCAAGATAAGGAAACTAGAGTTGAAAAGGGTTCGAACTTCAATAGCTCATTTAAGTATGCATTACCGAATACCAGTCACTTTGTTTAATTCTAACTTTATGAATGAACGCGAACTCAATACCATCATACGTTCCATATAATAATGGATCGATCACTATGTATGATAAGTGTAGAAGTATAAATTTTGATCGGACTTGAACCATTAAGTCGGCACCACTTAGCTTGTGCTCATAGGAGGTTCGACGGGCTCGAATGAGGGTATTATATATGTTACCTACTACAGTAGTTGTATGAAGAGATGGTTGGCACTCTTAAGATAGCTAGATAGTTTTGGCCCGACTGCTAGTGATTTCCCACTATATGATATGCTCTTACTCCAGAGAGTAGACAGCCATGTGGATACCAATTAATATGCGATTATCTTTCCATATATGATTCCTTATTTATGCTTATAGACATGCACAATATGCATAACTTCCGATTATTTCTCTCTTTTAATTAATATAGTTTTTTAATTCAATTGATACATCATTATAGTCTTATGTACTTTTATATTTACTTAACAGTTGTGTTAACAGTATTATCCTTGGTGTTATAGGTACAGAACCCAATGCCAACATGGTAATTGACGCGCCCCAAAGGGAACTTCAATTGTATCTCAAGGTGTAGACGAGTGGAAAAAGGATAATGTTTTCTACTAATCATCCTACATAGTGCGTCATAAAGTTCATGTTTGGGGGTTTGTTTAGAATATTACCATGCTTGGTTGTGGTCATACTATGATATTTTGGAGTTATTATTTGAGAGACATGACATTCATGATGATGAACATGTTTATGTTTCCTAGTATTGTGTGCATGTGGCTGATTAATCTATAGACTTAGAATTAATTATGTGAATGAATTGTAGTTTTATTAATGCCTATGATGAATTATAGGTAAATTCTCTAAGTTTTCTCTTAATTATGTAAAATGATTATTAGGTGTATATGGATCTTTCTCACACATACTTGTGGAATCTTTCTTGTAGCGGTTTGTGCATGTCTTGAAATGGCATGGATTGCTACAAGTTACGTGTGTTGCTTCTCAGGATCTACTTTAGTCTCCAATTCCCGGGTTCCGTGCGTGATACAGTCGGCGTTCGCATCATCTGCCCCGAACGCACCTCTGTCCTCTCTTTTGGCATCTCCTTTTCTATGGGTTCGGAAAGAGGTTCAAAACAAAATAGTTTTCTTGCCTTGATTTGGATCTAAATAGGGATTTGAAAAAAATGGGATTTTTTTCTTTGGAATTTTTCTTAAAAAAAAGAGTATTTTATGGAAATTTTAAAATGAAGTTTGGAAATATGTTTTTTTCTTTTTCTAAAGATAGGAGAGCCTCCATCCAAGGCTGGGGCCACCCCAAGGTGATGTGGAGGATCGTCATACATTCACTCCTGGACCGTGGGAAAAACCTGAGTAATCTTTCAACTATTTGTTTTTTCTTAGAAAAAAGACAGTAGATATTCTATAGAATTTCTTGATGATGTGTTCGTTTGATACATGTAGGAAGTTCCACAATATGACAATGGAAATAATCCAGATAGCAGCCTATAAAATAGTCAGATGATGGATATGATTGTATGTTCTGATAATTAACACTTTGTGGTCCATATAAATAATGGGAGGGGCTATTTGAACTAAAAAAAAGAGCTAAGTAAACTCATCCTTTTTTTAAAATATATATATAAGTAATGACACATATAATCACTAAACTATTGAAACCATTCTAAAGTGATCACTAAACTTTAAATTTTTTTAATGTAGTCATCCAAGTTCTAAAATTGTTGAAATATGGCCATTCCATCCAATTCCGTCCGAGTTGAGCCATGAGTCCAACGCACAAGAGATTCACGTAAGGTATTCATAGGGTATTTAAGTCAACCCATATTAATGCCAAGTAGTTACCCTGTCCTTTTGTCCACCAAAGTACACTCTCTCTCCCTTGAAGGACGCTGTCTCTCTCCCAAGTACGCTCTTTCTCCTGAGTCTCAATCTCAGACCCTCTCATTTCTCCCTAGGCTAAACTCAAATGTGCCTGGCTGAAGTCCTAACTTCTCACGCAGCGGGGATCAATTTTGTTTTAAAGATATAGTGTTAAACACTAGCCTTGATCATCAAAATATTTCATTCTGACTTCACTTTCTGTAAGTTCGAATTTATAAGTTCCTTTTTATGCTACGTGGTTTTTTGCATCTTTTTTAAATAGTTTATGTAATCACAATAGGACTCTAAGTCCTCCTTCACACTCAGTTCCATCATCATCATCATCAAAACCATCTGCAACTTCATCGTCACCGTCATCACCCACTACTGGCCTCATCATCTCCATCGTTACCACCTACCAGATTTGAACCGAACCCACCTCTGCCTTCTACTTCTTCTATTTTTTTTTTTTTTAGTTCCTCCATCAGTGAAGTCCACAAATCTGCATACCAGTCATCGTAGTACACCTCTCTCTCTTTAGTTGCTTTCGGTGCCCTACTTCTACTCTCTCCCATTCGAAACTCTGATTCTCTTTCTCTCGCCTCTTACAAGCTCTCTCTCCATCCAGGTAATTATCCCCTTTCCTTTCTCTGCTTTCTTTTGTTTCCTTAATTTGGTTTTAGTTTGTGCTCTACTTATATCATCATCATTTGTCATCCTTATTTACAGTATGCATGCACCATCCTCCTTGCAATGCACCACAAAAGGCTCTCTCTCTCTCTCTCTTGTTGGCCATGTGGGTCCAGACCATTAGTGGGTTCAGTATCTAGGATAGTTTCCCTAATAATATTAGAAATTTCCTGTTTTATCAAACAACAGTTTTCTAATAGGTTAGGACTTTCCTTTTTTCTTGAAATAGAGTTCTTGGGGGATAAGGATGTAATGGTTATATATATATAATCTGTAACCCTAGAGAGAGGCTGAGAGTGGCTGAGATTCCAAGGTTGTGGTTTCACAGATTGGAGGAGAACCTAGTGGAAATTGGTTTCCCGTGGACGTAGGCATCTTTGCCGAACCATGTAAATCTTCTTGTCTTCTTGTGTGGTGATTGTTTGATCTTGGTTGCGTTTGCATACATGCGCACAACATCTCTCTCTCTCATGGCTGAACCCAAAGTCCCTGCAGCTTGACACAGTTGAGACCCCAATCGTGGTTTTTGTTGAACCACCCGCAAACCAGCACAGTTGTCCCTACACCTGCATCTTCTAGAGCTGATTCGCTACTCAAACTATGCACCCTCTAAAACAGAACCAGGTCCCCACTATTCTCATCCATGCACAACCCACTCAGCAGATAACAGTGGCCAAGGAACCCACCTGATCAAATTTAAGTAATCGACCTACCAGCCTCTTTATCACCATGAGCCAGGCCATGTAAATCCATTTTGAGGCTCACTTGGTTATATATATTTTGGTCCACTGACTTATTTTAATGGGCCATCACATGATAATACACGTACCAAGATTTATTCCATGTTTTCTTGATCTGGGAAAATTAGTTTAGTAAAGTGGAGATTATGGCTGTTTGATCTTTTAGCTATGGTGAGGCCCACCTTGTTTTTATGATATCTGGGCCATTTGAAATTTGAGTCTTGTGCTGTAGTGGCACGTGAACATAGACCAGGTTTAAATCAGTGTTGACCTGAAACAATTTCTCAAATAGTCCTTGGCTATTCTGATCTAAGTCCCCATCATACTTGACTTAGATTAATGACTTGGCCTGTGACCATCATGGTTAGACCTAATTTTGGGTGATTTTTATAATGCTTCCCTTGATTGGTTAAAGCTTGATCTGAGTATGACCTATATTAACAGCAGGACCATTTATTTGGCATGCTTGTGACTGGAAGGAATATGCAAGTTAGCATGTGGCTGTGAGATGCCTTAAGCACAAAAATGGTTTGGACTCATTTTGAATCTGTTGAGGCATGGCATGCCGAGTCAATAATGTGGTTATGAGAGGCATAGTTTCAATTGAGATAACCTACTTAGGGTTTTAACTTGGCCTTACTCCCTTACAATATACATTTTATAGATCTAGTTCAATTCAGTTCAACCATGTGTTCCATTGTCACTAGCCGTCTAATGAAACCGTGGGATGCATTGTCCTTGGCCCATTTGAGGAATTCGCACTGACCTTTTTCAATACTTTCCTGGACCCACCTTATATTCATACATAATTTCCACTATTTGGGCCTACCCACTAGTTGCTACACCACCGATTGACCCAAGTCCAACCCTTCCAGTTTATATGCATATATTAAATGTGTAAGGTTCCACTTGCAGTGTCTAGTCATCTAGGCCCAGACCCATGTGTCAATCCATCATGCAAAGCTTGACCCATGTCTCGTAATTAGTGCATGAATCAAGCATTGGGCCCCAACTAATGTATTAATTATCAATATAACTCCTAGTAATTGCTCACTTGTCACAGGAACTCTTGTTGGGCTTGTAGATTAGAATGAGCCAAATCCTTCGAACGCTAACAATTCAGGCAAGTAATCTTACCATGGTTCCTTAGCCATAGAGTTTTCAAGCCTTTTTTCGTTTTGATTTAAATATGTGAGACTTTGAACTATTGAAATAATCATAGATTACTAAGATACTTTGTCACCTTTGACATGCTTATACATGATAGTTATGCTAGATGTAGTCCTGTTTCCTTGCCACCATCATGCTACAATTGATTTTTTTGTAAAATTTATTGTTGATTATTATTATCATTGGATTTAAAATGCTGAAAAATGTGATAAATCTTGATAATATGTTATTCAATTGTGATCTCAACCCTTGGCTAAACTTGTGCTTGAAAAAGGCTTGAATTTTTTAAATTGCTATGTGTTTTCTTAAGGCATTTTCTAAAGTATGGGCAACGTACTATAGTACACCCACACGCGGATTTAAGTCCCTTTTTGGGTATGACATTGGAATTGAGACCCTTTTATGCAATATTACTAATTTGCGGCTAGTTCCTACTTTGTTTTGGAGATTACCAGTATTCTCGGGCCTTTTGCCAACTTTGTATGGATATAAAATGATTTATACCTAGCGGGTATTTTGTGCTTAGTTCAGGCCTAACTCTGGTGAGCACTCTTTGATATTTTGTTTACCACGGAGATGCCTTATGCCTTTTTATTTGTTGATTTGGTTATTTGTTCACTTACTTGAAATACCTTGAATTTTGGTCACATTATTTTCTTGTCGCTTCGAAGATATTGCACTTACCTTACTTGATATATTTTTGTATATGCGAACTGTGACTCTAAATTTGATTTCTTATATTATTACCTGTTTGCTAGGTTTTATGGTTCTACAGATTTCGAGGTTGAACCGGAGTCCAAGAAAATCTAGCTTGTTTTACGGAATGAGACTAAGGGATGAGCTGCGAAACTTCAGCCTTAGATTTGAGAATTAATTTAATACTTTATTAGATTTTGAGAAATTTATGAGAGTCATTCTCCCTTCAAATTTATTTATTATTTTAAGTGGATTGATTTTATTTGTTTAGCTTGAGATGTTAATTAAGGTATTCCATTTAGATTATTTAATAAAGTTTGAAAATTTTTTAATTTAATTATTATGGCCCTGTCATGTCTTATGATTTGAAGGTCCCAAGGACCTCGGATTTTAGGATGTGACACCATGTCAACCAAAATGAAAATTATGGTGAGTGTGTTGATGATGACAACTTGTATGAGGCCAATATTGAGCAAACATTTGAGTAGCATAGATTCAACACTAATGTGAATAGGGAAAGTAATGTGAGGGATAGAGGAAATGATGGCAGAAGCCATGGGTCAACTGACAGAGATGAGGTGAACAAAGGCAAAAATAACCTTAAAACAAGGGGTGATGATGATGTGTTCTCTAACATGGGTCATCAAATGATAATTGGAGTATTGATTCATCTGATAAAGAAGGAAACTGTGGGCCTAGATATCCTGAGTTTAATCCAAATAAGGTTATGAGGAATCCTGTGTTTCAAGTTGGTTTGAAATATGCTAATTCTGTCATGGTCAAAGATGCAGTCAAGCAGTACTTAATTTTGAATCATAGGGATATTGTTTTTTACTCAAATGAGAAATGAAAAGTGAGAGAGAAATGTAGAAAACCATGTAAGTGGGAGCTGTTTGCATCTAGGTACAAAGATGAAAACACTTTGATTGTAACAACTCTGCACAATGAGCACAAAAATTAGAGGCCATGTCAGGTTGACAAATTTCTGACTTCTTTATATTTAGCAAACTATTATATGGATGACCTTATGCACAATCCCGATTGGCCTATCCAAGCATTTAGGGCAAGAGTGTTAAAGGAATTGCAGTCTAGGGTGACCAGTACTGTAGTGTGGAGAGTTAAGTTAAAGGCCAAGAAAATAATTAAAGGAAGACATCATGAGTAGTTTAAGGGGCTTTATAACTACTGTGTAGAGATTAAGAGAGCAATGCCAGGGTCTACCATGAGAGTGAAGGTGGATGAAAATAATCTTAGAGAAGATGGAAATCTCAGGTTTCAGAGGTTGTATTATAGTCTTACTGCACTAAAGAATGGATTTCTAAATAGTTATGGGAGGCACATTAGACTGGATGGATGCTTTTTAAAAGGTCCATTTCCAAGGCAGCTGCTTTCAGCAGTGAGTGTTGATGCTAACAATGGCATGTGGCCATTTGTTTGGGTAGTTGTGGAGAAAGAAACCAGAGCTTCATGGACCTGGTTCTTAGAGCTGTTGTTTGATGACACAGGAATGCTAGATGATGTTCATTGGACTTTTTTGTCTGATTAGCCAAAGGTATTCTCACATAACATCTGATTTCATATAATTTTTTTTTAAAATTTCATATCATATTATTTCATATAAATATTTTTTGCAATTGTAGGGTCTAAAACCAGCATTGCAAATGCTTGCCCCACACTATCAGCACCACTTTTGTGTTGGACACCATCACAATAACTTAAAAAAAGAATTTAGAGGGAAAGAGTACAAAGACATGTTTCGGAAATGCGCCAGATCAACAACAGAGCAATTTTTCAATAAGAAAATGAAAATGTTGAAATAAGTAGATGATAAGGGCTTTAAGTGGATAGACTCAGGTGCATCACCTATGCATTGGGTGAGAGCATACTTCTCAACAGCTTGCAAATGTAATTTCTTAACAAATAATCATTGTAAGGTGTTCCATTGCTTCATTTTAGCAGCAAGAGACAAGCCAATCATTACAATGTTGGAAACTATAAGGGAATTGTTAATGGTGAGGATTAGAAAGTATAGAGATGCCATAAGAAGACTTCATGGCCCATTCTTCCCTAGAATTCAAAAGTAAATAAACAGATACATGAGTGAGTCAGTGCAATATAATGTTGAATGGTCAGGTGGATCGCAATATCAGGTGAAAGGAGCATATGTCCAATTTGTTGTAGATTTGGTGGATAGAACTTGTTCCTGCAGAAGATTCTAGCTTTGTGGAATCCCATGCAGTCATGTAGTGGCTACCATTCTTCATCAAGGAGACAGGCCAAAAAACTGTGTTGCTGACTAGTACACTAAGGAAACTTATTTGAAGATATATGACAATATCATACTTAGAATTAATGGTCCTGACTTATGGCCACCATCTGGAAAGAGGGGGCTTCTGCCACCTGTTGTCACTATTCAGCTTGGAAGACCCAAAAAATAGAGAAGAAAGGCAACATTGGGGAGGAATAAAGAAGGAAAGTTGGGAAAGAAAGATGTGGAGATGACTTGCAGGAAGTGTGGCAATAAGGGACACAACCAAAGAACATACAAAGGGCAGAAGAGTAGAGATGAGTCTAAACAAGTGCAGCATATGGCACGGGATGCTAGTTCTTCTCAACAGGGGGCTGGTAAATCTAAGAGAAGTGAGAGAGTGGCAAAGCAAGTAACTGTCGACTCTCAACAGTAGCCATTAAGTGTAGAGGAAGCAATTGTTAAATCTCACACAATACAGTTGAGACTCAACATGCTAAAGTGAGAAAAATGAGAAAGCTACCAGTAAGTGCATAAATATCTGATGAATAATTTGATATTTCATTCTTCAATAACTCATTTCCCTAATATGCAGTGTTGTATGCATGCATGTTAAGAGGACTATAAGGGTCTAATGCACACCATTCAAGAGACCAAGGTCCACTAATCAATCACAACCAGATCCACAACCATAGTCACAACCATAGCCATAGACAGCCATCGGGATGTAAATTTTGAATCAATCACAACTTGATTTTGGATAGTGTTTTTTTTAATGCCAAAATGCTTGTATATTTTGAATTATGCCTATGATATGGCTTAGATTATGTTTTTTTTTTAAGTTCAGGTTGTATTTAACTAAACTTCATATTGGGATGCAATGTCTTTTCAACTATGTATATTGGCTGAGTTTGGTACTTATACATGCTAATAAGTGGCTGAGTTGAGTAGTTCGCGTGAGGTATTTGAGTGCTTACATAACATTAATCAGCTAATTCAGTTTAATTGTAGCTTGAGCTTCCACTCCACCTTAATCTTACTCAATCCCAACATTGCTTGAACTTCCACACCACTCCAGATATAACCTATAATCATTCATATTTAATGGTGTTTCACATCTCTATGTTTGAATCCATAGTAACTATTTCAACCACACCACTTTGGTTTAGAAAAAGGAGGCTAGTTGATTAGTGCTCAAATATTTGTCTAGTTGTTTTCATTTGTTTATTTTAGTTGTAAGAGGCTAGTTGATTAGTTGTTAATCAAGTCCAAGCATCACTTCAACTTCTCCACCTTCAGATATGATCTATCATATGAAATGGTGCTTTGCATCTATATGGATCTTGGATTGACTGGTTCCTATGAGAGCCATAGAACAGTTGGTGTATAGTACAATAGGTTTATTAGTAGGCATGAAGTCAAGAATCTAGACAAACCATTCTTAAGACAAAGATATACTCGAATTGGGTGAGTGGGGTGATTCAGTTCAATTTGATGCACATTAAAACATACACATTATAAAGTCATGGATTATACTCAAGACAAATATATACTTGAACTTCAATACATTAGATATTACACAATACATAACTTAGTAGAACTCGAAAACCATTTTGAACTGCTAAGAACAACTTAGTAGAATTTTAACACATAACACAATCAGAAACTACATCCTTTGGTTCAACCACCAAAAAGTCAAATTGCTAGAACAAAAACATCTACTACTAGGCACATCATCTTCTCTCCTTTTCTGATCTTTCTCTAATTAGCTTCAGCTCTATTCACACTCCGTAGGAGTTTCGGAATGATTTGGCGTGAATGCGTGCACATTTCAGGGTCGATCCATGAGAAATAATCACAACCACTTTCCACACCATTTGAGCAACTCATAAACCTCCTTCAAGGATTACTGTCTATTTAGGATGTTTTTACCACAACCCTCTTTCCACAATCAAACAAGGCATCCATGGATTTCTCTTACCTTCGCAATAGTATCTCTCCCAAGTTGTAGTGCTCTATCTTTTGGAGCAGAAAAATACAGGCTTAAAAGATAGAAAGAAGAAGCCACGTGCTGCTAAAAGCCAACTGCCATTGCAAAACTTCTAAAATACCCTAAAAAACCTCACGTGAATTGCTACTATGTTCTCTTAATGACTCAATTTGGATAGAAAACCACATTTCAATGATTGTAGTACTTGGAGGACTACATTGAAAAAATTCAAAGTTTAGTGATCACTTTAGAATGGTTTTAATAGTTTAGTGACCGTATGTGTCATTAAATTCATATATATATATATATGAAATTACCCAAATGACCCCCCTTTCCCTCTTTGATAGATGGCCCCAAGCATAAGGCCTCAATTGTAGTTTTACCCGGTGAGTAGGGATCGTATTCACAGGGAGTTATGTATCTCATAACTTGTCTTATTGAAAAACTGATACTATCATAATAAAATCTATACAAAATAATGTCCTACTAAACTGAAAATTAAATTAAAATTATAATCCCAAATCTGAATTAAAATTACAAATCAGAAATAAAACTGAATCTATTATTCCTAATCTAAAAAGTAATCTAAACTACTAAACTGTAAAACCATAAAATTCATCAAACCACCAATTGTAGAAAAATAAATAAACCAGGCATTACACTAAAAATCAGAAATAAATCATTCAAAGGTAAAGAATAAAAGAAATAAAATAAAAAGAATGCTAGTTTCTTTTATTATGGGAAATTAGAACATTATATTGGCAAAATTAATAAAAGACCACAAAAATACCGCATGAAGTGCGTATTGTCATCGCACACAAACAAACGATGCTGATCCAAGGCCGAACACATTGACCTCACTAATTGCATCTTTTAAATTAAAACAGACCAATACAACTAATAATCTCCAAAAATAATTAAAACTAGAAAAAGAAACTATCATTACCCTAGATCAAGACATCAACAAAGAGATAGGATTCCGTGTGCAATTCGGGATCTAATTTTTATGCTTCACACCACGGGAAATAATTGGACAAGAGAAGGATGATGGAATGGAATGATGGAGTGGATGGGACCTAAGTGGGTTGGCCTAACCCATCTTGGGGTAAAGGAGAGATGGAGAGAGAATGAGGGCTTGTGGTATTGAGCAACTCCCCCCTTGAATCCTTTTTATAATGTTTGTTCTCCTTCTTTGGCTAAAAGTTGGCAAATAAATAGTAAGTAGAAAGATTCTTAGTTCCTTTTCTTGTGCAAACTTCTCTCCACACCTACTTTCTAAAATCAAACAAGACTTTAATTTTATGCAATCTCGCCTAAAAATACATAGCTAACTTTCCAAGCCATAACTTTATTGTTTTAATTCCGATTGGTGTAATCTTGAGTTCTACAGATATCTAGTCGAAAAAAGCTTTCCAACGGTACCTAGTTTGTCTTGATCCCATACTCGGTTTGAGACTTATGACTGTTTTAATCCATACTGTCCAAATAAATACACGATTGACTTTCTATTTTTTATCTCTTTTTCTTTGACTTTCCTTTTTCTGAACTTTTTCCACCATGGCTTTCTTTACTTTATTCTAATTTGAGTTCTTCAAATCCAAATTTAGATTCATGTAACAATTGAAGAGTGGGACCCTTTTTTGACATCCAAGCATGTATACAAATGTGCACATGTATGTAGGTCCATTTTCTTCAATTTTCCTACAAAGAAAAGTGACATTTTATTAAAAGTAATGATGTTGACCAAAAGTCACAAATGCATTAATATGGGCTCTGATAAAAACCTTGGTCATTTTTATGTGAAAATTATGAATTTGAAAAGCCTCCTAAAAATGGATATCCAAAAATGGAAAGTTTTATGATTTTATGAAAAATTGATGATTTTCAATGATTTTTGCATGAGAACTAAATAATGATGCTCAAAACTATGAAAACATAATTTTTTTCACTAAATGAAGAGATTTCTAATGAATAAGTCCTTAAACTTTCCTAAAATAACCATGAAATGATGCATTTCTAAAAACTCATCACACCCCCCCTCCCCCCAGCATTTTGCTAGTCCAGAGCAAAATATGCTATCTAAAGTAAAAAACTAAACTAAACTTAAATGATAAAAATAAATGCAGAAAACAGAAAGAAAAATGCCATTTTCATTGGCACTCTCGACTGCATTTAGCATATGCAGCAACCGTTAAACCCTTAGGTTCCCTCTAGTATCTCACAGTCTATCCTATTAAAAAACTAGCACTATGCTAATAAAATCTACACAAAATAATGTCCTACTAAACTGAAAATTAACTTAAAATTATAATCCCAAATCTAAAAGTAAAATTACAAATCAGAAATAAAACCTAATCTAAAATTCCTAATCTAAAAAGTAACATAAACTACTAAACTGCAAAACCATAAAATTCATCAAACCACCAATTGTAGAAAAATAAATAAACTATGCATTAAACTAGAAATAAAAAATAAATCATTCAAAGGTAAAGGATAAAAAAAATAAAATAAAAAGAATTCTAGTTTCTTTTATTATGAGAAATTAGAACATCATATTGGCAGAATTAATAAAAGACCATAAAACAGCGCACCAAGTGTGTATAGTCACTGCACACAATAACATGATGCCGATCCAAGGTGGGATACTTTGACCTCACTAATTGCGTCTTTTAAATTAAAATGGACCAATACAACCAATAATCCCTAAAACAATTAAAACTAGAAAAAGAAACTATCTTTACCCTAGATCAAGACATCAATAAAGAGACAGGATTTCGTGCACAATCTGGGATCTAATCTTTATGCTTCACACCACGGGAGAAGAATTGGACAAAAGAAGGATGATGGAATGGATGGGACCTAAGTGAACTGGCCTAACTCATCTTGGGGTAGAGGAGAGTTGGAGAGAGAAGGAGGGCTTGTGGTGTTGAGCAACTCCCCTCTTGAATCCTTTTTATAATGTTTGTTCTCTTTTTTTTGGCCAAAAGTTGGCAAATAAATAGTAAGTAAAAAGATTCTTGATTTCTTTTCTTGTGCAAATTTCTCTCCACACCCACTTTCTAAAATCAAAACAAGACTTTAATTTTATGCAATCCCGCCTAAAAATACATAGCCAACTTTCCAAGCTATAACTTTATCGTTTTAGCTCTGATTAGTGTAATCTTGGTATCACGCCCCGAATTCCGAGATCCTTAGGACCCTCAGAGGTCATGGCGTAACGACCTCACATTTCATATTATAAATCATTCATTTAATTGAACCATTACTTGAGAAGATTCAGAGTTAACTAGATTGGGTTAAATCATTAATAATTAAGTCATTAATAGAAGATAAACAGAAATGCCTAATACCAATGCTCTCAAAGTAATGAAATATTTAAATAAATATGACATAGTCCAACTACATAATAAAACCAAATAACCACTAAAAAAAAACTAAGTAGTGATTCCATTCTCAAGATTCGCCCATTTCCCACAAATAAGCTAAGGTTCTTCATTATTGGTAGGATCAATCTCAATATCTGAAAAGAAAAAAAAAAAAACAAACACATTTGAGCATAAAGCTCCACAAGTAAACAAACTATAAAACTATAGCAAACGATTGTTCAATCAAATGATAGCAATCTGGGTATGATGAACAAATAATGACTAATTCATGGATAATCCAGTAAAAATGAGTTGTTAAGAAATATTAACAAGACAATGGTAACATGAATAATTTTGCAATAATTTATGTATATTGACAATAAAATAAAGATCACATGATCTATTTTAAGAAAAGGCATCTCCTCAACTACAATACACATATAAGGGCCCGAAGCCATAATCACATATATGAGGGCCCGAAGCCATAATACATATATAAGGGCCCGAAGCCATAAGGGACTAGCTGCAGTCTAGTTATCACGCACAAAGGGGGTCCCAGGCCCCAATGTCATACCCATAAAAAGGGCTCGAGTCCGCATGTGAGAATCCCCACGTTGCGTTACCCATGCGTTGGATAATGCCTCAAAAGTCAAGGATTGCATTCAAGGGTGGACCATAAGACTCAAAATTAAAATTTCTTAGCAAAATATGATGTGAAACATTTTTGCAACATAATTAGAATTATGTCACACTTTTGGAGTCTAACCATGAAATAAATATTTCTAGCAAAGGATCATATAAGAATTTTTATATCTCATGGTAGCATCAAATGAACATGGAATAAGTTCAATATTTACAATTTTGGATGATTGTTAAGTTCACAAATTAATTCATAAAGGTTCAATCATATCAATAAAATCAATGGCCCTAGATAAGCTAAGATGCCAAGATTGAGCTCCGCATGAAACTAAGGATCACATAACAATTTAATATTTTGGAAGGCAAATTAGAAAACTATAATACTAGAGAACCATAGTAAGGTTACTTGCCTGGATTCACGGTGATCACTTGATCAAGCTTATCCTAATTTGAATGTTCTGGAATCTTGGTGTAGTTCCTTGGTCATGATAGGTAACTAATAATTAGGATCCATGTTCGTGTGCAATTAATGGGTTTGGTTTGGGTAGAGGTTGAGTTTGATGGGTTGAGACTTGTGGTTTGAGCCCAAATTATTAAATAGTGCAAGTGGGCCCTGGCTAGTGTGACCAATAGGTTGCATCATAGGGCTCAGACCAGAGGTTTATTTTATTATTATTATTATTATTATTATTATTTTCTAAAGCTTAAATGAGACCTGGCTTGATAGGCTTTTGAATGGACCCATATTACCATATTGTACCAGTGGCCATAATTGACTTAATTCAATCATGAATATTAGATGGGCCTGTGGTGGTAAACTAAATGGGTTTGCTTGACTTCAAGTATTTAATACTTGTGTTCAGTGGAGTATTTGTAGCACATGGGTTGGGGCCAGTAAAGATTAATTACTTATTGGAGTTGAAGACATGAGGAGTACAACAAAGAGGTGGGTATAAGAGGAAGGACCGTGTTGTTTGGTTAGGGGAATAAGATAGTAGTAAATGGGCACAACTACTAATTTACTTGAGAGTTAGAGATATGCCAAATTCAGAAGTGGGTTCTTGGACAGAGAAGAGAACAACATAAAAACAAAAAATACAAGAAAATATAGTGAAGCAAAGTTATAAACATGGCCATTCTGTCAGTGAATAAAATGGGTTCAACTCTATGCATGGAGTTTGTTTGAAGGCATGGGTGACTGAGTAAAGAAAGATGGTTGGTTTCATGGCATGAGGAGTCATATTTTCTGCCAATGGAATCAAGCTAGTTGGTACCTAATAACCTGTCCATTTCTTGTGAGCTATGTGCACATGACAATTGAACATGGGCATCATTTTGCCACGGTAAAATAATAATGTTAGTTTTCTTCTCATCCACGTTAATCACAAGAATAACATTATAATAGGTTAAAGAATCTTAAGTGGCGACATTCAACTCTCTTTATCCATAACACAATTTGAGATCCTCCTTGTGGCAACAAAGTTGATGGTCAGGATATAGTATGATAAGGCAACATATAAGCTCAAGTGTTAAACATATGGGGAGAGAGACCAACATGGATGCCTACACAGTTATGAGGAGGGAGAAGAAAGGAAGAAACCAAGCAACAAAAGGAAGGAGATGAAAATGGGTCCTTACCTCAATCACTTGATCTAAGTTGAGACAAGGTTTTGTGCTTGATATGATGATGGGCACTTGATATAGATAAGTTGATTTGTAAGAACAATGGTGGGATGAGAATGGTATGGGTTGATGATGAGGGTAGCTTAGTTGTTATGCTGGAGTCATGCACACATACAACAAATCTCAATGACAAAAGTAATAGCAGTAGAGAAACAAAAGAAAAGTTTTCCTTAACTAATAAACAAAAGAAAGTAACATGGAAAGAAAGATGGAGAAGTACTTGAGAGAGAACTTGGAAGAAGGTGAAATTTGTATGAGGACAGAGGGAGAGTGAAGAGCGTTGTAGGAAAAGAAGTTGAGTAAATGGTGCTGCCCCTTAATATGACAAAAGGGTGTTTTAGTGGGAGAGGAAGATATGGATATAGTGGGTTTTCTTACTGAGAAAAGATTGTGGAGGAAGAGGGAGAGTTGTAACAGAATGCTGAACATGCACAACATGGGCATGCAATTCCCTTAATGTCAGCTAATGAGGGGAAAAGAATCTTTGAGGAAGCGAGAGAAAGCACAAAGGGGCAACGTGGGTTCCTCCTGCCAAATTATGAAATTAAAAATTAAATTGGGTCCCATCCCCTTATCAAACCAAGTATCTTGAGATTTAGATTTAAATCTCCATCATTCAACGCTGGGTCCCACCCAAAATATGATGATATCACAAAGATGCTAATTTAATTCAATGAATGGGTGGGTCCAAGCATGGTCCAATTTTATGATCAAAATTAAATAATAAAAATAAATATAAGAATAATAATAATATATAAATATAAATAAAAAAATATTGGGATCGGGTCCTTACACTTGGGTTCTAAGATATCTAATCGAGAAGAGCTTTCCAACGGTGCCTAGTTTGTCCTCATCTGAGACTCATTTTGAGATTTATGACTGTTTTAATCCGTGCTGTCCAAATAAAAACACGATTGACTTTCTATTTTTTATCTTTTCTTCTTTGACTTTCCTTTTCTTGAACTTTTTCCACTATGGCTTTCCTTTCTTCATTCCAATTTAAGTTCTTGAAATCTAAATTTAGATTCATGCAGCAATTGAAGAGTGGGACCTCCTTTGACATCCAAACATGTATGCAAATATGCACATGTATGTGGATCCATTTTCTTCAATTTTCCTACAAAGAAATGTGACATTTTATTAAAAGTAATGATTTTGACCAAAAGTTACAAATGTATTAATGTGGGCCCTTATAAAAACCGTTGTCATTTTTATGTAAAAATTATGAATTTAAAAAACCTTCTAAAAATGGATATCCAAAAATGGAAAGTTTTATGATTTTATGAAAAATTAATGATTTTCAGGGATTTTTGCATGAGAACTATATAATGATGCTCAAAAGTATGAAAGCATGATTTTAACTAAATCAAGAGATATCTAATGAATAAGTTCTTAAAATTTTCTAAAATAACCATAAAATGATGCATTTCTAAAGAATCATCACTCTTCCTCTCCTTCCCCTCCCTGTCTCTCTCTACCCTTCCCCCTCCCCCTCCCACTGACGATTGCCACCTCCATTGGAGGGGGATGTTCCCCTCCCTCTCCCTTTCTCTTCCCCTCCCTCCCCTCCCTCTTCCTTTCTCTTCTTGTTCTTCCTCCCTGTTTTTTTTTCTCTCCCACATTCCCTCTCTCTTCTTCTCTCTCCCTCCCACCCTCTCACTCTCCCTCTCTTTCCTAGTACTGGTTACTTGACAAGATATCTAGCTGCCCCAGGAGGGTGGGAGGGAGGGGATGGAGGAGAGAAAAAAAAATAGAGGGGAAGGAGAGGAAAAGGAAGAGAAAGGAAGAGGGAGGGGAGGGAGAGGAAGAGAAAGGAAGAGGGAGAGGGAGGGAACCGTCCTCCTTCGTTGGAGCCAGCGATCGTCGCCAAGAGGGGACGGTTTGGGAAGGGGAAAAAGAGAGCCAGAGAGGGAAAGGAGAGGGAGAGGAAGAGGGAGAGGGGGGCATTTGGGTAATTTCATAATTTTTTAAAAAGGGTGTGTGTATTTTTGAGTTCAAATAGTCTCTCCCTAACTCATAAACCACATCAAATATTGAAGCAAGTGATTTTCAGTAAAAAACAGTGGAAGATAAACATTTTAAACTTAGTGCAAGATAAACATTTCAGATGTGCCATTATTATAATTACAAACATAGAGAAAGAAACTATATGATAAACAATCAACTTTTGTTTTCCAATCTTGTATTGTAGGGTCAATGGAGACATGGAAGACGTTGCTAGAAATCACCATTAGACCCCTCTAAATGATTTTTTTCATGGTGCGAGTATTTTGAGCTCTTTCACACAACAAGGCTAATTCCCTGGGTGAACCTTGCGAAATCCACACTATTACACTCCGTCAAACACAAGACGTGGAAACTAAACCCATGTTTTATGCTACTCTACAAACTCCTAGGTGGCTACTCACTACAATGATATATTCACTAGTAAATAATTACTTTGCTTATAGTTCTTAGAGGATTTTATTAAAAAATTCCCATTAAAGTCACTCTATACCATAAAAGACCCCCAAAGACATGATTCCGCCATAGTGGTTTTAGGAGTCCTTTTTTGTTTAACTTTTTAAAATTTGAGCTCGGCGGGAATATTCCCACTTGTTTTTGTTTTTTGTGTTTTCCCCTTCTTCCAACTCTTCATTTTTCTTTTGCTCTTTTTTCTTCTTCTTCTTCCTCCTTCCTCCTCCTTTCTCCAATGCCAACTCAAGTTCCAACCCAAATCAATCGTTGTTTGTACTTTGAGACCTGTAATGGTTTCTAATGTGGGACAAAAATGATATTTTTCTTTTTCTAGGTAGAAAGAGAGACTTTATTCAACCACAGAAGCATTTTAGAAAACCATTATATTTATTTTCTACAAAGTACAAACCCCACTTGTTTTGAACCATTTGGTGCTCAAAAAATCTCAAAAATGAATGGAGAAGGGGGGAAACAGGAGGAAGAAGAAAAGACAAAACGAGCGAGGATATCTTCGCTTGTATAGTGGGTGAGTGTGGATATCCCTACTCAATTTAGATTCCAAAACTTAAACTAAAAAGGACCCATGGGACCATTTGGTGGAATCATATCTTTGAGGTTCTTTCTTGGCATTGAGTGGCTCTAAGAAAATTTCTTTCAGTAAAATCCTCTAATTCTTTTAACCTATGTGGCTAATTTATGGTTGTATTACTATTCTTTATTTTTAGTCTTTTAGTACGAATAAAGTAATTGTCTTGAAACAAGAGTTCATCAAAACAGTCGGACTAAGGGGTCGTTTGTTAATTTTACATGTGACGTGAAAATGTTTTATATATTACATATGCAAATGACTCACATGTGTAATGTAATTCTTTATTTATTATTTTCGCATGTGAATCTAATTGTACCTAACAGTTCACATGTTTTTCACCAATTTTGAAAATTCCACAATGAATCAAGTGATAAGATTTGATATAAAAAGCATTGTTGGCCTTTTGAAGAGGATCAACGGTCTGGATTGAAAAAAAAAGGCCCACAGAAACTAAAATTAAAGATGAGATGGTCTAGCATTTTTGTTAGTATCTCACAATCCATGAAAGATTAATGGTTGAAATTTAATCCACTAGCCATATTTGGCCTTGTAAAGAGATTTAACGGTTCAGATATTTCAATTGACGCTCAGATGATCTAAAAAAAAAAAAAAGAAAAATGGACTACCCCATTCAACTAATGCAGTGCACTGTATCAATGGTGCATGCATCCAATGGTTAATATGGTTTTTTGAAGATGGCGAATTAACACCTGAAAATTGAACTCTTAGCTGAAAATGGCCTTTTGAACGAGATTAACTGATCGGATCATAAAAATGAGCCCTACAAAATTCCAGAAATGAAGATTAATGGCTTAAACAATTTCAATCATATCTAACAGTTTATGATGATCCAATGGTTGAAATTTTGCAACATAGCCGTTTTTTACATGAAAACATATAGGATGGTTCAAATCATGATTGAGATGCTCAAAAAAAATAAAAAAAAGGAGTGATGGGGGTTGATGTATTGTAGCTACTGGCGTTGATGCACTGTAGCTATGCCTTTTTTGAGTTAGTGTGAAACCAATTCACACCTGTTGAGGTATGAAAATTGCAGCCCCTTAATTCATGCCATTTACATATTAAAACCACATGCAATTTACACTCCATATGGGTAAAATTTGAAAACAAATATGAAATGTGTGAGTTCATTTTACATGTGTAGTGTTTACTTATGTAAATAGGGTAAAACAAATGACCCCTAAGAGTATTCATATTTTTCATGATACATACTTTCACCAAATGCATTTCAAATTTTTGATGTTTTCCGTACTTATTAACACCATTAAACATACAAGCACTTTTTAACTCTGATTGTACGGGTCATCTCGTGTGGCATGTGAGGCTGAGGTTAAGATCCCATACATTCCCCTCCGCTTATTCTCCTGCGTTGAATTGGCTCTGGACTTCGTTTCGTGCCCATCCAAGAAGTATGCCACATACAGTGGAATTCCATTTTAAAAATTTTCAAGGGCTTTTCCACCGTCTCTTTTGGGGATTTGGTATACATATATACATCATAACTTGTCTAATTACCTTTTTTTTTTTTTTTTTTGGTCCAGCTTGATTTGTGTATAGGACTTTCCCTACTTCATGGCATCCACCACATGCGCGCACACATTAGCCCCTAATGATCCCTGATGTGGGCTGCAAAAGACTTTTGAGTAAGTGTTCTTAAGTCACTAGTTAAAGAACGGCTTCTCACCCTAGTAGGGAGCGACAATTCTCATTTGGGTTTATAGTATTTGATTCTCACATGAGTAAGCTTCCTTTTCCATGTGTTTGTGCTTTTGTTCTTGTGTGGATGAACCTTCTCCATGTGAATGGCCTTCTATTCATGCATGTGCTGGCTTTCTCGGGACCAGGCTAGTTTGGTTCCGGTGCGAAAAAAAACCTGTGAACTTTTTCTTTAGGAACCTCGAAGGCTATTTGGTCAATCAATGGGTAATTTGCTTTGGACCAAGTTAGTCTTACTTTTAGTCGCATCCATCACTCTTCTCCTCTAATTGCAGTTTCTTTTGGCATTTTAATTTACCAACTTCGTTTTCATGGAAATCATTAGTTTGAGTACGGTTCCACCAATTTTCAGAATCACAGAGAATTTTGGTGTTGCTATATGAGAGCCATTTATTAAAATCCAAATTATTCAAAATGAATACCCTAATCTCATACAGAATATTGCTCAATTTAACTCAAATAGAATTGGCCCCACTGGTTGAATAATTACATTTAATACATATAAGCAACATATTATGAAAAATCTACACATCTGACGTGTAATCAATAAGACAGAAAGCTCAATTCATATTTGAATGAAATTTGGTGTGAGCCCTTTTAACAGAGAGAGAGAGAGAGAGAGAGAGAGAGAGAGATTTTAACAAGCCGGTTGCCCCACCAAAGCCCATTCTCAAAATTTCCATGGAATGCCTTTAAATAATTAATTAATTATTATTGAGGATTTTATTGAAAAAATCACAGTCGGAGACCACTAAATTAAAAAGACCCTCTTACGTTTTTAGGCATTTTGACCACTTCCGTTTTTTCGTAAATTAGTGGGAAGTGGAAACCTGCGCCGCAGAAATCTTATTTCTTCTTCTTATTCCTACCATCAACCGACTCTTGAATCTTCCTCTGTCACATTTCTGCAGTTCCCCACCACTTTCTGCTTCAATTCACTCACATTATTTGTCTCTCAGAGGCACGCACAGAAAGTCGTGTTGCTTTATTTGGTAATCAGGAAGCCGTGTTTGGAATTTGGATCGATAGGATTTGCGTTGCGCGCAGACCGGTTCGGTTTAATTATTACCAGTCAAACCAAAAGCCATTATCGTCACATAGTCTGAAAATGGACCCAGATCCAAACGACCGGATGACAATTTGGCTCAAAATGCTTCCATATCCGAAGTTTTTTTTACCTTAATCAGTCAAGTTCTCACTTCTTCTGCTCGTCTCTGCAATCAGTGGTCCATCTTATGACATCAAAAACCAAAAAGCCCATGGATTATAGAAGTTAGAAATAAATTAAAAAAAAAGAAAAGAAAAGAAAAGCAAAAGAAGACTCACGGTCGAAGTTCTGGCTAGAGGTTGCAATCCACTTGTAGGCGGGGCCGACCACAAATACATGTTGATTTTTTTTTTGTCAAAAAAAATATATATATGAGAAAATTTTTTACAACTAAATATAATAAAGTTATTTGCAAAAGATCTTGAAGTATATATAATCATCATCCATTTCAAGGTGTGTTTGTGTGGAGAGAAGAGTTGGACTTGAGCGAAAATCTTGGATTTTTATTTTCTTAGCACCTTGGGCGCCATTGTAGGAAGAGTAAAGAGTTGATGAAATGAGGGATCGGATTTGGCAATGATGGTTGTGTCAAATTTGATGCTCGTTGGCACTAGTTCAAAAACTATATATATATATATATATCAATGCGGTCCTGAGTTTACTTTGGTGCTTTTAGAAATGAGGGAGTCTTTTTGATCTAGTGATCAATGAAGGTGATTTTTTTGATAAAATTTTCATTATTATTATTATTAGTATTATTTTGGCAAATGCATGGGATACCTAATGCCTGTATCAATCCAATCACCCAATTGATGGTCAAATCCACATGTTGCAAAATCAATACTACATTTTCACCAGCTGTTCCCTTATATTTCAAATGCTTGTGACTTATGAGAACGATAGCGGATCAATCACCATCACAGTTTGTAGGCGTTCAGACCTCCATTTCAATTTGATGATGGAAACTCTTAACATCAGCCCCACGGTAACAATCTCTTATTCGTATTCCATTTTCATCAGTGGAAATGTGAAACCCACAATGGGAGATGAATACACAACCATCAAGGTCCATTTACTACCTAATATTATTCACCCATCAGCTTATATCATTCAATCCTTACCTCATTATCAAGAGTTTTTTTTTTTTTTCCTATCTAATCATCTTTGGCGGTGAATTTCTATGCTTTTCACCGCAATTGATAGTAGAGATTTTTTTTATATCATAATACGATTTTGTAAACAATTTACATGGTATTACAGAATAATTTTTGAAAAGCAACGAGCCTTTTTGTTCGGATTCTTACACGTAGTGCTTGTTAATTTTTGTGATTAAGGCGTTCCAGCCGTATCCTAAATATTTTCCGTTTGACATGCACCTTGCCCGTACAGTGCTTGTGGATGGTGGCGTATCCGAGTTCTACTCTCCTCCTCGCATAGTGTTGTTTGGGTTTTTCCCACCATCAAGCCATATATTATTTGGAACACATTGGACATTTTCACAGTAGACACAGGGCTTGTTTGGTAGGTCTAATCTTATTTTTATAGGCAATTCAAAATAGAGCCATTAAAAAAAGAGCTATAAAAAAAGAGGCTAGAATTAAAATATGTGTTTGGCAATGGAAGCATCTATTTTAAATAGACCATTTTAAATAAATAGTTAAAAGCTTTTCACAAATATATTAAGATCTACTAGGTATTGAGCCTTGAAATTTTACTTTATAACCATGTTTGGCCTCCCAAAGAGATATGACGGTTGGATCTTGTGTTTGAGGCCCCTAATTTTTTAAAAAAATATTTAATAATTCACATTTTTACATAAATATCTCAAGTTTGGTGATGATCCAACGGCTGAAATTTAGTCTCACAATGGTCATTGACCTTATACACATTTTCAATGGTTTAGATTGTTATTTATTACCCCAAAAATAATAATAATAAATAAAAAAAGGGGCTGCCTGTGGACAAGTTACAAATTCAGCATATTAATTCAATAGTTGAAAGTTTTTCACAAATATCTTGAGATCCACAAGGAATCAATCCTTGAAAATTGACCCCATAGCCGTTTTTAGTCTTCTCAACATTTCCAATGGTTTGGATCTTGTGTTTGGGCCCCACAAAATTCAAAAACTAATATCCAATGGCTCACGCTTTCTTGCACATATCCTGAGATTCAGGATGATTTAACGGCTGAAATTTGGATGGATGGCCGTGATTGATCATGTGAACATTTTCAACGGTTTAGATCTAGATTTAGGGGCTTGGATTTCGAGAAAAATTGAAAAAACAAACTGGGCGTGATTCTTGAAAGTACTGTAGCTGGGCACCTTTTATTTTCTTCCTCTCATTTAGAAATACATCATGAGGAGGGCTGTGGGAAATAGAGCTTTTACCTCTATATATCTAAATTAAATAGAGCTTAAAACCCATGCCAAACGCTCTTATTTTTCCAACTCTATTAGATTTAGATATTTAGACGATAAAAGCCTAAAATTTAGTGATACCAAACATGCACCCACTGTGTTTCTGGGTGGTGCATGACTCAATCAATTTTCTTCCTCTCCCCTTACCTGTGGTTGTCTTGGCGTCCGTCAACTTGGCAAATTCCAACCACTAATCTGGCAGGAAATCTCGTTTTTCTCACAAATTCTACTTAATTCCAACAAATCGCTTTCGCTTAAACCCCACAAAACAAAACAAAACAAAACACAGACCGACTCTCTCTCTCTCTCTCAATCTTTCCATTTTCCATTCCCTACAAATTCGTATTTGAAATCGCTTTTGCTTAAACGCCACTCAACTCTATCTTGCTCTCTCTCTCTCTCTCTCTCTTACAATCCTCCAGTTTCTACACAAACAACAAAAATCTTCAAGAAGTGTAAAAAAGCTGCTTCTTTTTCAGATCCATCTGCTCTCTTCTCCGGAGAGAGAGAGCATCAGCAGCAGCTGAGATGAGGCTCTCTCTATTGCAGCATCAGCAAAGCTACAAAATCCGCAGGAGCAGCAGCTTCCATGCTCCCTCACTCATAGACCACATTGCTGACCACCTTTCCAGTTTCAATTTCAAGTCTCCTGGCGCCCATTTCTGGCTCGCCCTCCACGGCCTCGGCTGCCTCGGCAGCCTCCTCTGGGGCTTCCGCTTCTCTCGCCTCGTCCTCTTCCTCCTCCTCTCCCCCCCTCCCTTCCCCCTCACCAACACCGAAATGGCGCTCTCCGGCCTCCCCGCCAACCGGACAGCCAACCGCGCCTTCGTCGGCCGCCACGACATCCTCGTCCGGTCGTGGCGGCACCCCAACCCGGCCGAGGTATTGGCCGCGCACCGCCTCATCGAGGCGGTGCACACCGAGCAGCGTCGCCAGCGGTGGGCGATCAAGAACCCTAAAACCATAATCGCCGTCACTCCGACCTACGTGCGGACTTTCCAGGCCCTTCATCTCACTGGGCTCATGCACTCGCTCATGCTCGTGCCCTACCATCTCGTCTGGATCGTCGTCGAAGCCGGCGGCGTCTCCGATGAGACCGCCGCGCTTATCGCCGGATCTCGCCTCCGGACGATCCACGTTGGGTTCGACGCGGCGATCCCCAAAGGATGGGATGATCGCCGCAGAATCGAAGCAAGAATGCGAATCCAAGCGTTGAGGTGCGGGCTTTTTTTTTTTTTTTCCTTCTTAATTGGTATTCAATTGTTGTTTCTGATTTGAGAATTGAAACTGAATTCAAATTCAGAGCCTGTTTGTTTCATGGAATTGAATTGAGCTACTAGGAATTCGAATAAGGTGAATATCAAAAAATGACCATCACATAACATTGTAAATGAGAATTGAAGACAGAAAATGAATACCCGGTCATCACCCTGGTAAATTGAATCCTAGGATAAGTCAAATCCTTAGCCTCTCCTCTCGGTTCACATCATTCACCCCTTATCTCTTTAAGAATCTTTTGATTGAGCTGATTTCTATGCATTTATACGCAAACAAACATGTCCTAGGAATAGGATTTTAGTTTGAATGGAGTTCATAAGACAGCAAATTACTATAACAGATTTCCGAACTATATCAAGAATGTAAATAACCTAATCACACCATAAATTTTAATCTAATCTAATCCTAAGCATATCATTACACCAACTTATCAATTTTACCTAATATAATCCTATTCACCTTGACCAGTTATACAAATATTAGTGACATATCAAATCTTCTTGATATTCTCTGTCACAATTCTAGCTGATTTTAGTGTTCTTGTATCAACAGAATCATTAGAGAGCAGAGATTGGATGGGATTGTAATGTTCGCCGATGATAGCAATATCCATAGTATGGAGTTGTTTGATGAGATCCAGTCTGTTAACTGGATTGGTGCTATTTCTATGGGAATTCTTGCACATTTTGGACACTCGCATTCCTCATCATTGTTGAAGAACACATCAGTTCCCGTCCAAGGCCCTGTTTGCAATTGGAAAGGGCAATTGGTCGGTTGGCATACCTTCGATTCATTGCCATATACAGATAACAGCGCCACATACGTCAATGATAAGGGGATTGTGCTGCCGAAGAAGCTGGAGTGGGCAGGCTTTGTTCTGAATTCAAGATTGGTGTGGAAGGAGGCTGAGGGTAAGCCAGAGTGGGTTCGGGATCTTGATCTGCTAGGCCAGAATGTGGATGAGCTCGACAGCCCTTTGTATCTATTGAAGGACACATCTTTCATTGAGCCCCTTGGAAAATGCAGACAGAGGGTTTTAATGTGGTGGCTCCGCACAGAAGCTCATGCTGATAGCACCTTCCTTTCAAGGTAAATTTCCCTAGCCTCTTGACTTTCTTGCGCTTTGTTAAATAGTCATGGTTAAAGATACTCTCATAGTTTTTTTTTTCTTTTTACCATGAATGATATATTAGGTTCGTAATTTAATAATCATCTCATTTTCATTCCAATGATAACATATCCAAAAGCGCAAAACATCCTTGTTTTTGTCTGTTTTATTTTGGGAGTTTCTTTTAAGCGGATAAAATAGTTTGTTTTTCTTCCCAAGTGAAGTGCATGAGGTTTCGTTTCTTGAAAGTATTAACCATGTTCGTGCACAAACAACAGTTTTTTTATATTCTAGAAAAATAAAAACTATCTTATAAAGAAGTGTTTGAATATTATGGCGTAGTGAAAGATGATTGCTATTGGAGCCTTGAGGTTGTGGGTTCAAAGTATGTCACTGGTAAAAAAAATGTGTATGAAGTTTGAACGTTTTATCATATGACATCTATACATGTTAATGGATGCATAATAAAGCCGTCAAGGATATTAACCCCTAAAGAAGTTTGAGCATGGGCAGAAAAGTCAACTCTCTCTCTCTCTCTCTCTCTCTCTCTCTCTCTCTCTCTCACACACACACACACACGCACGCACATGCACATGCACATGCACACACACAAGTTGACCCAACACATTTCAATTTCTAAATTTATTTTTTACCTGTGGACTATGGAGTATGGATTGTATGAAGTAGTTTTTTAGTTGTTTACTTCATTTTACTTATTTAGTATCATGTTTTAAGTATCACAAATTCTAATGTTGTGGATTTGCTTCCTATCTTGGTTTCTTCTAGTGTATATGTTATGCACCTAGTTTCTCATGTGAATTTTTAGTTCAAGTGAGAGACATGTTTTTGGCTTCAAAAAATTTCTTTTCTTTTCTTTTCTTTTTTTATACTTGCATTAAACAAAGCAAGCGGTATATGTGAACTATGCTAATAAGCTAAGAAAACCAACCACCAGAAAAAAAAAAGCCTTAAAATAGAAAGCCCAATTTAACTTAAAAAAAGGAAAAAGAAGGGACACTGGTGCTGTTTTTGGTTTGGCTTCGGCTCATTAGGATGCGGTTATAGCTAAGACACATGTTATCAACCTAGTGAAAAATCTTTTGACTTGTTCAAAATATCTTCTAGGCGAGTCAGAAGTCAAAACTTATCCTAACATTGTGATTTTATATTATCGATTCTAATCATGATGACTTTTTCTCACCACTATGTTATTTGTCTTGAAGGTGAGGGTTTGGACAGTAGGTCCTTGGTATTGTATGTTGAGGGAGGGAGGGAATTCCCTACTTTTTTACACAGGTTGATCAAATGGAGTAGATCTCTTTGAATGTAGTGAAAATTGGCCAAGTGGATATTTTTGAAAGTAGTGAACATTGGCCAAGTGGATATTCAAGTGAGGTCTTGTGGTATGATGTCTTGGATTAAGGTGGGGCCCTACTTGGTTGATGAAACTCCATGCTTATGAGAAATGTGTGTGTGGGTGGTGTAGTGTTGTTCCTTTCTACTTTCACCAAAATGGTCTCTTTATGAAAGAGACACCTCTTAATTCAAATGAAGGCTTTCTTTCAAATTCCCATGTAATTAGCTTCTTTCGTAGTTGGGGTCTAGAGGAACACGAAAGTTGTGGTGTTAAACTAAGAAACTGCAAACCATTGGATTGAATTCCATAAAAATTATTACTCTGAGTAACTGTTAAAGGCCACTAAATCAATGATTGTGATTTTTTTGCAATGAGACCTTTCAATCACACTATTCCCATGATTTGCATTTATCCAAGTGGGTCCCATGAGGAGCGTAGATTTTTACCTTGGCTTGCGTGAGAGTTCACAATTTTAATAGTGTGACCCACCTATCATCAAGTTCACCCCATGAATTGGCACTCACCTAAATTTGAAACAAATCTAGATTATACTCTCACTTTTGGATTGAATTTCACAAAACTACAACCTGAGAAACCATTGAACTTTAAGGCCTTATGATCTATGATACCCGGATACTCCAAATGCCATGTGGTATCGGTACCGATACGATACGATACGGATACGGGTATGGAATACAGCAAGATACGGCTTGGATACAGCCCTCAATTTTAGGATACGGCTATGCAATATTTTTTTTCCAAAATTACGATGGATTTTGTCCATTTTGACCAATTTACTCCTAAATGAGCCCCCTCTCAGTTTGATCAAAAGGAAAGCAAAAAAGGAAAAGAGGAGGAGGAGAAGGTGGCAACGAGGATGAAGAAAATTAAATTGACTGGGGCTACTGCTTTTGTTTTGATGGGTTGCTTCTTTAGTTAGGTGGTAAACCACTGTATTGCTTTCTATTACTGTTGCTACTTTGAGCTTTTAACTTAAGATGCTATGTACGCCTCCTCGTCTTCTTATTCATTCTTCTTCTTCTTTTTCGTTCGATGATGCCTCAGAGATGAAAAAGGGGCAAAAGAACCCATCGCATTATTAATGAGAATGGGCCTGTTGGGCTTTTTTTTTTAATTTCCATTTTTTTTCTTTTTTTTTATTTTCTTCTATGTTAAGATACTGTTAGGCCCACCTCATTGAAAATTTGATCCACACAGTAGGCCTCGTAATATTTGAGCATTACGATAAGTATTTTTATATATATTTTTTAAAATGCCGTACCTGTATCCGTATCCTAAAATTTTTAAGTCGGCATATCGAACCCTCGTTCCCCATGTCCATATCCGTACCCGTGTCCGTATCTGGGCATTATGGCTTATGATATGGTTTAAAAGATTTTTTTGCCAATATCATATTCACAATGAGACCTTTCCATTACATTATTCCCCAATGATTAGCATGCATCCAAGTGGATCCCACAAAGGCTTAGATTTTGCCTCTCACTCAAGCTGTGACTGAGCCCATATGAGTTCGGTGTGTTTATAACTATTCCATGTAGCTACTATGTTAACTAACCCAATTACTGGTGTAAACTTCTGCTTTTAAATTTGCATAAGCTGATTGCTTGCTTGCGTGGGATGCAGATGGATTATAAAATCTCCCTTGGAGATTACTGTATCAGCAAAACACACAGTATGGCATCATGCAACTCCTGAACTTCCAACCATCTATGTGGAAACGAATCCTCAAAAAGCAAAGAATAACAGGCCGAGGCATAGCTCCCGTAAGAGGAAGAAAGAACAAAAAGTTTAGAGACACAAGTTTCTCGTTCATCCTGAAAGCCAAAAGTTAGAGATACAAGTTTCTAGTTCATCCCTGAAGAACACAGAAGAGAACTGAGGCCCCATGTAAACATGGTCTACATTCATTAGATTCTATTCTCGTCCTCAATGTACTAAATTAAAAGAGAATCCGAACTGTTTATATGTATTTTTATATGTGTTTGTATGCATCTGGGTTTGTTTCTTCTGAAGGTTGGGTTGAGTGAGTTGTTGGTATTCTTGAAAGTGTCATGAAAAAGGTGTTAGAATATGCATACTGCATCCCATGCCAGGAGCATGTATTAATGTGTTGAGATCTGTGCAAAGAATTGTTGAAGTTAAATTTGGCACATGTAATTGGTTAGAGTTGTTACGGAGCTTATGACTCTTTCCTGCCAATCTCTGAAGTCGTTTCTCCGTCAAACACTTCACTCTAGCCTGTGATGTTTGAATCCATTGTTATTATCATGAATCAATCGGTTTCTTCAGTCTCACAAATTTTTGTCCATCAAATTGCCAATATCTTCTATCTGCCTTGTAGATTTCATCACCGGAAGCACACTGGAAGAAGTAAATATGAAATCCAACTCCAGATGTCTTCAATATCATAGAAACCATTTTCTACACTCAAATTGGTCAAACATTCATGTTATGTATGAGTTTTCTTATTGGCTAAGATGGCGGAAACTATATATATTGATGTATTGTAACTTAGATATCAGGAGATTGAGATGGAATCATGATAGATGAGTTTCCTCTTTCGTGGATGGAGGTAAGGTTGTCAAATCACGTAAAACCGATGTGTTTATGTGTGTAATTGCTTAATTTTATGATTATATTTGTTCATCGTGGTTGATCCGTTGATCATGGGTTTGTTCTGCTACACCTCTTTTCCCAACAAGAGTTTCAGGACAATTGTGATTGTACATTTATAATTATAAAACAGGGCTTTAAGACTTGGGTTTGTTTCTGTTATCTGCCTTTGGAATATACATGACTGTGCTTTTGATCTAGGATTATAGTTGCTGTTAGGTAGTTCTTTCTTGTGTTCAAGCCCATTTTGTGATCTGTATTGGCAAATCTTCGCCAATTTTATGACATTCTATTAGTTGTCACGAGTGTGCTTCTCTAGTTAACTCTTTATGTATTTGATTATGGACTAGACCGAATTAAAATGTGAACTGGCTTATTATGCAGACTAAAAGTTCGAGCCCATCTCATTCTGACCTCAACACCACCTGGCCAAGAATATGACGACCACAATAAGTAAAATTGTTGCCATTTGTGCTCCTTTTCATCATCCATTTAGTGACAACTTAGATGGTTAGGATTGTATCAGATGTTTGTACTGGTTGTCAGCATACATTTAGTGACACAACTCACCCTGATTTGGATCAATCTGATTGTAGTCGATGAGTTGATACTAGAGCTGTGAATTTTTTTTGGCTTGTAATGTATCTACTTAGGGGTATCACTCAGTGGAAAACCAATGTAGACACTTAATCGTCATCGTCAAAGCTATGTCCCTAGCTATGTCCCTCTTATGTTTGGATCGGCTAAATAGACTTTATTATCCTATTCTGATCTATGTTGAGGTAAATCATTAGACCAATATAGACAATTAGAACTTTATACAAAATTCATTTTAGTTTCTCCACATGATATTGGTTTCTACATTATCACAATTCCAAAGATATGAGGCCTGCAATTGCAATGTTACAGTTATATACACATTTATATAAAAATATATATATATATGAGGCCTTTTTCTGTGCATACGTCCCTCATGGACTTTTCATGCACACTCTTTGGTGGGGCCCACTATGAACCCCACCAAGGGATGAGAGTGGGGGGGTTGAAAAGATTTATATAAAAGCACTCCATATATCAAATTTGGCCCCAATCACATATCCCTAACCCCTTCATTCATGGCTCACAAATCCATTCCGTTTGGATTGGTGTATAATCAATCCAACGGTCCAATAAATTTGGATCTGACGAAAACTTAGGGCGAGTTGCTATAATGGGGTCCCATGTGTGTTGCAAGGTTTGGATTGAATGATAGATGGGCTCCACATAGAGTTCTCACAAAAAAAATGGTGAGGAACGGATGCGTATGAAGATTCTCCTATATATATATATATATATATATATTCGCAAGGCTCTCATAAGCTCAAGCTTATATAATAAACATTTAAATAAGTTAGGGTGCATTGGGTTGTGATAGTCAAAACCTGAACTGATCTTCTAGCTACCCCAATCCTATCAGAACCACAACCTCGGGCAGGTCACCCCTTAACCCCAATCCATTGCCATCCCATTTATATATATGATGCTCAGGCAATTTGATTTAGAAATCAATGCTCAAGTTGAATCAATTTCACTCTCAATTTTGGTTTTGAATTTTGATTTTGACTTATCTTTTCAAATGAGAATAGTCTCATAAGTTTAAGTCTCAATGCAACTAGAACTTACTCAAACTCATTCCCACCAAGCAATATCACCAATAACCCTTACATCATCTACATCTATTATGTGCCCTAGATAATGATAATCCGAACCCTTACATCATCTACATCTATTATGTGCCCCACATAAAGATAATCCGAACCATTTAAAATGAATATCAACCCTCCAATGACATATATATACTATTCAATAGGCCTGGATCCTACCTTTTATGGAAGTGTGATTATGTGGTTTGAGTGCGAGTTTGGTTCTCTAGTTGTTAGCTATTATATGTGAACTTATAAATCTCTTAGAAGCTATCATGTGTCACTTGAAGATAATTCAAACCGTTAAAAATGAATGTCAACCCCTCTAATGGCATATTAAAATTTCATTTCAATAGACATGAGTCCAGCTGTTCGATTCAGCAAATGATGGCAATGTAATTAGGTGGTGATTAAGATGAGTGTGGTTCTCTAGTTATATCTATTATATCTGGATACAAGTCTTCGAAAATCTATCATAGGCACCACATAATGATAATCCGAACTATTCAAAATGAATGTCAACCCCTCTACTGATATATACTAAAATTTCATTTTAATAAATTTGGATCCCACTATTTGATTTAGTATATGATGGAAATATGATTATGTGATGATGAATACAAGTTTGGTTCTCTATTTGCTAGTGGGTATACGTGAACTTTGATGTCTCCTGGGAGCTATCATATGTCTCAAATGAAGATAATCCAAACCATTTAAAATGAATGTCAACTCCTCCAATGGCAACTATTGGAATTTCATTTTCCATAGACGTGGGTCCTATCTTTCGATTGAGCATATGATTTAATTATGTTTAGGTGATGCGTATTTTTCTATTCTTTATTGAATGAATATTTAATTTAGTGGATTTTATTGATAAAACCCCTTTAGTGGCCCTTGAACCCGAAAAAGCCCCTTAGCATTTTAGCTTCTAAAGTGGTCCCACGGGACCACTTTCGTTGTTGGGTTATATATATATATATGCATCTAAAAAGCAGTGTTGAATTCAACACTAATTTTTTTTATACTAATGTTGAATTCAACACAGCAGCTCTATTCCTCTTTAATGTGGATGAAACCTTTAGGTATTTATATTTCTAATCGAAAACTTTCTATTGTGGTTAAGATCCAACAGTCTATTTTTTAAGGGGACTCACTCGTAAGGTCATCCATCAGTGCCCATGATCTGAGGACCTAATCTTTGATCGGGTGTCCAAATAGGCCCATCACTCATTTGTAAAAAAACCAAGAATTCGACACAGCCCTTTCCTCTTCTTCCTCCTCGTTTCCTGTTTTTTTTGCAATTGGGACGATGAAGCTCCCTACTGCCTGCGGCCTCTTCTCCTCTCTCTCTCTCTCTCTCTCTCTCTCTCTCTCGATCGATCGAAATGGAGAAGAGTACTTTTGCCTCTTTACTTCAAACAAGCTCATCTACGGTTCTCTGTATCCAGAACTGTAGTGGCAACGTCTGGAGTCGAGGCACACCACACCTGAGAGATGTCTTCAGCTATCTCTTTCCTTTCCTCTGCCGGATCTCCCCCTCAAGTTAGATAATCGCAGCGGAGCGCTGGCCCACCTGAGATCGAGATTTGTAGCCCACAGCAAATCCCGACCGGATTCTCTTCTCAGATCTAAGATCTTAGTCGAACCAAAGCCATGATCTTTGTATCATCCTCTTCTCCAGAAACTCCGTGCACATTGACGGCCAACTTCGGATCGACATGATTGTTTTTCGTCCAGTTTTTTTTGTGGTCAGGCACAGATCTAACTACGCGCGAGAATATCACACAAAGAAATTTATGTGGTTGGCATTTTCAACAAAGTCAGCAAGAAGAATTAAATTAAATTAAATGGCAAAAGCCACTAGTAGTGGAGTCGACATGGTCGCACTAGATAATGAAGATTTCCACGATTTGTGGGATGGAGAGATGGTAGGCAGCAGGGAGCTTCATCGTCCCTGTTGAAAAAAAAACAGGAAATAACGAGGAAGAAGAGAGGGCTGTGTCGAATTCGATACACAGCGGAAAAAATTTAGGTTTTTTTAAAAATTAGTGATGGGCTATGTGGCCCACCCATCATCAATCAGGTCCTCACATCATATAGAACACTAATGAGAGCAACGCTATAAATGGGTTCCTTAAAGATTAGACCATTGGATCTCAACTGTACTAAAAAGTCTCCAACTGAAAATATGGATGCCCGAAAGATTTCATTCACGTTAAAAAAAAACATAGTTGTATCGAATTCGACATTGGTATTAAAAATCAGTGTCAAATCCGATATTACTTTTAGATGCTTAAAAAACACTAAAGTCGTCCTATGAGACCATTTTTAAAACTAAAATATTACGAAGAGTTTTTAGGTTCAAAAGACACCAAGAAGTTTTTATCAGTAAAATTTTCTTTAATTTATAATATATGATCTTCACTGTTATAATATATAAAAATTCCATCGTGCTTGCCACGGGCTACGATGCTAGTTTCGTGATGAGAGCTACGTGACCACTTGGTCATGATGCATGAATTCCTATTTACAAAATTTTCCACATTGATGGTGACGTTGTCCTTAATAGATGTTGAACTCTTTATTTTCTGTAGTTTCAAACTAGTAACATGCATGTGTTTTGCTTCGTAGTCCAATTTTTAATTTTTTCCAAAATAGGTATTCATTAAAAAGGTAATTACATTACAACAGGATATATGGGCTCAGGCCCATTACAGCATCAACCAAAATCGAAGACACAAACAAAAGATAACCATTGCTTTCTTATTTCTGCAGACTCAAAAACCTCCCCAACAAGACCGACAGACACACAATTCTGACACTACCCCTAATTTTTTGTATACATATATTTTTTTTACTTGGCTCAGTGGCTAAGTGGGAGAGAAGTAAAGTTGCCCCGTAGTGTTTGAGCCCTACTGGGCACAAGGGAGTTTGGTTGATCTATCCACTAGGACAACCTGAGATTTCCCACCACCCTTAATTGTGTTCTCAGCCAGATCTGAGACTTTATCATCTTCAGTCCTCACTATTGTGCAGCTCTAACTTAGTGGCATGCATTTCCTCATTGTTGCAGATAGAAGAATGTCCGGGCATCCAATTTAAACGGAGTTATATATCATCATTAGTATCAAAGCTTTTTTTCTAACAATGTTGGATCATCTACATGAATTTTATCTCACCATTTCAATCTATTCTTGGCCAAGTCCTTTAGAGGTTGTACTATTCAAAATTTGTGAATTTGTCCTAACTACTTGCATTCATGTCCTTTTGAGCCTACCTCTTTTCCGTGAGCTCAGCATGCACAAAGAATTGTTTGCTTATGTTGGATATGTCCAAACCATCTCATTTGTGTCTCTTTTAACTTATCATCATCATTATCAAAGCTTGTTTTCAACAATGTTAGGGTCTCTATATGAATTTTGTTTCACCATTTTAATTTATCCTTAGCCAAATCGTTGTAGAGGTTGTACTTATTCAAAATTTGTCCTTTTTACTTTCATGCATGTCCTTTTGGGCCTACCTCTCTTCCTTGAGTGGTTATCAACATGCACAGGGAATTGTATGCTTTTATTGGACATGTTCAAACCATCTCAATTGACTCTCTTAATCTATCATCATCATTATCAAAGCTTTTTCCCAACATTGTTAGGTTGTCTGTGTGAATATTGTTTCACCACTTCGCTCTATCCTTGGCCAAATCCTCGTATACCTATATAAATTGTAGTTATTCAAAATTTGTCATTACAACTTTTATCCATGTCCTTCTTGGCCTACTTCTTTATCTTGAGTGGCTATCAAAATCCATAGAAAATTGTTTGATTGTGTTGGACATGTCTAAACGAGTCTCTTTTAATTTATAATGCATTCCCCTAAATGCTCCTAAATGTACTCATTTTTATTCTACCTTTTCTACTTTTACCATAAATCTATCTCAATGTTCTCATCTGTGCTACACTTTTTTCTTGAGTGGTATTCCATCCTAATTGGCCTATTTTCCACTCCATATATCATAGCCAATTTAACCACTCTCTTATAAATTTTCCCTTCAACCTTTGTCAGCATACGCTAATCACAAAGCCCTCTAAGAACAAGTCTCCACTTTAAACCATTTAGCTCTTATTCTATGTTTGATATATTTCTCAATCTCTTCATCCTTTACTAGTATAGAGTCAAAGTGAGGGAATGACTCCTTTGTGGCATTTATTTAGCTTCAATTCTCACATGAGTTAGATCTCTCACTGGATTCCCACTTGAATTTTATTTTAAAACACTTAGATTTTGATTTAAATCCTCCCACCATCTTTCAAGATTCATATTTTTGTCATCTCTCAATCCATTTTCAAACATTATACCACCTACAAACAATACACTCTAAGATTATCTCCTCTTATATATGAGTAATTAATTCATTCATAAATAGTTGCAAAACTTGAGAGATGATAAGAATCTTTTAAAATCCAAAGATTTAAAATAAGTTGTAAAAAACATAATGTATAAACTGCAACTAAGTATAATTTTATAATTTTTATGGGAATATATATATGGACAATATATAACACTTGGTTTTATTTATACCCTACTAGTAAGAGCCAACTTTTTTTTAGGTATAGAAAGGTTCAAGTGATTTATTTAAATGAAGTAAAGTCATTTGATTGGGCTGAGGCTTTGATGACAATGACGGTAATTCAAATGACCGGTGTGATACTGTGATCAATATGATAAATGAAGGTACAAGTAAGAAAAGATGATAATTTTAAATGGCTTGATATTTGAATTTGGAGATTCCTCTCCATAGCTCATGCGGATGGCAACTTCCCACCCACTCACGGGTGCATGTGGGGCCCACATTGTTTCATCCAAGTAGACCACACAATAGGAGCCCCCACAACAACTACCAATCACAGGCTTGATACTTATCCGAATGAAATGGACCATTGGATCAACCATGCACTTATTTTTGAAAGTAAAAAACTTGTTGACTACTGATCAAGGATTTAGGATGAACATATGAGCCTTCATCACCACACATAGAGAGGCTGGGGAGATCTTTCGATGCCGCCCATCCTATCCCCAAGTGGGGTTCTAGGTGGGCCCCACATGAGTGAGAAGATGAAAAGTGTCATCTGTGTGAACCAAGGAGAGTGGCCTCTTTTAAATTTTAAGAAAAGTGAAAAATGTCAGTTTTATATTTAAATCTTAATCATGAAAAAATAATTAAAAACAACAAAGATACAAAATAGGAGAAGAAAGCACAACTAAAACAAATAAATTTGAGATTTAAGAAAAAAATTCATGAATTAATAATATGAGAAAATCTGATCAATGGTGACTATAAAGCAACCCAGAAACCCGCAAGCATTGAGTTTCTAGAATAGAAGTTCCAAACAAGTCTTGAAGTGTGGTTATTTTAGGCCGACATTCTTTCATGGGCCTAACCCATTGTATTATATATATTATATAAGTAGGGAAGAGATCTTGTGTTTTTCTTTCTTTTGAGTACATATTTCTTGGATTTTCTAACACCAACAGGGTTAGGAGAGATCCTAGCATTTCTTTCTGGAGTCTTTAATGGTTTCTTCCAAACCTAAACAATTTCACCATCCAAACCTATCATTGTAAGGACACTTCAATCTCATAGTAAATTACCAAAAGCACAGGATAGGCCACAAAAGTTGCTCTTTTTTTTTAAATTCACATTTAATCTTTATTTTTAACTATCCTATGTATTTAATTCTTATGCATTTTAATATAAACAAACTGTCCATTTCAAGTAACTTGTGTGGGCACCAAGGAATGTCCCAACAAATGGTGGATCATAAAAGACCTTTAACGATTTTATTGATTTAGGGCTTGTATAGCAACTCTTATCTATATCATCATATAGATCTATTTCAAACGGAGTGGTTTGAAATTGATGTTTTATAAATATACCGTTGGGTAAGACAAAAACTATTTGAAATAGATATTTAAAAACCTAATGGTTTATATTTTTTTTTATTAATTTCTCAAGATCTACAACGAATAAGGAGCTAAAATTTGGATCCTTTGTAGTTTTCAGTATTTCAAAGAGCACCAATAGTTTGGATCATGATTTTTAGGCCTACAAAATTTCAGAAACGCAAACCTATGGTTTTGCATTTTTTGTGAATATCTTGAAATTTACGAATGATCAACGGTTCAAATTTGAACATGTCGTAGTGTTTGAGCATTTTAAGAGTTCTAATGGTTAAAATCATCATTTAGGGTCCCATAATTAAAATGAAAATGGATAATACTCGCAAGTGCAAAATCGCATATAAAGAATCAAGCTTTTGACATAAGCAATCCAATGGCTCTTGATTTTTTGTAGATTGCTTGAGATGTACACTGAATTACAGGCTAAGATTTGGAGCCATAGTTGTTTTCAATAGTCCAAATTGTAGCAACAATTCAGATCATAATTGTGGGGCCCACAAAAGTACAGAAATATAAATCTATGGTTCTGCAATTTTTTATACATATCTCAAGATTTTGGAATGAACAGCAGTTCAAATTTGAATAGTAGCCATTTTGGGGCTTGTGAATAACTCCAACCGTTTGGATCATCAATTAGGGTCCCACAATCTTTAAAAAAAATAAAAAGGATGGTCAATATTATCATGCCGTGTGTGGAACTGTGTGGCGACGTTACACATCTTCCACATGTTTGAATCAGTGTTAAGGCAATAAGAGGTAAAAACTACAGATGCCAAACACCACATTATTCAATTGATGGTTTCAAACAGCCACTTCCGAAGTAAAGAGAGAAAAAGAGAAATAAATTTTTGTTTAGAAAGATACATCATCACGGGGCCCCACCGACACTATGGAGGATGGCCTATCTCAAGCTTTTGCTCACTTTTTATGTGACATGGAATACACTACAATTTCACAGGGGTTCCACAGACAAATTCAGAGGAATCTTTCGTGTACAATGCGCTGTATGTGAAAATAATAAAATAGAAGTGGTTGTTCGCAGTTGGTCACCTGTAAATTTCCACACAGATGCCAATTTTGAATTCTCACTGATCATTGAAGACTGTCCTCCAACAGTGAGCTACTCACACAATAACAGCCAACGTTCAACTAAATTGCTGCCATTTACTCGTCTAGCTCTCAAGCAGTCCACATTCATTTGGGGCTAGGCTATTATTCTGATGCATGTGAGTCTTGATATTGTCATCACTAACGTGAGAAGCACGGGAACCATTTGTCTCTCTCACATCATTGCATCTCTTGTTCACCCCAAGATCGAAAATAAAGAATCTTCAAAAGAAATTCTAATAAAGAGCAGGTATCGGTCCATGCTGTGAAACCCACTAGACTATACGACAATAAGAGGGTTGAAGTGATGACATCATTAGGGGTTATTTGTTTACATTGTATACACAAAAATTAATTTGGTGAGTGGTTAAAAATTAAGATCCTAGAAAAACGGACCATCAAATAATATCATCATTTAATGAAAATTAAATTAAGAGAAATTAAGAAATATATACCGAACCGTCACCCTTATAATTCAAACCCTTGAAAAGTAAATGTGTAAGGTCATTCACCCATCCCCTCATATTATTTATCCCTTCAATAATTATATTGTGTGAAACATATTTGATCATGAATTCCTTTATATTCTAAACAAGCTGCATGAGTTGGCAAAATATTACTCCAGCCTATTATTCCCGCCCTTGATTTTAAAGCCTTAAAGTTTAACAAAACTAAAGTGATGCTTATTTTTTAATGACCAAGTAGAACAAAGTAAATTGGTGAGATCTGAGTTAATTTGGCACTGGTGCTAATGAGAGGTGGGTGCGCTAAAATTTAACCATATGTGGTCCACTGTAACTGAGGAAGAAGGTGCAAATGACGAGCGGCTTTCTGAGAATTCTATTTTCGTATTGGTAGGAGCCTCACAAGTTGAATGGCTGGGTCCATGATTGAATGATTTTACGAACTGAAGCTGAAATGATGGGGCCTACAGTTGATAGTGGACGTGATGTAAATCTGTTCTAATGGAAGAGTTAAAATATTGGAAATATAGGCCGTGGAACATGGAAGTATCTTCCTTTCCTTGTCCCCAATAGTGATTCAGCTATGGAAATGACGTTGTTGTGTTGAATTTAGAATCTCCCAAGATCAGGGCCAAAAATTATCGGGTATGTTTGGTTACGAAAATTCTTGTAAGAGGAATTGTGAGAATTCTACTTACTCTCTCCCAAAATAGAATGTTAAATGTTAAACCCCCCTCTAGCAATTAGAATGCTGGAATTCTAAAAATTCGTAAGGTTGAAAATTACTTTTTATATAAGCTAGAATTTTGAATTTTTCTATCAAACAAAGAATTTGAAATATTAAGGGACAAAAACTAAAAGCAATTCAAAATTTTCCAACATACACAATTCCTGTCATAAATTGCTCCAACCAAAGGGGCCGTAAATGCATTCTTTGTCAAAAATGAAATTGTTCAAAATTACATCCCACCATTTTTAAGGATTGTGCTAAATTTCTCTTTAATCTGAGTGGAACTTCTTATCAATGGTCAGAACATAGTTTTTGATCACCGAGGATGAAAATCTATCTAGATGTAATCTGATTTGGGCTAAGCATAGGCTATTGATGGGAGGGGATAATTGAACCTGAATCAACAATATTAATGTCCTAATATTTTTTAAGGACATTTTCTTCCTTCTATGAAAAAATTGGTCCCACACCATCAAAGACTTGAATCTTATTAATATTTCTCAAAGTAGCTACCTAAGACTTTTTAAAGTCCTGATCCTGTATTTCCTCTTATCACAAGAACTTTGTGATTCTCTCCGGTGGAGTGCCTACTTTTAAGTCTAAACTATTTAAACTAAATGTTCTTCTAGACTTTCACCAAATTTCACTTAGAGTTGGACCCATAATCAAAATAACCATATGCGACAAAAAAAAAAAAAGAAGAGAAGATATTATTAAAAAAAACCTCATTATTTTATATTAACCAATCAAATGTCCAACCAACTCTTGTTAGAGCTAGTGAAATTCAGCTAGAGCTAACAAAACTATACTTAGTGAGCCTCATTGAACAGCATCACCAAAAGTTTCTCCGAAATCCTTATATTTTGGATTAATAAGATTTAATTTTTAAAAAATTTAAATGACAGGTGATTTTCTCTGTGTTATGATGTACTAAAAAATCAATCTTTGTAAGATTCCAATAAAAAAACCTTGCAAGCCTTCCTTTCTTCTAAACGTTCATGAATGGTGACAGTGAAATGTTAATATCATATAGTTGCTTGTAATGCTCGCCAACGCCATCCTCCTAATAAAATATCTCATGGAGGACGTGTCTGGAGCAAGAACGTCATAACCATCTCTCTCTAAAGAAAGAAAGGTCCCCCAATCGGCCAATCCATCACGCCAACCACGCCCACAGTACCTGACTACTTACCATGTAGTTTGTCTTTTTCTTTTTCATTTGGGTACTGCCTCGTTTATTCATTTACAAGGCTACAAAAATATCAAAATGATGCTCTCATCCTATCTGTATCTTGAATAGCCCACTTGCCATGAAAAGTGCCGTGACATGACAACTTGTGGAGTGGCACGTTTTGTTGGGACCCACAGCCTTTGGGACTTCCTTGTCAAGATTGGAAGAGAGAAGATTCCCATGGCAACCGAGCAAGAGATACTGCCAGATTCCCACATCCCAATTGTAAGGGAGCTTTTTGTACATGTGGGGCCACAGTTTGTTGGTTTAGATCATTGGTCTGATGGGTACAGGGTTTTGAAAGTAATTTGTTAGAAAGTTTTTCTATTTATATCTTCTTTGCCCAAGAGAGTGGAGAGCTATTTTCATTTATTTTATTTTTTTTATAACATAGGATATTTCTCGTCAGTTTAATCTTAACTCTTTTGACCTCTAGCGTGGGAGTTATTTAAGTAAAGACTATTTCTTATAAGATACATACATGATCAATATGACATCTAGATAACATAAAGAGTAGGAGTCGAATTTAAGACCTTGTTGAGCAAACCAACCACCTTGATGGCATATGGTTTTGAAAATAATTTTTTTAAAAATATTTCTATTTTTATCTTTTTCCCACCTAGAGTGGAGACCTATTTTCATTAATCTACTTGGACCCTGCTTATGTTTTATTTGTGGTACGTTGGGTCAATGGCTGTGGTACTTCATCTTGAGAAGGCATTTGTGTGAAATCTTTATGCCAACTCAACCATGACCGTGTTGGAGGGTCTTTTAGTTTTGACCCTTTTTGTTAAGATTTTCAGCTTCACTTTTCACATTACGCCCCTTACTGGTGCCAGATAGGAGTTTGAGGAGTAGTTAATCCTCTTTTTATTATCTTCGAGGGTTTTCCCTCTCTCAATGTAGACTCTTACTTCTAAAAAGAAATTTGAGTATTCATCACTGTGAATCAACCCTTGTTTGCATTGATTCTGAGATGAGCAATAAAGAAAAAGTCGACAATTATCTTGGATTGGGGAAAAAAAAATTGTTCCATCCATTCTAGACAAATCAAACATCCTTATATTCCTAGAAATTGTTGTAGCTGAGAAAAGTTTGGTGCCAAAATTGCTGTGTTATAAGAATTTTTTTTTGTTAGATATTGTGTAACAAACATAATAAGCCTTATTCCATAAATATTAAGTTATAATTAAAAAGATCTCATTGTATCATATTCATTTAGCTTTGTCTCATCAATTTGGATCAACCTATTCTATCTCATAATTATCTTCGAAAAATGTGGAGTAAGGATGCATTTAACATCAAGAGTCAATGTTTATAATTTTATAGCACAGTTCAAACATCCTAGCTCTTTTCCTACACAACCATGATGCAGGACTCTCATGGGAGAGCGAAACCCCAACCAATATGTCAATCTTTATGACATATTTTGGAAACAATAAGAAATTGCAAGTCTTTCCTTTTTAATTTCTCTTCGGTTGCTTTTAGATGTAAATAATATTGAAACAAAATATTCTATCATATATATATATATTAAAACTGATAGATTCAGGTGTTGTGGAAGTGTATATCAAGATCAAAGCCGCTACAAATGTGATAAGGACTGCATTGGTTTGGATCAAGCAATGGATGTAGAGATCCTTGATTGTCTACTAGAGATCAGCCACGTGGCATTCATTCTTCATAATCTAAAAGTAAGGATGAATACTCTGATGGAGAAGATAGTGATGGATGACCTTTCTCTAGACTTTGGTTATTGGTAATGAGATACCTCTACTACCACCTTGCCATATGTATTTATAGCATCTGGCTTTGTGAATGATAGACTTCAATTCAAGTTAAAAAAGGAAAAGGAAGGAGTGTTAGATTAGACTCTTGAGTTGGAGTTTGAGTCTAAGAAGGATTAACACGTCCTGTTTCTATCCAAAAAGACTCTCTGTGAAGGGTGTCGCTCTATTTGTGGCTACTTATCAGTGGGCCCCATCACAAATGCCAACAATCTCTCACTTGCATCGAATAAGATTAATCTTATTAGAACTTAATCATCCATCATCAAATTCTACAAAATAAAAATAGATTTGAAGAGTGGGACCTCCACGATGCCTATTCACAAATAGAATGCAAACAAGTCACCATCTGACTAGAATACACCAACTCATCAACATATCGACCTGCCCCAGATACTTGCATGACCACACCAGATTGGACATGAACTCATACCCTTAAGTTGTGTTCGACTTACATACGTGCTTATTTAATTTATCAAGAAAAATCATTTTGCAAATATTTTTCTTAAAATAACATATATAATTTTAAAATTATTTGCTTAAATAAAATTTCAAAATACTTGTTATGGCCTAGGCTGATAAGTATCTTAAGTGCTTATAAACATGAGTGTGATGTCAAAGGGTCCACCTATGGACTTACGAGGGTTGGAATCAACCAAGTAGCTTTCCTAGTACGGCAACTTATAGGTTTTATGTTATTGTGGCTCTTCTACAGCTAAAGTAGCATCACCTAATCTCATTTTTATAACGTAGAGGTTCGTATAAGAGCACAAAAGCCTTGGGAATCAGTTTATATAAAAACTAAATCCAAGCTCAAGAGTCACTATGGGACTAACTCTCACACAGTAACTAGAATTCTAGGGTATCATCTAGTGGCTCATAGGTATGTTCTTAGACACGCATATTTGTAGATATGGTTGCAGTTTGAATTTGCATTTGCTTCACAAATGAGCCCATGCTTATATTTGGACCAATTCACTACTGCATAAGCAGGTCGTAGCAAATACAGCCATGCTTGGTTTTAAAATAGATTGTTAGACTTATTAGAGTATCAATTTGTCCGACGACTAATTCTAAGTTTCATTTAGTCTTGTGATCCACATCACCCCAATGCACACAAGACTGAGTCTATGTTCCAAACATTTGCATCCACCAATAAGAACTGATTGACCTAATTGGCATATCACACAAATGGATTTACCTCATCCTATCAATCATTAAGAAATCAAGAGTAGTCTTTATTCGTGCGAGTGGATGACCAAGCCTGTTTGGTGCCACGTATGTATTTTAACATATGCTGCTCTGTGTTTGTTGTCAATATAACATGAATGATATGATAGACATGAAAAAATGAATCATACATGTTTTCCATAAAACAATGAGAAATTGATTTATTATGATAAATCCAAAACACTCCCAATGAAATAAAGAATTAAATATAATGCATTTTGCATGAATTGCGAATAATTCTCACGCTAAGGATTTGGTCATTCGATTAGCAATATTTCCAAATATGGCATATCGGATATTGGTATTTCTTTTACTTTTACTTGCTCATGGATGAAATGTCACTTTCTTTTGCTATGTTTTGCCCTTTAATGGAGCTAAGGGCTTTGCTAACCATATAACAGTTGTATTGTTCATTCTCAATAGAATGGGATCGCATGAAATAGGTACGAGTCCCAAATCCAACAAAAAACGTCAAATCCATATAGCTTGTGTGGCTGCTAGTGCACAAGCAATATATTCAGCCTCAGTGGTCGATATGATGGTACACTCTTGTTTCTGATTAGACCATGAAATGGCTCTCTCACCTCGTTAGAACATAAATCCTAATGTGGATTTTCCATTATTGGGATCATCTGAAAAGGATGAATCACTGTATACTAACAAGCTCAAGCTGCCACCTTGATAACAAAGCATCAGATTTTTTGTGCATTTTAATATCAGAAGATTTGTTTGATGGCAGTCCAATGAGCAATACCCGGATTACTTTAAAAGTGACTAACCAACTCAACCGCCAAAAAAAAAAAAAGGGATGTGTGCATATCATAACACACTTAATACTTCCTAAAGTACTAGCATAAGGTACGAGAGCCATCTTTTTGTTTCATCATCAGTTTGAGAACATTGCATTTTACTCAATTCACAACCTTTTTGTCAATTGAGGTCCCAATGGGTCCAACATTAGCCATTCTAAAGATCTCTAATATTTTCTCAATGTAAGTCTTTTGGGACAACCTAAGAAGGCAATCCTTACAATCCCTTGTAATTTTAACTCCCATAATGAACTCATCTTCACCCAAATCTTTCAATTCAAAAGTAGTTGATTGATAACCAAGTGTTGGTCTCATTTAAAAATTCAACGTCATTGTAAGTCCAAAGAATATCATCAACATAAAGAAATAACAACACAAATTTATGTCTAGATTGCTTAATGTAAACATAATAATCTTCATAACACATGAAGAAACCATTTGACATGATTGTATAATGAAACTTTTTGTACTATTGTCATGAAGGTTGTTTAAGGCTATATATTGAGTTATTAAATTTACAACTTTATCTTCATGGCTCTTTTCCATATATACTATTGGTTGTTTCATGTAAATCTCCTATTCAAGATCACTATTAAAAAAGCTTTTTTAACAACCATTTAGTATAATTCTAAATCGACATGAGCCACAATATATAAGATCATACAGACAAAAGAAAATCTCACCGTAGGGGCGAAAGCTTTCTCGTAATCCACATCTTATGTCTGTGTAAACCCCTTAGCCACAAACCTAGCCTTAAATTTGTCAATAGAATTATTAACCTTTTGCCTAATTTTCAAAACCCATTTATTTGTAATGCTTTCCTATCTTTGGGAAGATCTACAAGATCCCACATATGGTTTTTCCACACATAATTTTTATGCATAGAGCTGATCTCGTCATTTATCACGAGCATTTATTCCGTCAAGTTTACTGATTCCATTTCTTCTTGATAAGAACGTGGTTCGTTTTCATCAATTTCAATGTACACATAAGAAGTTCCTTCAATGTTAAAAAATTTCTTGGGAGTTAACCCATAAGAAGAACGACGATGGGCATTTTGCTCACTCCCACTTGCCTTCGAGTTCATATGATTTCTCCCACTAAGTCTAGGAGGGTGGTGTGAGTTCTCCTTGTTAGGTGGAATTATCTATTTCAAAAAGTTCAATGGAAAACTTTTTCTTCTTTTCAGGATATTAAAACTCGAAGAAATCTATAACACTAGACCCCATTACAATTAATCTACTGTTTACATCCTCATACACTAGAATGCATCCTTTTGACAACTAAGAGTATCTTACAAAAATACATGAAATTTATTTACTCTCTAATTTGTTTGGAAACAGGATCAGTACATGCCCTAAAGAACCCCAAGGGCGCAGATTTCCTAATGAAGGTTTTCTACCGGTCTGCAACTCATATGGAGTTTTTGGAATAGATTTGGAAGGGACTCTATTTAAATTGCATACTGCAGTTAGCAATGTATCACCCCATAAGGTAACTGGTAAATTGGCATGAGCCATCACAGATCTTAGCATATCTAAAAGAATCTAATTCCTTCTTTTTGCATCTCTATTTTGTTGTGGACTATAGGTCATAGTTAACTACTAAGAAATACCATTTTCCATGTAATAGCTTTTGAAAATCTCTTACGTGTATACCCCACCTCAATCGGTCCTAAAGGTCTTGATGTTTTTATCAAACTAATTTTGAACTTCTTTGGAAAAAAAAATTGAAATAATCACTTGCCTTATATTTGTGGAAAATAAAAACACACAAACATAACAAGAAAAATCATTGAGGTGGTCAAGTCCTAACACTTATAGCATTTGGTTTTAGTTAAGTGCCTTGGCTTGTTACCATGGGTGCTTCTTTTGGTCTTGTTTGGGTGTACTTGACTTCTACTTTATTTTAGGCTTTTGAAACTGATGCTTCCATTTGGTCCCGTTAGGTCTCGATTTTGACCTAGGCTGTTAATTAGCAAACAATGCTTATCCTGCGGCTTCAACCTGAACTTTTTGGGCTCCAAATTCAAAATGGCGACACAAATCCTTAAAGGTTTTGCCTACCTCAGAATGAGTCAATATTTATTTTATAGTGCGCCATAAGTCAGGTAAAGATCGTAGAATTGTAATGATCTTTTAATCCTCATTAAGTTTATTTCTTATGCTTACAAGATCCGCCATTATTTGACTTATTTCGCAGAGATGGTCTTTAAGTTTAACTCTTGGGGCCATCTGATACACATCAAATTCTAGGGTTATGATGGGGGTCTTGCCGATAGTAATATCACCGTTTTTCTCCTTCAATGCGTACTGCTCAACATGATGTTATGAGTAGTATGATTATCTTTCTCCCACTTATCTGAATTATGTAATGCGGGCATAGGTGCACCATCATTTTCTAGTTTCGGTCGGGTCATAATCATTTCCAAGGCATACATGTTCATCGAACAAGTAGGTCATGATCTGGTACTGCTTATCATATTTTTTGCTATTTAACTTGTACCCCTTATTAAGGTAAGCAATAATGCTTTTAGAAGTCATCATTAGGAAAAAGTAATAAAATATGCTAATCAATGAATCACAACATTGGCAACGTACACATATGTATTAATTTCCCTTTTATGTTCAAATAAATCCGAAAATTAAGACATCATAGTGAAAACCCTTCATGTCTAGTGTTAATTCGAGGCAATAAAAAATAATAATTATAATTAAACAGGTGATTTGATAGCATCATGCAACACAATACAATGATTTTATGCAATTATCAAAAGTGTGGATACATAAACAATGCAATATTATTTTTTTAACCCCACATAATATAAGGGTGCATAAAAAAATCGCCTTTAAGAAATGGTCTCTCAATGGAGGAAAAATAAAAAAAACTACATCATGACCTTTAAAAGCTAGATAAGATCATTGTGAGTCCAACACTTGACCAGAGAGGAAGGCATACTAGTTTCTTATTAAAACAGCCCATACATGTTCTTTTTCAGCATAAAAAAAAAAGACTTTCCTTTAACAAGTCTGAGAAGTGACCCATATTATGCCTAATTAATAGAGCTTAGAATATTATATAAAAAATAGGCCCTATGTGGCATAAATATGAAACAATCACATGAACCATATCTGTTGCATTCTGATAGGCCCTATATTGGATTGAGCAAATCCCATACATATTGCTCAATGAATGAACGTCCATATAAAGGAGTTCATCGCAGAAATTTTGGGCCACATGCATGCGGGATGGAGTTCATCACAAGAAAATTTTCTGTATGTGGGTCCGGCTCTGGCAGTATTCATATATGTGAACTAATAAGCCGTGATATGATTTGTATGCCCCATCAGAATTCTCTCAATTATTGTTATCTAGTATGCAGACGTGCTCCATGCGAAGACATGGTTTCATTGTGTTGGACTACGACATGCATGCCACATGCTCTCTAGAAAGCATGCATGTGTCCAATGGCCATACCATTATGTCCCAGTAGAAGCAGTAGACCTCGTTGAAAGCAGGCCCCTTAGCAGAAACTCATTTGGCCTTATGTTAAATCCTATTGTGACATAATTTAAGCCTAATACAATGACTGGTCCAACAAAGCAAGTTCTTTAAAAGGAGGCACATTATTCACTCAAACAAAGAAACATTATTAAAATTATCCCATTAATTGCCAAAAAAAAAAAACTCAAAATCAGGTAATAAAACTAGCCTGATAAGGCCCTGAACAGAGTAGCTTAAAATGGTTTGGAGATTGGGACAGATTGGTGGCTTCCAGATCTTACCAAGTCTGATTCCACTAACTGTATCCGTGTGGCGATGCTGGTCCTGAGATCCAGTGGTCTTAGGTACAAACATACAAACAGACCTTTTCCATGTGGGAATTGAAGCCTGCTGTGAATGAACTACCGTTACTGACTTGTCTCGAGTGACCAAATCTCGAGTGACTTGCCATATATGTTTATATTATCTGGCTTAGTGGATGATAAACTACAATTCAAATTAAAATTTTATAAGGAAGGAGAGTAGGATTATACTCTCTCAATTGAAGTTTGAGTTATGGAAGGATTAACATTATCTTTCTATCAAAAAAACTCCTTGTGAGAGGTTTTTCTGTGTTGGGGCTACCCATCAGTGGGCCTCATCACATATGCTGACAGAACAAAATAAAATAGAATACAAAGGCGCTGAGAAGGAAGATAACACAAAGTTTTGGACTAGGCACTCAAAAAAAAACAGTCATGCTTGAAACTTTTGTGATGTAGGCCGAGCTTTATTCCCATGGTAGAATAATTCAATGTTTAAGAATAGCCAAAACAGAGTATAACCCGACAAACCTCAAACAAGGTTTAATTAGACAAAGTCTCATGCCAAACCGGGCCTACATATGTTTAATTTTACGTACCAGAAGTATCCACTCAAATTATTGATGCAAGTCACTTATTGATTCTAATTTATCCAACTATTTGTAATTTCTTCTGCTATGGTTATGTTGCTTTTGTGTCACTTCAATTACACGCTCAAATATCACAAGTCTGGCCCACTGGAAAATCATAGCCGCAGTGTCATGTTCAAGGAGAAGGGCCCTGAATGTGCTTCGATGAAGTGATCGACAAAGACCCTTCACCTTATTTGTGCTGTCATTAAGAAAGAAAAACAATGACAATTAGAACTCTACCTCTCTAATACCTTATTCCAGTTGGTGCTTTTTTTGGCCAAGTTGAGCAACTGATCAATAGTGTTACTTTCAACTGCAAGACCCAGAGAACGACGTTAGACATTTGTGTGATATCAAGGCACCAACATCCACTTTGTTTTTAATATCATGACTCATTGGCAGTATGTATGGTTGCAACAAAGTTTACAAAGGAGAATGATTTAGATTTACGGATGAAGGACAAATTTGTGTAACACAATTTTCATTGATTTTTCTTCATTTAGTGTACCATGTACACTGTTTTCTGTGGTTATTTCTGATAGAAAATATTCCAGATGGAGTAGGGAGAATAAAAAGGTGGGAATGGGAGGGAGTAGGAAAGGCAAAACCTTTTGTCCACGAACTTCTATTTCCATAAATGCAAAGCGACTGTGACCTTATAAATCAATATTGCAAACCTGAAATCTTCAAAACTAATACATGAAGTGAAATAGAGGGGGATAGATCTTCCCAACAATAACGGGAACAAGTATTTGTAAAAGAAGACAAATTGTCTGAGTTGTGTACAAAAGAATAGGGAAGCATGACGAAAGCAGTTAAGGGTCTATCGAAATTGAAGGCAGAGTTCAGTTCTACAGAGAACATTTCTCATAGGAATCCATTAAAAAAATAAAAAGCAGAGGACCCCTTTGATTTCGGGGCACGAAAGTGACAATGTGGATGCCCAAATGAAAATTTTGGCTGGTTTGAGAAACTTGGGGTGATCTAGTGTTAAGGGCGTCATATCTGAGAAACCTATTTAAGGATCGATCTTTGGGTAAGTAGATAGTCTCATATACACCCGATTAAAAAAATTCCACTGATTTTATACTACAAAAAACTCGCATGTGTCTTCATGTGCATTTCACTGAATCAATCTCTGCCTCTGTAATTCTATAATGAATTCATTACGTGCATTATACCTTTATAATTGACAATACAATATTACTTAATAGTAGCAAATAGTAATACAGTAACGACCTTAGCTTATAATAGCAGAAAACAAGTTTGACCCTCTTGCATTTTTTTTTTAAAACATTTCACACTATATAAAACCTGTTGGATTTGAGATGAGCCATCCAACGGCCGGCGAAGGTTGCCAACAATGATGGATAAGTGGTCCCTGTCATGTCAAATTGAATCAAAGTAATAAAATGTCATGCTTCTGTCACACATACATTAAGATTCTGTCGGCTAACTTCGTTTTCTAAACTTGAATGGGCTATGGGGGAGTCAAACTTAGCGCGGATCTCTGATTATGATGTAATTGATGTATTCAGTAGTGGAATACTGGCCGTTAATGTGGTGGGCCGAGACACTACTAATTGATAATACCCTGTTTGTATGAAAAGAATTTCAAGAAATTCAACTGTCGGCACCTGGAAAGGGCGATGTTTTGAATTTCCCCTACGCCCATTTCCCCCATTCATGGATTCCCACGGGTCTTCATCTGATAGGCCCCGAGACACTATTCAACTACCACGAACGCAGTCTTCAATTCATTTGATCATATAATATAAATCATTTCCAGCTTAGGGGGCTGGACGCAGCCCTTGGGTGAGTGGATAAGACATGGGTGAGGTGAGTCTGATGAGATAGGAATCTTGCATTGCCAGTTAACAACTGGGTGCTCTTATCATTGAAGGTGAGTCTGATGGGATAGGAATCTTGCATATCCAGGTAAGATAAGAACTGGGTGTTCTTATCATTGAAGGTGTTAATTTTATGATAGATAGTTTAAAATTTAATTAAGATCATTTTTTAATGCTTTAGATTTAGTAAGTGGGCTTGATTGAAAAGCATCATCAAATAATGCCCGATTTAATGTATGAACCATAGTTGTTTTAGATGTTTTAACTATTAGATTTTGTTAGCTAATCATTTTTATTAAAATTTAAGGTGTTAGTAAAAATATGAGAAATATTTTTTAATATTTTTCATTAGATGGAGCCACTCATCAATATTAACGACAATGATAGAAGTAGGTTTGCAGTTGGCCTTTCCCACGTGAATGATGACCAGAGTAAAGAAAACCTTCTGTGGACATAAATTTATTGACTGCTCCGTGTCTACCGGCTAGAGCTATAATATTTATTAGTGGACCTCCTTGTAGCATTAGCATTAAAATTGCACAAAAATAATGTCCATGTGTTATTTTTAAGCAGATTTTAAGTGCGAGCTACACCCACGGTATAAGATTCGTCATTCATAACTTGACCTTACATAATCAATTAGGACAAAAGCCATGCCCACTATCTTGTGATTTAACATTTGTAAAGGAGCTTCATACGGGTAAATCTAAATTAGAGTTTGAAATTTGCCTCATCGAAAGAGCATGTGGACTGTGACTTTTTTTTTTTTTTTATGGTTTGACCATTTAAGCCACCGTCAGTATTATTTTTTGCCCTTTGATCCGTCGCTTGCATGAAATTAAATTCCTAAGAACTTAAAAAAGCGTATTATGAAATTAGCTAATATTAAAAAAAATAATGATTATGATTGATAAATGATCATCAAATAATTCATCTTTTACCAGGAAATGAATTAAGTAGGTCACAATAGTAATGAAATCCTAAGAAACTTAGTACCACTCTTCACTTTAATAATCTTTCATCAGAACTCATTTCATTGTGAACCACTACAATTCATTTCCTACCTGGAAGAAGACCAAGGTAAAGTTAAATTGTCACAACTGCAATTTTTATGTTTTGATGTATTCACTGTTTTATAGGGATTGAATTATAAAGAGTTGTGTCCAAATAATTTGGCTTGGAGTGCTTTTTGAAGGGATGTTTGTATAACAGTAGAAAAGAGAATACAATGACTTTATGCACAAATGCCTTTATGATGGAAAGATGTTAGACTAACATTTCTTATCTATCTCAGAAAAAAATCCGTAAGGATAGGGATCTTATTCAAATAATGTATTTGTATCAAATGATAATAAAAAAAAACAACATGGAATATAAAAAAAGTCTTACATTTGGGTCCGGATTTTTTAATATTTTAACCAATGATAATCATTTCAAAATCTATCGCGGTCCGTTATATCATTGGAGTTGCTCTAAAATGACATAGCAGATCGTGATCGTTCTACTCACGTATAAACTTTAATAGAATTTTAATTCCGCACATTTCATTAGTTTTTTAATACCCGTACAAACATACCAAAAAAAAAAAAATTCCTCGCAACAAACATCTTTTTAGCATTTGAGATTCTCCATTTGATTGATAGAATTCCAAAAATCTAACTTTTTTATTTTGAGGACACGGTATAAACTGTTGGCCCAGTTTCTCAAAATAGCAATTTTTTTGCTTTTGGTTGAAAGCTCAAAGCAATTTGGTTGGCTGTAGGACCTCACCTAGTTTCTCTCTCCTATCCAGATTCTGCACAGATTCCACCCACTGAAGTCGCCTGTTGTTTTTTATGTGAGAAATTCAGGTGCGTAAGAAGCCAATGCCCAATCCTCTCTCTTCCAAGTTCCAACACCTCGTGGCTTAGTAACCATCATACGTCTCTCCCACTATATAAATTGCAATTGTTCGCTTCATCTCTTCAAACCCATTGATTCTTCCCTTCTCCACTTTTACCCATCTGGGTTTGATAGATTTCAATCCATCTCTTTGGGTTTAGTAGATTTCTATCGACCCATCTCTCTTTTTTCCGGTTTCTTCCCTCTTTTGCGGTGTTTTCTGATTCTGATTGCGTTTTGAGGCATGGGTCTCTTCAGTAGCTTGTTTGGGGTGGCTTTGATCGCCCTGTTGTATCTGTTTTCCATGTCTTTTGCCTTGGACATGTCGATCATAAGCTACAACGAGAAGCATGGAGAGAAGGTGAGTGGGAGGAGTGACGAGGAGGTGAGGGGACTCTACGAAGCCTGGCTGGTGGAGCATGGGAAGGCCTATAACGCACTGGGGGAGAAGGAGAAGAGGTTTGAGATCTTTAAAGACAATCTGCGTTTCATCGATGAGCACAACGCAGAGGACCACACGTATAAGTTGGGGTTGAACCGATTTGCTGATTTGAGCAACGAGGAGTACAGGGCCCTGTATTTGGGGACGAAGCCCGATTCAAAGCGCCGGTTTTCACGACCCAAGAGCGATCGTTACCGTTACAGTGAAGGGGAAGAGCTTCCGGATTCTGTTGATTGGAGGGAGAAAGGTGCTGTGGCTCCTGTCAAAGATCAAGGAAGCTGTGGTGAGTGTCTTTTGTTTCATGGGTGTTCTCTTATTTCTCTGACCACCATATAGTTGACTATCAAAAAAACTTTTTTTCGTTGGAGTTCAGATGAATTAGATTATATTTTGATTCAATGAAACAATTGGTTGATCGGGTTCCTCCATGAATTGGGCCACCAAGTGTAAGCTGCAAGATTCAGATGGTCTTAGTCATCCATCTTATTGGGTTCCAATCGGAATCTTATTTTTACCTTTTTGTGATTAAAGAACTATGGGTTACTGTATTTTAACCTGGTTTGAATTTGGTGGAAGATTTTATTTTGGATTCCTGTTTTCAATCCTGACATGATGGATCTATGGAGTGTTTTTTCTTTCTTTCTTTTTTTTTTTTTTTTAAATCTTCATTCACTTCATATGCCTAGATTCAATGTAACATGAGTTGTTTGTCATTAGAGAGATTTTAAAACTGGAATTGAAGATCAACCGCTCTTCTAATTTCATTCATAATTAGGATTTAATCATTGAAATATATAAGGATGATGGGATTGTTGAAATTATAATTTTGTTTTGGGGATGGAGTATTAAATTACTGGCGGTCGGGTGCTAATTTATGTTACCTGTTGATCGTTTGCTGATATCTGCACCCTTTTTCTCATGTTGAATTTGGAATGAATGAAAAGGGAGCTGCTGGGCTTTCTCTACAATTGCTGCTGTGGAAGGGATTAACAAGCTCGTGACTGGTGGTCTGGTCTCCCTCTCCGAGCAAGAGCTGGTAGATTGCGACACCTCTTATAACCAGGGCTGCAATGGAGGCCTCATGGACTATGCCTTTCAATTCATCATCAACAACGGGGGTATTGACACTGAGGAGGATTACCCATACAAGGCCTATGATGGCCGATGCGACCAGTACAGGGTCTGTAGTTGTGAGAGTTTAAGTGATTTTCATCTTCTTATTGTTCTAGCACTTCTTTATCAATGAGTTGAAATAACCCATACCTTATTGTTTGATTTATGCAGAAAAATGCCCGCGTTGTTACTATTGATGGATACGAAGATGTTCCTTTGAATGATGAGAAGGCACTCCAGAAGGCTGTTGCAAACCAACCTATCAGTGTTGCCATTGAAGGTGGTGGCAGAGCTTTCCAACTTTACCAATCGGTAAGCTCTTCCGGTGGTTGTTTAAGAGACTACAAAGAAATTGTGTCTGTTTATTTAAATTTCTATGAATAAGGCTGGCTGTTTTATTTCTCTATTTTAGATTAGGTAGAGTAAAAACTGAGAAACTTTCTTTAGTTGCTGAATGTTGTCTGACTTTCTGACTTAAGCGTAGAGTTCAGTAATTACAAATTTACAAATTTCTTTTGGAGAAACCATTTAGGTCTGAAATTATTGTAGAGATGCTGTGGATGTTGGCCCCCCTTCCACCCAACGGACCAAAAAAAAAAAAAAAAAAAACAACAAGAAGAAAAAATTGTTTACTGGAAAGACATACACAGTCCTTGGGGCTCGATTGTATATTTGCTTATTGGGTTCGTGCAGGTTGCAGTTATTATGTTCTTTTCCGTAACTGTTACAGGTAACAGAAACAGCACTGATCAAGGTCTCGACTATAGGCTCCTACTTCTAATATTAAAATATCAGACTGTATAATGATGAGCTGGTGGCACAGTGGACAGTGCTCACTATTGCAACCTCAAGTTTGTGGATTAGATGAAGTCACCAATAAAAAAGGAGAACAAAAGTGAAAAATCAGAGTTTGTAGGCTTCTATACTTAAAAAAGATAACCATTCCATTGAGAACTGAGCCTTCAGATAGCCATCCATAGCAAAGGAATTTCTGAAGGGGGTGCTTATGAAGCCACCTGACCTAACGCACTAATTAAGCGGCATAGATAAAAGTAATATGATTCTTTGTTTTTGGAATGATAAAAAGCAGTATGATTATCAGTCCAATGATTTAATTAATTCTATTTCGTTTCTTATAGTTTTCTTTATATACTGTTTTCTTGCTTTCTTCGGTATATGTCTGGTACAGGGGTCATCTAATAGCTATAATACTTTCCTCAGATGTTGAATGAAATATTAATGTACTGACTAAAAAAAAGTGTGATCTCTGTATGGGCTTTTGTAATTAGCTTTTCAAGAGAAAGCCTTCTTGTTCCTTCTGCTGATAACCTAGTCAATATTTTCATGTGTACAGTATACACTAGCTCTCTAATTCTGTTACCAACTTGGAAGTTTATTATTAATTCATGTTATTTTCAGGGTGTATTCACTGGGAAATGTGGAACACAGCTGGATCATGGTGTTACAGCTGTGGGGTATGGCTCAGAAAATGGTGTGGATTACTGGATTGTCAAGAATTCGTGGGGCGAGAGCTGGGGAGAAAAGGGTTATGTGAGGATGGAGAGGAACCTTGTGAATACTGCAAGCGGCAAGTGTGGCATCGCCATGGAGGCATCATACCCAATTAAGAAGAGCCAGAACCCACCCAACCCTGGCCCCTCCCCTCCTTCTCCTGTGAAGCCCCCCACTGTTTGTGACAGCTACTACACTTGCCCTGAGAGCAGCACATGCTGCTGCATCTATCAGTTTGGCCGCTACTGCTTCTCTTGGGGATGCTGCCCCCTTGAGTCTGCCACCTGCTGCGATGACCACTACAGTTGCTGTCCACAAGAATACCCTGTCTGCAATGTTCAAGCTGGGACTTGCTTGACTGTAAGAAAGCCATTCTCTTCTATAGTTCTATGGCTATTTCTTTGCTATAAGTGACAACTTACAATGGGGATTGTCAATACTACTTGCGCATGTTTTCGTACCATTTTTACCCCGGGTTATTCATGAAGTGCATGCCACCATATATGTGCCCTGGCTAAAACTCAAGCCTCTTATGCTCTCAGTTGGACCACATGTTGAATGGAGAGATCTTGATTAGTTATTTATGGTACATTTGTGTTGCTTATGTGCAGTGAACTGCCTGATTAGTGCACATGTCTCATGTGCAGTTTTTTTCCCTGATGAGTGGTCTAGATCTTTCCTTGGTGTTGTACTCTGTCTGATGCATGATGCAAATGGGGTTATCAATCTTATCAGAGTCTAGGACCATGCATTTCTTTTATCTCTTACAAGCTATATCCATTTCTGATGTTTGTTTGAACTTCTTTCAGAGCGAGAACAACCCGCTTGGGGTGAAGATGCTGAAGCGCACTCCTGCTAAACCTTATTGGGCTTATCAGAGTGGAGAGAAGAACAATGCTTGAAAGGGGTAAATGATTTGAAGTCCAGTAGAACAAGCAGTAGATGCCAAGAGATAGGTGATAGAAAATGTAGCACAACCACATCTCCTCTCAGGTCCCTGGATGAATTACTGTTGGCTTGGATTATTGTACATAATATTTATATATTTCTGTGTTATATGGATCGACTAAATTGTTATATTAAGATTTACCTCCATTTCCTTTGTAATCCAGTAATTGTTTCCCATTTCCTTCAGCTTCTAATGAATACTGAATTATTTGCGAAAGCTGATATGCACCAGTAGATTCACTGATGGGTCTAGAGCTTGGATAAGTATTCATTCCACTGGAATATGTTCCAGACTGCTGCGATTTGCTATGTTTGGAACCACCATGGCTATCATTTTGGCTCGAAACTGGTTAATTTCTTATGTTACAAATTACAATGTTGATAATAAGTTTATTTGTTTCAGTTTGAATTCAGTTGACTTCATATATTATAGTAGAGAGAGATGTCTATGATCTTGTGGTTGTCAAGTATTACACTGCATGTCCTTCGTCCAAACCACGAGGGTCTCCTGGATGTGTTATTAATTGGACAAACTTGCTATCTGGCTTGCCATGTCCTGGGATTCGACACTCCTAATTACTTTCTCAAATGACTGTTTGATTTTATTGACCAATCGTTATTCCTTGTTCCTGGCACCCCTTCAACCTGTCGCAGCCATTGAAGAATGCTACAATTTTTCATAGTACAGGGTCAAATTTTCAATCAAGTGCAGCACCAAAAAGCACATGAGCCAAGGTGCAGTGGTGTCTCACAGGCGAAACAGGCCCCTCTTGGGTACATCACCAAACCCATTGTTTTCCCTACTTGATCAGTTCTGTTCTTGGGAAGGTGCGTGATCCACCGGAGTGTTTGGCTACAGCGTTGAGCTGCTTGGAGAAGAGACTTTTCCACAAACCTGCTGCACCACCCCAGCGGAGGGGACATGCCTGAATATCTAAATTGTTAAACGTCATGTTTAATGTACTGTGGAGGTCTAAGGTTAACTACTGTTTGGTCATCATGATCATTTTTGTTGACGAGTGAGGCTCCACCTGAAGGGAAGAATTTAAAAGTATTTATGACCTCTTTACTAATGCCATTAGGTTTTGTTAGGAACCGTTAGCGAAGGAAACTTTATATGATATTAGAGTTAACCTTTGCGAGTTTGAATCGTGAGAGAACAACTCTGCCCTAAAAAAAAGCATATCACCAAAAGTGCGCTAACCGATTCCACATAAGGGGAGTGTTGAGGAGTACTAGTTATGCTGCCTCTAATAATGCTTCAAGGTTTTGGTAGGAATGGGTAATAAAACTATTAAGTTCTGTGTTTCCCTCTCCCAGCGAAGGCGAGCTTAATGTGTACAAGTATTTAAAAAAATGGAAAATCAGTTCTGGTAATAATCCTCCCTTCCTAACCTATTGACACAGTCAGATTCCAATGTAGACACCTTCAAGCCAAAACAATCATTTCAACTGTTTTTACTCAACGAGGACATTTACCAGGGGAAAAGCTGCTCAAAGAGGAGAAATTCAAAGAATTGTGATTTGTTGCTCAAGTGGGACGCTTATGCCTTGTGCTGTACACTGCTGAGCCTGTTAGGCCAATCACCGGCCTTGGGCTTGGGCCACTTCTTAGTGGGTGGCCTCAAAAAAAAAAAAAAAAGTGCTTATTGATTTCGTCAACCGGGGAAGGATTAGTAGGGCGCTCATAACGAAGCAATGGCATTCCAATTCTCTTAAGTTCCAGATTCCACATATAAAATTAATGAATGAGAACGTAGAATAACTATGCTGAACTGAAGGCAAACTGAAGGAGAAAGAACATGGCTGTGCTGCTTATTTTAAGGTTAGAATCCACTTCACACCATTCTATATATAACAATACCTATACATAATATAGAACAATGCCCCTCTCAGCCAATCAGATGAGTCCCAACTTTGAAAATTCAAAACTGCTGCCAGATGCTAGTGTTTTAGTGGCAATATCTAAAATTTTATTCTAATACGCATAGGCAGGGATTCTTTCAATACAAACATTAAAATTAATCGTATGTGGCAGGGCCCACCTTATTAGATAGCTCAAAAAGGCCTTGTTCTGTTTTTCGGGTCTGCCTCTGCTGATCATAATATCCAAATCTGGTCATGAAGCTAAATGCAGATTTCATATGTAGGATTGGGTTTTATAGTTCAGATTCTGTCAAATTGCAGACAGAAACTGAATCTGAACCTAATTTGGAGTTCTCTGGAGAGGCATTGGATTCCATGATAAATTGACGCACCGTAAAACCCAACCCAAGTACAAGATAAATTGCCCAATTACCCACCCCCAAAGTGTTAAACAAATTGAACAATATAGAGCCTTGATGGAAGTGCTGTGGAAAGTCCTTTAATTTTGGGCCCTTCCACATCTTCTTAAACAGAGGGTTCATGTATTTGATTAGAGTCCTCTGACCCATTACTAAGAATTTTTGACTTGAGTAGAGCCCACTTATTAAAAATTAAAGTGTTAAAATCGACTAGTTATGTTCAAAACATCTCTACCTGATATCATTTACTCATAATAATCCTTGAGTAAATCCTATATCTCCTAGGAATTCAATACGACTGGCCATTAATTTATCGAAATTAATTAAATTTAATGAAAACTATAAAAGAGAAAGTAGGGGAAACCTTGGAGTTTGGTCAACGAGGGGAAAACCTAGTGGTTTACTGTAAAAAAATGAAAAAGACAAGATCTTATTTATAAAACACTCATGAAAAACAGGAGCTTTATGTAAATTTTCCTCTCCCCTCCCCACTTATATATACTGTTACAGGAAATCATCGCCGATCCGTTCTCCGTTCCCATTTCCCGATATTGTAAAAAGAAGAAGCACCACCGGAGCCATCTCTCTCGGACCCACCTCACTTTCTCTCCGAAACCCTAGATTTCAAAACGTAGGTCGAAGAATCCCGCTCAAAGGCGTCTCTTCATTTCAGGTACGCATGAAGAGAATCGAAACCCTATCAAGATCTGAGATTTCTTCAGCGATTTTTCCTCTTTCTAACGAATCCCTCACTGCAGTTTCCTTGTATTGATTTGATTGAATTTAACGGATTCTGCGTTGAATCTTCCATATATGTTTTTTCAATCCTTCTGTGCTGTAATATGTTTGATTGTGCAAGCAATTTGGTTTCTGACATGAAATAGGAATTATTAAGGACTGATCTGTTTCGAATGTGCGGATTTCCTCTATCTTAATAGCAACCCGGGAATTACCTTGTGCGATTTTGCAGGAAATTTATGGGATTCTTTACCTATAGCAGTGATTTGAGTTTGCATGGATGATTTCTGTACGTTATCCATCAGTTTAACCAAAATGGAGCCCCTTTTAGGATAATTGAACCATGTGAAGAGTGCATATTGATGAGAGGATGCACACATGTCAGTGTACCATCAGCAGTACATTGGGCGCTGATCCGATTTCGTAAATTTCCTCAATTCGAGTGGCAGGTTAATAACCTAAGGCGTTCTTTTTATGGATTTTTGCAGAAGGGGACTTGTGTTCCATTGCATGTGGTTGGTGTAAGTTTCCCTAAATATTGGATTAGTGTAAAGAAAAGAAGGGGGGGGGGGGGGTGGGCGTGGTGGGCTTTTCGGAAAATAGAATGATGCAAAGTAGATATATGTGAAAGTATATATGCATGTCAGATTGCCAAGAGTGTTACATTTTATCTGTGTGATGTTCTACGAACATAGGTGTTTGCATGATTCTGTGCATTCCAGATTTGGCCTGCAATAATATTATTATCAATTCTGAAGTTTGATATCAGAAGCATGTTTTTGATCATGGATCAGGAATATTAATAATAATATTATTGAACTCTATATTGAACACCAGCTTGATTTAATTCAAATTACAACTATTTCGTACAACTTCCCGCGTGTTGTTTTATATACATAAAGTGATTGCATTGGTCTGTTGCAGCTGTATGGTCTAGTGTACTAATACCATTCGATGTGAATCGTTCTTCTATGTGTATATACGTATGAAGATCTTAAAACTAGATGCATAGGTCTTATATGCATTTCATTTTTGAGATGACTCCGAATGAAGCAAACAGCCATTTGTGGTGGGGGATAGCCATGAGTTGTTTTTTGATGGTTTCATCACTGACTGTCCTTCAAATAATTTTCCTTTCTTTTTTTTTTTTTGGGAAGTTTGATTATTCAAGAAACCTTTATTATTATTATTATATTTTTTGGGGGGTTGGGGGGGTGTGTTTTAGTGGCCCTCTGGCTGGCAAGCTGTAGAACAACAGCTCCCAAGTGCACCTGATAAGACCTCTTCTGCGGAGCCTGCGTGCCTATTGCCTAATCAAAACCGTTTGCTGTTTTGTAGTGGCCTTGGTTGGACTTTTCATAAATAGTTCACTTGGAGATGGTGGAGTTAGCTTCATATGCCTGTGCTCCACATATCATCGATCAACTAACTCAGCCATGTTGCTTATGTTAATTTACTTATATATGAGAAGGTTTTTAAAGGTGGATCCACCTGACCAATTGGCAAGATTCTTGTTTATCTTTTGAAATTCTTTTAGTGAACTGCCTTCTTTGGATGAACATTATCATCTTGCTTGGGACTATACCACCTTAGGCAGTGTTTTTTTTTTTTTTTTTTTTTTTTGGTTTGGTGGTCAGTAACAATAGGGTTATATCAATTATTGAAAAGGTACGAACAACTTACGAGACAGAGAACAAGAACTGGAATATAGGTATGAGAGCCTTATACCTGACACCCAATACAACGAAATAAGAGAAGCGTTCAATGCACAAACCCTACCAACCCCTGTTTGGCTAGCGCATCTGCCATGTCATTAGTGAATCCTCTAATTTGACAAAAAACTAGATGAGTAGATGTTGATAGGAACTTGATCTCATTGAAGTGGAATTGAAATTGCCTATGCTTTGACTTGTGCTGGGCAGTTTTCCTGCCATCGAATTTTTCAAAGATGTAAAAAGGCAGAGGCATAGCTTAATTATACATAATGCTCTCTGTACATCTATGTACACATGCATGCACATTTTCTCTACTTCTTTTTAGTTGATTATAATGGCGGAAAAGGTTTAGTCAGTGGTCACTGGAAATGCCATTCTCAATGACTGCAGTCCATAGGCAGAAAGAAATGCCCCAAATCTGAGAGCTGAAAGCGATGGGCGCGATGGTCCATGTTTCCCTATTTTAGTAGCAATGAAGTGGCATCTATAGCCGACCCCAACATGGTTGGGATAAGGCTTTGATGATGATGATGATGATGAATGAAGTGGCATCTATGAGTGCTACAACTTGCTACTGAAGTGGGCCTTTTGTCATGAACTAGTTATATTTACCAGCAAACGTTAAAAAAAAAAAGTTCACTACTGTCTCTCTAGGCATCAAGGCTCTGCTAAATATAACAAATTTCTTTTGCAGACCTCATCCAAAAGGACCAAAACGGGCATCCTACTTTGTGGTACATGCTGCATGGTTGGTACCAGGACCTTCATACATCTGTCAGCACGTCTGGGATCAAGGTAGCAGTATGAAGTCAGAGTCTGCTGATTCATCCTCTTCGCCCCCTGTTACTGCTACAAATCTTCAGGATTCTACTGTTTCTAGAGAAGATAATTCTGTACACGATACACCTTCTATATTATCTGCTTCGGGTATATCCTCATGGGCCAGAAATCTCAAAATTCCACAACCACTATCACAAGAGAATTCTCCATCTGGAAATTCAGGCAAGTCAACATTTGCACGTTTCACCAGTGGTTTTGGGCTACGCTTATCTCCAAAATCTCCTCTGCAAGACGAGAATGCAACTGCTGAGAGTATCTCGCCGGCGGCACAATCTGGTGTTCTTGGGTCCTTTACCAAAGGATTAGTGGATTCTTCTAAAAGTGCTGTGAAGGCTGTGCAAGTTAAGGCTCGTCATATGGTTTCTCAGAACAAACGAAGATACCAGGTAGCTTGATGATGATTCTATTGATGTGAACATTTTATTTTATTATCTACTAGGTTGTGGTGAATCATTTTACTCATTTATGTTCAGGGTCACCACTTGCTAGGGAACTTGTTAAAAGCATGTGATTGATGGCTTTTCATTTGCTGTGCAGTGTTTTATCTTTTTACTTTTGAACCATTGATGTTGACATTTCTTGGTTAATTAGCACTAGCTTCTGTTTATTGTGATTAGCTAATATTAATTCATGCTTTTGCTAATAAATGAAAACTGCTTATATAAAGATAGAATTTCATTAGGGTCTCCGTTTACTACATTTTTATACCAGCAGTGGCTCCCTCAATGTGAATACACAATTCCAAACTCCAAGCATATTTTCTGATCAAGAGCTTATTATACCAGTTATCAGTAGTAGGGTCTCCTATGCGGTGTAGATAACTTCCTTCTATGAAAAAAATATATCTGAGCTGCTTCAGAATATTAACTTTCTGCAGGACCATGTACCATCATCAGCTCTCTATGCTTGAGCATGGTAAGAATTAGATTTGCTGAACTTTGTTATTAAAAGAAAAAAAGAAATAGATTTGCTGAACTTTGACTCACTTGAACGTGTTACTGATCAATGAGTCGTAAAAAAGAAAATAAAAAATAAAAAAAGTGATCTGTGAGCTACACATTATTTTTAGGACAATGATGAGGATGATTCTTACCCATCCATTATTTTTCACATTTACATCTGTATGAGAGAGATGACTATTAATGATGATGACAGCAACAACTTAGATTCGACTAGTGTACTTCAATTTTACTACATCCTGTTAATGCATTGCTTTTTATTTGTAGTACATTCTGACAGGTTGGTCATCATGATGTAACTAAGGTTTGTGATTGTCACTATTCAGGAAGGTGGATTTGATTTGGATATGACCTATATCACAGAGAATGTTATTGCTATGGGATTCCCTGCTGGTGATATGAGCTCTGGATTTTTTGGATATGTTGAGGTGAGCGACTAATAACTTCACTTGATATTGAAACTATGAGTCTCAGGATATCACTAAGATAGTCTGACATGTTTTGCAGGGCTTCTACCGAAACCATATGGAAGAAGTGATCAAGTTTTTTGAAACTCATCACAGGGTAATTGTGTTTTAACTTTCCAGGGAAAAAAACTAAATGGGGAAGTCACATTCTCCATTCTATCTGAATTGGAGAGTCACATATGATTTTCTACAAGCAACTTTGGTAGAAGCATTCTTGTTTGAGAAGCTTTTTGGAAAATGAACATTTGAAGATGAATTTGATAGGAAATGAAAAGACGTGTTTTTCATTCATGTAAAAACGTCAAGTGAATTTTCTTGGCTCGAGAGAGATCCTTGAAACTGTAAAGAGGATATCTAATTGGGTCTGGGTTTGGGTCCTTAATTGGGCCTGGTCATGGACCCATGATTGGATAGCTCATTCATAATTTAAAATGTTGTTTCTATAGATAAGGATCTGTAACGATACGTATCTTTTCCAATATATTGTTATCTCCTAAATAATTATGATTAGGTTTGTTTCCAACATAAGTGTTAGTCCTAAAGAGTAAAGAGGACTCTTGTAATCATATATTCATTGTGAAAGAGAAGGCTGTGTGATGCTAGAAACACAACTCTTATTTCCGTTTCTACCATCGCTTTTTTTTTTTCTATACCTATTTCAAATTCTGATCAATTGCTCTTTGGATTCTCCTTTAGATTTGTCAATCCCTCTGGCATACCTTGCTACAAATCTCTTTTAACCTCTCCCTGTGTATCAGTGACACTAGATAAACCTATCTTTAAATGCATGGACTTAAAAAACATTTCTGGGTTAGCCTGTGATAGATTTCTGATATTATCTGTCACTTGCCCCACCTCTACTCCCACCTCACAACCCTAAAAACCAACACACATGCCTATTTCATGGTGCATTCCCCCATTGTGCATATCCCATTTCTTATTCTGTTTCTCTTTGCATAACAACTGAATTAGTTAGGCAAGTGTTAGAAGGATGAGAATGGAGATGATATATATATATATATATATATAATTCTCCTTTAACAAGGACCTGATTAGTCAAATATATCTCATTAATTGCTTCACTAGTTGGAATTTAGGACCAATGCTGAGATTCACACATGATGAAGGTGAATTTTTAATGTGTTACTATTAAGTCCATGACTAATATCCATATAAATTGTTTACTAAATGAGTTGATAACCATCTTTTGTTTGCAGGGTAAATACAAAGTTTACAATCTTTGTTTGGAGAGACTGTATGATGCATCACTATTTGAGGGGAAGGTGTGTTTTCTTTTACCTTAATAATTTTTCAAGCTATGTTGTTATTTACCTTTCTAAGCTTTTTGATTTCTTGTCATGACATTAAAATATCACACTGAAGTAAATTTGTTTGTTATGACATTGTTTTTGTAACAAAAGATGAACTAAACATCAAAAGGCATTCAGATATTTAGTTTATGTGGCCAAACTTACAATAATCTTTAAATTTGTTCACGTGATTTCTTGATTTTCTTTTTTTTTTTTTTTTTGAAATGGTAACTATCATTGATAGTGCCTAAACAGTATGAAGAGCTATATTGATGAACGAACAAAAGCAAAAGTAAAAAGAAAGAAGAAATCCAAAACCACAAGAGATAGGGAAAAAAAAAGCACCAAGATCACTCAAACAGACCTACCTGAGAGGAAAAATACAATCAAAGGAGGGACCAAATGATGCAGCAACCACTGCCCTCCAGTTGTGCACAATCATATCAATGGTGGTGCCATGAAATGAATCTCAATTTGGGGAAGGAATGCCAGCCAAGAGGCAACATTGAATCTCAATTTTTCTGCCAAGGATTCCACATCTAAAGCTTTATCATCAAAGCAATGAGAATTCCTCTCTTTCCAAATTGTCCACAAAACTCCTACGAAAGAGGGTTTCCACACCATCTTGCCTTTGCCCTAATAAAATGTCAGCTTGCCAGCTTTGAAAAGCCCTAAGATAGTATGGTGAAGGACCCAACTGCAATCAAACCAACTGAGCACTTTGTTCCAGAGAACCTGAGCAATTTTGCATCCCAAAAGAAGGTGATCCATGGTTTCTTTGTCAGCCAGGCCCATGGGGCAGGCATTAACCGGATTTCAATCTCTACAATGTAGGTTTTCAATAGCGAGGATCCTTCCAAGGGCTAACCAAGAGAAAGCTAACACTCTAGGAGGCGCCTTCATTTTCCATAATCTGTGGACTGGGTTAGAGGTAGAAGGACCCCCAACAATTGCCGAAAAGAAAGAGGCATAGGAGAATCTGCCTTCTTGAGAAGCCATCCAAATCCTACTTTGGTACTAAAGGTCATTGCCTAGTTATTAAAGTTCGGAATTGTCTGAATTATAAGAGACCATGATGAAGTATTGACCTCATTGGCCACATGCGTTGGCCCAATTAGATTTAGGATTTTTTATTTTAGTAATTATATGTCATTAGATTGCTAATTTTATTTAATGAGTTGTAATTAGGATTTAGTTTCCCTTATTATCTAGTTTCCTAGTTTAATAAGGTTTCTTAGGCTCTAAGTTATCTATTCTTATTTATATGGCATTGTAAGAACAATTATTGAGACTTAATTGATTAATAGAATTGTGGGTTTATCCCTGGAGGTGCATTCTTGTGTGTTTGAAGTCTTTTGACGAATTGAAGTGTCCTTGGACATGTGTTTTGGTACTCTACGTAGCCCTAACTCTACGACCTACATCTGCTTGGTATCAAAGCAAAGATCCGCCGTCGCTCCGATCACCCTCTGGTCACCAATCAGAGCCTATCAATCCATCCCACCTATTCCCTCGTCCAATCTCCACCCTCCTCATTGCCAACTTCTTGTTTCCACCCCAAAACCTACATCTGCACACCGAGCCTAGAATCCAAATCCTTGAAATCCATCCCCATCCCGCTGCCACCCCTAAACCCCTAGCCTGTTGACCCTCTGCCAGCAGCCCCCATCTCAGTTGGCCGAAACCTATATCTAGAAATAAAATCCCAACCCATTGAAACCCCAATTGTCCCCCCCCCCCCCCCCCCCCCCCCACAACTTTTCCATGGAAAATCACATCCCAATCCCTTGTTGAGACCCCTAGACATCCAGAACCCACCATCATCATCCAAACCCTATCCACTAGATTACATCAACCAATCATAGCCAAAAAAAGGAAAACACCACATCCCAGCTTTATCGGCATTATCCCAACCGAACTGAAACCCAACTCCATCCCTCGAAACCCCATCGCACCAAACCCTAGCTTTCATCGACCACCACCCCAAAACTCTCTTCCCATCACGCTAAGCCTTCCCCACTACCCTCGACAACTCCTCATACCTACCTTGCTGATACTAGAAGGAAAAAGAAAGAAAGAAAGAAAGAATAAAAAGAAGAAGAAAGGAAGTCACATCGAAGAAGAAAGAGGGCGTCCCTGATTTTTTGGAGAAACTGCAGTCATCGCCATCACCGCAGTTGTCACAAATGGTCGCTCTTGCCTGCACACCGTACGCCTGCTGCATCTCCATCGTCACCATTGAGTCAATCTCCCCATTGCCTTCCCTTCCTCTTTAGTTTCTTCGTTACAAATAAATGGGAAGCTTCTGCCCTTTCCTATCCTCTCGTCACAAAAAACGAGACAATCAGCAAAAGACTTGGACCTAGTTTCAAGGCAGGTTTGATCTGATTTGGCCCATCTCAATTGCTGCCCAACTTGTTTTGAAGAATCTTGCCCAGCTGACTCATTTGACAACATTTTCTCTAAGAGGCTCAAGTCGTATTGACCCAACTGTTACCCAAAGCCCACCGATAAATCCAACAGCAGCTAGCTTGCCTTACATTAATTGTTAACATTATCACCGGCATCATATCTGCATCAACATATTTCAGTCACAACAGATTTTTAGGATCAAAGGCCAGAATTTATTTCATGATATCGGGTTCATCTAAGGTCTATTCTTTAATCCAAGTTGAAATTCCGTGATACTATAATCTTCAACATACTTCAAAGATGCAACTATGAAGACAAATATGGCTCATGGTATTTTGAAAATCAAGTCTATTTCGATTATGTTTTAATTTGAAGCCAGGAGACATGTTTGCTCTTGATTATGGTGATGTGTTTTCATGGCTTCAAGACAAGTGTAGATTCGAAGATGAAGAAGAACATGACTTGATTAGCTTCATCATAAGCTTAAAACCGGAAATAGTGAAGAAAATAAATGATTGCAAGAACATCAATGAAGCTTATTGGGAAGCAATTTATGTGAAATGGATGCTTAAAGGGTATCATTTGGTGAAAGTTATGCCTCAGGTAAAAGAGTCACCACAAATAATGGAAGACTATGTTGAGGAACCAGTGACAGAGGATATGCAGTCTGAGAAGCTAGAGCAAGACATAAAAGATTCTACATTTACACTTGACCTCAAAATATCTCTCATGAGCAATGATAATCAAGAAGTGCTAACATCGAGACAAAGTACAAGTTGTTGAAATTGCCCCCAGCAATTCTCGCATTCATGTTGTCTTCGGGGACCAACAATGGAAACTGGGAGATGAAGACTGGCTAGTCAAAAATTGTGATTTGATGATGCAAATTCCACATATGATTATCCAAAAGTTCGATTTCATAGCCACTAAACATCCGGCCATCAAAAGCAATTATATATGAAGTTGTACACAGAACTTGCAGACCAACCAGCAAAGCAAAAGTTTATTTGATTGATCTTCGATCTAGGTGGACATTTATCGAACTCGCGGTAGAGTTCTTTCTAAGCTGGGGAGAATGATGCAGTATTGACCTCATTTGCATTGGGCCCAAGTAGATTTAGGATTTTTTATTTTAGTAATTATATGTCATTAGATTGCTAATTTTATTTAATGAATTGTAATTAGGATTTATTTTCCCATATTATTTAGTTTACTAGTTTAATAAAGTTTCTTAGGCTCTAAGTTATCTATTCTTATTTATAAGGCTTTGTAAAGAACAATTATTGAGACTTGATTGATTAATAGAATTGTGGGTTTTATCTTTGGAGGTACATCCTCGTATATTTCAAGTCTTTTGACAATTCCAAGTGTCTTTGGACACATGCTTCGGCGCCCTACGCAGCCCTAACTGTAGGGCCTACATCAGTTTGATACCAAACTGATGCAGGCCCTAGGGTTAGGGCTTGCATAGGGGTGGGGTTTTGGTTGTGAAGAGGGTTTCGGGGGTCTGACGGAGGTTGGGGTTGGGTAATGTGAGGGAGGGTTGTGAAAGGCTGGTTGGCAGTGGGGTTGAGGGCAGTGACTGATGATGGTGTTTTTTTTTTTTTTTGGGTAATGAGTATGGCCTACGATGGTGAAGGTGGTGAAGACGGATTGAGGTGAGGCGGAATGGATGGATAGGGGTAATCACGCCGTTCAATCGAGTGATCGTTTGGCTTTGAATTCAAACTGATGCAAGCCCTAACCCTAGGGCCTGGATCAGACCAACCTTAGAATTTACCTTGGACTGTTACTAGGGAATGCCATATGCATTTGTATCAGTCATAGTTAAAACTAATTAAACTTCTAATGGCACTTACTGCCAAAGAGAGATCCATATGCGAAGTAGTTGGTCATGGACGAATCCAAACCATATCTAAAATTACATGATAGCATTTTGTATGTGGTTTTGATATGTAAATGTAGTTTACTTATTTTTGTACGATTCAATTGATTCAACAATTTAGAAATGAGCGTTTACCATTAACACATTATCTGTTATAATTTCATGAAAAATTTATTTAACTAAATATACTTGGTGAATCAACAAGAAGGGAGATCTTTAAAGCAAATCAAAATTCCTTGAAACAGCCAAATGATACAATCCATATACTGAGACGGTCATGTATATATCTTTTTGTACTCTCCTTTTTAATCTCTCGAGAAAAAAATCCTGCCATTCATATATATGAAAGTAGTAGCTTTAGTAATATGGAAGTTTGTATTTTGTCTCTGATCTTGACATTTGATTAGACTGTTTGGTCAAACTGGAGTTTCTGTTTAGTTGTTTGACATTTGAGTTGCCATGGTAAAGTCTATTACCAGTTTACCACATCTCTGTTTGCATTTGATGTGTCTTGCTGAACTACAGGTGCTTTTTTCATCTCTATATACAATCCATGTACTGAGCCTCTTATATTTATGTATTTATGTATGTATTTTGTACTCTTCTTTGTCATCTCTTGAGAAAAAAACTCTGCCAATCATCTATATAGAAAGTAGCAGCTATAAAAATATGGAAGTTCGTATTTTGTCTCTGTTCTTGACATTTCATTAGACTGCTTGGTCAAACTGAAGTTTCTGTTTAGTTGTTTGATGTTTGAGTTGCCATGGAAAAGTCTACTACCACATCTCTGTTTACGTTTGATGTGTCTTACTGAACTACAGGTGGCTTGTTTCCCGTTTGATGATCATAATTGTCCTCCTATTCAACTTATAACCTCATTTTGTCAAAGTGCATACTCATGGTTGAAGGAGGATATCGAAAATGTGGTTGTTGTTCATTGCAAAGCTGGTATGGCCAGGACAGGTTTAATGATTTCTAGCCTTCTTCTGTTCCTCAAGGTGAGATTATGACTTAACGCCTCGGAAGTATATATTAATGCAATGGATGAATGATTATAATTTATTTATTTATATAAAAATCTGAACTATGATAACTTTATAGGCTCAACCTTATCTATTTTCTTTTGAACTGAATGTCTGTTTGTATCACTATGCAGTTCTTTCCAACAGCTGAGGAGTCCATTGAGTATTACAATCAGAAAAGATGTGTTGATGGAAAGGGGCTTGTGCTACCAAGTCAAATTGTCAGTCTGATCCTTGCTATGCAGTGATCTCTTTTAAGATGCTTGCCTTTACACTTCTCTCATATTCTCTTTTTTTTCCCCCGTTTCCTAGAGGTATGTCAAGTATTTTGAACGCATCTTAACATATTTCAATGGCGAGAATCAGCCTGGGCGCAGGTACTTTTGTTGTTTGCTTACTTTTTCCAGTAGTGTTAAAATCATATATCAAAAGCGAGGTAAGATATGTCGTAGTTCTTTTTTGAATTTGTTTTTCTGGCAACTGCACAACATTTCTAACATTTTCCTTTTATCTAGGTGCATGCTTAGGGGATTTCGCCTCCATAGGTGCCCTTACTGGATTAGGCCCTCCATTACTGTCTCTAATCATAATGGTATTCTTCAATCTTCATTGTGCACACATTTTTATGCTGAGTAATTTATGATGCAAAAAAAGGTGGTTTAACTTGCTTGTCTCATGGACACATTCTTACTAAAACGGTCACTTTTCATTGCTTTTGGTTCTTAATTGTTGCATTAGTGTTTCAATAGTGCTTATTTATGATGTTTGTTAAAACATTGATTTCTGTCATCCATCATCTTGGATTAAATTGTTTCAATTTTTTTTATTTTTTATTTTTTATTTTTATATTTGCTACTTGGGGAGGACCCTCACCCCGACCCCTCTCGACGTCCAACGCCAAATATGTCCATAACCAGCAAAGCAACGACCCGGGACAGCAAACACGCCTCAATGTCCATAACTAGTTGAGCTGCAGCTTAGGACAACTTTAATTTTGTTTATGATTATAGTAGCTAGTAGTGTCAGAATCCTGAGATTCATATCTTGAATCCCAAGTAAAATGATCGGTATCTAAGCCATCAATCTCATTTCCTAGTGAATCTTAAGATTCAAGTGTGAATATGACTATTCGAAACTTGTTTAATTGAATTTTATGATGCAAGTGATTTGGTTGAATGGGAATAGTCTCAAGGTTAATATTTGCAATTAATCCGGATTGTTCACTCACCTTTAGTGTGAATCTGTCTATTTCCTTGTTGAATGTTATTTCGCATCAATTATCTGCAAATCCTAAGTTGTTTTCCTTTGCTTCCTTCTAGTTTATCTTCTATTTGTGTTACTTGAGTACTTGAGATGAGAGAGTGATGCAGGACCCTAGGCTTAGGCGATGCAGGCTAGATCCATGATTGGCCAGCCTATTGGACCTAAGACCAATAAAGCCTAGTAGAGTTGAGTATATTCTATTATTAGTAGTTGCTTTAGTTGTTTTTTTTAATATCTGGCAAGTTCAGTTATGTTTGGTTTAGAACGTCTTATTTGATTGGAATTAGTTGTTTCATTTATTAGATAATATCTTACTTATAAATAAAGATGTAATCTCTTTATGAGATATAGACATTGATATTGAATAAGAATTTGAGTTTGGTTTAGTTGAGAGAGTTTTGTTTGTCTTTGGTGAGGAACCTAGATATCCTATCCTTAAGCCTTTTGGCTTGGAGATTAGCTCGTTGGCTATTCTTCTTCCTTGCGCTGCTTCAATTGGTATCCGAGCATAGATCCAATTTCAAATCGCTGTCCGGACTGTTTGCCGATTCAAGGTAAAGTTTTCCATCTTGATTCTCCATTCTTTCATCTTCATCACTACCCATCCTCCATCTTCCTTCCGAATCCACCCATCCAAGACGATTGCCAAAACCCCTATTGAGACCCACTCGTCTCCTGCAAGCCACAGCTGCCACCACACCTATCCCAAACCCACAAATTTCATAACCCAGACCAACCGAAGCCCCATCCTGCAACCAATCCCCACTCCCTGACACCACTAGCAACATTCCTGAACCCTACCAGAACTAGTCCCCCCTTCTCCTCTACTTCCTGCAGCCCCAAACGAACCTAACTCCACAACCTGCGGCCCCAAACAAACCCAACTCCACAACCTGCAACCCCAGATGAGCCCAACTCCACAACCCAAAAACCCATATAAACTCTAGGACCCTAAAACCTTTCCCAATGTCAAATCCCTAATCCCTTACCGGACCCATCTCGTGTTCTCAACCCACTTCCAAAACCCTAAGATTCAAAACCCTCACCTCCATCCCTGACTCCTTCGCCGAACCCTAATCCTGATAGCCGAAACCCTAGCCGCAACTCTCCAACAGACCCCAAACCCATACCTCTCAACCCAACCCTGCGACCACCTTTTGACCATCATTTGCCTTCCCAAACCGAGAAAAAAAAAAAAAGAAGAAGTAGCAGAAAAGGAGAATAGAGAAAAAAGGAGGTCATACCTGCGTTGCTATCCACAGATGACCTATTCGCTGCCAGTGCTACATTGACGACCCAGCCACAGCACCCCCCTCTGCCATGTTGGCGCTCAAGACCTCAGCCTCGTCTCCTGCCTTTGACTCTAAGCAACAGACCAAAAAAAAAAAAAAAAGGGTTGAAACTCTCTCTTCTACAAGTCCTCTCGCCAGGCCCAAGAACCCACACACGTGCCAGCTCATTTGTTGGGCTTAAGTTTGGGTTAAGCTCGACCCGTGACTTAGTTTAAAAAAAAAAGAAAAAAAAAAGTAGATGTGTGCCCAGCTGACAGAGAGCCAAGCCCCAAGAAAGCACATATTTTTTGATTGAACACTCTCCTCCATTGCTTACCAATAGGGTGCTATTTTTGCTACCTAAGCTCAAATTCGCAATCCGTCTTCATGTGCATATTTCTATCAATCTGATCACGTCATCAAGTCAGTCCATTTTTTGAAAATTTTTTATTTTTCCATCAAAGTCACTATGCAAATATTTGGACCATTCGATGAATTTCAAAGAATGTTATATGATTATAAATATGGAGATTGGTGTCTTGCAATTAAGGTTTACTTTGAGCAATTCCTCAATCTTAGACAGGCAGATTTGACAGTTTATGAATATTTGATCTAATTTTCAAGACTGCACCAAGTTTGTGACTTTGAGCAAAATGAGCTGCATGATTTGACTTGCTTTATCAAAGGTTTGAAGCCAGATATTCTGGAGAAGATGAAGCCTTGCAACAATGTTCATGAAGCATATGAGGAAGCAATTCATGTTGAGCATATGCTTCAACGGTCCCACTTGCAACAAGTTAAACCTGAGAAAGAACATTCTCCATAACGAATGAGAGATCAGCTGATGGAAACAAATTTTGCAGGAGAAGATACTTACACCCTTGTCATTCGCAGACTTCTTACCACCAATGAAAGGGAGGACAAAGAGTAGAAGCAGACTATGATATTCAGGAGTCGAGTAAGGTGTGAAGACAGGTTAGCCAATCTAGTTATTGATCATGAAAGTAATATCAATTTTGTGGCACAAGATGTTATTGACAGACTCAATTGGCTTACAGAGACTCTCTCAAAGCCTTACAAAGTTGCGTGGTCTAATGCTTCTATCATTACTGTAACTCACAGATATCTCTTATCTTTCAAGATTGGTGTATATGAAGACAAAATTTGATGTGATGTAATTCCCATGAATATCACTCATATTCTTTTAGGACACCCATGGCTTCTTGATTGAAAAGTGCAATATGACGAAGAGAAGAATATCTATTCTTTCTCTTGGAAAGGATGATATGTTGACCTTGTTCCATTACAACCATCAACCTCTTCATCGACCTCATCACTATCAATTAAAGAGTCAAAAGATGAACACAAAGAAGAAACAAATTCAAATGGTAATGTTGACAAGCCCGTTCAATGACAAAATGCTCTCATGACAACTTCCAGTAAGGAGCAAGAGATAAAGCAAGATGATGTACCAGCAGATAGTAATCATCCAATGGATTTGATTGCCACATCGGGCGACAAATCAATTGCCCAGTAGTTTCGCAAAAAGATGTGTCCACATTGATTGACGTTCACCATATTGATTTCATCTTCAGAGATAAACCAATGTCAATCAACAATTATGTTATCCTGCTACAGAGTCTACTATTAAAGCATATAATGGTCAGATGATATCGTCAAAATACAAGAAGCCATCAAACGATGCATTGCCTCCAATCTACTTCTGAGTGGAATAGAAGATTCAATCCTACTTTCAAGGCATATCCTCAACATGAAGCTCAATCAGCGATACGGAAGTTTGTTCGAATAATATTTGACCTAGGTGGATATTTACTGAACTCGAGGATGAGTTTTCCTCCAAGCGGAGGAGTACTGATGCAAGCCAGATCCATGATTGGCCAACCTATTGGACCTAAGACCAATAAGGCCCAGTAGAGTAGATTCTATTATTAGTAGTTGCTTTAGTTGCTTTCTTAATATTTGGCAAGTCTAGTTATGTTTAGTTTAGGACTTCTTATTTAATTGGAATTAGTTGTTTTCTTTATTAGATAACATCTTAGTTATAAATAAAGATGTAATCTCTTTATGAGACATAGACATTGATATTGAATAAGAATTTGAGTTTGTTTCAGTTGAGAGAGTTTTGTTTGCCTTTGGTGAGGAACCTAGACATCCAATCCTTAAGCCTTTTGGCTTGGAGATTAGCCCGTTGGCTATTCTTCTTTCTTGCGCTGCTTCATTAGGGTTTGCATGGAAAGTGCCGATGCATGATAAAGGTCTCTGCAATCACACGAGGACGCACCTCATAGGAACCCAAAATCCACCATAAATATTATTAAACTTTTGCACTACCATCCATTCTCTACAATGCTCATATAAAGAAGAGGGAAAACTCGGTGACTAATACTTTTGATTAAACTAGGAAACTAAGCAAATTAGAAGCTATCTTAGAAACTATAGAGAATTTGTGTCTTACTTTTATTTCTCTAATTAGTTGTCATTACTTTCTCCGGGAAATTCAGCAGTGCCAAAATCCACTGATCTTCTTCCTCTGTTTTTGCTTTGGTCAGTTCTGCTTTTTGCAGATATCTTTTTTTTTTTTTTCTTTAGAGAACTCAAACACCTTCTTCCTTGATCTGCATAATCCAACCAAATTGGACCCTTCTACCTTCGGTTTCTGTATAGAAAGCAATAGAAGTCAATAAGTCATCATCTTTAGATCTTCTAAGTAGCAGGAAATAGCTGATTCTCTCTCCTCTGCATCCACATGAGGAGAAGAGAGATTCTCTCTTTCCTCTTCTAAGTAGCAGGAAATAGCTGATCCTCTCTCTCCTCTGCATACACATGAAGAGAAGAGAGATCCTCTCTTCAAGATCTATCCTGCCATACTCCACATTTTGTCTAAATTGATGCACGGGGAACATGAACCCATTTTGATACCAACTGATGTAGGGCCCTAGGGTTAGCGTTTGCAAGAAAATTGCTGAAGCATAATAAGGGGATATTTGATAATTTCACCTAGTAAAGTTGAAGCAATCTGTCATTTCAAGACACAATAAACTAAAAGAGTCAAATCAAAATACTACATTTCAAAAAACTTCTTCTACCTTTTTACACCAAAAAATTAAAAAGCTACTTTTTCATCCCACAAACTAACAAAAAATATTCACTTTTAAAACAAAAAAGTCAGAAAGTTACATTCTCTCTTCACTAAATGACAAAATCTCATCATGGGATTGATTTAACCCCTCTCTTTTTTTATCTTTTGAAATGACCATTCACCTTACTTCATTCTACCAGTTCACTTAACGAACAGGCCCTAAAGGTCTCCATTAGAGACTATCACACAAGGACACACCTCAAAGGAACCCAAAATCCACCACAAATATTATTAAACTTCTGAAATGCCATCCAGTCTATACAATGCTCATATAAATACGGAGGAAAACTTACTAAAACTTCTAATCAAACTAGGAAATTGAGCAAATTAGAAACTATCGTAATTACAACTCATTAAATAAAATTAGAAAGGAATGACAACTAATTAGAGAAATAAAAATAAGACAAAGTTCTCTAAACTTTCTTGGATCCAATACGTGGGCCATGTGTCTCCTTGCAACAGCTCATCAGCTTTGCATCGGGGAGAGAGAGAGAGAGAGAGAGAGAGAGAGAGAGAGATGGTTAGCGGAGGGAATAATATAGGACTCTTGTTTAATTGCATCTAGAAGTCTTCGTTCTATTGGTAAGTCCTCTCCTTAGTCTTTATTGAATTGGAACTCCTAGTGGTTAATGCCAATTTCAGTTATACTCCAACGCAACTCCTGTTGGAGTTGTGACTATCAGTTACTAAGGGTTTACTTCCTACAAGAATTAAGAATCCTACTTCATCCTTCCTAATATTTTTCCTAGTCCAGTGCCCTTTATCAATTGGGTCTCCCAGTCTGACTCTAGTAGGCAATAGTACATTGGTTACCAACTCAAGACAGCCATTGCTAGAGACAGCCAATGCTTGGCCATCCCATACTTATGGGTCCCACATGTACCCCACATTGTTTAAATTAAAATTTTAATACTGACTGCTCATGGACACCCATTGATAGTTAATTAACTTGATTAATCACTAATTAATCATAATTAGGCCCCAATTAAGCTTGCCAAAATTCCCACACTATTATTATTATTATTATTATTAATAAATCACAATAAATCAGTAATATAATTAAATAACATAAAATAGGGTTTTATGGGGTTAGGTCCTTGTACGTTTTAGATAAAAGGAATGTTTAAGAGGTTATATTGACATCATTAAAGACATATGATGGAGTTGTGACTAGCGTGAGAACTATTTGTGGAGAGACGTGTAAGTTTCCACCTCTTATTGGTTTACATTAGGGTAAGCTTTAAGCTCCTATCTTTTTACACTAATTATGTATGTATTAACTGCTCATATTTGAAAGGAGTTACTTTGGTGTATGCTGTTTGCGGATGATAGATATTGCTGGATAAATTGAGAAATGAGGTGAATTTGAAACTTGAGAAACATGGAAGGCTTTTGAATCCAAGCGCTTTAAAATAAGACTTCCTAGGCAAAATATATAAATTGCAACTCTAATGGGGATGCACAAAGAGATGTAACTTCTATGAGAATTAAAGCTCAAGGTATATCATGAAGAGGTTCCTTCTAATACATCTACTTTATAATTTGTAAGGATGGAGACTGGAGACATTGAGGAGGACATTGAACATATGATAAGTGATGGATTATTGAAGTGGAGACTTGCTCTTGGAGTGATTTGTGGCATCTTAACAAGTTTGAAAAGGGAAATTTTATAGGATAGCAATTAGACCAACTAGAACCTATGGAGCATAATGTTTGGCTGATCAAGAAACAGTACATGCAAACTGTTGAAGAATGTTGAGATGGTTGTGTGGTAAAACTAGGGAATATAGAATTATAAATGAGTGCATCCACTAGGGGTAGCATCAGTATGTGATAAATTAAATGAGGGTCGTTGAGATGGTTTGGACATGTTTAATGAAGACTAGCAAAGGTGCAGGTGAGAAAAAGTTCTTTTATGCAGGTTGATAGTCCCCCGAGGGAGAGTGGAGGATGAAGCGGACGTGGATGGAAGTAGTAAGGATAGATTTGAAGAAGTGCAAGCTATATAAGATTTGGTTGAGGAGAGTTTGGCTTGGAGAAATGGAACTCACGTAGTTTTCCCAAACATAGTTAGGACAAGGCTTTGATGATGATGATGATAGTGTTTGAATAATAAAATTCTAAGTAATGTACTTTACTAGGAAACTTAACAAATAAGAATCCTAAGTAAAACTAGTCACGAACTCAGAAAAGGACTGAATAAAGAAAGGAAATAAGGAAAACCAAAGGAGAAAGAGGTTCTGCAACTTCGCCGTTGTGTGAGGTTCGTGCGCATGCTTTGCAAGGTTACCAGCCCTAATGGGCTATTGGTATTTGAGCTGAGTCTGGAGGTCAGTTTGGACCTTTTTTAAGGCACATATGTCTGGTGCCTATCCAGAATCAGATCTGAGTTCAAATCTAGGCTCACTTGTGGTCAGTCCTTTGAATCAATTCAAAGAGCTCCAATAAGGGACTGTCTGTTGAGCAGTCCATAAATTGCACATTTAGGGGATTGTTTTGTGGCCCAATTGATCTTGAGACTTCTTAACCTATGCCCAGGTTTTGCATGTGTGATCAAACTCATCCAACTATGTCAAAAGCGTGACCCACTCCTGGGTCTTCTTTGTCTTCATCAATGGATGCAGGCTGATTCATTTCAATTCGTCATATACTCATCCAACCTTATCCAATGGCTAGGGTTTCAACAACTCTAAATCCCTCAAAACATTAGCTTCCATGATCAGGTGGTTCCCATATTTTGCATGTAGGTCATAGGGTGGACCTTTCAAACACCATACCCCTCCGTGATTTTCATGCACCTAGAGTCCCAGGTGGGACGCACACTGATTTCATGCAAGGAGAAACTGTTTACCACTATTCTGTTTGCACACTATGGTTTCCTACTTTTAATTTTATTTGTCCTAAGGACTAATATGTTTGGGTTCATCAATAAACTAAGTTACTTGTGTATGGACATTTGTATTTGAATCCTAAGTAGAAAAATAGGATTTATGGAGTTAGCAATTGGCATAATATTTACATTAGTTTATTTAAGATGTATATTGTTATATTTAGCTGATCCCAACATTGTTGGGACAAGGCTTTGATGATGATGAAGATGTATATTGTTTTTTTTTCTTATAAATTATATTAAATATAGAAAAATTTAGAAGAAGAAAATTTTCCATATTTTATAATTCTTCCCAAGAAGGGAAAGCTTAAGAATATTTTTTTGATCGATAACTTAATAGTATTGTCAACTAAAAAAAACTTTAAACTTTAAAATAGTGCTGAAAAATCTGGTTGTATCATGAAGAATCTAAGAAGAAGGTTTACGTCAATACATCAAATGTTTTTATTTCAAAGAATTCATTTTATATAAATATATTTTTTTGAAGGGCAACAAAATTTTACTAATGGAGATTGAACAGTAAAGAAAACTATACTGAATCATACCCAACAGAAGCCATCAAACAAGCAAACAAAATCTAAACAGAGGTTTGGAAAGAAACACCTTTGTTGATCATCAAAGATCGGCTTGAGACTCCTTCCTCAGCCAAACAGATCTGTTTCTGAGTTGGTGCTCCTTCTCACATGAAGGAAAGATGTTGTCAGCAGACTAAGCGCATTACACAAATTGATCAGTTTTTCTTTGCATGCATCTGCTGGGGACCAACTACAAAGGATCCAAATACAAGCCTGAAGCCCGCCGAATAGCACAAGACAAATCCCTTTCCGCTATAATGCCCCTGAGATTTAGTTGACAGGCCTCTCGGAGACCAATCCACATAGCTTCCATTTCTGGCTTGTTTACTATGTAGACACCAATTGGACTGGAGAAGGAAAGGATTTCGAGCCGGAGCTTTCTTGAATAAACCCTCCAATGCGTGCAAGGCCTGGATTACCAATGGTTCTACCATCAAAATTGGGCTTACAAATACCTGTGGGGGGAGGGTTCCAGGATGGAAGGGAGAGACAACTTCGGAAACTTGTCATTATACTTGCTAAAATGCTACATTATATCTAGAAATATGGTTCTGGAGTTTATAGTTTTCTGGGACTTCTTAACTTGTGTTGTGTTCTGATCCTAAATGACACCGTTATTGGCCTCACTTTTCTAAGATTTTTTTTAGTGTATGGAAAGCTTTTATGCATGCTTTACACCAATCCTGTCAGATATTTAGAAAGAATTATGATAAGTGTTATTATTTTATTTTTCTACAGGAGTCCTTTTCACAACAAAAAAACATCCAAGGACGAAGGACCTAATGGTAGATCTTCTAACTAACATCTAGTTGTTTAATATATGCGTAATGCGTAATGTTAGGGTGTGGCACTGTGGCTTCATGTATTGAAGTGTTGTTATATATCACATGAATATTGTCCTTATATATATATACATGGGCTTTGATCCTATGAGAACTATTCTCATGCACCTATTGCGAGTACTTTTTATGGGGCCCACTTGTGGGTCCCAGTTGGGGATAGGACCGAGGGGATGGAAGGAACTATGTGTGATCACCCCAAATATCAAGTTTGGCTCCAAATACATATCCCTAAGCCCTTCATTTATAGTCCATAAATTCAATCCGTTCAGATTGGTGTACAATCAATCTAATGGCCTGGTAAATTCGGATTTGACTGAAACTTGGGGCATGTGACTATTTGAAAGGTCCCTATATATTGCAAGGTTTGGATTGGGTGATAAATGAGCCCCACCTAGAGTTCTCACAAAAAAATGGTGAGAACTAGTTCTCATAGGATTATTTTCTTATATATATGTATATATAGAGGAGAAATACTACTATGTATCCTTCCCTCACCATACTTACATATGAAGATTCTTCTTTCTTATAATACCATAAATGACTTTTCCGCTTTTGTGCATGAATCTTTCCAAATATGCATTTGTCCCTCACCACATGGTGAGGGAAGGATGCATACTAGCATTTCCCTTATATATATATATATATTATGGGCGGCTAGTACTTGCCTATTCAATGTAATTTTTTTTTTTTAATTCTATTGGTTTACTAAGCGACTAGCCCAACCAAATGGATGACCGGGATCAACCATGCATTTACGTGTACAGTGACTCAGGTACTGAATGGGTATCATAATGAATTAGAGATATCCTCAGCCTGAATTATGGATATGTTAGATGAAGAATGGGTTCATCAATTTTTTCTTTGCATCATCTCTTGTAGGGTGGGTCTTGTCATTTCAATGAAGTTCTGGATGGAAGCATCTGAATGAATATGAGGAAAGATTGCATAAATTAGGAAAGAAAGACAATTGTTTGGCATGTAATGCATTAATGCATTTCCATTTATAGATCCTTTAACTGCAATGTATAATATGACAGTGGATCTCATGTTAGTACTTATTTTCTGGAAATTTGTTTGCAAATTGATCTTCTCCCCTTTTTTCTTGGGCTCTCTTCCACAGCCTGAAGATTTTTGGTTTAGTGCACCGAGAAAAGGAATAATGGTTTTTGCTTTGCCTGGGGAACCTGGTCTGACTGAGTTGGCTGGTGACTTCAAGATCCATTTTCATGATCGCCAAGGAGATTTCTACTGGTCTGCAACTTGCCCCTCTTGAATTGTTTTAAGCTGGTTATAATGAGTTAATATCAAGTAGCTGCATCCTTTTGAGTTGTTAAGGAAGATTTCTATCTTTGTACTTGACCATCTTTGGGCTTGGGCTTCATGAAATGTGCTAATTTAAGCATCTAAGAGTGTCGAAGGGCAAGCCAAACACTGTAGTCATTGGGCTGGCCTTCCCAGCCTTGGCAGCTCTGGCAGCCACCTGCATTTTTTTATGAATTAATGAAGTCAATATTTCACTTCATCTATCGCAACCATAGTCTAAAATATTGGTCGATACTGCCCATTCCAGTATCAGCCCATACCATGATGATATCACCTTGGGATATCGGTCTTGACTCAGTCTTGGCTCATATCATAAAAAGTTGGGCATTGAATCGCTTTTCTCAGCAGATAATTCTCAAAATATCGGCCAATATATTGGTCACGGCCGTTGATGGTCATCATCATCAAAGCTTTGTTCCAACTATGTCCTCCATTTTGATATTGACCTCTAATTGTTCTTATCTCAAAATTCATGTTGGGGTTGGGACAATTTTACGTTGGCTGTCGTGTTTGGGTTCTTATCTCTAATTGGTCACAGCTGAATTTTTTGTTTTTTTAAGTGCATCCCTGAAAACCCTTCTTCATTCATTCTTCCCCAACTCCCCATCTCACTTTACTCGAGACAGAGAAATGAACTAATTGCATTCAAGTGCTAAAAAATAAAAACAGAGAAGGTATATAATATATAATCTATGAAGCACGGGTATCGGTATGAGTACTTATATGGGTATGGTACGGGTACACCGATACGATAAAATCTTTAAAAATAAGATACAGGTACGGTTGGGGTACATCTATTAAAAAATTATATTGTTAAAAATTTTAATAATGCAATATGTTAATAATTAAAATAGGTTAGAATCCTTAAATGCAACAAGCCAACAATTACTTAATACTATTACAAATTCATCTTAATGAAAAAAAAAAGAAGGGCAACAATAATATTATTTTTTATATTTCATAATTCAGCATTCCTTCCTTCTTCTTCTTCCATCTTTTTGTTTTCATTTTTTTTTCTACCGGAGACGAAGCGGTTGGAGATGAGTTCAGGCTAAAGCCTTTTCCTTTTTAAGTTCATCGAGAAGAGTTAGGGCTAAAGTTAAAAATTACATTTTTAGCTCTTTCAAACTCTTACAAAAGTTTTTACTAAAAAAAACCTCTTACAAAAGTACCTGGCACGTACCCATGTACTTACCCATCTCGTACCAAAAAATGTACCCATACTCATACCCACAAATTCAAAATGTACAGGGTACGTTTGATCGTACCCAGTACGTTTTTTGCCGACCCGTACCCGTATTGGTACGTACCTGGTAGGGGTACGGGTATGTGTACATTTTGGAAGCACCCGTGCCTCATAGTATATAATATATATAAGAGAGAGAGAGAGAGAGACACTCTTTTCTTTCTTTCTTTTTTTGTTTGTCTTTCAGCTTCTCTTTTCTTCTTCTTTTTATCTTTCCTCCCTTATTCTCTTCTAAAATCAATGAAAGGGCGAAATGCCCTTTTTAAAGGGTTTTATTGTTGGTCATGAGGCTTGGATTCACAAAAACTTTGTGGCCTCCACATTGGGCCCACATCCTAATAATCTAGATCACTCAATCAAATCCTCGCCTCAGCTACTTTCAACCAGAATAGGAGCGGGCCCCCTGTTAGAATGACCAATCTAACAGGTGAGCTGCTTCTATTAGAGTTGAAAAATATTTAGTTTATCTGATTGTGGGCTTGCTCCTATTTTGTAGTTGAAAGTATTTAGTCAATTAGCTTGTGGGGCTGCTTCTATTTTAGCATAAAAGAAACATGGGCCATTAAGACAAAATATCTAGATGCATGAAATTCCTTTAATTCCTCATTGCAATCTCTCTAATATATTCAAATGCCACTCACCAATATAGAAATATAATCTTGTGATTTTTATTTTTTTTTTACACTTTACACTATATTGGACTTTGCAGTGGCATTTGATCTTGTAGTAGCAAATATTTACTTTAAAAAGAGAGATAAACATTTAATTACATATAAAAGTAGGAGTAATAGGAGTCAGATAGATTTTTTTTCTAGTTAGAAAATAGGACCGATTGGCTTGTAAAGATTGTAAGGTTATCTCAGGAGAGAGTTTGACTACGCAACATAGGCTCCGAGTTTTAGATATTTGCATTAGAAGTAGAAAGAGAGTGGTAGTAAACAAAATGGACCCTAAAACAAGGTGGAGAGATTTGAAGGGGGAAAGAGCAAATATATTTAAGGACAAAATTATTGAGAAGGGAAAATGGAATATTGAAGGAGAAACTACAGTTATGTGGAATTAAATGGTTAATTGCATTAGGAATGTTGCAAAGGAGGTACTTGGAGAATCAAAAGGGTAGAGACATATTAATAAAGAAGCATGGCGGTGGAGTATGGAGGTTCAGGAAGTTATTCGACAGAAAAAATATTGTTACAAAGTTTGGCAGGGGACTAAGAGTATGGAAAATTTTAAGCTGTATAAGAAGGCAAAGAAAGAAGCTAATAAAGTAGTAAGTAGTGCAAAGTTCAAAGCATACGATGACCTCTAAGAAAGGTGGAAGGAATATTTTAGCAAACTTCTAAATGAAGAACATTTGGGCGATACAAGAGTTAAGGAGGATACTTCATCACAAGAGCATACTTTTCTCCGTAGAATTAGAGAGGTGGAAGTAAATGAAGCATTGAAGCAAATGAAGGTAAGAAAGGCAACAGGCCCAGATGGTATTCTAATAGAGGTATGGAAATGCTTAGGAGAGGTTGGGGTAAGTTGGTTATGTAGACTATTCAATAAGATACTTGTGACAAAGAAAATGCCGGATGAATGGAGAAGAAGCATTGTAGTACCTATATATAAGAATAAAGGAGATATACAAAATTGTACCAACTATCGAGGGATTAAACTTATGAGTCATACTATGAAGTTATGGGAGAGAATAATGGAGCAAAGACTGAGAAAGAAGACCAAGATTTCTGAAAATCAATTTGGTTTTATGCCAGGGAGATCAACTATGGAAGCTATCTTTTCACTTAGGCAATTAATAGAAAAATACCGAGCAAAGAGGAAAAATCTATATATGGTCTTTATCGATTTGGAAAAAGTCTATGATAGGGTACCGAGAAATTTAATTTGGTGGGTCTTAAAAAAAAGGAATGTCCCCATAGGTTACATTGAAAATTTTAAGGATATGTACGAAGGAGCAATAACAAATGTGAGAACCACATGTGGAAAAACAGGTGGATTCCCTGTGACTATAGGTTTACATCAGAGATCAACCTTAAGCCCTTATCTCTTTGCATTAATTATGGATGAGTTGACTGTGCATATTCATGAAGAAGTACCATGGTATATGTTGTTTGCAGATGATATAGTATTAGTGGATGAATCAAGAGAGGGTGTAAATGCAAAGCTTGAGAGATGGTGGGGGGGCATTAGAATCTAGAGGCTTTAAAATAAGTCGTACAAAGACAGAATATATGGATTGCAATTTCAGTGAACATATACAAAGTGTTGAAACTACTGTCAAAATTGAAACCAATGAGATGCCATGTAGAGATTCTTTTCGGTATCTAGGCTCGATGATTAGTAAGGATGGGGAGATTGACAAAGATGTAGAGCATAAGATAAAAGCTGGATAGCTGAAGTGGAGACTAGCTTCGGAAGTGCTTTGTGACAGACGAATGTCAACGAAATTAAAGGGTAAATTTTACAGGACAATTGTTAGACCAGTTATGACATATGGAGCAGAATGTTGGCCAATTAAGAAGATGCATATTCATGAGATGGATGTAGTGGAAATGAGAATGTTTAGATGGATGTGTGGTAAAACTAGGAAAGATAAAATTAGAAATGAGCACTTTCGTGAACATTTAGGGGTAGCACCAATAGTGGATAAGATTAGAGAAATCCATTTAAGATGGTTTGGACATGTTGAGTGTAGGCCAGTAATGGCACCGGTGAGAAAAAGTTTGGATATTTAAGTGGAGGGCCCATCAAGAGGTAAGGGCAAGCCGAAGAAAATATGGATAGAAGTCATTAATTTAGATTTGAAGAAGTTTTACTTATCAAAAGATTTAGCTCAAAATATAACAGAATGGAGAAACAGAATTCATGTAGTCGACCTCAACATGGTTGGGATAAGGCTTTGATGATGATGATGACTAGCATGTGATTGGAGATTCATTCCAGTGCCTTTCATCATTGTACAACTGTGTCTTTCTTGTTGACCTCTCCACAGTTGCCTCTAACATGTATATCTCCTTTTTTTTTTTTTTTTGAACTTTTTCAGTTGGTTGAATACAACGATGATAGAAAACAGAACAGTCTTGAACACATCAGACCTTGATGGCTTTGACAAGGTATGTGAAAAATACAGTATGTAAAAAGTGCTAGATTTTCTCTCGGGCATGCCTAGAAATACTAATCTCAGTTCTTAACATTTGGCGTTTTATTTATCTCAGTGATAGTGTTGGCTTATTATTAGTTTTCACCAGACAACCCATCTTAACATTGTTATCTACTAACTTAATCTTGTTGCAGTCAATGATTTGGTAACTCTATAATTTTCTGTTTCGATGATGCATTAACTATATATTATTTTGTTTATAGTGTTAGGCCTGTCTGTTTGTATGGAATTGTAATCCTAGGAATTCATGGTAAAATGGGTTCCAACAAAGAATTTTTACAGTGGTGATGGTGAAGGATATTAGGTGGAGATGTAGATGGGACATTGAATTTCCTAGAATTTGATTTACTAGGGTAATGGATGGGCATTCATTTTGCATCTCCCCTTAATTTATTTTCCATTGAAGGGAAGATAATTTGATGGCCATTTATGGATCTTCACCCTTGCTTCTCTTTCGTTAGCAACTTCTAGGATTTAGAAATCCTATGATTCAATTCCATGCAAATAAATGGTCTGCAGCTTTACAATTCATTTATACTTTTGGGGTTGAAAAGAGTAGTACATTCAAATTAGCTTGACGTTGTTGCATCAAGAGTAAATAAATGATTCCTCGACATTAAACAGTCTCTAGATAGTAGAATTTAAAGAAATCATTCAAATAAAATTTCTTAGTTGATGCAATATCCATTCAAATGAATCGATTCACATTCCACTATCAGTTACTTTATTTAAAAACCAACAAAAGAAAATGAAAGTTTGCCTTAATCTTCTGCATGTTGCAAATGGAAGCTAAAACAACCGCCAATAAGTCCAAAAATGAAAGAAGTGAAGAGGTAACAGATTTGGTGAGTTAGAGAAAAGGGTTTTCCACGTAATCCAGACTAGCATTTTCAATGAAAAATGGAAAAAGGAAATTAAAAGGTTTTTCAAGCCTACTTGATTCTATTGTAAAATGAAATTTTGAAAATATTCATTTATATGTTTACAATCAGTTCAAGCACTGCAGTTTTTGGAGGACTCAAATTTTGCTTTAGTAGATTTTCTGCTATCGAATGTTTCTATTTCAATTTTCTTTCATTCTACCTTCTCGTCTGCCTTTTTCTTCTGTGCATTGGACTATTATTGAGTCATCAGGATGTGTGCAGAGGAAACTGCCATCCCCTGGATTTCAGGTTGAGGTTGTGTTGGTTGACTATGACTCCCTTCCCTCGAGGCCCAACAGCGGAGCTGCCAGCAAAGAATCAGATGGAAGCTCTGGCACTGTCTCTGCCCCTGCTGCCAGAACTGTATCATCAGAGTCAAATAAAAGTCCAGGAAGTAATGATAAGGATGATGTATTCTCTGACAGCGAGGCAGAAGAAAGTGGATCTTCTAAGATCCGTCATGCTCAAGCAACTGCAAGTGTGGGAGGTCCTGCTGCTTCTGTTGGACCCCAAACAGACACAGTGAAGGAGGAAATGGTGAGCGTAATTCATGGTGTTGAACAAGTTTCACTGAAAAATGAAGGGACAAAACAGAACCCCAGCACCAATGAACTGAAAAATGAGGGTGGCAACGGGGCTGCTTCATTTGAGGTACCTAAATTAGATTCATCTGGGGTTAGTGATTTCAAGGCAATTGCTGCTGATGCTTCTGTTTTCACATTTGGTGATGATGAAGATTACGAAAGCGAGTAACTGTGGTAAGATCGACATTATGGTTGTCAAAATGTGTACATAAAGATTTGTAAGCAATTCAGTTTCATGGAGCTAAAGGCCAAAAAGCTAAAATAATGCTTGATGGGGCTGGGAAGATTGAGTTTCTTGATTCCTTTATTTATCATGATAATTGTGCATTTGGTTGAGAGCCACAACTTCAACCTTCAATTCTGTTGTTTTATTTAGTGCTCCGGTCTGGTTTTGTAGTCTGCAGGTTGCAGCATGGATGTTCCAATTCCAGTCAGTCTCTGGATTGCTATTAGCTGAAGTTTTTGCGGACCGGGAGGTTGAGCTGCTATGTCATTTTACCTTCTGATAGTGTCCTGTAATTAGCTTGGCAACCGGTAATACTAGATCATGGCTACTTTGTATTGTTGAATTGAAAGATGTTAAATTCCATGATTGAATTGTGGTAACTATAATCTCAACTCTTGTCGTCGCCTAATTTGCAGTTTGCGGGACTAGGATTACTAGTGGACCTTTTTGTTTGCTTGTAATATACTTTCTAGGATTTCTAAGAAATGTACTCTGCGAGTGGCGAATGTGAAGATCCGACTAAATAATATTTCCTTCAACATAAAATGAATTAAGGAAGGATGGAGAATAAAAAGACCCCCGTCACCCTAGTAAATGGAATCCTTGGAAATTCAAGGTCAAAGATATTTTCACCATTTATACTTCACCTCTTATCTCTTAAATTATCTTTTGTTGGAATTTATTTAACCTGGAAGTTGTGGGAATTTAATTCTATGCATACAAAGAGGCCTTTAAAGATCCATGAATCCATGAATTTCCTGAAAGACACAGGCAAACAATCATATTGATTCAAACATAAGATGCAAGGGGTCATTTGCCTTTTACTCGTGTTAGGAAAATGAGATTTACATAACTAAATGCTACAAATGCAAACATTACACATGTAAAAAAAACATTATCTTGTATGTTGAAATTAGCATTTTCATGAGTAAATGAGTACATCAAACGGTTGTAGATTTATTTGATTTGATTTGATTTATTTTATTTTTTATAATGAGGAACCCGCCGGTAAAATCCCAGATACACAACACCATCTACTAGCACTGATCGGATAATTTGTTAGACCTTTTAACAATCTCCAGAATCTAGAAGAATTAAGAGATGTAACTAAACATCATTATATTTACAATTAATATAGCTGTCAAGTTCGACTCCCTCCTCTTGCATTATCCGGGTACTATATGTGCGGCTATATATGTACCCTCCAAAGAATAGTCTTTGCTCATCAAAATCAGATAACTCCTAGCCAGAGGCCAAAGGTTCAAACGCTGGGTTGCCAAGGGATATCTTCGATCATAAAAAAAAATAATATATAGGAAAATAATCCTATAAAAGTTAGTCCTCACCACTTTTTTTTATAAGAAGTCTTGGTGGGAATTATCTATCACCCAATCCAAATTTTATAATACACAAGAACTCCCCTAATAATCATATGCCCCAAGTTTTAGTTAAATTCGAATTTACTGGACCATTGAATCGACTTTGCACCAATCAGAATGGACTGAATTTGTAAGCGACGGATGAAGTAATTAGGGACTTATGATTGGGGCTAAATTTGATATTTCGAATGGTCCCACAAAGAACTTTCTATCCCCCTAGTCCCATCTCAAAAGGGATCCACAAGTGGGCCCCATAAAAATTCTCACATTAGATTTGTGAGAAGACTTGTCATTGGATTAAAGCCATATATATAATCCCCCAACTTGTGTGACTGTCGGGGCAGTTCAGATGCAGAATTCTCAAAACTCAACGCATTAGAAGTGTCCAGAAAATATACGATTTGAACCTTGATCCAACTATAGCGGACATCTATCAAGAGATCCGTGCTACAATGATTGTGCAAATTGACCATACTTTCTTTTTAGAAAGTCATAAAAAATTATACACCAACTTTTGTGATATAAAAACTAACAGTATACCTGGATGGAATTGGATGCCCACGTTCTTAAGAGTGAGCTGTAGACAGTTGACATCAGAAAAGGTCAATGGAAATCCATTTTGACAAATTTATTGAACTTGAGTGGCAGTGAAAGTCAACGGTGAAAGCAAGGCATGAAGGAAATCACCTATTTTACGAGGAAAATGGGTTTTACACTAACCGCTATAGGGTTATAATCCGCTGAGGTAAAAATCTAAGCCACCTGTAGGACTGGGATGAATGCTAATTATGGAAAAAAAATCATCTCAACCTAATCATCACAACAATTGATGTAAGGGCTTATTACAGCTTTTTGTAACGAAATTTATTGTAATGGTTTATATAATCTAGATTCGTATAAAATTAGAGTGAGTTTCAATTCATGGTTGATTAGTTAATGAGAAGGGATTGGATTCATCACTGAGTCTCAGTCTCTTTGCAAAAACGAATCTTTAGTTGTGCACACAATCCTAATTTTATTTTGAGCTAAAAAAATCACGTAGACAGTATCTCCCATATTTTCAAATCAGCTGTATCAACGTTCACTGGCCTGTATGGACAACATGTATCAACCGTATTCTCAATACAAATATGCATGTTTCAGACCAGTAGTCTATATCAGTTATCAAAAATCTAAGACCACTTGGGAAATATTTAAATAGAATGCCTATCATGTTGGATATTTTCCAAAAACTTAAAAAAAAAAAAGAATTTAATTAATTTCAAGAGACACTTGAATGTGTCTTTTCAAATTATTTCAAATATTTTAAAGCTTGTGTCTTTTCAAACTATATTTGTGCCCATTAGATAAGATGTGTCTCTTAGCCCCATTATGACTGGACGTGACCCAATGTTTAGCGGTGCTTTCCAACTCTATAAATAAAAGTCTTTTTCATATTTCTATAATGACATTCAAAATATTGAGACTGTAGAGTTTTTCTCTTTTATCATTATATTTCAATTTTAAGGGCTATTCTATGTTTCTGATTCTAATATGCAGATTTTGAGAAGACTGGGGCATTGTATCCTGATGACAGATTTCATCAAACCACTTACATGTTGAAAATTGCTATCTTTAAGAAAGCATCTTAATTGGTGTGCCCTGTCCATTTTTATTACTTTTTTAGATTAATTTCTCACATTCACAATCACTCACTAATTATTTATTTTAATCATTTTATTTATTTTTATGTTTACACATTCTTTGTAAGTATTTTCCCCAACAGACCTAAATCATATATGTGTTTACCTATTGGCTACATGATTGAAGGGATAAATGATTTTTTTTTTTTTTTTGGTTTCTTCACACCAAGCTAAGAGTATGGACCAGGAAAATCTACACAAATGGGGAGAAAAAACCCAAAATGTAGAAGGAGAGCAAACACAAGTGGAAAGAGGAAGTCCATAGTATGGGAAGAGTGATATACATAAGTATCGAACCTGGGCACCCAAGTGACATTCAGGGTTGCCAACCATGTGATCCCCTTTGTGGAAGGGATCATTGTTTAGCATTGAAGGGATCAATGTTAAACCAAGATTTTTCTTTCTAAAAAAACCTCACCCATTCGCCCTTAAACTAGGTTTGACTTTTCTGTTCCTATTTCCCTACTCCACTTCATCTCAAACGTGAGCATCTTCCTAGCACATTCTTAAACGCATGGGCCTGTTTGGCATGTTTATATGTTGTTCCATGTTCTCTGCTGAGACAAAGTTTTGGTAAGATCAGGCTGTACTAAGACCATCCTGTGTAGAGCTTGTTTTACAGTGTTATTTTAAAATGTTATACTAAAAATATGCTGAACATGTTTAGCAACACCATTATTTTTGTACATGGGGTATGCCTTTAGAATTTTTAATGTGACATGCACTTTTAAAAATTAAAATATAGGCCTACATTCAAAAGATTTATAATGTGAGCCCTCTTTTTGTGATTATAAACATGTAGCCTACCTTTATGAATTACTAAGTGGGGCCCTTTTGTGATGTGACATGCATCTTTAAAAATTAAAATATAGGCCTACATTCAAAGGATTTATAATGTGAGCCCTCTTTTTGTGATTATGAACATGTGACCTACCTTTATGAATTACTAAGTGGGGCCCTTTTGTGATTGTAAACACAAGACACACCTTTAAAAATTGTAATTGGCATTCATTAGCTTCAAGGAGCATCCAATGGCCATGTTGGTGAAATAGAATTTAATACAGTGAATGAGGCCTTTGCATACATAATCATCAGTTAAAAATCGTCTAATATAAAATTATGGATTTTATTATATCCTTTTTTTTTTTTTTTTACTAAACTCACTTAAGGAGAAAAAGTTTGAAAAACGGAAGCCCTAAGGAAGAAATTTTTGCAATCCAATCACAAATTAAAAGAGAGAGAAGAGTGTTGTAGGAATTGTGATTCGTACCAGTAGGGATGGGGGGAGAGTGGATCAGACTAGATGTGTGTATATGTGAAAGAGAGAGATGAAGGGACTGTTGGATAAGGTTGGAAGAGAGAGGTGAAGGGACAGACGGGTGAGGTTGGAAGAGAGAGAGAGAGAGAGAGAGAGAGAGAGAGAGGGGTGGGTGGGTGACGTTGGAAAAGAGAATTGCAGGGATGGCGGTCTGGCTTGTGGGAGGGAGGGAGGGAGAAAGAGGGAGAAGTTGGATGGACAATGGGAGTGAAGTTGAGAAGAGCTATGTTTGGAAGGCGGAGATGAGGATGGAATTAGAAGAAGGCATCTGGTTAGGAATGGGATTTGACGAGCCTTTCACCTCTGCCAGAGTTGTTAAAAAAAAAAAACAAACAAAACAAAACAATTTTTTACCTTACATGCTTGGAAAAAAAAAAGGCCACTCCTTTTCTGTAGAATCACATCTAATTATTATTATTATTTTTCTTTGATTTCTCATCTGAGTTTTGCTTGGAATGGCTGATTTGTGGTTTAGATGGGCACAAGAACCCCTCCTTTCAAGAGATATTCGTGGTTTCCCTGATTGAAGGTCGCCGGGAGTAGAATGTTACGGTGTGGAACAGCAACACTCTGTCTGATGATGACTTCATTGGCAGCGGAAGGTAATCTATTTAACATTATATATTGGAAGAGAAATTACAAATAATTGTCTAGTTAAAGGAAAGCCTTTTGATTTCATCTCTTCGTATCTCTGTTGGTTTCTGGGTCTTTGCTGATTTCAGGGTTCAACTTCAAAAAGTCCTCTCCCAGGGTTATGACGATGCCCCATGGACGCTGCAGACTAGAAAAGGCGGGCAAGCCACAAAGCAATAAAACGCATATTTGGAATCACTTAGGGCATGTTTGGTGACAGTCCAAGCAATGGATTCCTCACTTATTTTTCTCACAATTGAGGAAATCCACAATTGGGAAACACCTTAACCGTATAAGAAGATTTCTCTTTGTACATAAAATTTTTGCAAAAGAACCTTTCAGTCAAACCTCCTCCCATTGACTGGACACTTTCACGCTTTAGTGGAATTTCAGGTGACAATAATATAAGCGGTAATGTGCCATCACGTTTTGGGCTTTTGGGAACATACCTAAAAAGCCCAAAACGGCCAAGTTGTCAAATTTCAACCAGTGACATTTAATATATTTTGAGGTATTTATAAAAACGTCCAAAACTTTCAAAAACATTTTTAAGTTTTGTGGGACCCACAACGAAAATTTAAACTGCCCATCATCTCTAGAAGGCCGAAAACAGCTAAGGGATCAAAATTAATTCATCATGGAAGTGTGAGAAAATCATCAAATAATCTCTGTTGCCCATCATCTACAACAAAAAAAACAAAAAATTTGCGCTTGAATAATATCCCATGGGCACATGAATAGTACTTCTAGGTGATAATTGATTTTAACGCTTTGGGCTTTTGGAAACATACCTTGTGGGGTCCCAAATTAAAATCCGAACCATTGATATTTTAACCATTGATATTTTATATATTTTGAGATATTTATAAAACCGTCCACAACGTTAAAAATTATGTTTTAATTTTTATGAGACCCACAATGAAAATCGAAACCATCCATCATCTCTACAAGGCCTAAAATGGCTAAGGGTTTAAATTTTAGTGCTTAATTCATTGTGGATTACAAAAAAAAAAAAGCATAAAACTTGTCATGTAGGATGTAATATATGCAAATCCACGATCTATCCTTTTTGCCAAACACGAATCCTTTTGCAAAGAAATCCATAGTGAGAAACCTACCGTATAAGAAGAATAAAGGAGAATCCTCTAGATAGAGAAGAATCTTCTATTTTGTGGATGTTTGCCAAACGTGCCCTTCTACTTTTGTATTTATGCTAACTTAGGGGCCAGTTCTATTGCAGAGGTGCTGGAGAAGTAAGACTTATATTGCATTATGCGAATATGGATTCTACAAAATATGGTGGTGTAAGTTCAAATTTTGTTTAACTTGAACTTATCATTGTGTTATTTTTTAAAGTTTTGGAGGTGCTCTCAAGTATGTGATTTTTTATATTGAAAACAAACACACAATATATAAAGGATAATAAAAATAAATCAAACAAGCAACCACCACATGAAAATACGATTTTTACGTAGAAACCCAAATTCAGAAAAAACCACGTGTCCAAACTAGATCAACAATCTAGCACTATGAATCTCGCAGTATAAGAACATATACTCCAACCCTTATTCGGTTCTCGCGTAACCTAAAGACTGTGATTCTTCTCACACAGATGCACATTGTCATAGCCACCAGCCAATCACAAGAGATGTAGAAGATTAAAATCTTTAGAACGAATGTTCAGTATAAACTCTCCAATGAAAGCTTTAGAGAATATAATCTCCAATGAGTATTCCCAATAAATGTTCGAGCGCGGTGCTCTTTTTCTGATTTTTTTACTTCAGCTCATCTAGCAATATGAAACATAGTCCATTCTCTAAAAAAATATAAAATATAATTCAATGGATCTAGAGTTTTAGCTAACCCATAAATTAGCCAACATACAAAGCTCTTTACAGTCTCCCCCTTTATCAATTAATGGAAACATATAAATATTCTATCTAAAATAAAAACCCGAAATACATTGAGATTTTCAGAACATGTAGAATACTTTCAGCACTTGTTTGTATCAATTACCAATTGAATACATGAATCTTCAGCTCCTTGAAACTTTTTATCTCCCGCTGAATACTTTATTCTCAATTGCTCATTAACCCCCTTTTTGTCCATTATTGACAAAAATATTGATTAACAAGTAGCATATCTATCAATCAGGATCTAGTAGTAGTAACTTCCCTTTAATTGTGTATTCGTAGCAGCATTGGGGGTGAGAACTTGATTTTCTTGATCAGAGTTTTTTGCATGTAATCACCCACACTTGTGTAGTTTGATCTTTCCACACAGTGTGAGCAACTTATTTTTGCAACTCAAACTTTCTAACTTATATTGTTATAGTCTTGGATAGAGAAAAATTGTTCTGCCACTGCTTGGTCTTAGGTAAACTTCTCAGCTTATTGCAATGGGGATGAATGTGTCCGTTGATTCATAATGTTGACAAGTGAATGTACGTGCATAACGTGACACATTCTTCTTCTTTGAACCACACACTTTATAATTTGTGTATGTAGCATGTGGAGTAGTTGGTGCAATGGAATTTTAGGCAAAACTTTTAACAAAAGTAGTTTTACTTTTAGTCTTTGAAATAAATACAGCATGATTATAACCGAGACCGTGTGTATCATATTAGCCCTTTTTCTGATTGCACCAGATACCTTGAAGAATTTTTGAACCAGTGTTCATCTTGTGTAGACAAGGCTTTGTAGAATATAGTTCAGACAACATAATCTTCAGTTTGAATTCAAGTTATCTTTCTCAGCTTGGCAACTATTCAATTCTTCCTTCAGTGTTGCACTTTCTTGATCAGTTATCTCAAGTTTTTGACTCTCAGTAGTGAACTTATCAATCATAGAGTTTTTCTGATCTTCTAAGAGAGGAACCTTTGCAAGTGTTTTTTCCAACTCATCCGTAAGAGAGGGATTTTCTTCTCTAACAAATTTCCACTTAAGGGTATTTTTCTTATATAATATGTTCATCTTTATAAATTTCTTTTACAGAATTTTGTATTTTGCTTCACAATGATGCTCATCATCTGACACTTCATCATTATCATTAGTAAAACAATTGTTAGCTGTGTCATAAGAAGTCCACACCATAAAAGCAATATGCTTAGCCCTTGCGGTGTCTGAAAATAGATTTTCTGCATCTTCATAATTATCAAATCCTTTTATTTAGACATTCGTATACTCTATGACCTAACCCTTTGCATTCAAAAGACCAAATAGATCTAAGGTTTTTCTTCTTAGATTCATATTTGAGCATCTTTTTCAAGCCAAAATTTTTATCTTTCAGAATATATGGAGTCGATGCGCCTTCTTGGTTAAAATCCATTCTAGAAATCACAACTGATCAACACAGTAACTTTGTGCAATCCACTCTGACAGGTACTCCTAAATGTGATTTCCTAGATTGTAAAAAAACACACAATATATAACAAACAATAAAAATAAATCAAACAAGCAACCACCACAAGAAAACACAATTTTTATGTGAAAACCCAATTCGAAAAAAAAACTATGAGTTCAAACTGGAACAGCAATCAAGCATTATAAATCCATAGTACAAAAACATATACTCACGACCATTATTTGGTTCTCGCGTAATCTAAAGATTGTGATTCTTCTTACACAGATACGTACTATCACAGTTGCCTGCCGATTTCTGAAAATAGATCAAAACCTTGCTTGACTCCTCAGACAATCTTTCATAAGAGATATAGAAGATTAGACTCTATTAGAAAAAAGCTTCAGCACAAACTCTCCAATGAAAGCTTTAGAAAAGATAATATCCAATGAGTTTTCCCAATCTTAGAACAAGAGATGGATACCTAAGGGTTGAAAGAGGAACCCTTTAAATAACCCACAATTCGTGCCTCTAAAGAATAGTACTTGTAAAATACAACTTACTAGTCCTGGTAGAAATCGGAAAGTGGGTTTTCTCCGTCAGCACGCTCAAGCGCTATCTTCATGCATGCAATTAATTAATATTTCGTTAGTCAGGCTTGAGCCCGGACTTGAAGGGCTTGAGCGTATTCGCTTCTGTCTAGGCTTGTTTGAGTGCGGTGCTCCTTTTCTGATTTTTTTCACTTTAGCTCATCCAGCAGCACGAATCTAAGTACATTTTGTAAGAAATATAGAATATAATTCAATTGACCTAGAGTTTTGTCCAACCTATGAATTAGCCAATAAACAAAAATCCTTACAATTTTCCTGCCTTCTAGAGTTCCAACTCTTTAATAACATTTGCTCAAAATATTTTGCAACAATCTTTTTTTTTCTTGTGATCTCTTAAAAATTACATTGAAATTGTGATACAATCAAGAGAATCGGTAACCCTATTCTTTACCATTGAATCAACGCTTTTTTATACTTTGACGATGCAATGATAGTTCTGAATTGGTTGGTATAACACTCTTTTTCAAAATCTAGCCCTACAATTTGAATTTGAATGCAACAAAAATATTCAATTTGAGGCAATTTGATATGTTAAACAAGGATTAGAGTTAATTATGTTATGAGAGAATCAACAAAAAGATATTTCTAACAATTCGGTTGTGGGAATTACAGAAACCAATGCCAGGACATGTACCAACTGCACCTCCTTATGTAGCACCAGATGCATACCATGCCCCTCATATTCGACCCCACCACGATCATCAGACCCTTACCAGCCAACTGCTTCCTACCCTCCATCTCCATTTCCGTCGTATCCACCTCCACCAGCAAATTCCTCCGTGTATCCACCATCTCCTTACCCTCCACCACAGCACACTGCTTATCCTTCCCAGCCATACCCGCCCACAGCATATCCTCCACATACATCCCCACCTCCCCCACAAGGATCGCAATATTATCCCCCAGGTAGCTAGCTTCCTTCATTTACTTGTCTTTGTCTGTTTTAAGATATATTCTTTTTGCATCTATGTTTTTCTTTCTTTTTTCTTCTTTCTTTTTTTGATCTTATGTGTTATTTGCAGGCCATTATCCAGGAACTCATCCACCTCCCCACTGAGTGCCGCAACTAGAATTTGATAGCTACTATGTATAATGGTTACATCAGCTAAAGGGTGTAGCTTTTTACATAGATACAGTCTACCAGCTGTTTGGTTGTTGACTAAGTTTTGATTTTCCTTTCATGTTCTTTTCTGATTGTACTTGTGTTGGGCTTTAATTTCATCATTTTCTTCATGTTCATGGTTACTAGAATGTGATAACTACTGTGTAAAATGGTTGCATTAGCAGAAGGGTCTTGTTTTTCACATAGATACAGTCTATCAATTGTTTGGTTGTTGACTAAGTTCTGATTCTCCTTCTGAAAGACTTTAAACCTTGACACATGTTAAGGTCCCAACAGTTTATGCTATGTTGATTCAAAAGATAATTACTTAAAACACACTAATCATTCACACAAGAGATGGACACAGGATTTTTACCTGGAAAACCCAAACAGGAAAAAACCACGGGACCTAACACCGGTCCACCAAGAACAATCACTATAAAAAAGAAGTTACTAGACTACTTACTACCCTTTTTCACCAGTTGAACACAACCTAAGGGACTGAAGCCTCTTCTTGCCGATGCACACGTCGTACACTCTCTTTGGAATTGCTCTTCACGCCTTGAAGCCACTCAAGACGAATCAGCACGGAGTAGAAGATGAATGGAACTTAGAAGATGAAATTGCAGTGCATAAACTAGCAGAAGAACTTCTGAGAAGATGGATCTCTCAATGGATATTAGGGTTTTAATCAGGAGAGAGATGATTCACTTCGTGGGAGAGAAGTTCTTTAAATAGGAAAGAACCCTAGAGTCCTTACCGCCTCGAAATCTCGTCGGATAAGAATGGACAGCAAGCAACTCCGAAGCTTTCGCAGTTTCTGATTCGCGTCTGCCGACCCAGCCGACCGATTGACGGAACTGGCCCGACCGATCGGGTGAGGGTCCGACCGGTCGGGTTCACATCCGATTGGTCGATAATCAGTTCTGACTGTAGGTGTTTGTGTAAGCATAATCCGACTGATCCGACCCCTTATTCGACCGGTCTGTCAGTACACCACCTGCATTGCACATTCTACGCAGACGACCAACACGTGTTCCTTCCATAGTCACTTCAGTCCATCTAAAAACATAAAATTACAACTCAATAACCCAAGTTTTGTCCAACCCATGAACTTGCCAATATTACATGCCTTTCAATCTCCCCCTTTGGCAATTCATAGACAAAACTTCCTAGACAGAACATTTTACCTATGAAGACCCAAACACAAACAAAATAAATAACTTTGAAACCTGAAATGCACAAAACGATCTGCACAAACAATCAGTTAAACACAGTAAAGCAGCATAAAGCATAACGAAGTAAGTTATAAGAAAAATCAAAACAGAGAATGTCTATCATAACCAATAAGTTATAAGAAAAATCAAAACAGAGAATGTCTATCAGTCTATCAAATAAATGCACTCCCCTTCTTTGGACATGAATAGTGAAGGGGGGGAAAGGAATATGGAAAAACAGAGCAAGAAGCAATCAAGAACGACGAAGGTGACTCAGAATATCGTCAAGCTTAGACCCCAATCCATGAATCTCGGCACTAAGACTGTCTCGCAGACTGTGCATGTCAGTGCAAATGGACTGTACCTCGCCATGTAAAAGTTCAATATTAGCAGCCTGATCACACAAGATCTCCTCAAATGCTGACAACCGAGCATGTAGAGATGAATCATCAGGAAGATCCACCTCAACCGTAGGAGTAGGAACGGACCGAGGAGGAGCAGGCTGACGAAGCTAAGAGCGAGACTACAACAAGGTACTCATCGTGATGGGGTTCGGCAGAGGAACAGACACATCATGCATGGAGGGCATGACACCATGAGCAAGTAGAAACCGATATAGCAGAACGCCATATGGGAATGATGAGTTCTTCACTGCAGAATGAGCTCGAAAAATGGTGTCAAAGATCACCTGGGGAATATCGATAGGAAGCCCACTGCCAATGACGTAGAGTAGATAACCAGCCTCGCGATAAAGCTCTGAATGATGTCCTCTAGGCTCAATGCTATTCTTCACGAAAATATTGAGAAGCCTATAGGAGTCAGTCAATTCCCGTTGTCGCAAGAGACGACCCTCAAGCCAGTCACGAGGCTCTCTGCATAATGTAGAGGCTACCTCATTGAAGTCACTGGGAGCATCCTCCTCCATAGTATCGGGTGCAGCGTCAAGAATAGGATACTTTGCATCCGGAGTTTGATCAATGAGTAGAAACCGACTCAAAGCCCGAGGAGTGAGAGTAACATGCTTGCCCCAAACAAATGATTTAATAACATTCCGCGTCATCTCATATATATTGCAGTAAAATTCCCGAAAATGTTAGGGAAAATCTCAGTCTCATATTAGTACAATGAGGCCCATCCTCTAGTAAGTAGCCAAACACCAAATGCCAAAGTGACAAAATGAAGAGGGTTGATTGGCCGTTCAAATAGAACCGAGCGTTATCTAAAAATGGTCTCATATTGCTGCGCTCTAGACTCTGACAAGAACCAGTTAGTGTCATAAGTGGGAGTAGTGGAACTACTGGCTACACCTTTTTGCTTTGAAGCTACTGCCTTCTTGGGTGCCATGACTGAAGAGGATGGAAAGATTAGAAGCATTAAACAGCAAGGCATAAAAAGAGCAGCAAAAACGTCACTAGAGAAGGGTGACGGTCATTGTGACATTCCATCGAACAGGAGGTGTGTATACACAAAAGTTGTGATATGAAGCTCAAAACAAAAAAAAATCCTCAAGCACATACAAACAACCACACGCATCAGAGCATCTATTGCATAGTGACATAGTGAAAAAGAGAAGGCCAAAACCAAAAAGGGAAGATAAACAACCAACCAACGCAATAGAAGCACATCATCACAAAAAAGCCATTGGAATATGCGAGTAAAGGAGAAGAAATGAAAAAGGAAAGGGAAAAACACATACCTCAAAAATGGAATCTAATGAAGAGAGAATGAAGCACATAGCACACACAAAAAAAAAAAAAAAGAGAAGAGATGAAGCAGCGTCCAAGAAGTGAAGAAGGAAGAAAAAGAAGGGATGCACATTTATATCGAAGAGTGGAGAAGTCGAACGGTCGCGATTTTTGAACGAACCGACACATGTCCGACCGGTTGGATGAAAGAGCCCAACCAGTCGAATTCCAATTCGGGAAACAGGTTAAATGATACCCGACCGGTCGCATAAGGAGCCGATCGGTCGGGATGAACTTCTGGAAAAACAAACTCAGAGCAAAGAGGCCTGACCGGTTGGAAGTGTGGGCTATCGGTCGTAGGGAAAATTGGAGAACCAGAGTAGAAACTCATCCGATCGGTCTGAAGAAGTATCCGACCGGTCGGCATACAAACTGTGAGTTTTTTTTTTAATACATGAAACTTGCAATCATTTTGCTTTAGCAAACATAATAACTAATCTTGAGAAACACAGAAATGATAAATTGAAGAGTCCCGGAGGAAACACTGTGTATCAAGACAACCAGGCTGAAAAACTAAAGCAAAACACAAATAAAGAGCATATCAGATTATCATGAAAATAGTAAATAAAAATAAGAATGTGCTGAGATAATGAGCAAGAGAAGAACCGTCAAGGATGGAGACCAACTCCAAGAGATTTACGAAGTAATTCAAAACGAGAAGGCTCAAGAGGTTTAGTAAACAGATCAGCTAATTGGTGTTCAGTTGGAAGATGTTCTAAGTTGATGATTTTGGCTTCAACTAAATCACGTATGAAGTGATGCCTGATATCTATGTGTTTTGTTCATGAATGCTGAACAGGATTCTTTGATATGTCAATGGCACTTTTGTTATCACAATATACTGTAAGGAGTTCCTGCTGAATACCATAATCTGCCAACATCTGCTTCATCCAAAAGAGTTGTGTACAATAACTTTCAGCTGCTATGTATTCCGCTTCAGCAGTGGATAGTGAGGTTGAGGTTTGTTTTTTACTATGCCATGCAACCAGATTGTTGCCAATGAAAAAACAACCTCCTGATGTACTTTTTCTGTCATCCACACAGCCAGCCCAATCTGCATTTGAATATCCAACAACTGCTGTATTAGTGCTTCGAGTCAGCCAAATCCCATAATTGATTATACCACGCACATATTTCATAATGCGTTTAACTACTTTGACATGAGACTCCTTAGGTTTGGACTGATACCGAGCGCAAACACCAACACTAAATGCAATGTCTGGTCTGCTGGCAGTTAGATATAAGAGGCTTCCAATCATGCTTCGATACATTGTATCATTGACATCTTTACCCTCTGTATCTAAACTGATTTTAATAGAAGAACTCATTGGTATGCGTTCCTGCTTTGATGTCATCATATCAAACTTCTTTAGGAGATTATTGGCATATCTTGATTGGGAAATAAATATACCGTCAGCATTTTGCTTGATTTGTAATCCTAAGAAGAAAGCCAATTCAACAACCATGCTCATCTCAAATTCACTGGTCATAAGCTCAGAGAACATATTTGCCAAGTACTGTGAGGTGGAACTGAACACAATATCATCGACGTATACTTGTGCAATCAGAATATCAGCTTCCTCATTCTTTATGAACAAGGTTTTATTTGCTCCTCCTCGATGAAAACCATTTTCAAGAAGAAAATTGGTTAACCGTTCATACAATGCGCGAGGACCTTACTTTAATCCATACAATGCTTTGTTCAGCTTATAGACGTAATCAGGAAACTGCTGATCTTGAAACCCTTTTGGCTGTTCAACATATACTTCTTCATTCAAGAATCCATTCAGAAACGCACTTTTAACATTCATTTGAAACAATTTAAAATTTAATGCACATGCAAGAGCAAGTAGTATGCGAATGGACTCGAGTCTAGCTACGGGGGCAAAAGTTTCATCAAAATCTATCCCCTCAATTCGGGTATAACCCTGTGCCACCAACCTAGCTTTGTTCCTCACAACCTGGCCCAATTCATCCGTTTTATTTTTGAATATCCACTTTGTGCCAATAACATTTATATGGGTAGGTCGTGGAACAAGTTGCCAAACCTCATTCCGTTTAAACTGTTCTAGTTCCTCATGCATAGCATTTATCCAAGCATAGTTCATATGACCTAACCGTTGATGCCACAAGTTAACAGTGTCTATTGAAGTTAAATGACACTGTAGATTATAAGAATCCCCTAAAACATAGCAATTATCAGCATTTTTCTTTCCATGAAGTACAGTTTTACCAGACTTGTTAACAATAATGCAATCATTCAAAGAAAAGTGTACTTCATGTTTAGACTCACAAAGTTGGCTAATACTAAAAAAAATTGCCTTTAAACCATCAACAAGAAATACATTGTGGATCGGAGACATACCCGGAATATGGACAGTACCTTTGCCAATGACATTTGACTTATTTCCATCACCAAATTGCACACTACCATTATCACACTTTTCAAGAGAAATAAACAATGATCTATCTCCAGACATATGTCTAGAACACCCGCTGTCCAAGTACCACACATGTGAATTTTGAGCATGTAGAGCAGTAAGAACAACATGACAGTAAAGATCAGACTTTCGGATCCAGACCTTCTTAGTTTTAACCTTTTAAGGCAAGGAGTGTCGCTGCCTCTTTTGATTTCGAGATGTAGAACGCAGCTTATTACAATGTGGTCTTATGTGTCCTTTAATCCCACAAAAGTGACATATTGGAATGAATGTGGGTCTAAGCTTTTTGGGATTAGCTCTATTTACTAAATTAACTTGTGCATGTGTTTGAACAGTAGGTTTAGAAGTGATTATGGTAGTGCCCTTAACAAACTTACCTGGATTTTGTGATATGGAACCATATTCAAATCCAAGTCCTCGTCGATCAACTCTAGACTTTTGAACACCAAGAATTTCTTCAAGCTTTTTAGATCCAGTATTCATTCTTGTCAAGTCAGCTTTGGCTTTGGTAAGTTCTTCCAAAGTAAGGTGAAGCCTGGTACTTAAAGAAGCATTTTCTTCTTCGCTTAGATTAAGTTCTACCTTCATCGCATTTAACTCATTGGTAGTCTTAATGGACTGATCATGCAACAAGTTCCATTCGTTACCTACATCAGTCAACTTATTAGACAAAATAGTATTTTGAGAGGCTAGGGAAGATAGCTTACCATGGGTTTCTTTGAGTTCAGCTTTGAGAGAAGCTATCACTTTTTCAGAAATCGCAACTTTCCTCTCAAGTACTTCATTGAACATTGCCACTTTTCTTGAATCTTTCACCAATTGATCATAGGCAATCAACAATTCCTCTTCAGATTAGGGTAAGTTATCCATGAAAGAGTCACTGTCTGAATCAGACTATGCAGAATTATCTTCCTTGACAGAAGAGTTATTAGATTTAGCCATGAAAGCAACAAAATTTTCAAATTCAGAAGAGTCTGATTCGAGAGTTTGTTCTTATTCTTCTGAATCATCGTCCCAGGTAACATTCAGCACTTTTCCCTGATTACCTTGATTTCTCAAGGTTCTATTAACACATTGAGATGCATAATGACCGAAGCCTTTGCATTCATAGCACTGAGTGTTCTTAGGAGGTATTTTGGATGAATTCTTTTCTGGTTTAAATTGGGAATTAGAAGATGGTTTGACAGTTGAGGTAAAGTTTGACCTCTTTTTGGCCTTGTTTTTCTTGTAAGCCATCATTAAATCCTTTTTATCCGAACCTTTCATTGCCTTTCTGAATTTTCTTACCAGAAACGCATCAAATTCTAAATCCTCAGTGTCAGAGTTAGAGGTATCACTGTCATTGCCTGATTTGGAAGAAAGTAATGCGATATCCTTTGATTTCCTAGTTGATCTCAGATTTGTTTCAAAAGTTTGCAAATTTCCAACTAGTTCATCAAGAGAGAGGGTATCCAAATTACTTGTTTCCTCGATTGCCACTACTTTTGGATTAAATCTTTCAAGAAGAGAACGAAGAATCTTTTGAACTATTTTACCATCTGGAATGTTCTCTCCTAAGTTAAAAGCCGAATTCACAACATCATTCAGTTTGGCATAAAAATCAGTAAATGTTTCGCTTTCATCCATAACCAGGGTTTCAAACATAGTGGTCAATTTCTGAAGTTTAGATCTTTTAACCCTTCTAGTTCCTTCATGAACTCTCTCCAAAATACCCCAAGCATTTTGAGCAATGTTACACTTAGAAATCCTTCTAAATTCAGTAGGTGAAACACCGTTAAAGATGGCATTCAATGCTTTACTATTTGCAAGAAAAGCAGATTTCTCATCCTTTGACCATTGAGCCATTAGTTTAGGGATTTCAACATTGCCATCTGAGGTAACAACTGGAGGAACGTAGGGAGTATGAATGGCTTGCCAAACATCAATATCAATAGACTGCAGAAACGCAACCATTCTTACTTTCCAATTTGCATAGTTAGTTCCATCCACTAAGTAAGGAGGCTTATTGGTTGACGTACCATCTCGGGGAATCTCCATAGCATACAACTAAACTAGATCTTCAACTAAAAGGTATGAACCTAGCTCTAATACCACTTAAAAGACTTTAAACCTTGACACAGGTTAAGGTCCCAACAGAGTATGCTATATAGATTCAAAAGATAATTACTTAAAATACACCAATCATTCACACAAGAGATGGACACAGGATTTTTACGTGGAAAACCCAAACGGGAAAAAACCACGCGACTTAACACCAGTCCACCAAGAACAATCACTATGAAAGAGAAGTTACAAGACTACTTACTACCCTTTTTCACCAGTTGAACACAACCTAAGGGACTGAAGCCTCTTCTTGCCGACGCACACGTCGTACACTCTCTTCAGGATTGCTCTTCACGCCTTGAAGCCACTCAAGACGAATCAGCACGGAGTAGAAGATGTATGGAACTCAGAAGATGAAATTGCAGCGCATAAACTAGCAGAAGAACTTCTGAGAAGATGGATCTCTCAATGGATATTAGGGTTTTGATCAGGAGAGAGATGATTCACTTCGTGGGAGAGAAGTTCTTTAAATAGGAAAGAACCCTAGAGTCTTTACCGCCTCGAAATCTCGCCGAATAAGAATGGACAGCAAGCAACTTCGAAGCTTTCGCAGTTTCTGATTCGCGTCTGCCGACCCAGCCGACCGATCGACGGAACTGGCCCGACCGATCGGGTGAGGGTCCGACCGGTCGGGTTCACATCCGATCGGTCAATAATCAGTTCTGTCTGTAGGTGTTTGTGTAAGCATAATCCGACTGATCCGACCCCTTATTCGACCGGTCTGTCAGTACACCACCTGCATTGCACATTCTACGCAGACGACCAACACGTGTTCCTTCCATAGTCACTTCAGTCCATTTAAAAACATAACATTACAACTCAATAACCCAAGTTTTATCCAACCCATGAACTTGCCAATATTACAGGCCTTTCACCTTCCGTATTCTTCTTTAAATGTACTTGAATTGGGCTTGAATTTCATCATGTTCATGATTAACATGAACTATTAACCATGAGCAATTATCAATTGTAAGTGAGGCTAAGCATTGCTACCCTCAAGGTACTATAAGTGAGGCTAACCATTGCTCTCAAAACCTTAAGATGTTAGTAGATGCAGTGAAAATACTCCTATAGGCACTTTTGGTGACACGCATTTTTTTTTATTATTTTAGCGCCGAGTCATTCCTCCTACAATTCGAATTCACGACCAGTTAGCTAATACCATATTAAACTTCCTCAGCTAACTATTCCTATCAAAACCTTAATGTGTTAGTAGAGGCAGCAAAAATACTTTTCAATATTCCCCATCGGATGGAGAGCACTCTTCAATAGTTTCCATTGAATGCTAGTAGAATAATTTTCAAATAAAAATTCTATCATCCCTTTGTTGTGTTTCTTGCTCCATTCTCTCACCCAGTCATGCATTTGAGCCCTTGTGGGCTTGTTGCATTGTTTGCTATCATTTGGGCTTGTCAAAACATATTTGTAGACCCCGGATCCTTGTATCATCATATTAAATGCAGAATTAAAACTAGTTTATGCTTCCCTTTCTCTTGATAACTATAAAAATGTATTCACATATATATATATAGGAAAATATTACTATGCATCTATCTCCCACACTATGATGAGAGACACTTCCACTTTTGGAAATTATTAATATGCAAAATAACAAAACCATCACACCTCATACACTTTTTTTATCTTGTTCGGTAAAAAAAAATAAGTGTTCATCACCATAATGTGAGGGATGGATGCATAGTAATTTTCCTTATACATATAAATATATATCTCCATCCCTCACCATAGGGTGAGGACACTTCCTTTTTTGATCTATAAGGTAAAAAAAGTGTGATGATGTGTAATGGTTTTGTCTTCTTGCACATTAATCTTATTTAAGATATCAAGCATAGTTTTAATTATTTAATTGCTTAATCATTTGCTTAACATCAATCTAATATTCCGCCCAATTACATGTAGAGTGAAACTTGGCACCAAGGTACTAAATGAAATGGTTATTTTGGAGTGTTTAATTAGATCTTACATGTAGGCCCCAGGTGGCCCCCATTCTACAAAGTCTGTCAATTGGCCCACATTTAAATTCTTGTGTGGCATCATGGGCTTAATTGATCTAGATGTGGGATAATGGTAGATAGGATTCGATAGCTTAATTTGGAAATATCTTAGAGATGGAATTCCCAACAGTAGTTTAGGAAATACATATTTCAACCGCAGATCCTTTCCATTGGGCAAACTAATTTAGATTGACTCATTATCCTATTATTGTAAGCCACTCACTATTTTGAGACCTAATTGAACCGATCTAATTAGCAAAAATTTCTTGCAGATTTGTTCTTATTTTTTTGGGAAGCAAATCATCCTTATGCTTACCTCTATCTTTTTGTTCTCCTTTTTATATTTCTACTCATATATCTATCTCTCAACTTTTCATAAAGAGAAAGGGTATGTGTAGTTTGGATTATTAAACGGGTATTTTTGGGCTTTGTGCTTTGAAAAAGCCAAAAAGTCATTAAAAGCCTGTTTGGTAATTACATTTTTGAATGGGCTTTTTATGAAGTAGAATTTAAAATGCACTTTATAAAGAAGTAACTCGAGAGCCACTTCGCTGTTAAAATGGGCTTTTTAACTTAAGCAAGGCACATATAAGGAAGAGGCAGAACATTTCAATGAAATCTTAAGGTAGCATTTGGTTCACTTGAATGAAGGCTAGAATGAAATAACCATTCCGTCGAAATACCCATTCTTGTATTTGATGGACAGAATACTCATTCCAAAAGGAATCACCAATCCCCTTATGAGGAAATGACCATTCCATTAGGGGGGTGGGTAAGGAATGGTTATTCCATTCCATACTTCTTTTTTATTGAGATAAAAATGTTCACACCTACCACCCCCCCCCCCCCCCCTCCCACCACCACTACCACTCACCCCCCACCACCACGACCACTGCCACCACCACTATTGCCACCCCCTTGCTGCCACCACCGCCACCCACCACCAACGTCACCATCGCCCCGCCACAACCACCACTGCCATTGCCAGCCACCCACCACCACTACCACCACTGCCATTGCCAGCCACCCACCACCACCACCACTACACACCACCACCCACCATTACCACCACCACCCACCACCATTGTCATATACCCAAAACATGACAAGGAAAATAGGGATTTTTTTGTAAAATACTGGACATTTTATTCCATTTATGCTTTAATTCATACATACAAACATGGGGATAGGAATAGGAATTCCATTTATCGCACCATTCCAAAGATAAATCCAAACATTGGAATAGAATGACCATTCCAACCTCCATTTCATTCTAAACCTATTTCAACGTCCCTTCCATTCTAGCACAAAATCATTTATGCAAACCAAACACTACCAAAGTATTTTAATTTTTTTTTTATTTTCATGGCCTCTGGTTTTCGCTTTACTGTTTTTCTCTCTGTGGCTTACATATCACCCACCTCTCCAAAAATCACCTCACTTGTCTCCCTTTCTCTCTCCCACCATTTTCCAAACTTGTATTTCTCCAAATCCTCAGATGAGATCATCCATCTCCAAAACGTCATCACCAATCACCCATCTCCGCTAAATCCTCATTATCATCAGATGTATCCGTCTCCATTGATCCCTCTCCCCTCAAATCCCTCCTCATTGTTGGTAACATCCATTGTAATATCTTCCTCCTCTACTTCTCCTCTACCTTCATTGAGATTGCTGACTATGATCTCGTTATCATTAGCAGGGAACAGAGCCACAGAGGAATCTCATCGCCCTCCCCTCCTTGCCTCAAAGCCCTCACTGGCGGTCAGCATCTTGTCAGCCTCCACCTCCCAAAATCCATCCCCATCATAGATGTCTGCTGAAGAGAAGCTATTTGCAACCTTAGTATGAAAAGATGTATGGGTAGTCAAGCACATGCAAATAAAACATCTAAGCATGCTTGATAAAAAAAAAATGCAGACGAACTCTTTGTAGAATGGTACAAGCCAATATTCAAAATAGGTATGTAATGGACCCCAATGGAACAATATTCAAAATAGCCATGTAATGGACCCCAATGGAACAAGGTAATCTTTTAAGTAAAGATACATAGGTCGGTAAAGTGGAACTGAAATGAGGGTTGGGAATAGGGATGAGCCTAATTTGTTGGTTTATAAATGGAGATGCGTAATTCAGAGTGATTAGAAGGTCTGATACTGGGAGGTGGGTTATGAGGATGAGGAGTAGGTGGGTTATGAATGGTGTGTTCCATGATTGGTAGCCCAAGAGAGGGGAGGATTTTGAACAATTGGATGGAGTCTGTGATGGTGGTCCACAATATTTATTGGGCATAAGATCCATGTCCATCTACAAATGAAAGAAAAGGTAGGGAGAAAAAGAAGCATCCTGTTTGTATCATGAATTTCTTCTTTTCTAGAACATGTCTGTTGAGAGGTAATTGATATAATGATTCTTGCATGTCATAGATGCACCATCTCCATTCGCACATGGACGAGTCATACCATCGGGAAAAATATGTGAATAATATGTAATGAAAGAATCAGAGAAAGAAATTATTTATTGTATTTATTTATTTATTTGGAGTATAATGTTAACTTTTCCCAATATGTTGATGTTTTATATATGATTGCAAAGAAAACATTACAATAAATTAATTTTTTTATTATTATAAAGACTACTAAATTCAAGTGGCTTTGCATTGGGCCCCACATGAAATAACATATCTATTGTTTGATCTAGGGTAATTTTATTTACCTATGAAGCTCTTGTATATTGTGTACTTCATATTTTTTTATCAGGATTTATATAAAACTATTTGATTTTTATATAATAAAATTCACTCTCTACATAGCTAACCAAACCGCTTTGGATGCATTTGATATTAAAAAGTAAATGCAAAGTTTAGCTAACGAAACGACAATTTTTCTTAAAATGCTGCTTTAAAGAAGTAGATGTTAATATGTTATTTTCAAAAAGTTTTGTTTGAATTTTAAAAGGTCGAACCAAACACAACCTAAGAAGAGGAAAAAACACTGTTCTTCCTTTTATTATTCAACTCATGTATCTTTTTACAAGAATAAGAAGAAATAAAAACGCTGAAAGTTTCACGTCATTGTGTAAATGCTTATTTTGTTATCCTTTTTAATTTTTTAAGGTAGTATTCAAATTGCCATTGTTATTCCATCTAATTCCCTCTTCATCATCGATGAGTTTCAAGAACTGATTATGTTTGTCATGTTGACATAAATCATATATTCTATGTTTGTATTGTAGGTACAATATAATAAAAATCTCAATTTGTTTTCAAATATCCAAACAAAAATCTGTTTCATGGTGTTCTTCTAGGAAAATTAGATCAATCGATATATATAAATAAATCCTTCATTTTGGACATATTAAAAAAACATTTTTTTCAAAAAAAAAAGAAGAAATAAAATGATTTATATAGAAAAAAATATGATTTATACATGGCCCGGACTTACATTTTTTTGGGCCTTAAATTAGCAATGAAATGATAGACAATGCTATAGTTTTTTTAAGGCCCGAACTAAGCACGGGCATGCGTTTGCTAGTCCCATTTAACATGGAGAATTCAATGGTGGATTCAGAAAGAAAGGTAGTGTCATATTAGGATTTAGAAAGAAAGGTAGTGTCATATTAAGCTATAAAAGGGAAATAATCCTTTCCAAGAGAAATGGAAACTTGCGTGTATCCCCCACCATCAAGGATAGAGTCAAAGCTCACTGAGCCTACACTGAATGTATTAAGTACAATCAAGCCTTTAAGAAGCTGTAATTTGAAGAATTCCAAATGTAAAAAGTTATGTTTGATAGGTTATTTGAAAAGTGCAAAATCTTTATTCTAGCAAATTGATGTCTATTGATTCTGACTCCATCTTAGATTTCTCAGAAATAGTATATATTATTGGGAGAAACTGTGTTGTTCATGGTATAAGGAGGATTTGCTTCTTCATCTGCCTTATTTTTCATCTTAAATTCTAAGGTTTGGTCCATAACAGCCCATCCGTAAGTCCATACAAGTAATCTATCCATAATCCATATCATGTACCATGCTATCCATCTATAGTACAATACCATCCACATACAAATGTGTCCATAATAGTGTACCTAATCCATCACAGTCAATCCATCTACTTCATGGTCCAAGCATCCTATTTACACAGCTATTGAATTGCTTGCCTAGCCACATACATCATTTACATTTCCTTTCACAATTTTTGTGTCACCTCTAAGTATACCTGTCACGCCCCGAACCCAAGAATTGGGGATTTGTTGTAGATTCCGAAGAATGACACACGTACCCATGACAATTCGTGCCATGACAAAACACGTACGAACTATCACAAGGGTGATTCCACAGGTACGTGTGAGAAAGATCCGTAACACGTATCATCAAGCATAATGTAATTAAGCGGAAACCTGGAGAATTCACTGTAAATATCATAAACATCAATCAAACATTTATTTCAATTCATTAAATAACAAAGTCTGTTAATTATCCTAGTTACATGCAAAGATGTGAAAATAAACACATAATAATACAAAATATTAAGATGAACCCTAAACCAACCCATGGCTAAGCTAAGTCTTCCCAAAATAACCATGTTTCGTACTGTTGAGGAGGATCAAGAAAAGACATCTTCCTCATTCCACTCGTTCACATCCAGAGATAATGCTGGGGTTCCCTCCGGGAGCGTGCTGAGTGTCGGACTGGCAATGGGTTTTGTACCTCTAACACCATGGTAACTTGATAACACGATGGTTAAGCAAAGATAAGGATACGTAAGTTTAACATGATGTAGCAATTGAATTAATTAACGTAATAACTAAAAGAGATCAATATCGAATTCTAAGCATTTATGCATGTAAGTTAGCATGAATAAGGAATCATGAATAAGAATACATTATTACAAATGGCAACCACAATGCTATCTCCTCTCTAATAAGAGAGTAAATTGATCCGTGGGAAATTACTAGCAATCGGGCCAGGACTGACTAGCTACCCTAAGAGCGTCGACTCACTCTTCTAATAACTACTGCAGTAGACAACTGATAACATACTCCCATTAGGTCCCGTTGAACCTCCGATGGGGTATAAGCTAAGTGGCGCCGACTCTAAGCATGTCGGAATAAATCTGATATCCATACTTATCATATATTGATCTGTTTATACTCATATGGAAATGTATTCAATCTTGTTGGAGATATTAATCAGAGCATTGCAACTAAGTAAAATATTGTTCTTTATTGATGCAAACTGATATAATTCTCATGTAGAGGTCAAGGTTACTATCAATATGAATGCAATTAGATTGTAGGATTATCAAGAAGAGTTACTAGCCAACCCTATGCTAGATAATCCGAGTTTTCAAGGTCATTCATTACAGTGTATTCATAAGATGTTCAGTGTCATTGTATTATCATTCTCGGTGTTACCTCATGTATATAAAGGACACTTCATCTTATGCCAACACCTATGAAGTGACATTGAAAACTAACCGAAGAATCAAGAGGTAGAGGAGTGACAGCTCAACACTCTTCCTCCTCCCTGTTTAGTCACCATTAGGGTAGTTTAGGGTAGCAAATGATCCAATTCTATGGTCATAAATGGTCTTGGTTTGAACCTACAACTTATGTCAGGGTGGATGGATACCTCGATCTCTTTCTAAGGTTTAAGGGGGTAACCCATCATTAGGCTATCCCATAGACTATAGAAAGTCCATAGTCAAGTATGGAATTCATTGTGGAACACATTTCTATAAGCTACAGGTCAGGCTTACCCGACCAATCGGACTGCATCCAGAAAGTAAATTCGACCGGTCGGGCTGGGTGACCGACCGGTCGGACTACGAGGGAGGCAATTCGACCGATCGAGCTTCATGACCGACCGGTAAGCCCTGAAGCACTCTGTTATGGGAGTGTTTCTTTCCAACTGATTTTCTCTTCCATTTCACTATCCCACCTGCAATCAAACTAATATAAAACTTCCAATTCCACACTCTTGGGTTCCTTAAAGGACCACTATCATTTTATTCATTCCAAAATCATTAAAATCAAGAATCAATTCCATACATTATCAACGGAGCTGTAAAAAGGGTAAATCACTAGATTACTTTAAGAATCAAGAAATAAGCCAATGCATGTAAAGATAATGTATCCTTATACTTGCCTTAGGCTTGGTGCTTTATTCAAATCGATTTGCCGCTTGGTTAGATGATGGAGAAGACTTCACTAATGAAGAATCTAACACATGCATGAAGAAGGATGAGAATGTGATGCATGCATGCTAATAGATGGAATCTCTTGACCCTCATTGAACTCAATAACTCAAATGGAGATGGGGCTTTCTTACCTCAAGTCTTCTACAAGCATCTACAAGCAAGAGGAAGAAGATGATGCCTTGATTCCAAGAAGGAGAGCTAGAAGAATGAAGAGGAAGAAGAAAGAACCCCAAGCTTAATGAATGCACTTCAATCACCCAAGAATGGAGGTTGGATGAGGAAGAGAATGGTGGAGGCAGAGGGGACCAGCTGTAACAGAAATGGGGAAAGGAAGAAGATAGTTGGTGGTTTTAGGGTTTTTAAATGAGTGAAGTTTCTGGAAATTACAAATAAGCCCTAGTAGTTTCTTGGATCTTCAGGTTGAGTCACTTGGGCTTAAATGGGCTGAGATGAGTCTGAATGGAATTGGGCCAAACATGGAAGATGTCCAACAAGATGAAACTCACCCAATGCAATTAATATGATGTATTAATGATGTAAAACCATGAAAATGCTGAAATACAAAAGTCTTGGACTACCTAAATAGGTTCAAACTTGACCCAACTACTTATTCATGACCCAAACCCAAAGGATTTGAGCTCAATTAGCCTAATAACTTATTAATTAAAGTAAAACCAACTTAATTACTATACATCATAATTATCTAGGGTTGAGACCTTACAACACCCTAGGCCAAGGTTTTCATTTGTTACATCTACTTTCAATTCTAACAATAACATAATTAAATTAACTAAAGAATAGAGAGCAATGAGTACGATAACAACAGATATAATCATCTCCATCTTCATAATCAATGAAACCTATAAAATAGTAGCCCATCCTAGGTTATGGCTACATATTTAAGAGTGAACACTAATCCCCTTTACATAATGGATATTCCAGACCTATTTATGTTAAGCATGTTTTAAGGTCCATTAAAGAGGGTTAAGTGTAATTCATTGGGTGTTCAAGGTCCACGATTAAAAGTTCACATCTTATGTTAAAATGGAGCCAAATTTTGGCCGAGAAAGCATGTTGCTTACTTGAGCTGGCATTCAGCCCCAGACCCACTCGAGTGAACAACACCTTTGTTCGAGGTTTGCATACATTTTTGTCAAGCCCACTCTAGCAGACTTAAGTTCTGTCTCTCGAAATAAAAAGCCTGAGTTCTATTATTTCTGCAATATTCCTCCATTCATCCATCTCCAATACATAACATACAACATAATCAACCATATTACCACCTTCTATTGTCTCCCGTCCATTACTACTAACATTCATCACATCCTCGACCAAATTCCATCAAATTCACCATTCAATTCATCACAACCATTTCCATTTAAGCAAATGATACATCCATTGCAAAATCCATTAAGTAAATTCATAAAACATCTCAAAACATGTTGATTAAGGCCATTTAGCAAGTGAATTGGGTTCCAATCATAGAAAGGCATACACATGAGCTTATAGATATGCAAGATAATCTAAAAAGCATTAAATCAAACATCCAGCATTCAATCAAAGGAAAGTACATGAATAGCCATTAAAGGAATGTTGCACTTGCCTCAAATACAACAAATCTCCTCTCCTAGGGTCCAATCCACAAGATCTACCACCAACAAACTCTTTCCACCCAATCAACATACGCAAAACAAGATCTACACCATCAAACCCAAGATACAAGGGCCAAAGGGGAAATTATGTTGGAATTCATAATAGCAACCCAAGAAGGAAGGAATTGAGGAGATTGAAAGGAAATTCACCTTGTTGTGATGAGAGAAAAGAGATCTAGCTTGCTAGGGTGTTGGATGAGGGAGATGAATGCTTGAATCTTCAAGATTTTGAGGAGTTGAGGATGAAAGTGATTGAAGGAGCTTCAGAACCTTAGTTCTAAATGAGAATTGAAGAGCTTTGGAGGGAAATGGAGAGAAGGAGGGAGGGAAATGAGAGACAATTGAGAGATCTTGGTAGAAATAAGATGAACAAGAGAAAGGAGGGTCTACTATTGTTTTTGTTGAAAGTGAAATGCCCAAAGTGCCCTTTTGGCTAAGGTTAGGGAAAGAAATATCTTAAGGGCATTTGAGTCATTTGAGAGTTGGTTAGAGAAAATTCCCCCCAGGACCTTCTAAATGATCTAAATTACACTCAAGGGTCTCTCTACAATCTATGTTAATTTGCAATTAACCGCTCAAATACCTTTTAAATTCTAAACTAACCTTTAAGGCTCCAAGCCAAATAATATACTACAAAATTAGGTATAAATATAGGAAAATTAAGGTGAGATCTTACATTTTTCCTTCTCTCCTCTCTTTTTCTCTTCTTTTTATCTTTCATCCCTTATTCTCTTCCAAAATCAATGTAAGGGCCAAATACCCCAACCCCCGCAAGGGTTTTTATCGTTGGTCATGTGAGGCTTGGATCCACGACAACTTTGTGGCCTCCACATTGGGCCCACATCCTAATAATCACTTAATTAAATGCCTTGCCTCAGCCACTTTCAACCCTAATAGGAGTAAGCCCACTATTAGATTAACCAATCTAACAGTGATCCACTCCTATTAGAGTTGAAAATATTTAGTCAATCCAAATGTGGGCCTACTCCTATTTTGTAGTTGAAAGTATTTGGTCAATCCGAGTGTGGGGCTGTGTAGCATTCTGCACCTCCATCTTGTGATTAGTATAAATGAAATTGTATTTTAGCTAATTAAGTTTTGTTATAGTTTGAGCGTGTCCGAATTAGCGTTAGGATCATGTGTGCGTAGTTTCATTGGGTTTCGAGCTCGTTTGAACATAGTAGAGAGTGATTTGAAATTTTAGAAAATATAAAAGCCGTTTTTCATAGTTTTTTTATTTGTGAGATTTTGGGCATAGCGTGTAGATCGCCAAATTTTAAAACCTTTTGCCTTCTACACGAACTCGAACTAAACCCGTCTTGACCTTTTAATAGCCATATACCCAATCTAAGGACTTACTGAAAAAACTCAAAAACCCTCCCACTTTAAAACAGCTAATCCCTTGCCCTATTTTCTCTTTTTCTCATTCTTATTCTCTCACGCTCTAAGTTGGGCCTCACTTCCCCTCACCCCTTCCTTGTTTCCGAGCAACTAAGCCGCCTTTTGGTGCTCTCATCTTCCTCCCCAAGTCATCTTCTTCCTCTAGACCCCATTCTTCAAGCTCTCCTTCTATCTCTAAGCTTTAGGTAAGGTTTTCTCTCCCCACCACTCAAGGTTTGTAGATCTTGAGCTTAGAAAGTGTGTAGAGAGCTCATTAGCTTCTTCTTCTTCTATCTTTTAGCTTAGCTTGGAGTGGGGCTTGCTCTGGCTTTAGATTGAGCCTTGGTGGGTTGGAAGGGCTAGGGTTTGCATCATATTCCATCTCCTAATGTGGATTTATATCTTCTATTGGTGAAGTGCATTAGCTTATGTTTTGCGTCATTTACACACCCGTTTTGCACTTTTAGATTTTTATGTCAAAAATGCTAGATTTATATGTGGAATGGATTGATGGATGTTTTGAGGTAATTTGGATGTGGTAAATGAAGTGGGAAAATACCCATTTCTTGCAGGTTTTGAATGGAGAACAATGAAGGATTGAAACCCCCATTTTCCGAAACTCTAGGGGCCCCCGACACCTGACAGAACCAGGTGGGCTCAAGCGCCCCTTGTTCTTCTAGGGGGGTGTCTCATGGTAATGGGAGCTCAGGTGTGGGCTGTTTCTGGGACTGTTGGGAGATCTTTTGCACATATGTTAGGGTCTTATGGGACCTTTTATGAGGGACACTGGGGAACAAATGGACCCCTTATGGATGGCATGGTTTGTGTACAATGTAGAACTTATTTGAACCCAGTTGATGTAGGACATAGGCTATGCACCCTAATGACTTAATGGAATTAACCACCCAACTCTACATCATCCATGGTATGAATAGAGTTGTCGGGCTGTAATCATTGACTTAGGAGTGGGTTTGTAATTCCTCATTGCTCTTCAGGGCTTGCATACTTGCATTATTTCCACATTGTTTATGATCCTTTAGTGATGTTAGCCCCTTGTATGCATGATCTGGACCATGTTAAGACTTGGTATTGCGTTTGAACGTAGGAGGACTACTCATTGTGAATTTGGATTTGTTTATGTGGTTCAAACTTTGTTTTATGGAGTAGTTCCTAGATGTTTGTGCCTGTGTGTATGGAGTTTAACGAGCCCTTCACATGTGACTTAGCATTCTTTGTCTCCGCACCACTGAGTTGGTCTATGTGTGTTGTGTAGGGATCATGGTCTTTTGGACAACTGCGTAGATCAGTATTGATACAGTTGTACCCTATGGCTTTGGATAGGGTGTGATGCACCCGACTTCGATGAACCGACCACCCATGTATGGATGGAGCTTTGTACCCTATGACTTTGGCATCTGAAAATGGATTGATCCACAGGATTATAAACAGGATGCTTGGCATCCGAAGACGAACTAAACCACTGTATTATTGGGTCTGGTTTTATTTGGATGTTGACTTATGTGGTTGTGCGTAATTGTGTAACTAAGGATTAGGATTCTGTTCTTTCTTTTGCCTTTATTATTTTTTATTCTCATGATCATATCTATTTTTATCCCATTTTGACATTGTATATTATTAAGGTTCATATTTATTAGTATGGTTTATATTTATTCACTTACCAACTACTATTATAATCTGATGCTGTGGTGTTTGGTGCATAGGTACCAAACCCTACTATCTCGATGAGAACGTAGTGGGTGAAGCACTTCAAGCGCTTGAGCCAGTTGGTGAGCCCGAGTGGAGTGCTGACGATGGATTCTGACCCATCTAAACCCACACACAAGTGACTCACATATTTTGGGATTTCATTTTGATTCATCATTATTATTTTTGGTAGCCCAAATTTTTGGTGGGCTTGTAATGAATATATTTTGTATAAACCTTACACTTGAACTCTAAACTCTTCAAAACTCTGATTATTTTGTTAAAACCAACTGCTAGATATTGCTTCCTAAGGTATTGGTGCTTGTGAAATATTTGAACTCGCTATGGACTAAAGATCCTGTGTGGGAAATGATTAGGTGCCACATGTTGTATTATCCATAAGAAAATTTTAAATTAGCCCTAATCTCACCTCGACCCCTGGTTCCATTTTCAGGGTCGTGACAGGCTGCTTCTAGTTTAGAGTAAAATAAACATGGGCGACTAAGAGAAAATCCCCAGTTGCATGAAATTTCTTTATTCAAATGCCAGTCGCCAATAGAGAAATATAATATTGTGATTTTTTTCCCTGCGTCCTCTTTACACTAGCATGTGATGTGAGATTCATTCCAGTGCCCTTCATCATTGTACAACTGTCTTTCCTGTTTATTGTGCACAGTTACCTCTGACATGTATATCTCCTTTTTTTTTTAATAAACTTCTTCAGTTGGTTGAATACAACGATGATGGAAAACAGAATAATGTTGAACACGTCAGACCTTGATGGCTTTGACAACGTATGTGAGAAATACATCACGTAAAAAGTGCTATATGCATCATTTTCAGTAAAAGCTCTATGCATGGATTCAGGAATCGTAAGGCTTTCTTGGATGATTTTCATATATTTTCAGGCCTTGCTGTTAATTGGGGGAAGAGTTCCATCATTTTCAGTAAAAGCTCTATGCTGGGGATTGCAGAGGGGAAATTTCCCTTTAGGTACTTGGGAGTCCCCTTATCTATGAAGCGATTGAACTTCCATGATTGTAAACCATTGCTGGATACTTTCCATAAAAGGTTATCGGGCTGGAAATCTAGTATCCTTTCATATGCAGGGAGGGCAGAATTGATAAGATATACTCTGTCTACTTTGCATTTGTTCTGGGCTACAGTGTATATGCTTCCATCTTCTGTTCTCCAAGCCATTGATCGATTGATGCGGAACTATCTTTGGAACCAGTGGTCTTCCAATTGTGTTCACCCCCTTGCATAGAGTACTATATGTACACCAAGAGCTGATGGAAGACTTGGCATAAAAGAAGTCAAAGCTTTGAATAAAGCTTCTCTAATGCGTCGAGTTTGGAATGTTGCATAAAAAAACTGTTGGACCGAGTGGGTGCGGGTGAAGTACTTACGTACAAAGTCATTATGGAACGTTACCGCTTCTAGACCAGTTTCTTGAGGTGTATTTTGTCAGTGAGCGCTTATGTGCAGCCTTATATTCGGCATCTCATAAGGGATGGGTGCCGGACATCATTCTGGCTTGACCCATGGCTTGAGGAGGGACGACCCATGGATACCGTGGGTCGAAGGGTGGTGTAGGACCTTGGTCGGGGATGGGATGTTAAAGTGAAGCATTTTGTGGGGATAGATTGTTGGCAGTTTTCCCCTCCAAATTCAGGTGCTCTCCTTAATCTGAATCTTATTCAACGGCTTGGTATTCCACATTCTTCTTTTGAAGATGAGATAGTGTGGAAGCTAGAGGAGTCTGGGAAATTTTCTTTGAAGTCTGCCTACGATATTCTCACCCAGCAGCGCCATCTTACTATGGTTTCTTGGGCGCCCTCTGTTTGGTTCAAAGGGTGTATACCTAATCATTCGGTTTGTGAATAGATGGCAAAATGGGGATGCTTGAAGACTAAAGCGTTTTTGCAATCTAGGGGAGTCAATTATGATTTGGAATGTGTTCTATGCAACCAAATGGATGAAGGTATCTCCCAGTTGTTGTTACATTGTCCGTACTCAAGGATTGTGTGGGATCCGGTTCAACACAATGCAATATCTGATTTGGTGTCATCTCTTGAGGCTGCTGCGGATACTAATTCTGTGGGAGTGGTCCTTCTGATGCTTCTTTTGTTTCCTTCAATTGCCTGGCATGTATGGAGAGAAGGGAATGTGCGCATATTTTTCCATAAAGCAAGGTCACGTGAGCATCTTATACGTGCTATCATTATCCAAGTTTAAAGTATGCTTTCATTCTTTTGCGTGACTCTGCCTTCGCCATTTGACAGTTCGTGGAACCTTCCACCAGAGGAATGGCCGGCTATTCTCCCTCCTCGGTGAGCTAGTATTTTTTATGGATGGCATCTTTCTGTTCTTCATTTTGCTGATTGTTTGGCTAGAACCCAAGTGGACGCCCTATGGAGGCACATCTTCGGGATGTTGTCCACTATTATGGGGAGATAGTTTTTTATTAGAGCAGATTCCGTCCCCTCTGCCTGACTTATGCTTAGAGATTGATGGTCGAGTTGCATTTCAGATCCCTGATATTTCTCCTTGGCGTCATCGATTTCAGTTCCATAGAATACGTCGAATCCTCCAAAGTCCAAACGGTTGGATCAGTCCATTTCTCTCAAATCTCGTCGCTCGCTTGGACACTTGCTAGACGTATTAGGAGTACTTACAATATTCCTGCTTTCATTGACAGTCCAACTTGCACTGCTTTAGGTCAGAGATCCAAAGCCCGGGATGTGGGCTCTCCTCTTCTGTATACTCTGCCCCAGTGCGGTCTCATCTAACCTTTCAAATAAAAAAAAAAAAAAAGTGCTAGATGTTCTCTCGGGGCATGCCTAGCTAGAAATACTAATTTAGGGTGGGTTTGGATGCAGAGCCGAGTAAACCCAAAATAAAGAAAGAATAATATATGATAGAGTTATAATGACTTTTTATTTTTAGTTATTTGGTATAGAATTTTTTTGACTTTTTGTATAAATAATAGAGATTTTTTTTATAATTTAGTGATAACTTTTTAACCTTTTTTGAAAAAGAAGGAAGGAAATTTAATTTTTTTAAAAAAAGAAGGAAAAATTTTTGAAATTAAAAATTTTCATTTTACTCTACTCTAATCTAATCTACATCACATCCAAACACATAGTTTTGGTGTTTTATTTATCTTAGTGATAGTGTTGGCTTATTATTAGTTTTCACCAGACAACCCATCTTAACATAGTTATCTACTAACTTTATTTTGTAATTGCAGTCAATAGTTATATACTAACTTGATTTTGTAATTGCAGTCAATGATTCGGTTACTGTACAATTTTCTGTTTGGATAAACGATATATTCATTTGTTGATGGTTTTAGGCCCATCAGTTTGTATGGAAAAAATCCTGGGAATTTATGGTAAAGTGGGTTCCAACAAAGAATTTTTATAGTGGTGAAGGTGAAGAAGGCTATTTGGTGGAGATGTAAATGGGACATTGAATTTCTTAGAATTTGATTTACTAGGGTAATAGATGGGCATTCATTATCCATCTCCCCTTAATTTATTTTCCATCGAAGAAAAGATTATTTGATGGCCATTTATGGATATTCACCTTTGTTTCCCCATTATTGGCAACTTCTGTATGAATTAGAAATCCTATGAATTCAATTCTATGCAAATAAATGGTACGTAGCTTTACAATTCACTTATACTTTGGGAGTTGAAAAGAGTAGTACATTCAAATTAGCTTGAAGTTGTTGCATGAAGCATAGACATTAAACTGTCACTAGACAGTAGAGTCTGAAGAAATCATTCAAATAAAATTTCTGAGATGAGGCATTATCGATTCAAATGAATCCATTCACATTCCACAATCAAGTTTGTTTCATTTAAAAACCAACAAAAGAAAATGAAAGTCTGCCCTAGTCTCCTGAATGTTGCAAATGGAAGCTAAAACAACCACCGATAAGTCAAAAAATGAAAGAGGTCAAGAGGTGACATATTTGGTGGGTTAGAGAAAGGGTTTTCCACATAATCCAGACTAGCATTGTCGATGAAAAACAGAGAAATGAGTTTAAAAAGTTTTTAAAGCTTACTTGATTCTATTGTAAAATGAAATTTTGGTAAAATGCATTTATACATTTACAATCAGTTCAGGCACTGCAGTTTTTGGAGGACTCAAAATTGCATTAGTAGATTTTCTGCTATGGAATGTTTCTGTTTCAATTTTCTTTCATTCTACCTTCTGGTCTGCGTTTTTCTTCTGTGCGTTGGACTATTATTGAGTCATTAGCATGTGTGGAGAGGAAACTGCCATCCCCAGGATTCCAGGTTGAGGTTGTGTTGGTTGACTATGACGGTTGCGTTCCGTCAAGGCATGAGCATTAGCAAAAAAATTGATCTATATGTGGGTACTTCTCATATTTTTCAGAATAGATTTCAGATAATCAACTTTAACGTCTTGGAATTTATTAGTTTAATAATAAAAAAAGAAAAGGTTAACTGCTTGAATTACAAATATGAGGCCCTGAACGATTGAGAAAAAAAAAGATTTTCAATGGGGCCCACACGAATGCAATCGCCATATAAAAGGTGTAGGGGCTCATTGGGCAAAGGGGTGTGAATCACTCTCACACCTAGTATGGTGTGAAAATTTTGTACATTTACACACAAAAATTTTCACATCTTATTCATGCTTCACATGCGTAACTAATCGCAAATAAATGTAATGATGTGTAATCCTTATGTATGTTAATCATTTACATTAAAAAATCACTGTAAACAAACAACCGCTTGAGATGTAGTCATAAATTTGTGGATTTTAGAAATCCAATATATAGATCCTCACATCCAAGCAACCCAACTGTGTTAGGTCTATGTCTTGTATTCCGGTTTAGTCGGATTGATTCATTGGTCTAGCTAATGACCAGGCTAGGGTTAATGGTAATTTAGTCTTTGTACCGGAGCTTTTCTTTATGGCCAAGAAAGCGTACATTATATATTCATGTAATGTGATCCTAGACTCTGTGTAGAAGATGTGACAGATCTCTTTTCCGTAGTGTAAACCACGTAGGGACATGTAGGGTGTAGAGTGGTGTGAGCTCTCTTCCCCGTAATGTTGACACACCACGTATGGAAAAGTGCTGTGAGAGTAAGATTAAAACCTATAAAGATTGAGGAGCTAAGTGTTAGAGGAATGGAGTCCTTGTAACGAATTGCACAGTATCTTTCATAGTGAAATCATAGTTCGAAAGGTAGCCTTTATGGTGAACCACGTAAAATTCTGTGTGTCATGATTATATAATTTTCTTCTTCTTTACGTGTATAATGATGTTGAATACTTCCGCATATGCACAATAAACCGTTTATTAATGCCTCTAGGCATGTTCCAGGTTTAAAAACCAAAAAAAAAAAAAAAAAAAAAAAGGTTCTTGCACCACATTCAGTTTCGGTTCTCCACCACCCCCAGAATGCACAGCACCACAAAGAGCACAATGAAGAGATCATCATCTAATCCCCCAACATATGCTAAACAACTTGTGTGACTCGAGGCATTTTTTACTTTTTTTTTATGACCCATGATATTACATCCAAACCAGCACCTTTGGGCTTAGGTTCAAAGGTAACTTGATCTGACGAGTAAGAATTATTCATGGAGGGTACAAATATGTTCGCTGACCTGATCCTGCCTTGGGGCAACTCAGATGCAGAATTCTCAAAACTCAACGACTTGAGGTAAGAAGTCCATAAAATATACAATTTGAACCACGATCCAACTGAAATTCGGTGAACTGTAGCAGATGTCTACCAAGAAATCCGAATTCCGAACTACAATCATTATGCAAATTGACCACATGTTCTTTTTCGAAAGTCATAAAGGTTGTATACCAACTTTTGTGATATACAGACAACTGTATACATGGATTGAATTGGATGCTCAGATTCTTAAGAGTAAGCTGTAGACAGTTGCCAGGAGAAAAAGTCAATGAAATTCCATTTTGACAAATTTAGTGCAACTTAACTGGCAATGAGAATGGTGAAAGCAAGGTATAAAGGAAATCATCTATGTTTTTTTTATTTTTTTATCTTTGTATCCCAACTACTCAATAGAGGTAGGTAGACATCAGAGAGGTAGGTAGAGCCCTCGGAAGAGGAAAGCAGGGTAGACTTCAGGGGAGGAAATAAGGGCTCTCTTGTGAGGAAATAGTGCTTGACCAAGTTTGAACCCTCGTCTGGCTGGTAAGAGCATTCACCTCTACTAATGAGGTAAGAGGCTATGAAGGAAATCACCTATGTTGCCCAGAAAATGGGTTCTACACTTAACCGCTATAGGGTTCTAATCACTAAGGTAAAAATCTTGTAGGACTGGATCAATGCCAGTCATGGAAAACAATCATCACAACAATTGATGTAGGGGTTGTAGTTTAAGGGTTTTAATAATTACATCTTTTTTAATGAGATTTAATGTAATGATTTGTATAAAATTAGAATGTGTATCAATTTGTGGGTGGTTAGTGAGTAAGAGGGGGCTGGATTGATCACAAGAGTCTTAATCTCTTAGCAAATAGAAATCTTTAGTTGTGCACACAATCCTAATTTTATTTTGAGCTAAAAAAATCACGTAGACTGTAACTCCTATATTTTCAAATCAGCTGTATTAATGTTCACTGGCCTGTATGGACCTTATTTTCAATACAAATATGCATGTCTCAGACCAATAGTCTACATCGGTTATCTAAAATCTAATACCACTTCGGCAAAATAGAGTCCCGATCGGACCTAATAGACCATATATGCGTTTACCTGTTGGCCGCATGATTGAAGGGATCAGCTTTTTTTTTTTTTTTTTTTTTTTTGTACTTTCATGCCAGCCTAAGGGTTAACCAGAAAAGCCCACACGAAGGAAAAGAAAAGGCCCAAAATGTGTAAGGAGAACAAACACAAGTGAAAAGAGAAAGCCCGCATTGCGCAAAGAGTAGCATACCTACTTATCCAACCTATGCAACGAGGTGACATTCTGAATTGCCAACTAAGTGATCCCCTTTGTGGAAGGGATCAATGTTTAGCATTGAAAGGATCAATCTTAAACGAAGATTTTTCTTTCAAATGAAAACTCACCCATTCGCCCCTAAAATACTTCGCTGTTCCTATTTCCCTACTCTTCATCTCAGACGTGAGCATCTTCCTAGCACATTTTTAAATGCATTCATTATACTTGGCTCATGTTTTTGTAAGTAAATTTGGTAGGAACTCTTGGGTGTGTTCGGTTCTACTTCATAAAAGCGCCTTTTAGGAGTTTTTGATTTTTGATAAGCTCAAAAAGCCCTGCTTGATTTATGATTACATTTTTTATAAGGGATTTTTAAGAAATAAAAGTTAAAATTAGCTTTTGGAAAAATTAACCTCGGTTAATTTGATCCTTAAAACACACATTTTTGCTTTTGTGGAAGGTGAGTTGATTTTTAAACACAATTTTTTACTTTTGTGGAAAGTGAGCAAAATTATAAAGGAAAGTGTTGTTTCTTTTCCTCTTTCTTCCTTTTTCCTCTTCCATCCACAAGGACTACTCATGAATTATGAAGTCCAAACCGCTCAAGATCACAATCATTCTTTGTATTGGTGTAGGGCCATATTTCACTCCAATATAAGTTAGTCCAATAATCAAATTAATAAATTGTTAAAAGTCCAATAATCAAATTAATAAATTGTTAAAAGTGATTATAGTAGAAAAATTAAAGGGAGTGAAAATGGTTGTGTTTTCCATATAATAAATCTAATGGTATGCCAAACTATAAATTGGAGCAAAATTTCTCCAAGAATTAGGACAACAGTTATTAATTTCGAGTGATTTGAATTTTGCAAATAGGTCCTACTCATAGATTTATATGCGTGAACATGGAAAACTACAAGTCTTATTTCTTAACTCATTTCTCCAAGATAATAAAAATGGTGATACCATATAAATGTGCTTTGTATTGCACACAGGATTTTATGGGACCATTGGATACCAATAAGAGTTTTACGTAGTATGAGATTATTTTTACTTATTTAAAAATTCAATAATTCTTTAGTTATAATATTCTAAAGCTACTTTTTATATAGAAGATTTTACCAAAAAAAAAAAAAAAACTCCCTTTAGACTCCCTATAGATAAAAAAGGACTTAAAATATATGTAATCACCGCATTGGTCCCATGGGCACTTTATGTTTCTTTTCCTCCTTTTTTTTTTGTTGTTTTGCTGAGCTGCAATATCCTCTCTCACTCGCATATATGAGCTTCTTCTTCCTTATCGTCATTCCTCCTCCTCCTTTTTCCTTCATGATATGGTGACTTCATTGTCTTACACCTGCATACAAGTGGGAGCTTATTACCAAAACACCTTGTATCATATATACCTATTTAAAGACATCATCGTCTATATCCCTTTTTCTTTCTTTCATTTTCTTTTTTCTCTTTTCAATCTTAAGTACCTCTCAATCATTTCATCAAACACCCTACAGGCATGTTCCAAGCTGTCACACTTTCCATACATGCCATCCAAGTGCTTTTATAAACAGACATCACTTTACAGGCATTGCCCAAGTGTTCTAATATATCATTATCTCATCTCATTTCCTTTATATCCCCTTTCCCTACCATTCCAGTTCACAACATCTAAACCAACCTCTACCTCTAACGTTTTTCTTTCACTACCATCTTCAAAGTCACCCATCATCATCATTTAACCACCATCACCTGCGTGACCACCATCTAAAAGCAAATTTTTTTTCTGAATCTGACATTAGCGACGATATCTCTGCTTAACTATGGAGAAGAAGAAAAAATGAGCAAGTAAGCGAGGATATTACTGATGGCCAAGCACGTAATTTTTTCCTGAATCTGACATGGGCGGCGATATTACCGCTTAACTGTGAAGAAGAAGAAAAAAATAAGCAGGTGAGTGTAGATATTGTTGCTGGCCAAGCACATAATTTTGCATTTCGAGTTAAATGCCAATAAGCTGTTTGACGAAATGACTGAGAGTGATGCCTATTTATAGAACATTTAGACGACGTTTATGGAAAGAGTGATAGCTTGGGACATGCCTGTAGGGTGTTTAATAAAATGACTGAAAGAGACTTAAGATTAAAGAAAGAAAGAAGAAAATGAAAGAAAGAAAAGGGATGTGGAAGATGATGTATTTAAATGGGTATATATAATACCGAGGTGTCTTGGTAATAAGCTGTCACTTGCACCCAAATCCAAAACAATGAAATTACCATAACATAAAGGAAAACGGAAGAGGAGGAGGAAGGAGGAAGGAGAATGAAAAAGAAGAAGCTTATATATGCAAGTGAGAGGGGATAACGCCGCCTAGTAAAAAAGAAAAAAAAATCAAAACGGGCCCATAGGACCACTGCGGTGGTTATATATATTTTAGATCCTTTTTATCTATAGGAAGTGTAGAGGGACCTTTTTGGTAAAATCCTCTTTTATATATCATAACAAATAATTTTGAATGATTTTGCTATTAAAAAGCATATACAAAATTAGTGATAACTTAATAATCATTTCTTACACAAACTGCTTGAACAAAGTTGCTACCAACAAGCTATTTTTAAATTTTTAAGAAGCCCAATCAAATACACCCTTTCCACTCATACTCTACAAATAATTGAGAGAAAGAGAGAGCCCAATCAAATACAACCTTTCCACTCATACTCCACAAATAATTGAGAGAGAGAGAGAGAGAAAGAGAGAGAGAAAGTAGGATGCTCATGGCCAGCCGGGCCCAGCCTGCTTTTGCTCGAGCTTTGGTCTTAGGTATAAGTCATTGAGCAGGGCTTGGATTAAAATTTTGGGCCCATTTATTATGTGGGCCAGGCTTGGGCTAACTGGTAGCAAAATCGAAGCTCGACATGGCCTGAATAGGTATATTAAATTGCAAACTGCCCTTCCTACGTTTTTTATGTTGCATATAAATCTTCCATATTAGAAATTATAAAAACTATTTATGAAAAGACACTATTTAAAAGGCAAACAACGTTTAATCTAATTAGTTTATACTAGACAAAGATCTCTTGGTTGCATCAACGCAGTTCTATTTTGTTGATGAGTCATATGCTTTTATTAAAAAAAAAAAAAAGAAACAGCATCAACTCACAGAACAAAGAAGATAGCTATATATGAAAATTGAAATTACTTTTAATAAAGATTTTTTTGCATTTTAGATGAATTCATTTGGACGTGACCATGTATATGTAACTAAGAATTGATGCATAATAGCCATATTGGCCTCACCAGAACCAACTTAAGGGTGCTTAATAATCAGGCACAAATATGGCTAACCCCAATTAATATATGAGCTGGGCTCAAGCTTAATAGATTTTATATGGACTGGGCTGGGCAAGCACTCTGGCTTGAATTGGGCCTGTGCTTATGGATTTTAAAGCTCGGGCCCGTCCCATGAGCACCCCAAAGATAGAGATTGATTTTGACATTTTCCTTTGTGCTTAAGGGCACGTTTGGTAGCAAAATCATCGAGGAAAGAAAATGTGATTTCCAATGTATCTATCAATATTTATGTTTTGTGCTAGTAAATCTCCAATAATTTTGGCAGAATCAAACCCCATTTTCTATGATTCGTAAATTTTACCTCCATCCATTGGATTTCCAAATCATCTCATATAAAAAAAAGAGATATAAACGACTAAATTCTCACCCGAAAAATAGCAGTCCTTGTGAGCTAGGCCAACTCGAGCCTGGCTTAGCCCACCTTGGGCTAGGCTAGGATAGGTAAGTAGGGCCCATTTAATATTTGGGCCAGACTTGGATTCAGCGATGAAAGCCCAAAGCCCAGCCCAACTCATGTAAGGAATGCACGTAATTTAATGTAATTAGTATAAAAGATTACTAAAATGGCCACAAAATCAATTAAAAAAGCCTCGATTCGGGCTGACTTGATTAATTAAATGGGTGGGCTCAGGCCTGACCCTTATGGACCATGTCAGGCTTGGGTCGGGCCTAAGCCAGTGCTTCTAAAGTTAGGCAGGGTTTGGATAGTTAAGTAAGGCCCGGTGAATAATTGGGCCCATTTAATAATATGATAGAGAGCCCAAAGCCTAGCCCAACCCATATAAGGAATGCATGTAATTTAATGTAATTTGTACAAACTATTATTAAAATGATTGCAAAATTGATATAAAAAAAATGATTTGGCCCAACTTGATTGATTAAATGGGTGGGCTTGAGACTAACTTTTATGATTTGTGTCGGGCTTGGGTAAAGCTTACACCAGTATTTCTAAAGTCAGGCCAGGCCTAAATTACCTTAGCCTAGCCCATTAACACCTAGACCAAAAGAGTACACACAGCTTGCGAAAGTTCTCCATCATTTCAAAGTTCTAACCAACTATAGAACAAGAGAAATCCTAAACTATAGAATCATTAATGAGGGTTTTTATTTTTTTTAGGAATAGTGAGAAATTTGTGGAACTGCGATTTCTGCTCCAGTTACCAAATATGCCTAACATACCGATTTGGAGGTTTTCATTTGTTTTATAGATTGATTTTGACGTTTTCCTCTGTTTTAATACATTTCACTCAGATTCTTCACTCAACGCACATTTTTGGATTATCCCATTTTACAGAATTTGAATTACAATTGGTCACTGCCAACTGGTAGTTGCCCTGATGGCACATATGGCTTCTAACTCCCTGCTCAAATTTTATCAATTTCACATGGCCTTGCTTAACCATCTGGCCTTCTGACAAACATTAAGTCCTAGATATGGCGCATTGTGTCGGCCAAGACCCATTCCATGGGCTTAAAAAGTCATTTTGATATTCAGCCCAAAGTAAGCCCATCATATGGCCCATGTGCAAATGTTATAGAAAAATAATCTTATGAAAACTAGTTTTCATAATTTTTTTGTGAGAACTCTAAGTGGGGTTTATTTATCACTCAATTTAAATCTTGCAATATATAGGAGCCTTCTGATAGTCACACGTCTCAAGTTTCGATTAAATCCGAATTTATCGAACTGTTGGATCGATTGTGCACCAATTTAAATTGATTGAATTTGTGAGTTACGGATGAAAGGCTTAGAGACATGTGCTTGGGGCCAAATTTGATATTTGGAGTGACCCCACATAGAGTTTTCCAGCCCCACGGTCTTATCCAAAACTGGGACCCACAAATAGATCCCATGGAAAGTTCTCACGGTTAGATGCGTGAGAACAATTTTCACATGGTCAAAACCTATATATATGTAGATAGGGGTACCAGCTGAGGTTGCTGTGCATTTGAATGACCCAACTCATCCAGGGTGATAGGTGAAACCCAACACAATGGGGAGAGGACTCAAGGATCATACAATGGGCTGTTGAATGAGAACAGGACCTCTAGTTAAGGCCTAACTGCATTTATTCATCATAATAAGAAAATTGTGGAGAACAAAGAGATAGGCTTGGAGAGCATGGCAAATACCTTAAGATAATGGGTTTGAAGTTTGAAATTAATTTTTAATTTATATTAGAGGTAAATCGTTTAGGTTGCCTACTTGTCTTGGCATTTTTAGATAATGCAACATGTCACAGCCTCAAAATGATAGCTGCAATTAAGATAATCTTCAAATATGCAAATGACCATGTAAAGAATTGGAATTTTTTTTTTTTTTTTGAAAAGTCATTCATTGTGATATTAAATCACTTCTTCTTGGACCTGTCCAGTTGAAACCTGCAGACAAATCTCAAAGTCCTGGATTCTGGAACAATGTGAGCAAACAAGAGCTGATGCATTTTTTAATATTTAGCATCTTCGACTGTTAAGCACAAAATGAATGTGTATAATTTGAGCTCACTTGGCCTCATTAGTGAGGTGCTGTTTGGCAAGTATTTCTATTTAACTGTCTAGTTGACTTAAAAGCAATTCAACCTAGTTGTTGAGTTCATTTATTGTCATGTCTCAGTCAATTATCTTTAAGATCTTTTGGCTCTTTTTCAAAAATAACCAAAATAAAACTTTTTTAAAAAATCAATTAGACACTTTCTTCTTTTTCTTTACAAATTTACACATATAACTTTTACAATATGAAAAGTATATCTCTAACTATTTTTGGATTTATGAAAAATTTGCTTGTACTGCCTTTAATACATGACAATCATACCAATTTAACTATAATTTATGGCATTTTTCTTTTTCTAGTTAAATCCATAATTCCAAACAATCTATTTTGTAAATGAAAATCAATCTAAATCTGAATAAAATTGAATTGAAATGAAATAAATTGAATTGAATTGAAATTAGTAAGCTGGAACTGAAGGTTCTGATTTTCTATAGTTATATCTATTCTAGATATCAGAATAGTATATTATTACATTAATTAATATTAATTATTAAATTAGCAGGAAGACCAAACCCAGTCAATAATTACCTATACCTCACAAACTTTCACTAGTCTACATTGATTGACTCAGCCAATGAGGGGGTACAAAAGGTCAGCCAATGAGGGGGTTCAAAAGGTGCTATAATTCTGTATAATATTGCTATATGCATCTTCTGCATCCTTATCCTTGTTCTTCTTCTGCCTCTCCATCTCTGTACATGTCGACCCCTTCAGGGATTCAAGGCCAGCTGCTAGAGGTTACAGGTATGAACCCCACCAATACATGCATAAAAACCCCAACTTTATACATCCATGACATCATGATGTTCTTATTATCCTTGTTGTTGCGTTTTCTTCTGTAGTTGTTGGATGCAATAAGTTGAAAGACACTGAATGGATTTCAAGGCAAGATCCATACGTCTGCCTTGAATATGCAAGCACAAAGTTTCGCACCAGGACCTGTACAGGTGCCTCTTCTTTTCCATGATACCATACCTTACATACTCCACACACACACACACACACACAAAAGGGTCACTCCTTTTCTGTGGAATCATATCCACTTGTTTTTTTAGTTTGATTTCTCATCTGGGTTTTGCTTGGAATGGCTGATTTGTGGTTTAGATGGGCACAAGAACCCAACCTTTCAAGAGAAATTCGTGTTTTCCCTAATTGAAGGTCTCCGGGAGTTGAATGTTACTGTGTGGAACAGCAACACTCTATCTAATGATGACTTCATTGGCAGCGGAAGGTAATCTATTTAACATTATAAATTGGAGGAGAAATGGCCAGTAATTGGGCAAAGATAGAGAAAAGCCTTATGATTTCATCTCTGTTGGTTTCTGGGCCTTTGCTGATTTCAGGATTCAACTTCAAAAAGTCCTCTCCCAGGGTTATGACGATGCCCCATGGACGCTGCAGAGTAGAAGTGGCAGGTAAGCCACAAAGCAAGAAAACCCATATTTGGAATCACTTATACTTTTGTATCTATGCTAACTCAGGGGCTAGTTCTGTTGCAGATATGCTGGAGAAGTAAGACTTATATTGCATTATGCGAATATGAATTCTGCAAAACCTGGTGGTGTAAGTTCAAATTTTGTTTAACTTGAACTGTTCATTGTGTTATTTCCCTGCTTTCTAGAGTTCCAACTCTGTAATAACAAGTGTTCAACGTATTTTGCAACAATCTTTAATTGTCTTGTAATCTCTCAAAACATTGAAATTGCAACACATTCACCAGAATTGGTGATGCAGGCCAGATCCATAATTGGCCAGCCCATTGGACCTAAGACCAATAAGGCCGAGTAGAGTCGAGTAGATCCTATTAGTAGTAGTTGCTTTAGTTGCTTTCTTAATTATCTAGGATTCTTTAATATTTGGAAAGTTCAATTATTTTTGATTTAGTACTTCTTAGTTGATTTAAATTAATTGTTTCCTTAATTAGACAATATCTTAGTTATAAACAAAGATGTAATCTCTTCATAGGATACAGACATTAATATTGAATAAGAATTTGAGTTTAGTTCTCAGTTGAGAAAGTTATTGTTTGTCTTTGATGAGGCATCAGAACATTTTATCCTTAAGCCTTTTTGGCTTGAAGATTAGCGCATTGGCTATTCTTCTTCACTGCACTGTTTCAATTGGAATCAGAGCGAGGATTTGATCTCGAATTACCGTCCGTTTAATCACCGATTCGAGGTAATGTATCCCATCTCCCCACGGTCGTCATTTTCATCCTCTCAGTCACAGCCCACCAATTCATTGTCACCCTTCGAATCCCTCCGCAGAAACCCATCCCTTCATATTCCTCACGAATCAAACCACACCTAACGACCACCTTCATCTTTGTTATAACCCCAAACCATCGGAACCCTAACCCTTTGAACCAACCATCCCTTACCACCACCAAAACCTCAATTGAACCTTCTCCCACTCCCTAAATCCTAATTGGCCCATACCTTTCACAGACCTCTGTCGCCAACACCCATTCCCAATCTCCCTTAGTTCTTCTCCAACCCATCCCTCTCAATCCGAACCCACTTCTATAAGCCCCAGCCTTCATCTTCCCACCCTCAACACTAACGCTAGCGTCCCATACCCAGCAAAACCCTTTCTCCACACCATTCAATCTTTCTTAACCATCTTCATCCTCCTCTGAAACCCACTGACGAGCCTCAAAATCCCTCAAACCTGCACAAAACCCGAACCCCATCTCTCCATCCCCCCATGATTGCAAAGCCCTAAGCCATCACCGTCGACCCTGCCTAAATCGCAGATCCACAACTCCTAGACCAACTGAAGCCTTTGTCAAAACTCTTTGCCCTCTGTTAACACCAAGCTCCACCCTTTTCAAACCCCTATACCCATCCTTTATCGAACCTAACAACCCCACCGAAACCCCAACTCTCTTCTAAAACCACCCTTGACCCCTCTCTGACCACAAACCCGAACTCCCAAACCCCCACCCTTTCACTGTTGTTCGTCGAATCCATTATCAGAAAAAAAAAAAAGAAAAAAAAAGGCAAAAAGGAAGCTTGGGGTTTTGGAGAAGAAGAAGAAGTAGAAGAGACAGGGAAGTAGAAACGTACCTGGTACTCCCCACAACTCCACCACTATCACTTTGCCCTCCTGCCATAGCTCCACTGCAATCACCTTGCCCTCGCCAAAGCCGCACTCATGCAATCGATCACTCCGTTAACAGCAAGCCTTCCCCTCCTTCGTTGTAGTTGAGCCAGATAAGTCTCTCTCTGCTCTATTTTTTTTTTTTTCAATAGTTCTTGAAGAAAGGTGAAGGGCATCCCACATGTGAGTGTGACATTCTCTTTAAATTATAAGTTGTTGGGCCTACATTGTTGACCCGAGCTTGACCTGGCCCTGATCTGCCCAATTCTTGTTTAAGCCCACACCCAATTGGTTTCATCTGGGTTTAACCTAAATCGAGTACAGAGAAAACTCAAGATGAAGTGGGCCTGCTTCCGATCCAACTTTTTGTGAGTTATCAATCCCGCCTATTTAACTTAATAATTTGTGCATATTCAACCTGTTCATTCTTCGAAGGCAATTCAGTTTTGATCTCCTTGCATCCAATTCAACATGAGACACATTGAAAGTATTTTGTATGAGTTTCGATATGGAAATCAATATTTTGAAAAGGAGTCCTACTTTGAGCAGAACATTAATTTCAAGCAATCTCATTTGACTGTTGATGAATATACCCATCGATATCAAGAGTTGAAAAGTTTGTGTGGCTTAGGGGATTGTGATAGGAATGATGGAGAACGTTATATCAGTGGTCTAAGGCCAAACATACGCTCAAAAGTGAAATTTTGTAACACCATTTATGAGGCCTACTCAGAAGCTATTCATATTGAGCATATGCTTAAACAATCTCGCATGCGATAGTGTGCATCTCAGCAATAGCCACATGCTCATGTTTTTAAAAGACTTTTCGCTGGAGACGATAAACCCACGATTGTCATCTGTCGCCTTCTCAATACAAATCAAATGGAAGAAGAAAAATGGAGTCAATCTAAAAAGTTTCATACGCGGGTACGAGTGAAAGACAATGTCGCCAATCTGATTGTTGACAATTGCAGTGCATTCAATTTTGTCATGCAAGAGGTCATTGAAAAGATTCAATTGCCCATTGAGCCCCTTTGCAAACCCTACCAAGTTATATGGTCTAGTGGTTATCTCATTCCAGTGACCCATAAATGCTTGGTATCACTCAAGATTGGCAATTCATCATCATCATGATCAAAGTTTTATTCCAATCATGTTGGGGTTGGCTATATGAATTCTATTTTTTCATTTTGTTCTATTTTAGGCCAAATCTTTAGATAAGTTAAACTTCTTTAAATCTGATTCAATGACCTCTATCAATGTTTTCTTCGGCCTACCCCTACCTTTTGATGGGCTATTCACTTGTATAACCAAATTTTTTCTCACCGGTGCCATTATCGGCCTACGCTCAACATGCCCAAATCATCTTAAATGGGTTTTTCTAATCTTATCCCCTATTGGTGCTACCCCTAAATGCTCTCGAAAGCGCTCATTTTTAATTTTATCTTTTCTAGTTTTACCACACATACACTTAAGTATATTTATCTCCGCTACATCCATCTTATGTATATGCATCGTCTTAATGGGTCAACATTCTGCTCCATAAGTCATAGCTGGTTTAACCACTGTCCTATAAAACTTGCCTTTCAATTTCATTGGCATTCGTTTGTCACAAAGCACTCCAGAAGTTAGTCTCCACTTCAGCGATCCAGTTTTTATCCTATGCTTCACATCTTCGTCAATCTCCCTATCCTTACTAATCATCGAGCATAAGTACTGAAAAAAATCTCTACGTGGTATCTCATGGGTTTCAATTTTGACAATGCTTTCAACACTTTGTATATGTCCACTGAAATTGCAATTCATATATTCTGTCTTTATACGACTTATTTTAAAGCCTCTAGATTCTAATGCCCCCGTCATCTCTTGAGTTTTGCATTTACTCCATCTCTTTATTCATCCACGAATACTATATCATCTATAAACAATATACACCATAGTATTTCTTCTTGAATATGCACAGTTAACTCATCCATAATTAATGCAAAGAGATAAGGGTTTAAGGCTGATCTCATCAGCAAATCTATAGTGACGAGGAATCCACCTGTTTCTCCATATGTAGTTCTCACATTTGTTACTGCTCCTTTATACATATCTTTACAAATTTCAATGTAACCTTTTGGGACATTCATTTTCTTCAAAACCTAGCAAATTAAATCCCTCGGAATCCTATTATAGGCTTTTTCTAAATCGATAAAGATCATGCGTAGATTTTTCCTCTTTGCTCGATATTTTTCCATTAATTGCTTAAGTGAAAAGATAGCTTCTATAGTTGACCTCCCTGCATAAAACCAAATTGATTTTCAACTATCTTGGTCTTCCGTCTCAATCTTTGCTCCATTTCTCTCCCATAACTTTATAGTATGGCTTATAAGTTTAATCCCTCGATAGTTGGTACAATTTTGTATATCTCCCTTATTTTTATATATAGGTACTACGAGGCTTCTTCTTCATTCATCCGGCATTTTCTTTGTCACAAGTATGTTATTGAATAGTCAACATAACCAACTCACCCCAACCTTTCCCAAGCATTTCCATACCTTTATCTTAATATCATCTGGGCCTTTAGCCTTTTCTGTTTTCATTCGCTTCAATGCTTTCTTCACTTTTACCTCTTTAATTTTATGGAGAAAAGTATGTTCTAGTAATGAAATATCCTCCTTAGCTCTTATATCCCCCATATGTTCTTCATTTAAAAGTTTGCTACAGTATTCTTTTCACCTTTCTTTAATATCGTTGTCCTTTACCAGAATATTTTCCTCATTGTCCTTGATACATTTGACATTATTTAAGTTCCTACTTTTCTTTTCTCTTAATTTTGTGAGCTTAAATATATCCTTCTCTCTTTTTCTTATTCTCAACTTATTATAGAGGTCATCGTATGCTTTGAACTTTGCACTACTTTTTTAGTTTTTTTCTTTGCCTTCTTATACTACTTAAAATTTTTAATACTCTTAGTCTCCTGCCAAACTTTGTAGTAATGTATTTTCTCTCGAATTACTTCCTGAATCTCCACACTTCACTACCATGTTTCTTTATTAATATGTCTCTTTCCTTTTCCAAGTACCTCCTTTGCAACCTTCTTAATGCAATTAGCCATTTGATTCCACATTACTGTAGTTTTTCCTTCAATATTTCATTCTCTCTTCTCAATTATTTTGTCCTTAAGTATATTTGCTCTTTCTCCCTTCAAATCTCTCCACCTTGTTATAGGGTCCATTTTGTTTACTGCCACTCTCTTCCTACTTCTAATGCAAATATCTAAAATTCTGAGCCTATATTGCGTGGTCAAACTCTCTCTTGTAACAACCTTGCAATATTTACAAGTTAATTAGTCCTATTTTCTAACTAGAAAAAAGTTTATTTGGCTCCTATTACTCCCACTTTTATAGGTAATTAAATGCTCATCTCTCTTTTTAAAGTAAGTATTTGCTACTACAAGATCAAATGCCACTGCAAAGTTCAATATAGTGTTTTCAAATTCATTATTATTATTATTTTTAATCCTTGCCCTCCATGCACTCTCTTATATCATATATTATCTCTTCCAATATACCCGTTTAAATCCCCTCCAAGGAAATCTTATTACTATTTGGGATTTCTTGCATTAAATCATCTATCTCCTCCCAAAATTGTCTTTTCACACTTTCCTCCAATCCTACTTAGAGAACATATGCACTGATGATATAGATTATGTATTCTACTAGCACTAATTTAATTATTATAATTCTATCACCAAACCTCTTAACCCCTACAATTTTCTCTTTCAAATCCTTATCTACAACTATACCTACTCCATTTCTCCTTCAAGATTGGCAATTATGAAGATAAAATTTGGTGTGATGTGATCCATATGAATATTTCTCATATTATTTTTGGCAAACCATGGCTTTTTGATCGAAAAGTGCTCAATGATAAAGAAATGAATACCTATACTATCATGTCGGAAGGAAGACTAATTATGCTCATTCCGTTGTCATTAACTCCTTTATTCTCTGCATCCTCACCTCCCACCAAAGAATCAAAGGAAGAGCCAAAAAAAGCAATTACCTTCATAATTACACCAAAGGAGATGCCAACCATGATAGGTGATATTAACAATGCAATAACTGAACCAAATCAAGGCAATGCTGATCTTTTGGAAAATTCAACACACGTAGAATTTGATCCAGATAGTAATAATCAAGATCCACAAGCGCTAGAGGAAGAACAAAAACAAGTGCACATTGAAGACTTTGATCATGAGGCTTTAAAAGAGGAACACAAAGAAGCATATTTGAAAGATATTAATCGGTTTGGCGTTACCGTTGAACATCCAAGAGAATTGATTGTTTTGCCTTTTCGAAAACATCCAATTAGGTCGTCCACAGTGAAATTCATTGTTCCAGTTATCTCACAAGCAATTCAAGTTGTTGAAGTTCCCCACATTGACTTCATCTTCAGAGATCACATATGGATATCTGATAGTCAACACTTGAAGCATCTACTGGTCTGTTTACACATCCAAGCTCCATGTAGAGACCAACAATACAGAACATTCCGATCTCTTGTTACATGAAGGAAAAGACTACAAAAAGCTTTCAAGCCATGTCATGAAAATGTGGATTTGAAGACAAAACAAAAGTTTGTTCGAATGATTTTTGATCCAGGTGGACATTTCCCAAACTCAAGGATGAGTTCTCCAAGCAGGGGAGAGCTGATGCTGGCCAGATCTATGATTGGCCAGCCCATTGGTCCTAAGATCAATAAGACCTAGTAGAGTAGAGTAGATCCTACTATTAGTAGTTGTTTTAGTTGTTTTTTTAATTATCTAGGATTCTTTAGTAGTTGTTTTAGTTGCTTTTTTAATTATCTAGGATTCTTTAATATTTGGAAAGTCCAATTATATTTGGTTTAGAACTTCTTATTTGATTTGAATTAGTTGTTTCCTTAATTAGACAATATCTTAGTTATGAACAAAGATATAATCCCTTCATGGGATACAAACATTAATATTGAATAAGAATTTGAGTTTGGTTCTCAGATGAGAAAGTTATTGTTTGTATTTGGTGAGGCACAAAGACATTCTATCCTTAAACCTTTTGGCTTGGAGATTAGCCTATTGGTTATTCTTCTTCCTTGTGCTGCTTCAATCGGTAACCCTGTTCTTCACCTGCGAATCAACACTTTTTTTATACTTTGCCATTCAATGATAGTTCTGGATTTGTTGGTATAACACTCTGTTTCAAAATCTAGCTCTACAATTTGAACCAGAATGCAACAAAATATACTCAATTTGAGGCAATTCTATATGTTAAACAAGGGTTAGAGTTAATTATGTTCTGAGAAAATCAGCAATAAAAAAGAAATTCTTATGGTTTTGTTGTGGGAATTGCAGAAACCAATGCCAGGACATGTACCAACTGCACCTCCTTATGTAGCACCACCAGCTGCATACCATACCCTTCCATATTCGGCCCCACCACTATCTGCAGCCCCTTACCAGCCAACTGCTTCCTACCCTCCATCTCCATTTCCTTCATATCCACCTCCACCGGCAAATTCCTCCATGCATCCACCATCTCCTTACCCACCACCACAGCACACTGCTTATCCTTCCCAGCCATACCCGCCCACAGCATATCCTCCACATACATACCCACCTCCCCCACAAGGATCGCCATATTATCCACCAGGTAGCTAGCTTACTTCATTTACTTGCCTTTGTTTGAAGATATATTCTTTTTGCATCTATGTTTTCCTTTCTTTTTTCTTCTTTCTGTTTTTTTATCTTATGTGTGATTTGCAGGCCATTATCCAGGAACTTATCCACCTCCCTACTGAGTGCAGCAACTAGAATTTGATAGCTACTGTGTATAATGGTTGCATCAGCTAAAGGGTGTAGCTTAGATACAGTCTTATCAGCTGTTTGGTTGTTGACTAAGATCTGATTTCCTTCCATATTCTTTTCTAAATGTACTTGTGTTGGGCTTTTCTTCATGTTCTTCATGTTCATGATTAATGTGAACTATTATTATCAACTGTTTGGTGAGACTTTGAGAATGTAGAAATTAGATATTTGAGATTGGCGACTGTGTTTCCACTGAATGCTAGTAGGATAATTTTCAAATGTTGTGTTTCTTGCTCGAGTCTCCAGTCTCTTACCCAGTCATATGCATCTGAGCCCTTGTGGGCTTCTTGTATTCTTTGCTATCATTTGGGCCTGTCAAAGCATATTTGTAGACCCTGGATCCTCGTATCATCAGATTACATGCAGAATCAAAACTAGTTTATACTTCCTTTCTCTTGATAACTATAAAAAGTTCTTTATAATCAAAGAAGGTTAACCGCAAGTTGACCTGCTTGATGCTGTGGATCAACTGTGAGATGATTAGATACTCGAGGGGTATTGAAACCAGAAACCAAATTATGAGTGATTTTGTTTCTTTTTGCCTTTTCAATGATGACAATGAAGTCTTAAAAAGTAGTACAACTTGGAAATCTGGCTTCCACACCAATGGATTCTCATAGTCTCAAAAGAAAGGAGAAAAAAAACGAGAGGGTGGATGATGATTTTCTGCTAAAGTGCTCTAGACTAATTATAGTCAAAATACATTTATGTTGACTAATTCCATTTAACATGGAGAATTTGATGGTGGCTTCACAAAGAAAGGTAGGCTTATATTAGGGTATAAAAGGGAAATAAATCAAATAATCCTTTGTAGAAGGAATGGATACTGGCGAGGGCAGAGTCAAAGCTCACTAAGTCTCCACGGAATGCTTAGGAAGCTGGAATTTGAAGAGTTCCAAAGTCGAAAGTTATGTTTGATAGGTTGTTTAGAAAGTGCAAAATCCTTCTTCTAGCCAGTTGTTGTGGATTGGCTCTGACTCCATCTTAGATTTCTCAGAAACATTAATATTATTGGAAGAAATTGTGTGTTCCCTGCCACAGTGCCACCCTCTTTCTATACATATATATACTGTCTTTTTACCATCCGGTGGGTGGACTGACAACTTGCAACTGAATGAATGATTAAAAAAAAAACTGAATGAATGATAACAATGAAATTCAGAGAGGTTGAGCTAACCCAGACCATGCTGAATATCAAATAGTAACAAGCTCAGGTCAGTAACAAACAGTGGTAAAGCTAATGCTGATAATGTTGAAACCCATATGTTTTTCGATGCATTAACGGAGAAGGCTCGATATCTTGAGTTCTACTTATCAAACAGGAAATTTTAGGTGCTCCATGACAGCTGTTGATAATGCATTCTGTCTAAAACCTTCGTGTATGTGATGGGGCCATTGGACCTCAAATCCGTGTCAAGAATCCATGTCTAAAAAGGCCAAGAATAATTGGCGAGAAAAGGCAGTATTTAATCCTGACTCTTGTCATTGATCTAATGGGCTACCACATACAAGAGCCGCTGTTAAATTCCCCAACCCCGACACCCCCATCCCCACCACCCACCCCTCCTTTTTTTGGGTAATTGCCTCTGTTAAATCCAATGAGATGATGAAATGCACATGGATGATCAGAAAAACATCTCTTTGACAGCCCATATTAGCCTTTCGTGTTTGGCCCACCTAATCAGTGAAAGCTGTAGGATTTTTTGCTGGGTCATTACACCAGGGAACCCACCTTTTCCACAATATGCTGCACCAGATGCTAAGCGGTCTAATCATCAAACCATGGGACTCATTCAGACATGCCCAAGGATTATCCATGATCAGAAAATTGTTGATATGTTGATGTGAAACAGGAGTTCCTTATAAAAGGGTGATTACAAACAGTAACTCCTTGCATTTTATAGACATAGGTACAGGTACATGCCTCATTTAAGGTTACAACAAATTGAATTCAGTCCACAATGTTGTTCATGGCATAAGGAGGATTTGCTTCTTCAACTGCCTTTTCTTTCATCTTAAACTCCAATTGTAATGTGGGCTCTTCCCAGGACTGACTTGGATTCCATTCTTGAGTTTTCGGCTTGCTTTCGGTTATATCCAAGCATCCTAGAGCGGAGGCATCATTCATGGTGTTGAGGAACTGTTCCCGAAAAGAAACACCAGGTGTCAAAGCTAGGGCCTTGTTCAAGTCACCTGCTGTCTTGATGCCACCTTGAGGTGTATATGGTGTAACATGTCGGGCACTGCAATCATGTCCAGCTGAGTTTTGAGTCTCAATAGAGGTTTGATTTGAGGGAACCACACAAGGTAGTTTTGATAGCAATGCACCAAGGCTGTAGGACATGGATGGCAAGAGTGGGGGAACTGACCAAAACACCCCTCTGTTTTGGGGACTATTCCAACCTAGGTTGATGGATTTGCTTGGCGATGATTCCTCCCATCTTTCTCCATAGCTTCGGTTGGAGACGAGGCGTTTGCCATCTAGGAAATCATCTTGGTTGATCTTGTTCTCGCCCGTTTGATTGTTGAATCTCAAGTTATTTGTGTGCAGTTGGGAGTGAGCTGAGTAGGGTCTTCGTATTGCAAAAACACCAGGTATGCTCTGGAGAAAGCTGAATTTCCTCTGAATGCTGATCACTAAGTTTAGATCCTCACTGACCTGAAACCCAACTGTACTAGTCACCACAATGTATGTTACAGTAGAGAATATATTGCAATTGTCATCATCATCATAGACTAATCTTATTAATCTAGGATGAGTTCTACTATGCAAGTCTGACATAAGTTTTGTCCATGTTTCTCATCTTTCTGACCTTAGTGCTTCAAAGTGAGGTTTCTTCCTGAGTGTGAGCATATGCGTGAATGAGCAAATAAGACATGCTGGTCTCAATGAGGAATGGATAAAAAATACAAGAGAAAAGACCATGGGTTTTGTTCATATTAGTGCTTGAAAACTGAAACAAAAAAGGAAAAGGAGAAAGATGGGACCTTATCCAGTGAACCCAGTTGAATGATGCCTTCTCTAACAGCGATGATTGCGATAGTCTGGCAAGTGAAAGGACTACATATTCTCAATTGAATGAACAGGAGTGGTGAATTGGAATTAATTCTCATTTCTAAATCATTCTTGTTGCTCTTGTTTATCTCTTTACATACCTGAATTCCTGAGTTGAATTGAGACTCCCATGCCTTGGGTTGCTGGTTAGAAACAGATCATTAGAAATAGAGGGATATTCTTTGTGAATGGACTGAGCTTAAATAGCAGTGAGATTAAATATGGGTGTTAATGCTACTGTATTTATCTTACAGAGTCGAGCGATCCATTCCAAGAAGCGAATAAATTTGAATCATTCTCAGATGGCATTTCACTAAAAATCCACTTGTGACTGTTATCAGCTGCAACTTTCCCCATTAACCTGTAAACATCATAAACTAACCTTTGAATTCTTCTTCTCTTTATCTTTTCTGTCCCTAACAATGAAAAGAACAAAAAGAACTGAGATAAACAAGATTACATAGCAAAAATCTCACCCTTCTCCATAGCTGTAGACCTCATGTGACATCTTGAAGAAGACTTCTGCTCCAAACCTCCCCTTGTTGTAACCGCTGCCTGCTCGCTGGCATTCGTAGAAATCGCAGAACCCGTCTTCCCATACAAGAATCCTGAAACAAGAAACACTAACAGAGACTGAAAAGAAGAAAGGAAAAGGAGAGAGAGAGAGAGAGAGAGAGAGAGAGAGAGAGAGAGAGAGAGAGAGAGAGAGAGAGAGAAAGAGAGAGAAAGAGAGAGAGAATGGAGAAGTGGGTCATTGAATTATATCCATTTTTGGCACTTCTTGTTGGTGCAGTAGCTAAATTACCAGTTCCTTCTATTAGCTTTGGAACGATCAAGAGCTCCTCCCCCATTATCCCATCTTCAAGAAATTCAAGCCAAGTGAAGCAAGGGTCAGTTGAAATCTTTTCATGGGGCTGATCATTTATGTGTTTTTTCTCTTTTTTCAATCATCATACTTACCTGGGTGGAGGATAATTACGAGGCAAGATCTTCCAGAAGATGGCGTACACCCATTTAGAAGGATTAGAAGAATACGAATTAGAAGCCGAAGGAGAAGCACATAGGCTTCTGAGAGTGTACTGCTGGAGACAGTTGAGCATAGGAAGCCCACCTTCCATTGTCAGACAGAGAGAGAGAGAGAGAGAGAGAGAGAGAGAGAGAGATTATAAAAGAAGAAGCTATAAGATTCCGTTCTAGAAAACAAGAACAGAAAACGAACAGAAAAGCATCAAAATTCCAAACTGTTCTGCATAGTCCGCAGGACCATTATGTGATTTGTATGTTTTGCACTCTCCTTCCTATGACGCCCACCTGAGTTCTGACCCTTGGGTTAGAAAAATGGTCAAGGTCTGAAGCCAAATATTATTCCAAGCACTCCATCACATCTTATTATTTAACTATTATTGTAAGGGATTTTGACTGCCTTAAGAGGGCTTCTGCCCCACACTCGTTGGCATATAAAAATACATTCTAGAATAGTTGGTAAAACAAATCACTGTTAAAAATGATAATTTGCCTTTACTCTCTGCGATATCCTATGCTTATATAGGATGTCAATGGAAATCGAGCATATATGTAATTTTGTGACACCATATGTTTATTGGAAATTGCACATATTCAATTTTTTCCCAAAATCTAAAAACCCCATTTCGCATTGCAGTTGAAATGCCTGGCAAAAATATGCCCATGTTCTCCACTTCATCCATCTCAATTATCATAAGAGGTATATGTGCGCTATCTCATTCTTTTAAGAAGTAGGAAAGGGAGTTTTACGTGGTATAAATAATTTGTTTTTATTTTTTATTGATGGGTGAAAAATATAAAATATCATGAGATATATACAATCCTTACACCTTGTGAAATGTAATTGGTGCAGTATTAAGATAGATGGGATGGTATAAAAGAAAAGAGGAAAGGAGAAAGGAAGAAGAAAGGTTGGAGTAAGAATCATTCTTTATTTTAACCTAAGTTCTCAAAGAGGATTTAAAAAAAGCCAAATTTTGTGTGATATCCTGCACACATATAGGACATCTACATAAATAAAGGCAAAGTTTTCATATCATTTTATTTTACTTTATTACAAGAACCGTTCACTAGAAACATTTAAATATCAAATGGTAATAATTATTGTCATCATCAAAATCTTATCCTAATTATGAATTCTATTTTTTCATTCCACTTTATCTTGAATCAAATTCACAGATAAGTTATACTGCTTCATACCTATTTTTATTACATCAGTTCATGTCTTCTTTGACCTACCCCTCTCCCTTGGTTGGTCGTCAACTTGTAAAGCTAAACTTCTTTTTACCAACACTATTTTCAAGTAAATATTGGAGATGCACAAACCATCTCAAACTGCTTTTTCTAATTTTAAATATCAATAGTTGTGAGGCGAGAAATCATTGTTTGACACTTGTTAAACCAAAATCCCTTATCATTCTTATCCACTGATCTGGTAATTTCCAATCAACATTGTGTGCCTAACTGTTTAACATGCATTTAAATTTAGAATACTGCACGATTCAATCATACATGCAACAATGATGGGACCATACTCAAATTGGAGTATCAACACCTGTTGGTAAGATTGATCATCGAGGCCCCGTTATTGAGAATAGAAGTGGGTTGCAATCGTAAAAGTTTATGCTAATTTGACCAATGTAGTAGTTAGTAGTTCATTATAATCTAATCTTGAACCCAATTCATTCGTTGAATAAATTGAAAATGTTAATTCAATATATATATATATATATATTTCAATCTGAACCTTTAATTAGTTCAGCTAGTTTGAATCCAAACTAGAGTGCAATTCGCACACTTAGGTTAGATTTGGATATTACTGGGAGTAAATCCAAAATTGAAATCAAATTATTTATTACTTAGATTAGCGATGTCAACTTCAATAAACATATACAGAGAGCTAAAACTACTGTGAGAATTAAAGCCCACGAAATAACATAAAGAGATTTTTTCCGCTACCTTGGCTTAATAATTAGTAAAGATAGTGAAATTGACGAAGATCTTGAACATAGAATAAAAGTGGGATGGTTGAAGTTGAGATTTATTTCTAAAGTGCTTTTTGACTGATTAATGCCAATAAGATTGAAGAAAAATTTTTATATGACATCTTTTAGACCAACTATGACCTATTGATCATAATGTTGGCCAATTAAGAAAGCAACTTATGTACAAAATAAACATAGTATAGATAAAAATATTGAGGTGCATGTGCAATAAGACTAAGAAAGATAAAATTATAAATGAGTGATTTCGAGAGCACTCAAGAATAACATCAATGGGGGATAAAATTTGAGACAGTTTGGGCACATCCAACGTGGGCCGACAACTGAGTCACTAAAGAAAATTCTGATTATGTAGATGACTTGCCAGAGGAAAGGAATAAGCCGAAGAAGACATAGATAGAGATAGTAAAAATAGATTTGAAGAAACCCAACTTATTTGAGCATGTAGCTCAAGAGAAATCGAAATGAAGAAATAAAAATTATAGAACCGACTCAAAAAAAGTTGGAATTAAGGCTTTGATAATGATAATGACGATGTTAGCAATGTCAATCATTCTAATTTGAGAAGTTATTAACAGGTTCAACCTAAACATGAATTTCCAATTTACCAATGAGAGTAGGATCACAACTTTGTACCTGGGGTCCATTGGGTCACACAAGTCAATCTAAATTACGAACTACTGCTCTTTGATGCTCCGCTGGATCACCATACAGGATTAGGAGGAAACTGTGTGTTAAAATTGCGTCATAATCTCGAGCTCCCGCCAAGATTTGATTAATAAAGGAGGCATACATGGCTGCAACAGTCACTATAAGCGAAGCAGGAAAATGCCAAAGTGGTCTCCATCTGGAGCAGCTTTCTGGCATGGGAATCCAGACAGTCCATCTGGTGGGCCACTTACCTGGATGACCAAAAGTAGATAAATCACAACCATTGGTTTGGTAGTTGATTGAGTACAACTGTACAACTAGGGCATCTCATCTTAAAAACAAACAAATGCAAAGGGTCCCCATGTTGGATCCCACTATGGTTGGTGAATCTAAAGGTTCTATTTTTCTAGTTTAACAACTAATTAGGATCATCACCTTATTAATTTTAGCTCTTTGATTAATGCCCCCCAAACTTAAAAAAAAAATTTTTTTTGTATCCAATTGGAGTTAGTGCTAAATAAGGAGAGTATGAAAAGAGTTGGAGTGATAGTATGCATGTCTCTTTGGAGACATTTGATAAATTAGGGAATTAGTCCTATGAATTTTTCCTTTTTTTTAATCTTCTTTTTAACAAATGGCCATCCCGAGAATTTCTTTTTAGCATAATGCAAGTATGCAACCCCACCCCACCTTCCGCCACTGCATGTACGGTTTATCCATGATCCCATTGCCCTCCTTTCACCCACTACCCTTCTCCATGAATTGGGACCAAATTTAGTACGGCGCTTTTATTGACTTTATCTATCGTCTGTATGACATTTCAAGATTTTTATTGATTTTCCACCGTTGATCTTGGAACATTCATATCTAGGTCATGAAATGGCCAATCAATTTGATTTTTTTTAAAAAGGTTAATAATCCCATCATTAACCTAAAAATATGATACATAAAGAGATCATCGGAAATGATGACTTGAAAGGGGCATACCCCTTGAAACAATCAAGAGAATGCTAAGACCACAAAAGAACCCACATCCTAAGATCAGGTATCATCTAAAGTAGCACTATATGTATTTGCATTCAAAACTATGGAAGAACGTACATCCTTCTCATCTTTTTAGTCAATCTCCATGCAATGGAAGGAATTTGTGACTAATGAACATCAGGCGCTTGGTGAATCTCCTCGGCCATTATTCTATAAATAAATCTAGATCTCCAAGGTGAATTTGTTGAATCTTGTAAGCATCCTAATAACTTACCATCTATTTCTAAAGTTATAGAAAGAAGATAATTTGGGAGCCATTGGAGAAGGAAAAGAATTCCTTCTTCATAATGAACATCTTTATGAACAAAAGCTTCCATAGGACAACCACTTGGCTATCACAAAATGCCAAATATAGAATCCCCGTAATAAATAATAAAATAACACCATCCTTTGGAGATATCAACTTTCCTTTGAATTATTTGCTTTTGGCCTTTGTTTGGGGGTAAATTCTACAAACTATCGAAAGGAGGGGGAAAAGAAAGTTTTAAGTAGACTAATTTACTTTGAACTTGCCGAATAATCCCATACATGATTTGTAAAGGCCTTTTGAATTTATTGGAAAATGTGTTACTGTTACGCTCTCTCTAAATATTCCAAGAAAAAACTACGAAAATTAGATGAGTCAAACAAATTACTCCATCATCAGCATTATCCACAGCCATGATTTCACAAGTAGCCAAATCATGAATTGAATTACTAGAAGCCACTTGGATTCTTACTTTATCCATCAAACTTGTCCAAGTGGATTGAGAGAACGGACAAGATAGAAACAAGTGATTGATATCCTCTCTTTGGGAATTACATAAGACACATAAATCATTATAGTGAATACCTCTAGATATAAGAAAAGTGTTGCTTTTAAGGCTTCCTAAAAATACCATCCATGCACATATTGAATGCTTATAAATAAATCCTTTGAACCAAACAAAATGAATCCAAGGCAATACCTGATGAGAAAAAAGTGAGAAATACTATCATAAATTGATTTGATAGTAAAGGATCAAATGCTCCAAAGTCCAAATAATTTCATCCAAAAAAGAACTAGCTGGAGGGTCTTGCTGGATAACGGTATCCCAAAGAGATAAAAGAGATCCTAATGTAGAATTAGGGAAAATCCATGAATCGCCTTGGACGAAGTTATGCACCAATAAATCTCTTCTCATACAAAGATCGTAAACCACTTAATGTCCACTAATATCAACTGGTAGACCCTCCTTTAACCAAGGATCATATCAAAATCAAATCATCCTACCATCACCAATCAAGTGACGAATGAAAGGCAAAGCTTTTAGTCTAATAGAGAGAATGCAATGCCATCCCCAAAAAGCTGTATAACTAGTTTTTGTATCCCAAATAGAGTCCTCCTTCAAATATTTGGCTTTTACCCAATTCAACCAACAACTATCCTTCTGAGAAGCAACATTCCAGATTTGCTTGAGTAGTAAAGCTTCATTTAAAGTCCTCATCTTTTAATTCCAAGCCCTCCAAGAGAATAAGGCTTACAAATGGTAGTCCAAGCAATGGGATGTGAGTAATATGTATTCCATGCATTCCAAAAGAAATCACGCATGACCCTTTCAATGGCTTTCAATACTAAAATAGAAAGTATATAAATAGTGGCCCAAAATAGATGCATAGTAGATAAAGTGGATCTTATCAGTTCAGCCCGTCCCACATAAGATAAGATTATAGACTTCCACCCAAAACACCTTTTATGAAATTTATCCAATAAAGGACAACAATCTTGGAAATTAAGCTTATTCATTGAAAGGGGTACCTCCAGGTACCTAAATGGGAATTTACCTTCATTAATCCCTAGCATAGATAATATAGGTTCCTTGTCCTTGATAGAGGTATTGAAAAAGAAAATAGAGCTTTTTCTCTAATTTACATCCATATCAGAGAATCTCTTAAAATCTTCCAAGAAAGCTTTCAAATTTCTTATTTCAAATTTCTCGCTGCCAAATAAGAAACAATTACATCATCAGCAAATAGAAGATGGGACACAATGGTACCTACCTTAGAGTAAGGAGAAGGGATCATCATAGAGTTAGCATAGGCATGCAGCATAGTAGAAAAGAGTTTTCATGACAATTATGAATAAAAAAAGTGATAGAGGGCATCCTTGACAAAGACCTCTATTAGCTGAAAAAAAAACCCCTCAGCTTAGCCATTTACTATAATAGAATAATATGGATTTTTTTACATGGGCCATGATGATGTTTATAATATGCTTCGGGAATGCCATTTTTTTGAGAGCGCACATAGAAAATCCCATCGCATACTATCATATGCTTTGCCTAATTTATTATCAAATACAAACGAGGTTGACCCCCTTCTTGAGACGGGTAAAACCCTTAACCAAGTATAGAGCTTTCCATCCTCCATCCCCAACAATTTGTATCCACTCAAAGTAGGCCCCTTTTATTGTACATAATAAAACCATATATGCACATATATAATTATTTACTTGGTTTTGGGTCATTTGCATTATGGCACTTTTAGGTGTAGGTCTGGGTCGGATAATTGAAAACACTAATTGGACCCATTGGGTTTGGGTTCTGGTCCACAATATACAGACCCAACTCAAACCTAACACATTTATATCCCACCTAAAATTGATGCTTAATAACACGAGGCAAATACAGTGCTATAAATAGAAGTTAAACAAAAGCCCTTCATTTTTATTATTTTGAGGCCCAGTTAATTAATATGCCTGATTGGGCATCATTCATGAAACAACAGAAAGACAAGTCTCAGTTTTAAGATGAAGGTGGTGTGGGGATTGGCAGTGCAGAAAGTGCCAAAAGAAAAAGAGTGTCCAAGTTTTTTGTTACATGTGTGGTCCTTACTTTAATAAGAGGGAGCAGTATTCATAAAAACTAGAGAAGGAGACACGATGCCTTCCATCAACTTTCTATGCATTGGTCATGTGGTTGGGTGGGAGGAATGAAGATTTTTACAGTGAATGATTTCTCTCTTTGTGGATTCTGCAGCCTCTCCACAATGGGGACTACTGCCTTAGCTATCAATCGTTGTTAGCAAATAAGAGCAAAAATGCACTGGGAACTAAGGTTATTGAATGGTAGAGTTGATTCTTTTTCCTCTAGTGCTTGTAGATAATCAATATGTGCTGTCTTTTAAGTCCATATGAATGAGGAGGGTTGCATGAAATCATTAGATTATAAATTTTATTCATTTCTTATTTTAATTTTTATTTTTCACTTAATTGATGGAATAATACTAAATGATTATGATCATGAACTAGGTAAGAGCACTCGAATCGGTTCGCTTTATTTGATTATGCTATTAATTTATTATCTGGAAAAGAAAAAAAAAGACACTGGGGGAACCCTATTGACCATCTCAGATATAAAATAAAAAATAAGACTTCGTTAAATATTTCTTGACTTGATTTGAGTAGCCCAAACTCGATCGCCAAGGCACCAAAACCATAGATGAATAAAACAATGGAATCTTGTATAGCCTCTTTTTAATAGAGTCAACGTCTCCCAATAAGGTTTCTCTTACACAAATCGGGAGAAAAACTATAGAACTTGCTTGTGATGATTAATTTATCAGGTCGAGTGGAGGAGTGTTTTAGGATTTTGTCCCTTTTTAGGACCTTTCCCCCGATTTCTCTGTCAATCATCCTTCCTGATCTGGACACTAAGCATTGGCTAATGTCGAAGATGAAAGAGAGGTAGAAGTGGGGATTATTTTCCCTTCTGAGCTCCATGGTACCTGCTTGGGCCTGTCTTTGATTTTTGCATCTCCTTTCACATTCTTATTACCCATGATCTAGCACTGTTGTGATTTTAACATCATCTATTGTACACATACATAAATAACAAGATTAACAAAAAACCAACCACATACAAGAAGAGACACAGATTTACTTAGTTCACCCAAACATGGCTATATCCATAGGCACAGAAACAATCATTTTCACTATAACAAGTAAAGCATACAAAAACCTTCACTCTTTCACATCATCTCTCCTACGTAGTGTGGGAACACCACGGGCAAAAGAGCTCTCACATCTCTTCCGGTCAAGATCTAGAGTTACAGACTATACATATATATAATCTCTACTTTCTTGGCCACCAAGAAAGCTCTGGTACAATTACCAAAATACCCTTGACCTTAAACCAGTTACTGGGTAACCCAGCAGACTCATCCGGCTAAACCAAAAAAACAAGACATAAACCCAACAAGCACCATGTCAAATTTTATGCCAAATATTATCTCCGTATTGAATTGAGTCTCAAATCAATCTATAATTAGAAGACCATTGAACTGTAAGATTGATAGATCAAGTAACTCTATCATCCAGAAAGAGACTTTCCATCTAACTTACCCAGTGCTAGGAATGCATTCAAGTGGAGCTCATGAGAAAGACTACATAAGGCTGCTTAATCTCACAATCCCACCTAAATTCATCAAATTGACAATTATTGATATGTTGGAAACAATTAACGACTTACACCTTGCCCCCACCAAATGCATGTATTATTTTCTATAGAAAACTAGTTTAAGAGTTTTAATTGGAAGTTCTCCAAGTTATGAAACTTTTCGGCTGTTTTTTTTTTTAAATTTTAATTGAATATTGTTCTTGTATCTTATATAATAGAGTTATTAGACTGATTTGCTAGCTTACATTAATGAAAATTTTATTTTATCATCAAGGTGTCCTTGTTTCTGCTCCCCTTCTCTGAAGAATGTTCATGGTCAAACTCCACTTTGGGTAGCCCTCAATACTATCGGATCGTTTTAAGTAAAAGAGACGGTCAAGATCATCGTAAGCAAATTGTAGTATAATATTTTTGACACGTGAAACCCTTGCAAAGCTTTACGAAACTAGATAGAATTTGCAAAAAGATAGTTTAACAGGAGAAAGTTCCCAGCTACAATTAGCTAGAGAAAATTTCAAAAAAAGGTCAATTATGTTGGAAAAAGTGGCACAGCGAATCTACCCGCGACCAATGGATCAATCACAATGAATAAACAATCACACCATCAAACAATCATACACAATAATACAGTCCCGCAATCAACGGATCAACTACGATGAATAAACAATCACAACATAAAGCAATCACACACATGAACATACAATAATTTTACGTGGTTCGGCAATCTTGCTTACGTCTACGGAGAAGAAATCTCATTTATCATGGTTCCATCTCAATCCCCTGGGATCTAGGGTTGCAGTTACATTAATATATATAGTTTCCGCTTTCTTGAACAACAAGAAAATCTATATATAATGACTAAATAATCTATAACCCGAAACATCGGTTCTAATTAACCCAATTGCCTGATCTAGTTAAATTGAAATACAAGACAAAACCCAACTAATTAAAACCTTAACTATAGTTCTTGTTCATGAATGGCCTTACTCAGTCTAGCTTGAACATGGCCCAGTACCACTCAGAATAGAGCCATTCCATAACCACCCTATTAAGGGAGTTTGTGTTCTCTTTATTTTGGAAGTAAACATCTCAAAAACACATTCACCTGTATTAGCAATGGACAAACTTGGTTAAATGGTGTGCCCAAGTCCAATTAGAGGTCGGCCTTTCTCATTTTCTTTGCATTTATGGTAGCTCGACTGAGAGAGAACTTCATATCAAACTTGATAGTTGCTTTAATGCACTATGCCAGGAAAGTAATTCCCATTATCTCTCCCTTCTTAAGGTCAGGGTTACAGGTTTTTCATACACATTTATTAAAGCCCTTTTTTCTTATTAAGAAGAGGTGTACCAATAGAGGAACCCTTGACCTCTTTTATGTGCTTATAATCATGCAGCCATAGAAACTATTAAGGCCCTATCCTGTTGCATTAAAATATATAGACATTGAATGGATAGGGTGGCTCAAAATAAAGAGTAAAGGTGAGTTTTTAAAAATGAGCATCAAGTAATACCTTCTTTTGATTCTAGTTCCTTAAAAGAAGATGTCATTTAATATTTATTTTTGAAAATTCATCTTTAATATTCATTTTTCCTACCCTATTTATTCTAATGCAAATAAATAGGTGAGTTACACTTAGTACAATATTATGAAAATATCCCTAAAATCTGGAATTCATACATGACATTGTAGTAAAGTTAGGAGACAAGACATTTATCATGGCAGCTTTTCCAATTCAGCCCCTGTTAAACCAAATGTAAGTCCTGCTCCTTTACCGTAGAAAAATATCACATCTACCTTAAGGGCCCTTTTTTTTTGTAATTGAATTCATAGTTATTCAAAGACTTTGTATTTCTCAAATGGCTAAAATAAAGGATAATAGGTGAGTTATTCAAACATGACTATCAAATAATCTCCTCTCTAATAGAAATTGTATCAATGGAAGAGGAAAAACGAATACCCCTTTCTCACCCTGTGATTCAATTTCCTAGTCCCATTAACAACTTTATTCGCTACCTTATATCCCTCGTTCCTCATCTTTCATCCCTCACCCCCTTATTTAATAATTTTTTGGTAGAGCTCATTTGACCATGAACTTCTATGTATTATATGCCAATAAACGGACTCTAAAGAATGCTTCTAGACTCCAATGTAGTTGTCAAAAGAATGAATCAATACAAAGTACATATCTTGATGGTGTGGTCTTCATTCAGCCATTAAAATATAAATTGGGCCACAGTAAAATTAGCAGGCAATGGATACTATGTACACTGTAACCTAAAGATGGTCCTTTAACTGTACAAAATACTTGGCCAAACCATTATAATAGCTCAAATGTTGTCTAAGTCGAAGCAATGGTGCTTCTTGTTTTGTGGGTGAAATTTGATGTGAGAATCTCACAATACTACAAAAATTTACCTTCCAAAAGAATGAAGAAAGAAAAAATGAAAAAATCTTGCTCCATTAATGGCTTATGAAAGAGATATCAGTGATGGAAGAGAATGAAAAGCAGGTTGGTGGGTGGGGATGGATGAAGGCACCGTACAAAGGAGGCAAGAAGAGATTGACAGGCAGAGCAATGAGGAGCATCGAGGCAAAGTCCATTTTACGTCTAATAATTTTCCCCCTTACAGCAAGAACCAGTGGTCCCCTTCTCCATTCCCTTTTCTTCTGCCCATCTACCCTTCCTTCCTGTGTTATGTATTCCTGTGATGGCCTACTTTCATACCTGTACATGTGGCCCAACACACCCTCTCTCGTGCATCTTGTAAAAATTTCAAAATGGAAGAATTACAGTCATTCTAATAGTGGCCTGAAAGTAATTGTTTTGGAATAAGTAAACACAGGGACAAATTATTGACATCAGACATGGTAGGGTCAAATTATTGTTCCCCAAAAACTGTTGCATGGGACACATCTTGATGTATGACAATTAGAGATGGGATTTTAGCATATTAATATTAATTGAGGACGGCCAAAATGTTAATACGATCTGATGTTCAAAATATCTACTTATAAAGGACAATTAGTTTTCCAGATTTTTTCCTCTGCCGTGAAAAAAAATTCTCCCACTGCCCCTCATTGGAAAACTAGAAAATTTAGCTCATCTTTTGCACTTGCCCTTTTCTGCTTCCTCACAAAAAAGAGGCCCCACAAACCTAAAACTTCTTGTAGAGCGAAAAATTGTTTTAGCAATTCTTGCTTTTCTGCAGAAAACTGGCCCCACAAACTAACCCTCAACCTCAAGTCCCAAAGCTTTTAATAGTTTTGTATGTGCTTATAAAATTGTTAAATCTAACGAAGCTTATGGTTATTGGATCCTGCTGATCTCATATCAAACCTTAATCCTTTTTATCACAATCCTTCCTGCTGTTTCTTGAAAATCAATATGGATTCCTATGTTAGGACTAAATGCGGGAGAAACAAGAGACTAAAAAGGTATACTCTTGATAGGAAACGTTTAAATCCTTAAGAGCATTTTTGGTAGATGGGTAGGGTGAAGTAGAGTAAAGTTAAACTTTGAAAATTCAAAATTATCCTCTTCTTTTTTAAAAAATTCAAATTTTCCTCATCTTTTTTCAAAAAAAGTCAAAAAGTCATCATTAAATTACAAAAAAATCACTACTTTTTATACAAAAAGTCAAAAAAATTTCATATCAAAATAACTAAAAATAAAAATTTTTAATAATCCAATCATATATTATTCTTTCTTGGTTTTAAATTTACACTACCTTACTTTACCTTACTCCTCTCCCAAACATGTCCTAAAAGTGATTGGCCTTTAACCCTCTCATTCAGTTTTCACCCCTTTATTATTTATAAGAAAGAAGCCTCTTCCTAGTAAATTTTGAAGAATTGAATTCAATTAATCAGTTGAAATTGTCATCCTTTTACAATGTAGGTTGCCTTGGTGAAACGAATGGATTTCGCAATACAGAGGAAAATCATTATAAATTTGTGTGCAGCCCAATATTTCATTGTTTGGTATGATAATTTTTGCTTTGCCGAAAAGGAAAAAAAATAAACTAAATTCCTTGATAAAGAGGATTTCGATTTCTTATGAGTGGTTGGAATATACTCTCCCATGGAAATTGAAACCCAGTTCCAAATCCTCTAACACAAACAATTATGGGATAACTAAGACCAAGAACAAACTCATATTAGATACAATAATTCACTGATCACCTTGAAGGGCTGGGCCTAATTAAAACTAGTGAGGGCTTCATTCTGGCCCAATAGTGAACTGGGTTGGGTACAAGTTCATAGGTTTGGCCAAAATGCTACTTTGAAGGGCCCAACCTACATGCTCCATATTTTGGGCCAATTTTAAATTCGTAAACCCCCGACGATAAGCTAATCCCCATTTAAATTCAACACTATAGCTAACAGGACATGATGTACTGGTGATATCCAAATGAAAGTCCATTAACCTTGGATTATTTAGATTGGGATGACATGAAAGGGTCATAAACGTGATGTTTGATTTTCCTTCCTTTAATTACTGTGTCTAATTTTCGGGCCTCACCCATTTACGCCCTATTTGGCAAATCTTATCTATATGAAATAGACCTGTGGAAAATAGATCTATGTAGAATAGATCTATATAGAATAGATAATTTATTTCTAGACAATTTGGTAAGCCCAATTCACACTCTGAAATGGACGTTTTAAGTCCTACGGTTCAAATTTTTTTTGTGAATTCCTTGAGATCCATAAGGAATTAAAGGCTCAAATTTGGCCCCACAGATATTCTTAGGTCTAGGAAGAGGATCAATGATTCGGATCTTGAAATTCAAGCCCAAGAAGCCAAAAAACTTTGATCCAATGGTTGAAGGCTTTTTACAAATTTCTTGAGATTGGTGGATCATCAACGGTTCAAATTTAATATGATGGTCGTTCTTAAGTCTATGAAGAATATAAACGGTTCTGATTGAAGTTTGTAACTCTATAACTAAACAAAAAAGCAAAAAAGTGACTGGCTTTCATCACGTGTATACCCAGATACTACAAACATTATATCATCAACGGTCCAAAGTTTTTCTTCATTTTCTTGAGAACTACAATGAATCAAAGGCTGGAGTTTCGTATCTTAGCCATACTTGGGCTTTTGAAGTGTATCAACAGTCCTGATCTTGATAAAGGGGCCCACAAAAGCCCTGAACTGTTGATCCAATGGTTCATTGTTTTTGACAATTACCTTGAGATTCGTGTATTATCACGGTTCAAATTTGATTCCATAGCGTTTTCATTGTTCTTAAGACTTCCAAAGGTTTGGATCATTATTTAGGGCTCCAGATTTTTAAAAAAAATAATTTGAAAAACACAGTGAGAAGTTATGAATACTAGAGCAAATGTGTCTTCCGCTTTAGACAAGAATGTCTTTTTGGATTCTTCTGATTTTTGGGGCTGGGGATAATAGATGTTGGATGTCTTTTCTAGATTTGAAATGGAGGTGGTCGGGGTTATGACCAAATGCAACTAATGCGTTTTCAAACCTCTTTAAGATAATAAGAGGCGGCAAATAGACTTCCCAAACAGCCACTCAGTCTTTAGGCGAAGAAGTGGACGTGCTCGCATCCTTTAGGCCTAAAAGTAGCCCATATCATCCAAAGTGGGTTGGATCCAGATAGGTCCTGACTAGTTAAGAGTAATAGCAAGCTTACTTGGTTCAATCAGTAGAGTTCAGCTGACTCTATTTGACAGTAGGGATGGAACCAAACCAAACCCATCTATTAGGAGGCTTTGCAATGTGACATGAATCCAACTCGAAAATAGAAAGGGTCAACTGAGACACTGAATAACTGGGTCGGGTTAACATCTTTCTGCGTAGTCCTTATCTCTCTTCACCCGCTGTCAGTAGGCCTATAAAGTTTAGAAACATCCCAGTAACCCATGGAACTAAACGTGGGCAGTGAATCTCGTCTGGATGGGTTACGTATGGATCATCAATTAACTCGGGCAGTTGTGCAGAGAATAACTAAGGACTCTTAAACAATGCTTTTCTAGGTTTGAGAGGCAAAGGATTATAGTTGAAGATCCACAGGGGCCATCAAATAATCTCTTTTTCGAAGACATGATCTCCCACCTGGCAATATCATCTATATCTTCACTTGCCCTTTAGTCTTCACTTTAATTTGGCTATGGTCAAATATTCCGCAAGAGCATGGGGAAAAGCTTCTAATTCTCTGTATGTTTCTAAATGTTTCTAAACAAGCGCCTTCTATAATACAAACAAGGTAAAAAAGTTAAAACGATTTTTTCCCCGACTCAGCGAAAACGTTTTTCTATAACTAAAACTTAGCATAGCTTCTCCCTGTGGCAACACAGGAAAAGAGTCAGTGAAACCTCAAAATTCAAATGTCCCACCGACACATCCTAATAGACCATTATACTATATTAAATTCTAATTTTGACTAGAAGTTGCTACAACTAACCTACGTTCGCCTCCTACTCCCATGTTCTACAAGTCAAGTCCTCTCCCCACTTATTATTTTTTGCACCAACTTCATTTTCATCCCAAATCTCATACTTCTCTTTTCTTTCTACTCCACATCTTCTAGCCCATTTTTTTATTCTCTTTTAAAGCTGTTATGCTCTATCCAAACCACTGTCATTAGTAAGTATTTGAGAATTGTTTTGCATGACCTAAATTTTTTAGGGGCTGTATTTGACCCAATAATAAAAGACATTAAACTTTCCGGTTAGTTTAGGGGCTGTTTGCGCAGCCCCTTTTGGGCGGAAAACCTCTCCCGCAGTCTCGCAGGGGCATTTGGTGCAGCCCTCATTTTCGGCTGAAACTCATCATAATTGGCTTGGTTTCTTCGGTGGAGAAGAAACAAAAATCTAATGTAGAATGGCCAGAAATGAAATTTGCAGGTTTCCTCTTCCGCGGATGGCATCAAACACACCCTTAATGTTAACCATTTTACCATTAACGAACCCAGCCAAAAGGGTTTAAGGTAGGCCCATGCCCAATCCGCATGAAACCATTCCCGTCCTTGCATGACCATCTCAAAGTTGGGTAGGCCCCACAAGGTTTTCTGATTCCTAGGCCAACCCTATATCCCAGTCCACGACCTGAATACTTTCTCAGACTGAAAACTTTCTCGAAAAGTGTGACCACCGACATTATTGTTTTTTCGTTAGCTTCAGCAAATACCATTACCTACCATCATTCAAACGGGGGTGATAAATGAGTCAGGCCGGATCCAAAACAGGTAATGCGGAGATGGGGAATTACAGGCTCAACCTTCATATTGTCAGACCCATTTACTGGGGCCTATTATTTCGTAGTGTATACCTAAGATTATATTTATATAAAATGATTTAAAATGAAGAATCAAACATGACTAATTCAAAAATGACCACTAAATAACTTCCCCTTTATTACAATTGAATCAAAGTAAGAAAAGTGAAGGAAAATTATCTCCTGCAGCTGACGCGTGCATTTGGACTGTCCCAAAGGCAGAAAAAATTATACCCAACCAACAGCAGTATCATTGACAACGGGATGAACAAGACCAAACAAATGAAGAAGAAGCATGCCATCATTTCATATTTAAATGCATCATGCATGCAGAGTGGATCCAACAGACGCATACCTGTTAGAAATTGAGTTCGGCCCAAATCATAGGCCCGCAAGACATTCAATTGATCCTTAGCCTCCTCAAGGATCCCTATCCTTGTTTATCTTTATTTACTTCCTATTTTTATTTTTAGTAGGTCATGTATGTGTACAATTAAGCCTTCTATTTTAGAATTAATCTCTTCTATATAAGGAGGAGTTTTTTTATATTAGATATGCTTTTATCAATAAAATTTCAGTTTCAAGAGATTTTCTCTCTCTAGTTGTGATCGTGAGTTTCATTGTGATTGGAAATCTCTCTTTGGATTCGAACAATCCTTCGGGAGATTGTTCTACAATCGATCGGAAATCCGGGGCTGCGCCAAAATCCCTCAAAAATCCAGCACAAAGTCATCGAGAACCATTTTCTGAATCCTTGCCACATTTTTTTAACACCAAACCTAAACAAACCTGTGAACTGGAATAGTCAATCTCCCAATACTTTATGTTCTGTATATACAAATCATCATCTTATCTGGCGTACCAATTAAAATATCTAGAAGAAGAAAGAAAGAGAAGGGGAAAATGCTCATGCACCCTAGTAGCATTGGATTATCATCAAACATTACTAGGTTGTCGTTTTCTCAACCTTACAGAGAGCCCTCATATTTCAAATATGCCGAATTTTATTGGATGGAGAGCTGGAACCAATATTGACGCCATAATTTTCCCAAGTCCCAAAAGCTCCAATAACCCCATTCAACTGGACTAAAATCCCAAGATGTGTCAATTACAGTTTAGAAGCAAAACAGTAATACATGGCAATGAAGGAACCTATGAGAATCTTAATAAGCATTCATTAGTTCATTAGGAGTTTGATTAAACATATGAATGCAACCAAAATTAATCTTGGAGGTGATTGCTATAAATGGGTGTATGGGACCATAAAGCAAACATTTTTTTAAATAAAAAAATATAATAGAAAGGGTCATTGTGAAGAGGAGAAACTTTAGAATGGAGATTCACGCCAAGTGGGGAAAACAGGAAAACTGAAGGTGAGGAATCAGAATCACCCAACTAGAGAAATCACCACTTATTGCTCCCTCTCTTTGTGAGGGAGGGCCCAACAGGAGAATCGCCACTTTTTTGCCTTATCCCTTAGGGGGGAGAGAGAGAGAGGACCCTTGCAGTCAACCTTCCAACAAGAAGAGTAGGAGAAAAGCATACTACAGGTAGAACAGCTGAACCGTCCTCTTCCCTACATTTTGACCAACAAAGACCAATTCTCCTCTTTTGACATCCTCTCATTCTAGTACCAACCCTTATGTTCAATTTTGTTTAGGGTCTCTAGATCCAACCATCCCTTTGATTTCCTCTCTTTGATCCAAATATTGAAACATATCAACAGCCATGGTCAACTTGAAGGGGGAAAATGCAGGTAACACTACCTACACCAAGGCACGCCTGCTCAACTAATTCACTTGTAAAGTGAAGTGAAGGATCACCTTCATAGACAATAAAAGAAAATAGCTCATATCAAATAGTACAAATTTTCAAAAATCACCTTTCTTTAAAAATAAAGGGGTCAAAAAATGATTCTCTCATTCTACTAAATCACAAAAGGCCCCTTCTTTTTATCCAAAAAAGTCAAAAACGTTCATTCTTATGCCAAGGCAAATCTTAAAAAATTATACATTTTGATACGACCCTCTTCATTTTCTCTCTCAAAATGACCTTTTACTTCAATTCACTTCACAATATTGATATGACCCCTAAGCACCTACTTTAGGGGGTGAGACTAGGGTTATGGGAAGCACACCTCCAGGTGATTTGAAGCGCTCTTTAATTACCATGAAACAGTTGAAATGCAAAAAAAATTATAAGATTATATTAGTCATGATAGAAATTTCCATTTTTAGCCTTCGTAGCTTGATAAAAAAATCTACTTTGAAAACTCATCACCTTTTATTAAACTGCTCCCATAATTATGATGTGTCATTCCATTTTTTACACTTACGACCAATCTGTCAAAAGTACAAAGGGGTACCAATACAAAAGTATCATCCATACCTTCAAACATTGATACATCTGAAGATAATAAACAAGGAAACACATCATCAATTATCAAAGCAAAAAAGAAAAAAGAAAAAAAAACATAATGTAGCACATACATTGCTGCAATTTATGAAGTAGATGATAAAACTTTTCTATATGAGATAGCACAACTTGGACCCAAGCACACATGCAAACATCACAATTTTTCACTTAATTGATCCATTATTGTTCTTAAAAATATACACAAGCCAGGAACCATCTTTGAGGGCTAAACCCCAGTAAACAAGTACTATCAGTTTATCTTCAACTTTATTTTATAGCCACAGTAAAAGAGCAACTCATGTATATATATCACTAGAATTACTCAAGATTTTCATATTGCGCAACCCATCATCAACACCAAGCCTTACACGTCAATTAGAGATTGGCTTTGTCAGTTCTACACTTCAACTTTCAACCCAACCTACTTCAAAATTATATTCTTTGGAAGTCCAGAGTCCATAATGCCTTTACTGAGAACTTCATTCAATGCCATTAGTGATCTCCCCCATTCCTCACTTCCTTGAACTTGTCACCCTAGTTCATGCAAGTCTATTTACAATTCTAAGTGCTTGTACCATCTCCATTCCATTTTATTGTCAATTGGAGTTACCAGTTGGCCTTATCTTATACAATCATCCTTAATTATATCCTATTCTTGTAAATCTAGGCACCTTTCATTGCATCCACATCTCAGTCACATGTACTCTAGCCTCTTCTAATTTCTTAGTTACCCAACACATTTAGCTCCATATGACAAAGCAATTTTAACAGTCATCTCCTTTAACGAAAGTGGCACTAGATGATCACACTACTAGACTCACTTTTCTTCACTTCGCCCACCCATTTCTAATCCTACTTGCTAGATTCAACTTATGGTTTCCATTCCATTCTAAACTTGCTCCTAGATATCAAAATCTATGGCAAATTGCCCTAATATTGAACTCTAGCAAGCTCAGCCTACTTACTCCTAGATCCACTCAACTTACACTCCATATATATATATATATATATAGGTATATATATATATACTTATCTGTAATCTGCTAAGGCACTAATTTTCAACAATCACATCATCAACACCCAAATACTTCATCTTATAGATATCGACCATTTAAGTTGTCCAGGATAAAGGCAAATCAAGAAAAACCCAAAGCAATCCAACTCTAACAGGGAATTAACCGCCAACTCTTTACCACCCCTTTGGCCCTTTCTATACATCTTGTATAATTTCAATATAAATACAATCATTAAAAATGCATTTCGCTTCAATGTTTACCAAACTAAATGCTAAAAACACCCTATTAGAAGCCTTCTCTAAATCAATAAAATCATCTACTGAATTTTCTTTGGTCTGAACTTCTCCGTGAATTTCATGGCTAGTTCCCTTTTTGAATAGTAGAAGTACTATGATATAGGTTTAAATTCTTGCATTTATGCTTCCAACTTTCAAAACAAGTCAACTCAAGGAAACAACTAAATGAAAAATCACAAGATCACTTGCATTGCTGCTTCATTTTTTACCTGAATATCGATCTCCTAAATTTAAAAAAAAAAATTAAGAAACCACCATAAGTTTTCAACTCCATCTTAAATTTGCATCATAATATCTGATCTTTACAATTATTTGAACCAGCATAGCAAACATCTTTCCCTTTAGTACACCGTTCTATAACAAGAAGCTTCTATTTAAAGAAATTTGTATTCAGGAGCACAAACTTATTCACTCAGCCAGAAAGAAATGCTTATAATTACTAAGTCAATGTGTGCTAAAAACAACTGCTACAAGAGAAAATCTAAGAAAAAACTAGAAGCCGATTGGTAGCAGAGTTAGAGCGTGTTTGGTTGCACTTTCTCAAAGAACTTTTATGACTATTTGCTTTTGAAAAGTTGAAAAGCTACTGAAATTGTGTTTGGTTATTAGCATTTAGAAAGTACTTGTTTTAAGCAAATGTCAAATTTCACTTTTCCGAGAAGCCAACCCCCAGCGACTTCACGGTAGGGAGTTGCTTCTTCACTTTTGTGGACAGCATTGCACACGGAAACAGGAAGTTGGCTGGAAACAAACATTTATTTTTCTTCTTCATCGCTTTTGTTCTTTTTCCCTCCTGTTTCCCCTCTGTTGTTCATGGGTTCTCCTGCAAGTTCAATGTTCACAGATGCAAGCAATACGAACTCTATTCATGCAGCAATTAGAGGACAGAGTAGTTGAACTAACTGCAGCTAGTCCATGTGGTGATTCCTGTGAACCTAGAAGGACGTTGTTGACAAAAACCATACTCTGGACTTGGGTTTCCTGGGATCAGAGGTCAAAAGAAGGATTTGAAGGCAATTGGAGGATAAGCAGTGGTGGCAACGGAAGGCCTTGTCCAATTGGGGCAGTGAAGAGAATGACAAAGACGGCTGAGAGCCAATTGAAGAGAGAGAGACAGAGAGTGTGTTCAGATTATTCAATGAAAAATCTGGGCACCGATTTGCAGCAGACGTCCGAGAAGCCCAACTGATGAGGAAGGGGTGGACAGAGACAGAGATAGAGTTGAGGTGGACAGTTTGTCAAATATGTATGGTAGAATAGAGATTAAATCGGTTGGTGATGCAAGCTAGACCATGGGTTGGCCAACCATTGGGCCCGGCCCATAGGCCCAACATGACATCCAATTATTTAAGAATCTTATAAATATTTTGATTTGATTAGGATTAATATTGGTGAGCAAGCTATTTTGTTTAGGCTTCATTCAAATATTAGAAAGTATTGTTTCTTAGAGATCAAGCCAACTACTTTATATAAGAATGTTAGGCCTCATTGTAATGCCATTCTTATATTCAATCAATTAAAGTTTTCTTTGATATTTATCTCCTACAGTATTTTCTCCCCTTGTGAGTTTGCAATAGTGGCTGAATCCACCTTTGAATTCAATCAATCCTTCGGGAAATTGATCTATTCCTCAATCACAGATCCAGGGCTGCATCAGTTTAGGATACATTGGATATGCAGGGGTTTTTGAATTGCACGAGGTTCTTAGCTGATATTATAAGAGGATATTAAAGATACGAAGTGTAATGCTATTTGGTTGTGGTGGAAAATAAGCCATGGAATACAGAAGCTTGGGAAGGGACTTCCATTCGAATGCAGATGGATAGTGTTAATGGTTACTATTATACATTGGGTTTGTGTGCTGGAATCACATTAAACAGCGCTATTGCATGCTAATTGTTCAAACTACCCAATCCATATAAAATGCTGGCTCTCAATGCTGATAACAACTTTTGGTGCAATAGGCAAAAGAAAGCCTACGAGCCTAACAAAAAAAAGCCTACATGCCTAACATAGTTCCTAACTTGTACAATTCCTCAAAACAATATTGCAGAATGGATAACCATCTATTATGTGAAACATATTCTACCTGTCTATAGTTTATACATCCAAATGAACCTTTGAGCTTCCATTTTAGTGTCATATCGTAGGTAAAATAGATTTCTTGTCATAGCTAAGACACGCTCACTTTCAAAAGTTTTGGAAGCAAATGATTATTTTGTTATTCTAACAATTACTATCCATGTTGTATGTTTTAATCTGTTTTTTTTTTTTTCCTGCTAGCTCACTTTCAAAAGTTTTTGAAGCAAATGATTATTTTGTATTTCTAACAATTGCTATCCATGCTGTATGTTTTAATCTGTTTTTTTTTTTCCTACTTGAATCTAGCTAGAGTGTTGTTTTAGTATGATAATGGCAGGATTGGATATGCTTTTCCTTTCTTCCTCTTCTTTTTTCTTTTTTTGTTGCTTTATCAGTATAAATAATACATTTAAGATTTTATAAGGTGCTATTTTTTATGATAAAGTTTTTAAAATAGTTTTTTATCTTTTGCTAAAAGTTGTTTCTTCTCATTGACCTAACCAATTAAAATTAGGTACTTTTGTTATTACAAAGCAGCAATAAAAGTTTTTTTTTTTTTTAAAGATTGACTGAAATCCATTAAAAAAGGGGGGAGTCACAGACCCTGTTAGTATAAGAGCTCTATACTTAGCCAAAAAAGACAAAGCAACAAAAACAAGTTGGGTCATGCAAAAGAGAGTAGCACATATACAAACAAAATCAAGAAGACATGGTAAAGGTGGAGGAAAAGATGAAGTTTAACCTCCCAATTCCTTCTTTAGCCAGACAATCTGCCTCCTCATTAGCACTGTGATTAATATGAATAAACGATCTTATAGATAAGTTTTTCACTTCTTCAAAATTGTCTACCAACAGTGATGAAGGATTTACCTTACTGAAAGCCCACTGAATAGTACAAGAAGAATCACCTTACACCCTCAAGCGAAAGAAGAATAAAGCGAGAGGCTTCTCTAAGGCCAGTCAAGACTCAAGAGAGCTAACAATTCAGCTCTGTTAACCGTAAAAAGGCTGGCAGGACCCAAGTAAGAGAAAAGAATTTAAGCATTACCATCACGCGCCAAACCGCCAATACCAGTCCCACCTGGGTTTCCATAAGCACTGCCATCAAAGTTCAGCTTGAAGACACCAACTAGAGGTGGGGTCCACCAAGGGGCCACACATGGCTTCACAGGGTTAGAGAAGGCTACCTCTTTCCAGTTACTCATAACCGTAAACATGGGGATATTCCAAAGGAGCGTTAAGGAAGCAATCCAGAAGCCACCGTAAGCCTTACTCTATCCACTAACTGCAAATAGTGCACTAACTGCCCTTCAAAGCACCTCTCATTTCTTTCCTTCCAAATCATCCAAATCACCGCCAAAAAAGAAAGCTTCCACATGATCCTCCCCTTTTGATACCCCACCCCAACCTCCAATACTCGGACAACTAAGTTAAGGAGTTAGGGAGATGCCCATAGTAACCAAGCCACTGAAGAACAGAGAACCACAACAACTATAAAAGTTGCACTAATCAAACACCCTCTTTTACTAAAAGTTGCTTTAAAGGAGTAACTTCTTTGTAGCTGCTTTTAAAAAAGCAACACTGGCTTTTACAAAGTCCAGCCAAACACAACCTTAATGGCTGGATGTACTTCCACTTGTGGCTTTTGCGTTGGTTTGAGTTTTTGTTTTTCACTTGCAGTTAGGATCATATGTAGCTTGTTGTAATGCGCATGTAGAATATCCATAATTGCTTGCAAGGATCTCACATACAAAGTTTTGAGGAGAAGTTAGACAAGAGAAACAAATTTGTGATCATCTACGTCAACAAGACTAGCACTCGACACAACGTTTAAAGAGTATGACAAAGTGGTTACCGATGGAATCACTTGTTAGACATGAGACTCACCAAAGTAGAGATTGTTGGAAACCAATGGCCTGGATCACTAAAAAAGATTATTAATAATATTTATTCCTTTTTTATTATGGTTAAAGTCAGAAAGCAGCTTGATGCCTACTTTCTTGTCTGATGAAAGCTATATCTTGGAAAAGAATATCGAACTGCTATATTTAGAAGTGAAATACACTGACTCTATGGGATGAAGTTACATTCAATAGTGTGGTTCATTTGTTCTTGTGACACAAAGTTGAGAGGCCTCTTAACATTATTTTGGAATGCAATCTCTTCTGTGTATTCATTCTTGATATAGCGAAATGCTTATCATCTTCAAAACAACACATGAACAAAATCTCATTGTTGTCGTTCAAAATGGAGGAATTAGAAATGCTTTGATTCAAAATACACAGTATAAACAACACTACACAATCTAGAAGCAAGGGAGTAGATCTCAAGTAACATTGAATAAAAAAAAATAAAGGACAACAATATAAACAAAGCAACAGTTCGTTCGTCACCCATTTCATGTGGAGGATGGTTTAAATCCCTTCCCATACACTGTGCATTGCCAAATGGGAATCAGAATTTCAGTGAAAATGATACAGTGTAGAGGTGTGAATATCGTATAAATCAAAGTTGCAAATCCAAATGCAGGCGATATAACACGGCATACCATCAGATGTATATCATTTCACACACCACTCCACAAGAAAACACACACTTCTTAACCAGGATTTTCAAACCATTACCCTAAGTGTCATGGGTATTGCTGTTACCGTGAGACCATCTTCTCAAAGTGCAGGCCACAAGATTCCTGCCGGTGAAGAACCCTGACCGCACCCTTGAAAATGCGGATCTGCCACTGCTACTGGATGGAAGATCAGCAGCTACCGTTTGCTCGATTACCTCAACCTGCTGCGCGAGTTCCACCGCGCCATCACTTGCACTCGCATCCTGCTGCTCGATTGATCCATTGTCAACGTTGTCCAAATTGACAGCAAGAGCTGTCCTATTCGCCCTCAACCATTCGGCCCACTTGCAGGTCACTCCCCTGCACTTCTTCACCTTCACCTTCACCAACTTGGGGAAGCCAACCGCGAGCGCCTCCATTCCTTGATCTGAAACAGGGCAACCCTTGATACATAGCTTCCTCAATGCCACACACTTGGAGGCAATGCAGGAGATCTCTGGATCGCCTATTGTCTCGCTGCTGCACAGGGCTAATCGCTCCAGATTCCTGCAATTGATCGCGAGGAGCTCTAAACTAGAAGAAGTTGGATTGACGCCGATCAGAACCAGCTCCTGGAGGTTCCGGCATCGTCTGGCAATCGCAGATAACCCTTCGTCGCCGATCCTATTCGTCTTCCAACCATCGATGTGGAGCTTCCGGAGGTGCTTGCAGCGTTCCGCGACCGACACGAGACCGGCGTTGGTGCACTCCGGCGTCTTCACGAGGTGGAGGATCTCCAGATCCAAGCAGTTGGAGATGGCCGCGAGGCCGCGGTCGCTGACCTGGAGCCTCTCGAGGTGGATCTCCGTCAGTCCGGAGACCTGATCGGCGGTGATCGCCTCCAGAAGCCGATCCCAGTCGCCGGAGCACCGGTAGAGCTTCAAGCTCTTGAGATTCTTCGCGCCGACGATGAGCGGCCCGAAGCACTGGCCGTTGTAGAGCTCCTTCAAGCAGATGGTCCTCAGAGAAGAGGCGGCGGCGGCGTTGGAGCCGATCGGGTCGGTGGCGCAGACGTCATTGAGGCCGCGGAGCCGCTTGACGGAGAGCTCCTCGAGCGAGGCGGCGTGGTCGAGGACGGCGTTGATTCCTCGGGCGCCGAACGCACACGAACCGCACGAGAGCTTCTTCAGGCTTTTGCAATTCCGTCCGATGTCCGCCATGCCGAGGTCGGTGATCTCCCGGCAGGACCGGAGCTTCAGGCGGGTGAGATTCCGGCACCGGAGGGAGATCAGCAGCAGCGCTTCATCTCCGACGCTGACAGATCGGCGATCGCATTTGAGGGCGAGTTTGGAGACCGAGTCGAACCGGGAGAAGATGGAAGCAATCGATTGCTGGAGATCGGATCGCGCGTCCAGAGAGAGGCGGCTGCGGCTCTGCCCTTCGACGCGGAGCCACCGCCAGCAGACGAGCGAGCACCGCTTCCGGTCGGCGGAGCCGAGAGACTGGAAGACGAGCGCCAGGCACTCGTCCGGGAGATCGGAGGTGAAGTCGCGGCAGAAAACGGGATCGGGATCGTCGCCGTCGTCGGAGAAGGAGGAGAGATAGCAGTTGGAATCGGTGGCAGGGGAGGAGGAGATCGCCGGCGTTGATTTGGTCCTCATCCGACGGCTGGAGATGAAGCTGGCGCTGTCGCGGCGATTGAGAGCCGTTGGATTGGCGATGGAGGAAACGGTCTGGCCCATCTAGGGCAGGGCTTCGTTCAGGGCGTTCGCTTCGTTCAGGGCCGTTGCTATCGTACGCTATCGTTTGGTTCTTATCCTACGCACTCCGCTCTCTCCAAAGCTGCCAGCGCTGGCCATTCTCTAAAATCCCTCAACTCTAGTCTTTCGTCTCTCGGCATCGTTTTAGCCGTGGCGGACTTGAAGCGGTGATTAAAATGAACAAATGAAATTGGATACGGATTTGGACCGGCTCTTTCTTCACATGTTGGTTGTCCCTTTCTTGCTTACTTTTTCTAGCTTTCGGCCGCTCGCTTTCTTTCTCGCTTTGGCTTACTTCTGTTTTGGATGAGATCATGTGTAAATAAAGATATATATATATTTATATACTGGAGGAGGGAAAGTAGAGGAGTGTGTTTTCCTATTACCTGAAAATTTTACATCAAACTCAGTCCAAGTTCAACCTTAGATGCCAGCTAGTAAAAGTTAAAAACAATGGTGGGCCAATCATCATAATTCAAAGAACCGTAGGGATTTTAAAAAGGAGAAAGAAAAAAAAAAAGTTGACCAGTGGCTACGGTCATGTCTCATTTAGAGATGTAATACAAACGTCCCGGGCAGATGGTCTAAATTGAATCAGAACACGTCTAGTTGTTGCAGATGAAATCAAGAGATCATTGTCTGGTCAAAAGTTGGTGAGGTTGGAGTTGAATACATTATAGTTTGAATGGTGGAGTCTGGAAGAGCAGCATACATGCCCCGACGACTAGTCTGCTCGATCCCCTGGACCTTCACTCACCGCAGTGTGCGAAGAACATTTCGTCAAGAACACCGAAATGGATGTCAGCCCACGGGGGCACCTAGTGTCCAGGGGGATGCATTGCGTGGAGTTTTAGGGTGCATTTTTTTAAAACCAATAAAATCTAAAAAGTATTTTAAAAATTCACAATATTATAAATTGTTAAAAAAAATATTTAATTGCATTCGCAAAGACTATAAAGCAAACTATAGGTCTCCTAAAGTCATAACATCACTCATCGATATATTATCTAAAACTGCATAAAGTTTATTCTAAATTAAATAAATTTACATATATATATGCGAAGGTCTAACTTAACATGAAGCCTCGGTTAATGTATTACACAAATTTTTGTGTAATAAAAAATAAATATTCAAATTAAATAACAAAAAAAAAAAAACAATTGTGCTCCTATCTACAAAATTTTGCTCTAATACTCTAGTTATATCGTGCATCAAACAATTTTATGTTATTTTCAGGATGAATCTTTAAAAAAATTTTGAAAACACACTAAAAATGCTTACTAATAATGTTTTCATCAGTTGCTTGGTTTTACAATGGAGAAATCCCTAATATCTTGCAATTTGGTTGACTTTTAGTACAATTATTATATGATTTTTGGATGAGATCATTTCTCTGGAATTCTTGAGTCTAATGTTAATCCTCATAATAAAACTCAACTCCAGCAGCCTAGGACCTAAAAAATGAAGTGCTAAAAAATTTGGATGACCTGTTTTAAAGAAAATTAAAAGACAATTATGTTATTATCATCACCACCACCACCACCATCATCAAAGCCTTTTTACGACTATGTTAAGTCAGCTATATGAATTTTATTTCTCTATTCCCATATATATATAAAAGAATATTCATGTCTATCTTCTAGTGGGGCCTACCAGTGTCTCTATCTGAGTGGCCAAAACCCCATGCCCTGTATACTCCCCACAACAAAAAAGAAAAAAAAACCTTCCTTCACAGGTTTGGATCCATCTAATTGAATTGGCCCGTTTGACTGATTGTACTCTCCATTTGAATGAATGAACTTGTGACCACCAAATGACATGGTTAGGATGATAGGATGGGAGCTGATTCTATATAGAGGGGAGAGGCCCACGTAAATCTCCAAATACCCTAGGTCCCATCCTAAGGTGAGCAAGCAGTTGGGCTCCACAACGTTGTACACGAAGCTGCGTGCACCTGATATGCCCTATATATATAGGATCCACTTATTTGTTTAATTAATATTTAATTCATGAGAATTCAATGCAATGCATTCTATCAAAATGCCTAAATTTGATGACTTATCATATAAGATTCCCATATACCATTAAAATAGCTTCTTTGGGATATAGTACATAATTGCCTAGGCATCACCAAACTAAACCAGATCAAAGTAAAGAGATGTTTCTATCCACCACTATTTTGCTTGTTGCATTGCATTAAGATCCAAAGTTTAGATAAACAATGAAAGAATTTCTAACCTTGACATAGCTTAAGGTCCTAACACAGATTTCTAGTATGTAGATAAAAACCAATTAATCTAAGTTAAAAAGCAACCACCGTAAGAGATAGATATGTGATTTTTACGTAGAAAATTCAAACGAAAAAAAACCACGAAACCTAACACAAGTCCAAACTCAGATCAAGCACTACGCAAGAAAAGTTACAGGATCTACTTATTACCCTTGTCCAGTTGAACACTACCTAAAAAGACCGAAGCTCTTCTTGCCGACTTACATGCTATTAACTTTTTTCAAACTTGATCCAATACGCCTTAAAGTCACTCAAGATAAACAAAATTCTATAAGAGAGAAGATGATCTTCTACAAGATAGTAGAAGCAATATTCTCTAACACAAAGTTTCAGCACAATCTTTTCAATGAAAGCTCTAAAGAAAAAAAGTACCTCCAATGTGTTCTCTCAATTTAGAATATTGAGATGGATGCCTTAGGGTTGAGAAAAAACTCCTTTTTATAGCTCAAATTTCATGCCTTATAATGGTAATCCAACCATGATAGAATTGGGACAAAACAGGAAAGTCTCACTTCAAATAAAAATAGAAATTTGCACAATGGTAGTTTCGTGATTTCGGACAATATAATTTTTACAAACTTCCCAAGGCTATAACTTTGTTATTTCAGATCCAATTAGTACAAACTTAAAACCTACGGACATCTACTCAAAATGACCTTTCCAACAGTAGGTCGTTTGACCATATCCGACATTCGGTTTGTAAGATATGACTTTTTAATCCAAACATCTTCATTCTAGCTTTTTTAGGACTCTTTAACATCTTCAAACCTAGTCTAAAATAAATAAAAACACAACTTTGACTATAACTAGAGTTTTGTCCAATTCATAAATTTAACTAACATATTAAAATCCTTATAAAGAAAAGGATTGCCATAAGCTTTACACCCACCGGTCAAGGCCAATGTTAGAAAAATTGGTTTTCTTTTCCTTTAGCCTCTAGGTTTGGCCTTCAGTTGCAATGGCTAGGAAAGTATCCAAGCCCTCCAAGGGCTTTGCTGTACCTCAGACGACCTTAACTGCTTATGTTGAGGTAGGGCTTGGACAACCCCGAGCTCAACCCTTGAGAACCCTAATGAAGAGGGCAAATGACAACATCCATGATCTAAGAATATAAGCCAACCACCTTGATATATGGAATCCTTTGTATTTGGTCTCCCATCACAACATAAATTTTTTTACTCAAATATAGTATCATTCCCATTAAAATGGGAGGCAATTATATGATTTTTTTCACCAGAAATAATATATATTTTTAAATTACTTCTCAAATTCCTCCTTAAAGAGATTTTTAAAGTGCATAGAGTTGAAGTGAAATTTCTATTATAAATTTCAATAACAAAAGTTATAAAACCCTTGAATATTGAATAGCGATAAAGCTTCGTTTCACGATTATCACGTGAAGACCAAAGAATCCAAGTTGAAAGTTGCAACGGCCGAAAAGTAAAATCTTATTCCAGCGTCGGAAGTGGCATGCAAATAAAGGGCCAGACCCATTTAGTGAATTTAGAAGACTGGGTCTTGATTGCCAGCCAACTTGGCATTTGAATAGCAGATCATGTCAATTCGGATTTAGGAATGCGTACAAGTCTCCGCTAGAAGTATCTTCTTTTGACCATATTTTGGTCCATGCTCGTGCGTTGTGAACTGGATCACCTTCTGCGGCGGGTTCAGCGAAAGCTCTCTTAAATCCTTTTCTTGCTTTCAAGTGAAGGAAAAGGTCATATGCAGCCTGTTATTTTATTTTTGAAAAAACAGTTATATTACATGGAATAGTGAATAGAAGGCCGAGCCCAAAGCCAAAACCAATTTTTCCTTGCAAGAGGGAATCCAATTGTACATAAAATTCTAATACCTCACAACTACTTCCACATCTATAAGAGAGAAATTTATTTTGAATGGATTAAAATTTTTATACATGTATATGTTCTGTCAAGGAGCCTCATATTTCTTGTGAGCACAATATGTGGTGAATGTTTGCTCAATCACATGCAGGATGAAAACATCTACTTTTAGTGATTTAGATTTTTAATAAGTAAATTTATATAGGTGTGTCATAATTTTTCTAAAATTCTCAAAAAATGAAAGAAAGAAAGGTGGAAACATGTTTGAAATTTGAATGCTCGTGCTTGACAGAAAAATGAAGGTCTTCCATGTTGGAGTAAAGACTTCGGTTACAACTTATAAAAAGGCTAAAGGGGTTGGGTTCCGAACAGAATTGACCAATATGGTTAAATGGTTGACCAACGGGAACCTGCTTAGGCTTTGTTGGTGAGGATAACAATGCATCAAATTTAAATGAAAATAAGTAGGTTTGGTTGAGTTTGTCAGGTTTGAAGTGATCTGAAAATTTTATAATATGACCCAAATTGGACTTGCCTGCCCCATTGATAGTATATAATCCAATAGATTGGATATGAAAACGTTTTAAGAGTGTTAATAGATTTACCAGAGAGAGAGAGAGAGAGAGAGAGAGAGAGTGGTAATCGGTGAAGTGTATAATTTGAAGGATGCAGGTGCGGCTCTCTCCCAGGGCAAATTGACGACTTTAAACTTTTGAATTTTAAAATAAAAAATAATCATTATTGACTCGCACCAATCACAGGCAGGTTTTGGCATCATAAATCGTAAAACCCAAGTTAGCCACTTTAATAACTTTATTTAACTTGTGAAGTGAGGTGAATAGTCAATTCAAGAGAGAAGAAGAAAAGTAAGATCAAATAAAAAAATACTAAAATCTTAAAAAGCACCTCTTCAGTTTATTAAAAAAGTAAAAAAAAAAAAGTTACCATCTCATGCCACTACACAGATCAGGTTAGGTATGGCAATACAATGCATATATCAGTCCAATCAAATTTCCACTGCACTTGCTTCATCTCGGTTATGGAAAATTTAGATAATTTATTGATGATATAAGTTATAAAGTTCTTACTATCAAATATTTGAAATCTTTTGAATTAAAATAAATAAGGATAGCTGATACCATTCCTGACATTTGGGTGATACAGGTTTAGTTGCATAAGTCCTAAACTATCTCAAGATAGGGGTGCGGTTGAGGTTTGGAAGAATGAAGCCGCAAAATCAAGGCATGTGAAAGTGCGCCCTCACAAATATGGAAGCCACTCCTTTGAGCACGCTAGTTTAATAGATTGTGGGCTGGTTAATAGAAGATATAAGATGTATTGGAGTTTGATTATGTAAAAAAATTTGAAAATATTTCAGCTATTTAGTATCCGTTTGTTTCATGTAATTACATATTTAGGGATTTTAGGACTGAAATAATGATACTTCTAAAAATATTTAAAATTGAAGGAAAAAAGTTGAATAACCAAAATAATTATTATGATATACATTAAGAGAATTCCCGGGCTCCGCGAGAGAGAATGGGAGAGCAACACATGGCACCCCTAAAGTTTAAATTATCTCTCCTGACTCCTAAAATCTCTCATGATTTACTTTGGTTTGTTTGTGAAGAAGAGTCTTATTTTGGTAGCCTAATCTTTCCTCTAACATAGCTTTCCTAGTCTTAATTTCCTATTAACAAAAAATTTCTAAATTTAATAAAAAAAATATCCTAATATCTCTCTATAAATCTATTCACATGGTATCTCCTAAAAACTATATCTTTGATTTGGATAAGGATACAATGAATGATATGTACATTCAAGGTATGTGCGCTCTCTCCCTGTGCTTTTTGTATCAAAGCTCTATTCACATATTCAACATCAAGCTTTATTACCCTCTTTAAGGTATATCTCTCTCCACTATTTGTGTCAAATTACAGTCTCTCTCTCTACCATTTGTGTTACGGTTACCTTAGGGGTCGTTTGTTAATTTCATATATTATATGAAAATGATTTACATATGTAAATGACTCACATGTGAGTCATTTACATATGCAAATGACTCCCATGTGAAACATAATTTTTGTTTGTTACTTTCACACCTCTTCAAATGTTTTTAAATGTGAAAATAGTTTAGTATTTTTGTAAAAATCTCACAATCCATAAACGATCGGTTGAAATTTGGTACATTAACCATGTTTGGCCTAATAAAGAGTTTCAACGGTTCAGATATCTCCTTTGAGGCTTAGATTATTTGCAAATTTGAACAAAAAACAGCTTGCTTGTTCAACTATAGTGCATGCATCGAACGGTTGATATATTTTTTTGAAGATATCTCAAGATATATTTTGAATTAGCACATGAAATTTGACTTACTATCTGAAAATAGCCTTTTGAATGAGAAGAACGGTTTGGATCGTGCAAATGGTGCCCAAAAAGTTCCAAAAATAAAGATTAATGGCCTGAATGTTTTCTTAAATATCTCACGATCTATTATGATCTAACGACTGAAATTTTTATTACAGCCGTTTTTGACATTTTTAACATGTTGAACGGTTTAGATCATGACTGGGAGTCCCACAAAATTAAAAAAAAATAAAAGCCGTCATGGGTGTATTTTACTATAGCTCCGCCATTTCTGTAGTGCTGTGTAAATCTTTCACACCTCTTGAGGTGTGAAAATGAGTACTCCTTTCTGCATTGCATTTACACACTAAAATCATACTTGATTTACACACCACATGTGTAAAATTTGAAAACAAATATAAAATATATGAAACCATTTCACATGTATATTGTTTACTATGTAAATGGAAAAAACAAATGACCCCTTAGTGACAACAATGCAACCTGGGATGAAAACTCTTAAGTTGTGTGGTGCTCCTTTATCTCCTATGATTAGAGATTTGCACTGCACAATCTTCCTCTGTTCCTCATATACAGATCTTCTTCTTGATTATAAATGTATTTACATTGATCATATGTTTGTTTGTTGTTGAGATTTTTTTATTTGTTATTGGCTTGGATCTGTAGGTGGGAATTAGGTATGGTGCGTTTGGGTATGGTCATCGTGGGATCTACTGTAATACAAATGGCTTCCTTTTATTTTAACCAAATATTAACTCTCTCTCTAATCCCATCTATTTCGATCTTTGAAATCTTTGATGGGTTTGGTTGTAAATCTTATTATACTGATCTATTTTAGATTAGTCATTCCATAGATTTATTTTTACATATCATCATTGTCTTGATTAAAACATCCAGAATGTAACTTAATTCTCTTTCGTTTATCATATAGATTCCTTCAACTTTAGCATATACTTAAATCTTTAAAATCTTTGTTTTATCTTTTGTCAAGCTTTATCATATGATTTTATGACTTTTTAAAAATCTTCAATTCTCTAGGAAGCCCTAAAGAGATTTCCTAATGCGAATCACATCATCTACCTAATTCTCAAAATATGGTAGCCAACAATATGGGATTCCAACATTAAGGGATTCCAAGAAAAAGAGATAAAATCTTGGTTATTTTCGTTATTAATAACACATATGTTTACTTAGATTTTATAATATTATCTTAAAAACCTAAATTTAATTACACTTTTTTTTTGGGCCTGGGTTGGCCACAGGCCTTTTGTCGCTAATTTATATTGGTTTTGACGAGGTTAACCCAAACTCACTCCAGTCCAAGGTAATATTATTATTTCTTCTTTTCAAGAAATATAATATTTTATCATAGAGGCTCTACTTTCAAAAAAAAAAAAAAAAAAAACTATCATTATCTGACAATCGCTAGAAAAATTTCATATGGTCCACTTCAAATTTTTGAGACCTCTCACACAAATTCTCTAAAATCCAAAGGTAATCCATTACCGTCCTGGTTTTCTAATAATTTGGCATTTCTATCTAATTTCTTTATAATTTGGGATTTCGTTATATTCAAAACCTTATATACATCTATCATTCCATTGACTAAAATATAATTTGAGCAACGTCAACTACTCATGTGTGCCCCACCGGCCACCTCCCCTCTCTTAATCAATTCATCAAACTCTAGCATTGTATGCATAGTCACAAGTCAGGCCTCTCTCTCTCTCCTGGCTAGCTCCATGAGATTGGACCACCTACATGATCACACACTCATATCTAACGATGTTACGAGCATTGCCTTCATGTTCTCTGAAGGTGGGTCCGCCAAAATTAAAATTTTATCATTAGTTTTGCTTTCTAAAAGGTGAACCCATCACCAAAATTCGCAATGGTAGTTCCATGTTCACAATCACATAAATATTGACTATAACCCAGTTCCCTAAAATATCAACTCAATTTTGTGCATTCAAGTATTGTTTCTAACCCAATCTGTTGCAATACGAGTATAAGATGAAATCAATCCAAAAAAATTCAAACAAGTGCAAGCTGTTGAAACAAGTAGAGCTACTGAAACAAGTTCAAATGTTGAAATCAGTGCAACAACTGAATAATAAGCCATTCCAAACATCAACAATAATTTTTTTTCTTGTTTTTTCCCTACTATACATTATATAAATTTTGCAAAGTATCAATACTTTCATAAGTTCTCCCTAACCATTCTTCAAATGCGACATTCTACATAATTTTATTGACCTATTTTATTTACTTATTCTTATTATTTGTATTTTAATGCTTTTATTTAAATTATGATTGCGTAATAATTTGTTCTCTCAATATTATTTTAAAATTAATTTAAACACTTAATAATGATTCTATTTAAAAAAGAAATAACTTTTTAATAAGGTCTTCTTGGAGTGCAGGCCTTGAAGCACTAGTTATTATTATTATTATTATATATATTATAATAATACCTCATTTCACTGGAGAGCGACATGTGGCGTAACTCTCTTCATGAGAATGCGACACGTGATTCACTCTAAAGATTCTATTTATATTAGCTAAACTCTATCCATACCACCTCCTAAAATCTCTTAATTTTCCTAAAATCTCTCTCAATATCTGATAGAATATAAGACAAACCCAAATCAAGCTTTTTTCTTTCTTTACCTACATCCAAACTCATAAATTCTTTTCAATCTCATCTCTAATAAATTTTTTATCCCAACCGATCTCTCTCTCACAAATAAGTGAAGCCTTTCCCACCTTATATTCCCTATAGATATGGGTATGGATAACTGATGTGGTTATTCAACCATGCAACCCACCTAAAATCTATATCTCCCTAATTTATCATTCCTTTACAACATCTCCCAACTGATCTCTCTCTTATCTCTAAGAACCTTCTCCCAACAGATCAAGTCACGCATTATATTCAAAAGATGCATAATGTATAATTGGTAAGCACAAATCTTAATTAAAGAAAAACCAATAATTATTATATCGTCGAAGATAATAACACCAGCAACTAGCATAGATTGGGTCCCCAGTTACATTGTATGAATTAGATAATAGATCTACTCAAGGACCCATCATTTCATAGGAATTGATTGAAGTTCACTGTAATATGTACATTAACTATGTGCAAAGAAATCATGGAATTCCTATATTAGGTCCTTATACATTGAAAAACATAGCCACTCGTAAAATCCCAAGGCATTCAATTTACCAGTTGCTCACTCGTAAAATCCCAAGGCATTCAATCTACCAGTTGCTCATATATTCTCAAAAATAGCCCAAGGGGGTCTGAATGTATTTATCGCAGCTTAGGGGCCATTGTGCAAAATTCTGAAATCTGTATGAAAGTAGACAATGAAACAATTAGAAACTAGGGTCACGCTTGGGGTTTTTGGGCTAACCAGATAATGGGTCTAACTGAGCCTGATCCTCAAATGTAGTTGATCCCCAAGGTAACCCATGAGTGGCCTTTCAAATGTGGGTTTGACTCTGTTGTTAGAAACAAGAGTCACGGCTAGGGTTTTGCGGCTAAGTAGATGATAGGTTCAACTGGCCTGCTCCTCAAACAGAGTGTATCCCCAAGGTCGCCCATGAGTGGCCTTTTAGATGTGGTGTTTGGATCTCCAAATTAAGTGGGCCATGGGTTCCCACAATCTTAGTCAACCAAAACTTGAATTACTAAGATAGTGTGTTCACATCCAGAATTGGTTTACAATTTTATTCATTCATCTTCAATGTATAACTTAGGAAGTGATTCATGTAGGTAGAGAAAGCAACAAAGTAGCTCATAAGCTAGCTAGATAAGCTAAAGTTGTGGATGACATGGTGGTATGCTATCCCAAATCTAATCAGACAGCATGTTTTGATTGACTTTACGATGTAATTCTTTTGTGTTAAATCCAGAAAAATTTTCTATCAAAAAAAAATCTTCAATGCACAACTCATTATTTAAGGGACATACAAATTTTAGAGAGCATATCACCCAAGTTTCCCCACCTGTAATGGGATCCTCAACTTGGCACCCATGATCGCCAGAGGTTCTCCATCCTAATAACAGGTTGGATCCATGGGCCTACCGATCTGATTTCTAATAGGTTATGATCATCAACGTCGCCCAAGGGTGTTTCTTAACTGATCATCAGGTCTGATTGGTCATTAGGTGGGACACTTGGGCCCCATAGCCAGATCGTTATAATCCTCTTCCTCACGGCCTATTTCTGAAATTCTCACTTCGGGTTTGGGTTCTTCGCAAAGGTTTAATAAATTGGAAAGATTGAGTTAAACATCAAATTTATAGATAGCATACATGATTTCAAGATATGTAGAAGAAGACTTCCACGTTGAACATTTGGAATAAAATATGATAGCTAATATAGCATAACATAGTAGAACTCAGACTCCAAAGCTTAATCGACAGTCATAGCATAATGGTTTTAGAATGCATCCATTTGAAGTTCAATATAACAGTAATTTCTATTCATATCGGTTTAAAAAACATGGGTCCATTGACATTTAGGTGAAGTTCGAGTGAGTCCCTTCATGATTATTCACAAGGAATTTTTTTTTTATTTAGGATGTGTCCATCTCAGCTGTGTATACACGATCACTCGAAAATTATCTTCCTTTTAATTTCCTATTTATTTATCTTTTTGGTAGTATTCCTAGCTAAATTTACTTCGATTAATTGGAAATGAAGACTACGGTGAGTTTTATCTTTAAATTAATTTAAATTTATTCTCTACAAAAAGCCGCAAGTGATCCCTCGGCTTCCCAAAGGGTCTCAGTTGGTGGGATGAGTTACGCAGTTTGGTGAATAATTTTATCACAAAGACTTTGTTTCCAATTTGAGTCTCCATTAAAACATGAGTTTTTGTACCTTTTTGAAGAAGTGGAAGCATCCACAGAAGTGGAAGCATATCAGGATGTTTTAGAGGGGAGTTTAGACAATAACGACTTTACTCTTTTCTTGAATTTACTTTTAATCTTATTTTATTTCAGTTTTTTTTTCTATTCCTTCAAAGTTTTTTTACCATAGAATATTTCTTTCTTGAGTTGAGTATACGGATTAAAAGAAAATTCATCTAACTTTTTTTATTTATATTCTAATGAAACTCTAGGGGACATTGGTATCCTTTTTTATTTAGTTTTACTAATATGAAATTTAGTTTTTTAAGAGTGCACTAAAATATTTAAAATTATAATTGTAAAATGAATCTTATGTTAATATGAATATATAATTCATTTAAATATTTATAAATATTTTTATTTCCAAATAAGATAATTATTGAACAACGCAGGCCCTGAAGCTCTAGTTATTATATATATATTATAACAATATCCCTTTTTGTGGGAAGGCGACACGTGGGACAATTTTCTTTATAAGTGAGTGACACATGGCGCAATCTAAGGATTTCATCCATATTAACTAAACTCTATCCATACCAAATCTTTAAAATCTTTCAATTTTCTTAAAATCTCTCCTTAGTTTTCTATAAAATCTCTCTCTCCCTAATTTCTCTCTCTCATATCCCTCTACAACTTCATCTCTATCTATACTCTAAAGGACTCTTATCTTATATATCTATACCACATCTTTAAAATCTCTCAATTTTTTGAGCCTTTTTTGGAACACCATGTCATCATTTTTTAATGAAAATAACTATTTAGATTGGCTTCTTTTTATGATTTTGGTTCCAGGTTCTCTGCGTACCCAGATTGAAATCAAAAGCATCCTATATGATCAAAGTTTCGGGCCACATTAATTCAAAGTCTTAGACTAATCGTAGCCGTTCATCATCGGGACACAAGTGTGACATCAAGTCATATGTCTTGCACTGGACATCATAATACTCCATAGTAATCTATAGAATAGGCGACTGGGCCCATGGTTCAGATAAATTACAGAGATGGCTATTGGCCATCCCTGGACTCTTTAACTGGGCTCTTGGTTTGCATGAAACTTTTTAATTGGACTCTTGGTTTTGACATGACTTCATTTTCATGAGACTTTTTAATGAAAAAGAGTTTCAGTGAGTCTCATTCTCCTTTTTCTTGAGCAACTCTACACTCATCCTTCTCTTATCTACTCACAAACACATATGAAATATTCATATCTTTCTTCTGTTTTCCTGTGGTCTAGAAAGATATTTGAGAGAGATAGAGAGACGAGCTTAGATTACCAGGTATGTACATATTGTGTAGTTACTCTCTTGGTTCTTATTTTTTGTTCATATTAATTGGATTTGCTAGCTCTAACCCTTCATTCTATTGTACATATATTGAGATATTTTCCTTTCAACTTTTTTTGGAGCATTGTGTCATCACCCTTTTGATCTTTTTTAATGAAAATAACTTTTTAGATTGGTTTCTTTTTCGTGATTCTAGTTCTGAGTCCTCTGTGTACCTAGACCAAAATTAAAATGATCCCATCTGATCAAAGTTTTCTTTAGTTTCTTATTAACCTTATTTCTAAAAAAAAGATATTCTTATTTTCTTTAATTGATTAAGCAAAAAGTATTATTATCTGTACTACGACAAAGCTACTACCTTGTGCCCTACCAACACAAGATTGAGTTTTTCAAATGTGTATCGGGTTCATATGCAATTACATGATGTGAGTAAGTAAAAAATTTGATTTTTAAGCAAGATATGGGTTGGTGAAAGAAAATGTAGATAAGTGGTTATAGTGAATGGAAAGACACAGACTGAATCATGGGTCGGATAAACTATGGCCTAATGATGTGGACCACACCTCCAAATTTGTTTGAACCACAACTAAACTAGACGTAATATATATATTTAATGTTTAGATCTAAAGCTACAGGTCTGCATATAATTGAATTCACAGGTTTATACAAAGGCCCATGCTAAACTCAGACCCAAAAAATGAGAATATATTTAAATATAAGTTTTATTGAAACATTATTAAGAAAATTTTGTATGTTACCTTTTTTATATTAGTCTTTTTGTTTTTCGTTTATCTTTTGGGTTTAGAGGACAAGGACGTATACATAATGAATACACAATGGTAAAAAAATTTTTTTTAAGACATATATTAATATTTCTTTTTTCGATTTATCGTTTTGTTTCCACTCCCCCCCAACTTTTGTGGGTTTTATGAATTATTTGAAAATATTTACTTTTGTTTGTTATTAATTTTTTCTATTTTATTTCAATTATTGTATTTAGACTTGTAAATAATTTGTGATAAGAAAAACTCTTTTAAAAAAAGAAACCTAAGATATATGTTATATATTCATTTGTGATAAGAAAAACTTTTTAAAAAAAGAAATCCAATATATAAGTTGCGTCAATTTATATAAGTTTCATCTTAAACTTTAGACTTCAAGCGAATATCTCATCATAAAAACTCTTTAAAAAAAGAAACCCAAGATATAAGTTGCATCAATTTATACTCTCTCTCTCTCTTCCGACTTCTCTATTCCATTCATAAATCATAATAATAGAAGAAGTAAAATGGCCGCATATTTTCTCATTCTTTCATTGAAAAGATACATAGGTTAAGATATTCCTCTCTCACTCCTAAGCATGCATTATATTCTTTACAACACAGAATTCTTATGTCCCTTATATTGTTGATGAGACGTAATTATTTTTTTCGTAGCTTGTGCCTAAGTGCTACTCTTTCAGATCCCATCTCAATGCCTCAATTGATCCATGTGAATCCACCAAACTTGACGAGGTATGTACGTCATGCTTTCAACTGCATCTTATTTTAAATTCCTTCTATTTGATTTGGGTACTTACATAGCTAATGATTATATCCTTAAACTGTTTCGTGGTAATCTATAGCCCTTTGATTAACACTACTTAGATTTACTACTTACGAGGTAATTATTATATTCTTAAATAGTTTGTAATAATCATAGCCCTTTGATTGATACTATTTAGATAAAGAATTAGATCCCTAAACCCTATACTGTTCATGATAATCTGTAGCCCAAAAATCTTGATTATTTAATCATGAGTGATTACAGTCAACGGTAGCGCTCTTAAGATTCTTAAGATTATTGAAAAATAGGAGTTCTATGAATCATGTTAACCCTAATCCAACCAAATTTGTGTATCATCTAATTGTTATATTAACCAAGGTAATATATTTGCCTATTGTACATATTATAAAATAATTGTTTTTAATTTTTTTATTGTCAAATACATTGCAACTATAACAGTTGTGATCACACTAAGTAAACATCATTCTTATTGTATGATGAAGTACTTAAAATTTTCATAAATGTGATATAAGAAAACTTTCAAGAATGTGCAAACAAGGTATTTTATATTTATTTTTATTTACATAAAGTTACTTCTTTAGTTTAACTGTCATCATGTATATATATAGATATTAAATTTTTAATTATTTTGCATGTTAGTTGGCATGAACTATTGAAAAATGAAATAAAAAAGCATTGTGGAAGTAATATTTATTTCATATAAAATTAGACTCAACGATGAACAAACTAACGTAAAAAAGTAATATCCCAATTAAGAAAATTGAAGAAATTAGCTACACTCAATAATCAAACATTCTATTGTCAGAAATTGAAAATTATAAGTTTTATTTTAATGCCATCAAAATAATTTCTTTCATATCAGTTTCTTTTACTAATTTATTTGAATGTGTACTATGCAGTATCAAATTATAAAGAAAATGTAAAATTTCAAGATGTTGGACCAAGTGCTTCCATTGCAATACTGAAAACAAATAACTTTATTAAGACAAGCGCACAAATTGAAAAAAGTGTAAAAGTGAAAAGATCTGCATAAGATGAAACAAGCACAACTATCGAGATAATCAGAGAAGATGAACTAAGTTTAACTACTGAAATAAGTGCATGCCAATAAAAAAATATCAACGTTTTTTTTACTTAGACTACATGTAATTCCTCTAATCATTCAAGGATGACTTAGTATCAACGGTTTTTTTTTCAGTCTCAACTTTTATACATCTATGATTCAAAGAAAATATTTTCTCCTTTCAAAAAAAATAAAGATTTAATATTTTAACTATATTTTTACTATGATTTTTGTCATAATATTCATTAATATTTTATTTAAATTATCAATAATTTTTAATAAGACTTAATTATTATTTTTTCATGGCCAGCGTTGGGCGCGGGCTCTGAAGCGCTAGTTATTATATATATATATTAAAGTAATCCCCACTTTCGCGGGAGGGCGACACGTGGCGCATTGTCTTTGCGAGAGTGTGACACGTGGCGCAATATCTTTATAAATTAAGTTTCCTACTTCATCATGGATTACTATTTTCAAATTTCTATTAAAATTCTTTACAATTTAAGTTTTCTACTTCATTATGAATTACTATTTTCAAATTTTCATTATCTTATATATAAATAAATAGAATCACAATCTAACGTCCTCCCTAAATCATCTCCCTAAAGCTTTCTCACAAGTCCTCTCTCTCCCCTAAAGCTTTCTCACAAGTCCTCTTCCTCTTCTCCTTTGAGTACAACTTCATCAGGTATGTCTGTATTTTTCCTTTAATCAAAATTAATTTATTTATCTTTTATATTAAAATTCTTTACAATTTAAGTTTTCTACTTCATCATGAATTACTATTTTCAAATTTTCATTATCATATATATAAATAAATAGAATCACAATCTAACGTCCTCCCTAAATCATCTCCCTAAAACTTTCTCACAAGTCTTCTCTCTCCCCTAAAGCTTTCTCACAAGTCCTCTTCCTCTTCTCCTTCGAGTACAGCTTCATCAGGTATGTCTGTATTTTTCTTTCAATCAAAATTAATTTATTTATCTTAATATGCCATTACCATTGTGACGATGATCTCCAACTGCAACTGCAACTCCTGCTTTTCTTTCTTTTTCTTCTCTGTTATCTTTGGCCATCGATGCATCCCAAAAATGTTCTTTCTTCATTCCTTTCTTTTTCGGTTCTTCCTTCCTTTTTTCCTTTCTTCTTTTCTTTCTTTCATTCTCAAACGAAATCAACAGCAAAATATAAAACACATACAGTCCGAAAACAAAACAAAAGGAACACCAACCAAATCCAAAGAAATTGAAATCCTAACCCTAAAAACTGAAGCAAAAGATGAATCGATGGGTGGAAGAAGTTAGCAAAACAATAAACTTCTTCTTAATGGCGGATTGATGGACGGAGGAATGGAATTGCTGCGCCTGCATCCCACCCCGGCCACAACCATGTTGCCTTCTCTTCTTCTCCAGCCCTCTTTGGTGTCGACGGCAACCTTGTAGCGGTTGCAGCGGACCTTAGTCCGGGCATTCGGCCTCAGAAACATAGCTGCTGCTTCTGCAATTGATTAATGAAACCCTAAAAATCTGAAGCAATGTTCATCATCAAAGCCAAATTGAAAGAATAAAAATCCCCACCTGCCCTGCTTCGGATCACCAACCCCGAATCCCGGTTCAATCTCTTCGAGCATAGAGACGAGTCCAGATCCCTCATGCACTTCCCCTTCTTCTTAATCCTCGCACCAGCCTCCTCCACGATCATAGATTGAGAAGTTTACTCTCCACCACCGTCATCTTCGGCGAGAGATCTAGATCTGATCACAAAGAAAAACAAAGAGAGATTGAAGGAGAACAGGGGATTGGAAAAATAACCCTAGGACCCAAGCGCAGAATCATGAGAAATCCCCACCTGCTCCTGCTTCGGATCACTAACCCCGAATCCCGACTCAATCTATTCTAATTCGTTGCCAAACATAGAGCCCAGTCCAGCCGTCTTCGGCGAGAGATCTAGATCTGGTCACAGAGAGAAACAAAGAGAGATTGAAGGAGAATAGGGGATTGGAAAAATAACCCTAGATTGGCGAGGGAGAGAGAGTGAGAGAGATTGGGGAGAGTGAGATTGAAGAGGTGCCTGTAGGGTGCTTTTACGGATCAGGTCAATTCCAGTGCGGTTGCAAGGAGCCTAGCAAATCAAATCAAGACAACAGCGTTGATCCAATCTAAAATCAAAATTTGATTTTACAATTCTGATACCATCTGAAGCTTGATTTTCCAATCCGTCTTCACCATTGTGTTTGCGGAGTGCAGATCTACATATAAGGTCAATCAGATTTTTAATTTTGCATTGAAAAAATGAAGCGGAATCTTCATCTTCTTTAATTGAATATTTGATTGGTACCATTAGAGATTTAACTGTCACAATTAACAACATGCAAACGACCTTGCAATATTATTATTTATCAGATGCTCTCTCCTTTTTCTCTTCTCATTCAACTTCTCTCTACTTCACATCTATGCTTCATCTTTCCTCTCTCTCTTTCTTTTGTATTATTGTTATATTAGAATAAACCTATGAATCATACTAAAAAATATTAGCATGCTTTTTCTGACGATTGGAAAAGGGAAATCGAGAGAGAGAGAGAGAGCTCATTTGTTTAAGAGATAATGAGAAAGTATGTGGACACCGGGCTCCACTTTGGAGACACCAGGCTCCACCGGGTTTTTTCTCTCCCTCTCTCTCTCTTCTATTTTGTTACAGAACAGGAAGTCTTTGCAACCAAACCAAAAGATTAAAAAAGAAAAGTGTTTAAAAAGAAACACTTGCTGCTGCTGTTGAATACACATCTTTATCCATCCATCATTAGGGACCATTTTTTTAATTCAAATCGATCAATTACAAACACGTCTTCTACCCCTCCTTTATTTATTAACTAATATACAACAATCAAAGAAATAGGCCATATTTATTTTCTTAACGAGGCCAAGTTTTAGATGCACTGACTAATATCTTTCCCTAAAATCTCAATTATTTAGTTAAGCTATTGATTGTCGGTAATTGTAGTTTCATCAACAACTATTTAGCTATTCAAAATATCTTTCTCCATTCAACACCTATTCAACACCAAACTCTATTCCCCTGTTTAAGGTATGCTCTCTCCCTCTCTCTCCCTCTTTCTACTATTTATATCAACGCTCTATTCACTTATTCAATATTAAGCTCTATTCCTATACTCAAGGTATGCTTTCTCCCTCTCTATTATTTTTGTCAAATATATTTGTTTTTCCATTCATCCATATTTCATGCTTTTACCCAAGTATTCTCTGTATAATATAATATATCCAAAATTCTTATGTTTGCATTGATATCTCTGGTTTAAGTTGTTCTGTATAATATATAATATATTTAAAATTCGTGTGTTTGCATTGATATCTCTTGTTCAAATTGAATTTTTTGTATTATACTAATATTTGATTGGTACCATTAGAGATTTAACTGTCACAATTAACAACATGCAAACGACCTTGCAATATTATTGTTTCTCAGATGTTCTCTCCTTTTTCTCTTCTCATTCAACTTCTCTCTACTTCACAGCTATGCTTCATCTTTCCTCTCTCTCTTTCTTTTGTATTGTCGTTATATTAGAATAAACCTATGTATCATACTAAAAATATTAGCGTGCTTTTTCTGACGATTGGAAACGGGAAATCGATCGAGAGAGAGAGAGCTCATTTGTTTAAGAGACAATGAGAAAGTATTGGTACCATTTTTTTATGCGATTTCCACACACTATGTTAGAATTTTCAAATAATGACATTGAGATGCTCCAACATGATACAAATACAAAAGTGATGAATATAAATATCTTAATTTAATAATCTAATTACTTAGTAATATTTTATCACATAATGATTATTAATATAGTGTTTACTTTTGTTTTCAGTCTAGCAACGTAGTTATCAACTATATGCACAATAACGTGAGGACAATCATTCAATTGCTATGAATCAACAACATTTGTCATCTCAAAATCAACCTTATATGTATAAACTAGCTCGACAACAAAGGATAATGAAGATACGATATCGTCGTGCATCATATCGCCGGGAATTACCAGCTGTGTCAAATGCCACAAATTTTCATTTAGAAAATGAGGTTTCGCGAGTATATGAAGATATAGTTAATAACACAGAAGCACATATTCAACAACATTTGTCATCTCAAAATCAACATTATATATATAAACTCGCTAGGCAAAAAAGAATGATGAAGCTACGACATCATCGTCTATCAAATCATCAGGAATTACCAACTGTTTCAAATACCACAGATTTTTATATAGGAAATAATGTGTCGCCAATACAAGAAGAAAGAGTTAATGACACAGAAGCACGTGTTCAGCAACATTTGTCATCTCAAAATCAACACAACATATATAAACTCGCTCGGCACCAAAGAATGATGAAGCTATGACATCGTCGTTTATCAAACCGTCAAGAATTACCAACTGTTTTAAATACCACAGATTTGCATGTGGAAAATGATGTATGATCAATACAGAAAGGCAGAGTTAATTACACGGAAGCATGTGTTTCCTCAGAAAACTCAAGACATTCGTCACGAAAAAGTATGTGGAAATTTTAATACGAATTAGCATTTATATTTATCTATTCATCAATTAGCTACATCAAGTTAATGTTTTTTCTATTATGTAGGAAAAATGGTTGGGCAGAGAGATTTTGGGCCTCCCACTGAGATATGTATTAAATGTGGAGCTATAATGTGGAAGCAAGAGGGAGCTGAAAGAAGAAGTAATGATCAAAGAAACATTTTTAACAGATGCTGTAAAGATGGGAAGATAGTATTACCCCTCTTAGAACACCCTACAACTTATTTGAGATCACTAATGGAAAATTCCAATAGTTAGCAATCATCTAAATTCAAAAAGTATATCCGCGCATATAATAGTGCATTTTCATTTACTTCATTTGGTGCAAATATTGACTACAATGTATTAAATGGAGGAGGACCATTTGTATTTAGAATACATGGTCAAACTCACCACAAGATTGGCTCGATGCTACCAGTGCCAGGGGAAAAGCCGAAGTTCGCTCAACTTTATATCTATGATACAGAACATGAACTTCAGAATAGAAATATTGCATCTTCACGACATGAAGAATCTGGAGGCCTAGATCATTTGATCATAGAAGGATTAAAACTTGATCTAGATGTAATCAATCCATATGTAAGCTACTTCCGATCATTGCGAGATAGAATTGGAAGTGAATATTCAAAAGATCTAAAGATGAGAATACTGTATGATAGATATAAAGATGCAAGATAATACAATCGTCCAACAGCAAATGAAGTAGCTGCATTAATAATTGGTGGAGATTCTTCTGAATATAATAGTCGGAATATCATTTTAGAAACAGTTTCGGGATCTCTCCAAATAATAAATGAATTACATCCAAGTTATATGGCACTACAATGCCCACTTCTATTTCCATATGGAGAAGATGAATGGCATACAAACATATTATATAATCATTCTACATGGTCGTCAAATTCTAAAGTGTCAATGAGAGAGTATTATTGTTACAGGTTACAACAAAGGAACGAGGAAGGGAAGACAATTTTATTATCTGGACGACTTTTTCACCAGTTTATTGTAGATGCATCTACAAGTATTGAGCAATGCAGATTAAAATACATAAGAAATAATCAGAGCACATTTAGATATGAACTTTTTCAAGGGGTCTCAGATGCAGTTGTTCAAGGAGATACAAGAGCATCGGCAATTGGCAGACGATTCATTTTGCCTTCTACATTCGTAGGAGAACCACGCTATATGTTTCAACAGTATCAAGATACAATGGCAATATGTCGATGGGGTGGCTGCCCAAATGTTTTTTTAACATTCACATGCAACCCAAAATGGAAAGAAATTGAACACTTTTTAAGCTTATTTCCTGGACAAAAATTTCAAGACCGTCCTGACATTGTTGAGAGGGTATTTCATATAAAATTGAAAGAATTAATGGAAGATATAAAGGATCGAAAGCTTTTCGGTACAGTTATTGCAGGTAAATTCTTCTTTCCACTACACACTATTTTATTGTTTTAATAATTTACAATTTCTAATAGTTATATATTCAACCTTTTGAATTACATATATATATGCCATTGAGTTTCAAAAGAGGGGCCTTCCACATGCACATATATTGATCACATTGGATAAAAATGATAAGATATCAACAACCAAAGAGATAGATAATGTTGTTTCAGCTGAGATACCCGATGTTGATGAAGATCCAGAATTGTATGACACAATAAAGCGGTGTATGATGCATGGCCCATGTGGTTCATTAAATCTAGCCTTTCCATGTATGGTTGATGGAAAATGTAATAAAAAATATCCTAAACATTTCAACCAACGGACCTCAATTGACAACAATGGTTATCCAACATACAAAAGGAGAAATGATGGAAGGACTATTAAGATAAGAGATGTGGAACTTGATAATAGATGGGTAGTTCCTTATAATCCTTTTTTGTTAAGAAAGTATAATGCACATCTAAACATTGAGATTTGTAGCCAAATACAAGTCATTAAGTATTTGTACAAATATATTTATAAAGGCCCAGATAGAGCAACTATCATTATTGAGGAAAGTATGCAGTCACCCGATGAAACTGGCCAAATGAGGTATGAAAAGGTTGATGAAATCAAACAGTACTTTGATTGTCGTTATGTTTCAGCTCCAGAAGCATGTTGGTGAATATTTGAATTCAATCTACATAGTAGAAATCCATCTGTTGAGCGTTTACAATATCATCTTGAAAATCAACAACTCGTTGTTTTCAATGATTATGAAAATTTAACACCTATACTAAATCGACCTGGAATCGAAGTTACCATGTTTACTCAATGGTTTGAAACAAATCGTCAATATCCAGAAGCACAAAATCTTAGATATGTTGACTTTCCAACAAAGTGGACTTGGAAAAGTAATGAAAAAATGTGGCGGAAAAGAGAACATGGAAGATGCATTGGAAGACTATCTTATGCTCATCCAATATCAGGTGAGAGATATTATTTAAGAATGTTACTCCATATAATAAGAGGAGCTACATCCTATAAGGATTTGAGAACAGTTGATGGAGAAACTCACACTTCTTTTAAAGCAGCATGCATAGCACTTGGCTTATTAGATGATGACAATGAATGGGATATAGCATTAACAGAAACATCATAATGGGCGATAGCATATCAATTGAGAAATATGTTTGCAAAGATGATTATGTTCTGTGAAGTATCAAATCCATTACAAGTATGGAATAAACACTGGAAATCACTCTCTGATGATTTACAAATGAGACTATATAGACAGGAAATATCAATCAATCTCAATTTATCAGATTCTGCAATCCAAAATCAAGCACTTATAGAGATTGAGTCAATTCTAAATAAAAATGGTAGATCGCTAAAAGAGTTTCATGATATGCCATTTCCACAGTATGATTATGATCAACTTATATCAAATAATTTGGTACATGAGGAAATGTCATACAATGTTGAAAATCTTGCATCTGAATTTAATGACTTGCACTCGAGATTAAACCAACAGCAAGCTACAATATTTGAGAAAATTGTTAGTCCTGTTTAAACGGTAAAGATAAGGTTTTCTTTGTCAATGGCAGTGGTGGGACCGGAAAGACATTATTATGGAAAACAATAATTGCAAAGCTTCGAAGTCATGGAAAGATTGTTTTAGCTGTCGCATCATCCGGAATTGCATCTTTGTTATTACCAGGCGGTAGGACTGCACATTCGTGTTTTAAGATACCGTTACAAACTCATGAAGCATCGTCTTGTGCTATTGGTAAAAAATCAAATTTAGCGAAGCTAATTCAAAAAACTTCTTTAATTATATGGGATGAAGCACCTATGATGCATAAGAATGCATTTGACGCAGTTGACAGAACTCAACGGGACATAGTCAGTGCTACTGATTTAATGGTGGAAAAAATCTTTAGTGGACTAACTGTAGCTTTGGGAGGGGATTTTAAACAAATCTTGCCAGTTGTTAAAAATGGAAAAAGAAAAGACATAGTATAGCCTCATTAACAAGATCCGAAATTTAGAAACATTGTGAAGTCTTAAACCTTACAGAGAGTATGCGTCTACAGAATTTATCTAATGATGACGGAATTGCACACTTTGCAAGATGGGTATTGAAAATTGGAGATGGAGATTGTAATTCCTTACGTAGCCATATCTATTCAGATGATGATTGGGTTGAGATTCCAAGCGAACTGAGAATAGATACTGATAATGATGACATTTCACCATTGATCAGCTTTTTTTATGATAACTTAAATGCTAACATTAAGAATCATTCTTATTTTAGAGACAGAGCGATCTTAACACCATTGAATGATTATGTTGACAGTATCAACAATGAAATTCTTAATATGCTTTCTGATGAGCTTGATAAGAAGACATATCTAAGTGCAGATACAATGGTTGAGATTTAGGGTAGAGAAGTCAGTTAAGATATGCTGTATACCACAGAGTACTTAAATACTCTTAAATTTCCAGGTTTGCCAAGTCATTCTTTAAAACTAAGAATGGGTGCTCCTATTATGCTTTTGAGTAATTTAGATCAATCTATTGGATTATGCAATGGAACGAGATTAATCGTCACTAGATTGGGACAGCGAGCAATAGAAGCAGAGGTAATCACAGGGACAAATACGGGCGATTGTGTAGCCATTCCACAAATAGTAATGTCAACTGCTGATCCGGATTTGCCCTTTATCTTAAAAACAAGATAATTTTCAGTTAAATTGGCATTTGCAATTACGATAAACAAAAGTCAAGGACAAACTCTACAAAAAATAGGTCTTTATCTCCCAAAGCCAGTCTTCTCGCATGGACAACTGTATGTGGCTCTATCTAGAGTTACAAATCAATCAGGACTAAAAGTTTTGTTGAAGGCAAATAATACAATCTCAATTGGATATGCAAAAAATGTTGTATACCGAGACGTCTTAAATGAAATGAGAAGCCATTCCGCAAACTACTCTTAGAGGTATAAACAATTCATTTCTTTTCATTATAAATAATCAAATGACTATAAGTCATACTTCAAACTTATTATTTCATTTTACTGTAATTGAATTTTATATAATTGAATCATATTTTATAATTTCTATTGACAACATCAAAAAAATAACTATAAAAGTATAAAATAAATTAATGATAATTGAATTTTTTTTGTTAGATTATCAAAGAATAGTCAATGACAACTGTAAAATTTCATCGTCTCGAAGAATTGCATCCTTATAGCGACAGATGGTGCATTAAAGTGCGAATAAGCAGAATAGTTGAAGATAAACATTACAACAACGCTAAAGGTTCGGGGAGAATAAAGAAAATAATTCTCATTGGTATCAAGATAACATTATCTACAAGTATTTATTTCAATTGCATACAATTAAAAAATACATAATACTCAGATTAATTTTTTTTCATGTTATACTTTCAGGTAGATCAAATACTTCTCACATTGTTTAATGATGAAATCTCAAAATTTGGTGATCAATTGAATGAAGGAAATTGCTATACAATTAAAAATGTGAAGGTGAAAGAAGCATCAGAAACATATAATGTCGTACCTCATCAATACCAACTCTTATTAGCAAGAGATGCAGTTGTCACAGAGATAACAAAATCATATGTAGATATTCCTCGCTACGCATATTACTTTACTGCACTCGATCGAATGCCACTTTATCTCAACAAATTTAAGTATCTTCAAGGTATTACAATTATCATAAACAAATTTATTTTAAATAATTTAGTAAAAATTTTAAATTATTATTTATTTGGATAATAATGATGCAGACGTTATCGGACTTATTGAAGATGTAAGTGGTATATCATACATCAGAAAACAACATCAAAAGGAGCTTGCAAAGTTAGATATCACATTATGCGATGAAAGGTAATTTAAATTCAATAGTACTTATTTTTTTATATTCTTTTGAAATTAAATATATATTGATTACTAAAAGTTTCTTTTACTCTTGTAGTTGTAAAAGAATGAATCTTACTTTATGGGGCGACCTTGCTTTAAACAACTTTACCTCCTTACATTTAAATATAGGCATAGTTCTAATAGGAACATCAATTATGGTTAAAGAATACAATGGTAGAGTCATTTACTTAAATAATTATTATTTCAATTAATTTAATATGAAATTAATATAATTTATTAAACCTATATGCAGGAAACATTTATCTTAGCCCATCAACCACTACTGTTATTGATATGTTCATGAATCTTCTTATCGCATTTACTACATGAAAGATGTGCTAAAGGTGCATCCATATGTAACATTGCGACTGTAGCTTTTATCGCAACATATTTGACCTAGAAATTTTTATAATAGAAAATGGTTCATAGCTTGAATTAGAGAAGAATGAAAAAAAATTAGTAAATAAGGAAATTTAAATAATGAAAATATATGCAGGAAACATATATATTACATTTGAAAACATATTGAAAACAAAATTATTATTTCTAAAATTATTATCATTACAGGAATTATTTTCATTATTGGAGAATTGTTACGGAACAGGAAGTCTTTTCATTCTTTTCTCTTTAGTATGTAATTCTCCTATGCAGGAAAAGTATACATAGTCTTTCTTGTTCGCTAGTGTTTCGAAAGATTCGATTAGGCACTCTTGCCCGACTTTTCGTAAAACTCTTGAAGTGCTTTTTCTCGATCTTGACTCTGTTACTGGACTCTGAAATCACTCTTTCTTAGGCGGGGACAGGATTCGAACCTGCAGTCTTCAGGTCATGATCCTGATGAATCAACCAATTCCTCTACCCTGCTTGTTATTTGAAAAGGCGGAACCCCCTTTTTAGTTGTATTGTTATTATCTTTCCCTTACTCCTCTCCTCATTCTACTTCTTTTATAAAGCGTTTTGTTAATATTTTAAGATTTTTGCTTATTTTTTCTTTGATATGCACATTTATTTGCTGGTATATTAGAATATATACCTTTTTCTTTTCTGGCCAACGTTGGGCATGGGCCTCTAGCACTTCAGGGCCCACACCCAACCTGGGCCATAAAGAATAATTAAGTTGTATTAAAAAATATTAATATTTAAATAAAATATAAATGAATATAAAATATAACACACGCACATTTAAAATATTGATCTTTTTTATAAAAGAAAATAAAAAAACATTATGTGAAAGAGATCAAATGATCCTAGAGAAGATGGCAACAAAGAGAGGAAGAAAGAGGGAGAGTTGTACCCTAGAAATAGTTAGAATTAGTTCTATTCATGAGAAGGTTCCATTAGATATAGATTATAAAAGATGCTAACAATCAGCAGTGAGAGAGATTTTAGGGTAGGGTAGTATATTTTAGGAGAGAATATCACCAATGAGAAAGAGATGGCAATGAAGGAGAGTATTGGGTTCCAAGGTAGTCACGCACCCCACCTTTAGAAATAATGATGTGGTGCCCACATTTAGAAATAAGAACATGGGGTACATTCATAAGATTTATAATTGTGGGCCCATCTTTATAGGAATTGTAGTGTAGTGATGAATCTTTAAAAATGCATATTTTCATACACATTTTGACCCATTTTAAGGACTTATTAACTTGAAAGAGCCTCATTTAGTGTGATATCATGGTTTAATTCATTTTAAATTCATCTTTATATTTTTCTACATAAATTGCTTAAAAATCACACTTTTTGCATAAATTCATGAAACTTGCTATTTTTGGAAAGTTTTGTGAAAATAATTTTTCTCATGAATTAAATTGAATTCTCTTCATCATTAGTTCATCCATACAAAATCATGAAGAATGATGTACATTTTTATTATCATTTCGTGAGAAATGGGCCCACAGTCATGCATATGTGATGTTAGGGGTAAAATTGTCTTTTCACATGAATTCACATCTGTTTTCTAGGAAATTGATTATATGGATCCCATTTGTAAAGAATTGAGGCAAGGAATTGATTTCAAGAGAAAGGAGAGAAAAATTGAAGAGAAAAAAGAAATTGGAAGAAAATTGTAAAAAGTCGGCTTCATGGTCCCACACATACATGCACATGTGTGGGGCACACTTGTAAAACATCCAAGATGGGGTCCATTTATTTGTTGCACATTTTCAAGAGATTTTGAAGAGAATTTGAAGAATATCTCATCAAAGATTGACAAGGAAAGCCACATAGGAGTTCTTTTTGGAGAAGGAGAAGATTTAATTGAAAAAAAAATAAAAAAATATCCAAACTAGCTATTCCACGTCCAAAAGAGATTTTGGATCAGATTTTGATTGAAAAAGTAAAGAAAAAAATCAAGGGAGAATTATCTAGAAGATCTCTTCAAGTTAGGAACCAACAAGGAGAACTTCCCAAAAAAGGAAAGTTGACGATGCAATGAGATAAAAGGAGAAGTTCTACACCTCATGTGGGCCAAGTTTGATTCTAAAAGAGGATTCTTATCCCTATTTCATCTCTCAAAAGATCTCAATGCAAGGTAGCAAAGACAAAGAAGGAAAGAAGCATCCAAGAGGGATTTCTGGACAAAACAAGCAAGGAAAGAAGAGAAAAATAAAAAGAAAAAAAATCCCCAAGGATATTGCACGTCCAAAGCATTGGTTGGAGCCCTTTTTTCTTTTATTTTTTTATTATTTTTAAGATTTTAAAGTTTGAGAAGGAGTAGGACTTGAAAAAGTATAAATAGGGCACCCTTCTCCCATATTCTTCATGGAAGAATTACCCACCTCCCACCTCTAGATTTCTTCATCCATCTCTCCCTCTCTTGTCTCTATATCTCAAGTCATCAAGGAGGCTTAGCCCTAAAGCCACACCACCAACCTTGAAGTGTCAACTAGAAGGAGGAATTCTCATCCATCCTAGTATGTAATTGTTTGCTTTTTATTTCCAATCTTTTGTAAAACAATTTCATGCTAGTAAAGTTTGTTTCTTTTCAATTGTTCTTGTCTTTGATTTTGTGGTGTTCATAATTTTAGTCTTGTTTGTGATTGGGTTAATTTTTGTTCTTGTTTAAATATTGGGATAGAATTGGAATCACAACTAGTAACCCATCTTAGTAACCTTTTTAATATACTTTGTCTCTTTGGATACATTGTATGTTTGGAGGTAATGCAAGATGGAGTTAAAGAGGTTTGAGTGAGAAAAGACTAGAGGCCAATTCTGAAATTTATTTCTACATAGAATGGAAATTTGTTATTCTCACTTAGATTGATGACCTAAGATGAAGAATAAGACCCTAAGACAACACTGCTAATCTATTTTAACCCAAATTAAGATAAGAAATTGAAAGAGCAATCTACCGCCTTTGACTTCTTGTTATTACCGCCTTTGACTTCAGTTGTTTACCGCCTTTGACTTTCGTGTTATTACCGCCTTTGACTTCCTGCAATTTTATGTTATTTTCTGCAAATTTTACTAACTTTCTAATTTTAAATTTGTTTCTAGTTTTATGTTTTTGATTGTTTTAGTTAATTTTCATAATTAAAATATCTTTCTAAAATTGTTTTAATTGAAGATTTTAAATTGAAAAGTTTTCTAGTTTTGGAAATTCTAACCTAGGAAAGTTTCTAATTTTTTTATTTTGTTTTTAACATTGTTTAGTTTAGTTAGTTTCTAATTTTAATTTTAATTTTTGGAAGTTCTAACTTGTGTTTTAGTTTTGCAGCAACTTTAGTTTTATTTTAGGAATTTTTAGATTTAGGAAAGTTTCTTTCATTGGTTTGTAACTAATTTAATTTTGGTAAGTATGACACTTGTATTTGTTAGATTTTAATTAGGTTAGTTTTTAGATTTTTATTTTAAGGCAAGTCAAGTTGAAAAAAAAATACCTTAAACACATTGCTCCCTGAGGATCGACCTGGTCTTACCAGTTTTATTACTACATCGCGGTTCTGCACTTGGAACTCACGATCATGTAGGGTAATCTTTTTTATTAATTGTGAACACAGGATCCACCTTTAAACTTTTCAAAATGATACCCATCTTTGGAAATTAGAACATGGGGCCACATTTGTATTCAGAATGTGGGATGATCCAATGGGGATGTTGCACGTGTTGTGATACACCACCCCCCCCCCCCCCCCCAACTAGATAACATTTTCGAATTACTCAAATTTCAATCTCTTTCCATATTATATATGATTTTATATATTATAACAATACCCCTTTTTGTGAGGGAGTGACACATAGCGCAATTCTCTTTATGAAAGAGCGACACATGGTGAAATTTATGGATTTTATCCATATTAGTTAGACTCTATCCATACCACCTCTCTAAAGTCTCTCAATTTTCCTAAAATATCTCATTGGTTTTCTATGAAATCTCTCCATTCCTAATTTCTCTCAATATGAGATGAAAAGATTGAAATTATTTTGCAAAGCAATATGGGATGGAGTGATGCATTATCTGGGATGATGATTAATGCCTTATCAGAATGTTACTATGATCATTCTATTTTTCTTGGTGCGGTCACATCCTCTACTCCTAAGAATATTGTGACTGAGAGGAATAGAAAGAAGAAGCTTAGTGACTATCTCTTTGCCTTTAGATTCATTACACCTACCATCATTAAGGTAATGTACTTAACCACTCACATTTTCTCCATTTTATTCTAAGCCATCTATGTTTTGCCAAAAAAAAAAAAAGCCATACACAGTTGAAAATTCCTTTTCCTCATTAACATTCCATCCAATTCTGAGATGGACCTATTAGGACCATAGGATCAGTCTTAACAGAAAAAAGAGTCATATATTAACATTTGATGGTGGAGATTAACAAGTTAGTAACTGATATATGCCTTTATGATTTGAATTTTATCTTAGCATTCGATTGAGATCTATTATAATGATTAGTTAGTTTTATTTGCAATGAAATCTGAATTCCATTCTGACTACAGATGCTTTGTATAGACCCTAAATTATCTCTAAAAACTTACTCTGTACATTAAGAAAGAACATCAAATTCGAAAATGAGCAGCCAACCAACTAGGTCTCTAGCCTCATCTACAAAATGAGGCAAGTCTTTATCATCTAATTTTTTAGAGACTAATTCAACGAAGTTTCTTCCTTTTTCTTAATTATCGTATATCATCACTAAAATCTCTTTTTAAGATATTCATAGATACTCTCTTTGTGGTTTTATAGATATCTACTCATGATATTTTGCATCCATGAAATATCTCTAATACACCACTACATTAAGAGCATTTTCAACATTTTTAAACAATTCATTGAAATAAGAGTTGGGCCCACCATCAAATTTATATGGTCTTATTGGTCCACCATTTTAGCATCTATACACAGGCACAGCACCAATTTTAGAAATAAATGGCCCACACCTGACCCAAGCACGACACGCTCTGTAAAAGTTACACTCAAGCTTACCTATTTAATCAACCAGGCCAGTCCAAATGGGCTTTTTATAAATTTTGTGTCACTTAATCCAAGCCCAACCCAATTATTAAATGGGTCCCAACTACATTTCCAAGCTCAGCCCAAAGTGGGCTGGGCTGAGATCGGGCTCAAGTACCTGACTTGACCCATGAGCACCTATCAATGATTATGTGACTATGGGCAATTTTCTTCTACTATGTCTAACCTATAATAATAATATTTCAATACTATCCATTTTACCACTATTATTATTTATATTATTATATTTATACTCCCCTTTTTTTAAGTCCTGAGATGGGCATTAGCCTCCTTTGTCATTTGCAGTCCATATGCGGCCAACCTGTAGTTGATATCATTCCATTTTTTTTTTCTCATTCCTATTTTTTTTCTAAAAACAATCTTAAATTTCCCATGACTCATGTTGGGCATGGAGCCTATTTTGAGAGATCAATACTAACTAGAAAGGAATAACCTCTCTTGGTTTCATGCCTCTGTGTGTGTATTATATGATTATATAACATTGAGTACAACTCCGTTATGGGGCACACTCAGTGGAATTTTGTAAGGCTGGCCAATACATGTTTACAATGGTGAATAGAGCATTTAGTATCTCCATGATAATTTCCAACTATAGAGTTTTTATTTTACCAACTATAGGTCGTTTCTTTGCATTTGTCTACATGGAAGTCAAGTCAATATAGATACATTATGAGCATTTATATGATTAATGGAAATAAAATCTTAGAGGTTTGCGTTTATCTTTCATGGTGATTTATGTGAACCTAGGAGATTGCTTAGATAGATCAGAAGATTTGAGTCTAAATTCACATATGAACTTTAAATAGTTTGTCTGTACAAGTGATGCTCCAAAACATTAAATATGAAGACCTAAATTGCATCTCTCATCCTTATTAAACATGAAGGACCCAAAATGACACCACAAGCTAATCAAGGACCCAAAATGACACCACAAGCTAATCACGAAATTAATTATTTATGAATGATGGTGGTGCTTTTGGTCCAACCATCTATCTTATAGTCTCATGATATAAAAACTTAGCAGCCTTAAAACATTTGATTTTAGGGTAACTATTTTAATTATGACTGTGTAATGAATTATATGATAATGTTCATTTATATTTATATGATAAGATTCATTTATGTCTTATTACAATATTAATAATCTTTAATAAAATTGTTTTTTAAATAAAATTTTATTTTGTTCTAACACGAGCCCTTAAGCGCTAACATATATAAAGAGAATTCCCCCCATTTACCAAAGTACGTGAGAGCACGACATGTGTCATCTCCAAAATCTCTCATCTCCACTCTTCCACCGAATACTAGGTCATCTCCTATTTTCTCTCTACCATCTTTTCTATAGTTCAAGAAAAGTCTTAATACTTCTTTCTAAATTAATGCTCAAAATCTATTATCTTCTATTTTCTTTCTCTCTAAAATGCTCAAAAACTGTTATCTCCTATTTTCTCTCACAATATATCTCTTCCACCGAAGCCTACATATCTTCTCCACGGAATTAAAGTTATCTTGATATTGTATTATATCTTGATTTAAGCCTACATATCTTCTCCACCAAATTAAAGTTATCTTAATAGTGTATTACTTTTTGATTTGCTGGTGATCTAGGTTAGGCGATGGGTGGCAATCTGGTTCACTCATGGATGATGGGGCCCAGGAACCAAAGTTTAGTCTTTGACTTAAAAAGGAATGGAAAGTTAGGTACCTAGCCCACATCTTACTTGCACTGTGTATAGGCTAGCTACGGGTCATATCTTTTGCCACAATTCCATTGGTCGAACAAGAGATGGCCCACTTAATTAACTTGTATGAATCTCCTTTATTAACAAAATCATGATCAACCCACATTTATTAAGTGAAACATGATAGAGAGAGAGAGGACTAGAGGGAGAAAGAGAGAGATCTTCTTAGTAATGAGAAATGTGTACATTATAAGGGGGGAGGAGAGTCTTATTTATAGAATAAAATTGTTTCCTCCCCAAGCAAACTAATATGGTAGGACTCAAACCTTACGTGCTTTCCTTATCTAATGTGGGCCCCAATGTAGGCATCCACCTATGATAATATCTTTTGTAACACTCGCCCTTAGATGACCACCATTCGATGATGGTTGTCTCATTAAAACCTTATAAAGGAAAAACCCAATGGGATAAAAACCTTAAGCAAAGGAAAAAGAGTACAACGTTTACAAATCATTGAATTGGTGTTGGGCATGCATAATGCTGCCTTGTTAAAACCTTAACTAGGAAAACTCAGTGGGATAAAATCTAAAAAAAGAAAAAGAGTACAACACACATATGTCTTGGGTAGTATGCTTCAGGATGCTTACTCCTGATCAGTTACCCCCTTGACAACATTAATCTTTACATTATTTGATAATAAACTCTACATATGACGGTCTCATGTACAAGCCTTTGAAATGTTGACTTTGGTAATGACTTGATAAACAAATCAGCCAAGTTGTTGTTTGAACTTACTTACTTGACTTTGATTTCATTGTTCTTCTGAAGCTCATGTGTGAAAATGAACTTTGGTGCAATGTGCTTCATCTTGTCATATTTAATGTATCCTTCTTTAATCTGTTGATTACATGCCTTATTATCTTCATAGATAATGCTCGCGGCACCTGTACTCAGACACAATTGACAATAACTATGAATGTGCTGAATTAAAGATTTTAGCCACATACATTCCTTGCTGACTTTATAGAGAGCTAAATTCTCACCATGATTAGAAAAGTCGCTACCAAAGTCTATCTAGTAAAGCGCCAAGAAATAGTTGCATTACCACTAAGAAATACATAACTTGTATATGATCGACCCTTATGAGGATCAAAGAGATATCCTAAATCTGCATATCTTACAAACTTGCAATCTTTATAAGAAAAGAGTCCTAAATCAGTTATACCTTGTAAATAGCATAAGATATATTTGATACTAGTCTAGTGCCTTTGTATTGGCGTAGAACTGTATCTAGCAAGTAGATTCACTGAGAATAAAATGTCTGGTTTAATGCATTGTGCTAAATAATTAAAGCACCAGCAGCACTTAGGTATGGTACTTCAGGACCCAATACCTTTTCATTTTCCTTAATTGGACGATATGGATATTTATTTATATCTAAAGACCGAACAACCATGGGAGTACTTAGTGGATGTGCTTTGTCCATACCAAAGCGTTTCAAGACATTTTTTGTGTAATTAGACTGATGGATTAATATTCCACTAAAACTTTTCTTGATCTGCAGACCAAGATAAAATTTTATTTTCCCAAAGTCTTTCATTTCAAACTCTCTTTTCAAATAATCAGCAGTTATTTTGAGCTCTTCTGGAGCCCTGATCAAATTTATGTCATTGACATAAATTGCCACTATTGCAAATCCTTTTAAAGATTTCTTTGTGAAGATACATAGGTAAATGAGATTGTTCTCATATTCTTCCTTAGACAAATATTTACTCAAATGATTGAACCACATTCTTTCAGATTGCTTCAGTCCATATAATGATTATCTCAATTGTATTGAGTACGTATTCTTGGACATTGTATTAAGCAAAGTAAATCCTTCCAGGATTTTCATATGAATTTTTGTGTCCAAGTCCCTATACATGTAAGCGGTTACAACATCCATGAGTTTTATATCCAAATTTTTAGAAACCGCTAAACTTATCAGATATTTGAATGTTATTATATCCATAATGGGGAAATATGTTTCCTTAAATTCAATCCTAGGTTCCTGTAGGAAACCTTGTGCCACAAGCTTGCCTTATATCTAGTAATTTCATTCATTTTGCTCCTTTTTCTTATAAACACCCACTTGTAACATACAGGATTAACACCTTTTGGGGTTTGTACTACAGGTCCGAATACATCACGTCTATTGAGGGAATCTAATTCTGTTGTAATGACACTTTCCCACTTTGGCCAATATTTCCTTTGTCGATGTTCATTTATAGTATGTGGTTTTGTTTCCCAATCATTATGCTCATGTTCCTTTGATATTTGTGTAGGTACCGCATATGCAAATGCGTAATCAATGACAATTTCTTTTCTTTCCCATCTCTCTCTTGAATAATTAAAAAGTTTAGAGATCACTTCATTATCCGATACCGGTGCCTCTTCAAGAGCTTTTATAGTCTCATTAGGAACTTTTTGCATTCTAGAGGGAGCAAATTTTGTCATAACCTTTTCGGGAGAGTTATCTGCCTGTTCGGGAGGAACCTCTTCAAGAGTATTGAGTGTCTCTTTGGGAGGACTTGATGATAATTGTATATTTCTCCTCTTCCGTGAAGCTGCATCCTTTAAACCTATTAGTTTGCCACGTTTCTGGCGTATTGCAAACTCTTTTGTCGCCACATTTTGGCTTGGTCTTACAGGGACATCAATTCTAACAGGTGCATTCATAACCGACACATGTGACTTGGTTACCTTTGTTGCATTGTTTAATGCATCAGGTAAGCTATTTGTAGTTTCTTATAAGTACACAATTCTAAGTACTTCATTTTCATATCATGAAGTACGTGGGTTCAGATGAGACAAAGTGAAAGTATTCCAAGTCAATTCATGCCGTTATTCAGGAACGGGTTATTCTGTAGGAACAATATGTTTTTTATCTCCCCCTAACGGCGGAAATTTTGCCTCATGAAATTAACAATCAGCAAAATGATCAGTAAAAATATTTCCTGTCATTGGTTCTAAAAATTGAATAATCGAAGGAGAGTCATAGCCTATATAGATTCTCAGCCTACGTTGTGATCTCATCTTAGTACGCTGACATGTGGTCTAGGGACTAGAACTGTGCAACCAAACTTACGCAAATGAGAGATTAGGTTGATGTTTCGATATAAGCTGTATAGGGGAGTATTGATGATCGGCTATGGGTCGAAGTCTAATGAGCATTAATGCATGTAACACAGCATGTCTCCAAGCACTAACTGGTAATTTGGACTGCATCAATATAGTCCTAGAAACAAATTGAATGCACTTAATTAGGGATTCAGCAAAGCCGTTCTGGGTATGGATATGAGGGACAGGATGTTCAACAATAATACCGAGAGATGAACCGTAGTCATCAAAGGCCTATGATGTAAATTTGCCCGCATTGTCAAGTCGTATAGACTTAATAGGATTATTAGAGAAATGGGCCCTAAGTTTAATGATTTGGGCCAATAGGTGGGCAAAGATTCTATTCCTAGTTGAAAGTAGGCAAACATCTGACCAATGGGTAGAAGCAGCAATCAAAAGCATAAAATACCTAAAAGGTCCATTAGGTGGATTTATTAGTCCATAGATATCTCTTTATACCATTTGCAAAAAGGATGGGGATTCTAATATAATTTTAACAAAGGAAGGTCAAGTGATTAGTTTTCCCTGTGAACATGAGATACATAGATACCAATTAGGTATAGTAAACTTGTGGTTTGCTAAAGAGTATCCAACAGAGCTATCAATGATTTTCTTTAACATAGTAACCACGGGGTGTCCTCGCCTATCTTGCCAAAGCAATAAAGTCAGAGGGTTGCTAAGCTTCGACCTTAACGGTATTATTTTGCTCAAAATCGAATGTGATTTGACGATGGATATTATCGTATGAGCTAACCCTAAAGAAAGTGCACTTAATGCTTCTAGTATTTGCTTCTTGCTTTCAATACTAGTAACGATAAGTAATATTTCTTTGTTACTTTGATTAACAGTCTCAATATGGTATGCATTTATTTGATGTCTTTGAAACTAAGCAAGTTTCTTCAGAAACTGCTAGAGAACAATGCATTTTTAATAAATAAATGAATGCCATTAGGTAACATTATGTCGGTTCTTTTGGAGCCTTCAATTATTTGCATGGGGCCAGCTATAATGGATACTTTTCGTGCATTGAATACCAATTTTGAGTAAAACTCTTGGTTTTTTAGAATAATATGTGTTGTAATACTATCTACAAGACAGAAAGTGTCCTGATTTTCGTAATCCATACCTTCAAACAAAAAATAATAACAATAATAATAAAAGAATATAACTAAGCAATCACATGATAAAAAAACACATCCATCAAAAGGTTATCAAATTAATAAATTGAAAAAAAAATAAATCATCCTTCATAAATATCTTTGAAAAAGTAAATATCTAAAAAAACATCATTTTAAATAAAGACTCAGCAAAAATAATAATAAAAAAAATTATTTGGTCTTCTAGACCATGCCAGGAGCGGTTCCAATCTTAGCATTAAATGCTTTATTGCTCATAGGTTGGCCATTCTCTTCTTCAAAAAAATCTCTAGTCTCTAAGCGTGTGATATCTAACTGGTAATCGTCATTTTATAGGATTGTATCTAAATCCCAATCTTCCAGATCATTTGATTCTGTAGAATGAATAGAGGCCTTATATGCCTTATATTGTTCCACTAGTTTTTTTTTTTTTTTTTTTTTTTTGTGTACGACAGTTGTGTGACCAATTCTCATTCCTTCCACATCTGTAGCAAGGGTCATCTAAACAGTGGGTAGTACTATTTGGTGGATTCTGACTTTAATCCTGATTTTCCTTTTTCTGAGGATCAGACCACTTCTAGTGGTTATTTATTTATTTATTTTTTTGGGTTGGGGGGGGGGGGGGACCTTGAAATCCACCTTGTATTAAGGAGTTGTTTCTTCTACCTCTTTTGGAGGGATTGTTTCTCCCATGCCCCCTTCCTCTACCTTAGCTGGAATTAAAATTGGCATTTACTTCAAGCATTGCTATAAATCTAGTTGGTCTAGAGTTGTGATTTTTTATCAAGACTTTGCTATTTTGCTCAGCAGCAGGGAAACAAGAAATTAATTCTGAGCATTTAGAGAAACGCTGTTCATGGTACTACTGCTGTAGGATTACATTTGATGCGTGGAAAGTGAATAGCATTTTCTCTAACATCTGCGCTTTTGTAACCTTTTTCCCACACAATCTTAACAGGAAAACAATGTTGAAAAGAGCAAAGTTGTACTCAGATACTGATTTATAGTCCTGATATATCAAGTTTAGCCATTTATTCTGAGTTGCTAGTAATATGACCATCTTCTGGTGATCATATCTAATCCTTCAAGGATTTCAAAAGACTTGTTCGGTCCTCCTCAGTGAGGTATTCGTTCTTCAGCTCATCATGTATATGATGACACAAGAAGCTAAGTGCCAATGCCTTATTTTCTGGGGACTCTTTATTACCCCCTATTGTTGTCTCTCTAAGTTCCTTTGATTGCAAGTGTATTTTTGCATCCAAGTACAAAGATAAGTAATTATACCTACTAATGTAAAGAGCTTTGAATTCATGTTTGGCTAAATTCGACATTATGCAAGAACTGTAAATATATATATATATAGATGTGATTATTTATATGTAGAGAATGATAAAATGTAAACAATTAAAACTTTAAAGCATTCAGAATAAATTAAGGGCTAAGTCATATCAGATCAAGTTGGCCTATTCAAAATTGAAAACATCATGTTATCAACTTTAGCACTACAAGAAAAGTGGCCATTAGCGACACTTTCATAGTGGCGGTTTTTATAGTCCGCTGCTAAATCTTATTATCAGCAGCTGTTTTACATGTCTGCCGCTAATAAGTCTAAAAGAACCGAGCCATGAAACACCAAAGCAGGTTGGGCCAGGACGGGCCCTGAGATCCGAGATCTACAGCATGGCGTGTGTGCCCAAACAAAACCTCTCCTTTTCATTGCTCTCATTGTTCTCTCACCAAACGAAACCCCTTCTCCTCCCCAAACAAAACCATTAAAATCATGTATGAAACTCCTTCTCCTTACCAAATGAAACCCTAATCGATACGGACTTGAAGAAAATTCTCTTCTCTCATCACTCTCTCTCGATCCTGATTGCTCCTCTCATCACCAAATGCTGATCGCTCTCGGTGCGTGTTTATGATGATCATTGGCTCTTCTCATCTCTCAACTAGATCTCAAATCAAGAAGCAAGTGCGTGTTTCCTTTTCTTCTTTATTCATTCGAGATCTGTTCATATGCATCTACTTCCCAAAGTATATATCTCTGATGTATGCTATGTTTCCAGTTTCTTTGTTTTCGTTCTTCCTTTCAGATCTGTTCATATGCATATGTTTTTATTGCATTTTCATTTGATTTCGTCAGATCCACGTAAGTTTGTTGCATTTTTTCTTTCTTAATGTTAGATCTAGGGTTTCTTTGTAGCTTTTCAAACTTGTGTTTTTTTTTTCCCTTTGATTTCTAAGTTGCAACCATCTCAGGAAGATTTTTAGCCACATGGATTTTTACTTTCTTAATGTTGGATCTATTTAAGTCCTGCATTTCATTCCTGCAATTTAGATTGGATGTTGCTCAGGCATTTTGGATTTTCACTTGTCAAATCCCAAGGTGTCTTTAGATCTATAAAGAATAATACTGGTCATAATACTTCTACATCAATGGTGGCTGGACATTGGAAAATAGACAAGGGACTCAGTTCTATCCGAACCAGATCAGTGACAGACAGTGATAATATGCAGTGTGAAAGAAATTAGTGTCTAACATTATGTGATTTTTGACAACCACAGTGCCCCAACCACACAATAGTGGGTAGTCATTCATCCAAAATAATCTGAACCAGTTAGAGATGTCAGCATACAGTTTTAGGCAACTTAAGTTAGAAGCTGTGAAAGTCAACTGAGATGGTAATTCTGATTTCTAAGAACTTTAGTTTAGCAAACCATAATTCTTCTAATTTCTGCTGCACAAATACTCTTAAAATCCTTCACTAGGTTTGTCATCATGAACAATATTTGCAATCAGATCATACTTTGATCGCCGCTTTTCACTCTCTTTTGGCATCAGCAGTGGAATAGAGTCCTTCAATTCAAGGTAAGATCTTTACTAGAAAGTTAACTACAAGGTAATAGGACTAGTAATTATAAGCAATAATAGCAAAGGGGAGCATAGCACAAGACAATTTGGAAATGTGAACTCACCCAGTGTGGGATTTTTCTCTAAAAAGAAATTATTCTTTTAACAACCTTTTAATAGGCAAGATCATCATATTGTAACCAGCTGCACAGGGTTCATCACGTTGAGCATCAGCACATCCACCGCAAAGGGGTATGGCTTTGCATAGTGCTAGTCCATACAGAAGCAAAAACTTCAATGATTCAGGATATAACATCCTGCCACCCAATCGACGCTGAATAGCATATAGGTTCCGGTACTCTCTAAGGCATATGTATCTACCTGAGTTATCTATATTCATGTTTAATTTAATGCATATGTATCTACTAAATTAAATGCTTAAAAAATAGTTATACATCATGTTGATCTCTTATATATTTATCTAGTAAATTAAAGGCTTAAAATGGGGTAGGCTATTGGGTATTGAGGGAACTTAGAGAGCAAATGGGAGGAATCATTTGAAAAATTGAATCTTTCTGATCCTTTGCAAATTCCTTTAGGAATCATTTGAAAAATGATAGAAATGGAAAAATTGGGGTTCAATCTAAATTTTCAATTAATTGAATACATTCTAATTTGTTAGGTTTTGCTATTCTTATGCATCTGTGAATTGGTTGAATCTCACATGTTCTCCTTTTGTTTTGTTTGTTTGTTGTGAATAAGAGTATTTGGTTACTTGCTTATAGTTGGTGTTTGTTTGGATTATTGGATGCTTACTGCATCTATTTTTGTTCAGACAATGTAGCGGAATTGAATACAAATGTTTTGCTAAGTGTTAAGGGGGTGGTGTGCTTTTCCTGGAAATGGATCTGATTCTGAAAAAAAAAGGTTCTTTGTAACTCCAAATGATATTTCATGCAAGTACAGCTGAAGCTGTTTTGTGGAACACGGCCTAAATTTCCTGAACCTCAAACATAAATGGATTTTTTTTTTATCAGTGGACGAATCAGATGTGGATATGAAAAGCTTCTTTTATTCTCTGGGAAATGCTTGTCTTACTCTCTGCTTTCCCATGTTAATCTTCATATGGTCATGAGTCATGACCAATGCCACTCATCATCTACTGGATTCTGCTTTGTGTAGTGCATGCTAAAAAAATCTAACTAGTCTAAATAGGGGAGGTCATGGTCCCAAGTTGGTTAGAATTTAGAAGTTCTTCTTCTGGATCTCTTTAACAGATTCACAGTTTACACTCAATGTGATAACATGGGCAGCAAGTTGCTTTCAATCGTTATATAGATTGGAAACAGTTGTTAAGGATATCAAAATGATGAACTCTATAATTTCTTACCAAAAAATCGTAAGAGCTTGATTTGATTACAAACAATGGGTCAATCATTTTCTTTTTATTGATCAAGATGCAGTTTTTTTTTCTCAAGTCATATGTTAGGGTCGTTCTACTGAGCACATTGTGTCAACCAGTCGAAATCCATGAGGGGGCCCACTTGTCCAATAGATGGATCACAAACAAGTGCCACATGTACACAGAGTGAGTTAATAACATCATATGCGCAGTACCTTTAGTAATTTTAATAGAGTGGTGAAGAGATTTGGTGTCCTAATTCCGGAAATGGTTACATGAGAATCTTGAAAATTTAAAATGGAAAATAGATTAAGATTTTAAAATTTGATGTTTATATTAGTCAATACTGTTTAAAGAAAAGGATTATTAATATTTAATATAAAGAAGGTACCACCTTTCTTTACTTTTTACAATTTATTACTCTTGGATCAATGCTTTGTTAGATATGCAGATACAATACCTCTAATTTAATAGAAATTAAAGAAAGAAAGTCTGACTTTGTACAGGACTATCACTATGAAAATCAAAGAAATAAACAAAGCATATGGTGACATTAAACCTTTGTTATGAATTCCATAGAATATTTGTGGATGATACATGACTTACAATCTATGAGCTTTCCTATGAGCTTGGCTTCGACTTGCATTTCGTTTGTATCACTTGAAGTGACTCTGTTAGATTATAGCATATCGATTGGAACTATTAAAGTGTTATTATTGTTTATCTTCCTTATTGGGTCTTAGATTTATTTTCTTAATCTGTCGAAAGGGGTTTCTTCACAATTGTGATGGAACGAATTTATATAAATATCTTACCATTTTAGGGGTAAGTGATTTTTCCTCTGAAGTTTGTGCATTTTAGACTCTTCAACCACTCTTTTTGTTGTTTTGTTTTGTTTTGTTTTTTTTTTTTTTTTTTTGGGAATCATAAGTGATTGTATTCCAGAATGGACAAAACTAGACAACAGAATGAGGGAAGGCTATCACACATCTGCTACACCTAGAAAAAAAAGAGGAATTATACACTCTCATGGACGACCTCTCTTGCCGTTGATTCTTTGTCTGGCAGTTTACTTTATTGTCATGGGTTTCTCACTTTATATTGTCCTTGGTGAAAGCATACATGTTTTCTCAATGATTATGAATTTCTCCTAGTTCATAAAGCCATGGTCCTCTTAATACAAGTTATCCTGCATCTATTTGCACAATGTTGCATAATATTTAGTTATTTTCATAGAGAAATTGTAATGTGTTTTGAATAAGGACTCAAACAAGAAAAAGAACAAGAGAGGCAAATCAATGCATTGCTCTCACTAATCAGTGGGAGTGCATCGTTGTACATTTTAATGAATATGGGCAGCCCACTAGAAACAATGGGAGAGAATTATCCTCATACCTTGGTGTCATCGCACGAGATGGGCAGAAGGCGCCCATTACTTATACAGATTGGAGGAAAATGCTTGCACAGCGGAAAACAAATATGTGGCAGGCTATAGAGGTATTAATGTAATTGATTCAATTATAATGATAGTGTATACTATATCCATATTGATACTGATGTTGAATTTATTATGCATGTGTTGAGTCAAAATTTCTTATTGAAAATAGCGAGAAGGTGAAGAAATGGATCTAAATGGTATTTCATCAAACTAATGCCATAATTGTACCACTACCTTCAAAGGTCCAGATGATCTTTACCCAGTTTGGTTTGGTGACCATGTTGAAAGAATCACTAGTATTCAGTTGCTAAATGTTGAAAAACTAGAGCAGTGGTTTTAATTGCTCTCTTCAGTTACCGTTTCTTTCTTTAATAAAAATAGAGCATGAAACAAAAGGTAAAACTAACAGAAATAAACAAAACCCTTCTTCAACAGCATTACAAAAGGCAAAAAACAAGAGGGAAAGGTATTGAAATGAGCCTAATCAGGATTTTTGTTAAAAGATATCTGGAAACTTCAATGGCAAAAGAAGGAAGCAAAAGTACAAAAAGATTGGTAAAATAAAGTTCCATTTAGATTATTTTCTACAATCGTGCTATCCTACTTTTCAATGACCAAGTCCTGCTTTGATCACGGAATCAATGTCTTGGTTAAGCTTCCTGGAAAACTTATTGTAGTTCATCCATTCTTAGCATTCATATGCCCTCACTTCATTTGGGGATGATTAATTCTATCCTTAATTTGGTATTGAATGTGTTAATTTATTGACCAGCCTCTTGTTACAATTTTAGTTGGCTGAAAAATCCAATTGATATTTCATCCTCCTAGCCATTTTTTTTTGACAAACTATTCCACTTAGCCGTCCTCTTTCCCTCCTTGATTCTGCGCAAAAAACACCCCTAACATTAAGAATCTACTCTCATTCATCTGATTTGATGTGGTTACAAATTTACTTTCATAAAAATTTTGATGCAGGGCAGTAACTGTTGGTTTGATAATCCTAGGCATCACATGAGCACTAGACTACTATATAGATGTGTGTTTATCACATGTCCTTAAATTACACAGTTTAATGTTAGGATTGTGTATCATTCCGTTGTATGTCCTATTTTTCGTCTACAGCGTTGATTTTCTTGTGGTTTTCGATTGAAACATCATCTTTCCTAGTAACTAGTATTCCTTTTTGGAGTAAATGATCTCAGCATCATCCTGCCTTGTCCTTCTATATTGTCAAGCATATGCTTCAGTTGCTTTTTATAAAAGAAATGGTAGATGTGGTGTTGTGCTAATTTAATTCTCTGAAGTTCTAATGTCGCTTCAGCCTAAGATTTTACTAAGGGATGAAGCTTGAATATCAGATCGATCCTTGAAAGAAATGTATACTTTTGTTGTTACACAAGAAAACTGTAGTTCCCAAAAAAAAAAAAAAAACCTTATCTATAGTGTGTTTGTTCTAGTACCTTTGCTTTTCTTGTGTACCCCACATATATTAGCTATTTGTGAACTGCTGATGAATGAACCCCTATGCTTTGTGCTGTATTTGTCAAAATGATTCTCTGTGGCACATTGAGGTCAAGAATGATGCAAAATGAACAATGATTGGAATGAAAACCCTGAATTTGTTGATGTGTAGATTTTTCTTATAAGGCCAATTAAGACCTCTGGCAAGTGCAAATATAGAAATGAAAGACACATGCATTGCAAGACTGCTAGTTGACACATTGTCCTGTATATTTTTCACGTCATGTATTTTGTTTAGTCAATCCACTTCTTTTAGCATCATTAGTCATTGACATCAATTTCCACATGACTTCACTTGTAGATGTTGTACTGCACTAGTTTGAGCTGGAGTTCTGATGGGAGCACACTCTTCAGCGGTTACACTGATGGTGCCATCAGGGTTTGGGCAATTGGGCATTATTAGAGAAGTCTTTTATAACTACCCTTTATCTTGTTTTTCGCAATTTTATGGTGGATTGATTTTATCATTTGTTATTTTTACTAGTCTTCAAGCACATGAGATGGTTTAAGGATTTTGATTGATTGCCATGTTTGAAAGTTTTCAGTGACATGCTTTACCAGATATTTATGCCCTTGTATTCTTGACCAATGGGTGTCTCTATTGAGTTTTAATATGCCTGAGCTAGTATGTAATAGTTTGAGCTTTGATTATGAAGAGAATGGCTACTTCTTTTTTCATGCTCGTTGGAATGAATATGGGCTAGTGTATGACGGTTTTATTTTTCAAATTTAGTGCATTTAAGTTGGTCCAATCTCTCTACATTTAGGGTTTTGATATGCATTCTCATAAAGAAAAGGCTTATCAGCAGGCAATTTCACTTGGAATTTTCTAAATAAAGCAACATTCACTTAAACAATCTGCATTAGGGGGCTCCCTCCAGGCTTCTGGTGTCGGTACAATCGTGTACCAGAGAGGAAGCTTACTACTGTAGTTGCTATTGCCACTGCTGGGACACCAAATCCCCATCCATAGCCCTTGTGCACTTGTAACCATACCAACATAAAACCAAAAAGGAGGGCACCAACATTGATTGAAAGACTTATGTCTCTTTCAGATTGAAGACGGTGGATGCTTGGGAACATGATTTTGAGACCTTTAGAAGAACTCCAACCACATGACATATCATTTGAATCTATAAATATGATTTGTGGCTCACCATGCAGCATAATTTGAAGCTTGATTGCATTTTCACTTTCTTTTTAGAATAATGTTTATTCTTATTCTAATTCTTCTCCAACATGGCTGTTTGCAGGTCTTGAATCAAATTGTATATGAACTTCTAGTTGAGCATCCTTTGTCTGACACATATCATTGCCGTTCTTTCTTTTTTGCCAAATGTACAATGGAGCAGAACTTGTTGAGATTGTGATTCGATTATACCCAAAGTTGTTAAAGAAAGAAAGTTTTTAAAGTGATTTCAAGGTCATTGTTTCTTCTTTTTTGAGCTTGAAAGCTGTAGTGTGAATTAGAATGAGAGGCCAGTTTTGGCTTGGAGTGAAAGTAGTTAGAAACAACATGTTTGATTGTAAGAAGAGACGTTTTTTGTAGACTGCAGAGAAGTAATTCTCAAAATACTATTCAGAGAAAAGAGTAAAAATTAGTCTATTTATTTTGCTAAGAGACTATTATTCTATCTTTTCAAATGTCTGCTGTCTTCTTTACACATGCAGCTTAACTAAATGGTGAAATCTACGTGCATACAGAAATCTATGTTATAAAATAAATTCAAAGCCTTATTTGCCCTTTTCAGGGGCAATTTTTTTTATTAAAACCATTTTAGTGGCAGAAAAAAGCTGCTACTAAAAATGCTTTAAAAAGCACTGTTCATTTTAAAATATATATATTTTTAGTGGCACATTTATATATTAATAGCGGTAGTTTTTTAACCGTCGCTATTGCTTGTTTTTTGCGGCATACACTTTTCTGCCGCAAAAAGGCAGTGAAAAATAGCGACAGGGGGTTTCAGTGACAAAAATAACAGCAAACATTTGTTTGTTGCAATAAGGTTTTAGCTGCAGTTTTTATCTTTTAGCGACAGAAAAAATCTGCCGCTATATGCTTATTTTTTTTGTAGTGTAGTAATCCAAAACAACAGGTTCTGGCAAGGCTTCTAGCTTGATTTGGAACTTGAGGTTCATGAATTAGAACTTCAAGTTCTTTAATTAGAACTTTAGGTTCTATCAAGGCTTCGAGCTTAATATTATGGCCTATTGGTTTTATTTGTTAATCTAAATATCAAACTTTATATTTGAATAGGAATATGAATATTTGAGTTCATATTGTGGATTTGATAACTTTTAGTTTCAAATTTTAATAACCCACACATCTTTTGGTCCGGATTAGAAAAGGACTTCTGGTTCGTACGAAATTGCAAGTCCATATTAATATAAAGCTTCAGGTTCTTATTCATGATCCATTCTATCTTGATCTCCCCTTGTGAAAGGAAAAAAAAAGAGAACCATTCATATTCAAATATAAAGAGAAATAATGATAAAACTATATATTTGTTATTCTAAGAAAGATTGAGAAATTAAAAAATTAATTTTACTGTTGATTTTGCCACTTTTAACTTCCAATGTGTAGATCTACTTATGAACTTTCCGTAAGTTTCAACGGATTGTCGATCTGACTTTGTATGATCAAAATATTGCGATCTAAAGTTTTGATGGTAACTTATGCTTCAGTCAATGTCCTTATAGATGTTGGTGTCCTTTTTCTTGGTTGCACACAAACCAATGTAAAAAAAAAAGCCCCTTTCTCTTTGTTACACAAAAGTGTGCTTTCCTACATAGTGCAAAAAAGGAAAAAAAAAGCACAAAAAAGTGGCTTGTGTATTATGTGTACTATAGTGCAGAGATTTAAAAAAAAAAAAGGTGGGCTGTTGTACTGTTCGTGCACAAGAAAACAAAAGTGAAGGGATTGTTTCCTGCACGTGGACTGAAGTAGAAAAAGAGAATGGGGAGACGTCCCTTTTCTTGTGTGCACGTTGATGGGAAAGGGAAAGGGCTATGCTCGTGCTAATAACGTAATAAAAAGAAAAAGAGAGGGCGGTAGAGGGAGAAAAAGAGAGATCTTCTTCTTAATAAGAAGTGTGTACATCATAAGAGGGGAGGAGAGTCTTATTTATAGAATAAGATTGCTTTCTCCCCAAGTAAACTAATATGGCAGGATTCTAATCATAAGTGCTTTTCTTATCTAATGTGGGCTCCAATGTGGGCATCCACCTATGATAATATCTCTTATAACAAAACAATTTTTTAAGTATCACTTTTTTACAGGAATACTATGAATGTTTTTTGGGTGACATCTTGTTATGGGCCCATAATAAATTATTTGTAAATGTGGGCCCACATGTAATAGAACTGCCAAAGAATAAGAAAGGCAAATTTTGATGGCTTACTCGAGATGGGTCGATTGACCAATAATGGGTGCACATTGGATATATGAGGTCATTTCCTAAGTGGGTCAAATATGGGCTGGTCTTCTCTAACTAATATAAAAGCACGAACTAGTCAAAATGGTAAAATATTAAATGTTCCAAGATGGAAAAACGATACATACAAATTATATAAGAAGTAACCCAATCAACCTTCTTCAAACCAACCCTAATTAGGTTGGTTTGGTGAATGTTTTCTATAGATCTAAGATGGGTATAGATTATACCCCACTATATTTATGGTCTATTTGAATATCTGTTTATAAAAGTTATGTGTAAAAATATTTTTGCCATCAAAATGTTTAGTATTTTTTCAACATCTAAAAGAATACGAGACAAACCCAAATCAAACTCTTTTCTTTCTTTACCGACATCCAAACCCATAAAATTTAGTTTCGATCAGGGGATCCAAGTTGGTAATATCTAAATGCATTATATATCTTCTCTTCTCTCATTCTAATAGTTAAATGGATCTTTAACTTTGCAAGATTGTGGGTTTTGATTTAATTGGAGCCATCCACAATAAGTAATTCTTCCTTCTTCTTCTTTAGGTATTGATTTTTTGTTTGTGTAAATCATGGGTACCGAGCCCAACTTAAACATCGACATAGTTCAAGATTCTTTTTTCGATTAAAGATTCCCATTTTATTTATAACTTAAACTCTTAATATAATTGAATTGTTGAAACACAACTGCAGTCCCTCATAAAAAAAATAATATTGGATGCTATAAAGTTCTCAAAGCTCCCCATCAAACAACCTCTAGGATTCTTTATCACATTTTTGGTATGACTTTTTTTTTTAACTTCTTTTATGGTATATACTTTTGATTTTTCCTTTGTTGTGATTAATTAATACTTTTTTATCTTTTTTTCTTTTCTCTTAGTTGGGTCTTCTCTAAAACATATTGATGATTTAGAGGTAGCCTAAACAATCTATTTTTTGTGGGGGGGGGGGGGTGTTGCGTTACTTATATAAAGGTGTCAATAGATCTCTATTTTGTACTATTGAAGGATCATAATGTGACACGTGCATGAATCTAAGCCAAACTAACAATAAGTTGGGTCCATGACATCATGGGCAATGCCTGAACTTTCAATATAATCTTTCATATAATTAAAAATTAAATATTAACTTTAAATTAATATAATCTATGTGATTTCCTTCTCAAGTTGGAAAATATAATTCTTCATTTCTTTCTTCATCATTTGTTTCTTCAACTTTTCTATTGTTCTAATGGCACATGCTAAATAATTTGATGCACTCATTTTACTTCTTTAATCCTTAAAATATCTGGTTTTAAAAGATCTATTTTAATTATGATTGTTAATGAATAATATGTTAATATTTATGTGAGATTCATTTAAATATTTATATATTTTTTATTTAAAATTATAATTATTTTTTAAAAAGGCCCATGTTGGGTGCGAGCCCCAAAGAGCTAGTTTATATAAAGAGAATTCCCACCTAAGCAAGAGAGAATGGGAGCGCGACACGCGGCGTCCCTAAGATAAATCTAAAATATCTCCTCCCATATTTATCATATTTCCTATATAAGTTAAAACAACTAAAATCACTCATAATTGATGTTAATTATGAAACAATCTCCAAATTCAAGGATACTCTCTAAATCCAAATTATATGCAAGAGATAGAGTCTTGGACACATGTCTGTTTTAATAAACATACCAAGTCAATAATTCTCCAAAGATCACTCATTTAGGACAAAATTAATTTTAAATGAAGGTTGGGACCACTCAAGCAATTGTTGTACATGAGCTTATCTTTAAAAAGTGTAACGAAGTCCACCTTTGTGCTCCACTACAAGATATTATAACATGTCACCTCACTTGTAGGAATTAGTAATGAAGCAATGTTTAGAACTTTCAGGAATTGTTGTACATGAGGCCACTTTTAAAAATTACAACATGTTTAAAAATTGCAACTTGGACCATCTTTGGCCTCACTACTAAAAATCACAGCATGTCACCCCACTTGTAATAGGAATTAGTAAAGAGGGCAATGTTTAGAACTTAAAGGAATTGTTGTATAGAGGCTACCTTTAAAATTACAACATAGACCTAATTATTATTTTTCATAGCCCACGTTGGGCGCGGGTCCTAAAGCGTTAGTCAAATAAATAAAAAGATAATAAGAAATGAATATCAACTCTTAGGGGTCATTTGCTGTTTACAAGGGACACGAAAATAAGATTTATAAATATTAATGCTATAAATGCAAATATTACACATGTAAAACACAATAAATGGTCTCGCAAGATGGTGCTGTATATTAGGCACGCTACAAAACTCTGTGTTCTAAGCTAAAAACATCCTATTCTATTTGACTAATGAATATGAGTTTTTCTCCTTGATTTGTTGGCATATTTATCTCCTATGCTAATTTTTAAGAAGAGAAGTTGTAGCATTTAAATCCAAACTTCTTATAAAATGAACACACTTTCTCTATTTTTTCTCCTTTACATACTCCACTTACTGCTTCCTTATTATTTCTCCTTGTAAATGAGGGGCTCATGTCAAATGGGGAATAATGCCAAATCATGGGGTTGAATGTTATGTGATTAGATTTATATATTTATTGATTAATTTCATCATTTTATGAGAATTCTGAAATCCATAAGTGGGGGCTCTTTATTTTATTTTATTTTATTTTTGTGATTGAATCCAATGAAGCTAATGGTCGGATTGGTGCCAAATTGAAAACAATCCGAATTTATGGGGGATAGGTGAATGTGAAAAGTTCGAATTCATTCAAAGGTTTGTGTCAAATAGAAAATAATACCAATTGATAAAAACAAAAAGTGAATATGAAGGGTTTGGATAAATATGAAGGGTTTGAATTTATCCAAGGGTGTGCCCCATTATGCAAAATAAAGAAAAAAAATCCTAAGGAATTTATACACGTTGAAGGAGCTTCCTTTTATTTTTCAAAGTCAAATCTCTTATTCATAGTTTCATAGAATGCTATAATGTGCATGTCCTATTTATTATGCTATATTCTATCCTACACATTATCCTAAAAAAGTAAAGCACTGAAACATTATTATAGGAGAATAACTCCTTTTTGAAATAGGGCAGTTTTCGAAAATTTCTCATTTATATATTTGCGGTGTGTATGAATGACTAAAGATAAATAGTTTTAAGGTAAATATTCCATATCAAAGACAGAAAGAGTTCCAATTTAACCAAGGTTTTGAAGTCAGACGTGCGCAAGTTACAACAATACACGATCACTTCTAGAGGGCCCTCCAAATATTTAAGCCAGTCACACTTTATAGCATTCAAATCAAAACAACTGGCAGCCAATCATGGATGATCGAAGGTCACAACTACCAAAACCGACCCCGATTGTTGAACATCTACCCTCGAACGTCAATTGATGGCCACTAGTTTAGGTAGTTGAGTTTCCCAATCAGAGATGTCAATGGAAATCCATTAACCAAGTACTAGAAATATCCCATCCAAGGAAAATAATTGGTATGGAAACTGTTTTTCATTTTTCCCTTTCTTTACTTTTTCAAATTGGTGGTAGTGGTAGTGTGTGTTGGATTCGAATCATGGCCTGTTCGTTTCAAATAATTGATTATCTACAACGGTATCTTTATAAGTGTTTTAAAATAAAAAATCAAATATAAATATCCAAAGGATATGGCCAAATAATGTCCCTTTTAATGAAATCTGAATTAAAGAAAGATGTTAGACCGAATATCAGCATGACCCTCGTGATTTAAATTTTTAAAGAGTCAAGGTCCGCTTTCACCTTTATAATAAGAGTTTATTTGATTATGAATTTCTCTGTTTAATTTATGCCCACGCTTACTTGTTTGCTACATGTTAAATTTCTAGGAATTTATGGTTTCTTATCAAAACAGTGCTTCTCACCTTCGAAGGGGCTTTTTTTAACATAAGAAAAATTTTCTAAGTCCAGGAAGTTAGAAATGTGTAAGTACACTTTTCTCTTCAAGGCTAGCAGGTCGGGCCAGGGAACTGCTCTTAATTGTACGTGTTTGTTCTAGTTATAATTATAAAGGTGGAATTGAAGAACAGCTATGAATTGTACCTGTTTCTTAGGAACCAAGGCACACTGCTCAGCTTGGCCCCTGTAATCATGGAGATGTGCGGAGAAACAAAGAAGCAGCATGTTTCTGCAGGTGGGGTACAAGAACAGATACATGTGACTTCTTCTTTGTTGCCAATGAAACTTTTTTCCCCACTCCCAACCCAGGTCAAAAATACTTTTTCCAGCATATTTATCAATAAATTACATTACTTTTAATTCTTTTCCTTACAAAAAAAGAATGATACCAGCGAGGGCCGTTTGTGTAGCATGCGCATAAATGAAAGTTAGATGACTTATGCATTTAGAGAGAAAAATTTGTCATTTCTATCTCCATCGAAAATGCTTCTTTGGGGATTCACATAATATTACATTACTTTTGATTGTTTTTTTTTTTTTGGATAAAAAGACTAACACCACCAGTTTTGCTGCCGGTTCCAAGCCCGGGTAAAGGAGGAGGGTTGCATTAGGTAGGTGACAGCCAGCGTAAAACTTTGTCACAACCCAAACATGAATTCTGAACAAATGATATTTCACAATAAGGTTAGGGCGTTCTCCGCTTTAAGCAATGCATTGCAGCATCGCCCGGCTGCAGTAAAAAGTGTGCAAGGGCTACCGCATGACTTTGGGCTAATGCGGTTAAAGAAGTTAGTCCATGAGAAGAAGAGGAGGAATAGGAAAATTAGACTTGCTACTTAGAATATAGGAACCTTGACAAGCAAGAGCATGGAGTTGGTTGAGGTAATGAAAAGAAGAAGAATTAGTGTGGCTTGTATACAGGAGACAAGGTGGAAAGGGAATAAAGTTAAGGAGCTCATAGATGGGTATAAGCTTTTCTATGCAGGAAAGAGTAATACAAGAAATGGAGTTGGTATAATTATAGATAAGGATTTAAAAGATAAAATTGTGGGGGTAAAGAAGTTTGGTGATAGAATTATAGCAATTAAACTAGTACTAGAGGAAGACATAATTCATATCATTAGTGCATATGCTCCCCAAGTAAGACTAGAAGAAAGTGTGAAAAGACAATTTTGGGAGGAGATGGATGATTTAATGCAAGACATCCCAAATAGTGATAAAATTTTCCTTGGAAGGGATTTAAACGGGCATATAGGAAGAGATAATAGAGGATATGAGAGAGTGCATGGAATGCATGGATTTGGAGAAAAGAATGAATTCAGAAACACTATATTGGACTTTGCAGTGGCATTTGATCTTATAGTAGCAAATACTTACTTTAAAAAGAGAGATGAGCATTTAATTACATATAAAAGTGGGAGTAATAGGAGTCAGATAGACTTTTTTCTAGTTAGAAAACATGACCGATTGGCTTGTAAAGATTGTAAGATTATCCTAGGAGAGAGTTTGACTACGCAACATATGCTTGGAGTTTTAGATATTTGCATTAGAAGTAAAAAGAAAGCAGTAGTAAACAAAATGGACCCTAAAACAAGGTGGAGAGTTTGAAGGGGAAAAGAGCAAATATATTTAAGGACAAAATGATTGAGAAAGGAGAATGGAATATTGAAGGAGAAACTACAATAATGTGGAATCAAATGGCTAATTGCATTAGGAATGTTGCAAAGGAGGTACTTGGAGAATCAAAAAGGAAGAGACATATTAATAAAGAAACATGGTGGTGGAGTATGGAGGTTCAGGAAGTTATTCGACAAAAAAAACATTGCTACAAAGTTTGACAGGGGACTAAGAGTATAAAAAATTTTGAGTTGTATAAGAAGGCAAAGAAAGAAGCTAAGAAAGTAGTAAGTAGTGCAAAGTTCAAAGCATACGATGACCTCTATAATAGGTTGGGAACAAGAGAAGGAGAAAAGGATATTTTTTAAGCTGCAAAAATAAGAGAAAAGAAAAGTAGGGACTTAGATCATGTCAAATTTATCAAGGACAATGAGGAAAATATTTTGGTGAAGGACAACGATATTATAGAAAGGTGGAAAGAATATTTTAGTAAACTTTTAAATGAAGAATATTTGGGCGATACAAGAGTGGAGGAGGATACTTCATTACAAGAGTATACTTTTCTCCGTAGAATTAGAGGGGTGGAAGTGAAGGAAGCATTGAAGAGAATGAAGACAGGAAAGGCAACAGGCCCAGATGGTATTCCGATAGAGGTATGGAAATGCTTAGGAGAGGTTGGAGTAAGTTGGTTATGTAGACTATTCAATAAGATACTTGTGACAAAGAAAATGCCGGATGAATGGAGAAGAAGCATTGTAATACCTATATATAAGAATAAAGGAGATATACAAAATTATACCAACTATCGAGGGATTAAACTTATGAGTCACACTATGAAGTTATAGGAGAGAAAAATAGAGCAAAGACTGAGAAAAAAGACTAAGATTTCGGAAAATCAATTTGGTTTTATACCAGGGAGATCAACTATGGAAGCTATCTTTTCACTTAGGCAATTAATGGAAAAATACCAAGCAAAGAGGAAAAATCTACATATGGTCTTTATCGATTTGGAAAAAGCCTATGATAGGGTACCGAGGAATTTAATTTTGTGGGTCTTAAAGAAAAGGAATGTCCCAAGAGGTTACATTAAAATTTTAAAGGATATGTACGAAGGTGCAATAACAAATGTGAAAACCACATGTGGAGAAACGGGCGGATTTCCCGTGACTATAGGCTTACATCAAGGATCATCCTTAAGCCCTTATCTCTTTGCATTAATTATGGATGAGTTAACTGTGCATATTCAAGAAGAGGTACCATAGCGTATGTTGTTCGCAGATGATATAGTATCGGTAGATGAATCAAGAGAGGATGTAAATGCAAAGCTTGAGAGATGGCAGAGGGCATTAGAATCTAGAGGCTTTAAAATAAGTCGTACAAAGATAGAATATATGGATTGCAATTTCAGTGGACATATACAAAGTGTTGAAACCACTGTCAAAATTGAAACCCATGAGATACCACGTAAAGATTCTTTTCGGTACCTAGGCCCCATGATTAGTAAGGATGGGGAGATTAACGAAGATGTGGAGCATAGGATAAGAGCTGGATGGCTGAAGTGGAGACTAGCTTCGGAAGTACTTTGTGATAGACAAATGCCAACAAAATTGAAGGAAAAATTTTACAGGACAGTGGTTAGACCAGCTATGATATATGAAGCAGAATGTTGGCCAATTAAAAAAACACATATTCATAAGATGGATGTAGCGGAAATGAGAATGCTTAGGTGGATGTGTGGTAAAACTAGGAAAGATAAAATTAGAAATAAGCGCTTTCAAGAACATTTAGGGGTAGCACCAATAGGAGATAAGATTAGAGAAACTCGTTTAAGATGGTTTGAGCATATTGAGCGTAGGCCAGTAATGGCACCGGTGAGAAAAAGTTTGGATATACAGGTGGAAGGTCCATCAAGAGGTAGGGGTAGGCCGAAAAAAATATGGATGGAAGTCATTAATTCAGATTTGAAGAAGGTGCACTTATCGAAAGATTTAGCTCAAAATAGAACGGAATGGAGAAATAGAATTCATGTGGCCGACCCTAACATGGTTAGGATAAGACTTTGATGATGATGATGATGATAAAAAGACTAATACAAATATAGAAAACGGATTTTGAAAAAAAAAACCCTAATTCTCTTCTCCATTTATGCAGAAAAGCAATTACAGTACAAATGTGCCCAAAGGACTTTGCACTCTATGAATTTTACTTTCCTCTTATTGGGTTTTGTCTTGTATTCCGGTTTAACCAGATCCGTCATCTGATTTAGCCATAACTGAAGTTTAGGGTTTGAGGTATTTTAGTCATTATATATGGGTTTTCTTGTTGACCAAGAAAGCGGGAACTATATATATCAATGTATTTTAACCTTAGATCATGAAAAGATTGAGATGAGATCATGATAGCTGAGTTACCTTCTCCGTGGACGTAGGCAAGGTTGCTGAATCACGTAAAACTGCTGTATTCATGTGTGTGATTGCTTGATGGTGTGATTGCTTATGCTTATCCTGATTGATCCGTCGATTGCGTGTAAGTTCCACTACGCCACTTTTCTCAACAAGTGATATCAGAACGAGGTGGAGAACGGTTGAGCTTTGCGATTGACAATCGGAACAGATCAGAGCGTTGGTTGGATTGTGTGTGGATGATCGACAAAAGAGATCTGGCATTGGGATCTCAAACAGGACTCTATGAATTGCAGGGTTCTGTTGTAGAACCGGAATACCGCTGCTGTCAAATTGCCGGAGAATAGAAGCAGCAATCGCTATTGCCTCTCCTAAAGGAAATGATCTTGTTTGGAGTTCTGCAGTTTGCAAAGGAGGAGGGGCTCAGGGTTCTGTGATTCTTGCAATTTTCTGGCCGAGATCGTAGTAGAAGACTGGAAAAGGAGATCAGTTGATCTGATCTCTTTGTTGGCCACTGTTAGAGAAAAAGACTGGGATTAAGAGGATCTAGACTGGGATTCCGGGAAGTTGCCAGATTTCAATCTCATCACCGCAGTCACCGGAAGAGAAGACAGAGCAGGGCTTTGTTGCAGTTGACCTCAGTCAAAGAAGTCAGCCTTATCCACGCCCTCTTTCATCGTCGTTGGAACTGGAGAAGACAACCATAATAGCGGCTGCCGTGATCGGAGAAGAGGGGCATCCTTTGCTGTAGCGTAGGCGTCGTCGCGCTCGAAGAAAAACTTGGCAATCGCTGAAATCTGTACCTTCCGCTTGCCAGATCTGACAGCCGCCTGTCACTTGCCGTCGCTACTTCTTTTGTCCGATCAGAGGAAAAAGAAGGGGAAAAGGGAACTGGGTTCTGTTTCAGGACCCAGATCGACCTAGGAAGGAGAAGGCGGTCACGTGGGCCTGGTTGTCAGGGCAGGTCAGGCTCATTACGAGTTGGGTCTAGGTCAGGTGGACCTTGACCCATTACGTGGAGAAGCCTAGCCCAGCAACAGTTCCGTACAGGTTAGCTTTGGTCAGGTCAGACCTGACGTGTGTGCAAAAGTCCAACTCAGCATGCCAACAGTAGTGTTGACGTCAGCAGGTAAAATGGTCATAGGCAGTTTAATTAGATTTGTGGCTGAAATTGTTTCTACAATATTTGATTTATCCGATCGGAGATCTATTTGCATCCACGGACCAGTTGTGAAAAGATCTACACATATGTGGAAGACGATGGGTAATTCAACAGTCAAAAAGAAGGTTCGAACAACCAAAGTGCAAAAAACTATTTCTGCAATACTAAAGCTCTCTGGAGTTGGATTCCCGATTTGTTTCTTCCAACGTGCTGGAGGTGACGAGATTTACGAGGCAGACAAAAGATATTAGTAATTTGATGAGCAAAAAATTGGAGATTGAAGAAACTGATAGATTCACAATGACAGCAATGTAGCCAAGCATCATTGGCCAGATTAAAGTGTTTGATGGATAAATGACTTCAGGGATTAGCAGGAAAGCGTGTTAGATTTCGTGACACAACAATGACTGAATGAAAAGTGTTACTTGATGTCATGAATAGAAGATTGCTTCAAGTACTTTGATGGAAAGCTTAGATCCGCGTCGAAGGGATCAAGAATGAGCGACATGCCAAAATGGAAGAAAAAACAAAAAAATCAAAATCGGAAGGAGGTAGTGTATAAGAAAGTTTGGATTCGAATGACGGGAATCACTTTTGGTCACTACTGGTATGGATCGGGTTAATGATTCATGGTATTGGGATTCAGATTCTTCCTATCATGTGTTCATTTAGAAATTAGTTGACACAAATAACTCTCATTATTAATGGATCTGTTCTTATAAGGGAGAATGCAAATTGATGAGCATTTGAAATAAAAGCGGTAAAGATCCGAATGTTTTATGAGATTATTTAGACCCTAACGGATGTGATACATATTCCGTGTTTACGAAGAAATTAGACTTTTTTGGGTGCCTTAGATTTTAAAGGTTGTAAGTGCACTGTAGCAGGTGGAGTTACAATGGTGGAAGAGGGAACATTAGTCTTCATGGAAGGTGAGATGGTCAGAAATCTCAACAAGTTGATAGGGGATGCTTTTTCAGGTGGAGCAGTGAAGGAGACATCAAATAACAGGAGAGGAAATCTATGGTATAGGTGAAGTTAAACGTAACAGATCATCGGAAGATGGATTGATGGGTCTTCGATAATATCATTTGGCGGAAATCTAGGAAGACCTGAACAGAGATGATTTTCTCGAAAAAGGTAGTTTTATTCAGGTTGGAGTAAGTCAGTTTAGCATCAGGTTATACCTAACCGGCATGTACTGTGCCCAACCCGCTAGAATAAGTTAGAACATAACAATTGCAGGTTTGACAAAAAGAATACCAGGCTGGAGACAAAAAGAAGAACTCACAGGTACCAGTGAGATCTACATTCGGGGAGGCCTTCAGTTTTGTCTTGACGAATGGAAGTTAGGTTCATTGTGTTGCAAGGATGTGTGCATGTGGCAACAAATTGAGGGCACTTCAGAGGTTCAAGACAGTGGTGTTGAGAGGCAACTGTGAGAAGTCTCAAGTCAATTTGGACTTGATCGACACTAGACAATGATGAGATTGTCTGTGCATCTGGGTTAGGGGGTGCAGGAGCTATGCGAGGTTGTAATGTGTGTGGAAGCGTACCTTTCAACGAGGTGCGTGAAGTGCTGGTTCAACATGTTCAAGTGTTGAAGAGAGCAGACTGTGCTATCGGTATAGTGACGTACCATTCAGCAAGATATATGAAGATATTACCTGCTATCTCAAGGTGGCTCCAAGAATTTATAAAATCTAAGCCAATGTAGAGATTGTTGGGTTTTGTTTTGTATTCCTGTTTAGCCAGATCAGTCGCTTAGTTTAGCGGGAATCGAAGTTCAGGGTTGAAAGTATTTTAGTCATTATGCATGGGTTTTCTTATTGGCCAAGAAAGCGAGAACTATATATATTAATATACTACAACCCTAGATCATGAGGGAATTGAGATAGGATCATGATAGATGAGTTCTCTCCTCCGTGGACGTAGGTAAGGTTGTCGAACCATGTAAAACTGTTGTGTTTATGTGTGTAATTGCTTTTGTTCATCGTGATTGATCCATTAATCTCGGATAGTTACCGTTGCGCCTCTTTTTCCAACACCTCCCTCTTTCTCTCTCTCTCTATATATATATGATCTTACCTTCCTACCCTTTTCACGGCAATCAAAGCCTCTCCACCAATGAAAATTAGTACACTTTTTCTTTCTTCCCATTTTCCACAAGAAGAAAGTGTCGGATCAAATAATGGAACAGTGAGCCGCATGAAATTACAAAAATATTTCTTTTCATAATGGAATTCTCTTGTTATACAAAAATAACATATCATAACGGCACGTTTGTGTAGCTATCTTTTAGTAGAAAGGTTGAAGAAAGTGGTACACTTCTCTACGATTAATCACCATTTAGTGCGATCTCTTTTCTGTAATTAAAAAAATTAAAAAAATAAACATAAATATCTACGAATCTGCAGAAAAACTTTCCTATATGGGGATGGGAGGTTTATTTTGTTTATTGTTTTGTTTTTCGTCCAATGGAAAAGCAAAATTCCACACAACCAAATTTCCGAGGATGATGCACAAAGATGCCCGGACTATAAGGAGTGGATCAGCTCGATGGAAAGATCTTCGTCCCGATGAGGTCTCATCTAATTTTGTCACCACTATATGCATGTCCAAGTTCAATCCGTTTAGCAAATGGGCGTAGAGTGGCGTAGACTCCTCGTCTATAGGATGAGGTCAAAACTCATGAGCCTGGAAATGGTACGGGCAAAACTAGTGCAAATATATATGCCACTTCTTGTTGAACATATCTTGTTGGGGCGCGCATTTGAGAATACAGACTGGGGTTCAGCATGTTTCACATTGAGCCTGATCATGGAGCAGACAGGTCCATGCCATCAGTGAAACCACTCAAATCCAAACCAATGAAGCCCAATTTTGAGTTGGGCTTGGGTGCCAAACAGGAAGTTTATTGGCGCCCTTGTACAAATAAATCATTAGACTATCCATGTACCAAATTCAACCCATCAAAATCTAAACAACCTTCAGATTTCAAAATAAATCAAGGCTGAACGTTATTACATGGGATGGTAAGATCAGGTCAGGCACAGCCGAATACTAAACTGTGCCTAAATATCAGCCTAAACTACGCTGGGAGGGGCATATGTTCTAGCCTGCTTATTAAATACTATAGTCTCAGTTCATTAATATTTAAAGGCCCAAACGCAAGTTCGCTGTGTCCCTTCAGCTCATGTACCGCTCGATGAAGAAATGGGATTATCTTGGCATAGACTAGGTTCCAGATGGGTGAAGAAGTTCATAGTGTGGCCCCTTGTTTATACTGGATCGAAAGTAAAATTAAGCTACGATTGAGCTTCTCCTTCAAAAAAAAATGTAACTAAGCTGGGCCAAATCCCATGAGACCTTTAGGCCTGGAGACTTTGTGCAAGCCCAACATATTGCAGCTACAATCAGGCCTCAACAAGAATGAGAATAATAATGGCATTGACTATGGGGTTGGTTGCTTACAGAGGCCAGTGACAACCATACTAAATCAGGTGAGGGGTTGGGTTCGCCTCCTATCTACATCATTCCAGAACCTGTTCAGTTTAACTAATGGGGCTAGAATAGAGGCTCAAGACTCAAGAGAGGTCCACAATTCACAGACAGATAATAACACATCCCCTGAAAGGCTAGGAGTATTTCTTTCATAAATTGAGTTTTCTTTTTTTTTCTTTTTCTTTTCTTTTTTGGTTTTACAATTTTCTCTCTCCAATGCCTTTTACAAATAAAAGTTAGGATGCATATTCAGAATCTTATTACCCTTCCTGCACTCTAATTTCTAAGGATAATGTTAGTTCTATGATTCTATCATTGCTGGAAAGCCTACTAAGGAAGTGAGGAGTTTCTTAAGATTGAGACAATCAATAACTTATAAAGCATATGATATATATTTTTTATATTTTATTTATATGTTTTTACAGGCCTGGCCTTATGGTGGGGCCAAATCTTGCTTGGACTGAAGTAAAATTCAGCAACATCCCTTAAAAGAGTGAGACATTCATTTTGAACAGTTCAAATTCTCATGGGTAGGCTCTATGTGAAGTTTCACTCTTCTCATTCAAGGAGTGAGACACCGCTCGTGTCTTTTGATTGTTAATTACATTCCTACAAAACGGACTTTACTTGAACATTTCCTTCACAGAGTTAAAAGGCCATTTAATAACCATTTGGGATCTTCAACTTCTTTACATACAATTGGAGGCTGATTGTTGGTCTTGTTTTGTGATGCCTGTATTTCTTGTTTGGAGTCTGACTTATCTTCTCTTGTTGTCTTTTGCTTGTTGGTTGAATAAAAGACTCTTTTATAATAATTAAAAAAAAACCAAGGAAAGCTAAATCATACTGATTAGAGCTTGGCTTTACTGATCGATGACTACCCATCAGTGCGTATCCTCCAAATTCAGGGGAGGTTTGAATTGATCACATTTATGCATTTGCAAATGACTAACTGTAAATGGTTCATATTTTCATCTGATGACCTCTCCTGGATGCCCCCAAAAGCCTCACAACTGAACTAAAACTAGCCATTCACCCGTTGACCAATGAATGGACAGTCAAGGAATACACACAGCAGGAATCCTTATTGAGGATCTTCCAATCTGGGAAACCCTATAATTCCTCATCAATAGTCTCAACAAAGTCTGAATAGAACATCCATAAACAATACTTACATTTTGAGTGTCTTCCCGCAAAAAAGGCTTTTGTATTTTCACAACCTCAAAAAAGTTCTTGTACTTTTTGTTTTCCCTAAAATCTTCCTTCATTAATAGTCAAACTTTACAAAACGTAACTAGACGCAAATGATTTCATGTTGACCGATTTACCTTCAAGAAAAATGCAAATGATTTATCCCTTAGTGACAAAAAAATTTTAAAAAAATTACCCCTTAAGGATGAGGCTCTATCAACTCAAGGACTTCGTTTTAATGTCTCAATAGCATTTAGTTTGCCAATTCAACTCCAATATTTTCCATTGACAGGCCTCCATGAATCATCATGCATCCGGGTGAATCCCACTAAAGTCACTTGACTTCGTGAAATTTACTATGCTTAAATATTTGGGTATTTCCATCATTTATCTATTAAAGCTAGTTACACCCATCCCACCAAGGGACTTTTTTCTCAGCGAAAATTTTAAACGAGGGCTCAAGTCTTGCCTAGTTTTCAAATCAAGACAAAAATGAAATTTACGTTTCAAAATAGGGCTTAAGTTTTCCATTCACATTTCAAATGAGGACATTCCGAGAGCACATGGTTATTCCAGTATACTTCTCTCTCGGTTTTTTCAAAATATCAAAAATTCCCTTAGGGCTCTGTCTTTCTTCTTTCTTCCAATTTCTCTCTTTTCATCTTAGTCGTCCATCATAGATCGCACTCTCCAAGCCCTAATATCTGTTGTGGCGAGCATCATCATTGTCCCCTAATCTTCTCCCTTTGCAAACATCACCGCAGACTGAACGTGACCTCAAAACACAAAGACCTGCTCCATCACCTCCTCCGTAGAAGACAATGCCTCACCTCTCTCAACCTAGAGGTGTAAAGTGGCACAGCACTACCCACTCATTAGCTAGCCCAGCTGTGCTTAGGCCGTGTTGTGTTGGCCCTTGAGAAGTCACGGGCGGTGCCATGCCCATGGTCTGCTGAGGGTCAGCCTAGCACAGCCCAATGGACAACTTAAGTCGTGTCGTGCCATTTTAAATTAAACCCTGAACAGAGAGGGATATAGAGAATATCGTAGAGAGAGAGAGAGAGAGAAAGCTCCTTTACCTGAATAGTCTCTGTCACCCATACAATTTTTAGCCTTTAGAAGTTTAAAGAGATTTCTTAGTGCCTTAGAGCACTTAAAGAAAGAAAGAGAGCTTGAAGAGAGAAGTGAAGTTTAGAAAGTGTAGATGAGTGTTGAGAAATGAAGGGAGACGAAGAATTTATAAGCCTACAAAGCATTGAAAAGATACAAAATATGAGAAAAGTTTTGGAATGATACAACCCCACCCCATTCAAAATATGAGAAAAGAAAAGATACAAAATATGAGAAAAGTAATGGAACGACACAACCCCACCCCATTCAAAATATGAGAAAAGAAAAGAAACAAAATATGAGAAAAGTATTGGAATTACACATTTTTTGGTTGTTAGGGGGGGTAAAAGTGTCAGAACAGCCCCTAGTTATTTTTTGATCATATTATTGGGAATGAGCCGGGCAAGGGAGTGCCACAGCTGAGCCACCTTGGCCCAACATGGCCCATGTTGGCCGGCATAGTCAACCCAATCAATGGGTCAGGCCGGCTCACGGCATGACAAAACTTGTGTAGGGCTGTGTCCGAACAAGTCGGCCTACCCATTATATATTTAAAGTTACAAGAATGGAGGCTTCTGGACAATGCCACATCAACACCTCTTATTTTCCTTTTTTCTAAAGCGCCATGTCAACATCGAAATGGCATTGGATAAGTTCCTATCAGTAAGATTTTCTATCTATTCCTTCTCCATAACCCCCTAAAATCTCTCCACTTACCTATGATTTCTCATGTCAATTATTATCTCCAGCAATATCTTCCAAATCAACAACATCCGATTCCTCCTCGGCATTGTTTTCTTCGTCCTCTAATCCTTGAAAGCTCTTGCTTTCACTCACACCCCCTTCTCCAACTCAGAACCAATAGAATTCCCTTGTTTTCCTTCCAACAAAGCCAACAGCTTTCCACTCCACAGATCAAAAACCGCATCCAAATCCCGCCATCCACATCCCCCTCAGATACAAGCAACATCTCACTCACGCCAAGCGCTCTCATCCACCGCGAGAACTCCCTCGCAAATGCAATGAAGCTTGAGCCATACGCCTGGCTTTTGACGCTAAACACAGCAAAATGGCAAGCGGAGAGGATCAGAGACTAGACTCTAAAGTCGTCGGTGCTCTCGGTAAGCCACTGGGTGAGGAGTCTGGCATTGGGAGGGGTGTTTCCGTCTTTCCAGGTGGAGGTGACGAGGATGATTAGGGTTTCGTTAGGGAGATCTTCGGGTTCTAGTCTTTGGGGTTGAGGAGATTGAAGGGGAGATTGCGGGAGGAGAGGTGGATGGCTAGGGTTTTGGAGGTGCCGGTTTGGGAGGCGAAGAAGAGCTTGGGTTTGGGTTTAGGGTTTTGAGTGGTTTGGTTTCTAGGGTTTTGGGAGCAAGAGGAGGAGGAGGAGAGGAGTTTTTGGTGGTGGAGGCGGCAGGATTTCCAAAGGTAAAAGGCGGTGGCGGAGAGGAGAGCAAGGAGGGTGAATTGGCCGGGGAGGAGGGAAGAGGAGGAGGGCTTTTCGGTCATTTGAAGAGATTGATGGGTTTTTGCTTGATCACAAAGATCAAGATTGCCGAGAGAGAAGAAGAAGAAGAAGAAGAGGAAGAAGAAAAAAAAGAAGAAAATTGAATGAAAAAATATTACAATATACTATGACTATCTCATGTTCAATGATTTATTAGGCTCTGGATTAGCATAGGATGTCAACACCGACTTTGTGACAGTGATTGGTTTATAAGGAGTTGCTCCTTTTGTATTTCAATTTGATTCAATTATATACATTTATGATATTTTATGTCTAACATAACTGATTTCATTTTTAAATTTTTCTTGGAATATTCTTATTTTTTTTATCCATTGTAATGCGACTTTTGTTTCTAATTCTTTTGATTTTTTCTAGGATCACATCTTTATAGGGTCTTTTGGTGGTGTGGACAAAAAATACACTAAATGATTTATATTATTTATTTTTGCACTACAATGGTGTTTTAGATGTCTTAATACATTGTTCGGATCTACATCAAAAGCAAATATTACGAGGTATGTAATTACTTTTTTATATCTGATTTAGTTATTATTATTATTATTATTATTATTATTTGTGTTGTTGAATGGATTTCAAAGATTGCATTTTTTTCTTTTGATATACATATGCATCAAACTATATTTATATGCATATAATTAATGTCGTTCTTTCTTTTTATTTATATTTTTTAATCTGTAGTACAAATTTTTTTTGCATTTACAATTTTCTCAAATTTAAACCATGGATGTGTCCGCACACACTTAGAAGTTTTTTCAAAATATTATTTTTATTTTCATTTAATAAAATCTTCAATAATTGTCATTATTATTCTTTTCTTTAAAAAAAATCTCTTATTCCTCTTCCAAAGCTACGGAACATTAGTATTCCAATCTAAATTTTATGAATAAATTAGTTTAGTTATGGGCTAAGCTTAGCTCGGGCATCTTTTCTAAACAATAAATTTATTTTTAATTTATTTTCTTATCATTAATAATTTTAAAAAAGAAATTTTTTTATCAATAAGAACAAAGCATTCTTTCTTATCAATAATTAATATCTTATGCAAAACAATAAAATAGTTGCATGCCTGTCTTTAAATATAGGGCTAAAATATTTTTTCAATTTAAGGCGAATTTTCAAAAGTGCATTTGAAGTGATTAAAGTTTATAATTTATCAAATCACATTTTGTTTACATATATAAATATCTTTCCACTTTAGTATTATTTATAATCTTTACTTCATTTTTTCTCTATCATAATTTTTGTTGCATAAAATAAAATTTAAGAATTATAAATAATATACTTTTCTTTTACACTTATTTTTTCTTAATTATATTTCAAAAAAAATTAAAATTTTAATATATTTCAATTTTGGCCCTAGCTTAGCACGGTGGTTAGTTGCTAATTTTAATCTACTACACTTCTTTCTCGGCCATATCTCCATGGTAGAGCTGGTCATCGCCATCTGTAACTTTGCTACCAACGACGACAATGGCTTCGTATACAAGTCCCTCCTACACGATGGTAGCACCGTCACAGTCAAGAAGCTCATCCCTAAGGTCTTCCAGGGCCTTTGGGATTTTTGCGCTGAGATGGAGATTCTCGGTTACGTCCGCCACCCAAACTTCATCAAGATGCTCGACTTCTACACTACCGACAACAACCGAGTAGTCTACAAGTTCATCGCATGCAGCCGCCTTAAGCAATGAATGGCTCTACTAGCCTCATCCTCTAACAAGTTCGAGCTATTGGATTGGCCCAGGAAGAGGAACAAAAAAAAGGCCCTAAAGCCATTTTGAGTATTTTGGAAAAAATGGAGAGAAAAGTGGCCCATGTGCTCGCCGGGTGTCCTGATTTGTGCCCTTCTTCAAAATTAGTTTTATTTTTTCCTGATTTGAGAATTCGGAAAAGTTTGAGACCTCTTTTGAAAATTTCCCTTGTCTTAGAACACAGAACACAGCGGCCTGTTTTATTTTGTTTAGATATATAGGGTCTTTTTGTAGAACCTTTTATAGAGAGAGAGAGAGAGAGAGAGAGAGAGAGAGAGAGAGAGAGAGAATGTTGGGTCGTTATAGTAGGGTAGCTAGCCCTTTAATGAAAGGACGAAAACATCAGAGAGAGTCACAGGCGACATAACAAAACAAAAGAAGAAGAAAGGTCGACGACTCAGGCAGGGAGTTGGTATTGGAAACTGACCACACATTCATACTCCATAACATGCATTCACATTTTTGCTTACATGGCTCAGTGGCAAAGTGGAGGGAGGGGAAGTAAAGGTGATAAAGGTGGGCGATATGGGAGTAGGAACCTTTTAACCACTAGGACATTACTTCCACATGCATTGATATTTGCTTACATGTTGCTCTCTTCATACGCATCTCTATCCTTTCCAGCCTATAATACTACTAGTATTTCCTTTTATCTTTTGGAGTAGGCCAGAGGAGAGAAAGTTAAAGAAAGAAAGAATGGAGATCAATTTACGGCCTATGTTTCATACAGTGACAGGCACACAAGACAAATAATGAGAGAGAGAGAGAGAGAGAGAGAGAGAGAGAGAGGAGCCCCACGGCCATGCATTCTCATTGAGATGAAACATGGAGGAGCTATTACTAGCGTAAAGAGCATGTAGAAGGCCCATTTAACACTGATCCAAGATATATCCCACTTGGTAAATCTCAAGTATGAACCGGTTTTCTTTTTTTGTTGCATTGAAGACGGGCGCTCTTTCACACCCATTTTTCTAACGAGCTGTGCTACAGCGGGTATAGTGCCATAAGTTTGAACCCGTTTATGATCTTGTTTAATAATCATATCTTAGCTTGAGTCAAGTATATATCATAATTAAATAGTTACTTTACTAAATGTCAACATCATGATCATTGAAATCTTATCTCGTCGGCTGTATGAATCATGCATCTCCATTCTAGCCTATTGTAGGCTACATTCTTGAATAAGTCATACTTTTCCAGGTCTATTGGCCTGCTACTTTCACCATTCTTCAGCCTATATAATAAATAAAAATATTTAAGTGTTTACGTATACAAAATATAAACATAGTAAGGATACACAATGGACCACACACAGCTCATTTCCTGTCTTAAGACCAATGGTTCTCTCCCTTTCATGTCAACCAAAGCGGTAGAGGTACATCTCGTGACTTCATTTACTTTGGCCCTGATGTCAATCCCTCCTCTTGAATCTGCTTCCTCTTCTCTTTTTGTTTCAAGCGGGGATAGCATTTTTCACAATTACTTTTCATAATCTGTAACTTTTGAAATATACAAAGTACTAATGTTACCCGAACACTATTAAAAAAATTGACTGATACACGATTGCACATGTATACAAACAAAACAAGCATTAGATGGCTCTTTCGGATTAAAAGAACAAAGTTTGTTGCACAAACTCAAATTAAATCTTTCAAGAAGCTAAATTTAAGGGGGAAAACTCCATATAATATCATATTTAATATACTTAATTTAATAAAAAAAACCTTTAAAACGATATCAATACAAAAAAAAAAATCAGGACGTACACAACCTTGCATATAAAATCACATTAGCTATGAGTAACTTTGAAAAGTTAAATAAGAAAAAATAAATGAAGAACTATTCTCAATAAACTTCTAGAGTCCTAACACATGCATAAACATTCACTTAAAACACATAAATACACTGATATTTTGGTCATCCCAGTCTATAGGCCAGCTAATTAACCCCTCTTTGAGGTCATTCTTTAACTTTTCAAAGTAACTTATCCTATAATTAGATTTATTTTATTAACTTCCATGCATTGCTGTTAAAGCAGTAGCTAAGTTGGTTTAAGTCTTGAGTTTACTCCACAAGGTCTCAAGTTCGACTCTAGCCGCTTGTGTTATTTGGATAATGTGTGTATGATTATTTATATACCATTAAAATATAGTTTTTGCTCGTCAAAATCAGTTAATGTTTTTTGTTTTAAGGTAATATTTTTTGTTCACATGTATCATAAGAAATCAAGGTAGTCTGTAGTGTGTACATTGGTTTCTTTATATTGTGTACAGAACTGATTTTATTGGGCTTCTGCCATGGAATTTTCCCAGCGGGATCCACCTTGATGAATGCTCAGATCTTATCCATGTCTGACTCTAGCGCGTGGTGCCAAGATTCTAATACTACTTGTTTGGTGGAGAATGGATCTCAAGCATTTATATTCAGACCACAACGAAGCGGCCAGTGAGAAATGACTCTCTCTCTCTCTCTCTCTCTCTCTCTCTCTCTCTCTCTCTCTCTCTCTCTCTCTTCTGAAACTAAACATCTGACAAGGTATTTTTGCATCCGTAGTTAAAAATTAGATCTCTTATTAAAGAGCTAATTAAGTTAAAAACTTTCCTTGATGGGGCTTCTTTGTAAAATAAAAATTTCTTATGGGGGCACTTTGTAAAAGAAAAAAGCATGAAATTTGCCAAAGCCTATGGGGGGTTCCTCAAATTTCTAGGGGGAGGCCATGGCGATGGCCCCTTGTCCGTAGATGATGATCCACTTACAAGGGCTTCCTATGACTGCATATAGCTAAGAGGCTATCATTATGACATTATTTTCTGATCATCCTAACTATCTTATGTGGGGATTTTAGGCTGATCTACTGATTCAGATCTGGCTTCTCTTGTCATTCAGAACTCTGGCGAGGCAAAGCGCCCCCCACTTTTTTTTCCTGCTAACACAATACATGTTTTCTAGAGTGGACTGAGAAAACAAACTAAGAAGAACTATTTTTTTTTTCTAATACTTGAAAATATCATGCTTTATGAGAGGTAGAAATCACTTCTCCATAATATCACAGAAACGAAAAAAATTCTTGCATAAACGCTATCTATATCATTATCCTCACATCTTGTAGCATGGAACTGAGTACTGTCATCACAACTGTCAAAAGATGGGCCATTGGTCACCACTAAGTTGTCTTGGCAATCTAAAGATGGTTGACCAAAGGTATCGAGGATCACGCAGCATATGAATTTTCCAAAAGAGCCCCTGAGGTTTTGAACAACCTCAAATAAGCGAAAGTTTTTCCATTCAACTGGATTCTCCCTGGACCCGGTCAACTGACAAGTGTTATGCTGGTGGCACAGGGGTCCCAGCATGAAGCAAAAAACCAGCATAGTCTGGATGATGCATCTCTTCATATTAAATTATGCCAACAGGCATATAAATTGTACAGTCCATGTAGAATCCAAACTATTTAGAAGGCCAAATCTACCATTAGATTCATCATGAATGAAATTTGTGAATTTATGTATTTTTTACATGATTAATATGACAATAGTTCGAACTACTATTGGAGGAAATTTTGAATCAAACCCATGCAAGATAGAACATTTTCTGCAAATAGCTTGGAATTTTCATATTTTGATCCCACCTATAATAGGCTTTTGGTAATTTTCTAATGCTAGGAGTTTAAACTAATAAATGTGGCATTTGGCTTTGGTTCAGATTTCATTCTAACAGAAGTTGGGACCCAATTTGATATTGATTTAACAACTAAGTAATTGACAGTAGATCAAGCTCTAAATGAGCAAAATTTAATAAAGCTGTTGGTCTAGCACTCTGGCTATAGGTTTTTTCATATTCCAGGGACGACAAGACCCATGCTCAAGCAAGCAACCCTATCACAGGACTCAATTACATCTTTTTATCCTATAAACAATTAGAAAATCCCATACTCGAATGTCTCTTTTCCTGACCCATACTGAGGGAGAAAACGAAAAGAACACAAATGGCCAACACTCATTTACTCACATTCTATACAGTTATAAATTATAAAGTTGAATGCTTTTTTATTAGCAAACTGGGTCTGCATGGCTAGTTCTTATTGACTTTGAAAAGGAACGTGGCCTGGCCATGATAAGTATGGAATGATGATGAGTACGTGCAGGAGCAGGGGACTTTGACGGGGGTCTGAATTTGCCCCATAGGTAATGAATCCTACACACTATGGGAACTATGACAAGGGGAAGGAGAAACAGGAAAATGGCAATGGGCACTGCGGAGTATGAGGGTCACATCACTCTATTCCTATTTTTTATTTCCTGTTTCCTTTACGCTCAGATCAAGACCCATGTGTTTTTTTTTAAATGGTAACAATACTTTATTATAGAAAAAAATTACAAGGCGAAATAATATGAGATATGATATAAAAGCCTTATACCCTATACTCAAATAAATCATTACAAAGTAAGAGCAATGAAAGAAGTCTCTCTATCAATTCCTTGCCTAGCAAGGGCATCTGCCATAGCATTAGCCGACCTATCAATATGCTTGAACTTCACAAAAACTTGAGATGACATAATTCAAATTTCCGATAAAAGAAAGTGAAGCCTTCAAGGACCTGATTAGAAGAGATCCAAGAAATAGCATTAGAGGAGTTACTTTTCATGATTAACCTATTATGAAAAGAAGAATAAAACAAGCAAAAAGCTTTTAAGATGGCTAACATTTTAGTTTCATTGGACGACTTTACACCCACATTCTTAGAGAACATTTCTTTTTTTAGTATGACCTATTTTAATGCATGACAATCAAGTCAGATAGACGATTCCAACATAGATTATGATAGGACGGTATATGAGGTTGACCAAATGATTTAAGTCCTTAACTAGGTGCTTAAAATCTAATGGCTATACACAGTGCAAATTAGTTGTTCTAAAATCTGATAGTAACCGATATCTATATGAATGAAATTAGGATCTGTGCCTATTCAAAGATGGCAGATGTATGAATGAATTGGACTGATCATATGTCGGGCCTTACATGAAAAGTGATAGTAGAAGAAAAAAAGAGAATGGACATTGACTAATACTGATTTGAGCAAGTAAGGCCTTGGATGTGTAAGGGATTTATGTGAAACACTAAAGTAGAGTCTACCTATTAAAAATTTTAAACCACTCAAAATAAGTGCCCACATCTAATGGGGTACTCGAAATTTCACACGAACATTTTGCACATTATTAATCATACCTTAATTTTAAGGTGGGACGAACTCTTATTTGAATGATATTTTGCCAAATTCATAAAAGAAGAGAGGATTTGTCATCTAAACGTTTAATAGGTGAGCAACAAGGGAGTTTCACTCGAATCCTTAGACATCTAGAGGGTGTTTGTGCAGACGTAGTTTTATCGAAAAGGGAACCAGATTTTCTTGAGTTTGCAGTGCAAGGACGAAACAACCAGTGAATCCCTTAGTTTTGGCTTAATATATGCAGGAAAGAGAATCCAAACGTCCTCAACGGTGGAAGAGGAAATGCCCAGTTACTTCTTCCGCAGCCAAACGCACACCCTGGTGAGTGAGTCATGCATTAATGGATCCATACTTCGATGGACAAAAGGGGAGAGTTCATGGGCTAGGTCTGGTACATCAAACAATGGTCTGACTTGAGAAACACGGTCCAATTCGGTCCGAGTTTAATATGGAAGGTAAGTATGTGGCCAGCTGTCCCTTTAGTCAATCAGGTCAAGTCCGGCCTGGCTTTTTAACCCTTGTTTGATCTTTCTATTAATGATTTGAGCAAATTAGTTGCTAATCTATAAATATTATTTGTTTAGGCTTATCTGAGCTTCGAACTCGGGGCTTTTTATTACTTTATCCAAGTCCAACTCAAATATTAAACTACCCTAATTTTAGATCCAGCCTGAAGCGGCTTGGCCACAGCTGGTCCAACCTTGGAACACCCTTGACAACAAATCAATGTCCAAAGCAATTTTCTTGAAACGTTGTGACTCCGACCAAGAAGCAAAGAATTGCCTTGCAACTAATTTGAATTTATTGCCCTGCGAAACTTGCCAAAATATAATATGACAAACATAGGACGCACCATATAACAGCTCATGTTAATTAAAAGAGTCATCAATGTCACAAAACTCCATTTAATACATTGACCATGGAGCCAACATCCTTTTCCTTGAAAAATAAAAAATAAAAAAAAGAAAAAGGAAAATCACAGTGTCCTTAGGTTAGTTGAAATTACAATGATCCTCTAAAAAACCACAATAAACCAAATTTCTTGTTTAAGGCTACCTCTGATATCTAAATTGTTCAAAAATACCATCTTTATACATTAACCATTTTTTTTTTTTTTTTGCTAGGGATGGGTGTCCCAGACCTTTGGATCCAAATAATTTCTTTGAGTCGAGCGGGAGCTGAGTAAGTCTTTTATAGCTTCATTGTAGTAGCACAGCTTAAAATTGTAACTTTCGAAAGTAAATTGTGGTCCTAAGCGCACTGAAGTAATAATCTTTTTGCGAATATAACTTATTGTTGAAATTTCACTTCAACCAAAATTTTAAATTAATGATAAAACTTATAATTATAAGACAGAGAGACTGTACATTTGCAGTTGGCACTAAGGCCAACTGCACTTGGAGTGAAATGTGGGCCAATAAGATTGTTGTGGGGGGGGGGGGGGGGGGGCCGCTGTTGGAACTTTTGGATGGCTCAGATTTGGAAGGGGGCTCCACTTATGGATGATGGCCTGGCCTCATACTACCCAAACGAGGAAATAAAAGCCCTACTTTGCATGGTTGCTGGCCCTCTCTGGAGAGTCTGTCCTTGGACTGAACTTGGACTGAATAGACAAGGAGAAAGGCAGAGCAAGGAAGAGAGAGAGAGAGAGAGAGAGAGAGAGAGAGATGCCTCCTCTGCTTTTGAGGTCACTCTTGTCCTTCTCAATCTCTTCTCCTCTCCTCTATCATGAATAAAGCCCTCCATCTCTTCTTCTCCAAAGAAGAAGATGGCCCAACACCACCCCAACCCCATTTCCAATCTAGACCCTCTCTACTGCGAGGAAGAACACTGGGAGGAGGAGGAGGAAGAAGAGAACTACAATAGCATCTGCTACAGAGAACCCTCTCTCCTTGTATCCCAACAAGACCCCTTTCAAGAAGATGATGAGCTCCTCTCTCTCTTCTCCAAAGAAGAAGACCCACATCACAATCTCCTCTCTTCCCTTCTCCAGACCGACCCTTTTCTCTCTTCTTCCCGTCGAGAGTCCATCGGTTGGATGCTCAAAGTCCACGCCCATTACGCCTTCACAGCCCTCACTGCTGTTCTTTTTGTCAACTATCTCGACCGCTTCCTCTCCACCGTCCATTTCCAGAGAGATAAGCCATGGATGGCTCAGCTCGCTGCAGTAGCTTGTCTTTCTTTGGCTGCCAAAGTGGAAGAGACCCAAGTTCCCCTTCTCTTGGATTTGCAGGTGAATCAAAACAAATCTGAGAAATATGTTTTCATCTGCTCTGTTTTTTTTTTTTTCTGCAATGTCTGAAAGATGAAGACTTGATGTGTGGGTTTTGCAGGTGGAGGATGCTAAATACGTTTTTGAGGCGAAAACGATCCAAAGAATGGAGCTTTTGGTTCTTTCCACCTTGAAATGGAAGATGAATCCTGTTACTCCCATCTCGTTTATTGAGTACATCATTCGAAGACAGGGGTTCCAGACCCACTTGCATTGGGAGTTCCTTAGGAGGTGTCAGCGGCTTATTCTTTCTGTGATTGCTGGTAAGAACATTCAAATCAAGGAAATCCCATCTTAATCTGTTTCTTCAATTGCAGTAAAAAGGGTTTCTTTTTTTATTTGGGATCTTCTCTCTCTTCTCTCTTGTAGATCCAAGATATGTTTGTTATCGTCCTTCCGTATTCGCTGCTGCGACAATGTTGCATGTGATTCATCAGATGGAGCCCTGTAATCCTCTTCATTACGAGAATCAACTTCTGGGTGTTCTTAACATCAGTGAGGTAGTCTCTCTCTCCCTCTATCTTATCCTTTTTCCTGTTTAGATTTGAAGAAAATCTTGTGTTTTTTGTTTATAGTAATAGATCTCTGTGTTTCGATAGGAGAAAGTAAAGGGGTGCTTTCAGCTGATGCTTGAATCAAGCTCTATCAGTGGCCAAAAACGCAAAAACATCTCAGACCCCACTACCCCAAATGGCATTCTCGATTGCTCATTCAACTCCGACAGCTCTAACGACTCCTGGGCATCATCTGCTTCTTCGTCTTCTTCACCTCTGCATCTGTTCAAGAAATCCAGAACTGAAAAAGATCAGCAAATGCAATTGCCTTCGCTTCATTGCATGTTCGTCGATGTCCTCAGCAGCCCCTAAAGTCCATTTCTCTTTCCTACATATATGTCTTATCGTCCTAAAAGCAAATTGCCTTCATCTATGCATTTCTAGCACTGCAGCCTATGATGGAGAAGCAGGAGGCTGAGATGACTGGCAGTTTGCTTTCTATATATATATATATATGAAAAAAGAAGACATGGTCTTCCACCTCTCTCTCTCTCTCTCTCTCTCTCCTTCATATATTTTAATAGATAAGGATATACACCGTAAAGAGTTGTATACATTTGTTGACTCTGTTTTATCTCTTGGGTTTTAGAATTTAGAAGGAAGGGTTGGCAAATGGCGAATGGTAGTTCTTCGTTACTCTCATTTTTATACATCTTTGTTCTGTTTGGTGTACGTAAAGCTGATGGAAGAGAAAAAAGAAGGCGGCATGAGATAGAGAGAGAGAGAGAGAGAGAGAGTCGTGGGGCTTTGTGTATTGAAGTGTCCATTGTTTTATGGAGTGAAATGAGATGTGGGTGGCACGTGAAAGGTGGTAGGAGCAAGTGGTCGGCCACTTGGTTGGATCTGGTTGGGTTTGACCTCGTGCACCGAGCCGCGGATTAGGCCAGGCTTAACCACGTAACCAACCTTAATAAGAACGGCCAAATGGCCATGGAGTTGTCTTGGTTTTAATGTAACGCCCTCTTTTGTTGAATCAAATTCTCTCTTCACACGCATGAACCCCTCTGCATTGGCAGTGGTCCTAATCCAGACAAAAATATGGGGCTTGCAAGGTTTGTTTGTTCTCCTATGAAGTAGGTGCTTTTCTAATGTGTGGACCACCTGAAGTGCATCTGAGTATGGGAGGTAGGTTGGATGTGAAGACATTGAAGATGAGGGGTTAGCCAAATATCACTTTGCCAAGATAGTTAATTTTGAAGGCTTAAATTTTAAGATATCTTTTAACTTTATTTGTTTTGTGAACTGTTTGTTAGTGCATCTAATGGTTAAAGGTTGGATTATTGTTAAATTGGGGTGAGTGTAGATGGCTTGAATTTATCAAAGGGATATGGAGGGATGGGAACTAGCTTTAAGATAACCGTGGATTGATAAGAGGAAAACGTCATTTTGGGTTTTATTACAGTAAGTTCCATCATCTATCCAGAAGGTATTTAGCTAATAAAAAGTTCTTAGGGCCTGTAACTATGAGCTAGGATTATTCAGTTAGCAAGGTATTCCAAGCGCTTCTAATCAATAACATGAATCATGCATTCAGTTGACTAACAGGAGGTGAGCAGTTTCTTTTGAAAAAAAAATGATGGTGCGTGTATGAAATAGATCTTTGAATGCACGGTTAATTGAAAGAGCTGGTCTAAGCAAAAAAAAAAAAAAAAAAAAAATCCCGTTATGGTTCCTCTTTCTGGACTTCATTAATAGGAGAGTGGTTGTCTGCCTACATCCAATTACTTTTCCCATCCACTTAGAATGATCTGAGTAAAATGTGATACACATAAAAAAATCCTCAATTACCACCTTGTGAATTGGCGAAAATCCAAATTTGCTACTTGACCAGGGTTGCTCATTCTTAGATTAAAATAAAAAAATATGATGCCTTATAAAACCATTAACATTGAACTATAAGTCAAATGCATATATCGAACTATTATATCTGATATTGCGTGTACCCTTCACTCTCATTTAGGTTTTTCAATCCCCCACCTCTCCCTAGCCCTAGATTGCCTTCACAAGGTTGTGCCCACTGATGGAGCTCCAAAGCTCTGTACCTTTCAGTTGCACACATGCCCATTTAAGTTATTTTCATACAATTTGTGGGGCCCACTAAGGACACGTCAATTCATGAGAAGTTGGGGATTAAGAGATTTATGTGCAAAATTGCAACCTCCACAGATCATCCTAATCCATTGATATGTGGCCCTTCAAATTTAACAAGTTTGAAATATATTAAAATTTTCATATTATTTCAATTCAACGACCAGTAATGTTCGGATCAGTGTAAAAACCATGGAATCGATGACATTAAAAGGGGTGGTTGTATATGTCCCATTGGAATTGATCAAAGGACAAATTCTCAAGTGACTTGTCTTCATCTAAGCTATTTGTGCAGGAGCTCAACTGAACAAATATATATAAAGTTTTATGCGATGGCCCACCAAAAAAAAAAGGGATTAGCAATAGAGGATGAAGGTTTTTGGGGAGACCTTCTAGAATAAATTAATGCAATCAATCTTAATATTATATGTGCAAACAATCAACCACGCAGCAAAAATAAATCAAGCCACAAGCACACACCACAGAAAGATACAATATTTTACATGAAAACTCAAATTATAAAAAAAACCACGGTCAGGAATCAAGCATTATGAATCATACTACAGTTACAAGAGAATATTCACAATCCTTATTCAGTTGTCCCCTAACTTAAGGACTTTGTGATTCCCTTGCACAATTTCCTACTGCAACGACCCCCTTCCATTCTCTGTGACAGATCCAAGCACCTAGACGACTTCTAGATATTGTACTTAACTCTCCACAGTAATCTTCTATACTCAGAGAAGTAGAAGATAAGAATCTCTAGAGCAGTTTTTCAGCCTTTCAACTCTCCAATGAAAGAATTTTAGAGAAGGCGGTCTCCAATACGCAATCTCTTCTTAGAATAATGAGATATGTGTTCTACACCTTAGGGTTAAGGGAGAACCCTCTTTTGTAACCTTAAATTCGTGCCTCATAAGTATATTTCAATCAGGAAAAGAGTTGGCATGAAATAGGCAAGTTCCTCTTTAAAACGAAACTGAGAAATCACTAGTCAATAACTTTGTACACCTGTCCGATCGGTCGAATGAATTGTCCGATTAGTCTGATTATACCTCTACCCAATGTGAAATTTCAGCACATTTCTGCAAACTTTCAAAGGCCATAATTATATCGTTTTAGCTTGGATTGAGGCAATCTTGGTCTCTACGGAATTTACTCGAAATGAGTTTTCCAATGGTAGTTGTATGCCCATATCCGACGCTCAGTTTGTGAGATATAACCTTTTTAATTTATGTTGTCCGTAGAAAATCATCTGAATTAGCCGTTTTTTCTTCAATTTCTTCATTTTAGTGCGTCCGGCGACTTAAAACATTGTCCATACTCAAGGATATGCAAAATACAATACTAATGAACTTAAGATTTGTCCAACCCATGAATTTGCCAACACAAAAATCCTTATAATCTCCTCTTTTGGTAATTCATGGAAAAAACTTCCTATACAATTAATCTACCTAAAAGTAATTTTACCATTAGCTCTGCACTAGTTACAAAAGAAATCATATTCAACTCCATTTGTCTTAAGACTGCACAAAAATTCTCTATTCTTCCCCTGAATGCAAATCTCTCCCTTTTTGTCCATAATTAACAAAGCCAATAATCATCATGGAGCAAAGTTGTCAACCTAGATCCAGTAATAGCTCTCCCTTGATTACAGCTCTCCTTTAATTGTATTTTCATAGTAGTACTAAGGATGAGAGCTTGATCATCTTGATCAAGGGTTATTGCATTTAGCCACCCACACTGGTGTAGTATAATCTTTTAGCACAGTGTAAACAACTTCTTTAGGTAAATCAGACTTCTTAACTCAAATGACTCTTGTTTTGACCTTTGATTCAAACAATTGTTTCCACCATTGCTTATACTTTGGCAAAACATGCAGCCTCTTGCAATAGGGACGAATGTGTCCTTTAACTCTACAGTGATAACAAGTAGATGTGCGTGCAAGATGTGACACACTCTTTCTTTTTAAACTACTCATCACATTATGACCATGTGCACCGTGTGGAGTAGTGTGTGCAATACTTCTAACAAAAACAGATTTACCGTTAGATTTTGAAGTAAATGTACCATCATCGAAACCAAGACCGCATTTGTCACTAGGAAATTTCTGAATACACAAGATGTTTTTAAGTATCTTCGAACCAGTATTCATTCTATTCAGAGAGGCTTTTGTAGCTCAAACAATGTAATCTTCAGTTTGCCAAATAGGCTCAGACAACGCAATCTTCAGTTTGCCAGCCAGGTCTTCTTTCTCAGCCTAAACAATCTTCAAGTTGGTTTTCAAAGTTTTAAACTCTTACTTAACCTTCTGAAATTCATCTTTCAGTAAATTATACTTGTGACTCTCAGTAGTCAGCTTATCAGCCATGGAATTCTTCTGTCCTTTTAAAAGATGAACCCTGTGATTTGCATCATCTAACTCTTTCTTAAGAAACAAAATCTCTTCTTTCTGTTTAAGAGCATCTTTTTCAAATAACTTGCTTATCTGCATGTACTTATTTAGTAAAATCACATATTCTGCTTTGCAATCATCTTCTTCATCTGAAAGTACAATATCAACATTCTCTGCAGCATAACTATCATCAGACACAATGGATCTAGCAAAAAAAGCCATAAACTTTACATTCACAACATCCTTAGGATCAGGTTCAAGGCTTTTCTCTTCTTCTGAAGAATCATCATCCCAAGTTTTCAGAGCTTTGTGCTTGGGATTCTTTTTTTTTGTTGGATAGTCACTGGAATAATGACCAAGACGTTGACAATCAAAGCACTTAACCTTGGCTAATGTCGTCTTCTTTTCAAATTTCGATCTCTTCCACTTAGCTTTCTTAGCTTTCATGAGTTTTTGAAACTGAACTATTAACTCAATGATATCCTCATCAGAATCCGGATTAGTTTCAATTTTCTTTGCAGATTGCTTTACAAATTCTTTGAAAGCTTTAAAAGTTAAACTGTTATTCTTTACTAATTTTCCCTTATTTAAACTGTTTTCTTTGAAAGTCTGAAGATTTCCAACCAACTGATTCACTGTGAGGATTTTGAAATTCTTATTCTCTTCAATAGCATCCACCTTTGAATCAAACTTTGAAGTAAAAGACTTTGAAATCTTTTTGATGATTTTACTTTCAGGAATTACTTCACCCAAATTAAAAATAGAATTAACAATGTCATTCAGCTTAGCATAAAACTAATTGAAGGTTTCTTCTTTTTCCATTACAATGGTTTCAAAGGACTGATTTAACCTTTGCAATTTTGCTTGCTTAACAATATCAGTTACCTCAAACAATTTGCAAAACATCACATTCTTCTTTTGCAGTTTTACAAGTGGAAATCCAACAAAACTCATCAGCAGACACTCCATTATAAATAGCATTCATGACCTTATTATTGCAATTGGAGGTATGCTTTTCTTCCTTAGTCCATTGGGTTTTAGGTTTAGTAACTGTTTGCCCACCAGCAGTAATAATGGGTTTTGAATAACCTTCCTCAATACTATCTCACACATCATCATCAATAGACTTGAGGAATCCAATCATCCCTTGCTTCTAATAAGCATAATTTGAACTATCAAACAATGGAGGCTTCACAGTGGATGTGCCTTTTTTATTGAGCACTATTCTAGATATCTCTTCGGATTAAACACAGCAAATTAGTGTAACCTTACTCTAATACCACTTGAAGGTTTTTGGGGGAGACCCTCTATAATGGATTAATGCAACCAATCTTAATATTATGTGTGTAAATAATCAACCACGCAGTGGAAATAAATCAAACCATAAGCACACACCACAAGAAGACACAATATTTTATATGAAAACTCAAACTGAGAAAAAAACTATAGTCAAGAATCAAACATTATGAATCATACTATAATTATAAGAGAATACTCACAACCCTTATCTAGTTATCCCTCAACTTAAGGACTTTGTGATTCTCTTGCACAGCTCCTTACTACAACGACCCCCTGCCATTTTCTGTGATAGATCCAAGCACCTAGACGCCTTCTAGATGTTGTACTTGACTCTCCACAGTAATCTTCTACACTTAGAGAAGTAAAAGATCAGACTTTCTACAGCAGAACTTCAGTTTTTCAACTCTCCAATGAAAGAATTTTAGAGAAGGCGATCTTCAATAAGCAATCTCTTCTTAGAACAATGAGATATGTGTTCTACACCTTAAGCTTAAGAAAGAACTTTCTTTTATAGCCCCAAATTGTGCCTCATAACTATATTTCAATCAGGAAAGAAGTTGGCATGAAATAGGTAAGTTTCTCTTTAAAATGGATTGAAAAATCGCAAATCGACGAACTTTCTGCACTTGTCTGATCGGTTGAATGAATTGTCCGATCGGTATGATTAAGCCCCTGCCCGGGGTGAAATTTTAACACATTTCTGTAAACTTTCGGAGGCTATAGTTTTCTCGTTTTAGCTCCGATTGAGGCAATCTTGAGCTCTACGGAATCTACTCGAAATGAGTTTTATAATGGTGGGTCGCATACCTATATTTGATGCTCGGTTTGTGATATATAACCTTTTTAATCTACGCTATCCATAGAAAATCACATGAATTTGCCGTTTTTTCTTCGATTTCTTCATTTCAGTGCATTCGGCGACTCAACCCATTGTCCATACTCAAATATATGTAAAATACAACACTAATGAACTTAAGTTTTGTCCAACCCATAAATTTGCCAATACAAAAATCCTTACAGAGGATATAAATGGACATAATAAATACAAGTATGAAAAGTGTAATGTATCCAACAATTTAGCTCAAAACAATTTGACATGTGGTAACATAATTTTTTTAGCCGGTCCATTGCAGACTTGCAGTAGGTGGGACAAGGCTTTGATGCCAACTATGACTGACATGAGAAGAAGAAGAAGAAGAAGAAGAAGAAGAAAGCTTTTATAAATTCTCAAGAGGATGAAGCACAGTTGATAGTATCAACTACGAAGTTGGTCTAACAATCTGGTCTATTGCAGTGTATGGTCTCTTTAAAGTGGTGGATCAAGAGTTTTCTTTTGAGAGGAGCAGACGCAAATATGGAATTGTGCTTTGAAAATAAATATTAAATTTTTATTTGGATTTAGGGGGCAGACATAAAATTTTTTTCTAAATTTTCAAAGAAAAAGCAGAATTTCCATTGTTATTAAGATCTAACAGTCCATTCACCTCCATGAAGATATATGTAGGTCTGCCCCTACAGTTGATGATGTGGAATGCATTATGCATTCTGAAGTGTTCCCCATATTGCATGTGTAGCAGCTGGTACTTAAGGGAAGACAACACTGCTTCGTGCATGTGCTTTCCATCGTTCACCTAATTATGATTGACAAATCCGGTCGTTGGAAACATAAGTGGCGATCTCCGTACATCGACTGGGCCTCACCTACCTTATCATGATGACCAGTGGCCCAGGACTCAAAGTAGTGACGATCCTAATTATTTGATTTGGCCAATGACTAGTTTCTTTATAAATGGACAACAAGAGCGCATATTAATTAATAAATTCCGGTAATATTTGTGGGATGCATGCAGATGCAGATAGACATATAATAATTGATAATAATCTTCCACGTGAACGATTATAGCTGTAAACATCACTGTAATTAGCCTGACCAACCCTTAGACTTAATTACACTTTTCAATGGTGGGAATTGTTTCAGAATTATTTTAGTTTTGGGCCTAAGCCTAGCGGATTGCACAAATATGCATGCACGTGTATAGACATAAATAAGTATAGTTTTAACTATGGGTCATGCAAGAGAGATAATATGGAATTTTTAGCGGAGCTCCTGAATTAAGTGCTCTCACCGAAATTTTTGCAGGAAAGTCGTGTGAGATTCTTATAAGAAAACCATATGCCAATTCACTTCTCACCTTTTTAATAATTCTCCGTAGATAATTTGACAAAATGTCCATATGTATATAATTCTATACAAACAAACTACCATTATTCTTAAAAAAAAAAAAAGAAAGAAAAGAGAATATCAATCTAGGGTATCCACTGGCCATTATAGGCATTGTTTTGATATCCAACTGTGTTTATCTAAGCTTGACGTGGACCCTGATCTGCATAATTACAAATCCATTATCGACCAAGCATATATTCTGATTTTCTTTTACAAAAGACAAATGACTGCTCAATTAGATATTTCAAAAACATCCATTTCAGTGCAAAACAGAGACTATGGTACAGTTCTCCAGACTCTTTATTGGCTGTGGTCCATTGATCTGTTTAGGATAAGTACCTTTGGGACTATTGGTGGGAGTGTGGCCCATATTGGCTTACTCCATGTAGGTCTTGCCCTTTTCGACAAGCTACAGGTAGTCATTTATGTGTGCCTTGCCCAATGGGCGCCACACATTTCTTCATGAGACCAACAAGGCGGCTCCCTTCCTGTGGGGGCCCACATTTGTGCATCACATTGAGGCTGTTGTGATTGACTTCTGTAGATGGGGAATGAGCGTGGGATGAGTGGAATCGGGAACCCCAAGTCGCTCACTCCACAGTTGAGGAAAGTGGTCTAAAGTAGCGCCCACTTAATAAAATTTAAGGGTGCGTCTGGCAATGCTATTAAGATATTTGCATGTTCCCACCAGATGACGATGTGGAAAGCATATTCGGCATGTGAAAATCACTTGTTCTGAATTTTAATATCATAATAAGAATTGCAAAATCTTAACCTTCTACCATGAGAAAATTAGAATAAATTATTTTTATGTTTTTCAAAAAAAAAAAAACTACTTGTGGGCATAATTATTTTGTACTTATCTCTTTCCTTTTAAAGGTCATTTAAAGACATACTCTCATTTATCGTAAAGGTAGGCCCCATATTTACAAATTTTGACAGTGGCCATACTTTGTAATTCTTAAAGGTGGGTTACATGGTCACAATTACAAAAAAATGGGCTTGAGATGTTAAACCTACAGCCTGCTAGTGTGACATGGATTTTGCTTGGCACGGTCATGGCTAGTGCTGTGATAGGCTTTGGAGGGCTAGGTCATCAAAGCACATTGGCATGACCCGACTCACGCCTGGGCTTGGGCCTAGGATGTGTTCAATCACACTGTGCTGGCTGTGGCCCATCGTGCTTCAATTCGATTTGAAATTTTTCCAAAAATTTTAAAAATGCATAGAACATAAGCATAAAGAAGATAAAGACACAAAATTTTAAGTGGTTTGGTCAAACTCGACCTACTCTACTTGAGGGGAAATCCATTTTGATCTCTTCTACTCGAAGGATTTTCAAGAAAATTACTTTCAAAAGCTTTATAATTTTTAAGATAATAAAGAAACAAAAAGTAAAATACTACATTTTTTATATTTACGCTAAAGAAAAGCAAAATATATGGACTACATAGAAACATGAAATGGGCTGTTACGGGTTGAAACGGGCTGTGACGTGCTGAGGTCGTGCCTCCCTGGTGTGCCATGCCATGCCCTGGGCTTAGGAGAAGGCGGTGGGGGTGGGCCATATGGGCAGCACGGCCCATTGGACACCTCTAAGGTGGGCCCATATTATAGTTTATAGAATGATGAGACCACATTATAAATTGTATGAATGTGAACCTCCTATCCTAATTTATGAAGGTGGTCACGATTTTATAATTTCTAAATGTGGGTCATGCATCCACAATCATAGCAAATGTGGTTTGGTTTTATAATTCTTAAACGTGGATCATATGGTCGCAATAATAGAAGGCGAAAGCACATTGCAAATCCTATGAGTGTGGGCACAATCTTTTCTCATCAAGAACTTGATTTGAGCACAAAATTGAAAAAAAAAATCTATGAGAGTGATGCCAAACGAGCCCCAAAACTCTCAAAATGCACGCTCAAATAAATATTTGCATTTGTACAATCAATCATGTGGGCCAGGATACCCATTTACTATACATCTAATCAGGACATTATGTAGCTATCTAAACTGGATGAAATTTTCATGTAAAAAAGAAGATTTGTTTTTTTTTTTTGGGTTTTATTATGGACACTTCAAGTTAAGTGGTATTAAGAAGTATGTATAAAGGTGGATTTTGGCAATTAAAAAAAAAGTCTAAACAGACTTAAAACTGGTTTAAATATGTGCTTGAAAGCTCTAAATTGTTTGAGAAAAAAAGTTTATTTCTCTCTTATATAATTGAGTTAAAAATCATTTTCATCTATTTTAGAAAGTATTAAAAGTGAAGAGAATCCAATCATACATCAATTCGAAAGCAAGCAAACTTTTTCAAGGAGCATATTTATTTGCATTAGAATAATTCAAATTAAATATATAAGAATTCATAGTCAAATAAGTTCCATCGAAGGCTTTATTAAATAGGTGAAATGTGAATGATTTGAGGTGAGTTTTGAAGGATATGAGGTTGTAAAGAAGATGTAATTTTGACTTTTTTACGATTTAAATTACTAGGAAGATGGATAGATATTCATTCTCTTTCTTCCTTGGATTTACTTTTCATTAAAGGAAAAGGCTATTTAATGACTCATTTTGTAAGTTTGCCCTAGATCTTTATTTTTAATCAATTATCATAAATTCTTATGTATTGAATTCCTATGCATGTCTAAAAAAGAGGGCCTTAAATAAATTTATTTATAAATTTTGTTAAATGACAAGTTCGCATGTGCTACTTTTAAAAAATTATAAGTTTGCTCATATAAATTCTACCATTTGACATGTTTGTTTCTTCAATAGATCATAAATAATGTGTCTTACCAAACGATTGATCCATTCGTAAATTAAAATAGTTCTATTTCAAATAGATCTACTAAACCGATAATAGGCTTCAAAAGTGCCCCCAAGCATATGCAAATTGATTAAATAAGGTTAAGATGCCAATACAGACCACAATCCAAGAAACAGAAACAACCACAAAATGCAGCCTCCTCCTTTTCTTGTGTTAAACTTGTATTAATTAACTTAAACAAATATCAGCACCTTTTGGACTGCATCCAGCCTAACAACTTTTGGAACCCATTAGCAAAAACATCAAGGACAAAATGATAACAGAAGGAGACCCCACCACAGGAAAGACCAGAGGAAAAAAGAGGAGACATCTCCATCCTTCCATCGAACCCAAACATCTGCATTACTACTACTGCCCCTACTATGCATCCTTTTCAAAAGGCAAATGGGATTTGAAATTCAACCTCACTTTGATTTTGGGGGATGGTTCTGTTCTAACTTTCCAAGAGAGAATAGATGTAGGCTTCTTTTTTCTTTTCAACGCAACAGCTGAGGACACCACAAGATCTCTCTGATGGGTCCTCTCAATAATTGTGGAATAATATGATGGCAAGGGGTTTCTTTTCTGAGTCTTGACCAAGTCTTCCACATAAATATTTTAAATATGTTACTAGGTTAATATTGGTGGAGATATTATCGAAAAAATTTCATATCTTTTTATTTACATAAAAAAAACCATGTAATCTCTCTTAAATGTTATAAACAAAGCAACATCAAGGAAGCAAATATCATCATGATATGTATCATCGTGGGGAGGTGAATCCAGATTTTTTATTTTTTATTTTTTTTGGAGCCGCTATGTGAAAGAGTTAATTATAAGGGGGCAATATGTGTAAGAAAAAACATATATTATCAATAATTTCTTTTAGGGCTGTGGCCATTGGCCACCACTGCATCTTGATTCCCCTCTCAATAAGAGTCCTGTCCTACCAACCTTGTGTCAGCATAAAGACTTATTATCCAATTAAACAATCAATTACTCCACAAGTAAGAAACAAGCTATAATTCTATGTAAGAAAAGATATCATGATAAAAACATACAACATTTTGAGCGATAAATTAAACTTCTTGTTGTACTACGTACTGTCATAAATTTGTTAAAAGATATTGTATTACTATCATGATAAATTCAATTTATTGCTAATATTCTGTTGGACAGTAGTTCACATACACAAAGTCATATTAGTCAATCAATAAAACTCTACTTCTTTATTTTTCCAGAAAAGAGGACTAAAGTATGGAATTTACAATTTGGCGCCCTTGGCCCTGTTGCCACCTTTTTCTCTTTTTTACTCTCTGTGAGATGCGACAACAGCTGTAAAGAGTCTAAAGACACCAAAAGGGTCGGGTTCTGATCCTCCCAGTTCCCCATCCCATTGAATTCCTTTTTAATGAAGACTCTCTCTCTCTCTCTCTCTGCTTGCAGAGGTTCTGCACTGACTGTCTGTGTCTCAACATGTTGTGCATGTAGGGAGGAGGTTCTAAAGCACGAGCCCTCTTTAAACTGACGTTTCGTTTTAAGTAGTTGTTGAAAGATAGTAAAATATACACCGGGGGTATTTGTACCTGTGGCTTGTGTGGCGGTGGGATTGTGGGCTCACCCTGAAATTTCTAGTTGCTCAAAATCGGTGATCTAGATTGTTAGATCATTAAGAGAATTTTATTACATTTATCCGATTCTATTGGTTTTTTCATACTTTAATCGCTTGTCAATTTGTGGTGAGTGTAATTCAAATGGAAGTGACAGTTTTTAAAGATAAAAGATGGGTGTGAACACAAATCTAGGTGACAATGCAATCACAAATATAGCGGGAATTTATATTTCTATATTGACGAAAGAGTTGAAGGTACAATGACACTAAACTCTTGAATGGATTCAGCATTGAAAATCAAAGGCTCTCAATGACCCTTTCACAACTTCAAGAAGGCATGAGAGCAGACATCTAGATACACACAGAAAGTTAGTCAATCTAATCCTCAAGAACTCTTAAAAGGGTCAAGGAAGGTTTAAAAAAAGTGATGAAAAATGAGAAATGAGAGAGAAGTTTCTCTTCTTTCAAAAGCGCCCAAATGAGCCCGACGGGGCCCTCTCTATAGCTTTTGGGGGTCGCCAGGGCCTTCCTCGGCCTTAGGTACCCGGGCATCTAAAGATATGGCCTTCCTGCCATAAATTTTTTTTAGTCCAAAAATTTTCAAGTTATAAATTGCAACGCTGCAAAGATGCATTTCATTTTTCTTTTCTTCTTTTTTTTTTTTTTTGGTTTTTGAGTTGGTTGGCCCAGTGGCCAGAATATAGGAAGTAAACGACTCCCATCATGTTTAGCGGGCGCTTTATCTACAAGGCCAACCATCTATTCCGATACATTTCATTTTTTTTTCTTTTCGTAAAAGAAGATACATTTCATTTGGAGTCATTTATATGATTTTTTTTATTAAAAGACAATTTTGACCTTTCATCATTGAAAGGGTCATAGCTTTCCACCAATGTATCATTTTTTTATTGATATACGTCATTGAAAGGTCTTTTTTAGTTAATTGGAATGTTATATAATTTTATTCTTTTGAAAGTTTTTTATATAATTTTATTCTTTTGAGAGTTTTCTTCATTGGTTAAGTTTTTGTTTCAAACTTGTGATTCACAGCAGTTCTTGGGTCTTTTATGATCTAATAAAATCTTGAAAGGGGTTTGGATGTAGCTTTCTATGGACCCACCAACCCGATTAATTAGGTTAGTAACATCAACCTAAGTTAATTGCATTATGACCCATCAATACAACCATAACTCAACCTATTAAAATTTTGTTGCTAACTTAGCCCGGCGGGGGGTAGGACTCCAACGTAGAGCCGGTACACATAGGAAAAAAGCACACTCAAGCGAGAAAGAAAGCCTGTACACATAAGAAAAGGTAATTACCCAGGGTTTGAACCCTGGGTAGGCAGGTAAGGACACACACCTCTTATATGACTTTTTTTTATATTAAAAGACAATTTTGACCTTTTCACATTGAAAGGGCCATAGCTTTCTACCAATGTATCAGTTTTTTTTTATTGATAGATGTCATTGAAAGGTTTTTTTAGTTAATTGGAATGTTATATAATTTTATTCTTTTGAGAGTTTTTTATATAAGGCTAGGGCATTTTCCGCTTTAAGCAACGCACTGCAGCGTCGGCCGGCTGTAGTAAAAAGTGTGCAAGGGCTACCGCATGACTTTTGACTAGTGCGATTGAAGAAGTTAGTTTATGATAAGAAAAGGAGAAATATGAAAATTAGACTTACTACTTGGAATATAGGAACCTTGACAGACAAAAGCATGGAGTTGGTCGAAATAATGAAAAGAAGAAGAATTAGTATAACTTGTATACAGGAGACAAGGTGGAAAGGGAATAAATTTAAGAAGCTCACGGATGGGTATAAACTTTTTTATGCAACAAAGAGTAATACAAGAAATGGAGTGGGTATAGTTGTAGATAAGTGTTTAAAAGGAAAAATTGTGGGGTAAAGAGGTTTGATGATAGAATTATAGCAATCAAATTAATGTTAGAAGAAGACATAATCCATATCATCAATGTATATGTTCCCCAAGTAAGACTAAAGGGAATCGTGAAAAGACAATTTTGGAAGGAGATGAATGATTTAATGTTAGAAATCTCAAATAGTGATAAAATTTTTCTTGGAGTGAATTTAAATGGGTATATAGAAAGAGATAATAGAGGATATAAGAGAGTGCATGGAGGGAAGGATTTGGAGAAAAAAATGAATTCGGAAACACTATATTGGATTTTGCAGTGGCATTTGATCTTGTAATAGCAAATACTAACTGTAAAAAGAAAGATGAGCATTTAATTACCCATAAAAGTGAGAGTAATAGGAGTTAGATAGACTTTTTTTTAGTTAGAAAATAAGACCAATTGGCTTATAAAGATTGTAGAGTTATCTCAGAAGAGAGTTTGACCACGCAACATAGGCTCATAGTTTTAGATATTTACATTAGAAAAAGAAAGAGAGTGGTAGTAAATAAAATGGGCCCTAAAACAAGGTAGAGAGATTTGAAGGGGGAAAGAACAAATATATTTAAGGACAAAATGATTGATAAGAGAGAATGGAATTTTGAATGAGAAACTATAGTAATGTGGAATCAAATGGCTAATTATACTAGGAAGGTTGTAAAGGAGGTACTTGGATAATCAAAAGATAAGAAACATGTTAATAAAGAAACATGGTGGTGGACTGTAGAAGTTTAGGAAAGTATTTGAGAGAAAAGACAATACTACAAAGTTTTGCAGGACCCTAAGGTTTTCGAAAACTTTGAATTGTATAAGAAGGCAAAGAAAGAAGTTAAGAAAATAGTAAGTAATGTAAAGTTCAAAGCATACGATGACCTCTATAATAGGTTAGGAACAAAAGAAGGAGAGAAGGATATTTTTAAGCTCGCAAAAATAAGAAAAAAAAGTAGGGACTTCGATCATGTTAAATGTATTGAGGGCAATAAGGAAAATGGTTTGGTGAAGGAGAATTATATTAAAGAAAGGTGGAAGAAATATTTTAGTAAACTTTTAAATGAAGAACATATAGGAGATACAAGAACGAGGGAGGATACTTTATTATCAGAGCATACTTTTCTCCATAAATTAGAGGGGTGGAAGTGAAGGAAGTATTGAATCGAATTAAAACAGGAAAAGTTATAAGCCCAGATGATATTCCGATAAAGGTATAGAAATGCTTAGGAGAGGTTGGGATGAGTTGGTTATATAAACTATTCAATAAGATACATGTGACAAAGAAAATGCCGAATGAATGAAGAAGAAGCATTGTAGTACCTATATATAAGAATAAGGGATATATACAAAATTGTACAAACTATCGAGGGATTAAACTTATGAGTCATATAATGAAGTTATGGAAGAGAATAATAGAGCAAAGACTTAAATGGAAGACTAAGATTGCTGAAAATCAATTTAGTTTTATACTAGGGAGGCCAACTATGAAAGCTATATTTTCACTTAAGTAATTAATGAAAAAATATCGAGCAAAGAGAAAAAATCTACACATGATCTTTATTGATTTAGAAAGAGCCTATGATAGGGTGCCGAGGGATTTAATTTGGTCAGTTTTGAAGAAAAAGAATATCCCCAGAGGTTACATTAGAATTTTTAAAGATATATATGAAGAAGTAGTAACAAATGTGAGAACCACATGTGGAGAAACAGGTGGATTCCCTATTATTATAAGTTTATATTAGGGATCAGCCTTAAGCCTTTATCTCTTTGTATTGATTATGGATGAGTTAATTGTGAAAATTCAAGAAGAAGTATCATATTATATGTTATTTGTAAATGATATAGTTTTGGTAGATGAATCAAGAGATAGTGTAAATGCAAAGCTCGAGAGATGACGATGGGCATTAGAATCTGGAGGTTTTAAAATAAGTCGTATAAAGACAGAATATATAGATTGCAACTTTAGTAGACATATACAAAGTGTTGAAACCACTGTCAAAATTGAAACCCATGAGATACCATGTAGGGATTTTTTTCGGTATCTAAGCTTGATGATTAGTAAGGATGAAGAGATTGACGAAGATGTTGAGCATAGGATAAAAACTGAATGGTTGAAATGTAGACTAGCTTCTGGAGTGCTTTGTGACAGACAAATGCAAATGAAATTGAAGGGCAAATTTTACATGACAGTGGTTAGACCAGTTATGACATATGGAGCAAAATGTTGGCCAATTAAAAAGATGCATATACATAAGATTGATGTGGCGGAAATAAAAATACTTAGGTAGATATGTAGTAAAACTAAGAAAGATAAAATTAGAAATGAACGTTTTTAAGAGCTTTTAAGTGTATCACCAATAGGGGATAAGATTAGAGAAACCCATTTAAGATGGTTTGGGCATATTGAGCGTAGGCCGGTAATTGTACAAGTGAAAAAAGGTTTGGCTATCTAGGTGGAAGGCCCATCAAGAGGTAAGGGTAGGCGGAAGAAAACATAAATGAAAGTCATTAAATCAGATTTGAAGAAATTTAACTTATTTAAGGATTTGGAGCAAAATTGAATGGAATGGAGAAATAAAATTCATGTAGCCAACCCCACACATGATTGGGATAAAGCTTTGATGATGATGATGAGAGTTTTTTTTATATAACTATATTCTTTTGAGAGTTTTCTTCATTAGTCAAGTTTTTATTTCAAACTTGTGATTCACAGCAGTTCCTAGGTCTTTTATGATCTAATAAAATCCTAAAAGGGGTTTGGATGTAGCTTTCTATGGACCCATCAACCCAACCTGTTAAATTTTTAGAGCTGGTACACACAAGAAAAAAGCACACTCAAGTGAGAAAGAAAGCCAGTACACATAAGAAAAGGTGACTATCTGAAGTTTGAACCCTGGGTAAGCAGGTAAGGACACACCCCTCTTACCATACACACCTCTTACCACAATGGTAAGAGGGCAGTTCTTTCTCAACCTATTAATTAATCATGAAGAAAATGTCAACCTAAGCTGAATGCAGAAGTAGAAAAAAGCTCAAAACCAGACCCTTAATTAAGCTTAAAATCAGACCCTTAATTAACTCTAATTAAGCGTCCGGTTTTGAGCTTTTTTCAATCATCCGCATTCAGTTTAGGTTGACATTTTATTCCTGACTGATAAATGGGATAAAGTGCCCAACCTGACCCATTGCACCTCTAACCAAAGGGGGTTTGGACGTAGCGGAGGGCTCAGAAAAAATCTCTGAATCAAGACTAATTCCTGCCATATATGGATCCCCGCCATGGATAGCATATGGTAGAAGAGCCAAAATGTCACTCCCTTCTGAAGAATCCTAACCATAGGATTTAAATAGGGTTAAAAAAAAGCTTTCTTTATTTTCTGGGGTATATAAGCAGATTTGAAAGGAGTTAGAGAAGTTAAAAGGACAAAGGCATATATTTAGGGATGGAAATGGATCCACCAAACTACACCAGATGGACCCCATCTCGGAAGAATTGGGTATAGGTTCGAGATTCAGACTCATTAAATCAGGATGGGTCTACTTGATATGATAACTGTATTCATTTTCAAGACCTTTCTTATCACCGGCTTGGGGTGTTGGTTGGTTCACATAAGGTGAGGATTTGCTATCCATGTCATGTGTTTGAGACCGCTAGAGTTACCTGGGCACTTGCGCTGCAGGGTGTGCATGCACTCAGGGAATTAGTCTTGTTCATATGACACAGTGATACCCTTGTTAAAAAAAGCCTTTTCTCTTTCTTTTGTTTTTTATTTTTTGTTTTTATTTTCTAATTTTTTCCCAAGAGATCTAATCATTAATTAACCAAATTTATTTTGGGTCCATATTCATGTTTTTTCAATGAAAACGACTCATTCAAGAAATGGCCTCAGAAGCTTGAAAAACATAATTGATGTTTACTAATTCATCAAACCAGTAGGGATATAGCCATATAGGCATATAGCTTAGGACCTGTGTCTTTCATATAATTAAATACCTAGGATTGGATTTCTATAAGTAGATAAAAATAAAGAACCAAAGGTAAAATAAAAAAAATACCAACAACTTTCTCTTTAATTGAAATTGAAAAAAGAAAAGATGAGAAATAATACCCAACATCTTAAAAGAAGGCACTCTTTTGAAAGCAGAATTTTTTTTTGTCCTTTTGGTTTTCTGTTTCTTGTTGGGGTCTTCCCTATTGACTGTATGTTTTCTTTTAAATGATTCTCTTTTTATTAAAAAAATTTAGAAAAATGGCATCTTAGGAGAGGGGTGTGTGAGATCAGCTGGCTCGTTTAATGCATCTGCGCCACTGATCTGTATAAATGTCATGGATTACATTTCATGCATGAAAAGCGTCCTGTGTAATTCAATATCTAGAAAAGTTAATATCTTACCTACATCTCCAGCTTAAAATTTTAATCCCACACATCCTAAGTGTTACATGTATTTTATGCAAAAAAAAAAAAAGTGTCCTTAAAAACAATTTCAAAAGTTAAAAAGGAAACAAAAGAGAACTGAAAGAGAAAGTCTAGAAGAGAACAAAAACGAAATAAATGAGAATATCCATTGGGTTTTCGCTGGAGGCCAATAGAAATAAGAGAAATACACAGCCACAGGTCCCTCTGCTAGGGTGCCCCAGTACTGCAGGTAGCTGACCTACCCAAGATGTCCTGCACTTGCATGCCCAGACTTCTCTCTACTTCAATCACAAAGAAAATAAAACTAAAGAATTGCATAGCAATTTTGTCAGATCTCTCTCATGCCTACGAGGGATGCTGACAAGTCAGAAAATTTGACAACATGTTTTCAGTTGACTGAAGGGAATTACAATATAGGAGCATTTTATTTTCATTAATGTTATCCACAATTTTCATCTTATAACTCATTTCACAACTTTCTTGTATGATAAGCCTAACTTATTTATTTAATTTTTGACATTGTAAAGATGAGGGAAAGAAAAACTGTCACCTAGAATGATTGTGGGATGAGTTGTGAGATGAAAAGTGCGGCTAGCATTATCATAGTCTTTTGTTTTGTTTTTGTTTCTTTTGTTTTTATTAATATCCTAGTTAAGGAGGCCGGGACCCCAAGAGAGTCCTGCACATGATACGAGCAGTATACAGGACCATAGTCGGGATTAGAGTAGGCAATCGGAGGATTCTGCCCTAAAAATTTAGTTAATAATAGACTGAAATGACAAAATAGAATTCATAACCAAACATATAGCTGGCGCCGGTGAGCAATAGATGGATGAGTCCTTCCATCTCGAAAGAGGTTATTTTTCATTATTCGCAGTTTAATTCACAAATTCTCGTAAGTTTTTGTTTAACTAAGAAGTGTCTCACTGGATCCTTTGCAATGCTTGCTTAAAAAATTCTAGCTGCCCAAAAGAATTGCACCCGTCCCGGTGTGTTGACACTGGTCCAAATCTGGCTCCAAGAAAAAATGGACACGTGTTGACTATTCATCACTAAAATATGAAAGTTTTACTTTGGTTTATATTTTAACGATGTCTTTTACATACAATTGATTTTCTAGTGGGCTTAACTCGGATTGAAATTAATTTTGAATCAAAATTAATGTAAGGACATTTATTTTAAGCAGTTTGAACATTAAATGTGACTTAACATAGATGTAGATTAATTAGTTCATTGAGCTTATCAAACTTAATGTCCGAATTAAACAAATCAAAAGTTGTATCAAATGAACTGACTCCATTGAATTTTGTGATTAAGTATCAAATTATGAATTGCGAACTTGGATTAGTACTTAGTGTTGTTTGTAGTTCGTTGTAATAGATATAGATATTTTTTAGTGCTAAAAGTAGGGGTTTTGGTTAAAGTGAAATAACAATTTTCTTTTGTTTGAAACAGACATATAGTTTGTCTCTTTTCTTAAGCGAAAGCTAGGTGAACTGCCTGAAATTTTTTCTTCATTTTAACCAACACCACTGTTTTTGTCCTTCTTTAAGAGTTAATTTTCGTGTCTTCTATTCTTCAACTTTGTGGTGGTGCAATCATCCGATTTATGGGTATTTTAGCTTCACTAAGTGCAGATTTCGTAGTATTTTTAGTACAAGGCTCACTTTTCAAAAGTCCAAACCATTTATAAATCCTGATACCTAGTTTGTTTATTATAGATCTATCAAAATGTTTTTCTCAGTCCACTCAACTGAGTCAAGAGCAAAAGCAAAAAAAGGAGTCTATTAGGTATGGAACGTTTATATAACTGATCCAACAATAGCCCAGTCTCTAACTAATCTTGATTAAAGTTTTACACAGTGCCATTAGGAAAGAGCCCTAACATTTTAAACGTTTTGAAATTTTGAAAGGACCCAGACATGAGATTAGCAGGGACAGGGAAGGGGAACTCTAATAAATGTACTGTAGTTCTGCCCTGAATTAGGAAAAAAAATTCATTCATTCTAGAGAATGGCTGATACATAGATCAAATGGATTTGAAATTTTGGAACGGATTCTCCAATTAGAGAAAGGGTAGACAATGGTCACTTCGACTGGCATACAATAGCTTGAGGGAGTAGATAGGCAGTTTTCTTTTTTTTTAAATAACCCAAAGTATCCCTCGCTAATCCAGCCTTTAGACATTTAGCCTCCAGCACGGAATTACCCAATTTTGATAAGTAAAGACTAATCCTTAGAGGGTAGTAGTGTAGATAGGCAGTTGGCGATGTAATATGAAGGTCCACTGGATCAATGGTCAGTGGAGTCTCCAGTCCCCATTCCAACCAAGGTGATCCACATCGTATACTGATTCAATTCTCCATCATTTGCTATAACCTTTTCGCTCTGCAAGGTTTGATGAAATGAACAGTTTTTTGAAGGTTGTTTGAAGGACAATTGCTTTTCCTTCTATTTTTGGGTTGGAGCCACAAATTGAGGGGAATGACTTAAATTAAACTTTCTTTACTGGTGAGACATCCAGGGGCTAACCAATGCTTACATAATGTTTTCCTACAAATAGTACAATAAAAAGAAAGACCATTCTATAAGGGACCGAACAAAAGAGAGATTATCCCTATTGAAGTGTGCGATTGGGATAAAAGCATAGTGACCGGTGATTGAAAGATTCCCATTCCAGCTACCATGCATGGTGACAAAGACTTGAATAATCATCGTAATCACTTGATCACTGGTTGATAAGTTTTCACACTCCAAAATGAGTGCAAACCAGTCTAACGGTCCAATTCAATTGGATGGGTGCCAAACTTGAGACGAGTGACTATCACAGGGGGATTGTTGGCCATGTGGGTCCAGACCATGATTGGGTTCAAATCTGGGGTGGTTTCTTAATGTATTAGGAATTTCCTATTTTGCTAAATAGTAGTTTTCTAATGGGTTAGGACTTTCCTTTCTCTTAAGATAGAGTTCTTGGGGGATAAGGATGTACTGGTTATATATATGAGATGTAATCTGTAACCCTAGGGTAGTCAGTCAGAGAGGCTGAGATTCCAAGGCTGTGGTTTCACAGATTGGAAGAGAACCCAGTGGAAATTGGTTTCCCGTGGACGTAGGCATCTTTGCCGAACCACGTAAATCTTCTTGTCTTCTTGTGTGGTGATTGTTTGATCTTGCTTGCGTTTGCACACACGCGCACAACAAGTGGTATCAGAGCCAGGTTGATTGTGCGTGGAAGATCAACGGGGAACAGGAGAGATCAAGGTTGATCTCTACTGGACCACACGATCGCAGAAGAAGAAGATTGGTTCTCGTTACTCTGTTTTTCCCGGAAACAGAGACGCAGTTGACGGGTGGTTTTGGTTGCTCCAGATCTTCATCGGAGAAGAAGGATTTCTCGGTTCTGAGGAAGAGAACCGGAGAAGAAGCCGTGACGGATTTCCTCTTCCGTGCCGGAGAAGAAGACCGGCGCTGCGGAAGAATCAAAAAAAAAAAAAAAAAAAAAAAAGTCGCTGCACTTACCGGTCGCCGGTCGCCGCAGCCGCCTCCAGTCGCCGTCGCCGTGCCATAGCAGCCCCTCTCCGCTGGTCGCCGGCGCCGCAGACGAACACGGCGTGCCGGCCGCTGCAGCGCAGCGCCTGCAACGGGTTGCAGTCGCAGCGCCCAGCAACTGGGTTGAAGACGACCCAGTCTTCTGGGTCTGGAGTCGGGTCGGGTCAGGTTTGACTGACCCGCAGAAGAGATAAGCCCAGCGCCCTTTCTACAGGTTGGGTCAAGTTCTGGGTTGGGTCCGAACCAACCCGCTGTGCAAGCCCAGGTCCGTCAGCAGTGCAGGCCGTTCGGGTCGGGTCGGGTCGACCTGAACCCGTAAGCAGACGGTCCAGCCCGTCAGCACCGCCCGCAGACGTCAGCAGAGTGACGTCATCAGGCTGACGTCAGCATACGTCATCGGACAGACAGTCAACGGCCAGAGTTGACCAGATTGACGGCAGAAACTTGTTTCTGCGATATCTTGATCATCCGAAGTCCGATCGGAGATCCGTTTGCGCCTACGGACTCGTTTCGAGCAGATCTACGTGTTAGTGGAAGAAGATTGGCTGTTTGACGGTCAAAAAGGAGTTTGACCAAATCAGAAGCGCAGAAAACCGTTTTTGCGATATCGGAGCCATCCGGGGTCGGATTTCAGATCCGTTTCTTCCAGCGTGCTCGTGTTGACGAGATCTACAGCTTGGTGCAGGAGTTGAGGTCAGTGTTAATTATTTGTTTTTTTCCTGTTACTTAATTTGATTAAGATGGAGAACAATACTATCAACACTACCATGGTTAAGCTCAACCATTCCAATTGGTTGATCTGGAAACCGAAGATGGAGGATATTCTCTATTCTAAAGACCTCCATGATCCCGTTGAGGGGGATAGTGCCCGACCGAAAGATATGCAAGATGCTGATTGGATCAAATTGCATAGAAAAGCGATTGGTCACATCAGACAGTGGGTTGATAACAGTATATTTCACCACGTGTCTAATGAAACCAATGCGAATGCCCTTTGGAAAAAGCTAGAAGCAATGTATGATAAAAAGACCTCGGTGAACAAAACCTTCTTGATCAGGAAGCTTGTGAACATGAAATTCAAGGATGGTGGTCAGATCGAAGATCACATTAATGAGTTCCAAAGTGTGGTAAATCAGTTAGCCACTATGAAGATGATCCTTGATGATGAGATGCAAGCTTTGTTGCTTCTGAGTTCTTTGCCAGATTCATGGGAGACATTGGTTGTTTCCTTGAGCAATTCTACTCCAGATGGTGTGTTATCTATGAGTCAGGTTACCAGTAGTCTACAGAATGAAGAAACAAGACGGAAATCTGCAGGGACAGATAATGCACAGGCCTTTGTTACTGAGAACAGGGGGAGGAGTAAGAGTAGAGGACCAAAGGGGGGTCGTAGCAAGTCTAGAGGTGAATCACAGTCTAAGTCTAGCAGTGAATCACAGAGCAAGAAAAAGTCTGTAAAGTGCTTTTTCTGTGGCAAGATGGGCCACATCAGGAAAAATTGTTTTGCCATGAAGGAACAGAAAGGATCCAACAATGAGAAGAAGAATGACAATGATAACACTACAGCTATTTTGGAACAGGAAGTAGTGGTGCTCGCCGGCGATGATGATAAGTGTTTGAGTGTTGCAGATGGTCAGATTGAGTGGGTTGTTGACACAGCAGCATCCTACCATGCTACTCCCTGCAGGGAGATGTTCACGACGTACAAAGCAGGTGACTTTGGTACTGTGAAGATGGGCAACACGAGTCATTCAGATATTGTTGGTATCGGTGATGTCTGCATTAAAACCGATATTGGTTGCACAATGACGCTGAAAGATGTGCGACATGTTCCTGATCTGCGGTTGAATCTGATTTCCGGGACTGCATTGGACCGTGCTGGTTATGAGAATTACTTCGGAAATGGCAGATGGAAGCTCACTAAAGGGTCTCTTGTTATTGCGAGAGGAACAGCAGGTAATACTCTTTATAAAACACAAGTCAAGCTGTGCAAAGATGCGTTGAATGCAGTTCAAGACAATTCCTCTCTGAATCTGTGGCATAAGAGGCTTGGTCATATGAGTGAGAAAGGCTTGCAGATGTTGGCAAAGAAGGATTTAATTCCTTGCTCCAAAGGTATATCCCTTGACCCTTGTGATTATTGTTTATATGGTAAACAGCATAGGGTTGCTTTCTCTTCGACATCAACATTGAAATCCAATGTGTTGGATTTGGTATATTCTGATGTTTGTGGTCCCATAGAGGTAGAATCATTGGGTGGCAATAAGTACTTTGTCACGTTCATCGATGATGCATCCAGGAAAGTCTGGGTTTATCCGTTGAAATCAAAGAATCAAGTATTCCAGATGTTTCAACAGTTTCATGTCCAGGTTGAAAGAGAAACAGGTAAACTCTTGAAGTGTCTCCGTTCAGATAATGGGGGTGAGTACACATCCAACCAGTTCAAAAGCTATTGCTTGAAGCATGGCATTCGACATGAAAAAACAGTTCCTGGTACTCCACAGCACAATGGTGTGGCAGAGAGAATGAACCGCACTATTCTTGAGAAGATGAGATGCATGATAAAATTAGCGCGGTTGCCTAAGTCCTTCTGGGGTGAAGCCGTTCTGACTGCCGTTTATCTGATTAACAGATCCTTCTCAGTTCCTTTGAATTATGATCTTCCAGAAAGAAGATGGACAGGTAAAAATGTTTCCTATTCACATTTGAAGGTGTTTGGGTGTAAAGCATTTGTGCATGTACCAAAGGAGCAGCGTTCCAAGTTGGACGATAAGGCAGTGAGTTGCATCTTTCTTGGTTATGGTGGAGATGAGTTTGGCTACAGATTATGGGATCCAGAGAAGAGGAAACTTATCAGAAGTAGGGATGTGGTTTTCCATGAAGATCAGTTCTTTGGAGATGTTGAGAAAATTGATAAGTCTTCTGAGAAAGTTGATGGAGTGGTTGATCTCACACCGACTCCTTCTCCGGTGCAGACTACAGGTGGAGAAGGTGGACAAAACGATCCGGATCGTGATGAGGCACAGGAGTTGCCAGATGATGAGGGTGTTGAGCAGGGGGAGCAGCAGACTCCTCGGATTGAAACCACGGGACCTCCAGCTAGGAGGTCTACCCGAGAGCGTCAACCATCAACTAGGTATCCTGCATCCGAATATGTGTTGCTTACTGATGAGGGAGAGCCAGCTAGCTTCCGAGAAGCAATGACTCATGCTGATAAAGATGAGTGGATGAAGGCTATGCAGGATGAGATGAGTTCTTTGAAGAAGAACAAGACTTATGAGCTGGTGCAACTTCCTAAAGATAGGAATGTTCTGAAAAACAAATGGGTGTTCAAGCTGAAAAAGGATGAGAATGGGAAACTGGTGAAGCACAAAGCACGATTAGTGGTAAAAGGCTTCGCACAGACGAAGGGTATCGACTTCAGTGATGTTTTCTCTCCTGTTGTGAAAATGACTTCTATCAGAATCATTTTGGGTCTAGTCGCCAGCATGGACCTTGAGCTTGAACAGATGGACGTGAAGACCGCGTTTCTTCACGGTGACTTGAAAGAAGAGATCTACATGACTCAGCCAGAGGGGTTTGAGGTAGAAGGAAAAGAACAGATGGTTTGCAAGTTGAAGAAGAGTCTCTACGGGCTGAAACAAGCACCGAGACAGTGGTACAAGAAGTTTGATTCATTCATGTTGAGTCATGGGTACCGGAGGACAGCTGCAGATCATTGTGTCTATGTTCGTCGATTTATCGATGGTCGGTTCATCATCCTTCTTTTATATGTAGATGATATGCTGATAGTTGGACAGGATAGCAAGTTGATTGGCAAGTTAAAAGAGGAGATGTCAAAGTCGTTTGACATGAAAGACTTGGGTCCCGCACGAACGATATTAGGCATGCAAATACGTCGTGATAGGAGTTCCAAGCAGCTGTGGTTGTCACAGGAGAAATATGTTGAACGAGTTCTCGAACGGTTCAACATGAATAATGCTAAGCCAGTTAGCATACCTCTAGCCAGTCACTTCAAACTAAGCAAGCGCTTGTGTCCTACTACAGATGATGAAAAGGAACGGATGGCATGTGTTCCTTACTCCTCTGCTGTGGGGAGTCTCATGTATGCCATGGTTTGTACACGGCCAGACATTGCTCATGCTGTGAGTTTAGTGAGTCGATTTCTCGCAAACCCTGGAAAAGAGCATTGGGAAGCAGTGAAGTGGATCTTTAGGTATTTGAGAGGTACTTCCAAGGTGTGCTTATGTTTCGGAGGCTCAAAACCAGTCATGGAAGGTTATACTGATGCTGATTTTGCAGGCGATCTTGATCGTCGGTTGTCGACTTCTGGTTATCTGTTTACTTTTGTAGGGGGAGCTATTTCCTGGCAATCGAAGTTACAGAAGTGTACAGCACAGTCTACAACTGAAGCGGAATACATAGCTGCTAATGAAGCAGGGAGAGAGATGCTTTGGTTGAAGAGATTCCTTCAAGAACTCGGTTTGAAGCAAGAAGAATATGTAGTTTACTGTGATAGTCAGAGTGCTATGGATTTCAGTGAGAATGCTACATATCATGGTCGCATGAAGCACGTTGATATCAAGTACCATTGGATTCGTGAGGTGATCGAGAAGAACTTCATGAAGCTGAAAAAGATTCATTCGGACAAGAATCCCTCGGACATGATGACCAAGGTTGTGTCTAAGGGAAAGCTGGAGCTGTGTTCAGAGTTGGCCGGACTGAACTCCCAGTAAGGGGTTCAGGGCATCTTCCCTATGGTCTGGAGGGGGAGATTGTTGGCCATGTGGGTCCAGACCATGATTGGGTTCAAATCTGGGGTGGTTTCTTAATGTATTAGGAATTTCCTATTTTGCTAAATAGTAGTTTTCTAATGGGTTAGGACTTTCCTTTCTCTTAAGATAGAGTTCTTGGGGGATAAGAATGTACTGGTTATATATATGAGATGTAATCTGTAACCCTACGGTAGTCAGTCAGAGAGGCTGAGATTCCAAGGCTGTGGTTTCACAGATTGGAAGAGAACCCAGTGGAAATTGGTTTCCCGTGGACGTAGGCATCTTTGCCGAACCACGTAAATCTTCTTGTCTTCTTGTGTGGTGATTGTTTGATCTTGCTTGCGTTTGCACACACGCGCACAACAGGATGGGGGGCCTATTTTAAAATCCACTTAGATGGATCATGAGTTGAGCCCCACTAGGTGTTTTGACAAAATGCTTGGTGGATGTTTTCCAGAGAGATGAAAATATGGATATTACAAGGAGTTTGAAACCCATTTTGAGAGCCACACTAAAACTGACAATTAAACGGTTAGCATAGAGGGTTGGATAGAATTGAAAGGTTTTGAAATTTGACGTGCCCCAATAACCATCTGTTCCAAGGGATACAGTTTAGCCGTCTCTCTCTCTCTCTCTCTCTCTCTCTCTCTCTCTCTCTCTCTCTCTCTCTCTAAATCAATTCAAACAGCAGTTCTTTGCGGGGTTTTGTCTTGCCACTCAGCAATTTCAAGAGGGATTTTGCTTTTTCCTTTGGTACACAATCATTCATCGAATAACTGTTTGTATCACAAGAGGATTAGTTTACATCTTAACTCTGGGACCAATCCACCCCAGGATCTAATAGATGAAATTTTGGATCACGTGACAACTTTGATTATAGATTTACTGGTGACCAGAACAGAAAAATCTGAACCAATCAACATAAAGGGGGGGCTCACATGTCAATCAAAACCTTCACATGTCAATCAAGACCTATGGTGACAGCTTACTGGGAACATTTTGTCCTGGATCTAGGATTAGAGAAATGACAGCTTCACTTGTTTCAGCCCTCCTTTGAGGTGAAAGTTGGCAATGGACCACATAGAGGAAGAGTCTAAAACATGTTTGGAGTCTTCTCTTTGCAATGAATAAAATAATTACATTCGACAGTGTCAGTGGCCCCTCAATTGAGTATCCGCAAATCAGAACATCTCCCCCTTTTCTATATTCATGTTTTAACATTTCTACATCCATGTTGCCCAAGCTAAATACAGCACCAATGCAGTTTCCAAAAAAATGAAAAATGGGGTATGAATCAAAATAATTGTGCATGGGTGGCCCAGATATTGGACTTTTTTTTTTTTAAAAAGGCCTCTAAAAATAGTTAGCAATTAATGAGGGCAGCTCAGGTCACACCCCCATTTCTAAATATTTCATGTCAATTTCGTTCTCTCCTTCATGCAGTGGCACTTCGCGCGGCCTCCGGGGAGCAACTGAGACATGCTTGATAATGGAAGAATAGTAGTCAAAATCTGCTTTCAGCTTAGAGCAGCTGGCTTCAATCCACTTCTCTGCCACACTGGTTGACACACTGTCTTGGCTGACCCTCTCATGCTCTTCAATGGCAGGCCTTATTTCATCATACAAGGAATTCAACTGGGAGGATGCTACATTCTTCACGTTCTGCTTGAATGATGAAAATTTTAGTATAAATCTATACAATGAAAGCTATAATGCAATCTTAGTTTAGGTTACGTTTGGCAACCAAAATACCAAATTCTTGGTAAAAAGATTTTCACTTCCCACAGATGTAGATAGTCCTGTTTGGAAATTGTAATTTCATGAGGATTTTGGGTTACCTGAGATACTCATTTCGAGGATTCAGGTCTGACCCCTCATAGTATGTGGAAATCCTCAGCCGTAAGGCGAAGAGTATTTAATCCTCGTATCTGTGAATTCCTGACATGTTACCAAACATGACCTTAAGAATCCTCAACTACGTGAGGAAAGTCCTGTTCCAGGGGTGGTAAGAACCCTCAAATTTGCGTACTCCTCACCCCTTACAAATGTGAACTTTGTTTTTCTTAAGTCACTCGACAATGAAGAGAACAACCGCATGAAGTATGGGAATACCAGGCTGCTGTCTATGATTAATTGATTACATAGCAAGTGAAAATGTGAAATACACATTAGGTTACTAGATCAAGTATCATAAAACTAGAGATTTCACCAAGACATATCCAGGGTAAGCATTTAGAGTGCTTTTTTAACGAACTTTACTCCAGCATGTGAACGGTGTTGGATTTTTTATCCATGCCATGAACAAAAGCATGGATGGAAATTCCCATATGGCAGAATATAAAAAAAAAAAAAAACAAGATAATATGTCATTGGAAGTATGCTAAGGCATACCATAGTCCAGCATGAAAATTTGGAATCAACGTTATGATACAAGATGCATCAGAAATAATTGGTAACATACGCTATGAGAAAGCATACCATATAGATTGTTTCCTCTTCAAATTATCAGCAACTAATAAGAGAAAATATTTTGCTGCACATAAAAATTATTTAGACTACCAAACACTATTTTACCAACCCGTAACAAGATCTACCAGTAAGGAAGGAAAAAAAGGGACATACTAAGAGATATGCAAGAATGTGCAATCCCTACTTTATGGTACATTTTTTTGGAAGATTTTCAACTCCTCAGTGTGTAATATTCTCCCTCAGGTTCTTGGATTTTCATATTCATGGTTCCTTAAATTCGCAGCGGTAGGTCAATAAAGGGTACTTTTCACGAAATAGTAATTTTTGTTCAAGCATCATTTTTTTTCTAGTTAGTAACAATATTTTAATGAAAAATACAAGATCTTAATGAAAGGAAGAAGTAATTTCTAACAAGGTGCCAAGAAAGTATGATCTCTACTCGGTTGTGCATAATCTACATATTTTCAATCCCAAGCCATGTTTTATTCTTCTCAACTCCTTGGATTTTCCTTATCCATGGTAGGTGGTGGTGGCTAGGTCAAATGGAAATCTGCGGAAGAGGCACTTAGTATAAAAAGATCCTCTTCCTCAAGGAATATCAAAGGCCACTTCACTGCAACTAATTTCCTTAGAAAATGAAATCATCACAAAAACAAAGCAACAGATGTGTTAGTGCATAAACAAGCCCTTAGATGGATTTCCTTAGAAAACACTCTCCATCATAATAAATGCTTTACATGATAATAAATGAAAATGAAAAGATAAAGAGGATGCATGTAAAGCATACAGTTTGTACCTCATAAGCAAAAACCTCTTCTCGTGCTTCTTTTGACGCTAAGAGCTGACCAACAACTTTTGCCTCGACTTGCTTCTGGGCAAGATTTTTTGTTTTTCCACCAGAAAAGTGCAGTGCGCTCGCTCTTGGTACAATGCTTGGGTCTATGTGATAATTCCAGCATGCACTGTTACTTCGGATACGAGATATAATGGCATTTTTATGCACAAATTTTTTATGAGCATCTTGTGAGAACGTTTTTCTATTTTCACTTTTATCAAGTTTTGCTTCGTCTATTACCATGTCCTCCATTCGAATTGAATTGAGAGGTTCCACATCAATTGCCTCAGAGTGAGAACATTGCACAAGCTCTAAACCATTGTCCAGCTCCATTACATTACCATGGTCAGGTTTGGTGGAAGGTACATTTTTAGAGGCATCCATATCCTTTGAAAGCTTTGATGTCGGCTCATCTTCAGCAGAATCATAAAGGGGGATATTCTCCACTGAATATCTACCACATGGAAACAAGATAAGACATCCAAGCAAACTACTAGATTCTATCATGCATGATAGTGCATCTCAATACACACAAACATTCCCAAACCCAGTAAGGATTCAAGGAATGAATAATATCTGGTTACATAAGTTCCACAAACCGCTCCAGCGATGCTCATCTGGATGCATGCATAATGATGGGGCAGGCAGGGAATGGTTTAATGTCTATGGATGTTGGCCAAATGCACTTGAATCCAATGTTTTCAAAACAGGACCGGAGGGCAAACCCATGGAGGATGGTTCAGTCTAACCCAGTTCAACCATCCAGTCAGGCTCAAACATGATACAATAAATAAATAAATAATTCTTCAAAATATTATATAATATGTAGGGGTCCCACCAGTTTTTACCCACATCCCTGGTTTTGATCTGATCAGATAGGTGAAGGTACCAGTTCCAGCGGGCAGTCTGGCCTGGTTTTTAAAACACTTTGCCAATCAGGTGATCATAACCTTGGTTTTTTGGGGTCTAAATATTAATGGCTCTAAAGTAAAGTATATCAATTTCAATGTAACAGTAGATAATGGTTCAATCAAAATCAATTTGGAGTAGGAAACAATTCATGGGAGAGGAGTTAGGTGAGATAGTAAATTAGGAAAACTAATTGCTCCAATTTAGGCACTCACACATGTTGAACCTACCTCTCACATAAGACATGGGTCCACAGTCCACTTATTGCTGATCCAGACTGTTGATATGATGGTCATCACAAGATCCTTCCTCTTTAACCAGTGAATTCTCATAATGTGCCCCATTATATTTAGATCAATGTTCTGGATCAGCAAACCATGGGTTTCTCTCATATAAAATGGCAAACTCCAGCAAACTGTACTCAGACCCCAATATTCTTTCTAACTTGATTCCGGTGAGGTGCAAGGATGAATGCATAAAGAAATTAATGGTATCCACACTTCTTTATGTGACTTCATCTTTGACATTAATAATCCAAGAGTATAAGAGAAAATAAGAAAAACTGTATGTAGAAAAAGATTTCCTCATTGTTGCCTTATGTCTGAAGAAAAATTTAACTAATCATACCCAGATGTTCAAAAGGTAAATATACAAGCACATTATTAAAAAAAAAAGGTAAATATACAAGAGAAAGACTTTCCAAAGCACCTACAAACTTTCCAAAGCACCTACAGATATGCCTCAAAAGTGATCCTGAAGGATGGCACCTAGACAGAGTTGTGAAATATTTTCGCATGCACCCACAAGCATTCTGTTCGCAAGCTTAGTGATACAAAACTAAAATAGCTTCTTGCATACTTTTTGCCATAATTGCCACCCACTTCTCAAAAGCCATTAAAAGGAGACATCCCAGTCTTAAATGTGGCGATGTGTGTGGTCAATCAAACTGACAACAAAAGGGTACCAATGGCATGCATAGACCGAACCCGGACTCAACCCATTCATTAATAGAGTTGGAAACAACTTGAATCCAACCTGGAAGTAAAGGGGTCAACCCAAATCCAAAATTACCAAGTTGGGTTGGAGGATCAAGTCAGGAATTGCCATGTCTGGATGCAATGGCGTTTATTCAAAATGGGCCCGCCCAAACCCTGCTCATTTATCAATCGTGATAAAGATGTCAACCAAATCCCATGCGTATGTAAATGGGTCAACCCACCTTAAACTATTGGATCAGGTTCCAGTTGAATTGGTGAATCTGTTCATAAATTGTCATCCTGCTACTAGTGCTAGGTGTACACCCCGACGGTAAAACCATACATGCCAACTACAAATCCACAAAAACTGGATCAACGGGCACCACAAGCACAAGTAAACCACAAAGAAGGAACTCTATTAGCCCATAAAAAAGGGAAATACCTGCACAGGCACGCGCGTGCGGGCGCGCGCACACACACACACACACACACACAGAGTGAGAGAGAGAGCTATAATTCCAAAAATCCTGCTCCATATAAGTCCTTAAAAATACATATTTTTGTAGAGAGAGAGAGCTATAATTCCAAAAATCATGCTCCCTATAAGTCCTTCAAAATACATATTTTTGTATACATTTTAGACTATTTTAAGAACTTATCCATTCAAAAGAGCCTCAATTAGTTTGATATAATGGTTTCATTCTTTTTAAATTCATTGTAGTATTTTCCTACACAATTTGCCCAAAAAGTGTGAATTCATAAACCTGCTATTTTTGGAAATCTATTCTAGAAAGTTTTGGAAAAATTGGTTTTCTTATGAAATGACTCAATTTTTTATCATCATTTGTTAATTCAATAAAAGTGGGAGTAATAGGAGTCAGATAGACTTTTTTCTAGTTAGAAAACAGGACCGATTGGCTTGTAAAGATTGTAAGATTATCCCAGGAGAGAGTTTGACTACGCAACATAAGCTTGGAATTTTAGATATTTGCATTAGAAGTAAAAAGAGAGCAGTAGTAAACAAAATGGACCCTAAAACAAGGTGGAAAGATTTGAAGGGGGAAAGAGCAAATATATTTAAGGACAAAATGATTGAGAAAGGAGAATGGAATATTGAAGGAGAAACTACAGTAATGTGGAATCAAATGGCTAATTGTATTAGGAATGTTGCAAAGGAGGTACTTGGAGAATCAAAAGGGAAGAGACATATTAATAAAGAAACATGGTGGTGGAGTATGGAGATTCAGGAAGTTATTCGACAAAAAAAACATTGCTACAAAGTTTGGCAGGGGACTAAGAGTATAGAAAATTTTGAGTTGTATAAGAAGGCAAAGAAAGAAGCTAAGAAAGTAGTAAGTAGCGCAAAGTTCAAAGCATACGATGACCTTTATAATAGGTTGGGAACAAGAGAAGGAGAAAAGGATATTTTTAAGCTTGCAAAAATAAGAGAAAAGAAAAGTAGGGACTTAGATCATGTCAAATGTATCAAGGACAATGAGGAAAATATTTTGGTGAAGGACAACGATATTCTAGAAAGGTGGAAAGAATATTTTAGTAAACTTTTAAATGAAGAATATTTGGGCGATACAAGAGTGGAGGAGGATACTTCATTACAAAAGTATACTTTTCTCCGTAGAATTAGAGGGGTGGAAGTGAAGGAAGCATTAAAGCGAATGAAGACAGGAAAGGCAACAGGCCCAGATGGTATTCCGATAGAGGTATGAAAATGCTTAGGAGAGGTTGGAGTAAGCTGGTTATGTAGACTATTCAATAAGATACTTGTGACAAAGAAAATGCCGGATGAATGGAGAAGAAGCATTGTAGTACCTATATATAAGAATAAAGGAGATATATAAAATTGTACCAACTATCGAGGGATTAAACTTATGAGTCACACTATGAAGTTATGTGAAAGAATAATAGAGCAAAGACTGAGAAAAAAGACTAAGATTTCGGAAAATCAATTTGGTTTTATGCCAGGGAGATCAACTATGGAAGCTATCTTTTCACTTAGGCAATTAATGGAAAAATACCGAGCAAAGAGGAAAAATCTATATATGGTCTTTATCGATTTGGAAAAAGCCTATGATAGGGTCCGAGGAATTTAATTTGGTGGGTCTTAAAGAAAAGGAATGTCCCCATAGGTTACATTGAAAATTTTAAGGATATGTATGAAGGAGCAATAACAAATGTGAGAACCACATGTGGAGAAACAAGTGGATTCCCTGTGACTATAGGTTTACATCAGGGATTAACCTTAAGCCCTTATCTCTTTGCATTAATTATGGATGAGTTGACTGTGCATATTCAAGAAGAAGTACCATGGTGTATGTTGTTCGCAGATGATATAGTATTGGTGGATGAATCAAGAAAGGGTGTAAATGCAAAGCTTGAGAGATGGCGGGGGGCATTAGAATCTAGAGGCTTTAAAATAAGTCGTACAAAGACAGAATATATGGACTGCAATTTCAGTGGACATATACAAAGTGTTGAAACCACTGTCAAAATTGAAACCCATGAGATACCATGTAAAGATTCTTTTCGGTACCTAGGCTCGATGATTAGTAAGGATGGGGAGATTGACGAAGATGTGGAGCATAGGATAAGAGCTGGATGGCTGAAGTGGAGACTAACTTCGGGAGTACTTTGTGATAGACAAATGCCAACAAAATTGAAAGGAAAATTTTACAGGACAGTGATTAGACCAGCTATGACATATGGAGCAGAATGTTGGCTAATTAAGAAGACACATATTCATAAGATGGATGTAGCGGAAATGAGAATGCCTAGGTGGATGTGTGGTAAAACTAGGAAAGATAAAATTAGAAATGAGCGCTTTCGAGAACATTTAGGGGTAGCACCAATAGGAGATAAGATTAGAGAAACTCGTTTAAGATGGTTTGAGCATGTTGAGCGTAGGCCAGTAATGGCACCGGTGAGAAAAAGTTTGGATATACAGGTGGATGGTCCATCAAGAGATAGGGGTAGGCCAAAGAAAACATAGATAGAAGTCATTAATTCAAATTTGAAGAAGTTGCACTTATCGAAAGATTTAGCTCAAAATAGAACGGAATGGAGAAATAGAATTCATGTAGCCGACCCCAACATGGTTGGAATAAGGCTTTGATGATGATGATGATGATGATGATTTGTTAATTCAGTAAAAATCATGCATAATGACGTCATTCATGAGGAATGGGCCCACATTGGTGAGACTATGACTTTTGATCAAAATTATTATTATAAATAACAATTCACCTTTTCTTGTAAGAACGTCTTGAAGTGGGTCACACACATGCACATGTGTGCACTCACACGTGTTGGACATCCAAAGATGATGGGATCCACTTTATTTACACAAAATCCTAAGATTATTATGAAATAATTCAAGAAAATCCAAGAAAATCCATTAAGGGCCAAATCAAGAAAAAAGATTTTTGTAAAATGGAAAGTTGCTTGGTAAAAAGACTTGGAAGAACTGCATACACATGTGTTGGACATCCACATAACTTGGGGGTTGTGACTAAGAAATTTGTGACCTTTATCTCCAAATATCTGTCAAAATTCTCAAAAAGGAAAGAGAATTTTTCAATAGAAGAAAGTGTGTGTGGCAAGAGATTTTGTAAAGATTGGCAACCTATTATCTCTTAATTTTTGCAAACTTGGAGGCCAAGTAGAGATGTCTTTCCAAAAATAGATATTTGCTAGCAAGGAAGAAGGGAGTAAATAAGGCAACTTGGGCTTAGAAAATCTATAAATACAAGTACTCTTGGATGCCTATACCATAGAAGAATTACCTACCTCCCACCTCTAGATCTCCTGCACTCATCTCTCCCCCTCTTGTCCCTACATCTCAAGTCATCAAGGAGGCCTAGCCCTAAAGTGATACCACCAACCTTGAGTGCTCAACTAGAAGGAAAAATTCTTATCTATCCTAGTATGTAGTGTATTTGATTTTAATTTTCAATTTTATGTAAAACAATTTCATGCAAGTAATAAAAGTTTGTTTCTTTTCAATTTTTCTTGTCTTTGATTTTATGGTGTTCTTAATATTAGTCTTGTGAGCCATTGCAATTGGGTTAATTTTCATTCTTGTTTAAATATTGGGATAGAGTTGGAATCACAACTATTAACCAATCTTAGTAACCTTTCCAATATACTTTGTCTCTTCAGATACAATACATTTTTGAAGGCAATGCAAGGTGGAGTTAAAAAGGTTTGAGTGAAGAAAAATTAGAGGCCAATTCTGAAATTTATTTTACATTGAATGGAGATTTATTATTCTCACTTGAATTGACAACCTAAGATGAAGAATAAAGCCCTAGGACAACACTTCTAATCTTTTTAAGCCCAAGTTGAGATGAGGAATTGAAAGAACAACTTACACTTTAATTTTGTTCACCACCTTTGAATTTCAGTTTTTACCACCTTTGAATTTCTGTTTACCAACTTTAATTTACTGCAATTTACTTTTATTTTCTGCACTTTTATTTCACTTCCTGCACACTTTCAATTTTTGTTTCAGCATAATTTTGTTTAGGGCTGATTACTGCTGAAATTGCATTCAGTTTCATGCATATTTTCATTCATGTTTTGGGGTGACGATCATGCAAAATTCAGAAATCAGATATTAAGTTTTGTAAGTTACATGATTCTGAATTGAAAACAGTCCATAAGCAAGGCCATATTTGAAATTGTTTTCGGCAGAATTGCAATATTAGATGTTACAAATTCTTAACCATTCTAGCTGAATGTCCGAATCACTTTGAGAAACTGAAGTTCAGAAAAGAACATCTAGTTAATAACAGTCCAGGCTGAATCACTTTGAGAAACTGAAGTTCAGAAAAGAACATCTAATTAATAACAGTCCAGGCTTTTTATGCAGAAAATAGTCTGAAATAGGTCAATATCGGACAAATTTTCACAAACAGATATGCACATGTTTACAACAGATGAATGTATGATGCTTTAAACAGTCCTTAAAACCTGAAATCAGAACTGAAATGCAATTGAAATCAGTTCAGCATTAGTTCTCAAATAGTGATGAAAACTAGCCTGAATTAAGAGTCTTTTGGCTGACTTATTCAAGTGATTGTGTGACGAATTTGTGAACTGTCTAACCTAGTCTTAAGAACTGATTTTCTGTGCTAAAAAATGTTGAGAGTTTCAGATCTGGAACTGATATAAATCAGTCCTCAAGAAAATGATTTCTGATATGTTAATACAAGTCCATGCTTCACATACATATATCATACTCATGCACGCCCCACTCATTCATGCATATTGTTTTACGTGTTTGCTACTGTTTAGTGATATTTTTCCATGTTAATTTATGCATATTAGGGTCATTGATTTCAGCAGTAACTTGTAGTTTAAAAGTCTTGTGATTTAGATTTTTTTCCTAACTTAATTTTAATTTAGGAAAGAATTTGATCTAACTCGTTCACTAACCCAGTTTCTAATTTGGTGTAGGATTTTCAAGTTAGGAAAGTTTTTAATTTTAGGAAGTTCGACTTTAGATTAATATTGATTGTTTCTAATTTAGTTTCATTTAGTTTCTAACTTTGTTTCTTAGTTTACTTGTTAGTTTTACTTTTAGTAACTTTTATTTTTGGAAGTTCTAACTCGTGTGTTATTTTGCAACAGCTATAGTTTTACTTTTAGGAGGTTTTAGATTTAGGTTTTCTAATTTATGAAGTTTTATTTATTTGGATTGTAATTGTTTCATTATTATTTTTGCAAAGTAGGAATGATTGTAATTTGTTAGTTTCTAAATTAGGTGAGTTTTAGATTTTTATTTAGGGCAAGTACAAGTTGGAAATACCTTAAATACATTGCTCCCTGTAAACCAACCTGGTCTCATTAGTTTTTATTACTACATCGCGGTTCTACACTTGGAACTCACGATCACTCCCTTAGTGTATGACAAGGTCACGTGAACTTCAACAACTCTCATTTTGTAATTCATATAATATTATTGTCTTAAAGATTTTCTTTCTTGAAAGAAATTAGGAATAAGGTGAAAAAAAAACTATTAACTGTTTCAATAAGGTTTTTGTATTTAGTACTTTATAAATGATGCTGCAATAGTAGTTTTCCAATCTGTTGGGTCAACTAAAAACCCACTCTCAACCCAGTCACACTTGGTAATTGGATTGGGTTAAACTCAACTCTAGACAACTTAAGCTAAAGCCTAGTTAACCCACTACCTATCTAGCGACTTGGGTTGACTTTTCCACATCCAATTGAGTTGGGATAGGAACTAAAACATTGTAAGAATTGTAACCCATAAGATACCAAAAAAAGATTTGTTCCATTACCTTGGCTCAATGATTAGTAAGGATGGAGAGATTAATGAAGATATCGAACATAGGATAAAAGAAGAATAGTTAAAGTGTAGACTTGCTTCTACAGTGCTTTGTGATCAATGAATGCTAACAATATTGAAGGAAAAATTTTACAAGATAGCGATTAGACCAGGTATGACCGATAGAGTAGAATGTTGGCCAACAAGAAGCAACACATGCACAAAATGGATATAACAAAGATGATAATGTTGATGTGAATGTGGTAAGACTTTGGAAGGATAAAATTAGAAATGAGTGCTTTTCAAAAAATTTAGCAGTAGCATCAATATAGGATAAAATTAGGGAAATCTGTATGAGATGCTTTTGGCATGTCCCATGCAGTTCGACAACTGCGCTAGTAAGAAAAAGTTTGGCTACGTTGATGGACCACCAAGGGGAAGGGGTAGGCTAAAGAGGGCATGGATAAAGGTAGTAAAAAATAAATCAGCCAAAGTGCAACTCATCTGAGGATTTGGCTTAGGATAGATTGAAACGGAGAATCAAAATTCATGTAGCCGATCCCAACATAGTTGAGACAATACTTTAATGATGATGATGACGACGACGATTAAAAAAAAACACACAAATCATATAATTCTCATGTTACTAAAAGATGGAAGTTAAATATACTTAATTGAAATTATCCAGACAAAGTTTAAGCAAATTCATAGATTGGAACTATGTATGTACTTATTGAATTTTTACACATTGTTATCCCTTAGTTAAAAACTTTTATATTTATAAAAATATTTATTAATTAATTTACTTACTACTTGGATGACTCAACCCAATAAATGGTTGTCTAGTAAACCAACCAGTGCATTCTTAGCCAGTTAGAGGTTGAAAATCCACCGCATGAGAGAGAGAGAGAGAGAAAGCAAGAGAGACAGAGAGAGAGATTACATTCTTTTCTGCAATTTCTTGGTAGGTTTTGTTGTTTTAACTTTGTGGGAGGGTTTCCCTTTTTTTTCAACTAGTGAGTTTTAGACTTATACTGTTCTAGCCTATGATGCATGGATATTTTAAAATGGCCAACGTATCATGTTGTATCATATCCGATACTTCCTTTTTGTGTGTAAAATCCGTGTCCATAGCATGTCCTTGTCGTATCCATAGGTTCTAGCTTATGTTACATGGACTCAGCATCAATATATGATGTGGGTGCGTATCGGGTGTAGGTGTGCCTCAAGAATGTATGTCAAATACCTTAGAAATGAAGTATCCTTAGAAATGAAGTATCAGCACAAATATCGGATGCGGGTGCACCTCAAGAAAGTATGTTAAATATCTGAAAAATGAAGTGTCGACACAAGTATCGGGTGCGGGTGCGTCATAGTTTTAGGCGAGTCCGTGTCTTATAGGTTCTAGCCAACCCTAGATAGATGGGACAAGGTTCTGATGGTGGTGGTGGGGGAGCTGAATATCAAAGTTGCCAATAGTTATCTTTAGTAGTTGATCCCCTCTCAAGTATGTTAATTGTAAGCAATTAGTGAAACTTAACAAGTTGTGCATTCTCTTCTATACACAAGTAATTTGCCTGAGAATAGAGGAAGTAACAAAGCCAACAAAATACAAGACCTAATCATAATAATTAATCATAACAAAATAGAATTATTAGACAACCATAATACAACAAAAACCAAAGCAAAAGTTCAAGCTAAGCATACATCAAAATCTTCAAAGATGCCTATAGATTACCTGTCATCATCATCTTCCCAAACATAATGAGCCTCCTATAAAGCACAAATTTTGCATCATTAAAAAGGTTAGTAAATAAGATTCATTTTTTATTTTGTAATCAATGTGAACATTTTGAATTTGAATGAAGAAGAATAAGTGAAACAAAAAGGAAATGAAAAGAAAGCACTCCACAGTAAACAGTAAGGATAGATCAAAAGAACAGTATAGCAAATAAAATGAACATCAATTTCTTGGGTCTGCTCACCAAGCAATCAAAATTTACATAAATTTCTAAGCAATGAAAAAAACAGCCGAACATCAATTTCTTGGGTCTGCTCACCAAGCAATCAAAATTTACATAAATTTCTAAGCAATGAAAAAAACAGCCAATAGTTGAAGACAGTCATTCAAAATTTCCAAAAACTGATGTTGAATTAATTTTTTACCACGAATTTGAGTTGGCTGAAGCCTACGTGGGGAAAATTGAGCATCACAAGAAGGTCCACAAGGGCTAATAAATAATTGATAAAGAATTGGGGCACAAACAGTCCATATTTTTGCTTAAACCGAATAAAAGGGACTGTTTTGGAGAAACTAGAAGAAACAAGAGGTTTTTTGCAATTTTTTCTAGAATTCCAGCACTTAATAGGGCCTGTCATCTGTCATGAAACTATCTTCGGAGCACAAGTGTATGGATCAAAACCAGCCCATCCAGTTGAAACCTGTACTACCAGGGTCACCCAAGGGTATAGGACCCATGTTGTATGGCCCATCTCAATCAAGCATGGCCCAGTGCAATCATGCAAGCTGTCTGAGACATCCAGATTTGGGAAAATTACAAAAGGTCTCCAAGGGTCTTGATGATATTGGAGGCATAGCAGTGGACTGCTACATAGCTGATGTTTGACAGTTTTTCAAGACATAATAAAGCAGTGCTTCATGAGTTATTTTCCATCTCCATTAGTGCCATGTACTTCCAAGGTCATTACTTGGGTGATTTATGATTGTTCCTTGCATATTATTAATTCTGAACTTTCTCTTAATTGCCTGCAACAATGCTATTTGCTGGATATTTCTGGTTTTGGTTTAATTGAACACTAGACAATCCGATTTTACCCAATTAAACTGCATAAAAAACCTTAGAATTCATGGAGGGAAGAAACACACAGCAAACTATTTCAGTAGTTGACAGACAAATAAAGAACTCCCTCATGTCTCCTATAGTCTCCAACTGTCAGGATTATTCACAAAGACCATGACAAACTCTACCCAATCTCCAGTTCACCTTTAGGACAGTAGGCAGATTCTCACAAGGGAACTACAATTCTGTCCATGATTTGCAGTTGTGATATTGACCTGCTTGAGAATTATGATGTGAACAAAAGTTAAAATGCTCTTCCCATTTCTTCAAGACACACAGACACACGCAAAACACTCCTCCTCAAGCCTGTACATTATTATGTCTTAATTATTTGATCATGAGAACCTGCCACTTGCTGAAGATGTAAAAGAATTTTCAAAGCTAAGGTCTTAAATTTTAGTTTCATACTAGCAAAAGACTAGAAGTCCAATGACAACAGATTATAGTTATTAGCACCTACCCTTTCTTTATTACAGTTTTCTTTATGCCTACCACTGTCATCACAATCACAAGAATTTTTGTAGTTCTACATTATTAACAGAGCCAGTAAGGTCACGGCATATCAATCGCGAGCATTGATGTAATATCTACTATAGTCAAGGGATCACAAAACTGCTCATAGATTAGAAACATGAGGGATCACAAAGCCGCTCATATATAAGAAAGGTGAAAGACTCCAAAAGTTTATCAAATGCAGAGTTCTAGACACAACACAAATTACTCTTGGAAAGGCAGAAGTGATACTGCAGCACCAGCGCTAGAATGGGCCTACTTCAATAAATAATATCTGATAACTGTCCGAAGTATATGTGTGCATAATTCCATTGAAAAAAAGATGTATAACCCTACTTGTGATTGTTTGAATAATAGGTTCAAAAATGTTCTTCTAGGAATATAATATATTCAACCTTAGGTTTTCCGTAAAGGGATTCCAAACACAATTTCGCCATGATAGGTAGCTCTGGATTAGGTGGCTTTACAAGATATTTTCAGCAGATAGTAATAAATTTGTTTCAAAAATTCACCTGAAAACCACGAGATTTCGCCCCAAGAAACCCAGAACAGCAGGCTGCACCACATAGACATCGAACCTTAGCACCACCATACCATTCAAAGTTATAATCATAGCCTAATTCTGTGCCAGAAAGAATGTCTTGCTTTGCAAATATCCCAACCCGTATCTCACCCAACACTGTCCACTTCCTAGTTTCACAATTTGGTTGACTGCATCATTCAAAAAGTACAAATTACTCAGTACTTACCAATTGTTGATAGCCAAACTGCCAAATCCAAGTCCTTCCAGACAACCAATCATAATAAAAAGAAAAGGGAATGAAAAGCAACAAAGAAATGTATAAGTTTGTCTTACAAATATTTGAGCAACTTACCAAGAATGGTTAATGAACCTAGCAAGACTTCCCTTTCTGGTGGCATCAATTGATTCATAAGCATTAAGAGATATGATAAATGCATCTTTCAAACCTGAAAAAAAAAATCATTATTATATATTTGGGTTTCAGAAACAAAGGTCATGTTAAATATTGAATAAACTGCTGACCAGAAGAAAGGTATTGAATAAACTTGTTCTTTACCATCAGCTTCATAAGCTTGAGATCTCCGCCTTGCTTCTTTCCATGAAATTACCTCTCCACAATATTCAATTATGAACTGCCCTGCCTGGAGTAGAAAATGCTTATTAATTAAGATTAAGAAAACAAAAAAATTAACTACAAAGTTTCTAAACATAGCAACATTACGAATAGGAAAAATGTAAAGCCATAGGCCACAGCAAAAGCAGAATTTCCTTTCTCCATGTCTCCTATGTTGATGCAGTCCTAGTAGGAATTAAGGGGCTGCAATCCAAGTTATAGCTGCTGTCCCTTCTTTCTACAGAATTTAGCAACCAAACAGAAAATTGGAGAGAGAGAGAGAGAGAGAGAGAGAGAGAGAGGAAATCGGCAAACCAATAGCAATACAACAGAGCTAATCTGTAGAACCTGAAGAGAAATGGTGGATTTTCTAAACCAAAAAAGAATGATTTTGTTAAATGTAAACAAAGAAGACTGGTCTCACACATGCGCACCACACACACATTATATTATATTATATTATATTATATTATATTATATAGGTGAATTTGGAAGCTAAAAATCCCCAGAAACTTCTAACAAGATCATTCAAACTATACTACCTGCTTTCTAAGAGAGAATCCTAATTTCAAAAAAATAAATAAATAAATAAATAAATAAGGAAACACAAGGCTGATGACCAAGCAAAGGAATGACCAAGCAAAGGAGTGACATATCAGAGTTTGCTAATTACCCATGAAGATACTTCTCAAATTTCTTAACTCAGTTCCTTCTTCATGTTTAGGCCTGGGGCTTCATCAAGGTCCTCTCTCTCTCTCTCTCTCTCTCTCTCTCTCTCTCTCTCTCTCTCTCATACTGTATCTTTCTTGTTCCTCATATTAATAAAGTTACAATTAAAATGAAAAAATTATCATCAAAGCCTTGTCTAATCCGACCCAAGCCCGGGTAAAGGAAGAGGGTTGCATTAGGTAGGTTGACAACCAACGTAAAACTTTATCACAACCCAAACATGAATTAAAAGGAAAAAGGAAAAAATAAAAGTTGTCCACAACAAAGTCAGAATTCAAGGCCAGGATAGGAGTGGTTCACAGTCGTTTATATAACTAAACCATGAGACCCCCAAGTACAAAAATGGGAAGGCAGATGAAAATGTAGATTTCTTTTAGCCTAAAACAACATAATTCTTGTCACAATGTATGACTTCGTGAAATGATTTGATATTTATAAGATTGATCAAAAGGATGCAAATTTGATGCCCTAGAGTATAGAGCTTTACATGGGTTGCGTTGAACATGACACTTAAGAGGACTTGAACCATACTGGACCTAGTTCCGAATTTAAACATAATGGGTTAGGTCCAGCTCCAGGGCGATGAGCAAACCCAAATAGTATAATGGTCAACCAAACTTACACCCAATTATTTTAAAAAAATATTATTAATTTCTTATAATAGTATGCTGTTATAATGTTAATGTGCTAACTGGGTTATAATCATGGATCTAAGTTAGACACGACTTAATATAATTGGGTATGAGACTATGGGTCCAGCTAGGGCTGACCCAAACCCAAACCATTTACAATTCTACTGGAATCTGACAAAGTGAACTGGAATCTATGAAGGTGAAAAAAAATAAAAAAAGAAGAAACAAAAGATTGCATTGCAACCAAAGAATAATTAAAAATCATGATGTTGTGAGACTCTTCATGTAAGGTATTGTCCTTTTTAAAAAACATGCAAGGTCAGTCACTCATTACCTTGATATTTTCATCTGCAAGAAGACCCCACCCACGGCCTTCAGTTTTAAACGGCTTTGTCATGGCGTACTCGCATTTCTGAAATCTCTGTCAACAGAAAATATGAGAAGGGAACTGTCCAAGTTAGCAACTAAGTTGGGCTGTAGGTGAGAAACAGGAAACAATTTGCAGAAATTGTATACCTTAATGAAGGCATAACAAATTTAAATCACAAGAAGAATAATGAAACCATATATTATTTACTTAGTTATTATTGTTGTTTTTACTTGCTTTTGTTCCCTTTTCGTCTGCACTTATAGTTGAGTTTTTCCAATCCGCGGGCACGCACGACGTGCCTGCTCGCATGATGCCTTTCCCTAAAAGTGCACCTCACAAAATTAGGGTCCAACAACTTGATACCTAGCTTCTACCATGCGCTTGAAGTACACTACCTACAACATCTCTTTATATCCCTTCGTTATCAATCTATTAGAACCTTGTCTACCGTGACCCTCTATCCACCAGAATAAATACATACAAATTAATTCATAAACAAAAGTACGATAATGAAATATTTGCAATGTTTTAACCATCATTTTTCAGTCCATTGATTGAATAAGTTTGTATAACTCTGTGATTTCTGCTGTCTACATTCTAGCAAGCCGTCTAAATGAACATTTTTCAATCATATCGTGTAAGCCTGAGGTATGGAAGTCGGCAGTATTTCTTAACCAATATTGTTATTCAACAGTCAGTTTGCATGCAACATTATTTATAAGCAAAATCTTATATTCATCTGGACAACATGTCAAGCTTAAACTTGGACAGGGAGCTCAATTAGGGAAGTCTCCTGGACAGCCCTTAATAGTTAGTGCTACTAATTCAATCAAGATTTTCTTCAGCAGTCAGTTTGCAATTTGCATGCAACATTATTTATAAGCAAAATCTTATATTCACCTGGACAACATGTAAAGGTTAAAGTTGGACAGGGAGCTCAAGTAGGGAAGTCTCCTGGGCAGCCCTAAATAGTCAGTGCAAAAACCTATTTACTAATACAACAAAGATTTCAAGTCCACTTGCTACCAACAACCCATATGCAAATTATAAGACTGACCAATATGCACATTATCAGGCCAAAACTCTAATTATAACACTGACCCATCTGCATATATATTATCAGGCCAAAACACAAAAATGACGAAAACCATAAATTCATAAATTAACCATTGGGGCCAAAAGTGAGCATGTGAGGAAATGGTCAACAAAGGTCCCACCTTTTATACTGGTTTGGCAACCAGAAACTGATAAGAACGTTAGAGAACCTCCATACGTCGCCTACCAGAGAAGGAAGAAGAAGAAGCCAGCGCAAGCTTCATTGTGGTGGGATGACCACAGCCTAGCGTAGATTGTGCTGATTCTAAAGATACACCATTGGATCTTGACTATAGCAAAGATCAACAGTTGAGTCTAATCAGGTCTACCAAGTGATCAAGTTGAAGACCCCACATGGCAAATTTGGAAGACCCCACATAGGGATGTGCCAAATAGGAGGTACCATCAAGAAGACAGTCAGATAATATCAAGAAAGGGACCATCTGGGGCCCATCCATGTGAGCATATGGTTGTACGGCCCAAGGGAACTATACCACCTAGCCCCTTTTATTTTGTTTGCTTTATTTTTTTTATTTTGAGGACTTATTTGTGATGGTTTATGTAGTTAGGCTTTGCCATTTTATGTTGGGATGTTTTAATCTCGACCATTAATGTATTTAAACTTTAAGGGTTAACAATAGTTTTACGGCTATTGCTTTGCTTATATAAGGACATCATGCCTCTTTTTGAGAGTTAATGATCAATGAATAGAGTTTTCTTGGGTGCTTCTGCTCTCTCCTACCATAGGAATGGATTGATGCCACTAGGTGCGGATCCTAGAGAATTCCAAGTAATGATCGGCTGCTGCTTCTTTTCGTTTCATAGAGGTATTGTTGTCCTCTTCTCCAATCTCCTTCTCAACCATAAAAAAGAAACCAAGCCCTAAATCCCCTTTGGCCGTACAACATCATATCCATCAAACCTGAACCCTAAACCCTAAACCCCATTTCCATTGACTGAAGCATATTCCATCAAAATTCACATTAGCCAAACATATCAAACCCAATTCCCCACAGCCTGCCACATCCAAAACCCGAGTCCCCATCATCCACACATTTCCAAAGCCAAAATTGACACAACAAAGGGAAGAAAAATAGGCAAAGGGCTATTTTCCAAGCGAAAAAGGCTTCGGATAAGCTATCTATACCTCACACTAAAGACAAGAATTCAACCCACAAGGAAAAAAAAACTGAAATCTTATTCAACAAAATGTAGTCTATCCCATGAGAAGGGATTACATCTATATTTATAACTAAACTACTCTTTAAATAAAGAAACAATCTAGTTCAATCCGAATAAAGAGTCCTAATTCAAATATAAAATGAACTTTTTAAAACAAGAAACTTAAGAAAGTAACTACTAATAATAAATTAATCTTCACTGTTGGCTTTGAATTTGGGCCCAATGGGCCGGCCAATCATGAATCTAGCCTACATCAAAAATTCACTAACTAAGACACATATCCTTCACATACAGTTCATCTAAACCCCAGATTCAACCTTCTTAGCCTAGCTGAACCTAAGCACAGCCCATAAAAGCCTAGCCAAACCAGAGTTGTTAATTCTATGCCGGTCACCATTTCGGTTTGACCCTGTAGTGGAACATTTTGGCATTCCGGTCAATTTCGGTATTCCATTCTGGAAAAGACATGATTGAAAAATGAGAAAAAAAATTAAAAGAAAACCTAAAAATTGAAAAAATAGTTGAATGCTAAAATAATACTAAAAATGCATCCTTACATCACTTAAATTAAACTACACTCTACAAATGACCACTTTCTAGTTTTCACTACATATGAATGGAAGTATGAAACAATCTCTAGAATGGGGGAGAACTAGTTCAGAATTGGAGCCAGAACAACCGGAATGGTCGGAACAGACTAGAATTGGGATTGAAAACTTTTGAGGGCCGTTTTGTTCCATCCAAGGCCAATTTCGGAACATTCAGGCCAATTCCGGTTGGAAAGGAATAGAATTGACAACTATGAGCCCAATCCAAGTTAGCCCAGCAAAGCCAAGACCAGCCCATATTCAACTTGGCCAAACCCTATTCCTAGGGTTTTGACCCATTCGAACAACTCCTTTTGAGTGCTCTGGCCTATATTTCATAATTTGAATTTGTGCATTGGACATATTAAACTGCAGGAATTGCTATTTACAAATTTGAATTCTTTGTCAGCAGCTCTATACACAGGAATTTTGTTGAAAACCCTTTTGAGCCTAGCCTTGTGAAATCCTCAAGGGGGGCAACAAATCTTCTTGGTGTTGGTTGATCTGTAAAGCTAGTGGAAGAGACATTCTTCCATTGAGATTCTCAATTGGGATTTAAGAGGTTCACATTGTGGGATTGTGACAAGGTCTTGGATCACCACTACTTTCCTAATTGAAATTCAACATAAGTGGCGTGATCTGAATTTGTTTTATATTTAATTGTGAATTGTTAATTAATTTTTTATATCACAATCATCATCTAGGTTAGCTTTGCACAGTCCTGCATCAAAAACCCAACCAATGAACGACCCCACAAAGGAGTGATTCCCACCCAATTTGATGCAGAAGCACAAATATACTAGGAAGAGACCCTAAAACAGTACCATGACCCAGGGAAATGATTTTGATGTAATGTTCATTAAACCAAAGATAAGTTGAAATGTTGAATACTGGAGTCACAAAGTATGGATTATACTGTCTTTGAGTTTTTTATTTTTTTTATTTTTTGGTTTTTTAACAACACACTAGTGAAGGTATAACATCATACCAATGCAAGAAATCTCAGGATATAAAAGTGTGTGTATGCTAGGATTCTTTTCTGCCTTTAAAAGAGGTGGAGAAAACAAGAAGCTGTCAAAGGAGGGGGAAAAAAGCAACACAGAAAGGACAGGAGTGCACAGCAAAGTTGAAAGATGCTCATTGTGCAAGCATAAGGTTGTGGGTTTGACTCATGTTAGCTATAAAAAAAATGAGGAAAGGGGCAAAACAGTAGGTGATTAAAAAAGAAGCTATCTAAAATGGTGTGCTTTACAACTCAAATGACAGGGACAAGTGAGACAATAAAAGAAAAGAGCACCAGAGCTACATGGTGGAACAGGTCATTCTTTGGAAGAGTCATCAATCATCATGGACGAAGGCTATCACCATTAAATGTGAAAACCAAGTCTAAATCATGTGAACATTATTACAAGAACAAAGATATAGCTTTTATCTAGTACCTACCAATGCAATACTAAGTCAACCATGACATAGTCAAGTGACTCTACCAATGCACTGAGTCAACCATGGCATTCAAGTTGAACTCCAGTGAATCAAGTCATTTTTAGAAAATTGAAAATATCCTTAACAAACTGAAATAAATTCATAAGTAAAAAATAATATTATATTGCTAATAATGCATTTACTAAACATGGAAAACATACAATGTATTACAAGTAAGCAGGTCAGGTGCATCAGCAATGTGCTAGGCAATGCAACTTTTTTCTATTTCCTATTTTTGAATGGTAACATGATTTGAACCCAAAACCTCAAGGTTGCAATACTCAGCACCTTCCACTGTGCAATGGGCTCTAGTTACAATGCTATATTCTGTGAATTTTCTTTTATCTGTTACGAAGTTTCCAAGATGTCCTATGCCATGCATCTCCTTGAAGGGAATTTGCATTCACTCATCCTTTTTTTTTTTTAAATCCTTTCACTCTCATCCTTAAGTTTCGTTACCGCAAAAAGATAAAAGAATGACCTTCCACATTGACCTGATTCTTGCAATAAATGTCACAAGGACAAAATCCAGGTGTACATTCTGTGCTAGTAAGCACATTCAAGCATCTCTCCCCACATGCACTGTCGGCATAATTGGCATCATACCGGCATACACAAATTGCAATATCTTCCTCCTTTTGCTTCTTATGCCTACACAACAAAAAAGCAGCAGAAAGACAGAATCAAAACCCGTTAAAAAATAGGTCATATCGGAACTCATTCACTGGCAAAAATGCATGGAGGCAGCTCTATATCATTAGTTAAGCATAGCAAGCATTCTAAAATAAGCGAATCAATATTACAAGACATGATTTGACCATTTCAATCAAGTTCAACTGCTTCAAAAAATTGTCAAACCTTGGTTAGCTACATTGATTATCAGCAAGGGCAACACATTTGAGCCTGTAAATCTTTTGACTTTCTTTGTTCATTGCAAGCAAATCTAATTCTAAAATATATCTATTTTGTCAGATTTAAGACTTTCATTGCCTTCTTCAACAATTTCTAACCTTTTTAACAAAGTTATTGTTTTACCCTTTTTAAGCCTTGTTTCACTAACATACGAACTGATACATATTGGCTTAGTTTCTTTTAGTTGATCTTCCCTTATGTAACTATATTGTTTCCAGACTTTCTACTTCCAATTTTTCCATTTACATAACCAATATTTTTTTCCCTTTCTTTACCAACTAATTCATTTCTTTTACCAAAAGTACTGACCCATCCTTTCTTCTCAAAATTTTATCAAAATTTAGAAATTCAACTTTAGTTACTTTGTTTTCACTTGAGTAGTTGAGTTGCTTCTTTATTGTCTTACTTTACCACCTTCACTGATTTTTTAAATCTTCAATTTTATATTCTCGTCATTTCTCATTGATGAAAAAAAATACATTTAACTTCAATTTTGATTGATTTGCTTCTTCCATTAATAGGATTTTTAAAGGCTTACATTTTTAAATCCATAAAATAATTTAGGTATTGAATTTAAACTTTCAGACTGGTTTATCTTAGCTGTGTTTGCAGCTCTTATTTTCCCTTTTTCACTGGCTTAAAAATTTTCTACTAATGGTCTTTTATTATCCTACCTCATTGCTAATAACACTGCTCAGTTTATTTGTCAACTAAATACTTTTCCTCTTACCAATATATTTTTTAATCAGCAACTATAAGTATTCATTAAAACAAAAGAAAATGAGACAAGTGAGAGATAGTTACTAGAGAAAACATAGACGGGCAAAAGAGAGAAATAAAAGGACAATAAACAAGAAAAAATCACATCACAGAAGCAAATATGCCTTCGTCAACAACCAATTTATCAATGAGTTAGTGCCTCCAAATACATGCTTGATCTCCACATTCAAAGATTGCAAATCACTTGATCTCTTTCAAGATAACAATAAGCTTTCATGGTGTACTTCACTTATCTGAATGTTTAATGAAATTTAAACATTGCGATAGTCACATTGTTAAGGGCTAGATGGCCAGTGACACCCATGAACAGGTTAGAGTTTAGACAAATTCAATGGCCCCTTTAGTAAGTAGATTAATCCGTTCACCAGACTACCTAAAGAAAGCCCCTGCTTCATTAGTCCCTTACTTAATGGTTGCTTTAGTTGTGGTGTTTTTGCTTTCTCATTTTTGGCTTGGCACTGATTTCTGCCTGTTCTCTTTGTTTCCTTTTTTATTAATAAAATTTACAGTTATAGAAAAAGGTTCCTTTCGTAAATTAATCAATCCGATGAGCTACCTCAAGGTAGCATCTGCTTCAATGGTCCTGCTCTCTAAACAAGCACTATGTTAGCATGATGTGGGTTCCTCACATGCCATACTTAGATGTCACATTTGATAAACCCTTTGGAAGTTCATTCTGTCAGGTGGTAGGTGTAGGGTTGGCACCAAGTACATAGTTAGACATAAAAATTGTCAAACCAAATTGAAGCTTGTTTGGTATCTCTACTCTTAATCCAACAAAGCCATTCAAAAAAGAGATTAACAAAAAAGAGGCTAAACCTCTTGTCTTCAAAAGCCCAAAAATGGGGAATTCCATTTTAAGAGAATTTGCCTCTACTTCTCTAAAGCAGGTAGACGGTAGAATCGTGCGCCAAATGCTCTTTTTCACAAACCTCTACCCATTTTAGATATTTAGAAAAATAGAGGTTGGAAATAGAGATGCCAAACATGAGTTGGGTCTACTTCATTTAGAGGTGGTTTTCAAAATTGGACCGGGCCAACCAAGAGTAATTTGCACCTCTATTCAACCAAAACCAATTACTTTCAGTTGAACCATATGAATTGTGTAGTCCAACATCTAAACTATTTGAATCGTACAAACCGACAATTTAGTTTAAGAACTAGCTAGTGAGTAAATCTTACAAACTAAGCTCATGGTTTTAAATTGTCCCCTTTTTTTTTCCCTTTCAAAAGTTAAACTGTTGTTAGTTACGTCTTAAAAGCTTTAAGATGTAACTTTCTTAACTTCTTGCTAAAAAAATTGAACCATTATAAACTTGTTACATCTTTTGTATTATTATTATTATTTTGAAACACTAAAATTTATTGTAGTGGAAAGGTATTCTCAAAGCCAAGGATTTGTTCATGAAACAGGTCAGATACCATGTGGGAAAAGGTGAAAATTCTTTTCTAGACTCATCCATGGGTGGGGGATGAGCCTTTGGCTAACTCCTTTCTAGACCTCTATAACGGTGCCAGCAATTAGGAATCCAAAGTTAGAGATAACTTTCAATGGAGAAGGGAAACTATTGTTTGTGGTCCCATTTTCAAAAGAAACCTAAATGAAGAAGGAAACCAATTTTGCTCCATGCTGTCTACAATTGCCAAGGTCATCATCCCTACCATTGGAAATGACAAAAGAATTTGGACGACTACTAGCAGTAGGTTTACAGTGGCCTCCTTCTCTTCTATGACTACGGAGGTGGTGGACCCCAAATAAGGCACACTTTGTAGATTGTGAAAGCCCCCCTAGGGTGATTGCCTTTGCTTGGGCTACACTTTTGGGGGGCATCTGATGTAGGCCTTAGGGTTAGGGCCTGCTTGAAGTGCCGAAATATATATCCGAGGACATTTCAAATTGTCAAGAACACTTCAAAATACGAGGACACACCTCTAGGGACAAAGCCCACAATTCTATTCAAATTAATCAAGCTTGAAAAATAATTCACTACAATGCAAGATAAATAAGAAAGCAAACGTAATGCCTAAGAAAGCCCTAACGCATTAATAGAAACTTCCCTAATAATGCAATTAAAAAGCTACTAATAAAATAACAGTCCTAATCTAATTTGAAGAGGAACCATTTGTGGGGCCCATACTGCATCATCCTCCCCAACTTGAAAGAAGCAATTGTCCTCGAACTCGAGCCTTCTTCAGACTGCCTCAGTAAATATGGTGAACATGAAGGACTTCTTTTGTCACAACTGCTAAGGAACTTTTCTTCAATGGCTCTAGCTTCTCAGGATGAAGTGTAACTTGTTTTCCCCCATGCATGAATGTATATGTGTTATCGCGCATACCGTTAGTCCCATTTTTGCCATACATCCATAGGCGTCCCAACAAAATATCACCACTCTCCATAAGTAGCACACTACACCAAATTATATCTTTGCAATCATCACCAATAGCAAACGTAACCTTGCATGTGTAACGTACGTGCGCTTGATCACCTGTCATCAACCATTTGACAAAATAAGAACAATTGTGTTTGTAAACTTTCAACTTGAGGAGATCAACAAAAGACTAAAAGATGATGTTCTCTTTACTTCCGCCATCAACTATAACTGTGCAATGCTGTCTATGTACTGTACCCGTGGAACAGAAGATATTTTTCCTCAACCATTTATTTTCAACACATGGTAGATCCGTTTTGATAACTACAAGAACCTGTGGTGTCTATGTCTATGTACTCCACAGTATCCTCAGTTTCGGTACCCTTGAGATCATCAAAAGTATCTTTCACATCACTTTCTAGGGTATTTTTCTCACTACTATCAGTCTCAATTAAATGTATGTGCTTTGGACATTCCATTACGCAATGCCCCGAATCTTAACAATGAAAACAAATCATCCTACTCCAACCTTCAATTTTGGCAAAAATCTTTCCTGATGAACCACTTAGTTTAGTATCTTACAGCGATGAATTCTTTTGCAAAGCCCATTTAAATGCATTAAATTTCTGTACCTGATGATTTGTAATACCCTTGACTTTGATGGCATGTTAGATGAATTGATCCACGTTCTTAAAATTTTGGAATTCAATAATGTGCTGCATGTCTACGCTTCACCCATTGAAAAATGTATCAACAGTCACATCATCATCTTCATACAAGCCACAATAATCTTGGAGAGTCAGGAATCCTTCAAAGTATCGAAATAATGACTTAGATTGTTGTTTTAAGTTTTGAAAGGTTGAACGCAGGTCTCTGCCATAGTTAACAAGGAAGAATTATTGTTTCAAAGTATTCTTCATCTCATTCCATGTTTCAATGGGGTCTATGTTCTGATTCCTTCTTTTTCTTTATAGTTCAACCCACCATGTTGCCGCATAATTACGAAATCGAGTGGCAACCTATGTAACTTTATAGCGCTCATTTATTGGCTTATGTGCAAAGATATTTTCCACACACTAATCAATCCATGAATTCAACGAGTTGCAATTTTTCATCATATTCAAGAATCATGGGTTAGTATGGCCTCTATTTAGGGGTAGCACCAATAAGAGATAAGATTAGAGAAACTCATTTAAGATGGTTTGGACATATTGAGCGTAGGCCAGTTATAGCACCAAGGAGGAAAATTTTGGCTATCCAGGTAGATGGCCCATCAAGAGATAGGGATAGGCCAAAGAAAACATTGATGGAGGTCCTCAAATCAAATTTGAAAAAGTTTAACTTATCCAAAAATTTGGCTCAAAATAGAACGGAATGAAGAAATGAAATTCATGTAGTCGACCCCAACATGGTTAGGATAAGACTTTGATGATGATGATGATGATGATTCAAGAATAATGAGTTAGTGTGGCTTGTATACAGGAGATAAGGTAGAAAGGGGATAAAGCTAAGGAGCTCACGGATGGGTATAAGCTTTTTATGCAGGAAAGAGTAATATAAGAAATAGAGTAGATATAGTTATAGACAAGGATTTGAAACAAAAAATTGTAGGGGTAAAGAGGTTTGGTGATAGAATTATAACAATTAAACTAGTGCTAGAGGAAGACATAATCCATATCATTAATGCATATGCTCTCCAAGTAGAATTAGAGGAAAGTGCAAAAAGACAATTTTAAGAGGAGATGGATGATTTACTGCGAGAAATCCCAAATAGTCATAAGATTTGCCTTGGAGGGGATTTAAATGGGCAAATAGGAAGCAATAATCGAGGATATGAAAGAGTGCATAGAGGGCAAAGATTTGAAAAAAAGAATGAATTCAAAAACACTATATTGGATTTTGCAGTGGTAGTTGATCTTGTAGTAGTAAACACTTACTTTAAAAAGAGAGATGAGCATTTAATTACCTATAATAGTAGGAGTAATAGGAGTCAGATAAACTTTTTTTTAGTTAGAAAACAAGACCGATTAGCTTGTAAATGTTACAAGGTTATCCCATGAGAGAGTTTGACGACGCAACATAGGCTCATGGTTTTAAATATTTACTTTAGAAGTAGAAAAAGAGCGGTAGTAAACAAAATGGGCCCTAAAACAAGGTGATGAGATTTGAAGGAGGAAAGAGTAAATATATTTAAGGACAAAATGATTGATAAGGGAAAATGAAATTTTAAAGGAGAAACTATAATAATGTGGAATCAAATGACTAATTGCATTAAGAAAGTTGCAAAAGAGCTACTTGGAGAATTAAAAGGAAAGAGACATGTTAATAAAGAACTATGGTGGTGGAGTGTAGAAGTTCAGGAAGTTATTCAAGAGAAAAGACATTGCTACAAAGTTTGGCAGAGGACTAAGAGTATGAAAATTTTAAGTTGTACAAAAAGGCAAAGAAAGAAGCTAAAAAAGTAGTAAGTAGTGCAAAGTCTAAAGCATACAATGATCTCAATAATAGGTTGGGAACAAGAGAAGAAGAGAATGATATTTTTAAACTCGTAAAAATAAGGAAAAAGAAAAGTAGGAACTTAGATCATGTCAAATATATCAAGGAAAATGAGGAAAATGTTCTGGTGAAGGACAACGATATCAAAGAAAGGTGGAAGAAATATTTTAGCAAACTTTTAAATAAAGAATATATAGGGGATACAAGAACTAGGGAGGATACTTCATTAGCAAAGCATACTTTTCTCCATAGAATTAGAGGGGAGAAAGTGAAGGAAGCATTGAAGCGAATAAAGACAGAAAAGGCAACAAGTCCAGATGTATTCCGATAAAGGTATGGAAATGCTTAGAAGAGGTTGGGATGAGTTGGTTATGTAAACTCTTCAATAAGATACTTGTGACAAAGAAAATGCCAAATAAATGGAGAAGAAGCATTGTAATACCTATATATAAGAATAAGGGAGATATATAAAATTATACCAATGATTGAGGGATTAAACTTATGAGTCATACTATGAAGTTATGGGAGAGAACAATGAAGCAAAGACTTAGACTAGAAAACCAAGATTGCTGAAAATCAATATGATTTTATGCCAAAGAAGTCAACTGTGGAAGCTATTTTTTCACTTAGGCAATTCATAGAAAAATATCGAGCAAAGAGGAAAAATCTGCACGTGGTCTTTATCGAGTTAGAAAAAGCCTACGATAAGGTACCGAGGGATTTAATTTGGTGGGTTTTGAAGAAAAGAAATGTCCCCAGCAGTTACATTGAAAATTTTAAGAATACGTATGAAATATCAGTAACAAATGTGAAAACCACATGTGGAGAAACAGATGGAATTCCTGTGACTATAAATTTGCATCAGGGATTAGCCTTAAGCCATTACTTATTTACATTGATTATAGATGAATTAACTGCGCATATTCAAGAAGAAGTACCATGGTGTATGTTGCTCGCAGATGATATAGTATTAGTGGATAAATCAAGAGATGGTGTAAATGCAAAACTCGAGAGATGGCGGGAGGCATTAAAATCTAGAGGCTTTAAAATAAGTCGTACAAAGACAATATATATTGCAACTTCAGTGGACATATATAAAGTGTTGAAACCACTATCAAAATTGAAACCCATGAGATACCACGTAGAAATTCTTTTCGATATCTGAGCTTGATGATTAGTAAGGATGGAGAGATTGATGAAAATGTTGAGCATAGGATAAAAGCTAGATAGCTGAAGTGGAGACTAACTTTTGGAGTGCTTTATGACAAACGAATACCAACGAAATTGAAGGATAAATTTCACAGGACAATGGTTAGACCAGCTATAACATATGAAACAAAATGTTGGCCAATTAAGAAGACCCATATACATAAGATGGATGTGACGTAGATGAGGATGTTTAAGTGGATGTGTAACAAAACTAGAAAAGATAAAATTAGAAATGAGCCCTTTCGAGAGCATTTAGGGGTAGCACCAATAGGGGATAAGATTAGAAAAACCCGTTTAAGCTGCTTTTGGCACGTTGAGCGTGAGTTAGTTATAGCACCGGTGAGGAAATATTTGGTTATCCAGATAGATAGCCTGTCAAGAGGTAAGGGTAGGTCGAAGAAAACATTGATGGAAGTCATTAAATCATATTTGAAGAAGTTTAACTTATCTAAGGATTTGCCTCAAAATAAAACAGAATAGAGAAATAAAATTCATGTAGCCGACCCCAACATGGTTGGGATAAGACTTTGATGATGATGATTCAATAACCACGAGTTTAATCCCTAAATCTCAATCAGGATTATTAACTGGTGGATCTTGTTAATTCTAAATATTTTCTCCATCATCTTGATTGTGATCCATATGATAATTATTTTCCAAAGTTGTCACCTTAGTTTCCAGTTGCTACAAGGTGATTTGTACAGTGGTAATTGTTGTGGTTAAATCTCTAATGGCACCAATCAAATATTCTATTGAAGAATATAAAGATGTGACATCCACTTGCTTCTTATGAGGCATTTTTTCAATGCAAATTTAAAATTTTGACTGACCTGAAAGCTACTGAAATTAGATCTGTTGGTGGATGTTAGGTGACCTGAGTAGGACTTGGGCTTGACCAGACCTAGGCTTGGGTCAAAACGAGTCACAGCAAGGTGATGTTGTTTGCAACCCACACTTTGGTTCAGCATGTGGTGGAGAGGTGGGATGTCTCTATATTTGTGCACAAAGAGTAAACAAAAAGGAGTCCTTTGTTTCTTTTCTTATTCCGTTCAAAGTAAAGAGTACAGTGGGGGGGTACTGTCCTGGGGGCAACGGAGTGAAAACACACGATTGCAACTTGTGAACGGTGATACAAAGATTCGGCTACTTTTGGCTTACGAGCGGTGATGTGGATGCGACAGCGCTAGAGATGGTGGATTACGATGGCACCACTATTGCTACTGAAGGTGGTCAACGAAGCCAGGTATGCTTCCTATCTTAGATCTCCCCTCTTCCTTCTTCCTTCTGCTCTTCTTCTTCTTCTCGCATGGGATGGGATTTCAATGCGGGTGTGAGGTTCTGCAGGGGGTTAGGAGTCGATAGTGGGCGACGGTTGCGAGGGGTCAAGTTGCGAAGAGCAATGGCAGAAAGAGGGTAGTGGGCTGGGGTTGGTGGGGCTCGGGTTGTGCAAGGTGATAGTGTAAGTATGGCTGCTGGTGGTGAGGAGTTCCGGTTTAGGGTTGGTCTAGGGCTAGGGTGTTAACGGCTGGTGCCTGACGAGGATGGGGTTGAGATGGAAGACCATTTTTTTTTTATGGAAGACCATTTTTTTTTTCACTAATACAGAGAAGGGTTTTTTGTGGGTGGGGTTTCAGTGAGGAAGTTCGGACAGGGTTGGATGGGACCTAGCCGAGGAAGGGTTTCAAGAGTGGGGTGATGACGATGGGGATGAATGGACTAGAAGCGATAGGGGAATCACGTTGACGATCAAGAGAGGGATCGTCGGCTCTGATACCAATCTGATGCAGGCCCAAGGGTTAAGGCTTGCTTGAAGTGCTAAAATACATGTCCAAGGACACTTCAAATCATCAAGAAGACTTCAAAATACAGGGGCACACCTCCAAAAAATAAAACCCACAATTCTATTCAATTAATCAAGTTTGAAAAATAATTCACTATAATGCAATATAAATAAGAAAGCAAACTTAATGTCTTAAAAACAAGGATCAAAATAGCGGTAGCAGATAGCGTCGCGACTGGTCGCCAAAACGCTACGTAGCGGGCGCTACATAACTGTAGCAGGGCTACGTAATGGCGTAGCGGTGTGATTCAAAAAAATTATTAAAAAAATTTGAAAACATTCCAGAAAATCCAGAAAATTGTAAAGAGCTAGCATATGTGTTTGTTTTGCAGAAAAGCCTAAAATAAGGGGGCGTAGCTGTCTCCTAAATGCATGATGTCCTGTATCGTTGTATAATTAAAAAATAATAGTATCAATTTTGTTTTTCACATGATATTAAGAATCAAAATTCAAGACTCAAAGTCAAGACTCAAAAGTCAAGAATTTAAGACTTAGAGAGATTAGTCACTAGAGTGACTTAGTGATTTTGGCTACTTGGGAGTGATTTTAAGTGATTTAGTTGGCCAAATTTAAATAAAATTTATTTTTTTCAAAAAGTCCTATTAATATGAACATAAAAAATTAAATAAATTCAAATAAACAAGAAAGAAAGTGTGATTCATTTATGGGATTCATAGATCTAATACTTGGAAGTAATTTTCAAAGTGTGATTCATTTATGGGATTCATAGATCTTATACTTGGAAGTAATTTTCAAATGATTTAGTTAGTGTTTCTTCAAGAAAAAAATTTTTAAAATAAAAAACTTCGGGAATAATAAATAAATAAATCACAGAAAATGGGGGTTTGATTTATGAGAAATATAGATTTATCACTTACAAGCCATTTCCAAGAGATTCAGGAAGGAGAAAAGAGGAATAGAGCCATAAATCTAAAAAAAATCACAGAAAAAATACCTGTTGAGAGATGCCTTTTCACTCCAAATAAGATGAGTGATCTAGATTTGTAGATCTTGTTGTGTTTTTGGAACCTTTTTGCCTTTAATTTGAAGGATGAGGGAGGTAGAACCAAAAAACAGTGGAAAGGGAAAGGGAAAGGAAAAGATAGAGGAGGTGAAAAGAAAGAAAGAAAGAGCGTTTAGGGCTTTTAAAAGGGGCTGGCCGCTATGTAGCGGCCGCTATTTTGTTCCTTGCTTAGAAAACCCTAACCTATTAATAGAAACTTCCATAATAATGCAATTAGAAAGCTATTAATAAAATAGAGTCCTAATCTAATTTAAGGGGAACCACCTGTGGCGCCCATACAGCATCAGCATCCTAATGATGGACAACCTTCGATGCAGACACATGGTTCTTGTAAGCTCGTGCCCACTGTGTCTTGCTAATGAGGAGTCTATTGATCACTTATTGATCAACTATCCAGCTGCCCAAAGTCTATGGAAGGCGATCATGAGGTGGTTCAACTATTGTGGGCCTCTCCCTCCTCCTCTCAAGGATCTATTTGAGTTTTGGAGGCTTGGGGTGGGTACCAAGAGAGGCAGAATCATGTGGAGTTTAGCTTTTATGGCAGCCATTTGGTTAATCTGGAAAGAGAGGAATGCTAAATGCTTCAAAGGGAAATCATCTGATAGGGAAGCGTTATGTGACAAGGTAAAGAACCTGGCGGCACAATGGGCATCTCCTCTTTCTATTTTTCAAGTGCATCACGGTGAATACTCCATCATCCACAATTGAAAAGAGATCACCTCCTCCAAGCCTCTTTGGTTGAACATACCCCACACCCCAGGCACGTTGAAAGTTAACTTTTATGGTAGTGCAATCAGGAAACCAAGTAGGTTGGGGTTTGGAGGTTTTTTTGGTGGGGTTGAGGGGGTTGTTCAACAAAAATGAAGATGGTCACCTCCTCCTCTGATACTTAGGGCAAGTGGGCTTCTGCGTTGTCAACAAGGCCGAGCTTTTTGGCCTTAAATGTTGGGTTGCGTGAAGCTATCCAATGAAATCCCGCTCATTTACTGGTCGAAAGTGACTTACTTTGTGTCTTTTGTTGGGCTTCATACCCCACAACTGCTCCTAGGTGTCTCGTTGATTTAATTGAAAAGGCACATCACCTCTCTATAAAGCTAAACATATACTTCTCCCATATTAGTCATTCAAGCAAACACCGATGCTAACACCTCGCTAAAGAGAAAATCTCTAAGCCCTCTATCATTGTCTCCCCTTGCCTTTGTTGGGGACGCTGCGCACCTTTGAAGGGCTGTTGTTCCCTTCCCCTTTATTTTGCTTGTTTGCCCTCCCCTCCTTTTTGTAGGGTTTTTTGTTTCGGTTTAGTTCTTTTATACTGTAAAGTTTTTTTAGCATTCATTTTAATCACCATTTTCAAAAAATAAATATCTGCTACTTCTTTTGATCAGTTACAAAAATCTTTATTATTAAACTACATTTTTAGAATTTTTATTTTTAATCTACTTATTATAAAAAAAATTATGATGTCATGATTTGACCAGAATGGACAATGGGTTGAACCAAGTTCAGCCAAACCTTAGCCTTCACTAGTTCAATAATTGATCTGGTTCTTCCAACAATAGGTAGTTCTCTTCCTATCCATTTTGTAGGAAAATGGTAAAATTCAAATGCGGCATTATAAGAATTAATTTCCATGTTCAGGCCGCTTGAATACCACAAGAGTGTCAAAATCTTCAATGTGTCTATGATTGCCTAAACTTCATTTGAATTGCTCACCCTTTTCAGATAAAATAAATCCACTTTAGGAAAGTCAAACTCATCAAGAAAGCACTCAACCAACACCAATAGTAACTTTCAACCTCCCCTACTTCCTCGTCAAAATCCTAAAATGTATTTCAGCTTACTTGGTTTGTATTTTTTTTAAATTCCTTTGAAAAGAGAATGTTCATTGTTCAAATAATTAAAAAATCCCAAAAAAGAATCTCCACTTTCAATAAAAATTTACACCTTCCATAAAACTTCCATTTTTATTTGTGGGCCTATGCATTCAGGAGTTTTTTGCTATAGAAAATAACCTTAAGTTGAAATTGATAACTCAATCATTGGCAAATAACGCTTTTAAGCAGTTCCTCATCATCAATTATGTTAGCATCTTTTAACAAGTACACTTATATATTTAGTCACATATTTAGTGAATAAAGGTGGAGGGGTTGCATCAAGTAGGTTGACAGCTGGTATAAAACAATTGCCACAACGATGTATTCTAAGACACTGACATTCTATGATTAGACTGGAACAGCAAAACAGAATTAATGTTCTGACCCCGAAGAAGTTGAGACAAGGCTTTAGATGATGAATGACAATGAAGATGATTAGGTTATTAAGTATTCAATATAACATTTATCAAATGAAAATAAATGCAATAACCCTCTCAAAAATCACAATAACAATGTTATATTGCAAAATAGGAAGTGTTGGTCTAGTTTGGAAAACGAACACTTGAGACAATTTTTTTTTTTAGTTAAGAGAAGCTAGAGTACTAACTCATATGGCACTTATTTGCTTTAAAATTTTTTTTATTATTTTTATGACATATCCTGAGGTCTCTAAACCAACGCTTTATTTTCGTTATAGGGCCGTCCTTAAGGACCGTTTTACATAGTGCATCTTGTGTGTGATCCATTTAGATGGCTCGCACATGGGCCCCACTATGCGAAACAATCGGATTTGGTCCGTCAGGACCACTTCTCTTCTTTAAATTATCAAAGAAAATACAAAAGAATCCACAAGACAGTGGATAACCCTACAATTGAAACCTTCCTATCCAACCCAGTCTTAAATAAAGAACCAACTACTCCATTTGCTCCTCAGACTCTATTAAATTAACCACCATCAAACTACCAAGTAACTTGATCTCTGCCATTAGAGCCATAATTTCAAGTGCACAAAAATTATTGGCACCCATTCAATAGCATTTGATGAATCTCGCTCTGCAGTACAAGTTACTTCCACAAAATGTGCAACCCCTACTTAATCACCTCAAACTATGCCTCGTTTGAATCTTTAATTCGCACCTCCCTGAAAAGAAATGCTCATACAAGGCCATGAGCTCTAGCTCATCCTCATTTGAATATTTATTCTCTTCTTAATCAACTCGAAATTTGCCCCCCTTGAATCTGTAATTCCCATCTGCCACTAAAGAACTGCCCATACAAGGCCATGAGCTGTAGGCCTCTAGAAAGAACCAGTCACACCAACCTGTTTTCATTGGAAAGAACACAACCAATCTCTGCCACAGGCTGATGCCAGCTGTTCCATTCACTTAAAACTTGAATAACAACTTCCAACAGCAGCACCCATTCCGCAGAGGCGCAGACTCATGACTCATGAGAAACATGCAAACCACCTAACATGACTGCTGTCAAATTGCAACAAAATCTGACATCTTGAACCCGTAAAATTCTTTCGAGTGACAATATTTGAAAAACTAAGTAAATGTTGAAATCGTATGTCCTGGAAAGCCAATTGACATGATCAGGTTACATAATCTAATGCTTTCTAATACTCTAATGTTATGACCTGGTAGCATAAAAAAACCCTAGCCAAGAATACATTTTTTCTGTTTTAATGATTATCTGTACACGGATAACATAAATGACTCAATCATTCTATTAATGTGCAATTTGTTTGAAAAATACTTACTCAAGAATAAAAAAGTAAGATTCTTCATATATTCAGATTTAAGACAGAATAATAATTATTAAAAAGAGCAGTTCATAGTACATGTTTAGCTTGTGAATCAAAACATAAAATAAAGGAAGATTGTTTGAAAGTGTAAAAGGTATGTAAGATGAGAATCTTACTTCCGATATAAGAAATCATTCTGTTCAATATGTATATAACTTGGCAGTCCATCAATTGGTTGATCCTACAAACAAAATAATTCATTCTCAGCAGTTGGCATCTTTAATTCTCCATGGACAATCCAATAAAAATGCATAACACTACCTTTAACCCAATGTATTTGACACATGAACAAGACATCCAATTGATAAAAGCAAAGTTACTATTGTAGGATATCAGAATATATGGAGAGCATGTTTACAAGAGAATATGCACTTCTGAATCATTTACTTACAAAAAAAGAATTCCAACACAGGTATTTCCCTATTCTGTGTCAGCCATATTGAACCAAAAATTTCAGCATGCCCAAAGCATGCATTATGAATAGCTCAATTACCCAATACAAACAAAATTCTTCATTTAGAAGTGCTTTTACATGGGCTTTTTTTTTCAGTGTTTAAGACACAAAACCATTTTCGGAGCCTTCTCCTTGGAAATGAATGAGAAAAAACGGTTTTCAGGCTTAAAACGGGAACACAATATGTACCAGGGTACATCAGCCAATACACCCGATATATCAGCTGACACGCCCTGATACATTTGTAAATGGAAATGAATTCATTTTAGCAGTACTTTCTCTTAGCTGATAAGGTACATATTGAACGCCTTTTGCTTTTGCCTTGATGAAAGTCAAGTTTCCTGTCATATACAATATATTAACCAAATGACATTTCATTGAAGCCTGATTAGGGTATTTGTACACACTTGTATCATATAAGAATATTGCACAAAGCACTCATAAATATGTATGCAAGTGGGTTTTTTTTTTTTTTGTCGGGTCAAGGCGCTGGGTGGGGTTGGGGGTGTGGTGGTGTGGGGTAAGGGCGGGATAAAAAGGGTGGTTGATCTTCATTGGTTTGTCTTTATAAGGCATCTATATCAGTGATAGGGTTTGATCTTTAACATAGTGAGATATCATTGAGGAATGAGGATTGAGATATGCATACGCAAGATACGGACTTTGGTACCATCATTCATGCTGCATACCCTTTTGCCCAGAACTGAACTTTACAATTCAGACCAAGTTTATAAAAAAGGAGGCATAGATCATTGAAGCCAGCATTGGTGTCAATTTCATACTAAAGAACAATCATGCCTTATTCAACGCATATATAAAACATAGAATTCAATTTAGGGAAAAAAGGAAAGAGAGGTAAGAGAGTACCATCAAGCATATAACTATCCGTCAGCAATCTTGGTTAAACAACTAATCTTTGATCTTCACCAATGGAAAAAAAAATGGTTTCACAGCTTGCCTGGAACAATTATGAAAGAAGAAAAGCCTTTTTTTGCCAAAGCTGACATATTGGGAAAAAGAAGAGCTTTCACTGTTTCATTATTTAAATGGAGAAATGACATGCAGTTAAGAAACAGAAAATCACAAGAAATAATGGCAAGAAAGTAAAATATAATCAATTGATGTCAGAGACAAGCACTTGAACAAGTAATGGCCCATGTTTCTGATTCATATTGCAAAACACTCAAAAACCTTGTATGACAGCACATATGAAGCATGCATGCAATAAAACCTGTATATCTTAATTGAGAGAATAAGTGCAAGCATTGTGCTTTTCAAGATTGAACATGGGAGGAGGTTCGTGGTTTAGCGATCCAGACTGCTGACCATAATAAGGCCTAAATTTCAAACAGCATATCTACTGTTATTTGGACAGCTTAATTAACTTCTTTGGGATTAACTTCAAGTGAGGGATAGGTTTTGGGACTGGGAGTCCAAGTACAAGACTAAATAATGCATAACGGATAGGCCCACAAGTGGTCCCACCGAAGATAGTTTAGGAATATTTTTTATTTCCTTTTATTCCCTAATTAGTTGCCAGTAGGTTTCTAATTTTACTGAAAAACTGCACTTAGGATAAGTTCTATGGTTGGATTAGGTTTTCTTAGCCCCTAAAGTTCACTTTTCCTAATTATATGCAATATAACTGTAAGAGATGGAAATCTCAGACTTCGATTATTGGAATAATATTATCACGCCCTCGGGGGTGTGTCCCCGTGTTGAAATCTCTACGGAGATCTCAAATATGGTATGCAGACATGTACTTTGGCACCTCGACACATGCCCTAACCCTAGAAGAGCTTATGACAATGCAAGCTCATTGTAGTTTAAATGAGGCCGATGATGTTTTAGTTGACCAATATTTTCATGGGTTGAGGATAGACATACAACATAAACTTGCATTCAAGAATTTTGATAATGTTGATGAGATCATCCAAGATGTCATCAAAGCTGAGGACATTCCAAATTATCAAGCCACGAAATTCACTACTTCTAAATGGTTTGCACAAATAACCCCATCAAGGCATGATTCTAAGCCAAGTGGTAGTTCCTCGAAAAAAGTTTCCACCAAACCTGAAGGTTGGAGTAAGATCACATGCTTTCAATGTAAACAACTAGGACATCAATTGTTTGAATCCAAAATGCATAAACTTCATTGAAGTGAAAGTGACGTGATGGATCCACCAATTGATACTAAAGGAAAAGACACCGAGACCAAGGAATTAGAGATAGTTGATCCCTATGATGGTGAGCCTCTTGAAGGTGATTGGCGTCAAACTTTCATGTCTTCAAAGTCGACACCAACTGTTGAGAAAAAATGGTTGTGAAATAATACTTTCACTCAACGGGTATTGTGAATGGACAAGCATGCACAGTAATGATTGGTGGATAAAGTTTTAAAATACTATGTCCCAAGCTCTTGTTGATCACTTAAAGCTACCGGTTCAAAAGCATTATCGTCCCTATTCTGTCAAATTGCACACAACAAGTAACCAAGTGGAAGTCTGGCATACATGCCAAGTTACTTTTGCAACTGGTAAAGATTATAAAGATACAATCTGATGTCATGTGTTACCAATGGATAGTGGTGATATCCTGTTGACTTGACCATGGATGTATGACAAACAAAGAACTCAAGGTTGCGCGACAATGCATTCACATTCATGCCCGGTGGAAAGCAAATCACACTCCATCCAAAGAAAGCTAAAACTATCAAAGCAAATATCCAGATCTAGTATCCCAAGGGAAGCTCTTCAAGTACACCATATCTGCAGAAGCAACATGAAAAAAACCAGACTTTGAGGACGTACCCTTCTTCCAACATGGGGGGAATGATGCAAAATGAAAAGGCCTACAAGTGGTCCCACCCAAGATAGTTTAGAAATATTTTTTAATTTTCTTTTATTTCCATAATTAGTTGTTAGCATGTTTCTAATTTTATTGAAAGAATTGTAATTAGGATAGTTTCAATTAAGTTTGTTTTTCCTATTTATATGCAATGTAAGAGATGGAAATCTCAGACTTTGATTATTGGAATAATATTATCGTGGGTTTTCTATCCCTTGGAGGTGCATCGTCGAGTAGAAATCTCAGCGGAGATCTCGAATAGTGTTTGTGGACACGTGCTCCGGCACTTCCACGAAGCCCTAACCCTAGGGCAAACATCACTAAACCAATTCATTCATAAAAGAAGTCCCACTATTCTGAATCATTTAACTCAAGCATAAGAAATTTCTCTTACTTTTGTTTCTTTTCTTTTCTTTTTCGTTTTTAAACCACAATCATCATATCTTGTACTGCATTCTTCATTGTTTGCTTTGAGCTAATAAAAGATACCACCATACGAAATTACAAATTACAAATGTTTGGTTTCATTGGTGATTAAACAAAGAAATAAAAGGAATATTGAAAGGAAAAAAAAAAGGAGGAAATACAGCTGTGCAAATAGGTCCTACCCAGATCTTAAACTAATCAGAACAGGCCTATTCAAAATTTAGGTTTTCCAACCTCTAAGCCCTAAAACCCCTATACTACAAGCATCACTTAGATTTTGTATTATTGTTTAAAGAGTTATGTGGTTTTGCTTTGTAGTATGTTATCATTTTAAGTAAATAATGTGAATGGAATTTTTACAGTTCAATCTAAAACATCTCACAACGTTGTTTTCGAATGAGCAGCACAATTCCATCTCTAGCAGCGCTATTATCAACTTGTTTTCAGCTTAGAGATGCAATACGTAGCAGGCCCAAGAGATCAACTGGGCCAACATATTGACCCAGAGGAGAACCCGGTCCATTGGGTTTAGGCCACAGGCCCAATTGACCAAAAGCTGCTGAGGCATTCCTTTTTATTTCATTTCTATTTTTATTGAGGGAACTATTTCTAATTTCTATTTTTTATCTGATTAGAATTTGCATTAGTTGGTTTCCTATTTAATTTAGACCTTTTTCGTATTTAGAAAGTCTTAGCATCCAAGCAAGATCAATCCTTACTATTCCATATAAGGATGATCAGCTTATGCTTAATTCAATTAATTCAAGATTTCTGAGTTCTTCTTTTTTTTTCTATTATGGCTGAATCCATCCATGGATCCAAATTTTATCAATCCCATTGGAGATTGGTCAGTATGAGAGCAGACTTCCAGAGTTCGCCGGCGAGACAATAGACTCCACCACTACTCACACACCTCCTAAAGACTAGCTCACCACTCTTAGCCATGCGTATATATGACTCTTAAGCTATTCAAACAACTACTAATACTATCCTGATAACCAGTTTATACTAAAGACACATGAGCCCACAACTGCATTAATGTGGAACAGTAGAATAAGGAAATCATCCCATATCATTCCACCTCCCTTGGACGAAGCAAGGTTCTTTGAGCAGCCATCCCTTGACATCGAAGCGCAGTTGTCGCTCGCACATTACTTGTTACTTGTTAGATGCAGCATTCACTATTTCTGAACTGGGGCTGACCTGCAACTTTGCAGCTCTTCCATTGTTGTGTACAAACTTAAGAGGCATTAATCGCCTACAAATGATGCCGTGGCCTAGGGCCTGGGAAATGCCCCAATGCCTTGTTGTTGGCAGGAATGGCATTGCAGCTTGTGTTGTTGTTCACAGAGCAAACCCCTTCTTTGATCCCAGCCCATTCGACCCTCTCACACAACCCTAATCAACAACCCAAACCCCAAATCTCAAACCAAATCCTTCAAATCAACCCAAAAATTCCCCAAGTCATAACCCTAAATCAAACCCAGACACTGAAATGAAACAACATATAATTCAAGAGAGAAAGAGCAGAGAGATCGAGAAGAGAAGGAGCGTTGCCGGCAGTACCTGGCGCCGCCGGCCTCACCGCCACCGTCGAGTTCGCCAGGTCCTTCACCGCTTCCGTTCGCTGCAGCACGAGGACCAATAAAAGCTTAAGGGGGCGAAGACGAGCTCAGCCCGATTCAGCAGCTGACTGAGTGGAGCAGAGTTTTGGCTCGGATTTGACCCACAGTAGTTGAGAAAAAAAATCAGAAAACAGCCTGATTAGCTGCTCGGGTCAAATTTAGTGTGGCAGGCTCATTCATATTCAACATGAGACTTGCATGTCAAATTTATATTCACGGGGTGCAAGCCTTTTGAAACCATAGTTAGTGACCCAAGTAGGACCCCAACCCTAATGGTGAATCTGTCACCTATTTTGTCCTAGCAGAATTCAGTTGGGTCCTATTCAATCAATTCAAGAGCTCCTTTGTCATCTTTTTCATGAAAAGAACATTAATGATATGCTACGTGCCCCACGCTTAAATGACATCACCAGAATGTCAGATTAGAGGTTGTTGGTTTTTTCTTGGCAACTTGATTCTCCAGCCTTGGTTGACTAGCTTACTTCTGCTGTGTTTTGCCATATATTTCAATATAATTGGATCGGTCATCTAATTTAATCAAAACCAAGGCTCAGGAGTAAGAGTATTTTAATCATTATGTATGAGTTTTCTTATTTACCAAAAAAGCAAAAACTATATATTGATATACTATAATCCTAGATTCTGAGGGGATTGAGATGGGATCATGATAGATGAGTTCTCTCATCAGTGGACGTAGGTAAGATTGTCGAACCACGTAAAATTGCTGTGTTCATGTGTGTGATTACTTGATGGTGTAATTGCTGTGTGTTCATCGTGATTGTTCCGTTGATCGCGATTATTTCATTGCACCGCTTTTTCCCAACAAGTGGTATCAGAGCCCAGGTGGTGTTCCTCAGGTTCAGAGCGAGGTGGGGATCGCTCTGCGATCATTGTTCAGTGTCTGGATTTTCCGGGGCCAAGTTATGCATGTAGATGGACGAAGTTGAATTCTCATGAAGCATTCGGTAGCTCTATTTTTCAGAAACAGAGAAGAAAAGAGGACTGACGTGTTCTCTGTTGGCCACCATCGGTGAAGAAAAAAGAATTGGGTTCTCGGGCTTACCGGAGTAGAAGACCGGAAAATCAGATCGTTGATTATGCCACTAGAAGAAGAAGGTAGAGGAATGTAGCAGTAGGCCTTCACTGTAGAAGAACGGTTACAGCGATTGCCGGGAACCGAGTGCAGGCTGCCGTCGTTGCTGGGCCGTCACCGTCCATTGTAGGGGTGCAGCCGCTGCTACCCCGCCTCGCCATCATCAGATCAGATGAAGAAGACCAGAGAAAGGGCTCTGGGTCTACTCCTTGCAGTTGCTAAGCCGCCGTGCTCCGACCGCCCCTCCGTCGTCGATACCTTGCCGCCATCGACGCTGCTAGTCCACTATCCGCCGTCGCTAAAGAAGAAAAGGGGCTTCCAGTTTCCCTATTGCAGAACAGGGATGAGAGAGGAAGAAGGTGGTCGTGTGGGCCGGGTTGTTGGTTCCAGGTTAGGTTGGGTCAGTTTGACCTGACCCATGGTCGAGAAGCCCAGGAAGCAGTGCAATTTTGGGTCCGGTCGGGTCATAGTCAACTTGACTTATTAGCAGCAGCCTAACTAGAGCAAAGGTCAGTTCGGCTGCAATTAAGTCGGGTTGAACCCGACTTGATAGCATAGCAACCTAGGAAGCAGCGAAGGTTGCAGGCCAGTTCTATCTAGGTCGGTTCGGACCTGGCCCGTGTAGCACATAGCCCAGCAGAAGACAAATCACGTTGGTTTCGATTTGCGTCAGGTTGACCTAAACCAATTTGCAAAAGCCCAGCCCGCCAGCACAGCGCTGACGTCAGCCAACATCAGTAAAATGTACGGTCAAAGGCCAGATTTGACTGAATCAATGGCTGAAATTGTTTTTGCGATATCTTGATCGTCCGATGTCCGATCGGAGATCCATTTGAGAGCCTATGGACTCATTGTGAGGAGATCTACACATATGTAGAAGAAGATTGGTTGTTCAATGGTCAACATGGATGTTTGACCAATTGAAATGCAGAAAACTATTTCTGAGATATCAAAACCATCCAGGGTCAGATTTCAGATCCATTTCTTCTAGTGTGCTCACGATGATGAGATTTACGAGGCAAACAAAAAAATATTGGCAGTTTGATGGGCAAAAAATTGGGGGATTGAAAAAACTGATAAATTTACGATGATAGCAATGGATTCAAGCATCACGGGCCAAATTGAAGTGTTTGATGGAAAAACGACTTCAGGGATTGGCAAGGAAGAATATTAAACTCCGTGGCACAACAATGATTGAAAAATGTTACTTGCTGTCATGGATAGTAGATTGCTCCGAGTACTTTGATGGAAAACTCATATATACATCGAAGGGATTGGAAATGAGTAATATGCCAAAGTAGAAGAAAAAAGCAAATGAATTAGAAGCAGAAGGAGGTAGTGTTTAAGAAAGCGTAGATTTGGATGAGGAGGAATCAATTTTGGTCACTACAAATATGGATTGGGTTAATGATTCATGGTATTGGGATTTAGATTCTTCTTATTATGTGTTTGTTTAGAGATTGGTTGACGCAAATAACTCTCATTGTTGATGGATTTGTTCTTATGGGGGAGAATGCAACTGATTAGCATTTGAGATAAGAGCAGTAGAAATCCAGGAGTATAATGATGTTATTCAAATCATAATGGATGTGATAAATGTTCTAGTTTTATGAAAAAATTGAATTTCTTTGTGTGCCTTAGACTTCAAAAGATGAAAGTGCACTGTAGCGGGTGAAGTTATGAAGGTGGAAAATAGAATATTGGTCATCATGGAGGATGAGATGGTCAAAAATATCTACAAGTTGATAAGGGATGCTTTTTCAGGTGGAGTAGTGAAGGAAACATCAAATAACATGGGAGGAAATCTATGGTTCAGGTGGAGTTAGATGCGGTGAGATCATCGGAAGATGGATTGATGGGTCTTTGATTATATCATTTAGTGGAAATCCAGGAAGACCTGAACGAATATGATTTTATCGAAAAAAGGTAGTATAGTTCAAGTCGGAGTAAGCTGGTTTAAGCATCGGGTCATACCTATCCTATAGGTACTATACCCAACCCACCAAAACAAGCTAGAATAAGACAGTTGTAAGTTTTACGAAAAGAACACCGGGATGGAGACAGAAGGGAGGATTCACAAGATATTAATGAGATTCGAATTCGGGGAAGTCTTTAGTTTTATCTTGACGGATGAAAGTTAGGTTCATTGTATTGCAATGATGCATGCATGTGGCAACAAATGGATCTTGGAAGGTTCAAGACAGTGGTGTTAAGGTCAAAGGAGGCAACTGTGGGAAGTCTCAAGTCGATCTAGACTTAATCGACACTCTACAATACTACGATTGTCTGTGCATTCAGGCTAGGAGGTGCAGATGCTACACTTGGTAGCAGCGTGTGCAGAGGCGCACCTTTCAGCAAGGTGCGTGAAATGCTAGTTCAACATATTGGAGTATTGAAAAGAGAAGACTGCGCCATAGGTGTAGTGACGTACCCTTCAACAAGGTGCGTGAAGACATTACCGGGTATTTCAAGATGGCTTAAGGATTTGCGGAATCAAAGCCAATGTGGAGATTGTTGTGTTTTGTCTTATATTTCAGTTTAGCCAGATCGGTCATCTGGTTTAGCCAAAACCGAGGCTCAGGGTTAAGTGTTAATGGTATTTTATTCATTATGTATGGGTTTTCTTGTTGGCCAAGAAAGCGAAAACTATATATATATTGGTGTACTGTAACCCTAGATTCTGAGAGGATTGAGATAAGATCATGATAGATGAGTTCTCTCCTCCGTAGACGTAGGCAAGGTTGCCAAACCACGTAAAACTGTTGTGTTCATGTGTGTGATTGTTTGATGGTGTGATTGCTGTGTGTTCATCGTGATTGATCCGTTGATTGCGGTTGTTTCCCTTGCACCGCTTTTTTCCAACAACTTCCCTTGAGGATTATCATCCAATATGAAATCCTAAACATGTAACTTTCGTAAGGATGAAGTTGAAAAGTCCTACTAGAATTTGGTGAGAATACATTGATGGCCACAAACGAAAATATGGGTCACACTCTAATTACAAGATGAAAGTTATGAAAGGAAGATTGGAGGAAAATATCCATCATCTGATTACTTTAACTTGTTTCAAGAGAACTCTTCAATCTTTAGCAAAGCAGCAAGCTTTCATGTCCATCTATTATATATATTAAAGCTCTAAGAATAGAAGCCTTTAGAGGGTGCCACATCAGCGCTTCTTATTTTTCTTTTTGTTTTCTAGAGCGCTACGTCAACTTCCTAAAATACTAAAATCTCTCCTCCTATAATCACTCTCCTTCTCTCTTATCTTTTTGGCAATTAATATATTTTAAACTTCGATCTCCTTAAACCTCCCACAAGAATCGTAAATAGTATTCCTTCTATAGGTCATAACCCTTTGACCGAAAGACTAAAAACTGATGTTGTGTTTGCACCAAAACATTATTATCTGCTTCTTCTTCTTCTTCTTCAATCCGCTTTCTACTGCAACTGAAGCTTCTTCTTCTTGATCCATGGAGCCACCCGAGAACTGATTGCAGGCGCTGGAATTTGAGGTAAAATTTGAAGTATTTAGTATTTTTAAGAAAGATCCTTTTTTTTTACCATTGCTTTGCTTTAGATTCTATGTGCAACTATTGTATTCAATCTTCTAACAAAGTTTATTACAAAGTTTATAAAATAATAAAAGTTCATATGTTTGTAAAATTTAATAGACCTTTGGATTTTTTTTTCTTTTATTTAATCCGTGAGACTCATTCATTGGGCTCCTTACATTTTTCACATATTTTTAACTTTTATTTTATTCATTTAGTAAGCTAACTTTTATGAGTATATGAAATTTTATATTTTTATAATTTTTCAATAAACTTTTTTTTACGGAGTCCGTGCTAAGCACGAGCCTATATTACTAGTAAAGGTATATACTCCTAAAATTGATGTAAAACTAGCGAGTGGAATCGCCTACAAGATTTGTAATATCAGTTAATTAATATTAGTGATCTAGGTGCAAATGACCTTAGATCACCTTATTGAAAATATTAATGATATTTCTTTTTTCAATTATCAATGTTAGAGCCCTCTTTTATTAATTCAGTATAAACAATAAATCCCATAAATTCTACAACCAGTTTCAATAATTTAAGAAAATCCAGAGAAAGATAATTTAGTAGAGGTTCCATTATCCATTGATAGCCCAGCCGTGAGGCATCTTCCTATTTAGAGGGATCAATCCTCAATTATAAATTTATTGATTGGCGACTTCCGTGGCTGTGTGCAGGGGGTGTGTGAGTATTTATTAGAGGGAGAAAAACGAGTTTTCACTACAAATCGATCTTCAAGTGAGTTTGGATAATGTGGCACGAGTTACGGACCCATGGGCCCTATTTGACACCAGGTTAAATGGGTTAGCTTATCTCTATTGTGAAAATGTTGGGATATTTGTAAATTTGAGGGTTTTGGGGGTATTATCAAAATAAATAGTGAAAACAGATAATTTCTAAATTACGAAAATTACAAGATTTAATATACTATTGGAAATATTCATACAGAAATACCTGATTTTACATTGTTGTTCTTGTATTATCACAATTTTCTCAAGATATTTTTTCATTTTGCAGTATTATTAAAAATGTGATTTATATTAGAAAAATACTGTTATGGTTAATATTCTTATATTAAACAAAATGATGTTGATATTTGTGATATTAATCAAGCTGTAGAAATTTCAATTTCCATTCTCAACATATATATATATATTTGCATTCAGCTGTATTATGAAAATGTGATGTATATTAGAAAAAAAATACTCTTATGGGTACTATTCTAAATAAACTATTGTTGATATTTGTGACATTAACCATGTTGGAAATGACAAGCTAGGCCTTGAAATATGAGATGGGCTGTTTGAAGCTCCAAATATGCTTGAGATGCTCATGGGCTAGATTGGGCTGGTCTGAAGAGATCTAAAGCTCAGTCCATTTGGTTATCTAGCAAAATATTCGAATTTGGATTCTCCCAATGAGCCTGAAACTCAAGAATGTCCCAATCCATCAGTAAGATACATACTCCATTTTCGTGTTAAATATCTCAGGCTTCTCATTTGTCATAAGTAGGCCCGATCTGTGTCCATTTGAAAAGAAAGTCCAATTCAGCCCACTGGCCTAAACCCCTAATCCAGCAGAATGTAAAATGAGATCAGCTTATTCTTGGGCTAGGCCAGCTCATTCTTATTTTGGCTTATTATGATTATGGGGCCAACTCAAAGCAAGCCCATTTGTTAATTGGGCTGGATATGTGCACCCCAACCCAAAACTATATTGGGCTTAGGCCTGGTGATCAAATTAGAAGAGGATTAACTAGCTATTATTGCACTAGAGACGGGTATTAATTGCTATCTACTAAAAGCAGATCTATTAGAGTCCATTATTTGCATAAAAAATTAATTCCTGTGCACTCATCTTAAAATGGGTTGGGATTATAAAGAGGTGAGGCGTAAAGTATATAAAGTTCTTAGATTTGACTTACAAGGGTGATTTGCATGTATTTGTTTTCCATCCCTTCCTCAATTATATTCTGTTAAGGGGAGATTATTTGATGGCAGATATTTATGTGTTTGTTTTTTCCTCCAATGTTAACCACCTCTAGCGACTGTTTGTTCAGTAATTTCTAATAGGATCCTCATGTGTTGAGAATTTTTAACAACAATGTCAATTACTACCTATGAAGCATTTGTCCTTACTTGATTGATGGAATTCTCCAAATATATTTTTTTGAAATATCACTTTTATCCTTTTAAATTTTCAAAATTTTAACCTATGCTATAGAAAAGATTCAGAAAACCTATGAGGGGACAACATATAAAGAACTTAGATTCATCCCAATAGAAACTCTCAAAATTATTCTAGACAAATAGGCCCTTAATTTTTGCAAACAAGCAAGCTACAAAATCACTCAAGTACAACCCAAGTTCCAGAAACCTAGAAATCTATTGAAGCAGGCATGGACAAGCAACTGGGTTTGACAAGCCATATACACTGACTGGATCCACGCCTCGGGTCAAAAGCCTATTTGACTCATTAAACTTGTTTGATATTTTCTGAGATGTACATATCCAAAAATTTCATTGACAGAAACAAGCACCTATGCTCACCACAATGTCGGGCACATCTCGCCACCAGCTACGGATGGGACATGGGTAGGAGAGGGGGAGGTCTTTCAATCGAACGATATCCCTAAAAACAGTTTATGTACAGTAATGAGGACTCAAATCATAGTTAGCCCTACTTGATTCACAGCCGAAAAGTTACTGTGCAAAATTAGTATACACCCAACTCAATGGTCCAATTCACTTAAATAGCTGCCAAACCTTGGAACCCAAGACTTTCCGAGGGGAAGAGGTCCCTGCTTGATGGTCTACTCATATGGACAATAAAATGGGAACCACCACCTACTCAGAGCCCTAGGCGCTCACCATAATACGAGCATCAATGCTCACTAGAGGGGCTTCTGACATAAACATGCGTGACTATAAAAAAAAATTTCTATTTATCATTTTCCCTTCACTTCACTTAACTATAAAAGTGAATGACCCGAATAGACCATAAAGCGCAGATACACTAATGGGTTCGTGGGCAGCTGCTCTAGAATGGATGGACCTCATTCTGAACTCTAAGATCCGTGCCACACTTAACCGAAACTTAGACTTGTAAAGTATCTCTAAAACAGACTCGTCAAGTGACTCTAAAACAGACTTGTAAATGAACTCATGCCTAAACAAAGGTGAGTGTAACAGGAATCAGACCCATTGACATCCTTAATTAGGTAGCTTTTATTATATAACATCGACAAGTTGCATCCGTTGTGCATTGTTTTCATATTGATGGCAACGTCTTTTTAATTTTTTTTTTCCAATTCAATACTTTTTGTATTCTCTCCATTATAATATTTGGTGATAATAATGATAATATTCACTATATCATCAAAATGTTTGTTTATAGATGTTGAAATATGTATGGGATAATATAGATACATATTATACCGGTCCTTTTTATTTGTGAGCATATTATCATGGTCTTAAAGAAGGAATCGACAGAAGTGAATTTTTTAAATATAAATTACAATAGAAAGGAGTTCAAATCCATGCCGGCAACACTTGCACTGCATGGGCCAGAATTCTAGTAATAAAACAAAAAAAAGAAGATAAAAAAAATAGAATTTATAAAAGACGGGGATTCCAACAAACTAGGGAAACTTTTGACCACAGCCTTGACATTTTTCTTATGGCAGTATGCGCATGAACAAGCATCGATAGTTAAATTTGATATTTTAAATGTTCAATATAAAGTAAAATATTAATGAACTAGTTTTAAATTATCCACTTGCCTAATACAGGGAATCTTCTCCTAGGAGCAGAATGCATATGCAGACCACCTCTATGGGTTTCACTTCATTTAGTAATGCCGCTTTCATGTTCTTATCCTCTTATTATCAAACATTTTATTAATTGTTATGGTTATCAAATCTTTACTCACAGCTGAAGTGCATTTTAAAATAAGAATTATGATTAATTCACCATCAAATTTTGATGTTGTTAAATTAATGGGTAGGAGACATTCCCTTCCCACCCCCACAAAACAAGGACATGATACTGACTTTCAGGCTCGTCGGAGAATATTATGCTTCCTATTATGGTTGGATAGAGAAGAAGTACGAGTCCCTAGAGAGCATGAGGTAACTAGGTAACAGCCGGAATGAAATATAGAGATGTTACTTGATATGACTCAGTAAACAAAAATAACTTAGATATGATAAACGCAGAGCACAGAGAAGGGTTGCCCCAAAATAAAAAATAGAAAAGTTTCAAATGATTACAATATCGACCTACCATCAAAATGACGGGTCAATTAGTTTGAGCATTGGGTTTGCTTTCCAAGGTATTGAGTTTAACTTCTGCCCTTGTGTTATCTGGACACTATATATTATACCACGTATATACCCCTAGGAAAACCAAAAAAAAAAAAAAAAAAACAACAACAACAATATCGGCCTGTTGCTGCATTAGCATGAGATATCATTTTAAATACAAATAGGTCTATATAATAGATTAAGAGAATATTGTATGATTAACAACTCCAAAAACAAATTGTGAGATTCAATTTTTATCTTCTATCTTTACAGCTGATGAATAGAGTCCGGAAATGCTATCACAGCTATTACACACTTCCCATGTAATTGGTCTCCAGAATTTCATGATAGGGCCCACATAAAATATTGGACCGTTAAGTTAAAGTCATCTCCTCCAATCTTATATACCCTCAGATTGTAGTTCAATAGGACAGGACCGACTGCGGGATTGATCACATGATTGAAAACATAACTGGGGTGGTATGAATCGCGTTTTGAGGCATGTACTCAATCGGACAATGGGGCCTACTCAAATTGAACTTAAATTTGAGAATATGGCACTATATAGGAAGAAATTTTAAATTGGATGGTCCAGATCGTCATTATGAGTCCCCATGGTAAAGGTCTGAACTAGAGACTAGTTACAAAGAAAGCCTACAATTGCTGCAACAAGGGATCCAGCTCCAAGTAGCATAGCATGGCTTGTGGCCCAATAGCCCATCGTAAGAAATAGCGTTTTTATTTTTTTTGCTAAAATAAGAAATAGTTTTCATTAGATGACCTATGTATAATTTTTTTTATCAGTAATAACCTATTTATAAATAATTTGTTTCTCCATCTGTTATTGGATGTTTGATCAATAACATTTAATCTTTAATCAACATTTAATCTGAGAATTTTTATAGATAATTAGTTTACCAACCTCTTTTTGTAGTTTTTACCCAATTTCCTCCTGTCATTGTCCTCCCGAGATTGGGAGTGAAGAGGACAAACTATTTTAGTAAGGTCTCACCATTTCTCACGTGCATTGCACATAACCATATGCTCTTTCGTGACTTCTCAAAGAGCCAATATTATTCTTTGTTCATAGAAAGGAAAAAAAAAAAGCCATTCCCTGACATGCATTTTGGTTGGGCGTACCAACTCGCCTGCTTAGGAAAATCAAGACCCTTCTTCCTAAGGCAGCTCCGTGAATCTATAACCACCACTTTTTAATGTGAAAGGTTTAAAAAGACGGGTCCTACATCTATGGGATCGGGCTAAGTCTGACTTTAATTGGAATTGTAAGTTAGATTTCAACCCCACACAGATATAAATAGACTCACAGATGTCTACCTCAAAATAAGACGACTTCTCTTATTGGAATCTCCATCAATTGTATACTAAATTAGTTGAAGAACACTCAAATCCCAAATAGACCACTTTTGTAGACTCACAGCAGCAGTAAATAAAAAAAAAAGAAGAACAACAAGAAAGATAGAGATCAAAGAAGAAGCAACAGATCTACACACTAAATAAAAGAACTTCCTTAGTGTAAACACCAGAATATTCTTAACAAATATGACAGATTGTTGAAGTTGCAGAGTCTTTTCAAAGCAGCAGAAGTTGTAGACACAAGGTTGCAGATGTGAAGACAAGCTCTTCCCGGAATCCTTTATATAGAGGTTTCCGAATAAGCAGCCGACAGGGAGTTACGCGTAACGGCTAAGAGAAGGTAGGTTGCCAATTAATTGATCCGGATCTAGATCCACCTATGGACCAAAAACACATGAGTGGGGCAAGGTGCAACCTGCATGGAGGACTAGGCCTAGTCCACAAACTACCCAACAAGCAAGCTCGACGTAGACGAGCAGGCCAGACTCGACCAACACCGCAACGCACGGCCCAGGTCCACCCACCTACCTTGCCACGCCACCCCACTTGGAAGACATATAATGTAAGCATATGAGGAATCATTAATATACCCCTCTTAAATAGTTTAAAATAACCGATGTTAAACAAAAAGAAATAAAGAAAAGTAAATGAGGAGAAAACTAGTAGGGAAAACCTTGTGCTTTGATGCACATATTGTAACACTCCGATCTCACTTAACCTCGTTTAGCGACTAATTAATGACGCATTAGTTGTTAATTGTGCTTTGGTTTTGTTTTGGTTTTTTTGCCAGTCATGGATAGGTAGTTAGATCGAGTTTGACTTGGTTTAGGTAGACTAAGCCCTTTTTCGCAATTTTAGATTTTATAAGACATCGTCATTCACGCATCATCTTGGCATCAACACGTGTCTTTTGTTGAGCTCGTTAACTTCCGTAACTACGTCATTTGTTAAAGATGTCATTTGTTTCAGTTGGATCGTCAAACGACTCGAACTGTAAATTGTCTAATGTATTGGACTTGCTTGTAATTTCTCCTTAAGCTTATCCTTATAAAGCCTCCACCGACTCTTTCTATCTCATGTTAGTTTTTTCTCTCGTCTTCTTCTCTACGTTTCTTGCTTTCTTTCTTTTCTCTTTTCCAATGATCAAGCCGAGGAAACAGGATTTATGTTATTGAGTCTTGATTTCCTCTCTTGTGATAAGTTAAGGTAAGCTTTGGATTGGTTTTCATCTTTTTTTTTTTTTTGTCAATTACTATGTGCATGCTCTCACGTTCTCCTCTTTTTTTTCTTTCACTGCATGCATGGTAATTAGGAGTGTGTGTAGGAGTGTGTGGGACGTTGGATTTGAGCCTAAGGACAGCTATTCGTGTGTTTGAACTCACTTGAGGCAAGTATAAACATAATTTGTATGAACCCATGTTAATATATGCTTTATTTTGACTAATTCTCATGATCTTGCAAGTGAAACACGTTTATAGCCCAATTTGTGTTCATTCCTATCAATTTGATATGATTGTTATGACTTTTGTATATTTCCCAGCTTTCTGTAACAGATTCAGAAATCGACCTAGCGCAGTCACGGTTAAGCCGTAAACTGTGTTACGGCTGAGCTGTAAAGTGTACTACGGCTAAGCCGTAATCTCAGCCGTGACTCAGCCGTAGATCAATACATGGTGTTATTTTGAAATAACTGAGAGTTTGCAAACTGCAGCTCTTCTACGGTTCAGCTACGGCTAAGCCGTGAAGTCTTCTACGGCTAAGGCGTAAGGTGCCTACGGCTAAGCCATAGGGTCACCCACGGTTGAGTTGTAAGACCTGTAATGAGTAAGAAGGCTATGGATGAACGAGACCTTGTAGGACCTTGAAATTAGAATGTAGGCAACCTTGACTTGCCCAACGGATTATGATAAAACGGCATGAATGATCTCGGGGGTTGCGAATCATTTATGTTCATTATCCAGTTGTTAAGCACCTCCTCATGAGTGTTGGTTTAAGGGACTTCGGTGCACTCTATGATGCAATGCAACACTAGACAACTGTGCATCGAATAACTTAAAACTACATCATCATTGTCATAACCCGAGCTTAGGAGGTCGGGAGTTAGCAAAAGCCAAACCAATGACACACGTACTCCCGTACCTGCACACTTAGACCAGGTCCAAATGTACATGTACAAGAGAAGGTTCACACGTGCAAACATGTACGCGGAAGCTGTAGGTATCCAAAGATCACAACAATATGTAGGAACAAAGTAGAAAACCAGAATGTATATACATCATATCTGACAATGTTACAAAATGATGCAAAATACTGTATACAACTCAGGAATGAATGTAGGCTTGATAGATCTCAAAAGAATGAAGACCCGTATACAAGATGAGGTCTAGACGCTCTCCGAAAGGAGGGATCACGCCCACTCCTCTAGCCCAGATGGGGCCTCGGGGGTCTCTTCTGCAACCTGATTGACCGACGAGGGGTCGGTCTGGGTATCTGAGCCTGCAACACCAAGGACAAAGCATAAATACAACGATCCAGCAAAGTATAAACAGTAACAAGATAACACATGCTGTTTCTAATCAAATTAAAGGACAGAAGTAAATCATAACATGTCAATGCTTGTAAACTAGGCAATCGTGCAAGAAATACAACATGTTCTCGTGAATAAAAAATACATACACTGTACATAACTAGGCGGCTACCACACATGCCATATGCTCCCAAATGAGGGATCTTATAAACATGAGGAGAACACCATTGTCCGGGCCAGGGTACAAATGAGTCTCGGGTTTCCTAGAGTCCGGATTCCCTAAGACATATCCTTACTGCAGCAAGGCCATATAACTATATCAAAGTCAGCCCGTCGGGCTCCTAAGGCTGAGGCAGAGTAGTGCCTGACCATAGTGAATCAATCATGTACTACACCTCGAGTCAAACATACCAACAAGTATATCATAAGTGCATAATCGTGCTCAACATACGTGTATACTCAAGGTGTAAGAGACATATCAATTAATCCATCAAAGTGACGTGTATACGAAATTACATAATCATGTAAAAGAATGGAGGTCAATGCTTGACATGCAAGATGCAATGCAATGAATCTATACCGAATCAAGGGTACTTACAATCCAACCCTATTCTAGTTATCCAGTGTTTCTAACCGTGCATGTTGATGTAGTTTTAAGGTCTCTGATGTATTATTGGCTAGTGTTGCATTTCACCTGAGAGTACACCAAAATACCTTAAACCAACACCCATGGAAAGGTGCTTAACCGCTGGATAACGAACATAAATGATTCGCAGCCTTCGAGATCATTCACGTAGTAATCTCACAATTCGTTGGGCAAGTCACAGTCACCTACCTTCTAGGTCCAAAGCCCTACTAAGTCTTCTTCTTTTTCACCTGTACATTTCTCTCAGCTTCGCCGTAGGAAGCCCTACAGCTTAGCCGCAAGTTCCTTACGGCTTAGCCGTAAAAGAGGACATGGCTTAGCCGTGGCTACGTCGTAGAAGAGATGCAGATTTGCATACTCTGAGTTATTTTTAGGGACACCCTGTATTGATCTACGGCTGGGTTACGGTGGGGCTTATGGCTTAGCCGTACTACATGTTACGGCTTAGCCGTAGCACAATTCATAGTTCAGCCGCGAATGCGCAGGGCCAATTTCTGAAGGGATTACAGAATAACTGGAAACGAAGGAAACACTGAAATCAAAAGAGAAGAACTGAGCTCAAATGGGCTGTAAACATGTTGAACAGATAAGATCATGAAATTTATAGCAATCACATACACATACCATCATGGATTCATACAAGTTATGCTTATACTTGCCTCAATTTGATTCGAACACTCCACTCGCTGTCCTTGGGCTCAAATCACTACCAATCACCACTCCCAGCTCTTATGCATGAAAAGAGAAGGAAAACCCTCATAAGCCTAAGTATGGAGAATCGTAGAGAATGAGAAAAAGAAGGGAAAAGAGGATCCAACCTCCAGACATACCTTAAATCACATGAATCCCAAGCTCCCTCTTGCTGTTGGTGTGAATCAAAGGAAAAGAGAACAATCGAAAGAGAGAGAGAGCTCACGAGAGAGAGCTAAAGAACAGAGAAGAAGCTGAGATGAAAATAGCTGGGAATGAAATCGGTGAAGGGATAAATAGGATAAGGTTAAGGGGAAATTACAACCAAGTCCAAATGCTCAAGGCCATTTACAGTTTGAGTCAAATCGAGGTCCACGAAACCATGCGACATCTTTTGCCATTGGCATAGTTACAGCATTTAACGAGCTCAACAAAATACACGTGCTGACACCAAGATGATGCAAAAATGACGAGATCTTGGAAAAATGTAAATTACGAAAAAGGGCTTGGTCTACCTAAACCTGGTCAAACTCAACCCAACTACCTATCCATGACTCACAATAAAATTAAAACAGGCATAGAACATCATTAACAATAAAAATAACATTAAGTAGCCGCTAAATGGGATCAAGCTGGGTCGGGATGTTACAATCATGCACGGTTAAAAACACTTGATAACTAGATTAGGGTTGGATAGTAAATGATCTTGACTCGATAATGATTGATTTGCATGACATCTCGCATGATTATCTATGACCTCCACTCTTCAGCATGATTTATTAGTTTTTGTTGAACATCGAATTGTTAGCTTATTCGTTGTGTTTCCAGAAGCTTGAGTATGCATTTTTGTTCTTGAGTATGCACGTATGATACATGTTCATGAGTATGCATGTCTGATATGCTTGTTATGCTATGCATGATCTACTCAAGATTTAGTACATGATTGACTTTATATGGTCAGGCACTACTCAGCCTCAGCCTTAGGATCCCGACAGGGTGAATTTGGTGTAGTTTATATGGCCTTGCTATAGTAAGGACACGTCTTAGGGAATCCGGACCCTACGAACCCGAGACTCATTCGCACCTTGACCCGATCAATGGTGTTCTTTACACGGATATAAGATCCCTATTATGGGAGCATATGGCAAATGTAGTAGCTAACTAATTATATGTACAACACGTATCCCTTGATTCTAATGACATACTTTTATTTAATGCACAATTGTCTAGTATACAAAATTGACATGCTATGATTTGCATTATGTTATTTATTCGACTAAATACAACATACGTTAAATTATGATTGCTTATACTTTATTGAATCGTCGTATTGATAAGTTGTCTTTGGTGTTGTAGGCTCAGATACTCAGACTAACCGCTCGTCGGTCGACCAGACTCTAAGAAAGGCCCCCGATGTCCCTTCCGGACTAGAGGAGTGGATGTAGTCACTCCATCGGAGAGCGGCATGAGCACATTGCATATAGGTCTTTCTTATTTTGAGATTTGACAAGTTAGTTCCATGCATGAATTATATCATTGTCTTTTGATTCATTTTCTATAACTCTGACTTCTCTGTAATCTTTGCCAATATATGATTTTGTTCTCGTTGTATATTCCTTGTGTTATGTTTTGATACCTACAGCTTTTGCGTACATGTATGACACGTGTGAATCTTCCCTTGTGCATGTGCATTTAGATCGGGTCTAAGTGTATAGGCACGGAAGTACGTGTGTCATTAGTTAGGCTTTTACTAACCCCCGATCTCATGGGCTCGGATTGTGACACATATACCGACAATTTCTAGTATAGTTCTATAGGGCTTACTTGGTCTCATATTTAATCAATTCAACTCCTTTCACAATCTTATTCCTCCCTAATTTTCCAACATGCCAAATTTCATGTTCAACAAACTTTTATTCGGCATTCGATTGAATTTTTTTAAAAAAATCTCTATAGTTAGAAGACTACTAACTTTTAAAATGATAAATCAGAGCTTGGATAATTTGATGAGGTTAATTTTTTTTCATAATCCTTATGCATGAAGAGGTCTTGCTATCTATCCCATTGCAAATGATGAAAATACCTTTAATTGGCCCACCACGTAGAGGCATGTTTTGATGAGAAACCAAGCTCAAAAGTAACAAGTTCGGTCATGTCATAGCTGCAAGACGACATATGAAATATCTAAAGATATACTTTCTGTAAAGATAAGACTATATCTTCTAACGTGTAAACCACATCATCAGATCTCCTTCCTGTAAATGTATTATATATATACAATTATCAACATGAATCAATTTATAGTTAATTAATACAGTTATATCATGGGGGACGTTCAAATATGTATAATGCTTGTAGATAAAAAACTCTCCCTAGTGTGAATCCTCTCGGCTGGCACAACGCCACAACCAATCCATTGTCCATGACTTGAAATGACCATGAACAGTCTTGCGATGCGCACACCTGGTTAGGTCAGCGCACTCCCGCGACCTGGGCACCTTGTGGGTCCCACCTACCACTTGCCAATGCAAGAACATTGATTCCAGAACACGTAAGCGCACAAGTAGGTGCCGACGCTGGCTAATATGGAGAATCTGCTCCATATGTCATCGAGTCTCCAATGTGGGGTGAGTGGACAGAGAAGGGACAGAGAATCTCTCGCTCCAAGACAATACATAGTACAGCATCAGGCCGCAAGGCCACAACCCTTTCCACATGGTGCAGAAATTACATCCCTTATCTTGAGACCAAAGTTTTTAATATGTAATTAAGCTGGAAAAGCTGATGGAGAAATGGAAGAGAGTCATAAAAGAACTACTTCTTTACTGAAAGGAACAAACCGGTTAGGTTTGAGTTGAATCGAGGGTGGTCCATGCCCTAAATTCTTTTTAGGTTCCATTTGGTTTTTTTACCTCCCTATGGGTATTTGATTACAAATATAGTTAGGATAGAGGGAAATTTTTTGGATTTGGTTTCTTCAAGTATGGTCCTTTGAAGTAATTAGGTAAATGGGTGTCCATCTTTGTCTCTAGTGGAGCTTTTCTTTAAATTGGCTCTCTCTTTAGTTGTGTTGCTCTTAGAAGGTATTCACTTCTTATCTGATTAAATTTTGCTCTCACCCATTAATGCACCACACCCAAGAGAAAAAAATATCTTTTCTCCTGTTTCACTTTATCGGCGAGCAACGCTAAATTTGTGCAGACCGGCACTCTGGTGTCCTTGTAGTTCATCCACGGCATAAAAAAAATTTTAAAAGAAATTATTGGAGTCCTTGTAGTTCTTCCATTGATTTTTCCATCAATAGAAGTATATGCCCAGTCTTCCGGTGACCCGCTGGTTGGCCACCAGTAAAAGCTTTTCTTGGAGGAATTATGAAAATTAAGCTTCTAAAGATACCTTGGTACCCCACGAAGCATGTAGCAGTGAAGCTATTATTTTATAAGATTGCAATATTATTCTCTTCTTGTTTAAGTTTTTTGTTGATCTTTAATAACCATTGAAATGAACCAGTCACATGTTTGGCCTCAATCACATATCCCTAATTCCTTTATCCGCGGCCTACAAATCTAGTTTATTCAAATTGTTGTACAGTCGATCCAACGGTCCAGTACATTCAGATTTGACTGAAACTTAAGGTGTGTGACTACCAGGAGGTTCCTATGTATTGCAATGTTTGAATTGGATGATAGATATGCCCTACCTAGAGTTCTCACAAAAAAATTGTAAAAACTAGTTCTCATAAGATTATTTTCCTATATATATATATTTATTTGAGAACTATTTTCATATTAGTAATAACATGTGCAGTTTAGCTTGATGGGGCTTGCTTGGACCCACCTATAATTAGTGCATGCCCTTTTACAGTTCCATCTCCCATGATATGACATCAAGACCAATTTTACTCTCATCAAATTTTAACCATCATTGGATTGGATCTAAAAAAAAATTATTGTTAATTAAAGACCAGTAAACCGTAAGGTTCTAAAATCAAGAGCTAAGATAATTTGATGTGGTTAATCATTTTTTTCCTAGCCTTTATTTGTAAGGGAACTTTTCCATCTATTTCACTCCACTGATACATAGGCATGTAAGTGACTCCTATTAGTAGGACTATATAAAAGTAGTATGTAGTTATTTTATTGGCTCGGTGGCTAGGGAAGTAGAAATGAAATGCTCCTACCGGATATCGATACCTAGTGAGAGCTATGGGAGTGGGTGGCTATACTACTTTGTAGGCGAGAGTGTTTTCAAATTTGTATATTTGAACATGTACGTAGGCTTGTAAACCAGTGCTCAATTCTTTGATTATTCAAATATTCTGACCCATGAAAAACATGATTTGGAGCCTGTTTTAGGTTCCAATTCATAAATAGGTTTAGATTCGAAACCCAATTTAGGTTTCGATTAGCAAAAGAGTCTGGTTCCGGATCTATATGGGTTCCAACCCATGAACTTGGAACCCGGCACAAGAGTTTTTAATATTGTAAATTGTTGCTCAAAATTGATTTTATTTTGGCATTTTTATATTTAATCTTAAAGATAGTAGACTTGATGCAATATTATAAGTTGAACAAAATTTTCAATTTAAAGAAAAAATAAAAAATTAATTAAGTTAAAAGAAGTTAAAATCAATTTTGAAACTAGATCTCAATTTTCCAATCAGACTTAATTTCGAAATCGAATCCGAATCCTCTTATCGAAAGCGGATTTAGAACCAACAAAAAATATTTCTAGTCAAAACCCGTTATTTAGAAATGGGTTCCGATCCGTGTCTAACATGGATCCATTCTGAACTAACTCATTTGCAATCTTACATGTATGCATTCATGCACTTGATAAAATGTATTTTTGGTTGTGCAAGTTTGGTGCACAATTTTCTTTAGGAAAAAAAAAAAAGAGAATGTAGGCCGTGTGTAATGGGGGTGGAAATGCCAACAAACCGCTTTGAAACCGAAAAACACCAGGCAGGAGTGCATGTTGATTTAAAACTGAGCATGTCTTCGATCAATTTTCTTTTTCAATCATGATATATGTCCAAAGAATGTGTTGACCCTAAACATTAGGAGAGCTGACCACGTGATGATGAATTGCACGGGGCGCCAAATTTCACTTAACTAACGTGCAACATTAAGGGCCAACCCCCTTTCACTGGGAATTTGAACATTCTCTCTTTAGTGGACTTTTACACGGATAACATTTTCGTAGAGGAATTCTTCTTTATTTTTCTTGATTATAAATATATATTTAGGTAAAAAGTGAAAAAGCAATAGAGGATTATTCAAATCCTCCTAACCCGCTAAAAATGCTCTTTTCCACTAAATTTTTCGTCTCCACTTACTACCATTGAATTTTGTAAATCCACAAAGACTAATAAGGTACTTGAGAGTGACTCCTAAGTTTTTTATAAACCTAAGATGTAATAATTCCTCAAAAAAAAAAAAATCTAATATGGCTCTAAGGGAATGGAGGAATCCTCTAGATAGAGGATTCTTTTTAGTTTACCAAGCATATCCTTAAAATTAATTTTTTCGGCCATACACATTGGTAACGTTGTGAAATTCTCAACTATGTTATAAGATATATTATCATATGTGGATGCCCACATTGGGACCCACATGAGATAAAGGGATTACTAAGAATTAGAGTTTTCCTTATTAGGTTGCTTGGGGAGGGAGCAATCTTATTCTATAAATAAGATCCTCCTCCCCCCATTATGTACACACAGAAATCTCATCAATAAGAGCGCTCTCTCTCTCCCTCCCTCTACTCTTCAGTTTTTCTACTCTAACACGTTATCAGCACGAAGAGCTCACTCCTCTTGGTGGCCAGAGTAGGAGAAGAAGGAGAGGCACCGAAAATCCCCAAATCCCACCCCGGTGAACCCCAGCCCTCTCATCCTGTAGTACCACCCCCACCTTCCCCTCATTCCTCTTCCGCACTTTAACTTTAAAATCTGAGCTTGGGGAAGAGCATGCGTCTCCAATCGACGCCTGCACAAGCAGCCGATTGGGGGCCTTGATCGCATTCAATCAATCCCCCACACCCTCTTTTCTTTTGGCTTTTAGACTCTCTCTCTCCCCTCGTTTCATTCTGCGTCCATCTTTTGAAATTTAAAAGATCTACAGCAGGAGCGTCGTCTCGAGAGACAATGACTCGCGGAAACCAGCGAGAGCGAGATCGGGAAAGAGCGCAGGCCCGAAAGGAGACCAAGAGAGGCCAAAGCACTGCAGGAGAAGGCGGCAAAGAAAGTGGCCCAGGCTGCATCTTCTGCTGGTGGTGGTGATTCTGCTAAGAAAGCCACAACTAAGAAGTAGCAACAACGTAGCCTCAATGTTACAGAAGTGGAAACAAAGGAAAAGGAAGAAGATCGTCTCCTGCAATGTGACTTAATAAAAAAAAAATTTTTTTTTCATGTTGTGAGATGTGTCACATGGGTGTGTCCCCCCTTTTGGGTTTGGTGCACCGAGGCACCACAATCCACTGTGATCCTTCGGGCTTGGATTTTGGGCAAGTCAATCCATGTTCAGGTTAGCCCAACCCGAGTGAGGCCTATAATCAGTGTGACATCACTGATGATGTCAGCAAAGCGTATGGTCAAAGGCAGATTTGACAGGATCGATAGCAGAAACTTGTTTCTGCGATATCTTGACGATCCAAAGTCCGATTTGAGATCCGTTTGCGCCTATGGAAAGCTCGTGAGCAGATCTACACATTGGCGCCAAAACGAGGACAATTTAAAGGTTAAGTAATTTCTCCTTATTTTATGATCTCTTATTAGTTTGCATTTATCCTTATTCTTTTAGATCTGCAAATATTTATCATTCAATTTTTGTGATGATTATTCATTTTCTTTTATCAAAAAGAGATCATGATAGAATTAAAAATCATGGATCATAAATAGAACCAGAAGTTCTATGCAAGAAATTGGAACCAGAAGTTCCATACGATATTTAGAACCAGAAGTTCTATATGGAATCAATAATTCGGACTCGAAGTTCCGTAAATTATTTTAATCTATGAACCAGAAGTTCTTTCAAATTCGGACCAGAAGATCCGTTGGTTATTTTACTCTGAAACCAGAAGTTTTCAGATCTACAATACATACTCGAAGTTTCATATGATACTTAGAACTAGAAGTTCTATATCGAATAAATAACCTGAACCTGCAGTTCTGTATGTTATTCTTATTTAGAACCAGAAGTTCTAACCCGGACCTGAAGATCCATGAATTATCCTAATATAGAACCTGAAGTTCTAATTTGTACTGAAAAATCCATGAACTACTTTAATTCAGAACCAGAAGTTCTGATTCTTAAGTTGAGAACCCAATGTTCTAAACTTCAATTTCTAAATTCTTCATCACATTTTTATTATCTTTGATTGGATGTTAAGAACCTGAAGTTCTACATTTTATTTCTGTTTCTCATATACATTTATTTTTATATTCTTTAACATTATACTACATGCTTGATATAATTCCTTTGGTATAATTATCACTAATGATTATCTGAAACTTTAGTTTTGATGAATTTATTATTGCCAGAAGCAGTAGTTCCAAATAATAGAACCTGAAGTTCTATATCCAATGAATAATCTGGACCCGAAGATCCATACATTATCTGGAACCAGAAGTTCTACGATTTAGAATATGAACCCGAAGATTCATATTCATAATCAAACGTGGAGCTTTGATTTCTAAAGATTCAAAGTAGTGTAGATCGATACAACGGCCATGAAATCAAACCTGAAGTTTTGATAGAACCAGAAGTTGTGATTCAAACCTGAAGCTTTGATAGAACCAGTAGTTCTAAGAACCTGAAGTTCTATCACTAGCCTGAAGTATTGACAGAACTAGAAGTTCTGATTCATCAGTTAAGAACTCGAAGTTCTAACTTTCTGATTGGCCAATTCTTCAGTATATTTTGTCATCGGATATTGAGAACCCGAAGTTCTATTTTTGTTTGATTGTTATTAGTAAATCGATCTTAACACACTCTAAAAGGCTTGGTGATACTATCAAAGTCGGAAATAAAATATCCCTGAAGGATATGGCATACGCTCTTATTTTCCGCGCCATTATATCGCCATTAGACAGGGATGATCACCAGCAGATGGTCATACACCCAATGCTTGAAATAAATGCCAGATTAGTCAATTAAAATCCCTCCAGAAGAGGTAGATATAATATGTTCTCCCGTAGAGATGTAATAAACCACCCCAGGAGAGGTGATTGAAAAGGCATTTTGTTTGGAAATTGGGCGAACCACCAAGCATAGTCTGGAAGACCTACAACTACTTTTATGAGTTTGAACATTGAGTTCAGTTTTTAGATATTTTGTTGAATGGTAGGACTTATTTTTAATCCCCCGTATATTATGTTATATTTGCTTTGAATGCTGAATTGTTTAGTTGTTCTTACTTTTATTTTTGCAATGCGATTACCTAGTTATGTGAGTTTATTATTACTTGCTCTATGGCTCATGGAATGCATGAAGCTGAGGATAATATCTGTCCGGTAAACAGTGCAACAAAACACACTACATTGAAAAAACCAGAAGTTTTTCTCTGAATTAGTGTTTCATTCGTGCACGGCATCGATCATAGCTGTCTCCGTACAAATACTTGAATGCTCCGGAAGAGTCTACATAATGGTATTTGTACATCATTACTCGTATTGACAGCCAGAAGCTGATACTAGAAAAGCTAAGTGCATTCTCCTTATATTTCAAGGCTATATTACAAGACAATCTTTAACAATCGAATCATATTCGATTATGAGCAAAACGACAAAGTTAAGCCAGAAGCTTGTTATTCTAGGGGTCCTATGCTCTGGTAAATTATTGATACTTCTATTACGTACTCCTTAGAGTACCATCTATTGACCATCCTTTTTCGCAAAGGATATTGTGTGACATTTGTGAACCTATCTAATCCCGCCCATTAGCACATATTATTAAACCTATGATACACATCCTTAAGCATGTTATTAAATTTATAAGGCTTGATATCATAGGTTTGTGACTTGCATGAGCCTACAACGTAGACTCTATGTTGGTTATACTTCACCCTAATTAATGGATATCTAGACCCAATGACAGGAGATATATTCATTGTTCGTTTTTGCTGATTGTCATCTTGATGAGATAGTCTTCTCGCCATTAGGGGGAGATAAGAGAGTTCCTGAAGAACAATCCGTTCCTGAAGAACGGCGAGAATTAATCTGGAATACTTCCACTCAATCTCATCTAGATTTATGTACTTCACAATGTGAGAATGAAGTACGGAGAATTGTGCACTTAATTACAAATGAATTCCCTGATGCTTTTAATGATGCAGCAAAAGTGACTAGGTCACATGTATCGGCTATGAATACACAAGCACGAATTAATGTCCTTGTAGGACAAGTACGAATTAGTGTTCCTGAAGAACAAAGTCCAAATATGACAACAAATGAATCTACACATGCCAGAAGCATGGTAGACTTATAGGTTTCAAGGACTCAGCTCCCCAGAAGAGGAGAAATGAGCAATCATATCCCAATCATACTCCAGAAGAGGTATACTCCCGAAGAGTTTATGATAAAATCCACTCTCTCCAAATTTCCTGAAGAAATTAATGTCCCGGAAGAGACATGAGTCCCAGAAGAGACTCTGGAAACCCCTGAAGAGGCAATGGGTACCCAATAAATAAAGAGATCTCTATACTTTATAATTATTCAAGAGAGAGATGTGATAGAAATGAAATTATCATCGATGACGCATTTGCATATGCGGTAGCTACTCAAATATCAAGGGAAATTAAGAATGTTGTTTGGGATATAAAACTACGTTCTATAAATGAATGTCGACAAAGAAGATATTGGCCAAAATAAAGAGATACCATTAAGGAATTACAATCTTTAAATAGACGTGGTATATATGAACCTATAGTACAAACCCCAAACGGTGTTAACCCTGTAGGTTACAAATGGGTGTTTGTAAGGAAAATGAACGAAAGGCAAACTTGTGATATAAGGTTTCCTGTAGAAACTTGGGATTGAAAACATACACAGTTATATATATGAAAATCCCAGAAGGATTTGCTTTGCCTGAAGCAAAGTAAGAGAGTACGTACTCAATATAAGTAAGACGTTCATTGTATAGCCTGAAGAATATGGTACAATCGTCTTAGTGAATGTTTATATAAGGAAGAGTATGAAAACAATCTCATTTGCCTGTTCCTGTTTATACAATCCTTAAATGGATTTATAATAGTAGAAGTTTATGTTATTTACATAAATAACATAAATCTAATCGAGACTCCAGAAGAGCTCGAGAAAACTATTGACTATTTTATCTCGGCCTGCAGATCGAGAGAAGTTCTAATAAGATTTTTATTCTTTATAAATATGCTTCCTATATATAGTTTTGCACCTAGCTTTGGATTGGTATTAAACAAATGTTATGATATTTATGTCTGTTTTATGGTTGAAGTCAAATTTTGTAGGATATATAGATTCAGGATATATCCCTGATTCTCATAAGGATCGATCATAGACATTTTATATGTTTCTTCATGTCAATATCATTATTTTTGATATTCTACTAAATTGACTATTGATTGCTACTTATTCTAACCATGCTGAGATTTTTAAGCCAGTGGGGAATGTGTATGGCAAAAATATTTAACTCAGCATAGATGTAGTTCTTGTCAATTACCTCTTAGTACAGGTACCTCGAGCATTATTTGCAAAGACAATGGGGCATGTATTCAACAGATTCAAGAATGATACATTAAAGATGACAAGACGAAACACATTATACCAAAGTTCTTCTTCACTCCTGAGCTTCAAAAGAATAACAAGATTAAAGTCAAGCAAGTTCGTTCAAGGAACAACCTGGCTGATCAGTTTACGAAGTTTTGTCAAAACTCAATATTTTAGAATTTGTATACGAGATTGACATGCTTAATTATGTACAAAGATGTTATCATCAGGGGGAGTAGTCATCAGGGGGAGGCATCCTGAAGTATGCTACCCAGGACATATGTGCGCTGTACTCTTTTTCCTTCTCTAGGTTTTGTCCCACTGAGTTTTCCTAGTTAAGGTTTTAACGAGGCAGCATTATGCACGTCCAACACCAAGTCAATGATCCTGTAGAACGTTGTACTCTTTTTCCTTCGCTTTGGTTTTTATCCCACTGGGTTTTTCCTTTGCAAGGTTTTAATGAGGCAACTGTCATTGAATGGTGGTCATCCAAGGGGGAGTGTTATAAGATATATTATCATATGTGGATGCCCACATTGGGACCCACATGAGATAAAGGGATTACTAAGAATTAGGGTTTTCCTTATTAGGTTGCTTGGGGAGGAAGCAATCTTATTCTATAAATAAGATCCTCCTCCTCCCATTATGTACACACAGAAATCTCATCAATAAGAGCGCTCTCTCTCTCCCTCCCTCTACTCTTCAGTTTTTCTACTCTAACAAACTATACAAATCTTTAGTAAGAAATCCCTATTTCAAGGGAAATGAGAATTCCTTAGATTTGTGAATTTCCCTCTTCTTACCAAACATGCTGATTTGAGAATTTCTCACGGCCCTTGAATTAAGGATTGCTCACTGAGGATATGAATATCTAAAGATTTTACAATGATGTTAATATATATTGATACATATGCCAGAGAAAAAACTTGGTTAAGTGCGTAAATCTATGAAAGTAAGGTTTTCTAAATCCGATGGGGTGAGTTTGGATCGAAAAATTCTTAAAATGAGTATCTCTATAGGTCTAAATCTGTTAAAATTTATAATTAGCAAATATAGATTTTCAACGATTTTTTAGAAAGCACACAATCTTAAATATTTGATTGCCAAACGCTAACTAAAATTTATCGAAACATGAAAAAGGGACATTACATAGCGTTTTACATCCATTTATCAATCCAACGAGGTGTAACAATCCCTACTCAGTGGGCCCATGCAATGTGAACGGCTTAGAAAAGCAATGATGGGTCTCACACCCATGGAAACTCCAATGATAAACATTGGCATACGATCATTTATATATGTCTAAACAACTTGGTATAAGTGTATGGATCATTGGGTACATATTTATGGGGCTCACCAGTTAGTTACAGTACTCTTCAATTGGCATGCATTTATACCAACTTGGACACATGAATGGCATGGAGAATGCAATGCAGGGTTGAGAGGTGGACAACTTAAAGCAAGAGAAAATTTTATTTATTTATTTAGTTGTTACTATTTTTTTAAAGGCAGCTACTTCATCCGGACCACGTGCAATTTCGATGTCCTAATAAAAATAAATTTGGTCACCGTCCATCATGTATCTCTCTTCTAATTTCAGGTGTGAAAAACGTTTTTACAATGGAAAGGCAACATGATGATTGGTTGGAAGATTTTAAAATTGGTTATTATTAGATGGATTTGTGAAGGCTGCTATAGAATTATTAATAAACTACTCGCGGGTGCGTACATAAATAAAGTTTAGAGATGCTCTTTTTGATCATTCTAAATAGCCTCTTTTTAATGAAGTTTGATGTAAATTCAAAAATCACAACTAAGTTCGATAGTCCTAATACAAGTAAATCTTGTGCTAGTGGTAATCTAATTGATATTAACTAGGACACATTTGAAAGCAAAAGTTTGGAGCTTTGGTCATGTTTTGGCAATCAAGTTCTAAGGAATTCCTCTCTGGGATTTCACAAAATCATGAAAAATCTATGTGAGAAACCCTTATTCTACCAAAAATAGGAGGGATCCTCTATTTGTGAATTCCACATAGATTTGTTACATATTACCAAATGTGCTCACATGGGTGTACTTTTAGGGTCTGTTTGTTAATTTCCCCTCATTATAAAGTTAAAGTCATCTTTCATTTTACCACACAACAATCCAAAAAAATCAAATCAAAATACCATATTTCAAAAAAATTCTTTAACTTTTTTACACAAAAATTCATAAAGTTACTTTTTTTATCCCACTAACAAACAAAAAATATCTACTTTTAATACAAAAAGTGAAAAAATTTTATTCTCTTTTAACTAAAAAACAAAATCTAATCATTGGATTGATTTAACTCCTCTCATTTTTTCATCTTTTAAAATTACAATTCACCTCACTTTACCCTATCAGTTAAATTAACAAATGGGCCCTTAAGGATGAACTTAAACACCTCAGAGTTAAAAGGTATGACGTAAAATAATGTTTATTTTAAAAAGTAGAGTATAGCGTATCATTCACTGAAAAAGCGAGCCCTTAAACACTTGGGAGTAGTCCAAAAGTTCAATCAGTCCTTTTTTGTTTTAACAATAACTTACAGAAATCAACACACTCACGGTTGAGTGGTATTGACACCATATATAGTCTCACACACAAGCCCATAGATCGACCAGATCCTTAAGTGGAAAAATCACTCTTAGAGTAGTGGCCCAAAAGATCACATGCTATATCCCAAACTGCTCGAGAGTGAAATATTGTCTTTGGTCTAACACTGCTAGATGGTGGTGGACTTGGGAAGTCTTTGTTGGGTTGGGCACTACGTAAAATAAAATAAAAAACTTCTTGGGGGTGGTCATATGTGAAAAATACATTGAATTCTCAAAAGAATATAGTAGGTTTTCCATTTGTAAAAACTTTCTTGAGGGGGCTACCATTGTCACCCTTTGGTTTTGCCCCTACCTCTCAAATAGGATTAGACCTCACTATCAGATGAAATAGTGGAAAAATCATGATTAGTTTCATCAAGTTTTTATATTTTAATCACATGTGATTCACGTAATTAATAATCCTACTAGCACATGATTAACTCCATTAACTCCACTAACACAATAGATTCACATAGAAATTTTGGTAATGCTCCTTAATGAAGTTCACTTGTTAAACTTTGAGTTTCTAAAAATAAATGTCCTTCCTCTCTATAGGCTATAGCCAAGTTATACTTCAATATGAGCACTTTTGTTTCATGTAATTAAATAAACATTAATTGTAAGTCTTTTATGAACAAAAGTGTGATTTCGAAAATGGCCATCAAAATTATTTCCCTTCTAGTAGAAAATAAATCAAAGGATATAGGAAGATGAATACACAACCACCGACATAATAATTCAAATCCTGATAAAGTAAGGTTGCACTGCATCTTCATCTTATGGCATTTGGAGTTCAAATCCGAGCTCATTTGATAATAAATTCTTTTGTATTCAATATACATGCAAACAAACAGGCCCTAGGCATTAGACCAACTATATATATATGCTACAAAACTCCCAGAGCATTTTTCAAAAGAAAAAAAAAAGACCCATTTTCTAGCTTATGAGATTTTAACACGTGTCATCAACATCTCCTTAAAGTTAGCTATCCCTTATTTTTTGCTTTGCACTTGTTAGGTGACAAATTTTTATTGGACATGTTGAAAGGAGCATTAATTCTCCCTTTTTAAATGGAGAGTTTTTGAGAATTTCTCATATATAGTTATATATAACATCTATACCTTACCATCGGGTGATGGACACTTTTACATTTATAAATATTCATGTGTAAAAGTAAAAAAGCCATATATGGTCTTTTACAAAAAAGGATTATTCATGTTCAAATAATGATATCTATGTAGATGTCCCTCACCGTATAATGAGGGATGTATGAATCCTAACATTCCCCATACATATATATTATCTCTATTAGACCAACTATATAGACCTCTTAAAGTGAAATTTAGAAAAAGCCCATAAACCATGAGATATTTATTTAAAGAGGAAATCATTAAAAAAAATTCTTCTTAAAAATTTGCTAAACTAAAAAGACCCTCATAATTTCTTGATAACAATAAAGGCCCTCCCGCCAATCTTTACTTTTGTTTGAGCGACGGTTTCAGTTGAGCAGCTATATCGACACCAATCCCTCCTCTTTTTTTCTTTCCCTTCTCTCACCTCTTTCTCCATATCCCCCGCTTCATTGCACGCCTAAACCAACCCATCAAACCCTCTCTAGTAGGAACCAACTCATTAAACCAGGACCACCTGCATGATCCACCTCCATCAAACCTCCCAGTTGCCCTGGGCCTCTGCCAACCACGAGCCTGACCATCTTTTCCTTGTTCACTTCCACTTGCACGGTAGGCCCACCATCTCCATCCATCTCCGGCACACCGACTCATCCCAGACTCCCTTTAAGGAAAAAACTCTCATCACTGTCCTCCCAATCACACTCCACTAGCCAAATGCCCATCTTCCCATTACCAATAAACACTAGACACCCTCATCCTTCACCATCATCTTCTCTCTCAAATCTTAACCAAATCAGAACCCACCTATACCCATCCATCCCTAGCAACTGAAAGCCGAATCAGCCGCATACCCCACCTGTATCTCTCTAATCCTCACAACCCACTTGACCCACCCATACAACAATCTTTATCTTCTCTCTCAAATCCTTGCTCAAGTAAAAGTAAAAATTGGTTAGAAGGCTTTTACTATTCCAAAAAAATTCGGAGAAACTTTTTAGTGTACCAAACATATAAAGTGATTTTTTGGGTAATTTGTCGTTGTAGAAAACAGTTTTATTGCATAAGCTCCAGTGAAAAAGAATGACAAAAAATTCCTGGATTCTTGCCTTTTAGCAATACCACGTGACTCCCGTTTCCCAATGTTAAAGATGGAAAGCAGCCCTCACTTGCACTTGCTGACTATGTCTCCACCCCCATTTTTTTATGACCGTCTTCACTTCCACCTAGGACTTTTTTCAATTTGGTTTTATCACAGTTTCTAAAATCTCTTCAGAAAAAGAGATTCCAAGAATCCAGATAACTTTTTGAGTAGGCGTGCCAGTGGGGCCCAGCTATCAGAGACTGGTCTCTACCGTACTTAAAAGGCCAGGGGGATATTCGTCCATCTACTATTGATGGGTCGATTCACTCCAAAAGATAGCCTCAAAAGATTCGAATCCCACATTCCCTGGAACCCTCTGTTACTCCATGCCACAAATCCACCATGGGGCATCTCTGATCACATTTCACTTTAATTGCAGAATGGGTGATCATGTGTTTTGGTTATCATCAATTTGACGACACTGGACCCATTACAGGTGTGTTTGCTTGGTGGGTAGAGTTAAATGGAGTATAATAAAATATTTAAAATTTATTTATTTTTTAAAAAAATTAATTTTTTAAAAAAATTAAAAGTCATCAGTAAAATACAAAAGAATTTCTATATTTTATGCAGAAAGTTAAAAATTTTTTATTAAATAATAAAAAATAAAAAGTTATCATAATTCCATCATATATATATATTATTTTAAATTTATTGTACTGTACTTTACTCTAACACACGGTGCTAAAAGAGCAGTGAAATAATTTTGAATGGCTTTAAGTTTACGGATGGCTCCTAGTTCACAATTTACAAAGATTTACTGCCCATTGAGAATCCGTAGAGTTTCGGAATCCGGAGGGACGGACAGAAGTGGAACGTGGGGGAGTGGCGAGTGCTGAGCACAACTTTTTAATTAAGTCCAATCTATAGAAGTTTGAGGTCCGCAAACCTCTATAAATGGTGGTGGATGAAGCATCTGCAGGCATTGTATTAAAAAAGAGAGGAGAGGAGAGGAGAGGAGAGGATGGGGAGTTGGGCCATAGCAGTGCATGGAGGGGCAGGTGTGGACCCAAATCTACCCCTTGAGCGCCAAGAAGAGGCCAAGAAACTCCTTAACCGTTGCCTTCTTTTGGGCATCTCTGCCCTTCGCTCCTCTCTCCCTGCTATTGATGTGATTGAACTAGTTGTATGTTTCTTCTTCTCCTTATCACCCTGTCCTCTTCTATCGTATCTTTTCTTGTGGTCATAATAATCATAATGATAAAGTCTTCTCCTAATTATGTTAGCTCTAGCCTCATTTTCCTCATCCTGAACCTTGACTCCTTGGGACTTTAACCTCAGCAATACTCGGTTAATAACTGGGCTACTTTTTGTTTTTTTTGGATGGGGTCTTTTTTGGTGCATACGTTTATTATAGATTTTTTATGCACATTTTTTTGTGGAGCCTATTGTGGACCCCATCAAAAGATGAGACTGGGGAGTTGAAATGATCTATGTGAAAATACCCTCCATATCAAATTTGGTCTGAACCACATATTCCTAACTCCTTCATCCATAACTCAGAAATTTATTCCTTTTGTATTGGTGTATAGTCAATCTAACGGTCCAATAAATTCAGATTTGACCGAAAGTTGGGGTCCTATGTGTTGCAAGGTTTAGATTGAGTGATAGATGAGCCCCACTTAGAGTTTTCATGAAAAAAAATGGTGAGGGACGGATGCGGAGGAAGATTTTCCCCCATTTTAATCCTATCATTTACCATTTTTTTTAATTTTTAAATCTAGCTACCATTCATTTTGTTTGCAGTCTCTAGTTCATTGTATTAGCTTTACAAGCCTCGTTGATGGGTGGCTGCACATCTTGACCATTTGTGTACTTGTTTTGATGATTCTTATATAGAAACTTAAGGAAAAGTTCATGAACCTTATTCAGAATGTTCAAGTTGCTCAGTCTCTCTGTTGGAAATTCGCAGAAGGCGGCTTAACGCTTTCCCCCATTGTTTCAAGTGGCCACTGCCATTTTATGGTTCTACGCAGACAGTACAGGAATCTTAAATAAAACACTAATGAGGCAGTTCTCTGGTTTTTCAGGTACGGGAACTGGAGACTGACCCACTTTTCAACTCTGGCCGTGGATCTGCTCTTTGTGAGAAAGGGACGGTCGAGATGGAAGCTAGCATCATGGATGGGCCCAGGAGGAGATGTGGGGCTGTCTCAGGACTGACTACTGTGAAGAATCCCATCTCTCTCGCTCGTCTTGTCATGGAAAAATCTCCCCATTCCTATCTCGCATTTGAAGGTGCCGAGGAATTCGCTAGAAAACAGGTAATCTTCTGTCAAATCTACTACTTCTCATAGATGGATGGTGTGTCCCACCCTCTGTCATGTGGAGAGCTGGCATACTTAGATCTTAGCCACTAAATTGCCGACCATACAGGCATGATCAGATGGCTAGGATCGACCTGCCACTGACTTCTTGAACCTTTTGTCTTTTGAATTCAAAAAAAAAAAAAAGAAGGCTTTCTTGGTAGTGATGTATGTGCTCTCTGACCCCTGGTGCAGGGAGTGGAGTTGGTGGATAACGAATATTTTGTCACTGAGGAAAACGCGGGAATGTTGAAGCTGGCGAAAGAGGCGAATGCCATCGTGGTATGTTGAACTCTCTTCAACCTTTTTATTATATTCTTCTAATTCTCTGCCATTTATTATGTGCCTATCTTTACTGATTTGGGGCCCACTTTGCTTGATCAAAGCTATGAATATCCAGCAGCCCCATGACTTATGAGAGTAATGTGAAATTAGTTGAACTATGTTTTTTATTACATTAATAATCATACAAGACCTAATATCCACCCCCATACCTCGAATTAAGAATACCATGTTCGTAAACTTATCTCAGCACACGGTTTTCTTGATGCTTCAAACTTGACAGAGATGTGACAAAATGATTTTGAAGTTTAGCTTTAAGTTTGAATATGTTTAGATCTTATGTTCATGCAGGCCATCGTCTTTAACTTTCATCGTATATCTATTTTGTTGAAATTCTTTCATCGTATTTCTATTTTGTTGAAATTAAATCTCTCTCTCTCTCTCTCTCTCTCTCTCGTGAGTGCATAAAAAATGAGAAAATCTCTCATCCTTAGAACATAATAATGGTAAGGGCGAGTTTGGTTAATTGTATGCCATTGGAGCATTTGGAGAATTTCAAATTATTTACCCCACAAAGATGAATTCCAAAATGTTAATGACAAAAGAGCATTTTAAAATTCAGAATTATGAGAATTTAATTGACCAAAAGTGACTCTCCATTTAGCCGGCCAAACAAATTCTCGCGATCTGGATCAAATAAAGAAGGGATCAAAAATACCCTCAATCAAAGAGGCCTTATTAACTCTAGAGGGGTTAGTATTAGAAATTTTTTTGAGTCCATCAAAATATAAATCTTATAGAGAGTTCTACTTAATCTTGAAACCCAAACTAACGAACTTAGCTACCATAATTTATCACTATGCTTAATTTCACTCAAAGTGGAGTTTGCCTGCCATGAAATCGGTCAACTGTAAAATCATTTTTTAACTCGTTTTGTTTGTATTATTTTAAATATGTATTCAGACATGATCATGATATCCAAAATCTAGCAAAGTTTATGTCAATGATTTTGAGCCCTTGTTCCAAAGGCCACCTCAAAAGAAGCCATTCTTTTTTGGTAGGGCCTTGAAAGATTCTCTGGGTTAGCATAGATGCGTAACGCTAAATGGAAAGCAATATGGTACAGTACAAAGTTCAAGAAGCCCTTGTTCATGTGCCACAGAAAAGTACAATGGCTTTATAAAAATTACAATAATGTTAGTCACATTTTTCATCTCACAATTCATCTCACAATTGTCTTATGTGGCAGGCTTAATTAATTTGTATCTCTTTTAACATTGTAGAGATAAGGCGGGGGAAAACTACCACATAAGATGGTTATGAGCTGGAGAGTGTGGCTAACATTATTATAAAAATTAATACAAAACCAGCAAAAGCTAAGATACGAATGGCCACTTGTAGCCTGTAAGATCTTCTTCAGTTCATTGGCCAAAAGATGCTAAGAGGGATGCTGATTGGCCAAAGAGCATTGAAACAATGGGCATGGATTCTCCGCAATTTACGCACCCTAAAATAGGACACAAGAGAGTTGTCGCAGTCCATGGCCCATTTGCCAGTTGCTCTGATTTTATCTTCTTATTTGTATTTTTATTGTTAGCTAGTTTGGACAACCGGCCTGAAGTTATATTTTAAACTTAAAAGATTCCTGAGATTCTTCTCTTTCCCTTCGGCCATATGCAAGAAATTAAGGTGCCAACACCTTTCAGCTGAGTGTGTTTGCCATCTACAAAGCTCTACTTTATACTATCCTATCTTGAGCACCTCACAATATTTTATAAATCTTAGCTTTTGCTAGATAACTGATCCGTAGACCAAAGTAGGGCCAACAAGCCCACAAACATTACAATAAACGTTGCATGTGTTTCTTGTTTTAAGGATCCGCGTGTATAACAAGAGGATTTTGAGGTCCTCCAACTTCCATTTTCCACAAAAGAGATCACTATGTAATTCTTACTAGTAACATTGAAAATAAAAAACCTCTTTATTGAAGAAAATTATTTTATTTTTTTCTTTTCGCATCTCAAAACTAATGTTCCAAACAATAGAAGAGAGGGTTGCGTAAAAATTGTGAATGACTTTTCTATTTATTATGAAATCCTCTCCATGCATAATTTCATTTTAGAGTTAATCGGTGATGAAATTAATTATTAATTAAATAAATTGTTTTTTACGTTGTCCATATAATTGCTTTTGGTACTATCAGCATTTGGGCCTAATTTTTCGATTGTCCTCCCCGTACACTCGCTTTTGCTGTTATAAAATTATTTAATGAGTTTTCCACCCCTTATCAGCATTCTACTTAATCAAAGCAAAAGTGAACACGATCTAATGACTCAGACATATACTAGTTTACATGCATGCACGCACGCGGGCCCTCTTATTTGTTGCCATCATATCTTCTCTCTTTTTCTCCAAAGATTTTGTCTCTCATAGCAGCACATAAGCTCTTCCGGAAATTGCTAATAATCACGTGCTGCTTGTTTGTTTCTCATCGAGGGTGGTCTCTGTGGCCTGACTCATCTGACCCACCTATTTTCATTTCTAACCATATACTTGCATGTTTATGAACATTACCATTTTTTAATTGCAATGATATGTCTCCATCAATATGAAGTTTTTGAAGAAACAACACTAATGTGTTCCAACTTCCTAATGAAATTCCTTCTGTTTGCTACAGTTTGATTACAGGGTCCCAACAAACACGTGCAGTGCAGGGGCCATGGCCTCCACCGAGATCCCCTTGCAGATGAACGGCCTCCCCATCAGCGTCTACAATCAAGAGACTGTCGGGTGTGTTGTGGTCGATAGTCAGGGCCGATGTGCAGCAGCCACCTCCACAGGCGGTCTCATGAACAAGATGAGTGGCCGCATTGGTGACTCACCCTTAATCGGAGCTGGGACCTACGCATGCGACCTCTGCGCCATCTCATGCACCGGAGAAGGGGAAGCGATCATCCGTGCGACATTGGCCAGAGATGTTGCAGCTGTGATGGAGTATAAGGGATTGTCCCTCCAAGGTGCTGTGGATTATGTTATCAAAGAGAGGCTGGATGAAGGCAAGGCTGGCCTCATTGCTGTCTCCAAGGATGGGAAGGTGGCTTATGGGTTTAACACTACTGGAATGTTTAGGGGCTGTGCTACTGAGGATGGGTTTATGGAGGTGGGCATATGGGAGTAGTTTGATGGAAGTGCAAATAAAAGGACGTTGACAAGAACCAACATCATAGTGGAAAGTGCTTTCCGTTGCAACCTTGAGGTTCTGGGTTCAATTAGGTTCAAGTCACGCCACCTATTATCAGCTATGGATAAGACAGATTTGTATGACAACTTAGGTGTTGTTTGTTTATTTGTGATATGTAGTGATATATTGGCCTTATTTTAATTTTGTGCTTGTGACGTGTAAGACCAAGCAACAACGAACCATATTCTGTATAAGTGATATACCATAAGGAACTGTTGTGGGGACCTGGAATAGTGGCTAGGGCCTAAGCCAGCCTGACATAGGTAACACCTGACAAGAGAACAGGCTGGCCATTGGCAAGAATTGGCCTGCTTGGCTCACCCCAGAACGGCAGCAACTATTCCTTCCTGTGGGGTTAAGTGCTTGGACCCTCTAGGTTGTCGGTTGTAAAGATCCGCTTAAATGCACTAAAGAAAAAGCGAGGCAAAGATCAGGATGGGTTTTGGATGTGAAGTAAGGACGTGCAGTATTAGGACACTCAAATGACCCTACCTTTTAATTTTAGGTCAGCAAAGATTAATGCTTATACGTTATATGAACTAAATCTGATAGAATCAATGGTGACTGATAGTAATACTAGGACCGGTGCCATTTCAGGGTACGTAGATGATGAATTGTAGATGTGCTATGTGTGTGGGGGAGAGAGGGACCAAGAAGTGGAGCAATTTGTTGTCGGCAAAAGCAACTCCATAGTCAGTTGGAGCTAAATCTCTAGTGTGGGTGGGATCTTATAAGTGCCTGGTCTGGGGGCACTAGCTAGGGAACAGGAGGTGGCCATTCTCCAAACTCCAAAGTACTTTTTCACAAATATAGTGGCTCAATTCCTTCCGAAAATTTCATGATTCCCGTTCCAAGAATGCTGGGAATGGTTGACATTTTTTTTGTCTGGTGTAATGGATTTTATGTGTGGACTTAAAACGTCAAAGATTAAAGGTTGCAATCTAAGGTGAATATCAACTTTCTTCTTTGCACTATGAAACTCGTTTTCATAAAGAGTCCCAAATTAAATAATAGCTAGAAGTGCAATATCTTTGTTGTTTTCCCCTCCCAAAAGAAGTGATCTACACACAAGCAAATATTTTCTCTTATAATGGTACAAACCCAAACTTTATTCTCATCGTTATATAAGCCCTCAAATTGATCATGCATTTTTTGTACCCATCTCACTTCATCTGATATTTTTACAGTATGAACAACGTGTTAAGTCTTAAACCAAAAAAACAGGATAAAAAGAACCGCCTTCTTTGAAAAGCGTGCTCGTCTTTAGTTCACAGAGAAGTCTTTTTGGAATCCCTGTCATCTTTCCAACAAGCTAAAGCATACATAGCTAGTGCAGGGCATGGAGACGAAAATTACTAGCGCTAAGCATGCAAACATTAGGGCCCATTTGTTTTGTTGGAACTGAACTTTTATGACTTTTTGAGTAATGCCTCCTTAACAATGGTTAAAAAAAAAGAGGGATTAAAGGCAAAATCCATAAAAAGCTATCAAATTGAGATGATTAATGATCCCTTACCCTGGAAATTAAAGTTAAAAAAAAAAAAAGGATCACGGCTCCAATTGAGTCCTTCATTTTATCCCTAACCCCTGGAACCTCCAAAAATTTGCACAAGTTTTGTCGCTGTTCCTTGTGAAAATTGTTCACAACAAACACTAAAAAAATCCTAAATAGTACTTGGCTAAAATCCTTATTATTATGAAATTTTAGAGTTCAATTTGAAGTAGGCAAATGTGCCATGAAGAACACAACAAAGTATAGATGGCCAAGACTTTTCAGTTGGTTGATCGACCACATTGTGCTTTCTAGACAAGATCTCTTGACATAGTGGAAGGACCTCAACCTTGTAGTTTTGGGTCCAATCATGTTATTGCGAAGGAAAAGAAAGCACTCATGGCCCCACTTGAATAGTTATGCAATCCATTTCATAGGAAGGGGTGGACCCAATGGTATCCACATGGGGGTGATCGCACCTACTGACCTTGGTCTATTTCTAAAACCATAAAGAAAATTCTTATTTAGCTTTAAAAATTCACAAATAAATCTTGCGTCCGCCCCCAAAATTCATATGAAAATTCAGTGTTTGTTTCCAAAACTGCAATTTCTTGTTTGGGTTTGCACCCTTCAATTGAAAATTTTAGGGTCCGTCAACGCACAGGACCCACTTGGATGCTTATTCAGTCCATCACATGGGTCCCACTAGGATGCTTTCCTATCATAAAGGGTCATCTCATTGGGGCCATCTCAAGGGTTAGGATGGATAAAAAGTTAACTTTACGAATAAAGGTCATGCAAAAAAATAATCTTTATCAAATTATCCTAGTCTTAATTTAACAATTTTAAACTTAAGTGATCTTTTAACCATAAACCTTTTTAAGATTCAATCTAATTGCGAGTAAAGATATAATGAGTATAAAACTAGGTATTGTTTCCGATCATAGGATGATAAGGGGTGAAAAAAGATGAATTAATAAAAAGGTGGGCCCAAGAGGGCCCCATGAGAAAATTCTCCTACTAAACGTTAGTAAATATTAGTACATTTTTGGGTATCACTTATGGGTTGGTTTGGTTTTGTGTTAAAACCCAATCCACGCTGAATTCTAAAAGAACCATCCCTAACATACCTAGCTTAAGGTGTGTTTGGTTCAGATTATTACCTGGGCTTTTTTGGCTTTTTGCTTTTAACAAGCTACAAAGCTATTAGAAGTTTGTTTGGATATCTCATTTTTAAATAGACGTTTTAGCCGGGCTTTTTTGGCTTTTTACTTTTAAAAAGCTAAAAAGCTATTAGAAGTTTGTTTGGATATCTCATTTTTAAATAAACTTTTCTAAAAGAAAAAGTTAAAATATAATTTCTAAAGAAGTTACTGAGGACCTACTTCGCTTTTACAAAGGGCTTTTTCACTTAAGCAGATAGCACAACAGAAAGAAACAAATAGCTCTTGAGGCTAGTGTAAACAAAAAAAATTTTACGTTTTGCAGGATGCTCCCCCACCTCTTATTTTCTTATCTATATCTTTCTGCCTTGCAAATTAGCAACTCTCTTCCTTTCATGCAATACAGGAGAAAGAAAAATCAAGGCTCTTTTTATTCGACAATTGTCATTGTTTCTTTACCTTCTCTCTAATTCTCTTGTTCTCTTACTTTCTCTTGAGATCCTAATCATTACCTACGTTGTGGTTTTTCTAGCTATGAGTTTTCCTATTAATATTTCTTATGTTATATTAGGGCTCAAATTTAGGATTCCCTTGTAGCGTGATGCATTGATTCCTTCCAACTAATTTGTTTGCATGTATTTTGTGATGAATGGCTGGATGTGTTCATGTCCTTTTTTATTCTTCTCTTATTGAAGACTAGGGAAGAAAGGGAGATGTGAAGACAGTAGCACCGTAGCAGGTTTGGGTGCACAGAACTCAATCATCGGGTCCGCATGATGATAATTTGAACTATTTATATTGAATCCCATCATGTTCAATGGCATCTTGTCAAATTTAAGCCCTAAATGAATGGTCCTACCATTAGATTGAGATTGACCGGTTCTTCTTTGGCTTGAGTTCAAAAACTTTATACATACATCACTGGAACTCTACCATGGGGCCCCATAATGATAATACAAACCATTGATCCTGAATCGTATTCCCTCAAAACATATATCCACATATCTTACTTCGATAGGAGTCGGTTGTACCATCAAATTGTGCTAAATCATGTTTTCAGCATGCACTTGATCTGAGGTGTGACCCACTTTTATTGAACAAAAATTGAAGGATATACCACTAGAGGGTGTGGGCCCAACAGTGGATTGCCATGCATCCAGACGCTAGAGACGATCCTGCCTCTGTGAATGGATGTACAAAAAAATTGCCCAAGAGAAATTAATAACCTAAGCATATAGGGATCGCCCAATATTTATTCTCTATGGATCATCCATGTGGGACTGTCTCTCTTTATTTTTTTCAATAAAATTTCATTTAATTTTATTTATTTTTATATTATAATATTTGCTTTCTGCATGTCGAACCAAACAACCTTATAATGCTTTTATTGCTAGAAAGTAAATGCAAAAATTGATCCAATCAAATGTTATTTTATTTTAAAAAGCTACTTTGAAAAAGTAGATTTTTAGAAGCTATTTTTATAAAAGCATGTTTGAATTTTAATAAGCTAAACCAGACACATCCTTAACCTGACTTGACTGGATCACTTGAATTCTAAGAGTGCATACAGAAACCCATCAAACCAAACTTAACCCAATGGGACCACTATTTTTTTTAATTTTCTAAAATAAACCCAATTAGAACCTGACCTTTATATAACTCAGGTTTCGATCTTCCGACTTGACCTTTACCGGAGCTAAAAATGCTCAAACCCAATGGGGTTAGTTGGATTCGGTGGTCAAGTGCCAGGTCGGTCGGACCTCTGCTTCTCCATTCTCATGGATCTTTAAAAGGATAAGAATGGATCCCCAAATGCCCGAATACGTGAGTCCAAATTGAAACTTAGAAAACCAAAAAAAAAAAAAAAAAGAAGATTGGGTCTAATACTTGGATCCATTTTTATACTGGTCCAAGATTGGGTCAATGCATTTCATACCGGAGACTTGTACACCCGATCACACAGCAATTATTACATGCTATACACATATGTATATGATAAGTATGTAAATGTAAAATATCAGTATGAAAATATTTAGGCCTCAATCAGGGCCAGGTACTGACCGTATATTCTGATTTGGGACCAGCTTGAGACTTTTAATTTAAATTCATGGAACGGGTCCAAGCAACCTGGGTCTTATCCGGTAATAGGCTTGGGTGAAGATCTTGCTCGCAGTTCTGTTTTGGGTCCAAGTACAGTACACACCAGGCCCATCTTCTTTTCCAGATCTTAATTAATGAAGCCAAATACAATCCCCTGTAATAACTAAATCATCAAAACACATGTCAAGAGAAAGATGAGTCAAGAGGCACTAACGTAGAGCAAGTCATGTGTTTGTGATGTGAAGGATTACAGATAAAGTCCATAAGGTAAGGTCGTGCAAGGCAAAATTTTTGTTTTTTTGGCAGAAAAAGAAGTCTTATTTGTGCTTTAATTCGTGCATTGCTTAGTTAGCGGCTGAGGGCTTGTTTGGTAGGTCTAGTCTTATTTTTATAGACCATCTAAAATAGAGCTATTAAAAAAAGAGCTATAAAAAAAAGATGCTAGATTTAAAATATGTGTTTGGCAATGAAAGCATCTATTTTAAATAGACCATTTTAAATCAATAGTTGAAAATTTTTCACAAATATATTGAGATCTAGTAGGTATTAAGCCTTGAAATTTTACTTCATAACCACGTTTGGCCTCCCAAAGAGATCTAACGGTTTCGATTTTGTGATTGAGGCCCCCAATTTTTTTAAAAAAATATTTAATAATTCACGTTTTTACATAAATATCTCAAGTTTGGTGATGATCCAACGGCTGAAATTTGGTCTCATAATGGTCATTGACCTTCTACACATTTTCAATGGTTTGGATTGTTATTTACTGTCCCAGAAATAATAATAAAAAATAAAAAAAGGGGCTGCCTGTGGACTAGTATAAATTCAGCATATTAAATTCAATGGTTGAAAGTTTTTTACAAATATCTTGAGATCCACAAGGAATCAATCCTTGAAAATTGACCCCATAGCCGTTTTTAGTCTTCCCAACATTTCCAATGGTTTGGATCTTGTGTTTGGGCCCCACAAAATTCAAAAAATAGTATCCAATGGCTCACGCTTTTTTGCACATATCTCGAGATTCAGGATGAATTAACGGCTGAAATTTGGATGGGTGGCCGTAATTGATCATGTGAACATTTTCAACGGTTTGGATGTAGATTTAGGGGCTCGGATTTCTAGAAAAATCGCAAAAACCGTACTGGGCGTGATCCCTCATTTTCACTGTAGCTGGGCGCCTCTTTTTTTTTCCCTCTGATTTGGAGATGCATCACAACCCCTCCTCTTCAAAATAGAGCTTTTACCTCTTATTGTCTAAATTAAATAGAGCTAAAAATGCATGCCAAACGCCTCTATTTTTCTAACTCTATAAATTTTAGACATTTAGACATTTAGAGCCTAAATTTTAGACTTGCCAAACGCCTCCTGAGTATGACTCCACGAAGCTTGAAATCTAGTGGCGCATTTCTCATTTTGCATTATTCCATGGTGTTACACAAACAATCCCAAAATATGAAAGATTATCACGAAATATGACACTACCAACCCATGGTAGGGCGCGTTAGTAGGAACTTGAATTTATAGGCTATTTTGAAAATTTTTTTATTTTTTTATAAAATTCCTTTTTTATTTCTATCTCTTAGAATGATCCTTCACAGAAATTAACTTTACAAGTTAATTATCCAATTTAAATAGAGAAAAATTATTTAATCATAGTTTGAAAGCTAGATATTTGTACTGATAAAAAAAAATCCGAATCATTTTTATTGGCCTAAGCTTGAAACAGCACCATACCACCGGTCCCATACCCAGGTGGGGCCAAGGTGGATATCACAACTGCAGTTTCAAAAAGAAATAGATCAATACGTTGAAACTCTCACCGAAATGCGTCGATATGTCCGAGTGGTTAAGGAGACAGACTCGAAATCTGTTGGGCTTTGCCTGCGCAGGTTCGAATCCTGCTGTCGACGACATTATACAATTTTTTTTTATTTTTTTCACCTCCTGCATGAGAGTCAGAGGAAATTGCATAAAAGCACCCAGTTTCATTTGCAATTTACAACAACATACCCCCTCCCTCGTCTTGTTTTTAGGTGCTTTAAAGACAAAACGCAACCGGTCCTATGTTTGCTGTGATTTTGTGTATCAAATCATTGGAATTGGAATTGGAATTGGAATTGGATTGCGTGGTGAAAATGGCAGAAGAGAAGAAGAAGGGCAGGCCTTTTCCACCACCGTACGATCTGAATGCGAAATGGGACGCTTGCATGGATCTCACCCTCCGTCGCTTCGCCTATTCCTCTTTGGCTGGTGCTTTTGGTGGTCTCCTTTTCTTCAGTCAGTTCTCACTCTCCCAATCTCCTAATCACTTTCAATGCTTTGCTTCTTCAACCCCCATCTTCTTCTTTTTCTTCAGATTTCACAAACCCTAGCTTGCATTCCCTTTAATCTCATAAGAAAAGAAAGAAAAACAAGGGATCTACTGATTAATGCTTTTTTTGATGCTGGCCATTTGAATATGAAAGGAATATTTTATTGGAGAAGATTGATAATTGTCTTGTTTAAGATAAGGGTTTGATTGGGCTTGCTTTCATGTTTATGTTTATTATTATTTTTATTATTCATTTGAAAGGCTTGGAATTTTTGATATTGTGTTCTCAAGGGAAAATTGTTGTGTTACTTGAATGGTGATGGGTGAAACTATGAGGTTTTTTTAATTTTTTAATTTTAGTTTTTATTTTTAGAGTGTATAGAAAGAAAGAAAGAAAGAAAAAATAATGATTTATGGAGAAGTGAAACATTTCCATGTTTACCCATTAGGCTGGATTATTTAGTAGAATATATTTTAAGTGCACAAGAGAATAGTCTTATTTATGAATTTTGTTGAGATATATAACTAGTTGGCTATTGGCATAATCCTTCTTTTGTTAAAGTTTCCTTGGTGTTACACAGGTCATGAGAGTGGTCATCATCGGTGAGAATTTACTTACTGAAATTTGGATATAGTTCAAGCAAGTTTGCGCTTGTGGGGGCTTACCTCTTGTCATCGAAATTGGAATGCTATTGGATCTCAACCTCCATCATATAATAGGCAATGGGGTGAGAGGCTCTTGGATTATGCCATGCCATTGGGTGTGGTTAATCACATCCTATAAGCTGGTTTAGTTTCATGCTGCTAGGAGTGGAAATTCCTAAGCCAACCCACCAACCCAACATGCACTTAATTTGCTAACTTAGGGTTTAGGTTGACATTTCCATTGGGTTAAGCCCCTTAACCTGATGGGAACTCAACTTGGTAAGAGTTTGAACTGACCCATTAACATCCAGCTTGTGTTTTATGGGCATCTTCAACCTGATTAGTAAATTGGTTGAGTTTCTATTGAGACTGTCTTTGTTGCCCATTGTGGTTAACCTGACCAAACCTGATGAGCTTGGCTGACCTATTACCCATCACGTAATTGGAGATTTCAGATCCAATGGTTTGTTGTCCTCAGTTATGAGCCCCATGTTACATATTTGATTTGTTCTTTTCAAGGTTCCAGTGCGTTTTAATTTATTAAATCATTCCATCTAATCATCATCGTTGTCGTCGTTGCTGTTTTGTTTTATGGTTTGAGTTTGGTATTTGCAACTTATATATGATACCCAGATACGGACATGGGTACGGATACGGACACGGGGAACGAGGGTTTGATACGCCGACTTGAAAATTTTAGGATACGGATACGGATACGGGTATGGGTACAGGTACGGGTACGCGTACGGCATTTCAAAAAATATATACATATAAATATTTATCGTAGTGCTCATATATTATGAGGCCCACTGTGTGGATCAAATTTTCAATGAGGTGGGCTTGACAAAATCTTAACATAGAAGAAAATAAAAGAAAAAAAAAAGTGGGCCAAGTGTCTTGGTTGGCCCAGTAGTTAAACATTAAAATAGAAAGAAATAAAAAAAGGCCCAACGGGCCCGTTCTCTTTAATAAACTGCAACGGGTTCTTTTGCCCCTTTTGCATCTCTAGAGCATCATCGAACGAAAAAGAAGAAAAAGAATAAATAAGAAGAAAAGGAGGCGTACATAGCACCTGAAGCTAGAAGCTCAAAGCAGCAATAGTAGCAAAAAGCAACACAATGGTCTATCACGTAGTTAAAGAAGCAACCCGTCAAAACAAAAGCAGTAGCCCCTGTCAGTTTAGTTATCTTCATCCTCACTGCTACCTTCACCTCCTCCTCTTCTCCTTCGTTTTTGCTTTCCTTTTGATCAAACTGAGAGTGGGCTTATTTAGGAGTAAATTGGTCAAAATGGACAAAATCTGTCGTAATTTGGGGTAAAAAATATTGCATAGCCGTATCCTAAAATTGAGGGCCGTATCCAAGCCATATCTTGCTGTATCCTGTACCCGTATCCGTATCGTATCGTATCGGTACTGATACTACAGGGCATTTGGAGTATCCGGGTATCATAGCTTATAAGATGATATCAATGTTCTATCTCTTATCATCCACGGATTGTAAATGGGAAGCGTATTACAAGGGGCCAATATGAAATGGATGTTAGGATTCCTTCCCACGATTTGTGGATGTTTTGACAAAGGTGCACTTCATACACTGACAGTCTGTGGGTAGTGACGTTTCCCTTCATTATGAAGTCAGTGTACTCAAATTTCTCTGCTACCTAGTGACTTATCATAAACTGGACTTGGATCCTTTTCTGAGTCACATGCACCATTCATTGCATTAAAGTACCAGTTTTTAATGATTAATACTTTGATGCGATGAAATCAATACCAGTCTTGGTTTGAACATGCTGATTTTCTGTGCCATCTCTAATTCTGCAACACCTTCCCATCTGCTGTTGGTAAAGCCTTATGCCATGGTTTGTTGGGGGTCATTGAATAAAATAATCATGAACAGAACTGAAGAGGAGCAGGATGGGAGTAGTGTATGATTGTCCTTTTTTAAAAATTTTTTAAATTGGTCAAACTTAATTTTACTAACTGAAACCAACAAGATGCCACCGACAAACTGATTGCTAAGGAAGAGGCTGAGATGACCACTCCAACACAACAAAAAAACAACGTTAACAACACCCCTTGAAACAGAAATCAGAAGAACCAAATGTTTAAAGCCAGCACACAGCTAAGGAATCATATCACCAAACAGAGGTGATTGTTTATTCCCTGTTTTGCTTGATTGTCATCGTCGGCATGTCTCAAGGAATATCATCCGATTTCATAAGATGCATTATTCAAACACTGCCATTAAAAGCAGTGATTTCTGAAAGTCTTGTGATATTTTTAATTTGCCCCTAAGTGTCGCTTCTAACTCTCTCTTGCATTACACTTTCTACTGATGTCAGCATGCCTCTTCCCTTGTTCCTTCTTTTTTATACCGCCCTGCTTTCTTCCACTCCACGTGCTTCTTCTGATTCTCTTTCGACATCAATACCTATTCTCACTTCACTTGCCAAAAAATAGCAGTTGGTGTGATGATTTGTAGTAGTTGCCAGACAGTTTGAAGCTTAATTTTGTCAATTGGAGCCACACATCTTAAAATCTGACCATCAAATGATCACCCTTGAAAATGATTATCTCTTCTTTGGTTTAGTGGTTTAAGTTGTCCCTGGGAAGGTATTGGTTGGGGTTGAATAGTGTTGGATTTATATCTTGTATTCCGGGTTCACCGGATTGGCCCATACGTTTAGTCTTGGACTGGGCTTAGGGTCATGGGTATTTTGCTCTTTGTATCGGACTTTCTTAGGGGCTAAAAAAGATAGAGTTATATATATGATGTAACCTATAACTTTAGATCAAAAGCAGAAGAGTGCAGTAAAAGAGTGGAGTTCTCTTTTGGCCGTGGATGTAGGTACATCGCCAAACCACGTAAATCTCTCATGTGTTCTCTTGTGTGCTTGTCTCTTTTCTTGTGTGTGCCTGTTTGTCGATCGCCAGTTATGCGTTTCTGCACGTGCACAACAAATAGGACAGTGGAACTGGAACTGATACAAATATTGAAACCCAAGGCAAAGCTTGATGAGCTCTAAGAAATTAACACCCAAGATTGAGGATAGTAGGATATCCAAAGTGTTAGTGGGCCTAGCAGGGAAAAACAAAAAAATAAAAAAATTGTGTGGGCCTAAAGTTGGAACTCAGAGAAAAAATTGAGAGTAAATAACAGTTGTTCCAAAGAAATTGTCATGATTATGCCTGCTCTTCTGTCTTCCTTTTTAGTGGCAGCAATATCTGTTTTTCAAGAAAATTGTAATACCTGTAATCTATTTTTATTATTATCCTTGAAGTTCAGAAACTTGCTTTCAAAGTCTGATTTGCTTGTGTGCATCTTGAATGAAATATCTTGTGCATCTTGAGTGAAATATCTATATTTCACTTCTTGTTGGTTTGTGACTGGATATTATCTGTAACATATTGTAGGCAATATACTGGCTTTTCATTGCAAATTGATCCCTAGGCTTAGCTTTCTAACAGTAGAAAGGTGTTCTATTTCACATCCTATTGATTCTCAAATCATTGGTTCGTAAAGGACTCATATTTAATTATTTCTTTTTTAGAAAATGATATTTATTTAATTATTTCTGTCCAATCTTTGTCATGCAATTGCTTATAAAAAATATAAATAAAAGGTCATCATGCTATTGGTTTATCAATGCTTTTGATTTGCCATCTCAGGGAGTCCTGTGACACGATGGGCATCTGTTGCTTTTGGAGCTGGAGTGGGCATAGGAATGGCATATACCGAGTGCTCCTACATATTTGATGGGTCCACTCCAAAGTGGACACCACCAAGAGTTTCAACTGTTCCTCCTTCGCCTTCTAATCAGGTGAGGCTTGTAAGCATTCATGTGCTTTTGCGCCTGAGTAACACAATTCTATGGGTTAAAAAATGTTATTTCTCATTATGCTCTTAACATCTTGACAAATTTGACGGTTACACAATTTATTGAGATATCTCTGCTGAAGGCATCCTGCATGAATTTCTGCAAATTAGCATTTTATTTTCATATGCAACAAAAAATTCTACTGAGAAAGGAGAAATTTGTAGGGTGGGTTTGGGGATGTGGAGGAGCTAACCCACGGTTAAGAAAAGCAATATGACAAAAATAAACACTAAACAGGAAAGCATGAAGCTTAAGGGGAAAAGCAACTAAGGAAAACCTTCACTTAATCCTTGCTGCTCGAGGATTATAACTTAATTCTTTATTCACTTAATCCAAAAAGCAGCTAAGGAAAACCTTCTTCCTAAGAGCCATTTGAAATTCTTTTCATCAAGACTTAAGCCAAATGCAAATTAACTTAATGTCAACTGAAGCAATATCTTTCAACGTGCACCACACTTCCCTTGCCCACAGACATGCACATAAAAACTGGCATCTGGATTATAATTTCTGTCATCTGTACAAGCAGATGAAATTATGATTTTGACAAGCTTAACTGCATCTCATCTATTAAAGAAGAGTGATGAACATGTCATCCACTATCTTATCTTGCAAAATGCCAAGTAGACAAGTTCACATATCTGAGCTTTATTGTTGGGTCTCGCCCCTAGAGTCTTCTTTCAAGAAACTGTTGCTGTTTTATTTGCCAAGAATTAGAAAATACTTGAGAAGTGGGTTATCATCATTGAGAAAAGAATTGAATGAACACTCTAGTAGTTTATATGATAAATGTTATGGTAGAGATTCATGAATTAATGAAGAAATGATGTGGTAAATGTTTAAGACCACATTCAAGAGTGCTACTTACAGGAGAAATTTTGTTTGTTTGTTTGTTGTTTGTTTTTATTCAATTTATGACGGCAAACTTAAGGGAGAACTTGGAAAAGCAACAATTCTTGCTTCTTATATTGATATGTTAGATCTTTTTCAGGCTCTGGTGTTATTTAATTTTTGCATGTGCTTGCATTTTTTATATCAGCTGTCAAGCTGTAAGCTGCTGTTACTTAATGCTTCTGCCTTTAATCTGTGGTATAAGTGGACCTGAATTTTATGGATCTCTGAAGCTGCCTTTTAAGAGTATTAAACTGATACTGTCTTTTTGTTGTTTTGATGATATATTCTGCAACATCCATATGTTTTCTGATATCTATTTAACATGGACACATTGTGATCTCTCCCAACTCTGAAGCCACTTGGTCTGTATTAGTTAATTTAAATTTTGCTATTGGCAGTCGTAAGTGCAAAATATGTTGTCTTGCCTTTTATTACAAGCATTTTATATGGGGGGAGGAGTATTTTTCACCATTAATTCTCCTAACTATGAAATAGTACTTTTGTGCAAATTTCATTCAATTAGAATTATAAAAATTGAACGAATGCATATTGCCTGGTCTATAAAGTTGTCCCCACACTTGAAGTGATCTAAACTGTTGATAGGATGGGTGCAAATCGTGCCTCGTTAAAGTAAAATTCTAGCCCTCACTGTATGGCCTTTTTTTAACCTGTTGAAGTGGAGGCTGCTGTCTTCTGTCTTTAGCATGCATATTCTGGTCTCCAACTGGAGAGTTAGGAGCTCCCATCTTGGGCAGCCCATGTATATAGGTTATCAACAGTGGCTGTGAGGCCAGGATATCAACAGCTGATCCATGGGCTAATCTAGTAAAAACTACGAAACATGGATGTAATGTGCTTTGCTTTGGATCAAATTTTCGCAGTTCATCCCTGAGGCACTGAATGGTGGGATTCATACAGATCTAGAGATGAATGGTGATCGTGAATTATTGTCAACAATGCACTATCATCATCACCAGCCTCTATTTGAGTTTGGCGTTAAATGTCAACGATGGTTTTAAACCCTAACTGGTGGTTTATATGTAAACCAGTTTAGGAGTACAAGACAGTCCATCTGAAGCAGCAAGTTGTAGAAATTATATGCATTGACAAACTGTGATGAGCTAGCGCTATTGAACCTAGATTTAATTGATTTCTAATTTAGATGTGGAGAATTCTAATTTAGATGTGAAGAAAATCATTCTTTGCGTAGCACCACCTTTTTAATTGCAAACTATAGGAAGTTCTTCATATATCAAAACTATCGTGTTCCCAGACTGATAGGATATGCCTTTGATGATGGTCGTGATCACATCATCAAAGTCTCAACTAACCAGAGGCCATGCGACCCCCCAGACGAAATTGCACCTCCCATCCACCAGTTAGGAAATACAAAATTTTTCAGTCCTTTGACACTGCAGCTCTGGTTGGCGCTGCTTGTCCCTGCTGCTACTAATGTTTACATTCTATATGTTTCTTATGATGCTGAGCTCTTATTATGGCTTTCTTTTGTTTCCAGGATGAGCATGAGTAACCAAGAATGCTGCCGAAGGGAAACCAAATATGATGTCGGTTCCCAACTCTTACTTGAAATTTTGAAGTAGAGCATGTGTTGCTTTTTTATTTCTGGCTTTTCAACCCATGTAATACCATCTCTTAGAAATCACTGGTGTGTAGACTGCAGCTGATTTGATGAACTTTCCGATGATTTTATGTGATAAATTTTTCGAGTATGTACTTGGATTTTCATTTGCTCACCCTCCTGCTGTGGATTTTCAGTATTTTTTTTTAAAGTTTTTTGCTTGGTTGGCCCAATGGCACATAAGAAGTAAAGGGCTCCCACCTAGTTGGAGTGGGCGCCTTATCCACAAGGCCAGCCTTCCATTCCCCAGTATTTCTTATTTGCTCTGGACAGGTATCCTTACATTTAATAGCCCTGATTCTGACATTATCAGCTTCTTCACTCTTTACAAATTTTGGTAGCTAACGTGACACCCGCTGCAATGATGGAAAGTTGGGAACCTTCCAACATCGCTACAGGCTCTCTAGTTATTGTAACTCGACAACTGGAGTCCACATGGGAGAGTGGGACTGACTGAATTGATTTTGGGAGATTGCATTGATGAAATTGATGATGGGAATCGACAGCATTCCTCTTGGTGTAGACCCAAAACCCAAAGGTCGTTATCCTCAAAACTTTTTTTAAAATATAATTCCTAAAATTATATCTTTCAATTATGGAATAGTAAAAATAGTTCGTAGAGAGAAATGGAGGAAATGTTCTCAGAGAAACAAAATCAAGATCCTCTCAGAAACATGGGTAGAAAGGCAGCAAGAGAGCCTTGAAAACCTTGATCAAGAACCACTGTGAACTTTCAATTATTTCTTCACGTGCCTTAGGAAGAAGAGATATCTTGCATTCAACACGCCACCTCGCATAGTTTTACCTGATGCATGTCGATAGGAGAATTTGCATGTGCCTCTAGAAATTAGTTCTCAATTGATCAAAATTGAGTATCCCTCAGGCTCAGGGCCAAAGGCTCCTGAGCTGGGCAGGATACCTTGCATCGTCAAACAAACAAAAAAAAAAAAAGAAACTGGGCGTTGAGTTGAGCTCTGTTTTTGCCCAGTCATCTCCAGTAAAGACAAGTTGGAACAGGTTTTCTTAACCATGGTTTGTCTGCAGCAACAAAAGATGTACTGGGGCCTAACTTTGAAACTCATTGCTTAATAGACTGTGGCCCCAAACTTATAACTGAAAATGGGGACCACACCTGATGGGCCATAGTCAAAAGTTTGTGTTGACCGACAATTTCATCTAAGCATTTATTTTTCTTCCACAGATTGCATACGATTGCTCACTTCTTTCTGATTCTTCCAAAAATGAGCCTTGTTTAAGGCAGAGAAGACAAGCCACTCATGGTGTAGTAGCTATAAACTAGCCATGGCAGCACATGCACAAGTCTAGTGACACTATATATATTACATTAGGAGGTTGGGTGTCGATGATTATATCTCTCCACCACTTTGTGCAGGTGGGGCCCACCAGTTGATCCATCTACTGGGTTTCTCTTTGGATGTTGCAGACAACAATGTTAGCCTTCTTGCAAAGCAGCAGTTAAAAAAATAATATGGCCACCACCCATCAACTAGTCAGATGCCAAGGCATGCCCAGCATGGGAGATTTTGCCTGTGCAAAGTGAGTTTCACCAGACTAACGATCTGTATCATAAAGAGGTTGGTCCCTCGTTCAGATATCCACATGTAAACTGGAATAATAGGAAATATCCATGAATAAAACTCAAATGATAAAATTTCAGTAACTACATCAAGACCTTTATGCTCTCCCCTAGAACGCAACGTAGAATTACATACACCTTTTACAACATGATTTCTTTCATTCTGTGCACTGTTCTCAGCAACAAGAAAATAAAGTAATGCGTGTATGACTACATACAGAGGCTTTACTCTTGAATTATAGCTCGAGTGATCAATCTTTAGAAGCAGATTGAAAGATGAAAAATGCTGTCAGAACACCCACCAACCCTGTGACTGCTAATGCAACAGTGGGAAGGGGACTTGTAAGGCCGAAGTTCTGCAAAATTGAGAAAGAATTTCAGATTGCTTGCCTTCAGTAACATGCAAACAAAACAGATGAGACCGCAGAAAGGAGATTCTACAGGAGAAATTTAAGTAGTGAGTCCCACAAGAGTTGGTGGATCCGGCATCTTCTGGAACTTCTCTCTCTCCTTGAAAGTCTTCCGTGAGAAGTAGCTTTTTGTCAAATAGAGGAATTATAGGTCCCATGACACAACATACATGGAGATCGCTTTGCCTTCCCCTTCCTCATGTTCCTACATGCAAGATTGATGTTTTCGCAATCCAATTCCAGATTATTGCTCGGGTGGGCCCCATTGTGGATGGACAAATGTCCGCTTAAGTCTCCATATTGGAAGATGCAGTAGCATTTTATTATTTGAGCTTCTATCTGGCCACTATATTTTATTGTTAACCATCTACTAGCAAGCTATGTATTGAGGTGTTGAGATCTTTTAAGCAAGGGCCTTCCTACATAATGCAATTAGTAGACAGATATGTTTTACGCTTCTATGGTGGATCACTTTGCAGCATTAAAGATAACAAATAAATAAATGAAGAGACGGAGGATTTTTTTCGAATAAAATAAGCTTCATAAAAGTATGACCAACATTTAAGGCAAAAAAAAAGTATGCTCAACATTAACCCTTAGAGGAATTTACAATAGGTTTCAGTATGACAATACCTCCAAAAGTCCTTTGCCTGTTACTATTTCAACAGTGATAGCAGATGCAAATCCAACCATTGCAAAGCGGCCCAGCCATACATCCAAGCTACTACTCTGCTTCTTCGTACTCTGCTCAGCTCTTATGGAGACCGACATTGATTTAGATTTAGATCTCCTTTGACTACAAGTTGTTTGAACAACTGAATACAAAAACAAATCAATTATTCATTGTCCTTGTTTCAGAAAATGTTGAAAAATTCACTTTTTTCATATATTGAATTGGAACAAATGATATAGTTTCACAAATCTTTGAGGCTGCACTTTGAGAACCGTGGACCACAGTATCATGCTGGAAAAGGCATTTATGAAAATTACTATATTCTTATAATAGTTCATGATGACTTAAGATTTTTCAGTCAATGCAGTGGGGGACTGACAATGCTTATCGATGCCCATCGGGAGCAGTTGGTGTTGGACTATGGACCATTTGCGACCAATATGTGGCCACAAAGATCCTCCAAATCCTAAAATATCTGTAACACCCCAAAAATCTCTCCTCATTGCATGCGATATTAGAGCCATTTCCCCAACAACCCATGAATAATCGACTGCAGGAGAGGACATTATGAATATAAAACCCCAGTAGAGAGTTGTCGTGGTTGAGAAAGTATCTAAAAAAGCAGTATGATAAATCAGAGTTGCTGGTGATCACCAGCTTAGCCGCGTCTTTCCAATATGATATGCAGTGTTAATCTCAACCTTCAATTGGATGTTCTCAAGGGCCTACTTTAGCCATGGACTACTTAGCCTGAGAAGTTTGGCAAAAGTGTTACCTTTCATTACCAATTTGTGATCAACCTATGATTGAACCATAGTAAAGATGGGAATATATGAGATAATACACTTTTTACCTAGGAAAAAGGAGAACTTATAATTATAACATGTCGAACAAAGTTGTCAGAGTGCAATGTAAGATAATGTAGTAAAACACTTCCGTCTAGTCATGTTGCCTATAAAAAATGCTAAGAATTCATTTAGATCTTCACAAGTGAGGTTCAAATTGTAAGAGACAAATATCTATTGCTAGTTTTAAGTGGACGGGTTTTGGAAGCAGAATTAATGTTTGAATATACATAGATGAAATTTGAAATGTATTTTGCAGGCAAATTTCAACTGGTTTTTTTCTTTTCAGATTGATGGCAAGAGTATTAATGTAAAAAGGCAACTACAACAAGGAAGTTACCTCAACTGAACCTGAGGGTTTACCTTCCCCTTGCCTGGTAAGAAAACCTACTTCCGTCCGAATTCTCTTAACAGTGTGAGAAAAGGAAACTTTGCAAGTCCTTTCTCATTCCCTTATTTCCTCAATTGGCCAAGCCAGCTTCCACTAATAGATGTCAGCTTTGTCCACTTACTAATACTAGCTGTCACCCTCCAAAATGAACTAATGTAAAAATACGCCAAAAGAGGCAGTAGAACCAACGGAAGTCTGAACATCTGACACTGAAGCAATAATCCCAATTTTAGAATCAAGACAATGTACAAGATGTCAATATCTCAAATTATCATACCACGTAAGCGGATTTAGATCCCTATAAAACCAGGATTCTTCATCGATGTCCATCTTATCTTGATACAGATTTGGTTATACAAATCCTCCAATAATGACTGAATTGCTCTAGTACCACTTGGTTGAAATTTTAAGTTCACTTGCAATTGTCCACTAGATATTTCAACAATTCTAGTGATGATATGAACAATTGCAACAAATGGGCTTTTAAAAACCATATCTTTCTACACATTTCACATTGATTGCTAGAATAAAACATGGTGCAATGATAACATATAAACCATGACTTTGGAAAAGGTCCCACGTCTTCTCCTTTCCTCCAGTGATCCTAGTCTTTATGCATAGTTGTAACCTCACCTACCATGGAAGTATATGGTGAAGTGCGGTGGGTGTGGTGTTCCTCAAACAAGCGCTACATGGTCTGTATACAGTAATTACTGTATAATACAAAAAATGCAACATTTAGCTTAGTTGGTTTGAGTCTTGGGTTTACTCCCCAAGGTCTCAAGTTTTGACTTCCGCCCCTTGCGTTATCCCAGGTGTGTGGCCATATACGTATCCCCCAAGAAATAATCCTTGCTCATCGGAATCAGGTAACCCTCGGGCGAAGGCCTCAAAGGCTGGGTTCATGAGGGATACCTTGGGTCATAAAAAAACATTAATTAATGTCTAATACGCAAAATGCAATTTTTCAAATCTCAGGGGCATTTTCACAGAAAAATTTAACCAACCCTAATTCTTCATGCAACTGAAAATTTGTTATATAGTAACAAAGACTATTTTTCAAGAGAGAACAGGTATTGTTAGAAATGAAAAAGGAATTTTGGGTTATTTTTTCCTCTTTCTGGAGGACTCACACTCACACTCTCGCAAAAGTGTCTCTAACCATTTGAGCTAAAACTAGAGATAAAATTTATTATTATATTGGCCCATCAAGTGGAAGGGGTATGCGTAAAGGACAGTGATAGTAAAAATAAATCTAAAGAAGTGCAGCTTATAGTGGGACCATTTTTGGTCTCCCATAGAATAATCTGGGACCTAAATTTAAAAAAAAAAAACATTGTAGCTATAAGAAAGGCACCATAGACCATAGTGGTTCAATATTCTTACAGAGAGGAGAGCCTCGTGCGAAGGAAGAAGAGGTGATACGAGCAATCTCGGTGCGAGGAATTTGAGGAGCACGAGCGTGAGTCGATTTGCGAGGACTGACATCTGGGTGTCGAGAAAAACAGATAATTTGAGTACCCCAGAACCCAGAAAGAGATTCCTATTCTTAGAAATTGAAACTGAAATGGAGAGAGAGAGAGAGAGAGAGAGAGAGAGAGAGAGGGTTGGTTTTACCGCGAACGAGGGGAAAGTAGAGAGAAGCAGAAAGGAGAGGTTGCGTCGTCATGCTTTCCAACTCGATCTCTCTATCCAAACTCCAAAGGTATCACCTACGACGACTACAAGTGCCAACTGCCAAGCCCTCTCTCAAATCCTATCTAATTCCTTTCCCCAACTCACACCACATTTCAATTCCAGCCACACGATCTCTCTCTCTCTCTCTCTCTCTCTCTCTCTCTCTAAGTTATAAATGACCCCTGGGCCCCGACCTGATGCTTGACGAAAAAACACTGCCTTTTTTTAATATTTAGATATAAGGGATTTTATGAAAAAATTAAGCTTATATTATAATTAAATAATTTTATGAAGAAAAATAATAAATTATGAGTAAATGGTTGGTGATTTTTCTTTCTACAAAAATACCACAGCTTGACGATAAAACACTGCCCTTCTTATATTTAGATATAATAAAGAGCTACCTTTACTACTCTAAAATTCAAAATCAAACCTGGGCTGTTTGGTTGAAAGCATTTTGGGATTTCTTGCCTTAGAGGTTAGAGCACATATGTAGAATTCTAAATGCTTTGTCTTCCCACGTGAAATTTTGAAACAAGAATGGCTAAGTAGCATTCCAAAAAGTGGATATTTGGGTTTCCTATATGATATGTCATTTGGAATTCTAATATGCAGAATTTTTCTCACTCAAATGGGTTATTTGGGGTTCTAGGGAGACCACATCTGTAATATTATTATAAATTCTAGACGTAAGAGAGATTATATCGCATTGCTTGCAACTAAATAGGCTCTTTCTCATATTGAATCAGCTCTCAGCCCATATTTCCGCAAGTTGACGAAGCACTACTTATATCAACGCAAATGGATGAATAAATGTGTGTTTTTTACAAAATCACAAAAAGTGAAGGTAGGAAACAAGAAGGTTTTTCAAGACGGAAAGTCCAAGACACAAACATATCCTTCAAGTTGAGTAAATTTCATCAAAGCAATAATTAGGGTTTTGTTTGAACAAGGCTCAGTTCTAAGGGAATCTTTAATGTCATATAAATATATTGGGTTCTATAGTACAATCGAGGTTGGCTTTTGACAGTTAATCAAGGATACTGACTGAGATGTTTGGATTATTTTCTTTTTAGCTGTAAAAACTTATGTGGTTATTATAATATAACCCCCATTGATTTATTGCTGGTACAATTCAAAGAAAAAACATGTTGTATTTCTGGTCATAATCATTAGGCATCAAAGATTTCTCAAGAAAAAGTAGATCTTATTCCAGAAAACATTCATATAAGTTCAAGAATACATGCAACTCTCCGCATTCATGATCCAAACCATTCATCCAATGTACATTACCATCCATCAATGGATGATTTAAAGCCAATTCAGTTATTACTAACATTACAATTACTAAACAAAGGAATGCCCAATATTAACATTGATAATAATACTATTAAGCTTAATTTGTTGGGATCACTTGCTACTTTGGATTGTGTTGTCACTGCCAGCAATAGCCTCCTTTGCTGATTGAATCGCCTCGCTCAGCAGGTCGCCGGTGCTGTTGCCGGTGTTGGCCCCAGTTGGGTGGTACTGATGAACCACCTCCACCTCTTTCCTCTGCATTTGCCCCTGTCCCGCCTCAGACTGGTAGTCCACAGTCTCCACTCGCTTTTCTGTCACACTGCCGTCTGCATTTGTCTTGGTAGTCACCTGAAAATTACCCGAAATCTTAAGATTTTAATTTATTTTTTCTTTAGTTTTATGACATAATTATACCATCAAAAGAAGAATAAGATGCATGAAGAAAGAAAAGTGCAGAAAAATGCATAATTAATTCTGATAAATGTCAATCAACCACCTTGACCACCACACAGCAAGGCCGTTATTGGCACAATTCGTCACAAAATGAACAAACATGACCAAAGATCTAACTTGATTCAGATTAAACTGAGAATGTTTATGTTAATTAAATCAAATCAGATATATGGTTTTACACTAGATAATCTCAATGAGATTCATCTAATGAAACCAATTATCAACCATGGGGGTTCCTCACCATCAAAAAAATGCAAAATTCAAACAATTGGTCAAAATGAACATTCAACTGTCGGTCTACATGGGTCTCCCCAAATTTATATAAACTCTTGAGACAACAATAACCGTGCTTAAAGATAATGAGGTTGGATGCATCACCTCTACGCTCCTGTTGGATGCCATGTCAATGACAAGAGCCTGAGCTTGGTTTCCTTTTTCTTCTCTCTTTTTTTATCTGTTTCTGCTGATCTGAAGAGGGTGTTCATTAATAGCTTAGTGATGATGGGTTGGCCATGGATGAAGGAATGGTTTTGTTGAATCATCTAATTGGTTGGACTTGGGACACCTTGCATGGGTGGTGTCAGCTTCTGCTTGGAAGGGAAAACCAGTGGTTGAAAAGAGTCCTTTCCACTCAGCGAGTCATTTGCCTGAAATATAGTTTCATAAAGTTTCAACCACAGAAAAGTCATGCAACTATATTGTCTGTTATGTTGCGTCCAATTCTGTATGCATACTTTTTTTTTTTTAGAAAAAAAATTTTATGCATAATTTTTCATGCATACTTGATGGAGATGAATGAAATTTCATATTTGGTATGCTACGATTTCTCTCCTTTTTTTTTCTTTTTTTTTAATCTTTTGAGCAAATAAAAGTGGTGGGCCTCTATCACAAGCTGTAGCTCAATTAGTCTAGTTGGGACATGGGTGAGTGAGTAGGAGTCCATAAGTTCTAGTCTCCAATGTAATAAAGGGAAAAAAAGATGATCTTTTTAAAAAGGGAAAAAAGCCATATATTTGTCACTTCAAAGTGGAACCTGAGACTGATTGAGGTTTTTTTTTCCAAATAAACAAAATGCTCACAGTATATTAAATACCACGCTGAGGGCCCGAGACGGGCCTTTAAGGATATATGTCCCATGGCCTATTCAATATTATAATTGGGTCAAAAACTGGGCTACCACAAAATTGAGTAAACAATATAAGCTCCAGCCTTAAATGAAGACGGTGGTCAGCAAAATATCGCAACAGAGAATAAGGACAATTGAAGGTCCAGACCCTATCAAAATGACCGTTGTAAAATAGGCCAAGATAGGAACCACGTGTACAGCCATTTATGTAGCTCATAGGAAATAATCATGCTCATTAAAATCAAGTAAAACCTTAGCAAGAGGCCAGAGGCCAAGGGTAGGCCGTAAAAAAAAAAGGACAAGACGGCTCTATGGCCTCACAGAGTCCTTGGAACTTGTCCTAACCAATGGAATGAACACAAAAAGTAATGCACTCGTTCTTTGACCGAACCGTTTATATATAGACTGCTTAACTTTTTACACCAAAATGTTCGACAACGAAGCTTTAACTCAACATCCCTCAAAGAGCCTGCAATTAAAGAGGTACCACCACCAAGCCATTCAACGGACCTTCCACATAAAAATCATAAGAAACAAGAACACCTTAAAAGATGGACAGTTTTATCCTGCGCACCAGCATGATGCACACTGGGAACCGTGAAATTCAGGGTACAACAACACCCAAAATGGAGCCGCCAAAAAAAAAAAAAAACATTAACCATTAAGAGCAATCTTAAACCTTATTGTGGGGGCCTAAGAGAAGTACCATACAAGAAATGTAAATTTTAAGAGACTACATGATAGGAAGAAAACAACTGTTTTTTTTATATAAATCGCGGTATTACAAACTTTTCCTACATTAACATAGTCATTTGTTGGGAGTCATGAGAACAGAGAAACCTACCTAGCTAACCTGCCACTCAGACCTTCTCAACTCTAAAGGAGAGAAAGAAAAGTAAAAATAATGAGCACACACAGGCACAAACACACATCTGATACCATAGAAAACACTGACACATGATCTTCTTAACCAAAATGAGAAAAAGAAAGATGCACACACATGCCCATTTGATAAACCTTACAGCATTATTAGATAAACCAAGATGCAAACATCTAGGCATATTGGAAAACCTCATTCTTAGATATTGAACATAACTCATTAAAGGGAAGTTCTAATAATAATTAAAACTTGTCCACTTCAATAAACTCACCTCAAAGAAAAGACTTTGTCCCTGTAACTCTTCCGAATAAATGCAGGCTCTCTAAAGCTATAAAACTTCATGATGTCCTCAAAAATTCGGTTTGATGTTGTTATTATAACTTGAGGAAAACAAACTCTTCAATGGCAGGAATTTCCCCAATCTTCTTGAGTGCACCCTTGGTTGGTTCATCATCCACACCAATAGCCATCACTGCTTGCTTTCGTGGGGCAATCCTACCAACACTCATGAAACTGACATTCACATTCTCCTCGCCCAAAATGCCCCCAACTGCGCCAATCATCCCTGGTTGGTCAACTTGCTTGCAAAGGATAAGGCTACCTTCCAAACTCACATCCACTTCAAACGATCCCACTTTTGTCAAGTGAGGTATACCATCCTTAACCCTTCCCTCCACTTTAATCTCCCCTGTCTCTGACAGGGCACTTGGGAATTTTGACTCCACATTGGCAATCTGAACCTGGATGAATTCAAGCGGGCTCTCAGGTGATCCATCCAAGAGAATTCGCTCCTCTGAGATGCGCAGACCTCTCTGTTTAGCAGTATAATCAGCATTCACCAAATTCACAAACACACTTGATATGGGCTCAATCAGACCCTTTGTGATCATGGCACGCAGCAGCCTGGTGTCAAGGTCGTCAGTAGCTCTAGCAGATGCATAGGTCACCTTCACTGTTTTCACTCCACTCCCTCCTGCCACCAATTGCACAGCCAATCTACCAAGCTTTTCTGACAGTGAAACAAAAGGTGCAAGCTCAGATAGGACCTGCATTAAAGAACAGGACACATAAGTACTGCCTTTCCCTAAAGGCATCCTTTTTAATAAACAGGCCATCGTAATGGTAACAGCCCCACATTGCATGCAGACTATACACAACCAACAGGATGATCATAAACAATCAGATGTGAATCAAGAGCTTGCAAAATGGAAAGCTATACCAAAAAGTTCTCTGTGAGCCTCACATTACTTGGTGATGATCATCCATTTAGGCTAAAAAGACATCATGGCCAGTAAACTTACATTTCTTGACTGCACTACATTTCATGTAAGGATGTCACTCCCACATGTTGTGTGATTCTATAGACAACATGTCACATTAAACCACTTCTACTATCATTGAATTTACTATTAGTATTAGTAAGTTCAATGATAGTAAAAATAGTTTGACATAACAAAGATAATATTAATGGTTGTAATACATTTCATGTAAGGATGTCATTCCCACATGTCATGTGATTTTTACGAAGCACGGACACTCCTAAAAAAGTGACGTATTCAAGTCGAACACATGTCAGACACCGACACTCCTCGGACACGTGTCCGATACTATTTTAGCCGTGCCCATAATTAAGAACTAAAAAGTTTTAATTTCAGACACTTGTCCGTCACTATTTTTGTGACGTGTCCAAAAATTTCTAGCCCGTGCCTATGACTAAAACATAAACATGTAACTGATATTTCTTGGACACTTGTCAACGCGTAGTTACTAAAACTTGTAAACTTAATATGACACTTTTATATCATGGAAAAATGTATGATTGTTAATTAATATTAATCATATCACAAGCAAAAGACAAATAAATTTTTCACTAAAAAACAGGCTTTGAGATTGGCTTTTTTTATTTTATTTTATTTTATTTTTATTATTTTTTTACAAAGGGGAAAGAGATGATTATCCCTTTTCTTTGTATAGATTTTATGGAACTATCAATATTTCATGTTTAATGATTATGAATTATGTTTTAGTGTTCTATTGATATTTGATATGTTTGTTAGTTGGTACTTGAATTTTTATTTTTTGATTGCTAAATTGGTTAAAAAGTTAAAACAATATTAGTTTTTAGTATATGATTTTATATATAAATAAATATATATTATTAACATATCCCTCAATGTGTCTGTGTCTTACTTTTTTGAGAAATGCCATGTTAGCATGTTCGTATTGCATCATATCTGTGTCCCGTGTCTGTGTCCGTGTTTTTTTATGAAATTCTATAGACAACATGTTCCATCACACCACTTCTACTATCATTGAACTTACTGTTAGTGTTAATAAGTTCAATGATAGTAGAGGTAGTTTGACATGACTAGGGTAATTTTAATGGTTGTAATACATTTCATGTAAGGATGTCATTCCCACATGTCGTGTGATTCTATAGACAACACGTCACATCAAACCACTTCTACTACCATTAAACTTACTGAAAGTAAATTCAATGATAGTAAAAAATAGTTTAACATAACAAGGATAATATTCCTATATATGCAATGTGCACTACAAGACTGTTGGGACCCCCTAGCACCCCAACCCAAGATGTACCTAGATATCAAATTGGGTCAATTGCATGTTACTAACCTCTTGATCTACGGCCCACAAGTTTAAAGCTTTATATAAAAAATTGACCCCCCAATCCGACAGTCTAGTCCATTTGGTGGGTGCAAAGTGCAAACCCCATATTCTAGTCACTATTAAGGGGTGTTCCCATGTGAGTAAACGGTTCAGATGGATCATAAGGTGGGCCCGTTAGAAGTTCTCACCGTAAGGATGCACTGTGAGGAGTTACAGGAGCATTTCCCTATAAATAAATAGTTAAATTAAATGGCAATTATATTCATGCAAGTGGTATTAAATCCTAGACAATACACCGAAATAACAGAACAACTGGCAGCACTTGGAATATAGGAGCATCCCACAGGGCAAGTGGGCAACTACCACTCTGGTTCAGCACTCCAGAGTTCAGACAAAGAAAATGGTACAGGAAAGCCTCAGAATTATGTGAGAGATTTTCTAACGTTCAGACACAAACTTCAAGATAAGTAATTACAGTACAAAATTGAGGAATTTATTTTCCCACTTTTAGGCTCACCAAATATGATCAGACAGTGAACAGAGTCAGCAAAATTGAGGAGAGAACTTGATCCAAACAATGTTTTACAAAACAGAGCGGACACTGCCCATTTTTGTAGGTCGTTCACCCAATGCAGTTCAACCAAAATAGCCAGCCAGACCCTTAATTATTTTTGTTTTGTTATTGTGGTAACATGACTGCAACGAGCTCAAGGTTGCAGTAGTGAGCACTTATTATTATTATTATTATTGTTATTGTTATCATTACACACCTTTTATTTTTTGAGCAAAGACTAATACTACAACATATCTTGACGCCTTCCATCTGGCTGAACACAATGCCTAATAGGTTTCTTGGCTCCTCAGAAGACAGGTTTGTAACTCCAAAAAGAACCAGCCACCTGGAGGACTCGAGTCTAGTCTGACCAAGCAGTCCAGGCCAGTTGCAAAACACTGCCTAACCATGCAACAAATTACAAAGGTACAATAAATGCAAGAGTAGATGAGCAAACCTCAGCAGGAACCATGGGTGCATTTACTGCAGTAGCAGCAAGCTCCCCTTTCAAAGCCCCAGCCACAGCTTCAACTATTTCAATGGCCACTCCTTCCTGGAAATAAGATTGCAAGCGAGCATTTATTGTCAAAGGATATGCCATTTGGCAATATGTAACTAACAGAAACAAAATATAATCCAGAGTTATACATCTCATCCTATGTACCTGAGCTTCCATGGTGCTAGCTCCAAGATGTGGTGTCACAGTTACATTCTCATGCTGCACCAACTTGTTGTCTTTAGCTGGTGGTTCCTCAGTGAAGACGTCAAGTGCCGCCTGTTTCAAGAAGCAAGATTTTTAAGATAAAAAAGAAGAAAATTAGTTCTCTTTTTCCTTCATGGTGTTCACTAAAACACCTTTGTGTACAACATCTCCATGTTAGAGAAACAGATATATTCTAGCTATGGTTGTCATGATAAAATATGGGATACCTACAAGTAGCGATCTAGTATAATGGTGCAACGAAGCCTGAACCAATCCAGGTTATCCCCTACACATCACACCTCCTCACAAATTGCATCTCTCCTTTGCACGTGTGTGTACACGCATGTGTGTATAGTGGAGCATTGTATCTTAAGAGTGCCAATATTATAAAAGTGGAATTTTTATAAGATTATGGTTAGACTTAATCAGCATCCTTTTATAGCAAGCCAGTGAATGCAGGGCATCAAAGAAACAACAAGACAGAGAAAATTTGGGTGGCTGTGCATGCTAAGATGGATTTGCTAGGCAACAAAGAAGTATAAAATTAGGAATTAATATAATAGGGCAATGTACAAACGGTTCCAGCCAATGAGAAAATCAACGTGTCATTTGAGATGGTTTGGCATGTTCTTAGAAGATAAGAACAAGCCACCTAAGAATATTTGATGTGTTGTAACTTGTGTGTAAAAGGTACTAGGAGATGAAAGATGCTAATAAAAAAACTTGTAGTAATCCCAAGCAACATATCAGATTGGAAATTGATAGAGAACTTGGCCTTAACCATTAATGGGTATGAGAAAAGAAGTAGAAGTCACACAACCAACTCCAAATGGATAGGGATAAAACTTTGCTAATGATGCTCACTCACTCAAACATACACTTGTACAAATAAAATAACACCCTAATCTCATGAAATTTAAGCATTGAAGGAAATGTTACCTGGGCAACAACTCCAGCATCTAACGCTCTCACAAGAGCTTCTTCATCAATCACACCACCGCGAGCAACATTTACTATGCGCACTCCTTTCTTCATCTTTGCAAAGGCTTCGTCATTGAGAATCTTTGAAGTGGCAGGAGTGAGAGGCATATGTAGGGAGATGAAATCTGCATTTGATAAAGCTTCATCAAAGGACACCAGCTCAACACCTATTGCACGAGCACGGTCTGCTGGGGCATATGGATCATGAGCGATCACATGCATCCCTAGCCCCTTTGCACGTCGTGCCACTTCTGATCCAACCTTCCCAAATCCCATCACAGCAAGAGTTTTTCCAACAAGTGACACACCAACAAATTTGCTTCGTTGCCATTTCCCTGAATTTAAATTTAACAAAACATGAAGAAATAACTGAATGTCTTCACCAAAATTCTAAACTTATGCAGCCTCCAACAAGCACATTACAAGTCATGACAAATAGAAAGGGAAAAAGAAAAGAAGGAAAAGAAAGAAGCTCTGACTCGCCGCATAGAATCTACAAGAATTTTGCTGGCAGAACTTTTTCATGTGGAAAGCCACCAAGCCGAATTGCACGCAATTCAATGGGAATAGGTCATGCCTATTACAACACTTGCAAATGATGATGCATGAACATAAGGAACACGCACGTGGAAGATTAAGTTGACAGTGAACAGGTTGGTCTCAAGCTACACTTACCCAAGCACAATGGTTAAGGATTTTTGCTCGACTTGGGAAATGTTAATAACCCATTAGTGGCAACAGCATTTCAGCAGGGAGCAATGTTGACTGACACGAGTTGATAGGAAGAAGTCACCAAAATTCAAAGCAGGAAAGCAGACTCAGGTGAGTAGATTCAACTCATCCGTATTGTGTCACACTCAATTGGAGGTGACAACATAGGTTGCGAAGATCAAGACTTAAAACCATGATAAAAAATCTTTATCTTCGGAAACTTTTCAGAGGAGCATCCATAAAATACAAAAATTAGAACTACACGAAAAAATTATTCCTTCACTATCACTTGTTTTTCCATGTAATCTTATTGAGTAGCATCTATTAAATAGCTTCATTTAGTTTTGAGGTATAGGATGCGGCACTTATGCACCTTCACCGTCTATTACAAATCCAAAAGCTACATAGAACATATTAAGAGGCACAATGGTCTGGGAGTAACATTCAACTATGAACCACCTTTAAGAATTCCGGACCTCGGATATAGGGCCCGCCCAAATGCATGTAGATCTTTCTCATAGAAGGTTTGGTAGTTCTCATCATGGATTAGAAAATGGGCCCCAAATGGAAGATCTGACGATCATAATCATTTAAGAATAGAACCTTCAAGTATTTAGGACCTTTTTATTCAATTAGAATAGAAAGGAATTGAGATAATTGACGACTTAACTGGTTAAAAATGAAGATCAAATGAGAATATCCAAAAATGCCCAGCAAAGAACCTCCCCTTTAATCTTTCTAAAAAAAAACTCCTCTTTAACGAAAATTGAATCAAAGGAAAATTGGCAATAAAAAACCAGTCATCACCCTAGTAATTCAATACCTTGGAAAGACAAGGTCCCATGTACATCTCCACTTTATTTCATTCTCTCATCACCTCATATCTTTCCTTCTTCACCTCCTTTAAGAGTCCTTTGTGAAGCTCATTTGACCTTGAATTCTTATGTGCTCAATTCCTATGTAATCCAATTCAAACAAACAGGCCCACAGCCATGATCACTGGATCATGTCCATTAGGAACCCACCCGCAAATCTATTGGAATATCTTCCACCCTGCCCTATTTCCAGTGAGATGTGTCCATACATCCAATTGGGCCCCATGTCCAAGGTCAGCAACTAAAGGTTCGAGACCCAAATCACTCTCAACTTGCTAACCAATACACCCAAACTGCCGAGGCATTAAAGTACGGTAAACTAACTGCTTAACCATCACCACAGGTTAGATACTACTGATAGTTCCTACCACTTCTTCTTCTTCTTCTTTTATAAAAATAGTAATTTTAAATAAAACAAACACGCGCACACATGCCCACACACGTTTGGGTGGTTTTACATGATCTATGTACTCTGTCCATAATTACAGATCCCCGTGCGGGAGGTCTGACGCAAGACATACCCTTATTATGAAATCCACACAAGTTAAAGTATTGATTTTTCAAATGATTCTAACCCTAGATCTCCCTCTACATGCAATCAGGACATGGTCAAATAACGTCGCTCTGCATCATGACAAGCAGCAAGAAGAACTTGCTTAATACTAATCAAACTCTAACCACCTTCAGCAACCACAATTCCAAATCAAAATAAAACCCATCAAAACATCAAATAAAACCCCACTAGATCTATCATTAAAAACAACAAAACCCAACACCAGAACAAGCAACATATTCATCAGATCAGTACTTTACCTACTTCATACCAACTCAATCCACAAATGTTTGTGAAGATTCCAGAACGAAACAAGACACATAAAAAACCACAGCCCAAAGCAAGATCCAAATCCTAACACATACCAGCTTTCGTCGACGCATCGGCCTGGGCAACGTTCCGAGCCATTGCGGCGAGGAGCGCGATCCCGTGCTCGGCGGCGGCGATGGTGTTGGCGGTGGGGGCATTGACGACGAGGCACCCGTGCTCGGTGGCGGCGGCTAGGTCGACGTTGTCGATGCCGACGCCGGCGCGTCCGACCACCTTGAGTCGGCCGGCGGAGGACTCGAAGACCTCGCGGCTGACCTTGGTGCCGCTCCGGACGATGAGGGCGTCGCAGAGGGAGATCTTGGTGCAGAGCTCTTCGGGGCTGAGGTTGTAGGAGCAGTCCACGTTGGCGAAGCCGCGAAGCAGGTCGAGCCCGGCTTCCCCCAGCTTCTCGGCCACGAGGACCGTCGGCTTCGCGTCCATGGCCAGGGCTACGACGGTCAAGCCGCGGCGGCGATGAGCCGACGCGAAGCCGAGCCGAGATGGGAGAGAGATGAGCCGTGATGATTTTTGGACAGTAGGGATCGAGAGGAGGTGGTTGGATGGAGCTGTCGAAGCCATGGCTCGGCTCGGCTGTGATTTCGCTCTCTCTCTCTCTCTCTCTCTCTCTCTCTGTGGCACAGAAGAAACCAGAAAGTGAGATCTTAGAGAGATTCGTTTCAAAAACCGAGAGGTTGGTGGCTTATTTATAGGCAAAAGAACGAGGAAAGTGGATTCTGGGATCTATGGACTGCATCCTCCACTCTACTTCCTCTGTGGTAAGGACTCTATTTAATGCTTACCGTGGGCCATTGGACCGCAAGCCCAACAATCCCCATTTTAGGTTCTTGACTAAACTGGACTAATCCTCGAGTGGAGCCACTAAATCATATCATCAATTTATAATCAATAAGACTTTACTTGCTAGTCATCTACATTAATCGCATTATTACCCATATCATCAATTTATAATGAGACAAATACTGGGCCTATATGATGCATGGATCTTTCTGATCTGTATATTGAATGGAACATGTAAAGCTTTATGGTGACCATACATTCTATGACTGTTGATTCACATGGGATTTTTTTTTTAATTAAATGGACTTGGCTTTTCAAATTACTGAATCATATATGGCTATGTGACTTTCTTTGTTTGGTAAACCTTGAGGTGAGTTTCCTATTGGAAAGCATATTAAAGGGGTTGGTGGATGTTTACGTGTTAGAAAAGGTTCTGCTGGTGGAAGGTTAGGCCTTCCATTTTAAGTCCAAATCATTCAATCAATGATTACTCTCTTGTATGGGATTAGCATCAACATCAGACTTTGGTTAATAATTATTATATTAGAAGTATTAGTGTGATTTTATTTTCTAAAATGACTAAATTTTGGGTTAAATTATCCTAATCCTTGATTAGGTCTCACAGTTTAATTGCATTATATGGCGAAAAATTTTATTCTTGCTTACCCACTCTTGGATTAATGCCAAGGCACATCCCATTTAGGAGAAAGATCGAGGATGGAACAACCCCTGGCCCTCATGTTAAGAGAGGAGACATTTTTTATTAATCCAACCATGGATACTCGTAACATGAGTGAAGAAGGTAAAGCAATGTTAATTCATATAAGGTAGAAGGTACAGGGTCGGTGTCTATGGAAAGAGTGTTGTTGGTTTTTTTGGTTGGTGAGCCTATGAAAAGAGTTGACTGATCACAGGGAGTCCTTTTTTTGGTTGGTGAGCCTATGAAAAGAGTTGACTGATCACAGGGAGTCCCTTTTTTTTCTAATTTTGAGGAAAATGGCTGCAAAAGAAGTTGTCTTCGTTTGAACCGGAGAACTAGGAAGGATGGCCAGAATCCGGATTCTCTGATAGGGATTTCCTCATATAATTCGGATTCAAATGGGAATACCTACCCTCTGTATTGACAAAACTAGGTGTGAGTTGGCTGTCACACCAATCCTCTGATACGTGTAAATGTGATATGCTGCGGTCGAGTATCAATGAGTATCAATTTGACTTGATTTCGAAAATCAAGGGGCCACCATTAGCCTAACCAGCAAAGCCTGCGGGTGGAACCGAACTCAGAGGGACACGGCTTTCGGCAGACTGTAAGAGATCGTACGGATGGTAATAGGTCGGTTTAAATGAGTTGGTGGGTCACCCTGATTGGAGGGCAGAACCAAGGGACTTTTACTCTGGAGGGATGGGGGCCGGTGTTTCGGTAAAGTACACAGAATGTTTTGAAGTACCCAGATGTCATTACATACTGATGGAGAGAGGACCATAACCTGAGGTTGCACCAAGCATGAGACTTTCTCCATTCGAAAAATCTTTTCCACTTTACATAAATTTTTTTTTTTAAGCAGCTGTGCCAACATGACCTTAAGTATGGAACTTAGGGTTATACTGGTGTTATAGGCAACCACTCTTTTAGCTCCGATTGCTGGTGGGAGCCTTTCCTTCCTTCTTCCTCACCACTTAGCTAATGAAAATAAATAAATGAATAACAAACAAACATGACGCAAGTGATAACTTGGGTTGAATCAAATAAACCAAGCAGTGATACCATAACGTGGCATGTCTTCTCTTGGCATGTGATACCATAACGTGGAACAGGAGGCCTCAGCCTTGCATCTGAATGAGGTTTTTCTCGGGTTGACCTTACTCGTTTTGCGATTTGATCTTTCGTGTTTGTAACAATCGCATCACAACCATCTACAGCTGCGCATTTGCATGCTAAACACAGCTATTTTACCCTCATTACCTTGCACAATATAAAGACAAATTATGAGATAATTAAGAGCTTCATTTCAACAACAGAGGTACACTAGACAATACCACCAGGTCAGTGGCTTGAGTTTCATACATGCATGATAGGTGCTCAAATTGAGTGCATAAACCATCTACAGCTTCGAGTAGCAACATAATATTGTTGACGATCCAGACCAAAGACAAACCTAACCTTTAGTGATTTTGCACAAAGTGGCTCTACTGGCAAGTTTTGAACCTACATTCATCACGTATGGCACCTGAGACTTCTACCATTGCACCTACAGAATTAGTTGCATAACTTGGCCCACATATACAGACTGGAAAAGGATTGTGTTGCTTTCACTACATTATTCATCAATTTGATGCTTCAATTAATTCTCCTTTAACTCATCTCTGATGCAAGGAAGAAAAACAAATGAAACAAGGATCCAAAGTACTGGCTTGAACCTGATATGACTATAAGCCACAAGAATCCAGTAAGCACCCCAAGCTCCAAACTTCTCTAAAAGTAACAAAAGACCTCTCAAGAGAAACAGTATTTGTGAGGAACAGTGTAAAGCATATCACTCCAGGACACATGGGAGATCATTGAGGGTGGAAACACTGTCCACAGGGGGGGTGCCAAATTGGGTCTGGAGCCAATGAGGGGCAACTTGTGTTTTAAGGGAGGGAATGGGATCAATTTCTACTTTACATGGTCTTTATGACAATGCCTACTGTACATGGAAGGTGGAATTATTAAAAACAAACTTGTAGAAGCAAGTCTTCATAACCCTACAACCAAAAAAAGGGAAAACCAACTGCAGTTTCTCCATTGGAATGGTTGTGGGAGTTTTTAACGATCCGACAAAGTATGAAAAGATGAGAAGGGAATGCTGCTGCTTTCTGCAGATGAAAATTGAAAGTACACATCAAGAGAGATTAATTAATGATCATCAGGCATGGAACGTAAAGGATGCATATCTAAAACACCAACAACATAGCCACCCAATCCACACAGTATCCACACAATATTAACCATAAAAATTGTAGAAGATGCTCTACTACTTTCAAAAACATGTATTAGGTCCTGAGTTGCCAGTTTCCTAAATTACAATGTAGAAACTAGCAATTTTCATAGCATATAGTACGAAATCCAAGACAGACAATGAAAGGAAAAAGTAAATCTGGCACTCAAAACCTATAGCTGCTGATAAACTGTTGTGAACAACGAGATTATTTGTAGAGATCCGAGCACTTGTAAGTCCAACAAATAGGTGTTGGCACGTTCTTGTGCAGATCTCAAGTTTCAACTTCTATCCACCCCTCAAAATCAGGTCTCTTCATCCAGGCAGGATTCAGGAAAACCTGACAGCTTGAGGCGAAACTGAAACAAGAACAAGATCAGTATAGCATCAGTATGTTGGGTAATGCTAATTAGATGCAGATGCAAGAAAAATGGGGTTTGTGAGGCAAACTTAGTTCTGGGAAAACATGGTTTTTGTACTGCTAATGTAATCAGGTAGAAGTATTTCGTGAATGTCCGCTCATTTCAGGTCTTACCATGAACCACTTCTAGCTTAGGTATAAAAACGGAGGCCACATATAGTGGTTTCTACCACAACAGACTTGGTGCCACAATTCTAGTGAGGGATGATCAAACAAGAGAAAGGAAGGGCTGGACCTGAATTGAACCTACGAATTTGCCAATACCAGGGTGTACCATCCAGCAGGAATTGAACCGAGCATTCTGCCAATTACGGGTAGGGATCTTTAACATTTCAACCGATGTACTTAATGAATGACCCCTGTACAACTGAATTATTCTTTTGGGAGTGATCAATGAGATAACATCAATATAATCTCAATCTTTGAATTGAGAAAGATCAATTATTCTTGCTATTCCTCAAATTCAGGGACCTGAATTGAATTTTTTCCACCAAGGATGCTTTAAAAAACTACCTCAAACTTTTGAAGTATCCTACGACTTTCATGCGATTCAAAGTGCCACAAGCATATTTCATGATCAAAGGTGTAGAATGCTTGTAGCCAGTGTAGCGGTCCTTGTATTCAGGCAAAACTGCCTTGTGTAGTGTGAAATGAAAGAGAGAATCCACCTAATGAATTTAGAAAAGGTTCAGATGGTCAGATCCATGATTCAGGAAACTTAAGGGTACGTTTGTGTAGCTGGTTTTCCACGGAAAAAAAAAAGTGAGGATTGCAAAAATTTTCCTTAGCGTGTACACAAACTGCCGCTAAGAAGTGCGAGTTAAACCTTAGAAAAAAAAAAATAGTGTGCTGATCATTGTACCTTGTCTCCACCTCCTTGACCATCCTCAACCATCAGAAACTAGTATGTCATTAGTGGTAGCCCATTTTGATGAACATCAGAAACATCTGAGAGCCTCTGCCTAGGAGACAAGTTAGAATTCGCAGCAGCATCAACCTCTAACGTCAGGATGTTCTTTCTCTTTTGTGTTTCCAACTTTGGAATGTCATCAACTACATCAGATACAGAATCTGAGAGCTGTTCTACCTGTTGGTGCTGAGATATCATTTCCTGGGCTCCTGCAACCACGGATGGGCTATCGTCTGTAGCATAAAGTATCCTCTGGATAGCCTTAACTATCTGTCGCAAGAGAAGGACAGTAATTTAGAATCCAGGTGAAGTTTTTAGATGGACTAAAAAGCCAAGGAGAAAGGGGTTGACTATATCATGAGAGAACATATTATTCTAGTATTTGGGTAACCTATGCATGGAATGCTTATGCTGATAATCATGAAATCACTTTCTATAAGTGATAGGAAGTTTGAATTTCATGGATTCAGCAGAAGTACAACCAGTTTGCTCCAAACTTCTATGTAAATGTGGCCTTTAATTCTATATAAATGTGGCCTTACAGGCAAGTCCTCTATCTCAGGGTATTGGCACAAGATTTCAATGTCTCTCAGTTTTGCAAAGTAGAAATCCCGCTCCTTCTCAAGGCTGTCAATAGAGAGCTTTAACTCAGTGATCTGCATATCAAATTCTTAGTTAGAATGAGAATCTTCTTGACTAGAATTTTGGTCCTAGTGTTGTATCAAGTCACCTTTTCATCGAAGGCAGGTCCACCACTAGAAGCAGGCCTCGCAGTCTTAACAGATGGGTTAGCTGTAGCGGTAGAATTTCCTTCATTCTTTCGGGTGCCATGAGACGACTGGGCTCTTGCGGCGGCGGTTGAGGACTTGGTTGAAGCTTGTGCAGGAGCAGTCCTCTTGCTTCCCTCCTTTCCTCCTTTGCAAGCCTCTCTTCTCTCCAAAGGGTTGTAACTAAATACAAGATCAGACACAGTCAACAACAAAACACTGCTTTTGTCTACGATATCCAACATATATTTGATTCTAAGGAAAAGAAAAGGAAAGCACTGCGGTTCACAAAATAGAAGGAAGAAATCCAGAATTACTGGCTGAGGAGGCCGCCATTGACAGAATCGCAATATCTCTTCATCCACTGCATGAACTCCAGATTATCAAGGGGCCTGCCCTTCACAAGCTTGTTCACCTCAATATGCTAAAACAAAAACCAACAAGACAAGCAAAAATCAGGATAAACCCATTATCCCAGACACAATTTAAAAGACACCCTTGCCCAGAAATCAACCAACACCACAGAGAATGACCCCAGATCCAAGAATTCCACAACTAATGAGGGAAATACAGAGAAAAGAAAGAAGACCCATCATAGAAAAAGATCTGAACCTTTGTGATCTTGAGCTTGTTGAAGACATCTTGAAGGACTTTGTAATTCTGAATCATCTCATACTCGGTGTTGGCGTCAAAGTTCACCTTATGCATGGGCACGATGCCGGGGTGGACGGCGTCCATCAGCTGGCACTGGATCGCACCCGGTGCAGCCTGAATCCAAAGATTTGCATTTTCTTTTAGCATCACATTCAACTAATAGTAATAGAGGAAGGAGAATGTCAAATAGGAAGTACACCTCTTCTACTTTGGTCAGAGTGAGGTTGAGGGTGGAGTTGATCCATGCGAGAATCTCCGATCTGCCCACGAAGTAGGCCGAACCCATCATTCCGATGCTTGTCGCCGCCATTTCCTTGAAATCTTCTTTCTTGGAAATCCCTTTTCTTGGAATCTAATGAAAGGGGAGAGAAAAGAAAGCGTGAGATGGGAAGAGGGCTTTGGTTTTCGTTTCTGATGTGGGGAAAGGAGGAGGGATCAAACGGAAACAAGGCTTGAAATAGGAGACTGGAGTGTTTGGGCGGGATTTGGGACTTTATTGCAATTCAAATTTCGGAGGGCACCGCCGTGCCAGTGACTTGATGCGTTTTGTTTTTGAATTTTGAAATTCCTCTATGTAACGGCTATAAATCTTCATCATCATGCAAGTCCACCCGTACACGTGGCAGTTGTAAACGGTTGTGTGGAGCAGTGGAGGTGATTGGGGTGCTCATGATCTCGACCCTGGATGCAACCGATAAAGAGCACAAAAAGCCCATACGACTAATAAAAAGCACAATTCAGCCCAGAGCATGACACAATTAACTAAATGGGCTAGTTTGGGCCTCACATTTGCCGGCATTGTCACACATATGCTAGATAAGGGCCAGTGTTTCTAAATTTAGGCCGAGCCTGAATATGCCCTTACCACGGCCAGACCCAGACCATAAGCACCCCTAGGCCCTATGTGGGAATCAAAATGGCAATGGATCGGGAAGAATGGAGTTGGGTCTTTTTGAGCACAAATCAACTTTGGACCCAACCCATTTATTTTTTGAGTCTTAGAGCAACTCGGAGGGTTGTGTCAAAATGCCATGTAGGCATGAAATGGATATAAAAGGCATTGCTTTGGTGCTCCATGAGTTGTGCCAATTATCACATGACATTTGGCATAATTTTTTGTTGGCCATGTAGGTCCAGACCATTAGTGAATTCAGTATCTGGGGTAGTTTTTCTAATGATATTAGGAATTTCCTATTTTGTCAAACAGCAGTTTTTTAATAAGTTAGGACTTTCCTTTTTCTTGGGATAGAGTTCTTGAAAAAGCGATTGGTCACATCAGACAGTGGGTTGATAATAGCATATTTCACCACGTGTCAAATGAAACCAATGCGAATACCCTTTGGAAAAAGTTAGAAGCAATGTATGATAAAAAGACCTTAGTGAACAAAACCTTCTTAATCAGAAAACTTATAAACATGAAATTCAAGGATGGTGGTCAGATCGAAGATCACATCAATGAGTTCCAAAGTGTGGTAAATCAGTTAGCCACTATGAAGATGATCCTTGAATGAAGAAACTATAAGGAAATCTGCAGGGACAGATAATGCACAGGCCTTTGTTACTGATAACAGGGGGAGGAGTAAAAGTAGATGTCCAAAGGGGGGTCGTGGCAAATCTAGAGGTGCATCACAGGCCAAGTCTAGCAGTGAATCACAGAGTAAGAAAAAGTCTATAAAATGCTTTTTCTGTGGCAAGATGGGCCACATGAGGAAAAATTGCTTTGCCATGAATGAACAGAAAGGATCCAACAATGACAAGAAGAATGACAGTGATAACACTACAGCTACTTTGGAATAGGAAGTAGTGATGCTCGCCGGCGATGATGATAAGTGTTTGAGTGTTGTAGATGGTCAGGTTGAGTAGCTTATTGACACAGCAGCATCCTATCATGCTACTTCCTGCAGGGAGATGTTCACAACGTACAAAGCAGGTGACTTTGGTACTGTGAAAATGAGCAACACGAGTCATTCGGAGATTGTTGGTATCGATGATGTCTGCATTAAAACCGATATTGGTTGCACAATGTCGCTAAAAAATGTGCTACATGTTCCTGATCTGCGGTTGAATCTGATTTTCGGGACTGCATTGGACCATGCAGGTTATGAGAATTACTTCGGAAATGGTAGATGGAAGCTCACTAAAGGGTCTCTTGTTATTGCGAGAGGAACAGCAGGTAATACTCTTTATAAAACACAAGTAAAACTGTGCAAAGATGTGTTGAATGCAGTTCAAGACAATTCCTCTCTGAATCTGTGGCATAAGCGGCTTGGTCATATGAGTGAGAAAGGCTTGTAGATGTTGGCAAAGAAGGATTTAATTCCTTGCTCCAAAGGTATATCCCTTGACCCTTGTGATTATTGTTTGTATGGTAAATAACATAGGGTTGCTTTCTCTTCGACATCAAAATTGAAATCAAATGTGTTGGATTTGGTATATTCTGATGTTTGTGGTCCCATAGAGGTAGAATCATTGGGTGGCAATAAGTTCTTTATCACGTTCATCGATGATGCATCCAGGAAAGTCTGGGTTTATCCGTTGAAATCAAAGGATCAAGTGTTCCAGATGTTTCAACAGTTTAATGTCAAGGTTGAAAGAGAAACATGTAAACTCTTGAAGTGTCTCCGCACAGATAATGGGGGAGAATACACATCAAACCAGTTTAAAAGCTATTGCTTAAAGCATGACATTCGACATAAAAAAGACAGTTCCTGGTACTCCACAGCACAATGGTGTGGCAGAGAGAATGAACCGCACTATTCTTGAGAAGATGAGATGCATGATAAGATTAGCACGGTTGCCTAAGTTATTTTGGGGTGAAGCCGTTCTGACTACCGTTTATCTGATTAACAGATCCTTCTCAATTCATTTGAATTATGATCTTCTAGAGAGAAGATGGACAGGTAAAAATGTTTCCTATTCGCACTTGAAGGTGTTTGGGTGTATAGCGTTTGTACATGTACCAAAGGAGCAGCGTTCCAAGTTGGACGATAAGGTAGTGAGTTGCATCTTTCTTGGCTATGGTGGAGATGAGTTTGGCTACAGATTATGGGATCCAGAGAAGAGGAAACTTATCAGAAGTATGGATGTGGTTTTCCATGAAGACCAATTCTTTGGAGATGTTGAGAAGATTGAAAAGTCTTCTGAGAAAGTTGGTGGAGTGGTTGATCTCACACCGACTCCTTCTCCGGTGCAGACTACAGGTGGAGAAGGTGGACAAAACAATTCGGATCGTGATGAGGCACAAGGGTTGGCAGATGATGAGGGTGTTGAGCAGGGGGAGCAGCAGTCTCCTCAAATTGAAACGACGGAACCTCAAGTTAGGAGGTCTACCCGAGAGTGTCAACCATCAACTAGGTATCCTGCATCCGAATATGTGTTGCTTACTGTGAGGGAGAGCCAGAGAGCTTCCGGGAAGCAATAACTCATGGTGATAAAGATGAGTGGATGTAGGCTATGCAAGATGAGATGCGTTCTTTGAAGAAGAACAAGACATATGAGCTGGTGCAACTTCCTAAAGATATGAATGTTCTGAAAAACAAATGGGTGTTCAAGCTGAAAAAGGATGAGAATGGGAAACTGGTGAAGCACAAGGCACGGTTAGTGGTAAAAGGCTTCGCACAGACGAAGGGTATCGACTTCAGTGATGTTTTTTCTCCTGTTGTGAAAATGACTTCTGTCAGAATCGTTTTGAGTCTAGCCGCCAGCATGGACCTTGAGCTTGAACAGATGGACGTGAAGACGGCGTTTCTTCACAGTGACTTGAAAGAAAAGATCTACATGACTCGGCCAGAGGGGTTTGAGGTAGAAGGAAAGGAATAGATGGTTTGCAAGTTGAAGAAGAGTCTCTTCAGGCTGAAGCAAGCACCGAGACAGTGGTACAAGAAGTTTGATTCATTCATGTTGAGTCACGGGTACAAGAGGACAGCTGCAGATCATTGTGTCTATGTTCGTCGATTTATCGATGGCAAGTTCATCATCCTTCTTTTATACGTAGATGATATGTTGATAGTTGGACAAGATAGCAAGTTGATTGGCAAGTTGAAAGAGGAGATGTCAAAGTCGTTTGACATGAAAGACTTGGGTCCCGCACGAACGATATTGGGCATGCAAATACGTCATGATAGGAGTTCCAAGAAGCTGTGGTTGTCATATGAGAAATATATTGAACGAGTACTTGAGCGGTTCAACATGAAGAATGCTAAGCCAGTTAGCCTACCTCTAGCCAGTCACTTCAAACTAAGCAAGCGCTTGTGTCCTACTACAGATGATGAAAAGGAACGGATGGCATGTGTTCCTTACTCCTTTGCTGTGGGGAGTCTCATGTATGCCATGGTTTGTACACTGCCAGACATTGCTCATGCTGTGAGTTTAGTGAGTAGATTTCTTGCAAACCCTGGAAAAGAGCATTGGGAAGCAGTGAAGTGGATCTTTAGATATTTGAGAGGTACTTCCAAGGTGTGCTTATGTTTCGGAGGCTCAAAATCAGTCATGGAAGGTTATACTGATGCTGATTTTGCAGGCGATCTTGATCGTCAGTTGTCGACTTCTGGTTATTTGTTTACTTTCGTAGGGGGAGCTATCTCCTGGCAATCGAAGTTGCAAAAGTGTACAGCACAGTCTACAACTGAAGCGGAATATATAGCTGCTAATGAAGCAGGGAGAGAGATGCTTTGGTTGAAAAGATTCCTTCAAGAACTAGGTTTGAAGCAAGAAGAATATGTAGTTTACTGTGATAGTCAGAGTGCTATGGATTTTAGTGAGAATGCTACATATCATGGTCGCATGAAGCACTTTGATATCAAGTACCATTGGATTCGTGAGGTGATCGAGAAGAACTTCATGAAGTTGGAAAAGATTCATTCGGACAAGAATCCCTCGGACATGATGACCAAGGTTGTGTCTAAGGGAAAGCTGGAGCTGTGTTCAGAGTTGGCAGGACTAAACTCCAAGTAAGGGGTTTAGGGCATCTTCCCTATGGTCTGGAGGGGAAGATTGTTGGCCATGTGGGTCCAGACCATTAGTGGGTTCAGTATCTGGGGTGGTTTCCCTAATGATATTAGGAATTTCCTGTTTTGTCAAACAGCAGTTTTCTAATAGGTTAGGACTTTCCTTTTTCTTGAGATAGAGTTCTTGGGGGAAAAGGATGTAATGGTTATATATATGATGTAATCTGTAACCCTAGAGAGAGAGGCTGAGAGTGGCTGAGAGTCCAAGGCTGTGGTTTCACAGATTGGAAGAGAATCTAGTGGAAATTGGTTTCCTGTGGATGTAGGCATCTTTGCCGAACCACGTAAATCTCCTTATCTTTTTGTGTGGTGATTGTTGATCTTGGTTGCCTTTGCACACACGCACACAACACTTTTGCCATGCCAAAATTAAATTGAAAAAGACAACTTATTATTATTATTATTATTATTTCAATATTTTAATGTTTGGCCCCTTTAATGTTTGAAAAATATAGTTGTTAGAGATATTTTGAAAAAAAAAAAAAGAGAGAGACTTACTTTTGACAAATCACGTGGAGTTGCCAAAATCAACCTTCAAATCTCATTGGGCATCTCTAAAATTAACATCTCCCTTGGTGATGCTCTTATGGTTCTTTAGATTCATGTCTTTTGGTTGGTTTTATTTATTTATTTATTATTTTTTCATAACATAGTTGAAGGGCTAAGATCTGAATATAGATACAACTCAACTTACACATGCGAGGTAATAGGGATTCGCACATGTGAGGACACCGATACAACTCATACGTGTGAGGAACTTACACATACGAGGTAATGGAGAGTCGCAAATATAAGGACATAAGCACAACTCACAAATGTAAGGTAATGGGGGCCCACACATGTAAAGAGACATGACACAACCCACACATGCGATGTAATTGAGACCCACATATGTAAAGAGACAAAACACAACTTGCATATGTGAGATAATAAAAAATTGAAAGAAGGGGAAAGGCCAGATTTGAACCCATTACTTCACAATGAAAACATGTACTCCTTACAACTAGGAGTTAGTAAGTTGGTTTTGGTTCGGTTAGTGAGCTGATTAGGTAGTATTGACTCAACTTGAGCTGTTAATCAATTGAGTCAAATATTCAGAGCTGAATTCCAAAATACATAGTGCCAATCCTAACCATAGATCAAGAATTGCTAACCCAACCTGGTAACTGAAAGTTTGCGTTGGATTATATTTGATTTGATTCTTACTACTTGATTGAGATCGCGGATTTGATTTGATTCTTACTATTTGAGCTCCGGATCAACCCAGTGATGTCATAGTAACCAACTCCAAACCTGACCCTCAAAGTCATAACGGTGAAGTGCTTATTAAATTTACAGTTTCAAGTAGCATGAAAAGTGAAAGCTTGAGTGCTGTTTTATTTTTTTTATTTACATTAATTTGTTGCATTTTTATTCATTGTTAAATATAAGTTTTCACTAATAGAACTTCTTCATTTTTTTTCTTTTTCTTTGTCTTGCTAGCTCTTGCATTCATTAACAAAATTTATAGTAAGGTCATATAGGAGACAACTTTAATATATACCCTATATGCACCCGCATTATTTAAAATTGTTAGTGCAATCTACCCCCAAAAAAAAAAAATAGTGCAATTTTCTCCTAAAATGATCCAAGCAAAATAGGACCCTCGAAAAGAGTAGGAATTTATCGAAGCACACAGCACTTACCCACTATTTGCCATCACGATCCATAGACTATATATGGAGGAATGGAAAATCATGATGAATTATGATTTGGATCATATGTTGTGCCAGTCATTTTCTTTTATTTTGGTAGTTGGCACCCCTAAACTTTCCACGCATCCCGCAAAATAAAAAGAATTTAAAATAATATTTTCAATAAAGACCTTGTGATTAAATTAGATATGGACCTTTGGTTCTTTAGGAAAATACATAAATACTCACCTGGGAGATTTTTTTTCTTTTCTTTTTGGTATCCCTGCCTTTGGGGGCTGGGGCCCCTAACCCTCTTGTGAGGGAGTCCTCGGGTGAGGGGAGACACCACGAGTGAGTGAGGGAGGATGACTTTGGATGAGGTAACTAGTCCTTGAGTGAAGAAAGGTTCCTAATGAGGTTTGAACCCTTGCCAAACGGGTTGGGACCTCAGATAAAGTAACTACTCACTTGAGAGTTAATGGAACATCTAAAGTGTCAATTTGCTCCCCACGTCTCATGTTTGGAAATGACTCATTTTTGGCCAATGTGTATTTGTGTGAGTTCAGTGGGGCCACCAAAGAATATGATACCCACGTAAAAAAAAGGATATATATATATATAAATCTTAAAATCTTGTTAAAACCTTATGAGAGGAGTTTGTGGTGTTGTCGTGTGTTTGAACATTTCTACAAAAGAAATTTTATTTTTATAATTTATAATTTGAAACTTGTGGGACCTAGATGAAGATGATAGGTTATGACAAGGGCTCCAACTCTAGTATTCCCACCATATCTTGAAATCTTACCCAGTCAAATCATTAGGTCGGGCTGCATGTGGGCCCCACAGTTCGACCACACTGTGTTTGGATAAACAAAGCATATAATATTAACAAAATTGGATATTGTGAGATTTCATTATTGCATAACAAAATAATATCATATTATGGTAATAATTTGAAAAATTCATTTTCTAAATATTTGCTCCAAGATGGATATGGAGAAGAAAGAAATCTTTTAATTTTTATTAGAAATTCATATATTGCAGAATACATTCTAATTAACCAAACGCTTAATTTTTAGATTGGCAGATTTTATAATAATATAACATAAAATATCACATAATCTTTTAAAATATTTTGTTACCAAATACCTATAAAAGACAATAAAAACAGGTATACAACCTAAAAGACACAATCCTACAATCCAACAATATAACGACTAAAAATAGAAAATTTAAATGGAGTGCACATTTGTATAACACCAATCTTGCAAGAAAATTATTGTTGTCCCACAATTAAGTGCGGCACATTAATTTCCACAAGAAAAAATGATTAAAAAACAATTATTTTTTTGCAAGTTCACAAGAAATCACTTTGGTGCTGGCAAAATATTGTTTTTCCACAAAAAAAATAACACAACATGAAAGTTCCCAAAATAAAAATTTTAGCAAACGGTACAAAAATGAGCCCTGAGACGGTTGCAGGTGAGACTACTCGGCAGTCAACATAATGTCACCATTCCTTGAGCCCTTCTAAAAGTGTGCATTCACAAATTTTATGGAATTTGAAACCACCACCTCAACCGAAGCGTGAACAGGCAGGACAGCACCATTAATGAGTCCTCAAGATTTTGAATATGGACCACGTGGATGCACAACAATCACAAAAAAGCGACAATCATAGAAGGAGGAAAGGGCATGAACATAGTTGAGGGTAATATAAAATTTTATTCCCATTTAATGATCCTAAATCCTAACCCATTAAGTTTTTGAAATTAAGTGTGTCTACACCATGCAAGTGTTGAAGAAATTTGAAAACAATGGCTGGATAATGAAATTTGAGAAAGATAAGAAAGCACAAAAAATGAACAATGTCGAGGGAATAACCTAATGCTTTCTTAAAAGATAATATTTTTTGCACACGTAGGTAATTTGCAAGGAAAATCTTGTTTCCACGAAGCAATGTCCAACTCTATCTCAAGTCTACCCAAAAAGAAATAAAAATTGAAAATTTTTTTTTTGGGATTAAAATAAGTGTTTAAAAGGGAATTGCATTAGAGTAGTATATTTGTATGTATTGTTTTATGAAATTCTCGATAAGGATTAATATAGAGTTTTGAGAGAAAAAGAGCCGTTAAAGAGAGTTGAGGGAGAGAGTTATGAGAGAAAGTCACGAAAAAATAGCCCTTAGAGATTAATGAGAAAAACAACAGTTGAAGATTACTGAGAAAATGCAACCATTGGAAATCAATGAGAGAAAGTTACCCACCATCAATTTTCTCATATATTTTTTTCATTATTTCTATCACCTATTTATTCTCCTCCATCGTTTTCTTTCATTATTTAGTTTTAAGAAAATATACAATAATCTCCCACTACTATTTTCTAAAAAATACATTTTTAAAGAAAGTGAAGTATGATCAACTAAAAACTTGTATAATGCATACTTACATGTGGAGGACCCTTGAAACCGGAGCTTGAATATGAATAGTAAGCTTCAATGCCTAAGGAAAAATAAGATTTTAGGACACTAGAAGATACAACATACTCATATTACACAAACAGGGTGGGCAACCATATTCTCAGTGTCGCACTTTTTTGTCAGGCCCTTAGCTATTCTTGCTCTTAACAAATGCTTTAGAGCTACGATGTGAGCTCATGGAAGGCGACCCTAACTTCCACATTTACAGAAGCAAAACTCATCATAATTGTTATTGCTCACACTGCATGAAGCAATGAGTCTATTTAAGGACTAATAAAGTCCATCCTAACTAGGTACAATGAAAAAAAAATAGTGCATCAAGCTCAAATATTGGCGATTTGGAACAAAGCATGTTCCCCCACTAGTTCCAAATTGTAAGGGTGCACTATAAGGAGTAATTACATTACATCCTCTAATTAGACCGTACAGCTGACTAAATTCCCTTTGAACGGGTAGGCTTCAATTAGGACCATTTCACTAAATCAGTAACAAACTCATCGCCCCCCAGACTTATTGAAAGATGTTCCAACATAATTTTTGCTGTTTTAACCAACTTATACTTCATATTTATATGTTTTGATTTACAAGTTTTCTGACCTTTTTGTAAAGACTTGAGTAGTCCACTAGCCCAATAACTTAGTAAGCCTGTCACGTGACCGAGAATGCTTAACCCCAAATTATTAGTAAAAACTTACATAGTTCATTATATACTAGATTTATATTTAATTCATAAGGGATGTGGAATGGGGTGTTACAATCTACCCCCCTTAAAGCCATACGTCCTCGTATTAATCTATCTAACTTCACCAAGCAATGTGGGACCAAAACATTCCTTACCCATGTCCCTTACGGATTCCTCTATCTTGACTCACAGGCTCGCGCACCCTAGCTCTGTCATGATCTTGCCTCAAGGGCTTTCCCAGTGAGATTGGGGTCCCACATTTCCGGCTAGTGATAAGCTCTAATACCATTTGTAATGATTTGGAACCTTTAGCTTTCTAATAAAGGTAGATATTTACAACCATTTAGATATTTACAACCATTCTCATTCACATTGCTTCCTTACCTGCAAGAGACATGGCAATGTACTCAGATTCCTTGGATGAGAAAGCATGAGAAAGCCATGCATGTCTACTTACCAGATGAGCAAGCGACGGCAGATCCACGTAAGATTAATAACTAATCACTCGTAGACTTTGAGTTCACATTTAGTAGCCCAATCTAAATTACTATAACATTCTAACACAGGTAAAGCTCCATTATATTGCAAACCATAATTTTTTGTACCCTTAAAATACCAAAAAGTTCCATCACTCCAATGAGGTTCACTGGGGTTATTTGGGAAACCTGCTAAATAAACCAACAACATAGGCGCTGTATCTATATTGTGAAATTCATTGGATACATTAGGCTCATAAAAACGCTAGCATATTTAGCTTAAGCTATTGAAACACCATAAGGACAAAATAATTTAATATAGGCACTAAAAGGTGTAGAAGCGGATTTACAATTTGTAAAACTATATTTAGCCAAAAAAATTCTCAATATAATGAAATTGACAAAAATGTATATATATTATTTTCTTCACTAAAAACTTTAGTTCCCAAACTAGTATCTATACGGTAATTTTTAATTTTTTTAACTGTAACCGATTAATTAATTAATAAAAAATTACCAAAATTGAAGTAAAAAGAGAGAGAAAAAAGAGCAAAATAAAAAGAGGAAGCACTAAAAAGAAAATAGTAACAAGGTACACGAGCATTATATCATAATGAAAGTAAATTACTAGATAATACCCTTCCAAGGAGGTATCTTCTCAACCTCTATTTAACTAAAATATTGGCGAAATAGTTGGCTGATTTAAGTTCATGATGAACGCGCACATTGATAGAGGAAGACAACACCTGAATTTCCACCGGTTAGTCTTCCGATTAGTCACCGATATGATTTCATTAAAGAAATCACTCTCCACAATAAAAAATTAAAAAAAAAAAAGCAATGAAAATTTCTAAAGAAATAACACAAGACTTTCAAAGTGGCTAAGACCTCTACTTCATTAGTATATATATGGCTGACACATTAAAAATTGATTGTCCTCGTCTATTTATTCATGTATAATTCCTTTAAATATTATAATTAGCTATCAATAGGTGTGGCCATATCCGCTCGCCATATAATCCGTCCACCCAAAAACAAACTGTGGCAATTAAGACCAAGTGGACCATTTGTTACAAACACAGCTCACCTCTTAGACAACAAGCCACTGCTAGTCACAAGGGTCCTCTTTCACTAATACCATCTCTACTAATAATAAAATTTTGGCTTTGTAAAAAACAAATGAATTTTACAATAAAAAAATGATGTAAAGGAACTCTCAAACCATAAACTTCACCCAAAGAGAGGGTGCACGACAATGATGACATATGACCATTGCCGGTTCTTTATTTTTTTCATCTAATTGGAGACTTGGCGAGTTCAATGCTTTTGTTAGGGGCAAAAAAATTGCTCCACTTCTTCTTTTTCTTCTCCTACAATCTAATCAGATTCAACCTTCTAACTCCAAGCAGTCAAGTGTCTACTCCTATAATTCAACCATGCTATTCTTCTTCTTCTCTTTCCATCATTTCCGAAACCCACAAAAATTAAACACACATTTCTCTCACCAATGCAAACCTTTTTGGAAGGCTCATAAATTCTTTAAAACTAAAATAACCACAAGCATTCAAAAACAGAGTTCACTCATTCTCCAAGCATTCTCCGACGTTAGTTTTATAGAATCGTGAGGATGATACGATAGACGACGGCACGCACCGTTTTCTCTTTTAATCCTTAGCTCTATACATCCCACACCTCACTTCCACTATTTTTCCTTTCATCCCATCTTTTCTCCACCCTAAAACCTTCAAATCCAAAGTTATAAAGCGCAGATTTTTCTTTTACTCCTAATAGAAGCTTCGAAATTCTCAATTAAATGAAAAAAAATATATAATAGTGGTCATACGTAATTATTGTGGTGCACCCATACTTTGAGTGAAGTTTATGTTTTAAAGATCCCTTTATATGTTTTTTTTTTTTGCAAAATCCCCCATAAATAACTTTTAGTCAAACACATTTGTCCAAAAATAACAATCAGTAAGACAAAAACAATCTCTTAAAAAAAACGGAGAGCAGTGAGCACGGGCCGAAGAGAAACCTCCGAGCGATATTCCCGAGACAATCAAACCAGATGTCAAAACCATGCTCGCATTGACTACGGTGGAATAAATTTCATCGCAACTAAAATTCCCGTAACCCATAAAGTATGTACTTTGCTTTGATGCATTCCATTCAGTTTGCAGATGTCACTTGTCAGTCACTTCAACGTGACGATGGCTACAATGTCCCAGCCAAAGCACGGAAATCAAAAATTTTGTCGATTGTGAGGACGGTCTTAGATTTTAGCCATTTGACAACTCTCTCTCTCTCTCTCTCTCTCTCTCCAAATCCAATTCAGACAAGAAAACAGGAAAATAAAAGAGACAGCAATGGATATTAAATCATCAGGGGAGCAGGGGACCAATTATTGTAGTTGTAGAAATGTACAATGCTCTGGCTGTCTGGCTTCAAATGCAGCCCCAAGCTCCCCTGGGCCTCAGTACAAGTTACATGGTTTTATCACAATTCAAATGACACTATCAGCCAGTAATCCCACCAACAAATCAATGGATCAGATAAACTGAATTCTAAGTGCAACGCAAAGAAAAACAAGACAAAACAAAAGAAATCACAAGCAAAACTTACAAAGTCTCGTGTTTGCGATGGCGGTTGTGAGAAGAAGAGGATGGCGGCAACTTGTCGAGGATTTGGAGTGATTCCTTCATGGAAGGCCTCTTCTGCGGGACCAGCGAAGCGCAGCTGAACCCGAGCTTAAAACAAGCCACCAGTGCCTCATCTCTCCCTTCCACGTCAGCTCTTAGTGCCGCATCAGCCAACCGCAAGAGCCGCCACCGGTCTTCGAGCACGGACCCGCCATTCCACTCGCTCAGCTCCGCGTCTGAGAACACTTTCCCTGAGAAGAGCTGCAGGAGGAGGATTCCAAAGGAGAAGACGTCCCACTTGGGGTGGGGCTTCAGGTTCTTGAGCGACTCCGGCGCATGATAAGCAGATGCGGTCCCCGTGGACAGGCTTGGGCTGGCCCCTGTGGGCAGATCTTGGAGGCTGTCGCGGGAGAGCATTGACCGCTTGCTTCCGAAATATCGAGCTGAATCGCTGGTGGGTTTGCTGCTGATGCGTGATAGGAGCCTTTCGAGGCCGAAATCGGAGATTTTGGGCTCCATGTCGGGGGCTAAGAGGATGTTGCTGGGCTTGAGGTTCCCGTGGACGTGCTTCTTCTCGTGTAGGTACGTTAGTCCCCTTGCCACTCCTCTTGCTATCTTGACCCGGACTTCCCATGATAGATGACAAGGAGATGAAGAGCCCATCTTTTCTGCATGGATCGATCAAAGGGAGATTTCTAATTAAACAAACAAATTTAATGACCTTATTGGCGTGGGTCGGCGTAAAGCGTTGGTAATTTGGGATCCATCATGGTCATTAATTATTTCAAATCATCAATAGTGGCACCTTGTACTTGGTGGGTCCAGTATATCCAATAAATTCCAGTTCTATATCAAACAAGCCTTCTCATCCATCTCCACGTATTTGGCAATGGGCTCTCAAGTCTCAGCAGTTCCACTGTGAAATTGTTTGATAATGATGATTTCCATTCAAATCCTCTTACACATGTCATCGATTGATATCACATAGGCCAGTTGTGAAGAACAAAGATCAATTGGAACATTGAAGAAAGAGAGAGAGAGAGAGAGAGAAGGTTTATAGAATTTCCTTACTATAGGAGGCGTCGGCGAGGCTGCCATTTGGGACGTACTCGTAAATAACGAGCTTCTCATCGGCACCCCAGTAGAACCCACGTATGCGCACCAGATTGGGGTGGCGCGCTTTGGCGATGACCCTGACCTCGTTCTCGAAATCCGGCAACCTCCCGATCGCACTCTCCCTATTGATCCTTCTCACCGCAAACGAAGCCCCATCTTCGAGAACCGCTTTGTACACAATGCTCGAAGCACTCGCTCCCAGTATATAAGCCGATGCTCTCAGCAGCGTTTCCAGCTCCAGCTCCGGCTCTCCATCCACCGTTACAAGCGAACCCATCTCCTCTCTCTCTTTCTGCATATTGCTGTAACTGTTCCGTTTTTCTCCTCCTTCTTCCGTTTCGGATTCGGTCGTTTCGGTCGTCTCTTCGTCGCCGCCTCGCTTCCTCAAACACCAACATCCACCACCACCACCACCTCCTGATTCCTCCTTGTCGCTTCTCTTCCTCTTCTTCGCTCTGTATATGAACACGAACATGACGGACAGAATCCCAATTCCGGCCAAATCTCCGACCACGATCCCGGCGATCGACCCCGCCTGCAGGCCTCCACTCGACCGCTGATCGGAACCTCCCGGCCCCACCGGAGTCTCTCCGGCGCCGGCGACCGTCTTCGGAATCGCCGCCATTGCAGGGGGAGATGAGGCGACTTGCGGCGGCGTCGAGAGAGTTGAAGGAACCGAGCATGAATTCTCAAGCGGTTTTCCGCACAGATCCGGATTTCCGGCGAAAGTTTCAGGCTTTCGTCCGAGAAGCGAGTCCGGAATCCCGCCGGTCAGGTGATTGAACGACAGATCAAGGGTAGCAGTGGCCGGGATCCCCGCCGCGAACGCCGGCGAGATCGGCCCAGACAGGTCGTTGTGGGAGAGATTCAGCGACCGGAGATTTCCCCCGCCGAGCTGCGCCGGCAGCGACCCGTTCACCAAATTCGACGAGAGATCTAGAATCTCGACGCGGTCGAATCCCCTGGGAAGGTCGCCGGACAAGTAGTTGTCGCTGAGAGAAACAACAGTGAGATTGGGAAGAGCGGCAAGACGGTCAGGTATTCTTCCGACGAGGGCGTTGCCGGAGAGGTTGAGGAAGTGGAGGAGTTCGAGATTTCCGAGGACGTCGGGCAGCTGGCCGGAGATGGAGTTGTCGGAGAGATCGAGGATCTGGAGCTGGGAGGCGTTGTTGTTGAAGAGGGAGAGGGGGAGAGTGCCGTTGATGAGGTTGTGGGAGAGGTCGAGGTGGCGGAGGTGGGGGATGCAGGGGAGGTCCGGGGGGATGGAGGCGGAGAGGTTGGCGTTTGGGAGGACGAGGCTGATGACTCTGGAGGTTGTGTCGGACTCGGGGGGGCCTGGAATGAGTGCACAGACGACTCCGTTCCAAGAGCAGGGGGTGTCGTCCTGGTAGCTCCAGGTCTGCAGGGCGGAGAGAGGGTCGTTGAGTACAGAGTATTTGAATGAGAGGAGGAGAACTCCATCAGAGTTTAGAGAGGAAAGTGGAGGAGGAAACAGAAAGAAGACAAGTAAGAGAGAGATGTGGAATGTGGGAATTGTTGTGCATGGCAAGTGGAGAATGGTGGGTCTGAAATTGAATGTCATGTTGCCTTGCCTGGGAATCATTCCTCATCTCTCTCTCTCTCTGTTTCTGTCTTGCTGTCTTTGAAGAAAGATAGAGGGAAAAGTCAGGGGATGTTAGGTGTGTTTCTTTTTTATTTTTTTACCTGGGGTACCTGCTACTTTGGTTTAGTTTGGAGGAGTTGCTGACCGAATCTATAGACGAGCAGCATTATTATTGTATGACATCTTGAAGTGGGAGCCAAATGCGCATCTCGGTAAGACTGCGCAAGTAGAAAGGAACAGAGTATTCAGTATTCTTTCTCTCTCTTCATCTATCCGTTTTGGGATCAGCACACTGACGTCTGGTACATCGGGCATCGTCTCAGGTTCATGGAAGGTTACCCAGTTTTTGTTGTGACTTTGATTGGGTCAGGTTTTCAACCCAAACTTCTTAGTTTGGTTTGTTTTTCAAAGTGTTGCGTGTCTTGTAGAACTTTTATAATAAACGTAAAGCATTTTTCTCTCTTACTTCTTTTGGGTTGTTAATTATTAGCACTAATTTAAATTTGACGTACATTTAAATTATACAATACATTTCAATTAATCATGCACTATATCCAACTTTTTCTTTAGGGTTTTAAATTAGTACAATAGCCAACTTTTCCAAACATGGAAAACTTAGAGAAACGACACTGCATTTGGTCAAATGATTTTCATTTTTTTCATATAGGGGTTTTCTAAAACTTTCTCCTGCTGGGAATGCTGGTAGATGTCTTTAGGATGAAAATTTCTCGAACCATGTATATATAGCTTTACATATGGGTCCCATATCTGTACCAAATGAAACATAGTATGCAAAACCCAAAACCCAAGTTCTCGTGGGTTTCCAACCCTGCTCAAGAACATGAAACATCCCAACGCAGTTTCATTCTTGATTGAGTTGGCCATGCATATTCAAACTTTTTTAGTTATTTCAGTTGCATCTAAAATATTTTAAAGCAATTGAAATTAAGTTTTCAATTTTCTTCTAGATATTTTATAAATGACTTCCTTTAAAATATTGCTTGTAAATCCAAAATGTCAATCAATAACTGATGTATCATCCGACACCTAAAGTTTCATTTTGGCATATACAAGAACAAGATTAGGGTTATAAATGGATTTTCAATTCTCCAATTATCCTGAGGTTTCAACCCATAAATAACTAAATTCAAATTTTTATTTAGGTTCCGATAAAGAAACGAATTCGAGTGTAGAACATATTTTTTTTAAACTGGACCTAATCAGCTTCAGGTTTAATTTTAACCTCAGTTTCTGCTCATGGAACCAAGACTCGACATATTATTTCAAATTTTTAAAAATTTTCTTAAAAATTAATTTTTCGCTAAAGGATTCTCTACATATGCTTAGACCCAAATATGAACTCACCTCATACACATAACCAATTTCAATTCTGGTTCCATCTTCTTATTAACAATTAACAGTTACGTAACGAGCTAGCTTGAATACCGCGTCCATCTTTTTCATTGACTATTTCAGTTCAGATCCAGTATGGACTTGGATTGAAACTGCCTCGTATAAAACCCTAAACATGATAGGTCTTCACAGGCCGAGGCGACATCAGTTGGTTCGGACCCTGTTGACTTCTCAGATCGAGGAAATCTTATGTTCGGACTTCAGAAGCTTTCAAATGAAAGAGACACTAATATCACGACAAAACTTGTCTATCTGCCCCAGACAAAAGTACAGACCCCACACAGGTGTGGATGGGGCATACAGGTTACATCCCACAGTTGGGTTAGTCTGGAAAGCAGGGAAAGGAATGGAGGGTGGTGAAAATAAGTTGGCCTTTCGGATTCTGGCATTCTGCTATGGGATGTGCCACCAGCTTTTGATAGAATTCATGGAAACTCAAGACACCCTCATCACAGTCCATCCTATTGATTTGCAAGAATTCTGAGGATTCATGTTTGGGGGTTTTATGAATTCCCGGTGGGAGTTGAAAAAATTTGAAAATTCTATATTGGCTAGGAGTGACAGTACTTTGCATGATCTGTTTTTTGAAGTCCCACCACTCAAATAGGAAATGCAGAATTCTTGAGGATGACAAGTGTCATTGTCGTGGAGATTCCCCCCCCCCCCCGTGGTTTGTTTATTTGAAAAAATTTAATAAGAATTGAATATATAAAAATTCATATCATAAATAGTTAAAAACGAAGATGAAAGGAGAATATATAAATATGAATTCTAATTAACCTGGCATTTAATGAAAATTGAATCAATCGAAGATGTAAAATGAACACCGAGCCATCACCTACTGGTTTAAATCTTAGAAAAGTCAGATCATATCTACATTACTACTTTATATTCTCCGCCTCTCGTTATATATCATTCATACTTCACCTCTTTAATAATTTTTTAATAAAGATCATTCCTCCATAAATTCTTATGTATTTTGATGTAGACAAATATTAGACCCTATTTCTTTGCATAAAATGCAAAGGAATTAAATTGATGCACAGGAATTAAATATAGAAGAAATCAGGCAAAACTAGATGCATCATGACAGTGGTAGAGGAAAAGGAATGAAGAAGTGTAAAAACAATTTACCTGTTGGATTCTGCCATGGGATGGGCCGCCAGCTTATTATCATTATTTTTTGCCTTTTTAATTTCATTATGTAGTGGTGTCCTCAACTTCAAGTTTGTTGGTCTACCCAACCCTAACCGGGGATCGAAAGCAAATCATGTACACATCTGTGATATCTCACTCAGTTACTTCTCCATTTTCTTATTGGTGTAGTTGAAGATGAAGATGCTTCAGTCTTATATATTATTATGATCTTAGGTTAACGTACCTGCCTCTGATAATAATAATAATAATAGTAAGTCATAGAAAGAAATAAAGAAAGAAAGAAAGCAAGGTGGGTATTAGTGGGACCTTTGCTTTGAAATTTGAATGCATAAAAAGGATAAATGTGGGGATTAGTGAGAAAATTCTTTACAAATTCCCAGCATTACTTTCTAAAAGATTGAGAATGTTCAATAAATGTACTGATTTGGTTTCCAAATTCCCAGTTTTACGCCTCATTATTAAACCTCGTTACATTTTTTTTTTTTTTTGAGCTACTTCATACTTACTAGTACATCAGAAGTTTCATTGTTAACTCCAGCATCCTCTCTGGACACAAGTAGAATGCCAAAGATGAGGTCGAGGTCATTGGATGAACTAAATCAGGAGCTAAGGCTGCAGCCAACAAAGCTTATGTTGCCAAAAAGTAAAAAGGTGAAAGCTTTAACCTAAAGCTGAAAGGAAATGCTTTTAAACAAGAGTACTTTTGCTTTTGAGAAATAATTTTCTATGTGAAATCTCGTCACTCAACTCCTAGTTTATTTGGAATGGGCCCAGCTTGGATGTTCTCTATCTCTTGGAGTTAAATATCTTAACCTTTCAACCTTCGGCCTTCTTCCACTTGAATGTGGACAATTTTTGCAATTTGTCATTCACGCGAGGCTAGAAAAAAAAAATTCAAAATAAGAATAAGAAGAAGAATATTGGGTCATTCTTCTCCTGGTGGGATCTATCATTTTGATGGCCAGTGTTACCATTACCGATCAACACACAATAATAGAATTAATCTCCACTAATCAAGATAGACCTAAACAGCATAACCTAAGGGCCTGTTTGTTTGCATGAAGGAAATAGAAGAGGAGTAAAATATTGCATGTAAATAAAGTTAAAGAGAAGTGGCTTGAATACATGAGTGACGAGTTATTTTTATTGTGTTTGGAAAACTAGAAGTAAAGTCAAATGGATTTATACTTCATGTGTTTGGATAGCATGGAGTAGAGTAAAAAAATTGCATATATATATATATATATATTGACAAATCTTAAAAGGCCACCCCTACCTAGGTGGTGGAAATTGTCATCCATCGGACCCCACTATCAATAAACAATAATGGGACTTAGCGGGATTGCAACCAACAAGATGAATGCCCTTGATTAATATATGTGAACATCTTGTATTTGTTATGAGGCCCACCCTAATGGGTGTATAAAAGATTTGCTCTTGATCAGACCATATGTTCAAAAGCCTTCAATTAGATGGTGACAAATGTTCATCAATGGACACCGCTAGTGAAAAAACCCACCAACAGTTGGGCCCATATGATGCTTGAAAAAAATAGAAAGTGGGGGGGTGAGTGGGGCCCATGTAAAGTATTTGAATAAATTGGGCCCCACCTATGATTAAAAAAATGAGAGAGGTAGAAGCAAATATAAAAGAGCAAAGAGAAAATCATCCATTTGTAGATTGTGGTATGAAATAGATTTAAAATGGGTACTCATCAATGGATTCACATCCAAGCAAAAAAAGGAGAAACGGTAGGGATTTCATCCATTAGAGAGTTCCATAGAAGGAATTTCATAATGAGGCCCACGTCTAAAATCCTCCAACAGAAAGTTTGCGTCACTAATGATTGATTAGACATCTAGGTGGGCCCACAAATAAGACAAAATAGAAGCTTACTGTAAAATCCAAACTAGAACTAATCTCAATTTATAATAATTAATTTTTTTTACAATAATTAATGTTTGTTTAGGCTAATTTAACTCAAATTCACTTAGGTTTGGGTCGTAGATAGGTAGTTGGGTCAGGTTCAAGCCTTACTTAGGTAGTCAAGAACCTTCATGTAATTTAGAGCTACATGATTTGTATCATTTTGGTACCATATTAATTGCATCATGTGTATTTTATCTTGTGAGTCAACTTTCATATTTGGTCCAACCCAATTCGGATCCATCTTGGCTCAATTGAAGTCCATTTGACTCAAACTGTAAAATTCATAATAATAATGGACTTGCATGCAAATCTAAGAAAATTTGATTTAAAACCCTCACTCTAGCATATTTGTTACTTCCCTCTTCATCTCTTCTTGAGACCTGCTGGAGCTCCATCTTTACTTTCATGCACACTCTTCTTCAATTCAAATCAAGCATTTGGAGCCTTGCATGCAGAAGCATTAGGTTCCATCATCTCCTTCTTGCCTTTTTTTTATATATGTTCTTTCTCCATAGAAGCCCCAATTTCATCTCTTCTCCAAGCTACAGCCCCTTAAGGTAAGATCTCCATCATCTCTTCAATTCTTTAGGATCAAAAGAGTCAAGGAGACTCAAATAAGCAACATGCATGTATCTTACATTCAATTCACCCACATGTCTTTGCATGTAGAAGAATCACCTTTTATTGAAACTTTCTCCATCATCAAATCAAAGGAGAAGTTAATTTGGGTCAAGCACTAATATAAGGCAAGTATAAGTGTATATATTACTACATGTATATTTTTCTATGTTGATTTTTGAAGAATTCCCCTTGAATGCCAAGTTACAGCTTTTTTATCCCTTTTAATTTAAGATCAGGTAATGGACTGAATGATAATGAGTACGAGTAAGAAAGGTGGTTATTGAATGATGTAGGATGATAATTTGGAGTAAAGAAAAGCACATTGGAGTCACATAGGAACTTACTACGGGAGTTCTATTTTGACTAAGCTTCGAACTTCAGAACAGCTTCAAAAAATCTGAAGCTTACGACTAAGCCGTAAGCATACTATGGCTCAGAATCCAGAAAGCAAGAAACCGGACTTTGTTCTACGTTTAACGCATGGCTATGCCGTGGAATGAGCTACGGCTAAGCTGTAGCCAAGCCAAAAGCCATTTACAGCTAACATTCCAGAGAGCCTAAACTAGACACATCACTACGGCTAACTGCACGGCTGAACCCTGGATTACACTACGGCTAAGCCGTGTCCACGCTGTGGCCCAGCCGTAGGCTAAATATGGCTAAACCTTAAGATAAAATACGGTCGAGTCGTAACTACGGAAAAATTCAGTTGAAAACTTTGTACACACAGCTAAGCCGTAAGTCATACACGGCTAAGCCGTAAGAACACAGAAATTTCGGGAAATTAGGGACTCAAAAAGACTTGTAGGGCTTTAAATATAACACCTTTATCTTAATTAAAATAGTTCAATGGTAATCAAATAATAAGGAAGAAGAGTGTAGAGCTATCACTCATTTCTTTCGATTTTTCGATTATTTCCTGATGTCACATCATGGGTGTTGAGATAAAAAAATGTGTCTGATGCTTATATAATATAACACTAAGATTTTCAGTAACTCATCGACACCGGACGTTTTATGAATACACTGTATTAAATGACTACAGAAACATGGATTATCTGGCATATGGTTGGTTAGTAAATTTCCTTGATAATTAATGAATCCAAATGCATTCATATTGCTAAGTAATCCTTGCCCTCAACATAATCTAATTATGTACTCATTTTTCCTAGTGAACATTGAGGCAATATCGAAGATAGAGCTTCTACTGAGTGTGATCCCCATAAGCAAAAACAGAGGTAACGAGGGTTAAGAAGCTTCGAGCCTTAATAGCTCATTTAAGTATGCATTATTCGAATAACAAATACTTTGTTTAATTCTGACTTTTGAATATGATCTCAAAACTAGTATATGTTTTTATATGAGAATGAGTCGATCACTATGTATGATAAGTAAGAATAAAAGAATTCTGATCGGTCTTGATATATTGAGTTAGCACCACTTAGCTTGTACCCATTGGAGGTTCGACGGGACCGAATGCAGGTATTATATATATTTCCTACTGCAGTAGTGGTATGAAGAGTTGGTCGATGCTCTTAGAGTAGTTAGATGGTATTGGCCCAATCACTAATGATTTCCTACAGTATGATATACTCTCTTTTAGGGAGAAGATAACCATGTGGAATGCCAACTAGTATGTTATGATACTTCTATTTATGATTCGTTATTTATGCTGATTTCATGCACAACATGCCTAGCTTACAATTATTATTCTCTTTTAATCTATATGTTCTAACTCAATTGATACATCATGATAGTCTATGCACTTTATATTTACTTAATCATCGTGTTAACAGTGCTACTCTTGGTGTTACAAGTACAGAATTCGATGCTAGTGCGGCAGTCAACGTGGCCCTGGAGGGAACCCCAATGGTATCTCAGGGTGCAGATGAGTGGAATGAGAATGATGTATTCTACTAGTCATCCGACGCAGTGCGTTGCAAGGTTGTTTTGGTTACGTAGGCTTGACCATGATTAGCCTATAGAGGAGTCATGCTATCTCTTTCAGTGTTATTTTGGAGTCAGAGATTGATAGACATGTTATTTTGAATTATGTCTATGTTTAAGTATTTTGTTATCATGTGTATGTCGATGGTTAAAATAGACTTTAGATATAATTATGAATGAATGATGGTTTTATTATTGCTTACAATAAATTACAAGTAAATTCTCCAGGTTTCCGTTTAATTGTGCAAAATGATTGATACATGTATATAAATCTTCCTTACATGTACCTGTGGAATCTCCCTTGTAGCAGTTCGTACGTGTCTTTACATAGCACGAATTGCTACTGGATTATGTGTGTCATGCCTCGGGTTCCACCCTACTATCCAATTCTCAGGTTCGGCATGACACTTACTGTCTTGGGGCCCACTGCTAATGGATGGAAAAATATAAAAAAGAGGGAGAAGAGATGGTGGACAAACAAAAAAGGGAAAAAAGTTCGAAGGTGGGGAGGAGTAAACAAAGTTATCCAGGTTGGGTGGGGTAACTTGAGGGTGGAAGAAGTAAAAAAAAGTAGGCACCAACTCATCAAAGTTGTTTACTTTAACTAATCATTAAAATCTCTCCAACCACCTCTTTGAGTAAAAACTATAATCGTCGAAGCACATTTTAACCCTCTATTCTACTTCATGGGAAACAAACATGCCCTATGGGTTAAATGCATATTTAACTCCATGATTGGGCATTTTCCTTCTTCACACTTGCAAACGAGAATTTACTAAATAGCGTAATCTAAGGGCTTGTTTGGATGAATGAGGAGTAAACTAGAGTGAAGTAGATTTTACATGAGGAGTGAAGTGGAGGAGAAGTGAGTTGAAGTTAAGATAGATTAGTTCACTTCACTCTATTTGGATGCTTGATGTGAAGTGAAATTTAAAAATATTATGGAGTAAAATTGTCTTTTACTCCAGAAAATTAAAGTATTTAGAGTTTAAGTGAAATGAATTATACATGGGCTAACAACAATACTTCATCTCTGGGCCGACTCATCCAAGTAGGATAGAGTTGAAATTTTAAATTGTTACAGCCCATTTAACTTCACTCTACTCTATTTTTTGCTTATCCAAAAACACTATTAGGGTTAAATGCATCCTTGACACTTGCAATCGACAATTTACTTTCACTAGGGAATTATCACACTCCTTTCCTTACTTGACACACGATCTGAAGAGTGATGTAACATTTTCATTTAAGTAGGGAAGGTAGACTCGAAAAGCATTATTTATGGTTTTCTTTACTGATTTCTTTTCTCATCATGAAATCCAACTTTTTGCAAGCTTTAGAAAATCATGTCATTAGCCAAACAAGAATTCTTAATGATTGAAAACTTTTTTAAGCTCAAGCTAGTTTAAAAACAAAAAAACATGACTCCCAATTCCCAAGAATACATTTGGTTGTCCAAGTGGACCCCACATATGCAGTGCTTGTGTGGTCATATGGACCACACCCATATAGCTAACATTCTCCTACTTGATCTAAATACCACATGTAAGACACTCCAGAATTTTCTTTCATATGAAAAAATATATAATCTTCCAAATTGAGTACCTGTCTTCCAAAACAAAATCCTTGACAAGTGGCCTCCAATTTATGGAAAAAAATAAATTAACAATCATTCTTTTTGTGTTAATTCTTTCATTCCGTGATTATAAGAGATCACTAATCATGGAGGTTACACTTCATGTGATCGACATCCTCTCCTCCATGCATTACAATTTACAAACATTGACAACCCCATCTTGCCAAGTCTCTAATGCAGGGAAATAGGATACAACATGATATTTACACGTATCAGATGTGACTGTAATTCATAACTTTGATATCTATTATCGGCTTTCATCATACGTGCATATGAAATAAAGAAAGCAACCGAAATCAGCATCTACTACCACCCAAATAATCAACCTTAACAGTGCCAGTTACACAATTACTTCCCATCAGGCAATTCATTAAGACAATTTCCGTTACGTGTTATATTGACCTTCGGTGCCTAGGCACTCATCATGAGATCCGCAATCATAAGATCTGCAACAGACTCTAGATGATTTCGTAGCTTAATTTTAACAAGACTGCATAGACTTACCATAACAAAATTCTCAGCAGCGTAGCATTAGAATGCATGATGCAAAGTCCTAAGATAGAAGAGATCCTTTATTTCGCTGCCTCAGGACATGCTGCACACTCTGTTTCCATCATGGAAGATGTGATAAACATTTACTCAACACTATTCTTGAAAATTAACCCTTTATTGAAAGGAAGAAAAATCATCACCTCATCATCATCATAATCATTATTAAAGCTTTGTTCCTACTATGTTGGAATCGGCCACATGAAGTCAAATAAGAGGAAGACAAATCTTGATGTAAATATATGGAGGCATCCATTAAAAATCAAGGTGTGAACATCCAATCACATTTTGGTGATTAGAACATAGTTTTCTTTTCTAAGTAGCATATCAATTTTGTCACCTGCTTTTTAGTGACCCATCCTCTGATACTCTAATTACCGGCCCAGGTTGCCCTATTTTACAGAGTACGAAGCTATATGCAGATCACAGCATATAAATGACTCCCACAACATAAACATTTGGAGGGGCTGAACCTATCTTATTGAATACAAATGCCTTGCAAGTTGAATAATTCTGCCCTTTTTAACCTTTCAAGCAAAGTTTTCACATTGACTTGTGTAATAATTCAAGGACTTCACAAGATCTATCTTGAAATATATCACTGGATATTTTGCTTATGTCTATCAGATGAAACCTTATTTCTAGATAATTCTTGGTCTCACTGCAAATTGTCAAGATCATCAATAGCAAGCAAAATGCAATTTCATCCCATGCAGAATTACAGCATTGGATTGCTAGTGTTCGAAAAATATACTCATGTTTTTTTTTTTTCCTGAAGGCGTGATAAGCCCAGGTTAACTTCATCAGGAATGAAATTCGGCCCTGTGCCTGACGTCAGTGTATTTGAGAGAGAGAGAGAGAGATATATATATATATTCTTTTTACAAAGTCCACCTTCCTGAATTCTGAGGCATGATACAATGAGCCAAATCTTTAATTGGCCGGTGGTGGATTGATCACCGAACATCTTGTCATCTTGTTACATCTGAGCAAAAATCAGATCCACAAAACCAAGCTCAACTGGAAATAATTTACAAGGACAGTGCCGAGCTGCTATTAAGTTAAAATTGGACCGCAGGCATAACCACAAATCAGCATCAGGACAACAAGATCGTACTGGTAAAAAATAAATCTTGAATATTCTACCAACAGAACTTAACAGCTGAAACCAAGTGCTAGGCACAGGGGCACCATTAGGAAAAAGAAAAGATAAATAAGGAAGGAGACAGAATTAATAAATGTGAGCATATATTTTTTATAAAATTATGGAAAAAACAAGCACACCTAGGGCTGTCAATAAGCTGAATCTCAATGGTTCAAAATCCCAAAGGGCCTGAGTACTCCTGAGATATCTCCCATCTTTCAGTTCCATAATCAAAGTGGCGTCTTGGAACCAACTGCAGAGATCATATTGATATACACTAAACAATCGTCATGTCACGTGTGTAGCAGCTAAATAATCTACGAAACTATTAACATGAACAAAAATTTCCAGGCGGCTGATGAGTCACTCAAAACAGAGTAGGCAACTGATGTTCGTCCATAGACAAATGCAGCTGATAGGGCCCTTGCACTGAAGCAGGGATGGATGCTAGCGAAAAGTTGATAATATTTCTGGACACCCATAGACAAAATAATATTAGGTTCATAAAGTTCAAACATATACATCTTTTATCAGTAACTTCAAATATATATACATTACAGCATTAGGAAGCACAAACCAATATATGCAGCAAGATGGCTGAGACATGGAAAAAAAGACCAATCGAATCTGTTGAGCAAGTTCTATTCTCCACATATGCTCTTGTCACATTAAGAACAAAGTGATGAGAATTGAGAAGGAAGGTTGCAATGCATCCATAGAGGGGAAGAAAACACCTAGGGCCTGTTTATTTCATGTAACTGAATACCTAGGATTGTACTTTCGTAAGTGTTAAAAATGAAGAACCAAAGCCAAATATTCAAAAATGACCACCTAATAATCTCCACTTTAATGGAGCTTGAATCAAGAGAAAAAGGGAAATGAATACTCAGCCATATCCATAGTAATTCAATACCTAGGAAAGTCAAGATCCCATCTACGACACAACTTTATATCCTTCACCCCTTGCCTCTTTAATAATCCTGTGGTGGAGCTCATTTCACCATGAATTCCTATGCATTCAATTCCTACTTATTTTTTGCAAATGAAGAGGCAGAAATGGCAGTTATGAATGGGATTTCCATTATAATGGAGCATACAAAGAACCGGTTATAAAATTGAGGAAGAGAGATGTGTTCTGAATGGTGTACAACATTGTGTGGTCGATCATTGTATTTATCAGTTGGGATTTTCTCAAATTAGGTGACAATCATTTGAAATTATAGTCAATCAATGAAATTAAATATCCAATGAAACCTCCCTATTATCCCATCGATGTACATTTGGAAAGTTCAAAAAAGAAGGAATTACATGGGATTAGGGTGATCCCTATCTATCTGGGATTTGGAGGATTCCTATCTCTAAACACCCCCTCAAATTGATGCAGTGTAATGATGCATCAATTTGCTAGCAAGAAAAACAATGTAAACTTCGCCGTTGCTTTCGTGAGGAGATTATTAGTTTGCTGATATTGGAAAACACTTGAGGCAGACATAATGTGCCATATTGACAAATAAAGCAACAATGAACCTCAATGTGTTTGGTTCACTCGTGAAAAATCAGGTTTGTGGCAATCTGGATGCTGCTCATGTTGTATGCATATAGTGGAGTGGGGTCACTAAGAAAAACTCCGAACTGCTGGAGAAGACTGTGCAGCCAAATGATTTCACTACAAGCAAAAGACATGGACCCGTATTCAGCTTCAACGAAATATTTGATGACAATTGTCTACATTTTGCACTTCCAAGATATTGAGGAGCTGCCAAGGAGCATTCACCAACTGGTGGTAGATCAATGGGTATCTAGGATAGCCAACCCTAAACACAAAGTTTTAACCACAGCTGTCAATTTCGTTTCGGTCCCCATTTCAGTCTGGCCTCCAAAATGAAATATTTTGGCAGTTTAGAATTTCGGCAAAACTTTTCATAGTAACTTTTAGAAAAATATATAAAATGTAAAAAAACAAAGATGATCATTATCATCATCAAAGCCTTGTCCTAACTATGTTAACGTTGGCTATATGAAAAATAATAATAAATAGATATAATATAAATTTATAAAAATAAGGTTGGCCAAGCTCAAGCCCGAGCCACTTCTTTTAAAACTTGCGCCAAGCCCTACTCTATGACATCCACTTCAAAGCTTAGGCCCAGCCCCCCTAGTTAATTCTAATCCACATAAAAGTGCCCTTTCGTGGAAGTTGAAGAGTCTTCGACATTGCTACAGAAACCAGAACTCGACGAAGAGAGAGAGAGAGAGAGAGAGAGAGAGAGAGAGAGAGAGAGAGAGAGAGAGAGAGAGAGAGAGCGAGCGAGCGAGTGGGAGGCCGACAATAAAGTAGCAGTGCGGAGGTGGTGGCGATGCTTGTAGCAACGGTGACAGTGCAAGTACTCTATCTTTTCTTCCTCTTCCTGTTTTTTTTCCCTTTACGGTAGGGTTTGGGTTTGTTTTTTCTGAGGAAAAAAAAAATGAAAATCCTTATTTGTCTACCGAAATCCCTAGATTTTTGGCTGAAATAATGCATTTTGGATGAAACTATCCAAAATCCAGAGCAAAAACTTTGGGCACACATTTCGTTTCGGAACCATAACTGAAACTGAATTTTTTGCCCATTTCAGTCGAAATGAAATGGAATTGACAACTGTGGTTTTAACAGAGATGCCAAGTAAAACAATCCATATTGAGGCATTCCATGAATATATGTAAGTATATGATATAGTGCTAAAAGGTGATGTTTTGTGATGATTGCCTAGAAATTGGCTGCCAACCTGTACAAAATGTGCTATATCAGGTCAAATCATAGTCATAGTTAAAGCAAACTTCCAAAGAGTTGACGATATAGAGTAGGGTCAGTTAGGGGGCTTCCTTCATCAATACGATACTTTTAACATTGAACTCAAGAGGGGTAATTGAAATCTTGGAATCACTGAGATGTGCTAAAGAGAGAAAGTCCTCTGCAGATTTTCATTGATGAACATGAATTAACATTCCAATTGTGAGAGATTTTAAGCCCAATAAAGTATGTCAGCTGAACTAGATCTTTCATATTGACAGCATGCAATGAAAAGTCCTTGAGTTTCCTGATCACACTGTAGAATCATTAAAACTGATAATGGTATACATATTTAGGACATGCATATTTAGGAGAAGGCTGGATGTAAAATGGGTCTCGGAGATCACCATGAAGAAGGGTATTTTTTACACCCATCTGCCAGAGAGGCTAGTTATGAACAACAGCAACATCTGGAGCAAACATCTTTTAGCGACCAGAGCCCATCTGCCGGAGAGGCTAGTGGAGTTCGGACCGTAGTCATCTTAGCGACCGAAGCAAATCTCTTAGTAATCAATGCCATATTCTTGCTTGAATCCCTGAGCAACAAAGTGAGCTCTATAAATGTCTAGACTCCGATCAGATTTTACTTTGATGTAGTAAAATCCACTTACTGCCAACAATAGAAGCAGATACAGAATGTGGAAGCAAGATCTAAGTTTGGTTAGCTTCAAGAGCTAGTAATTCTTTTGCCATAGCACTCCACCAACAGGGTTCTTTGATGGCTTTTGTGTATGAAGGGAGGATAGTAAAAGAATCTAAAATGGTAAAATGGAATAGACAGCCAGGAGGTTTTAAAATATGAGTGTAACTCCTAACTCAGGCAGTGGTGGAGGTAAAGTATCTGATGCAAATGGTGAAGGATTCTTGAGTTGGAGAGTCACTAGGAGCAGGATCAACAGGGGGCAGCGCCTTCAGACATTAACATAGAATTCAGTTATGGCAGGAGGGGCAGATTGAGTGGCAAACCCTGGACGGTAAGATATCAGTGTGATAACATAATCTGATGGAGGGGAATAAAATGGAGTATGTTCACTGAAAACAACCTTATGAGAGCTGCAAGTGCGTTGGGCCTAAGGGTCCTAGTAGCATAGACAGCCTTTTTTGTCATCACTATATTTTGGAAAGGCACATTTAGTTGCATGAGGAGAAATCTTAGAATGATCATATGAGGGAAGATGTACAAAGAAAAGCCAGACAAAAACACATAATTGGGAATAAGAAGACGAATAACCATACAAGCATTGATACGGGGATATGTTCAAGATAGAAGTGGCTACGCGATTAATCAAATAAATGACTATGTAGGTGACTTCACACCCGAAAGTAGAAGAAACAAATGATTCAAAAAGCCAAGCTCAAGCTGTTTTCATTATGTGCTGATGTTTCCACTCATCAATCCCATTTTGATGGAGGGTGTGTGTGTGGACATGATTTCTTATGGACCACCCCTTTATCAAGTAGATAGGATGAAAAATCTCCTTACATGTATTCTCCCTCTGAATTAGATCAGACAATTTTGATGTTTTTATCAAATTGGCTATGCAAGATTTTAGAATTTTTGAAATGTAGGCAGTACATCAGACTTCATGCGAAGGAAATAAATCTATATAAAATGTGAATCATCATCAATGAATGTTACATTGTATTTGTATCCTAGCAGCCTACTTAAATTAGGTGAAATACCCTATGTGAAAAGGTGTAGTAGCCTGTGAATAGTGACACGGAAGTGGATCAGTATGACTTTTACTCGTACAAGAAGAAGCATATGGGAATGAATATATGAAAGCAAGTTTAAACAACGAAAACAGTCTATCATTATTTAAATGACTGAGGCGCCTATGCAAATGGTTTGCAATCTATTTGAAACATCTGTACAAGAAGCAAAGAGAACCAAGTCCATTGCCCAAGAGATGAGAGTACCCAACTTTAGCTGAAAATTCCGAAGTGGAGAAAACGAATTGACATCTTGAATGACCTTCTAGAATGTGAAACAATATCCTCAAAAGAGAAATCAAATTTACCCGGAGTTCTTGAAAGATGGAGAAAGTTTAACACCCACCTTCAGCTGAAAATACCAGCTCCGATCAGAAATGGTTTAAACCCTAAACCCACCAAACTACCTAAGTAGTCGAACAAATATGGACACATTTTGAATGAAATATACACTCCTCTCTCAAACGAATAAAATATATAGTATATACTCCACTCTAGACTAGTTTCTTTGATGGCTTCCATTGACTGATATAATATAGAAAAGACCGAAGATGAAGAAAAAGAACAAAGAGGAAGAGGAAGATTCGACGGCTTCCATTGACTGAGATCTTCTAATACAGAAAAGACCAAAGGTGAAGGAAAAAAAAAGAAGAGGAAAGGAAGATCTTCACTGATCTTCCACTGTAGGCATTGTTAGAGACTGGAGAGTCTTGTATGAAACCTGAATCTGTGAGATTTGGCTTATGCGACCGATGGGGAAAGCGAAAACACCACAGACCAAGGCAATGCGGGAGAGAGAAAAGAATAAAGATTTATGCAAATTTACCCCAAATCAAAGACCAAGGTAATGACAACGAAGAACAAAAAAAGTGCAGGAATGACTTCTTCGTAGATAGATCTAGACGGGTGAGATCTGGATGGGGGTTTGCTTTCCAAACCCTAGATTGCAAAGACACCGAGCAATCAAATCCAGAAGTCTCCAACAGAGGGAAAATCCAGAAGTGCTGTGAGATAAGATCTCCTTTCACAATAAAGTATCCTCTGATGCCATATTATAAATCCAAGGAAAAGAAAGAGATTCTATGAATTGTGCACGTCATTGTGTGCTCAGTCCTTGCATTTGTAGGTTGGGAATTGCCCAATTTAGGCTATAATCATCCATAAAGTAAAGGACTCCTAATTCAATCCTAGGAATAACTTCTAACACAAGCATAATACTTACTTCTAAAAATAAAAGACTTCTAATAAGATTGAACTCCTAAAATCCTAAACTAGCCATTATTGGACTCTTCACTACGGAGCTTTGGATTTGGGCCCAATGGGCTGGCCAATGGATCTGGCCTGCATCAAAAGGTTCCATGTTCAGTTAGAGGTGTGCATAACTACATTAGAAAAGGCAAATCCAAGCACAATATTTGATTAATTTGGGAAAATTTTGAAAATAATAAAATCCAAAAATACAAAAATAACTAAAAAAAGTTGGAACAAATCACATAATTACAAGCACTCCCAATAATGTATGGGATGGTCCTTGATGCAGCCCAAGTGCATCGTGGGCCTCGAGCAAGCCATCAATTCGGCCCTTTGGTAGGGAGCCAAGCCCAACCCTCAACAGGCCCTTAAAATGAGGGCTTTCATTTTTCTTAAAAAGCCCTAAGGCTACACTTGGACAGAATTTTGTAGGCCCTTTATTTTTTAGGATTGGGCTTGGAGTATTTTTCTTCATAGCTAAATATTATATATATAATCGATTTGGTAAAGTAATTATTGCTTAAATATGTCAACATAAATAAATGGGTTAATTACAAGGCTCCGTGCACACTTTCATTGTATAGTTGGTAATTGGTATTAAGAAAAATATGCCAAACTCCAAACTTTTTAGAACTTAGAGGAATCATGTGATTTTTTTTTTTACTATGGAAAAACATAGAAATATTCCGAACCTACCTTAAAAAATTCTCTAAAAAAATAGAGAAATAAGCTCCTATAGACCACAGAAAATAGAATTTTGACTAGTGCTGTTAAAGCTACGCACCTAGGTGCAAAGCGCACCATGTGCGCCTCAACAAGCTAGAGACGGGGGGCCTTCAACTAGGCGTGGCCAAAGCGTGCGAGGCGCACGACTTTAGTCAAGGCACAAGGCGTGCACCTTTTGTCGAGGTGCACCATGGCTGCTTTAGGCGTGCACCTTTTGTCGAGGGGCACCATGGCTGCTCTTTTTTTTTTCTTTCACTGGGCTGTTTTACTACTGGGCTGGGTTAACTCTCTATATATTTTTTTTTCCCAGTTTCCTTCTCTATTTGTTTTTTACAACTGCTAGCTGCCCCATGATTTTTACAACCCCATGCTTTTTACAACCGCCTGGTAGTTTTCTTTTTCTTATTTCAATTCTACATTCCTACAATTTTTCATCTACATTTAATGTTAAACTTATTCGGTTGAATTTATTTTCTGTGTTTATTTAGAAGAATAAACTAAATCCATGAAACCATGTTTTTAATTTTAACATTACTTATATTTTGCTTTGGAATTGCAGTAATTGTTTTAGATGTCATTTGAAGGTAGTATTAGTAAAAAAGACCCAACATTGCATTATGCATAGTTGCTTATGTTGAATTTTGAATTACTTGTCTATAATAAAATATCTATTTTTTTTTAATCTACAATGTGCACCTTGTTTCAATGAAGCCCGTGCCTCGCCTCGCACATAAGCCCCAGGATACCTTGGCGCCTCGATACGCCTTTCGCCTTTAACAATACTAATTTTGATAGCTTTTTTAAAGCCTTACAGTGTACCACACCTTCACCAGATTAAATCATATTAAGTAATAATCATATCGTAATCTACATGATTTGCTCAAATACTTTAGTTGCTGCAATAAGAGTAGTAAGCATCATGTAGGTCTACTAAAACAACCAACTCACGACAACTTCCTCCAACATTTCTCTTCTTGTTCTCCCATAGAGAACTTGTTTAAAATCAGATATGATACATGCCTGAGTTTGTGCATAGGATACGTAGCCAAAAACTGTGAAAAATGATGCACAAGATAATTTTTTGAGATTAAAAGAAGAGTAAATTATTAAATTTTGAAGATATTATTAAGTATAGTATCATTAGAGTTTAGAAGTTATCATTTTCATTTTGTTTTACATAATAGATACTTTCTCATCTTCCATCGGTTAATCGAATAATACTTTTAACCCCACCATGTTCGCAAGCATTGCCAATCCCAACCCTAAATAAAGGAGGGCTAATGTTCGATTGACACTCACTGCTTGATGGCAATGTAAAAAAATTAAAATTTGGTTTTCTCGTGTTCAAGCCCTAGGCCTCAAGCATAAGGATCTAAATAAAGCAGGCCCTTCGAGGGCTTTGACCTCCTTGGGAACAGCCCTCCATCTATTGAGGGTAGGGTACGGAAACCCTAGGCCCAACCTAGTCCTTTGACAAGCCAAGCCTTCAGATCTATGAAAGGGGGCCCAAAAAACTAAGTCCAAAACCAACCAGGTCATTCGGGTCAACCCAAAGTGGGTCAACCCATCCGGCCTAGACAAAGTGGCCAAGGCCCATAGATGGCTTACTAATCATTGGGCCAACCAATGAGTAGCCAGCCCATTAGCTCTACTACACATCCTTTCTAAGCGTGTTAGCTTCCAAATAAAGGTTCCTAGATCTAGATGAGATCTTTTAAATCTAGGAAAATAAGTGATTTGACATGTCATCAATTAAAGATAATTACATGGCAAGTAATCAATTAAATATAATTGATTATCATAACAAATAAAAGAAAATCACATCAAGAATAATGAGATTAAAATGCAATCAATTTCCATAAAAGGAAAATGGAAATTGTGTTTGGGCTATAATAGGCAAAACTGACCTCCCTCTATGAATACCATTGGAATCTCTCATTTATGATAAATGAAAATTTTTCTTCCCTTTCATTGCATTAAGACTCCTTTGGGTTGCCAATGGTGATGACTCTTAATATTAGGCATCCACGGTGAATGTGTGAAGACTCCATCCATTATCAGGTCTCATTAATTATTTAATGGACGTTGACGCATTTCAAGTTTTAAAGTGCTTTGTCACAGATAAATGCCAACAATATTGAAAAAAAAAATTTATAAGATAGTGATTAGATCAGCTATGACCTGCGAGGTAAAATGTTGGCCAATCAAAAAGCAACATATCCATAAAATAGATGTGAAGAGATGAAAATGTTGAAGTGGATGTGTGAAAAATTAAGAAAGACAAAATAAAAAATGAGCACTTTCAAAAACATATAGGGGTAGCATCAATAAGGGATAAGATAAGAGAAACCCGTTTGAGATGGTTTGGACATGTTGAATGTATGCTGGTAACGGTGCCAGTAAGAAAAAGTTTGGCTATGCGGATTGATGGCCCACCAAGGGGAAGGGGTAGTCCAAAGAAAGCGTGGAAGGAGGTAGTAATATTGGATCTAAAGAAGCTTAACTTATCAGAGTATTTGGCTGATGAAGAGTCGGAATGGAGAAACAGAATTCATGTAGTCGACACCAACATACTTAGGACAAGGCTTTGATGATGTATTTCTAGTGGTGGATAATGATCTAGACGGGAGTATGTACAATTGGTGGATAATGATCTGGAAGGGAGTATGTACGATCCTCCAATATCTTTAAAAGATAATGGCTGATGCAATGTTGTAGGCAGATTGATGTAGCGATTGTGAAAATTTTACTTAGTGGTGAGATTCCATTAGATAATAGTGAAGTATAAAATGACACTGAGAGGCATATGTTGGAAGTAGGTAAGATAATAGAAGTGTCTTATGATAAAAATGATAATGAATTGTAATTTTATGGGGAGAGAGAGAGAGAGAGAGAGAGAGTAGAGGGATGTAAGAGCCTGAAAATCTATCCTCTTTGAAATAATTTATGATCATTCAGTAGGTATCAAGGGGAAGGATACTTTGTCTGCAATGTAAATTCAATTGCATTCCTTTTTCTTTTTTTTTTTTTTTTGGGAGGAGTTGACTGTATTTAAAACTAAAAAAATTGTATACTTAAGAGAGGTATACTAAACACAAAACCAAGAAAGAAAGAATAACCCCCCCTAAAGATGGACACCAGGACTTAAAAAACTAGCTAAAGTCCCACAGGAGAAAGATGGAAACAATTAAATATGAACAAAAATTAACAGCTTTAATCTATGAACCCCCTCTTTAGCCAGCGGTCTACTTCCTCATTGGCAGTGCACTTTGCATGATTGAAGGATACTTTCAATGTACTGGCCAGCTCTAACACCACTTAATTAGATCAGCTAGGTACTGAGGAGAGTTGGTAGATTTGGAAGCCCACCGAATAATGCAATCAGAGTCTCCTTCCACATGAAGACACTGAGGATTGAATTGAGAAGCTTCGCAAAGCCCAATGTTTAAAGCTAATAATTCAGCTTTGTATAAGAGAAGAAGCTGGCCGTGGCCAGCCCAGAGTAGGACAGTAGAATGTGACCTTCCTCATTGTGAAGAACACCTTGCACACCAGCCCTTCTGAGATTGCCAACAGCAATTCCATCAAGAGTGGGCACTTAAGTTTAGATTGTTGGGATGTGTTGGGTATTTTCATTTAATACTTTAGTTTGGTGAAATATAGGGTAACCATATCCAAAAAAAAAAGAAAGAAAAAAAAAAGGAACACCTTTATACTCCAATAAACAAAGTACAGCAGGATATGCTAATATTGTAACCTGCACTGTATTTTGTGGACACAAGTATGTCTAAACATCAAATTTTATACAGTGATAGCTAGCTAAAAAGTAGACGACTAGAGTTATTATAAAGGAAAAACAAAGAGATATGAGGTGTCTATATGTATATACTACATATTTAGGTTGGACAAGTTGACAGCAAAAACTTTTTTAAAAAAGCTATTTTTAGTATCATTTTAAAGAAAGTGATGAAAAAGGAAATTAAATCATCAGCCAATATATGCGGTAGAAACTTTTCAATCAATAGTATCAATTTATCATATTAGACATTCTGATTCTAGTACTGATGCAGGACCGGATGGTCCAAATTTGGTGGATCCTGTAATTGATCAGGCCCTTAATTATTTGGGTAGATTTGATAGGTTGAATGCCCTCTTGACCCATTTCAAAAAAGCCCAATCAGGCATAAGGGCTCACATCTGAAGTGGAATGGGCTTAATTTAGGATTCAAATTAGAAAATAAAGATGCTGAATTTAATTGTAGGTCTCCAGAGTAAACCCAATCAACTCCTAAACAAATCCTAAGAAACACGGATACAGATATAGACACAGGACACGAATACGGCAATATAGCAAATCCTAAAAAAGTAGGATACAGACACGGCTAAGACATGGCAAATAATAAATATATATATTTTATATATAATCCAAAAATTAAAGAATAGTTATATTTTTAGTCACATTAAGAAGCATAATGTCATAATTAATAGAAAAGAAAAAAATAACTAATATTGGAAAAGTCAAAAAAGATGAGACTAGCAAAAAAGAAAAAAAAGAGTTAGAACAGAGTATAGCCACAAAAAAAAACCAGAGATTATTTGGAAATTTTCAAATTTGGTCTAAAATTGTTCTTGAATTATTTATGAACTTTTAAAACTTCATTTAATACTCCTCTTTTTTTCCTTTGTTTCTGATAATAGGCGTTGGTCACACTCAACGATAAAAAGAAAAAGGAAAAAACAAAAAAAAGAGGGATTTACAAATTTAAAATAAACCCACCATGTCCCTGTCATGTCTAAATTGAAAAAATTAAAAAAAAATAGCAGACACATGTTCGGCCTTGTCTGCGTCCAACACATGTCCAACACGGACATGGGGACTCGAGGCGTATGTCCGTGCTTCTTAGACTAGACCCATAATGGAAATGTAGGGTCAACCCATCTATGCACCTATCCACTTGGCTCTGCATGCTCAAAAAGTAAGACCTACAGCCAACACAAGGTGGGACACCCAATGACTCCTAATGCAAGGTTGAGACTCAAAACCTTTCCAATTAAGAATGACAAAAAAGGAAGGCTTTTTCAAAATCAAGGCGCACTTCAGGGAAAGGGATTTCAAAAAGGCAACAGGAGAAAGAAGTCTTACACAGGGGCCATCCAATTTGAATTTAGCATATTTAGAGACTTTCATTTTGTTTTTTTTTATTCTTTATTTTTAAAATATTCAAATATTCATATTTTAAAAAAAATCAAATCTTCATGTACTTTTTTGAAAATGATCCAAAGATTTTAAACCTTTTTGAAATTTTCCATATAAAATAAGCATGACGACATTCAACCCCACGTTGGCTTGAATATATTTCTTCGTCAATGAATGCTGCATGTTATTGCACTTCTTTCTACTCTCCGTTGGTGTGAGAGTGAGAGTATGTCTTTCAAGGATGGGAGACTATTCAACTCGTGGATTATAGATTTGGGGCAAGTGAAATTCTACTTTGCTCCTTGTGTTTGCTTATTTGATTGTTGAACCAGTTAGAGTTGACCTTTGTTCACAGTTTCACGAATTAATCAGGGTTATATCATTTGGCTTTCATTAGATAGTCTAATTTTACTAATTGAGGCTATGTTAGGTACCTGATATGCATTGCTGACATTTTGAACCACCTAACAAGCGCACACATATAAATAGAAAGATAGACAGATACAGAGAGAGAGAGAGAGAGAGAGAGAGAGAGAGAGAGAGAGAGAGACTTACAGTCGTCTTATTGAGTCTTCTTTTTCTTGTTTAGGGATCCAGGTATCTTGCTAAGGACAGCATCATCAAATTTTTTAAACCATGTTAAGAAAACCTTGTGTGCAACACAAAGTTTGTCATCAATTTGATCCTGGTATTTGTTGTAAAGAGTGGGAACTGTGAGTGAAAGAACAACGCCTGATCAAAGGTAAAAAGATATAAGATATACATTTAATTAAGAATAACTAATTTACACAGTATACAAATGCACAGAATTTTCATCATCCAGCAACAAAGATTACCACCATAGCAAGGTAATAAATAGAACAATAAAGATAAGCTCTTTTGAACCTTACCAATGTAGACAAGTGTAAAGAAATTGAAGAGATTTCCCATAAGTGAAACAAGCCACAGTCCAGAAGCAACCTAAAACCAAGTTGAAGATATAGGATAAACAAACATGGTATTTTAAAATCGATGGTCCAAATGAATACGCTTCATTTTGTGCCAGAATTCCATACAAGCAAAGTCCACCGACCAGAAATCCAGTTTGTTCATCTAGAGACTCCACCATTGAAATGCAATGGATCAAAATCTTCCCCATCAAACAATCCTGAGCTTCTGATTGGTGGACATTTCCCTGTCGCATATGGACCGCACCAACACATTTTAATATTCCAAGTTCAACCATCCATTTGCAGGTCAAAATTTAGATGGTTAGGATTGTCCACTGTGTGGCCTTACCAAACAAATGCTCTAGATCACCGAAAAAATTACACCAAACAGAACTCTCACTAACACAAGATGCTGGCATGAACTAAAACACCTGCTAGATCGGGCCAATCACCGCATATTCACTTCAAACAAATTTAATTAAGGTGCTTTATGATGATTAATTGAAACAGGATGCCTTTTCTAATTTTGCTCAACAAGGAATCATAAAAGTGATCCACCGACATTTCAGTAACCAAAACAGTTCATTTAGTAAACCCATCAAAGATTGGCATTTCTAATGCCCATCTCCACGCCCCACGTCAGATATTATGGCTCTTTAATTTGTGTCTCAGAAATAGGAAACCTATCTAGACCATCCTCATCTATTTATTGAGATAAAAAACCGCGGGTTTAGAACCATTTAGTAGGGAGATTTTCTGGGTCATCCACCTCCCAAAATGGACCCATCATATGAACTGTTTAGATCAAACATAGCATATTCAGGTCAATTCAACTCAACTGAGAAAATTATTAAACCTGGATGAAAAGCTTCACATTTCTCCCCAGAGCAATATCGTTCGCAATGGTCAATACACGCTTGATCCACACATGAGCTGCATCAGCAGTCTTTATGACAAAGCCCTCAGAAACTTCCAGATCAGGAAGGGGAGGGAGAGGTCTGGATCACCATCAACAACAAAACAGTAATCACAACATCTAAAAGACGAAATCCAAACAAACCAATGGCGGCGAAAGGCGCACCGATTGAGAAGAGACGCCGATTTCGCCCAGAAGAAGAGGATGACGACGAGCAGAAGGAGCACATTTGCAACAAGCGTGATCAAACTGTATCCAGCGCGCTCAAAGAGGAACCAGAGGGTGCTCGAAACCATGAACAGATAAATGCCGACATCTCGACGCTTCCACAGAAGAACATCGGCAACTGCTACAACCGAAATCTTGAAAGAGTTAGTCGAGGCGAATCTCCGATCCGAAACAGAGAGGTGCTGGTAACGGATCGAAGAACTATGAAGAATCAAACCCTAAAATGATTTGGTTTTTCAATTGATCGAAGGAATAGAAGTTTTGAGAAGGAAAATGGATTGGGATGTGAGAGAGGACGAACCATGGCCTCCGCCGAAAGCGCGGTGGACGGATTTTGGAAGCGGCGGAGATGAATCCTTCATAGGTGAGGGTGAGGATGGACGGTCGAGATCTTCTCCTCCCATGAGAGGTTAGGGTTTTTGAGAGAGTGAGAGAGGGGAACAACCAGGGAAAAAAACGAAGGTTTGGAAATGGAGGGTAGGAACAGGAGAAGGGGATTTTCCCATGCGCGCGGGTAATAGGTATTCACCGTGAGCGCATTCCAAATAATGGAAGTGGTTAGGGTGCGCCCCACAATTTGTGCAACATATGGCCCACCTAGACTTTCAAATATCCACCGATCCTAGTCATAGGCAGGACCCACTAGGAAGTGAACTCCTGAGATCAAATACGAAAAAATGAAAAAAGAATAGAAGGATGTTTGTGAAATAGCATTCGAGAATGTTGATATAAATTGGTATACCATTCACAAATAATTTAATATTTTAATGTTATTGGTTATTAATATAGTATTTGAGCTTAACGGCATGTTTGTTTGTTCTCACATTCAAATGATTTGCCTCTTTTTTTTGTCATTTAGCGCTTTTAATGGAAGTGCTTTTAATGGAAGTGTTTATTTTTTTTTTCATTTTGTTCCTTTATTTGCATTATAACTAGATTGAAAAAGTTTTATATATAAAAAGTAAGAAAACAAATAAGATTGGTTTCTCACTATATAGTAACTTTTAGTTTGTGTCAGGCTAGTGGTGGACGCAAGTAGAAGGATCTAAGTGCTGACGCCTCCACCCTCCCTTAAAATTAGTTTAAAATTTCATAGAGCCCCCTTGTTTTTATTCTTTTTTTTACTAATTCCCTCTTTTTCGATATTTTTTTATATAAAGACCTTCAAGGAATATTTTTTAGGTCCACCCTTGGTCACACTAATAACAAAAGAACGACCTGCAACTACAATAAAATTATTGCCCTATGAAAAACCTTTGGTTACACCTGCAATGAGTTGCAAGATTGTTACTGCCCTGTGAAAAACCTTTGGTTTGTTGTTGTTGCCATGTATGATAAGCTAGACCACATTAGAATGAGTTGTAAGAAGATGGAAAACAAAATTTTGAATGCCACATGGCAACCTCTGATTTCGTATTGCAGCCATTACCAATGGCGCAGCATCAGTAAGTGTGACACCGTTGGACCAGGCCTGCAGTTGAGTCGTTGGTCATGAAAACCTTTGGTTCATTATTGTCACGTATGGTACAATTAAATCCCACCTAAGGATCAGCTGTGGTATTAGTTGATATAATGAAAGTTAAAGAAGCATTCTAAAAATGATAGATCATTACAACCATGTGGTAGTTTGGAGTGTTTTTTCTTCCGCGGATTTGGCTTTCTTAGAGTTTCAGAAAAAAAAATACCAAATTCACTCTTTTGAGACCAAAAAATAATGAAAAATTAGATATCTTCTGCTCCAAATGAGCACTGCACAAATAGCATCTTGCGAGGCATTGGAATTTTCGGCGCCTTATCAAGGGCGGTTTTTGCTTACATCATGACTGCACAAACGGCCCCTTAATATCATGTGCCATATTATTTTGCATGTAGCAACTGTTGGTTTGTTAATTTTTAACGCTTAAAATAAAAGAACATAGAAAACTAGCTAATAGAGTTTTGGCGAACAACCAATGGTGCAAGCTTGACACTGACATACACTTGAACTACACACCTACGACTGGTGTTGGACTGTTGTAGCCATATGCAGCATTTGGTCTGTTGCTAGCAAGTTAAATACGGGGGCTGCATCTGCACAGGCTTCTAGAAATGGAGAAAACAAGACATCCAATATCCTCTTAAAATAGGAAACGAATATAATATAATATAATATAATATATGTACCGTTGATTGATGTCCAAGATCTACTCTCTCGATTCATACCCCATGGAAACACTCATCGTCTTGTCACTGGGACAGGCTTCATATCCCAGAGACAACTGAAAGAGTAACCTGTAAATATGATATAGCTTAACTTCACTTCCAACGCATTGCAAGATCGTTATTATCGTGTGATAACTTTTGGTTGGTTGTAGTAGGATTATCCTAATGTTACAATTTTTGGCTCATTATTGTAGCAACAAACAATAGTCTTGTAGAAGTAACTCCTAAGTCAGAGGTTAAAAAAATAAAGATTGGACTGACAAGGATAATCTGGTTCATAATAAACATACAGTGATAAAATATAAATGTAAGATATTAGAAAGAAGTTTTGGCACATTCAAAGAGGAGTATAATACCTAGAGCATTGCCACACATGCAAGGAGAAGAACAATATCCAAGGCATTACCACAAATGAAATCTTTTCTCCACCACTACATCAGCAATGAAAATTTTATTTATTTATTTATTATCAGGGCCATTGGTAGGGAGTGATGGATGAGGATCAACCCTTAATTGGGAATGTAAGCGAAACTATGGTGCCGACATCATCTAATCATGAGTGTTGGTCATCGTTATTTATTTATTTGTCAAGAAAGCAATTTAGAAGGAGTGGCAAGATGGAATAGGCATGAAGTCTTTTCAAACACGGATCACCATTTTTGAGAATTTCATTTTCTTTTTCCTTCACATTCCGACTCTTTTAACTCTAATATCAGGATCGAAAAATAGTCACTTTAAATCTATAAATATATATATATAAAGAAACTAAACACTACCTGAAATTGACTCTTTTATATTTATTCTACCACACATGACCCACTAGATCTTCTATTGAGATTTTATTTTTTCCTTTTAGATCTCATCTTAGAAACTCTGCTTCATCACATCAGTTCATTCCCCCAACCCCAGCCTGATTCCCCATGAGATTCATAACGCCCCCAGATGCATTGCAATTACCACCCTGATTCCCGGCATGCTCGAACGAACGGCCCCTCGCTTCATTTTCAGCCATATCCTCCATGAACGACACCATCTCCCTAGTAAAAAGAAAGCTCGAGTTCCATAATCCTGGACCTGCATGAACACCATTGTTGAAAGTAACACTATTATAAAAAGACGAAGGAAAGTGTCTACTGTTCTCAGGCCTTGGCAGAAACAACTCTCGATTTGCAGCACTGAGAGGGTCACTCCTATCAAAAGAGGGAGGAGCAAGCCTCAGGGTCAGATCGATAGGTCCCAGCGGACCACCACCACCGTTGGATGATGAGAATCGAAGGTTCGACGGGCCCATAACAGATTGAGACAGGCCGCTGAGATTCTGAGACAGTCCGGAGGAAGAAGCAGGAGGAGAAAGATAAGGATGATAACGAAAAGGATGATAAGGAACAAAACCACCATCACCATCAGCAGAATAGTTCCTCCTCAGTGCCTTGAGTTTGCAGTTCCAGTGGTTCTTGACCGCGTTGTCAGTGCGGCCATGCAGCAAGCGAGCAATGGCAGCCCACCTGTTGCCTAGCTTAGCATGATACTGCGCGATCTGTTGATCTTCTTCGAGGGTAAACGGGCGATGCACCACCTCCGGCGACAGCTGATTATGCCATCTGAGGCGGCACGATTTGGCCGTTCGGCCGGGGATATTTTTACAGAGCATGGACCAGTTCCGGGCGCCATGCTCCTCCACGGCCCTGATCAGCTTCTGATCTTCTTCATGCTTCCATGGGCCCTTCACATTTTCAATCTCGGCCTCTGAAACGGTAGCTGACATCATCTCCCGTGACGTTGACATCATCTCCCTTGTGGGGTTGGTACGATACTTGGAGAACCGGATGTGGGAGAGGATGTATATAATGCATGGAGGTGACCGGAAAAACAGGGCTGGGATAACCCCCGTTACCGGTTACAGCAAGTTAAAGCACTGCTGCTTCCAGTTGGAAAGTTGCCCATTCACAACTGTTCGTGGACACGTGTCCGCAGCAAACACGAGAAGATTCAGAGTCGTGAGTTTTCAATTTCGTAAAATTGTCAGGTACGGATATTCTCGGGAGATTTACGTTTTTTTGGGGGAGATATGGGAGTGGATTTGTTTTCAATCGTTGGTGATTATTTATGGAAAGTATGAGACTGTCATTTTAATCTTATGCGTTACAGTGTTCTTTTCCTCTAACGACTGTGTTTATTGTTAACATGTTAATGGGTCACATAAATTGGAGTTCACAGTTTTTATGATATAATCTTGGATCCTAATCAAGTTGACTCTTTTTTATTAAAATTTTATCTATTGCGCATTTTTCAAAGTGCAAGATTTTCTTTTATTTTTATAAAAGTTACAAGATTTTTGTGTGCGTGGCTTAGGTACAAATTGAATGTACAAACTTTTGGTAGAAAATTTACAAAACAACTTTACGAAGTCAACTTGTTCCAATATTTCTATCAACAATAAGTGCTACATCAAAAATCTAAAATTCACTTAAAATTAATTCATTCCATTTTAGTATTACCTGTCATTGAAATTTTCACTCTAATAGAAATTAACCTCTTCCTACCAAAAAAATAAATAAATGGCCTATTTAAAGCGCTCTTTCATCTTTCATATTTATCACTTTTAAACGCATGATTAGAAATTGAAAAGGTTGAAAAAAGAAGGAATATTAATTTTGAGCAATTTTGATTTGAAATCTGTGGTGAAATTGTGAAGATCGGCTCATGGACTCACACAATTCTCTAGGGTTATCGAGAAAGGACGATAAAGACACAAGAAACAAAATATCAAGTTTCAAATGTTTTATCGTTGACTCTTACAGCTTACCTGCACTTGAAGACAAATTTTAAGGTTTTTTCGAAGTCAGTTGGTTAGGAATAAGGACAAGAATTAATTCCTAAACCGAAAAAGTAATGATTTTGAGTTTATCCGTACAACCTGTTAACATGTCCAGTTACGGCCACTTTTAACTGGCACTTCCCAATAAGCTCGACCTCTTTTCACACATGAGAAGAGCGCTCTCTATGCCTGTCTAAGACATTTCATGTAAAACTAGCATTATAGCCCATGCGATGCATGGTTAAGTCTAAGTACAATCTTAATAGTTAATTAAAATAAATAAATAAATAATAATTAATTTTAAAAAATTACTTAAATTAGACAAGTTTTTTTTATAAAAAATAATATTCACTAGATTGTCCTAAAAAATTAATTTAATTGGACTAAGATATTCTAAACATAAAGCATGCATGACTCATTACTTTAGGAATGATTTATTTGACTTTTGATGTTTTTTTTTTTTTTACACTTCTCCTGTTTAGAAGTATCCATGCAACAAAGATGATGATCCAATGCCTACCCACTTGCTGTTTCTATTGCATTCCAAACTATTCCTTCATCTTTACATTGACCTTTTGTTGATGATATATAAATAAAATTGAGGGAGTTTTTGCTGGATTTCTTAAAATAAGATTATCATTTGAGGTATTCAAAATGGTATCTCATGCTTTACTTAACAGCTGGTGGTGTCAACAAATAAGAAGCTGTTCAAGGACTGTAAAAGGCAAATGGAAGAAACAAAAGGTTGATTCCCTTATTTCTTTGACAAGATTCAAAGAAAAATGTGTTTATTATTATTTTTTAATGAAATGATTTCACTATCTTTAAATAAGACATTTCTTTGAATACATTATATAAGCCCATCAAAGTCCTCATCTTTCAAATATACACTTGTGGAGTAAGTGAAGCACATCTAGCAGTGATTCTTAATAAAAATATTTTACATGTAATCAAACTATTTTTTTTTTCAATAGCAGTAAATGGCATTTTCATTACATTAATAATAAAAAAATATGCATACCTTGATAGTGAAGGTGAGCAAATGCAAAGGGAGCAAGAAGCATTGGAGACAGTGAGAAAGAGGCATTGGCAGATAGAAGACAAGAGATTAAGAAAGATTGACTCATTCATAGCGACGAATTTGGCATTTGAAAGTGAGTTGAGAAAAAGCCATTCATGAGGGACTCATTCACACCTTTCCAGGAATCAATGAGGAGGGAGATGGCTGTTTTTTCATAAAAGAGGGGCATTTTCCAAAAAAATGTAAAGAAAAAGGTAAGGGATGTGTTTTTTCATTGAGCGGGCATTTTCCTTCACTTGTTCCTTGCGGACGTGGATGGAGATGCTGATGTGGATAGATGAGGATTGAGAATGAGAGCTTTTTCCTCCAACCGTTTTCCAACTTTCAGGAAGAGATTAGACGTAAAATGAAAAGATATTTTCAATTTTTTAACTTCATTTTCTATTATTTTTATGTGAAAAAATGTTATGAGCAAAAGCAATACATTTGGCTTGATTTAATGTGAATTCAATGGAAGGTGGAGTGCTCCGGTTAAAAGTTTAGGAGAAGTATGTGCAAGAGAGTTTCTATGGAAGCAAAATACCGTTTTCTTTCGTCATCATCTTTTTTTAATTATTGTCTTTTAGAGCTCTATAGAAGATAAGAGATTTTAAATGTCTTTTCCTCTAGAGAAGGGAAACCTAAGTTTGACCACCTCCTTTTAGAATCCCGTTTCTATTTGCGGCTTTATACAAACAAAGCCTTAAAGTTCATGGATTTTTATAATGTGTCCTAATATGCCTCTGAGTAATTGGTAATTATTTTCTTACACGCTTCTCATTTATTAACTCTTAATTATTGTTTGAACAAAAACTAGAACTGTCTTTTTTTTCTGTCTTTCTTTTTTCTTGTAAAAGGGGTGGATGGAAAACTATCGTATTCCTAAATTAGCATATTCCAGAATCCCAAGCTCATCCCTAGGATGCTCTATGTGCTTTGCTAGCATCCTTAACATTTGTACTTTTCCTTAGAATGCTTCTTATCTATAGCGTGCTCCTTTATTCATGATTTCATGCTCTAGTTGCACTATGGATTAATCCCTAGTGGTGTTGGTGAGAGTCAGATGGGTTTTATACTGGGCCATCTCTTGCTTTTAAGAACCATTTTTTTAATTATTTGGAGATAATTGAAGAGGATTTATATAAAAATTTCCATTAGTAGCTTGTACGTGCCACTCATGATGGTTGGGCCAGCTTTTGACATTGGCCTTTTTCCTTTGCATTGATTTATTATCTAGATTTTCTGTGCTTATTGTTTTTTTCTTCTCTCTTTCAGTTGTCATAAACGAATAATCCATCGTTGATGGAATTATGATTTAAATTTTAATACAATTTGATTATAGAATTCCACAAATCAATAGATGTAAAACTAATAATCAGAGTACTATACTGTTTATTGTAACCATTTATTTTAAAGGGCCCTCACGAGATAGCTCTGATGATCAAGGAAAATTTTAAGAATGTACAAATAAAATTAATTAAGAGTTCAGATCCTATCACTGATTATAAATAAACATAGATGAAGTGAGTCCCACACCATGTATTGACCAATTCAGGCCAATGGTTTTACATCCAAAACAATTAGCAAAAGTAACACAAGGGCATCGAAAACCTTCTTTTTGTGAAAAATGTTTTTAAAAGATCGAAGCTTTTGATGGTTGTAAGTGTATATATAAAATTATAATATAAGAAAACTTGCTAGTCCATTGCTATCTCTTCTTAAAGAATTTCGATCTTTGCCAGCAGAAGACACCGTTTGGTTTTTATCATAGTATATATAGTAGCTGCTGGATTGACCGTTAATACGATAAAGTTGAACCAGATATTACAAGATCGTTATTACCACATGGTGACTTTTGCTTCATTGTGTAACAACAATCAATGGTACATCTTTCAGGTGCAGCGCAGTTAAACCACTTATGTAATGGATGATTGTTGAAGGAGTTACCGAATCTCCAATGAGTTACCAAAAAAGGTGGTAAACAAAAATTTGGATAGGAGTCACCACATGACTACTTCTATTTATGTTGAAGCAACAATTAATAGAGAGATTTCCAACTAAGATACACCTGAGCTACAGTTGTAATGGGTTGTAAATCATTATTACCATGTGGCCAGTGGCGTTTTGTTCGAAGAATGCAGACCAAAATAGGTAGTTGGACTTTTGGGCTAAACTTATAATTTTCATGAGGTTTTGGGGGGTAAACCCATGAATTTTATATGAATTTGAGATGCAGATTCAGAATTTTATAGCAAGCGCTTTTGAATGGATCTCGAGATAGTTATTGTCATGTAGCAATTTTTTGTTCTTTATCACAGGAACTAAAAAAACGGCGCTACAAATATACAGTTAAGCCAAACTAACAGTGGATGAGTTGATAAAAAGAGAGTTGCCACACTTGCAACGAGGTTGTTGATGTGGAGAAGATAAACAAAATCTAGACTGTTGCAACAAAATGGCATCCTTTGGTTCGCTAATATAGCGGCTGTTCCTACTTATTTACTTTAAAAAATAATAAAAAAGAATTAACCAAGATGAAACTGAAAGGCACATTAAAATTTCCCAAACATGGATCTCCATTTCAAATTAGACACTCTTTTTTTTTTTTCTAGCCCGACTCTTCCAATTTTGGTCCATGATTCATTAGGACCAACTCAGATTTACACTAATTTTACATAAAATAAAAACATAGAAAAAGAAATAATTAAAACTAAAAACTCTCTAAAATTGACTCATTCTATTTTGATTTTCTCCTACTTGATATTCTCTTCAAATCCTTTGTTTCTTCTTTCAAATCTTCATCTTTGAATCTCTGCTGCATCAAATCAATTCATCCTCCTAACTCCCAACTTGTTCCATTATGGCATTCATAATGGCGTCAAATCGAGCACGATCCATGCCAATCTCGAATAAATAACTATTCACTTCCTTTCTAACCATTTCCTGAATGAGCAGTGTCGTCTTATCTAGGAAGAGAAAGTTCGACCTATTGGTCTTGTATGTAGAACGATTCTTTGCAAGCTCCAATAAATAACTCCTCACTTCCTTTCTAACTCTATCCTTTATGAGCAATGTCGTCTCCTTGCTGAAAGCAAAGGTCGAAGAAGTAGATGATCTTGGATCTGCATCAACAACACTTCTAATAGTAAGATCATTATAAAAAGATGAAGAAACATCTATATTGTTTTTAGGTCTTCTCATAATCTTTGGGTCACTACCATTAACACTTGGAGTATCTAGACTGAGTGTTAGATCGACAGAAGTGTGCAGATCACCATGGCTAGATGAGGAGCTCGATGCGCTGATATCATATGGAGACATACCGCTGAGATTTTGAGAAGAAGTCACAGAATAATCCGATGACTTCCTCTTTCTCAGTGTGGAGTTCCAGTGGTTCTTGATGGCATTGTCAGTGCGGCCAGGCAATATACGAGCAATTGCAGCCCACTTGTTGCCGAGAAGAGCATGAAATCTAATTATCTTTTCATCTTCTTCAGGAGAGAATGGACGGTGCTCTACATCCGGAGATAGGTGATTGTACCACCTCAGACGGCAGGATTTACTAGATCGGCCAGGGATCCGTTTACTTACTACAGACCAGTTCCTCTGGCCATGCTCCATAACGGCGCTTACCAGATTCTTGTCTTCTTGAGGGCTCCATGGACCTTTGCTTTCATGGATTTCAGATTCTGGGGCCTTTGCAGTGGCAGTGGATACTGAGGCAGCCATTGATGGATACAAAGGACTGGAGACTGTTTGAGACTCTGCTTTAGAGTTGGCATGAGATAAAAAGACAGGATTTGAAAGGGTATATAAAAGGAAAGGGTGGTAGGGTTACTTATCTGCTTCACAGTGCTTTCATATACAGCTGTCTAGGGACACGTGTTAGTAAGCATACTGTGAGAATGAGTCACATATATGGGATACACATACAATTCACACATAGTGGAGACTCACATGTGTGACATAACATAACTCGCACATATGATATAATCAAACTCACATATCCAAAGAGAATGGAGGTGAGATTTGAACATGAAACCTTTTTGTAAGAACTAACTCGTTATTAATAGGCTAGTTTATTTTACATGAAATAAAATAAAGGAGGGATGAAATGTGCTCCAATGGTTGTATTTTTTACTTAAAGATTTTGAGAGTTAGGTAGAGTAAACAACTTTACTAAGTTGGTGCTTACTTTTTTTTACTTTATCCTCCCTCAAGTTATCCCATTCAACTTGGATATCTTTATTTACTCTTCCCCACCTCCCAACTTTTTTTCCCTCTTTCTTTGTCCACCATCTCTTCTCCCTCTTTTTTATAATTTTCCATCCATCAACAGTGGACCTCATGATAGTAAGCATCTATCTTGTCTTATTTGTGGGGCCCATAAAATGTCCAATCAATTAATAGTGAGGCAAACTTTCTGTTGGAGGATTTTAGACGTGGGCCTTTCTATAAAACTCCTTGTGTGGGCCCTTCTAATGGATAAAATCCCTACCATTTCTCCTTTTTTTCTTTTTTGCTAGATGTGGATCCATTGATGGGTCTCCATTTTAAATTTATTTCGTAGCATGACCCACAAATGGATAATTTTCCCTTCTCTCTTTTACATTTGCTCCAACCTGCCTCACTTTTTTAATCATAAATGGGGCCCAACTTATTCAAATACTTTGTGCAGGCCCCACTGATATGTGAATTTTTCCCACTCTTATAGCCCTTACCCCCACTTTCTCTTTTTTTTTTCCAAGCATCATGTGGGCCCAAGTACTAGTGAGATTTTTCACTAGTGGTGTCCATTGATGGACATTTGTCACCATTAAATTGGAGGCTTTTGAAAATATTTAGATCAGGAGCATATCTTTTGTAAACCCATTAGGGTGGGTTTTATAATATATGCAAGGTGTTTACATATATTGATCAGGGACATTTGTCTTATAGGTCTCAATCCCACTAAGTCCCACAATGGTTTAATGATAGTGGGGTCCGATGGAGGACAATTTTCATGATCCTGGGTGGCGGTGGCCCTTTTGGCAATTGTTGAAAATATATATATAAGTACTACGCATTTTTTATTATTTTGAAAGTGGATGGTTACAAAACCGAAAAAGGCAATTTTTTTACTTTACTTCATACTATCCAAACACATGAAGAATAAATCCATTTTACTTTATCCCAATCTTCCAAACACGACAAAAATAACTCTTCACTCATTTATTTCAACCCACTCCACTTTAATTTTATTTGCATGCGATATTTTACTCCTCTTCTATTCCTCCCCTCAAGCAAACAAATGGGCCCTTAGGTAAGGAGCTGTTATTGTGAGTGACTAAGGTGGAAGGATTACTTTGATAAAAGCATGCATGACCAATCTTCCTATTTATTATATGTCACTCTTCAAAACGCCAAAATCAATCGTGGAGAGGGTGGACCTTATTCAAAGGAATTTTTTATGGGAAGGTCAACGAGAAAAGAAGAAATTGCATCTAATGAAGTGGAGGGAGGTAATTAAACCAAACCAATGTAGGGTTTTGGGATTGATTTGTTTGGAATCTAAGAATGTGGCTTTATTAGCCAAGTGGTGGTAGAGATTTGGGGAGAAGATGGAGGCCCTGTAGAGGAACGTCATTGCTACTAAATATGGTGTTGACAATAGGGGGTGGTGGCCTAATATTGGTCCAAGCATGGTATGTCAAGTTTATGGCTTGCTATTGCATCGGTGGGAGATGTGTCATCTGTGAGTGGAAAAGTTTTGTTAAAAGGGGTGGGTTTTATAATGGGAAAGGAGAGGGAGGTGAGATTTTGATTAGATGATTAGGTAGGGGTGGGCCAGTTGTGTAAGTTGTTTCCAAGGGTCTTTAGAATGGTTTCCAACAAAGAATCTATTGTTAGTGACTATTATGAAGCGAGAGATGAAAGTACCTCTTAGAGTGTGCCTTTTGGAAGAGGTCTCCGTGTGTCAGAGGAAAGTCAATATGGGTAATTATTGGTTATTATTTCTAATGTCTCTTCTTGCAGGAACTCTAAAGATGTAACTACCCGAGTAGCCCACTGGCCCAATAACTTAGTAAACGTATCACATGGCTCAAAATGTTAAGCCTAAGTTATTAGTAGTTACCTACATAGTTTATTATATACCACACTCATATTTCATTCAAAAGCGATGTGGGATGGGATGTTACAATCTACCCCCTTAAGGCCACACGCCCCCGTGGGGATCTATCTAACTTTACCAAGCAATGTGGGACCAAAACATTCCACGCCTGTGTCCCTTGCGGATTCCCCTATCTTGACTCATAGGCTCGCGCACCCTAGTTTTATCCTGATCTTACCTTAAGGGCTTTCCTAGTAGGATTGAGAGTCTCACATTTTCGGCTGGTGATAGGCTCTGATATCATTTGTAACGACCCGAATAGTCCACTGGCCCAATAACTTGGTAAGCCTGTCACGTGGCCCAAAATGTTTAAGTCCAAGTTATTAATAGTAACCTAATAGTTCATTATATAACAGACTGATATTTCATTCATAAACGATGTGGGATTGGGTGTTACAAAAGATTCTAAGATTTGGAAGCTATCCATATTTGGAAAATTTTCGATGAAAGCTTTTTACATGGTCCTCGAGGAGATCAATCTTTCTCGAGTTTCCTCGCCTCTTATTTGGTTGGGGTTGGTTCCTTCGCGGGTTGAATCCTTTTGCTAGTTAACAATTGCTGCAAAAGGTTTCTACGGCTGGTGATTTGAGAAGAAAAGGTTTCATGGATTCTAGCATTTCAGATACATATATATAATGTGTCAAGAGGAAGCAAAAACTGTTAATCATCTTTTTCTTCATTATGAGTATGTGGCTGGTCTTTGGGGTCACTTCATTGTGAGTATTATACACTAGTTTTTTCTCTTCCTACACAATGTAACACTCCGACCCAACTTAATCCGGTTTAGCGACTAATTAATGATGAATTGGTTGCTAATTGTGTTTTGCCTTTGTTTTTGTTTTGTTCCGGGTTATGGATAGGTAGTTGAGTTAAGTTTAACCTGATTTAGGTAGACATGAGCCATTTTTCGTAATTTTAGCTTTTGTAAGATGTTGTCATTTATGCATCATCTTGACGTCAACGCTTGTCTTTTGTTGCGCTCGTTAATTCTCGTAACCATCTCGTTTGCTAAAGATGTCATTTGTTTCTGTTGGACCCTTATCTGACTTGAACTATAATTTGTCTTAATGCTTGGACTTGCTTGCAATTTGTCTTAATCCTTATCTTAAAAGTCTCCACCGACCTTCTCTCTCTCAACGTTGTTCTTCTCTCTCGTGCTTCTCCTCTTCTTGTTTCTTCTTTCTTCTTCAACGATCAAGCCAGGAAGGGAGAATTTGTGCACGTATACGCTTGATTCATTGCTCGTGTAGTTTAAGGTAAGCTTGAGTTTTGGTTTTCTTCTTCTTCTCCTCCATCTTCTCTACGGCAGTTTCTAGACTTGCACTCATGTCTCTCTCTTTCTCTCATGCATGGTGATTAGAAGCGTGTCTAGAAGTGTGAATTGAGCCCAAGGACAACAAAGATCGTGTTAGAACTCATTTGAGGCAAGTATAAGCATGATTTGTCTGAACCTATGTTGATATATGTTTGATTTTGGCTAATTTTCGTAATCTTGCATGAGGCGTATGTTTACAACCCAATTTGTGTTTGTTTCCATCTGTTTAATGTGGTCCTGCCATCATTGTACACATCAAGTTTCTTCTGTAATAGGTTCAAAAAATGACCCCGTGCAGGCTATGGCTAAGCCATAACTGCACTACGGCTCAGAGTTCAAAAACCTGTGAAACCCAGATTTCTTCTACGACCCAGAGACGACTAAGCCATATGATGTACTACGGCTAAGCCGTAGGGCAGCCGTGATCCAGCCATAGATCAATACAGGGTTACACGATTTGGAATAACTGCGAGTTGACACTTTTGCAGACCTTCTACGGTCCAGCCATGGCTAAGTCGTAAAGTGTGCTACGGCTATGCCATAACCTCACCGTGGCTGAGCCGTAGAACAAAAACAGGGTTAAGCCGAAAATGCGGATGAATAGTAAAGGAAACCACGGCTGAGCCGCAGTGTATGTTACGGCTAAGTCGTAAGATGCCTACGGCTAAGCCGTAAGGTCACCCACGGTTAAGCCGTAAGACCTTGAAAAGCAAGAAAGATAGGTTTTTGAAAAGACCTTGTAAGGCCTTTGAAGTAGAATGTAGGCAACCCTGACATGCCCAATAGTTTATAATAAGAGTTGCATGAATGATCTCGAGGGCTGTAATTCATTCATGTACGTTATCCAGTTGTTAAGCAGCTTCCCATGAGTGTTGGTTTAAGGGACTTCGGTACACATTTAAGATATAATACAATACTAGACAACGGTGCATCGAATAACTTAAAACTACGTCATCATGCATAGTTAGAAACACTGGATAACTAGAATATGGTTGGCTAGTAAAAGATCGTGATTTCTACAAAATAATCCGATTTGCATTGCATATTGCCTTCAGTTTTGTCCTCTACGTGTTCTATACTGGGGTAGAGATTGGATATTCCCTGTGGGCTCTGTTCATGGTTAATCCCAGGCGGAAACAATGGACTTTCAGGTTGATGTAAATTGATAAGTCTTGACATGTTTTGTGGTACCTCAGATATCGTAATTTGGTATGGATGATTCTTGACTTCCACCCTTCTGTATGATTTGTCTAGTACCTGTTATATCTTTTGATTTGGTAAGTCTGATTATATGTATGATTTATCGTAAATGATATGCTTCCCTTAACTTGAGCATTGTATGTATGGACTATATGTATGACCTAAATGCATACGATGTGCTTGATATGACATGTATGGTTACTTAAGTTCTGGTATATGATGGACTCCGTATGGTTAGGCACTACTAAGCCTCAACCTCATGATACCTGACGGGGTTGAATTTGGTGTAGTTATATGTTGCTGCTGCAATGTGCTCACGTCTTGGGGATTCCAGACCCCAGGAACCAAGACCCATCTGGCCCATGGTGTTCTAATATGTGTGTGCTCTCTCTACGGAGGGAGAATATAACATATGTAGTAACCACTTAATATAGTATTTTTGATATTAATTCGTGTGACATGCTTTATTCAGTGCATGATTTGCTTAGTATACGAAATTGATATTCTATGGTTTATCAGTTATTACTTATTCTATTAGGTACAAGATGTGTTAACTTGTTATTGTTTATACTTTGTTAGATCATCGTATTCATGAGTTGTCCTTGGTGTTGAAGGCTCAGACCCCTCGACTGATTCCTCGTCGGTCATTTAGACTCCAAGAGAGACCTCAGTTGTCCCTTCAGGGTTAGAGGAGTGGATGTAATCACTCCATCGGAGCGCGACAGTATTATACATGCATATGGTATTCTTTCAGTGACATTTTGGGTTTGGTCATGATCTGTACATTAGTGATTTGATCCAATTTGTGTAACTCTGACCTTTATGTAATCTTTTGGTTATAACTCATTTTGTTTTCCTATATTTCTAGTGTTACGATTTGATACATACAGCTTCCGCGTACATGTATGTCACATGTGAATTTCCCTTGTGCGTGTGCATTTAGACAGGGTTTAAGTGTATATGCACGGGAGTACGTGTGTCACTGGTTAGATTTTCACTAATCTTCAATCTCCCGAGCTCAGGTTGTAACACAACCATTTTAAAAAAAAATTTTTAACTCCCCAAACTACCTCCACCCCTTCTCTCCCTACACACCTCCATTCTCCCTCCCTTCTCTCTCCTCCCCCTTCCCTTCAGCCCGGCGACCTCCGGCTGGAGGAGGGGAGTCTCCCTCCCTTCCCTCTCTCTCCCCATCTTCCTCTTTCTCTCCTTTTTCCTCCTCCTATTCTTCTTTCTCCTCCTATCCTTCCTTCTTCCTCTCCTCTCCGAACTTCCTCGCCTCTTCTCTCCCCTTTCTCTCATTTCCGCCCTACAGGGTATAACAATAGTGAGCTGTTCAGCCTCGCAGGGCCAAACCAGGCGGAGATGAGAGAAAGGGGGAGAGAAAAAAAGAGGAGAGGAAGAGGAGAGGAAGATGAAGGGAGAAGGAGAGGACAGTATCTCCGTTCGGCTTGACGAGGCCTAACAGTAGTGAGCTGTTCAACCTCCCAGGCTAGTTTGGCTGTGCGAGGCCAAACGACTCATTGCTGTTTGACCTCACCAGCCCGAAAAGGAAGGAGATGAGAGCAAGATGGAGAGAAGAAGTGAGGAGGAGGAGAGGAGAGGAAGAGGGAGGGAGAGGAGGAGAAAGAATAATAGGAGGAGGACGAGGGAGAGGAGGAGGACGAGGAAAAGGAAGAGGAAGAGGGAGAAAGAAGAGGAGAAAGAAAAATAGGAGGAGGAAGAGGAAGAGGAAGATGGGGTGAGAGAGGGAAGCGAGGGAGACTCCCCTCCACGGCTAGAGGTCGCCGCCGGCTTGAGGGGAAGGGGAGAGGAGAGAGAAGGGAGGGAGAAGGGAGGTGTGTTGGGAGAGAAGGGGCCGATGAGGGTAGTTTGGGGAGTTTCAAAAAAATTTTTTTAATGGTTGTGTAGGAAGAGAAAAAACTGGTCTACATATAACAGCTCCCTTATAATAATGACAAGAGTTGTTAATGGCAGTTATTGCGAGCTTATCTCTACAGCCTCCTATAAACAACTTTCCCTCTAATAGCCTCTCTCTGACTCTTGGAATTGGCCTCTCTCTTTCCTCTTTTGTATTTAGTATTTATTATGCATGCATTCCAGAACATGGTTGAGCAACATATTCAGCATGCAAAAAGAATGAAAAGTATTTAAAAAATTTCAAAGGTGATTTTTGTTTTATTTTTTGAAGATTCATGAAATTTTCTTTATGATGGAGGATATAAGAAAGGTGGAGCATTTTACCGAAAAATGAAAATCTTAGAACTTACTTTGAGCAATTGTATCTATTTTCTATTTCCTTTCTATTCATTAACTCCTAATTATTGTAAGTAGCATTGTATAGATAAAATTGAGAATTGCTTTCTCATTAATTTTAGAGAAAATCGAAGAAGATATTTTAGATGAATTTTTTCTACTAGCAGCTTGTACCTATCACCCAATGTGGTTGATGTGAGCCTCTTAGTTTGACTTTCTGCATTTGCATTGGTTGGTTATTTGGAGTTTTTTCCACTTATTGTTATTTCCTTTTTCTTTCTAATGGTTGAGAACGATTGATCTATCTATCATTGATATAATTATCATTTAAATTTTAATAATAATTGACGGTAGGAATCACCAAACCAATAGGTTGCAAATTAGCAATCAGTTAGACTGAATTGTTTATTCTCATAATCATCATTCCCCATTCTTCTTCTTGTTTCTTTTCCCTTTTTCATTTCATCAGGTATACAATTTAGGAAAATTAGGCGCGTAAAATGGTAAAAGGAACAAAAGACCATTTTTCGCCCCTTATAATACTCTTGGTGTCGCAGAAAATGACTGGAACCCATGGCGGGGCCAAGGCATTGAAAATCCAAGCTATTCAAGTTAACATAAAATAGATGGGCCCAAGACATATTTGAGCTCTAAATTGAGATAAATTAGATTAAAAGTATGTATCCCTTTCACCATTCATTTACCTTCACTTATTCAAATACAGAACGGTCTACTGCGATTTCAATGGAATATAAAAATGAACACACTTTTGAGTGGCATTGATCATAGAAGGTGACAGAACTTAAATGAGAGAAGTTTACCGTACAACATAAATAAACTCCAACATGCAAAATTATGAGATCATTCTCCATGTCAAAAATTTTCTCCAGCAGCATGGGTTTCGTGGAAGCGCTCAGGCAGACTATACCCAAAAGATGGGACCCTGTCTGAATTTTATGGGTCCAGCCCTGACAAACGTCAGAATGGAGCCTAGAGCAGAGTCCAGATCATCTATCGTCACTTTGATACCATCACCGTTAGTGGACAAATGAATGGGCGACACGTCAAGGCCAGCAGATGTCATCGGCTCAAAAATGGCTTGCCCTGAATCCTCTTTTAAATTGGCTCTACTGCAAATAAAATAGAAGAAAGGGGGCTTCTTCATAAATAAGAAAACTTCTACCTAAAGACACCATCCATCCCGCCAGATGCACTCCTCCTTTGGGCGCCAAAAATTTTCCAGCAAAAGAGAGATCAAAGGAGAGAAACAAGGTACCCTGAACCTGATTGTACATGCTCTTCTCCAAGAGGAATTTTATTTAACCTAGGTATATTTCCTCCCTCTTTTTTCTTCATTTATAGAGAAATCTTTTCTTCGAGAGAGAAATAGCATGACCTTCCCACCCCAAATCTGATCTTGTTGTGTCTGCAGATTTTGGGGCTGGGGTTTACAACCCTTGTTCTTATTTATGCTATAAAAAGCCGGACTCATATTTCAGAGGCCATACCAAAACCAAACGGCACGAGCGACAGGGTCTTTCCTAGCAGTGCAATAAAAGTCTATTGAAAGGGGCATTTTGTAGTGGGCTTTGCAGGTACTCTCTGTCTCATCTACCTACATCCATCTCTCATTTCCTTTGGATTGTTTCCCATTTCATTTGGTGGATGCTCCTATTTTTAATCTCTACATTGTTCTGTAGCATCTCAATAAATCATCCACTAGGATTCATGTAATACTCATTGGGTGGGTGACTCAGATCATTCTCTTCTGATTGCACTCACTGAGATCCCATTCAAGATTTTAGATTTCTCATCAAAATCAATGTAAAAGAGGAAGAGAAAGCCCAAGCAAAGGAAAACCCTAACATCTGTTAATCTTCAAAAGTAATGGGTGAGAAATTATTTCTTCTTCTTGGTGTTTGTTAACCTTTTTTTTTGGATCATTATTTTTTGGGTGTTCACTATTTTATTGATCTATATTGGCATCGGTAGGTTGTTGAATGCATATGGTTTAAGCTCCTTATTAGTGAATTTTTTTGCTCTTATGTGTTTAGAATTTGTGAGGATAACAAAAGGACTTACCTTAGTGTGCCAGGGCCTCAAGACCACTCAAGTTGACACTCCTAACTGTTCGTTAAAGGGCTTTTTTGAGGGATGTGTATGGGTGATTGTGAGGAAATACTTGACCAAAAGTGGTTTGACCATGCCTGTTTTATTTCAAAAATAATAATAATAATAATAAATAAATAAATAAATATAATCCAGATGAAAAGTCAGAATTGTTTTTTAGATAAAAATGACAGAAGATGAGAAGTTTGGATCCCCAGTTTACATGCTACTTGTACTATTGGATTTAATCACTGCTATCTGAAGTGGAAAATGTGTAAATCTCTTGGCTTGTTTGGATGATGAGAAAATTGCGGGTAATTTTCACCCACTAGGTGGACAAACGAGAAAAAATCTAGGGGGCTGAGAGTGACACTTCTCTGTAGCAGTGACCCTCTACTCTACTCGGATTTGGAATGAGAAAGCTATCCAAGGAGAGAATCATTTTGGACCTTTAAAAAAAAGTAATTGGAGGCAGAGAAAATCATTTGCAAGAAGTAACAACTAAATTGAAAAATCTTGACAGAAGGGGAAAATCTTCATATGCTTTTCATTGATTTAGAGAAAGCCTAAGTTATATTGACACCATTTAAGACATGTTCAAGAGAGCGGTAATTAGTGTGAGAACTACATGTAAAGAGATTGGCAACTTTCCAATAACTATGTGTTTGCATTAGAGGTCAAGTTTAAGTCTTTATCTTTTTGTTCTAATTAACTTTCATTAAAAGAGAGCAATGTATACACCAACATGGCAACACCAATACTATAACATCTCCAAACTGCATACACCAATGTATCTCTTATATAAGAGATACATTAGTATATGCAGGGTGGAGACGCTTTAGTACCGGTGGATGAAGCGGGATATGATGTGAATGCAAAACTTGAGTGAAAGCAGAATACTTTAGATTGTAGAATCCAATTGCTTTAAAATAAGTTGCACAAAGACGGAATCTATGAATTGCAACTTCAATAAGGATTTGCAAAGAGGTGAGGTTCATAAGAGAATTGAAGCTCAATAGATATCACAAATTTCTCAATACCTTGGCTCTATAATTAGTAAAGATGGAAAGATTGGAGTGCTTTTTTATCTGCACGTGCCAACAAAATTGAAGGAAAATTTTACAGGATAATGATTTAATCAACTATGACTTATAGAGCAAAATGTTGGCCAATTAGGAACTAACAATGTAAAAAGAGAGTGTAGAAGGATTCCGGATGTTCTATCGCAATAGCGATACAGTTAGCGTGAGTGGATGATTGACATGGCAACACTTGTATATCATGGACATGTCATCGGCACAATTGGCTCATCCATTTACTTTTTCAAATGAATTTAAAGAGAATAAATGAATGCAGGGAGGGGGTTTTCATAAGTAAGAAAATATTCCACAAAACAAAACAATACACAAAGGGAGGAAAGTTTTCGTTTGGGCGCCAAGAACTTCATTTTTCTTCTTCTTTATCTGCGCTCTTCCTTTATCTTCTCTCCATCAGAAACTACAATCTTCATATTTTCTGAAGAAAATCGTAGGAAGCAGGCCTGGATTGTGCATGCTCTTCTCCTAAGGAAGTTTCATCTAACCTAGGTATATTCCCGCCCCCTTCATTCTTTCATTTTTTCATTTTTCCCCTTTCCATTTAGATCATCATTTCTCCTTCATCTTGTGATGGGCTTTCATTCTTTTTTTTTTTTTTGTGGATTCTTGATTTTTATTTTTTAAGAGTCTATCGGGGGTTTGCAAAGTTTTTTTTCTTTGAAACGTTGATATTGATTTTTGTTTTTTCTAACATTGTTCATAGGCCTCTTAGATTCATAGAACTTGTTGTTTTTTTTTTCTCTTTTTTCAACAATGGAATTTATCATTGTTGATAATAAGTAATAAAAATGCTTTCTTTGCAACATTCATAATTTTAGGACTAGGCCACGACTGTTGTCCTTTTTGTTTACATTGGGCTGAACTGAATCTGCTTTGAATTTGTATTTCCTAATCGCTGTACTACATCCCATTGCTTTATTTATTTCTTGAGCACCCTATAGAGTATTAAATTGAAGACTTTGAATTGTTCTGTCAGCCTTGATGGCACTAGATTGAACCACTTCTCTGGTATCATGGAGGGTGATATGGGTTTTAAAACCATTAGTGATGCAAGAGGCCCGGGATTTTACTGATTTTATTAAGCGCAGAGTTTTTTCATTAAATCTAATTGTGAATGGTAGTATAATAGGTGTCAGGTTGTGGACTAGGGGATGGGGGGGTGGGGTTCTTGGTAATTGGTACTACGAGTGGGTTGATTGATCATAGGGCTTGCACTTGAGCCACCCCAGATGTGATATTTGTGGTGCATACTTCAATTGAGAAACAAACTTCAACTGTGTATCATTATGTGTTTGGTACTCTCAAAAATTAAATCATATTGCTAATTGTAAAGAATACAGTACAATCATGTTGTTGACTTATTTATGACTCTTATGATTATTTAGGTGCATGCATTAGAATTATAGTAAGGGCGCTCAACTTTCCAAAATGAGAAAATTTTTGCTGTGTTCAATTTCTATATCAAATGCATACAGCATGCACATCAATGAGGAGAAATTTCTCTTTTGATGGCTCTTGAGTAAAAAGGGGTAACACCAAAAAGGACATGGATGAATGTAGTACTGATGGATTTAATGAAGTGCAACCACTGTGAGGATTTGGTCAGGGATAGAGTTGAATAATGATGACCTAAAATTCATGGAGCAGACACCATTGTCACTACCAAACTTAACTGTTCATTGAGTTGACTTATTACCAAACTTTCTAGTATTATTGATGTGGAAAAAATTGCTTAGCACCATTGCTCAGAGTGGCTGCCTTGGTATTTCCATAATTCTCTTCACTGTAACTTGGATTACCGAGATCTTTGTACAAGAACAAGGCACAACACAACCCCATGTCCAAAAAGGCTATAATTAGTTTATGTAATGTTCTTGTTAAATGATGCTTTATTTGACTGAACGTTAATATTGTACACTAGTTTGTACTATTTATGTGCTAAAATCTGAACATATTGAGCTAATAGCATGTCCGTGAGTTAATTGTGTGTCCGTAACATGCTCAATCCATCAGTATCTTACTTCGATACATGCAAATGCCAATCACTGGTGTTTGGTTTTATTAACAAAGATTTACAAAACAATGCCTTGTAGAAGTGTTGTGGTGGATTTCGATTCACTGACTTGCTTTTTTGAAAGTTGAGCCCTGAATATAGATTCTAATCAACAACATTTGAAGTTCTTGCTATTTAACAATGCTGCGGAACAACCAAACATGTCTTTTAAGGAGGCACAAAGTTAGCTACCACTTAAGAAGGCATAAAAGAGCTTGAGTCTGTACTCAGAAGAGCTCACTATATACAAAAAAAAATAATTTACTAAAATATTTTCACCATCATTTTTCCTATAGTGATGCATGCACTACGGTTAGGGCTTGCGTAGGGGTGCCGAAACTATAATCCATCATTTTTACTGTAGTGCTCCATCTTTGTCCTTATTATCATTAAAAACTGTGACTCCAATTAATTTTCCATCACAAACCAGTTTTTTGAACTACTGTTGCTTAGCCTTCTTCTTTTGCACTGTTGTTGCTCAATCATGTGTTAATTAACCTATTTATATTTATTTTGACCAATTTAGGTTTTTAATAGATTGTTGGAGTCGAGTGAGTTAATGGGTTGTGCCCAGTGTGACAGCTCAGTTTGGTTTGTTTTATTGTGAGTTTTTAATAGGAAGAAGATGAAGTTGGTGGTGACACTAATAACCATAATATTGGATGAAGTAGGGAAGATTGAAGAAATACTAAGGTTTGACCTTGACATACTAAGGTTTATATTCTGTATACTATGGTTTGCTTAACAGAATACTAAGGTTTCAAGAAATGGGAACACAGCAGCATAGGGACAAACATAGGCTCAAAGCACACTACTAAATAGATTCTAAATCACAAATATAACCTCAAAAGCATATTCTTCTCCTCCCCATATGGCCTCTTACAAAATATATATAACACTCTGGCAAAATATCCTTAAGAAGGTGCACCTGAATTTCTAGCCTGGGATCTTAGTCTCAAGTGATTTGCTGTAGTGGTAGAGCAAAATTGATTTATGTCATATGGGTGATTTGCTACCTCATTTCTGTTTATTTCTTCGTTAGTGTGGAATTGTATATATTCTTTGTACTATGCTTTTCAATGTTCTATCATTTATTTTGGATTGCCATTGTCTTGCTATCTCATTGTGCTTCTTTTTTGTATTTATAGGGACCCTTCTTAACTTAAGCAAGCGGACGCCAGAACAAACTAAGATATGGTAATTATTAAAAATTACTTTGATTCATAAATATTTTTTTCATTTAAATTTATTATTTACATATATTTCTTTTGTTGTAAATTCATACAGGCAAATCAGATTGTTTCTGCAGCTGTGAAGCTAGACACTAGATGTTGCCCATCTAGATTTATTAAGTTTATGCAAGGTTTAAATCTAGATGATGTTTATATTGATGTGATAAAAGAATCACCTTTTAAACATTTTATGGATATCCCAATGAACTTGAAATGTCAGCGTACATTTCTATCAACAATAATATCCAGATGGAATGTTGAAAAAAGTGCTTTTCATCTTGGAGGAAAGCTCCATCCAATTCTACCTCAAGACATTGCTCTGATAATGGGGTTGAGTATGAATGGAGAGAAAATACAATTAAAAAAAAGGTTGAGCTATGAAGTTAGTGATTTTGTTGACAAATATTTCAATAATGACTCTCCAGAAGTAGATTCATTAGAGAAGAACTTGAAAGCAATTTTAAAAAAGAGATCATCAGAAAAAAAAAAGTTGTCAGATAAGAAGATTGCTGATTTCAAGAAGCTTTACATGTTATATGTTTGTAGTACCCTACTTTTTCCAAAGTCATGTCGGACATTTCCATTCAATCTTATCTACATGGTTGATAATTTGGAGAAAATTAAAAAATATGCATGGGCTATTGCTGTACATGAGTTTCTAGTTGATAGTATACACATATGTGCGAAGAAGACAACTGGGTATATAAATGGATGTGTCATGGTGTTGGAAGTAAGTACTAATCCTTTTTTTTTTCATTTATAGTTTTATAATTTTATAATCTTGTAAAAGTTGTAACTTTTATTCCATTACTTATATTTTATAATTTTTTTTACAACCATGGTTTTTTGAACATATTAATCAATATGAGCCTGATAGAGTCGATTTATATCCACGTTATTTGCGAAGGGTGAAGGCTTCCAAATATAGCCAATGCAAATCCTTTAGGGCTATTTTGGACAATGTTAAATATACAGAGGTGTACATACCTTCCCTATTCTAAATTATATATATTTTATGGCAGTGTTTTATATTAAAAACATTAAATTACATTCATCTATATTTTGTAGGTTATTACAGAAATTACTCCTGTAGAAGATGAGAAGATCCTATTGTCTCCTCCATTAGTCTCTTCGGTATCACTTAGAATTACATTTATTATTTATCACAAAACACATGGTCATATATTTTTATAATTGTATCCTTATTGTTCTGTGTGTGTGTGTATTTTTTTTTTTTTAAATTACGGGTTACAGGAAACAACTATAATGGCTGATCACATAGTGAAACGAATGGAAAGCAAAATGCAAGACATCATGGTAACTGAGAACGAATTTGATTTAGAGACTTTAATTTTAATGTTTTGTAAATTATTATTTACTTACTATTTGAAGTTTTTATAGGATGATCGTGAAAAATACATAATACAAATTAAGGAGTTGGAGTATAAACTTGTGAGAATGGAAGAAGACAATGAACGATTGAGGATTGAAAATATGGAATTACGAAAGAAGGGAAGATTCATGCCTCAATGTGATGAGAATATAAATGCTTCACACTCTCTTAAAGATTATCATTCTTCTCTACGGCCATCAATGCATGACTATGTTGCGTCATCAGGAGCTGTTAAGGATACTAAAAAGAAATATGGGCATAGGATACGGAAGCCATCACAGGTTTTACGAACCCCATACGATGCGTGCACAAGAGAAAAGAAAAAGATAGGAACCTGTAAGAGAGGAAGATTGATTTGTGATGATAAGATGGGAAAACCGTATATCTTGAAAGAAGAGGAGGATGCAATTGCAAGTTTTGAAAGCAAGAATGGAAAAGAGTGTGAACCGAATATCTTGTTTACTTTATAAGCTAATCATAAAATTCTCCTTGTGCATGTTAATTTTCCTTAGTGATAGGTATTTGTAACTATTCATTACTTACTAACAATGATTGTTTTTTATAGTGCTGAGGAGGTGGGCCAACTAAAGATTTCGCGCTCAAAAATCATGAATTTGTTGAATGAAAAAGGTTGGATTTCCGATCAGGTTAGCATTTGATTTCACAATATATTCTAAACATTTAATTGTGCATACCAATTTTGAATATTAGTAAATAACAATGACTGTGCTATACTAAGTTGCAGGTTATTGATGGTTATGCAACGATATTGATTGGCAAAAAACCAATGGGAAAGATGAAGTGTCACTTCTTCACAACATGGCTTAATGTAACACCTCTTCTCACTGAATTCAGTATTTTTGGAATTTACTTAAATAACATTCTAACGTGTAGCTCGTTAACTCTCAGGTAGCTTTACATTCCAAAAATGAAAGATTAATTGAAAAACTTTCGAATATCCATAACTTGAAGTCCACTATAACCTCCTGTGACAGAATATTTTTTCCAATGAATTGGCAATCTAAACATTGGCTTCTTCTTGTACTTGATTCGAAAAGAAAGTCAGTTTGTGTATATAACTCTTGGAAGTTATGTATTGACGTGGGCTACATGAATCAAATGGTGAGTTCAATGCATAAGATATACAAACTTCTGAATTCAATGCAACAAGCCATTAACTTTTTATAAAATCCTTAATCTTTCTCAATGATCGATGCAGGTAACTTTATTAAAACAACAATTTAAACAAAGAAAGATTATGAAATAGGATGAAGATGCTGTTTGTTTCATTGATGATTGTCCCCAGTAGGATAATGGGTATGTTTTCTTATTAAATATTTTTGTGTGAAACCTTATGCGAATATGAAATCTTATATCCAATTGAACTAGTATAGTAATGTTTTTCTCATTTGTTATTTTCATAGTTCCGACTGCGGTGTCTTTGTGGTTAAATTCATGGACTGTCTATCCCGTGGAGATACTTTAGATTTTCAGCCGGTAATTGCTTGTCATTCTGGAGTGATACTTGTATTATGTTGCAATTATATGAGATTAATTTGTCTTTCCTTCAATCTGTCTTTTGTTTTAATAGGATGAGATTCCAATATATAGAAAGAAACTGCCTGCTCATTTACTGCTTGGGCGTATTCCGAAGGACGACACCTGTGGATTGTAGAAGATTTGAAATTGAATTTTTTTATTGTCGGTGCTTGCAAATGTACAATGTGTTCAATTTGCGCTTTATAGATGTTCAAGTGCATATGTCAATTCACTATGTAATAGATGTACATTTGAATGACATAAAACTTTTTTTGTTAAAGAAATATATTTCTGTTCAATTTACTCTTTATTGATGTTTATTAGAATGAAATTTTGAGCTAAGGTTTACATTCCATCGTGTAAAGGATGCCTTCTTCTATTTTTAAAAAATTCATTTTTTATAAATGTGAAATCATTAAAAAGAACCCAGATAGTGAAAACAATCCAATACAGGAAGAAGCAATTGTAACTATCATCATAACAGGAGGAAGGTGATGGGCCACCGTCTAAAGAATTATCATGGTTGACTTGTCATTTCAATTGAGGCACACAAAATGTATCATTTGTCTTTACACCCACCACATATTCCTTCAAGGACCTTTTCTTCTGATTGGCAAATTAATTGTGGCTATCTCAATTTAGTCCGATTGCAATAATAACTAATTAGCCGTAGTATAAGGGATCTACATTCCCGTATTACTGAACTGTAGTATTCCTTTCATCAAACCTCAGTATAAAGAGACCAAACCTTAGCATTTCATTCATTCAATCTTAGTATCTATGGAAAAATTATATTGTAGGCATATAACCAAGATGCTAAGGTCATCTAAAACCTGATGATGGAGGAACATCAGAAATATTGAGGTTCAACCCCCAAATACTAATGTTTCAATTCTGTGTACTGAGGTTTACTAAACAAAATACTCAGGTTCAAAGACGCAAGCATTACAATGACTGTTAAGTTACTAGTCAGACTATTTCTTATTACCCTATATGAAAGTGATTTTATAACTTCACAATTTTGATAATTTTGAACCATAATGGAAAATATACAGTACTATATCTATGATCATATAAAAGGATTCGTCCTTCTCCAATTACTGAACCGCAATATTCCTTTCATCAAACCTCAGTATAAAGAAACCAAATCTCTGCATTTCATTCATTCAACCTTAGTATCTAAGGAAAAATTCTATTGTAGGCAACACCAAGATACTAAGGTCTTCTAAAACCTAATGATGAACATCAGAACATACTGAGGTTCGACCCCCAAATATTAATGTTTCAATTCTGTGTACTGAGGTTTACTCAAGAAAATACTCAGATTCAGAAATGCGAGCATTGCAATGACTATTAAGTTATTAGTCAAACTATTTCCTATTGGCCTATACAAAATTGATTTTGTAACTTCAAATTTTTTATGATTTTTATGACTTTGTATAGGAATAGTATTAACTCATATATATTTTTTTTCCAAGTGAAGCGTGCAATGGGCTGATGGAAATTAGATTTCTGGAGAATGAATTATGGGATGTTGGTTTTTTGTTGTATTTTGACTACAACATATAAGTTACTAAGATTTCGTTTGTTTGGTGTATTATCATTATATTAATTTAGATTGATTGATATATGTTTCTTGAAATCTAAATTTAATCTATTTTCTAGATTAAATCTAGATTGCAAATTGCATCTGTATGCTGTGTTACAAAGTAGAGATCTTATCTATTTATATTTGTTTCTAGAATTACAGTTTCATCTGTTTTCTCCCTTAACAAATCCAGATTTCATCTGTTTGGTGTATGAACAACTCGAGACTTCATCTACTTCTATATGTGTGATAAGTTCGAGATTTCATCTGTTTCCTTTATTAATGATTTCAGATTGCATCTGTATGCTTTGTTAACAAAGTCGAGATTTCATCTGTTTATATTTGCTTCTCGAATTCCAGATTCCATCTATTTTCTCCCAAATCCAGATCTCATCTGTATGATGTGTGACCATTTCGAGATTTCATCTATTTATATATGTTTGATGAGTTCCAGATTTAATTTGTTTTCTGTCTTAACTATTTGAGATTTCATCTGTGTATATTTGCTTGTTATATTTCAGATTTCATCTGTTTCCTCTATTAACAAATCCAGATTCCATCTGTTTGGTGGATTTACCAAGTCAAGAATACATCTGTTTATATTTGCTTCTTGAATTCCCAATTTCATCTGTTTTCTCCCTTAACAAATCCAGATTCCATCTGTTTGGTAGATTTGCAAAGTCGAGATTTCATCTGTTTATATTTGCTTCTCGAATTCCAGATTCCATCTATTTTCTCCCAAATCCAGATTTCATCTGTATGATGTGTGACCATTTCGAGATTTCATCTGTTTATATATGTTTGATGAGTTTCAGATTTAATCTGTTTTCTGTATTAACTATTCGAGATTTCATCTGTATATATTTGCTTGTTACATTCCAGATTTCATCTGTTTCCTCCATTAACAAATCCAGATTCCATCTGTTTGGTGATTTACCAAGTTGAGATTTCATCTATTTATATTTATTTCTCGAATTTCAGATTCCATCTGTTTGATGGATTTACCAAGTTGAGATTTCGCCTGTTTATATTTGTTTCTCAAATTCCATATTTCATCTATTTTCTCCCTTAAAAAATCCAGATGTCATCTATATGATGTGTGACCAATTCGAAATTTCATCTGTTTATATATGTCCTCAAGTTTGAGATCTCATCTGTTTCCTTGATTAACAATTTCAGATTTCATCTGTATGTTGTGTTACAAAGTCGAGATTTCATTTGTTTATATTTGTTTCTAGAATTCTAGATTTCATCTGTTTACAACCCTAACCAAGATACTAAGGTTCTTTAAAACCTGATGATGGAGGAACATCAGAACATACTGAGGTTCGACCCCCAAATACTAATGTTTCATTTCTATGTACTGAGGTCTACTCAAGAAAATACTCAGGTTCATAGATGCGAACATTGCAATGAATGTTAAGTTACTAGTCAAACTATTTCCTAGTGCCCTATATGAAAGAGATTTTGTAACTTCACAATTTTTATGATTTTGAACCATAATGGAAAATATATAATATTATATCTATGGTCACATAAAAGGATCCATTCTTCTCCTATTACTGAATCGTAGTATTCCTTTTATCAAACCTTAGTATAAAGAGACCAAACCTCAGCATTTCATTCATCCAACCTTAGTATCTAAGGAAAATTTCTATTGTAGGAATCACCAAGATATTAAAGTCCTATGAAACCTGATAATAGAGGAATATCAGAAAATACTGAGGTTTGACATCCAATTACTAAAGTTTCAATTCTGTGTACCAAGGTTTACTCAACAAAATACCGAGTTTCAGAGCTGCGAATATTGCAATGAATGTTAAGTTACTAACAAGAATCTCTGTAGTCCTTCATGTCTTTTAAAAACAATAATTATTTTTTTTTCATTCAACCATTTTCTAACACCGAATTTGAACCTAAAAATTCTATGATTTTAAACCATATTAGAATACACAAAATCCAGAATTGTTATGATCAAATAAAATAATCATTTGCCTTTTTTCAAAATACTTAACCTTAGTAGTTCATTCGTAAAACCTCCGTATATAAGATAGAGTCCTTAGTGTTTCTTTCATCAAACCTTAATATCATTAAATAAGAATCACTGCAGTCTTTCATACCCTTTAAAAACATTTATGATTTTTTCATCCAACCTTTTTCAAAATACTGAACCTCAGTAGTTCATTCATAAAACCTCAGTATATAAGATATAATCCTTAGTATGTTTTTCATCAAACATTAGTATCATAATGCAAGAATCACTGCAATCTTTCATGCCATTTAAAACATTCATATTCTGATTCATCCAACCTTTTTCAAACACAGAATCCATGTGGAGAGCCATTGTATATGTCATAAGGTGATACTAAAACTGTAGAACTTTCTCAGTTAACCTTACTTTACATAGTTGGTACATTGGTTCAAAGTAATGATTTAAAATAATGATTCCTTTCACTCGAATACAAAAAAAGACAATTACAATTCACTGTTCCAGGTACTTTTGATATGTCACTAATTACATTGATCGATTCATTCTATATGGTATACACACATTTGTACAATCTATATTCTTTTCAGTTATATACAGAAAAAAGCTTGGCACTACACATTAGAGATTAAAATAGGAATGGACATAAGATATGCAAAAAATAATGGAATGTTAATCATCTGCCACAGAACTCCCTACGAATCTTCAAAAAATATATTTCATAAGGAGCTCATCTAACCATCAAAATTATCCAAAAAGCCAAAATATGAACACTAGCATCTGGCGTGTCTAACCTACAAAATCAAATTAACCAACTTAAAATTAGTACGTTCACGATAATGTATCAAAATGTATCATGGAGAGAGATTTAATCTTACATGCAACTCATCCATTGGATCAGCTCTCTTGTAGATTCCTCAAGGTTGTTTTCATTAGTACATTCATTCATAATTGTTGAGATATTATGGCAAAACACTGGATTCATTCTACTACCATATGTTCTCTATATAATGAAAAAAATTAATTATTTATTGCAAACAATTTGAACATTCTTCTATCAAGTAGAATGAAATATGATAAACCGTTTTATACCTTTGATATGTAGGTCAAGGGATCAGTCCGAATATGGTACTGATTGCTAGAAGATATTGGTTTATACAAATTACCTAATGATCCCTAAGTAAGAAGAGAAATACATATTCTTGACTTAAAATTGCTATTAATTAGATATGCACTAATGAACAATATTATCAATATAACAACAAACATACATGTGGCAACCAATTTAGTAGATCAGTAACAAGATATTGAATTGAAGCCATCCCAATACTATATGGTTCCTACAAGAAACATAGTAAGCCACAATCCTTTAATGCACTATTTCTCTATAATTTTTCTTTATAAATTTCTAGGTTTTTATTGGTAGACATACATTTACTAGAGTAGAACAAGTGTCAGGTGGAATGGTGCTTGTTGTGCACTTAGGTTCATGCTTTCTAGTTCTGTTCTTTAATTTTTTTTCAAGACAACTTTTAGCTCCGCCTACTACGACAATTATCCTGTTTTTTTTTTAATTTCACAAACAACATGCCTTTCTTCACGAGTGTTAGTATTTGAAAACACTTCCTCAGCCCCTTTTACTGTCTGAACCCCTATAGGGGCAACATCCATTAATTTCACAATTATGGTTTCACTTATTGGAACTCTCTCTATGTCATGTAACAATGAATCTGATCTTTTAAATGCACATAAAAATTTTTCTTCACTTTCAGCAGCCTTTGATGCTATTTTAACAAAATGACAAAGAAGAACATTGTAACGATGCGACATATCTACCTTACGATCACCTGTTATGCATCCACTTGGCTTACCGGATGAATGTGAAGCAGCTTCTCGTGTCCACCTCTTTAACACATATTTTGATGGGATACGTTGGATGACATGAATTATTGCCATTAATGAATGGCCACATAAAATTCCAACAAATTCAATTTTTTACAACTACATAAGATAGCATCATCTGTTGAGTCAAATGTAACTGTGTGCTTGCAACCATTTCTAATGAAGACACAATATTTTCTCAAATGCCCCTCATCATTGCTTAATTGAACTGGCCAACTTAGGCCACTGAGGTATTCAACTTCAAATATTTTATAAATGGTTGGTGTATAAACTTGTGCTGCATGCCTCCAAATTGGAACATCAACCATTAATGTTAGCGAGGTTTGCGTCATCCTGAAATTGGCTTCCAATTCTGCATATATTCTCTCATCCAACAACCTTTCAAAATGACCAAAAAAGTCCACAATATTTCTTCTAAGATCCAAGTAATAGTTCTTTATTCATTCTTTCACTACGCTGTGTACTTTTCATATCTGCACAAAGTGTATTTCTTCCATACAATAAGGCCCACTTTTCTCTATCATCAAATAATCTTGACAACCAACAATTACCGCGCAGATCATACCGTTCAAGCATATTATCCCATGCTGTAAGAAACTCATATTCTTCATCAAAATCATATACACAGTTACTGAAATCATTAAGAAAAGATTTTGACCCACTAATAACATGTCTAAGATGCTTTAGTGCATTTTGAAACATATGCCATACACAAACGCGATGAACTGCTCCTGGTAATGCTTTCTCAATTGCTGTTGACATTGCCTTATCTTGATCCATGAGGATAGTTTGTGGCCTTTTTCCAAACATTGCATCACAAAATGTTTCAAATAACTATACAAAAGAATCAATTGTCTCATCATAAAGAAGCGCAGCACCAAAAATTATGGTTTACTTATGGTGATTAACTCCAATAAAAGGTGCAAAAGGCTGGCCATAAGAATTTGTCTTAAAAGTAGTATCAAAGCAAACGACGTCTCCAAAACGTTCATAGTCTATTAACATTCTTCCATCAGCCCAGAAAATATTAGTTATAAAATCATCTGCATCGAGTTGCACAGAGTAAAAGAATGTCGGATCTTCAACCTGCTTCTTTTTAAAACATCCTAGAAGACCTCCAGCATCAAAGGACTCCATGTTCTTCATTCTCTTTGTTCGCAAATAATTTTTGTAATCAACTTAAATGAATCCAATATTTTCTCTACCACCTGCTTACTTACTCATTAAATCAAATGTTGATTTTGGTCGTATGCCAGATTTATCACAGTCCTCAGCTACTGCAGCTTGAGGAAGTGCAATTTTTCTTTGTGATCTTAACATATGTGCTTTATGTGGAGATGCAAGAGGATGATTGTAATTGTCATTAAAATTTATAATACAATATTTTTCATTCATCCCCAAAATCACTCTCATGTAACTTGTACATCCAGTTCTTGTTTCATCATGGCGATACTTTACATATGCATCTCGCTTATCATGTCTACGAGAACATACAAATATCCTTTTTTTCATTACACCACTTTTGTCCTTTGTAGCGTGATGCTTTCGAATGCTGAAACCTCGTACTCTCCCAAATCAATTATAGAAATCATAAGCATCTTCCATTGTTTCAAACTCCATGCCGACCTTTATGATAAGGGATGCTTCTTCTGTACAATCTTTTGCATTTGATTCAAAGGTTGTTCCCACTTGCTCAAATTGATTTTCACTAACTACAATATAGTTTTTTACAGTATGATTTGATACATCTATGTTCAAGTTAATTTGCCATCTAACAAAAGACATAATATTAACATCTTCATACTGCTCACATGTGCAAATTTCTTTGCTCTCCATCAACCTATAATAAAAAAATGTATTTAAATTAATATTAAGAAGCATTGAATATTATGACATACCATGCAATACCTTAATATGGAATGCATAATTTTGTCTTTCATAATTTTAATATTGATAAAATGACAATAAAATTGGTGGATCTATTCAACTCTCAGTCATCATGTTATATGGACAAAAAAAATTTATAAAAACCCAATGTAGACTCTGTAAAAATAAAACAAAAAAAACACGAAAAAAAAACCCCAAACAAGATGAAGGATAAATATGAACCAAACATAACAGCTGCTCAGTCCTATGGTGAGGAGAAGAATATGTTTTCAAAATTATGTTTGTGATTTAAAATATATTTAGTAGTGTGCTTCACTCCTCTATTTATCTCAATATTGTTGTGCTCCTGTCTCTGAAACCTTAGTATTCTATTAAGCAAAGCATAGTATACAGAATATAAACCTTAATAATTCAAGGTTGAACCTTAGAATTTCTTCAATCTTCCCTACTTCACATGCTATTGTGGTTATTGGTGTCACCACTACCTTCATCTTCTTCATACTAAAAACTTACAATACAACAAACCAAACTCAGCTATCACATTAGGCACAACCCATCAACTCACTCGAGTCCAACCATCTATTAAAGACTTAAATTGGTCAAAATAAATATAAATAGACTAACTCACTCATAATTGAGTGGTGCTGGCACCTTAACATCACTTGCATGCCAAGGAATTGTCTATCAAATTTAAAGCCTCAAATCTGACCAGTCGTTCAGCTTAGAAAAAATAAACTAAAAAATATAAATAAATTGGGGGTTGACAAATCCACTACTAAGAAGTAGCCAATATTTTATCCTGAGGTGTTTGTCCTACACAAGAATTTGACAACCCCAGATGACCCCGAGAATTAAATCCAAAGGCCCAAAAATTTGGCCAAGTTATTGACATTCATGAAAATTTGACCCCACATACTCCACATTAATCAATTTAAGAATAGAATAAAATTATTTTGGGGGCCAAAGAAACTTCTTAGTTTTTTGTTTAAAAAATTCCCAATGAATGTGGAGCCTAATATGAATGTGGACAAGCAGTTTGTCCAATTTTGGTCTAATTAATTCACTAGCAACAAAAGCCAGTGCTGAGCCTGGGTAAGAAATAAATATTTAATCAAGTTTAATGTTTTCTTTGAAAATTTATTGATAAAATAAATAAATATATTATTTAGCAAAATGACTATGATAATTTATTTATGCAACTTAGTTTGAAACACTAATGATATCTAGGTTTGACATTGGTAAAAAAGAATTATAGAAAGAGAGAATGATGAGTATATTGATGATGGTTGTTGAGATTTCTATTTAAATAAAGTATAAAAATAATATTTCTAAATTTATTTTACGTTTCCATGTATTTGTGAGTTCAAATGTACTATAAAGCCCCAAACATAAAAATAAATAATAAAAAACACCCCAATACCTATTTCGAAAATAAAAAGCAAGCACACTTATAGTAATTATTATTGCTAATCCAACATTGGTTCTAAAATATTTTGATTTCGTAAAAATAACATTCAATGATTTCTTAAAACATTCATTCTAATTTTATTGAAGAAAGTTTTTTCTATTTTGCGAGAATATTTTGCTAGTAAAAAATAAAAAATGTAGATGAAAAACTCTTTATATTCTGGATGATATTGTTTATAAATATTTACTTTAGAAGAAAAGGATCAAACCAAACAAAAATATCAATTCACAATTTGATGTATTGCATTGTACAAGGTTCCAGTATCATTAATTTTTGTTTTGATATATTGAAACTTGAAAGTGAATCAAATAAAAGAATTTATATTTTCATGGTTACTAAAATTACTTTCTTACTTTGAACTCTAGAAAAAATTACTTATTTGATGCCTTAAGTTCATACACCCTAACCTCATATGGCTTTACCATAGGTAACAATCATAAAAAAATAATTATTGATCAATTACTTGGTCTTACAAACATTGGTAAGCAACAAATATTCATTTCACATATTTCTATGAAAAATAATAATCATCACCTTTAAAACATCATTAAAAACGATTACCATAGAGATGGGTAGAATTCTCAAATCAAATAATTTTATGGGGTATGAGGGAGAAAACCAACATGATACATGACTTAAATAAAGTTCATAACAAAATCACTCAAATGTAATTAGGGATGCTCAGCGGCCCTAGCTTGGATTAAAATCCTTAAGCCCAAGCCCCAGCTCGGGCCATACGTCACTAGCTTGGGCCCTGCCCATATAAAATCTATTAAGTTGAGCCCATACTTTAATCAAGCTTGACCCCATTCGAGCTTGATTATTAAGCACCTTAAGTTGGTCTTTGGTAGGGCCAACATGACTACCATGCACCATTAATTCCTCTTTATACACACAGTCACGTCCAAATGAATCTATCTAAAGCTAAAAAAATTCTTTCTTAAAAGTTATTACACCTTCACTATCAGTGGGCGAATGAATCCGTGACATGTACAAAATTTGTGGACGTCATCAGCTGAAAAGAGGCTCAGCTTTTTTCCTCTTTTAAATTGGGTCTCCTACAAATAAAATATATGGAAGGGGGCTTGTTCATGAATAACAAAACTTGAGAGTAAAAAATATATTCCTACCGATTGCACTCCTTGTACAATCTCTACGTCTCAATTCATACTCTTTAACACTAGCCTTTGAAATAACAAGCAATACTTCATCTTATCAAAATCTTAACACCTTAAAATTTTAAATTAAAAAAAAATATCTTCCAGCATCTTTTAAGAATTCTGAAAAGCAAGTTGAATTTAAAAACAGTATAATTGAATCTCATAATATCTTGTGAAAAGATTAGAGAAAATCGTTTAAGATGGTTTGGGCATGTTGAGCGTAGGCCAGTAATGGCACCGGTGAGAAAAAGTTTGGATATACAGGTGGGGGGTCCATCAAGAGGTAGGGGTAGGCCGAAGAAAACATGGATGGAAGTCATTAATTCAAATTTGAAGAAGTTGCACTTATCGAAAGATTTAGCTCAAAATAGAACGGAATGGAGAAATAGAATTCATGTAGCCGACCCCAACATGGTTGGGATAAGGCTTTGATGATGATGATGATAATGAATATCTTGTGAAAGTCCCAAATAAGAATATTGGAAAAGACCAAAAACAAAAAAAAAACAAACAAACATGTGATAGAAAAAATCTCACCACCAGAGACTTGGCCTCCACAGCTCCACCTCAAAATCTCATCAATCCACTCGATGATGATTTTGAGGAGAAACAACAGAACCCCACCATCCATTTGCTTTTATTCGCCCACTGATGCTAACCTTATAACAATGGCGATAAATGATCCAAACTCTTACACACAAATACGTCCTTGGAAATGGAGATTTGTAAAATTATTTATGATTTTATTGTTATTTATAAGCTAAGGATTTTTAAGCATTTTCTAAATGCTTGAATTTGTCTTTTCTTCATTACTTACCATTCACGATAGGCATACAAGCATCCATTAATTATATGGGTGTAGAGTAATATACACATTTATTAAAAGTGCATTCGTCTCAAATGCAAAGGAAAGAAAGAAAAAAGAAATCTAAGTAGGACAAATATAAAACTACCTAAATTTAAACTACACATGCATTAATATAGACTATATATATAATACATAAGCATGCATTTACAATCCTTTTTACTTTCACAAAACACATAAAAACAAAGGTTTATAACATGCATTATAGTTCTTTTTCCTTCTACGAAACATAAAAACACATAGGTTTATACTTTTACATAAGAAGTGATTAATTCTTTAGTTGAGATTAATGCCCAAATTGGCTACTTTTATTTCCAGAGAGATGTACATTGTTTAGACCGATTAAAAAAAATGCTTTAAGTGAATTAACCAATATATTTTATCAACTACATTTCATCCCTCCTTCCCCATTGCCCATCCTTGTCAAGAGTTTATTGTGGTGATTTTAGTTTTTCTTCCTAGCAAAACAAAAGTAGAAGGAAAAAAAAAAGCTATTAGCATTTTATTAGCAAAGTTTTGGACCATTTTCTTCTAAGAAAGTAAAAAGGTTTCTTAGAAATAAAAAAAAAAATCTTAAAAGTAGCCATGAAAGGGTATCTCTAATTTCAGCAATGTGGGACACACTTATAAAAGCAATGTAATTTGAAGGAAAGAAAAGGAGAGGCAATAATATCACTATCACAAATATCGCAATATTCTCACAATATTTCAATATTTTAAAGGTATTACCAAAATTGAAAATATCACAAGAAAATCACAATAAATGATAATCAAAATGGAAATGCCCAATAAATAAAAAAAAATAATGATTTTCATAATTAGTTATTTTAAGATATTTTATCTAATTGATATTTTCTCATAGTAATTAGCGAAAACCCTAATCTTAAAGTAATACAATAATCTCCTCATGTGTGACAATAACCAAAGTGAAAAGGTCAAGCATAATATCCGTTGTGATGAAAATGAGACATGCCTTTGTAGTTTGTAGTTTGTACAATCTGTAGTGTGATTTCCATAAATTTCTAAACAACAGTAACAACAATATGAATTTTTTTTCCTCATGACAACAACAATATGCCTTTTGAAAATGGGCTTTTCAGTCAAACACAGAAACATAACAGAGTTAAAAGAGCCATTGATAAACCCTTAAAACATCAAGTCCGGATCATCTATCGCCATTGTCTCATGAAAAAGATGAAATGGAAGAAAGAATAGGGAGAAAATATACCTAGACTAGGACAATTTAAGCCTCGTCGGGTGATTTCTCTTTGAGAAGAAGATCCTTCGATCGCTCTCTTGCTAGAAGAAGTTTGGCGCCAAAAGAGGAGTGCAAGAAGGAGAGAAGGGAGAACGATAAGGAACTCGGTTGTGAAGGATCCGTGCTGCTGGAAGAGTTTTGGCGCCCAAAAGAGAAGAGCAGTCAGGGGGAATATATTTATCACTCTCAAGTTTTGTAATTTATGAAAAAGGCCCCTTTCATGTGTTTTATTTGCAGCAGACCCAGTTTAAAAGAAAAAAAATGGTGAGCCGATGTGAGCCAATGACGTGCACATCTGTTACTGTCATGGACCCATTTGCCCACTTACGGTGTTACTGTCATGGACCCATTTGCCCACTTACGGTGACGGTATCACAAGTGTTACAGGTGATCCGGACCTCCTAGAGCACGGGTGAAAATCTTCCCAACAAGAAGACCCTCTCTTTTGGGGTGCTCATGGCCTGCCCTGACCCCGTAGGGCTGGGTTGGGCCTTGCGCTTGAACTTTTGTGCCAGGTTGGGCACGTGCTTCTTGAACCAATAATTTTGTTTATTTACTGTTTTAACTCAAAGTGACTTAAAAAACAATTGGGTCGAGTCACTGGCGCAAGGTCAAACAAGTTTTTGCCAGGCTGTTGTACTCGATTGGGTAATGGCAGGCGTTGGGTGCTTAGTAGGGTCCTGCGGTGTGTGCTCTTCCTGCACTTCCGACACGGAGCAATACTGCAACAAAAGCATCCCCACTTATAATGACATTTATAAAGATGGAAAACCAACACAACGAGGGTTTGCTTCAGCAATGGTCGTCCACCACAGGTAATGTAATTTTTGAGCTGTGCTTGTCACTTTACCTATTTTTTTTCCTTGTTTATTTATTTATTTATAAAGATATAATTTTTTTTTGTTCGAATAAGTTTAACTTATTAAAAAATTTAGCTCAAAATAAAATGAAATGGAGAAATAAAATTCATGTAGCTAACCGCATCATAATTGGAATGAGACTTTGATGATGATGATGATGATGATTTATTTATTTATTTTTATTTTAAAGATTTCTTTACTTGTGACTCCTTGACCTAGCTACTTGGGCAACTTTGATCGATATCATGATCTAGCAGTGAAGTTAATTTTATATTTATTAGACTTTCACTCAAATTGGATTGAATCTTAAAAAAATAATAATAATCCCATAAACATACAGTTTAAAGAGCACATAACCAATAGCTCCCTCCACCTTCAGATTCGTGGTGAAGATACCAGAGAAGCTTGCATCGGAACAGGCAGCCCCGCTATTGTGCGCCGGGGTGACAGCTTACAGCCCATTAAGACGGCTCTGTGGATTGAACAAGGGTCTCACTCTCAAGGGCGGGATCCTGGGCCTAGGAGTAGTGGGCCACCTGGCCGTACAGATGGCCAAGGCAATGGGCCATCACGTGACTGCCATCAGCTCCTCCCATCGAAAGAGAGTGGACGCAGTACGGGTGCACTTGGGAGCGGATGCTTTTCTTCGCATGAGCTCAGATGGGCCCCAGATGACTTGGGCCCACCAGAGCCTGGACTACATTCTCGACACCATCCCTGCCGTCCACTCGCTCGAAGCCTACCTCCGCTCGTGAAAGCTGATGGAAAAGCTCCTGCTGGTTGGAGTCGCACCCGGACCCTTGCAGTTCTATCCTGTGAGTGTCATACTAGGCATGTGTGAGGATTTTCTTTGATCAAGAAATTGTTAATAATGTCAATGATCCATGAGATCATTCCCTTGTTTCTTTGGTGGTACTGGTCCACCAACAAAATCATAATCAAAAGCACCACCAATATTTGTTTCCAGCTTTGGGACAAAGGCTTTGGGACCATGACAAGTATTTTAGACCTTTACCGGCGATTATTTAGTATAGGCAAAGGTAAAAATTCTTGTAGTATCTGATTTCGTTTTTATTGCCTGTTTGTTGTTTGTTTAGGGAGAAAGACGATCACTGGCAGTTTTATAGGTAGCATGGAACAGACACAACAACAACTGGAGTTTTGGGCAGAGAATGGTCTAACATCTATGATAGAGGTTGTTCAGATGGATAACATAAACACTGCATGGAGAGAATGGAAAGGAACGACGTCAGGTTTAGGTTTGTCTTGGACGTGGCTGGCAGAGATCTACAAGGTTATGGGTCTGTCTTCTCCTTAATGGTTTTATTTATGAATCCTCAAACTAGTTTTGGAATGGTTTCTGGGTCCATTTTTTCATGAACGGTTCTGGTTGGCCCAAATCAAAGCCGACACATTTACAATGCTAGCTTAAACTAATTTTCTAATCCAACAGTAACATGGCATGTTCTAGATACATGTTTATAGGCTCCAAAAGAAAAAAACACAGCCTGATGGACATATTTGGCACAAGGGGAGGCATCAGGCATGTTTTGCTTGCATGATGCGGGTCTCCTTTTGTCATCTTCCATTAAGACTCGATCCAAATTTTAGGCCCAATTAGTTAATGGAGTGGGCTTTGGATAAGCTTTTTTCAGTCATATGAGCAACGTTACCGTTTTCTTCTTCTTGTTTGCGGAAAATCAAGCAAACGCAAAAATATGTTGCTTTTCCTCAGAGAAACTGACAACCCTAAATCCGACGGAAAATGAATATAAAAAATTGGGAAAACTTTGGGATTCTTTTGTGCATGGAAAAAATGCATTACACAAAAAAGCGCTTCTTTCCCATTGGCAAATTGGCAATGCATGCGTTCCACAAAATGCCCGGAAAGTGACACTAACCATTTTGATTAGGAAAAAAATGTATTTAACTACTAATTAAAGAATCATGTTTCTCACTCAATTCATCAAATGATCAACCTTGTTGCCAATCATACACATCCAAGTGATGATGATGACATTCAAACGGTTCCTTTCCCCACGTAATTGAATCGAACCATCATCATAGTCTTACAATTGAAGCAAACGGGTGGCCTGGATTCTGTATTAATCACAATGTGGACCCCACATCCCATCACAAAGACCGAGCACACTATACGAATTCTCGGACCGAGCACTCGAACAAATTCCTCCCATCTAGAAAAAACTTGGAAAAACGAGCGCCGGTAGATAGAGCGAGAGAGAGAGAGGAGATTGTTGGTCCTTTCCTCTCTTCGTTTTTCTGTTTTCCCTTCCTCGACAGAAGGATTTCTGATTTCCAGGGAAAAGAAGATCACGCGAGATCATCACAGCCGTTGGCTAGTTGTTGCAGCTGATACTACAATCCAATCAGGAATCCAGAGGAGCAACAGATCCAAGGCCAACACAAGAAGATTAAAAAATAAATCAGAATCTGGAGGAGGAAAGAAGCAAGGAATTCAGATCCAATCTCGTTTGGGGGATTTCAGAAATTGGAAAGAGGCGTAATCGCGATCGAGGAATCCACATGTTGCCCACGGTCTCTAGAGGGCGCACGCCCTCTAACGTGCGCTCCAATCCCATGTTCCCCCAATACCTACGAAGGATTGTCAAGGTCCTCTCTTTATTTCTCCCTCTTTTCAGATTTGTGATTTGAATGGATTTGTGGGTTTCCTTCTAAATGTAGATTTGTGGGGGTTTTACTTGGGTTTTGTGGTCATGTCTTTGCGATTCGTGCAGATTTTGTGAAATCGGGTTATCAGAAGATTTCATCTGATGCCCCTCTATGTTGTTGCAAATTCTAGTCATTGAATTTTGTGGATGATAGATCATTGATTTTGATGAAACTTTTGTTCCAATTTTGATCTGTGGGGTTCGTATTCGATTCTGTGTTAGGGCAGGTTTGCGCGTGATCATTTTCTGCAGCGTTTTATTTTCCTCAGTTTGTGTTTCATTTTCCGTGGAAAATGAAATTTTAGGAATTTGGCTTTGATTTCTACTGTTTGGTTCTGCAGAGCTTTTTCTGCAGTGAAAATGTGCTTCTGCTAATATTTAGCCTTTTGGGTCTGAACCCATTTTCTCCGGAAGCGATGGAAAATGCTTTCATCGTGGAAATTAATTCCCCCTCGGAAACCAACTTCATCTCTGCAGAAAATGCTCGCCGTGAGGCATAGCTTAAGGGTGCATTTGGAAATGCATTGAACGGTGATCTGGCGTGGAAAAGGTGGAAGCTTAGACGTGTCTGGATCTTCTTTCGAGCTTATTGGCTGCCTTAGCTACCCAGATTCCCGAATTGTGTTCCACTCTAGTGAGAAAAACAGATCATTGGACATGGCCGATTCACTTTACCAAATTAGTATTTGTAATCAAAGAAAGTTTACTTTGTAATAATATCTTGTTGGACTGATCATGAAATGGAGTGGGAATCTCTAGTTTGTAGTGTGTGTGTCCACTAGTGGTATACTTTCAAAAGCATGCGGCATACTAGAAGCTACTCACTATAGCAAGCTCAAGGTTGCAGTTGTGGGTTTGAGACATGTTACCGATCAAGAAAAAGAAGAACTAGTTAAGTTATAAAACTTTAAAGCTAGAATAGATAAAATGTTTCAAGTAAAGCAGAGTGTGTTATGATGGGCTGCTAATATCCATATCCATGTCCTTCACTTGGGGAATGGGTGTTGTATTGCCATCTCCCGTTTATGTGTTTGTACTAATTATTGGTGTCTATTAGGTGAGAATGTGCTTTTGGATTTTTGCTTCTTTTTTTCTTGGTCTTGGCTTTACTTATACCTTCTATTCAATGCCTCTTATGGTTGTTGGATTCAACTCCTTGGTTGCATTTTGAATTGTGCTTTTCAATTGTGTATTAAGGCATTAGTTTTTAATTGAGGTTGTAATTTCTTTTTTTGAATGGCAATAATTCAAGTTTTGGAATGCTTGTTATCATTTTCCTTCGCGATGTCTATGGTATCTTCTTGCCTTTTTTTATATGATATTGATATTGACATTCTTTGCTATTGAGGTTTGTCTTTTTTGTTTATTATAGTGGCAACAAATGGACATTGAATATACATTCTGGCAAATGCTTCATCTTTGCACATCACCAAAAGTTGTGTAAGTATCCATACTCAATTCTTCATCCACTATTTTTTTTAAACAGTAACAGAACCTCTATTAAGGGAAGAACAGAGGAACAATCTAAACCACAAACGAAAAACTAAAAAACTAATGATGCCCATATATGATCAATTACATGTACTGCCCTAGAATTGGCATTTAACCCAATTTGATACCATCCTATTGTTATCCATCTTTGGATTAATCAGGGTAAAATCTGGATTCATAAACCAATAAACTTTGAAAACCTAAAATCAAAGCTTTGGATCATTTTATCACAATTATAGTTGGCAATCTCTAATTGACATATCGCACTCACATCCTTTTACCTTGTTGATTTGCATGCATTCAATGGGCCCTACTGACTCGAGTGCACATTTAAAGATAAATTGTTTTATTTATATATAGCCATTATAAAGAAAATTTTCGTAGAAGAATCGATCTCATATAAACCATATATGCCTCTACTTAGAGTATGGGCATAGCTAATTCATACATTAACACTCCCATGCTCCTTATACCCTTATTATTAACATGCATCTAACGTTTGCCCTGTGGGTGGTTCTAGTGGATGGTGCACACACACATACATATAGTTCATACGGTTATCCTATTGCACCTTTTTTTTGTGCACGGACCCGTGTGCACCTCATAATGGGGTTTACCTGATGGTCCATTTGAATGGAACACACTAGGGGTGTACAAAAAATCCATTGATCCGTGAAACCGACCTGATCTGTGGTTTTGTAACCAATCTAATGGTTAATGGTTTGGTTATGGATTGAAAAAATCCTAATCCGTTAGTAATGGTTTGGTGACGGATTTTAACCTTAATCCGTAGATTTAAACTAATCTGAACTGTTGAAATAAAATATATACATTTATATAAAAAAAATACTTAAAGGCAATATTTTAGCTATTCATCATCCAACTTTCAATCTCAGCCATTTACTCTTCATATAAAATAGCGAGGAAACAATTGGCATTACCATTAACGAATTGAACGGTTTTAACCGAACCAAACCGTTGATCCATGGTTCGGTTTGGTTTTTAATAGGCAACGGATTGGTTACGGATTACAAAACTGTAAATCCATAAGTAATGGATTGGTGATAGATTAGGCTCAATCCGATTTAATCTGAATCGTTTACACCCCTAAAACACACATAGGGATCCCCCCGATAGTCAAGACCCCTGGGTTTGCACCCATCCGAATAGACTAGACCATCTGTTGATTGTGCATCCGTTTTTAATGGTGGACAAGTTGTGGGGCGTTGATTAAGGGGTTAAGATGATCAGGTGGCATCCATGTTTTGTACATGGGTAGGCCACAACCAGATCTTTCAATTTCCCTAGCCCCATCCCCATGTGGGCCTCACAGCTAGGTGGGCATGGAGAGCTCCATACACACACCTCTAATAACCACTAAATGTGGAAATCTTCTTGTGAGACCTCCTCTCACCTCTCTTACAGTGAGGGCAACATAAAAGAGCCCACCTATGATCCATCCGAAACGTCCTCACACGTAGGACTGCCCCTAATAGTCATTGGGCCCAAGGGCTTGCACCCACAAGTGGACTAGAGTATTGGATTGAGGGTCTTTTTTATTTTTTAATATAAAGCCACTAAATTTATGTGCCATGGATCAAGGAATTAGAGGATGAGATTGACCCCATTTTGTATGTCTGGGTCCATCATGATTCTCTCCACCACCGTCCTTGTCCCATGATTTGTGGAGCCCTATTTGGGCCCAACCGCGGATGCATAGTAATATTACCCGTATGTATTTACATGGCTATGTTCTGCAAAGTGGTACTTCTCATTGATGTCCATGAGGTAACTTGTTTTTCATCGCTTGAGACACCCCATGACAAATCCAAGTCCCTCACACTCACTAGCCTCCCCCATGAATTAGTACTCACTCTAATTTGGTACTAATCTATATTATAATCACATTAGATTAAATTTCAACGGTTACTTAAGTTATATTTTCATAAAATTTAATCTGACAATGATTATTATTCAAATTAGTACCAAATTAGGGTGAGTGCTAATTCATGGAGGCTAGTGAGTAGTGAGTGTAAGGGGGTTGGTTTGTTATGAGTTGTCCCACATGGTGGTAAAGTTTACCTCTCATGCACATCCATGAGAGGTACCTATTAGTAGAACATAGCCCTATACATGTAGTTGCAGGGCCCCACCCCCATTGATGATCAGACCAAGGGGGATGGGAAGATCCACTCATAATGGGCCTGGATATCAAATTTGGGGTCAATCTCATGCCTCAAATTTGGTCAAGCTAGTCCAGTTTAAGATCTTTATATATATATATGTATATCTGTCCCTCAATCCAATATTCCATTTGAATGGGTGCAAAACCCATGGATCGATATGTGTGTGTGTGAGAGAGAGAGAGAGAGAGAGAGAGAGAGAGAGAGAGAGAGAGAGAGAGAGGTCTTTGTTTTGTGGTTGGCTTGGATTAATGATAGGTGGGGCCCGACATGCTACCTTGTATGGATTGCTCCATATGTGATGTATGTATAGGAGCAAAGTTCTCTCTCCCTCTCTCTCTCTCTCTGTCTCTATATATATATATATACATATACCTATGCATATATGTGTGTGCATATGTATATCTGAGTTCATTTTTACTGCTTTCTTTTTCAGTATCCTGTGTTCAACCTTTTAAATTCTCATACAGTTTTCTGTTAATAATTTTTGCATGTGGCACTGGACAATGGGAGCAGCTATCAGCACACTAAGTATCATAAGCGTAAGTCTACTTGTTATTTGTAATTCTTTTATACTTATTTAGTGGAAATTTAGCTAAAACATATTAACCTACTACTTAACTTTCCTTGAGGTATCTTGCAACGAATGGCAAATAGGCCTTGATGGAGCTGACTAATGGGATTCTTTGGCGTAGCCTTTTCAAATAGCTCGTATGATGAGGGAGAGCTCAGTTTCACAGACTGAGCTGATCCCCTTGATTCCCTTGATTTTAGCCAGTTCGACACTCAACTATGCCTTTGCGCACTAGTGAGATATCCTAAAATGGTGATCTATACCAAGCACTCACGCCTCAAGGCTACGTCCACTCACATACGAAGTAGAGAGAACGCTTAAATAAATGGGACCTAGTATTACTCTTTTTGTTGATTTTTGCATCTTCTTTTTTGCAAATGAGTGGGACTCCCGATTTGAAGACCTACCCCATACTGTCAATGACTGAATAGTTAAGACAGATACACATCAACAGTCCAACCAAATAAGAAATTTTTTTTTGTTTGGTTGACAACAATGAATAACTGAATAAGAAACTTAAGCCTTACTCTGGACACTTCTACACAGGCCTTTCCTATTCTTCTTGAATCTTTCGACACTATTATGTAGTAGTCATCCACACAACTCTAGACTCATCCCAAATATACTAGAATACTCCATACCTCCTAGATCATTCTACACTTCTTCACACCATTCTATACCACTTAACATTAGGCTAGCCTCTTCTGGACTTCCTTAGCCTCTCTCCTATGTCGAGTTTGCCATTTTTCCATGCCATGGACCATCTTCTTGCCTCTTTGCCACATTGCTGTTCTTCGTGTTCATGCCTTTTTGCGCCTTGCTGCTTGCTGATCAGTTGCAAAAAATGCTACTCATAGAGTTGTTGAAAACAACCCAAGGGAGAAGAACAATTTATCCTATTCTGTTTGTTGGATGAGTGGCATATTATCCATGGCCTCTCTTTTCCATATTCATGGAGATCGAAGAGGTTCTTGCTAATATTTTAGGTATTTTTCACATATCCACTAATAACAGAATTCAGGAGCCCATTAACTCAACAATAATAGAGTGGTCTACATTGATCTTAGGGCTTAACTTTTAAAGGGTTCAGTTCTTGTTCCTTTGTCTTTATATGGATTGTGGACTCTCTGTTGTGAATAACATTCACCATTATGGAAAAAAGGAAGTGCTCCTCATGAACCATTCCAAATTAGTTGTTTCTATTGTTGGAACATTGCGGAAGTTGTACTTATATGCGCAACTGGGAGCTTGATATAGAAAATTATTGCAATTGCAGAGAAACTACTCTGATATTAATGCGAATGAGGATTTTTTATTTTTTTTTGCAAAGAGGTGACTGACTTGGCTATCATTGAGTGATCAGCATACTGGGCTGAAAAAAAAGACTTTTTTGGTTGATAAAATTTACATCTTCCCACCTGTACTTCATTGTAACTGCAAGACTTGATATTAATGGCATTATAAGTGCAGTTGGTGTCCCAAGGTGTAGCTTAAGTGGTTGGGACTCGTGTGCGTGAGAGTGCATGTATTTTGAGTCCCCCTTCTAGCTAAAAGAAAAAAAAGTTGAATTGGCATTTTTTATGTTTTTGATGACAGCAACAAATACCATTTTTAGTTGAGCTGGCATTTGTTTTTTTTTTTTTTTTTTTGTCTCAGAAACAAAGAATCAGTGGGCACGAGATGATCCTGCTTTCGTTGTAATTTGCAGTCTCCTGTTGGCTGTTGCCACTTCTGCTTATTGTGCTGCGTAAGTTTGCAGTGTCTTTTCTATCCTAACATTGATTTCTTATTTGACTTGAATTAAAATATGAATTGCTCTAAGTGGATACACTCTGGATGGTCGTAAGCCTATTTTCGACTCTTTCATCTTCCACTTTCAATCTTCTACTGTCAATATTTCTGTAGTCTTCTCTAATAGTGTTCAAGTCAAGGTTACATTTGATCTTGTCTGGGCTCAGTTAAGCGAACAAGTCTGACCTTGTTCTCTGTCTTTTGTTCTAGGTACGATCATAACGCAACACATGCAGTTTTTACGGTTCTTGCAGTGGTGATTTTTCATTTCTTAGCAGTCGGAGGAATTTTAGCTACATGTTGCTGGTAAGGCTTCAGCCTGTAATATGCATTATTGCAAACTATAGAAATTTCATCAGCTTCGATGCTTGATATAGACAGTTACTGTTATCCTTATTTGTTTTAATTTTGTTCTTTTTTTTAGGTATGTGGTTAATTTTCTGTTGGTTCATTGATTTTTGGGTACTTCTATTTTTCTTCACTTGTTCTTGGCAGTACCAATTAGAATCAAGAGATAAACACACCCGATTGTTGAGAATTTATTTTTTCTTAAATGTTAATAATCTTTATCAGATTACTATTTAATGTTATTGGTTTTAGAAAATTGGTTTAAGTGATGTTCCTCTTTGAATTTGGTAGGTGGCCTTGGATGGTGCGGAGTTAGTGGTTACTTGAGACTAAATTTTTTCCATTTTCATTTTTACACGAAGAGGTGTTTTCTCAAATGCGGCATGGAAAGTGGGTGGATTGTCATCGAGTGCCTTTAATTTAAGGGGGCACTGCACCCCTTCGGTGGACTCCTGTAGGCGAAAATTTGGCTTTACACAAATATCTGAGCCAGATTTATCTCTGCGTTTTAAAATTTGAAGATCTTGCTTGTCAGTCAAAACTCAGGCAATTGTTTAACAAACACATTAAAGGTCCTGAAATGAAGTTCCAATAGAATAGTCAAATCTAAGTGCCTAACCCTATTTGAGATTGTAGTCTACTGAGTTTGGCTTCCTACATATGCCAGAAAGTGAGTTCCAAGTTTAAAACTAGAGCCTTCATCTCATTCATTGCAAAGTTGAACTGCCATGACTCTTTTGCTTTGCCTTGCTCACATTCAATGACACTTTTATAGTCACCTTTGAAATTGGCGGGCTGGGGAAGTTGCCGAAGAGATTAACTCTTTATGATGACCAAGAAAATGGAAACTCTTTCTATTGACCAAGAAACTGGATACTCTTATGACGATGAAGGTTGTTGCTGGCCTCTAGTTTCTTGTAGATCTATAGTTTTATGAAGTACCAAAGAATATTGAGAATGCAAAATAGTATAATTGAGGCCCCAAACCACTCAATGCAGAAGTCAACTAGATGGAGGGGCAAACTAGGCCCAGCCCTCGTGAGTCCTACACCACATTGGTCACCCAACAGTCTGCTACTAGATCCATGGTTCAGATCAGTTAGTCATCAGGCGGCCCACCTGGGCCCCACAGTCCAATTAAAAAAATGCACAAAGTTGATCTGGGTTCTGAAAATTCCTTTTTCATGTATTCTTCACCAATTTTTGATGGATTTGAGCAGAAATGGCTACTTGATGATCCTATAAACAGTGATACATGGTTTTCCATGATTTCTAGGTATTAAAAAGGGGTTTCAAACTCAAACAAGGGCTGCCATGGTCAACAGACACTGTAGCAGTGTACAAAACTTGAAGAAAACGTTCCATTAGACGACCAACTATATCCAAGTCTCATTATAAAATGGAGAAATCAAAGATTTTTGGGCAAAAACCAGAAATTTATAACCATACACAAGTAATTGAGAATTTATGGTCACCTTTGATAAAAATTAGTAAGGATGCTGGCTTGGCCCAACGGTAAAGGCTTACCAGTAGCGTCCTGGAGGACGCGGCTTTAAGTCACAGAAACAGTCTTTTCAAAATAAAGATAAGGCTGCGTACGTCTTGCCCTCTCCAGACGCCACTATGCGGGAGCCTTGTACACTGGGCCGCCTTTTTTTTTTTGGATAAAAATTAGTTGCTCTAGCAATATGTAGATTACTATAGGACATCCACAAGGCTCTAATTGTTGATTCCCTTCTATTCTTCAGTTCTTCATGATCCCACTAGTTCTCTCTAGGGTTTGGGTTGGTAGGGAACCAGAGAAGAGATTGTGTATGTGATTCCAAGGGAGTCGACACCTAGAAATAGGCTAGGGTTGTGTGCAAGTTCCCTCCCCATACTCGCTCCTCCTATTTGACTTCTTTCCATTAAGAAGTTCACTTCTAATCGGGTCCCACCTTCCATAGAAACTACTCTCTTCCTAAATCTAACTCAAGGATCCTACCAAAGTCATATTACTGAAACAATGGGTCCTACCATTGACTAACATCTTACAACAATGGGTCTCTACAAAATAAAAGGGGGTCCAGCTAAAATAATTTAATCATATTATTTACACTAATAGTATAAAAGCACAAAATATTATAAATAAAACCACCAGAATAAAATATAAATATATAATTAAATGCTTCAGCCCCTATAGTGGGGCCCAGGGCATTACACCTTATTTGGCAAACCACAATGTGTATTGCCTTTTTGCTTGATATGCAAAAAAAAAAAAAAAAAGAGGTATCATGTGGTAATTTGTTGGTGAAAAAAAAGAAAAGGAAAAGCTGTTCAATTTCTTCTGAAATTAAGTTCCTAGCAATTTTATTATGGCAGTAGAAGATAAGGTAAAGTGGGGTCCACTTGTTTATCAAGTGAGTAGGTGTTGAAATCTGGAAGGGAATTCGTAAATTTCTTAATTCCTTGTCATTCCCTCGGTATGAATTTTTATCAGATAGGATACTTACATATGCATTTTATCCTTGATTCCTCAAATTGGGATTCTGAAGTCTGAACCTGCTCCTCAGAGTGTCCATGTCTATTTCTGCAACTGGGTGTCAACCGCAACAGGATGTTTTTTAACCATCCTAGTAGAATATGTCCCATGTTCTAAAGTTTTTTAAAACAGGTTTTCCTCTTAAGGAATAACACTAGGCAGGTCTGTGCGCATGGGCCTTTGGGCAGCTATTTCCTGCCTGGGGTCTGTCAGGGCAATACATAGCCATGTGCCTGCATCACGCACCTTGTTCCTAGGTGTGCGCATGTAAACACTGGTTATTTTATGAATACATTATACATGTCTGTATTAAAAAATCATTTATTTTTGGGGTTGGAGGTGGAGTGGGTGGATTTTTTCTTCTGGTGTTCTGAGTCATGACTGGATTCGTGGAAGCTATTTTACAAGTTCCAGAAATCCTAATTTCATCTAGAACGTCAAACTGGACTGGCTTACAGGAACCGAAACTACTAGAATTCTCTTTATTCTACAACCCCTAGAACTGCAACACAAAAACTTCCGCTTGTTTTCTGAATGAAAACCTGATAGATGTTATGATGATTGTCTTCTGGTGTTTGGTAGCAGCAAGACATTCCCTCTGTTACAAAGAGCAGGCATAATGGTTCCAACCTGTGTAGGTCATGCCTGTGCTCCCTATAGATGGTCCTTGTTGCCACTAGGGCAGTGCACATAAAAGTAAATGAATGAAAGAGTGTTCAATTTCCATATTAGCATTTGACTAACTTTTCAGTTAATATTGTTTCAGTAACTTTGCATCTTTCTTATGCTGGTTCTTGGACTTTTTTGAATTGTCCATTTATAGCTGCATGGAGCTAACCTAGTGCAAAAATTGCTCAAATGACAGTTGGCACTAATCTTTATTCATTATCTTTTTCACTAGAAACATTTCTTCAATTTTTTGTTCTAATATGTTCTATTTGAAAAGCTGCATTTTCACAAAATACTGCTAGACCTGTTCTTGACAATTGTACTCATCATCATCATCATCAAAGCCTTATCCCAACCATATTGGGGTCGGCTACATGAATTTCGTTTCTCCATTCCATTCTATTTTGAGCTAAATCTTTCGATAAGTGAAACTTCTTTAAATCTGAATTAATGACTTCCATCCATGTTTTCTTTGGCCTGCCTCTACCTCTTGATGGGCCTTTCACCTGTATAGCTAAACTTTTTCTCACCGGTGCCATTACTGGCCTACGTTCAATATGCCCAAACCATCTTAAATGGGTTTCTCTAATCTTATTCCCTATTGGTGCTACCCATAAATGTTCTTGAAAGCGCTCATTTCTAGTTGTATCTTTCCTAGTTTTACCACCCATTCACCTAAGCATTCTCATTTCCGCTACATCCATCTTATGAATATGCATCTTCTTAATTGGCCGACATTCCGCTCCATATGTCATAGTTGGTTTAATTACTGTCCTGTAAAATTTGCCCTTCAATTTCATTGGCATTCGTCTGTCACAAAGCACTCTCGAAGTTAGTCTCCACTTCAGCTATCCGGCTTTTATCCTATGCTCTACATCTTTGTCAATCTCCCCATCCTTACTAATTATCGAATGTAGGTACCGAAAAGAATCTCTACGTGGTATCTCATGGGTTTCAATTTTGACAGTGGTTTCAACACTTTGTATATGTCCACTGAAGTTGCAATCCATATATTCTGTCTTTGTACGACTTATTTTAAAACCTCTAGATTCTAATGCCCCTCGCCATCTCTCAAGCTTTGCATTTACACCCTCTCTTGATTCATTCACCAATACTATATCATCTGCGAATAACATACACTATGGTACTTCTTCTTGAATATGCACAGTTAACTCATCCATAATTAATGCAAAGAGATAAGGGCTTAATGTTAATCCTTGATGTAAACCTATAGTCATTGGAAATCCACCTGTTTCTCCACATGTGGTTTTCACATTGGTTATTGCTCCTTCGTACATATCCTTAAAATTTTCAATGTAACCTCTGGGGACATTCCTTGTCTTGACAATTGTACTATCATGCTTAATTGTTATCATTTCATTTAGCTGTACTTTTCATATGCATTCCATGCCATGCAGATTCTGCCTTTTCTTGCAGTTATTGAAAAATAACTTCTTGTAGTTTGCATTTTGGTTAGCTGAGCATGCATAATCGCTAAGCATTAAATATTGAAAAATATTGCAGGTTTCTAACAAATACTTACCTACGTGAAGAATCTTCAAACAGTCATGTGGTTGAGCAACGCGTTGAGTGGTAAGTCATGAAATGTGTTAATTTTCCAAAAAAAAAAAAAAAAAGAAAAAGAGTCAGGGAATGTGTCTATTTTTGTATGCTAGTTTCTGTATTGATGCTTTCATTTGAGTTTTCAGTGGAACATAGCTCCCAATCTATAGAATTATTCTTTCTCACTCTCTTACAAATTGGTATTTTCATTGTTCGACAGGCACTCACATCCTTCTTTAACCTCTTGCACATGTCAAATAGTTGCATGCTTTAAGTAGTAGTGAAATTAGATGCAATGATGTGACTAGGCTTAATCCTTTTACTTTAAAGTTCTATGATAAAATTAGCTTCTTACCTGACTTTGTACTTCATGTAATCAATGGGCTTCGACTAATTCTTGCATGGCTAAGATGGGGGTTGCTTCTTTTGGATCACTTCTATCCTAAAATCACCTTCTTTCCTATCAGATACACACCTTCCAACATCCTCATCACAACTGGAAGAAGCCTTTTTGGAGTCAAGGATTTTCGTTATATTATATCAAAACCGACGTTCTCCCAGAAATTCATAGCATTTTTTTTAATCCAAGAACTCTTTTCTGCCAGCACCATTTACTTTATTTTTTTTATTTTTTTCTTCCCTCGCTGCTGCTAGTCTAGCTTCAAGAGTCTGACTTCCAATGTGAATTCGTGTACATGGATATTTTTGTTAACCATTTCAACTTTAGCCTTGACTAGATTTGATTTTTGGGTTGCATGTCCATATTGTTGTCCTTTATGTTCAAGTTTTGTTGCTGGTGGCCATTTCCTGTGCAAGTGACCTCTGGATGGTTGCATTGCAAGCAATGCCATTCGCCATTAGACTGTGACTTGGTGGTTCTTGTTAGTCTTGGCCTTTTTTTCTCTTTGATCAAGTGGTGTATCCAATCCTTTATGTTTCTCGAGATTTATTACCCACCTTAAAGTGCTTTCGATGTTCGAAGGCAGAGAGGATAAAATATAAAGTCTCCTCGTATTAGGAATGCATATCCATATTTTGATGTTGTAAGTAATTTTTTTTTCTTTTTATTGTTATCTGCAGAAAGGATAATAAATGCGATTGATAATGTCTATGGACAAGGACAATACCATCCATGGCACACTATTATGCTTCCTTTGAAGCACTGACTGCATATCCCCTTACATGACTCGATCTTTTGAGACATCCAGCTTTCCTGTACTGAATACTATAATCTCTTGGCGCATGATATGTGATCCGGCCCAACTGCCCAAGTGCAACGTAGGCTTAAGGGTTGCAAAAAGGAGGTTCAAGAACAGGCCCACTGTCACCCAGCTCATCGGGCCTCACCTATAGTGGGCCAATCTGTCAGGCTGCCTAACTATAGTGGGCTAGCCCATTGATGTCTTATCCATGGTTCTAACCCCACAGATCGCCAACCCTTGCCTAATAATTCCTACTTTTGTAGTATGTAAGTTTCCAATAGAAGTCCCTAGATCTAGGTTAATTTATATGATCTTAAATTAAATATGTTTAACCTTGCGAGGATTGTTTGACATGTAACCAAAGATTATTGAATGACATAAGAGAGGAGAGAAAATCCCACTAAGTATAAAGAGATTAGCATGTAATCAGTTTCATGGAAGGGAAAGAAAATTCTATCTAGATCCCTAATGGTTAGGATTTCATCCCCTCTATAATTATCTTGTGGTCTCTCATTTTTAATGCAATGAAAGTTCTCTCTTTTCCTCTCACTATTGTGAAAGAAGTGTTCTTCCTTGTGTGAAGACTCGTTGGATTGCCAATGGTGATGATTCCAAAGACCAAGCATCCATGGTGAATGTACGAAGACTCCATTGGTCCATCCATCATTACTTCACATCACCTAAGTACAATCTTCTGCTGTCCACATGGTCTTAAAAATCGGCCAAGTTCGAACCAACTTGTCTGATTCAAATTTCCTCCTAAGCCTCCCAGTTGGTTGAGTCCTATAATTTTTAGCATCTAAATTCATTTATTTCCCAATTTTCCTATTGGGAGAAGCGGTGGAAAGCTGTTAGGACATTTTACACTGATTGTGGAAGATCAAAACTATAAAAGCTGAAAGAAAAGAAAAATAGAACCATAGGAGATTAAAGAGATAGAGAGAAAAGGAAGATAATCATTAGAGATGAATAGGGTTCCCACTCACAAGCGTGAGTAGACCATTAAGTGAAGCTTTTATGTTTATAATTACAAAAAAGGTACAATTTGCTTTAGGAATAAGATTCTTACATTCTTACTCATAAAGAAACCTTTGGGAATAGGAAACTTACAAAATAAGTAAGCTATGAAATACAATTATCTTCAATCCCTGTAAACAACCACATCTTTTGTATGATCTAAATTATCTGAAAATCGGGATACAACATTCATCCTAGAGTGAATATTAATGTGAGTGCCTATAACTACTTAAATTGATTATGATTACGTTAAAGACTAATATCTTAAAGTTCTCGATTCATAGAACACTATCTCTTCTTCTTCTTCTTCTGTTTTATTATTATTATTTTTTTATATGTCCATAAAATTTAAAGGTAGTGTTCTAGGGTGCTACTCAGTCAATTTGCTGAGTACACTTGACTTGAAGGTGACTGTTTGCCCTGAGTCTGAGTTTTGAAACTTTATCATTCCCATGATTGCGTGCCCCATTCTTTGTATTTATTTTTGAACAATATTACCTCAAATCGATTTTATGTCCCATAGAAATACTTAACCGTAATTTTTTATACATGGTTTAAAATAGTGGCCACTATGTAGCTTGGTAGCCGCATTATCAGCAGCGGTTGACAAAAAAGTGGAGCTCACATGCATAGCGGAAGCGGGTTGTACTGTAGCAGCTGCTATGTAGCAGATTTTCAAATTTTTTCATTTTCTTCTTTCACTTATTTTTTCATTAACTACTTGAAAATCCCTTGTAATTTCTAGAGCTATGTTTCCCATAGATTAATCCCAATTTTTTTTTCCTATTTATTGTTGGCTTCTTGGGATTTTTTAAAATAAATAATTTTTCTCCAAGGGGACCAACCACATGACATCCAAATGTGTTTTAACTTGTAGATCTTTGTTTTCCAATTCTCAATTGAAATACATTGTTCCATTGATTAAAGATGTTCTTTTAATTGTGTTTGAATTTTAAAAATTACTTTATAATATCATATGTTCTGTGCAGCTGTGCTAAAAAGCTTGTTTGAATTTAGAATTTAGAAATGCACAATAGTGATGAAATTTTGATGACACTGTTTGATTATTAGCATTTTATTAGTTTCTAACTTAATAGAGTTAACCAACATGAATATATGTGGACAAATAGATCAAGAGTGTTATTTTATAATCATACAGAGAAACTGGACTTCTATGCAATGGGAGATCTGCCAATGAAAAAAAATTATATTCCAGCATTGACCAATATTTGGATTTTTTTTTTTGGATTTTTAACCACAATTTTTATTCACACCACTACTTTACTACGTACCGCTATAAGTTATAGCCTATAACTGCTATAACTGCTACATATCGCTTGTTATATATCACTTTCAACATTGGCTGGTGCGCCCGCTGTAACTACTATTTTGAACTATGTTTTCATGTATTACAAGTACTTTTTATGAATATTTCTGTAGTGGGATAACTCTGTCTTATGTATTGGTTAAAGTACTCGTTATGAATATTACAAGTATTACAAGTATTTGTTATGAATATTTCCATAGTGGGATAACTGTGTCTTATGTACTGGTTCAAGTTTTCAATCTGTCGTCTTTCTACATATACATGCGCACTTTCATTCTTTTCTCATGTATATAATGTTGGCTTCAATGTTTAGGAGGATATTATGCATTTTTTTGGTACCTTTATAGAACTATGATGACTTTAGTTCGTGCTGAATTTTAATTCTTTCTTTTTTTTTTTAAAGGATGTATGCATTTGATGTGCACTGCAACTCTTTCTTCCCAATGTTCGTTGTGCTTTATGGTAATTGTCCTCTCTCTCTCTCCCTCTCTCTCTATATATATATCTGGAGAAAAGAATATGAAAAACAGACTTGTTGTATTTCATCTTATGAATGGATAAAAACTATGGTGTTATTACTTATTACAAAGCTATTGACCTTTCTCATATTTCTTCGCAACATAAATGGATGAGGTCTGAACCACTCACCTGCAGGATCCTCCATCAATGGGGAGCTGTACCTGAAATACTCACTTGACTCATGATAATAGCTGTGATATGCAGGACTATTTCAGAACACGAATGAAATCAGAAAAAAAGTGACTTATAATTGGTGAATATCTACCAATCAGTGGTTATAATAATTATTTAATTTGTCTCATCCATGTTAAGGCCCCCAGTAGATGAAGTCTGGATCTTGCACATCTGAACCATGTTTACCAAGAAGGTTGCTTGATGGCTAACCTGGCATTATTTTTTTTATTAATTAATCTAACTCTGTTTGCATTTAACATCTTTTACTGCCCTCTTTTCCAGTGGTTCAATACTTTTTATCACCTCTCTTAGTTGCACATGGTTTCATTCCTGTTCTGCTGTCAAATTTGCTTTTTATGGTGGCCATTTCTTACTACCACTATCTCAACTTCTTGGGGTATGATGGTAAGAATAATGATATCCTTTCCTCTTTTATGCAGTTATTATAAGCTTTTAAGACGAGATTGTGTTATTTGAGTTACTTGAAAGAGTAAACAATTCACAAGGTGTTCTTTTGCATGAATGACTGCAGTGCTACCCTTCCTGGATAGGACCACTTTCTTCTTGTACCCAATTGGTTTGATTATCATCCTTTCCCCTCTCTGTAAGTATAAACCTTAACAAATCCTACATTCTTGCAAGGGTTGCATTGGAATACATATCAATTTATTTTCTGTTTGAATTTATTGTGAGGAATGCTTGTTATCCATTCTGTTGGCACCCTTAAGTGCCACAGAAGGTAGCAACCCATTTAGTTGTTATTACTATTATGATCATCATCATCTTCTTCTTCCTCTTTTCTGCTGCTGATTAAAAGTTATTGCATCAAAGTAACAGTATAGACCAATGTTGTTTCTGATTGATCACCTACCCAAGCACCTTCTATCCTTAAAACTTATCCCATCCCCAGTTCCTTTTAATACATTGTTATATTTATTTATTTTTACATTGGCAGTGATCCTCAGTGGCTTCAATCCTACAAGATATGTTATGAGCATCTACTTCAGTTAGCTGATTTCTGATTTTTCAAGATCGAGCAATTAAGATCCTGAACACCACCAGGGGTGTTCAGGTTGTGGATTGGCTTGGACAGGCTGTGCAATGGATAAGGCTGGGCCTCAATTCTTTTTTACTCAGGGGTAATGCTTGAATGTTAGTGATAAAATCTCTTTGCGGCTTCTTTGTACTGTTAAATGTCCATCGTCATCCTTTTGGGGTTAACAAGGAGGCATTTGCTAACAACTGTGGCTGGTGTGAGGATGCTGCTGCACTTGCATGCTATAGAAAGCATTATTAGTTTAGTTTCAAATGTATGGCATGGCATTAAAAAAGAGTCGGTAAAACTTAGTATCCATTTTTTATAACGCCACAGTGTACACATTTTATAGAGCATAATCTGCCCCTTGAATGTAATCATTGTTTTAGGCGAGATATTTCATTCACACTGTAAGAATGCCAAGCTTTGGCATGGTGCCAGTTTTTGCATTCCTACTCATGGTATGAGCATTGATACTGTTAATGCCGTCTTGAAACCTCCTATGGATCTTGAGCATATGTTGGTTGGTTTTAGTTAATATGCTGGTCATTCATTAAGTTTCACACCATGAGATAGTTGGTTATCCCACATCCAAACGTATAAGAACCCTAACCACTTGTGCAGACAAATACATAACTGCCAAGAGTTTGAATTGTATTCCAAGATTTTTATTCTCAATAATTGCGGATAATTGTGGGTGTTCTTGTTGGATTGTTACCGATAGAACAGACCCCTGGGTTGCAAAATCAGTAAATTTCTATGTGTACATTATAGCCTCAGTAAGATACTTGTAATGCAGCCTTTGCTTGTTCAATTTATCAAGCAGAGATGATTCTTTTTGGTTTTACTACTATTTTTTAAGGGTCATGGCTAAATGTGGCTAAACCAGCAGTCAAACAGTGTGTTGAAAATTAGCCATCCCCTCCATTTTCCCTTTCTTTTTTTTTTCTTGACTCGTAACATTGTTTATCTAGTTCAAGGGACCCATATGGGACGTTGCCTCCCACCTGATCATTAGCATGTATTTACTAATAAATCAAATAAACATTAAAAGAAAGCCTTCATGGCCTGATGTGCCCCCTGTAGGTATAGCCAGAAAACTTAGGTTGGTGAGTCTACCGGCAAGCGTTATAATTTAATAGAGTTAGTGTTTTTTTATGTAAATGATTTCCATGCATAACCATTACGACTGATGTATATGTGGCAAGTAAATGAGATGTATAAAGAAGCCCATTATCATTTTCATACCTACGCAAGTGTGAACGATTCACACACCCTTCCTGGGAAAAGGTGCTGGCACGTGTGAAGAGGTTTTTTTTCATGTGGTGCTCATCAAAGATTTTTATTTATTTATTTTATAATTTTTGGACCCCGATATTTGCAATCCAAACCCTTAATTTTTTTATTGGAATAATTAACCCCAAGACCTCAAAGTTGGTTAGCTTAAACATCCACAGATTTTGATTAATTTATTATGAAAGTCCCAAATTAGAACTAATTTTTAACACTTCTGAGGGCCACCAAATCATTATCGAAACTGTTTAATGTTCTTTAATTAAAAGTAAACACAAGACGTAAAGTCTCATATCTTAACTCATTCTGGATTTCGAGGGATTTGCCAAAATCGTCCAAAAGAATCCAAATACAATTAGAACCCTCAGGGTACTCGTTTAGTCATGAATGGTGATTTTGACAAATATGTACTGTGTTTCACGTGTATCATTTGCATAAAAATAAGTAAATATATAGCATTTATATATAAAAGGCAAATTACCAGAGTGAAGCCCAAGTATTCGATAACAATGCTTTCTGATTGTTTCGTGCCCATATAGACGGTACAGATTGACCCGCATAGCAGCCGCATGCATATTGTACAAGAATGGATGTTCTTCCACCGGAAAAAAAGCAAAGGGAAAAAAAGAGAGAATAGATGATGCTTGAGTTATATCTTAGATATTACCAAATCCAGCATACCTGCAGAATAGAATTACGGACTCCCAACCCCAGTCGTCATCAGAACCTTGTCATTGACAAAAATAGGCACTATCCACCTATGCTATGGGCTCATGTTCGAGCTATATGCCCTTTTCACAACATTCATTACACATCACCAGCGCAGTGTTCTCAAAAGGATTCACTGCACTCCACTGCATTGTGTTAATCAGGACTTAGCAAACGTCAGCTATGTATCAGAAAATATTATGTTGTGTTACGCAGGCACAAATGCACAACATTCACTGCATAGCACCAGCGCAATGTCCTTATACAATTCACTGCACTTTACTACAATGTGTTACTCAGAAGAGCTTTGCAAATGTCAGGTCTGTATCAGAAAAGATGATGTTAGAGTTAAACAGGCACAAATGGAAACTTGCTCAGAAGAAAAGAACCGAGTTCAAATATTGGACACGTTCCTTATCCAGCAAAAAGGTATATCAAATTAAACATACAACAGATGCAGCATTGCTTGTGAGAATGCCATTGCAGTTGGATGTTCTACATTACAGAGCACATGTTGCTCAAATCAGTCATTTTGTTCCTCATCAGTCTCCTCCAACCCTTTTGAACTGCCATATGTGGAAAGGAAGAATGCACTCTGATTCTTCTGCAGGAACCTGCATCTCAAAAGAAAGAGTCACAGTGGTTCAAAAAGAATGAGGAAAACATTCGTGCGTGAGGCATGGAGATGCACAAAATATACAACAGCCTTCGGAAAGGAATGCTTTGAACTGGCAGATAAATTTACCTCCATTCAAAATACAAGCAGATCAAGCATCCAACAGATAAATTTACCTCCATTCAAAATACAAGCAGATCAAGCATCCAACAAAAAAGAATGGCAGTTTTGATTGGCAAGAACATTTGACCGAGACAATCTGATTGGGGATAATCCAAACAATGCAAGTTTTATACGCTCTTGTCCAAAATAAGAACTGTACTGTTATCTGGAGTTGAGTCTTTGCAGTAAAAAAACATAGGCAAGAATGCTTGACTGAGACCATTTGAATGGGGATGATCTGAACAATGCAAATTTTATATGTTCTAGTAACTTGTACAGTGGAGTTGAGTATTGAGCAACAAAACATATTGATAAAATTATATGTATTAGCTACTGAAAACAAATGACACGATAAAGAGAATGTGTATGCAAAGACGGATGTCTGGAGTAACAACAGTTTTGCTTTGTTCTGAAAGAAATTACAAATTTATTAATAATAAAAATAAATAGAAACATGCATAACAATTCTAGCAGACAATAAGACTTATGGGAGCAGTGATGCTTGGTTGCTTAAAAATGGGCAACTTACGGTTTCATTTTGTATCTGATACTTTATTTTCTGTGTAAAAACTAATGGTGTTTCACTGTGATTTAAGGGCATTACAGTACGAGAGAAAAAAATAGAACACTACCTGATGGCAAAACATTGCCAATTTCCAAATCTAGAAACACCTGCAACCTGTATTTGCAAAGAAATCTACTTATTCCATTCAATTGGCACTTGAATGAAACAAACCTTTGAGGAAGAAAGCATTCTCCTAATGTCATACATATGATTTGCCCATATCCATAGAAGGGAGCATACCCTACAGCCCTCTACTTTCAAAGCAATCACAGAATCAACATCAGTCAGCAAAAAGAGAAATAGCAACGTTTATATAATAAAAATTCCAAGTATGGCTCCAAAAGAACAGGAAATCAAGGAATGTAATTTGAAGCATTTTTTTTTCTTCTTTAATCTTGGTGTGATTGATTGTGAACATTTTAAGGTGTTGTCATGTACGTGGAAGACCAAAAACAGCCCTTCTATGAACCATTGAGATGCTACAAGTACAAAAAAAAAAACAATGAGAACAAACATTTCTTCAAAGCCTTGTCCCAACTTTGTTGAGGTCAGTGACATGGATTCTATTTCTCCATTTTAATCTATCACGACCAAATCCTCAGATAGGTTGCACTTCTCCATATCTGTACTTATTACTTCAATCTAGGTCATCTTTGGCCTACCCCTTTTTTTTAGTGAGCCATCAATCTGCATAGAAGAAGCTTTTTCTCAATAGTGCCATTGCTGGCCTGCATTGGACATGCCCCAACCATCTCAAACAAGTCTCTCTTAATTTATCCTCTCTTGATGCTACCCCTACATGCTCACAAAAGCACTCATTTCTGATTCTATCTTTCTTAATTTTACCAATCATCCATCTCAATATTCTCATCTCTGTAGCACCCATTTCGTACAAGTTTTGCTTCTTGATTGGACAACATTTACTCTATAGATCATTGTTGGTCTAATCGCTGTCTTGTAAATTTCCCCTTCAATCTTGGGTGAAAAGTTAGATTGAGGAGTAATAGAGAAGATAACACTAAATAAGGATGAATAGAAAAGTAGAACTCACAAAACCTCCCCAAAATAAAATCATAATATCAGATGATAATGGTTTCACATGAGCTTATTAGAGCCATTCTACGTTCCCAGTTGTGGGAAGAGGAATTATCAGATCCAGAGGCTTAGGAATGGACAATACAATATTGCTTAAGAATTCCATGCATGTGAGGCCGAGTTTTGGCTATTCAGATTGGAGTATGTGCTCCAAATTGGGAATAGCCATGTAACCATCAACAAGAAGGGAAAACATATCCATGTTGAATTTCATAAAGAACATCAAAAAGTTTGGAACATTCTTATTCTAAAAGATTTTTTCTTTTCTTTTTTTTTTCTTTAAAAAACTAATCTAATGAAACCATTAGATTACCCAAAACATACTTGTTCTAATTGATGCATAAATCTCTCAAATTTGAATTTAAGGCGTATTTACTGAAAAAATTCAATCTTTTCAAGCACACTGAAGACAACTTCAATGAATTTGCCTGAATCAATGTCACATTTCATGAGATTGTGTACAAACTTTTTTCTTATGAAAGATACAACTAGAATTACTGTTATAAGTCAATGGTGGACTTATACGTAATTTCTGGTATCAGTCAGGGCCTTCTATGCAAATGGAATAATGTTCAGGGACGTTTTTTTCTACTAGAGTTTTAAATACCTGACAAAACATCAACCAGAACCACAAAACAATGTTGCTGGTAGGCTTTCCACATCAAGTCGACATCTCCACAGGGCATATACACCATCAATAGACACCCAGTCACCAAGTGTTCCGAAAATCACTCAAGAAGTACTCCAAACTCTTCAAAGAATACTCATCCAAGGCTTCTATGGCCCAATCAAACATCCATCAGAAATAACAGGCAGTCAAGTACAGCACAGATACCACACGACCTAGCCGTAACCCAGCCGAACCTTGTATATGGTTCGGATAGGGTGGAAACCCTCCAAGATGGCTATCTTTTTCAAATCTGGACCAGTAGCTAGAGGAATCTGCTTGTCTACCCTGGGAATAGAAGCTCTGATACCAAGTTGAAACCCTAGATTTGATGGGATCTAAGGTTTCTTCTTGGATGTGTTGTGAGAATGAAAAATAAGCAGAAAATAGAAAAGAGAAAGAAAGAAGGAGAAAGTATAGAAGGATGATCTGCCCCACTTGTTACAAAAATTTGAAATTACAAAAACATCCCTGAACATTATTCCATTTACATAGAAGTCCTTGACTAATACCAGATATTACGAATAAGTCCCCCTTTGACTTTAACAATTACAACCACAAAAATAAGAGTACAAATTTCCAAAGCATTCTACAAGCTACTAAATATGAACAGTCTCTAGAAAGCCCAAGCCCCAAAGGACAAACTAAATCCCTTAATTTGATTAATGGCCAGTCGGGATCTATGATACCTGGATACTCCAAATGCCCTGTGGTATCCGTACCGATACGATACGATACAGATACAGGTATGAAATACGGCAAGATACGGCTTGGATACGGCCCCTAGTTTTAAAATACGGCTATGCAATATTTTTTACCCAAAATTATGATAGATTTTATCCATTTTGACCAATTTACTCCTAAATGAGCCCTCTCTTAGTTTGATCAAAAGAAAAGCAAAGAAGGAGAAGAGGAGGAGGAGAAGGTGGCAGCGAGGAAGAAAATAACTAAACTGACAGGGGCTACTGCTTTCATTTTGACGGGTTGCTTCTTCAACTAGGTGGTAGACCACTGTGTTGCTTTCTGCTACTATTGCTTCTTCGAGCTTCTAGCTTCAAGTGCCATGTACACCTCCTCTTCTTCTTATTCATTTTTCTTCTTCCTTTTCGTTCGATAATGCCCTAGAGATGCAAAAAGGGCAAAAGAACCCATCGCATTTTACTAATGAGAATGGGCCCATTGGACTTTTTTTTTTATTTCTTTCTATTTTAATGTTGAGCTACTGGGCCAACCAAGACACTTGGCCTACTTTTTTTTTTCTTTTCTTTTATTTTCTTCTATGTTAAGATACCGTCAAGCCCACCTCATTTAAAATTTGATCCACACAGTAGGCCTCGTAATATTTGAGCAATATGATAAGTATTTATAGGTATATATTTTTTAAAATGCCGCACCCGTATCCATATCCTAAAATTTCAGTCAGCGTATTGAACCCTCATTCCCCATGTCTGTATCCGTACCCGTGTCCATATCTAGGCATCATAGGTTGGGATGCACAACATCAACTTTGAAAGTGAGAAAAGGCAAACCTTACTTTCTTCTAAGAAATGGATAAAGATCCTTTTCCCATGTACCATACTCAATAAATCACATCTCGTGCATCCTTCAATTAAAATGTAAGCCCAAATTGGTGCAAACAGAAATTTAATGCCAAATCAGAAATGAGCAAAGGGTGACTTTCAGTGAATGACATCGTTCTTCCGGTAAAAATTTAAGCTTTGTAAAACTCGATGAAAATGACCTGGAGTAAAAAAAAGTGTCCAAAAGAAAGGGACAACATGCATAGCAGCAGGCAGAGAGTCCAGTCCTGTTATGTTAATTTCTTCATTTATCTGTGCAGGGCTCTAAATTAACAAAATGATATAGTCCATGCTCTGGGCCCTCGTGGGTCCATGTAAAGTGTTATAGTCTTATAAATGATTCATGTAGTCGGTCATCATACATGTCAAAACTTACAGGACTTTACAAGTATGAGCTAATTCAAATTTGCAAATGGTATTGTGTGCCACCTCAAAGCATGCTAATGGTTTGTGTCGAGAGTTCCTACTGTAAATCAATCTCACAAAGAAAGTACACATCAGGGCTAAAGTTGGCAATAGCTCTTCCATCTGGAAGTAAGCAAAACCAAATCTGCCACAAGCAGTTTAGCCTTTGCTTTACTTTTCAAGACAGTCAAAAATCAAAAGCAAGGACTAAATTTGGTTTATTATTTCAACTCTTTTCATTGTAATCACATTTACTTTGTTATTTTCTCAGTAGTTTCTAAGAACGGTCATAAGAAGCTACAATTTCTGCAGACATCAGGTTCAACACTTCAACCGAGAATTTTCTGAATATAATGGATGAAAGAATTGATATCATACTTGAGAAAGTCATGCAACTTCTGCTGCAATTGTGCCAGAGACTCCTCTTCCATGTTGACATAAGACAATAGCTCAGGCAGTTTGACTGCAAAAAGGAAAAAAAATTAAAATACCATGCACACGCACATGCATGTACTCACGCACAAACACATATTAACCAAATGGAGAAGGGCATATATGATTACCAAATAGTCGTAGTAGATGTTCAGCACCATAAACAGTTGATGGAGAGACACTGTCTGTAATTGCATCATTATACTGTTGACGCTCCATTTTATACAAAAGCATCACCGGTAGTGTTTTATCAAAGTACATACGTATTCCCTTCAGAATTTCTCCAACTGACTCAGCTATCCTACACCCAACAATAACAGAATAAAAATTCTCTACATAGTTCTCTGACTCAGTGGTTCAACCAAAACACTCTGCAGGTTGAGTATGTGTCAGTAAATTACTGTTTAATTTATAAAAAATAAATAATTAGAATTAATTCATACATAGAAAATAAGTACACGAACTACATAAATTTCATATGAATTGTTATTTCAATTGTTTGTTTTCATTTAGGTATATTTTGAACTTAGCAGACCTAGTATGTTATATAGAGCTGAATGATATGCAAGGAGGGAATGTGTAGAAACTGAAGCTCATGTGGGAGCAGAGGCAAGCCATTCAAGACCTAGGTGAAGCAGTGAGGAATGACATGTCATTTTGAACATTACTGGATAGCAAGGAGTTGAATAGTAACCAGAGATTTGGTACAAAACCAGAGATTTCACCCGAATTGCAACAAAATAGTAACCAAAATGTATTGGGAAGGTTGTGTGGTTCGGTTCCTTGTTCAAACCGAACAATCTCGGCAATATCAGCCGAACTGAACCAAATTCAATAACTATGGTCTGCAGTGCCACAATCTGTACTTCTTCAGAGCACAGTAAGTATTATGCTTTAGTAGACTTAGGGATTAGAGATTACAGATTTAATTTTCATCTTTGTTCTCATTGCAATTTCTAAGGTTTAGTAAATATATAAGGGTGTTGCTACGACATTGTAATCTTTAAATGAATGAGCAATACATAAAGGAAACCTCAAACTATTACAAGATAGCAACAAAATACAACCAATAGTCATTAACTTCTTTAAATGAAAAAAACAAGAAAAAGAGAAGAAATTAGTCCAAAACTACTCATAAGATCATTGAAACTCACATGCTATCCTTTTTTGACCTGTAATCTAGGTATTTCTTCAATATGTCATCAACATTTGGGTTACGTGGAAGCCTAACAAGCTGCAAAATGGAAAAAAAGAAAGGATTTTTTAGTCAAAAATATACACCTAAGAGTAGATCGGCTTATGAAGAGTATGTGACTGTAAGTGCTCATAGGGGAAACGTCTCCCTTGTTAACCCTATCCTTTTTCTTGTAGTAAGGCAGACAATAAATCAATAGAAGCAAGTTCTCCTTGAACAAGAAGAGGATATGAAAATACAACTAAATCAGGTATGTTATGTTCAACAGTCACAAATTTTATTTTCTATCATTCAAGTACTATATAACCATGAAGGAACTCAAGAAACACAATGTTCATGAATTAAAAAAGAGTCAAAAGACTAAAGTGCAAAACAGCTGCTATGTAGTCCTCTGACATATTGAGACTAGACAATATTTGACTTCTTCAGAAGGTTTCTGATAGCACTACTTTTGAGAAGAAGGAAGAGGTCGAAGGAATTCTTTATCACCATGTCACATCCATGAATGCCCAAGCAAACACTCATCAAAGAAACTACATAGGATCTCATGAGGAAATCTACATTATAGTTGAGACTTGGTCAGCTTGTATTTTTGGTCCTTTCATGCTACTTAAGCAAAAAGTTTTGAGCTGTCTTGTAATTATATTCCCTTATCAAGCAAACTTCTCAAGAAAATACTCCAATGAAGGGATCCACATTGCTTTACAAATGAGGAAATCTTAGATCTCAAGTAATTATCTGTGAGGACTGCCAGGAACTCAAACTGAAAAAGGCCCTATAAATAGTTACCCTCATAAGAAAATGATGCAATCCACAGAGCCAGATTGTGTCAGACATAACTGAAGAATACTTGAATATGATGGAAAGCTATGATGCACACATACTTCAGAATAGGCAACATATCATGTTGTATCATGTGTAAAATCCATATCCCTGCATATCCAAGGTGTGTCCCTGTCATAGCCAAGCCGCATCTAGGCATCATAAATGGAAAGAATCAATTGGTTTGACTGGCTGCATATTCCAGGAGCCCAGTCACAGCCAGCCCCACTCATGCACCCATGCCAAGGCCCAATGGTCCATGATTGTTCATGAAGCGGCACAACTTTGTTTTGTGTTTTGGCGAAGGCCATATTTCTTGTGTCAAACAATGTTCAAGCAGACATAAACCATGGGTGATGATTTGAATGATTATTCAGTTGCCCGAAGTCCAAGTTTGCGCAAATTATGATAAGTTACAGTGTATTTTCTGATATAGTACAGTGGAGTTATGAGTTACGTAAATATTTATATCTTCTCTCCTTTCACTATGTTTCATTGCGTTAAGTTGTTTATATCATCAGGATTGTGTTGTTGAAACTTGATAGTTGCGGTTGATGAGAAATCATATAAATATAAATACATGTAATAGGAGCTGGACACCTGATTCTATTTACTTTTTCCTAATGAAAACTCTAATCTGAGAGGTCTGGACATACAATAGCATTTTGTGATAGGTATAGCTATTTTTTTCATTATTAAACACGTGAATAAAAGGCAGCTTTAGGCTTGTTTCACGTGATTCTATTTCATTTCCCCTAATTCTCAAGTGATTGTCTAAGGATACCAAATCAGTACAGGAAACATAAGAATATCGCATGCAAGGCAGCAATAACAAAAAAAAAAAAAAAGAGATAATGATTCTCATTAGACATACTGAACATAAGAAAATCAAATTGATCCCATATCCCACACCTCAACTAAGTGGCCATGAAAAAAATCTCACGGGAGCAAAGAAGTCACAATGTATAAGAAACTGAATGTTGAGTCTAAAATCTACCATCATCCAACCCACATTACTCATTAGCCTTAGCAAAACTGCCTTCCAGCCTATGCAACCAACCTGTGCTATAAAAGATTTCCAACAGAACCTAAATAAGAATGCATTTTAAAGAGTTCATATAGGATATCAATGCAACCCACAAATAGGTTTTAGTGTGAAGATCTTCCCGTGAACTGAGACCCTAAAAAGCACAGATATGGACACGGGACACGGATACGACACGACACAGACACGGCGATACTGCAAATCCTAAAACAGTAGGATACGGGCACAGCAAATAATAAATATATTTTTTATATATAATCCAAAAATTAAAGAATAGTTATATTTTTAGCCAAATTAAGAAGCATAATGTCACAATTAATAGAAAAGAAAAACATAACTAATATTGGAAAAATAAAAAAAGATGAGACTAGCAAAGAACAAAAAAAAAAAAAAAAGAGTTAGAACAAAGGGTAGCAAAAAAAAAAAAAAAACACAGAGATTGTTTGGGAAATTTCATATTTGGTCTAGAATTGTTCTTGAATTATTTATGAACTTTTAAAACTTTATTTAATACAATTTTTTTTTCCTTTGTTTTTGATAACAGGCTTTGGTCACACTCAATGATAATAATAAAAAAAAGGATTTAAAAACTTAAAAAAACCCCGCCATGTCCTACCACGGCCCTACCGTGTCTATCCGTATCCCCACTGTGTCCTGTGGTGTCCAAATTTAAAAAATAAAAAAAATAAAAGGCACGTTTTTTGGTGTGTTGGGCACATGTCCGACACAGACATGGGGACCCTAGGTGCATGTCCGCGCTTCCTAGAATTGAGACCTTGTTTTGATGTTTTGTAGCTAATGGTAGGCCATGTCACAAATATCATTGATATTTTGAGATATTTTATATATATAATAAGTTAATCAGCATACTTTGAGAAAACACTAATTTTCCAATAATAGAGTGATATTTTAAAAAATCAGTAAAATTAGATATCTTCTTTTTATAACATCAGTAAAATCAGATATCACGATATTATCTTGATATACGTGCATTAGAAAACAAATGGCAATGAAAGTGTCTAAAATTTTTTCAAAAAGAACCTAGAAATGGTAAGCAAACTTAACTAGTGTTTACTATTACTATAATGTCTCAATTAATTAGTAACTCTCTTCACCTTTATTTCGTGTGGACTATGTTTGTTTCACTTTCCCCACTTCATTCATTTCCATTTTGTATATTGTTTTCTATAGTTTCTCTTAAGATACAATAAAAGAATGTATCCTTCGAATTGTCAAAACTATGCACGCATATATCAGCTCACTCTTCCAAAATTTATATATCAATATCATCCCTCTTTCTATTTATAACTTTGTATAAAATAGTCGTTATCACATTACCTTGGTGTCTATAAAGTACCACATATACAATTAAGTTTACTGATAAATATTGAACAATGAACAGGAGTGGAAAGCCTAACAAGTAACAACATAAGTAAATAACTGACAATGGAAAAAAAAATGAATGACTTTTAGCCTTCTAGTTGCATGAATGAAGAAATAATCTTCAATCAATCAAAATTGGTCAGGGTTTGAAAAGTTGGCCAAGTGTCACAACTGAGTCACGTCAGGGTTGGCCAAGTAAACCTCCCCCACCCCCCCCTTTGGCATTTGGCTGATTGGCTATCTCTTTAACAAGTTTTTCTTTTAACGGGCTTGTTTTTAGAGGATTTCATTAATGGAGTTGAGGCAGTATCTCTTCCACTTCTCAACAACTCCTTTCACTTCCCAAAAATCCCTTTTAGTTCTCCACAAGATCACTCATTCCCAACCTCTTTCACTTCCCCACAAGAAAAACCTTCTACTTCCCCAAAGATTTTCTTATCATTTTCAAAGGGTAATTCAATATAAGAAGAAGCTAATAAACAATCAAGTTAGGATACTATGTGTAGGCCGCTTGGATGGAACACCAATTTTTTATTTTAAAGACTTTTTTCCAGATTTTTTTGGGGGCCAAAAGCGCCCACATCAGGACTTCACCTGACTCAGCCAAGTAAACCTTCAGCGCCAAGTCGGGCTGATTCTGACTTTCAAATCAATCTCAGCACTAGGTCAAGGTTTGTTGATTGTAGGAAATTTTCTTGAATTTAAAAGAAATTGGTTTTTTTTTTTTTGGTACTTAAATTGCCCAAGATTATGTCCTCTGGTCATCCCTAGCACAATGCAATGATCCCTAGATGTGGCATGGATGCAACACGGCATGCCATGGTTAGGGCTGGGATGTGAATTTAGACAGAAAGATGAAGTATCAGGTAAAATACAGTACAGGTCCGCAGCCCATTATGAAATACAATAAATCATCATTTTAAGCTTTTTTTTTTTTTTACTGGACCAAGAGCAGCAATTCAAATCAGTCATAGATCTAAGCACAGTCAATTGTGATCCCAATACAATTATCTGAATATTTCCACTTGCCATTAGATACATAGTGAATGATGAAAATAGAAGTAACAATCGTATTCTAGGATGTAACTACCTTACCCAGTTGAGTAACAAACTCCCTGTCATCAACTAGTTGCTTCTTCAGGGTTGACGGAAATTGGATCTTCATAGACTTTTCTGTTGAACCCGTATCCTTCTCCTAACATATTTCAAACGCAAAATGTTGATGATAGTCCGCAAGCATCAATGGTGAACTTACAGAAATGCACTTCAGTTTTCCAACTGGATTGAACCATGAAGGAACAATACAACCATTGACTCACAACACAATTTCCTAGGAAACAATACTAGAATAACAAGATATTTTTAAAGACAAGACAAATATATAAAAAACAGCCAATAATATATAATACAAACACGTGTGGTTATGCACAAGCTACAAATTATAAAATGCCATGGCAATTGTTTGTGAGGGCAGTTGAAATTGGGAGGTTTCGACCGACATCAGAAAAAGCCAAATCAAGTTTGAGATATCTTCTTATAATTCGAGCAATATATTTCATATGATTCAGGCAACCTTGATGTAGTTAGTGCTTCTGCGGAATATGAGGTCAACACAATGTGGTTTGGACTTTTATCCCCAAAAGACCACCACAATGTGGTCAAAGCACAAGGTTCAAGCCCGGAGCCGAGCACTTCAGGAGACTGAACCCAGACTCAAGCAAGCCTGCCAAGCGCACCTCCAGTGAAAAACAAGGAAATAATAAATATACATGTATATGCCCTTTTTTTTAGCTTCTATCATTACGACATACCATTATTATAGCTAAAGACATTTTACCTACTTTGTATTCTACATTGTCCATGTACAACCCCACTCAAAATACATATATAGAGGATAACAAAATGAGAAGAGGAAAATAACCATAGTACCAACTAGTAAGTACTACTGGTCTACAATACTGATAAGTTAAAAACTAGAGCAATATACCAAACAAACCAACAAAAGTTTTAAAAAATAAGATAAATGGATTCCAGGCCTACTACAACCTGAACTGACTGTAACAATCCATCTTGTCCATATAAATTCTGCATGTATTCTCAAGAGCTTCTCAGCCCCAGCTGGCGTCTCGTCAATCAACGTGGAATATATGGTGATAAAGTTCAATCATATAGTGAATTGAAGGATTTTAACTTTTGTAACAAATGAAAAATATCAAAAATTATATTAAGAGAAATAATAGCTATTGCCTATTACTAGTAATTGAAAGATTTGATACAACAAGTACCAAATCAAGATCCACGGCTGAATCCAACAATTTACTTGTAAATGAGATTCACTGTATAAAAACAAATATTATTCCATAGATTTTTCACAAATCATAGAATTTTAGCATCAACGTAAATAGAGTTTAAAGTTGCACTTAGAATTTAGTTGAAGTTGTTGAAGAGATCATGGATTTGGCTACCATTATGTTGGTTCTATCTATTTAATGTTGAACAGATAAAGTTGAAATGTACATGCACTTCTCTTTCTTCTCCCTTGGTTTAAGTGAACACCCAACAATCGAAGAAACAATAGAACATTGGATCATTAATCAGTAAGTAGATCTAGAGATGATTGCTGTTTCATTTGTGATTTGAGCTTTTGTGTTCATGAATGATTGAGTTTGGCTTCCTTTGCATCATGGTGGTCTAGAGATGATGATGACAATCAGAATTATTTTGGATATAATTGCAAAATGGGCACAAGATGAACAGGTTAATAAGCTTTGTGTTAAGTCAGTTGTGTGGTAAGGAAGAGTTTCTTCAAGAAGGGGATCCATTGTGTTGAGGGCAATTATAACTTATGTTGCTTGGATAAAGGTACAAATTTAGGCATCTGACTCATTTGACTCTCAAATAATCATATTTAATGTCTTGGTATTTCCTTTATTAATATCTAGTCAATGTATTTTTATTGAGTTTAGAAGTGTGTTATTTCTCAATAAGTGATTTCAGATTATCAATATAAAATACTTGCATGCAGTTGAACCATATACAACACAGATCATATGTTATCAGCACCTTCAATCTCAATCAAATGTATTCGCTTTGGACATTCTGCTGCTTGATGTCTGTGCTGATGACAATGAAAACAAACCATCTTATTTTGACCTTCGTTCCTAGCAAAAATCTGTCCATTGGATTTAGCTTCTTGTATAGATAAATTCTTCGGAGAAACCCATTTGGATTTTTGTATTTGATGATTTGCAATTCCCTCAGCCTTGATATCATATTGGATGAGTTCATCGACGGTATCAAAATGTTGGAAGGCAAGGATATGCTGAATGTCTAGTCTCAATCCATTGAAAAATCTATCAACTACCACATCATCATCTTCATTCAAGCCACAACGAGCTTGCAGAGTCAAAAATTCCTCAGTATATTCAACAACTGTCTTAGACCGTTGTTTCAAGTTTTGAAAACTGGAACGGAGATCTCTTGCATAGTTGACAGGGAGGAATTTTTGCTTCAAAATATTTTTCATCTCAGTCCATGTATCAACTAGGTCCATGTTTTGATTCCTCCGTTTTCTTTGCAATTCAGCCCACCAAGTTGCAACATAATTTCGGAATCTGGTGGCAATTAGTGTGACTTTATGATGCTCAGCCATTGGCTTATGCGCGAAAATATTCTCTACGCACACTAACCAATCCATAAATTCCACAGGTTGCAGTTTTCCATCATATTCATGAATCACAATTTTAATCCCTAAGTCACGATTAGGATTATTGACAGGTGGATCCCGGTGATTCCGAATATTTGCACCGTCATCACGGTGGTGATGCACACGCTCATGATTTTCCAAATTTGTTACTCTAATGTCCAATTGTTGCAGGGTAATGTGCATGCCGTCAACTTTGGCAGATAATTCCCTAATGGCACTGGCTAAATCTTCAAGAGAAGATGAAGATTCAGCATCCACTTGCTTCTTTGGAGGCATTTTTTTTTAATGCAAAATTGAAATTTGACTGACCTGATGTGTAAATCTACGCTTCAGGAGTACGCTGGTAAAAACAGAGCAGAAATTGGAGCACAGTTGATGTTGATCTTGCTTAAAGAAATTCGGACCGTTAATTGAATGTTGGTGATGTAATGATAGTGTCAGCTGGTTGCTTCAAAACTTGGACGTCAAATACAGTAACAGATGGCTGTATTGTAGTTAACTTGGGCCTTGGGAATGAGTTGGACCGAACTGGACTCGACCCAAGCTCGAAATATGTGCCAGAGAAAGATCAAAAGGTTACAACCCAACGCTTTCTGTTTCTCGGCTACAAAGAGAGGGCGAGGTCTGCAAAGAGATGGCGATGGGGAAGAGCTGCGTCCCGGCTTGCGACGACTCGAATGGTAGCAGTGAGGGGGTGGAATCTCTGGGCAGGCGGTAGCGAGCTACGATCGGCGATAGCAGACAGCAGTGATGGCAGCGTACGGCGGTGGCTACGATCGACAATAGCAGATAGCGGCGGTGGCTGGTGACAGCAGACCCCTGCGGCGATGACGGACGATGAGGATGATGGTGCTGCGAAGGCGGTGACGATGGTGTTGCGACGATGCCAGGTATGTTTCCTTCTCGCTCTCGACTGCGGATCCTCTCTCTGCTACTTCTTCCCCTTTTTTTTTTCACTCCAGGGGGGATTGAAGGTGTCGCGCTGCTGTCAAGGCTTGGGAGGGACCGAAGGGTCGATTAAGGTTTCGGCGAATGGGTTGTTCCGATGGTGTTTGCAGGGAAGGGATCGTGCAGGATGATGGGGTGAGGTGTAGATCTGGGGTGGGGACTGTGGTGGGATTTCAGTGTTATGAGTCACGGCAGGGATATTAGGTCGTCTGGGATAGTAGCAGAGAGGATGGGACGAACAGTGGATGGCAACAGCGACGAACAGGGAGATTAGGGTTAGGGTTTGGACTGGTCAGGGCCTATTTTAGGAAAGTTGGGTTGTGGATTTGGGTGGTGCGATGCAGGCAGGGAAGGTTTCTGATAAGGGGCCGACTATTATGTATAAGAAAGGGTTTCGAGACATGGTTTTGGGGACTCTGGATTGTGTGGGATCGGGGTATTCGGTAGTGGATCTGGGTAGACAGAGGGTGTCGGTTCAGGATGAGGGTTAACGGATGGGGGGTAGTGGATGGGGTTTTCGGCGACGAGGATGGTTGGGGTTCGGTGAAGAGTGGATAGGGGCAATCACGCCGGAAGATCGTGCAGATCCTTCGGCTCTGATACCAATCTGATGCAGCCCCAGGGTTAGGGCTTGCGTGGAGGTGCCTAAGCACGTGTCCAACGACACTTCGAACCGTCACAAAGACTTCAACACACACGAGGACGCGCCTCTCTGGGGAAAACCCAATTCTATTAATCAACCAAATCTGAGAATTTCTTCTCTACAATGCCATATATATAATAAAAGAAAAATTAATGTGTAAGAAAACCCTAGGCTAAAAATGAAAACTTTCCTAATAACAATTTAATTAAAACTCTACTAATAATAATCCTAATCTAAGTTGAAGAGGGGCTGCTGCGGCCTAGACTGCATCAATCATATGCATATCCAACATGGGCACTCAGAGAATTCAAGGATTCACATATCTTTGGACATGAATAGGTTTTATTATCAAAAGATTGAGTGTTGCCATTCCTAGATTGTATAGGCTGACAGATATCATCACCCTTTAAATCTTTTATTAAAGACACTAACCAATACTAAAGACTAATGATGAAAATAAGAAAATAATGGCACTGATAATAAATGTAAGAAAACACGAATAAAACATACTTAAAGTGTTAAACTGGCACCTAATAAAAATGGACAAAATTACTATTGCAAGCATATAATTACCTGACTTCCACTAACTTAATGAATAAATGTGTTCAAGAACTGAGAAATCAATTAGCACAAATGCCACAGATTCACAAGAAGAAAGTTATGATTCTAAAGGACCCAAAGAACATATATTTTGGACAAGCATACCTCAACCCCATAGTCGCCCTTCCGCTTCTTCCCTCTTCCAGCAGCTGCAATGACAATCTGTCAGTTAACAATATGAAATCCTTCAAGAAATTATAAGGATGCCAGCATTGATTAAAGACATTGTCTATGTGGAATTGGAAGAAAAAACAAACTCAAATCCAAATGATTTTTTTTAATGGGTTAGGAGATCTGAATTGGAAAGATTACCAGCTACTTAAAGGGGTTTTATTTTGCTCTACCTTAATCAGTGAAAGGCAACAGTATCATGCACTTGTGAAGTAGTGGCTGCCGTAATAGGATGTTATCTTCTGTGATTGGATGTCATTTCATTGCTTATTTGCTTATTGGGTTCTGCAATGTTATAGATGTTATCTTTGTAAAGATAAGGCCTGTCGAGAGAAGGCCCAAATTAGAGAAGCCCAACAAGAGACAGCCCAAACATGATAACACTCACATGAGATCTTCTCAAGATAACAGTCAAACATCTTATATTTGGACTGTTTGTGTACATACCTGTACATACCAATTTTGTACATCTTAGATCTTCTTTATATTTATTCTTAGGATGTAATCAGGTTGTAATAGATTATGATTGATTGTAATCAGCCCCAAACTAGGCCATTTAATTCCTATAAAGAGAGGGTCGATCCCCACATTGAGTACATTGGGTATCACCAACATTCTACAAGTCGTCTTCTTCTTGTTGCATCTATCAAAGCTTATTTGAGATAAGCTTACATGGCATCAGAGCTGTGGTTAATCCTGCCTGAAACCTTCTTCCATATCAATCTAAAGAGCAGACTCAAGGGTCCTCTGATAAAGGAACATCATCACCATTACAGAAGCAGTTTCTGATCAAACACTGTGGTGCTCTGATCACACGGTAGGCCCCACTTCTGGCTAGCGATAGCTCTTGAAATCCCTCCCATTCTGGTCGACATATATTCCTAGTAATTGTCAGCAATTTTATGGAATTTTTACTATCCAACAGGTCAATCACTTTCTGCCATCTGTGGGTCATCACTATTATGAGATAGTTTTGTGTCTGGCACATCTAAATCACATCCAACCATTAATTCGAGTTGGTTCTTCTTCCTGGAGTTAAGAAATTACATGCTCTTCCTTACCTGGAAGACTGATTTGCATTCTAATCACTCTACAAAAAGCACTAGTCATTCTAGAGCCAGATTTCTGGTCGCCCAAGAGCACCTAATTTTCTGTTTTGTTTACAAACTGTTCACAGTTCTGTGGAAACTGCTCATTCCTCTTGCTGTCCCTTTTCAACATATTTCATGGATAAGATTGATATTATTCCTGTTAAATTAGATAGAACCAGTTAGTCAGTTACATGAGTTGGTCCTTCCATATCAAAAATTTTGTGGAAGGTCAGGGATCACTTGGATACATAGATGGCACTAATCCAAACCCTATGACTGTTAAAACTGGGACTAGTTCAACTGTTGATCCCAAAACTCTGGCAATCTGGAACCAACACAATGCAAAAGTGGTCACGTGGGTCCTAAATTCTATGGATTCATCAAGATCTACACAAAGGCCTTTGACCTGTGGATTCATCTAAAGAATCCGTACCAACAAGCTAACAAAGCCCGCAGATTTCATTTAGACACTGAATTGGCAAAATACTGTCAGAAAGATCAAACAGTTCATCAGTATTACAATGGCTTCCCTGCCCTCTGAACAGAGAGCGACCAAATGCTGCTAAATTCAGTCTCTGTTTAATTTCTTCCACAAGCTCTCAAACTTCAAGGGGAATTACACGTTAGCTAGTTTCTTATGAACCTACGCCTAGAATTTGAACCCGTTCGTGCCACCCTAATGAATCAGAAGACATTTCCGGATCTGAACACTTGTGTTTAGGAGGTTCTTAGGGAAGAGTCCAGGCTTAAGTCTACACAATCGCTAACTAGTGAACCAAAAGTTTTTTTCACTAATCAAGAACCTAACTTGGTTGATGAAGCTGCCCTATTTACTACAAAAGGTTAGAAACCTCAATGTCATGAATGCAAGAAATATGGACACATAGCTCGAAATTGTTGCAAAAAATTATTTTGCAATTATTGCAAGCAAAATGGACATGTCATCTGTGATTGTATACAACGACCTCCGAAGAAACTAGAACAAACTTCTAAACATGGCCTAGCTGCTCTTCAAGCTCAACATAGCACTCAGCATACTGCTCTGGCCCCTGACAATGAACAAGTCATCATGACAAATTCTCAGATTAAAGAACTGACAAATTCCTCAGTCACCTCAGTGTTTGCGTCAATGGGTATTAGTGGTTTGTATTTTTCTCATACTGCTCTTCATGCATTTCACTCTACCTTTCCTGCATCTTCAAACTTATCTAATTGGTTCATAGACTCAAGAGCTTTCAACCATATGACATCTAAAGAACAAAGTCTGCAAGATACTCAGTCTTATGTCGGAAATGACACTACAACCACAGCAAATGCTAACCAACTGGCTATTTCCGGCATAGACTTCTTGGCATTGCCAACATCATCCAATAAACCTTTTGTTCTCAATAATGTTTACTTTGTTCCACATCTTTCTGCAAACTTAATTTCCTCAGTTAACTTATTGATTGTGGCCATCTTGTTAACTTCTCTAACACTAGTTGTGTGATTCAGGAACAACAAACTGAGAAAGTGATCGGGACGGGGAGTAAGCATGGCAAGTTGTTTCTTCTAGACACTAGACATAGCTCCCTTTTTATTTCTTCCATGAATGCTTTGAATAATGTGTGGACCACTTGGTACAGATGCCTTAGTCATTTGAACAATGATCGTTTGATTTCTTTGTTTAGACTTAGATGTTTAGACAAATCTATTAATAATAAAAGTATTTCCACTTTTGCAAATTCTAAATGTGAATCATGCTGTTTAAGCAAAAGTCATGTGCTTCCTTTTCTTATTCATTACTCCCGTGCTCCTAAACCTTTTGGTATGATTCATACAGATGTTTGGGAAATTGCTCCTCACTTCAGTCGGACTGGATAAAAATATGATGTCAGCTTTTTTAATGATCATTGTAAGTATACTTGGATTTATTTTTTAAAATCTAAAGCAGATGTGTTTTCCACCTTTACAAAGTTTTATCATATGGCAGACATCCAATTTCAAACTCAAATCAAAGTGATTCGCTCTATGTCTACAGCAAGCAGTGAAATTGTATGGTTTCGTCGATTACTTCAGGAATTTGGTGCATTTCCATTTAATCCAACTCTGCTTTATGTGGACAATACCAGCGCCATTCGCATTGCCAAGAATTATGTCTTTCATGAAAAGACTAAGCATATTGAAATCGACTGTCACTTCATTTAGCAATAAGTTGTCACCGATATCATCAATTTGCCTTATGTCTCCTCTCATGATCAATTGGCAGATGGCCTTACCAAAGCACTCCCTCGTGATCGTCACAACTATCTCCGTTCCAAACTGCTACTCTGTTTTGACGCGCACCAATTTGAGGAGGAGTGTAGAGATAAGGCCTCTCAAGAGAAGGCCCAAATTAGTCAAGCCCAACAAAAGAAGGTCCAAACATGATAACAATCATGTGAGATCTTATCAAGATAACAGTCAAACATCTTATATTTGGACTGTTTGCGTACATACCTGTATATACCAATTTTGTACATCTTAGATCTTCTTTATATTTATTCTTAGGATGTAATCAGGCTGTAATAGATTATGATTGATTGTAATCAGCCCCAAACTAGGCCATTTAAGTCGTAAAAAGAGAGGGTCGATAATGCGAAAGGGAATGGAGACACGAGGCGGACAAGGTGGAAGATGAAGATCCAGGAAAATTGGGCTCTCACCAAACTCCAGTAACATGAGGCATTAGAAAATTTCGAGAACTCGAAGAAACTTGGGGAAGCTCCCAAAACTTTTTCATTAGTCATTCATAATTACTGAGCCAAAGAGGCTTTACAATGCTTAAATAGATAAAAAACTAACCCAAAGACTAACCTAGACCACCCAATCACATTGATGGCCGAGATTAAAACATCATTAAAACATCGTATTAAAACAACTTAAAGCAAATAAAACTTTAAATAAACTAGGATAGGTAGGCTAGGCCCCAAGACGGGTTGACCCATGGGGGACCATGGGTCTGTCCTGCATCAATTCTCCTCTGCTTGGAGAAAATTCGACCTTGAGTTTTACTAAAAGTCTTCCAGGGTCAAATATCAAGCATACAAATCTTCGATGTGCTTCTTGATCTTCAACCTCTTGGCATGTTTTGGAAGCTGTAATCAATCTTTTCATCCAGATAGAAAGAGACTGGAGATATGGTTTCTGCTGATGTTTGACTTCAACATTGATGTGTGATTTGACCGTTAGATGTAGGACTTGTTGGTGTTGGAAAAGTAGATCATAGTCTTCTATTGTCAACAGTCTATCCCCGAAAATGAAATCAATGTAAGGGATATTAATGAATTGCACAACGTTTTCAATATTGGCCTTCTCGTCGGTGGAGACAGGCTTTTCTGAACGTGATTTTACATTCATATCCATTGGATCTTCAGGTTGATTGCTAACCATATTTAAGTCTTCAAATTTAATTATTGCCGGCATCTGTTGATCATCATTTTAAACCTTCAAAACAACAACCTGTTCAAATGATGATGTATTTTGCTCTTCAGGAAGTGGACTTATTATCAGATCCACGAGATGATGAGACTCCTTGTGGTTTTCTTCACTGCGTATTTCTTCTTGTTCCTCCTGCACTACTTGATCAACACCGTCTGAATTGGTCATAGAATCATTTCTTTCCTGCTTTTATCTCTAAATATCAGCCTGAATATTCTCCATAGGTGGTTCCACACCATTGGATTTTTCCTCTTGTAACTTAGCTTTCCGGAGGCGATAGCGTTTTATCAAACGTTCAACATGAATCACTTCCCAAAATGCTTCATACATATCTTTACACTCATTTTGCATATTTTTCCGTATGCTTAGCCTCAAACGTTTAACAAAGATGGTAACATAATGTTCATCACTCTCATGAAGTCCACATAATGCTTGTAGTCTTGAAAATTCATCAACGTATTCAAGAACTGATAGCTTCTTACCTTATCTCAAATTTAGAAATTGATCGAAGTAGGCTTTATTATCAGCATACCATTGTCCATACTTAAATGCATATGTCGCTCTAAGTACAGTACAGTGAATTATCAATATTAGCTCTTCTTCCGATTCCATATGGAAGACTTCCTAGAATAATGCACTTTTTTTTCTTAAAAAAAAACAAATCAATCTGACCTGTTGTGTAGATCTCTTCAAAACAAGCGCACATGATCCAACAAATATGAAGTCCAAGTCCGGATGGTGGAGATGTTTCAATTTGAAGATGGATGGTTGAAATTGAATTGATGACGAGCCTTTGATTGATGAGATCTACCTCAATACCTACACCATCATGTAGATCTTGTCACCATGAGCGCGTAGGATCAAACAAATCTGAAATTGGAGTCCGAATGGCCTTGATATCGCGAAAATAAAATTTTGCTGCTGATTTTTTTGGATCAAATCTGTCTGACTGAACTGCCGATGTCACGCTGATGTCACAAATGATGCCAGCAGAGATTGCTGGCTTGGTTGTGCTACACCTGGGTAGGGTCCACCAGACCTAAAACTGACCTAGCCTGGACTAAAACCAAGTCTTGTGACTAAGGACCACAAGATATTGTGGTGCTTAGGAGCACCATAAACCAAATACACTTCACAATTTATGTTACACAACAGAGCTTTCCTCTCTGAGTTACGAACACAGGAATAAGGCAAGATGTCATCCCATGAGGCAAAACAACAACCGGCAGCGATTGGTAACGGCACTTCCTCCTTCGGCGACAGCAAGTGGCAGACGGCGGCAACGATGGGTGCCAGGTATGCTTTTTTTCCTCTCTCTCTCTCTCTCTCTCTCTCTCTCTGTGATACCTCTTTTTTTATTTTTTGTTACGGCTCTTCTCTCTCTCCATTTTTTATTCTTCTCTGGATCCTCTTTGGGATGGGTGTTGGATGAAGATGGGGAATGAATGTTTCGAAGAAGGTGTTGGCCGGCTGTGGGGATTAGGATTGGAAGGGTTGGAGTAGAGGTTTGTGGTTTCGAAGTTAGGGATTAGGGTTCATGGGGTTTTTTTTTTTTTTTTTGGAAGAAATGAATGAGCTTTTACGGTTCTGGGCTTGGTGGAGAAAGGGATCTGGTTGGGGTACCAGATTTGGGTTTTTGGCAGATTCGGGGATTTTTTTTTTTTTTTGTTGGGAGGGGGGGGATTGAAGATGGGTTCTTTGGGTTCTTGGAATTTCAGATCTTTGGATTTGTTGTGGTTCAGGGTGAATAGTGATGGAAGGGTGATTGGACCCGTGCAAGAAGATGGTTTGGCTATAGTGGATGGATTTTGGGGCTCGGCTGGGGATTGCGATGGGGGAGGATCTTGGGTCTCATGATGGAGGATCTAGGAGTCGACAGTGGTAATGGATGAATCAGCGACAATGATGACTGTCGAGAATCAAATCCAGGGATGAATCGATCTTCTGCTTTGATACAAATTAATGTAGAAAGGAAAGGAGACACAGGGTGGACAAGGTGGAAGATGGAGATCCAAGAAAATTGGGCTCTCACCAAACTCCAGTTACAGGAGGCATTAGAAAATTTCAAGGAGAACTCGAAGAAACTTGGGGAAGCTCCCAAAACTTTTTCATTAATCATTCATAACTATTGAGCCAAAGAGGCATTACAATGCTTAAATAGATAAAAGACTAACCCTAAGAGTAATCTAGACCACCGAATCACATTGATGGCCGAGATTAAAACATCTTATTAAAACAACTTAAAGCAAATAAAACCCTATATAAACTAGGATCGTTGGGCTAGGCCCAAAGATGAGTCAACCCACGGGGGACCATGCGTCTGTCCTACATCAATTGATCCCCACATTGGGTATCACCAACATTCTACAAGTTGTCTTCTTCTTGTTTCATTTATCAAAGCTTATTTGAGATAAGCTTACAATCTTCTTGTTGGTGGAACTTATAATGTTATTTCAATACTCTTATGCCCATTGGAATTATCTTTTATAGTTAGATAATGGTGATGTATATCAATATATGTACGGTTACGAATGATAGTGTGCAGTTGCAGGTGCTATTTGCTAACCATGCACAGAAGAGGGCATAATGGATCCTGTGGTTTTGTATCATAGTGTGCAGTTACAGGGTTCACTGGGTTTTCACTAATTGAATCAAATGTATCAGGAAAACGGTGTCATCTTTTCACTAATTGAGAAGCACCATTTATGAAGTTAGCTTTAGCAGTGATGTATAAAATTGTTGATTAACTTGTGGTGAGACCTTTGTTACTGGATGATGGATATTCCAACACCACATCTTTGGCAGAAACATGAACAAGCAACAGTTGTAAAAGTACCAGCATTAGCAACTTGTAAAAATACTGCAAGGGATTGCTAAAACAAGTACAGCATTGGCACCTATCAAACACATTCTCATTTCTTCCAGATTCAGCATTTCCTAAACACTATAATGGCACCCATCAAACACAGCAAGTCCAAATTTGAACCACATCAAACATAAATTGAAACCATTCAGAAAATGGTACAAAAACTCAGAGTTTTATAGTTTTGAGTGGCCTCCAATCTAAACAGACAGTCCGCAAACTAATACAAAAAAATCAAGTTTTATAGCCTTTTTAGGCCTTCAATGGACTTGCTGATTAAGGCATGATCCTGCACAATCAGTACGAGTAGTTGAGCATCAAGAACATTAAAACCTCATTTGAGTAGTTGAGCTTTAAGAATATTGCCAAAGCCTGTAGATGCCTCATTTTTAGGAACTGTCTATATCATTCTAATTCAGCAGTTCCTAAAACCTCACTCCGCAGCTCACACAGATTAATTGCCATTTAAATTTCCATATGAATTGGATTATGTAGCGGTACATGCCGCAACCTGCATATGGGACTGAAATTATTTGAACAATATCAAGAACTTTAATCTCATTTTGAGACAAACATAGTTGCTTGAGATCAAAACTACATACAAAGTAGATAACACTCTTTTCAAATGAAAAAAACAAAGACCACACTCAATTAATTGAGGAAGAAAAAAAGAAAACCCTTATTTCAATACAACTTAATTTTATTATTTCATTTCATGCAGAGTTGATTGTCACATGAGACGTTTGATGCAGCATTTCCATTTCCTGTAATATAAAGACTTCTTGTATTGATATTGATGAAACATACTATAGTTATGCATATGAGCCACAATGCGACAGAGCCTCATCCAAAACACTAGAAACAGAACCAACAAAATTTTCCTGTCTCAAAAATGTTTCCATGCTTTGTATGATGAAAAGGTTGTTATCTTAACATCTTGGGATTGTTGGCCATCATCATCTCCACTGGTTTCCTCAATTCAATTACATCCAGGCTTCTTTCTTACACATATTTTACTCATAAGATGCCTCACACCAGCCGCATTATCCCAACAACCTCATGCCCATGCTGCAAAGACATTTGCTAACAATATGTAATTATAAGTAGAAGAATTTGATAAGTTGACAAGATGTCTCACAATATCAGGGAAGATTTAATGAAATTTTTTCATAAAATTTTCCCTAATATTTTCAGACATCTTTTGAACTCATCAAATTCTTCTACTTATATTTACATGTTGTCAGCAAATGTCTTTGCAGCATAAGCATGAGGTTGTTCTGATAATGCAGCTGGTGATGACTGATGAGAAAAAGCATAAAAGTATAGGTCAATGGGAGTTGGGACGGCCTGAGGCCATGACAATATGATGGAGCTGAAGGATGGAAAAATCTCAAGAAGACATACATTTGTGCAAAATATCAACCCCATTAAATCATCCCAACTCCTCCATATAGAACAATCAAGTTTAATAGTTTTAGAAGGCTTTTCAAACGAACAGTAAACAGTTGGATGGATGAATGCCAAATTTGGGATGTTGGCAATTCATGCAATGATAATGTGTGTGTTGGGGTTTGTTTCTGGGTTAACTTGATCATAAGTGGGTTCAGATGGGTTCATCATGCCTTCAATGCGTACACGTATGTATGAGTGTATGTATGAACAGGTATATGAAGAATCTTCTTCCAAGATGATACATCTCATGGTTTTCATGAGATTTAACTACTTAAGCCCTCCATGTGGCCCACTTGATACACTTCAAATCGTCAATTATGAGGGAACAAGATCGTGGAAAATTCTCTTTTTTTATTTTTACTTGAATGATATGGAAAGTTCTCATTGTGGATTAGATTTGCCAAAAAAAGAAAAACAAATCAGATCACACCCTCGACATGAGTTACAGTTTTTCTTTAATTCGATCCAGCACTGAGCATAAGTCGAGTGCGAACTTCAAGGTGGAGTGTGGTGGCGGGTGTTGCCTAGAGTCTGGGGGTAGGATTGGTGATTGGAGGCCTACAAGGGGCTGAAAACCTTTCATTGAATTTTTCAAGAACCTTTTCACAGAGGATTTTTTTGTGCATTCACACCCACACCCACAAGCATTTACATGCATTTGTCTTAAAACATATTGAACTCATTTCTTTGCCTTTGTCTTTGTTAGTGTAATCCCAAAAGCAGCAATGAAGACCTTTTCAAATTTGTGATTTAGCAAAGGATGGGGTAGCCTCCTATTTGAATGAGTGGATGGAATGAGATGTGCATTCCAGGGGCTCATCTATCTTTTTTGTCCTCATATCGGCCAATTCCTTGTGCTCTGTTGTTTAAATTTGTGAGGCCCATCGTTCAGGCTGTCTTTTGGTGTTTCAGTGCTTTGCACCTTGCATTTTGTATACAATTTGTACACATATAATAAAATTTTCACCATTTAAAACAAAGCAGACATTTTCCAGTTCCTCCAGGCTCCATCACCTTAAGTACATAAAATAATTGGATTTTTTTACCAAGAATCTCAGACAACAATATAAGTACAAACCACAAAACACAGAAGGATGGATACAGAAATCACTCGACGACCCATTACTAATATAGTGAAATTAATTGTTGAGCACGAATAACAATACCCTATAAAGAGGAAAAACTAGGGGCAATTTCATGCTCAATCGAGTACAGAAGCATAATCAGATACATGTTTTGATAAACTAAAAAGTTCACAATAACAAAGAAATTTATAGATCATAAGATCATTCACTAAAGTACAATAATTAAAAGACAAATTGCATATATATATAAAAAATCATAGGATGTTTCCGCACCATAGTTCTTCAGGTCTTCTTTATCCGCTTTTGTATCTGAAAGTATCAATGAAAGCATGCATATTATTGACTTCAGCACATCAGGGTATACACAGAATATAATCAAATTGGCTTCTAAATAAGCATATTCATTGAAAGAAGAAATGAACATGATAACACATGGGATAAACACACACAAATGATCTCTTGAGCAACAGTCTGTGGGGTCCACCCCAGTAGATGAGCGAATGGGAAGGTCTCCCCATATTAACGGGTACACCAAAACTTGGAACGATCAGATTCAGTTCAATTTGGTTTTTAATGCTTAAAATTGTTAGAAAAGCTATAAAGAAAAGAGGGTGATATTGAGTACCAATTCCTGACAGTGAGGAGGCTTGCCTAAAATATAAGCTATATCGAATGAGATCATTTCAGGTGTGCATGAGTGTAGAATAATTGATTACCGAAAAGAAAAAACCTACTAGTGTAGAATAATTATCTAGGAACATAGTCAAGTATTGTAGTGCTGTATGTGGCCTAGTTAGGCAAGGGGATTGTTAAATTACAATGTTTTCTTAACTTAAATTTTTCTTGAAATTTAATCTGACGGTGATTATTAATCAGATTAGTTTCAAATTAGGATGAGTGGTTTTTTTTCCTTTTTTGGTGGTTTTGTTTGTGGTTTTGGGGGGGGGGGGGGGGGGTGTGGCGCGGTGTTGTTGTCCCACATGGTGGTAAAAAGGCTACCTCATGCAAATCCATGTATGACATAATATGGATTACAACTTCAATGGTCATATACAAAGAGATGAAACTACTGTGAAAATGGAAGACCTAGAGATATTGCAAAGAAATTCATTGTATCACCTTGGCTCAATCATTACTATGGAGCAAAATGATGGTTAATCAGGGAAGCAACATAAGCACAAAATGGATGTAATAAAGATAAGAATGTTGAGGGGGATGTGGTGGTAAAACGAGGAAGAATAAAATTAGAAATTAGAGCTTTTGAGAGCATTTAAGTGTAAAATCGAGAGGTGATAAAATTATAGAAACTCATTTGAGATTGTTTGGACATGTCCAACGCAGGTTGGCAACATTGTTGGTAAGGAAAAGTTTGTCTTTGCATGTTGATGACACATCAAGGGAAAGGGGTAGGCCGAAGAAGATGTAGATGGGGGCAGTAAAAATAAATACGAAGACATGCAACTACTCTAAGGACTTAGCTCAGAATGGAGAAACAAAATTCAAGTAGCTGACCCAACATAGTTAGGGCAAGGCTTTGATGATGATGAGGAGGATGTACACACATATGAGGAATTTTAAAAAATGCCCCTTCTAAGAAGGGCCATTTTTGCCCCTATGCAAACATCCAATAACAAACAGCCTCATTTATTTTTGTTCTACTACATTAAATACAATGATAAAATAAAGAACGAAGTTATAACATATCATTTAATATTTTTTTCCCAAAAAGAGGCATTTGATGAGAAAACTCCTACCATGAGAAACTTGTGAGAAATTAGTGATTCTCCTTTGAGAGGCCCACTTAAATAAAAGATTCAAATCAATTAGTGACTCTCGTTTAAGTGGCCCACTTTAGATATAAAAAAAATTTCAAATTATCTAACATTGGGTCTACTGTAATACATATGATTTTCATAAGTGGGCCCTATTGAGAATCATCATAATCTAAATCATTTAAAAATCAACTAGATTTATATGGGCCCCATTCATGGAAGAGAAAAAGTAAGGAGGCTTGATTGTTTAAGTAATCTAATGAAAGAGAGAAGGTAGGAAGCAAATAGTTATTCCATGTTTATTGTTTAGGTGAGAATGCCAACTCATGCCACTTCATCAACTCCTCACTAACTTCTCTCTTTATCTCATTCGTTGTTTGCAGTGGGTGCCTTTACTATGAAAACGCCCGGGCGTTATCCAGTGCTCTTATGTGTAATTGTGAATGCATGTTCCGGATACTAATGTTGCTAAAGGGAAGGATCCACCTTTTTGCACAGTTCGTCGGAAACTTGATATATTTTCTATGGTTAAAATAGTAAAAATATCCCAATGTCAACCCAAATATATAGGAAACCTAAGATAATATTGGTTACATTATATATAAAGGGTTATGCCCCACTAAGCACCATGCTTAGCATACTTAGTAAGCACCTCAGTTTTAAAGCCTCCTAGAGAAGCATGACAAACATTGTGGGGGGGGGGGGGGGGGGGGGAAGGGAGGGGATCATCCTAACACCTTGATCTTTGGCCCTCAAATTTTAGCAGCTTCACAACACATCGTGCTTTGGATTTGCAATCTGACATTGAGCATGATGCCTCTCCTATGGGCCTAGGTTTTTTTTTTTTGCCGCAACCCTTGGTAGCAACTAGATCTTTCCATCCTCTAGACCCCCCATGACTATCAACCATCTAGGTGGGCCCAAAATTGAGGTGCTTACCCTAGTTACGCGAATCACAGTGCATTTTGTACGATGAAGTAGGCCCAAAAGTGACGTCCTCACCCACGTTATGCTAAGAATCGAGATGCTTGCCTAAATTGTGCAGTTCATACATACTGATCAAAAGACATGAAGATTAATATCAACACATAGGACATAATTCAACATATAAATTAAAAAATATATAAAAGGGGAAGAAATGCCCTAACTTATTATTTAGGGTGGTCTGTTGTCATGAGAACAGAACATGTGGTACCAGCTGTTGGGTCCAAATACGGCCCGCATATCGGAGAGGGAGAGATACAGATGAAGAGAGGATGCTGTAGGCCAAACCATGGGTCAACCAACCCATTAGGCTGAATCCATAGGCCCAACATGACATCTGTTTAATTAGAAGTTTAGGCTATTTAAGAGTCTTAATTAAGTATTTTTATTTATTTAGAAGTCTAAAAATTAGGAGTTTATTTGATTTGGAATGTTAGTCAATATTAGTGATTTAGTATCCTCTTTTAATTTCGTTTCTTTAATTATTAGGAAAATCTTATTAGCTAAGAAAGATGTTAATCCTATATATAGAGGACATGCTTTGGTTGTAATGTAATGCTTATTATCAATAATATTCGAGTTATGAGAGTTTTCTCTTCAATTATGGTGTTTTTACTTCTCGCAAGTGCGTCCTAGTGGCTGAATCCTTCTTTAGATTCAATCAATCCTTCAGGAGCTTGAACTATTCATCAATCGCGGATCTGGGGCTGTGTCAGAGGAGAAGAAAGGAAAAACTGGATGAGAGAGAAAGATGGGTTTGTGCGAGATCTTAGGGTTTTGTCAGGCAAAGAAAATAGGGTGAAGGAGATGGGTCGGGGCTAGAAGAAGGGGTTAGGGTTTTGTTAGGCCGCAAGAATAAAGAGAGATGACGGGAAAAAAGAGTTATAGATCACAAGAGAAGAAAAACTGAGAAGTTAGATGTGGTGCACATGCAATGCTGCTACTGCCCACTAGAGAGAAAGCGGCATGGAAGAGAGATGTCGCCATTAAGTTGGAAAGGAAGGGTCACCATTTGATTTGGGGATTTATGGATTTGGGGGATTATATAATGGTGGTATGTAAGTTTCCATTATACCCCTAGTACATAAACATTTAAAAATAATATGTAAATTGTTAATTTATATTATAAATCTATATAAATTGATATATATATAACAAAACAAATGGCCAAGTCAAACCTTGTATTGCCCTAGCTCGCTCAAATTGGATGGCCCACAAAAATTGGGCCCTTTCCTTTGTCAAGCTTTGGAAAGAGAAAAAAAAATTATTTTGTGGGCTTTGGAGGGCCGAGTTAGGCACCCTCATTGGAGGGTTGGATTGGCAACCCTTCGTATTGCCCAACAATTGAGCTCTGAGCAACATTCAAACTCAAGCTAAACACACCTTTCAAACATTGCATAATTTTTTTAATGGTTTTGGTCTTGAGACAAAGTGGCATCGCAACTAATTCTCATTGGTTTATTTTATTCTTTTTATTAATGATAAACATAGAGAGGTACGCTCTACCTTCCATAACTATCCAAATTAAATAACACATTAAAAAGCATATGTAACGACACTGCTGTTCTGCAGAATTCATAAATCAACAAAAAGAGCAATGATATATATATATATAGATATATAGATATATATAAAAAACAAGATAATAGAGCAGACCATTAGAGCTTTTTGGCTTCATTTGTGCCGAGCGTCCTGACTTTGGGATCTTGTCCGCACTCAAGTTCTTTTCCAATTCTTGTTGTTTCTGAAGATTCTCTTCGGTTAATTTCATCAGACGATCCATGTCAATCCATTCATCCCAACTGTTAATTACACCAATTTAAATGAGATGAAGATACAGACTTTGCAATAGAACAGGCATTATTAAATATCATATGTTTAAATAAAAATCTAGAAGCAATTACCATCAGCTCCTCAAGGGGTGGGAACCATCATAAGATTTGACTTGTTAAGATGGCAACCTCAAACATACCAATTATTATGAAAGCATACCATCATTAGTTGAGATATACCATTTGATTTACACATGTAGAACATCATTTGTAGATACATCTAGCAAAAGTATGCATTTTTGTGAATATTTACAGCTGCAATTAGGAGAACCAACTAAAGGAAAGCTGATAAGACAGAAGTCTATATTATATAAAATGTGTGGAATTCCAGACGACACAAAATTTTTCTCCCTAACTATCTTTGATCATTGATTAGCAACAGTGGCATTAGGACTAGAACTGTAAAAGAAATGATTTACTTTTCTTTTTACTGCTATCGCGAAAGTTCGACCATGCTACAGTAAAATAGTGTCCACACAATGATACAACCATGTGAAGCGGACTATTCGAGATCGAGTATATTTGGTTGATGTAGCTGTTGTCAATGGGTTGGATTTGAGGAGACAGACCTACTTGGCCCCAATTAAGGCCCAATAAAGCATCAAGGTTCTAAATAGGTGAGTCTGAGTCCACGCATGAGGCAGACCTAGACCACAATTCCAAGCTGTCCCAATAGGAAATATATGATATTGCCATGAGCCTCAAGATCAACAAGAGGCCCAAGACTACACAGAATTGGCCAGCCCATTGAACCACGCCCATAGATGACTTGCCAATGGGCCAAGTTTATGGTACACCAGTCCAATGGCCCAAACATATCTAGTTTCTTTGTAAACCAATCGCAATTTCCAATAAATTTTCCTAGATCTACATCCTTTCTTTAACAAATTTCAAGAAGGTGATCTAAATATATATTCTCAGCTGCAAAAATCATAAGGAGATCTATTAGATTTAGCACGATAACTAATATCTATATATATTTTCAAAGCCGTGTTCCAATTATGTTGAGGTCTGCTACATGAATTGTGTTCCTCCATTCATATCTATCTTGAGCCAAATCCTTAAATAAGTTACACTTCTTCATATCTATTTTTACTACCTCCATCCATGTCATCCTTGGCCTACCTCTTCCCCTTAGTAGGCCATAAACTACCATAACCAAACTTTTCCTCACCTGCACCGTTGCTAGCCTGCGTTGGACATGCCCAAACCATCTCAAACAGGTTTTTCTAATTTTATCTCTAATTAATACTACCCCTAAATGCTCTCAAAAGTGCTAGTTGCTAACTTTATCCTTCCTAGTTTTACCAAACATCCACATCAACGGTATCATCTTTGTTACATCCATTTTATGCACATGTTGCTTCTTAATTGGCCAACATTTTGGTCCATAGATTATAGCGGGTCTATAAAATTTTTCCTTCAAACTTGGTGGCATTTGTCAGTTACAAAGTGCTCACAAAAAGTAAGTCTCCACATTAATTAACCATCCCTCATTTATCTCATATTAGACATATTCATCAATTTACCACCAATATTAATTATCCCTTCAAGTTTGTTGGCATTTGTTGGTCACAAAGAACTCCAAAAGCAGGTATCTACTTCAAGTCTTCAACCATCTTGCTTTTCTCCAATGTTTGACATCTTCATCAATTTCCCCATCATTACTACTTGTTGAGCCAAGGTAATAGAAATAATCTCTTTGTGCTATCTAATGGGCTTGAATTCTCATGGTAGTTTCAGCTCTTCCTCTATGCCCACTAAAGTTGTAATTCATATATTTCGTCTTTGCATGGCTTATTCTAAAGGCTCCCACCATCTCTCAAATTGTGCATTCACACCATCTATTGATTCATCTACTAACACTATATCATCTACAAACAACATATACCTAGGTACCTCCTTTGAATATGAGCAGTTAACGCATTCATAGTCAGGGCAAAGAGATAAAGGCCTAGGGTTGACCCCCCAATGCAAATGTATGGTCGTTGGAAACTTACTTGTCTCTCCAAGGTACCTCTTTTGAATATGAGTAGTTAACACATCCATAGTCAGTGCAAAGAAATAAGGGCTTAGGGTTGAACCCTGATGCAAACTTATGGTCATTGGGAATTCATTCATACATGTCTTGAAACATTCATTTTATTTAAAACCCACCAAATTAAATTTCAAGTAACCTGTCGTAGGTTTTTTCTAGATTGATGAAGACCATATGCAAAGTTTTCCACTTCCTTCGATAGTTTTTCATCAATTGCCTAAGTAAGAAAATAGCTTCTGTCGTTGACCTCCTTAGCATAAAACCAAATTGATTTTTAAATATCTTGGTCTTCTATCTAAGTCTTTGCTCTATTACTCTTCCCCATAGCTTCACAGTACAACTCATAAGTTTAGTTAAACGATAGTTGGTACAATTTTATATATCTCCCATATTATTATATATAGGTATTAGGACACTTCTCCATTCATCTAGCATTTTTTGTCATTAATATCTTATTGAAGAGTCTTCTTAACCAAGTTCCACCAACTTCTACTAAGCATTTCGAAGCCTCAAACAGAATGTCATTTGAACTTGTAGCCATTCTTGTTTTCATTTGTTTCAATCCTTCCCTCATTTCCACCACCATAATTCTATGGGAAAAAAAGTATATTTTGCTAACAAAGTATCCTCTCTCTCTCTCTCTCTCTCTCTCTCTCTCTCTCTCTCTCTCTCTCTCTCTATAGCTATATATATATATGCACACACACACATACATACATACATATAGATATATATGAAAAGAAAAATTGATAGCAATCATATCATGAAAAGGAAAGAAAATCTTATCTAGGATCCCTAATAGGTAGGATTATCATCCCCTTTTCTTTATATTCCCTTTTATTCTCATTTATGCATTCAGTAAAAATATATTCTTCCCTCTCATTATTGTGATTGCATTGAGAACATGTTTTCCCTCGTGCAAAGACTCGATGCTAAAAGTGATGGCTCCCAAGACAAGGCATCCATCCTTCAGTCCCACCACAATGTTACAAGAAATTTTACAATTATTATAAGGGGTCTTTACATATAATCTTTTGAGTGCAAACATCAACCATAAATTGATATTAGTAACCCTGCTATGACAGTGACCTCTAGAGGAATCCCTCCCTCTATTTGTACTTCTATTGCTCACAACTTCTAACTCCTCCAGGTTCATCTAGTGCCCTTGCTCTTGAGGTTATTTAACAAATGATTTGAGCAACCCTGAATTGCACGACCCTCTCAGTTAAACAGACATAGTTTGCTCCGACTGTCTGGTATCTAAACTCTAAGGCATACAAACCCATGGCTTGGGTTCCCCAACACCTTTGTTCAAACAAAAAATAAACCAGTAAATCTGAAGTTCACAGGGCAAATGGAGAGATGATAGCAATCGCTAAAGTTGGCAATGTCAAACTCTCTTCACCAAGTCAGTCTCTAGATCTTAAAGATGCCTTGCTCCCCTTTTGTTTAGTTGATAACTTGCATTCTGTTGGATAACTACTTGGTAGAAACAATTGTGTTCCTCTTTCCTGAATGGATGCATCAGGACTAGAAAATTCAGATGAAGATTTGTGCATCTTATAACCTCACAACTCAGGCCATCCCAACCGATTCATGTTTGTGTTGAACTCTAATTGATTCCGACTAAATATCATTTACCTTCCTGCAATGTTGATCTTCAGGGTCCTGAGGTGAAAACATCAGTTACTTTTGTTAATCATTACAAATGTACTGAAGTTTCTACTTACCTCGCTCGATTGACCAAAGGAAAACCAGCATATACACTGCCCGAACTAATTTTTAACTATAGAAACATTGAAGGAAAGCTAGTTTCAACACTAACTCTTCATTTAATACTTATTAAAAAAAAACACTAGTTAAAAGCCTAATCCATGTTGCTGTGACCTGGCCAGATATCTTAAACGCCATCAATATCATTAGCCACTTCACACTAGTCCCAAAATTTCCTTGAAAGTGTCTTCCTTTGCATTATTTGCTATATTTCCAAATCTCCAGACTATAGATCTCTTTTCCCCAATGGCTCATCTGGCATCCTAACTGCATACATTGATGATGACTAGGCTAGCTTAAATGGATGGATGCCCATCATTCTAAAACAAGATGCATGTTTTAGGAGAGACTTTGAGATTAAAATGGGAATGACTCTTTGACATCTCTGATACCAGATGTTTTTTTTTTATATAACAGTAAATTTTATTAAAAAGCCAAGAAAACAAAAACAGGAATACAACCAGAAAAAAAAAAAGGCAACAATTAGAACCAGAAGTTATAGACCTAACCAATAAGCGAAAAGCCCCAGGACTGATGGAATGTGTCAAATAAAGCCTTATAACTATTTAGGACCATAACAAACCACCATGCTTTCGTAGCCACAAGTAGCCATTTACCCTCTTTTTAGACGGCTCTCACTCTACTCCAGGTAGCCCTTTCTGTGACTCAAACCCAAGACGTGGAGGTCAGCTCAAGTACCAAATTGGAGCATCTCTGGATCCTCAATTGTAATTTAGACCAATCTCCCAAGTCCGAAGGGATTGATCGAATCCAAAGATGGATTCCAACCCTAAGGCACACTCACAACCATGAAACACATCATAACTGAAAAAAAAAACTCAAAATTCATTAATTAGAAGAAGCATAAGCAACTACAATGGGGGACTCAAGTCACTCAACTATTTATAGAGCAACAAACCTATTTCTTAGCAACGAAGACTTTCTAAATAAAATAGGAAAGTTCCTAATTCTTTTTTTTTTTTTATAGAAAGGAAAGTTCCTAATTCTAATTAAACAAGAAATAACAATTAGAAGTATGATAAAAATAGAAGCACCCATAGTAGCTCTTAGTCAATTGGGCTTGTGGACTGAACCCAACGGACCGGGTTGATGGCTGGGTCAATGTGCGGGCCCATTAATTTCTTGGACCTGATCCGTATTGCATCACTAATGCTGTCAATTTCCTAATACAAATAATAGATGTAAGTGACACTATTTTTGTCAACATATAACCCTTGAGCAACCCTAAGAAGATACAGCCTTTATTAACATCATCCTCCAAAGAGTTTGGTAACAGAACATAATGGGAGAATTATTAAATGACCACTGTTCATACTTTGAATCACCCTCATTGGACTCTTCAATTTTACAATTCACACACCAAATTTTATTTAACCTTCTAGAAACATCTCAACAGCTCTGGCACAGTGCCAGTAATTGGAAGCCTAAAATTTTCTTTGCTTTTTTTAATGGTGATTGGTAGCCTTTAATTTATGGGTAGTAAGCTGAAAACTTTGGATTTTCCAAACCAACATTAAGAGGAATCTTATCACATCGATTATAGAGGACAGTTGGGAAGCAGAAGACACTGCCATATTTCATTGTATATTGTACATTAATCTGACTCAGATTGTAACCTTCCAACACACAATACAAAACCATAATGGAAAGGAACTGACTCTAACACAGAAATCAGTCCCAAAAGGGAAGAAAACACAGCTCAAATCAAACATACACTACTTTAAACAAAAAATATCATTCCAGTAGGAATACCCAAAGCAAACAAGTAACCAATGCACCAATCAGATCTTAAGTCACAGCAATTACTTAGGGCAGCTTCAAATATGACTCAAATCAAACATAATATTTCAGCCCCATAACATGTGAGTGGCAAGATCTGTAGCAGCTTAGATATTGCCCGTGGATCAAATGGGCCTAGACACCCCAAAACAGCAGCCACAATTACAATTCAGCACTTGATGCTTCACTGGTGGCTGATGTCAGCCCTAGCAAGGACAATCTCCAAACTGTGAAGACAAACAAACCCCAGGGCTTGATACCTAAGAAATTGAAGGAAGAATGCCATGTGTATCCAATATGAGTGTGCACACTCATAAATATGATTAAATCGTTACTTCCAATAATTAGAAGAAACCCCTACATGAACATAAATTACAGAAAAGTCCCCAGCTAAGTATAAAATTACATAGAAGGACAATGGGAACGAGGAAAAAAAAAAAAACTAAACTAAACGAACATGCTCACTTCCGCACTAGTGGATTTAGGTATTATGGAGTTTGAAATTGGAACTTGAAAAGAAATAGGCAACTAGGTGCACTGTTCAAAAGGTGCAATTAAGTAAACAGTCTAAATGTACTTGTTAATCATGACTCATTAACACTTAAAGAATTTGTTTTTTGCTTTTTTTCTTTTTTTAACATGTAGCATTCTTCAGAGGCTTTTAGAGGTTAATCTACTGTCACGACAATATACCGGAAGTACATAAACTCAATAAAATATTTATAAAAAAAAAAATCATAAACAAGTTAATACAGATACTGCATATTTGCACAAAAAGCCTTACATTGCCATGACTAGATACCTGAAACTCCTAATTCAAATTAAATTAGGCATGTGAACACAGGCACAAGCAAATGCCTCATTTTCAACCCATTGTTATAGGTAGCATTTACAAAAAAATGTAATAGAAACGTGGGAAACCCAAAAGCAAGAAATTTAGATAAAAGCCTTGATTTTCGCAATATTTTGTTATGGATAATGTAAAATGTATGAGTAATAGCATGAAACAAATGTGAGAAAATGTAAGCAAAAAATTGAAGGCATTCAAAAGATGAAACCTGTTCCCAGTAATTTCGAAAGCACAGGAACAAAGTTTCATACTGTGGCATGGAATTATCCTCCTGTTATTAGCATCATTTTTACTCACTTTTTATTCCAACCCTGCAAAGCAGAAAAACATAGGTCACCAAAAGGGCTATGTGCAGAAAAAAATTAAAGACAGAAACTGTTTATTTCCCATTATTTCTGCATAATTAACTAAAAGTAATGCAGCTTTAGAAATAAAGGCGTAACAGAACAGAGATAACTATTTTATTGATTGCCAAAAAGAACAATGCTGAACATGACGATAAGTATCCAATGACGGTTTTAAGAAAGGTGACGAAAAAACAATACTTACAAGGTAGTGAACATAATATCTCTGTTGATTTTCCAGATTCTCAACTTTTTGAACCTTGAAAAATAAGAATGTAGGTAAGGAACACTGCATGTAGGGAAGTAACCTTCAAGTTAAAGACAGTATACAGACAGGTTGGAAATGTCAAATGCAACCACAACATTGCAGGTCCAAATCATCTTATATATACTAACATGTTGGAAATGTCAAGTGCAACCAGGTGGCAGATGTTCAACTCTAAATTCAAAGATATATTTGATATCTTAAAGTGACATTCAACTTAAAAGAATTTCATGTGCTAAACATAATACTGCTTTAGGAGATTCATATTCCTTCAATAACACAGTGACCTCAATAAAGGAAAAAAAAAGGAATGAATAAAAAAAAATCCAATGAGCTCAGTCCTCTGCTACCATCATCTGATAGCTAAGGGTGTGTTTGGGTATGATGTAAAGTAAATTAGAGTAAAGTTTAATATTTGAAACTTCAAAATTTCCCCCTTCTTTTTCAAAGAAAAGTCAAAAGAGAAACAACTAAAAAACATCTACTTTTTATACAAGAAGTCAAAAAGATTCCTTATTAAACAACTAAAAACAAAGAGTCATCATAACCCCATCATATATTATTCTTTCTTGATTTTGGGTTTACTCTACTCTATTTTACTCTACCCCACATCCAAACAGGCCCTAAATCATATAAAACCAATAACTACTTCACTAAGAGAGTAGAAGAAGGCATCATTCCTTCTGTAAAATGTAGCTGAAAACAAATTTCCTTCCCAATATAATGATTGAGATTGTTTTTCTGCTTTGAAAAACCATGATAACTCTTTACCTGATTTAATTCAGATGGACAAGTAATGGGAATCAAACTTATCCTAACTCCTATGGCCAAGCTACAGCTGTCTTGAGCCAGTGGACAGAGCAAAATCCTGACATTTGAATTGAACCATGATACTGAAAAGCAGTATGACAAGGCAAAGGGGTGATTTTGATTCAATAACACCCCATGAATAAGTGGGCTGAAGGACAAACATTTCAAGCAATCTGCATAATGGAGTTATGGATCAAGTAATTCTGTTTCCTAAATACAACTGCCACTAAATGGGATCATCAGACCAAAATCAAATTTCCACTATTTAGAGCCAAATTCTTGATTATGATGAGCTCTAATGTTGTTTTTGTTTTTTTTTAAACTATATCAGATTGAAAGATGATAGATATTTTTTTATCCTTTCTTCCTGGGCAGTTGTTTATTTCTTTCTTCAGCATCAAACTAGAGGCTGCCAATTAAAGGATTAACACAACTTCATTCAGGACATACACATTTGTAATCAATGGCATGGATCAATGAAACAATAGAGCAAATTCAAACCCAGATGCTTAAAAATAAGTAATTTATCCATACTAAAGTCAAAAACCCGGCACTTCATTTTTAATCTGTATAGTCTATGTCCCCGCCATATCGGGTCCATGTCTCTGCCATATCCATTCCATACCACATGTTACAAAAAAAAAAAAAAAAGTTGGATATTTGGGAACTGTACATTTCCCCAAGGCCCCATTTGCCTAATTCCACGGTATCAATGGGACTAATTGTGAAAGACCAAAGCCGGAAATCTACAAAACCTAATCAAACCATCCCCACTCGATGCAATCAACAGGAATTGAATACACATGAACTCAAGTTAAAATGGGCTCCAAGAAAGAATATAAGTTGAAGATGTAGATATAGATGGGACTTTACTTTCCTAGGATTTGAATTACTATACGCGATGGCTGGGTATCCATTTCCCATCTCCCCTTTGATTCATTTTCCAAGAAGATCGTGTAACCGTATGCATGGGAATGATAAGATTCTTATTTCTAAGAATGGTTCAAAAATATAAGAAGCAAACGTGAATTTCCAAAAATGACCATAAAGGGGAAATGATAAATGAATAGCTTCCGGCCATCATCACCCTATCCTAGGAATTCAAATCCTAGGAAAAAACGATGGATGCATATGTAAGAATTCAATAACATGGGACAAAACCCTAGGAATTAAGACAGTCCTCTTTAGATCTAGATGTGACCCTCCCATGACAGCTAACAAGGAGAGAGAGAGAGAGAGAGAGAGAGAGAGGCAGAGGAGTACCTTGGCTTCGTAGAGGAGAGGACCATGGTAAGCGAGGACCCTCTCACCTTCGGAGAAGAAGCCCTGATTGGAAGCCAAGGCCTCGCTGTTGGTGTCTGTCCCGTCCGCGGGACTATCGTCCTTGGAGCTCCCCATCTTCTGTTCTGGCGCCGAATCCTCTTCTTTCTTTCCTTTTTGTTCCTTCTCTCGAGCTGCTGCTGCTGCTGCTTCTTCGATTTCCCTCCGCTCTTTTCTTTCAAAAGAGGGCTCTCAGCTCCGCGCCTCTGCCGCTCTCACTCAAATACGCCCAAAGTAATAAAATGGGCAAAAATCAGAGAGACCACTCCAGGCCCGCGCCTTAACATACTTGTATGATGAAATAAAAGCTCGTCGACCGTCGACCCCCTTTGACAAAAGGGTCTGGCCTCACCCTTCAAATCTTGCACCGTGCCATTGGATCAATTTGGAAATGTTCTCCCCATGCTTAAATAATTACTCTTCACATTTTTTGATATATAAATATTTAAGTGCTACAGTGGTTATGTCGCATATTTACGCGTATTAACGGGGTCTTAAGTTCAAAATTCAAAATTCTACAAATTTTCACTTTTTACAAATTTCTTTATTAAAAAAGTTAAAATTGAAGTGAGTTTGGTTGACTTTAAAAACTTTCTCTTTAATATATTATAATTGACTCTATGCTAATTACTCCATTTGTTGTCATTATAATTTTAGGCATGCTTAATCATGAACCAATTATTAACATAAGATTTTCACCATCTCATCACACTTAATACAATTTTCGTAACTTAATTTCATTTAATTAAAATCTCCACCACAATAACTTATTTATCACACGTCCAATTTATAATGGATCCTGACTCTTTAGTCGCTTTAATCACCGTAGTCATACAAATCAATATCATATCCTCTAAATAATTTGCTTCGCTACCTTTCTTCATGTCCCTCTCTCTCTCTCTCTCTTTGAATTCTTTTTCATTGTGCATATATCCTTTCTCCATTGTTGCATAAAATTTACATAATGAATTTGTAATTTTTATCAAATTGTTCGTTTCTTTCATCATCATACAATTTTATTTGTTTCTAAGAGAGTTTTGTAAGGTTAAATTTTTTGGGTTAGATCTAGCTTTGGTAGACCTTGACAAATTTGGAAGATAGGCTGATGATTTTGGTGATAGCACAAGCTCAGTGGGCTAGGTCGCTATTTGTTATGAACGCTTCAAGTTGAGCTAGATATGAAAGTTGAGCTGAATATGCGGGCCAAGCTGAATAAGCAGGCCAAGCTAGCTATGAGGGCCTTACTAGAGATGCAGGTGAGTTGGGGATGTCATAATTCTTGGGTCCTACACAGAGACAAACAGTGAGAGACTACCAGCCAGATGTACACTGACTAACGGCCCTCCGATGTCTAAGTTAGAGAGGTAATATGAGTGAATAAGTGGAAAGAAAAGCGTTTTTGGGTTAGTCTGAAGTCCCCCTTTGCCCAACATCGTTGTGCTTTTATAGGTGTAGAAAGTTGTTCTCAAGAAAGGCCAGATGGACAACATCTATTCGAATAAGGTCGGTTGGGCAACATCTGTCCTCCTTAATTACTGTTCTTGTAACTGCCAAGGTAGTGGGCAGTTACCAAGGAAAGCTAAAAGTGTGACATCCGTCTGAGAAAGGCTAGGTGAGCAACATCTTTCCTCCTTAATTATCGTTCTTGTAATTGCTAGGGCAGTGCATAGTTACCAAGGAAAACTGAAAAAGGGTGACACGTGTCCCCCCGCTCCTCTTTAATTGTTGCTTTTGTGACCATCCAAGCTGTAGCCGTTGGAGTAATGGGCAGTTACTATTCTTCCTTAACTATTGGTCTCCTCACGTTCTAGTAACCACCTGATCCGTGCTCGACAGGACATGGGGACTTAGTGTCTTAGCAAGTGGCATGGCCCAGTTCGAGGTTTGCAACTCATTATCATCTGATCTCAGACATGTATCTTTGATTGCTTGGACAGCTCAGAGCATGCTTGTTGATCGAGTTGAACTCATTGCTCGGACAGCTTCGAGCAAGTATCCCAAGCTGAACTCATTGCTTGAACAATTCCAAGCAAGTTTCCCAAGCTAAACTCATTGCTCGGACAATTCCAAGAAAGTTTCTCGAGCTGAACCCATAGCTCAGATGGCTCCGAGCAAACTCTTCGAGCTAAACTCATCTTGGTCAGACTTTTTATGTCAAAGAGCCACAATGGTTGACCCTAGCCTCGGCAGCTTCTATCTTATTTTCTACAGCTCATATGAACTTTAACTCACTGCACAGTTGGTCTAGGTTGGACCGGGCTTGAACCTTCTTGCCCTCGAGGGCTTGGAGGAATTACCTCCCACAGGTTCCATCAAATTTTGTTGAATCAATGGTGATATCTCTATCAAGAATATGGGGTCTCCACATTGGGAATTGTTGATGAATTTAAAACAAATTCAGTTGTGTCTTGAAGTTCCTGTATACTGACAAACGAATCAGCATCTAGATTTGCAATACAAGCAAAACAATTAGGACTAGCTGTAGCTATATCAACCTCCTTATGACTGTCTTTATTTGGGCTATTCATCTCAGACTACTTCTTGTAGTGGAAGGTTCTCTCTTAACAACCCTAGTCGAAACCTCATTAGCAATTTGTATCTCTTTGTCTACTTGAATGCTTGGAGAAGCTATGGATGCAGGTTTCTTCTTACGAACCCAAATTTATTTTACTTTAATCTGACAAGATTCATCAATATGGTTAAAGGTCTTACATTTTGAACACAGAGAGGGTCTCCATTCATACTCTACCGGCTGAATAATTGTTTTTCCTTCATAGCCCATTCTAATAATAGGTGACATAGAAGCATTCACTTCCACCTTAATTGCAGACTCTAGCATATGCAAACTTTGTCCCCTTAACAGTTGAATGATCCAGGAAGAGCCAGAGTTGTGCCAATAACTATAGATAGTTTACACTTTACACAATGCTGAGTGGGAACGAAAGCAAAACAGTCCAAAGCTGATTTATCTTACCCACAATGGAATGGTTTTGAATTCTTGTTTATGCATAAAAATGTCTCCAGACCATCTCTTTAAGATCGAAGGATGGCCATGAACAAACCACGGCTATCTTCAAGAATTTGTTGTCCCCGTTGAAAAGTATTCAATTAAAAAAAAAAAACATCATCGATGCGAATAACCTGCATATCAAATTTTCGCTAAGCCCTCTCCATAGCATTTTTCACTGAGAGTACATGAGGTGAAGCCCCATAATATACTCCACGAGTTACTCCACACCTTACTAGATTTAGAATTATCATTATCATAGAAACCACATCATCAAAAGTTGGTGGCAGCTAATCTTTGAATTTCGTGTTCATATCTGTAGTGGATGAGGGAGGTTTTGAAAAAAAGATGACTAGACCGCCTTACATGCAGTAGGATCCAATGGTACATCATGATTCAGTCCCAACTCAAATCTCACATCATCGCCTATCTAAAAAGTTGAAACACCATTTGATCACCCCTATTCAAGCACTTGTGCATTCAGACTTGGGCTTACAACGGCCTGTCCTAGACCCAACGAAGTAGGGTCCAAAGAAACTGGCGCGCCTTGCACGAGAAAGAAATTAATTATAGGATCCGTAATCGCCACAGCTCCTGATTAGAAAAGACTTTCAAAGATTCAGCGTCCGTAGCTCTAACCACAACAGATTGTTTATCTGTTAGATGTTGCTGCACACTCGATTCAGATTGCAAAACTCGAGAGTACCCCCCGTGGATGCAACCCTGTAAGTTGTTTATTCCCCTGCTGCTATGATAGTTGGTAAGACAAAACAGTTGGGCCTTCTAGATTTGCTCATTTTTTTGTTAATGGGCATTTGCTATTGAATGCAATTGCTTTACATCTAAAAATAGAATTTTACTAAAACCTTATCAACGAGGAGACCATTTCAACCACACTCAAGAGTAATAGTTGATTCACAAGACTCGCACAAAAGCCTTAATTCACCTACATGTCCCATCGTATCTTAGCTACAAAGCTTAAGATCCTCAAAATAGACAAGCACCCAATATGCAACAACTAAAATAGACAAGCACCCAACATGCAGCAACTATAGCCACAATCACACGTTATCATCCTTTCTTTTAATCATACTAAATAAATCAAAACAAAACAAAGCAAATTGCTCTCATACAAATAAAAGACTAGATAATCACTCAGGATGATTACCGACACATTATAATAATGAAAAGCCACGCAACGTCACATTACAAGTTTTACAACCCCACACACCCAGAAGAATGATTACCCATCTCCAAAGCAAGTTATGGGCACCCATACGCTACCTCGTTTGCTTTCCTTTGGTCTAGGTGGGCATTGTTTATGACATGACACCCAACTCCAACACAGGCAATTTAAACAATGAAACAAGCTTTAACACATTAAGCTCTATGAAATAAATAAAGTATTATGGCCAACCGTTGTTATATTCTTCTTCAAACTTATGGTTTTTGGTCGAGATCGCTGCCTGCCACGTCGACGACAAACCTGTATCTCACTTCGTTCTTCTCCAATCTCTCCAGGGCCTTGTTCACATAGTCCATCTTCACAATCTCTATCATTGATGTTAAGCCTTTTTCCTCACAGAACTCTAGCATCTCTTGGGTCTCCTCCATGCTCCCTATGAAAGTCCCCGTGATGGTCTTTCTCCCTATAAAATGGTAAAGTTTGTTAATAACAAAAAGATTGGGAAGAGTGCTCCTGACCGGACCAGCTCACCTTGAGCTACGTATGGACCTTAGGTTTTAATAATCGGATTGGGCCAGTCTAAAGTTTTGGTGTAAGCTTGAATTAAGTGATAGAAAGCCTGATCCGATGGACACTAGTGATAAAAATTCTATCGAGGTGATAGAAGCCAAGGCTCAGTAATGAGCCCATCGAAAAACTGATTGGCTCAGGACAGACACATTTGGGTGGACCCAGCTATGGCAGTGTCATGCTGGGATTGGACATGGGCCTATCTTTCTGAAGTTGGGCAAAGCAAAATATGTGTTAGACCAACTCGACCTGACCTGGCCTATGAACACTCCTATGGTCACACTTGCCCCATCAAGTTAAATTAGTAACCAAGGTCTCAAACCTTACCTAGCATAATCATGGGTGAAACAAACTTCAATGGCTCTGAGATGACACCCATTAACACTAACTTGCCATCAACCTTCAAAAGTGAAAGATAAGGCTCAAGAGGATGATGGACCGGGACAGTGTCAAGGATGTAATCAAGGCTATCCGCGGCTTCCTGCATCTTGACCACATCAGAGCTGATCAAGTAGGCATCGGCGCCCAAGTGTTCCATTGCTTCCGATCTCTTCTTGTCTGAGGAGCTGATCACCGTTACATGGTGGCCCATTGCCTTGGCTATTTTGACACCCATGTGACCGACCCCACCTAGACCCACAATTGCCCCCCGCAGCCCACTCTTATTGAGCCCAAAATGCCTTAATGGGCTGTAAACTGTCACCCCGGCGCACAATAGTGGGGCTGCTTGTTCTGGGGCCAATTTCTCTGGAATCTTAACAACAAATCTGCGAACAAAGAAAACAACCATATAATGTAGAGATACAATGTAAAAATTTTGTTCTTTTGCTAGTAGTCGTCTTCTCCATGACTCTTGACCATCTATAAATTTCATGCCTGTAGCAACCCGATTTAAAGACAGGCAAGACAAGGCATGTGTACTGAGGGTCAAGTCACTTGGACCCATCAAGTAGGACTTTTCGTAGATATGATGGTCTCATCTGTGATTCCTGACCACCCAATTTAAAAGAACAAATGGATGGTCAAACTGATTTTACTCTAAGTTTGTTGAAGCCTTTATATCATATATGGACTGGTCACTGGATTGGTCACTGGATTGCCAGAATCATGTCTACATGTGGGAAGGATGCACAGCCTTAAGATGGGACAATTCCAACAAAAGAAAGTTTCAGGGACAACCCCTACAACAGGCTCATTGGACTTCTATATACCATCAACCACTTGTATTATTTAGAAATTACATATAGCTTCCTGCCTCTTTTTGTTTTTACAAATAACCACTTTTATCAATCAGACAATCACCATCGGCCAACTTGATCAGCAATTAACAAGGCAGTTTCAATTAATAAAAAATTTATATGCTTTACCATAAAGAAGGAAAATGCCTTTAGATCAAATCTGATTTACATTTAACCTAGTGCATCAAATCAATTAAAAAAAAAAAAGACCATGAAATTTGTGTTTGAGACCATTTTGATATCTTATCCAATAATCTATGAATAACCTATGGTTCCTGAAGTCCTGATTACTTTTTTTTTTTGGTAGAAAAAACCCTGAATACTTGATACTTACTTTTGGTCTATAATCATGGAAGAAGCAAATCCTCCCTGAGTGGGCTTTCCATCAACATAGACATCATTGTAAGACCAGATCCTCTTATTGCAGTATTGTTCGATGTTGGACTTGCATGGCCCACAAGTCCTGCAACACCCAACAATCACACCCGCTCCTACAGTCTCTCCCACTTTGAATTTCTTCACATTTGAACCCACCTCTGTCACTTCTCCTACAACTTCATGCCTGTATGCCAAGTTAGCAACAATAGAAAAAGGATCAACAACAGAAGACCCATCAAGGTGAAAGGAGTGAGATCAAATATAGAGGGGGGATGATGGTATGTTACCCAGGGACCATGGGGTACTTTGACATGCCAAGGTGGTTTTTCAGTTGGTGAATATCTGTGTGGCAAATGCCACAGTACAACACCTTAATAACCACATCTTCAGGACCTGTTCTCCTGTTTTTCCATTAAAATATATGAGAGTGTGAGACGTTTGAGGGAAGAAATAGAAGGGCTTACAAGGGAAATAGAGCTTGTTCTTACCTTAACGTGTAAGAATAAGGTGATAATATCCCTGTGGGATCTCCAGCTGCCCACCCAATTACTGAAGTCTCTGATTCTAGGCTACCCATTTGGTGAAGATGGTTGAGAGAGAAAGAGAGAGAGAGAGAGATGTTTCCCAAAGGAATGGAAAACTGGTACTAATATAGAGAAAGCCGTGGACCAGCCTCACCTACTGCACCGCGGTAGGTAGAGAGTTGCATCATGACAAGGTGGGGCATTTTGATATTAGGCCAAGGATTCTGTGTCTTGTCTTACATTATCTAAATTTATTGTTTAATCTGGTTTGTAGAGGTGGTTTCTTGTTTGTTGACGTTTCTGCCACTGGGGATTGTGCCTCACACTCGATGGTGATTATTGAAAATTATTTTTATTGTCTCGTTCTGCACTTAAAAAAATATAAAAAAAAAGGTGTGCCTTAAGTGCGCCACTGATTCCATCAATGGCTAGCTGGAAGGAAGTTAATACAAGCATTGGACTCCAGTGGGCAAGCATCAGTTTGGTGATCTGGTCATCCCATGATTGTCTAATGCGTGCGTATTTCTAAGCGTACATAAGCCTTAACATTAGGCCCAGCCCTGGCAATAGATTAATCTCCTACATGTGGTAATTACACCCTTGGAAGTGTTTGGTATGTAGCAAAGATGTAAATTACTGGATTGAGTATAGATTGAGTTTAAGGTATTATTCAATAACTGGTAGGCCCTTGGTAATGGTACATTTTTTTACAGATTTTTTTGGTTCTGGCCCACAGCTGCATATGGTGAAGTTACAAAGCAGTTAGTTTGGTTACCTAAAAAATGAACAAAAATTGAAAAAAGTACTTTCATGTCTTTTTTTTTTTTCGGAAAGATTTTTTTTTTGGAAAGATTTTTTTTTTTGGAAAGAATTTTTTTGGAATTTTATTAAAATTCCAAAAAAATTATTAAAATATGTAGTGGAAGAGTTTTTTTTTTAAGAATTAAAAAAAATCATAAAGGTTTTCCAAAATTATAAACCTCACCCAAGTTGTGAGTGCCCTAGAGATTCCAATAATTTTTTTCACATAATTAATGCATATTAAACTCGCAACTGGTATATACTCCCCTATTATCCTTAAAACAAAAAAAACTCAATATCTTTCCTCATTCAGAGGTAAAAGCCAAAAGTTCTATATTTTTCTTCCCAAACAATCCGACGAGGTTTTTCCCCACGAGTGCCACCATCATCTTTTTCACAGCGGGGACACCACCTTGTATGCAACACCTTTTCAACTGGACCTATAACTAATCAAATCACGTACTCCTTGTGGTCATCATCCGTCACCTATCTTCTTTGGCCCACAACTCATGTAATCCGAACTGCAACATCCTTCTTCAAAACCTAGTGCCCATCACCACCATGCGTGCAACTCATGATTGTGTCCCACTCTAATGAAGCCATCATTTGGTTTTGTTATTTTTACATGCACCTAGGTTCATGTCTACACACACATGCCTCTAATGCCATCACCCTCATCCATGCAATCTCATCATGCCCTCATCACCAAACCACACATAACTTATCACATACCCACATAACGAGATCACTCTGATCCATCATCATCTTGAGGTCCAAATCGAAACAGACTCCGTCACTAGACTCTACAATCTTTACCCATCTTGGGGTGGTCAAAGGTAGCAGAAGGCAATAAAAAGAAGAATGTAGAGGAACGAAAAGAAAAATAAAACAAGAAAAAAAGAAGGAAAGAAGAAAAAAAAAATAATGAAAAAGAATGAGTATAAGAAGAAGAAAAACAAAACTAGAAAAATAAAAACTAAAGAAGAAGAAGAAAACAAAAAAAGAAAAAAAAAAGTAACAGAGATCATCATTTTCGTTGCTGGTATAAAAATCCCGTGGCGATTTTGATGCTCATCAATTAGGTGCAAAAAATTTACTGAGGGCACCCACAACTTGGGTAATGTTTATGTTTTGTAGGAAACCCTTACACGATTGTTTTTGGGTAAAATTCTCTTCTCTTTTGTTAGTGTTTGAAAGAAATAGTACAAAATAGGTAAGTGGTCTTCGCCTAATTTTGTAGTTGTACTTTACTTTTTCTTTTCTTATCCTTTTTTCTTCTAGTATAAATTTTGTTATTCATTGGCCTTTGATGTCCGTTTTTAATACAGAACTTTACCACATAAAAATTTTATCACTTGTCATTGTCAATGTAATTCAATTTAGATATGTAAATTGTTGTTGCTTCCTGTTTGGAATTTTTGCATTGGCTAGCTGTGGGAGGGCTATAAATGCATTAAGGGCTTGTTTTGTCTTGTGTAATTAATACATAGGAGTTGTCAGACTTTTATTTTTAAAATTAAATAAATTGAAGAAACAAAATAAAATTTCAAAAATGATCTTCAAGTTATCTCTCCTTAAATGAAAAATGGATAGAAAAGGGACTGAAAAATAAATACCCAACTATCACCCTATTAATTCAATCAAATACTAAACAAAGTGAATGTTGAATCTACATCTCTACTTTATACTTTTTATCTCTTACCTCTTTTTTTTTTTTTTTTTTACCATTCACCTATTTACCACGGGGCTCATCTGTCTTTGAATTTCTATGTTTTCAAAACTTGTTTTGTGGCATTTTTAGAAAGCTCCAAAATATGAATGCAAGTTTCGTACATCCATGAAATAAAAGAAATTGTTTTCGTCCTTTTAAGATCTTCATGATCTTTCATTCATAATTTATTGGTAAAAGCCCAAAGTCAAGAAAATCCTATATAATCATGTTGTTTATTATATCTCTTTCCTAGGAGTTCAAAGCAATTAATGCCTTCGTTGTCAAAGGGACCACAGTTGAAGAAGGAGGAAGTAAAATGTGAAGATCTGAAAAGGGTCATCAAATATATTGGTTTTGTTGGAAAATAATTACTCAGCCATCATCCAAATAAATTACATCTAAAGAAAATGAGGTCCTACATGCATCTCCAATTTAAATCCTTCACTCCCCTCTTTAATTCTCCTTCATAAAGCCCACCCTATAAGTTTCTAAAAACTAAGTTGGGATAATGAACAATAATTTATTTAATTGAATTACTACGAATGGCAGGTTCCTCTCCGTTTTCATCGAATTGAATTCCTAAAATGGGTAGTGAGAAAGGGTTATTAAAGAGGTGAGGGTTGAAGAGGATAAGGATGTAGATGTGATTCTTAGGGCTTGGTCTTTTACAAAATTTCTGCAAATAATTTGGATGCTTAGAGTTTTTGGGATATGATATGACATTTTCTCTTGATATTTGCAAATGTTATATTTATTTGCTAGGCTTTCAGAATTCCACCATTTGAAAGGACTATTAACCCTTAAAATTTTTAGAATTCCACCTCATTTACCTTTTATTGGAATTTTTAGATGCTCAAGTATAATAGATTATTCAGAAATTTTATTATATCTAAAAATTTCAAAATTATCCAAATATGAATTCTGTGAATTCTAGTAAAAGAACAAACCTTCGGTTTCCTAAAATTTAAATTATTGAGGTGATAGCTAGATGCTGATTTTCCATTAATGGGCATTTATGAATTTTTTTATGCTCTTGTAAATATCCACTTACCCACTACACCCAATGCCTTAGTAGCAATTTACCATCAACTCTACAAACACACATATGGGTGCGCCGTGCGGGCACTCACACACATACACATATACACCACCTTCCTCGCCACGGAGCTACCAGTAGAGTGGACTGACCATTTATGAAGGACAACCACATTTTCCCTAAAAAATGTGCCCACTTAGAATTTATGACGCGTGAAAGGCTTAGTACAAATTAAGAGAAATATGAGATATCAATTCAATCAAATACTATAATTCTTAGTTTGAAGTCGTTATAAGTATTATTTTAATAATGAGTTTACATTAATGCATGTTTACCATGTTTGAACTCCAAGATAACCAATGTCTGAAAATTAGCATTGATACCACTTTAAGCGGCAATTGGATTTGTAATCACTTTGAACAAAAAGTGGGGAACAGTTTGTTCATGCCCAATTTGCTTTTGTCAACCATACAATTTGTTCGGTAAGATGATGGAGACCCTTTCTTTTTTATCCCCTTCAATCACTTGATTTGAAAGCTTTGTTGTCACCAAAAGCGATCAATTCATGATCCACGTCAAACCTCATCGGTTGCAACAGGAAATTGGGTGCAAACGACAATGTCAAGATTAGCAGCTCCAGGATTTCCCCAACAACCCAACCTTCAATGTGATGTTTACCAACTCTGATCTCCACTACACGACTTGTGTCTGCGTCTTACACAAAGTTATATGTGGATTAAAATTGTGGCAACCATTTTTTATTTTTTTTAGTTGCATGAAAAGGGATATTATAAATGAAGAGTATATAGAGTTACAATGGTAAGCACTCGGCGGTCCAAAAACCCTAAAAAAAAAAAAGAGATTGGACCTTAATTGACTGAAAAGAGTATTCTAAGAAAACAAAAAAGGTAAAACAAAAAAAACATTAGAAAAATGAAATGAGAAGCCACAGTACAGTTTCCTCTGGATAGAGGGAGAATTGGTGCTTTTCAAAGAAGAAGAAGCTTTGTCACAAAGCTGAAAAGAAGATGAATATAATTATCAAGACTTATGCTAGCCACGCTATTCATCTCATAATTTAAACTCTCTCCTTCATCTCTACGGCATTAAAGTAAAACAAATAAGTTAAAACTGTCGCATGTTATAGTTGTAAGATGAATTATGACCTGAAAAGTGCAGCCGGTATTATTCAATTATCAAATACCAAAAAGGAAACCATCCATTCTCAAAAGAGACAGCAGCAGCAGCCATCTCTATGTAGCTGGTTTGTTCCATCTCGAAGCAGAATTATCCATTCTGATCTGGTTGAAGGTTTTCCCCCGTTGAGCTGCTTTTACCAAGAAATCTTGCAACTGAATGCATTGGTTGATTGAGAAATCTAAAAAACAAATGGTTATACATTGTAAAGTTGTTTAGATCAATCTCATAGAGGTAAGAGATATGATCAGGCAGGCCAGAGTTGATAGTGGTGACGATAAGCTGATGTTCCTTGGAGAGAGCAACAGCAACCCCATTGGCTGCTATGTTGCAGTGATTGAAATTCTATAGGTGTTGTTCCATTAGGAAGGAGAGAACTTGTTTCCCATTCGGGCATCATAGTCCATCCAAGAGGGCCTGTGGCTTGAACTGTGGAGATAAGGATCTTGTTGTCTCCCTCAATTTGGAGCTGGGCGATCCCCATTTCCTTAGCCACTGGAAGACCTTTCCTTAATACAATCAGTCCATATTCAGGTGCCGATCTAGCCATAATATATCCATGGAAGGCCTGGAGCATGACTCTTTGGTGGTCTCTGATGATCCCTCTAATCTCAGCCACACTACTGTTACATGGGTTGAATGCGCCATCGAAGTTTACCTTCCGGGGGAGGAGGAATCCAAGCTGCTTCTGGTTGCTCCACGGTACATTTGTAGTTGCCCTGTAAAAAGATTTGTTGGGTTCTATTGAAGAATAAATATGATTGCTTTGGTACTAGCAATAGAATGGTTTGGGGGGCAGTGGTTAAAAATAAGGTTGTTCTTATATTTCCAGGTGTACCATGAGACGGCAGTGCCCAATCTGGATCTGTAGGAACAGATGTTGGAGAGGAACCAGGAGAGAAAGGATTGATGTTTAGTTGGGTTGTTAATGGAAAAGGAGAACTTGCTCCAGATGAGATGGGAAAAGCTGCAATGGCATAGAAGGTGATCTAGAGACTCTTAAGGGGAGTGACAAAGGGGACAAATTTGGCTTTCTGGTTCCGCAAGGAATTTGAGTCTGTCTTTGGTGGGAAGACGATTGTGGACACATCTCCATAAGAAGAATTGAAGCTTGGGAACAAGTATGGTTTTCCAAACACAGTCCGAGGGGATGATTGGTCCCATATCTAAACCTTGGATGTGTCTGTAAATGGCTTGGAATGAACAAGTAGCCGCCGGTTCCTCCTTCCAACATCTTATGTCTTGGCCACCGAGAGGGATTGTCAAGATGGATCGAACAACCTCCGGGGACCTTCAGATTGTTGATAAATCTCCAGACCCGGTGAGCAAGGGCCGCCTGGTTTGAGATTGCAGGGTCTCTTATTGTCAGTCCACCACAAATTTTAAGTTTAGGCACCGTCTTCTAACTGAAAGGTTTAAAGCCAAATTAGTCAGTTGTACCGTTTTGGAGGAATGATGCGTGGAACTGAGATATCGTATGGGCATGGTCCTTTATGGTATATTAGACCCATCCGGTAATGGGGAATGGCAGAGAAGACGGACTGAACTACAACTTTCATACCAGCCAAAGATAAGGATTTGCCACTCCATTTAAAAATTCCTTTCGGAAGCTTGTTGTGGAGAAGAATTGTTGGGATTATCCAATAAGAATCTTTTTAAGTAGGTGAAGTGGGTTGAGGTGTGCTCGATTTCAATATTTGTCTTGGCTTAAAATGCAAGATGGGCCTAGTGTCCCTGCTGAGGATAAGGCAAGATTTCCCTTTGTTGACTTTTTGACCCGCTTGGTTTTAAAAAAGAGGTAGAAGATTTGAAATCATTTGACAAGATTCTTCTGAATTTTTTTAGAAAATGAGGATGATATCAGCATATTGAAGGATGTCAATTTTATTACCCCTTGCGCCGATGACAGGAAATAAATTGGAGGATCTGCCTATAGAAATCTACACAATCCTTGAAAGCACTTCCATAACATAAAATAAATAAAGAGGGGGGAAGTGGATCGCCGGGGTGTCAACTATTTTGAATCTCGATCATCTTAAGGGATTAGTTTGGAGCGTCCACATAACTATCAATTGTGGTTGCTGTGGAAGACTCACATGGACTTGTAGCGTGAAAATGAAAATAAAAAATAATGCTACGTGTCCATTTCTAGGTCCCCGTTCCCACCAGTTACCAACCTTCTGATGCTAACGTTACGGACAGCCGAAGCCTCGCGTCTTTCCATTGACTTAGGTCGGTAGTTTGGTTTGAGAATATCCTTGCCGGTGCTACTTGCTAATTGTTTTTTAACCTAAGTATGGTTAAATTGCATTTGGTTTTATCAAAATGTTGTATTTGGGATTTGTTTCTATGTTCAGTTTTAAAGGGCATGATGAGACCATCGATACGTCCCAAACTTCCTCCCATTCTTTATTTTAAACTTGAGCAGATGGAATGTTTTTATCCGCCAGCCCAGCGTGTGCCACTGTATCCCCAACTCCCAGCTTTTGAAGTAGAAGGGAATCAAAGCCAATCTTGGTATGATTGTTGTGGCCGTCAAATGATCTAACAAGTGTTGATAAAATCAAATTATATAACAATTGAGAATCACTTAGGCAACAAAATTTCGTTGGCCGATCTCTATAATCATAAGCTGGTGGTTAATAAACCTGCTTATAAAAATAGCAACCAAAGTAGTTTTAGCACCCAAAGAATAGAAAAAAAAGAGCAGCAGCAGCTAAAGTAGTCATCACGTGTGTAGATTTTAACGTCATTTGTTATGTTAAGCAACAGCATGAATTCATATCCTACTAGGCTAGGCCTTAAACAATTATGGAATCTTATCCTCTAAATCCATCATGCCCCCACGTACAAGATTCTGATCAAAGTCACCCTTAGTTGTATTAACATGGGCAAAATTTATCCCCTGCATCAACTTGTCGCTCTCATATGATTTTGAGTAGGGGTGCTTATGGCCTGGATTGGGCCAAGCTGAGGCATATCAAGGCTCGGCTGCAATTTAGAAGCAGAGGCCTGTATGTGGCCAACCTTGGTGCAGCCTGTACATGGGTGGCTTGAGCTCAGCCCACTTGGAACATGTTAGGCCTGAGCCTGGCCATTTAGTCAATAGGGCTGTGCCGGGTCAGGGTTTCTACCACTTTTTCCAGCAAATAAATTACAAAACTACAAGCACTACCTCTTCTCACTTTGGGTCAACCAGGATTTGGGCTTTTTATCACAATCTGCTTGTTCCAATATGAAATGGCCCAAATTATAGATCTGTAGCCCGACTTGAATACAAAACCTAATGTCCAGACCTGTCCCTTGGCCTGGCCCATGAGCACCCCCGTGTTTGAGCTGCTTGGATGTCATATTTGGCCACCATTGATTGATTACAAGGCCTGGACACTATTTCTGTTCACTAGGCATCAGAAGATTGACCCTAATTTTTTTAACCTTCTGGATCTAGGCCCCAGTCTTGGTGTTTTGCGTGCAGGCATTATATAATGTAATCCCTCTGTGACTGAATAAAAAATGGGCACATGGAGCATTCTTTCAAGCATCAAAATATGGAAGAGCAGCGAGGGTTAGGAATACTTTTTTTTTTTTTGATAAAAAAGGATAGGAATTCTTGAAATCAAACCAAGTCACTATCTGTGACGATTACTCACACAGTTGGGACCTGCCAAAAAAAAAAAAAAAAAATACAATGGTTATCTGTTGCAAGATGCCCACTGCAAGTCGTTCTCTATTCTTGCAAATTACTTTGTAGTGCAGATGAGTGAGCTCTATAAATGAAGCCCAGGGGTAAAAAAACAAGGACAACTGAGACCCGGTCGCCCCTGATTTTAAAGTCTAAAACACTGATGTGATCCAAACAAAGTAACCATCGTACTACAAGCCACTGGTGATCCAGACACCAGTTTAAGTATCTTTCAAGCATCTAGTTATTCAGAATCCACTGTTTTTTTTTAGTACCATTTACATGTTCACTATGAGGAAGTATCATTATCCATTGGCCCATTTTCTTCTCATTTCAGCATAATTAGAAAGTGTAATAAAGTCTCAAGAGAAAGAAACTGGTAGGCTAAAGAAGATGTGGATGGAAGTAATAACAATATTTGAAGAAGTACAACCTGCAACAATATTTGAAAAAGTAAAACCTCTTTGATGATGTAACTCGGGATAGATGTGAATGGAGAAACTAAATCCGAGTATTTAACTCGGGATAGATAGGAATAGAGAAACTAAATCAATGATTGTAAAACCAATTTATTCACCATTACTTCATTTAACTACTAACAAGCAGATATTTTTATAAATGCTTAGTCTACAACCTCCCTTGAAAGCATAAACCCCACCAAAATGGCACAAGTCCAAGAAATGGTTCCTGACTCATGTAGTAAAGACTATTCCAAAACCCAAATATCATGAAATCCAAAATAATATGAATTTATGTCATCTCTCTTTCTTCCTAAGTTGACATTTACGGAGTGTAATTAACAGTGGCCACTATTAAAAAACATGAGACTATCACTTATTATAGCACATGACAACTGAACTAGACGAAACAAAATCACTTTGATCAGATCTGATATCGGCTCAATCTGCAACTAAGTCCATCCCAGTCCAGAGTTTTATCTCAATAAAGAGAAAACTTCAATATTTCACTCTTATTAAAAATATCCTAATTTCAAAATTCTGTAGCACAAGCATATTGAAAGTACAACTGTTAATTTGTAACCATGGACCAACTGAATGAAAATGCATTAAAAAATCATTAGAATACTATCATGTATGCACTCTTTGCATCCGGAGAAATGCAGTAAAATTCTTGAGTCACATCCGTGTCAGTATCTGTATCCACCGCGTCAGTATCTGTATCCACAACATCTTTTAACTGGGTTTTACAGATTCTGCTACATCTGTAACTGGGTTTCCCAGACAGGAGGAAGATCCATTCAGCGCCAAAAAATTTGACAGAAGCAAAATGAAGGTCAGACTGATGACTTTCTGTCAATAAATTAGTCATTCACCTTTTATCCTGTATGCCTTCATGTCTAGATCAAAAGTGTCCGCATTATATTTAATGCCGGCAGAAGCTTTCTATGATGAGATACTGCAGTTTCTTGAACAATATGTAACCATATCTATATTCATTTCAGGCAGGGAATTCGATTTTATTGTTTGACTTCTTCACTTGACCATTGCGCACACCAACCAAACAAAAAAATCCTGAGCCCGCCATGAATATATGAACCCAACCCTTCATTCCCTGGATATTTCTGTATTTAATTCTAAACCGTACTCACAGACAATTGCCACTGGATTTTTAACTTAAAATCTAAGGCACCTTGTTGGGCATCAAGATCTCCCAGCTTCTTTGCATATGAGGCGGCAAAGGAGCAACTAGTGTGAGTGTTTCCAGATTTGAAAAATTAGGATCCGTCGATGACTGCAGTTGCTGTAAAGCTAATGACACATTTGGTAAGACCATTTCCCCGCAATGAAGATGTAAATGAGGCTTTTTTTCTGTGATACTGCCGCCCTCCAACTTAAGGCCAAAGGAAGGCTTCAGTTTCGGGATCTTTTCATTTTCTATCTCAGGCATTGACCAAGTTATAGGTTTCCATTTCCGATGATATTGCCAACCATACTTGTAGTCTCCGACAATTGGTGTCCCCAAGGCTTCCGCACAATGGACTCGAAGCTTTCACATTAGAAAATAAAATTTGTCATAGCTAAGAAAATTTAGAACTGAGAAGCATTTAAATGCATATCAAGTTAATATCGTTGGAAATCTCCTACCTGATGCTTTCTACCAGTAAGCGGACGGAGCTGTAGCCATGTGTAACCTGCAGAATATGCATGTGAGCATTACCAATGGTATATAAATGCAAGTGAACTGTGAAGAATTATTATTACTTTTTTTTCCTATGTTAATAAGTGCGAATGAATTATTATTTGCAACTAGCAATGCAGAGTTAAAAAAAAGTTATTACCAAAAATGCTCAGGTGCAATGGTTAGGCATGTCTGCCTCCATAGAGTTATAGGGTTCGAGGGTTTCCTCTTTTACATTGTGTAAGGCGACTCCAGAAGCATTTTTCAAGTGGGCCTAACCAATGATGCTTTCAGGTTCGCTCGGAGAGAATAATTTGGAGGCAGAGAAGACCTTTGCAGACAGCATCTCACTAAGATATTGTAGTATTCTCCTATTATCACTCAGTTTATTCTCTTTGATCTCAAAAAGGTATTTTTTCTTAAAAAAAGATCACAGCAGGAAAGTTCGGCTGTTCATGGATTTTTATCTTAAGACTAGTCACTAAACGCCTTTGACAAATAGAACATGCAGCAGCGATTTTGAAGTGTAAGGAAGAAGATTCAGGGTGTGCAGTACAATTTACTCATTTCTTAGAAAGCTTCTGCATCTAAAAAATCTCTCTGGTGGCCCTCAGAATGTTCAATTGGCCACCTGCAATGGGTTGACTCGTATATGGTAATGGCAGAGCTGCAATTGCTACAGATTGAAAGGTAGATGTATTTCTCAGTGTGAAACAACTTTTATCTGCTGAAAAGGTGAATCTTCACCTTTTATATAAAGCAATTTCGTTGAAGTTGACAAAGCCTTCCACTAGGAACCCAAACTTCCATTGGGATGTCACCCCAACAGTAGTTGACAGTGAGAGTAGGTTAAATTGAGCTCTCCTCTCAAGAATGAAACTGGACAGCAGACTGATGACTTGAGACAAAAGGAATAAGTGACGACACTGGGTTTGGATTAGATTTTGTTCCAGTTTGCATTAGACATTTCCTTGTGGTGACACTTCGAATCTTCCCCTATTTTGTTTGAAGATTGGTCTCTCATATGAGTTTGTCCTCAAAAGCGTCTCCTAGGAGAGAGGATTTTTGAAAGATGGTCATCTCAAAGTCGTATAAGAAAGAACAATTTGTGAAAAGGAAAGCGATTTTGAACATATATAAGGAATGAAAGAAGAGAATAAATGTTATGGATACATAACAATTAGTAGTCAAGTGATGCAGGCCCTAGGCTTAGGGCTTGCGTGGATGTGCCGAAACATGTGTATGTAGTCATTGACTCCGCAGAGATGATAAACGAGGATGCACCTCAAGGGATAAAAACCCACACAATATTATGAATCAACTCTATTAACCAAAGTCTGAGATTTCCATCTCTACAATGCAATATGTATAATAAAATAAAACTTAGTCTCTAAGACTCCTTACCAATCTAGGAAAGAAAGATTTAGAAACTATTCTAATTATAACTCTTTTAAGTAAAATTATAAACTAATAACAAGTAATTATGCAAATAAATACTAATTTCTAAACTATTTTGGGTGGTCCCATACGTGGGCTCATCCGTTTTACACCATCAAGGGTTTGAAACTTCTAATGAGAGGCTAGAGAAGAAAGGAGAACATATCATTATCATCGAAGCCTTGTCCTAACAACGTTGGGATCAATTATATGAATTTTGTTTCTCTATTTGAGTCTACCCTGGGCCAAATCTTTAGATAGGTTGCACTTTTTTAGATCTATGCTTAGTACTTCCATCCATGTCCTCTTTGGCCTACCACTTTTTGTTAAGGTTAACATTAAAAAAAAAAAGAGGAGAATGTATATAGAATCGGATCTAAAATGTTGTACTTCTACCTCAATTGATGAAAGATGATTATGTTTTCAGTTAAGGGGATAGTAAAATTTTGAGGAGAGGATCATTCAAAAAAAAAAAAAAAAGAAAAAAGAAAAAGAAAAGAAAAGAAAAAAAATAAGGAATTTTGAGGAATGAATAAGCAAATGTTCAACTGACCAAAATCTGAGGATTCAATCACTTCATACTCTGTTATGGCATGCTGAAATGTTGTGACTTTGGAATCATTAGCAATCATAATTCGCTCAGATTTTCCATTGTCCATAACCACCTGAAATGACAAAAACTGTACATTACAATCTCAAGATTGCCTAAGTTCGATAACAAGACATGCTTCAAACACAGAGTTTGATCTTATGAGTATACAGAACAATCCAACAAGAAATGAAGCGTGACAAAATGAACTATTTAGATATAGGGCTGCCTACATTTTCATTTAATTGGCAGTTGATAAACTACAAGGACAACAAAAGATATCAAAGGTATCATGAAGTGATAGCTCCAACAATTTCCCTTGAATCTTTATATTTTATCATTTTGCTTAAGACCATTAACTTCAAAAATAAATTATTTAAGATCATTTTTGGTACAGTAAAGATCAGCAGTTCTACAGAGCACCAGTAATTTTTATTTTCCATGTTGATTGTGATGAACCAATGCAAAAAGGGTCGTCTCTAAACACCCACACGTTAGTTTGGATCAATGCGGCCCAAGTTTTATTTTGGAACAACTGTTGCAGCTGCTCTCCATCTTTCAGGTTAGGAATTTTCACACTATCATGAGCTAGAAAATGTGTTGTGATGCCTCACCAAGTTTTGAGCGCCAAGGCTCTGTTCTGACCAGTAAACATCCCAACCGACATTCTTGCGCTTGTGCACGAGGAATCTCTCTGAAAAACCAGCTGCTAAAGTCAAAAGCTCACTGCTGACATGGATTCAGGCCATATAGGAGTGCGAATGAGCTGAGCTGAGCTAAGGTTGGCCAAGCTCGAGCTTTAGCTCAAGTGCCTGATAGGCTGGTACACAGCTTGAGCCTGGCTCATGCTCATCGAGCTCGATTATAAATGATCAAAGCTCAAGCATGGGCTTGGGATCTGCTCATCACCCCTATATTTTTCTTATATTTTTAAGTACACTGACAAGCCAAGCTTGGGCTCAAAACTGCTCTTGGGTTCATATCAAACGTAAACTTAATCAAGCCGCGCGTGAGCCGAGTTGTTAATCAACTTGAGCTCGAGCCAAGCCAAAGTGAGCATTCCCTAACTTAAAAGCTGGCTCAGCTCATTGACAAATGACAACCCTACATTTAAGGGTCTTTTTGATATCCTATCCAGGGATGATGTCTTCTTGGTCATTGTACATGTTGTTAAATATCCTTTTACTTTCTCAGGGGTGCTACCCATGGCATTGGGGAATATGTGCTGCCGTCTATTTTGTATAACCCCTACGGCCTCCTTCTGTAATATGGATTGGTTAGCTAATATACCCTAGATCTTCTATAAAAAAAAAATAATAATAAAAAAGAAGGAAATTAGTATCAACAAAATGTTTTAGAAGCAGCAACTCCTCACCGCTTCATTAGTAGGATTAACCAAGGATGAAAATAGCGGTTACGGCGGGCGTAGCGGCCCGCCGCCAAAATGATACGTAGCGGGCGATACATAGCGGTATTGGCGTAGCGGTGTGATTTAAAAAAGTCTTCAAAAAAATCCGAAAAAATCTCAGAAAATCCAGAATATTGGAAAATGATGGAATATATATTTGTTTTTGCAAAAGTAACTAGTATATGAGTATGTAGCGGTCCCCTCATTGCATGAGGTCCTGTATCGCTGTATCAATAGAAAAGAATGGGAACAATCAATGTTTTTCATATAGATTTATGTTGTTTAGTTATGTCAACTTAAATACTAACTTAAAGCTTAAAAAAATGTTATAAACAAATTTCATCAAGATTCATTCAAGAATGAAAGACAAACTATGTTCAAACTTCAAAGAAAAACGATATACTAATTTACTTAAAGAGCAAAGACTTTGTAATGGAGGAATACCTTGCTGATAGCTCTAATACCAAAGGAATTGATCTATGGGAAACATAGATTTAACATTTAGGGACCATTTTCAACCCATTTGATTGAGTTTACTTTTATAAAAAAATATTTTTTTAAAAAATACAAACATTTGAAAATAAAAAATATGAAAAAATTAGAAAAACACAAAAAATGTGGGATTGATCTATGGGACACATAGATCTAACATTTTGGAACCATTTTCAACCCATTTGATTGAGTTTACTTTTATAAAAAAAATATTTTTTAAAAAAATATAAAAATCTGAAAATAAAAAATATGAAAAAATTAGAAGAACACAAAACTATGTGGGATTGATCTATGAGAAACATAGATCTAACATTTAGGAATCATTTTCAACTCATTTTATTGGTTTTCCATGAATAAAATAGATTTCTTTTTTCAAATAATAAAATAATCCGAAAATAAAATTCAAAATAAAAAAAATTAAGAAAGTGATAAAAAAAAAAGAGGGGCTTGATCAAAGTGGAACATGGATTTAACAATAACAACTCATTTTCAAGTGATTCATGGAATAAAAGAGAGAAATATACTCAAAGTAGAAAAAAATAAGCCTCAAAACTCACATTTCTCTTAGTTTGATGCTTGAATCTTGAATACTACCTTGATGTTTTGATGTTCTTGATGTTTTTAGTTATGATTCTAGTTTTTTTTGAGAGGATTTGAAAAATGGAGGCAGGGAAAGGGGTTTGGAGCAATGAAAAGTAGAGAAGAAAAGGAGTAAAGATGAAAAAAATGAGTAAAAAATGTTGACGGGTGGGGTTTTTAACTCCACCCTCTACGTAGCGGCCGTTATGGTTTGTAGTGGTCCGTAGCGGCCGCGTAGCGGCCGCTACATTTGTGAAAACCGCTATTTTCAAAATAGCGTAGTGCCCATGGGCGCTACGGCCGATATTTACATCCATGGGATCAACATTTTGATTAAGAATAGGAAATGGTTCTAGTTGGGACAAGGTTTTGATGAGGAATAGGAAATGGGCCCTTTAGGAGGGATTTCTTTCATAGAGGAGCATAATCATAGCAGGATAAACAGAGATGTTTAAATAGAAGAGACCATATTCTATAAAGCATAAATAGTTTTCCACCTTTTACCATATGAAAATGATTCTAAGATTTGAGAGAAAATTGGGTGGTCACTTGTTGATCTTCACACATCACCCCATTACAAAACCACTTTCCTAAGAAATCATTTCCTCTCCCTTAAAACACCAAGTGTGCCCCCAAAAAAGGACTGACGCTTAGTCTACTACCAAGGGCTGGTTTCAATACATACAAAACAAGTGGAAGAACTCAGTTTATGAAAAAGAGTTCAAGCATTACAATATCCCTGGTTACATGCAAAGAGAAATACCATGCAACTTGATTGCAGCAAAAACCTAGTTGCTTGAATACCCTCTCGAAAGCCAAGAACTCATTAGGAAGGTCAAAAACTTTTCTGATCAGATCTACTGGGGATCCAAATAACAATACTCTACTTACCCGTTACTCTTGGTGCATGTAACCAAGTTGCATGCAATCAAATTCACTTAGCAACCAGAGTTAAAGCAATCCTAATGACCCAAGGAAATGTTTTCATGAGACACCATCCCTTTAAGATAGTACCAAAGTCGACACCACTACAAACTCTGGATGAACTCAACACTCCCGCAAATATTTGCTCAGTTTTTACTCCAATAAAGAGCTTCCTAAACTCAGATATGGTATCTGGTATGCTGTAGTTTGGAACATAATATCTTCAAGTAAATTTATAGAACTCTAGAAGGTTCGTTTGGCATTAAGTGTATGCAAACATGTTTCTTTGATGACCACAATCCATTTTGCTCCAGGAAAATGGGGCCTTCTACATATGACAGATGATGTCACAACAACTCCTAAAAGGAAAACCCACCTCTAATATGAAAGAAAGCAGTTGACAATCTGTATATGCTTCAATTAAGTCCACAACCACTAAGGTTGCATCCTTGGTGATTCCTAATGTCAACGTAAAACTATGCCAGCCTCCACAGTCTCACTCTCAAGTCTCAACAAATCTGTAGATTTACAAACTGCAGTTTTGACCTATAACCTACAAATGTTTCGTAAGATATTATCACATGGTTTGCCTGAAAATATCAACATTTCCGCACCTTTAAGCATGAGAATGGAAAATATGCACCATCGGTGTCAATTTTAGCATTGCAAGGAATAAATCCAAGGGGAACCAAAAATGCAACATTTGATGGCAGGTTAGAATTAACTACACCATCTATAGAAAAAGACACTAATCAGGTCCATTACATACAATGAAAGCATTTGATTGGTAGAGAGACAAAGTTCATAATCCAAGCTAAGAAATGAAATAATTAATAAGATAGCTTGCAAATATATAAGTATAAACTTTTCTAATTATTAAAGGGCAAAAAGGAAAGGTAAAGGAAAAGTGCAAACTTTCAAGAATAAATAACCTTTGCCAATGGAGCAGATATTAATCCCTTGGTACGTCTAGGAGTTCCTATGACTAGTGCCCAGTATTTCCATTGCAAGATTCTTTCAGCATTATCAATTTGCTAGAGCATGAGAATGAAAGCAATGGAAAAAAGATGGCTTTAAACTTTATAAGATATAGAGTAAAGTAAAAGTCCTTAAATAGTCAAATATACTTTAGCTTATGTCAAAATGTAAAGGTGAGATTATTTACTGACACTGGATGATGCTCCAAAAGTTTTCTCACGGAAGATGGAATGCAAAACCGTTGCACTGGTTTGTGTCCTTCCCATCACTAAAACACCGCTACAGTCCCTATCAAGCCTGTGTACCTAAAATATCCAAGATGTTCATGTCACGTCAAAATCCAACTTCAATAGTAAGCTCTCACACTGTAGTTTGATGCGAAGAGCTTGACCAAGCCTACACAGATATGCCCAAGCATGATGGGTCTCTCCGGAATCCATATTGATCAGTGGATCTCACCTACTGAAGCATGTTCAAATTGTAGCCGTGCATGCTAAGCTGGGGTCTGCATGCATATAGGCCCAGCAAAAGTAGAGACGCTAGTACGTAGAAAACATAATAAGAAATGTGAACTTGAGAAATATAAAGAACACATTTGAATTCATCTTAAGAGTTATAAAGCCAAGGGGTAAGGCCATTGCAGAAGAATAGCTAGAAAATCTAGACTGCATAACCACAAAATCAAGATTCTAACTTGCATTCGAGAAAATAAAGACGGTAGCATTACTAGCTAAGTTGGTGGTTTATGATGCTTGTTTCATGGTGGCCTAACATGGATACACTTCATCAAGCCTAAGAAACACAGGCACTTCTAAGAAAATAACGTATCCATGTCGGATACCGACACTCCTCGGACACTCTTGAACATGTGTCCGATACTGTTTTAGATGTGTCCATAATTAAGAACTAAAATTCTTAATTTCGGATACTTGTCTGATACTCTTTCTGCGACGTGTCTCACAATTCCTAACCTGTGTTTATAATTAAAAAATAAACATGTGGTTGATATTTCTTGGACACCTTGTTAACATGTGTCTATTAAAACTTGTAAACTTGATATATGACAATTTTATACCATGGAAAAATGTATGATTGTAAATATTAATCATATCACAAGCAAAAGACAAATAAATCTTTCACTAAAGAATAGGCCTCATGATTGGCTTCTTTTTGCTTTTTATTTTTTAGGAAGGAGGGGAAAGAGATGATCTCCCCTTTTCTTTGTATGTGTTTTATAGAACTATGGGTATTTCATGTTTAATGATTATGAATTATGTTTTAGTGTTGTATTGATATTTGATAATTTGATATGTTAGTTAGTTAGTCCTTGAATTTTTATTTTTTGATTGTTAAATTGATTAAAAAGTAGAAATGATATATTTTTTATATATGATTATATATAAAAATTAATATATATTATTTACGCGTCCCCCGACGTGTCCATATCCTACTTTTTTGAGAAATGCCATGTTGGTGTGTCCGTGTTGTATCGTATCTATGTCCCGTGTCCGTATCCATGCTTCTTTGCACCAAGCTATTAAAATTCATAATTAATGATCTATAGTAGAAGTTTTCTATCAGTTGCCAACAACTCCACCAAAATTATCCTAGTCCGTAATATGCATAAATTGGCCATTTCAAGACTTCACCACTCGACAACAAAGTTAGAACCTTGAAGGGCAGTGAATGTAGAAACTTAACACTTGGAAAGATGAGATGTCTTGCTTAGCAAAGCATCCACATCATGCAGACTCTCCATAAACCTAAGCACGCAGCACCTTGGTTATAAAATAGCCACGATGCCCAGATGACAGAAGATATCGCAGGGCTGTGGAATTTGTATGCTTCAAAATAAGCCCTTTCCCCCCTTCCAAAATAAGCTTAAAACTAATGTCAAGACTACCGCACAAAATCGAAGCTTCATGAAAACCAGAGATTTATAAGATAACATTAGTTTTAAATGAAATCCGATATCGGTGGAAAAAGAATAAAACTGCATGAATTTAGATGATTATACGTCACTCATATTTCTGAAAGCAGAACCATATGTATTCTCAAACTCACCAGCCGAGGGTTCTCAGAACAGTCATATCTCAGGGATGCTGCAGCCAACTCATCTAAACTTTTGGTGATGCCGATACCACCCTGTTTAAGAATAAGAACAGAGAAGTAAATGTAACACACAGAATAGGAATTAATTGTATCGTAGGGACTTGAGTGTGTACAGTTTGTCCATAATTCTATAACCAAAACTTATGATCAGCACAGGGTCAAAAGTGGATAAAACTACATCAAAATTATCCAGATTGAATATCTATCCATCCGACATTTGCTCCTTTCCTTGTGAATGTGGACCACTGGGATATTTCTTTCTTGATCTTCTACTTGCAGGTCACTGGGGTGGCTTTAGAAACCTTGGGGGAGATAAGTTTTGGAGCATGATGGGTGCCATTTAGATCGATTGTCTAACTAACCGAAAAGTAAATGATACTTATAGGCCTGGAGATATTATGAAAATCCTTGATCTAGAATCACATAAGTCTTCTATAAAGAAAAAGTCAGTAATTGAGTAATGAAACCAAATATGAATCTCAGGCATACCTGAACGGGCATGCCGGGAGGTTTATTCACAGCAATGATGGCAGGATCCTGAATTTCAATATGAATGCATATGAATAAAATGACAGAGACAACGCGAAGAATGAAATAAAGAGCCGCAGTTTGAGACCTTGTACAATTCAAGGCTATGCATGTAATTTATTTCGTCCTCATTACAGCACTGATCATTTTTCATGGAGGGGAACTCTTGCACAGAGGCCGGGAGAAGGATTCGATCTCCCAAATTCATTACACCTTTTGCTGACACCTTCCCAAATTTAAATGACAAGTTAAAGAAGCAACTACGAGGTGTTGTTAAAGTAAAAGAAGAGTAAAATGAATTGGCACTCAGCCATCGTGTTAAACATTTTAATCATTAGCAGTAAAGGTGAATTGGGTTGTTACCCTTGTAATTTTATTCTGCTGGCCTTGGATTTCTAGACAAGAAGCAGCAGCGCGGCTTGCGACTTCTCTTCGGACCTGCCACAGAGCATACTATTATGAGGCAGCAATCCTGATCAGAAGAGACTGAATACAAAGGAACTCATCTGGGTGAGGTGGGATCATCGTGCCTGTCTCAAGCGGAAGAGCTTCTGCACGAGCGATCTGGGCAAGTGGGGGCAGCATTGGAGAACCCATTTCAGCGCCGTACTACTGGTATCACTCGCAAGGCCTCGGCCAGATATGGCTTTCCCCACGGATGAAGGGTGCGGAGAAGAAGAGTAAGGGGGTAATTTCAGCCACTGCCCCTCCCTCTTCCTCTCTCTTTCTACTGCTGCTGCTTCTTCTTCTTCTTCTTCTTCTTCTACTTCTTTCAAGGAAGTGGCAGTAGAGTAATTATAGGAACAAGAAAGCCCCTTTACGGAGAAGAAGATGGGGACATGGTCTTCTACTGCTGCTGTGGACGTTGCCGACGAAAACAGCGAAGATCGCCGAAACAGAAGTCGGACGCTTTCCGCCGTTTTCATTTTAGCATCCCTCCGCAGCACTCACCACCATTCGCCAGAGATGTCTGGTGTCGTCCATTTTGATTTCTAGGGGTTCTTTTAGGTTTTCAGGCGGCTCATAAGTCTGAGCCAGCCCTGTTTGGTCCGGGTTCGGTCTTGGATTCTAGTTTTCGGGCTGAGCCCAGACTTTAATTTGCGGCCATTTAATAGTTGCGCTTAGGGGTGTTCATGGGCTTGTAGCCTGATTATCAATTCTGTGGACATTTGAACAATTTTTTGGACTAATTAAATTAAATTACATGCATTTCTTAGACAGGCTGGGCTAGGCTGGGCTGAGCTTTAGGCTTTTATCTGTCAATCCCAAAGTGCAATGGGCTCGGCCCATGAGCGTACCAACTTGGTCTGGGTTTGAATTAAGCCATAGAAATCCCATTCTCTAAATCTTAGAGATTTATTAAAACTCAGGCCTCATTGGATAACAACTTTTTCAAGTTCTTGATTAGAGAATGGTTAGTTATTAGATTAATCAATTACAAAATAAACTACTTCATTTTTGCTTACTTTGTGTCATCAGATCCACCAACTCAGGCCTCATTGGATAACAACTTTTTCAAGTTCTTGATTAGAGAATGGTTAGTTATTAGATTAATCAATTACAAAATAAACTACTTCATTTTCGCTTACTTTGTGTCATCAGATCCACCAATGCAGCCTACCTTAAAGATTGGAACTCCTCAAATTCACTTTCGGACATTATCTACCATTAAGACAATTTCACTCTAATTAGTCTTTTGCCAAGTCGTAAGATTAATCGGACCTTTAACATATGATTAAAATAAAAAAAATACAAATATATGCTTTATACATTATCAATTTGATGGCATGAATAACTTTTAATCGATTAAAACTTTCATTGGTGATATAACAAGGTGGGATACCATTATCACAGTCATCATGCTCAGCATCACCACCACAATCATCTCATCATCATCTGCACTACGACCATTGTCATTGTGATCATAATCATCCTATAACCACCACCACCACCACCACCATTATTATCGTTGCCACCACTACTGTCACCACCATCACCATGACCATCATCACTACCACTAGTACCATCTTCACCTCTTCACCATTGTCATGGTAGCTAGGGCACTCTCCTCTGTCAAAATCAGGAGTGAGGGATATTTTTTTTAAGCTTGTATTTTAAATTGTCAAAAGCTTTTCAAAAGGAGGAGTGGTAGGAGAAAGTATTCAATTTTTTTTTTAAAAAATAATATTTTGTTCTTACCTCTCTTAGATTGCATAACAAGCAAGAATTGTAAATGTAAACAAAAGAAAATACTTTCTCATTGCCCTTGTTTACCTAAACGGCCTCTTGTTTATCTTACAATATTTTTGTTTTCTTTTGGGTTTCATTAATACAATTCTTTTGAATATTAGCAAAAATAATAATAATAAAATAAAAAACATGTCTTAGAAGGTTTTTTTCTTTTTTTTCTGATGACCTAAGGTATTCCTCATCAGTCTAATCTTCAAACCTTTAGCTTTCAGTCTGAGAGTTATCCGATTCCGATGAGCAAGTTTAATTCTATATAAATCCTTTAACCTCTTAGAAGGTTGGCATCCCACTTGAATATATTGCACTTCCAAGAATTTTTCAATCAGATAAGATCACTTTCCAAATACACAAGAAAAGGAATGATTCAATCAAGAATAAATCGACAATATCCTGCTACATTAGAAAATACATCTTTATGTGGAATGTTCTTATTTACCAAAAAAGGAAAAGAAAAGATAATGCTCTTATCTTCTATCTTTTAATTTCGCATAATCTATTACCACGCCCAATCTCTAATTCCACGTCCAAAGTTAATACGATTGCAATCACTCATGAACAGTGTCAGTCTTCGCATGCCCTTCTCCCGGACTTGGACCAGACTGCTTGATTCCTCCCAAAGCATAGGCATTCGGGAATCCATGACCCTTGCCACTTGGGCTTGGCCCGGAGGTTTTGACAACTCTGAGAGATAAATCACTAGCAAAAACCTCATCTTCTCCAACTTCGCAACCGTGCTTAAATGCTTTTATAGATCTAGCTTGCACGGATATTACACAACCGAGAAGGAGAACGAGAAGAAGGGGTAGGAGCTTGAATCCTTTCTCCATTAGGTTTGTATGAAGGTATGCGTTGCTAAGGATTGTAGTGTGTATTTATAGTAGTAGGTGATGGGCGCATTTCATTTGACCGTGGAACCGAAGGGAGTGGAGTTCAAAGTTCAAAGGCATGTGCGTGAGAGATTGTTTCAAAATGCCGTCACCTCTATAGCTACGTACTCTCAAATTAAGAAAGCTTTGCATGAGGAATTGTCGTTGGAGATTTGTAAAGATGGCTCATGGAACTTGGAAGGGAAAAATATAGCATCACGTGTTGAAAAGAAGACACAAATGATGGAATGTTGGTTATGGAATCCGCCTACTGCTTGACTGACGAATAGATATGAATCCACAAACGTAGTTCACTTGCCAAGCTTGGGCCCAGGCCAGGAGCATAATCCACTGCAACTCAAGTTTTCATGCATTTCTGTGATATATGGGGCCATGATGGTGGTGGGTCATCTGGGTTGTGCACAAAAATTGTGGCGCCAGCCCGATTGTCATGGGGGCCACACCAGATCAAGCCTAGTGGTGTACCGCGGATGACCTTCCAACAGGTGTTGATCTGGTAGAGTCAAGATAAGACTAGATAAGGATCGAACTTTATAGTGAATTATGATTTTTTTTTTTTTTTTTGGCTGTTAAGGTAGTGGCTCAGTTGGTTTAAACTTTTAATTTACTTTCGAAGGTCACAAATTTAACTTATGTGAATCTCATTTTAAAAGTGGATCTAAGTAGTGGTGAATACAAATCTTACCAGTATATTTTTTAGTGAATGACTTGAGTGCTTGTGGGGCCGACCTTATAGCATGGCAATAGTAGTGGTTTTAAAGATTTAAAAAGTCACCTTCCCCAAAGCTGATTAAATAATTATAATTATTGATTATATATTGGTTTATTAATAATAATAATATTATCAAGAAATTTTTTCATAAAAAAATTTCTTTGTAAAAAATTTCTTTGTGACGTGGGTGAGAAAATGCACTCATGCATCAAGTGAACTACTACTTTGAAAGCTTCAAACTTATCAAAATTCTAGCCTTTACATAAAGTAGATGAGAGCCACAAAATTATTTTTTTAAAAATTTTCATTGGTGGTGTTGTTTTCAATGGCCAGATGGACCATGAAATGGGCTAAGGCTACAGAAGGACCACCATTAGCCTTTTTTGTTCACAGTCGGTGCAATGTAAGGCCGGCAGCCGAAATTTGATCCTCATCTGTGAGGGATGAGACGTCTGGGATTGGCGACGAAATGTTTCGTCGCCTATGTTATTCTTTTTCGTAGCTAAAAAGTCCCCAGCTCCATTGCGCACAGAAATTTGGCGACGGAAAGTTAGGTGTTACGCGACGAATTAGCGACGAAATCTGGTTGTCGCCAAATTGGCGACGACATTAAAATTTCGTCGCTAAGTAGCGACGCAATTAAGATTTTGTAGCCAAACAGGATTGTCGACGAATCTATGGCGGGGACATTGGCGACGAATATTTTTCGTCGCCTATAATAAAGGTGACGAAATTTGGAATTTAGACGACAAAAGTTTTCGTCGCCTAAGACAATCCCTGTTGTAAAGCCATGGTCAAATGAGTGGGCCTATACAATTTTAATGAGTCCTAAAATTTTGCAGGTGCTAATCCATGAGACGTTAATTAGTGTGAAGTGTTCACGTTGACCATGGGAGAAGAAGGTAGGCTTCATAGCTTTCTATTTTTTTATTTTTTATTTTATTTTATTTTTAAGATATGCTTCATTGCTTGGATTATTTTAATGTAGTAATGGTATGGCCATTTCTAAAAAGTTGCATACTCTTCATTATTCTTTAACAAAAGTTTGTTACTCACTGGAGCAATTTTTTTACCCTTTTGAGTAGACTCACAGTATTTTACTATTATTTATTTATATTACCAATTGCAAAAAAATAAAAAATAATAAAAAATAAAAAATTTTTGCATTTAAATAGATATAAAGTTCTTAAGTACATCAAAATTCAAACACCAAACATTGTTTATCAAAAGTCATATACATTACAAACATCAAAATTCGAGCACCTAACATTTTTTTTTATCAAAAGTCATATATATCACAATTCTAAAAGAAAGTATTTACAATTGCCCTCAATGGTTATTCATATTATAAAAGCATTGCCCTTGGATAACATGGGGTTCTTGAAGATATTATAAGAAATGTTTGTGATGAAGACATCATCAGCGACGATGTTAGTGCTTGTGGGCACCGTGGATGAGGGATTTGTGGAGGGAATTGATGTAAGTGAGCTCCGGAGTTCCTTTGAGCAGAAGGTCTTGGTCTTTCTATCTTAGAGTATGGATAAAGGATTTGAGATTTTTGGTCACTGTGGCATGTTTGTTAAACAGAGGTCTGTCTCCTGGAATCAAGATATCCTTAGGGAGGATTTTTTAGGAGAGTTCTAGGTTTGATAAATGGAGAGGATTCATACCATTGTGGATTTGTGATCCAATGATTGTATTTCTTTTTTGACAAATTTCTCAAAATCCATGAAAAAGCTCATCTATCACCCCATAGCCACATCTAGAGAATTTGAACGGTTTGGATTGTGCAACAAGGTCTCATAGGAGTTTAAAAAAATAATATTTTAGGTCCAGCCTTGAGTAATGATGGGGTTATGGGCCAGCGTCCCATTGCAAATCATTTTCTAAATTCTAAGTGGGGACATTACTCCCCATAAGGGATACATCCGCCCTGGGGGGAATAGTTAATTGTTAGCAAACCAAACTTCATCTGTTGTATGTAAAAGCCTAAATTGAATGTGGCTTATAGTAAATATTAGAGAAGATAGGTGTTTCTATGTAAATTTCTTTCTTATAAATGTTAAGTGTAAACTTGGTTTTTTCTTCTCATAATTCTATACATATGTAAATGCATAGGAGTTTGGTATGTTTAAGTTGGAAAGGCTTGCTGCTCAGTTGGTTGGCAACTCCGTAGCCCACCTAGTTGCTTAGAGATCAATTTTTGGGTAGGCCACTTTTTTTATGTGTGTGGGCTTCTCTTTCCACTTGTGTAGGTTCTTCTTTCTACAGTATGATCTACTTCTTTTCACAGGTATGGGCTTTCTTGGGTCTCAATCACCTTGGCTGGGGTGATAAAAAAAACAAAAAAAAGATTCGTTGGGGTCCAAATTTGAGTAGGCTGATCTTATCCAACACTCTACTTGGGTAGACTCAAAGTGGGCACAAGAGTTTCGTCTGCGCTCATATTTGTTTTGAACATTCTTTCAATTTCATCATGCCCCAATTTGATTCTAATACATAACAAAAATTCTATGTATTAGGCATTTCTGATTACAGCACTAGTGTACTGAAATTCTTCTGTGGAGCTCTAGATAAGGGCTTATTTGATTGCAAAAACTCTAAGATTTCTTGTTTGGAAAAATTCTTACTTCTCTCGTTTCTTTCCCCTCAAGAGGAATTCCAAATACTCAACCCCACTCCAACATTAAAATGCTAAAATCATGAGAATTCAAAAGGCTAATTAAAGTGGCTTTTCAAGTGAGTTAGCATTTAAACTTCTAAGAATTTTATGAATCAAACAGGGCATTTGGAATGCTCAATGGATATAGTCTGAAATAAAGTTAGAAATTCCCAACACACATAATTATCAGTTAGAAATACCGGCAGCCAAAATGGCCCTAAAGACTCAGCCTTTGAAATGTCCTTTCATCCTTCAAAATTCTCTAGATTCCCGCACGAGAGGCTGAGTTGTACAAATAGAACTTGGAGAAGTCATGAATCCTGCCGCTTTAAAACCATTAGCAAGGCCCGTTTTATGGAGTGGATAGCATTTGAAGAATTATGAACTCTCCCTAATAAGAATTTTCTGAATTTTTGAAACTTACTATGAAAATTTTGTGTATTGAATAATGCATTGGCGATTTCTGTCAACAAGCCAACTTCGGTTTATAATTATTCCTCGTATTTCCTATTTGATCAGTGGAATTTAAAAATTCACCCTTCAAAATATCACTTTTGATCTTTTAAATTCTCTAAATACGAGCATCCTACATGGTGTAATTGAGAATTATAACTTTTTCTAAACATAAATTTTCTGAATTCTAGCAACTAAACACGTACTAAAGTGATGTTTAAAAAAGAATCTGACAAATAAATTATCCAAGGAAATTCAATCTCTTTGAGTGGGACTAGCATTTAGACAGCCGATGAAAGCCACCACTGTTCGATTACAAAATCAGTAAACTAATCATAGTCTTATAGATAATTAATCTATCTTTATTCTTAACTCCATTCAAAAGGCCCAATGGGCGTCACTCACACTGCAATCCGCACTTCCAGTCCTCCACATTTCTACTGCACAGCGGCTCCTTGAGCCCTACGTAGGTAAAGGAACTTGGTACAAAGACTGTCGCTCCTCTAATTTGACTGAATCAATTTAGAATCCACAGTAAGAGATGTGGGCCCCACTGTTCCCATCCCACGAACTTGAATGTATAGACTACCCCTATAAGAAATTGAAAGAAAGGGGCCCACCTCCAGTTAAGTTATCTTATATAACTAACCTCATTATCAGGTTACCAACTTAATTACAAATATATAAATGCTTGATCGAATTTCTGTCAATTTGCATGCATGACGTGACAAGAAGCTAGAGATAGATGACCACAAAAGGACAAGAAAGGTGTAATGGCTAATGTGGATTGGTCCCACCATAGGGTGGCAGAATTTAGACTAATCAGGTGTATGCCCTACCCACACTACTCTAAATGCGTGTACTTATGCGTGCGGTCAGTTGTGCATTGTATCCCCCCATCTTTTCAAGTGGTCTTTATTTGCGGCTTGAAGATAGTAGAGGCCTCTATGAGCAGCCATATTTGGACCATTAATAAGAATGCTTTTCAAACCAATTGGAGCTGCTCATTAGTCATTAGGTGAATCTACGCTGGGGTTATGTCTATTGAAAAGGCCACCTCTACAAACCATCATGGTGGGGCCAACAAATACCACAATCAAAACTTTGCCCCAAGTATGTTGGAATGCCACATAAATTTTATTCCTCTGTCCAACTTTCCCCGGGTCAAATCTTTAGATCGGTTGATATTTTTATATCTATTCTTATTGCCTAGTTATATTCATTTATTCTTTGACCCACCCACTTCCTTGATGGACTGTCACTCTCTATAATAGAACTCTTTCTTATCATACTCACATGCATTTAGTACAAACCATCTCAAGCACTGCTTTTTAAATTTATATATCACCTAATAATGCTACTCTTAAAATTGGCGAGGCATTTTTTTTAGGAGCACACTTTTGAAAGTTTAAATTGCACAAAACTAAGTGTCTCCTTTATGCTCTTAGGCTACCATCTAATTGATTATATTTAAAACATGTGATAGTAAGTTCAATTTTATTTTCTCAACATGATCAATCTAGCATTTAGTCAATTGGAATGAAGTTTGGCCAAGGCACATAAGTTAACTATTATGCATTTTTTTTGTAAGTAAGTCATATTGAAGAGCATCACAAATTTTTTGAGTGCTCGAGCCTCAAGAAGATCCAAATTCTATATAATTTGGAACCTCTGAATGTATTATTTTTCCCAATATAGAAAACAAGGTCGATTTGTGGGACTTTATCACCCCAAGATATTTTTTAAATTTTAGAAAACTTACTGTAAGCTTGTTTCTTTGTATGAATCGAGTAGATCAGAATTCATCATCAAATGAGCTCTAACAAAAGATCCTTAAAAAGGTGAGGATGAAGCATATATGGTGGAAATGACCATGATTTTCCAAGACTTTAAATTACTAGAATAATGGCTGAGTATTCATTTTCCATCTCCCTTTAACTTAAAGAAGAGATTTTTTATGGTCAATTTTTTTTTATATTCACACTTGCTTCTTCAATTTTAATCACTTTTAGTACTGTAAGTCTTACATTTTTTAGGACTTTAATTACATGAGACAAATTGGCACTAATAAGGTTCTTTCGTCAAGGATGGTCGATACCGCACACAAGATGAAAATATCTACCTTGTGTGTTTATCCTTAGGATTAAAGTCTAGTCCACACCGTAAAAAGTTCAATATGAGAAATGATCAAGTGCAACTTATTGCTGCTTGGATATTAATTTGTCCAGTTATGATTTTATATGATATACTTTTTAACATTAATTTCATGACTAGAACCATCCAATCACTTTTATATTGGTTGAACCAACTAGTTCTGCCTGTTTATTTTGGGGCTAGTCTTAAGATGGTACAATCATCAAAAGAAAAGATTATTTTATAATTTAAAATTTATATAAAAATCCTTCTTATCCAATCTTCCATTTTGCATAAAATGGTATTTAGTTAAAGTGGGCTATATAAGATGGTTTGGACTCTGTGGTTCAACTTGTTGCATGAAGAAGCTAAAACTTGCTATCGACAATCAACAACACAAACAAAACACAGAAATAAGATTCACATGGGATTTCCTCTTTTTTAATATTATTATTATTTATCTTTAAAGGTCTGCAATTTTCAGATTACATCATATTTATAATCGTTCTCGTTCTTTGTTTTTAAGCCCTAAGAAAGCTTGATTCAATTACTAAAACACCTTAGAACTCAAAATTTGATCTTTTGACTAATCTAATGGACTAATTAGATTAAAACCTTGAATACAATACATCAACTGGCACTACTTACACAGAGCGCGTCACCGGTGGCTGTGCTAGGCAGGGGACTTACAGTAACAACCTTCCCTCTCCAAACATCCTTTATTTGGGAGTACATTTCGGTCAAGCCAGTCCACTTTTAAAAGTAGTAAGTAAGCACTTAATTCTAATAATATGTTTCTTCGTTTACTTAATTTATGATATTTATTCACCTACCATGGGCGATGGAACCATATTCAGCCAAATCAGTCTTTCTTCCATTTTTCTTCCATTATTGTAAGGATTTTTTAAATGTTTTTAAAGCATATTTTCCCTATTAAAGTCAAGCATACATTTGGTAGTCTTAGCCATAAATAAAGAGAAAATTAGTACTGGCCGAGTTGTTAATGAAATAAAAAATTCAATTGACTCAGTAAAGGCATATGAGAAACATACTAGATTTCACAGCTTGCATAATTTATGGTGTATTTTTGTTGGACATCTCCATAAATTTCGTTTCTTTCTTTCTTTCTTTCTTTTTCTAGATTTCCATTTTTCTAGCAATGAAGAAAACAGGGAGAAAAACACATTTTCAGTAGAAATGGTCAAAATTCTAAGACCACACACTCAAGGTTTGAAATCCATTTTTTTTTAAACTTTTATGTGAAAATTTTTTTTTAAATTGAAAAAAGCAACAGAGGATCCAAACACTACATAATGATGATAGAGGGGCCCCGAATCCATGATAACATAGAATAACCTAATATCCCATGATAATACGAAACAATTTAACTTGAAATTCTTTATATATTCTGTGATATTGGGGGGAATGGGAGAAAACTTGTTAAAACATAAAAACAAAAAGGTATTAGAAACTCTGCTGTCATTATAAAGTATTTGGGCCCTCATCATTTTTCTCAACTTTAAGGGTTCCTTTTCATAAACAATCCCTTTATTCACAAAAAATTTGTATACAAAATATTCTTAAAACATGTTGATGAAAAAAATTAGTTTTTCGTAAAAAAAAAAGTGACAGGTTCTCTTCCACTATGTTTTGATTGAATTTTTTTTACTTGCCTTCAAAAACTGATTCACTTAAAAGTGAGAAATTCTCAAACCTCACTTGTATCCAAATTTATAAGTACATACCAGTGTTCAAGTTTTGGCTCGTTTACCCAAAAAGAAAGAAAAAAAAGAAGGATCTTCGGTGGACCTTGTGACTTTATTTTTAGAAGTAAGCCGGTAAGCTCTTTGTCTTCTCTAAGTACATCTAGAGGAAAATCATCACCAATTGTCATTTGATCATAATTATGGCTTTAGTTTGATTCTATCTCAACATTTGGTCTATCCCTTTTTTGGTGCAGCCTTCAAATGCTGCTAATAGTAAATCTAGTTTCCGATTTGTCTTTTGGCAGAGTGTCCGTTTGGTGGGTGCAAGATTTGTTGATGGGCCAAAAGTCTCTTCCTCCAAAGAAGCCAGACAAGCGATTGTTTTAGCCTCGAGTAGGGTTAAGAATCGTGTGGCTTCGGTAGAGTTCACATTTTTGTTTCATACTTTGGAAGTTGTGCGATCCATGTAAGAATCCTTTGATTGGACAATTAAACCCAACAAGACATCAAGGTTTTTGCTCTTCATCTTGAGTTAGTTAATTTCTTTTTTATTCCTAGCGGCTAAACTTAAGTACTTGTTCTGGGTTTTAGGGAATCGGGTCGTTTGCTTCTTCACTTAATCTCGACTGTACTTTCTAATTATATTTTTGATTTACAAGAAAATAAAAAAATTAGATTACTAAAATATCCAACCTTGACAAGGGAAGGTGGGTCCGTAACCCATAAAGCATAACCCATTTCCACCCCAATGGAGATGTATGGTAAAAGGAATAAATAATTATATATATTAAAGCTTAAAGAATGGAGGTTTTTGGACGGTGCCACATTAACACCCCTTTTTTTTTAGAGCGCCACGTTAGCTTCCTAAAATACTAAAATCTCTTCTCTTGTAATCTCTCTCCATCTCTCTTGTCTTTTAGGCAATTAGTATTTTTTAAACTTGGATCTCCTAAAATTCTCTTTTTATCTTCTAAAATTTACAATTGATTTTCCCTCTTAATAACTCCATCTTCCCTGATCCATCATTCTCCTTCCTCCCATCACTCATGTAGACATGATTTTCCAACAAAATTGGTTAAGAATTGAGATTGCAAGAATTTTATAAATATGTGTTAGATCATAGCCTAGAATTGTAAATGCAAGGCTTAGAAGTTCATTTCAAGGAAAAGATGGAGCAGGTATTAGACTCCTTAAATATGATAAATCAATTTCAATTGATTTGCAGTATCATTATTTTGGTTTTGTAGTATTTAAATAAATTAATAATACATAGTAGTTGCAATCAAATTACATTAAATCAGACAAATTCCACTGAATTTTCATTTTTAGATTGTGAAATAAAAATTAATACAACTGATGATTGTCCTAATCCTAATGATCTTTTATTGTAGGGGAAACATTACAGGTCCACCACTAATTTTTAAATTTTTTTGAACTTTTCAAAATTCTTATGATATATAAAATGTTATGAATTATATTGCCCGTGCTTGACACACGGCATTTTGCTAGTTGTATATATAACGGTGTTGGAAATAAGCTTGATATTCTCGATGATGGGCCAACATATGCCATTTGAATAGCTGGATCTGTGATCATATTCATATGGGCAGACATGAATAAAAATAGAGTATATTATTAAACAGTATTTATGCCGCCTCTATTAACACTTTTAAAATATTGATAGCAATAGTTATTCTAGGAAATTTAATATGAAATCAAAACCAATCCGTCACGAGTTCAAACTCCAAGGGCAATGATTTGATGATAAAATCTGTGTGGGACCAAAAGTGCATTGACATTCCACTTGAGCGAAAGTGTTAGGGGGTGGGCTCCACCTGAGAGAGTATTAAATTATTATTTCTCTCTCTCTCTCTCTCTCTCCCTCCCTCCCTCCCTCTGTCTCTCTCTTTTCAACTTAGTGTTTACTATTGTAAAATTAGGAGAAAAAGAACATGTAGCTTCTCTTATGCTCTACGCTCATGACTATTCCAGTGGGGCCCTAAAAAAGCTATTCTTAAACGATTTTGATATCCACCCTTGGTGCATGGCTTATGTATAAATGATGCACATTAGATAATCTTGTCAATCATATATATATATATATATATAAAAGTAATGCTCCTGTGTAAGTTTTCCTCACCATCTTACAATATAAGCCACTCTGTGGGGCCACCTGCTAGTCTATCCTAGTGAAACATCCAAACCTACCCTCTATTTACAGGGGTCCAACCAAGTTTCGACAGTTCCAAATGGAGTGGACTGTTGAATTGAGGATTAATTTTATTATTATATAAATATATAAAGCTGTTAAAATTGCGGACTACAGATAAATAGGTTAAAGGTATTAGATTGACTTTAAATTTGACATTTAGGTTGGCCCTCACTTGAACTTTTGATCCCACATTCCATGATTTGTGGGGTCCCAAGTGGGCTCCACTAGATGGCTTCCACTACAAGATGGTAAGGAATGTAAGAAGCATATATATATATATATATATATATATAATATGAGCAATCAACCATCTTTAAATCTATCTGCTTGAAGGCTATTGAAACATTAGGACATGAGCCATCTATAAAGGCCATTGCAGATGACCAAAGACATATTGCTCATGGAATTTGCAACAATAGGAAACCAAAATCGTTTTTGTATTTGTCGATGAAAAGTAAAATTTATTAAAATAGAAACAAAACAAGGCATCACAAGCAACAACTAACTATTGAGGAGTGAGCTTCACTCAATGGGGAATATTGAAAAGTATTTTTATTTCTTCTACTAACACCTTGAGATTTTGGTAGCAATGGTTAGTTGAGAAAATTAAATATAATATCAGAGCCAACTGGTCACGAGTTCAAATCCGAGGAAGAACATCTTGGCGTCGACTGGGTTTCACCTGAGAGAGATTATTGAGGAGTGAGCTCCACCAGATGGGAAATATTGAAAAGTATTTTAGCTGCCTCAACAAATAACTATTGAGGAGTGAGCTCCACTAAATGGGGAATATTTAAAAGCTCTAATACTATATTTTCCTTTGGTAACAATTGCTATTAAAACCTCAAGGTGTTAGAGATAACGGAAATACTTTTCAATATTTTCCATCGAGTGGAGTTCACTCTTCAACACTAATAACCAACATGGGTATAATAGGAAGCCCTTGTTTCGCAAAGATGCTTGCGAAAGAATTTGCTGCCCCTGCCCACATGTTGAAAGCTAATAGGAAGAGACAAACCTAGCACTTTGATCACTTTGAAGTATTCCAGGTTGATTGATAGATGAATTCATCCAATAAATAGCACTAGATGAATCACTCTCAATAATAACTCTTTGAAACGATCTTTGCAAATGAAAAAGGATAGTTTTCAGAATTACTAACACATTGGTTTCATTAGAATCTTTGGCACCCACATGCTTAAAAAAAATATAAAAATCACCTCCATTGGAAACAAAACTGAAATCTTTTTACACTTGTATGTGAAGAAAAAAAAAATCTTGCATTAATTCTTTCTATAAATGAAGAGTTATTGATATACATGCACCATTTGCACACCTAACAACTTTTGTGTTACAAGACTATAGACCACACAAGAAGAAAAGAAGAAGGGAAAGAGATAATCATATTAGAATGAGTTGTGTACAAAATAAGGGGTAGGAGAATTTTATTTATAAAATAAGATTCCTTCCTCTCCAAGCAACCTAATATGGTAGCACTCTAACCCTAAGTGCTGTCTTATCTCATGTGAGTCTTAATGTGGGCATCCACTTATGATAATACCCCTTATAACATTTTGGAATAAAAGACTTGATAATAGATACTTCATTTGCACACATAACAATTAATGCCCTTCTCCAGGGCTTGGACCCGAGTCCTTAATCCCTCCCAAAGCATATATTTCCATGAGTTTATGGCCCTTTCCAAGTGGGCTTGGGCCCGATGTTTTCAATGCTCCAACAGCCAATTCTTCTACAAAACCCACGACTTCACAATCAGAGTTACCTAGCTTCAATGGGTTCAAAGGACGAGCTTGAGCAGAGAGAAAGACAAAGCTCAGCAAGAGAGGAAGGACAAATAACAGTTGTAGAGCCCTGAAATCTCTAGCCATGCCTCAGAATATGGTTAGTTAGGTGAGTAAATAGAAAATATGGAATGTTATGTTGGTAAGGAGAAAGGTATTAACATGGGAGGTGTGCCTTCCTATTTATAGGCCGAGATGATAGGTAGATGGATGGTTTGACTGTTCAACTGATAGCGTTTCTTTCCTTCAATTTGTAGCCTCCCGTAGATTTCTCTTCGTATTAGGAACCAACGTGGGTTGATTCATGAGGTGTTCGAATAGAAAATTAGAGCAAGTAAGAAAAGTTTCGTGCATGGGAAGGAAAAAGGAAAAAATGAACGTGGCCGTTGAAACTAGCAACTGGCCACGTAATTTTGATTCTGTTTCTTTCTGATTCCACCAACCGCAAGGTTGCCGCGTATTAGGGACCAAAGACCGAATGACTTGGAGAAAGCTACTAGAATTTTGATTCTATGGGTTTGCCCCTCGGTCACTGTGAGTGAACATGGGTGACTATTTTTTTCACTTAAAAGGTAAATTGTTTTCGAAGAAACGAGAAGCAGATTAAGAAACTGAAGAATTGGCATAAAGTAGGGGCACTTGACAATTGGGCCAGAAAAGCCTTTGCTTTATGTTTTCAAAAAAATAAAGCCTCCAAAATAGTAAATTTCATCTTTTTTTTTTAAATCCAATAAAATAAAGTATCAAAAAAGTAATTGTAGCAACTTAAGGTTTCATAAAAGTAATAGAAGTAACTACCATATTTTCACATTTTAGAAAAAACAAGTGTTATCTTTTAATATTTCAAAAAAAGAATTAAAGACCATTTTTACATTGAGAAAATGTTGCCATTAAAAAAAAATCCTAAAATCACAACAAGCAAGAAATCATTTTCTGTTTTAAAAATCATTCAGTTTGCACATTTTTCTCTCTATATCTATGTTGCTTGAAATCCTTAGAAGACAATTTCAAATATAATCCTTTTTTTCATATTGAAGAATTTGCATCAAATTCAAAAGTAATTTACATTTATAATCTTTCTGGCTAACACTGATAAATTACTAAATTAGCTTTTATGGTTCTATGTTTTAAAAAAATTAATTACAATCTCATATTATATGTTTATTATATTCAGTGTTCGTTTTATTTGTAAATATTATTAGTTATGATTTATAAATATTAAATATGTCTACTAAAAAAATATTGATAATACTTGTAGCTGTTGCTTTTATAGAAAGAAGTTTTTCAAAATTAAAATTAATAAAATCCTAATTTAGATTAACAAGTAGATTAACCATACTATTAATTGAAAAAGATATATTAGCAAAATTTGAATATAAAAAATTAATTAGTAATATTGCATTACAAAAAATAAAAAATAAATTTTAAATAAAATATTATAATAATATTAAAAATAAAAAATACCTCATTTAGGATTGTAGTTCTATGCAGGAAAGAGTAATACAAGAAATGTAGTGGGTATAATTATAGATAAGGACTTAAAAGAGAAAATTGTGGGGGTAAAGAGGTTTGGTGATAGAATTATAGCAATTAAACTAGTACTAGAGAAAGACATAATTCATATCATTAGTGCATATGCTCCCCAAGTAGGACTAGAAGAAAGTGTGAAAAGACAATTTTGGGAGGAGATGGATGATTTAATGCGAGAAATCCCAAATAGTGATAAAATTTTCCTTGGAGGGGATTTAAACGGGCATATAGGAAGAGATAATAGAGGATATGAGAGAGTGCATGGAGGGCATGGATTTGGAGAAAAGAATGAATTCGGAAACACTATATTGGACTTTGCAGTGGCATTTGATCTTATAGTAGCAAATACTTATTTAAAAAGAGAGATTAGCATTTAATTATATATAAAAGTGGGAGTAATAGGAGTCAGATAGACTTTTTTCTAGTTAGAAAACAGGACCGATTGACTTGTAAAGATTGTAAGATTATCCCAAGAGAGAGTTTGACTACGCAACATAGGCTTGGAGTTTTAGATATTTGCATTAAAAGTAAAAAGAGAGTAGTAGTAAACAAAATGGATCCTAAAATAAGGTGGAGAGATTTGAAGGGGGAAAGAGCAAATATATTTAAGGACAAAATGATTGAGAAAGGAGAATGGAATATTGAAGGAGAAACTACAGTAATGTGGAATCAAATGGCTAATTGCATTAAGAATGTTGTAAAGGAGGTACTTGGAGAGTCAAAAGGGAAGAGACATATTAATAAAGAAACATGGTGGTGGAGTATGGAGGTTCAGGAAGTTATTTGACAAAAAAAGCATTGCTACAAAGTTTGGCAGGAGACTAAGACTATAGAAAATTTTGAGTTGTATAAGAAGACAAAGAAAGAAGCTAAGAAAGTAGTAAGTAGTGCAAAGTTCAAAGCATACGATGACCTCTATAATAGGTTGGGAACAAGAGAAGGAGAAAAGGATATTTTTAAGCTTGCAAAAATAAGAGAAAAGAAAAGTAGGGACTTAGATTATGTCAAATGTATCATGGACAATGAGGAAAATATTTTGGTGAAGGACAACGATATTATAGAAAGGTGGAAAGAATATTTTAGTAAACTTTTAAATGAAGAATATTTGGGCGATACAAGAGTGGAGGAGGATACTTCATTACAAGAGTATACTTTTCTCCGTAGAATTAGAGGGGTGAAAGTGAAGGAAGCATTGAAGCGAATGAAGACAGGAAAGGCAACAGGCCCAGATGGTATTCCGAAAGAGGTATGAAAATGTTTAGGAGAGGTTGGAGTAAGTTGGTTATGTAGACTATTCAATAAGATACTTGTGACAAAGAAAATGCCGGATGAATGGAGAAGAAGCATTGTAGTACCTATATATAAGAATAAAGGAGATATACAAAATTGTACCAACTATCGAGGGATTAAACTTATGAGTCACACTATGAAGTTATGGGAGAGAATAATAGAGCAAAGACTGAGAAAAAAGACTAAGATTTCTGAAAATCAATTTGGTTTTATGCCAGGGAGATCAACTATGGAAGCTATCTTTTCACTTAGGCAATTAATGGAAAAATACCGAGCAAAGAGGAAAAATTTACATATGGTCTTTATCGATTTGGAAAAAGCCTATGATAGGGTACCGAGGAATTTAATTTGGTGGGTCTTAAAGAAAAGAAATGTCCCAAGATGTTACATTGAAATTTTAAAGGATATATACGAAGGTGCAATAACAAATGTGAAAACTATATGTGGAGAAACGGGCTGATTTCCCGTGACTATATGCTTACATCAGGGATCATCCTTAAGCCCTTATCTCTTTGTATTAATTATGGATGAGTTAACTGTGCATATTTAAGAAGAAGTACCATGGTGTATGTTGTTCGCAGATGATATAGTATTGGTGGATGAATCAAGAGAGGGTGTAAATGCAAAGCTTGAGAGATGACGGAGGGCATTAGAATCTAGAGGCTTTAAAATAAGTCATACAAAGACAGAATATATGGATTGCAATTTCAGTGGACATATACAAAGTGTTGAGACCACTGTCAAAATTGAAACCCATGAGATACCACGTAAAGATTCTTTTCGGTACCTAGGCTCGATGATTAGTAAGGATGGGGAGATTGACGAAGATGTCGAGCATAGGATAAGAGCTGGATGGCTGAAGTGGAGACTAGCTTCGGGAGTGCTTTGTGATAGACAAATGCCAACAAAATTGAAGGGAAAATTTTACAAGACAGTGGTTAGACCAGCTATGACATATGGAGCAGAATGTTGGCCAATTAAGAAGACACATATTCATAAGATGGATGTAGCGGAAATGAGAATGCTTAGGTGGATGTGTGGTAAAACTAGGAAAGATAAAATTAGAAATGAGCGCTTTCGAGAACATTTAGGGGTAGCACCAATAGGAGATAAGATTAGAGAAACTTGTTTAAGATGGTTTGGGCATGTTGAGCGTAGGCCAGTAATGGCAACCGGTGAGAAAAAGTTTAGATATACAGGTGGAGGGTCCATCAAGAGGTAGGGGTAGGCCGAAGAAAACATGGATGGAAGTCATTAATTCAGATTTGAAGAAGTTGCACTTATCGAAAGATTTAGCTCAAAATAGAACGGAATGGAGAAATAGAATTCATGTAGCCGACCCCAACATGGTTGGGATAAGGCTTTGATGATGATGATGATGATGATTTAGGATTGTAGTTTTAGGCCTCAAATTGTCTTGAGCCAGCCTTGGCATAAAGATACATGGACAGAGAAAAGAATAATGAGAGCAAAATATGTTTGCTAAGTGGGTCCAGACCAAGTGGGTTCAGTATCTAGGGTGGTTTTTCTAATTATATTAGGAATTTTCTGTTTTGTTAAAACAATAGTTTCTTGATAGATTAGGACTTTCCTATTTTCTAAGATAGAGTTCTTGGGGGACAAGGAAGTGATGATTATATATATGATGTAATCTGTAACCCTGGAGAGAGGCTGAAAGAGGTTGAGATTCCAAAGCTGTGGTTTCACAGATTGGAGAATAACTTAGTGAAAATTGGTTTTCCGTAGACGTAGGCATTTTTGCCGAACCACGTAAATTGGCTGTCTTCTTGTGTGGTTGATTGTTGATTTTGATTGCTTACGCACACACGCGCACAACAAGTGGTATCAGAGCGTCGAAGTTGTGCGTGGAAGAACGACAAGTACGAGAGATTGTTTTATCAATCTCTGTGTGGGCCACAGGAGAAACTCGATTTCTCTGTTACAGTAAAGAGAAATCAATTTTTTAGAACTTGAAGAAGAAGATAGAGTGGGTTTTCGGTTGTGCTGGATCTTTTCGTCGGAAAAGTGTTTTTGGGTCCCGAATTTCTGTGAGAAGAAGAATGTCTGCATTGTCTGCAAAGAAAAAAAATGGGGTACTGTCGGCCGTTCGCTATCGCTACCATCAACCACATCATCGTTGCCGGGATTGGCGCTCCGTCGCGGTTGCCAGCTCGCGCCACTGTTGCTGGACCAGCCAAGCCGGAGCAGAAGTAGACGACCGCCTGCAAGTTTCGTCTGCAACCGGGTTGCAGAGCACAGGCGGAGTGGTTGAAGACGATTGGGATTTACATCCCAGGTCGGTTCTATTTTGGGTCGGGTCAGTTTGACCCAACCCGTTATATAAGCCTAGAAGAACAGAATCAGTTCGGGTTCGGGTTGGGTCGTTTCGACCCAACTCGTAGTGAGAAGCCTAGCAGAGGTTACAGGTCGGTTCGGGTCGGGTTGACCTAAACCAGATAATAGTCCGGTCCAGCCCGTCAGCCACCGACGACATCAGCAGAGTGACGTCATCAGGTTGACGTAAGCCCATGTCATTGGACACACGGTCAAAGGCTAGAGTTGACCAAATTGACGACAGAATTTGTTTCTGCGATATCTTGATCATCCGACGTCCGATAGGAGATCCGTTTGTGCCTACAAACTCGTTTCGAGTAGATCTACGTGATTGTGGAAGAAGATTGGTTGTTTGATGGTGAACGAGGAGTTTGACCAAATCGGAAGCTTATAAAACCGTTTTTGCGATATCGGAGCCATCCGGAGTCGGATTTCAAATCCATTTCTTCCAGCGTGCTCATGTTGATGAGATCTACAGTTTGGTACAGGAGCTGAGGTCAGTGTTAGTTGTTTGTTTTTTCCTATTGCTTAATTTACTTAAGATGGAGAATAACACTATCAACACTACCATAGTTAAGCTCAACCATTCTAATTGGTTGATCTGAAAACCGAAAATGGAGGATATTCTTTATTGTAAAAACCTTCATGATCCCGTTGAGGGGGATAGTGCCCGACCAAAAGATATGTAAGATGCTGAATGGAACAAGTTGCATAGAAAACCGATTGGTCACATCAGACAATGGGTTGATAATAGTATATTTTATCACGTGTCTAATGAAACCAATGCGAATATCCTTTGGAAAAAGCTAGAAACAATGTATGATAAAAAGGCCACAGTGAACAAAACCTTTTTGATCAGAAAGCTTGTGAACATGAAATTCAAGGATGGTGGTCAGATCGAAGATCACATCAATGAGTTCTAAAGTGTGGAAAATCAGTTAGCCACTATGAAGATGGTCCTTGATGATGAGATGCAAGCCTTGTTGCTTTTGAGTTCTTTGCCGGATACATGGGAGATATTGGTTGTTTCCGTGAGCAATTCTACTCCAGATGGTGTGTTGTCCATAAGTTAGGTTACCAGTAGTCTACAGAATAAAGAAACTAGAGGGAAATTTGCAAGGACAGATAATGCACAAGCCTTTGTTACTAAGAACAGGGGGAGGAGTCAGAGTAGAGGACCAAATGGGGGTCGTGGCAAGTCTAGAGGTGAATCACAGGCCAAGTCTAGCAGTGAATCACATAGCAAGAAAAAGTCTGTAAAATGCTTTTTCTGTGGCGAGATGGGCCACATTAGGAAAAATTGCTTTACCATTAAGGAACAGAAAGGATCCAACAATGAGAAGAAGAATGACAGTGATAACACTACAGCTATTTTAGAAGAGGAAGTAGTGGTGCTTACCGGCGATGATGATAAGTGCTTGAGTGCTGCAGATGGTCAGGTTGAGTGAGTTGTTGACACAGCATCATCCTACCATGCTACTCTTTGCAAGGAGATGTTCACAACGTACAAAGCAGGTAACTTTGGTACTGTGAATATGGGCAACATGAGTCATTCAGAGATTGTTGGTATCAGTGATGTCTGCATTAAAACCGATATTGGTTGCACAATGACGCTGAAAGATGTGCGACATGTTCTAGATCTGTAGTTGAATCTGATTTTCGAAACTGCATTGGATCGTGTAGGTTATGAGAATTACTTCGGAAATGACAAATGGAAGCTCATTAAAGGGTCTCTTGTTATTGCGAGAGGAAAAGCGAGTAATACGCTTTATAAAACACAAGTAAAGTTGTGTAAAGGTGTGTTGAATGTAGTTCAAGACAGTTCCTCTTTGAATCTGTGGCATAAGAGGCTTGGTCATATGATTGAAAAAAGCCTGCAGATGTTGGCAAAGAAGTATTTAATTCTTTGTTCCAAAGGTATATCCCTTGACCCTTGTGATTATTGTTTGTATGGCAAACATCATAGGGTTGCTTTCTCTTTGATGTTAAAATTGAAATCAAATGTGTTGGATTTGGTATATTTTGATGTTTGTGGTCCCATGGAGGTAGAATCATTGGGTCATAATAAGTTTATTGTCACGTTCATCGATGATGCATTAAGGAAAGTTTGGGTTTATCTGTTGAAATCAAAGGATCAAGTGTTTCAGAGTTTTTAACAATTTTATGTCAAGGTTGAAAGAAAAATAGGTAAACTCTTGAAGTGTCTCCGCACAGATAATGGGGGTGAGTACACATCCAACCAGTTCAGAAGCTATTGCTTGAAGCATGGCATACGGCATGAAAAGACAGTTCCTGGTACTCCACAACACAATGGTGTGGCAGAGAGAATGAACCGCACAATTCTTGAGAAGATGAGATGCATGATGAGATTAGCACAGTTGCCTAAGTCATTCTGGGGTGAAGCCGTTCTGACTGCCGTTTATCTGATTAACAGATCTTTCTCAGTTTCTTTTAATTATGATCTTCCAGAGAGAAGATGAACAGGTAAAAATGTTTCCTATTCATACTTGAAGGTGTTTGGGTGTAAGGCGTTTGTACATGTACCAAAGGAGCAGCATTTCAAGTTGGACGATAAGGTAGTAAGTTGGATCTTTTTTGGCTATGCTGGAGATGAGTTTAGTTACAGGTTATGGGATCCATAGAAGAGGAAAATTATCAGAAGTAGGGATGTGGTTTTCCATGAAGACCAGTTCTTTGGAAATGTTGAGAAGATTGATAAGTCTTTTGAGACAATTGATGGAGTGGTTGATCTAACACCGACTTCTTCTCCGGTGCAGACTACAGGTGGAGAAGGTGGACAAAATGATCCGGATCATAATTAGGCACAGGGGTTGCCAGATGATGAGGGTGTTGAGTAGGGGGAGCTGTAGTGTCCTCTGTTGAAAACCAGGGAACCTCAAGTTAGGAGGTCTACACGAGAGCTTCAACCATCAACTAGGTATCCTGCATCCGAATATGTTTTGCTTACTGATGAGGGGGAGCCAGAGAGCTTTCGAGAATCAATGACTCATGCTGATAAAGATGAGTAAATGAAGGCTATGCAAGATGAGATGAGTTCTTTAAAGAAGAACAAGACATATGAACTAGTGCAACTTCCTAAAGGTATGAATGTTATGAAAAACAAATGAGTGTTCAAGCTGAAAAAGGATGAGAATGGAAAATTGGTGAAGCACAAAGCACGGTTAGTGGTGTAAGGCTTCGCACAGACGAAGGGTATCAACTTCAGTGATGTTTTCTCTCCTGTTGTGAAAATGACTTCTGTCAGAGTCGTCTTGGGTCTAGCCTCCAGCATGGACCTTGAGCTTGATCAGATGGACGTAAAGACTACGTTTCTTGATGGTGACTTGAAAGAAGAGATCTAGATGACTCAACCAGAGGGGTTTGAGGTAGAAGGAAAATAACAGATGGTTTGCAAATTGAAGAAGAGTCTCTACGGGCTGAAGCAAGCACCGAGACAGTGGTACAAGAAGTTTGATTCATTCATGTTGAGTCATGGGTACCGGAGGACAGCTGCAGATCATTGTGTCTATGTTCGTCGATTTATCGATGGCAGGTTCATCTTCTTTTTTTTATATGTAGATAATATGCTGATAGTTGGACAGGATAGTAAGTTGATTGGCAAGTTAAAAAAGGAGATATCAAAGTCGTTTGACATGAAAGACTTGGGTCCCGCACGAACGATATTGGGCATACAAATACATCGTGATAGGAGTTTCAAGCAGCTGTGGTTGTCACATGAGAAATATGTTGAATGAGTACTTGAGCGGTTCAACATGAAGAATGCTAAGCCAGTTAGCATACCTCTACCCAGTCACTTCAAACTAAGCAAGTGCTTGTGTCTTACTACAGATGATGAAAAGGAACGGATGACATGTGTTCCTTACTCCTCTGTTGTGGGGAGTCTCATGTATGCCATGGTTTGTATACAGCCAGACATTGCTCATGCTGTGAGTTTAGTGAGTAGATTTCTCTCTAATCCTAGAAAAAAGCATTGGGAAGCAGTGAAGTGGATTTTTAGGTATTTGAGAGGTACTTCCAAGGTGTGCTTCTGTTTCGGAGGCTCAAAACCAGTGGTTGAAGGTTATACTAATGTTGATTTTGCAGGCGATCTTGATTGTCGGTTGTCTACTTTTAATTATTTGTTTACTTTCGTAGGCGGAGCTATCTCCTGGCAATTAAAGTTGTAGAAGTGTACAGCACATTCTACAACTGAAGCGGAATACATAGCTGCTAATGAAGTAAGGAGAGAGATGCTTTGGTTGAAAAGATTTCTTCAAGAACTAGGTTTGAAATAAGAAGAATATGTAGTTTACTGTGATAGTCAGAGTGCTATGAATTTTAGTGAGAATACTACATATCATGGTTGTATGAAACACGTTGATATCAAGTACTATTTGATTCGTGAGGTGATCGAGAAGAACTTCATGAAGCTGGAAAAGATTTACTCGGACAAGAATCCCTCGGACATGACGACAAAGGTTGTATCTAAGGAAAAGCTGGAGCTGTATTCAGAGTTGGCAGGGTTGAACTCCCAGTAAGAGGTTCAGGGCGTCTTCCCCATAGTCTGGAGAGGGAGATTGTTGGCCAAGTGGGTCCAGACCAAGTGGGTTCAGTATCTGGGGTGGTTTTCCTAATTATATTAGGAATTTCCTGTTTTGTTAAAACAGTAGTTTCTTGATAGATTAGGACTTTCTTATTTTCTAAGATAGAGTTCTTGGGGGATAAGGAATTGATAATTATATATATGATGTAATCTGTAACCCTAGAGAGAGGCTGAGATTCCAAGGCGTGGTTTCACAGATTGGAGAAGAACCTAGTGGAAATTGGTTTCCCGTGGACGTAAGCATCTTTGTCGAACCATGTAAATCAATTGTTTTCTTATGTGGTTAATTGTTGATCTTGGTTGCTTACGCACACACGCGTACAACAAAATAGTGGTCAATAAAAAGCAGAGAAGGAGGCTATACTATTTACATTGAAGTAAACACTCCCAAGGAGAAAGAATAGATTTGTGAGTGGTGATGTTATCAGGAGATTTCTGAAAACCAATAAACATGTAAAGAAGGTTTTTGAGGTGAGACTTCGCTCTTAAAGAGAGGGTAAAGTCTCACGAAAGACTGCATTTTTTCAAGAGATCCAAATAGCATAAACAGTAGATAAGAAAATGGCTCCAATACTTTTTTGATTGACCTAGTTTCTGTTTTGTGTTAGAGAGAACCAAATTTCAAATAGAGCATTAGACATAGCCCATGGATTGTTAGAAGCTGGTAGAACCCAAGACCATAAGCTTGAAGAGAAATTGCAGTGGAAAAACAAATGAACATGGGACATCGGTGACTACTGCTGATGCTATGCGCGGTCATGATTGAGAATGCTTGATCATCTGTCTGCTACTAAGATCATTGAGACTAAAATAGACCTGTTTTTTATTTTTCTTCCAGTGAACCAAAATGATAATAATCTTTATGTGATTGAACCCTTATGATCAAACAACGTAATTTAATAAGTACAAGTATCATTTAGGCTTTTTCAGTATCTTCTTGTGCTATTTGCTGATTGGGTTTCAAGATCAAATCAGAGTTAATGGACAAGACTCTTGGATTGGGTTGCTATTATTTGATTACTTATTGTTTTACTTCTCCCCTAACATGGTACTTGAATGATGGGATTTATTGGATGGATGGATGGTCTGTATATCCTAATAGCGACAATGAATGGGAGGGTTGATGCAATATAGAGATGATTAAATACAAACTTAAACAATTTTGCTTTTTTATTTTTTATTAATAGTTTTACATGGTAATTTATGATGAGATTGGATATGATGGCTAGAATAATTTATGACTAGTACAGTAACCATGGCTCACGTGACTAGGGTACACGCTCCATATAATTAGTCTTAATATTTTTTGGTAAATAACTACACACAAATATTTGACCACTATAATGTTGAGGTTGCATATCTAAAGGGTAGGAGCCTAAGAGATGATGAGTTCAAATCCTTGGCCCATATATTTTTTTTTAGCTTTTTATAAATTCTCAATATAAAAGTCAAAATTGAAAAGAGTCTGGTTAAAATTGAATAAAAAATCCTTCTCTTTAATATATTATAATTCTACATTTGTAGTGAAAATTGAGCATAAAGGTAAGTCAATTTTGAGAATTTTTTTAATGCGTTCTCCAATGTTAATTTTTGAAGTCCCTTCTTCTTCATCATATAATAATAATAATAATTTTTTACAATGGTCACGTCATTACAAATATTCCTATATTTTTATAAATTTATTTCTAAGATTTATTACAAATTTTATTTTGGCCATCTTTTATTCGTTATTGATATTCAATACTTATATATACTCTCTTTAAATTTATCTTTACTTAATTACTTTTTCTTTACCTATTTTAAATATATTGTTTACTCTTTTGTGATATTACACCAAATATTAGTGATTTGTTTTTAAAATTTTTGCTTCTTATTAGGATTATACTGGAGAATCTTTATTGAAAATGTTACCTTAGTTGATACTTTACATTTTGTTGCTTTAAATGTTAAAGTTTATCACTTTGCTTGGAGTTTTTCTCTTTTTTTAGGTAAATGACTTTTCTTGGAGTTCGTCAGTTGGCAACTCTCTAAACCAGCTCGACAAAATCACTGAGAACACGGACCGGCCTCAACCAAATAAAAGACAGATCTAGACCTAATCCATTTCAACCAGAAAGGGTCCCATCCTGCTGATTATGTAAACCCGGGGTTGATCCTGCAAAATTGTTGCTCCTTTTCGAGGAAGGGGGTGATTGAAAATTTTCCTATCAAAAAATATTTTTTTTTGCAAGGAGAAAGGTAATAAAATGGGAGGTGTGCCTTTCTATTAAGACGAAGATGACAGTTACATGTAGGGTTTGACTGTTCAACTGATAGTATTTCTTTCATTCAATAGCCTCCTGTAGATTCATATTTGTATTAGGAACCATCGAGGGTGGTTCATGAGGTGTTTTGAATAGAAAATTAGAGCAAGTTAGAAGAAAAAATATATATGAACGTGGCTGTTGAAACTTGCAACTGGCCACGTAATTTTGATGGTGATTTTTCGGATTCCACCAACTGCATGGTTGCCTCATAGTAGGGACCAAAGACCGGATGACTTGGTAAAACCGTGCGATAAACAAAGAGATGGTTTACTGCTGGGCCTCTGTACTTTTGTACATGTGGGAATCAGGTTTCGTCATCTGGCCCACTCATCTGATTAAGTCAACCCCCAGTGTAAAAATTAGTGGTTAAATTAGAATGGATATCTCGGGTCTTGTGTCCCCTGTCCTGTGCGAATTTTAGTGTTGTCTGAAGTGGGGCCCATCACATAATGGATAGGACATGTAGCCATGGGGATTGTACGTTTATTATGGCACAGTATCGTTTGATTAATCCTCTCATGAGACCTGGTCATTTGCATAAAGGTCGGCTTCATTAATGGTCTGGATCACTAAAAAATGACACGCATATACACCGTGTAAGGTTTGTACAATGAGCGGAGAATTTGATAAAAAGGAAAATTATTCTTATTTTTGTGTAGCATATTGTTTTTTTTTTCATTATTTGGTGCAACATATTTTTATTATGAAAAAAATATATACAGACTGATTTTCCTGAATAGGTTGGTAGATTTTGATATTCTGTGAAATCAGTAAAAATGTAGAGTTTCTCTCTAGTGAAATACAAATTCTTGGATTGATGAAAGAACCCTCTCATTACACAAACAAGCCCACCAGGAGGCATCTCATGTTTATTTACATGATCTCATCCCACCGCATGCGGGTTCTATCATTTTTACCATTCAGGAGCCAGGAACATGGTCAGCAGTCGGCTTAATTTGCTTTTATGAAATTTGTATGTCGTTGCCAAGATTCTCAACTAACCACAGGTTCACCAGTGTCACCTTATTCTATGTTCTAACTGAAAATCTATGACCAAGTTTCCTCTTGGGGTAGTTTCCTTGAGTTTGTGGTTCAAAAGACTAGCCCATCGGGCCATTGCTGTTTCTGATTGTAGTCTCAGATCACTCATTCAGTAGACGCACAAATGGATGATGATGAAATCTTATATTATGGTGACAATTTGCTTATGGTCCACTAGTGGTGGGCTGTATTAGATGGACGGTTTGGATCATCCCATGGAGAGCGACAAGGGGTGAAGAAAATCTAGCACTTACTAGTTGCTAGTCAATTGTCATGTATATATTTAATTGTCCTTTTATCTTCAGCAAGTCCTTTGAAGTAGATAAGAATGATTTGGTCAAACTGGTAAGTGAATCAAAATATCTCTATCTCTTACAAGAGTTGTGTCAAATTATAGTACTTGAAATCACGCATAGAATGCTGCAACTTGGTCAGACAATCGGGGTTTGACCTGGGCTTAGGATTGCCCATTAGTGCTAGGCTTGGGTTGGTAATATCCAGTCCAATCCACTGTTGAAAATATCGGCCAATACCGGTCCGTATCGGCCGATACGAACTGGTATCGGTCGATACTGGTCCGATAATTTGCAATTTATCGGTATCAGTATAATATCGTCAATTTCTCACGATATATCGGCCGCTTTTTCAATTTATCGGCAGAACTGATATATCGGCCGATATTTTCAAAATATCGGCCGATAATATATATATATCGTTTAACCCTAATTTTTTCCTCTTTCTCCCCCTCTACTCATCCTCCTCCACCCAAAGTCGGCCCTCTTGCTGCTCCTCCTCCATTAGCCTCCAAGAGCATCACAAAATTATTTTTTTGGGTGGATTTGGCTTATAAAAATAAAGGAAATACATTTATAAGGTAAGTATATTAAATTTTTTTTTTAAATATTTGTTAAGTAGGAGCTTAGATGTGATCCATGATAATGATTCCACTTGTTTTATGTTATAGATTTACATGTTGTGATTTATGAGTGTGGATCTATTATTTGGTTTGTTAAAATATTAAGATTTTAACATTTATTAAGATTTAGAGTCTTTTAATGTTAAGTATTATTTTTAATTTTATTAGTATGTAAAAACATGATTTTATGAAGCAAGTTTGATAGATTTAGTAGTAGAAGACATAGATCTACAAGATGTGGATATTTTATGTTTATTTATTTTCGGATTTTTAAATATTTTAATATTAAAATAAGATTTTTTGAGAATTTAATCACAAATTTGTTATTTTGTTGTATACTTCATATATGATATGAATATGGTAAGTTTTCATTTTTTTTCAAAACATTATGTAAATACTAAATAGTTTTATATTTTCAAATTTTACTTTCTTGTATGATAATGAAATAATAATTTAATATTTAAAACTAATATTTTGAGGATTTCACTATAATTTTTTTAAAGTAAGTATAATCTTTGTAAACTTCATGTAGGATTACTTTTTTTAATTGTTCTTTAATGTAATTAGTTTTATATTTTTTAATTTATTTTCGGATTTTTTTTTAATTTTAGATTAAACTATTATATATTTAGATTTTCATTATAAGTATGATTTCTTAATTTTATATAATCATTGTATACTTCACATATGCTATTTTTTTTTATAGTTGCCTCATCATTTATGTGAATATATAACATGTCAACAATTTTTATATTTCTAAATTTATTTTTGGATTGTTAGAACATGGAATTAGAAAAATTAAATAATTAATGTATCATTTAAAATGTACCCTTTTGAGATTCCAATTACTTTTATATGAATGTATTAATTACTTTGTTTTTATTATATTCTGGATCTTAGTTTAAATGTTATAAATTGTGCCAATGTGTTCTTTTGTTTTGAAGAAGCGAGATTAAAATGGTGCGTGACATTGATCCAGCATGGAACCATTGTGAAGAAGCTGGAAGCAAACACAAGATTAAATGTAATTATTGCCAAAAAATTATAAATGGAGGGATAACTAGATTGAAGCAACACTTGGCTCATAGGTAAGGCCAAGTAGCAAAGTGTCCTCATGTACCACCTAATGTGAAAAAAGAAATGCAAGAGTTGTTGGATGCAGGAAAACAGAAAAATGTTGTCAGAGAGAAAAGAAAAGAGGAGGAATTTGAAGCATGTAGGGAAGAAGTTTTTGGGTCTCGGGAGGGAGATATTATTTCCTGCGATGATGATGAGGATCCAAATTTAAGCAGGGCTAGAAAAGAAAGTTTGAGGTCACTTCAGGAGGAAGAAGAAAGAAGAAGAATGCAGTATGAGGCAGCTATGAGAGGTGGCCAATATGATGAGGGTGGCTCAGCTGGATCTAAGAGAGGGGGTTTGCGTCGAGCATTTAGTCAAAGACAACCCCGCTCAGCAGATATTGAGGATGATGATGAACCTCCTACACAGGCACCTCGTAGACCAAGTGTGGTGGGTCCAATGGATCCATTTGCATATAGAAAACCAACAGCCAAGCAACCAAGCATTGTAAAAGCACTAAAAGGAAAATTTAATAAAGCAAGAGATAATTTGATAAGAGCTACTGGAAAGTTCTTTTTAAATGCAGCTATTCCACCACATAAGGCAAACTCTCCTTATTTTACCACTATGTTAGATGCAGCAGCGGAACATGGTCCCGGTATAAAAGCAACCACCCCATATGAGATTGGTCATCTCTGTGTTAAAAAAGAATATGAGGAGTTACAGCTCTAGGTGGAAACTTTTAAAAGGATTTGGAAAGAAAAGGGCTGCACACTAATGTGTGATGGGTGGACGAGACCCTCACAAAACGCCATCTCTTGAATTTTCTAGTTTATTGCCCTTTGGGAACAGTTTTTATCAAATCAGTTGATGCAACTGATTATGTTCAAGATGTTAGATACATCAATAAGTTGTTTAATGAAGTGATTAATGATATTGGGGCAGATTGTGTAGTTCAAGTTGTCACCGATAACGCTGCAAACATGAAGAAAGCAGGACTAATGCTTATGCAGCAGAGGCCAAATATTTTTTGGTCACCATGTGCAGCACATTGCATAGATTTAATGCTTGAAGAAATTTCCAAAGGAAAAGTAATGAAACTAGTGATTGAAAAGATGAAGAAAATCACTAATTTTTCTACCAGTCTTATAGATTTGTTTCGATGATGAAGAAATTTACAAACAATCATGAACTACTACGGCCTGGCATTACTCGATTTGCCACCCACTTCATAGCCATTGAGAGTATTTACAAGTATAGAGGAGGGCTTCTCCAACTCATCAAATCAGATGAATGGCTGAATTCTAAGTGGGGAAAGCGGCCAACTCCCCTAACAGAAGAAGTATACAAGACCATTGAGTCCAATAAGATTTGGCCTCATGTTAAAAATTGCTTAAATGTTTTTGAGCATCTAATAAAAGTTCTTCGATTGGTTGATGGTGATGATAAGCCAACTATGGGCTTTTTACATGAGGCCATGGAGAGAGCAAAGATGGCCATTAAAGCAAACTGTAGATATTATACTAAACATTGGCAAATCATCAATAGCTGTTGGGAGCGTCAATTGCATCATGACTTACACACTGCTGGTAAGTGGAGACTGATTTCTTATTGATTTTCATTATTATATTAAATTCTTTTTAATACATTACTCATGTAAATTTTTGCATTTAATAGGTTACTTTCTCAATCCACAATTTCGATATAAATCTTTAGATCGAAATATAACTGATGAAATTCGAGTGGGCATGAAAAATGTTATTGAAAGACTAGCAAATGACGCTGATGAGGCTATTAGGGCAACAAACTAAGTAAATTAAAAAGTAAAGATCTTATATAATGTATGTTGTTTTCTTCAATTTAATTTATATCATTATTCATTCATAAGTCATAATAGTTGATATTGATAATTCTTTTGCTTCTTTATTCTTTAATGCTATTAGATCGATGTATATAATGAAGGAATGGGAAGTTTTGGCACCACCATTGCTCGAAGAGCTGTCACACAAACATATCCTGGTAAGGATTGTATAATATAAATAGTAAATTATATTTTCATTATTTGAAAATTCAAAAATTGAATGTTTAATATTATTTTCTTTTATTTTTAGCTGAATGGTGGTTAAATTATGGAGAAAGTGCTCCAGCATTAAGGACGATCGCAATTAAAGTTCTCAGTCAAACTACATCTTCGTCAAATTGCGAAAGAAATTGGAGCACCTTTGCTTTTATCCACACAAAAGTAAGGAATAAAATCACGATGGATAATTTGAACAAACTGGTCTACATTCACTATAACCTCAAGCTCCGCAGTCGAAATCGAAGAAGAAGAGCATTTGAGGATTAACAAGATTACTTCTGCCTAATTAATTTAGACTATATATTTTCAGCAGAAGATGATTTGTTAGGTGAGTGGCTAGAGGAGGCAGAAGAGCCATTATTAGATGGAGATCCAGAGCTAGCAGAAATGGTTGAAGACTTGACTGGGAAGCAATTTGAGCCAATGAAAGCCTCTGAAAGATTACAAGAGATTAATTTGACACAACAATAGAGGGGTACTACGGTTGATCCTACAGAAGCAAGAGGAAAGGAGGTGGGTGAGGAGAGTGAGTCAAGTATCTCTACATCTTCCTCATCAGCAGGAATTCCTCCTGATTCCCTTGGGACTGGCGGTCACTATGGAGATAATGAGCCACCAATGTATGAGACAGTTGAGCATTTTCCTAGTGTTACAGAGTTAGATCCCCATCGTGGTTATGTAAGATATGTCTCACAAACTGAGACAGGGATTGGTAGTAGCATCGGTCAAAGCGGAGGGGAAGGTACTTCTGCAGGCAATGTTGGACAATAGCAGGCTATGTATGAACCGTATGGATACAATCCTCATTGGCCAACTCAACTGCCTTTAGCTTCACCATTACAACCGTGGTATGAGCATGGATAAGGAATGATCCAACGTGAACCCCAACAAGCTATTTTTCGTCCTCATGAATTTTTTAATTTAAATTTGGGCCCCCAGTCATCTCAATCTACTGAGGATAGCTCATCATATTATGAAGGGATCTTCGTTCCTCAGCAACAATATCAATATGGCCAAGGGCATGGGAGTGCAATGCAAGAGTTTGGATCATATTATTATAACCCATACCAAAGAAGAAGAAATGATGATGATGATGATATCGAGCCTGGAAGACACTCCACTTGGAATTAGGGTATGTATTGATTCTCTCCAATTGCTTTATGATTTATTTTACTGTCATTATGTCATATGCTATGTTAATATTCATGTTCTTGAATTTTACAACTTGCTTGATAATTGAGTGATAAATTGATGGTTGATGAATGATGAATGATAGTTGATGACTGATAAATAATGATTTATATACTATATAAGATATAAGTATAACTTACAAGTGTACAACACTACAAGTCTATAACCACTATATATAAATTAAAAATAAATTGTATTCTCTAAAATTTCATACTAATAGATAGTTCATATTTTATAAGTTATAATTATGATTTTTATAAAAAAAATCACAATTTCGGACAAGACAGCGATACAGGATACCATAAGTTAGGGGGACCGATATTTTGATTTATATGTGTTACTAATGAAAAAAAACATTGTTTTCTAGTATTTTCTAATATTTTGGATTTTTTGGATATTTTTTCAATTTTTTTTGGATTAAAAAAAAATTCACACCGCGATGACCGCGACGGACCGCGAACTGCGACCGATACCGAAACCGTATCGGTTTTTTGGACCGACCGATACCGCGATTTTTATTCATGAATCCACCCCAACACAGTTCAAAAGTATGGTTATATTAACCTTGTTCCAAATAAAATTATTAATGAAGAATAAGAATATTAAAACTTCCTTTGGCTTTTCTAATACACACAACCAATGAACTGATTAAGTCTTTGCAAAGTTAATAATAATAAAATTAGGATACGGTAAATCTTCTTTCGATATACGAGGGAACTTACAAAAGAATTCTTTCACTTAAACAAGAAGAAGAAGAAGACGACGACGACGAAGAAGAGGAAGAAGATGAAGAATAAAAAAAAAAATGAATACACCTAAGTACATCTCAAACACAGAAGAAGACAGATCATTGCCTCCCACTATTTACATTTGCGTGCCCTTCACCAGGGCTAGGACCAGAGTCTTTAATCCCTCCAAGAGCGTAAGAGCTCATTAACTTATGACCCTCACCACTCGGGCTCGAACCCAAGTTCTTGATACTTCCTAGAGCCAAATCACTAACAAACCCGTCAACATCTCCCATGAAATCTCCCTCCATCAACCCTTTCAATGGCCTGGCTTCCACTGAGAAAAAGCTACAACCCACATGGAGAAAACAAAGAAGAAGAAGAAGAAGTGGGGTAAGAGACCACCCTTGAGTCTTCAGTCCTCTTGCCATGAATGGCACAGTCCAAATAGCTAGGAATGAAATAGATGGTTACCAGGGGAAGATATTAGTTTGAAGGCAATGGTGCGATATACGAATGGGGTGTATTTATTGTGGTGGGTGATGGGGTGGGAGTTGGCGCATGACATATTCAAAAGCATGAGAGTGGTTTCATTGGGTTTTATTTTTATTTTTTTATTTTTTTGAATCTTGAAGTCCTTGTATTTGGAAAGAGGAGGTAGTGAGGAGGTTATGTTTAATTTGTAGAGTCCAAGTGGAAAAACAGGAGGCAGTAGTGGTGTTGTAAGGGGGAAGGAAGAAAGAAATGGGAGATTGGGATATGAATTGTTGGGACTTGGAAGTGTCGTGGATTGCTTCCGCCTACCGCTTGCCTGCCTAATCGGTTGACTACGAGGTCCAATGACCACGACGTTTTTTGACCAACTGTCTCTGTTGTTTCCAGGACGTTTCCCTACCATTTGTACTTTTTATTTGGCAAGTGCATGCGTGCCATCTGCATTGGATTTTGGTATTGTAATTCAATTCTTGAAACTGATTTGAGTGACGGAAACCCGCATCTGGACCCGACATGAAGCAAGCGCTCGATTTCCAAATAAAGATCTAAAACCGGACGGACACGAAGAAAAAAGATGCAAACAGGCTCAACGAAGTCCAGGTTACAACAGAAGCCTTTATTCTAAGTTTTCTGTGAGTCACTTGATACATACCAATCATATGAAGACTGTGAAGAAAAGGTCCTGTTCTGGATTGTGGATAATCATATCCTAACGTACAACCACAATTATCTCATAATAACCATTGATTTAAAAGCTTCAAAGTTTGACAGTTTCTTAAGAAAGGGGTTAGATTGATCATGGAGGATCGGATTGTGGTAGAAAAGATGTCTCTCTTGGAAGCCGTGGGAGACAACTCCTGAGAGAGGAATTTCTATACTTTGTTATGCATATAGAATCTAATCTTCTTGTCATATCCACTTTGATGTATGTTAATCATGGGGGAGAAGTTCCATAAAAATGGAGACAGCATGGATATGACTATGGGGAAAGAGTGTCTCAATTAGATAAGTTGGCTTATAGTGGTGACTCTTTTTTAGCCTCAGTCTAATTTTTGCCACTAAAAACTCATTTTTAGTGTAAAAAATTCGTTGTTTCCACTAAGGATATTGTAGAGCCCACATTTAGTAGCAACTCATGGGTAGTGGCAAGTGCCGAGTTTTGTTTTTTCACTATTAATGGTGTAGGAATTTAGCGGCAACTTTTAGTTTCGTTACTATTTGCTTAAATGTCTTACTTTTAATCGCTATATATTTTTTGCCGCTATATATGCTAGTTTTCGTATCGACTTTATTTTGCCACTAACGAGATGCCATAAGAAATTGGCTTTTAGTAGCAACGTTTGTAGCCACAATATAATTTTTGTAGTTAAAAGCTCACATTTACTGGCAGCTCATATGCCACCGCAAAGTGTTATTTTAGAGAGAAAGAGATTTAATGATAAGTTAAAAATTTCACCACTAATGGTCTAGGATTTTAGCAGCAACTTTTTATTTTTGTCGCTAATTGCTTAGGAGTTCAACTTTTAGATATGTTTTTTTTTTTTACCGCTGTATGTGCTACCTTTTGCGGCGACTTTATATTATAATTAAAAATGTTACCTAATAAAGCCAAGCCTCCGTTTGGCAGCATTATTTTTTGCCCCTTATTGTCTAAATATCTAAAATATTTAGAGTTTAGGAAAATAAGACCGTCTAATATGTGATTTTAGCCTCTACTATCTTTAGACATATAGAGGTAAAATCTCTTAAGAGCATATGCTCCATAACTTACATCCTCAAAATAAGAGAGAAAAAATAAGAGGCACTGCTACAATAAAATGTGATCATCACGCATAGTACCTTTTTTTATTTTTATTGAAATCCGAGATGGTAAATGAAGATCCAAATCGTTGGAAATGTGCACAAGATCAAATATGACCATTTATCGAAATTTTAGCTGTTAAATTATCACTAGTCTCGAGATATGTGTAAAAAATGATGAGCAATTAGATAGATTTTTAAAAATTATGTGGGCCCCAAAGACAAGATCCAAACCGTTAGTAATGTTTGGAGGGCTTAACACGGTTATGGAGTCAAGCTTCAAGTCTTGATTCTATGTAAATCTCGAGAAATTTGTGAAAAACTATTAATTATTGATGTAACATGGCAAATTTTGGATTATTCTACAAGCAATCCATTTTTTTCTTTTTATTACTATTTCTGAGATAATAAATCACGATCCAAACCATTAAAAATGTTTATAAGGTTAGTGATTATTAGGAGATAGAATTTTACCTATTGGATCTTAGCCAATATTGAGCGTGAATTATTTGCTTTTTTTTTAATTTGTGGGCCTTAAACACAAAATCCAAACCGTTAGACCTCATTAGAAGGATAAACATGGCTATGTAGTCGAATATCAAAGCTTGATACTTTGTAGATCTTGAGAAATTTGTAAAAAAGATTTAACCATTGATTTAAAAAAAGTCTATTTAAAATAAATTCTCATATTACCAAGCACACATTTTGATTTTAACTTCTTTTTTTTTATGGATAGTTTTTTAATACATTTATTTTGGATGGGTCTATAATAATTAAACTAGAGATGCCAAACAAGCCCTAAAGGGTCGTTTGTCCTTTTCGCATGAGATGTGTAACTGCAATTTACATATGTAAATGTTTCATATGTAAACTTCACATATGTAAACTTTACACACGTGATTCAGTTTATATCGTTTGTCTATCGATGTTATTTTCATATCATTTACACATGTAATTCATTTTATTACGTTTTTTTGAATTATATGTGATAATGTCAGAAATTCATTTTGAATTACAAAATCTATGTGTATACATAGATGTTATTCTTATTCCCAATGAATGCCCCTCTCTTTCTATTACAAAGTAATGAAGAAGTGCATCCATGAATTTTACTTATTTCAATATATAAAAGAATAAATTCATTTTATATTTCAATTTCATGCAAATAAACAAACTGATCATGAGATTTATAATAATTTAGAATAATTTATAGCAACCCATCTTCATTTTTTATCAGTTAAGATCAGGTTCTCCAAATTTCTACAAATTGAAGATACCCCTTCTTATATTTTCAATAACTCCAATAATAGGTTAACAATAAAAAAAACAATCTACTAAATCAAATTTCAACATCAGATAATACTTTCAGTATAATAAAACATAGAGAAAGCTGGGAAGAGAAAGAGAGAATGGTCCAAATTTAATTGCTCAACAGATTACATCACCAACCATCAACTGATTTAGTCAGATGCCCGGATGCTGATGCTAAGCATGAACTGATCCATACTCTCCAGAAGCATGGCTTATATCACTGGCTGATCTTCTGAATAAAGAGTATGAGGCACAAAGGCTAGAGCTAAATTGAGACGTGTTTTCAAGAGATGGGTGCCAGAGTTCTTTGGAGTCTCATCTTCATCTACGGTCCATTTGGCAGGGTTGGATTTTGACGAGTTTGGCTTCAATTGAAACAGGGGAAATGGGTGAATGGTTGAAAGGGCGAAAAGAGAGAGCAGAGGGGAAAAAGGAGGAACAAGAGAGAGCGAGAGAGAGAGAGAGAGAGAGAGAGAGAGAGAGAGAGAGAGAGAGAGAGAGAGAAGGGGATTCAGATGAGATGGTCTTGATGGTTGAGAGGGAGAAAAGAGAGGAGCAGAGAAGGAGAAGAGGGGGCAAAGTAGGAACGAGAGAGAAGAAGAGAGAGAGAGACAGGGAACGAGAGGGGGAAAGAGGTGAAATAGGTTCCATCGTTGAGAGGGGGAAAAAGGAGGAGCAGAGAGGGAGAAGAGGGGAAAAAGAAGGAAAGACAGAGAACAATCGAGAGGAGAGAGAGAGAGAGAGAGAGAGAGAGAGAGAGAGAGAGAGAGAGAGAGAGAGAGAGAGACAGGGAACGAGGGGGGGAAAGAGGTGAAATGGGTTCCATCGTTGACAGGGGAAACGAGAGGAGCAGAGAGGGAGAAGAGGAATATATAGAAGCAGAAATAGGGCTGGCACAGTGAGAAGGAACGGCAGAGAAGAAGAGAAAGACAAAGATTGGTGGGTGCCAGTTGTGATGGGCTTGTGAGGGTTGTGATGGAGTGGGCCACTTGCGGTGTGAGGGCAATCATGTTGAAATCAGGCTTGGGTTGCAGTAGCGGAGGGGAAAAAGAGAGGAGCAGAGATGGAGAGAGGAAGATAGCGAAGAAGAAGAGGGAGAGTGACAGAGACAGGGAAAGAGAGAAGAAAAGGGAGGGATGGAGGGCGAGAGAGAGAGTGTGTGAAAGAGATGGTGAGAGGGTGTCATACCGGCTGGATGACGATCGTCTCCTTCTGCAAGTTGCTGGCCTTTAACAATTTCTGCTGCAGGTTGCTGGGGAGGGAGATGAGGTCAGAGCAGGGTTTCCTATTTGATGGGGGAATCGACACTGGGTTGGCTTTTGCATTTCAATGCATGTTGTGATGGGCAAGTGGGGTTTCGAACCCATCCCCAGCGCATGATGGAACGCACACGGCTAAAACCGTCCGCCATTTGAAGTGAATCCATTTTACATGGGAATGAGGTGGGTAACCTTTTACCATCATGTGAGATGTGAAAGTTTCTGTGTGAAAATGGGCTATTTTTCACATCATTTTCATATATATTTTACACGGCTGATGCGTAAATCAGTGTAAACAAACATGAATGTATGTAACCGTTACATATGTAAGTGAATTACATATGTAAATGATACTAAACAAACGACTCCTAAGTCTCTCCAATTTGTTACTTTTCATCTCTTCCTCTTTTCAAGCACAGCCATATGTAACCGTTACATATGTAAGATGTAAATGATACTAAACAAACGACTCCTAAGTCTCTCCAATTTGTTACTTTTCATCTCTTCCTCTTTTCAAGCACAGCCATATACATTGGCGATTATGCACAATCTCGGTCCACATCACATGTTTGACCTTCTTCTCTCTCGTCTTCTTATGTTTTTTTTACCTTCTTTGTGCATGAGAGAAGCTAAGATCCATCGAATCCACTGGCAAAGGTCTTCGTTGTCCAACTTGTTTTTGAGGAGTGGAAGTTTATAGTTCACATCTAAGAGGATCGAAATAATATTTTTTTTCTTTACTAAAATTTGTAAAATATTATTTAAATAGAGTAGGACCCGTCATTTAAATTGTCAATATACTTCGAGCCTGGATCCTCTTTGGTCACCCATGCCCATGTAGGGATAGAGCCCGGTTCGTCTTTGGCTTCTTGGAGGAAGTGCGTTTTTTTTTGGGGCCCACATGTGCCCATATATGGATAATTAGAGTCATTGGGAAATTCCGGCCTACCATTTGTGCGGCATCTCCAAAGTTTAGTAAGAACTGAGTTGGTCCCACGGTACAATTAACGACACAGAAAATGATTAAATACTACTTTTTTATGAACTTTTTTTTATTGTGTTTAATCATACGGTGAGATAAACTTCATTCAAAATGAGATTTGACGATATCCTATAGATAGGTTGTGCTCTCATTCTGAGAGGCTCTGATTATTCATTATTCTTCTGGGGGCAGACCTACATGTAAGGATCCTCCATCCAAATTTAAAACAGCCCATAAGGCATTTAAAGCTTGTATGGCCTGACCCACGCTAAAAAACCCAATCTTCCTTTCCCACTTTTTCCCGAATTGAGCCTTAGTCCTCTACTGTTTTAGAATGTATTTGGGAGTAGGATGGGGGGCATAAGCAACTTTATGCATCCTATCCCACTTATATATCCCTTGTTTGTTTTCATTTTAGTTTTTGAGATTATATTATCTTAGTTCGATGCTACAGTGAATTAATAACTAGTATGGGGGTTTAAATAATCCCACCTACGAGGTAGGATAACTTGGGTTGGCTTTGAGTGGGGGGGAGGGGGTGGGATTATATTTTTTAGGTCTTTTTGTCCCTTATCCCCCATTTATCGAGATCTAACTAAACATGGGATTGAATTCATCTTTGGGATAAATGAAATTGCATCTGATACAATAAAACCATTGGATGGGCTTGGATAGTATTTGTAACGTTCCGTAACCTAAATGTGAATATTTATTAATTAAATTTTATGTTAGCTACTTAGGACCTGTTAGAGTCTAAGCTAGTTCGAATTAGAGTTAGAATCGTGTATGCGAAGTCTAATTGGGTTTAGAGCTCGTTTGAGCAAAGTAGGGGGTAGTTTGCATTTCTAGAAAGCTAGAAGCCCTTTTTTGTAATTTTATGAATTTTGAGGTTCTGGGCTCATTGGGTAGGCAACATAATTCTAAGACTTTTATCTGTTTACCCTGATTCGAACGAACCCATTTTGACCCCCAAAATCCCAATTTACTTGTATTTAAGCCTTTATTCGAAAATACCCAAAACCTATTAAATAATGTCAAAACTTTATCTTCTTGAAACCATCCCAATAGTATATTTACTGAAATTCATGAACTTGTTTCTTTGTATTGACTCAATTCGTCCTACGGTTTGCAAGTTATAGCTAAAATTAGCTTTTAACCCAAACATCAATTCAATGTCATTTTGGTAAATAACTTCAACCCTATTTCAAATTCTCTCACTCTTTTCCCCACAGTTCCATCTCCCGAACGACCACCTTCTTTTATTTCTTTCTTTATGTTCTCTCTCTTTTCTTTTATTCTTTCTTTCCTTATTTTTTTCTCTCTCTATGCCACGAGACCATACGGATGTTCCTCCATCAGCAACTTTTCATCTTCTTTTTTTTCATCATCTGGCATCTTTCAACTAGAAAATCTAGCCATTAGATGTACGATTAGAGACCGCCATCGTGTTTTTCTCGTCTTTTGCATCTCAGCTAACCTTATCCTTAAGCCATTAATAATCAATCAAAACCATAGGTGAATTTATATTTGCTTATACCGTACGGTTTTGTAGCTTTTAACCTTTAGATTTAATTTAGAGGATTCACATGAGTCTCCTCTTTTGCTTTTATAGATTTGGATTGGGTGGGATTCATCTTTGGAGCTTCGATTGGGTTATTTGGCTTGGTTTTCTTCTAGTTTGCATACCATCTTCATCAAAGGCAAGTAGATTACCATGACTTATTAATAATGTGCATCACTTTCTTTTGATTCTTTCATAGAGTGTTTATATTAATTATGTTTTGCTTATTATTGTTGAAATTGGAATCACATGCTAGATTCAGGTTTGGATTTGATGTATAATGAATATAGTAGATTTATGGTGGTTTTCATATAATGAATGGAGAGGGCATGGCCCTATGGTTATGCAGGTTTGAATGTGGGAATTCGTATGGGGTTGTGTACCGTCTATAATTAACCGACATACTTTCCTAAAATCATGTTTTAATGATTGGACTCTATTTGACCCGGTTTTTGATAAACCTACCTTAAATTATTATGTAAGAGGCGTAATTGGGTATGTGTTCCTCTTACGGATCATCCAGCTCATGTACGGTGTACAAACTATTCTGAACTTGGTTAAGATGAGAATTGGGACTATGCATCAGGGATAATTGTTTCTAAATATCCCAACTTCACCTCATCTTAGTTCAAGTAGAACTGTTGGGTGCGTAAATTGGGATCATAAACTTAGGAAATTTTTTGTAATATGTTTCTTGGCTTTTGGGTATGCATCTTTGCATTTATTGATACATTGTACACTTGATGTATATGCTTCATTAGATTGTATCTGTTGTATTGACTTTGACCGGATTGAGGCTTGGCATTGGTTATAATGGATTGTAAGAGGACTACCTATACTGGTTTTGTGTGAACTATGGTTTCGGAATAGCCTCTTTATTTACTGGACCTGTGTGCGTACACAGGGAAGTCAGTCCTTTACTTTGATATAGGATTCATAGTCTGAGCACCTTTAAGTTGGTTTATATATATATATTATGTATTTCAAGGTCATTTTAATAATTGCTGCAGATCGATTTCGATTTCGATTTCGAATGGTTGATCACCGCTTTTGATGCGATTGTTTGGCATCCTATGATTTGACCAAGTTTTTCTTGATGATTTGACAGGATTGACCACCTGATTTGACTGAGATCTTTCCCGATGATTTTGATGGGTTGACCGCCCTATTGTTGACTTATGCACTTACTTGTTTAGATTTTAGATTAGGATGTCCTTTCTTTTTCATTACTTATTATTTTTCATCTCTTACATGATTTATTGTCTTTATTCACCTTTGATATTGCATGTCTGTTATAAGGTATGTTTATCTACTTGCTGACTCTTCGTAGTCTGATGATGCTTAACTTGGCGCATAGGTACCGAGTCCAGCTATCCCGAGGAGGAGGCGGAGAGTAAAGCATTTTAAATGCTTGAGCCACTTGATGAGATCGAGTAAGGTGCAAATGATAGTTATTGAATCATCTATCCCCACACATGAGTGACTCATATATATTGGATTTATATTTTAGTTTAGAATTTATTTGTTTGCCCAAGTTGTTAATGTGGCTTTTTAGTTAATTACATTTATTTTATTTTGCAACTTAGAATCTTAGATTTAATATTCTTTGAATGTGCATACTCAATTTAATATTTGATGCCGATTGACAATTAATGCTTCTGAAATTATTTAGTATTCGATGAATGTTGTGGACTTCACCATGGACCTAAGATCTTATGTGGGATCCAATTGGAAGTCACGTGTTGTTTCAAATACGAAAAGTTTTTATTGGCTCTTAATCTCACGTTAACTCTAGTTTCATTTTAGGGGACGAGATAGTTGGTATCAGAGCCGACTTTATATTAGTTTGATGTGGGTCCCTGCTGTGTTAGGTGCAAGTGGGCGGGTTATTATGTGGGTAAGCCAAGTGTACTGGCAGGCTACATGAACTAGCAGGCTACTGCACAGGCATGTGTAGCCTTAAGGGGGTGGATTGTGACGTTTTGGAGTCTCACATTGACTATAAAAAGGAAAGTAAATGGGATTCTTTTAATGAGTTGAGGCCCACCAAAAGCCAAACAATAAGGCTAATGGGCCCAAGTAGACAATATCATGCATACGTGTGGGGTAGGGCGTGACAGTATTAGCTATTCAATCCTACTAAAAACTTATCCCGCTTCCAAACACATCCTTAATCTTTTTCCTTTTCGACATTGAAATGGGATACGGCTCATAGAGCACCATGGTCCCTTTCTCCTGTAGGTATTCCTTTATTTTGCTTTCCTTTATCCATCTCAAACCTTGTCAACATGTATAAGTTTGTGAGCTTTCTCTACATTTTGGTTTTCCCTATGTAACACTCTGACCCAACTTGATCCAGTTTAGAGACTAATTAATGACGCTTTAGCTGTTAATTGTGTTTTGCTTTTGTCTTGGGTTCGTTTTGGGCCATGGATAGGTAGTTGGGTTGAGTTGAACCTCATTTAGGTAGACATAAGCCCTTTTTCATAATTTTACCTTTTATAAGACGTTGTCATTCATGCTTATCTTGGCGTCAACACATGTCTTTTGTTGAGCCCAGTAATTCACATAACTGCCTCGTTCGCAAAAGACGTCAATTGGTTCCGTTGGATCGTCATTTGACTCGAACTGTAAATAGGGTGTATGCTTGGACTTCTTTGTAATTTTTCTTATCCTTATCTTATATAAAGCCTCATGCACCGACCTTCTCCTGTACTCAACGATCTCTTCCTCTCTGGTTTCGTTCTTTCTTTTTGTTTCTTTTATTTTCTTCCCGATCAAACTAGAGATCAAGGGGACTTTGTGCACCCTTTTTGCATGGCTTTCCTGTGTGTAGCTTAAGGTACGCTTTGGATTTTCGATTTTCTTCTCTTTTCACGTCAGTTCCTAGACTTGCACTCACATCTCTCCCTTTTCTCCTTCTTTTGCATGCATGGTGATTAGAAGTGTTTGGGGCCGTCGAATCTGAGCCTAAGGACAATGATTCTTGTGTTAAAGATCATTGGAGGCAAGTATAAGCATGATGTGTATGAACCCACGTTGGTATATGTGTGAATGGGATAGATTTCTTACTCTTGCATATGATTTTGGTGTTTTACAGCCCATTTTGATGAGACTTGATGTGTTTGTTCGTTTGATTTCCATTTTAAGTAGTTTCAGATGATTCTGTAACAGGTTCAGGAAAATGACCCTGTGCAGTCATGGCTATGCCGTAACTGTATTATGGCTCAGAGTCCAGAAACCTATGAGACCCAGTTTTCTTCTAGGTCAGGTTACGGCTAAGCCGTATACTGTACGATGGCTAAGCCGTGGCTCAGCCGTGACCTAGCCGGAGATCAATACAGGGTGGAATTTTCTGGATTAACTGAGAGTTAGCATTTTTATAGACCTTCTACGGCCCAGTCATGTCTAAGCTGTCAAATGTGCTACGGCTAAGCCGTAGAACAGAACACGGCTGAGACATAGAACAAAATACTGTTGAACCATAAACGCAGATGAACATTAAGGGGAACCGCGGCTGAGCCGTAGTACATATTACGGCTAAGCCGTACCAACTCTGAGAAATGAATAAAAAGGATAGGATTTAAGGAAGAGACCTGATATGGCCTTCACACTAGAATGTAGATAACCTGAACGTGCCCAATGGAATGGCATGAATGATCTCGAAGGCTGCGAATCATTCATGTACGTTATCCAGATGTTAAGAAACTCCCCATGGGTGTTGGTTTAATGAACTTCGATGCACATTCATGAGACAATGCAACACTAGACAACTGTGCATCAGATAACTTAAAACTACATCATCATGCACGGTTAGAAACACTAGATAACTAGATTAGGGTTGGCTCGTAAATGATCTTGATTTGATCGAACATTGATTCGCATGGCATCTTGCATGACGCGTATTGAGCTCCACTCTTCAGTATGCTTGGTAAGTTCTCGTCTTGAATGCTCGTGTGATTCGGTTTGCTCGATATGTCTCCAGAACTTTGAGTATTGTACGCATGTATGTATGCTTGGACTATATGCATGTATGATATATGTTTGGATCATATACACCTATGATATATGCTTGACACGATATGCAAGATCTACTCAAAGTCTAGCATATGATTTACTCTATATGGTCAGGCACTACTCAGCTTCAGCCTTAAAATACCCGACAGGGTTAAATTTGGCGTAGTTTATATGGCCTTGCTGCAGTAAGTTTATGTCTTGGGGCTTCCGGACCCCAGGAACTCGAAACCCATTCGTACCCTGGCCCGGTCGATGGTATTCTCAGTATGGATATAAGATCCCTTTTTGGGAGCATATGGCATATGTAGTAACCACCTAGTTATGTACATGACAAGTATACATTGATTCTTATAGCATACTTTATTTAATGCACAGTTGCTTAGTATACGAACTTGAAATGCTCTAATTGATATCATGTTACTTATTTTATTAGATACAACATGTGTTAACTTATTATTGCTTATACTTTGCTGAATCATTGTATTCATGCGTTGTCCTTGGTGTTGCAGGTTTAGATCCCTTGACCGACCCCTCATTGGTCAACTAGACTCCAAGGGAGACCTCAGATGCCCCATTAGGGTTAGAGCAGTGGATGTGATCCCCCCCACGGAGCGCTACAACGTCTTGGATGCATAGGTCTTCCCCATTTTGGGATCTCACTGGATTTTGTGATTTTGAGTGTATCCAGGATCTGTCTATCTGTATTTTGCTTCATTTTGCATACAATTAACTTTTATGTGATCTTTTGTCAATATATTATATTGTTAGTCTATAATTCCTTGTTATGTGGGATACCTACAGCTTCCTCGTACATGTATGGCACGTGTGAATCTTTCCTTGTGCGTGTGCATTTAGACCGGGTCTAAATGTATATGCACGGGAGTACGTGTGTCATTTGTTAAGTTTTTAACTAACTCCCGATCTCTTGGGCTCGGGTTGTGACATATGTATTGTATGGTATCAGAGCATCCTTGCTCGGGTACGATTTGCTTTCGAAATCTTTTGGGGACTAGTGTAGTTGGGAACGTCTTGTGCTTGTAACAATGGGTTCACTCATAATCACTTTTGATGAAGCTAATGGATGCCTCCTTAATCTCTCCATGACGGAGTATGCTTCAACTACCAGGGACTTAAAATGGGAAGCTCATCCACTTCTCCAGTGTTTGTGTTCCAGAGGCTTTCTCTTGTTGTGAGCACTACCTCCCCACCCAAGAACCAAGCTCTAATGGCCCTGAGGTCCTCAAAGACCAAAATAATTTATAAGGCAGCGGATCCTAAGCCCTAAGTTTCCAAGTACTCCTAGAACCCCTTTGATGTCTTCCATAGGGTTTAGGAAGAACCGAAACCAAGACAACCCGATGATGCAACCACTGACTTCACATTATTAAGGAGCAGCGGGGGGCAAGAAAGGTTTTGATTGTGGACCGAGGCTCCAAAGCATGTGGAAAAACTCAAAACATCACTGACTGCATGCACGTGGTTAATAAAGCTAGGAAACTAGTATGGGATCTGTTTAGCCATAAGTGTAACACTCCGACCCAGCTTGACCCCGTTTAGCGGTTAGTTAATCTTGTTTTCGTTGCTAATTGTGTTTTGTTTGTGTTTTGTTTTCGTTACGGGTCATGGATAGGTAGTTGGGTTGAGTTTGACCTGGATTAAGTAGACCAAGCCCTTTTTCGTAATTTTAGCTTTTCTTAGACATGGTCATTTTTGCATCATCTTGATGTCAACACGTGTCTTTCGTTGAGCCCGTTAACTTTCGTAACTACGTCATTTGCAACCGAGGTCGTGTGATTCGATTGGACCCGCGTTTGACTCAAACTGAAATTAAAACTTTTGACTTGGCTTTCATTGTAAATTTGGACAACCCATTTGACTTATATAAGCTCTCAACCATCGACACTCATGTTCTCTCTCTCGTTTTCTCTCAAATTCCCTGTGCACGTGGAGCTTCTATCTCTCTCTCTCCTTCACTTGATTTCTCTCCATCGATCAAACTTGTGGTTCTTGCATGTGCAATTGAGGTGAGTGGAAGTCTTCCATTCTTCTCATCTCCTTTCTCTATCTCTTCTCCTTCTTGCTTCTTTGCATGGTGTGTCTGTGTGTTGTGGATTTCTCTCCATCTCTCATGCATGCATGTGGTTTTGCTTGTGTTAGGTTGTGTTTGGATCCAAGGGCTACCATTGTGCATTTGAATTTCCAATTGAGGCAAGTATAACCATAACATTGAGAACCCATGTTGGTATGCTTTGATTTTGGCTAGCTCACATTGATGTGTGTGGAAAACATGTGTTTACAGCCCATTTGATACTTATTGGTTCAGTACTTGTGTATTCCCATTGATAGATTGCATTTCTGATGCATTTCCAGACATTCTGTACATGTTTCAGATTTCTGAATTCGTGCAGGTACGGCTAAGCCGTATAACACCTACGGCTCACAATCCAGAGAGGAGAAAAACCCAGTTTTCCTCTACGGCTAGGGCACGGCTAAGCCGTGGAATGCCCTACGGCTAAGCCGTAGCTCAGCCGTGGCCCAGCCGTAGAACAATACAGGGTGCAATTTCTGGAATAACTGAGAGTCAGCAACTGACAGACCTTCTACGGCCCAGCCACGGCTAAGCCGTAGACCACACACGGCTAAGCCGTAGCACACACACGGCTAAGCCGTAACCACACATGAAGAATAAGGCTAGGTGTAAAGATAAGACCTATATGACCTTCATGATAGAATGTAGAGCACCTAGACTTGCCCAACGGAATGTGATACTACGCGTGAATGATCTCGAGGGCTGCGAATCATTCATGTTCGTTATCCGGATGTTAAGCACCTCCCCATGGGTGTTGGTTTAAGGGACTTCGTGCACCGCCCGATTCAAGGCAACACTAGACAACGGTGTATCGAATAACTTAAAACTACATCATCATGCACGGTTAGAAACACCGGATAATTAGATTAGAATTGGTTTGTAAACTTAAGATGATTCGATTCACATGATTTGTTGCATAACATATTGCATTCGACCATTGATCTCAACACTCTACATGATTACGTATGTTTCGTTATTTTCACATTTTGGTTTATTTACCCTGAGTATGCATGTATGATGTGTTCATTCACGGATCTGCACGTATGATAAGTTGTCACGATCTACTCAGGATTTTCATGATTGACTCCGTATGGTCAGGCACTACTTAGCCTCAGCCTTAGGATCCCGACGGGGTGAATTCGGTATAGTTTATATGGCCTGCTGCAGTATGGATTTTGTCTTGGGGAACCGGACCCCAGGAAACCGAGACCCATTGTACCCTGGCCCGGACAATGGTGTTCTTTGCATGTTACAAGATCCCTCTTTTGGGAGCATATGGTAATGTAGTAGCCACTAGTCATGTACACAGCATGTTATCCTTGATTCACACAGCATCTTTCTTTCTTGCATGATAGCCTAGTATACGAAAATGCTTTCTTTAATAACATGATGTTCTTTATTCTATTAGACACAGCGTGTGTTAACTTGCTATGGTTTATACTTTGCTGAATCTTCGTATTCACAGTTGTTTTGGTGTTGCAGGCCCAGATCCCCCTGCCGAACCCTCGCCGGTCGGTCAGGCTCCAGTTGAGACCCCCGGGGCCCCCTCAGGCCTAGAGGAGTGGATGTGATCACTCCACGGGAGAGCGTTCATGGCATGCATCCTTTTGGAGTCTTGTGTTGTGTGGATTTTAAGACTTGTATATGTCATGACATGTCACTATTGTCTATATCTTTTGTTCATTTTGTAAAACTTTCATATGTAATTATGTCAGTCCTTTCTTGTATTATCCTCTTCTTGCTTTGTAGTTTTATGTTTCTGATATTTACAGCTTCCGCATACTTGCTTGGCACGTGTGCTTGTTCCCTTGTGCGTGTGCATTTAGACCCGGTCTACGTGTACAGGCACGGGAGTACGTGTGTCATTAGGTTTGGCTTTTGCTAACCCCCGAACCCTGGGCTCGGGTTGTGACATACGTATTGTATGGTATCAGAGCATTCCTTGCTCCTTCCTTGTTCTAGATGATAAGCATGTAGGCATGTATAGGATCGTGGTGAGGATACGATTATTCCTTTGTGCTCTTTCTAGATTTTGGGGTTTGTTGGGCGCTCTTGTGTTGTGTTTGTGTCTGACTCTTTCCATTTTACAGGATGGCATCAGGTTCTGGTTCGCAGCAGAACGCCGGAAATAACGAGAGCGGATCTGCCCCTTCACCGCAGACACCGAATACAGATGAACGCATCCTTATGCTATTCCAGTCCCTTCAGGCACAATCACAATCCATGCAGAACTTGCAAGCCCAAGTGACAACCATGTTAGACCGACAAAGCCAAGCCCCCGTTCAGTCGCATGTAGACCAGCAGGTGATCTTGCAGCCTCGAGAGAGTGACCCGAATGCCCTCTATGGGAAATTTCGCAAGCGAGGAGCTATTGAGTTCTATGGAACAGAAGAGCCACTGAAGGCAGAACAGTGGTTAGACCAGACAGAGGATGTCTTTGAGACCGTCGTGTGCACGAACCGGCAGAAAGTCGGATTAGCAACTTCTATGTTCAGAGATGTCGCAAAGACTTGGTGGAAGAGCGTGAAAGACTCCTACAGAGATATTCTTAGTGCTACGGTGTGGGAGATGTTCAAGCAACAGTTCAGGAGGAAGTTCATCCCGGCTCATGTGTTTCGAGCCAAGGAGGTTGAGTTCTTAGCTCTCCGTCAGCAGCAGATGACAATAGCAGAATATGTGAACAAGTTTATGCAGTTGTCGCTTTTTGCTCCGGACATGATCAGCACCGAGGAAAGGAAGGTGAACAGGTTTGTCGAAGGTTTGCATCCCCGGTACATGCATCACGTGACTGCGTTTCAGCGTCCGGCTACGTTTGACGATGCAGTGGACAGGGCCTATTCTGCCGAGGCCATCCACCAAGCTGCTAGAGCCGTTGAGCCTAAGAGACAGCCGCCTTTCAGTGCACGAGGACAAGTACAGAAGAAGACCAAAGGCCAGCAGAGTACTTCTAGTTCTAGTGGAGTGACTTGTGGATATTGTGGTAGGAACCACACGACTGAAGCTTGTTGGAGGAAGGCCGGTGCTTGTTTCATTTGTGGTTCAAGGGAGCATATGATCGCCAATTGTCCTCGACATAGAGCCTCCGGTGCAGCTCCATCTGGTCCTACTTCCGGCGCAGTTCCTAGCAGGCCTAGTGCACCTACAGCTCCGAGCAAGCCGCAGTCAGCTCGTCCAGGCTCGAGACAGCCTCGCCAGTCAGCCCGTGCTTACGCTGCTACCCACGAGAGTGCCGAGGATCCACAGGTGGTTGAAGGTACTGTTTTGATTTCGCGCGTCGAGGCATTAGCTTTGTTCGATTCGGGGTCTACACGATCTTATGTAGCACCTCATTTTGCCGAGCGGTTACCTCAGCCGTCTAAGCCGTTGCCATATGTGTTGGTTGTATCCACCCCAGTTGGCAAGCGAGTGGAGTGTAGTATGTACTACCCCCATTGCGACGTGCAGATTGCAGGTCATCAGTTACCTGTTGATTTGATCCTGTTGTCGATGCTGGACTTCGACGTGATCCTTGGTATGGATTGGCTCGCTCGATATCGTGCCTGTGTTAACTGTTACAACAGGACGATCTTCTTCGATTTAGGCAAGGGCTTCCGTTTCGAGGGCAGTCAGCAGAGATGCCCCAGGCGTGTGATTTCGGCGTGTAAGGCAGATCGCTTGATCCGCCGAGGGTGCGAAGGCTTCATTGCCTTTATCTCAGCGAAGAAGGAGCCGAAGCAGCTAGGTGAGATTCAGGTGGTCTGTGACTTTCCAGATGTCTTTCCAGACGATGTGCCAGACTTACCCCCGGTTCGAGATGTGGAGTTCGCCATTGAGCTTGTTCCCGGCACGGCACCGATCAGCAAGGCTCCGTATCGCATGGCCCCAGCAGAGTTGTCAGAATTGAAGAAACAATTGCAGGAGCTTTTGGATAAGGGTTTCGTTCGCCCGAGCGTTTCACCTTGGGGAGCACCAGTCTTGTTTGTCAAAAAGAAGGATGGTACTTTTCGGATGTGCATAGACTACCGCCAGCTGAACAAAGTGACGATCAAGAACAAGTACCCCTTACCCAGGATCGATGAATTGTTTGACCAACTTCAGGGCGCAGCATATTTTTCGAAGATTGATTTGAGGTCTGGATATCACCAGTTGAGAGTCAAAGAAGATGACATTCCCAAGACTGCCTTCAGGACTCGTTATGGACATTATGAATTCCTCGTGATGCCTTTTGGACTAACCAACGCACCTGCAGCTTTTATGGCACTGATGAATCAGATCTTTGCTCCTTTCTTGGACCAATTCGTAGTTGTGTTTATTGATGATATACTGATCTATTCTAAGTCAGCAGAGGAGCATAGGGAGCATTTAAGAAAAGCCTTGTCGTTGTTGAGAGAACATCGATTGTTTGCTAAATTGTCGAAGTGTGATTTTTGGCTTGAGCAGGTGGCATTTTTAGGTCATATCATTTCACGAGAGGGATTGGCAGTTGATCCATCTAAAGTAGAGGCAGTAGTGAATTGGCCTAGCCCCAAGACAGTGTCAGAGATTCGCAGTTTCCTTGGTCTAGCAGGTTACTATCGCCGATTTGTCCAGGACTTTGCTAAGATCTCTTCTCCATTGACGAAGTTGACCAGGAAGAACGTACCATTTGATTGGACTGAGGAGTGTGAAGCCAGTTTTCGGATTTTGAAAGAGAAGTTGACTACAGTCCCAGTGTTAGCCTTGCCAGATGGTTGTGAAGGATTCGTGGTTTATTCAGATGCTTCTCGAGTTGGTCTAGGTTGTGTGTTGATGCAGCATGGGAAGGTTATTGCCTATGGATCGAGACAGTTGCGAGATCATGAGAAGAATTACGCCACCCATGATTTAGAATTGGCAGCCATCGTGTTTGCGTTGAAGCTGTGGAGACATTATCTATATGGTGTGCAGTTTGAGGTTCGTTCTGACCACCACAGTTTACAGTACTTATTCACGCAGCAGGAGCTGAACATGAGACAGCGGAGATGGCTTGAGCTTATTAAGGATTATGACTTCCCGATCAGATATCAGCCAGGCAAGGGGAATGTGGTGGCAGATGCGCTCAGCAGGAAAGCAGAGTCAGTGCAGCTATTGAGCAGTTTCCTCTTAGAGTTTCGTGGTCTCCCTGTTGAGGTTAAACTAGTGGATGAGTGCGTGACGTTGGCTAGTACGCTAGTGTTTCAGCCTGAGATGATTCAGCAGATTAAGGACAGGCAGTTTGAAGATCTAACTTTGAAGCGCATTCGAGACCACATTGGAGACAGACCCGATTTCAGACTCGAGGATGGTGTACTCTATTTTCGGAGTAGGTTGTGCGTGCCAGCAGTTGATGAGTTCAAGGAGAAGCTGATGAACGAAGCGCATTACGCTCGCTACGCGATGCATCCAGGCAGCACGAAGATGTTTCGGAATCTCAAGGATCGCTTCTGGTGGAACAACATGAAGAGAGAAGTAGCAGGGTTTGTTGCTCGCTGTTTGACATGTCAGAAGGTGAAGGCCGATCATCAGAGACCGCCAGGCTCGTTGCATCCTTTGCACATACCGCAGTGGAAGTGGGAAAACATCACCATGGACTTCGTTTCAGGGTTACCGCCGACGAGCAGGAAGAACAACGCCATTTGGGTGATTGTAGATCGCTTGACGAAGTCAGCCCATTTCATTCCTTTCCGGAAGGGTATGACATTTTCAGAGATGGCTAGGAAGTTCGTGGATGAGATCGTCAGGCTCCATGGTACCCCCGTGTCGATTGTATCCGATCGTGACAGCCGTTTTGTTTCCTCTTTCTGGAGAGCTTTCCAAGAGGCTTTGGGTACGAAGTTGAGTTTCAGCACGGCATACCACCCACAGACGGATGGACAATCAGAGCGGACGATTCAGACTTTGGAGGATATGTTGCGAGCCAGCGTGTTGAGCTACGAGAAAGAATGGGATCTTCATCTATCGTTGTGCGAGTTCGCCTACAACAACAGTTTCCACGAGAGCATTGGGATGGCACCATATGAAGCATTGTACGGGAAGAAGTGTAGAAGTCCGGTTTGTTGGGAAGAAGTTGGAACCCGCAGTTTTCACGGACCGACGATCATTGCCGAGACTACGGAGAAGGTACAGAAAGCCATTGAGAATTTGAAAGTTGCTCGGTCAAGACAGAAGAGTTATGCAGACACCCGCAGACGACCCTTAGAGTTTCAGGTTGGCGAGTGGGTTTTTCTGAAGGTCTCACCGATGAAGGGTACGATCCGTTTCGGCCAGAAAGGCAAGTTAGCTCCACGCTATGTCGGACCGTTCGAGATCAAGAGTCGGATTGGTGATTTAGCCTATCGATTAGAGCTTCCCGAGATGTTTTCAGGAGTGCACAACGTTTTCCACGTTTCGATGCTTCGGAAATATGTTCATGATCCCTCCCATGTCATTCGTTATGACGAGGTCCAGATTCAGCCGAGTGCTGTATACGTTGAGCGACCGCTCCGTATCGTGGGAACCCGAGAGCAGATACTCCGCACCAGGACAATTCGATGGGTCAAAGTGCTTTGGGAGCATCACAGTCCCGATGAGGCTACGTGGGAGTTAGAAGAGCAGATGGCACGTCAGTACCCCGATTTGTTTTCTCAGGTATGAGTGATTTAGTGTGCATTCCGAGGACGGAATGATTCTCAAGTAGGGGAGGATGTAACACTCCGACCCAGCTTGACCCTGTTTAGCGGTTAGTTAATCTTGTTTTCGTTGCTAATTGTGTTTTGTTTGTGTTTTGTTTTCGTTACGGGTCATGGATAGGTAGTTGGGTTGAGTTTGACCTGGATTAAGTAGACCAAGCCCTTTTTCGTAATTTTAGCTTTTCTTAGACATGGTCATTTTTGCATCATCTTGATGTCAACACGTGTCTTTCGTTGAGCCCGTTAACTTTCGTAACTACGTCATTTGCAACCGAGGTCGTGTGATTCGATTGGACCCGCGTTTGACTCAAACTGAAATTAAAACTTTTGACTTGGCTTTCATTGTAAATTTGGACAACCCATTTGACTTATATAAGCTCTCAACCATCGACACTCATGTTCTCTCTCTCGTTTTCTCTCAAATTCCCTGTGCACGTGGAGCTTCTATCTCTCTCTCTCCTTCACTTGATTTCTCTCCATCGATCAAACTTGTGGTTCTTGCATGTGCAATTGAGGTGAGTGGAAGTCTTCCATTCTTCTCATCTCCTTTCTCTATCTCTTCTCCTTCTTGCTTCTTTGCATGGTGTGTCTGTGTGTTGTGGATTTCTCTCCATCTCTCATGCATGCATGTGGTTTTGCTTGTGTTAGGTTGTGTTTGGATCCAAGGGCTACCATTGTGCATTTGAATTTCCAATTGAGGCAAGTATAACCATAACATTGAGAACCCATGTTGGTATGCTTTGATTTTGGCTAGCTCACATTGATGTGTGTGGAAAACATGTGTTTACAGCCCATTTGATACTTATTGGTTCAGTACTTGTGTATTCCCATTGATAGATTGCATTTCTGATGCATTTCCAGACATTCTGTACATGTTTCAGATTTCTGAATTCGTGCAGGTACGGCTAAGCCGTATAACACCTACGGCTCACAATCCAGAGAGGAGAAAAACCCAGTTTTCCTCTACGGCTAGGGCACGGCTAAGCCGTGGAATGCCCTACGGCTAAGCCGTAGCTCAGCCGTGGCCCAGCCGTAGAACAATACAGGGTGCAATTTCTGGAATAACTGAGAGTCAGCAACTGACAGACCTTCTACGGCCCAGCCACGGCTAAGCCGTAGACCACACACGGCTAAGCCGTAGCACACACACGGCTAAGCCGTAACCACACATGAAGAATAAGGCTAGGTGTAAAGATAAGACCTATATGACCTTCATGATAGAATGTAGAGCACCTAGACTTGCCCAACGGAATGTGATACTACGCGTGAATGATCTCGAGGGCTGCGAATCATTCATGTTCGTTATCCGGATGTTAAGCACCTCCCCATGGGTGTTGGTTTAAGGGACTTCGTGCACCGCCCGATTCAAGGCAACACTAGACAACGGTGTATCGAATAACTTAAAACTACATCATCATGCACGGTTAGAAACACCGGATAATTAGATTAGAATTGGTTTGTAAACTTAAGATGATTCGATTCACATGATTTGTTGCATAACATATTGCATTCGACCATTGATCTCAACACTCTACATGATTACGTATGTTTCGTTATTTTCACATTTTGGTTTATTTACCCTGAGTATGCATGTATGATGTGTTCATTCACGGATCTGCACGTATGATAAGTTGTCACGATCTACTCAGGATTTTCATGATTGACTCCGTATGGTCAGGCACTACTTAGCCTCAGCCTTAGGATCCCGACGGGGTGAATTCGGTATAGTTTATATGGCCTGCTGCAGTATGGATTTTGTCTTGGGGAACCGGACCCCAGGAAACCGAGACCCATTGTACCCTGGCCCGGACAATGGTGTTCTTTGCATGTTACAAGATCCCTCTTTTGGGAGCATATGGTAATGTAGTAGCCACTAGTCATGTACACAGCATGTTATCCTTGATTCACACAGCATCTTTCTTTCTTGCATGATAGCCTAGTATACGAAAATGCTTTCTTTAATAACATGATGTTCTTTATTCTATTAGACACAGCGTGTGTTAACTTGCTATGGTTTATACTTTGCTGAATCTTCGTATTCACAGTTGTTTTGGTGTTGCAGGCCCAGATCCCCCTGCCGAACCCTCGCCGGTCGGTCAGGCTCCAGTTGAGACCCCCGGGGCCCCCTCAGGCCTAGAGGAGTGGATGTGATCACTCCACGGGAGAGCGTTCATGGCATGCATCCTTTTGGAGTCTTGTGTTGTGTGGATTTTAAGACTTGTATATGTCATGACATGTCACTATTGTCTATATCTTTTGTTCATTTTGTAAAACTTTCATATGTAATTATGTCAGTCCTTTCTTGTATTATCCTCTTCTTGCTTTGTAGTTTTATGTTTCTGATATTTACAGCTTCCGCATACTTGCTTGGCACGTGTGCTTGTTCCCTTGTGCGTGTGCATTTAGACCCGGTCTACGTGTACAGGCACGGGAGTACGTGTGTCATTAGGTTTGGCTTTTGCTAACCCCCGAACCCTGGGCTCGGGTTGTGACAATAAGTCCGGTAGAAAATAAAAGCACCAAGCGGCTAAAGATCTCTGCCATTTCCTATGGTAGAAGAGGGCTCACTAAGAACTCTATGTCACTGGGTGGCAGCATGTGGTCACTAAGGTCATGTATAACTAAAACCAAGAAGTTCTAGAAGAAACCCCTGATTAACTTGAAAGCAACTCTTTCTAGCCTTTAACTAAAAGATAGGGACAGAAGTTTAGCAGGAGGCATCTAGACTCAAAAGTATAAGGCCCCTTACTCACCTTTTCCTAAAAAGCTAGTGCATACGAAGCACTGTAAACGAGCTCTATGGCTTGTCATCAACAACGTAGCGATCTAATTCAATTTTGTGACATCTTGTCACAATTTAATTGAAATTAATACTAATTAATTGTAGATTTATTTTCATTAATCAAGTTTGAGGTAGAATTATGCTAAATTAACCCCAACTTGTCTTATTGTGTATATTGGGTCGAGTCTAGGCCATGAACAAGTAGTTCTGGGCCTATTTGCCCTTGATCAAAAAGAGAAAAGCCTTTTTTTCACAATTTTCATGATTTTACTTCATATGTACACCATTTTGACACTCTCAGTATACCTCATTGAGTAAATCATTTTTCATATTGAACCCCACCTCACTGAATTTCATTTGAATCAATTAGGTTTACAAATGACTTAAATTGAAAATAAGTTAAGAAATTGGACCTGCTTGTAATTTCAGAAAATTACTAACTTAAACAACCAAAATTTCTCTCAACTGACATTCTTCTTCCAAAAAAACTGTAGGAGCTTTTTCCTTACATTTCCTCCTCTCAAGTCCTAGCTGAAATCAGGCGAAAACCAATTGCATGTCGGATTAATGGATAGCATCATCTTCGCCATTCCTCCCCCTACTTTCTCATATCCTTGAGTTGCCAAAAACTATCTCCCACAGCTTTTTATTTACTGCCATAGGTAAAAGAATATATTCCCATCTCATATTCTTGCATGCAATCGAAGAAAAAGCTCATTTGTGTTACATACATTCATGCTTATCCTCTCCATTTACATGATTTTCACTTGCTAGGGTTTGAAATTTGGGGATTTCCTATATTTGAGCACAAGTAAAGCTATTTGAGAAATCCTAACACTAAATTAAGGCAAGTATAAGTAAGGTTTTGTTGAATGTATGTTATATTATGTTAATCTTGTAAATTGGACCTTTATCTTTGTAGATATGAATGCTAATAATCTATTTCCCAACCTTATATTCCTTTGATGATTGAGAATGGGTTCTTATGGAAAAAATAGTTTTATTGCAATGAGATGATGATAAGAGTAATGGAAACTCTTAACTAGTGAGGATTTGTGAAGCAATTGGAGTGGAACTTGAAGTTCCTGTAGATTTAAAGTGGAAGGAAGAGAAGGAAAAGAAATAGAACTTCTAGAACCGAAGTTGATTTGTGTTAGGTCTGATCGATCGAACTTGACAACGATCGATTGGATTAGCCCTTAGGCTCCATGTTTGATTGATCGGACTTAGGTCCGATCTATTGGCTGGCCTTTTCGGCGTGGGGTCTTGTTTGGGGTCCTGAAGCCTGTTTAACCCATTTTACCTTATCAAAGACTCTCTATAATTAACCAAAAAGTTAACCATAGCATAACCTTCAACCAAGTAGGATTAGTAGGGGTGCAAGATCTTATAGGGCCCTTGTAATGGAACCATAACCTTTATCATGGACTAAATGGAATTGTATAACGCATTAGCAATCTTGAAGATTTGAGAAACCACATGTGCATCACTTAATCAGTTTAGCACCCAACTATTGGTGAGTTTAGGGAACATTAATGAACTACTCATATGCGCTATGTAACATCAAGAATGGCCATATATTGGGTGACCTAAACCATTTCTAAATGGATGATTAGAGACAATGGGTGGGCTAGACTAGAATTGGCTAGTAAGATTCCTTGAGTGACTGACTACAATGTGGACTATCTTTTCCTTTTATTATTGAGATGGTCAAAGTATTGATGCCCATACTGTTTGATCAACACTCTTTATTTTTTTATGATGAAATACGGTGACTGTGAACATAAGGTCCACGAATTAGAAACTATAAGGGTATGGAATTGAACTGAATTAAGTAAAAAAGTAATGACTAAGTTTGGCTGCTGCATTAGATAATAGGAGTGTCCGGAATTCTAATCAGGTAATCAGTTGTACCTAGGCTTAGATGCTGATTATATCCCATATGATTTGTTCAAGCTCTCATGGAAGAGTACAATTAAGCCACTTAATGAGTTTCTAGTCATAATCATCAAATGAGGTATAATTTGAATTATAGTGGGATGTATTTGGTTGTTTGAATATTTTTCTTAAAAGTAAGCTTGCTCCACGATTTATTGGCCCATTCGAGATTCAGAGTAGAGTGGGAGATTTGGCGTATCGGTTGGAGCTATGGCCTCAACTCACCGGAGTCCACAACATATTTCACGTATTAATGCTTAGGAAGTATCTTCCGGTCCCCTCTCATGTTCTCAAGATGGATGACATCCAAGTGGAATCGGACGTGAGCTATGAGGAGCGACCTCTTCGTGTCATCGACACCAAGGATCAAGTGCTTCGTACCCGGACGATCAAGTGGGTCAAGATTCTTTGGGAGCAGCATGGACCCAAAGAAGCTATGTGGCAACTCGAAGAGCAAGTTCGGGAGAAGTATTCATGACTTTTGTTAGAGGTAAGTTGCATTCGGAGGACGGAATGTTCTTTTAGAGGGGGGAATGTAAGGTTCCAACCCTAGATAATTATGATTTATAGTAATTAAGTCGGTTTTACTTTAATTAATATGTAATTAAGCTAATTGAGCCTAAATCTCAAGAGGTTTGGGTCATGGATAGGTAGTTGGGTCGGGTTCAAACCTTATTAGGTAGTCCAAAACCTTTTGTATTTAGTATTTTCATGAGTTGGCATTACTAATGCATCATATTAGTTGCATTGGGTGAGTTTCATCTTGTGGGACATCTTTTATTTTTGGCCCAATTCCATTTGGATTCATTCCAGCCCACTTGAGCCCAACTGAGTCAAACTGTATATATATGGAGACCTAGGGGGTTTATCTGTAATTTTCAGAACTTCACTCATTTAAAACCCTAACCCACCATTGATCCTTTGTTTCTTCTCCTTCCTCCCTCATGTTGCAGCAAGTTTTCCCCCTTTCTTCCACCATCTTCTTCATCTTCCTAGCCCTCATTCCTTGGTGATTAGACTTGCATGCTAGAGGCTGGAGTCTTCTTCTTCTTTCTCTCCATTCTCTGCTTGCTCTTTGTTGGAACCCTTGGAATCAAGGCACCATCCTCATCCTCTTGCTTGTTGGAAGCTTGAGGTAAGGAATTCCATCTTCCCTTTGAGTTATTGAGTGCAATAAGGGTCAAGAGAACCCATCCATTGGCATGCATGCATCTCATTCTTGTTTTCCTTCATGCATGTGTTAGATCCTCCATTAGAGAGCTTTATTCTCCATCTAAACAAGGGGCAAATAAATTTAGGTGAAGCACCAAGCTTAAGGCAAGTATAAGGATACATTTTCTTTACATGCATGGCTTTATTTCTTGATTCTTGATGAGATTTGTGATTTTACCCCATTTTACTGCTTAATGGAAAATACATGGATTGATTTGTGTTTTATGGTGATTCATGAGGGATAAATTGATAATGGTCCTTTAGGGAATCCAATAGTGTGGAATGAAAGCTTTTAGATTGGTTTTATTGCAGGTAGAATGGTGTATTGGAAGAGAAAACCATTTGGAAAGGAAGCCCTCCCATAACAGAGTGCTTCAGGGCCGACCGGTCGGTCCTGAAGCCAGATCGGTCGAATTGCCTTCCTGGTAGTCCGACCGGTCAGACATTCAGCCCGACCGGTCGAATTACTCTTCTGGAAGTGGTCTGACCGGTGGGACAAACACCCGATCGGTCAGGTAAACTTGACCTGTAACTTATAGAAATGTGTTCCAAAATGAATTCTATGCTTGACTATGGACTTTCTATAGTCTATGGGATAGCCTAATGATAGGTTACTCCCTTCAACTTTAGAAAGAGACCGAGGTGTCCACCCACACTTACTATAGGTTGTAGGTTCAATCTAAGACCATATAGGACCATAGAATTGGATCCTTTGCTACCCCAAAATAGCCCAACGGTGATTAACATGGAGAAGGAGGAGTGCCGAGCTGTCATTCTTTTCTTCTGGATTCTCCGGTTAGTTTTCAATATCACGTCATAGGTGTTGGCATAAGGTGAAGTGTCCTATATATATATACATGAAGTAACACCGGAAATGGTAATACCGGGACACCGAATGTCTTATGAATACACCGTATTGAATGACCTTGGAAATCCGGATTATCTAGTATAGGACTGGCTAGTAATTTGTCCTTGATAACCCTACAATCTAATTGCATTTATATTGATAATAACCTTGACCTCCACATAAGGATTTAGATCAATTGCATTAATGATGACCAGTATTAGTTGTGAACTTATTCTTGATATCTTCAACAAGGTTGAGCTATCTTCTCGTATCAGTATAAACAGATCAGTGTATAGTGCGTAATGATATCAAATTATTCCCGACATATTTAGAGTCAGCGCCACTTAGCTATACCCCATAGGAGGTTCGACGGGAACCCATGAGAGTGTTTTATCAGTTGCCTACTGCAGTAGTATTAGGAGAGTGAGTCGACGCTCTCGGTCTTGGCCCAGCTGCTAGTGGTTTCCCAAGGATTAGTTTACTCTCTTTTAGAGAGGAGATAGCGGATGTGGTTGCCACGTTGGTATGATATATTCTTTATTCATGATTCACTATTCATGCTAACTCACATGCATTATTGCCTAGATATCGATATTGATCTCTTTCAATCAGTATGTCATTTTAATTATATTGATCTATCATGTTGAGCTTATGTATCTTTATCTTTGCTTAACTGTCGTGTTAACTAGAATTACCATGGTGTTACAAGTATGGAACCTGATGCCAATCCGGCGGTAGCGTGATCCCAGAGGGAACCCCAGCGTTACCTCGGGATGTGAATGAGTGGAACGAGGATGACATCTTTTCGTGATTCTCCTCGACAGAGCGCAACAGGGATCATTTTGGGTTTGGACTTAGGGATCATTTTGGCATCTTGATATTGTATTTTATCATGTACTTCCGTACTTATGCATGTAGTTGGATTCAATTAACAGACTTGTCTATTTAATGGATTAAGATGAATGTTTTATGGATGCTCATGATATATATGCAAGTGGAATCTCCAGGTTTCCGCTTATACGCTTGATGTTGATGATACGTGTTTGTGGATTTTCTTCACACGTACCTGTGGGATCACCCTTGTGACTGTTTGTACGTGTCTAGTCACGGCACGAATTGTCACGGGTACGTGTGTCATTCCTTGGAACCCATCATTAATCCCCAATTCTCGGGTTCGGGGCGTGACAATTGGTCATGTTGAGATTAATCAAGAAGTTGACTCACAACTCACTCTAAATGATAGTGGCAGTTCATCCCGCCGAACCATTTCATCACTCTACCTACACTAAATTTTAGTCCCTATGGTTGAAGCTGGTGAGATAAATTGGTGAAATGATAAACAAGAAGAGAAAGAACACAATAAGGAAAAAGGTGATGAAAACCACAAAGGAAACCTCAACAACATTATTAGGCAACGTGAAGCGAAGACTAACCTAATAGTAGCCCAATTGGAACTCTTGATGGAAAAAGTGACCAATCATAATGGCCCACCTTCTCCTCATTCAAATAAAAAGAACCAAGCGTGGCTAAAGCAAGTAAGGAAAAGATTGACTAGCTTAAGTCTCTAAGTCAAGATGCGTATTGTAAAGAATATGAGTGTTGGCTAATTCATGGGTTGGATAAAACTTTGGGTTAATTGAGTTGTATTTTATATTTAAAATGGATTGTGGTTATGCGCCGAATAAGCTGTATTAAAGAGGATGCAAATTGAAGTATTTTTCGAAAGACAACATAGATTAAAAAGGTCATATCTCACAAACTGAGCGCTGGATATGGGCAATATACCTATTATTGGAAAGTTCATTTTGAGTAGATATCTGTAGAGTGCAAGATTGTGTAAATCAAATGTAAAATGATAAACTTATGGCCCGAAGAAGTTTGCAAAAAAAGTGTTAAGTTTTGATATGTGCTCGAGCGCCTATTTAACTAGGCTTGAGTTCCCAAGACAGTAGCTAGTGTGCTCAAGCACCCATTTATTAGGCTCAAGCGTCCGGACGGAAAAAAGCCCATCTACTTGCATGAAAACTTTTCCTGTTTGTGCCAAAGTTGCCTATTTTGTTCATACTTAGATTTTAACCCTAAGGCACGAATTAGGGGCTATAAAAAAAGGTGCTTTTATCAACCCTAAATCATAGATCTCATAATTCTAAGTTAAGAATACTCTTTGGATATCATACTTCTTCTCCAAAGCTTCTATTGGAAAGAGTTGTTAAAGCTCTAGGTTTTAGAGTGCTGCTGTTTCTACTTTCTTGTAAGAGATTTGTTGCCTGTACTTCATTGTAAGAGATTCTTGTCTCAGTGAATGAGATTCGTTCAGCCTTACGAGATTAAGGTGATTATCAAGTGCAGAGAGTAGGACATGCGAGGCTTAGTTGTGTCGTGGATTCTTGCAAGAAGAACTATATCTTGTGGCTGAGATATTGACTGTGTAAGGTTGTAAGTATGTCTTGTAACTACTCAAAATTAGTGCTTGATCAGTCCAGTATGACTCACAGTTTTTTTCCGTTGGGATTTCCATGTAAAAATTTGAGTGTCTTCTTATTGTGTGGTTGATTGTTTGTTTGTAAGTTTACTTTTCTTATTCTACTGCATATTATTTGGCTTACAATCTAGAAATCTGGTACTCCAAAGTTTTTCACTCATAAAAAGTGGATTGGCTCCGGTCCCACCATAAAACATTCCTTATGCACGTAGATAAATCTATGACTTACAAAGAAGTCATAGATGATAGATGATGGCTAAAGCAAAGGAAGAAACAAGAATGAAAAAAAAGAAGATCGTACCTTTAGCCTTTTGAATTCTCAAAATTCTAGCTTTTCAAACGCTTGAAATTTCACTGGAGAATAATTGAAATCCTTCCCCCCTTCTCTCTTTAATGTCCTTTGAAACAATGCTGATAAAAATGATATGCGAATCTCTCTCTCTCTCTCTCTTTCACACACACACACACACACACACACACACACACACACACACACACACATGTCTATTGAAAAAAACATACCAATTACGTTGGGTTTATGTCTTGTATTTCAGGTTTACAGGATTGGTCCATAGGGTTAGTTTGGACCTGGCATTGGGTCAGGGGTATTTTGGTCTTTGTACTGGGCTTTATTAGGGGCTAAGAAAAAGAGAGTTATATATATAATGTAACCTGTAACCCTAGACCTAAGCAGAATAGTGCAGTAAAAAAGTAGAGTTCTCTTTTGGTCGTAGACGTAGGCATCTTGCCGAACCACGTAAATCTCACATGTGTACTCATGTGTTTGTCTCTTCTATGTGTGGCTTTGATTGTTGTTTACAGGTTACACGCTTCCGCACATTCACAACAGATCGTATCAAAGCCTGGGTTATGGTGTATCATTGACAATTAGATTGAATCTTCCCTGAAGGTTTAGATCTCTGTTTCATCACAGAGATAGAGAAAGGATTGATTGATCTTTGTTGGCCGCGATTGGCGAAAAAGAGAGAAAAGGCAAAAGTTTCTTGGATCAGATAGGGTTTTGATCAGGTTCCTCAGGGGATTTGGGTTGAAAGCTCTCTTGGTTGGAGAGAATCACTTTCATAGGAGTTTTTTCCGCATCTGCAAATGGAAAGTAAGGGATTCCGGTTCTTCTGTTACAGCATAGAAAGGTTTGATTTGAAAAAAAAAAACCTCATCAGAACAGGCCACCGCTGTCGTTGCCGTTGCGGCCGTCGTCGAAGAGAGTCTCGCCCGCCGCCATCAACCACCGCCGGGTCTCATTGGTCACTCCTTCCTCGCCGCTGTAGAAAAAGAGCAGGAGGGCCTGCTAATTCTATTGCAGAACCCAATTTCTAAAAAGGAAGGAGAAGGTCCAGGTGTTGGGCCAGGTTGGGTTTGGTTTGAGGTCAAGTCAGGTTGACATGACCTATCATCAGTAGCCTAGCCAACAATAAGTGCATTCCAAGTCGGGTCAGGTCAGTTTGACCTGATCAGTGTGCAGAGCCCAGCTCGCTAGCAAGTGCAGGGCTGACGTCAACAGGTATGGTTAAAGCAATTTGATTATACATTGACAACAGAAACTTCTTTCTACAATATCTTGATCATCCGGTGTCTGATCGGAAACCCGTTTGCACTCATAGACTCATTTTGAGTAGATCTACTTTATGGAAGAAGGAGATTGACTGTTTGATGGTCAACAAGGAGGTTTAACCAATCGGAACGTAGAAGCTTCTTTCTGCGATATCGGAGCCATTCGAACTCAGATTTTAGATCTGTTTTTTCCAGCGTATTCGTGGTGACGAGATCTATAATGTGATGTAGAAATTTTATAGCAATGGAAACAAAATTTGAAGTTGAAAAATTCAATGGCAGAATTGATTTTAGCTTTTGGCACTTGAAATGAATGCTTTGTTAGTTTAAAAGGGGCTGCAGAAAGCATTGAAGGGAAAGAATGTCCTTCCTACAACGATCTCAGGAGACGAAAAGGAGGATATGTTGGAAAAAGCATATAGAGCGATTTTGTTATGTTTGAGCGATGGAGTGCTGTGAAAGGTTGTTCAAGAGAAAACGACCGCTGGGTTGTGGCTGAGATTAAAGAATTTGTACATGACCAAGTCTCTGATGAATTATTTGTATTTGAAGAAACGATTGTTCTCTCTCTAGATGCAGGAAGGTATGTCCCTTGATACCCATCTTGATGCATTGGATAAAAACTATCATGGATTTGGAAAATATTGATATTTTAATTGGTGATGAAGACCAAGCTATTATGCTGTTATGTTCTTTACCACCCTCATATGAGCATTGTTGATACCATGATGTATGGTAGAGATACTCATTCAAAAGAAGATATAGAGGTAGCCTTGAACTTTAAGGAGTTCAAGAAAAAGGTTATATTTGAAAATAATGATAACTCGGGTGAGAGGTTGGTTGCAAGAGGAAGAACAAATGACTCCAATAACATGGGCAAACATAAATCCAAGTCTAAATCTAATAGGAAGAACATTGAGTTTTATTATTACTATAAAAAAGGGCACATTAAAGAGAACTGTCCTGCTAGGCAGAGGAAAGGGAAAGAAATAGAAGATTTATCATCTGATGATTCAGTCAATGCTGTAGAGGGAAGACCAGGTTTTGATGTCGATAGTGCATTTTCTATGATATCAAAAGATATTCATTGTTCGGATGAATGGATTCTTGATTCTGAATGTTCCTATCATGTGTTCCAATAGGTACTGGTTTATCACTTATCTCAAGATCAACAATGGTAGTGTCTTAATGGGCAACTATGTTACATGTCAGACGGTTGGGATTAGAACAATCAGAATAAAGATGTATGATGGAATCGTTAGAACATTGGCAGAGGTCTGGCATGTCCTTGATCTGAAAATGAATCTCATTTCTTTGGTTGTCTTGGACTTCGACGGTTGTAAGTTCTTAGTTGAAAGTGGAGTCATGAAGGTTGTGAAGGGTGCTCTAGTTCTTATAAGAGGTAATAGAGTTTGAAACTAGTATGTTTTGTCTAGAAATAGTGTTTCGAGTGGAACTACAGTGTCTTCATCAGATGACTATGAATCTATTTCAACGCGTTTGTGGCACTTACATATGGGTCACATCAGTGAGAAGAGCTTAATATGGTAGCAAGCGGAATTCGCTATGTGGCACAAAGACATGCAAATTGGATTTCTGTGAGAAATGCATATTCGAAAAAAACCGCAGGGTCAGTTTCAAATTGGGTATTCATTGCACGAAAGGTATCCTTGATTACATTCATTCATATGTGTGGTTCTTCTAAGGTTTATTCCAAGGGTGAGTCTCGATTTATATTGACTTTCATAGATGATTATTCAAGGAAAGTCTAGCCTGATACACTGAAGACGAAGGATCAGACCTTTGAAACATTTAAGCGATGAAAGACAATGGTTGAGAAACAGACTGGCAAGATGGTGAGGTTTGAGGACAAATAATGGCAAGGAGTACAGATCCAATGAGTTTAAGAACTATTGCAAGGATAAAGGCATAATTCGACATTACACCACCACAGGAACTCCATAGCAGAATGGAGTTGTAGAAAGGATAAACAGAATGATCTTGGAAAGAGCTTGTTGTATATTATTTATTGCAGGATTGTCCAAAGACTTTTGGGCTGATACAGTACATGCTACAGGTACTTGGTTAATAGGTCTCTACACCCAGTGATTGGTTGCAAATCACCGAAAGAAATGTGGTAAGGTAATCCAACTGATTAATCTAGCTTGAGGGTTTTCAGTTGTTCAGCGTATGCTTATGTGAAAACATATAAGTTAGAACCAAAGGCTGTGAAGTGCATCTTAGTTGGATATGTTTATGGGTTGAAGGGATACAGGTTGTGGTGTACCGATCGGGATTCACCCAAATTTATCATCAGCAGGGATGTTACATTTCATGAAGATGCTTTGCTTGATGTGAGAAAGTAGGTGAAGAATACAAAAGTAGGTACCAGTAGTGGCACTATTCAGGTGGAGTCAGACATCCCAGTTTGGAAGAAGAGTGCATCCAGCTCTTGAGATACTGAGGATAGTCAGACTGAGCAACACACAGTTAGACTATTGAGAGTCAGGAAGCATTAGTCAAATACAGTTTCAAGGATATCTTGGTAACATATGATGTGGTTGCATATGCATTCAGTGGAAGGGTAGAAAAGTGATCAACAGGCAACAATCATAGATGAAGAGATGGAGTCTCTTAATGATGGCAATCATGCCGTTTGATGTAAGTGGGTCTACGAGGATAAAAAAGGAACTTCCTATGCAGGTGGAGTAAAGTTTTAAATTCCTGATCATGCATGCAATTCAGATAAATCATTGTATGGGTCGAAGCAAACTTCTGGACAATTGTACAAGCGATTTTTGGGCATTTATGATGACACTGGTTAAAGACAAGTTCAAGTCTTGCTTGGACTGAGTCCATGTCACTCATCATTGAAGAGTGACGATTGTGCCCGACGACAGTGGGCACAGGGACGTACCTTTCAGCGGGGTATATGGAGCTGAAGATATTGCCGGTTATTCTTTTGGTGGTTCGAGTTCTACGGAATCCAAGCCAAAGTAGAGTTTGTTGGGTTTAATGTCTTGTATTTCGAGTTCACCGGATTGGTCCATAGGGTTAGTCCTGGACCGAGCTTTGGATCAAAGGTATTTTCGTCTTTGTACCTGGCTTTCTTAGGGTCTAAGAAAGAGAGAGTTATATAAATGATGTAACCCTTAACTCTTGACCTAAGCAGAAGAGTGCAGTAAAATAGTAGAGTTCTCTTTTGGCCATGGACGTGGGCATCTAGCCAGACTACATAAATCTCTCATGTGTGCTCTTATGTGCTTGTCTTTTCTTGTGTGTGGCTTTGATTGTTAATTGCAAGTTACGCGCTTCCGCACGTTCACAACAAATTATGATTCGGAAGTGAATCATGCCATCTGCACAATCTGATTTCTCACCAAGCACCCCAAAGAAAATCCTAAAATGGTCCCATGGCTAGAGGTTGGGGATTAACAAATTTATATAAGCCTGGGTTGATGCTAATTGGTCTCCTAAGGATTACATGAAATGATTTTTTAGAAGTATTAATGACTTCAGAATTAAGATATCTGTGCTTTGATGTGGGTCATGGCATCGGATGTTAATCTACTGTGTTCTGGGTTGGTTTACTGTCATATCTCGCATGGACATGGATTGGAATGGACATGTAAATTTGAGTTTCTATGAAGTCTGGATGGTCAATGGACATGGATTAGAATGGTACATCTCAGACCTCAAGAGTTGGCACTGGTCCAAATAATTGGGTCAACTCTGGGCTCGATGGCTATATAATCACGGAATTTATAGGCTACAGTTGGCAGTTGAGTACTCACCATCGTTGGTAAACTCAAGTTTGTTGTGTACGTAGACAATCATAGACCACTCTACTATGATTGGACTAGGATTGCTCAGCCCAAATGTCTCATGGGATGGGCTGATTGTCTGCTCAATGCTCATTGTACTTCTGTTGGACTTGGAACTATATCTGATTCGTTTTTGGTCTGGCCCAACCCAGTGTCCATTGTTCCATTGTAAATGGTATTTGATTGGGCCAACGCTTGTGGGCTACGTTTTGACCTGATTTTTTTCTGTCGAAATTGTCATGGTCAACAAACAGCCCACTGCTCTAGTTCATAAATGGGGCCGTGAACAAGGCTAGATAGATAACGAGGTCCGATTGGCTTGTCTCGGCTGGGCATTAGTTTGAACTCATCTCACTATGTCACTATCCAAGGTTCTTGGTCGTGCTTTGGAAGGCTTGGCTAAACTAACCTGATCGTAGGGTTTTTGCGTCCTAAAAAGATGGTAAGATTGGGGTTGGCAATCGGGGAAGTAGGTTCATGCTTTGTAATATTGTGGACAACTACATGAACCTAGCCCATTTACTAATCGAGTTAAAAACATGAATCCCGTAACCAACCTAAAGAGATTGAAGCCGATTCTTAATCAACTAGTAGGTTGGATTCAGGTTGGCTTATGGGTCATAGAACAATAACTTGGGTAGGATGATAGATCGAATAGAAAATATAGACTCAACCTGAATCCAATCCATTAATCAAACAATCATATATATGTCCAAAAAACTTTTTTTTTTTCAACAAAATTACTTGCTGGCACATTTGTTACCTATTTATCTCTTGCCTTTTAAAAAACACCATTTAAGGACTCAAAATTCTCTCACTTATCTTATAGGTAGGCCCCATATTTACAATCTCAAAAATAGTGGCCCCAATTTATAATTCCTAAAGGTTAGAGATATTCATGGGCTAGGCCAGGCTAAGCCATATCTAGGCCCGTTTTGGCTTTAGAAACACTAGCCTCGGCTTGGCCCAAGCTCGGAACGGGCCATAAAAGTGAGGTCTGAGCCCGCCCATTTAATGTACGGGGCTGGGCCGAATTGGGCTGTTTTTATTAATCTTTGTGGGAACAATTTTTTGGACTAATTTAATTAAATTACATGCATTCCTTATATGGTTTAGGACGGGCTGGGCTTTGGGCTTTCTATCACTTAATCAAAGCTTGGCCCAATTGTTAAACAGTCCTTAATTTCATAGCCAAGCACTGCCAAAAGTTGGCTGAGCCCGGATAGGGCTTGGACTGATCATGCCCATGAGTACCCCAACTAAAGGTGAGTCACTTGCTCACCTTTCTATAATGGTGGCCCTACTTTATAGTTGGAGTTACAAAAAGTGGGCCTATATTATAATTTCTATAATGGTGGGATGACATTACAAGGTCCAATATTCTAATTATTAAAGGTGGCTTCATGTTGTAATTCCTTTTATGTCCACAATCACAAAAAAGGTGGCCTCGTTTTATAATTCTTAAATGTAGGTCATATGGTCATAATTGCAAAAGTTGTAGGCACATTGTAAATTTATGAGTATGGGTGCATTTATGATTGTGGTCCCATATTCTAATTTTTGAAGGTGGGTATTGCATTATGATTTATACAAGTGAGTCCCATGTACGACAAGAGTGTTGCAAACAATAAAATGGGGTCTAACATTATAAATATAATTCTCTTGCCTCCATTCTTTAGAGCAAAACTTTTATAATGTTACCAAATAAATTTTGTATAATAAATTTTTAGCAGAATAATGGAATATGATGTTGTCAAACAAGTTCTGCAAAGTATAATCCCAGTACATTTTGATTTGAGCATAAAATTCAAAACAATACGAGAACGATGCCAAACTAGCCCTAGTCTTTCCCCCGAGGCATGCCTTGACACAGATTCAATAATAGGTTTAGTAAATCCCATTTGTGTTGCAAGGTTTTGATTGAGTGATAGATGGGCCCCACTTAGAGTTCTCACAAAAAAAATGATGAGGGACGGATGCGTATAAAGATTCTCCATATATATAAACATATATGGGAAAGACTATTATGTATCTATCCCTCACCTTGTAGTGAGAGATAATTCCCTTTTTAGACCTAACAAGGTCAAAAAGGTGTCATATGGGTAATGGTTTTGTCTTATTTCATATCAATACTTTTCATATATGGAAGGTCCATCACCATAAGGTAAGGGATAGATGGATAGTAGTTTTGTTTTATATTTATATAAATGGTGAGTGACACTTTCTTTTTTAGATCCAACAATGTAACAAAGGTGTCATGAGTGTAATGATTTTATCTTTTTCCACATTAATACTTTCAAAAAAAGGAGTGTCCCTCATCATTTTGGTGAGGGATGTATGCACATCAATATTGTCCATATATATATACACACATACACATACACATAAAATTGGCTCAAGTTGGAGATTATACCTACAAGTTTATCAGTTACATACATAGGCATCTTATAAAACTATAATAGATCACGGACATTGAATAAATGGTTAGGGCCATAAGATCATAAAGAAGATTGAAACAAAGAGAAATTGATGAGATTCCTTTCTCAACTTGAGAAAGAATAATTAATTAATCTAGGGCCCCATCACTCGAGCATATGAGCTAACATTATGTTGAGCGCATTGCCTTGTGGAGCCCACCTCTATGTGTACAATGATGGAGGCTTAGAGATGATCCTAACCACTTGATCAATGGCCGATAAATTTTCACTAAAAAAAAATAACTTCGTAGCTGATTTAATGATCCAGTTCATTTGAATAGGTGCCATTTTCTACAATAATTGACTAATGGGGATCCATGTTTTATGGACTATCAGATGGATCATAAGGTTGGCCCACTAGGTGTTCCACACAATAAACTTATGGGCTCGGGTGAGGATTTTCCATTAATTGTTATTGGTAGTGTTGAAAAAAGATAGAGATTTGATAAAACAAAAGGAAACTTTAATAACAACTATATATATATGACACAACTACTATGCATATGTTCTTCATACTATGGTGAGGGACACTTTCATTTTGAAAAGTATTGATGTGCAAAAGGACAAAATCATCACACATCATGACACCTTTTTGACTTTGTTAGGTCTAAAAAAGAAATTGTCTCTCATCTTGTGGTGCGGAATAGATGCATAATAGTCTTTTTATATACATATGTATATGAGCTTGATCCTATGAGAACCATTCTCATGCATCTACCATTAAAACTTTTTATGGGACTCACTTGTAGGTTCCATTTGAGGATGTGACTAGGGGATGAAAAGATCTATGTGAGACTATTCCAAATATCAAGTTTGGCTCCAATCATATTTCTCTAACCCCTTCATCCCTAGCCCATAAATTCAATTCATTCGGATTGGTGCATAATCGATCCAACGTCTAGTAAATTTGGATTCAATCGAAATTTGGGGTGTATGACTACCAGAAGGGGTCCCCATGTATTGTAGGATTTAGATTGGGTGATAGATGAACTCCACCTAGAGCTCTCACAAAAAAAAAAAAAAAAAGAAGTAAGAATTAGTTCTTACAAGATTATTTCTCATATATGAAACAACAAGTCCGTTAGAAGATATATTCCCACGGGTTTCCTCTTCCCTCATAGTGAACAAGTTTATATTATGTTATGACAATTTAGCATTTTTAAATTAGTAGATAAGTGCATCACATGAGATTCATTGTATCAGTCTACAAACACATTTAATTTAGGAGACTTCATATTTTAATGGGCAGCCCTTTTCCCCAAGAAGAAATGATCAATTTGCAAAATTTTTGTTATTTTTTTAGTGATCAAATGGGTTTCTATTTTAATTGTTGACAATTATAAATTCTCTCTATCAAAGAATCACATGATTGCAGGAGAATATTACAGATTAATATTTTAGATTTACATAAAAATTAGTTTGGCTGTTAGAAATTTTGACTAGTTTGAATTTTGAGTAATAAATGATCAGATTTGCTTTGAATGTCTAAATTGAGATCATTTCTCAATTAAATGTTTATGGTGGAAATATTGAAAGATAATGATTTATGAAATTCTTAAGATGTGTCCTCTTTTTCCCCTCAACGCGTGGTCTGATTGAGTTATTGTGTTGTTTACTTTACCTGCATTTATCGTGTATCAGCCGAAAACTCTGGATTTTCTATATTCTTTCTCTCTCTGAGGAATCTGTGGAATTCCTGTGTTCTTCTCTGTAATTTTTTGCTGCTTCCTTACCTTAAATACAAAGGGAAGAAGCAATGCCGTCACATGAATTACTGGGAAACTGACAAGGCGAGACAAGAAGATACCTTTCGACCTTTTCTGTTTAGTCTTTGTACTCGTTTTGGTTTTTATAATCATTTATTACAAAGTGACAAGGAGTTAAAGGGAAGGAGGAATGCCGTCACATGAATTGCTGGGAAACTGACGAGGCGAGACAGGAAGAACCTTTCAATTTTTAGTCTTTGTACTGGTTGTGGTATTTAGAATCATTTATTGCAAAGTGACAACGAGTTCGGCATCAAAGATTGTTAAGGTCACCATCAGTCCTGTTTTTGTGCGCGCACTTGATAGCACATGACGGGGGGTTTGTGATCGGTATCATGTAAATAAATTCCCGGAAGTCCATCAAGAGTCGTACACGGACATAATTCAAATGGTTCAACATGAATAGAAAATATGATGGAAATGCTGATTATTTCCATATAAGCAACGATGCCACCATCGTACCCAATAGCATTGTTGTTCTGTTATGTTCTCAGTAGGATGGTTCGGACTCTCCTTTTGCACCAAAACTTGGGAATCTTGATGAAAGAGGAGATGATATTCATCTTAAATGGTGTAGTATGTCTCTAGTGAACCTTATAATGGGATTCTAGGAATTTATTACACAGTTCCATGGAATAGGTGAGACAAATGATCCGAAATTAGAGGCAAATATGTCGGATTATTTTTTTTATTTTTAGATTTAATGAGCATAAGGTTGGTCGGTATGTATGGAAGTGATTTTTTGAAACTTAGGGGCTCCATGGCCCATGCCAGCCTCCCTAGTTCCACCACATCCAGAATGATAATTATTTGCATGTTGCTGATGGGCCCCACAATAATTACTCCATGGAGTCGATGAAGTCATTGTTGGTCAAGTGGGTCCAGACCATAATTGGGTTTAGTATCTAAGGTCATTTTTCTAATGATATTAAGAATTTCCTGTTTTGTCAAACAGTAATTTTTAATGGGTTAAAACTTTCCTTTTTTTTGAGATAGAGTTCTTGGAGGATAAGGATGTAATGATTATATATATGATGTAATCTGTAACCCTAGAGAGGGGCTGAGAAAGAGAGAGAGATGCTGAAAGAGGCTGAGATTCTAAGGCTATGATTTCACAGATTGGAGGAAAACCTAGTGGAAATTGGTTTTCCGTTGACATAGGTATCTTTGTCGAACCACGTAAATTGCTTGTCTTCGTGTGTGGTTGATTGTTGATTTGATTGTTTTCGCACACACGCGCACAACAGTCATGGCCATCACCTCAACTTCCTTAAGGAAACCACCGGCACGCCTAAGATGTATATGTGTGTCAAAGTATTAAGACGGTATTGGAATTAAGATCCAAATCCACATATATAAGATTCAAAAGATCTCTGGATGTTGAAATCCTTCGGTGTTTGAACGGGAAGATGAGTCGAAAACAACCAACAACTGTGTATTGGAAAGTTATTATTTGACTGAGCGGAGCAGGGGATCTTGACTCATTGTTTTTTAAAGAGCCTCACTTGTCAAAACTTAATTGAAATAATTGGTCAACCGTGTTTTGCATTGAAGCAAAAATTCACTCCATGTGCATATCTATCACGCGCAAGATTGTTCATTTTTGAGCCACAAGATTGAAAAATCAAATATTTTTAGGTAATCAGCTAGGCAGTGGGCAAAACATGGCAGACTGTTGTTTAGAAATATGGTTTGTACTTTCAGTTGGGCCTCATTGATTGTTTTTTCGTACAGCTCTAGGAATACTTTTCCGACTTGAGGATCTTCTTTCACATGGAATTGGTTTTGGTACAAACTTAGGTTGTTTCTGAACTGCGCCCCACCAGATATAGTGCATTTATAGATGCATAACAGTTGTAGGTCTATACCTAATATCTTTTGGAACTTTATTTGAGGAATTGAGATTTAGTGAGAAAAACCCTCATAGTGATTGTAGAGAGATTAATCATATCTTCTTATGTCATCAGTGGGCAGCCTGCCCACATTGCCCACGTATCTGGCAAGTTGTCCACTGATAAAGTGGAAAGACACGATCACCGTGCGATTTTTAATTAGAGGATCCAAACTCTTATTTGAGGTCCTCAAACCTTTGCCTTGGGAGGCTTTCTGCTTTCCTATAACAAAGGTAACATGTTGAATAATTTGAGTGGTCTAGTAACCCACTGGCCTATCACACATGGGAGATCTGTCCAAAGAGGACAATATATATATGAGAAATAATCTTATGAGACCTAGCTCTCACCATTTTTTTTGTAAGAACTCTAGGTGGAGCCCATCTAACATCAAAGTCAAACCTTCAATACATAGGTACCCCCTCATAGTTACTTGATCCAAGTTTTGGTCAAATCTGAATTTACTGGACCATTCTATCAATTGTGTATCAGTCCAAATGAACTGAATTTGTGGGCTAGGATAAAGGGGTTAGGGATATGTGATTAGGGTCAAACTTAATATGTGGGATGGTCCCACATAAATCTTTCCATCTCCCTAATCTCATCCCCAAATGGGATCCACAAGTGAGCTCCATAAATAGTTCTCATGGTAGGTGCGTGAAAATAGTTCTCATAAAATCAAAGCCCTATATATATATATGGATAAAACTACTATGCATATGTCCCTCACACTATGGTGATAGTTTGAGGAACACTTTCATTTTTGGATAATATTGATGTATAAAAGGACAAAACCATCACACATTATAGCATATTTTTTACTTTGTTAGATATAAAAAAGGAATTCTCCCTTACTTTGTGGTGAGGGATGAATGCATAGTAATCTTTCATATATATATATGTATATAATATGCCCTCACCATTTTGGTGAGGGATACTTCCTTTTTTAGACTTAACAAGGTAAAAAATGTGTCATGAGTGTGATGATTTTGTCTTTTTTCCATATTAACTCTTTCCAAATATGGAGTGTGCCTTACTATTTCGGTGAGGGATGTATGCACATAAATATTGTCTGATATATAAATATATCAAGTGGTGAATTTTTTATAATATTGTATTCATAATTAGAGGTGATGTACTCCTATTAAGTGAAATTGCCTAAGTCTCAAATTAATCAACATAGCCTGCACGAAATCTGTCAGCTAACTACAGTTAGCATAGAGACAAAGCTAGTGAGGTTATGATTGAGGCATGTCAATTGCTGGTTGAAAACTGTTTTCAACCTCCCTCTTAGGCCTCGGTTCAGCCCTCTTCCACTGAAAATTTTAGAAAGGGCTCCCACTGGTCAAATGTGGAAAAAACGGAAGTTAAAAAAAAAAAAAACTTTAGGCCATGTTTATATGCTAGAATTCTAAGAATTATTATTAGGGAGAATTTTGAATTCCCAAAATGCTATCAATAAGTGGGTTTCTCAAATCCTCAGGTACATTCTTGCATTTGAAATGTTAGAATTTGAATAGTTTAAAGCTAAAAGAAAGCTAGCTTTCTAGAAAATCTAGTGAAGTAAGAACTCCAAATGCTTTGTAAATAGAAATTCACAAAATATATTTTTGTTAGAGATTCCTCTAAAAAAGTAAACTGCATTTCATATGAATGATGTGGGACATCCGAATATTTGCCCCTCTTCATGGGCATCTTAACATTTTGGAGTTCGGATTCCCTCAGTGTCTTGCCCACAATTTCTATGAGTTAGATGTGTAGAACTTCATCATGGGACCACCAAATGAAAGTTCAAACAACTGAAATAACATATCATTCTCTTCAATGATGTATTTTTAATTTTACATCAATAAGAGCTAGCCCTAACTTAATTTGAGCATTTAAATAATATTATGACTAATGCATATGATTAAAATGCATAGACCATGCTAATCACATTTTAAGTAATATGCAAATTTTATGGTGGGATCAACTGGTGGTGAAGTAAAATTTAAATATATATCACGGCATCCCCTGATTTTCATTTTGAAGGTTGATTTTTCAATGTATGTGGGCCATATTCTCAATAGGTGGCCCCATGGTGGATTTCCGAGAATTCCTCACATAAGGTGAGGGAGACACTTGGGTTCCTCGCTGCTTTTGTTGCTTGCGTCATTGCTCTCGTTGTAACGAGGTAATAACTTTGCTCATGTTCATAGAAATTCCATGGGTGTAAATCAATTTATGTAAAGTGATACTTTGTCACTACGCTAACAACTGAACAACATGATTTTGGTGTATGAAGATTATTAATAATAATGGTAAAATAATAAAATAATAAAATTTAGGTAAATATTATAACTCATCAAAATAATTAGTACCTTAATCACGTCTACGAGAACATTTTCTTTAGGCAAACATTTTCAGTAATTTGCAAGAATTCAAATTTCCACCGAATTTTCGGAAGATACCCCTTTAATAAAGAAGGAGGCCTAAAAGCTTGAGAGAAAGAAAATTACTCAACTCTTGATCTTTCGGCAAAGCAGTAAACCGCTCATATTAATATTATAGATGAGGCTTCCAGTTTAACCAGAACAAACTCTACTTTGTAGATGAATTTAGTGGAAGCAAATGGGTTAGGGGGTTGGTAGATAAATAAACTGAAAATCTGCCTAAAATATTAGATTTTGGTGTATGTAGATTACTGATAATAACTGCAAAAAAATAAAACTGAGGTCAAGATCAGAAATCACCAAAACAATTGATAGCTAAATCATGTCATAGAGATGCTTTTGTTAGGTAGATTTTGCACCCATACAGTTGTAGATAGACTTACAGACCATAATAAATGGTTTCCGTGATAGAATCTCTAGCAATCGTGCACTCTATTGACTGAAGAGTACTCGAATCCCAAATGATTGCAAACATAAACCAAAGTGAAAGAGAAAGGAGAAAAGGAAATCAAAAAAACATTATTTCTAATAAATGCGGATTGATGATATGTGAAAGAAAGAGATGGACTTACGGACCATGATAAAATGGCTTCTCTGATGGAATCTCTAGCTACCGTGTACTCTATTGACTGAAGAGTCTCGAATCCCAAATGATTGCAAACATAAACCAAAGTGAAAGAGAGAGGAGAAAAGGAAGTCAGAGAAGCATTATTTGCAGATAAATGCTTATTAATAAGTGAATTTGGATTTGGATCCACCTTAGATTTAAAAATACACATGCGGGGTAAGGCTTAATTTGGGCGATCCAACAAGCAGGCTATGGCCAGGCCTGCTCTCATGCCATGGCATGGCTGGCCGACTGCATGTAGCAACCACCATAAAACCAACTAAAAAGCTTAATATTATAAGCTAAGAGAAAATATTAATAAACTACATAAAAGAAGTAGTAAATAATGGTTGTGGGATAAAAGTCATTAAAGAGGTGTAAATCAAGAGGAAACCAAGGCACAAAATGATGGATAGCATTGTGCTTTAATGCACATAAAACCAGCGGGGCGGCGGCATGAGACTACTGATATCGATTCAGAAGAGAGGATTGGCTGACTTAACGTAGTAACTGCGAACTTGCTCTAGTCACATTACATGGATGTAACGTTGCAAATTAAGAGAAAACTCGTGAAATGGTTTTCTGATGGGAAGGGCGAGGATATCGGCACAAAATCTGCTATTTTTCTTTGCTGATCAATTGACTATATAGGAACTAAGTAAGCAGTACTATCCCTAAATTTCAGATGCAATTCCATTTTCTCTTATGCAAAAATGTGAGTGTAAAACATAAGTCTCATCTCTTGTTTGTAGCTTTAATGGTTAGAGGCAAGGGTGTATAAGCAATATCATAAGTTCCAGTCTACAAATTTCATTAAATAAATCAATAAATAGAAATCCCATGTAATAATAATTTAAGGTGGGAGTGGGATGATGGTTTAATGACTCGAAGTTTATATGTAAACCTCACTAATAGATTTATGGGGTTTTGATATATTAATCTGCCTTAAATCTAGTTTTTCCAATTTCATGAATCAACTTCAAATAATGTCAATCAGGGTCAATCGACTCAGGTCTATATTTTTTTTACTAAATTTTTTTCTGAGGATCCCATAATACCATGCAATCCCAATGTACAAAGTAAAAACCCCGACTTGTTCTTTTTGCTTGCTTTCACTTTTCACCTCTACCTTCCTTTTTCACTCGCAAGACAATCATCAAGGTAAAATCGGGAGAGAGCGGCTGGTTTCGATTGGTCTTTGGCAAGGAAAGAACTCTCTTCGCCTTCGTGACAGTTGCATATCAAGGGAGAGATTGGTGGGCAGCACATAAAGGTAGAGTTTTATAGCCTAGGATCCCATGTGGATTTTCTGCGGTATATTAGGGGGAAACTTTCTAGAATGATAGAACTTCTTAAATCAAGCTCGTGTGTGCATTTTTTTTATAGTAATATAAAAAAAATTTCTTATTAATTGTGCAAAGTCGTGATGCAAAAACTGATAAATCCATTGATATAATGGTAACAATGGATGTTAAAGAAATTGTTAGTACCCATATGTTACCCCATTATTCCATATTATTATGGAATTATCTTATGATATCATGGCTTCTTTACAGTATATTAGGGTGAAATTCAAAATGATAGAATTTGAAAAATATTGGTCAAATATGTATTTTTTCACAAACCACCGCTATTCATGTTTTATAAAAAAACAAATTTGTTCGTTCGTTGCATAATGTTGGTAGGGCTTTTTTTACTTTTCACATAGTAGTGAAATCAGAAAAATTAGATTTAAAGCTGATTAATATGTAAAAACCGTTCTTGATTTATAAAACTGTGTTGATGTAACCATGTCTATAAGCACGCACAGAGAATCCGAACAATATGCGTCATTCACGTGCAAATGGGTCCAGCAGACGACCACTTCCAAAAATATTTTGGGGGCATGCGCAGCAGGTCTTGGCCTAAGTCAATCAATAAGCATTTTTTACTTTCTCATTTGCGGCATTATAAGACTATTAGATTCTGCTACGCAGGACATCTCTCTCTCTCTCTCTCTCTCTCTCTCTCTCTCTCTCTCTCGCTCAAACAAGCCATGGAGGAGGAAGGACGAGTGGTGCATGTAATGCTGGTAGCCTTCGCCTCACAAGGCCACATGAACCCCATGCTCAAGCTTGCCAAACTCCTCGCCTCAAAAGGGTTTGAAATCACCTTCGCCGCTACCGAACTCGCTCGCGAACGAATCCTCAAATCAAACATCACCACCACCCCCACCCCTCTAACCTCCCCCCTCAAACGCCCAATCCATTTCGACTTCTTCTCAGACGGCCTCCCTCTTGATTTCGATCGAAAGGCCAACTTAGACCACTTCTTCCACCGCCTCCACCATGACGGATCCCGCAACCTCTCCTCCCTCATCTCCACCCTCTCCACCACCCAAAACCGAACCTTCTCCTGCATCATCAACAACCCCTTCGTCCCTTGGGTCGCCAACGTCGCCCACGAACACAGAATCCCCTGCGCCATGCTTTGGATTCAACCCTGCACTCTCTTCTCCATATACTACCGATTCTACAGAGGTTTGAATAACTTCCCTGCTCTAGAAGACCCCAACGCAACCGTTCTCTTACCTGGGCTACCATCACTAACGACCCATGATCTTCCCTCCTTCATCCTACCTTCGAATCCTATAGCTAGCATACCGAAACTGCTCTCTGAACTGTTCGAAAGCATGGAGAAGCTGACATGGGTGTTGGGGAATTCCTTCTACGAGCTCGAGAAAGACGCAGTCGATTCGATGAAGGAGATCCAACCCTTCATACCCGTTGGTCCACTCGTCCCATCTCTACTTCTGGGCAAGGAAGATGATGAGAAAGAGGATCAATTCGAGATGTGGAAAGCTGAAGATAGCTGCATCGAATGGCTCGACAAACAGCCACCTTCTTCAGTCGTTTACGTTTCATTTGGTAGTATTTTGGTACTATCGTCGAAGCAGATGGAGAACATTGAAATGGGTTTGAAGGAGGGTAAAAGGCCGTTTCTTTGGGTCGTGAAGCCTTCTGATTTTGATGCTGGAGAAGGGAAGGTTTCGAGCGAGTTCATGAAGGAGACGGAGGGGCAGGGCCTGGTGGTGGAGTGGTGCCCGCAGGCGAGGGTGCTGGCGCACGACTCGGTCTCTTGCTTCGTAACTCACTGCGGGTGGAACTCGGTGCTGGAGAGCTTGTGTTGTGGGGTGCCTGTGGTGGCTTTTCCGCAGTGGACGGACCAGCCTACGAACGCGAAGCTGCTGGCGGATGTGTTGGAGGTAGGTGTGAGGGTTCGGCCAGGGGTAGATGGTGTGGTCAGCGCAGAGGAGGTGGAGAGGTGTATTGGGGAGGTGACTCAAGGGCCCAGGGAGGCGGAGATGAAGAAGAGGGCGGCCGAGTGGAAGGAGGCTGCAAGAGCTGCAGTGGCGGATGGTGGATCGTCGGACTGGAATTTGCAGGCGTTTGTGGAGGACGTCGTCGGTCGAACGAGATAGGGAGAGGAGGAGTTTGCGTCGTCTACGAAAGTAGCCGGAGAGGAGTAGGAATCGTCAAAATTGGGGCCCATAATCGTCAAAATTGGATGTTGGTTATTCACCTGATGAGGTAGGATTTAATCAAGAAAAGCTTCTTGATAAAGAGAATGGTCGTGAAAGGACCGTCCGTACATCCGATGATAAGAAATCTCTTAGAGGCTTATATTTTTCGTTGATCCATTGGTTTGGAAAGAGTTCTTCTAGTAAGCTGTAAGGACCATTATTCATTCGAGTGGTAATCAGAGTGGGTTACTGTATTGCACGTGCGGAATCACTATTATTAGTTGTTGTTGTTAAATTGGATCTGGGCAATTATATTAATATCATCATACACATAGAGCAAAAAAAAATCAAATAATTATAACACACAGATTTTACTTAGTTCACCATAAAGGCTACCTTCACGAGTTATGAGCATTTTTATTAATTTCACTATAAAAGATGGCAATTCGTTACAAGGATTTTCGCTCTTCTAACATTTAACTCCTCAATTTTCAGAGGTCTTAATCTTGTTTTTACAATATCCTATTATATGTAGCGTATCAACATTACAGGAAAAAAGCTCACACATCTCTACACCCTACATGGTCTTACGTGGTTTACACCATGAGGAAGAAATCTGTCACATCTCCTACACAGAGTCTGAGGTTACATTTATGAATATATAATGAATGCTTTTTTGGCCACCAAGAAAGTTCCGATATAAAGACCAAATTATCCTTGACCCTAACATGGTTATTAGCTAAACTAATGAACCAATCCGGTTAAATAAGAATACAAGATATAAACCTAACAATCTTCATATTTGCTTGGATTTCGTAAATCTTTTAGCCACATTGGAAATACCTGTTTATGTCTTCCCATACCTTACTAAAGGTACATCATTTCATCGATGTTGTAAACTTTTTCTTGTCATACTCTACCTCGAACCAAAGGTTCGAATCCATTAACGAGTCTGTGTGATGTTGATATCTAAATCACTTATAAACTGCCTTAATTTCAGCACAAATATGAATATCCAATCAGCATGATCACTCAGAAAGAGACAGATCTAAAATCTGACTTTTATTGGCTCTGATATTGTAGAAACAATTTTCTACTCTTTGATCGATCAAACCTTCTTGTTGACCATCTAACAACCAATCTCCTTCATTCATTGTGTAGATTTACTTAAAGCAAGTCTGTAGGTGCAAATGGATATCTGATCGAACATCGGATGATCAAAATATTGTAGAAATACTTTTCAGCCTTTGAATCGGTCAAATTGCCTTTGACCGTTCTTGCCTACTGACGTGTGCTAATGTCAACATTGCACTAACTGCTGAATTAGGCTCTGCACATGGGTTTAGGTCGATGTGACCCAAGCCAATTTGACCTGACTATTAGCTGGGATGGACCTAGCCTCATGGGTTAGGTATAACCTAACCCGAACTAGCCTGACTGGAGAATCCAGGCCTAGAGGCCTTCTTCTTCCTTTTTTGATCTGCAACAGGGGCCTTGCAACGCCAGGCCCCCTCCATTTTTGCTTGGAGGCAGCAGACGGGAATGGCTGGCGACGGTGACATTCGGCGAGGACTGGGGATCGCAGTGGTGGTTTTGGTGGGCGGACAGTGGCAACGACGTGCATTCCGACGAGTGTTGACAAACCTAAAATGCCTTCTTTGCAACTAGAATCAGCACCGTCTTCGTCAATCTTCCTATTAGGCGAAAGGGATCTTCAACATTTTCTTCTTCCTATCTTAGATCAACGAAGAAAACCAAGATCCTGAATCCAATCCGGTCTTCTTCTTTAAGAAAACACAAAACCAAGAACCCTTCTTTCCGGTGATGGGCAACTAGCGGACACTGGCGGTGGAAAGTTGGTGGCCCTTTTTCATTTCATGAATCAAAGATTGAAACCAATCTTGATCGGTCTCCTCTCTTTCGCCCACAACCGCAAGGTTAGAGCTCGGATCCACCTGATCTTTCAGGCGATGACAACAGCCAAGAACAGAGAACCCTCAATGTTCACTAACAAGATCCAATCCGAGAAACCAGTTCTAGTCTTTTTCGCTGGTCTTAGCCAAACCCGAGAACCCAAATCTCTTCTTCTTCTTCGGTCAATGACCTAATATGTGGCTAAACAGGGTGGGGGTGAAGGCCCTCTTCTCCCTCTTTTCTGCTGTAACACTCCGCCCTAATTTAACCTCGTTTAGCGACTAATTAATGATAGATTAGTAGTTAATCTGTGGCTAAACAGGGTGGGGGTGAAGGCCCTCTTCTCCCTCTTTTCTGCTGTAACACTCCGCCCTAGTTTAACCTCGTTTAGCGACTAATTAATGATAGATTAGTAGTTAATTGTATTTTGCCTTTGTTTTTGTTTTGTTCTGGGTTATGGATAGGTAGTTGGGTAGAGTTTGACTGCTTTAGGTAGACATAAGCCTTTTTTCGTAATTTTAGCTTTTGTAAGATGTCGTCGTTCGCGCATCATCTTGGAGTCAACACTTGTCTTTCGTTGAGCTTGTCAACTTTTGTAACTGACTCGTATGCAATAGACATCGTTTACTTCCGTTGACCTCTTATTTGACTTGAATTGTGAATAGTGTATCTGATTGGACTTTCTTGTAATTGTTCTTATCCTTATCTTAAATAAGTCAAAGACATGCACCCACCGCCTCATTCCTTAATGTTCTCTTCTCCTTCATCGTCTCTTCTTCTTTCTTTTTTCTCTATCAAGCCAAGGAAGAAGGATCTTGTACACTTCTACCTTTGAATTCTTGCTTGTGTAGTTGAGTTAAGGTGAGCTTGGGTTTGGATTTTCTTCTTCTCCTCCATGTTAATTTTTGGAATTGCACTCACGTCTCACCCACTCTTGCTTTCTTCTTTGGCATGCATGGGGGATTAGAATTGCATGTAGACGGTGAATTTGAGCCTAAGGACAACAATTTGCGTGTTTGAACTCAATTGAGGCAAGTATAAGTGTGATTTGTATGGACCCATGTTGGTATATGTTTGATTTTGAATAATCTCTTATGTGCAGTCATGGCTAAGCCGTAAACTACCTACGGCTCAGAGTCCAACAAGCTGTAAAACCCAGATTTCTTATACGGTTAGGTCACGGCTAAGCCATATAATGTACTATAGCTAAGCTGTAGCTCAGCCGTGACCCAGCCGGAGATCAATACAGGGTGCAGTTTTGAAATAACTGAAATAACTGAGAGTTGAAAATTTTCAGACCTTCTACAGTTCAGCCATGGCTAAGCCATGAAGTGTTCTACGGCTAAGCCGTAGCCTCACCGTGGCTGAGCCGTAGAATAACAATATGGTGAGCTGTAAGACCTATGGAAAGTAAGAACACTAGGAATTGAAGAGACCTTGTAGGACCTTTGAAATAGAATATAGGCACCCCTGACTTGCCCAACGGTTCCTGATAATAACTGCATGAACGATCTCGAGGGCTGCGAATCATTCATGTCCGTTATTCAGTTGTGAAACACCTCCCCATGAGTGTTGGTTTAAGGGACTTCGATGCACACTTATAATACGATGCAACACTAGACAATAGTACATAGGATGATTTAAAACTACATCATCATGCACGGTTAGAAATGCTGGATAACTAGATTAGAGTTGGCTCGTAAATGCTCTTGATTCAATTGAATATTGATTTGCATGGCATCTTGCATGACACTTACCCTTCAATATGGTTGGTTAGTTCTCGTCTTGAATCTTTGTATGGTTTGGTTTGCTCGATATGTCTCTAGAACTTTGAGTATTGCACGCATGTATGTATGCTTGGACCGTATACATGTATGATATATGTTTGGACTATATGCACATATGATATATGCTTGACACGATATGCATGATCTACTCAAAGTCTAATATATGATTGACTTTATATGGTCAGACACTACTTAGCCTTAGCTTTAAGATACCTGACAGGGTTGAATTTGGTGTAGTTTATATGGCCTTGCTGTAGCAAGTTTATGTCTTGGGGCTTCCGGACCCAAGGAACCTGAGACTTATTTGTACCCTGGCCTGGTTGATAGTGTTTTCAGCACGGATATAAGATCCCTTTTTGGGAGCATATGGCATTTGTAGTAGCCACCTAGTTATGTACGCGACACGTATACATTGATTCTGATAGCATGCTTTGTTTAATGCACAACTGCGTAGTATACGAAATTGAAATACAGTGATTGATATCACGTTACTTATTCAATTAGGTACAATATGTGTTAACTTGTTATTGTTTATACTTGACTGAATCGTTGTATTCATGACTTGTCCTTGGTGTTGCAGGCTTAGATACCCCGATTGACCCCTCGTCGGTCGATTAGACTCCAAGAGAGGCCCTTGATGTCTCATCCGGACTAAAGGAGTGGATGTAAGTACTCCATCGGAGAGCGACACAGATACACATGCATATATGTCTCCCTTATTTTGAGATTTGACACGTTGGATCTGACACGTTAGATCCCTTCATGATTTGTGAATTATATTTTAATTCATTTTGTATAACTCTGACCTATATGTAATCTTTTGTTAATATATCTTTCCGCTAGTGTATATGTTTTGATACTTACAGCTTCTGCATACTTGTGTGGCACGTGTGAACTTTCCCTTGTGCGTGTGCATTTAGACTGAGTCTAAGTGTATAGGCACGGGAGTACGTGTATCATCGGTTAGGTTTTAAATAACCCCCGATCTCCTAGGCTAGGTTGTGACATCTGCAACGACACTTACAGAAATCTGGATCTCTAATGGATTCGATTTATTAATCTCTATGCACAACCAAGGATCTGAAAAATGATCGCGGCATCTTGCGATCTTCACCGAGCAATCTCACCTGCGGCCCACCTCTATGTTTTGCAACATCCACAATACCGTCCTCAATAATCTGTAGTTTCTAGGAAACCATAGTTGCTCAAACCCACCAAGTCCGAACAACACAAAGGACTCTTTCTTCTTTGTTGTGCTGCACCCGAAGAATCCAAGGCTACCTCCTTTGAATCTGAGATCACCAATCTGTTCCGGCCTAATGGAAGATGGATTCAAACATTACCACGGAAACTCTTCTTCCATGCAGATTCATCAATCGCAGAAAACTCCGAACGATCTTAACTTGCTTTGATACCAATTGTAGTGCACATACAGGAGCATTATTACTAGTTGTTGTTGTTAGATTGGATCAGGGCAATTGCATCAACGTTATCACACACATAGAGAAGAAGAAAACTATGCAACATGATATACAGATTTTACGTGGTTCATCATAAAGGTTACCTTTATAAGTTATGAGCATTTTACTCGATTTCACTATGAAGGATATTGGGCAATTCGTTACAAGGACTCTCATTCCTCAAACACTTAATTCCTCAATCTTCATTGGTCTTAATCTTGTTCTCACAATGTCCTACCATACGTGGTATTTCAACACTATAGAAAAGAGAGCTCACGCCTCTCTACACCTTACATGGCCCTACGTGGTTTACACCACGGGGAAGGGATCTACCACATCTCCTACAAAGAGTTTGATGTTATATTATATGAATATATAATGTATGCTTTTTTGGCCACTAAGAAAGCCTCATTATAAAGATCAAATTACTCTTGACCTTAATTTTGTCATTGGCTAGACCAATGAACTAATATGGCTAAATCAGAATACAAGACATAAACCTAATACCACAGTTACAGAATCACAACTCTATCCAATAATAAACCTCAATTCAACAATAAACAAAGAACCATGTGAACATTTATGTTACTGATTGTGGAAGCCGTGGAGTCTAGATGGTGCTGCGGAAGAAGTCTATGGGACTTGATGGTTGAATCCTGAGTGAAATATTCTAATGGACATGGCATTAATCATATCCATTAATCAAATAATTAGTGATGTGCTCAAATGACACTCAGTTTGAATGGTTTGAGTTATCAATAGGTGGGGCTCACCTAGGATTCCACACATCCCACTCATAGATTCTCTTCGGACGAAAATACAGGGAGTACCATTCTGTTGACCACATACTACACCAGCCTATGATGGAATGGGACATGCCTAAAATTTGGATTATTGGACTTTTCTTCATTAAACATGGACCATTCGCCGTGTCCTTATTCTTTTCAGACACTCAGGCCGTCAAGACATATCGTTAAAAGAATGTTCTCTTAGGTTAGCGTAAGCAGTGTCAGTTCTAACAAGTATAATAAGGTTCAAATATGAGCATACATATTTTCTTATCTGAGGAGGTATTACCTATCTTCTCCCTTCATTGGAAGGTTCTCCAACCTCATCTAAAGTTTCTTCCCTTAATTGAGATCTCCCTAACCTAAGAGTTAGGGATCCTAGCCCTCCTAAGGCTGGGGCACCAAAAAAGAAAAAACAACCTTCCTTTGACCCATGGGCCTGCTTATGGACCCAAAGTGGGCCCATGCCCTCAACTTGAAAGGGTACAATTCCACCTTGTTTATACATTTAATTTTGAAGGATAAGTACTCAGTCCCAATTCCCTCACTAATAGAGATCTATGATTTTGTAGAAAAGAGGTGCCTCATTAATTGAGCTATAGAAGATGGATTACCCAACTTTGATCTGATTTATTTATTCATATCATTTTGTTTTTGGTAGAAAATTTATTCATATCATTAATCGATCTAATTTCCAACGAGATGCCTGAAAAGGTTCACAACACATTTGTGTACGTCTATGATCAAGTGGGCCCTATGGAAAGTGCAAAGGAAGCCTTGATTTTACTCACCCCCCCCCCCCCCCCCCCCCCCCCCCCCAAAACCCCAACAAAATCAAAAATAAATAAATAAATAAAAGAACGACCTAATGAGCGGCTGTCCAATCAAAATCCATATTTCTCATAGTCAAACGTTTTAAAATTGTTGGGATATCAAGGCATTATGGGTACTCGTTAGTATACATGACTAGGTTTTAATAAGATTATGAAATACTCCTCCAGATTGAGAGGTGTCGTGGCTTGTCTATGGTGACCCTTGTTTCTCTCCAACATAGATAATATATCCTTATCTTGGATTGTCACTGTGGTGCTCTTATTTTCATAGTCCAAATGGAAGTGTCATTTTCTACAATAAATAGAGAAGCTTATAGGTTATAAGTTAGCTAATAGTAGAATACTCCCCAGAAATAAAAGAGAAGAAAAAAAAAGAAAAAAAGAAAATAGGAAGAGAAGGAAGTAATTCACAAATAAAAAAAAAACCCCTTATTGTATATTGATGAGTACAACTAAGGAGAGTTATGTGTATAACCTTTAAGGCCTGGCTGTGACATTTCATTCTCAACACAGTTTGGATTCTGGAAGGGACCTTGAGATCAACCAGCGACACTGGACTGACAGGTTGTTTTATGGTTAGCATATGACTTAGCCGAATGGAGAGCTCATGTAGCCAATGCCCAATGGTAAAACAAGCTCCGGACAAGCCATAATCATAGCGAACCGTAGGGGGCTCATAGCTAACCGTACAGAGTTTACAACTAATTGTACGAGCCGCGCTTTTCTGATTAAGGAGAATATTTGCCATCAACATAAGTCAACGACGCATTCATTAGTAGCCTCTGTGGTATGTAGTACATCCCAAGTACATATGGTTTTCTTTTTTTTTTTTTATATTTGTTAAGAGGTAAAAATTTATTGAAAACAAGAAAAAAGAACATGGGCAAAGGCCGCAATAGCCAAAGAGACTAAAAAGCCAAAATAGCAGGACTCAACATAAACAAAAAAACCAGAGCAAAAAAATTAAGCAATAATAATTCCTAGAGTAGACAAAATGGGATGAAGAGATTGAGCCTAGAGACGATGTTGTAAACTGAAGATCATATCTAACAGATGGTCTGTGAATAGAGTTTTTACGTTATGAAGAGAGGTCTTCTTGTTCTCAAACTTAAAGCCATTCTTAGTTGTCCAAATGATAAAGATGAGGTGGAAGAAATTCCTTTAGATTTTGCTTAAGATTTAGTAGGAAGTCTCCTTTGGAGAAGCCTCCAAATCATGTAAGTCTCCTTTGGAGAAGCCTCCAAATCATGTAACTAACTGTGGGAGAGACAAAAGGGGTCCAAATAAGACCATCCTAGGGAATAGGCTGAGCACGGGATCAGATAAGCTTCAAAGCTTAACAGAGAGAGAAAAAGGCAATTGTTGTTACCAGTCTATATTAGACAATCAGTAGTTGAAACAAGGGGAAGATTAAAGTCATTGATACGCTGTTGCAAATAAAACCTAATTGCCACCGGAAGGTAGTCAGGAATTCTCCAAGAATTTTCATTGATTATGGTAGCAAATGTCTCAAGTTGGGAGAATTGAAAATGGGGGAACTTTAGAGCAATAGGGTCATGATCCAACCGCTTATCAATGTTAGGCCCAAGATTTTAATTTTGGGTCGAATCGGCTTAGCGGGGTCTGAGTTGGGTTGAAAGGGGTGTAGATGGACTGATTATATACTCTTAGGCCTTGGGCCTGAGTTATTTGACCCTTTTAGCCAAAAGACCGTTTTTGAAATTTTGTAAAATTCACTGGAAGCAAGGAGCCCTTCCTTGTAATTTAGAAAAACTTTTACATAATATAATCCTATGGGTTTTCCCAATTTTTCCATCCTCTTTCTTTCCTTTGCAATCAAACTCTAGCAGTTCTCCAAGGAAACCAAGGTTGATCTTCCAAGGTTTGATCTTTAGATTTGCTTTTGGCAGCAAAACTCAAGCAAGTGGATAACTGTAAATAATGTATTTTTGGTTGTTTTGTTGAATAACATGCTTTAAGATATGGTTTATTTGATTTCTTTTAATGTTTTGATTAGGGTTTAATAATGGAGATTTGTTTTTTTTATTTTGATTAAAACAATGAAAAGTTATTTTTAAAAAAAAGGAAAAATGATTACAGCAGCACCACAGTGCAGCATGCTGCTGCCATGCGCAGCCTGGTCCACTGGCAAACCGGGTCTGCTGGCAGGCTGGGCTGCTGAAGGGCCAGGTTTGCTGGTAGGCCTAGGCTGCAGCTGGGCGGGGTTGCAACTGGGCTGGGCCCATTTTGATAAAATTAATAATTAGGATCTAATATATTAAATATAATTGTATTAGAATATTGTCTAGGTTTAATGAAGACTTGATTAGAATTAATTAAATTTTAATTAGGTGTGATTAGTATTTTAGCTAGGTTTGTTTATAACTATGATTGGGGTTTAATTATTTGTGATTAATATTTTATTTAGTATGATCAGAATTTAATTAAGATGTAATTGTGGGTGATTAAATCTTAATTAGAATGTATTTGGAATTTTAATTTGGATTTTAATTTGAGTTTAGATTTCGAATCTGAATCCGGGATTTGGATTTTTCATTTTATATAAAATAATAAGATGTATTTATACACAACAATGAGAATTAATGACTTAATTATTCTCTCCTCTTTTTATTATAATTTGATTAAGTTTGGATTTGAAATTTGAATACCCTTTCACCCAATTTGTAAAACACACTTACTATACATAGTCGGATTAGATGAATTCTTTTCTTTTTAGAAAAGCTGGTTGAATGTTCATATAAGAATTGGACTAAATTCAAAATGAAAATATAAGATTTAGGATGCACCACATACTAGACACCAAAAGTAGGACATAGGCATCGTGGACTCCCATTTCCATTGTGAAAGAGGGTTGGTTCTCATGTGAATATTTAACTAATTATAACCGTTATGTGGATTAGGGCTTCCCCTATGAGAACTTGAACTGGTCACATGATCATAATACACCTTTAAATTAAGTAATCTAAGTAATTAAGTTGATATTGGGTTGGATATTAGGAATTAAGGATTTCATAGCATGATTCATGGTGCATTAGTAGATGTATGTATTTGTATTTATATATTTATAGGAGAATCTTCAAACGCATCCGTCCATCACCATTATTTTTGTGAGAACTCTAGGTGGGGCTCATTTATCACTCAATCCAAACCTTGCAACACACATGAGACCCCATGATATCAATTCGCCCCAACTTCTGGTCGGATCTGAGTTTATTGGACCGTTGGATCGACTATACACTAATCCGAATGGAATGAATTTGTAAGCCATGGATGAAGGGGTTAGGGATATGTGATTGGGACCAAATTTGATATGTAGAGTGCTTTCACATAGATATTTCTAACCCCCCCAATCTCATTCCTTGGTGGGGTCCATAGTGGGCCCCAACAAAGAGTGTGCATGAAAAGTCTATGAGGAACGTATGCACAGGAAAAGGCCCCATATATATATATATTTGACCGACTACAGTTCGGAGGTGGACGTACGCCATTGGGTCAGCATGTATTGTGAATATAATACACAGCTGTGCCATTTGTTATATCTAGCGAGAATACCTATCCGCGGGGATACCCATTTTTGTATATTTTATTTTCGGGAATACCCGTTTTTTGTATATTGTATCTGCGAAGATACCTATTTTTGTGCATTCATGCCATTGAGTTTGTATTCGGTATATTTTGGGCAGAATGTAAAAATGTGTTTTAATTCAACTGATTAATATCATTACTTGCAATTTACCCTCTTACCGGATTACGTCAATTTGACACACTACTATTGGTGTCTAGGTTTCATTATTGGTATCGAACCGGAGGTTTAAGCGATGTAGTAGATTTTGCTAAATGGCGGAGTTGTTGAGTGGAGCACCGATGACATCGTCCGAGGTGTTCTAGTATTGGTGCTGAGATCGAAACTTTAGATTATGTAATAAGGCCATATTTTAGGCCATTAGTTATTTATTAAATTATTTGTCTTGGAATTACAACTTTCATTATTATGCTTCAAAGCACTTGACTTTGACTTTATTATTATTAAGATTTGTTCTATAGTTGGTGTATGGTACTTATCTGCACATATTATGGATTTCAGTTTCGGGTGTGATTATGCTTGCTTGGTCACCAAGCATAGCGTCACGAAAGACTTAGATCCACCCAGAATTGGGGCCCGTATTGTTTATGTAAAAAAAATTTTAATTGGCTCCAATTCTCATACTTCTAGAACCGAGTTTGGATCCGGCCCAGTTTCAAGGGTGTAACAATCAAACCACAAATTGATAGAGGAACCATTGCCTACCTTCCACCTACTGCTGTAATAGAGGAAAAGGGATAGAATTATGAGGTGTTTCCAAATGCAAGTGCCTAGTGTGGGGTTGTTAGAATGCCACAAAGATGACGATCTGATGTAACAAAGCTTAAATCAAGAGGTCCAGAGGAGGGGAAGAAATAGTTGATGCCCATCTAAGCTTAACATGCATGCATCATTGAATTCCTTCACATTCTTAATACCTAGGCCACCTTCACATTTAGAGAGGCAAATAACATCCCATTGTACCGGGTTGTGATTAATTCTTTTTGCATCTCTCGACCAAAGAAAGTTTCCCATCAACTTCTCCATAATGAGGCAAGTTTTCTTTCGGATTGGAATATAGAGAGATGTGTGGATTTGAATGAAAGCCAAAACATGTTTCACCATAATCAACCTACTAGTTAAGGAGAGGGACTTGGATTTCTAACCTGATAACTTGGCCCAAAAAGAGTTCAAGAACTTTGGGAAGTGGTTGTGTTTTGGAGAACCAAAAAATAAAGGGAAGCCAAGTTAAAGAGAAAGGAGAGAAGCTTGAGGGACAACAACCAACTATGAGATAATTCTAATTTTTCAAATGATGCATTTACCAGAGAATAATTGGCTCTTTTGGAGATTAAAAGTTCATATGTGTGAAAAAGAGACTTTATATATTCTAAGCTTTTTTTTCTAGCCTTGAAGAAGAGAAGAATATCATCCGCATAAAGAAGATGACATGGAGTGGATGCAACCATAGAGATTGGAGAGATAAGACCTTTCATTTTGAGAGACTCCAGCTTTAAACTTTGGATTTCCTCTGCAAGAATGAAGAGGTAAGATGATAGAAGATCTATTTGGCGAAGTCCACAAGATGCCCGAAAGAAACCACAAGGACTTCTATTAATGATAATTGACCCTTTGGTTGTGCATATGAGTTCTTTAATGAGGTTAATCCGAGATGGTAAGAACTTAAAAATTCCAATTAAAAAATTCCAAAGCCCTAAAGAGAAACCTCCATTGAAGTTTATCAAATGCCTTGGGGGGTGTTTGGAAATTATATATTTTAAAAGATTTTGCTCTATTATATCCTAGTTTAGAATATAATCTAGACACCTAAAAAGTAGGTGTTTAGGTACCTTAGAAGATATTCTACAATATCTCATTTTCTAGCAAAAACCTATATATTGAAATATTCAAGTATATGTTGTATAAAATAATTTTGAAGGTATATTGAGATATATATAAATTGCCAAACACTATAAATGACACAATAATATAATATAATATTATTTTATTCCATGAGAATGAAATCTTACATTACTCAAATATAATAATATTATATTCTGCATTTATCCAAACACCCTCTTTGAAATGTCCAATATCAAACAAATAGTACCTCCTCTAACCTTGGATTTTAGCTTTTGCAAGAGCTCATAGGATAAAGCTGCATGGTGATGGATAGATCTCCAAGAGACAAAAATTGCTTTGTGGTTAGAGATGAGAGAAGGCAGAATCTTGTATAGACGGTTGGCCATAATTCTTGAAATAATTTTATAAGTATAGTTCAGTAAGCTAATAGGTTAAAATTAGTGAAGTTAGTGGGAGAACTAAATTTGAGGATGAAAGTAAGGAAGTAGGCGTTAGAAGCATGGAGCAATCGGCCTGAGGAGAAGAAGTGGGTCACAACAGAGACCACATCTTGACCAAATTATATGCCAAGTGGATAGAAAGAAGACACCTAAGAAGCCATTAGGCCTAGGGGAACTATCTTTTTTTTAGGGAGAAAACTGCTACTCTTATTTCAACTGGGGAAGGAGATACTGTTAGGAGAGAATTCTAAAGGTCAGAGACAGGGGGACTATCCAAACTGAAAAACTCTTCATCCACCACTTCAGGGAGAGAGCTTGGAAGAGGTTTGAAAAATGCAGTGCAGCCATAGTTTTGATTTGGGATTGGTCTTCAATGGTATGCCCGTCAATTGAAATCTTGTCGATGCAGTTGAAACAACCTCTAGACTTGGCTGAAGGAAGGAAAAATCTGGTGTTCTTGTCACCATCAAATGACCAGTTTACCTTAGATTTCTGCTTCCAATGAGTGGATTTAGCAGCTAGCCAGGAATGAAGGATTGCCTCTGCAGAGTTGAGCTCCAGAAGAAGTTAGTTTGATGGAGAATTATCCAAAGCAATTTGACAGTCTTGAACTTGAATTTCTGTTGCTGCAATGTTTGTCCTCAGGTGGCCAAAGGTATCATTATTCCAATTGTAATGCCCCCAAATCCGGGCTATCTGAATAAGGCAAAAATTAGAACTTGGGGTGCGATACAAACAAGATCTTTAATATGTAGTGAGGACCAATTCAAACATTTCTATACATTCAATCTTTATAAAAGGATAAGTGAAACATTTGCACAACTGCAAAAGCAATTGATTATTTATGACCCTTATAGTAAATGGTATCTGTTACATTGGTCAAATCAACAAGTACTGGAAGTATAAATCTTATCTACGAAGTTCAAGTAATCCCAAAATTACTATAATTTATTATAAACTCCTCAAAACTGCTCATCTAATAAAACTAAAAGAAAACCATCTAGAAGAACAACCTCTCAATTGATGACGATGATCTCCGAGTGCTCAACTAAATTTCTTCACTAACTGTTGTCCAAGTAAATTGGTCTAGTCGAGGTACCTCAAGGGCCTTCTCCGATGCCTCTCCCTCCAAAGTAAAGGTAGCGGGCTCACAATCTGTCACAACCCGAGCCCAGGGACCGGGGGTCAGAGAAAGTCTAACCAATGACACACGTACTCCCGTGCATGCACACCTAGACCCCGTCCAGGCATACACACACAAGGGATCATTCACACGTGCAAATGACTGTATGCGGAAGCTGTACGTATCAAGGCATACGACAACATACCAAAAGATACAAAGATCATGAACTGATAACAAGAACAAATTACAAGAACGTATGACAATATAGCGGGCTTACAACAATCAAAAATCAAAATACAGATATCACTCAAAGCCCACGTTACAGTTGACAGCAAAAATCCCCTCAATAAACTCAGACTCAAATGAATGGGGAAAACAAAATGATGCAAACCGTACTCTGGAGGATGGATCAAGTCCACTCCTCTAGGCCGGAGGGGGCCTTGCGAGCCTCTCCTGGAGTCGGGTCGACCGACGCAGGATTGGGAGAGGGATCTGAGCCTGCAACACACAAAGACAACTCATAAGTACGACGACTTAGCAAAGTATAAGCGACAAGAAGATAACACGAATTGTGTCTAATCATGAGTAATAGTCACAGTGTAAGATCCATAGAAATCATGTTCGTATGCTAAGCAATTATGCAAATGAATAAGCATGCTGTAAGAATCATAAACAGATAACGGTCAAAGTGGCTACTACATTGGCCATTTTCTCCCTTACGAGAGCAGTCGGAATGAGAACACCAGCGACCGGGCCAGGGTACGCATGGGTCTCTAGTTCCCGGGGTCCGGAGTCCCAGGACAGAACACTTTGTAGAGGCAAACACATAAACTAAACCAAAGTTAACCCCGTCGGGTATCCTAAGGCTGAGGCTCAGTAGTGCCAATACCAATCTCAATCAAATCAAATCAGATGATGCACCTCAATCAATCAATCATATCACATACATATCTCGTATATCACACTTAAACAAACAATAGGAAGTGCATCACACATACTGATACTGAGTACAATAAGCTGATACTGATACTGAAGGCACTGAATGCAAATAAGCCATAAAAGAGGCACTGACAAACTCAAATACCAATAATAAGAAGCACTGATGCAAGTACTCCAATGGAGCAACAATGAAACATGATAATAGAATGGTTCCGCCCGGGCTTCGTTCTGGGGTTGCTGCATTTCCCACAGAATCGAGAGGTCCAGCGCAAAACGCATAAGAGGGCATAACCGTAATCAATATGCTATACAAATCAAACAAATCAAGTACTTATACGAATCAAGGTCACTTACAAGCCAATCCTACACTAATTATCCAGTGTTTCTAACCGTGCATGTTGATGTAGTTTTAAGTTGTCCGATGCACCCTTGTCTAGTGTTGCAGTGTCTGGAGTGTGCACCGAAGTCCCTTAAACCAACACCCATGGGGAGGTGCTAAACAACTGGATAACTGTCTATGAATGATTCGCAGCCTTCGAGATCATTCATGTCATTCAGACATTCCATTGGGCATGTTCAGGTTCGCTACATTCTAACATGAAAGTCATATACGGTCTTTTGCTTAAACCTAACCCTTTTCATTCAATTCTCAGGGTCTCACGGTGTAGCCGTAGGTGACCTTTCGGCTTAGCCGAAGCATCTTACGGCTTAGCCGTAATATGCACTGCGGCTGAGCCGAGGTTCCCCAAAGTGTCCATCCGGATTTACGGCTCAACCGTAATTTACTCTATGGCTCAGCCGTATCCTAGTCCACGGCTTAGCCGTAAGACAATGTACGGCTTAGATCAGGCTAGGCCGTAGAAGAATGGCATTTTGCCAACTCTCAGTTATTTCCAGATATCAGTCTGTACTGTTCTACGGTCAGGGTTACGGCTGGGTCTCGGCTTAGCCGTAAGTCATTTTACGGCTTAGCCGTAGCACATTTCACGGTGTAGCCGTGAGTGCACGGAGTCATTTTTCCTGTAACAGATACAGTCATACAGAAACTGAACAAAACGACTGGAAACACGAAGATAAGAACAGAATGGGCTCAATAGGGCTGTCTAACACTGAGAAACACAAGGAAGAACAACATACAACAATCAAATCCATATCAATCAGTGTTCATACTACTTGGGCTTATACTTGCCTCACAAATGGAAAGCACTTCGTTGCTTTGGCTCAGTCCACTGGAAACACACACACTTGGCTCCTATCTTCCTCCCTCACGCAACAGAGACGAAGAAGGAAGGAGAGAAAGAGAGCTGAACAGAGAGAGAGAGTGAGCTGAGAGACAGAGACGATCGAGAGAGAAAAGAGAGTTGGTGGGATATTTATAACTTAAAGTGAGTCAAATTTACATATAAGTCCCAACAGCTTACACAAATGTCAGTTTGAGTCAAATGACGGTCCAACGAGAGCAAACGAAATCATTTGGATCCAAGACAGTTACGAAAAATGACAAGCTCAACGAAATACACGCGCTGACGTCAGAATGACGCAGAACTGACAAGGTCAATCAAAAGCCAAAATTACGAAAAAGGGCTCGAACTACCTAGACCAAGTCAACTCAACCCAAACAATCTCTCCAAGACTCAAAACCAAATAAAAACAAAAGCCAAAACACTCTTAACGATAAAACACACGTAATTACCCACTAATCCGGATCAACTCGGGTCGGAGTGTTACATCCTCCCCCACTTGAACATCATTCCGTCCTCGGAATGAACGCGTACCTGAGCAAAAAGGTAAGGATACTGACGCGCCATCTGATCTTCTAATTCCCATGTGGCTTCATCAGGTCCATGATGTTCCCAGAGTACCTTGGCCGATCGAATAGTCCTCGTACGCAAGAGCTGTTCTCTGGTCCCAACAATACGGAGCGGACGCTCAACGTATGTCGCATTAGGTTGCATCTGAATATCAATGTATCGAATCACATGCGTCGGGTCTCGAACATACTTGCGAAGCATTGACACATGAAAAACGTCATGTACTCCAGAAAACTCCACGGGAAGAATCAATCTGTACGCCAAATCGCCAATCCGGCTCTTGATCTCAAATGGACCCACATATCTTGGCGCTAACTTGCCTTTCTGACCGAACCGTACCATACCTTTCATCGGTGAGACCTTCAAGAATACCCAATCTCTGACCAGAAATGCTAATGTTCTTCTTCGCGTATCTGCATAGCTCTTCTGTCTCGATCGGGCAATCTTCAAATTGTCAATGACTTTCTGAACTTTTTCTGTAGTCTCAGCAATGATCGTCGGTCCATGAAAACTCCTTGTTCCAACTTCTTCCCAGCAAACAGGACTTCTACATTTCCGTCCATACAAAGCTTCATAGGGTGCCATACCAATACTCTCGTGGAAGCTATTATTATACGCAAATTCGCAACGAGAGATGCAGATCCCATTCTTTCTCAAAATTCAGTACACTGGCCCGTAACATGTCCTCGAGCATCTGAATAGTTCGTTCTGACGTCCATCAGTCTGCGGGTGATACGCCGTACTGAAGCTCAACTTCGTTCCCATGGCTTCCTGAAATGCTCTCCAAAACGAAGAAACAAAGTGGCTATCTCGATCTGACACAATCGATACAGGCATACCATGTAGTCTAACGATCTCATCAACGAACTTCTTTGCCATCTCGGAAAATGTCATGCCTTTCTTGAATGGAAGAAAATGGGCTGTCTTTGTCAATCTGTCCACGATCACCCAAATGGCACTGTTCTTCTTGCTCGTCAGGGGTAGACCTGAAACAAAGTCCATCGTAATGTGCTCCCATTTCCACTGGGGAATATGCAATGGATGCAAGGAACCTGGCGGTCTCTGATGGTCAGCTTTCACCTTTTGGCACGTCAAACATCTGGCAACAAACCCAGCAATTTCTCTTTTCATATTATTCCACCAGAACCTGTCCTTAAGCGCTCGGTACATCTTCGTACTTCCAGGGTGCATGGAATAACGAGCATGGTGTGCTTCGGTCATCAAACTCTCCTTCAAAGCATCTACCGCTGGCACACATAGCCTGCTCCTGAAATACAAAACATCACCCTCCAAGCGAAAGTCTGGTCGATCTGCAATGCTATCTCGAATTCGCTTCAACATCGCATCCTCAAACTGCTGGTCTTTAATACGCTGAATGATGTCAGGCTGAAAACTCACTGTGCTGGCAAGTGTCAAACAGTTCTCCACCGATTGCATTTCCATTGGCTGAGCATGCCTCACAAAATAAAGGCTCTCCAAAGCCTGAAGAATCTCCGACTTCCTACTCAAGGCATCTGCAACAACATTGCCTTTCCCTGGATGATATTTAATGGGGAAGTCAAAATCTTTGATCAACTCAAGCCACCTTCGTTGCCTCATATTCAACTCAGACTGCGTGAAGAGATACTGTAGACTATGATGATCTGAATGCACTTCAAATGTCACGCCATACAAATAATGTCTCCACATCTTCAATGCAAAAACGATGGCTGCCAACTCTAAATCATGCGTGGCATAGTTCTTCTCGTGCTCCCGAAGTTGCCTCGAGCCATATGCAATCACTTTGCCATGTTACATCAAAACACATCCCAAACCGACTCGAGAAGCATCAGAGTAGATCATAAATCCTTCATGCCCATCCGGTAACGTCAAGACTGGAGCCGAAGTAAGCTTCTCCTTCAACATACGGAAATGGCGCTCACACTCGCCCGTCCAAAGAAAAGGAACATTCTTCCTGGTCAATCGGGTCAACGGGGCAGAAATCTTGGCAAAATCTTGAATAAATCGACGATAATAGCCAGCCAATCCAAGAAAACTCCGTATCTCCGTCACAGTCTTTGGGCTGGGCCAATTCATCACTGCCTCAACTTTCGTCTGATCCACTGCCAAACCATCTCGTGAAATGGTATGACCAAGAAAAGCTACCTGCTCGAGCCAAAAATCACACTTCGACAATTTGGCATATAAGCGATGCTCTTTCAACAACTGCAAGGCTCGACGTAGATGTTCCTCATGCTCCTCTGGGGTCTTCGAATATACCAAAATATCATCAATAAAGACCACCAGAAATCGATCCAGGAAAGGAGCAAAGATCCTGTTCATCAAGGCCATAAAGGCAGCAGGTGCATTGGTTAATCCGAATGGCATCACGAGAAACTCAAAATGTCCATACCGTGTCCTGAAAGCAGTCTTCGCGATATCTTCTTCTTTCACCCGGAGTTGATGATACCCCGATCTCAAATCAATCTTGGAAAAATAAGCGGCACCTTGGAGTTGGTCAAACAACTCATCAATACGCGGCAATGGGTATTTATTCTTGATCGTGACTTTGTTCAATCGCCGGTAATCTATGCACATCCGCAAGGTACCGTCCTTCTTCTTCACAAACAGCACTGGCGCTCCCCACGGTGACACACTCGGCCGTACGAAACCCTTCTCCAAAAGATCTTGCAATTGAGTCTTCAATTCGAGTAACTCAGCAGGGGCCATACGATAAGGAGCTAAACTAATGGGTGCTGTACCGGGCACTAGATCGATCGCAAATTCTACATCTCGGACAGGGGGTAACTCGGGTACTTCCTCCGGAAATACATCCGGGAACTCACGTACGACAGGAATCTCACCCAACTGCTTCACCTCCTTTTTCTCCGAGACGAAAGCAAGAAAACCTGCACAACCTCTGCGTATCAAACGATCCGCCTTGCATGCGGAGATGACACGCCTCGGGTATCTCTCCTGATTGCCCTCGAAACGAAACCCCTTCTCAAAATCGAAGTAAATCGTCCTGTTGTAACAGTTAACACAGGCACGATACCGCGTTAGCCAGTCCATTCCAAGGATCACATCGAAATCCAACATGGACAACAAGATCAAATCAACTGGCAGCTGGCGACCTTCAATCACCACGTCGCACTGAGGGTAGTATACACTACACTCTACTCTCTTGCCCACCGGAGTGGACACCACCAGCAAATAGGGTAGCGGCTGAGGGGGTTGCGGCAACTGTTCAGCAAAACGAGGTGCAACATACGAACGCGTAGACCCCGAATCAAATAGTGCATGTGCTTCAGCTCGGGCAATGAGAACTTTACCTTCTACCACATTCGCATCTTCTGCATGATCATGGGAGGCTGCGTACGCGCGGGCAGTCTGACGCTGTGGCATCTGGTTCTGGCGAGACGGATGGGGGCTATTTGAAGCTGCAGAACTCAGAGACTTGGATGACCCCATAGATCTAGAGGACTGGAAGGTCCTGACTTTCGGGCACTGAGCTATCTTATGCTCCATCGATCCACAACTCAAACAAGCTCCGGACTTCTTCCAACACTTCTCTGTCGGATGTCCCAGTCCACAAAACTCGCATCTGCTCCTAGAGAAACTCGAAGTGCCTTGCTTCCCTTTCCATTTCTTCTGAATCTGTCCCTTGGACCCCACTGGTGCACTCCTCTTGAAGTCCATAGCTCTCTCTGCTAGGTGGTTGGCTTCCGCAGCGTGTGCTCTGTCGACCGCATCATCAAAAGTAGCTGGTCTCTGAAAGACAGTCACAAAATTCGCGTATCGAGGATGCAGACCAGAAATGAAACGATTCACCTTCTTCTCCTCAGTATTGATCATGTCCTCAGCAAAATGGGACAACTGGATGAATCGGTGAATATACTCCGAAACGGTCAGCTGCTGCTGCTGTAAGGCCAGAAACTCAACCTCCTTCACACGCCGGACATGAGCAGGGATGAACTTCCTTCTGAACTGTTTCTGGAACGTCTCCCACACTGTTTCACTAGGCATAGTCAGATAGGCTACACTAACACTCTTCCACCACGTCTTTGCCACCTCTCGGAACATCGATGCCGTAAGCATAACTTTCTGCCGGTCATCACAGACGATAGTCGAGAAGAGATCTCCGGTATGCTCTAGCCACTGATCAGCCTTCAGCGCATCTTCATTTCCATAGAATTCTGTGGCTCCACGCTTCCTGAATTTATCGTACAACGCATTCGGATCGCTCTCCTTAGGCTGGAAAACCACTTGCTGCTCTACAGGCCGCTGAACTGGCGCTTGACTCTGCCGGTCCACCAGAGAAACGACCTGTGCTTGCAAGGAATGGATCGCCTGCAGCATGGTCAAGAATCGCTCGTCAAAATTCACAAGTGGCTGTGGAGCGGCTGATCCACTCTCATTATCTCCCTGATTGTTGTTGTCGTGTGTTCCAGATCCCGATGCCATAGCCTGCAAAACACAAAAGTCAATCTGCTATCACACTAGATACTCACACAGACTCACAAGACAAGGAGACCACACACAACAGTCCAAGACTGGACTACGGAATCTCACCACGTCCTATATGCCTACATGCTTACAAACTAAGATAGAGACAACGCTCTGATACCATACAATACGTATGTCACAACCCGAGCCCAGGGACCGGGGGTCAGAGAAAGTCTAACCAATGACACACGTACTCCCGTGCATGCACACCTAGACCCCGTCCAGGCATACACACACAAGGGATCATTCACACGTGCAAACGACTGTACGCGGAAGCTGTACGTATCAAGGCATACGACAACATACCAAAAGATACAAAGATCATGAACTGATAGCAAGAACAAATTACAAGAACGTATGACAATATAGCGGGCTTACAACAATCAAAAATCAAAATACAGATATCACTCAAAGCCCACGTTACAGTTGACAGTAAAAATCCCCTCAATAGACCTAGACTCAAATGAATGGGGAAAACAAAATGATGCAAACCGTACTCTGGAGGATGGATCAAGCCCACTCCTCTAGGCCGGAGGGGGCCTCGCGAGCCTCTCCTGGAGTCGGGTCGACCGACGCAGGATCGGGAGAGGGATCTGAGCCTGCAACACACAAAGACAACTCATAAGTATGACGACCTAGCAAAGTATAAGCGACAAGAAGATAACACGAATTGTGTCTAATCATGAGTAATAGTCACAGTGTAAGATCCATAGAAATCATGTTCGTATGCTAAGCAATTATGCAAATGAATAAGCATGCTGTAAGAATCATAAACAGATAACGGTCAAAATAGATAACGGTCAAAGTGGCTACTACATTGGCCATTTTCTCCCTTACGAGAGCAGTCGGAATGAGAACACCAGCGACCGGGCCAGGGTACGCATGGGTCTCTAGTTCCCGGGGTCTGGAGTCCCAGGACAGAACACTCTGCAGAGGCAAACACATAAACTAAACCAAAGTTAACCCCGTCGGGTATCCTAAGGCTGAGGCTCAGTAGTGCCAATACCAATCTCAATCAAATCAAATCAGATGATGCACCTCAATCAATCAATCATATCACATACATATCTCGTATATCACGCTTAAACAAACAATAGGAAGTGCATCACACATACTGATACTGAGTACAATAAGCTGATACTGATACTGAAGGCACTGAATGCAAATAAGCCATAAAAGAGGCACTGACAAACTCAAGTACCAATAATAAGAAGCACTGATGCAATTACTCCAATGGATCAACAATGAAACATGATAATAGAATGGTTCCGCCCGGGCTTCGCTCTGGGGTTGCTGCATTTCCCACAGAATCGAGAGGTCCAGCGCAGAACGCATAAGAGGGCATAACCGTAATCAATATGCTATACAAATCAAACAAATCAAGTACTTATACGAATCAAGGTCACTTACAAGCCAATCCTACACTAATTATCCAGTGTTTCTAACCGTGCATGTTGATGTAGTTTTAAGTTCTCCGATGCACCCTTGTCTAGTGTTGCAGTGTCTGGAGTGTGCACCGAAGTCCCTTAAACCAACACCCATGGGGAGGTGCTAAACAACTGGATAACTGTCTATGAATGATTCGCAGCCCTCGAGATCATTCATGTCATTCAGACATTCCATTGGGCATGTTCAGGTTCGCTACATTCTAACATGAAAGTCATATACGGTCTTTTGCTTAAACCTAGCCCTTTTCATTCAATTCTCAGGGTCTCACGGTGTAGTCGTAGGTGACCTTTCGGCTTAGCCGAAGCATCTTACGGCTTAGCCGTAATATGCACTGCGGCTGAGCCGAGGTTCCCCAAAGTGTCCATCCGGATTTACAGCTCAACCGTAATTTACTCTATGGCTCAGCCGTGTCCTAGTCCACGGCTTAGCCGTAAGACAATGTACGGCTTAGATCAGGCTGGGCCGTAGAAGAATGGCATTTTGCCAACTCTCAGTTATTTCCAGATATCAGTCTGTACTGTTCTACGGTCAGGGTTACGGCTGGGTCTCGGCTTAGCCGTAAGTCATTTTACGGCTTAGCCGTAGCACATTTCACGGTTTAGCCGTGAGTGCACGGAGTCATTTTTCCTGTAACAGATACAGTCATACAGAAACTGAACAAAACGACTGGAAACACGATGATAACAGCAGAATGGGCTCAATAGGGCTGTCTAACACTGAGAAACACAAGGAAGAACAACATACAACAATCAAATCCATATCAATCAGTCTTCATACTACTTGGGCTTATACTTGCCTCACAAATGGAAAGCACTTCGTTGCTTTGGTTCAGTCCACTGGAAACACACACACTTGGCTCCTATCTTCCTCCCTCACGCAACAGAGACGAAGAAGGAAGGAGAGAAAGAGAGCTGAACAGAGAGAGAGAGTGAGCTGAGAGACAGAGACGATCGAGAGAGAAAAGAGAGTTGGTGGGATATTTATAACTTAAAGTGAGTCAAATTTACATATAAGTCCCAACAGCTTACACAAATGTTAGTTTGAGTCAAATGACGGTTCAACGAGAGCAAACGAAATCATTTGGATCCAAGACAGTTACGAAAAACGACAAGATCAACGAAATACACGCGCTGACGTCAGAATGACGCGGAACTGACAAGGTCAATCAAAAGTCAAAATTACGAAAAAGGGCTCGAACTACCTAGACCAAGTCAACTCAACCCAAACAATCTCTCCAAGACTCAAAACCAAATAAAAACAAAAGCCAAAACACTCTTAACGATAAAACACACGTAATTACCCACTAATCCGGATCAACTCGGGTCGGAGTGTTACACAATCTACATACCCAAAGCAAATATGGTCAAGTCACGTAGGACTTGGCAAACGCGGCATGTAAAAAACATCACATATATTTCAAGATAGAATAAAGGAAATGATATGATTAATGAAGTCAATGTTAACAATATCAAAGGCAATAATATCATGAATTAATAAATAAGAATCAACTGAATTAAGTAACATCTATATCATCCATCACCTAAACAAGAGGCACATCCAAACATCTATTGCATGGCATGATAAACCAGCTTTATCCATCCCGTAGGACTTTTAGAAAGGAGTTCTAAATCCTCGATATAGGTTTGATACCGTAGTATCCACTGGACCACGCATCCAGCTATATAAAAACAATCCTGTCGGATCTCAGCCAACCATGGGGCTTATAAAATATGCTTTTACCAAGGGTTGGCCTACCCAAGGCTAAGCTATCAATTGAATGAAAGTGAATGCCAAAAGAGTTGAATCAACAATGCAAGGTCTATGTCTGGCTGGGCTCCTTGCGTGAACAAGAATATCTGTATATAAGATCTCTTCTGCGATATATAGTATTCATCTATGCCATCATATCCCCATCCATGTTATCATTTCTCATGTACACATAGCTATTGAATAGCTGTCCCAGCTACAGACATTACTTTCATTTTCATTTCATATTCTCGGGTCATCTCTAAGTATACCCTAGGTCAAATTACTATTAATGCATTTAAATAATTGAAAGGAAGAGCAATAATATCTTATAAACATCTATGAAAAGGAAGGCAAGAATACAATAGCAATGTAAGATCGATATCATTTTATCCATCAATAGAACGTATAATAAAGGTAGCCAAACCTAGGTTAAGTTGTACATTTCGAGTTATAGAGGACTTTGAGTTACCATATGATGGACATTCCAAACTTGTAGGGGTTGTACGCGTTGGGTGTTATAATAGTTGGGCCCTATCCAGATCCAAACATCCATTTATTGGTACGCATCTCCTTCTCTATACTCTATTATGCTACAACAAGTGGATAAAGGTAAAGCTCACACCCTGAATCCACATGGGCATATTTTATGGTCTATTGTCGGGGTTAGATATAATTCAAGTGGTGTCCATGGTCTGGGTTTAGAATATCCATGTTATTCCTAATTACTAAGTTTTATTGCAAAGTGTGCTTAGCAGCGATCTTGGAATTCTTCTCCGAATGGAGAATTATATTCTCACGCTTTCTTCAATTTCCATCCTTTTACCAACTTGTATACAAGTATCTAAGCATGATCAATCATGCCTTCACTTCCTGTGGGTCCCCATCAATCGTACCCATTCATTTCCAATATAACACAATCATCATCATCCACTCTCTATTCCATTCATCATAAACTATTTATCAATATAGACACTAGTATGCAGTTGCTCATCATTACTACATTTAGGGCAATTAAAAGGGGTTTCCACCTATACATCTAAGTATGACGTGAGCTTAGTTAGAGATGAGTTTCTTTCTAAATAATCCATCAATATGTAGAGCACAATCAAGGTAATTACATATATGAAGTTATAAACATGCTACTTGCCTTTGATGAAAAAAATGAAAAGCCCACCAATAATCCAATCAAGCTCCAAATCACATAAATCTAAACCCAATCAAATCAAACCTACAATGTAGTGAAGAAAACTAATGAACATGTTAAATCTATATTAAATCACAACTATAATGGCCTGCTAATGAGGGAGGAAAACCTTACCCAAGGCTTGTTTGGTTTGGGGAAAAACTTTAGAGAATGGGTTCCTTGATAAGATGGAGGCATGAGGGAGAAGATGGCGGTAGAAGAGAAACCTCCGGCGACGGTCTTCTGCACGGATTCCGGCGACAGCAACAAGGGGAAGAAAATGGGGAAAAGGGGAAAATAGAAAAGTAAAGAGAAATGAAGAGGAAAAAGGAAGGATGACAGTGTGGTGGCCGTGGTCGTCGGAAAAAGAGGAGTCCGGATCGTTGATGGTGGCTGCCGATTTGGTGAGGGGAGACAGAGATCGAGAGTAGAGAGGAGATGAGTCTGGGACGTCTGTGTTGAGAGGAATACAGATGAGAGTGAAGAAAGATAAAGAAACAGGGGAATAAATAAGAAAGGAAAAAGGGAGGAATAAAAGGAATAAAAATAAAGGAAAGAGAGTCACACCTGGGAGAGGGAAATGAAAGAAAAACTGACGCTGGGAGAGAGAGACGAGCGAGAGACTTACGTTGGGAGAGAGACGAGTGAGAGACTTACGCTGGGAGAGAGAGATGAGTGAGAGACTTACGCTGGGAGAGAGGGAATTGAGGGAAATGGGATTTTGAGTTATTTACAAAATTACCATTGATTTAATAGTTGGGCTAAAAATTGTTTTTCCCATAACTTGTGAACCAAAGGTTGGATTGAGTTACCGTAAGCACCATCGTTCATGAAATAAAATAAGCTTCCCAATGAGTATACTTTTGGCATGGTTTCGACGAAGAGAAATTTTGGCCTATTAAGTGGGTCTTTTAAGTATTTTAAGTGGGTTGGGGTTGGAATGATCAAAATAATTTCAAGGACCTCTAATCCTCTAATCCAAGCCTAAACACCACTAAGAAAACAAAATAATATATATATAATAAAGGGAAAATTTCAGAATAGGACCTAACTTTTCAGTACATTTCAAATTAGGATAAAAAAAATACTACATTTCAAATCAGGACTTAAGTTTTCCACATTTCTTTCAAAAGAGGACAAATGGCCGGATTTCACATTTTCTGATGATTTTTTTCCTTTTTTTTTCTAAAACCCCAAAATACCCTTCAGGTCTTTTAATATGCTTGAGCAGGACAATCAAATAATCTTAAAAACTCCTTTGACAAATCACACTATGTGCGCCGACTTGCTGCTACTATGGGATGCATGTCATGAGCTAGTCCACAGAACTACCATTTTTGTTCCACCCCCAATCGTCCAATTTAGTAAGGTCCCTAATTATGGATCCTTGAGTTTTAAGGCATACCTCATAGATACAGTGAAAGAAGAGGAGAGCAAGGCAGTGTTGGGGTCATTCGTGGTGTTAATCACTCGTCTTCGTCGCAGCGTGGAGCCGAGCAGAGAAGGGTGGTGGGCAGACGAGCAGATGCAAGCAGAGCAGTGTTGAAGAGATGATGGATAATGGCAGAGGAAATGAGATGAACCAAGGAAGGAGAAGAGAGACAATGGTGGAGGGGGAACTGAACCCTGCTGCCTAGGCAGCAATGGTGGCAGGGGAAGAAGAAGAAGAGAACAGTAGCGGAAGAGGAGAAAAAAGAAAAGGAAAGAAGAAGAAGAAGAAGAAAAACAGGGAGGATGGACGGAGGGAAGTCGAAGGAGAAAGAAAACCAGCAAAGGGAGAGAGAAACAAAAATGAAGAAAAAAAGCATCAGATCAAAAGGAGAAAAAAACGAAGAGGAAGATGCAGTAGGGAAGACCGTGGCTGGGTTGGGGCCTGGTCTGGTTGGGATCTGTTTGGGTGGAAAAGAAAAAGAGGAAGAAGAAGAATAATAAAAAAAGAAGGAGAAGGAAAGTAAAGCCGTGAGCCTAAGGAAAATGCACAAGGGGTGAAGAAGAAGATGATGGGTCGATCAGACATGGACGAGAACGTGGTTGAAAGATTAAAAGGCTCTCAGGGCATTTTGGGGTTTTTGAAAAAGCAAAGGGAAAAAATGGTCGGAAAATATGAAATCTTGTCATTTGTCCTCAATTGAAAGAAATGTGAAAAACTTAAATCCTCATTTGGAATGTAGTTTTTTTTCTGTCCCAATTTGAAATGTGTTAAACAGTTAGACCCTATTTTGAAAATTTTCCTATAACAAATTAGCAGGGCCTCACACCAATGCCTCAGGTTTTCCTTCAAAAATTTGAGCTTCATACTCAGAATGAATTGGGGAGTGCCCTCAACTGAAACAGACCAACTCCTCTCCACCAACTCTAAGAAACATGAGTGAGAAGTCCACATTTGCTCAAAATTGAAGGGAATGTTCTGGCCAGGAGGAGGCTTGTGAGAGAGAAGCCTTCGGGGTGGGGTGGGGGGTGGGGGGTGGGGGTTGGGGGTGGTGGAGAGGGGAGTGATCAGAACATAATCTAGGAAGGTAGGATACAGATGGATTGTCAAAATTCTCTAGCCGTTGGGCATTTGAGAAAGCCCGATCTAGTCTGGCAGCAACATATGCTTGACCTCCCCTGTTGTTTGTCTAGGTGAACTTGTTTCCAATGAAGCCAAGATCTTTCAAACCTGAAGAAAGAACCATATCATTGAATTCTCTAACACAGACGGGAGAGGGAGGGGTAAAACATTAATCATAAGGATGTCATTGAAATCACCAATCACACACCTAGGCCTTTGTGTTGAATATCTGTGGACAAGATAGTCCCATAATACCCTTCTGGTTCGGTAGTTAGTTGACCCATAGATACTTGTGACAAGGGTAGAACAATTTGAAGAGGCATCATAAATGCTAACAGAGATGTGTTGGGTAGAGTGGTCAAAGAGAGGAAGAAATTAGAACAGCTCTTAGAAATGCGCCAAAGAGTATTAACGGAGGTGGTAGAGGAGTTGGTGAAGATGGAATCAAAGCCAAGCGAGTGCAAAGAACCGAAATGAAAGGATTGAGACTGAATCATGGGTTCAGATAAGAAAACAAAGTCAGGGGAATGAACAAAGAGCCAGTAGTGTAAAATTCTTTTTATAGGAGTGTTAACAATACCCGTACAATTCCGAAGTACATATGTGATAATTGTAGCTTGTGTAAATATGACAGCAAAGTTTAATCCTTTGCTGCTCGCAGATATTACAGAGGAACCAATGTAACACATGCATGGAAGTCCATCCTGACATGGAGATAACTGGACCATTCAAGATGAATTTCATCTGCCTCAATAATATATCATCAAATGTGTCAAGTCCTGAATTTTTATATTGGGTTATACCAGTTTGTCGGGTTTGAGTTGGGTTAAGAGGGTCAAATAGATCGGTTTAACACATTTGGGTCTGAGTTAATGGACCCTTTTTGGGCCAGAGGACTCTTTTTGTAATTTCTTAAAACCCACTAAAAAGCAGGAGGCCCTTCTTTGTAATTTAGAAAAACCCCCTCTTTTATATAAACTCTATTCTTAGGTTTTCCCCCATTCCCCAACCTTCTTCTTTTCTTCTTCAACCAAAATCCTAGAGGCTCTCTAAGGGGGAAACCAAGGTGGGTTCTTCTAAGCTTTGATCTTCAGATCTATTTTGGCTTCAAGATCCAGGCAAGTGGATAGTTGAAACAATGGTTTTTGGTGTTTGCAATATGTTTTAGTTGCTTGTTGATTTACATACTTTGTGCATGACTTCTTTTTGTTGGGTTAATAGCTCTTGGGGGTAATAGTGTGATTTGATTTTTCTTTCAAAACTTGTAGATTAATGTTTTTGTTAAAAAAAAAAAAAAAGAGCCGCCGCCGCCCAGGCGGCAGCGCTGCCGCCCAGGCAGCATCTGCTGCTGCTGCCCAGGCGGGCTGGGCCCGGCCTGGCTGGCTGGGCCCAGGTCCATTAGCCCATTTCCTTTTAGAAAATATATATATTATTTATATATATGTATTTATACACAATATTGTTTTTTATAAAGAATTAAAAGGTTATAATTTGATTAATGGTTTAGTATTTTAATGGAGATTAGGTTTTATTAAATTAATTTTAATTTGATGTCATTAGAAACGTATCTTGGATTATTTATAAACTTAATTGAGAATTATGAAATTTTGATTAGTGTTCACTTAGGTTGATTGAAATAAACTGAAAATGTATTTGGTAGCGATTAAACCATAAATAGAATGTATTTATAATTTTAAATTGGAATCTTAATTGAGTTAGATTTCAAATTTGGAATCCGGAATTTGTACCTTCTGTTTTGTATAAAATGATAATGTGTATTTGTACATAACAATGATATTAAGGAATTAATTATTTTCTTTCCCCTTTTGATCGTAATTTGATTTAACTTTGAATTTAGAAATTGAACATCTTTTACCTAATTTGTAAAACACACTAATTATTCATAATTGGATTAGATGAATTATGTCTTTTAGGAATGTTAATTGAATGTTCACATGAGAATTAGACTAAATGCAGAATGGGAATGTGAGGTTCGGAATGCACCACATGATAGGCACCAAAAGTAGTATATCGGCATCGTGGACTCATATTTCCATTGTGATAGAGAGTTAGTTCTTATGTGTATATTTATCTAACTTGACCGTTGGTGGATTAGTGCTTACCCTCAATAATTTGAATTGACACACGTTCATAATACACTTTTAAATTTAAGTACTCAAAATGGTATTGGATTGAATGTTGGGATTGAGGGTTTCATATTATGGTTCATTTTGCATCTGTATACGTATGTATTTGTAAGTATGTATAATTATATATATATATATATATCTGACCGACTGCAGTTCGGAGGTGGACGTACGCCATCGGGTCAGCGTGTACTGTGGATAATAGTATGCAGCTGTGCTTTCTGTTATTATCTGCGGGATTACCCGTTTCTGTTATTATTTGCGGGATTACCCGTTTCTGTTATTATTTGCGGGATTACCCGTTTCTGTTATTATTTGCGGGATTACCCATTTCTGTTATTATCTGCGGGATTACCCGTTTCTGTTATTATCTGCGGGACTACCCGTTTCTGTTATCTGTATGCGGGATTTACCCGTTTCTGTATATTTATCTGCGGGAATACCCGTTTCTGTGCATTCATGCCATTGGGGTTTGCATCTGATTTATTTTGGTTCATAATGAACATATCATTTAATTCAGTTGATTAATCCATTGTTGCAGCTTACCCTCTTGCCAGATTATATCAATCTGACCCACTACTTTTGGTGTCTAGGTTCCGTTACCGGTGCCGAACCGGGGGGTCAGGTTACGCAGGAAATTCCGCCGGATGGTGGAGTTGTTGAGTGGAGCACCGATGACATCACCTGAGGTGTTCCAGTGCGGTGCAGAGTTCGAAAACTTTAGATTATGTAATAAGGCCATTTTTGGGCCGTTAGTTTATTTAATTAAATTTATTTGTTTTGACATTATAACTTTAATTGTTATGCTTCGAAGCACTTGACCTTGATTTTATTATTAATGAGATTTGTTACATGGTTGTTATGTGATATTCATCTGCGATGAGTATGGATTTCAGTTCCGCGTGTGATTATGGTTGTTTGATCACCAAGCATAGCCTCACGAAGGACTTCGATCCACCCGGAATTGGGGCTCGTATTGATTATGTTAAAAAAAAATTTTAATTAGCTCCAATTCTCACACCCTTGGAACCGGCCCAGTTTTGGGGGTGTGACAAAATGCCAGTTTAAAAATAAGTTCTATCATCCAATTGAGCACCATGGAGGAAATGGTATTAACACCATGTCAGTGCTCAATCACAGTTTTGTCATGTCCCCTCACATGGGTCCCAATTACCCCTAATGTAGAGTTGTGTGTGTCCTCACATGTGCGGGTCCCAATTACCTCATATATATTAGTTGAGTGAGTATTGAGTTGTATTGTGTTCAAGTCCAAGCCCTTCAGCTCAATTGCAACAAAATAATAATAATAATAATAAATAAATAAAATAAAAAATAAAAAATACATTTTTATCATGGTGCTTAATTAAATGGTGAGATCCACTCCTTTTGAATGAAGCTAAACTATATATCAGTGGCGGAGACTTGATTCATCCTGAACGGTGTTACGTTATCTCAAGGCACTTGGATGCAGCTGCAGGCATGTGTTACATAGTGCCCATGTAATAGATATGACAGAGGATCTAGACTCATTGCATCTATTACATTGGAACTGTATAATACTTTTTTGGTACTCCATGATGGATCCCGCATAGAGATCATTCGGACTGTTCAAAGTGAATGAACTCAAATTTTGAAAGCGCATGAACTCAAAGTCTGAACGCGCATGAACTTGAAGTCCAAAAGCGCACGAGCTCGAAATCTGAAAGCACATGAGCTCGAACTCTGAGAGCGCATGAACTCAAAGTTGGAAAGCTCTCAAACTAGGCATCCAAAAACGTACGAAATCGAAATAAGAAAGCACATGAACTTGATCTGAAAGTGCGTGAACTTGAATTTCAAAAGCGCACGAAATCGAGTTCTGAGTGCGTAGGAACTTGAAAATTGAAAGTGCACGAACTTAAAATTTGAAAGCGCGTGAAATTGAAATCTGAAAGTCCACGAACTCAAATTCTAAAAGTACACGAACTCAAAAGTTGAAAGTGGACAAACTCAAAATTAGAAACCGCTTTACCTCAAAATCTGAAAGCGCTCGAAATATGAAAGCACTCGAACACGAAATCTGAAAGTGCACAAACTCGAAATCCGCAAGCACACGAACTGCAAATCTAAAAGCACATGAACTTGAACTCCAAAAGTGCAAGAACTCGAAATCCAAAAGCATATGAAATCGAAGTCGAAAAGCACTCGAACTCGAAATCCAAAAGCGATCGAACTCGAAATTAGAAAGCATACAAACTCAAAATTTGAAAGCACATGAACTCAAAAAAAAAAAGTCCCCTCTAATCATATATCCTCAAGTTTCAACTCAAAAGTAGTGGGCTCTACTTTACAATTGAGCACCATGATGGAAACATTACTAACACCATGTTAGTAGCAATGCCACATTCATGCCCAGTCACTTTTCAATCATGGCGCTCTAGTGGTTGTACTAAAAATTCGGTATATATTTGTAGAGGAGATTGGGTTTATTTTTGGAGGTTTGGATTATCTCTACGTGGGCCCACAATGCAATAGAGGACCCACACTTGACTCATGACAGCACAATGTTCCCTTACAAGTGGATCCCATGTGCTCTAGCTTTAGGGTTCATCTATATATTAGGCCAAAACTAGGAAAATTTTCTTTTGGGTTTGGGTTTGTGCCGGGGGGGGGGGTGTTGTGGGGGGCGCGGCGGCGGTTTTGAATTCCTCACGGGAGAAGTATCTGTTATGAAAAAAATGTAGTTTGGGTTTGTTCTTCCTTTAAAAAATTTCTTTGTGGGGCCATATGTGAAAAAATAAAACAATTCCTCATGAGAGAGGAATCTATTATGTTAAAAACTCACACATGGAACTTGTTTTTATAGACACGAAAAGGTAAAACGATCCCTTTGGCTCAAACATTGTAGATAATAATTTTACACAATATCACATGGGTTTAATCCTTTTCAAATCTTGAACCTTTCGAAGTAGTTTCCCCATACATGGCATGGATCATTCAAGTCAACGAAGGTAACAGAGAGGGCCAAGACCGAGGTTCAAGATCAAAGGTATTTTAGTCATTATATGTGACACTTTCTTAGGGCCAAGAAAGCATGGATTATATATAATGAAATATTGTAACCCTAACTCCGTATATTGAGAGGAAATAACAATAAACAAGAGTTGCCTTCCCCATGGACGTAGACAGTCTTGTCAAACCAAGTAAATATTGTCGTGTTTTTTTGTGTGATTGCTTAATGCTTTGATTGTGTGTTTGTGCATGGTGGGAGACCCTTTATTACTAGTTATTGATGGGTTGGTGAAGCCTGATCTGGGATTAATATGTAATATATCGGTTTAATCTGGACCCTTTGTTATAAGGGTAGATCCGACGGTTGTTATTGCCCAGGGGAATTATTAATTAGGGCTTCTGTTTTATTCTGAGTAGTGTGAGAAAGAGAGAGAGTTGGTTTTTCTACAGAGAAGAACCCTAGGAGAGTTGTGTACTCTTGTAATCACAAGAAGAGGATTGTTCTTCTTGTGGGTGATTTTTAATAATAGTGAACAGGTTTGAATCTCCGTGGACGTAGCCCACATCGGGTGAACCACGTAAATCTAGTGTCTATTGTGTGGATTGTGTGTTCTTCTCGTTCTTCTTCTTTCTCAACAACTGGTATCAGAGCGTGGTTTCATTTAGATCTTGGAATTAGATCTGCGGTTGTGATCTAAGGATCAACGGATCGGATTGTTTGCGATTGGATCACTGTTCTCGTGAAACAGAGGATCACTGCAACCCGTTATAGAGTAGCCCATCAATTCCTGTTGTAGAAATTGGAAATGGCCGCGTGAATCCGGATCTCCACGTCAGCGCCGGAGAAGAAGCTGGAGACCGCCGTCATCGCCAGCCCATTGCGCCGCCGCCGAGCGCAGTTGCTGCTGCCGTTACCTCACCAGCCGTCGCTACCTCCAATCGCCGATCGCCGTTTGCTGCTGCCGTGCAGCATCGCCAGAGAGGGTGCCGTCCGCCACTGCCAACCATTGCTCCCGTCGCCGAGGAAGAGGGTGGCTTTGATCTGTAGTTGTAGAACCAAAGACCGAGTGGAAAGAGGAAAAAGAAGAGGGGTTCGGGCTGGGTCAGGTTAGGTTCGACCCAACCCAATTGCAGCAAAACCCAGCGACCAACAGCAAGTTCGGTTCTGGGTCAAGTCAGGTTCGACCCGACCCATTTGCAGCAAAAGCCCAGCAGCAGTAGGTTCGGGTCTAGGTCGGTTCGGCCCTAACCCATTAGCAGAAGAGCCTAGACAGCAGTTCAGTTCAGTTCCAGGTTAAGTGAACCCGACCCAGGTCTGTTTCAGAAGCTCAGCAGACTAACAGCAGTGATGTTAGCATTGGTCAACAGGCAGGTTTGACCAAATTCAACGGTCAGAATTGTTTTGCAAGTTTTGAGGTCATCCAGACTCCAAATTGTGCCCCTTTTTTTTTCTGTGCACTCGTAGTGATGAGATCTACGAGATAGATGGAACAGATTGACTGTTTGACTGATAGAAAAATTATCAAGTAAATAGAGCTTTGGCTTGAATGGGAGCAATAACGGACGACACAAAGCAAACAATTAAAAAGTTCAATGGCCAGAATTTTGCATACTGGAATATGCAGATAGAGGATCTCCTCTACCAAAAAAATTTCTACTTGCCACTTGGAGGAAAAGCAAATAAGCCTGTAACTATGTCAGATCCAGAGTGGGAGTGCTTGACAGAAAAGCTTTATGTACGATCAGACTCTCTTTAACAAAATCTGTTGCATTTAATATTTTAAAAGAGCAAACCACTGAAGATGTTATGGCTACCCTTTCATGAATGTATGAAAAACCATTTGCTTCAAACAAAGTACATTTGAGGAAAAGATTGTTTAGCATGAAGATGACTGAAGGTGAGATTGTCACTGAACACATAAATGAGTTCAACACAGCCATGAGCCAGTCGTCATCGGTAAAAATACATTTTGATGATGAGATTTGGGCACTATTATTGTTATCTTCTATACCAGATAATTGGAGTGGTATGGTTATTTCACTGAGTAATTCATCGAGAGCAAGCAAACTGAAGTTTGATGATGTTGTGAGTGCTATCATCGATGAAGAACTTCGCAAGAAATCCTCAGGTGAATTATCAGGAAGTGCTTTGAATGTGGAAAACAGAGGAAGGAAAACTGAGAGAGGTTAGAGTCGTGGAAGATCTAAATCTAGAAGCAAGTCAAGATCGTCAAAAGGTAGGTTCACATGCTGGAATTGTGGCAAAAAGAGACATGTAAAAAAGGACTGCAGAGCTCCATCAAGGAAAAATAAGCAAAGGAACGGTAACAGTGACAATGATAGTGATGCTTTCGCAAATATTACAGCTGATATTGTTCATGATGTTTTAATTCTGTCCTTTGATTATAAATCTGAATCTTGGATTATAGATTCTGGTGCGTCCTTTCATGCTACTGCACATAAAGGATATCTCCAAAATTTTGTGAAAGGTGACTTCGGAAAAGTCCATCTTCGTGATGATGAACTTTGTGATATAATTGGCAAAGGAGATATTCAGATCAAATTGCCAAATGCAAGCACATGGCAATTGAATGATGTCAGGCATGTACCGAGCCTTAGAAAAAACCTTATATCTGTTGGTCAGCTTGTAAGCTCTGGTTATGTCACAATCTTCGGAGGTGACTCATGGAAGGTGACAAAAGGGAGTATGGTTGTTACTCGCGGTAAAAAAGAATATACTCTTTACCTGACTTATAGCAATACTAATTTCATTGTAGTTGCAGACAAAGGCACAGACTCAAACACATGGCATTGTAGACTTGGGCACATAAGTGAGAAATGAATGAAAATTCTTCACTTGAAAGGTAAGCTACAAGACCTCAAATCTTTGGACTTTGAGTTCTGTGAAAACTGTGTTTTTGAAAAGCAGAAGAAAGTCACTTTCTCTAAAGTAAGGAGGCAACCAAAATTAGAAAGGTTGGAACTAGTTCACACGGATGTGTGGGGACCAACAAAGGTACCTTCTCTTGGTGGATCTTCTTATTTTGTTACATTCATTGATGATGCTACCAGAAAATTATGGATTTATCCTATGAAATACAAGTTTGATGTGTTTGGTATTTTCAAAAAGTGGAAAGCTTTGGTTGAAAATGAAACAGGTCTGAAATTGAAATGTCTGAGGTCTGATAATGGCGGAAAGTACATTCATTGATGATGCTACTAGAAAATTATGGATTTATCCTACGAAACACAAGTCTGATGTGTTTGGTATTTTCAAAAAGTGGAAAGCTTTGGTTGAAAATGAAATAGGTCTGAAATTGAAATGCCTGAGGTCTGATAATGGGGGAGAGTACTGCAGCAAAGAATTTGAGGAGTATTGCTCCACAAATGGGATAAAGAGAGAAAAGACCATTCCTAATATACCACAGTAAAATTGTGTGGCAGAGTGTATGAACAGGACTATTGTAGAGCGTGCTAGAAGCATGAGACTGCGTGCTGGATTGCCTAAGTAATTTTGGACAGAAACAGTGAACACTGCTGCATACTTGATCAATCGTGGGCCTTCAATACCTTTAGATGGTGGATTACCAGAGGAAGTTTAGATGGAAAAAAGGTAAATTTTTCACACTTAAAGTATTTGGTTGTATCTCTTATATTCATGTTGATGCTGAGAAAAGGGATAAGTTAGATCCTAAATTTAGGAAATGCACTTTCGTTGGATATGGTTCTGATGAATTTGGTTATCGCTTCTGGAATGAAGAAAATAGAAAAATCATTAGAAGTAAAAATGTTGTATTCAATGAGAAAGTCTTGCATATGGATAAGGATAATGTGCAAAAGGACAATACAGAGTACTTAGATGTAGAGGACATTCTTGAAAATGATGCACCCGAAGCACATGAAAATGTAAACCCACAGGTGGTTTCTCATACACCTATACCAGTAAGAAGGTCCTTTAGGATTCCTAAGCATACACAGCGTTATTTACCTTCAATGTATTACTTATTGTTAACTGATGGTGGTGAGCCAGAATGTTATGAAGAAGCAATGCAGGTTGATACTCAGGCTAAGTGGGAGCAAGTCATGGAAGATGAGATGCAATCCTTATTATCAAATCAGACATGTAACTTAGTTTAGTTGCTTGAGAGAAAAAAAGCATTATATAATAAGTGGGTAGACAGGTTGAGGGATGAACATGACGTTAGTAAGAGATACAAGGCTAGACTAGTTGCAAAAGGCTTCTAGCAGAAGAAAGGTATTGATTATTATGAACTATTTTCTCCTGTGGTTAAATTAACTACAATCAGAAGTATTTTGAGCATTGTGGCAGTAGAAGACTTACATCTTGAGCAATTAGACATTAAAACTACATTTCTCTATGGTGACTTGGAAGAAGATATCTATATGTATCAACCACAAAAATATGCTGCCTTAGGAAAAGAGGACATGGTGTGTAAACTTAAAAAGAGTTTATATGGCTTGAAGCAAGCCCCAAGACAATGGTATGTCAAATTTGACAGGTGTATATGCAACACAAGTTATAAACGATGTCATGTAGACCATTGTTGTTATTACAAAAACTTCGATAACTATTATATCATTCTCTTTTTGTATGTAGATGACATACTTGCTGCAGGATCGAATATATAAGAAATAAATAATCTGGAAAAACAATTGTCAAAGGAGTTTGAAATGAAAGATTTGGGTGCTGTGAATTAAATTCTCGGTATGAGAATCACTAGAGAAAGAACAAATAGTACACTGAAGTTGTCTCAGGTAGAATATGTTGAAAAGGTCCTACACAGGTTTAACATGCAAGGTGCTAAGCCAGTTGGCACTCCACTAACAAGCCATTTCAAACTCTCAAAAGAGTTGTCTCCTAAGACAGAACAGGAACAAGATGACATGTCCAAGATCTCATATGCTTCAACTGTTGGTAGTTTGATGTATGCTATGGTCAGCACAAGACCTAATATTGCTCATGCAGTGGTAGTAGTAAGCAGATTCATGGGTAACCCTGGAAAAACACATTGGGAAGCAGTCAAGTGGATTTTCAAATATCTGAGAGGTACTACTAATGCAGCATTGTGTTTTAGAGGATCACAAATCAAACTGAAGGGTTATGTTGATTCAGACTTGGCAAGAGTTCTTAATAGAAGTAGAAGTACTACTGGATATATCTTCACATTGGGTAGTGCAGTAATCTGTTGGAAATCAAAATTACAGGATGTTGTTGCACTTTCAACTACAGAAAGCAAAGTATGTTGCTGCTACAAATGCTAGCAAGGAAATGATTTGGTTACAGGAGTTAATGGAAGAGTTGGGTAAGAAGCAGGAGGACAGCAAACTGTGCAGTGATAGTCAGAGTGTCATTCATCTTGTAAAGAATTCAGCTTTTCATCCAAGAACCAAACATATTCAGATAAGATATCACTTCATACAGTGGCTTCTAAAAGAAAAGGTGTTGAAACTAAACAAGATTCTCACAAGTCAGAATCCAGCATATATGATTACAAAGGTGGTGACCGTAGAGAAACTGAAGCTGTGCTCAGCTTCAGTTGGACTTCTTGTTTGAAGACAAGATGCTGAGATTTGAAGCCGTGTTCTGCTATTGTCATTGCCATTCAGTGTGATCAGTCTTCAAGTGGGAGATTGATGGGTTGGTGAAGCCTGATCTGGGGTTAATATGTAATATGTTGCTTTAATCTAGACCTTTTGTTATAAGGTCAAATCCGACGGTTATTAATGATCAGGGGTATTATTAATTAGGACTTCTGTTCTATTCTGAGTGGTGTGAGAGAGAGAGAGTTGGTTTCTCTGCAGAGAGGGACCGTAGGAGAGTTGTGTACTTTTGTAATCACAAAAAGAGGATTGTTCTTCTTGTGGGTGATCTCTAACAATAGTGAACATGTTTGAATCTCCATGGACGTAGCCCACATCGGGTGAACCACATAAATCTAGTGTCTATTGTGTGGATTGTGTGTTCTTCTTGTTTTTCTTTTTTCTCAACAGTTATATTTTGTTGCTACACTTCTTTGAGTTCCTTCCCAAGTAAGGGGGAGAAAATAGAAGAAACCCCTCTCCATTTACATTCATAGACAGTAACAATATTCAGTATAGTTTCAGTAGATTGGTAATTAGCAGTCCCTCAGTGATGACTGCATGGTAATTAGCAGTCCCTCAATGAAGACTGCATGCCTCCAAGGAATTTGAGTTAGAATGGGATGTAGCTAAAAGTGAGTTTCTCTTGTCTGAAAATATTGGAATTACCATCACAACATGCCACATCTGACCTCATTTGTATGACTGGAACTGGACAAGTCTTGGTGTTTGGATTATGAGACTTTTCTTTATTAGACTGGACCATTCATTATCTTTCCCTTTTTCTTTTTGCAGTCTGTCATGTATTGAAGCCCCCACTTGGGCCTTCCTAACCGAAAACAAGAAAAAACCATACACTGAGGCCATCAAGATAGAAAGTCTAACAACCTAAGTTGTACTCATGGCCCCAAGAGCGGGCCAACTCGATTTGACTAGGGTGCAGTACCAGTCCACACTACTCCGCCTTAATAATTCAAATTATTAATCTAATATCTGAATAAATGGCTCAAAAGTCAACAGAGACACTGAACCTTTGTGTGCGTCTATGATCGAGTGGGTTCAGGTACCTGGTTCACTTAACTTGGCCTAAGGAGACCTGATGAGTGGCCAAGCCTAATCAAAGATCCACATCTGTCTTAGTCAAATGTGTGAAGATTGTTAGGATATCAAGATATTATAGTTTATATAAATAATTGCGTTAATATAAAAAATTGCTAAAGAGTATTTATGTTGCTTCTACAAACACATCTAGACTTTGGTAGGAATTGTTAGCTAAGAAAACTTAAAATAAATTATACAATTTACATGAGCTTATGATTCTATCATATTTGAGCTCTATATTTCTGATATTTATGCTTACAATTGATAGTACTCAAATGAGTTTCAGTATCCCAATCCATATCCTGGATTTTCTTTGTGATGCTCTTATTTTCATGGTCCAAAGTAAAGTACCATTGTCTACAATAAATACATTCCAATATAGAAACGAAGGTAGCTAATAAGAGAACATTACCACAAATATAAGAGAGGGTAAAAAAGGGAAGAAAACAAAGTACATCACTAATGAAACGAAACCTTATTGGATATATTGACGTGCACTAGTAAAATAAAGCCCTTATTGTATATTGATGAGTACTAGTAAGCAGAGGTATGTGATAATCTTTTAGGCCTGCCTGTGACATGCCATTCTCAATGGAATGGGTGGGTCAGAATATTTGCCATCAACAATCTGTTTAAAGACCCATTCATTAGCGGCTTGTGTGTGATGAATTCCGTCCCAAAGTACATATGCTGATGGATCTTTGCATGGACCCACGGTAGATTCTGTCCCATTAACCACACTTGTTGTTCCACAGCGCGAAAACCTGCTGTAGTTGTACTCGCCCCCACGCCCGCAACAGGCTCTAATGTTGTGCTCAAATCCTGCAATTACAAATGAATTTGAGAAAATCAGATCAAATGATTGAAATGGAATTGCCTTTCATTTTAACCATGTTCATTTTTCAAGCAGAGTGAACCTCTGCACTAACTGAGTGGCTCGATAAACATAGCATTTTATGAATTTCTGAACTAGGGTAGAAATTTGAGTCCAAGGTGGAGAAATTGGGGCAAGAACTGCCCTCTTACCCTAGTGGTAAGAGGTGTGTGTTTTTACCTTGTTGCCCAAAGTATGAACGTTGGGTATATTACCTTTTTCCACATGTGCGGATTTCCTTTCCACTTTCTTGGGCTTTCTTCTTGCTTGTGCAGCCTTTATTTTCCACTTGAGAGGCATATATATGGGCTCTCTATTTGAGTCCTAGCTTCCTTAGGTAGGTTACCAAAGTGAAAAAAAAAACGTTGAAGAAATTGTGGCAACAATGATCGCAGTTTTTATAATCTCTAACATAAATTCTCCAAAGCAAACAAACCTTAATTGCTGGGTTGAGTTGTTTGTGGGCCTCAATAAATGTAACCTATAATTAGGACTAATGCCTTCTTGTTATTTTCAGGTAAAAAGAAAAACGAAGAAATAAAAATCGGAGTCCTCTCCGTTCAAGCCCTAGTTGGAATGGAAAGGTATAAAAGCCACAGAGAATATAGAAGTCTTAAAGTCTTTGTAGCACAAACAGCAACAACAACATTCTACCAAAAAATGGAAAGAACATACCAAGCTTCTTATACTGGCTGAAGAGAGTGTATTTCACAGTGTACATATCAACATAAGTGAATGAGGCTAATGGAAGATCCTTTCTTAGTTGAACCACAGTTGCGTTCAGTCTCCTATTGAAATCCATCATCACATTGTTCCAAGGAATTGCGCAGCCTGCCTTGTCCAACTGATCATCTGGAAGGGGTATGGCATCCAGAATATATGCATGGCAGCCCAATGGGCCTATATTGTGGATCCAGAATGATCTCCCTCCATTTTCATATACATCCTGTGCAATCCAAGATCAATAAATAATCCGAAGAATAACATCATCTTACAAGATGTACTTTCCAACTTCAGGACAATTCAGAGAAACAAAGGGTCCCACCTATGGAGCCCACCCAGATTGTTTTTTGCTTGGTGGGTCGGGGGTGTTAGGGATGGAGAGGTGTATGCTTAGAGATAGGTGTGCGACAAAATCAGGGCAATATGATCACTATAAAAATTGAGACATGGGCCAGACAAAGTGCTCTTTCAAATTATTTTTCAAATGACCAATTGAAAGGAAAGCCTAGTTTTGATGAGTCTCATTTAAGAGAGTGCCCATTCACATTGACCATAGGAGGACTACATGGGCCTCGCAAGGCCTGGCCCTTCTGTAAAACCTAGCGCATAACTCGTTATCCAACTCTTTTACCTTTATTGCTGCAGTGTACTGGTTTAGCATGTCTGTGAGAGCTGCAGAAACATTCTCTCGACTCATATTAATATAGTTCTCTGCAGTGAGGTCGTTTGAGCCGATGTCAAAAGTATAGAGAGCTCGAGAGAAGTAGTCCTCTTTGGGTAACAGCTTCTTAAAAACACCCTCTGCATAGATGAAGGTAGTTACTCTTTTAGTGAATATGATTGGATGCTCCACTTTCCTTAAATGAAGATAGTATTGGACCTTTGCATATTAAGTACCTTGATTAAAAGCCAATTGCGATCTAGATTTGAACTGATTATACTGCCAAATTTGAACGTCCAAGGAAAATGGACTCCACCCTTCTTGAAAGAAAGTTGTGTTTTGTGCTCTAATTGTTGCAGCCGATGTGGCGAAATTGGCACCATGACTGAAGTTTGCTCTAATTGAGTCGATATAAGCATGAAGGAATGGCAATCCTAAGCTGTTTGCTGCAAGTACCCAAAAGAATCGCTTAAGTTATTTGTCTCCCATGAGATTAAGCTGTACTGTACACTCAAAATTGATCTAAATCGTGAGATGTGATCAGTAGGATGGCAACTGGTTGTCCAATCATCCGAGTATCCAAAGTCTCCATTTTAAAATAAATTAAGGGGATAAGAAACCTAATCTTGGATTTTAAATAAATCCGTGTATGGATCCATACATAACGGGTTCACATAAGGAATCTCGTATTGGATTTGTGCATGTTCCTACCTAAGGATCAGGACCCAAGACAATAATATTCACATATTAAAAAGATACGTTAGTTTTAAGGGCCTATGTAGGCTGTAGCTTGAGTTATATTCTTGCTTGACAGTATGCTTAGCTTTAATTCTATACCATTTAATTGCTCAAATTGTATAGTAAAAAAAAATTAATTTGAACCTCTTTTGAACACCACATGTTATTTGGATGGATGCAGAGATGGGACAATGTCGCCCATTTTCTGTTCTCAGTCACCCGCTGAAAGCTGCCCATCAGTGGGATAAAACTGTCAAATGCACTCTTTCCCATTCATTATTTTTTTAATTACTCGAAAATTATATCTTAATATATCTACTAACTCTCTCCATATTTGTTTTAATATATCCTTCAAAATCAAAATAAGCATAAGATAACCTCCACTAACTTAACCTGCCATGTCTGTCAAGAGAAGCATTTGATTTGGCTTATCAATTCAATATAAGCGTAAGACACATTTTTGCCTTAAAAACTAGTCACTTGGCAGGGAAAGTGGTGAGTGGTGTACTTTAAGATACTTGGTAATCCTTACCAAACCTGACCTATTTTCATGCCATCCCCACTGAAATAGTGTGAACCCTGAAAATCTAATGAAAGGTACATACATACCCATGAGATCGATGGGAAGGCGGCCATCGGAGTATCTTCCTGCCGGCATGTGAAAATAGGAAATTCCATAAGGCCAAGGAACTGGTGTATACATTGCAGATAAGCCTCCAGTGTCTGAAATGGAATCACCAAAGTTGAAGATTGCTGGAAAATCACATTCCTTAGAGGAAGCGGATGTTGGATTTGAGACCGTCAGGAGTAGAATGCTAAAGTAGAATGCAGTTATTAATCCCATGTTTGAAGAGTAAAGAAAAGAAAAGGATTTGTTTATGGGAGGAAGTGAATCATTTCCTCAGTTTATATAGAGGAACTAGGAAGTCGTGACGTCCAAAGCTGTAAAAAAGACAACTTTCTTCGTGCAAATCCATAGTTAGGAAAATTCAAACGCGGAAGTTTCCTGTGCGACTATCAGCATCCGCTGGTGTTTGTCCGGCTGACACTGGAAATCGTAAGTGGCCATTGTTGACCCGCCGCAGCAAACATGATGCAACCAAAATAATTCAGGGTTCTAAATGGCCTTGTTCTTAACCTTTTATAGTTTCTGATTTGGGCCAGGGTCAATGATTCCAACCCACTTATAAACTCGTCAATTTTGGGTCGTGTTGGTTCTTTCTACAAAAATCCGCCGACCCAACAGGAGCTGGCCTGGTTATTCAGGGATTGAGAAAACTTCTTTAGGTCATGGGTTGGGTTTGGGTTGATGAGTCAGATGTAGCAAAAAATCACGTCGTGTGGGGGGTTGAGCCTATGTCATTTTACTGACGATGGTCAACAAAACTGATTCAATTCCTAGTCGAATACTATTTGAGGGCAGCCCATTTAATTGTCTAGACAAATATACAAGTCGGGATTCAACACATGGGCAATTCAATTCATTTGAGAGTTGCCCATCTCTTGACCAACTGATCCAGGGCCCAGTCCTACATCTTTATGCTAGGCCAATTTTAGGCCATCCGGAAAACATAAAACATCAATTGTAATTGGGCTGGGCTGGGGCATGTTCGAAGATGGTCTCGAACATTTGCAGTTTAAGACGGCTTGGACAAAGCTTCAAAACTAAAAATCAAATCTCGGGTCATTTCTACCCAGATTAGATGCTTTGAAATAATTTTATTCAGTTTTTTTTGAAATTCTACATGTGTATAGGATAGATATATAGTTATTAATTTTATATTGATCTCTTCCCAATAATATTTTTATTTTTTCTATAAAAAAAATCTCGTGCCACTTGATTTTGGATATCGTGGCCACGAAGTTTCAAAACTGGAGATTAAATGCCACGCGTTTATTTAAGTATGGAAGGTACGTTTCGTGTCATTGTCAAAGTTATGTATCCATCTCGGTTACGTACCTTGTGATATTTCCATGTGCACATCAATGACGGACGTGGAAGATAATCCTTGTGAGAATTGTCTTCCTGTGCGTTTTGAAGGATCGATCCTTATCTTCTCGAGCTTTTCCAACAGGGAGCTTTTACTACTAGCACTCTGTCCATTTTTATAACCGTAAGATTGCTAATAAATTGCCAATTGGATGGAGAGGAATATGTGTTGATAAATTGGGCTATCAAGAAATCTAATTAGCAGAGGGGGCCGATACAAGTGATGTTTAATTGATCATGCGGGGAATTTGCTTTCTTTACCATTCTGTATTGCTGGAATCATTAGATCAATAGAATCCAGGGATAGGACGCACATTACATCAAATGCTTTAAGTTATCAACATTTTGTGCAAAGGGGTGCATGGCCTATGTGACTAGGACTTGACATAGTCAAGATCCTAAAGATGTGCATGGTGTGTATCGTGATGGTATCAATCAAATATCATATACATATATTAAAGCTCTAAAAATTAAAAGTTGTGAGGGGAGTTACATCAACCCTTCTTTTTTTTTTGAGCGTCACATCAACATTCCAACTCTCTACATTGAAAATAATTTTCCATCTTTTTTTATCTCTTTTTTATTACATATCCTACGAATCCTACAAATCACATATCACGTATCTTCCAAATGCTTATCCATATCCATGTTATCAAAAAGAGCCGGCACAAGTACTACAGAATAAAGGTAAAAATAACAATCTTCTTTTACGATTCGATCTCCATCAACATCTCCTTGCACAGCGTCAAAATCGGCAACGGCACCTTCCCGACTCTCGTCCAAGCCACCAAGAATAACACCACCCTTCATCGCCACCAACGGTCCTCGCGGCCTTGACTCGGACTTTGCGGCCTTGACTCGGACTTTGCAAACTCGCTGACAATAGATATAAAAAAGAAGAACCGGCTGTTGCCACCAAGAACAGCACCACCCTCAAGACTGCCGTCACTATTGGTGGTCCTCGTGGCATCGACTCGAACTTTGTAAACTCACTCAGATCAAATTTGAAGAAGAAGAACCAATTGCTGCTCGAGAGGTTGGAAATAGGGGTTTCTGCTTGCGGCATTGACTTGGACTCTGCGAACTCGCTCAGATCGGATCTGAAGAAGAAGAACCGGCTACAACCGATGGCAACATTCGATGGCACTCCTCGCGGCCTCGACGGTCCTCATGGTTGAATTAGGGAAGCCCCCTCACACATCTTCCATCATCGATACTCACGGCCATCTCATCAAGCATACAACATGAGTCTAGATCTATTGAGCAAAATCGCCATGGTAGCCATGGGGGGACATGACATCACCCGTGGGTAGATGTGGGAGGACTTGATTGGTCCCCTTATGATCACTGTGGGTTTTTCCTCATATAATCTCAATTCCATATAACACTCCACCTAAGAGATATTGGAAGTGAAGGACAAGGTGATATCCGTACTAAAAGGAAATCCCGTGATGGGAATTTAAATATTTGAGACAATTTGTTTTGAAAATACTTGCACTTGGAACTTGTAACTTGATTGTAAAAAAAACACTAATTTTCTAAAAGGAAAATTACTGAAAGAATCACTTTAGATGTTTCAATTCACCAAAAACACTCACATAGTTTTTTGTGACTGAAAAGACCCTTGAACAAAAAATGCTTGTGTCTTTAGCTATCGTCGCTCATATTTTCTTCTTTATCTTCTCCTCATCATTCTCCATCTCCCCATGCCATTTCTCTCTTAGCCCACTACTCTAAAGAAATAAACAAAAATAGGATAATGGAGGTGTTGAGAGTGGTTTATTGAGTGAGAAATATAGTAGGGAGACGGAAAAAGGGGGAGCAAAAATAGGAAGAACAAGAGATAAATGGTGATATTGTCATATAAACAAAGGATAACATTGGCGAGAAGGCCTTTACAATGCTAGGGAAACTAAAAGATTCTTTTTATGTAGGTTACATCTAAGGTAATTTTTTTCCATAAAATTCTTAAGGAAGGAAAAACCATCCCTAATATAGCAGATATTATAGATAACCATTTTACAAAAGATAACTTCAGCATAATCCTTTTAATATTTGATGATTTTGTGGTCATTTCCCCCATGTTGGACGGTAAACTGTAGTGAATGAAAGTAACCGGGAGTGAGCAGATGTCATGACCCGGAGGGAGCAGATGTCATGACCACAGAATCTAGTCCGATCCTAATTGCATCCTTAAAGTGTGAGAATCGAGGACAATTAAAATTTTGTTCGATGTTGCAGCCGTAGCCCAATCCACGTGGACTGAAGTCTACAATGAGGTTATGAGTGATGAACATCACCATAAATAAACGTGCAAAAGTAACAATTTATACAATCTACGCAGATGGTAAACCAACATAACAAATCACAATAATAGAGCTGGTAGAAATAACAAGATGACATTTACTTAAAGTTCAATTCCAAAATGTATTAGAGTTTTAATGAGGGTCCACATTCTACAGTCCGTACTCTGTCAAAACAAAGACCTCTGCAATGCTAAAACGAAAGGTGCCAGAAAAAGGTTTGAAGCTCTTTTGCGTTGGCCTGGCAACCTCGCACTGCGTTTCCTGCACTTCACACGTGATAGCCCTTATCCGATGGATCATGTGGGACCGCCTCAGCCTCCTGCTCAATGGGGACTTCAGTGCCCAAGCACTAAATGTATCATCATTATATTACGGAAATATGGCTGTGAATTAAATGTAAACAGATGCTATTTATCAAAATTGAATAGAGGATATCATAGATCCTGTGACTAACAATGAATGGAGAGCTAGGTAATACAGTGTTATAAGATGTATCATCATAGATGGATGCCTACATTAAAACCCATATGAGATAAAATATTACTTAGGTTAGAGTCTTTCCCTATTAAGATGCTTGGGGAGAAAGCAATCTTATTTTATAAATAAGGTCTGTATTTTCTCTTATTATGTATACACATCTCTCAATAAGAATCTCTCTTCCCTACTCCTCTCTATTATTTTTTATCTTCAGTTCTCTTTTAGTTTTGCAATACGTTATCAGTACGATAAGCTGCATCCAATATAGCGATGTGGGAAATCCGACAATACAAAAACCTGCCAACGACAAAATTTTCTCAGAATCCTGCTAGGATCCCGCTGCTACAGAAAGCTGGAAGAAGAAACGATCAAAGGTGGATCTTTTTCGTCGAAATCCACACTGAATCCAATGGCTAGGTCTTTCTGCCTGGCGACCTCTTCCTCCTCCGTGACTTTTCCCGGAAGGAGTGATCCTTGGCTAGCAATCATGGCTGTCGAGAAGTCCGTCTACGCTTCTGTCATCTTTCAGTTAGATTTGACGGAGGCCACTGACGAGCGACGAGATCTGTCGCCGGCAGTTTCATCGTTGCTGGCACCATCTGGACGGGCTCTCGACAGGCCCACTCGGTGCTCAGCGTGCCGGAAAAAGGTTCGGTTGACAGGGTTCCAGTGCCGCTGCTGGACCACGATATGTGGGTCTTTTTCAAGGCGCAACCTTAATCACCTTAATTCTAACAGACGAGGCCGGGTTGAGGTTCTTTTTACAGAACCGAAACCGAGAAGGAAGAGGAAGGTCTAGACATGTGATATAATTAAAAAAAATTTGACATGTTCTCATATTTTTATTCCAAAGATCCCAGTGTCACATGGGTGTGTCCCCCACTTTAGGCATGGTGCACTGAGGCACCACAATCCATTATGATCCCTCAGGCTTGGATTTTAGGCAGGTCAATCCAGGTTCGGGTCAGCCCAACCCGAGTGAGGCCCAGAATCAGTGTGACACTGCTGATGATGTCAGCAGACGCAAATCAGGTTCAAAAGATTATTTTGGTAGATCGAAGGGCTGAGATTTGAAACTGCGATATCTTGACGATCTGGAGTTCGATTTAAAATCCGTTCGCACCTACGGAATAAATGATAACAGATCTACATATTGGTAACAAAAGGAGGACGATTCAACGGGTTAAGTAATTTTCTCTTTATTTTATGATTTTTATTAGTTTGATAATTAAATACTTGCATTTATCTTTATTCTCTTTGGATCTGCAAGTATTTAGAATTTTAATTCGAGTGATGAATAATTTATTATTTCTTATCGAAAAGAGATCATGATATAATTGAAAATCATAGATCATAAATAGAACCAGAAGTTCTATACAAGTAATTAGAACCCGAACTTCCATACGATATTTAGAACTAGAAGTTCTATAAATAATCAATAACTCGGACTCGAAGTTCCGTAAATTATTCTAATATATGAAATAGAAGTTCTTTTGAATCTGAAGCAAGAGATCAGTTGGTTATTTTAATTTGAAACCAGAAGTTTTCAGATCTACAATATGAACTCGAAAATTT